>CP142128.1:20015000-30015000 GCA_036013995.1 Theobroma grandiflorum | reverse complement strand
TTCTTATTCAAACATATAAAAATATGAGGGTAGTAGTTGAAATGACTCCTCTGGTGGACCGAAAACAAGCCTCTCCGCATACTCTTTCGCTTGTCAAGCTTTACCATACAAGCATTCCAATCCCCACTAAACCTTCATCTCACCAATTATGTCTTTAGGTCTCAATGCTACTCCATTAGCTCGAAGCTTGTGTGGCATAAGTTCACCAATTATCTTCGCACTCGCAATTGGAAATCGCCCTTGCAAACCATCAACAATACATTGTGTACTTTGTGGAAAGTCCGAACTTGCCAACATTCTCCTCCATCAAGTAACTTCGTTGCACGCATATTGAACTTGCATGCCTTGTCCTTACAATCAACCTCATAACGACCTTTACATGACTTTTTTACTCTTATCCCAAACTAATCTTTTAGAGCCAACATGTTCAGAGCTCATTTCAACTCGACCTTCGAGGAAAACATTCTTCCTTTGTATAAGCGATCATCGGCACATGTCGACTCCTCAACGGTAATTGTTTGGAAAGAAAACCTTTCTACACCTGCAATTACCCATGTACGAGATATCCTTGCATTTTTCCTTTCCTGATAACTGTCATCGAGCAATGTATCAAGGGAACAAATCTCGTTCTCACCAACAATGGGGTTATTGTATATGGGGTCATCACATTGAACATCTCCCACATCAACACCTCCAACAGGTTCCGTTTCGCCTTCAACATTATTGCAAATTGGAATATCACTGTCGTAAAGTCAGTCATCATCTGAACTGTCATTATCCCATTCATCAAGCCCATCATCTAAATTGTCATCAAATCTATCTTCACCGGCAAGGAACAAATCCTCATTTTCCTCATCAGATGCAATATTATCCTCCAACTCCAACGTTGATGTGTTACCCTTCAATGTCACAGTGTTGTACTAAACTATCGTATTTACATTTGAAAATGGCATTACACACTCTACAGTTTCACCTGATCGTTGCATTTTTTACACAGAAGCAACTAATTAGTTTGATGCACATCTTGATTGAAATTATGCAGCCAACTGTTATATGAATGTCGTATGTCTATCAGGCTGCACAAACTCTTGTGCATAATTCAATTGCCATTGTTGTGGGTTACGGACCAAATGCTGTGGTATATGTAAAGCATTGTAAATCTCATTTTGATTGAGCTGATTACCATGTTGTTCAGCTTCTTCATGTGACATCACATTTGTTTGGCATCCCTTAATGCTAATATTCATAGCCGGAACATTTCTCTGTTCTAACATAATTAATGCAACATTCTCATCGTCCTTGATAATTGGGCGTGATAGATCTCCGGGTGTACTGATCAATGCATGTAACTCAATCTCATCAATTTTTGAGTTTACCCCAACAACATTTTCAACCAGCTTCATCATGCTCACAAACGACAAATCACTCCTAACCCCTCGTATTCGTGACTCACCACTCTTGTAAATGCCATCCACCCACTGACCATTGTGTCTTATCACAAGTCACAGAATTGGAACCCCACTAAAATTTTGAAAACAAAAAAAAAATTGTCAATTATTTTACATAATACATGTCGTGTTCAAATATTTGTTAGTCATATTGTTACACACCATTTTTAAAAAATGTCACACGCCATGTCCAAAAATGTTACACGCCAGTTCAAAATTTGTTACACGTCATGTTCACAACATGTTACATGCTATGTTATATAAAAATGTTACACACCATGTGCTAACACATGTTATTTTAGTGTATTTTTTACATGCCATCTGCTTTATAGATGCATGGCGTGTAACAACTCTGTGCAATGTTTCTAATTCATATTCTAATTTACACAAAAAGTTTCACAAATTTATGTTCACAACATGTTACACGCTATGTTATATAAAAATGTTACACTCCATCTGCTAACACATGTTATTTCATTATATTTGTTACACGCCATCTGCTTTATAGATGGATGGCATGTAACAACTATGTGCAATGTTTTTAATCCGTATTTTAATTTACACAAAAAGTTTCACAAATTTATTTGTTGAAGTAATAAACTCAATAACATACCTTGATGTCATCTCCACTATAGGTTTGTTTATCGACGACAATATGGATAGATGCCGAGAGATAGACCACAACACGATGACAATGGTGCTCAATACAGAGTTGACAGAGCTCATACAGTTCAGACAGCTGAGAGAGCTGATGATGGTGGTGCTTAACGGAGAGTTAATAAAGTTGATACAATTTAGAGAGTTGAGAAAAAAAGATGAGCAAGTTCAAACAGCTGAGCATTTATTTCTACTTTCTCTATGGCGAGAAGGAGATATCGAGAGCTTAATTTGCCACGATGTTTTTTAAGGGCATTTTCATCTACTCATGCTTCTTTTTGGGTAGAAACAGATAACTTTATGGGAGTGGTTATTTTTTAAATCACCTTATGAGGAGGGTTATTTCTCACAATTTTCTCAATTTTGAATTTCGTACACTATTTTTAAGGATAATTGTTTAAAAACCATTTACAAATATGAAGTTACATCGTAGTTTGTAAAGATAAATTTTCAAACTTTAAAGCACACTGATTGTGTGCATTAAAGAGATCCAAAATGACCTTATTTGATATCTTTTGTAGTGGTATCATCGAATGAGCAAATAGATTGGATAGATTTCAAGTTAAAGTTGGATCCAAATACTTTCGATAATAAATCTATATGATGCATTTATTGGCTCTTGATCTTTAAAGAGATAAAGACACTCCATTATTTAACACATCTCTGAATAAGAATTTATTTTCATCACTTGGATATTGGTGTTGTACATGAAATACCAATTTCTTGTGATGTAAATGAATATCTATAATTATAGTTAAAAAGTATCTCAAAGAGGTCTCTTGTTTTATTTTTATTTTGAGTGTTAACTTTAATATAACTTATGTTTTAATTTGACAAAATTACATGATATTCTTATTTTGATTGCAAGCATTGGAAATGGTTTAATACATGTTTGAAAAGTCGTTCATACTTAAAAAACATCACAAAGCTTTCAAACATTGAATATTCATTAAAAAAAAATAAAGGCATTACTAACGAAAAAAATTTATCGACAATAGTTAAAATTCTGTAAGTATGTTACATTATTGACGAAAGTTTTCATTGGTACTTGATTTAGAAATATGGTGGTCAATAATGGCAAATCCGTCGGTGATGGATTATTCTATCAGTAAAATATTGATTGAGTGATTCGTCGGTAGTTATGTCAGCAATGGCTCAAATCCATTAACTATTATCTCATTGGTGATGGGGAAACTCCGTCGATTATTTCCATCAGTAAATGTACCCACAGATTAAGATCCTTCAATAAATTCCATCAATGAATACTGACAAAATTACCGACAAAGTCGACTTTAAAACTTATAAGCAGTATCCATGAGCAATGGCAATAATTTCGTTGGTATTTCATATGAACTCAATTGGTAAAGGAAAATTTTCATTAGTGATTCTATTAAAACTGATGAATTTTGTCATTGATAAACGAATTCCATTGGCAATTCCGTTTGTAATATTTGCAACACAAGGTTTTTTTTTTTGTTTGGAAATTAAATTTTATCCGATTTGTAATAAAATTATTATATGATGTTGTTATTGAAAAAGTAAACATATAGCAAACATATATATGCATTCATATAATATGAAAATATAATATAAATCGTAATTAATAAAAAAAATTCAACGTAAACATCAACCAATAATCCAATGTAAACATCCAATGTAAATACAAATCTCACTAAGGGGGTGGGGGTGGTTACTGTTGGTGCTATGGTGGAGGTGACAAATTCAACTGTTGTGATAAGGAAGACCTAAAAGCATTTGATGGTCTCCTCGCTGCAATTACCTCCACAATCAAGTTACTAAGTCTATCTATAGACGTCATCAAGGTATTGATGTTACTAACCAATTGTTTATATCTCTCGCGGCTGAGGGGCAAGTAGAGGAAGAGGTGGTGAAGCTTCAAGGCCACAAGTAGACTCAGTACGACCTTTAAGTCTCGAAGTAGGGACTCTGGTGCCAAATCCTTAAATATGGGTCCGAGTATTGTTGGGCCCTCTAATGACCTCAAGATCAAACTCTAGTTGGGTCGACGACTCATCACCATACTTATATGATAAAGCTAAAGTGTATGATTCCTACAAATCAAAATGCAATCGAAATTATTAAGTTATTTAATCGATAAGCAACATATATATCGAATATATATAAACTCACGTATTACTTAGACAATCTTGGATCTATTGTCCACAAATTCTTCAGTACCTTACTATCATTTCTGAGTGCATTCGAAAAGCACGGGGAACATTACCTGGTGTTGCTTTTCTTCTTTTTGTAATCATAAAAAGAGAATAAAAATACAAAACACATTATTAAAGGTATCGCAATCGTTAACAACATAAAGAATTGTATTATTAAAGCGAATGGTTTTTGTTGTATTAAAATAAAACCACCTACCGTCCTTTTCTAGTGCAGGGTGGAGTGTAAAGAACTGCTTGTATGATTTGCAACATTTTCCTCTTTCTTTGTTAGGCGGTTCTACTTGGCCTTGCATGACCATGATTGCCATTATGAGTTGGACCATATGTTATCAACAGCTAGTTCCATACCTCAATAGTGATTCAAGATCACGCTTTACCCTTCGTCAATAGGAGATTGACATTGAGGCCACCTACTTCCATGTTGGCCTTATCATGCTCATCCCCTAATAAATCCTTGAGGCGATCTTGGTAAATCTTCTTCCATATAGACCGAACTTCCATTGCATTTGCATCAGTCCATCTAAAAGATTCTTACATCCAAGAAAAATATATATTGGTATGGAAATTATAATAGATATACACTAAGACTATATCCTTACATTGCCTCGAATTTATGCCACATGTTATCTTTATGCTCTTGAGGAACCTGCCTCTATGTCAACCAAGGTCCACTAAGTTACTTTTAATAATTCGCTTAATTGTCGGAGTAATGTTAGTCTCCTCAAAATTACTACAAAATAGAATTATTGTTAGTAAAATGAATACATTAATTTACTAAATTGACTACGTATAATTAATTATTTAAATTGGAGTAAAGGAAATTAACTCCCTTTGAGAGGATGCAGAAGTAACCGTTGATTCAGATGAGTCAAAGTAGGCAAGCCAAAACTTGACCCTCGACCTTTAGCCTGTGACATGCTATTGGACATAATTGCAGCGTCTGAAGTGGGGATTCCAACTAAAGAAGTCAAACTTGGCATTGATACCTTTGGCTCTACCTTAGTATCTACCACTTGAGTGGGAGTTTGTGGTCTAGGGGGAAGATACAGCCAATGATGAGTCACAGGGGGTTGAGTAGTTGAAGGGTTAACACTACTAGTGTGTCCTCGATAGCCTTTCTTCATCTTCTTTTTTAACTTAATCATGTTTGTCGAATAAGAAGAAAAAAAGTACAATTGTTAGTATAAGTATAAAAAAATACTTATATAGATATAAACATTAATTTAATTGTGAATAAATAAATATAAAATATGATATATAGTGAATCAACTTCATAAAGTTTTAATGTCAAAGTACAAAAAATAAATTCGTACATTTTTTTTGCAAAAAAAAAAATGCATCCATTAATCATCATCCGAACAAGCAAACTCATTTTCTTCTTCTCATCTTCAACATCATTGATATTGTTTTTATCTTGTTTGTTTTTTTATTCCTCTATCTCGTTGTGTTCTTCTTCAACTTCATCAACTTCATCATCTTTTTCATTATGTTCAACATCCACAAATGTATTAATCTTTTCATAGTCACCATTAACAAGAATTGTATTATTGTTAAGGTCAATTGAAGCATGATCAATTGTGAATTGATGGTAACTTCATCTTCTTGATACACTTTTTTGTTAAGGTCAATCGTTTTCTTATCATTTTGCTTATTATCTGTAATGATAAATCAACTTCGAACCTTTGTTTTGAACTATGCCCACCAATCATGTTGATCTTTTTTGTTTGATGGACACAGCGTATAGTACACCTGAGTTGCCTATTCTGCTAAAACAAAAGGCTCATTGTTAACAAGAATCAAGTTATGTCTAATTTCGACCAACTCATGAACAAGATTTACTCCAACACCTTTGTTGATATCAAACCAATGGCATTTTCTTCTCTTCTTGCTTTAACGTCCTTGAGATGTCGATATTAAAACATTAAAAAGGCTTATCCCACTTTGTTAAAAACTATTATATAGTAAGATATTTACTTATATATAATAGTTTTGAAAGCCATTTCAAAACGTTTTCTCATCCACAAACTTATTTTTCCTAAATAAATTATTTATGGCAACAATGCTCAAGTAAGTCTATCAAATCATGCGATCATGCTTTCAACTTTACATACTTAAATAGTTTTGAAAATGGTGTAACCATTCATCTAGAAAATATCAACTTCAATCAAAAAGTACCAATCTACTCTAGCAATTCCCGTGGAGTTTGGTTCGTTCCTAAACATTTAATAATCATAATTATCATTTCTCAATCTACGAATCATGTAATAATTTAATTAAGCCTTTTTCGAAATTAGTCGAATTCATTTACAACTAAATTTCTAGCTTAAACGTGCTATTTTACAAATACCCATATGCAGCAAATTCATAAATCTTTCATTCTTACTTTAGGTGAGCTTAAATGCTAAGTAAAATTACAAAACCTTTAAGCTTCAGCAACTAATGTAACGACCCCTCCCCTGTCGGTATCGGCATCCGAGACCTCCGAGAGATCCCGTCAAGTCCCAAACAAGCCTTTACAAAATTTTCAAGACATTTATTAAATATGCTAACACATACGTAAATGATTAATAATAATAATAATTGCACTATTGACATTCCATTTCCAATAATAGCAATTAAATTTAAAACACAAAGTTTTTAACAATACATATTTATGAATTTACAATACTGATAACATGTAGAAATTTCATGTGACTAAACTCTAGACAGCGGAGCAACTCGGAATGGGACTAAGAGATGCCTTTACCTATCCGCAGGAAACTGAGCACGCTGATGATTTCGCGCTAGGTCGATACTTGTCCGCAAAAGGAAAATAAGAGGGGTGTGAGTCACACAGACTCAGTGATCATTGGCTCAATGAGTAGGGCATAGATGGGAAACAAGCAAGCAGCAGATCAGTTGAATATAAAAATGCAGGATTATAAAAACAATTTGTTTCAAACGAGGGTTTGTGCCCTATAAAAATAATCAAGAATTTCTTAAGCATTGTAATCACTTCAGGTGATAAATCATCCAAGGTGGATAAAGTTTTTCACTACAAAACAGACCAATAACTTTATTCAAGTCAATCATTTGAAATATTGATTTAAAACCATTTTACATAAAAGATTTTCGTAGTCGAAATCAATTGGCATTTTACTCAAATTAAATTAATAAATTCGGACTAGTTCTTATGAAATCTAACGTTACTCAAACTTATACATAAATCACAAATCGCCTCGTACTCGAGGGGTTAAAATTCATTTCACCGTGAAAATAAGAGAGCTGCGAAAAATCATTTAATTTTATTTTCACCATGCAAAAAAATGTGATTCATAACATTAAAACTCATTTCAAACCATATAAAATAATTACATTTCATCAAAAATAATCCACAAGGCTTATGACTTTCTTAAAAACTTGGCTCGTGCCAAAACCTGTACTCGGTGACACCTTACTCAGGGACATCCAACCGAGTCTGCCAAGGCTGTTAAAATAACATAAACACATAAAACATATTTTTACGTTTTAAAACATAGTCGTTCCTTGGCGTTGGCTGAGTTTCACCTTCACGTGGTGGTTCGGCGTGAAGTGAACTCTAAAGTTTACCTTAAGAGATGCCTTCCCCACCTTTTGTACTAAGGTAAATATAACGAGGTTTACCATACCCTTCTAATAGGCTGGTCCACGGAAACCCGCCCACTGCAGTAAGCTAATCACATAACCCACCATATCGATAAAAAAAATTTCAACTATTCATGCCATCACATTGTCATAAGCCATCAATTCAAACCATATATATATATATATAACACAAGTATATAGTCTCTGCTTACTCTTGAATCTCTTAGTTAAATAAAATCACTTTTAAAAGAATCCAAATTTGATTTTCAAGGGGATATTTTAAATCCTTCTCAACATATCGATCCCCGTATCACATTAAGACTTTCTTTTCGTAAAATGTTTATTTTAAATATTTGTATGATATTTTTAGATCAAAGTAGCATAGTGAATATGTAATAAATTTCATGAATGCACACCACACAAACAATAAGGCACAATTTTCTTTGATGTAAATCGTTTTGAAAAGCTTGTTTAAAACACTTTACGTATAATTTACGTATGTATATTCAAAACAATTTCTAAAAATAACTTACATTCATAATTTTCTAAAATTTCTACCAGCTCATGCTATCTATAAATTTTGCACTTTACGTAAAATATACGTACATGTATATATATATGTAGAATTTTTAAAATTGGCACCCCTTACTCACCTTGAAATAGTGGGATATTATAACGTTATTTTCTACTTGCCGATCGCTCGTCAATTCCTTCGACACGCCACTATAGTGCACTATTGTTAAGCCCGACCTTAAAATATCTGTCATGTCATGCATACGATTGACATCATGCATGCACACTAGAATATATCGAAAAAATAGATAAAAGCCAGTATTGCACTTAAAAGTACAACTAAGTCAATTTAAACCTCGAACTAGTTAAAATAGGGATTTTAAAGTGAAATAGAGAATTTCATAGTCTAGGGATGACTAAAAATGGCAATTCAGAATTCGAGGTCCGATTTGAAGTCGATCGAAAAAATTGATCGATCATGGGTAAAATGGTCATTTTACCATTTAAGGACAAAATGGAGATTTTTAGAAAATATTTTGATCACATTTGAATAAAAATAATTATTTGGAGTATAATATGAGGTTTTACAATGAAAGATGTTCAATTTTCAGTATTTTTTGAGTATAGGGGCAAAACGATAATTTTACCTTATCGGGGGCAAAACGGTAATTTTCACCACCAACACTTGTCAAAAATCAAGGATTATGTTTATCATAGGAATGGATAAATATAAGAATAATTGTGATGGAGAAATAAGGTGAAAATGGATAAATATTAAAATTTTGGACTAATAAGCACATGACACATGGCAAGTTATATTATTTTATAATTAAACCATAAAAATCAGCCCACACACTCACCATTCACTCCAGCTGGTCGGCCAAGGGAAGAAAAGCAAAGAAAAGAAGGGAAACAAGAAACCTAGCTAAGCAAAATCAAGAGATTTCATTGATTTTTCAAGGATTAAGCAACAAAAAGGTAAAATCTTTTAATTTTTGCTTGAGACCTATCTTAACCATGCTTTATTTCTTATTTTTCATGGCTGAAAATTGAGTTGGCATGATGAAATCATGAAGGCTGAATGGGTATGGAAAGGATTTGATGATGGAAATGACTTGATTTTGAGTTATGTTGATGTTTAGAGATAGTTAATCATGTCTAGAGGCAAAACCACAAGAAAAATATTTATTTTCCCTAGAATCCTTCATTGGCCGAACCTTGTATGTTGAGTATCAATGAGGGATTGTTTTTATTTCAAGGGAAATAGATTGGAAAATGATGAATTATGGTGAGAAAATCGTGTAGGAAAAATCACAGTGCTAGAGCATCAAATGGTCGAATTTTTCTATGAAGAAGTGTAAGGGTTTTAATTTTGAAATTGGTATTATTTAAATGGTATTTGGTGAATTGAGGAATTAGAGAAAGAATGGAGCAATTTGGAGTCAAATCGGACGCGTTGGCTAATTTATCGGGAAATCGATCGAATTAGATTAACACCGCGTTTAGGCAAAAGTCAGACGAATTTTTGCATTTCATATCATGCATTAGCAGTTTAAGTTAGTTTATTTCAATTCAGAGATAATGTAGTAAATTCCTTGATTTTATTCTATGTCAAGGTGGTGAGACCTCCGAGAGAGGCAAAGAGATCGCGCTTAAAGACCACTAGTCCGAGTACACTCGAAATCTGAACTTTTGAAAACAGTGAGTGAACTTACTATCGCCTCAATTATCTGAAGTGATTTTTACCTGTTTTTGGTGAATTTTACGAAAAATGAATTTTAAAGATGAATTTTTATGTTTTATAAATAAATAAGTTTAAATGAAATTATGTCATAAATTATTTAGAAATCTACCGTGGTTTTGAAAAATAGAGTATTGGGATACCACTATTTATCGCATGATAAATTGTATTTTTAAATTAATATGGCTTATGAAAATGTGGTATGATTGGTTGCTGGTTTATTGTGTTGAAAAATATATGCGATATTGTTTGTTGTACCGGCTGGTTAGTAATAAAATAGCCTAGTTATGCTGTTAAAATTTTGTTAATTTAGTGGATTATTATCTACTGCAGTAGACGAGTTTTCGTGAACCAGCCTATTTAGAGGTGGCACGGTAAAACCCCCTATATATCTTTATCTCAGTTGTAGAGGCGTACAAGGTTGTCCTAAGGTATGACAGAGTACACTTCACGCCCTACCACCACGTGAAGGCGAACTCAGCTAATGCTAGGGATCGACTGCATTTTTGGAAAAATTATAAAATTTGAACAGCCTTGGCAAACTCAATTAGATGCCTCGGCCAAGGTATTCCCGAGTATAAATTTTTATGGCATGAGCCACGATTTTTGATAAATCATAAGCCTTATTAGTTTTATTATTATTATTATTATTATTATTATTATGGTGAAATGAATTTGATCGTACTGATTTAAATAAGGTGTCATGTTATGAAACTCTTTGAGATGAAAAGTTTTCATTGTCTCCTATTACTCGCCTTTATATATTTTAAGAGATATTTGTTTACTCACTGAGTTGTGTAAACTCACCACTCTCCTCTCCACATTTCAGGCCCATACTAGTTTGTAGATAGTTGTGTTTGCTGAGGACGATAGTTGATTTTGCAACCTCATCAACAGTAGGTTTTTGTCCTCTTTACTTTTGTATATTCGTGGGCCCACGTGTCACTGTAAATGTACTGCATACTCTTTTTATGTATATTACAATATGTATGTTTTTATTTTATTTTTACGCTATAAAATGTTTTTACCATTAACTCTATAAATATTGTTTTATAAGAAATTATGATATTTTATTAATTATTTTTATTATATTTTGATAATTTCTATTTCATTCAAAATGAATGTTTTAGTTAACGAAACGCGTTTCTGACTTCGAAATGTGTGTTTTCCATGTATTTGCTACGTATTTAATTGGGTTCGAAATTTTCCAATGAAAATGACCGAAACGCCCATGTGAGTCGAAAATCATTTTCTGGTCACTTGATTTGAAAGTGGCTAGTAATTATTTAAAATATCATGTTTGAAAATTGACGCTCACAAGGGAGGTAAGAAAACTGATACGAGAGCCTTACGGGGTTTCAGTCGGTATTCAGGGTTTGAATACCTATTGAAACGTCGCAACGGTTGTCACGGGCCCGATGGAAGTTCCAGGTCGTGACAATTCGATTGGTATCAAAGTGGGGTTTTAAATGCTTTTGATTTTAAATTTTTGGTTTTTAAAAGTTGTTTTAAGAAATCCACACTGACACTATGTGGCCCCGAGTTAGGTTGAGTCAGATTAGGTTGAATAGAATGCATTTGCGTATAGAACTTGAGGTTACTTAAACCTAGGTTATTTATCTTTTATAGATTAGTATGCCTCGTAGACGAGAACACCCACCTGTTACTCGATTAGCTGGAAGAGGGAAGGGTTTTTCCCAACCTCGGCTGTTAGAGACAGTAGAGGAGGAATAGATTGCATATATGTTTCGAGCAACACCTACTATTGAGCAGGTAGAAAGTCCTCCACATCCACCACCTCCTCCGCCAACTACTAGCGTACCTGCCATGCCTTCTGAAGTAGCACAAGCATTGGCAGCTTTCTTTACCGCGATGGCTGGTCAAGCTCAGACTGGTCAGATCCCACCTCTAATACCTCCAGTTATACCTACAGTACCACCACCGACGCCGGAAGTTTCCATTTCCAAGAAGCTGAAGGAAACTAGGCAACTTGGTTGCGTTTCTTTTGCTGGTGAGTTGGTCGCAACCGCAGTAAAAGATTGGATCAATCAAGTATCGGAAACCTTTTGTGGACATGAGACTGAAGGATGACATGAAGCTAATGATGGCCACTAGGTTGTTAGAGAAGAGAGCTCGTACCTGGTGGAGTTCAGTAAAGTCTCGTTCCATTACTCCACTGACTTGGACGGACTTTAATTAGAGAGTTCGATGGTCAATACTTCACATATTTTCATCATAAAGAGAAGAAAAGAGAATTTTTTAGTTTGAAGCAAGGGAATTAAACAGTAGGGGAGTACGATACTCGTTTTAATAAGTTAATGTTGTACGTCCCAAAATTGGTGAGGATAGAGCAGGACCAAGCTAGTTATTTTGAAGAAGGGTTCCAAAATAAGATCAGAGAAAAGATGACCGTAACTGGCAGAGATTCACATAAAGAAGTAGTCCAAATGGCTTTAAGGGCCGAAAAGCTCGCTAATGAAAATCGGAGAATGTGAGCTGAATTTGCAAAGAGAAGAAACCCGACTGCAACCTCTAGTCATCCGCCCAAAAGAGGTAAGGACACATCTACTTCTAGGAGTACTGCTTCTATTTCGGTGACATCTCCTCGACCCTCATTTTAGCAGTCACAGCAAAGACCTCTAAGGTTTAGCAGATCAGTGATGACTAGCTCAGAGAAGAGTTTCGAAAGTTCAGACAGATGCAGAAGATATGAGAAATCCCACATTAGCGTGCAAGGTGCTTGTACAATGCTATCATTGTGGACAGTCGGGTCATATTAAGAGAAATTGCCCACAGTTCGAACAGGGTACAGTAGCTACCCCATCTCCACCCGTCTGCACTGACATACAGAGGAGAGATTTGGTTGGGCCACAGTAGAGGCAAGGTATGGCTATACAATCCAGTGTGGAGAGTAACACTCTAGCACATCCACCTTCCAAACCACTGATTCGCACTCCAATGAAGGTTTTTGTTGTAACAGAAGAGGAAGCGCATGCTCCACCCAGCACAGTGATAGGTATTTTATCTTTATTTGATAGAGATGCATATGTTTTAATAGATTCTGGCTCAGATAGATCTTATATCAATACAACATTTGCATTATTTACGGATAGAAACCTATCACCACTAGAGGAAGAAATCATAGTTCACACTCTTCTAAGAGAGTAGCTAGCTAGAAACAGTTGCTATAGAGACTATGGAGTAAGAGTCGACGAGAGAGAATTTAGGGGTGATTTGATTCTTTTGGAGATTCGAGATTTTGATCTAATTTTGGGTATGGACTGGTTGAGTACACATCAGGTGAATGTAGAATGTTTTAGAAAAGAAGTTGTACTTCAGAATTCGAAGAGAGCAGAGATTATACTTGTGGGAGAATGTCGAGTATTACCGTCCTATGTAATCTCGGCCATTAAAGCTTGGAAATTGGTGCAAAAAGGATACCCAACTTATCTGGCTCATGTGATCGATTCTTCAATAGGGGAACCTAAGATAAAGGATGTCCCGATAGTGAGTGAGTTTTCAGATGTATTTCCTAATGAATTATCGAGACTACCTCCAAATAGAGAACTTGAGTTCCCTATTGACTTACTTCCAAGTACCGCACCTATTTCTATTCCCTCTTATCGGATGGCTCTAGTAGAATTGAAGGAACGGAAGGTTCAATTGCAAGAGCTGGTAGATAAGGGTTTCATTCGCCCTAGTATTTCTCCTTAGGGAACACTAGTCTTATTGTCAAGAAGAAAGATGGCAATTTGCGATTGTGTGTAGATTATTGTCAGCTAAATAAGGTGACCATTAAGGATAAGTATCTTTTGCCCCAAATCGACGATCTCTTTGATCAGTTACGAGGTGCAATGGTATTCTTCAAAATTGATTTGAGGTATGGGTACTATCAATTGAAGATTAAGGAGTAGGATGTACCCAAGACTGCTTTCAAGACTAGATATGGGCATTATGAGTTTCTAGTGATGTCGTTTGGTTTGACTAATGCCCCAGCAGCATTTATGGATCTCGTGAACAAGGTGTTTCATCTATATTTAGACAAGTTTGTGACAGTCTTCATCGATGACATCCTGGTTTATTCGAGGAATAATGATGAACATGCTGCCCATCTACGTACTGTGTTGCAGACTTTATGTAAGAAGCAACTCTACACCAAATTCTCTAAATGTGAGTTCTGGCTGAAGAAAGTGATATTCTTGGGACATGTAGTATTTAGAGCTGGAATTTATGTAGATCCCAAGAAGATTGAAGCAATATTACAATGGGAGCAACCGACGACAATAACTGAGATTCAAAATTTTCTCGAGTTAGCTGAATATTATAAGAGGTTTGTTCAGGGATTCTCACTAATAGCTGCTCCACTAACTCGCTTAACTCATAAGGGAGTTAATTTGATTGGGACGATGTCTGTGAGAGTCAATTTTAGGAGCTAAAGAATAGGTTAACCTCCGCTCCTGTTTTAACACTTTCAGTGAATGGAAAAGAATTTATGGTGTATAGTGCTGCTTCCAAGATGGGATTAGGGTGTGTATTAATGCAAGAGGACAAAGTGATAGCCTATTCTTCCCAACAGTTAAAGAAGCATGAGGTAAATTACCCTACCCACGATTTGGAATTAGCAGCAGTGGTATTTGCATTAAAGATTTGGAGACATTATTTATACGGTGAGCACTATTGGATTTTTACGGATCATAAGAGTTTGAAGTATTTGCTCACCCAAGCTGAGCTTAATCTGAGACAGGGAAAATGGTTGGAGTTAATAAAGGATTACGACTTAGTAATCGATAATCACCCTGAAAAGGCGAATGTTGTAGCAAACACCTTGAGTCGTAAATCCTCGTCATCATTGGCAGCACTTTGAAGTTTCTATCTTCCTATGTTAATTGAGATGAAGTCCTTAGTGGTCCAGTTGAATAATGGTGAAAATGGGTCTCTATTTGCTAGTTTCATCGTGAGGCCTTCATTGTTGGACCAAATTAAGGAATTGCAACAATTTGATGATAAGTTGAGATAGGAAGTTCAGAAACTGCAAGGTGGGGAAGTTAGTGAATTCAGACTCGGAGATGATAGTATATTGATGTTCAGAGATCAGGTTTGTGTTCCAAGGGATGATCAGTTAAGGCAAGCTATTTTAGAAGAAGCACATTATTCTACCTACGCTATGCACCCCGGAAGCAACAAGTTGTACCGGACTATTAAGGAAAATTATTGGTGGCCGGGCATGAAGAGAAACATAGTAGAATTTGTAGCAAAATGTCTCGTATGTCAACAAATTAAAGCGGAACATCAAAAGTCGTCAAGTACTCTTCAGCCATTGCCGATTCTCGAGTGGAAGTGGGAACATGTAACTATGGATTTTATGTTAGGTTTGCTGCGGACACAGAGTGGGAAAGATGCCATATGGGTGATTATTGACAGATTAACTAAGTCCGCTCATTTTTCTAGCTATCCATAATACATACTCTATTGAGAAGTTGGCTAAGCTCTACATAAACGAGATAGTGAGGCTACACGGAGTCCCAATTTCCATTGTGTCAGACCGGGATCCCCGTTCACATCTCGATTTTGGCCAAAATTTTAGGAAGCTCTTGGAACCAATTTAAGATTCAACACTACCTTTCATTCGCAAACTGATGGTCAGTCTGAGAGGACTATTTAGACTCTAGAAGATATGCTACGGGCATGTGTCATCGACTTTACTAGGAGTTAGGACAAACATTTGCCTATGGTGGAGTTTGCATACAATAATAGTTTTCAGTCCAGCATTGGCATGGCACCACACGAAGCTTTGTAGGGAAAAAAATGTCGAACTCTGCTTTGTTGGGACGAAGTGGGTGAAAGGAAATTAATTAATGTGGAGTTGATTGATTTGACAAATGAAAAGATCAAAATCATCCAAGAGTGATTAAAGACGGCACAAGATAAGCAGAAGAGCTATGCTGACAGAATGAGGAAAGATTTGGAATTTGAAGTGGATGATAAAGTGTTTCTTAAAGTTTCTCCTTAGAAAGGTGTGATTCGATTCACGAAACGGGGAAAGCTCAATCCAAGGTATATTGGACCTTTTCGAATTATGGAGAGGATTGGGCCAATGGCTTACAGACTTGAGTTACCCCTAGAGTTAAATCGAATCCATAATGTATTCCATGTCTCGATGTTGAAGAAATACGTACCTGATCCTTCCCATATCCTCGAAGCACCTCCGATGGAGTTGTATGAAAGTTTAAAGTTCGAGGTGCAACCGGTACGCATTTTAGATCGGAAGAATCGAGTATTGAGGAACAAGAGCATTCCCATGGTGAAAGTGTTGTGGAAGAATGCTAGAATGGAAGAAATGAAGTGAGAAGTCGAACAACAGATGAGAAACCAATATCCACACCTTTTCTTGGAATCCGATAAGTAAAATTTTGAGGTCAAAATTTTATTTTAAGGGGGGTAGTGCTGTCAAGTTCGACCCTAAACTATCTATCATGTCATGCATATGATTGACATCATGCTTGCACACTAAAATATATCGAAAAAATAGATAAAAGTCGGTATTGTACTTAAAGTACAACTAAGTCAATTTAAACCTCGAACTAGTTAAAATAGGGATTTTAAAGTGACATCGAGAATTTCATAGTCCAAGGATGACTAAATATGGTAATTCGGAGTTCGAGGTCTGATTTGGAGTCAATCGAGAAAATTGACCGATCAAGGGTAAAATGGTCATTTTGCCATTTAATGACAAAATGTGGATTTTTAGAAAAGATTTTGATCACATTTGAATAAGAATAATTATTTGGAGTATAATATGAGGTTTCGCAGTGAAAGATTTTCAATTTTTGGTATTTTGGAGTATAAGGGCAAAACGGTAATTTTACCTTACCGGGGGTAAAATTGTAATTTCGCCTTATCGGGGGCAAAATAGTAATTTCCACCACCAACACTTGTCAAAAATCAAGGATTATGTTTATCATAGGAATGGATAAATATAAGAATAATTGTGGTGGAGAAATAAGGTGAAAATGGATAAATATTAAAATTTTGGACTAATAAGCATGTGACACGTGGCAAGTTATATTATTTTATAATTAAACCATAAAAATCAGCCCACACACTCACCATTCACTCAAGCTGGTCAGCCAAGGGAAGAAAAGCAAAGAAAAGAAGGGAAACAAGAAACCTAGCCAAGAAAATCAAGAGATTTCATTGATTTTTCAAGGATTAAGTAATAAAAAGGTAAAATCTTTTAATTTTTGCTTGAAACCTAGCTTACTCATGCTTTATTTCTTATTTTCCATGGCTGAAAATTGAGTTGGCATGATGAAACCATGAAGGCCGAATGGGTATGGAAAGGATTTGATGATGGAAATGACTTAATTTTGAGTTATGTTGATGTTTAGAGATAGTTAATCATGTCTAGAAGCAAAACCACAAGAAAAATATTTATTTTTCCTAGAATCCTTCATTGGCCGAACCTTGTATGTTGAGTATCAATGAGGGATTGTTTTTATTTCAAGGGAAATAGCTTGGAAAATGATGAATTATGGTGAGAAAATCGTGTAGGAAAAATCACAGTGCTAGTGCACCAAATGGCCGAATTTTTCTATGAAGAAGTGTAAGGGTTTTAATGTTGAAATTGGTATTATTTAAATGGTATTTGGTGAATTGAGATATTAGAAAAAGAATGGAGCAATTTGGAGTCAAATCGGACGCGTTGGCTAATTTATCGGATAATCGACCGAATTAGGTTAACACCGCGTTTAGGCAAAAGTCGGATGAATTTTTGCATTTCATATCATGCATTAGCAGTTGAAGTTAGTTTATTTCAATTCAAGGATAATGTAGTAAATTCCTTGATTTTATTCTATGTCAAGGTGGTGAGACCTCCAAGAAAGGCAAAGAGATCGCGTTTGAGGACCACTAGTCCGAGTACACCTGAAATTCGGACTTTTGAAAACAGTGATTGAACTTACTATCGTCTCAATTATCTAAAGTGATTTTTATCTGCTTTTGGTGAATTTTACGAAAAATGAATTTTAAAGATGAATTTTTATGTTTTATAAATAAATAAGTTTAAATGAAATTATGTCATAAATTATTTAGAAATCTACCGTGGTTTTAAAAAATAGAGTATTGGGAGACCACTGTTTATTGCATGATAAATTGTATTTTTAAATTAATATGGCTTATGAAAATGTGGCATGATTGGTTGCTGGTTTATTGTGTTGAAAAATATATGCAATACTGTTTGATGTGCAGGCTGGTTAGTAATAAAATAGCCTAGTTTATGTTGCTAAAATTTTGTTAATTTGGTGGATTATTATCTACTGCAGTAGACGGGTTTCCGTGAACCGGCCTATTTAGAGGTGGCACGATAAAACCCCCTATATATCTTTATCTCAATTGTAGAGGCGTACAAGGTTGTCCTGAGGTATGACAGAGTTCACTTCACGCCCTACCACCACGTACAGGCGAACTCAGCTAACGCCAATGATCGGTTGCATTTTTGAAAAAATTATAAAATTTGAATAGCCTTGGCGGACTCGGTTAAATGCCTCGGTCAAGGTATCCCCGAGTATAAATTTTTATGGCATGAGCCACGATTTTTGATAAATCATAAGCCTTATTAGTATTGTTATTATTATTATGGTGAAATGAATTTGATCGTACTTATTTAAATAAGGTTTCATGTTATGAAACCCTTTGAGATGAAAAGTTTTCATTGTCTCCTATTACTCGCCTTTAGATATTTTAGGAGATATTTGTTTACTCACTGAGTTGTGTAAACCCACCACTCTCCTCTCCACATTTCAGGCCTAGACTAGTTTGTAGATAGTTGTGTTTGCTGAGGACGACAGTTGATTTTGCAACCTCATCAACAGTAGGTTTCTGTCCTCTTTACTTTTGTATATTCGTGGGCCCACATGTCACTGTAAATGTACTGCATACTCTATTTATGTATATTACAATATGTATGTTTTTATTTTATTTTTACGCTATAAAAAGTATTTACCGTTAACTCTATAAATATTGTTTTATAAGAAATTACGATATTTTATTAATTATTTTTATTATATTTTGAAAATTTCTATTTCATTCAAAAAGAATGTTTTAGTTAACGAAACGCGTTTCTGACTTCGAAATGTGTGTTTTCCATATATTTGCTACGTATTTAATTGGGTTCAAAATTTTCCAATGAAAATGACAAGAACGCCTCTATGAGTCGAAAATCATTTTCTAGTCACTTGGTTTGAAAGTGGCTAGTAATTATTTAAAATATCATGTTTGGAAATTGACGCTCACAGGGGAGGTAACAAAGTTGATACGAGAGCCTTGCGAGGTTTCGGTCGGTATTCGGGGCTTGAATACCTATCGAAACGTCGCGGCGGTAGTCACGGGCCTGATGGAAGTTCCGGGTCGTGATAACTACATTCACTTAAGCACTTCCAAATTTCCACATTTATTTTCTGTTTTGGACTTTTCTTTCCCTTGTTGCCATTAGGCCTTTTCCATTTCTTCCTATTGGGCCATGCCCATTTTATTTCCTATATTTTTTTTTTCATTTTTTTCTCTTTTCTTCTCTCTTTCACATTTCTTCCTCTCAAACTTGTAGCCAAGCTCTTTCTTTTTCCCTTTCAAAACAAGTCACCAAAAGCCTCCTTCAATGGCAACAAAAACCTCCAAAAATTTCCAACAACATCCCTTACTTTTCTACCTCAAAACCAGCTCCTCTTCCTAAAAATTTTGGCAGCACAAAGCTGCCCCTCCTCCCTCAAAACCGGCGGTTACAGCTGCTCCTTTTCAACTTGAAAATTCGATAGCTTTCCAGCCCCCAAAACCAGTAGTTTATCCTCAAAATTTTCAGCCACAAAAACCTAAAAAATTCCAGCAATTAAACCTTAAAAGTTTCAGCAACTAACCCTAAATTTCTAGTAACAAAACCTCTCCAAAAAGGCACCGAATTTTCTTTTTTTTCTTACCCTTCTGGTGCCATTTTTTGCTCTTAAATTCAGCTCTTTTTCTCCTCCAAAAGTAACAGCAAACTCAGCTAATATCCTCCCTCAAAATTGTAGAAAAATCAGCCATCTTTCCCTCTTCAAACTTGCGAAAATTCTTTAGTTTTCTTTCTTTCTTCTTTCTCTTTCTCGGCTCTTGCTCTATTCTCTTTTCTTTGCCTCATGCTCGGCTGAAGCAAGGAAATAAAAAGACCTTTAAATTTTCTTTCTATGAGCTGCAAATTTAGGGGAAAAGGGGGGGGGGGGGGGGGAACCGACTCTCTCTCTCCTTGTCTTATCTCATCCATTTTTTTTATATCCCTTATCCTCTTCTCCATTTCTTATGCATATCTGGCCCTTACCTACGTCTCTTTCTTTTTCTTCTTTTAAGGCCTTTATTCAAGTCTCATTTGACTTGATTTTTCCTCATTTCCATCCGCCACCTCTCAATTCTTTTTTTTTGCAAACTAATAAAATTTACATATCATTCCTTAACTTTATTTTATTTAATACACCACCCTTTAATTTTTCGTATCTTAAAATTACTCCTCCTAACACATGTAAAAATTCTAATTCCCTTATATCTTCCTTCTCTTACACGTGTATAAAATAAAAATATTGAAGTTGTACTTTAACGTGGTATTACCATAATATTTAAATATTTACTTATCGCGCTAATTCGATTTAATAAAATCATGTGGTCTCACTTACATCATTTATCTCCGAAATTCCTTCATACTTATTCTCCCCCACTTCGATTAACCATATAGTCTTTCTTCATAACTAATTCAACGCCCAATTAAATTTTAATATTTTAATATTATTTTATTGAATAAAATATTATTTTATTTCAAAAATTTTCACTTGTTTTCTCTAATCCTGAAACGCATTTTATGTCTCGGTTTACTTCCAAACCATCATTTTGCTTATTAATTCGTTTTCGATGAAAATATTATTATTTAATTGTTGTTTCTGCGCATGCGAAACATTTTACTCTTGAGCATTCCTTTCATCCTTTGTCGTTCTTTAGCACGCCAATTCGCTTCAATCAGTCCCTTATCTTTCCGGGACGATTACGATGACTACTATACTAGGGTATGGGGTGTTACAACTAACAAAAAATATGGGCAACAAAACCATATTTTTAGAATCTAAAATTAAAGTTTTAAAGATTCCAAAACTTAAAAATGTCACATTTTTTCTTAAAAACTTAAAACTAAGCTTAAAATCATCAAAAATGGTGATTTGATCTAAACAAGAGTTGAGAGAGCTTAAGGTTTAGGAAAATACCTTGGAGAAACGGCTAAAGACTGAAATCCTCCATTCACATAATATATTTATAGTATTAGGTGTCAAAATGTGCTTTTACCCTTTTTATTTTTCAAAGAACAAAGTCAGGTGTCAATAGATCGAGACTATTTATCAATAAATAGGCATTAAAATTTTTAAAAAGCTCTCGAGTTACTATCTATTGATAAATGTTCATCATCTATTAATAGATAGACTCCAGTAAGCAAAAACAAACTTAAAAACTTGCTCAGCTTATTTACATTAAATACCATTTAAGCAAATATCCTTATTTTTACTTTTTCCTTTTTGCTTTCCATTTACTTAAGCTATTTAATGTAAATAAGCAAACAACCTCCTTTTGGATTCAATAAAAATATCAAAAAAATAAAAATAAAAAAGAATCAAAATATAGATTTAGGTTTCAAGAATAAAACCGAAAAAGTTCTATTGAAATTAAATTTACGGCTTCCATTTATCATAGCAAACGTATTTTAAAAATTATGAAAAAAAATCATTTTTGGTCATCTAAATACCAAGAGAATTATTACTGTCATTTTTTTTATTTTAAAAAAATCATTCTATATAAATGTTTCAAAAATGACAGACAACTAAAGTGTTAGTGAATTCTTTTTTTAAGGTTAAAACTCAGTATGATATTCAAAACATGTAATTTATATGCTCATCTAAGGATTTTCTAACTTATCATCATACGTCAAAGGTGGGATTTCACACCAAGTATCTCTATACTTCAACTTAAGAAATTGGTTGCTTATTTTCCAAGTAAGGAATATAGAATGCACCAGTTTTTAAGCATCATTAATGTCCAATCTCAATGATACATCAATCAAGAACATTTAGAGAAATATGCTTTGATGCATAAGGATCTTATAATTGTAACTTATTACAATTTCCTTACAAGGCATAATAATCTATTGGACTTTATCTAGTAGACTTATAATCTTTATAATTAATGTCTTATTGATGAATAAAAACCTCAAATCATTCAATGTGAATAATATGATTACATGATTGAAATTAAGCTTTGACCAATCTCAATTGACTGCGAGGCTCATTCCAACATCTGAAGCTCAAAAATAGCTTAAAAACTAAGTGAAAGAAGGTGTTTGTCTTACTTTAACTTGGTTCTCTTTGTTTTTCTTCCTTTTCTTCATTTTGCTTGATTCTTGATCAAATGATCATTTTCTCTACTTTTCTCAACTTGTAAATGTGTTTGAATTTTTTTTTTAATTGGAGAAGCTTTGAAGCCGTTAGGGATGATTTGGTGAAAAGACTAGCCGTTATTTTTGTCTTTTTGTATCTTGTCTAATATGAGGTCTCGGTACTTGTGTTATGACTCTTGATACATTTACTTCCAAAATCAACTGATGTCTTGATACTTTAGATGCTTGTCTCAATACTTGTTCTTCCTTGATGTCTCCCACATTAGGCCTTGTCTTGATATTTGGCTTTTTTGGCTTGGTCTTAATGCAAAGTAACTTGCTTTTTGGAAAATCATATTTAGAAATATGGTCTCGATACTTGACAAGCTGGTCTCGATACTTATGCACTTGACCTTTCAAAATCTTAGGCTTTGAAAACAAGGTCTTGATACAAAGTCAATGTGTCTCGATAATTTGACACTTCTTCTTTGAAATTTGATGTCTGAAGGTGAAGTTTATGTACATGAAAGCTTGAGTCTCGACATATTCAGACTTCCTCTCTAGAATTTTAAAGTTGAAAGCAAGGTCTTGATACTTTGAATTTGTGTCTTGATACAATGGTTCTTGCTCTCTGGAATTATGCTCTTTTAAGGAAATGTCTCGATACATGATGTCCAAATCTTGATACTTCGATACTTGTCTTTTGGAATTTGGTCTTTCAATGCATGGAGTCATGATACTCACCAAAGATGTCTCGATTCACCTTCTTCCTTAGGATTCAAAACTAAAAGTCCCGATACCCTCATGCGAGGTCTCGATAGGTCAAGTTATTTTAAGCCTTTTTCAACACAATTAAACTTTAAATATTTAGCCTATTTGTCAACCAAAATACATAGGGGTTTTCATAAAATCTTCATATTTCATAAAACTCAAAAATGCCCTTGACATCTCATAAAATGACAGACACGTGTTGTGCTTTGAAGGTTGCATATGAGTTAAAATAAATATACTTTAGATTCCATTCGATAAATCAAATTTAGAATAATTATTTTATTTTGATAAAATAGTTATTTCATTATCTTTTACGAGAAATTTTGCAGCGATTAGTAAAAATGATAGGAAAATACAGTATGATTTTGATAGAAAAACTAATAATTTATGTGAAGAAATTAAAAAAAAAACATGGAGAATAGGACATACAAGTGGTGCGACGGTCCACTTGGAAATACCGCGGTGAAGTGAGAAGAGGCATGCCGGCAGCGGCACAACCTCGCGCTTTACAATTACAAGACATAGTAGCAAACAACTGCTGTGCAAACGATGGAAGACGATTTGCAGAATCAAATTCCAGTACCTCATGTCCTTCTGCAACAACAAGTACCTTGCTCCCCTCCCCCCCCCCCGCCCCCCCTCTTTTTTCTTTAATTTTCCCTTCTCAAGTACTGTGTTAATCTGTGTTTGCTAATGTTGTGTTTCCAGGAGATTGCCACCCAAAGAATTATTCAGGCTCAGAGCCAGAGGTATTGATTTGGGATCCTATTTCTTTTCTGTTTGATCAATCTTTTAACCATATGATATCATTTATGTCTTAAAATAAATTTAATTTCAGAGATGCAGCTGCTGGACCTCCGTCTAAGGATGGCACTGATGTTTTCTCGGAGCGGCCTGACCCCAATGCTCTGAAAGTGGGTAATTGCTTTCATATTTGCAGTGTTTGATCATGTGTTAATCTCCATAGTTTCTCATTTCTGTATAATACGTATGCACACTTATACAGGAGCATCTACTGAAAATGACTTCAGAGCATCGTGCTGAAATGGCTTCTAAGCGTGGCAAGCCTACCCTTCCTGAACAAGGTTGACATTTCATCATATCCATCCTTCTGTTTTCTAGTTGATGTGATTCTCTACTTCACTCCTCCATCTACTTCTCGTCCTACCAACTAAAAACGAAGTGTTTTCATCCACTACTTCTCTAAAGTAAAAGAGGACAAAAAAATGCAAAAAATTCTCATCTCCTTCTTTGTTGCACTGAAGTAGGAAGGTTTCGGACCATATGCATTTTTGCTATTCGGCGGAACATGTGGAGAATTTTTCGTGATTTACCTGAATTACACACTCTGATCATTGTTTCAGATTATTTATTTACTACTTTTGTAATGAAGGAAGCGAAAATGCAAAATTTGGTTAATTCTTTGCTTTGGCTTCAGGTGACATAGAAATTGGAAATGGGTATGGTTTACCAGGTGGAGGTGCTTACTATAATACTTCAGGGCCTAATATTGCTGCACCTGGTTGGTTTTATTATCAATGCACTCTCACTACTTTCATGATTATTAACCGAACCAAGTTTGTATTCTTCACCCAGATAAAAAAGCAGGTTACGATTTCATGCCTTTTTATTTCAGGAAATTTGGGACTTGTAAATAATGATGTAAGCCAGAAAAATTCTGAGCTTTGTGGAGAATCAAAAACAAAGGCTGCATCTAAAGACTTGCCTGAGTACCTTAAGCAAAAGTTGAGAGCAAGGGGCATTCTCAAAGATGGTGCAGCGAAAGATGATCTATCAAGATCTGATAATGCAAGTTTATTTTCTATGTTTCATTTCCTCTTCTCTTATTCTCTCCTTGTTTTAGTCATTATAGGTTGTGTTGAAATGGAAAAGCATAGATTCAGGACTTCAGTGTTTTATCTTTTCTGGAAATTTACCTATTCTAGTTTGTGAATAGTTATTTCTGAAATTCTTATGAACTTCGTAATGTGTAAACCTCTTCATATGAGTGCCGGTCAGTTACCAATAATTATGTAATTACTTACTTGCTTTTTCCTTTGGATTTCAGAACTTGAAGACCAGTTCACCTCAGCTCGTGGAAATTGAGAAGTTGCCTCCTGGGTGGGTGTGTATCAATGGCAAGCTTTGTGCTTTTGGATTTAATTTGGTTTCTGTTTGTTTTAAAGCTCTTCAGAATCTTTGTTTTGTTCTAGATGGACCAAGGTTTAAATCCTTGACATGTGATTAAGCTTTAAGTTTGTGCTGGCTCCAATTTTATGTGATTGTTCTATTAAATCTTTAAATGTCATCAATTGTAAGCAACTTGAAACCTTGATAGGAAATATAGGGGGAAAGGAAAGTATGGTACTTTGCATGGGTGAATTAATAATCTTTTATATTAAATTTGTATATGGGGTTAGCAAGTTCTTTTCTTGCCATAAAAATATTAAAATCATAAACCATTCTCAAGATAACGAGGCCATAGCAGTATGCAAGTGAACTTGTCAATGAGTTCATGTCTTCACAATTTCCATCAACTAGGTTTTACTTTTGTTCTAGCTGAACTAGAAGAATTTGAAATGTAAAAGTTGCTATAATATGAATACTTAGTGAAAGTGAATTTATTTACATAAAAAATCATGGAAGCTGTCAAAAATTAAAGAAATTAGTTTTGGGGATTTTCTGGTAGTAGCAAACTTTTTTAGGTTTGAGCTTTGGGCCAATGAAACGGGCGGAAGAAAATGGAACAAAAATAAGGAAAGGTTACCATTCAGTTATTTGATGCTATTATTTTAAAGCTTTTTTATGATAACTATTACGGGATTGGACTATCTTGAGCTTAGACTGTCTCCCTCTGAAAGTTTTCTTTTAGGTTCAAACTTTTACTTCATGTTTTTATGTTATTGCACTGGTACATAAGAAGATGATTCTTCATTGCTGCAATTCATTTTCATGTGAGCTTTCTGCATTAATTATTGGTGACTAGGTGCCCCTTTTTAATACTTTTTTTTACATATGGGTGTAAATATTTTCTTTTATGCTAGAAAAAGAGGAGGAAAAATAAAAACATTCTTAGCAGGACATGACTCTAATTTTATATTTAAGTAGTTGTAAAGTTGATATTCTGGAAACTTTTCTTCTTGCTTTTATTTCATGTCTCTGTTAACTTCTTTTAGTTTGTTTCTAGGTGGAAGCAAATGATCCTTCAACTGGTGCTTCATATTATTATAATGATAGTACCGGAAAGAGTCAGTGGGAAAGACCTGTAGAAGCATCTTTGAGTGCTCAGGTTCCATTTGCTACACAACTTGTGGGAGATTGGGTGGAAGCGGTAGATGAAACAACAGGTTTGCTGTGTATAAAGTTATTTGTCTGATTGTCTAATTCTGATCAATTTTCTGAATCCACAATTTGATTTTCTTTTGGGATGAATAATACAGAATTTGTGATTTTGTTCTACATCCATATAAATTTTAAAGAATAATAAATACTAATTATATCTCTTAAGTGTACAAATACCATCAAATCTTTTGGGGTGCAGCTGCAGCGATTAGCAAGAATGTTCGTATATTTTGTTTGAGAATAACCATTGATATTTTTTTTATTGGAGTGGAACATTTTTGTTGACCAAACTTTGAAAGGCTCTATGGTTAAACTGACATTTCGATACTAGTATTTGCTTATGAGCATCTAACATTTGAAAGGTTAAAGGTTGCTTAAATGCAGACTGATGCTTGTTGTATTATCTGCAATATGTATGAAAAATCCATGCAAAACAATTTGGTTTGGTTTGAGCAAAAGGGGTTTTTCTTTAAGTTTTCACTTTAGTATTAAAGTGTGTTTCATAATATTCAAGTGGGCTGATACGGCAGGGTGGGGAATAGAGAAATAGAGGAGGTGAGATGAAGGAGAAGAGGATAATGGGGAGAATGGCTATTCTATTCCCCCCTATTCTTATGTGCATAGTTATTCCTATGTTTGGTTCATTTTTGAACCAAGAAATGGCCATTCCTGGAAAAGTCAGAATAGCAATTAACCATTTTGTGAAATTACTGTCCATATAATAAAACCTAACCTAGCATGTAAAACCCTTTTATTTTCCTCTTCTTTCTTTCTCTCACTCTCTCTCTCTTCCTCCTCTGCCTCACTGTTTCTCTCTCTGAACCTCTTCCGTTGCTGCCTTCCTCCTACACAGCCGGCACCATCCTCTTCTGGTTGGCATCGACAAAACCCTCTTTTCTCTCTTCCTTTACAGCCAAGGTTGTCCTCTGCATATTGGAGCTTCAATGGCTAGATCTGGCCAATGGAAGCCTTAGATCATGCTCCAACGGCTAGAATTGGCCAAGAGAAGTGTCAGATTGATGCTTCATTGCATTGACGACATCTTTGGTGGCTGATGGCAAATAGAGAAGAGGAAAGACAAGAAGAAAAGGAAAAATGAAAAAAAGAAAAAAATAAAAAGAAATTAAAATAACAATCATATTAATATTTTAATGATAACATATTAAATTATAATTTAATAATAACATATTTATTGCCAAAAGTTAATGAGTTTAAAAATACCATAAATTTTATTAAATTATTATAAAGGGTATTTTGTCCTTTTATTACTTATTCCTTTATTATTCCAAAACTATTTTTACCAACCAAACATTGAGATAATATCAAAATGGCAATTCCATTCTATGAACCAAACAAAATAATGGCAATTCTATACTTGCCTTAATTCTTTTCCCACAAAATAGCAATTCCATTCCCCCTCTATTCTATTTTGCGAACCAAACATGCCCTTAATTCTTACTTTAGAAATGAAAAAGCTAAAGTCTTAGAAAGTGGGAAGATAATTATTATGGTTGTAAGTATTTACTTATCAACATATCTGTCATACTCAGTCCCCACCTTGAGTATCACTTGTCTTGTAGAATCCCATAGGTTGATGCTCGTTCAAGACGAAATGAAATATCTGCAAACCCCTTCATTTCTAACTTCTAAGTCAGGTTAGGGATCTCGTCAAGCTGAACCTTGAATAGTTGCCGAGCAGCAAAATTTGTTTCCTGTGAGACTGCTAGGTATGGGAGGGATACTTCTACCATTCCAAAATGAAGAAGGTGCATTATCATTTTCCTTTAATGCTTACCTTTCTCACATGTCTTGTCTTATAACCCTCACAATTTACGTAAATGATGTCATCTTAGGGGTTAAACTGCTTATCAGACTAGGGTTGGTGCTTGAATAAATTATAGGAGGAACTATAGAATCATGGTTGTACGTATTTGATACTTTGGGCCAAAAGTGATGAAAATAGATGTTGAGGCAAACTTAAATTGTAGTAATAATTGAATTTTTAAATTGTTAGAATCTGAGCATGGCTCATAAATTCAATACCATTGATATGTCACTGTGCAATAAAGAATGTGGACTTATAGGCAATCAAGTCTATATGATATGAAAGGAGAAGGCTTTAAGATATTTTTTATTTTCGAAAATGGATAAGGAAGGATGAAACTGAAACTTGGAATATGTAGATCAAGTGGCTGTCTAACCTAATAAGTAATAGGCAGATTTTAATGGATTAATGCCAACCCTCTAGAGTACAAAACACCACTAATTTGGAAAACCAAACTTTATAAGTGAAATTTCGTAGGAAATAGGATTATCATGTTGAAAATATGGGGTTGTGGTTATTGTTGCATCATGACATGGCCGTAATGGGGCTATTGATGGATGTATGGCATGGAGGCTGACGTCACGTAGATGACATAAAGTGTTAGATAAGCATTTATGCTGTCTTTGAAATGAGCTTTTGAGCTTGGCACTTGAGCATATCTGCAAGTGCACGTTAGTTAGTACATGTGACCCATGGATTTGGTTGTAAAGAGTAGTTTATGTGGGTGTATGTGAGTCTTTTAGGCTGCAGTTCTGATGGTTTTTGGGATTTGGGTGATGTAGAACAAGAAGGGCAAAGAGATGGAAAATAGAAATTTAGAGGGAAAACCAGAGATATATGGAAGCAATTAGGGAAAAACAAAGAAAATAGGGAGAGAAATAGAAGACTTTGGAGAGAAAACCAGAAAGAATCAATACAGGGAGAAATTATAATAATCAATATCTCTACTCAAAAAGTTGTCATCCAGCTTATCAAAAAAAAAAAAAAAAAGACAACAAAAGTTATCATCCAAGGCTAATCAAAACGTAAAGTAGCACAGACATTTATAATCTAAAGCCTAAACTCATAAAATACCAAATATAACCCTAAAACTCTAATGCTTTAAAAGTAAAGTGTAAATACTAATTTATATAAAATAACCTAAAAATGCGTAATATATGTGACAATTACAACCAAACCCATAAAATCCTTCATGATTTAATCTCTCAACTAGCATAATTCCATCCTAAATCATTGGAGCCAATTTCTTTGTTGGAGGTGGTGGTGATAGAAAAAAGTAATGTTCAGAAATATGAGTTGAGTTGGTAGAAAATAGATTGTTTTGCATTGATACCACTTGATGCAGCATGAAACTAAAACTTGAAACAGCATGGTTGACCTGCTTTGATATATCTCCTGCTTGGAGAATAATGGAATACATTACCTTGTTTCTGTTACTGCATGCATATTTTAACCTTTTTTTTTTTTGTAAAATCTACTATGTGCATTCAGATAGTAACATCGCTTTCTTGTGCCTTTTAACTTGGTACACAAATTTAAGGGTTTTTCTTTTTTCTTTCTTTTTTTTTTTTTGGGTAATGTATAGGGCACAAATATTTTTACAATACAAGGACCAATATATCTCAATGGGAGTGCCCTGATTTATCACAGCCAGTTGCATTAGAGCACCCAGGAAGCAGGTTTTCTGAAAATACTGTTTATGGCAATTTGGCTTCCCAGTCACCAAACCTGGACAAATGCTTCAGTTGTGGAGGTTGGGGAGTGGGCCTGGTGCAGGTTTGGGGTTACTGCAATCACTGTACACGGTATATAATGTCTTCAGAAACAACTCTCAGTATTGCATTTTATTATGATCCTGAACAAGCACTTTTAACCCGTACATTTTAGCAGGTTGCAAAACAAAGGAGCACATAAACATTAACTTGCATGCTAAATTTATCTTTAAGATTTAAAAAAAAATAAAAAAACCATATTTTTATTGTAATTATTATAACGATACAATTTTTTTTGGTACAATTGGGAAAATTCAAGAACAGAGAGGAGATTTCAACTTTAGATCTCTTAACCCTTAAGGAGGGGTTAAAACCATTAGACCCAGTTTGAGTTTTATTGTGGTATAAAATAATTTTCGTAACATATTATATTATAGAACATAATCTGGATGAGTGAATTGTATGTTCTGGTAAAAAAGGAAAAGAAATCATGTGCACTGGAGCTCCTACCAGGTAACAACTATTTTATGTTAGTAGTTGAGGGCATTATGTTGTAATACAATTTAGTCAAATTATGAATAAATACATAAGGAAACAATGTTCTCTTGAATATTAATTAGCAAAAAATATATCCATCAAACAAAATGTTTTTCTTGGAAAATATGTTCTTCTTTTTAGCAATTCTTGTTTGTTGTCCATGTAAAATATTAAAAACTAATAAAGTTATTCTACTAAAAATCAAAGAACCTAACCAACTAAGATTATTTTTCTTCTTACATATATAACTTAATTTTTTTTATCTGGGTGGAATACATTAAGTGTGCATCCTTACATCTATATCATATTTGAAGAATCAAGGAATAGAATAAAAAATTGTCATATGGGAAGTGAAAGATGATAGAGAAGCTGGGAGAGTAGTGGACCCTGAAGGCAAAGACCGGAAGCCTTAGATTAATAAAAAGAAAGAGAGAGGAAGTGATGAATCATGGAAATGTGGTAGTTGAGGTATTAAGTAATCTAGGACTTTTTTTTATACTTTACGAGTTTGATTGTAATTTTTACATATATTTAGGCTCTTTTGTTATACTTTCATATTAATTAGTTAATTTCCATGTATTAGGGTTTTAGAGTTATATTTGGTGTTTTGAGTTTAGGGTTTATCTTATAGATGTCTATGTTACTTTAGGTTTTGATTGGTTTCTGGATAATGAATATTTGAGATTGTGAGATATTGTGTATTGTGATTTTCTCTCCCTATTTGTTCTTTCTGGTTTTCTCCCCATAAGTCTTCTATTTCTCTGCCTATTTCCTCTGTTTCTCCCTAATTTGCTTCTGCCTATCCTAGATTTCCCTCCAAATTGTTATTTTCTCTCTCTTTCCCCTACTTGTTCTACATCAGAAAGCCTCTCGAAAGCACTTAAGAATAAAGAAAGAAGATCAACTTTCTGGAACAATGCATCTGTGAAATGGACACAATGTTATAATAATAGTTGTGAGGTTCTATTTTAGTGGGTAAAATTCAAAAAGCCCCTTAAAATACTTCAAAAAGACATTTTAGTCCCTCTTGTTTCAAAATGATGTTTTTGGTCCCTTAACTATTAACACTGTTAGTCAACAGTTAAACAAATTATAACCAATACACATAAATATTTTAGGACACATGCCTTTTTAAAAAAAACTGCTCATGTTTCTTTCCAAAACTTAATAAAGTTTATTTTGTATTAATAAAATTCAATATTTAACAAAGTAGAAAAAAACTTAAAACTTCATAAAATTCTAGAATGGGATTTGTGAATGTTGTAATTTGTCTCATTTTGATACTTAATAAAATTCAATATTTAACGGAGAAGAGATAAACTCAAAATCTTTTATATATAGTAATCAAGTCAAAAGCTTTTGATGTCACCTTAAGCCCTAGTTTCAAAGAACAAATTTTGGGCAAAATTATTTCAATAAAATTTGTAAGCACAAGTAAAAAATCAATTTCTTGATCTGACACCATCAAATTTGAAATATCCATCATTGAACAAAAGATTTACTTTTTAATATATTCTTTTCAACGGAAATTTTTTTTTCAAACTGTTGGAAAAATAAAGAGTTTGATGGCAATATACTTACCTCAGGAAAGAAGTTTATGGTTTAAGGCAGATACGGCTTCAAATTTTTAGGCCTTCTAATAAAAATGTTTCAGGTTTTTTTCTTTTTTTTTTCCTGATTAAAGTTTTTAAGGGATTGATGAGCAGATTTTTTTTTTTTAAAAGAAAATGTTTAAATTAAAAAGCTAATATAAAGGGTATTTATGTCTTAAAACATTTATGTAATATTCGGTCTAATTTTTTTTAACAGTTGACTAACGGTGTTAGTAGTCCAAGGACCAAAAATATCATTTTGATATAAGAGGGACCAAAGTGTCCTTTTGAAGTGTTTTGAGGGGGCTTTTTGAATTTTACCCCTGTTTTAGTTGTCTTAATGTTTCTCATTCCACTGTTTCGATGGTTGCTAGTTGATTTGAATAAAACTATCACAGTCGGTTTCATTTTTCAGCAAACTTTGATTCCTTTTTTTTCAAGTTTCTTTTGGTGCAGATTGTTTTTGAATTATTGTTAATTGATGAAGGAAAGTATGTCCTGCTAAGATTATATAAGTGCCTTTAAATATTTTAGGAAGTAGTAAACGCTAGCACTGTTTTCCATTGTCCACAAGATTTTATATTGTTTGTCTAAGAGAAGAAAAGCAAATATAGCACACAAATTGGAAATAAAGAAAGGACTGGCACCCTCAAGAACTAGGGTTATGGAAGAAAGTTTATCTACCGAAGTCCTTAAAGTAGTCTGTAGCTTCAAATTATAAATTATAAGAGCCCTTTTTTTGTCAAAATAGGGGGCTGAGGCTTTTGATTTAGATTTCATATTTGTGCATACCATGTGAAATGGTAAGAATGAAGTAAAGATTGAGTGGACTTTGAGTCATGGAAAAGGTTCCTGAGTAGTAATTAAGAGGCTGGTTTGATCTATTTTTATGATAAAATTAATAGCTAAACCAAGAATTGTGCCTGGGTTTATGTTTTTGCAAAATATGGAGGAAATTCTCCAGAAAGAGAGCAAACGTGGTTGTATTTACCTGGCTTTCTGGCTGCCTTCAATATCCAAAGCCAGTAACACATCATGACAGCCAACGGTTATAATTCTTGTTGGTACAAGAACTAAAAAAAACAGTTCAAGGTCTAATAGTACTCAAAGGAAGTATGGCTGTTTAAAGTTTTGCTAGCATATATGCTACTTTGCTATTTGAATCGTTTGAAGTATACCTTTCTTGACATTTCTTTTCAGAGTATTTCTGTGACATAGGTGAGCTGAAAATGCCTTGCGTTTATATCAAAAGCATTTTCTAACAGTATTCAGCTAGTATATCCCACACTCACCTTCTTCTTTTCTTAAACCAGCCATTGGGATCTGAGTTTTATTTAACTTAATAAAATTAACCTTTTCATGCCATTTTAATTAGGGGATGTTAGGGCAGCATGTTTACATTTTTTAAATATAGAGGGGAAAGTTTGTATTTACAGTTAAAGAGTTTTTGAGATTCATCCTTTTATATAAAGATCTATGGCACATCTTAAGTTTCTGCATCTATACAGAACCTTCAGAATCATGCATGAAGTTTGGAGGGAAAAATAAGGGAGCCTGGCCAAGTTGCTTTTGGTGTTGGAGGTTAAAACCTTTGCAACAGCTAGGCACACTGAGAACTAGTCTTACTGGCATTAATTTTTTTTAAATGATTTAAGATCAGGTTGTGATCTTAAGCAGTTGAATTTTTTTTATTAATTCCCAAAGGGAGTGCAGCCTGGTTGCTTTTGGGGTTTCAGGTGAACACCTTTGCAACAGCTAGGCGCACTAAGATCTTCTCATGTGTGTGGGAAGAAATATTCAGAGACTTACTTGGCATTCAGTTTTTCTTTTTAAAAAGTTAAAGTGAACTTGTGATCTTAAACAGTTGAATGCTTTTGTGCAAGTCAGTTAAAAAGAGATGCTTATAGTGTTTTGCCTAATATCATTGGATTATGATATTCAAATTGGAGTTCTCTTTTTTTATTTATTTGCTTTTGGCTTAAAATGATGTACCCTTTTCCTTTTCCAATGTAAACAATTGGAGGCAGGAGCCGTTTACAAGCTACTAGATTAAACTTGCATTGGATGTTCCATATGTATTTCATGTGACCTTTTGGACAGCGAGCCAACTTTATAGTTTTTAACAACGAACAATTTGCATATATGAATACTTCTGTGAATAAAAGGGAATTCTGTGAGAGTTCATTATGAGATACTGGGATTAGCTTTTGTGATGTAAACTATTGTATCAAGGAAATTGTACATAGCCTTAATTAGTTCGGGCCTCTAAAAGCCATTTATACTTAAATTTGGTTGCAAAACATGCATTATTTCCCAATGATTCAAGGTATAGGTCTTGTGGCTATTTGTGTATACATTTATACATGACATCTGTAGGTGATTTTTAAAATGATGTACAAAAGAAATGTTGTAAGTATCATGCCATGATGCCGTTGGTTCTAGAGGTTTTTTTTGTTTTGTTTTCATACTATGGGGAACATTTATGGAGAATGAGATGAGAAACTGGTGCATTTAAGATACCATTGTGAAACTCTCTTTTCTTTTTGCTGCCATGCCAGATCAGGAAATGAATAAAAGGAAATGAAAATCATTTCTCTTGCCAGCAAAATGCATTGTTTGAAAAATAAGATATTGAGACTTGTGAACGTGGGATGTTCTTAACTTGGAGTAGCACATACATACATACATACATACATACATACATACATATATATATATATATATCTGTACATGTATAAATGCGTACATTTGTTTACGTATTTGTGATTATTCTGCGTTTAATAAAGCAAGTTGAAGCTGATAATACTGAAAACTTCTATGAAATGCAGAGTTCTCAATCTGCCACAGAGCCAGTATTTGTCGACTATTACAGATAAGCAGCTGTCTGCTAATACCAAAGACCGTTATGAGAATAAGGCTCCGAAGCAACGGTACAGCCTCTCACTTTGGATCTCTTTGTAATTGAACTAACTCTAATTTGCTTATTTCTGAGGCTACTGCATGATTCAAGGTCATCTAGCAATGTGATTAGAAGTCCCGTTTTATTTCTCTAGAGAATTCACGTATAGTTCAGGTTCGGGAACATAAATCTTTGTAAATTCAATTGTCCTAATTCTCTCCTTGCAGTTTTAGCATTTTGTTAAGACCTGTTGATGTACCTCCCAATAATTTCAAAATAAGATTTAATATGAGTATGGAATTTTCAATTGTCAAAACTACAAAATCCTCTAGTCTCAGAATGTGATGACTCAAATTTGAATATCTCAATTGTCTAAAGGTGCCCTTAAAATTCTTAAAGTAACATATTTATATAAGTTAAGAAACTTTACATCAAGCTCACATTAAGTAGCCAACATAATAAAGTTCTAATGAAATAAGCTTAAATAACAAAACCCTATTTAATGAGCAAAAAAACAAAACCCTATTTTCTAAATTTTGTCTAAAATAATTATTTCTCAAAAATGTAGATAATGACCCTTCATCATTCTTTCCTTCTGGACAAAGCTAATTCCAAAGAGTTGAATTGCAAGTACAACTCAAACAGCTCTGTGAGGTACAAATTTTGAAACTCATCAGCAAAAATCTAAGAAACATCCATGGTTGGTCAACCTCTCCCTAACAACATACCAAGGTAATCCCCCATTACTACAAACAATAGTTTCATAATCTAGAACTAGAACAACAGCAACCTCATCCTTACGGGATGAAAATTCTAGCATGTGAGAAATAGAGGTCGTTGGAAATTATTTGAAAGAAATAAAGAGGCTCTGATTACCTTTATCAGGTAACAAGTCTTCCTCATTGAAATAAGATTATTATTCAAATGGCAGGATGAATCAAGTAAATAAGCTTTAGGGTCAAGTTATCAATGATAGGATAGAGGCACCTAGCATGAGCATGTAATTTCTAAGAGGTCTAACATTCAAAATGAACACACACCATCACATGATCACTAATTCTAAAATTAATTGCCCAATGATTATTAGTAGCAAGTTCATATGATTCATTGCAATCTTTCCTCTAACTGCAAGTATATTCGACAAAAAAATTGGTAGGTTTAGAGGTGCAAAACATTTTTGGAAAAGGAAAAAGGTCAATAGGTGTACAGGTTTAATGGCATGGATATACTCAAATGGACTCTTTCCAAATGGACCTATAAACAGAATTATCATAATCAATTTCAATAGTTGGCAAAGGTTATGATTTTCTAAAAGGAAAAGATGCCTTCTTCATTTTCAATGCTTTCTTCATCCTGGAGATTTTGTACATATATAAGTTTACCTTTTCACCTTCTAGAGCTTTGGTGAGCAACCAAAGGTCTTCTCTTGTCACTTTCGAGAGGCTTTTCCTTCTGCCTTAGATGCCTATAAAGTAATGTAGAAATCTGATCTCCGGAGACCGAGTTTCATGGATGTGCTATTCTTGGAGAAGGTTTCCTCAAGGTTAGTAACATTATTCCAAGCTTCGTTTTCATCAAAATCATCTACAACTTTGAATTCTCCTTTTCCTGTTTGAAGTTGAGAGCTTGTTGAAGCCTCCTTGGACTAGCTCTTTTCTTCCTACAAACACATCCAAATTTTCCTTTCCCCATACCACATCACCAATAATTTCAGAACTTTTTTTAGCAACTCTTGAGTAAAATTCTTGAACAAGAGATTGACTACACCTACTTTCTTTTAGGTTTGGTAGTCCCACCTAAGTCATATTCTCCATTAGAGTTTTGATTCTCAAGCCCAAATCGTTGGATTCAAGTTCTTCTCAGATTATAAATTTACAACAAATAATCTTGTGAGCTGTCAGAGTAATGTATCTTTTCTTTTAAATTCTTGAACTGAAAAATTACAACTTTTTCGGTTGATCCTTTCTTCAAACTTGCTTTTCTTTGTGAGAGTCTCCTTAAAATTCCAGCTTTTCTTTTCGTTTTATCTTTCTTTCAGAGAACATTTTGATCTTTTTGGTCTTGCAATTCTTGAGATAGGGTTCAAAGAAATTTTGAAAATTTCAAGGGAAAAGTTGTTTTAGATTGATTTGGAGATGATCAATCAAATAAGTGATAGTTTAGCTTGATAAATTTTGGTGTTAGTTGGGTCAATTTAAGTTTGGCGTGAAGGGTACTGATACAGTCCCTTGAAACAGATCGAGTTATGGGACAGTGTGTGGAAGGGTTTGGTTTAGTTTGAGGTACGCTAGGTACTTGGGTGGAAGGTTTCCTTTTTCGACCTATGTTTGTAGTGCTGGCTCATTAGAGAGAACCTGCAGATCTATTGAATTTTAAGTACTCAAAAACTTGAATAGATTCTGAACAACCTCTTTTATTAACTTTACTCCTTTTTAACTACAGCTTGGTGGAATAACCACCCTTAAAGCAAGAAAGTGGAAAGGTGGAGACAACCTCCAATAACATGAAATGGAAAACTACCACTAACAATAAAATAGGGTGGAGACACAACCTCTAACAACATGAAATGGAAAACTACCACTAACAATAAAATAGGAACCACAATGAAACTGTTAACAATAAACCGCCAGCAACCAACAGCAACCAATCAGATATGTTGATTTAGTTTATACTTCCCATGTGTGAACTGCTTGTAAACTAAGGGATTATCTGATGTGCTAACAGGTACAAAAAGGATTTCCTCTTTGACCTAGGGATTTCAATGACAACAACTGATTCCTGTTTACAGCAATCGATCAATTAGTTGACTATAACTTTACGCAGTCATCTTATCATTATAGATCATAATGTTTCCATTATTCAAGTAACCTTATGAGATGACTCAAACAACGTTTAACAGAGTTGTCGTCCATTGGCCACTTAATGATGTTTTCTTAATCAATTAAACACTTATGGTTATGCATAAACTTTCAGCACAAAATTATGAATTTATATCACAAATACCCAGGAAATGAATTCTAAGCATTCTATTAGTCACATAGTGAGTGCAACTTTACTGTAAAGCGAGTGTAGTGGTCAATTTGCCATACCTTTATGTAATCTCCATTGATTTGTCTTTTCCTTCGTCAGTTCTATGGAGACATTTAGTCATGCTGTTCTTTGCATATCAACATATGTTGCAAACTTTATTGGCTTTGCTTCCAACAGCATTGTATACTTCTTCCTTCTTGATCATATAAATTTTGAAATTCTAATGTTGCTGTAGTGACGCTTGCATTATCACCACACAAATCACTTTTCTCCATGCAATATCAGCCTCATCAAAAACAATATTTATAGGTATTCTATAAAGTTTCCTTGCTGAAAGCTTTGGAATCTTCCGAGTTAATCAGATATCTCAAAAGAATTTTGCTTTTGCAATTCAACATTAATGTTTTCAACAGTGTCAAGAAGTAGATGGATAATTTAAAATTTGTTTCATATAAATAGAATTCAAACATTCAAAATAATCTGAAAAGAGAGTTGGAGAAGGTACCACTTTGTTTAAACCTTTAAGGAGTTATCACCAATAGTTGCATCTTTGCCATTTCCCAATTCAACGACTTTATGCAGACATTCATCTTGTTTAATGCTGTGATCAATTTTGGCACAATCCCTCAAGGCTTTTCTCTCCTGGCTGAGCTCTCAAGAAACTCCTTTTCAGCTTCAGCTCAACCTACAAAAGCAGCTTTTCATTTTGCATTTTTAGGTACCCGTACTTTGATGGGTTCTTGGGGGTTAGTTAGCATATAAGATTCTTTTGGACCTAAGCTAGCTTAGTTCTAGGATGGTTACGGTCCTCATGACAGCAATCATAAGAGGGATGTCCATTCCTCCTAAATAAAGCTATATGGAGAAAATCTAGAAGATCTTAAGCCATTCCGCCCAAAAAAGTTGTTTTGGTTTTGAGTGCTCATTCAAGTTCTGCTATGAACTTCCTTTGAAATTAAAGTTTGAGAGGAGAATTTTCATCAAGTGCCTCTTGTAAGGCTTAAAGCTTTTAGCTCCAATTTTAGAATTCCAAAATCATATTTTAATAGTTCCATTTAAGCTTGAGGAGCATCTTTACAATTTATCACATCATTGTTATTATTTCTTTTATGAATTGTCGGTCAATCTCTATATGTCTTGTTCAATCATGTTGAACCAAATTCTGAGCTATACTAATAGCAACCTTGTTATCACAGAACAAGGATAGGCATTTCCTTTCTGACAATTGCAATTCTTCCATTACTTTCTGTAGCCATAGTAATTCACAAACACCTTGTGCCATAGCTCTATATTCTGCTTCTGCACTTGATCGAGCTACCACATTCTATTTTTTGCTCCTCAAGTAACTATATTTCCCTACAATTGTGTAATAACTAGATGTCAACCTTTTATCATCAAGAGATCCAATCCAATCTGCATCTCTAAAAGCTTTTACTTTTAGGTGACCATACTTGGAGAAGAGCAGTCTTTTCCTAGGTGCAGATTTCCAAGTGTCTTAAAATGCAGAAAAGAACCTCTAGATGAGAATCCCAAGGGTCATGTATATATTGACTTAAACTTACGGCATAGGCTATGTCTAATTTGATGTGTGAGAGGTAAACCAATCTCCCGACCAACCTTTGATATCGGCCTAAATCAACTGACTCAGCAACTCTTGCTTGTAATTTGTGATTAGCTTCAATCGGAGAGTCTATAGGTTTACATCCCATCATACCTATTTCTTCAAGGAGATCCAAAATATATTTCCTTTGAGAATTATTCCTTTATCTGATTTGGCAACCTCTATTCCAGGGAAATATTGCAACTTACCCAAATCCTTAATCTCAAACTCTTGAGCTAAAAGTTTTCTAAGTCGGGCAATCTCCTTATCATCCCCAGTCACCACTATATCATCAACATAAATAACAAGTAATGTGATCTTACCATTGCAGTGTTTAATAAACAAGGTATGATCAACATTGCTTTGTTGATATCCAAATGAGATCATGGCCTTACTAAACCTATCCAATCATGCCCTGGGTGGCTGCTACAAACCATATAATGCCCTTTTTAATCTACAAACCTTCCCTTTCTTCTTCTCATCATCAAATCCTGGAGGAATTTTTATGTACACCTTTTCCTCCAAGTCTCCATGTTGGAAGGCATTCTTGACATCAAATTGTTGTAGGTCCCAATTGAGGTTAGTTGCACATGATAACATGATTCTAATAGTATTCATTTTTGCAATAGGGGCAAAAGTCTCTTGATAGTCCACTCCATAGGTTTGGGTGAAGCCTTTTGCCACCAGTCTAACTTTGTACCTTTCGACTGAACCATTTGCCTTATGTTTCATTGTAAACACCCATTTGCATCCAACAGGTTTCTTTCCCAATCGAGAAGTAACAAGTTCCCAAGTTTCATTTTTTGCCAAAGCCTTCATCTCTTCAACCATTGCCTCTTTCCATTTTGGATCATGATATGTTTCTTGCCAACCCTATGGAATAGCAATGGAAGAACAGACAATACAAAGGCTTTATAGGACAGAGACAAAGAATCGTAGGAAACAAAGTTAGAAATAGGATACTTAGTACAAAGTAACTCCTTTTCTGATAGCAATGGGAACGTCAAGATCATTAGCAATGGAATTAGAATTATGACAATCAAAAGTTAAAGGAGACTCACCACATGCATTTTCAGGGACTGAACTCACAGATGGCACTTGACTAGGTATTACATGCTCGATGGCTTTATCTATCTTGTCTCGTCATATGTAGGTTTTCAAATCTAGCCTATCCAATTGCCCAATTTTAGGTTGTTCCTTGTCATCACTAGGATTTTAACTAGGGGTAGGTGCTATCACCTCCACCTCCTCCTCCTTGTTCTCTCCCTGAAAAGGTGATTGAGGTGTATAAAAGTAAGGCTCTCTGCCTAAAGGTAACATCCATGCTCACAAAGTACTTTCTTAAGGGTGGATGATAACACTTATATCCTTTTGAGTTGTAGAGTTGCCAACAAATACACATTTAAGGGCTTTAGGTTCTAACTTGCCTACATTCCTCTTGTGAACAAAACACACGCATCCAAAAATTTTTGGAGGAATAGTATATGAATTTCTACCTTGTAGAGCTTCTAAAGGACTTTTAAAATTAAGTGTTTTTAAGGGTATTCTGTTAATAAGGTATGCGGCTAAAAGTACTGCATCTCCCCATTAAACCTTTTGAACGTTCATAATAAACATGAGAGATCAAGCCACTTCTAATAAATGCTTATTCTTCCTTTCAGACACTCCATTTTGTGTGCTTGTGTTTGGTGTAATATCCCATTGGATTCTAGATATGGACTACCATTGTCGATTCTCATAATCTTAACGTTGGCATCAAATTGTTTACAAATCATTTTGTGAAATAGTTGAAAACAAGAAAAAACCTCATTTTTGCTTTCATCAAATAAACCCAAGTTAATCTAGTACAACATTAGATAAAGGTAACAAACCATCTGTAACCAGATAGATAAATTGTTCGATTATGTACTCATACATCAGAATGAATAGTCATAAAAGGAATTGAACTCCTATTATTAATTGAAGGATAAGAATGTCTGGTTGTTTAGCAAATTCACCAGCATCACAAAATAATAAATCTAACTTGTATTGTTTAAGCAAACTAGGATATAATCTTTCTAAAATTGAAAAGAATGGGTGTTTTAATTCTCTATGCCATTGGATTATTTCTTGGTTAACATTCATAGATTCTCCTAACAGGGCTTGGGTTATACCAATAATTAGGGTATTGCAACCTTCCTCTAGTAGATACAAGCCATCTTGTAGTCTACCAAAACCAATTGTTATCCTTGTTTTCAGGTCTTGAAAAACACAGTAAGTAGGAAAGAATTCAATTTTGCGATCAAGTGCTTTTGTAATTGAACTAACAAATAAAAGGTTTATAGGAAAACTAGGAACATGAAGGACTGAAGATAGATTAATGGTGGGAGTACATTTAACAGAACCTGTTCCAAATATAGAGGCTAAAGATCCATCCGTTATATGGACTTTTATCATTGTCTAAACACGAAGAATAAATTGAAAATTTATTGGAAGAGCTTGTCATATGTTTGTTTGCTCTAGAATATATAACCCATGAATCAAGATTGACAAGAAAAGCAGTATCTATTTTGACAAAATTGGAGGAAGCTATTGTGGTTGATTGTGAATGAAGCTAAGACTAAAGATGCCTTAGCGTTTGTATTTCTTCATTGGAAAGATTCTTAGTATTAGTCGTCTCTCTAGGTATTTCTACTATTTTGGGTTGGTTTGCTTGTGGTCTTGTTGAGCCCATCTGTTTAACTCCACAACCCCCAGTTGGTCGACCATTCAACTTCCAACAAGCCTCCTTAGTACGCCTTGGCTTCCCACAACAATCACAATGTAAATGATCCTTGTCTGATAGGCCCTAGTTATTGACTTTCAACTACTCACAAAAGAAAATGGCAATTAACCTTGCCTTGTCTATTGAAGCTGTGTGTATCATGGCACTTCTTTGACTCTTTTCTTGCTGCACGTATGAATAAGCTTGGCTTAAAGAAGGCAAAGGGTACTTACCAAGTACTTGAACCTGTATTTGATGATATTCCACATTTAAACCAGCAAGAAAATTATATATGTGCTCCTTTTCAACTAATTTATGAAATTTTGCTGCATCTCCAGAGCATACTGTTTGGAAATCTTGGTAATAGTTGAGTTCCTGCCATAAACCACTCAATTCAGCAAAATATTGAGCAATAGTTGTCTCACCTCGTTTTGTCTCATGCACCTTATTCCGGAATTCATAAATCTATGCATCATTGCCCCCTTGACAATAGGTTTGAGATGCTACATTCCAAATCTTAGATGTAGTATTTAGTAACAGATAACCTTAGGCAATTGGAGGGTGCACGGAACTAACGAGCCATGACAGTACAGGATAGTTTATAGATTCCCACTGGTTGTAGGTGGGACTGGTGACCTCTGGTTTTTGTTTATCTCCAATGACATATCCTTTTAGACCTCTAGCTTGAATGAACTATAGGCAAGATTTTGGCCACACAAGATGATTAGTTCCATCTAGCTTTACGGAACTGATTTGTAACGAGGGATTCTAATTGATCAAACCAACTTTATTTTCAGCAGCCGTTTTCTTCCCATCAGCCATGCTTTGAAATACCACAGGAAAAACCACAAAAATTCCTTGTTAAATACCCAGTCAAGCAAGGCTTGTAGCGGCTGCTCAGGGTAGCAGATAAGATTCCCCTAGTGCCGAGCGATAAAAATATAACTCGAGTTGGCAGAAGCTCTGATACCATGTTGAGAGGAAAAAACCAAGAGAAAGTTTTTATTCTCTGTCATGAAATTATTATTTACAGTTGCCTATTTATATATATATATATATATATATATATATGTTAACCCTAAAATAGGAAGTTATCACAAATATAGAAAGCACAATATTAGGCCCTAATAATTAGAGACTGATACAGAATAAAAAAATTATTCCTAAAAATCCTCCACCTGTCGACGTTATGTTTATGATCATCAGCTCAATTTCGTTGCACGGTTAGCTTGATTATGCCTTCGAATATTGTAAAAAAAAGGATTGCTCTTGCCATTTGTCATTGAGTCATTCAAATATTGGAATGATGGGATGAATTTGGTTGCTTGGGCTTGCAAATCTAGTTGACTGAAGTATGCCTTTAATTATCTCAACTCAGTCTACTTCATTTTGATTATTTAACCTTACTACCTTGGACTAATATCATCAGCTTTTACGTCTTCAATCTACACTATATTCGATTAGTCGCATATCTAGAATTCATTGTCAACCAACTTCATATCTGAGCTAGTTTCTCTTCTTTCTATGATTACTCAAGTTCTTGTCTTAGCAATCAACTAACTTCATTGATTAATCGATTAACCATTTTGACATAGCCTTTGATCTTTAATATGAGGGCCAATCTTTTCAAGGCCAAGTTTACTAATGAGGGAATTTTTTCTGTTCATTTTAAACACGTGTTAGACCAGATGAGAATCTTTTTCTATCATAAAAAATGATATGGAGCCAACATTAGGATGATGATAGTTAACTCTTAGGCCATCCTCTTTATCCCTGACCATAAAATTTATGTGAGGATCACTGCAACTCTGACCTAAGTTGGCCTCCTTAGGATACTCAAAAGTTCCACTATTTGAACCTTTGTATTCAAGGGTTCCTCAAGTTCTAGCTATAAGCTACTACTTGCTATTGACATCGAGAGGTAATGTGACACTTACCATTACATCAAAAGCATTTAGTTTGTAGAGCCGTTATATGTACAAGGACTAATAAAATTGTTAGCGTTAGTGGTATCTCGTGGGTCATGAGTCCTTCCAAGCAGTGTTACTTTCTAGAACTTCTGGGCAAATAGCCATAAACTAGGGAGTACTTTTAGGCTGACAAATGCTCCTAATTAGAAAGAAGTCTTCTGCTAGAACGGAACTCTCTGATACCTCTTAACAACTAAGGCACATTAAAAGTCATCATTTAAAGAACCTAGCATAGATAACTCTAATTCTCTCCTAATCCTCTCTTTAAGCCTGTGGACAAATCTTCTAACTCTACCAAATGGATCCTTGCTTAAATGCCCGCTAAGAATATGCTTATCAACTATTTAGCTAGAACAATAGTGGTTCACATGAGGTGTAAAGTTGGAAATATAACTAACATCAATTGTTGGTAGGAAAATAGTTATTATTATTATTATATGTCGAGATGGTGTTATCTACATATGTCGGAAATTGCATTCTCAGTAACGTGTTTTGTCTCAACCACAAGCCACACATACACATTGGTGTAACTGCACTAACATATCTGCCCAAATTTTCAGATCCAATGGGAAATCTCTTCCTGGAAAAGGAAACAGAAAAGATAAAAGGAAGCATGCATTCAACGATGATGATGAGTTGGATCCTATGGATCCGAGCTCTTATTCAGATGCTCCCCGTGGTGGCTGGTATGTTACTATTAACAATTTTTCTGCTGTTATGCTATCATGTTGAATAAAAGGTATGCAGAGTCCAAAGAGGCACCCTTTAAAGTCTACTAATATCATCTTACACTGGCTCTGCAGGATTGTTGGGTTGAAAGGAGTACAGCCACGAGCTGCTGATACCACTGCCACGGTGCTACATTTTTTGTTGAATCTCTTTATTTTTTAAATTTGTTGGAGATATGTATTAGGTTCTTATGTATTTATGAACCCTGTTATACATATTGTTCTACTATAGAAATTTTTTTTGAAGTTCGTTGCCCGAACTATCTTGTGAAATTTCTCATGTTTCTATGAACTTCAGGGTCCTCTGTTTCAACAGCGTCCATATCCTTCACCAGGAGCTGTATTGCGGAAGAATGCTGAAATAGCTTCACAAACGAAGAAATCGAGCTCATATTGGACACCTTTATCCAAGAAAGGGGATGGGAGTGATGGCCTTGGTGATGCTGATTGAGACTGTGACTTAAATGGGACAAATTTCATCTTTTGCTTTGCTCAGTTCAGCCTGGTGATCTAAGTGAGTCACAATGTAGTCTGTTGCCTCTTCTCATGTGAGGGTGCCAAATCTTTCAACTTTCAGCAGTCCTGTACATGCTGTCAATTGGTAGAATTTTCAGCTATTGCCTGGGATGCAACTATCAAGTTGATAATGATTATATTTAGCTACAAAAATTGAGATGGAAGTCCAGTTGTATTGTATGGTAATTAATGCCCCTACATCTGCTGCAAAGTGTGCAACATGCATTATGTAGATCCTCCTTTCAGCAGGTCATCAGCCGATGTCATGCATCCAGAGAAAATGTTTAGGACAGGGTTTAAAAATGAGAAAGGAGGACATACAGAAGTATTGCATGTTCTTGCATCAAAAGATTCCTAATGCCAGATGACCTTTTACCAAGTTAAAACTCGGTAGATTTTCTTGTAGTTTGCAGTTTCTATATAGGAAAGCTGGTGGTCTAAATGTTTATTATGTTGAAAATTTGAGGGGTTTATTGTATCTTGCTGTTGAAACCAAGTTCTCTCTTAAGAGTTAGTGATGAATTTGTAAATTATAATTAGCAATAACTTTCACACAACTAATAAAGGTAGGAATGCGTAAATCGCATAGAGTACCTTTTGCTCACGTTTATACCTATCTCTGTTTTGGGAAAAAGAAACGAATAACACAAGCTTCTAATGGAGGGGTTTTGACATTAGCTTATTCAAATGGCATTCCTGTCAAATACGACAATGGCAAAGAGGAAAGGGAGAAAGAAGACAACTGGGAAAAAGAAGCTCAGAATGTACAGACTATGATGAAAATGGTAAATAGTGAAAGAATAAGAAAATAGAAACGTCAAATTTTGGAAAACAAACTAATAAGGCGAAACGAAAATGGAAAATTAAAAAAAATGGTTGGTTTTCTTTTCTAGAACATTAAAAATAGTTAAAAGAGCGATAGAATCGGAGAACCAGTGAAGCGGATATGAACTCGAGAAAATAGTCTAAATTTAATTTTATTCAAGTTGATTTGTCACTAAGCATGTTAATAACACAAACTTGAATCAAGAACCTGAAATTCAGAACAATACAATTCGAACATGAATCAATTTGGATCCAAAATAATCAAAACAAAAAATTCTATCCAAGTTGATTTGTCACTAAAAGTTAACAATCCGGACCCGAATCAAGAACCCGGATTTAGAATAACACAACATGAGCCTAAATCAATCTGGATCCAAAATAATTCAAGCACAAAGTTGAAATAAATTGACACTTGCATTAAATAAAATATATAATATTTTTATACTAAATTTCAATTTAATTAAAATGATAGATATAATTGTTAACTCCTATCACATTGTAATGATTAGGGGTTGATAACTCTATTATATAGAGTTATTTTGATACATTGTAGAGACTTAAGTAACTAAGTCTTTGAGATTTTAGATTCGGATTTTATTATTTTAAGTGCTTTTCTTAGTTAAGTTTGATCACATGTTGATTAATTTAATTTAAGTTATTTTTAGTTAATTTTATGTTATTTTGTTCTGAATTACTTTAAGCATAGTTATTGTTGACTTCTCTCATTACTTTTGTAGGAAATTTGCTGAGAAAGGCTTATTTGATGAAAAATCCTAAAAGTATGGTGATGACTTTGTTCGTATATACTTTCGAGGATAACTTGAGGAATAGAGGTCCAATTAATGTGATTCTTAAGCTATTGGAAAGCTAAGAGACATGACTAGAACTTTCATGTTTACTACTTTGTCCAATTCAAATTCAGTTGACTTGAAAATTATGTTGGAAAAGGTTGGACTGTTGTAGTTCTACACAAGGTTGTGGTGTCAAGATGCTTTAGAGCATCATAGTAACACCAGAGAGCATAATGCCTCGGTGTTGAAAGAAAATGGTGCACCATACACTGGCCCAAGGCTGCGACGCCAAGGAGGGTAGCGTCGTAACACCACAAATTTCTAAAAATAAAAATTCTTATGGGATTTTGGAAATTAGGGCTTTTGGAGGCTCTTTAAGGGGTCATTTTCTAAGGTTTTCGAAGGAGGACAACAAGCAATTATTTTGGAGAAAAAGAGCCAAAAACAAAGCAAGAAAACAAGAGAATTTGAAGGAGAATAGAGATAAAAAGCTTCAACTATTACTTTCTTTCCCTACTTATATGTTTCTTTTATTTATTTTTTTGACTTGGATTAATGGCTAAATTTCTTTAGATGATGTTTCTATTTGTTATTATGAGCTAAATTATCTTTTTAGGATTGTGGTGGATGTCAACATGTAATTTGAATATTTGTTTCTCTTTTATTTACTATGAATGGGTATAATTTTGCTTTTTCAAATCTTCTTAATTTTTTTAATTGTCTCACCAATAATTGAATGATTTATTATTCTAGATGAGACTTGATAAAGTAATTTTAGATTAGACTAAGATTTGAATAGTGTATGTTCACGTTAATTAGGTGATCTGATTTGCAAGTAGGGTAGACATACGCCTAAATGCCAGACATAGCTAAATTAGAATACTAGCTTAATGAACTTTATTGAATTGATTATTACAGACAAATAGTGACCTAATTAAGTTAGGTGTTTATTCAAACATCTCAATAGAGACTTGTGCATAGTTTGGATTAATCTAGGTTAGCAAAACCACCTAAAAATGTAAATAATAAGAGAATTTGGTGTCAGATGAAGTGTTGAATGAACCTATAATCCTAGGTTTTAATTTATTGCCTTTCTTTAGTGAATTTTTAGTTTTCGTTAATTAGTTTAGTTTTTGATTGAATTTAGTTTTAATTAATTGTTTACAAAATCGAGTTCCTTGAATAAGATTAATTTGTTATAATTTTAGTACTTAGCGAAGAATTAAGAGCAAATCCTTATGGGATACGATTTTGGACTTACTATCTATATTACTTGTTCAATATGTATATTTACGTAGGCAAAAATAGACAACAAGGATGTCAATTATATTTAGAAAAAAATTATAAAGTGATTTCTGTCATTGAAAATGAGATGGCTTTTTAAAAGTGGCTTGAATGATGGGTACCAATAGTTGAATTTGTTAGTCGATTTTTGTTTATAGAGGATGACTTCAACAAATGGTTTGCTTAAACAACAATAATAACCAAGTGCCACCAACTTGAATTGAAATGAAATGAGATGAATTTTGATTGAATGAAGTGAGCTTACTTTTTTTTTTTTTCATTCCTTTGCTACATCGGCACCGCACGAAGTGAGCTTGCTTGAGTTTGAACACTTGAACAAAGTGAACATAGACAACTTAGAATAAATCTTGATTGAATGAATTGAATTAATTGGATTGCGTTGAAATTGCTATGAATATGATCAGTTGTCTAACAAAATCATAAACAACTCACAAGATGACTTGAAAGATCCAACTTGGTTGAATTGAATGTTGATACTAAAAGTGGACTAAAGTTGGGATTGGATTTATTGTATATTCATCTTAATCGAGTATGTACAAGAGGTAGTATTTATACTTTACTTAGAACTAACTAAAAAAGTACTAGAAAGAAAATATTACAAGAAAGAAAGGTTTGTTTCAAATTTGTTAACTTAACTAACTAATCAGATGTTTCTCACTTGGTCCTATAGATGCTCAACTAGCTAATTTGCATATGATACACATGTTTTTTCTCCATATAACAACTTTAGCTCTTTCTACTGTTTTCTTTAGTTACATAAGTTGCATGCGTGATTCTTCCATCAATGGCTTTAAGAAATATGCTAATCTTGTCCTGTAATGAGCTAAACTATTTTGGCAATAGAGCTTTGGTAAATAAGTCAGCAAGTTGTAGCTTTGTAGGAATATATGCAGCAACAATTACATCATTAAGCACTTTCTCCCTAATGAAATGACAATCCATTTCAATATGTTTTGTTCTCTCATGAATATTGAATTCTGTTAAATGACAATCCTTAATGTTGAAAGTTGGTTAGGATATATCTATATATAGACTATATATGTAAAGTGTTTTAGAACTGGGAAACAAGCCTTTTTGCGATGTTTGCATCAAAATTCATGCCTTGTATTTTTGTGTGATATGCATAGCTAAATGCATTTGTCAAGTGATTTAAAATGCCAATTTTGAGCATCAGTTTTATTTCGACCTTTGTACAAAGTGTTTACACTGTGCCGTTTAAATGTGAAAAGCAATTTGAAGGATTATTGAACTTGGATTTTAAACGCTTTACAAGAAAAAGCCTCAAAAAACTTGTTTTGGTTTGGAAAGTGGTTTGAACAAATTAAGAGTGTCGAGAGTAGGCTGAATGTCATTTCAGTTAAGTGTGACCCTCTGTGCACGAGTGACCTCTAGCTAGAGAACCTTTGGGTCGCCAATAGGTTGTTAGACATAGTTGGGGCCATGGTTTATGTTGTACATACATGGCTAGGCCACAAGATGTGATACGTGGTTGCAACTACTTGATTTTTTCGATGTCGGCCAACATTGTCGAGACTGCCATGGCATGTGGGAATCCGGTGGAAGTGATGCTCCCGGATGTTATTACATGGAAGTGGGTTCACGTGTTGATGTTATGTTTTCCTACTCGAGAGTTTTTGACGCATACTTTTTTGCATGTGTAATACCCTGTACTTTGATATGGTGGCTAATAAAGATTATCTGATGCCCATTGAGGTCAATTATAATGTTTAAAAGTGATGAAAGATGAAAGGAATAGTTTGGAATAAAATATTTTACACTCGAGAAAATAATAATTAAATAATAATATTTTTATTGAGGACGAATTAGCGAGGTAAAAAGTGATTTAAAAGTGAATCAGGGCAAAATAAGACGTTTTGGAGCCCTAGAAGGCTAATGAAAAATTTTAAAATAAAATAATATTTTATTAATAAAAAAATATTAAAATATTAATATTTTAATTGATGTCGAAATTTTTCATGAAGGAGGAGTATATAGTCAATCTAAGTGGGGGAGAGAAAGAATGAGGAAATTCTGAAAAAAAAATGAAGTTAATAGGGCTCGCATGCTTTTATTAAATAAAGCTAACGGGTAAGTAAATATTTAAATATTACGATGATACCGCGTTGGAGCATAAACTTGACATTTTATTGGTACAAGTGTTAAGGAAGAAAAATGAGATGAAATTGAAATTAAAATATTGTGGGGGGACTTAATTAAAAAATGGTGAAAACCTTGTAGGGTAAAATGATAATTTTACCATTAACTTGGTCAAAGCTTCCAAAGGAAGCATTGACTCTCATCTTTTTCAGCCATGACTGTCCTTATTCACCCAAAAGATATTTTCTTCGCCTTCATGCTCCCACGCCATTTTCACCTTACCACCATGGAAATCAAGTTTTTTCCATTTTCTTTTATTTTCCTTTCTTTTCTCAATTATTTCTTCTCCAAACTTTTTGGGCACTAAACCTGTAGCTTTTAACCTCATTTTTCAGCACATCTAAACCCTAGGAGAGAGAAAAAAAATCTCTCTTTCTTTCCTTTATTTTCTATTTTTACTCCACTTTCAACAATACTTGGATTTTTTGCTTCAAATCTTCATTTTTAAAGCTAATAAGCTAATAGGTAAATACTTTCAGCTCTAGAAATTTATGAATTTATGGGCTATATTTTCAGATTTTATTTCCTAATTTCTTCAAATTCTTTTTCTTGGAAATATTAGGTTTTTGTTGATCTTTATGCCTCCAAGCTCACCAAGGTAAAGAACCTTTAAATTGGAATAGTTGATATGATGGGTTTGAGAATTAGACTAGAATTCTAGGTTAAAAATTAGGCTAGAATGTAGTTTATTAAGTGTATGCTTACTAGAATTATTAAGTTTAAATTTATAATATATTTAAAGCTATTATTGTTTATTGGAAATTATAGGTTTTAATGGTATTTCAGGACTACCTGGATTAAGATCTTGTGGGTGCTAGTCTTGTTAGGTGGCATTGCTAAGGTGAGTGAACTTGCATTAAAATGTTTTGAGATAAACGCATATGTGTTTAATTGAATCACTTGAAATGTTTTATCGGACTTTTCTTTAAAATATGCATAGGAACAAGCCCTTGATGAAATATTTTTATGTGGTAAAATATGTGATATAATGAAACCATGTGTTCCTATATTATGTGGATACGTATGTTATGCTTTGAGTGATAATGTCGTATAATAACTATAATTGTGCATGTGCAGTGTGGGAGTGCATGTGTGGTGTAGGAGTGCACGTGACGGTGTGGGAGTGGACATGCCAGTAATGATGTGGGCATTAGTGCGTGGGATGATATTGAAATGTGCGTGTAGGGAGTGCACATGATGACATTGCCTTGTGTGGTGTGGGAGTGCACAAGATGATTCCAGCTATGTGCGTGTATGGAGTTGTGAGACCTCGATCTCTATAGACTCGTAACTAGAAGTAAACATGATAACACGGACGGGGGTAATTTCATTATTTCTTATGGTGAACTCCTAGAAGTAGCTTTCTAATGTTATTAAGGTTTAAGTAGGCCTAAGGAATAAATGAGTGAGGGTAAAATAAATGGAAGAGATAGAAATACTGGTGATTTTCATAATAGGGGCAAAATAGTCATTTTGCATCTCGGGTTCAAATTTTTACGTTTTCATGAACTCGAGTATTACTAGACTATTATGGACTTTGTCTCAATGTCCAAGAAGTAAAAGGATTGCATAAAGGAAAGGGAAAGACAAAGTAACCTTGTTAAGGGCATTTTGGTAATTTATATGAGAAATGGGATATACTTTGGCTATAAATATCTAATATCCAGCAGCTTTTCTTTATTTTTCTAGTAGTGTCTTTTCTCCTTCTTCCCATCTTTCTCTCCATTTCATGTTCCTTTGGACCTTTCATGGAAGCCTCCCTTGAAATCTTTATAATTTTCCCAAATTAGCTCCATTTCTCATGTTTTTCTACACCCTTTCATAGGGTTTTTCACGGTCTTCCACTTTTACACCTCAACAGCCTTCCAAAGTCTTTCTTTGGTACATTCATTCATTAGTTGGACTTGTAGAGAGAGAAAGAAAGTGATTTCCCTTATTAGCTTGAAGAGTTTTAAAAGAGAATTCAACTACAAAGACCACCAAGGTGAGTATGAATTAGGTTTAATTTCTTTAGTTGTTGATATTGTCTAGTAATTAGATTTGTGAGTGTTTTATTGCTAAAGTGGTTTATTCATTTTTTAGTATGACTAGAGTAGTGCAAATCATAGCCATTTAATAGTAGTTGGAAGCTAGTTAGTAATGACTAGTAGAACTTGATTTAGGAAATAGCCTTTGGAATGGTATTAATGCCAAGTTGGGTTAACTTTGATGTTGTCATGTATGATAAGTCCCAACAAAACCCCATATTCCTATTCGGAACATTAGTTAAAGCTAGAGTCTATCAAAACATCAACAACGATCGGTGAGTGAACTTGCATTTCAAAATGTTTTGGGAAGTGCCTACATGTTTAAGTAAATCATTTGAAAGTTCATTTGTTTTTGCTTTAAAAATATACATAGGGAACAAGCCCTTGATGAAATGTTTCTATCTTGTGAAACGTGCAATATGAATAGTTCATACGTTACCACATTGTATTGATATGTATATTATGCATTGGATGTTCCTTTTGTGTGATAATGATGACCAGGCTATGTGCAAGTAAGGAGTGCAAGTGAGCCGATGATGACCCAACTATGTGCGAGTAGGGAGTGCACATGAGCTGATGATGTTGAAATGTGCGAGTAGGGAGTGCACATGACGATGAATGAAGTGGAGTGGTGTACTTGTTTATATATGTTTATATATGTATATGTAATAAAAAGTTTATGAATATGGTTTATGGTTGTAATGTATGTGAATCATGCATGTTGTACCTTGAGAATTGCTAAGTATTTTAATTTGAATTTATTGCAGCAAAAATGGCTTCCTTTGTGTATAAAAAAATTTCTTTTTTTTTTATGCTCTATTTTTGGTTGCAGTAAGAATGTTTCTGGTTGCAGCCAGAAACTCTCAGACATTGAAGGCTGGCCACAGTACTGTTTCCCGCAGCAGTGAGGATTTGGGCTGTAACGAGAAAATATTCTCACTGTAGCCAGAAACTCTCAGGTGGTTCCAAATTTTTGTACACTACTTTCACTTTGACAACAATTTTAGCCATTTTTCGTTCAGAACAAGGCAAAATGGTAAACATCAAAGTTGTAGCTCAGCCTCTTATCTTTATAATGGTCTAAAAATTGGATCAATTGGACTTTTTTAGTGGAAGATGTTCTTGAAAACCTGAAACATATGCAACCCAAGAATGCCTTCCAAATTGTGATACGGTGCTTTCATTTTGACAAGGATTTTGACCACATTCTATTCTGATCTACACAAAGTGGTAAACATTAAAGTTGTAGCCCAAACTTTTATCTTTCTAATGACCTAAAAATTATGTCAATTGGACTTTCGTAGTCAGAGATATGCTTGAAAAAATGAAACCTATGCAAGCCGAGAATGTCTTTCCACTGCAGCGAGAATCAATCTAATATGCTGCCTTGCTTAGATATTGCTGAAATTTTCACTCTTGCCCATTTTATCTTGACCATGGATCCTTTATCATAAAATGACTTAATAACAAAGAGCTTAATTGAGGGGTTTTAACAATAATTAAACTAAATCGTATAGTTTTCAAATAAGTGCATCATGATTTCTAAACTTTCCTTATCATTGCTTGTTCCCTTCTTATGTTCACACACTGAGTTTATACTCAATCTTTTAAATTACATGTTTTTAGATCCATGGCTAGTTGGGACCAAGAATAAGGAAACCACTCGTACTCACCCCTAGGTAGGTGTCACGACCCGGAACTCCCATCGAGCTTGTGACAATCGCCGCGATGTTTCGATAGACATTCATTACTCGGAATGCCAACCGAAACCTCGCAAGGCTTTAACATCAGTTTCTACTTCCCATGTGAGCAGCAATTATTAAATATCATATTTAAAGGAATAGAAACTAATTTCAAATAAAAAACAATCATAAAGTGATTTCTACCACATAAGGGTATTTTGGTCATTTTACCCAAAAATTTCAAAACTTGATGAAAACATGATATACAAGTGAAAAACATTCAAAATAAGTTTAGTTGTCTAAATCATCATTTTAGAGTGAAATTATAGTTAATCAAACTAAATAAAAATATTAAATAAAATATTCCATTTTCTTATAAAACAATATTTATAGAATTATGCGTAAATAATTTTTGTAGCGTAAAAGCAAAAAAAATTCATACATATAGTGGTACACACAGCCAGGTATACAAAATATTCTACAATGACATGTGGGCCCCCAATATAACCAAGAATGTATGGGACTGTAAACCTTTGCTATCTAAGGATGCAACTCTAAAAGCATTCCTTGATGAAATCGACTGTCTACAGACTATCTTGAGCCTGAAATGGATAGGAAGAAGGGGTGAGTTTTTATAAACTCAGTGAGTAAGCAGCGTTCATCTATAACATCTAAAGCCGAGTAAATGGAGACAGTTAAATCACATCTCATCATAATAAGATTCATAACATTAAAACTCATTTCAATATATATAAAACAATCATATTTCACCAAAATAATCAACAAGGTTGTTAAAATGACATTTACACATAAAACATGTTTTTGAGTTTAAAAATATAGCCGTTCCTTGGTGTTGGTTGAGTTCACCCTTGCGTGGTGGTTCAGCATGAAGTGAACTCTAAACGTTTATTTTAGGAGATACCCTCCACGCCTCTCGTACCAAGGTAGAATATAACGAGGTTTACCGTGCCCCTCTCATAGGCTGGTCCACGGAAACCCGCCCATTGCAGTAAGCTAATCACATAACCCACCATATCAATAAAATTTTGACAACATGACATGGCTAATATAATACTAACCAACTTGTCAAGGTAAAACAAAACAATTCATATAATTCACAAAACCACAAATCTAGCCAATCATTGTTATCACATTGTCATAAGCCATCAATTCAAACCATATGTATATATAGCACAAGTATGTAGTCTCCACTTACTCAATTTCAAAAAAATCAGTTTTCATTTTCAAACAGTTTATAAATCTCATTCATTTAACCAACACTTAAATGGTAAAACATATAAATCTACATTTTAAGTTCATTATTCGTTAAAATCATAAAAACAAGTATAAACTACTTTAGATAATTAAGATGAACATCTGATTACTCACAATAATGGAAATTTGGAGTGGTAGGAGTACTCTTATTCTCGGTCTTCTAGCACGATATCTTTGCCCTTATCCGAGGGTTGACCACCTATCCATAATACATGACACGTAATTCAATATACTTGTGCCAAATCATTGTAAGTCTATTTCAGGCTCTATATGAATGCATGAAATTGGATGAGAATTGTTCAGATAAGCACTTAAAGACGGTGTTCTACGTATGTTCAATTGTGATCGGAATGAATTTGTATTCGATCTAATTCGAACTATACACTATTGATTAACCAAAACATCTAATGCAACTCTAAATATATTCGTTACATTTCCAAAAACCCAATACATCAAAGTATTATAATGCGCTTGGTTTTTGACTAACTTCACCATTTTCGAAATTCATTTCGATTCTGAACTAACACGCAATTCAGTGTCAACACAATCCAATAAATCCATCTATATCATTAGGATTCAAATCCAAGTCCATTTACTATGATTTTTTCATTTTCCATCAAGCCATTTACTAAAGGGATTATACTTTTCGATAACCGGTTTTGATATCCAACACCATAAATCATTAATTCCTAGCTAAAAAACTTGAAATACAACCAAATCCATCATCAATATGCCATATGGAAAATTCAGCCAATGAGGGTGGTTGAAGAACATGAAATTTTCTTGCTTATTTTTCATTCCACACATCACAAAACAACTAAGATATCATGTGTTCTAACTAAATTCATCATCAAATCCTCTCTCTCTAGGTTCGGCCAACAAGGGTTTCCTCATGTAAACTTGAATTTCAGCCATGGAAAATGAAAAAGAATGCATGGGAAGGGTAGATCACAAGCTAAAATAAAAAAATCTTACCTTTAATTGCTTGATTCCTTGAAAACTAATGAATTCTCTTGAATTTTTCTTCTCTAGGGTTTGTTCTTTTCTTTTCCTCTTTGTTCCCTTGTTTGGCCGGCCATGAGAGTGTGAATGGGAGGCTTTTAAGTGAGTTTATAAAGGAAATTTAAATAATATTAAAGCTTGACACTTGTTCACATTTAATTGGTCCATGTTTAATACTTAATAATTAACCATTTCATTCCCACCACATAATTTCTCACTTAAAAAATGATGGGTGAAATTCATGACCTTGACAAGTGTCATGGTGCTGAAAAATTCCAAAAATTCTAGTTACGTCCTCATGGACACATAAAATGACCGTTTTGCCCTTATGTTCGAAAAATGTCGAAATTGAAAATTTTCACTTCTCCAATTCAAATCATGCTCCAATTAGTCAAATTTGGTCAAAATTCACGTCCAACATTCTAATTTTACCCTTGGGTAGCAAAATAACCATTTTACCCTTACGTTATGAAAATTCTCTATTTGACTCCAAATCAATCCTCGAACTCCGAATCACCATATTTGGACATTTTAAGATTTAATAACTCTTAAATACATCCTAAAATCTCCATTTGTACTTGTCAAGCCTAGCCCTAAAATATCTGTCATGTTATTCATATATTTGACATAATGCTTGCATATTTGAATATCTCGAAAAAAAAGATAAAAGTCAATATTATACCTAGAGGTACAACTAAGTCGATTTATGCCTCGAATTAGTTAAAATAGGGATTTTAAGATGAAATTGGGAATTTCACATTCCTAGGATGACTTAAAATGGTAATTCGGAGTTCGAAGGCCGATTTGGAGTCAATCTGAAATATTCGAGATCTAGGGGCAAAGTGGTTATTTTATCACCCAAGAATTAAATTTGGATATTGAATGAAATTTTTGACTGAGATTGATCATTTGAAGTATAATTTGAGGTTTAGAAGTGAAAAATTTTAATTTCGGTATTTTCAGAGCATAGGGGTAAAATCGTAATTTTACCACCTAGAGGGCAAAATGGTAATTTTTGCCACCCAACACTTGTCAAATTTATAGATTTCATTCATTATTGGAGTGGATAAATATGACATTTTATGTGGTGGAGAAATAAAGTATAAAAGATAAATATTTAAATTTTAGACCAATGGTATCATGCCACGTGTCAAGTTTGATTTTTTTTTAATATTTAACTTAAAAAAATCAGCCCATAATTCCCCATTTCCCTTCCCATATTCTGCCAAAGCAAGAACAAAAGCAAGAAAGAAAGAACAAAACGCTAGGTGGAGAAATTCAAAGGGAAATTGTGGAAATTCAAGCAATCAAGTGCAAAAAGGTAAAATTTCTCAATTTTTACTTGAGATTTACATTACCCATGCATTTCTCCTTATTTTCCATGGTTGAATTACATGTTCTCATAATGGGTTTATGGTTGGCCGAATGGGTATGGAGAGGAAATGATGTTGGAATTGATTTGATTTTAAGATATGTTAGTGTTTATAGTTAGTTTATTATGTTTGGAAACAAAACAAGTGAAGAAAATCACACAATCCTTGGTACCCTTCAATGGCCGAACCTTACATGTAATGTGGGAATGGTGGATTGATTTTAGAAAATTAAATAAGAAAAATTTTAGTATTGATGCACCACCATGGCCAAATGTCCAAGGAATAATGTGATGGTGATTTTTGTGATATTTTATGATATTTATCTAGTGTTTGATGATTTGGAATATTGAAGGAAAAATGGAATTAATTGGAGTTGAATTGAGTATATTGGCCAATTAATCGGGTGAAAAATCAAATAAGGCCAATACCGATTTAATTAGGTACACAGTTGAACTTAGGTTAAACACCGTATTTAAATGGTTACCCGAGCAGTTTACATCCCATTTCATGCATATATATCGAGCCTGATTTGGTTTATACCGATTTAGCACCAATTTAGTGAATTGTTTACTGTGCATTGTGGATAGGTGGTGAGCCCTCTAACCGAGATAAAGACAGTGTGTCAGAGAATTGAGAATAAGAGTATTTCAAACTCCTAGTATTGTGAGTAACCTTATTATCTTCTTAATTATCTAAAGTAGTTTTTTATCCGATTTTGTGATTTTGTGGAAAATGACTTTAAAGGGTGAATTGATTTGTTTTATAAGCAAAGTGTGAATTTATAAAATAAAATGAATTTTATGAATTTTTCAGAAATTAAATGATGATTTTGAAGAATAGAGTAATTGGAGATTGTTTATTTGTTGTGTTATAAATTGTGTTTAAATTGAATGGCTTATAGCAATATGTGAGCATGAATGGCTAAACTAGTTTTTGTGTTGGAATTATATGTACTGTGTATTCAGCCTTGAGAGGTTAGGTTGCAATAAATTGCCATGTCATGCAGTTGAAATTTTTATGAATCTGGTGGTAGATAAAATAATCCTTGTAGTGGAAGGTTGTCAAACCCTATTCTATCAAATAATTAGGATGTCATTTACATGCTCAATAGAATGTTTGCATATTTGGGAAGTTCGAGAAATAATTAAAAGACGATATTACCCCATTGAGTCGATTAAACCTCTAACAAGTTCAAATAAGAATTTCAAGAGTGAAACCAAGAATTTCATAATCCAAGGATTACTCAAAACAGTGATTCGGAGTTCGAGGTCTAGTTTGGAGTCAATCGAGAAAATTGACCGATTAGGGACAAAACGGTCATTTTGCCATTTAAGGACAATGGAGATTTCAATAAAAGATTTTGATTACATTTGACCAAGAATAATTATATGAAATATAATATGATTATTGGAGCATAAAATTAAGTTTAGTAGTGAAAAATTGTGATTCTCGATTTTTTTGGAACACAAGGGTAAAATGGTAATTTTGTCACTAGAGGACAAAACGAGAACTTTTAGAAAAGATTTTGGCCCCATTTGATTAAGATTGATCAATTGAAATGTTATTTGAGGTTGAAAAGTGAAAAAATGTAATTCCGATACATTTCGGAGTATAGGGGCAAAATCGTAATTTTATCTTACCGAGGGCAAAACGGTAATTTCCACCACCAAAATTTGTTCAAAATCACGGATTTTGTTTGAAAATGGAATGGATAAATATTGAAATAATTGTGGTGAGAAATTAAGTAGAAAAAGTCAAAAAAATTGAAAAAATGGACCAATGGCTTTATGCCATGTGGCAAGCCATTATATTTTAATATAAAACTATAAAAATCAGCTTTTAACCTTCATTTTCTCTCACCAAAGTCGGCATAAACCAGAATTGAAGGGAAAGAAAAGAGAACAAAGGGGAAAAAGAAGAAATTAGCTAAGAAATCAAGAGATTTCAATGGTTTTTCAAGAATCTAGCAAAATAAAGGTAAAATTTCTTTAGTTTTACTTTAATCCTAGCTTACCCATGCTTTAGTTCTCATTTTCCATGGTTGGATATTGAGTTATCATGATGAATTCAATTCTGAAAAATGGGTATGGAAGAGAAATTGATGTTGGATTGCCTTGATTTTGGACTATGTTGATGTTTAGAGGTAGTTAATTATGTTTAAAAGCAAAACCATAGGAAAAATATTCATTTTCCACATGAATCTTCAATAGCTGAATGTTTCTTGATGTGTATTGATGATATATTGGTTTTGATTCAAGTAAAATGATTGAGAAATGATGAATTAGGGTAAGAAAACGAAGTAGGATGAATTTTAGTGTGAATGCCACATCATAGCTGAAATTTTCAAGAAGAATTGTGAAGATTTGTAGACTAAATTTAGGTAAATTGGCTGCTGAAAATTGAGGAAAATTGATTAGATTTTAGGGCATTTTGGTAATATTTGATGAATTATGAAGGTAGTAATTAAATTAGAATTTTCGGTGCAAAAATATGAATTTTTACCTAATAGGGGTAAAAGTGTGATTTGTAGTCTAAGACTGATAAATTGACCCGTGTTCACTGTCATTGAGTATTATGGATATAATTGGATGGTTAGAAATTGAAATTGGTCAAATCGAAGTTAAATTGAGGGTTTTAGCAAATTAGGCCGGGTGTAGGTAAATTGGCCGGACACTGCGATTAAACGACTGTCCGAACAATTTCCATCCCATTTCCATGCATGTAGAGCCTGAAATAATTTATGATAAATTGACACAATTTATTGAATTTTGTGTCATTGATTATGGATAGGTGGTGAGCAAATTGATTCGGGTAAGAGACTGCTCTCGAGGACGGAGGATAGGAGTATTTCTACTCCTAGTACTGTGAGTGGACAATTTATCGTCTTAATTATCTAGAGTAGATTTTATTAAATTTAATGATTTTATGAAAAATCATTTTATTTGGTGAATTATTGATTTTACGAGAAAATTGTGAAATTTATAAAATAAATTAGATTTACAAAATAAATTGAATTTTTATAAATTGATATGAAAAATGGAACAATTGGTTTTGAAATTAGAGTAATTGGAGACTGTTTGATTGTGTTATAAATTGTGTTTTAAATTATATGGCTTATAGCAATTTATGAGCATGAATGGCTAGATTGGTTTGTGCAAAAATTATATATACTGTGTATTCAGCCTTGAGAGGCTAGACTGTGATAAATTGCCATATCATGCTAGTTAAAATTTATAAATAAGGTGGTAGATAAAATAATAACTATAATGACACCGATTCTGTGGGCCAGCTTAAGAGAGGGGGCACAAAATTAGACTTATCTTACCTCAATCGGAGAGCCGTGTGTGGGGTATCTCCGGAGGTAAAGTTTGAGTGCACTTCATGTGGACCACCGCGTGAGAGTGAGACTCAGCCAACGTCAAGGCATGGCTAGATAATTATATGTAAGAATATGTTCAGTTGTATACTACACTGAACAGCCTTGGCGGTTTCGGTCAGATGTTTCGGCCTGGGCATCCCTGAGAATGATTTTGGCATAAGCCAAGTTAAGTTTTTAAGAGATACATAAGCCATACTAAATATTTATTTAATCGAGTAAAATAATTCTATTTTGCTCGATAGAATAATTTATTTGTCTCTACTCAATTGAAATGAGTTGAGATAAGACGAATGGTAGTACAAAGAAAGAATTTGAAATTTGTCTTATTTTACTCGACTTTAGATAATTTAGCTGGTATCTGTTTACTTACTGAGATTTTATAATCTTACCCCTATTCCTATTCACATTTCAGGCTTAGGATAAGCTGTAGATAGCCAGTTGTATCGAGAACTGCAATTAGATTGCATTCTCAGAAAACTTGTAGGTTTCCAGGTTTCACTACATTTTGGTTAGTTATGGGCCCATGTGTCACTGTAATTTAAGTTTCACACTTTGATTTTTTGTATACTAGTATGTAAAAATATATTTATCTTTTACGTTACGAAAATTTTATTTTCAATAGCATTATAAAAATTGTTTTATAAGAAATTATAATATTTTCTTGAATATTTTGATTATATTCAAATAATTATTCTTTTAATTTAAAAGACTGTTTTAGATACTTAAATTTATTTTTAATCCCTAAATATATGTTTTCTACCTATCTTTTATATTTTCATTCGGTTTCAGAGTTTTCGAGGAGAAAATACAGAAATGCCCCTGTGAGGTTAAAATTACTTTTCTACTGTTTTAAAATAAAAAAAATTTTAAATGCTTTAAAATACGATGTTTGGCAATGACTACTCACAAGGGATGTAAGAAAACTGATACGAATGCCTTGTGGGGTTTCGGTCGGTATTCGGGTTGTGAATACCTATCGAGACTTCGTGGCAGTTGTCACGGGCCCGATGGGGAGTTCCGGGGCTTGACAAAGGTTCTGTGGTCCAGCCTATGAGAAGGGGCACAGAATAAGTTATATCTTACCTCGATCAGAGAGCCGTGTGGAGGGTATCTCTGAAGGTAAAGATTTGAGTGCACTTCACGCAGACCACCATGTGAGAGTGAGACTCAGCCAATGCCAAGGAATCGCTATGTTTTCAGATGTAAAAATATGACATTTAATAGCCTTGGCAGTCTTGGTCAGATGCCTCGGCCGGGGTATCCTCGAGAATGATTTTGGTAGAAGTTAAGTTTTTAAGAGATTCATAAGCCATATTAATTATTCGGGTAAAATGATTCTATTTTACTCGATTAAAATGAGTTGAGGTGAGATGAATTGTAATATGAAGAACAAATTTAAATTTGTCTCAATTTACTCGACTGTAGATTATTTTTGATGATGTCTATTTACTCATTGGGATTTTATAATCTCACCACTCTCTTTTTCACCCATTTCAGGCTCAGGATAGTTAGTAGGCGGTCGATTTCGTCGAGCTATAACTTTGAAGCTTCATTCTTAGAAAGCAAAGGTTACTGACTTATACCTTCTTGGTCATCTGGGGGCCCACGTGTCATTGTAAATGTAATTGCACACTCTGATTTTCGGTATTACAATATGTATCAATTTATTTTGCTTTTACACTATAAAAATTATTTACCGATACTTCTATAAAAATTATTTTTTGAGAAAATTGAATATTTTATTAAATATTTTGATTTTATTCTAATAGTTACGATTTCATTTCAAATGGACGTTTTCGGCAACAAAACATATTTATAATTATGAAATATGTGTTTTCTACTTATGTACTACATTTTTTGGTGGGTTCAAAAATTTTAAAGAAAAATGACCAATATACCCCTGTGAGGTGAAAATTATTTTTCTATCGTTTTAATTTGGAAAAAGTTAAAATCTTTTAAAACATGATGTTTAGTGATGATTACTCACAGAGGAGACAAGAAAAATGGTACTAAAGCCTTGTGGGGTTCCAATGGGCATTCCGGGCAATGAATGTCTATCGGGACGTCGCGGCGGTTGTCACGAGCTCGAGGAGAGTACCGGGTTGTGACAGTACTAGTTTGAGGCTTTAATCGACTTAATTGTACCACAAGGTACTATACCGACTTTTAATGCTTTTCCGAAACATCCACGTATGCAAACATGTTATCAAGTACATGAATAACTTGAAAAATGTATGATAGAGCTGGGTTTGACAGTAGGTATATGGCATTCAGTATTTGCACCTTCACCATGGTCACTCCGTTAGAAGTCAAGAGTCATATTTGCTTGTGAATAAGTTCATGTGATGTAAAGTACTAAGATATATGTATTAGAAATATATGAATATTTTGATTGGTAATGCCATCATGAGTCAACAGTGGTTAACAGTATTTTAGGATTAGTATAAATACAGTATTTGATTACTATAGCACATTATTAAAGTACTTATAGGTTGGAATTATGAAATGTGACCTTAAGAATAGTTGATGGAATGATGAGTAGGATTATATAAATAGGCTTGCTTGGCTTAAGGACTATGCCCATTGAGCCCATGCACCGGTCATGGCTCAAAAATTTGGGTCGTGACAAGAGTGCACATGAGCTGAGTGAGGTGACGGTGGTGTACATGTATATATATATGCTATAGAAAAGTTATGAAAATTAAAATGTGATTGTACTATATGCTATAGAATGCCTTTTCCCTGTAGTGAGGAACCTTTTGTATTGCTTGTCTTGCTTGGATTCTGTTGTGGTTTTCACTCTTTTAACTTCATGGTTAATCATGGTTGTTTCAGCACTAAAGGATTTATTAATCAAAGTTTGAAATGAGGGTTTTAGTAAGAAATCAAACTAAATTGCATTATTTTAAAATAAGTGCATCATGTTTTTGAAAAACCTTCCGTATCGTTGCTTATTCCTTTCCTATGTTCACTCACTGAGTTTATACTCATTCTTTTCAAAGTCATGTTTTAGTTTTCAAGTTCGAAGGTAGTTGGGTCTTAGGTAGGGGAGCTTCCATCTATTCATTTTACGGTAGCTTTACTAGAATACTCCATGATAGTATCCACACCAGAGTTACTCCACTAATAGTCATGGTCGTTCGGTATGTGTATATAGCGGTTTAAATGTAATTGATGAGAATTGTTATAAACATTGTATGATTGGTTTGAATGATAATGTCGCCATAGGTTGGCAAATGGTATTATCATTTTGTGAATGATGTTGTTCGGTTGCCATGATTTATTCTAAAAAAGAAATTATCTTTGAGAACAATAAATTAAAAATCTTAGAGGTAAATGAGAGACAAACGGTTTAATGAATGAGTTCTCATAGAAAGGCTTGCTTAGGTCTGATGGGCTATGTAAAGCTCGACTTTATAAAGTATTTACCATGTCATTCATATGCTTGATAGAATGCTTGCATACTTGAAATATCTCAAAAAAGTCGGTATTGTACCTAGTGGTACAACCAAGTTGATTTAAGCCTCGAACTAGTTCAAATAGAGATTTTAAGATGAAATTGAGAATTTTAAAACCCCAAAATGATTTAATATGGTGATTCAGAGTTCGAGGATCAATTTGGAGTCAAATTGGAATTTAATATGGTCATTTTGCCACCCGAATTTAAGATTTGAATGTTGGAAGAGGTTTTTGACCAAGATTGATCATTTAGAACATAATTTGAGATTTAGAAGTGAAAAATTTTAATTCAGGCATTTTTTCGAGAAAAAAGGTAAAATAGTCATTTTGCCCCCCAAGGGCAAAATTGTAATTTTACACCACCTGTGAGACCCTGTCTAATTGGTTGAAAAGCCGGTATTGTACCTAATGGTACAATTAAGTTAAATCGAGCTTCAACTAGTTTAATAGAAATTCTAAGAGGAATTTCAAAATTCTGAGACCCACAGAATAGGTCAGAATAGTGATTCAGAGTTCAAGGTCCAGTTTGGAGTCAATCAGAAAAATTGACCGGTTAGGGACAAAACGGTCATTTTCTCATTTGTTGATTTATGGAGATTTTTAACCAAGATTTGATCACATTGGGCCAAATATAATTATGTGACATACAGTTATGATTTTTGGAGTATAAAATGATATTTAGCAGTGTAAAATAGTGATTCCCGGTGTTTTTAGAGCACAAGGGTAAAATGGTAATTTTGCCACCGGAGTGCTAAATGTAAATTTTTTTGAAAGGATTTTGCCCCAATTGGGTAATATTGATTTATATTGATGTTATTTGAGGTTGGACAGTGAAAATAATGAAATTCCGGGACATTTAGGAGTATAGGGGCAAAATCGTAATTTTGCCATCCCGGGGGCATTTCGGTAATTTTCCACTACCAGAATAAATTTTTCCAGCCATGGTCAACCTTGGATCAGATGTTGACTTGATGAATCAAGTGGTGGAGATCAAATGGGAGAAAAAGTCAAAAAAGTCAAAAAACGGGCCAATCACATGGTGCCACGTGGCAAGCTTTTATATTTTATTATTTAAGCCATAAAAATCAGCATTCAACCCTCATTTCTCTCTCTAAATTCGGCACCCACCAGAATTGAAAGAAAAAAAAGAAGAACAAAGGAGAAAAACACAAAAACCTAGGAGAAATTCAAGACAAGTGTGATTTCAAGGAGAATTCAAGTGAAAAAGGGTAATAAATCTCTACTTTGGCTTGTGATCTCTAATATCTATGCTTTTGTTCTTGCATTCTATGGTTTAATATGGAGATATCATGATGGGAAGAATTCTGAAAAATGGGTATGAGTATGGATTTGATGTTGGATTGGATTGAGTTTAAACTATGTTGGTGTTTAGGAGTAGTTAAGCACGATTATGGAAAAAAATGAAAGAAGGAAATTGAATTTCATGGTTGTTCTTTGTTAGGCCTAACCTAGTGTGTAGAGAATGCATGAGGAATTGGTTCATTTCAAATGAAATGGTTTCATTTGAAATGAAAGAAAATAGAAAAATGACAATTTAAAGTGAGAAAATGTAGTAGAAAATTTTCAGTGCTAATGCACTGCATTGGCCGAATTTTCCATAAAGAAATGAAAAAGATTGGATGCTGAAATTGGCATTAATTGAATGATTTGTGGTGAATTAAAGTATTAGAAAAAAAAGAATGGACCAATTCGGAATTAAATTGGACATAATAGCCGATTAATCGGGTAATCGGTCGAAATTAGGCGATACCGCGTTAAAGCGATAATCGGACGCATTTTTGCCTTTGCGTATCATGCGTTAGCAATTTAAATTAGTTTATATTAGTTTGGGGGCATTATAGTAATTTCTTAATTTTATTCTGTTTAAGGTGGTGAGAAGTCCGGAAAAGGCAAGGGAATCGTAATTGAAGACGATTAATCCGAGTGCATCCGGATTTGTGAGACGGTGAGTGAACTTGCATTTCAAATTATTTGGGGAATGCAAATTGTATTGATGTGGATAATTAAATGATTTATTCAAAGTTTTTAAAAAAAAATGTGTGCCGGGAACAAGCCCCTGATAAAAAATGATTTTACGAGATGAAATTATGCGGTATGCATGAAATTATGTGTTCTTATAACCTGTTGTCACATATGTGTGAATATGTGTGATGTATGGACATTTGATATGGTTGATGTATATATGTAAATGTACATGTGTGTGATGTGGGGAAATGCTCATGTCGGTGAGATTGGATGTGGAAAATGTGGTTGGTGCACGATGTGGGGGGATGCACACTGTAGCTCCAGCTATGTGCACGATGTGGGGGAATGCACATGAGCTGGTGAGTGCACATGGTGCACATGATGATGACTCCAGCTATGTGCACGATGTGGGGGGATGCACATGAGCTGGTGAGTGCACATGGTGCACAGGACCACTCCAGCTATGTGCGTGATGTGGGGGTTGCACATGAGCTGGTGAGTGCACATGGTGCACACGATATTTTCAGCAGGTGAGACAATGGAATGTTGTACTTATCTGTGTGCGTATGTATGAATTTGATTATTCCTTCATTATAAATTAAATTGAAGTGAGGGGAAGGGTTTGATAATAAATTGGATAAAAATGAATGTGTTCCAAATGTATGCATCATATTTTAACCCTTCTCGATATTATGGCTTGTTCCTATTTAATGTTTGCTCACTGAGTTTTATACTCACCGTTTTCAAAAATTCATGTTTTCAGATCAGGAGATTGTAGATTCCTAGATCGCGGGATCATAGTAGTCCATCTCCTGGTAGGTGTCTGGCATTCACTAGTTGCCGCTTTATTGTACATGTCTCCGCTGGTAGTCTTGGGTTTTTGTATGATGTGTATGTACATGTAATGTACATTGTCGGAGTTTATATTTGACTGGTATGAATGTAAATATGTGTAAGCAATGTGATTTGCTAAATACATGACTGGAACAGTGCATGTATATTGTGATTCATAATGCCATTGTGCTTTGGCTGTGTCCACCCCCGGAAAGGGTGTGTGTGTGTATGTATGATCGGAAATGCCATTGTTAATTGGCATTGTATGCGCACTGGGTGCATTACGTGTGGATGTCCCACACGAGCATGTATGGAATAAAGTCAGTGGGAATAGGCTTGCTTGGGCTTAGTGAGCTATGCTCATTGGGTCCTTGCGCCGGTCATGGCCCGGGAATTGGGTCGTGACACCACCCAACACATGTCCAGCATATGAATTTCATCCATTATTATCATGGATAATTGAGGGAATTTAAGTGGTGGAGAGAGATTGCTTAATGGGTAAGTATGACACATGGACCAATGGAATGGTGACATGTGTTAAATTTTCATCCATTCATTATTTGCTTTAAAAACCAGCACATAAACTCTCCCAACCCATTTATCTTGGTCGGCCAAAAAGGGAAAAAGAGAGAAAAGAAGAAGAACAAAACCCTAGCTAAGAAATTTAAGGGGAAATAATTGATTTTCAAGGAATCAAGCCATTAAAAGTAAAATTTCTTAATTCTAGCTTGTGATCTACCTTTCCTATGCATTATTTTGCATTTTTCATGGTTGAATCATAAGATATCATGAAGGATAGTGTGCTGATCAAACCCTAGGAGAGAGAATTTGATGATGGTTTTAGGTAGATTTTAAGGTATCTTAATGTTTTTAGTTAATTTGTTATGTTTGGAATGAAAACAAGCAAGAAAAAAATCACATGTTCTTACCACCCTTCATGGCCGAATCTTCCTTATGGTGTATTGATGGTGGAATTGATTTTTTTTCAAGTGATTTGGTTAGGAATGAATGATTTATGGTGTGAGAATCAAGCATGAAAAATTATATTGTTAGTGCACTCAACATGGCCGAATTTTCCAAGAGAGAATGTGAGGATGATTTTTCCATATTTCAAGTTATTTAAATTGTGTTTAATGATTTGGAATATTGGGAGAGAAATGGAATTGTTTGGAGTTAAATTGTACGTATTGGCCAATTAATCGGGTGATAGATTGAATTAGTCCAATACCGATTTATTTAGGTACATCATTAAATTTATGTAGAACACCGTATTTAGATGGTTACCCAAACATTTCACACCCCATTTCACGCATTAGTACAGAGCCTGAATTGGTTTTATATCGATTTAGCACAAATGTAGCAAATTGGTTATTGTGCATTATGTCTAGGTGGTGAGCATTCTGGTAAAAGTACAGAGATTGTACCCGAAGACCGAGACTAGGAGTGCATCAACTCCTGATATTGTGTGTAACCTTATCATCATCTTGATTATCTAAAGTAAATTTTAATGTGTTTTTGTGAATTTTATGAAAAATGAGTTTAAATGGTAAATGTTTATGTTTTATAAGCAAAAATTTGTTTTAATAAAATGATTTTATAAATTGCCTTGAAATTGAATATTGGCTTTGAAAATGGAGTAATTGGAGACCACTTGCTGTGTTGTAAATTATGATTTGAATTGAATGGCTTATGATAATGTGGGCATGAATGGCTGGATTGGAAATTGTGCTGAAAATATATGAACTGTTGTTTTGCCTTGATAGGCTATGTAGTAAAATAACTGCCATGTCATGCTATTGAATTGGTATTTGTGTGAGTTTGGGGTTCGAAGCTTGGTGAGGAGGTCTTGCAGGAGACCTGTCATACCGTCGTTAGGCACGGGAAGAGTAAGTCAAGTGATGGGGACCTAGACATAATACTACTTTTATTGAATTGGTGGGTTATAGAGTGGTCACTGTAGTGGCGGGTTCCGTGGACTAGCTTTTAGGAGGAGCACGGTAACCCATTTATGTGCTTACCTCTGTTGGAGAAGCACGTAGGGTATCTCCTGAGGTGAGATTTGAGTGCACCTCATGCCAAACCACCACGTGAGGGTGAGACTCAGCCAACACCAAGGAACGACTGTGTTATCAGATGTAAAAATGTATTTTATGTGTATGTGACATTTATCAGCCTTGGCAGTCTCTGTTAGATGCCTCGATCAAGGTATCCCCGAGAATGATTGTCAAGCCCAGCCCTAAAATATCTGCCATGTTATACATGTGATTGATAGAGTGATTGTTTATATGAACAGTCGAAAAAGTATTTAAAAGTCGGTATTATAATTAGAAGTACAACTGAGATGATTTAAACCTCGAACAAGTTCAAATAAGGATTTTAAAAGTGAAATTGGGGATTTCACAGTCCACGGATGACTCAAAACAATGATTCGGAGTTCGAAGTCCGATTTGGAGTCAATTTGAAATTTTTAAAATTTAAGGACAAAATGGTCATTTTGCCACCCAAAATTTAAATTTGGTTATTGATGAAAAGTTTGATCAAGATTAATCATTTGAAGCATAATATGATCAATTGAAGTATAATATGAGATTTAGTAGTGAAAATTTTAATTCTCGGTATTTTTGGAGCATAAGGGTAAAATTGTAATTTTGTCACTAAAGGACAAAACGAGAATTTTTAAAAAAGATTTTGGTCCCATTTGATTAAGATTGATCAATTGAAGTGTTATTTGAGGTTGAAAGGTGAAAATTTTGAATTTTTACAATTTTTGGAGTATCAAGGGTAAAATTGTAATTTTGCATAATTACGGGGGTAAAATTGTAATTTTTAAAAATTTGCTCCACCATGGCATTTGACAACATATGGAATTCAATTAATGTCTTGGATAAGTGAGAAATAATGTGTGGTGAATAAAGAATGAATAAATTTTAAACAATTACACATGGACCAATAAAATGATGCCATGTGTCAAGTAAAGAAATAATATTTTAATGGCTTATAAAAAGCCAAATTTTTTCAGCATTCTTACCCATTTCGGCCCACCAGCAAGAGAAGAGAAAGGGGAAAAGAAAACCAAGAAACCCTAGGCTGAATTTCAAGGGGAAAAGTGTGGAAATTCAAGATTTATCAAGCTAAAAGTAAAATTCCTTTAATTTTTTTTGAAATCTAGCTTACCCATCCATTTTTCTTCAATTTCCATGCATGAATCTCAAGTGGGCATACTAAACCCATGTTGGCTGAACCTCCATGGAGGGATTTTGAGCAATTATTTTGACAGATTTTAGGTTGATTTAATGTTTTTAGTTAGGTAGAAATGAAATATAGCAAAATCTAGCAAGAAAACCAAAATTTTCACCTTGAACCCATTATGGCCGAATTTTCTAGGGGATGAATGGCTGCTGAAATTGATGCTAAATTGAGGTATTTAAGTGAGATTTGATGAATTATGAATATAGAAATTAAATGGGAATTTTTGGTGTAAAGATACAAATTTTACCTAATAGGGGTAAAAGCGTAATTTGTAGTTTAGGACTGATACACTGACCCACATTTATAGTAATTGAGTATTGTGGATATAATTGGACTATTAGAAATTGAAATGGGTAAAATCGGAGTTCAATTGAGGATTTTAGCAATTTAGACAGTGTGTAGGCGAGTCGATCGGACACTGTGATTAAACAACTGTCCGAACCATTTTTCATTTCATATCATGCATATACATATCGAGCCTGAAATAGCTTATGACTGTTAGACACAATTTAATTGGAATTTGGGTCATGGATTATGGCTAGGTGGTGAGCCATTGGATACGGGTAAAGGATTGTACCTGCGGATTGAAAATAGGAGTATTTCTACTCCTAATACTGTGAGTGGACAATTTATCGTCTTAAATATCTAGAGTAATTATACTTGTATGATGTTTTTATTAAATGTTGAGTTTAAATTATAAAATATTATGTTTTCCAATTAAAATGTCTTTTAATAAAAATGAGATTTATACTGGTTTTGAAATCAAATATTGTTTTGGGAAAATTGAGTATATGGAGACTGTGTTGAATTTATGATTTTATATGTTATTGAAATTGTGGCTTATGACACTATGGTAGCATGATGACTAAATTTTTGGGGTTTGTATGAAATATATGAATAGTTTTGGTTTGGTCTCGGTAGACTGGATTAAATTTTATTCGCCATATTATGTTACTGAAAATTTTATGGGTCTGGTGGCATATTAAACGGCAACTGCAGTGATGAGGGTTTCTGTGGATTGCTTATGAGAGGGCCACAGTAACCCAATTATATACTTACCTTCGGGGGGAGATGTTGGGTGAAGTATCTCCTGAGGTAAGATTTGAGTGCACCTCACGTTCGGACCACCACATGAGAGTGAGACTCAGTCAACGCCAAGGAACGGCTGGGTGTCAGAGGTGAAAACATGGTTATGGGTATGGCACATTTAACAGCCTTGGCGGTCTCAGTGGGATACCTTGATGAAGGTATTCGCGAGAATTATTCTGGTAGGGGCCAAATTTAAGAAATTCATAAGCCGAGAAATTTTGATGAGAGGAAATTGTTTAGTATATATTGAAACAAATTTTGAGTTATGAATATTATTGAGATATAACGTTATTTTATTTTGTTTCCATTTACTCGACTTTAGATGCTTTTGATGGTAATTGTTTACTCACTGGGATTATGTAATCTCACCCCTCTTCTTATCCATTTTTCAAGCTCAGGACAGTTTGTTGATAGTCGATTAAGACGAGAATTAATCTCGGAGTTGCATATTAGAAAGTAAGAGTTCACAGTCCTATGTCTCTATAGTCAATTGGGGGCCCATGTGTCACTGTAAAGGAAACTTCATACTCTAGTTATCTATAGCATTGTCTGAAAGAATTTATTTTGCTTTTACACTGTAAAAATGATTTACGGATATTTCTATAAATATTGTTTTATAAGAAAAGGAAATATTTTATTAAATATTTTATTTTAATCAACTAGTTATAATTTCTTCTAAAATGATAGTTTTAGACATTTAAAATTATTTTTGGTTACAAAATATGTGTTTTCCACTCACGCACTACATTTTGGTCAAGTTCGAAATTTTTAAGAGAAAAAAAATTGACCAAAATACCCTTATGAGGCGAAAATTATTTTTCCACTGTTTCGAGTAAGAAGAAGTTTAAAATCCTTTGCAAAAGGATGTTTGGCGACGATTGCTCACAGGGGAGGTAAGAAAACTGACACAAAAGCCTTGCGAGGTTTCGGTCGGTTTCGGGGTATAAATACTTATCGAGATTTCGCGACAGTTGTCACAGGCTCGAAGGGAGTACCGGGTAGTGACAATGATTTTGGCAGGAGCCGAGTTTTTAAGAGATTCATAAGCCATGTTAATTATTCTAGTAAAATGATTTTATTTTATCCGATTGAAATGGGTTGAGATAAGATGAACTGTAACATGATTAACGAATTTGAATTTGTCTCCATTTACTCGACTTTAGATATTTTAGATGATATTTGTTTACTCACTAGGATTATATAATCTCACCACCCTCATTTCCACCCATTTCAGGCTCAGAATAGTCAATAGATAACAGATTTCGTTGAGCGCTACAATTGGAGTTGCATCTTTAAAAGTAGTAGGTTCACAGCCTAAGTTTACTTTTGTCATTCGTGGCCCCACATGTCATTGTAAATTAAATTTCATACTCTGGTTATCTTTGTTACTGTATGTATGAATTTATTTTGCTTTTACGTTGTAAAAATTATTTACGTTGCGTTCTATAAAAATTGTTTTACAAGAAAATAGAATATTTTATTAAATATATTTATTATATTCTAATAGCTACAATTTCACTTGAAATGAATGTTTTAGATAGCAAAACATATTTCTGATTACGAAATATGTGTTTTTCACTTATATACTACATATTTAACTGGGTTCAAAATTTTCAGAGAAAAATGACCAAAATGCCCCTGTGAGACAGAAATTATTTTATGATTGTTTTGGTTTGGAAATGGCTTATAATCCTTTAAAACATGATATTCGAAAACTTTCTCTCACAGGGGAAGTGAGAAAATTGATATAAAAGCCTTGCGAGGTTTCGATCGGCATTCGGGGTAGGAATGTCTATCGGGACATCGTGACGGTTGTCATGGGCTCGATGGGAGTTCTGGGTCATGACAATTACATTGGTATCAGAGCTTTTGATTTTAAAGATCGAAGCTTTTGGTTTTAAAGTTGTTTTAAAAAGCTACAGTGTCAGTGTGGCCCCGAGTTAAGTTAGGTTGAGTTAAATGCCTGCACCTGCATATAGAACTTGGAGTTGTTTAAACTCATTATGTTTCTTCTTATAGCTCTTATGTGAGCATAAGTCATAGACAGGGGGCTATATGAACTCCTGTTCCTTGTAATTCACTTCCTTGTTAATGGCATGTAAAAGTCATAAGTGGTGCTATTATCCGGGTTTGAGATGCCACCCATGACACGAGCCAGTGTTAGAGAGATTTTAAAGCAAATGCTCCTAATGAAAGGTTAATGTAATGATATATCCCTCTAATTAAGGATGGAGAAATTTGGAGTTGGACTAATAGGCCGTGATGATTTATTCATTTGATTGAGTTATAATTAAACTCATGGTTGTCAATTGGAAAAAGATTTGGAGACTATGGATTGTATCGAGGTTCTGTTCGCGGTTCTACTCAGCTAGCTTTGTCTGCTCTTTCGACAGTTGTCTCAACCGGCTAGGAGAATAGCGGGATAAGAGATAGAGTTGCTGGTGCTTCCTCTCGAGGTAGAGCATCTGGGTCTAGATGTCAAATTTCTGCAGGAAGAGGCCAAGCGATGGTATATGCTTTAACTCCCCAAGAGGCTCATATATCCAATGCAATAGTCTCAAGTACTCTTTCCATTTGTAATATGAATGCTCGAGTATTGTTTGACCCAAGATCTACCCACTCTTTTATCTCTCCATGTTTTGTACATCAGTTGGGTAAGAATCATGTTAGGAGAGAAGAATAATTAGTGCTATCTATTCATTTAAAGGAGGCATTTGTGGCAGAATGGGAATATAAGTCTTGTGTGGTTAGAGTCAAGGAAAAAGATACTTTGGTGAATCTAGTGGTGTTAAACAGTTTAGATTTTGATGTGATCTTGGGAACGGATTGGCTATCGCCTTGCCATGCTAGTGTGGATTGCTATCATAAGTTGGTTAGATTTGATTTCCTAGGTGAGCCATCGTTTAGTATTCAAGGGGATAGAAGCAATGTTCCTGTCATGACCCAGAACTCCCCATCAAGCTCGTGACAACCGTCACGACGTCCCGATAGGCACTCATTACCCGAAATGCCTACTAGAACCTCGCAAGGCTTAGCATCAGCTTTCACACTTCCCCAGTGAACGACAATTGTTAAATCTCATATTTTAAAGAAGTATAAGACATTTCTAAACTAAAACATTAAAATATTATTTTTTGGCTTACAGGGGCATTTTCGTCGTTTTTCTTCGAAAATCTCGAAAACTCGACCAAAACATAATAAGTAAGTAGAAAATACATATTCCATAGTTTGAAATAAATTTAAATGTCTAAAACATTGGTTTGAAGCGAAATTTTGAATATTTGAATATAATAAAAATATTCAATAAAGTACTTAATTTTCTTATAAAACAATATTTATAGAAACATCGGTAAATAATTTTTATAGCGTAAAAGTTAAATATATTCATACATACTAAAATGCAGATAACCAAAGTATAAAATTACTTTTACAATGACACGTGGGCCCCCAGATGACCAAGAAGATATAAGCCTATTCTAAAGATGTAACTCCGAGATCATTTCTCGACGTGATCGACTATCCACAGTCTATTCTGAGCCTGAAAAATGGATAAGAAGAAGGGTGAGATTATAAAATCTCAGTGAGTAAGCAAACATCATCGAAATAATCTAAAGTCGAGTAATAGGAGACAAAAAAAACATCCCATCACAATACTTGTTTCATAACTTGGAAATTCATCTCAACCCATATGAACAATTGTATTTCATTCAAATCATTAACAAGGCTTATGGATTTTCGTAATCCTTTGGCTCATGCCATCACTCATACTCGAAAATACTTGATCTTCATCAAGCATCCAATTGAGTTCGTCAAGGCTGTTAAAATTTCATATACACGTTAGAAAATACAACCGTTCTTTGGCGTTGGCTGAATTCACCTCCCCGTGGTGGTATCCGAGCGAAGTGAACTCTAATATTACCTCAGGAGTTACCCTTTGCGCCTCTACGACTGAGGTAAGAATATGACGGGGAACCGTGCCCCTCCTAAAGGTTAGTCCACAGAACCCGCCACTGCAGTGACTACTCTAATCCCACCAACTCAATAAAATTCCACTAGCATGATATGGCAATTTATTTCTAGGTCTAGGTCACTGTCACTTGACTTACTTTTCTGCTTAACACGTGTCACCCAAGGACTTACTCCTCTGCGTAACAGTGTCACCCAAGGATAGGTCTGGCAGAACCTAACTCGCCAAGTTTCGAATCCCAGTCCCATTAAAATTTTCCCCGAAAGGAACACTTTTAAACATTTTAAATCTAGCCACTCAAGGCAAAATATACAGTTTAAATAATTTCAACACAATATCAATTAAGCCATTCATGCTCACATTTTATCATAAGCCATTTAATTTCAAATCATAATTTATAACACAGTACGTGGTCTACAATTATTCTAATTTCAAAACCATTGTCCGATTTTGAATTCAATTTATGAAAATTTATTTTATTTTATTAATTCACATTTTTCACATAAAACAAAGCATTTTACCATTTAAAATTCATTTTTCACAAAATCACCAAATTGAATAAAAGCTACTCTAGATAATTAAGATGATAGTAAGTTTACTCACAGTACTAGGAGTCGATATTCTCCTAACTCCAGTCTTCAAGTACAATCTCTATACTTTTACTAGTGTAGTTTGATCACCACCTATCCACAATGTACAATACATAATTCACCACATTAATGCTTGACCATTATAAAATCAATTCAGGCTCGGTGTATATGCATGATGTGATATGCAAATTGTCCGACTACCGCTTAAAAGCGGTGTCACGACTAGGAACCTCCCTCGGGCCCATGACGACTGCCGTGACATCCTGATTGACACTCATTACCCGGAATGCCAATCGAAACCCCACAAGGCTAACGTATCTGTTTCTTACCTTTCTTGTGAGCAATCGTTGTTAAACATTCCGTTTTAAACAATTACCAGTTGTTTCCGACTCAAGTAAATCAAAAGACAATTTTTACCTCACAGGGGCATTTTGATCATTTTCGACAAAAATATCAAAATTTGGTAAAAATGTAGTTTATACGTCGAGAATACATAATTCGAAATCAAATTTGAAATCGGAAGTCTGAAACATGCTTTGTTTAGTATCTTTCGATGCTCTTATAAAAATATCTTTCTCATACCAATTTACTATATTCCTATGCAAATTAAATCAAAGAAAGACTAATTAAGCTTAGACTTTAATATTACCTACAAATGACATGTAAGTATATTCCTATCTCACATGCAAAACAATTCACTCAATCAACTCAATGAATTTAAACCTATGCTATTCCATCCATGTCTTACACTAAATTCCTTTTTCCAAGTTTATTTAGGCTACCCAATCAATCTAATTGGTGATGAGTCAATCAAATGCATTAAACAAAAAATTAGAATAAACAACTCAACTACTATTAATCATAAGAAAAAGAGAGTATTAAAAATCTAAACTACATGTTAAGTTCAATTGTCATCTTAGAAAAATAAATTTAGCTCATCCTAAATATTGAAAACATAATCCAAAGAAGTTTGACTATCAATTACAATATAAAAAAAACTAACAAGAAAAATAGAAGAAAAGAAAAATAGAGATTTGTCGAATCTTTAATCTCTAATTTTCCAAAGTCTTTCTTACCTTCTTGTATGCTTGATTACTACTTTTCCTTTAAAGAAACCCTTGTTTTAAACGTGCTGAATACTTGCTTCAAATTGCCTTTTTATAGCTTCCAAAACCCTAACTTAACTCAAATTCAAATAAAGTTGTTGTGTCGACACCATGGCCTTTGTTTTTCTACACCTCCACCTTGAATTCCTGAAATTTAGCTCACATGTTGCTTCCATGGTGTTGTGGCCTTTAACTCTCGAGTTGGTGCACCATATGCATCACCTTTTGGCGCCGTGGGACCTAAGTTCCCAAGGCCACAACACTTTGCTTGTTGCATTTGTATTTACTTTAGTTTTTTTTACCATTTTGAAACCAATCGATCGAGTACCTTTCAAGATCAAACAAACTAAGTTACTATCATGATAAAATGATTGAATCGGCAAAAAATCTAATCAAAATCAAACAACTTAAAACAATTAAACTAAACCTAAAAGAAACCACTAAAACATGACAATTTCGAATCAAAACTGTAACACCCCGTACCCTCATTTAGAACCAATAAGACCCTATCGATGAGACGAAGAGTCGTTTGACGTAAATTTAGGTGCTAAAGAGCGCGAATGGGCGAAGAGAATATTTTAAAATAAAATAATATTTCAAAAATAAAATAATATTAAAATATTAATATTTTATTTATTGTTAAAGTTAGTCAAAAAATTTTTATATGATTAATCTAAGTGGGGGAGAAAAAATAAGAATGGATTTTGAAGGAAAAACAATATTAGTGGGGGCCACATGTCTTTATTAAATAAAGCTAGTGCGGGCAAGAATATATTTTAAATATTATGGTGATACCATGATGGAGTACAAATTTTATATTTTGTTTATACACATGTAAAGGAAGGAAAACAAAAAGAAATTGGAGTTTAAGAAATGTTGGAAGGACCCAATTGTAAAGAATGAAAGTTAAAGGGGTCACGTGGTAAATAAGGAAAAGTTCGAGGACTCATTTGTAATTTCAATATTTGGAGTTAAAAAGGAGAATTGACTAACTAAGGAAGGTTAGAATGTGTGAAATATAGGATGTACATGTGAAAATTACTATTACATGCAATCATAGCATGTAAAAACGAAAAAGTTAGTGAGGGACATGTGGGACCCCTACCATATTAAGTAAAAGAAAGAATAAAATTAAAACTAGTTTCCATGAAAGGTGATTGGTGCAATGATGGTTAAAAAAAGGAAGAATAAAGTGGGGAGAATACGGTTTGGATGGGACAAAGAATGAATAAATAAAACATAAAGTCAATGAGGTGTAAAGAACAAAGAAATGAAAAATAATGGAAAGTTGTAACACCCCGTACCCCCGTATAGCGACCAATAAGACCCTATCGATGAGACAAAAGGTCATTTCACGTAAATTTAGATGCCGAAGAGCGAGGACGGGCGAAAAGAATATTTTGAAATAAAATAATATTAAAATATTAATATTTTATTAATTATTGAAATTAGTCAGAAAGAAGGGTTATATGACTAATCCAAGTGGGTGAGAAAAAGTAAGAAAAGATTTCAAAGGAAAAAAGATGTTAATAGGGCCCATGTATTTTTATTAAATCGAACTAGCACGGGTAAGAATATATTTTAAATATTATGGTGATACCGTGGTGGAGTGCAAACTTTATATTTTGTTTGTACACTTGTAAAGGAAGGAAATTGAAGTTTAAAAAATGTTGAAAAGACCCAGTTGTAAAGGACGAAAGTTGGAGTGGTCATGTGGTAAATAAGGAAAAGTTCAGGGACTTAATTGCAATTTTGATATTTATAGTTAAAAAAGGGAATTTACTAACCAAGGAAGGTTAGACTAATTGGAATATGGGTGCACATGCAAAAGTTACTATTACATGCAATTATAGCATACAAAAAGGAAATATTAGTAAGGGACATGTAGAACCCCTACCATGTGAAGTAAAATAAAGAATAAAATTAAAATTAGTTTGCATGAAATTTGATTGGTGCAATGATGGTCAAATGAAGTAAGAAGAAAGTGGGGTGTTTATGGTTTGGATGTGACAAAGAAGGATTAAATAAGATACAAAGTACAAATGGTATAAAGAATAAAGAATAAAGGAAAAAAATGGTGAAAAGTGAAGAATAAAAGGTGAGTGGCAGGTTGAAGGTGGAATTGCCTTTTGCCATGTGACTTTAACATATAAAATAAGTGGAAAAAAAAGTCAAAAGGTATGGAACATAGGTGTCAAGCCCGACCTTACAGAATATTTGCCATGAAATACATATGAGTGATAGAATGCCTACATACTTGGAAAGCCCCGAAAATAATCGATAAAAGTCGATATTATACCTAGAGGTACAACAAAGTTGATTTAAGCCTCAAACTAGATCAAATAGAGATTTTAAGGTGAAATTAAAAATTTTACAATTCAAGAATAACTTAAAATGATGATTCGTAGTTCGAGGACAGATTTGGGGTCAATTTGAAATTTTTGAGATATAAGGGTAAAATGGTAATTTTGCCACCCGAGGACAAAATGGGAATTTTTAGAAAAGATTTTGACCACATTTGACTTATTGGAGTATGATTTGAGGTTGAGAAGTGAAAAATTGTAATTTCGGTATTTTCTGAAGCACAGGGGCAAAATGGTAATTTTGCCACTCTGGGGGCAAATTTGTAATTTTCACCACCCAACACTTGTCAAATTTATGGATTTTACTCATTATTGGTATGGATAATTATGACATTTTAAGTGGTGCTGAAATAAAGTTTAAAGGATAAGTATTTAAAAAGTGGACCAATGGTAAGGTGGCACGTGGCAAGTTTATATTATTTTATTATTTTGCAATAAAAGTCAACCCACACCATCCCATTCTCTTCATCATGGTCGGCCAAACAAGAGGAAAAGAAAACAAAGAAAGAACAAACCCTAGCTAAGAAGAAATTCAAAAGAAATTGTGAAAATTCAAGCAATCAAGTGGAAAAAGGTAAGATTTTCCAATTTTTGCTTGAGATCTACATTACCCATACATGCATTTCTTTTCATTTTCTATGGTTGAGAAGCAAGTTTGCAAATGGGTATCATGGCTGATCGAACATGGGGGAAGGAATTTTGTGCTTGAATTTAGTTAGAATTCTTGTTAGATTAGTGTTTTTAGATGATTAATGATGTGTAGCATGAAAACAAGTGAAGGAAACCACATAATCTTTGGTAACCCTTCATGGCTGAACCTTACATGTGGAGTATTGATGGTGGATTGATTTTGTTTCAAGTGAATTGGTTGAGAACTGATGGTTTATGGTGTAAAAATCAAGTAAGAAAAACCTCATGGTTGATGCACCACCATGGCCGAATTTTCAAGAAACAATGTGATGATGATTTTTGTGATATTTCATGGCATGTATCTAGTGTTTGATGATTTGGAATATTGAAGGGAAAATGGAATTATTTGGAGTTGGATTGGGTACATTGGCCAATTAATCGGGTAATAAATTGAATTAGGACAATACCATTTTAATTGGGTGCATAATTGAGTCTACATTGAACACCGTGTTTAGATAGTTACCCGAGTAGTGTGCATCCCATTTCACGCATATATATCGAGCCCGAATTGGTTTTGTAACAGTCTAGCATTAATGTGGTCAATTGTGTATTGTGCAATATGCATAGGTGGTGAGAATTCTGGTAAAAGTAAAGACATTGTGCCAGAGGATCAAGAATAGGAGTATTTCGAACTCCTAGTACTGTGAGTAAACTTATTATCGCCTTAATTATCTAGAGTAATTTTTATTCAATTTAGTGATTTTGTGGAAAAATGATTTTAAATGATGAACTGCTTTGTTTTATAAACAAAGTGTGAATTTATAAAATAAAATAAATTTTTATAAATCGATTTAAAAATTTGATGATTGATTTGAAATTAGAGTAATTGGAAACCACATGTTGTATTGTAAATTATGATTTGAATCAAATGGCTTATGATATTATGGCATGATTAGCTGAATTGATAATTGTATTAAAAAATGTGAATTGTCTGCTTTGTCCTGATAAATTGGTTAGCAGTGAAATTGCCAATTCATGCTATTGAAATGTTTATTGAAATGGTGGGGTTTTTTCTATATTGCAGCGGCGGGTTTCCGTGGACCAGCCTATTAGAGGGGCACGGTAAACACGACTGATTCTTATCTTAGTTGTGGAGGCGTAAAGGGTTGTCCTGAGGTATAACAGAGTTCACTTCACGCCAAACCACCATGTGAAGGTGAACTCAGCCAACGCCAAGGAACGTCTGTGTTTCCAAATGTAAAAATGTGTTTTATGCATATACAAAACTTTACAGCCTTGGCGGACTCGGTCGGACTCTGATGACGACCAAGTGTCCTCGAGTATTGGCTTTGGCATGAGCCAAGTTTTAAAGAAAATCGTTAGCCTTATTAATTGTTTGGACAAAACACACTTATTTATATGGATTGGGATAAATCTTTATGCTATGAAACCTATTGTGATGGGAAGATTTCATTGTCTGCATTTACTCGACTTTAGATATTTTAGATGATATTTGTTTACTCACTGAAATTTTATAATCACACCACCCTTTTTTCCATCCATTTCAAGCTCAGGATAGTCAGTAGTTAGCCGATATTGTCGAGAGACAAATTTTGGAGTTGCAACCTTGGAATTCAAAGGTTTTTCCGACTCACAACGTTAGATCAATTTCGTAGTTTGGGGGCCCACTGGTCAATGTATATCGAATTGCATACTCTGGTTATTCATACTACTGTATGTATGAATTTATTATGCTTTTACGTTACAAAAATTATTTATCGATACTCCTATAAAATTTGTTTTATAAGAAAATAGATTATTTTGTTGAATATTTTTATTATATTCAAGAAGTCACAATTTCATTTCAAACGAGCATTTTGGACATCTAAATTTATTTTTAATCATGAAATATGTGTTTTCTACTCACCTACTACATTTTTAGTCAGTTTCGAGATTTTTGAAAAAAATTGACCAAAATACCCTTGTGAGACAAAAATTAATTTTCTATTGTTTTATGTTGGAAAAAGATCAAAATTCTTTGAAACATGAGATTTGACAATTGTTGCTCACAAGGGAGGTGCAAAAACTGGTATTAAAGCATTGCGAGATTTCAGTCGACATTCGGGATAGGAACGTCTATCGAGACATCACGGCGGTTGTCACGAGCTTGATGGGAGTTCCAGGTCATGACAATGGGGCAATCCACTCATGGTAAGGAAATTAAGAAGAAAGAAAGGAAAAATGAGGAAAAAGGTAAGCATTGGGCAATCCGCCCATGAAAGTGCAAAAATAAACAAGAAAAACCAAGCATTTATCAAGGTTCAGCCTTGAAGGATATGCCATAACCAAGAGAGAAAGAGGAAGAAAGAAAGAAAGAGAGAAGAAAGAAAAAAAGAAAGAAAAAGAGATAAAGAAAGAAAAAGAGAGAAAGAAAGGAAAAAAGGCACAGTTTGCACAAACTAAATAAAAACCATAAGGTTTCCTCCCTCACCTTGCAAAATTGAGTTGTTTCACCAATCAAAGAGTCTTCAAAACTTAATAGAGAAGCCGTGGAGAGTCAATGAAGGAATAAGCTTGGTTTTGGTGATTTAAGCAAGGAAAGGTAAGGATTTTGATTTTTAGCTTGAGTAGTCGTTGAAAATGAGTTGATGACAAAGAGGAATGTTTTATGGCAACAAAGATTGATTAGATTTGAAGGGCATTTGTTAACATGCAAGCCACCAAATCCGTGGGTATCTAGTAGATTTAAAGTGAAAGAAAAGTGGTAAGTTGATACTGCATTTTAAGGTTTATGCTAAGTTTGACATTGTGAGGAATAATTGTGCAATTGTTGGTAGCATATAAATGTGAATTGTGGTGCATGCAAACGTAGAAAAAAAAATGTTTGATAAAAATAGATTTATAATTGCTGCCATGCATGAGTACATAAGAGAATTATGTTTGAATGGTTGCTAGGAAACGTGTTAAAAGAAAAAGTGAGCTACGGTGGCGTGCCGGACGAGGTAAAAAGTGACCGGCAAACAAGATTAGTTATATACGCGTACTAACCAATAGCAAAGTAGCGTCCCGCTATTGTGAAGTGAGTAAAGGGTGTATATTTTAAAGTTTCCATAAATATATATATATATGTATGATTTTTTTAAAACGCTAAATTGTGGAAAGCATGTGCTGGTAGAATTCTAAGAACTTTGTGAATGTTTAAGTCTTTGAAAATGTTTTGATTATATATATATATAAGTTGGATACATAAAGCGTTTTTAAATTGAGAAACAAGCCTTTATACATGATTTTCTATCGAGCATGCCTTGATGTTTGTGTAGTGTGCATCCATGATTTAAACACATAAACACCATGCAAATTTGTACCTTACTTCATGCAATGATTTTATGCTACAAAGCTTGAAAAGGATTTCATTGAATTATTAAATGGAATGTTTCGAAAATGAGTTTTTAAGAATGTAACTTGATTTTTGAATGGTTTTATTAAACCAGGAGATTCGAGAGTAGGTCGGTTGTCACTTCGGTTAAGTGTGACCCTCATGCATGAGTGAACTCTAGCTAGAGAACCTTTAGGTCACCAACAGGCTGTTAGGCATAGTTGGGGCCATGGTCTGTGATATATGTGGCAAGGCCACGGGTTGTTATATGTGGCTAGGTCACCAATGATATACGAGGTTACGACCTCTTAATTCTTTGATGTTGACCAACATTGTTGAGACTACCATGGAATGTGGGATCCAGTGGAGCAAGGCTCTCAGATGTTATTACGTGGGACCACGGGTTTTATTTTATTTCCTACTTGAGAGTAAAGTCTTTTTGGATTTTCAAACTCGTGTTTTTACGTATGGTGAGAATTATGAGATTTTCAGTAGCTCCCCTATTTACATAATGATGTGGTTTTAATGCCTCATGCAAGAGGTGATTTGCATATTTGATTATAAGTTTTCAAAGGTTTGATTTTACAAGAGCATGCATGTTTACACTGATTTAGCTTGAGTAAGTTATAAAAAGGTTTCAACGATAAAAACTTTTGTACGCACTGATTGTGATATTTATATATATGTGGTTTGAATTGATTAACTTGCATTAAACTTCTTGATTTACCTATAAGGCACACATCCCTTTTAAGTTCATTGTTTACATGTTCTTATATTTTTCATGTTCAAATTCTCCATTTTTAGCTTGTTTCCCATCTACACCTTACTCACGGAGTTGATGATCATTGAGTCTGTGAGACTTGCTGGCTCCATTAGTTTTTGATGATAATAAAACATTCCCATGTCATTTATGTCTAACATTTCTTACTAAGTGTGCAAGGGAAATAACTACAAAGAGATAATATTTCAATCTTCCTAATGAGCACATAAAGATATGATTTGGATATGGAACAAGGATGATCATTATAAAGGAAATCTCCTGATATGACAAGGAAGATCATTGGTTGAACAAAGGTCAAAATGAAGAAGTGAAAGGGTGAAGCTTCGTGAGAAACAGGATCGAGTTAGTCGACCAAAAAAATAGGGTTTGTCGACTAAGCACTCTCTGGAATCTGCGTCTGAAACAGAACCAACTTAGTCGACCAAAAGAAAAATTTTAGTCGACTAAATGCTCTCTGTCTGCACCATCCGCCAGGCCACTACAAGACAAAATAACAGCTAGAAGCTTCCCCAAACTGTTTCTAACGGTCATAAAAGTCCCAACAGCCATTAGACAAGCCTCTCCAACTATAAAAGAATCTTCAAATGCTAAGGAACCAATTTTTGACAACCTTGAACAACTCTTGGCTTCATCAATAAAGACTCCATCATATTCAAGCCAATAAGAGTATAAAAACTTGAAAATCCTTTGTACTCTTCACTGAACCTTAACGCCTATTCTTTGTATTTGTGTTTAGCACTTCAACTTGTACCACATAGATCAACCGTGTGATCACTAGGCACTTTCTTCTTTCCATCTTTGTATTCTTAGAGTGAGTGTTTCACTCTAAGTGTTTGCATCAAGCAAGGTTTGCTTGGATGCTTGTGGGTTTTAGTTTAGCCCGTGAAAAACTAGAGATAGGTTGTGGTTGAGCCTTGGAAAACCACATTGGGTTTTAGTTTAGCACGGGAAAAACTAGTGATAGGTTGTGGTTGAACCTTGAAAAACCACATTGGGGCTCATGAAAAGCTAGAGTAAAGGTTGTGGTTGTGCCTTGAAAAAGCACCTTGGGGTTTTAGTTTAGCCCGTGAAAAACTAGTGTTAAGGTTGTGGTTGAGCCTTGAAAAGCCATTGTAAAAAGCTTGGTGGAAGCTTGTGAATTCCATCGTTTGAGTGTTTAATTTGAAAATCCTTGGTTGGATAATCAAGGTAGTGGATGTAGGTCTTGGACCGAACCACTATAAATCCTTTGTGCATTGTCTTTCATTGTTTTACCTTCCTTATTTTGAGATCAAGTCTCAATCCCATCAAAAGAGCCGAGATAGTGTTATTCACTATATTGTGACAATGAATAACACTCCAATATATTGTGACAATACCAGTGCTATAAATATCACAAAAAATCCTGTACAACACTCAAGAACCAAACATATTGAAGTTAGACACCACTTTATTAGAGATTATATAACTAAGGGAGAAATCAATATTGAGTTCGTAAGCACATTGCATCAACTTGCTGACATATTTACAAAACCCCTTAGTGAGGATAGATTCTGTGAGATTAGAAGAAATATAGGAATATGTTGTTTGGAAGAGTTATAGTGAGAAGTTTGGACTAAATGAAGAAAACAGAAGGAACTTAGTCGACTAAAGTGTGAAACTCAATCAACTAAGAGCATTTTGTGTCATTAGAGTAAAAGAACTGACAGCTAAATATTAATGGATTAAAGTAATAGACTTTTGTGCTAACCGGGTAATGAAATAAAAAGGGAAAACCTAGAGCAGTAAATAGTAAAAATACTGGAGGGAGTTTTGAAATTTAGGAAAATACGATAACTGATAAAGGGGGAGGCAGACGGTTTCTAAGTTAGAAATTGTCAATCACTTCTTGATCTTCTGAAAACCGATTCTTTCAACCCTAGCTATCTCATTTGCTTCTCTTCTTCTTCTAAAACCAACTGAGAACCCCTATTCTGTCACATCTTGGAACCCTAAGTAAAAATCATCTTCAAATATAGTGATGGCCAAGTCGACCCTACTTAAAGATTTACTGGCAAAGAAAAAGGGGAAGAGACCAGTAGAAGAAAACCCTGAAGCTGAGCACCCACAAAAGAAGCAAAAAGAGGCATCGGGTTCTGTAACAAAGAAGTTTGGGAAAAATTCTGAAAAGAGAAAAAGAAGAAGACTGAGAAACTGGGAAAGCAGAGCAAAGGAGAAAAAGGTACATCATCTACTTCTTCTCTGAAATTTAAGAACAAAATTCATGAAGAAAGGTTTAGGAAAATTGAGAATGCTCCAATTACTTACGGGAAGCACATTGACTGGGATAGTTTCAATGAAACCCCTGAACTCCAAACTAGCCTAACAGATTACTTTAATGAACTGAGTATTAAGGAGAATAGCTCTTTCAAAGACAGGACGTATAGTGCCAATTTAGTTAAAGAATTTTATGCTAGCTTTTCATCTAGTGAAAGAGAGCTTGATGATTCAGAGGACTATTCAGAAGAAAATCTGAATGTATTTTTAAATGGGAAAGAGTTCTTAGTTACAGCCTCAGACTTGAGTAACTTGCTAGGAATTGAAAGAGAAAATGGAGAGTTTGAAATGCCTGACAAGTATGATCCTACTTCTGTGTGGGAAATTGTCATTGAAAAGAAAGAAAAATTCTCTTTAAAGAGCAATGCAAGACTGATTATTAGTCCATAATTTAGAATCTTGCATTACTTTGTAGTTGTAAATTTGCATGGCAGAAGTGGTAACTTAAGCTACATCAGCCTTCAAGACCTTTGGCTGATTGAGCATGCATTCACAAGAGAAGTTTTGAACCTTGGACGGTTCATGATTGAAAGGATGAGGGCAGCATGTAAATTGGAGAAGATCCATTTGCCCTATGGGAATGTGATCACATCCTTTGTTAAGAAGAAAAGAGTATAGGCAAAGAGGTATGATATGGATATGGTCAAGAGTAGAGACCAACCAATCTACCTAGGAAGTTTGATCAAAATGGGATACAGAGTGTATGGGGACACCTTCAGCAAGACCTCCAAGATTACTTCAATACAAACTCAGCCAGAGATAGCCCTCACACAACTAGAAACAACAGCCCCTCCATTCTCCTATAAAGTAATGTTCAACCTGCTGATGAGAATGGATGCCAAGCTCACTAATCAAGGAGCTAGGCTTGTAAAAATTGAAGAAAAAATTAATGAAATTGAAGACAACTTGAAAGCCAAATTTGAAATACCAACTGGACCTGCTGATGATGACTCCTCTGCTACTGAGAGCATGGCACCAGAAGAACAAGGTGCTGAAAGATCAGCCTTGCAACCAGAAAGATCTGAATTTCAAGATGCAAGTCCTGAATTTCAAGCTGAAGGATCAACCTACCAGAATGCAAGCCTTGGTCATCATGACCTTGAACCAGAACTTGAAAAACCTCACAAAACCACCTCAGCAGAAAGGGAAACATATGATCAAGGCACTAAGGTAGTTGGTTCACCATCTAGTCCTCTTGAGCATCAATCTTCACCACAGCTTGAACATGAAGCATCCCTTCATCATTCTGATGAAGTGTTTGTCATGGGACTTTTCTATCAAATGGTAAGAGAAGAGCAAGTAGAAAAAGAGGCAGCAGCAGCTCAAGTTGCCCAAGCAATGACCTTAGAACAGAAAGCTACTGAAAAAGGGAAACATAAAAAAAAAAGCAAAAGCAAAAGGCACAGCTTCTGCATCTAAGCCTCAGCCACTTACCATGAGACAGAAAAAAACAGCAAGAAAATCAATACCTCCAAGAACAAGGAAGTCTTCAAGATTGGCAGAAAAAGTAAACTCACCTCCTACAAGCACTCCTCAAGCCCCAATAGAAGTCTCTAATAAGGCAACTTCAGAAAAAGCTATAAAGACATCTCCTCAGCCTCCTCAGCAAACTCCTAAAGCAGGCTCTCAACCCCCTCTGAGACCACCCTTTCCTGTTCCCCTAAATCCTTGGTGGGAACAAACCATGTCCCCTGAATCCACACCATCTCTCTCTGATGAGTGATGCCTCAGACCCTCTCCCTGATGATGACAAAAAAGGGGAGTAGTAATTACAAGAAAAATAAAAAAATTTGAGGGTAGAGGTATTGGACCTTTAGGGAAAATATCAAGAAAAACAAAAAAATCCTAAGGGAAAAGGGAAGAGGTGCAAGACTTTTAGGATAGATAGGTAGCAAAAACAAGCCTAGGGTTATTTCTAGAACAAATTTTTTATTACTGTTTTTGTTGGATATTTATGCCTCAATGGCATTCAAACATTAAATCTTAATCTTGGCTGACTTTATGAATATTTAGAATATGCTTGTTGATAATTGTTTGAAATGCTTGAACTCTGAAAATGATATTTATGGCATTATGAAACATGGTTGGAATTTTCTACTGACATTTGTGAAATACTGCTGTAATTTTCTAATGATGTGTTGATATTGAATATATATACTGATAAACCTATTCTGACACAATAAGGCAAAGCTGAATATGTGTTTGAGTACATGTAGATGATGATTCATAGAGGGTTTGCTGAGAAATGTTGATTTAAATGAAATCTGGAATCAACAAGTTAATTGACTGAAAATTACAAAAATGAAAAACTGGTAAAAAAAATCTGTCAACAATTATCTGCTGCAGACCACCTTGAAAAATTCTACACATATATATTCTGAATGAATGAGATCATTTTCTATTTTACATGAATAAAAATGTGCTGACATGAATAAACAAAATTTGCACAAATTAAAGGGGACCACACACTTAGGGGGTGCATGAACTTGGAGGGAGCAATCCTTACTTTTTGTTGAAACTGAAAAAGGAGTTAAAAAGACACCATGCTATCAACTAAGGGATGTTTTGTCATCATCAAAAAGGGAGAGATTGTTGGCTCCATTAGTTTTTTATGATAATAAAACATTCCCATGTCATTTGTGTCTAACGTTTCTAACTAAGTGTGTAGGGGAAATAACTACAAAGAGATAATATTTCAATCTTCCTAATGAGCACTTAAAGATATGATTTGGATATGGAACAAGGATGATCGTTATAAAAGAAATCCCTTAATATGACAAGGAAGATCATTGGTTGAACAAAGGTCAAAGTAGAGAAGTAAAATGGTGAAGCTTGGTGAGAAACAAAATTGAGTTAGTCGATCAAGAAAATGAGGTTAGTCGACTAAGCGTTCTCTAGAATCTACGTCTGAAACAGAACCAACTTAGTCGACCAAAAGAAAAATTTTAGTCAACTAAGTGCTCTCTGTCTGCACCATTCGCCAGGCCACTACAAGACAGAATAACGGCTAGAAGCTTCCCTAAACTGTTTTTAACGGTCATAAACGTCCCAACAACCATCAGACAAGCTTCTCCAACTATAAAAGGATCTTCAAATGCTAAGGAACCAATTTTTGACAACCTTGAACAACTCTTGGCTTCATCAACAAAGACTCTATCATATTCAAGCCAATAAGAGTAGAAAAACTTGAAAATCCTTTGTACTCTTCACTAATCCTTAACGCCTATTCTTTGTATTTATGTTTAGCACTTCAACTTGTACCACATAGATCAATCGTGTGATCATTAGGTACTTTCTTCTTTCCATCTTTGTATTCTTAGAATGAGTGTTTCACTATAAATGTTTGCATCAAGCAAGGTTTGCTTGGATGCTTATAGGTTCTAGTTTAGCCCGTGAAAAACTAGAGATAGGTTGTGGTTGAGCTTTGGAAAACCACATTGGGTTTTAGTTTAGCCCGAGAAAAACTAGTGATAGGTTGTGATTGAGCCTTGAAAAACCACATTGGGGTTCTAGTTTAGCCCGTGACAAGTTAGAGTAAAGGTTGTGGTTGAGCCTTGAAAAACCACCTTGGGGTTTTAGTTTAGCACGTGAAAAACTAGTGTTAAGGTTGTGGTTGAGCCTTGAAACGCCATTACAAAAAGCTTGGTGGAAGCTTGTGAATTCCATTGTTTGAGTGTTTGATTTGAAAATCCTTGGTTGGATAATCAAGGTAGTGGATGTACGTCTTGGACCGAGCCACTATAAATCCTTTATGCATTGTCTTTCATTGTTTTACCTTCCTTATTTTGAGATCAAGTCTCAATCTCATCAAAAGAGCCGAGATAATGCTATCCACCCCCTCTAGCACCTATATTTGGGACCAACAAGACTCACTCCTTTCATTTTCTTTTGTAGATAAGTGATCGGTGTGGACGCGTTGTCCAGCGAATCTTGTTTCGCTATAACGTAAGGAATGGCATCTCTTAGCCCTCGCTCCAAGTCGCTCAGCTTCCTAAGGTCGTGTCATGTAAAACTGCTAGATGTTATAAGTGTTATTAACAGGATGGATATGTAATTGTTAATGACTTGTTGTTGTGTATGTAACACTAGTGTGATGTTAAATTGTGGAAAATTGTTATCGACATTTGAGATATTGTCTCTTAGTAATTCAGTATGGAATTTTCAAATGATTGATATAATGATGGTATCATTGTTGCTCATCGACGTAGTCATGAAAGTATTTATTGATGGTATTAACAAGAAGCTCTACTCAGGCTTGTTTGGGATTTGGCAGGTTTACTTGGAAGTCTCAGACGCCGGTAACGATCGGGTTAGAAGTAGTTTCAAAAGTGAAAAAATTAAATGCAAGTGGCATGTGGAGAAAGTTTTAATGCTTTGCCATGAGATTTCATCACATAAAATAAGTGGAAAGAAGAGTCAAAGATGCTATAGACCTTGGGCAAGCGGCCCATGTAAAGGAAATAAAGGAGAAAGCAAAGAAAATAAGGAAAAAGGAAACATTGGGCAATTCACCCATGTGAGTGCAAAACAGCAAGAAAGCAAAACATCTTGCAAGGGTCAGCCTTAGGGAGTTCGTCCATAGCCAAAAAGGAAAGAGAAGGGAAAGAAAGAAAAAAGGAAAGGGAAAGAAAAGAAAGAAAGAAAGAAAGGAAAAGAGATAAAGAAAGAAAGGCATGGTTTGCACAAAATTGAGAGAAAATCATGAGGTTTCCACCCTCACCTTGAAAACTTGTGTTGTTTCATCCATCGAAGAGTCTTCAAATTCAAGGGAGAGACCGTGGTGTGTCAATGGAGGAATAAGGCACAATTTTGGTGATTCAAGCAAGGAAAGGTAAGGATTCTTACTTTTAGCTTGAGTAATCTTTGGAAATGAGATCGTGACTAAGAGAAATGTTTTGTGGCAGCAAAAATCAGCTTGATTAGAAACCATTTGGTGACATGCAAGCCACCAAAACCATGGGTGAGTAGTGGATTTGAAGTGAAAGAAAAATGGTAAGTTTAATACTACATTTTGAGGCTTATGGTTAGTTAATGTTGTGAGGAATAATTGTATAATTGTTGACAGCTTGGTGAGTGAAATATTGGAGAAATATTGAGGTTATGAATGTGAGTTTGCATGGATGATTATTGATGTTGTGCTTGGTGGTAGCATATGAATATAAATTACGGTGCATGCAAACTTAGAAAAATGCTTGATAAAAATAGATTTATAATTGTTGCCATGTATGAGTACATAAGAGAATTGTGTTTGAATGGTTGCTAGGAAACATGTAAAAAGAAGAAGTGAGCTGTGGTGGCATGCCGGACGAGGTAAAAAGTGACTGGCAAATAGGATTAGCTATATATGCATACGAACCAATAATGACGTAACGTCCTACTATTATGAGGTGAGTAAGGAGTGTCTATTTTAAAAATTTCTGTACTTATACATATATAAATACATATGGTTTATTTTAAATGCAAAATTATGGAAAACATGAACTGGTAGAATTCTAGGAACTTTGTGAATGCTTAAGTCTTTGAAAATGTTTTGATTATATATAAGCTAGATACATAAAGTGTTTTTAAATTAGGAAACAAGCCTTTATACCTTGATTTTCTATCAAATGTGCCTTGATGTTTGTGTGGTGTGCATTCATGAAAGAACATGAATTCACCATGCGGATTTATACTTTAACTTCATGCAACAATTTTATGTTACAAAGCTTGTAAGGGGATTTCGTTCTAATATTGTGTTGAATGTTTCAAAAATAGTTTTGAAATGAGTTTTTGAGAATGTAACTCGATTTTTAAACGGTTTTATTAAACCGAGAGTAGGCCGTGTGTCACTTCGGTTAAGTGTGACTCTCATGCACCAGTGAGTTATAGTTAGAGAACCTTTGGGTCACCAACGGGCTGTTAGACGTGGTTAGGGCCATGGTTTGTGATATGTATGTGGCTAGGCCACCAGTGATATACGCGGTTGCTATCGCTTGATTTCTCCGATGTCGGCCAACATCGTTGAGACTGCCATGGCTATCGGATCCAGTGGAGTAAGACTCTCGGATTTTATTACATGGAAGCGGGTCCATGAGTTTTTACTTTATTTCCTACTCAAGACTAAAATCTCTTTAGATTTTCAAACTCGTGTTTTTACGTATGGTGAGAATTATAAGATTTCCAGCAGCTCTCTTGTTTATATAATGACATGGATTTAACGCCTCTAGCATGAGGTGATTTGTGGATTTGATTATAAGTTTTCAAAGCTTTGATTTTATGGGAGCATGCATGTTTACACTGATTTGGCTTGAGTAAGCTATAAAAAGGTTTCAACAGTAGAAACTTTTGTTCGCACTGGTTTTGATATATATACATATGTGGTTTGAATTAATTGTCTTGCATTAAATTTTTTGATTTACCTATAAGGCACATATCCCTTTTTAAGTTAAATTGTTTACATATTCTTATATTTTTTGTAATCAAATTCTCCACTTTTAGCTTGTTTCCCATTTACATTTTACTCATGGAGTTTATGATTACTGAGTCTGTGAGATTCATCCCTTTCATTTTATTTTGCAGATAACTGATCATTGCAGGCGTGTTATCCAGCGTATCCTGCTTTGCTACGACATAGGTAATGGCATCTCTTAGCCCCTGCTCCGACTCACTCTGCTGCCTAGGGTCGTGTTGATGATCATTGAGTCTGTGAGACTCACCCCTTTCATTTTCTTTTGCAGATAACTTATCATTGCAGGCTTGTTGTCTAGCGTATCCTGTTTTGCTACGACGTAAGTAATGGCATCTCTTAGCCCCTGCTCTGAGTCGCTCCACTGCCTAGGGTCGTATCATGTAAAATTGCTAGGTGTTATAAGTATCATTAACCTTACGGACATGTATCTATCAAAGACGTATGGTCATGTAATTAATAGTAAGTGTGACATTAAATTGTGAAAATTTAATTATCAACATTTGAATATTGTTATTTAGTAATGGAGTAAGCAATAGTGTTATTATTGCTAGATGATGTATTCATGAAAGCATATTGATAGGATTAACAAAAAGCTCAACTTAGGCTTGTTCGGGATTTGACGGGTTTACTCGCAAGTTAGGTTAAAAGTTGTTACAAAAACTCAAGGACTTAGCCAATTCTTATGCTTAAAATATGACAAAATAACTGTATAAAATAAAGTTGTCTTTCTACAATCTAAACTTGATGTTCTAGTGAAATTTGACCCTATTTTACTTAGAAAGACCTTGCTACCTAAAATTGAAACATGAAATGGATTCAATAGTGTTTTGATAGTTTGTCTTTCTACAATCTAAATTTGATGTTCTAGTGAAATTTGACCCTATTTTACTTAGAAAGACCTTGCTACCTAAAATTGAAACATGAAATGGATTCAATAGTGTTTTGATAGTTGTATCGCAACATGGATTTGGCTTTAAAACAAAAAATGAATGGTTTCAAAAGAAATGGCATAGTTTTGTAAAGTAATTCTCCCTATATATGCTTGTTCCCCTTCTTATATCCCTCACTAAATTTTATGCTCACCTTTCAAAATTCATACTTTTGGTTTTCAGATCCAAAGGTAATTAGATCATAGCTTGAAGAGATCTACACCCTACCTATTGGTAGGTAGATTTTAGCATTCACTAGATAACACCTACTCAAAGTCACAACACCTTTCATGTGTCAATTATGGATTATTTTGTATATGTTAGATGCCCAGTACAGACGGTGATGTAGCCATGAGTTGGCAAGGGTCTGAGACTTAGATGAATTTTATAAATATTGTGATATGTTTCATGTTTGACATTTCAGAGTTGATATATATATATATATATATAGACACACACATACATGCACATATAATGAGTAATAGCTATAGATGATTGATATGAGATGAGTATTAACGATGTGATAGGTTCATGAATATAAAGGAGCGAAAGGCTTGCTTGGGTTCAGTGGGCTTTGCTTATTGGACCCATGCGTCAGTTATGGCCCGAGATTGGATCGTGACATAATGCCAAGGTAATTGAATCTCTACCCTTTTTCATACTTTCTTTGAAATTCACATGATATCAATGTTGTTTGTATTTGCTTTAACATTATTGTATCCTTCTCACTAATTAGAGATCCCACAAATTTTCAAAAACAAAATTTAAAATTCCACAAATACTTCATAAGATTCAAAAAGAAAAGCAAGAAACAAAATGCCTTCTCCTAATAAATCTTGCCCACACCTCCAAAATGGATTCCTCATAAATAAAATTATTAAACATGTTACCCCCAATGCATAACCAAATAATGCTAACATGCCTTTCCTCGAACTTTACCCATTCGTCATCTTTCATGTCATATGATTGTTTGTTCTCTTTTTTTAACAAGGAGCTCAACAAACCTTCAACACAAGAAGATCTTTCATCCTTCTCTACCATTGCATGAAATTAGGTTTCTTATCAAACTTCTAAATTGATTAATTCATAGAAATAGTGACGTTTAACATTTTTTTTTGTTGAATCTTGATTACCAAACTAAAAGTTTTGATACCAATTTGTTCTAAAATTTTCCCAAAAAACAATAAGGATAAATCCCAAAGAAATTAAGCAAATAAAAAAAATTTTATATGATTGTACCACTTGCTTAAACAGATTTTTTACTACGGTTTCCCAAACCAAATCAAAGACCTCTTTTTACACATTCTCTCAATAGTCTCAAAGGAACAATCACTTAGGCCCATTCTAGTTCCATCTAAAATAAAAAATAGTTACAAGATGTTCTTCCTCTAAGGCTCCCCAAAGCACTACCTAACTTCTCAAGTCTAAAGATTCACTTTTATAATAAAAAAATCTAAGGTAAAATAAGATTAACACTTAATGTGAGACAATAATTTTAAAACTGTGTAACTATTTAATATTGTCAACAAATTAAAATTCTAAGCAAATAAAATTTCGAGTTTTACCCAAACCAAAACTCAATAAAGACAGACAAATACTAATTAAAAGAAAATAAATAACTTAAAACGCCACTGAAATGGATACGATGATGGCCATCCTCCGTGCATGCAGATCAGATCCACAACTTGCCATGTAGACATTGTATGGGAAGCAATAGCAATGGTAACAATTTATAATCACGTAAGCAAATCTGAAAAATTTTATTTTTAAAGGCATATTTGTTAAATATGGTCTATTATAAGGCTAAAATGGAAACAAAACCCTCCGCATCTAATATATCACTGGTGTCATGGATCGTAAATTTTTCTATCAGGGTATACAACCAGATTTGGTATGATTTTCGTTGGGAGTCGGAGACAAAGCTGTTTGTCATGTTTCACCATGAAGTTTGGTGTCCCAAGTTTCCTTAAACTAATGTCCAATAATTAAGTGAGATCCAGGGTGTCTTCCACATGCTTTTGACAGGGTTTGCATCTAAAAATATTAGCCTCAGTAATAGGGGCACCACAAGAATAAAGAAGATTTGGTGAACCGCATCAAGTCAAGACACCCTGTCTTTTTGTGTTTTCTTTTCGTTTTTTTTCTTTTAATCTCCGGAGTTTGATTCTGCAGTGCCAGAATAATTGAACTCTACGTCTCTGTGCCTGTCTTCAAAGTTCAAACATTTGATAATATAGTAAGGTTTAATAGCCAAAAACTTAGAGCCAGCAATCCGACATCTGGGTTTGGAAATTGGATGAGATCACTTCCCATATTTCTAGTTCCAATTCTTTTGGGTTTTGAGATTTTTTGTTCTCAGAATATAAGAAAACTTTTTGTTTCATTAATATTGCTACTAACGGTTTTGAATTATTCGGAATATTCTCAACATCTTTTTTATTAATTTTACTTTATTATACAAAAAGTTGGCCCTTTTTTTTCTTGGTCGGCAAGCCGGCACCTGTTCCTCTCATGTATAGCTGATCATTTCCTTCAATCATCCAGGTTTTGCAACGTTTACATTTTAGTGGGTTTGTTTCAAGGCATTCGAGGTTGATGTATTTTAGACTGTTTTCAGATTTTGGGTTATTGATATTTCCCCTTGTATCCAGGAAATATAGAAGAAAAGGGGTAGAGATAAGAGGAGAAACATAGAGGGGTTGACCTCTTGCTCTACTGCCCATGTTACTACCATTTCATGATGATGAACACCTTTGCCTTGACAGTTAATGGTTTATTATTAAAGCCTTGAGCTTATGCGTGGATCAAATTTACAAATCATTGTTAAATGAGTGTACTTTTATTACTATAAATGCACCAGCAAGATTTGACATGTTATCCATTGTCCATAACATGAAGGCTTCTGAGCAATGATGCATGATCATAGTTCATTCAGGTGTGATCGTAGTAATACCAAGTCATCATAAAGGTCTCTGCTTATTTCCGAGAATTGGATCATCACTCAGATTCCAACACTGAACCTGAGAGCATCACCCTATTTCAATCGCTACGAGCGAGAAATAAGTCTCAGTTGAATGTGCCATTTCTCTGAGTATCAGAATGAATGAGATTGGTATCTGGTAAGAGCAACAATTTTGGAGAATGCTATAACAATCTCTGGCAATTTTTCTAGCCTAAAGCTAACGAGTCTTAACTACTATAATAAGCCATTTGCTAAATAATTTGTCACGGGTAATGAGGAGAGGAAAGTTGCTCCAACTAGCAACCTCCAAACACTGCTTGATAAGCAGTTATGGTACATTGAACAAAAAAATTCACTAGTATCCAAGAGTTGCACACTCCATTTATCCAACAAGTTATCTAAAATTATTCCTAAAATGGTAGAGCCAAAGGGTACATCCAAACCTTTCACAATGCTAAATCTTCCACTTACTATAGTTTATTATAAGAAACCCCTGACCAAAAAACCGATACTAATCAAAGTCACCCTACTAATCAAAACCTAACAATACATTAAGATCCAAAGTGCAACTAGTTGGTGTTCATGGTAAGTAGTGAACATAAAAAATATGTTAAATTCTAATTTCATTGCAAATACTGACGCCCTCCAGGACAATATCAAACTGTATGAGATGTTAAAACATTGAAATGCCATGTAGCTATAGATATGAAATATCATTCTCTCAAATGAAATTCTGAAAATTATAGATTTTTCAACCCTAGTTGCCCAGATGCCACTTTGTATCTAATCCACAGTTGACTCCAAAGAAGTCTTCAGAAGTAGATTTTTCAACAAGTTCAAAAGTATCACCAACTTGTTAAAACTATTGTTGAGTTACTTAAGGATATATTGTTTCTGTTCTCACCCATTCAGAACATAAGCAGAGAAATTCTTCATCGCAGCTATGAAATTAACCACAGAACTCAATCTCATATATTTCCCTAAGCAAAACTTCTCAAGTTCAATCAGCAGTTAAAAGATTAACTGCCATGCTTACATCTAGGTCCACATTAAAAAATGTACACAAAATTTAGAGAATGAGAAGAATTAACCTAAAAAAGGGGGAAAAATGTACAGACCAGGAACATCATACAACTGTGGTAAATTAAATGGAGAAACATACATTTCAGATTGTCAGATCACATACTAATTACCTATAAAAACAATTAGAATTTACTGAACAATTACTTAAAGGCTAAAGTAGACACCCATGACCAATCACAAGGTTAGGTTTCAGATGTGACCAATAGATTAGGTCACTACTTAACTACCTTAGAAATTACAGGTATATACTGTGATCACAAGTTATCTTGGAAGTTGATATGACAGAATCCTTTATTAGAAATCTGTCCCAGTTTTGAAAATTTAAAGATAATTATGAAGGGGATGTATGGTCTATGTTCTGTTTACTAGCATAAATAACAGCCCACGCTCAGAAGTTCAAAATGTCACTAAACCACAAGATAAAGATTCAAGAAAAGGAAAAGATAACATAGTTTGCTCAAAAAAATGAAAAACATCGAAAAGGTTTAAACAATCATATATGCACTGAAAAGGTAATAAAATAGCTCAATAAAAATGGATTATGTACTTTGACCACAAAGATGTTGCTCACTCTCAATGTGCCAAAAATTGACACCAAAATTCTTCTCTGTTTGTTTTAGAACAAAAGAGAACTTATAGTTAGAATTTTGTCAACTGCCTTCTTGTTTCAGGTGATTAATATTTCAGCCACAAATGACTGAGAAAGAAGATTTAAGATCATATGTTTCAGCAGTATGCAAATGAATTCTTACATGATTCTTTCATCACAAATGCTGTGTGTCCTACTGCACGCTACACAATTTATGTCATTCAACAGCATCACAAAAAGTTAGAGATGTTGTGAAATTCGGAAAATCCAGCTAATGTTCATGGGGATTAGAATAAAATTAACATAAAAAAAAAAAGTCAGAGATCCCTGAAAGATACCCTTCATATCACGGGTCCAAAGTCTTCTATGGAGTTACACAATGTACAATTACAACTTACCTCTACATAACACTTAACTAAGAAGATGAAATGATTAACACAGAAGAGAATTTTGGAAACTGGAGAACCTCAATATAAGAAACAAAGACACCAACAAGAGATGTAAGCATTATTTTTCCCACCAGCAAGCTCAAAATTTAGTCATGTCGCCTCAAAACCACCTTGATGGCTGAAGGACCTCCCAGGCAAGCAGACTCCAAAATTTAAGTAAAATGAGCTGATCCCAAATAACAATGGGGTAACACAACCTCTAAGCAGTCCAGATTAATCCAATAGCACCAGACCAAAGTAATTGCAAACATTGATAAGCTTAGGAACTTTTTGTCGCTTAGAGTGACATCACGATCAATATCCGTCACCAGAAGCTGACAGAGAACACAGACTGCCACTGACAACTTAATTACAAGGGTAGAAGTCTGCAGAACTGAAGATTATAAAACAACTGACATGGCAACCAACTCTAACGCCTGACGGAGTGCGGTAAAAGAATACCAGATTAAGTACACTCCCCACTAGCTCAAGATGAAAATTCAGATTAAGAAATTGAAGTCCATTGCCAATTACCACCTTCCCGTCAAGATCACTTAAAACAAAAAAAAAAAAAAAAGAAAAATGACAAAAAGACAACTGACCACCCACCGACCAAGACTCTACAAGATGAAACTCAAACAAAAGGAGTAATCAAAATAAAGGAAGAAAAGTTGAATGATGAAAATGGAATGTCAATAATTACCAAAGTTTTGAATCAATCATCCCCAGTTGGAAATAAAGTAAGAACCTTCCTTCCACCATTCCCATTGGCAGATTCCAAATCTTCCACATAACTACTGGGAACTTGATTATGCACGGGTACCCCTCCCATTCTATGCATCGGTTGCTGCGTCTGCCTGCCTAAGAAGGGGTGCTCGAATTGGCCATTTGGGGATGATCCAAAATGCCCCATTTGTCTATGATACTGAGTCTGCAGATGTGGATGTCCTACTGCCGCTGCCACTATCTGCTGTTGCTGGTGATGGTGGTGATGCTGCAGTGCCGGCACTGGTACAAACGGCAAGAAATGCTCTGAATTACCCCTACCCGGATGAAGAAAGTGTGGTGGAACCGGTGAGCTTGCAAACAGATGGTCAGTCACCGGATCAGCCGTGGCACTCAAACTGGCACCACCAGCTCCACCGTTGGCACCACCGCCACCGGCACCTCCACCACCAGATAAGCCTTGCATTCTCTTCAAATAAAGGCGATATTTCTGCAAATGACTAGCAACGTTTTCTCTGGTCAAACCATCAACACTCATAAACTGCATTATGGTCTTGGGGACGGCGTTCTTTATCCCCAAATGAGCCACGGCGTCAACGAATCTTTTGTGGAGCTGTGGGGTCCACACAAGGCGAGGCCGCTTGAGAGTGCGTGCGGGCTCATCTCCAGCGGCCCCGGACCCCAACTCACCGGAATCGGCAGCAAATTCGGCCGAAGTGGGCTGAGAAGGAGGCTGCCCGGCTGCGGAGGGTGGAGGAGGAGGCGGTGGCTGTGGCTGTTGTTGTTGTTGTTGAAGGTGGTGGTGGTGGTGGTGGTTTGTGTTTCGAATGTCGAAGGCGAGAGCAAGATCAGGTGTGATTAGGGTTTGTGAAAGAGGCATCAGCTCTTCCGGTGATGGCAGCTCTTCCTCCCACCTTGCGAACCAATTTGAGTCTTCTTCCCTCATTATTCACAAATTGTGATAATAATTATAATTATTATTACAAGTGAATTTTGAAAAGCAACAAATCGAAACCTAAATTTGGACCAACAGCTCCCAACTCTGCTGCTGCTGCTCCTGCAACATACAGAACATCATCGAATTTCAGAATTTATTTATAGGATTGGGATATGACTAAAAAAACAAAACAGCATGATTGGAAAATAAAAATTAAAGGATAGCGAGCACGGCAATACCCACAAAAGGAAGATGCGCTTTCCTCCCCCCTCCGCAGCCTGGAGAGCTCGGATTCGAGGTCAGAATCAGAAGAGAGAGAGAGAGAGAGAGAGGGAGAGAGAGGGGATTGATGAGAGTGGAGAGAGGTTCGAGGTGGATCTTGTTTTCTCCTTTTCAGCTTTTATTATGAGTACTGTGTCTGATGCTTTTCTTAAATTCTCTCTTATTTGGATATTTTCATTTTTGTTTTCTTTTTCACAATAAAAACGCTGGCAATCCTTCTCATTGGATAACATCGCCAGACACTACCTCATTGGTTAATATTCAATTAAGGTAACTTGTCTTGGTGGTAATGTACTCCCACTTTAACTTCAAACTACCATCTATTAAACATGTAAAAATAAAAATTTAAAAATCTTTCAAAATAAATCTTTTTAAATTTTTTAATATTTGTTTTGAATGTTTTTAATTTTTGAATTTATATATTAAGAAAGTAACAACATTACAATATATCAAATATAAATCTTTATAGTATTATTATTATTATTATTATTATAACCCATTAATTTATTATTTTAAATTAAATGTTTGTTTTCTTATATTTTTAAAAAGGCTAGTACTACTTGAAAGATTAGAATGCAGGAGAGGAACTTTGAATTGAAATATTGACAGTAAGGGTCAGCATTGATTGATTAAAGTCGAAATAATTGATCAAAATGGATTAAATTCGATTAATTTGAATTGATTTTTTCGATTTCAATATTAATCAATTGGAAAATAACAAATTTTATTTGATTGTTTGTTTGGATCTATTTTTTATTCAAAATTTACAATCAAATAATTGAAATAATATATTTTTAGATATATAAATATTATTAATATTTTCAAAATATATTTAAAAATTATCTTCATCCTAGTGGAAAAATAACTAATTGAACTGATCGAGTTGGATTATTTTTGTTTTTTATTACAATTTGATTGGTTTCACTTATTTTATAAGCGTTTAATTAATTTAATATTTTAAATTTATAAAGTCAAAGTAAGGGACTGACCAAATGCTTGCCAATGAGTGTTATAAAGATTTTAAGATTTTATTACTTTTATTTTTACTGTGAGAAGTTTTGCCTCGGCCTTTGGGGCCTTCCTTTGGCATCATCCGCCCCATTCCCACTGTTTCTCCATAGTGCGTGACAGCACGCATGTCCATGATTTGAGACAAACAGATTATGTTCAGATATGTTGTAACTTGTTCATTGGTGATTCCTCTGTCTGGGTCTGACTGACCCATCAGCAATCAGCAACCAAATGCTCACAGGAAGTAGACGAGACGCGTCCTCTCACGCGTGTCTCAATCATGTACGGTTGCAATTCGTGGCCCAAACTGGCAGAGGCTTAACTTTATATCTACATGGATGGTGGATGCAAAGTTTGTTCCCTTTGCAATACTTCTTTTCATTCTTCGACGGAAAATCTACTCGCTTACTGTTCTGATGCAGCCCTTTCTTTTCATACAAATATTTCAGTCTTTCAAAATTGTATATCAAAAATGATATGAATTAGGAGGCATGATTGATTAACAAGAAGGAAGCCCTTTAGTTGAACAATGTAGAATGTTGGTTGGTAAAAATTCAAATTGAAGAAATAGCAGGCTGAAAAGTATTGAGAAACAGAACTAACTTAGTCGACTAATGTCACGACCCGGAACTCCCCATCGGACCCGTGACAACCACCGCGACTCATTACTGGAAATGTCGACCGGAACCCCGCAAGGCTTAGCATCAGTTTTAGCACTTCCCTAGTGAGTAATAGTTATCAAATATCATAATTCACAAGATTTCGAGTCATTTCCAAATTAGAACATTAAAATATTATTTTTCGGCACATAAGGGGATTTTTGTCAATTTTCTTCAAAAATCTCAAAACTGGCTAAACACATAGTAAGTAAGTAGAAAACATATATTTAGTGATTAAAAATAAATTTAAGTATCTAAAACGTCCGTTTGGAGTAAACAATTGACTATTTGAATATAATAAAATATTTAATAAAATAATCTATTTTCTTATAAAATAATTTTTTATAAAGCCATCTGTAAATAATTTTCATAGCGTAAAAGCTAAATATATTCTTACATACTATAATACAAATAGCCAAAGTATGAAATTTAAATTTCAGTGACACGTGAGTCCACAACTAACCAAAATACATCGGAAGCTGAGAACTTACAGCTTTTGCCGATTCAAGTCCAACTAATGGTCCTTGACAAAATCTGCTAACTATGGAATTTCCTGAGCCTGAAATGTGAGGAAATGACGAGAGTAAGATTATAAAATCCCAGTGAGTAAATAGATACCACCTAAACTATCTAAATGCAAGTAAATGGATACGATTTAATAAACCATCGTAAAACAGTTCATAACACTTCAATTCCTTTCACTAAGTAATATAAATTTGTTTTATTCAAAAAATTAATATGGCTTATGTTTTCTTAAAAACTTGGCTTATGCCAAGAAAATCATACTCGGTGACACCTTGATCAGAGGTATCCGACCGAGACCGTCAACGTTGTTGAAATTTCATAATAATATAATGGGTTTTATCGTGCCCCTCTAAATAGGTTGGTCCACGGAAACACGTCATTGCAGTGTAGAATAAACCCCACTATAACAATAAAATCACAATAGCATGGCATGGCAATTTCATTATTATCCGAAATATCAAAATGAGGCAGACAGCTCGTATTTCTCAGCACAATTATCAAATCAGCCAATTATGCCATATTTACCATAAGCCATTTAGCTCAGATCATAATTTAAAACACAGCAAATGTCTCCAATTACTCTAATTTCAAAACTATTGTCCGATTTCCAAATCAATTTATAAAAACTCATTCTTATTTTATAAATTCATATTTTTCTCATAAAACAGAACAATTCAGCATTTAAATTCATTTTTCACAAAATCACCAAATTGAATAAAACTGCTTTAGATAATTAAGGCGATAATAAGTTTGCTCATTGTTTTTCAGAAGTTCGAATTCTCGAGGTACTTTGACTAGTGATTCTCGGGTGCCATTCCTTGCCTTTCTCGAAGGACTCACTACCTTGACATAATACAAAATCAAAAAATTTACCACATTACTCCTAAATTGTAATAAACTAATTTAGACCACTAATGCATGCTATGAGATGCAAAAATTGTCCGAATCTTGCTTAAACACGATGTTGACCTAATTCGGCCTATTACCCGATAAAATGGCCATTGTGTCCAATTTAACTCCAAATTGCTTCATTCCTTTTCTAATACCACAAATCACCAAATATCAGTCAAATGACACAAAATTCAGCTTAATTACCCACCTATTTCTTCATGGGAAATTTGGCCACATTGGTGCATTATCACTAAAAATTTTCCTATTCCATTTTCTCACTATAAATCATCATTTTCTAGCCCCTTTTTCTTGAAACAAAATCAATCCACCATCCACACACAACATGGGACATTCAGCCATTGAAGGATACCTAAGATTTTGTAATTTTCTTCACTTGTTTTCATACTACATATCATTAACTAACCGAAAACACTAATATAACTCAAAATCAAGCCAATTCCAACATTAATTCTTCTCCATACCCATTTGGCCAGCCAAGAATTCACTATGAAAACATGCTTCTCAACCATAGAAAATGAAAAGAAACGCATGGGTATTGTAGATCTCAAGGAAAAATGAAGAAATTTCACCTTACTTAGCTTGATTCCTTGAATTCTCACACTTTCTCTGTGAATTTCTCCACCTAGGGTTTGTTCTTCTTTTTGTTTTCCTTTCTTCTGGTTTTGGCCGAATATGGGAGTGAAAATGGGGGTTTACGGCTGATTTTTATATGTTTAATATTAAATAATTCAAACTTAACACATGACATAATGTGATTGGCTCATACTTTAAATATTTGACTTTTAATTCTTTAATTCTCCACCACACAATTTCTCATATTTATCCATTTCCATGATGAATAAAATCCCTTGGTCTTGACAAATGTTGGGAGTGAAAAATTACCGTTTTGCCCCCAAGGTGGTAAAATTACGATTTTGCCCATATACTCCATAAAGTATCAAAATTACATTTTTTTCACTTTCCAACCTCAAATTACACTCCAATTGATCAATCTTAGTCAAATGAGGTCAAAATCTTTTCTAAAAATTTCCATTTTATCCTCAGGTAGTAAAATTATCGTTTTGCCCCTATGCTCCAAAAATACCGAGAATTAAAATTTTTCACTGTCAAACCCCATATTATACTTCAAATGATTAATCTTGGCCAAAAATTTTAAATAACCAAATTTCAACTTTAGGTGGCAAAATGACTATTTTGCCCCTAATCAGTCAATATTCCTGATTGATCCCAAATCAGCCCTCGAACTCTGAATTACCATTTTAAGTTATCCCTGGACTATGAAATTCTCAATTTCTCCTTAAAATCCCATTTCAATTAGTTCAAGGTTTAAATCGACTTAGTCGTACCTCTAGTTATAATATCGACCTTTAATACCTTTCAGAGGCATTCAAGTATACAAACATTTCATCCAACACATGGATAACATGGCATATGTAAAACCTGATTATATAAAATATAGGTAGTGTTATCCATGTGCTGGGTGGAATGTTTGTATACTTGAATGCCTCTTAAAGGTATTAAAGGTCGATATTATAACTAGAGGTACGACTAAGTCGATTTAAACCTCGAACTAATTGAAATAGGATTTTAAGATGAAATTGAAGAATTTCACAGTTCAGGGATGACTTAAAATATCGATTCGGAGTTCGAGGGCTGATTTGGAGTCAATCGGGAAAATTGACCGATTTGGAGCAAAATGGTCATTTTGCCACCCAAAATTTAAATTTGGTTATTTGATGAAAATTTTGATCAAGACTAATCATTTGAAGTATAATATGAGGTTTAGCAATGAAAATTTTTAATTCTCGATATTTTCGGAGTATAAGGGCAAAACGATAATTTTACCACTTGAGGATAAAATGAGAATTTTTAGAAAAAGATTTTGGCCCCATTTGACTAAGATTGATCAATTGGACTGTAATTTGAGGTTGAAAAGTGAAAAAAATGTAATTCTGGTACTTTTCAGAGTATAGGGGCAAAATCGTAATTTTACCACCCGGGGGCAAAACAGTAATTTTTCACCCCTAGCACTTGTCAAATTTTGTGAACTTTATTTGTGGTGGGAATGGATAAATATGGCATAATGTATGGTGGAGAAATAAGGTGACAAAGTCAAATATTAAAATTTTGGACAATTAAAAAATGCCATGTGTCAAACTTTTAGTATTTTATTATTTTCCTTATAAAAGCATAAAAATCAGCCCATATTTACTCTAAGGGTCAGCCAAGCAAGAAAACAAGAGGGGAAAGAAGGAAAATAAGGAAAACAAACCCTAGCCAAAGGAAAATTCAAGAGAAAGTGTGAGAATTCAAAGGAATTAAGCTAGGTAAGGTGAAATTTCTTTAATTTTCTTTGAGATTTACACTACCCATCCTTTATTTTATCATTTCCATGGTTGAAATCAAAGTTTGAAAATGGGTATGAATGCTGACCATACATAGGGGAAGGATTTTTAGGCTTGAATTTAGTTTGATTTCTTGCTAGATTAGTGTTTTCGGTTAGTTAGTTATGTGTAGGATGAAATCAAGTGAAGAAAATCACAATATTTTTGGTATCCATGAATGGCTGAATATCCCTTGTAGTGTATTGATGATGGATTAGTTTTGTTTCAAGGAAAATGGGTTAGGAAATGATGAATTATTGTGAGAAATTGATGTAGGAAAAATTTTAGTGATAATGCCCCATTATAGCCTAATTCTCTATGAAGCAATGAGAAGGTAATTAAGCTGAATTTTGTATCATTTGATTGATAATTGGTGAATGGTGGTATTAGAAAAGAAATGAAGCAATTTGGAGTTAAATTGGACATAATGGCCATTTTATCGGATAATCGGCCGAATTAGGTCAACACCGCGCTTAGACAATATTCAGAAGAATTTTTGCATTTCACATCTTGCATTAGTAGCCAAATTTAGTTTATTACAATTTAGGAGTAATATGGTAAATTTCTTGATTTTGTACTATGTCAAGGTGGTGAGTCCTCCGAGAAAGGCAAGGCATTGCACTTGAGGATTTACAATTGGAGAACCCAGATTTGATTCTCGAAAACAGTGAGTAAACTCATTATCGTCTTAATTATCTAGAGTAAATTTTATTCAATTTGGTGATTTTGTGAAAAATGAATTTTAAATGGTAAAATGCTTTGTTTTATGTGAACAATGTGAATTAATAAAATAAATTGAAATTTTATAAATTGATTTGAAAATTTGACAATTGGTTTGAAATTAGAGTAATTGGAGACCACATGCTTTGTTGTAAATTGTGATTTGAATCAAATGCTTATGATATTTATAGCATGATTGGCTGACTTGTTAATTGAATTGAAAATTATGAACTGTCTACTTTGTACTGATAAATTGGTTAGCAATTATATTGCTAAGTTGTGTTATTGATCTTTTATTGAATTAGTGGATTATTAAATAGTCACTGCAGTGGTGAGTTTTGTGGACCAGCCTATTAGAGGGGCATGGAATCTAGGAACATATGTATATGTATTTATATCTCGGTAGAGAGGCGAGTAGGGTAACTGCCGAGGTAACAATTAGAGTTCTCTTCACGCCAAACCACCACATGAGGATGAACTCAACCAACGCCAAGGAATGATTATATTTTCAAAAGTAAAAATGTGCTTCATACATATATGAAACTTTTATAGCCTTGGCAGACTCGGCCGGACTCTAATGACGATCAAGTGTCCTCGAGTATTGGCTTTGGCATAAGTCGAGTTTTAAAGAAAATCATAAGCCTTATCAATTGTTTGGGTGAAATGAATTTACTTAAACTGATTTAAAAGAATTCTCATGATATGAAACCCTTTTGAGATGGATAGTTTTCATCGTCTCCTTTTACTCACTTTTAAATAGTTTAGATGGTGTCTATTTACTCAATGGGATTTTATAATCTCACCCCTTCATTTCCTCACATTTCAAGCTCAGAATAGCCCGTAGTTAGCGGATTCGATCAAGGACCACAATGGACTTGAATCGACAAGAACTGTAGGTTCACAATTCCCGATGCATTTTGGTTAGTTATGGGCCCATGTATCACTGTAATTTAAATCTCATACTTTGGTTGTTTATATTATAGTATGTAAGAATATATTTAACTTTTACGCTATAAAAATTATTTACCGATAGTTTTATAAACATTGTTTTATAGAAAATTAAATTATTTTATTGAATATTTTTATTATATTAAATTAGTCAAAATTTTACTTTAAACGAACATTTTAGACTCCTAAATTTATTTCTAGGCATGAAATATATGTTTTCTACTTACCTATTCTGTTTTAGCTAGTTTTGAGATTTTCGAAAAAAAAATGACGAAAATGCCCGTGTGAGCCAGAAAATAATATTTTAATGTTTTGATTTAGAAATGATTTGTAACCCTTTTAAATTATGATATTTGATAACTATTGCTCACCGGGAAAGTGCGAAAGTTGATGCTAAGCCTTGCGGGGTTCCGGTCGGCATTCCTGGTAATGAGTGCCTATCGGGACATCGTGGCGGTTGTCATGGGCCCGATGGGAGTTTCAGGTCGTGACAACATATATTTAATATAGCCAGGTTTTACAGCACTACCCCCCTTAAAATAAAATTTTATCCTCAAAATTTCACTGATCAAACTTAAAGAGAAGATGGGGGTACTAATCTTTCACTTGACGCTCAATTTCCTATATTATCATCTTTCATAGGAATTTTGATCCGTTCAGCTCAATTACCTCCAGTTCGACGTGAGTATTTCACTCTAGTCTAGCATTGTCCTTTAAACTCATTCTGCAATATCTTTCACAGTCATAATCTTTATTACAATCATTAAGTTTGAACCATAAGTCTATCTCAATCATACCAATTTGGATCTCCTTTTAGACCTATTTATGTATATCAATCACCAATTTATTTCTTCATTCCTTATCAACCTTTCAGCATTCATTCATCCCTATCCGCACACACTATTTTATAGCTTGCAGCATCATTAGTATGCCATATTTATTTCTGTACGTACTCTCAATATTAAAGAAGATTAATAGTCTTAATTATTTTCACATACTTCATGTTTATCTCGTATTTATACAATTTTCACCTTCTTAATCGTATTAGTCCATCTCATATGACTTAATCTTGCCATAGATTACATTTCCTTAATTATTTCTCCAAGTTTCCTTAAGTTGCCATCAATCAACTTCTGATAAAATTCCTGATCGTTTTACTTCGTATACAACTCTTCAAATATATCGAGTTCAAATTCTGAATCTCTATGAATAATTGTTTATTCTAGTTGATCATATTATCGACTCCATATATACGTATGTATGTACATATCTAGATATCCACATCCCTCATAGCTTCACATCATTTACGTGTTTACACTCCTTTCTTATTGTTTCTAATCATACCCTTAAGTTTAGTTGTACTATATGTCTTTGCATCACAATATCATTGATACTTCAAGGATGTGCCTTGACTCAATCATTCATGTCATAAGTCACACTTTAAATCAAATAGATTTTTAAATTGATCCTTCAAATAATCTATATATAAATCTCAATTATAGAACTCTACACGGCACTTATACTAGATTTAACATTTCTGAGTCATTTAACCTCAAGCTGCCAATTCCACATGTGGTATCCTCTTTGAAAGACTATCTCTCCAGGATATTGTTATGTCTAGGTCCCTATCCCTCCAGCTCGGTCTTCCCTGCAGTCTGCAGCTTGCAGTTTGACACAAGAAGGTTTGAACCCAAGACTTTTTCTTACCCTGAAAGGAACGCCTTCAACCATTTCACCATATCTAGTCCTTTAATCTTGTAACTCTCCATACTATGCGTAGCAAAATTCAAGCTCACCCATTGAGTAAATTTATTCACTAACTTTTTACTTCATGACCCCACATCAATTATAATAACCATTGATGCTCACTCTTGAGTTAATTCATGGGCTTATATCTATAAACCATAATAAATCCAATTAATTTTTTGGAATCTTACAGTTGCTTACTTGAAATCAACACTAGTTTCCTTTAAGCTACTATACATATTCATCACTTATTCACATATAAAATATTTCGAAATCCCAACACCATTTATATAGGAACATAACAACTCAATTAACATAATGCCTTTACCTTCATGCACATAAGTATTAGTTTACTTGTGCTGTTAATAATCCTTTCCTTCCAACAGGGTCAAAATAATATTTAGAAATTTCCATTTACATTTTCATTACTTGGTATCATTATTTCTTATCGATATCCCGTACATTCGTCTAACTTTTTTGTCACTTTCTCTTTAACTTTTAACAAGGCTTAATTTCTTGTGTCCTTTATTTCTTAAGATTTGACTTTATTCATCATATTATTCATCTTGACATTCCACATATTAATTCATCCATACTTATTCATCTCAGAAATCCTTTAATGTCCCTTCCCTTATGTGCCAATATATATGTAAAGCAATAAAGACAATTTACAATTCCTTCATATCGATACTTTTCAAAAACTTTAAAACTCCAATTAACAAGATTTTAAACCAGTTTCAATAACTTCAATCCAATTCATACGTTCAACTTCACATTTATCACATTGCATTCCAATCTAAGGTTATTACCTTAGTCATCCTTCTCCGATTGGTTCTTCTCCAAGCTTACATTACAATTTTTCTATAACCATTTATATTTCCTTGTGCTTATTACAAATGATAGGTGTGGTAAATATTTTCAACTTCATTTTATCCTATAATACTTGTCATCAATCACCAAATTCTTCTTTACAATATTCTTCCCATAATATATGATAACTTCACCATATCCTATCACAACGTTATGTTCCTCCATACTCGTTATAATCGTGGAGACTGCCATCTGTAAAGTTAACTTCCTATTATAGTTCTCGATCAAAGTCCTTAGTCTCCATATATCTTGCTTTGAATATATTTTATTGTTGACATTCATATTCCTTCACCACAATATTTAGTGCAATTTTATTAAATACTGATTTCGAATTTGCTCTTAGTTATGTATACTCAAGATTACGTATCACCTATTGTCAAGAGTTCGACCTTATTCATCAATTCTTGATTAATCACATTTATAAAATGAATAATTTCTTATCAGACTTTGTACTTGCTTAATTCATTATTGACTTTCTTCATCAGTCCACCATAATTATGTAAAACGTTCGACCATGTCGCTAAAATAATTATTCTTCCGCAATAACGATTTTATTGGTCTACTTTTGTCATATCAGAAGATTACTATACATATCAAACCTTTTGAACAACTACCTTATAATTCGTACAAGTTATACTAAGCAAAACAAGCTCTTAGTTCTTTTACAAAGATAGTTACGGCTATTTCCTTGTTTACTACAACTCCCTAAAGTTAGGTCAGTACAAAACTCAACAAGAGTGTTAAAATTCTACTCTTGTTTTTCCCCATGATCCTTTTCCAAATTCCTTTTCATTTCTTGAGATTTTTCTCTTTGTTCCCCAATCCAAGCTTATCGGATCCTTCTACCTTCCTCTTTACTTACGGGTGCTATGTTTCTTCCGCACCCAGAAGGAAAATGTCTTATAACCGATGTAGGTGCTCTCTAATTACGAAAATCTTCTCCCGTCATCCTCATTCTTTCCCTCGCCTCAGTACATCTCCCAGCCTCTCTCAAGAGGGAATTCCTTATACTTACATTGACATCATTACTGTTAGCACTTTCATCAATTTTGCTAGCACTAGAACTTTTCGGGCTCCGAACCCTCGCTTTCAAATCCGTTGGAGTCCAATTATCAGGAACTCTAAACAGATATCTTTTGGGACTGCTCGGTTCTGAGTGCAATCTACTTCTAGCGGTAGAGTCTAATGATCCCTTAGTAATGCTACGGGAGGTGTCAGAATCTTCATTCCTTCTAGACATAATGTGTAAGTGGATATAACACCACTGTAAGACCCGACTTTATAAAATATATGCAGTGTTATCCATGTGATGGGTGAAATGTTTGTATACTTGAATGCCTCTGAAAAGTATTAAAAGTCGATATCATAACTAGAGGTATGACTAAATTGATTTAAACCTTGAACTAAATTAAAATAAGAATTTTAAGGTGAAATTGGGAATTTCACAATCTAGGGATGACTTAAAATGGTAGTTCGGAGTTCGATGGCTGATTTAGAGTCAATCGAGAATATTGACCGATTAGGGGCAAAATGGTCATTTTACCACCCAAAATTTAAATTTGGTTATTTGATAGAAATTTTGATCAAGATTAATCATTTGAAGTATAATATGAGGTTTAGCAATGAAAATTTTTAATTCTCGGTATTTTTGGAGCATAGGGGCAAAACGGGTAATTTTGCCAACTGAGGACAAAACAGGAATTTTTAGAAAAGATTTTGACCCCATTTGACTAAGATTGATCAATTGGAGTGTAATTTGAGGTTGAAATGTGAAAAAAAATGTAATTTCGATGCTTTTCAAAGTATAGGGGTAAAATCGTAATTTTATCACCCCGGGGGCAAATCAATAATTTTTTGTCCCCAACACTTGTCAAGACCAAGGGATTTTATTCATCATGGAAATGGATAAATATGAGAAATTGTGTGGTGGAGATTTAAAGAATTAAAGTCAAATAATTAAAGCATGGACCAATTAAAACATGCCATGTGTCAAGTTTAATATTATTTTAATGGCATTATAAAAAGGCATAAAAATTGGCCCATTTTCCCCCAAAATGGTCGGCCAAGGAAGAACAAAAAGAGGGAAAGGAAGAACAAGCAAACCCTAGGTGGAAAATTGGAGAAAAAGTGTGGGAATTTAAGGATTTGATCAAGCAAAGGTAAAATTTTTTTGATTTTGCTAGTGACCCATCTTACCCATGCATTTCTTTCCATTTTCCATGCTTGAAACTTGAGATTTCATACCAAACCCATGCTGGCCAAACATCCATGGAAGAGTTTTGAGTCTTGATTTTGCTAAATTTAAATGGATTTTAGTGTTTTTAGTTGTTTAGAGATTAATAAAACGAAAATCTAGCAAGAAAAATACTTGTCTTTCATTTAACCCATTTTGACTGAATTTTCTAGGGGGAGAATTGATGCTGAAATTGATGATATTTCATGATATTTTGGTGATATTTAATGGATAGTGAGGTTAGAAATTAAATGGGAAATTTTGGTGTGAAAATCTAAATTTTTGCCTAATGTGTGGACATAGGTGATTTGTGGTCTAAAACTGATAAATTAAACTATATTCGTAGTCATTGAGGTAATTTAGGTATAATTGGAGCATTGAAAGTGAAATGAATTGAATTGGAGTTGAATTGAAGGTTTTAGCAATTTAAACCGTGTTTAGGCAAATTAGGTCAGACATCGCAATTAAGCGATTGTCTAGACATTTCACACCCAATCTCATGCATACTTATAGATAAGGGCTTGAAATAGTTTATAATGGTTTGGCACAAATTATTGAATTTTGTGTCATGTACAATGGATATGTGGTGAACCATTTGACACGAGTAGGAGACTACACCCGCGGATCGAGAATAAGAGTATTTCTACTCCTAATACTGTGAGTAAACATATTATCGTCTTAATTATCTAGAGTAGATTTTATTTAATTTGTTGGTTTTGTGAAAAATTATTTTAAATGGTGAATTTCGTATTTTATGAGAAAAATGTGTATTTATACAATAAAAGGAATTTTTATAAATTGATTTGAAAATTGAACAATTGATTTTGAAATATAATACTTGGAGTCTGCTGTTTATGGTATAATAAATTATATTTTTAAATCGATGTGGCTTATGAAAATGTGGCATGATTGGCTGCTTGGTTATTGTGTTGGAAACTATACTAACTACTGTTTGCCGTGCAGGTTGGTTAGTGTTAAAATGGTCTAGTCATGCTGCTAAAAGTTTTGTTAATTTGGTGGATTATTAACTACTACAGTAGTCGGGTTTCCATGGACCGAGCCTATTTAGAGGGGCACGGTAAACCCCATATATTATACCTTTGATGAGAGGCATGGAGGGTAACTCCTGAGGTATACCAAAGTTCACTGCATGTCGATCCATCACGTGGTAGTGAACTCGGCCAACGCCAAGGAACAGTTGCATTTTGAGAAATTGTAAAATTTTAAACAACATTGGCGGTCTCGGTCGAATGCCCTGGTACAAGGTATCCTTTAAAATGATTTTGGCAAAAGCCAAGTTTTAAGAAATGCATAAGCCAATTGGATTACTTGAGTAAACTGAGTATTGATGCTGTGAAAAATATATTAGGTTGGAATGTTTTACTTGTCTCCTATTACTCGGCTTTAGATACTTTAGATGGTATTTGTTTACTCACTGGGATTTTATAATCTCACCCCCTCACTTCCTCACATTTCAGGCTTATAGTATTCCATAATTAGCGAAATTAGTCAAAGACAGTCAATTGGACTTGAATCGGCAGAAGCTATAGGTTCTCAGCGTTCGACGCATTTTGGTTAGTTATGGGCCCACGTGTCACTGTAATTCATATTTCATACTTTGGTTGTCTATATTACATTATGTAAGAATATATTTTGTTTTTACACTGCAAAAATTATTTTACCGATAGTTTTATAAAAATTGTTTTAAAAGAAAATAAATTATTTTATTAAATATTTTCACTATATTCAAGTCGTCGCAATTTTCTTCAAACGAACATTTTAGACTCTTAAATTTTTTTTTAATCATGAATTATATGTTTTCAACTCACTTATTACATTTTTAGCTGGTTTTGAGTTTTCAAAAAAAATGACAAAAATGCCCCCGTGAGTTGAAAAATAATATTTTAATGTTTTGATCGGGGAATGTCTTATAATTCCTTGAAGTAAGTCATGTAATAATTATTGCTCACCGGGGAGATATGGAAACTGATACTAAGCCTTGCGGGGTTTCGGTCAGCATTCCGGGTGTAAATGCCCATCGGGATGTCGCGGCGGTTGTCATGGGCCCGATGGGGAGTTCCGGGTCATGACAATTTAATTGGTATCAGAGTATGGTTTTGGTTTTAAAGTGTTTCGAAAATGTACAGTGTCAGTGTGGCCCCGAGTTAGGTTAAATTAGGTTAGACTAAATAGGAAGCGTCTACATATAAAATTTGAGGTTGCTTAAGCCTACGTTATTTTTCTTTATAGATGGCAATGCCTCATAGACGAGAACACCCACTTGTTACTAGATCGGCCAGTAGGGGGAGAGGTCGTTCGCAACCTCATCAGCCAGACCCAATAGAAGGGGGAATGGCTGCATCCACTTTCCGGGTAGCACTTGCTGCTGAACAGACAAAGACCCTTCCACATCATCCACCTCTTCCGCCATCTACTGATATTTCTGTCATACCTCCTAAGGTGGTTCAAGCATTGGCAGTTTTCCTTACTGCTCTTACTGACCAAGTACAAGCTGGTCAAACTCCTCCCATAGTTCCTTCAGTACCACCACCCCCACCTCCTGTTCCACCACCAGTGTCGGATGTTTCTATTTCCAAAAAGATTGAAGAGGCTAGGCAGCTCGGTTATAGCTCTTCTGTGAGTGAGCTGGATGCAACCGTAGCTAAAAAGGTGGTGCAAATGACTTTAAGAGCTGAAAAGCTAGATAATGAAAATAAGAGACTGTGAGCAAAGTTAGCAAAAAGGAGAAATCTGAGTGAATCTCTTGATCAGCCACCAAAAAGAGGCAAGGGCTCATCTGTTTTAGCAACATCTTCCCGACCACTATTTTTGCAAACACAGCAGAGGCCTTCGAAATCTAACGGATCTGCAATGGCTATTTTTGGGAAGAGTTCTGGAGGTTCTAATAGATGCGAAAATTGTGGGAGATATCATGTTGGAATGTGTCAGGGACCCACACGATGTTATCGTTGTGATCAGCTGGGTCACATTCGGAGTAATTGCCCATAATCCAAACAAGCTACTACAATTGCTTCATCTCCACCAACTCATGCGGATATGCAGAGGAGAGATTCCTTTGGATTACAATTGAGATCGGAAGTAGTTATGCAGTATGATGTGGAGATAAATGAAGAAACTAGAGAAAGATAGAATTTTAATTAAGAATGAAATGGTAGTTATCTGTACAAATTAATAATTACGTGTTTAGGAATTATTTAGAGATTTTTGCTTAATTAAACTAGTACTAAATGTTATGGTAAAGATGCATGAATATTAGTGGCAAAATAAATATGTTAAATCAATGATCTGATCGTGTATCTATAATGGAAAGTTAGTTTTACTGATTGTGGTACAGACTGAGAGGGAAATTGCACGATCGTGAATGATTGTGATAGTAGCCTTAAAGGTAAAAGAATTGCTTTAATAAAGCAAATTTTAACAGCCGCAACGCCATAATATAGACTACTAAATGCTGTCATGTTAAGAACTCCTTATGGCTAGAAAGTATGAGCAAACTATGAGCGGCATAAAGATTGGACTCACAAATTGGAAAATGGTTATTAGTTTGATGCTAAGCTTTGACATTTGGAGTCTTAAGTGTAATAGGAAGTATTAAGAAAAAGATGAGGAGTGAATTGAAAAGTTTCTATCTTGTCTTATTTAATGGCATATAAGAAAAGGAAAAAGTTAGAGAACTATCGAGATGGATAAGTAAAGATGAATTAATATGGAGTAGCAAGATGAATAATCTGTGAAATAAAGTCAAATCTTAAGGAATAAAGGACACAAGAAATTAAGCCATGTTGAAAGTTAAAGAGAAAGTGACAAAAAGGTTAAATGAATGTACGGGATATCGATAAGAAATTATGATACCAAGTAATGAAAATGTGAATGGAAATTTCTAAATATTGTTTTGACTCTTTTGGAAGGAAAAGATTAGTAACAACATAAGTAAACCAACATTTATGTGCATGAAGATAAGTACGCTATATTAATTGATTTATTATGCCCCTGTATAAGTGGTGTTGAAATTTTGAAATATTTTATATGTGGATAAGTGATAAATATGTATAGTAGCTTAGAGGGAGCTAGTGTTGATTTCAATTAAGCGACTATGAAATTCCAGGAGTTGAATGGATCTGTGATGGTTTATAGATATAAACACATGAATTAACTCAAGAGTGAGTATCAATGATTTCTATGATTGATGTGTGGTCATGAAGTAAAAAGTTAGTGAATAAATTTACTCAAAAGGTGAGCTTGAACTTGTTATGTATAGAATGGGGAGTTACAGGATTAAAGGACTAGATGTGGTGAAATGGTTAAAGGCGTTCCTTTCAGGGTAAGAAAAAGTCTTGGGTTCGAACCTTCCTGTGTCAAACTGCAGGCTGCAGACTGTAGGGAAGACCGAACGGGAGGGATGGGGACCCAGACATAACAATACCCTGGAGAGATAGTCTTTCAAGGGAAATACCACATGTAGAATTGGCAGCTTGAGATTTGATGATTTGGAAATGTTAAATCTAGTATAAATGCCATATAAAGTTTTATAATAGAGATTGATACATAAATTACCTGAGAGATCAATTTAAAATGTCTATTGGGTTTAAAGTGTGACTTATGACACGAACAATCAAGTCAAAGGAAATCTTTAAAACACTAATGACCTTATAAAACCTACATGCGTATTTAACTACAATTCGATGAAAACGATGGGGTGATATAATGATTATGTAAGACCAGAAGGCTTAAGCACATAATTAGGGATAATAAGAAAAGAGTATAAGTATGCGAATGGTATGAGACTATGCACAAACATGATGAAGATGTGGATAAGAGTTATGGAGATTATTCTATTGGATCTTAGTTATACAGAAAAACGAACAAAAGAAATTTGTCCAAAGGCATTTATATATAATGAGAAGTATGGACATCTGAAAGTACATATACATACGTATATATGGAGTCGATAATATGATCAACTATAGTAAAGGATTATTCATAAAGATTTAGAATTTGAACTCGATATATCTGATAAGTTGAATAGAAAATGAAATGATCAAGAATCTTACTAGAAGTTGATTTAGGAGACCTAAGGAAATTTGGAGAAATAATTAAGGAAATGTAATCTATGGCAAGATTAAACCATATGGGATGGACTAATATGATTATGAAGGTGGGAGTTATATCAATGAGAGACAAACACGAAGTATGTGGAAATAATCAAGACTATTAATTTTCTCTAAGGATTGAGAATACATATAAAAATGAATATGGCATGCTAAAGATACTGCAGATATGATTTTAAAGGACAATGCTAGAGAAGAGTGAAATACTTAAGTCGAATTGGAGATAAATGAGGTGAACGAATCAAAACTCCTAGGAAAGATGACAAAATAGGAAATTGAGTATCAAGTGAAAGATTAATACCCCTATTTTCTCTTCAAGTTTGATCAGAGAAATTTTGAGGACAAAATTTTATTTTAAGGGGGGTAGTGCTGTAAGACCCGACTTTATAAAATATATGTCGTGTTATCCATGTGTTGGGTGGAATGTTTGTATACTTGAATACCTCTAAAAGGTATTAAAAGTCGGTATTATAACTAGAGGTCTGACTAAATCGATTTAAACCTCGAACTAAATTAAAATAGGAATTTTAAGGTGAAATTGGAAATTTCACAATTCATGGATGACTTAAAATGGTAGTTCGGAGTTTGAGGGCCTATTTGGAGTCAACCAGGAATATTGACCGATTAAGGGCAAAATGGTCATTTTACCACCCAAAATTTAAATTTGGTTATTTGATGGAAATTTTGATCAAGATTAATCATTTGAAGTATAATATGAGGTTTAGCAGTGAAAATTTTTAATTCTTGGTATTTTTGGAGCATAGGGGCAAAACGATAATTTTACCACCTGAGGACAAACCGAGAATTTTTAGAAAAGACTTTGACCCCATTTGACTAAGATTGATCAATTGGAGTGTAATTTGAGATTGAAAAGTGGAAAAAAAAATGTAATTTCGGTACTTTTCGGAGAATATGGGTAAAATCGTAATTTTGTCACATCGAGGGCAAATCGGTAATTTTTTGTCCCCAACATTTATCAAGACCAAGGGATTTTATTCATCATGGAAATGGATAAATATGAGAAATTGTGTGGTGGAGATTTAAAAAATTAAAGTCAAATAATTAAAGCATGGACCAATTAAAAGATGCCATGTGTCAAGTTTACTATTATTTTAATGGCATTATAAAAAGGCATAAAAATCAGCCCATTTCCCCCCAAAATGGTCGGCCAAGGAAGAACAAAAAGAGGGAAAGGAAGAATAAGCAAACCCTAGGTGGAAAATTGGAGAAAAAGTGTGGGAATTCAAGGATTTGATCAAGCAAAGGTAAAATTTCTTTGATTTTGCTAGTGACCCATCTTACCCATGCATTTCTTTCCATTTTCCATGCTTGAAACTTGAGATTTCATACCAAACCCATGCTAGCTGAACATCCATGGAAGAATTTTGAGTCTTGATTTTGCTAGATTTAAATGGATTTTAGTGTTTTTAGTTGTTTAGAGATTAATGTAATGAAAATCTAGCAAGAAAAATACTTGTCTTTCATTTAACCCATTTTGAACGAATTTTCTAGAGGGTGAATTGATGCTGAAATTGATGATATTTCATGATATTTTTGTGATTTTTAATTGTTAGTGAGGTTAGAAATTAAATGGGAAACTTTAGTGTGAAAATCTGAATTTTTGCCTAATGTGTGGACATAGGTGATTTGTGGTCTAAAATTGATAAATTAAATTAGATTCGTAGTCATTGAGGTAATTTTGGTATAATTGGAGCATTGAAAGTGAAATGGATTGAATTGGAGTTGAATTGAAGGTTTTAGCAATTTAAACCGTATTTAGGCAAATTAGGTCGGATGATAATTCTATTTTATAGAATTATTTTATTCCAATTTTGTTATTAAATCTTAGCTAAGTCCTCAGTTTTTAATTATAATTTACTTAATTTTTAGTTTTTTTTATATTTAGTTTATTTTTAAGTAAGTTATTTAATTTTATGTTATTTTCTTTAATTTGGTTAATATTTATTAGTCTTTATATTTTTGGTAGGACCTAAAGTAATTGGACTTAATTTTGGAAAGTAAAGTGCTAAAAGACCCAGAAGTCTGCTTACATATGCTTCAGTTTTTTAGCCATATCTCGAGCTACAGAACTTCAATTGCTGTGATTCTTAGACCACTGGAAAGTTAAGAGACTGAGCTACAACTTTTTTGAAGATCACTTTGCCCAGTTCTGCCTTAAAGATAGAGAAAATCGCATTGAAAAGTTACTAGACGTACTGTACCGGGAATGGAAATTTGTAAAGACTGTTAAGTGATTTTTTGGGCCTCTCATTATGTTTTAAGCCCAATTAAACCCTAGATCAACTTGGAGAAATTTAGGTTAAGTTTGTTAAGTATATATAGGATATTTTAAGACCATTGAAAGGAGACAACTTTTGGATATTCAAGAAGTCAAAAGTTGAGGCTGAAACCCGAATATCAAAACAACAATCATTATTTTGTTCCTTGGCTTTTATTCTTCTTGTTATTTTCAATAGTTGAATTATATACAATGTTATTTGATTTTGTAATCATGAGTAGCTAATTTTCTTTTTCTAGGATTGCAATTGAACTCACATGTAGTTTAAGTTTTTAATCTCTTTCTTACTTATTTTCAATGGGAATTGAATTGTTTATTCCAATTTGTTCTTAATGCTTTTAATTGCCTGGCCATCAATTAAATTGATTTAGGAACCTAAACAAACTTGGGAGAGGGAGTTTAGAGTAGACTAAAATTGGGATAGCATATGATCAATTTAATTGATTTGCGTATAGGATAAGGATATACCTATAGGCCATATGTAGCCAGATTAGAGCCTGAACTTAATGAGTCTGCTTTAATTTCAATTCACATAGGGATATAGTGCTTTGGTTAAAATAGATATTTTTATAGGACGAGTCGGGAGACCCTTATAAATAATTTAAGACTCTAGGTTAGCAATTCAACCCATTGAAATAAGTTAAGGAGGAGAGGTAAAATTTAGATGAAGTGTGAGGGATATTATAATCCTAGGCTTGTTTAATATGATATTTTCTCTAGTTGTTATTATTTTAATTTTTCTTGTTATTTTAAATTTTAGTTTATTAGTTTTAATTAATTAATTAATTTGGATTATTTGGATAAAATTAAATTGTTTTAATTTTAGTAATTAGTAAAGTTTTAGATCAATTCTCCGTGGGAACGATACTCTACTTGCTAATATACTATCTATTCGATACGTATACTTGCGTAGTGGATTTTTAACTGACAAGTTTTTGGTGCCATTGCCGGGGAATTGTTTCTAGAATTTTTATTAATACTAATACCAAGCAATTTAGTCTTACTTCAAATTTTATTTTTCTTGTTTTAATATTAGTTTTTGTTTGTTTGCAGGTATCGTTGGTCATTGTATGCAAAGAAGAAAAAACTTGAATCTTGTTCCTTTTTATCCTGAGATAGAAAGAACTTTCAGAAGACGTCAAAAGGAGAATTTGCAAGTTGCAGCTTTAAATCAGATAATGGCTGAGGATAATAATAACGATGGCAATAATGCCGTTAATCTAGTTCCCGAAGCAAATAGAGCACTAAGAGATTATGCTGTTCCACTTTTGCAAGGTTTGCACCAAATCATTAAGAGACTTTCTATCAATGCGAATAATTTTGAAATTAAACCAGCTTACATTCAGATAATTCAGTCTTCAGTCCAATTTGGTGGGTTACCTAGTAATGATCCTAATTCTCATTTGGTAAATTTCTTGGAGATTTGCGACACCTTTAAATACAATGGAGTAATTGACGATGCTATCAGATTGAGACTATTTCTGTTTTCTCTGAGGGATAAAGCAAAAAGCTGGCTTAATTCACTACCTAATGGGTTTATCACTACATGGGAAGACCTGGCTCAAAAGTTTCTTGCAAAATTCTTCCCCCTTGCAAAGACTGCAAAGATGAGAAACGATAGTACCTCATTTACACAATTTGATGGTGAGTCCTTGTATGAAGCCTGGGAGAGGTTTAAGGAATTATTGAGAAGATGTCCACATCATGGGATTCTCGATTGGTTGCAAGTTCAGGCATTCTACAATGGGCTGGTTGGGTCAATTAAAACTACAATTGATGCTGCTGCTGGTGGGGCATTAATAAGTAAGAATGCTGTAGATGCCTATAACTTGTTGGAAGAGATGGACTTCAATAATTATCAATGGCCTTCAGAAAGGTCGAGACCGAGAAAAACTATTAGAGCCTATGAAATTGATACACTTGGCAACTTAACTGCTCAATTAGCCTCCCAAGTGGCTGCATTGTCCAAGAAGTTTGACACATTGGGAGTCCATGCAGTTCAAAATTCATCAGTAGTTTGTGAGATGTGTGGAGATGGCCATTCACATGATCAATGTCCATATAATTCTGAATCAATCCAGTTTGTGGGGAACTTCAATAGACAGCAGAATAATCCTTACTCCAATACTTATAATCTTGGCTGGAGAAACCACCCTAATTTTTCATGTAATAACAATGCAGGGCCTTCCAATCCAAAACCCATCATGCCTCCTGGTTTCCAGCAACAAGTTAGACCACTAGTTCCTTAAAAGAAGTCCCACTTGGAAGAACTTCTCTTGCAATATATGTCTAAGACTGATGCTTTAATTCAAAGTCAATGAGCCTCCTTGAGAAATCTTGAGACCCAAGTAGGACAGCTAGCAAATTCCATCAATAGTAGACCCTAAGGTGCCTTACTAAGTGATACTGAATCCAACCTAAGAAGAGAAGGTAAGGAACATTGTATGGCAATCTCTCTCCACAATGGAAATGAGGTATGTAAAGAGGTAAGTAATCAAGTTTTAAATTCTGAGATTTCAATTCAATTTGATGAGAAAGAATTTGAAAAATAAGCTAAAAAAGAAATTGTGGTTAAAAAATCTGTTGAAAATTCTAAAGATAAATCACAATCTACGCACACACCTCCACCACATTTTCCTCAACGTTTTCAAAAGCAAAAACTGGACAAACAATTCCAAAGATTTCTTGAGGTATTTAAAAAACTGCACATTAATATTCCTTTTGTTGAAGCATTAGAACAAATGCCAAGTTACCTTAAATTCTTGAAAGACATCCTGACCAAGAAGAGGAAATTGAAAGAGTTTGAGACAGTTGCACTTACTGAAAAGTGCAGTGCTATAATCCAGAATAAACTGCCACCAAAGCTTAAAGATCCAGGGAGTTTTTCTATTCCTTGCACTGTCGGTAGTTTTAAAACTTCTAAAGCTTTATGTGATTTAGGTGCTAGTGTTTCAATAATGCCTTTGTCTATTGCTAGAGAACTTGGATTTCAGGAGATACAACCTACTACAGTTACCTTGCAATTAGTAGACAGAACGATTAGGTACCTAGGTGGGATTATAGAGGATGTTTTGCTTAAAGTTGGGCATTTATACATTCCAGTGGACTTCATTGTGCTTGAGATTGAAGATGATGTTGAAATTCCTCTTATTTTGGAAAAACCATTCTTAGCTACAGCTGGAGCAATAATTGATGTGAAGAATGGCAAAATAACTTTCAGAGTTGGAGAAGAGGAAGTGGTATTTAATTTGTTCAATTCAACTAAGTATCCCTATATACAGATAGTTGTTATAAAGTGGATTTAATGAATAAAGGTAAAAGTAAGCCTATTCCACCTCCTCCGCCTGTGAGACCCAAGCAGTTAGCACCTGAGCATCCTCCACCACCACCTAATTGTCCTTTCGAGATTGGACAACAAGTAATGATGCTTTCTTGATCATACTTCAAGCTTTTTCCATGGAAACGCAAAGAAAAATGGTGGGGTCCTTTCAAAGTAATGAACGCTTATCCTTGTGGAATAATTGAGATTTTTAGTGAGGATACAGGTACAATCATGGTTAATGGATTGAGCCTCAGACCTTATTTCACGGATGAAGAATTGAAAAAAGGGGTGCTTTAATCAAGCTAGTGACTATAAACGAGCGCTTCTTGGGAGGCAACCTAAGTTCCTCAATTTTATTTATTTTCGTCATTGTTTTTTATTATTTCATGACTTTTATTTTATTTTATTTTATTTTACTACTTATTTATTTAGTTATTTATTTTTATTATTTATTTTAATATTTTTTTATGTCTCTTTTTGCATTTTAGTGGTTTCAAAAAAAAAAAAGTCAGAGCCGCGACCCTCAAAGGGAGCGTCGTGGCTCTGAATGAAGCTCCTAAAAGCAGTAGAAACAGAATAGTTGAGCGCCGCAGCGCTCAACCTTCAAAGCCGCAGTGCTCAAACCCGAAGCGTAATGCTTTGGGTGTCATACAATCCCTGTTGATGTATTTTATTCTACTACTTTCACTATTTCACTTTTATCTTCTTCCAATGTTCCATCCCCCCTTTTTATTTTTTTATTTTTTTACTCTTTCACTTTTGTCTTCTTCCAACATCCCATCCCCGCTTTTTACTTTTTATTTTACTTTTTCACTCTTGTCTTCTTCCAACGTCCCATATCCCTTTTCTTTATTTATTTTTTATTTTATTTTTCTTTTTCTCTTATCTTCTAACCGTCCCATCCCTCCCTTTATTTTTTTTTTCTTTCTAATGTCTTTTAGCCATTCCATCCCCACTTTATTTATTATTTTTTTTATTTTGGTTCTCTTTCTTTTGTCTTCAGCCGCACAACACCCATTTTATATTTTTATTTTGTTTTTTTTTCTTTTTGCATTCTTTAGCTGCACCAACCCCCATTCTTTTATTTTTTTATTTTGTTTCTTTCCCACTCTGGCCTTTAGCCGCACATTCTTTTTCATTTTTTATTTTATTTTGCTTCTTTCTTTTGTCTTCTCCAGCCCCCAACGCACACACTATTTTGTTCATTTTTTATTTTTTCTGCTGCTTTCTTGCTTGTTTTCTGCAGCCACCAACATCACTATCCCCTCCAATTTTTTTTTCTGCTCCTATCACTTTTACTTTCTTCTTCAGTAGCACTTATATTTGTTGAAATTTTTATCTCTCTTTTACCTTTTCACTTATTTTTTCTACACATTAACTTTATTTATTTTTTTATTATTTTTATTTTATTTTATTTTGTATTCTCTACATTCGCTCCTCTCTTAAAATTCTGATTCTGATAATAATTGTGGAGGTGATGATACAAAAGATTTATAGTCTGTCGCTTCGGATTTGAAGGAGTATTCTTGTCCTTTTTCTTTATTTTCTTTTATCACATTGAGGACAATGTTTATTTTAAGTTTGGGGGTAGTTTAGAATTTAGTGGTATTGAATTTTTTTATTTTTTTTATGTTTAGTTAGCTTTTGGTTTAGAATTTGTCTTGCATGTTTATTTATATTTTGCATATTTTATTTGTGGGTTTCAAAAAAAAAAAGCAAAAATTGAGATAGTTGCATCTTATTCATGATTGTCCCAATCCTAGGATGATATTTTAATTATCTTTTTACTCTTACCTTTTGGGAAGCATATAGTTATGATTTAATTTTATGTGATATTCTTGTGTTAATTTTATTTTAGAGTGTGACTTCCAATAATTTGAGCACTATACTCTTTTATTTAGAATTTTTATGTGATTTAGAGAAAGTTTATATTGATGAAAAAGTGTAGTGAAGTCATGGATTCTAGAATTTGTTTGATTCTCTCTCGAAGCGAAATCTTAGATAATACTTAGGATAGGAAGTGATTTAGGCCATCTTTGGATCGTTTGAGCCTTTTTGAGCCTACCTTGTTATATTTATCCTTAGTTACCCTTTTTGAGCCTAATTTACCTTTTCTTTGTAATTATACAATTATGTTAGCCATGGCTTATCCATTTAAATCCAATAATTTGAACCTTTCACCTCTTAAGTATTTTAATCTTTCTAAGGAATGATTTGAGCTTAAAGAATAAATTGAGGAAGAAAGGTGCAAAAAAAAAAAAATAATGAAGGTTGTTGAAAAAATTACCCCTTGTTATGATTGTCAAAAATAAGTTTGGGGGTTGAAAAAAAAAAAACAAAAAAGGAGAAAGAAAAGAAAGCGATGCAGTACAAAGGAAAGTTTACTTCAAGTTTGGGGGTGTTAAAAAAAAATTTGATTGAGCTCTTTATGTGTCTTAGATTGATTAAGTGCTTAGGGTGAATTTAAGGCTAAATATATCCTTTATCATACCCTGACCCTAGCCTTACATTACAAGCTTGATAAAGACCTATTGATTCTTGAATAAGTGTTAATCTACATTAGTGGAGAGAGAGATGAAAAGCAAACTTATGGGATCCAAGTACTAATCTATGCTTAGATTTGGCATAAACTAATTCGAATTACATGATATTCTTTGTAAAAGAGCATTCACACATACACGGAAGTCCATTCGAAAAATAAAATTTCACTTGAATTGATGCATGAATTTAAGGATTAGTTGTATGTTACCTTAAGCTAGAATTTGAGTTCATTTCTGAGGAAAAATTGAGAAATCATGATTTGGTATTTCTCTCTCGTTCAAGGATTTTCATGTTTGCGTTTTCTTTTTGTGATTCTTTTCTTTTGCTCGAGGACTAGCAAAATCTTAAGTTTGGGGGTGTGATAATTCTATTTTATAGAATTATTTTATTCCAATTTTGTTATTAAATCTTAGTTAAGTCCTCAGTTTTTAATTATAATTTACTTAATTTTTAGTTGTTTTTATATTTAGTTTATTTTTAAGTAAGTTATTTAATTTTATGTTATTTCTTTTAATTTGGTTAATATTTATTAGTCTTTATATTTTTGGTAGGACCTAAAGTAATTGGACTTAATTTTGGAAAGTAAAGTGCTAAAAGACCCAAAAGTCTACTTACATATGCTTCAGTGTTTTAGCCATATCTCGAGCTACAGAACTCCAATTTCTAAGATTCTTAAACCATTGGAAAGCTAAGAGACAGAGATACAACTTTTATGAAGATTACTTTGCCTAGTTCTACCTTGAAGATAGAGAAAATTGCATTGGAAAGTTGCTAGATGTACTGTACTGGGAATGAAAATTTTTAAAGATTGTTAACTGATTTTTTGGGCCTCTCATTATGTTTTAAGCCCAATTAAACCCTAGGTCAACTTGGAGAAATTTAGGTTAAGTTTGTTAAGTATTTATAAGATATTTTAAGACCACTGAAAGGAGACAACTTTTGGATATTCAAGAAGTCAGAAGTTGAGGCTGAAACCAGAAGATCAAAACAACAATCATTATTTTGTTCCTTAGCTTTTATTCTTCTTGTTATTTTCAATGGTTGAATTATATATAATGTTATTTGATTTTGCAATCTTGAGTAGTTAATTTCCTTTTTCTAGGATTACAATTGAACTCACATGTAGTTTAAGCTTTTAATCTCTTTCTTACTTATTTTCAATGGGAATTGAATTGTTTATTCCAATTTGTTCTATTTTATAGAATTATTTTATAAGAATTCATAATTCTATTTTATAAAATTATTTTATTCCAATTTTTTTATTAAATTTTAGTTAAGTTTTTAGTTTTTAATTATAATTTACTTAATTTTTAATTATTTTTATATTTAGTTTATTTTTAAGTAAGTTATTTAATTTTATGTTATTTCCTTTAATTTGGTTAATATTTATTAGTTTTCATATTTTTGGCAGGATCTGAAGTAATTGGGCTTAATTTTGGAAAGTAAGGTGCTAAAAGACCCAGATGTCTGCTTGTATATACTCCAGTGTTTTAGCCATATCTCGAGCTACAGAACTCCAATTGCTGAGATTCTTGAACCATTGGAAAGCTAAGAGCTACAACTTTCATGAAGATCACTTTGTCCAGTTCTAACTCAAAGATAGAGAAAATCGCTTCGAAAAGTTACTGGACGTACTGTGCCGAGAATGGAAATTTGTAATGACTGACAAGTGATTTTTGGGCCTCTCATTATGTTTTTAAGCCTAATTAAACCCTAGGTCAACTTAAGGAAGTTTAGGTTAAGTTTATTAGTATAAATAGGATATTTTTCAAGACCATTTGAAGGGAGAAAACTTTTGGAGATTCAAAAAGTCAGAAGTTGAGGCTGAAACTCGAAGATCAAAACAACAATCATTATTTTGTTCCTTGGCTTTTATTCTTCTTGTTATTTTTAATGGTTGAACTTTATACATTGTTATTTGATTTTGCAATTATGAGTAGTTAATTTTCTTTTTCTAGGATTGCAATTGAACTCACATATAGTCTAAGTTTTTAATCTTTTTTTTACTTATTTTCAATGGGAATTGAATTGTTTATTCCAATTTGTTCTTAATGCTTTTAATTGCCTGATCACCAATTAAATTGATTTAGGAACCTAAACAAACTTGGGAGAGGGAGTTTAGAGTAAACTAAAATTGGGATAGCATATGATCAATTTAATTGATTTGCGTATAGGATAGGGATATACCTATAGGCCATATGTAGCCAGATTAGAGCCTGAACTTAATGAGTCTGTTTTAATTTCAATTCACATAGGGATATAGTGTTTTGGTTAAAATAGATATTTTTATAGGACGAGTCGGGAGACCCTTATAAATAATTTAGGACTCTAGGTTAGCAATTCAACCTATTGAAGTAAATTAAGGAGGAGAGGTAAAATTTAGATGAAGTGTGAGGGATATTGTAATCTTAGGCTTGTTTAATCTGATATTTTCTCTAGTTGTTATTATTTTGATTTGTCTTGTTATTTTAAATTTTAGTTTATTAGTTTTAATTAATTAATTAATTTAGATTATTTGGATAAAATTAAATTATTTTAATTTTAGTAATTAGTAAAGTTTTAGATTAATTCTCCGTGGGAACGATACTCTACTTGCTAATATACTATCTATTCGATACGTATACTTGCGTAGTGGATTTTTAACTGACAAGTTTTTGGTGCCATTGCCGGGGAATTGTTTCTAGAATTTTTATTAATACTAATACCAAGCAATTTAGTCTTACTTCAAATTTTATTTTTCTTGTTTTAATATTAGTTTTTGTTTGTTTGCAGGTATCGTTGGTCATTGTATGCAAAGAAGAAAAAACTTGAATCTTGTTCCTTTTTATCCTGAGATAGAAAGAACTTTCAGAAGACGTCGAAGGGAGAATTTGCAAGTTGCAGCTTTAAATCAGACAATGGCTAAAGATAATAGAAACAATGGCAATAATGCCATTAATCTGGTTCCTGAAGCAAATAGAGCACTAAGAGATTATGCTGTTCCTCTGTTGCAAGGTTTGCACCAAAGCATTAAGAGACCTTCCATTAATGCTAATAATTTTGAAATTAAACCAGCTTACATTCAGATGATTCAGTCTTCAGTCCAGTTTGGTAGGTTTCCCAGTGATGATCCTAATTCTCATTTAGTGAATTTCTTAGAGATTTGCGATACCTTTAAATACAATGGAGTAACTGATGATGCTATCAGATTGAGACTGTTTTCGTTTTCTCTGAGAGATAAAGCAAAAAGTTGGCTTAATTCACTACCTAATGGGTCTATCACTACATGGGAAGACTTGGCATAAAAGTTTCTTGCAAAATTTTTTCCACCTGCTAAGACTGCTAAGATGAGGAATGATATCACCTCCTTCACACAATTTGATAGTGAGTCCTTGTATGAAGCTTGGGAGAGGTTTAAGGAATTATTGAGAAGATGTCCACATCATGGGATTCCAGATTGGTTGCAAGTTCAGACATTCTACAATGGGCTGGTTGGGTCAATTAAAACTACAATTAATGCTGCTGCTAGTGGGGCATTAATGAGTAAGAATGCTGTGGATGCCTATAACTTGTTGGAAGAGATGGCCTCCAATAATTATCAATGGCCTTTAAAAAGGTAGGGATCGAGAAAAGTAGTTGGAGCCTATGAAATTGATGCACTTGGCAATTTGACTGCTCAATTAGCTTCACAAGTGGCTGCACTGACCAAAAAGTTTGACACACTCGGAGTTCGTGCAGTTCAAAATTCATTAGTAGTTTGTGCGATGTGTGGAAATGGCCATCCATATGATCAATGTCCATATAATTATGAATCAGTCCAGTTTGTGGGGAATTTCAATAGACAACATAATAATCCTTACTCCAATACTTATAATCCTGGTTGGAGAAACCACCCAAATTTTTCATGGAATAACAATGTAGGGCCTTCCAATCCAAAACTCATCATGCTTCCTAGTTTCCAATAATAAGTTAGACCACCAGTTCCTAAAAAGAAGCCCCACTTGGAAGAACTTCTCTTGCAATATATGTCCAAGACTGATGCTTTAATTCAAAGTCAAGGAGCTTCTTTGAGAAATTTTGAGACCCAAATGGGGCAGCTTGCGAATTCCATCAACAATAGACCAAAAGGTGCCTTACCAAGTGATACACAAATCAACCCTAAAGGTAAGGAACAATGCCAAGCAATCACTTTAAAGAGTGGAAAAGAGATTGAAAGGGTGAGTGAAAAAGCAGTCGAACCTGAACATGAACTTGTTGAGAAAGAAAGATTGTGTGAGAAAGAGAATGTAAGTGAACAGAGAGAAGATGTAGTGGTTGAAGATCAAATAACTTCTCAAATCATCCATCCTCCACCACCTTTTCCACAAAGGCTCCAAAAGCAAAAGCTTGAAAAGCAGTTTCAAAAATTCCTTGATGTCTTCAAGAAATTACACATAAATATTCCTTTTGCTAAAGCTTTGGAACAAATGCCCAGTTATGTCAAGTTCTTGAAGGACATCCTCTCCAAAAAGAGAAAGCTAGGTGAGTTTGAAACCGTTTCCTTTACAGAAGAGTGTAGTGCTATTCTCCAAAATAAACTGCCACCAAAACTCAAAGATGCAGGTAGTTTCACTATCCCTTGCACTATTGGTAATTTATTTTTTACAAAAGTTTTGAGTGATTTGGGTGCAAGTATCAATTTAATGCCTTGGTCAATTTTTGAGAAACTTGGTTTAGGGGAATGCAAACCCATTTCTATTACTTTGCAATTGGCTGATCGTTCTTATGTGTACCCAAGAGGAATCATTGAAGATGTTCTTGTCAAGGTAGATAAATTTATTTTTCCAGTTGATTTTATAATTCTTGACATGGAAGAAGATAGGCAAATTCGAATCATCCTTGGGAGGCCATTCTTGGCAACTGCTAGAGCTTTGATTGATATTGAAAAAGGTCAACTCACTTTGAGAGTTCAAGACCAACAGGTAACATTTAATATTTTCAAAGCTTTAAAATTGCCTGTAACATCTGAAGACTGTTTTGCTGTGAGTGTGGTAAATAAGTTTGCTCATGATGTTTTCTTAGAAGAAAATCCCAATGATCCTCTTGAAGCATGTTTAGTTGCTAATTGTGACAGGGATGATGATGACCTTGTTGAATATTCTAATTTGTTAAATGCTCACTCAAGATTTAAGATTAATCATCAATTTGAGTCTTTAGATGTTTCAGCTTCTTTGATGCCAGCTTCTAAGCCTTTTATTGAGGAACCACCTACTTTGGAACTTAAACCCCTGCCTAATCACTTGAGGTATGCTTTTCTTGAAAAATCTTATACTTTTCCAGTTATTATTTCAGCTGCTCTTACTAACATGCAGGAGGAGAAGTTATTGAGGACATTTCGAGAATTCAAGAAAGCAATTGGGTGGACCATAGCTAATATAAAGGGAATTAGCCCTTCTATTTGCATGCACAAAATTCTCCTTGAGGAAAATCACAAAGCCACAATTGAGCAGCAAAGAAGATTGAATCCTATCATGAAGGAAGTAGTTAAAAAGGAAATCATCAAGTGGATGGATGTTGGAATAATTTATCCTATCTTTGATAACTCATAGGTAAGTCCAGTTCAATGTGCTCCTAAGAAAGGAGGAATGACTGTGGTTGCCAATGATAATAATGAGCTCATTCCAACAAAAACTGTGACTGGATGGAGAGTGTGCATGGACTACCGTAAGTTCAACAAAGCTACAAGGAAATATCATTTCCCTCTTCTATTCATTGATCAAATGTTGGACCGCTTAGCTAGTAAGGAATATTATTGTTTTCTTGGTGGTTATTCTGGTTACAACCAAATTGTTATTGCTCCTGAGGATCAAGAAAAGACTACATTTACATGTCCTTATGGCACCTTTGCTTTTAGAAGAATGCCATTTGGATTATGTAATGCACTTGCCACCTTTTAGAGATGTATGATGGCCATATTCACAGACATGGTGGAAAAATGCTTGGAGGTATTTATGGATGATTTTTCTATTTTTGGGAATAATTTTGATGATTGTCTTTTGAATCTTGCTAAGGTACTCAAGAGATGTGAAGAAACGAATTTAGTGCTCAATTGGGAGAAATGTCACTTCATGGTACGAGAAGGTATTGTCCTTGGGAACAAGATCTCTAGTAGGGGCATTGAGGTAGATAAAGCAAAAATTGAAGCAATTGAGAAACTACCACCTCCAGTAAATGTCAAAGGTATTAGAAGTTTTCTTGGTCATGCTGGTTTTTATAAAAGATTTATTAAAGACTTTTCAAAAATTTCTAAACCACTTTGCAATTTATTGGAGAAAGATGTGCCATTTAAGTTTGATAATGAGTGTCTTGTTACCTTTGATGACTTGAAGAAAAGATTAATATCTGCACCTATTATAATTAGTCCCGATTGGACTCTCCCTTTTGAACTAATGTGTGATGCGAGTGATTATGCGGTGGGAGCTGTTTTGGGACAAAGGAAGGATAGAGTCTTTCATTCCATCTATTATGCTAGCAAGACTTTGAATGATGCCCAAAAAAATTATACCACAACAGAAAAGGAGCTATTGGCTGTAGTTTTCGCTTTTGACAAATTTCGCTCTTATCCTGTGGGGACAAAGGTGATAGTGTACATTGACCATTCAGCTATCAAATATTTGATTGCAAAGAAGGATACGAAACCAAGATTGATAAGGTGGATTCTCTTGCTTCAAGAATTTGATCTCAATATTCGTGGCAGAAAAGGAACAAAAAATCAAGTGGCTGACCACCTCTCACGATTGGAGATTGAAACTCAAGGTAAGGATTCCATCTTAATCAAGGAGACTTTTCCTGATGAACAAATCTTTCAAGTTGGTAAGAAATCCCTTCCTTGGTATGCTGATTTTGTGAATTATTTGGTAAGCAATATTATTCCCCATGAGTTAAATTTTCATCAGAAAAAAACTTTTTTGCATGATGTCAAATTTTATTTTTGGGATGAGCCTTACTTGTTTAAGCAGTGTAAAGACCAGATCTTCAGAAAATGTGTTTTAGAAAAAGAGATTCAAAGTGTGCTTCACCACTGCCATTCTTCAGATTATGGAGGACACTTTGGAAGGACAAAGACTGTTGCTAAAGTCCTCCAAGGTTTGTATTGGCCTACATTATTTAAAGATGCTCACAATTTTGTTTTGCATTGTGATAGGTGCCAAAGAGTGGGCAATATCTCAAGGCGACATGAGATGCCTCTCAACAACATCATGGAGATTGAAATTTTTGATGTATGGGGTATTGATTTCATGGGTCCATTCATATCTTCATCCAACAATAAATACATCTTGCTTGCTGTTGATTATGTCTCCAAATGGGTTGAAACGACAGTCTTTCCACATAATGATTCAAAGGTGGTGATCAACTTTATGAAGAAGAATATTTTCACTCGATTTGGCACTCCGAGGGCAATTATTAGTGATGAGGGAAATCACTTTTGCAACAAGTATTTTGATGCGCTTCTAGCAAAATATGGAGTCAAACACAAGGTTGCAACTGCATACCATCCTCAAACTAATGGCCAGGCGGAAGTATCAAATAGAGAAATCAAGAAGATTTTGGAGAAAATTGTGTGTCCCACAAGAAAGGATTGGTCAAAAAGATTGGATGATGCACTGTGGGCATATAAGACGACTTACAAGACTCCGATTGGCATGTCTCCTTATAAGATGATCTTTGGCAAAGCTTGTCACTTACCGGTGGAACTTGAGCATAATGCTTTTTGGGCTATGAAAAAGTTAAACTTTGATTTACACGTAGCAAGTGAGAAAAGGTTGTTGCAATTAAATGAACTTGATGAATTTCGCCTTCAAGCTTATGAGAATGCCAAACTCTACAAAGAGAAAACAAAGCAATGGCATGATAAGAAGATAGTGGAAAGAAGCTTTGAGCCAAGACAATCAATGTTGCTTTATAACTATCGTTTGAAGCTATTCCCGGGAAAGCTCAAGTCAAGGTGGTCTGGTCCGTTTATTGTCAAAGAGGTATTTCCACATGGAGCAATTGAAGTTCAAGGGACAGATGGTCAAAAATTTAAAGTCAATGGACAAAGATTGAAGCATTATTGGGGAGGCAAAATTAATTGTCAAAAGTCCTCAATTCACTTGCTTGACATGACCTAGAGTCCGCTACAGTCCAGCCGAAGACTATAAATGAAGCACTTCTTGGGAGGCAACCCAAATTCCTCAACCTTATTTATTTTCATCATTATTTTATTTCATGAGTTTTATTTTATTTTATATTTTTTATTCTAATTTTTCTTTTTCATGTCTTTTTTGTAGGAAATTGGTTTAAAAAAAAGTTAAAAAAATTTCAAAAATAAAAATTCAAAAAAAAAAAATCAAAAAACAAAAGCATCAAAGCCGCGGCCTTCAAATTGAGAGCCGTGGCCCTCAAACATGCTGCTAAAGCAGCACAAACAGAAAGGTTGAGCGCCGCGGCCCTCAAATGGAGAGCCGTGACGCTGAATGAGCATGAAAAAATCGCACAAACAAAAGCATCCAGCGCCGCGGTGCTCTATGCTCAGCGTCACGGCGCTTAAACCCGAAGCGTAAAGCTTCGGGTGCAAAAATTTTGTGCGCCGCGGCCAAGTCAGGGCATAGCCCTAACCCTTTGAAATTCCATTTTTTTTATTTTTTTTCTTTTCTTTCTTATTTTTTTTATTTTTCTCTTCTTTTCACTTTTCTCCTTCTTCTGCGGCCAACTTCACTCTTTTTATTTTCTTTCTTCTACAACTCTTTCTCTCTCTCTCTCTCTCTCTCTCTCTTTCTCTCTCCTTTTCATTTAAACTTTCTACACATTATTTCTACTTAGATTTCTTTTGTATCTTCACTTAAAATCACTCATTCAGTCCTTCCTCCAAGTAAGTTTTCTTTCTCTTTCTCTTTCTCTTTCTCTCCCTCTCTCTCTCTACCATGTATGTAATTTTTTTTAGTGTGAGAAAAATATAAATGAGTCCATTATACATGTTTTTGAATGGGTTTTTCAATTTTTCATGATTTATGCTTTGAGTGTAGAAATTTTTTATGATTGGTGCTTAGTTCTTGTCACCCATTTAATGGATTCATAGATTTTATTTGCTGCCAATATATTTTGTAAATGCTTGGTTGGTGTGGGTACATGATGGTTTAATATTTTATTTAAATTTTGAATTGTGGATTAGCAAGTAGGAATAAAGTCTGGAATTATTGGTGCCACACATGCCATAGTTGAGTACATTATTATAGATTTATGCTTATTTTTCAGTGGATTGTGGCATTGTGGAAACTATTATGCGATGGCTGTCTTAATATTGTGAGACAGAAAATTTTTGTTGCATCTTACGTAGTGAGATTGTCAATGGAAATATTGAACTTGGACTGTTGCATTGGACAGGAATTAATTAAATTAGTGCTTGTTGATTTTTCATGTTTGTTTACACAACATTATTTGCCATTTTTTTTCCTCTAGATTCACTTTGATTTTTAAAATTCTTTTGTAGGAATGGCACCAAAACAATCCAAATCAAGCTCCAGTGGGTCTTTTGATAGATCGAAATTCGTCTCTGCTGAAGCCTCGGAGTGATATCACACGTCATTGATCAACAAAGTGCCCATTCTTGAACGAGGAATCGATATTCCTCCCTTACCCTACCAGGTGATTCATGACATGCTTCTAGATAGACATTGGCACAAATTTAGTGCTCAACCTGAAGCCACAGTTTTACCTGTAGTTCGAGAATTTTATGCAAATGCAGTTGAGCATGTTGATAATGTAGCATTTGTCCGTGGTAAACGAGTACCTATTCACAGCCAGGCTATCAATGCATTTTTTTGGGCCCCAAATATCGAGAATGATGAATACGAGCAATATTTGGGCGATTATCAAGACTATAATGAGATTATATCAATGTTGTGTGTTGAGGGAGCTTAATGGAAGACATCACATGGGGAGCTAGTGTCATTTAAACGCAGTGCCATGAAAACAGAGTCCAAGGCTTGGTTGCATTTTGTAGCGGCACTGTTGCTCCCTTCCACTCATATCAGTGATGTCACGAGGGATCGTGCAGTGCTTATCTATGCCATTTTCACACATAAGTCTATTGATAGTGGTAAGGTTATCTCGCATGCCATCTTTCATACGGGCCGCACGAAATGAGATGGTATCGGTTTTCCTTCCTTAATTACTGCCTTATGTGCGAAAGCTGGTGTGCATTGGAGTGATAGATAAGAATTGCAACAACCAAAGCTTCCAATCACCATGAGCATTCTTCAAATATTAGGGGAATCTGCACCAATCGCTGTTAGTTCTTCTCAGGTCGCCCCTTCCTCTTCACCAGCTGTTCCTCTAACCTCACAAGCCGTGCCCACACGTAGTATCGCTCAATGGATGAAGCGTATTGATCGTCGATTAGATCACCACGAAAGGCAGAATCAAGCAATTGAACAGATGATGAGAGCTTATGGTGCTTACATTGGGATGGCCATGACTACGTTTCCTTCGTTACCCAAGAATTCTGGCTCTGAAGATGCTCTTAGAGGTGACGATGCAGAGGACTCATAGTCTTCCATTCCGGAGTTAAGGGAGTATTCTTGTCTTTTTTCTTTATTTTCTTTTATCACATTGAGGACAATGTTTATTCTAAGTTTGGGGGTAGTTTAGAATATAGTGGTATCGATTTTTTTTTTAATTTTTTTTATGTTTAGTTAGCTTTGGATTAGAATTTGTCTTGCATGTTTATTTATATTTTACATGTTTTATCTGTGTGTTTCAAAGAACAAAAAATTTATTTTTTGAGATAGATACGCCTTACTCATTATTGTCCCAATCCTAGGATGATATTTTAATTATCTTTTTATTCTTAGATTTTGGTAAACATATAGTTATGATTTAATTTTATGTGATATTCTTGTGTTAATTTTATTTTAGAGTGTGACTTCTAATAATCTGAGCACTATACTCTTTTACTTAGAATTTTTATGTGATTTAGAGAAAGTTTATGTTGATGAAAAAGTGTAGTGAAGTCGTGGATTCTAGAATTTGTTTGATTCTCTCTCGAGGCGAAATCTTAGATAACACTTAGGATAGGAAGTGATTTAGGCCATCTTTGGATCGTTTGAGCCTTTTGAGCTTACCTTGTTATATTTATCCTTAGTCACCTTTTTTAGCCTAATTTACCTTTTCTTTGTAATTACCTAATTATGTAGCCTTGGCCTGTCAGTTTAAATCTAATAATTTAAACATTTCACCTTTTAAGTATTTTAATCTTTCTAAAGAATGATTTGAGCTTAAAGAATAAATTGAGGAAGAAGGTTTGCAAAAAAAAAAAAATGAAGCTTGTTGGAAAAATTACCCCTTGTTATAATTGTCAAAAATAAGTTTGCGGGTTAAAAAAAAAAAGAAGAAAGAAAAGAAAGCAATGTATGTTACAAAGGAAAGCTTACTTCAAGTTTGAGGGTGCTAAAAAAAAAAATTTTTGCTCTTTATGTGTCCTAGATTGATTAAGTGTTTAAGGTGAATTTGAGCCTAAATATATCCTTTATCATACCTTGACCCTAGCCTTACATTACAAGTTTGATAAAGACCTAATGATTCTTGAATAAGTGTTAATCTACATTAGTGGAGAGAGAGATGAAAAGCAAACTTATGGGATCCAAGTACTAATCTATGATTAGATTTGGCATAAACTAATTTGAATTGCATGATATTCTTTGCAAAAGAGCATTCACACACACACGGAAGTCCATTCGAAAAATAAAGTTTCGCTTGAATTGATGCATGAATTTAAGGATTAGTTGTATGTTACCTTAAGCTAGAATTTGAGTTAATTTATGAGGAAAAATTGAGAAATCATGATTTGGTATTTCTATCTCTCGTTCAAGGATTTTTATGTTTGCATTTTTTTTTTTTGTGATTCTTTTCTTTTGCTCTAGGACTAGCAAAATCTTAAGTTTGGGGGTGTGATAATTCTATTTTATAGAATTATTTTATTCCAATTTTGTTATTAAATTTTAGTTAAGTCCTTAGTTTTTAATTATAATTTACTTAATTTTTAGTTATTTTTATATTTAGTTTATTTTTAAGTAAGTTATTTAATTTTATGTTATTTCGTTTAATTTGGTTAATATTTATTAGTGTTTATATTTTTGGCAGGATCTGAAGTAATTGGACTTAATTTTGGAAAGTAAGGTACTAAAAGATCCAAAAGTCTACTTGTATATACTCTAATGTTTTAGACATATCTCAAGATACAGAACTCCAATTACTGTAATTCTTAGACCATTGGAAAGCTAAGAGACAGAGCTACAACTTTTATGAAGATCACTTTTCCCAGTTCTACCTCAAAGATAGAGAAAATTGCTTTGGAAAGTTATTGGACGTACTATACCGGGAATGGAAATTTGTAAAGACTGACAAGTGATTTTTGGGCCTCTCATTATGTTTTTAAGCCCAATTAAACCCTAAGTCAACTTAAGGAAGTTAGGGTTAAGTTTATTAGTATAAATAGGATATTTTTCAAGACCATTTGAAGGGAGAAAACTTTTGGAGATTCAAGAAGTCAGAAGTTGAGGTTGAAACCCGAAGATCAAAACAACAATCATTATTTTGTTCCTTGGCTTTTATTCTTCTTGTTATTTTCAATGGTTGAACTTTATACAATGTTATTTGATTTTACAATTATGAGTAGCTAATTTTCTTTTCCTAGGATTGCAATTGAACTCACATGTAGTCTAAGTTTTTAATCTTTTTCTTACTTATTTTCAATGGGAATTGAATTGTTTATTCTAATTTTTTCTTAATACTTTTAATTGCCTGATCACCAATTAAATTGATTTAGGAACCTAAACAAACTTGGAAAAGGGAGTTTAGAGTAGACTAAAATTGGGATAGCATATGATCAATTTAATTGATTTGCGTATAGGATAGGGATATACCTATTGGCCATATGTAGCCAGATTAGAGCCTGAACTTAATGAGTCTGTTTTATTTTCAATTCACATAGGGATATAGTGTTTTGGTTAAAATAGATATTTTTATGGGATGAGTCGGGAGACTCTTATAAATAATTTAGGACTCTAGGTTAGCAATTCAACCCATTGAAGTAAATTAAGGAGGAGGGGTAAAATTTAGAAGAAGTGTGAGGGATATTGTAATCCTAGGCTTGTTTAATCTGATATTTTCTCCAGTTGTTATTATTTTGATTTTTCTTGTTATTTTAAATTCTAGTTTATTAGTTTTAATTAATTAATTAATTTAGATTATTTGGATAAAATTAAATTGTTTTAATTTTAGTAATTAGTAAAGTTTTAGATCAATTCTCCATGGGAACGATACTCTACTTGCTAATATACTGTCTATTCAATACTCTACTTGCGTAGTGGATTTTTAACTGACAAATCACAAAAAGAAAATGCAAACATGAAAATCCTTGAACGAGAGATAGAAATACCAAATCATGATTTCTCAATTTTTCCTCAGAAATTAACTCAAATTCTAGCTTAAGGTAACATACAACTAATCCTTAAATTCATGCATCAATTCAAGTGAAATTTTATTTTTCGAATGGACTTCCGTGTATGTGTGAATGCTCTTTTACAAAGAATATCATGTAATTCGAATTAGGTTATGCCAAATCTAAGCATAGATTAGTACTTGGATCCCATAAGTTTGCTTTTCATCTCTCTCTCCACTAATGTAGATTAACACTTATTCAAGAATCAATAGGTCTTTATCAAGCTTGTAATGTAAGGTTAGGGTCAAGGTATGATAAAGGATATATTTAGGCTCAAATTCACCCTAAGCACTTAATCAATCTAGGACACATAAAGAGCTCAATCAATTTTTTTTTAACACCCCCAAACTTGAAGTAAACTTTCCTTTGTACTGCATCGCTTTCTTTTCTTTCTCCTTTTTTGTTTTTTTTTTCAACCCCCAAACTATTTTTGACAATCATAACAAGGGGTAATTTTTTCAACAACCTTCATCATTTTTTTTTTTTGCACCTTTCTTCCTCAATTTATTCTTTAAGCTCAAATCATTCCTTAGAAAGATTAAAATACTTAAGAGGTGAAAGGTTCAAATTATTGGATTTAAATGGATAGGCCATGGCTAATATAATTGTATCATTACAAAGAAAAGGTAAATTAGGCTCAAAAAGGGTGACTAAGGATAAATATAACAAGGTAGGCTCAAAAAGGCTCAAACGATCCAAAGATGGCCTAAATCACTTCCTATCCTAAGTATTATCTAAGATTTCGCTTCGAGAGATAATCAAACAAATTCTAGAATTCATGACTTAACTACACTTTTCATCAATATAAACTTTCTCTAAATCACATAAAAATTCTAAGTAAAAGAGTATAGTGCTCAAATTATTAGAAGTCACACTCTAAAATAAAATTAACACAAGAATATCACATAAAATTAAATCATAACTATATGCTTCCCAAAAGGTAAGAGTAAAAAGATAATTAAAATATCATCCTAGGATTGGGACAATCATGAATAAGGTGCAACTATCTCAATTTTTGCTTATTTTTTTTTTGAAACCCACAAATAAAATATGCAAAATATAAATAAACATGTAAGACAAATTCTAAACCAAAGCTAACTAAACATAAAAAAAAAAATTAAAAAAAATTCAATACCATTAAATTCTAAACTACCCCCAAACTTAAAATGAACATTGTCCTCAATGTAATAAAAGAAAATAAAGAAAAAAGACAAGAATACTCCCCTAACTCCGAAGCGACATACTATAAATCTTCTGCATCGTCACCTCCACAATTATTATCAGAATCAGAATTTTAAGGGAGGAGTGAATGTGGGGAGTACAAAATAAAATAAAATAAAAATAATAAAAAAATAAATAGAATTAATGTGTAGAAAAAATAAGTGAAAAGGTAAAAGAGAGATAAAAATTTCAACAAAAATAAGTGCGACTAAAGAAGAAAGTAAGAGTGATAGGAGCAAAAAAAAAAAATGGAGGGGATAGTGATGTTGGTGCTTGCAGAAAACAAGCAGGAAAGCAGCAGAAAAAATAAAAAATGAACAGAATAGTGTGTGCGTTGGGGGCTGGAGAAGACAAAAGAAAGAAAACCAAAATAAAAGAAAAATAAATAAAGTGGGGATGGAATGGCTAAAAGACATTAGAAAGAAAAAAAAATATAAAGGGAGGGATGGGACGGTTAGAAGATAAGAGAAAAAGAAAAAGAAAATAAAAAATAAATAAAGAAAAGGGAGATGGGACATTGGAAGAAGACAAGAGTGAAAAAGTAAAATAAAAAGTAAAAAGGGGGGATGGGATGTTGGAAGAAGACAAAAGTGAAAGAGTAAAAAAAGAAAAAAAGAAAAAAGAGGGATGGAACATTGGAAGAAGATAAAAGTGAAAGAGTGAAAGTAGTAGAATAAAATACATCAACAAGGATTGTATGACACCCGAAGCATTATGCTTCGAGTTTGAGCACTGCGGCTTTGAAGGTTGAGCACCGCGGCGCTCAACTATTCTGTTTCTACTGCTTTTAGGAGCTTCATTCAGAGCCGCGACGCTCCCTTTGAGGGTCGCGGCTCTGACTTTTTTTTTTTGAAACCACTAACCTGCAAAAAGAGACATAAAAAAATATTAGAATAAATAATAAAAATAAATAACAAAATAAATAAGTAGTAAAATAAAATAAAATAAAATTAAAGTCATGAAATAATAAAAAACAATGACGAAAATAAATAAAATTGAGGAACTTGGGTTGCCTCCCAAGAAGCGCTCGTTTATAGTCACTAGCTTGATTAAAGCACCCATTTTTTCAATTCTTCATCCGTGAAATAAGGTCTGAGGCTCAATCCATTAACCATGATTGTACCTGTATCCTCACTAAAAATCTCAATTATTCCACAAGGATAAGCGGTCATTACTTTGAAAGGCCCCACCATTTTTCTTTACGTTTCCATGGAAAAAGCTTGAAGTATGATCAAGAAAGCATCATTACTTGTTGTCCAATCTCGAAAGGACAATTAGGTGGTGGTGGAGGATGCTCAGGTGCTAACTGCTTGGGTCTCATAGGCGAAGGTGGTGGAATAGGCTTACCTTTACATTTATTCACTAAATCCACTTTATAACAACTATCTGTATAGGGATACTTAGTTGAATTGAACAAATTAAATACCACTTCCTCTTCTCCAACTCTGAAAGTTATTTTTCCATTCTTCACATCAATTATTGCTCCAGTTGTAGCTAAAAATGGTCTTCCCAAAATAAGAGGAATTTCAACATCATCTTCAATCTCAAGCACAATGAAGTCCACTGGAATGTATAAATGCCCAACTTTAAGCAAAACATCCTCTATAATCCCAACTGGGTGCCTAATTGTTCTGTCTGCTAATTGCAAGGTAACTATAGTAGGTTGTATCTCTTGAAATCCAAGTTTTCTAGCAATAGACAAAGGCATTATTGAAACACTAGCACCTAAATCACATAAAGCTTTAGAAATTTTAAAACTACCGATAGTGCAAGGAATAGAAAAACTTCCTGGATCTTTAAGCTTTGGTGGCAGTTTATTCTGGATTATAGCACTGTACTCTTCAATAAGTGCAACTGTCTCAAACTCTTCCAATTTCCTCTTCTTGGTCAGGATGTCTTTCAAGAATTTAAGGTAACTTGGCATTTGTTCTAATGCTTCAGCAAAAGGAATATTAATGTGCAGTGTTTTAAATACCTCAAGAAATCTTTGGAATTGTTTGTCCAGTTTTTGCTTTTGAAAACCTTAAGGAAAATGTGGTGAAGGTGTGTGCGTAGATTGTGATTTATCTTTAGAATTTTCAACAGATTTTTCAACCACAATTTCTTTTTTAGCTTATTTTTCAAATTCTTTCTCATCAAATTGAATTGAAATCTCAGAATTTAAAGCTTGATTACTTACCTCTTTACATACCTCTTTTCCATTGTGGAGAGAGATTGCCATACAATGTTCCTTACCTTCTTTTCTTAGGTTGGATTCAGTATCACTTGGTAAGGCACCTTAGGGTCTACTGTTGATGGAATTTGTAAGCTGTCCTGCTTAGGTCTCAAGATTTCTCAAGGAGGCTCATTGACTTTGAATCAAAGCATCAGTCTTAGACATATATTACAAGAGAAGTTCTTCCAAGCGGGACTTCTTTTCAGGAACTAGTGGTCTAACTTGTTGCTGGAAACCAGGAGGCATGATGGGTTTTGGATTGGAAGGCCCTGCATTGTTATTCCATGAAAAATTAGGGTGGTTTCTCTAGCCAGGATTATAAGTATTGGAGTAAGGATTATTTTGCTGTCTATTAAAGTTCCCCACAAACTGGACTGATTCAGAATTATATGGACATTGATCATGTGAATGGCCATCTCCACACATCTCGCAAACTACTGATGAATTTTGAACTGCATGGACTCCCAATATGTCAAACTTCTTGGACAATGCATCCACTTGTGAGGCTAATTGAGTAGTTAAGTTACCAAGTGTATCAATTTCATAGGCTCCAATAGTTTTTCTCGGTCCCGACCTTTCTGAAGGCCATTGATAATTATTGGAGGCCATATCTTCCAACAAGTTATAGGCATTTGTAGCACTCTTACTCATTAATGCCCCACCAGCAACAGCATCAATTGTAGTTTTAATTGACCCAGCCAGCCCATTGTAGAATGTCTGAACTTGCAACCAATCGGGAATCCCATGATGTGAACATCTTCTCAATAATTCCTTAAACCTCTCCCAGGCTTCATACAATGACTCACCATCAAATTGTGTAAAAGAGGTAATATCGTTCCTCATCTTTGTAGTCTTTGCAGGGGGGAAGAATTTTGCAAGAAACTTTTGAGCCAGGTCTTCCCATGTAGTGATAGACCCATTAGGTAGTGAATTAAGCCAGTTTTTGCTTTATCCCTCAGAGAAAACGAAAACAGTCTCAATCTGATAACATCGTCAGTTACTCCATTATATTTAAAGGTGTCGCAAATCTCCAAGAAATTTACCAAATGAGAATTAGGATCATCATTGAGTAACCCACGAAATTGGAATGAAGATTGAATCATCTGAATGTAAGCTGGTTTAATTTCAAAATGATTCACATTGATAGAAGGTCTCTTAATGCTTTGGTGCAAACCTTGCAAAAGTGGAACAGCATAATCTCTCAGTGCTCTATTTGTTTCGAGAACTAGATTAATGGCATTATTGCCATCGTTATTATTATCCTCAGCCATTGTCTGATTTAAAGCTGTAACCTGCAAATTCTCCCTTTGACGTCTTCTGAAAGTTCTTTCTATCTCAAGATCAAAAGGAACAAGATTCAAGTTGTTTCTTCTTTGCATACAATGACCAACGATACCTGCAAACAAATAAAAACTAATATTAAAACAAGAAAAATAAAATTTGAAGTAAGATTAAATTGCTTGGTATTAGTATTAATAAAAATTCTAGAAACAATTCCCCAGCAACGGCGCTAAAAACTTGTCAGTTAAAAATCCACTACGCAAGTATACGTATTGAATAGACAGTATGTTAGCAAGTAGAGTATCGTTCCTATGGAGAATTGATCTAAAACTTTACTAATTACTAAAATTAAAACAATTTAATTTTATCCAAATAATCCAAATTAATTAATTAATTAAAACTAATAAACTGGAATTTAAAATAACAAGAAAAATCAAAATAATAACAACTGGAGAAAATATCATATTAAACAAGCCTAGGATTACAATATCCCTCACACTTCATCTAAATTTTACCTCTCCTCCTTAATTTACTTCAATGGGTTGAATTGCTAACCTAGAGTCCTAAATTATTTATAAGGGTCTCCCGACTCATCCTATACAAATATCTATTTTAACCAAAACACTATATCCCTATGTGAATTGAAATTAAAACAGACTTATTAAGTTCAGGCTCTAATCTGGCTACATATGGCCTATAGGTATATCCCTATCCTATACGCAAATCAATTAAATTGATCATATGCTATCCCAATTTTAGTCTACCCTAAACTCCCTCTCTCAAGTTTGTTTAGGTTCCTAAATCAATTTAATTGATGGCTAGGTAATTAAAAGCATTAAGAAAAAATTGGAATAAACAATTCAATTCCCATTGAAAATAAGAAAGAAAGAGATTAAAAACTTAAACTACATGTGAGTTCAATTGCAATCCTAGAAAAAGAAAATTAGCTACTTATGATTGCAAAATCAAATAACATTGTATATAATTCAACCATTGAAAATAACAAAAAGAATAAAAGCCAAGGAACAAAATAATGATTGTTGTTTTGATCTTCGGGTTTCAGCCTCAAATTCTGACTTCTTGAATATCCAAAAGTTGTCTCCTTTCAATGGTCTTAAAATATCCTATATATACTTAACAAACTTAACCTAAATTTCTCCAAATTGACCTAGGGTTTAATTGGTCTTAAAACATAATGAGAGACCTAAAAAATCACTTAACAGTCTTTACAAATTTCCATTCCCGATACAGTACATCCAACAAATTTCCGATGTGATTTTCTCTATCTTCAAGGCAGAACTGGGCAAAGTAATCTGCATAAAAGTTGTATCTCTGTCTCTTAGCTTTCCAATGGTTTAAGAATCGTAGCAATTGGAGTTCTGTAGCTCAAGATATGACTAAAACACTGAAGCATATGCAAGCAGACTTCTGGGTCTTTTAGCACTTTACTTTTCAAAATTAAGTCCAATTACTTTAGGTCCTACCAAAAATAAAAAGACTAATAAATATTAACCAAATTAAAGAAAATAGCATAAAATTAAATAACTTACTTAAAAATAAACTCAATATAAAAACAACTAAAAATTAAGTAAATTATAATTAAAAACTGAGGACTTAGCTAAGATTTAATAAAAAAATTAGAATAAAATAATTCTATAAAATAGAATTATCATACCCCCAAACTTAAGATTTTGCTAGTCCTCGAGCAAAAGAAAAGAATCACAAAAAGAAAACGCAAACATGAAAATCCTTGAACGAGATATAGAAATACCAAATCATGATTTCTTAATTTTTCCTCAGAAATTAACTCAAATTCTAGCTTAAGGTAACATACAACTAATCCTTAAATTCATGCATCAATTCAAGCGAAATTTTATTTTTTGAATGGACTTCCGTGTATGTGTGAATGCTCTTTTACAAAGAATATCATGTAATTCGAATTAGTTTATGCCAAATCTAAACATAGATTAGTACTTGGATCCCATAAGTTTGCTTTTCATCTCTCTCTCTACTAATGTAGATTAACACTTATTCAAGAATCAATAGGTCTTTATCAAGCTTGTAATATAAGGCTAGGGTCAAGGTATGATAAAGGATATATTTAGGCTCGAATTCACCCTAAGCACTTAATCAATCTAGGACACATAAAGAGCTCAATCAATTTTTTTTAACACCCCCAAACTTGAAGTAAACTTTCCTTTGTACTGCATCGCTTTCTTTTCTTTCTCTTTTTTTTTTCAACCCGCAAACTTATTTTTGACAATCATAACAAGGGGTAATTTTTTCAACAACCTTCATCATTTTTTTTTTTGCACCTTTCTTACTCAATTTATTCTTTAAGCTCAAATCATTCCTTAGAAAGATTAAAATACTTAAGAGGTGAAAAGTTCAAATTATTGAATTTAAATTGATAGGCCATGGCTAACATAATTGTATAATTACAAAGAAAAGGTAAATTAGGCTCAAAAAGGGTGACTAAGGATAAATATAACAAGGTAGGCTCAAAAAGGCTCAAATGATCCAAAGATGGCCTAAATCACTTTTTATCCTAAGTATTATCTAAGATTTCGCTTCGAGAGAGAATCAAACAAATTCTAGAATCCATGACTTTACTACACTTTTTCATCAATATAAACTTCCTCTAAATCACATAAAAATTCTAAATAAAAGAGTATAGTGCTCAAATTATTGGAAGTCACACTCTAAAATAAAATTAACACAAGAATATCACATAAAATTAAATCATAACTATATGCTTCCCAAAAGGTAAGAGTAAAAAGATAATTAAAATATCATCCTAGGATTGGGACAATCATGAATAAGGTGCAACTATCTCAATTTTTGCTTGTTTTTTTTTTTTTGAAACCCACAAGTAAAATATGCAAAATATAAATAAACATGCAAGACAAATTCTAAACCAAAGCTAACTAAACATAAAAAAATTAAAAAAAAAAATCAATACCACTAAATTCTAAACTACATCGCAATTAAGCGATTGTCCAGACATTTCACACCCAATCTCATGCATACTTATAGATAAGGGCCTGAAATAGTTTATAACGGTTTGACACAAATTATTGAATTTTGTGTCATGTACAATGGATAGGTGGTGAGCCATTTGACACGAGTAGGAGATTGCTCCCGCGGATCGAGAATATGAGTATTTCTACTCCTAATACTGTGAGTAAACATATTATCATCTTAATTATCTAGAGTAGATTTTATTTAATTTGTTGGTTTTGTGAAAAATTATTTTAAATGGTGAATTTCGTATTTTATGAGAAAAATGTGTATTTATAAAATAAAAGGGATTTTTATAAATTGATTTGAAAATTGAACAATTGATTTTGAAATAGAGTACTTGCATACTGTTGTTTGTGGAATAATAAATTGTATTTTTAAATCAATGTGGCTTATGAAAATGTGGCATGATTGGCTGCTTGGTTATTGTGTTGGAAACTATACGAACTGCTATTTGCTGTGCAGGCTGGTTAGTGTTAAAATGGTCTAGTCATGCTGCTAAAATTTTTGTTAATTTGGTGGATTATTAACTACTGCAGTAGACGGGTTTCCGTGGACTGGGCCTATTTAGAAGGGTACGGTACACCCCATATATTATACCTCTGATGAGAGGCACGGGGGGTAACTCCTGTGGTATACCAAAGTTCACTACACGCCGATCCATCACGTGGTAGTGAACTCGGCCAATGTCAAGGAACGGCTGCATTTTCAGAAATTGTAAAATTTTAAACAGCCTTGGCGGTCTCGGTCAGATGCCCCGGTAAAAGGTATCCCCGAGAATGATTTTGGCAAAAACCAATTTTTTAAGAAATGCATAAGCCAAATGGATTACTTGAGTAAACTCAGTATTGATGCTGTGAAAAATATATTGGGTTGGAATGTTTTACTTGTCTCATATTACTCGACTTTAGATACTTTAGATGGTATCTGTTTACTCATTAGGATTTTATAATCTCACCCCCTCATTTCCTCACATTTCAGGCTCAAAGTATTCCATAGTTAGCGGATTTAGTCAAAGACAGTCAATTGGACTTGAATCGGCAGAAGCTGTAGGTTCCCAACGTCCGACGCATTTTGGTTAGTTGTGGGCCCACGTTTCACTATAATTCATATTTCATACTTTGGTTGTCAATATTACATTATGTAAAAATATATTTTGTTTTTACACTGCAAAAATTATTTTACCGATAGTTTTATAAAAATTGTTTTAGAAGAAAATAGATTATTTTATTAAATATTTTCACTATATTCAATTGTCGTAATTTTCTTCAAACAGACGTTTTAGACTCTTAAATTTATTTTTAATCATGAATTATATAATTTCAACTCACGTATTACGTTTTTAGCTGGTTTTGAGTTTTCGAAGAAAAATGATGAAAATGCCCCTGTGAGCCGAAAAATAATATTTTAATGTTTTGATCGGGGAATGTCTTATAATTCCTCGAAGTAAGCCATTTAATAATTATTGCTCACTGGGGAGATGTGGAAACTGATGCTAAGCTTTGTGAGGTTCTGGTCAGCATTCTTGGTATGAGTGCCTATCGGGACGTCGCGGTGGTTATCACTGGCCTGATGAGGAGTTTCTGCCTGTGACAACCGTCGCGACGTCCGGATAGGCACTCATTACCTGGAATGTCGACCGGAACCCCGCAAGGCTTAGCATTAGCTTTCGCACTTCCCCGTTGAGCAATAGTTATCAAATATCATAATTCACAAGATTTCGAGTCAGTTCCAAATTAGAACATTAAAATATTATTTTTCGGCTCATAGGGGCATTTTCATCATTTTTCTTCGAAAATCTCAAAACTAGCTAAAAACGTAGTAAGTAAGTAGAAAACATATATTTAGTGATTAAAAATAAATTTGAGTATCTAAAACGTTCATTTGAAGTAAAAATTTGACTATTTAAATATAATAAAATATTCAATAAAATAATCTATTTTCTTATAAAACAATTTTTTATAAAACCATCGGTAAATAATTTTCGCAGCGTAAAAGCTTAATATATTCTTACATACTATAATACAAATAGCCAAAGTATGAAATTTAAATTCCAGTGACATGTGGGCCCACAACTAACCAAAATACATCGAAAGTTGAGAACTTACAGCTTTTGCCAATTCAAGTCCAACTGATGGTCCTTGGTAAAATCTGCTAACTACGAAATTTCCTGAGCCTGAAATGTGAGGAAATGAGGGGGGCGAGATTCTAAAATCCTAGTGAGTAAACAGATACCATCTAAACTATCTAAAGGCGAGTAAATGGAGACGATTTAATAAACCATCATAAAACGGTTTAGAACACTTCACTTCATTTCACTAAGTAATATAAATTTGTTTTGTTCGAAAAATTAATATGGCTTACGTTTTCTTAAAAACTTGGCTTATGCCAACAAAATCATACTCGGTGACACCTTGATCAGAAGCATCCGACCGAGATCGCCAAGGCTGTTGAAATTTCATAATTTCTCAAAATGCAGCCGATCCTTAGCATTGGTCGAGTTCACTCTCACGTGGGGGTTCGACGTGAAGTGAACTCTGTCATACCTCAAGAGTTACCCTCTGCGCCTCTCATCAGAGGTACAATATAATGGGTTTTACTGTGCCCCTCTAAATAGGCTGGTCCACAGAAACCCATCATTGCAGTGTAGAATAAACCCGACTATAACAATAAAATCACAATAGCATGGCATGGCAATTTCATTATCATTTGAATTATCAAAACAAGGTAGACAACTCGTATTTCTCAGCACAATTATCAAATCAGCCAATTATGCCATATTTACCATAAGCCATTTAGCTCAGATCATAATTTATAACACAACAAATGTCTCTAATTACTCTAATTTCAAAACTATTGTTCGATTTCCAAATCAATTTATAAAAACTCATTCTTATTTTATAAATTTATATTTTTCTCATAAAACAGAACAATTCAGCATTTAAATTTATTTTTCACAAAATCACTAAATTGAATAAAATTATTTTAGATAATTAAGGCGATAATAAGTTTACTCACTGTTTTTCAGAAGTTCGAATTCTCGAGGTACTTTAACTAGTGATCCTCGGGTGCCATTCCTTGCCTTTCTCGGAAGACTCATTACCTTGATACAATCAAAATCGAGAAATTTACCACATTGCCCTTAAATTGTAATAAACTAATTTAGACCACTAATGCATGCTATGAGATGCAAAATTGTCCGAATCTTGCTTAAACACGGTGTTGACCTAATTTGGCCTATTACTTGATAAAATAGCCATTGTGTCCAATTTAACTCCAAATTGTTTCATTATTTTTCTAATACCACAAATCACCAAATATCAATCAAATGACACAAAATTCAGCTTAATTACCCTTCCATTTCTTCATGGGAAATTCAGCCATATTGGTGCATTATCACTAAAAATTTTCCTATTCCATTTTCTCACTATAAATCATCATTTTCTAGCCCACTTTTCTTGAAACAAAATCAATCCACCATCGACACACAACATGGGACATTCGGCCATTGAAGGATACCTATGATTTTGTAAGTTTCTTCACTTGTTTTCATACTACATATCATTAACTAACCGAAAACACTAACATAACTCAAAGTCAAGCCAATTCCAACATTAATTCTTCTCCATACCTATTTGGCCAGCCAAGAATTCACTATGAAAACATGCTTCTCAACCATAGAAAATGAAAAGAAATGCATGGGTATTGTAGATCTCAAGGAAAAATGAAGAAATTTCACCTTACCTAGCTTGATTCCTTGAATTCTCACACTTTCTCTTTGAATTTCTCCACCTAGGGTTTGTTCTTCCTTTTGTTTTCCTTTCTTCTGGTTTTGGCCGAATATGGGAGTGAAAATGAGGGTTTATGGCTGATTTTTATATGTTTAATGTTAAATAATTTAAACTTAACACATGGCATAATGTGATTGGCTCATACTTTAAATATTTGATTTTTAATTCTTTAATTCTCCACCACACAATTTCTCATGAGGTCAAAATGTTGGGGGTAAAAAATTACCGTTTTGCCCTCGGGGTAGTAAAATTACGATTTTGCCCCTATACCCCGAAAAGTACCGAAATTACATTTTTTTTCACTTTTCAGCCCCAAATTACACTTCAATTGATCAATCTTAGTCAAATGAGGTCAAAATTTTTTTTAAAAATTCCCATTTTGTCCTCGAGTGAAAAAATTACCATTTTACCCCTATGCTCTAAAAATATCAAGAATTAAAATTTTTCACTGCCAAACCCCATATTATACTTCAAATGATTAATCTTGATCAAAAATTTCATTAAATAACCAAATTTCAACTTTAGGTGACAAAATGACCATTTTGCTTGTAATCAGTCAATATTCTCGATTGACCCCAAATCAGCCCTCGAACTCTGAATTACCACTTTAAGTCATCCATGGACTGTGAAATTCCCAATTTCACCTTAAAATCCTATTTCAATTAGTTCGAGGTTTAAATCGACTTAGTCGTACCTCTAGTTATAATATCTATCTTTAATACCTTTCCAAGCCCTTCAAGTATACAAACATTTCATCCAACACATGGATAACATGGCATATATTTTATATAGCCGGGTTTTACAATCAAGAAATGAGTTAATCGACTAAATGCTCTCTACCGAAACCTGTTACCAGAAGGCAGAACCAACTTAGTCAACCAAGAAAGAAGTTAATCAACTAAAAGCTCTTTATCTGCAATTTGAACCAAAGCACTTGTCAAGCCCAGCCCTAAAATATCTGTCATGATATTTATATATTTGACATTATGCTTGTGTATTAAAATATCTCACAAAAATGGATAAAAGCAGGTATTGTACTTAGAAGTACACTTAAATTGATTTATACCTCAAACTAATTAAAATAGGGATTTTAAGGTGAAATTGAGAATTTCATAGTCTAGGGATGACTTAAAATGGCGATTCAGAGTTCGATGGTCGATTTGGAGTCAATCGAGAATACTGACCGATTAAAGGAAAAATGGTCATTTTGCTACCCAAATTTTAAATTTGGTTATTTGATGAAAATTTTGACCAAGAATAATCATTTGAAGTATAATATGATCATTTGAAGCATAATATGAGGTTTAGCAGTGAAAATTTTTAATTCTCGGTATTTTTGAAGCACAAGGGTAAAATGGTAATTTTGCCACTAGAGGACAAAACGAGAATTTTTAAAAAATATTTTAGCCCAATTTGATTAAGATTGATCAATTGAAATGTTATTTGAGGTTGAAAAGTAGGAAAAATGTAATTCTGGTACATTTCGGAGTATAGGGGCAAAATCATAATTTTTTCACCCTGGGGGCAAATCGATAATTTTCGCCCCTAACATTTGTCAAGACCAAGGGATTTTATTCAACATGGCAATGGATAAATATGAGAATTGTGTGGTGGAGAATTAATGGAATAAAAGTCAAATATTTAAAATTTGAACCAATAGAAAAATGCCATGTGTCATACTTTTAATATTTTATTATTTCCTTATAAAATGGCACAAATCAGCCCATTTCTCTCTCATCATGGTCGGCCAAGAGAGGAAAAAAGAGAAGAAAAGGAAAGAAAATAAGAACATAAACCCTAGGTGCCAAAAATTCAAGAAAAAGTGTGATTTTTCAAGGAAAATCAAGTGAAAAAAGGTAAGATTTATTAGGTTAAGTTTGAAATCTATCTTCTTTATGCATTTTCCCTTATTTTCCATGGTTAAAATGCATGTTTTCATGGGGAAACCATGGCTGGTCAAATGGGTATGGAGAGAGAAATGATGTTAGATTGATTTGATTTTGAGTTATGTTAGTGAATTTAGTTAGTTTAGCATATTAGTAAGCAAAACAACAAGAAAAAAGTTGATTTTCCTTAGTGTTCTTCAATGGCCAAACCTTGCTTGGAGTGTGGGAGTGATGGGTTGATTTTTATTTCAAGAGAATTAGTTAGAAAATGAATAATTATGGAGAGAAAATTAAATAGGAAAAATTATGGTGTTAGTGCACCATTTTGGCCGAATTTTCCAACAAGGAATATGAATGTGGCTTTGCTGAATTTTAAGGTATTTAGCTTGACATTGGTGATTTGAAGCGTTAGAAAAGAAATGGAGTTGATTGGACCTAAATCGGACGCGTATATCAATTTATCGAATAAAAGACCGAAATAGGCCAATATGGTGTTTAGGCAAAATTTAGACATTTTGCATTTCATATCATGCATAAGCATAGAATCTAGGTTAGTTTGTTTTAATTTAGCATCAATGTAATAAATATTTTGATTGTACACTGTGTTTAGGTGGTGAGTCCTTTGAAAAAAAAAAAGAAGGTAAGGAGATTGCGCCCGAGGATCAATAGGTAGAGTGCCTCGAAAAATCCAAAATTTTGACATAGTGAGTAAACCTATTATCGTCTTAATTATATAGAGTAGTTTTTATTCAATTGTGTGATTTTATAGAAAAATGGGTTTTAAATGGTAAATTATTATGTTTTAGGAGAAATTATGATTTTATAAAATGATTTTATGAATTTTTCAGAAATTAAATGATGATTTTGGAAAATAGAGTAATTGGAGATTGTTTAAATTGTTGTATTATAAATTGTGTTTAAATTTAATGGCTTACAACAATATATGAGCATGTATGGCTAATTTGGTTTTTGTGTTAGAATTATACGTACTGTGTATTCAACCTTTAGAGGCTAGATTTCAATAAACTGCAATGCCATGCCAATTAAAATTTTATAAATCAGGTGGTAGACAAAATAATTCATAATCCATGCAGTGGAGATCTTGTGGACCAGCCTATGAGAGGGGGCACAGGATCAGATATATATATATATACCTTACCTCAATCGGAGAGCCGTGTGAAGGGTACCTCTGGAGGTAAAGTTTGAGTGCACTTCACATGGACCATCGTGTGAGAGTGAGACTCAGCCAACATGAAGGAATGGCTAGATTTTAAAATATAAAAATATATTCATGTGTGTACTACACTGAATAGCCTTGGAGGTCTCGGTCAGATGCTTCAGTCGAGGTATCCCCGAGAATGATTTTGGCATAAGCCAAGTATTTAAAAGATGCATAAGCCAAACTAAATATTAATTATTTGAGTAAAATAATTCTATTTTGTTCAATAAAATATTTTAATTGTCTCTACTTGATTTAAATGAATTGAGATAAGATAAAATGAAATAAAAAGAATGAGTTTGAATTTATCTCCATTTACTCGACTTTAGATAATTTAGCTAGTATCTGTTTACTCACTGAGATTTTATAATCTCACCCTCTCATTTCCTCACATTACAAGCTCAGAGATTTCCATAGTTAGCAGATTCGATCAAGGACCACAGTGGACTTGAATCGAAAAGAACTGTAGGTTCACAGTTTTCAATACATTTCGGTTAGTTGTGGACCCACGTGTCATTGTAATTTAAATTTCATACTTTGGTCGTTTGTATTAAAGTATGTTAAAATATATTTAGTTTTTACGCTGCAAAAATTATTTATTGATAGCTTTATAAAAATTGTTTTATAAGAAAATAGATTATTTTATTGAGTATTTCTATTTTATTCAAACAATTAAATTTTTACTTCAAACAAAAGTTTTAGACCTTGAAATTTATTTTTAATCATAAAATATGTGTTTTCTATGCTTCTACTACGTTTTTCGCTAGTTTTGAGATTTTCGACGAAAAATGACGAAAATGCCCCTATGAGCCAGAAAATAATATTTTAATGTTTTGATTGGGAAATGAATTGAAATTCTTTGAAATATGATATTTAATAACTGTCGCTCACTGGGGAAGTACGAAAGCTGATACTAAGCCTTGCGAGGTTCCGGTCGGTATTCCGGGTAATGAGTGCCTATAGAGACGTCGCGACGGTTGTCATAGGCCCGATGGGAATTCCAGGTCGTGACAGCACTAGAAGACGGATTAACGGCTAGAACCATCTCCCAACTATTTCCAACGACCATAAACTGTCAAAACTACCATCAGAGTTGTTTCTCCAAGTATAAAAGAAGCTTCCAACAGCTAGAAAGTAGATTTCAACACTTTCAAGTCCAAAAAGAGCAAGAAAACTAGCAAAACTCTATGTTTTCTCACTAAACTCAACTCCCATCTTTGAAATTGAGAGCTGCACTTTAATTTGTACCAATTAGATCAACTTTGTGATCATTAGGTACACTCTTTTACTTTCTCTACTTTTGATTTTAAAGTGAGCGAGTCATTCTAAAGGTTGTTTCAAGCTAGGATTGCTTGAATGTGTTAAGGTTCTAACTTAACCTTGAAAAGTTAGGTGGTTGGGTTTTAGTTCAGGCCGAGCAAAACTAGTGTAAATGTTTTGGCTAAGCCTGGTAAAAGCCATTGTAAAGCTTGGTGAAAGCTTGTGAATTTCACCGGTTCATAATGGATTTGTTAGAAAATCCTTGGTTGGATAATCAAGGTAGTGGATATAGGTCTAGGACCGAACCACTCTAAATTCTTGTTCCTTGTCTACTTTGTTTTATTTTTCCTTGTTCTCTAAATTAGTTCTTTATCTTATCAAAGAGCCAGTTTTTGCTATTCACCCCCATCTAGCACATACAATTAGGACCAATAAGTGGTATCATAGCTAGTTCCCTATTTTTAAGGTCTAACACCCTTTGGGAGGATCCATGGCACTTCAAAAATTAATAGTGGCTGAGGGACAATCAACAAATAGACCACTTCTGTTTGATGGCTCTAACTATCCTTATTGGAGCACTAGGATGTTAATATACATTAGAGCAATAGATTATGAAATGTGGGACATCATAACTGATGGACCCTTTATTCCCTCAACCTTAAATGTCGTCACAAATGAGTTAATGCCTAAGCCAAGGCTTGAATGGACCGAAGCAGAAACTAATAAAGTCCAAACATATTTTAAAGCTATCAATACACTGCATTGTGCCTGGACTCCCACCGAATTCAACAAAGCATCTGTTGGTTCCATTAATTTTTGATGATAATAAAACATTCCCATGTCATTTGTGTCTAATATTTTACCTAAATGTGCAAGGGAAATGTCTACAAAGAAACAATATATCAATCTTCCTAATGAGCACTTAAAGATGTGATTTGGATAAGGAACAAGGATGATTATTATAAAGGAAGTCCCCTGATATGACAAGAAAGATCATTGGTTGAACAAAGGTCAAAGTAAAGAAGTGGAATGTTGAAGCTTAGTGAGAAACAAAACCAAGTTAGTCGACCAAGAAAATGGGTTAGTCGACTAAGTGTTCTCTGCCAAATCTGCGCCTGAAATAGAACCAACTTAGTTAACCAAAGGAAAAATTTTAATCGACTAAGTGCTCTCTGTCTGCATCATACACTAGGCAACTAAAAGACAGATTAACGGTTAGAACCTTCCTTAAACTGTTTCTAAAGGTCATAAACATCCCAACAGCCATCAAACAAGCCTCTCCAAATAAAAAAAGATATTCAAATGCCAAGGAAAAAAACTTTTGGAAGATTATTGAGAGATTTCATTCTATTCAAGCCAAAAAAAGCAGCAAATTTAGAAATTCTTTGTACTCTCCATTGCACTCAAACGCCTATCTTTTGTTATTGTGTTTAGCTCTAAACCGTGTACCATTTAGATCAATTTGTGATCATAGGTATTTTTTTTTCTACTCATCTTTGTATTCTTAGAGTGAGGGCTTCACTCTGAGTGTTTGATTCAAGCAAGGTTTGCTTGAATGCTTATAGGTTACAACTTAGCCTTGAAAAGTTAAGTGTTGGGTTTTAGTTTAGCCCGTGAAAAACTAGTGTAAAGGTTGTGGTTGAGCCTTGAAAAACCACATTGGGGTTTTAGTTTAGCCTGGGAAAAACTAGTGAAAGGTTGTGGTTGAGCCTTGAAAAATCACCTTAGGGTTTTAGTTGAGCCCGTGATGAGCCTTGAAAAACCACCTTGGGGTTTTACTTGAACCCGTGAAAAACTAGTGTAAAGGTTGTGGCTAAGCCTTGGAAAAGCCATCATAAAAGCTTGGTGGAAGCTTGTGAATTCCATTGTTTTAGTGTTTGGTTTGAAAATCCTTGGTTGGATAATCAAGTTAGTGGTAGGTCTTAGACCGAACCACTATAAATACCTTGTCTATTGTCTCTTTTATTTTGCTTTCTTTGTTTTGAGATCAAGTCTCAATCCAACCAAAAGAGCCATGATAATGCTATTCACCCCTCCTCTAGCACTCACATTTGGGACCAACAATTGGTGTCAGAGATAGCTTTCTGCATACAAGGTCTAACACCCTTAGAGAGGATCCAAATGGCTCTACAAAAATCAGTTGTAGCTGAGGGACAATCTACAAACATACCATCTCTATTTGATGGCTCTAATTACCCTTATTAGAGCACTAGAATGTCAATATACATTAGGGCCATAGATTATGAAATGTGGGATGTCATCACTGATGGTCCCTTTATTTCCTTAACTGTAAATGTAGTTACAAATGAGTTGATGCCTAAACCAAAGTCTGAATGGACCGAGGTTGAAACCAAGAAAGTGCAGACCAACTTTAAAGCAATCAACACCTTACATTGTGCCTTAACTCCCACTGAGTTTAACAATGTCTCAAGCTGTACAATAGCTAAGCAATTGTGGGACAAGTTAAGAATAATTCATGAAGGGACTTCTCAAGTTAAGAAGTCCAAGATAGCCCTCTTGACCCATAACTATGAGATGTTCAAAATGGAGCCTAGTGAGGACATCACCAGCATGTTTGATAGGTTCACAAACATCACAAACAAACTCAATCAACTAGGAAAACCTATCCCCAAGCATGAACTTGTAAAAAGACTTCTTAGAAGTCTATCTAAGTCATGGAAGCCAAAGGTGACTGCCATTAGAGAAGCCAAGGATTTGAACATCATCACACTCAATGAAATATGTGGGTTACTCCTCACACATGAGTTGGAGCTCAAGGAAGAAGAAGAAGAGGATAGAAAGGAGGTAAAAGAAAAGAAGAAAAACATAGCGCTAAAAGCCAACGTGCTTGAGGAAGAGCTGGTAAAGCTCTCATGCGATGATGATGATGATGAACTTGCACTTGTTGCAAGAAAATTTAAAAAACTGATGGGAAGAAAGAGTCGAAGATTTATAAGAAAAATCCTTAAAAGAAACCAAGGTCCTTCTTGGAAGAAAAACAAGAATAACAGTAGTAACAAGGAAGAAGTGATCTGCTACGAATGCAAGAAACTAGAGCACTATAAATCTAAATGTCCATTGCTGAAAAAGGAGACACCTATGAAGTACAAAAAGTCGAAAAAGGCAATGGTTATTGCAACCTGGTCTGATAATGACTCGAGCACAGAAACTGATGAAGAAAGCTCAAGGAAAGAGCTAACATCTACTTAATGGCAAAGGATGATGAAACAGAGGTATGCTCATCGACTTGTGATATATCTATGAATAATTTACAAGATAAGTATGACAATTTATGTGATGAATTTGAAAACCTATTTTTAAAGTATAAAACCTTGAAGAAAAAGGCTGCATTCCTTGAGAAAGACTTAAAAAAGATAAAACATGACTTCAACTCTGTTTTTGAACAAAGAAATTTTTTGCAAATTGAGTTGGAACATTCAAAAACAAAATTTGAAATTATGAAGGTAGAGCTGCAAAACAAATCTGCTACTTTGCAAAAATGTCTTGATGAAAATGCAGCACTGAAGTGTTTGAATAATGATTATCTAAAGAAAAATTCTTATGTTAAGAAAAATCATCACAATGCATCATCTAGATGCTATTGTTGTGGAAAATATGGTCATTTATCCTATGGTTATGTAAGAAATATAAACATGCAGAAAACCAGAAAAAATCTAGGTGCCAAAAGGTTCTTCTATTGCCACTAACACACAAGGACCCATCAAAGTATGGGTACCTATCAAGAAGAACTGAACAATTGTTTTGTAGGTTGAGCTGCACCTAAAGGAAACATGTTCAAAGGCTCAACACAAGAGGAAGTGGCTATGGCACATGGATAGTGGCTGCTTTCAACATATGACAGGAGATGAAATACTGTTTGCTCAGCTGGATAAGAAAAATGGAGGCACCGTGTCGTTTGGAGATGATTTAAAATGTAGAATTCAAGGGATATGAACAGTTGGTAAGAACTCTCATACTCAAATTAGTCATGTGTTGCTTGTTAAAGGCTTGAAGCATAATCTGCTAAGCATCAGTCAGCTATGTGATAAAGAGTTCAAGGTTTGTTTTGATTCCAACAAATGTGAAGTAATAGATATAGGCACTAACAAAACTACTTTCATAGGAAAAAGATTGAAAAATATGTATGTTATCTTTCTTGAAGATCTAGAAAAGAAAAATGAAATGTGCTTAGTAGCAGACACTGAAAATGACAGCTGGTTATGGCATAGAATACTAGGACATGTAAGTTTAAACACCATGACAAAGTTGATCAAGAAAGATTTAGTTGTTGGATTGCCTACACTGAAATTTGAAAATGATAAGATGTGTAAAGCTTGTCAATTAGGAAAACAAGTAAAAACTTCTTTCAAAGATAAAAATGTTATTTCAACATCAGGACCTCTTGAAATGCTGCATATTGATCTTTTTGGTCCAATTAGCACCACAAGTCTAAGTGGAAAATCTTATGGCTTATCGATAGTTGATGACTATTCTAGGTTTACTTGGGTTTATTTCCTTGCCCACAAGAATGATGCATTATCAACTTTCATAGGCTATTGTAAGAAAGTTGAGAATGAAAAATGTACACCCATTGTTAGGATTGGAGTGACCATGGAGGAGAATTTGAGAATGATGAATTTGAAAAGTTTTGCAATGAAAAAGGGCTGGAACACAATTTTTCTGCACCAAGAACACCCCGGCAAAATGGAGTTGTAAAGAGAAAGAATAAAACATTGAAAGAGATGGCTAGAATTATGCTTTGTGAGAACAACCTTCCTAAGTACTTTTGGGCTGAAGGTGTAAATACGACAGCTTACATTCTTAATAGGGTCTCAATTAGAGCAATTATCTCAAAGACCCCTTATAAGCTATACAAAGGAAGAAAACCAAACATCTCTCACCTTAGGAGCTTTGGCTACAAATGTTTTGTTCTAAATAATGGAAAACAACCATTCGGAAAATTTGATGCCAAAAATGATGAAGCAATATTTTTAGGATATGCCATGAACTCAAAAGCTTATAGAATTTTCAACAAAAGGACATTAAGTGTTGAAGAATCTGTCCATATAGTTTTTGATGAATCAATCTATGCTGAAAAAAGAGTTCATGAGGATGATGAAGATTTAAAAAATCTAGAAAGACACATGGAAGAAATGAGTCTAAATGATAGCAAGAATAATGAGGAAGACTCATCTAGGGGAGAACCCGTAGCTCTACCTTTAGAAAATCTGCAAATACAAGAAATCCAGCATAGTGATTTACCTAGAAGCTGAAGATACGTGAGAGATCACCCATAAGAACAAATCATAGGTAACATATCTCATGGAGTTAAAACTAGGAAAGGAACTAAGGAGATATGTGAATTTACAACATTCATTTCTCAAGTTGAACCTAAAAGCTTTGAAGAAGCTGAAAAATAGGAAAGTTGGATTTTACCATGCAAGAGGAGCTAGATCAATTCAAAAGAAACAATGTATGGTCACTAGTGCCTAAGCCCTCAAATCATCCTATAGTTGGTACTAAATGGGTATTTAGAAATAAGGTTGATGAACAAGGAAATGTAGTAAGAAACAAAGCAAGATTGGTAGCAAAGGGATATAATCAAGAAGAAGAAATAGACTATGAGGAAACCTTTGCTCCGGTAGCTAGAATAGAAGCCATAAGGTTATTAGTTGCCTTTGCTTGTCATATGAACTTCAAGTTATATCAAATAGATGTAAAGAGTGCATTCCTTAATGGACTTATTCAATAGGAAGTTTATGTTGAACAACCAAATGGTTTTGAGGATTTTGAAAAACCAGAATATGTTTTTAAACTTCACAAAGCCTTGTATGGATTGAAACAAGCTCCTAGAGCTTGGTATGAAAGGCTTTCTAAATTTCTGGTAGAGAAAGACTATATTAGGGGCAACATAGATACAACATTATTTATCAAGAGATACCTAAATGATCTAATCATAGTTCAAATTTATGTAGATGACATTATATTTGGTGCAACTAATGAATCTCTTTGCAAGAACTTTGCTAAGGAAATGCAGGGAGAATTCGAAATGTGCATGATAGGAGAATTGAAGCACGTTCTTGGCCTTCAAATCAAGCAATGCAAAGAAAGAATTTTTAGCAGCCAAGATAGATACGTTCAAGACATGCTCAAGAAGTTTGACATGCTGAAACTAAAGCCCATCAGCACACCAATGAGTTCATCTACAAAATTTGATGTTGATGAGAAAAGTAAAGATGTAGATCAAAAGCTCTATAGAGGTATGATTGGATCTCTTCTTTACTTAACATCAAGTAGACCAGATATTCAGTTTAGTGTGTGTTTATGTGCTAGATTTCAATCTCAACCTAAAGAAACACACTTAACTGCTGTGAAAAGAATATTTAGATATCTATTAGGAACTCAAAACTTAGGAATTTGGTATTCAAAAGAATCACTATTTAGCCTTGTAGGATATTCAGATGCTGACTTTGCTGGAAGTAGAACTGATAGGAAAAGCACTAGTGGAACATGTCAGTTCTTAGGTAGCATGCTTGTATGCTGGTCAAGCAAAAAGCAGAATTCTATAGCATTGTCCACTGCTGAAGCTGAATATGTATCCTTAGGCAGTTGTTGTGCACAAGTTCTATGGATTAAGCAACAATTGAAAGACTATGGATTATCAATGAACAACACTCCCATATATTGTGACAACACCAGTGCTATAAATATTTCAAAGAACCATGTACAACACTCAAGAACCAAATAGATTAAGGTTAGACACCGCTTCATTAGAGATTATGTAACTAAGGGAGAAATTAATATCGAATTTGTGAGCACTTTGCATCAGCTTGCTGACATATTTACCAAACCCCTTAGCAAGGATAGATTCTGTGAAATTAGAAGAAATCTAAGAATGTGTTGTTTGGAAGAGTTATAGGGAGAAGTCTGGACTAAATAGAAAAAAACAGAAGGCACTTAGTCAACTAAAGTATGAAACTCAGTCAACTAAGAGCATTCTGTTTCATTAGAACCAAAGAACTACCAGTTTATTGTTAAAGGTTTAAAATAATGAAATCTTATACTTACCGGGTGATAAAAGGAGAAAAGAAAAACTGAGAAAGTAAATAGTAAAAATATTAGAGGAAATTTTGAAATTTAGGAAAGTGAGGCAATTGTTAAGAGGGAGGCAGACGGTTTCTAAATTAGAAACTGTCAACCACTTCTATCCTTCATCTTCTGATAACCGATTCTCTCAAAACCCTAGCAATCTCATCTACATTCCATCTTCTGAAATCAACTGAGAATCTTTCTTTTCTCACAACCTGAAACTCCAAATGGCTAAGTCGACTTTACTCAAAGAGTTACTAGAGAAGAAAAAGGGGAAGAGACTGATGGAGGAAGGCACCGAGACAAAAAATCATCAAAAGAAGCAGAAAAAGATATCGGGTGCAGAGATACAGAAAACTGAGAAAAATCCCAATAAGAAAAAACAAACAGAAAAAAAAAATTTGGGAAAACAAAGAAGAAATACAAGAAGAAAATGTCTTCAAAAGGTACTTCATCCTCATCATCCATCAAATTTAGAAACAAAATTCATGAGGAGAGATTTAAGAAAATTGATGTCACGACCCAATTCCCGGGCCATGACCGGCGCAAGGACCCAATGAGCATAGCTCACTAAGCCTAAGCAAGCCTAATTTCACTTTCTTTATTCCATACATGCTCGTGTGAGGCATCCACACGTAATGCACCCAGTGTGCATACAATGCCAACTAACAGTGACATATCCAGTCACACATACACACACACACCCTTTCCGGGTGTGGACACAGCCAATTCACAATGACATTATTAATCACAGTATACATGCACTATTCCAGTCATGTATTTGGAAACTTACATTGCTTACACATTTACATTCATACCAGTCAAATATAAACTCTGACAATGTACATTACATGTACATATCCATCATACAAAAACCCATGACTTTCAGCGGAGACATGTACAACAAAAACGGCCACTACTGAATGCCAGACACCTACCAGGAGATGGACTACTGTGATCCCGCGATCTAGGAATCTACAATCTCCTGATCTGAAAACATGAATTTTTGAAAACGGTGAGTATAAAACTCAGTGAGCAAACATTAGATAGGAACAAGCCATAATACCAGGAAGGGTAAAAAATATGATGCATACATTTGAAACACATTCATTTTTATCCAATTTATTATCGAACCCTTCCCCTCACTTCAATTTAATTTATAATGAAGGAATAATCAATTTCATACATACGCACACAAATAAATACAACATTCCATTGTCTCACCTGCTGAAGATATCGTGTGCACCATGTGCACTCACCAGCTCATGTGTATCCCCCCACATCGTGCACATAGCTGGAGTGGTCCTGTGCACCATGTGCACTCACCGGCTCATGTGCATCCCCCCACATCGTGCACATAGCTGGAGTCATCATCATGTGCACCATGTGCACTCACCAGCTCATGTGCATCCCCCCACATCGTGCACATAGCTGGAGCTACAGTGTGCATCCCCCCACATCGTGCACCAACCACATTTTCCACATCCAATCTCACAGACATGAGCATTTCCCCACATCACACACATGTACATTTACATATATACATCAACAATATCAAATGTCCATACATCACACATATTCACACATATGTGACAACAGGTTATAAGAACACATAATTTCATGCATACCACATAATTCCATCACGTAAAATCATTTTTATCAGGGGCTTGTTCCCGGCACACATTTTAAAAACTTTGAATAAATCATTTAATCATCTATTTCAATACAATGTGCATTTCCCAAATAATTTGAAATGCAAGTTCACTCACCGTCTCACAAATCTGGATTTCGGATGCTCTCGGATTAAAAATCCTCAACCACGATTCCCTTGCCTTTTCCGGACTTCTCACCACCTTAACACAGAATAAAATTAAGAAATTACTATAATGCCCCCAAACTAATACAGATTAATTTAAATTGCTAACGTATGATACGCAAAGGCAAAAATGCGTCCGATTATCGCTTTAACGCGGCATTGCCTAATTTCGACCGATTACCCGATTAATCGACTATTATGTCCAATTTGATTCCGAATTGGCCCATTCTTTTTCTAATACTTTAATTCACCACAAATCATTCAATTAATGCCAATTTCAGCATTCACCATTTTCCATTTCTTTATGGAAAAATTCGGCCAATACAGTGCATTAGCACTGAAAATTTTCCTACTACATTTTTCACTTGCATTTGTAATTTTCTAATTTCCTTCATTTCAAATAAAATCATTTCATTTGAAATGAAACAATTTCTTCATGGTTTCTCTACACCCTAGGTTCGGTCAATGAAGAACAACCATGAGATTCAATTTCTTTCTTCCATTTTTGTCCATAATCATGCTTAACTACCTCTAAACACTAACATAGTTTAAATTCAATCCAATCCAACATCAAATCCATACTCATACCCATTTTTCAGAATTCATTCCATCATGATATCTCCATATTTAACCATAGAATTCAAGAACAAAAGCATAGATATGGTAAATCACAAGCCAAAGTAAAGATTTATTACCTTTTTCAAGTGATTTCCTTTGAAAATCATACTTTTCCTTAAATTTCCACCTAGGTTTTGTGTTTTTCTCCTTTGTTCTTCTTTTCTACCCTTCAATTCTGGTGTGAGCCGAATATAGAGAGAGAAATGAGGGTTAAAGGCTGATTTTTTATGGCTTAAATAATAAAATATAAAAGCTTGCCACGTGTCATCACGCTATTGGCCCATTTTCTTTACTTTTTGACTTTTTCTTCCATTTATTCTCCACCACTTGATTAATCAAGTCAACATCTGATCCAAGGTTGATCATGGCTGGAAATAATGGTTCTGGTGATGCAAAATTACGATTTTACCCCCGGGATGGCAAAATTACAATTTTGCCCCTATACTCTAAAATGTACCGAAATTTCATTATTTTCACTGTCCAACCTCAAATAACACTAATATAAATCAATATTACCCAATTGGGGCAAAATCCTTTCAAAAAAATTCCCGTTTAGTACTCCGGTGGCAAAATTACCATTTTACCCTTGTGCTCCAATAACACCGAAAATCACCATTTTACACTGCTAAACATCATTTTATACTCCAAAAATCATAACTATATTTCATATAATTATTTTTGGTCCAATGTGATCAAATCTTGGTTAAAAATCTACATAAATCAACAAATGAGAAAATGACCGTTTTGTCCTTAGTCGGTCAATTTTCTCGATTGACTCCAGACTGGACCCTGAACTCCAAATCACTATTCTGAGCTGTTCTGTGGGTCTCAAAATTTTGAAATTTCTCTTAGAATTTCTATTAAACTAGTTTGAAACTCGATTTAACTTAATCGTACCATTACGTACAATACCGGCTTTCTAACAACTTAGACAGGGTCTCACAATTGAGAATGCTCCCATTACATGCGGGAAGTATATTGATTGGGAGGGTTTCAGTGAAACCCCTAAACTCCAAACAAGTTTAACAGACTATTTATTGAAATGAGGATAAATGAGTATAGTTTTTTCAAGGACATGACATATAGTGTTAGTTTAGTTAAAGAATTCTATGCTAGCATTGCATTAAGTGAGAGAGAACTTGATGATTCAGAGGACTTTCAGAGGAAAATTTGAAATGTATTTTTTAATGGGAAAGAGTTTTTGGTTACACCCTCAAATTTAAGTAATCTGTTAGAAATAGAGGGAGAAGATGAAGAGTATGAAATGCTTGACAAATGTGATCCTGCATTTGTGTGGGAAATTATCACAGAAAAGAAAGAAAAATTTTCTTCAAAGAGCAATGCAGGACTGATCATTAGTCCATAATTTAGAATCTTGCATTACTCTGTAGCTGCTAATCTGCATGGTAGGAGTGGTAGCTTAAGCTACATCAACCTTCAAGGTTTTTGGCTGATGGAGCATGCTTTCACTAGAGAAGTTTTGAACCTTGGAAGGTTCATGATTGAGAGAATGAGGGCAGCATGTAAACTTGAAAAGATTCATTTACCATATGGCAATGTAATTACATCTCTTGTGAAGAAAAAGGGAATATGGGCAAAAAGGTATGATATAGACATGGTGAAGAGTAGGGATCAGCCCATTTATTTGGGAAGCTTAATCAAAATAGGGTATAGGGTGTATGGGGACACTTTCAGCAAGACCTCCAAGATTACTTTAGTGCAAACCCAACCAGAGGCAGCCCCCACACCACCTAAGACAGGTCCCTCTCAGTTCTCAAATGAAATCATGTTCAATCTGCTGATGAGGATGGATGCCAAGCTCACTGATCAAGGAGCAAGGCTTGTGAAAATTGAGGAAAGGATGAATGTGATTGAGGCCAGCTTGAAAGAAAAATCTAAAATGCCATTTGGACCTGCTGAAGCTTACTCCTCTGCTACTCAAAGCATGGCACTAGAAGGACAAGGTGCTAAAAGATCAGCATTGCAACCAGAAGGTTCTGAATTCCAAGATGCAAACCCTGAATTTCAAGCTGAAAGGTCTGCCTACAAGAGTGCAAGTCTTAGAGATCAAGGCCCTAAACCAGGATTTGAGGAACCTCTCAAATCCACCTCAACAGGAAAGAAAACATCTGATCAAGACACTGAGGTGGTTGGTTCACCACTTGGCCCTTCTCAACATCAGCCTCCATCACACCTTGAACAAGAAGCATCCCTTCCTCAATTTGATGAAGTGTCTGTCATGGGACTTTTCTATCCAATGGTGAGAGAAGAGCAAGCAGAGAAAGAGGCAGTAGCAGCTCAAGCTACTCAAGCAATGACTTCAGTACAGGAAGTAGCAGAAAAAGGGAAAAGACAAAGGAAAAGGAAAAATAAAAGAAACAGCTTATGCAACAAAGCCTCAGCCATTTGTCATGAGACAAAAGAAGATAGCCAAAAAATCAATACCTCCAAGAACAAGGAAGTCTTCAGGATTGGCAGAGAAAGCAAAATCACCTTCTGCAACCTCTTCTCAAGCACCAATAAAAGTCTCTAATTAGACCATTCCACAGAAAACTGCACAAACACCTCCTCAGCCTCCTCAGCTACCTCTTGAAGCATCCACTCAACCACCTCCGAGACCACCCTTTCCCCTTCCACTAAATCCTTTTTGGGAACAATGGAATGAGATATGTCAGACCCGATCCTAGGATATGGTTATTATGTCGTTTATGTACTTGACAGCACGTTCCCATATTGGAATGATTAGAAAAATCATTAAAGGTCGACATTTCACCAAATGTTATGAGTAAGCTGATTAAAGCCTCGAATTGATCTAAACAGAGAATTGAGGATGAATTTGAGAAAACTAAAACCCCTGAAATGACTTAAAATGGTGATTCGGAGTTCGAGCATTGATTTAGAGTCGAACAGGGAATTTCACTTTCTAAGGGCAAAATTGTAATTTTACCATTTGAGGTGAAATTTGAAATGTTGGAAGAGATTTTTGATTAAAATTAACTATTTAATGATATATAGAACATAATTGGAGTTTGAGAAGTGAGAAATTTTGACTCCGGTAATTTTCTGAGCATAGGGGCAAAATGGTAATTTTGACCCCTAAGGACAAATTGAGAAATTTTGGGAAAGATTTTGACCCCAATTGCCCCATTGGAGTATAATTTGAGGTTGAAAGGTGAAAATTTTGAATTTTTATAATTTTTGGAGTATAGGGGTAAAATTGTAATTTTTGAAAATTTGCTCCACCATGGCATTTGACAACACATGGAATTCAATTAATGTCTTGGATAAGTGAGAAATAATGTGTGGTGGAGAAAGAATGAATAAATTTTAAACAATTACACATGGACCAATAAAATGGTGCCATGTGTCAAGTAAAGAAATAATATTTTAATGACTTATAAAAAGCCAAATTTCTTCAGCATTCTTACCCATTTTGGCTGACCAGCAAGGGAAGAAAAAGGGAAAAGAAAACCAAGAAACCCTAGGCTGAATTTCAAGGGGAAAAGTGTAGAAATTCAAGGTTGATCAAGCTAAAGATAAAATTCCTTTAATTTTCTTTGAAATCTACCTTACCTATCCATTTTTTTTCAATTTCCATGCATGAATCTCAAGTGGGCATACCAAACCCATGCCAGTCAAATTTTGTAGGAGTAGCTTTGATGCTTGATTTTGGTAAATTTTAAGTTAAATTAGTGTTTTTAGTTAGGTAATAATGAAATGTACCAAAATCTAGCAAGAAAACTAATTTTTCCTCTTGAAACCCATTATGGCAGAATATTATTGGGGATGAATGGCTACTGAAATTGATGCTAAATTGAGGTATTTAAGTGAGATTTGTTGAATTATGAATATAGAAATTAAATGGGAATTATTGGTGCAAAGATATAAATTTTACCTAATACGGGTAAACGCGTAATTTATCGTCTAAGATTGATACGCTAACCCACATTTACAGTAATTGAGTATTGTGGATATAATTGGAATATTAGAAATTGAAATGGGTCAAATCAGAGTTAAATTGAGGATTTTAACAATTTAGACAGTGTGTAGGCGAGTCGATCGAACACCGTGATTAAACGACTGTCCGAACCATTTTTATCTCATTTCCATGCATCATGTAGAGCCTGAAATCATTTATAGTGGTTTGACACAAATAATTGAAAATGTGTCAAAAATTATGTATAGGTGGTGGGTCCCCCGAACGTGAGAAAAATTCAGTATAGTGGAAATCGAAAGTAGGAGTATTTTGCACTCCTGACGCGATGAGTGGATAAATTATCGTCTGTAATATCTATAGTAGTTTTTTTTTAATGAATTTTATGCTTTTTAAGGCATGATAAATTTGAAGTATAAAGTATTATGATTTTTAATTAAAATGTGTTTTGATGAAATATGATTAAATAAATGAATTTTATAAATTATTTTGAAAAGAAATACTGTTTTGAAATTAAATGTTGATTTTATTAAAATGGAGTATATGGAGACTTACCTGGTGAATTGTGAATCTTACTTGCTATTAAAATTGTGGCTTATGATATTATGTTACCATGCTGGCTGAGCTTTCATGTTATTGTGAAATATGTGCACTGTTGTTTATTTGAATGCAATATATAGAGCTGTACTGGTCATGTATGCTACTAAAAGGTTTTAGTAAAATGGTGGGTTGATTAGTTGCTGCAGTGGCGGGTTTCCGTGGACTGCCTTTAGGAGGGGCACGATAAACTCAGTTATATATCACCTCGGTTGTAGAGGCGCGGAGGGTAACTCCTGAGGTGACCATAGAATTTACTCCATGTCTGACCCCACGTGAGAGTGAATTCGGCTAACGCCAAGGAACAATTGTATTTTCAAATATGATATGATCTTAACAGCCTTAGAGGACTCGGTTGGATGCCCTAGGCCAAGGCATCATCGAGTAAGAGTTTCAACAATAGCTTGGTTTTCAAAAAAATCGTAAGCCCTAGCGATTTAAGGATTTTGATGATTTTGATTATTTTTATTGAAATTTGAAATGTCTTATATGAGATAAAAATCAAAGTTTGTGCTATGAATTGCTCAATTACGTGGTGTTTTCCTTTGTGTCCATCTACTCGACTTTAGATGTCGTAGATGGTAATTATCTACTCACTGGGTTGTAAAACTCACCACTCTCTCTTCCACCCATTTCAAGCTCGAGACTATTGATAAACACTCAGATTGCATTGAGAGGCTAGTTCGAAGTCGCGTCCTAGTGAACAAAGGTACATAGTTGTACATAGTGGGGCCCACATGTCATTGTAATTAATATACATATTTTGTTTATTCGTAATACAGTATCTATAAATTTATTTTACTTTCACGTGCTGAAAATTGATTTTCGATATTTCTAAAAAATATTATTTTACAATAAAATGTAATATTTTATATAATATTTTTATTTTATTCTATTATCTAAAAATTTTATTTTAATAAGGGTTTTCGGTATCAAAATTTATTTTCAATTGTGAATTATGTTTATTCTACTTGTATATAATGTTTTAACTGATTTTGAAATTTTTGGACAAAAAGGACCAAAATGCCCTAGTGTGGAAAATTGTGCATTTTGACTGTTTTGATCTGAAATCTGATTTTATTCTTTGAAAAATGTTACTTGGAAACTAATAACCACGGGAGAGATGGAAAACTGGTACGAGTGCCTATCGGGACATCGTGGCTGTTGTCATGGACTCGAGGGTGATTTCGGGTCGTGACAAGATAGATGTCAAACCCGATTCTAAATTATCTTACATGACATTTATATATGTGACATCATGCCTGCATATTTGAATAGTTCGATAGAGTTGATAAAAGCCGGCATTGTACTTAGAAGTACAAATAAGTTGATTTAAACCTCGAACTAATCAAAATAGGAATTTTAAGGTGAAATTAAGAATTTCATAGTCCAAAGATTACTTGAAATAATGATTCAGAGTTCGAGGGCTAATTTGGAATTAATCGAGAAAATTGACCGACTAGGGGCAAAACGATCATTTCACCATTTAAGGACAAAATGGAGATTTTTAATAAAGATTTTGATCATATTTGATCAAGAATGATTATTTGGAGTAAAAAATGAGGTTTAGCAGTGAAAGATTTTCTATTCTCGGTATTTTTGTAGTAGAGGGGTAAAATGATAATTTTGCCTTATTGGGGGCAAAACGGTAATTTCTACCACCAAATTTTGTCCAAAATAAAGGATTTTGTTTGCCAATAAAACGGATAAATATGAAAATATTTGTGGTGGGAAATTAAGTAGAAAAAGTCAAAAAAAAATTAAAATAATGGACCAATGACTTTATGACATGGGTCAAGTTTTAATATTTTATTATAAAATCATAAAAATCAGCTTATAACCTTCATTTTCTCTCACCAAAGTCTGCATAAACCAGAATCAAAGGGAATGAAAGGAAACAAAGCGGGAAAAACAAAAGCCTAGCCAAAAATCAAGAGATTTCAAGGGTTTTTCAAAGATCAAGCAAAGTAAAGGTAAAATTTCTTTAGTTTGGCTTTAAACCTAGCTTACCCATGCTTTAGCTTTTATTTTCCATGGTTGAATATTGAGTTATCATGCTGAAATGAGGAAGGCCAAATGGGTAAGAGAGAGATTTGATAATGGAAATTATTTGATTTTTAGTTATGTTGATGTTTGGTGATAGTTAAGCATGGTTATGAACAAAACTATAAGAAAAACATTCAATTTCTCTAGGGTTCTTCATTGGCTGAATCATGAAGGTTGAATATCAATGAGGGATTGTTTGTATTTCAAGAAAAATGGTTTGGAAAAATGATGAATTAAGTGAAAAAGGTGACTAGGAAAAATTATGGTGTCAGTGCACCGTAATGACTGAATTTTTACATGAAGAAATTGAAGGATTTTAATGCTGAAAATAAGTTATTTGAAATGTGATTGGTGAATTAAGATATTAGAGGAGAAATAAAGCAATTTGGAAGTGATTTGGACACAATTGTCAATTAATCGAGTGATCGGTCGAATTTAATCGATGACGCGTTTAAGCGATATTCGGATGAATTTTTCATTTCATATCATGCATTAGTAATTTAAATTAGTTTATATTAACTTAGGGGCAATATAGTAAATTCTCTAATTTTGTTCTGTGTCAAGGTGGTGAGACGTCCGAAAAAGTCAAAGAGATCGCGCTTGAGGACCATTAGTCCGAGTGCACCCAAAATATGGATTTTCGACAACTGTGAGTGAACATATTATCTCCTTATTTATCTAAAGTGATTTTTATTTAATTTAATGATTTTATGATAAGATTATTTGATTTGGTGAATTACCTATTTTATGTGAAAATAATTGTAGATTTTCTAAATAAATTCAAGTTATAAAATCAATTCGATTTTTCTAAATTAGATTTAAAATTTTATGATTGATTTGAAAATTTGAGTAATTGAGACCCTACGTTATATTGTAAAGCATGATTTGAATCAATTGGCTTATGGTATTATGGCATGATTGGCTGTCTTGTTAACTATGTTGAAAATTGTGAACTGTCTGTTCTACTCTGATAAATTACTTAGAAATGAAATTTGCCAAATCATGCTATTAAATGTTTTATTTAATTAGTGGATCATTATCTACTGTAGTAGATGGGTTTTTGTGGACCGGCCTAATTAGAGGTGGCACGGTAAAACCCATATATATTTTTATCTCAGTTGTAGAAGCGTGCAGGGTTATTTAATTGTCCTGTGATAGAGTTCACTTCACGCTAAACCACCACGTGAAGGTGAACTCAGCTAACGCCAATGATCGACTGTTTTTTTGAAAAAATTTTAAATTTGAATAGCCTTGGCAGACTCGGTTAGATACCTCAGCCAAGGTATCCCCGAGTATGTATTTCATGGCACAAGCCACGATTTTGATAAATCATAAGCCTTATTATTATTATCATATTTATTATTATGCGAGTAAATTAAAATTACTCGCACTGGTTTAAATAAGGTTTCATGTTATAAAACCCTTTGATATAAAAAGGTTTTTTTTGTCTCATATTACTCGCCTTTAGATATTTTAGGTGATATTTGTTTACTCACTGAGTTGAGTAAACTCACCACTCTCCCTTCCAACATTTCAGGATCAGACTAGTTGTAAATAGTCGTGTTTGCTGAGGACGACAGTTGATTTTGCAACCTCATCAACAATAGGTTTTCGTCCTCTTTACTTTTGTATATTCATGGGCACACGAGTCACTGTAAATGTATCTACACACTTTGTTTATTGGTATTTCAGTATATATGAATTTATTTTGTATTTACGCTATAAAACTTAATTACCAAACACCCTATAAATATTATTTTATAAGAAACTGAAATGTTTGATTTAATATTTTTATTATATTATGATAAATACTATTTCTTTTAAAATGAATTTTTATATAGTAAAACATGTCTCTGATTTCAAAATATATGTTTTCTATGTATTTGGAACAACATTACTAGAATTTGAATTTTTTTGATAAAAATAACAAAAATGTCCTTGTGAGTCGGAAGTCAGTTTGTGAATGTTTTGGTTTGGAAAGGACTAATAATTTGTAAAAATGTAATGTTCAACGACTGTCGCTTACAGGGGAGGTAAGAAAATCGAAACAATAGCCTTGAGGGGTTTCGGTTGGTATTCGGGGTATGAATACCTATCGAGATGTACCGGCAGTTGTCGGGGGCCCAATGGGAGTTCCGGGTCATGACAATTCGATTGGTATCAGAGCTCTTGGTTTCAAAGTTTGATTTTAAAGTGTTGGTTTTAAAAAGTCGTTTTAGAATTTACAGTGTCAGTATGACCTCGAGTTAGGTTAAGTCAAGTTAGGTTTACTAAGATGCATTTGCATATAGAACTTGAGGTCGCTTAAATTTGCGTAAATTTTACTTTATAGATTGATATGCCTCCTAGACTCGAGCAACCGCCCGTTACTCGATCGATCGGGAGAGGAAGGGGTAGTTCCCAACCTCGGCTATTAGAGGCAGTAGAGGAGGAGATGGCTGTGTCTACGTTTCGAGCAACACTTGCTGCTGAACAAACAGAGAGTCTTCCACATCCACCACCTCTTCCGCCACCTACGGGTGCTCCTGCCATGCCACCCGAAGCGACACAGGCATTGGCAGTATTCTTTACCGTGATGGCTGGTCAGGCACAGACTGGTCAAGTTCCACCTCCAGTGCCTCTAGTTATGCCTACAATACCACCACCAACGCCGAAAGTTTCCATTTCCAAGAAACTGAAGGAAGCTAGTCAGCTTAGCTGCGTTTCTTTTGTTGGTGAGTTAGATGTAACCACGGCAAATGATTAGATCAATCAGATATCAGAGACCTTTGTGGATATGAGATTGGACGACGAGATGAAATTAATGGTGGCCACAAAGTTGTTGGAGAAACGGGCTCATACCTAGTGGAGCACAGTAAAATCTCGTTCTTCTACGCCATTGACCTGGACAAATTTTCTTAGAGAGTTCGATGGTCTGTACTTCACGTATTTCCATCAAGAAAAGAAGAGAAGAGAATTTTTGAGCCTGAAGCAATGGAATTCAACGATGGAGGAGTATGAGACTCGTTTTAATGAGTTGATGTTGTATGTCCCAGAATTAGTGAGGACGAAGCAAGATCAAGCAAGTCACTTTGAGGAAAGGCTTCGCAATGAGATCAGAGAGAGGATGACTGTAACTGGTAGAGAACCTCACAAGGAAGTGGTGCAAATGGCTCTAAGGGTCGAAAAGCTCACTAATGAAAATCAAAGAATGCGGGCTGAGTTTGCTAAGAGGAGAAACTCGTGTGTATCCTCCAATCAGCCACCTAAGAGAAGTAGGGACACATCTGTTTATGAGAGTACTGCTTCTGTTTCGGTAACATCTCCTCAACCTTAGTTTTCGCAATCGTAGCAGAGACCTCCGAGGTTCAGTAGATTGGTTATGACTAGTTCGGGAAAGAGTTATGGAGGTTCAAATAGATACAGGAGATGCAGGATATTTCATATTGGGCCGTGCAAGGTGCCTGTATAATGCTATCATTGTGGATAGACGGGTCATATTAAGAGGAATTGCTCGCAGTTCGGACAAGGTACCATAGCTGCCCCATCTCCATCTGTTCGCACGGACATACAGAGGAGAGAGTCGGCTGGACCACAACAGAGGCAATGAGTGGTCATACGATCCAGTGTGGAGAGTAACACTCTAGTGCATCCATCTTTCAGACCACTAGTTTGCACTCCAATGAGGGTATTTGTAGTTACAGAAAAGGAAGCGCGTGCTAGACTTAGCACCATGACAGGTATCATTCTTTATTTGGTAGAGATGCATATGTTTTAATTGACTCGGGCTCTGATAGATCTTATGTCAGTACAACATTTGCATCATTTGTTGATAGAAACCTGTCACCACTAGAGGAAGAAATCATAGTTCACACTCCTCTAGGAGAGCAACTAGTTAGAAATAGTTGCTATAGAGATTGTGGAATAAGAGTCGGTGAGGAAGAATTTATGGGTGATTTGATTCCTTTAGAGATCCAAGATTTCGATTTGATATTGGGTATAGACTGGTTGAGTATTCATCGAGCGAATGTGGACTGCTTTAGAAGAAAAGTTGTTTTTCAGAGTTTGGAGGGAGCAGAGATTATATTTGCAAGGGAACGCCGGATATTACCGTCTTGTGTAATTTCGGCCATCAAAGTTTCGAAATTGGTGCAGAAAGGATACCCAACTTATTTAGCCTATGTGATTGATACTTCAGTAGGGGAACCTAAGTTAGAGGATGTCCCAGTAGTGAGTGAGTTTCCAAATGTATTTCCTGATGACTTACCGAGACTACCTCCAGATCGAGAGCTTGAGTTCCCTATTGATTTACTCCTAGGTACTGCACCTATTTCTATTCCCCCATATCGAACAGCTCATGTAGAATTGAAAGAACTGAAGGTTCAGTTACAAGACCTGCTAGATAAGGGTTTCATTTGCCCTAATATTTCTCCTTGGGGAGCACCAGTCTTGTTTGTTAAGAAAAAAGATGGCACTCTTCGATTATGTGTCGATTATCGACAGCTGAATAGAGTGACCATCAAGAATAAGTATCCTTTACCCTAGATAGGTGATCTCTTTGATCAGTTGCGAAGTGCTATGGTATTCTCTAAAATTGACTTGAGGTCTGGGTACTATCAATTGCAGATTAAGGAGCAGGATGTACCCAAGATTGCATTCAGGACTAGATATGGGCATTATGAATTTTTAGTGATGCCATTTGGTTTGACTAATGCCCCGACAGCGTTCATAGATCTTATGAACAGGGTGTTTCATCCGTATTTAGACAAGTTTGTGATAGTCTTTATTAATGACATCCTGGTATATTCGAGGAGTAATGATGACCATGCTGTCCATTTACGTATTGTGTTGCAAACTTTACGTGAGAGACAACTCTATGCCAAATTCTCTAAATGTGAATTCTGGCTGAAGGAAGTGATATTCTTGGGACATGTAGTATCTGGAGCTAGAATTTATGTAGATCTCAAGAAAATCGAGGCAATATTACAATGGGAGCAATTGAGAACAGTCACAGAGATTTAGAGTTTTCTCAAATTAGCTGGTTATTATCGGAGGTTTGTTTAGGGATTTTCACTAATAGCTACTCCATTGACTCGCTTGACTTGTAAGGGAGTTAAATTTGATTGGGACGATATTTGTGAGAGTCAGTTTCATAAGCTAAAGAATAAGTTAACCTCCGCTCCCATTTTAACATTTCCGATGAATGGAAAGGAGTTTGTGGTATATAGTGATGCTTTTAAATTGGGTTTGGGATGTGTACTAATGAAAGATGAAAAAGTAATAGCCTATGCTTCCCGACAATTGAAGAAGCATGAGGTAAATTACCCTACTCATGATATTGAATTAGCAGTAGTGGTTTTCACACTAAAGATTTGGAAACACTATCTATGTGGTGAGCGTCGTCAAATTTTTACTGATCATAAAAGTTTAAAGTATTTGTTCACCCAGAAAGAGCTTAATTTGAGACAGAGAAGATGGTTGGAGTTAATAAAGGATTACGACTTTGTGATTGACTATCACCCTAGGAAGGCGAACGTAGTAGCAGACGCTTTAAGTCGTAAATCCTCATCATCGACAACAGTAGCATTTCAGAGTTCTTATCTCTCTATGTTAATTGAAATGAAGTCCTTAAGGGGAAGCATGAACTTAGGGGGAGCAATCCTCATTTTTTGCAGAAACTAAAAAGGAATTAAAAAGACATTATGCTGTTAACCAAGGGATGTTTTGTCATCATCAAAAATGGGGGAAATTGTTGGCTCCATTAGTTTTTGATGATAATAAAATATTCCTATGTCATTTTTGTCTAATATTTTACCTAAGTGTGTAGGGGAAATGTCTACAAAGAAAAAATATATCAATCTTCCTAATGAGCACTTAAAGATGTGATTTGGATAAAGAACAAGGATGATTATTATAAAAGAAGTCCCCTGATATGACAAGAAAGATCATTGGTTGAACAAAGGTCAAAGTAAAGAAGTGAAAGGCTGAAGCTTAGTGAGGAACAGAACCAAGTTAGTCGACCAAGAAAATGGGTTAATCAACTAAGTGTTCTCTACCAAATCTGCGTCTGAAACAGAACCAACTTACTCGACCAAAGGAAAAATTTTAGTCGACTAAGTGCTCTTTGTCTGCAACATACACCAGGCCACTAAAAAACAGATTAACAGTTAAAACCTTTCTCAAACTGTTTCTAACGGTCATAAACGTCCCAACAGCCATCAGACAAGCCTCTCCAACTATAAAAGGATCTTCAAATGCCAAGGAAAATAACTTTTGGAAGATTATTGACAGATTTCATTATATTCAAGCCAAAAAGAGTAGCAAACTTAGAAATTCTTTGTACTCTTCATTGCACTCAAACGCTTATCTTTTGTTATTGTGTTTAGCTCTAAATCGTGTACCACTTAGATCAATTTGTGATCATAGGTACTTTCTTTTCTACTCATCTTTGTATTCTTAGAGTGAGAGTTTCACTCTAAGTGTTTGATTCAAGCAAGGTTGCTTGAATGCTTATGGGTTACAACTTAGCTTTGAAAAGTTGAGTGTTGGGTTTTAGTTTAGCCCATGAAATACTAGTGTAAAGGTTATGGTTGAGCCTTGAAAAACCACATTGGGGTTTTACTTTAGCCTAGGAAAAACTAGTGATAGGTTGTGGTTGAGTCTTGAAAAACCACCTTGGGGTTTTAGTTGAGCCCGTGAAATACTAGTGTAAAGGTTATAGCTAAGCCTTGGAAAAGCCACTGTAAAAGCTTAGTGGAAGCTTGTGAATTCCACTATTTTAGTGTTTGGTTTGAAAATCCTTGGTTGGATAATCAAGGTAATAGATGCAGGTCTTGGACCGAACCACTATAAATACCTTGTCCATTGTCTCTCTTGTTTTGCTTTTTTTGTTTTGAGATCAAGTCTCAATCCCACCAAAAGAGTCGAGATAGTGCTATTCACCCCCCTCTAGCACTCACATTTGGGACCAACAGTATCAAGCTGCACAACAGCTAAACAAGTGTGGGATAAGCTTAGGATTATCTATGAAGGGATTTCCCAAGTCAAGGAATCCAAAATAGCCCTATTGACTCATAATTATGAAATGTTTAAGATGGAGCCTGATGAAGATATCACTAGCATGTTAGATTGATTTACAAACATCATAAATAAACTTAGTCAGCTAGGCAAACCAATACCCGAGCATGAGATTGTTAAAAGACTTCTTAGAAGCCTACCAAAGAATTGGAAGCCTAAAGTGATGTTAATGTAAGCCCTGTAAGCTAATCGATTTATGCTTGTAAAACACTATATTAATTAGTCATATTTCATGTTAAATACATTATGGATATTTTATATATAATGTATGAGGTATTTCCTTATCCATGCGTTTATTTATAAAGAGTTATAAGAGACTTATGTAGACAAAGTCCTCGGAACATAATGGCCTTGCAAAGAAATTATAAAGGTTATAATTATGAGATTCTTATGCATCAAAGCCTTGTTCCTAAATATGTTCCTAGTCATTGTATTGTCAAGAATAAGGACATTGACAATGCTCAAAGGCTAGTACATGCTAAGCCTCCTTACTTTGGAAGTAAGCAATTGATTTCATAGATTGAAGTATGTGAGATACTTGGGGATAGTATATGGGTGCTTGTTAAGGAACAAGTTCATTGAACATGACCCGTTATGAAAGTTCCATTTGGTATTTCACTCAAGTGTCTATGGAAATACTCTCATGTGTTAGTAGTGTAAGCAATCCTTAGACTTGTGATACCAAGTCATCTTGTATGTGAATTGTCATGCTTTGATTTCACCTCTGCGAGTCTGGAGATGACTAAATGCTTAAACATGGTGCTTTTGGACATGGCATAAAGCATGCAAAGATGAATGAGTAGTCCAGAAAGGATTCATCACCCTTAGTGATTTGAAGGGGACATATCTCATTTGCTCCTGGCTTATATTGATTAAAAGTCCTTGGCCAAGGCAATCTTGATAAGTCAATATAGAAGCTGTAGGACTAATATGGATAAGTTAGAAAGTAGACACTGAGCCAGGCTTTCTACTTATTTGGGATATATGATGAAAGGATCAAATTACACTGAGATACTATACACTGACAGGTTAGTCAAATCATATTGACTCTCCTAACATTTGGGTGGTCATGATTTATTGCTAAATACCGCTCATGATCTATAAATATATATAAATTCTTAATTGAATTAATTTATATTTATTGCCAACATGTTAGGAACCTAATGGGTCACACACAAAAGGTGAATTGTCGAAATTAATTTAAGTTCAGTTGGATGTGATCTAATTGATTTTATAGAGGCTTAATCCAACTATGTATTAGGCTAAATCAAATATGATTTGATGGAGTATTAAATAAAGGCCCAATTAGCCCAAGACATTTTATAATCCTTGTTAGATATAAAGCAAGTTAATTCACTCTATAAAAGAATCCCTTAGCCGCCTCTTGTATATAGAATAGTTCTATTTTATTTTCTCATGTGTTGAGATAGAATCATAGCCAAAAAGAGAGAAACACAAGGGAGCTCAAAATTGAGAGTTTGCTATCACAAACTTCAGCTTAGGGATTCACACACTCTTAGTGAAGAGATTTCGGCAAATCACTGTGTGGATCACCATTAGAGGCAGGACAATTATGCTGCTGTGGTTTGATAAGTCCTAGTTGGTGTATGAAAATTAAAACGAAAAGCCAAGAAGGACTCCACCAAAGAAAGCAGACTTTTAGGTATGTCAAAATTTCTTTTGTGTTTTTCTAGATTAGTTTCAATTAAAGTGATCCATGGCTTGGGAATTAAAATTTTAATCATATTCTACTGCGTATGAGTTGTCTTAGTATGATTTAAATTCCCAACAGTGGTATCAGAGCCTCCTTTATTTGATTTAATCTAGTGTTATGTTTAGTTGTTGAAGATTAGAAAAATTGTTTTGTTCATATGTTGATTTGATGCAAAGTTTGAAAAATTATTTAGAATAATTCTGAATGGATTTTTCAAAATGTAATTTATGTTTCAAAAGGCCTTTAAAGTCTTGATTTATGGATTTAAAATCTAGATTTAATATGTCCTTAAGAATTTTATAGATTTGTTTTAAGAGAATCCAAATCTGAAAAATCTGGCAGCATAACGTGATCTGTCTTTAAAATTTTTTTTGAGGGACTTACAGAAGGATTTTGGACCTGATTTTTGGAGGGTAGAAGGTCAAGAGGATGATCTCAACCTCTGAAAATTTACAGCATTTATTTACCTCGTTTGGGTGGTGATCTAATAATGTTTCTGCACAAACAGTTTGCTGGAATTGTATTCTTGTATGACAAGGACTTGCAAAATCATGGCTATTTGTATTCCGAATTTGCTGAGGTTTTGAGAGATTTTTGGCATGATGTTTGGGGCATGGGATGTCTTTGAATTGGTATCAAAATCACAGAAAACAATAGAGTGTGGAACTTCAAAGAGTTTGGGACAGCATAAGTGATGCATACCCAATAAAATTACACTAGCTTGTGCAATTTCTTCTCTATATAATTAAGAGTTATACTAATTTGGTTGTGAGCTGAATTTAGACTCCTAATTGAAATGGAATATATCCTAAAGAGTTTAGGATTTCCCCAAATAAAATTCTAAAAACAAATTGGCAAAGAAATAGGACTCTTGGCCATAAAGATCTAATTCTAGTTGGACTAGAATTGTAAAAATTGAGGACAACAAGGATTAAATTTTCTAATAAGATTAGAAAGCCTGATTGGATTAGGATTCCTTTGAATATTAAATTTCTAATATGATTAGAACTCTTATTGAGAATAAGGATTAGATTTAAATTCATAGTCCTAAAAGGTTTAAGATTACAAAGTCTATACTTAATTTAATTCCTAGTAGGACTATGACTTCTAAATTGGCACAAGACATTTAATGGGACTTGGACATCAAATTATTTGGATTAATATTGTCAAGCCCATCCCTATAATATAATTGCCATGTCATCCATGTATTTGATAACATGCTTGCATACTTGAATACCTCGAAAAAATTGTTAAAAGTCGATAGTGTACCTAGTGGTACAAATAAGTTGAATTAAGCCTCGAACTAGTCCAAATAGGAATTTTAAGATGAAATTGAAAATTTTAAAACCCCATAATGACTTATTATGGTGATTCGAAGTTCGAGGATTGATTTAGAGTCAAATTGGAATTTTCACCCCATAAGGGTAAAATGGTCATTTTGCCATCCGAGGTTAAGATTTGAATGTTGGAAGAGGTTTTTGACCAAGATTGATTATTTAGAGCATAATTTGAGTTTGAGGAGTGAAAAATCTTAATTCTGACATTTTTTCGAGCATAGGGGCAAAATAGTCATTTTGCCACTTCAGGGGCAAAATTATAAGTTTACACCACCCAACACTTGTGAAGCCCATAAATCTCAGCCATTAGCATTTTATATCATGGATAATTGAAGGATTTTATGTGGTGGTGAATGAAAGCTTAATTATTAAGTTTAAAAAAATGAGCCAATGGTAAGGTGACAAGTGTCAAGCTTTCATTTCTTTATTATTTTCCTTATAAATTAGCATAAAATCAGCCCATTTCTCTTCATTATGTTCAGTCTCACCAAAGAAAAGCAAGAAAAAGAAAGAACAAAACCCTAGATAGGTAAATTCAAGAGAAAAGTGTGGAATTTCAAGGAATCAAGTGACAAAAGGTAAGATTTTTCAATTCTAGCTTATGATCTACCTTACCCATGCATTCTTTTTCATTTTCCATGGTTGAGAAGCAAGTTTACATGTGGGTATCAATGAGGGCCGAATATGGGGGGATGAGTTTTGATCTTGAATTTGATTAGATTTCATGCAATTTAACTATTTTTGGTAGTTTAGTGATGTGTAGCATGAAAAATCGAGCAAGAAAAATTCATGCTATTCCATGCCCTTAATGGCTGAATTCTCCATGTGAATAGTGAGGAAGAATGTTATGTTATTTCAAGTGATTTGATTAGGAAATAATGGTTTATGGTGTGGGAATTAATGGTTTATGGTGTAAGAATTTAGCTTGAAAAATTTTAGTGTTAGTGAACCCACCATGGCCGAATATTCCAAAATGGAATGTGAGGGTGATTTTGCCACATTTCATGTTAATTGACTAGTATTTGATGAATTGGAGTGTTGGAAGAGAAATGGAATTAATTGGAATTGAATTGGACGGATTGGCCATTTAATCGAGTAATAAATCAAATTAGGTTAATACCGTATTTAGATAGTTACCCAAGGATTTATCATCCTATTTCATGCATTCATATAGAGTTTAAATTAGTTTTAATACAATTTAGCACAAATGTAGTAATTATTTGATTGTGCAATATGTCTAGGTGGTGAATTCTCCGATAGAGGCAAAAAAATTGTACCCAAGGATTAAGAGTCGAAGTACCCGAATTCGACTCCCGAAAATAGTGAGTAACCTTATTATCACCTTAATTATCTAGATAAATTTTACTCAATTTGTTGATTTTGTTGAAAAATGAATTTAAATGGTGAATTGCTTTATTTTATGAGCAAAATGTGAATTAATAAAATAAAATGAATTTTTATAATTCGATTTGAAAATCAGATGATGGCTTTGAAATTAGAGTAATTTGAGACCACTTGCGGTGTTGGAAATTATGATTCGAACCGAATGGCTTATGATAATATGGCATGATTGGCTGAATTGATATTTGCGTTGAAAAATATGAACTGTCTGCTTTGTCTTGATAAATTGGATAGTAATGTAATTGCCATGCCATGCTATTGAGATTTGATTGATTGGTGGGATATGGATTAGCTTACTGCAATGGGTGGGTTCCGTGGACCAGCCTATTAAAGGGGCACGGTAACCCTGTTATATTTTTACCTCAGTTGGAGAGGCGCGTAGGGTATCTCCTGAGGTATGACAGAGTTCACTTCACGCTGAACCATCACGTGAGGGTAAACTCAGCTAACACCAAGGAACTATTGTGTTTCAAACGTAAAAATATGTTTTACGTGTACATGAGATTTTTAACAGCCTTGGCGGACTCGGTTAGATGCCTTGACCAAGGTATCCCCGAGAATGTGTTTTGGCAAGAGCCGAGTTTTTCAGAAAATCATAAGCCTTATTAATTATTTGGGTGAAATGAATTTATTTTAACTAATTGAAATGAACTTTCATGTTATGAAACCCTTTTGAGATAGGAAGTTTTCATTGTCTCCTTTTACTCGCCTTCAGATATTTTAGGTGATATTTGTTTACTCATTGAGTTGTGAAAACTCACCACTCTCCTTTCCACCCTTTTCAGGCCTAGAATAGTTTGTAGATAGTTGAGTTTGCTGAGGACTGCAGTTGGCTTTGCAACCTCACCAACAGTAGGTTCACTGTCTTTACTACTTTTGATCATTCGGGGGCCTACGTGTCACTGTAAATGAAATTACATACCCTAACTATTTGTATTATAGTATGTGTGAATTTATTTTGCTTTTACACTGTAAAAATTATTTACGGATAACTCTATAAATATTGTTTTATAAGAAAATAGAATATTTTATTAAATATTTTTTTTATTCTAATAGTTACAATTTCAATTTAAAAGAATGTTTTAGATAGCAAAACATATTTTTGATTATGAATTATGTGTTTTTCACTTATATTCTACATTTTTAGCTGATTTCAAAAAATGACCAAAATGCCCCTGTGAGACAAGAATTATTTTTTGATTGTTTTGAGTTGGAAATGGCCTACGACCCTTTAAAATGTGATATTGAGTGACTGTTACTCACAGGGGAGGTAAGAAAACTGATATGAAAGCCTCGCGAAGTTTCGATCAGCATCTAGGGTAATGAGTGCCTATCGGGACATCGTGACGGTTGTCATGGGCTCGAGAAGAGTACCGGGTCGTGACAAATATCTTCAAAGGTTGAGTAATATCATTACCAAATGACATATGAGATCTTCAATTTGAATTAAACATAAGTTTTATATATGTTCATTATATGATTATGAATGTATGAGGATGATTATGGACTTAGACCACTATAATGAGTTATGGATGGTTATGGTTGAATGTATTTGGTATTTATTTTATAAATAGGGAGTGTGTGCCCTGCCTTTCCTCTATTTTATTCAAGAGTTGTAAAATTTTTTTCTCATCTTACTCCCCTCAAATGTAACTTGAGGTTTCTTTACATTTATGTAATTAGAATTCATAAGATTAGGTTAGGAAGAAAATTTTTGTAATTCCAAGAATGAAGGACGAAGGCACCAAGGAGACATAAAGATTACAAAACTACAAGATATGGTGATATTTGTATGTAATCCCTTAGAATTTGACCAACTAATTTCCTTTGATGGCTCAAGGAAATTAGAATAGATAAAAGTCCATAATCATCCTAGTAGTATGCACGTGATAGATTTATTTTATGCAATATTATAAATGCTATGCATGCCAAATTCGATGAGACCTAAATAACAAGATAAAAACAACAACAAAAATCCCTCATTAAAATATTGAGTCACATGTTTCGCATGATTAAGTTGCCTTCCACCATATAACAAGATAACCAGGCTACCTTTTTAATTAGAGACTTGTAGAGTCACTCAAGGTCAAACTTTTACACAGGCACGCCTGAGTTATTGGTGGGTTTTTGTCACGACCCGAAACTCCCCATCAGGCCCGTGACAACTGCTGCCTTCATATACATTCTTCACCTCGAATGCCAATCAAAACCTCGCAAGGCTCTCGTATCAGCTTTCGCACATTCCCAATGAGCAACAGTTATTAAATATCACATTTCAAAAAAAAATCAAAAGTTATTTTAGGATAAAAAATGAAAATATATTGTCTCTTGGCTCACAAGGGCATTGCTCCTCGAAAACTCCGAAATCGAGTAAAAATATAGAAGACGAGTAGAAAACATATATTTTATAATTGAAAATAATTTTAGAAGTCTAAAATTTTTCATTTGGAGTAAAATTTTGCTATTTTAATATAATAAAAATATTCGATAAAATAATTTCTTTCCTTATAAAATAATTTTTATAATGCTATTGATAATTAATTTTCGCAGCGTAAAAGATAAATATATTAATGCATACTATGATACAAATGACCAAAGTATGAAATTTAAATTACAGTGACACGTAGACCCACAACTAACCAAAATGCATTGAAAGTTGGGAACCTACAGCTTTTCTGAGAATGCAATCCAATTGCAGTCCTTGATGCAACCGGCTAACTACAGCTTATCTTGACCCTGAAATGTGAATAGGATGTCAAGCCCAGCCCTAAAATATCTATCAGGTTATACATGTGACTGATAGAATGACTGTATATTTGAACAGCCAGAAAAGTATTTAAAATGTCAGTATTATAACTAGAAGTACAATTAAGATGATTTAAAACTCGAATAAGTTCAAATAGAGATTTTAAGAGTAAAATTGGAAATTTCACAGTCTAGGGATTACTCAAAATAGTGATTCGGAGTTCGAAGTCCAGTTTGAAGTCAATCGAGAAAATTGACCGATTAGGGACAAAACGATCATTTTGTCATTTAAGGACAAAATGGAGATTTTTATAAAAAAATTTAATCACATTTGACTAAGAATAATCATATGAAATATAATATGATTTTTGAAGTATAAAATGAAGTTTAGCAGTGAAAAACTGTGATTCTCAGTATTTTTAGAGCATAAGGGCAAAATGGTAATTTTGTCACTAAAGGAAAAAATAGAAATTTTTAAAAAAGATTTTGGCCCCATTTGATTAAGATTGATCAATATTAGTGTTATTTGAGGTTGAAAAGTGAAAATAATGTAATTCTAGTACATTTCAGAGCATAGGGGCAAAATCGTAATTTTTTCACCTCGGGGGCAAATCAGTAAATTTTTTGCCCCAGCAGTTGTCAAGACCAAGAATTTTATTTAACAATGGAATGGATAAATATGGAAATATTTGTGGTGGGAAATTAAGTGGAAAAAGTTAAAAAATTAAAAAAATAGACCAATGGCTTTATGCCATGTGGCAAGCCATTATATTTTAATATAAAACTATAAAAATCAGCTTATAACCTTCATTTTCTCTCACCAAAATCGGTATGAACCAGAATTGAAGAGAAAAGAAAGGAAACAAAGGGAGAAAAGCAAAAACCTAGCCAAAAATCAAGAGATTTCAAGTGTTTTTCAAGAATCAAGCAAAACAAAGGTAAAATTTCTTTAGTTTTGCTTGATACTTAGCCTACCCATGCTTTATTCCTTATTTTCCATGGTTGAATATTGAGTTATCATGATGAATTCAATTCTGAAAAATGGGTATGGAAGAGAAATGGATGTTGGATTGGCTTGATTTTGGACTATGTTGATGTTTAGAAGTAGTTAATCATGTTTAGAAGCAAAATCATAGGAAAAATATTCATTTTTCCCATGAATCTTCAATAGTCGAATCTTGCTTGATGTGTATTGATGATGGATTGGTTTTGATTCAAGTAAAATGGTTGAGAAATGATGAATTAGGGTGAGAAAAGGAAGTAGGATGAATTTTAGTGTGAATGCCACAACATAGCCGAAATTTTCAAGAAAAATTGTGAAGATTTTTAGACTACATTTTAGGTAAATTGGCTACTGGAAATTGAGGAAAATTGATGAGATTTTAGGGCATTTTAGTAATATTTGATGAATTATGAAGGTAGAAATCAAATGGGAATTTTTGGTGCAAAAATATGAATTTTTACGTAATAGGGGTAAAAGTGTAATTTACAGTATAAGACTGATAAATTGACCCGTGTTTGCTGTCACTAAGTAATGTGGATATAATTGGATTGTTGGAAATTGAAATGGGTCAAATCAGAGTTAAATCGAGGGTTTTAGCAAATTAGGCCAAGTGTAGGTAAATTGGCAGGACACTGCGATTAAATGACTGTCCAAGCAATTTCCACCCCATTTCCATGCATGTAGAGCCTGGAATAATTTATGATAAATTGACACAATTTATTGAATTTTGTGTCATAGATTATGGATATGTGGTGAGCAAATTGGTTTGGATAAGAGACTGCACTCGAGGACTGAGGATAGGAGTATTTCTACTCCTAATATAGTGAGTGGACAATTTATCGTCTTAATTATCTAGAGTAGATTTTATTAAATTTGATGATTTATGAAAAATCATTTTATTGGGTGAATTATTGATTTTACAAGAAAATTGTGAAATTTATAAAATAAATTGGATTTACAAAATAAATTGAATTTTTATAAATTGATTTGAAAATTGAACAATTGGTTTTGAAATTAGAGTAATTGGAGACTGTTTGATTGTGTTATAAATTGTGTTTTAAATCATATGGCTTATAGTAATATATGAGCAAGAATGACTAGACTAGTTTGTGCTAAAATTATATATACTATGTATTCAGCCTTGAGAGGCTAGATTGTGATAAATTGCCATATCATACTAATTAAGATTTTATAAATAAGGTGGTAAATAAAATAATCACTGCAGTGACACCGGTTCTATGGGCTAGCTTAAGAGAAGGGGCACAAAATCAGATTTATCTTACCTCAATCGAAGAGCCGTGTGTAGGGCATCTCCAGAGGTAAAGTTTGAGTGCATTTCACGTAGACCACTGCGTGAGAGTGAGACTCAACCAACGTCAAGGCATGGCTAGATAATTATATGTAAAAATATGTTCAGTTGTATACTTCACTGAACAGCCTTGGCAGTCTCGGTCAGATGCTTCAGCCGAGGCATCCCCGAAAATGATTTTGACATAAGCCAAGTTAAGTTTTTAAGAGATACATAAGCCATACTAAATATTAATTTAATCCAGTAAAATAAATCTATTTTGCTCGATAGAATATTTTATTTGTCTCTACTCAATTAAAATGAGTTGAGATAAGACGAATGGTAATACAAAGAAAGAATTTGAAATTTTGTCTCTTTTTACTCGACTTTAGATAATTTAGCTGGTATCTGTTTACTCACTGGGATTTTATAATCTCACCCCTCTTCCTATTCACATTTTAGGCTCAGGATAAGCTGTAGATAGCCAGTTGCATCAAGGACTGCAATTGGATTGCATTCCCAGAAAAGTTATAGGTTTCTAGCTTTCACTGCATTTTGGATAGTTGTGGGCCCACATGTCACTGTAATTTAAGTTTCACACTCTAATTTTTTGTATACTAGTATATAAAAATATATTTATCTTTTACGCTGCGAAAAGTTTATTTTCAATAGCATTATAAAAATTGTTTTATAAGAAATTATAATATTTTCTTGAATATTTCGATTATATTCAAATAATTATTCTTTTAATTTAAAAGACTGTTTTAGATACTTAAATTTGTTTTTAATCCCTAAGTATATGTATTCATTCATCTTCTATATTTTCACTCGGTTTTAGAGTTTTTGAGGAGAAAAGACGAAAATGCCCCTGTGAAGTTAAAATTACTTTTCTATTGTTTAAAAAAAATTTAAATCCCTTAAAATACGATATTTGGCAATGACTACTCACATGGGAGGTAAGAAAACTGATACGAATGCCTTACAAGGTTTCGGTCGCTATTCAGGGTGTGAATACCTATCGAGACTTCACGGCAGTTGTCACGGGCCCGATGGGGAGTTCGGAGGCGTGACATAGGAAGAAGGGGTGAGATTATAAAATCCCAGTGAGTAAATAGACACCATCTAAAGTATCTAAAGCCGAGTGAAGAAGAGACAATAAAATATTCAAATCCAATATATTTTTTCATAGTATCAATACTCAGTTTACTCAAGTAATCCACGTGGCTTATGTACAATCTTTAAAACTTGGCTTATGCCAAAACCTGTACTCAGGGATACCTTGTACGGGGGCATCCGCTCAAGTCCACCAAAGCTGATAAAATTCATTATTTCTCAATACAGCTGTTCCTTGGCGTTGGTTGAGTCTCATTTCTACGATGTGGTTAAACGTGAAATGAACTCAAATCCTTCCTCAGGAGATACCCTATGTGCCTTTCTACCGAGGTAAGCATAATAATAATTGGATTTTCGTGCCCCTCTTGTATGCATGTCCACGGAAACCCTCATCACTGCAGCGATCACAATTATCCCACCAATTAAATAAAAATTATCATAGCATAACATGGCCCACAATCCTTACCTTGCCTATCAAGGCAAATCACAACAGTTCACATATTTATCAAATCATAAAAATAGCCAGTCATGCCCACAATTTATCATAAGCCATACAATTCAAACAGTAATTTGCAAGACAAGTAAGCAGTCTCCCATTACTCTATTTTCGAAATCACTATTCAATTTTTTCAGAAAATTTATAAAATTATTTTATAAAATCGTAATTTTTCTTAAAACATAGCAATTTACTATTCAAACTCATTTTCTATAAATCACACAATTGCATAAAAGCTACTCTAGATAATTAAGACAATAATAAGTTTACTCACAGCATTAGGAATAGAAATACTCCTATTTCCAGTCTGCGAGTACAGTCCTTTACCCGTATCCAATGGCTCACCACCTATACATAATTTTTGACACATTTTCAATTATTCGTGTAAAACCACAATAAATGATTTTAGGCTCTACATGATGCATGGAAATGAGATAAAAATGGTTCGGACAGTCGTTTAATCAAGGTGTCCGATCGACTCGCCTACACACTGTCTAAATTGCTAAAATCCTCAATTTAACTCCGATTTGACCCATTTCAATTTCTGATAGTCCAATTATATCCACAATACTCAATTACTGTAAATGTGGGTCAGTGTATCAGTCCTAAACCACAAATTACGCTTTTACCCCTATTAGGTAAATTTTGTATCTTTGCACCAAAAATTCCCATTTAATTTCTAACCTCACTAAACATCAATTATCACCAAAATAGCATGAAATATCATCAATTTCAGTATCAATTCTCCCCTTAGAAAATTCGGCCTAAATGGGTTAAATGAAGAACATATTGTGTTATTGCCGATTTTCACACCATTTATCATTAACCGATTTAAACACTAACATTCTTAATTCTCTCACCATAATTCATCCCTGCTTAACCCATTTCACTTGAAATGAAATCATTTCATTCTTTACACACTCACTATGAAATTCAGCCTATGAAGGATTGTGGAGGAAATGAATTTTTTCTTATTGTTTTGCTTCCTAAACATGATTAACTACCTCTAAACATCAACATAGTTCAAAATCAAGCCATTTTCATCATCAAATCTTTTCCATACCCATTCGGTCAAACCTTAATTCCTCATGAAAACATGTCATTCATTCATGGAAATAAAGAAATAATGCATGGGTAAGCTAGGTTTCAAGGAAAATTAAAGAAATTTCAACTTACCTAGCTTGATTCTTTGATTTTTCTCCCTTTTCCTTTGATTTTCCACCTAGGTTTTTGGTTTCTTCCTTTGTTCTTCCTTTCTTCTTGTTGCTGGTTGCTTTGGCCGAATATGGTGAGAGAAAATGGATTTTATGGGCTGATTTTTATGCCTTTTTATAAAGAAATAATAAAATATTAAAAATATGCCACATGGCATTTTCTAATTGGTTTATTTTTTAAATATTTGACTTTTAATTCTTTAATTCTCCACCATACAATTTTCATATTTATCCATTCCCACCACAAATAAAATCCACCAATTTGACAAGTGCTGAGGGTGAAAATTTACGGTTCTACCCCCGAGGCGGTAAAATTATGATTTTGCCCTTATACTCTGAAAAATACCGGAATTATATTATTTTCACTTTCCAACCTCAAATTACACTCCAATTGATCAATCTTAATCAAATGGGGTCAAAATCTTTTCTAAAAATTCTCGTTTTGTCCTTTAGTAGCAAAATTATCGTTTTGCCCTTGTGCTCCAAAAATACCGAGAATTAAAATTTTCATTGCAAAATTTCATATTATGCTTCAAATGATCATATTATACTTCAAATGATTAATCTTGGTCAAAATTTTCATCAAATAACCAAATTTAAATTTTGGGTGGCAAAATGACCATTTTGCCCCTAGATAGTGAAAATTCCGGTTTGACTCCAAATTTATCCTTGAACTTCGAATTACCATTTTGAGTCATCCCTCAACTGTAAAATTCTCAATTTCACTTTAAAATTCGTATTTGAACTAGTTTGAGGCTTAATCGACTTAATGGTACCATTAGGGGCAATATCGTTTTTTAACGATTTTTCGAACTTCCTAAATATACAAACATTATATTGAACATGTAAATAACATTGTAATTATTTTATAGAGTAGGATTTCATAGTTTTACTCAACTAAAACTATGTGGTTTGGATGTGTCACACTTGACCACATGGTTTTAAAGGCAAGGTTAGGCGAAATGCATATGATGCATTTAGACAATGAGTTGTCACCTAATTGATCTGGGAGTTGCATGTGGATGCAATTGATAAGCTATGTTATCTACCCAATTAGGCTTATTGTGATTTGTTGAGTCACTCAAGGTTGCAATAATTCGAAAAGGGTCCCAACCCACTATAAATACCTAGTAGAGATTTCCATATAATAGTGACAGCTATTATTAAGAAAAATTAGTGGGAGAATCAATGTAAGATTTAATACCTCGTATTAAATTGATTTATAACATGAAAGACTAATATAAAATACTTTTTCTATATTTATAGGTTGTTAGAATGTGTCACGACCCGGAACTCCCATCGAGCCTGTGACAACCGCTGCGATGTCCCGATAGACATTCATTACTCGGAATGCCGACCGAAACCTCGCAAGGCTTAACATCAGTTTTCTCATCTCCCTTGTGAGCAACAGTTGCCGAACATCATGTTTTAAAGGTTTATAGCCATTTCCAAACCAAACAATCATAAAATAATTTTTGTCTCACAGAGGCATTTCGGTCATTTTTCACTGAAAATTTTGAACCCAGTTAAATATGTAGTATATAAGTGAAAAACACATATTTTCGTGATCAAAAATATGCTTTGCTATCTAAAACATTCATTTTAAGTAAAATTGTAGCTATTATAATATAATAAAAATATTTAATAAAATATTCCATTTTCTTGTAAAATAATTTTTATATAACGCAACGTAAATAATTTTTACAGCGTAAAACCAAAATAAATTCATACATACAGTAATAAAGATAGCCAGAGTATGAAATTTAATTTACAATGACATGTGGGCCCACGAATGACAAAAGAAAACTAAGGTTGTGAACTTACTGCTTTTGAATATGCAACTCCAATTGTAGCCTTTGACAAAATCGGCTATCTACAAATTATTCTAAGCCTCAAACGGGTGGAAATGAGGGTGGTGAGATTATATAATCCTAGTGAGTAAACAAATATCATCTAAATAATCTAAAGCCGAGTAATATGAGACAATCAAAATATCCCATCACAATACATTTTCATAACTTGAAGATTCATCCCAACCTATGTAAACAATTATATTTCATAAAATTTTCAACAAGGCTTATGACTTTCTCATAAACTTGGCTCATGCCAAAACCAATACTCGCGGACACTTGATCGTCATCAGAGTCCGACCGAGTCTGCCAAGGATGATAAAACCACATGTACGTATAAAACATATTTCTACATTTGGAATCACAGTCGTTCCTTGGCGTTGGCTAAGTCTCACTCTCACGTGGTGGTTCAGCGTGAGGTGCACTCAAATCTCACCTCAAGAGATACCTTACACGCTTCTTCAACCAAGGTAAGCACATAAATGGGTTACCATGCCCCTCTTAAAGGCTAGTCCATGGAACCCGCCACTATAGTGACCACTCTATGTCACGACCCAATTCCCGGGCCATGACCGGTGCAAGGACCCAATGAGCATAGCTCACTAAGCCCAAGCAAGCCTATTCCCACTGACTTTATTCCATACATGCTCGTGTGGGACATCCACACGTAATGCACCCAGTGCGCATAAATGCCAATTAACCATGGCACATCCAATCACACATACACACACACCTTTTCCCAGGTGTGAACACAGCCAAAACACAATGGCATTATCAACATTAACATACATGCACCATGCCAGTCATGTATTTAGCAATTCACATTGCTTACACATATACACATAATCAGTCAAATATAAATTCTGACAATGTACATTACATGTACATATCCATCATACAAAAACCCATGACTACCAGCGGAGACATATACAATAAAAACAAGCAGCTATCGAATGCCAGACACCTACCAGGAGATGGACTACAACGATCCCGTGATCTAGGAATCTACAACCTCCTGATCTGAAAACATGAATTTTTGAAAACGGTGAGTATAAAACTCAGTGAGCAAACATTAGATAGGAACAAGCAATAATGTCCGGAAGGGTTATAAAAATATGATGCAAACATTTGGAACACATACATTTTTATCCAATTGTTTCCCAACCCTTCCCCTCATTTTAATTTAATCAATAATTGAATAACATTCAATTTCACATGCAATCACACAAATATCACCAATTTCTCACCAGCTCATGTGCAACCCTCACATCGTGCACATAGCTGGAGTATCAGAGCACTCGGCAAGCGGTATCACTCAGCGTCGCTGCCAAGCTCCCGGACTTCAAATCACGTCTTACCACAGTTTGTGCGTGAACACTTCCAGGAATCGTGGGCGTTACGTCTCGCGGTCCCCACTTTGCTCAATTCAGAATTTCAAGGAGTTAGTGGGCGTTACGTCTCGCGGTCCCCACTTTGCTCCATTCTGACTTTGAAGGAATTAGTGGGCGTTACGTCTCGCGGTCCCCACTATGCATACCATTCAGGCATATGCACTTTCCTTCTTCACACGTGCACGGTGATAACACTTTCACAACACTTCTCAACCATCCATGTAAACATCATCACAATGTACACATTTATCACACTCAAATTTCAGATCAAATAAATAATATTTCATGCCTTCATGCATATCACATAATTTCATGCTTTCAAGCATCACACATAATTTTTATGCCTTCACGCATAACACATAATTTACCACATAAAATCATTTTCCTCAAAGGCTTGTTCCCGGCACGCATTTTTAAAAACTTTGGATAAATCATTTAATTATCCACATCAATACAATTTGCATTCCCCAAATAATTTGAAATGCAAGTTCACTCACCGTCTCACAAATACCCGGATTTCGGATGCTTTCGGATTAAAAATCCTTAGTCACGATCCCTTTGCCTTTCTCGATCTTCTCACCACCTTAACACAAAATAAAATCAAAAAATTTACTATAATGCCCCCAACTAATATAAACTAATTTAAATTACTAGCGTGTGATACGTAAGAGCAAAATCGCGTCCGATTATCGCATTTACGCGGTATTGCCTAACTTCGACCGATTACCCGATAAATCGGCTATTATGCCCAATTCGATTCCGAATTGGCCCATTCTTTTTCTAATACTTTAATTCACCACAAATCATTCAATTTAATGCCAATTTCAGCATCCAATCTTTTCCAATTCCTTATGGAAAATTCAGCCAATGCAGTGCATTTGCACTGAAAATTTTTCTACTACATTTTTCACTTGTATTTGTCATTTTCTATTTTCTTTCATTTCAAATGAAATCATTTCATTTGAAATGAAACAATTTCTCACACATTCTCTTCACACTAGGTTCGGCCTAACAAAGAACAACCATGGAATCAATTTCTTTCTTTCATTTTTCTTCCATAATCATGCTTAACTACCTCTAACTACTAACATAGTCTAAATTCAATCCAATCCAACAATCCTTCCTCATCCATACCCATTTTTCAGAATTAAACTCTTCATGATATCTCCATAATAAACCATAGAAATCAAGAACAAAAGCATTGGTAAGGTAAATCACAAGCCAAAGTAAAGATTGATTACCTTTATTTTGCTTGAATCTTGGAAAAACACTTCAAATCTATGGATTTTGGCCTAGGTTTTATGTTTTTCTCTTTGGTTCTTCTTGTTTTTCCTTCAATCGGTTTTTGTTCCAGAAATTAGAGAGAGAAAATGAGGCTAAGGCTGATTTTTATAGCTTAAATAATAAAATATAAAAGCTTGCCACGTGGCATCACGTAATTGGCCCGTTTTTTTGACTTTTTGACTTTTTCTCCCATTTGATCTCCACCACTTGATTCATCAAGTCAACATCTGATCCAAGGTTGACCATGGCTGGAAAAATTTATTCTGGTGATGAAAAATTACCGAAATGCCCCCGGGATGGCAAAATTACGATTTTGCCCCTATACTCCGAAATGTCCCGGAATTTCATTATTTTCACTGTCCAACCTCAATTAACATCAATATAAATCAATATTACCCAATTGGGGTAAAATCCTTTCAAAAAAATTCACATTTAGCACTCCGGTGGTAAAATTACCATTTTGCCCCTGTGCTCCAAAAACACCGAAAATCACCATTTTACACTACTAAACATCATTCTATAATTATGGGATCATAACTGTATGTCACATAATTATTTTTAGTCCACTGTGATCAAATCTTGGTTAAAAATCTCTATAAATCAACAAATGAGAAAATGACCGTTTTGTCCTTAACCGGTCAATTTTCCCGATTAACTCCAAACTGGACCTTGAACTCCAAATCACTATTCTGAGCTGTCCTGTGGGTCTCAGAATTTTGAAATTCCCCTTAGAATTTCCATTAAACTAGATTGAAGCTCGATTTAACTTAATTGTACCATTAGGTACAATACCGGTTTTCTAACAACTTAGACAGGGTCTCACACTCTATAACCCACCATATCAATAAAAGTTTAGCAACATGACGTGGCTAATATTAATATGTCAGGGTCTCCATCACTTGACTTACTGGACATACTCACACAAGTCTCCTACAAGACCTTCTCGCCAAGCTTCGAACCCCAGACCTTTTGTTTTTTCCCCTGAAAGGAACGCCTTTAACCATTTTAAATCTGGCCACTCATGCCCACATTATCATAAGCTATTCAATTCAAATCATAAATTTACAACACAAGTAAACAGTCTCCAACTACTCTATTTTTGAAACCATTATTCAATTTCAAGACAACTTATAAAATTATTTCATTTAATCACATTTGGCTTTTAAAACATAAAAGTTTTTCATTTAAACTCATTTTCCATAAAATCACAAAATCGGATAAAAACCACTTTAGATAATTAAGATGATAATAAGGTTACTCACAATTTCAAGAGTCGATGCACTCCTAGTCCTAGTCTTCGGGTACAATCTCTGTACTTTTACCAAAATGCTCACCACCTAGACATAATGTACAGCAACCAATTTACTATATTTGTGCTAAACCATTATAAAACCAATTCAGGCTCTGTATGAATGCATGAGATGGGATGTGAAATACTCGGGTAACTATCTAAATATGGTGTTCTACGTAAATTCAATTATATGCCTAAATAATACAGTATTAGCCTAATTCAATCTATCACCAGATTAATTGACCAATACGTCCAATTTCACTCCAAATAATTCCATTTCTCTTCCAATACTCCAAATCATCAAACACAATTTAAGTAGCATAAAATGTGGTAAAATCATGCTCACATTTCCTCTTAGAAAATTCAGCCATGTTGAGTGCACTAACATTATGATTTTTCATGCTTAATTTCTACACCATAAATCATTCATTCCTAACCAAATCACTTGAAATAAAATCAATTCCACCATCAATATTCCACATAGAAAATTCTGCCAATGATGAATGATTGAAGAACATGTTATTTCCTTACTTGTTTTTCATACCTAACACCATAAAACAACTAAAAACACCTAAATATCTTGAAATCTAACCAAATAAATCATCAAATCTTCTCTCTCTAAGTTTGGACAGCCATGAATCCTTCATGCAAACTTGGTTCTCAACCATGGAAATTGAAAAATAATGCTTAGGAAAGATAGATCACTAGCTAGAATTAAGAAATTTTACCTTTAATCACTTGTTTCCTTAAAATCCAATAATTTCCCCTTGAAATTTTCATTCTAGGGTTTGTTCTTCCTTTTCCCCTCTTTGTTCTTCACTTGGCCGGCCATATGAGTGAGTGTGGGAGGGTTTAAATTGGCTTTATAAAGGAAAATATTAAATGGACAAAAGTTTGCCATGTGTCACCATTCCATTGGTCCATGTGCAAATACTTAATAATTAAGCAATCTCTCTCCACCACACATAATTATCCATGGTATCAAATGAAATTCATGTGCTGGACATGTGTTGGGTGGTGTAAAATTACAATTTTGCCCTTGGGTAGCAAAATGACTATTTTGCCCCTATGCTCGAAAAAATGCCTGAATTAAAATTCTTTACTTCTCAAACTCAAATTATGTTCTAAATGATCAATCTTGGTGAAAAACTTCTTCCAACATTTAAATCTTAACCTCGAGTGGTGAAATGATCATTTTACCCCTAGGTCATGAAAATTCCAATTGGACTCCAAATTGATCCTCGAACTCTGAATCACCATATTAAATTATTCTGGGGTTTTAAAATTCTCAATTTCATCTTAAATTCTCTATTTGAACTAGTTCGAGGCTTAAATCAACTTGGTTGTACCACTAGGTACACTACTAACTTTTGACAATTTTTCAGGGCTTCCCAAGTATGCAAGCATGTTGTCAAGCACATGGATGACATAGCAAGTATATTTTAGGGCTAGGCTTGACAGAATATGTATAATAATAATTGCTACTTTGCTTGGCATACTTGATGCCATCAGCCTAAAATGTTTGGACTGGTATATCACTTTGAGAAAAGTTCTCAACAAATAGAAAGGTGCAATCTTGACAAGTAAAGAAATAACTTTGAATATGATTGAGCTTAATCTTTCTACTACCAATCCTAAATCTTGGATAATAGATTCTGGATGTGGATCATATTTATTTACTAGCATATAGACATTAAAGAATAGTATAAGGCTTGGTAAAAATGAGGTAGTCCTAAGAGTGGGCAATGGTGCAAAAATTGTAGCAATTGCTGTTGGGACTTGTGATCTTATTTTACCATCGGGCTTAGTGCTGGAGCTAAAAGAATGCTATATTGGAGCTAGAAACATCATTTCGATTTCATACCTGGCTAAAAATGATGATTTTGAATTTAGTATGAAGGGCAATTGTTGCACTGTCATTCTAAATGATATATTTTATGGATCTGTAACATGTCATGGAGGACTTTATGTTATGGATCTTGATAGTCCAATGCTCAATATAGATGTCAAGAAAGCTAGAAAAGATAATCCAAATCAAACCTACATCTAGCATTGTAGACTTGGTCATATCAATGAGACAAGGATAGCCAAGTTATATAAACAAGGTTATCTAGATCCATTTGATTATGAATCATATGGAACTTGTGAATGTTGTCTCTTTGGTAAAATGACTAAAACTCTTTTTACTAGAAAGGCTGAAAGAACAAGTGTGCTCCTAGGGTTAATACATTTGGATGTATGTGGACCCTTAAACACACCAGCCATAGGAGGTTATTTGTATTTCATCACATTTACAAATGACCATTCTAGATTTGGTTTTGTGTACCTGATGAAGTACAAGTCTGAAGCTTTTGACAAGTTCCAAGAGTTTAAGGTTGAAGTTGAGAAACAAACTGGGAAGAGTATTCTCACTCTTAGATCAGATTGAAAAGGAGAATATCTTAGTCAGGAGTTTTTGGATTATCTAACGGAACATGGGATTCTATCATAATGGACTCCACTTGGAACTCCACAACACAATTGAGTGTTTGAGAGGAGAAACTGAACCTTGTTAGACATGGTTCGTTCCATGATGAGTAAAGCAGACCTTCCGATATCCTTTTGAGGATATGCCCTAGAGACTGCTGCTTACCTTCTTAACAAGGTTCCGACCAAATCGATTGATAAGACGCCATATGAGATGTGGTATGGCAAAAAGCCAAACTTGTCTTATATAAGGATTTGGGGATGTACGGCTTATGTGAAGTGTGCATCTTTTGATAAGCTTGGAGCTAGATCAAACAAATGCAAGTTTGTAGGGTATCCTAAATAAACTGTAAGATACTATTTTTACAATCTCACCGACCAAAAGGTATTTGTCTCGAAACATGCCACTTTCTTAGAGAAAGAATTTTTACTTGAAAGGACTAGTGGGAGTAAAATAATTCTTGAATAGGTTCAAGAACAACAAACTGACATCCCTTTGGAACCTGAGTCGACAGTTGAAGCATTGGATGCTCAAACTAGTGTTCAAGAAACATAAGTGCTCTGTAGATCTATGAGACAAAGACAACTTCCAAAGAGATATAGATCTATGACGGAAAGAGATGCTCGGCCAATTGATAAAGAGCCTACTACTTATGAGGAAGCAATATCTTATATTGATTCTGATAAGTGGTTAGAGGCCATGAAATCTGAAATGGATGCCATGCATGTCAACCAAGTATGGACTTTGGTTTATGCACCTGAAAGGGTAAAACCCATATGATGCAAATGGGTCTTTAAAAGAAAAACTAACATGGATGGTAATGTACAAATGTACAAGGCTAGGTTAGTTGCTAAAGGTTACAACCAAGTTGAAGGAATCGATTATAAAGAAACCTTCTCACCTGTGGCCATGATTAAATCCATTAGGATTTTGCTTGTTATTACTGCATATTATGATTATGAGATATGGCGATGGATGTAAAGATAGCATTCCTTAACGGGAATTTGCAAGAAGAAGTGTATATGACACAACCTCAAGGTTTTACATCCAAGGAGAATCAACATAAAGTATGCAAGCTCCAAAAGTCCATTTACGGGCTAAAGCAAGCATCTAGGAGCTAGAACATCAGATTTGATGAAACTATTAAAGAATATGATTTCGTCAAGAATCCTAATGATCCATGTGTTTACAAAAAGGTAAATGGGCAAGCAGTTGTATTTTTGGTACTTTATGTTGATGATATACTACTAATAGGAAATGATATACCAATGCTGCAAACTATCAAAATCTGGCTATCCAAACAATTATCCATAAAAGATTTGGGAGAAGCAGCTTATATTCTAGGAATAAAGATCTATAGAGATAGATCAAAGAAGTTGCTAGGATTGTCCCAATCCATTTATATAGACAAGGTACTAAAAAGGTTTAGCATGACTGAGTCCAAAATGGGACACTTGCCTATGTCACATGGCATTCATCTTTCAAAGAATATGTGTTTAAAAACTCAAGATGAGAGAATAAGGATGGATAGGATACCGTATGCATCAGTTATAGGATCCATCATGTATGCCATGTTATGTACTAGACCAGATGTGGCATATGCTTTGAGTGTCATCAGCAAATACTAATCAAATCTAGGTGAGAATCACTGGATTGCAGTGAAAAATATCCTTAAGTACTTACAAAGAACTAAGGATGCTTTCTTAGTCTATGGAGACGCTGAACTTCAAGTTAAAGGATATAGAAATGCTGCATTCCAATCTGATAAGGATGACAGCAAATCACAAAGTGGGTTTATATTTACCTTGAATGGTGGTGCTATTAGCTGAAAAAGTTCCAAGCAAGCAACAATTGCATATTCTACAACCGAGGCTGAATACATCTCCGTGTCTGAGGCAACGAATGAGGGAGTTTGGATGAAGAAGTTCATAATTGAACTTGGTGTGGTTCCTAGCATTGTTGATCCTGTAACTTTGTACTGTGACAACAATGGAGCCATTGCACAAGCAAAGGAACCGAGGTCTCATCAACGATCCAAACATGTATTACAACGTTATCACCTGATCAGAGAAACCATTAGAAGAGGTGATATTAATATAGAAAGAGTACCCACGGAGGACAACTTAGTTGACCCTCTCACTAAAGTTATGTCCCAGCAGAAACATGATCGCCACTTGGAGGGCTTTGGTATTAGATACATGGTCGATTGGCTTTAGTGCTAATGGGAGATTGTTAGTGTAAGCCCTACAAGCCAATCGATTTGTGCTTGTAAAACACTATATTAATTAGTCATATTTCATGTTAAATACATTATGGATATTTTATATATAATGTATGAGGTATTTCTTTATCCATGAATTTATTTATAAAGAGTTATGACAGACTTATGTAGATAAAGTCCTTAGAACATAATGGCCTTGCAAAGAGATTATAAAGGTTATAATTATGAGATTCTTATGCATCAAAGCCTTGTTCCTAAATATGTTCCTAGTCATTGTATTGTCAAGAATAAGGACATTGACAATGCTCAAAGACTAGTACATGCTAAGCCTCCTTACTTTGGAAGTAAGCAATTGATCTCATAGATTGAAGTATGTAAGATACTTGTGAATAGTATGTGGGTGCTTGTTAAGGAACAAGTTCATTGAACATGTCCTGCTATGAGAGTTCCATTTGGTATTTCACTCAAGTGTTTATGGAAATACTCTCATGTGTCAGTAGTGTAAGTAATCTTTAGACTTGTGATACCAAGTCATCTTGTATATGAATTGTAATGCTTTGATTTCACCTTTACATGTCACGACCCGAAACTCCCATCGAGCCCACGACAACCACCGCGATGTCCCAATAGACATTCATTACCCGAAATGCCAATCGAAACCTTGCAAGGCTTTAATATCAGCTTTCCACTTCCCCTATGAGTAACAGTCACTAAAATCATGTTTTAAAGGATTATATGCCATTTCCAAACCAAAACAATCATAAAATAATTTTTGTCTCACAGGGGCATTTTGGTCATTTTTCTTTGAAAATTTCGAAATAAGCTAAAAGTGTAGTGAATGGGTGAAAAACACATATTTCATAATCAGACATAAGTTTAGATCTCTAAAACCTTCATTTAAGGTGAAATTATAACTATTTGAATATAATAAAAATATTAAATAAAATATTCTATTTTCTTGTAAAACAATATTTTTAGAACTATTCGTAAATAAATTTTGTAACGTGAAAGCAAAATAAATTCATGCATACTGTCACGACCCACTACTCCCCTCGAGCCCGTGACAACCGCCGCAACGTTTCGATAGGTATTCATACCCCGAATACCGAGTGAAACCCTGCAAGGCTTTTAGTACCATTTTGCTCGTCTCCCCCGTGAGAAATCAACACTGAACATCATGTTCAAATGATTTTAACTTTCTTTCAACTTAAAATAGTACAAAAACAGTTTTCACCTCACAGGGGCATTTTAGTCATTTTTTTCCCTGAAACCTTCAAAACCAACTAAAAATGTAGTAATCGTGTGGAAAACACATATGTCATAAATTAAAATAAATTTAGATACATAAAACACTCTTTTTGAGTAAAATTTATAACTATTAAAATATAATAAAAATATTCAAGAAAATATACTAATTTCTTATAAAACAATTTTTATAGAATTATCGGTAAACAATTTTTGGGACGTAAAAGTAAAATAAATTCTTATATACAATAATAAAGTTAACCACAATATACAATTTCATTTACAACGACAAGTGGGCCCACAATGAACAAAAGTGTAGAGGACAGTGAACCTACTTTTGGTGAGGTTGCAAGCCAACTTTAGTCCTCAGCGGATTCAGCTATCTACTAACTATTCCGGTCCTGAAATGGTGGAAATGAGAGTGGTAAGATTATAAAATCCCAATGAGTAAATAAATACCAGCTAAATTATCTAAAGTCGAGTAAATGGAGATAAATTCAAACTCATTCTTCGTATCACAATTCATCTTATCTCAACTCATTGCAATCGAGTAAAGACAAATAAAATATTCTATCGAGCAAAATAGAGTCATTTTGCTCGAATAATTAATATTTAGTATGGCTTATGCATCTCTTAAATACTTGGCTCGTGCCAAAATCATTCTCGGGGATACCCCGGTTGAAGTATCTGACCGAGACCGCCAAGGCTATTCAATGTAGTACATACATGAACATATTTTTACATTTTAAAATCTAGCCATTCCTTGGCGTTGGCTAAGCCTCACTCTCACGCGGTGGTCCACGTGAAGTGCACTCAAATCTTTACTTCCAGAGACACCCCATACACGGCTCTCTGATTGAGGTAAGGTATATATGATTCTGTGCCCCCTCTCTTAGGCTGGTCCACAGAACCTCCACTATAGGGATTATGGATTATTTTATCTACCACCTTATTTATAAAATTGCAACTGCATGAGATGGCAATTTGTTACAACCTAGCCTCTCAAGGCTGAATACACAGTACTTGTAATTCTAACACGAAAATCATTTTAACCATTCATGCTCATATATTGTCATAAGCCATTAAGTTTAAACACAATTTCTAATACGACAATAAACAATCTCAAATTACTCTATTTTCCAAAATCATCATTTAATTTCTGAAAAATTCATAAAATCATTCTATAAAATCACATTTATTCATAAAGCATAACAATTTACCATTTAAACCCATTTTACAATACAATTTTAAAATTTAATAAAAACTGCTCTAGATAATTAAGATAATAGTAAGTTCACTCATGGTTTTCGAGAATCAACTCGGGTACTTCGACTATAAATTCTCGAGTGTGACTTCCTTGCCTTTATCAGAGGACTCACCACCTTGACAAATTGCACAATAAATTAATCACTACATTTGTGCTAATTAGGTATAAAATTAACCTAATTTCTATATGAATGCATAGAATGCTCAGTTAACCGCTTAAATGCAGTGTTGACCTAATTCGGCTTATCACCCGATTAAATTTCTAACGCATCCAATTTAGCTCCAAATTGCTCTATTTCTTTTCTAATACCTCAATTCACCAAATGCAAGCCAATTTACTAAAAATTCAGCACATCAATTTTGACAATTCTCCTTGAAAATTTCAGCCATTGCGAGTACTTTAACACGTGATTTTTCCTACTTAATTTCCTCACCATAATTGATCATTTCTTAACCATTTTCTCTTGAAACAAAATCAATCCATCACCCACACACATCAAGGAAGATTCGGCCAGTGAAGAATACCCAAGATTATGTGATTTTCTTTACTTTTTTTCACACTACATATCATTAACTAACCGAAAACACTAACATAACTTAAAATCAATCAATTCAAACATCATTTCTCTTACCATACCATTCGGCCTACCACTCATTCATTATGAAAACAAGCAATTCAACCATGGAAATGAGAAAATAAAGCATGGGTATTGTAGATCTCAAGCAAAACTTGAAAAATCATACCTTATCTTGCTTGATTCCTTGAAAATTCAATGAATTTCCTTGATTTTCTTAGCTAGGTTTTTGTTTTCTCTTTGTTTTTCCTTTCTCTTCCTTTGGCCGAATATGGTGAGAGAAATGGGATAAATATGGGCTGATTTTTATAAAAAATAATAAAATAATAAAGCTTGACACGTGGCATTTTGTGATTGGTCCATTTTTCTTTTTATACTTTAAATATTTTGACTTTTTCACTTAAATTTTCCACCACATCTTTATGCCATATTTATCCATTCCCATAATAAATAAAATCCACAAATTTGATCAGTGTTTGGGGTGAAAATTTACCATTGTTGTCCCCTAGGCGGTAAAATTATTGTTTTGCCCTTATGCTCCAAAAATATCGAGAATTAAAATTTTTCACTGCTAAAACTCATATTATGCTCCAAATGATCAATCTTGGCTAAAAATTTCATCAAATATCAAAATTTAAATTTTCGGTGGCAAAATGACCATTTTGCCCATAATCGATCAATTTTCCTAATTGACTCCAAATCGGCCATCGAACTCCAAATCGCCATTTTAAGTCATCCCTGTACTGTGAAATTCCCAATTTCACCTTAAAATCCCTATTTTAATTAGTTTGAGGTATAAATCGACTTAGTTATACTTCTAAGTACAATACCGGCTTTTATCCATTTTTTTAGATATTTAATATGCATGCATAATGTCACATATATAAATGTAATGACAGATTTTTTAGGGCTGGGCTTGACACATAAAGTGATAAACGCAGCCACGTATTCAAAATATTTTATAATGACATGTGGGCCCCCAAATAACAAAAGTGAACTAAGGCCGTGAACCTACAGTTTTTGAAAATGCAACTCTAACTGTAGCCCTCGACGATATCGACAAACTACTAACTATCCTGAGCCTGAATGGGTGAAAAAGAAGGTGGTGAGATTATATAATCCCAGTGAGTAAACAAATATCATCTAAAATATCTAAAGTCGAGTAAATGGAGACAGATAAAACAGATTAGCATAAAATGATTCATAGCATTTCGAACTCATTTCAATCAGATAAATAGATTCATTTCACCCAAATAATCAACGAGGCTTATGATTTCTTGAAAAACTTGGCTCGTGCTAAAGCTCATACTCGGTGACACCTTGATTAGAGGCATCTATCCGAGCCCGCCAAGGCTGTTAAAAATCTCATGTACACGTAAAGCATATTTTTACATTTGAAAACACAGTCGTTCCTTAGCGTTAGCTGAGTTCACTCTCACGTGGTGGTTCGACGTGAAGTGAACTCTGTCATACCTTAGGAGATACCTTACGCGCCTCTCCAACCGAGGTAAAAAAATAATAGGTGCCCCTCCTAAAGGCTAGTCCACAGAAACCCTGCCACTATAGTAGCTAATCAATATCCCACCAATCAATCAAATCTCAATAGCATGGCATGGTAATTACATTACTATCCAATTTATCAAGACAAAGTAGACAGTTCGTATTTTCCAACACAAATATCAATTCAGTCAATCATGCCATATTATCATAAGCCATTCGGTTCAAATCATAATTTACAATGCAGCAAGTGGTCTCCAATTACTCTAATTTCAAAACCATCATCCGATTTTCAAATCGATTTATAAAAATTTGTTTTATTTTATTGATTCACAATTTGCTCATAAAACAAAGCAATTCACCATTTAAATTCATTTTTCCACAAAATCACCAAATTGAGTAAAATTTACTCTAGATAATTAAGGCGATAATAAGGTTACTCACTGTAATAGAAATCGAGTTCGGGATTCTCCAATCCTTGATCCTCAGATACTACCTCTTTATTCTTACCAGAATGCTCACCACCTAGACATAATGCACAAGAAGCAATATCTGGAACCACCTGAGAGTTTTTGGCTACAGCGAGAATCCATTCTCACTGCAGTGAGATTCTGGGTATAGGACAATTAAAGGGTTTTCACATGCCACAAAATCCATCCCTATGATATTGCACATCAAATTGAACACATTGACAACAATCAAGTTATCAACATTCAAAACAATCACATATTATAATCATAAACTTGCTATCACATATACATATATAAACACAAATACCACCACCACCTTACCCAGCTCATGTGCATCCCCCCACATCATGCACAACTAATGTCATCCTCCACACTTCCACACGATGTCATCACTAGCATGTGCATCCCCCCACATCGTGCACACGTATGGTCATACTCAGTCCTTACCGGCATGTGCATCCCCCCACATCGTGCAAACGCATGGTCATATTCATTACACAATATTATCTACAGATGTACAATACATATATATACATATCAACATATAAAGGGACTTTGCAATTTCATTACAATCACATTTCACAATGCAAAAATGTTTCAATAAAGCTTTTTCCTGTGCATGTTTCGAAGATAAAACAATTAAAACATTTTCAAGTGATACAATCAACATACATGCATTTATTTCTCAAGCAATTTTAATGCAAGTTCACTCACCTAATGATAGCGGGATATTACATTGCTATTTGTTCAGAGGCGTGTCTAACTATCCCTACTTGCCGATCGCTCGTTATTTCCTCTGGCACACCACCACTGTACTATAACTTTATCTTTACACTTTCTAACAACAGTACAAATGCAATTTGCTACATTTGTGCTAAACCGTTATAAAACCAATTCAAGCTCTATACTAATGCATGAAATGAGATACAAAATACTCGAGTTACTATCTAAATATGATGTCCAATGTAAATTCAATTCTGTATCTAAATAAAAATGGTATTGGCCTAACTCAATTTATCACCCGATTAATTAGCCAATACATCAAATTTCACTCCAAATAACTCCATTTCTCTTCCAATACTCCAAATCATCAAACACAAGTCAAATAACATAAGATTTAGCAAGATCATTTCCACATTTTCTCTTAGGAATTTCGGCCATGGTGAGTGCACTAACACTATGATTTTTCATGCTTAATTTTTACACCATAAATTATTCATTCCTAACCAAATTCACTTGAAATAAAATCAATCCACCATCAATATACCACAAGTAAGATTCGGCCATGAAGGGTGGTACGAACATGTGATTTTTTTTCTTACTTGTTTTCCATACCTAACATGACAAACTAACTAAAAACACTAACATATCTTAAAATCCACCTAAAATCATTATCAAACTCTCTCTCTCTACATGTTCGGCCAGCAAGAGATCCATCATGATATCATGAATTTCAGCCATGGAAAACACAAAAGAATGCATAGGAAAGATAGATCACAAGTTGGAATTAAGAAATTTCACCTTTGATTGCTTGATTCTTTGAAATCTAGTGATTTTCTCTTGAAATTTTCACTCTAGGGTTTTTGTTCTTTCTTTATCCTTTCTTCCTTGTGTTGGCCAACCATATGAAGAGAAATGGGAGGGTTATGGGTTGAGCTTTTAAAGCCAAGCATGCATGGATGAGAATTTGACGCATGTCACCATGTAATTGGTGCATGTGTCATACTTACTCATCAAGCATTCTCTCTCCACCACTTAAAATATCCTCAATTATCCATGATAATAATGGGTGGAATTCATGTGCTGGACATATGTTGGGTGGTGTAAAATTAAAATTTTATCTTTAGGAGGCAAAATGACTATTTTGCCCCTATGCTCAAAAAAATGCCAAAATTAAAATTCTTCACTTCTCAAACTCAAATAATGTTCTAAATGATCAATCTTGGTCAAAAACTTCTTCCAACATTCAAATCTTAACCTCAGGTGGCAAAATGACCATTTTGCCCCTAGGTCATGAAAATTTTGATTTGACTCCAAATTGATCCTCGAACTCTGAATCACCATATTAAATCATTTTGGAGTTTTAAAATTCTCAATTTCATCTTAAAATCTCTATTTGGACTAGTTCGAGGCTTATTTCAACTTAATTGTACCATTTGGTACAATATCGACTTTTAGCGATTTTCGAGATACCCAAGTAAGCAGACATGCTTTCTAATATATAAATGGCATAATAAACATATTGTAGAGCTGACCTTGATAGCACTACCCCCCTTAAAATAAAATTTTGACCTCAAAATTTCACTTATCAAACTCAGAGGAAAGATGAGGGTATTAGCTTTCCATCTGATGCTCAACTTCCCACGTCATCACCTTTAATAGGTAATTTCAATTTGTTCACTTCGTTTACCTCCAGTTCAACTGGAATACTTCACTTATGTCTATTATCATCCTTTAGAATCTAATCAGCAGTAACCTTCACAATCATGATTTCTTATATCGAGACTCCAAACATGCTTCTATTACTATCATTAAACTTGAACCATAATTCCATCTAAATCATACCAATCACCATCTTATTACTTTATTCCTTATCAAATTTCTTGACATTCATTCATTCATCCTCATACACTATTGTGTAGTTTAGGACATCATTAACATGTCATACACATTCCTGTACATATCCTCAGCGTTAGGGAAGGTTAATGGCTTCAATTATTTCCACATACTTAATGTTTACCTTTCATTTAGGAAATTTCAATCTTCTTAATCCTATTAGTTCAGCTCATATGGCTTAACTGTACTATAGATTACATTTCCTTGCTTATTTCCCTAAAATTTCTTAGGTCGCCATAAGTCAACTTCTGATAGGATTCTTGATCGTTACATTATCTATACAACTCGTCAAATATATTGAATTCAAGTCTCGAACCACTAAGAATCATTCTTCTCGTTAGATGGGTACATCACCAACTCCACACATACATATGCATGCCCACATTCAAATGTCCACATTCCTCATTATGTTAAAGGTCCTTGTTCTCAAGTGCCTTCAGACTAATTTCTCTTTGTTCGTTCCCATCTATAACCAAGATTCAATAGAATAATCTTTATAATCCATGTGAACATTCTCATATTTAAACTTCGAACATTGGGCTACAATTAATTTCAGATTGCCTTTTTTCAATTGTTTAAACTACATTCGTTTACATAGTTCCACATCATTTACATACTTGTACTATTTTCTTATCATCTCTAATTATATGCTTAAGTTTCCTTGTACTATATACCATTGTATCACAATGTCATTTTCATTGAATTGTAATCTAATATGTGTGTATGCTTCGTAATATCATTAATGCTTCAAAAATTTGTCTTGACTTGATCATTGCATCTTATGCAATACCACAATTCCTGAGAGTCATCCCTTTTTCCTCAATTATCTTTCATGCCTCTACATTACCTTGTATCCTTTTTGCATTCCGACATTAATTTGTCACTTAAGACTTAAACTCATTTGAATCATGTATACCTCAAGCACTTTTGAATTTCAATTCTCACAATATATATTAGGAAATTTTCATTATTTGACTTCATTATCAAGGTTAACTTCAATCATCTTTTGTTCCACTCTTTTATATAACCATAACATCATTCTCCCTTGGCCAATTTATAAATTGTACTTGAAATTGCAAGACTTGAAACTAGGTTCTCCTCTAGTACTTTTCAATGTCAATACGAATACCACTCTCAGCTTACAGCTTCCTTTTTATAACTACATAACTTAATGTTTGCTTTCACAAGATCCATAGCGGAACTCTCTTGAGTATTTCCTTGGGAACACTTATCCTAAGCTTATGTCTCACAACATGTGATCACTTAACCCATGACTTAGCCGTTTGGCTCCTTAGCGAGTTTCAAAATCACACATCTTATATTCATCGTGTATAATTTATAATTCTTTTTCAAAGGTGTTTAAACATTCTTGAAACACTTGATCACTTATTTGCTCTGTCATAATCCAAGTATATCATTTCTATAAAGGCATGTACTTACTCATCAAGATATTTAAATGCATACTTAACCATTCATATTTCAATTTATCTCCAAAGGTTTTTAACATGCCACATAGTTTACTTGTATTGTTACTGATCCTTTTCTTTCAACAAAGTCAAGGCAAGATTTGTAAATTCTCATAGCAATACTCTATATAAACTCATTTGTTATATCATTCTTCAAATATCCATTCACACTTTCGTCGCTTGGTATTGGCATCATTTATCAATATCTCATGCATTCATCTAGCTTTCCACTCACTTTCTCTTTAGTCTTTAACAAGGTTTAATCTTTTGTCTTCCTTATCTCTTAAGATTTGACTTTACTCAACATATTATTCATCTTAATACTCCACATGTTAATTCATCTTTATGTAATTATCACAAAAATTCTCTAACTTTTTCTTCTCTTATATGATAACATATATGGCAATAAAGAACTTTTCAGTTCTCTCACTATCTTTATCTTAGCACTTCCCTAATGCACTTAAGACTCCAAATAACGAAATTCGACATCAAAACCAATGACCATTTTCCAACTCGTGAGTCCAATCTTTATACCGCTCACAGTTTGCTCATCATTTCTAGCCATAAAGGATTCTTAACGCAACAGCGTTTGATAGTCAGTACTATGGCATTGTGGCTATTTGAATTTACTTTATCAAAGCAATTCTTCTACCTTTAAGGATACTATCACGATCATTCATGATCGTGTGGCTTCCCTTTGAATCTATATCACAATTAGTAAGGCTAACTTTTTATCACAAGTACGCTATCAGAACATTGATTTAACATATTTATTTTGCCACTAACATTCATGTGTCTTTATCATATCATTTAGTACGAGTTCAATTAAGCAAGGATCTCCGAATTTACTCATAGCTACATGTATGTCAGATTGCACATCACTTATCATCGGGTGCTCGACTTTACTCATCAATTCTTAACCAATTACATTTATAAAGCGGATAGTTCACTTAATTATTGCTTCTAGCCCTTATAGTTATAAGATCAAAATATCTTGAACTTAGGATACAAAAGCTTCTTCTCCGAGTATATCCAAAAATCCACATATTTCAAGTCCCACCATTCTTATTATCCATAACTGATCATCTTTCTCTACACTTATCTTCACAATTCTTATTAATCAAAAATTTATCTTTCCCAAGTTCCATCACGTTAATTGATAACCACTTCATAGTACTGCAAAATATGTTCATTGTCAGACCTTGTAGTTGCTTAATTCATTAATGACTTCCTTCATCAGTCCACAATAATTATGTGAAATGATCAACCATGCCACTAAGATAAATATTCTTCCTCAATAACTATATTGCAAGTCTCTTTTGTCATACCAAAAGATTACCATACAAGTCAAGTCATTTAAACAACTACCTCATCATCCATTCTAATCATACATTCTAAAAGTCAAACTCATGTCTTCTTTGTACAGATTATTATTATTTCCTTTACACTACCTCTGTATAAGGTTAAAGTAGTACAAACTCTAACGATACTATTAAGTATCCTTAAGATCATCCTTTTGATTCGAACATACCAAAAGATTCTACTCCTGGTTTCCCTCAAGATCTTCTTCCGAATCCTCTTTTATCTCTTGAGACTTTTCTTTTTGTTCTTTAATCCATGCCTGTTGTATTCTCCTGCATTCCTCATCAGTCACGAGTGCAGCATTTCTCCCACAATTGGGAGGAAAATGTCATACAGCAGACACCTTCATAGGACGATACCTTCCTTCAACTATCACTACTTTCACTCTTTCTATAGCATATACCTTAGACTCTTTCAAGTGAAAATTTCTTACACTTATTTTAAGGCCATTACTATCTTCACTTTCAATGGTATTGCTAGTGTCGAGGCTTTTCTTTTCACAAAGCCACATTTCCCAATCCGGTGGAGTCTTAGGCGAATCACTTTTTGGACTACTTGGTCCCAAGCACTATCGGCTCCTAGACGTGGAATCTAGTGATCCCTCACTAACACTATGAGAGACATCAGGGTTACCATCTCTCCTAGACATGGTGTGCGTATAATCAGCGTGCCTTAAAACTTATACGCAACCAAGCAGTAATTACTTAATCGTTTATGTATCACAAAATCCGGTAGGTTTCTATATGTAGATGCGTACATTCTATTCAATCTAACCTAACTTAACTTGGGGTCACACTAACACTGTAAATTTTAAATCAACTTTAAAACCAGAAGCTTTGATCTTAAAACCAAAAGCTCTGATACCACTTGAATTGTCACAACCAGGAACTCCCATCTAGCCCGTGATAACCGTCGTGATGTCTCGATAGACATTCATTACCCGAAATGCCAATCGAAACCTCGCAAGGCTTTAATATCAGCTTTCCACTTCCCCTGTGAGTAGCAGTCACTAAAATCATGTTTTAAAGGATTATATGCCATTTCCAAACCAAAACAATCATAAAATAATTTTTGCCTCACAAGGGTATTTTGGTCATTTTTCTCCAAAAAATATGAAATCAGCTAAAAATGTAGTGAGTGGGTGAAAAACACATATTTCATAATCAGACATAAGTTTAGATGTCTAAAACCCTCATTTAAGGTGAAATTATAACTATTTGAATATAATAAAAATATTGAATAAAATATTCTATTTTCTTGTAAAACAATACTTTTAGAACTATGCATAAATAATTTTTGTAACGTGAAAGCAAAATAAATTCATCCATACAATGGCACACGTAGCTAGGTATTCAGACTATTTTACAATGACATATGGGCCCCCAAATAACAAAAGTGAACTAAGGCTGTGAACCTACCGTTTTTGAAGATGCAACTCCAACTGTAGCCCTCGACGATATTGACTAACTACTGACTATCCTGAGTTTGAAATGGGTGGAAAGAAGGGTGGTAAGATTATATAATCCCAGTGAGTAAACAAATATCATCTAAAATATCTAAAGTTGACTAAATGGAGACAGATAAAACAGATTAGCATAAAATGATTCATATCATTTCGAACTCATTTCAATCAGATAAATAGATTCATTTCACCCAAATAATCAACGAGGCTTATGATTTCCTGAAAAACTTGGCTTGTGCTAAATCTCATACTCGGTGACACCTTGATTAGAGGCATCCATCTGAGCCCGCCAAGGCTGTTAAAAATCTCATGTACACGCAAAATATATTTTTACATTTGAAAACATAGTCGTTCTTTGGCGTTAGCTGAGTTCACCCTCACGTAGTGGTTCAACGTGAAGTGAACTCTGTCATACCTCAAGAGATACTGCCAAGCCCAACCTTAAAATGTCTACCATGTCATTTATGTAATTGACATCACACCTGCGCACTTGAATGTCTCGGGAGAACAGTTAAAAGTCAGTATTGTACCTAGTGGTACAATTAAGTCGATTTAAGCCTCGAAGTAGTTAAAATAGGGATTTTAAGGTGAAATTAGGAATTTCATAGTCTATGAATAGCTTAAAATGATGATTCAGAGTTTGAGGGCTGATTTAGAGTTAATCGGGAATACTGACTACCTAGGGGTAAAATAGTAATTTTGCCACTCGAGGACAAAATGAGAATTTTTAAAAAAGATTTTAATCCCAATTGACCAAGATTGATTATTTGGAGTATAACTTGAGGTTTAGCAATGAAAAATTTTAATTCTCGGTATTTTTAGAGTATAAGGGCAAAACGATAATTTTGCCACCCCAGGCGTAAAATCGTAATTTTACACCACCAGCACTTGTCAATATCAAGGAATTTATTTATTATTAGTGTGGATAAATATGACATTTGTGTGGTGGAGAAATAAAGAGAAAAGGATAAGAATTTAAAATTATGGACCAATGATAAAGTGCCACATGTCAAGCTTTTATTATTTTATTATTTTCTTTATAAAAAGGCATAAAAACCAGCCCATTTCTCCCATAATGGTCGGCCAAACAAGAAGAGAAGAGAAACCAAGGAAGAATAAACCCTAGGTGGGGAAATTCAAAGGGAAAGTGTGAAAATTCAAGGAATCAAGCTAGGTAAGGTGAAATTTCTTTACTTTTACTTGAGATCTACATTACCCATGCTTTATTTTCTCATTTCCATGGTTGAATTGGATGTTTTCATAAGGGATTCAAGGCTGGTTGAATGGGTATGGAGAGAGAATAGAGTTGGAATTGATTTGAATTTGAGTTATGTTAGTGTTTTCGGTTAGTTAATAATATGTAGTGTGAAAACAAGTGAAGAAAATCACAAATCCCTTAGAAATCTTCAATGGTCGAATGTCCCATGTTATGTGTGGATGGTGGAATGATTTTGTTTCAAGAGAAATTGGCTAGAAAATGATGATTTATGGTAAGAAAATTAAGTAGGATAAATTTCAGTGTTAGTGCACCATAATGGCCGAATTTTTCCATGAGGAATGTGAAGTTGATTAAGCTGAATTTTGGGTTATTTGGTTTGTGTTTGGTAATTTGTGGTATTAGAAAAGAAATGAAACAATTTGGAGTTAAATTAGACACAATGGCCATTTAATCGAGTAATAGGCTGAATTAGGTCAACACCGCGTTTAAGTGATAATCGGACAATTTGCATATCATATCATGCATTGATAGTCTAAATTAGTTTATTACAATTTAGGGGCAATGCAGTAAATTTTTTTAATTTTATATTGTGTTAAGGTGGTGAATCCTCTGACAAAGGCAAGGAAATTGCACTCGAAGATTTATAGTCAAAGTACCGGAATTCGATTTCCAAAAACAGTGAGTAAACTTATTATCGCCTTAATTATCTAGAATAGTTTTATTCAATTTGGTTATTTTGTGGAAAAATAAATTTAATTAGTGAATTGCCTTGATTTATGAGAAAATAAGAATTTATGAAATAAAATGAATTTTTATAAATTGATTTGAAAATTGAATACTGGTTTTGAAATTTGAGTAATTGGAGACATTTGTTGTGTTATAAATTATGATCTGAGCTAAATGGCTTATGGTAAATACGGCATGAATTGGCTGATTTGATAATTATGCTGAGAAATACGAGCTATCTGCTTTGTTTTGATAAATTGGATAATAATGAAATTGACATGTTATGCTATTGTGATTTTATTGTTATGGTGGGGTTTATTCTACACTGCAGTGGCGGGTTTTCGTGGACCAGCCTATTTAAAGGGGCATGGTAAACCCGGTTATATTATACCTATGATGAAAGGTGCGGAGGGTAACTCCTAAGGTATGACAGAGTTCACTTCACGTCGAACCACCATGTGAGAGTGAACTTAGCCAACGCCAAAGAATGGCTGCGTTTTGAGAAATTATGAAATTTTAACAGTCTTGGCAGTCTCGGTCGGATACCTCTGATCAAGGTGTCATCGAGTATGATTTTGTTTACATAAGCCAAGTTTTTATGAAAACATAAGCCATATTAATTTCTTGAACGAAACGAATTTATATTACCTAGTGAAAGGAACTGAAGTGTTATGAATCGTTTTACAATGGTTTATTTAATCGTCTCCATTTACTCACCTTTAGATAGTTTAGATGGTATCTGTTTACTCATTGGGATTTCATAACCTCACCACCCTCTTTTCCCCACATTACAGGCTCGAAGTTGTCTGTAGATACTAGACTTGGTAGAGAGTTACTTGTGGAGTTGCACTCCTTGAGACCATAGGTGCACTGCTTCCATTGCATTTGGTCAGTCGGGGACCCACGTGTCATTGTAAAAGTAATTTTATACTTTGGTTGTTTGCATTATAATATGTATGAATATATTGAACTTTTATGCTATAAAAATTATTTACCGATAGCTTTATAAAAATTATTTTATAAGAAAATAGTTTATTTTATTGAATGTTTTTATTATATTCAAATAGTCAAATTTTTACTTCAAACGAACGTTTTAGACTCTTAAATTTATTTTCAATCATGAAATATGTGTTTTCTACTCGCCTATTACATTTTTACCTGGTTTCGAGATTTTCGAAGAAAAATGACGAAAATGCCCTTGTGAGCTGAAAAATAATATTTTATTGTTTTGATTTGGAAACGACTTATGATTTCTTGAAATGTGAGATTTAATAACTGTCACTCACCGGGGAGATGCAAAAGCTGATGCTAAGCCTTACGGGGTTCCGGTCGGCATTTCGTGTAATGAGTGCCCATCAGGACATCGCGGCGGTTGTCATGGGCTCGATGGGAGTTTCGGGTCGTGATAGATACCTTACGCGCCTCTCCAACCGAGGTAAAAATATAACGAGTTTACCGTGCCCCTCCTAAAGACTAGTCCACGGAAACCCTACCACTACAGTAGTTAATCAATATCCCACCAATCAATCAAATCTCAATAGCATGGCATGGCAATTACATTACTATCCAATTTATCAAGACAAAGCAGATAGTTCATATTTTCCAACACAAATATCAATTCAGCCAATCATGCCATATTATCATAAGCCATTCGGTTCAAATCATAATTTACAATGCAGCAAGTGGTCTCCAGTCAAATCTCGAGATACGTTCAGCCGAAACTCCATGACTCACAAACATGGAAACGGATGCTAGCCAACTACCTAACTTCAGAACATCACATCAGGTGGCGAATTGGTAAGGGTGAACTATTTTTTTGGCATGATTGTTGGATGGGTGAAACACCCTTGGTTAGTCTATTTCCATCATTTACATCATCTATGACAAAAGTTTCCTATTTTTACGATAATGATAAATGGGATGTGAATAAGCTAAACAATGTTTTGCTGAATGACCTGGTGGAGGAAATTTTAAAATTTTCGATTGATCCTTCCAATGTTGATAGGGCATACTGGGTTCCTACCTCGGATGGGCTTTTCACTACTAAGTCTGCATGGGAGATAATTCAACACTGCCAAACGGTGAATCCTGTGTTTAATTTAATTTGGCATAGAAGTATTCCTCTTACTATCTCATTCTTTCTTTGGAGGTTACTATAGGATTGGATCCCAATTAACTTGCGGTTGAAAACCAAGGGGTTCTAATTGGCTTCTAAATGCCAACACTGCAACTCAGAGGAGTCTCTTTTACATGTCATGTGGGAATGCCTAATGGCCACACAAGTTTGGAATTACTTTCCAAAATTTTTTCAAATTAACATTATTCACCCCCATACTGCTTGTCAGATTATATGGGCATGGTTTTACTCCAGAGACTACACGAGAAAAGGACACATACGCACATTAATGCCTTTATTCATTTTTTGGTTCTTATGGGTTGAAAGGAATGACGTGAAACATAGGAACCTCGGTATGTACCTTAACAGAATGGTGTGAAAAGTGCATAAACTAGTCCACCAATTATTTCATGGGAAGCAATTACATCAGTGGCAATGGAGAGGGTACTTACAGATTGCTCAAGCATGGGGGATAACATTTCAACAGGCAGCCCCATACCTGTCAAAAATTTTCTCTTGGCACAAACCATTAGTAGGTGAGTTTAAGTTGAATGTTGATGGCAGCTCCAAGCATAATGGTCAGAATGCGGCAGGAGGTGGACTTCTCCGAGATCACACAAGTAACATGATTTTCGAGTTCTCTGAAAATTTTGGACCTCAGAATTCATTACAGGCAGAACTACTGGCACTATACAGGGGCTTGCTTTTGTGTATTGAGTATAGTATCACTAAACTTTGAATAGAAATGGATGCAAAAGTAGTGATACAAATGCTACAGGAGGATCATCAAGGATCTTCTAGGACTCGTTATCTGCTTACTTTCATTCAGAGATGTTTGAGGGGTATCTCTTATCGGATTTCGCATATTCATAGAGAAGGCAACCAAACTGCAGATTATCTCTCAAATCAGGGATATACGCACTAAAACCTGCAAGTTTTTTCACAAGCAGAAAGTTAGCTCAGAGGTATCCTTAGAGTAGATAAAGTTAGCTTAGCCTATGTTCATTTTAAATGAATGTAAAGGAGTAGTACTCCTAGTTTTTCTTTGTGTTTTTTATTTAGTCAACCTCATAGAATTTTGTAATATGGAAGTGTTTCAGATTTATGACGATAGTAAAGAAAATGGTCATAAATTGAAACATTCCATTCTAGGTACTGTTCTTGATCATTCTCGAGCTCATTTAACTCTGGAGGTTCGGTTTATGTCCCCCTCCCTTTGTACTTAACTTTTACAATTATTAATAAAATATTTACAAGGTAGCTGGGCCCTGCGAGAATTTCCAGCATAAAAAAAAAAGACCATGTAGTAAAATGTGGTATCAAAATTGAATTTGTAAATACTTTGCATCAATTAGCAGATATCTTTACCAAACCTCTGAATGAATATAGACTTTGTGAGATTAGAAGGAATTTAGAAATGATTAGTATGTAGGAATTGTAAGGAAATTTTTTAATTCATACACAAAAAACATAAGGCATTTAGTCAAATAAAGTGAAACTTAGTCAACTAAAAGCATTCTGTTTCATTAAATAACAAGACTTAGTCAATTAAATGGAAAAGGAATAAAATAATGAAAAGAATGTGTTTATCGGGTAATAAAAGAAAGAAGAAAAACTGCCTAAGTGAATAACTAAAATTTAGAAGGAATTTCAAAATTTTAAGTGAATAAAATGAGGCAATATTTAAGGGGGAGGCAGACAGTTTTTGGAATTAAAATTGTTGACAACTTTTTATTTTCTCTCACCCTTGAAAATTGATCATCTAAAATTGAAACCCATTTCCTCTACATTTTCTCATCTGAAACCGACTCTCATATAACCGAAACCCTTACCATTTAGAATCCCAAAACCACTATCAGAAATCTCTCAAATCGAAATGGCAAAAACTTCTCAGAGCAAAGAAATTATTGAAAAGAAGAAAGGAAAAGGACATTAGAAGAAGGATCAGAAGCAGAAATGCAGAAGAAGAAACAGAAAAGTGGGTCTGCTTCAATAACTATAAAGTCTGGGAAATCAGAGAAAGCAAAGAAGTAAAAATCAGAGAAGAAGAAGGACAAGGATATAACGCCTAAGAAAGTACTAATTCGACTTCCAAATTCATAAATAAATTACATGAAGAGAGGTTTAAGAAAATAGAGAATGCTCCTATCATTTACGGGAAATACATTGATTGGGAAAGTTTTAATGAATATCTAGAAATTCAAACAAGCTTGTTAGATTATTTTGTTGAATTGATAATGAAAGAGTATAGCACATTTAAGAATAGATTCTACAGTGCCAGCTTAGTAAAAGAGTTTTATGCTAGTATAGCCTTAGGAGAGGAAGAACTAGATGATTCTAATGATTACATTGACAACGGTCTTAATGCATTTTTAAATGGTAAAGAATTTGTGGTTACTACTACTAATCTTGGTAGTTTGCTGAAAATTGAATGTGAGGAAGGAGAGTTTGAACTCTCTGGGAAATGTCTCTTTGTGGGAAATCATCACAAAAAAAAAAAAAAGAAGTACTCCTCAAAAAGCAACACTGGTCTAATAACTAGTCCCCAAATAAGAATTCTGCACTATTTTGTTGTGGCAAATGTGCATGGTAAAAGTGGAAGTTTAAGCTATATCAGCCTCCAAGACCTTTGGCTGATGGAACATGCATTTAATGGCATTAGTTTGAACCTAGGCAGATTCATGATTGAAAAGATGAGAGGCGCATGCAAGCTTGAGAAAATTAATCTACCTTATGGAAATGTTATCACATCCTTAGTGCAGAAAAAGGAAGTCTTGGCAAAAAGGTATGATCTGGATATGGTAAAAAGCAAAGACCAACCCATCTACTTAAGTAGCCTTCCGAAAATAAGTTATAAGCTGGATGGAGAAAACTTCATTAGAACACCCAAGGTTTCTGCTATACCAGCTCAACCAAAGTCAGCACCACCTCAATTCTTAAATGAAGTAATCTTCAATCTCTTCATGAGAATTGATGGAAAACTCACAAACCAAGGGACAAGAATTCAGAAAATCGAAGAAAGGTTAACTGAGATGGAAAGTAAAATGAAAGAAAAATCAACAATGCCTTTAGAACCTGTTACTGTTGATACCTCTACTACTCCAAACATTGCACCAATAGGACTAGGTGTTGAGGGTTCACCTTTCCAGGCAAAAGAACCTGTTGTCCATGCTACTAGTCCTGTTCTTCAAGCTGAAGGCTTAGCTTACCAAACTACTAGCCCTACTCTACAAATAGAGGACCCTGAGCTAGGGGTTGATCAACCTTAGAAATCCCCTTCACCATCACCCCAAACCAAGGAGGCATCTAACCAAGGTACTGAGGTACTTGGTTCTCTTAATGGAAGTCTACCTCTTGAGCCCCAACCTCAACAAGCACCCCAACAAGCATCCCCTTCCCACTCTGATGATGTTTCAATCACGGGACTCTTCCACCAAATGGTTAGGGAGGAACAAGTTGAAAAAACAGCCGCCAAGGCAAAAACTCAACTAGCTCAATCTGCACCAACCTCTACAAAAAAAGGGCAACCTGGTAAAGGACAAGAGAAAGCCACTGCACCTCCACCAGCAAAGACTAAACCTCTTGGCAAAGAGAAAAAGACAATGGCCACAAAAATGACAGTTCTCAAACAAAAAAAGTCCTCCAGATTGTTAAAAAAGACTAAGTCAACAACTATTTCTTTTCCTCAAGAACTATTGAAAGTTTTTGGCAAGTCTTCCCTTGAACCTTCACAACAGAAATTCCCACGTAAACCTTATCCCTTTCCTCTAAATCCATTTTATGGTAGTGAATCCACTCCCTCTACCTCCTCAGAAGAATGAGGCCTCCCTCCTTTGATGCTGACAAAAGGAGGAAAAGTAGAAGATAAGAGAAAAAATAATAAAAAAAATGTTAGGGTAGAGGCACTAGACATTTAGGGAAAGAACAAGAAAAACAAAAAAATGTTAGGGTAGAGGTACCAGAATCTAGGGAAGGAATGAAGCAGAAATGAACTAGGGGCATTTTGGGAATATTAATTGTTACTTTTGTTTCCTTACTATTCTTGGCCTTGTAGACAATTTGTTCTTTTTGTTTCCTTACTATTCTTGGCCTTGCAGACAATTGAACATTTGGAGTTAATTAGTTGTTTATGTTTGTGTATGGAAAATTGGATATTGACATGTTTATATCATTTGGCTGTTAATGGTTGAATGTTTTATTAAGTGTCAGCCATTAAATTTTTATTGCTGATTAGAATGTGCTGATGATGAAGTTGTTATGATGATGAATGGTTTTTGTCTTAATATTGCAAATGGAATGTGTTTGTGAATATATGTGAATGATGTTCATAAAGTATTTACTGGAAATCTAATAGTATAGATGAAATATGGAACAAATATGCAGTTGACAAAGAATTAATTGAAAAAACTTGCAATATTTTGTCATTTTGTCATCTCCTGCTACTTACTCTAATAAGTCCGCATACATGTACATTTTCTGTCAAAAGATAGAATTAAAAAAAAAAAGTCACTTCATATATTACAAAAATTAAAGCTGCTGAACTGAAAAGTAAAACATGCACACACTTAGGGGGAGCAATCCTCACTTTATGCAGAACTGGAAAAAGGATAAAAAGGCACTATGCAGATTAACCAAGGAATGTTTTGTCATCATCAAAAAGTGATAGATTGTTGGCTCCATTAGTTTTTGATGATAATAAAACATTCCTATTTCATATGTGTCTAATATGTCTACTTGAGTGTGCAGGACAAAACATGCATACAAATATTAAATCAGTCTTTCAAAATTATATATCAAAAATTATATGAATTAGGAGGCTAAAATTCAAATTGGAGAAATGACAGGTTGAAAAGTATTAAAAAATAGAACCAACTTAGTCGACCAAGAAATGAGTTTGTCGACTAAATGCTCTCTGCTAGAACCTGTGACCAGAAGACAGAACCAACTTAGTCGACCAAGAAAGAAGTTAGTCGACTAAAAGCTCTTTGTCTGCAATTTGAACCAGAGCACTAGAAGACAAATTAACAGCTAGAACTGACTCCCAACTATTTTCAACGGCCATAAACTGTCAAAACTGCCATCAGAGTTGTTTCTCTAAGTATAAAAGAAGCTTCCAACAGCTAGAAAGTAGATTTCAACACTTCCATGTCCAAAAAGAGCAAAAAAAAACTAACAAAACTCTCTATTTTCTCACTGCACTCAACTCTCATCTTTGAAATTGAGAGCTGTACTTTAATTTGTACCAATTAGATAAACTTTGTGATCACTAGGTACACTCTTTTACTTTCTCCACTTCTAATTTTAGAGTGAGCGAGTCACTCTAAAGGTTGTTTCAAGCTAGGATTGCTTGAATGTGTTAAGGTTCTAACTTAATCTTGAAAAGTTAGGTGTTTAGGTTTTAGTTGAGCTCGAGAAAAACTAGTGTACAGGTTTTGGCTAAGCTTGGTAAAAGCCATTGTAAAGCTTGGTGAAAGCTTGTGAATTTTATCGATTCATAGTGGATTTGTTGGAAAATCCTTGGTTGGATAATAAAGGTAGTGGATGTAGGTCTTAGACCGAACCACTCTACATTCTTGTTCTTTGTCTACTTTGTTTTATTTTTCCTTGTTCTCTAAATTAGTTCCTCATCTTGTTAAAGAGTCGGTTTGTGCTATTCACCCCCCTTCTAGCACATACAATTGGGACCAACACTTTGTATCAAACACATTGTACCACCTTATTTGTTTCCTTTCGTAGGGTAATAAAGATTGAGTTTGCTCTAAATCCATTCCATTTAAAATCAATTAATTATTGATAAAAAAACATCTCGTGCATGGAAAGTATAATTATATAAAACTATATTAATATAAAATTTATTATTATCTTATGACACTTTCATTTTTGTGTTTTACCATTAATCCTTATTTTAAATGTGTTGTTTCAAGACATTTGCTTTTTTTTTATCCTAACATAAAGTATTTGTTGCAAATAATTGCTTTGCCCTAACAAACTAAAAAATTTAAACAATTTTAAGTTAATATTATTGGTCCTAAGTGGGCTATCTAAAAGGGTGAATAACACTTGTAAAAGGAAATTTGAAAGTTTAAAAGGAATGAAAATTGAATGAAAGTTAATAAATAAGGAAATAGTTCACAAAGTAAAAAGGAGAGAAAGAAGTAAACAATGCATAATTATTTATAATGGTATGAATCTCGTTGACCTATATTTACTACTTTGATAACCCTTGTCAAGTATTTTGAATGCAATTTTACTGAATTAATGTAGCTAACAACCTCAATCAAGTATTTACAAGGTAAGTTATCTCAAACTCCAAGCCTAAAATGCAACTCCAAAAAGTGTTTCCCACATTCAATCTCACAAGCTTACAACTAAAACAAATGTTTAATTGATCACTCACTCCTCTAAATACACTAATACAAGTATATCAGTCTCTTAATAAGAGATAACAGTGAAGCACTATGAACCAATATATAAACCTTTTGATTTTTAACTTAAATCCTTTTAATTGGATATACTTCTTGTTGATTTGTGAGCCCTTTTGATCTTTTTTTTGTTTGTCTGGAGTTACATAATGTTTTGATTTGATAAAAATCATATAATATCTTGAGTTTAATGTTAAGCATTTGAAATTGTTTCAATCATATTTTCATTCCCCAAAGTCACGAAATTGTTTACAAAACCATGCATCATTGGAAAATATCACAAAAGCTTTCAAACAACAGATATTCAGCTAAGCAAACAAAAAGCACATATACCTTGAATTATTATTTGATTATAGGAACAAGGAAGAAATTGCTGAAGAGAGGTGCCAATAAGTCAAGAAATCCTCAAGACACAAGTCCATAGTCAACCCTAAAGAAGTTCAAGTTAAATCAAAGGTAGAATTATTGACGAACAAGTGAAAAATCATAAAATAAAAAAGATATAGTTTACATTTAGATGTCAATAGTCGACCTTGAAGCAGAAAGCTAGAAAAATTGAAGAATTACACATGCATAGTCAACCTTGGCTCTTCTATAGTCAACACTGGTAAGCTTGATGCATGAAAAAGAGGGAAAATGAAAGACATAGTCAATCTTGGCTTTAACATAGTCAACTACCTCAACTTAAATTTGAAAAACGCACGTTCTCAAGAATCGTATCAAGTAGAGGAAGGTTATACTTGACTGTAAAGCCCTAATTTGAGAAATTTGAAGAACACAGTCGACCTTAAAAGCATTATAGTCGACCCTTAAGCTTCAACAATGATCATATTTAATTTAAACTTGTGTCTAATAGCCCCAAACTTCACTCCAACTATAAAAAGGTTGCCTTTAAGACATTTTGCAAACAAGAGAAGACCAACACTCACTTGAAAACCCTAAAGAGAAATCCTAAAGCTTATTTTCCCTTTCTAGCCTTCATCTTAGTCTTCCATCAAGCTTTGAAGAATCATTCACTAAAAAACCCTTGAGAACATATTCCTTCTCATCACATTCAAGCTTAAACTTCTTAGCATCCAACCTTTATGAGACATTTTCTTACTATACTTTGTACCCTTCTTGTTAAGGTTCTAGCTTAACCTTGAAAAGCTATTTGTAAGGGTTGTACTTGCTTCCAGAAAAAGGCATTTGTAAAAGTTATACTTGCTCTTGTGAAAAGGCATTTGCAAAGGCTATGCTTATTCCCATAAAAAGGCATTGTTAAAGTTGTGCTTGAACTCATTAAAAGGCATATTTCCCTTAATGGATTCTAGCTTCCTTAGTGAGCCATGGAAATAGATGTAGGCATTTGAGAATGCAAACCACTATAAAAATACTTGTGACTTGATTTACTTTTTTGCATTATGATTTATTGTTTATATTTGCCTTAGAAAAATCACTCATTTTATTTTTGACACAAAAATATTTTTTGATTGTAAAGACATTATTTTTATACTTAGTTTATTAAAGGAAATTTTTAAATAACATTCGACCCCCTCTCTTAGTATTAATTGCATTGAGCTTATACTATTAATAATTAGAATCAAAGGTAGGACTCAATTTTGCAAGTCTAACAATCTTGAGTGATCCATAGTAGAAGTTCAAAATCATAAAAATGGAAGTAACGACAACCATACTTGGTGAAGGGCAATCGATCCAAAGGCCATTTTTCTTTGTAAGTACTAATTACCCTTATTAGGAAAAGCGTATGGAAATGTTTATATAATCCATAGACCTAAATGCTTTGAATGTTATTTTAGTTGGTCCACATGTCACATATAAAGAGGTAGATGGCAAAGTAGTCATTAAGTCTAAGAAAGAGTGGAGTGATAAAGATAAAAAAAATGAATTCAAACATATTGTAAAGCATATAATATTTTTCTTTGTGCCCTAGGTGTTAGTGAGTTCAAAAAAGTCTCTATATGTGAAAATGCTAAACAAATATGGGACACCTTAGAAACCACTTATGAGGGAACCAACCAAGTTAAGGAATCCAAGATTGTATTGGTTACACATGATTATGAGCTTTTTGGGATGAAAGAGGGTGAATTAATTAATAAGATGTTTAAGAAATTTACCAATATTGTAGGACATCTAAAAGCCTTAGGAAAAGATTTCCCAAATGCACAACTTGTAAAGAAAATCCTTTATAGCCTAAAAAAATCTTAGAGACCTAAAGTCACTATTATAGAAGAGGCTAAAAACTTAAATGATTTTAAGCTACAAAAGATTATAAGTTCCTTTCGCACAACATGTTGAATTTGCCAAAATGCTAGACTATTGTGATCATTGTTGTCATATAGGACATGTAGGTTCTAATTGTTTGGTGTTAGGAAATCAGCCTGAAAAGTAAAGGAAGCCCCCGAGGAGTAAGCCGAGAGAAGATGGAAAAGAGTCAAAAATGGGAGAAGCAGAATCATTGCAAAAAAGAGAAAAAAGAAATTTGATGAAGAGGATCAGGGGAAGGAACTAATGCCAATGTCGAACAGATTTGGTGTGATTGATTTATGTGAAGGGGCAAACCTATAAAAGCACGCAGAACAAGGGTGAACAGAGCACATGGATAGTGCCATGCTCACCAAAAACATTCTAGCAGCAGTCGAATATACTGTAGCTGATCATGCAATAACTAGGAAACCAATACAAGTTGGCGGAGGAGATTCCAATGGTTCGAAAGTCAATAAAATAGTCGAAAGTAAGGAGCAGTAAAGGGTTAGCATAAATCATTATTGGCGCTCAATGGACGGTAAAGCAGTGGATAGCTCACTGATGGGGGAGGATCTCTAACAAAGCATTCATCATTCTGGTGATTTTGACTACATTCAATGGGCAGTAAATCATGCTCAAAATGTCACAACCAAAAAACATAGAAAGAAAAGGAAAAAAAACAGCATTGGTGCAAACAACAAAATCAAAGGTTGGGCAACATTTGGAAAGTTAAAAATATTTCGAGCAAGCATCACAAGCAATTTGACCAGTTTCGATAACAAGTGCTAAAAGTGTTGATGGCTCAAAGATACGAATTTTACAGAAGCCACATAAGCCTATTGAAGTGAGCTAAGAAGAAAAAAAGGATGGACACTAAATGCCCACTGTAGAAGCAGTGGATGCCAAGGAAAGCAATGATGAATGTTCAAATATCCCACGATCCGAGCCAGGAACCAACCCCGCGGAATTGGAAGTACACTCGCTAGTGAGGCATAGGTAGAATTCAGATAGTGTAGTTTCACTTAGGAGAACAAATAGCTCCACATCAGAGGACGCAATGGGCATGGGAGAAAATGATGGGGTTTCGGATAATGGCGTTGTTTCTGTATGCTTTCTTGCCAAAACCTATCCATGATTAATGCACTAGTGTGGAATGTGAAAGGTATCTCAAGTATGGTAATTCAAAGAAAAATTAAGAAATTATAGCTTTTGCATAAAATTAAAATTTTAGTTTTACTTGTGCCCATGGTTGATGCTTCTAAAGCTGAATTTATTAGAAGAAAACAAGGGTTTAAGAAAGTATTCATAAACTACTTTAAAAAATCACTTTTTCACTCTTTTGATTTGAGCTGTGAAGTGTTGTTAGACCATGTACAATGCTTGCATGTGAAGCTTTCCATGTCGTGGCTAGAATTACCTTTGTTGGCTTTTTTTATTTATGCAAAATGTACCAGGTCCAAACAAATATTACTCAGGGATTGCTTAAGGAGCTTGTCTGTTAATATACATACACCATGGATCGTAGGGGGTGATTTCAATGTTATCTTACACCGTGAGGAACGATTATATGGATCTTTGTCACATGAAGGTTCAATGGATGACTTTGCTACCGCATTATTAAATTGTGGCTTAATGGATGGTTGCTTTGACAAAAATCCTTTTACTTGGACCAATAACCACATGTACAGCATTTGGATAGAATGGTTTATAACCATTAGTGGGCAGATTTCTTTCATACAACCAAAGTCCAGCACTTGAACAATGATGGCTTCAACCACTGCCCTTTATTAATATTGTGTTCAAGGTCCCAATCTAAGGCTCTTTCTTCTTTTTGATTTCTATATGCATGGGTGTTTTGACCATAGCTTTAAAAAATTTGTAAAGATGAATCAGAATTTACCTATCCAGGGGACCGGCATGATAGCATTTTGGGGTAAACAGCTTAGATTAAAAAAGCAGCTGAAACGGTGGAATAAGGCAGAATTTGGAGATATTTTCCATAACTTGAAGCTAGTTGAAGAAAGAGTAGCAGAGAGTGAAATGCTTTTCCAATAAGAACAATCGGTTGAGAACAGGACTTCCATGAATAAAGCTTATGTGCAACTGAATCGATATCTTAGTATGAATGAGTCATCTTGGAAACAAAAATCTATGGTCAAATGGTTAGTGGAAGGGGAGAGAAACACCAAGTTTTTTCATATAAGAGTCAAGAAAAAAAGAACAAAAAGACACATATTCATAACACAAAATCCAAAAGGAGTTAGATGGAGGACTAAAACTAGTTAAAACCTCTACAGTAGAATTCTTTTCTTCCCTTATGAAGAAGAAACCATGTAATATGGCCAAGTTCTAAGATTCTCTAATTCCTCCTATTATTTCTGAGACTGACAATGCTTATTTATGTGCAGTTCTGTCAATGATTGAGCTTAAAGAGGTAGTGTTTAATATTGACAAAAATAGTGTTGCTGGTCCTGATGGCTTTCTTCATACTTTTATCAACAATGTTGGGATATTGTTGCAAATGATCTACTGGATGTAGCGGTGGATTTTTTTCAAGATACAGCTCTGCCAAGGGGGATCACATCCACGACACTTTTTCTTTTGCCTAAAAATAATAATGCTTCGAAATGTAGTGAACATAGGCCAACAAGTCTCTGCAATGTCTTGAACAAAATCATTACAAAGATATTGTCAACTAAGCTTGCAAAGGTTCTACCTTCTTGTCACGACCCAATTTCTAAGCCATGACCGACGCTAGGGCCCAATGGGCATAGCCCACTAAGCTCAAGCAAGCCTATTTATGAAATCCTGTTTTTTCATTCCAACCATCATTTCTAACCACAAACCTTTACTCTCAATTATACGTATTTCGATAATAAACAAGGCAACCAAATATTTATATTTGTATTAATCCAAAATATTGTCATTCATTGCCATTTCATAATGGCGTCATCAATTCAAATATACATCTATTGTTTGCAACCTAAGTCTTAACGATTTACATCGAGTGTAAATACACACACGCAAAACTTTTGACGACCAACAGAGTGACTTGGGTGAAGGGATGGCTACCAAATGCCATAATACCTACCAAAGGGAGATCACGAGTGGACTCTTCAAGCTGGGTCCCAACTCTTTATGAATCTGAAAACATGCAATTTAACAAAGTGAGTATAAACCCAATGAGTGAACATAGGGAGGAAACAAGCAAACAATAAGGAATGTGTAGAAATCATGATGCACTTGTTTCAAAACAATGCAATTTAGTTTAATTTCTTGCTAAAATCCCTTGTTTCCAAACTTTAATTAATAATCCATTAGTGTTGGAAACCCATTATCAACAATGAAGTTAAAAGAATGAAAAATTTTAGCAAAAGTTCAAGTAAGGTAAACATGATAGATGAATTTTCGTTGCAGCGAGATTCAGAGCTCATTTTGATGGAAGCCACCTGAGTGTTTCTCACTACAGCGAGTTTCCTCCGCGCATTTTTCGTTGCAGCAAGAACCCAGGGTGGTGGAAATTCTCACCACCCGAGAGTTTCTTACTACAGCAAGATTCTAGCTAGCTGAAATTTAAAAGGTTTGCACTGCCACAAAGAAAATCCACTCATGCCACTTGAACATTAAATTAAACACATCGACAATAATCAAGTTTTCTATATAGTCAATGCAATTACATATTAGTTCCATAACCCCTTTTCATAACACGTATATAAATAATTTCATAACATATATGATTATCTTTATGGCATATGTATTAATATATACAAACATGTATACACCTAACGGTCCTCAACTCATGTACCCTTCCACAACGCACATAGCCGGATATAGACCACCATTAGTCATCAGCTCATGTGCTCTCCCACACCACACATAGCTAGAATTCCCCACCTATCATCAGCTCGTGTGCACTCTCACACCGCACATAGCTAGAATCACAATCATTACTGATATGTGCCTTCCTACACCGCACACACTCGGTTATAATTACCACACAATATTTCTCATCAATACAAACCATATCTTTATATATATATATATATATTACCATAATATAGGGGCACATGGATTCATCGTTTTACACATTTCACAAGAGAAAAACATTTCATTAAGGGCTTGTTCCCATGCATGTTTTGAAGAAAAGACAATTAAACTATTTTTAAGTGATACAATTAGCATACAAGCATTTATCCCAAACCATTTTAAATGCAAGTTCACTCACTGGTCCTTGTTGATTCTTAAATTGACTCCAACTTCCACTAATGCTCCAAATGGAGATGTAGGGACTTGTTGGAACCTATCACACACAATAGCATCACAAATCAACTCAATTCACATAACCACAATTCTAAAAGTTATCTCCTAAATCATGTTCTACGAGTTATTCCTAGCTAACTTCCAACTACCATTAAATGGCTATCTATTTTCACTATTCTAGTCACACTAAAATGAATAAATTACCTCAACTACAAAACATTCATAAATCCAACCACTAGCCATTCTTAACAACTTAAAATCAACTCAATTTCATTACTCACCTTGGTAGATTTGTAATTGAATTCCTTTTCAAGGGTTTTCGACCTATCATGGAGAGTCCCTCTCTTTCTCTCTCTCTCTACAAAGTCCAACTAGTGAGAGAAAGTATTGAAGAAAGACTTTTAAGGGTTTTTAAGGCAAAAGAGTGAAAGAGCACAAAGAGTTCTTATGAAAGGTGTACAAAAGCATGAAAATTGAGGTTAATTTGAGAGAGTGATGGAAGCTTTAAGGGAGACTTCCATGGAGAATGAAAGAAATGTGAGATAGAAGGAAGAAGAAGAAGAAGAATAAGTTGCAGGAAAAATGAGATATTTATGCTATGGTTGACTACAGTTCCATTTATTTACAAATGCCACTACACAGTTGACTTTGCCTACTTTCTTTCCTTTTGTTCAACCTTTTTACTCTTTTAACACTGAGACAAAATCCATAATAGCCTAGAAGTGCTCGAGCTCACAGAAACTTAAAAATTTCAATTTGAGATGCAAAATGACCATTTTGCCCTTACCTTAGAAATCATCATTATTTCTATTTCCCTCGTTTAATTTATCCTTATTTACACCATTCATGTATTCCTTGGGCCTACTTAGGCCTTACTAATATTAGAAAACCCACTTCTAAAAGCTCACTAAGGAAAATGATGAAATTACTCCTAGTCCATGTTATCGCGTTTACTTTTAGCTACGCGTCTATAAAGGTCGAGATCTCACATTCTCCCTCACTAAAAGAAATTTGATCCCCAAATTTAAATTTAACTATAAAGTAGCGTACCTTTACATATTAAAGAGGTGTGAATACTCTGTTCACATCTCCTCTTCGGCTTCTTATGTTACCCCTTCACTGGTGTGGTTTCGCCATAACACTTTCACTAAGGCTACATTCTTTGAATGGAGCTTTTTGACTTGCCTATCAAGGATAGCCACCAATTGTTCTTCATAGGTTAAATCATCTCCCAATTGGATGGTCTCATATCGTAATACATACAAGGGATCTAGGTTGTACTTCCTAAGCATTGACACATGGAATATGGGGTGAATGTTCGAAAGGTCTGATGGTAGTGCCAACCGATATGCCACTGCTCCAACCCTTTCTAAGATATCGAAGGGTCTTATATACCAAGGACTTAATTTTTCCTTCTTGACAAACCTCATTACCCCTTTTATTGGTGAGATCTTAAAAAATGCCTAATCTCCCATTTGAAACTCCAAGTCTTTTCGTCTATTATCAACATATGATTTTTGTCTACTTTATGCTGATAACATCCTCTATCAAATCATGCATATCTTCTCGATGGCGTCCTGTACCAACTCAGGCCCCAAGAGTTTCCTTTCTCCCACCTTTAGCCACCCATTGGGTGACCTACATCTTCGTCCATATAGCGCCTCAAACGGTGCCATTTAGATACTAGCTTGAAAGCTATTGTTGTAAGCAAACTCCATTAAGGGTAGATATCAATCCCAACTGACCCCATGGTCTATTACACATGCCCTCAACATATCTTCCAATGTCTATATCGTTCGTTCAAACTATCTATCAGTCTAAGGGTGGAAAGCTATACTAAAATCTAACCTAGTGTCCAAAGCCTCCTGTAAGTTTCCCCAAAACCTACTGGTGAATTGTGTTTGTCTGCCAAATACTGTAGAAATGGGAATACCATGCGATCGGACTATCTCATCCACATAAACTCGAGCATACTGGGCAGCACCGTAAGTAGTCTTAACTGAAAGAAAGTAAGTTGACTTCGTTAACTGGTCTACTATAATCCAAATTGAATCATAACCCCCACTAGTCCGGGCAACCTTGTTACAAAGTCCATTGCAATATGCTCCCATTTTCATTCGAGCACCGGTAATGGTTACAGTAGCCTTACAAGCCTTTGGTCCTCTGCCTTAACCTGTTAACAAACTAGGCACTTAGAAACAAACTCAGCTACATCTTTTTTAAGTCTTTCTCACCAGTACACCTCTCTCAAGTCTTGATACATCTTATTAGCCCTCGAATGTACCACGTAGGCTGCCATATGCACCTCATATAATATTTCTCTCCTCAATCCATCACTATCAGGCACATAAAGTCTAGTTCCATACCTTAATATTCCATTTGTGCCTTTAGTAAACATTTTTCCTTTTCGTCCCTGAGGGTCCTCTAAGACCTTGGCTATGAACTCATCTTTACTTTGTGCTTCCTTAATCCAATCCATTAAGATCAACCTCACTTTAAAATGTGTTAACAATGCATTTGTCTTTGAAACTTCTAAATGCACACCCATGTTTCCCAAGCTACGCATATCTCAAATCAAGGATCTCCTTTTTATGGAGATATGTGCCAAACTCCCCATCGATTTTCGACTCAAGGCATCTGCCACTACATTTGCCTTACCGGGATGATAAAGAATAGTGCAATCATAATCCTTTAGTAACTCCATCCACCTACGTTGCCGCAAGTTAAAATCCCTCTACTGAAATATATACTTCAGACTTTTGTGGTTCGTATATATCTCGCAAGTCTCACCATACAAGTAATGTCTCCAAATCTTCAAAGCAAACACGATTGCTGCCATCTCCAAATCGTGTGCGGGGTAATTTTGCTCACGCCTTTTAAGTTGTCTTGATGCATACACAATCACCTTCCCATACTATATTAATACACACCCTAAACTAACCCGCGATGCATCATAAAATACTATATAACCCCTTATGCCTTGCAGTAGGCTTGGTACTGAAACGGTGGTGAGACAAGCCTTAAACTTCTCAAAACTATCCTCACAAGCATCCGACCACACAAATTTTGTATCCTTATGTGTTAGCTTCATTAGAGGAGTGGTTATTTTAGAGAAATCCTTCACAAAACGATGATAATAGTCGATCAAACCCAAAAAGGTCTTAACCTCTGTGATGGATGTTGGACTTGGCCACTTTTCCATTGCCTCTACTTTCTTTGGGTCGACTTGTACTCCATCCTTAGAGACCATATGACTCAAGAATCCAACACTTTCAAGCCAAAATTCACACTTCAAAAACTTAGCATACAGTTGATGTTCTTTCAAAGTTTGGAGCATTATCTTAAGATGCTGCCTGTGCTCCTTTCTACTCCTTGAGTAGATCAAGATATCATCAATAAACACCACTACAAACTTATCCAAATAAGGCTAGAACACACGATTCATCAAATCTATAAAGGCCACAGGGGCATTTGTAAGCCCAAATGACATAACCAAGAACTCATAGTGCCTATATCTTGTTCGAAATGCGATCTTTGGCACATCTTTATTCCAGATCCTCAATTGATGGTACTTAGATCGTAGATCTATCTTAGAGAAGCATTGTGCTCTTTGTAGTTGGTCGAACAAATCATTTATCCTCGGAAAAGGGTATTTATTCTTCACCATCACTTTATTAAGTTGTCGATAGTCAATACACAACCTAAGTGACCCATCTTTCTTCTTTACAAATAATACCGGTGCTCCCCATGGTGAAACGCTCAGGTGGATAAAGCTTTTGTCTAACAAATCTTCCAACTGATCCTTAAGTTCTTTAAGCTCCGCCGGTGCCATCCAATATAGGGGTATGGATATAGGCCTAGTGTCAGGAATCAAATCTATGCAAAATTTTGATCTCTCTCTTGAGAGGCAAACTTGATAGTTCCTCGGGAAATACATCCATAAACTCATTCACTACTGACACTTGGCTTATATCTCCGACCTTTGCTTGGGCATCCCTCACAACAGCCAAGTAACCTGAATAACCCTGTTTTAATAGTCGTCTATTAAATATGACTAATATCAAATTGGTTGGAGCATTGCTCTTGTCTCCCTAAATACTAAATGATGGCTCACCCAAAAAATCAAATCTAACCAATTTATGGTAACAGTCTACGCTGGCATGGCAATGTGACAGCCAATCCATTCCCAATATCACATCAAAATCTAAAGTGTCTAACACCACTAGATTCACCAAAGTGTCTTTGTCCTTGACTTGAACTACACAGGACTCATATTCCCATTCTACCACAAATACCTCCTTTAAAGGAATAGACACCACTAATTGTTCTTCTCTCCTAACATGATCTTTACCCAATCGATGTGCAAAATGTGGAGAGATAAAAGGGTGAGTTGAACCAGGTTCAAACAATACCCGAGCATTCATATCACAAATAGAAATAGTACTTGAGACCACTGCATTAGATGTCTAGGCCTCTTAAGGCATTAAGGCATATACTCTCACTTAACCTCCACCCATTGAGCTCTGACATCTAGACCCATATGGCATGCTTTAAGAGGAAGCAACAGCACCTCTACCTCTTGATCCGTTAGGCTCTTAACCAGATAAGGTAGCTACTGAAGGAGTAGACGAGACTAGCTAAGCATAGTTACAGGCAGAACCTTGTGATTAATGAGCCATTGCAACTCCTCCACAGATGTCCAAGTATAACAAACTCTCAAAGTACAGAAGCATCGTCCGCTATGTCATTCCCCATAAATGGTGCAACGATCAATAACTTGACTTTCCTGCCTAGAGTCTTGCTGCATCCCGACACTGAAAGTTTTCTAACCCAACCCAATGCTAGTATTAAATGAGCCACTCCCTAGTTGGGGCAACCTGAGTCCCTTTGTAGGCCCAGACAACCAAAAGATGCAATACCACTGCTAAAATCTCTACGACCTTGATTGCCTCTGTCTTAGCCCTCTTGACTCTATCCCTAGCAGCTCTACTCTTATTAGTCCTTATCTTAATCCACTAGGCACAATCCACAACTGCAGAATAGGTATCAAAATCCTGAGATGCTATAACTCTAAACAGTGGTTCCACCAGCCCATTCACAAATCTCTGAATCTTCATCTTTTTGGTGGAAACTAGATAAGGTGCATACCAAGCCAACTACGTAAATTTGATATCATATTCTGACACCATCATACTTAAGGTCTATACTAATGCCTCAAACTCCCTGGCTATTGCATGTCACACACTAATTGGTAGGGATCGATTCAAGAAAGCTATGCTAACCCTTAAAAGTCTTTCCTCAATACTTTTTCTCACTAGTTGGATGTTTTAAAGAGAGAAAGAGAGATATTCCATAATAGCTTGAGAACTTTTGAGAAAGAATTCAACTACAAATCCACCAAGGTGAGTAGTGAATTAAGATTGATTTTAGGTTATTGATAATGGTTGGTAATTAGAGTTATGAGTTGTGAGTTCCCTTTAGATTCAAACCTTTTACTCTTTTAACACTAAGGAAAGGTCCAAAATTGACTAGAAGTACTCAAGTTAGTGAAAACCTAAAAATTTATACTGAAGGTCTAAAATGACCATTTTACCCCTATCATGGAACTCATCATTATTTTTATTTCTTTCGTCTATTTCAACATTATATACATCATTCATTTATTTCTTAGGCCTACTTAGACCTTACTAAAGTTAGAAAACCCACTTCTAGGAGCTCACTCAAGAAAATGATGAAATTACTCCTAGTCCAGGTTATCGCCTCCACTTCTAGTTACGTGTCTATGAAGATCGAGGCTTCACACTAGGTATAAAAGGAAGCCCCAATGGTCAAAGAAAGTAGATTTGAAGAGAAAAGAGCTATTTTGAGCAAAAAGCAAAATATTCTTCACCAAAAACACTTGTTCTTCATTCTAAATCCAAAAAAAGTGTTTGAGCTTGATTGTAATCTGTCCAGACTTATAAAGTTACTTAGCTATACTTTTTTTCTTAGGAAATTAGAGTGTGGGAAACACTTTAATGCTTGTTGTAAGGGATTAAAACTTGAGTTGAGAGCTCACCTTGTAAAAGCTTGATGGAAACAGTTAATTCCACTAGTATAATGAAATTGGGTTGAAAACCCTTAATTGGAATATCAATGTAATGGATGTAGGTCAAGGGGATTAAACTACCATAAATAGTCTTGCATTATCTACTTCTCTTTACCCTTTTTTACTTGGTGTCTTTCAGCCACTACAAGCTTTACATTCATTTTCCTCTAATTAGTTAAAAGCTCTATCATTCAAAAAAGGCTGAGCTTAAAATTTTTAGTGCTAGTCACCCCCTAACACTCCATTGGGACCAACAAAGAGAAGACTAGTACTCACTTAGAAACCTTTGAGAGAAATCCTAAAGCTTTGAGGTTCAGTGGAGTCCAACCCTTGTGACTAAGTGTGTTCCTACATGGATGATGGTAATTAGGGATGATGGTGCTAGTCCTGCTTGTGATTCCTGCTTACAGTGCTTTAATGCTACCCACTAGAGATTACTCCAGGTGATGTTGTCCATTGAGAGATTACTCCAAACAATGATTTGACTCTCCATCTGTTGATTCAGCATGCGCATGATTTGATTCTTTAATAGTGGCTTAGCCCCTGAGTGTGATTTGACTCCGTTGGCTGGCCACCGTGCATGATTTGACTATGTTTAAGGAGGATCACTCATAGATTATGATCTAATTTGTGTACGATATGACAGAGCCTCAGATAGGCTCAAATAAAAATAATTTGAGATTGTTATGATATTTTAGCAACTAGTGTGTGCCTATGTATATTTATTTGGATACAACTTTGAGGATAAATTGTAACGACCCCTCTTTAGTCGTTACCGGTGTCCGAGACCTCTGAGAAAGACCAGTCAAGTCCCTAAAGAGCCTGTCTAGAATTGCTCGTCAGTTAACTATATACAATCACCATTTCATATTGATACTTAGAATAATGTACTTTCATTTACTAATTTGAACCATAAACATAAAAATCAATACAACGTTTTTACCTTTTATTCACAAGTATGTACACAAGAATCCACAATCTCCAAATTAATGCTTATATAAAAATTTAGAATCCGTTTACAACTTAATAAACAAATCGCTAAGACTTGACCTCTAACAGCAGAGCGACTCGGGATAAAATGCTAAGAGATGCCTTTACCTATCCGTAATGGACCTAACGTGCCAATGATTACACGTTAGGCTGATCCCTATCTGTAAAAGGGGAAATAAGAGGGGTGTGAGTCTCACAGACTCAGTGATCATCAGCTCAGTGAGTAAGGAGTAGATGGGAAACAAGTAAGCAGCAGATCAATTGAATATAAAAATGCAAGATTATAAAAACAATTTGTTTCAAATAGGGGTTTGTACCTTATATAAAAATCAAGAATTTCTTGTAAGGTGTAATCAGCCAAAATGTATATCAAATCAAGATAATAAAATTTTTCGCATCAAAATACGTTAATAATCATTTTCAAATCAAATCATTTCAACTATCCTTTTTAAATTTAGAGTTCGTAGAAATTCTTTTTCGTCGAAATTATTTCACATATTACTCAAGCCAAATCAATAAAATTAAGCAAGCTCCCACAAAACCAAATATTATTTAAAATCAAGCACAAATCATAGCTCACCTCATACGCGAGGAATTTAAAATTCATTTCACCAAAAAACAAATAGAGGAACTGCGAAAAAAGTCGTTTAATTCTGTTTTCACCATGCAAAGAAATATGAGTTTGAAAACCCAAAGATGCCACTCTCAAGTAGGGAATGGAAATAAACCCATGGCCTCGCTACCATGTAATAACATCCAAAAGCATCGCTTCCACCGGATTCCCACATAATGCCATGGTAATCTCAACGATGTTGGTCAACATTGGAGATATCAAGCGATCGCAACCACGTATCGCTAGTGGCCTAGCCACGCATACATGTATCACAAGCTGTGGCCCTCGCCACGCCTAACTGCCCGTCAGTGACCCAAAGATTCTCTAGCTATAGCTCACTCATGCACGAGGGTCACACTTAATTGATGTGACATCCAACCTACTCTTGAATCTTTCAATTAAATAAAATTATTTTAAAAATTCAAATTGGGTTTTCAAGGGGATATTTTAAATTCTTCTCAAAATATCGATCATCGTATCATGTTAAAACTCTTTTTTCATTAGGCGTTCATTGTAAATATTTGCATGATATTTTTATATCAAAGCAGCATGGTAAATATGTAATAAATTTCATGAATGCACACCACACAAACAATAAAGCACATTTTTCTTTGACATAAATCGTTTCGAAAAGCTTGTTTCCCAATTTAAAAACACTTTACATATAATTTATCTATATATATCCAAAACAATTTCGAAAAAATATCTTGCATCCACAATTTTCCTAAAATTTCTATCAGCTCATGCTATCCACAAAATTTGCACTTAACTTAAAATATACGTTCATGTATATATATACGAAATTTTTAAAATTGACACTCCTTACTCACCTCACAATAGCAGGACACTACGTCGCTATTTCTACTTGCCAGTCACTCGTCACTTTCTTCGGCACACCACTATAGTGCGCTATCTTTACTTTGGACTTCCTATCAACAATCCAAATTTAATATACTTAGTGCATCGATTCCACTTCTATTTTTCTCCTATCATGAAGCCATATTCAATTAACTCCCATCTTAATGCATTTTAACTAAAATTACTTATATCCGTTGCTCATGTAATTTCTTAGATTATAACACCAGCAACTTATTTATGATGTCATGTGCCTACTTCAATGTCACGACCCGAAACTCCCCATTGAGCCTGTGACAATTGCAGTGAAATGTCGATAGGTATTCATACCCCGAACACCAATCGAAACCTCGCAAGGCTTTTGTATCAGCTTTCTTACCTCCCTTGTGAGCATTCGTCACCAAACATCCCTTCTCAAAGGATTTTAAACTTTTTCCTACTCGAAATAGTGGAAAAATAATTCTTGCCTCATAAGGGTATTTTGGTCATTTTTTTCTCAAAAATTTTGAACTTGACCAAAATGTAGTGCGTGAATGGAAAACACATATTTCATAACCGAAAATAATTTTAAATGTCTAAAACTATCATTTTAGAAGAAATTATAACTAGTAGTGACCCATCTTTCTTCTTTACAAATAGTACCGATGCTCCCTATGGTGAGACACTAGGGCGAATGAAACCTTTATCTAACAGATCCTCCAACTAATCCTTAAGCTCTGCCGGTGCCATCCGATACGAGGATATGGATATGGGTCTAGTATTAGGAATTAAATCTATATAGAATTCAATCTCTCGTTCTGGAGGTAAACCCGGTAGTTCCTCAGGAAATACATCCACAAACTCGTTTACTACCGACACTTGGCTTATATCTCTAACCTTCGCTTGGGTATCCCTCACAACAGCCAAGTAACTTACACAACCCTGTCTTAATAACCTTCTGACAGATATGGCTGATATCAAATTGGTCGGAGCATTGCTTTTATCCCCCTGGATGCTAAATAATGGCTCATCCGGGAAATCAAATCTAACTAACTTATGGTAACAGTCTACACTGGAATGGCAAGGTAACAACCAGTCCATTCCCAATATCACGTCAAAATCCAAGGTGTCTAACACCACTAAATTCACTAAGGTGTTCTTATCCTTAATTTGAACTACGTAGGACTTATATTCCTATTCAGCCATAATGCCTCCTTTAAAGGAGTAAATACCACTAATTGTTCTTCTCTCTTAACACGATTCTTACTCAATCGATGTGCAAAATATGGAGAGATAAAAGAGTGGGTTGATCCAGGGTCAAACAATACTCTAGCATTCATATTACAAATGGAAAGAGTACCTGAAACTACTGCATTAGACGTTTGAGCCTCTTAGGGAGTTAAAGCATATGTCCTCACCTAGCCTCTCCCTATAGAACTTTGATGCCCAAACCTAGATGGTCTACCTCGAGAGGAAACACCAGCACCTCTATCTCTCATCCCGCTAACCTCTTGGCCAGTTGAAACAGTTGCCAAAAGAGCAAACAAAGTTGGCTTAGTCGAACCACGAACAGAACCTTGCGGTTGTTGAGCCATCGGGCAGTTCCTCCAAATATGTCCAAGCTGGCCACAATTAAAACAAGCTCTTGTAGTAAGATAGCATCGCCCTCTGTGTTGTTTTCCAAAAATATCACAGAAAGGAGTAGCTTGACTTCTCTGCTTTAAATCTTATGGCTGCCTCATTCCACTAAAAGTTTTCTGCCCTGACCTAACACTAGCACTCGCCACCTCACTCCCCCGTTAGGGTAACCTTGATCCCCTCTGTGGGCCTTGACAACTAGAGGACGAAATCCCACTATCGAAATCTTTACGACCTTGGTAACCCTCTGTTTTGACCCTTTTTGCTCTATCTCTTGCAGCTTTAGTCTCACTGGTCCCCATCTCAATTCGTTGAGCACAATCCACTGACGCAGAGTAAGTATTGAAATCTCGGGAGGCCATAGCCTTAAACAATGGTTCCACTAGCCCATCCACAAACCTTAGGATCTTCATCTCCTCTATGGAAACTAAATAAGGTGCATTTCGAGACAGTTGCGTGAATTTTTTATCATACTCCAACACTGTCATACTCGGAGTCTACACCAACGCCTCAAACTCTCTAGCTCTAGCATTTCGTACACTAAGTACTAAAATTCAATCTAAAAAAGCTGTACTAAATTCATTCCAAGTCAACAGTGCAGCATCAGTCGGCCTACCCCTTCGTAAGGAGTCATACCATTCTTGTGCTACATCCTCCAATTGAAAAGCTGCTAGCTCCACTGATCTAACGCTAGAACATCCCAGGGCATTACAAATCTTTTCCATCTTATCCAAGAAAACCTGGGGTTTCTCCGATGCATCCGACCCAGAAAACGTGTAAGACCTTGTCGAATTTGTTAAAAGTCGTATTGTACGTAGTGGTACAATTAAGTTAAATCGAACCTTGAACTTGCTCAAATAGAAATTCTAAGAGGAATTTGAAAATTATGAAATCCACAAAATAGCTTAGAATAGTAATTCGGAGTTCAAGGTCCAGTTTGGAGTCCATCGGGGAAATTAACTGATTAGGGATAAAACGGTCATTTTACCATTTGATGAATAAATAGAGATTTTTAACCAAGATTTGATCACATTGGACAAAAATAATAATTATATGAAATACAATTAAGATTATTGGAGTACAGAATGAAGTTATCAGTGAAAAAATTTTGATTCCCGATATTTTTGGAGTACGAGGGCAAAATGGTAATTTTACCACTAGAGGACTAAACAGGAAAATTTTTGAAAATATTTTTGTCTCGTTTGATTAATATTGATCAATATTAGTGTTATTTGAGGTTGAAAAGTAGAAATAATGTGATTCCGGTACATTTCAGAATGTAGGGGTAAAATCATAATTTTACCCTCTTGGGGGTAAAACGGTAAATTTTCCACCACCAGAACATATGTTTCCAGCCATGGTCATCTTTTGATCATATCTTGACTTAGAATAATCATGTGGTGGAAAAAAATTGGAAGAAAAAGTCAAAAAGTTAAAAAAATGGGCCAATGGCATTATGCCATGTGGCAAGTTAGTTTATTTTATTATTAAAGCCTAAAAATCAGCCATTTCAACCCATTTTCTCTCTCTAAATTTGGCACACACCAGATTTAAGGGAAAGGAAAGGAGAACAAAAGGAAAAACAAGAAAACCTAGCAAAAAATTCAAGAAAAAATGTGATTTTCAAGGAAAATCAATTGAAAAAGGTAACATTTCTTCACTTTTGCTTATGATCTACAATACCCATGCATTTCTTTCCATTTTCTATGGTTGAGAGGCATGATATCATGAAGAATTCAATTCTGAAAAATGGGTATGGATGAGGATTTAATGTTGGATTGGCTTGATTCTAGACTATGTTAATGTTTAGAGATAGGTTAGCATGTTAGTAAGCAGAACCGTAAGAAAAAAATTGATTCTCTCGGTTGTTCTTCATTGGCCGAACCTAGGGTGTTGAGAATCAATGAAGAATTGTTTCATTTCAAATGAAATGATTTCATTTGAAATGAAATAAATTAGAAAATGACAAATTAAAGTGAAAAAGTTTAGTAGGAAAAATTACAATGCTAATGCACTGTAATGGCCAAATTTTTCCATGAAGAAATGGAAAATTTTTAATGCTGAAATTGGATCTATTTAAATAGTATGTGGTGAATTAAGGTATTAGAAAAAGAATGGTGCAATTTGGAATCAAATCGGACGTATTGGCCAATTTATCGGGTGAGCGATCGAATTTAATCGATACCGCGTTAAAGCGATAATCAGATGCATTTTTCATTTGCCTATCATGCGTTAGCAATTTAAATTTAGTTTATATTAGCTTAGGGGCAATATAGTAAATTCCTTAATTTTATTCTATATCAAGGTGGTGAGACGTCCGAAAAAGGCAAAGGAATCGTGCTTGAGGACTATTAATCCGATTGCAACCAGAATCCAGATTTTCGACACTGTGAGTGAATTTGCATTTCAAATTATTTTGGGAAATGTGCATGTATTGAAATGGATAATCTGAATGATTTTATCCAAATTTCTTAAAATACGTGCCTAAAAACAAGCTTTTGAAAAAAAAATGTTTTAATATGTGAATTGTGATATGCATAAAGGCATGAATTCATGTGCTCTATAATATATTGCTATATATGTGTAGATGTGTGATATGTATTGACTAATAATATTGTATGAAAATTATAACCGTACCTGTGCACAATGTGGGGAGCACCTGTCGGTGATGATAGGTGTAGAGATATGGAGAGTGATGTTGTTTGTGCACGATGTGGGGGGATGCACACGATAACTCCAGCTATGTGCGCGATGTGAGGGGTTGCACATGAGCTGGTGAGATAGAGTGATATTGTTTGTGCACGATGTGGGGGGATGCACATGATAACTCCAGCTATGTGCACGATGTGGGGGTTGCACATGAACTGGTGAGATAGTGGAGCATTGTATTCATCTGTGTGCATATGTATGAAATTTAATACTCCTTCGTTGTAAATTAATTTGAGTTGAGGGAAGGGGTTTGATAATAAATTGGATCAAAAATGTTTTGTTCCAAATGTGTGCATCATGGTTTAATATCCTTCTTGGATATTATTGCTCGTTTCCACCTAATGTTCACTCACTGAGTATTGTACTCACCGTTTTCAAAAATTCATGTTTTCAGATCAAGAGATTGTAGAATCCTAGATCGCAGGATCACTGTAGTTCGTCTCCTGGTAGGTGTCCGACATTCAATAGTTGCCCATTTTTATTGTAAATGTCTCCACTGGAAGTCGTGGGTCTTTTGTATTGTGAATACACTCAAACAATGTAAATATGTGTGTGCAATGTAAATTGCTAAATACATGACTGGTATAGTGCATGTATATTATTATCTATAATGCCATTGGAATTTGGCTTTGTGTGCACTGGGTGCATTGCGTGTGGATGCCTCACACGATCATACGTGGAGTAAAGTAAATAAAAATAGGCTTGCTTGGGCTTAGTGAGCTATGCTCATTAGGTCCTTGCATCGATCATGGCTCGAGAATTGGGTCGTGACAAAGTTGGTATTAGAGCCCTAGGTCATTAGGTTCTAGGGTGTTATGGACGGGTCCAGCGAAGAGTCGAGTCTTTATGTGGGATCTTTAATTATGAACTATGAGCCGTGGCACATTTCATGATTGAGAAACCGCATAAATTCTCAATCTTAGAAACCACCTTATTTTCATAATTGTGTTTAATAATGAATGTTGCTCTTGTCTAGGTAAGAATGCCGCCTAAGACATGAGCCGCCTCGAGACGAGTGGGGGAGCAAGATGTCCCAATTGAGATGATCGATAGGCCACGGGCACCCACTCGTAGGGGGCGAGGTAGACGTGGTAGGGTCACTAGGCCAGTGAGGGCAGATACACCCGAGAGTAGAATAGAGGATGGACAGCCTGTAAGTGAGACTGTTAGGCCACCGACTTGAGGCATTACTGTTGAGGACTTGGCGGCGGGTCTGCAAAGAGTCAATTGGGTTGTAGAAATGATGGCAGCCCGTATGGAAGATATACAGAAAATAGTAGAGGGGAGACACGTGGAGCAAGAGTCCCTTAGTTCCCAAGGCCAGACAGACCGCCAACGTCTCGAGAGTGACAGAGGTCAAGTCGAAGTTTCACTCATTGACTTCTTGAAACTCAAGCCTCCATCATTTACGGGGTCGGATGCGTCGGAGAAACCCCAAGTTTTCTTAGACAAGATGGAGAAGATTTGTAACGCTATGGGATGCTCTAGTTCTAGATCAATGGAGCTAGTAACTTTTCAGTTGGAAGATGTAACACGAGAATGGTATGACTCCTTGCAAATGGGTAGGCCTACAGATGCTGTACCACTGACCTAGAATGAATTCATTACAGCTTTCCTGGATCAGTTTTATCGCATAGTGTGCAAAATGCCAAAGCTAGAGAGTTTGAGGCATTGGTGCAGACTCCGAGCATACAGTGTTGGAGTATGATATAAAATTTACGCAGCTATCTCGATATGCAGCATACTTGGTTTCCACGGAGGAGATCAAGGTCCAAAGGTTTGTGGATGGACTGGTGGAACCACTGTTTAAGGCTGTGGCCTCTCGAGATTTCCATACGTACTCTGCGACAGTAAACTGTGCTCAACGAATTGAGATGAAGACCGGTGAGAGCAGGGCCCCAAGAGATAGAGCAAAAAGGGCCAAAACAGAAGGTTATCAAGGCCGCAAAGATTTCGGTGGCAGAATTTCATTCTCTAATCGTCAAGGACCACAGAGGGGATTAAGGTTTCCCCAATAGGGAAATGATGTGACGAGTGTCAGCGCTAGGTCAGGATAGACTACTTTTAGTGGAAGGAGGCAATCGTAGGATTCCAGGCAGAGTAGTCAAGCTATCCCTTCCTGCGATAATTGTGGAAGACCACACAGAGGACAATGCTATCGTCCTGTAAGGACTTGTTTTAATTATGGCCAGCTTGGACATATTTGGAGGAACTGCCCGACAGCCCAACAACCACAAGGTTCGGTTCGCGGTTCTACTCGGCCAGCTTTGTCTACTCCTTCGACAACTGTCTCAACTGGCCAGGAAGTTAGTGAGACACAAGGTAGAGGTGCTGGTGCTTCTTCTCGAGGTAGACCAGCTGGGTCTGGACATCAAAGTTCTGCAAGAAGAGGCCAAGCAAGGGTGTATGCTTTAACTCCCCAAGATGCCCAGACGTCCAATGCAGTAGTTTCAGGTATTCTTTCCATCTGTAATATGGATGCTAGAGTATTGTTTGATCCTGGATCTACTCATTCTTTTATCTCTCCATGCTTTGCGTTTTGATTGGGTAAAGACTGTGTTAAGAGAGAAGAACAATTAGTGGTATCTACTCTTTTGAATGAGGCATTTGTGGCTGAGTGGGAATATCAGTCCTGCGTAGTCCAAATCAAGGATAAGAACACCCTAATGAATTTAGTGGTGTTAGACACCTTGGATTTTGATGTGATATTGGGAATGGACTAGCTGTCACCTTGTCATGCCAGTGTAGACTGTTACCATAAGATAGTTTGATTTGATTTCCCGGGTGAGCCATCATTTAACATCCAAGGGGATAAAAGTAATGTTCTGACCAACTTGATATCAGCCATATCTGCTATGAGGTTATTGAGGCAGGGCTGTCAAGGTTACCTAGCGGTGGTGAGGGATAACCAAGCAAAGGTCGGAAATATAAGTCAAGTGTCGGTAGTGAATGAGTTCATGGATGTATTTCCTAAGGAACTATAGGGATTACCTCCGGAACAAAAGATTGAATTCTGCATAGACTTGATTCTTGATACTAGACCCATATCCATACCCCCATATCGGATGGCACCGGCAGAGCTCAAGGAACTCAAGGATCAATTGGAGGATCTCTAGACAAAGGTTTCATTCGCCCTAGTGTCTCACCATAGGGAGCATCGGTGCTATTCGTAAAGAAGAAAGATAGGTCACTTAGACTATGCATTGACTACCGAAAACTTAATAAGGTAACAGTGAAGAATAAGTACCTACTCCCAAGAATAGATGACTTGTTTGATCAGTTACAAGGGGCACAATGTTTTTCGAAGATAGATCTACGATATGGGTATCATCAATTAAGGATTCAGAATGAGGATGTGCCAAAGATCGCATTTCGAACTAGGTATGGTCATTATGAGTTCTTGGTGATGTCGTTTGGGCTTACCAATGCCCATGCGACCTTTATGGATTTGATGAACCGAGTGTTCAAGCCCTACTTGGACAAGTTTGTAGTGGTGTTCATTGATGATATCTTGGTTTACTCGAAGAGTCGAGAGGAGCATGAGCAGCATCTTAAGATAGTGCTCCAGGTTTTGAGAGAACATCGATTGTATGCCAAGTTCTCCAAATGTGAGTTCTGGCTTGAAAGTGTTGCATTCTTGGGACATGTGGTATCTAAGGATGGGGTACAAGTGGATCCAAAAAAAGTCAAAGTAGTGGAGAAATGGCCAAGGCCAACATCAGTTACGGAGATTAGAAGCTTTTTAGGGTTGGCAGGCTATTATCGTCGCTTTGTTAAGGATTTCTCCAGAATAGCCGCCCCTCTAACCAAGTTGACACGTAAGGATACAAAATTTGTGTGGTCAAATACTTGTGAAGATAGCTTTGAGAAGTTTAAGACATGTCTCACCACAGTTCTAGTGTTGAGCCTACCACAGGGCATAGGGGGTTATACAGTATATTGTGATGCCTCGTTGGTTGGTTTAAGATGCGTGTTAATGCAACACGGGAAGGTGATTGCATATGCATCAAGACAACTTAAATGGCATGAACAGAACTACCCCACACACGATTTGGAGATGACAGCAATGGTGTTTGCCTTAAAGATCTGGAGACATTATTTGTATGGTGAGACTTGCGAGATATATACAGACCACAAAAGCCTAAAGTATATATTTCAGCAGAGGGATCTTAACTTGCGACAATGCAGATGGATGGAGTTGCTGAAAGATTATGATTGTACTATTCTTTACCATCCCGGTAAAGCTAATGTGGTGGCGGATGCTTTGAGTTGAAAGTCGATGGGTAGCCTAGCACATATCTCCACAGACAGAAGATTATTGGTTAGGGAGATGCATAGCTTGGGAGACATGGATGTGCATTTGGAGGTTCCTGAGGCAGATGCATTACTAGCTCATTTCAGAGTGAGGCCTGTCCTAATGGACCGAATTAAAGAGGCACAAGGTAAAGATGAGTTCATAGTGAAGGTCTTAGAGGATCCTCAGGGGAAGAAAGAGAAGATGTTTACCAAAGGCATAGATGGAGTGTTGAGGTATGGAACCAGACTCTATATGCCCGATAGTGATGGGTTGAGGAAAGAGATATTGGAGAAGGCTCACATGGCAACCTATGTGATACATCCAGGAGCTACAAAGATGTATCAAGATCTAAAGGAAGTGTACTGGTGGGAAAGACTTAAGAGAAATGTGGCTGAGTTTGTCTCCAAGTGTTTAGTGTGCCAACAGGTTAAAGCAGAACACTAAAGGCCTGCAGGATTACTACAGCCATTACCAGTGCCCGAATGGAAGTGGGTGCAGATTGTAATGGATTTTGTAACTGGTTTGCCTCGAACTAGTGGGGGTTATGACTCAATCTGGGTCATAATAGACCGGTTGACGAAGTCAGCTCATTTTCTTCCGGTTAAGACCACTTTAGAGCTGCTCAGTATGCCTAGCTCTATGTGGATGAGATAATACGGTTGCATGGCATCCCTGTTTCTATAGTGTCGAATAGAGGGACACAATTTACTAGTAGATTCTGGGAAAAGTTATAGGAAGCATTGGGCACTAAGTTGGATTTTAGTACAGCTTTCCACCCCCAAACTGATGGACAGTCTAAACAAACCATCTAGACTATGGAAGACATGTTGAAGGCATGTGTAATAAACCTTGGAGTCAAATGGGGTAGGTATTTACCCTTAGTGGAATTTGCTTACAATAACAATTTCCAATCTAGCATCCAAATGGCACTATTTGAAGCACTATATGGAAGAAGGTGCAAGTCACCCATTGGATGGCTAGAGGTGGGTGAAAAGAAACTTTTGGGGCATGAGTTGGTGCAAGACGCCACTGATAAAATCAATATGATTCGCCAGAGGATGCTTACAGCCCAAAGTAGGCAAAAGTTTTATGCTGATAACCGACAAAGGGATTTGGAGTTTCAAGTGGTAGACCATGTATTTCTAAAAGTCTCGCCAACCAAAGGGGTAATGAGGTTTGGCAAGAAGGGTAAATTAAGTCCTCGGTATATAGGACCCTTCGAGATCTTAAAGAGCGTCGAAGCAGTGGCATATCGATTGGCATTACCGCCAGACCTTTCGAGTATTCACCTCGTGTTTCATGTGTCTATATTGAGGAAGTATAATCCAGATCCTTCACATGTAATACAGTATGAAACCGTTCAGTTGTAAGATGATTTGACTTATGAGGAACAACCAGTAGCTATCCTTGACAGACAAGTCAAAAGGCTTCGATCAAATGATGTAGCCTCAGTGAAAGTGTTATGGCAAAATCACACTAGTGAAGAGGTAACATGGGAAGTTGAGGAGGAAATGCGAACAAAGTATCCACACCTCTTCGATATGTAAAGGTAAGCCACTCTACTTTCAATTTAAATTCGGGGACCGAATTTCTATTAGTAGGGGAGAGTGTGAGACCTTGTCAAATTTGTTAAAAGTCGGTATTGTACCTAATGGTACAATTAAGTTAAATCGAACCTTGAACTAGCTCAAATAGAAATTCTAAGAGGAATTTGAAAATTCTGAAACCCACAGAATGGCTTAGAATAGTGATTCGGAGTTCAAGGTCCAGTTTGGAGTCAATGGAGAAAATTGACCGGTTAAGGACAAAACAGTCATTTTGCCATTTGATGAATAAATGGAGATTTTTAGCCAAGATTTGATCACATTGGATAAAAATAATAATTATATGAAATATAATTAAGATTATTAGAGTACAGAATGAAGTTATCAGTGAAAAAATTTTGATTCTCGATATTTTTTGAGCACAAGGGTAAAATGGTAATTTTACCACTAGAGGACTAAACGGGAAAATTTTTGAAAAGATTTTTACCCTATTTGATTAATATTGATCAATATTATTGTTATTTGAGGTTGAAAATAGAAATAATGTGATTCCGATACATTTCGAAGTGTAGGGGTAAAATCGTAATTTTACCATCCTGGAGGTAAAACAGTAAATTTTTCACTACCAGAACATATTTTTTCAGCCATGGTCATCTTTTGATCATATCTTGACTTAGAATAATCATGTGGTGGAAAAGAATTGGAAGAAAAAGTCAAAAAGTTAAAAAAATGGGCCAATGGCATTATGCCATGTGGCAAGTTTGTTTATTTTATTATTAAAGCCTAAAAATCAGCCATTTCAACCCATTTTCTCTATCTAAATTTGGCACACACCAGATTTAAGGGAAAGGAAAGGAGAACAAAAGGAAAAACAAGAAAACCTAGCAAAAAACTCAAGAAAAGTGTGATTTTCAAAGAAAATCAATTGAAAAAGGTAACATTTCTTCACTTTTGCTTATGATCTACAATACCCATGCATTTCTTTCCATTTTCTATGGTTGAGAGGCATGATATCATGAAGAATTCAATTCTGAAAAATGGGTATGGATGAGGATTTAATGTTGGATTGGCTTGATTCTAGACTATGTTAGTGTTTAGAGATAGGTTAGCATGTTAGTAAGCAAAACCGTAAGAAAAAAATTGATTCTCTCGGTTGTTCTTCATTGGCCGAACCTAGGGTGTTGAGAATCAATGAGGAATTGTTTCATTTCAAATGAAATGATTTAATTTGAAATGAAATAAATTAGAAAATGACAAATTAAAGTGAAAAAGCTTAGTAGGAAAAATTACAATGCTAATGCACTGTAATGGCTGAATTTTTTCATGAAGAAATGAAAAATTTTTAATGCTGAAATTGGATCTATTTAAATGGTATGTGTTGAATTAAGGTATTATAAAAAGAATGGTACAATTTGGAATCAAATCGGACGTATTGGCCAATTTATCGGGTGAGCGGTCGAATTTAATTGATATCGTGTTAAAGCGATAATCGGACGCATTTTTCATTTGCCTATCATGCATTAGCAATTTAAATTTAGTTTATATTAGCTTAAGGGCAATATAGTAAATCTCCTAATTTTATTCTATATCAAGGTGGTGAGACGTCCGAAAAAGGCAAAGGAATCGTGCTTGAAGACTATTCATCTGAGTGCACCCGGAATCCAGATTTTCGACACTGTGAGTGAATTTGCATTTCAAATTATTTTGGGAAATGTGCGTGTATTGAAATGGATAATCTGAATGATTTTATCCAAATTTTTTAAAATGCGTGCCTGGAAACAAGCTTTTGAAAAAAAAATGTTTTAATATGTGAATTGCGATATGCATAAAGGCATGAATTCATGTGCTCTATAATATGCTGCTATATATGTGTAGATGTGTGATATGTATTGACCAATAATATTGTATGAAAATTATAACCGTACATGTGCACGATGTGGGGAGCACATGTCGGTGATGATGGGTGCAGAGATATGGAGAGTGATGTTGTTTGTGCACGATGTGGGGGGATGCACATGATAACTCCAGCTATGTGCACGATGTGGGGGTTGCACATGAGCTGGTGAGATAGAGTGATATTGTTTGTGCACGATGTGAGGGGATGCACATGATAACTCCAGCTATGTGCGCGATGTGGGGGTTGCACATGAGCTGGTGAGATAGTGGGATATTGTATTCATCTGTGTGCATATGTATGAAATTGAATACTCCTTCGTTGTAAATTAATTTGAGTTGAGGGAAGGGGTTTGATAATAAATTGGATCAAAAATGTTTTGTTCCAAATGTGTGCATCATGGTTTAAAATCCTTTTTGGATATTATTGCTTGTTTCCACGTAATGTTCACTCATTGAATATTATACTCACCGTTTTCAAAAATTCATGTTTTCAGATCAGGAGATTGTAGAATCCTAGATCGCGGGATCACAGTAGTTCGTCTCCTGGTAGGTTTCCGGCATTCAATAGTTGCCCATTTTTATTGTAAATGTCTCCGCTGGAAGTCGTGGGTCTTTTGTATTGTGAATATACTCAAACAATGTAAATATGTGTGTGCAATGTAAATTGCTAAATACATGACTGGTATAGTGCATGTATATTATTATCTATAATGCCATTGGAATTTGGCTTTGTGTGCACTGGGTGCATTGCGTGTGGATGCCCCACACAATCATATGTGCTGTAAAGTAAATGAAAATAGGCTTGCTTGGGCTTAGTGAGCTATGCTCATTGGGTCCTTGCACCGGTCATGGCCCGGGAATTAGGTCGTGACAACGATGGAGGCTTAAGCTTCAAAAAGTCAGTAAATGAAACCTCTACTTGACCTCTTTCACTCTCTGAAAGTTGGCAGTCATCTAGCCTTGTGAACTAGGGGACGCTTGTGGTACCTGTCTCCCCTCTACTACTTTCTGTATATCATCCATACGGGCTGCCATCATCTCTACAACCCGATTAACTCCCTGTAGACCTGCTGCCAAATCCTCAACAGTAATGCCTCCAGTTGGTGGCCTATCTGCCTCACCTAAAGGCTATCTCTCCTCTCTCCTACTTACAAGAGTATCTACCCTCACCAGCCTAGTGGCCCTGCCACGTCTACCTCGCCCCCTACGAGTGGATACCCATGGCCTATCAGTCATCTCAGTGGGGACATCTTGCTCCCCCATCCATCTTAAGGCGGCCCGTGTCTTAGGTGGCATTCTTACCTAGACAAGAGCAAACACCTATTATTAAACACGTTTCATAACCACAATTAAGGAAATAAGGTGGTTTCTAAGATAGGGAATTTATGCAGTTCCTTGATTATGAGATGTGCCGCAATTCACAATTGATAATCAAAAATCCCACATAAAGACCCGACTCTCCACTGGACCAAACAAAAACATCCTAGGACCTAAACAACCTAGGGCTCTGATACCAAATTTATCACAGCCCAAATTTTCAAGCCATGACCGACGCATGGGCCCAATGAGCAGAGCTCACCAAGCCCATGCAAGCCTATCCATCTACATTGTTTAACGTTTTTATCAACTAATGCATCCACACACATTTCACCGAGTGTGAACATAGCCAAATCATGATGGCATTATCGATAACAATATACATGTGCTATTCAAGACATGTATCTTAGCAATTTACATTTCATGAACATATTCACAGAGCAAAAGACTCGTGACTTCCAACGGAGACAACGGAAAAGAGGAAAGCTATCGAATGCCGAGCACCTACCCAGGAGACGAATTATGAGAACTCCTCGACTAGGATCTAACAATCTCTTAATCTGAAAACATGAATTTTTAAAAATGTGAGTACGAAACTCAGTGAGCGAACGTTAGAAGGGAACAAGCAATAATAGCCAGGAAATTTGATAACCATGATGCACTGATTGGAAACGAGACAATTTACGTCCAGTTAATATTAAAACCCTTTTTTCACTTAACCCAGAGTTATTAAACATTCAATGATAAAGCAATCATGAAATTACATCAATCATTCTTGCAAAATAGCAAAAATCGACGGTTTATTACAAACCGTCACGGAACAGGGGTTTCTTGTTAAAACTCTTTTTCCTTAATTTAAAACAATTTACAATAAAGGAGAAATTTTTTCAAGGTTCACATACCATCCAATCACATTTTTCCATCATGCACACTATATCACCCATATATATAAAATCACGTGCAATCACATACACCACCCCATTCTCTTCAACTCTGGTGCACTCCCTACTCGCACCATACAACAAGACCATGTGTGCGCTCCCTACTCGCACAGCCGTTGGTCATCATGTGTACATCTTCCACTCGTACATAACAATATGACCATGTGTGCACTCCCTACTCGCACAACCGCTAGTCATCATGTATACATTACCCATTCATTCATATCATTATCCACACAATAATTGAGCATGTATTCATTTTCTTTATACAATGTACATACTCATAACATTAAAATAATTTTCAAAGGCTCGTTCCCGGAACTCATTTTTAAATAGGAAGTTGGTTATAAATCATTCAAGCATTTTGTCTCAACTCAATCAAAATTCTCAAAACAATTTGAAATGCAAGTTCACTCACAATTTTTGGGAGTCGAATTCGGGTACTTCAACTACTGATCCTCGGGTACAATTTATTTGCCCTTATCGGAGGATTCACCACCTAGACATATTGCACAATCAAACAATTCACTGAATTGGTGCCAAATCGGTATAAAACCAAATCATACTCTATATTGATGCATAAAATGGAATGTGAAATGCTTGGGTGACTATCTAAATACGGTGTCCTTTCTAATTTCCATTGTGTACCTAAATAAGTCGGTATTGGCCTCATTTAATTTTTCACCCAATTAATTGGCCAATATACCCAATTCAACTTCAAATAATTTCCATTTCTCATTTAATTCTTGAATTCATCAAATACTAATCAAATAACATGAAATATTGCAATTTCAGCCTCACATTGTCTTTTGGAAAAATTCGGCCATGGTGGTGCATCAACCATGAAATTTTCCATACTTGACTCTCACACCATAAATCATTAATTTTCAACCAATTCACTTAAAATAAAATCAAATTCAACAGCAATATCCCACATAGAGAATTTGGCCTATGAAGGGGTTCCAAGAGCATGAAATTTTCTCACTTGATTTTCATGCTGCACATTACTAATCAACTAAAAACACTAATCTAGCAAGAAATCTAACTAAATTCAAACACAAAAACCCTACCCCCATGTTCAGCCAGCCAAGGTTCCTTCATGCAAACCTTGATTTCAGCTATGGAAATGAGAAAATAAAGCATGGGTAATGTAGATCACAAACTAAATAAAAAAATTTTACCTTTTTCTAGCTTGATTGCTTGAAATCCAACAATTTCCCTTTGAATTTCTCCTCCTAGGGTTTGTTTTCTTCCTTTTCTTCCATTCCTCTTGTTTGGCCGAATATTGGGAGTGAAATGGGGAAAATATGGGCTGATTTTCAAGTTAAATATTAAAGAAGTCAAAGCTTGACACTTGTCACACTACCATTGGTCTATTTTTTTTTAGTACTCATCCATTCAACTTTATTTCACCACCACATAAAATGCCATAATTATCCATACCAATAATGAATGAAATTTATAAATTTGACAAGTGTTGGGTGGTGAAATTCTTATTTTGCCCTTGGAGTGGCAAAATGACTATTTTACCCCTATGCTCTAAAAAATACCTAAATTAAATTTTTTTACTTCTCAACCTCAAATTACACTCCAAATGATCAATCTTAGTCAAAAATTTCATCCCACATTCAAATTTTGCCCTCGGGTGACAAAATGACGATTTTGTCCCTAGATCATGAAAATTTCAGTTTGAATCCAAATCAGTCCTCGAACCCCGAATCACCATTTTAAGTCATTCTGAAGGTTTTAAAATTCTCAAATTCATCTTAGAATTTCTATTTGAACTAGTTCAAGGCTTAAATCAACTTGGTTGTACCACTAGGTACAATACCGACCTTTTGAAAAATTTTTTGAGGTGTTTCAAGTATGCAAGGATTCTATCTACGGGTCTATAGAGGTCGAGGCCTCACAATACACCAACAAGATAACTCAATACGATCAAAGTAGAAAATAGTGAAACAAATTCAGGATCAGAAAACCAAATAAATAAAATGGTTTGGAAAGAACCACAAAAACTCTACTATCCAAAAACTACAGCACCAAATATAAATATCGAAGAAAAACCTATGTTTCGAAACAAATATAATGCTAACACTGTATATGAATGGAACATAGATGGAATGTCTGAAATACAACATCTTAAAAACACTCCAACAAATGACAATGGTTTCAAATGTATACAAAACTCAAAATCAAACAGGACAAACTTCAGACCAAGCAATAGCAAACCTTTTGATAGCAGGATTTACTAGTCAATTGAAAGGATGGTGGGATAACTATCTCACGCCAGATCAACAAGAAGAAATTGTAAAAGCTACAAAAAAAGATGATAATGGTGACAATATTTTAGATGATAAAGGAAGAGAAATACAAGATGTTATTGCAACTCTCATCTTCTCAATATCGAAACACTTCATAGGTGATCCTTCCCATATTAGAGATAAAAATTCAGAATTAATATCAAATTTAAGATGTAAAAAACTAACAGATTTCAAATGGTATAAAGACATGTTTATGACAAGAATAATGCAAAGACCAGATAATAATCAACCTTTTTGGAAAGAAAAATTCTTAGTCGGATTACCCACATTATTAGGAGAAAAAGTTAGAAATCAAATTAGGGAAACAAAAAAAGGGATTATACCTTATGAAAATCTTACTTATGGAGAACTAATTAGTTTTACTCAAAAGGAAGGACTCAAAATATGTCAAGATTTAAAACTCCAAAAACAACTAAAACGAGAAAGGAAACAATGTGCAAAGAATTAGGATCATTCTGTCAACAATTTGACATTAAAGAAAAGATATCATCTTCAAAACCATGCTGTTCTAAACCAATAAAACAAAGAAAATACAAGAAAAACTCACAAGAATACTATCAAACCCCCAAATATAAAAAACATAAAAGATATAAGAAAAAGCAAAAAGAACCATATAAAGTAGACAAAACAATAAAATGCTATAGATGTGGAAAAACAAGCCATATTTCAAAACATTGTAAACTTAAAATGAAAATTAATCAACTTCAATTAGGAGAAGAAGTTGAACAAAAACTCAATGAAATCCTTGTAGAAACAACTAGTGATACAGACAACTCTGAAAATTCTCAAGATAACTTACAAATTGATGAAATCCAAACAACCACAACCACCTCACAGTCTTCAACAGATGATGAAAACTTAATTCATGTTTTAACAAAAGATCAAGAATTGATAATTGAAATAATTGACAAAATTCAGGATTCAATATTAAAAAGAGAATATCTCCAAAAATTAAAAGAAACGATAAAAGAAAAACTTGGAAAAATAATCTCAAAAAATTATGAACCAATGTATAATATAAAAAACATTATTTTTGATGAATATGAAAAAACAAAACCCAGGAAAATAACAAAAGAGGAATTAAAAACAGAAATAAAACACATAAAATTTGAGATCTCCGAATTAAAGAAAGAACAACAAAAAATCAAAGACCAACTTGAAAACAACAAAATCATCGAAGAACAACATTTACATTCTTCAGAATCAAATACAGAAATACAAGAAGACCAAAACTATATGATGGCTCTTACTGAAGTATCCATTCGAAGATACTTAATAAAAATAACACTTTTAATCAATCACGAATTCCAAATAACTACCATAGCATTATTTGACACAGGAGCAGACCAAAATTGTATTAGAGAGGGAATTATTCCAACTAAGTATTGTGATAAAACATCTGAGGGATTAAAAGTCGCCAATGGAGAAAGACTTAAAATCATGTACAAATTAAATAAAGCAAAAATAATAGCAAATCAAGGAATAAAATTTCAAACACCCTTTTTAATAATCAAAAACATAACTCAAGATATCATTTTAGGAACACTTTTTATATCATTATTAAAACCATACAAAGTTACACACCAAGCAATAACCACAAAAATCTTACAAACTAAAATAATATTCCCCTTTATAGAAAAACCCAGAATAAGAAATCTTAATTTATTAAAATCATTAACGATTCATACCAATCAAATTAATTGCTTAATTAACCAAAAACAAAAACAATTACATATTTAAAAGAAGAAGTCTCTTTTCAAAGAATATATCAACAACTAAATAAACCAAGAATAAAACAGCAAATTGTACACGTAAAACACAATATAGAAAGAACGATCTGCTCAGAAATCCTGAATGCCTTCTGGGATAGAAAAAGACATCAAGTGAGTCTTCCATATGTCAAGAATTTTGATGAAAGTCAAATACCAACTAAAGCAAGGGCAATACAAATGAACAAAGAAATGGAAGAATTTTGTAAAAAAGAAATTCAAGAATTATTAAACAAAAACCTAATAAGAAAAAGCAATTCACCATGACGCTGCTCAGCTTTTTATGTTATCAAAAATGCATAAATAGAAAGAGGAACACCGAGATTGGTCATAAATTATAAACCCCTTAATAAAGCTTTAGAATGGATTAGATACCCAATCCCAACCAAGAAAGATCTTTTACAAAAATTATGTAGTGCAAAAATATTTTCAAAATTTGACATGAAATCAAGATTTTGGCAAATTCAAATTAAAGAGTTTGAAAGATATAAAACAGCATTTACTGTTCCCTTCGGACGATATGAATGGAATGTAATGCCTTTTGGCCTCAAAAATGCCCCTTCAGAATTTCAAAAAATAATGAATGAAATTTTCAATCCTTATTCACAGTTTACTATTGTTTATATTGAAGATGTCTTAGTATTCTCAGAAACTCTCGAAAAGCATTTCAAACATCTCAAAATATTCATAGATGTTATCAAAAGAAATGGATTGGTAGTTTCCAAATCTAAAATCAGTATATTTCAAACAAAGATCAGATTCTTAGGTCATCATATTACTCAAGGAACCATAATCCCAATAGAACGATCAATCCAATTTGCTGACAAATTTCCAGATAAAATTTTAAACAGAACCCAACTCCAAAGATTCTTAGGAAGTCTCAATTATGTGATCGACTTTTACCCAGGATTAAATAAAATTTGCAAACCTTTACATGATAGATTAAGAAAAAATCCCACTCCTTGGACAGAACAACATATTGAAGTAGTCAAACAAATAAAAACACATATTAAAGAACTCTTTTGTCTACATCTGGCAAATCCTAATCTTCCCAAAATAGTTGAAACTGATGCTTCTGAAATAGGTTATGGAAGGATCCTTAAACAAGTAAAAGAACAAAGAGAGGTTATAGTCCAATATACTTCCAAGCACTGGACTCCAGCTTAGCAAAATTATAGTACTATCAAAAAAGAAATTTTAGCAATTGTTTTATGTATCTCAAAATTTCAAAACGATTTATTAAATCAAAATTTTCTTTTAAGAATTGATTGTAAATCAGTAAAGGAAGTTTTACAAAAAGATGTTCAAAATATTGCTTCAAAACAAATTTTTGCTAGATGGCAAGCTATTTTAAGTATATTTGATTTTGATATTGAATATATCAAAAGAGAAAGCAATTCTTTACTTGATTTTCTAACTAGAAAATTTCTACAGGGAAAATATGAACCCACAAAAGAAAATAACCACTACAAAGACCATCCTGCATAAAAGACAACAGTATTACAAATACTGGTTGTCCAAAAAATTATCCAAAAATTCTGTTATACAAACCTCTTTTCTCAAAAACCCTAAAAACATTACTTTGTGTTTCAAGACAAAATGCCTCCAAAACTAAGAGAAAGAAAAAAAGATAAAGAGAAAGAAGAAGAGCAAGAACAGCCTTCTCAAAGTCTAACTCAAAGACAAATTAAATCATGGTACGAAATATGTACCCAAGATGAACAAAATGAAGCAGAAAGCTCTTCAAAAGAGCTCCAATTATACCAAGACAGCCAACTATACCAAGATTCTCAAGACCCCAATCAAATAGACTCTCAAATGAACTCCCAAATCCAAAAATTCTTAGAATCCCTTCCTCAATCCCTCGAAATCGCCCAAGCTTTTGCCTCACAAAAACAACAAGTTCCTCTTACGCAGATTGCTATCACAACTTTAGAATCTGCCAAGAAAAAAGAAATAGCCATACAAAAACCCAAAACACTACAAACCATATTTCCAGAAACCCAATTAACCCAATCACAGTCACAAGGCTCTTCTTCCCAAAAAAGCCAAATCAATACATTAGGAAGAAAAATATCCAAAATGTTCTCTTTATTGAATAAGGACATTATCATGAACATCCTCATCTAGCCATCAAAAAAGCTTTTCAAGGATGGCATTTTAAACCATGGGACTTGAAAAAACCCTAAGAATATTACCAAAATATTATAATTCAAACAGGATCTATTCTTTTTAAAAAATATACTGATAAGAACGATCCTACTCTTATAACCCATTCTACGGCACAGATTTTAAAAGTTTTAAGGCCGATAGATTGGGGAGAAAATTTGAATCATTTTCAAAAATTTCAAAACAACTTTTCCAAAACAATAGACCATTGCCCCTTTTTTAACTATTGGGATTACCAATAAGCATGGTTCAATACCTTTTTATTTAACAACAAACACAATCGCCATTCATGGCTAATGTTTTTCAAATTTGGTGTCCAATACAAATTCCCTACTTGGTTTTCCCACTGGTGGAATTGGTATGGACCTTTAAGAGAAATTCTTCCACCAAAACTTAACCAGTTATATGAAAAATTTTATCAAAATTTCTAGCCTGAAGAAGATTAGGTCAATATACGTGCTTCCATACATTTCTTCTCAAAGTTAACAATATCATGGATCACTTCTTAGGAATATTCTTATGATAATGATCCTCATTCTAGAGCACCAGTAGTCACCCGCATTTTTAAAACAAAATGGCGGGACAAATTTGATGACAAAAAATATGATGTCTAATACTTGTTAACATGGCTCAAAAAGAATCCAAGACTTTGTAAGAATGCTTCAACCTCACAGCAGAATGCAAGGTTTTTGCAAGCCAAATCAAATGCCAGCGCCTTGCTAGCACAAGCAACCACCAAAGCTGAGTAAAAAAGAATAATGACAGAAATGTTAAGTTCTTTAGACTCAGATGAAGAAAGAGAAGAAGAAGAAACTACGACTGCCTCATCAAAAACAGCAGCAGATCTCTCTCAAGATGAAGATTATATTCCTCCAAGAAGGATAAGAGAAAAGAAAAAGTGATTACAAAAAGAATCTACAGTATACTCATGTGACCAAAAGCAGCAGAAAAAGCAGATTCCCACTCTGACAAAATGAGAGATCACAGGATTAAACACTGTGGCAAATGAAATGAAATGAAATCAAAATGTAAATTCAAATACTCCTATCACCGAAAGCAGCAAAAAAAGCAGATTCTCACTCTAACAAAAGGAGAGATCACGAGATTAAACACTGTGGCAAATGAAATGAAATGAAATCAAAATGTAAATTCAAATGCAAAAATTTGCCTATAAAATTCTTGAATCTCATTTGTAAAGGCAGACTTCAATTTCTCTAGTTAGTATTCAGAAAGGAAGACTTTTCTGCTTCCTCCAAATCTTGTAATCAAAACTATGCTTTACTTATTGTTCACCTTTTCTTAGACTCAGATGAAGAAAGAGAAGAAGAAGAAACTGCGACTGCCTCATCAAAAACAACAGCAGATCTCTCTCAAGATGAAGATTATATTCCTCCAAGAAGGATAAGAAAAAAGAAAAAGTGATTACAAAAAGAATCTATAGTATACTCCTGTGACCGAAAATAGCAGAAAAAGCAGATTCTCACTCTGATAAAATGAGAGATCATAGGATTAAACACTGTGGCAAATGAAATGAAATGAAATCAAAATGTAAATTCAAATACTCCTATGACTGAAAGCAACAGAAAAAGCAGATTCTCACTTTGACAAAAGGAGAGATCACGGGACTAAACACTGTGGCAAATGAAATGAAATCAAATCAAATGTAAATTCAAATGAAAAAATCTGCCTATAAAATTCTTGAATCTCATTTGTAAAGGCAGACTTCAATTTCTTTAGTTAGTATTCAGAAAGGAAGACTTCGCTGCTTCCTCTAAATCTTGTAATCAAAACTATTTCTTGAATAATGATTTCTTCAAAGAGTTTTCATATTTTCGATGTCGATCCTTGCGGAGTTTTAAAGATGATAATGGTGACAATATTTTAGATGATAGAGGAAGAGAAATACAAGATGCTGTTGCAACTCTCATCTTCTCAATATCAAAACACTTCATAGGTGATCCTTCTCATCTTAAAGATAAAAATTCAGAATTATTATCAAATTTAAGATGTAAAAACCTAACAAATTTCAAATGGTATAAAGACATGTTTATGACAAGAATAATGCAAAGACCAGATAATAATCAACCTTTTTGAAAAGAAAAATTCTTAGCTAGATTACCCACACTATTAGGAGAAAAAGTTAGAAATCAAATTAGGGAAACAAACAAAGGAATTATACCTTATGAAAATCTTACTTATGGAGAACTAATTAGTTTTACTCAAAAGGAATGACTTAAAATATGTCAAGATTTATATATATATATATATATAAAAGAAAGAAAAACTAACGAAGCAATGTTAGAACACATTGTTTTGTGCCTATTATATATATATATATATATATATATATAAGTGTTGCCTTGCATTACTTATTTTATATGCATGACTCAAACTATATCTTCTTATCTATGCATAAAATTTTCTTATAAAAATTCTTATGTAGGGTGCAAAATGTAGATGCCTAATTTTGGCTAACCATTATTTCTTTAAGTATTGTTTTACAATATAAGAACAATGTGGAACAACTATGTCACAGAGGAAAGTGAAAGTAACTCAGAATAAGTGACAGGGTTCACTGAGTTATGTTCACATTTGGTATGTTTTAAAGAGTTTGGCTCGATGGCTCAAATTTAGAGATAGTTAAAAGAACTTTTTTTAACCTTTCATTGAAGTACATGTGCTTTACTCTTTCCTTCTTTTTTTAAAAGTACATGTGACACATTGTCAAGCTTCACTACTCCACTATCAAAAACTTATGGCTATTACCCAACTATGTGCTCATTCTCTTAACATCCAATAAGTTGTTCTTTAACATGTTCTTTTCATAAGACATTTTTCTTATAGTGAATGTGCTCTTCCCATAACAAGCATGTACTTCCATGATTGAATGAATTCTCCTAAAAGTACTCTCCTTCTACCAACTGCCACTCCTATTAGTATAAATATGAAAGTTCAAAAAGGTGGGAGGTAATGAGAAGATAATAAGAAACTCAAGAGGGATTACACTCAAAACTCTCGCAAAGCTCTCCCAAATATTTTCTCTATGTAGCCCTTTCCATCCATCATGTTTTGTTGTTTTTTCCACCTTTTCTTATTCTTCACCGCCTAACACAAAAGCACCTATGCTTCAAGAACTACTCCAATCTTCCTCTCTACCACCTTTAGTGCATTTTGTTTTACTTATTGCAACATGTCCTTTCTCCCTACCAAAAAACCCTCTCCAAGAAGAAAACTAAAAGCTCCCTAGCTAGCAGTAGTCAATCAACATAAACTCTCCTTTTTATCCCTTGGAGATTTTCCCACCAATTATCATTGGGGGTTGGAGGCTTGAATAGCTTTCAGAGGTTTTGACAATCAAGATTTTGAACTTTGAGATTTTGAAATCCAAGGTTTGAATAAATAACGATCTTATTACTTCTAGTTAGGTTATGTATGTTAAACAAACCAAGGTTGGATCTTGCTATTGGTAAAAGATTTTTAAATTTCGTTGCATTTATGTCAATATGATTGCATGATTTTCCAACACCTGATTTATTTTAGTACTTGTGTTTCCACATTTCATCGATTTTCCTCAACTTTGCTAAACTTGGAGCAAACAACCCTCATGTTCGAGCCCATTACGCTTTTGTTTAAGTATTTTAATGGATATTTCCTGGTAATGCAATCTTTGTTCAAAGCTATTAATGTGGGCATTAAGTGTGTCATTTTCTTTCCTAAACTAGCAATACTTGTCCTTCTCATCATGTAAATCAACTTGCAACTACTCTTTGTCGTTTTCAAGTTCTTTGAGCTTAGTGGTCATTCATAAGATTGTCTAGCCTAACCCCTCATACTTTCTTTCCATTTATCACATTCATCATCTAGCTTCAAAATCTTACTTTCTCACCTATTTGTTTTATCTTTCAATTTCCCAATTTATTTACGAGGTCTACCATTTTCCTGCCTCAATTTAGGTTTGTCAACTTTGAGTTTCTTCCTCCAAATCTCCATTTCTAAAAGGAAATCTCTTGTTTTTAAGTCAACTGGGCAATCGAGATTGCCTTCATGTGGAAGCACAATGTCTTCGATCCCTCGTGCACACCACACAAGATACTCAAAGTGAGATGCACTTCCTTAGCTAACTCTGTGGGCTTGCTTCCATGCATTAGCTATCTCTTCCACCTTTTTTGATGTTCCAAGCTCGCCATAAGAAAACTCTAGTTCGTTACACTTGTGGTTCATTGGAATGAACTACTTGGATCTAAATTCCCTTCACATCATAATTGACGCATAACTAATGGCTTGCAAGGCCCCTAAAACCTATGGAGCAGTAAAACTACAATCCATGGCTCATCTCCCCAACTATACAATAACGATTCACAAGTCATTCTCGACACTCTCCATACTACATGCTAACTCATAAGGTTTCATAAGACTCCACACCCATTTTCCCTTTGGATTTCTGCTCAGGCCACTCACTTTTACAAAACTCCTTGATAAGGATGAAAGTAAAGGTATATGGTGCATGGAATGTGCACTTTTTCTACTTTCAAAGTGACTTTTGATCCAAATATACAACAATTGTGCACATCCGCGAATCATCCCTCTCTATTCCATCGACAGTAATTTAGTGATCTCAAGGTTGATTTTGTTCTCCACTTGCCCAAAGAATCAATAAAGGCTACTTCAACATGCCCTAAGACTTCGAAAAACGACCATCCCATAAATTACGAAGGGAGTAACAGTCATAGCTTGTTCATCATTTAGGTGCTTTATAATAAACTCATGCAAGAAATTTCAAGGGATCACGTGCCCTCTTTCGTTTCACACATGGATCAACAACCTGAACACTCATCCCCATTATCTGACCGAGCTTCTTAAGATATCTTGTCTTTTCCCTCTGCAACAGATTGAATCCAAGTTAGGGATGCAAAATCAAAGCAGGGTTGAGTATTCTTTGATGGTTGGCACAATGTACACCTGTTTAAAAATGAAGGACGCATAGGATGGTTTCCAAAATATAACTCTGATCAACTAGTTATTTAAGTGTACTTGGAGGAGTAATGCTATATAAAAGTAAAGAAAATACATTTGATATTTTGTTTTCTTAAATTACTCATAGATAGTCTACGTTTTGAATGATTATTTTTACTTAAATAATATTTGAATGATGAACATGGAAGAGATTTTATATTCTCATTATCTCTTAAATTTGCTTCGGTATGTTTTGATATTTGAAGGTGGGAGTGCTTTGGCTTGGGTGGTTATGCTGTTGTGATGGGGGTCCTTTTCAGGTGCTTGGTGATGCTTCTTTACAAGTGCATTGCTGGTTCTAGGTGATGCACCAGAAAGCTTGAGTCGAAACAGGAGAGTTTTTCTATCCCTGTGTCTTTGGATTCTTGATTAATGATGTGAATGAGTTGTGCAGGCTGTACAGGGACTTTGGCTTTTGGCTTTGTACGGCTAGATCATCTGATGGATTGTAAATGATGTTTTCTGGGGTTTGCATGCTGATCTAGTTGCTGCACATTCTGGGTGTATTTTTGCTAAGTTAAAAGAAACGAAAATGTGTTCAGCCATTCAAAACAAAATTATTATTTGTTGTATATATAAAATTATCGATGATGAGAAAAATTTTTCATACGTTCATTATATTTCTAAACTATCATTTTAATTTTTTAATTATTATTGATGTTAATGACATTTATCTAATTCGTGCATATATTAATTCTAATTGCATTGAACGGTTTTCATTAGAAATATTATTTTATTATAATATTAATAAGATTTAATCAATTTGGAATGGTTCTAATTATATTGAATGACTTTCATTAAAATATGTTAATATAATATATATATATATATATATGTATATAAAAAAGTGCAGATGTTGAAAAACCTTTTGATTGATAAAACTGATCATATTTTTTCATTATATATTTGAAGTGTCATTTTAAACATATTTATTAATATTAATAAAATTTATCTAATTTGCAAATATATAAGAACTTTAATTGCATCAAATGACTTTTTTATATACGTATTTTTTTTATTATAAATATTAATAAGATTTATTAATTTATAAATAAGATTTCTCATCCAGTGAATGACTTTGATTAAATTTTTTTTTATTTGAATAGTATTGAGCAATTTATAAATTAATATAACAAAATTTCAGTTACATGTGATCGAAACATTAATTGTTTTTTATATATAATTTTCTTTCAATTATAATTATATGTTATATATAGACAATTAAGTTTACACGTTAGAAATATAATTGTTATTTAAAAATAAAACAAAAAATAAGTACTCACGCGTAAGACACACGACAATAAATAATAATAGTACCAAATTTAACTTCAAGTCAATCTTGTGGATGGAGTTCTTTCAAGTGAATTTGGAATTGTGTTATTTAAGGTTCGACCATTTTAGTGGCAATAATTTCACAGCTTAATATGTTGAATTAAAAAGGAATTAATTGCTAATGAAGTACGATTTGTAAATTTGATTGAATTCATAACTTTATTTATATTTGACAATGTTATTTTAAGCATTGCAAGAGACTAAACCTCTCATGAAATGATTATTGCTTAAAAGCAAAACTAAACAATCTTAATTCATTTTAAATTTTACAAGTATTTTATTTTCTTAATTTTCTGGAATTAATACAATATTTGGTAATACCCGCATAAGCGGCTGCCGGGAAAATCATGGAAAAATGGTGAGCAGTCTTTAAAGGATTTTTCATTTTTCAGCCAAGAAAGTAGTTGATCATTATTCTCCAACCAACTAAAGTCAAGTATATATTTGATCCTCTACTCCACTCATCAAAATAATACATTTTGATCAAAATAACATATACCGTTGATTTTATCCCTCTATCAATAATCACCGTGACATTGATGACGTAACTAACCATGTTTGGTTCACATGGCGAGTTATGCATCACATTTTGAGGCCAAGTGTATAAAACTCACATGATAGTTAAACCTCAAGTCAAGGGGACAAATCTATTAAGCCTCAACGTTTTCTTTTTTTTTTTCTTTTTTTAAATTTTTTTTATTAAACAAAACAAAGAAAGACAAACAAAAGATATCCTCTAATCTAAGTTTAATAACATTCTAATCTTTTGTCATGCAAGTAGCGTAGGTCTAGTAAAACGGTGAGAATGTATGTTTTCCTCAGAATATGACATCCACCAGTAGAACAAGGAAAATAATAAACAAGTCGGCAAACAGAGTGAAAGCATCCTTGTTACACTCCTTCACTAAGATTATAAGTCCATTATAAAAAAACCAAAGAAGCTAAATGAACGGGATAAATGGTCTAAGAGCGTCTTTAAACAATGAACCTAGAAATTCATCAACACTAAAACCCTAACCGGTAGAGAAATTTGCATAACATAACTCAGTTAAGCACTAGTACCATTTAACGATTCTGCGAGTAATCAAAGCTCAGAGGTTGGTGACAAAATGGAGCCTGCAAACAAGACAAAGAAAGCAATTCCCATAAAATGTCAAAAATACACAAGTACAACAGAGCCTTTTGAACATGATATACATCACTGTCACACTTACGAAAAGCACAACAACATTCAGCAAAGGGTAAATCAGCAATACAGGCCAGACAGACAGAAAAAATAGAGAACTGTGGTTCCCTTGAGCTAACTGTGACAGGCAAAAGTCAAATTCACAAAGTTTGACTACCAAATCAGTTGACTTCCCTTTAGGACAATAAAGGAAGCCAAAAATGAAAATCATGCAAAACGGAAGATAACACAAATATATACAACCCCTCCAAAAAGAAAGCCTTGATCGACAATTCATTTAAAGACCAAACCTGAACAACTTGGCAATTCACCTTAAATTTTCAGGCCAATATCCATATTTACAAAGAAAACTACGAGCTGCCATTTGCCACAAAAAAGCAAATATGCAAATGGTCCATAGATTTTTATATATCAAATAAAAAGCAGATAGAAAGTTGAAAACAAGTCAGATTACAAAACCAATATACACCATCAAATGCTAAAGCTGAAAGCCTACAAATGCAACTTCTCATGACCATCTCATGCCAACTAATTGGAAAAAAGACACAAAACCCAGCAGCATAGAAATCATGGTACAAGACAATCTAATATTTACTGAGGTATAACAATAAACATACATGATTATCTTAATACTGGCATAATATAAAATAAGAAATTGCAGCCTACCTGAAATACAGCATGTCTAAACTGATCATATGAATGTGAATACATCATTGTAGCACTTGGCCACTGCATATAAGCACCATCTCTAGAAGTTTGATTCAATCCCACAGCAGAAAAAGGGCTCACAGCTGGGCTTGCAGGAATGCCATAGCTGAGGGAAGCTTGAGTACTTGGAATCTGACCCAACTGAGGAAAAGCAGAATCATACTGAAGGAATGGAAGCTGAATCTTCTGCATATTGTAAGGAGCCAAGCCAAAGCTCTGGTTACATGGAATGCTTCTAACATACCTGCATCAGCTCAGAGTAACTTAGTTTAGAATTAAGAATAAACCACCTTATGAGGACCAAATTATACTCTGTATTCCATGCCACTAAATATCATTCTTATTTCATTCCTTAAGTAGCATGTACTTTATCACTACAATCATCATCAGTGCTCTTAGATTTGCTCTTACAGGATAGGAGCCATTACAAACTTTTGGTTAATTAAAGAATTAGCAGAAATAACATTGTCCATGACACAGAACAATCAACAACCTAGATAGCTCCAAATTCCTAAAATAATAGGTAGAAGACCTACCTTTGATAACTCCGGTCATAATCTGGGTCAGTACGATCCTTCTCTCTGTCTCTGAAAATGGCTACTCGACATGTACCATCACGGACGGTAATATTTTTCTCTGGATCAACCACAGAGTTCCTGCAATTTTCATTCTCATCTCTGATCAGAGATTCATTTTTTGCATCAACAGAAATCAGAGGTGAAGAATCATCAGAATCAGAACTGCTAGGGCTACTGAAAATACGTGCTCGAGCCCTGTCATACTCTTCCTTCCTCGCTTCCACACTTCTCACAGGACTTCTCTTGATACCAATTTGATTAGCTTCATTTAAAGATCCACTATTTGGCCTGGGCCTAATGGCAATTTTAATCTGCTCAGGTTTATCATTTTCTGAGTGTTTGACTGGAACTTCAGACAAGCGGACAGCAGGGTATCTGATTTCACCTGTTCTCGTCGCCACGATTCTGCTTCCCGGGCCATCTAAACCATTATCCTGAACCATAGTTATCAGCCCATAGTGTTGAGCAACACGATGTGCTGCAAGCCTCAGGTAGGAAGTGGGAAAATGTTGGAACTCAAACTGATGCTGGTCAGATTGTTGCAAGAACCTCTGGATATCAAGTTCCATCCGCAGAACTAAATCCCAGAATGACCACCAAAGAGAGATAAAGTAGGTAAATATTCATGAAGAAAAGGTAAATTAAAGAAACATTAAACACAAACATTAGCACCACTGGAAAGTAAGTATATGTCATGATACACCATTTTAGACACAAACGTAGTCCTTTTGTCTTTTCTTTGGTTCTTCTTTTCACATTCCATAAATATGGTTGATTTGATAAAGATAAAGGCACCATTTGTATGATATAAATACAAGGAAATTAAACCCTAAAACCCTCAAACTGAAAATTTCTTAGGCATTGTAATTTGAATTAAATAGTTTTCACTAGAAAAAGCAAAAAAAAAAAAAGAAAAAAAAAAGTAAATATCAATGTAAATACACTGATATGCATACATATGAGAAACAAAAGAACAGAGAAAAAGGAAGACACATAGAGAACATGTGCTAGAGAAGTAATCATCATATTTTTTTCATTAGTGAATCTAAACTGATCTCTTTTTCTCAACCTGTTTTTCCCTACTGCTAAAGAAGCACTTGTCATATCTTTTTCTTGTTAAAACCAAAACTAAGGGAACTGAAGAAACCAAAACAGAAAAAAACCCTCATCACAGCAGCAGTATTTTCAGCTACATGGACAAATAATGGACCACTAATCAAACTAAAATTACAAGAAAAATATAAACTTTTCATCTTTAAAAAATACACCAAACAACTATTTTTTTAATGATAAAAGAACAAAAATTTTCTCCAATTTCGCAAATCTCTATACGTGTTTCTCTGAACATATTCTTTATTTATTAAGCTTATATTTGTCAAGACATGGAATGCCCAGTGCTACTTACACCTATCCTTTATTGTGCATGCAATATCAGATTATTAACATTGCATCACTATATACTTAAATCACAAAAAATTAGCTACTTCAATTAATAGACCTTAATTATATTTCCTAATAAGAAAATCTCACACGCTAAATACCAATGCTTAAATTACCAAATTAATACTCATAGTAATTATGGGTATTCATGTTCAACATTTGCACCCAGGTCCACACAGCATACATCACCACTAACATCCTTACAAGCTTAAATCTTGAGATATTTTCTAGCAGTAACCACAAGTATGTTAATCACAAAGAAATCCAACATTTTGAAAACTATTTCAAAGCTTGAAGGCAACCATTACACTGAAAGCCCCCAAAATTCTTCCAAAGATAATAAAAATTGAACTATGTCATGAGAATCATGCAACAATGCTACCTACCTCAAGCTGAAAAGCATGAGTGACAAATTTTTCTACATATTTGATAACTTTATTAAATAGTAAATTGTGTTAAACAATTATGCACATGCTTGTTCCAACAAATGCAAGGTTCTAAAACTTAACAATTATAAAGCCATAAAAATCAAGAATCATCTTATATTATCATGCTTTCTTGAGCTAGGTACACGCTCTGATGTCATTTCCAAAAACCAGAACCGAATTTTCAAATCTCTCATGTCATATCTGAAAACTAGAGGGTTCATCAAGTTAAAATTGATTATTTTCTGCTGAATTATACCAACAAACACTACATAATACTACCATATTACAACATACAACACATCCTAGACCTCAGGAAGAATCTCTCAAGGCCCACATACAGACATTGAAAAAATCAGAGAGTACCTAACCAGAAACAATAGAACCCTTCCGCATCAACAATCTCAGATCAAAGAATTATTTCAAGCTGAAAGACAACATAAATCTTAATAATAAAAACAGCAAAACTGCAAACATTTTGGTCAGTTAAAAATACAAATAGCCACCATTTTAGTTAAACTGTATAAAGTAGATACATATGTGATGTTGGTCAAATTACAGATACTATCAATGATTCAAGCGGATAATGTAAGAGAAATAAAGATTTCACTAAAAATTTTTATAATTTAGAGAAACCAATTAAAAGCAAAAGCATTCATCCAACTTTGATTTAACTAAATACGGTTATGCATTTGCTCAAATTTTAAGCCCTCAGGGTTAAACAAAATAAAAAAGAAAATCTAACTTGTTTTTTGATCCCCTCAATTTCTCAAACACCCAACTTAACAATCATTGGAAAGAAAAACTCAGATCTGACAAAAAATCTAAACTGTTCACCAAAACCCTAAACCTAATTGACCCCAACCAAACCAAATCGAATCTAGAACCCATGCACATGAAAACCCTAAATTCGGAAAAAAGATATATAAAAAAAACACTTCCGAAAACCCAATAATACAGAGATCCGACAAGAACACAAGGTTGAGATTCAAGGGAAATGAAAAATTACTAGTTAGACGATGACGAGGATTCTGAAGAGCCTCAACCAAGAAGGGATCAACGGCTGACTCTATGTCGTTGACAACCGTGGCGGCGGCTGTTATCGTCATAGTCGGAGTCAAGTCCATGGTGATAAAGTTTTCCGCTTTTATCCCTGGGGCAGAAACTTCTTTTTCTCTCCTCTCTCCCTTTTTGTTGCTTTTCTTCTTCTTCTTCTTCTTGATGACGAATGAGTCGATCAATCAAGAAGAAGAGATTTCCTTCCTCTAAGCATCCAGGAAAAGAGAGAGAAAGCTTTGGTCGTATCTCTCTCCAAAGAAGAAAGGAAGACTCACAAGCAAAATTTTCAGATTATATACCAAACTCGACCTCAACCCAACGCGACCCCAACACGTGCAAATTGCAATGCATGGACAAGGAACATAATATTTTTCGTTTTGCAATAAAAATTAAATTTTTAAGACCAAAATTTATTAGCAGCAGCCCGCAGGCAGCAGGGCATGCAAGTTGCCAAACGGGCTGAATTGCAAGGGCGCGGCCCACCCCCGACAAAGAGCCTCATTCTTGGGCTTGGCTCAGGTCACAGTAACGAAACAATCATGCCTGGAGTTAATTTAAGGGTTGTGCTGGGCCAAGGTCTTCTAACTATTCTATTTCATGGGTTAAGATTTTAATTTAAATTCGTACAATCTTAAATTCTGAATTATGTTAGTCATTAAACTCAAATCAACTTCAAAACCAACAAAACTAATCAAAAACACAAAATTTTTTAAAACAACACAAAAACAATGAAAATAAGAGAGAAAGAAGAGACAAGAACTTGAGAAAAATGAGTTCTTATTCTCAACTTAATGTGCTTTACAAATGAACATAATACGATATTTGTCTGCGCAATTACCCCAAATCTAGCTTACTTACAATTCAAATTTAAGAAAACTGGTTAAAACATTCAAATTTGAATGCTAATCCTATTTATTTTTAAATTTAAATTACATTAGCATATCTACACTTTTAAAACGATGTTCAACTATTTTTACCCTTTAGTGCACAAATGAGATAGGCCTCTTGTTTATCAAGCCAATCAGCTAGCCTGCCGAGGTTGTTGGTCTTCCTAGATTGTTGGCTTGTTTGGGCCATTGGTTTGCTTGGATTACTAACCATTTAACCTATGACATCTTCCCTTACTCAATCCAACAACATCCTCATTGTCAAGAGATGAACGCATTTGTATTGTGAACTATCACATTGTGTGTTGTCATCTCACTTATTTTTGTCTCAAACGATCTCATTTGATGCACTTTTTTCTTAAGCTCCCTTGCCTTGCACGTTGTTTTGTGCATTTCTGCCTCAAACACCCTTGTCTCACACATTGTCTTGTCGCATGTTGACCCCTTAAGTATCACTGTCCTGGCACTCTTACCTTGCATACACTTCCCTCGCATGTGTTGTCTCCTTGGACATTTGTTGCTAGCTAGTCCACCATTGCCTCAATTCCTTAGCTTCATGATTGCTCAGTTGGTCTAAGTTGTTTCACGTCTATTCCTTGGGTTTATTGGCCCTTCTAGCTCTTGATTGTGGCAATCCCATCACCACTGATCTTGGTTTCTTTTGGATCTTACGACACTCTATTGTTATGTGTTGTTACTCTCCTTAGTGCAACATTATGTTGTACAAGCTTGGTTTGCTCTTAAAATCCTTAGGTAACAGATGGTGGCACTCCCACCACTACATTGCCCATTATCTCGAGTTATTTTAACTACTTGATGGGTCTTTTTTTTTTTTCATATGCAACATCAAGCTCCCTAACTATAACTAGTCCTTAAGTCTTTCTACAAATCAAATATTCTATGAAGGTTTCAACATTCAACAAACGTGTAATGCCCTGTACTTTGGCATGGTAGTAAATATACCCTTAAGGGTATGATAAAGGTCAATTATGATTAAGTGAAAGGTTTTGTAATAGTAAAAGATGAAATGCACATTTTAAAATAAAATAATATTTTTTGAATAAAATAATATAAATACTGAATTTGTTTTATTACACGAAGAATGTGTGATTCATACAATTGATCTAAGTGGGGGAGAGGAAGTAGAAGTTTTATATATATATATATATATATATATATATACACATATATATAAAGATATGGTATTATAGATAATATTCAAGATGATGTATGGGTGACATAAACATTCTTCTATATACATGCAAAGAGACTTATAAAGAGAAAACAACATGGTTGTTAAATAAAGGTTGAAAATATTTACAACAATGGTTAAAGGATGAGAAGATTACAAGGATAAAACAAATAAAGGAATTCTGGTGCATGAAATTCTATTTGCTAAGAGGGAGGCCAAACGGTGAAATAAAGAAGGAAATGCACGCACTCCTATTAGAGATTAAAGTGGCCGAATTATGTAGAGATAAGGTGAGATTACATTGAGATTTAAGCCAATGTAGGAGGGGTAAAATCCACCTAATTTGAAAGGATTTTATATGGATGAAGGTAATCTAAATCCCACCACTAAGAATCAAGCAAACCGCCATCCAAAGCTAGTAAAGAGAGTAAAAAAAAATAATAATGTGGAGGTGAAATTTACCTTGTGGAATCCGCCCACTTTGAAAGGGAAGACTTAAGCTTTCTTTCAAGCTTCTTTTAAACACTTGAAAGCCTTAACAAAGCCTTGCCAAATTCTCCATTTTCATTCCTTATCCAAGTGGAGTTTAAAAGTCTTTTTAACATCTTAAATTAACTCATAACTCTTTTTAATACTTCAGTTACCTAAGAGCTTCAAAAGTCCATCTCAAAGATTTTTTTTTTTTTTTTGTGATTCACAAGAGAGAAGGAAGACAACTTAAAAAATATGTAATTTCTTTTGTAGCCGAGGGCTGTAATTATTCTAGAGAGGATTTGAGATGTTCATAATGAAACCTTGGTAGTGGAGATCAAGTTAAGGTAAGAGAATCATGATTTGTAGCTTGAGAATGCTTTGAGTATGTGTTAGTAACTATGGAAATGTTTGATGGTAGCAAGGTTAGCATGATTTGAGAGGAAAGGCACATGCATTTTGCTCGACCCAAGATATTTAAGAAATCACTTTGAAAAAGAGCTTAAAGGCTGTTAGATTACCTTGGAGATTTAAAGAGTATTAAAGGGTAAGTATGTCCCTTTGTTTTTAGCTCTAATGGTGATGAGATTTTATGGATATTAAGTTATTTGAATCATGTTTGCAGCATTTAAACAATGGTGATGCTAGTTTCTCTCAAAATTCGAGAACCACTTATGGAAATTAGAGTATTTTGATACATTTATAAGAGATTTAAAGTACTAAAAATAAGGTGAGGATTTGTAAAATATAGATTGGGTTTTAGTGTTATGATTTACTTTTGATATTTTCTTTATGACAACAAATTATTTATGAAAATTCGGTGCATGTATATCCGAAAGTTTTCTAATGTAATTGGAGATAATTGAGTGTTATTGAGTTGCATGAAGGAGTCTAGAATAGTATTAAAGGAAAGCATAATATTCATGAGTAGAAATATGTTTAATATATTTTTCCTCGAATGAGTAGAATTTAATAAATGTATATAGATTTTTAAAGGAACAAATGAAGTAAATTTTGAACATTTATAGTTGTTGTCTATATATCTAAATGATTAGTTTGAGATGAATAATTACTAAAGCATTATATGTATTAATAGGAGCTGCTTCGAATTGATGCTAGTGGAGTTAGAAGAGGGATGGACTCAAACATATTATACTTTATATGTATACTTGAAACTATCAATTTGCAGTTTTAAGGTAAGTCAAATAATACTTGATATGTTATAGGTGAATGTTTATTTAGGAATCGAATTGAATGTTTATTTGTAGTCCATACAACAATTTGTAAAAAACCAATGGGATATACATGGGTATTTGTGTAAAAATGAAATAAAAAAATTTGAGATTATGAGATATAAACTACGGCTTACCACACAAGGTTTTACCAAAGATCTGGTATTGAATATGAAGTGATATATTATTTATGGTAGATGTAATTACAATTCTATATTAACTAGTTTTGGCAATAGATGAGACGATTAAAATGCTTCTAATAAATGTAAGTACAACTTATTTTTTTTTGAATAGTATGAGTTTCATTATCACAGGTGTGAAAATCTCACTATCCTGAAAAAGTCAACAAGAGCATATACACAAAATGACAGAGTTTTGCTCATTTATGTGGCTCATTTGACATCAATATTTATATGAAAATCCCTAAAAGATTTAAGTTGCCCGAAACACAAAATTTGAATTCTCGATAAATTTATTCGATTAAATTAAATAATATGTATATTGATTAAGGTAATTTAGACACATGTGGTATAATTGCCTTAGTGAATATTTGTTGAAAGAAGGCTATGAAAACAATCTTATATGCCCATGTATTTTATAAGAGGATTTAGATATGAATTGTCATAATGGTTGTTTATGTTAATAACTTGAATATTATTGAAATTCTAAAGAGTTATCAAAAACCATGAATTATTTAAAAGAGAGAATTTGATATGAAAGACCTTAGAAAACAAAGTTTTGTTTGGATCTTCAAATTGAATACTTGACAAATAAAATTTTTGTCTAGCAATTTAATTATATAGAATGAGTATTAAAATGATTTTACATGGACAAAGCACATCTATTGAGTACATCAATGATTATAAGGTCATTAGATGTGAAAAAAGACCATTCTAACTTTATAAAGATAATAAAGAACTTTTTGGTCTTAAAGTATCATATCATAGTGCAATTGGAGCACTAATATATCTTGCTAGCGATATACGACTTGATGTATCATTTGTTGTGCATTTATTAGTAAAATATAGTTTTTATTCAACTCGAAGGTATTGGAATGGAATTAAACATATACTTCGATATCTCTTAGGAACAATGGATATGAGTTTTATATTATTCAAATGCATTAAAATCATATTTAATTGGCTATATAAATGCATAATATTTATTTGATCCATACAAAACTCAATCCAAGTTACTTGTTCACATATGGAGGTACGACTATTCCATGACGTTCGGTAAAACAAACTATAATTACTACTTCTTTTAACCATGCAAAGATTTTAATAATTCCTGAGGTAAGTTGTGAATGTGTTTGATTAAAATCTATAACTCAACATATTCGAGAAACATATGGCTTATCAACCAAGAAAGAAATTCCAACAATATTGTACAAGGATAATACTATTTGTATGGCACAGTTAAAAGAAAGATATATTGAAGGTGATCGAATACAACATACTTCATCAAAATTCTTTTTCACTCATGATCTCTAAAAAATGGGTGATATTAATGTTTAACGAATTCAGTCAAGTGATAATCTAGTAGATTAATTCACCAAAACTCTTTTTACTGGAACATTTAAAAAGTTAGTACAAAAGATTGGAATGCATCATTTTAAAGATATCTATAATGCATTTATTATGAGAGTAAAATATAGCAATGTACTCTTTCCCTTCATTAAGGTTTTTTGTATTAGGTTTTTCTTGATAAGGTTCTTAAAGAGACAGTATTTCAAAAGCGTATTTTTAAAAAGAATTATGTACTCTTTTTTCTTTACTCAGATTTTTTCTTATGAGGTTTTTTCCTTGTAAGGTTTTAACGATGTATATTCTTAATACAATAGACATTTAAGGGGAGTGTTGTCAACAAATGTGTAAATGTCCATCATGTTATGATCTAAGAAGTGCAGACCAAGTTAAATAGCCAACAGGCAAGATACAAGAAATGTAATCTGATTTGAACTCTTAGATAAAATTAAATTAGGATTATGATTCAAGGAGTTGTTGGCCTACAAATAAATCCCTCACCTTATTTATAAATATATACTTAAATAAGATTTTCTTACTCTCTCTAAATATTTTTTCTTATAGTTATTCTTTTAGTTATATTTCATAACAATTACTAAATTTAATATTTTTTCTTCCAATCGATAAAAGAGGAATGAATGACTCTTTGGATAAAAAAACACATACATTTATTATTAAAAAAATATTTCAATTCATGCATACAATACATATTAAGTAATTTTTTTAGTTGTATTTAAGGTTTTGAGATTCAAGAATTTTTCAACTCTTTGTAATCTTTGTGGTATGTATTTGCACAACCCATCACGAAAGTTTCAATGGGTTCTATTTTTATATAACTAGTTAAATTTAACTTTTTAAGTAAGGATAGGTACATTTATTGTAAAGTTAAATACTTAAACGCAAGACTTTGACGTTACAGCTATTGGCACTACACCGATATGAACCAATAACAAAAAGGGCAAGCATTATTTTGGTAAAGAAAATCGATCGCATAAAGTCTATAAGATGATGAGAGAATATAATAAGATAAAATAAAAATTGATAAAGTTGGCCGGCATTAAGATAAAATAATTCTATCGGTAGTCCATTTTTTATACGTACAAGAGAATGGATGGGCGGAGGTGGGGGGGTAGTGGAAGGCTGGGGTCAACGAATCAAATTACAAGGATTATAAATCTTGCTGTCAAAGAAAACACAAAGGACCAAAAGAGCCTGTATTTACTGCTTTGCCCTTGTATTGTTATGATAGTTTTCATTTTTGTTTTCATACGAGAAGTAGCCAGTGTTGCGGTCGCGGTCATAAGAGAAGTCTTTCAGGGTCCAATTGGACAATGATTTAATCAAATCGATCATTCAAGGTTAGATACAACAAAGACATGTTTAGATTCAATTAAATATAAAATCATTAAATTTGATCTAATTATTTGATTTTTATATATGATTTTAAAAACATGACTATATATGATTTTATATATGATATTATTAACACTAATAACAGTCAATTATTAAGTAATAATAAAAATCTGATATTTGAATTTACCTCTAACATAACAAAAGTCATATAACTTATTATGATAGAAAACATCCTTTTGACCACATCAATAGGCTTGATCTATTCCAAAGGAAATTGGATGGATGGAGCATGGTTGCCAACGTTTTTCCTTTCTCTTGGAATTGAATATATATATATATATATATATATATATATATATATGAAAGGTCAAAAAGGGTAGAATGGTCATTGCCGATTCCAATCTCTGATGGTAGTTATCTCCAAATATCCTCAATGTGTTGTCCCTTTTGGTAATTTCCCATAAAGTTCGCCACGCCCACGCGGCACGGCAGAGCCAAGGCGTGGAAGGAAAGTTTTGGGACCCTTCGAGAGAGGAACGACCATTTAAAATCCCATATTTAAAGACTAGAAAAAACAAGTCTTGGGTCTTCGTCCATCAACTCGTTCAAAAACCTCTGAATTTGCATTGCAAAACCTCCCCCGGAAAACCAAAATCCAATGGCGGAAGCGCCGGCGGAACCCGTTATGGGCTCCGAACTGGAATCTCTGGCCATCCCACCGATGGATCCGTTGTATCTCTCTACAGATCTAGGGTTTTCTCTCGACGACGACGACGACGATTTCCAAATCACCTTCGACGATTTCGACCAGTTCTGCTTTCCCTCCGATTCCGAATACTTGCTCATGCCCGATTCTTCCACTACACCCGATTCCGATGTGGAAAGGTACCTTAATTCTTCCTCCCCGGAGCTGGGTAGTTGCAACGGCCCCGATTCTTCGGGTAATTCCCACTCTCCTCCCTCTTCTTTAGGCTCCGGAAATTGTGCTTCGGCCGTTTCTGAAGCCATGAATGCTGCCTCCCCGGATTCTGAAAACATAGTCGATCAAAAGATTAGTGTTGAAGAAATGGGGAAAAGGCGAGTGTCTAAAAGAAAGAAAGACCACGAAGAAACAGATTCCAGCAAGTTTAGAAGATCATCTTTAACCCCCAGTGTAAACAACTCTAACTCCAATTTTGATAATAATAATAATAATAATTTGAATGCGCTGAGCGAAGAGGAGGATAAGAGGAGGGCGAGGCTCATGAGGAACAGAGAGAGTGCACAACTGTCAAGGCAGCGGAAGAAGCATTACGTGGAAGAGCTGGAGGATAAGGTTAGGACTATGCATTCTACTATTGCTGATTTAAATAATAAGATTGCTTATTTTATGGCTGAAAATGCTACCTTGAGACAGCAGTTAAGCACTGCTGGTGGTGGTGGTGGTGGAGGCGGAGGCGCTGTAATGTGCCCTCCACAGCCATTGCCTATGCCAATGTATCCACCGATGGCATACCCATGGATGCCCTGTGCTCCGCCCTATGTGATGAAGCCGCCAGGGTCTCAGGTGCCATTGGTGCCTATTCCGAGGTTGAAACCACAGCAGTCATCAGTGTCTGCTTCCAAGCCTAAAAAGAATGAGAGCAAAACTAAGAAGGTTGCTAGCGTTAGTTTACTGGGTATGTTGTTTTTCATATTATTGTTTGGTGGGTTGGCCCCAATTGTGAACGACAGATATGATAATACGCCTGTTGGGTCTGGTTTTGTTGGTGATGGGTTTTATGAAGTGCATCGCGGGAGAGTTTTGAGAGTTGATGGTCATTTGAATGGGTCTAACAATAGTAGGGATGTAGCATTTTCTTATGGGAAGTTTGACCATAGGAATAGAGTTAATGGTAGAGGATCAGAGTCTGGTGTTAAGCAGAAAGAGACAGGGCCGCATAGTGTGCCTGGTTATATGAGCAATGGTAGTGAGCCTCTCACTGCCTCCTTATATGTACCAAGAAATGATAAGCTTGTGAAAATTGATGGCAACTTGATAATTCATTCTGTTCTGGCCAGTGAGAAAGCCATGGCCTCTCATAAGGCTTCTCAAATAAAGAACAAGGAGACAGGTTTGGCGATCCCTAACAATTTCTCTCCAGCACTGGCAATTCCTGATGCCAGAGAGAATGGAGGAAAACGTTCTCGTGAATACAGAAACCCTGCAGAAAGACAGATGGCTCTTTCTTCAGGCAATGCTGATGCTTTGAAGGACCATTTCAAGTCAACTGTGGCTGATGGTAAGATGCAGCAGTGGTTCCGAGAAGGACTGGCAGGTAATTCTTTGCTATTACATTATCTAATTATGTACATAGGGTGCTTTTCTGGATATGAATGTTCTATTATATTGGATAGCAATTTTTAACTTAGGTGTTGGTACTTGCTGGAAGCCAAATGAGGTGAAGAAATTTTTGCTTGGCCATTGTCCCAGTTTGGGGTTAAATTTAGGTAGCTTTACTCCAATCAGCATGGGTTGGCAATGATTAATATAGTTGTGGCACAAAAATGGTCCTGATAGATAATTGTTTTTGTAATGTAATCCTTTTCTTGGCTCTACCATTTGCTTTGAGTAGCGTGCTGAGTAGAATTTTGTTTCTTTCCAGTTCAAATGGTCTAGGTTTTTATTGTGGTTAGTAAATGGTACCAAACTTCCACCCCCACTGCCACCCCCACCCCCGTAAAAAGAAAAAGATAGGGGAAAAAGGTAAAAGAAATTAATGATAGTTGCTAGCTAATGTTTAATTATATTTTAATATTGTAGATTTAAATGTGTAGAGCAAATTAATGATGTTTCACAAGATTAAAAAAATAACACTCAATTATGTTCTGACAGCATTGGATTTAAAAATTTAGTTCATCATGTCTCTGTTAAATACACATGATTCTAATGTAGAAAGTTTCATCTTCAAGTTAGATAACTAGATAACCGTGAGGTCATATTTGTTAAAAACATTCTAATGAGGTCATTCAGAATATACTGCTGATTATTTAAGCCTGTGATATTTTTATCTTTTGTTGTCTTAAGATTGAAGTAAAATCTATTGCAAGAGGATGAACCCTGTTCTCATTGTATCTGTCATGAACTGAAAGACTCTGGTTTTTTGTCTTCCTTGTTGTAGGACCAATGCTGAGTTCTGGCATGTGCACTGAAGTATTCCAGTTTGATGTCTCTGCTGCCATTGTTCCTGCTTCCTCTGTTACCAATGTTTCTGCAGAACATCATCAGAATGCTACTCGGCATAACAAGGGAAGAAACAGAAGGATTCTCCATGGTCATCCTGTTCCGCTCTCTAGATCTGATGTGAACGTAACTGAACAGCATGTTGGAAGAAATTCTCCAAAGGAAAATTTTAAAGGTAATAAAACTGCCTCTTCTATGGTGGTTTCCGTCCTTATTGATCCCAGAGAGGCTGGTGATGGGGACATAGATGACATGATTGTACCAAAGTCGCTTTCTCGGATCTTTGTTGTTGTGCTCGTGGATAGTGTCAAGTATGTTACATACTCCTGCATGCTTCCGCTGTCTGGTCTTCATCTGATGACTGCTTGAGGATAAAAGCTGGTTGCTGTGGTAAGAAAGAAGCTTACAACTTTGGCTTCTAGTGTTTTTTGTGTATATGATAGACTAATTATCAGCTATATTAGCTAGGAACAACTTTTATAACATTTTAACCTCTGTGTACTTTGGATTGCCTTCAATAGCCTTAACTTTTGCTACGCCGTGACAAACTGCGGTACTAAACTACATATACTAATATATGCTCAGATTTAGAACGATACCATAATGCCATCTGTAATGTATGCTCATATTTAATGCCATCCCTTCCTCTTCAGTTCTTTTAATGATGAGCCATATCATTCTCTCCCTTTGATTTTTTTGTTCAATTTTTTGGATGTATCAAAAAGGAAATACTTTTCTATTTTATATTATAAATTTATTTTTCATAATTTTTAAAAAATTTTTCGCATTGTTTTAAAACATCTATATTATAAAAAAATGTTAAAATTTCAATATAAAATATGTTAAAGTCAAAATTTCTGTTTTAATTTTTCGAGAGTGGAAAAGTGAAACATTTTTGTTTAGTAATTGAAAAAAATTATGTAAAATATTATATTAAAAATTTAATATTTTTTTTGTTGTTTGGATAATTTTGTGAAAATATTTTCTGTTATTTAGATATTTTGAAGAAAATATTTTTTATCATAAAAATATCAATGTTTACTAATTATGTAAGACATTTTAGAATTTTTTTGATATTAAAATATTATATAATATTTAATTTTTTATTAATTTAGTTTTATCATATCGTTCTATAATATTGATTAGTTTGGTAAGAGAAGAAATCAGGAACCGGAAATTAAAAGAAATGAGGGATTTTCATGTGTGAAAAACTTATTTTTTATTTTATATATAAATTTTTTCTTTAATTGATCTTAAGTATTTTACATTGTATTAAAGATCATAATATCTTAGAAAACGTAATTATAATGATATATGATCCAAATAATTGAATACAAATAACTTATGATGTTGTGTTGGAAAAAAAAATAATAGACAAAGAAATGAAAAGAAAAAAAGAGAAAAGATAATTATACTTTATTGCTTTGTGTGATTGATCTCACAGGGAGTTCCTAATATTTTTCAAGTGAGATCAATCTCAAAGTTTATGCAATTGATCTTCAAAGAGAAGAGAAGCCAGATGGAAAATGTTTTATATTCTTCTTGAGTGCAAGACATTTTACTTTTACATTGATAAAAAGTTTTTCTTATTCCAAACAGAGGAAAAAGCTAAAATGCTTTTTGAAATAACATTTTAACATCTTTATAAATATTGGATCATATAAATCATTAATGTCATTGTGTTAGTTGAACATCGTCAAACATCTAAACAGAGAAAACTTATGATATAATAAGATTTTATTTTAAGAATAAAAATAAGAGAAATTATAAAATAAAAATCTTTTCTACCATATCATAGTGTGATGCGTAATTAAAAATTGTCACGCGAGCAGGTATGTGTCAACATGTTTCATTAATATAGCATGCAATTATTATTGTGGAGAGGAGCATATAACCAAAAAATATTTTTTATTAAAATTTTACAATTACTTAATCGTAACAAAAAATTAGGTGAGATCCATCATTTATAAGAACAAATTTCATAAAATATTTTGGTAGATCTTAAACAAATTTTATGATCAGACAGTAATTATACATAAGGTGTAGACCAATGTATGCCGGGTGAAGAGGAGAGAATGCAAAACAACTATAATGTAGGCAAAGCAAACCATAATATTCTAAGACAATTAAATTACAAAATTATCATTCCATGTGTTAGTCTCATGAGGCAAATTCAGATTTCAAATACTCAAACTTTTATTGAATAAAAAATTATTTAATGTGTTCTTATGGACAAATTGTCAATATTAATTTGATATAAAATATAATTTTAAGTTTGTAAGTTGAACCGGAGACATGTTACAGGTTGATGAAATGTGACTTAATAGATTTGAATAACTTAATTAAGGTTGATAATCTTGTTCAAGTTAAATGATCAGCTTGAGTTCAACTAATTTGAGTATTTTAAGAATTAACATGTTGAACCTGAATGAGCTAAATACAGAGTGACTCAAATACAAAATGATACAAACTCAGCTAAGATTGTTAAATCATTAAGTTAATGTATTCCCTTCTTCAAAAAGTGAGTTCAAACACCTTTCTTCCAAAATATAAAAAAAATCCATGTTTATCTCAATTTTAATGTTTATTTTAACTGATTATATTTTAATTATTATTATTATTAAGTAATGACCCAAACTCTATTCCCAAACTCAAGCCCAAAATGACCCAAACTGTAAAAAGTTAGACCCAAAACAATCTACACCCTAAACAAATCGAATCCAAAAATCATGTTGAAAAATGACATCTTACATTAAATATAAAATGATTTGATATTATTTTTTTAATTAAAAAAAAGGGATTTGAATTTTAAAAATTATGTATTAATTAATAAATTAAATATTCAGATGCGATTTGATATTAGTTTAGCTTTGAAATGTCCAAACTCAAAATGACCCAATCCCAAAAATGATTGAAAGAGAAAAATCTTAACAAAATTGTAATATTATTAGTATTAAGTTTTTCATTAGTTTAAAAAGTACTACTCTATACTTGTGCGGTGCCGATGTCACGAAGAAATGCCTTTTCATAAAAGAAAGAAAGTGCTACTCTAAGGCTAACATTGAAGGAAGTTACTAGTAATTAAATTGGTGGCATTTGGGCTATTAATCGCTATTGCTGGTGCACGAGGCACGATTTTCCTTATCGAGAAGGACCGAACCAGATAAGATCGGGGAGCACGATATATCCATCATACCCTTAGTTTCCTGTTTCCTCCGACAAAAACACAACAGCATGGCCTCTGCTACACTAACTCTTCTATCTCCCCTCTTCCCAAATTCTCTGAAATCTTCCCTCAAACTTAGAATCTCAACAGTGCCAAGAAATGAAAGTTATACGTTAATGCAAGAAAACCTGAAACTCGATGAGAAAGTAAGTCTGAGGAGAGAAATGTTGAAAGGACTGGCAATGTTGCCGCTGCTGGTGTTGGGAGAAGCTCCCGTTTCAGAAGCAAGAGAGGTGGAGGTGGGGTCTTATCTTCCTCCATCTCCCGCCGACCCTTCTTTTGTTGTCTTCAAGGCCTCCCCCAAAGACACCCCAGCTCTACGCGCAGGTAATTGATATCAAGTTTCACCACTCCAGGTTTGTTAATTGTAATTCTAACTGTTGGTTTAATTTGTATGTGCTAATAATACTTGAAATCTAGTTAATTTGTCGCAGGAAATGTGCAGCCCTACCAGTTCCTCATTCCACCAAGTTGGAAACAAAGTCGCGTGGCCAACATATTGTCAGGCAATTACTGCCAGCCTAAGTGTGCAGAGCCTTGGGTTGAAGTGAAATTTGAAGACGAGAAGCAGGGAAAAGTGCAAGTGGTGGCGTCTCCTTTGATACGTCTAACCAACAAGCCAAATGCATCAATTGAAGAAATTGGGAGCCCCGAGAAAGTGATTGCCTCTCTTGGTCCTTTTGTCACTGGAAATTCCTATGATCCTGATGAACTCCTGGAAACATCTGTTGAAAAACGTGGAGACCAGACGGTAGGTACAAACAATCCTTTTCTCTAGCCCTTCTTCTCATTGCTAGTATATATTACTAATTTCACTACTTTTTATACTTCAATGGCTGGTACAAGGGAAAGGGAAGGAAGGGAAAACAGAAAGAGAAAGGAACATGGAGCGGAATAAATTAATCTTTTTCTGCTCATCTTTAGTTGGGAAAAGGATGAATAAAATAAAGACTAAATTACACTACGCTCTCTGGGGTTTGAAACTATACTGTTCTGATTCTTACAGTTTAAAATGTAATCTGTTGGTCATATAGTTTTCTCCGCTCTTTATTTCCACTCCTTTCCTTCCTTCCCTTCTCTTCAAATAAAATGAACAAAGAACATGAGGCAGTCAAGTTGAGAATTCGAATCAAACTACTGGGTTGATTTATTGGAAGCATATGTCAACAATCAAAAGTTAAAAAAATCTAAAATAAGAATTTTGAGAGAGGATTTCAATGAGCTGCAGAGGAGTTGAAATAGTATAGACAACACTGAAGAGAGATAGATTAAACATAAAGGTAGCCAAATTATATAGAGATATTACTAAAACAAATAGGCACAAATTAGGTTCAGGGATATTGTAACCATGGTTCCTTCATTCAAACTAATGCTTTATGCATGGAGATAGAAGGTTCAGGGTAATGCCCACTTTCTGCTTTTGTTTCTTCTTGTTAAAACTCGTCTTCTCATTTTATGCTTGGGGGGTTTTTGCAGTACTACAAGTATGTTCTTGAGACACCATTTGCTCTGACGGGTTCCCACAACCTTGCAAAGGCAACGGCAAAAGGAAGCACTGTTGTATTGTTTGTGGCTAGTGCAAATGATAAACAGTGGCCGACTTCCCAGAAAACTCTGAAAGCCATGCTTGATTCATTTGAAGTCTAGCTCTCTGTTAGATATGTAGAAAGCAAAAACACATGTTAAATTATCATTCTCTTCTTCTTCTTCCTCTCTCAAATCATTCTGTTTATATTTGATTCACATTTATCAAATTGCAAAGTGGTAGAGGATGATACACACTGCTCTAAACCTCAATAAACTGAAACTTTTTTCACCCTGTGCAATATATGACACATCTATACGGCTTTGTGGTTGATACAAGTTTCCAAGGGGAGGCTTCTTTTCATTTGAAGAGAACATTCCGAGGGTTACAACTTTAACTTTGAATTTCAAGATCTTAGACTTAAAATTTTGAAGTAGAAGGTGTGGAGAATTATCTCTTTATGCTAGGAACGACATGATTAGAGCATCAATGTAGTGGAATATAAAAGAATTGAAATAAAATAAAAACCATGCCTCCTACTTTTGGATTACCTTAATTGTTTAATGTAAAGTTAAGCACCATATAAAATCAAAAGAAGTTTTACCTTTTTAAGTGATATCGTAATCAAATGGATTCTTTTTTGTGATAAAACATGAACATCTTTTGTGTGAAAGAATCCTAGCCATTCAATTGCTTGACCTCAAATGTTGCACACACGATTGCAACAGATCCTTCTCAAAGAGAAAGCTTTATGCAACGGGCTTGTGCTAGCAAGTGGATAACGATTTGTCCACTTTTCCTTTTTGATTTCCAGCAAAGAATCAAAGGAGAAGTTTTCCAAAAAAACTTCTCAAGAGTGGCGACATTAAAGAGAAAAAGTTTTTTTTTCTCACTAGAAAAGAGTGGTTATAATGTGATATTTATATCTAGGTTTAATTTATTAAAATTTACAAAATAAGTCCTCGATATTATAACAATTATAATATTTAACCAATATCTAATTAAACTCTTTTAATTATGTAGCGACCACTCCCCGATCATTACCGACGTCCGAGACCTGCGGGAAAGACCCGTCAAGTCCCGAACAAGCCTGTCCAGAATTTCTCGTTCATCCACTACGTTCAATTTTCGTATAATATTTGTACTCTCATGTACTAAATTAATTCATAAATAAAATAAAATAAAAATCAATACGAACTTTTTTCATTTTATTTGCAAATATATGTATTAAAATTTCTAATTTTCAAATTATTGCTTATTTAAAAATTTAAAATTTCGTTTATAAGTTAATAAATAAAATACTATGACTTAATCTCTAACAGCTAACAGGTACAAGTACAGCGGAGCGACTCGGGATAAAATGCTAGAAGATAAACCTTTGATCTCTAAGGTCATAACTCCAAATGTACTTCTTGACAGTGTCAGCTATCTACGAACTATCTTGAGCCTGAAAAATGGATAGGAAGAGAGGTGAGATTATATAATCCCAGTGAGTAAACAGATACTATCTAAAGTATCTAAGACCGAGTAAATAGAGACAAGGAAAAACTTCCCCTCACAATAGATTTTATAGTATGATAATTCATCCCCTCCCATTTAAATAATTGTGCTTCAATCAATTTTCCAACATAGCTTATGCGCTTTTCAAAACTTGACCCTTGCCAAAAATCCATGCTCGGCGATACCTTGATCAAAGGCATCCACCCGAGCCTTTCAAGGCTATTTATTGTCACACACACACAATCATATTTTCTATCTGACAACACAGCCGTTCCTTGGCGTTGGCTGAGTCTCACTTTCACGTGGTGGCCGACGTGAAGTGCACTCGAATCCTACCTCGGGAGTTACCCTATGTGCCTCTCCAATCGAGGTAAGCACAATAATTGGGAACCGTGCCCTTCTAATAGGCTGATTCACGGAACCCCCGTCACTGTAATGCCCACATTCTATATATATATATATATGTTATACACATATATATATATTCCACCAGTCAATAAAATCTCACTAGTATGATATGGCCCACATAACATTATTTCACATATCAAAGCAAATCAAAACAGTTCACATATTTTCAACATATTATAAAAATAAAACAGCCAGTCATACCCACAATGTCATAAGCCATTTAATTTAAAATCATGGATAAACAACACAAATCACAGTGTAAGTTTCCAATTACTCTATTTTTGAAATCATTATTAAATTTTCAAAAATTTATAAAATTATTTTATAAAATCTCATTTTCCTATAAAACATAATAATTTTCCAATTAAACTATTTTTTTCATAAAATCACACAATTAAATAAATCTACTCTAGATAATTAAGACGATAGTAAGATTACTCACAATGCTAGGAGTTCGAATTACTGCTTTACTCGATCCTTTGGCGCAATATCTTTACTTTTGCTAAAGTGCCCACCACTATTAAGCTTCTCGTTTTTTTTTCTCCTTACTATTGGACCTTGTTCATAAGCACTTCAAATTTTTCTATTTCTCGGTCACCTCTTTCGCTTGGCTCGTCTCCACGACGTACGTTCGTAGCAATCATTTAAATTTTTATATACTTAATTATACATTTATATGTATAGCAACTTAATTAAAATTTCTTAAACAACTTGCATATTTTTCATCTAAAATATGCAAAATGTTAAACTATCCATAAATATTAAAATACAATACTAACTTACCTTATACCTTTTCCATTTCTTCATTTCTTTTTTGGGCCCCTCTCAAATGGGCTTCTCTTCATTTCCTCACATTGGGCTAAGCCCATTTAAATCTTTCCATTAGGCTTTGCCCAATTTTAATTCTCCATTGGGCCTTGGCAAATTTTATTTTTCTACTTGGGCCTTTTTATTTTATTTTTCTTTCTTTTTTTTCTCTTTTCTTTTTCTTTCTTTCTTTTTCACGTTTTTTTTCTTCTTATTTCTCCTTCTTTTAGCCTGTGGCCTCCTCTTTTCTCCGTGGCAACCCTCCTCCGTCAGTGGTAGCTGCTCCTTTTTTCCTCCACCGCCGATCACCATCTCCTCCTCTAAAATTCAACTTTCTTCTCCCTTAAATTTGGTAGCAAACATCTCAAATTTTCAGCCTCAATTTCCAGCAACCTCACCCCCAAAATTCAATAGATTTTTAGCTCCATTTCTGCCCAAATTTTCAGCAACCAAGGCTCAAATTTTCTGCACCCAAAACCGCACTTTGCAGCTCCCAAACCAGCAGCAACCTCACCCATTTTCAACAGTCCAAAAACTTCATCAATTTCAACCTTAAAAATGTAGAATTTTCAGCCTTAAAAGTGCAGAATTTCAGCTCAATTTTCAGCCATAAAACCTCAATAAAAATAAGCTTTCCTTGCCTCAAAAATTGGACAACAAAACCTGGAAATTTTCAGCTCAAAATTCCTCCAAAGTGCAGTAAAAAACCAGCTCTTTCTCTCTTCTAAATACTTGCGGAAATTCGGCTTCTTCATGCCTCTCAAAGTACCCGAATTTCGGCCTTCCTTCCTCTTCCTCCTTCACAGTTTTTCCCTTCCTTCTTTTCTTCCTTGTGTCCGTCCTCCCTCTCTTTTCTTCCTCACGGTTTTTCTTTTCTTATTTTCTCTCTTTTCCTTTCTCTTCTATCTCTTTCTTCTTTTATTTTTTTTCTTATCTTTTTCAACTTTGACTGACTTCTCCTTTTCTTTTCTAGACTCTTCCTTGGTCTTTTATTTCTTTTGTTTTTCTTGCCTTATTTACTTAGCCGACCCCCACCACTTTATCTTTATTAGTTTATCACTCATTTTATTTTCATAATTTTATTATTATCATTATTTTTTTCTTAAAATAATAAAATTTACATTTTATGCCTTACTTTATTTTTATTTCTTCAAACTAATAAAATTCACATATAATCACTTAACTTCATTTAATTTAATACACCACCATCAAATTTTCATACTTTAAAATTAATCCTTCCAACACGTGTAAAAATTCTAATTTTCGTCTATTTTCCTTCTTTTACACGTGTATAATCAAAACATTGAAATTAAATTTCAACGCGGTGTCTCCATAATATTTAAATATTTCCTTACCGCGTCTACTCGATAAAAATCACGTCATACGTTTTTCGTTGTTTTCCTTCAAAATTATTCTTTATTTCTTCTCCCCTACTTAAATTAGTCATATTCCGTTTTTCATGACTAATTTTCAACGACATATAAAATATTAATATTTTAATATTATTTTATTAAATAAAATATTATTTTATTCTAAAAATTTTCACTTGCCTTCTTTGGTCCCGAAACACATTAATATGTGTCTAATGAGAATACGGGGTGTTACAAATTAGGTCTTTAGTAGTTAAAACCTAGAATTTGATTTAAGTCTAACTTAGATCATCACACTCTCAATTTAATCCAAATTGCAACCTTTGTGTGTGACCCATTAGGTTTCTAACATGTTGGCAATGGAATTAAATTATAATATTATTAATTAATTAATTTAAATGAATCATATTCCATTTTAAATTAACTAATTCAATTCCATAGACCATGATTGGCATCTAGCAATGCATCATTGCCACCCAATTGTTAGGAGAGTTAAAGGATTCTTTGACAACCTTTTAGTGTACAGTTTTTTAGTATAATTCATTCCCTCATCATATAGCCCGGAGATGATAAGAGTTTGGTGTAGTGCCTACTCTTATTAACGTCTATATTTGTTATTGCACTTAGATCATTAGCTTTATAGAGACTCATGAAACTCATTTCATAATCTCCTAATCACCTTGGCCAAGGATTTGATTAAGCTAATGTCAACCAAGAACTAATGAGATATTTCCCCTTGAATCACTTGGGGTGATGATTCCTATCTTGATCACTCATTTGCCTTCATATGCTTCATACTATACAAAAAAAAACTTGTTTTGGCATCCTTGGTTAAGCACCCATATGGATGAAATTAAAGCATAGTACTCCACATACAAGACAAATTGATGTCTCAAGTTTAGGGAGTAGTTATACAACTGACACATGAGAAGTATTGCATAGACATTTGAGTGAGGTACCAAATGCACTTCTCATAGCGGATCATGTTTAGTGAACTCGCTCTCCCATGGCAAGCACCTACATGCTAGTTCCAAATATTTCTATACTTCAACTTATGAGAGCGATTACTTACTTCACAAGTAAGAAACATAGCATGTGCTGATCTTTGAACATTATTGATGCCTTGTCTCAATAATACAATGATCAGGAACATTTAGGAACAATGTTTTGATGTATAAGGATCTTATAATTGTATCCCAATACAATTCCTTTGCAAGGCATATATAGTTCCATGGGCTTTATCTACATAAGTACAAAAAGTAATTAAATCACAAACTTATGGATAAAGAACTACCTCAATGTTATTATAAATAATAAAATGTCATACATGAACATCTCAAAATTGTAATTCCCATACCACCACAGATTAGCTTATGTATCTAATTCCAATGTTCTCAACATAATGATTATGCTTCTTTTGGGATAGTGCTTTAGTGAGAGGATCAACAATATTATCCTCAGTGGGTATACGCTTTATGCAAATGTCTCATTTTCTAATTATCTCTCTGATCACATGGTAACGCCAAAAGACATGTTTGGATTTCTAATAAGACCTTGGTTCCTTTGCTTATGCAATGGCTCCATTGTTATCACAATACAAAGCTATTGGATCAACAATGCTAGGAACCACATCTAGTTCAGTAATGAACTTCTTAATGTAAACTGCCTCTGTCGCTCTCTCAAACGTAGAGATGTATTCAGCCTTGGTTGTAAAATCCGTAGTCGTCTCTTATTTGGAACTCTTCCAACTTACTGCACCTCTATTGAGTGTGAACACATATCCACTTTGCGACTTGCTATCATTTTTGTTAGTTTGAAAGCTTGCATTTATATAACCCCTAACTTGGAGTTCGCCTTTTCCATAAACCAAAAATACATCCTTAGTTTTTCATAAGTACTGCAAAATTTTTTTCACAGCTATCTACTGACCTTCACCAGGATTAGCTTAGTATCTGCTCGTGACACTTAGAGCATAAGATTCATCTAATCTAGTGCGAAGCATCACATACATGATAGATCTTATTGCTGAAACATATGAGATCTTATCCATGTGATCTCTCTTTTCTTAATTTTTTGGACACATGTTTTTAGAGAGATAGATGCCTAGCGACATAGGCAAGTGTCTTTTCTTGGACTTTATCATGCTAAACTGTCACGACCCAATTCCCGGGCCATGACCGGTGCAAGAACCCAATGAGCATAGCTCACTAAGCTCAAGCAAGCCTATTTTCACTTATTTTACTCTACGTATGATCGTGTGAGGCATCCACACGCAATACACCTAGTGCACACAAAGCCAATTCCCAATGGCATTATAGATAAAATATGTACATACATGCCAGTCAAACATAAACTTTGACAATGTACATTACATGTACACAACCACAACACAAAAGGCCCATGACTTCCAGCAGAGAAATTACAAGAAAAACGGGCAACTATTGAATGCCGGACACCTACCAGGAGATGAACTACAGTGATCTTGCGATCTAGGAATCTACAATCTCCTTATCTGAAAACATGACTTTTTTTTAAAACTGTGAGTACGAAACTCAGTGAGTGAACATTAGGTGGAAACAAGCAATAATATCCAAGAATAATTTAAAACCATGATGCTCACATTTGGAACAAAACCATTTTGATCCAATTTAGTATCAAACCCCTTCCCTCAACTCAAATCTATTTACAATGAAGGAGTATTCAATTTCATACATATACACACACAGATGAATACAATATCACCACTATCTTACTAGCTCATGTGCAACTCCCACATCGCGCACATAGCTAGAGTTATCGTGTGCATCCCCCCACATCGTGCACCTAGCTAGTTATCGTGTGCATCCCCCCACATCATGCACAAGCAATACCATTCTCCATAATTCCGCATCCATCATTACCGACATGTGCTCCCCCACATCGTGCACATGTGCGGTTATAATTATCACACAATATTATTTGTCAATACATATCACACATCAACACATATATAGCAGGATATTATAGAGCACATGAGTTCATGCCTTTATGCATATCACCATTCACACATCAACACATTTTTATCAAAGGCTTATTTTCAGGCACGTATTTTAAGAAATTTGGATAAAATCATTCAAATTATCCATTTCAATACACGTATATTTCCTAAAATAATTTGAAATGCAAATTCACTCACTATGTCAAAAATTCAGATTTTTGGTGCACTCGAATTAATAGTCCTCAGACGCGATTCCCTTGCTTTTTTCTGACGTCTCACCACCTTGACACAAAATAAAATTAGGAAATTTATTATATTCGTGTTAATTAGGTATAAAATTAACTTAATTTCTATACGGATGCATAAAATACTCGGTCAATCGCTTAAACGCGGTGTTGACCTAATTCGGCCGATTACCCGATAAATTGGCCAATGCGTCCGATTGGATTCCAAATTGCACCATTATTTTTCTAGTACCTTAATTCACCACATACCATTTAAATAGTGCCAATTTCAGCATTAAAACTTTTCCATTTCTTCATGGAAAAATTCAGCCAGTACAGTGCATTAGTACTGTAATTTTTCCTACTTAACTTTTTCACCTTAAATTGTCATTTTCCAATTCATTTCATTTCAAATGAAATCATTTCATTTCAAATGAAATCATTTCATTTTCCAAACACAACCCAAAATATTCGGCCTTGCAAGATTCATGGGGAAAATCAAGTTTTTTCTTACGGTTTTGCTTACTAACATGCTAACCTATCTCTAAGCACTAACATAGTCTAGAATCAAGCCAATCCAACATTAAATCCTCATCCATACCCATTTTTCAGAATTAAACTCATCATAATATCTCAATATTCAACCATGCAAATCAAGAACAAAAGCATGGGTATTGTAGATCATAAGCAAAAGTGAAGAATTATTACCTTTTTCACTTGATTTTTCCTTGAAAATCACACTTTTTCTTGAATTTTCTGGCTAGTTTTTCTTGTTTTTCCCTTTGTTCTCCTTTCCTTTCCCTTAAATCTGGTGTGTGCCGAATTTAGAGAGAGAAAATGGGTTGAAATGGCTGATTTTTAAGCTTTAATAATAAAATAAACTAGTTTGCCACATGGCACAATGCCATTAGCCCATTTTTTGACTTTTTGACTTTTTCTTTCAATTCTTTTCCACCACATGATTAGTCAAAGTCAAGATATGATCAAAAGATGACCATGGCTGGAAAAATATGTTCTGGTGGTGGAAAATTACCGTTTTACCTCCGAGATGGCAAAATTACAATTTTGCCCCTATACTCTGAAATGTACCAGAATCACATTATTTTTACTTTTCAACCTCAATAACACTAATATTGATCAATATTAATCAAATGGGGTAAACATTTTTTCAAAAAAATTCCCGTTTGGTCCTCTAGTGGTAAAATTACCATTTTACCCTTGTGCTCTAAAAATACCGAGAATCACAAATTTTCACTGCTAAACTTCATTTTATACTCCAACAATCAAAATTGTATTTCATATAATTATTCTTAGTCAAATATGATCAAATCTTGGCTAAAAATCTCCATTTTATCATCAAATGGTAAAATGACTGTTTTGTCCCTAACCGGTCAATTTTCTCGATTGACTCCAAACTGGACCTTAAACTCCGAATCACTATTCTAAGTCATTCTGTGGGTTTCAGAATTTTCAAATTCCTCTTAGAATTTCTATTTGAGCTAGTTCAAGGCTCGATTTAACTTAATTGTACCACTAGGTACAATACCGACTTTTAACAAATTTTTCAGGGTCTTACATAAACCTCTTTAACACCTTATCTATGTATGTGGATTGAGAAAGACCTAGTAACCTTTTAGATCTATATCTATAGATCTTTATTCCTAAAATGTAAGTTGCTTCTCTCAAATCTTTCATGGAGAATTGTTTGGACAGCCAAATCTTCGTAGATTGCAACAATGGTATATCATTTCCTACGAGCAATATGTCATCAACATATAGCACTAGGAAAATTATGGCACTCCCACTAACCTTTTTATAGACACATGGTTCATCTTTATTTTTGATGAAGTCAAACACTTTTACAACTTCATCAAAATGGATGTTCTAGCTCCGAGAAACTTGCTTAAGTCTATAAATGGATTTTTGAAGCTTGCACACTTTGTTAGCATTAGCATTAGATATAAAACCTTTAGGTTGTGTCATGTACACTTCATTTTGCAAGTTTCCATTAAGGAATGCAATTTTTACATCAATTTGCCATATTTCATAATTATGGTATGCAGCAATTGCAAGCAAAATCCTAATGGATTTAAGCATAGCAACTAGTGAAAAGTTTTCTTTAAAGTTAATACTTTGTCTTTGTTTGTAACCTTTTGCTACTAGCCTAGCTATAAAGGTTTGCACCTTGCCATCTACATTGGTCTTTCTCTTAAAGACCCACTTACACCTAATGGGTATTATCTCTTTAGGTGGATCCACCAAAGTCTATACTTGGTTAGTATCCATGGCAGCCATTTCAGATTTCATGGCTTCTAGCCATTTCTCAAAATCAATGTCCCATATTGCCTCCTCATAGGTTGTAAGCTTATCATTTATGGGCAATGCATCCCTCTCCAAGAGAAATCCATATCTTTTTAGAGCTTGACATATTCTACTAGACCTTTTGAGTGGTTGTACCTCTTGAGATTGTGGTTATACATCAGATGTCACAATTTAAGGCTCAAGTTCTAATGGAATGTTAATTTGTGGGTCTCAAATTTCTTCGAGTACAACTTTACTCCTATTAGCCCTTTCATTTAAGAACTCTTTCTCAAGGAAAGTGGCATGCCTTGAGACAAACACCTTTTACTTAGTGGGATTATAGAAATAATATCCGTGTGTTTCTTTAGGATATCTCATAAATTTACATTTTTTTATCTCGCTTCTAACTTATCAAACATTGTACCCTTCATATAAATAGTACATCCATAAATCCTAGCATAAGACAAGTTGGGCGTTTTCCCATTTCATATCTCATATGGTGTCTTATCAACTGATTTGGTAAGAACCTGGTTTAGTATGCGAGCAGTAGTTTCTAGGGCATATCCCCAAAAAGATATAGGAAGATCTACATGACTCATCATGGATCGAATCATGTCCAATAATGTTCGATTCTTTCTCTCAGACACTCTATTGTGCTATGAAGTCTCTGAAGGAGTTTATTGTGCGATAATCCCATTCTCTTTCAAATAATCTTGAAACTCTTGACTAAGATATTCTCCTCCTCGATCAGATCTAAAAGTGAGAATACTTTTCCTAGTTTGTTTCTCAACCTCCGCTTTGTATTCTTTGAACTTGTCAAAGGATTCAAATTTATATTTCATCAAATATACATAACCATAGTGAGAATGGTCATTTGTGAAGGTAATGAAGTAGGAGTATCCTCCTCTAGCATTAGTATTCGTAAGACCACATACATTTGAATGTACAAGTCCTAGTAACACTTCAGCTCATTAACTTTTCTTGGTGAAAGGTGACTTGGTCATCTTACCAAGGAGACGACACTCACATATTCCATAAGATTCATAATTAAATGGATCGATATAACCTTGTTTGTGTAACTTGGTTAAGCGAGTCTCATTAATGTGTCTAAGCCTATAGTGCCAGATGTAAGATAGTTTTGGATCATCTTTCTTTATTTTCTTGACTACTATATTGAGTATAAGTCTATTAGGATCAATAATATAAAGACCGTTCGAATGTGTCCCTACACCATAATGCATCTTTCCCTTCGAGAAAAAACAACAATTGCCCTTAATGCAAAATTCAATATCTTCATATAATGCCAAGTATGACACATATATGGTATTTCGAGATATGGAAGGAACATAGTAGTAGTCTTTTAATTCTGAGATCAACCCAGAAGGTAATGGTATGGTAATTGTCCCCATAGCCGATGCAGCAACCTTTGCTTCATTTCTTACTCTTAGGACCACCTCTCATTTGGTTAATCTTCTACTCGTTTTAGCACCTTCATGTCATTACATAAGTGTGACCTACATCCAGTATCTAATACCCATGATGATGGATCAATAGTAGATAGATTTACCTTAATCATATACATGGTCAAAGGTGAAACTTCTACAAGTTTCCCATTCTTTGACATTGTCAAGAAGGCTAAGATATCTTCCTTAATGACATCTATTCTTAATAGATATTTGAGAATGTTTCTCAACTCGATATACCAGTCCAAACATTTTGGCCTGAATTTTATGATGACATCAAGTATGCCGCGTAAAGTAATGTGTATTTGCATTCTAACAACCTAGTTATTTAAAGAGCATTTATGAGTAATCATGTATTATAATCAATTAAGATGAGATAGTAAATCTTAAATTGATTGCTCCCATTATTTTTTTCAAGACGATAACCCTTCATATCACCTCGAGAGATCTCTACAAGGATTCTCTTAGTATGCTAAGATCCTTATCCATTCTAATTATGACCTTTAGTGTGCTCAATAAACCATAATAGGTGGATTAAGTAGGTAATTAAGCTTACCAATTGTATCTCTATACAACTCCCAGATCAGCTAGGTGACAACACTTTGCCTAAACATATCATAAATGTTTCACGTAGCCATTGCCTCTAGTTTCCATAATAATCAAGTTTCCAAGCATCTGAATTTTATGAAACTAGTTAAGTAAGACCCACCAATAGCTCAAACATACTCGTGTAAAAGTGTGACCTTGAGTGTGCTCAACAAGTTTTTGATTAAAAGAGCAGCCAAGTTATCTTGCTATATGGTGGAAGTTAACTTAATTATGCGTGGCATGTGACTCAATATTTACCGAGGTATTTTCTGAGTTTTGGATTTAGTTCATGTCTCATCTTTGCATGCGTAGTATTTATTAATTACGTAAATAAATCTATCTCATGCATACTACTTTGGATGATTATGGAGTTTATTTAAACTAATTTCCTTGAGCCATTGAAGGAATTTAGCTTGGTCAAACCTAGGGGATAACATACAACATATTGTAATCTTCCTCCTTGTATCTTCATGGCACTTTTAGGTCCTTATCTTCGAATAATAAAATAACTCCTAAATTAATCCTAATTCTACACTTATATGTAACAATTACATTTTAGTAAAGAAACCTCGTGGTACATCCGAGGGGAGTTAGGTGAGCAAAGAATTTTACAATTCTTGAAAATCAAGAGAAAGACAAGTGTTTGTTGATTTGCGGCACGAGTTGGATTGGAGGGCCGGTTATTACATGCTCTTGATTTAAATGGTGGAGGAATTAAGATCGAAGTAACTGAATTTCATGGGAAATTTCATGCTGAGGAATATGTGGATTGGGAAAAATTAGAACCCGTTTATGATAAATATGATGAGGAAATAAAGGAAATTGATGTGTATCCTGTACAAGGTGAGTCCTTGGTGGTACAAAGAGTGATGACTACAACAATCAATGAGGAAGAAGAAGATTGAAAGAGGTGAAGTATTTTTCACACACATGTTGTTTGTGATAGTTAAGTGTATGATCTTGTTATTGATGTAAGAAATGTGCAAAATATTATTTCAAAAGAAACGGTAGACAAATTGAAGCTCTCTACAAGTAAACATCATTATCCTTACAAGATTAAGTGGCTAAAGAAAGGACATGAAGTGCTAGTAACTACTCAATGTTTGGTGAAATTCACTATGGGAGGATATTTTGGCAGAGACAAAACTTTGGTTATGGTGGTTGATCGTTATTATTGGTCGAAAATGCACCGAGATGTGGAGAGGTTGGTGAAAAGATGTCCAATTTGTTTATTTGGTAAAGGCAATGCTCAAAACACTGGTTTATATGTTCCTTTACTTAAGCCAGATGCAACTTATATTGCTAAATTATTCTTTTGTGAGGTTGTAAGACTAAATGGAATTCCAACTTCCATTGTTTCTGATAGAGATGTGAAGTTTATGGGACATTTTTGGAGAACTTTGTGGAATAAATTTGGGACAGAGTTGAAGTATTCTAGTACTTATCATCCGTAGACAGATGGTCAAATAGAAGTTGTGAATCAAAGTTTGGATAATATGTTAAGATGTCTTGTTCAGAACAACTCAAAGACTTCGGATGTAGTCATACCCTAAGCTGAATTTACCTATAACAATTCTGTCAATCGAAGCATAAAGAAGACACCATTTGAGGTTTTATATGGGTTAAAACCTCAACATGTGCTTGATTTAATGCCATTACCACTAGAAGCTAGAGTAAGTAATGAGGGAGAGTTATTTGTTGATCATATTCAGAGAATTCATGAAGAGGTAAAGGCTGCTTTAAAAGCTAGCAATGCAAAATATTCTTTTACTGCAAATCAACATTGTTGTAAGTAGGAATTTGAGGAAGGTGATAAAGTACTTGTGCACTTGAGGCAAGAAAGATTTCCTAAAGGTACTTATCACAAGCTCAAGTCTAGAAAGTTTGGACCTTGTAAGGTGCTAAAGAAAATCAGTTCAAATGCTTACTTAATTGAGCTACTGCTTGAGTTACAAATCAGTCTTATTTTCAATGTTTTGGATTTGTATCCATTTGATGGATGTGATGGGACTGCATCTACCATAGACACTCAAATTCAGCACCTTCTAATTGTTAAGGCTGAAGTTATTGAAGATGTGCTGGATGTGAAAGAGGTTCGATCTAGACGATGGAAACTGTATAGACGATTTTTAGTGAAATGGCTTGGTAAACCTACTAGTGAAAGCACTTGGATGGCAGAAGAAGAATTGAAACGAGTGGATTCCAATATCTATGAGGAGTATGTCAAGGCCAACTCGTCGGAGTCGAGTTTTTTTCTCACCCGGGGGGACTGATGTAGGCACATTAAGAATTTTATTTTATTTAGTATATTCTTTAGCTTAGGATTTTATTTTTTTATTTTATTTAGTTTGAGATTCTTTTTTCCTATCTTTATTAGAATTTTAGTACTTTAAGTCTTTATTTAGGATTTGGATTACTATTTGATTAGGATTTATCTTAGCTATTATAAATAGGTGACCCTAGATATAGGATTATTATTATCATCTTTTGTGATTTTGAATATTTATTCAAAAGGTTTATTTGAAAACCCTATTATCTTTCTATTGTTCCAACACAATCAATCCTATTCTAGCACTAATTGTTGAGTTCTAATTGCCCTAAACTTGTTGGCTACATCACATAAATTAGGAGTACTACTCCTTTACATTTATTTGAATTGAACATAAAGAAGCTTACTTTTGTCTAATCTAATCATTCCTCTAAGCTCACCTTCAGCTTCTGAAATTACTTGCAGGTTCTGATGTGTGTGCCCCTTATTAGAAAGATAGTCAGCAGCTTGATTTCCTTCTCGATGGATGTGTGAAATCCGATATGAGATACCATTCAAGCATTGGCAGATGGAAGCCAGTCGATATCGCATTTGAAAAGAGCCTTTATGTCCCTCATGAATCATTTGTACTATTACCTTCACATCCATTTCTATCCAAACTCTAGATATGTTGTACTCAATGCATAACAGCAGACCTCGATGTAATGCCATTAACTCTGCCTATGTAGAATTATAACAACCAAAATTTTCAAAAAAACAAAAAAACATAGTACTTGTATGATCTTGTAGAACTCCTCTGCCTACAGCATTCTGAAAGGCATCCTTTGAACTACCATCGATATTCAGCTTAAATTCACCCATCAATGGTTGGAACCAATAGATAATTTTCAGTGGACTATGACTCTCTTGTCCATATCTAAATCCCCAGTGTTCTGCAATATCAATGTCTCCTTTCCATTGCCATTTACATAATAAATTACCCTAAAAGAGCTGCCTTAACAATTTCATAATCCTCCACATCACTATGTCAGAATACATTTTAAGTTCCTTATGCTTAGCATCATTACGTTCAACCCATAGGAACCACATAATAAATAATGGCAATAAGATGCGAATATGACCAAGTTTCGTATAGTCTCTAGAGTAGTACCATGCATGGAGAATATGTAAAACATTATGAGGATTGTGCACAAGGATTTGAAAAGATTTTGCAAAATAATTCCAAACCTATTGTGCTACTGTACCTTTCTAAATTACATGTAGAATGGAAGGAGAAAGGCAGGTGCGCGCAAACCTTATTTAATAAATAAATACCATGATACAATTTAACCATACATCCATAATCATATTAGGCCTAGTCCATAATCATCCACATTCATCCATCCACATGAACATAAAATTAAACTTATGTCTTATTCTAATTGTTAATCATATGAGGCATCTGAATTTAGTGTGCAACTAATTTCGAGTTCATTTTTAATTCGATGAATGGAAACAACTTTCATATTTGGAAAGTCTTTACTAATCAGTATTAGTAATACTATCCATTCCTAATCTCATTAGGATTAGAATTAAAATATTATTAAAAATTAAAACATTTTTAATTTGTAATCTTTAAACGTTTTAAGTAACTTTCACTAATCCTTTTAAATTAAAGATTATGTGTCTTCAATTATCTAATGTCTTTAGATAACTTAAATATAATATTAAGACAACATTATCTTTAATTATATTTAAGTGTCCTATTTGAATTTCACTTTTTGAAAGAAGAAAATTAATTCATGATATTTATCTTGTCCATATTTATCACACTCCCATATTTGTAGGAATCAAATTCTTAAATTTATGGATGTGATTATTTAAATTCTGATATCCTTATTTTAAGCAATCAAATTCCCTAATTTAAATATATCAAAATTTATCTTTCTGAAACTTTTCTATAAGAGATTGTTTAGTGAATTAGTGTTTTTAATTGCACCAATTTAGGCTACAAATATGGACACTAAAATCCCAAAAACCATGACTTTACAAAATTTTGGCTGCACTGTACCAGTCACGATTTTGTGGCTTGATGCAGCATCAAATTAGAGAATTTAATTCCCAAATTTTAACAATGGTCAAATAACATATGGAACCTTTCCATAGTAAAATTTCATAATTTTTAGACTTGATTAACTGGTTAGAACCCAAAAAAAAATGTAGCTTATGTATCTTGTACATAGCTGTAGTTTTTGGGTTGCATATGTGGGATTATGATGGCATAAATCAAGGGATTAAATCCCTTAATTTTAGTAATATTTTCAGACATTTTTTGAACATATTCAAACTTCGAAATTATCTAAAAAGGTACAACACTTGCACAATTTTAAGACTCTTTGAAGATGACTTTCTTAGCAAAATTGTGACTTGAAACTATTGCCTGGTAGCAATAGTTTCAGCCATGATTTCATGGCCTTTCCTTCATCGTTTTCAGCTGGTAATTAATCAAATTGAAAAAAATTTCAATGTAGATTACTTTCAAAATTTTTTCAAAATTTTTAAAGGCTTTTAAAGCCCCTTTTAAAAACTGAAAATCAAACCATATACAAATCTAGACATAATCAAATTCTATCGCCAAACCGCATCTTGTTTCCCATGAATTCGAATCCTTTTCTTGCCAAACACTATTGTGCATCTCATGCACATATTGTTCTACAAAATTGAGATGCTTAAACAAGATTAGTTGCTGAAAAAAATAAGTATTAAAAATCAAAACTTGAACATGTGATAAACTAATTTAAAACATAATCGAAATTTAACACCTACTTGCTCTCTTCCAAATATCTCATATCCAATCAAAATTGAAATTAAACAATAACAAGACATACATTTGCATTAAAACGAGCCAAGGGAGGCTCTGATACCATCACTAAGAATGACATGATTAGAGCATCAATGTAGTAGAATATAAAAGAATTGAAATAAAATAAAAACCATGCCTCTACCTTTGGATCACCTTCGTTGTTTAATGCAAAGTTAAGCACCACATGCAATTAGAAAAAGTTTTACCTTTCCAAGTGATATCGTAATCAAATGGATTCCTTTTGGTGACGAAATGTGAACACCTTTTGTGTGAAAGAATCCTAGCCACTCAATCACTCGGCATCCAATGTTGCACACACGATTGCAATGAATCCTTCTCAAGGAGAGAGCTTTATGCCATGAGCTTGTGCTAGCAAGTGGATAATGATTTGTCCTCTTTTCTTTTTTGATTTCCAGCAAAGAGTCAAAGGAGAAGTTTTCCAAAAAAACTTCTCAAGAGTGGCGACACTTAAGAGAAAATTCTTTTTTTTTCTCACTATAAAAGAGTGACTATAATGTGAAAATTATATCTAGGTTTAACTTATTAAAATTTGCAAAATAAGTCCTCAATATTATAACAATTATAATATTTAACTCTTTTAATTGGGTCTTTAGTAGTTAAAACTAGAATTTAATTTAAGTTTAACTTAAATCATCACACTCTCAATTTAATCCAAATTGCAACCTTTGTGTGTGACCCATTAGGTTCCTAACATGTTGGCAATGGAATTAAATTATAATATTATTAATTAATTAATTTAAATGAATCATATTCAATTTTAAATTAACTAATTAAATTTCATAAACCATGATTGGCATCTAATAATGCATCATGGCCACCCAATTGTTAGGAGAGTCAAAGGATTCTTTGACAACTTTTTAGTATACAGTTTTTCAGTTAATTCATTCCCTCATCATATATCCCGGAGATGATAAGAGTTTGGTGCAGTGCCTACTCTTATTGATCTCCGTATTTGTTCTTGCAGTTAGATCATTAGCTTTATATAGACTATTGAAAGTCATTTTATAATCTCCTAATCACCTTGGCCAAGAATTTGATTAAGCTAATGTCAACCAAGAACTAAAAAGATATTTCCCCTCGAATCACTTAGGGTGATGTGTCACGACCCGGTACTCTCTTCGAACCTGTGACAACCGCAGCAATGTCTCAATAGATATTACCTGGAATGTCAACTGAAACCTCGCAAGGCTCTAACATTTGTTTTCTGCTTCCCTTGTGAGCAACAGTTACTAAATATCATGTTTTAAAGGGATATAGTGTCACGACCTGGAACTCCCATCGAGCCCGCGACAACCGCCGCGGCGTCTCGATAGGTATTCATACTCCGAATACCGATCGAAACCCCGTAAGGCTATCGTATCAGTTTTCTTACTTCCCTTATGAGCGTCAATTTTCAAACATCATATTTTAAATAGTCACTAGCCATTTTCAAACCATAGTGACCAAAAAATGATTCTCGACTCACAAGGGCGTTTCGGTCATTTTCATCAAAAAATTTCGAATCCAAATAATTACGTGGAAAATACAAGAAAAACACATATTTCGAAATCAGAAACGTGTTTCGCTAACTAAACATTCATTTTGAATGAAATAAAAATTATCAAAATATAATAAAAATAATTAATAAAATATCATAATTTCTTATAAAACAATATTTATAGAGTGTTGTATAATATATAATAAAAAAAAATATTATTTAAAAAAAAATATAAAAAAATAAAAAAAAAATATAATATTTCAAGAAAGATTCAAGATTCAAAATCTAATAATTCTTGAAAAGAAATGAGAGAAAAGCTAAGTAAACCAAGCATCTCTACATGATTGACACCAACTTGGAGCCAAATTAGGGTTGACACCAATAGTCAGCAAATCTACATCCCCCAACCCCAAGACATGGAGGCTGGCCGGTCGTCGGACCTACCGTCGGCGGCTAGCCTCCCCACCAAACAAACCACAACTACAGTCACCGCAATGAACAACCAAACCCCACAGTCCGTTCAGGTTGCATCTCAAGATCTGAACAGCAACACCCACCCCACAGTTTCCCCCCGTACCCATAAAAAATCCTTCCTAAGTGTGGCAACAGGAGAAAAACCACCCATAATCCCTACAACCAGGGAACCATTTCTGTACCAAGATCGACCGGCCGTTTGCTTTTTTGAAGATGAGATAACTACCTTAGCTCAACCATTTCAATATTCTATGGTAGGGAAGTTTTCAAGAATGCCTAGGTTAGAGGAGATAAGGATGGCCTTCAAAGGTTTTGGTCTGGTTGGAGCCTACGACATTCGTTGGCTTGATTACAAACACATCCTCATCCAGCTCTCAAACGAACAGGATCTGACCCGGATCTGGTTAAAACAGGTTTGGTTTATATCTAACCAGAAAATGAGGGTGTTCAAATGGAGTCCAGATTTTCAACCAGAGAAGGAATCTTCCCTCGTTCCTGTATGGGTTTCTTTTCCAAACCTACGGGCACATCTCTACGAAAAATCAGCCCTCCTGATGATCGCCAAAGCCGTGGGTCGCCCCCTCTTTGTGGATGAAGCCACAGCTAATGGTACAAGACCAAGTGTCGCCCGAGTATGTCTTGAATATGACTGCCAAAAGGCACCCCTCGACCAAGTATGGATCATGACGCGGGATAGAAACAATGGAGAAGTTACTGGTGGATTCATGCAGAGAGTTGACTTTGAAAAACTGTCGGAATATTGTACACATTGCTGCCATGTAGGGCATAATGTGTCAACGTGCATTATGATGGGCAATATGCCAGGGAAACAAGGACTAATGAGATTTAAACAACTGGGTGCAAAGAAGACCAGAAATGAAGAAGATACTGAAATAGATGGTCAGACGAAAGAAGACCGAATGCCACAGCAGGAAAAAGAAAAAGAATCCAACAGGACGGATGATGGTCAGTCAAACCAAGGAAGGTCAAATATTTTGGAATCAGAAAAAAGAAAAATCCTGCACCCAGACGTACCACCAAAACTGAGAACGGAATGGCATGTCGTCGGCAACCCTAGTAGCAGTGGGGTTAAGGAAATAACAGACAAAGGAAATGATTCGAAAATGGACTTCCAGCATGCCGAAGTTTCAATGACTAACCGATTCCAGGCAATCATGGAAGGGGAAAATGAAGGCCCTAGTGGGGGAAAAGGACGTGTAATGGAGGAAAGTCCGAGATTGCAAGAGGGTCGAAAGATGGGAATCGACGGCAGAACACAAATTGTCGCGCCATCGGAAGCAGCGGATGAGCAACGGAAGGAGGTGACGGAACAGAACGACAACGGCAACCTGCAGGATGCAGAAAGGATGGAACAAAATCATGCAAAGCAGCAGACGGTAGAAGGAGACGTGCAGAAATTTTTTCACGATTTAGGCATGCATGGGCAAATGCCAACTGACGTGGAAGAGAGAGACGCGTCAGAGCAGGCAGGCGAGGAACGTTTGGAGGAAACTGCTCCTCATGGGTACGCTCAGAAGATACGAAAAAGTATAGGTAAAATATCAACCGGTTTGTCCAAGGAAGCAACAGACGAACCGATGGACAACGCGATGAGACAGCTCGACTGCAACTCATCGGGTATTTCAGATAAAGGAACAGTAATTTTTGTAGAAACGCAGACCAGAGAGAGAAACAAGCCAGAGCTATTTCAAACTAATGGAGATCACGGGCATTTAAAAAATATTTTGGGAGACAGGATGGCGTCAGATCAAACAGGGAAAGAGCAACCCGAAGTAACAAAGGACGACGACTTTCACATGCAAGAACCACCTGCGCACAAGAGGAAGACTAAAAAAGGAAGGAAGTTGACCGAGGCAAATAATAAAAAAGGAAGGAGGCAGGTGGAAGTGTCAGGCGCACCAGCGGACAGTCCGGATGCAGCGAAAATAAGTAAACCGGAGGGGAGTTTTTCTTTCAACGAACAGGTACAGCTGGACCCATTGGGCAGTACTTCGGATGGGAAGCATGAGGAGCTGACAGCACCAGCTGGCGGGGACAAGATGCTGGCGCACAAACCAGGTCAAGAAGATGCAGGAATGATGCTCAAACCGGGGCATGGAAGCATAGGGAATATCTCAAAAAATTATTCGATTAAGCCACAAAAGCCAACTGACCGAGTAATACACCCAAATTCGCAAGGAGCAAACATGCGACCCCCAACGCTTGATGGGGATAAGTTGGACACTATGCACCCGAAACAAAAGGACAAACAACTAAAAGCTGGCGAAGGCCAGAACGGTAATGGAAAACCAGGTGACGTGGAAACGGAAGCTATTTTTCCAGCAGAGTCACAGGTGGAAGAAGGCGAGATGCAGGCATCGTTGCATGAAAATGAGTTAGGTGAGAATCAAGCAGAAAAGGAACGTGGGAGCTCGGGAAATCACAAAAATAGAAAAAACAAAAAGAAGCAACAACTGCAGACCGACGGGAGGGCGAATTTCAGTTTGCAAGTGGCGGATAAACAATGCCCAATGACCGAAGGTGGGCCCGCCACATGCCTTGTCTCCCTTTTGCCCTCTCAAAGGAACCATGCAAACAAGGCTCTGGGTGAGGGAGGAATGGCGCTGGAACCAAGGCAAGAGGGACAGACGCCACTTCACGAAACTGGGGTGCACGAAAACCATACAGATACGATCAATGGAAATAAACTGCATGTCGTGGAAGAGAGAAAGGTGTCAGAGCAAATAGATAGCGAAGAAAGGGAAATTCCAGCTCGGCATGGGGAAGAACCAAGGCTTCAAACGAACAGAAGGTCACGTCGTAAGGGGGATAGGATGGACCAGCGCGTAGAGTCACAGCAAACAATTGGCTTTGAACCTGCAGGCAGCAACAATTTTTCCAAACAAGCAGATAGCCTGAAAGGAAAAAAAGAAAAAAGCAATAAAAAAGAGGTCCATCAGTTCCGCGACAAAACAGTAGCAACAACCCAATTTGCCTCAAGACCTCCCACCGACACATGCACCCAGTTGGGCCCACCATATAGTGAAACTGGCATGAGGAATGAAGAATTGATGGGACATGCACCAAGAGAAGAGATAGAAGGGTTCAAATCGGTAGGCAAGGATACCGGAGAAAATTCAAAAAATCATTTGTTTTATCCATCAGAGCAGGCAAACATTAATTCCCAAGGGGAACTTCACCTAAGGGTAGAAAGTGGGACCAGAGGCCAAAACCTACCAGTTGACATCTTCGAAGGCAGTGGAGAACACAGCCCAATGGGGAGACATGGTATTTATCAAACTGAGGTTTTAGGCGAAAATTCTCAAGTTGCTCTGTTTGCAGGCCCACAGGAGAGAATAATATACCATACCAACAATCTCCCCAGCCAAGAGTCCGCATCAGGCAAGTGCAACTACAACAAAGAGTCAAGTGAAGGTCCTCTACCTTCAGAAACTAACTTCGCAGAGATAGAAGTCCATCCACGGGAGCGGCGTAGGAGACACTCAGATACCGAAGCTTCAATTGGTAGGTTTCTCAATTTAACATTAGAAGATGCAATGGACATAGGGGAAAGCGATTGGGACTCGGATGAAGACTCCATCTCGATGAGTTATTTAGCAAGATTCCAATCATGATCAGTGTACTACCTTTGAATTTAAAAGGTTTTTCAGTGCTGCGATCCAAAGAAGAATCAAAACCAGAACTAAACTTCAAAATTTTAGGTACTCTTTGTCATCTTTCTCTAGTTCATGAAAATTTTGGAGGTCAGGACCATACCCCCTCCCATGTGTACTTTAAATCTATGAGTATTAATAAAATTTATACAGGGTAGCTGGGCCCTGCGTGATGTTTCAGAAAAAAAAAAAAAGGTTGTAAAATATTTCATATACTGATAAAAATATTTTTATTTTGAAAATGCAGCCATTCCTTGGTGTTAGCGGAGTTCACCCTCACGTGGTGGTTCGTCGTGATGTGAACTCTAATCATACCTCAGGAGATACCGTACGTGCCTTTCCAACCGAGGTATAAATTAACGGGGTTTACCGTGCCCCTCTAATAGGTCCGGTCCACGGAAACCCGCCCACTGCAGTAAGCTAATCGCTATCCAACAAATCAGTAAAATTTTTGACAGCATGATTGGGAAATTTTAACACTAACCAGCTTGCACGGCAAATAACATTTCTTATATATATATATATATATATATTCAACACAATTATCAATAAGCTAGTCATGCTCACATTATCATAAGCCAGTTATACCAAAACCCAATTTATCATACAACAATTAACGGTCTCCAAGTACTCTATTTTCTAAATCATTGTTAGTTTCGAAACAATTTACAAAGTAACTTTATTCAAGCACATTTGTTTATAAGGCACAAATATTTTCTTTTTAAATCCATTTTTCCATAGAATTCACGAGAATAGGTAAAAACCACTTTAGATAATTGAGGCGATAGTAAGTTCACTCATTGTTTTCAAAAGTCCGAATTTCGGGTGTACTCGAACTAGTGGTCCTTGGGCGCGATCTCTTTACCTCTCTTGGAGGTCTCACCACCTTGACACAGAATAAAATCAAAGAATTTACTACATTATCCCTAAATTGAAATAAACTAACTTAAATCCTATACTAATGCATGATATACAATGCAATTGTGTCTAAATGTTGCTTAAACGCAGTATCGACCTAATTTGACCGATTACCCGATAAATTAGCCAACGTGTCTGATTTGACTCCAAATTGTTCCATTCTTTTTCTAATACCTCAATTCACCAAATACCATTCAAATAATACCAATTTCAGCATTAAAACCCTTACACTTCTTCATAGAAAAATTCGGCCATTTTGTGCACTAGCATCGTGATTTTTCCTACACGATTTTCTCACCATAATTCATCATTTTCCAAGCTATTTCCCTTGAAATAAAAACAATCCCTCATTGATATTCAACATAGAAGGTTCGGCCAATGAAGGATTCTAGGGAAAATGAATATTTTTCTTGTGGTTTTGCTTCTAGACATGATTAACTATCTCTAAACATCAACATAACTCAAAATCAAGTCATTTCCATCATCAAATCCCTTCCATATCCATTCGGCCTTCATGGTTTCATCATGCTAACTAAATTTTCAGCCATGGAAAATAAGAAATAAAGCATGGGTAAGCTAGGGTTCAAGGAAAAATTAAAAGATTTTACCTTTTTGTTGCTTAATCCTTGAAAAATCAATGAAATCTCTTGATTTTCTTGGCTAGGTTTTTGTTTTTCCTCTTTGTTTTCTTTTCTTCTTGCTTTGGTTCCCTTTGGCCGAATATGGTGAGAGAAAATGGGGTTTATGGGCTGATTTTTATAAGGAAAATATTAAAATAATAAAGCTTGACATGTGGCATTGTGTGATTGGTCCATTTTTTCTTTTTACACTTTAAATATTTGACTTTTTATTTAAATTTTCCACCACAAATATTCTCATATTTATCCATTCTAATGATAAACAAAATCCTTGATTTTTGACAAGTGTTGGTGGTGGAAATTATCCTTTTGCCCCTATATGTCAAAAATACCGAGAATTGAAAATCTTTCACTGCTAAACCTCATATTATACTCCAAATAATTATTCTTATTCAAATGTGATCAAAATCTTTTTTAAAAATCTCTATTTTGTCCTTAAATGGCAAAATGACCATTTTACCCTTGATCAGTTAATTTTTTAGATTGACTCCAAATCGAACCTCGAACTCCAAATTGCCATTTTTAGTCATCCTTGGACTGTGAAATTCCCAATTTCACCTTAAAATCTCTATTTCAACTAGTTTGGGGTTTAAATTGATTTAGTTGTACTTCTAAGTACAATACCGGCTTTTATCTACTTTTTTGAGATATTCTAGTTTACAAGCATGATGTCAATCCTATGCATGACATGACAGATATTTTAAGGTCGGGCTTGACATATAGACTATTTTCAAATCAAAGATAATCAAAAAGTAATTTCTACCACACAAGGGTATTTTGATCATTTTACTTGAAAATTTTAAAACTTGCTAAAAATATAGCATATAATTGAAAAATATACATTTCATATCTAAAAATAAGTTTAGTAATCTAAATCATCCATTTAAAATGAAATTATGGCTAATCGAATTAAACAAAAATAATGAATGAAAATATTCCATTTTCATATAAAACAATATTTATAAAATTTTACGTAAACAATTAATGAAAAATAATAACAAAATAAATTTATATATATATATTAGCACACTGCGCCAAGGTATACAAAAATATTGTACAATGACATGTGAGCCCCAAAATAACAAAAATAAACAAGAATGTAGACCTTCGATTTCTAAGGGTGCAAATCCAAAAGCAAACCCTCTACAAAATCGAATGTCCACAGACTGCCATGAGCCTGAAATAGGTGAAAAGAAGGGTGGTGAGTTTTTTTTTTATAAACCCAGTGAGTAAGCAAAGATCATCTATAACATCTAAAGCCGAGTAAATAGAGATAATTAAAACATCTCTTCATAATATGATTCATAACATTAAAACGCATTTCAACCCATATAAAACAATTACATTTCATCAAAATAATCAACAAAGCTTATGACTCTCTTAAAAATTTGGCTCATGCCAAAACTCGTACTCAGTGACACCTTGCGTCAGGCATCCAACCGAGTCCGTCAAGACTGTTAAAATGAAATATACACATAAAATATGTTTTTACATTTAAAAACATAATCGTTCCTTGGTGTTGGCTGAGTTTCACCCTTACGTAGTGGTTCGGCGTGAAGTGAACTTTAAACTACCCTAGGAGATACCCTCCGCGCCTTTCATACTAAGGTAAAATATGACGGGGTTTACCATGCCCCTCTAATAGGCCGGTCCATGAAAACCCGCCTACTACGGCAAGCTAATCAAATAACTGTGAGACCGTGTCCAAGTTGTTAAAAGCCGGTATTGTACCTAGTGGTACAATTAAGTAAATCGAACCTTGAACTAGCTCAAATAGAAATTCTAAGAGGAATTTGAAAATTTTGAAACCCACAAAATGACTTAGAATAGTGATTCGGAGTTCAAGGTCTAATTTGGAGTCAATCGGGAAAATTGACCGGTTAGGGACAAAACGGTCATTTTCCCATTTGATGATTTAATGGAGATTTTAGCCAAAATTTGATCACATTGGACCAAAAAAAATAATTTTATGAAATACAGTTATGATTATTGGATTATAAAATGATGTTTAGCAGTGTAAAATTGTGATTCTCGGTGTTTTTAGAGCACAAGGGTAAAATGATAATTTTGCCACCGGAGTACTAAACGAGAATTTTTTGAAAGGATTTTGTCCCATTTGGTTAATATGGATTAATATTAGTGTTATTTGAGGTTGGACAATGAAAATAATATAATTTTGGGACATTTCGGAGTATAAGGGTAAAATCATAATTTTGCCATATCGGGGGCAAAACGGTAATTTTCTACCACCAGAACATATTTTTCCAGCCATGGTCATCTTTGGATCAGATCTTGATTTGAATAATCATGTGGTGAAAAAGAAATGGAAGAAAAAGTCAAAAAGTCAAAAAACGGGCCAATGGCATTATTGCCACGTGGCAAACTTGTTTATTTTATTATTAAAGCTTAAAAATCAGCCATTTCAACCCATTTTCTCTCTCTAATTTCGGCACACACCAGATTTAAGGGAAAGGAAAGAAGAACAAAGGGAAAAACCATAAAACCTAGGTGAAAATTCAAGACAAAGTGTGATTTTCAAGGAAAATCAATTGAAAAAGGTAATAACTCTTCACTTTGGCTTATGATCTACAATACCTATGCTTTTGTTCTTGATTTCCATGGTTGAATATTGAGATATCATGATGAACTCAACTCTGAAAAATGGGTATGGATGAGGAATGATTGTTGGATTGGCTTGATTCTAGACTATGTTAGTGTTTGGAGGTAGATTAACATGTTAGTAAGCAAAACCGTAAAAAGAAAATTTGATTTCCCCATGAATCACTCAAGGCCAAACCTAGTGTGTTGAGAAACAATGAGGAAAATGATTTCATTTGAAATGAAATAAATTAGAAAATGATAAATTAAAGTGAAAAAGTCTAGTAGGAAAAATTATAGTGATAATGCACTGTAATGGTTAAATTTTTTCATGAAGAAATGGAAAAGTTTAATGCTGAAATTGGCACTAATTAAATGGTATGTGGTGAATTAAAGTATTAGGAAAAAAAGAATGGTGCAATTTGGAATCAAATTGGACGTATTGGCCAATTTATCGGGTAATCGGTTGAATTAGGTCAACATCGTGTTTAAGCAAGTGACGGAGTATTTTATGCATCCGTATAGAAAATTAGGTTAATTTTATACCTAATTAGCACCAATATAATAATTAAATTATTGTGCTGTTTGTCAAGGTGGTGAGATTGCTGATAAAGGCAAGAAAATCGCACTCGAGGATTAGCAGTCGAAGTGCTCGAATTTGACTCCCAAAAAACCTGTGAGTGAATTTGCATCTCAAAAATAGTTTTGGGAAATATGAACTTATTGAACAAAATGCTTGAATGATTTTATTCAATCTTCTTCAAAAGAATGAGCACCATGGGAACAAGCTTTTCGTGAAATATTATTTTAATTGATGTGAAATTTTATTGTGTTGAATATTGCTCATCTATATGATTGCGATGCATCTGTGTACCTTTATATGGTGCTTACATGTATTGTTAATAAATTATGTGAAATCGATGTAATGGAATGCAAAGTGGGGACGGCGATACGTAGCGCCCACAATTTCCTAGAAATTTAGAATTAAGCAAAGTGGGGACGATGATGCGTGGCGCCCACGATTCTTAGAAAATTTGAGTTGAATAAAGTGGGGATGGCGACACGTAGCGCCCACGATTTCTGGAAATTATCACGGGTGAACTTTGGTGAAGCATGATTCGTTGTTCAGGGGCTTGCAGGGATGGCGATACGTAACGCTTGCAAGTGCTCAGATAAATGTCTTTGTGTATATATATATATATGATTGCTCATGTCTTGTGTATATATGTGATTATATGGTATGTGAATTGCCTTAAATTGAGAAAAATAGGTTTTACATGAAACCCTCGTAATGATGAGCGAAACCCTCGTACAGCGACAGGTTATGATTTCGCTACACTGCAGCAAGAACGCCTTCTTGCTGCAGCGATAATTGTCGATAATTGTATTTAGCTAAAAAAAAAAATCTCGAGGTAAGTGGAAAGGGTTAAATATTAGTTAGAAAGAAAATTGTCTCGTTTTCAACTGGTGCATCATGATTGTCAAATTTCCTGATTGAGATTGCTTGTTCCCTTATAATATTCACTCACTGAGTTTCGTACTCACGTTTTATAAAATTCATGTTTTCAGATCAGGAGACTGTTGGACCCTAGATCGAGGAGTCCCCGTAGAGCATCTCTTGGGTATGTGTCTAGCATTCGATAGTGATTCCTTTTATTGTAAATGTCTCCGCTGGAAGTCTTAGGTCCTTTTGTATTGTAAATACACTCAATAATGTAAATGTATGTATGCAATGTAAATTGCTAAATACATGACTGATATAGTGCATGTATATTATTATAAATAATGCCATTGTGATTTGGCTATGTTCACACTCGGGAAAAGGTGTGTGTGTGTGTATGCATGATATGATAAATTTATTAAGCAAGGGTAAATGGATAGGCTTGCTTGGGCTTAGTGAGCTGTGCTCACTGGGTTCTTGCGCCGGTCATGGCCCGAGAATTGGGTCGTGACAATAACCCACCAAATTAATAAAAATTTTGGTAACATGACATGACTAATATGATATTACCCAGCCTGTCAAGGTAAAACAAAATAGTTCATGTATTCCACACAAACACAAATCCAGCCATCCATGCCATCACATTTTCATAAGCCATCAATTTAAACCATATATCAATTACATATCCCGTTATGCCGATACATTCATTACAAAGCAGGGCCAGCATAACGAACAATGGTCAAAACATATATATATATCACAAGTATATAGTCTCCGCTTACTCAGTTTCCAAAATCAGCATTCAATTTCAAAACAAATTATAAATCTCGTTTCATTTAACCAACACTTCAATTGTAAAACAAAATAATTTACAATTTAAGTTCGTTATTCTTTAAAATCATAAAAACAAGTATAAACTACTTTAGATAGTTAAGATGAAAGTCTGTTTACTCACAATAATAGGAGTACTCCTACTATTGGTCCTCGGGTATGATATCCTTTCCCTTACCAGAGGGCTCACCACCTATACGTAATATACAACAAGTAATTCAATATATTTGTACCAAACTGTTATAGAACTATTTCAAGCTCTATATGAATGCATGCAATTGAATGAGAAATGTTCGAATAATCACTTAAAGATGGTGTTCTATGTAGGTTCAATTGTTATTGGACTGAAATGGTATTCGACCTAACTCGAACTATACACTATTTAATTAGCCAAAACATCCAATTCATCATCAATATATCCCTTATTAAATTCGGCCAAGGAGGGTTTGGTGAAGGACATGTGGTTTTCATGTTTGTTTTTCATATCGAATATCACAAAACAACTAAAAACACCTAGATAGCATGAAATCCAACAACAACCATCATCAAAACCTCCCCCCTTTGATTCGGCCAACATGACTTCCATCACACAAATTTGGGTTTCAACCATAGAAAATGAAAAAGAAAGCTTGGGAAAGGTAACTCTTAATCTAAAATCGGGAAATCTTACCTCAGATCGCTTCGTTTTTCAGTAACCGATGAATTTCTCTTGAATTTTCTTCCTCACAGGTTGTTTCTATTCTTTTCCCCCTTTTCCTTTCGCTTACATGAGAATGAAAGAATGAATTGGGAAAGGTTTATGTTTGTTTATAAAGAAAATTATAAAAGAATTAAAGCTTGACACTTGTCGACGCTTGATTAGTTCATGGTTAAAAACTTAACAATTAAGCATTTTCTTACCACCGCATATAATACCTTAATTATCCAAGGTATAAAAATGATAATAAGTGAAATTCATGGGCTTGACAAGTGTCAAGGTGATGTAAAATTTCAAAAATTCCAATTACGTCCTCATGGACATGTGAAATGACCGTTTTGCCCTTATGTTCGGAAAAATGTCGAAATTGAAAATTTTCACTTCTCAAATTCGAATTATGTTCCAAATAGTCAAACTTAGTCAAAAATTTATCCAACATTCCAATTTTACCATCGGGTGAAAAAATGACCATTTTGCCCCTACATTATGAAAATTCTCGATTGGACTCCAAATCAATTCTCGAACTACGAATCACCATATTAAGACATTCTAAGGTTCAATAACTCTCACATACATCCTAAAATCACTATTCAGGCTAGTTCGAGGTTTTAATCGACTTAATTGTACCACTAGGTACAATATCGACTTTTAACGACTTTTTCGAGGCATCCAAGTCTAGAGACATGCTATCAAATACATGAATAACGTGGCAAGTATATTATAGAACTAGGCTTGACATGATAATTCCTATCTTGACTACTCGTTTGCCTTCATATGCTTTATACTATACCTAAAAAATCTTGTTTTGGTATTTTTGGTTAAGCACTTATAGGGGTGAAATCAAAGCATAGTACTCCACATACAAGACAACCTGGTGTCTCAAGTTTAAGGAGTAGTTACACAACTGACACATGAGAATTATTGCATAGATACTTGAATGAGATACCAAATGCATTGCTCATGGAAGATCATGTTTAGTGAACTTGCTCTCTCATGGCAATCACTCACATGCTAGATTCAAGTATTTCTATACTTCAACCTATGATAGCGATTGCTTACTTCACAAGTAAGCAACATAACATGTGCCGATCTTTGAGCACTATTGATGCCTTGTCTCAATAATACAATGATCGGGAACATTTAGGAACAATGCTTTGATGCATAAAGATCTCATAATTGTATCATAATACAATTCCTTTACAAGGCATATACAGTTCCATGGGCTTTATCTATATAAGTACAAAAAGTAATTAAATCACAAACTTATGGATAAGGAACTACCTCAATGTTATTATGAATAACAAAATGTCATAAATGAATATCTCAAAATTACAATTCCCATACCAACATAAATTGGCTTGTAGGGCTTATTCTAACACTTTATTGTGTCAACCTCAAAGGAAAATTGTCAAACCCATCTCTATCATATATTTGTCAAGTCATTCATGGACTTGATAACATGTTTGCATATGCGGATGTTTTGAAAATTTGTTAAAAGTCGGTATAGTACATTGTGGTACAATTAAGTTGATTAAAGCCTCAAACTAGTTCAAATAGAAATTTTAAGAGGTATTTGAAAGTTATTGAACCTTAGAATGACTTAATATGGTGATTTAGAGTTTGAGGATTGACTTGGAGTCAAATTTAGAATTTTCATAACGTAAGGGTAAAATGGTCATTTTGCCACCCGAGGGCAAAATTGGAATGGTGGATGAAATTTTGATCAAGTTCGACTATTTGGAACATAATTTGAGCTTAAGAAGTGAAAATTTTCAATTTTGACATTTTTCGAGTATAAGGGCAAAACGATCATTTCACGTGACCATGAGGACGTAATTGGAATTTTACACCCCCATGACACTTGTCAAGCCCATGAATTTCATCTATTATACTTTGGATAATTGAGGTATTTTATGTGGTGGTGAGAGAATGCTTAATTATTAAGTTTTAAAAATAGACCAATTAAATGGTGACACATGTCAAGCTTTAAAAAAACCAGCACACACCTTTCTCATTTCATTCTTCATGGTCAGCTAAGACAAGAATAAAGGGGAAAAGAAAAGAACAAGCCCTAGGAAGGAAAAATTCAAGAGAAATTGTTGGATTTTAAGGAATCAAGCAAGTAAAGGTAAGATTTTTTGATTTTAGCTTGTGATCTACTTTTCCCATGCTTTCTTTTTCATTTTCCATGATTGAAATTTAAGATTTCATGAAGAATTCCTTGCTGGCCAAACATGGGGGGAGAGGTTTTGAGCTTGAAGTTTGCTAGATTTCATGTTATTTTGGTGTTTTTAGTTGTTTTGTGATGTTTAGTATGAAAACAAGCAAGAAAATTTCATGCCCTTCACCCACACTCATTGGTTGAAATTTTCAAGAGAGATATTGATGGTAAATCTTGTGACATTTCATGTCATTTGGCTTGAATTTGATGAATTATAGTGATGAAAATTTAAAATGGTGAATGCAAAGTATAATTCCTTTAGTGATCGATTTGTTGGCAATGAGAAGATCAAATGTATTAAGGCACCTTAGATGTATTTGGAGTATAGGAAGTGTAATGAGTTTATTTGGAGTGAAATTGGATGTTTTGATTGATTAAACAACGTATGGTTCAAATTAGGTCAACACCATTTTAGTCCCATACACAATTTGACTTACGTAGAACACCGCCTTCAAATGATTATTCAAACATTTCGCATCTCATTTCATGCATTCAGTTAGAGCCTGAAATAGCTTTATAACGATTTTGTACAAATATAGTGAATTACTTGTTGTGTATTATGTTTAGGTGGTGAACCATCTGGTAAGGGAAAAGAGATTTCATCTGAGGACCAAGAGTAGGATTCCTCTCGAAATTGTGAGTAAACACACTATCATCTTAACTATCTAAAGTAGTTTTGCTCATTCTTATGTTTATAAAGAACAATGGATTTAAATTGTCAATCGTTATGTTTTATAATTGAAGTTTGATTTAGTGAAATGAAATCTGATTTATAAATTGTTTTGAAATTGAATGTTGTTTTGAAATTTGAGTAAGTGGAGACTGTATGTTTATGATATATGAAATTGATATATGACTTGAATGGATGGCTTATGACAATGTGATGGCATGAGTGGTTGGTTTTACTATATGTTGAATATGTGAACTATTTTGAGTTACCTTGACAGGCTGGGTAATGTTATGTTAGCCATGTCATGTTGCTGAAGTTTTTATTGATATGGTGGGTTAATTGACTAGTCACTATAATGGCAGGTTTCATGGACCAGCCTATTAGAGGGGCACGGTAAACTCGGTTATATCTTACCTCGGTACGAGAGGCTTGAAGGGTATCTCCTGAGGTGAGGTTTGAGTTCACTTCACGCCGAACCACCACGTGAGGGTGAACTCAGCCAACATCAAGGAACGACTATGTCTTAACGTAAAAATGTGTTTTATGCGTATGTGACTTTTTAACAGCCTTGGCAAACTCGGTTGGATGCCCTGGCCAAGGTGTCCCCGAGTATGAGTTTTGGCATGAGCCAAGTTTTTAAGAAAGTCATAAGCCTTGTTGAGTAATTGTCACGACCCAATTTTCAGGCCATGACTGGCGCATGGACCCAATGAGCATAGCTCATTAAGCCCAAGCAAGCCTATCCATTTACTTTGCTTAAAAGATTTAGCCAATCATGTATACACACACACCTTTCCCCGAGTGTGAACATAGCCAAATCATAATGGCATTATCGATAATAATATACATGCACTATACTAGTCATGTATTTAGCAACTTACATTGCATACACATATTCACATTGTTTAAGTGTATTTACAATACAAAAAGACCCATGACTTCCAGCGAAGACATTTATAAGAAAAGAGATTACTATCGAATGCCAGACACATACATAGAAGATGCACTACGGGGACTCCTCGATCTAGGGTCAAATAGTCTCCTGATCTAAAAACATGAATTTTTTTAAAAAGGTGAGTATAATACTCAGTGAGTGAATATTAGAAGGGAGCAAGCAATCTCAACCAGGAAATTTGACAATCATGATGCACCGGTTGAAAATGAGACAGTTTTTTATCTAGCTAATATTTAAACCCTTTCCACTTACGCCAGGATTTTTTTCTAGCTAGATAACAAAGTCGATAATTATCCCTGCAGCGGTAAGGCATTCTTGTTACAGCGAAGCGTAATCATAACCCGTCGCTGAACGAGGGTTTCTCTCAACTGTACGAGGGTTTCGTGTTAAACCCTTTTCCCTCAATTTAAAGCAATTCGTATACCATACAATCACACATATATTAAGCAATTCGCATACCATACAATCACACATATATTCACAAAGACAATAACAATCATATACACCGCCAAGTCTTCACTGTTCTTGGTGGTAAAAGAGGCATTTATTAGAGCACTTGCAAGCGTTACGTTTCGCCGTCCCTACAAGCCCTTGGACAGATAATCACGCTTCACCAAAGTTCACGCATGAAAATTTCCAGGAATCGTGGGTGCTACATGTGGTCGTCCCCACTTTGCTCAACTCTGAATTTCTAGAAAATTGTGGGCGTTACGTATTGCCGTCCCCACTTTGCTCAACTCTAAATTTCTAGGAAATTGTGGACGCTATGTATTGCCGTCCCCACTTTGCTCAACTCTGAATTTTTAGGAAATTGTGGGCGCTACGTATCGCCGTCCCCACTTTGCAAACCATTACAGGTATGTGCTTTTCCCACTTCGCACATGCACGATTACATCGAGTTCACATAAATTTCTTAACCATACATGTAAGCATCATATAGATGAGCAATATTCAACACAATCAAATTTCACATCAACGAAACAATACTTCACAAAAAGCTTGTTCCCATGGTACCCATTCTTTTTAAAGAAGATTGAATAAAATCATTCAAGCATTTTATTCAATAAGTTCATATTTCCCAAAACCATTTTTGAAGTGCAAATTCACTCATAGGTTTTCGAGTGTACTCGGACTAATGGTCCTCGCGTACGATCTCTTTGCCTTTTTTAGAAATCTCACCACCTTGACACAGAATAAAATTAGAGAATTTACTATATTGCCCCTAAGCTAATATAAACTAATTTAAATTACTAATGCATGATATGTAAAAGTGAAAATGTGTCCGAATATCGCTTAATCACGGTATCCACTAAATTTGACCGATCACCCGATTAATTGACAATTATGTCCAAATCACCTCCAAATTACTTCATTCCTCCTCTAATATCTTAATTCACCAATCACATTTCAAATAACTAAATTTCAGCATTGAAATCCCTCAATTCCTTCATGGAAGAATTAGATCATTACGGTGCACTAGCACCGTGATTTTTCCTAATCACTTTTCTCACTTAATTCTTCATTTTCCTAATTCATTTTCCTTGAAATTTAAACAATTTCTCCTTGATATTCAACCCTCATGGTTCGGCCAATGAAGAATCCTAGAGCAATTGAATGTTTTTCTTTTATTTTTGTTCATAACCATCTTAACTATCACCAAACATTAACATAGTCCAAAATTAAGCCAATCCAACATAAATTTCTCTTCCATACCCATCTTTCAGAATTGAATTCATCATGATAACTCAATAATCAACCATGGAAATTAAGAACTAAAGCATGGGTAAGCTAGGTTTAAAGTAAATCTAAAGAAATTTTACCTTTGTTTGGCTTGATTCTTGAAAAACCCTTGAATTCCCTTGATTTTTGTCTAGTTTTCTTGTTTTTCCCCTTTGTTCTCTTTTGTTTCCCTCCAATTCTGGTTCATGCCGATTTTTGGAGAGAAAAAGTAAAGGTTATAAGCTGATTTTATAGTTTAATAATAAAAACTAAAGGATCACCCTCACCTTCTACATTAAAGCGGTAAGGTAGGTATTCACATATTTCTTCTCTTGTACCTTCAACTAAGTACATGAGAAAATCCGATCCATATGTCTTTGCTTTTCTAACTCTTTTACTTCTTCAAAGCTCGATAGTTTTCTCATCGTTTTCCGATGAACTATCGCTTTTTGTTATTTATTCCTTGGGTCTAGGAATTGAGTTGAATCTTGTTTCATCAAAGATAGCGTCCCTTGATTCTATGACTGTATTAACGGAATATGAATCATTAGGCTCTATCACATGAAACGATATGCCTTACTATGTTCAGCATATCCTATAAATATGTATTCAATTCTTTTTTCACCCAATTTCCTTTTCTTTGGCTCCAGTACTCTTACTATGGCTCGACACCCCCAAACTCTTAAATAATTAAGGTTTGGCTTTCTTCCTTTCCATAGTTCATAAGGAGTAATTTTGCTCCTTTTGTTTGGGATTCTATTTAATATATGGCAAGCCGTTAATAAGGCTTCGCCCCAAAATCCTTTTCCCAAACTCGAATTAGAAAGCAAAGCATTCATCATTTTCGTAAGAACTTGATTCTTACGTTCCGCTACACCATTTTGTTCCGATGTGTATGGAGCGGTAGTCTCGTGAATAATACCCGTGGACTCAAAATATTTGGGATCATAATATTCACCTATTCTATCACTTCGTAAACATTTAATAAACAATTCACAATGCAATTCAACTTCTCTTTTATATATTCCAAACTTTTCTATAACTTCATTTTTAGCATGCAACAAGTAAACATAGCAATATCTGGAGAAGTCATCAATGAATGTTACGAAGTATTTCTTTCCACTAATTGAAAGAGTACTATGCATGTCACAAACATCAGAATATATTAATGCAAGTAAATTAGTATTTCTTTTTACCTTAGGAAATGAATTCCTTGTGATTTTAGTAACTACGAATGTCTTGCACATATCATTATTTTCATCAATGGTAGGTATCAATTCTAATTTAGCCATATCATGCATTCTTCTATAATGAACATGACCTAATCTATTATGCCATAGATTAGACAACATTACTTTACTATCATGAATATTAAGCAAGGCATCAATATAAGTAGAACTATCATTTTTCTTATTAGTATTAAGCTTGAACATGTTTTCACAATAATATCCACTTCCCACATATAGTCCACCTTTTGTAAAGATGAACTTATCCGCTTCAAATGTTAATTTGAAGCCATACTTATTTAACAAGCCACCCGACACAAGATTCCTTTTAACTTCCGGTACATAATACACATTGTTTAGTATAAGTGTTTTTTCGGATGTAAACATTAGTTCCACAGTGGCTTTTCCTTTCACTTGTGTTGTGGAGGAATTTCCCATGTATAGCACATTTCCTTCATCAACTTCTTCTAAAGTTTTGAAAAAACTTTTATCATTGCATACATGATTCGTTGCACCAGTGTCAATCCACCATGCTCCATCATTTTGGAGAAGATTGACCTCGGAAACCATTGCCACAAACTTCTGGTGGTTCACACCTTATGTCTTGCTTTTCAAAAGTCTACATTCCGCTTTAAAGTGACCAAGTTTGTTACAATGAAAACATGGCGCCTTTTTGTTCTTTTTGAACTTATGACTTTTGTCATACTTGCCCACAGAATGTTTTCTTTTGCTTGGCTTGTTTGATGGTTTGTGTTCCATCACATGGACCTTCGAAGTCACAAGATTCTTTTCATTAGAACCTTCATCTTGCTTGACTTCTTTTTGTTTCCTAATCTTCTTTTATTCGAAGATGATTGCTAAGGTCCTTGAGAGACATATCCACCTTTTTATGTTTAAGAGTTTTCTTGGTGTCTTTCCATGAAGTGGGAAGCTTATTAATTATTGATGAAACCACTATAACTTCATCCTTTTTAAGATCATATTGCCTAAAGCTAATTAGAATATGTTCAAGGCCATGCATGAATATAACAAAATCCATTTTTTCAATAAACATATGTTTTTCATGCATATCACACACAATATCATGTATATCCATATCAAGTAAGGAAATAATACTTATCTTATGATCTGATGTAAAACCATTTTGCCAATGAGTAAAGTATCCCCCTTCGAAGTGGTCTAACTTGACAAAGTTGGTAGCAATCTCCTTTAGTGAAGCCATAATGAATACCACGAAAATTAAGTCTTAAAATTGTTGGTGTTGAGTGGGGTTTATGAGATTTATGAAGTATTCAAGAATAGGCAAAATTGGCTTCAAGACGAGTCTTTTAAATAGGTGTCTATCTTTAAGACTTAATTCGCCCTCACCACTAGGTATGCAAAGGGGAATGATGCGACTAGTCTCAAGGATACAATGAAGCCAACGTTTAACTTTCGTATTGCACTTTACGAAACTAGACCGCTAGATACACCCGAGGTTTTACAAAGTCGTTTGGCCTTAAAACCAACTTTCTGCAGCAAGTAGATAATAAGGAATTCGAAATCTTTTGCAGATGGTGGAAATTTTAGTGTTTTGTTCTTCTAACACAAACTCTTTCTTTTGCTTTCTACACTTGTTGTGTCTAAATTTTGGTGTGTTGTTGTTATTTCAAAATGGATGACAACAAGCCCTTTATATAGGCTTCAAAGTGTCTATTCTTCAAGGACACTTCCTTTTCATAAAGACATCTTTTTGTCTAATAAGTATCTTTATGTTCCAAGGTCACAACCTTTTCATAAAGATCTCTTTCATCCAAAAAGTATCTCTACACTTTTTGCCAACACAACTTTTGAGCAAAAGATATTGTTTCAATAAGCATTTAATGAATAGATAACTATTCATTCCATAAATCACACTCTTTGATTTATACCTTGAAACAATATCTATTCACATGTAACCTTTTACATGTTATTTTACAATTGTAACTTTTCACATGTAGCTTTTCACATGTTATTTTACAATGGTAACTTTTCACATGTAACTTTTCGTTGGTGTCTTTTCAACATGTATTTTCAAGAAACATAATTATTCACATGAAAACTTGTCTATATTCTAATAGACATATTGTGTCACTTTTGGTGACATAACTATTGAGCTAATGATAGCTCTCCATCATGTGACTTACCCTTTAATTTTGAAAATACACCAACAATTTACATTCCCTGGTTATATGTGTTACTGTATGTGTGAATTTATTTTGTTCTTACGTTGTAAAAATTATTTACGTAGCGTTCTATAAATATTATTTTATAAGAAAATAAAATATTTTATTCAATATTTTTAATTAGTTCAATTAGCTAAAATTTCACTTTAAATGGATGATTTTGATTACTAAACTTATTTTTAGACATGAAATGCGTATTTTTCACTCATATACTATATTTTCAATAGGTTTCAAAATTTTTAAGAAAAATGACCAAAATACCCCTGTGTAGTAAAAATTTTTTTTGATTGTTTTTGAATTGAAAATGGTCCATATCCCTTTAAAACATGATTTTAGTAACTATTACTTACAAGGGAAGTGGAAAAATTGATGTTAAAGCCTTGCGAGGTCTTGGTTGTCATTTCAGGTAATGAATGTCTATCAAGACTTCACTACGGTTGTCACGAACTCAAAGGGAGTACCGGATCGTGACAATTCAATTGGTATCAGAACTTTTGGTTTTAAAGTTATTTTAAAAAGCTACAGTGTCAGTGTGGCCCCAAGTTAGGTTAGATTGAATAGAATGCATGCATCTACATATAGAAACCTACCTGCTCTTGTGATGCGTAAATGATTAAGTAATCACTTTCTGGTTGCGTATAGGTTTTGAGGTGCGCTGGTTGCACACACCATGCCTAGGAGAGACGATAGTCTCGATGCCTCTCATAGTATTAGCGAGGGATTGTTAGATTCTACTACTAAAAGCCGATGGCGCCCTGAACCGAGTAGTTTAGAAAGTGCCTCACCTAGGATTCCTATTAATTGGATTCCACCGGATTTGGAAATATGGGTTCACGAAAAAGAAAGCTTTGACACTAGTGAGACCAGTGACTGTGCTGATAGTAATGACATTAATATAAGCGTGAGAATTTCCCTTTTGAAAGAGTCTAAGGAATACACTAAAGAAAGGGAGAAAATGACGATAGCCGAAGGAGATTATCATCCTAGGAAGGTATCTATACCCGTCGTTCAACACTTTCCTCCAGGTTGTGGGAGAAATGTAAAGGGACAAGATGAAATGAATAAGGAGAAAGTAACTGTTGCAAATTATCCTCCTAGGAAGGTGTTTGTTGTACGACATTTTCTTCTCGGTTGCCGAAGAAATGCTGCTCCTGTGAGCAGTGAGGAATGTAGGAGAGTACAACAGGTTTGGATTAAAGATAAAATAGGAAAGTCTCAAGAAAGAGAAGAGGATTCAGAAAAGGATCTTAAAAAGGACTTGGAGTAGAATCTTCCGATAAGTTTAGATTAAGATAATGATCTTAATGACACTTAATATTTTTGTTGGATTTTGTACTACTTTAACTCTAAGCAGATGTAATGTAAAGGAAATAATAGTTATCTGTACAAAGGAGTTAAGAGTTTGGCTTTTAAAGTGTATGACTAGAATGGATTATAAAGTAGCTGTTTAAATGACTGGATGTATATGGGAATCTTTCGGTAGGATAGAGGTGGACTAGTAATACAATTATTAAGGAAAGATATTTATCTTAGTGGCATGGTTGATCACCTTAAATAATTATTGAAGATTGATGTGGAAAGTCATTAATGATTCAAGCAATTACCAGATCTAACAATGAATATATTTTATAGTACTATGAAATGGTTACCAATTAACGTGATGAACTTTTGGGTGATAACTCTAGATTTTGACAAGGTATAAAATGCCATTTGAATTGATGATGTTTGTTAGAAATTATTACTTATCGTAGTATGAGAGTTTTTAGCATGATTCCGAATGCAAAACGAAATAAATAAAGTTTTGGTTTATGGAACAAATTGTATCAGAGAAGATGATTCCCGAGTAAACACATTGAACTAAGGGACTATGTTATAATAAGTGGGTTCAGTGTGTTATAATTGCACAGGATATTAGGAGACAGTGTGGTAAAACCAACAATCAATCATGGAGATGTGAAATTGGGAATCTTAATTGTAGTTACAATTCGAAAGGATATGGAAGAAATCAATGAGGCTCTAAACGACATTTGAGCGATTAACGTGATAAAGTCAAAAATTATAAACTTGAGTGTGGAGGGAATTATAAAATGATGCCATAACATTATAGAATGATAATCTGACACAAATATGGCCCATTGGAGGTAAATGATGGAACTTGAAAAAAGATATAAGTGTAGAGAAAGATGAACTATTTTCGTGATCTTTTGTACTGGAGGTTAATAAACTATTGGAGTTATAAGACAAGAAAGATGATCAGTTATGGATAATGTGTCAAGCTCGACCTTATAAAATATCTGCCATGTCATACAGGTGATGGATAACTTGATTTCAAACTTGGAAAGCCTCGAAAAATTTTCAAGAGTCGGTAGTGTACCTAGTGGTACAACTAAGTTGATTTATGCCTCGAACTAGTTAAAATAGGGATTTTAAGATGAAATCGAGAATTTCAAATTCCAGGAATGACTTAAAATGGTGGTTCGGAGTTCGAGGACCGATTTGGAGTCAATATGAAATCTTCGAGATCTAGGGGTAAAATGATCATTTTGCCACATGAGGACAAAATGGGAATTTTTAAAAAAAATTTTGACCACATTTGACTAAGATTGATCATTTAGAGCATAATTTGAGGTTGAGAAGTGAAAAAAATTGTGATCTTGGTATTTTTCTGCGCACAGGGGTAAAATGGTAATTTTACCACCCCGAGGGTAAAATTGTAATTTTTCACACCCGACACTTGTCATGCCCATGGATTTCAGCCATTAACATTTTAGGTCATGGATAATTGAAGGATTTTATGTGGAGGGGAATTAAAGTGTTTTATGTGGTGGTGAATCAAAGATTTAAAGGATAAGTATTTAACTTATGGACCAATAATAAAATGACATGTGGCAAGTTTAGATTATTTTATTATTTAGCTATAAAAATCAGCCCACACTATCCCATTCTCTTCATCATGGTCGGCCAAACAAGAACAAAAGAGGGAAAGAAAGAAAAGAAACCCTAAGTGGAAAAAAAATTGAAGAACAAGTGTGAAATTTCAAGGAAACAAGTGAAAGAAGGTAAGATTTTTCAATTCTAGCTTGAGATCTTTCATTCCTAAGCACTCTTTCTTATTTTTCATGGTTGAAATTCATGATTTCATGATGAATCCCTTTGCTGGCCGAATATATAGAGAGAGATTTGATGATGATGTTGGTTAGATTTCAATAGATTTAAGTGTTTTTATGTGTTTAGTGATATGTAGCATGAAAATTAAGCATGAAAAACACATTTTCTTCATGAATCCCTTAATAGTCGAATATATAGAGTGAGGGTTTGATGATGAATTTGAACGGATTACATGATATTTAAGTGTTGTTGGTGGTTTGGTGATGTGTGGAATGGAATGCAAGCAAGAAAAAAAAATCTATGTTCTTACATCACCTTCATTGGCCGAATTTCCAATGTGGTTTATTGGTGGTGGAATTTATTTTAATTCAAGTGATTTGATAGGAAAATAATGATTTATGGTGTAAGAATGTAGCTTGAAAAATTTTATATTTCAAGGAGTATTGAAAGAGAAATAGAATTAATTGGAGTGGAATTGGGTATATTGGCCAATTAATCGGGTGAAAAATTAAATGAGGCCAATACCTATTTATTTAGATATACAATGGAATTTACAAAAGATACCGTATTTAGATAGTCACCCGAGCATTTCACATTTTCTTTTACGCATCAGTATAAAGTCTGATTTGGTTTTATATCAATTTAGCACCAATTTAGTGAATTATTTGTTGTGTATTATGGATAAGTGGCGAGACATTTGATACGGGTAAGAGATTGTACACAAGAATCAAGAATAGGAGTATTTCGAACTCTTAGTACTGCGAGTAACCATACTATCATCTTAATTATCTAAAGTAGGTTTTTATCCGATTTTGTGATTTTATAGAAAATGCGTTTAGATGGAAAAAATCTTTATGTTTTATAAACAATATGTGATTTAATGAAATGAATTTTATGAATTTTTCAGAAATTAAATGATGATTTTGGAAAATAGAGTAATTGGAGATTGTCTATTTGTTGTGTTATAAATTGTGTTTAAATTGAATGGCTTATGGCAATATGTGAGCATCAATGGCTAAACTGGTTTTTGTGTTGGAATTATATGTAGTGTGTATTCAGCCTTGAGAGGCTAGGTTACGATAAATTGCCCTGTCATGATGTTGAAATTTTATGAATCTGGCAATAGATAAAATAATCCATGCAGTGGAAGGTTCTGTGGACCAGCCTATGAGAGGGGGCACAGAATCAAATATATCTTACCTCGAACGGAGAGCCGTGTGAAAGGTATCTCTTGAGGTAAAGTTTGAGTGCATCTCACACGGACCACCACGTGAGAGTGAGACTCAGCCAACGCCAAGGAATGGCTATGTTTTCATATGTAAAAATATGTTCATGTGTATATGACATTTAATAGCCTTGGCAGTCTCAGTTAGATACTTCGACCAGGGTATCCCCGAGAATGATTTTGGCAGGAGCCAAGTTATCAGAAATTCATAAGCCAAGTTGATTGTTTGAGTAAATTGAATATTCATATTAATTATTCAAGTAGAATGATTCTATTTTACTCGAATGAAATGAGTTGAGATAAGATGAATTGTAATACGATGAACGAATTTGAAATTTATCTCCATTTACTCGACTTTAGATATTTTTTATGATGTTTGTTTACTCACTGGGATTATATAATCTCACCATCCTTTTTTTCTCACATTTCAGGCTCAGGATAGTCAGTAGTTAGCTGATATCGTCGAGAGACAAATTTCGGAGTTGCAACCTTGGAAATCAAAGGTTTACCGACTCACAACCTTAGTTCAATTTTATCGTTCCAGGCCCCACTTGTCATTGTATATTGAGTTACATACTCTGGCTGTCTCTGTTACAGTCTGTAAGAATTTATTTTACTTTCACATTACAAAAATTATTTACGTAGCTTTCTATAAAAATTATTTTACAAGAAAATAGAATATTTTATTCAATATTTTTATTATATTCAAATAATTACCATTTCACTTTAAATAAAAGTTTTAGACATCTAAACTTATGTTTGATTATGAAATATGTGTTTTTGACCCACACACTACATTTTTAGCCGATTTCAAAATTTTCGAGGAAAATGACCAAATCACCCCTATATGGTAGAATTTTCTTTTTGACTGCTTTTGAATCGAAAATGGTCAATACCACTTTAAAACATAATTTTAGTAACTATCACTCACAGGATAAACAAGAAATACTTATGCGAAAGCCTTGCGAGGTTTCAACGGATATTCCGAGTAAAAAATGTTTGTCGAGGTTTTGCGGCAGTTGTCACGGGCTTGAAAGGTGTCATGACCCGGAACTCCCATCGAGCCCGTGATAATCGTCACGGCGTCCCGATATGCACTCATTACCCGGAATGCCAACCGAAACACCGCAAGGCTTACATATCAGTCTTTTCATCTCCCCTGTGAGTATTAGTTACTAAAATCAGGTTTTGGGGAAATAGGAACCAATTTCAAGTTAAAAACATTGAAAAAGAAAATTTTACTCAACAGGGGTATTTTGGCCATTTTTCTTCAAAAATCTCGAAACTGGCTAAAAACGTAGTAGATGAATGAAAAACACATATTTCATGGTTTAAAATAAATTTAGATGTCTAAAACATTTATTTGAAGTGGAGTTGTGACTCCTTGAAGATAATAAAAAATTCGATAAAATAATCTATTTTTTTGTAAAATAATTTTCATAGAAACATCGGTAAATAATTTTTATAGCGTAAAAGCTAAATATATTCGTACATGTTATAATACAGGTAACCAAGGTATAAAATTTAATTTACAATTACACGTGGTCTCGCGACTAACCAAAAGCGTCGGAAGCTGTGAACCTATAGTTTTTTTTTTTTTGATGATTCAAGTCCAACTGTTGTCCTTAACCAAAATTCGCTAACTACGGATTATCCTGAGCCTAAAATGGATGGAAAGGATGCTTGTGAGATTATAAAATCCCAGTGAGTAAATATATACCATCTAAACTATCTAAAGTCGAGTAAATGGAGACGATTAAATAAATCGGCATAAAATGATTCACAACATTTCATTTTCTTTCACTAGATAAATTAAATTCATTTTGCTCTAAAATTAACATGGCTTATGTTTTCCTGAAAACTTGGCTCATGCCAATAAAAAGAATCGTACTCGGTGGCACCTTGATCAGAGGTATCCGACCAAGATCGCCAAGGCTATCAAAACTTCATAAATGTTCAAAATACAGTCATTCCTTGGCGTTGGCTGAGTTCGCCTTCACGTGGTACGCATCACAATTCACAACATCAAAACATTTTTATCAAGGAATTGTTCCCCGGTACGCATTTTAAGAAAATTTGGATAAAATCATCCAAATATTTCATCTCAATACATGTACATTTCCCAAAACAATTTGAAATGCAAGTTCACTCACAGTTTTTGGGAGTCGAATTTAGAAGACTCTGATCATCGATTCTCGAGTGCAATTTCCTTGCTCTTACCAGATGATTCACCACCTTGACAAATTCCACAATAATTTAATTACTATATTGGTGCAAATTAAAATAAACTAACCTAGACTCTATATTAATGCGGAATATAGAATGCAAAATGTCTAAATTTTTGCCTAAATACCATATTGGCCTATTCTGGTCTTTTACCCGATAAATCGATACACGCGTCTGATTTAACTCCAATTAATTCCATTTCTTTTCTAATGCTTTAATTCACCAATTTCAAGTCAATTAACTTAAAATTCAGCAAATCCATCTTCACTTTTTTTCTTGAAAATTTTGGCCAATAATGGTGCAAAAATACCGAAATTTTTCCTATTTGGTTTTCTCACCATAAATCATCATTTTCCAATTCATTTCATTTGAAATGAAATCATTTCATTTTCCACACACTCCATAAGGCATTTGGTCATGGAAAATTTATGGGGAAAATAGATTCTTTCTTGTTTTTCTTACTAACATACAAAACTAGCCTTAAACACTAACATAACTCAAATTCAACCAATTCCAACATCATTTCTCCTATCATATCCATTTTTTCAGAATTGAATTCATCATGAAATCATGCCTCTCAACCATACAAAATGGAAAGAAATGCATGGGTATTGTAGATCATAGGCAAAAGTAAAGAAATGTTACCTTTTTCATTTGATTTTCCTTGAAAATCACACTTTTTCTTGAATTTTTGGCTAGGTTTTTGGTTTTTCCTCTTTGTTTTTATTTTCTTTCCTTTTCTTCTCCTTTTTCCTCTCTTGGCCGAATATGATGAGAGAGAAAGGGGCTGATTTATGCCATTTTATAAAGAAATAATAAAATATTCAAAACATGCCACATGGTATTTTTCCATTGGTTTAAATTTTTAAATATTTGACTTTTTACCCATCAATTTTCTATCACACTTTTGTCATATTTATCCTATTCCATGCTAAATAAAAATCCCTTGGTCTTGAGAAGTGTTGGGGTGAAAAATTTATCGATTTGCCCCTGGGGTAAAAAAATTACGATTTTACCCTTATACTCCGAAAAGTACCAAAATTGCATTTTTTCCACTTTTCAACCTCAAATAACACTTCAATTGATCAATCTTAATTACATGAGGCTAAAATCTTTTTTAAAAATTTATGTTTTGTCCTTTAGTGGTAAAATTATCATTTTGCCCTTATGCTCCAAAAATACCAAGAAATTAAATTTATCATTGCTAAACTTCATATTATGCTCCGAATAATCATATTATACTTCAAATGATTAATCTTGATCAAAGGTGATCAAATTCTTTTATAAAAATCTTCATTTTGTCCTTAAATGACAAAATGACTGTTTTGCCCCTAATCGGTTAATTTTCTCGATTGACTCCAAATTAAACCTCGAACTTCGTATCACCATTCTAAGTCATTCTGTGGGTTTTAAAATTTTTAAATTCCTCTTATAATTTCTATTTGAACTAGTTCAAGGCTCAATTTAACTTGGTTGTACCACTCGGTACAATACCGTCTTTTAATCGAGCTTAACAGGGTCTCACATTCTCCCCCACTAATAAAAATTCAGTTCCCGAATTTAAATTCAAAGTAGAATGGCTTACTTTTACATATCGAAGAGGTGTGGATACTTTGTCTGCATTTCCTCTTCAGTTTCCCACGTTACCTCTTCACTAGTGTGATTTTGCCACAACACTTTCACTGAGGCTACATCCTTTGATCGGAGCCTTTTAACTTGTCTGTCAAGGATAGTTACCGGTTGTTCCTCATAAGTCAAATCATCTTGCAACCGAATGCTTTCATACTGTATTATATGTGAAGGATATGGATTATACTTCCTCAACATAGATACATGGAACACGGGGTGTATATTCGAAAGGTCTGGTGGTAATGCCAATCGGTATGCCACTGCTCCGACCTTTTTTAAGATCTCGAAGGGTCCTATATATCAAGGACTTAATTTACCTTTCTTGCCAAACCTCATTACTCCTTTAGTTGGTGAGACTTTTAGAAATACATGGTCTCCCACTTAAAATTCCAAATCCCTCCGTCGGTTATTCGCATAAGACTTTTGCCTACTTTGGGCTATAAGCATCCTCTGGCGGATCATACGGATTTTATCAGTGGCGTCTTGCACCAACTCAAGCCCCAAAAGTTTTCTTTCCCCTACTTCTAGCCATCCAATGGGTGACCTGCACCTCATTCCATACAGTGCTTCAAATGGTGCATTTGGATGCTAGTTTGGAAACTGTTTTTGTAAGCAAACTCCACTAAGGGTAAATACTGCTCCCATTTGACTCCAAGGTCTATTACGCGTGCCCTCAACATGTCTTCCAAAGTTTGTATGGTTCGTTCAGACTGTCCATCAGTCTGGGGGTGAAAAGCCATACTAAAATCTAACTTAGTGCCCAATGCTTCCTGTAACTTTTCCCAGAATCTGCTAGTAAACTATGTCCCTCTGTCCGATACTATAGAAACAAGAATGCCATGCAACCGTATTATCTCATCCACATAGAGCTGGGCATGCTGAGCAGCCCCATAAGTGGCCTTAACCGAAAAAAAATGACCTGACTTCGTCAACCGGTCTATTATGACCCAGATCGAGTCATAACCCCTACTAGTTCGAGGCAAACCAGTTACAAAATCCATTGCAATTTGCTCCCACTTCCACTCGAGCACTAGTAACGGTTGTAGTAATCCTGCAGGCCTTTGGTTTTCTGCTTTAACTTGTTGACACACTAGGCACTTAGAAACAAATTCAGCCATATCTCTCTTAAGTCCTTCCCACTAGTACACGTCCTTTAAATCTTGATATATCTTTGTAGCTCCTGGATGTATCACATAAGCTACCATATGCGCCTCCTCCAATATCTCTCTTCTCAATTCATCACTATCAGGCATATAGAGTCCGGTTCCATACCTCAACACTCTATCCGTGCCTCTAGTAAATATCTTATCTTTCTTTCCCTGAAGATCCTCTGAGACCTTAGTTACGAACTCATCTTTAACTTGTGCCTCTTTAATTTTGTCCATTATGACAAGCCTCACTCTAAAATGGGCTAGCAATGCATCTGCCTCAGAAACTTCCAAATACACATCCATGTCTCCCAAACTATGCATCTTTCTAACTAACAATCTCCTGTTTGTGGAGATATGTGCTAGGCTACCTATCGATTTTCGACTCAAGGCCTCCGCCACTACATTAGCTTTACCAAGATGGTAAAGAATAGTACAATCATAATCCTTTAACAATTCCATCCATCTACATTGCCGCAAGTTCAAATCCTTTTGCTGAAATATATATTTCAAACTTTTGTGGTCCGTATATATCTCACAAGTCTCCAGATCTTTAAGGCAAACACGATTACTGCCATCTCCAAATCGTGTGCGGGGTAATTCTATTCATGCCTTTTAAGTTGTCATGATGCATATGCAATCACCTTCCCATGTTGCATTAACACGCATCGTAAACCAACCAATGAGGCATCATAAAATACTATATAACCCATTGTGCCTTGTGGTAAGCTCAACATTGGAGCTGTAGTGAGACATGTTTTAAGTTTCTCAAAGCTATCTTCACAAGCATTTAACCACACAAATTTTGTATCCTTACGTGTCAGCATGGTCAGAGGGGCGGCTATTCTCGAAAAATCCTTAACAAAACAACGATAGTAGCCTGCCAATCCTAAAAAGCTTCTAATCTCCGTAACTGATGTTGGCCTTGGTCAATTCTCCACTGCCTCCACTTTCTTTGGATCCACTTGTACACCATCCTTAGAGACCACATGTCCCAAGAATGCAACATTTTCAAGCTAGAACTCACATTTGGAGAACTTGGCATGCAATCGATGTTCTCTCAAAATCTGGAGCACTATATTAAGATGTTGTTCATGCTCCTCTTGACTCCTCGAGTAGATCAAGATATCATCAATGAATACCACTACAAACTTATCCAAATAGGGCTTAAACACTCGATTCATCAAGTCCATAAAAGCTGCAGGGGCATTGGTAAGCCCAATTGACATCACCAAGAACTCATAATGCCCATACCTAGTTCGGAATGCAGTCTTTGGCACATCCTCATTTCGGATCCTCAATTGATGATACCCAGATCGTAGATCTATCTTAAAGAAACATTGTGCCCCTTGTAATTGATCAAACATGTCATCTATTCTTGGGATGGGGTACTTGTTCTTCACTATTACCTTATTAAGTTGTTGGTAGTCAATGCATAGTCTAAATGACCCATTTTTCTTCTTTACAAATAGTATTGGTGCTCCTCATGGTGAAACACTGGGGCGAATAAAACTTTTGTTTAACAGATCCTCCAACTGATCCTTGAGCTCCTTGAGCTCTATAGGTGCCATCTGATATGGGGTATGGATATGGGTCTAGTATCAGGAATCAAATCTATGCAAAATTTGATCTCTCGCTCTAGAGGTAAACCCAGTAATTCCTCGGGAAATACATCCAGAAACTCATTCACTACCGATACTTGGCTTATATCTCCAACCTCTACTCGGGTATCTCTCACAACCGCCAAGTAACCTTGACAACCCTGTCTTAACAGCCTTCTAGTAGATATGGTTGATATCAAGTTGGTTGGAGCATTACTTCTATCCCCCTGGATGCTAAATGATGGCTCATCTAGGAAATCAAATCTAACTATCTTATGGTAACAGTCTACACTGGCATGACAAGGTGACAACCAGTCCATTCTCAATATCACATCAAAATCCAAGGTGTCTAACACCACTAAATTCACTAGAGTGTTCTTATCCTTGATTCGGACTACGCAAGACTGATATTCCCATTCAGCCATAAATGCCTCCTTTAAAAGAGTAGACACCACTAATTGTTTTTCTCTCCTAACATATTTTTTACCCAATCAAAGTACAAAGCATGGAGAGATAAATGAGTGAGTAGATCCAGGTCAAACAATACTCTAGCATCCATATTACAAATGGAAAGAGTACTTGAAACCACTGCATTGCACGTCTGAGCATCTTGGGGAGTCAAAACATATACCCTCGCTTGGCCTCTTCTTGCGAAACTTTGACGTCCAAACCCAGTGGGTCTACCCCGAGAGAAAGCACCAGCACCTCTATCTCGTGTCTCGCTAACCTCTTGGCCAGTTGAGACAACTACCGAATGAGCAGACGAAGCTAGATGAGTAGAACCGTGAATAGAACTTTGCAGTTGTTGGGCCATCGGGCAGTTCCTCCACATAGGTCCAGGCTAGCCACAATTAAAACAAGTCTTTACAGGACGATAGCATTGTCCTCTGTGTGGTCTCCCACAATTATCGCAGGAAGGGATAGCTTAACTATTCTGCCTGGAATCCTGCGACTGCCTCCTTTTACTAAAAGTGTTCCGCCTTGACCCAGCGTTGGCACTCGCCACATCACTTCCCCGTTGGGGAAACCTTGATCCCATCTATGGTCTTTGACGACTAGAGAATGAAATTCTACTACCGAAATCTCTGCGGCCTTGATAACCTTCTGTTTTGGCCTTTCTGCTCTATCTCTTACGGTCTTACTTTCACTGGTCTTCATCTCAATTCGTTGAGCACAATCTACTACAGAAGAGTACGTATGGAAATCTCGGGAGTCCACAGCCTTAAACAATGGTTCCACCAATCCATCCACAAACCTTTGGACCTTCATCTCCTTGGTGGAAACCAAATAAGGTGCATATCGAGACAACTGCATAAATTTTATATCATACTTCGACACCGTCATGTTTGGAGTCTGCACCAATGCCTCAAACTCTCTAGCTCTGGCATTTCGCACACTGTGCGATAAAAATTGATCTAGGAAGGCTGTATTAAATTCACTCCAAGTCAACAGTGGAGCATTTATCGGTCTACCCTTTTGCAAGGAGTCATACCATTCTTGTGCTACATCTTCTAATTGGAATGCTGTTAACTCCACTGATCTAACAGTAGAACATCCCAAGGCATTACAGATCTTTTCCATCTTATCCAAGAAAACCTAGGGTCTTTTTTATGCATCCGACCTAGTAAACGATGGAGGCTTGAGTTTCAAGAAGTCAGGGAGTGAAACCTCTACCTGACCTCTTTCACCCTCTAGAGGTTGGCAGTCGGTCTGGCCTTGTGAACTAGGGGAGGCTTGTGCTACGTGTCTCTCCTCCACTACCTTCTGTATATCATCCCATACGGGCTGCCATCATTTCTACAACCCGATTAACTCCCTATAGAATTGTCGCCAAATCCTCAACAGTAACGCCTCCAATCGGTGGCCTATCTGCCTCACCTAATGGTTGTCCCTTCTCTATCCTATTCATAGGCGTATCCACCCTTACCGGCCTAGCGACCTTGCCACATCTACCTCGCCCCCTATGGGTGGGTGTCCGTGGCCTATTAGTCATCTCAATAGGGACATTTTGTTCCCTCACTTGTCTAGAGACGGCCCGTGTTTTAGGTGGCATTCTTACCTAGATAAGAGCAACACCCGTTATTAAACACAGTTAAGGAAATAAGGAGGTTTCTAAGATAGGGAATTTATGCAGTCACTTGGTTATGAAATGTGCTGTGACTCACAGTTCATAATCAGAGATCCCACATAAAGACCCGACTCTCCGCTAGACTTGACAATAACATCTTAGGACCTAAATAGCCTAGGGCTCTGATACCAACTTTGTCACGACCCAATTCCCTGGCCATGACCGGCGCAAGGGCACAACAGGCATAGCCCACCAAGCCCAAGCAAGCCTATTTTATTTATTTTTACTTGACGTCTTCTCGACTAAGACATCCACACACATCGCACCCAGTGTGCACAAAGCCAACTCACAATGGCAATTTTTGAGTAAAATATACACATCTTATTCAAACAAGCAACTTAGCAATTTACATTGCAAAAACATTTTCATGGTACAAAAAGGCCCATGACTTCCAGCGAAGAATTAACAATAAACGAAATGGGTTGCTACTGAATGCCCACCTTCTACCCAAGAGACACACTACGAGGACTACTTGAACAAGGGTCCAACAGTCTCCTGATCTGAAAACATGAATTTTTTAAAACTATAAGTACGAAACTCAATGAGCGAACATTAGGTGGGAACAAGCAATAATATCCATGAAGGATTTAAAACCATGATGCACACACTTGGAACAAAACCATTTTAATTCAATTTAATATCAAACCCTTTCCCCTCAATTCAAATTAATTTACGATGAAGAGTACTCAATTTCACACATATACACATATAGATGAACACAAATATCACCACTATTTCACCAGCTCATGTGCAACCCCCACATCGTGCACATAGCTGGAGTTATCGTGTGCATCCCCCACATCGTGCACAGGCAATATCATCCTCCATATCTCCACACCCATCATCACCGACATGTGCTCCCCCACATCGTGCACATGTACGATTATAATTATCACACAATATTATTTGTCAATACATATCACACATCTACACATATAAAATAGCATATTATAAGGGCGCATAAATTCATGCCTTTATGCATATCACAATTCACAATATCAAAACATTTTTATCAAGGGCTTGTTCCCCGGTACGCACTATAAGAAAATTTGGATAAAATCATCCAAATATTTCATCTCAATACATGTACATTTCCCAAAACAATTTGAAATGCAAGTTCACTCACAGTTTTTGGGAATTGAATTTAGAGGACTCCGATCACCGATCCTCAAGTGCAATTTCCTTGCCCTTACTGGAGGATTCACCACCTTAACAAATTGCACAATAATTTAATTACTATATTGATGCAAATTAAAATAAACTAACCTAGACTCTAAATTAATGTGGAATATAGAATGCAAAATGTCTAAATTTTTGCCTAAATACCATATTGGCCTATTCTGGTCTTTTACCTGATAAATCGATACACGCGTCCGATTTAACTCCAATTAATTCCATTTCTTTTCTAATGCTTTAATTCACCAATTTCAAGTGAATTAACTTAAAATTCAGCAAATCCATCTTCACTTTTCTTCTTGAAATTTTCAGCCAATAATGGTGCGAAAATATTGAAATTTTTGGTTTTCTCACCATAAATCATCATTTGAAATGAAATCATTTTATTTGAAATGAAATCATGTTATTTTCCACACACTCCATAAGGCATTCGGTCATTGAAAATTGGTGGGGAAAATGGATTCTTTTCTTGTTGTTTTTCTTACTAACATACTAAACTAGCCTTAAACACTAACATAACTCAAATTCAACCAATTCCAACATCATTTCTCCTATCATACCCATTTTTTCAGAATTGAATTCATCATGAAATCATGCTTCTCAACCATACAAAATGGAAAAAAATGCATGGGTATTGTAGATCATAGGCAAAAGTGAAGAAATGTTACCTTTCTCACTTGATTTTCCTTGAAAATCACACTTTTTCTTGAATTTTTGGCTAAGTTTTTGGTTTTTCCTCTTTGTTTTTATTTTCTTTCCTTTTTTTCTCCTTTTTCCTCTCTTGGCCGAATATGATGAGAGAGAAATGGGCTGATTTATGCCATTTTATAAAGAAATAATAAAATATTCAAAACATGCCACATGGCATTTTTTCCATTGGTTCAAATTTTTAAATATTTGACTTTTTATCCATCAATTCTCCATCACACTTTTGTCATATTTATCTTATTCCATGCTGAATAAAAATCCATTAGTCTTGACAAGCGTTGGGGCAAAAAATTTATCGATTTGCCCAGGGGTAAAAAAATTACGATTTTGCCCATGTACTCTGAAATATACCGGAATTACATTTTTTTCACTTTTCAACCTCAAATAACACTTCAATTGATCAATCTTAATCAAATGAGACTAAAATCTTTTCTAAAAATTCTCGTTTTGTCCTCTAGTGGTAAAATTATCATTTTACCCTTGTGCTCCAAAAATACTGAGAAATTAAATTTATCACTGTTAAACTTCATATTATACTCCGAATAATCATATTATACTTCAAATGATTAATCCTGATCAAAGGTGATCAAATTCTTTTATAAAAATCTCCATTTTGTCCTTAAATGACAAAATGATTGTTTTACCCTTAATCGGTCAATTTTTTCGATTGACTCCAAATTAAACCTCGAACTTCATATCACCATTCTAAGTCATCCTGTGGGTTTTAGAATTTTCAAATTTCTCTTAAAATTTCTATTTGAACTAGTTCAAGGCTCGATTTAACTTAGTTGTACCACTCGGTACAATACCGTCTTTTAATCGAGCTTGACAGGGTCTCACATTTATAAGGGAAATTATAAAATAATCAAAGCTTGACACATGTCACCATATGATTGGTCCACATTTAAAACTTAACTATTAAGCGTTTTCTCACCACCACATAAAATACTTCAATTATCCAAAGTATAAAATGATAATAGGTGAATTTCATGGCCTTGACAAGTGTCATGATGGTGTAAAATCTCAAGAATTTCAATTACGTCCTTATAGACATGTGAAATGACCGTTTTGCCCTTATGCTCAGAAAAATGTCAAAATTGAAAATTTTCACTTCTCAAATTCAAATTATGCTCCAAATAGTCAAACTTGATCAAAAATTTCATCCAACATTCCAATTTTGCCCTCATGTGGCAAAATGATCATTTTGCCCCTACGTTATGAAAATTTCCGATTGGACTCCAAATCACCATATTAAGACATTCTAAGGTTCAATAACTCTTAAATACATTTTAAAATCTCTATTTGGACTAGTTCGAGGCTTTAATCGACTTAATTGTACCACTAGGTACGATACCGACTTTTAACGATTTTTTGAGGCATCCAAGTATGCAGACATGCTATCAAATACATAAATGACATGGCAAGTATATAATAGAGCTGGGCTTGACATAGAAGGTGTAGAAGAAACATTCAACCATGCACATTCTTCGTTAAGAAATGTCATTGGACGAACAATTGGAGTTTGGAAGAATATGTGGCATATTTTACGTGATATAAAGCCATTTCCGTTGATAAAACAGGAAAAGATTATTGTTGCAACAACAGCACTTCATAACTACATTAGATAATGTGGTGTTATGGAAGAAGAGTTTGACAAATGTGATCATAATCCCAATTATATTCCTAAAAGTCAAGAAGAAAGAAGTAATGATGAAGAAATGGGTTCATATACTTCTAGAAGAGCATTGGATGATAGTTACATGGGTAGAGTTCGCAATCAAATAGCTACTGCCTTGATGGAAAATAGAAATCATTAATTTATGAGTTATTTATGAATTATGTGTTACCTATGAATTATTTGTGAAACTTTTTTTTTATGATTTATTATTAATTATAAACTTTATGTTATATGAAAATGCTTTTTATATTTTCAAAATTTTATTTTAAATAGATAAAAAATAAAGTTAACTTTTTTTATTTTGAACAAAAAAATTCGTGATTAATAGAAAGTTATTTATTAAATATCCTTTATGGTAATTTTAACCAAAATTAGAGTTTATATAAATTGTTTTGCTAAACAGTTTGTCTATAAAAAAGAGCTTATAAAAAATAAATTTACCAAATAGCTTTAACTTAATTTTAAAAACTATTATTTTTCATAAGAGCTTTATAATAGCTTTTAAGCTAGAAAAAAGCCAGGCCAAACATGCTCTAAGTGCACTGCACTGGTACTAGATTTTGTACATAGGCCTAGATGAATGAACCTAGGCTAAAGAACAATATATGTGTATATGTATATATATGAATTATGTGTGATTGTGCCGTGATGTGAGCCACATAGGAGGCCTATGTTGTGTAAGCCTAAACAATGAGGCTTATATTCAATGTTGAACCCCTAAAAGTGGATTACTCTAGGTGATTGGTATGTTGAGGCAATTTGATTGCATGAGGCCTTGGATACTTAGAGGCACCTAGAATTTAATTGAGGTTAAAATGATTAAAGCTCGATATATGTGGATTAAGGTTTGATAAAAAAATGTGAATAATAAAGGTATAATGGTTTTAATTGTGGATTCGTACTTTCGTCTGAGGGATAAATTCTAGACATTGATCTTATTTGTGGATGAGTGGAGTTCGATGCGTTGTGACTATGTCCGTGCCTCAGGGACGATTCTAAGCAGGGGCGGTAATCGATATCTCGCCTGTGATTCCTATCTACAGTGTACGATGCCATCGATTGAGAGATTACTTCGAATGATTATTATGATGCCACTTGTTTGAGAATACTCTGGGTGATGCCGACCGTCGGAAGATTTGTTTAATTGATGACTTTGACTTTTCGCTAGCTGCTTCGGCACTAAGCATGATCTGTTTTTCGTCAGTGACTTTGGCCCTGTATGTGATTTGATTCTCCGCCGACTAGCCACCCAACATGATTTGATTATGTATAGGGGAGGACCATTCGTTGATTTGATTCATGTATGACGTGAGATAGCCGTGAAAGGGATAGATAAATGTGGTATAATTTTGATATGATACTCCGGTGACTAGTGTATGCCATGGAGAATGATTTGAATAACTTTAATCGACTTCAAAGGTGAGCTTAACAATATGTGGGATGATTTTTAGAGACATTTAGGATGATGATATGCCCTCATATTGGAGATTTAGGGATAATGATATGCTTTATATTTGGATATGTTTGCTAGAACATTTAATTGCATGGAAGGTGTATATAATTTGTATATGTATTTTATATAGACATATATGATTTTGTTTATCTGCATCCCTCATTGAGTATTACAGTACTCATTCATTTATATGCCATATACAGATAAATAGACCACGAAGAAACATGATGAAAATCATCTATAGACAAACTAATTTTGGCATCCTGTAAGTCTTCCATTTTGGTCTCTCCGCTGAGTCAGTCAACATCTTTCGCTATGGATAATGTGTGTAGCCATTGAGTGCCATGTCATGTTGTGTATCAAGGGTTAATATGTATGAACACATTTAGATGGCCAACATATGGCCCTATAAATATTTGTATGGAAATTAGGCCAAAGATGTTGTATTTAACTCGGATTTATTATGAATATTTAATGATTGAATCTTTTGGCTTATGTATGTTTAAATATGAACTCTGAGACATGCTTGGGTCTAGTGGGCTTGCTTGTTGGGATCATGTGCCGGTCATGGCCCTCGGATTTGGGTCATGATAGTGTGGGAAGAGTTGTTGGGGATTATGGGTAGTAAAGATGCATTATGGTGCTATGTGGAGATTTTAACCCTGTACAATATGAGCATGAAAAAACAAGTAGAGGGGAAATTGGTAGATCTATAACAGCTTTTAGGGAATTTATTGATGCGTTGGCATTGGTGGATCTGTCGCTTACTGAAGCCAAATTTATATGATGTGGAAATCGTGATAAATAGGTGTTTAGTCATCTTGATAGATTTTTATTGGAGGTGGACTAGATGGATTACTTTTCGGATATTATCCAAGAATGTCTTTCAAGTCCTTTTTCAGCTCATAATCGATGATTTTGAGGTTTAAAAAAGTTGATTGGGGTCCAAAGCCTTTTATGATCTTTAATTATTAGATGGATGAGAAGAGCTTACAAGAGGTGGTCAACAGGCATGAGAAATGCAATGGTTAAGAAGAAAGAACAAATAGAGGGATTTAGGACAAACTTAAAGGCTTGAAAACAAAAATCAAAGAGTGGAAATCTCAGGTTGTTGGCAATACACAATAGCAAATTCAGTGTCTTGAGGAAAAGATCCAAGTTTTGCAAACTCAATGTCATGAAAAAGACTGAATCAAAGTTGTCAAGAACAATTAGTGAAAAAGAAGTTGAAGTTTTGGGCTTTTTATTAGAAAGAAGAAAGAAAATGGTTACCCAAGTCGAGAGTCAAATGGGTTAAAGAAAGAGATAAAAATTTGAGGTACTTCCACACAATAGCCTTTACAAGAAAAAGAATCAATCACATTGAGAAAATTACAAGTGAGGGAGGAAGTTTTATTGACCCCATAAGCATCAAGGAGGAAATGGTTAAACACTTTGAGAATTTATATAAAGAAAAAGTGGTTGTTAAGTTGGTGGACATGGAGTGGCAGTTCAGCAAACTAAAGAGTCCACAAGCATATTGGAAAGACCTTTTGAGAAAGAGGAAATCTAGGAAACAATTGAAGCCTATGATGGAAATAAAGCACTAAGGTTAAATAGTTATAATCTGAATTTTTTAAAAAAACAGTGGAAAGTGGTGAAACAAAATGATGAGGTTTATTATAAAGTTCTTTAGAAAAGATCGATTAAGCAGAGGGGCCAACACATCCTTCATCACTCTAATTCCAAAGGTGTCAAACCTGTTGGCACTAGGATAGTACAAACTAATTAGTTTTGTTGGTAACATGTATAGAATTATTGCAAAAATGTTAGCCAATAGATTGAAAAATGTCATTGGTGAGACTTTTGGGAAAAATCAGTTTGCCTTCATTCAAGGTAGGCAACTTATGGATTGCTCGCTCATCGTAAATGAAGACATTAACCAGTTAAGGAAAACAAAGTTAAGGTGCTTATTCTCAAAGTGGACTTTAAAAAGGCTTTCGATAGCATCAATTGGAAATTCCTCGATCTCATCATGACTAAAATAGGATTCGGTGAGATATGTGAATGATGGATCAAAAAATGCATTTCCACAGCTTCAATTTCGGTCTTAGTCAATGGTTTGCCTACAAGGCAATTTAAATTGGTGAAAAGCTTGAGGCAAAGTTGTATGTTATCTCCTTTTCTTTTCAACATGGTGGTTGAGGCTTTAAGTTGCATGCTAAGGAAAGTTGGGGAAAAAGATATGATCAAAAGTGTGATTGTTGGCAACAATGGGCTATCAATTTCACATCTTTATATGCGAACGACACCATTTTATTTTGTGAGCCAAAGTTGGACTATTTATTAGTGCTGAAAAGAATACTTTGATGCTTCCAAGGTGTGTCCGGCTTTAAAATCAACTTCTCAAAGAGCCACGTGATTAGAATTTAAGTTAAGCAGAATGTTATGGGTAGTTAGGCTAGGAAAATCGCATGTTAGATTAGGAAAATTCCCACTACATACTTAGGACTTGCTTTAGGCGTTGATCATAATTCGTATAGCTTTTAGAAACTGGTCATTGAAAGAGTAAGTTTAGAATTAGCAAGGCAGTAGGCCAACACTCTATTGTTGGGTGGGGGAATCACACTTTTAAGGTTAGTGCTAATGAGTTTACTAATCTCTTATATGTACCTTTTCCAAATCCCAATTAAGGTGAGAAATGAACTCGAAAAAATTCAACAAAGCTTTCTTTGAGGGGCATGAAGTTGAAAAAAAGGTATACTATACAAGTTGGGACAAAATTTGCAACTATAAAAAATGCGGAGGTATTGGTATCATCGATCTAGAGGTCAAAAATCATGCCTTACTTAATAAATGGATATAGAGGTAAAAAATAGCTTATGGAAGAAAGTCTTTATGGACAAAACCGAAAGTGGTCCTTTGTTGTTGTTGCCTAACATGAGTGTAAACAGGAGTGCTTCTACCTTTTGAAAAAAAAAATTATAAGTCCTTTATGTCACGACCCAGAACTTCCCATCGGGCCCGCGACAACTGCCGCGACATCTCGATAGATATTCATACCCCGAATACCGACCAAAACCCCGCAAGGCTATCGTATCAGTTTTCTTACCCCTCCTGTGAGTGTCGATTTCCGAAACACATAATTTAAATAATTACTAGCCACTTTCAAAATAAAGTGACTAGAAAACGATTCTCGACTCACAGGGACATTTTCGTTATTTTATCAAAAATTTCAAATTTCAGTAATTTCATCGCAAATACTTGGAAAACACATATTTTAAATGAACTAAAAATCATCGGATATAAAATACAATAAAATATTTAACAATATACTGTAATTTCTTATAAAACAATATTTACAAAGTATTTAGTAAATAGGTTTTATAGCGTAAATACAAAATAAAATTTTACATGCTGAGATACAAATAAGCAGAGTACATAAGTATATTTACAGTGACTCGTGGCCCCAAAATAAACATAAGTAAGAAGTCAGAAACCTACTGTAGACGAAGTTACAAGGTCAACTGTCGTTCTCAGCAAACACGGCTATCTACAACTAGTCTGATCCTGAAATGTTGGAAGGGAGAGTGGTGAGTTTACACAACTCAATGAGTAAATAAATACCTCCTAAAATATTTAAAGGCGAGTAATAGGAGACGAAGAAAATCTTTTTATATCGAAGGGTTTCATAACATGAAACCATATTTAAACCAGTGCGAGTAATTTTAATTTACTCACATAATAACAAATATGATAATAATAATAATAAATATAAGGCTTATGATTTATCAAAATCGTGGCTCGTGCCATAAATACATACTCGGGGATACCTTAGCCGAGGTATCTAACCGAGTCCGCCAAGGTCATTCAAATTTATAATTCTACCAAAAATACGGCCAATCCTTGGCGTTGGCTGAGTTCATCTTCATGTGGTGGTTTACGTGAAGTGACTCTGTCATATCTCAGGCAAATTAAATAACCCTGTATGCCTTTACAACTGAGATATCAGTATATAGGGGTTTTACCGTGCCACCTCTAATTAGGCCGGTCCATGGAAACCCATCTACTGCAGAAGATATCAATCCACCAATCAATAAAATTTTAACAGCATAACTAGGCTATTTTATTACTAACCAGCCTGCACGGCAAACAGTAGTTCACATAAATTTCAACACAATAAACCAACAGCCAGTCATATCACATTTCATAAGCCAAATTGATTTAAAAATACAATTTATCATGTAACAAATAGTGGTCTCCCAATACTCTATTTTTCAAAATCACAATAGATTTTCATACAATTTATGAAATAATTTTATTTAAATCTATTATTTTTAAAATATATAATTTTACCAGGAAAATCTTATTTTCATAAAATTCACCAAAAATAGACATAAATCACTTCAGATAATTTAAGTGATAGTATGTTCACTCACAGTTGTCCAAAGTCTAGATTTTTGGTGCACTCGAACTAATTGCCCTCAAGCGTGATCTCTTTGCCTATATCGGACGACTCACCACCTTGACAAATAATAAAGCCGAGAAATTTACTAATTCGTCCCTAAATTGATATAAACTAAATTTAATGACTAATGCATGATATGCAAATGCAAAACGCGTCCGAATTTCGCTAAAATGCGGTATTGACTAATTTTGTCTGATTACCCGATTAATTGACAATTATGCCCAAATCACTTCCAAATTGATCCATTTCTCTTTTAAAACCTTAATTCATCACACACACTTCTAAATAACTAAAATTTCAGCCTTGAAATCCTTAAAATCCTTCACATAAAAATTCAGACATTACGGTGTACTAACATCGTAATTTTTCCTAGTCACATTTTCCATTTAATTTCTCATTTTTCCAAGCCATTTTCCTTGTAATTCAAACAATTCCTCCTTGATATTCAACCCACATGGTTCATCCAACAAAGAACCCTAGGGGAATTGAATGTTTTTCCTAAAACTTTGTTCATAACTATGCTTAACCATCATCAAACAACAACATAGTTCAAATTCAAGCAATTCCCATATAAAATCCTCATCCATACCCATTTGGCCTCAAGAAATTCAGCATGATAACTCATCATTTAACCATGGAAAATGAAAGCTAAAGCATGGGTAAGGTAGGATTAGAGTAGATCTAAAGAAATCTCACCTCGGTTTTGCTTGAATCTTGAAAAAACTTGAATTTTCTTTGATTTTTGGCTTGTCTTTCTTGTTTTTCTCCTTTTGCTCTTTTGTTCTACTTTGAATCTGGTTTGTGCCGAGTTTGATGAGAGAAAGTGAGGGTTATGTGCTGATTTTATTAGTTTAATCATAAAATAAATGGCTTGCCACATGGCAAAATGCCATTAGTCCATTTTTTTCAACTTTTTGACTTTTTATTTCAATTTCTCCACCACAAATAAATTCCATATTTATCCATACCCTAGTTAAACAAAATCCCTTGGTCTTGACCAGTGCCGGGGTGAAAAATTTATCGATTTACCCCCGGGATAAAAAAATTATGATTTTGCCCATATACTCCAAAATGTACCGAAATTACATTATTTCTACTTTTCAACCTCAAATAACACTTTAATTTATCAATCTTAATCATATGGGGTCAAAATCTTTTCTAAAAATTCTCATTTCGTCCTTTAATGGCAAAATTACCATTTTACCCTTATGTCCCAAAAATACCGAGAATCATAATTTTTCACTACTAAAATTCCTTCTATGCTCCAATAATCATATTATATTTCATATAATTATTCTTGATCATTTGAAATGAAAATCTTTATTAAAAATCCCCATTTTGTCCTGAAATTGAAAAATGACCGTTTTGTCCCTAATAGGTCAATTTCTCCGACTGACTCCAAATTGGTCCTCGAACTCCGATTTACTATTTCGAGTAATCCCTGGACTGTGAAATTCCTTATTTCACTTTAAAATCTCTATTTTATTAGTTCGAGGCATAAATCAACTTATTTGTACTTCTAAGTACAATACCGACATTTTACCAACTTTACCGGGCTATTCAGATATGTAGACATGATGTCACATATATATATATAAATATCATGTCAGATAATTTAGGGTAGGGCTTTACAACACTACCCCTCTTAAAATAAAATTTTGTCCTCAAAATTTAACTTACCCGATTCCAAGAATAAGCGTGGGCATTGGTTTCTCATCTGTTGTTTGACTTCCCACGTCATCTCTTCCATACGAGCATTCTTCCACAAGACTTTCACCATGGGAATGCTCTTGTTCCTCAGTACTCGATCCTTTCGATCTAAAATTTGAATAAGCTGCACCTCGAACTTCAAATCTTCATGTAATTCCACTGGAGGTGTTTCGAGAATATAAGAAGGATCAGGTACGTACTTTTTCAACATCGAAACGTGGAAGACATTATGAATTCGATCCAGCTCTGGGGGTAACTCAAGTCTGTAAGCCACTGGCCCTATCCTCTCATTAATCTGAAAGGGTCTGATATATTTGGGGTTGAGCTTTTCCCACTTCGTGAATCGAATCACACCTTTCATTACCCAATAAATACCACAAATTGTCATAATAGTGTAATTGAATAAGACTTAATATTTCAAAATTTTCATATTATTACCTTTCCGAGGAGAAATCTTAAGAAAGACTTTATCATCCACTTCGAATTCTAAATCTTTTCTCCTTCTGTCAGCATAGCTCTTATGCCTATCATGTGCTGTTTTTAGTCGCTCTCGGATGACTTTAATCTTTTCATTTGTTAGATCAATCAATTCCACGTTAACTAGTTTTCTTTCACCAACTTCATCCCAACATAGTGGAGTTCGACATTTTCTTCCATACAAAGCTTTGTATGGCGCCATGCCAATACTGGAATGAAAACTATTATTATATGCAAACTCCACCATAGGCAAATGTCTGTCCCAACTTCCAGTGAAGTCAATGACACAATCCCGTAACATGTCCTCTAGAGTCTGAATAGTCCTCTCAGACTGTCTGTCGGTCTGCGGATGAAAGGGTGTATTGAATTTCAACTTGGTTCCAAAAGCTTCTTGGAATTTTGGCCAAAATCAAGATGTGAATCGAGGATCCTGATCTGACACAATGGAAACTGGGACTCCGTGCAGTCTCACTATCTCATCTATGTAGAGCTTGGCCAACCTTTCGATAGAGTATGTACTATGGATAGCTAGAAAATGAGCAGACTTGGTTAATCTATCAACAATCACCCATATAGCATCTTTCTCGCTCTGTGTTCGTGGCAAACCCAACACAAAATCCATAGTTACATGTTCCCACTTTCACTCGGGAATCGACAAGGGTTGAAGAGTACCTATTGGCTTCTGATGTTCCGCCTTAACTTGTTGACATATAAGACATTTTGCTACAAATTCTGCTATGTCCCTCTTCATGCGCAGCCACCAATAGTTCTCCTTAATAGTCCGATACATCTTAGTGCTATCGGGATGCATGGCGTAGGCGGATGAATGTGCTTCCTCTAAGATAGCTTGCCTTAACTGTTCATCACCTGGAACACAAACTTTGTCCCTAAACATCAGCATACCATCATCTCCGAGTCTAAATTCACTAACTTCTCCATCATGCAGCTTTTGAGCTACCTGTTTCAACTCATCATCATATTGCTGCAACTCTTTAATATGATTCAACAATGAAGGCCTTACCAAGAAATTGGCAAGTAGAGATCCATTTTCACCATTATTCAACTGGATCCTTAAGGACTTCATTTCCATTAGCATAGAGAGATAAGAACTCTGAAATGTTGCTACTGTCGACGATGAAGATTTACAACTTAAGGCGTCTGCTACTACGTTTGCCTTCCCAGGATGATAGTTAATCACTAAGTAGTAATCCTTTATTAACTCTAACCATCTTCTCTGTCTCAAATTCAGCTCCTTTTGGGTGAGCAGATACTTCAAACTTTTATGATCAGTAAAAATCCGACAATGCTCACCATACAGATAGTGTCTCCAAATCTTTAGTGCAAATACAACTGTTGCTAATTCAAGATCATGGGTAGGGTAGTTTACCTCATGCTTCTTCAACTGTCGGGAAGCATAGCTTATTACTTTTTCATCTTGCGTTAGTACACATCCTAAACCCAATTTAGAAGCATCACTATATACCACAAATTCTCTTCCATTCACCGAAAGTGTTAAAACGAGAACGGAGGTTAATTTATTCTTTAGCTCCTGAAACCGACTCTCACAAACATCGTCCCAATCAAACTTAACTCCCTTACGAGTCAAGCGAGTCAATGGAGCAGCTATTAGGGAAAATCCATGAACAAACCTCCGATAATAACCAGCTAATTCGAGAAAACTACGAATCTCCGTGACTGTTCTCGGTTGCTCCCATTGTAATATTGCTTCGATTTTCTTGAGATCTACATAAATTCCAGCACCAGACACTGCATGTCCTAAGAAATTCACTTCCTTCAGCCAAAATTCACATTAGAGAATTTGACGTAGAGTTGTCTTTCACGTAAAGTCTGCAACACAATGTGTAAATGGGTAGCATGGTCATCATTACTCCTCGAATATACCAAGATGTCATCAATAAAGACTATCACAAACTTGTCTAAATACGGATGAAACACCTTGTTCATGAGATCCATGAATGCTACCGAGGCATTAGTCAATCCAAACGGCATCACCAGAAATTCATAATGCCCATATCCAGTCCTGAATACAGTCTTAGGTACATCCTGCTCCTTAATCTTCAACTGGTAGTACCTAGACCTCAAATCAATTTTAGAGAACACCCTAGCACCTCGCAACTGATCAAAGAGATCATCTATCCGGGGTAAAGGATACTTATTCTTGATGGTCACTCTATTCAGCTGTCGATAACCGACACACAGTCGAAGAGTACCATCTTTCTTTTTAACAAACAAGACCGGTGCTCCCCAAGGAGAAATACTGGGGCTAATAAAACCCTTATTTACTAAGTCTTGCAATTGAACCTTTAATTCTTTCAATTCCACGGGAGCCATTCGGTATGGGGGAATAGAAATAGGTGCAGTACCCGAAAGTAAATTAATAGGGAACTCAAGCTCTCGATCTGGAAGTAGTCCTGATAAGTCATCTGAAAATACATCTGGGAACTCTCCCACTATCGGGACATCCTTTAATCTAGGTTCCCCTACTGAAGTATCAACCACATGGGCCAAATAAGCTGGGTATCCTTTTTGCACCAATTTTCAAGCTTTGATGGCCAAAATTACACAAGACGATAATATCCGGTGTTCCCCTACAAATACAATCTTTGCTCCCTCTGAACTCCGAAGAACAACTTCTTTTCTAAAACAGTCTACATTTGCTCAATAGGCACTCAACCAGTCCATACCCAATATTAGATCAAAATCCCTGATCTCCAAAAGAATCAAATCACCCCTAAATTCTTCTTCATCGACTTTTACCCCATAATCTCTATAGCAACTATTTCTAACTAGTTGCTCTCCTAGAGGAGTGTGAACTATGATTTCTTCCTCTAGTGGTGACAGGTTTCTATCCGCAAATGATGTAAATGTTGTGCTGATGTAAGACCTATCAGAACCAGAGTTAATTAAAACATATGCATCTTTACCAAATAAAGACATAGTACTTGTCACGGTGCTAGGTCAAGCACGCGCTTCCTCCTCCGTAACTGCAAATACCCTCGTCAGAGTGCGAACTGGTGGTCTAGAAGATGGATGTGCTGAAGCATTACTCTCAACACCAGATCGTATGACCACTCTTTGCCTTTGTTATGGTCTAACCGACTCTATCCTCTGCATATCTGTGTAGACTAGTGCAGATGGGGCAGCTACTGTACCCTGTTCGAATTGCGAACAATTCCTCTTAATACTGCCTGTTCACAATGAAAGCATTATACAGGCACCTTGCACGGTCTAATATGAAATTTTTTGCATCTCCTGCATCTGTCTGAACCTCCGAAACTCTTCCCCAAACTAGTCATTCCCAATCTACTAAACCTTAGAGGCCTCTGCTGTGATTGTGAAAACTGGGATCGAGGAGATGTTATCGAGACAAAAGCAGTACTCCCAGAAGCAGATGTGTCCCTACCTCTCTCAAGTGGCTGACTAGTGGATACACTCGGGTTTCTCCTCTTAGCAAACTCAGCCCGTATCCTTCGATTTTCATTAACGAGCTGTTCGACCCTTAAAGCCATCTGCACCACTTCCTTATGAGGTTCCCGACCTGTTACAATCATCCTCTCTCTAATCTCATTACGAAGCCCTTCCTCAAAGTGACTTGCTTGTTCTTGCTCCGTCCTCACCAATTCTGGGACATACAACATCAACTCATTAAAACGAGTCTCATACTCCTTCACCGTTGAATTCCCCTACTTCAGGCTCAGAAACTCCTTTCTCTTCTCTTTCTGATGGAAGTACATGAAGTACTGACCATCGAACTCTCTAAAGAAATCTGTCCAAGTCAATGGCGTAGTGGAACGGGATTTTACTGCGCTCCACCATGTACGAGCTCGTTTCTCCAACAACCTTGTGGCTACCATTACTTTCATCTCATCATCCAGTCTCATGTCCACAAAGGTCTCAGATATCTGATTAATCCAATTTTTTACCACCGTTGCATCCAATTCACCCGCAAAAGAAATACAGCCAAGCTGTCTAGTTTCTTTTAGCTTCTTCAAGACGGAGACTTCCAGTGTCAGTGGTGGTACTGTAGGTATAACGGTAGGCACTGGAGGTCGTACTTGACCAGTCTGAGTCTGACCAGCCATCGTAGTGAAAAATGTTGCCAATGCCTATGCCGCTTCAGGTGGCATGGCAAGAGCACCAGTAGGTGGCGGGGGTGGTGGTGGATGTGGAAGACTCTTTGCCGATTCAGTGGCGAATGCTGCTCGGAACATAGATGCAGTTGTATCCTCCTCTACCTCCTCTAACAGCCAAGGTTGGGAACGACTCCTTCCTCTCCCGACCAATCGAATAACTGGCGGTCGCCCGCGTTTAGGGGGCATATCGATCTATATAAAAAAAAATTTACGCAAATTTAAGCGACCTCAGATTCTACATGCAAATGCATCCTAGTAAACCTAACCTGACTTAACCTAACTCGGGCCACACTGACACTGTAATCTTTAAATCGACTTTTTAAAACCAACTCTTTCAAATCAAATTTTGAAACCAAGAGCTCTGATACCAATCGAATTGTCACGACCCGGAACTTCTCATCGGGCCCGCGACAACCGTCACGACATCTCGATAAATATTCATACCCTGAATACCGACCGAAACCCCGCAAGGCTATCGTATCAGTTTTCTTACCCCTCCTGTGAGCGTCGATTTCTGAAAGTCATAATTTAAATAATTACTAGCTACTTTCAAACTAAAGTGACTAGAAAACAATTCTCAACTCACAGGGACATTTTCGTTATTTTATCAAAAATTTCAAATTTCAGTAATTTCGTCACAAATTCTTGGAAAACACATATTTTAAATGAAATAAAAATCATCGGATATAAATACAATAAAATATTTAATAATATACTGCAATTTCTTATAAAACAATATTTACAAAGTATTTAGTAAATAGGTTTTATAGCGTAAATACAAAATAAAATTTTACATGCTGAGATACAAATAAGCAGAGTATATAACTATATTTACAGTAACTCGTGGCCCCAAAATAAACATAAGTAAGAAGACAGAAACCTACTGTAGATTAAGTTGCAAGGTCAACTGTCGTTCTCAGCAAACACGGCTATCTACAACTAGTCCGATCCTGAAATGTTAGAATGGAGAGTGGTGAGTTTACACAACTCAGTGAGTAAATAAATACCTCCTAAAATATTTAAAGGCGAGTAATAGGAGACGAAGAAAATCTTTTTATATCGAAGGGTTTCATAACATGAAACCATATTTAAACCAATACGAGTAATTTTAATTTACTCACATAATAACAAATATGATAATAATAATAATAAATATAAGGCTTATGATTTATCAAAATTGTGGCTCATGCCATAAATACATACTCGGGAATACCTTGGCTGAGGTATTTAACCGAGTCCGCCAAGGTCATTCAAATTTATAATTCTACCAAAAATACGGTCAATCCTTGGCGTTAGCTGAGTTCATCTTCATGTGGTGGTTTACGTGAAGTGACTCTATCATATCTCAGGAAAATTAAATAACCTTGTACGCCTCTACAACTGAGATATCGGTATATAAGGGTTTTATCGTGCCACCTCTAATTAGGCCGGTCTACGAAAACCCATCTACTGCAGAAGATATCAATCCACCAATCAATAAAACTTTAACAGCATGACTAGGCTATTTTATTACTAACCAGCCTGCACGGCAAACAGTAGTTCACATAGATTTCAACACAATAAATTAGCAGCCAGTCATACCACATTTTATAAGCCAAATTGATTTAAAAATACAATTTATCATGTAACAAATAGTGGTCTCCCAATACTCTATTTTTCAAATCACAATAGATTTTCATACAATTTATGAAATAATTTTATTTAAATCTATTATTTTAAAATATATAATTTTACCAGGAAAATCCAATTTTCATAAAATTCACCAAAAATAGACATAAATCACTTCAGATAATTTAAGTGATAGTATGTTCACTCACAGTTGTCCAAAGTCTGGATTTCTGGTGCACTCGGACTAATGGCCCTCAGGCGTGATCTATTTGCTTTTATCGGACGTCTCACCACCTTGATAAATAATAAAGTTGAGAAATTTACTAATTCGTCCCTAAATTGATATAAACTAAATTTAATGACTAATGTATGATATGCAAATGCAAAATGCGTCCGAATTTCGTTAAAATGCGGTATTGACTAATTTTGTCCGATTACCCGATTAATTGACAATTATGCCCAAATCACTTCCAAATTGATCCATTTCTCTTTAAAACCTTAATTCATCACACACACTTCTAAATAACTAAAATTTCAGCCGTGAAATCCTTAAAATCCTTCACATAAAAATTCAGACATTACGGTGTACTAATATCGTAATTTTTCCTAGTCACATTTTCCATTTAATTTCTCATTTTTTCAAGCCATTTTCCTTGTAATTCAAACAATTCCTCCTTGATATTCAACCTACATGGTTCAGCCAACAAAGAACCCTAGGGGAATTGAATGTTTTTCCTAAAACTTTGTTCATAACTATGTTTAACCATCATCAAACAACAACATAGTTCAAATTCAAGCAATTCCTATATAAAATCCTCATCCATACCCATTTGGCCTCAAGAAATTCAGCATGATAACTCATCATTTAACCATGGAAAATGAAAGCTAAAGCATGGGTAAGGTAGGGTTAGAGTAGATCTAAAGAAATCTCACATTGGTTTTGCTTGAATCTTGAAAAAACTTGAATTTTCTTTGATTTTTGGCTTGTTTTTCTTGTTTTTCTCCTTTTGCTCTTTTGTTCTCCTTTGAATCTGGTTTGTGCCAAGTTTGATGAGAGAAAGTGAGGGTTATGTGCTGATTTTATTAGTTTAATCATAAAATAAATGGCTTGCCACATGGCAAAATGCCATTAGTCTATTTTTTTTAACTTTTTGACTTTTTATTTCAATTTTTCCACCACAAATAAATTCCATATTTATCCATACCCTAGTTAAACAAAATCCCTTGGTCTTGACCAGTGCCGGGGTGAAAAATTTACCGATTTGCCCATATACTCCGAAATGTACCGGAATTACATTATTTTCACGTTTCAACCTCAAATAACACTTTAATTGACCAATCTTAATCATATGGGGCTAAAATTTTTTCTAAAAAATCTCGTTTCGTCCTTTAATGGTAAAATTACCATTTTACCCTTATGTCTCAAAAATATCGAGAATCACAATTTTTCACTGCTAAAATTCCTTCTATGCTCCAATAATCATATTATATTTCATATAATTATTCTTGATCATTTGAAATCAAAATCTTTATTAAAAATCTCCATTTTGTCATGAAATTGAAAAATGACCGTTTTGTCCCTAATCTGTCAATTTCTCCGACTGACTCCAAATTGGCCCTCGAACTCCGAATTACTATTTCGAGTAATCCCTGAACTATGAAATTTTTTATTTCATTTTAAAATCTCTATTTTATTAGTTCGAGGCATAAATCAACTTATTTGTACTTCTAAGTACAATATCGACTTTTTACCAACTCTACCGAGCTATTCAAATATGCAGACATGATGTCACATATATATATATATATATAAATATCATGTCAGATAATTTAAGGTCGAGCTTGACACTTTATTTTCTACTAACAAATATTTCTTGCATGTGTTCTTTAACCTTGGTTTTGTAGTGGGCAATGATGAGAACGTATTGTTTTGACAAGATGAATGGATAAAAGGTCTGATTGTAGCTCAAGTCATTCCTTAGATATTTGCCTTGGTAGCGAACAAAAAAGGCAAAATAGCTTAATATGGTAGCTAGGAAAATGAGAACTGGCCATCGAATATCCAATTGAGGCAACAACATTTTGACTAGATGGTTGAGCAATGGAACCACATGAGATATTTACTTTGCGATTTGCAACTAAGCAAAAAGTTAAAGAATGAGTTGGTGTGGAAAAAAGAAATGAATGGAATTTACACTACAAAATCTTTCTCTAAATCAATCCTTGCTCCTATGGATAAAATTGATGGGATTTGGAAGCAAGTGTGGGCAAATTTGGCACCACGTATAGTTGAAACATTTGTGTGTCAGCTTCTCAATGGCAAGATAGCAATGAAAGAAGAACTCGCAAAAAAAAGAGTGCTTAATATTAACTCGCTGCAATGTGTTCTATGTAACAGTGATAGGGAGACATGCAACCACTTTTTTGTTACCTGTTCAAAGATGTGGAAAGTATAGGCAAGTTGGTGCAAAGTCTCAAGCTATCAATGGGCTTACCCAAAGGATGTCAGATAATTTTTTGAGGCATGGAATGGTTGCCAACAAAGTGAAAGGGACTACGAGGTATGGAAAATAACCTACTTTGCAATTGTTTGGTCTATATGAAAAATAGACAACAAGGGACTATAAAAATATATTATTTTTTATTATTAATTACTTATAATTTATTAGCATTTTATATTAACCCTAATATTATTTTAAATTATTTAAGTAATATTAATTTAATTTATGATTTCATCATTAAAATAGTAGTGAATATTATTTGCTATATGTGGACACTATTTTCCTACTTAATATCAATGTTAGAAACAAAAAATTTGTTTTTGAAAACAATGCAAGAAATTTTTGCTCCTAAAAATTTTGAAAATTTGGTATTCCTTCTCCCAATCATTTTTACTGTATTTTTTAAATAAAAAACTGAAAATTAAAAAAATTGTTGCCAAACAATACCCTAGTAAAAGCATTTTATTTTAATACAAAAATTAAATGTCTGTTTTATTATTTATAAAATTAAACTTTTAACATTAATTTATAACAAACACTATCATATATATATATATATATATTTAAATACCTTTTTAATTCATTACCTTTAAACAAAATTCTAACATTCAAAGAAGTAAATAACACAGCTTTCAAATTTTTTGTTTTTCGTTTTTTAAATGTCAAGTTTCTAAATTATGATTGACCTTATAAGCCATAAATTAATTAGTGAATGACATAAATTAATTAGTAATAATTAATCAACATATATAAAAAAAAATTTGTATCACCTAAAGATTTTTGTTTTTTTGAGGATTTATCTTTTGACATAATCTAATGAATATTTATTTGTTTTTATAATATCAAGAATCAAAATTAGAGATGTATCAAGTTAATGAAATTTGAGTAAATTTGAAATGATCTGTTTAAACCTTAATTAAAAATCAACTAACTGAATACAAACAAATGTAGGAAAAAAATTTCAATTGGAAAATTACGCAGGTATGGCGTGAAGGGAATGGGGTGACAGATCAATTAGCCAAGCAAGGTATTTCAAGGCAATTGGATTTTATTCTACTCAACCTTGGTGAGCCTGATGCACATATTAGTACAAATGTGACAGACATATAGCTGTTAGTTTCTGCCTAACACGGTTTGTTGTGCCGTCTTGAAGTTTATAGTAGTGATTAGTGATGGATCAGGATTGTAAATATCTATTGAGTTTAATTATCTTGAGTAAAGTCCTGATTATAATTTTTTTGTTTAATTGGAAGAGAGTTATAAGTTGAGTGGATCACTAATGTTTATGATTGAATTTGACATAGTAAGGAAATACTATAAAGACTAATAGTATGTTTGGTTGGGAGAATGGAATAGCCATTCCCTTTTTATTCTTAATTCTTTTTTAACACTTTATTTGGTTGGAAGGAATGGTCATTCCTTGGAATGGCCATTCAAGGAGATGAGGGAATAGCCAATACCAAGGCCTCCCTTGGAATTGGCTATTCCAAGACACAAGGAATAAGTAAAAATATTATTGGATAAAAATGTCCTTCATTAATTTGAAAAATCACCATACTATACAAAACACAATTTGTTCATTTGTTTCCATTTCTTTCTCTCTCTAGCCAACTACCTCTCTTCTTTTCTCACTAAATTAAAATAAATTTAAAATTTAAAAATAAAAAAGAAAAAACTAAAATAAATTTAAAATAAAAAGATTTAAGTTTTAATTATAAATTATAAAAAGTAAATATGTTAAACTTAAAAATTAAATTAAAATTTTAATTATAAATTTTTTATATTTTAATATTTTAAAAATAAAGAATAAAATAATAATATTAATGCTTTCATTATAAATATTTTAATTTAAAAATTAAATATTATAATAAATGGTATTTATGTCATTTACCATTTATTCCTTAGTTATTTCTAAAATTATTCCTACCAATCAAATATTAGAATAATTCATAATAACAATTCTTGTCATATTCCATCCCCATGAACCAAATTACATAATAGTTATTCATCTATTATTCTATTCTTATGAAATGGTTATTCCAATCCCACTCTATTCCTTATTGTGAACCAAACACATCCTAAATGTTTAATTTGGGGCTAAAACTTTTAGGTTTTTGTCGATTTAGGATAAAACATTTTAATTGTAATAATCGAAGGCCAAATATTTTCGATTTTTTACAATTAAGGGTTAAGGTAAAAGATGTGTAACGCGTATAGGACATGCACATGGTGTAGACGCAAACTTGGAAGGATAAGATACAAAAGGGTAGTTTTGTTAGAAAATTTTTTCTATCAAGTCAAAATGATACAAATTATGGCATAGAGTGTAACAACTTTTTCATTATGGTATGTAATAATTAAATTTTTCAACATGCTTGTATAATAATTAAATCTCCAACATGACATGCAATAATTACATTTTCAACATAACATGTAACAATTAAATTTTTAACATGAGATGCAACAACTACATTTTCAATGCGACTTTTAGTTGCGTGTGATACACACTCCATCTATTTATCAACTTAACTTTTAATTGTAAGGAATAAAAAACATTTGGTTCTTTATTATTACAATTGAAATGTTTGATTCTTAATTGAAAAAGTGTCTAAACGTTTAGCTCCAATTTAAGCATTTAATCTACTTTAAATGGTTATGGGATGTGAACAGTTAGCTTTTGGTCTTGGATAGAAAATTGTGGATTAAAAAGTTGCTATAGTCTAATTGCATTAGTGATAATTGGTAATTGTAAAACAGAGATGGCTGGAGTATAATTAATTGGTATTACAATCTTTTAGTTGTATTCTAGGACGGGGGTTATTATTAGATATCCAATATCTCTAAATTATGTTTTTTTTTAATATTTTAGAATTATTTTTTGTATTTATTTTTCAACGTAATTCATAGTTTAAAGTTCTTTTGACTTTGATATCAAGTAATAAATTTACCTACTTTTTTAAAAAAGAAAACAAAACTAATTGAATACGAACAATAGAAACTCAAAAGTGATCCGTATAACTGCAATTTCGGTTGACCCGAATCAATCACTCAAGTGACGGTTCAAAAAGCATATAGAGCCGTCTGGTTTGGCAGGCCGCTGAAGTCATAATGAGCGGGCACTTGAAGGTGGTTGGGTCATGAAACCATCATATCATATAGCGACAAAATGTTAGGTCACCCGAAAAAGTGCTTTCTTTTTAGCGAGAGATGGACGGCCAACATCCCAAGCCGAAGCTTTCACTCTCTCACCAACCCACCACCGACCCAGCCTGGGTCCCCCTCCATCCCAATTTCTCACCAACCGTCGAGCATAGCCAACTATTGCATCTCAGCCCTCAATTCCAGTTTCAAGTAGTATATTATGTACCACCCATTTCATAAATAAAATAATTATTTTTATATTTGATGCAAGTCTTTATGCATAAATCAAATATTGTTGTTTTATTAATAAAATAAATTTAAAATTTAAGAATTCTTAAAAATAAAATCTCATAATTTTTAAAAATATTTATTTTAAATTTTTACTTTTACTCATTTATGAGATAAGATTACGCACTAATATTACTTTATCTTTTATTTATATTCAATATTTTTTGACATATCACATTATCTTTCAAGTATATTACCTTTCTCACAATTTGTTAGATTCTGATCAAACTCAGTAAATTCAACTAATTTGTAAATTTTAACAAATTCTATAAAACAATAATCAAATACTTCAAGCTTTTTTTTTTTTACGTCAAGATAAAAGTTTTTGTTACTAGTGTATCTAATAAATTTTTTAAACTAGTAATAAATATATGTAATATGAAAGAAAAAATATTAAAACTCTATAATACAATGTTTTCTTGTCATTCACGTGGTAGAACAAAGCTATAATAAAATTTGTATGAATAATTTATATATTAATATTAAAAAATTTTATTTATTTTTCCTTCAAAATTTTATACTTCAAAAATATTTATGTTTATATATATATATATAATCATTATAAAAAATGAGTATTTAAATGCAACACGTGTGACAACAAATACTATTAATATAAAATTATTTCTACAAATAAAAAATCATTTCAAATATAATAAAAATAAATTTAGTTTCAATAATTCTAGTTATTATTGCAGTTCAACATTTAATAAGTTTTTGAATCTTACAATAAAAAATCTGAATAATAAAAAAATAACTAACGTGTTATATCATGTGCAGGTGCAACATAAATAATGCAGAAAAGTAGTGACATTCTTCCCAAAGATGGTCAAAGATCTGGTCATTGAAGAGGCTAAAGATCTCCATATCCTCCAATGGGCAGTTTTTTGACCTATAAGAGAAAATATATTTTAAATATAATGATTTTATAACTTTATAGATTATCATTAGGTCCATTAATTATTATTTACAAATTTAAACTAATGTAATTTAAAAATAGACTAACATTGAATCAAATACTTCTTTTTTAATAAAATGACTTCTTATAATTAGGTTAATTATTGATTATAATAAAAATATAATTTAATTGTAGATGAAAATAAAACAATTAGTTTAAGTTTCGAAATGAAATCATTTCTCGTTCCATGAAGTTACAACTACAAAATTTCAATTACAAGTAAATAAAACAATTAAGTAAATAAACTAACATAAACTTAGACTGAACCCGCATTTGATAAGATTTGAATCTGAGATCTAAAGGTAAAAACCTCCTCCTCGCTATTGAGACAAGGTTTCATTATCATTTCATAAAAAGTAGACAATATTTAATCAATTTGTTTTAAGTTTAACAATAATGATTATTATAATTTCTAAGGTTAAGATTAGGTGGAATAATTATAAATTATAAATTATAAATTTAAATATAATTTCGAAACAAACTAACCTTGAATCAATTAGTTTTAATTTTTTTTATATAATGAGTTCTTGAAATTTCTAAGATAATTATGACTAAAATTTTAAGTATTATCTAACCGTAAGCTAATACGAAATTAATTAATTTTAATTTAAAATATAATTATTTTTTATAATTTATAAGAATAAGATCAGATTAGTTATATACAGTAAGCAAATACATTAAAAGTAGACTAATCTTGAATCAATTAGTTATAAAATTTTAATTATAATTATTAGGTATAGTTTTAAGTATAGTGAGATTAGGTCACTTAACCAACTAGACTTGGTAGGTTAGTTTTATTGGATATAATATATATATATATATATATAATTAATAATTAACCAAATTTTAAATCTTAAAATCAAGTCAACACATATTCATCAATGCCTAAACGTTGAAATTAGACCCAATATTGAATCTATTACCAATTGTTTTTAGATGTGGCAAATACTTATATAAGTCTTTTATTTTTCACTTCATAACGGTAAATAACCGAACCTATATTGTAGAAGAAAATTGAAAATTAAATGAAATCAAAATTAAAAAGCACAAACATATCTATATTTAGAATATTGTATATGCGAATGTGTTAATTTGAGATATTTTATTATATATCATATTTATTTTTGTCATTTTCATTTTTTTATCAAATTTTGGGCAAGAAATTATGAAATGAAATGATTTTGTAATGGAAAACTTTCCAATATGTTAATAAAGTTTAAATTTAAAAAAAAAATGAAAAACAGGTTATGAAATGAATATATTGTATTAATTCAACATCATTTGTCAAATGAGAGGAATCATTACTTAATTTATGAAAATGATCGCATGAAATTAAATAAGATCGAAAATAATTTGAAACTTCTTCAAATCAATCCGAATTTGAACGAAATTATATTTAAAATGATTCAAATTTAAAACTATTTAGACACGAAAATAATATTGAATGTCTAAATCTAAAATGATTCAAACTAGAAACGACCAAAACAACTTAACCCAAGCCTTCTTGTTTACTAGCTCCCTACCAAGGAAGCAGGAAGAAAGGACTTCCGATAGAAAGTCAAGCGAGAGGAATAAGTCAAGAAGCCGGGTTACCTTTTTTCGCGCATGTAAGTTTGATTTGCCTTAACCACATGCCTCATGACTCATGCCACTTGGGGATTCTATTGAGAAAACGGAATGGCTGACCTTGGTAATAACTGGCAGGGGGTATTTTTGAAAAAATATAGAAATAAAAACCTCATTAATTAATCAAACCTATAATATTTGACTTAATGGCTAGCACATAAATCCAGAGAGAAGAAGTCAAGAATTTTATCTGGGGGGTTTGAGATAAAAATAATATATTAGAATAGTGAGGGGTAGCCTTTCTTTAAAATAAAATAAATATTAAATTCAAATGAAATAATAATGTAATTCCATAGAAAAGTATAAGTTCTTTTATAAATTTCTTTTGATTTTTATGGAATTATATGAAATTCTTTTGATTAAAATAAGAATATTATATGAATTTCAAACAATATAACTTATACGGCACATAGTAAATAAATTAATCTATATATTTATATATATAAAAGCATCAATTTGTGTTTAAAAATATTAATTGATGAAAAAAGACATCTTTGTTCATTTTATTTATAGATTGACATTTTAAGAATAATTTTTATTGATTTAAATTTTAAGAACAATAATAAATTAATAATAATGAGATTTGCCTTTGTATAGACAAACATTCTAATTTCATTGAATTACTTTCATTAGAAAAAAGTTCACTTGGTTCTAAATTCTTTCTTCATTATATTTCTAAATGAGAAAATTGTGAAAAATGACTTTCGTAGTAAAGACAATTCAAAAATGACGATCACTATAATTTTAATTGTTTTTAGACAATTTTTAATAGGACTTGACAAGAATACCCTTTAAACAATTTCAGACAAATTAAAATGGTTTCAGTTTTTTCTATCCCGCCATTCAGATAAAAATTTTAAAATTAAATATTGTTTTCTCTTTATGCTCAAATACTATTTATCTTGCCATCCAAAGAGTAGAGATGACATCAAGTTATTTCTTATTTTGTTTTATTTTTTTAGATGGTGGATCTCGGTGTTCTTAAGGGCGATGAACAACAATTTTACTTTGATTGCAAGCAGCATGATGAATATGGTAACTAGATGCTTTCTAGTAATGACTTGTTTCGAAACGTGTGCTGCGATGGAGATGTCTGTGTTGATGAATTGGATCGGATTGGTTAAGATGATGGGCTCAAAGAGAAAAAACAATTAAAGTATGTTTAATGGGTTTTATGGCGGTTCACACTCTGGTTAGTTTTAAGGCCCACGTGTCACTATAATTTAAATTTCACACTTTAGTTGTTTACATTATGATATGTAAAAACATAATAAATTAATAGTTTTATAAAAATTGTTTTATGAGAAAATATATTATTTTATTAAATATTTTTATTATAGTCAAATAATTAAATTTTATTTCCAAATAAATATTTTAGATACTTAAATTTATTTTATCATGATAAATGTGTTTTATACGCATTTACTACTTTTTTTAGCAAATTTCAAAATTTTTGGTGAAAAACGACGAAAATGCCCCTGTGAGCCGGATGAAAGTATTTTAGTATTTTTAAATTGAAAATGACTAGTGGTATTCGAAATGTGACATTTCATAATCGTCGCTCACCGGGGAAGTGTAAAAGCTGATACGAAAGCCTTGCGGAGTTTTGGTCGGTATTCAGGGTGTGAATACCTATCGAGATTTCGCGGCGGTTGTCATGGGCCCGATGGGGAGTTTCGAGTCGTGACAACGTGATTGGTTTTAGAGATTGCATGACTGATTTTCAAGCATTGCATGATTGATTTTTAAGTAATGCCTAAGTCACGCAATGCCTTACTAATAAGTCACGCAATGTCCGTCAACTAGTCACGTAATGCCTTATTAAAAATTAGTCATATAATGCTTAAACATTAGTTACACAATGCCCAAAGTCAATCACGCAATGTCCAAAATCAGTTACGCAATACTTAAAAACTAGTCATGCAATGCCCAAAAACTACCAAAACTATTGAATTTCATTTAACAAGATCGACAATTTTAAATAGTCCATCATATCCCATTTAACAACATAATTAATGAATATACCTACTTGAAAAAAAATGTTCAAAATGTTCAAAGGTTTTTCTTTATATATAAAAAATCACTCCAAAATGCTTAAAAATGCTCAAAACGCTCAAAAGTTTTTTTCATGTATCAAAAACGACTCCAAAATGCTCAAAATGCTTAAATGTTTTCCTTTCTGGTAAAGAATACTCTAGAGATGAATAGTCTGATGAGAAAAGCTCAAAAAATATGAGTTTATTTGAAGCACAAAATTATTTTTGAGGAGATGTACGATTTGTTTATAAGAACTGAGGAGTTATGGACCATATAAACATACTTTACTTGTTGAAATGTTTTGTGTTGAGGCACGGACCCAAACGGATGGGTCGATTTCATTAAGGACAATTTTGTTCAAATGTGGCTTTTTTGGCTAAAAACAATTAAAATTATGGAGAGGTTTATTCTCAAAAACACCTTATGATTGGAGCCTATTTATGAAAAGTACCCTTTTTAAATTATAGCCATATTAAATAATTGTATTTAAGTACACTTAAATAATAAACATTTTTTTGAAACATAATAAAAGATTTCAACTCTTAATTAATTTTAAAGAATGCTAGGTAAAAATAGGGGAAAGAAAAAGGTCAAATTATGTGTGCAAAATCATAGATTCTTTCCTATCGATTTTAAGTTCACCAAAGGGAAGAATGCTCCGAGGAAAATGGTCTCGTCTATTAACAATGCTATGATCAACAATCAAACTGCTGAACAAGAAGAATTTGATGGTACCTTGCCTCATCAGTCTCTCACAATTCTTCAATATTAGAAACTCATTATGCTTATCAATGAGGATCATACTGATGTTAATGATGAACCATCGTCTTTGACCAATGGCGGTATGAATGTTCAACAACTCAAGCCTTCAACTCTAAATTATTCATCTATGGCAGGCATGATAGCTAGACTTTCTTGTTTTAACTCACTTTATGGCCTGTATGATGAATCATCACATGACAACATGTCTAAAATTTATCCTAATCGTTGGATAATTGATTGAGGTGCTATTAATTTTATATATATATATATATATATATATACATAGAGAGAGAGAGAGAGAAAGAGAGAGAGAGAGAGAGAGAGAGAGAGAGCATGCAATTTGAAACTTTTCCTTTCATCCATGCCAGTTAAGAATGCATTTGTTCATTTGCTTAATGATATTAGAGCAATAGTCACACATATTAGTTATGTTACTAACTAATTTGATTTTGTATAGTGTTCTATATGTTCCAAGTTTTAGGTTTAATTTGATTTCAATTAGCAAACTAACTAAATCAAAGTCACATCATTTCATTTTTCTTTTGTTGATATGAGGTGTGCAATTCAGGACATCAAGTCATGGAAGATGACTAGTCTTGTTAAGCTCAAAGTTGGACTATATACTTTACAAAGCAAAGCTGTTGATTTTATAATGACAAAACTACCCATGATGTTTTTTACTTGTTCTTTTCCTAATAATAATGTTCTTAAATAAAGTGTTTTTCATTCTTCTGATTAAATATCGTTGTATGTAATTTGTTTGACTCAGCTTTTTTTCAGCTTATCTACTTCTTAAAAATAAAAGTCGAGTCAAACAGGATTTTGAAAAGCTCTTAAAAAAATAACTTCTTTTTAAAAAAATCTAAAACAAGAGTTTCATGAAAAGCTCTAGAGATAAGCTTTCTCTTCTCTCCTTTTAAAAACACGTCAGCTTTTTAAAAAATTATTCTTTTTATTTCAAAACTATCCTCATCTTTTAAAAATAATCTCAACATTACCCTCTCAAAAAGTACTAATTTTTTGAATCAATATCCCTCTCTTCTTTTTCTCTATGCAAATTACCTCTATTCAATGTAAATCACGATCTCCTTCTCGTCTACTTATAAAAGAGCATTGGATGATAGTTACATAGGTAGGGTTCGCAACCAAATAGTTATTGTATTGATGGAAAATAGAAATTGCTAATTTATAAGTTATTTATGAATTATATATTACTTAAAAATTATTTGTGAAACTTTTTTATGATTTATTATTAATTATAAATTTTATGTTATATAAAAATGTTTTTTTACATTTTCAATTTTTTTTAAATAGATAAAAAATAAAGTTAACTTTTTTTCATTGTGAACAAAAAATTTCGTGATTAGAAAGTTATTTATTAAATGCCCTTTAAGGTAATTTTAACAAAAATTAGAACTTATATGAGTTGTTTTGTCAAAAAATTTATCTATAAAAAAGAGCATATCAAAATAAATTTACCAAACAACTTTAACTTACTTTTAAAAGTTATTATTGATCATAAGAGTTTTATAAAAGCTTTTAAACTAAAAAAAGTCAAAACAAATAGACACTAAGTCACCTTTCATCAAGTAGATTGCAAGCAATGTATCAAACGTGTCCAGAGTTGTCCTTTCTTCAAGGTTCAATTTGTGAAATCTATCCAATGGCAAACAAAAGAAATTATCATTAATTTCCAACTTATATTAAATCTATTGTTATGTGTTTTGAATTAATCCATATGGACATTTGGGGACCCTAAGCAATAACATTATTAAAAGGACATCATTATTTTTTAACTGTGGTTGATGATTTTAGCAAGTTTACATGGGTTTATTTGATGAAATTTAATCAAATATTCTTTCTATAGTTCTTAGCTTTTATAACATGATATACACACAATTTGACATCAAGTCAAGCAAATTAGTGCAACCAATGGTCTTGAATTTAAACTACTTGAATTTTACTTTTCAAAAGGTATAATTCACCAAATTTCATGTGTAGGCACACCCCAATAGAATGAGGTGGTAGAAAGGAAGCATCAACACCTGTTAACCCTTGCAAGATTATTAATTTTTAAGTCTAGTTTGCTAATTAAGTTTTTAGGGGATTCTATCTTAACTACAACACATATTATTAATAGAGTACCTACACCCATTTTAAACAATCAAACACCTAATGAGTTGTTGTTTTAAAAAATCCCTTACATATTCATATTTTAGAGTTTTTGGTGCACTTTATTTTGCATCTACTCTTCCACAAATTAAAAAGAAATTTGATTCTAGAGCAAGAAAATGTGTGTTTATAAGATACTATGGTAAAATGAAAGGCTTCAAACTATATGATCTAGACACTTATCAAACATTTGTTTCAAAAGATTTTGTATATCAATATCTCAATTTTTAATTTAATCCCTCAATACCTCAATTTTGTTCAATTTAATCCATGCACTATACATTTTTGTTCAATTTAGTCCCTATAATGTGGCATAAATTTTTTTTTGAAAATTTTTTTCTTAATCTACCACATTAGCATTGCCACATGACATTGGCACATCAGCATGTCAATACTATGTCAGCATTACCACACCATCATATTAGTACCACGTGGCACTACCACGTCATTATGTTGGTGTCACGTCAATGTTAACGTCATCCTCTTTAACAGAAAATTTAGATATCGTTAGAGAAAAAGATTAAATTGAAGCAATTTCTAAAATCAATGGACTGAATTACTTCAATTTTGAGTACATGAATTAAATTAAATAAAATATACAAGTATCGGGATTTTGTGGGTATTTTGCTCATTCCCAAATCTCATTTTAGAATTTTATTAAGTTTTAAGTTTTTTCTTCTCTATCAAATATTAAATTTTATTAAATATCAAAGTAAATTTTATTAAGTTTTAGAAAAGAACATGAACAGAGTTTTGTGTTAAAATATTTATATAGTATTAGATATAATTTTTTTCAATTGATGACTAACTGCGTTAACAGTGAAGGAATAAAAATATCGTTTTGAAGCAAAAAGGACCAAAATGTTATTTTCAAGTATTTTGAGGGAGCATTTTGAATTTTGACTCTTACCCACAAAACAAATGGTTTTTTTTTTTTTTTTTCAAAACGGGGAATTGATATTTCCCGGTCTCGGTTTCATAAGCAAGCATGGAGTTGGTGGTGGTGAACTGCTAGCGTCACCGCATCACCAAAAACGGTTGGCGCGATCGGCTGGTTAAGTTGTTTGACTAGAATAATAGTACTAGCTGCTTTCTTAATTGCTTGTAATGGATTCAACCACGTCAAATTGATAGCAAAATGTTATTTATAAATAAACATGGCTTCATTTTTTAAGTTTTATTCACTTAAGTAGTAGACACTAGGGATAAATAATTCAAGGAAAATAAATATCATATATGTGTAATCTTTTAAATGTTATGAATTTATGAAAATTTAATAAAAAAATTAATAATTAATGTTAAGGAGATTAACTGTTGCCACGTGACAATAACTTTTAACAAACACAAATTTATAATCATTAGTTGTATTATTTAAATAAATTTAAATAAAATTTAATTCTTATATTATATTTAATTAAATTTTTATATTTTTATTTTGAATCAAATAAACTTTTATAATTAATAATTGTTACTCAAAATATCACTTACCATTTTATATCACATGATATGCTGATATAGTAATAATAGATGATAACATGATATGATGACATAATCACATGACATTTTTACCTTTCATATCAACGTCATGTAAGTATAAAATGATAAATAATATTTTAATTAATGATAATTAATCAAATCATTAGTTATAAAAGTTTATTTAACTCGAAATAAAAATATATGAACTTAATTGTATGCAATAAAAGAATTAAGAGTTATGTGTATTTTTTTTTAATAGTTTAAGAGTTTTTTTGAAAAATCATGTCAAATAAAAAAATTGTATTCTAAGTTTAAAAAAATATTAATTTTAAAATAAAAAATTAATAAACATTAGATTTATAAACTTTTGAAAATGGGCATTTCCAACCACCATTTATATTTTATTTTAGACATTTATCTTGAATATCAAAATGGTTTTGTTTTCTTTTTTAGCCTCATTTTCAAAATTTTCTGACCATATTTGTTTAATACAGCTTAGCTTAATTATCTATGGGCTATGGATTAGGAGAGCCCACCACCTCACCAACCGTTGATACCTCCACAAAGCACAAACTTGAACCTTTCTTCCCAATTTCACACCTCACCAACCACCAAATGATTGTCCACAAACAAAACATTACCAAACGCGCACGTACTTCGTCACGCAACCTCTTCGAACCCCGCCAGCCATGGCTCTGATGTGTCCTGATTCCATTGGGCCTTCACCGGTGATTCTGTGGTTTGTACAGGTGACCGTATCAGTCCCTCCCAAATGCATGATGAAGCTTTGAAAGTTCAATTCACCAACTCCCCTCCTATTTATGGACTTCGTCTCAATCCACACTAGTCTCCCTAAAATCAAGATAGAAAGAAGAAAAAGAAAAGAAATGCATCTCCCTCTATTGATTACCATCTCAGTCATCGCCATCTCCCTAGCGTACAAGCTTTACCAACGGCTAAGGTTCAAGCTTCCGCCAGGTCCACGATCATGGCCGGTGGTCGGGAACCTTTACGACATAAAGCCTGTTAGGTTCCGGTGTTATGCGGAGTGGGCGCAGGCCTATGGTCCAATTATATCCGTCTGGTTTGGTTCGACTTTGAACGTGATCGTGTCGAATTCGGAACTGGCCAGGGAGGTTCTGAAAGAGAATGATCAACAGTTAGCGGATAGGCATAGGAGCCGATCAGCGGCAAAGTTTAGCAGAGATGGACAGGACCTTATATGGGCTGATTACGGACCTCATTATGTGAAGGTAAGGAAAGTTTGCACGCTGGAGCTTTTCTCTCCGAAGAGGCTCGAAGCTTTGAGACCAATCCGAGAAGATGAGGTAACTGCCATGGTTGAATCCATCCTCAACGACTGCACCAATCCTGGTATCATCTCCTTCCCCCTTTTTAGCTAGGCAGTAACCCTATCCGTTTTTTCATTAATTAGTCTACACCAAATTAATACCGCCCCCCTGCCTTGATAAATTTGTTGCAATTTCCATCAGCGCCGTTTTTTGAAAAGTAATATACTCTACGTTGGTTTTCTTCATTTTGCTAGGCTGTAGCATTGCCTTTTTCCTCCAACGTTATTAATTGCGGGGCGGATTAATAATCTTTATTTACTGGTAAAGTAAAAGTAAATATAGTAAAATTAAAATATAATACAAACTTTTTTTAAAAAATAAAATACATAAATGCTGTTAATAAAAAAAATTTTAAATTTTTAATACATAATAAAAAAAATAAAGAAAGAAAGAAAGGAAGTAGCAAGGTAGACAAACTCGTCTATATTTAAAAGTCAAATATCTGGAGGGAGGCCGCAAGAGACGGAGAGAGTGGAGGCGCGCTTCCATTTAACATAGCTGCCGCGCAGCAGCGTTTGGCGGGCCCAAAATTCAGCTATTACTTGTTGAAAATTGTCCGTCACAGTATTTATAAAATTTTTAAACTCCACCTGCAAAAAAAAATTCAAAAATATTGTTTCAATTATTTTGAAGCGTTCAATTAATTTTTGATATAATAATAATAATTGAAAGCTTTAAATTGTCCTGCACATGGATCCCTTTGTAATACTTCTTAGTTTCTCCTCTATGGTAAGGATCTTAACAGTTGGCCAACCCCCCAACAGAAAAAAAGGGTATGGGCCATAATGATTGTGTTGGGAAATCACAAGGAAATTGAAGTACCAATGTTGAGGCCTGGTTTTATCACCCAAGCTTTTTGGTATATCACGTGGTCTCTCGCGTAAATAGCTGACTTACTTGTCTGATGAGTGATTGTGAACACTGTATTTCCATGGCAATTGAATGTTTCAACTATTAAAAGATTTGCTCCAAGTTGTATGTATACCCTGTTTGACTAATGCAATTAAATGTAATTTTGTGGCATTACAACAATTAATGTATCTGAATGCTAATTTAGATGCAGAAAGCAAGGGTAAAAGTTTGCTTGTAAGGAAATACCTGGGAGCAGTAGCATTCAACAACATAACGAGGCTGGCGTTCGGGAAGCGTTTTGTCAACTCGGAGGGCATAATGGACGAGCAAGGCCAAGAATTCAAAGCCATTGTGGCAAACGGACTTAAGCTGGGTGCGTCACTTGCCATGGCAGAGCACATTCCATGGCTCCGTTGGATGTTTCCTTTGGAAGAGGAGGCATTCGCCAAGCATGGCGCTCGGAGGGACCGTCTCACCAGAGCTATCATGGAGGAGCACACCCTCGCGCGCCACAAGAGCGGCGGTGCCAAGCAGCACTTTGTTGATGCCTTGCTCACATTGCAAGACAAGTATGACCTTAGCGAGGACACCATTATTGGACTTCTTTGGGTAAGTGTTTTAACTTGTGGAGTTTATTTACAAGGATTGGAACCATCTATTATGGCAAAGTCAATTCTTACAAATATAATAATAATAATAATAATAAACGGAATATACAGGACATGATCACTGCAGGCATGGACACAACAGCAATCTCAGTGGAGTGGGCAATGGCTGAGCTAATCAGAAATCCGAGAGTGCAGCAAAAGGCACAAGAGGAGCTAGATCGTGTGATAGGGTTCGAACGGGTGATGTCTGAACCTGATTTCTCAAGCCTACCTTACCTGCAAAGCGTAGCCAAGGAGGCACTAAGATTGCACCCTCCAACTCCCCTAATGCTGCCCCACCGTGCCAATGCCAATGTTAAAATTGGTGGCTACGACATCCCCAAGGGATCAAATGTGCACGTTAACGTTTGGGCCGTAGCCCGTGATCCGGCTGTGTGGAAGGACCCTGAAGAGTTCCGGCCCGAGCGATTCCTGGAGGAGGACGTGGATATGAAGGGTCATGATTTCCGGTTACTTCCGTTTGGTGCAGGGAGGAGGATATGCCCCGGGACACAACTTGGGATCAATCTGGTCACGTCCATGCTGGGTCACCTGTTGCACCATTTTTGCTGGACGCCGGCCGAGGGAGTCAAGCCTGAGGAAATCGACATGTTTGAAAATCCTGGAATGGTTGCTTATATGAGGACTCCATTGCAGGCTATGGCCACTCCTAGGTTGCCTTCCCATCTGTACAAACGTGTGGCTGTGGATATCTAAGTTTTCCCCTCAGTTTCTTCTTGACGTTATATCCTTGGATTTTGGATTGAGTTCGGTTCTACCATGTACTAAGTCATCTGTAATGTTCATTGGTCAGAAGAAGAGGACCAAATAAAATCACAATACATATATATATATGATTTCCGGTCGTAAATTATACTGTATTACTCTTATATAAAGTTTTTGTTAGATTCTTTCAAATAATTAAATGTGAATTTGTATTATTTATTTATTTTTAAGCATAATATTTGAAAAAAATTTTCAACTATTTTAAAACTTTTAAATAAATTTATATTCTTTTATTTCACTCAATCAAAATCCATTCTATATCAAATAAATTTTTATGATTAATGATTGATTAAGTGTTAACAAAAATACCACTTATCATTTTTATATTACACAAACACTCATTTTTTAGCAACTTTCACCTTGAATTTAGGCGTAAGTCAATCAAAATGTCATTTTCTTATATCTCATGAGGTATCTTTAACAACTTCCACCTTGAATTTAGGCATAAGTGAACAACTACAGCTTAATCTTTAGCAATATCTCCCCCAAGGTATCCTATGCATGTCGACTTGATCCTCCCAAACTTTTATTGGTTTGAAAGTAAACAAACTCTTTAGGTGACCACAAACCTTCAAACGGGCCCTAAACTGCCCAATATATATATTAGCTTTCCAGTGATTGCATCCCTTGGCGAAGAAGAAACACCACACAGAATTGCTGAAGAAATTAACTAGCAGCCAAACATCAATCCCATTTAAGCAAGTCATACAAACTTGAACGAGAAGAGGTGCAAGTTATACAAGCAATCAAAAGCACCTAACTTAAGAAAGAAACATGGAAAAGATCTTTAAAAGCTACATTGCATTCAGAAGAAAAATATATAATTTAATCCAAACTCAGTGACATGTATACAAAGTATTGAGAAGCAGAAGGTTATATACAAACAAGACGGTAGTCATAATGTAAATATCAAAGCACAAAAGCATAGCTTCTGAAATGGATTCCTTATTGTCACAATGGTACGGATAAACTGTATTAGTCGACATGTCATTTACTATACCAACATGATATTACTCCTAATTCATAACAAACTTTCCTTCTTTGTTCTTAGTGATTTCAACCTTGAAATTTTCTTCCTTATTGCCCCTCCTTAACTTCAGCAGTAAGTCAAACTGTACATAATCTTCAATGACCTGCATTTAACCAAAGAAACTTCCTCATAAAACGATGAAACTTTTAAGTGGGAAAAAGTGATCGTTCCCAGGGAGGGAGAAGCTGAAGAGAACAGATGGACATTTGGGGCCTGGAATGTGGTCTAATCTAATAAATTAATTGCTATATTCGCAAATGCAAAGGCTGTTATTCCAAAAGAACAATGGTCGTAGAAAAGGAAATGAACATTATAAAACACCAACCTTCATTTTAGCTATAAGGATTTCCAGAAGCTCATAAGGGAACAAAGAGTTGGATCTCTGCTGAATGGACTTAATAGCATGGTTTGCAGCATCTTGGACCTTAGGATCGTTTGTTAGCACTGTTTTCCATCCTAGTTGAGGACCATCTGATTTACAGAATGTACCCATCTTATCACTACTTTGCTGAATGACTACATGATTCTTTCAAACAACAGTGAAGGCCAAAAATTTTCTAAATGCGCTAGACTAAGAAGCATAAAAGTAATATAAAGGTTGAGAAAACATATCATTCAAAACAAAAGCTAATTCAGGGGTTCAAGCAAAAATGCCTCTCTTTGCTTCTAGGGTGTGAGTGACAGAAGTTCATTGTCAAGTAGCATAACAAAAGGATTACATATATCTTCTCAAGCACATAAAACTATAAGGGTGCTTTCTTTTCATGTTCCTCATAACAAATAGACTCAGTACATCTGACCATGATTATCAGACTCAAATCAGGCAATGACTAGTACGAGGTCTCAAGTCATCGGGAATTTGGAGAAGAAAGTTATACAATAATAACCTAAAATGTTAAAAAAAGTTCATGACTATATACAAAGACCAAGTCAAAGAAACTGGCTGTCATGAAAGTAAATCAAGCATCAGATGATTTTGCATTTTACTAGTATTTACTTTAAAATAAAAAAAACAAAAACCCAAGGTAAATTGTTAAAGTTAGGAAACGACCTTGCACACGCTTGAATTCCTGCAATTGTTTAAAGTTGATCCAGGGCTTCACCCATACTTTGGCTTCATATACGGACTTTTGACCACCGGTGTCCAAGATTTCCAGTGTAAGATGGTATATTTTACCAGAAACCACCTGTTCCTTGGCCTTTAACACCCTTGCTAACTCAAGAAAAGCATTCTGCACATATCCAACATATTTATAAACAAACGAAGAATGACTATACCCATGCCTAGGCTACAACTGATTCTAATAACACATGGTTTTCTTCCTCTGTTTTAAAGGATCGATATCATGAATATTAACAGTTGGAAAGAGAAGAAGAAAAAACCTGTCTTTGGTTGTGCTGTTGAACGGCAAATCGGGCAAGACTAAGAATCTCGGCGGAGTTGTGAAGATCACGGAAACCTCCTAATTTCATCCTTATCAAGTTATCCTCCCTCTCTCTGCAAACCCCCAATTCCCAGAACGCACAAAACACAATAATCAGACTCAATCTCAGACTATTCATCTTCATTCCGTTGCCTTGTCTTTGGTTTTATCTCAATTTTACTTTACTAGGTGTAGGTTGGTCGACCAGATGGGTTGTTATCAGTTTCTTTTTCTTTTTCCTCGGGAACGTTAGATGGTTTCGTGCCCGGTTGTTGTTGCTTTTATAATTTAGTTGAATTTAATTATGGATAATCTCTTTTTTTTTTTTTTTTGAAGGCAATCGTGGATAATCTCTTAGTCATCCATTGTTAAAATTTGCTGATGTGGTTTTTAGATTGAATTTCTTTAACTAATAAAAATATTACATGTCATGTAAGTTTAAAAATTTTGAAATTAAAAAAATCAATCAATAAAATAATAAATATAAAAAATATAGAAAACCTCTTTTTCTTTGGATTTTTCTCTTATTTACTGTTTTTTTATATTTTATTTCGTTTTTTAAGTTAATTCTCCAAATCTGTTGTCATTTTATAGGCGTCATGTAAACTAGTTAAAATTCATAACATCTACAGAAGATGCTTGTGTCATAGCTTGAGTGTTCAAACAAGGCAAAATTGTTGGGAGGTACACTTACCTTTTTAGCCTCCTTAGTGCACCTAATGGTCTTTTCACTTTCGTTGTTATGAAGTAGTTACTAAAATTCTCTACAAAGAATTTTACGTTTCAAAACCCTTTGACCTTTAATGGTATTTTAAGAATGAAAAAATATAACAAGAGAAAAGAGTTTTTGGTTGTTTTGATATATTTGTTCATTATTATTAGAGATATGGAGATAAGATATTATTTTTAAATTTAAACAAAATTAAATTTAAATTTATAATCGATCTCAAATGTTTTTTTTAAATTATTCAATTAAGAAATATCAAAATAATATCTAATATTAATTAATTAAATATTTATTAATTATCCACAAAGAATTAACAAAGCTGCATGCCATGTAGACGCATCACATTTATATGCAACATCTCCCACTCGTACACATTGGCATCAACTTATATCATTCTCAATTTAACTCATTTTCCATTCATTTTCATACAAGGAAAATGGAATGTGCGACCAACGAGAAAATAAAGGTACCCGTAAACAGTGAGATATTAAATTACCATTTTACAAACATAACACCGCTCGAGTTCTCATCATACCCCGAATCATTTTAATCACACAAGATGCTGCATCTCTAATCCCTCCTACATGTAAGAGCTATGCAGAGTCTTTTTATGTGTCTAAACTCATGATTATATCTAACAACTAATGTTTTTATAATCGCCCGAGCAGTGAGTTATAGACCATGTATGTGAGATATATAATGACTTTTCCTTGGATATTCATGTTAATCCATTAAGATCTGATTGCTTTCCTAGTCATGTTTTGCTAGATCACATCATTTTTTACCCTTGGAAATCATGTTAAAGTAGCAACATCAAATCTCAACTTCATATCATAGATCCAAGTCCCAAAGGTTTTAAAATTTGAACTACATAAGTTTTTAGGGCTCACACAGTGATGAAGCAAGGATCTATTCAATCACTCCTTTCTATCGGTCGACTAATAGCACATATAGTATGAAATGTACATTATGATGGATCTTCCATTTAGGGTTTGTCACGTTAAAACCACTACACAGATCTTGGTCCAATCCTTGCAAAAAAGATTGACTTAAATTCCCTTAGATTCAAATTCGGCTATCATTGGCTTCATGGAGTGTGGATAATCTCCATGTTCGACTCTTACTAGCGTCATCTTGACTCTAAGTCAAGGTGACATTTGCTAAGATCCTTGCTTGCAACTCATGTGACAAGGAGATCACAAAATGCTTGGTACCTTGTGATTGTTTAAGTCTCATCCTACACACTACAGTATTGTTGGGGTGATTATCTTGTGTGAAAGGAATAATCTATAAAGTGAGGTGACAATAATTACCTTAGATATGTGCCTTTATTAATTAACAACATTTGATCAAATAAGTCAATATAGACTTAATTTATTGATTGTTCAAAAAACAATAGTATATGAATATTAAATGTGTAATAACCTAAACCTTTAATATGCTTTTAGAAAGCATTTCTAGCAATAGGTTTAGTGAATGGGTTTGCTAACATATCAGTTGTGGAAATGTACTTTAATAAAATGAAACCTTGTGTAATGATGTCACGAATGTAGTGATAGCGAGTATCAATGTGTTTGGTTTTTCAATGATACTTAAGATCTTTTGTATAAGCCATGGTAGCTGTGTTGTCGTAATAAAGTACAACAACTTCACTAAAATGCCTAGTAATGTTCAAGCTTTGCAAGGATCTCCTTAACTAAACCACTTCCTGTACTGCAACACAACATGCTACATACTCTGCCTTCATAATATATAAAGCAATACAAAGTTGCTTCTTGCTACTCCAAGAGAAAGCTCCGCCTCCAAGTATAAAAGCATATCTTGAAGTAGACTTTCCATCATCTTTATCATTAGTGTGATCAACATCACTATATCTGACCAATTTTAGACTTCCACCTTAATAACACAAAGCCAAATTAGTGGTTCCTCTTAGATACCGTAGTATCCTTTTAACTACAACCCAATGGGTAATCCCAAGATTACTTTGGTATGTACTGACAATACTAACCGCAAAGTATATGTCCAATTAAGTACACATCATAGTGTACATCAAACTTCCAATAGAACTTGCGTATGGCACATTCGCCATTTGTTTCTTTTCTTCTTTAATTTTAGGATATTGTTTCATGCTGAGATATAAACCTTTCTTCATTTGAGTGTTTATAAGCTTATAGTTTTGCATACGGAATCATTCTAAAACCCTTTGAATGTAATATTCTTGAGACAAACTCAAGAACTTCTAAGAATGATTTCTCAAGATCGTAACTCGAGGATGTATTTAGCTTGTCCTATGTCTTTTATCTCGAAAGTGGATGACAACCACTTTTAAGTGGTGACAATTAACTCTATGTCGTTTTCGGTTAATAAAATATCATCCATATATAATGAAAGAATAAGGAACTTATTCCTTAATCTCTTTGCATATACATAATGGTCTTTTTCAATCATCATAAAGCCTATGGAAATGAAGATACCATTGTCAAGATGATTGTTTCAAGCCATAGATAGAACGTTTCAAGTGACACACCATGTGTTCCTTTCTTTTGGCTTGAAAACCAATTGGTTGATTCATGTAAATCTCCTCATTGATTTCTCTATTGAGAAATGTAGCTTTCACATCCATTTGGAATAATTCCAAATCTAGGTGTGCCACTATAGCCAGGATAAGGCAAATTGACGCAAATCTCACCATAGGAGAAAACATCTCTTCATAATCCACACCCTCTTTTGGGTGTAACCTTTTGTCACTAAACGAGCCTTATATTTTTCAATTGATCCATCTGTTTTGCACTTTACCTTTAGAACTCATTTGTTTCCGATGGCCTTGTGCCCAGGTGGAAGGTCAACTAACTCCCATACTTGGTTTTCAGTCATGGATTTCAATTCATTTTTTGTAGCAGTTAGCCACTTGTCTAATGATGGTGAGTTTAAAGCTTCCTCATATGAAGATGGTTCATTAACATCCATAAAAATACCTTAGAAATACTAACCTTTTATCTTGAATCGTTTACGGGGTATTTTTCCATGTTCACTTCTTAGTGGAGCTTAAGTGGTGTACTCTTACAGACCTCAATAGTCTCTTAGATTGAATGTGTTTCCACATTCATTTCCTCATGTTGAGATACACTTTCTTAAGGCTCTTTAATCTGATAAAGCTCAAGGCTTTCTTTAACCTCATTTATGCTTAGGAATTCATCTTTTAGAAAATCAACATCATGAGATTCCATCTCAATTAATCCTCTATCAAGGTGTTCCCCATACATCACGTAGCCCTTAAAATATTCTGAGTATCTAATAAATATATACTTATTAGCTTTAGGGCCAAGTTTCTCATACTTATGAGATGAGTGATGTATGTACCCTACTGATCCCCAAGGACGTAAACTTTCCAAATTGGGCTTACTTTCATTGCATAACTCATAAGGAGTTGTGGGAACAGATTTTAAGGGCACACAATTGAGGATGTATGCTGCAGTCAAAAAGGCATCCCCTAAAAACTTATTAAAAAGTTGGTTTGTGCCATCATTGACCTAACCATGTCTAACAAGGTACGATTCTTTCTTTTTGCAACACTGTTTTGTTGTAGAGTTTTAAGTATCATTACTTATCAACATATTCTTTTTTCCTCACATAATTCTTTGAATTGATCAGATAGGTATTTATGACCTTTATTAGTGTGAAAAACCTTAAGTTTCTTTTCTTTTTGATTCTCAACCTCTACCATAAAGCATTTAAAACAATTCAAAGCTTTAGAACGGTGAGACAACAAAAATATGGGTCTATATCGTTGTGAGACCCTATTAAGCTCGATTAAAAGACGGTATTGTACTGAGTGGTACAACCAAGTTAAATCGAGCCTCGAACTAGTTTAATAGAAATTCGAAGATGAATTTTAAAATTCTAAAACCCATAGAATGACTTAGAATGATGATTCGGAGTTCAAGGTCCAGTTTGGAGTCAATCAGGAAAATTGACCGATTAGGGACAAAACGATCATTTTGCCATTTAAGAGCAAAATGGGGATTTTTAGTAAAGATTTGATCACAATTGACCAAGAATAATTATATGAAATATAATATGATTATTGGAGTATAAAATGAAGTTTAGTAGTGAAAATTGTAATTCTCGATATTTTTTGAGCACAAGAGAACCAAACGGGATTTTTTAGAAAAGATTTTGACCTCATTTGATTAAGATTGATTAAATATTAGTGTTATTTGAGGTTAAGAAGTAAAAATAATGTAATTCCAATACATTTCGGAGTATAGGGGCAAAATCGTAATTTTTTCACCTTAGGGGCAAATCGGTAAATTTTTCACCTCAGCACTTGTCAAGACCAAGGGATTTTATTTGTGGTAGGATTGGATAAATACAAGAATAATTGTGGTGAAAAATTCAATAGAGAAAGTCAAATAATTAAAATAATGGACCAATGGCTCTATGCCATGTGTCAAGCCTTAATATTTTAATATTAAAGCATAAAAATAGCCATAAAACCCATTTTCTCTCACCAAAATCAGCATGAACCAGAATTGAGGAGAAAAGAAAGGAAACAAAGGGAGAAAAGCAAAAACTTACCCAAAAATCAAGAGATTTTAAGTGTTTTTCAAGAATCAAGCAAAACAAAGGTAAAATTTCTTTAGTTTTACTTTAATCCTAGCTTACCCATGCTTTAATTCTTAATTTTCATGGCCAAATGTTGAGTAATCATGCTGAAATCCTTGAGGCCGAATGGGTATGAGGGAGATTTGATAATGGAAATTAGTTGAATTTTAGTTATGTTGTTGTTTGGTGATAGATAAGCATGGTTATGAACAAAAATACAAAAGAAACATTAAATTCCTCTAGGGTTCTTCATTGGCTGAACCATGAGGGTTGAAAATCAAGGAGGAATTATTTAAATTTCAAGGAAAATGAATTGAAAAAATGAAAAATTAAGTGAGAAATGTGACTAGGAAAAATTACGGTGTTAGTACACCATAATGATCAAATTTTTACGTGAAGAAATTGAAGGATTTCAATGCTGAAATTTAATTATTAGCAATGTGTGTGATGAATTAAGGTTTTAGAAGAGAAATGGATTAATTTGGAGGTGATTTGGACACAATCGTCAATTAATCGGGCGATTGATCGAATTTAATCGATACTGCGTTTAAGCGATAATCAAATGCATTTTTGCATTTGCATATCATGCATTAGTAATTTAAGTTAGTTTATATCAATTTAGGGACAATATAGTAAATTCCTCGACTTTGTTATTTGTCAAGGTGGTGAGACGTTCGAAAAAGTCAAAGGAATCACGCTTGAGAACTATTAGTCCGAGTCACCCAGAATCCAGATTTTCGACAACTGTGAGTGAACTTGCATTTCAAATTATTTTGGGAAATGTACATGTATTGAGATGGATAATCTAAATGATTTTATCCAAATTTCTTAAAATGCGTGCCGAGAAACGAGCCCTTGATAAAAATGTTTTGATGTGTGAATTGTGATATGCATAAAGGCATGAATTCATGTGCCCCTATAATATGCTACTATATATGTGTATATGTGTGATATGCATTGACAAATAATATTGTGTGATAATTATAACCGTACATGTGCCCGATGTGAGGGAGCACATGTCGGTGATGATGGGTGCGGGTATATGGAGGATGATATTGCTTGTGCACGGTGTGGGGGGATGCACATGATAACTCCAACTATGTGCGCGATATGGGGGTTGCACATGAGCTGGTGAGATAGTGGTGATATTTGTGTTTATCTATGTGAGTATATGTGTGAATTGGAGTACCCTTTCATTGTAAATTAATTTGAATTGGGGGAAAGGGTTTGATATTGAATTGAATCAAAATGGTTTTGTTCCAAATGTGTGCATCATGATTTAAAAATCCTTCCTGGATATTATTGCTTGTTCCCACCTAATGTTCACTCATTGAGTTTCGTACTCACAGTTTCAAAAAAATTCATGTTTTCAGATCAAGAGATTGTAGAATCCTAGATCGCGGGATCACTGTAGTTCGTCTCCTAGTAGGTGTCCGGCATTCAATAGTTGCCTTTTTTTTTCTTGTAAATTCTCCGCTGTTAGTCATGGGCCTTTTGTATTGTGATTATGTACATGCAATGTACATTGTCAAATTTTATGTTTGACCGGTATGTATGTGTATATTTTATCTATAATGCCATTATGAGTTGGCTTTGTGTGCACTGGGTGCATTGTGTGTGGATGCCTCACACGATCATACGTGGAGTAAAGCAAATGAAAATAGGTTTGCTTGGACTTAGTGAGCTATGCTCATTGGGTCCATGCGCCAGTCACGACCTTGGAATTGGGTCGTGACAATCGTGAGTAATTCATTTATGAATGTAATGAAATCGGATAGGCCATTGTGTGCCTTTACATTCATAAGCCCATAAATGTCCAAATAGACAAGTTCTAGAAGATGGTTGGCCTTTTTAGCCTTCCCAAAAGGTTTTCTACTAGACTTACCAACAAGACATGGCTCACATGCATGAAGTTTAACTTTGGCGAGTGAGCCCAATAACCTCTTTCTAGCCAATCTAGACATTCTGTTTTACCCAATATGTCTTAATCTAGCATGCCATTTTATAGAATTATTTATAACATCAAAAGAATAATTTGAAACAAAAGCAACATCATTGTTAACATCCAAATCTAACATAATCAAACTTTCTTTAAAATGACCATAACCAAAAAACGTGTTTTCAAGAAAAATAGACAAACTATAATTCTCGAAGATAAAATTAAATCCTAAACCCGTCAATGCTAAAATTAAAAGTAGCTTACATTGTACGGATGGAGTATGCAGCACATCATGTAGGAGCCATTTTCGCCCATTGTGCACTGTGAGTTGGTAAGTTCTTACTCTTAGGACCTCTTTCTGTTCTCCGTTCTCCATTATGACAAAGTGTCTACCCCTTGGTAAATGATGGTAATCTACATATCCTACATAGTTGCAAGTTATGCGTTTGGTTGCTCTTGTATCTACAATCCAACCAAGGAAAGAATGAGCTATAAACACATGAGAACATACATAAGTTCTAAAATGGTTGAGAGGACAAACTTTCTTAGGCTTAGTGTACTCTTGAGCAAAATATTCCTTCTTACTACAATTAAAGCATTTCAACTTGGACTTATCCTTCTTCCCACTACGCTTACCTCTTTGGCACTTAATGATTGTATCACTTTTGGGCTTTAGATTTTCAAATTTTCCCTTTTTTTTTTATCTATTTTGCTTAAGAACATACCTTTTGCAATTTCCAACTTAAACTATTAAGGCAGTGCTACGGATAGCTTCTTTACACTCTACCTTAAGCTCTAAATGGCAGGAAATGTCATTAAAAGTCTTTATCCTTGCATTGTGTGTAAATACAAGTTTAACATGTCCCCATGAGGACTTAGGGAGTAACTTGATGACAGTTAAGACCTACTGTTCATTTGTGAGATCATAGCCAACTGCTTTAATCTCTTTTATCATGCTGACATAGGCTTTAAGTGTTTAGCCATAATTGAACCTAAGTGTTAAGGCACAAAGCCTTATAGCTATGGTTCCGCCATACTTGAATTTCAATTGTTCCCACAACTGTTTGGTAGTTGGGAAGTTCTCAAACTCCTCAATGACATCATCATGCATGTAGCATAAGATGGCAAAGCACGCATTACAATCTTTTTTATACCAAGTGTCTGTCATAGGCCAATCTTGGGCCATAACCTGCGTATGGGCCTAATAAGCATAGCCCACTAGGCCCAAGTAAGCTTTTATATGAAAACTTGTTCATTACTCCATCTATCACCCATCTTTCTTTAAGGTCCATAATTCATAATTTTCAATAATAAATTCTTTGGGAATAAATCAAGACAACCAAGCATGTACCATTCTTAAAATAGTGTTATCATTTGCCAACCTATGACGACATTATTAATCAAACCAAACATACAGTGTTTACAACAAATCTCATAATTTACATTTAAACAACTATATACACATACAAAAGACCTTTGACTACTAGCGGAGTGACTTTGGGCGTAGGCATTATCATTGAGTATTATTGTAAACCTACCAAAAGATGAGTATGAGGGAGCACCTTAACCTAGGATCCAACTACCTTCGGATTTGAAAACCAAAACATGAAGTTGAAAAAAATGAGTATAAACCCAATAAGTGAACATAAGAAGGGAACAAGCAAACGATACAAAAGGTTTTATGTAACACAATACACTTATGTTAAAAACAATGCGATTTATATTTCAAAAACCAAACTCGATGTTATGTTGTCCTTAACTTAGTTTGAAAACATTTAGGAATTCCAACCCTCAACATTCAACGTAATCACATTTCATTTCTTTAACAACTTTATAGTATATGTAAACATGTGTATAAAGATTTATGTGTATATATTACATATATAGGTATCTATTGATATTTTCAACCATACATAAAAGACATCTAGCTCAATCCCAAAAATAGTCAACACGGTTTGATGCATACAACCACCGACCTCCATTGAGTTCATGTGCACTCCCACACCTCACATAGCTATTATCATCATGTGCACTCCCACACCGCACATAGTTATTTTCATCATGAGCTCCCATACCGTACACTACCATTACCATCATGTGCACTTCCACACCGCACACACATAATTATAACTGTCATTCAATAATACATCTCAAGGCATAGCATACATAACAACATACAAACAAAAATCTTTACATATTAATACTTTCCACATAGTTCATTATTTTTGATCATATACATGGTTGCACAATCCAACTTCCAAGGAAAATGATATTAACCATCATACTACTAGTTACAACATCCCAAGATTCTCAATGCATCACAGGCCACAATTCAATCGGCAATTCAATATTATATTTCAAACACGTGATTCATCACATTATACATTTTACAACATAGGGATATCACTTATCAAAGGCTTGTTCCCATGCATATTTTAAAAGATTCAAATAAGAATATTCAAGTGTTTCATTTAAACACATATGCATTTTTCTAAAACATTTTAAATGCAAGTTTACTCACATAAGTGATGCCACCTTACAAAACTAGCACTAATAAGACCTCAATAAAAATTAAGTCTTGAAGTACTGTTAAAACCTATATTTACCAATAAACAATAATAACCTCAAATATGTCATAAATTTGAAATTAATAACTCTAATACATATACACTAGATAAACTATATCCTAACCTAACATTTAACCTAAAATTCTAGTCTAATTCACAAACTCATTAAGCTAACTATTCAAATTCAAAGTTTCTTTGCCTTGGTGAGCTTAGGGGTATAAAAATCAACAAAACCTAATATTTTCAAGAAAACAAAAATTTGAAAAAAATTCAAAAATAAATTCTTAAAATATAAACCCATAAATTTTAAAATTTAAAAATTGAAAATGTATACCTATTAGCTTTAAAAATGAAGATCTGAAGCTAGAAGCTTGAGTGTTGATGAAGGTGGAGTATATATGGAAAATGAAGAAAAGAAAGATAAATTTTCTTTCTCTCTTTTAGGGTTCGGTTGTAAAGAACAATGGGGTTGAGAGTTGTTGGTCTGGTGAACGAGAAAAAGGTAGAAAAATGAAGAACTAAGAAAAGAAAAGAAAGGAAAACAAAAAAAGAAAGAGAAAAAAAATAATTTTATTGTAAAAGGGAAGGTATTGGGGAGAAAAAGAAAAAAAAGGAAATGATGCCTTTTTGGGGAAATGATGGCTAGCCATGGAGAAAAGAATGAAGAGTCAAAACTTCATTTGGAAGCATTTCATCATTTTCATCCTAAGTCCTCATATTTTCATCCTAAGTCTTCATATTTTCAATTTCATTTTTTTACATTAAATTAATTATAAAAATAAATTTTCAAGAGCACAACTATTGGGATATTGGGTTTAAAACATTTGATTTAAGTTCGTCAAGCATAAATTACAAAATTATCCTTTTGTCAAAATTATTTATATATATGTATATATATATATTTATAAATTCTTTTATGAAATATAAAGTGATTCATAAAAAGGATAAAAATCTTAATTTTACTTATAAGATGTTTGATTAAGTTTAATTGGAAGAAAATGAAATTGCCCTTGGTCCATGTCACCACTATCATGTTTCTTTACATTTATATTAAAATTTGGGATATCACAATGTCATAAGCCTCTTGGTCACGGCGATGCCGGGCAGTGTTTCCAACCTCAAGTGAGTTCATCTCTTTGGTTAGATGATTGAGCAACTCTTATGTATTGAGAAGATATTGAATTTTCTTATGCTAGATATCATAGTTTTTGCCATCAAGTTTGGCACTTTTAGTCAAATCAACAATAATTGTTTTGAAGCCATATCACTATATCATTGCATAAGATTTAATTAGGCATATATCTAAATTTCTAATCAATTAAGATTAAATATATTTAATATTTACCTATATTACTAGTTCAAAAATTTCGCATGCATGCTAGTAATCATCATCATCAATAGTATAAGCATAAATTAAAATATCTAATTTAATTTAACCTTGGATTATGGAAACAACTTTCACTTACCACATAATATAATGAGTTCTATTAAAAAACCCTATTGATATTTATAGGTGCCCATATCTAAAATAATATTAGGTGTAAAGTAAGTGCAAAATTACATCCATTTACATGGCCTTAATAATTAATACAAACTAAAAATAAATTACATCATATGGAACCTACTACATCAATCTACACAAAAATAGGGATGTTGTGCTTGCTTATACATATTTATTATTTTGGATGATAAAAAACTTCCATATAAATATTATGCACACAAAAATAGCACTAAGTAAATCATATTTTCAGATGCTTCCAAGAAAGACTATAATAGTCTCTTCAACAAAGCACCTTATTTTTACAATAATTTCCAAGAAAGGCTAGAAGAGTCATAAACGATCTCTCTTAAAACCCAGCCTCCTTTGACAAAATTACTAAGACATAATCATCGTACTATCTTTTTTGCATACAAGTTTTCTTAACAAATAAGTAAAATAATTACGTAATGCATTTTATAAATTTTACTTAACAAATAAGTAAAATCATACAAAATCTACTTATGTGACATAGCATTTTATAACATATGTAAAATAATTGAATTAACAAACATTTGCTAAATTTACTCCAACCATATATATATTTTAGAAGAAAAATAATTTCTAACTTACAACATATAAGAAAAAATGTGATTAATTAACATAATAATTAACTATATTTATAATGCATGTGAATTTAATAAAATAGTAACATGCCAAAAACAAAAATAATATTTTGAAATTTTTTTGTGAAATTTTAATTACCAAAAAAATTTAGGGTTATTCTATAAAAACATAAACTTATAGGGCAAAATGCAATTAAGAAAAAAGATATCCATTGGCGCCATGTGGCTACCACATTAGGCCCTTTATGGTTATATCCAGACCCTTTTGGTCTTTATTATTTGTTGCACTCTTATCTCAAGAATGTTTCTTAGGTGTTGTGGTTGAAGGATATTTTTTTAAAGACTTAATGACTTTGTTAGTGCAAGTTCGAATCTTGCTAGTTGCATTTTCTTTTCCCTATTATTTTTTTTTGTTTTGCTACCATCCATAAAGCACCGTGTGGCCTTAGACCAAAGCACCTATTTACATTGGATTAAAGCCTACTCCTTCCCCAATATCAGTTTCAACAACTATTACAGATTTATACATAATAAATCATATATTGGTAATTTAAATCAAACAAAATCATGAACAAAACATGCTTTCAAAATATACACAAATTAGCAAAATGAAAGCAAGCCAAAACTTGCTCCAATACCACTGTTGGGTGGTGTACCTACCTTTTCAGATAAATATTCCACTTTCATTTTGATCGAAGAAGCTTGCCTTAAAAAACCTCTTTCGTGCACATAACGATCTCTTCACTCTCATTGTTATGAAGTGGCTACTAGAGTTTTCCAGAAAGAATTATATGTTTCAAAATCATCTGGCCTTTGATGGTGCCTCAAGAATGAAGAGAAAAAAAAAAGAAAAAAGAGTTTTTGGTTGTTTTAACTTACAGATCAATTCACGTTCACTCTTAGTTGTGTGTAGAAACTAGTACGTTTGTTCACTATATATAGACGTATTAGGGATATAGGGATATGATATTACTTTTAAATTTAAACAAATTAAATTTAAATGTAATTAATATTTATTTATTTAAATTTAAACAGATTAAATTTAAATGTAATTAATCATTATTTTTTAAAATTTAAATTTATATCCTATCTCAAACATTTTTTTAATTATTCAATTAAGAAATATCATAATAATATCCAACATTAATTAATTAAATATTTGTTAATTATCCACAAATAATAACAAAGTTGCATGTCATGTGGACACACCACATTTAAATACAACATGTAGAACAATAACCTAGACATGGCCTAAACATACTGGCCACTCAAGTAGGTTAATCAACTTGCTTGACAAACAAGACACTTAGGCTATTTATGGACTAGAATTAAAAGTGTTCACACACCCTTAAAAAAGTCTTGTTGATTTTGATTTCTTTAATTAGTTAGTGTAATTTAAATTTGAAAGTTATTTTTAAATGTAATAAGGATTAACATTCAAATTTGAATGATATAAATATGGTGAACATTCATATTTGAAAGCTTAAACCATTTATATTAAATTTGAATTGTAGATAAGTTAGATTAAGAGGTTAGTCATACTTATAAATATCCACCTTATGTTCATTTGTAAAGAACACCAAATTTGATAATATAATATCATTTCTCTCAAGCTTTCATCTCTTATTTCTCTTTTTTTTTCCATTACCTTTGTGTTGTTTCAAGAATTTTTGTGTTCTTAACTAGTTTTGTTGGTTTCTAAGCTGACTTGAGCTTAGTGTGAGGCAAATTTCTAGAATTCAAGGTTGCATAAGGTTAAACTACAATCTTGGCACAGGAAAATTGGTTTTAAAAGAGATCGATCAACGGAAGAGAGAAATGGCATTAGCAGTTGATCAGTTTGCACTTACCCAAGAGATAAAGGAGACTTGAAATGCAATCAAGTGAGGTAAGTCAAGTTCACAGGTCATGTTGTTTGCTCTTGATGATTGAGTGCCCATGTTAAAGGTGGTCTTGGGTGAGAAAAGGGATTGATTCAAAGAGGTTGAAGCTAACATCAAGGAGTTAAGTCTTAAGACAACAAGCTTCATGAAGATATGCAATTGATACTCAATGAGTTAATGAAGAAGTTCCACCAACGAGACATGACATTAAAGGAGTTAATCGGGGTGTCACGTAGAACCCTAATTTGTTATGTAAGGGCAAAATAGGAAATTTACTTAGTGAGTAAGTGGAAATACCTTATTTCGAGCTAATATGCTAGGATTCACCTTTAAACTTATTAAAACAAGTGAAAAAAGATGCTTTGAGGATAAAAGTGTTGGTCTTAAAAAAAAGTCCTAAAAGAAAGGTGAATAGTACTTTAAAATATTTAAAAGGTAAATCTAGAAATTTGAAAACTATTTGAAAGATTTAAGATGGATGGTTGAGTACTTGTGAAGGTTAGTGAACATCAAGTAAAGAAAAGTTAAGAGAAGTAGACAAATACAATATTTATAGTGGTTTAGTCCACTTGACCTATATCCATAACCTTGATTTTCCCAATCAAGGATTTTTAACCTAACTTCACTAAAATTAGTAGAATTAACAATTTCCATCAAGTTTTTAGAAGAGGAGCTTTTAACCTAAGCTCAAAAGCCTTTTACAACAAGTCTTAAGCTTTCCCTAGCTTAGACTACCCTTAAAGTGTCTCGCATATTCTAAGTAAACAAGAAATAAAAGTTAAAATGAGGTACAAATGATCACCTAACTGATCTAAGTTGTACAAGCTTCAACACAAACACTTTCACAAATATAGGAGTGGAATACAAGTGTAAAGAGAAGGTTTTTGATCTTCTAAGCTCAAAATCACTATTGGTAGCTTTTCTCTATGATTTTTGATTGTTGGAGAGGCTTTAAATATTTGAGAGATTGATTATGGCCGTGACTAGCCATTATTTTATCTTCTAGCAACTCTTTTCAAATAGGCAAATAGTTATTCATTAACTAGTTAAAGGTAGCTCTAACCAATTACAGCTTCTCTACCTTGCATTGTCTTGCTACTGTGTACACTGTGTTAACCAATTATAGGAGACTCTAACTGATTAAGAGATCTTTGTCTTCAAGGTTCTCGACTTCAGCAAATTTCCTTTAATTGGTTAACTCTCCCCTTAACTGATTGATGCTTCACTTCTTTCAGCCTTAACCAATTAACACTAGCTTTAATTAGATAAAAAATCTTTGAATTTGAATTTCTCCATTTTGGCTCCTTCAATGGTCAGCCTTATTTCAAACTAGGGTTTTGACAATTAAAGGTACTAAGTTATTGTGCTCTAATTGATTATGCTAATTCCTTAACTGATTAACATGGCTTAGTTTTCAACTTCCAGCACCTTCTTAATCAATTAAGCCTAATGCTAACTAATTAAGGTTTTTCTATCTTGCTTTAACCTAGCGCCTAGTCATGCCTTAATTGGTTAAGGCTCCATGTTAATGACTTGGATAGCATATTTGCATACTTGCATAACAAGCTGCCTCCACTAAGTGTAAAGCCCAACCCTGTGTTATCTTTAACATGTCATTCACATGCATTGGATAGCAGACTTGCATATTGAATTGCCTCGAAAAACTAGTTAAATGACGATATTGCCCCTAATAGTACTATTAAGTTGAATAAGCCTCGAACTAGTTCAAATAAGAATTTTAAGGTGAAATTGAAGATTTTACAGTCCAGGAATAGTTTATAATGGTGATTTGGAGTTCGAGGAGTAATTTGAAGTCAATCTAGAATTTTAGTGTTATAGGGGCAAAATAGTAATTTTTGCCACCCGAGGATAGATTTGAATTTTTGGAGAGGATTTGGATCAAATTTGATAAATTGGAGTATGGTATGAGTATGAGGAGTGAAAAATATGTATTTTGCCAATTTTTCAATTTTTGGGGTAAAAATGTAATTTTTCACTTTTACGGGGACAAAAGTGTAATTTTTGAAAATTACACCACCAACACTTTGGACATGCAACACATTACCCTAAATTGTCTGTGACATGCCATTCACATGCATTGGATAGCATGTTTGCCTATTAAATTGCCTTGAAAAACTAGTTAAATGACTATATTGCCCCTAGTAATACCATTAAGTCGATTAAACTTCGAATAAGTTCAAACAAGGATTTTAAGAGTGAAATTGAGGATTTCACAGTCCAGAGTTTACTCAAAACAGTGATTCGGAGTTCGAGGTCTAGTTTGGAGTCAATCGAGAAAATTGACCAATTAGGGACAAAACGGTCATTTTGCCATTTAAGGACAAAATGGAGATTTCTATAAAAGATTTTGGTCACATTCGAGTAAGATTAATCATTTGAAGTATAATATGATTATTGGAACATAATATGAAGTTCAGCAGTGAGAAATTTTAATTCTCAGTATTTTTGGGACATAAGGGCAAAACGGTAATTTTGCCACTAAAGGTCAAAATGGGAATACTTAGAAAAATATTTTGGCCCCATTTGATTTATAATGGATAATTAAAGTGTTATTTGAGGTTGAAAAGTGAAAATAATGAAATTCTGATACTTTTTGAAGTATAGGGGCAAAATGGTAATTTTACTACCGATGGACTAAATTTAATTTTTCGAAAGAATTTAGATCAAATATGATAAATTGGAGTGTGGTATGAGTTTGAGGAGTGAAAAATATGCCTTTTGGTAATTTTTTAATTTTGAGATAAAAATGTAATTTTTGACTTATATGAGGGCAAAAATGTAATTTTACAAAATTACTCTACCAAGATTTTTTTGGATGACTCTAGAAACTACTTATGAAGAATGGATAAGTGAAGGAAGTTAAAGGTGGATAAAAAGTGTCACGCCTCAAAACCACCCATCGAGCTCGTGACAACTACTGCGATGTCCCGATAGGCACTCATTCCTCGAGTGCAAACTGAGACCCCGCAAGGCATCTCGTACCAGTTTTCCATCTACCTCGTGGTTAATAATTTCCAATAAACATTTTTCAATGAATAAAATTCGTGTTTTGAACCAAAACAATTAAATCACACCATTAACCACGTCGGGGCATTTTCGTCATTTTTCCTTCGAAAATTTCAGAATCGGTAAAAATATTACAACTTATTATAAAACAATATTTTTATAAACACCAATAATCAAAATTGTGCACGTAAAAGCAAAATAAGTTACTACATACTGTTATACAATTAAACAAAGTATGTACATGATTACAATGACATGTGAGCCCAACTATATATAACTATGTACCTTTGTGTATGCTAAGAACTCGGCTTCAATCAAGCCTCTATGTGCACACCGAGTGCTACCAAAACTCTCAAGCCTGTAAGGAGGAGGAGAGGGTGGTGAGTTTTACAACCCAGTGAGCTGGATAACTACCATCCACGACATCTAAAGTCGAGTAGATGGAGACAATATATAAAAATGCAATATCACCATATAGTTCATAACATCGAATTTGGTGAAATCATGCCAAATAATTTCATTAATTTAAACACAAGGCTTATGATTTAATTCGTAAAATTAGGCTTTGACCAAATTTTGTACTCGTGAACACTTGATCAAAGTGTCCCATCTAGTCCGCCAAGGCTGTTACAATTTATATCATAATTGAAAAATACAACCGTTCTTTGGCGTTGGCCTAATTCACTCTCACGTGGGGTTAGACATGGAATGAATTTTCTGGGTATCTCGGGAGTTATCCTACGTGCCTCTCCAACTGAGATTATATGATTCTTGAGTTTACCGTGCTCCTCCTAAAGGTAGTCCACGGAAACCCGCCACTGTAGCGACTAATTAAACCCACCATATCATTAAAAATTTCGCGGCATAACAAGGCAACTTTTATACTAGCCAGCCTACACAGCAAACAGCAATTCATGCCAATTTTAACACAATAAACTAGCCAAGCATGCTCACCAAGATCATAAGCCATAATTTCAATTTTAATACGTAAACGCAATTTCATGCCGATCTCCACATACTCAGTGTTAAAAATCAATTTTTCTCAATTAAAGAATCCTTTATAAAATTCAATTTATTTTTAAATCACAGAAGTAGATAAAACTACTCTAGATATTGAAAACGGTAAATTATCCACTCACCTCGTCACAGGAGTACACGATACTCCTGTTTTTAATTCCACTACACTGAAATTTTCCTGCGTTCGGGGGACCCACCACTTATGTGTAATTTTTGACACAATTTCAATCATTTGTGTCAGACCACTGTAGATTATTTCAGGCTCTTCATGATGCATGAAATGTTATGCAACTGTCCGAATAACCGTCTAAACACGGTATTCGACTTAGTTCGCCTACATGTATCTAAATTGCTAAAATCTCCATTTTTACTCCGATTTGACCCGTTTCAGTTTCTAATTGATCGATTACATTCCAATTACTCAATGGTAGCAACTACGGGTCAATTTACCAGTCCTAGACTAAAAATTACGATTTTACCCCTAGTGGGTAAAAATTTTGATTTTTACTCCGAAAATTCCCATAATTTTTCTAGGCTCATAATTCATTAAATTACACTTAAACACCACAAATTTGCATCAGAATCAACAGCCAATTTCACCTTAGAAAATTTGACCTAAATGGATGAAATGAACAACATTTCATTTCTAGTTAAATTTTCCATTCCATTATTTTTCCTACTTGATTTCTACACCATAAATCACCATTTTGCCATCCAATTCTCTTAAAATAAAGTCAACCTCATCCTCACACACCATTGGCTAGATTCGGCCTAGAGAAATTCATGGAGAAAATGAATATTTTTCTTATTGTTTTACTCATAAACATGCTAAACTAACACTAAGCACTAGCATATATCAAAATCAATTATTTCCCATCAACTTTCTCTCTCTAAACCCATATGACCAGAATTGAAATCATCCTCAAATCACATGATTCAACCATGGAAAATAAAGAGAAATGCATGGAAATGGTAGATCTTAAGCTTGAAAAATCACACCTTTAAACACTTGAATCCTTGAAAAATCACACTTTTTCTTTGATTTTCTTCTACCTAGGGTTTTATTTTTGATTTCTCTATCTTTCTTGCTGGTTTGGATGAAATTTAGGGGAAGAAGGCTGAAAATTTGGCCTTTTTAAGCCATTAAATAAAATAATATTATTTTATTATACTTTTTAATTTTTTATTAATTTATTATTATTATTTTTTTCAATCCTTATCTTTTGACTTTATTTTCAGCCACCAAATTTCCTTCCCTTATCCTCAGCCTTCATGAATTTTCTGGACAAATCCAAAAATCTTGGTGGTGTAATTTTACAAAATTACACTTTTACCCTCGAAAAAGTACAAAATTACATTTTTACCCCAAAAATTGAAAAATTGCCCATAGACATATTTTTCACGCCTCATACTCATACCATTCTCCAATTTGTCAAATTTAATCAAAATTGTCTCAAAAAATTAAATTTGATCCTCCGGTGGTAAAATTACCATTTTGCCTCAATACTCCAAAATGTGCCGGAATTGCTTTTCCTTCCCACTTTTCAACCTCAAATTATGTTTTAACTAGTCTAAATAATCAATCTAAATCAAATGGGGCCAAAATCTTCTTTAAAAATTCTCGTTTTGACATTTAGTGACAAAATTACTCTTTTACCCTTGTGTCTCAAAAATACCGAGAATTACACTTTTTCACTGCTAAACTTCATTTTATGCTCCAATAATCATATTATATTTCATATAATTATTCTTGGTCATTTAAAATCAAAATCTTTATTAAAAATTTCCATTTTGTCCTGAAATTGAAAAATGATCGTTTTGTCCCTAATCGATCAATTTTCTCGATTAACTCCAAACTGAACCTCGAACTCTGAATCACTGTTTTAAGTAATCCCTGGACTGTGAAATTGAGGATTTCACTCTTAAAATCCTTGTTTGAACTCATTCGAGGTTTAATTGACTCAATGGTATTACTAAGGGCAATATAGTCATTTAACTTGTTTCCCGGGGTAATTCAATATACAAACATGCTATCTAATGCATGTGAATGACCTGTCACAAATAAATTAGGGTTAGGTGTTACAAAAAGTCAAAAAAAATAATAATAAAATAAATTAATAAAAAAAGTAAAAAGTATAATAAAATAATATTATTTTATTAAGGCTATAAAAAGCTAAAATTTTTAGCCTTTTTCCCCAAAGGAGTTGGCCTAACCTGAAGGAAGAGAGAGAAACACAAAAAATAAAACCCTAGGTGGAAGAAAATCAAAGAAAAAATATGATTTTTCAAGGATTCAAGTGTTTAAAGGTATGATTTTTTAAGTTTAGCTTATGATCTATCATTTCCATGCATTTTTCCTTAGTTTTCATGGTTAGATTTCATGTTTTTATGGTGAATTCAAACCTGATCAAAATGGGTTTAGACAGAGAATGATAATGGATTTGGTTGGTTATGAATTATGTTAGTGTTTTAGGTTAGTATAACATGTTAGTAAGCAAAATTAGCAAAGAAATAATTATTTCCCATTTTATCTAACCTAGGCTGAATTTTAGAGAGAGAAATTAGTTGCTGAAAATGATGTTTATTTGAGGTATTTTGATGAATTATAATGAATTATGAATATAGGAAAATTATGAGAATTTTTAGAGCGAAAATCAAAATTTTTACCAACTAGGGGTAAAATCGTAATTTACAGTCTAGGACTGATACATTGACCCCTATTCATTGTAATTGAGCATTATGGATATAATTGAACTATTAGAAACTGAAATGGGTCAAATCGGGATTTAATTGAGGATTTTAACAATTTAGACGCATGTAAGCGAGTCGGTCGAACATCGTAATTTAACGACTGTCCGAACCATTTTTACCCAATTTCTAAGCATGTAGAGCCTGAAATAAATTATAATGATTGGACACAAATAATGAAATTTTGTGTCGTGAATCGTGTTAGGTGGTGGGCTAGCGGACGCGGGAAAAATACGGTATAGTGGAAATTGAAAACAGGAGTACGTGCACTCCTGACGAGGTGAGTGGATTAATTATCGTCTGTAATATCTAGAGGGGTTTAATTATGAATTTATGCTTTTAAAAGCATGATGAATTTGAAAGTATAAAATATTACGATTTTCAATGAAAATGTATTTCGATGAAATACTGTTTTTGAAATTAAATGTCGATTTTATGCAATTGAGTATATGGAGACCTAATTATTGAATTGTGCTATTTATGCAATAAATTGAACTTGAGGCTTATGATATTATAGTAGCATGATGGCATGATTTTAAAATTTCTATAAAAAATATATACGAATTATTGGTGGTCTTGATAGACCGGATTGAAATGAAAATTACCATGCTATGTTACTTGAGAAATTTTATATATGAAATTGGTGGATTACGAGTAATAAAATACTGCAGTGAGGGTTGCCGTGGACTGCTTTTAGGAGGGACATGGTAAATTTGATAAATTGTTACCTCGGTTAAAGAAGCGCGTAGGGTAACTCCTAAAGTAATGTTAAAATTCACTTCACGCTAAACCACCACGTGAAGATGAATTCGGTCAACGTCAAGGAACGACTGTATTTCTAAATGAAATATGTTTATAACAGCCTTGGCGGACTCGGTTAGGGTGCCTCAGGCCAAAGCATCACCGAGTAAGGATTTGGCATAAACCGGGTTTTAAGGAAAACCATAAGCCTTGTGTTTGATTAATGATTTTCATGATTTTGATAATTTTGATGATAATTCATGAAATTGAAATAAAGTGCTTGAATAGAATTCAAGTATGTGCTATGAAATGTGTTATTACTCAATATTTGCACTTGTCTCCATCTACTCGATTTTAGATGTCGTAAATGGTAATTATCTAACTCACTGGATTGCAAAACTCATCACCCTCTCTTCCCGCTTTCAGGCTTGAGATCACTAGTAAGCACTCGGAGTGCATATAGAGGCTTGATTGAAGCCACTTCCTTAGCATACAAAGGTACATAGTAATACACAATAGGGCCCATGTGTCAATGTAATTAATTTATGTACTTTGTTTATATGTAATACTGTATGTATAAATTTATTTTAGTTTCAATTGCTGAAAATTGATTTCCGATCTTTCTAAAAATATTGTTTGAAATAAAATGTAATATTTTGTTTAATATTTTATTTTATTCTATTCCCTAAAAATTCTTATTTTTATAAGGGTTTTCGGTATCAATAGCTATTAACGATTGTGAATTTTGTGTATTCAACTCATATGCAACGATTTTACAAATCGTGAAATTTTTGGATAAAAAGGACGAAAATGCCCTTGTGTGGTGAATTGTATGTTTTAATTATTTTAAATCCAGAAATTGAGATTATTATTTCACTTAAAAAAAATATTTCTGGAAACTAATACCCACGGGGAAAATGGAAAACTGATATAAGATGCCTTGCGAGGTCTCGATTTGTTCTCAGGGAATGAGGGCTTATCGGGACATCGCGACAATTGTCACGGACTTGATGGTAGTTACAGGTCGTGACAGGACAAGTCTAGAAACTTTTTTTAATGGATGAATAAGTGAAAAAATTGTGTGGTGGATAAAAAGTCAAATGGAAAAGTAATAAAAAATAAGTTAATAAAAAAATACCATGTGGCATATTTAAATAATATTTTAATTAAGCTTATAAAAGGCTTTAAAAATCAGCCAAAAACCCTTAGCATGGTCGGTCATCAAAGGAAGCAAGAAGGAGAAAGGAAAGCATAAAACCTAGGCCAAAAATCAAGAGAAAATTGAGAGAAATCAAAGATTCTAGCTTGAAAAAGGTAAAATTCATGATTTTTCTTAGTGATTTTCATTACCCAAGCTTTCTTTTTTCATTTTCGTGCAAAAATCATAAGTGGGTATAACCCACCCTTGCTGGTCGAACCTTCAATGAGTGATTTTGAGTGATTATTTTGATAGATCTAGGTAGATTTAATGTTGTTTAGTTAGTTAGTAATGAAAAATAACAAAAACTAGCAAGAAATTAATTTTTTCTCCATTAAACCCAATTATGCCGAATTTTCTAGAGGAATAATGACTGCTGATTTTGATGATATCTCATGGTATTTAGTTGTTATTTAATGTTTGGTGAGGTTAGGAAATTAATAGGAATTTTTTGTGCGAAAATATGAATTTTTACCTAATAGGGGTAATTTCGTAATTTATAGTCTGGACTAATAATTTGCACCACATTCACAGTCATTAAATCAATTTGGGTATAATTGAGGTATGAAAATTGAAAGAAATCAATTTAGAACTTATTTGGAGATTTTAGAGAATTAAATCGCGTACCGTACGCATTAGGTCGAATATCACGTTTAAGCGATTTTTCGGACAATTGCATAGCATTTTATGCATTCATGTAGATTTATAGAGCCTGAAAATCGTTTATGGTAATTCGACACAAATTATTAAAATTCGTGTTGCACGTGGTGTATAGGTGGTGAACCGTCGGATAAAAGTAAAGAAATCGCGCCTGACGATCGTGACTAGGAGTATTTCGGACTCCTAAAACTGTGAGTGGATAAATTACCATTTTCAATATCTAGAGTATTTTTACCTGTTTTCGTGCTTTTAATAAATTGAATTTTTATAAATGATTTTTAAATTGAAAAGCTGATTTTATAACACTGAGTATGTGGAGACCGGTACTGAACTTGTGTTTATGAATTATAATTGAAATTTATGGCTTATGATCTTGGTGAGCATGCTTGGCTGGTTTATTGTGTTGAAATTGCATGAATTGATGTTTGCCGTGCAAGTTGGCTAGTATAAAAATTACCTTGTTATGCTGTAAAAATTTTTATGAATTTGGTGGGTTAATTATACACTGCAATGGTGGGTTGCCGTGTACTACCTTTAAGAGAGGCACGGTAAACCTGGCTAATTGTTACCTCGATTGGAGAGGCGCGTAGGGTAACTCCCGAGGTGATGTTAAAATTCACTTCACGTTGAATCACCACGTGAAGATGAATTTGGCCAACGCCAAGGAGCGATTATATTTTCCAAATATAATATAACTAGTAATAGCCTTGGCGGACTCGTTGGGATGCTTTGATCAAGTATCCACGAGTATGTGATTTGGCCTAAGCCTAGTTTTTACAAAAGATATCATAAGCCTCGTGTTTTGATGAAATGAATTTGTTTGGTATGACTGTATTAAATTTGGTATTATAAATTATATTTTGATATCGCGTTTTTACATTGTCTCCATCTACTCGACTTTATATGTCGTGGACGGTATTTATTTACTCACTGAGTTGTAAAACTCACCACCTTCAATTTCTCTCATTTCAGGCTTACAAATATTGGTAGATAGAGAGTTTTGTTGAGGAGAAAGTTTGGAGTAGTAACCTTCAGTCTCAAAGGTTCATCTCTTAGTCTATGTCTCTCTATTTTGGACCCACTTAACATTGTAAATTAAATTTTATACTTCAGTTAACTATGTTACAGTATGTAATAATATATTTTGCTTTAACGCTGTAAAAATTATTTCCGAATATCTATATAAAAATTGTTTTATAAGAAAATATATTATTTTCTAGAATATTTTTATTTTATTCTATTAAATATAATTTTACTTAAATAGCACGTTTTAGATATCCGATTTCAATTTCGATTGCGAATTATGTATTCTCAACGCCTATACAACATTATTACCAAATTTTGAAATTTTTGATAAAAATGACCGAAACGCCCATGTGTAGCAAATTTCATCTTTTTCTCAGTTTTAATTCGAAATCAGATGAAATGTTTATGAACATGAAGTTAGTAAATAAAGATTCACAGGGGAGTTGAAAAACTGGTATAAGATGCCTTGCGAGGTCTCGATTTGTTCTCGGGGATGAGGGCTTATCGGGACATCGCGGCAGTTGTCACGGACTCGATGATAATTCCAAGTCGTGACACTAAGTCTTGTCTTCTTTGCTTCTTTAACTGATTAATCAATCTTGCAATTAAGCAAGTTTCTTGACTTGCTTCCAAACAACAAATATATTAAACGTTTTAAACTTTGTCCTGCACACTTAAATAAAGTAATTAAACATCAATGAATGGGAATGTTTTGTTATCATAAAAAGTATATGGAGTCAACATTCTCCCTTTTTTTTTATGATGACAAAATACTTCTAGATTAAGAGTGTAATGTGTATGTATTCTCTATATGTATGTGCAATTGAGGGGTTACTCCCCCTTAATCTATGCTTCCCTTTAATATGTGCATACACAAAAAAATATTTCGAGATTTCTCAACTAAAATATAACATTAATCACACATGTGCAGAGATTTATGAACAATCATCAACAATAGATATAACATGCCCAATCCAACAATTTGTTCAAAAACAAAGACATAACAATAAAAATGACAATAGATAAACACATTACATTACATCTTATTTCTTCTCCTATCTTATCCCCTTTTTTGTCATTATTAACAAATATATTCAAAACTTCCCCCTAATGAGTGTGATGTAAGTAAATTTTACGAGCACAGGTACCACAAGCACTTCAAGACAATTATAAGCTACATTTCAAGAAAATTAAGCGTTCAAGTACAACATTTCTTTACATTAAACACAACAACTCTTTGTTCTTTCTCCCCCTTTTTGTCATTATAAAAAAAAAGGTTAATAGTGAAACAAGGTTAATACAAATGCTCCCCGTTTAGATAAATTATGAAACCAATAAGTTTCCAATTGTTAGGAGAGAAATCATGAACCCAAATAAATGAGTGTTTAAATAAATATTCAATAGGTTCATCTAATACTCAAGTATTCATGGAACTAGATGAGCATGAAAATTTAAATAAATATTCAATATATGCATCAAATACTTATATTTTTAAAAAATATTTGCAAAGTAGTTCCTAGGCATGTTTAAGGTATTATTAGTCATCAAGCATCATTTTAAATAATCATAAGGTCTTATCAATAATTTTCTAATTCATATATGAAAATAACAACTTAAGGAAAAAAATTCATCAATAAGCATTCTTAATTACCATCAAATATTTCTTTAGCAAGCATTCCAAGTTATATTCTCTAAATCATGAATGAAACTATCAATTTAAGGAGAATTTTCTCATCAAGAGAATATCATTATTAATGAAGCATTCCAAAAGCATTTTACGCTTATTGCAATCATGTAAGAGAATATTATGATCAAGTAAGCACACGCATGATTATAAGAAATAAAATGGCTATCTTCACTAATCATAAATCTACTTTGTTTAACAAAATGCAAGTATGATTTCAGTTTCATAAGAATAAACATATACCCATTCAAAAAATGCAAGCATTGAACTTCAATGTGGTACATGCTATTTCTCAATAATTCTCATAATTTATTAGTGTGGAATATTGAAAATAAAGCACTCAACTCATGAATATGTCAAAAATGAATATTCAATCATCAATGAATACCAATTGTCAAGATTCAAGAAAGAGATATTTAATCGAAGCACATTAGGCATTCATTGCTAACTAAAGCTATAGGTCAATTTTCATTTGACATGTCAAGTTATTCACGGTAACTTATAAGCTAGAGTTTGATACACACAAAATCTTTATATCATGTAAACGTTAAGGCTCAATGAAGACATAGTTAACATTAAATGCATATTCAAAAAAATTTCAACTATGTCAACTCACAATATATATCATGATCAAACTTGACTTGAGTTCTGAAATTAAGCACTATAAGCAATTCTATCACTTAAGTCAAGTTATCGATATCAATCATTAAGGTCAAGCAAGACTAAAAGTCATGTAAGCATTTGACTTGACCAATAAAATAGATGAACAAAAATTTTTTTTTCCAGTTCAATGATTTCATCTTAATCAATTTTATGAGCTTAAGCAACGATTCAATTTTGAAAAAATCATTTAAGTGCAAACATGATACATATTTCAAGAATTATTCCTAGACTCAAGCATTTGAACATTTAATTTCTCATGATATGATTTTTTTAATATAAGCACGTGAATCTTAAGTGATGATATTATTTATGTAAGTACATAGATCCAAGCATTCATGAATAATTTCTCATTTTTTATTTTTAACATTGTAAACACAAGGAAAGTATGTATTTGCATCAAATGATTATGAGAGTGTTCACAATACATGTTTTCTAGAATAAAAACTCTTCATTGAAGATATTCATGAAAAGATTTAATGCAATGGACAAAAAGCGAAGAAAAAAGACATTTTAAAATTCAAAAACTATCCATTTTAGCTTCAGAGCACTTACAAGTCAACTATAAAACTTTAGGGGTCGACTATGTTTGATTTTTGCATCATAAAAACTAGAAAAAGTATAGACAATGCAATTTGCTGTGGTGCAATGGTTCCAAATAATGGATTTATGTAGACATGAATTAAATTTTTTAAAGTGACCATGTTTAAAACATCATTTTGAGCATGTATAGCTTAAGATTCTTCAAGGAAGACATGTGAACTCAAAATTTGACTTTTATTGCTCATTGTTCATAAGTGCCAATAGTTTGCAGGCTCATTTGAAGAATTATGTCTTTAATATGTTCAGCTATGCTTAATTTTCATCATGAAGCATAAATATGATGTATGAAATGTTCAACAAGCATGTTGGGCATTGTTAAGCATGACAAGCAATTAACCTAATATTCTCAACATTTTTCAAAATAAAGCATACTTGTTCAAATCATTACACCTTTAAGAATGACAAGTACTCAAAATGCCATCAAACTATCACATTTAAGATTATGCTTAAGAAAATACTTTCACTCAAATTCAAAAGTCATGAAAGAAATATTGAGTAGAATGGAATTTGAGCAAAGTCAATAGACTAATGTTGATAAAAAGAAACAAGGAGTTTTACAAAATAATTTGATTAAGATTTAATCTTTCTTTTCAAAAGTTTTGCACTTGAAACATACAAGATTTGAGTTGGACATACATTGTGCAAAATCATAAGCTCAAAATAATTCAATTTTGTTCAATTAAACACAAAAGAAGTAACAATATCAATATGAGTGCTAGCTTTTCTCTTAACTTTCATGCTTTAATTAGTTAAAGTAAGCTTTAACCAATTAAAGTGCTAATGGCTTGAAAGGTTGTGCTTTAGTTTATGAGAACAAAAATATTTTAATCAATTAAAATAGGCTTTAACTGATTAAAGTTTTACTAACTTGATACATTCTAGCTAGACAAAACTGTTCTAACTAGTTAAGAAAATTTTTAACTAATTAAAACACTATTGTTTTAACCAAGGTTTACTGGTTTCTGTTGGAAAGAGCTTTTCAAGTTATTGGGGTCAAAACTCATCATTTCCTCCAATTATCATTTACAAACAAATTGTCAAATGGAATGCTTTAATTAACTACTAGAAGCATATCTACAACATTTTATACATGCAAATAAGAAGAATTGGCCTAATCTATTAAATGTGGCTCAATTATGTTTCAATTCACAAAAAAGTTTTGCCACAAACAAAATAGAATTCAAAATCGCCACTATGCAACAACCTAGACTTCCCCGCACTTCGATGGAATCTTATAGTGGGAAAAGCCCTTAAGCCTTTAACTTTGCTAATAGTGGAGATAGAATATTGAGATCACTCGAGTCTATCTAGAGAAAGCCTTCAGCCGCATGAAGAAATGAATGGATAAAGGTCAAAGAGAGTAACACCTTAAAGTAGGGAACCTTGTACTAGTGAAGTTGATACCCAAATAACTCAAATTTTTTAGAAAAAAAAATAGACGACTATTATAGAAGTATGAAGATCTTGTACAAATTACTACTAAGGTGGGGAATGATGGATTTAGCTATGGATGGCATGGTCAAAATATGCAACGGAAAAAAAAAATTAAAACTTTATAACTAAACAACGAAAACATGCTTCCACCCATGGATCACTTTAGTGATATTTAATACATAAAGCACAAAATAAATTATTATTCAAACAGTTACCTTGACAAGTAATTTTGTAATCACAATGGCACTTCCTAAAGCAATCCTATGAACACCACAAGGAGCACAAACCCTAACTAATCAAGTGCTTGGCCACTAATGGTGGTACACACGATTACACCTGAACCTTCAACAAATGAGAGAATTTTTAACTATACTTTGTGCTAGTAAAGATGACAACAATTGTTATTTTCTTCTTTTTCACAATCTTAGCCTAACCTCTCTTGAAAATTACTTCATCAGTAATTTTCACTTTCACATAAAAGGAGTGGTGGCAAAGAGAGAAAACGTTTTTCTTTGTTTAACAAAAACTAAGTTTTCTTCAATTGTGAAAAACTCTCATATGGAAAATAGTTAAAAGGTGACTTATATAGTTAGGTTAAAATAATTTTAATTTTGCAATTAAGCCCTTAATATTATAACATATTATAATATTGGGCTTATTACTTAATTAAACTCTTTTAATTAAGTGCTTGGAAATTAAAATCAAAATTAACTTCGTTTATATTTTGCAATCAAGGCCTTGTAATTATAACTATTTATAATTATGTCTAAAACTTAATTAAACTCTTTTAATTAAGTTTATAGAAGTTAATTACCTAGCATGTGATTTAAGTCTAACTTAAATCATCATTCTCTCAATTTAATGCAAATGCAATCATTGTGTGTGACCCATTAGGTTCCTAACATATTAGAAATGGAATTGATTAATGACTTAATTGATTAATAAAAATTTCAATCAATTAATTTATAATCAATTCCATGGACCAAGATTGGCATCTAGTAATATATCATGGCCACTCAATTGTGAGGAGAGTCAAATAGTTCTTTGACAACCTTTTAGTGTATAGTAAATCACTGTAATTCATTTCCTCATCATATATCCCATAAATGATAAGAGCTTGCTACAGTGTCTACTCTTATTGACCTTCATATTTGTTCATACAGTGATATCATTAGTTTTATAAAAAACTATGAAACCTTTTTCATAATCTCCATGTCGCTTTGGCCAAGGACTTCAATAAGCTAATGTTAACCAAGAACTGATAGGATATGTCATTTAAAACATTTGAAGTAATGATTTCTATCTTGACCACTCATTTGCTTTCACATGCTTCATACTTTACCCAAAAGTAGCTTGTTTTAGCATCCTTGGTTAAGCACCCATAGGTATAAAATCAAAAGTAGCACTCCACACATAAGACAACCTGGTGTCTCAAGTCTAGGGAGTATTTACACAACTGACACATGAGAAGTGTTGCATAGATACTAGAGTGTATTACCAAATGCACTTCTCGTGGTGAGTCATGTTCAGTGAACTTACTCTCTTAGGCAAACACCTAAATTCTAGTTCCAAGTATCTCTATATTTTAATCTATAAGATCGATTGTTTACTTCTAAAGTAAGGACCTTAAAATATACTAGTCTTTAAGCATCATTGATGTCCAGTCTCAATAACACATTGACTAGGAACATTTTGAGATTATGCTTTGATGCATATGGATCTCATAATTGCAACTCATTACAGTTCCCTTACAAGGCATATTAATCTCATGGACTTCATCCAATTAGACTTATTACTCATTATAATTGATGTCTTATTGATGAAGGAAAGCCTCTAATTATTCAACATGATTGATATTGTTGCATGATTAGAATCAAGCCTTAACTAATCCCAATTGACTGCAGGGCTTATCCCGACAGAGAAGACCTTCTACAAGATTGATCCACCAAAGTGGATGAAGGTACATTTAGTGTTTCATGTTCGCAACTTGAAGCCATTCCATGCAAAAAGAATGACAAGAGCTACCATCACCACCAAGCTACCATCACAATGTCAAGTAAAGGAGATCTTTGCAAAGGGAACAACAATAATTAACTAACGGCTTACATAAGTGTACTTAATGAAATGAAAAGGCTTAAGGACAAATGAAATCACTTGGAAGAAGAAAGCTTACCTCTGCGTTTTTAAACAGAAAATTGGATAGTTCTAAGTCAACCAGTCGAGGACATTGACAAATTCAGTAAAAGAAGATGTCATAAACCAACCCTGTATAGGGTTATGATAGGGTAGAAGTGTTTAGGAGACTATGATAGGGTAGAAGTGTTTAGGAGACTATGTCCTTTGTACCCCCAATGGAGATGTCCCCCTTTTAAACACTGTAATGGCACTTGGTGACGTCTTAGTAAATGCTTATTAACAACCTACTTGGCCTAGCTTTTTTTTTTTTAATTTAAAAGTTATTATAAAGCTCTAATGAAAAATAATAACTTTTAAATTTAAGTTGTTTAGACAGCAATTTGGCAAAAAAAATTATATAAAGCTTTAATTTTGTTAAAATTACCATAAAGAGTATTCATGCCATCTTCAATCACTTAATAAATCAAAGTGGAATAAATCTGCTTTGAGCTTATATATAACTTCAAATGTTAAAATCAAAGAAATTCATATAGAAACGGAACAACTCTCAAATTTTGTATAGTAGTAATAGTATTAGATTTTTGTTAATCTAGCAAGCAATCGGATCATGATGCTTTAATTTCCTAAGAAAGAAAAGAAAAGAGGAAACAATGTATTTAACATTAAAATCATTTTTAGTGTAGAAGAAAGAAAACTTTCAAATAGTAATTGAATGTAGTTTTGAATTTTGGATTTTCTTTTCTCTTAATCTTTGTAAGTATAAAAAAATCCTAGATTTTGAAATATGTTGGAAATTATTATTTAAAATATTATTATTTTTATCAAAATAGTATTATTTATTTAATGATATAATGATATTTGGTTAAAACATAAAAAAATAGTTAGTGTTTTAATAATTAAAATTATAAAAAGTTAATTTTTAATTGAAGGATAAAATGGTATTGTTTAATTATTCCCTACATATTTCTTCACACGCACTTAATTAACCAAATATCATAATGATAATTTCTCTTCTATTTTAATCCGTGAACCAAACTCTAGAATAGTCATTTTTCCTCTATTATATTCTCACAAAATAGCAAGCTTGTCTTTAAATTATACTATGAAGACTAAATCCAATAATTACATAGAGTATAAAGACTAGACACATAATTGGATTTTTCTTTTTTTTTATTTGGTTATTTTATATTCTTGTAACAATAAAGTCCAAAGAATTTTTGTTGGCAATTAGCAATAAAAATTGTGTAATTATTAAAAAAAAACTTGATTTTTCATCTTTCTTTTTTTTAAATATTTAAAACTTCAAAACAAAATAGGAATTCATGTCAAATGGTTTAATATTGAATTTTTTCTACTATAATTTGTTTTCAATTGATCTTTTTATATGAGGAAAGAGGGATTCAAGTCCAAATCTAAGTAATATAATACATACACCAATTATTGAACTAAATACTCATATGCTATCTTGGTTGATTTTTGGACAAAATAAATGGTTAAGCAATATTTAGTCCTTTATGTTATTTAAAAAGTTTTTCCAAAAAGCATAAATTATGATATGCCATTTAGATTTGTTTTCACAAGCATGAATGTGTGACTATCATGAAAAATCCATGTAAGAAAAGACTGAAATAAGTCATTTTAAAAAATTTTTATTTTATAAAAAATTATATATTTTTTTTAATTTTTAAAAAATTATATATTTAAATTGCAAGAAAAAAAAAACTTTGAAAATTTTTAATTAACTAAAACAAAAATTCAAGCTTTCACAAACAAACATTTCATATAATTCTAACGTAAAATCTAACTACTCCACATGATCACATCTTTTCTAAGTTGTTTTTGCTTTGGCTTCTTATTTCCTCACTCTTTCTCTCATGCCCTATCCTTTCTCCTTTAATCATTTGCAAGTAGTGGAGCTAAGAATTTTGTCCTAGCGATGGGGATGAAATAAATATAATGACATATCATCAAAATTAAAATAAAACAAGTATCAAAATACTAAATTCAAGTACAAAAAAAAAAAACCAAATTCTTTGTTATGAGTCAAGCATATTTGAACTTTTAAATGATATAATTCATATTGGATATAGAAATTTTATTAAAAAAATTGAAAAATATTAAATTTTTAATAAAAATTGAAATTCTAGTTAATTATCAAAAAAGAAGAGAGATTACATTAGATTTTAGATATTATAAGGGTTATAAGAAATAGGCTAAAATGCTATATAAACCTCTTAACTTTTTTATTTTCCCTAAATAAGGCCCTATATTTCTATTGTATTTGAATAAGCTCTTATTTTTTGATTTGTATGTGGATAAACCCTGACCTTAATGAAAGGATTAATTGTCATTACATCCAAACAACCGACATTATTTGTATACATGAAAATTAATGTGTTCAAAATTTTTTGTAGACATGCTATCAGCTTCCACGTGTATATAGAAAATGTCAATTGGTACTAGGTGTAATAACAATTTATCTTTCCATTAAGATAAAGACTTATTTGGGTGCAATTTAAAAAATAAGAATTTATTTGAGTACAATAAAAATATTGGGACTTTTTAAGAAAAGTGAAAATTTTAGAGATTTGTTTAGTATTTTAACCTAACAAATAAAAGAAACAAAAAAAGTAAATAAGGTACATTTACAATTGATTTGATATAAATATTATAGTTAGTAAGTGGACTTTCCTTAATTGTTTTCCTATCACTAATATAAAAAAGCCATTTTTTGGGTACAATAATTAATATAAATGTGTTTATTGGACTGAAAAAAAAAAGGAGAATTCATAACTTATGGAGTTAATAGAACATAGTATCTATAATTTATAATAATTTATCAATTTATAATACATATATATATATATATAAGTATGGATATGTGCAAAACTTTTTATTGATGAAAAATGACATATTTTTTATTAATATTTTAAATTAACATTTTTAATTAATTATAATTATAATTAATAGTAGGATTTATCTTTTAAATGTAAAAGAGTCTCAACTGCTGAATGGATCCTATTATTGATAGATAAATTGGAGAAAACAAATATGGAAGAGATTATTTGTATTGTTTGAGCATTATGGAAGGCTTGGAACAGCTTAGTTTTCAATCAAGAAAGAATGCACCCACAAGCAGTGATTGAGCTGGGTCTTAACATGGAATGACAATTTAGAAGAGTAAATATGTCCACAAGAATTAATGAACTTGGAGATATAGAATGCCGCGTGTAAATGGGGGAAGCCTACTGGTATCAAAGTTAATGTTGGTGTCACTATTTTTAAAGCTAACAAGGTGACGAAAGTTGGTGCAAGTTTCATAGTTAGGAATAACTATGGTCTAGTTGTGCTTGTTGGGTTGAATGTCTTTTCATAAGAGTTGTTTATTGTTGAAGCCGAGCTGAAGGCTTTATCTTGGGCATTGTTTATATGCAATCAATAGCAGTTAAGGCTAGATGAGGTTGAGATGGATTGCCAACAGGTTGTCAAATGGGTGGGGGACAAATGCAGTTGTTAAAATCAAGTGAACAGGTGCAGAGAGAGCAAAACGATGGTGAAGAAGAAGAAGTTCTTTCATTTTTTGTTAAAGAAGAAAAATATCACTAGTAAACTATTTATAATAGTTTGTTTCAACTAACTTATTAATGACTAGGCTAGCTACATAATCACTGTATAGTGAAATGGTAAAATAGTAAAAAAAAATATATTTACTTTTAATAATCACATGACTTGCACATGACTCTTGTTACTAAGCCTTTAATATACTTCGGCATTTGGCATTCGATCCTTAAACTTCTTTAGGCTTTAGTCTTTTAACTTCTAACTCTAGTTAAGCAAATTCTCCAAGTAAGTCTAATACTCCCCCTTAAGATGAACTGTATATATCATACACATTCATCTTGCTAAGTAATTTGTAGAAATCTTTAAGGTGTAAAGCCTTTATGAATATATTTGCAACTTGATCTGCCGTTGAGATATGTATTGTGAATATATAAGAGCGAGTAATCTTGTTGTGAATGCTTTTCTTGATTTAGGCAAGTATTTTCTTTTTCTTGCTTTTTAAATCAAGACTGGTTTGTTTTTTGTTAATCCTCGACAAATTACAAAATTTATTGTTTGAGTTCTTGATTTTTGGAAATTTCTTGTTTTTTGAGATTTTGGTACAAATGACGAACACTAGAACAAATTACTCTTCTTCATTTGAAGATTTGCAAATGGCAAATCAATTAGGCTGGAAGACTAATGTTTCACCAACCGAGAACCCTCAATCATTGTTTTATCTGCATCATAGTGATCATCCTAGATCACTAGTGATAACCCTTAAGTTGACAACAGATAATTACGTGCCATGGTGTAGATCATTCTTACTTGCTCTTTTTGTTAGGAATAAAGTTGGATTTGTTAATGGAAATATCTTTAAACCAGAACTTGTGGATCCTCTGTTTGAGTCATGGAATAGGTGTAATGACCTAATTGTGGCTTGGTCGTTAGACTTTGTAACAACACCTATAGCCTCAACAATTTTCTATACGGATAATGCAATGAAAATTTGGAATACACAGAAATAGAACTTTGCACAGCCAGATGATATTATGGTGTGCGATTTATAGTACACTTTAGGCAATATAACATAGGAGAGTAGGTTTGTGGATAGTTACTTCATTGAGCTTAAAGGTGTTTGGGAAGCAATGAGGAATTTTATACCATTATCATGTTGTGAATATGCTAAATGTAACCCAAATTGTTTCAAGAAATACATTGAATAGTACCAGAAAAACATGACATTCAGGTTTTTGAATGGTTTGAATTATTCATTTTTTGGGATCAGGTCTCAAATCATATTAATGGATCCAATACCTTCCATAGATAAAGTCTATAGGTTGGTGTTAAGGGAGGAAACTCAAAGAAATTTACTAATACAAGGGCAATTAGTTTTGGAATCTACTACAACCATGGCCACTATGTTAGAAAGAAAAAAGAAATTAAAAAGGGATGTCATCTATTTTCATTGTAATAAAAAGGGCCATGTCAAGGAAATGTGTTTTAAATTGATAGGTTTTCCAGATGATTTTAAATTTACAAAAGGAAAAGGAGGTGGATTCAAGAAGGAAAATCTATTGTGAATCAAGTTTCTACTGGTAATAATGTTAATGCAGAAGACTTGTAACAAAATCATGAAAATGATATTGAAGTTCTTGGTTTTGACTCATAGTTTTTTTTTATTATGGAAATTCTCGCAGGGCCCAGCTATCTTGTAAATATTTTATTAATAATCTTGAAAATTAAGTATAAAAGGGAAGGGGACATTGACCGAACCTTCAGAGCTACATGAGATCAATAAGAATTAAGAAGGGTACCTAGAATGGAATGTTTCATTTTATAACCATATTTTCCATTATCATCATAAAATTGAAACACTTCCATTTTACAAGATTCTATGAAATTGGCTAAATGAGAAACACGAAAATAAACAAGGAATACTACTCCTTTACATTTATTTAAAATGAACATAAGGGCAACTAACTTTATCTAACCTAATAATACCTTTGAGCTTACCTTCTTCTTGTGAAAGAATTTGCAGATCTTGGTGCGTATGTCCTAGATTTAAGAGATAATTTGCCGCTTGGTTGCCTTCTCTATGGATGTGTGAAATCCGAAAGGAGATATGCATTAAACAATTACGAATGGAAGCAAGTAAATACTGAGTCTTAGAGGATCCCTAATGGCCTTCCTGTATCATTTGTACCACAACTTTTGCATCAATTTCTATCCAAAGCCTAGCAACATTGTACTCAATACACAAGCGTAAACCCCTATGGAGTGCCATTAACTCTGCCTGAAGTGAATTAAAAGATCCGAAGTTTTTAGAGAACCCAAAAATCATTATACCTGCATGATCTCGGAGAAGACCACCTCTTGCAGCATTCTGAAAATAATGCTTGGAACTACCATTAACATTCAGCTTAAATTCACCTGCTAATGGTTTATGCCAAGAAAATATTTTTGGTGGGTGTGAAGGTGCCTGTTGAAATATTAGCCCCCATGTTTGTGCAATCTATAAAACACCCTTCCATTGCCACCGGTGAAATTGTCTCCTAAGAAATAATTGGAGGACGAGCTTTGACTCACAATTGTCTATGATAAAGTAGCAAATTCATAAGCTGGTGGATCTTCTTAATGGGAGTGGTATGAATGTCAATGATGATAAAAGTCCTTAATAAATTCCTTCTTCAAGCAACCACCAAGCGAAACATTCTTTGATCAACTCATCTTTGTAGGTATCATATCTAAAATTTTATGTTTTAATACTGCAAATAACCTTCCTGCTAGATATGAAAATGTGAATCCTTCATGATTAAACAAAGTTCTTGGATCATAGACACAAGGGCAACAGATCATGCATGTTGTACTTTAGATAAATTCATTTCTGTTAAGCCTGTTGTTAATAGATATGTACAACTCTTAAACAATACTAGAGTCATTGTTTCTCATATTGGCATAGTTAAAATAACTCTTTTGCTTACCTTGACAAATGTGTTGTATGTACCCAGTTTCAAATTTAACTTGATATCAGTCTCTCAGCTCATTAATTGTACATCAAATTTTGTGTTTGTCACTGATAAAGTCTGCATTATTCAAGACCTTGCCTCATGGACAGTGACTGGTGTAGCTAGAGTTTACTCAAGCCTTTATCTCATACAACATAGCAAGGATGAAAAAGATTTATCAAAGTTTAGTCTGGAAAAACTTGTAGATTTTTTAGTTGTATCTTCTTTAATTCTTGTAATTCTTTTGCAAACAAGTCTTGTGTTTTAGCTCCAAGGTCTTTTGACCTATGGCATTTTAGATTAGGACATCCTCTTACAGAAAGGCTACATGTGTTAAATAAACAAGTTTCAGATATTCATTGCTCAAATAATTTGCTTTGTGAAATATGTCTTTTTGTTGAACAAAAAAAACTTCCATTTCCTATTCGTATTCAAAGATCAAAGAATGCTTTTGGTCTTATACATGTTAACATATGAGGACCTTGAAATACCTACATTGTCCGGTCAACGATATTTTCTCACTATAGTTGATGATTTTACTCTTTTCACTTGGGTTTTCTTGATGAAATATAAATATGATGTATCAAGCATCATTCCTGCTTTTCAAAATTTTATTAAAAATTAGTTTCAAACATTAATCAAAATTATAAGATCAGATAATGGATTAGAGTTTAATCTACCTGATTTCTATGCAAAAATAGGTATTATCCATCATTTGTCTTGTAATGAAACTCTTGAACAAAATGGTTTGGTGGAAAGAAAACATCAACACATTTTGACAGTAGCTAGGTCCTTGTTGCATCAGTCACATCTACTTATGTCATTTTGGGGTGATTCTGTTATGACATTAGTTCATATTATTAATTGAATGCCTACTAGACTTCTCTCCAATAAAACACCATTTGAGCTATTATATCATGCTTTACCTACCTATGACTATTTTAGAGTTTTTGGTTGCTTGTGTTTTGTATCCACTTTATCTCAACATAGAAAGAAATTTGATAAAAAAGCTAGTAAATTTGTGTTCTTGGGGGTATCCAAATGGTGTAAAAGGGTACAAAGTTTATGATATTGATGCTCATAAAGTGTTAGTGTCCAGGAATGTTGTTTTTCATGAAAATATTTTTCCTTTTTCTTTGTCCAAAGGTTATAGCAGTGATGTTCCTACATTTTGTCAAACACCTGGTGTACCTGCTTCTATATTTGATCATTTCCAAGTTAATTATGATGTTTGGCCTGATTCTAACCCTCCACTTGTTAGTTCTCAGTTAGGTGAGCATGTAATTTATTCATAAAATCATTTGTCATCAAATTCCATTGATTCCAGTTTAAATTTTCTTATTGACTCTGCTGATCATGTTCCAAATTTTATTAACCATGCTACACCTAGTTCTGTGTCTGTTCAACCTCATATCAATTCTTTACCTAAGAGAAATTCTCGAGCCCGACACATTCCTAAATATTTAGAAGCCTACCATATTGATATTCCTTCAAGCTCGAACAATGTAACCTCACATCCTATAATAGATTACTTATCTACTTATAAACTATCTTCAACTCATGAGTCTTTTACCTTGGCCTTATCTCAAATTCATGAACTTTCATGCTATCATCAAGCTATTCAACATTCTCATTAAAAATATGTAATGGCACTTGAATTGCAAGCCTTAGAAGATAACAAAACATGGTCTGTAGTGCCCTTGCCTTCACATTGTCACACTATAGGCTGTAAATGGGTATACAAGGTGAAGATGAAAGCTGATGGTAATGTGGAAAGATATAAGGCACGTTTAGTAGCAAAAGGTTACAACCAAGTTGAAGGTTTTGATTGCCAAGAAATGTTTAGTCCTGTTGCTAAACAAACTACAGTTAGATTTTTTCTAGCTATTACAGCAGCACAAGGGTGGTGTTAAGGTAACTTGACGCAAAATAATGCTTTTCTTCATGGTGACCTTGAGGAGGAAGTTTATATGGGCTTGCTTGCACTAGGTTATACAATTCAGGGGGAGTATTAATCTAATACAAAACTTGCTTGCAAGCTTCACAAGTCCTTATATGGGCTCAAACAAGCTTTTAGGCAATGGAATGCAAAGTTTACAACTTTTCTCATAAGGTATGGTTTTAAGCAATCTTTGTCAGACTACTCTCCATTTACTATGTCGACTAGAAATGGAAATTTTGCTACATTGCTAGTGTATATAGACGATATTGTGATTGGTAGTACATCTGATCAGTTAGTTGACAACATTAAAGAGTACTTAAATGCACAATTCAAGTTAAATGATTTAGGTATAGTTAAGTATTTCTTGGGGTTGGAAATTGCTAGATCTTCTAAAGGAATATCTGTTTGTCAACGCAAATATACTTTGGATATGCTTGAAGAATATGGTCTGCTAGGTGCTAAACCAGAGTCAACCCTTATGGATTATAATTACAAGTTGTAGAAATCCACTTAAGATTACTGATTGAAAGATCCTATTGTTTACAGACAATTGGTTGGAAAGTTATTGTATTTGACATTTACAAGTCCAAATGTTTGTTATGTTGTTCAAGTGTTATCTCAGTTTATGGACAAATCTTCAAATGATCATTTAGCTGAAACATTTAGAGTTTTAAGATACTTAAAAGGGGCACCAGGATAAGGACTTTTATTGCATTCATAGTCAAACTTGCAAATTCAAGCTTATTCTGATAGTGATTGGACAGGTTGTCCAAATACTAGAAAATCTATCACTGGATATGCTTTGATACTGTGTTAAAATCAAGTGAACAGGTGCAGAGAGAGCAAAACGATGGTTAAGAAAAAGAAGTTCTTTCATTCTTCGTTAAAGAAGAAAAATATCATAAATAAACCATTTATAATAGTCTGTTTCAACTAATTGACTAATGACTAGGCTAACTATATAATTATTGTATAGTGAAATGGTAAAATAGTAAAAAAGAAATATTTACATTAATAGTCACATGACTTGCACATGACCCTTTCTACTAAGTCTTTGATATACTTTGGCATTTGGCATTCGATCCTCAAATTTCTTTAGGCTTTAGTTTTTTAACTTATAACTCCAGTTATGCAAATTCTCGAAGTAAGTCTAATAGCAATACGAGCATTTTAGGCCATATAGTTGTGGATTGTTGCACGTTAATGGAGAAGTCTCACTACAAACAGATTAATGATTGTTTAAGGGATCCAAATTAGGCGATTCATATAATTGCGCATTATGCTAAACATACTCAAGAGGGTATCTTATTATGGAATAATTGCATGGAGTTTCCTTTTTGTGGTTTTTGTCCCATTGAGTTTTATCATGGGAATATTTTAATGAAGTTCTCCCAATATGCAAAAGGTATGTGTGAATTTAACATTGTGGGTGTATTATGAGTCTGCGATACTGATGTAATGATTTCATGATTTGGTGTTTAATAAAATGCACCTTACTTTCAAAAAAAAAAAATTAAAAGAGTTATATAATTATATTGAAATATAAGTGAATAATTTACTTCTAAAATAATAATATTTATATAAAATAAATTTCATCTTAACTTTCTTCATATCCCAATAAAAAAAAACCTATTACATTTTTACTTGTAAGCATTAATTAAATATTAACTCAATTGAAATAAAAATAGACATAAAAATTTAGGAATCCGATAAAGTTTAATATTAATTTCGTTTATATATATTCATGAAAATAAGCATTCATAGATGTAAATGGAGATTATATATATATATATATATATATATATTTTAATTAAGTAACTTTAATTGATTTAGTTGATTTGTTTATGAATGGCAAGGGTAATATATATTACAGTTCCTGTAATTTCCTCGGGCTAACATATTGCTACAATTGCCATGTCTGGTTAGTATAGTAGGTGTGGCTATTGCTTGTTCCCACAACAATTGGGAAAGTCCATTTCCAAGGGAATCCAAAAGAGGTGTTAGTGGGAAATTTCGCAACAGCTTCCACTTTCCGTGCGGGCACTGCTCTTTTGGAACTCGTACGAGAACTTGGTATGCAGTAGTAGCAGTATTACCATTGCTGATTGCGCTGCGGACGCCATTGGAGAATTACTCAAGAATCAAGACAGACATTGGGAAATAGAAAAAATGGGGTTAGACATAGTGCAGCCAAACACTTGCGTCAGAGGTTGCTGCTCCAGCGACTCCATCCCTCTTCACCTCCCTCCTTCCTCCTACGTTCTTCTTTCCCCAATTGCCAGGGGTAAGTGTGACACTCTTTTGCTCCCTTTCCTTCTGCTATTCCTTCCACCACATTTCTCATGGTTTTGTTGGCTTCGATCAAGGGGCGGAAAGCGTTGTTTACGAAGCAATTCTGGATGGAAAGAGAGTTGCAGTGAAGAAGCCAATCTTGTCTACCTCGGACGAGTTGGACAAATTTCACAAGGAGTTGCAGCTCCTATGCAAGCTGAATCATCCTGGAATAGCAACCCTTGTCGCCGCGCATGCCAGGCCTCCCAATTACATGTTCTTCTTTCAATTCTATGAAGAACGAAATCTGGCTCATAAATTACACGTCCAAGAGTGGACTCCCGATATTGATCACGCGCTTACAATTACGCTCCAGTTAGGTACACTTATATCTGCATCTCCGGAATTTCCTTTTTCGTTTCCTGCTATTTGGTATCCATTTCTGTTTTCTGTTTTATGACATTAAATTATGGATTGGTTTCTCTGTTTCTTTCTGATTTATCTATTTTTCTATTTACTTCAACTAAGCCCTAATCATATGCTAGGAGACTTGGAGAGTATATTGATATAGTTTGGCAAACAGAGAATAGTTTTAGGTGCTATCGCGTTTATGAAAGTAATCAGGGTTTATGTTGTGTTACAATATAGGATTAAAACAGGATGAATGAGAGTTTATGTAGTTGCCCCTTCCTTCTAGTGACATCTTAGATTTTGAGTTTGATGGTTGGTTAGTTTGTTCCGGGGTTTCTGAAAAGTCTTTTCCAAGGTTTTATGGGGACAAAAGCGAGGTTGGCTTTTCATCTATAATAATGCTAGAAATTTAGATACTTGGTTTAAGAAAACAGAAATTAAATTTTTTAGGTGGTCGCGGTTTCTTCAAACAATCCCAAAAGACAAATTAACGGTTGAAAAACTTTAACTAAAGTTGTTGTCACAGTCCAATCTTATATAGAAGAGACTCTGGTATGTATCTGCGCTCTAGCCTTCATGGACCTATATTGTGGCATTCTTTATTAGAGTTTGTACCAACCAGAAATATGCAAACCTAAGTGCTGTCATATCCAAGGTGCTTCACTATGCAAGTTTATGCAAGCCAAGGTGCTTCACTATGCTAGTTTTTTGGCGAGCCACCTCCTAAGCCCTGCTATGCTTGGTCAAATGTGTAATCTGCATTAAGGGCTGATGGCCTTAAATGGGAGCTAGTTGGTATTTTCGATAGAAAGCACTTTGGTATATATGTGGGCTCAAGAATCCTGGTTGCTTATTTCTCATTGTGAATGCATTTATTATCGTAGAGCTGCTGAATGAAGAATTTTGGGTATTTTTGTCCTTAAATTGCTTGACTAAAGCTAACTGTTTTGAATAAGATATGGAATATTTAAAGTAACATTTAACGAAACTAAACAAGCGACCTTGTCTTGGATATTTTGCTTGCTTCACCATGTTGGAACACACAAGTTTGGGATTCATTGCATTCACAATGCATTTGGTAATAGGACGAACAGAAAAAACATGAAATCCTGATTATCACGCAAACTGAATATGTTGATGAAAATGTACCTTTTGTTGATAAAATGCTATGTGGTGGTCATGGTGCTGTTAATGCATCATAGGAAACCTCTCAATTATAAGCAGAATGTTTTCTATTGGATCATATAAACTCTAGCAACATGCTCCACACTGAGACTTTGTACTTTTTGTTTTGTATTGAATTTCTTCTCTCAATTTTTTTTTCTTTCAAATTCCACATCTCTGATGTGACCTGTATCCTAGTACAACTCGCAAAGGTATATATGGATAATAATTGATATATAGACTGAACTTTGCTAAAATTTTATGTTTGTTCTGCAGTAATGCAGACACTGTATTACTTCTGTCATATTGGTTTTAACTAAATCCTTTTGAACTGCAATCTCAAGGCTTTGTTAATTTTCCTTCTTTTTCTTTAATTTCTAAAATATCTTTGTTATTAATTTGTTTTTCTATTTACCTTCTATGGTTTCAGATTGGTTTTAGAAATAATGTACTCACAAAAGAAAACTAAATAAATTAAAAAAAAGGGGAAACCTAGATATCCTGACAGCCAGAAAAGCCATTACCATTGAGTGATGAATATGCAGCATGATAACTGCTTGCTGTAACTTTGTTTATCTATGTTAGGAACTAGTGGGTAATAAAGGATCTGACAAGCTTTTTAATGCGCTTACACGCTTTGTATTATCCTCATGTTTACATGGAAATATTTGTTATCTTTAACCACAATACTCTGTTGACTAGCTTATACTAAAAGTTTTCTGTTGCATATTTTTCTTCCCATCTTGTTTTTTGCTTCCGTTTCTGTTTACCAGAATTTGGAAAAATTTTCTTTTCAGTGATGTTACATGATGCACCTTTTCTGCTGTTTTTTTTTTTCCTCCAGCAAAGGCTTTGCAATACCTGCACAATCAAGGAATCGTACATAGGGATGTGAAACCAGCAAATGTTCTTGTAGTTTTCTTATATAACCTTTTATCTCCTTAATTTATCTAGATCTTCTGGTTGTTGTTAGATACTCTGAGCAAATGATTTTAATTGAGTGAATTCTGTGCCTCAAAGTTATATAAGTACACTAATAACATATGATGCAGCTTGACCAAAACTCTTCTGCACACCTAGCTGACTTTGGTTTGGCAGAATATAAGAAAGATCTTAGAGGAGTTTCTACTGAGAATTGGAGATCATTTGGCAAGCCAACAGGTGGTTTTCACAAAAAGAATATGGTTGGCACTCTTATTTATATGGCACCTGAGATATTGAGGAAGGAGATACATACTGAAAAATCAGATGTCTACAGCTTTGGAGTATCCATCAAGTAAGAATGCAAGATAGATTTATGAATTAGGATTCTTGCTATTCTAACCTATAATGCTTTTATTATTATGGGATAATACACGATGTGCATACCTAATTTCATCTCCTTCTCATAGATTGCTAGTTATTATCAACTGTTAATCTAAAATACTGAGATTATTTGTTTATAGATTGCAATGGAGGATTGTAGAAATATTTCAAATTGAGTTAAAAGCATTTTGGTCTTTAGCCTTTTAAAAAGTTTCATTTTGGTCCCTAACTTCTTAATTGTTCCATTGATGTTTCAAACCTTTCAATTTTTAAGATTTAATGCTTCCGTCAGAAAATTATGTAAAAAAATGGACAACCCATTTGTGGCCAACAATCATTTGGACATTGTAACACTTCTGTTTATTTCTATAGTGTTTTTTAATGGGACTATAATTGTAACCATTTGAAGAGGTTTAGCACTTAAAGTGAACAATTGAGTGGTTAAAGACCAATTAATTTTTTTTTAAAAAAATTAGGGTCAATTGTGCTTTAACCTGTTGAAATTTACTAAATTGTCTTAATATATCTTGTATTAATAACTTGATATCTGAAATAATTTTGAATTAAAAATAAAATTACATCTAAATGAGTGGGTTGAACATGTCATAACTTAGTTGATTACTAAACTGATCAACTCAAGATGACTTTCTTATCCTCTTGTTTATTTTTTAATTTTCAAGCTTGCAGGTCAACTGCCATACAACATGATTAATTTGTCATAATCATGTTAACATGAATTTTGGCATGAACCCACTAAAGGGCAACCTAAACCTACTTAGTTTGTATTCCATTCAAATCATCTTTGCGTTTAATGTCCAATATTGCAACCCCTACCCTTGAGAAATTCTTACCAGTTTATGTGTGGATAGCTACATAAAGAAGTTGGCATCTTTTCATGGTAATGAAATGTCCAAGCACCCATAAGCTAATCCAGAAGAATATATTTATTTATGTATTTATGATGTTACCATCCAAAATTTTGTGACAAAACAACCGGAGAAGGATCCTTTGTATGGTCAGCTTGAGTCTCCAGTTATTTTATCTCTCATCATGTAATTTGATATCGATAGTTGGTTTTAGATGATTTGTCATTTGCTGCAACTTGTTTTTTTGTTTAGTTTTAATGTTTTAACACGGTCCTTGGCCTTAAAAGAAGCTGGTGGGCTTAATTAAGACAAAAGAATAAAGCAATGCGATGCGATGCCATTCCTGCTTGCTGAATGGGATGACAAACAGTGTTCAAAGCATTTAGATGCTTCAGTGAACCATGAAACAGTTTATGCTTCTGGCTTTAATTTCAATTCATGCATTCTTGTCTGGGCTTGGAATCTCTACATTAGGTTTCTGTCGGGACTCTGGAAAGTATTTAATAGCTTTGCGTAATTGAAATACTGTTGAAATGATAATAAAAAGAAATCTAGGCGTGAAATAATAACAACAAATTTCATTTAACCATGAACCTAGGGCATTTGTGTTTTTGTAATCTAATTTACATTTTATTTAAATGAAAAATCATTTTGGTCACTGTTGTTGGCTTTTTGTCATGTGGAAGTTTGAATCTCATGAAATCAATGTTGGAAATATATCCAAGGATGCACCTCTGATATGTCCAATTCTTGTCTTTTTATTTAGGATTTTTCTTTCCTTTTCTCTGTTTTGTGGTACGCAATATGTCTTTTGGTGATTTGGTGTGTATATGTCCTGTTTTCTCTGTCATTGCCTCCAATATCCACTGGACACAGAAATAACTAATTGGTAGAGATGTCAATGCTTCCCAGAGCCCTACAACAATAGCATATGTTAAGCTATTAAGTGAATCAATGGATCAGGTTTCTTCCTGGTGCTATCATTGGCTCTTATGGTAACAGCTAAGAGATATCATCTTGAGCTAGATTTCTATGCTCTAGCATGGTTAATCTAATTGTGACCTATGCATTATGGTGGTTATATTTCCAAGTTTATCATTTCAGTTTAGTAGTTGCTTCTATATATTGCTGCTCTGTAAGGCTACAAATACAGAACTTGATTTCCATTTAATTGCAGTGAACTGCTAACTGGCGTTATCCCATACACTGATATTCGTGCTGAAGCTCAGGTTGGTCTTTTCTTGATTGCATTTGCTTATTATGTATCTGATTTCTGATTAGTGATATTATTATGGTTATGCATATGCTTATTAAGAAAAATTTCAGTTATCACTCTCATTGGTAGGACTTCCACTTCAAGACAAATTTTATTGGATTGTTTGATGCTTAGCAACTATCGATGTTGGTACTTCAAAGAATTGGAAAAACTCATGTTTGGATATAGTTTCTGCATATATGTACGCCTTTTTGACCTTGAAAGGGCAACTTAAATTGTTGTATCTGACCAGTTTGACTGGTGAATTATCAGTGTTTCTTTGATTTGGAAGGGTTCAGAACTACCCTGACTTATAATTAACTTTGTCAAATCTGGTCAAACCCACTAAACTAGCTCGATTTTCTTGAACCTAATCTGCCCAAATCAAATTTTATTAATCTTTCTCATATCTGACATATTAACTAGAAAGCTGAGGTTTAATCAGGCTCTCAACCACCCAGCTTGCTAATCTGTAGTATTATATAGAAAAATTTCAGATTAAGTTACATATGAATATCTTAATTAGATGTTTAATTTTTAACGCAGTCCAACTGCTGACCCAGAATTAGTTAACTCTATGAGCCAAGCCCCTGTTAGAGTGATCTGTGATCCAAGTAATAAGGAACATTGTTCCTATGGATCATGCTGCTCATGTTTGCTGTTACTGGAAATTAGGCATTAGCTTTTACAAATTTTTAAATAGTGCGTAAGGAGATCATTTTAACACTATATATTTTTATTCCTGCACTCTGTTTGCTTGGAGGTTATTGGGGAAATGGCAAACCAAAACTTGTTCTATTGTGTTTGAAGTTTCTGATGGTAGAAGAAATATTCTGGTTGGTCCATTCAATAAATCTAGTTCTATTTGTTTAGGGTTATTTTGCGGTGGTTTCCGAGGACAAGTTACTTCCTTTTTTTCTTCCTACTATGCTTACACAATGACAGGCTGTAAAACAAATATAAGCCTCTTTTACTTCTTTTCTACTATTATTTAAAAGATTAGTGTAAGAAGGATCTTATGCCCTTTTCCTACCAAAGAAGGTTCTGCCAACCCAGAACCACCCGCTACAAGTTACAGTCTAAATTAAAAATGTAGGGGAGAATAAGCTGAAAGATGGTCTTGAGGAACTGTAAACAAGTCATGTCAATATTAATTAAATAGAAGTTGAATTATATCTCTGATCTACCTTCCTGCCATATTATTACTAGCCAACTTATTTTTGATGATTTTTGCATCTGAATTAATTTAGGATAAATGATCGATTATCGGATAAATGTATCTAACCATTATTGCTATCTAATTTTTCCTCCAGCCATAAGTTCTTTTCTAGTGAATAATGTTAACATCAAATCAGAGCTTGCTTTGCATTCATGCTGGTCATTTCATGTCTAGAATTGAAGAGATGAACAAACTGCACATCTGCACGGTTTAGATTTATGTTTTCTGGTAGAGTGTTTGAAATTTGAGTATAGTCAGCATTGGACTATGGGCAAGCAAAGCTTCACGTCTCTTTAATATTGCAAACCATGGGTGGGTGTTGACTACTCATATTTGTTCTTAAAGCTTTAGTGGTTGTTTGTAATTTATTTGCTACTGGCAGGCCCACACTGTTCTGGAGATGAACTATACCGAGCAGCAACTTACTGCAGCTGTGGTCTCTGGTGGACTGCGACCAGTTCTTGCTGGTATTGTGCCTGGAGTGCCAGCAAGTATACTGTCACTAATTCAAAAGTGTTGGGATGCAAATCCTCAAAATAGGCCTTCATTTAACGATATAGTTTTAGAACTATATGGTGTTTTGGAACAGAGAAAGAGAATGGAGAAAGAAGATAAATTACTTCAAAAATCTTCTATTTCCCATGGTAATCAAGTCATGGAAAGCATTAACAACCTTCATACCTATCAGGAAACTATTAACTGGTCTACTCAGGGACAATGTTTATCCAAAAGAGCATCTGCTGAAGTACGTTCTGGTTTTGGAAAATGGCTTGATTCTTCTGATGAATCTTTGACATACCATCCAGTACTTTCTTGGGGATCCTTTGCTACATGTGGGAGAAGGGAGAGTATGGAGGACACACACTTTCTTATGCCTTACGTATGCAATGAGAAAGATGTTCACGTTTTCGGTATCTTTGATGGCCATAGAGGTATGCAAAACTGCAACACATGATACCGAAGATGCGGTAGGGATCAGATATGGGGATAAAGTGCTCCTAGTGGCCACTGGAAACTTGTTTAAATAAAAACATCTGAAGAAAAAGAGTTAGGAGGCCAAATTAAATTCTGGGTAATTTAAATTAAAATCGTTTCAGAAGGTAATCTTATTTAAGTGATTAATTCAAATACTTCTCACCCTCCTTTTTTTTTTCCCTGATTTTGGAATAACTTAAAGTGGAAGCTGTCTCTACTTTCAAGTTACGAAATTTGTGTGTTTATATAATTGGAATTTCTTAACCTGTTTTTTGGTTATCCTGAATTTATTCTACTTCAGTTACCTGAGTTTACCTTATTATTAGCAATTAATAATTCAAGAAGCAGTTAGCTTCAAGTGAGAAACAATAGAATTGCTAAGGAGTCAGATACTTTGAAAACAAAATTGTTCATGTTTCTACATCTCTTAAAGTAAACTGTCTTCGAATCTTACCTGGAGATATCTTCAAATTCTAGAGGAGACAAGCTCCTGTTTAAATCTCTAAGAAACCATTGGGATAGAATTATTATTCAAAATTGTCTGTTTCTTAGTATGGTTAAGTGTGATTTTCTTGTTCATATAAACTCTCTGGATTCTGGAACATCTGTAGGTGCAGCGGCAGCAGAGTTTTCAGCTCAAGCATTGCCAGAATTTCTGAAAATCTTAGGTTCTACATGCAGGTTTGTTTTGCTCTGGTTGTTATGCCTGCCTTTGTCTAACTATTATCCATTTTCTTAGATTAAATAAGTGTATATATGAATGCAGTCCTGCTGATGCGCTGTTGGAAGCATTTGTTAGGACAGATGTTGCTTTTAGAAATGAACTTGATTCTCATCGTAATTCCAAGAGGGTGACTCAGAAAGATTGGCATCCTGGTTGCACTGCAGCCGCTGCCCTAATAGTTAGAAACAAGCTTTTTGTCGCTAATGCAGGTGATTGCAGGACAATTTTATGTCGGGCTGGGTGCCCCTTAGCTCTAAGTAGGGTGAGCTTGGACTGTTTCATTCTAATTCTATCGGTTCTTGTGGCATTATGTTGAGTTATATTTTGAAATTAGTTGATTTTGACATATTAGGATCATGTCGCAAGCTGTCTTGAGGAGAGAGAACGTGTTGTTAGTGCAGGAGGGAAAGTAAAATGGCAAGTTGATACTTGGAGGGTTGGTCCTGCTGCACTTCAGGTTTGTCTGCGTTAACTCTTTCCAATTTTGACTTTGATAGTAGACGTTTCTCGTTGAAGGAAATTCCCTATCAGCATTCAACAGTTTAATTGTTAAACATTTGCTTGATAGAGGTAAAGACCAAAGAGGTCTTCTAACATGGTATTGGAAAGCTGGTTCTTCAAAGAAAAATCAGACCTTGTAGTTAGACTTGCTTTTTAGATGTTTTCATTTCATGATATTTCATTCCACGTAGAGCTTTGATATCCTTCTCTAATCTGTTTATACTTGGGTTATAAATTCTTGTTTCCTATCAGAATTGAATTAGTAACCTCACTCTTTAGCATACTTTCCTGGGAGGAGGCTCCTTTTTGGACAAAAGTGTGTTGGACAGAGGCCAACGGCCTGCAATCTATTCCAACATCAATATATATCTTTGCTCATAGTTATCAGCTTGTGAACTTTTTAATTGCTTGTTTTGCAACTTAATAGCATATTACATTTTGGTTTTTAAATTCATTTTTATAAAAACACACTACAATTGGTATTTTTTTGGAACATTCAAATGCTGCCATCAATCCTTAAAGCCAAAATGGGTGGTTAAAAACCAAGATTGCTCAACTGCTTAGTCCATTATGGCAGTTTTTTAAAGAAAACACTTCAGACTTGTGTGATTGAGTGATTAACAGATACGCTTGTCCAACCTATTTTTATAGTACCATGTACTAAATATTGAGGTTTCATATTATTGTTTAATATTTCATAAATTGATTAGCAAGTTATGGATCTTGTTTTTGGTAAATTAAATTTTTATTATGCATATGTGGGCTCTCGTAAGGAGAGTTTGAGTTGCAGAGAACTGGAAGATAAATTATGAGTCAGATTACTACAGAAATAGCATATTAACAATTAGAAAAATCATATGCCAAAATTCATGCCGTGTGCAATCTCTGCTTGCATTAGATAGCACACTCAAAATTTAAACATCTTCTTGCACCAATCAGCCACATTTTTTGGCTATCCTTAAGAGCACCCTTAATATGATCCTTTTATTTATATTGATGATTGCAGATAATTACTACTATTATTAAGTGTACGTGTGGTAACTTGAGGTGGAGACACCACATGGCATTTAGGTTTCACAGACTATTTTGGACGTACTGACTTTAGGATCTTTAGCTAAACACGACTACACTGGCTACATGCACAACAAACCACTGTTGATTGACAGCAACATGCCACGACTCTAGTGCCTTAACAACTTTAGCTAAAGATGGATTACCAAAGCTTTCAATCAAACAACTTAAATAACAAGACTTGGAATGAAATCCATGCATATTTTGAAACAATTACAACAAAACACCATCAAATTGAGTCAAAATTGTTTCAACTTTGAGGCTAATTTCACCAATCAAGTGCTTAGTAAGCAAATCAAACAATAATACAGGTGCTATAAGCGAGGAGAGGGAGTGAGTTGAGGAGAACTAGAGAACAACTTGCTATTGTGGTACTATGTCTTGTATTTATACACTATTTTTAGAGACAGACACGCAACTGACTATATTAACCTTCATAACAATTTATGTAATTTAAGATGGGTATTCAAACCAAATAAATCATAGAACTATAGTCTGTAGCACTAAGTAGTAGACTAGGGACTTATATCAAAAGCACTAAGCGTAGGCCAAAATATTTTAACCGACGATAGACCTTCAAACACCTTCTCTGTAACACAATCTTAGTAAAGGCCTAACTTTTATGGCTGTACCATGTGCTTAAGGTAACAAGGCCTCAAAATACATGTGCTACAGTAATGGGGTAACGGAGTATCGGTGTTCGGTGTTAATTTGCTGTTGTGATATATGATGCTCGATAATCAACTCCATGAGTTTTGTGATGCAAAGGATCCATCGAAGTGGCAACTGCAGAGCATATGACTTGTGTCATTGCTTATTAGGTGCGAGCACCGGATCTATACTTAGTTGCTAACTGAAAAGAGAGAGTAGCCAAAGAGAGACTTTAGAAACTCATACTTGGTATTTCACACTAGTGTTTTACAAAGTTCAAGTTTGTAATCTCAAACATGAAACCGTGTCTCCTTCATAGAGGAGTTGCCTTTTATAGGCTTACAAGATCATAACGAACAAATTAGTCACTATAGAAGATAGTGACGTGACCTATATACATTTTTATAAAAATTAAATAATTGATACACTTTTTGATAAAGGTGATTCTAAAGGAATAAAAATAAATAGTAAAAGACAAATACTACAGGACATATGAGCATCAAATTCCTCGGGTGCTTTTTTTGAGTTGGCACGCCTTTTGACTTTGGTGGAGATCTTTTGTCGAGGATGACTTGACAATACATTGGATGATGTGATAATAGATTGGAAGATGATACGAGCACACTTATCATCTTTAAGCATACTTAATTAAACATAATTTTAATTTAGATTTTGAGTTGTTTTTTACGAAATTGGGCTTTCTTAGTCTAGAGGATTGAGCCACTCTTGATTTGTTATGGCAATGGCCTTTTGGACGTTATGACTGTAGTCTTAGTAGTGTAATGATCCATCTTCAACTTGGATCAGAATGTTGGTTCTATTTGCTCTAACTAAAAGGTATATCCTTCGATCAAAATCGCAGATGTTCATCTTGAAGAGTTTACTTAGGTTAAATCTATAGTCTTGATTATTTGTCCAATGTGGTTGTAGGGGAACTGTATTGCCTTTGGGAAGCATGAAAGGGAGGTTGACATACCAAAGGTGTAGAGGCTCATTTTTTGGTGGATAGAATTTCCATAAGTTCTCTTGGAAGAAAGTGTCAACCTACCTTTCATGTTTAAAGGCTAAAACTACAACAAAATTTACACCAACAACTACGCTCAATGGTGGAATTCAAATCATTGGGAATATGAGCCTTTTCACCTTTGGCATGTCAACCTCCCTTTCATGCTCCTCTCAAAGGCAAGACATTTCTCCTATAATCTTTATTGGACAAATAATCAGGATTATAAAAAATAAAAATCAGGATTGTGGATTTGACCCAAGTAAATTCTTCAAGATGAATATCTGTCATTTTAATTGAAAGATATACCTTTTGGCTAGAGCAGATCGGACCAACATTTTGACCTAAGCTGAAGATTGATCATTACAAAGCCAAGACTACAATCAAAACGTTCAAGAGGCCATTGTCATAACAAATTAAGAGTGACCTAACCCTCTAGACCAAGAAAGATCCAATTTCATAAAAAACATCCCATAAAATCCAAATTAAAATTATGTTTAATTAAGTATGCTTAAAGATGATAATTGTGTCAGTATCATCCTCTAGTGTATTATCACATCATCCATTGTGTTGTCAAGTCATCTTCGACAAAAGAGCTCTACCAACATCAAAAGGTGTGCCTTTCGAAAGAAGCACTTGAAAAATCTGATGCTCATATGTCTTATAATATTTGTCTTTGTTCCTTTAGAATCACCTTTATCAAAAGGTGTGTCAATTATGTAACCTTTATAAAAAGGTGTGTAGGTCACATCACTATCTTTGATAATGACTAGATTGTTTTGTAATAACCTGAACCTTAAGGCCATTACCGGCCCATAGGCCTTTTAGGCAAGCCCACAAGACCTAGCAAGCGTTAAAGACAACATCCATAATGCATTAATACACTTAGATCTTCAACAACATCACAAATAGTCACATAGACAAGTTTACAACCATGATAAATCTAAATGTAGCCTTGCCATGGCATATTCACAAATAAACATCACTGTGCATATGTAGATTTAGTACTTCAATATTGTTACATCATAGAGTTCAAGAATGCCATATATTGGTTACAACTATGGGCTTTGACCTCACATTACCAAGTTGAGCAACTACATACTCATACCAAACCCTGACCAGCAGAATTGACTTAAAAAAATAGAAGGTTTGGAAATGTCATTTCCTATAAAATAAGTTGGAGTGAATCACCAAAAAAGGTTGCCCAATATACTTACTTATCTACCATGTTGCATATGGTTAGGGTTTATATGTATATTTTAGATTTGATTTGCAATTAATCTTCCCATATTATTTGTTTCTTCTTTTCATCCCACTCAATAATAAGGCAAATAATCCGATTTGCAAACGCATGGTAGATAAGTAAGCACATTGGGGAACCTTCCTTGGTGATTCACTCTAGCTTGTTTTATAGGTAATGACATCTCCTAGCCTTCCATTTTTCCATGTCAACTCTATTGGTCACGGTTTGGTTTGAGTATGTAACTGTTCAAGCTGGTTGTGTAGGGTTAAGGCCCATGATTGTAGTCAATATATAGCATTTTAGAGCTTTGTAATGTAAGCACTGTTGAGATATTGAATCTATGCATGTATAGTGATGTTAATTTGTGAATATGCCATGGAAAGAAACAAGACCGGCCTTTTCTTCTTCAAGTGTTTATTGGTGGTGAAAGAAGTGCTCACACTTGCTCAACCACCTTAAAAGATCTTGGCCATTGAATCATGGGAAATCCAACTTTGTGAACTTGGGGATGATGAAGCCTCTTGCTACGCCTTTGCCTTTATGGTTTTGGTTGTTACTGGCCTCCTCTATAGATACAATATCAATTTTGGAAGTCGCTAAATCCCTGGTAAGTTCATCTAGTCGAGTAATTATTGCTTCTTTATGGGCTGAATTGGCTGCATGTTCATCTTGGAATAATTGAAAAAGTTGCTTCAGTTGTTGCTGAATAGGGTCCCTCATAACATTAAGCTTTAATACCAAATTGTTAAGTCCTTTGAAATGGATCAAGTTATGGATTAGTGTGTGGAACAGTTGGGTTTAGTTTGAGGTAAGCTGGGTATTTTGGTGAAAGGTTTCTTTTTTCGACCTATGTTTGTAATGTTGGCTTGTTAGAGAGAATCTATAGATCTATTGAGTTTTAAATACTCAAAACTTGAATAGATTCTGAACAACCCTTTTTATTAACTTCACTATCTTTTAAATACAGCTTGGTGGAATAACCACCCTTAAAGCAAGGAAATAAAGTGGAAAGTGTAAGGACCTTTAACCTGATCGTTACTGGTGTTCGAGACTTGTGAGTAAACTCACCAAATCTCGAACAAGTCTTGGTTGATATTCCTATTAACTCCACCAGATGTACCTTCAAGAATACATTGACTAGAAATAATGATACTCTCGTTAATAATTAACATCATCCAAATGTCATTAAACTCCCAACAAGTTAATACTACTCTGAATAATATCCCTTCGACTAGATTGATTTGACCTCTCAAAGGTAATTTCTCGAACAGTGTGCCTTTGACTAGTCTGTCCTTCAGCCTTAATCTTTTCAGTGCTTTTGCGAAGGGCCTTAGCCTCCGTACTACGTCCCTCTATTAGTCGTGCACAATCCACTGCATCGGAGTACGAATCAAATCTCTGCAGCACAACCGTTCTAAACAATTACTCAAACAGCTTAGCCACAAACCGGTTCACTTTCATTTCTTTTGAGGACACAAGGTGTGGGGCATATCTAGACAATTGCGTAAACTGCACATTATATTCAAATACTGTCATCTCGGGTCTCTATCTCAAAGTCGTAAACTCTCTAGCCTTAGTCGCTCGCACACTACGGGGCATAAATCTGTTCATAAAGGCTTTATCAGGCCCTAACAGTCGACAAATGGGTTAGAAGAGTCCTTATTGTGCACGTTGTGGTACTACGCATATGGGGTCATGTACTCAATCATATGATGTGTGCTTTAATTGTAGTCTATCGGGGTATATGCGAAGAGATTGTCCATATGAAGGGAGATTGCAAAGAACTGGTCGTGAGTATGTACAACTAGCATCAGCGGTAGCATCTGCAGTTTCACTTCCAGCTGGGAGAAGTTGAGCTAATAAAGGCAAAGGAATAGCTTCTACCTTTCAATCTTGACCTACTGAGTTAGTGCCATAAGGTACTTCTAGAGGAGGACAAGTAAGAGTATTTGCCATGGGTCTGCAAGATGTGCCTGCTTCTAATGATGTGATGATAGGTACTCTTTTAATTTGTGGTTTTGAAACATTAGTCTTATTTGATCGTAGAGCTACCCATTCTTTTGTTTCCTCGAATTTCGCATCAAAATTGAATAGATCTTGCGAAATAGTGGAAGACCCATTGGTAATTACCACTCCTTTAAAGGAAATATATGTGGCGGAGTTTGTCTACAAGTTTTGCGTGGTTCAAGTTAATCATTAGGAGATATTAGTGGATTTGGTGTTATTAATGACATTGGAGTTTGATGTGATATTAAGAATGGATTGGTTGTATGATTGTTATGCTAATGTTGATTGTCATTATAAATATGAAAAATTTAAGTTTTTTGGAGAAGTTCCTTTTTATTATTTATGGACATGAGAATTTGTGCAATTGAGGAATATTGGCAGGAGTCACTAAGGTGGAAACTTGACAAAATTATTTGGCATGTGTAGCAGCCAAGGAAGATGTGTTAAGAGAGGAAAAGTTTTTAGATATTAAAATGATTCCAATAGTTAACAAAGTGGAATATGTGTTCCCAGATGAATTGCCAAGATTGCCCTTAGAAAAAAAAGTTGAATTTTGCATTAATTTGATTCCTGGCACGAAACAGATATTTGACGTTCCCTACTGAATGGCATTGGCAAAAATGCGAGTACTGTGAAAGCAATTACAAGAGCTAGGGGAAAAAGGATTTATTCGTCCAAGTACTTTGTCTTGGGGAACTCCGGTACTATTTGTAAAGAAAAAAGATGGAAGTTTGAGGTTATGTGTAGATTATTAGAAGTTGAATAGTGTAACTATTAAAAATAAATACCCATTTCCCAAGATCGATGATTTATTTGATCAAATGCAAGGAGCGCAATGTTTTTCAAAAATTGATTTACGCTCAAGGTATCGTTAGTTAAGAGTCCAAGAGGAGAATATATCAAAGATCACATTTCGTACGAGGTACGGACATTATGAATTTTTGATAATGTCTTTTGGTTTAACTAATGCTCCTACCGCTTTCATGAATTTAATGAATATAGTATTCCGACCTTATTTGGATAGATTTGTGGATGTATTTATTGATGATATCCTAGTGTGTTCTCGAAGTCTCGAAGAGCATACACAACACTTGAGGATGGTGATACAAACACTCTGAGAACACGGATTGTATGCAAAGTTCTCTAAGTGTGCTTTTTGATTTGATAGTATTAGCTTTCTCTGACATATAATATCAAAAGAAGGGATTAGCGTGGATCCACAGAAGGTTGCTTCGATCCAAACTTGGTTAAGATCGAGAACGGTTACTGAGGTTCGAAGTTTTCTTGGATTGGCAAGGTATTATTGTCAATTTGTGTAAGATTTCTCGAAAATCGCAGCACCATTGACGAATTTGACGTGAAAGGGAGCTAAATTTGAATAAACTGATGAATGTGAAGATAGTTTCTTGAGACTAAAGGAACATTTGATTTCGACATCAATTTTAAGTTTACCATATGGTATAGGAGGTTATGTGTAACACTCCGTACTCCCGTATAGTAGTCAACAAAACCGTCTTGGTAAGACGTAGAATTAGTTGATGCGAATTTATATGCTAAAGAACGATAAAAGGTGAAAGGAATGTTCAAGAGTAAACTATTTTGCATGCGTGAAAATAATAATTAAATAATCTTTATCGGGGATGAATTAGCAAGCTAAAAGATGATTTAGAAGTGAATCGGGACATAATAAGACACTTTGGGATCAGAGGAGATAAGTGAAAATTTTTGAAATAAAATAATATTTTATTTAATAAAATAATATTAAAATAATAATCATCATAAATAAAATGAAATGAATGAAGAAAAGATGAATAATGAGAGTGTAGGATGGGTGGAAAATGTAGCATGACTTTTTGACTTATACTTTGGTCACATGGAAGAAAAAGAAAGGATAAATAAAAGAAAAGAAATAAAAAAAATAGAGTAAAGGATGAGTGGGGTAGTCGCCCATGTGTGAAATGAGGGAGTCAAAAATCTATTTTAAGTTTGTTTTGGAGGTGGGGGTTCGGCCATTATAAAGAAAGAAAAGAAAAAGTGATTAACAAGCGTATTGACTTGTCAAGCTGGTCCCCCACATGTAAGCCAAATATCAAGTGAATTTTTGTCTCTTTTCTTCTTATAATAAACGACACTTTTGGATATAAAGAAAGATGAGGTGACTGGAAAAAAAAAGATAAAAAGAAATCTTTGCACATTCATCAAGAGCAAGAAAGAATAGAAAGGAAAGAAAGAAAAACAAAGGTAAGGCTCAACATTGGATGGGGGAATTAGGCCAAAACCAAGGGAAAAGAAGAAATGATAAAGGAAAGAAGAAAGGAGAAAGAAGGGGTTGTATTGTCGATTTGTGAAGGAGAAAGAAAGGATTGTGCGGGAGAAAGAAAAAGGTTGTTGTCGATTTGTGAGAAAGAAAGAAGGGATTGTGCTGTCTGTTTGTGAGGGAGAAAGGAGAGGTTGTTGCTATCGGTTTGTGAAAGAGTTTAGGAGGGATTAAGCCATTAGTTTATGAGAAAGTTAATGAGGGATAGTGTTGTCGGCATTGAGAGTGAAGGAAAAGAAGGAGAAGAAGAAAGAAAAAGAGAAATAAAAGAGAGAATAGAAAGAAAAGAAAGAAAGGAAAAAAATAAAAAAATAATAAAAAAATAATATATCAAGTGAGTTTCAAGGTTTAAGAGAAATAAGCAAGATCGGCTTGATTGGAGAAGATTTGGAGACATACAAGCCACCAAACTAATGGGTGCATAATGGGTTCAGAGTGCAAGTAAAAGTGAAAATGCAAAAGTAAAGGAAGTGAACTGTACTGGCGTGTCGAACAAAGTAACAAGCAATTGACAAGTAGAAATAGCGACGTAATATCCCGTTATCGTAAAGTGGGTGAATTTTCTTTTAAAATGTTTTGAAAAAAAAAATGCATGTGTGAATTAAATGCTAGAATATCTTAACTCTTTTCAAAATTATGCATGAGAACAAGCTTTTCACAAGTGATACCTTTACGTGGTCGAAAATAGACTTGGTAATTCGTGTTTCCGTGTTGTAAACGTGTTAAACACGATTAGACACGAAACACGTTAAGGGTAAACACAAACATGACACGTTTAATAAACATGTCCTAAGTGTAAAACACGTACACGAACACGTTTAATAAACGTGTAACACGACACGACATGATTAACATGTTTAACACGTTTAACATGATTAACACGTTTATTAAACGTGTTAATATACGACACGACACGATTAATAACATGTTTAACACGTTTAATACGTTTAAATAAAAATATTTACAATTAAATATAATTTTATTATTTAAATTCAAAATCTATAATTAAAAAAATAATTATAACAAAACAAAAATAAGAATAACATCAAATATAATAAAAATTAATATAAATATTATACATAAAATTCATTATCATGTAATATGATAAAATACATAATTAACATTAAATCTTCAAATACTAACAATATTAAAAATCTTCAAATAATATGATAAAATACATAATTAACATCAAATCTTCAAATACTAATAATATTAAAAATCTTCAAATAAAATCTAAAGGTTAAAAATTATGGTATTAATGTATAATTACATTAATACTTTTTATAAAATTAAAAAAACTATTTAAAATTATTTATATAAGGCTAAAATAATCTTTAACTATAAATGTTTAATGGGTTAATAAATGTGTCACATGTACACGTTTAAATACGATAACACGTTTAAGTAAACGTGTGTAAACATGCTTTAAACGTGTCTGGCGTAATTTTCGTGTCTTAACGTGTCAGACATGATTAGACACGAAACACGTTAAGGGTAAACCCATAATTTGTTTAACTCGTGTCTTCTCATGTCGTGTTAACGTGTCGTATCCAAAATTGCCAGGTTTAGTCGAACATATAATGTGTTGAGTTATACATTTGGAATATTATGTTGATTTGTCAATTGAATTATGGCATGTGATCTATTGAAAATCTGGAGATGTTCTAAATTATAGGCATAATGATTAATGTTATTCTTCTAAAGTATTAGACTGTGCAATTATGTTTATAGTCAATAACATAATGAATCATGTGAGATATAATATTATGTAAAGATTTTTGTTATGAGTTGATATGCGTGCTATTCTTTGAAATGAAATGTTGATTGATAAATATAACCGTCCATGTATGGTGTGGGAGTGCACATAACGGTGCTAGTGGTGTGCAATGTGGGGGTGCACATGTCGGTGATGACGTGGTGTGATTCCAACTATGTGCGTTGTGGGAGTGCACATGAGCTAATGACCGATGGTTGTATATATGTTTGCTGTGTGGTGTGAGAGTGCAAGAGTTGATGACCAGTGGTTGCATACATACTTATATATATATATATATATGCTATGGAGATGTTTATATACGCTATAGAACTATTTATATATGTTATGGAAATGGTAAGAAAATAAGATGTGATTACATTGAACGTTGAAAATTGAATTGCTTAAGTGTTTTAAAATGAGTTAAACGTCAACATGGTATTAAGTTTTGTTTATGGTATATAAAATTGCATTGTTTTAAAATAAGTGCATCATGTTTTCAAAAACCTTTCGTATCGATTGTTTGTTCCCTTCTTATGTTCACTCACTGAGCTTATACTAACTCTTTTCAATTTCATATTTTCATATTCGAAGATAGTTAGGACCTAGATTGAAGTGTCCATTTGTGTTCGCCATTTGGTAGGTACCATGGCATCTAGTAGCAGTACCCACGTCCAGAGTCACTCCGTTAATAGTCAAGGTCTTTTGCATGTATAAATAGTTGTTTAAATATAAACAATGAGATTTTTGTGCACTTTGTATGTTTAGTTGGATTAACCATGTTGTGTAGGGTTGACAAATGATCACCCTATTTTTGAGAACTTTATAGTATTGCATACTTGGTTCTCACGGTTTAATTTAGAAAGAATTATTATTAGAAATTACGAGTCTTAGATATTAAAGAAAGAGAGGCTTGCTCGGGCTTGGTAGACTATGCTTATTAGGCCCTTGCGCCTGTCATGGCCCTAGAATTGGGCTATGACAAAGTTGGTATTAGAACTCTACGTTTAATTGAGTCTTAGGGATTCCTGTGTCTCTCAACGGAGTTGTTGGAGTCTGTGTAGAATCTTGTTCTTAAATTGTAGGTGCGCAACGCAAGTCAAGGACAAGAGGCTACATGGGCCCTTAATTCATTAGGTTTGGCTAAGTAATTAATGCTTGGTTGCATGTAGATCTGGAGGTGCACCTATTACATAAGTCATGTCTAGAAGAGACGATAGTCCCTTCTACGTCATGTCTAGATGGTGCAAACAACTACGAGAGCTGACAAACGATTATCATATGCACCATTAATGACTTTCTACGTCGATCTTTAATAATTATCTAAGGCGACCAACCACACCATTAAGGTGAATATCCTTCCTCAATAATTATATTGTTAGCCTCCCTCTGTCATACCAAAAGATTCTCATACACATCAGGTCATTCAAACAACTACTTTATAATCTGTTTGAGTCATACAAAATAAAAGTCAAACTCTCAACTGCTTTGTACAAATAACTACTATTACTTCATTTACACCACATCTGTCTAGACTTAAAGTGATACGAACTTCAACGAAAATATTAAGTGCCTTTAGGATCATCGTCGCCTTGATCCAAGCACATCAACGGATCTTATTTCGAGTACTCTTCTACCTCTTGAGATTTTCTCATTTTGTCCTTAATCCAAACTTCTTGTATTCTTATGTATTCCTCCTTACTCACAAGCGCACCACCTATTCCACAACTAGGAGGAAAGTGTCGAACAGTGGATACTTTTCTTGGACGAATATCCCTTTTTGCAATTGCCTCTTTCACCTTTTCCTTAAACTTTTCCTTAGACCTTTCCAAAAGGAAATTTCTTATGCCTTCCCTAATCTTAGTGTTGTCCTCGCTTTCAAGACTCTCACTACTTCTGAGGCTTTCCCAATTACGAAACAATATTTTCAAATCCGGTGGGATCCATCTAATCGAAATCCGAGACGTGCCACTTTCTTGACTCCTTGGGGCAGGGTGCCATTGGCTCCTAATAGTGGAATCTAGCGATCCCTCGCTAGTATTATGAGGGGTATTGGGACTATCGTCTCTTCTAGACATGACGTGTGCAACAGACACACCTCCAGACTTACATGCAACCAAGCATTAATTACTTAGCCATTTATAAATCATAGGAATAGGTAGGTTTCTAATGAATTAAGGGCCTATGTAGCTTTCTGTCCTTGACTTGCGTTGCGCACCCACAATCTAAGGACAAGACTTTACACGGACTCCAACAACTCTACTGACATACACAAAAATTCCTAAGACTCAACTAAACCTAGAGCTCTGATATCAATTTTGTCACAGTCCAATTCCTAGGTCATGACCGACGTAAGGGCCTAATAGGCATAGCCCACCAAGCCCAAGCAAATCTCTCTTTCTTTAATATCTCAGACTCGTATTTTTAATAATAATTCCTTCTAAATTAAACCGTGAAAACTAAGTGTACAGTTATTTGATGTTTATAGCATATATAAATAGTTTTATATAAATACGTAAGCAATTCAATTTTCAACATTCAATGCAATCACATCTTATTTCTTTACCCTTTCCATAGCATATATAAATAGTTTTATAGCGTATATAAACATCTCTATAGCGTATATATATAAGCATGTATGCAACCACCGATCATCAGCTCTTGTGCACTCCCACAATGCACATAGTTGGAATCACACCACGTCATCACCGACATGTGCACTCTCACACTGTACAGCACCGGCACCGTCATGTGCACTCGTACATTGCACATGCATGCTTATATTTATCAATCAACATTACATTTCAAAGAATAACACACATATCAACACATAACAAAAATCTTTACATAGTACTATATCTCACATGATTCATTATATTACTAGCTATGAACATAGTTGCACATTCTAATACTCTAAAAGAATAACATTAATCATTATGCTAATAATTTAGAACATCTCTAGATTTCTAATGCATCACATGCCACAATTCAATTGACAAATCAATATAATATTCCAAACGTGTAACTCAGCACATTATATGTTTGACCACGTAAAAGTATCACTTGTGAAAAGCTTATTCTCATGTATAATTTTTAAAAGAGTCAACCAAGATATTCAGCATTTCATTCAACACATGCATTTTTTCACAAAACATTTTAAATGCAAGTTCACTCATCTTACGATAACGGGATATTACGTCACTATTTCTACTTGTCGATCGCTCATTACTTTGTTTGGCACGCCAGTACATCTCACTTCGTTTACTTTTGCATTTTCACTTTTTCTTGCACTTTAAACGCATTATGCACCCATGGGTTTGGTGGTTTGTATGTCTCCAAATCTTCTCCAATCAAGCCAATCTTGTTTATTTCTCTTAAATCTTGAAACTTACTTAATATATTATTTTTATTTTTTTTATTACTTATTTTCTTTATTTTCTTTTCCCTCTTTTTATTTCTTTTTCTCATTCTTTTCCTTAATTATCAATATCGGCAGCACTATCCCTCCTTAGCTCTCTCATAAACCAATGGCTTAACCCATCATAAACTCTATCACAAACCGATAGCAACAACTTTACCTTTCTCCCTCATAAACCGACAGCACAATCCTTTCTCTCTCTCACAAACTGGCAGCAACAACCCTTTTTTTTTTCTCTCACAAATCGGCAACACAATCTTTTCTTTCTCCCTCACAAATCGGCAGCACAACCTCTTCTTTCTCTTTTCTTCTTTCTTTTATCCTTTCTTCTTTCCCCTTGGTTTTGGTCGGATTCCCCCTTCCAATGTCAAGCCTTATCTTTGTTTGTCTTTCTTTCTTTTCTTTTCTGTCTTGCTCTTGGTGAATATGCAAAGATTCTTTTTTATCTTTATTTTTTCCAGCCACCTCATCATTTTTTATATCCTAAAGTGTCGTTTATTGTAGGAAGAAAAGAGATAAAAGTCACTTGATATTTGGCTTATATGTGGGGGACCAACTTGACAAGTCAATGCAATTTTCAATCACTTTTTCTTTTCTTCCTTTATAATGGTCGGACCCCCCACCTCCAAAACAAGCTTAAAATAGATTTTTGACTTTTTCATTTCTCACATGGGCGGGTGCCCCACTCATCCTTTATTTTATTATTTTTTTATTTTTTTCCTTTATTTTTCTTTTCTTTTTCTCTCATGTGACTTAAGTACAAGTCAAAAAGTCATGCTACATTTTTCACTTATCCCACACTTTCATTATTCATCTTTTCTTCATTCATTTCATTTTATTTATTACTATTATTATTATTTTAATATTATTTTATTAAATAAAATATTATTTTATTTATAATTTTTTACTTATCTCTTTTGGTCCCGAAATGTCTTATCATGTCCCGATTCACTTCTAAATCATTTTTTAACTTGCTAATTCATCCTTGACAAAGATAGTATTATTTACTTGTTATTTTCGCGCGTGCGAAATATTTTACTCTTGAACATTTTTTTCACATTTTATCACTCTTTAGCACATAAATTCACATCAACTAGTCCCACGTCTTATCGGGACGGTTATGTTGACTATTAAATGGGAATACGAGGTGTTACATTATGTTGTGTATTGCGATGCATCGAAGGTTGGATTAGGATGTGTGTTGATGCAAAATGGTAAGGTGATTGCGTATGCCTCAAGACAACTCAAGAGGCATGAACAAAACTATTCTACTTATGACTTGGAAATGGCAGCAATAGTGTTTGCATTAAAATTTTGGTGTTATTATCTGTACGAGGAAAGCTTTGAAGTATATATTGATCACAAGAGCTTGAAGTATATATTTCAACAGCGTGATCTCAATTTGAGGCAACACCGATGGATGAAATTGCTTAAGGTTTACGATTGTACCATCAGTATCACCTTGGTAAGGCGAACATGGTGATTGATGCTTTAAGTTGGAAGTTGATGGGGAGTTTGGCACATTTGTCTATTAAGCGGAGAAATGTAGTGCGCGAATGGCGAAGCTTAGGCAATAGGGGGATTAAGATTGATATTGGTGGGCCTAGTAACCTTATTGCTCATTTTATAGTGCAATCAATGATCTTGGATCGAATTTGTAGTGCCCATGATCAAGATGAATTTGTGATGAAAATCTTAGGATCAGAAGAGCAGGATCAGAATTATGTGTATGGAGACAATGGACTATTGAAGTATGAAGCTTGAACATATGTGTTGAATCGTGATAACTTGAGGGAAGAGATTCTAAAAGTAGCTCACATTACTGTCTGCACTGTACATCCAGTATCCACTAAAATGTATCATAATTTAAAAATGGTTTATTAGTGGCTAGGGATTAAGAAGGATATAGCTGAATATGTAGCCAAGTGCTTAAATTGTCAACAAGTTAAATCTAAACATGGGAAACCCCTAGGTTTGCTACAACCCTTACCGATTCCCAAATGGAAATGGTAACATGTGGCTATGGATTTTGTAACTAGATTATCGTGTATTAGTGGAGGATATGATTCGATATGGGTAATAGTGGATCGATTAACCAAATCAGCTCACTTCATTTCAGTAAAGACTAGCTATGGGTCGACTAAGTATGCCAAGATTTATATTGATTGTATTGTGCGATTGCATAGAGTTCCCGTGACCATAATGTTTGATCGAGGGCCACAGTTTACTAATAAGTTTTGGAGAAGTTTACATGAAGCTTTAGGCACTCGTTTAGACTTCAATACTACATATCATCCTCAAATGGATGGTCAGTTGGAGCGTGTGATACAAACGGTCGAAGATATGTTAAGGTCAATTGTGTTAGATTTAGGAACTATGTGGAATCAACAATTACCCCATCGGGGAATAAATCGAAGAGCTGTCGAATTCTTATAGTTCTCACCATGCGTAGAAATCATGAGTTTGAAAACCCAAAGAAACTTTACTCTCAAGAAGGAAATGAAATAAAATAAAACCTGTGGTCTTGCTACTACATAATAACATCGGGGAGCCTCGCTCCACCGGACCTCACATGCCATGGCAGTCTCAACGATGTTGGTCGACATTGAAAAAATCAAGCGGTCGCAACCGCAGATATCATTGGTGGCCTAACCACGTATATGTCTCACAGGCTGTGGCCCCCTGCCACGCCTAACCGCTCGTCGGCGATTCAAAGGTTCTCTAGCTAGAACCCACTCGTGCACGAGGGTCACACTTAACCGAAGTGATAGTCGGCCTACTCTTGAATATCTTGATTTAGTAAAACCATTTAAAAACCAACTTACATTCACAAAAATTTATTTCAAAACTATTTCCAAAACATTCGACTTAATAATTCAATGAAACCCTTTGCAAGCTTTGTAACATAAAAATTATTGCATGAAGTAAAGTACAAATCTGCATGGTGAACACGTGTTTGTTTCATGAATGCACACTACACAGACATCGAGGCACATTTGATAGAAAATCATAGTATAAAGGCTTGTTTCCCAAACTTGAAAACGCTTTACGTAGCTAGCTTATATGTATATAATAAAAACCTTTACAAACATTTAACATTTACAAATCACACTTAGGATTTTAATAACCTATGCTTTCCACAATTTGCATTTAAAGAAAATCATTACATATAAATATATATATATATATATATATAACTATGGAAGCTATAAAAATGACACCCCCAACTCACCTTACAATAGCGGGATGCTTTGTCGCTATTGATTTAGGCGTGTATCTAACTACCTCTAATTGCCGATCACTCATTACTTCACCTGGCACACCACCACGGTAAACTTTTTTACTTATATACTTTCTAGCAACCATTCAAACTCGATACAATTAAGCATACTCAAATACGAGCAATACATCAATCAATAAATTCTTACTCAATTTCATATTTTTTCCATCAACCTCAATCACAAGCATTTAATGTACAATCCATATACTTTAACCAACCAAAACTTGCACAACACAATATAATCACATGACATGCTGATGTAGCCGGAGGGTTTAGGGCAATTAAAACTCAACAATTAGGGCTAGAATAGGATTAATTGTTTTGGGAACAATAGAAAGATAATTGGGTTTTCAAATAAACCTCTTGAATAAATATTCCAAAATAACAAAAGATAATAATAATCCTATATCTAGGGTCACCTATTTATAATAGCTAAGATAAATCCTAATCAAATAATAATTCTAATCCTAATCAAATAATAATTTTAATCCTAAATAAAGACTTAAAGTATTAAATCCTAATAAAGATAGGAAAAAGAATCTCAAACTAAATAAAATAAAGAAAATAAGATCCAACGCTAAAGAAAATATTAAATAAAATAAAATTCCTAATGCGCCTGCATCAGTTCCCTCGGGTTAGAAAAACTCGGCTTCGACGAGTAGGCCTTTATATACTCCTCATAGATATTGGAATCCACTCGTTTCAATTCTTCTTCTGCCATCCAAGTGCTTTCACTAGCAGGTTTACCAAGCCACTTTACTAAAAATCGTCTATATGGTTTCCCTCGTCTAGATCGAACCTCTTTCACATCCAGCACATCTTCAATAACTTCAGCCTTAGCAATTGGAATGTGCTGAATTTGAGTGTCTATGGTAGATGCAGTCCCATCACATCCATCAAATGGATACAAATCCAAAACATTGAAAATAGGACTGATTTGTAACTCAGGCGGTAGCTCAATTAAGTAGGCATTTGAACTGATTTTCTTTAGCACCTTACAAGGTCCAAACTTTCTAGACTTGAGCTTGTGATAAGTACCTTTAGGAAATCTTTCTTTTCTCAAGTGCACAAGCACTTGATCACCTTCCTCAAATTCTTGCTTACGACGATGTTGATTTGCAGTAAAAGAATACTCTGCATTGCTGGCTTTTAAAGCAGCCCTTACCTCTTCATGAATTCTTCGAATATGATCAGCAAATAATTCTCCTTCATTACTCACTCTAGCTTCTTGTGGTAATGGTACTAAATCAAGCACATGTTGAGGTTTTAACCCATATGCAGCCTCAAATGGTGTCTTCTTTATGCTTCGATTGATAGAATTGTTGTAGGCAAATTCAGCTTGGGGTATGACTACATCCCAAGTCTTTGGGTTGTTCTGAACAAGACATCTTAACATATTACCCAAACTTCGATTCACAACTTCTGTTTGACCATCTGTTTACGGATGGCAAGTACTAGAATACTTCAACTCTGTCCCAAATTTCCTCCACAAAGTTCTCCAAAAATGTCCCATAAACTTCATATCTCTATCAGAAACAATGGAAGTTGGAATTCCATGTAGTCTTACAACCTCACGAAAGAATAATTCAGTAATATGAGTTGCATCAGAAGTCCTGAAACATGGAATAAAATGTGCCATTTTTGAAAACCGATCCACCACCACAAAGATAGAATCAAACCTTTTTGCTGTCTTTGGAAGTCCCAAAACAAAATCCATACTCAAATGAATCCATGGTGCATCTGGCTCAGGTAAAGGAACATATAAACCAGTGTTTTGAGCACTGCCTTTACCAAATAAACAAGCTGGACATCTTTTCACCAACCTCTCCACATCTCGGCGCATTTTCGGCCAATAATAACGATCAGCCACCATTGCCAAAGTCTTGTCTCTGCCAAAATGTCCTCCCAAACCATTCCCATGAAGTTCTTTAATGATTTGCTCTCTCAAAGATTCTTCTGGAATGCACAACTGGTTACCTTTGAATAAATAGTCTTCATGGAGCCTATAAGGTAAATTTTCAGCTTGTATTGAACCTTGCAAATCAGCTATTATCTTGCTGAAATAAGGGTCAGAACCATACTGATTTTTAAGTTCTTCAAATCCTATGACTTGAGTGCTCATAACTGATAATAGTACACATCGTCTACTCAAAGCATCAGCCACAGTATTAGACTGTCCAGATTTATATTTTAGAGAGAAATTAAATTCATCAAGAAAAGAACTCCATTTAGCATGCCGATCACTAAGCTTTTTCTGTGAATGCAAGTACCTTAAAGCTTGATGGTCAGAATAAACAACAAACTCACGATAAGCCAAGTAGTGCTGCCAATGACGAATGGCCCTTACCAAAGCATAAAACTCTAAGTCATAAGTTGAATAACGTCGTCTAGAGTCTGTCAACTTTTCACTAAAAAACTCTATGGGCCTTCCATCTTGACTAAGAACTGCTCCAATTCCTATATGTGAAGCATCACACTCAACAACAAATAACTTCTCAAAATCTGGTAATGCAAGCAGTGGGGCTTCAGTTATCAATGCTTTCACTTTTTCAAAGGCCTTTTGTGCAGAATGTGACCATTCAAACCCATCTTTCTTCAAAGATTCAGTTATAGGACTCATAATGGAACTAAAATTTCGAATGAATCTCCTATAAAAAGATGCCAAACCATGAAAACTCCTTACTTCTTTGATAGATGTAGGTGCTGGCCACTCTGAAATTGCACGAATCTTCTCTGGATCAGGTTTCAAACCTTCTGCTGACACAATGAAACCAAGAAATACCACTTCTAATTGCATAAAATTGCACTTTTTTAAGTTAATATAAAGCTGCTCCTTTTGAAGTACTTCCAAAACTTGTCGTAGATGTTTTAAGTGCTCTTCCTTAGTGCGGCTATAGATCAAAATATCATCAAAGTAAACCACCACAAATGAATTCAAGAAGGGTTTGAGTACCTCTGCCATGACTCTCATGAATGTACTTGGTGCATTAGAAAGGCCAAATGGCATCACCAACCATTCAAATAATCCATCTGGAGTTTTGAAGGCTGTTTTCCATTCATCTCCATTCCTCATTCTAATTTGATGATATCCGCTCTTCAAATCGATCTTTGAAAACACTCTTGAACCAGCTAATTGATCAAGCATCTAGTCCAATCGAGGAATGGGAAATCGATATTTGATCGTAATTTTATTTATAGCACGGCTGTCCACACACATCCTCCATGAACCATCTTTCTTAGGAGCTAACAAAGCTGGGCAAGCACAAGGACTTTTACTTTCACGCACTAGACCATTTTCCAACAACTTCTCAACTTGTCTTTGTACCTCAGCTCGCTGCATAGGTGGCATTCTATATGCTGGCAGATTTGGTAATGATGCTCCCGGTACTAAATCGATTACATGTTGGATGTTCCGTAGAGGTGGTAGACTTTTTGGCAAATCCTCATTGACCAATTCTCTAAACTCCTTCAATAGCTGCTGAATTTCGATTGGATATTCAGGAGATTTACCCATCTGATCGCTCTTCAAATGCTTAGTTACCAAGGCATACATAATGTCCATCTCACTACCTTCAGCTTCAAAATTTTCAGCAAATAAATACCCAGTAATTTTGCTGATTTTGCTGTTTGTAGGGCTTGAAATTGCTGATTTCTTAGTCTCTTCTTTAAGAGGATATAAAGTATACCTCTTGTTATCTTTGTAGAAAGAATATATATTTGGCTTCGTCTTATGATCCATACCGTGATCATACAACCAAGGTCTACCAACAAGAATATGACCAACATCCATAGGCACTACATCACATAAAGCCTCATCATCCAAGTTACCTCCCATAATGAATTTCACCAAACATTGAGTAGTTACCGGTATTTCATGTCCCTTCTTTAGCCACCCAATCTTGTAAGGATGAAGATGTTTGCTTGTAGGAAGTTTCAATTTGTCTACTGCCTCTTTTGAAATAATATTTTCCATGCTTCCTCTATCAATAACAAAATCACATACTTTACCTTCACAAACAACTCGTGTGCAAAAAATACTTCGCCGCCTCCAATCTTCTGCTTCCTCATTTGCTGTTGTTGTCATCACTCTTCGTACCACTAATGACTCACCTTGTGCAGGATAAACATCGATTTCCTCTACCTCTTCCTCATACTCATCATAAACAGGCTCTAATTCTTCCCCTAATTCTGCTAAATTCACTTTTCATTGTGGGCAAGCAAAAGAAGTGTGTCCTTTCTCCCCACAAGTAAAACATCGAATATGGGAATTGCTGCCTCCTTTATTTGTAGAAGAACCAGAACTATTTTGTCCACCATAAGGCGTTATACTCTTACCTTTATCGTTCCTTTCAACATTGGTTGCACTCTTATTAGTTTTATTGATTGTGGCAGCCCCTCGATAATTTTGTTGGGATGTTTGATAACCTCGTCTTGCTTCTGAGTTACCTTACCAATGGGGGGTATATAAGGGCTTTCTAGCACCATAGCGTAAAACTCGTTTTTTCGCTGATAAAGCATATTGACGAGCATCTTCAATATTGTATAAACGCACTACTCCCATCTCGTCTCTAATAGAATGATTCAAACCAGCAAGATAACGAGAAGTAATTTGTTCGTTACTCTCAACTAAACCAACCCGAATTGATAAGTTATTGAATTCTGATGTGTACTCTTCAACAGTCATGTTATTTTGCTTTAAACAATGAAACTTTTCGTATAATTCCATAGTATAATCAGCAGGTAAAAATTGCTTTCGTAATTTACTTTTCATGTGCTCCCAAGTGCTGATTTTAAGCTTCCCTTATCGTGCACGTTGCTCTTCAACTCTCTTCCACCATTGAAGTGCAGTACTTTTCAATTTCAGCTTTACAAATAACACTTTTCAATTTTCAGCCATGGGTTTCCATTCAAAGTAATTTTCCAAACTAGTTTCCCAATCCAAATATTCCTCCGCATGAAATTTTCCATGAAAATCAATTACTTCGATCTTGATTCCTCCACTATTTAAATCAAGAGCATGTAACAGCCGGCCTTCCAATCCAACTCTTGTCGCTTGATTTGCGAGTCCATCTTCATGAAAGGGGTTCTCATTCTCAAAGTCATCATCATCCTCAAGATCATGAATCTCAAGGGGGTTGTGGTCACCTTCCGGATTCTCCATTCGGGCTTCCACTGGTTCCTGACGCTGCAAGGCTTGCACAGCCCGGGTCAAGTCATCAATCATTCTCCGCATCTCTGCCAACTCAATTTGTTGGGGCTGATTGCCTCTAATTCGTCCTCTGCCTCGGCCAACCATAGTCTCCTAACTCAAATCCTTACCTTCGTTCTGATACCACTTGATGTAGTCGGAGGGTTTAGGGCAATTAAAACTCAACAATTAGGGCTAGAATAGGATTGATTGTTTTGGAAACAATAGAAAGATAATTGAGTTTTCAAATAAACCTCTTGAATAAATATTCCAAAATAACAAAAGATAATAATAATCCTATATCTAGGGTCACCTATTTATAATAGCTAAGATAAATCCTAATCAAATAATAATTCTAATCCTAATCAAATAATAATTTTAATCTTAAATAAAGACTTAAAGTATTAAATCCTAATAAAGATAGGAAAAAGAATCTCAAACTAAATAAAATAAAGAAAATAAGATCTTACGCTAAAGAAAATACTAAATAAAATAAAATTCCTAATGCGCCTGCATCACATGCTCACTTCTTTGTTTTAACTTAGATCTCACACACAAGGTTCACAATTTCCTCACACCCGTGGCCACCTTTGAGGCCACAAACATACCCACACAATTACCAACTTATTTTCACAAATTACTCAAGTTTAAAACTAAAATTCTTACCTTTCCTAGCTTAAACCACCAAAATCGAGCTTATTCCTTTATTAGCTCTCCATGGCTTCTCTCGTGAACATTGGAGTCTCCTTGAGTGATGAATCAACATAAATCTTCAAGAGTGAGAGAGAAAATCTCACGGGTTCACTCGATTTTGAGCCAAACCCGTGCCTATCTTTTTCTCTCTTTTTCTTTCTTTCCTTTCCTTCCTCCTTTCTTCTTTCTTTCTTTCCTTTCTCGAAGCTGTTCTTATCTATTTTTGTCTTCTCATGGTTGAATTGTTCCTATCCACTCATTTTTTTACTATTTTGTTGACTTTTCCTTTCACTTACTTTATGCGTTAAGTCATATGGCATAAATATTTCTACTTCCTCCACCGTCACTCACAGATTGTTTATTTACTTTCATTATTATTATTATTATTATTATTTTAACTTGTCTTTTCTCTCCATTGTTCACATGGGTGGCTAGCCTAAGAATCCATGACTTCTTTTGACTTTTCTTCACCTATTTTATGTGTTAAATCACATGGCAAGCCTTGAAATTCTTCTCCCAATCTGCCACTTGCATTTCATTTCACATGCATTTCCTTTTAATGCCACCATATCATCCCACAATATCTCATTAGTCTCTAACTATTAAAATTACACATAAGCCCTTAACTTTCCTTTATTTATCATGTAACCCTTCAAACTTTCATCTTTTACAATTTGGTCCTTCCAATACGTTTTTAAATTTCAATTTTCTTTTATCTTTCTTCCTTTATACGTGTACAAACAAAATACAAAGTTTGCACTTCAACACGGTATCATCATAATATTTAAATATTGACTTATCCACGTTAGCTTTATTTAACAAAGACACGCAGGCACAACTATCGTCGTTTTTTTTTTTCCTCCACAATCCTTCCTTACTTTCTCTCCTACTTAGATTAGTCATATAATCTTAATTCCTGACTAATTTCAATAATAAATAAAATAATAATATTTTAATATTATTTTATTTTAAAATATTTTTTTCATTCGTCACCGTTCTTCGGCACTTAAATTTACGTCAAGTGACCCTTCATCTTATCGATAGGGTCTTATTGGCTGCTAAACGAGAGTACGGGGTGTTATAGAAAAGTGGAAATATAATCTTCAATAACTTGAAATGGAAAACTACCGCTAGCAACAAAATAGGAACAACAATGAAACCTTTAACAATAAACTGCCAACAATCAATCAGATACATTGACTTAGTCTATACTTCCCATGTGTGAATCCCTTGTAAACTAAGGGATTATTTGATGTGCTAACATAGTGCTTTGGGTATAGGTACCCATTATTGCACCCAGTGCTATGAACTCACCTGTCTTTACATAAATGCCTTGACTCTCTATATGGATTTTAAAAAACTGCTGCATATATCACAAAAATTTCATGTTGGTATTTTCTAGCCATGCCATTAGTACAGGTTTTTAAGAGATGAGTGCCTGGACATTAGGAGATATAAAATATTAATTAAATGAGGGAAAAAAAAAAAAAGAAACTTAGAACTCTTTAGAGAACTTCTCATATAAGTTATTTTCTTCTTATCCTCCAATGAAACATAAATGAATTTATGATTTTTCCTACCATATTTCCTCTGTTGATCTGTCTTTTTATAGGTAACTCGCTCCATTGGTGATGATGATCTGAAGCCTGCTGTAACTGCAGAGCCTGAGATAACTGAAACTGTACTCTCATTGGAGGATGAGTTCCTGGTAAGAGCCATTGTCTTGATGAATAGTTGTATATCATGGATGGTTGATCATAATTGGAGTTCTAATCTATAGCATTACGTTTCAGACATTTATTTATAGCTTGTACTTTAAAGAGCTTTATAAGTGTAATGCAAAACATATGACGGTAACAGAAAAGTAGAACACTTAGGGAAAGCCATATTAAAACGATCTTCATTGTACAGTTTGCAAAAGAGAAATTTTTAAAGACGAATGATAGAAACTTGCATCTGATTCTTTAGCACATTCAGTATTTGTGATCAATGTAAAACGACGTTTGCAAATCTTTTTTTTCTTTGGTATCATTAGAGCTCTTTTGGTAGGTTTACATCTCCAGTCGCTAAATAAATGAATGTAGTATTTTCCACAAGATAGCGCATCATTTTGTTGAAAGGTTTCTTACATGTCTATAGATTATGTGTAACTCTTTTTGAGATATAGCTAACACAATTAGGAATTCCTGCCCATATAATTGTGTGTGTGTGCACGCGCAAATATGCATGCCTCTCTGTACTCAGTTTTACTTTTCAGAAGTTATTTGAATGTACTTGGTTTTACTTTGTGTACTCCGTGCCTAGTGATTAATTATGAATTCAGCTGTAAAATAAGATGGCTGTCAAAATCCCTGCTGTTCGTGGACTTGAAAAATTAACTTAAAATAGGGTTGTTTGTCAGGTAATGGCTAGTGATGGACTCTGGGATGTTGTGAGCAACATGGAGGTCATAAGCATCATCAGGGACACAGTGAAAGAGCCGGCAATGTGCTCCAAAAGATTGGCAACGGAAGCTGCAGAACGTGGCAGTAAAGATAACATAACGGTCATTGTTGTCTTCCTTTGTCCGGTATCGACAGCAGAGAGAGTTTACTAGTGTTTCTACCTCTGAAATGGTGATGAATAGATTTATACAATCAATTCTTCTTAGATTGATATTCTGTCTCTCCAGGATTAATTCATAAAGAGAAAATCTGTGTTGCCTCATTTCAAAGGAAGGAATGCTACGTTTGTTAGAGCTAAAAATCTGCCTTCACATAATATTTTTATTCTTGAGGTAAAATTGAATGTAATTTTTATTCTTGGATTCATGTTTCTTCTTATATTTTTCTCCTACGTCAATTTTTAAGGTAAAATAATTTCTCTCTTTTCTTCACCAGCAACAAAATAATGATCAAATCACACACAAAATAATCAAAATTAGACAACACCAATTTCCAACTTCTCCTAAATTTTTTCACAAAAAATCTCAAATTCAAACAAATCTTTGAATTCAGCCGCTTGATTTCTTCAGCTCTCTTCCTATCTATTTTTTCTCAATAATTGTAATTTCACGTTAATTAATTTATCAGTGCTTAAGTGAGAACAATTTTTGCGGCATTTTCTTTCTGCTCATTTTTTGGTCATTCTGTCTGTACAAGAATGTGCAGCAAGTTGACGAAACGATAGAATCATCAAATCAATAATATAATCAAATGAATCCTGATAATGTTTCTCATTTTGGGGAATACAGCAAGTGCACTGTTCCAAACCATGAAATTAAAATCTTTTTTTTTTCTTTTTTTTTTGTTTTGGCTTCAAACTGAAGCAGCGGCGGACAATAGAGTTTGGGGTGGTGGAAGCAATGCTACAGCTGCTCGTTGAGAATTCGAGTACTTTCTGTATACAACCTGAAGCCTACTTTCTGCAGCCTTTGAGTGGAAGAAAGCCAGCAGTCTAGCACATTCCATTAGCTGTGCTTCAGAGTATCCAGTGTGAAACTTTAGTGTGTCAGTCCAAGTTGGGGCCTTGTTCAGTGTGCAACGAGCAGCATACACTGCTGAGGCAGCAACCATTGATGGGCAGTACCTTGTGCTCTCGTAATGCATCATACCTAACTCAGCCAGGAAATATACCATGTTTTCCATCTACAACACAAACAGCAAATATATAAGCACGTATTCCAACAGCGACAAATAAATTTGTTGCTTCAGTAGGAAATTACTAGGGAAATGAACGCACTTTCTCATCATCAGGAATCGATGCCTTGATGAAGCGTGCTAGAAATACATAGGGTGTAGGCACTGTCAAAGTCCATTCCAACTTTCCCAGTATAGTTTTCTCCATAATCAGTATCTGTTCATGAGTGTAAGCTCTGTCTGCAATGCATACTAGATCATTGACCTGCATGTAGAATTCAGTTCATTCGACACATGAAAAAGACAGTAAATCAAATGAAATAACAAATTAAGAAAATAAAAGCTTGTATATACGTATACACACCTCAGGGGGCCATATTTCTTCATATTTGGTGGCAATAAGCATTGCACTCATGCCCAGAAGTTGTAATTCCCTCCTAGGCACGATCTTCACACAAAGGAACCGATCAATCAAATTGATAGTAAGATACAGAGCTTCTGTAGAGAGCTCAAACTTTTGATGAACATCGATCAGCCAATCGATAAGAATTGCCCTCATCTTCTCATTAATGTCAGTTTGCAAGTGCATATAGTCATGTGGCCTGCTCTCATTCTGCATGCCCAAATGTTTCATAAATGTCAGCACGTAAAAATCATCATCGATTGATCTAGTGATACCATAATCATATACAGAATACACAACTATAATGTTGAATGTTGTTGGTGTATACCTCAACTGATTTATAGAACTTGTAAATGTCTTCAACATACTCCACCCCGGCCAAGTCGTTATTTGCATCTGCAGCATCAATATCAACAATCTCCTTCTTTGGCTTGTTAGAAATACCACAGGCCGCCTGCAATAATCAAATTAGAAGAAGACATGAAGGTTACAACCACAAACAACAAAAGATTAGTTTCAAGAATAATTGGTCAAAACATACAAAAAAACTCACCTTGCTTCTAGCAGTAAGGACTGAAGTAAGAGTATGTGCTTTCTTCTTGGATGATCCCTCTCCCGCAGTTGCTTTCTTATCAATATTATTCACAGGGACCTTGTCTTTTTTCTCCTTCACCTGGACCGCATCTTCCGTATCCGGACTGATTTCAATCACTTCTGCAGGCTTGGGCTTTGCACTTGGTTTCTTTTGAGCGGGCTTTGGTGCAGCAGCAGCCCTTTTAGGCACATCGGGAACAGGAGCCTTATCCACATTAACACGAACATTTTTCTGCATGTCAAAGAGACCCAGATATTCAATATGTATCAAAAATGGACAAAAATTAAAGAAACAAAAGAGGAATTTCTTGTTCTTTAACATCATTTTCCGGTTAAAAAGGATGATAGAAAACAAAAGGGGAAGGTTTGGAAAGAATTCGATGCAAGAAAAAAAATGATACCTTACTGTTCTCAGCGGTTGCAGCAGCTTGTGCATTGGCAAGTAATTGTGCACAGAAAGACCTGGTGAGGGGACGATGAGGCTGAGGCTTGCCATCAGCCACTCCTCTAACATTTACCAGATTCCCAATATCCCCCAATGCACGGCGGCTCCTCCCATCCCCTGCGGCATTCTTCTTTGTCTGCTTATTAACTGCTCCTCCTACAACGCCCTCGGCGCCTGCAATGCAAAACAATCATCATTGTTCCTCAAACCATTCAGTCCCTATCATTAAACTGAACAGTGAAGATAAAGACAATGTTTGATACAGTTTCAACAGATTCCCCCAAAACTACTGCGAAATATGTTTTGACACTGATAAAATAAACAAAAGAACAGCTTTCCTTGATGAATTCTTTCAAGATAACCATAAAATCATTTGACAAAGCCCGACAGATTAATATCGAACGAAAAAGAAAAGAAAAAGATGCATCAAATCGCATATATGTACAGGATTCCTTCAAAACAATAAAGAAGCAACAAGAACAATCTTGGGAGATTGGAAAGAGAAGATCCATGCTAATATCTGTAATACCTCTGACTTGTTGCGGCACAATGGGTCTTGAAGCCATTTCCAATTCCTTTCAATGGGTATTATGGGGTTCTCTATCTCTCTCTCTCTCTTCTCCTCTGTAGATTTTTAAGGCTTTTTGGGAACGAGAAATGGAGGAAGATTGATTTCCTTTTGAAGCTGAAGAGCCGACGCTTCACTTCGAAGTCCAACGGTCATATTTCTCTTTTCAATTTTTCCACCGTTGGATCTCGTTCAATCCAACGGTCGACAACTTCTACAAATTATAGCCGTTAGCCTACCTGTAAATAGAATGCCTCTGTTCTATGGGCTAAAAAAGTTACCGTTCGCGTCTGCCTGCTACTAAAATATTATTCTAAGGGCGTCGGGCACTTGTTACTCCTCGTAACTTTAAATTTTGGTGCTACCTGCTATTTCTTGCAACACGTAAGCCCTTTCTAACTTTTATTTCAAATAAAATAAAACAAAATAAAATTGGTATATATAAAAAGAAAAAACACTAACTAAAACAATATCTATTCAAAAAATTAAATAAAAGAATAGGTGGTGGTAAATGGAACTTATCATAATTTTTAATTAAAATATTCATTTGAATAAAATATCAAAATTCGTTAAAACTTTTTGAATTTTACATATATGATCTCATTAATTATTAAATTTTAATGTTGTGTTAATTTTTATTTTGAAATTTCATCTAACCTTCTTAAAATAAAAATTTTGCCAAGTCATGCCATAATATTGATAGGGATACAGTTTGAGTAGTGTAAGAATCAATATTGAGGTGGATTCTACTTGGGAATATCAAAAATGGATAGATGCATAGAAGGCCACAAATTGTAGAATTACATATTTTGTAAAGACACATTTATTTAAAGGTGTCCAAATTCCAGGTTAGCTAGCTTTTTTAAAGCCACATCAATGAGGCTGATGGCAATATTATTATTGCTGTCCAAATACCTTCTTGTTTTGCTGTACAATTACAATATTATTATTATTATTATTATTATTATTATTATTATTATTATTATTTGTTTTGCTGCTGCTGCTGATTCCCCTTGCTTGGGATTATAGGCTCACTTTGGGTCATGAGATGTCCTTGCTACCTTGCTTAGAGAGCCCAAGCGTTCCTCTTTGGGTTTTAGGGCTAACTTTACAAGGTGACAAGAAATTGGCATTTTTAGACGAATACAAATGAAAGCAAAGCACAAATCAAGCAATCAATTAAAAACAGCCAAGTTGTTACAACTGGTGATTTAGGCAAAACAAAAACGACTGCCTAAACAACGCAACCAAATTAGTGGAAACCCCAATTCCCATATTCTTTCTTCTTCTCCCTCATGCCAAACACACCATACAATACACTCACTCACACTACCAAAACCCTCTCATTATATCACAATTGTAAACAATCTCTCAGTTAGATTTTACTTCTACATTTGATCATCTGCTCCACCAAGCATCACCTGCATTTCACAATTTCCATTTCTCAAAACCTTTTCTACCAAAAACAAACTACCAACAATGCCTCTTTAAACCTTCAAACTACTCGTAAGAGACTTTGCGTCACTTAGACCAAATGAAATGCAAGCACAAAATCGGAGCTCATGATATGGAAAAGAATATTCATCAACATGTTAAGTTTGCAATCAAAGAACACTGCATTTCTTAAGCTAAAATGTACATAATGCCTCCTGATTTCATGTTCCACAAACAACAATGTGCACAAGGAACCGACAAGGGGATTTAATTTGTTTAGTAGCCTTCGATGCATAACATCTAAGGCTTTGTTTGATTGCAACTTTTCCTATTAGCTTATTGTTATTTTTTAGGTTCTTTATGCTTCATAAAAAATTGCTAAAAAGACAAAATAAACCGTAAAAAGTAAATTCATATTTGATCATAAATACTAATTAAATAGTTAAAATGCAAAACTTCAAAACACTACAAGTAAAAGTTATTTCATATCAACTAACATCATATACCTCCTGTAGTAAAATGTAAGTAAGGAAAACATGAACTTACACTGCAGTCAAGAGCATGCTTTCTTGCAACCATGATAGCTGCATTCCTTTCTCTCTCTGATTCAAATGTTAATACATAAGAGAGTCCTTTCCTTGGTTGCCAAAACAAAGACTTGGCCGAAGCATTACCATCACCTCTAACTCCACATAGCTTCATTAGGAAAGCAAAAATGTGAGAATGGCTATCTGCAAAAGTACTTACTGCATAATCAATACTGAAGAAAAAAGCTATAGAGCAACCAGAACAATTACCAGCATTGATGTTGAATATATTTCTCTGGACTTTGTGATCCATCCTCTACAGAGCTTGATCCTCATCTTTCCAACATTGAAAGCATGAGTGGAATGTGATGGATGATCTTGTCCATTGATCTGGGAAATGACTACCTAGAAAAACATGGAATGAAAAAACTTCAATAAAAACTATATGATACAAATATTCCTACCAATGTGAACTCTTACTGGAATGAAATTTTTGATGAACCAAACTACTTGATAAGACACATTTCAGCAAAATAACACCAAACGCATTAGTTTCTTTATTAACTTTCATCGTGTTAATTAACAGGACAAAAGTTGAGTTATAGATTCAGAATAAGCCTTCAAGTCTAATTTTTTTTAATCAATTATCAAATGTACTTCAGAATAAAGTATAAAATTTAGTCAATTCAAAAACATTGGACGAAGAATACAAACTTTTCAATTCAGTATGTTGAAGAAAAACTTTCTAGGACAATTCTGCACCCAGTCAACACAATTTAAGACTTTAACCTAGCTTATAGAACCATGACTTTCAACTTAAAAATCAAAAAATATGAAATCAACCCAAGAGCCATTGGATCTGATCAAACTTGATCAAACATAGGCACTAGTTAATAATACTTTAAAACAATTGGTGACTAGCCGACTCTCTTTGTTTTCCTTACTCACAAACAAAGCAATTAAAAAAAGTTCTCTCCCTTCTTTATTACCATCCTCTTTATTTCGATTTATTATTTCCTTTGTCCTCTTTGATAACAAAAACAAACAAATCATAAGCATCATCAATTATCATCATAAATCAACTCATTAACTCTACCAAAATTGATCATGGACATAATAAGGATGGCAAACTAAATCATGTTCATGCCAGGATGGCAATTTATAGAACTTTGGCAATTAGAACTAAAGGATGATAGACAGATCCAAATGCACATTTTAAAGATGCTTATTGCTATTTGCAATCACGTATGTAGGTGGACAGAGTGGCAAGAACTATCTAACAAAACTAAGCAGAATTATCTTTTTGGAATACATGAAGATTCTTTGTTTCTTTTTTTTAGTGGCAAAAGAAGAGAATACTACAACTCAAACCTAGAAGCTTTACCTGTCCCTACTTTCCAACCAGTTGAGCTAAGCCTATGTGGCAAATGCTCAAAATTTACACCATCCTCCCCCATCCCCAGAGGGGAATAAAAGATTAAAATAAAGTTGTCAGGCACCACTGCTGAGAGACCAGAATAATATAATTATGCTCATTTACTACCAAAAATTTCACATATAGAGAGACCACATTATCACTAATGGACAAATCTGATAGGAGAAATACAAAACCAGTTGCCTTGTCTTTGGCAGCACGGCAAAGAGATGATAGTAGAAGTAAACTAGCTGGAAAGAAGCAAACGTACATTAAATTCACTGCTGGATTTTCGCAAAAGCGTCTCCACATAGCCTCCCAAACCTGCGGCTGTAAAAGTAAGCTTCTCTAAGCATCAATATAAAATGCCAGGCAGAAGAGATTCAATCATTAACATGTATGAATATTAACATTAAATAATTAGGCCCATAGCTTAAATGCTGGCAGCAAAATATTGAAAGAGAACAAACATTTTATAAGTCAAATTGTACATTTTGACGTAAACTAACCAGAACCAATAGGACCGGAAGTTGTCACTGTGACTTTTTGGCCATTTGAGAGAATGTCAACGAGCAAAATTCGACCAACATCAAGGGGTTCTGGGGCATACATTATTTTATTGGCACCTGATCATGCAGAAAATTGAACCAGTTACTAGAGTAGGTTGTAATGTAAATGCCACAGGTTATTAAGCAACAATGCATTTTCTAACCGATTCAAGTGAGGAATTAAACATTCTAATGAGAGTTAGATTCTTATACTTGATCAGACACAAGCAAAGTATGATAGCAGTAGTTTTTTCAATTCGTGGCCCTATGCACCTAACTTAGAGCTGTATCACTACTTACAGAAGGATGAATGAGCACCCAAACAAATTAACAGGGCTGCAACATTTTACATAGGTGGGATACTTATAAAGTTATATAGCGCTTGATGGCAGATATTCAAAAAAGTAGAAATAGAGAAGAACACATGGACATCTGGTATAGTTTAGTGCAATTAAATGCACATTAAATCACTTTCCTTATAGTAAATTAGGATAGCTTTCTAAATCTGCCCGTATGTCATTTTTGTGTCCAAGTACTCTTACAATTATTTTCTTTTGATGACAATTAACAACCAATTCACAACAGGAAAGGATTTCATGATACCAGCTTAAAAGCAGTATTCATAAAATAACCTAAGTGTTCAAGGCCTTATTTCACACAGCCTTATGTTCGTTAAATTTTCATATTACAATACTTCTCTCAATTACAAATGGAATTTGTTGCAAAAATTTAGTAGGTATTTAGTTTAGAATAATTAGTATCATCTACAATAACGCAGGTGATGCTTTGGTAGAAAACCCAAGATAGAAAGTGCACCATAGTGGTATCTTTTATGAACATAATTAATTGAGACATGCACAGCTTCTGAGTGGTTAGGAGACTTGCATGTAAAAGAACATTCACGGAATGGATACCTGAAATTATTTCCTGTTGATTTCCATCAGATGACATTCGATACCACTGAATTGAAGATTTTGAAAGCACTGGAGCATTATCTGAGCAAGGCTGGAGTCGTAAGCATGAACCAAGAGTTTCAGAACCATGCAAAGTATATACACGGGATTTGTTCTCCTCAGCCTTCTTGTTTAGTGCCAGCTGCAATTATTCAGGAATAGATTAGAACCTCATAAAATATCATAAACCAGACTATGCATTCCACTCACTACTTGAGGCTTGATTGGGACCATGAAGAGTTAACATACCATGAAAGAGAGAGTCACCGCAGATAATTAACAAGGAAATATATCTTAAAACCAACCAAGGACCTTGTTGGAAGCAAAAAGGTGCTCAAGACTTAAAAGCATTACCTACCAACATCCAGGCACCTAGACCAGTATGGCTCATGACATCTACCTTCTTACATTTTCAGTTATACTATAATATTACAGAATATTCTACTTGCAGAGAACCTAAAGACATACAAGAAGAGTTTAGTCGGCTCTATCAGCTAGATGCAGTTTGGCTTTTCCAGCACCACTGAAAATTGATCTAAGCATTGTCACAGATCTTCACCAAGTTGGCTCCTATTTCTTGTTTCATTCATCTTAGTATCTTTTAAGAAGAATAACTCTTCAATACTAATCTACCACCATTCTGTCAAAACCAGTATTTTTGAAAAGATCACACAAGTATACAACCAAGAACAATTACATTTGGTATATTATTTTAAGTGATTTTACTACAACTTTCTCTATTGAATTTATGCAAAGATCTTCCTAAGATCAGACATAAGTAATCATTCTTGCAACATCCTTAAATGCATACTTTTTTTTACTCCTATTTCTTGTTTCATCCTTGAATTTGACTCCTCTTTCTTGTTTCATTCATCTTAATATCTTTTAAGAAAATTAGCTCATCAGTACCAATCTACCACCATTCTGTCAAAACTAGTATTTTTGAAAAGATTACACAAGTACACAACCAAGCATAATAACATTTGCTATATTATTTTAAGTGATTTTACTACAACTTTCTCTATTGAATTTAGGTAAAGATCTTCCTAAGATCAGACATATGTAATCATTCTTGCAACATCCGTAAATGCATACTCTTTTTGACTATATTTTACCCATGAGCATAATCTGCAACTACTAGTTGCAAGTACAAAACATGTTTATAAACAACTGGCTATATAATTGGAGTAAACTCTAGATTAGTAGCAAAACGCTTGGGGTTACTTATAGATTATGGGATGTTGTAGAGAGTGTTGACTTGATGGGTTCAAATGCGGTGGCCCAAATGCATGAATATCTAATAAGCTATTAGCCTAGTTTCTATCAAGTTGAGCCCAAACTTTTATTGAATGAGTTTGCTGTTGCCACCCTAAATCAAGTTGAACCAAGTTTCTATCAAGTTGAGCCCATATCTGGCTTGAGCTTGATTTGTTTGTTAATTTGGCAAGCAGAGCCAAGCTCCTAATTTGAGCCCAAACTATTATCAAGTATATCAGCTTCTTGGCACCCCTAAAGCCAACTTCTAGTGCACCCTACAAACCTTGTCATCACTCTTTAAGTCATTAAAAACTTATATACTGGTGAAAGATAGTAAATTTTTCATAGAGCAGTTAGAATTTTAGAAAACAGATTGGCACAATCTGGTGAGGGTTTCCGTTTTGTTTTAAAAAGGTATGTATGAACCGGTTTGTTTCAGCCTACCATTTTGAATTTATTGGCATTATATTATATTTGTCTATCAAATGTTAATGGATAGATACAAATATCCTCAAATCATGAATATACATACCTACATAAATACTCCTATAAACATGTAAATACATGTTCTGAGAAGATATATTGATAATAAATGTCCAAAATTTTTCAAGCATCAAATAAATAAGACAAATATAAATCTATTAGAGGATATATAACAAGTTATCATTAAAAACATGTCAAGCAGCCTAATTTTAACAGAGATATTTTATTTTTGGATCAAATTATAGGAAAAAAAATGCAGATAAGGAAAGAATGAGTTAATTAAGAGAGTGAAATAGTCAAACTATCGTTAAAAAAAAGAATAAAATAATTAGACAAGATGCTGTAGTGCTTGAAATGACATTTTTCAGCCAGTACAAATGAAACAAGCCAAAATGGCTGATACAATTAAAATGGGGCGAATCAATTGGCACAAACCAGTAGAGCCTTGTACAAAGGGTGAAAAGAAACAATAGTGCAGACTATACCGTTTTCTTCAAAACCAGTACATACCAGCTGGTACAACCAGTACTGGTATGGTACCAACAACCATCAGTGCAATTGATAGAAAGAATTTCAGGAAAAAGGCATCTACTATATTTTATCATCAAAGCACCAGCTGGTCTAATAGTATTATTGTAAGATAAAACATTCAACAAACCTCTTTTTGAAGCTTCACTGAGAATATAGATTTTTCTCGAATTTGAGTTCTTAGAGCACGAAGTTCATGTTCCATACCCATCACCTGAAAACATGGCACATGTTCCAATAATCAAAAGCTGCCATTATATCACAACCATTTATTTAACAATAAATCTCATCTACTTAACCGCACATGTATGTATCCAAGAAGCATATATAATGGTAGCAAACTAGAATTAGAAAATAAATTTAAAATTTGTTAGAAAGGGATTAAATAAATGGAAAATAGTAAGCGACAACATTTGTAGCATAGTTGCGCCCTAAATCATTGATGTGCGGCTGTATTATTAAAATGATAAATGTCAAGCAAATGAACAAATAGATACCAGAACAAAAGATTCTAATTTAATGACCTAAAACAGTGCTGTGTTCAATGTCAAAACATAATGAGAGAGAAAGAGGCAAAGCAATTCACAACTATGGGGAAAAAACGGCAAGAGCTTGCATCTTTAATGACTCCAATATACTAGAATTTAATTGATTGCATGGGAAAATAAACAATGTTGTATTTGAAGCCTCAACATGTTGACTAAGCACAGCAGTTGGTGATCCAATCAGTTGTATTAAATGCAAATTGTAGATAAAATTCCATTCCAGGATACACACGGACTGGTTTGACTGGAGACTGGGTTGTCTTTTTCTCTTTCATTATTTTGAAAGACCGATTCATCTTCTTTTCTATTTGCTTTTGCATTATTGAGACTGGCTTGTCTTCTTTTCCCTTTGAAAGACTGGTTTGACTGGCTTGTCATTTTTGGCTCGTCTTTTTGTTTTTTTTCTTCTTGAGGGAATGTAATCCTCATCTTGAGTCAGGTGAGCTGTTTCTCTTGATGATGCGGAGTCTCCTTGTTGTTCTTCTTCTTCATTAGAATCAAAAGAGATGAGCATCTCTGCCATAATTTTTTTTATTCTGTTTTATTTTTTGCTTGAGCAAGTAATGCACTTGCATTTAATTTTACTTGCAAAAATTTAGTAGTTTCTTGAGATAATTGGCCTGTTTTGCAGAATTTTGGATTTTTGTTGAAACCGTTGTCAAGCAACTGGTGGTCATACTTCTTGTCATCGAATTTGTCCCACCACTTGGTTTTGAAAGTATGGATAACTGTAGGTGCTCCATTTTGGGAATCAACATCATATGCATAGTCCCATGATATAATCCATAAGATAATTAATTTTAAAAAGAAATGAATCGAAACATGTAATTTGTCTTGACCGGGTTTAGGCTGAAATTTCTGGAAAAATTTTTTATGTAAATCATCAAATTTTGGAGGAAGTATTTCCCTTAGAGGGCCAAACCAATTCCACCAGTGTGTGAACCATAGTAAAAATTTGTATTAGTTTCTAAATTTGAAAAACACTAATCAAGAATGTCTGGTGTGTTTATTATTAAAAAGAAAGGTATTGAACCAGGCTTATTGGTAATCCCAATAATTAAAAATAGGACAATGGTCTATGGTCGTTGCAAATTTAATCGGAAAATTTTGAAGTTGGTTTGAATTTTCCCCCCAATCAATGGGTCGAAGTACTTTAAAGATTTAAGCCGTAGAATGGGTAATAAAATTGGGATCATCTTTTTCTAGATAGTGTTTGAAACAAACAAACCCCGTTTGGATCAAAATATTTTCATAATATTATTGGAGTTTCTATAAGTCCCCAATGCCATCCCTGAAAAGTTTTTTTGATTGTAATATTTGGGTATTTTTCATAAAATCTTTCTTCAACTGGTAAAACATTCTGGGTAGATTCTTTGTGAAAGTATTGGGTCGAGGATTTTTGAGAATAAGACACTGTTTGGGATGCTGGAAAAGTGATTTAAAGAGGTTTTGGTTTGTGCAAAACAACCTCTTTTCCTTTAGATGTCTCAAGTGCTAAAATGGCTATTTGCTTAAGAGGGCTTTCCTTTCGAAAGGCTAATGCTATGGCCACTTCTGGAGATTGAGAAAGGGATTCTATCTATTTTTTAACCTGTCAATCCAATTCGTTTGGATCTTGAGCATCCTGATAGATATCTTGTGCTCTGGAAGAACTTTCTTGTTCCTCTTGGGTACAAATTTCGTACCATGATTTAATTATTTTTGAGATGGTAGAATTTTAGGAGGAATTCTCTCCTTTGTCTTGTTTTTCTTTTCTTTTTCCGGTCTCTTAGTTTTGGAGGCATGGTTTCTCCTGTAAAAATTCTCTGGTAAGAAAATCTGATAAAAGAGTTTGATTCTCCTTTGATATATTCTATATCAAAGTTGAATATACTCAAAATGGCTTGCCATCAGGCAAAAATTTGTTTTGACGCTTTATTTTGAACATCTTTTCTTAACACTTCTTTAGCTGATTTGCAATCAATTTGTAAAAGAAATTTTTGGTTTAGTGTAATCACTTTGGAATTTTGGAATGCACAAAACTATTGATAAAATTTCCTTTTTGATGGTACTACAATTTTGCTAAGTAGGAGTCTAGTGTTTGGAAGTGCATTGGACTACTTGTACCTTTTGGTTTTTGATCTGTTTGAGAATCCCACCGTATCCTATGTCAGAGGCATCTGTTTCTACTATTTTTGGGGTATTTGGATCTGCTAAATGTAAGCAAGGGAATTCCTTAATATGCCTTTTAATTTGTTTGACTAGGTCAGTGTGAATGTGGGTCCAAGGAACAGGATTCTTTTTAAGTCTTTCATGCAAGGGTTTGCATATAATGTTAAGACCTGGATAAAAATCAATGACATAATTGAGGCTTCCTAGGAACCTTTGGAGTTGAGTTTTATCTAAGATTTTATCTGGAAAATTGCCTGCAAATTTTATGGATCTCTCTATGGGTGTTATGGTTCTTTGAGTCACATAGTGACCTAGAAATCTAATTTTGGTTTGGAACAAACTAATCTTGGATTTAGAGAGTACTCATCCATTCTTTTTTATAACATTAATAAAAATTTTGAGATGTTTAAAGCGTTTCTCAAGGTTTTCTGATAATACTAAAACATCATCTATATAAACAATAGTAAATTGAGAATATAAATTAAATATTTCATTCATTATTCTTCAAAATTTTGATGGTGCATTTTTTAGGCCGAAAGGCATAACATTCCATTTGTACTGTCAAAAGGGGACAGTAAATGCTGTTTTATATTGTTCTTCTTTTTTGATTTGAATCTACCAAAATCCTGATTTCATGTCGAATTTTGAGAAAATATTTGCATCACATAATTTTTGTAAGATATCTTTTTTGTTTGGGATCGAATATCTGATCCATTTCAATGCTTTATTTAATGGTTTGTAGTTAATTACTAATCTTGGTACTTTCCTTTCTAACTCTGCGTATTTTATAACATAAAATGCAGAACAGCTCCAAGGTGAACTACTTTTCCTTTTAAGTTTTTTTTTTTTTTTTTTTTTTTGAGTAGATCTTGGATTTCTCTCTTACAAAATTCTTCCATTTCATTGTTCATTTGGATAGGTCATGCTTTGGTAAGAATTTGTTTTTCGTCAAAATGTTTTTGATAAGGTAGATCTACCTTTCTTTTTTTTGTCCCAAAAAGCATTGGAAATATCAGAAGAAATTGTTCTTTCTATTTTGTTTTGTATTTGTTGAATTTTTTGTTGAATAATTTTATTGTTTAACTGTTTATTTATCCTTTCAAAAGAAATTTCTTCTTTTAAGTAAGCAATTTGTCTTTGTTTTTTATTTATTAAAGAATTAAGTTGATTTGTTTGAATTGACAAGGATTTTAGTAAAGTTAGATTTTTTATTTTCAGTTTTTGGATGAAAGGAAAGATTATTTTGGTTTTCAATATTTTTGTGGTAATCACTAAGTTTGTAACTTTATATGGTTTTAGTAGTGATATGAACGGAGTACCTAAAATGACTTCTTGGGTTATGTTTTTTACCATTAGAAAAAGGAGTTTTAAATTTGATTCCCCTATTGCAGACCTTTGCATTAGGAACTTTATATATAATTTTGAGCTTTCCACCATTAGCAATTTTTAAGCCCTCTGATGTTTTATCATAATATTTTGTTAGAATTACTTTTTTTATACAATTTTGGTATGCACCAGTGTCAAAAAATGCTATTGTTTCTATTTGAAATTCTTCATTGATTAAAAGGTATATTTTAATTAGATATCTTTGTATTGATCCTTCTGCAAGGATCATCATATATTCTTGTGATTTTTCTTGTTCCATTTCTGTTTCTGAGGAGGATTTTTCAATTTGGCTTGTTGAATTTATCAAATATTCTATTTGGAGTTTTATCCTGGCTTGTTCTGTTTTTAGTTGAGATATTTCTTCTCTTACGTTCCTTATTTCCGTGTGTAATTCTTCTTTTGTTATTTGTCTTGGTTTAAAGGTTTCATATTTATCAAAAATTATATTTTTGATATTGTACATATTTTCTTGATTTGTTATTGGAGGTTTTTCAGTTTTCTCTTTTATTGAGTTTTTAATTTTTCAAGGTATTCCTTTTCTAATGTTGAGTCCTGGATTTTGTCAATAATTTCAATCATAAATTCTTGATCTTTGGTTAAGACATTGATTAAAGTCTCATCTTCCGTTGAAGCTTGAGATGTAGTTTGTATTTCATCTATTTGTAATTGTTTTGAAGATTCATCATGTATAGATGTTTCATCTTCAAATGTAGTAGATTCTATTAGTGTATCTCATTGATTTTTTGTTCAATTTCTTCACCTAGTTGGAGTTGGTTAATCTTTCTTTTGATTTTATAGTATTTTGAAATGTGGCCTGTTTTTCCACAACTAAAACATTTTATTGTTCTATCTATTTTTGTTGTTGGCTGTTTTTGTTTTTGTTTTGTTTTCCTATACTTTCTGTATTTTCGTTTATGATAATATTCTGGAATATTTTTCTTATATTTTCTTGATTTTTCAGAGCAACAATGTTTTGAAGAAGAAGGTTTATGGTGCACATCAAATTGTTGACAAAATTATCCTAATTCTTTTTCATAAAGATGTCTTTCTTTTTTCAATTGCTTTTGAAGTTTTAAGTCTTGACATATTTTTAATCCTTCTTTCTAGATGAAACTTATGAGTTCACCATATGTAAGATTTTCATAAGGAATTATTCCTTTGTAGGTTTCTCTTATTTGATTTCTAACTTTTTCTCCTAATAATGTGAGAAGTCCTGCTAGAAAATTTTCTTTCCGGAAAGGTTGTTGGTTATCAAGCCTTTGCATTACTCTTGTCATAAAGATTACCTTGTACCATTTGAAGTCTGATAATTTTTTGCACTTCAAGCTTGATAATAATTCTGAATTTCTATCTTTGAGATGGGAAGGATCTCCTATGAAATGTTTTGATGTTAAGAAGATGAGAGTTGCAACAGCATCTTGAATTTCTCTTCCTTGCTCATCCAAGATGTTATTACCTTCATTGTCCTTTTTTATGGCTTTTAATATTTCTTGTTGTTGATTGGTGGTGAGATAATTATCCCACCATACTTTCAGTTGTCTAGTAAATCCAGCAACTAAAACGTTTGCTATCGAATGATCTGTAATCTGACCTATTTGGTTTTGGGTTTTGTATACATTGGACACCATTGTCATTTGTTGGAAGGTACTGAGGATGTTATATTCAGACATTCCATCAATGTTCCACTCATAAATTGTATTGGCATTATATCTATTCTGAAACATCGATTTTTCTTCTATATTTAAATCAGGTGCCATGACTTTTGGGTAATAAAGTTTTTTAGGTACTTTCCAAACCATTTTGTTAATCTGTTGAGCATCAGAATCATCTGAATCTGTTTGTTGATTTACCATATTTATTGAATGAGTTTGTTGTGTTGGTGTTTTACGGATTACTATTCCTGAGTTTTGGCTTTCTAAAGCATCAATTCAATTTTGAATTTCTCTTATGAATTGATTTTGTTGTTGTTGTTGATGGAATTTTTTCGAAATTTCAAAAGGTTTGAAACTTGATTCTTTAGCTTTGATGTTTTCTATGTTAGTTGGTAGATTCTGTGTAGATTTGGGTTGATTTTCTACCAAGGTTTCTAGATTTTCTAATTGTTTTGAAATAGTATGGAGATTTAAATTTGTATAATTGTTCTGTTCAACTATCATTTCTATGTCTCTTGAGGAAACCGTTTCTCCTTGATCAGAAGATCTCATTCGTAGTGGAGTTGCCCTTATTCCTGCATTTGTATGTGAATATTGAACTTCTGCCAAAGGAGGATGTTGAGATTCAACTTCCCCTCTGGTAGTTTGCCATTTAGTTACATTTTTTTTGGTGTTTACTGATTTTAAATAGTATCCGTCAAACCATTCGAAGAATTCTATTAAAATCTTATGTTTGTTCATAAAACTGTAATATTCTTGTAAGATTTTACCTTTTTCATTTTTACAAGTCTTGAAATAATTTTCCCTTTTTGGCTTGTTTTTGTTACAGTAGAAATGTCTCCTACACCAATCTTTATCAATTATAAATTCTTTTTCTAATATAAATATTTCAGAGTTTTCCCTATCATTTGTGTTTATAATTGGGTTATTGGTCATTGAAGAATATGTTGGAGACAAATTGGGAGAGTTTTTTTGACTATTTTCTTGTCTGTTGTATAGGGGTTCAGGTATGTTTGAGAAATTGTCTATTCCCTGTAAGTATATTGTATTGAGATAAAGATCTGCATGTAGCTGAAGCATACTGCAAGTACTGTTAACTAATAGTATTTCACTTACTGAGGGTGAACAATTTCATTCAATTCAAACAGTTGTCCACTCAAATAGAAATTAACAATTTGGATGATTTGCTTCAATGCAACAAAAATTAAAGAACAACTTTCTTTTCAATGCAAACATAAAAATTCTTTAAAAAGCAACATTTATAATGCATAAGAAAACTGAAACAGACAAACACCAAAATTCAGAGAATATCGACAAATACCTACAAGCTAATAGAACAACAGTGATGCTTGACAACCTTCATTTCTACAAACCTTAGTGCAATGACAAGACCTAGGAGACAATAGTAACGCACCTTGCTTGGCTGATGCATCAATTTAATTCTTCTAGCCTCTTGAACTTCCTCTATTAGCTCCTCAACCTCCTGCAAGACATAACATCAAACACGAATAAAGTATGTACCATCTTCAACAGCAAAATATTAACCTCATGATGCACAAAACCTATCTTTGACATGCATCTCCTATTTTAACATAAAAAATTACACACGGCATAGATTAAAAATCATTTTTACTTTACAAAAGATACTATTGTAAAATGCTTTTTAATGTGCCTAAAAATGGACATTTGATAAGTTTGAAAATAGATGTATGCTCAAAAGAAAAGAAATCAGTCCCACAATAACATGACAGCCATGCCCGGGGGGAGGGGGTCTGATTTTATAAATAACCCCTACACCTAGGATGCTTTCAACTACTAATAAGCCGAGCACCCATTTGGCCAGAGGCTTCTATCGGGCGTAAGCCCTTTGCAGTGGAATTCTAAGCCCTTTCTCTATTGGCTTAGAGGTTTATTTTGTGGCTAAGCCAAGAGCTCATTAAGAGCTTGTGTTCAGTTTGTAGCTTGGTAAATTTTGCCGAGCCGAGTTCGAATACAATTTTCTAAGTTCGTTACAAGCTTGACTATTTATTGAGCTTGTCTAAATTTAACTGAAACAAGGGATTACTCAACTCAGGATCAGTACATTTACAGCCCTAGTATCAACATTATTTTATCATAGTTGTTGACACCCCTTGCAAAATTGGAAAACTGGGTTAAATGCAATCCACAAGTTTCAAATACTGTATGAACAGCATTATTATTTGGTCTTAATTTTCCACCTGATATAGCATCTGACTAGATACAATCGCAAAGTACCAATTAAGTGCAACTTTAGCAGTATTTATGCTATGTGTTGTTGGACCATTTTATTCAGCTTTAAAAGTAGGACGAGAAAACTTTTCTCATCTCTGAAACTGATGAATTGGGGGAGGAAAACTGATTTAAACAACTTAATGGAAACCTGAGTTTTTTGAGAAATTTCTGAATTCTTTTCTTGCTCCTCAAGGGCCTCTCCAAATCGCTGCACTACAGCCCTAGCACTTTCAATTTCAGCACAAGCAAAAGATTTTTCTTGATTTACCAACTTTTTAGCATCTTCAGAAGCCTGCAAATATAAAAGAACAAATTCGATTCATTATCAATGAAGTTTAAAACAGATGATCCTTCAAAAAGAAAATTTAAAAAAAAAAAAGCAAATAAAAATGTGCACTAGCAATATTATGGTACCCAGAGATTTTTTTTTTTTATTTAACAGAAAGAAACGGCAAAACATAAAATTCAAACTGCAAACCTTAAACAAGGTTGATCTTCATTGAGACATGAAGAGAATCAAGAATAGTTTCAGACACAAAAAGAAAAGTAGAGAGTCAAGAATAGTTAACAGACACAAAAAGAAAAGTAGAAAGCAAAAAACTACTTTGCTTTAGGCACTGGACTTAAAAAGGCCTTACACCCGATAAAATTTAGTCACTTCAAGCCTTTATACAGGAAATAGACTTGTGTCTGCCTTTAAAATTTTTAAATTGATCCTTCCATTTGGAAAACATGCTGAACCATGACAAATCAAAAACCCATACACACACACAAAACAATACTTGACATCCATCAACTGACCTGCTTCAGAAAGTTTGCCAGTTTTTTCACTTCAAACTTCTCTTGAATCAATTCCCCTTCTTTTTGAGTCAATTTAACTGCTAAAGCCTCGACCTGAATAATTGAAGAACAGAGAAGAAAAAATAGTTATAGCAAAAAAGAAGGAATTATAATGTAGAATGTGCCAAACCAAAAGAAATATCATGGAGAGCATGGAGGAAATTTCGTATCATGCAGAAGAAAATTCTTAAGTTAGAAGGCACATATATGTATGAGTATACAAATCTCACTCACATGCACATATCTGTTTGGTTCAAAGAATACAATTTTATAAAAAATTTTATGATAGGAAACAATGTTAATTTGGCATGAAAATAATGAGCTATCATAAAAATGTGAAAATGAAATGCATGGACAAGGTAGCATGCATAGTCAACTTCTCTCTACTTATTGAATAGCCATTTGTTAAGCTGAACTAGCATTTGTGTTTATGTACACACCTTTTTGATAAAGAATGCCTATGTACACACTTAGAAAATACCACAAAATGGTTAGAACATTGCTCAGGTCAACTGGATCTATTAAAGCACCCACATAAGCATATTGTTCAGATAAAATTGGACATTAATTAGTGTCTGATTTGAGTAGTTCTAGATCCTCACAGACTCTATCAAGAGGTAAATAAAAATTGAACAAACGCATAACAATTGAAATACTGGCAAGCCTTTTTTTCTTTTTTCACGTCATCTGGCAGTTTTGCTGGATAATTCCTAAGAGCAGACAGGGCTGACACATTCATTTAAAAAAAAAAAACGTTCCCTGAGATATTCTTATAATAGAATTATTTTTGAATGTTGGGATCCTGGATCTATCCATATTTATATGGGTAATGAAGAGTTTAGAAAGTAAAGATAGTCCTATGATGTTATTTATAACAAAGACTAAGAGGCACAAAATAAAGTTCTACATTGGCATGGTAAGTGTTTTTGAGAATGTCTGCCATGCAGTACTCATTTTTATTCAATGAATAAGCAAAAAGCTTAGTGCAGTAACTTAGGCATGCCTCTAAGGAAAAAAGAGCTATAAACTACAAAGAAAGTATTAGATTTGCCCTACTGGCTGGTAAATATGTACTGCATAACCTAAGAACAAAAAATAGAATAGGCCTTATTTTTCATATCAATGCCTGATGTGGTTTTGTGCCACATGACTACATTATAACATAAAGAAAGACAGGTTGCACAATTGGAACAGTGTGCATCAACCTCCTTCAAATTTTTGAATAATAAAACACAACTATTTGTGATAGGTGTGACGCATTAAGCTTCAAACAAAAAACTTAGTGAAAAATGAAATTGGTAAAGCAAAACAACTAACCATAGAGATAGCTTTCTCTACATCTTCCTTGTTTCTCCCGCCCATACGACCTCTCAAAGATTCCAAGGCATCTCTAAGTTTCTTCAACAGAACATGACCCTCCAAAGAAGCAACCTCTCGAAGTTTTGCCTGAACTCCAAGAACAAGAGTGGAATCCACTTAATCATCCATTTTCATTAAAATTGATATTGTATTCAGACAATGGGAGAAAAAGGATTTAACCAAAGAAACTACAGATGAAGCTAAATTTTTGTTGAACTACATGATGCCTTCCAATCAGATATTGGAAAATTCCAGATAGAGATGAATGGCAAAAAGAGAATCATGCAGATGACTCATGACTCCCTATTAACAGAGACTAGTTCATGCTGAATGTTGGAAGAAGATTTTTTGTATCTTTTTCTTTGGAAAATATTGGAGCAAACAAAATAAAATGGTGGGAACCTCATCAGCCAACTTAGCAGCAGCAGCCAGGTTCTTGTCAAATTTACTAGCAAGGTCACGAACTGAGAGCCGCTTGTGCTGCTCAGATAGTTGGGTCGTTTCCCTTTCAACAACCTCCTTCAGTGATGGACCATTGATGTCTCCTTTTGGCTCCTCCAAAATCTGATTTTCAGGTCCTAATTTATACTTTGGAAAGTGGTCAGAAGCAAAGCTCACATCTGCCGAAACAGCTAGAATTGATTCTTTCAGCATTGATTCTTCAATTTCAGGACTTATCTTTGTCATTTTAAGTCAGTTCTCTGCTCATCAGAAGTAAACACAAAAAGAAAACAACCTTATGATCAGACCTCCAGCAAATTAATAGCATCAATTTTCTTAATCATAGATCTTACAAAGACCAAGAACCCAAAAACATTTAAATTTCACCTCATATTGATTTCCATAATTAATCTTACAAAATATTTAAATTTTTTTCATCGAGAAAAATATATGAATCAGCATATCACATCCTGAGCCAAAATATTGCTAGTGAAATTTTGCATTTAGTGATGCCTTTTGGCGAAACCACTTTCAAATACCAGAGAAACCCAAATCCAGCCAATGAGACACAGACATACCATATTTGGGTAACAAAAAGCAAATAGACCCAACCCCCAAAAACAAATACAAGATAAGAAAAAATGGAAAGCTGCATAAAAGTACTATCAGCAAGTGGGCGTTTCTCCGGATCCAACAAAGCACCAGCTTCAGCTAGAATTCCAAAATTTCCACTTACATCAAAATTTGACCAAACAGTCTCAGAATTTCTGAACCTTGAGAAAATAACAGCAAAAGCTGAGCGAAGCTGGAAAGGTAGAATAAGATTTGTACATTTCACAAGAAATAAAGGATGAATTAAAAAAGAAAATGAAAATGATCAATAACAGGACTAATATCATCTTCTGTTTGTAATAATAAAAGGAGATATTGTTTCCCTTTATGGTCTGCAAGCATCTTTCTCCTTGCTTACAAAAGCAGCTACCTAATACCAATTTTCCAACCTACATTACCACTTCTTACCCACAATTCCTCTTTTTCTCCTCATCCATCATTGTTAACATTCGACAACCAAAAAAATCAACCAACATGAAAAAGAAAAGGAGACCCAAAGGAGCCAAAAACAAAAGAAAGAATGCAGCTGAAAATGTAACAACACTTACAGAAACTTCAATCTGAATGTGTAAAAAGCAAAGCACAGAAGGAGAGACTTAAGCTAAACAGAAGAACATGCTGAAAGAATGGTAGCAGCTGGAGAAACTGCTGCAAATGAGAGACAGAGAAAGAGAGAACAAGAAGACGAATCCAAGGGGAATGGGGATGGCTGATCTGGGGAGTATGGTTGGTCTTGGGAGAACGCTTTTTGAAAAGGAGAAGAGAGAGAGAGAGAGAGAAAGGAAAAAGAAAAGAGAGAGAAAAGAAAAGGTTTTGTTCCTTCTTCCCTGACGTGTGTGTCTCTGTCTCCCCTCCCAACGACTTGAATGAATTTCTCATTTGCTTTTCTTTTTTTTTTAATTTTCTTGTGCATTTTTATTTTATGAAATTGCATCTTTGTAATTCCGTTAAAACTAAAAGTGGGGTGACCCAATCCTAAAAAGTGATGCCACGCGCTGGGTCCCATTTGCACCTTTGGCCGTGCCTCTTCGGATATTTACTTGTACTCGTACGCTTACTGTCACCCGATAAAAGGCTGCTCCTTTGTTTTTTATTTTATTTTCTTTTACTTTATTCTTTTAGTTATTAACTTTTTCTTTTATAAAAAGAAATATAAATCCTCCGTCTCATGTTTACTTTTATTTTTTTTAATTTTATTGTTTGGACTGTTTCCAAATAGTTTTTTTTAAAATGAGTTTAGTATTACATATATGTTTGATAATCAAAAAATAATTTTTTCAAAAATAAATTTATATAAAATATTTTATAAAAAATTTTAATATTTTTTATTATTTGGATAATCTGTCAAAAATATTTTTTGTTGTTTAGATCAGCTCATGAAAAATATTTTTCATCATGGTGAAATTGTTTAAGTGTTAAAATAATAAATAGGAGTTGATTACAAAATAATCTTGATATTTGATTTTCACTAATTTGATATCAAAATTAAGAATAAAAATGAAAATGAACAAAATTAATAATAACATTTCTTAAAACATTTAACTACATATCTGAAATGAAAATAAACTCTAATTTTTGAAAAATTTTCCATCTTGTCACTCTTTTATCATAACTATAAAAATATAAATATTCATCAATTATGTAAAATATTCAAAACCTATACTTATAAATATGTATTCATTAAATGACGATAATTAAAATATTTTTATTATAATTATTAGTAAGATTTAAACCTATTATAAATGTGTATTTATCAAATGATAATCATTGAAATATTTTTCATTATAATTATTAATAAGATTTATTTCATTTATAAATAAAAATTTAATTGTATTGAATGATTTCATTAAAAAAATATTTTTTAAAATTTTAATAGTGTTGTATAATTGAAATATTATATTTTAAATTAATTTTTTAAAGTTAAATATTAATATCTTTAATTTTAAATATTTTAAATTAAATATTAATATTCATCAAACTTATACTCATAAACTTATTCTAAAAGTGGTTTTGTTGTTCTCTGGAAAATATCTTATGCCCTTCAAGGGCGTAAGATATTTTCCATGATTAACCCTATTGACTCATAAAATGTTTTATATCTAGAATTCATTTTGCGTCTTCCCAACAAGTATAAGTCCTGAAAACGTTTTCTGAAAAATATTTTACCGCAAAACAAATGAATCCTACGTTTTTTTAACGTGAAACAACAAAATGGTCCTCCATGGTTTCTTCATCTAAAATTATCTCTTTACTTAATTGAGATATTTTCAACTTAAAATGAAAATATAGCGAGAACGTAACTATTTGTTTCCTAGGATGACAAGTTTTAATTCTTTTTAAAAATATTTAAGAATTTTATTTTTCTATAAAATTTTAATATTAACCTTCCAAATAATTTATTTTTGGTACATCTTAAAAATAATTTATTTAAATTAAAATTTTATCAATTTTTACTATTCAACGTTGCATCATCTTTTAACATTTTTAACTTCTCACAACAAACTCTAACACCGTTAAAAATCCATTGTTAAGTGTGTTGGCGTGGTGTTTAACCAAATTGACTTCTCTTTGACTGGATTGGTAACAGGTTTTATGTTGTTATGTGTTAGTATATTAAGTTCAATGTGAACAATTTTAAGAGGGGGTGAATTGAAATCTATTGAATATCCTTTCAATTTAAAAGTTTTAAAATTTTCTTGAGTAAGATCTTCTTTGAATTAAATCAAGACAATAAAGTTTTGAAAAGAGAGATGAACTAACACAAAATCAATTTGGAAGAAATTGAAAAACTTGAAAAGATTTACCAACACAAGAATTTTATAAAGATTTAACCTTCTTGCCTACGTCCGTTCCCCTTAAATTTACTAAGGAATTTAAAATTCACTATTGAAATAAAGTTCAATACAATGTCTTTTGTGCATCAAGCACAATGCCATTCATGGTTTAAGCACAGCCACTCTATCTTTTATCTTAATTAAGGTATAATCACTCAAATACTATCTTTTCAATCGGTTCAATTATAACCACTCAAGGGAATACAATAAAAGAGATGAGTGCAGCTAGAATGCCTCTTAAAAGCTAAGTAGCAAATTAAGTTCAATGTTTGGTGAGGAAGAAGATAAGCAATAAAAACTGAATAAATGATACAATAGAAAACTTAAATGCTAGAAAAGGTGAACAAAAGTATTGAAAATTTGAGTTGAATTTTTCTCTTGGAATTGTGTTTCAGAGTCTTCCAACCTTCATATATATGGTGAGAGTCTGTACTTATAGTTGCTAAAACTTCAGGGGTAGTTGAAGATGCATTAAATGTGAAAATAGTTGTTTTTTTTTTCTCATTTTAGGCTCCAACGGCCATATTGTATTGATACATGTGTGGATGTAATAATACATTGTTGTTTTTATTTTTGAATTCTCGTGAAAATCTATTGATACACTTTGGGATGTATTGATACTTTTGGGCTTGGCTGCAAAAGTTTGACCATTTTGTTGAGAATATATCAATACATTCATTAATGTATTGATGCTTTTGAGATAATGAGCATTTTGTTGAAAGTGTATCGATATATTAACAAATGTATCGATTCTTTTGATACAGTGAGCATTCTATTGAATTTTTATCGATATACTTTGAGAATATATCGATAAATTGAGTTTAATTTTACAGATTTTGACTTTTCTCAAAAAAATGGTGAGATCTTGTCGAATTTGTTAAAAGTCGGTATTGTACCTAGTGGTACAATTAAGTTGATTTGATCCTTGAACTAGTTCAAATAGAAATTCTAAAAGGAATTTGAAAATTCTAAAACCCATAGAATGACTTAGAATTATGATTCAGAGTTCAAGGTCTAGTTTAGAGTCAATCGGGAAAGTTGACCGATTATGGACAAAACGTTCATTTTGCCATTTGATGATAAAATGATGAATTTTAGCAAAGATTTGATTACATTTGACTAAAAATAATTATATGAAATATAATTATGATTATTGGAGTATAAATGAAGTTTAGTAGTGAAAAATTGTGATTTTCGGTAATTTTAAAGCATAAGGGCAAAATGGTAATTTTATCACTAGAGGACCAAATAGGAATTTTTAGAAAATATTTTTACCCCATTTGATTAAAATTGATCAATATTAGTGTTATTTGAGATTGAAAAGTGGAAATAATGTAATTCTGGTACATTTCGGAGTATAGGGGCAAAATCGTAATTTTTTCACCCCGAGACCAAATCGGTAAATTTTTTGCCCCAACACTTGTCAAGACCAAGGGATTTTATTTAACAATGGAATGGATAAATATTGAAATATTTGTGGTGGAAAAATTTAGAAGAAAAAGTCAAAAAGTTAAAAAAAAATGAGCCAATGGCATTAAGCCATGTGGCAAGCCATTAGATTTTATTATTAAACTAACAAAATCAGCTTATAACCCTCACTTTCTCTCTCCAAATTCGGCATAAACCAGATTCAAAGGAAAGGAAAAGAGAACAAAGGGAGAAAACCAAAAACCTAGCCAAAAATTCAAGAAAAAAATGTGATTTTCAAGAAAAATCAAGTGAAAAAGGTAACATTTCTTCACTTTTGCTTATGATCTACAATACCCATGCATTTCTTTCCATTTTCTATGGTTGACAAGTATGATTTCATGATGAATTCAATTCTGAAAAAAATGAGTATGGAAGAGGAATTAATGTTGGATTGGCTTGATTTTAGACTATGTTAGTGTTTAGAGATAGTTTAGCATGTTAGTAAGCAAAACAACAAGAAAAAACTTTATTTTTCCCATGAATCTTCAATGGCCGAATATCCTAGGTTGTGTGTGGAAAATGAAATGAATTGGAAAATGATGATTTAAGGTGAAAAAGTTAAGTAGGAAAAATTACAGTGCTAATGCACTGTAATGGTCAAATTTTTCCATGAAAAAATAAAAAAGTTTTAATGCTGAAATTGACACTATTTAAATGGTATTTGGTGAATTGAGGTATTGGAAATAAAACGGTGCAATTTGGAGCTAAATTGCACGTGTTGGTCAATTTATCGGGTAATCGGTCGAATTAGGTCAACATCGCGTTTAAGCAATTGACCGAGTATTTTATGCATCTGTATAGAAATTAGGTTAATTTTATACCTAATTAACACCAATATAGTAATTAAATTATTGTGCTATTTGTCAAGGTGGTGAGCCTTCGGATAAAGGCAAGAAAATCGCACCCAAGGATTAGAGTCGAAGTGCTTGAATTCGACTCCCGAAAACCTGTGAATGAACTTGCATTTCAAAATGGTTTTGGGAAATATAAACGTATTTGAATAAAATGCTTGAATGATTTTATTCAATCTTCTACAAAAGAACGGGTACCATGGAAACAAGCTTTTCGTGAAATATTATTTCCACTGATGTGAAACTTGATTGTGCTGAATTATGTTCATTTATATGATGCTTACTTGTATTGTTAAGAAATTATATGAACTTGATGTAATCGTGCACGTGTGAAGTGATCATGCACATGCTTGTAATGGTGTGCAAAGAGGGATGCTGAGTGATACCCCTCATCGAGTAATTCTCCGCCCGAGAACTTGGAAGGGATGCTGAGCGATACCTCTTACCGAGTGCTCTGATAGTTATTTTTCTTACCACCAGGGACAGTGAAGTCCTAGCGGTGTATGTGATTGCTCATTGTTTTATGCATATATGTGTGATTGTATGCTATGCGAATTGTTTTAAATTGAAGAAAAAGGGTTTAACATGAAACCCTCGTATGGTTAAGCGAAACCCTCATTTTGTGACGGGGTGTGATTACGCTTCGCTGCAGCAAAAATTCATTCTTGCTGCAGTGATAATCGTCGATTTTGTTGTCTGGCTAGAATAAATTTCGGGCTAAGTGGAAAGGGTTTAAATATTAGCTAGATAAAAAATTGTCTCATTTTCAACCAATGCATCATGATTATCAAATCTCTTGGTTGATATTGCTTGTTCCCTTCTAATATTCACTCACTGAGTATTGTACTCACCATTTTAAAAATTCATGTTTTCAGATCAGGAGACTGTTGGACCCTAGATCGAGGAGTCCCCGTAGTGCATCTCTTGGGTATGTATTTGGCATTCGATAGTGATCCCTTTTATTGTAAATGTTTCTGCTGGAAGTCATGGGTCCTTTTGTATTGTGAATACACTCAACCAATGTAAATATGTGTATACAATGTAAATTGCTAAATACATAACTGGTATAGTGCATGTATATTATTATCGATAATGCCATTGTGATTTGGCTATATTCACACTCGGGAAAATGTGTGTGTGTATGCATGATATGATAAATTTGTTAAGCAAGGGTAAATGGATAGGCTTGCTTGGGCTTAGTGAGCTATGCTCATTGAGGTCATGCGTCGATCATGGCCCGGGAAATTGGGTCGTGACAAAAATGTATCGATAGATTTCAATTTCTATTGATACTTGTCTAAATGTAATGATGAACATGTATCGATAGATTTGGACCAAAAAACATTTTCAAAGTCTTTTTTTATTATTATTCTTCTTTTCAAACTCATTTGGAAATGCTAAGGAATGTCTAGGCTTGATTTTTCAAAACTTAGATGAAATTTTGATCATTTTCTTTTGTCATTTCAAAACATGGGATCAATTTGAAAGCTATAGATCTAACAATCTCCCCTTTTTCTATATAACAAATCAATAAGTAAATTTTGTTAAAACTTTTTGAAAATACACTCCCTTGAATTTGAAGACTTTCAAAATTATGTGTAATTTTTAAATTGTCCTTCAATTTTGAGTCTTCCCTCTCAATCTATGCTCACCCTCATTTAAGGCCTTTTAAGAAATTTTTTTTAAGCCTTAAGAAATTTTTTTTTTAGTATTAAAAGTGATTTAGCCTTTTTAACAACAACCTGATTTAATGAGCAAATTGCTCATTAAAAGCATTCTCTCCCTTATTATTATATCAAAAAGAATGTTAGGCATGGAAAGGGAAATTAGATTAGATTTGAAAGCATACGTTAAGGAAAAGTCATGTCAAGTTAATGTTAAAATCACGCCAATGCTCAAGAAACAAATGTTAAGGGAATAACATAAAAAAACATAAATGACAAAGTAGTAATAATAAAGAATAATTGCAACAGGAATATAGTATGACCATTAGCAGGAAAAACAAAGCTCAAAAACAGAATCCAGCAAAAATTGTAAAATAGACCAACAATAATGCCAAAATTAGCATCCAACCATCCAATATAGTGCAAAAAATTTAAAAGGTTCAAGACTAACAGGACTCATGCACAACAACTACAAAAGACAATTGTGATGAATATTGTATGTGAATGATAGTGCTGCCATCCAATCCGAAAGGTTAGGTAATGTTGAAATGAAGCGATGTCCTTTGCAAGGGAGTCAAGGTAGAGCTGGAAAATGGGCATGAAATTGCTCATCCAAAAACTACAAGTATTGTAGTAAATCGCGATTTTGAGCCTCCAAAACATCACACCTACTAACCATATGAGCATCCATAGATTCCACATATGATAACAATCGAGTAAAAGCTTGCTTAGAGTCAAAAGCAGTAGACATAGGTGGGTAACTAAAGGTGGCACTAACGATCACACTAGGACCAACACTAAGGGCTACACTAGGCTTAGCATAGGTGCCATCATTCCTTTCATCCCCAACTGTTTCAAGTTCATGGGCAATTTCTTTATGTACCCAAGTGCTGTTGATAGGCACAAAACCTAGCTTATTTATGACATGCTCATTAATTTTGAAGAGCATGGCATATTGTTCAAGTGAATCACACCTAGTATTGATGCCCATGGAATCAATGATAGCACTAATGGCCTTGCCATAAAGCAACATTTTTGCTAGATTTGTTTATGATTTCCAACATGTCATCAAGGATGAATTTGGACAGGTTAACACGATCTTAAGACTAAATACGGTAAAGAAACCAAAAATCCTTACTCTTGACAGTGGAATAGCTGGCATCGTGAGGGTGGATTGTATGGGACAAGATAAGATGCAGGATATAATCATAGAATGATAGATGTTTGACATCGATTGTACCTTTTTCAATATTATGAGGGTAAGTATAGACTATGTATAAAATTTCATTATTGAGTACCCCCTTGACATAGTCTTTATCTCCTTAACAAACATCAAAACCTAAAACAATGTCTAAATTGTGCTCAGTTACCACAATTCGTTTTCCTATTACTAAAGTAACAAACTTATCATTGTGCTTTTACAAGTACATTATCCTTATAATCCTGAAATTTAGTAGTCGCATTGAAATCGAACACTCAAACTAAATCAGCATAATATGTATGGTTCATGGACAGGTAACTAAGCCAACTTAATTCTCAAAAGTTATCAATCTATGGAAAATTAATTTGCTTGAGATAATGAAAGTCAATTACCTTGTCCGGCTTGATGTCTTGTTTAGTGTTATCCTTTTCAAACTTGCGCTCTAAGGAAAGATGAGAGAAATTTCACTTGAATGAGTGCTCGTTGACGCGTGGTACCAGTGGTGGAGGTTGAGAGGCAAAGGCATCACCTTAGTCAATGTCTCATTAGTGGGAGGTTATGTATTTGGTGCATTTAGGTCGAGAGGCCAAGAGAGGAGTTTTGGATTATAATCAAAGTAAAAATGATGAGAGTGGTCTAAAACTCCATATAAGTGGAGTAATTTTCACTAAAACCATAATTAAACCTCAAAATTAGATGATTTCAAAGCTAGGGTTTTATCAAAGGTTTTACGCAACTTTAGGCCAAATATGGTGTTTAGAAGAAGAAAAATGGTGTTGTAATTAAGGAAAACAACTTAGAAATACTTTAATCAATATCAGATTGAGAGAAAATCACATAAAAATGAAAAGAGTTGAGAGAATTTTGACTCTTTGAGTCGCCAATCATATTGAAAATGACTCATCCAAGACTTGAAATCACACGATGTATCGATACATTTGCTCGTGTATCGATACATTCATTATAGATTTTTATTTTTGGCTATTACAAAAAATGTATTGATAAATTTAGTGATCTATCGATACATGTTCTTGCATATATCGATACATTTGCTCATGTATTGATATATTTATTACAAAATTTTAATTTTGGCTACTACAAAGATTGTATCGATAGAATTGGTGATTTATCGATACATGGAGCAAAGTATCAATACATGAACTTTTGTAGCCTTGAAAAAGTGATTTTTCATTTATAAAAATCCATGATTTGGTCTAGACATGTTATGCAATCAAAATAATGTAAAATTTTTGTTTAAAAACAATTTGAAACATTATCTAGAACTAGTGCAAGTGAGTTTCTAACATTAAATCATGAATTTTGTAAAAAAAAAAAAAATTAACACCCTTAATAACCTTTCCATACACCTTAAGAATTGGATGGCCATCGTATGAATGCACATGACTGTATATAGGAGTAAATGACTAGTATTCATATCAATTTCACAAAGACATATTGTTTTTTGTATGCTCAATAAGAATCAATCATCAAGTAAATTTATATGTGATGTGAGCAATAAATATAGTTATACAAGCTTCATATAGTCAAATATTTTGCAGCAACATTTATCATACTAAACTAGCTTTACAATTTTCCTCATCTATAGTGGATTCATAAGATCTAATTCACATCTAATTTTGTAAAATTGTTCCCAATCAAGTGCTTTTGTCAAAATGTCAAGCAATTGATCTTTTGTTCCTACATATTCAAGAACAAAATTTCCTTTTTGAGCATGATCTCTAATAAAATGATGCCTCATTTCTATGTGGTTGGTTCTAGAGTAATGAATGGGATTCTTTGTGAGATTTATGGCACTAGTATTGTCATATTTAATGAGAATTCTTTCCATGGCTAGTCCATAATCTTCTAATTGTTGCTTTATCCATAACAATTGAGCACAATAACTTCTGGCAACCACATATTCAACTTTGGTAGTGGATTGAGCTACACTATTTTATTTGTTTGAACACCATGAAATTAGCATACTACTTAGAAATTGACATGTGTTGAATATGTTCTTCCTATCTATTTTGCATCTACCAAAATCGACACATGAATATGAGTGAAGATCAAAGGTAGAACTCTTGGGATACCATATTCTTATATTTGATGTGTCTTTTAAGTATCTATAGATTGTTTTGATAGCACTTAAATGAGGTTTTCTAGGAGATGATTAAAACTTAGCACACAATCCTATACTAAAACTTATGTTGGTCTACTAACTATAAGATAAAGCAAGGAATCAATCTTGGATTTATAGAGCTTTTGATCAATGGGCATACCTTTTTCATCCTTGTCAAGCATTGTTGAGGTGCTTATTGGAGTGTGGTTTGTTCTTATGCTTTCCATACCAAACTTATTGGGCATGTCTTTTATATATTTAGCTTAATTTAAGAATGTTTTATCTTTTTTTTTGTTTAATTTGCAGTCCAAGTAAGTAGTTTAGCTCTCCCATTATACTCATTTCAAATTCTCCTTACGTAGTCTTAGCAAACTCTTGATAAAGAAGCTCATTAGTAACACAAAAAATAATATTATCAACATAAACTTGTACAATTACAATGTCTTTGCCTTTACTTTTGATGAAAAATGTTTTATCAAACTTCCCTTTGCAAATATAATTTTTTATTAAGAATTTTGATAAAGTCTTATACTGTGAGACCCTGTCTAATTGGTTGAAAAGCCGGTATTGTACCTAATGGTACAATTAAGTTAAATCGAGCTTCAACTAGTTTAATAGAAATTCTAAGAGGAATTTCAAAATTCTGAGACCCACAGAATAGGTCAGAATAGTGATTCAGAGTTCAAGGTCCAATTTGGAATCAATCGAGAAAATTGACCAGTTAGGGACAAAACGGTCATTTTCTCATTTGTTGATTTATGGAGATTTTTAACCAAGATTTGATCACATTGGATCAAAAATAATTATATGACATACAGTTATGATTATGGGATCATAAAATGATGTTTAGCAGTGTAAAATGGTGATTCTCAGTGTTTTTAGAGCACAAGGGCAAAATGGTAATTTTACCACCAGAGTGCTAAACGTGAATTTTTTTGGAAGGATTTTGACCCATTTGGTTAATATGAATTAATATTAGTGTTATTTGAGGTTGGACAGTGAAAATAATGAAATTCCGGTACATTTCGAAGTGTAGGGGTAAAATTATAATTTTACCATTTCGGGGGGCAAAATCGTAATTTTCCACTACTAGGATAATTTTTTCAGCCATGATCATCCTTGGATCAGACTTTGACTTGATTGATCAAGTGGTGGAGAATAAATGGAAGAAAAAGTCAAAAAGTAAAGAAAATGGGCCAATGGCGTGATGACACGTGGCAACCTTGGTTTTTTTATTATAAAGGCTATAAAAATCAGCCTTTAACCCTCATTTCTCTCTCTATATTCGGCACCCACCAGAATTGAAAAAAAAAAAAGAAGAACAAAGGAGAAAAACATAAAACCTAGCCAAAAATCCATAGATTTCAAGTGTTTTTCAAGATTCAAGCAAAACAAAGGTAACTTTTCTTTAGATTTACTCTAACCCTAGCTTACCTATGCTTTTGTTCTTGATTTCTATGGATAAATATTGAGATATCAAGATGGAATGGATTCTGAAAAATGGGTATGAATATGGATTTGATGTTGGATTGGATTGAATTTAGACTATGTTAGTGTTTAGAGGTAGTTAAGCATGATTATGAACAAAAATGGAAGAAAGAAATTGAATCTCAGGGTTGTTCTTTGTTAGGCCGAACCTAGGGTGGAGAGTGCATGAGGAAATTGGTTCATTTCAAATGAAATGATTTCATTTGAAATGAAAGAAATTAGAAAATGACAAATTCAAGTGAAAAATGTAGTAGAAAAATTTTCAGTGCTAATGCACTGTATTGGCCGAATTTTTCCATAAAGAAATGGAAAAGGTTGAATGCTGAAATTGGCATTAATTAAATGGTTTGTGGTGAATTAAGGTATTAGAAAAAGAATGGATCAATTTGGAATCAAATTAGACATAATAGCCGATTAATCGGGTAATCGGTCGAAATTAGGCAATACCGCGTTAAAGCGATAATCGGACGCATTTTTGCCTTTGCGTATTATACGTTAGCAATTTAAATTAGTTTATATTAGTTTGGGGGCATTATAGTAAATTTCTTAATTTTATTCTGTGTTAAGGTGGTGAGAAGTCCGAGAAAGGCAAGGGAATCGTGATTGAGGATTTTTAATCCGAGAGCATCCGGAATTTGGATTTGTAAGACGGTGAGTGAATTTGCATTTCAAATTATTTGGGAAATGCATATTGTATTGATTAGGATAATTAAATGATTTATCCAAAGTTTTTTTTTTAAAAAAAAAATACGTGCCGGGAACAAGCCTTTGATTAAAATGATTTTATGTGATGAATTATGTGATATGCATGAAGGCATAAAATTATATGTTATGCATGAAGGCATAAAATTATGTGTTATGCATGAAGGCATAAAATTATGTGATATGCATGAGGGCATGAAATATTATTTTATTAGGGTGAAATTTAATTGTGCTAAATATGTACATTGTTATGATATTTATATGTATTGTTAAGAAGTGTTGTGAAATTATTACCACTGTGCACGTGTGAAGAGGAAAATGCACATGCCTGAAATGGTGTGCAAAGTGGGGACGACGATACGTAACGCCCACTATTTCCTAGAAATTCAGAATTGAGTAAAGTGGGAACGGCGATACGTAACGCCCACTATTTACTAGAAATTTTGAAAACTGAGCAAAGTGGGGACGGCGATACGTAACGCCCACGATTCCTAGAAACTATCACTCGTGAACATTGGTGAAGTGTGATTTGTTGTCCAGGGGCTTGCAGGGACGGCGATACGTAACGCCTGCGAGTGCTCAGATAAATGTGTTTGTGTACATATATGATTGTTCATATTTTCAAGTATATATGTGTGAGATTGTATGGCATATGAATTGTCGTAAATTGGGAAAAAGGGGTTTAAATATTAGTTAGAAGAAAAAATTTGTCTCATTTTCAATCGGTGCATCATGGTTATCAAATGTCCTGGCTAATATTGCTTGTTCCCTTCTAAATTCACTCACTGAGTTTTGTACTCACCGTTTTCAAAAATTCATGTTTTCAGATCAGGAGGTTGTAGATTCCTAGACCGTGGGATCATTGTAGTTCATATCCTGGTATGTGTAAGGCATTCAATAGCTGCCCGTTTTTATTGTAAATGTCTCCGCTGGAAGTCGTGGGTGTTTATTGTATTGTGAATACAATCTAATTATGTGTATATGTGTAAGCAATATAAATTGCTAAATACATGACTAGTATAGTGCATGTATATTAATGTTGATAATCCCATTGTGGATTGGCTGTGTTCACACCCGGGAAAAGGTGTGTGTGTATGTGTGATTGGATGTGCCATGGTTGATTGGCATTGTATGCACACTGGGTGCATTACGTGTGGACGCCTCACACGAGCATGTATGGAATAAGTAAATGAAAATAGGCTTGCTTGGGCTTAGTGGGCTATGCTCATTAGGTCCTTGCGCCGGTCATGGCCCGGGAATTGGGTCGTGACATATACCAAGCTCTAAGAGCTTGTTTTAAACCACATAAGGTTTTTTTTAAGCTAAACACATGATTTGGAAAAGAAAGACTTTCAAAATCAGAAGGTTGTTCAACATACATTTTTTTCATTAAGTAATCTATTAAGGAAAGCACTCTTAACATCTATTTCATATAACTTGAAGTTCATATAACATGCAAAGGCTAAAAGCATCCTAATGGCCTCTAGTCTAGCTACCGAAGTATAAATCTCATCATAATATATTCTTTCCTCTTGACTATATCCTTTGGCAACTAACCTAACTTTATTTCTAGTTATGGCTCCACTTTCATCCATTTTGTTCCTTAAGACTCATTTAGTGCCTACAATTGGATGATTATTTGGCCTAAGAACTAACTCCCACACTTGACATCTTTCAAATTGATTTAATTCTTCTTGAATAGCTAGTATCCAATAACCATCATCTAAGGTGTCATCAACATCTTTAAGTTCAATTTGAGAAACAAAAGCAACATATTCACAAACATTTTGAACTTTAGCTCTAGTTCTTATTGCTTGATTTGGATCACCAATGATTTTACCTTCATAAATCTCTTTCTTACCATTGGATAACTAGACTCACCTTCTTCAACAAATTGTTCAATTTGTTTCTATTATTTTTGTGTTGCTTCTTCATTTACGTTGGATCCTTCAATATTGAGATCAATATATTCAATTTATTCTTGAAAGAAATCTACATCATCACCATAACTTTCCTTTCTCGAATGAGGGTTAGAATCATCAAATAATACATGAATAGATTTTTCAACAATTAAAGTCCTCTTATTAAACACTTTATAAGCTTTACAAGTTAAAAAGTATCTTAAAAATATTCTTTCATCACTTTTGGCATCAAATTTTCCAAGGTTGTCTTTTCAATTATTCAATACATAACATTTACAACCAAATGGATGAAAGTAAGCAATGTTAGGTTTCTTTCGTTTTTAAAGTTCATAAGGAGTTTTCTTCAAGATTAGCCTACCCATTACTCTATTTACAATATAACAAAAAGTATTAATGGCTTCAGTCCAAAAGTACCTAACTAAATTATTCTCACATAATGTGGTTTTAACCATCTCTTTTAGAGTTCTATTTTCTCTTTCCACAACCTCATTTTGTTATGGAATCCTAGGGGCTAAAAAATTTGGCTATATTCATTTTCATCACATAGTTGCTCAAAGCCTAGGTTTTCAAATTCGTTTCCATGGTCAATCTTAACACTTGTTATTTCATACCCTTTCTCATTTTCAACTCTTTTGCAAAAAGAAGTGAAGATTTTAAATCTTCATCCTTGTGAGCAAGAAAGTAAATCCAAGAAAACCTAGTATAGTCATCCACTATTTCTAAACCGTAATTCTTTCCACCTAAACTAGTGGTCCTAGTTGGTCCAAAAAAATCTATGTGAAGTAATTGTAAAGCTCTAATAATGGTTACATCCTTTTTGGATTTAAATGAGTTTATCTTATGTTTGCCTTTAGAAGCATCACGAAGTTTGTTATTTTCAAAGTTTAGCTTCGGGAGCCTTATTAGAAGATCTAGCGTTAATAATTTTGAAATTATATTCATGCTAGCATATCTTAGTTTCATATGCCATAACCAATTATCCTCATTTCTTTTAGCATGAAACATACATTGTTAGAGAATAAATCATCTAAGAAAACAACATATGTATTACGTTGTCCATGACTAACAAAAATAGTCTCATTAGTTTTAATATCAACAACATGACAAGTCAATTATTCAAATATGACTTTAAGACCCTTGTCATAAAGTTGACTAACACTTAAAAAGACATGTTAAGACCATTTACAAATAAAGCATTTTTAATTTGAGAGGAAAAGTTTTTACCAATAATACCAATACCTTCTATATGACCTTTAAGTTGTCACCAAAGGCTACATTTCCTTCTTTCTTTGGTCTTAATTCTTTGAAAAACTCCTTGGTCCTAGTCTTGTGTCTAGAGCATCCACTATCAAGATACTATTTTTCCTTTTCTTGTGCTATTAACTTTAAGCATGTGAGCTCTCCTACAAAGATAAAAATTCAAACTTTTGACTTTGGTACTCATATTTTCTTTGGTCCAAATGGGTTGGTGTCTTTGGTTCCTTTTGAAACCTACTCCAATCTTATCACTTTACCATATGGGGGTTTTAATTCCTTTTGGAACCCATCCACTTTTGATTTTCTTACCTCCATAAGTGGTAGTTTTCAAAAGATAAGAATAAGTAGAGTGTCCTACTTTATGACAATAAATGTATCTAGTGAATGAGTCATGTTTTTCATTTTCTTTAATAAAGAAATTTTTAAAATTAGTTTCCTTTAAAGTACCATTATAGCCTATTCCTTCTTTATCAAAGAATGCTCTGTGTGTTTCTAGCATGTCCATCAATTTTTGTTGACTCATCTTGAATTTTGAATGTGATATGCAAATTCTCATTTTTCTTTTTCAATTCATTTCTCTCAATTTTCAAGTCCTTGACTATGCTTTTTTGTTTAATCTTTATCTTGACTAAGAATTCATTGTCTACATTAAACTTTAATGTGATGTTCTTGTATGTCAATGTCTTTTCTTCAAATTCAAATGCTAAATCATTAATGCATCTTGTAATTTATCATATGAATATGAGTCTTGATCCAAAGTACATGAACTAGAATCATGGGAAGTAAAGCATACCTTTGTGTCTTCTATTGCCATGAAGTAAAGGTTGGCAACTTCATCTTCTTTATCTTGAGAGTCATCACTTCAAGTGGCAATCGTGGCTTTCTTTTTAAAGTTCTTTTAAGCAGTCTTCTTGTTTAGGTATTATACTTGGTGTGTCTTGGTTTTCTACACTCATAGCATAATAAGTGATCCTTATTATGTTCTCTTTTCGGCATATTTCTTCTTAGGGGGCCTTCTATCTTTACAGCTCCTCCTTATGAATTTGCTAAACCTCTTAGCTAACATGGTTATGTCCATATCTTTTTTATTCTCATCTCCTATGTTTTTTTCATCTTCATCAATTATGTATTTTAAAGCTATCGCACTCTTCTTAATGTTCTCGGTCTTTCTATCATCTAAAGTATTTTCATGTTTTAGGGTCATCTCATAGGTAAGTAAATATCCTACAAGCTCTTCTAGTTTAAAATCATTTAGGTTTCTTGCTTCCACTATGGCTATTACTTTTGGTCTCCATGGCTTGAGAAGACTATAGAGTATCTTCTTAACTAATTGGACATTTGGGAAGTCTTTTCCTAAACCTTCAAACCTCCAACTATGTTGGTAAATCACTTATACATTTGGTTTATAGTCTCACCTTCTTTCATCCTAAATAGCTTATAATCATATGTAAGAAATCTTATTTTGGATTCCTTAACTTAGTTTGTTCCCTTATAGGTTGTTTCTAATGTATACCAAATTTGTTTTACGATTTCACACATGAATACTTTATTGAACTCACTAGCACTAAAAGAATAAGGAAAATTATTGAAGGCCTTGTAATTTATTTGTATTAACTTATTTTCTTTGCCATCCCATTCTTTTCTAGTTTTAACAATTGTTTGTCCATTTACTTCCTTAGTGGGTACATGTGGACCATCTAAAATAACATTCCTAATTTCAAAATCTACTAATTGAATGAACATCTCTATTCTTTTCTTCCAATAAAGGTAATTCATACTTGAGAAAATGGAAGTCTTTAACTTGAGTGCCTTTCACCAAGAACAGTTGAGGTGGATTCCATCTTAATGTGTTGAGCTTTGCTTTTGGATCACTTAAGGTTGTTAGACTTGTAAGATTGAGCTTTAGCTCTAATACCAATTGGTAGTACAATAAGTTTAATGTGAATAATTCCAAGATGGGGTGAATTGCAATCTTTTGAATAAATCCTTTCAATTTAAAAGTTTTTAAAATTTTCTCGAGTAAGATCTTCTTTGAATTAAATCAAACAATAAAGTTTTGTGAAAAGAGATGAATTAACATAAAATCAAATTAGAGAAATTGAAAAGATTGACGAGATTGAACAACATAAGAATTTTATAAAAGTTCGGCATATTTGCTTATGTCATCTCTCTTAACTTCACTAAAGAATTTAAAATCCACTATTGAAATAAAGTTTAATACAATGCCTTTTGTGGATCAAGCACAACCTTTCAATTCAATGCTTTTTATGGTTTAAGCACAACTACTTTATCTTTTATATTGGTTAAGGTATAACACTCAAGGAAATACAATAATAGAGATATATGCAGTTGGAATGCCTCTTAAAGGCTGAGTAGTAAATTAAATACAATGTTTGGTGAGAAAAAAAGACAACTAATAAAAGCTCAATAAATTGTACAATAGAAAACTTATATGCTAGAATAGGTGAACAAAGAGTATTGAATAATTTGAGTTGAATTCTTCTCTTGGAATTGTGTTTCAAAGTCTTTCAACCTTAAAAAATGTGGTGGGAGCTTAAATTTATAGTTACTGAAACTTTAGAGGTAGTTAAAGATGCATTAAATGTGAAAATAACCATTTTTCTTTTCATTTTAAGCTTTAACAGTCATATTGTATCGATACATGTATGGATGTATCAATATATTGTTGTTTTTATTTTTAAATTCCTGCGAAAATCTATCAATACATTTTGAGATGTATCAACACTTTTGGAGTTGACTACAAAGGTTTGACCATTCTATTAAGAATATATCAATATATTTTTTAATGTATCGATATTTTTTAGGTAGTGAGCATTCTGTTGAAAATGTATCGATACATTTGTTAATGTATTGATACTTTTGAGGTAGTGAGCATTTTGTTAAATTTCTATCGATACATTTTAAGGATGTATCAATAGATTGAGTTTGACTTTGTGGATTTTGACCTTTCTCAAGAAAATATATCAATAGATTTCAATATCTATCAATACTTGCCCAAATGTATCTACAAAAGATGAACATATATCGATAGATTTAGACCAAAAAGCATTTTTCAAAGTCTTTTGTCATTGTTTTTCTTTTCAAACTCATTTGAAAGTGCTAAGGGATGTCTAGGCTTGATTTTTCAAAACATAGATAAAATTTTTATCATTTGCTTTTGTCATTTCAAAACATGGAATCAATTTGAAAGCTATAGACCTAACAATATGGCACTAGTTGGCGTGGTAGGAAGTGATAATGTGGTGGGAACTAATAATATGGTGAGAAATAATTTTTTTTGAGTAAAATACCCTAACCCCCATAAATTTTAGCCATAATTTCATGCAAGTTCATTAATATTCAAAATTGACAATCTACCCTAAACGTGCAAATGATGTTAATGGACAAGCGTGAAATGGCTAAAATACCTTTCTTTTTTCTCTCCTTTTTCTCACTATTTTCCTTTCTCTTAGATGGACCAATCGCACTCCCTTATATTGCCCAACCACTCGCAGTTGGATCTAGCCTTGGAATGTCAAATTCGATTGGATCTCCCCAAGAGGAGCAAGATCTAGGTGAGTTCCCTTGAGGTCGTGCTCCCTCAAATCGTGCTTCCTTAAGGGAGCGTGAACTCGATGCTCCCTTAGAAGAAAGGGTGCGTGATCACTCCCTTAAGGGAAAGGAAGCATGGCCATATCACGCACAATTAGAGGAGTGTGATCTGCGGTTACACTTCCCTCCAATTAACGTTCCCGGCCCCCCCCCCCCTCCCCCTTCTCCCAAAGAAAGTGTGCCCAGATCACACTCCCTTTAAAGAGATTTGACTAGATCTAGCATTTCATGGCCAAATCCGACTACAAGGTGGTTGGTCAATGAAACTTAAGGTAGAGAGAATTTTTTATTAATAAGAGAGAAAAAATTTTAAAAATAAAAAATTATAATTTATACTATATAGTAATTTTTGAAATTAATAAAAGATAAAATTTTTGAGAAATATTACCACATCATCAAACTAACGAAAATATTAATGGTTGACTCACGACTGAACTTATGCATCTAACGAAAAATATTCTTTTAAGACAAATTGTCCATTTCGAATACTAATGAACCCATGTGAAATTATAGTCAAAACTTAAGAGAGTTAGGATATTTTATTTTTTCTTTTTGAAAAACAAAGTCAAAATCCGTAAAATTACTTCATCAGTAAACTACAACAATGAGTTCTTGGTATAGGATAAGCCAATAAGCTAAAACAAGATGACCAACAAGGACATTCAATCCTTACAATGCCTTCAAAATGAACATACTTTTTATTACTCAAGGGTGGATCTTCCTTTAGTTTGGGGGGTTGTGGCCCCTAACAAAATTTTTAAATTTTGTTTTATATCATATAAAATTTTAAAATTTTTTTATATATTCTCTTAATTGCCCATTCAAAATAATTTTTTATTTAATAATTAATACAAATAAAGAATAACAAAATGATCTCACATGCTTCTCTCAATTTTAAACTTTTTTGTTTTCTTTTTTCCATATATATTATTATTTATATTTGTTTATTTTTTTTATTTTTATTCTATTTGCTCATATGTTTTAAGTTTTTATAAATTTTCTTCTTCAAATTTTTACAAACCATCAATCATATTCTTTTTCTTTCTTTTTTATTATGTCATATGCGAGTTGTATCATCTATTTGCCATATTTTTCTTTTTTCTATTATATAGATTTTATTTTCTATGATTTTAACCTTTAAAAGTTAATAAATTATTATATAGTTCTCAAATATAAGTTGTAGTGCTGCACTATTACTTAAAATTTTATTAATATATCATTTTTTATTAATCTTGATAATATAAGAGAAAATTATCTTGAATATATCTTTTTTATGTGTTTTGCATTTTATATTTAATTGAAAGGAAATTATCTTGAATATATAGTCTTTAAGCAATTCTGATTATACAAGAGGAAATTATTAATCTTGTATATCATATTTAAGTATATTATTTTATTCATTATAGTTTTATATTTGGTATTATAAGTTTAAATATAAATAAAATAAGAATATTAGATGTTGACTGCATTATTTTTTTTAAGAGTGATTAAAATATGAGTAAGTTGAAAACAATTGACAAATTTTTTAAAAGAAACTATACAAATCATCCAAATAATTCTCCTACACTTGAGCCACCAATCCTCAATACTTCAATTCATGAACAAGAGTATTATGAATCAAAACGTCTAAGACTCAATCCTAAAAAAATAGATGTTTTTCAGTATATAATCAATAATTAATAAATTTCAATCCAAAAAATATAGTCAAGCACAACTTTCTTAAAGGATTATTGTAAGTCTTTGTTTCCTTGATTTACATGTTATATAAAATTATTTTCTATTATCAATCTTTTGATTGTTGGTTAAGTTTAACATATTAGTTTTTAAAATTTTTAATCTTTATTCCTTTGTCTTTAGCCCCCCAAAGTTAGCTAGCTCCGCCCCTGTTATTACTCTAGCTACAAAAAAACAAATAATAACATAGCAACTCAATACTTTCCACCGTTGCCACCAAGCTTGTGACACTTTGGTGCAAAACCCTTTTAAATGTTACCCTTGCTTTACGTCTTTTGTTGCTTTATCGCTACTTCTACTTTCTTAACCTTCTTTTCGTCCTTACTTTTCTTGATCCTTTCCTTGATTTCTCAAAAAGCAGCTTCCCTAATAACATCATGATCTTTTGGTTCTATCTTAATTTGAGGTCTCAGATTTTTAATCTTTTTTTCCATTTATTATATATTTGTGTTCTTTCTCTCTTAAAGGTGAGAGTTTTTTTTCTTAATTTGCTTCAAAAAAAGCTAAGCTTTAGTCTCACTGAATCCCCTCCCAATAAGCTTGCATTTGATTAATTTAGGGTTAAGTTGTTTTGGGATAAAATTTGAGATTTTTTGTCAATTCGTGTCCATTAAATGCCACATGCCATCTTTTGTCATATCAACATTTCTTGTCAAGTTAGCATAAACTTATTATCAATCAAATTAATGGCAACATGATTAATGCCATGTCAACATATAGTTAATGACGCATCAAAAAAACATGCCACACCAATATAGTTAATGCCATGTCTATTTAGTGAAATGTTACGTTAGCACACTTAACGGTGAAATTTTAACGAGTTAGAGTTTGGACTAACATTAACAAATTTGAAAAGTACATATACTCAATTTAAACAAATTATTATATAAGGCCTAAATTTATATTTTTTTTATAGAGTACATGGACTAAAAGCATAATTTGACATTTTTTCCACAACAATTACTCATAGTAATTCTCAAACACATTTTTCTTAACCCAAGCTTTTTTCCAATTACAACAACAATGCTAAAGGATATCTTATTTTTTTTATATGTTAAATATTTATTAATAATGTTTACATTTGAACATTGAAAATTATTGCAAATTAGTATCATAAAAAAGTTCCAAAATTTTTAATACAAAAAATATTATCTTCAAAAAATATTTTTCTTAATTTTCCTTATCTAGTAAAAAAATAGATATTCAATTTGACATAAATGGAGTAATATTTATATATATATATATATATAAGAAACATATAATTCATTTAAATTTAGTAGATGTTGTTTCAAATTTGTATAAAAGAATTATTTTTGTGATTTGAAGGGTTTTGACTAATTAAATTTTTAAAAATTTAATGAGGTAGGGAGAGGAAAATAGTAGCTGCCTTGACAATTGTAAGATTAGGGTATCTTATAAATTGATTAAAGTCCAATTTGAATATCGATAATACTACTTGTTACAAACTTTAATGGATTTAATAACAGTCTTAAGGTAGTAATAAAGTAACTTATAAACCCTATTATAAATTATAGTTCTTTTGTCGTAATATAGATTTTTTTTCATTGAGTTTTTTGTCAAACAAAATCAATTTTGACAATTTTTTTTTTAAAAAAATCATAAGGTTATAAATAAAAATTAAAATTTATTTTTTTTAATTTCAAAATTTTCAAATTTTTATTATATATTATATATAATGATTAAGCTAAACTTGTTTGACAAAAAAAAGTCAATGAGCTCTTTTAAAATATACTCAAATTAAGCTTTTAATCTTTTTCTACAATGATAAGTTCTTTAATGTTAACTTTTAATATTTTTTACTTTTCATAAAAAGAAAATGTTTTTGTAGTAAATTTTGGTTTGTATACAACTTAGTATAATTAATGGATTGCCTACTAAAATTCACAAATTTGTACAAGCAAAAATTTTAAGTTTTAATACACTAAATTAAGTTTGATTTCTAAAATAAATAAAAGAATTATTTTAATTTTATCTTTTATCTTCAGTTCAAGTTGGGTGTAGTTTTCGAACGTGTGTCTTTTTATTACTTTTCGATTTGTTTTTAGTTTTTTCTTTTTACTTCAAGAAGTGAAATGAAAAAAAAAAGTGATCTTAAGGGAAATTTGATCAACAAAAAAGACTTGAGATCATTAGGTTGCATTGTATGAGAACTGTTATATTATGATTCTGCCTTAAGTGATCTTAACCAAGGATGCACAATAAGATGGACATAATGAGTGAATGATCAATAGAGGATTCATTACCCTAAGTGATACTAAAGAAAATATCCCTTAACATTTTGATATGTAATAACTCAAAAAAGTCCTTAGCTAAGGCAAAATGGGGATTTGGAAAAGGAGTTTTATGAGTCTCATTAGAAGAGTTAATTACAAATATCAAAAGCTAAAATGGTAAAAACAACATAAAGCAAACATCGAGCCATGATATATGTTTTGTCTGGATATTAGATTGACCAAAGAATATTATTTACATGATAAGATTGTGCACTCAAAGGTTGAATCAAATCAATATGACTCTTCTTTAACATTTGGCTAGTCACAATGCATTGTTAGATGTCAATCTTAAAAGATTAATTAATTTAATTTGGATTTGATAATAAAATCAAAGCAGTTTGTTTCATCTAATCCTATATTGCTTAGGATTATAATTCATATGTACTACCAACATATTAAAAACCTAATGAGTCACACATATTAGGAGTGACCTAGTAAGAATGTAAAATGGGAAAATTAAGTTGGACTTAATTTCATGGGAGTTATGAACTGCAAGGATTTAATTGAAATGCTCAATTAAATCATTTGAACAATTCTACAATAATTTAAAAGTTAAGTTAACCCTAAATTTCTCATATAGATTAATTATGTTTATGTTGACATAAAACACAAAAGAAACAAGTGACCAATTTTGAAAATTGAGAAGTAAAAGGCTGAAAAGAAAAGAAAGGAAAAACCTAGTTGGTAACCCTAGAAAGAATCACAAACAATGTCTCCCCTTTGTTCTTCCCTTGGAAGTCAACTTCTTGCTTGCTTTAAGATTTCAATTTTCAATTTCGAACGATGAAAAGCAATGGTCCCTTGGCCTTGGTAGCACAAGGTTTAGTCAGTTAAGCATCCTTTCCCACCATGGAGTTTACCTTACAAGCCATTCGTGTATACTACTATTAAAGGCTGAAAATGTGATCAACTTGTGATTTGTAACAACAAAAACATTGTGGGTTAGAGTTTTTGATTTATTAACTTGCTAATCTTTTGATTTTTTACATCAAGGGTCCAAAAGTATATCATTCTTCCTTCTTTAGTTATGGTGATGAGAAAAAAATCATTATAGCTTAAGGTCTTGGAGTCATAAGCATAAGGTTTTTGAGCACAATAAACCTTTGCACCAAGCTTGAGTTTGTAGCAAACCACAAATTGTCCCAATGTACAACCTCCAATGGTGATCCATAAAAATGTCTCTTATAAAAAACCCCAAAAGAGATAAGGGTGGTTTATGTTTATAGAGCCTAGTGCTAGCTAGGGAAAAGGCTTTCAAGGTTATCTTTTTACAAGTAGAATTTGAAACAAATCGTTAGCAAAGGTTCAACTTCCTTAAGCTCGGTGTGGTTTCTCAACCTATTTCTTCTTTGTTAATCCTTATGGTTTTAATTCAACAATTAACAAACCTTCCTTAATTGATGGAATATGATGGATTATGCCTCAATGGAAGAAGAAATAGTGGATTGAAGCACCAAAGGGAAACAATTGTCAGTCTCAAGGTTTGAAAGACAAGAAGTAGACTTCAAAGGCTCCATCTCTCTTTGCCAAATACTTTACTTGCCTCACATAAGGTTTTTGATTGTTTGTGCATTGATATAAGTTACTCTTAAATTTAGCATAAGCCTCATATTTATAGGTAATTATGTTAATCCTAACCCAAGTAGGATTTGAATAACTTTTACGCTAATTGCAAAATTACCTTTAAATTAATTGAACCATTCAGTTAAGTCCTTGAATTTCTAAACTTCTCAAAGTTAAATCTAACTTAATTAGCCCCTTTTTACATTCTTTAATGTTAGTGACCTATTAGGTTCTTAACATGCTGACAATAAATATGAACTAATCTAAGGTAAACTAGGATTATATGAATCAAACTCTTTTGCATTCATCATCAATTCTCAAATTAATTGGTTCATATTTATAAGTCAAGATTGACATCTAACAATATATCATGACTACCAAAATGTTAAGATGAGTCATAGTGATTTTACTCAACCTTTTGGTGTACAATCTTATCATGTAAAAAATATCTTTTCATAGTGGCTAGTTAAGTGTTTATACTATATTGTCCTTGAAATTTCATTCTTGTAACCAGCACTTAACTAATAAAGTCAATAGGTGCCTTACAAGTCAATTGGCATGTTTTGTATTATGCATGGCACTAATAAAAGGTTTTTTTAGTCTATGAGTTTACATTTTTTTTATGTGTTTAATACTTATAAGATAAAATCTTGGGATTGAATATGTTTTTCATAAGAATTATAATGTGTTACAATTATGAAATTCTCATGGCATCAAAACATTACTGATAAATAATTGTTAGTCAATGCTTTATCAAGACAAGGAATTGAATAGCTAGAAAAACTGACATGGGTAGGAATGTACATATGTACAAGATTAGGCTAATGGCTAAAAGTTACAAATAAAGACAAGGTGCTAATTGCATTCCTTAATAAGATTTTGTTTGTAATAACTGCATATCATGATTATGAAAATTGACAAATGGATGCCAAAACTACATTTCTTAATGGGAATTTGCATGAAGATGTGTACATGTCACAATTTAATGGTTTCATATCCAAAAAGAATGTCATCAAGGTATGCAAACTTCAAAAGTTCATCTATGAACTTAAGCAGGCACCTAGGAGTTGGAATATCTATTTTGATGAGATAATCAAAGAGCTTGATTTCATAAATATTTTGATCCCAATGTTATATGTGGACAAAATATTACTCATGGGAAATGATATGTACTAAGGCTACAACATGTAAAGATTTTGTGGTCCAAAAAGTTCTCCATGAAAGACTTAGGAAAAGTGACCTATAATCTAAGAATAAATATCTTTGAAGACAGTTTTAAAAGGTTACTGAAACTCTCTAAATTCACATATATAAACAAGGCACTAAAGAGGTTTAGCATGGAAAAATCCAAAAGATGATATTAACTTATGTCACATAGCATATATCTTTCTAAAGACATGTGTCTTAAGACACAAGTAGAGAGATATCACATGAATAAGGTACCATATGACTTTAATTGGTCTATCATGTATGTGATGTTGTGCATTAAACCAAATGTATCATACGCTCTAAGTATTACAAGAAAATACCATTTTAATCCAAGTGAACGTCACTAGATCATAGTGAACAATATCCTTAAGTACTTAAAAAAAACTAAAGATATCTTCTTGGTCTATGAAGAAGCCGAATTCCTAGTTAGGGGTTTTAAAGATGCAAGCTTTCAATCCAACAAGGATGATAGCTAGTTGTAGAGTGGATATGTTTTTACTTTAAATGGTGTAGAGGTTAATTGGAAGAGGTCCAAATAAGAAACACACACAAATTCTATAATCAAGGTCGAATTCATTGTTGTGTTTGAAGAAGACAGTATGGATCAAAAAGTTCATCATTAAACTAGGTGTGGTTCTTAGCATTGTTGAACCAATACACTTGTACTTTGAAAACAATTGAACCATAGCACAAGCAAAGGAACCAAAGTCTCATAAAAAATCCAAACATGTATTACGACATTATCACCTAATTAGAGAAATCATCCAAACAAGTGATATAATGATTGAGCATGTGCTCATGGACGATAACCTAGCGAATCCATTCACTATACTAGTAGAATCACGATTGTCACATGGAAGGATTTGGTTTTAGATACATTTGCTTAGTGCAAGTGGGAGATTGATAGTGATAATGTAGGCCTTATAAGCCACTCTATTTGGTATAGAGATACATTATTTTATATTAAGTATTAGATTAATTAAAAAAAAGGCTTTTTTTATCTTTATGTTTATAATTGTTATTATCAACTAATAAGGTATAGTCCATGGGATAATACATGCTTTGCAAAAGCAATTAGACAATGCATTACGTCAAAGCAATATTTATAAAAGTTCTTAGTCAATGTTTTATTAAGATTGGGCATTAATAAAGGTGAAAAACTAGTGCATGGTTTGATTCCTCACTTGTGAAATAAGCAATCGATCTCATAAATTGAAGTTTGAGGATACTTGAGCTAACATGTAAGTGCTTGTTATATGAACAAGTTCACTGAACATGACCCACATTGAGAATTTCATTTGGTAATTCACTCAAGTATCTATGAAAGTAATTCTCGTATAACCATTGTGCAAGTAATCCTTAGACTTGAGATCATCATGTTGCTTGTATGAAGATTGCTATATTTTGATATTGTCTCAAGTGGTCCTAACTAAGGATGCACGATAAGGTGAACATTAGATATAGCATAAAACATATGAAGAGTGGATGCTTAATAAAGGATTCATCGTCCTAAGTGATACTGTGGGGAATATCTCATTGTATTTTGATATGTAATAACTCAAAGGAGTCCTTGACTATGGCAAAATGAGAATTGGGGACAAGAGTCTTTTGAAACTCATTGAATGAGTTGATTACAAATATCGAAAGCTAACAGAGTCAAGACAACATAGAGTAAACATCAAGTCATGATCTACGTGTTGTCTAGATATTACATTAATGAAAATATATTAATTACATGTTAAGATTGTGCACTAGAGGATCAAGTCAAACTGTTATGACTCTTGTTCACATTTAGGTAGTCATGACTCATTGTTTGTTATCAATTTTGACTTGTAAATATAAATTAATCAATTTGGATTTGATGAAGAAATCAAAGAAGTTAAATTCATCTAATCCTATATTGCTTTAGATTTTAATTTATATTTATTACCAATGTGTTAAAAACTTAATGAGTCGCACACAATAAGAGGGACTTAGTGAGAAAGTATAATGAGGAAATTAAATTGGACTTAATTGCAAGAAAGTTATGAACTTCAAAGATTTAATTGAAATGCTTAATTAAATCATTAAGGCAATTTGCAATAACCTAAGAGTTTAGTTAACCCTAAATTACTAAGCTAGAACACAAGAGAAACAAGTGATCATTTCTGAAATTGAAAGGCAACAGGCTGAAAAGAAAATAGAGAAAAAACCATATCACAGCAACCCCTGAGAGAATCACAATCATATTCCCTTTTTTGTTCTTCATTTTGAAGTCGAGTTCTCTCCTATTTATGCTTGCTTTGAGACTTTTGTTTTCCCTTTGGAAGGGTGAAAACCAGTGGTCCCTTGGCCTTGCTAGCTTAAGGTTCGATCAACACAAGCATCTCCTTCCTCCTTGGAGTTTTCCTCACAAATCATTCGCGTGAACAACCACTAGAGACTGAACAAGTAGGTAACTTGCGATTTGCAACGATCAAAGCTTTGTGGTTGGAGTTTTTGATTTATTGACTTATTAATCTCTTGATTTTCGATATCAAAGACCCAAAGATATATCATTCTTCCTCTCTTAGTTATGGTTTTACATTAAACAAACTCGAGAGGTGATTTTGTTTGAGGAAAAATTTTAATATTTACTGCTCATACAATATAATTGCATTACTATTTTTTTCAAGGATATCTAAGTCCTTAAATTGGTAATGAGAAGTGAGAGCTTAGCACTTGAAAAGCGACGGATTTGGAGGTGCAATGTGTGCTAAGAGAAAGTGAAGGAACGTAGCCTTTTCACAGTTGGAAGACATGGGGCTTGGTGGCTAAAAGGTGAGTAAGTGACATTATTGAGACTTGGCATGACGGTCTGTTGAACCAAGTACATAATATGATTCTAACGAGATCGGGCGCTGCTTAACTACTTGTCCAATCACATGTCTCCATGGTTGATGGGGCCTTACAAGCCATCTCGGACCTCTGATCTAAACACATGTCTCGCTCTCATGCTATGAAAGAAATAGGTACAGCAACTCTCCCTCGCTAGATGGAATTATGAAAGAGATGAAAAGCTAGGCAACTAGCATGGCTTTTCTTCTCTTACTTTCTCCATTTGGCATGATGACTAGAATCCACCCCAACCGTACATTTGCTCCACTATCATTTTATCTTATCCTTTTATTTCCAAAAATATGCTTCAAGTTATCACTTGTAAATTAAATCAAATGATGAGTTTAAATGTTATATTTTTACCATATAAATTTAAAAAATATTTTTACCATTTTGACCAAATCAAATGTTATATTTTTACCATTTTGATATATGCAAAAGATAATAAATGATGAGTTTAAATGTTATTGAGACGAGTCCTATGATAGTAGAAAAACCATTGAATTTTTTAAAAATATTTTTTTTTCATTGTAAATAGGCCGATTGATTGATCGAACCTTAATTAGTTTTTAGGATTTTTTTTATTATCTTTTCTTGCTTTATTCTTAACTCGACAACTCCATTATCAATTTATTAGAGTATCTTCTACTGTTTTTAATTTTTTGAAAATAATGCTTATAATTGACTTTGCCTATAAAGTATTAAATTCACCCATTCTTTATTTTTAGACAAATTTAAAAATTAAAATATGCATATAACATTAAAGATATAGTAGTAGAGGTGGCCATGGCTCAAACGCAACCCTATCTTTTTAAAATCCAAGCTTGAGCTCAATCGGTCTACCCATTTACTTATAATAAAATGTTATTTTTATGTTAATATTTTAAAATTAAAATTAGATATAAATATGTTATTTATTAATAAAAATAATCTAATTGATCGAGTTAAAGTTTGAAAAGTTACGTTCAGTTCAGAACGAACGTATGGATTTGGACAAGTAAGCTGGCCCCTTGACACTAGCGTAGAGAAGAAAATTTGTTTCAATTAGCTAGTTGTAACAAAATGGAATGCATCGCTTGTTTCAATTAGAAGTTCAAACTTTTAATTCTTCATAATTTTTTTTTTTTAGTTTTACTTTTAATTGTCGACAAAATAAGTGGCAAGTCCAATGGAACATGTCAAGGTTAAGAACACAAGGAGATTTGAAGTTGAATTGAAAAGCGAGAGATGGGAACTCTACATGAGATGGAAGAGGAAAAGGACTACGCCCCTTATTATTTAAAGTTCAGTGTCGGGAAGGGCAGCCCAAAAGGATAGAAAGAAAGTGAAGATGACTTGAAAGGGACGGGTGACTAAGGACTTGGTTTGTGTGTGTGTCTATTTATTTTGTTGGTTACATCATTTTCTCCTTCACTTTGGGCAGGCTCCACAGCGCAACCATCATGCTATAGAGAAACCCTAATGATAAATAATCAAAGTCATAATGGCCATTTAGTTAGGTGGTGTTATATTGTCATATTGTTAAGCAATTAAGTTATTACTCTTGATGCTTCCCATTCATATTTCTTTTTTTGGTTAAAAGTAAACTTGCTTCTATCATATTCAATTGATCACCAACCACCTCTCTACTATCCAACCGCTTCTAGTTGCCTTAAATCTTGGGTTTTGCACAATATATAAATATCAATTATAATTAATTTATAATAACATGATTATTTACATCAGAGCATTTTGTTTAATGATAAATACATAAATTTTTTATTCAAAATTTTAATTTTAAATCTTTTTTCCTTAAATAATAAAAATTTGAATTACGGGAAATTTTTAGCATGTGGAAACTAGGTTCATTAGGTATAACCTCCCCCAAGGAGATTACGGTCTAAGTTGAGACCCTACCGCCTTCTTGGATTTTTTTTCACAATCATATGTATCGAAAAAAAAAAACCTAACTTATATTTTTTTATTATGTTAATATTAAGATTATAATATTAGTATATATCTTTAGAGACATAGATACACCAAAATTACAAATATTAAAATTCAAAAAGATATTAAAATATTTAAATTTTATATTATGTAGACACACACCAATACAATACACGATCATCGCAATGGACATGATTGTGTGCTTAAATTGAAGGCGACTAATTTTCAAAAAAAAAAAAAAAAGATTGACGAAGATTAAAATCAGCACACTTAAATTAGTCATGCAAAACTCAATTCAACTAGATCCAAATTTTAAAAATTTTAACTTAAGAAACTTGAAAAAAAGAAACATACAAAACTCAAATTAAATGATCAAATTTAAAATGATTTAAATTCAAAAATTAAAAAATGACGTGACTTGAAAACATCTCGAACTTATAGAAGTGGCAATTTAAGATTATCATGTCATAAGTACGTCATCTCAAACTTTCGAATCCCTTAAAAAAAATAAAATAAATACAACAAGATCTAATAATCTTACTTAAATTTTCTAACATTTAACATAACTTGTTTATTAAGTAGATTATCTCACAACACCGCATAATTCATTAATTAAACACGTTGTGTTGCACATTTTATGGTACAATTAACTTATTTAAATATAATTAACCGATTAAAATTATGACTTTCAATTGATAATCTAATAATCTAATATAGTAAGCGTATATGCAGTAAGTTATACATATAGATTAATCTATTAATGCAATTCAATTAAACATGTCAATATATATATAGATAGATATTATTATTTAGGTAGGTCAACGGTCAACCTAATGAAATTAATAAAATTTTGATTTTATATATCATATACTAAACAAAAGCCAAGCCCGCTTAACTACGTGATCTATTATTGGGTGTTAACAGAAAATTGCTACTCCAACTAAAAAAAGATCTATTAAAAATAAATATAGTTTTTATTATTTTCATCTTTTAAATTTTAATTTGATTAAAAGAAAATTTAATTACACTATAAGCGAATGTGAAATTTAGAAAACAAATAATATGAACTCAAATGATCCTAACTCAAAATACTCAAATCTAGAGTGATTTAATATTCGAAACAATTAAGACAATCTCCTTAGGAACACCGCATGTTTTTATTCGTTGGAACTTTAGACCGTACCTTGGGATCACTGGTTGAAATATTAAACATGAGAGATGAGATTAATGAGATAGAAAAGAATTACTTTTTATTGCATAGTCTAAAATTATATGTCAATAGAAATAATATATATAATACTTATAAAAATCTCTAAACTATTCAAAAAAATTCAAATGAGTTCGTATTTTTTTTTTTTGCATTTAATTAAATCTTTTTACATTTGTTTTGAATCAAAGAAGCTTTTATGACTAATAATTGATTAATTGTTCTTAATCAAAATGTCATTTGTTATTTTATATTACGTGATACTGATATGGCATATTAAGATGTCATAATGTACAACGGCATTACACACCAATGTAACGTACTAACATAGTCATATGACATTTTCATCTTCCAAGTCAATAGGACGTCAGCACCACATGAGTAAAAAAAATTATATTCAAAATAAAAATATATGAATTTGATTTAATGTAATAAAAAAAGAGTTTATTTGAATATTTTTAAATAATTCAAAAGTATTTTCAAACATTATGAAAAAAAATTCAAAATGAACCAAACATGAAATAAGTCATATGTAAATTTGAGTTGCTTCGGCCAACCATTATATTATCTAATCTAAAATATTTAAGATTAAGTATGTATATAATAATATAGTAAGTGCGTGAGTGGTAAAGGTGAGGTATGTGGTCGACATGATGGTTGTATGTTTACATAAATGAGCAAAAGAAGGGTGGTTTGCACTTTAAGGCTTTTTTATTTTAATAAAAGCGTGGGTGTGGGGTTTGTTTGGCAGCAGACATTAATAGATAGACTTAAACTTAATTGTCCCTAAAGCCTCATCATTATCATACAGTAAAGCTGTGGAAACCATGATTAGCGCTAACCAAACGTGGCCCAGGAATCTCGAGTGCCGTCCTTGCTGCTTGCCCATCCCGCCAACTTTCATCCCTTTGGACTTTAGCATTTTATCCCCTTTCATTCAAGGTTCGGTGTTGATGTAGTTAATGTAGTCATTTAAGGCAAAAATCCAACTCTCAATTCAGAGTTGATATACTTGCTTTATTCTTATTCGAATAGAACTCTACTCCTACTAATTGTCAATGACTATAATATTCTACATCAAACAATAAAGTCCTTGACACTTTGGACCTTTCTTATGTTTCTTCTCATCCTATTTTTTATTCCATTTTTGTCAAACCCCAAAGCATTCTAAAGATGAAGGTATCTACCCATATGCAACATATATACGAGTTTGAGATGATTTAAAATCTTGAGTGTTATGAGTTTTAGAAAATATTTTCCTCAATGAAATAATAGTAAATAATTAGCTTTGAAAATCCTTTTTTTTTTCAGTTCTTTATAATTAGAACCTAAAATCAATTATACCTTAATGTTACTCAATTTTGTAATTATATTTGAAAACTTTTGTACTTAAACATTTGATTAAATAGTAAGTGTATAAAATTTCTTGTTATGACTCAATCTCGAGTTATAATCAGTACGATGGCCCATTAAGAATAACCTACTAAGTCCATGCAAGCCTCGTGTTTATACACATGCGAAGGCGACCTCCATATCACACCTTGTATGTCCATTATCTAATATTCATCATATATTCACATAACTCATAAACATCATATCATAACATTTAGATAGTATACACAACATTGTCAGTTAAATTTCTACCTACACAAGTATACGTATCAAAAAGATAGTATAACGGTAAGCAGAGTATTGATCTTATAAAGAATTGATCTAAAATTTTATCAAGTACTAAAATTAGAACAATTTAATCTTATCTAAACAATCAAAATCAAATATCCAAATTAATTAACTAAAACTAATTAACCAAAATTTAAACTAAAAAGAAAAATTAAAGTAATAATAACTGTAGTAAAAATCAAATCAAACAAGTTTAAGATTACAATATATTTCACACTTTATCTAAATCTTACCTATCTTCCTTAACTTATTTTGATTGGTTGAATTGCTAAACTAAAGTCCTTAATTATTTATAAAGGTCTTCTGACTCGTCTTATAAAAATATCTATTTTAATTAAAACACTACATCCTTATGTGAATTGAAATTAAAATAGACTCATTAAGTTCATGCTCTAATCTTGTTACATATGGTTTATAAGTTTATCCCTATCCTATACGCAAATCAATTAATATAATCATATGCTATCCCAATTTTAGTATATACTAAACTCCTTTTCCCAAGTTTGTTTAGGTTCCTAAATCAATATAATTGGTGATCAAGCAATTAAAAGTATTAAAAACAAATTGGAATAAATAATTCAAATCCAATTAAAAATAATTAAAAATTCAGATTACATGTGAGTTTAATTGCAATCTTAGAAAAATAAAATTAGCTACTCCTAATTTCAAAGGTAATAACAATATTTGAAGTTTAACTATTAAGAGTAACAAGAAATATAAAAGCTAAGAAAGAAAAGAAAATAATTATTTGTAGCCTTGCTCTCAAAGTTTCAATCTCAACTTTGAATTTGTTGAATCTCTTAGGGTTGTCTCCCCTTAATTTCTCCTAAAAATATCCTATTTATTCTAATAATCTTAACCTAAAAGTCCCAAAGTTAAGCTATTGACTTTAACTTTTGAGCTTAAAAGTAATCAGACCCAAATATCAAAAATCATCTTCAAAATTTCCATTCCCGCAGCATTACACCTTGTCATCTTTCAACACAATTTTCTCTTTCTTCAAGGCAAAACTAGGCAAAGTGGTCTCATTGTAGCTCTATCTCTCAGCTTTCCAACAGTTTAAGAATCGCATCATTTGAAATCCTGTAGTGCGAGTTATGGTCAAATCACTGAAGCATATGCAAGTAGAATTTTGAGTCCTTCAAACACCTTACTTTCCAAAATTAATTCTTATTTCCTTAAATCCTACAAAAGTATAAAAACTAATAAATAATGACTAAATTAAGATAAATAAACATAAAATTAAAAAAACTTAATAAAAATAAACTAAATAGAAAAATAACTAAAAAAACAAAAGTCTAACCTAAACTTAAGAACTTAACTAGCTTTTAAGAATAATTTGACATAAAAATAATTCTATTTCATAGAATTATCAAACATCCATAATGTTACAAAATATTACCATCTTGTGGCTACATTAGTTTCTATACAAGACTGCTATTACATATTCATAAACCCATGACTATATAATGGGAAACTTTGGGTGCAGGTATTTGTTACTAAATGCCATAGAAAACACATACCATTGAGGGATAAGGGTAAAACTCCTCACCATCGCAATCCAGCTACCTCCAGATTTGAAAACCAAAACATGCAATTTGAAAACTGTGAGCATATAACTTTGTGAAGGACATAAAATGGAAACAAGCAACTAGTCAAGGGAATTTATAAACAATTGTGCATTTTCTTCGCTTGGAAAAACCATGTAAATTAGTTGAAACCAAATTCATGAATGCCCTAATAATTTTCGAATCAAATCTAATTTCATTTTGATTAAATCCAAGGTGTCAAGGCTTGTACAAGTAAAACAAGTCAAATATTCATATATTTTTGGAAAACAGACTACAAGAATCGATATTTTAGGTATAGGTATAAAGACATATAAAATAGAATGCCTCTACACCTATTCTATTAAGAAAGCATCGATACTTTTGTTCTAAAAGCCTTTTTAAAATTTAACCCAAACGCACAAGTATCGATACCTTATTCAAAGGTATTGATACCTTTTTCAAAAATTGCAAGATTTGTAACACTTAACATAATTCAAGACTTGCAATCTTAGCTATATAGGCTTAAACAAGATACACCTTTCCAAACATACTTATTTCATTCTAATTACTCTAAAAACATACTTAAAAACTGAATTTATCATTCAAATCAAAAGGCTACTCAACCTTATTTCACAATTCATCAATTATATTAAGGTGGAACACTCTAGTAAAGTACTAACTACTTGCTCCCATGGATCTTAAACTAAAGATAATGTATTTCACTCCCCACTATCAAAGGTGATCTTTGGGTAGCCAACCCTCATGATACCATTGTATTGCACACATTCTTAGAAGTGTGGCACAAACTCCCATTTAATGGCGAATCCAAGGTGGTGGCACTGGGTAGCAGTTGACACCCTTTAATTTTTAATTTTTTTTATTATATATGTATAAAATTTGAGATATATAGATCAATTACCTTTTACGATTACCTATGAAATCCCACCTCCAATTAAAGGATAGGAGTGTAACTTAACTTGGTGAGCTAAAGATTGAAATTTCTTGTGAATGATTTTTAAATACTTTTGCTTTAGAAATATCCTCTAAATGATTTCAAAGGAGTTTTAAAAAAGTTGGGATTTAAATGGGATCAAAAGACTTGATTTTTCACTTGAAACCAACATTCTACAACCAATGTATTGAGACTTAGCTAAGAAGTATTGATACTTGTTGCATGGGATGAATAAAATCTCAAGGCTTTATAAGAGGTCTCGAAACATGTTACCCAAAAAAGCAAGTATCGAGGTTTCCACAAGAAGTCTCGAGACTTAAATTGAAAAACCTAAAACTAAACCATTATGTTTCAAAAAGTATCAAGACTTAGGGCCAAGCTACTGATACCTCAGCATCAAACTTTAAAAAAGAAAGGGTAAACTAGTCTTTTCACTCCTTAAACTATAAATGTGGCTCAAATTTCGAGACCTAGCATTCTTTTCATTTTTCTAGCCTCCAAACACCTCTGTTTTCACTCTTTCAACTCTCTCAACTTTTTCTCAAGCTTCAAAACCATTTTCCTTCAAGAGCAACTTGATTTTCAACTATTAAACTTGGTTTTCAACATTTTTGGGAGGTTAAGAAATTATTTTCCAACATCTAAGTTTATGGGTTTTCTCCTTAAGGTTCTGTCCATTTCTAAAAATGTGATTTTTATCTCAAATGTTAGGTTTCAAGCATTTTCCAACATAGTGAGCTTACCAAGGTAATGTTACTGTTAACTAGAACAAGTTTTTGAGACTACATTATGGTTAGAAATATAAACAACAAATTAAATAGAGATTAGACTAAGTTTGGATAAAGATTTACATTTAAAGATATGGTTAGGATGTGATTTACGATGCTAAGAGTGTTATTGATACTCATTTAAATGTTGCTAGGTATGGTAGAAAAAGTTAGTATCTTTGGAGAAGTCGAGTACTCATCGAAAATTGAGGAAAGGTTTGATAAGCTCCAAAAAGGTGAATGGATACACTGCTTTCAAACTATTTTAGTATGTTAAGCTACAAGCACTATTTGTTGAGATATTTTGTTCATATGATTTTGATCACCACTTTATAAATGAAAATGTGCTTGTGATTGATCCCATATTTTGAAAAAGTTTACATATATATATATATATATATATTCTATTATATATTAGCTTTTAATAAGGGGAGACAAGTCCTTTCAAGTGATTTAAACCAAACCACCATTTCAATGAGATATGTATTAAATGCATGAATGTTATATGATGTTATGGTGAAGGATGATATTCCCACCCATGAGCTTATGAGATGATAGTGATATTCATAATATGAGTATGAATACATGATCTATGCTAAGTTGCAAGCTATAAGTGATGATGTTTCCAAATACAATATGAGCTAAGTATGAGTACAGGTTAAGATGTTACGTGCATGATAATGTTGAATGACTATGTTGAATTGAAATATGAGTATGACTATGATTTCAAGGCTTTGAGAAACATCACTGGGATGTCTCAAGGTAATGAGGGTTATACCATTACCAAAAGTATATGAAATCGAAATGAGGCAATGATTCCACTCCAAGGTGCACTTATGTGTCAAAACGTGATGGGGATTATGCCATTGCTTGCAGTTGTCCAAGCATGATAGAGACTATACCATCACCAAGAGTTGTCCAAGAATGATAGAGACTATAATATCGTTACTAACTAAGTCTTAGTTGTAGATTGAATTGATTGATGTAAGAGTTGCTTATTTTATTCTAATGCATGTTATATTAAAAAAGCTTAGAACTTAGGTTTCCTACCGACTATGAATGTAAGTTATGACATAAGACCGATCTCAAGCTTAGGATGTCAAATGATATTGATATAAGTTAAAAATAGCCCATTTTCTGGGTTTATAAGAATGAAGTGTTGAGACCATAAGAGGAAGTCTCAATACTTGTGAAATAGAATGTTTAGAAAGCATTTTGTATAGGAAGTCTCAATTTCATTAGAGGTAGTATCAACACCTTACCTAGAAGTGTCGATTCCTCCCCTGAAGGTTTTGAAACCTCAGTTGTAGAATGAGGTTCTCAACCTTTTTTATGTGTTTTACATGGTTTTACAATCAAACTGATTTCCAAAGGTTTATAGGACTTTTATTGGCTTTGAAAAGTGATCAAAGGTTTCACTTTACACTATGTTCAATGTCACGACCCGCTACTCCCTTCGAGCCTGTGACAATCGCCGCAAAACCTAGACAAACATTCCTTCCCTGAATGCCGATCGAAACCTCGCAAGGCTTTCGTACCAGTTTTCTCGCCCCCTGTGGGTCTCAAGTACTAAAAACATATTTTAACAAAATATAAATCATTTTCGATTCAAAAACGGTCGAAAAAAATTTATGCCTCATAGGGACATTTTCGTCATTTTTGTCGAGATTTTCAAAATTTGCAAAAATGTAGTAAGTGAGTAGAAAACACATATTTCAAAATTAAAAATAAGTTTTGCTATCTAAAACAAGCATTTAGAACCAAAAATGTAACTATTTGTTATAATAAAATATTAAATAAAATATTCTTATTTCTTATAAAACAATTTTTATAGAGAAATCCATAAATAAGTTTTTACAGTGTAAAAGCAAAATAAATTCTTTTATACAATAATATAAATAGCCAGAGTATGAAATTTCATTTACATTGACACGTGGGCCCCCCAATTGACCACAAAAGTATAAGACTACGAACCCTTACTTTCTCAAATGCCACTCCAAGATTTTCTTCTCGATGCAACTGATGGTCTATTACCTACTCTGAGCTTGAAAAATGTTTAGGAAGAAGGGGTGAGATTATATAATCCCAGTGAGTAAACAGATACCATCTAAAGTATCTAAAGCCGAGTAAACTGAGACAATGAAAACATCCCATCACAATAGTTTGCATAGCATGGAAATTCCTCCCAACCCATTTAAATAATGGCATTTAATTCAACTCTTCAAAACGGCCTATGAATTTTATGAAAACCTGGCTTATGCCAAAACTCATCCTCAGGGACACATTGGCCGAGGCATCTAACCGAGACCGCCAAAGTTGTTAAAACAACATATTCATATAAAACAACCGTTCCTTGGCGTTGGCTGAATCTTACTTTCACGAGGTGGTAAGGCGTGAAGTGGACTCAAATCCCTTCCCAGGAGATACCCTACACGCCTCTCCCACAGAGGTAAAATAAATCAGCCGGGTTTACCGTGCCCCTCTAATAGGCTGGTCCACGGAAACCCGTCACTGCAGTGTAGATCAACCCCACCATAATCATAAAATAATATCAGCCGCATGACATGACTGCACGATATTCCCTCGCCTATTAAGGCGAGTCAAACAATTTACAGATTTAAGAGATTATAAAACCAGCCATTCATGCGATGGTTACAATAAGCCATTCAAATTAAAAATACAATTTAATTCACAACATATAACCGTCTCCGATTACTCTATTTTAAAACCATTATTTAATTTTTCAAAAATTTTATAAAATCATTTTATAAAATCACATTTTCCTATAAAATACAATAATTTTCCATTTAACCATTTTTCATGAAATCACAAAGTTTAATAAATTTACTCTAGATAATTAATACGATATAAGAGTACTCACTGTACTAGGAGCATATATACTCCTATTCTCGGTTCTCGGGTGTAGTCTTTTACCCGTATTAGATAGCTCACCACCTATCCACAATACATGACACAAAAATTCAATAATTTGTGTCAAATCATTATAAATTATTTCAAGCTCTTATTCATGCGTATGCACTAGATAGGGTTTGAAATGTCTGGACAATCGCTTAATTGCGGTGTCCGACCTAACTCGCCTATACACGGTGTAAATTCCTAAAATCCCCAATTCAACTCCAATTCCATCCATTTCAATTTCAATTATCCAATTATATCCACAATACCTCAATGACTGTGAATTTGGTCCAATTTATCAGTTCGGACTATAAATTACGCTTTTACCCCTAGTGGGTAAAAATTTCAATTTTTGCACCGAAAATTCCCATTTAATTTCCAACCTCATAATTCCTCATTTTTCCATCCAATTCTCTTAAAATAAAGTCAACCTCATTCTCACACACTATTGGCTAGATTCGGCCTAGAGAAATTCATAGAGAAAATGAATATTTTTCTTATTGTTTTACTCATAAACATGTTAAACTAACACTAAACACTAACATAGTTCAAAATCAAATTAATCTAACAACTTTCTCTCTCTAAACCCATATAATCATATTTGAATCCATCATCAAAACACATAATTTAACCATGAAAAATAAGGAGAAATGCATGGATATGATAGATCTTAAGCTAAGCTTGAAAAATCAAACCTTTAAACACTTGATTCCTTGAAAAATCACACTTTTTTTGAATTTTCTCACTCTAGGGTTTGTTCTTATTTTCTCTCTCTCTCTTCTGGTCTTAGCCGAATTTTAGGGGAAGATGGGCTGATTTTTTTATGCCTTTTTAAGCCATTAAAATAATATTATTTTATTTTAACATATTTTAATTTTTTATTAATTTTTTATTCAATAGTCATCATTTTGACTTTATTTCTCCACCATTCATTTCCCTTGACTTATCCAAGTCTTAGATGAAATTTCTAGATTTTTCCAAAGTGTTGGTGGAGTAAATTTTTCAAAATTACACTTTTACCCCCGAACTTGTCAAAATTTACATTTTTACCCCAAAAATTGAAAATTTATCATAATGCATAATTTTCACTCCTCATACTCCTATCACACTCCAAATAATTAAATTTGATCAAAATCCTTTTGAAAATTCAATTTTCGGTTTCGGGTGGTAAAATTACCATTTTACCCCTATACTCTAAAAATACCGAAAACTCATATTTTTCACTGCTTAATCTTCCAATTGTACTTCAATACTCATATCATACTCAAACATGTCATATGGGGCTAAGAAAATCTTTTTTAAAAATTCTCATTTTGTCCTCAAATTGTAAAATGTCCATTTTGCCCCTAACAAGTCAATTTTTCGGATTGACTCCAAATCGGACCTCGAACTCTGAATTACCATTTTGAGTCATCCCTGGACTGTGAAATTCTCAATTTCATCTTTAAGATCTTGATTTTATCTTATTCGAGGTTTAATCGACTTAACTACACTTCTATGGGTAATATCATCTTTTAACGATTTCTCGGACTTCCTCAATATACAAACATTTTATCAAGCTTGTGAATGTCATCATAATTATTTTACAAAGTAGGGTTTGACATTCAATGATTTGAAGATTAAAAGTGTAATTTGAATGGTTTTAAGGTATACTCAAAGACTTGGTTTGCATCCACTTTCAACGATTTAAAGAATGAGTATTTAAGTTTCATACATGCATGTTTATTTAAAGATTTTATTAATGCAAATCTCTAATCCCTTGATTTATCCCTTTCACGAATTCACTTAAGGAGTCATTATGACTCACATGTTAATTTTTGATATTTTTATTATAGATTAGTGATTAGTTCTCGAGTAACTCATGTCATAGAGACGTGGTCCATTCTTCTTTTGGTACGTGATTTAGTAACCACTTGCAACCTAAAGATCGTGTCATGTTCTGCTGATGAGTCGATCATTTGTTTATGCTTATATTATGGTTGTTAAACATGTTATAGATTTGTAACTTCATTGCACTATGCATATATTACTGACTTATGTTTTATAGCTCGAGGGCCTAGTTGAGCACCAAGATACAAGGTCATTTTTAAATAGATGATTTCCAAACTATGTTTTCAAATGCTATGATTTATGCATATGAGCGTTTCCACACGTTATGAGGTAGCATTCCATAACGATATGAGGGTGCATTCAGACAAATTATATGGCTCGTGATATGATTGTTTAATGCTTTATATGATTGTTCAGTTTATATATGAATCTAAGAAACTTAATTAGATTTAACGAGCTATACCTATCTAGGTCCTTCCACCAATCATGGATCTTCAGAAATAGGTTGTGATATTACCCTTTAGCCAGTTTTTATACAAAATCTTAAATCTGCCACTACTTCCATTGGCTTGAAAGAAAATGCATGTGCCCCCATGCGTACGAGTTTTAAAATTTTAACTTTTTTTTTATTTTTTAATATATTTTAATTTTAAAACAAATTTTTTACAATATTAAAATTTTGAAAAAAAATATTCCTGAATTTCTCGCAGCGACACTGTCGAAAACATGCATTGAGGTCATCCTCATACACTCCCACGCATTACGTAGTTGCCAGTGGACTTCCCTTTGTCCACTAGAAAATAGTTTATAGCTCAAAATTAAAATTCCCTAAGGCCATGAAAGTAGATGAAGCGCCACCTTTCCGGTGATGTTTTGTTGCTTTCTGGATGCCAATAGATTGGCCTCGATGAGAAGAGTCCGTTAAGGTGGTTGGCATGCCAATCAGACTTTGACGAGAGTTGAACACTCTTGATTGAAAGTCTGCACTTCATCTTCAACCTCTAAATTTCATTTCTTTGCAATTTAGTCCCTATCATTTGCTAAATTCTCTTCACATTCAAATCTAAATGATGCAAATAATATATTTATGAAAAGTTTATGACACAAGAATTGTACTACAAAGGGACCGCACTATTCATAGTGTAAAAAATCTCAATCTGGCAATGGAAGGAGAGTGGTGTTTCTCTAAGGTTAAGAGAGTTTCTGTCTTTCACATTAACTTTTCTTTTTTTTTTTTTTTGCTAATTGTGATTGTGTTTTGACGACAACCTTCAAGCCTATTTATACCCTTTTTATCAAATAATCGAATAACTTGAAATTACTAGATAATTTTGATAACTTAATGTAGTAAGATGAAGAAGGCGTAAACCTATAAACTTAGTCAGAAATGGGGCCCCAAATTTCCAATCTAATGTTTCGGCATAAGTATGGAAAAAAAAGATTGGCAACAGATGGATGGATTTGGGTTTTGAGCTCAAAACTCGCACAAATGAAAGCGGAAGCCCCAGAAAAAAGGGAACGTTTAGCCAGGTCTTGGGGTGCCATGGTGGTCAACAAGTCATCATCTTGTTTTTCTCTTTTACCTTTTTCACGTTCTTGGAAGCAATTATGAAGGTTGGAAGTGAGTTGGGGTCAGGGTCTAATCTTTCCCTTCCGGTCCTTGAGAGGAGATTGCTTTTTCTAATGGTAAAAGCCGTAAAGCCAACGGCCATGCAGGTGTTTGCAATGTTCAACACAAGCACATGGTAGGGTCCAAAATCCCAGTATTCTTTGTGTTAGAATGTTAGTCCCAACGTAATTAACACGGGCCAGTGCCTGTGCCCTTGCCCTTGCCCTTGCCATTGTCCTTGCTGCTACCAACCTTTTTCTGGCCCCGAAATTTCTCAACATGCAAAATCAACGACCACAAGCAGAAAATCACTCGGATATGCAAGTCAAGCTTTAGCTTGGTCCATACGTCGCACTTGAGCATACATTTGGAAAATATGCTATAAAAAGTACTTCGAGAAGTTAGTAAGTAGTTTCATGAATTCAAATAGATACAAAAATATTGCCCTCTAGTTTCAAACAGTTTGTTTTTCCAAGTAAATAGCATCATTGATATCTTATACATATACATAAAAATTAAACTGACATCATCAACAAAATCTTCAACCTCACTCTATAACGGCATTTGATATCTTCCAATACAATATGATAGTAGGTAATGCGCTTACAAGAAAACTAATATTGCAGTGTTTAGTATATAAATAAAAATAATTAAAATGTAAAAAAAATAACATTGTAATGTTTAGTTTACAAGTATTTTACAAAACATATAATGTCAATTTTCAGAATTATTGTTCTGCATTAAAATGCAAGTTTAATATACAATATTTCTTGACATTACTTAATTGGAACTAGTTACTTTAATTCTTTTTTATTTAAGTTCAACCTAGCAATGTTCCATCAAGTTTCTTATGGATTGCAAGGGATTAAAGGAATCCTGGAAGGCATGATCAGTCTTGTAGAGCATTTGAGCATGTTTTCAGTCTATATTAATGATATTTTCCCTTTCTTAGCCAAGAAAGATTAGAAGTGGGCAGCTATTCTTTGAAGCCCAAATATTTAATCCGAAAGAATCTTCTTTTCCATAAACAAGTTCACATTATTTTGTTGCATTGGCGTCTTTATGCCTCATTCTTAATACCAGGCAAAGCCCAACATCTCATCAGGCCTATTTCTTATTCCAAATCCATGTCCCACATCATATCTTATAAAATGGTATTCAGAAGTTAGACCGGTCTAAAAATAGTGTCTTTTTCTTTTAACCAGTTAATCTTTGGACTATACAATAAAAGAAACCACTTGTTTTTTTCCAAATTAAATCAGAGATTTTCAGATTGGAATATCAAAGTCTACCCCTATAAATAACCTATAAATATTATTTTAGTTAGTGGATCTAACTACCCAATATTGTATTGTCATGCAATTCAAATTATGCATTTAATCAATATATTTTACCCAAGTGTTGGATTTAATCTTTATACAATAATTCATATAAATCAAGTTTTTGTATTTTTCAAATTTATTAATTTCAATCCAAAACTTAAAATTTTTAAAATTTTTATGTTAAGGGTGATGATGTGGCATTTTACTAGATTGATATGACGTTTTCTTATTGCTATGATATTGATCACTTGTTGATAAAGCATTTTTAGGGTTTGGATTGACGTTAACAAATTTAAAGAATACATGGACTTAATTCATACGAATGATTGTACAAGAATTAAATCCAAAATTTTGATAGAGTGCAGACAAGGGTGGAGGGAGAAGGGTGGCGGTTAGTTTTTAATTTTTCCTCTTATCATATATAAAAAACTTAAGGTATATATTTTTGCCACCCTTAATTAAATCAAATAACTATTTTTGGAATAGTGGTAAGCTTCCTGCCAAAACCTTTAAATGATTTAGGTTTGATTCCTCCTAACCTCAAATTCTAAAACTTTTCTCTTTTTTCCCTTTTTTTTTGTTGGCTAGACTCTGCTTTTCCTTTTTACTAATTTTTCTTTTTTTTTCTTACTATTATTTTTCTTTTTTCATTTATAAATCTTTTGAAGACTTATCATTTATCAAATTGGAAAAACTTTTTTTTTAACCAATCAAACAATTATCATTCATGAAATTAGAAAAATCCTTTCTCCTAATTTTTGTGAATCAGTCAAACAATGATCATTCATCAAATTAGAAAAACCCTTTCTCTTATTCTCTTTTTTTCGTGAATCAATCAAACAATTATCATTTATCAAATTAGAAAAACGTTTTTCCTATTCTCTTTTTTCATGAATCTATCAAACAATTTTCTTTTTTTTTTCTATTTAAACTAAATAACTTTATTCTATTCTCTTTTTTCGTGAAATTAAAAAAAACCTTCATCAAATTGGAAAAATCCTTTCTCCTATTTTTTGTGAATCAGTCAAACAATTATCATTGATCAAATTAGAAAAACCCTCTCCCTTATTCTCTTTTTTCGTAAATCAATCAAACAATTATTATTCATAAAATTAGAAAAACATTTTTTCCTTTTCTCTTTTTTCATGAATCAATCAAACAATTATTTATCTTTTTTCTATCTAAACCAAATAACTTTATCCTATTCTCTTTTTTTTGTGAATTAATTAAACAATTTTTTTCTTTTTTTTTCTCTCTAAACCAAATATATATATTAATATATATTAGAGGATTTGGCTTTAGCATGTATCTTCCTGGATAATTGGATTGACTTGAATCTAAACACTAGGCATAACTTTACTATAATATTTTGCATTATTGTATATAATTTGTTATAATTTTATATAAAAAAATTACATCGCTTACTAATGTAAAAATCTAATATTAATTTTTTTCTACTTTATAATTCCTTTTATTGATGAATCAGAAAATTTGTTTTTAAATTGTTAGTCAAATTTTATGTTATAATATAATTTTATTTCAAAAGTGATTAATTTTTGCTCTAAATTGAATCATTAATTCGATCCATGATTTTGATTACCTTTAACCACCCATTATGCAAAATCACCACTAAGTACAAGAACTAAATACATAATTGATGTTATAACCTAAACTATCTTCAATGCTATATGGTTTGCATCTCGTTGCTAGGTCATTGATGTTTAGACTTTGGCATCAAAACTTATGTTATATGCAAACTTAGTATGTATGGTCACATTAAATGGCTATGATCTTTAATACCTATGGTTGTGGAATAATTAGGCATTATGATTGTGATTACCATGTGTGACTTTAATATGAAAATGAAGAAATTAAAAAAAAAAATAGGGCATCTCATATCTTATGCATTTAATATTAATGTAATTAATGAGATCCCCATAAGGGTTCAAGTCATTAAATTTTAACAACATGAGTTTTAACATTTTGAAGACTAGTTGATTTGTTTAAAATGTTTTCCGACTAATGGTGTGCTTGACTTAAACCTCTGAAATTAAAATTAGCTTCTGGTGATGTAAGATCAATTGGGTATAGAAATATTTCAAACTTGAAAACTATATATAGTATCAAAGTGAGATCATAAGATGTGGTATGTATTTGCAAATTTATCATTGAGCTGGAATCCTTCTAGTTTAATTGTTTGTTGAAATATCAAGCACTTTTTTAAAATTAAAAAACAACTTGGATGGTAGGAATTTGGTATTACATGCCAATCCTTAGTATTTTAATATCCTCTTTTGCTCAATTTCTTATGCATTGCAATTCATGTGATGATGGTGGAACCATCCTCTTCCTTACTCCAAGGGCAAATCTAAATTTTTTTTTGAATAGTGCCATAACTAAAATAATAAATAATAATTAAAAAAACTTTTTCTTCAATCCAAGATCTACCGAAAGAGTATTTAGATCAAATTTGATACGATTTTGTTTAGAAGATTGTTGAGTACTATCATTAGTAGAATTATATTGTTGTTGGCCAAAACTTAAGTTTTATGAATTTCTCATATTTTAAAATATCTTTTCAGGAAAAAATTATCTAAAAACCTGTTAAAAATTACTAATAATTTTTCATTAGCATAACCTAAATTATTGGAATTAAATAAAATATAATTTTGCATAACAAATTATCAGGTTCAACAACTAACAATTTGACAAATTTCTATTTATTGATCAAAACTAAATATAAGCATCTACAAATCACATAAAGTTAATACAAAAATCAAATAATCAAACAATATATCTACAAAATAAATATAAAAAACTAATAATTTCAAGATACTATTTGATATGCAAAACTATTATCTATTAGCTAGATTATAATTATGAACCCAAATTATCAAATTAATCAAAAAAAATTAGAAATGATGTATTTAAAAACCTAATTTGAATTGAAAATTACTTATAATTAAAGCCTAGATGAGTTGCTTTAAGAGAGTGAAAAACATAGTAAAGATTAAAGAGAAGTAGGATCTGAATTTTTACACAGGGACTTATATAAAGAAATTTTGTCTTTCCATATAGTATTTATATATTAATATATAAATTATTTTTTGATAAATCTATTTTCCTTTGAAATCTTTGATCTCACTCTTTACAAAATTGTAAAAAAATGAATGAATTCATTACTATATTAACTATATAAATCTCTAAATTAATATTATAATAAGTAAATAATTTTGGTAAATAAGTGGTGTCATGTGACACCACTCCCTCTAAGATAGGTGCCCTTGCTTACCCCTTTTGCATATCTCTTTTCTTTTGTTGGAGAGAATGAAATGGTTGATCACGACTAATTGTCGCGTATTCCTTCACTTATTGTTTCTTGATCAAATTATGCATTTCATCTCTATACTTTATCAAAATGTTAGATTTAATTTTTGTATAATAATTTGTATGAATCAAGTCCATTTACTTTTTAAATTTGTTAATGTCAATCCAAAACATAAAATTTACACGTCAAAATTGGTCAATATTATGCCAACATTGGTCACCACCAAGTCAGTAATAATCAGTGCCATGTTAGCACTGGTCAACTCCCACAGCATTATTGTCTCATCAACAAATGGATAACATCGTGTCAATCAACGCCACACCAACTTTGTCAAATGCTATATTATCACCTTTAATGGAGAAATTTTAAATATGTTAAAATTCGAAGTTACATTAATAAATTTAAAAAATATAAAGAGTCGATTTATAAGAATTATTATACAAAAATTAAATCTAATTCTTTAATAAAATACAAAAATTAAATGCATAATTTTTAATTCATTAAAAAACATGAACATCTACAATGACGGTTCTCCTTTCCAGAAATTATGATAAGTGGGTCAAATTTGAAGCTTTAAACCAAAGCAATATTAGATTTTCTCTATCCACCTTCACATGCATGATAATTACAAAAACACTTTAAAGTTCATATAGTTGTGGTTGGTACTTCTTAATATGAGTTAATACACAATAAGGTATGACTTATTTATCCTAGGATATGACGTTTATTGACTTTTTCATTTTAAGATTTAGTTTTTCATTATTTTTTCAAATTAATACGTAATTCTTTTTAAATTTTTTTTCATATATACTTTATAATTCAGTATTGTAATTTGTCCATCAATGTTGACGTTGGCAAATTAGACATAAAGTGAAGTTATGAATCAAATTGGTCATGAGAAATCAGTTTTTAATGATAGGTTCATGGATTGATTGAATTTTAAATATATTCAAGTATTGTATCTAAATATTTAATTCATTGATTAATATATGATTTTTACTTAAAAAGAATAATTTTAATTTTTTTTCTTAATTAAAAAAATTTAAAAATTTTAAAAAAATGGTGCGCCTTCCAGCAAATGTTAGTAACGACCTTGTAACTACTTGGCACAGGTAAAGCTAACCTTCATTTATTGGAGAGAGAGAGGACCAATAAATTAGTTAAGGTAAGGAGATTCTTAAACTCCGACTTAAGCAAGCATCAAATAAGAGAGAAGGAGGCAGAAGGCTCAACGCTGTTGCTGCTGGGGGCGTTCGCTGTTTGGCTGGCAAAATGGTCGTTCACATGTCACCTTACCTTATTTCATGACACCCGCTTCTTCTTTCCGCGATGTTTCCCACGCTCCTGTCCTGGCAAAATGGTGTTTTGCACGCTCTGCTTATTGGATGGTTATTCGAGTTTCCTTTGCCTTCTGCTGCGCACCTAAAATATCTCCCGAAATCTTCTTCAATTTACGTACCGAATCCATTTTTTGTTTGACTATTTTACCCTTTTCTTTGTGGGGCTCCCTCCAACGGAAAGACGCTTGAGTCCTCCGAGTAAAAAGGAAGATGCTTTTTACAATAAAAATGAGAAGAAGGATTTTATGCGTTCGTTACCATGTAAACTCTAATTAAGGGTGTAAATGTAGTTGACTCAGCCCATTCTGAAAAGTCAAACTCGGTCTTGCATCCCATTTCACAATTTTTTTATTATTAAAATATTAAATCATTTTTATATTATAGTTTGTAAAATTAAAATTGCATACAATATATATTATACATTAATAAAATAATATAACCGAGCTAAAATGAGTTAAAGCTTGGGTCTAAAATCTTTAACACAAGCCTCCTAAATCAAGCTTGGCCAATGAGCTGTGACAAAAAAACTCAGTTCTTGAACACTTCTAATTTAACTAAATACAAAACAAAGAAAAAGATGTAATACATGTCCAAATGTAAATCGGCTTAAGAAACTGCTTATACTTGCCTTAAAAGAAAAAAAAATGTCTCGACTAGATTATAAAAATAAATAATTTTTGAATAATTTTTTTTAATTTATTTATTATAAACATCATTTATTCATTACCATAAGTGAGAAGCAAGATCTTCTAATATATGGTGGTTATTATAATTTGAAGTTATTTATGTCTTCTTGCCACCATGGTTAAGGCAATTGGTTAAAAGCTGATTTTGCATGTCATAAATCAAAATGATTGGAAACAAAGTTAATATCTTTGGACTAAGTCTCTTGATAGGGAGTTGAAAAGTCTCTTAACCAGGGTTAAGAGAATCTGTCTTGTTCACAATAAGGAGACTGCCAAAATCGATTTCCTTCAGTTTCTGGCTTTTAGATTGGTGAAATTGTCAAGAGTTTGTCGTTCATCATGGAAGATGCACACAAAACAGGCGATTTTAGTGAAAAATGGAAGCAATTTCGTCTATAAGAGGAGGAAAATAATCTGATTGTAAAAGAAAATAAAAGAGATTCGGGCGCATCAAAGTCCAGAATTTTCAATCTTTTTAAGAGCGGTTTAGGATAGAAAGAAGATCAACCGGGGCGCCATGGTTAAAACCTTGGGTTCCTTATGGAATTTGAAAGGCAAATTAGTGGTGAAAGAGGTACGGGAGAATTGATTTCTCTTGACCTTTGAGGAAATAGAAGATTATCAAAAGGTCATATCAAGGAAACCCTAGTGCTTTGACAACTACTTACTGGTCCTCAAGGAGTTCGGTGAGGATTTTTTTGAACCAGAAGCAATTGATTTTGAAAAAGAGGACTTCTGGATTCATGTTCATGGTCTTCCATTGAAACTGATGACAAAAGAAATCGCTATTTTAATTGGCAATACAGTAGAAAGTTTTATTACAGTTGATGGGGAGGAAGACGATTTAAAGGATAAATTTTTAAGGATAAGGGTCTCTATAAACCTGACAAAACCATTGCGAAGAGGAGTAATGCTTTCACTGGATGCTGGTAAGACCCGATGGCTTAGCTTTCAATATGAGAGATTACCACGATTTTGCTTTAAATGTGGTTTGCTTGGGCATACTTCCTTTAGTTGTGATAGCTCCTGTCATGATGAACAAGGAAATGAAGTGCCTGATCAATATGGGAATTTCTTAATAGCACCATTGAAGAAGAAATCAACAGCTATTATAATTAATGGAAAGGATAAGAATCGCTAGGACCATGAGAATCATAGTAGTAGTGGACAATCGAAATAGGGTAGTGAGAGCAAATGAGGGGATCATCGTTTCACAACCAAGACTCTTTAGGAAATTCTACAAAAGAATCAAAAATCAAATGTTGAGAGTCAAGTTGATGTTGAAGATGATGAGTAGAGATCAAATAAAATCAGTTCGGATGGAAATGGAAAGCAGTCTAAATTGTCACATGATAAGAAAATAACTAAAAGTATTCCTAAGGATGATATTCTGAATAAGGGTGTGGATAGTGAGACTAATGTTGAAGTTAAAAGGATGAAGTCTGCCTCAGTAGGCGATACACAAAATAGTTGTACACACACTATTGAGAACTATGCTACATCTGGAAAAAGAGTTCGGGAGCATAGGCAAGTTAGTCTGGAAAAAGAGTTCGGGAGCATAGGCAGGTTAGTTTGGAAAAAGAGTCAACAAAGTTGAAAAAGAAGGCTAAAACCACAAAGAAGAAAGTGGTGGAATGAGGGAAGAAATTAAACTTAGGTGACATAACCCCTATTGAACCAGCGATGCACAGAGGTCAAAATGACCAACACTGCTTCGATAAATGAGGATAATTTGTTAGAATTGTCAAGGACTCGAGAATCCTCGTACAATTCAAATGCTCCTAGATTATAATTGGAGCAAAAATCCCGATGTAATCTTTTTGATGGAGACAAAAAAGAGTAGTTTGGAGATGGAAAAAATAAGAATTAGGCTTGGAATGGATGGTTGTCTGGCAGCTGATGCTAATGGAAGAGCGAGTGGTTTGGCAATTGTCTGAAGGAAAGATGCTGATGTTACGGTGACTTCTCATTCTAGAAACCATATAGATACGGAAATTATGTTGAGAGGGGCCAAGTGGAGATTCACTGGATTTTATGGACTCCTAGAAACAAAATTTAGACATCATAGTTGGAGTTTACTTAGACTGCTTGGGTCACGTTCGCAACTATCATGGTTATGCATGGGGGACTTCAATGAAATATTCTTTGCTAGTGAAAAAGAAGGTGGGCCAGATAGAATGGAGGTACAAATGCAGGATTTTCGTGCGGCATGCTCTGATTGTGCATTACGGGATATGGGTTACATAGGGCCAAAGTATACTTAGTGGAATAATAGAGAAGCTGAAGTCTTCATTAGATGTCGACTGGACAAGGCTTTGTGTAAAGATAAGTAGATAGAGCTGTTTCCACGAGCTTTGATTTTTAATGAATACTTGGGAGCTTCAGACCATCTGGCACAAAGACTACATTTATTCCATCTTCGAAAGGTACGTTGGCAAAGAAGATTCCATTATGAGGAAGCATGGCTATCGGATGAGGTATGTAACAAGACTATAGTGGAAGCTTTATCCACTCGGGATAAGGAATTAGATGGACTTCTGGGTAAAATGGAGAAAATTAAAAGCTGGTTACATGCTCAAAATTCAAACTCTTTAACCCAGCTGCAAGTGAAGATTAGGAAGAAAAAAGAAGAAATTCAGCATATGCATTTGACAAGAGTTAATATGCAAAAGTTAAAACAAACTCAAGTTGAGCTAAGTAACTTGACTCAGGATGAAGAAGTTATGTGGAAACAACGATCCTGGATAAAGTGGCTATGAGATGGTGATAACAACACAACATTTTTTCATTAGAGAGTTAAAGAACAAAGAAGGAAAAACACAATATAGGTTATCAAGAAGGAAGATGACACATAGACTGAGTCACATGAAGAACTTTTCCAAGAGGCTAGTAGTTTTTTCTCTCAACTCTTTACTAGTTTGAATCCAACAACTGCAATTGATGAAATATTGTCAAGAATTCAAACTAAGGTTACGACTGAGATGAATGGGCAATTGAATGAAGAGATTTCGAAAAAGGAGGTAAGAATTGCTTTGTTTCAAATGCACCCCACAAAAGCCCCAAGCCTTGATGGCTTCCTTGCAGTATTTTTTCAAAATTTTTGGGAAAACCTTAGCAATGATGTTCATAAATATGTTGTTGAGTTTTTGGAAGGAAGTATACATGACCCGAATTTGAATCATACACATCTCGTTTTGATTCCAAAAGTCAAACACTCGGAGACAGTGAGCCAGTTTCGACTAATTAGTGTGTGTAATACCCTTTACAAAATTCCTTCCAAAGTTCTTACAAACAGATTAAAATTGATATTGCCATTCATTATTTCAGAAAATCAGAGTGCTTTTATTCAAGGAAGGTAAATATCAGATAACGTCATTGTGGCCCAAGAAATAATTCATGCCTTACATAACAAGAGATTGGGGAAGGCAGGCAATTTTGCTCTCAAACTTGATATGAGCAAAGCTTATGATAGGGTGGAGTGGACTTGTTTAAAAGGAATCATGCGAAAATTGGGATTTGAAGGAAAATTTATTAATATGATTTGGAGATGCATTACAACTATGTCATACTCAGTATTAATCAATAGGGCGCTAGGGCAGAGATTTGTTCCCTCGAGAGGCTTGCATCAAGGGGATCCACTTTCTCCCTTTCTTTCTGTGATTATGTCAAAAGCCTTTTCTAGCTTTATAAATTGGAATTAGGCAACAAAGACGATTTCAGGAATGAAGATATGCTGTAGTGGGAAACTATTACCCATATTTTGTTTGCTGACGACAGTATGACTTTTGGAAAGGTCAAAAGACAATAAGTTCAAGTTTTGAAAGGTATTTTTGAAAAATATGAAGCTGCTTCAGGATAGAAAATCAACAAGGATAAATCCAACTTTTTATTTAGCAGAAGTACTTCAGCAGAGGATAAAGCAATGGCATGCAAATTCTTGGTATCAATGAAGCTCAGTGGGGAGGTATGTACCTGGGCATGCTTTTAGTCACAAGAGGGTAAAAAAAAATGTTCAGGTATATCAAAGAAAGGGTTGTTAAATGCACCTCTAATTGGAAAAAGAAATTGTTATCTGTAGCGGGGAGAGAAATTCTTATTAAATATGTGGTGCAAGCTATCCCAATTTATGTTATGTGCTGTTTCAAAATTTCGGATTCCATGTGTCATGAAATTGATTCAGTGATTACACAATTTTGGTGGGGTAGAGATAGCATGAATCACAAAGTCCATTGGAAGAACTGGAAATCGATATGTGAATCCAATTTTTAGGGGGAATGGGCTTTCGTGATATCAAAAGCTTCAATTTAGCCATGCTTTCGAAACAAGGTTAGAGACTTCAGATGAAAGTGCCTACTCTTGCTTTCAAAGTTCTCAAAGAAAGATACTTCCCAAATACAGATTTTTTAAATGCCTTAGTTGGTGCTAGCCCAAGCTACTTATGGAGGAGTATTCGGGAGAGCTAACAAATGGTGAGCAAGGGTTTAATCCGGAGGGTAGGTGATGGTCAAAGTATTAATGTCTTAAAGGATAATTAGATCCCATATGAATCATCAAGGTTATTGTCCTCTCCAAATAACTTGATTGATGAAAACATGAAGGTGTCGGAGTTGATTAATCAAAATACTATGACATGGGATGAAGAAAAAATTACCACATTGTTTCCTCCTTTTGAACGTGGTTTGATTTTGTCTATTCCCTTGAGCTATAGACGACCAAATGACAAACATGTGTGGTTCTATAATAAGCATGACCATTACTCAATAAAATCGGGATATAGAATGGCTCACTCTTTACTCTTCGAGCAAAAAGCTAGTAGTTCAAGCAAAAATATGATGGGTTTTTGGAAACAGATATGGCATCTCTGCAACGACCACTCCCCGGTCGATGCCGGCGTTCGAAACTTCCGGAAAAGTCCCGCCAAGTCCCTAACAAGTCTTTCTCAAATTACTCACTAATTCACATTTGTCACTCTTCATATAATATTATTATTCTCTTGTACTGAATTAAATCATAAACATAAAAATCACTATAAACTTTTTCCTTTTTATTTGTTTACAAACATATACACAAAAATATAAAATTTTTAAATTAATACTGTATATAAAAAGAAATTTGAACTCGTTTACAATTTAACAAATAAAATATTATGACTCAACTTCTAACAGAAACAGATACAACGGAGTGACTCAGGGTAGTACGTTAGGAGATGTCTTTACCTATTCACAGTAGACCAACACGTCGATGACTTCATGCCAAATCGATCCCTGTCTACAAAAAGGGAAATAAAATGGAGGGTGAGTCTCATAGACTCAGTGAATATCATCGACCCAGTGAGTAAGACGTAGATAGGAAACAAGCATACGGCAGATCAGTTGAAGATAAAAACACAAGATCATAAAAGTAAGTTATTTCAAATAGGGATTTTGTGCCTTATAACCATTTTTCGCATCAAATCAATAAAATCAAGCCAGCTCCCGTGAAACCAAATATTATTCAAAATCATATGCAAACCATAGCTCGCCTATACGCGAGGAATTTCAAATCCGTTTCATAGAAAACAAATAAGGGAGCTACAAAAATCGCTTTAATTCTATTCCCACAATACAGAGAAATATAATTCGTAATATTAAAACTTATTCCAATCCATGTAAAACAATTACATTTTATCAAAAATGTTCAATAAGGCTTATGATTTTAATAAAACTTGGCTCGTGCCAAAAACTCATATTCGATGGTACCCTGCGCCGAGGCATCCAACCGAATCCGCCAAGGCTGTTAAAAATTTTATGTACTCATAAAACATATTTTTCTATTTAGAAACCATAGCCGTTCCTTGGCGTTAGCGGAGTTCACCTTCCCGTGATGGGTCGGCCGAAGGGAACTCTAACCATACCTCAAAAGATATCCTCCGCGCCTCTACTACTGAGGTATGAATATAACTGGGTAACCGTGCCCCTCCTAAAGGCAGTCCACGGCACCCGCCATTGCAGTGACTATCCTATAACCCACCAATCAATAAATTTAAATAGCATGATATGGCAATCAAATTATTACCGGGCTAATCTAGGCAAAACAATCAGTTAAAAAAATTTTAATATAAATGCCAATCAACCAATCATGCCATCACACCGTCATAAGCCATAAATTTCAAAGCATAATTTCTATAACACAAATATGTATTCTCAAATTATTCAATTTTTCTATAATCATCATTCGATTTCAAAATGATTTTTAAGGGGATATTTTAAATCTTTTTTTTTTAAATTATCAATCCCCGTGTCACGTTGAAATTCTCGTTTCACGAAATGTTCGTTGTAAACATTTGCATGATATTTTCTATCAAACTAGTATGATGAATATTTAAATATTTCATGAAATGCACATCACACAAACATTAAGGCACATTTTTCTTTTTGATGCAAATCATTTCAAAACGCTTGTTTCCCGATTTAAAATACTTTACGTATAATATATATATATATATTTCAAATGATTTCTAAAATAGTTTGCACTCACAATTCCTTAAAATTTATTCAACACATGCTTTTCATAAAAATTGTATTGCACGTAAAATACACGTAGAAGCATATCTATATACGGAATATTTATAAATTGACACCCCCTACTCACCTCTAAATAGCAGGATTTTACATTGCTATTTTCGTACGAGTATATACTTATTTCAATTTTTCGGTCACTTATTTCGTTCGGCTCGCCTCCTCGATAAATGTTCCATTGGGTCTCCCTTCCATGGCCTTTTTCTTTTCCTCCTAACAATTGGACCTTGTCCATGAGCCCTTTCCAATTTTCCTATTAGACCAAGCCCAAATTTTATTTTTCACTTGGGCCTTGCCCAATTTCATTTTTCTATTGGGCCTTGCCCATCTAATTACCATTGGGCCATGCCCATTTTATTTTTTTTCTATCATCATTTTCATTTTCATTTTTCTTTTCTCTTTTTCTTTTTCTTTTTCTTCCTTTTTGTTTTCTTCACCGTCCAACCATGTTTTCTTCTTTTTCAACCCGCCACTCACTCCCCACAGTGGCCTCTTCCCTCCACCAACGTGGCATCAAAAATTCTGCTCTTCCTTAACTTGTTCTCTTCCACAATTTGGCACTCAAAACTACTTAATTTTCTGCACAAACCTGCAGATTTTTAGCACAAAATCAGCCAACAAATTGCACCTTCAAGCCTCCATAACCAGTAGATTTTTGGCTTCAATTCTACCCAAACTTTCAGTAGCCAAGAACCTTCAAAATTGCAACCATAAACCTTCAAAATTTCCAGCAATTAAAGCCTAAATAAAACCAGCTTTTCTTACCTCAAAGTTGCAACAAAACTACTCCAAGAAAATGCAAAAATTTTCGATCTTCTTGCCTCCCCCTTTCACGGTTCTTCTTGTTTATTTTCTTTGGCTTTTTCGTCCTCATTTTCTGTTCTTCCTCTTCTCCTTTCCTTTCTCTTTTTCCTTTTATTTCTTTCTCCTTTATTCCTTCTCTTTCCCGACCTTATTTTCATCTTTCTCTTTTATCCCTTTTGATTTCCTTTGACCGTTCACTTCTAGACTCTTCTCCCATTTCTTTCTTTTTTTTTCTTTTATTCCTTTCATCCCCTTTTTGACTTCTTTTACACTTGTTTCAAGGATAGAATCACATAAAAAAAATGACTTCCACTTTGCCACCCGCCACAAGCTTTTCTTCACCCTTCTCTTGACTTTTCTTCCTTTGATTTTTCTTTGTATGGCCGGCCCCCACTTCATTCCTTTCTCTCATTTCTTTGTCTTGTCTTTTCCTCTCTTTTCATTTGCTTTGTGGCCGGCCCCCACTTCTATACAATCCAAAATTTGCTTTGACTTTTCTTTTTTTATTTTTTCTTTTTCTCATGTGACAATTGACCAAATAAAATTTTATTTTGACTTTTCAACATCTTTTTTCTCTTTTCACCCTCTTAAATATTCATTTAAGCTTTTAATTAATCTAAAATTTAATTAGGCTTAAAAGTGTACTAAGACACTCCAAAAATTTAATTATCAATCCTTGAAATTTTTATTCTCGAGATATGACGCCTCATCATTTTTCAACGTGATTTTCTCTATTGTAAGACAGAACTAGGTGAAGTGATCTCATCAAAGTTGTAGCTTTCCAATGGTCCAAGAATTGCTTCAATTGGAGTTTTGTAGCTCGAGATATGGCCAAAATACTCAAGTATATACAAAAAAATTTCTGTGTTCTTCAACACTTTGCTCTCCAAAAATTAAGTCCAATATTTTTAATTCCTATTCACACTTATTAAATTTCAATTTCCGTCAAAATTATTCTTCCTTCACATATATAAAATCAAATTATTGAGATTGCATTCCAATGCGGTGTCTCCATAATATTTAAATATTTTCTCACCGCGTTAACTCGACTAAAATACTCGTCGTACGATTTTCACCATTTTCGTCCAAAATTCTTCTTTACTGCTCCTCCCCCACTTAAATTAGTCATATTTCATTTTTCATGACTAATTTCAATGATAATTAAAATATTAATATTTTAATATTATTTTATTAAATAAAATAATTTTTTATTCTAAAAATTTTTACTTGCCTTCTTTGGTCCCGAAATACATTATTATGTGTCGGTTTACCTCCGAATCATCCTTTAACTCACTAATTTGTCTTCGATAAAAATATTATTATTTAATTGTGAGTTCTGCGCGTGTGATACATTTTATTCTTAAGCGTTCATTAGCATGCTAATTCGCATCAAATGATCATTCATTTGATCAATAAAGTCTTATTTGCATCTAACAAGGGTACGGGGTATTACAATCTCAATTTACCAAGGAAAGTCATTTTATTCTTGTGGAAGACAATAAACGGTATCCTCCCTACCCGACAAGCTCTTTTTCATAGGCGCATCATTACTGATTGCAAATGCCCATTTTGTGACAATGAGATGGAAATTGATTTCCACTCTTTTTGTTGTTGCCCATTTGTAAAGGCAGTTTGGCTTGTTTCGAAGTGGGGTTTTAGGCATTTAGAGGAGTTATTTTCCTTTGTGCAGGATTGGATTTTTCAATTAATCAACCTGCTGGAGAAAAAAGATATAGAAGAAATTGCTTACGTTCTTTGGGCTTTATGGAAAGCTTAAAATATAAAGATTTTCCAAGATAAGAACTATGACCCGATGCAAGTTATAGAGATAGTTGCCAATATGTTGGAGTAATACAGGTCGGTTAATGGGGAAAGGCTAAGTAAGGGGAACTCGCAACAAACAAGAACATGTAGATGGGAAGCACCGAAAGATAGGAAACTAAATGTGGATGCGTCTATTTTTGAAATAACAGGTGAAAGGTGGATGGGTGATGGATTTGTTGTTAGGAATGCAATAGGAGAGGTTGAATTAGCTAGTTCAAGCAGAATGGTTATGGGGCAAACGGTGGAGGAAGCTAAATTAGTTGCTTTATTTTGGTCTTTTTGCTAATGTCAAAGAGAGAATATCATGGTTAAGGTGATTGAAATGGATCGTAAGGTGGTGGTTGATTGGATTAAAAGAAGACAAATAACTGGTTTATTAAGCCATATTGTTGAAAACTGTCTGAATATTATGGTGAGCATTAATTGTGAAGTCATCCTCCATTGCCCAAGAGAAGGTAATGAAGTGGCGCACCTGCTGGCTAAAAGGGCAAAACAAATGAACTAGGAAGCGATTGCCTAGTTTGACATTTCTCAAATGCCGAATGATTTAAAAAGTGCTATCATTAGAAAGGCTAGAAGATCTGTAGAAAGTGATTAAATTAGGAATGGTAATTATTGTCCCGAGGATTACATGGTCCAAAAGGTACTTTGTCATCTTCTCGTGTTTTTCCCATGTTGATTCCTCAAGAATGGTTTTTAATGAAGTTCTTTACCCATGTAAAAGGAATTTTCCTAAGTGTTGTCGGATGTATTTCATCTTTGATGTGATAATGAAATCATATTTCATTCCAAAAAAAAAAAATCAAAATGATTGGAACTTACTAATTATGTGTTTCTAGTGCTTATATTATTGCTTTAATTTGGAAAAAAAAATGGGATAGAATTAGAAAGCATGCACTTAATTTATGGTAGCATATGGTATCATTTTCAAGATTATCACGGTGATCTAATCATGGTGGTGATCTTTTATTGTCACAGTAATCTTATCACGAGTGATTTAAAATAACCATTTTTTAGTTAATAATTATTAATCATTAGGAATTAGATCACCATATTTGGTTTCACATAAGATTCAATAAAATTTTGTTTAAAATTATCAAAATGATAATAATAAAAAATAATAGGAATTGAATGTGTTATCAAGATAACAATTTATTTCTTCGATATAAGGTATAATTAAATAATTTGATCAAAAAATATGAAAAATATATTTATAAATTAACTTATAAAATATTAATTACATAAAAATCTTTACAAAATTATAAAATGGAAGTAAATTCATTAAAATGATAATGAATTTTTTGAGAAAACAAAAATTATATGTAACATAAAAAAAAAAGTAAAGAAAAACATGTTTGAGTTTGGTACAAAACATATCATTTTGAAAAAGGAAAATATTTATCATATAAAAATAATTACAATCTTGTGATAAAAGCAAGCTTTTTATTCATATAGTAAAAGGGTAATATTGTTCATAATTAACTTTACAAATCACTTTACCTTGGTGAAAAAAAAAGTTTAAACCCTCTAGGATGAGAATTAAATCACACTCTAAATTAGTGATCTAACTAATCATTCTTAATGATCTTTGATCACCACCTCATAAGATTATCAAATTTGTATCAAACACAGTGGTCTAATTATCAAGTACAAATCATCTTAGATTTTGAGATGATGACCCCGTATCTAACGACACTTAAAAGGTTAACGTAGTTTTGTCAATTTAGTGTTTATAAATTATTATTATATATATTAATGATAGAATTTTTAGACTTAATAAATAGATAAAAAAATTTTAATTTAAAATAATTGTTAATGTTATTTGAAAAATATAAACAAAATTTCACTTTTAATACTACTTGTAATCAAGTCGATGCAATTGATACAATAAAAATGTTATTCTTATAACTATTTACAATTAAAAATATATTAAATTTAAAATTAAAAAATTATAAATTTGAATAAGATAATCATAAAATTTATTAGTTGTATATTATAACTTATTATAGGCGATTATGCTACATAATTTAAATGAATCATCTTATGTTATAATTTAGAGCCTATTAATTTGATTTGGATGAAGCTTTTATAGGAACTATCTTTCAATAGAATTATTTAAAAAGTGCGGTGAAAAGACGTTCAGATAGCGCTTGATAAATTTAATGTAAAAGTGCTATATAATGTGAAAAACTATTTAATAAATCTATGTTAATTTTAATGAATAAAAAATAAAAAACTTAACTTTCTTTAGATACCAAATTATAAGTTTTTAAGTAAAAATAAATAAAAAAGAAATATTTTTGTTAACTAAAATTAAAAGGAAATCAATAGAAAAAATTGGGCCAAATACAATTTTATGCATTATTAAAAGGTAAAGTGAGAATGTAAAAATATCTAGTTAATATCATTGACTATTTTTATTCAATTATTTCATATAGAGTATATAACCTATTGTTGCATTTAAATGTGACGCGTCCATGTAACATGCAACTTTATTAATTATTTGTGGATAATTAACTAATATTCAATTGATTAATATTAGATATTGTTCTAATATAACTTAATTGAATAGTTAATAATAAATGTTTGATATAGGATAAATTTAAATTTAAATTATCTATCCATTGTATTCAAAATTTAATTTGTTTAAATTTAAATAAGGATAATTATATTTAAATTTAATTTGTTTAAATTTAAATATAATATCCTATCTCTATATCCCTAATACGTTTGTAAATAGTGAATAGAAGTACTAGTTTCAACACATAGCAAAAGAGTGAATGCGAGTTCTTTTGTAAGTAAGAAAACTAAAAAACTCTTTTCTCCTTTTTTCTTTCTCTTCATTCTTGATACACCATTAAAGGCCAGAGGGTTTTGGAACGTGTAATTCCTTGTGGAGGACTTTAGTAACTGCTCCATAACAATAAGAGTGAAGAAATTGTTGTATGCACGAAAGAGGATTTGTAAGGTAAGCTTCTTCGATCCAAAAGGAATGGAATATTTTGTAGAAAAGTAAGCCCACATCGCAACAATGGTATCATAGTAGGTTTTGGCTTGCTTTCATCCTTTTAATTTGTGTATATTTTGAAAGCTTGTTTTGATTATGATTTTATGAACGATACTAATTAATTTTGAAACTAATATGGAAACGAAGTAAGCTTTAATCCAGTGCAAACAAGTGCATTGGTCTAAGGCCATGTGACTCTTCCAACAGTAGATTCGATAAGTTTTGTCACGTGGATGGCAACAAAAAAAATAAGAAAAGAAAATGTAACTAGCAGGATTCGAGCCTACACTAAAAAGGTCATTAAGACTTAAATATAAATATATATATATATATATATATATCTCATTCAATCACTACACTGAGGAAGCATCCTTAAGATAAAAGTGCATCAAATAAAAAGGACTAAAAGGGTCCAGACACTGCCATAAAGGGCTTGATGTGGCAACCACATGGCACCAAAGGAAATATTTTTCTTAATTGCATTTTTACCCCATAAGTTTTTATTTTTACAAAATGACCCTAAATTTTTTTTGGGTGAGTTTAAAAAAATTTTCACAATATTATTTATGCTTTTAGCATGTTACTATTTTATTAAATTCGCATGCATTATAAATATAGTTAATTAATATGTTAATTAGCCACATATTTTTCTTATATGTTGTATATTAGAAATTGTTTTTCTTCTAAAACAAAAATATGAATTTAAGCAAATGTTTGTTAATTCAATTATTTTGCATATGTTGTAAAATGCTATGTACCATATAATTATGTTTTGTATGATTTTACTTATTTGTTAGGTAAAATTTATAAAATGCATGATGTAATTATTTTACTTATTTGTTAGGTAAAATTTATAAAATGCATGATGTAATTATTTTACTTATTTGTTAAGTAAACTTGTATGCAAAAAGACAATATGGTAATTATATATCTCAGTAGTTTTGTCAAAGGAGACTAGGTTTTAAGAGAGATCATTTGTGACTCTTCCAGCCTTTCTTGGAAATTACTGCAGAAGTAAAGTGCTTTGTCGAGGAGACTATTACAGTCTTTCCTGGACGCATTTGAAAATATAATCTACTTAGTGCTATTTTTGTGTGCATAATATTTTTTTGGATATAGGCACTTATAAATATTATAAGAGTTCCATAGCAAAATTTATTATATTATGTGGTACGTGGGAGTTGTTCCCATGCTTAAAGATAGTGGGAATTGTTCCCATAATCTAAGGTTAAATTAAATCAGACATTTTTAATTGATGCTTATACTATTGGTGATAATTATTAGCATGCATGCAAAATTGTCGAACTAGTAATATAGGTAAAAATTAAATATATCTAATTGTAATTGATTAGAAAATTAAATATGTGCCTAATTAAATCTTATACAATGATGTAGTGATATGGCTTCAAAAAAAATTATTACTAATTTGACCAAAGGTGCCAAACTTGATGGCAAAAACTATAATATTTGGTATAAGAAGGTTCAATATCTTCTTAATGAGCAAGAGTTGTTTGATCATCTGACTAAAGAGATGAACCCACTTGAAGCTAGAAGTACAACCTAGCATTGGCGTGACCAAGAGACCTATGACATTTGGTATAAGAGAGACTGTAGTGCATGTTTTACCATGTTAAGCTGCATACACGATGATCTCATTGGGGAGTTTTAAAATTTCCCAACTGCCAAACAATTATGGGAACAACTAAAATTCAAGTATGGTGGAACCACAATTACGAGGCTTTATGCCTTGACACTTAGGTTTAATCAATATGTGATGGACTCTAAGCACACTATGGTTGAACACTTATGGGCTATATCAACCATGATAAGAGAGATGAAAATAGTTGGTTATGATCTTACAGATGAGCAGCAGGTCTTAGTTGTCATTCCTCGAGTTTTCATGGGGACATGTTAAACTTGTATTAACACATAATGAAGGGATAAAGACTTTTGATGATATTTCTTGCCATTTAGAGCTTGAGGTAGAGCGTAGAGAAGCTATCTGCAACACTGCCCTGATAACTCAAGCTGAAAATCGTAAAGGGTATGTTCTCCAGCAAAAGAGACAACAAAAGAAATGAATGACTAGAAATCTAAGGCCTAAAAGTGATGGAGTCACCAAGCCCCAAAGAGGCAAGTGTGGTGGGAAGAAGGATATGTTCAAACTGAAATGCTTTAACTATGGTAAGAAAGGACATTTGCTCAAGAATGCACTGAGCCTAAGAAGGTTCATCTTCTAAACTGCTTTAGAACTTATGTATGTTCTCATGTGTTTATAGCTCATTCTCTTTTTAGTTGGATTGTAAATACAGGAGCAACCAAGCACATAAGGAGGAACGCAAGGTGTGTTGCTTAAAACGTTCTATCTATGGCTTGAAACAATCATCCCGATAATGGTATCTTCATTTTCATCAAGCCATAATTTCCACAGGGTTTGTGATGATTGAAGAGAACCATTGTGTATTGTAAAGAGATTAGGGAATAAGTTCCTTATTCTTTCATTATATGTAGATGATATCTTATTAGCCGGGAATGACATGGAGTTAATTGTCACTACTCAAAAGTGGTTGTCTTCCACTTTTGAGATAAAAGACATGGGTCAAGCTAAATACATCCTCGAGGTTAAGATCTCGAGAAATTGTTTTAAGAAGTTCTTGAGTTTGTTTCAAGAAAATTACATTCAAAGGGTTTTAGAATGATTCCGTATGCAAAACTCCAAGCCTATAGACATTCTAATGGAGAAAGGCTCATATCTCAGCATGGAACAATGTCTTAAAACCAAAGAAGAAAAGAAACAAATAGTGAACGTACCATACGCAAGTGTTGTTAGAATTCTAATGTACACTATGATGTGTACTCGATCGGACATATGCTTTGCGGTTAGTATGATTAGTAGATACCAAAGTAATCTTGGGACTACTCATTAGGCTATAGTTAAAAGGATACTACGGTATCTAAGAGGAACCACTAACTTGGCTTTGTGCTATCAAGGTGAAAATATAAAATTAGTCGGATATAGTGATGCTGATCATGCCAGTGATAAAGATGATTGAAAGTCAACTTCAAGATATGCTTTTATTCTTTGAGGCGGAGCTATTTCCTAGAATAGCAAGAAACAGCTTTGTATTGCTCTATATACTATGAAGCAGAGTATGTAGCATGTTGTGCTGTAGTATAAGAGGTGGTTTGTTTAAAGAGATTCTTACAAAGCTTGAACATTACTAAGGATCTTAGTGAAGCTATTGTACTTTATTGTGACAACATAACTGCCATAGCTTAAATAAAAGATCCTAAGTATCATGGAAAAACCAAACTCATTGATACTTGCTATCACTACATCCGTGACATCATTGTATAAAGTTTTGTTATGTTGAAGTACATTTCCACAACTGATATGTTAGTAGACCTATTCATTAAACCTATTGCTCGAAATGCTTTCCAAAAGCATATTAGAGGTTTAGGATTATTATGCATTTGATATTCATGTTCTATTGTTTTTGAACAATTAATAAATTAAGTCTATTTTGAATCATTTGATTAATTGTTGTTAATTAATTAGGCCACATATCTAAGGTAATTATTGTCACTTGGCTTGATATATTATTCCTCTCACACGGGATAATAGTCCCAACGCTTCGGTAGTGTGTGGGATGAGACTTAAACGATCATAAGGTACCAAGCGTTTTGTGATCTCCTTATCACATGAGTTATGAGCAAGGATCTTAGCATGTCACCTTGACTTAAAGTCAAGTTGAGGCTCGTAAAAGTCAAACATGGAGATTGTCAAACCCAGATCTACAATATATTTATGATGCCATTTATACAGTAGAAAGCATGTTTGCATATGTGGATGCTTCGGAAAAGCATTAAAAGATGGTATTATACCTAGTGGTACGACTAAGTTGAATTAAACCTCGAACTAGTCCAAATAGAGATTTTAAGATGAAATTGAAAATTTTAAAACCCCAGAATCATTTAATATGGTGATTCGGAGTTCGAGGGTTGATTTGGAGTCAATTTGGAATTTTGACTATGTAGGGACAAAATGGTCATTTTGCCACCCAAGGTTAAGATTTGAAGGTTGGAAGAGGTTTTTGACCAAGATTGATTATTTAGAACATAATTTGAGGTTTAGAAGTGAAAAATCTTAATTCTGTTATTTTTTCGAGCATAAGTGGTAAAATAGTCATTTTGCCACCCTAAGGGCAAAATTGTAATTTTACACCCCCAACACTTGTCAAGCCCATAAATTTCAGCCATTATCATTTTATATCGTGGATAATTGAAGGATTTTATGTAGTGGTGAAAGAAAGCTTAATTATTAAGTTTTAAAGTATGGACTAATGGAATGGTGACAAGTGTCATAGTTAAATATTATTTTATTTGCCTATAAAAACCAGCCCATAAACCCTCCCAACACACTCATATTGGTCAGCCAAAGAGAGAAAAAGAGAGAAAAGAAGAAGAACAAAACCCTAGATAAGAAAATTCAAGGGAAAAGTGTTGATTTTCAAGGAATTAAGCCATTAAAGGTAAAATTTCTTAATTCTAGCTTATGATCTATTTTTTCTATGCTTTATTTTGCATTTTCCATGGTTGAATCACATGATTTCATGAAGGATTCATGGCTGACTCATTTTAGAGAGAGAAGATTTGATAGTTGATTTGGTTAGATTTTAAGTTATTTAGGTGTTTTTAGTCAATCTATCATGTTTAGAATGAAAACAATTAAGAAAAAAAAAATTCATGTTCTTACCCACCCTTCATGGCCGAACCTCACTTGTGGAATATTGATGGTGGATTGATTTTATTTCAAGTGAATTGGGCTATGAATCAATGATTTATGGTGTAAAAAAATTTAGCTTGAAAAAATTTTAGTGTTAGTGAACCCACTGTGGCCGAATATTCCAAAATGGAATGTGAAGGTGATTTTGCCACATTTCATGTTAATTGACTAGTATTTGATGAATTGGAGTATTGGAAGAGAAATGGAGTTATTCGGAGTTAAATTGGACGTATTGGCCAATTAATCGGGTGACTGATCGAATTAGGCCAATACCGTATTTAGGTGATAATCCGAATAATTCACATCCCATTTCATGCATTCATATAGAGTTTAAATTAGTTTTAATACAATTTAGAACAAATGTAGTAATTGTTTGATTATGCAATATGTCTAGGTGGTGAATCCTTCGATACGGGCAAAGAAATTGTACTCGAGGATTAATAGTCGGAGTACTCGAATTTGGCTCTCGAAATTAGTGAGTAACCTTATCATCATCTTAATTGTCTAAGGTGGTTTTTATCCGATTTTGTGATTTTATGGAAAATGAGTTTAAATGGTAAACTTTTATGTTTTATAAGCAAAAATGTGATTTAATGAAATGATTTTATAAATTGTCTTGAAAATTTAATAATGGCTTTGAAAATAGAGTAATTGGAGACTTATTTGCTGTATTGTAAATTGTGGTTTGAAATTGAATGGTTTATGACAATATTAGGATGAATGACTGAATTGGTATTTGTGTTGAAATTATATGAACTGTTGTTTTGCCTTGATAGGTTGTGTAGTAAAATAACTGCCATGTCATGCTATTGAATTGGTATTTTTGTAAGTCTGGGGTTCGAAGCTTGGTGAGAAAGTCCTGCAAGAGACCTGTCACACCGTCGCTAAGCGCGGGAAGAGTAAGTCAAGTGATGGGGACCCAGACATAACATTACTTTTATTGAATTGGTGGTTATGTGATTAGCTACTGCAGTGGCAGGGTTTCCGTGGACCAGCCTATTAGAGGGGCACGGTAAACCTCGTTATATTCTTACCTCGGTTGTAGAGGTGAGTAGGGTAACTCTTGAGGTAAAACTATTAGAGTTTACTTCACACCGAACCACCACGTGAGGGTGAACTCAGCTAACGCCAAGGAACGACTGTGTTTTCAAAAGTAAAAAGGTATTTCATATGTACATGAGATTTTTAACAGCCTTGGCGAACTCGGTGGGGATTGCCCTAGGCCAAGGAATCCCTGAGAACCGAGTATGAGAATGATTTTGGCACAAGCTACGCTTTTTAGGAAATCATAAGCCTCGTTGTTTATTTGGGTGAAATGAATATCTTTTATCTTATTGAAATAAGATTGAAATGTTACGAATGATTTTATGCCAATCTATTTTAACTGTCTCCATTTACTCGACTTTAGATATTTTAGATGATATTTGTTTACTCACTGGGATTATATAATCTCACTACCATCATTTTCACCCATTTCAGGCTCAGGATAGTCGGTAGATAGTCCATTTCATCGAGGATCTACCTTTGGACCTACATCCTTAGAAACTGAAGGTCTACCTTCTGGTACATATTTGTCTATTATGGGACCCACATGTCATTGTAAAATATTTTGAATACCTGGCTGAGTGTGCCATTGTATGAATGAATTTATTTTGCTTTTACGTCCCAAAAATTATTTACGTATTGTTCTAAAAATATTATTTTATAAGAAAATAGAATATTTTATTCAATATTTTTATTTTATTCTAACAATTGTATTTTCACTTTTAATGAAGGTTTTAGACATCCAAATTTAATTTTGATCTTAGAATGTATGTTTTCCACCTATATATTGCATTCATATTTGAGTTAGAAAATTTCATGAAAAATGACCAAAATGCCCCTGTGAGGTGAAAATTTCATTTTTATTGTTTTGACTTGGAAATAACATATAAACCTTTAAAACATGGTATTTGGTGAATATTGATCACAGGGGAGATGAGAAAATAATATTAAAGCCTTGCGAGATTTCGGTCGGCATTCGGGGTAGTAAATGCCTATCGGAACATCGCGACGGTTGTCACGGGCTCGATGAGAGTTTTGGGTCGTGACAGAGATTGCCATATTCCATGGAGCTAGTGATAGTCGAATTTGAATCTTAAAGGATTCAAGTCAATCCTTTTGTAGGGATTAGATTGAGATCTGTATGGTGATTTTTACGTGACAAACCCTAAATGAAAGGTTCACCATAATGTACATTTCATATTGTATGTGCTATTAGTCAACCGATGGAAGGGAGTGATTGAATAGATCCCTACTGCATCATTGTGTGAGCCTTAAGGACTTATGTAGTCCAAATATTATACCCTTTGGACTTAGATCTATGATATGAAGTTGAAATTTGGTATTGCTACTTTAGCATGATTTCCAAGGGTAAAAAATGATATGATCTAATAGAACATGACTAGGAAAACAGTCAGATCTTAATGGATTGACATGAGTATCTAAGAAAAAGTCATTATACATCTCACATACATGGTCTATAACTCATTGCCTAGGCGGTTATAAAAAACATTAGTTGTTAGATATAACCATGATTTAGACATATAAAAAGATTCTGCATAGTTCTTACATGTAGAAGGGATCAGAGATGGAAAATCTTGTGTGATTAAAATGATTTGGGGTACGACGAGAACTCGACTGGTGTTATGTTAGTAAGATGGTAACCTAATATCTCACTACTCATCGCTACTTTTATTTTCTCATTAGTCGCATGTTCTATTTTGCCTGTATGACATTGAATGGAGAATGAGTTAAATTGAGAATGGTATAAGTTGACGCCAATATGTACAAGCGGGAGATGTTACATTTAAATGTGCTGCATCCACATAGCATGCAACTTTATTAATTATTTTTGGATAATTAACTAATATTCAATTGATTAATATTAGATATTGTTATGATATAGCTTAATCAAATAACTAATAATAAATGTTTGGGATATGATAAATTTAAATTTAAATTATCTATCAATTGTATTTAAATTTAATTTATTTAAATTTAAATAAAGATTAATTATATTTAAATTTAAATATAATATCTTATTTTTATATCCTTAATACGTCTATAAATAGTGAATAGACATACTAGTTTCAACACACAGTAAAAGAGTGAATGCGAGTTCTTCTGTAAGCCAGAAAAACTAAAATACTCTTTTTTCTTTTTTTTTTCTTTTCATTCATGAGGCACCATCAAAGGTCAAAAGATTTTGAAACGTGTAATTCTTTCTAAAGGACTCTAGTAGTTGCTCCATAACAACGAGAGTAAAAAAATTATTGTATGTACGAAAGAGGATTTATAAAGCAAGCTTTTTTGATCCAAAGAGAGTGGAATATTCTATTGAAAAAGTAAGCCCACCTCCCAACACCTATAATTGTTTTTACTAAGATACCATTAATAACTAAGATCAATTAATGAAAAAAATTTATATAAAATAGTAAATAAAATTTGTACACATGAAAGTCTCTCCTTTCTTTTTATTTTCAATTTATGATTTATTCATTAACAAAGTAACTAATATAATAATAAACAAAAAGTCATGGGCTAATCCACGGTTCACAACTTACTTATAAAATTGACTCAATATGAGTGGCCTGTGATGTTAATTTTCGGACAACTCAGTTGAACCGAACGTTTGAATGCCACGTGGCGAATGCGCGGTGATTTAAAATTGGTAAAATAGTACAAGAGCCAAATAGGTCTCAGATATTTTAATTTGGGGTGGAGGGAGAGGACAATCCAGTCATTTCCCCAAGGGCATATTTGTCGCAAAACATTTTACAAATTTTTAAAACAAAGAAACTTCTGCAATCTGGACCATCCGTTATCTCCATCGAACGGCATCCAATGGCTATCACCAAAAAAAGAGGGAACAACCGCTCACCCTGCTATCTCACTGCTCCCTCTTCACTTCCCATATATAACACTCTCATCCTTTCCTCTCCTCTCCTCACCAATCTCTCAAAAATTTCTGCAAATTCTCCCAAATTTCGGAATTCTAATACAGGTAATGCTTGCTCTCTTACTTCTTGTTGAATTCAATTAAGTAGATCTGAAGTCTCTTCACAGTTTTTATGGCATTTTCGGTTTAAAGCTTTCGCTTCTCGTTCTTGTCTCTGCATTTCGTTTGTGGTAGGTAGACATGTTCTGGCATTTGCTTAGATCTGGATTTGCACTCGCTTTTCTACTGGTTTTCACTGAAACTGTGCTCTAATTATTATCGTTTTCTATTCGAAAACTAATTTTTTTGTTCGAATCTGCATTGCCTGTATGTATTTTCATGCCTTGGATATTACATCTTGACTCTCTTTGATATGTTCAGTTTTTACATCTTAAAATATATATTCATTTTGTCATAACTAGGATTTTGCCCGCATGAAACAGAATCAAAACAGAAAAGCTTATAAATTATTGTACGAAAGTAATGAATGAACAGTATTCTGTATTTGCGGAAGATCAAACAGATAATGGAAATCAGCATTGAAAAGGATTGGACAGACTGAATGAGTAAGCAAGTTTTAACGGTAACGATAAGTTAACTAAATAGAATAGGTTAATATAATATAAAGATTCAAGAATCATGTAAAGTGAAGAGAAAGCTTAACTTTGTCATGCAAGGGTAATGAGAACAGTTTTGATAGAAGTGGAGAATACAGCAAAATGAATAATGAAGGAAGACACGAAGAACAGCTTAGCATAAATGAGCAAAGACAGAAGTGAATATTCAGCATTTTGTAAATATTAAACAGATGTGTTAATGCAAACGAGAAACCTAATTTTTTTTTTTATGCAAACAGAACTATAATGGCTTAAATGTAAGCTACTAAGAGAGAATGTACGGTTGAAGATATTGTGGTTCATATTAATTGATAAAAATGTTATTTAAACTATCAAACATCATTAATAAGTAAGCAAAAACAGTAAAAGATGCGAATAATTTGTAATCATCAATGATCATGTACTGTAAACAGAAGAATATTTTTTTTGTCTCTCTACTTGCTTGAATTTTTAACAGATCAGCATATAGTAATCGAGTAATGGTTGCATTTTCAATGAGCTGCTGATAACCAATGGCTCCTGAAGTAATTGTTAATGGAAGTTAAGTTCATAAATAAAACTGCATTCGGGAAAAAATGTAGTGAATCTTTTGATATTATCATTTAAAGTTGCAACATGTGTATTATGTACTAAGTCTTTTATTCGTTAACAACCATAATTGAAGTGTCATTTGTTACTAAGAATAATAGCATGAAAATAAATTGGGATAAGGAGAAATGAACTATTGAAAATCACATATCAATGCAAAAATTCAGATAAAAGTTTATCCATCGTGCTGGAAGGGTGAAGTAATCAACTGCATAAAGAACAATATAATATCAGGTAACAACAATGATAAATCACAGTTACAGCAAACAGGGTAAAAGACATGAACAGAATTTCTAAAATAAACTTTAAATATGCAATTGCTGTCATTACGGGTACTTTTTTCAAAATATATACTGTTATATATTGTTAAAGATTTATCAAAATATTTCGTCTTATGATTTTGGAATTTAATTTTAGCTCAATTGTTGTAAATTAGGGAAAAAATGAGAGAGATCCTTCATGTTCAAGGTGGACAATGTGGGAACCAGATTGGTTCCAAGTTTTGGGAGGTTGTTTGCGATGAGCACGGCATAGATCCAACTGGAAGGTACATTGGTTCCTCAGATCTGCAGTTGGAGCGTGTCAATGTATACTATAATGAGGCTTCCTGTGGCCGCTTTGTTCCACGTGCTGTGCTCATGGACTTGGAGCCTGGTACCATGGACAGCGTCCGAACTGGTCCTTACGGCCAGATTTTCAGGCCGGATAACTTTGTTTTTGGACAATCTGGTGCTGGAAACAACTGGGCTAAGGGCCATTACACTGAGGGAGCTGAGCTTATTGATGCAGTTCTTGATGTTGTGAGAAAGGAGGCTGAGAACTGTGACTGTCTGCAAGGTAAGGAAGTTGTTTCTTTTAGGTTCTGACTGGTAGAAGCTGATATCTTTTTAATTGTAGTTGCCAAAAATGTTTCTTGGAGTTATTTGTTGCTATCTTTATTGGTGGAAGCTTATCTAATCTACAATTGCAGGTTTCCAGGTGTGCCACTCATTGGGTGGAGGAACTGGGTCTGGGATGGGAACCTTGCTGATCTCAAAGATTAGAGAGGAGTACCCTGACAGGATGATGCTCACATTCTCCGTGTTTCCCTCACCAAAGGTTTCAGATACAGTTGTGGAGCCATACAATGCTACCCTTTCTGTTCATCAGCTAGTTGAGAATGCTGATGAGTGCATGGTTCTTGATAATGAGGCTTTGTACGATATCTGCTTCAGGACTCTTAAATTGACCACTCCTAGCTGTAAGTACATATGAGACTACAAAAATATGTTTGCTGTGTTTTCAGTTTCTGTTCGGTGTGATGCTTTTTACATGCCAATTCTTGACTAGTGGTGGCTAGATCATAATGTTCATTGCCCCCAAGCTGAAGAGCTTGGTGCCTTGAAATTTTGGGGTTTAATTGGGCCAACAACTATTATAGATGAGGAGTGCTATAATGAATAATGGATGGGTATCTGCAAAATGGAAAAGTAATTTTATTATGCAAATTTTTTTTTTTAATCTTTTATACTTACTGTTCTAAATGACTGTTGGTCTTATTTATATCTTTGTTGCTGAAGTATCTTTTGACTTGAGGTTTTATTTTTTACGTGCACACACACACTCAAACAATTGGCTTAGTGTTTCAAATAAAATCTGAGTAATATTATGGGGCCCCAAAAGTGTGTGGGCTGTAAATATAATTTCAAGTCGCAATCCAATGATTTATTTGGAGATTTTAATTTAGATACAATGTGTTCAAATAAGGGTAGAGCTAGTTATCCTTTTTGTGTAGCTAAAGACCTAATGAAATTCAAATATCCTTTCCAAAAAACAGCACAAACGCACTCATGCATGCCTGCACTCATGTTCCCATATTAAGTTCTGCTAAAAGAATACAGTAGCTAAAAGTTTTTCTTTCTTTTGCTATATCAATAACTTTCTTGAAGGGGTTACACATTCCGTGAACACAAACTTTTCTTATTTCTTTTGGGACATATAGAGGGAAATAGTTGAATGTTTTGATCAGTTTTGCTATTTTGCTAGTGCTTTAATCATGTACTTATTTGTATTAATACCTGTTGCAGTTGGTGATTTGAACCACTTGATCTCTGCCACCATGAGTGGAGTCACTTGCTGTCTCAGGTTCCCTGGTCAACTCAACTCTGACCTCCGAAAGCTTGCAGTGAACCTCATTCCCTTCCCTCGTCTTCACTTTTTTATGGTTGGGTTTGCTCCTCTGACCTCCCGTGGATCCCAGCAGTATCGTGCTCTGACTGTCCCTGAGTTGACCCAACAAATGTGGGATGCAAAGAACATGATGTGTGCTGCTGACCCAAGGCACGGTCGCTACCTCACTGCATCGGCCATGTTCAGAGGCAAGATGAGCACCAAGGAAGTGGATGAACAAATGATCAATGTGCAAAACAAGAATTCTTCCTACTTTGTGGAGTGGATCCCAAACAATGTGAAATCCAGTGTGTGTGACATTCCACCTAGAGGGCTCTCCATGGCATCAACCTTCATTGGAAACTCAACCTCTATTCAGGAAATGTTCAGGAGAGTTAGTGAACAATTCACTGCTATGTTCAGGAGGAAGGCTTTCTTGCATTGGTATACTGGTGAAGGTATGGATGAGATGGAGTTCACAGAGGCGGAGAGCAACATGAATGACCTTGTGTCCGAGTATCAACAATACCAGGATGCCACTGCTGATGAGGAAGGTGAGTATGAGGACGAGGAGGAGGAGGAGGAGGAGGACGTACAGGTGCACATGTGAAGAGGCAAAATCTATAAAATGCGTTTGGTAATAATGCACGACAATGGTATATGATTCAAGCTTGTGTTTGCTTTGTATGTAATTAAGAGTCTTTCCCTTTCCGGAGTTTGTGTTTGATATGGGTGAAAAGAAAATGTTTCTCCCTGAAAATCAGTATGATGGATAGGATGAGTGGGAAGTTGGTTATATGTTTGAAAATAGTGATGTGGTACCTCTATGTATTCTGGACATGTTTACTTTTTGGTTTTTATGTATGATTTTCAGTCATGTAATATTCTATCAAATTTCTCAGTTTGTGGTGGCTCTACCCAGAAGGTAAGGTCGGGTTCTCCATGCGTGGGATGGCGTTGCGGATTAGACTTTTAACTGATTACATCGGCCTCAAGCTTCAGCATAATTAAATAGCATGGGTTGTACAGCCTTATGAATCTGTTGTCTTGTGTAATTTTTGAACTGTCTTCCAAGTTCATGCTAGAGCATTTGCCTTTAAAGCATTTATGGGCACCGTTGCCTGTTGGGACTAGCAAATCTAACTCCCTACGTAAGAAATTTTACCTCTTAAAATTTGCGTAAATCGAAGCGTATTGCTCTTTCAAAAGCAGTAGTCGTTTTTTCTTCTTCAATACAGAAGTCTATTGGGTTTTGGACTATCTTGCAATGACGGGACACTCTTCTATAGATTTTTCTATGGTTGGTAATTATACTGGGGTTTTGGATAATGCAATAATATATTTTAAAATTTTCAAGTTTATATTCGATGGATTGTCGGTATAAATGCATTGTCAGTAAATGAGAGATACTATTTAAGTTTTAAAAATCCTTAAATGTAAATAATAAATATAAATATTTTGTATTTTTTTTATCTTTTTACCGTTCTTGTTTTGGGTTTTAATCTCTTGGTGGGGTTGCGATTCCATTGTGGCTAGACAGCTCTTAACGAAGCTGTTATTTATATTATATTTAAGGTTTAATCTAGTCCTTGTGTCATGGCTATAAAGGGGTTCTTGTGATAAGAAAAAGAAGTGTTGCAAACAAGGAAGGGATGTACTGGAGGTGACAGAGAGAAAGATTGGAACAGTTCGTAAGTATGGAGTGTCATGGCAGGTGGAAGAGAACAAAAAGAGAATAGGTAGACAATGTATAAGAGGCCTAGAGAGATAAGCTTTGAGTGAGAGTAAGGTAGTTTCGAAAAGTGAAAGTCTCTCAAATAAATTGTGAAAGTTCTATATATAATGCTAGAAGTGGCGGTTACTTAAAAATAGGTTTTAATGTGCATAATGAATGACATTATTATAAAGAGTTTTAATATGAGTAACCGTTATTACAATCCATTACAAGTGAATGTAACGGAGAGGAAGTAGGCAAAGAGGCCGAACCTCTATAAAATACTTGTGTCAATTTTTCTAGTCATCTTTTTACTTGAAATTCAAATTTCTTTCATTGATCAAGAGGTCAATTAACTTGTTTATCTTCAAAATTGGGCATTTGAATTAGAGAGGGGATTTTATCTTCTTAAAAATTAAAAGGTTCTTAAAAAATTTCAATACAATCCAATTCAACCCCTTTTTGGATTTGTTCATATTGAGCTTATTAATCTAACAACTTCCATGGTTTTCAAGTTTTTTTGAAGTATGAGAAATACTTGGAGCATATTTTCAGTATAAGAGAGTGTTTTGGAGGACCTCATTTGTAAATAACGTAGATGTCATTTGCTTAATGATGGAAGTGTTGGGTAAATCTTTAGTAGGGATGTCAACGAGTCAGGTACTTTATAATTTCGAAGTACTTGAATCCTAATTTTATTAAAATCAACTACCCTAACTCTATTAATTATCTGTATAATTTTAAATCACTACCCTAACCCTAACCCTAACTCTATTATTTTTTTACTACTCTATAATTACCCTAACCCGTTTAAAAATCCGATTAGATTAAAAAATTATTAAAATCTATTTCATGGCTACTAAATTACCTGAACCCGTATATCTATACAATAATATTTCTCTACGTATTTCATAAAATTAACTATTAATTAAATTAATAAAAACAAAAATAATAAAATTTAAATTTAAATAATAAAAAACAAAAATCTTAAACATAAACTTAAATAACTAAAAACAAATATCCATACATGGATATAAACTTAAATAACTATACATAAATATCCAAATAACAACATAAACTTAAATAACTAAACACAAAGATCCAAACAAATAATATAAACTTAAATAATCAAACACATATCCAAACAACAATAACATAAACTTAAATAACTAAAATAAATATCCAAACAACTAGTTAAACAACATTACAAATTGACAATAAGGCAAGCTCATGAATAATTCAATCATCTTCTTCTGTGTCAGTGTCAACATATGTGGCAATTGAATCTTCAATTGTTATATATGATCCTACATAAATAAAAAAAAAAGAATATATATAACATTTAGGATAATAGATAATTTTTTGAAGAAAACAAATGAAATAAAAATATGAATTTTATAATTTTTTAAATTATAATTTTTATAATATTAATATAAAGTAAATAATAAATATATTAAAAGTATTATAGTGTATATAAAAAATAGTAATTATATTTTTTATAAATAAATTCAATTTATATAAAATATAGTCTTTAAAAGAGCTTACAATTTAATTAATAATCATAATTTTATTAATTATATGAAATTGTCCTTAGTTAAATAAAATTTTAAAAAAAATAGCTAAGTTTCAAAACTATGGTAATCTCACAACTTCTTTTTAGATAATTAGCTTTATATATTATAAATTTATATAAACAAAAGTATATATATTATTTAGTAATTATATTCTTTATAAATGAACATAATATATAATATAAAATGCATGTGTTAAAAGACATTACACGTTTTATATTATAAAGTATATATATGAAAAGTATTATAGTGTATATACAAAATAGTAATTATATTCTTTATAAATGAACCCAATGTATATATATAAAGAATAGATATTAAAAGACATTGCAATTTAATTAATAATCATAATTTTATTAATTAATTTAATTAATTATATGAATTTACCGTTAGTTACATGAAATTTTTTTTTTAAAAAAAAGCTAAGTTTCAAAACTATTCTAATCTCACAACTTCTTTTTAGATAATTAACTTTATATATTATTTAGTAATTAATTTATACAATAGTAATTATATTCTTTATAAATGAACATACTATATAATATAAAGTGTATGTGTTAAAAGACATTACAAGTAATATATTATAAAGTATATATATTAAAAGTATTATAGTGTATATACAAAATAGTAATTATATTCTTTATAAATGAACCCAATGTATATAAAGTATGGATATTAAAAGACATTACAATTTAATTAATAATCATAATTTTATTAATCAATTTAATTAATTTTATGAATTTGCCCTTAGTTATATGAAATTTTAAAAAAATAGCTAAGTTTCAAAACTATTCTAGTCTCACAACTTCTTTTTAGATAATTATGTTTATATATTATAAATTTATATAAACAAAGATATATATATATATATATATTATTTAGTAATTAATTTATACAATAGTAATTATATTCTTTATAAATGAACATACCATATAATATAAAGTGTATGTGTTAAAAGACATTACAAGTTATATATTATAAAGTATATATATTAAAAGTATTATAGTGTATATATAAAATAGTAATCATATTCTTTATAAATGAACTTAATGTATATAAAGTATAGATATAAAGTATGAACATAATATATAACATAAAGTGTATGTGTTAAAAGATATTACAAGTTATATACTATAAAGTATGTATATATACATATGTATATATTACAATTAATAATTTTATAAGTTATAATTTTTGTAATGTTAAGTAAATATATTTTTATTAAAAATATATAATAATAATTATATTCCTTTGTAATATGATATGATATTCATATTATATAAAACATAATTAATAATCTAATAATTTTTTTATTTATATACATTAATATCAGCACATTAGTTATTTAACTAACTATAGTTTAAATATATTATTTTGTCAATATATAACAAAGTAGACAGCTTGGCTTGATGGTGGAGGCGTGGAGGGCATTTCTTCGTGGCTTGGGTTCGAGGCGTATCATTTTTACTCAACTATCTAAATAATAAATGGGTAATGTAAATGGGTTCGAGGCGGCTATGCGTGGAACCCGATTGAAAAATAATCGAGTTCGGGTAATGGGTATCCAACGTGTGATACCTGAACCCTACCTGAACCCGAGTAGGTAGTGAAATTACTACCCGAACCTGCTCCTAAACTGTTTATAGGATACCCTAACTTGGTATAACCGGGTCGGGTACCCGCGAGTACCCTATAATAGGGTACCCATTAACATCCCTGAGCTTTAGCCATTTTCCATGCTCTATTAATGAGTGTTTCACTAGAGGAATTGCAATAGATGTTACAGGATTTTGATGATGCTTGTAACATTGGATTCAAGCTTGAGTGACTCAATGATTGTAGATCTAAAGCTAAATTTTTTTACAACAAGTCTTTCTTGGAAAATACGTTCGAAGACATTGCAATAAAGATAACTTCACTGAAAAAGCATAAAGCTGAAGTACGAGAACAATTAGATGTATTTACCAATAATAATCCTTCTCTATGGAATATGTAATTTGGCTAGTTTTTTGTTTTTAGCTAGTATTTTGCTATTGGCATATCATATTTCTTTTTCTTTTGCAAAAATAATAATATTATATGCATGTTGCATACTTTTTCACCTTTCATATTATTGTATGCGGCCAAAGGGTAATTTTCAACTTTTCATCGAGGAGATTAACTTTAACTTGACGTGAAGAAGATTCATTCATCCTTTTAAATAAGCGTAAGGGTTGTGGCCAGTTTATGAGTAATAAGCTACAGCTAAAGATGATCGATGATGCTTGCGACCAATAACATAATATCATTACAGTCAAATTATGAGCGATAAATCTAACGGTTAAAACATTTATAATAAATTATGGTCAAAGAATGAATGATAAAGCTTGCGACCAATAATATAATATAATTGTAGCCAAGGTATAAGGAATAAAGCTAACGGCGAAAATATTAATAGTGAAACACAACCAATATAAAAGTGGTGAAGTTGAAGCTTGAATCCTTTTTCTTTAGATACTGTCACAACCTAATTTCACGGGCCATGACCGGCGCATGGGCCCAATGGGCATAGCCCACTAAACCTAAGCAAGCTTTTTCTGGTAATCATGTTCGACATTTTATAAATCTTGCATTACTATTTCTGAACCAAAATTCGTGATTCACAACTCAATATATGTCACGACCCAATTTCCCGGGCCATGACCGATGCATAGACCCAATTAGCATAGCTCACCAAGCCCAAGCAAGCCTATTTTCATTTACTTTACTCCACGTATGATCGTGTGAGACATCTACACGCAATGCACCCAATGCACACAAAGCCAACTCATAATGGCATTATTAGCAACAATATACATGCACCATACCAGTCATGTATTTAGCAATTTACATTGCATACACATATTCACATCGTTAGATTGTATTCACAATACAAAAGGACCCATGACTTCCAGCGGAGACATTTACAATAAAAGAAATGGGATGCTATTGAATGCCCACCTTCTAACCAGGAGATGCACTACGGGGACTCCTTGATCTAGGGTCCAACAGTCTCCTGATCTGAAAACATGAATTTTTTTAAAACGGTGAGTACAATACTTAGTGAGTGAATATTAGAAGGGAACAAGCAATATCAACCAAGAGATTTGATAATAATGATGTACTGGTTGAAAATGAGACAATTTTTGATCTAGCTAATATTTAAACCTTTTCCACTTAGCCCAAAATTTATTTTAGCCAGACAACAAAATCGACGATTATCGCTGCAGCGGGAAGGCATTCTTGTTGCAGTGAACCGTAATCATAACCCATCGTTGAACGAGGGTTTCGCTCAACCGTACGAGGGTTTCGTGTTAAACCCTTTTTCCTCAATTTAAAGCAATTCGCATACCATACAATCACACATATATACACAAAGACATGAGCAATTATATACACCGCCAAGTTTTCACTGTCTTTAGTGGTACAAAGAAATAACTATCAGAGCAATTGGTAAGGGGTATCACTCGGAGTATTTGGCAACCGGTATCACTCAGCCTCACTGCCAAGCTCCTGGGTGGAGACCTAACAGAGCACTTGGCAAAGGGTATCACTCAGCATTCCTTCCAAGTTATCGGGCAGAGAATCACTCAGCAAGGGGTGTCACTCAGCATCCCTCTTTGCACACCATTATAGGCATGTACATTACCCACTCCACACATGCACGATTACATTAACTTCACAGAAATATTTTAACAACACATGTAAGCATCATATAAAGATACACAAATTCAACACAATCAATTTCACATCAGTAAAAATAATATTTCACGAAAAGCTTGTTCCCAGGTTCCCTTTTCTTTTTATAAAGAGTTGAATAAAATCATTTAAGCATTTTATTCAAGCACGTTCATATTTCCCAAAACCAATTTGAAATGCAAATTCACTCACTGGTTTTTCGGGAGTAGAATTCGAGCACTTCGACTGCTAATCCTCGGGTGCGGTTTTCTTGCTTTTATCCGAGGGCTCACGACCTTGACAAATAGCATAATAATTTAATTACTATATTGGTGTTAATTAGGTATAAAATTAACCTAATTTATATATGGATGCATAGAATACTTGGTCAATCGTTTAAATGCAGTGTTGACCTAATTCGGCCGATTGCCCTATAAATTGGCCAATGTGTCCGATTTAATTTCAAATTGCATCATTCTTTTTCTAATACCTTGATTCACCACATACCATTTAAATAGTGCCAATTTCAACATTAAAACTTTTCCATTTCTTCATGGAAAAATTCAACCATTACAGTGCATTAGCACTGTAATTTTTCCTACTTAACTTTTTCACCTTAAATTGTCATTTTCAATTCATTTCATTTCAAATGAAATCATTTCATTTGAAATGAAAACAATTCCTCATTGATTCTCAATACACTAGGTTCAGCCAATGAAGAACAACAAAGAGAATCAATTTTTTTCTTTCGGTTTTGCTTATAAACGTGCCTAACTATCTCTAAACACTAATATAGTCTAAAATCAAGCCAATCCAACATTAATTCCTCTTCCATACCCATTTTTCAGAATTGAATTCATCATGATATCATGCCTCTCAACCATAGAAAATGGAAAGAAATGCATGGGTATCGTAGATCATAAGCTAAAGTGAAGAAATGTTACATTTTTCATTTGATTTTCCTTGAAAATCACACTTGTCTCTTGAATTTTTGGCTAGGTTTTCTTGTTTTTCTCCTTGTTCTCTTTTCCTTTCCTTTGAATCTGGTTTGTGCCAAATTTAGAGAGAGAAAATGCGTTTTAATGGCTGATTTTTAAGCTTTAATAATAAAATAAAATAACTTGCCACATGGCATAATGCCATTGCCCCATTTTTTAACCTTTTTTTGACTTTTGCTTTCAAATTTTTCCACCACATGATTAGTCAAAGTCAAGATGTGAATAAAAGATGATCATGGCTGGAAAAAAAATGTTTTGGTGGTGAAAAATTACCGTTTTGCCCCTGAAATGGTAAAATTACGATTTTACCCTTATACTCCGAAATGTATCGGAATCACATTATTTCTACTTTTCAACCTCAAATAACACTAATATTGATCAATATTAATCAAATGGGGCAAAAATCTTTTCAAAAAAATTCCCGTTTGATTCTCCAGTGGTAAAATTACCATTTTGCCCTTGTGCTCCAAAAACACCAAGAATCATAATTTTTCACTGCTAAACTTCATTTTATATTCCAATAATCATAATTGTATTTCATATAATTACTCTTGGTCCAATGTGATCAAATCTTGGCTAAAAATCTCCATTTTATCATCAAATGGTAAAATGATCGTTTTGTCCATAACCGGTCAATTTTCTCGATTGACTCCAAATTGGACCTTGAACTCCGAATCATTATTCTAAGTCATTCTGTGGGTTTCAGAATTTTCAAATTCCTCTTAGAATTTCTATTTGAATTAGTTCAAGGCTCGATTTAACTTAGTTGTACCATTCGGTACAATATCGTCTTTTAATCGAGCTTGACAGGGTCTCACAATATATTTCAAAATATAACATGTATACCACATGTTTACAATTGCATTATCTCAAAGCACTGTCATTCAATGCCTTCTCATCGAGGCATCATCAATCCAACATGTATATATATATATATATAAATGCACTTGTACACAGACAAAGACTCTTGACCATTAGCGGAGTAACTTTGAATAAAGGCACAACTACTGAGATGCTGTAGTACCTACCAAAAGGCGAGCTTGCGTGGACGACTTAGTCCAAGTCACAATTGCCTCTAAATCTGAAAACATTAATTTTTATAAAACGTGAGTATGAAACTCAGTGAGTGAACCTTAGAAGGGAACAAGCAATATCAACCCAGAAATTTGATAATCATGATGCATTGGTTGAAAACGAAACAATTTTGCTCTAGCTAATGTTTAAAACCCCTTCCACTTAACCCGGAAGTATTAAACATTCAATGATGAAGCAACCATGTAATTACACCAATTATTCTAGCAAGATAGCAAGTCGACGGTTTATCACAAACCGTCACATGACAAGGGTTTCACAGACCATACACATCACATTTTTCCATTCATGCACACTATATCAAGCATATATATAAAATCACATGCAATTACATACACTACCCCACTCTCTTCAACTCTGGTGCACTCCCTACTCGCACCAAGCAATATCATCATGTGCATTATCCACTTTCTCATGGGTGTTACGTCTCGTTGTCCCCACGTTGCACACCATTACAGGTATGTGCATTATCCACTCTCTCGTGGGCGTTACATCTTGCTGTCCCCACATTGCACACCATTACAGGCATGTGCATTATCTACTCTCTCGTGGGCGTTACGTCTCACTGTCCCCACGTTACACGTGCACGGTTACATCAAGTTCACATAAATTTCTTAACTATAAAGGTAAGCATCATATAGACATACACAAATTCATCACAATCATTTTCAACATCACAGAAATATTTTCACTGAAGGCTTGTTCCCGGGACTCATTTTTAAATGAGTATTAGATATAATCATTCAAGCAATTCATTTCAACTTAATTAGAATTCCCAAATAAATTTTGAAATGCAAATTCACTCACTAATTTTCGGGAGTCGAATTTGAGCATTTTGACTGCTAATCCTCGGGTGCGATTTTCTTACCTTTATCCAAGGGCTCACCACCTATCCATAATACATGACACAAAATTTAATAATTTGTGTCAATTAGTCATGAACTATTTCAGGCCCTCTAAATCTAAATGAATGCAGGCGATGGAAATCAAAATACCCGATTAATTGCTTAAATACGCTTTTCGATCGATTACCCGATGAAATAGCTATTGTGTCCAATTTCACTCCAAATTGTTCCATTCTTTTTCTACTACCTCAATTCATCAATTACCATTTAAATCATGCCAAATTCAGCATTATAACCCTTACACTTCTTCATAGGAAAAATCGGTCATTTCAATGCACTAACACCGTGATCTTTCTTAGTTAATTTTCTCACTCTAATGCATCATTTTCCAAGCCATTTTTCTTGAAACAAGAATCAATCCATCAACACACACAACGCACTAGGTTCGGCTAATGAAGAATCCTAAGGGAAATGAATATTTTCCTTGTTGTTTTGCTTATAAACATGCTTAACTATCTCTAAATATCAACATAGTTCAAAATCAAGCCAATCCAATATCAATTTCTCTTCCATACCCATTCGGCCTCCATGATTTCAGCATGATAACTCAATATTCAACTATGGAAAATAAGGAATAAAGCATGGGTAAGTTAGGTTTCAAGGAAAATTAAAGAAATTTCAACTTACCTAGCTTGTTTCCTTGATTTCTCTCACTTTCCCTTTAATTTTTCACCTAGGTTTTCTTGTTTCTCCCTTTGTTCTTCCTTTGTTCTTGTTGCTGGTAGCTTTGGCCGAATATGGTGAGAGAAAAGGGGTTTTATAGGCTGATTTTTATACTTTAATAATAAAATAATATGGCTTGCCACGTGTCACAAGATTATTGGTCTATTTTTCTTTTTCTACTTTAATAATTGACTTTTAATGTCCACCACACATTTCTCATGTTTATCCATTTCTATGATGGATAAAATCCCTTGGTCTTGACATGTGTCGGGGGTGAAAATTTACTGATTTACCCACGGGATAACAAAATTACGATTTTATCCCTATACTCCAAAAATTCACCGGGATCACAATTTTTCACTTCTCAATCTCAAATTATGTTCTAAATAACCTAAATAGTCAATCTTATTCAAATGTTGTCAAAATCTTTTCTAAAAATTTCCATTTTATCCTTAAATGGCAAAATGACCATTTTACCCCTAATCGGTCAATTTTCCCGATTGACTCCAAATTAGATCTCGAACTCCGAATCACCCTTTTAAATCATTCTGTGGGTTTTAGAATTCTCAAATTCCTCTTAGAATTTCTATTTGAACTAGTTCGAGATTCGATTTAACTTGGTTGTATCACTCGGTACGATATCGTCTTTTAAAGAGCTTGATAGGGTTTCACAGATACTCAAGATGATGAAGAATCAAATCACGTATTTTGCATATAACAAGGAGTGGAGTGGGAATTTCATACATAATACTTCTTTATATATTGAAAATAGATTGGAGCAGTGATGGCGTTGTTCTTTGAATTTCTCAATTTGCAATATCCACTTTCATTCACCTTATGAACAATATATGGTATTTCTCATTCCTCTTCTATTTTGCTCAGTTGCACGTAGTACTACATCACCTTTTTCAAAATTCCTCTTTTTCACTAACTTGTCATAAGATCTACTCAACTTCCTTTGATAGATTGATAAGTTCTTCTTTGCTTTATTTTTTCTTTCCTTTAGCACTTCCAATGCAGAGAGTAGACCTGGCAATTCATGTTTTCGTGTCTTAAACATGTCAAACACGATTAGACACAAAACATGTTAAGGTTAAACACGAACATGACACGGTTAATATTCGTATTTTAAATCTAAAATACGTTTAATAACCATGTAACACAATATGACACGATTAATACATTTATTACACTCGTCAATATACGACACGACGTGATTAATAATACGTTTAACATGATTAACAAGTTTAACACGATTAACATGTTTAATACGATTAAATAAAAATATTTATAATTAAATATAATTTATTATTTAAATTTAAAATCTATAACTATAAAAATAATTATAACAAAACAAAAGTAATAACAACATCAAATATAATAAAATTTAACATAAATAACATACATAAAATTCATTATCATATAATATTATAAAATACGTCATTAATATCTAACCTTCAAACACTAATAATATAAAAAATCATTCATAATTTTCAATCGTAATTAAATGCATATCATTTACCATATCATCAACCATGAAAAATCAAAATAAAAAACTCGTTCACTAATGTCACATCATTCCAGCGTTACAAAACCTAATAATGAAATGGAAACAATATATTAATAAAATTAAATCAAAATAGAAAAAGTTAAATAAAATATAAAATTTAGTTCAAAACATTACCTTTCATTGATGATTAACCGACATCAACAGTATTAAAGCATTCGGCTGATGACATTTCTTCCTTACTAATTTCTAAATTCGTGACATTTGCTATAAGATTGTTCATATCTGTTTCTACATATGCTACAATATAAAAAAAATTATTAAAAACAATTAAATAAATCAAACTTACTCTTATCATGCATTTAAACACAAGAAACATAACCAAAAATAAATGAAAGAATGTATTACCAATTTTCCCAAATAGCCAATCCCTATAACATAAAATTGCCTCCACAACATCTGGTTTAAGTGAGGTATGATATTGATCAAGAACTTTACCACCAACACTAAACGCAAACTCGAAAGCCACTGTCGATACAGGAATGGCCAAGATATCTCGAGCCATGGCAGAAACCTCCAGATAATGAAACTGATTTGTCTTCCAAAATTGTAAAATATCCAATTCAATTGTCATTTCAATCCTTTGTTCATCCAAATATTGCTCTAGTTAAGATTTGTTCTTGGCAGTCCTAAACTCACATTGAAAATTGTCAAACGCCTAATTAATGAAAACAAAACAATTAAAAAATGTTTAAATTAAAAACAACAAAAGAAAATTAAATTTAATAACAAATAATACTTCAAAAATAGAAAAAAAATTATCTTCAAGAACTTGTTTTTTCCCTTTTGTACCTTTTTCCCATCAAAATGTGTGCCATTTAAAGAAAATGAAGTATTAGAAACCTTGACAGCATGTTCATCAAAAAGAGCAAACAAATGATCTTTAACCTTTTTAAATTCAGCTAAATTACTCCCATAAAGCTTTGTCTAACTCCATTCCACAATTGAATTTTGTACTGAGGATCAAATATCATAACTATAGCTAAAATTAAACTCAATTCAGACTAATACTTCTCAAACTTAAAAAACATTTGAGTAGCCATATTTTTCAAATACACATTATCTCCATTTATATGTTCTTGCAAGGTCATGCGAGCCATGAATATCGTAGGAAATAACAAGTCGGCTATCACGACCTGGAACTCTCATCGAGCTCGCGACAACTACCGCGATGTCCCGATAGACATTCATTACCCGAAATGCTAACCAAAATCTCGCAAGGCTTAACATCAGTTTTCTCATCTCCCCTGTGAGCAACAGTTGCTGAACATCATGTTTTAAAGGTTTATAAACCATTTCCAAACCAAAACAATCATAAAATAATTTTTATCTCACAAAGGCATTTTGGTTATTTTTCACCGAAAATTTTGAACCTAGTTAAATATGTAGTATGTAAGTGAAAAACACATATTTCGTGATCAAAAATATGTTTTGCTATCTAAAACATTCATTTTAAGTGAAATTGTAGCTATTAGAATATAATAAAAATATTTAATAAAATATTCCATTTTCTTGTAAAACAATTTTTATAGAACGCAACGTAAATAATTTTTATAGCGTAAAAGTAAAATGAATTCATACATACAGTAATAAAGATAACCAGAGTATAAGATTTAATTTACAATGACATGTGAGCCTATGAATGACAAAAGTAAACTAAGGCTGTGAACTCACTGCTTTTGAAGATGCAACTCCAACTGTAGCCCTCGACAAAATCGACTATTTACAAATTATTTTGAGCCTGAAATGGGTGGAAAGGAGGGTAGTGAGATTATATAATCCCAGTGAGTAAACAAATATCATCTAAATAATCTAAAGCCGAGTAATAGAAGACAATCAAAATAGATTGGCATAAAATCATTCGTAGCATTTTGATCTCATTTCAATAAGTTAAAAGAAATTCATTTCACCCAAATAAACAACAAGGCTTATGATTTCCTGAAAAACTCAACTCATGCCAAAATCATTCTCATACTCAGTTCTTAGGGATTCCTTAGCCTGGGGCAATCCCAATTGAGTCCGCCAAGGCTGTTAAAAATCTCATATACACGTAAAACATATTTTTATGTTTGAAAACACAACCGTTCCTTAGCGTTAGCGGAGTTCACTTTCACGTGGTGGTTCGACGTGATGTGAACTCTAATCATACCTCAGGAGATATCCTACGCGCCTCTCCAAACTAGGTAAAAATATACCCGAGAACTGTGCCCCTCCTAAAGGCTAGTCTACAGAACCCGCCACTGCAGTGACCATTTTGCAACCCACCAATTCAATAAAAGTAGTGTTATGTCTGGGTCCTCATCACTTGACTTACTCTTCTCATGCCTAACGGCAGTGTGACAGGTCTCCTGCAGGACCTCCTCACCAAGCTTCAAACCCCAGACTCACACAAATACCAATTCAATAGCATGACATGGTAGTTATTTTACTACACAACCTATCAAGGCAAAACAATAGTTCATATATTTTTAGCACAATTTTCAATTCAGCCATTCATGCTAATATTGCCATAAGCCATTCAGTTCAAACCATAAATTTACAACACAGCAAGTAGCCTCCAATTACTCTATTTTCAAAGCCATCATTCAATTTCAAGACAATTTATAAAATCATTTCATTAAATCACATTTTTGCTTATAAAACATAAAGCTTTACCATTTAAACACATTTCCATAAAATCACAAAAACACATTAAAATTTACTTTAGATAATCAAGATGATGATAAAGTTACTCACAATTTCAGGAGTTGATGCACTCAGAGTGCCGGTCTTTGGGTACAATCTCTGTACTTTTACCAGAATGCTCACCACCTAGACATAATGTATAGTAACCAATTTACTATATTTGTGCTAAACCATTATAAAACCAATTCAAGCTCTGTATGAATGCATAAGATGGGATGTGAAATACTTGGGTAACTATCTAAATACGATGTTCTACGTAAATTCAATTGTATGCCTAAATAATACGGTATTGGCTTAATTCAATCTATCACCCGATTAATTGGCCAATACGTCCAATTTAACTCCAAATAATTCCATTTCTTTTCCAATACTCCAAATCATCAAACACAATTTAAATAGCATGAAATGTGGTAAAATCATCCTCACATTTCCTCTTAGAAAATTTGACCATGTAGAGTGCACTAACACTATGATTTTTTGTGCTTAATTTCTACACCATAAATCATTCATTCATAACCAAATCATTTGAAATAAAATCAATTCCACCACCAATATTCCACATAGAAAATTCGGCCAATGATGAATTGTTGAAGAACATGTTATTTCCTTACTTGTTTTTCATACCTAACACCATAAAACAACTAAAAACACCTAAATATCTTGAAATCTAACCAAATAAATCATCAAATCTTCTCTCTCTAAGTTTGGACAGCCATGAATCCTTCATGCAAACTTGGTTCTCAACCATGAAAATTGAAAAATAATGCTTAGGAAAGATAGATCACTAGCTAGAATTAATAAATTGTACCTTCAATCACTTGTTTCCTTAAAATCCAATGATTTCCCTTGAAATTTTCACTATAGGGTTTGTTCTTCCTTTTCCCCTCTTTGTTCTTCACTTGGTTGGGCATATGAGTGAGTGTGGGAGGGTTTAAATTAGCTTTATAAAGGAAAATATTAAATGGACAAAAGTTTGCCATGTGTCACCATTCCATTGGTCCATGTGCAAATACTTAATAATTAAGCAATCTCTCTCCACCACACATAATTATCCATAGTATAAAATGAAATTCATGTGCTGGACATGTGCTGGGTGGTGTAAAATTACAATTTTACCATTGGACGGTAAAATGACTATTTTGCCCCTATGCTCGAAAAATGTCAAAATTAAAATTCTTCATTTGTTAAACTCAAATTATGTTCTAAATGATCAATCTTGGTCAAAAACTTCTTCCAACATTCAAATCTTAACCTCGGGTGGCAAAATGACCATTTTACCTCTAGGTTATGAAAATTTCAATTTGACTCCAAATTGATCCTCAAACTCCGAATCACCATATTAAATCATTTTGGAGTTTTAAAATTCTTAATTTCATCTTAAAATCTCTATTTGAACTAGTTCGAGGCTTAAATAAACTTGGTTGTACCACTAGTTACATTGTCGACTTTTGACGATTTTTTAGGGCTTCCTAAGTATGCAAGCATGTTGTCAAGCACATGGATGACATGACAAGTATATTTTAGGGCTTGGCTTGACATCGGTTGTGGGATAGTTTGTTCTAAAAAACACACAAGTAATCTCATAAAATACACTTAAGAACTTGCTAAGTTTATCAATTCTATCCCACTCATCTTTAGATGGAGAATGCTCAAAATTTGAATTACTAATTTCCAATTAAGAAAAGGCTGAGCGAAAATAAAGTGCACTTTCAAGCATGAGAAATGTCGAGTTCCACCTAGTTGGAACATCTTGTTTTAAGCCTATTTTTGCATTCAAAATCACTAGGCTCATACACTCTAAAAATTTTTGTTTTCTTTCTTGAGAACCTATCGTATACTTAATACTTTCCCTCACTTTTTGGATTGCATTATCAACTTCTTTCAAACCATGTTGCACAATCAAATTAAGTATATGAGCACAACATCTTATATGAAAAAACTTGCTTCGTCCTAAAAGTTGCTTTCTCATATTCAATTGCACTTTAAACAAATCAACAAGAGTATAATTTGCAGAAGCATTATCCAATGTTATTGAAAACAATTTACCTTCAATTCCCTATTCAACTAACAATGCATAAATCTTTTCACTCAAAGGAACACCATTGTGTGGAGGTGGCATAAAGGAATAATTCAAGATTCTTTTTTGTAAAATCCAATTTTTGTCAACAAAATAAGCAGTAAGACATATATACTCATCAATAACAACAGAAGTCCATAAATTAGAAGTCAAACAAATCCTACTAGGTGATTCTTGAAGCAAATATTACATCTTATATTTTTCTCTTTTATGCATCTTAATTATATCAACTTTAACAGTGTTCCTAGATATTAGAACAACATCTTCACGCTAATAAGATAACATAGACCTAATGCTAGTATACTTCACAAATGATAAAGGTAAATTATGCAACACAATTGCAGCTACCACTAATTTACGAAACCTTTTAGGATTAAACTTTGAAGACCTCATTAACATTGAATTATGTTCCTTAGAAAAAATCAATTGACCTATATCACATGTGTCTTTCTTAACACAGTTATCATTATGATGTTTCAAATTACCTGTCCCACACTTGCTTTCATAATTCAAAATATACCCATAGAGCTTGTACTTTTCTTTTGGTTTTCCATCACTTGAATTCTTTTTTGGCAAATGTTTAAAGAATGTCCAAATCTTTGAAGTTAATTTTTGTTTTTTGGGTTGGCATGGCTTCTTTTCATCTATTGCTCCCATCTGATCAATTTGTACACAATCATCAAATTCCTCCACAAAATGAACATTTGATTCAAAAGAAACATTAGTGTTGTTAGATTCCATCTACAAACTTCAACAACATAAATAACATCAGAAATATTGATATTGTAAGATTACATATTAAATGTCACCAAAAATGAGTCAAATCATTTTTCATTAGAACTAACATAGTCCATTACTTTTCAACACCTCAAGGCTATAAACAAAATTACCAAAAAAAAAAAACTAAACAAATATAAAATTCCCAAAGCTCAAAATGAAAAATTAACAACAAGAGCAAATTAAGAGAAAGAGCAGCTAAAAGTACACTATTTCTTTTTCCTTTTTCATATTTTGTAAGAATTTATTCACTTAAAGAGCAAAACCAAGGAAAAGATTCATGAAACCTATATTTTTGCTTCAATTAATAACTACTTACCATATTTTTATATTCGATAAAGATTCTATTTTTTTACATTCAAAACATGATCTATCAAAATTAATTTTAACCATAAAGATTTCCATTTGTCAAAGCATGTCTGTTGCTTGTATAGACTAAAGTAACTTTAACCAGATTTACAAGAGTATCTTCATGGACCATTTCAAAATTCTTTCTGATGTTAAAAAATAAAGTTTGAATACTTCTCCCTATAAAGAAACAACCCACGTTTCCCTTTCTTTTTCCTTTATCTAAGGGTGAATCAAGGTATTAAATGATGCAGGAGACAGGGCATTCCCATTCAAGCAAATCAACAACCTCAAGAGTCCTTAAAGAGGTAACTACAATGGAGTTGGCAACCAATTACAATAGATGGACATCAATGGGCCGTAGGAAAGAAACATACATATCATAGGTTATGAAAAGAACATAATGAAATTATGAAAAGAATAGTTTGCATGAACCACATATATAGCTTTCTTTGCAAACTAAATTTACAACTACTTTTGAACAAAAATGAATTGGAGAAGAAAAAGAAATATCCTCTAAATTTTCAAGAAATAAATCATATGACTATATTCATGTTATGTATTTGATTAAGGAAATGCATTCATTGACTAGTGCGAGAAGGTGTCACGAGCTGAAAGCTCATCACCAAGTCCCCACTAGCCTAAGTGTAAGATATAAAAATCCAATATAAATGTACACATATTTTTTCATTCAAGGAAAAGATATATATTTTTTTGTTCAAAATTTCTCTCTTTCTTTAGTTAATAACTAAACTTCTTACCTTATGGTTAGTGTAAGAATTACATATAAGAGGCCAAAGTTGTCAAAAGAGACACCTTATGGGATAAAGAAGTAGAGTTTGTAAATGAAAGGAAACAAGAGGTTCCTAAACCATGTAAGAGGGGTTTAGGGAGAGAAGATGAGATTCATGATTGCAGTTAGCCAATGCATCAGATAGAGCACGACATGGGGTACACAAATTTAGATAAAGAGGAGCACAGGCAAGATACAATCTTTGATTCAAACTTAAGATTAAGATGTTCGGCAATTAGAAAGGAAGCAAAGGAAATTTAGGAATTAACTAAAAAGTTGGGACTGAATTTCAAGGAAAGGAAAGATGAGGTGATTCAAAGGATTATTGCTTTGGAATAGAGGTTGGGACTTGGAGTAGCTAGATGACAACATTTGAGTCGGTCTAAGGAATTTGAGCTATTGGGTGCAGAGTGGAAAAGAAGCAATGAGTCGCTGGTTTGAGTCGACACTAAAATTAAGGTTGATGGGTAAGGGTGAATGAGGGGCACGTTAGTACTTTATGACTGCTGCATTCAAAGAACATTTGAGTTGTTATGTTGATTTTGCTTCAATTTTCTGTTGGGTTCTGATTTTTGTTTTGCAGCAAGTATCTAGCTTTGTTTTGCAAGGTGTAGAGCTAGAGGTACCTTGTTTATGAGGGCCTAATGAGAGCTCTTTTTGTCAATTAGTTTACTAATATGTTTTTGTTTTGCTGTATAGAGGTAAAAAGAGTGTAACACATTCTTAACGGCTTTTGTGCAGTGGAAATTTCTGTTAATGTATTGTTCACTTGCCCATACTTGAATAATTGCTGCTTGAAGTTTTCTTCCATTAAAGCTAAAGACTTGTTATGGCACCTCTGGTAATGGATGAATAAAAAAACACTTTTCAAAAAAAAATTGCTTACCTCTATTTCAGCAAATGGGCAATGTTGATATGGGAAAGAGAAAGAGCACAATCACATATGCAAGGAGGACAAAAGGATTTGCCGATTCAGAATCACCCAATTTAAAGAGATTTCTTGAATCTTCCAAATCTACAAAGATTTCTTGAATCTCTAATAAAGAATTGAAGAAGAAAAAACCACTCAACACTCCCAATCTGAAACCGCTGAAGTGAAAGGGGAAAGCAGAAAAAGAATTGAAGAAAAGAAGAAAGCTTGCTGACTGATGGAGTGAAGAAAGATTTGGTGCGTCGTGCGTGAGGCAATCAAAAATGATAACCAAAAGTTAAAAATTAGGGTTTGGGCAAGTATAATTACATTATTACCTTTATAAAAATAAAAAAATTTATTAAAATAATTATTTAAAATTATTTATATAAGATTAAAATAGTCTTTAATTATTAATTTTTAATAAGTTAATAAACGTGTCATGTATACACATTTAAACACGATAACTCGATTAAGTAAACATGGGTAAATGTGGGTAAACGTGTTTTAAATGTGTTTGTTGTGTTTGACACATTAAGACACGAAAATTTTTATGTCTTAAACGTGTCAGGCATGATTAGACATGAAACACGTTAAGGTTAAACCTAAACTTGTTTTTCTCGTGTCGTGTCTAAAATTGCCAAGTCTAGCAGAGGGGAGATTGGAGTAGTTCCTGAGGTACTCAGTGTCATGGCAAGTGGAAGAGAAAAAGAAGAGAATAGTAGACAATGTATAAGATGGCTAGAGAGAAGCTCAGAGTGAGAGTAAGGTAGTTCTGAAAAATGAAAAACCTTCAAATGAATTATGAAAGTTTTATATATAGTGCCAGAAGTGACGGTTACTCAATAATAAGTTTTAAGGTGCATAATGAATAACATTATTATGAAGAGTTTTAATGTGAGTAACTGTTACTATAATCTATTATATGGATATTAATATAATGATTTTATTGCATATAATGAGTATCAGTTAGACATTTAACACATGACCGTTGAAGTAATTGGGTATACTTGAAAAACTTATATAAAACTTGTTTTCAAGTAATAAAGAAGAGGTAGACATGAAAAACTATATGAGAACAAGTTAAGAGAATAAGGTGTACGTGAATAAGTACAAAAGAAATAGGTAAAAAGGATAAACACTTGTACTTCAAGAAAAAGTTAAAAAGTAGACCTCTTAACTATCTCTACATCTGAGCCACCAAGCCAAACTCTCCAGAATATCCTAAGATGAAAGTAACCTGTTAACTTATTCTAGGTTCTTTCACTGTCATCTATGTGAAGTGGTTATTTTGTGCAAAGTAGTTGTTCTACTTGTATTAGTTGTTTCACATGGAGTAGTACTCCACATATTCTAGATGTTCCATGTGAAGTAGTAATTCAATTCTTTTAGTTGTTTAGCATGAGTAGTACTTCACTTGTAATGGTTGCACTTATTATTCTCTGTACAATATTATGTTATAAAATAATTCTTTAGATAATATGTATTAATCAAAATCAAGTATCTATAATGGCTTAAGAGTTCAGACTAACCTAGGCCTACCAAGTAACCAATAGCTCAAGCACACCAATAGGCCAGATATGCTAATAGCTTAGACAACAAGCCCATCCCGCATACCAAGTGTAAAAATATCTACACATGCTTATAAGAGTCTCAATGGATTTGAACTCTTTGTTGATTGATGTATTTGAATGTAGATATGATTAACATTCAAATTTGAATGATGTAGATAGGATGACCATTCAAGTTTGAATACCTTAGCCTTATCATTTATTTCAAATTCAAATTATAGATAGTTAGATAAGGGGGCTAACAAGCCTATAAATACCATATCTCTTCATTTGTAAAGCACACCAAGTTTGAGATTAATAAACTTTTCTCTTAAGCTCTCTTTTCTCCATTTTTCTTTTATTTCGTTACTTTTGTGTTGTTTCAACAACCTTTGTGTTATTGACCTTTTTGTGTTGTTTCAACAACCTTTGTGTTATTGACCTTTTTGTGTTGTTTCAACACTTTTTAAGTTCTTGATTGGTTTTATTGGTTAACTTAAGCATAGTAAGTGATGTATTTCAAAGTTCAAAGCCACACAGAGTTGAGTTAAAGTCTTAACATGTGATAGTTGGTATTAAAGCCAAGACTTCCACTGTTGATTAGTGCACACCCACCTAGGAAATGAGGAAGACCAAATGTGTAGCCAAACGGGGTAAGTTAAGTTTGAAAGATATGTTTGTTCGTGAAGGGTAAGTATCTAAGATGGAATTGGTTGTGGGTAACGTGAAGATAAATTTGAGGAAGTTGAAACTGGTATCAAGGAGTTAGGGTTTTGAGATGACAAGCTTCATGGGGAGTTATAGATGACTTTTAATGAGTCAATGGATATGTTGAATTAGTTAGATGCGACATTAGATGAGATAGTTGAGGCCTTTCGGTAAGGGCTCAAGGACGAGCTTGTCACATTCAAGGCAACCACTAGGGTGATGTGCTTACTATTTAGATGAAGGCTAAACTGAAGGTGCTTAAGCCTAAATTTCAAGGTTAAAGGGAGGCTAAGGATGTCAATAATTTTTTAAGGACTTTGACCAATATTTTCGAGTCATTGGCATCAAAGAGGATGCTCTATGAATTAATTTAGTTGCTATGTACTTGGTGGACATAGTCTTATTGTGATGGAGGCAAATGTGCAATATGAAGCCTAAAGGAACAACCATTAGCATATGGGTGAAGTTCCAAAAGAAGCTCTGGAAGCAATTTATCTTAAGTATGTTAAGGATGAGGCTTGAGTGAAACTTAAGAGGCTTACCTAATGTGGTGAGGTGTGGGAATATGAGAAAAATTTTTGTGACTTGTTGTTGCAAATTAGCGATCTCAATGAAAAAGAGGCGTTATTTGCTTTTATGAATGACTTAAAGTTATGAGTGAAGCAAAAGCTTTAGCGTAGAGGCGTGTAAAACTTCATGCAAGTCATAGCGCTGGTTGAGAGCTTGCTCAAGTTTTGCTCATTTTGACTTAATGAGAAAGGTAATGGTGGGAAACAAGACAAATCACATTGGACAAAGATTGCCTCACATGCAATAAGCTCATGGTTATCCTACTAGAAAATGAGGATCTAAGTAATGAGAGTGGCAACAAATGAGTAAAAGGGTATGGTGAGCGATCACGCTTGAGAAGCCTAGTGTTGCATAATGAAAAAGAGACACAACAAACTATTTATATAGTCCAACAAAAGGGTTAATGCAATGGCAAGTAGTGCCACCATTCATGGCCAAAGGAGTTTAGGAGTGTATTGAGATTAAGTAATATTGTCTTGCCCCAAGGGATGCAATAAGCGGTAGCAAAATATCGTATGGTTAGAGAGAGACCAAGATCAATAGTGACAGGACTGTTATAAACAAGAGCTAGAAAGGCCAAAGTGCTAAGACATAATTGAGGAATCGTTGAGACTAGCCAAGCATTCGTGAGACCAAAGAGCCAAGGCAATAGCAAATTGGTTCATAACAAATGCTCCAGGAGACAATGCATTCCAAAGAAACTTGTGTAAGGCAAGAGTGCCAAGTTAGTAATGCTTAAAGGGTCTTCACATGACAAGATAATGTGCGAGGTAAGGGTGTCCAAGGTAGTAACATGTAAAAGCAATGTGCAAGGCGAAGAAGTCAAAGCCAAGAGTGCATAGAGTAAGGTTGTTTGAGGCAAAGATGGGTGAGAGGACGACCATAATGCAACAGTGCACTAGACAAAGACGTCTATCTTTTAAAAATGAGGGCGTTATTAGACTGAGTGGGGGAATATGTCATTGTACAAAAGTTTAGACCAACCTAGGCCCACCAAGCAGGTCAGTTATGCTAATAGTCTAAACAAGAGGCTTAGTGCACATACTAGGGGTAAAAGTATTCATGTACTCTTAAAAAAGTCTTGATGTATTTGAACTCTTTTTTGGTTGATGTATTTAAATGTAGATATGATTAACATTCAAATTTGAATGTTGTAAATAAGATAGCCATTCAAATTTGGATATCTTAGTCTTATCATTTAATTCGAATTTAAATTGTAGATAGCTAGATAAGAGGCTAGCAAGCCTACAAATACCCTATTCTCTTCATTTTTAAAACACACCAAGTTTGAGAATAAATACTCTTTCCTTTCAAGCCCTTTTCTATTTGCTTTTCTCTTATTTCGTTGCTTTTATGTTACTTCAAGAAACTTTTGAGTTCTTGATTAATTTTGTTGGTTGACTTGAGCTCAGTAAGTGACATATTTTGGAGTTCAAGATTGCACGAAGTTGAGCTAAAGTCTCGACATGGGACAATGAACATTAGTCAGTAGTGGAACACATACCAAAATATGTAAATTGAACTAATGCTTATTATTAGTGTTTGATGGAGAAGATTTAGCTATAACAAGTTACCTTGTTATGATTATATTATTTATATTAATATTATATTATATAAACATTTTTGAAGAAAAATATTTTTAAACGTTTAGCAAGAATGAAAATTAAGAATTAGTATTATATAGGTTGGATGTAATAATGAAAATTATTTATCTATAAAACCTATGAGAAATATGTTGTGCTGAAAGAACTAATTAGTAAATATTATAACGAAAGAGATCTCATCGAAAATTTTTTTCTTGACAAAGGTTAGTTGAACATTATTATAATTAGTGGGTAAATAAAGTTTCTTAATTAACTTAAGAAACTAAAATAATAAAATTAGATTAAAAATTACAAATAAAATATCTAGTATGAAATGATATGTATTTGAACCCCCACAGCATGTAGAGAGATCCAAAACGATGTCACATTTTTCTTTTGGGCTTTCAATATGTTTGTTGGAATATGAATCAATTTAAGTGGACCCAAATCCTTTGAGGTATCTATATAGCTATTTACTACCTTCCAATTAAGTTGAGTTAGAATCCTGTTCCTAATAGGATTTGTATATGTCTTATATAAATATGCAAGAGTAGCTACTTAATTGGTGATTAGAATTTGCAAAAATAAAATTAGTTATCAGAATTGTTTAACAACAAGTTTTAAAAACTGAGAAAAATAAGAAGCGTAAATTCTTTTAAAAGTGAGGCACTTGGGTCACTTGTGATGTACCTTTTATCTTTGATTTTCAACTTTGTTGTAATAGATCCTTAGATTATATTTTGAATAACAATTGTTATTATTGAATTAAATATTAAAATTTCGTATGTTGAAATAGCTTTCACTTTTTTTTTTTTGCATGTAATCAAGTTATTTGACTTTAATCTCAATTTAATTAATGACCCTTAAAGAATAAAGAATATTCGTTTTAATAATTTAGTTAGACAAATTTATAAGCCAAATAATACTAAGAATTGCCAACATTGAAATTAATGGTTTTTTTTTTGTTTGTTTGCAGGAGTGGAAAATGACTTGGAAAATTAAGGAAAACTCCCTTATTTCCTTTCTTTCTTCCCCTCTTCTCTTCTTTCTTGCCACGATTTTTTGGGGCGTGATCCAAGCTAGGGTTAGGGGCGATTTAATAATTTTTTTGAGTGATGTCATAAATAAATCTAATTCAATTTGAAGTTTTTAAGCTCTTTATTTATAAAACTATACAAATTTAGTGAATTTATTATTCTTATTAACTACATAAATAATATAAGTAGTAAAAGTTTTTAAGACTTCAGTAATATCATGTGACACCACTTCACTCTATGTCGATCCGCCCTAACCAGGGTGGTCGGATATGGCCTGCCGGTGACTTATCCAGCATTGGCATGCAGCGCCAGATGTCAGTTGAGCTATTAAGGCAGAAAATGAGCTCAGCTTCCTAAATCTAGCGACGTTGGTTGCAGTCAAAGCAAGGGTAGGGCAGCTTGACCTGGGAAAGTTTTTTTATTTTGCACCTGGATTTCAGATCACGACATATGTTTGTCTCTCCTTGTGCTCTCATGGCTTCTTGTCTTTATCTTAGCAACCCTTTTCCGTGGTTCCCAAAACAAAGGAGCTATTATGTCTTCATCTTGGTTTCTGCCATAGAAAGAAAGCCGGAAATGGGCAAGCAGTATTGTTAAAACTTGGATGGACAACCGTTGACTTATATACATCTCTGCTATTAATTTGGAGAGTCGCCTCGCCGGACCTTAAATTAATTCCGAGGATCAAAAGATGACCATCCACATAAACTAAACTTGGGTAGAAGCCGGCTGCCGGCTTCCTGGTAATTGGACGAGTGCTGGAAAAGACCAAAATTTGGGACATGAAATGTCAAAGACACCTTTATCAATTGCTTTCCATATTACTTTTCACAAACAAAATAATAATCTTAAATAATCAATTACTCCATATTTTTATGCTTTGAAGTAGAGACTCGTAGTTATTAGTCAAATGGGTGGGACGTTTGGGTTGGCATCCTTATCGAGAATTTTGACTTATGAGCTACGGTAACATGTGAAAATAATCTTCGGAATCATTCAGAATCTGATTTATTTATTTACACCACCAGTTGTGGCCCGCTGTGCCTATCAAGATGTTATTATACATGAGGTTGGAATAATATTCATAAGGATAATAATACTCCAATTATTATTTGAACTTTGTTCGTATGTTAACGTCGTTAAACCACAAAGACTAAGGTGTGTGGATAGATTCATATTGTAATATTCAGGACAAAGAAAGAGGAAAGAAAAACCATTTTCTTAAACAATTGGACAGGATTTTGTTAGTTTATTGTATATATACAAATATTAGCCTGTATGGGAAAGAATACTAGTAGGGCCAGTGCAGTGTTTAACTCCCGGTAAAATACTTCCCTGGGAACTCCTCGGTTAAGGAAGCAAGTATAAACGTGGATCATATTGTCCTGATTCCAGATCCCAGCATTTCCTCAACATTCCATCCCATTCCCTCCTTTTGGCCTTTCCAAATCCTTTGACCAGTAACAACAAAAATGGGTTTCCGAGGTGGCGTTGCAGATGAAGAATCAAGCACTCAATTGTCCACAAAATCGAAATTCAGATACAACTCGCCACTTGTCCAAGTCTCCCTGATAGGCCTGGTATGTTTCTGCTGCCCCGGAATGTTCAACGCCCTTTCGGGGATGGGAGGAGGAGGGCAAGTCGATCCGACCGCTGCCAACAACGCCAACACTGCCCTTTACACCACTTTCGCTGTTTTTGGCGTCCTGGGCGGCGGCATTTACAACGTCCTCGGACCCCATCTCACCCTTGCCGCTGGCTGTAGCACTTATGTCCTTTACGCTGGCTCTTTCCTCTACTACAACCATCATAAGCACCAGGCTTTTGCAATTGCGGCAGGTGGCCTTCTTGGCGTTGGCGCTGGCCTTCTTTGGGCGGGTGAAGGCGCTATTATGACTTCTTATCCTCCACCGAATCGAAAGGGCACTTACATCTCCCTGTTTTGGAGCATTTTCAACATGGGTGGAGTTATTGGTGGCCTTATTCCTTTTATTCTGAATTACCACAGAAACGAGGCGGCTTCAGTAAATGATGCCACTTATATTGGCTTCATGTGCTTCATGTCGGCTGGAACTCTTCTTTCTTTTGCCATTTTGCCACCCAACAAAGTTGTTCGTGATGATGGTACACGTTGTACCAATGTGAAGTACTCCAGCGTCTCCAAAGAGGCAGCCGAGATTCTCAAATTGTTTTTCAATTGGAAAATGCTCCTTATTGTCCCTGCTGCTTGGGCCAGCAATTTCTTTTACAGCTATCAGTTCAATAATGTCAATGGCCTTCTTTTTAATCTGAGAACCAGAGGGTTAAACAACGTGTTCTATTGGGGGGCCCAGATGTTGGGCTCTATTGGGATTGGTTACATATTGGATTTTAGTTTCCAGAGTAGGAGGATGAGGGGCTTTGTTGGGATTGGTGTTGTTGCTTTGCTTGGCAGTGCAATCTGGGGTGGTGGTCTTGCCAATCAACTCCCTTACTCCCATGATCATCCACCTACGAGGTTGGATTTCAAGGAATCTGCTTTTGCTGGTCCCTTTGTTTTGTACTTCAGCTACGGATTGCTGGATGCCATGTTTCAAAGCATGGTTTATTGGATCATAGGAGCCTTGGCTGATGATTCACAGACCCTTAGCAGGTAATGCATTCTTCTTCTTGCTCTTTCTTCTTTAAAAGATCATCATCCTCTTCTTCGTTTTGGTTTTTTTGGGATCAATTGACCAATATTTATGTCTATAATAATGTTTCAGATACAGTGGATTTTATAAGGGAGTGCAAAGCGCAGGAGCAGCGGTTGCTTGGCAAGTTGATACGCACAAGGTTCCATTGCTTTCCCAGTTGATTGTAAATTGGTCGCTCACCACTGTGAGTTATCCACTGTTGGTGCTTCTAGTCATGCTAGCTGTAAAAGATGACAAGAAGACTGAAGAGGAAACTCCCAAGGAGACTACTGTTCCATCTTCCAATAAAGATATCAACACTGCTAACTCCACTTAGCTGTTATTTATTCTATCGTCTTTCCTCCATATGCCTGCCAAAGTGGCATCTTTTTCTTTTACAACTTTAGACAGCTGTTATGATGTGTATGTTACTACGCCATTATTCTCTCCATTAAAAGGAAATCACAGTTAAAAAGTTTTAGTGCAAAGCTTTCTTCACTCATAGAATTCTTTAATCTTGGTTTTGCTGCCCAGAATGCACTGTTCTTGCCCTTTCTTGATTACAATCGTCGAAGATAACCACTGGTTTCTATATTTTAGCCATGACTAACAGTATGCCTTTTCAGTTGATAAAAGATAATATGTTGCTTTACCATGTATGGAATACCCTAAAGGCTATAGAAAAACCTTTGCTGCTGACACTACTATTAAAAGAAAAATTGAATCTTGGGAAAGGAGTAGACTATATTGTTGATTGCTACTTTACATTATGATGGTGGAAAAGAATTACTATAGCAGTTTTCTTTTCTGTGTAATTCTTTCTGAATGAGATAATGACAATGATTATTCTGTGACACTAACCACCTTGGCACCAGCTGAAGGTAGATAATGATGTGCTAATGGTATGTTGCATGTTTGCAGCTTCAAGTTTTCTGTGGCATTGCATCATCCGATAGAGCTGTTGTTTCCATAGAAACAGTATAGCACAACTTCTAACTTTTCCCTGCAAAGCAAAGTCACTAACCGATATCAGTTTTCTATGTCAGTTCCATTTTGTCATGATTTTTTTGCAGCGATATAGTCATCAGCTATTTACTCTGCAATCATGGAGCGCTTGGGTCTTTCTGCTCCAGAGGTAACACTTTGCAAAGTATATTTAGCGATTAAACTGCTTTGTTGACAGCCGATCATGTTTCTTGCTTTGTGAATTACATTCTTGGTTTTAACAGAAATTTTTCTGAAACAGCACATTGATGCTATATTTTTGAAATGTGACTCCTGATCAGTTGGTTCTCTTTTAGCATTCTTTCTTAAGACTAAATTCTACATGGTTAATTTTCAGCTAAAAGGAATCTACATAGTTAGGTGTAGCTTCTGTCAGATTTCTTCTTTTGTATTACTGGTCTAGTGGTCTTTCTGCTTTGTTCTGTTTTGGAAGAAATAGTACTTGCTAATAACAAGTTTATAGTTTAGGGTTCAGCAGATATGGAAAGTGGGAGCTTTATGATCCTTGAAAAGCTGTTTTCCAATTGGCTTGTAATGCACCGACACAGGCAGGCAGATTTGGCAACAAAGTGAAAATGTGCATATTTTAACAGCAAATTTACACCCTAAGCCGCTGAATTGCATTTGTTCTGTTCAACTTTTCTATTTTTTGTATTTTCACTTATCTACTTCTATGAATTTTATTTTTGCTCCATCATGTTCTTGCTACAGTCTTTTTGTGAATCTTGTAAAGTTCTTATATAAGCATCTATCATGGTTCAACTTTTCAGAGAGTGATTATGGTAATGTATCCAACCAATGGGACAACTAAATGTGGAATGTTATGCATCAAACTTAAAGAATGTTAATTGCATTTTAGGAACCTCTACTTGAACAAATATTAGTATCTGTTTGTTGGTATCCTATTTCAACATGGTCTCTGTTATTTTACTTTTCGCTGCAGATATTAAATTGACACAGGAGCAAGAGAAAAAACTATCTGAATTTTAGTTGCTCTCTTTGCTGTGGAGTTCTCACTTTTTACTTCAAAGTATTGGATTAATTATAGGCACATTATTAAGTTGGAAGAGAACAGATCTCCTTGGTTGGAAATTTGTAATCTTCTACAAGACTATTGAGTGCTAACTTTAAAACCTTTTCTAACCACTCAATCTCTTGAAGACTATGTGGGTTTTAAAGTTGTTCTATGTTGTTGAATGGCTTGAAATAGTATTTGTGAAAGTTTCGGCTCCTTTGGTTTTCATCATCCGCTATTCCTTTAATGTCACATGGTCCATTTTTGCTGCCAAGAAGGCTCCAAACTTGATTTCTGCCTAAAACTTGAAAATAATGAGGTATTGTCTTATGTCTCCATAAAAACTTAGTAGTCAATGGTGTTCAATCAGACTTCATGTATTAATGACCTCAGCTGAGCTTCTTTTATCCATATTTATCATTCTTGAGCCATGTGGCAACTAAATCTTGGAAATTTGAGTTGAAAAGATATTTAAAAACATCTAGAATTAGATAACTTACTATCCCTAGCAAAGATGGCACATAAGAATTATGTTTGGAGTTCTGACCAGATCATTTGCTTCTGCTTCTTATACCTAAGTGATTATTGTCCTTGCCTACTTTCAATTCATGATATCATATTTTTAGGTGTTGAAAGGTCTGTGATTGCTGGATGTTGAAAGGCTATTATAGGGATTTAGCGAGGTGATAGCTGATTGTTTGGTTGTTGAAAATTTGCTTTTCAGATTGGATATGGTTAATCATATGATGAATGTCTTATATTGCATAGATAACACCAAAGAATGGTACATAGCCTTGCTGCATCATGCTCTTACCACAGTTGATTCCACAGATGATGGTGTTATAGGCATTTCCATGATGTATCTTTAGTGGTTCCTTTAATCAGTTGGTGCAATTGCCTCTATAAGTAACTTCTGCTTCTTCCAATAGGAAACCATACTTGTTATGCAATTTGAGGTCTGCACAATTTTGGAATGATTTTATCTACAGAAACTTTTCCAAGTGTACTTCAACTCCTAGTTCTATTCTTCATTCTAAAGTGTCTCAGATGGCTGGTGAGTATGATTTAAGATTCTGTTGGATGTTTCAGTGAGTATCCACCTATAATGATTGAGGAGGCAAAGTACTCCTCTTTGGATTGGCTTAGGTTCTGTTGTTAGACATTGAGCCTGTAACATTCTAAAATGTAATGAAACTATTATTTCCAGATAATTATGCATTATTGTTAAAGGTGGGAAACATCAGATTCAGATCAGGTCATTTTTGGTTTGGATAAGAACAGGTTTGGGTTGTTTTGAATTCATATTGCTTCGGACTCGGGTCGTTTTGAGTTTAGGTTGGGTTCGAGTTAGGTTTGAAACTAGTGGTTAATTTTGCATTTTTATTGTTAAATTCGGATTATTATGGCTTTGGTATTACTCAGGTATTACTTTTATCTCAGCAGGTAAATTATGGTCTTATAATGGCTAAGGTATATTAAATGAAACTAAAATTACGAAATGGTACATTGGCTGTTGCTAGGGCGCTATGCTGTTGTTAAGTTTGCATGTGTGCAAAATGCTGTAGAGTTCTGAGCTACATTTGCTTTTGCTTGGCAGTTCTTTAGCATATAACCATTTGCTAAAACTTCTGTTACACCAAGCATGAATGACTATCACTGGTGGAATTAGGGGGCTCATGCTTAGGCACTCATTAGCATATTGGTTATTTTGTTGTTCTAATTACATTGCGTTTGAGGAGATGAATTCAAACCAGTGTAACTTTGTAGAACTAACAAGTTTGTATGCATCCATTTGTTTAATTAGTATGTTTCTGTACTTCAATACAATAGGTAAGCCATGTATGCATGCCAGGGATCATATAGTGAAACAAGAACCAAAACCACTAACTTAAGCACTGGATCAGTAAAACGTCTCCAAATTATCACCAATCACTTATGTTCCAAAAAAGGGTTTTATCACATATCATCTCTCTTAAATATGAAGTCCAAAATCATTGATCAATGTACTCCAAATGGCAAACTCAAGACTCAGAATCTGCGATGCTTTGTTTTTTCCTCTCTGCCTGAGATGTTGGACATTTTTCTTTAATTTTTTAACAAGTGACTTGTATTTGGCTTATTAATATATAAAGTTCAACTATTTGATTCCTCTTTCAGCTGCAATGGGGTCAATGCCAATTAGGCAGGGAAGGAATCCCATGGATTATAATGGCAGAGGTTGGTTTACTGCTTTAAACTTCATTCATATATCCATATCTTTCTGGAAAATTTGTCAAGGCCCTAGCATAGAAAAAATTTTTACTGCACATATTTACCAATAAACAGGAAAGGTGCAGCTGGAAGCATCCTCAGTTTGACTTGGATCGTCTACTTCTACTTTTAACATCATATTTAAATGGAGCTCAGAATTCTTAGAAATGTACCATTCTTGCGGCTTGTACCTCATAACTTTCTTCTACCCTTTCTTTCTAAAATTAGAAGCTACAACTTCCAAGATAGAATTTCTAATTTAAACATCGCAAGTCTCCTTTGAACAGAAAGTATTGCATTCACACTTATCATGTTTCATGTATTTATTGCAAATGCAAGGTTCGGTAAAATCATCATGTTTCTAGAAGCTGTGAATGGCAGTTCCATTTGTTTTTCCTGTACGGACCATTCATATATCTGTATAAAGTATTTATTTTAATGGTAACAACTATTACTCAAATTTAAATATCCATGTAAATCAAATTAAATGCAAGCAGTCACCTTAGATCTTTTGATCTATGGTAAGAATTTGCCTTTTTTTTTTTAAGTCAAAGCATGGGTTTGCGAGGATCAAACAGTTGGCTTGGTCAAAAGGTAGTTGCATATACTCTTATACTCAAAAGAGCCAGATTAAAAAATGTTTTTTTTCTTCCAATTTTGAAAAGAATTAGCAAGTTGATATATTTTGTCAAAAACGAACCAAACATGGCTAGTTCCCCTTATCCAAAACTGATCCATGGTTAAAGGTTGGATCCATTTTTATAACCTAGCGATAATGGATTCTTACTGCAACCAAAAACTCTTGGATGGTGGTGCAGTACTTTCACTTTAACAATGATTTTGACCACCTTCCGGTTAGAAATGAGTAAGATGGTAAACAAAAAAGTTGTATCCTAGTCTCTTAGCTTTTTAATGGTCTAAAAATCATGTCAATTGGACCTCTGTAGCATGAGATATACTTGAAAAACTGAAACATATGCAAACCAAGAATGCCTTTCCTCTGCAGTGAGAAAGTGCTTTCAATATGAAAAATATTTTAGCCACTTTACAATTAGAACTAGGCAAAGTGGTCAACATCAAAATTGTATCCTAGCCTCTTAGCTTTCTAATGACGTAAAAATCATGTCAATTGGGCTTCGGTAGTAGGAGTATGCTTGAAAAACCGAAACATATGCAAATTAGGAATGTTTCTCGCTGCAGTGAGAAACTTGCTATCATGCTTGTTACCTTGCTTGATTTTGACATATTTTTTACCCATTTAACTTCATGGATTGCTCATGGATTTTTCAACACTTTGAAACTATTAATCAAAGTTTGAAATGTGGGGTTTTTGGTAAGCAATTAACTCAATTGCACTGTTTTTGAAACAAATGCATCATGAGTTCCAAAATTTTCCTTACTAATTGCTTGTTCCCTTTTTATGTTCACTCACAGACTTTATACTCACTGTTTTTAACTTCATGTTTTTAGATTTGGAGGCAGTTGAAACCTAGATAGAGGTGTTCCCGTATAATCTTTTCAGTAGGTATCCATGGCATTCAGTAGTTGCACCTTCACCATGGTCACTCTGCTGAAAGTCAAGAGTCATTTTTGCTTGTGAATAAGTTCATGTGATGTAAAGTACTAAGATATATGTATTAGACAATATATGAATATTTTGATTGGTAATGCTACAATGAGTTGGCAATGGTTAACATTATTTTGGGATTAGTACAAATGCGGTACTTGATTACTATAGCACATTATTAAAGTACTTACAGGTTGGAATTATGAAATGTGGCCTTAAGAATAGTTGATGGAATGATGAGTAGGATTATATAAATAGGTTTGCTTGGACTTAATGGGTTATGCCCATTAGGCCCATGCGCTGGTCATGGCCCAAAAATTGGATCGTGACAAAATTAGTCTCAAGGCAATTTTGAGGACAATGTCGAGGAAGATAATGATGTTGATAGGCTATCTAATACTGGTAGTGATGTGGATGGGGGAAACTATGCAAGCTCTGACTCTGAGAGGGAGGGTAGAGCTATTGAGAGGTCAATGAGAGGCACTTTTATGCACCTGATGAGTCTGGGAAGGTGAGGCTGTTAGGAATTTGTGAAGATGGTGCCTTGGAAAACAATCATATTTTCACTTTTATTTTCATTCATTTATTTGTAATGAAAGTACATTTTGATAATAAGACGAAAAGTTTGTTTTAAGTAAGTATTAATTTTCTCGTTATAAAGGTATCATGATTTTATTGAGATATTAAAATACATTTGTGTGGAGAGTCATACATAGGAGACATATATTTTAATTGAGTCTAAGAATTGTTCATAGCCATTTAATAAAGTTAGTCATTTTATTATGTTAAGGCTATAGTGTTCAAATTACTTCCAATGTAAAGAATGTGATTCACTTTAAGGGAATGATGAGTCTCAAATAATTGAAGTAGTTGACTTTGAATAATGACACTATAATTTGAACTAGAATCACATGAGAATCAAGTTTAAGTTTAACCGTTACTTAAATATGATGGGAAAAGGCTAACCATGCATCACAATGCATAAAACCAAAAATAAATAAAACAAATGTAGCAGAATATCAATGAAAATTGACCTTTCCACCCAAGGTCACTTTTAAAAGATCTTTGGATGATATATAATGCAAAAACACACATGTGTGATTTGGTCATTACCTTAGGGATAAAAGAAAGTTCGATTCCTTGTCCAAACTCCACCAAAATAGCCCTTCCAAGAGACCTCACACTAAGTTTGGTTGTTGTAAACCAAAGTTGCCAAAGAAATTCTTGTGCAGCCATTAACAAAAGTCTACACAATGAATGGAGAAATCCTTACAAGAAGGTGATTGCCAAGCTTTCAATGTGCTAGCAAGGATGTGTTCTAAAACACCATTCCTTTCCTTTCACCTTAGCAAAAAGAATAAGAGAAAAACAAATTTTTTCACTTTACACACTCACAAGGGGTGGCTACATTACTCACTAGTGTTGAGTGGAGGCTAGGTTACTTGGATGAGTAGTTTAAGCAAGGTATTTATATCATGGATCAATTTTAGCCCAAATTACTTTTCCATGTAATTGTTAATTGGTCTTTGCACTTAATTAAACCTTGTAATTAAGTTCAATAAAATTTCGTAACTTTTAATTTTGATTAAGTCCAACGTAATCACCTTTCCCATTTAATTTCACTATTCACCTTTTGTGTGTGACCCATTTGGCTTCCAACATGTTGGCAATGACCTAAAAATGTAATCCATAAATTAAATTTAGGATTGGATAAATTCAAACTACTTTGAATTTATCATTGATCACATCAACCATTTTATGATCATAAACCATGAGAAAGATCTACCAATCCATCATGGCCACCCAAATGTTAGAAGAGTCAAAATGGGTTGACTCAACCTTTCAGTGATCAATTTCTTAGTGCAATTCAATCATTTCATCATGTATCTTAGAAAGCTTAGGAGAATGGTGCAGTGTCAACTCCCAAACTTTCCATTTCAGTCATAACACTAATTAGCTATCATGGATTATAGGAAACTTATTTCCTAAAATCCATTGTGTTCTAGCTAAAGTCTTCACATAAGCTAACTTAGCGTATGAACAATCAAGATACATCTCGTTAATCACTCAGAGTAATGAATCTTATCTTGACCACTCATTTTCCTTCATGTGTTTCATGTTATACCCAACGTTTATCCTTTTTAGGCATTCTTAGTTAAGACCTGGAAAGATGAAGTCAAAGAATAGCACTTCACACATAAGACAATTTGGTGTCTCAAGTCTGAGGATCACTTGTATGACTGTCACATGAGGATATATTCCATTGACACTAGAGTGAAATATCAAATATAATCATCATGTTGGGTCATATTCAGTGAACTTATTCTAGAACAAGCACCTATATTATAGTTTCATATATCTCTGTACTTCAACTTATGAGATTTGTTGTTTACCTTAGAAGTAAAGAACATAGAATGTATTAGTCTTTAAGCATCATTGATGTTCAGTCTTAATGATGCATTGACTAGCAACAATTTAGAGATTATGCTTTGATGCTTAGGGATCTCATTATTGTAACATTTTACAATTCCCTTGTAAGGCATGTTAATCTCATGGACTTCATCTAAGAGACTTATAAGCATAATCTTATTGATGAAGGAAAACCTTTAATCAGCAACATGAATGATATGATTGCATGATTAGATCTAAGCCTTGATCAATCCGATTGCTTACGGGGTTCATTTGATCTCATACTTATGTATTCGCTTATGGTAAAATTGAAATCTTGATGGATAGTGGACTTGAGTTTTATCTCTTTATAATCTTTGATATACCATGGGCATGATCATCTAATAGCGTTGATCTAGACTTCATATGTTGGAATTATAATTGAGGTGAATATCTAAGAACATATATCCAAAAAATAAAGTTCATAGCATTAACATCACTTTTAGTGATTTTAGGAAGATTGACAATTAATCTGAACTCAGTGGATTGATGAATTAGCTACTCATCATATCTTAATACTCAAAAGATTAGATCTAGAGTATTGGATCACTTATTAGATGAAATTTAATACTAGGGGACAAACTTAACATAAAAGGTAAAACAATAACTTCACCTTTTGTCATTAGATGCTTATAAGGGTTCATAACATAAGGTTAGCAATTTGGACAACCAATATTAAATATTGAATATTGAATATTGGATCATTTCTTGTAATTGTAGTTAATCTAAGACTACAACCATGAATCTATGGTGGAGTGGTTTTATGGTTAATAAACTTGAATTACTTATTGAGATTAAGAGTGATTCTAAGTTCATTGGAGCATGGAATATCTATGTCCAAATAGATTCCCCATAGAATTCAACTTGTTTAAATTGGAATGCATGCTATATTTAATTATTTAAATTTATGTTCAAAATGGTAAATTTACATTTTGTCTTTAATTAAGACAAGAGTTGTCTTAAATTAGAATATAGTATATGGGTTGATTTAAGACAAGAGATGTCTTAATTATATATTTTTTTTGGTAAGTTAAAAATTGTCTTAATGGATAAATATTTTTTTAAGGCAAGAGTTGTCTTAAAATGAAAAATATATATTAAGATAATTATTGTTTTGAGGTAAAATAATATTGGAGGATTTTAATTATAATTAAAGAATTAAATAGTTTATTCTTTATTTATAATTAATTATAATTTCTTGATAAATTATAAGAGTCCATGTTTGACTAGGATTCTTTTATTTGTTATTAATTCTTTTAATTGAAGATGGATAATAATAAAATAGAATAATTATTCAACAAAGAATCCTATTTTGGCTTGGACAAATAATTATGATTAAATAATAAATGATTTATTATTTAATTATAATTTTAATAATTTTTGGGGGAGCATGGTACAACCATAACACTATATGGATAACCAATTTGGACTCTTGATAGGAATTTAGTTAACTAAATTTAATTATTAAAGTCTTGGTCGCACCTTTTAAAAATGAATAAGAAAAGGAATTTCTTGACAAGAAGAAAATCGTTTGGTCGAACCTATAGCTGCAAGTTCCTTTCCTCCAAAATCCTCTATAGCAGCCCTTTTCTTTAAGGCCTTCTTGATCTCTTATTTGGTATTTTTTCTAGATACCTTTCACAAGAAAAATAACCATAGTTTTAAAGACGAAAAAGAAAGAAACAATTGAGTTACCATCTTGATTTAGCATTCCACACTTTGTCCACTTATGGTTCAAGTTGAAGAGATTCTTGAAGAATAAGTGGTAAGTTTGTTTGCTTGAGAAATCAATATTTGGTGCGGTGGTGAATTTACTTAAATTCACTAGAAAGAATCAAAATTCTCACAAAAAAAGAGGCATGATTTCTTATGCATCTTGATTCTTGAATTTTTGATGTGATTAAATTGATTTGCTTGATGCATGATGTGAAGTTCCACTTGTGTATTTGAATTGCTTGCTTTCATAATTAGAAAAAATGGATTGTTTGCTTTCGTAATTAGACAAATTTTTGAAATCCATAGTTTATACAATCACATGCGTGCACAAAAATCCAACTCCAATAGAGGCTTGCTAAGAACATGTTATTTAATTGTGTTCAACACTTTAGAGAGGTAATGACAAATTGCATGATTCAAGAAGGAATTGAGTTGTATAGGGCCAAGAATGAGAAAACAAGATGTAGGGCATACTGTAAAAGTAATTGGTGTGAATAGATGGTTTATGCATCTTGATGATTGGATAGGAAAACTTTCGCTTTATTGGTTATTTTAAATTTCTTGTATGGTTGGGGCTAGATGACATCATCATAGAAATCATGCCCCATCAAAGCAAATAAGGTGTGTTAGGCACTTGTGTAGTAATTTTAGACAGAATTTTGTGGAATTGGATTTGAAGGTCAATTTCTGGAAAGTTGTGAAAGCTTACAATCAGTGGGATTGGAATGAAGTGGGATTGGAATAAGGCAATGATGAAAATAAGAGGTGTAAATGGTGATGCTTACAATTGGTTGATGGTAAGGCTATTGACATTATGGGCAAGGCACACATTTAACCCTAATGTGAAAAGTGATCATGTCCCCAACAATAAGGTTGATAGCTTTAATCAGTCAACTGTGTTAGTGTAGAAGTCTCAAAGAAAAATATACCAAGATGGGGGTGAATTGGTATTTAAAAATTCTTTTTAAAAATTAAGTATAAAATCAAAACATTTTCACCCAAAAATATTTTCTAGTATCAAAAAAAGTTTTCAACAACAAATTACAAAGCATAAAATAATAATCAAAGTGAAATATTTTCCTAAGTTAAATACTAGCTATGAACAATAAATGAAAATATTATCCTAAGTGTCAAACAATAAATTAATGTAAACTATTTTCCTAAGGCAAATGCAAGCAATGAATAATAATATGGAAAATTGAAAAAGAGATACAAAGATTTTATAGTGGTTTAGCTTTTTCGATGCCTACTTCTACTCCTTTGGCAATCAAGGAATTTCCAATCCACTAAAAAGATTCTTGCTTTTTAACAGAATCAAGTGATAACCCTTACACTAACTTTTTCACAGATGAAACGATAACTTTTACACAATCCACAAGGGGATTCTTGCTTTCTAACTAGATTAAGCGATAACCCACCAATAATGGTTTCTACGAGCTTAACCACAAACCTTCACAAATAGCTTTTCAAGGTTAAGCTAGAACCTTTACAATGGGTTACAAATTTCAGTAAGAAAATACCTTTACAAAGGTTTGGTGCTTAGACTTTGTCACGACCCAATTCCCGGGCCATGACCAGCGCAAGGGCCCAATGAGCATAGCCCACCAAGCCCAAGCAAGCCTATTTTTTTTTTACTAGACTTCTTCTCGACTAAGACATCCACACATATCGCACTCAGTGTGCACAAAGCCAACTCTCAATGGCATTATAGATAAAATATACACATACATACTGATCAAACATAAAATTTGACAATGTACATTACATGTACATAATCACAATACAAAAGGCCTATGACTTCCAGCGGAGAATTTACAATAAAAGGGAAAAGTTGTTACTGAATGCCCACTTTCAACCCAAGAGACACACTACGGGGACTCATCGATCTAGGGTCCAACAGTTTCTTGATCTGAAAATATGAATTTTTAAAACTATGAGTACGAAACTCAGTGAGCGAACATTAGTGGGAATAAACAATAATATCCAGGAATGATTTTAAAACCATGATGCACACACTTGGAACAAAACCATTTTGGTTCAATTCAATATCAAACCCTTTCCCTCAATTCAAATTAATTTACAATGAAGGAGTACTCAATTTCACACATATACACACTTAGATGAACACAAATATCACCACTATCTCACCAGCTCATGTGCAACCCCCACATCGTGCACATAGTTGGAGTTATCGTGTGCATCCCCCCCATCCTGCACAAGCAATATCATCCTCCATATCTCCGCACCCATCATCACCGACATGTGCTTCCCCACATCGTGCACATGTATGGTTATAATTATCACACAATATTATTTGTCAATACATATCACACATCTACACATATATAGCAGCATATTATAGGGATACATGATTTCATGCCTTTAAGCATATCACAATTCACCACATCAAAACGTTTTTATCAAGGGCTTGTTCCTCGACACGTATTTTAAGAATTTGGATAAAATCATTCAGATATTTCATCTCAATACATGTACATTTCCCAAAACAACTTGAAATGCAAGTTCACTCACTGTACTAGGAGTCTTTATACTCCTAATCCAAATCTTCAAGTACAATTTCTGTACTTCCACTAGTAGTATGCTCACCACCTATCCATAATCCATGACACAAAATTCAAGAAATTGTGTCAATTTATCATAAATTATTTCAGGCTCTACAAATCTACATGAATGCATAAAATGCTATGCAATTGTCCGAAAAATCGTTTAAACGCGATATTCGGCCTAATGTGAACAGTACGCAATTTAATTCTCTAAAATCTCCAAATAAGTTCTAAATTAATTTCTTTCAATTTGTATACCTCAATTATACCCAAATTAACTTAATGTCCACAAATATGGTGCAAACTATCAGTCTAGGCCACAAATTACAAAATTACCGCTATTAGGTAAAAATTTATATTTTCATACCGAAAATTCCCACTTAATTTTCATATCCTTAATTCATCATAATACACTTAAATACCATGAAATATCATCCAAACCAGCAGCCAATTTACCTAAAATGCTATGTAATTGTCCAAAAAATCGTTTAAACGCGATATTCGGCCTAACGTGAACGATATGCAATTTAATTCTCTAAAATCTCTAAATAAGTTCTAAATTGATTTCTTTCAATTTCTATACCTCAATTATACCCAAATTAACTTAATGTCCACAAATATGGTGCAAACTATCAGTGTAGGCCACAAATTACAAAATTACCCCTATTAGGTAAAAATTTATATTTTCGTACCGAAAATTCCCACTTAATTTCCATATCCTTAATTCATCATAATACACGTAAATACCATGAAATATCATCCAAACCAGCAGCCAATTTACCTAAAATTTAGTCTAAAAATCTTCACAATTTTTCTTGAAAATTTCGACCATGGTGTGGTATTCATACTAAAATTCATCCTACTTCGTTTTCTCACCCTAATTCATCATTTCTCAACCATTTTACTTGAATCAAAACCAATCCATCATCAATACACATCAAGCAAGATTCAGCTATTGAAGATTCATGGGAAAAATGAATATTTTTCCTATGGTTTTGCTTTTAAACATGGTTAATCACCTTTAAACATCAACATAGTCCAAAATCAAGCCAATCCAACATCAATTTCTCTTCCATACCCATTTTTCAGAATTGAATTCATCATGATAACTCAATATTCAACCATGGAAAATAAGGAATAAAGTATGGGTAGGCTAAGTATCAAGCAAAACTAAAGAAATTTTACCTTTATGTTGCTTGATCTTTGAAAAATCCTTGAAATCCATTGATTTCTTGGTCAAATTTTTTGTTTTTCCCCTTTGTTCTTCCTTTGTTCTTATTGCTGGTTGTTTAGGCCGAATATGGTGAGAGAAAATGGGTTTTATGGGCTGATTTTTGTGCTTTAATATTAAAATACTAAGGCTTGACACATGGCATAAAGCCATTGGTCCATTATTTTAATTATTTGACTTTTTCTATTGAATTTTCCACCAAAATTATTCTTGTATTTATCAAATCCTACCACAAATAAAATCCCTTGGTCTTGACAAGTACTGGGGTGAAAAATTTATCGATTTGCCCCAAGGTGAAAAAATTACGATTTTGCCCATATACTCCGAAATGTATCGAAATTACATTATTTCTACTTTTCAACCTTAAACAACACTAATATTGATCAATCTTAATCAAATGGGGCCAAAATATTTTCTAAAAATTTTCGTTTGGTCCTCTAGTGGTAAAATTATCATTTTACCCTTATGCTCCAAAAATACCAAGAATCACAATTTTTCATTGCTAAACTCCATTTTATACTCCAATAATCATATTATATTTCATATAATTATTCTTGGTCAAATGTGATCAAATCTTTGCTAAAAATCCCTATTTTGTCCTTAAATGACAAAATGATCGTTTTGTCCCTAACCGATCAATTTTTCCAATTGACTCCAAATTAAACCTCAAACTCCGAATCACCATTCTAAGTCATTCTGTGGGTTTTAGAATTTTCAAATTCCTCTTAGAATTTCTATTTGAACTAGTTCAAGGCTCGAATTTAACTTGATTGTACCACTCGGTACAATACTGTCTTTTAATCGAGCTTGACAGGGTCTCACAGACTTTAAGCTTGAGTATAGTGAAAGAAGAAATATCAACTCAAATGAAGCAAATATTCAACTTTTGTACGCTTGGTGGATAACTCAAATGAAGCTAGAAAGTAAGGATAAGCTTTTTAGAGGTCTTTTTAGGGTTTAAAGCTTTGGTTTAGGTCTTCTCTTACTTCAAAATAGCTTGAATGTGACTATTTATAATTGGTGTGAAGTTTGGAGCCGTTAGACACAAGTTTGAATCAAATCTGACTATTGTTGAAACTTGAGGGTTGACTACAAAGCTCTTAGGGTCAACTATGTTCTTCAAATTTTCTCAAATTAGGGCTCCATAGTTGAGTATAACTTTCCTTTATTTGATCCAACTATTGAGAGTGTGTTTTTTGCAAGTCTGAATTACTATATTCGACTATACCTTTTCTATAATTGACTATGTTTGTGAAAAGTCAACTTTTTCATGCTTTCGACTTGTTAAGGTTGATTATACTCAAGCCAAGGTTGACTATGTCTATTCAAAACTTCATTTTCTTGAGCTTTCTAGAATAGGGTCAACTGTAGGCATTGTAAGGTTGACTATGGCTTTATATTCTTCAAGTTTTGCATTCTTTCTACCTTTGGATCGACTTGAGCTTCTCTAAGATCGACTATTAACTTGTGTTTTAAGGTTTCCTTAGCTTTTTGGTGCTTTTCTTAAGCTATTTCTTCCTTGCCTTGTTTTTACCTTCAAATGACATTTCTGTTGGCTCCATTAGTTTTTGATGATTATAAAACATTCCCATCTTTGTGTGTCTAATATCTCTACCTAAGTGTTCAGGATAAAAGTTTATAAAGAAACAATAATTCAATCTTCCTAATGAGCACTTAAAGATTTGATATGGATAAGGAATAAGAATGATCAACATAAAGGACGCTCTCTAGTTGAATAATGAAGATCATTGGTTGGACAAAACTCAAAGTGGAGAAGTGGAAGGTTGAAGCTTAGTGAGAAACAGAATTGACTTAGTCGACCAAGAAAATGGGTTAGTCGACTAAGTCCTCTCTGCCAAATCTGCTACCGAGACTGAACCAACTTAGTCGATCAAGAGAAAAATGTTAGTCGATTAAGAGCCTTCTGTCTGCAACTTACACTAGGCCACTACAAGACAGATTAATGGCTAGAACCTACCCTAAACTATTTTCAACGGTCAAAAATGGTCCAACAGCCATTAGACTTGCTTCTCCAACTATAAAAGGATCTTCAAATGGCAAGGAATCAACTTTTGGCAAACTTTAGAAAGATTTCATCATATTCAAGCCAAGAAAGAGCAAAAAGCTTAGAAATTCTTTTGTATTTCACTGAACCTAAACGTTTATCTTCTGTTATTGTGTTTAGCTTTGAACTGTGTACCACTTAGATCAATTTGTGATCATAGGTACTTTCTCTTCTACTCATCTTTGTAATCTTAGAGTGAGGGATTCATTCTAATTGGTTGTTTCAAGCTTGGTTGCTTGAAAGAGTAAAGATTCCAACTTAGCCTTTGAAAGTTAGGTGTTGGGTTTTGGTTGAGCCCTTTAAAAAATATTGTAAAGGTTGTGGTTGAGCCTTGGAAAACCACCTTGGTGATTTAGTTGAGCCAGAGAAAAACTAGTGTAAAAGTTATGGCTAAGCCTTGTAAAAGCCATTGTAAAAGCTTGGTGGAAGCTTGTGAATTTCACTGTTTTTAGTGTTTGGTTTGAAAATCTTTGGTTGAATAATCAAGATAGTAGATGTAGGTCTTGGACCGAACCACTATCCTTTGTCCATTGTTTTCATTGTTTTACTTTCTTTATTTTTGAGATTAAGTCTAAATCTTGCTAAAAGAGCCAAATTAGTACTATTCACCCCCTTCTAGCACTCATATTTGGGACCAACAATTGGTATCAGAGCTGGTACCCTATTCTTCAAGGTCTAACACCCTTAGGGAGGATCCTATGGCTTTTCAAAAATCAGTTAGAGTTGAAGGACAATCAACAAATAGACCACCTCTGTTTGATGGCTCTAATTACCCTTATTGAAGCACTAGAATGTCTATATACATTAGAGCTATAGATTATGAAATGTGGGATGTCATCACTGATGGTCCCTTTATTCCCTCAACTGTAAATATAGTCACAAATGAGTTGATGCCCAAGCCAAGGCCTGAATAGACTGAGGTTGAAACTAAGAAAGTCCAAACCAACTTTAAGGCAATTAACACCTTGCATTGTGCCTTGACCCCCATAGAATTCAACAAAGTCTCAAGCTGTACAACAGCTAAGCAAGTGTGGGACAAACTTAGGATCATTCATGAAGGGACTTCTCAAGTTAAGGAGTCCAAGATAGCTCTCCTAACATATAACTATGAGATGTTCAAAATGGAGCCTAATAAAGACATCACCAGCATGTTTGATAGGTTCACAAACATCACAAACAAACTCAGTCAATTAGGAAAACCTATCCCTGAGCATGAACTAGTGAAAAGACTTTTTAGAAGTCTACCTAAATCATGTAAGCCAAAAATGACTGCCATCAGAAAAGCCAAAGATTTAAATATCATCACACTTGATGAAATATGCAGGTCTCTCCTTACTCATGAGCTGGAACTAAAGGAAAAAGAAGAGTAAGATAGAAAAGAAGCAAAAAAAAATAAGAAAAACATTGTACTTAAGGCTAGCATCCTTGAAGAAGAGTTATAGGAGCTCTCATGTGATGATGATGATGAATTGGCACTTATTGCAAGAAAATTTAGAAAACTGATGGGTAGAAGAAACATGAGATTAGGAAGAAAAGGCTTCAAAAAAGATTCAAGATTTTCATGGAAAAGAGGCAAAAATGATCCCAATAAAAAAGAGGAACTGATCTGCTATGAGTGCAAGAAACCAGGTCACTTCAAGTCTAAATGTCCATTGCTAAAAAAAGAAACACCAAAGAAAAACAGAAATCGAAAAAGGCAATGGTTGTTGTAGCTTGGTCTGATAGTGACTCGAGCACTGAAGCTAATAAGGAAAGATCAGAAGAAAGAGCAAACATTTGCCTAATGGCCAGAGATGATGAAACAGAGGTATGCTCATCACTTTATAATTTTTCAATGAATGATTTACAAGATGAGTATGACAGTTTATGTGATGAATTTGAAAGCCTATTTATAAAGTACAAAACCTTGAAGAAAAAGGCTGCATTTCTTGAAAAAGATTTGGAAAAGATAAAACAAGATTTCGACTCTATTTTTGAGCAAAGAAATTTTCTACAAATTGAGTTGGAACATTCAAAAATAGATTTTGAAATTATGAGGGTAGAGCTAGAAAACAAATCTGCTGCTTTGCAAAAAGTTCATGATGAAATGCATCACTTAAGTGTTTGAAAAATGATGCTTTAAAGAAAAACTCTTATGTTAAAAAGAATCATCCTAATGCATCATCTAGATGCTATTGTTGTGGAAAATATGGTCATTTATCTTATGAATGTGTTAAAGGTAAAAACCAATAGAAAACTTGAAAAACTTGAGTGCCAAAAGGCTCCTATATTGCCATTAACACTCAAGGACCCATAAAAGTATGGGTACTTATCAAGAAGAACTGAACACCTGTTTTATAGGTTAAGCTGCACCTAAATGAGACATGCTCAAAAGCTTAACTCAAGAAAAGCAGCCATGGTATATGGATAGTGGCTGTTCTTGACACATGACAAGGGATGAAATGCTGTTTGCTCAACTGGACAAGAAAAATGGAGGCACTATGTCTTTTGGAGATGATTCAAAAGGTAGAATCCAAGGGATATGAATGGTTGGTAAGAACTCTCATACTCAAATCAGTCATGTGTTGCTTGTTAAATGCTTGAAGCAATATCCGTTAAGCATCGGTCAGCTATGTGATAAAGAATTTAAGGTCTGTTTTGATTCCAACAAATGTGAAATAATAGATATAGGCACTAACAAAATCACTTTCATAGGAAAAATGTTGAAAAATATGTATGTTATTTTTCTTGAAGATCTAGAAAAGAATAGTGAAATGTGCTTAGAAGCAAATGCTGAAAATGACAGTTGGTTATAGCATAGAAGACTAGGACATGTGAGTTTAAACACCATGACAAAGTTGATTAAAAAAAACTTAGTGGTTGGATTACCTAGTATAAAGTTTGAAAATGATAGAATATGTGAAGCTTGTCAATTAGGAAAGCAAGTCAGAACTTCTTTCAAAGCTAAGAATGTCATGTCAACATCGAGACCTCTTGAAATACTGCACATTGATCTCTTTGGTCCAATTAGCACCACAAGTCTAGGTGGAAAATCTTATGGCTTAGTGATAGTGGATGATTACTCTAAGTATACTTGGGTCTATTTTCTTGCTCATAAAAGTGAGGCATTATCAGCTTTTATAGGCTATTGTAAGAGAGTTGAGAATGAAAAAGGTACAACCATTGTTAGCATTAGGAGTGACCATGGTGGAGAGTTTAAAAATGATGAGTTTGAGAAGTTTTGCAATGAAAAGAGGCTGGAACACAACTTTTTTGCACCAAGATCACCCCAGCAAAATAGAGTTGTGGAGAGAAAGAATTGAACCTTAAAAGAGATGGCTAGGACTATGCTTTGTGAGAACAATCTTCCTAAATACTTTTGGGCTAAAGTTGTAAACACAACGGCTTACATTCTTAATAGGGTCTCAATTAGAGCAATTATCTCAAAGACACCCTATGAGCTGTACAAAGGAAGAAAACCAAACATCTCTCACCTTAGGAGCTTTGGCTGCAAATGCTTTATTCTAAATAATGGGAAACAACCATTAGGAAAATTTGATGCCAAAAGTGATGAAGCAATATTCTTAGGATATGCCATGAACTCCAAGGCTTATAGAATTTTCAACAAAAGGACAATGAATGTTGAAGAATCTGTCTATATAGTTTTTGATGAATCAATTCATTTAGAAAAAGAAATTGATGATGATGATGAAGATTTAGAGAACTTAGGAAAACACATGGATAAAATGAGCCTAAATGATAGCAAGAACAATGAAGAAGGCTCATCTAAAGAAGAGACCGTGGCTCCACCTCTAGAAAATCTACAAAGACTAGAAATCCAACATAGTGACTTACCTAGAAGCTGGAGGTATGTGAGAGATCACCCACAAGAACAAATCTTTGGTGACATATCTCATGGAGTTAAAACTAGGAAAGGAACTAGGGAGACATGTGAATTTTCAGCCTTCATTTCCCAAATTGAACCTAAAAGTTTTGAAGAAGCTGAAAAAGAGGAAAGTTGGATTTTAGCCATGCAAGAGGAGTTAGATCAGTTTAAGAGAAGTAATGTATGGTTACTAGTGCCTAAACCCTCAAATCATCCTATAGTTAGAACTAAATGGGTATTTAGAAATAAAGTTGATGAACAAGGGAATGTGGTTGGAAATAAAGCAAGATTGGTAGCAAAGGGATATAATCAAGAGGAAGGCATAGACTATGATGAAACCTTTGCTTTGGTAGCTAGAATAAAAGCCATAAGGTTATTAGTAGCCTTTGCTTGTCATATGAGCTTCAAGTTGTATCAAATGGATGTAAAGAGTGCATTTCTTAATGGATTTATTCAAGAGGAAGTATATGTTTTTTTTTTTTTAATGCTGGAAATTCTCGCAGGACCCAGCTACCCTGTTGTCGTTTTATTAAGGATCGAAAAAAATTAAGTACAGTAGGGAGGGGGACATAGACCTTACCTCTAGAATTACAAGAGATCGAGAATTAATTTGAAAAGTACCTAATAGGACAAATTTCAATTTATGTGCAAGTTTATTATTGCTATCATAAAATTGAAACTTATCCTGATTACAGAAATCTGAATAAATTTCTAAATGAACTGAACAAAAATAGGAAATTAGGAGTACTACTCCTTTACATTTATTTGAACCGAACATAAGGTAATTTTGTTTTATCTAATCTAATAATCCCCTTGAGCTGACCTTCTAATTGTGAAAATACTTGCAGGTTCTGATGCAAATGTCCCTAGTTTGAGAGGTAATCGGCTGCCTGATTCCCTTCTTGGTAAATGTGCGTGATACGAAAATTAATGCAACTCAGACATTTATGGATGGAAGCTAACAAATATCGAGTCTTCGAAGAACCCCGATGACCCTCTTGTATCATTTGAACTACTATTTTCGCATCCATTTCTATCCAAAGTTTACTTACATTATGCTGAATACATAAAAGTAACCCTCTATGTAATGCAAGTAACTCTGCTTGTAACGAATTATACTGTCCAAAATTTTCTGAGAACCCAAAGATCAAGTTACCTTTATCATCCCGAAGAAGTCCACCTCCCGCAGCATTCTGAAAGTTTTCTTTGGAACTACCATCAACGTTCAACTTATATTCTCCTGTTAATGGTTTATTCCAAAAAATAATCTTAGGCGGATCATGTTTCTTTGGTGCAAAATGAAATCCCCAATGTGTAGCTATTTTCAAATCTCCCTTCCATTGCCATTTACAAAGTAAATTACCCTGAAATAGCTGATTTAACATTTTCTTGATCTTCCATATGACACGATCAGCATACATTCCAAGCCCTCTGTGTTTCGCATCATTTCTTTCAATCCACAAAAACCAAAAAATCAGCACTGGTAATAGAACTCTGATATGGCCTGGTCTAGTATAATCTCCAGAATAATACCAAGAATGTAACACATGCATAGCATTTGAAGGATTATGGACATGAATGTGAAACAAGTAATTCCAAACCTGTTGTGCGACTGACCCTTCCCAAACAACATGTAATAGTGTTTCTTCTGACTGACAGCATAAACACTTAGATGCTAAATGGATGCCTCTAGTCTTCATTCGCACCTCTACTGGAACCCAATTATGCAGCATACACCATAAAAAGAAGGAAACTGTAAGAGGAATACTCTTATGCCAAATCAGCTGGCCTAGTAGGTTCGTTGGTTGTCGTTGTCTTAGAAGCTCCCAAGCACTCTTAGTAGAGAACTCGCCATCTGAAGATTTAGCCCAATATCCCATATCTTCCTTTTCTCTGTTCATAGGAATCTTTAAAATTTTTACCACAATAGATTCTGGAACAATATCTTTCAATTTATCTACATCCCAATCATTGTCATGAAAAAAATAGTTAACTCTAACCATGGAATGATTATGAAGGGGAAAAGATGTTACCAATGGTTCCTCTCCTAGCCAAACATCATGCCAAGAGGACACATCACCTTTGCCTATCTTCCAATGAATTCGCTGTCCCGTAATATTTCGACCATGAAGCATCCGTTTCCATATTGTGGAATCATGCGGTTTTGCAGCTATTGTATGGTAGAGTTTACCTAAACAATATTTAGTCCTTAAATAACGAGTCCAAATGCTCCTGCATGTCACAAACCTCCACCAAAGCTTGGCAGTAAAAGCATCCAACACATCTTTGAGGCTTCGAATGTCCAGACCCCCTTCTGAATGAGGGAAAGTAATTCTATGCCATGAAGCCCAATGAATTTTTTTGCTATCCAAAGATCCTCCCCATAAGAAACTATTAAAGAGTCTCTCTATTTTTTCTATAACACATCTCGGAGGCTTTAATACTGTCACGACCCAATTTCCGGGCCATGACCGGAGCAAGGACCCAATGAGCATAGCTCACTAAGCCCAAGCAAGCCTATTTTCTCTTACTTTACTTACTGTATTCAACGTATACTCGTGTGAGGCATTCACACGTAATGCATCCTGTGTTCATACAAAGCCATTTAACAATGGCATTTTCAACATTTATATACATGCACTATACCAGTCATGTATTTAGAAATTTACATTACATACACATATTCACATAATTGGATTGTATTTACAATACAAAGGACCCAAGACTTCCAGCGGAGACATTTACCACAAAAGGAATCACTATCGGATGCCAGACACATACCCAGGAGATGCACTATGGGGACTCCTCGATCTAGAGCCCAACAGTCTCTTGATCTGAAAATATGAATTTTTGAAAACGTGAGTATGAAACTCAGTGAGTGAATATTAGAAGGAACAAGTAATCTCATCAGAAGATTTGACAATCATGATGCACTGGTTGAAAATAAGGCCATTTTCAACTAACTAATATTTCAAACCTTTTTTTCCCTTACCCAAGAATTTGTTATGCATTCAAGGATTAAACATCCTTGAATTCACACTCATCATTCTATCAAAGTAGTAAATCGACGGTTGTTTACAAACCGTCACATAATAAGGGTTTCACAACCCGTACAATTTATATATGCATATGTACCACGTACAATTTAATTCACCAATTATTCTATCTCATTCATTGTCCCATCTTTTCCTCCACTCTACTATACTCTCAACTCATACATCATTACCGGCATTGCACTTCCCACTCCGCACATGCACGGTAGTAATTATCACAACCTTTATCATTAGACCGGCATTGCACTTTCCACTCCGCACATGCACGGTTGCATCAATTTCACCATAATTTATTAATAATGCATATCAGCATAATACAAGGGTACACAGATTCAGTACACTCAATTTCACATAATTTCTCAATAATACATATAGGCATCATGTTGATATACACAGATGCATGACAATCATATTTAACGTCATTGAAATATTTTCATCTTCAATTTCAAACAATTCGCATACCATACAATCACATATATACACAAATACATAAGCAATCATATACACTGCTAATATTCACTATCCTTAGTGGAAAAACATTTATCAAGGAACTTGGCAAGCAGTATCACTCAGCTTTGCCGCCAAGTTCTTAGGCAAACATTATTTGGTAAAGGGTATCACTCCGCATCCCTTCCAAACTCATGGGCGGAAATCATTTGGTAAGGGGTATCACTCAGCATCCCTTCCAAATTAGTAGACAGAAATCAATTGGTAAGGGGTATCACTCAGCATCCCTTCCAAGTTCATAGACAGAATTCAATTGGTAAGGGGTATCACTCAGCATCCCTTCCATCTATAAGTCCCTTATCATCATTCGCTCATGGATAGGAGATCACACAGCAATCCTATCCTCTATGAGCCCCAAATCATCATTCACACGTACGGTTATAATCATTACACAACATTATCTATCAATGCACAACATATATACATATATGCACACATTTTGGAACACAATCATTTGATCTAATTTATTATCAAACCCTACCCCTTAATTCAATTTAATTTATAATTAAATAATATTCGATTTCACACATATATACTCAAGGACATGAGCAATCATATATATACATGAACACATTTATCTGAGCACTCGCAGGCGTTACGTGTCGCCGTCCCTGCAAGCCCCTGGACAACAAATCACACTTCACCAATGTTCACGAGTGATAGTTTCCAGGAATCGTGGGCGTTACGTATCGTCGTCCCCACTTTGCTCAGTTTTCAAAATTTCTAGTAAATAGTGGGCGTTATGTATCGTCGTCCCCACTTTTACTCAATTCTCAATTTCTAGGAAATAGTGGGCGTTACGTATCGCCGTCCCCACTTTTACTCAATTCTCAATTTCTAGGAAATAGTGGACGTTACGTATCGCCGTCCCCACTTTGCACACCATTTCAGGCATGTGCATTTTCCTCTTCACACGTGCACGGTGGTAACACTTTCACAACACCTCTCAACCATACATGTAAACATCATCACAATGTACGCATTTAGCAAAATCAAATTTCACATCAATAAAATAATATTTCATGCCTTCATGCATACCACATAATATTATGCCTTCATGCATACCAAATAATTTCTATGCCTTCATGCATATCAAATAATTTCTATGCCTTCATGCATAACACATAATTTTATGCTTTCATGCATAACACATATTTACCACATAAAATCATTTTTTCTCAAAGGCTTGTTCCCGACACGTATTTGAAAAAAATTTTGGATAAATCATTTAATTATCCTAATCAATACAATGTGCATTTCCCAAATAATTTGAAATGCAAATTCACTCACCTTCTCACAAATCCGGATTCCGGATGCTCTCGGATTAAAAATCCTCAATCACGATTTCCTTGCCTTTCTCAGACTTCTCACCACCTTAACACAGAATAAAATTAGGAAATTTACTATAATATCCCCAACTAATATAAACTAATTGAAATTGCTCACATATGATACTCAAAGGCAAAAATGCGTCCGATTATCACTTTAACGCGGTATTGCCTAATCTCGACCGATTACCCGATTAATCGGCTATTATGTCCAATTTGATTCCAAATTGCACCATTCTTTTTCTCATAGCTTAATTCACCCCACATCATGTAATTGATGCCAATTTCAGCATTCAATATTTTCCATTTCTTTATAGAAAATTTTGGCCAATACAGTGCATTAGCACTGAAAATTTTTCTACTACATTTTTCACTTGAATTTGTCATTTTCTAATTTCTTTCATTTCAAATGAAATCATTTCATTTGAAATGAACCAATTTCTCATGCATTCTCTACACCCTAGGTTCGGCCTAATGAAGAATCACCATGACAATCAATTTCTTTCTTTCATTTTTGTCCATAATCATGCTTAACTACCTTTAAACACCAACATAGCTTAAATTCAATCCAATCCAACATCAAATCCATACTCATACCCATTTTTCAGAATTCATTCCATCATGATATCTCAATATTCAAGCATGGAAATCAAGAACAAAAGCATAGGTAAGCTAGGGTTAGAGGAAATCTAAAGAAAAGTTACCTTTGTTTTGCTTGAATCTTGAAAAACACTTGAAATCTATGGATTTTTGTCTAGGTTTTATGGTTTTCCCCTTGGTTCATCTTTTCTTCCCTTCAATTCTGGTGGGTACCGACTTTTAAGAGAGAAAATGAGGGCTAAGGCTGATTTTTATGGCCTTTATAATAAAATAAACAACTTTGCCACATGGCATCACGCCATTGGCCCGTTTTAATCTTTTTTTGACTTTTTCTTCCATTTATCCTCCACCACTTGATCAATCAAGTCAAAGTCTGATCCAAGGTTGATCATGGCTGGAAATAATGGTTCTGGTGATGGAAAATTACGGTTTTACCCCCGAGATGGCAAAATTACAATTTTGCCCCTATACTCCGAAATGTACTGGAATTTCATTATTTTCACTATCCAACCTCCAATAACACTAATATAAATCAATATTAACCAAATGGGACAAAATCCTTTCAAAAAAAATTCCCGTTTAGCACTCCGGTGGCAAAATTACCATTTTGCCCTTGTACTCCAAAAACACTGGGAATCACCATTTTACACTGCTAAACATCATTTTATGATTATGGGATCATAACTGTATGTCATATAATTATTTTTTGTCCAGTGTGATCAAATTTTGGCTAAAATCTCCATAAATCAACAAATGAGAAAATGACCGTTTTGTCCCTAACCGGTCAATTTTCTCGATTGACTCCAAACTGGACCTTGAACTCTGAATCACTATTCTGACCTATTCTGTGGGTCTCAAAATTTTGAAATTTCTCTTAGAATTTCTATTAAACTAGTTGAAGCTCGATTTAACTTAATTGTACCATTAGCTACAATACTGGCTTTTCAACCAATTAGACAGGGTCTCACAAATACTTGCAGTAGATAAATTGGCAATGAGGAAAGCACACTCCGCAATAGCGTGATCCGACCCCCAGGAGATAAAATCTTATTTTCCCAACTTGTAATACGGTCATGAATTTTGTTAACAAGAGAATCAAAAAGCAATACCTTTTGTGGACCTTGATGGAGTGGGGCACCGAAATACATGACCGGTAATAGCTTGTGAACAAAACCAGTTGTTTGGGATATAATATGCTTTCTAGAGCTGGCCATATTACGGGCTCTGATGAAACAACTCTTTTGATGATTGAGTTTTTGTCCTGAAATCTGCTCATACTCCCTTATAAACCCAAGAATTCTTGCCAAGGCTGATTTACTCCCATTGGTAAATATCATAATGTCGTCCGTAAAAGCAAGATGACTAATATTCATAGCACAACCAGAACAGAAATGCAAAGACCCATACCGAGAAAATAAAGAGTTGAGACCTCTTGATAGATATTCGACTGCCAGTATGAAAAGAAGAGGCGAAATGGAATCTCCTTGCCGTAAACCTCTCTCCGATTTAAAATATCCTACCAAGCTCCCATTAATTAGCAAAGAAAACCAACAATTATCAATGCACCACCTGATCATATCAATCCATTGTTGATTAAAACCAAATCTGTCCAGCATCTCATATAAAAAATTCCAACTCAATCTATCATAAGCTTTCATCATGTCGAGTTTCAAAACGACATTCCCACCTCTAGCTTTGTAATTAATATTACTAATCAGTTCTTGAGCAAGCAAAATATTATCACTGATTAACCTTTCTCCCACAAAACCACTTTGGTTATCAGATATTAAATCAGGTAAAACTTTAGCTAACCTGCTTGCCAGAACCTTAGTGATGATCTTGTTCAGAACAGTGCACAAACTGATTGAGCGGTAATCTCCCCACGTAGCTGCATCCAATTTTTTTGGCAATAACACTAGCGTGGTAGAAGTTACGCCCCTAGGAAGAGATGTTCCTGCCCAAAAATCTTTCACTGCTGCATGTAGGTCTTGTGCAATAATATGCCAGCATTTTTGATAGAAAAAAGAAGAAAATCCATCAGGTCTTGCTGCACTATCTTTATCAATCCCAAAAACTGCTTCTTTCACCTCTACTAAGGTCGGTTCTGCACATAAGAATAAATTGTCATTGGCTGAAATTAATTTGGGAACTAACTCACCATTGAATCTACTCATATCACAATTCTCAGCTTTCAACAGCTTTTGAAAAAAATCAACTGCAGTTAATTCTATTTGTCTTGGTTCTTCAATCCATTCCCCCACATCATTCTGTATTCTGAAAATACAATTTCTCATCCTTTTTTTCTGCACTCTCATGTGAAAAAATCGTGTATTCCTTTCTCCTTCAACCAGCCATCGTACTCCTGATTTTTGCTGCCAGAACATCTCCTCTATGCTCAACAAGTGATTAAGCTTCGCATAAGCAAGCTGCACCTGTGTTCGGTTAATAGCAGAGGGATCCTGTTGAAACAACAACCTACTGGTTTTGAAGATTTTGAGAAACCAAATTATGTTTTTAGACTTCACAAAGCCTTATACAGATTGAAGCAAGTTCTTAGAGCTTGGTATGAAAGGCTATCTAAATTTCTGGTAGAAAAAGACTATGTTAGGGGCAACATAGATACTATATTGTTTATCAAAAGATGCTCAAATGATTTGATCATAGTTCAAATATATGTAGATGACATTATATTTGGTGCTACTAATGAATCTCTTTGCAAGAACTTTACTAAGGAAATGCAGGGAGAATTTGAGATGAGCATGATGGGAGAATTCAAGTACTTTCTTGGCTTTCAAATCAAACAATGCAAGGAAGGAATTTTTATCAGCCAAGATAGATACATTTAGGACATGCTCAAGAAATTCGACATGTTGAAACTAAAGTCCATAAGCACACCAATGAGTCCAACTACAAAACTTAATGCTGATGAAAAAGGTAAAGATGTAGATCAAAGGCTCTATAGAGGTATGATTGGATCTTTTCTTTACTTAACAACAAGTAGACTAGATATTTAGTTTAGTGTGTGTTTGTGTGCTAGATTTCAGTCACAACCTAAAGAAACACATCTAACAACTGTAAAGAGAATATTTAGATACCTCGTAGGAACTCAAACCTTATTTAGATACCTCTTAAGAACTCAAACCTTAGGAATTTGGTATTCAAAAGAATCATCATTTAGTCTTGTAAGATATTCAGATGCAGATTTTGCAGGAAGCAAAACTGATAGGAAAAGTACAAGTGGAACATGTCAATTCCTAGGTAGCATGTTAGTGTCCTGGTCAAGTAAGAAGCAAAATTCTGTAGCATTGTCCACTGCTGAAGTTGAATATGTATCCTTAGGTAGTTGCTATGCACAAGTTTTATGGATCAAACAACAATCGAAAGACTATGGATTGTCGATGAATAACACTCTAATATATTGTGACAATACTAGTGCAATTAACATCTCAAAAAATCCTGTACAACACTCAAGAACTAAACACATTGAGGTTAGACACCACTTCATCAGAGATTATGTGACTAAAGGTGAATTTAATATTGAATTTGTAAGCACTTTGCATCAGGTAGCTGACATATTTACCAAACTCCTTAATGACGATAGATTCTGTGAGATTAGGAGAAATCTAGGAATGAGTTGTTTGGAAGAGTTATAGGGTCAAGTCTGGACTAAGTAAAGAAAAACAAAAGACACTTAGTCGACTAAAATGTGAAACTTAGTCAACTAAGAGGATTCTGTTTCATTAAAACCAAAGAACTATTGGCTGAATGATAAAAGATGAAAATAATTAAAATTTATGCCTACTGGGTAACAAAAGAAAAGAAGAAAACTTGAGGTAGTAAATAGTGAATATTTAAGAGGGAGTTTTGAAATTTTTGGAAATTTAGGCACTTGTTAAGGGGGAGGAAGATGGTTCTTGAATTAGAAATTGTCAAAAACTCATACACCTCATCTTCTGAAAATCGTCCCCTCAAAACCTAAGAAATCTCCTATGCATTCCCTTATTTGAAATCAACTAGAAATCCTTCTCCCCTCACAGCTTGAAACCTTAAGTGTAAAATCACTCTTAGAACACCCAATGGCAAAATCGACTCTAGTCAAAGAGTTACTTGAGAAGAAAAAGGGAAAGAGACCAATGGAAGAAAGCCTCGAGATAGAGCATCCACAAAAGAAACAGAAAGGGGTATCGGGTCCAGAGATAAAGAAGACTGGGAAAGATTCTAACAAGAAGAAATAGAAAGAGAAAAAGAAGAAATATGAGAAACTGAAAAAGAAAAACAAGGGAGAAATGGCTCAAAAAGGTACTTCATCCTTCTCATTTCTAAAATTTAGGAATAAAATCCATGAGGAGAGATTTAGGAAGATAGAAAATGCTCCCATTACCTGCGAGAAGTTTATTGACTGGGAGAGTTTTAATGAAACCCAAAACTTCAGACCAGTTTAATCGATTACTTCAATGAGATGAGAATTAAGGATTATAGTTCTTTCAAGGATAGAACATATAGTGCTAGTCTAGTAAAAGAATTCTATGCTAGGATTGCTTTAAGTGAAAAAGAACTTGATGATCCCGAGGATTTTTCAGACAATAATTTGAATGTATTCTTGAATAGAAAAGAGTTTATGGTCATTGCCTCTGATTTGAGTAACCTGCTGGAGATAGAAGGTGAAGAAGGTGAATTTGAAATGCTAGAGAAATATGATCCTTCATTTGTGTGGGAAATTATGACTGGAAAGAAAGGAAAATTTTCTTCAAAAAGTAATGTAGGACTGATAATCAGTCCACAGTTTAGAATCTTGCATTATTTTGTGGCTGCAAACCTGCATGGAAGAAGTTGAAGCTTAAGCTACATCAGCCTCTAGGATCTTTGGCTGATGGAGCATGCCTTTACTAGAGTGGTTCTGAACCTTGGAAGGTTCATGATTGAGAAATAGAGAGCAACCTGCAAATTGGAAAAGATTCATCTGCCATATGGGAATGTGATTGTTTCCTTAGTGAAAAAGAAAGGAGTGTGGGCTAAGAGGTATGATCTGGACATGGTGAAAAGTAGGGACCAGCCCATCTACCTGAGAAGCTTGATTAAGATGGGATACGAAGTGTATGGGTACACTTTCACCAAGACATCCAAGATCACTTTTGTGCAAACCCAACCAGAAGCAGCTCTTGCTCCAACTGAATCAAGACCCTCTCATTTCTCAAATGGAATCATGTTTAACTTGCTGATGAGGATGGATGCTAAGCTAACTGAACAAGGAGCAAGGCTCTTAAAAATGGAGGAAAAGATGAATGAAATAGCAACTAGCTTGAAAGAAAAATCAGCAATACCATCTGAACCTACAGTAGCTGACTCTTCTGCTACTCAAAGCATGGTACCCGAAGAACAAGGTGCTGAAGGGTTAGCTCTATAGCTAGAAGGCTCTACATTTCATGATGCTAGCCTTGATTTTCAAGCTAAAGGTTCTACCTACCATAGTGCCAGTCTTGGACATCAAGACCCTAAACTAGGATTTGAAGAACCTCTCCATTCCCCCTCAGTAGAACCTCAAACAAAAAAAAAATCTGATCAAGGAACTGAGGTAATTCGTTCACCTCTTGGTCCACTTGAGCCTCAACTTCAACCACAACCTGAACAAGAAACATCCCATCCTCACTCAGATGAAGTTTTTATCATGGGCTTGTTCTACCAAATGGTAAGAGAAGAACAAGTAGAGAAAGAGGCAGCAGCAGCTCAAGCTGCCCAAGCAATGCCTTCAGAACCAGAAGCTGCAGCAAAAGGAAAAGAAAAATCAGAAAAAGGAAAAGGAAAAACAAAAGAAACAGCTTCTGTAACTAAGCCTCAACAACCTGCTATGAGAAAGAAGACATTGGCCAGAAAATCTGTACCTCTAAGAACAAGGAAGTCTTCCAGATTGGCAGAGAAGGCTAGATTACCACATGTAACATCTCCTCAAGCACCAATAAAAGTCTCTGATCAGACTACTCCTCAGAAAGCTACAAAGACACTTCGTCAGCTTCATCAGCAAGCTTCTAAAGCATCCTCTCAACCACCTCCTCTACGACCACCCTCTCCTATTCCTTTGAATCCTTGGTAAGAGCAAACAATGTCCCTTGAATCCACAGCATCTGCCTCTGAGGAATGATGCCTTAACCCCCCCTCTGATGATGACAAAAATGGGGAGTAGTAAAATGATAAGAAAAATAAAAAAAAATCTGAGGGTAGAGGTACCCAACATTTAGGGAATGACACAAGAAAAACAAAAAATCATGAGGGTAGAGGTACCGGGCTTCTAAGATAGCTAAGAAGAAAATTTAGTTCAGGGGTATTTTCGAAACAAATTTATGGTTATTTAAATTGTTGGCTATTTGTGCCTTAATGTCATTCAAACACTGAATTCTAACTCTTGTTAGTTTTATGGTTGTGTGATATATGCATGTTGACCTTTATTTATGGTTATGATCTTTGAAAATGTTGCTATACTTTGATGCTAGTGATATTGTGGAATGCTGCTGTAAATTTCTTCTTTGCTGATAAAATCTGATGTTGTTAATAATTTATGCTGATGCTTCGATAATTTGGAATGTGTACTGGTGGCTAAGGATCTTTGTGATATTGTGAATAAATTGTGTTTAAGAATAAGGATGAATGCTATGTGAAATATATCAGATGAATGATGAATGATGTAGACAAAAATATGATAAAATGAGCTGTTGACAGAAATTGCAAAGTTCTGATAATAATCTGTCAATATTTATCTGTTGCAAATTGTCTTGAAAAATTCTGCACATATATACATTCTGAATATATGAAATCATTTTCTATATGACATGAATAAAAATGTGTTGAAATAAGTAAACAAAATATACACACAAAAAAAGGGAGCATGATTTAGGGGGAGCAATCATCATTTTCTGCAAAAACTAAAAAGAAATTAAAAAGACACCATGCTGTTAACCAAGGGATGTTTTGTCATAATCAAAAAAGGAGAAATTGTTGGCTCCATTAGTTTTTGATGATTATAAAACATTCCCATCTTTGTGTGTCTAATATCTCTACCTAAGTGTGCAAGATAAACGTTTATAAAGAAACAATAATTCAATCTTCTTAATGAGCACTTAAAGATTTGATATGGATAAGGAATAAGAATGATCAACATAAAGGAAGTTCCCTGGTTGAATAATAAAGATCATTGGTTGGGCAAATGTCAAGCCCGACCCTAAATTATCTGACATGACATTTACATATGTGACATCATGCTTGCATATCTGAATAGCCCGGTAGAGTTGATAAAAGCCGGTATTGTACTTAGAAGTACAAATAAGTTGATTTATGCATCGAACTAATAAAATAGAGATTTTAAAGTGAAATAAGGAATTTCACAGTCCAAGAACTACTCGAAATAGTAATTCGGAGTTCGATGGCCAGTTTGGAGTCAATTGAGAAAATTGATCGATTAGGGACAAAATGGTCATTTTGTCATTTAAGGACAAAATGAAGATTTTTATAAAATATTTTGATTTCATTTGACCATGAATAATTATATGAAATATAATATGATTATTGGAACATAAAATGAATTTTAGTAGTGAAAAATTGTGATTCTCGGTATTTTTGAGACACAAGGGCAAAATGGTAATTTTGCCACTAGAGGACAAAAAGGGAATTTTTAGAAAATATTTTGATCCCATTTGATTAAGATTGATCAATTGAAGTGTCATTTGAGGTTGAAAAGTGAAAAAAATGCAATTCTAGTACATTTCGGAGTATAGGGGCAAAATCGTAATTTTTTCACCTCGGTGGCAAATCAGTAAATTTTTTGCCCCAGCACTTGTCAGGATCAAGGATTTTATTTAACAATGGAATCGATAAATATGGAATTAATTGTGGTGGGAAATTTAGAAGAAAAAGTCAAAAAGTTAAAAAAAAGGCCAATGGCATTATGCCATGTGGCAAGCCATTATATTTTATTATTAAACTAATAAAATCAGCTTATAACCCTCACTTTCTCTCTCCAAAATCTGCATGAACCAGAATTGAAGAGAAAAGAAAGGAAACAAAGGGAGAAAAGCAAGAAAACTAGCCAAAAATCAAGGAATTTCAAGTGTTTTTCAAGAATCAAGCAAAACAAAGGTAAAATTTCTTTAGTTTTACTCTAACCCTAGCTTACCCATGCTTTAGTTCTTATTTTCTATGGTTGAATGATGAGTTATCATGCTGAAATCCTTGAGGCCGAATGGGTATGGATGAGAATTTGATGTTGGATTTGCTTGAATTTGAACTATGTTAAGGTTTAGTGATAGTTAAGCATAGTTATGAACAAAGTTATAAGAAAAACATTCAATTTCTCTAGGGTTCTTCATTGGCCGAACCATGAGGGTTGAATATCAAGGAGGAATTGTTTGAATATCAAGGAGGAATTGTTTGAACTTCAAGGAAAATGGATTGAAAAAATGAAGAATTAAGTGAGAAATGTGACTAGGAAAAATGGATTTCAATGCTGAAATTTAGTTATTAGAAATGTGTGTGATGAATTAAGGTTTTAGAAGAGAAATGGATCAATTTGGAGGTGATTTGGACATAATTGTCAATTAATTAAGTGATCGGTCAAATTTAGTCGATACCATGTTTAAGCGACAATTGGACACATTTTTGCATTTGTATATCATGCATTAGTAATTTAAATTAGTTTATATTAATTTAGGGACAATATAGTAAATTCTCTAATTTTATTCTATGTCAAGGTGGTGAGACGTCCGGAAAAGGCAAAGAGATCGCACCCGAGGACTAATATTCGAAGTAACCAAAATTAATTTTCGGAAACTATGAGTAAACTTACTATCGTCTTAATTATCTAGAGTAGATTTATTTAATTGAGTGATTTTATGGAAAAATGGTTTAATTGGAAAATTATTGTGTTTTATGGGAAAATGAGATTTTATAAAATAATTTTGTAAATTTTTGAAAATTTAATAATGATTTCAAAAATAGAGTAATTGGAGACCTACATTGTGATTTGTGTTGTTTATCCATGATTTTAAATTAAATGGCTTATGACATTGTGAGTATGACCGGCTATATTTATGATGTGTTGAAAATATGTAAATTGCTTTGAATTGCCTTGTTATGTGAAATAAAGTATTGTGAGCCATGTCATACTAGTGAGATTTTATTGACTGGTAGAATATATATAAAAAAATGTGGGTACTGCAGTGACGGGAGTTCCGTGGACCAGCCTAATTAGAGGGGCATGGTTCCCAATTATTGTGCTTACCTCAATTGGAAAGGCGCGTAGGGTAACTCCCGAGGTGAGATCAGAGTTCACTTCACGCCTAACCACCATATGAAAGTGAGACTTAGCCAACGCCAAGGAACGACAGTGTTATCATATGTGAAAATGTGTTTTATGTGTATGTGATAATAAACACCCTTGGCGGTCTCTGTAAGATGCCTCGGCCGGGGTATCTCCTAGAATGAGTTTTGGCACCAGCTAAGTGTTTTTAAGGCAACATAAGCCTTGTTGATTTATTTAATGAAATAAGACTGTTTGCGTTGGAGGGAATGAATTTCCAAATTATGAAATATGTGTTGTGACGGGATATTTTATGTCTCATTTTACTCGGCTTTAGATACTTTAGATGGTATCTGTTTACTCATTGAGATTATGTAATCTCACCCTTCTTCCTATATATTTTTCAGGCTCGAGATAGTTTATAGACAGTTGACTTGACAGAGAGACGAGTTTGGAGGTGCATTCATAGAGAACAAAGGTTATGTAGTCTTATGCCTTTGTGTTTACGTTGGGGGCCCACTTGTCATTGTATGTTGAATTATATACTTTAATTATTTTTATTACTGTACGTATGATTTGATTTTACTCTTACACTATAAAATTTATTTTTGGAAAACTTTGTAAATATCGTGTTTTGAGAAACTGAATATTATATTGAATATTTTTATTCTATTCAAATAATTATATTTTTGCTTTAAATAAATGATTTTGATTTCAAAATATATTTTGATTAGAAAATATGTATTTTTCACTTATGTACTACGTTTTTAAATAGATTTTGAAATTTTGGTGAAAAATGACCGAAATGCCCCAATGAGGCGAAGACTATTTTTCTACTTTAAAAAAAAAAATTATAATCATCGCTCACCGGGGAAGTGCGAAAACTGATATGCAAGCCTTGCGAGGTCCCGAGGGGCATTCGGGGAATTGAATGTCTATCGGGACATCGCGGCGGTTGTCATGGGCCCGATGGGGAGTTCTGGGTCGTGACAGCAAAACTCAAAGTGGAGAAGTGGAAGGCTGAAGCTTAGTGAGAAACAGAACCGACTTAGTCGACCAAGAAAATGGGTTAGTCGACTAAGTGCTCTCTGCCAAATCTGTGACTGAGACAATTTCAAATAGTTATGTAACTTTAGAAGATTAAAAATATATTTGAGACAATTTCAAACGTTTGACTTTAAGTTCAAGATAGCATGTAATTTTTGTTAAATAAAAGCATGATGTAACTTAAGGCTAATATCTCCTCTTTTTTGATACGACAAAAAATGAGCATATTGCATTTGAAATTTCTTGAAACCTTCATTTGACCTAATTAGTCTCAATGTCCTAGTTGAAAACATTTAAGTGTAATGAGAAAGGCAAAGAAATGAATATTTCTTTATATGCTAGCATGTTCACATATTCATTCAACTAAATAATCAAGTAATCATGCAATTATCTAAAAACAAACAAATTGTATACACAACCAATCATGCAAATATATTCATAAATTTATATGCAAACAAGTATAGTAAGAAACATAGTAATCATCATTCAAGCACGAATGCAAGGTATTAATAAGCACAAATTTAATATGGTGTTTAAGAGATTTTACCAACAGAGATGAACACCACTTGTTGAGATTTTACCAAGATCAATGTTAAAGATTTTCAGTGCTCAAGAAGCCTAAGATAGTGTCAATGGCCATCTCCCTTTTAAGCATTCACTAAAGCAATTCCATCAAGGAGAAGGGATTGAATGGTTAATCATATTAAAGCATAATCTTACCTTCCCTTAGATGGATTATGAGACAAATATGGGGATAAATCTGTTGGGAGAAGGGTTTAATCATGCCATATTAACAATTGAAACAAAAATAAAATAAACATGAATATAAGAACGCAATGAATTGAAACAAAGAATCGACTTTCCTTTCAAGGTCACTTTCATTGAATTTTGGATGATTTACAATATAATACATTGAAGGTATGATTTTATTTGATCGTTACCTTAAGGACAAAGAAAAATTGGACTTCTTGTTTTAATAACGTCGATCAGCCTTTAGAAAGTCTTCTCACCAAGCTTGGTTGTTGCAAACCAAAACTATTCAAATACATAGCCTCTAATGATTGTCCACACAATGATTTTGAGAACCCCTACGTTAGGGTGGGATTGCTAAGCTGTTCAATGTGCTACCAAGGGAGTGTTCACAAGACTTCTCTTTTAGAATCACCTTTGCCAAAATGTTAGAGAAGAAAACTATTTTTCTCTCTTGTACACACCTAGAGGCAGCACACAAGCAACTAGGTTTCCTTTTTTCCTATATATATATATATATATATATTAAGAATGGCTTATAGCAAGGTATTTATACTTTGGTTCAACTTTAGCCTTCATTAGCTTTTATATTATTTTTCATGTAATTTGCTACTTAATCCTTACACTTAATTGAACCATGCAATTAAGTTGTTAAGTGGTCCTTGTACTTAATTAAATCATTTAATTAAGTTCAATTGAAGTTCATAACTTTCAATTTTTGTTTAAGTCTAACTTAATCACCTATCTCAATTTAATCTCAATCATCATCTTTTATGTATGACCCATTAGGCTTATAATATGATGGCACTGGAATTAAATTGTAATCTTAATTAATTAATTTAATTCCATAAACCAAGATTGGCATCTAGTAATGTACCATGGCCACCTAAAAGTTAAAAAAGTCAAGATGGTTTGACTTAATCTTTTGATGATCAGTTTCTCAATGAAATTTATTCCTTCATCATATATCCTGGAGATGATAAATGCATGATGTAATGTCTACTCTTATAGATCTCCACATTGTTCCTGAAGTTAGATCATTAGCTTTATAGAGACTTATAAAACTTTTTTAATAATCTCTAAGTCACCTTGGCCGAAGACTTCAATAAGGTAATATCAACTAAAAATTGTTAGGATATGTCCCCTTAATCACTTGGGGTGACGATTCCTATCTTAAACACTCATTTACCTTCACATGCTTCATGTTACAACCAACTATATCCTATTTTGGCATCCTTAGTAGGACTCGTAGGGATATAATCAAATATATTGCACTCCACAGATAAGGCAACCTAGTGTCTTAAGTCTAAGAAGTATTTACATGATTGACATAAGAGAAATAATGCATAATCATTAGAGTGAGATACCGAATGCACTTTTCTTGTTAGGTCATGTTTAGTTGTAGTACCTCATATTTTCGTAAAGTAGCTAATAAAGTTTACGGATGCCAATTGAGGTTAATTATCGAGTTAAAAAGGGTAATTCAGAAGTAAACCTGTGAAATCTCAACCTTCATAGACATGTAACTAGAAGTAGACGCAATAATGCGAACTAGGGATAATTTCGTAATTTCTCTTAGTGAGCTCTTACGAGTGGGTTTTCTGATGCTATTAAGCTCTAAATAGGCCTAAAGAATGAATGAATGATGTTTATGATGGTAAAATAAATGAAGAAGATAAAAATAATGATAATTCCTATGACAGGGCCAAAATGGTTATTTGCATCTTGAGTCTTAAATTTTTTTTTTCATAAATCTGAGTATTTTTAGTCTATTATGGACCTTGTCCTAGTGTCAAAAGAGTAAAAAGATTGTACAAAGGATAGGAAAAAGACAAAGTTACCATGTTAAGGGCATTTTGGTAATTTATGTGAGAATTGGATAAATTTTAGATATAAATATCTAAAGCTCCAACAATTTTCAACAACTTCTAGCAACTCTTCTTCTTCCTCCCCTCTCTTCTCTCCATTTCGCATTTTCTTCATTTCCATGGAAGCCTCCCATGGTAACCCTAAACCTTGTGTTTTTCTACACCTTTTCATAGGGTTTTTCATGCTCTTTCTCTTTTACACCTCAAAAGCCCTTAAAGGTCTTCCTTTGATATATTTTCTCACTAGCTGGATTGGTGGAGAGAGAGAGAGGGAGATTGTCCACAATAGCTTGAAAGCTTTCGAAAATGAATTCAACTACAAAAACTACCAATGTGAGTAATGAATTAGGTTTAATTTTCAAGTTGTTGATAATGGTTGATGATTAGAATGGCGAGTTGATCTATTGTTGAGATTGTTAGTCATTTTTAGAGTGACTAGAGTAGAGTAAACAAATAGCCACTTAATGGTAATTGGGAGCTAGTTAGGAATAACTAGTTGAACTTGAATTAGGAAATAGCTTTTGAGAGTATATTAATGCCAATTTAGGTTGGTTGTGATGATGTGTGTGCGATAGGTTCCAACAAGGACTCACATGTCCATTTGGAACATTACTTGAAGTTAGAATCGATTTAAGGAATCAACAAGAACGGTGAGTGAACTTGCATTAAAACTGCTTTAGAAATGAATGCATGTATGTTTGATTTGTCACTTGAAAATATTTTAACGGTTTTATCTTCAAAACGTGCACGGGAACAAGCTTTTATTGAAAGGTTTTTGTGTTATGAAATGTGATTTAATGAATTTGCGAACTCCTTTTATATGTTGATATATATATATGTATTATACCTTGGTTGATAATATTGTGTAACGAATATAACTGTGCGTGTGCACGATGTGGGGGGATGCACATGCCAGTGATGACAGTGTGTGGGAGTGTGGAGGATGACATTGTTGTGCGCAATGTAAGGGTTGCAAATGAGCTAGGTGAGGCGGTGACGGTACTTGTGTTTATACATGTGTATATATATACTTACATAATACAAAGTTTATGAACATGGTTTATGGTTGTAATGTATGTGAATCATGCATATTGTGCCTTGAGAATTGCTAAGTATTTCAATTTGAGTTTATTGCAGCAAAAATGGCTTTTTTTGTGTATAGTAAAAACTTTTTTTTTTGATGTTCTGTTTTTGGCTACAGCGAGAATGTTTCTAGCTATAGCTAGAAACTCTCGAACATTGGAGGTTGGCTACAACATTATTTCTGGCTGCAGCGAGGATTTTGGCTGCAGTGAGAATCCATTTTCCCTGCAGCTAGAAACTCTCGGGTGGTGGTGCAGTGCCTTCATTTTGACAATAATTTTGACCACCTTTTGATCAGAACTGGACAAAGTGATAGAATCAAAGTTTTATCCCAGCCTCTTAACTTTCTAATGAGCCAAAAACCATGTCAATTGGACCTCTGTAACGTGAGATATGCTTGAAAAACCGAAACATATGCAAACCCAAAATGCCTTTCTACTATAGCAAGAAAGTGCTTATAATTTGACAAATATATTAACCACATTCCAATTTGAACTAGGCAAAGTGGTCAACAGAAAAGTTGTAGCCTAGCTTCTTAGCTTTGTAATGAATTAAAGATCATATCAATTTGACTTCTGTAGTGGGAGATATGCTTGAAAAACCAAAATATATGTAAACCAAGAATGTTTCTCACTATAGCGAGAAACTTGTTGTGATGCTTGTTACCTTGCTTGATTTTGACATATTTTCTCACCCATTTAACTTCATGGATTGCTCATGGGTTTTTCAACACTTTGAAGCTATTAATCAAAGTTTGAAATATGGGGTTTTTAGTAAGAAATTAACTCAATTGCATTGTTTTTGAAACAAGTGCATCATGATTTTCAAGTTCTCCTTATCGATTGCTTGTTCCCTTCTTATGTTCACTCACTGAGTTTTATACTCATGTTTTTCTTAAACTTCATGTTTTTAGATTTAGAGGCAGTTGGGACGCAGACTAAGTCATCCACGCATGCTCGTCTTTTGGTAGGTACTATGGCATCTCAATAGTTGTGCCTTCACCTAAGGTCATTTCGTTGACGGTCAAAAGTCTTTGTTAGTGTACATATACATGTAATGTAAATCATTAGGATTCTTGTTATAAATAAAAATATGTCTATTAGATTAATGATGCCACTATAAATTGGCAAATGGGTGACATTATTTTGGTATAATACAAATGTGAGTATTTGATTACCATAATGTATCATTGAATATTTTTATAGTCAAGAAATACGGAATGTGACTTTAAAAATGATGGTTGGAACAATGACCAAGATCACACAAATAGGCTTGCTTGGGCTTAGTGGGCTATGCCCATTGGGCCCATGCGTCGATCATGGTTCGGGATTTGGGCTGTGACATTAGTAAACTTGCTCTCCCATGGCAAATACCTACATTTTAGTTTTAAGTATCTCTATACTTCAACTTATGAGATTGATTGCTTACTTTCAAATTAAGGAACATAGAATGTGTCACGATCTGAAACTCCCCATCGGGCCCATGACAACCGCCGCGAAGTCTCGATAGGTATTCACACACCGCATACCAACTGAAACCCCACAAGGCTTTCGTATCAATTTTCGCACTTCCCCGGTGAACGACGATTATTAATTTCGTATTTCAAGAATTCATAAGTCGTTTTCAAAACCAAAACAATTTAATAATATCTCTGGGCTCATAGGGGTATTTTCGTCATTTTTCTATGAAAATCTTAAAACTCAGCCAAAAACGTAATAAATGTGTAGAAGATACAAATTCCATAGTTTGAAAATAAATTTAAACGTCTAAAACATTAGTTTGAAGCAAAATTTTGAATATATGTATATAATAAAAATTTTCAATAAAATATTTTTATTTTTTTTATAAAACAATATTTATAGAAACATCGGTAAATAATTTTTATAGCGTAAAAGTTAAATATATTTATACATACTAAAATGCAAGTAGCCAAAGTATAAAATTACTTTTACAATGACACGTGGGCCCCCGACTGACCAAATGTAAGGTAAGCAGTGCACCTACGATCTCAAGGAGTATAACTCCACAAGTGACCCTCTATCAAGTCTGCTATCTACAGACGACTTCAAGCTTGTAAGGTGTGGAAAAAAGGGGTGAGATTATAAAATCTCAATGAGTAAACAGATACTAGCTAAATTATTTAAAGTGGAATAAAAGGAGACAAAATTTCAAATTCTTTCTTTATACTACCATTCGTCTTATCTCAACTCGTTTCAATTGAGTAGAGACAAATAAAATATTCTATCGAGTAAAATAGAATTATTTTACTCGATTAAATTAATATTTAGTATGGCTTATGTATTTTTTAAAAACTTAACTTGGCTTATGCCAAAATCATTCTCGGGGATACCTTGTAGGGGTCATCCACTCGAGTCAGCCAAGGCTGTGAAAATTTCATAATTTCTCAAAAAACAGCTGTTCCTTGGCGTTGGTTGAGTCTCACTTCTATGTGGTGGTTAGGCATGAAGTGAACTCAAACCTCACATCGGGAGATACTCTACGCGTCTCTCCAATCGAGGTAAGAGTTAACCGGGTTTACCGTGCCCCCTCTAATAGGCTGGTTCAAAGAAGCCCGCCACTGCAGTGTAGAATAAGTCTCACCATAATAATAAAATCTTAACTAGCATGATATGACAATTTATCACAGTCTAGCCTCTCAAGGCTGAATACACAGTATAAATAATTTTTGCATAAACCAGTCTAGCCATTCATGCTCATATATTGCTGTAAGCCATATAATTTAAAACACATTTTATAACACAATCAAACAGTCTCCAATTACTCTAATTTCAAAACCAATTGTTCCATTTTTCAAATCAATTTATAAAAATTCAATTTATTTTGTAAATCCAATTTATTTTATAAATTTCATAATTTTCTTGTAAAATCAATAATTCACCCAATAAAATGATTTTTCATAAAATCATTAGATTTAATAAAATCTACTCTAGATAATTAAGAAGATAAAATGTCCACTCACTATTCTAGGAGTAGAGATACTCCAATCCTTTGTCCTCGGGTGTAGTTTCTAACCCGAATCAATTGGCTCACATCCTATCCATAATCCATGACACAAAATTCAATAAATTGTGTCAATTTATCATAAATTATTTCAGGCTCTACACAATGCATGGAAATTGGGTAAAAATGGTTTAGACAGTCGTTGAATCACGGTGTCCGACCGACTCGCCTACACGCGGTCTAAATTGCTAAAATCTCCAATTTATCTTCGAATCAATTTCTTTCAATTTCTATACCTCAATTATACCCAAATTGACTTAATGTCCATAAATATGGTGCAAATTATCAGTCTAGGTCATAATTACGCTTTTACCCCTAGTGGAAAAAATTCTGATTTTTGCACCATAAATTTTTATTTAATTTTTTAACTTTATATTTCATCAATTCTCAACAATTTCACTTGAAATGAAATCATTTCATTTTCCACATATCCACTATGAAATTCGGCCTAAATGAATTCCCATGGAATAGGTGATTTTCTCACTTAATTTTCTTCCTACACATGACTAACTAACTAAAAACACTAACATAGTTAAAAACTAAATAATTCCATCAACTTTCTCTCTCTAAACCTATATGACCAGGTTTGAATCCACCATAAAAACATGAAATCTAACCATGGAAACTAAGGAAAAATACATGGAAATGATAGATCATAAGCTAAACTTGAAAAATCATACGTTTAAACATTTGAATCCTTGAAAAATCACACTTTTTCTTTGATTTTCTTCCACTTAGGGTTTTATTTTTGTTTTCTCTCTCTTCTTGCTGGTTTGGCCGACCATGAAGAAGATGGGCTGATGAAAAATTGGCTTTTTATAAGCCTAATAAAATAATATTATTTTATTCACTTTTTTAATATTTTTATTAATTTATTTTATTATTCTATTTTTTTCTTTGACTTTTGATCCACCTTTAGCTTCCTTCACTTATCCATTCATCATAAGTAGTTTCTAGAGTCATCCAAAAAAATCTTGGCAGAGTAATTTTGTAAAATTACACTTTTACCCTCGAAAAAGTAAAAAATTACATTTTTACCCCAAAAACTGAAAATTTACCAAAATGCATATTTTTCACTCCTAATACTCATACCATTGTCCAATTTTTCAAATTTGATCCAAATTCTATGGAAAATTCAATTTTCGTCCTCGGGTGGTAAAATTACGATTTTACCCCTATACTCTAAAATGTACCGAAATTATATTTCCTTTTTGGTTTTCAACCTCAAATTATGTTCTAATTAGTCTAAATAATCAATATTAATCAAATGGGGCCAAAATATTTTCTAAAAATTTCCGTTTCGTCCTTAAATGGTAAAATTACCATTTTACCCTTATGCTTCAAAAATACTGAGAAATTAAATTTATCATTGCCAAATTTCATTTTATGCTCCAATAAATCATATTATATTTCATATAATTATTCTTGGTCAAATGTGATCAAAATTTTTTATAGAAATCTCTATTTTGTCCTTAAATGACAAAATGACCGTTTTGTCCTTAATCGGTCAATTTTCCTGATTGACTCTAAATTGGACCTTGAACTCCAAATCACTGTTTTGAGAAATCCCTGGACTGTGAAATTCTTGATTTTACTCTTAAAATCCTTATTTGAACTCATTCAAGGTTTAATCGACTTAATGGTATCATAAGGGGCAATATCGTTTTTTAACGATTTCTCGAACTTCCCAAATATGTAAACATTCTATTGAGCATGTAAATGACATCGTAATTATTTTGTAGAGCAAGGTTGACAAAATGTATCAGTCTATAGGCATTATTAATGTCTAGTCTCAATGATACATTGACCAAGAACATTTAGAGATTATGCTTTGATGTATAGGGATCTCATAATTGCAACCCATTATAATTCCCTTGTAAGGCATGTTAATCTCATGGACTTCATCCAATTAGGCTTATAACCCATTATAATTGATATCTTATCAATGATGGAAACCCTCTAATCATTCAATGTGAATGATATTCTTACATGATTGGAACTAAACCTTGACTAATCTCAATTGGTTGTAGAGCTTATTACGACAATCTCCTATTAGCACAAAGCTAATTGCTACCAATCCTATGTGGATCCAATCCATTTAGCAATCATGTTTTAATGTTGACTTGTTTATGCCCTTTAATGTGGTTAATTGCTTTTATCTCTGTGATGTCACAACATTTTGTTATATTATTATATTTAGATGCAATGAGATGCAGGTTCTACAGTATGACTCCATTATTACATTAACAAAGTTTAGAATCCCTTTATTAGTTGCATGAACTAATGATCTAGATATCCTCTTATTTGAGCCATTCATAAGATGTATAGGACTTTGTTTATATACATTCGTAGTGCTTTTCCCTATTTGGAACCATTCCAATTGGACTATGTTGTATGCATCACATGCATTTGTCACTTTCAATTGTGCAATTGCCCCTTGAAATTTTATAATTTCTTTGTACACACATTGCATCCTATGCGATTGTATCACTAAAGATTCATGTTCACTCCTATTAACCTTTTCATGTGTATGAGAAAAGGATGCTTGTTCGTTCTTTTAAATCCAAACTTTTGGATCTCTTTTATTAGAACAAAGTGTAAAAATTGAAAAAAATCTAATTTAGTAGATTCATCTAATATGAATAATACATCTTAATGTATCTTACTAAATTCATAGAGTTCTTGTACATTCAATATATATTGATGATGTATCTTTATGCAAAATCTCAAATGTTAGATTTCAATGTAACATGGTAATACCAAAGAAACTTTTTTCTTAGTGTCATCATGCTCCCACTAAATTTAAGATCCTTTGTGATAGGAATGTTCAAATTGTTTTGAGCATTCCATGAAGTTTCATTTTTCTTCATCTTAATGCATGTTTGAAATCATTTGGTTTGGAATGTTATAATGGGCTTTATGTATCGGAGAGGTATGGACCAAATCATATCACTATATGAATTTGCTTTCTTGTTTTGAATGAACATCTCTATGTATTATTCATAAGAAAATTCCATCTTTACATGAATCGATATTCATTCTTTTGATAAATTAATTATAAATTCATGTGATTTTTTACTAAGATCTCATTTAAATAATGTCACTCGGTGTAATACCCTGTACCTTGATATGGTGGCTAATAAAGTTTATTGGAGGTCAATTAAGGTTAATTATAATGCTTAAAAGTGAAGAAAAGTGAAAGGAGTAGTTTGGAATAAAATATTTCACAGGTGAAAAAAATAATAATAAAATAGTAATATTTTTATCAGGGAAGAATTTGTGAGATAAAATGTGATTCGGAAGTGAATTGAGGCCTAATAAGGTATTTTGGGCACTAAGGAGGCAAGTGGAAAATTTTGAAAAAAAATAATATTAAAAATATTTATATTTTATTCATTGTCAAAATTTTTCATGAAGAAGGAGTGTATGGTTAATCTAAGTGGGGGAGAAGAAGAACGAGGAAATTTCAGAGAAAAATGAAGCTAGTGGGGCCTATGCGTTTGTTATTAAATAATGATAATGCGAGTAAATAAATATTTTAAATATTATAGGGACACCACGTTGGAGTACAAACTTTATATTTCATTTGTACATGTGTAATAGAAGATAATAGAAGGAAATTGGAGTTAAAAGAGGGTTGGAAGCAGTAAATTAAAAAGGAAAGAAACTTGGAAGGTAAAACAGTAATTTTATAAAAAATTTGGTCAAAGCTTCCAAAAAAAGCTTTGACTCTGATTGTTTTTAAGCCAAAACCGTCCTTATCCCTTCAGCAAAAGAGTTTTTTCTTCTTCCCCTCCATCCCATATTGTTTGCTCATCCTCCACCATGAAAATTTAATTTTCTTCCATTTTCTTTATTTGTTTTCTTTTCCTTTCTTTTCTTTTCTTGCTTCTTTCTTCTCCTAACTTCTTGGGAACCAAAGTTACAACCTTTAACCCCAATTTCCAGCACCTTTAAAACCCTAGGAAAAGAAAAGAAAAAAAAGAGAGAAAGGAAGAAAAGCTTGGTTTTGTAATTCAAGGAAGCAAAGGTAAGGATTTTTGTGTTTTAAGCTCATAGTTGGTTAAATCTTTGGAGGAATAATGTGTGAATCATTTTGGCAGTTGGATGATAAATGTTTTGAAGGAATATTGGAGTGCAAGTATGGGTCAAGCAACCATAAAGGTAAAAACAAATGATGTTTTAAGTGTAGTTGAGAAATCTTGAGAAAATGGATATTGTTGCGTAGCTGACATTTTAAGTGGCATATTGTGAGGAATAATGATTGTTGTGGAAATAATGGTTGAACATGATAAATATCCTTAGAAAAGATTAATAGATGGGTTAGAGTCATAAATAAGTTGTCGGTATCTATAATCCAAAGAATTTCGCACATAAAGGATAAATGCAACTTTGAAAAAAATGTGTCAAGATGTAAGTTAGTTGAATAAGGATTCATGATGGAAGGAAAATGTCATAGCTCAATTTTTAGGCCATGATCGGCTCATAGGCCCAATGAGCATAGCTCACCAAGCCCAAGCAAGCCTATCCCATTTATATTGCTTAATGTCTTATCAACCAATGCATCCATACGCATTTCCAACGGGTGTGAACGTAGCCAACTCATGATGGCATTATCGATTTAAAATATATATATATATTGTTCGAGACATGTAACTTAGTAATTTACATTACATGAACATTTTCATAAAACAAAAGGACCCGTGACTTCTAGTGGAGAAACAACAGTAAAAGGGCTGCTATTAATGCCAAACACCCACCCAGGAGACGAACTACGAGGACTCCTTGACTAGAATCCAATAGTCTCTTGATCTGAAAACATGAATTTTTAAAACAGTGAGTACAAAACTCAGTGAGCGAACCTTAGAAGGGAACAAGCAGTAATAATAAAGAAGTTGAGAACCGTGATGCACTTGTTTGGAATCAAGACAATTTACATCAAGTTAATATTGAAACCCTTTCCACTTAACCTTGAGTTATTAAACATTCAATAATAAAGCAACCATATTCAATGAGAGTTAAGAAGAAAAGAAATTTACATCAATCATTCTAACAAGATAGCAAAATCGACGGTTTATCACAAACCGTCACGGAACAAGGGTTTCGCTCAACCATACGAGGGTTTCGTGTTAGAACCCTTTTTCTTCAATTTAAAACAATTTGCAGTAAAGGAGAATTTCTCAAGGTTCACATACCATACAATCACATTTTTCCATCATGCACACTATATCAAGCATATATATAAAATCACGTGCAATTATATACACCACCCCATTCTCTTCAACTCTGGTGCACTCCCTACTCGCACCATACACCACCCCACTCCTTCCAACTCTGGTGCACTCCCTACTCGCACTAAGCAATATGACCATGTGTGCACTCCCTACTCGCACAAAGCAATATGATCATTTGTGCACTCCCTACTCACACAAAGCAATATGACCATGTGTGCACTCCTTACTTGCACAATCCCCTGGTCATGAATACACATTATCCATTCATTCATATCAATATCAACACAATAAAATGAGCATGTATTCATTTTCTTTACACAATGAACACACTCATAACATTAAAATAATTGTCAAAGGCTTGTTCTCGGGACTCATTTTTAAATAAGAGTTGGATATAAATCATTCAAGCATTTCATCTCAACTCAATTAAAATTCCCAAAACAGTTTAAAATGCAAGTTCACTCACAGTATTAGGAGTTAGAAATACTCCTATTCTTGGTCCTCTGGCACAATGTCTTTACCCTTGTTAGAGGGCTCACCACTTATACATAATACACGACACATAATTCAATATATTGTGTCATACCATTATAAAACTATTTTAGATTCTATATGAGTGCATGAGGTTGTTTGGATAGTCACTTAAATACGATGTTACACGTTGGATCAATTGTGATCGGAATAAAACGGTATTGGCCTAATTCAGTTTATCACTCGATTAATTGGCCAATACGTCCAATTCAACTCCAAATAATTCCATTCCTCTCCTAATATTCCAAATCATCAAACACAATTTAAATAACTTGAAATATGGCAAAATCATCCTAACATTTTCTCTTGAAAAATTTGACCATGGAGAGTTCACTAACAATATAATTTTTCATGCTTGATTCTCACACCATAAATCATTAATTCCTAACCAAATCACCCAAATTGATTCCAAATATATACTCAGTACATTTCTAATATCTCAATTATACCAAAGTGCCTCAATAAGCTAGACTTTCTCATTGTGATTCAACTTGTTTACTAAAGGCACTATACTTAAAAATCACCATTTTTGGTTTCCATCACTATTTTCGGTGTTCATCACCTCAATTCATTAAATCCTACTAAATAATACAAGATATCACAAAATATTACCTTCTAGGTTCCTCATGAAATTTGGCCATGGTGGGTGGGTGAAGAACATGTGATTTTTCTTACTTGTTTTCATTCCAAACATGATAAATTAACTAAAAACACTAATATATCTTAAAATCTAATCAAATAAACCATCAAATATTCTCTCTCTAAATTCGATCAGCCATGAATCCTTCATTATATCTTGTGATTCAACCATAGAAAATGCAAAATAATGCATAGGAAAGATAGATCACAAGCTAGAATTAAGAAATTTTACCCTGCTTAATTCCTTGAAATCCACCAATTTCCCCTTGAATTTCTTAGCTAGGGTTTTGTTCTTCCTTTTCTCCTATTTGTTCTTCACTTGGCCGGCCATATGAGTGAGTTTGGGAGGGTTTCAATTGACTTTATAAAGGAAAATATTAAATGGACATAAACTTGCCATGTGTCACCATATCATTGGACCATGTATAAATACTTAGTAATTAAGCAATCTTTCTCCACCACACATAATTATCCATGGTATAAAATGAAATTCATGGGCTAGACAAGTGTTGGGTGGTGTAAAATTACAATTTTGCCCTTATGCTCGGAAAAACATCAAAATTAAAATTCTTCACTTCTCAAACTCAAATTATGTTCTAAATAGTCAATCTTGGTCAAAAACCTCTTCCAACATTCTAATCTTAACCTCGGGTGGCAAAATGACCATTTTGCCCTTACGTTATGAAAATTCCAATTTGAATCCAAATCAGTCCTCGAGCTCTGAATCACCAAATTAAGTCATTCTGGGGTTTTAAAATTCTCAATTTCATCTTAAAATCTCTATTTGAACTAGTTCGAGGCTTAAATCAACTTAGTTATAACACTAGGTATAATACCGACTTTTTCGAAGTATTCATGTATGCAAGCATGTTATCAAGCACATGAATGACATGGCAAATATTTTATAGTGTTGGGCTTGACAAGATCTCACAGAAAAAGAGAAGTAGCAATGATGTACACTAAAGGTGTTGCATTTGTATTGTTGTTAGGAAGTGTAAAGATAAAGTTAAAGTACGGTAGTGGTGTGCCAGAGGAAATACTAAGCGACCCGGAAGTAGGAATAGCTAGACACGCCTCCGAATAAATAACGATGTAATATCCCGCTATCGTAAGGTGAATGAACTTGCATTAAAATTTCTTGAGAAATAAATGCATGTATGTTGATTGTATCACTTGAAAATGTTTTAATTGTGTTATCTTCAAAACGTGCACGGGAACAAGCTTTATTGAAACGTTTTTGTGTTGTGAAATGTGATTGTAATGAAATTGCAAAGTCCCTTTATATGTCGATATGTATATATATGTATTGTACATCTGTAGATAATATTGTGTAATGAATATGACTGTGCGTGTACATGATGTAGGGGCATGCACATGTCGGTGAGGACTGAGTATGACCGTGCGTGTACACAATGTGGGGGGATGCACATGCCGGTGATGACAGTGTGTGGGAGTTTGGAGGATGACATTAGTTGTGCATGATGTGGGGGTTGCACATGAGCTAGGTAAGGTGGTGATGGTATTTGTGTTTATATATGTATATGTGATAGCAAGTTTATGATTATAATATGTGATTGTTTTGAATGTTGATAACTTGATTATTGTCAATGTGTTCATTTTGATGTGTAATATGGTAAGGATGGATTTTGTGGCATGTGAAAACCCCTTAATTGTCATCTGCCTTGAATCTCACTACAACAAGAATGGATTCTCGTTGCAGTAAGAAACTCTTGCGTGGTTCCAAATTTCTATGCATTGCCTTCACTTTAACAACGATTTTGACTTACGAGTAGAACTGGGCAAAATTGTAAACATCAAAGTTGTAGCCCAATCTCTTCGCTTTCTAATGGTCTAAAAATCATGCCAATTGGACCTCTGCAGTGTGAGATATACTTGAAAAACCGAAACATATGCAAGCCATGAATGTTTCTCATTACTGCGAGAAACTTGCTGTCATGCTTGTTATCTTGCATGATTTTGACAGATTTTTTACCCATTTAACCTCATGGATAATTCATGGGTTTTTTCAACACTTTGAAGCTATTAATCAAAGTTTGAAATGTGGGGTTTTTAATAAGAATTAACTCAATTACATTGTTTTTGAAGTAAGTGCATCATAATTTTCAAAATCTCTTTATCGATTGCTTGTTCCCTTCCTATGTTCACTCACTGGGTTTATACTCACTTTTTTAAACTTCATGTTTTAGGTTTTTTGAGTTAAAGGTGATTGGATTCTAGGACAAGGTGCTTCTCCCTATCCATTGCTCGGTAGGTTTAACATGACATTAAATGTTAGCAACCATGCCTAGAGTCACTCCGTTGACGGTCAAGGTCTAATTACGTGTATATGAATACTTGATGTGAAATGCTAAGATTAATTTTTCAAGTTATATATGTATATTTTGGTTGATGATGCGATTCTGAATGCATAATTGGGTTTTATGAATTGTTTTCAAAAGAACTATATTTGAACATTACGAAATTTTGATTTTAAAGAAATATTGATTAATGTATAAGGTTATATAAATAGGCTTGCTTGGGCTTAGTGGGCTGAGCCCATTGGGCCCTTGCGCCGGTCATGGCTCAAAAATTAGACTGTGACAAAAGTGGTATCAGAGCTTTAGGTTTAGTTGAGTCTTAGGGATTCCTGTGTCTATCAGCGGAGTTGTTGGAGTCTGCGTAGAGTCTTATCCTTGGATTGTGGGCGTGCAACGCAAGTCAAGGATGATAGGCTACATAGGCTCTTAATTCATTAGAAACCTACCCACTTTTGAGATGTATAAATGGTTAAGTAATTAATGCTTAGTTATGTATAGGTTTGGAGGTGCACTTGTTGCACGAGCTATGTCTAGAAAAGACGGTAGTCTTGACACTTCCCTCCTAGTTGTGGGAGAGGTGCTACACCTATTAGTAAGGAGGAATTTGAGAGGTAGCGACAAGCTCAGATTAAGGATAAAAAGGGAAAATCCCAAGAGAGGGAAGAGAACCTAAAAGAGGATCTGCCGATGTGCCTAGATTAAGGCGATGAGGATTCTAAAGACAATTAATATTTTCGTTGAAGTTCGTATGCCTTTAAGTCTAGGCAAATGCAATGTAAAGGAAACAACAGTAGTTATCTGTACAAATAAGTTGATTTTTGAGTAAACAAATTAAGCTAGGGGACTATGTTATAAGAAACAAGTTCAATGTGTTGTAGCTGCATAGGATATCATGAGAAAGCATGGTAATGTAAGAAATCAATTGCATAAATGTGAAATTGGCAATTTTAATTGTTGTTACAATTCGGAAGAATATGGAAGAAATCAATGAGGCTATATACGACACTTTGAGTAGTTAATGTGATTAAGTCAAGGATTGTAAACTTAAGTATGGAGGGAATTATAAAATGATGCTATAACATTATAAACTGATAATCTGACACAAATATGGCCCATTGTAGGTAAATGATGGAACATGAGAAAGATAAATTCTTGATTAGTAAGGATTGTGAGTATAAGGTGTGGAAAAGATGAACTATTTTCATGGTCATTTGTACTGAAAGTTAATAAACTATTTGAGTTACAAGATAAGAAAGACAATTCATTATGGATGATAAAGATTGTGGGACAACATAAATAGTGAATAATTATGTGTGTGGTGTTATATATATTGTGAATTCATTACATCATATGGGAAAGATGTTTTAAGGTGGGACTTAGAACATGCAGATTTCTAGATATGCTTTAAGAGGGAGCTTCTGCATCTTAAATTCAAGAAATTTGAATTTTATAAATTGTAAAGGTGAGATGCAATAATTAAGTGAACTATTCATTTTATAAATGTAATTAGTTAAGAACTGATGAGTAAAGTCAAGCTCTCTGCAGTAAGTGGCGTACAAGCTAATATACTCGTAGCTAAGAGTAAATTTAGAGATCATTGCTTAATCAAACTTGTACTAAATGCTATGATAGAGATATGTGAATATTAGAAGTGAAACATGCCCAAAGGACGATTTTGGCATACCACAATAGGTGATATAGATATGTTGAAATCAATGTTCTGATCACGTACTTGTGATAGAAAGTTAGTTTTGCTAATTGTGGTATAGACTCAGAAAGAAGCCACACGGTTGAGAATGATTAAGGTAGTAGCCTTAAAGGAAGAAGAATTGTTTTGATAAAGTAGATTCCAATGGCTGCAACATTGCGGTACTAGCTGCCCAACGCTGTCGCGTTAAGAACCCCTTATGGCTAGAAAGCACAAGCAAATTGTGAGTGGTATGAAGATGAGACTCACAAGTTAAATTATGGTCATTGATCTTAATGTTAAGATTTGTTATTTGGAGTTTTAAGTACATTGGGGAAGTATTAAGATAAAGATGATGAGTGAATTGAAAAGTTCCTTTTTTGTCTTATATATTGGCATGTGAGTAAAAAAAAGGTTAAAGAGTTCTCGAGACAGCTACATTGAGATAAATTACCATGAGAAGCATTATAATGAATAATTTGTTAACTAAAGTCAAATCTTAAGAAATAAAGGAGACAGAAGATTAAGCCTTGTTAAAGGCTAAGGAAAAGTGTCACGACCTGGAACTCCCATCGAGCCCGTGACAATCACCGCGATGTCCCGATAGACATTCATTACCCGGAATGCCTATCAAAACCTCACAAGGCTTTGCATCAGTTTTCGCACCTCCCTTGTGAGCGATAGTTACTAAATATCATATTTTAAAAGATTATAAATTATTTCTAGATCAAAACAATAAAAAAATTATTTTTTGCCTCACATGGGCATTTTGGTCATTTTCCCAAAAAATTTTGAAACTTGATAAAAATACGACATACAAGTAATAAACATTCATTTCATGTGTAAAAACAAATTTAGTTGACTAAATCATCAGTTTAAAGTGAAATTTTAGCTACTAAAGCTAAATAAAAATAATAAAAAAATATTCTATTTTCTTATAAAATAATATTTATAGAACGCTACGTAAATAATTTTTACAGCATAAAAGCAAAATAAATTCATTTATATAGTAGCACAGATAACTAGAGTATGTAATTTAATTTACAATGACATGTGGGCCCCCGAATGACTAAAAGTAATGAAGGCTGTGAACCTACAGTTTTTGAGGATGAAAGTCCAACTATAGCCCTCAACGAAATGGGCTATCTACCGACTATCTTGAGCCTGAAATGGGTGGAAATGAGGTGGTGAGATTATATAATCCCAGTGAGTAAACAAATATCATCTAAAATATCTAAAGTCGAGTAAATGGAGACAGTTAAAATATATTAGCATAAAATGATTCATAGCATTTCGAACTCATTTCAATAAGATAAAATAGATTCATTTCACCTAAATAAACAACGAGGCTTATGATTTCCTGAAAAGCTTAGCTCGTGCCAAAATCATTCTCATACTCAGTTCTAGGGGATACCTTGGCCTGGAGCATTCCAACTGAGTCCGCCAAGGCTGTTAAAAGTCATGTACGCATAAAACATATTTTTATTTTGAAAACATAGCCGTTCCTTGGCATTGGTTGAGTCTCACCCTCACGTGGTGGTTCAGCGTGAAGTGAACGCTACAGCTTTACCTTAGAAGTTACCCTACTTGCCTCTCCAACCGAGGTAAGAATATAACGGGGTTTATCGTGCCCCTCTAATAGGCTAGTCCACAAAAACCCGTCCACTGCAGTAGTTACCTATAACCACCAAATCAATAAAAAAATTCCAATAGCATGACATAGCAATTACATTACTATCCAGCCTCTCAAGGCAAAACCAACAGTGCATATATTTTCACACAAATACCAATTCAACCATTCATGCCAATATTACCATAAGCCATTCAATTCAAATTATAATTTACAACACAACAAGTAGTCTCCAAATACTCCATTTTCAAAGCCATCACTCAATTTCAAAATGATTTATAAAATCATTTCATTTAATCACATTTTGTTTATAAAACATAAAGATTTACCATTTGAACACATTTTTCATAAAATCACAAAAACAAATTAAAACTTACTTTAGATAATCAAGATGATGATAAAGTTACTCACTGTTTTGGGAATCGAATTTGGGATACTCTGATTCTTGATTCTCGAGTACTACCTCTTTAATCTTGCCAGAATGCTTACCACCTAGACATAATGCACAATAAACAATTTGCTACATTTGTGTTAAACCGTTGTAAAACCAATTCAGGCTTTATACTAATGAATGAAATGGGGTGTGAAATACTCGGATAACCATCTAAATACGGTGTTCAATATAAGTTCAATTATGTACCTAAATAAAATGGTATTGGCCTAATTCGTTCTATCACCCGATTAATTGGCCAATACGTCCAATTCAACTCCAAACAACTCCATTTCTCTCCCAATACTCCAAATCATTAAACATAATTTAAATAACTTGAAATATGGCCAAATTATCCTCACATTTTCTCTTGAAAAATTCGACCATGAAGGGTAATGTAAGAACATGAATTTTTTTCTTACTTGCATTTCATTCCACACATCACCAAACCACCAAAAACTCTAGAATATCATATATTTCAACTAAATTCATAATCAATTCCTCACTTGGGAAATTCGGTTATTAAGGGTTTAATGTGGAATTTGTGATTTTCATGCTAGACATCATCATTTTAGGTTTCCATCACCATAATTCATTAGATCCTAACTAAATAACATAAAATATCAAAAGATTTATCATCAATATTCTTTTTATCAAATTTGGCCTTATGGGTGTGTGAAGGACAAGTGATTTTCTTGCTTGATTTTCCTTCCGAACATAAGAAATTAACTGAAAACACTAAAATACCTTAAAATATACCTAAAACCATCATCAAATTCTCTCTCCTAGGGTTTGATCAGCATATTATCCTTCATGATATCTTGTGATTCAACCATGGCAAATACAAAATAATGCATAGGAAAGGTAGATCACAAGCTAGAATTAAGAAATTTAACCTTTAATGGCTTGATTCCTTAAAAATCAATGAATTCCTCTTAAATTTCTTAGCTAGGGTTTTGTTCTTCTTCTTTTCTCTCATTTTCTCTTTTTGGCCGACCAAGATAAATGGGTTGGGAGGGTTTATGTGCTGGTTTTTAAAGCAAATAATAAAATATTCCAAGCTTGACATTTGTCTCCATGTTATTGGTCCATACTTAAAAACTTAATAATTAAGCTTTCTTTCACCACCACATAAAATCCTTCAATTATCCATGATATAAAATGTTAATGGCTGAAATCCATGGGCATGACAAGTGTTGGGTGGTGTAAAATTACAATTTTGCCCTTGGGCAGTAAAATGACTATTTTACCCCTTTTGCTCGAAAAAATGTCAGAATTAAAATTCTTCACTTCTCAAACCCAAATTATGTTTTAAATAATCAATCTTGGTCAAAAACCTCTTCCAACATTCAAATCTTAACCTTGGGTGTTAAAATGACCATTTTGCCCCTAGTTCATGAAAATTTCAATTTGACTCTAAATTAATCCTCAAACTCCGAATCACCATATTAAATCTTTCTGGGGTTTTAAAATTTTCAATTTCATCTTAAAATCTCTATTTGGATTAGTTCAAGGCTTAATTCAACTTAGTCGTACCACTAGGTATAATATCGTCTTTTAATGCTTTTCCGAAGCATCCACGTATGCAAACATACTTTCTATTGTGTAAATGGCATCATAAATATATTGTAGAGCTAGGTTTGATAGCACTACTCCCCTTAAAATAAAATTAACCTTAAAATTTCACTTATTGAACCCAAAAAAAGGTAGGAGTATTGTTTTATCATCTGATGCTCGACTTCTTATGTCATATCCTCCATTCGAGCATTCATCCACAACACTTTAACCATTGGGATGTTTTTATTCATTCCTGTACGTATTCCCAATATTAAGGAAGTTAATGGCTTCAATTATTTCCATATACTTCATGTTTACCTTGCATATTGGAAATTTCAATCTTTTTAATCCTATCATTCCATCTCATATGGCTTAATCTCACTATAGATTGCATTTCCTTAACTATTTCCACAAAATTCCTTAGGTTGCCATAAATCGACTTCTGATAAGATTCTTGATCGTTACATTATCTATACAACTCATCAAATATAGTGAGTTCAAATCTCGAACCACTAAAACCATTCTTCATTTTAGTTGGGTACATCATTAACTCCACACATACATATGCACACACACATTCAGATGTCCACTTTCGTCATTATGGGTAAGGGTCTTTATTCTCAAATGCCTTCGGACTAATTTCTCTTTGTTCGTTCTCATCCATAACCAAGATTCAATAGAATAATCTTCATAATTCATGTTAACATTCTCATATTTAAACTTCGAACATTGGGCTACAATTAATTTCAGATTGACCTTTCTCAATTGTTTAAACTATCGTTCAACTTGTTTCTTTCCTCAAATTATCTCTCACGTAATCCATAGGGTTTCTTATCATGCCTATACATAGTTCCACATCATTTACATACTTATACTCTTTTCTTATCATTTCCAATTTTTTGCTTAAGCTTCCTTGTACTATATATCATTGCATCACAATGTCATTTTCATTGAACTATATGCTTTATAATGTCATTGATGCTTCAAAGATATGTCTTCATTTGATCATTGCATCTTATGCAATACCACAATTTCTAAGAGTCATCATTTTTCCTCGATTATCTTTCATGCCTTTACATTACATTGTATCCTTATTGCATTCCGATATTGATTTGTCACTTAAGAGTTATACTCATTTGAATCATGTATGCCTCAAACATTTTCAATTTCCAATTTTCATAATATATTAGGAAATTTCATTATCTGACTTCATTATCAGGGTTAACTTTAATCATCTTTTGTTCCACTTTTTCATAAGAGCATAACATCATTCTCTCTTAGCCAATTTACAAATTGTACTTGAAATTGCAAGACTTAAAACTAGGTACTCCTCAAGTACTTTTCAATGTCAATACGAATATCACTCTCAGCTTAGGGCTTCCTTGTTATAACCACATAACTTAATGCTCGCTTTCACAAGATCCATAACAGAACTTCTCTTGAGTATTTCCTTGGGGATATCTATCTTAAACTTATGTCTCACAGCAGGTGATCACTTAGCTCGTGACTTAGCCGTTTGGCTCCTTAGCAAGTTTCAAAATCACACATCTTATACTCATCTCGTATAATTTATAATTCTTTCTCAAAGGTGTTTAAACATTCTTGAAACACTTAATCACTTATTTGCTCTTTCATACTCCAAGCATATAATTTCCATAAAGGCATACCCTTACTCACCAAGATATTTAAATGCATACTCAACTATTCATACTTCAATTTATCTCCAAGGGTTTCTAACATGCCATATAGTTTGCTTGTATTGTTACTAATCCTTTTCTTTCAACAAAGTCAAGACAAGATTTGTAAATTCTTATTGCAATACTCTATAGAAACTCATTTGCTATATCATTCTTGAAATCTCCATTCACACTTTCATCACTTGGTATTGACATCACTTATCAATATCTCATACATTCATCTAACTCTTGCTCACTTTCTCCTCAGCCTTTCACAAGCTTTAATCTCTTGTCTTCTTTATTTCTTAAGATTTGACTTTAGTCAACATATTATTCATCTTAACACTTCACATGTTAATTTATCTTTATGTAGCCATCCCAAAAATTCTCTAACTTTTCCTTCTCTTATATGCTAATATATATGGCAATAAGGAAACTTTTCAGTTCACTCATTATCTTTATCTTAACACTTCCCCAATGCACTTAAGACTCCAAATAACAAAGCTTAGCATCAAAACTAATAACCATATTTCAACTCGTGAGTCTGATCTTTATGCCGCTCACAATTTGCTCATGTTTTCTAGCCATAAGGGTTTCTTAACCAATTACATTTATAAAATGGATAATTCACTTAATTATTATATCTCGTCCTTGCAGTTATAAGATCAAGATATCTCGAACTTAGGATGTAGAAGCTCCCTCCTAGAGCATATCCAAAAATCCACATTTTTCAAGTCCCATTTTAGGACATCTTCCCCATATGGTGTAGTGAATTCACAATATATATATATATATCATCATACTCATAACTACTTATTATTTATGGTATCCCACTATTTTCATCATCCATTACTGATCATCTTTATCAAATAAAAACATAGTACCTGTCACTACTCCAGGTCGGACTCATGCCTCGTTTTCCGTCACAGCAAAAACCTTTGTCGAAGTACGAGTCTGTGGTCTAGAGGGCGAATATGATAGGGTGTTACTCTCCACACCAGACAGTACAGCTACTCCCTATCTTGGTTGTAGTTCAGAAGAATCTCTCCTCTGTATATCCATACGAGTTGGTGGAGATGGAGCTGCTACAGTCACTCGTCCTAATCGTGGGCAATCACTTCTAATGTGACCCGGGTGATCACAATGAAAACATCATACAAGCCCCCAACATAGCCCAACATGATATCTCCCACATTTTCTGCATATATCAAAACCTCCAGAACTTTTTCCAGATATAGTCATCGTAGACCTGCTAGATCTCGGAGGCCTTTGCTGGGTCTGTGAAAATGGAGGTCGGGAAGATGCTATTGAAACAGTAGTAGTACTTCCTAAAACAGATGAGTCTTTGCCCTTTTTTGGTGGCTGATTGGAACATACACTCAGATTTCTCATTTTTGCAAACTCAGCTTGCATTCTCTTATTTTCATTCACAAGCTTCTCAGCTCTTAAAGCCATTTGCACCACCTCTTTAGTTACGGTTGCGCCCAACTCACTCATAAAAGAAACACAACCAAGTTGCCTAGCCTCTTTAAGCTTCTTAGAAATAGAAACATCAAGCACTGGTGGTGGGACAAGAGGTGGGGGTGGTGGGACAAGAGGTGCAGCTTGACCAACCTGAACTTGGCCAACAATAGCAGTAAAAAAGGCTGCCAATGCTTGAACTGCCTCAAGTGGCATGGCAAGAATACTAGTAAGTGGCGGAAGAGGTGGAGGATGTGGAAGAGTCTCGGTCTGCTCAGCAGCAGGTGCTGCCCGAATAGTAGATGCAACTGATTCCCCCTCTATAGGATCTAGCTGATGATGTTAGGAACGACCTTTTCCCCTCCCAACCGATCTAGTGAGAGGTGGGTGTTCACGTTGAGGAGGCATGATAATCTATAAGAAGGAATAAAGCAAGTTTAAACAACCTCAAGCTCTACATGCAAATACATGCATTATATTCAGTCTAACCTAACTTGACTCAAACTGGGGCCACACTAACATTGTGATTTTTAAAACAACTTTAAAACCAAAGGCTTTGATCTTTAAAACCAAAAGCTCTGATACCACCTGAATTGTCACGACCCGGAACTCCTATCGAGCTCGTGACAATGGCCGTGATGTCTCGATAGACATTCATTACCCGGAATGCCTATTGAAACCTCGCAAGGCTTTACATCAGTTTTCGCACCTCCCCTATGAGCGATAGTTACTAAATATCATATTTTAAAAGATTATAAATTATTTTCGGATCAAAACAATAAAAAAATTATTTTCTGTCTCACAGGGGCATTTTGGTCATTTTTTCCAAAAATTTTGAAACTTGATAAAAATACGAGATACAAGTAATAAACATTCATTTCATGTGTAAAAACAAATTTAGTTGTCTAAATCTCCAGTTTAAAGTGAAATTTTAGCTACTTAAGCTAAATAAAAATAATAAATAAAATATTCTATTTTCTTATAAAACAATATTTATAGAACGCTACGTAAATAGTTTTTACAGCGTAAAAGCAAAATAAATTCATTTATATAGTAGCATAGATAACCAGAGTATGTAATTTAATTTACAATGACATGTGGGCCCCCAAATGACTAAAAGTAATAAAAGCTGTGAACCTACAGTTTTTGAGGATGCAAGTCCAACTGTAGCCCTCAACGAAATGGGCTATCTACCAACTATTCTGAGCCTTAAATGGGTGGAAAGGAGGGTGGTGAGATTATATAATCCCATTGAGTAAACAAATATCATCTAAAATATCTAAAGTCGAGTAAATGGAGATAGTTAAAATATATTAGCATAAAATGAGTCATAGCATTTCGAACTCATTTCAATAAGATAAAATAGATTCATTTCACCCAAATAAACAATGACGCTTATGATTTCCTAAAAAGCTTGGCTCGTGCCAAAATCATTCTCATACTAGGTTTTTGGGGATAACTTGGCTTGGGGCATTCCAACCGAGTTTGCCAAGGCTGTTAAAAGTCATGTACGCATAAAACATGTTTTTATTTTGAAAACATAGCCGTTCTTTGGCGTTAGCTGAGTCTCACCCTTTTGTGGTGGTTCAGCATGAAATGAACTCTAAAGCTTTACCTCAGGAGTTACCATACTCGCCTTTCCAACTGAGATAAGAATATAACGGGGTTTACCGTGCCCCTCTAACAGGCTGGTCCACAGAAACCCGTTCACTATAGTAGTTACCTATAACCACCAAATCAATAAAAAAATTCCAACAGCATGACATGGCATTACATTACTATCCAGCTTCTCAAGGCAAAACCAACAGTGCATATATTTTCACACAAATACCAATTCAGCCACTCATGCCAATATTACTATAAGCCATTCAATTCAAATTATAATTTACAACACAACAAGTAGTCTCCAATTACTCCATTTTCAAAGCCATCACTCAATTTCAAAATGACTTATAAAATCATTTCATTTAATCACATTTTGTTTATAAAACATAAAGATTTACAATTTGAACACATTTTCCATAAAATCATAAAAACAAATTAAAGCTTACTTTAGATAATCAAGATGATGATAAGGTTACTCACTGTTTTGGGAATCGAATTCAAGATATTCTGATTCTTGATCCTCGGGTACTACCTCTTTAATCTTGCTAGAATGCTCACCACCTAGACATAATGCACAATAAGCAATTTGCTACATTTGTGCTAAATCGTTGTAAAACTAATTCAGGCTCTATACTAATGCATGAAATGGGGTGTGAAATACTCAGGTAACCATCTACATACGGTGTTTAATATAAGTTCAATTGTGTACCTAAATAAAATGGTATTAGCCTAATTCGATTTATCACCCGATTAATTGGCCAATACGTCCAATTCAACTCCAAACAATTCCATTTCTCTTCCAATACTCCAAATCATTAAACACAATTTAAATAACTTGAAATATGGCCAAATCATCCTCACTTTTTCTCTTGAAAAATTCATCCATGAAGGATAATGTAAGAACATGAATTTTTTTCTTACTTGCATTTCATTCCACACATCACCAAACCACCAAAAACTCTAAAATATCATATATTTCAACTAAATTCATCATCAATTCCTCACTTGGGAAATTCGGCTATTAAGGGTTTAATGTGGAATTTGTGATTTTCATGCTAGACATCATCATTTTAGGTTTCCATCACTATAATTCATTAGATCCTAACTAAATAATATAAAATATCAAAAGATTTGTCATCAATATTCTCTTTATGAAATTCAACCTTATGGGTGGGTGAAGGACAAGTGATTTTCTTGCTTGATTTTCCTTCTAAACATGACAAATTAACTAAAAACACTAAAATACATTAAAATCTACCTAAAACTATCATCAAATTCTCTCTCCTAGGGTTTGATCAGCACATTATCCTTCATGATATCTTGTGATTCAACCATGGAAAATGCAAAATAATGCATAGGAAAGGTAGATCACAAGCTAGAATAAAAAATTTTACATTTAATGGCTTGATTCCTTGAAAATCAATGAATTCCTCTTAAATTTCTTAGCTAGGGTTTTGTTCTTCTTTTTTTCTCTCTTTTTCTCTTTTTGGCCGACCAAGATAAATGGGTTAGGAGGGTTTATATGCTGGTTTTTAAAGCAAATAATAAAATATTCTAAGCTTGACATTTGTCTCCAAGTTATTGGTCCATACTTAAAAACTTAATAATTAAGCTTTCTTTCACCACCACTTAAAATCCTTCAATTATGCATGATATAAAATGTTAATGGCTGAAATCCATGGGCATGACAAGTGTTGGGTGGTGTAAAATTACAATTTTGTGCCTGGGTGGCAAAATGACTATTTTACTCCTTTTGCTCAAAAAAATGTCAGAGTTAAAATTCTTCGCTTCTCAAACCCAAATTATGTTTTAAATAATCAATCTTGGTCAAAAACCTCTTCCAACATTCAAATCTTAACCTCGAGTGGTAAAATGACCATTTTGCCCCTAGGAATGAAAATTCCAATTTGACTCCAATCAATCTTCGAACTCCTAACCACCATTTTTAATCATTCTAGGGTTTTAAAATTCTCAATTTCATCTTAAAATCTCTATTTGGACTAGTTTGAGGCTTAATTAAACTTAGTCGTACCATTAGGTATAATACCATCTTTCAATGCTTTTTTGAAACATCCACGTATGCAAACATACTTTCTACTGTATAAATGGCATCATAAATATATTGTAAAGTTGGGTTTGACAAAAAGTGAGTGAAGAGTTAGATGAATATATGAGATATGGATAAGGGATGTCAATACCAAGTGATGAAAGTATGAATTATGGATTACAAGGGTGGTCTAGCAAATAAGTTTATATAGAATACTGCTATGAGAATTTACAATTCTTGCCTTGACTTGGTTGAATGAAAAAAATTAGTAACAACACAAGGCCGATTATGTGGCGTGCCAGAAACCTATGGAGATAAATTGAAGTATGAATAGTTGAGCATGCATTTAAATATCTTAGTGAGTAAGTGCATGGCTTTATGGAAAGGATATGCTCGAAATATGAAAGAGAAAATAAGTGATTAGTGTTTCAATAATGCTTAAACACTCTTGAGAAAGAATTACAAATTATATGCAATGAGTATAAGATGTATGATTTTGAAACTTGCTAAGGAGCTTAACGGCTAAGTCACAGGTTAAGTGATCACATATTGTGAGACATAAGTTTAAGATAGGTATTCCTAATGAAACACTTAAGAGGGGCTCTGTCACGGATCTTGTGAAAATAAGTATTAAGTTATGTGGTTACAAAAAAAAAGCCATAAGCTGAGAATGATATTCGTATTGATATTAAAAACTACTTGAGGAGGACCTTGTTTCTAATCTTGCAATTTCAAGTACAATTTATAAATTGGCTAAGGGAAAATGATGTTATATTTGTATGAAAAAATGGAACAAAAGATGATTGAAGGAAACCTTGATAATGAAGTCAGATAATGAAAATTTCCTAATATATTGTGGAAATTGGAATTAAAAAATGCTTGAGACATGCATGATTCGAATGAGTCTAAGTCTTAAGTGACTAATCAATGTCAAAATGCAATAAGGATACAATATATGTTAGAGGCATGAAAAATAATCGAGAAATAAAGGTGACTTTTAGGAATTGTGGCATTGCATAAGATGCAATGATCAAGTTAAGGCAAATCTTTGAAGCACCAAAGAGATTATAAAGCATATACGCATATTAGATTGCAATTTAGTGAAAATGACATTGTGATGCAAGGACATATAATACAAGGAAACTTAAGCATATAATTGGAAATGATAAGAAAAGAGTATAAGCATGTAAATGATGTGGAACTATGCATAAGCATGATGAGAATTTGTATGGATTACGCAAGAGATAATTTGTGGTAAAAAGCAAGTTGAAAGCTTAAACCACTAAAAAAGGGCAATCTGAGATTGATTGTAGCTCAATGTTCGTAAGTTAAATATGAAAATGTTGACATGAATTATGAAGATTATTATATTGAATCTTGGTTATTGATGGGCACGAACAAAGTGAAATTAGTTTGAAAGCACTTGAAAACAAAGACCTCTACACATAATGAGGAATGTGGACATCTAAATGTGCGTGTACATATGTATACGTGGAGTTGATAATATGATCAACTAAAGTGAAGAATTGTTCTTAGTGATTTGATATTTGAACTCAATATATTTGATGAGTTGTATAGATAATACAATGGTAAAAAATTTCATCCAAATTGAGTTGTGTCGATATAAGAAATGTTGGGGAAGTTGTTAAGAAATGATATCAAGGAAATGTAATCTATAATGCGGTTAAGTCACAAAAGATGGACTAATATGATTAAGAAGATTGAAGTTGCATAAATGCAAGGTAAACATGAAGTTAAGGATATGTACATGAATGAATATAACGGGTTAATTATGCTATAACCTACACAATAGTGTATGAGGATAGGATGAATGAATGCTGAAAGGTTGACAAAGAGTGAAGTAATAGGATGGTGATTAGGTATATATAACAAGTATAATGGTTCACCGAAATAGGTATAATTGAGATAAAGTTATGGTTCAATTTAAGGACAATGATAAAGGCATACTCGGTGTCTCAATATAAGAGATAATGATTGTGAACGGTACTGCTGATTTGATTCTAGCAAACGATAATAGATGTAAGTGAAGAATTATAGTCGAACTGGAGATGAACGAGGTGACTAAATTAAAATTCCCTATAAAGGAAAGAAATGGAATAAAATCATAGAGTGAGATTGATAACTCGACACTAATGTGAATTCGAGGATGAATTCTATTTAAGTAAGGGAGACTGTAATACCCTGTACCTTGATATGGTAGCTAATAAAGCTTATTGGAGGTCAATTGAGGTTAATTATAATGCTTAAAAGTAAAGAAATGTGAAAGGAGTAGTTTGGAATAAAATATTTTGTAAGCGAGAAAATAATAATAAAATAATAATATTTTTATTAGGAAAGAATTTGTGAGATAAAAAGTGATTCGAAAGTGAATTGAGGCATAATAAGGTGTTTTGGGCACTAAGGAGGCAAGTGAAAAATTTTGAAATAAAATAATTTTTTATTAATAAAATAATATTAAAATATTAATATTTTATTCAATGTCAAAATTTTTCATGAAGAAGGAGTATATGGTTAATCTAAGTGGAGGAGAGGAAGAACGAGGAAATTTTGGAGAAAAATGAAGCTAGTGGGGCTTATGCGTTGTTATTAAATAATGACAATACGAGTAAATAAATATTTTAAATATTATGGGAACACCGCGTTGGAGTATAAACTTTATATATTTTTTTTTAAGCTGAAAATTCTCGCTGGGCCTAGCTATCTTGTAAATGTTTTATTAAAAATCATAAAAGTTAAGTACAAAAGGGAAGGGGACATAAACCTTACCTCCTGAGTTACATGATCTTGAGAAGGATTAAGAAGAGTACCTAGAATGGAATGTTTCATTTTATGACCATGTTCTTTACTATTGTCATAAATTTGAAGCATTTCCATATTAAAAAATTCTTTGAAGTTGACTAAATAGAAAACACGAAAATAAACAAGGGGTACTACTCCTTTACAATCATTTAAAACGAACATAAGCTAAGCTAACTTTATCGAGTCTAAGGATACCTCTGATTTGAACTTCTGCATGTGAAAACACTTGCAGGCTCTGGTGCGTATGTCCTTGATTTGAGAGATAATCAGCAGCTTGGTTGCCTTCTCTGTGGATATGCGAAATCCTATAAGAGATTCCCCTCAAACATTTCTGAATGGAAGTAAGCAGATAACGAGTCCTAGAGGATCCCTGATGGTCCTCTTGTAGCATTTGTATCACTACTTTAGCATCCATTTCTATCCAAAGGTTTGTAATATTGTGCTCAATACACAAAAGCAAGCCCCTGTATAATGCCAGTAATTCTGCTTGTAATGAATCATGTGTTCCAAAGTTTTAAGAGAACCCAAAAATCATGGTACCTATATGATCTCGGAGAAGTCCACCACCTGCAATATTCTGAAGATTAAACTTGGAGCTACCATCAACATTCAACTTAAACTCACCTGTTGATGGTTTGTGCTAAGAGAATATTTTTGGCGGATGTGGGGCTCTGTCACGACCCAAATCCCGGGCCATGACCGGTGCATGGGCCTAATGAGCATGGCTCACCAAGCTTAAGCAAGCCTATTTTCATTCACTTTCTTAAAGTACGATCGTGTGAGGCATACACACGCAATGCGTCCAGTGTGCACAAAGCCCGATCAAAATGGTATTATAGATAAAATACGCACATACATACCAGTCAAACATAAAATTTGACAGTGTACATTACATGTACATAATCACAATACAAAAGGCCCATTAGTTCCAGTAGAGAATTTACAAGAAAAAAGGGCAACTATTGAATGCCGGACACCTACCAGGAGACGAACTACAGAGATCCCTTGATCTAGGATTCTACAATCTTTTGAAAACTGTGAGTACGAAACTCAGTGAGTGAATGTTAGAAGGGAACAAGCAATAATGACCAGGACAATTTAAAATCATGATGCACATAATTGGAACAAAACCATTTTTGATCCAATTTAATATCGAAACCCCCCATTTCCTCAAATTAAATCAATTTGCAAGGAAAGTAAATTTCTAACAGTTCACCTACCATGCAATCGCATTTTCATCATGCACACCATATCACACGTACACATATTTAAATTCATGTGCAATTACATCCACCACTCCGTTTTTTCTCCACTCTGGTGCGTCTCCTACTCACACCCAATAATGAACCCATGTGTGTACTCTTTACCCATTAGAGCACTCACAGGTGTTACGAATCGCCGTCCCTACGAGCCTCTAGGCGGAGAGTCACGCTTCGCCATAGTTCACTCGTGAGAGTTTCCAGGAATCGTGTGAGTTACATGTCGTCGTCCCCACTTTGCTATCAAAGCACTTGCAAGTGTTACGTATCGCCGTCCTTGCAAGCCCTTGGGTCTCGGGTGTACATCCCCTATTTATACTTAGCAGTATGACCATGTGTGCACTCCATACAGCACAACCTCTGATCAATAACATACAATACAATTTCATTCATATAATTATCAACACGTTAAACGAGCAGGTATCCATTTTCTTTTCACACAGTACATAATCATAGCATAAAATATTTCCAAAAGCTTGTTCCCAGGAGTATTTATATTTTAACAAGAAATTGGATGCAAATCATTCAAACCATTTATTCAAATGTATTTATATCCTAAAACAATTTTGAAATGCAGATTCACTCATAGTTTTTGGGAGTCGAATTTATTGGACTCCGATCACCGATCCTCGGGTGCAATTTCCTTGCTCTTACTAGAGGATTCACCACCTTAACAAATTGCACAATAATTTAATTACTATATTGGTGCTAAATTATAATAAACTAACCTAGACTCTACATTAATGCAGAATATAGAATGCAAAATGTCTAAAAATTGCCTAAACACCATATTGGCCTATATCGGTCTTTTACCCGATAAATTGACCAACGCGTGCAATTTAGCTTCAAATTGCACCGTTTTATTTCCAATACTTCAATTTACCCAATACAAGTCATTTTACCCAAAATTGGGCTAAATTATCTTCTCAATCTTTCATGAAAAATTCAGCCAACAATGGTGCAAAAATACTGAAATTTTTCCTACTTGTTTTCTCACCATAAATAATCATTTTCCAATTCATTTCGTTTGAAATGAAATCATTTCATTTTCCACACACAACCTAGGATATTCGGCCAATGAAGATTAATGGGCTAAATGAATTTTTTTCCTTGTTATGTTGTTTATAAACATGGTAAACTAACCTAAAACACTAACATAGTCCAAAATCAAATTATTCTAACATTTTTCTCTCTCTAAACCCATTTGACCAGCCCTTGATTCACCATGACAACATGCATTTCAAGCATGGAAAAATAAGGGAAATTTCTTAGAAATAAAAGATCTCAAGCAAAAATGAAAAACCATACTTTTTTCACTTGATTTTCCTTAATTTCCCACACTTTTTCTTTGAATTTCTCACTCTAGGGTTTGTTTCTTTTCTTCCTTGCTCTTGCTCATGCTTAGGCCGAATATTGAGAGAGAGAAATGGGGTTTATAAGCTGATTTTTTATGGAAAATAATAAAATAATAAAGCTTGCCATGTGTCACAACCTTATTTGTCCGTTTTTTCTTTTTATTCTTTAAATCTTGACTTTTAATCTCCACCACATGATTAGTCAAAAGTCAAGATGTTGATAAAAGAAGACCATGGCTGAAAAAATGTTCTAGTGGTGGAAAATTACCGTTTTGTCCCCGAGATGGTAAAATTATGATTTTGCCCCTATACTCCAAAAATACCGAAAATTGAAAAATTTTCACTTCTAAACCTCAAATTATGTTCTAAATAGTCTAAATAATCAACCTTAATCAAATATTGTCAAAATCTTTTCCAAAAATACCCATTTTATCCTCGGGTGGCAAAATGATCATTTTGCCCCTAGATAGTCAAAATTCCTATTTGACTCCAAATTGACTATCGAACTCTGAATCACCATTTTAAGTCATTTTGTGGGTTTTAGAATTTTCAAATTCATCTTAAAATTTCTATTAAACTAGTTCGAGGATCGAATCAACTTAATTGTACCACTAGGTACAATACTGACTTTTAACAAACTCAACAGGGTCTCATAGGCTGCCTGTTGAAATATCCTCCCCCATACCTGAGCAATCTATAACTCCCCCCTCTATTGCCACCGCTGTAATTGATTCCCATGGAATAATTGGGGGACTAGTTTTAACACTCTCAACACCACTCTGTTAGAATACATACCGAGGTTTCTATGTTTTGCATCATTCCTTGCAACCCATAAGAACCAAAAAATGAATAACGGCATTAACGTGCATATGTGCCCTTTTCTCGTGTAGTCACCAGAGTAGAACATGCCCATATAATCTGATAAGCAGTTTGGGGGTGAATAATGTTAATTTGGAAAAATTTTGCAAAGTAATTCCAAACCTGCGTGGCAATTGGGTATTCCCACACGACATGCAAGAGAGACTCCTCTGAGTTGCAATGTTGGCATTTAGAAGCTAATTGGAACCCCTTGGTTTTAGATAATTCTATTTTATAGAATTATTTTATTCCAATTTTGTTATTAAATCTTAGCTAAGTCCTCAATATTTTAATTATAATTTACTTAATTTTTAATTATTTTTATATTTAGTTTATTTTTAAGTAAGTTATTTAATTTTATGTTATTTCCTTTAATTTGGTTAATATTTATTAGTTTTTATATTTTTGGTAGGACTTAAAGTAATTGGGCTTAATTTTGGAAAGTAAGGTGCTAAAAGACCCAAAAGTCTGCTTGCATATACTTCAGTTTTTTAACCATATCTCAAGCTACAGAACTCCAATTGCTACGATTCTTAGATCATTCGAAAGCTAAGAGATAGAGATACAACTTTCATGAAGATCACTTTGCCCAGTTATGACTGTAAGATAGAGAAAATAGCATTGAAAAGTTACCAGATGTATTGTACTGGGAATAGCAGTTTGCAAAGATTGACAAGTGATTTTTGGGCCTCTTATTATGTTTTTTAGCCCAAATTAAACCCTAGGTCAACTTGAGAAATTTAGGTTAAGTTTGTTAGTATATATATGATATTTTAAGACCATTAAGGAGAGAACTTTTGGAGAATCAAGAAGTTAGAAGTTGAGGCTGAAATCCGAAGTTTAAGACAACAATTATTGTTTTGTTTCTTCCTTGGCTTTTATTCTTCTTGTTATTTTCAAAGGTTGAATTATATACAATGTTATTTGTTTTTACAATTGTGAGTAGCTAATTTTCTTTTTTCTAGGATTGCAATTGAACTCACATGTAGTTTAAGTTTTTAATCTCTTTCTTCTTTGTTTTCAATGGGAATTGAATTGTTTATTCCAATTTGTTCTTAATGCTTTTAATTGCCTGATCAACAATTAAACTGATTTAGGAACCTAAACAAACTTGGGAGAGGGAGTTTAGAGTAGACTAAAATTGGAATAGCATATGATCATGTTAAATGATTTGCGTATAGGATAAAGATATACCTATAGGCCATATGTAGCCAGATTAGAGCGTGAACTTAATCAGTCTGTTTTAATTTCAAATCACATAGGAATATAGTGTTTTGGTTAAAATAGATATTTTTATAGGACAAGTCGGGATACCCTTATAAATAATTTAGGACTCTAGGTTAGCAATTCAACCCATTGAAATAAGACGAGGAAGAAAGGTAAGATTTAGATAAAGTGTGAGGGATATTATAATCCTAGGTTTATTTAATTTGATATTTTCTCAACTTATTATTTTGATTTTTCTTGTTAGTTTAAATTTTAGTTTATTAGTTTTATTTACTCAATTTGGATTGTTTGGATAAGATTAAATTGTTCTAATTTTAACACTTAGTAAAGTTTTAGATTAATTCCCTATGGGATCGACACTCTGCTCGCTTATATACTATCTGTTCGATAATTGTACTTGTGTAGTAGAATTTTAACTGAAAAGGTTTTGGCGCCGTTACCGGGGAATTGTTTCTAGAATTTTTGCTAATACTAATGCCAAGCAAATTTAATCTTAATTCAAATTTATTTTACTTTATTTTCAAGTGTTTTTAGTTGAAGTGATGAATTATTGTAACTATCAGTGGACATTTGGACAATTTGTGCCTAAGAGGGTTGCTAGTAATTATGAATTAGCTATCAGTGCTTTAGCAGTTGAAGTAGATGCTTTGTCTCAAAAAATGGACACTTGGGGTGTTAATGTTTTTGAAAGTCCTTTTGTGGCATGCGAGCTTTGTGGAGATAAACATTGAAGTGATTGTGCCAAGCCCAGGCCTAAATTATCTGTCAGGTCATACATATAATTGACATCATGCATGTGTACCAGAATATCTCGATAAAATAGGTAAAAGTCGTTATTGTATTTAAAAGTACAACTAAGTTGATTTACACCTCGAACTAGTTCAAACAGAAAATCTAAGGGGAATTTGAGAATTTTAAAACCCCAAAATTCACTCCGAATGGTGATTCAGAATTCGAGATTCAATTTAGAGTCAATCGAAAAAATTGACCGATTAGGGGCAAAATGGTCATTTTACCACTTAAAATTTAAATGTTGATATTTGATGAAATTGTTAGTCAAGATTAATTATTTGAAGTATAATATGATTATTGGAAGCATAATATGAGGTTTAGCAACGAAAAATTTTCAATTCTCGGTATTTCTGGAGTATAGGGGTAAAACGGTAATTTTACCATACCGGGGGCAAAATGGTAATTTTGCACCACCAACACTTGTCAAATTTGTGGAATTGAATTATGGTGGGAATGGATAAATATGGAATAAATGTGTGGTGGAAAAATTAAAATGAAAAAGTCAAAACTTTAAAATTTCAAAATTTGGGCCAATGAGAGCTTGCCATGTGTAAAGCCTTTAAAGGCTTATTATTTAAACAAGAAATCAGCCCATCTTCCACCCCATGGTCGGCGAAACCAGCAAGAAGAGAGAGAAAATAAAAACCAAACCCTAGAGAGAGAAAACCAAAGAAAAAGTGTGAATTTTCAAGGAAATTAAGTGAAAAAAAGGTAAGATTTTTCTATTAAGCTTGAGTTTTCTTATTCTTAAGCATTTCTTCATGTTTTTCCATGCTTAAAATGCATGGTTTCATGGTGAATCAAGGGCTGGTCATATGCGTCTAGAGAGAGAAAATTGTTGGATTGATTTGATTTTGATATATGTTGGTGTTTAGTGTTGGTTTAGCATGTTAGTAAACAAAATATGTAGAAAAACATTCATTTTTCCCATTACCTAGCCTTAGCCGAATTTTCAAGTCAATGGTGAGAAAGAATGTGATGTTATTTTAGGTTATTTGATTATGAAATCATGGTTTTTGATATGGAAATTAATGAATTATGGAAAGAAAATCAAGTAGGAAAAATTATGACAATGATGCACCATTTTGGCCGAAATTTTCCAAGAAAGAATATGAATGTGGCTTTGCTGATTTTTAGGTTATTTGGCTGGACATTGGTGATTTGAAGTATTAGAAAAAGAAATGGGATCAATTGGAGCTAAATTGGACGCGTATTTCAATTTATCGGGTAAAAGACCGAAATAGGCCAATACGGTGTTTAGGCAAATTTTAGACCTTTTGCATTCCATATCATGCATTAGAATAGAATCTAAATTAGTTTATTTCAATTTAAGGGCAATGTAGTAAATTCCTTGATTTTATACTGTGTCAAGGTGGTGTGACTTTCGACAAAAGCAAGGAAATTACGCTTGAGGATCACTAGTCCGAGTACACTTGAAATCTGAACTTTTGAAACCTGTGAGTAAACCTATTATTGTCTGAATTATCTAGAGTAGTTTTTATTCAATTTGTTGGTTTTGTGAAAAATAATTTTAATTTGGTGAATTACTTGTTTTATGAGAAAAATGAAGATTTTATGAAATAAATTGAATTTACAAAAATAAATTGAAATTTTATAAAATTGATTTGAAAATCGAATATTTGATTTGGAACTAGAGTAATTGGAGACCATGTGATTTATTGTAAATTATGATTTGAATTAAATGGGTTGTGATAAATTGGCATGATTGGCTGAATTTATACTTGTGTTGAAAAATATGAATTGTCTGTTTTGCCTTAATAAATTGGTTAGTAATGTAATTACCATGCTATGCCATTGAAATTTAATCAATTGGTGGATTAAAGATTAGCTACTGCAGCGGCGGGGTTCCGTGGACCAACCTATTAGAGGGGCACGGTAAACTCCTTTATATTCTCACCTCGGTCATAGAGGCGCGTAGGGTATCTCCTGAGGTGGGCTTTTTGAGTGCACTTCACGTTAAACACCATGTGAAGTGAGACTTTGTCAACGCCAAGTAACGACTGTTTTTTTTAAATAAAAAAAATGAGTTTTATGATTATATAAAATTTTTCACAGCCTTGGCGGACTCGGTTGGATACCCTTGGTCCAGGTGTCCCCGAGTATAGGATTTGGCATGAGCCAAGTTTTGAGAAATTCATGAGCCATATTGATTATTTGGTTGAAATGAATATTCGTGTAGTGAAAAACTTGCTAAATTGAATTATTTTTAATTATCTCCATTTACTCGCCTTTAGATTATTTAGATGGTGTTTGTTTACTCACTGAGATTTTATAATTCACCCTTTTTTTATCCCATCATTTCAGGCCGGGTTAGCTTGTAGATAGCAAACATCGTTGAGAACTATAGTTAGCCATACTACTTCAAAAACTGTAGGTTTACTGTCTCTACTACTTTTGTTCATTTGTGGGCCCACATAGCATTGTAAATTAAATTTCATACTTTAGTTTTCCGTATTATAGTTTGTATAAATATATTTAACTTTTACGCTACTAAAAATTATTTTCAGAATACTCTATAAATATTAATTTGTAAGAAAATAGAATATTTTGTCGAATATTTTTATTTTATTTAAATGGTTGTAATTCCATTTTAAATCACGTTTTAGACATTCAAATTTAATTTCGATTTCGAAATATGCATTTCTCACTTAAGTACTACGTTTTGGTTGAATTTGAAATTTTTGATAAAAAAATGACCAAAATGCCCCTGTGAAGTGAAATTTATTTTTCCACTGTTTTAAATCGAAAAAAGGCTTAAAAGCCTCTAAAATATGACATTTGGCAACGATTAATCACAGGGGAGATAAGAAACCGGTACGAAAGCCTTGTGAGGTATTGATATGGTATTTGGGGGATGAGTGCCTATCGGTACATCGTGGCGGTTGTCTCGGACTCGAGGATGGTTTCGGGTCGTGACAGATTGTTGTCCAACTTATTATGAATCAATGCAATTTATTGGAAGCTTTAATGGGCAGCAAAACAATTCGTACTCTAGCGTTACAACTCACGGTGGAATCACCCAAATTTTTCATGGAGTAATGATCAAGGTCCTACATATTCATCAGAGCCTATTTTTCAGCATGATTTCCAATCACAAGTTAGAGCCCCTATTTTTGAGAAGAAGCTAACTTTGGAGGATATGTTTATACAATTCTTGACAAAGAATGATGCCATCATTCAGAGTCAAGCAGAATCAATACAAAATCTTAAAACTCAAGTGGGCCAACTTGTCGATTACATCAACAATATGCCTGAAGAAATTTTACCAAATGACATTGAGCCTAATCCTAGAAAAGAAGAATATGGTAAGCATCTTGATGAGGTAAATGGCGAGAATGTGGTAGATGATGGAGATAAAGTAGATCAAGGAAATAGTTCTAGTAATCAAGTTCAAGATGAAAAAATTAATCAAGAGGAGAAAGTATTTATACCACCACAAGTCAAGCCATATGTGCCTTCCATTCCTTTTCTAGATATAGTTGATAAGTTACCCAAGGAGGCTATTGATATGGAAAATTCAAATAAATTTCTTGAAGCTTGTTTGGTTCAAGATGCAACAACCAAGAACCAGAATGAAGAACGTACAAATGTTGCATATGTTTTGAAAGCTACACCGAAAGTGCATTATCCAAGTAGAACTTAATTTGAGAAGTTGGATAAAAATCAGCCTATTCCACCATCTTGGGATGAGCAAGCATCAAATCTTGAGTGAAAGCCACTACAACCTCATCTTAAGAGGAGACTACTTTCACACCTCAAACTTTTTCCTTGCAAACTCAAACCTCCTTAAAGGGTGAATGAAGACCTCAACCAAAGTCAAGCTAGTGACTATAAAGAAGCGCTTCTTGGGAGGCAACCCAAGTTATATCTTTTTAGATTTAGTTGTTGTTTTAGTTATTTTTTTTCTATATAAATAAGTAGTTATAACCTCTCCCTAGCTTGTTTTGTTGTGTATGCAAATTTGGAAAGCATGAAGATGAGGAAAAAGAAAATTAGAGCTTTTAAGGCACTACTACCATTGATAAAGGAGTTTAATTTCTTTATTTATTTTTTGTTTAGCTTTTCACATTGAGGACAATGTGCAATTTAAGTTTGGGGGTGTGGTTTAGAATTTAGTGGTTTTAAATTTTGTTGGTTTTTTTTTTCATCACGTTTAGTTAGATTTGGTTTAGAATTTTGTTAGTTTATTTTTATTTTTTTATTTATGTTTTGCATGTTTTATTTGTGTTTCAACAAAAAAAATTTGAGATAGTTGCACCTTATTCATGATTGTCTCAATCCTAGGATGATATTTTAATTATCTTTTTATTATTAGCTTTTGGGAAGCATATAGTTATGATTTAATTTTATGTGATTTTCCTGTGTTAATTTTATTTTAGAGTGTGGCTTCCAATAATTTGCGCACTGTACTCTTTTACTTAGAATTTATGTGTGATTTAGAGAAAGTTTATGTTGATGAAAAAGTGTAGTGAAGTCAAGAATTCTAGAATTTATTTGATTCTCTCTCGAGGCGAAATCTTAGATAACACTTAGGATAGGAAGTGATTTAGGCCATCTTTGGATCGTTTGAGCCTTTTTGAGCCTACCTTGTTATATTTATCCTTAGTCATCCTTTTTGAGCCTAATTTACCTTTTCTTTGTAATTACACAATTATGTTAGCCTTGACCTTTCTATTTAAATCTAGTAATTTGAACCTTTCACCCTTTAAGTATTTTAATTTTTCTAAGGAATGGTTTGAGCTTAAAGAATAAATTGAGGAACAAAGGTGAAAAAAAAAAGGTAAAGGTTGTTGGAAAAATTACCCCTTGTTATAATTGTCAAAAATAAGTTTGGGGGTTGAAAAAAAAAGGAGAAATAAAATGTGTGTTACAAAGGAAAGTTTACTTTAAGTTTGGGGGTGCTAAAAATTTTTTTTTTGAGCTATTTATGTGTCCTAGATTGATTAAGTGCTTAGGGTGAATTTGAGCCTAAATATATCCTTTATCACACATCAACCCTAGCCTTACATTACAAGCTTGATAAAGACCTATTGATCCTTGAATAAGTGTTAATCTACATTAGTGGAGAGAGAGATGAAAAGCAAACTTATGGGATCCAAGTACTAAACTGTGCTTAGATTTGGCATAAACTAATTTGAATTGCATGATATTCTTTGTAAAAGAGCATTCACACACACACACGAAAGTCCATTCGAAAAAAAAAAGTTTCGCTTGAATTGATGCATGAATTTAAGGATTAGTTGTATGTTACCTTAAGCTAGAATTTGAGTTAATTTTTGAGGAAAAATTGAGAAATCATGATTTGGTTTTTCTATCTCTCGTTCAAGGATTTTCATGTTTGTGTTTTCTTTTTGTGATTCTTTTCTTTTGCTCGAGGACTAGCAAAATCTTAAGTTTGGGGGTGTGATAATTCTATTTTATAGAATTATTTTATTCTAATTTTGTTATTAAATCTTAGCTAAGTCCTCAGTTTTTTATTATAATTTACTTAATTTTTAGTTATTTTTATATTTAGTTTATTTTTAAGTAAATTATTTAATTTTATGTTATTTCCTTTAATTTGGTTAATATTTATTAGTTTTTATATTTTTGGTAGGACCTAAAGTAATTGGGCTTAATTTTGAAAAGTAAGGTGCTAAAAGACCCAGAAGTCTGCTTGCATATGCTTTAGTGTTTTAGAATATCTTGAGCTACAGAACTTTAATTGTTACGATTCTTGAACCATTGGAAAGCTAAGAGATAGAGATACAACTTTCATGAAGATCACTTTGCCCAATTCTACCTCTAAGATAGAGAAAATTGTATCGAAAAGTTACTAGACGTACTGTGTTGGGAATAGCGGTTTGCAAAGACTGACAAGTGATTTTTGGGCCTCTTATTATGTTTTTAAGCCCAAATTAAACCCTAGGTTAACTTGAGAAATTTAGGTTAAGTTTGTTAGTATATATATGATATTTTAAGACCATTAAGGAGAGAACTTTTAGAGATTCAAGAAGTTAGAAGTTGAGGCTGAAACCCGAAGATCAAGACAACAATTATTGTTTTGTTTCTTCCTTGGCTTTTATTCTTCTTGTTATTTTCAATGGTTGAATTATATACAATGTTATTTGTTTTTACAATTGTGAGTAGCTAATTTTCTTTTTTTTAGGATTGCAATTGAACTCACATGTAGTTTAAGTTTTTAATCTATTACTTCCTTATTTTCAATGGGAATTAAATTGTTTATTCCAATATGTTCTTAATGCTTTTAATTGTCTGATCAACAATTAAACTGATTTAGGAACCTAAACAAACTTGGGAGAGGGTGTGAGACCTTGTCAAATTTGTTAAAAGCCGGTATTGTACCTAGTGATATAATTAAGTTGATTCGATCCTTGAACTAGTTCAAATAGAAATTCTAAGAGGAATTTAAAAATTCTGAAACCTACAGAATGACTTAGAATAGTAATTCGGAGTTCAAGGTCCAGTTTGGAGTCAATCGAAAAAATTGACCAGTTAGGGACAAAATGGTCATTTTACCATTTGATGATAAAATGGAAATTTTTAGCCAAGATTTGATCACATTGGACCAAAAAATAATTATATGAAATATAATTATGATTTATTGGAGCATAAAATAAAGTTTAGCAGTGAAAAATTGTGATTTCCAGTATTTTTGGAGCACAAGGGTAAAATGATAATTTTGACACAGGGGATCAAACGATAATTTTTTTGAAAAGATTTTTACCCCATTTGATTAAAATTGATCAATGTTAGTGTTATTTGAGGTTAGAAAGTGAAAATAATGTAATTCCGGTACATTTCAGAGTACAGGGGCAAAATCGTAATTTTTTCACCTCGGGAGTAAATTGGTAAATTTTTCATCCCAGCATTTTTCAAGACCAAGGGATTGTATTTGTGGTAGGAATGGATAAATATGGAATTAATTGTTGTGGAAATTTTAGAAGAAAAAGTCAAAAAGTTAAAAAAAAATGGGCCAAGAAGCATGTGACATGTGGCATGCTTTATTATTTTATTATTTTCTATAAAAATCAGCCCATTAAATCCCCAATTCCCTCACCATATTCGGCCTAAGCAACCTGAAACAAGAACAAAGGAAGAACAAAGGGAAAAACAAGAAAACCTAGATGGAAATTTAAAGAGAAAGTGAAGAAATCAAGGAAACAAGCTAGGTAAGTTAGAATTTCTTTAATTCTCCTTGATACCTAGCTTACCCATGCTTTTGTTCTTGATTTCCATGGTTGAATATTGAGTTATCATGATGAATTCAATTCTGAAAAATGGGTATGGTATGGAAGACGAAGTAATGTTGGAATAATTTGATTTTAGACTATGTTAGTATTTAGAGATAGTTAAGCATGTTTATAAGCAAAACCATAAGAAAAAAATTGATTCTCTTTGTTGTTCTTCATTGGCTGAACCTGGTGTGTTGAGAATCAATGAGGGATTGTTTGTATTTCAAGGAAAATGCCTTGAAAAAATTATGAATTAAGTGAGAAATGTGACTAGGAAAAATTATGGTGTAAATGCATCGTAATGACCGAATTTTCACCTAAAGAAGTTAAAGGATTTCAATGCTGAAATTTAGTTATGCGAAATGTGATTGATGAATTAAAATATTAGAGGAAAAATGGATTAATTTGGAGGTGATTTGGATACAATCATCAATTAATCGGGTGATCGGTCGAATTTAATTGATACCGCGATTAAGCGATAGTCAGACGCATTTTCGCATTTACATATCAAGCATTAGTAATTTAAATTAGTTTATATCAATTTCGGGACAGTATAGTAAATTCCTCAACTTTGTTATTTGTCAAGGTGGTGAGACGTCTGAAAAAGGTAAAGGAATTGCACGCGCTTGAGGACTATTAGTCCGAGTGCGCCTAGAATTCGGATTTTCGACAACTGTGAGTGAATTTGCATTTCAAATTATTTTGGGAAATGTACGTGTATTGAAATGGATAATCTGAATGATTTTATCCAAATTTCTTAAAATGCGTGCTTGAAAACAAGCCATTGATAAAAATGTTTTGATGTGTGAATTGTGATATGCATAAAGGCATGAATTCATGTGCTCTATAATATGTTGCTATATATGTGTAGATGTGTGATATGTATTGACAAATAATATTATGTGATAATTATAACCGTATATGTCACGATGTGGGGTAGCACATGTCGGTGATGATGGGTGCGGAGATATGGAGAATGATATTGTTTGTGCACGATGTGGGGGGGATGCACATGATAACTCTAGCTATGTGCATGATGTGGGGGGATGCACACGATAACTCCAACTATGTGCGAATTGTGGGGGTTGCACATGAGCTGGTGAGATAGTGGTGATATTGTATTCATCTATGTGTATATGTATGAAATTGAATACTCCTTCATTGTAAATTAATTTGAGTTGAGGGAAGGGGTTGATACTAAATTGGATCAAAATGGTTTTGTTCCAAATGTGTGCATCATGGTTTTAAATCCTTCCTGGATATTATTGCTTGTTTCCACCTAATGTTCACTCACTGAGTTTCGTACTCACAGTTTTCAAAAATTCATATTTTCAGATCAAGAGATTGTAAATTCCTAGATCGCGGGATCACTGTAATTCATCTCCTGGTAGGTGTTCGACATTCTATAGTTGTCCGTTTTTCTTGTAAATTCTCCGCTAGAAGTCATGGGCCTTTTGTATTGTGATTATGTACATGTAATGGACATTGCCAAATTTTATGTTTGACTAGTATGTATGTTCACATTTTATCTATAATGCCATTGTGAGTTGACTTTCTGTGCACTAGGTGCATTACGTGTGAATGCCTCACATGATCATACGTGGAATAAAGTAAGTGAAAATAGGCTTGCTTGGGCTCAGTGAGCTATGCTTATTGGGTCCATGCGCCAGTCACAGCCCAGGAATTGGGTCGTGACATAAGGAGTTTAGAGTAGACTAAAATTGGGATAGCATATGATCATGTTAAATGATTTGCGTATAGGATATGGATATACCTATAGGCCATATGTAGCTAGATTAGAGCCTGAAATTAATGTGCCAAACCCTGCTCTATAAAATAATTATGATGTCATTTACATGCTCAATGGAATGTTTGAATATTTGGGAAGTTCGAGAAATCATTAAAAGACGATATTGCCCCTAATGCTACTATTAAGTCGATTAAACCTCGAATGAGCTCAAATAAGGATTTTAAGAGTGAAATCGAGAATTTCACAGTCCAAGGATTACTTAAAATAGTGATTCGGAGTTCGAGGTCCGGTTTGGAGTCAATCGAGAAAATTGACCGATTAGGGACATAACGATCATTTTGCCATTTAAGGACAAAATGGAGATTTCTATAAAAGATTTTGATCACATTTGACTAAGATTAATCATTTGAAGTATAATATGATTATTAGAGCATAATATAAAGTTTAGTAGTGAAAAATTGTAATTCTCAGTATTTTTAGAATACAAGGGCAAAACAGTAATTTTATCATTAAAGGACAAAATGGGAATTTTTAGAGAAATTTTTGGCCCCATTCGATTAATAACGGTTAATTGAAGTATTATTTGAGGTTAAAAAGTGAAAAAAGATGTAATTCTAGTACATTTTGGAGTATAAGGGCAAAATAGTAATTTTACCACACACAGACAAAATTTGAATTTTCGAGAGGATTTGAATCAAATTTGACAAATTGAAGAATAGTATGAGTATAAGGACTGAAAAATATGCATTTTGGCAAATTTTCAGTTTTTGGGGTAAAAATGTAATTTTTTACTTTTACGGGAGTAAAAGTGTAATTTTGCAAAATTACTTACCAAGATTTTTGGACAAGTCTAGAAACTTCTTTTAATGGATGGATAAGTGAAGAAAATAGTATGGTGGATAAAAAGTCAAATGGAAAAGAAATAAATAATAATAAATTAATAAAAAATTAAAAAGTATAATAAAATAATAATATTTTATTTAGCTTATAAATAGCTAAAATTTTCAGACGATAACCCTTAGGAGGGTCGGCCTAAACCCAGCAAAGAGGGGAGAAGAGGAACACATGAACCCTAGGTGGAAAATTTTGGAGAAAAGTGTGGATATCTAAGCAAAGTCACAAATCAAGGTAAAAGTTTTTGATTTCTTATAGTGTTCTTCATTACCTAAGCATTTTTTTTCCATTTTCATGCAAGAATTGAAAGTTGGTATCACCCACCCTTGCTGGCCAAATCTTCCAGGAATGATTTTGAGTGATTATTTTAGTAGATTTAGGTGAATTTAGTGTTGTTTAGTTAGGTTATAATGAAAAATATTGAAATTTGGCAAGAAATGGCATTTTCCTTCATTGAACCCATTTATGCTGAATATTCTAGGGTGAGATTTGCTGCTGATTTTGATGATCTTTCATGGTATTTAAGTGTATTATGATGAATTAAGGATATAGAAATTAAATGGGAATTTTTGGTGCGAAAATATGAATTTTTACCTAATAGGGGTAATTTCATAATTTGTGACCTAGACTGATAATTTGCATCATATTTGTGGATATTAAGTTAATTTGGGTATAATTGAAGTATAGAAATTGAAGGAAATCAATTTAGAATTTATTTACAGATTTTAGAAAATTAAATCGTGCACCGTACGCGTTAGGGCGAATATCGCGTTTAAGCAATTTTTCGGACAATTGCATAGCATTTTATACATTCATGTAGATTTATGGAGCCTGAAATTAATTAGGATTAATTGACACAATTTATTGAATTTTGTGTCATGGATTATGGATAGGTGGTGAGTAAATTGATTCGGGTAAGAGACTGCACCCAAGGAGAAAATAGGAGTATTTCTACTCCTAATACAGTGAGTAAACTATTTATCACCTTAATTGTCTAGAGGAATTTTATTCAATTTGATGATTTTATGAAAAATTATTTTATTTAGTAAATTGCTTATTTTACGAGAAAATTATGAAATTTATAAAATAAATTGGATTTATGAAATAAGTTGAATTTTTATAAATTGATTTGAAAAATTGAACAATTGATTTTGAAACCAAAGTAATCGGAGACTACCTGTATTATTGTGAATTATGTTTTAAATTAATTGGCTTATGATATTTATGGCATGATTGGCTAATTGTTTATTGTGTTGAAAATGTGTACAATCTGCTTTGTACTGATGAAATGTTTAGCAGTAAAAATTGCCAATTTATGCTATTGAAGTATTTATTTAATTGGTGGATTGTTATCTACTGCAGTAGATGGGTTTCCGTGGACCGGCCTAATTAGAGGTGGCACGGTAAAACCCATATATATCTTTATCTCAGTTGTAGAGGCATACATGGTTATTTAATTGTCCTGAGATAAGATAGAGTTCACTTCACGCCAAACCACCACATGAAGGCGAACTCAGCTAACGTTAAGGAATGACTGATTTTGAACAATTATGAGAATTTTTGACAGCCTTGGCGGGCTTGGTTGAATGCCTCTAATCAAGGTGTCACTGAGCACAAGATTTTATGGCACGAGCCACGATTTTACGAATAATCATAAGCCACGTAAAATTTCAAGTGAAATGAAATTAATCCACTTAGCAAAAAGGAAATAAAGTGTTGTTAACATCTTACCCTAGTTTATGTTAATCGTTTCTTTTTACTCGACTTTAGATAGTTTCGATAGTAATTGTTTACTCACTGGGATTTTATAACCTCACTTCCTTATTTTCTCCCATTTTAGGATCTAAGTAGCTTGTAGCTAACGGATTCTATCAAGGACCCCAGTGGACTTGAATCGACAAGAACTATAGGTTCACAGTCTCCATGCATTTCGGTTAGTTGTGGGCCACGGGTCACTGTAATTCAAATTTTATATTTTAGTTGTTTATATTATGGCATTTAAAAACATAATTAATTTTTTTACGCTGCGAAAATTATTTATTGATAGTTTTATAAAAATTGTTTTATGAGAAAATATATTATTTTATTAAATATTTTTATTATATTCAAATAATTAAATTTTTAATCCCAAATAAATGTTTTAGATACTTAAATTTATTTTTATCATGATATGTGGGTTTTCTATACATTTACAATGTTTTTAATAAATTTGAAATTTTTGGTGAAAAACGACGAAAATGCCCCTATGAGCTAGATGAAAATTATTTTAGCATTTTTAAATTGAAAATGAATTTGGTGCTTGAAGTGTGGTATTCAATAACTGTCACTCACCGGGGAAGTGCGAAAGCTGATGCTAAGCCTTGCGGGGTTCCGATCAGGATTCCGGGTATCGAGTGTCCATCGGGACGTTGCGACGGTTGTCATGGGCTCGATGGGGAGTTTCAGGTCGTGACATAATGAGTCTATTTTAATTTCAAATCACATAAGAATATAGTGTTTTGGTTAAAATAGATATTTTTATAAGACGAGTCAGTAGACCCTTATAAATAATTTAGGACTCTAGGTTAGCAATTCAACCCATTGAAATAAGACGAGGAAGAGAGGTAAGATTTAGATGAAGTGTGAGGGATATTGTAATCCTAGGTTTATTTAATTTGATATTTTCTCAACTTATTATTTTGATTTTTCTTGTTACTTTAAATTTTAGTTTATTAGTTTTATTTACTCAATTTGGATTGTTTGGATAAGATTAAATTGTTCTAATTTTAGTACTTAGTAAAGTTTTAGATTAATTCCCTGTGGGATCGACACTTTGCTTGCTTATATACTATATGTTCGATACGTATACTTGCGTAGTAGAATTTTAATAGACAAGTTTCAACTGCAAGTCAATTGGAATCCAATCCTGAAGCAACCTCCAAAGAAAGAATGAGATAGTTAGAGGAGTGCTTTTATGCCAAATTAAATTAAACACCGAATTCACCGTTTGGCGATGTCGAATTATCTCCCATGCATACCTAGTAGTGAAGAGCCCATCCGAGGTAGGAACCCAGTATGCCCTATCATCGCTGGAAGGATCAAACGAAATCTTTAAAATTTCCTCCACCACGTCCTCCGATAAGACATTGTTCAGCTTATCCACATCCCATTTATCATCATCATAAAAATGGGAAACTTTTGTCATAGATGATGCAAATGATGGAAATCGATTAACCAAGGGTGCTTCACCCATCCAACAATCATGCCAAAAGAATAGTTCACCCTTACCAATTCGGCTCCTAGTGTGTTGTTCTGAAGTTAGGCAGCTAGCTAGCATCCATTTCCATGTTTGTGAGTCCTGAAGTTTCAGCTGAACATACCTCAAAATTTGGTCGGTGCAGTATTTAATCCTCATAAATCTAGTCCATATGCTATTACATGACACAAATCTCCACCAAAGCTTCATGCTAAAGGCCTCAAACACATCTTTTAAGCCATGTATATCCAGTCCACCTTCCTTGGATGAAAGGGCGTTCTTATGCCACGCACTCCAATGGATGTGTTTAATGCCTGCTGAACCTCCCCACAAGAAATTGTTAAACATTCTTTCAATTTTTCAATAACACAAACATGAGGTTTAAGGACCTGCAGAAGATAGATAGGTAGAGAAGACAGTACACTCCATAGCAATGTTATTCACCCACCCGGGGATAAGATTTTATTCTCCCATCCTTCAATTCGCTCTTGAATCTTTTCAACCAAATCATCAAATAACATTACCTTTTTCGATCCTTTGTGAAGTGGCACCCCCAAATATGTAATAGGCAGACATTTATGAGTGAAGCCAGTAGCTTGAGAAATGATCTGCTTGCGCGAATCAGCCACATTCTTGTGGGTGATAAAGCAACTCTTGGAGAAATTTAAACATTGTCTAGAGATCTCTTCATATTCCTGCAAAAGCACAAGAATTTTCTGCAAAGAGGGTTTCATGCCATTAGTGAATATCATAATGTCATCTGCAAAGGCCAAATGGCTAACAAGCATGGAACAATTAGAGGAATACTGCAGAGATGAGAATCGAGCAAACAAAGCATTCAACCCTTGGGATAAATATTCTACTGCCAGGATAAAAAGGAGTGGAGAAATGGAGTCACCTTGTCTAAGTCCCCTTTTTGACTTAAAGTAGCCCACAGCCCCACTATTAATCAACAGAGAGAACTAGTAGTTAGAAATGCAGCGACGAATCATATCAATCCAATTAGAATTGAATCCAAACTACTGAACCATTTTATAGAGAAAATCCCATTCAAGCCAATCGTAAGCCTTCATCATATCCAATTTGAGAACCACATTTCCTCCCCTTGACTTTCGATCAATCTTCCCAATCAATTCTTGAGCAAGAAAGATATTGTCATTGATCAATCATCCTCCTACGAATCCGTTCTGATTATTTGAAATAATGGAAGGAAGGATCTTTGCAAGACGGTTAGCCAAAATCTTAGTAATGATTTTGTTTAAGACATTACAAAGACTGATCGACCTAAAGTCACTCCATTTCGAGGCATTATTGCTCTTAGGCAGCAACACTATTATTGTAGAAGTGACTCCCCTTGGAAGATTGGCTCCATGAAAAAAGTCCACTACTGCATCCAATAAATCATTAGCCAAAATATCACAGCATTGTTGGTAAAAAAATGAGGAGAATCCATCAGGGCCAGCAACATTGTCCTTGTCATAATTAAAGACTGCTTCTTTCACTTCTTCCATTGATGGCACTGCACATAAACTAAAGTTGTCATTATTAGAAAGCATAGTAGGGATCAAGGAATAATTAAACCTGGCCATATCACATTGTTCTTTCTTCATAAGGGAGGAGAAAAATCCAACTACTGAAGACTTAATTGCATATGATTCTTCCACCCAACTTCCATCTAGGTTTTGTATCTTGAAGATGTGGCTTTTAATTCAGTTTTTTTTTACCCATCATGTGGAAAAACTTCGTATTACACTCTCCCTCCACTAACCATTTAATACCTTACTTCTGCTTCCAGAACAATTCTTCAACATTGAGATAATGGTTAAATTGAGCATAAGCTTTGTTCATAACAACACGATTTTCCATTGACTGGTCATATTGAAAAATTAATTCGCAGTCTGCAGATCTTTTTTCTGCTTCCTTCAAATTATGGAAAATGTCTCCAAAAACCTCATTGTTCTAGCATTTTAAGGACTATTTTAATTTGGATTTGTTTCCTCCAAAAGGCTTAAAGACTCGAGCCAGTTATGGGTAGTTCCTAGTTCTGAGCTACAAATTGTTTGAAACCATGGTGCAGTACCCAGGCATGCAAGAATTGAAAGGAGGATGGGGCTTTATCTTGGTTTCTAGAACAGGAAATCAATAATGGGCAATGATCCGATCCGTCCCCATTTAAGTGCTGTATACGAGTAGAGGAAAAGAATTCAGCCTAGTGTTGATTGTACACCATTTTGTCTTGCCTTTGAAACATACGGTTGTTAGTCCAAGTGCAAGGATTGCCCTCAAAGCCACTATCCACCAAACCACAATCAATTAAAGTTGTAGCAAAGTCTTCCATAGAGCCTCTATGTGGTGCAGCCCCATTTAGCCTCTCCCCACAGTTTAGAATGACATTGAAATCGCCTCCAACAATCCATGGTATCTGAATATCACTAGACATACTTCTTAGACAATCCTACAGCATTGATTGTTCTGACCTGGTACATTTAGCATAGCTAAAAGAAGCTAACAAGGTAGTTGCCAGCCATGGCATGTTGCACTTGACATGAAGACATTGTTCGTGGTTCATCAAGACATCACAATTTAAGTCAAAGGAATGAAAAAGCTAAATTTTTTGGGAGCAGTTCATAAAACTCTTTTCAAAATCCAATTTCCTTTTGAAAAAATCTGATTTAGAAGCATCAATCATAGGCTCCAAGATCACTAAAATTTTTATTTCGTGCAATAACTTCAGCTTCTTGATTCTTCTTTAGACGACTATACTAGAAATACCTCATACATTCTAAACTAGTGCATTGATCATGATGGGTTTTGGCTGTAAAACTCATAGAGATGGAGTCTTCATTTGATGCCCCATCATTTTCCCCTATTTCCATGGCTTCCTTTAAGGCCAGATTGAGTATTTTCTTCAAAGGGGCTGAAGTATCTGAATGCCTTCTGCTCCGTACTCTCGGGTGGACTTCGAGTTTTGCGAGGTTAGCTCCAAAGACAAAGGGAACATCACTTCGCTCTTTATTTTTTAAACATTTACCTGAGGCAGACTCTTGAGGGGTAGAGTTCTCATCATGGGCTTCTGATCCTGTACGTGCGTGTGCCGTTGTTGAAGGGACCTGATTGTGCCCATCTTTGCTCTTGGTTTGACACGTGCCCTTTCCCACTATGGGGCTGTATTCTCCACTGCTTTCATCCATAAAATTTTCTCCTAGCTCATGCGGGTCCCCCTTCTCTCTTTCTGGCAGTTGCCGGTACTCATCATGAAGTGAAGCCGTTACTCGTGCCGGAGGCTCAATTAAAAAATTATTAATTTTTTTCTCATTTTTGCTTGTATAAATTCTTGGTCATTTATCCTTCCACATGGACTTTCCACTGCTAAAGTAGCTTGAATCTGATTATTGACACTCCAGGTTTGATGTTCCCCCTGGCCCACTATTGGGCTGCTATCTCTATTTCCTTCCGCCATGGCGTCTGACACTCTCTGGACCTTTGCCTTACTTCTTGGTGTTTGCGTATTTTCCCCATAAGAAATAGCCGTTGGCTGTTCCCTGGTGCCTTTGAATATTTTTTAAAATTTTTTTCTGCCCTAGCTTGCTCTGCCATATCCCTTTGTTCTACGCTATTTTCTGTAAGCCCATGCATACCATACTCGTGCAAACTCTCCTGCATGTCCCTCTCTTTAGTCTGCAACTTTGCAAAATTTTTTGCTACCCTTTCTGCCTCGTCCAGGTTTTCGTTCTTGTGCACGTCCTTCTCTGCTAGTACTGCCTCTTATTATTTTTTATCGGGTCCTCCGCTTTTTCTGACGCTTCCATTGCATTTTCTAAAGAGGGGTCGCCCCTTGATGCTTCGAAGACATTTACATGCTATGCTTTTGTGGGCTATTCTGTCGCGCCCTCCTCGCCACGTTGGCATTCATTTATTGGCTGTCTTTGGGCGTGCCCATGCAGCATTGGGGTCTCCAACTGGTCTTTTCCTATTTTTTCCATCATCTTTCTTTTTCCTGCTTTATTTTTCTTCTGCCTATGCATGCCATTTTCGTGAAACCTGGTCTGCATGTCTTCCTCGAACGCCTGCATCTTTTCTGCACTTTCTGCTACCTTTTCTACTTTTCTCGAGGTGTCGCTATCGTGTTGTCGCATCTCGCCTTGCGTCTGCTTGCTTGAAGTTTCCCGAAAAATGCCGATCACCGCACTTCCCTCAACCTGCAGCGAGTGTCCAGCGAAAAAATAAGCGAGCTTCCCGAACTGCCCATCGGGGCCATCTCTAGTTGCTGTAATTTTCTAGGCGGGCTGGGCACTATTCACGTGCCCTGTTTGCCCTTGTTTTCCGTGACATGGTTGCTCGGCTTCCTCCAAGCTCTCCAAAACCACATATCGGTTAAAGCCCTAGTTTCGATCAACTGCCTTAGCCTCTAAAACTGTTTCTGCATCATTTTTTACTTCCTCGGTTGCCTTTTCATGACTCCCGATCGCCTGCCAATGGAGAATTTGTTTGGTTGGTACCTCTTCGCCCAGATTTTTTCTTTTTTCCAATAGAACTACAACACCTCCTCCTATTACCGTAGGTCTCTTCTCTATATTTTTCGGGTCTCTCAACCCAGCCCCGACCTCTGATTGTTCTGGCAGGTCTACCCAAGCATGGTCATTCTTATTTCCCCTGTAGGCTTCGATTCCCCATCTCTAGGCTTCGCATCATCATTTTTATGTTCCTTAAGCTTCTGTGTCAAGTCTGACTTTATAGAGTATTTGTCATGTCATACATATGAGTGATAAAATGCCTGCATACTTAGAAAGCCTCAAAAAATTGATAAAAGTCAGTATTGTACCTAAAAGTACAACAAAGTTGATTTAAGCCTTGAACTAGATCAAATAGAGATTTTAAGGTGAAATTGAAAATTTTACAGTTCCAGAATGATTTAAAATGATGATTCGAAGTTTGAAGGTCGATTTAGAGTCAAATTGGAATTTTCATGATCTAGGGGTAAAATGGTCATTTGCCACCCGATGGCAAAATTTTAATATGGGATGAATTTTTTTATTAAGATTGATCATTTGGAGTATAATTTGAGGTTGAGAATTGAAAAAAAATTGTAATCTCAGTATTTTTTCGAGCACATGGGTAAAATGGTAATTTTACCACCTTAGGGGTAAAAGTGGAATTTCCACCACCCAACACTTGTCAAATTTATGAATTTTGCTCATTATTGGTATGGATAATTATGGCATTTTATGTGGTGGTGAAATAAAGTTTAAAGGATAAGTATTAAAAAAATGGACCAATTAAATGATGACACTTGGCAAATTTAGATTATTTTATTATTTGGCTATAAAAATCAGCCCACACCATCCCATTCTCTTCATCATGGTCGGCCAAGCAAGAAAAAAAGAAGAAGAGAAAGAACAAAAACCCTAGAGTGAAAATTCAAAGGGGAATTGGTGGATTTCAAGGAATTTAGCCATTAAAGGTGAAATTTTTTAACTTTAGCTTGTGATTTACCTTTCCTTTGCATTTATCTTCAATTTCCATGGTTGAATCACATGTTTTCATAATGGCTTCAAGGCTGGCCGAACATGTAGAGAGAGAGAATGATGGTTGATTGGGTTAGATTTTAGTGTAATCTAGTGTTTTTAGTTAGTTAGTAATGTGTAGCCTAAAAATCAAGCATGAAAGACACATTTTTTTCATGAATTCCTTATTGGTCGAATATATGGAGTGAGGGTTTGATGATGAATTTGAATGGATTACATGATATTCAAGTGCTTTTAGATGTTTAGTGATGTGTGGAATGGAAAACAAGCAAGAAAACATCATGTTATGATGAACCCTTCAATGGCCAAATTTTTCATGTGGAGTATTGATGATGAACTTGATTTTATTTCAAGTGAATGGAATAGAGAATTAATGATTTATGGTGAAAGAATTAAGTTTGAAAAAAAATTATATTGCTAGTGCACTCAATATGGCTGAATTTTTCCTTGAAAAATGTGAAAGGTGGTTTTGCTAAATTTTAGGTTATTTGACTTGTGTTTGATAAGTTGGAGTATTGGAAGAAAAATGAAATTATTTGGAGTTGGATTGGGTATATTGGCCAATTAATCGGGTAATAAATCAAATTAGGCCAATACCATTTCAATTGGGTGCATAATTGAGTCTACATTGAACACTGTGTTTAGATAGTTACCCGAGTAGTGTGCATCCCATTTCATGCAAATATAACAAGCCTGAATTGGTTTTATAACGGTCTAGCATTAATGTGGTAAATTGTGTATTATGCAATATGCATAGGTGGTGAGCATTCTGGTAAAAGTAAAGACATTGTGTCAGAGGATCCAGAATAGGAGTATTTCGAACTCTTAGTACTGTGAGTAAACTTATTATCATCTTAATTATCTGAAGTGGTTTTTAGTCATTTTGGTGTTTTTATGGAAAATGAATTTAAATGGTAAATTGTTATGTTTTATAAACAAAACATGATTTAAACAAAATGATTTTATAAATTGTCCTGAAAATTAAATGATGATTTTGAAAATAGAGTAATTAGAGACTAATTGCCTTATTGTAAATTGTAATTTAAATTAAATGGCTTATGACATTGTGGGCATGAATGGCTAGATTGGTAATTGTACTGAAATTATATGCATTGTGTATTTAGCCTTGAGAGGTTGTGTAGTAAAATAATAGCCATGTCATGCGGTTGATATTTTTATTGATATGGTGGGTCATAAAGGGGTCACTGCAGTGGCGAGTTCCGTGGACCAGCCTATTAGAGGGGCACGGTTCCCCGTCATATTCTTACCTCAGTCGAAGAGGCGCGAAGGGCAACTCCTAAGGTAAGGTTAGAGTTCACTTCGCTCGGATATCACCACAAGGAGGCGAACTTCGCTAACGCCTAGGAACGGTTGTATTTTCTAACATGAAAATATGTTTTACGTGTATATGAGATTTTAACAGCTTTGGCGGACTCGATTGGATGCTTGATGACGATCAAGTATTCCCAAGTATGAGTGATAGCATGAGCCAAATGGTTATGGAAGTCATAAGCCTTGTTGATGATTTGAATGAAATACAATTGTTTACGTGGGTTGGGATGAATTTTCAAGTTATGAAACGCGTATTGTGATGGGATATTTTGATTGTCTCATATTACTCGGCTTTAGATTATTTCGGTGATGTTTGTTTACTCACTAGGATTTTATAATCTCACCACCCTCATTTCCTCATATTTCAGGCTCAGGATAGTCTGTAGATGGTCGATCTCGTCGAGCTATAATTTTGGAGTTGCATCATAGAAAGCAAAGGTTTATAGACTTATACCTTCTTGGTCATCTGAGGGCCCACATGTCATTGTAAATGTAATTGTGTACTCTGATTATTCGTATTACAGCATATATGATTTTATTTTGTTTTTACACTATAAAAATTATTTATCGATACTTTTATAAAAATTGTTTTATAAGAAAATAAAATATTTCATTAAATATTTTTATTATATTCAAATAGTTACGTTTTAGTTTTAAACGGACGTTTTAGATAGCAAAACATATTTATGATTGTGAAATATGTGTTTTCTACTTATGTACTACAATTTTAGCTAGTTTCAAAATTTTCAAAGAAAAATGACCAAAATACCCCTGTGTGGTAGAAATTTCTTTTTGACTTTTTTTAATTTAAAAATGGTCTATATCCTTTTAAAACGTGATTTTAATAATTGTTGCTCACAGGGGAAGTGGGAGTACTGATGTGAAAGCCTTGCGAGGTCTCGATGGATATTTCGGGCAAATAATGTCTATCGAGGCTTCGCGGCGGTTGTCACGAGCTCGAAGGGAGTACCGGGTCATGACATTCTGTTTCAAACCCGTAGGCTGTAGTTTCTTCTCTGGTCTATATCCCATCACCATGCATGATGAATCACCATGTCCCACATGACAACAGTGGGTGTAGTACTTTGGCAGTCGTGTAAAATCAACTTTTTGCATATAACCTTCCGTAACAACTCCAGTTTGTCTATCCTTTGTGACAATCCATACTTGATCGATAGGGGGCTTCTGAAAATCATATTCGATGCACACTCATGCCACACTTGGGTGAGTTCCATTCGTTGTAGCTTCGTCAACCATCAAAGGGCTTCCAACCGTCTTCGCTATTGCTAGTAAAGCTGATTTGTCAAACAAGTGAGCCCTCAAGTTAGGAAAGGATATCCAAACAGGTACCATCGACGACTCCTTCTTCGATTGGAAGTCTGGGCTCCATTTGAACACACGCATTTTCTGGTTTGAAATGAACCAAACCTGTTTCGACCAGATTCGATTAAGATCATGCTCGCTTATTAACTGGATCAGAATATGCTTGTAGTCAAGCCATTTAATCTCATAAGCGCCTGTCAAACCGATTCCCTTGAATGCTGAACGGATTTCCTGCATACGTTGCATCCTAGAAAACTTTCCGACCATAGAAAACTTGAAGGGTTGAGCAAGGGCATAGATATCATATTCAAAGAATGACGCTGCTAGTCTATCCTTGTACCAAAAGGGTTCCCAATTTAATAGAATAAGGGAGGGTTTTCCCCAACTGCCACAGCTAAAAAGGATTTCTTTTGAGCACGAGGAGAGAGAAGTGGCTAGTTTGGGTTCTGAAAGCCTTGTGAGTCTCCTTGGGAAGGTGGTGGCTGGAAGCTTTTTGATGTTAAGGGGTTCTGGTTGGTTCTCGGGGGCATAAAAGGGGCATTGTTGATTGACGGCTACAGGGTATTTGGTGTTTGCTGGTTATGGGCAGCTTCAAGCTGCATGGGGGAAGGTGCAGTAGCTGGCGGGATGATGTTGGGAGCGTCCGGTGGCCTGCCGGCAGCCATCCTCCAAGGTTGGGGGAAGGTAGGAAAGTGAGAAAAGTTGAGAACGTTTTCCACCTCTTTTGTTTTGTTTTTGGATCCACCCTTTCTCTATGCTTTTTTGATGGATTTTAGTATAAATTTTATATTTCATTTGTACATGTGTAATAGAAGATAATAGAAGGAAATTGGAGTTTAAAGAGTGTTAGGAGGACTAAATTAAAAAAGAAAGACATTTGGAGGGCAAAATGGTAATTTTATGAACAGTTTGGTCAAAGCTTCCAAAGAAAACTTTGACTTTGATTTTTTTTAAGCCAAAACTGTCATTATCCCTCCAGAAAAAGAGTTTCTTCTTCTTCCTCTCCATCCCATGCCATTTGCTCATCCTCCACCATGAAAATTTAATTTTCTTCTATTTTCTTTCTTTGTTTTCTTTTCCTTTCTTTTCTTTTCTTGCTTCTTTCTTCTCCTAACTTCTTGGGCACCAAAGTTACAGCCTTTAACCCTAATTTCTAGCACCATTAAAACCCTAGGAAAAGAAAAGAAAAAAAAAGAGAGAAAAGAAGAAAAGCTTGGTTTTGTAATTCAAGGAAGCAAAAGTAAGGATTTTTGTGTTTTAAGCTCATAGTTGGTTAAATCTTTGGAGGAATAATGTGTGAATCATTTTGACAGCTGGATGATAAATGTTTTGAAGGAATATTGGAGTGCAAGTATGGGTCACGTAACTATAAAGGTAAAAACAAATGTTGTTTTAAGTGTAGTTGAGAAATCTTGAGAAACTGGGTATTATTGTGTAGTTGACATTTTAAATGGCATATTGTGAGGAATTATGATTGTTGTGGAAATAATGGTTGAACATGATAAATATCCTTAAAAAAGATTAATATATGGGTTAGAGTCATAAATAAATTGCCGGTATCTATAATCCAAAGAATTTCGCACGTAAAGGATAAAAACAACTTTGGAAAAAATGTGTCAAGATGTAAGTTAGTTGAATAAGATCCATGATGGAAGAAAAAAGAGAAGTAGCAATGATGTACACTAAAGGTGTTGCATTTGTACTGTTGTTAGGAAGTGTAAAGATAAAGTTAGAGTACGGTGGTGGTGTACCAGAGGAAATAACAAGCGACCCACAAGTAGGAATAGCTAGACACGCCTCCGAATAAATAGCAATGTAATATCCCGCTATCGTAAGGTGAATGAACTTGCATTAAAATTGCTTGAGAAATAATGCATGTATGTTGATTGTATCACTTGAAAATGTTTTAATTGTGTTATCTTCAAAACGTGCATGGGAACAAGCTTTATTGAAATTTTTTTGCGTTGTGAAATGTGATTGTAATGAAATTGCAAAGTCCCTTTTATATGTCGATATGTATTTATATGTATTGTACATCTGTAGATAATATTGTGTAATGAATATGACCGTGCATGTGCACGATGTGGGGGCATGCACATGCCGGTGATGATTGAGTATGACCATGCATGTGCATGATGTGGAGGGATGCATATGCCGGTGATGACAGGGTGTGAGAGTATGGAGGATGGCATTAGTTGTGCACGATGTGGGGGTTGCACATGAGCTGGGTAAGGTGGTGGTGGTATTTGTGTTTATATATGTATATGTGATAGCAAGTTTATGATTATAATATGTGATTCTTTTGAATGTTGATAACTTGATTATTGTCAATGTGTTCACTTTGATGTGCAATATGGTAGGGATGGATTTTGTGGCATGTGAAAACCCTTGAATTGTCATCCGCCTTGAATCTCGCTACAGTGAGAATGGATTCTCGCTGCAGCTAGAAACTCTTAGGTGGTTCCAGATTTCTGTGCACTGCGTTTACTTTAACAACAATTTTGATTGCCTTACAATCAGAATTGGGCAAAGTGGTGAACATCAAAGTTGTAAGTCAATCTTTTAGCTTTCTAATGTCCAAAAATCATGTCAATTGGACCTCTGTAGCTTGAGATATACTTGAAAAACCGAAACATATGCAAACCATGAATGTTTCTCGCTGTAGTGAGAAACTTGCTGTCATGCTTGTTATCTCGCTTGATTTTGATAGATGTTTTACCCATTTAACCTCATGGATTGTTCATGGGTCTTTTTAACACTTTGAAACTATTAATCAAAGTTTGAAATGTTGGGTTTTTACTAAGAAATTAACTCAATTGCATTGTTTTTGAAACAAGTGCATCATAATTTCCAAAATCTCTTTATCGATTGCTTGTTCCCTTTCTATGTTCACTCACCAGGTTTATACTCACGTTTTTAAACTTCATGTTTTAGGTTTTCTGAGTTAAAGGTGAATGGATCCTAGGACAAGGTGCTCCTCCCTATCCATTGCTCGATAGGTTTAATATGACACTAAACGTTAGCAACCGTGCCCAGAGTCACTCCGTTGACGATCAAGGTCTAATTACGTGTATATGAATACTTGATGTGAAATGCTAAGATTTATTTTTCAAGCTATATATGTATATTATGGTTGATGATGCGATTCTGAATGCATAATTGGGTTTTATGAATTGTTTTCAAAGGAACTATATTTGAACATTACGAAATCTAGATTTTAAAGAAATATGGATTAATGTATAAGGTTATATAAATAGACTTACTTGGGCTTAGTGGGCTGAGCCCATTGGGCTCTTACGCCGATCATGGCTCAAAAATTGGGCTATGGCACTTGGTTAGTCTATTAATGTGAATTCTTAGTCAAAACTTTTTTGATATTTGTGAGACCCTGTCTAAGTTGTTAGAAAGCCGGTATTGTACCTATTGGTACAACTAAGTTAAATCGAGTTTCAACCTAGTTTAATAGAAATTCTAAGGGGAATTTCAAAATTCTGAGACCCACAGAATAGCTCAGAATAGTGATTCGGAGTTCAAGGTCCAGTTTGGAGTCAATCGGGAAAATTGACCGATTAAGGACAAAACGGTCATTTTCTCATTTGTTGATTTATGGAGATTTTTAACCAAGATTTGATCACAGTGGACTAAAAATAATTATGTGACATACAGTTATGATCCCATAATCATAAAATGATGTTTAGCAGTGTAAAATGGTGATTTTCGATGTTTTTGGAGCACAAGGGTAAAATGGTAATTTTACCACCGGAGTGCTAAATGTGAATTTTTTTGAAAGGATTTTACCCCAATTGGGTAATATTGATTTATATTAGTGATATTTGAGGTTGGACAGTGAAAATAATGAAATCCCGGTACATTTCGGAGTATAGGGGTAAAATCGTAATTTTGCCATCCCGGGGGCAAAACTGTAATTTTCCATCACCAGAACCATTATTTCCAGCCATGATCAACCTTGGATCAGATGTTGACTTGATGAATGAAATGGTGGAGAATAAATGGAAGAAAAAGTCAAAAAGTAAAGAAAACGGGCCAATTACGTGATGCCACGTGGTAAGCTTTTATATTTTATTATTTAAGCCATAAAAATCAGCCTTTAACCCTCATTTCTCTCTCTAAATTCGGCACCCACCAGAATTGAAGGAAAGAAAAGGAGAACAAAGAAGAAAAACACAAAACCTAGGTGGAAATCTAAGGAAAAATGTGATTTTCAAAGGAAATCACTTGAAAAAGGTAATAAATCTTTACTTTGGCTTGTGATTTACCCTATCTATTCTTTTGTTCTTGAATTCTATGGTTAAATATGGAGATATCATGATGGGATGAATTCTGAAAAATGGGTATGAGTATGGATTTGATGTTGGATTGGATTGAATTTAAACTATGTTAGTGTTTAAGAGTAGTTAAGCACGATTATGGACAAAAATGGAAGAAAGAAATTGATTGTCATGGTTGTTCTTCATTGACCGAACCTAGGGTGTAGAGAAACCATGAAGAAATTGTTTCATTTCAAATGAAATGATTTCATTTGAAATGAAGGAAATTAGAAAATGATAAATGCAAGTGAAAAATGTAGTAGGAAAAATTTTCAGTGCTAATGCACTGTATTGGCCGAATTTTTTCATAAAGAAATGGAAAATGGTGAATGTTGAAATTGGTATTAATTAAATGGTTTGTGGTGAATTAAAGTATTAGAAAAAGAATGGGCCAATTCGGAATCAAATTGGACATAATAGCCGATTAATCGGGTAATCGGTCGAAATTAGGCAATACCGCGTTAAAGCGATAATCGGACGCATTTTTTGCCTTTGCGTATTATACGTTAGCAATTTAAATTAGTTTATATTAGTTGGGGGCCATATAGTAAATTTCTTAATTCTATTCTGTGTTAAGGTGGTGAGAAGTCCGAGAAAGGCAAGGGAATCGTGATTGAGGATTTTTAATCCGAGAGCATCAGGAATCCGGATTTGTAAGACGGTGAGTGAACTTGCATTTCAAATTATTTGAGGAATGCACATTGTATTGAAATAGATGATTAAATGATTTATTCAAAGTTTTAAAACAAAAAAATATGTGCCGGGAACAAGTCTTTGATTAAAATGATTTTATGTGATGAATTATGTGATATGCATGAAGGCATAAAATTATGTGTTATGCATGAAGGCATAAAATTATGTGTTTGGCATGAAGGCATGAAATATTATTTTATTGCGGTGAAATTTAATTGTGCTGTGTATGTACATTGTTCTGATGTTTATATGTATTGTTAAGAAGTGTTGTGAAATTATTACCACCGTGCACGTGTGAAGAGGAAAAATGCACATGCCTGAAATGGTGTGCAAAGTGGGGACGGCAATACGTAACGGCCACTATTTCCTAGAAATTCAAAATTGAGTAAAGTGGGGACGGCGATACGTAACGCCCACTATTTACTATAAATTCTGAAAATTGAGCAAAGTGGGGACGGCGATACGTAACGCCCACGATTCCTGGAAACTATCACTCGTGAACAGTGGTGAAGTGTGATTTGTTATCCAGGGGCTTGCAGGGACGGCGATACGTAACGCCTGCGAGTGCTCAGATAAATGTGTTTATGTACACATATGATTGATCATTTCTTCGAGTATATATGTATGAAATTGATTATTCCTTCATGATAAATTAATTTGAGGTGAGGGGAAGGGTTGATAATAAATTGAATAAAAATGAATGTGTTCTAAATGTATGCATCATATTTTTAACCCTTCCTGATATTATGGCTTGTTCCTATCTTATGTTTGCTCACTGAGTTTTATACTCACCGTTTTCAAAAATTCATGTTTTCAGATCAGGAGATTGTAGATTCCTAGATCGCGGGATCACAGTAGTCCATCTCCTGGTAGGTGTCTAGCATTCACTAGTTGTCGTTTTATCGTACATGTCTCCGCTGGAAGTCTTGGGTTTTGTATGATGGTTATGTACATGTAATGTACACTGTTAAAGTTTATTTCTGACTGGTATAAATGTAAATGTGTAAGCAATGTAAATTGCTAAATACATGACTGGCATAGTGCATGTATATTGTGATTAAAAATGCCATTGTGAATTGGCTGTGTCCACACTCGGAAAGGGTGTGTGTGTATGTGTGACTAGATATGTCACTGGTAGTTGGCATTGTATGCACACTGGGTGCATTACGTGTGGATGCCTCACACGAGCATGTATGGAATAAAGAAAGTGAAATTAGGCTTGCTTGGGCTTAGTGAGCTATGCTCATTGGGTCCTTGCGCCGGTCACGGCCCGGGAATTGGGTCGTGACAATGTTGGTATCAGAGCGCTAGGTTGTTTAGGTCCTAGGGTGTTGTGGTCGAGTCCAGCGGAGAGTCGGGTCTTTATGTGGGATCATTAATTATGAACTGTGAGCCGCGGTACATTTCATAATTGAGAAACCGCATAAATTCCCAATGATAGAAGCCACCTTATTTGTAATTGTGTTTATTAATTGGTGTTGCTCTTGTCTAGGTAAGAATGCCACCTAAGACACGGGCCACCTCGAGACGAGTGGGGGAGCAGGATGTCCCCATTGAGATGACCGATAGGCCACGGGCACCCACCCGCAGAGGTCGAGGTAGACGTGGTAAGGTCACTAGGCCAGTGAGGGCAGATACGCCCGAGAGTGGGAGAGTGGATGGACAGCCTGTAGGTGAGGCGGATAGGCCACCTACTAGAAGCGTTACTGTTGAGGACTTGGCGACTGGCCTGCAGGGAGTTAGTCGGGTTGTAGAAATGATGGCAGCCCGAATGGATGATATGCAGAAAGTAATGGAGGGGAGACATGTGGAGTGAGAGTCCCCTAGTTCCCAAGGCCAGATAAACCGCCAACCTCCCGAGAGTGACAGAGGTCAGGTTGAGGTTTCACTCACTGACTTCCTGAAACTCAAGCCTCCATCATTTACGGGGTCAGAGGCATCGGAGAAACCCCAGGTTTTCTTGGATAAGATGGAGAAGATTTGTAATGCTATGGGATGCTCTAGTTCCAGATCAGTGGAGCTAGTAGCTTTTCAGCTGGAAGATGTAGCACAGGAATGGTACGACTCTTTGCGAAGGGGTAGGCCGACAGGTGCTGCACCGTTGAGCTGGAACGAATTCAGTACAGCCTTCTTGGATGATTTTTATCGCACAGTGTGCAAAGTGCCAGAGCTAGAGAGTTCGAGGCATTGGTGCAGACTTCAGGCATGACGGTGTCGGAGTATGACATCAAGTTTACATAGCTGTCTCGATATGCACCATATCTGGTTTCCACCGAGGAGATGAAAGTCCAAAGGTTTGTGGATGGACTGGTGGAACCATTATTTAAGGCTGTGGCTTCCCGAGATTTCCATACGTACTCAGCGGCAGTAGACTGTGCTCAAAGGATTGAGATGAGGACCAGCGAGAGTAGGGCCGCAAGAGATGTAGCAAAAAGGGCCTAAACGGAGGGTTATAAAGGCCGTAGAGATTTCGGTGGCAGAAGTTCATTCTCTAGCCATCAAGGACCACAGAGGGGATCAAGGTTTCCTCAACGGGGAGGTGATGTGACGAGTGCTAGCATGGGATCGGGGCAGAACACTTTTAGTGGAAGGAGGCAGCCGCAAGACTCCAGACAGAGTGGTCAAGTTATCCCGTCCTGTGATACTTGTGGGAAACGACATTGGGGACGATGCTATCGTGCTCCAGGAGTTTGTTTTAACTGTGGCCAGCCTGGACACATATGGAGGAACTGCCCGACAGCTCAATAACCGCAAGGTTCAGTTCGCGGTTCTACTCGGTCAGCTTTGTCTGCTCCTTCAGCAGCTGCTTCAACTGGCCAGGGGGTTAGCGAAACGCGAGGTAGAGGTGCTGGTACTCCTTCTCGGGGTAGACCAGCGGGGTCTGGACAACAAAGTTCTGCAGGAAGAGGCCAGGCAAGGGTATATGCCTTAACTCATCAGGATGCCCAGACATCCAATGCAGTAGTTTCAGGTACTCTTTCCATTTGTGATATGGATGCTAGAGTATTGTTTGATCCTGGATCGACTCATTCTTTTATCTCTCCGTGCTTTGCATTTCGATTGGGTAGAGACTGTGTTAGGAGAGAAGAACAATTAGTGGTATTTACTCCTCTGAAGGAGGCATTCATGGCTGAGTGGGAATATCAGTCTTGCATAGTGCGAATTAAGGATAAGAACACCCTAGTGAATTTAGTGGTGTCAGACACCTTGGATTTTGATGTGATATTGGGAATGGACTGGCTGTCACCTTGTCATGCCAGTGTAGACTGTTACCATAAGATAGTTAGATTTGATTTTCCGGATGAGCCATCATTTAGCATCCAAGGGGATAAAAGTAATGTTCCGACCAATTTGATATCTGCCATGTCTGCCAGGAGGTTATTGAGGCAGGGCTGTCAAGGTTACCTGGCGGTGGTGAGGGATAACCAAGCAGAGGTCGGAGATATAAGTCAAGTGTCGGTAGTGAATGAGTTTGTGGATGTATTTCCTAAGGAATTGCCAAGATTACCTCCGGAGCGAGAGATTGAGTTTTGCATAGACTTGATTCCTGATACTAGACCCATATCTATACCTCCATATCGGATGGCACCGGCAGAGCTCAAGGAGCTCAAGGATCAGTTGGAGGACCTGCTAGACAAAGGGTTCGTCCGCCCTAGTGTTTCACCATGGGGAGCACCGGTGTTGTTCGTAAAGAAGAAAGATGGGTCACTTAGATTATGCATTGACTACCGACAGCTTAATAAGGTAACGGTGAAGAATAAGTACCCACTCCCAAGAATAGATGACTTGTTTGATCAGTTACAAGGGGCACAGTGTTTTTCTAAAATAGATCTGCGATCTGGGTATCATCAATTGAGAATCCGGGATGAGGATGTGCCAAAGACAGCATTTCGGACCAGGTATGGTCATTATGAGTTCTTGGTAATGTCGTTTGGACTTACCAATGCCCCTGCAGCCTTTATGGATTTGATGAACCGAGTGTTCAAGCCCTACCTAGACAAGTTTATAGTGGTGTTCATTGATGATATCTTGATCTACTCGAGGAGTCGAGAGGAGCATGAGCAGCATCTTAAGATAGTGCTCCAGATTTTGAGAGAACATCGATTGTATGCCAAGTTCTCCAAATGTGAGTTTTGGCTTGAAAGTGTTGCATTCTTGGGACATGTGGTTTCTAAGGATGGGGTACAAGTGGATCCAAAGAAAGTCGAAGCGGTGGAGAAATGGCCAAGGCCAACCTCGGTTACGGAGATTAGGAGCTTTTTAGGGTTGGCAGGTTACTATCGTCGCTTTGTTAAGGATTTCTCCAGAATAGCCGCCCCTCTAACCAAGTTGACACGAAAGGATACAAAGTTTGTGTGGTCAAATACTTGTGAAGATAGCTTTGAGAAGCTTAAGACATGTCTCACCACAGCTCCAGTGTTGAGCCTACCACAGGGCACAGCGGGTTATACAGTATATTGTGATGCCTCGTTAGTTGGTTTAGGATGCGTGTTAATGCAACACGGGAAGGTGATTGCATATGCATCAAGACAACTTAAAAGGCATGAACAGAATTACCCCGCCCATGATCTGGAGATGGCAGCAATTGTATTCGCTTTAAAGATCTAGAGACATTATTTGTATGGTGAGACTTGTGAGATATATACAGACCACAAGAGCTTAAAGTATATATTCCAGCAGAGGGATTTGAATTTGCGGCAACGCAGATGGATGGAGTTGCTGAAGGATTATGATTGTACTATTCTCTACCATCCCGGTAAAGCTAATGTGGTGGCAGATGCCCTAAGTCGAAAGTCGATGGGTAGCCTAGCACATATCTCCACAGATAGGAGATTATTGGTTAGGGAGATGCATAGCTTGGGAGACATGGATGTGCATTTGGAGGTTTCTGAGGCAGATGCACTGCTAGCTCATTTCAGAGTGAGGCCTATCCTAATAGACCGAATTAAAGAGGCACAAGGTAAAGATGAGTTCGTAACTATGGTCTTAGAGGATCCTCAGGGAAAGAAGGAGAAGATGTTTACCAGAGGCACTGATGGAGTGTTGAGATATGGAACCAGACTCTATGTGCCAGATATCGATGGGTTGAGGAGAGAGATATTGGAGGAGGCTCACATGGTAGCCTATGTGATACATCCAGGTGCTACAAAGATGTATCAAGATTTAAAGGAAGTGTACTGGTGGGAAGGACTTAAAAGAGATGTGGCTGAGTTTGTCTCCAAGTGCTTAGTGTGTCAACAAGTTAAAGCCGAACACCAAAGGCCTGCAGGATTACTACAGCCATTACCAGTTCCCGAATGGAAGTGGGAGCATATTGCCATGGACTTTGTGACAGGTTTGCCTCGAACTAGTGGGGGTTATGACTCGATTTGGGTCATAATAGACCGATTGACGAAGTCAGCTCATTTTCTTCCGGTCAAGACCACTTATGGGGCTGCTCAGTATGCTCAGCTTTATGTGGATGAGATAATACGGTTGCATGGCATTCCTGTTTCTATAGTGTCGGATAGAGGGACACAGTTTACCAGTAGATTCTGGAAAAAGTTGCAGGAAGCATTGGGCACTAAATTGAATTTTAGTACAGCTTTCCATCCCCAGACTGATGGACAGTCTGAACGAACCATCCAGACTTTGGAAGACATGTTGAGGGCATGTGTAGTAGACCTTGGAGTCAAATGGGGTCGGTATTTACCCTTAGTGGAGTTTGCTTACAATAATAGTTTCCAGACTAGCATCCAAATGGCACCATTTGAAGCACTATATGGAAGAAGGTGCAGATCACCCATTGGATGGCTAGAGGTAGGTGAAAGGAAACTGTTGGGGCCTGAGTTGGTGCAGGACGCCACTGATAAAATCCGTATGATTCGTCAACGGATGCTTACAGCCCAAAGTAGGCAAAAGTCTTATGCTGATAATCGACGCAGGGATTTGGAGTTTCAGGTGGGAGACCATGTGTTTCTAAAAGTCTCGCCAACTAAAGGGGTAATGAGGTTTGGTAAGAAAGGGAAATTAAGCCCTCGATATATAGGACCCTTCGAGATTTTAGAGAGGGTCGGAGCAGTGGCATATCGATTGGCATTACCACCAGACCTTTCGAGTATTCACCCTGTGTTCCATGTGTCTATGTTGAGGAAGTATAATCCAGATCCTTCTCATGTGATACGGTATGAAACCGTTCAAATACAAGATGATTTGACTTATGAGGAGCAACCAGTAGCTATTCTGGACAGACAAGTCAAGAGGCTCCGATCAAAGGATGTGGCTTCAGTGAAAGTGTTGTGGCAAAATCACACCAGTGAAGAGGTAACGTGGGAAGCTGAGGAGGAAATGCGGACAAAGTATCCACACCTCTTCGACATGTAAAGGTAAACCACTCTATTTTGAATTTAAATTCGGGGACCGAATTTCTATTAGTAGGGGAGAGTGTAAGACCCTGTCTAAGTTGTTAGAAAGCCGGTATTGTACCTATTGGTACAACTAAGTTAAATCGAGTTTCAACCTAGTTTAATAGAAATTCTAAGGGGAATTTCAAAATTCTGAGACCCACAGAATAGCTAAGAATAGTGATTCGGAGTTCAAGGTCCAGTTTGGAGTCAATCGGGAAAATTGACCGATTAAGGACAAAACGGTCATTTTCTCATTTGTTGATTTATGGAGATTTTTAACCAAGATTTGATCACAGTGGACTAAAAATAATTATGTGACATACAGTTATGATCCCATAATCATAAAATGATGTTTAGCAGTGTAAAATGGTGATTTTCGGTGTTTTTGGAGCACAAAGGCAAAATGGTAATTTTACCACCGGAGTGCTAAATGTGAATTTTTTTGAAAGGATTTTGCCCCAATTGGGTAATATTGATTTATATTAGTGATATTTGAGGTTGGACAGTGAAAATAATGAAATCCCGGTACATTTCGGAGTATAGGAGCAAAATCGTAATTTTGCCATCCCGGGGGCAAAACCGTAATTTTCCATCACCAGAACCATTATTTCCAGCCATGATCAACCTTGGATCAGATGTTGACTTGATGAATCAAATGGTGGAGAATAAATGGAAGAAAAAGTCAAAAAGTAAAGAAAACGGGCCAATTACGTGATGCCACGTGGCAAGCTTTTATATTTTATTATTTAAGCCATAAAAATCAGCCGTTAACCCTCATTTCTCTCTCTAAATTCGGCACCCACCAGAATTGAAGGAAAGAAAAGGAGAACAAAGAAGAAAAACACAAAACCTAGATGGAAATCTAAGGAAAAGTGTGATTTTCAAAGGAAATCACTTGAAAAAGGTAATAAATCTTTACTTTGGCTTGTGATTTACCCTATCTATGCTTTTGTTCTTGAATTCTATGGTTAAATATGGAGATATCATGATGGGATGAATTCTGAAAAATGGGTATGAGTATGGATTTGATGTTGGATTGGATTGAATTTAAACTATGTTAGTGTTTAAGAGTAGTTAAGCACGATTATGGACAAAAATGGAAGAAAGAAATTGATTGTCATGGTTGTTCTTCATTGACCGAACCTAGGGTGTAGAGAAACCATGAAGAAATTGTTTCATTTCAAATGAAATGATTTCATTTGAAATGAAGGAAATTAGAAAATGACAAATGCAAGTGAAAAATGTAGTAGGAAAAATTTTCAGTGCTAATGCATTGTATTGGCCGAATTTTTCCATAAAGAAATGGAAAATGGTGAATGTTGAAATTGGTATTAATTAAATGGTTTGTGGTGAATTAAAGTATTAGAAAAAGAATGGGCCAATTCGGAATCAAATTGGACATAATAGCCGATTAATCGGGTAATCGGTCGAAATTAGGCAATACCGCGTTAAAGCGATAATCGGACGCATTTTTTACCTTTGTGTATTATACGTTAGCAATTTAAATTAGTTTATATTAGTTGGGGGCCATATAGTAAATTTCTTAATTCTATTCTGTGTTAAGGTGGTGAGAAGTCCGAGAAAGGCAAGGGAATCGTGATTGAGGATTTTTAATCCGAGAGCATCCGGAATCCGGATTTGTAAGACGGTGAGTGAACTTGCATTTCAAATTATTTGGGGAATGCACATTGTATTGAAATAGATGATTAAATGATTTATTCAAAGTTTTAAAACAAAAAAATACGTGCCGGGAACAAGCCTTTGATTAAAATGATTTTATGTGATGAATTATGTGATATGCATGAAGGCATAAAATTATGTGTTATGCATGAAGGCATAAAATTATGTGTTTGGCATGAAAGCATGAAATATTATTTTATTGCGGTGAAATTTAATTGTGCTGTGTGTGTACATTGTTCTGATGTTTATATGTATTGTTAAGAAGTGTTGTGAAATTATTACCACCGTGCACGTGTGAAGAGGAAAAATGCACATGCTTGAAATGGTGTGCAAAGTGGGGACGGCGATACGTAACGCCCACTACTATTTCCTAGAAATTCAAAATTGAGTAAAGTGGGGACGGCGATACGTAACGCCCACTATTTACTATAAATTCTGAAAATTGAGCAAAGTGGGGACGGCGATACGTAACGCCCACGATTCCTGGAAACTATCACTCGTGAACAGTGGTGAAGTGTGATTTGTTATCCAGGGGCTTGCAGGGACGGCGATACGTAACGCCTGCGAGTGCTCAGATAAATGTGTTTATGTACACATATGATTGATCATTTCTTCGAGTATATATGTATGAAATTGATTATTCCTTCATGATAAATTAATTTGAGGTGAGGGGAAGGGTTGATAATAAATTGAATAAAAATGAATGTGTTCTAAATGTATGCATCATATTTTTAGCCCTTCCTGATATTATGGCTTGTTCCTATCTTATGTTTGCTCACTGAGTTTTATACTCAACGTTTTCAAAAATTCATGTTTTCAGATCAGGAGATTGTAGATTCCTAGATCGCGGGATCACAGTAGTCCATCTCCTGGTAGGTGTCTGGCATTCACTAGTTGTCGTTTTATCGTACATGTCTCCGCTGGAAGTCTTGGGTTTTGTATGATGGTTATGTACATGTAATGTACACTGTTAAAGTTTATTTCTGACTGGTATAAATGTAAATGTGTAAGCAATGTAAATTGCTAAATACATGACTGGCATAGTGCATGTATATTGTGATTAAAAATGCCATTGTGAATTGGCTGTGTCCACACCCGGAAAGGGTGTGTGTGTATGTGTGACTGGATATGTCACTGGTAGTTGGCATTGTATGCACACTGGGTGCATTACGTGTGGATGCCTCACACGAGCATGTATGGAATAAAGAAAGTGAAATTAGGCTTGCTTGGGCTTAGTGAGCTATGCTCATTGGGTCCTTGCGCCGGTCACGGCCCGGGAATTGGGTCGTGACAATATTAATCATAATTCATAATTGATCAAATATCATTGTATGGACAAATATGAATTGTGGATTGTTCAATACGATATAATTATTCCAAATAATTATTCAAGCATGAAACGTAAAATTTTTAACATCTAAATGTGAAATATAAATGTTTCATCAACCATCCATATGGTAATAACAAACTAAATGTTTCAAAAACATTCTATTAAATTATCCAACAAATAAAAATAAATAAAAGTGCAACCATCCATATGCCATATCCAATGCTCTATATAGTCCATCCATATGGTAACCTTCTAATTATATAGAGTTATTTAGCTACATTTTGGGATAATAAAATAGCTAAGTTCTCATGTTTTGAGTCAATTTTAGATAGTTTTTAGGTTTCTATTTATTTAGTTCAAAGCATGTTGATGTATTTTAATTTTATTAATTTTAATTCAAATTCATATTGAAAGTCTCTATTTAAGTCAATGCTGATTTGGTCTTTGATATTGTAAGTTCATATGTGCTTAAAGTTGAATGTTGGTGAACAAGGCAATAGAGATCAAGTGCAGAATTCTACTGAACATGTCGTGATTTTTCGGTCATAACTTGAGCCACAGAGATCCAATCAACATGATTCTTGTGCCATCGTAAGCTGAGAGGTAGAACTACAATTTTCATGTACTATTTCACCTAGATCAGGCTCAAAGTAGGGGAACCTTGGATTGCAAGATGAGGCATTGTAGCAAACTGCACCAAGGCAACACAAGAGCAAGCAGTGCCGCGACCTTGAAGAGCTCAAGGCCATAGAGCCCAAGGGAGCAGCAATGCTCCCAAATAAAAACCTGAGAGCTTGGTGTTGTAACACCCAGGAGGAGCACCTAGTGTCGGATGAGAAGTAAACAAAAAAATATATACAAGTCAATAGCACCATGGCGCCCCTGGAGTAAGGTCACAATGTTCTAATGTGGATTAATGAAGTATAGCCAATCAAGAAATGAAGTTTTAGGGCTTGTTGGTGGCTATAAATAGGTGATGTTCAGAAGTTAAGAGAAGGGGTTCAAGAAGGTAAGGAACAACAATTTTTAAAGGAAAAGAAAAGGTTATTCAACAACATAAATAAGAAAAGAGAAGACGCCATAATCTTAGGTTAAACATAATTTGGATTCTAGGTTAGCCATGTACTCCATTAATCTAAGTTAAGAAAATGATTTAAATCAGACAGTTTTGAAAGACAACATAATCCTAGGTTTTGGGTAAATATTTCTTTTAGTGATATTTTGTGCATCATTAATTATTTAATTAATCAATTATTTTTAATTAAATTGATCCTTTGAAATCAAAAGCTTAGATATGATTTGAAGCTTGTAAAAAATGTGATTTATGATTTGATGTGGACATATGGAATGCCAAAGGCATGATGGACTTATTTGTGGATATGTGTTCTGTCTAATAGATGATTTTTGGATGTTGATTTGATTTGAGGTTTAATGCAGTCTTTTCCTCTTGTGACTTTGTTCTGTGCTTGTAAGGATGGTAGTAAATAGGGATGATAGTATTATTCTTACCTATGATTCTCGTTTGTAGTGTTTTAATGCCACCCATTTGAGAATACTCTAAGTGATGTCATCCCGTTGGAAAATTACTCCGAACGATGACTCTGATTCTTTGCCCGTTGCTTTAGCACACATGTGATTTGTTTCTCTGCCTGCAGCTTTATTTTGAGTGTGATTTTTCTATGCGAGTTCGCCACCATGCATGATTTGATAATGTCCAAGGGAAGACCACACTATGGTTGTGATTCAATTTGAGTACAACATGAGATAGCCTTGGATAGGCCCAGATAAATGTGGTTTGATTCAATATGATACCCCGACGATTATGGTGTATTATGGAGAATGACTTAATGGCTTAAGTGATAAGCCTAGATATATATATATATATATATGATACTTGTGGAGACATTAGGGATTATGATATGCCTTATATTTGGAAATGTTTGTTAGTAGTGAGACCTTGTCAAACTCGTTAAAAGATGGTATTGTACCGAGTGGTACAACCAAGTTAATTCAAGCATCAAACTAATTCAAATAGAAATTCTAAGAGGAATTAGAGAATTTTAAAACCCACATAATGATTTAAAATGGTAATTCGGAGTTTGAGGTCCGATTCGAAGTCAATCGAGAATATTGACCGATTAGAGGCAAAATGGGAAGTTTTAGAAAAAATTTTGACCACATTTGATCAAGATTGATCATATGGAGTATAATATGAGGTTTGGCAGTGCAAAAAATTAAATTCTCGATATTTTTGGAGCATAAGGGTAAAATGGTAATTTTATTGCCTCAGGGGTAAAATGGTAATTTTCACCCCTAACACTTGTCAAATTTGTGGATTTTATTTATTGTGGGAATGGATAAATATGGCATTAAAGTGTGGTGGAAAATTTAAGTTTAAAAGTCAAATATTTAAATTATGGACTAATCACATTGTGACACATGGCAAGTTAGAATATTTTATTATTTTGTTATAAAAATCAGTCCATAAACCTCATTTCTATGACCATATTCGGCCAAAAGGGAACCAAGGCAAGAAGAAAAGAAAACAAAGAGGAAAAACCAAAACCTAGCCAAGAAATCAAGAGATTTCATTGATTTTTCAAGGATCAAGCAACAAAAAGGTAAAATCTTTTAATTTTTGCTTGAAACCTAGCTTACCCATGCTTTATTTCTTATTTTCCATGGCTGAAAATTGAGTTAGCATGATGAAACCATGAAGGCCGAATGGGTATGGAAGAGATTTGATGATGGAAATGACTTGATTTTGAGTTATGTTGATGTTTAGAGATAGTTAATCATGTTTATAAGTAAAACCATAAGAAAAATATTCATTTTCCCTAGAATCCTTCATTGGTCGAACCTTGTATGTTGAACATCAATGAGGGATTGTTTTTATTTCAAGGGAAATGGCATGGAAAATGATGAATTAAGGTGAGAAAATTAAGTAGGAAAAATCACGGTGCTAGTGCACCAAATGATCAAATTTTTCTATGAAGAAATGGAAAAGATTTAATGCTGAAATTGACATTATTTAAATGGTATTTGGTAAATTGAGGTCTTAGAAAAAGAATGAAGCAATTTGGAGCCAAATCGGATGCGTTGGCTAATTTATCGGGTAATCGACCGAATTAGGTCAACACCGCGTTTAAGCGGTTAACCGAGTATTCTATGCATCCATATAGAAATTAGGTTAATTTTATACCTAATTAACACAAATGTAGTGATTAAATTATTGTGCAATTTGTCAAGGTGGTGAGCCCTCTGATAAAGGTAAAATAATCACACCCGAGGATTAGCAGTCAAAGTGCTCGAATTTGACTCTTGGAAATTTGTGAGTGAATTTGCATTTCAAAATGGTTTTGGGAAATATGAACGTATTTGAATAAAATGCTTGAATGATTTTATTCAACCTTCTTTAAAAAGAACAAGCACCATGGGAACAAGTTTTTCGTGAAATATTATTTTTACTGATGTGAAATTGATTTGTTGAATTTGTGTACCTTTATATGGTGCTTACATGTATTGTTAAGAAATTTATGTGAAATTAATGTAATCGTACACGTGCGGAGTGGGCAATGCACATGCCTGTAATAGTGTACAAAATAGGATGTTGAGTGATACCCCTTGCTGATTACTCTGTTAAGTCTCCGCCCTAGAGCTGGGAAAGGATGCTGAGTGATACACTTTGCCAAGTGCTCTGATAAATGTCTCTTTTTACCACCAAGGACAGTGAAGACTTGGTGGTGTATATAATTGCTCATGGTTTTATGTATATATGTGTGATTGTATGGTATGCGAATTGTTTTAAATTGAAGAAAAAAGGGTTTAACACGAAACCCTCGTATGGTTGAGCGAAACCCTCATTCTGTGACGGGTTATGATTACGCTTCGCTGTAGCATAAATTCATTCTTGCAAGAATGCTTTCCCGCTGCAGCGATAATTGTCAATTTTGATATCTTGCTAGAATAAATTTCGAGTTAAATGGAAAGGGTTTAAATATTAGCTAGATCAAAATTGTCTTGTTTTCAATCAGTGCATCATGATTATCAAATTTCCTGGCTAATATTGCTTGTTCCCCTCTAATGTTCGCTCACTGAGTTTCATACTCACAGTTTTGAAAAATTCATGTTTTCAGATTAGGAGACCGTTGGATCCTATATCGAAGAGTCCCAGTAGTTCGTCTCCTGGGTATGTGTCTGGCATTTAGTAGTAACTTTTTTCTTGTAAATGTCTCCGCTGGAAGTCACGGGTCTTTTTGTATTGTGAATATGTGTATGCAATGTAAATTGCTAAATACATGACTGGAATAGTACATGTATATTGTTGCTAATAATGCAATTGTGATTTGGCTATGTTCATACCCGAGGAAGCGTGTGTGCATGCATGATTTGATAAATTTGTTAAGCAACATAATGGATAGGCTTGCTTGGGCTTGGTGAGCTACGCTCATTGGGCTCATGCGCCGGTCATGGCTCGAGAAATTGGGCTGTGACATTAGTACATTTTAATGCACTAGTATGTGCAATATATTTTTATGTATGTGATCATATGTGTATATATTATTTTGTTTATCTACACCATTCACTGAGTATTAGATGACTCAGCCATTTTGTACCATGTGCGGATAAATAAGCCATTGGACAGTGCATGGAAACAGTCGTCCATTAACAGATAGATTTTGGCATCTTGTAGGTTTTCATCCATCAAGTTCACTATGTTAAGTCTATTGTGAGCTTCAGTTTCGCATTTGGTTTAGATATGTAGGTAAGCACATTATGCCATTTTAACTTGTGTAAGGGTTGTTAAGTACTAACTCGATTGATGGCCAATGTAAGTCTTTATGAATGTTGTGAATGAATTATTTTCCAAGGATTATGATTTGTATTTGCATTTGAATTTTATGTATGAATATTTTGGTTTTGACTAGAGATGTCAACAGGTCGAGTACCCTATAATTTCGAGGTACCCGAACCCTAACCCTATAAAAAATCAATTACCTTAACCCTATTAGTTTACCCGTTTAATTTTAAAATTACTACCCTAACCCTAATACATTCCCACTACCCTATTATTACTCTAACCCTAATACATTCCCACTACCCTATAATTACCCTAACCCGTTTAAATACCTGATTAAATAAAAAAATTATTAAAATCTTCTTCATTAGTACCCAATTACCCAATTAACTTTTCTAATCTCATAACTTCCTTTTAAATTTATACGTTATATGTTTCTATAAATAAATATATATATATACTATAATTAATAATTTTATGAGTTATAATTTTTACAATGTTAATACAAAATAAAAAGTAAATATATTTATATTTAAAGTATATAATATACACACACACGTATTAATAAAAGTATTAATGTCATCATATTAATAATTAGAGCAACCATACTTAAACATAAATAACAATCTAATAATTTTTTAAACATAATATTCAATGATATAATATTCAAATTATTTAAACATAATTAACAATCTAATAATTTTTTAATTTAAATATATTAATGTCATCATATTAATAATTAGAGTAACCATACTTTTCATATATTTGTTAGTTTTTAACAAAAAAAATTACTTGCAAAGTTGGTAAAAAATGTAAATTTTTAATTTAATTATTTAAATAATAATAAAATATTTATAAATAGTAATCGGGTTCGAGTAATGGGTACCCAAGGGGTAATACTTGAACCCTACCCTATTACAATTCGGGTAGTGAAATCACTAGCCTAACCCTACCCGAACCCGTTTACGAAGTACCCTAACCCTATATAACCAGGTCGAGTACCCACGGGTACCCTATTTGACATCCCTAGTTTTGACATCCCTTGGCTGTGTATTATGTGATTTGGAGTTCTGAGGCTTGTTTACCGGGCTTGTGTGCTAGTCAAGAACCCTTGAATTGGGGTTGTGACATCACTTGTATAGAAAAAGCTAAAAATTTATATGTACTCAAGCTAGATGAGTTACTAGGATCCTTACTTATTAGACGACCCTTAAGCATGAAAATGAGACGGATAAAACAACTATAAATGATTAATAAAGAAAAGGTGTTGCTCTTAAAGTTGTTAAAGAAGAAGGTGAAAAGATTTTTGTAGAGTGATAAAGAAGTTGCCTTGTTAACAAGAAAGTTCAATAGATTCTTGAGAAACAAATAAAGAAGAAAATATGCAAAACTATTTAGAAGATAAGGACAAAAAAGAAATGTGAGAAGAAACATTCCAAAAAATGATCATGGGAAAGACCACATCATTGGCTATGAATGCAAGATTCCTATTCATACCCAATATGAATGTCTAAGTATCAAAAAGAGCCACAATAAAGATTTCAAGAAGAAAGCAATAATTTCTGCATGGAATGACAATGATGAGTCACAAAATGAGGAAAAAGAAGAAGTTGCAAATCTATTCTTCATGGGAATAGAAGACTCCAAGATTGAAGACATGTGCTTGAAGTCAAATGCTAAAAATGAAGACATAAGGTGCCTAGATAATGGTTGTTCAAGACACATAATTGGAAGAAAGGAAGACTTCAAGAAATTGAAACCTAAATAAGGAGGAGAGGTAACTTTTGGTGACAACTCAAAAGGTTACCTAGAAAGAATTGGTACCATTGGTAAAAACTCTTCCTTTCATATTGATAATGCGCTATTTGTAAATAGCTTTAAGCATAATCTATTGAATGTGAGTCAATTGTGTGACAAAGGACTTAGAGTCATTTTTGAAACTTTATATTGTTATGTTGTAGATATCAAGACTAACAAAATTTTGTTTATAGGAAATAGAAAAGGTAATGTATATGTTGTATGTCTTGATGGTTTATTTACAAATAATGTTTGTTTCATGGCAAAGAAAAATGAGGATAGCTAGTTGTGGCACAGAAAATTAGGACATGCTAACATGCATACACTATTTAAATTGTCATCTTTAGACTTAGTAAGAGGACTACCAAAGATTGATTATGAAAATATTAAATTATGTAACATATGTGCAAGAGGTAAACATAGAAGAATCTCATTTAAACCTAAGCATTAAGCTACAACTACTAGGCCACTTCAACTACTACATATGGATTTGTTTGGACTAAATAGAACAACTACTTTATGAGGAAAATCTTATGGATTTGTAATTATTGATGATTATACTATATAGACTTGGGTGTTCTTCTTAGCATTGAAAAGTGAAGCCTTAGAAGTTTTTGTTAACTTTTGTAAAAGGATAGAAAATGAGAAAGGTTACACAATTACTAATGTTAGAAGTGATAATGGTAAAGAGTTTGAAAACATAGGTTTTGAAAAACTTTGCGATGATAGTGGATATAACCATAACTTCTCTGTAACTAGAACTCCACCACAAAATGGAGTAGTGGAAAGAAAGAATAAGACATTAGAGGAAATGGCTAAAACCATGTTGTGTGAACATAATCTACCTAGGTATTTTGGGGTAGAAGTTGTAAATATTGCATGTTACATAACAAATAGAGCCATGATTATGCCTATTCTTAGAAAGACACCTTACAAGCTATATAGAGGAAAGAAGCCAAACATTGGTTATTTCCATCTTTTTGGGTGTAAATGTTAATTTTTGAATAATGGTAAGGATAACTTAGTTAAAGTTGATGCAGAGAGTGATGAAGCCACTTTCCTTAGTTTTTCACTAAATTCAAAACTTTATAAGTGTTCAATAAAAGAACTTTGATTGTTGAAGAATCCATACATGCTTTATTTGATGATGTTAACACCTCTCCTAGAAAATAAAGTGTTGTTGATGATGAAACAGATATTTTCCAAGAAAAAGTGGAGGAACTTGAACTTGACAATGAAAACAAATAAGATGAAGATCAAGCTCAAGAGTTGGATGAGCAAACTGATGACACCACAAAAGAAAAAGAACCTACTCATCCAAAAGGAATGGGATATGTGGATTAAAGTAAAATAATTGGTGATCCTCAACAAAGGGTAAGAACTCGAAGCTTATATGATTATGTTGCCTTCATTACTCATATTGAACCCAAGGTTATAGATGAGGCTTTGAAAAATGATTATTGGATTCTGGCTATGCACAAAGAGTTAAACCAATTTGAAAGAAGCCAAGTGTGGGAATTAGTCCCCAGACCTAGTGATTATCCCATTATAGGGACAAAATGGGTATACAATAATAAAATGGATGAAAATGGGAACATAATTAGAAATAAAGCTAGGTTAGTGGCCAAAGGATATAGCCGAAAAGAAGGCATAGACTTTGATAAGACTTATGCACTAGTTGCTAGATTAGAGGATAGTAGAATGCTTTTATCCTTTACATGTTACATTAACTTCAAGTTATTTCAAAAGGATGTTAAAAGCGTTTTTTCAAGTAAACTTATAAATGAAGAAGTATATGTAAAACAACCCCTTAGTTTTGAAAATCTTGCATTTCCTAACCATGTTTTTAGATTAAGAAAAGCAATATATGGCTTAAAACAAGCTTCTAGAGCTTGGTATGAGACTTTAGCAAATTTTTCAATCAAAAATATCTTCAATAGAGGGAAAGTTGACAAAACTCTTTTCATCAAAAACAAAGGTAAAGATATTCTAATTGTGCAAATACCTGTTGATGATATTGTTTTTGGTGTTACTAATGAATCTCTATGCATAAAGTTTGCCAAGTTTATACAAGGAGAATTCGAGATGAGTATGATGGGCGCACTCAACTATTTTTGTAACACCCCGTACCCTCGAATAGAAGTCAATAAGACATTATTGACAAGATGAGGGTCAATTGACACTAATTTAAGTGCCATAGAATGGTGACGGATGAAAGAAATATTTTAGAATAAAATATTTCATCGTAAGAAAATATTATTAAAATAATAATATTTTATTGGGGATGAATTAGCAAGTTAAAAGGTGATTTGGAATTGAACTAGGACAAAGTGAGACACTTTGAAACTCAAGGAGACAAGTGAAGAATTTTAGAATAAAATAATATTTTATTATAAAATAATATTAAAATATTAATAGTTTATTTGTTAATGAAATTAATCATGAAAGAGGACTATATGTCTAATCTAAGTGGGGGAGAAAAAGTAAGAAAGAATTTTGAAAAGAAACGATGTTAATGGGGCCTGCGTGCCTTCATTAAATAAAGTAAAAGAGAGTAAGTATATATTTAAATATTGTGTGATACCTCGGTGAAGTATGAATTTGATATTTTAGTGTAAAGGAAGAAAAATAAAAGGAAATTAGAATTAAAGGAATGATGGAAGGGCCCAATTGAAAAGAATAAGAAGTTAAGGGGTGCAATTGTAAATAATGAAAAGTAAACGGGTGAAATTGTCATTATGAACAAGTTGAAGGATCAAATTGAAATTTATGAAATGTTTGAAGGGCCAAATTGTAAAAGATGAAAAGTTTGGAGGGTCATATAGTAAATAAGGAAAAATTTGATGAATTATGTGTAATTTCACCCTTTTAAGTTAAATGGAAATTAACTAACCAAGGAAATTAGATTATGTGGGAGGATGGAATATGCATGTAACAAATACTATTACATGCAACGATATGCATGTAAAGATGTACTTGTAGTGGGGAACATGTGAGACCCCCACCATTTGACAAACAAAAAGGCATAATCAAAATGAATAAGATAACACATGCATGTGGATTTTTAAGTTAAAAGAATGCATAAATGATTTATGCATGATGGACACTTGGTGGCAATTGGACTAAAAGAAAGAAAATGTAATGCATGTGATTCTAATGGCTAAATGGGAGGCCAAATGAGAAATATTGTGGAAGGATGCATGTAAAGCCATTGGACAAAAGTGAGGTGGTGTAAGTAGAAACATGTTAAACTAACGGAAGAATGGGAAAATGGGAGAATGGAAGTGTAAATTGAATGGCCAGCCATGCATGAAGGTGAATGGGATGGATAATGTAAAAAGATTTCCAACCAATGGCCAAAGGGATAAAATTGTTGCATGTAGATTCATAGGTTGGCAAGGTGGCCAAATAGCATGAAAAGGTAAAAAAATGCATGAATTGTAATTGGCTAAGTGGGTGGCCAAATAGAATAAGAAGATGAAAGTGTGCATGCAATTTGATTGGTTGAGTGGGTAGCCATATAAATACCAAATTCCAAAAAGTAAAAGAGAACAAAAAATTGGCCTTGAAAAGGTTGAGAGAACAGACCATTGAAAGAGGAAACGAAAGAAGAAATTATTCTTGAAAGCTCCACCCGAGAGGAAAAAAAGAGAAAAAAAGAGAAAGAAAGAGAGAAGATAGAGGAAGGCTCAAGTTTGTGAGGATTCAAGAGAAATCGTGGGTTCCTTACTTCTTCTTTGTTGAGTCTTGATGCCCACTTACCATTCAAAGTGTAGATTCGAAGCTTGAAGGAGATTAGTGTTTCGATTTGACTATTCAAGAGAGAGGAAGGTGAGGGTTATGATTTTGCTTGCATGCATGTTTTGAAAACTGGTTGTAACCATAAGAAATGTTTTGTGGCAACAAGATCTTCAAAGAATCAAAGGATCAGACTCATGCATGTTGACTGTACACGGGGTATATGGTGATTTGAGACAAAAAAAAAATAATGGGTAAGTGTTCTTGACCTTGAGTTTCATGAATGGAAAGAAAGATATGTTAATGATTTGTGTTTTTGGCAGCAACGGTGAACAATGTTATGAGGAGATATTGAATTGCATGTAGAGTTCAAGGTGATTTGTAAGGTAAGCATGCAATGTAGGTATGTTATGTCACATTAGGTTCGGCAAGTTGAAAATTAATGGTTGCATGTTAGATTATTTATAAGAATAAAGATGAACAATGTGGATATTGATTTAGGATTCTTGGTTGAGATGCTACTGATATATAATTGTGTATGTGCAAGAAATTGGAATTAATGTGTGAGGTCGGTTATAGTGAGAAATAAATTATTTGAAATGCGAAGAGTTCTTGAAAATGAAAGGAACTAAGAATGTGGTAGATAGGGCAGCAAATGTGAGCTAAATTGGAATGATAAATACTAAGTATATTAAGCTTGATTTATTACTAGGAAGTGTGCAAATCGAAAAAGATTACCATGGTAATTAACTGGAGGAGGAAATGGGTGACCGGTAAGCTAATTAATTTGAAACGTAATTGGATAGGTGGGGAAGTAACATCCCGCCATCGTAAAGTGAGTAGGGGGTGTTAATTTTAAAAGATTCTACGCTATATCAAAGTATATATATAGTATTATTCAATGCCTTTGTGGAAAGCATGAGTTGCTAGAAAATGATAAGTGATTTGAGTACATGGTTTGGAATGATTTATACACTGCTTTTGTGGAAAGTATGAGCTAGTAGAAACAATAAGCAATTGTGGATGAAAATTGAATTGGAAGTTGTTTGTGTATACTATATATATATACATATATGTAAAGTGTTTTTGAAACTAAGAAACAAGCAATTTGGCAATGTTTTGCATCAAAACCGTGCCTTGAATCTTTGTGCAGTGTGCATAGTTGATTGCATTTGATAAATGGATTAAATTTGAATTCTTGTGAGCTAGTTTTAGTTTGAACTTTACGTAAATGTTTACACAACGCATTTTAATGTGAAGAACAGTTTTGAAAAGTTGACGAGCCTTGTTCTCAAATGATTTAAAGAAAAATTCTTGAAAACCTTGATTTGGTTTGAAAACGGTTTTGACAAATCGAGAGCATTGAAAGTAGGCCGAATGTCACATTGGGATAGTGTGACCCTTGTACACAAGTGAGCTCTAAATAGAGAACCTTTTGGGTCGCCAATAGGCTGTTAGATGTGATTAGGCCAGGGTCTGTGATTATACGTGGCAAGGCCATAGGTTGTTATACGTTGCTAGGCCATGAGTTGATATACATGGTTGTGACCACATGATTTCTCCGATGTCGGCCATCATCGTCGAGACTGCCATGGCTTTGGGAATCTGGTGGAGGGGGGCCTCCCGGATGTTATTACATGGAAAAGGGTCCATGAGTTGATTATCTATGATTACCTACTCGATAGTCTTGAGAGTTTTAGACTCGTACTTTTTCGCATGGTGGAGAGATATTGTTTATCTGTAGCTCCCTTTTTTAATTGAAAGCTTTCAGTGCTTTATATATTGATTATGAATTGATGTATGTGGATGTACTCGGTTATTTTTACATGCCACACAATTTGGGAGCACATCTTTTTATATGGTCATTTGTATTTATGAAGGAATAAATGATTTCGACGATTGAAATCTATTTTACTATGCTTTGATTTCGGCATTGTTTGCCAAGCATTGCACTATGATTTTCATGGCATTATTTTTACAAGGCACAAATACCTTATTTGTTTTTATAAGGTTATCATTTTATACTCTGGTTTTATCCTTCAAATTATTTGCTCTAAGCTTGTTTCCTATCTACGCCTTGCTCATGGAGCCGATGATCACTGAGTTTGCGAGACTCACCCTTTTATCTCTGTTTTAGCAAATAAGTGATCGGCCAAGTGTGTAGTCATTGGCACATATTTTCTACCGTGGATAGGTATAGACATCTCTTACACTTACTCCGAGTCGCTTTGCTGCTAGTGGTCAAGTCATTCATAGTGTATTTTGTTTTGTAAATAGACATTAGTGTTAATGTAAATGTACATTTGGAGATTATAAACTTTAATGTATTTGTATAATAATGTGGAATAAAAGTTTAATCAATTTGTCCAGCTTTTCGTTTTAAGTATATTACAAAGAGTTATATGGTTCAAAGTGATTACATAATTCGTGGAATGAATATAACGTATTAACAAAAGTTTCAATTAAGGCTTGTTCAGGACTTGGCGAGTTCTCTTGCAAGACTCGGACGCTGGTAACTAACGAAGTGCAGTTGTTACAATTTCCTTGGACTTTAAATAAATCAAAGATAGGATGGCACTTTCATAAATCAAGCTAAATATAAAAGAGACATGCTTAAAAAGTTTGGATTCAATAGCACAAGATCATATCAAACTCTAATGAGCGCAATAACAAAGCTTGATAAAGATGAGCAAGGTAAGTCCATTGACCAAAAGCTTTATAGATCTATGATTGGCTCGTTGTTATATCTGACTACTAGTAGACCAATATTGTTGATTTTATCCAAGCAAGTGTATGTATCGCAATAAGTAATATCGAAGTAAATAAAGTATTGAATCCTATAGGAAATTGCACCAACTTAAGCTAAGTACTAAAATTGTGGAACACTAATTTTATCCAAGTAATCAAAATTAGAAGATTAATTAAAAGCAAAATTGAACTAACAAACTAAAACTAATAATTGAAAGACAAAGTTTACTAGAATTGCAATTGATTAAAAGCCTAGGATTATGATATCTCTCAACACTTCATCTAAATCTTCTTTCCTTTTCTAGACCTACTTCAATGGATTAAGTTGCTAACCTAAAGTCTTGAGTTATTTATGAGTTCTATTAAAGTGCTCATAAAAATCTCTTTAATCACTTTATTAAATGTCTATGTAAATTCAATTGAAGACACATTCATTAAGTTTGTGCTCTAATCTTGGCTACATGTGACACATAGGTATATGTCTATCCTATATGCAAATCAAATCACCTAATCAACTAAGTGATTATGAACACATGTTATTCCATTCTCCCTTTGTCAAGTTATATTTAGATATCCAAATCAGTCTAATTGGTGATCAAGTTAGAAGCATTAAACACAGAATTGGAATAAACAACTCATATTCCACTGAAAATAAGCAAAAGATAGATAAAGAATTCAAATTACATGTAGAGTTCAATCATAACCCTAGAAAAAGTAAACTAGTTCATAATATTAACTAAAAACATCATCCAAAGAAAATTAACCATTAATTCAAGTCAAAGGAAGTATAGAGAATGTCATGACCCAAATCTAGGGAGCCGTGACTGTCATGCACGAGCTTGGCAAGTAGACCTACGAGACTCGAGGAAGCCTTCACAGTTAAGTCCTGATAAACATATATCATAATCATAAGGCCTCATAACCAACATTATTTCATCAAACTTAAATCTTTTAGTGTTCAACATTAGCCTCTCGACTCATAATAACATTCAAGACTTAAACATAACATACACATAGCCATACATTCGTTAATTCACTAAGTCATTAAACGTCTCATTGCATAACATAAGGCAACTTCGTGTAGTCATATTTCCTTTAATACATACTTTATATGCATAGTGGAAGCGTACGTGAACTATGACTTAAATTGTAATGCAACGAAGATTTATTGTCAGTGGATAACGTACCACTTGTCAAAATTGTGTGTCTAATATCGATAATGCTAGGTCACCCAATCCTTGGTGTCTATTTATCTGCACAATACAATTGAAATAGGTGAGTCACATTAGTACTCAGTGAGTGGGAGCATAAAATAGTTGTAAATGTGCAAGGATAGTTGCTACATATATCCTTTAATTATGTATGCATCTCATACCTCATAATGCATATACATATAAGATAAGTCAATCGTCACCTGTCGAACATAGTCTTTCATATCATGGCAGTCATACTACACTACATATATTTTGCTATTAACATACTAAGGTGGTATAATCATCCTCACTTTACTCATTCAACATCATTACTAGCATAATCATTTATCAATATAATCTACCGTATGTATCGACCCACCATATGGCTATCTGCATATATGGCTTAGCATATATACCTTAAAGCGCTCACCTCGACACTAAATCATAACTCCTCAAGCATGTAGCATATCATAATCATATATCACTTACATTTGGCTTTTACCTCAAGCCTTTGCATTAATCATCATATCATGACATCATATAACATATTTCATATTTCAAAACTTAAGGCATACCATTACTTAGTCATCATATCATGTCACAGAGTGGTCTTCCTTAGACATAGCATAGTCACATACGGTGCCAATTGATAGACAACATACAATATCATGTCACACCCCATTGTTACAATAAACGATCGAGTCATGTCACACCCCGTTGCCACGACAAATGACGAAGTCTAGTCATGGCCTATTGCTAAGCAAACGACGGGGTTTATAATCATCATCCAAAATAACCTCAACAAATGGAATCATAGCACTACAGACGGGAATCACAAGTAGGACAAAACCACCATCCTTGTAGGCATCATAAATCATCATTGTACAACAGGCCAAAATCGTAAATGGGAAACCACTGTCCTTGTCGGCATTATAAATCATCATCGCGTAATAAGTGGGAATCACAAGCGAGGCAAAACCACCATCCTTGTCGGCAGCATACATAGTCACAGGGATATGGACACACTCAACCTCATAATATCCATCGTATGGAATTCCTCCACAGATGGAGCATGCAGAATCAACATCATAACATTGTTCGGAATCATCCACAGTCAACTCACTTTCATTAATCATGACTTTGATCAAATATACTTTTTTTTTATGCTAGAAATTCTCGCAGGGCCTAGCTACCTTGTAGTAATTTTATTAATGATTATGAAAATAAGGTACAAAAGGGAGAGGGACATAAACCGAACCTCTAGAGTTACATGAGATTGAAAAAAGTTAAGAAAAGCCCTTAGAATGGAATGTTTCATTTTATGACTATGTGTTTTACTATCGTCATAAAATTGAAACACTTCCATGTTACAAGGATCTATGAGATTAACTAAAGAAAAAGCACAAAAATAAATTAGGAGTACTATTCCTTTACATTCATCTAAAACGAACATAAGGCAAACTAGCTTTGTCAAGTCTAAGAAGACCTTTCAGCTTACCTTTTGCTTGAGAAAACACCTGCAAGCTCTGGTGCGTATGCCTTTGATTTGAAAGGCGATCTATAGCCTGGTTGCCTTCTCTATGTATGTGCGAAATCCGAAAGAAGATACCTCTCAAACATCTTCGAATGGAAGCAAGCAAATATCGAGTCATAGAGGATCCTTGATGGTCCCCTTGTAACATTTGTACTACTACTTTTGCATCCATTTCTATCCAGAGTCTAGTAACGTTATTCTCAATACACAAAAGTGAACCCCTGTGAAGTGCTATTAATTCTGCTTGTAATGAATTATGAGGACCAAAATTTTCAAAGAACCCAAAAATCATGGTACTTGTATGATCTTTGAAAAGTCTGCCTCCCGCAGCATTCTGAAAGTTGTACTTGGAACTACCATCAACATTCAACTTAAACGCACCTGTTAATGATTTATGCCAAGAGAATATTTTTGGAGGAGGTGGTGAAACCTGCGAAAATACTAGACCCCATGCTTGAGCTATTTGAAAATCCCTCTTCCATTGCCACTTGCGGAATTGCTTCCCATGAAATAGTTGGTGGATAACTTTTAACACTCTCCACACCACTCTGTTAGGATTCATACCAAGGTTCCTATGTTTCGCATCATTCTTTTCAACCCATAAGAACCAAAAAGTAAAAAGAGGCATTAACGTGCGTATGTGTCCTTTTTTCGTATAATCACCAGAGTAAAACCATGCCCAAAAAATCTGACAGACATTATGTGGATGAAAAATATTGATTTGGAAAAATTTTGCAAAGTAATTCCAAACCTGTGTAGTTGTTGGGCACTCCCACATGACACGCAATAAAGACTCCTATGAGTTGCAGTATTGGCATTTAGAAGCTAATTGGAGTCTTTTCCTTTTCATTCGCAACTCAATTGGGATCTAATCCTGTATCAACCTCCAGAGAAAGAAAGAAGTAGTAAGGGGGATGCTTTTGTGCCAAAGCAAATTGACCACATGATTGACAAGTTGCCATTGGCGAATTATCTCCCAAGCAGACTTAGTTAAAAAGAGAACATCCGATATAGGAACCCAATACGGCATGTCGAATTATCTCCCAATACGGATGGGTCTATCGAGATTTTTAAGATTTCTGTCACCTCATTCTCTGGCAACACAGTGTTCAATTTGTCCACATCCCATTTGTCATTATCATAGAAGGAGCAAACTCTTGTCATGGATGATGCAAAGGATGGAAAGCGGTTGACTAGTGGTGATTCTTCAATCCAACAATCATGCTAGAAAAATAAGTCACCTTTACCTATCCGCCACCTTGTGTTTTGTTTTGTAATCAAGCAATTGGCTGTCATTCTTTTCCAAGTCTACGAGTCATGGGATTTTGGATGGACATACTTGGGAATTTTACCTGTATAGTATTTGGTCCTCATGAACTGCGTCCATAGACTATTACAAGTCATAAATCTCCACCACAATTTCATGCTAAAAGCCTCAACCACATCACTTAGGCCTCGAATGTCTAATCCACCCTCATTCATATGAAGCATGATTTTATGCCACAGTGCCCAGTGAAGTTTCCTAGCACCTGCTGATCCTCCCCACAAGAAACTATTGAACATTCTGTCAATTCTTTCAATAACACAAATTGGGGGTTTAATAACCTGAATCAGATAAATGGGCATAGAGGATAAAACACTACGGAGTAATGTTATACGCCCTCCCGGAGATAGAATTTTGTTCTCCCATCCTGATATACGCTATTGGATTTTTGGCATAGGATCATCAAAAAGCATTACCTTTTTTGGCCCTTTATATAAAGGCACCCCCAAGTATGTGATAGGTAAGCATTTGTGACTGAAACCAGTGACTTGGGAAATGATTTGCTCTCAAGCAATTGCCATATTTTGATGGGTGATGAAATAACTCTTCTATGAGTTTAACCTTTGCCCAGAAATTGCCTCATATTCTTGCAAGAAGGATAGAATTTTCTGCAAGGAGGATTTTGCACCGTTAGTAAAAATGATTATATCATTTGCAAAGGCAAGGTGACTTACTGGCATGGAGCAACCAGAAAAATAGTGTAGTGATGGATAGTTGGCAAGCAAAACATTTAACCCTCAAGATAAGTATTCTACAGCCAAAATAAATAACAAAGAAGAGATAGAGTATCTCTGTCTTAGTCCCCTTTCCGACTTAAAATAACCCATCGTACTACCATTTATTAGCAAGGAGAACCAGCAGCTAGAAATGCAATGCTGCACCATATTAATCCACTGAGAGTAAAACCCAAACTGCTGCAACATTTATAAAGGAAGTCCTATTCCAGCCGATCATAAGCCTTCATCATATCCAATTTGAGAACTGCATTCCCTTCCCTTACCTTTCAATCAATCTTATCAATTAGTTCTTGAGCAAGAAGAATGTTGTCACTGATCAATCTTCCCCCAACAAAGCCATTCTGATTTGTTGAAATAATGGAAAGGAGTATCTTAGCCAACCGGTTAGCTAAGATTTTAGTGATAATTTTGTTTAAGGCAGTGCACTGACTTATCGACCTATAATCACTCCATTGCAAGGCATTGTTGTTCTTGGGCAACAGTACAACTGTAGTGGATGTTATACCTTTTAGGATGTCGGCTCCATCGAAAAAATCCACTATCGTATCCAAGAGATCGTTTGCTATTATATCCCAACATTGTTGATCAAAGTACGAAGAGAATCCGTCAGGGCCAGCAACACTATGTTTATCAATATTAAAGACTACCTCTTTAAGTTCTTCCAGTAATGGCTCTGCACATAAACAAGTATTATCATTATCAGATATAATGGCAAGAATCAATGAATCATCAAACCTGCCCATATCACCCGGCTCCTTCTTCATCAGGGAAGAGAAAAAATCCACTACAGAGGATTACACCAAGCTTGGTTTTTCAATCTAAATTCCATTTGGGTTCTGAATTTTGAAGATATGGCTTTTAATTTGTTTCTTCTAAACCCGCATGTGAAAGAACTTGGTGTTTCATTCCCCCTCCACAAGCCATTTAATACTCAATTTTTGGTTTCAAAATATCTCCTCAACACTAAGATAGTGATTAAGCTGGGCATAGGCTTTATTCATGGCAGCCTGGTTTTGGGTTGATTGATCCTGTTGGAAAATCATTTCACACTCTTCAGCTTTCTGTTCTACCTTCTTAAGATTGTGGAATATATCTCCAAATACTTCTTTATTCCACCGTTTCAAGGATTGCTTTAAACGACACTGCTTAGCCCAAAATGCTTGTAGTCCCGAACCACTAATGGGAGGTTTCCAATTTTGCTCTACAAATTCTTTGAAACCGTGGTGCATTGTCCAAGCATGAAGAAACCTGAAGGAGGAGGGGTTTTTCTATGGTGATCAGTACGGAATATGAGTAATGAGCAATGATTCGAGCCATCTCTATTCAGGTGTTGGATTCTGGTAGCTGAAAATAATTCTGCCCAGTGGTAATTATAGACCATTCTGTCCAACCGTTGAAACATACGTGTGTTGGTCCAAGTGAAAATGTTTCTTTCATAATCCCCATCCATTAATCCACAGTCAGGCAATGTTGTTGCAAAATCTTCCATAGAGCCTCTGTGCGGTGTCGCTCCATTCAACCTTTCACTACTGTGGAGAATATCCACTGCCAAGTTTCTTAAGCAATCCCACAGTCCCATCCTCTTAGACTTGGTGCATTTGGCATAGACAAAAGATGCGAACAATGGTAATTCAAGCCACAGTATGGAGAATTTCACGTGTAGACATTGCATATGATCAACTAGCACTGCATAACTTAAATCAAAGGAATGAAAGAGCCAGATTTTTTAAGAACAGTTAATAAATACCTTCTTAAAACCCAATTTTCTTCGGATAAACTCAGCCTTGGAAGCCTCAACCATTGGCTCCAATACAGTTAAAATTTTTATTTTGTGCAACAACTACAATTTTTTAATTTTTCTTTCGATTACCGCACTGAAGATACCCCTCACATTCCACACAAGTGCACTAATCATGTGCACTTTGATTAAATATACTTATTCTCATCTCGCTAGCCTAGGCATTTTCCTTTTAAGCATAACATATAAATCTCATAACACTCACCGGTCTAGATGTAACATTTCTAGACATGTTGATCATATAAACATTCAACATAGTGTCATCATTTCCATTACATTAACTCATATTCATATCAACATCATTAGCCTAGGTATAACTCTTCTAGGTGTATCACATCATTCTCACATATTTTCTAGTCTAGGAATTCTCCTCCGGATATGTTTATCGCTCATACATAGCATACATTATGCATTATAATTTTTGAAGCATATATTGTCACAACCCAAATTTTGAGCCATGACCGGGGCATGGGCTCAATGAGCGTAGCTCACCAAGCCCAAGCAAGCCTATCCCATTTATTTTGCTTAACGTCTTATCAATTAAAGCCTCTATTCACATTTCAACCAGTGTGAAAATAGTCAACTCATAATGGAATTATCGAGTAAAATATACATGTACTGTTCAGGACATGTAACTTAGTAATTTACATTACATGAACATATTCACAAACAAAAAGACTCTTGACTTCCAGCGAAAAACAACGGAAAAAAAAGAAAGCTATTGAATGCAAAGCACCTACCCAGGAGACAAATTACAGGGACTCCTTGACCTAGGATCCAACAGTCTCCTGATCTGAAAACATGAATTTTTAAAACAGTGAGTACAAAACTCAGTGAGCGAACCTTAAAAGGGAACAAGCAGTAATAATCAGGAAATTGAGAACCATGATACACTTATTTAGAAACAAGACAATTTACATCAAGGTAATATTAAAACCCCTTCCACTTAACCCTAAGTTATTAAACATTCAATGATAAAGCAACTATGAAATTACATCAATCATTCTAGCAAGATAGCAAAATCGACGGCTTATCACAAACCGTCACAGAACAAGGGTTTCACTCAACCATACGAAGGTTTCGTGTTAGAACCCTTTTTCCTCAATTTAAAATAATTTGCAATAAAGGAAAATTTCTCAAGGTTCACATACCATACAAATCACATTTTCCATCATGCACACTATATCATGCATATATATATGAAATCATGTGCAATTACATACACCACACCATTTTCCTCCACTCTGGTGCACTCCCTACTCGCACATCATTACCGGCATGTGCACTGCCCATTTCGCACATGGACGGTTGTAATTAACACAACATTATAATTCAACTGACATGTGCACTGCCCACTCCTCACATGCACGATTGCAATTATTACACAATATTGTCATTCAACCAGCATGTGCACTGCCCACTCTGCACATGCATAGTTATATCAATTTCACAAAATTTCTTAACAATACATATAATATATTCTTATACACATATCAACATCATATAGAGGTACATAGATTCAACACAATCATGTTCCACATCACAAAAATATTTCACTAAAGGCTTGTTCCTATGGTACCCGTTCTTTTTAAAGAAAAGTTGGATAAAATCATTCAAATGCTTTGCTCAAATACATTCACATTCCCAAAACAATGTTGAAATGCAAGTTCACTCACAGTGTTAGGAGTTCGAAATACCTCTATTTTCAACCCCCTGGCACGATGTCTTTTCCCTTGTTAGAGGGCTCAGCACCTATACACAATACACAACACATGATTCAATATTTTGTGTCATAGCATTATAAATCTATTTCAAGCTCTATATGAATGCGTGAAATAGAATGCGAATTGTTCAGATTACCTTCTAAACACTGTGTTCTACACAAATTCAATTGTGTACCTAAATAAATCGATGTTGGCCTAATTCGATCTGTCACTCGATTAACTGGCAAATATGTCCAATTTAACTCCAAATAACTCCATTTCGCTTCCAATACTTCTAATTCATCCAACACAAGTCAAATAACATAAAATTTAGCAAGATCACCTTCACAGTTTCTCATGGGAATTTCAGCCACGGTGGTTGCATCAACATTATTATTTTTCCTACTTGATTTCTACACCATAATTCATTATTTCCTAACCAAATCACTTGAAATAAAAATCAATTCCACCATCAACACACCATGGGGAAAATTTGGCCAATGATGGGTGTCAAAGAGCATGTGATTTTCTCACTTATTTTTCCTTCCAAACATGTCAAACTAACCAAAAACACTTAGATTTCTTAAAATCTAATCAAATTAGCCATCAAATTCTCTCTCTAAATGTTCGGTCAGCCATGAATCCTTCATGATATTTTGTGATTCAACCATGGAAAATGCAAAAGAATGCATGGGTAAGATAGATCACAAGCTAGAATTGAAAAATCTTACCTTTTGTCACTTGATTCCTTGAAATTCAACACTTTCCCCTTGAATTTTGCTAGCTAGGGTTTTGTTCTTTCTTTTTCTTGCTTTCCCTTAGTGAGGCCGACCATAATGAAGAGAAATGGGCTGGTTTTGTGCTAATTTATAAGGAAAATAATAAAGAAATGAAAGCTTGACACTTGTCACCTTACCATTAGTCCATTTTTAAATTCTTAACTATTAAGCTTTCTTTCTCCATGACATAAATTTCCTCAATTATCCATAGTAAAAATGGGTGAAATTCATGTGTTGGACAAGTGTTGGGTGGTGTAAAATTACAATTTTTCCCCTAGGGTGGCAAAATGAATATTTTGCCCCTATGCTCGAAAAAATGTCAAAATTACAAATTTTCACTTCTTAACCTCAAATTATATTTTAAATAGTCAATCTTGGTGAAAAACTTCTTCCAACATTCAAATTTTAACCTCGGGTGGCAAAATGACCATTTTGCCCCTACAAAGTGAAAATTCCAATTTGACTCCAAATCGATCCTCGAACTCCAAATCACCATACTGAGTCATTTTGGGGTTTTAAAATTCTCAATTTCATCTTAAAATCTCTATTTGGACTAGTTCGAGGCTTAATTCAACTTAATTGTACCACTTGGTACAATACCGACCTTTGATAATTTTTTCGAAGTGTTTCAAGTATGCAAGCATTCTATCAAGCACATGAATGACATGGCAAATATTTTATAGGGCTAGGCTTGACAACTTCTATTTACGGGTCTATAGAGGTTGAGGTCTCACATTCTCCCCCACTAATAGAAATTTAGTCCCCGAATTTAAATCCAACTGTATGGTAACTTACCTTTATATATCAAAGAGGTGTGGATACTTTGTCTGCATCTCCTTCTCAGCTTCCCACGTTACCTCTTCACTAGTGTGATTTCGCCACAACACTTTTACTTAGGCCATATCCTTTGATCGGAGCTTTTTGACTTGTCTATCAAGGATAGCTATCTATTGTTCCTCACAAGTCAAATCATTTTGCAACTGAATGGTTTCATATCGTATTACATGAGAGGGATCTGGATTATTTTAAGTTTAAATATTTATTTTAAGTTAATAATGTTAGTTTTATGTTATTTATATTTATTTTATATTTTTATAGGAGTAAGATCAAAAATAATTTCAATTGTTGAAGAAATGTGCATAATGGATCATTGCTCTATTTGCACATATTTCGGTTTTTCAAGCATATCTCCCACTACAGAAATCCAAATGATATAAATATTTGACCATTAGAAAGATAAGAGGTAGAGCTACAACTTTGGTATTTACTATTTTTCCCAGTTCTGATAGGAAGGTGGTCAACATCTTTGTCAAAGTGAAAGCACTGCACTAAAAAAATAAAAAAAGGCATTTTTGCGAATTACGCGAAACTTTGACTAACTTTAGAGATAAATATCTAAAGTTTTAGCACTTTCTCCTCACTTCTAGTAGCTTCTTCTTCTTCTTCCCATCCTTCTTCTCTATTTCAAGTTTTCCATCTTCCATGGAGGCCGCCTTTAAAACCTCCATAGTAACCACAAATCTCATGTTTTTGGTACAGTTTTTCATAGGATTCTTTATGCTTTTCACTTCTACATCTCAAGAACCCTCAAAAGTCTTTTCTCTGCACTTTCTCTCACTAGTTGAACATTTTAGAGAGAGGAAAAAAAAACCTCTCTTTCATTCCTTCATTTTTTAAAGCCAAAAGGTATGTATTTTCAACTCTTGGATTTTGAAATTTATGGGTTTATATATTTTTTCATATTTCATTTCCTAATTTCTTTAAATTCTTTTTCTTTGAAATATTATATTTTTGTTGACTTTTATGCCTCCAAACTCCTCAAGGTAAAGAAACCTTAAATTTGAATAGTCAATTTAATGGATTTGTGAATTAGACTAAAATTCTAAGTTAAATGTTAGGTTAAAATATGATTTAGCTAGTGTATATTTACTAGAATTATTAAGTTCAAATTTATGATATATTTGAAGCTATTATTGTTTATTGGAAAATATAGGTTTTAATGGTTCTCCATGTCACAGCCCAATTTGCAAGCCATGACCAGTGCATGGACCCAATGGGCATAACTCACTAAGCCCAAACAAGCCTATTTGTGTGATTCTGCTTATCGATTTTGTCATCCATTCCTAAAACCATATGTTGTAATTCTCAACAACAAGCATTTCAATACTATACTATGGAAACCAAATACTTACATTTATGCTATCCAAAATAATGTCATCCATGCCAACTCTTAGTGGCAACATTAGTCAACATAAACATCTATTGTTTAAGACATATATCTTAACAATTTTACATCACGTGTACGCCTATACAAACAAAAAAAGACTCTCGACTTCTAGCCAAGTGACCATGGAAAGGTATTGGTACTGAATGCCACTGGTACCTACCAAAAAATGGATGTACGTGGACACCTCATTCTAGGTCCCAACTGCCTCCTGATCTGAAAACATGAATTTGAAAAAGGTTAGTATAAACTCAGTAAGCGAACATAAAAAGGGAAAAAGCAACGATAAGGGAAATTTAGAAATCATGATGCACTTGTTTGAAGACAATGCAATTTAGTTCAACTATTGTTAAAAGCCCTTAATTAAACTCTTCGTTATCAAATCATTTAATGATGAAGGATCCATGATCAATATAAAAAAGGGAACGAGTGAAAATTTTAGCAAATATCCAAACAAGGCAACATAATAGTCCGTTTCTTACTACAATGGAAAGGCATTCTCGCTGCACAAGGGTTCCTCGCTGCAACAAGATTCAAGGCAGATGGAAATTAAGGGATTTTCACATGCCACAAAATCCATTCCTGCCAAATTGAACATTAAATTGAACACATTGACAATAATTAAGTTTTCTCAATATTCAATGCAATCACATATTACGATAATAAATTTTTTATCGCATATACATATATAAACATATAGAAACAAGTATACAACCTGCCTCATTCAGCTCATGTGCACTCCCTACACACGCAAGGCAATATCATCATATGCACTCCCTACTCGCATATTTCAATATCATCATGTGTGCACTCCTTACTCACACATTTCATCATCATCATGTGTGCAGTCCCTACTTGCACACTTCATGATCATCACATGATATTATTCATCAATGCACAATATATATTCATATATATATACCAACACAATATAGAAACACATGGGATCATCTTTTTATACATTTCACATTTTCACAACATCAAAACATTTTATCAAGGGCTTGTTCCCCAGCAAACATTTTTAAGGAAAAGTTGGATAAAATCATTCAAATGTTTCATCCAAATACATTTATATTTCCTAAAACAATTTTGAAATGCAAGTTTACTCACTAGTCTTTGTTGATGTTTTAGTGGACTCTAACTTTGACTAATGTTTCGAATAGAGGCATGGGGTTTCATTGGAACCTATCACACACAACAACATAACAATCAAACCAACTTGGCATTAATACCGTTGCAAGAACTATTCCCTAAATCAAGTTATACTAATCATTCCTAACTAGCTTCCAACTACTATTAAATGGCTATTATTTGCACTACTCTAGTTACACTAAAAATGAATAAACACCCTTAACAATAAAACACTCACAAATCTAATTAGTAGACATTATTTACAACTAAAGAGATCAACCCTAACTCATACTTACCTTGGTGGTCTTTGTAGTTGAATTCTCTATCAAAATTCTTCAAGCTAATAAGGGAAATCACACACACTCTCTCTACATGTCCAACTAGTGAGTGAATGTACTAAAGAAAGACTTTTGAAGGCTATTGAGGTGTAAAAGTGGAAGAGCATGAAAAACCCTATGAAAAGGTGTAGAAAAACATGAGGAATGGAGCTAATTTGGGAAAGTTATAGAGGTTTCAAGGGAGGCTAACATGAAAAGTGCAAAGAAGCATGAAATGGAGAGAAAGATGGGAGGAAGAAGAATAAGAGAAGCTATTGGAAAAATGAAGAAAAGCTGCAGGAGAATAGATCTTTGTAGTTAAAGTTTATCCAATTTTCATGCAATTTACCATAATGCCCTTAACAAGGCCACTTGTCTTCATCCTTTCCTTGTGAAATCTTTTTACTTTTTTGACACTAGAAAAAGGTCCAACATCCTCTGAAAAAGGTCTCTTAAATAGCCCTCAAAAGCCCTAGCTTCCAAAATCCCCTAAACTTGTTATTTGTGGAAATTACAATTAGGGCCACAACTTTCAATTTTCAAGGCCACGACACTCAAAGGTTCTACCTAATTTTGTTCTTTTGGTGTAATATTTTCACTTCGACAAAGATTTTGACCACCTTCTGATCAAAACTGGGCAAAGTGTAAACATCAAAGTTGTAGCCCTGCCTCTTAGCTTTCTAATGGTCAGAAAATCATATCATTTAGACTTTTGTAATGGGAGATATACTTGAAAAACCAAAACATATGCAAATAGAGCAACGGTTAATTATGCACCTTTCTTCACCAATTGAAATTATTTTTGATACTACTCCCATAATGACATAAAATAATTATAAGTAATGTAAATCTAGCATCATTAGCTCAAATTAAACCTTTAAATGTAAATTAAACTAAAGTAATAAAATAAAAATGCTTAAATTCAATCCTAAATCTACTCTAACTCAGACTAATTAAGTATTTAATCTCTCGTTCAATATATGAATTTGATGCACTCATCATTCTACCTTTAGTTACACGTCTATGGAGGTTGAGGTTTCACATTCTGCCCCACTGAAAGAAATTCGATCCCCAAATTTAAATCGAACTATAAGGTAGTGTACCTTTACATATTAAAGAGGTGTGGATACTTTGTCCGCATGTCCTCCTTGGCTTCTTATGTTACCTTTTCATTGGTGTGGTTTCGCCATAACACTTTAACTGAGGCTACATCTTTTGAATGGAGCTTCTTGACTTGCCTATCAAGGATAGCCACCGGTTACTCGTCATTGGTTAGATCATCTCTCAACTGAATAGTTCATATCGTATTACATGAGATGGATCCAGATTATAGTTCCTCAGTATCAACACATGAAATTTGAGGCAAATATTCGAAAGGTCTAGTGGTAGTGCCAAACAATATGCCACTACTCCAACTCTTTCTAAGATCTCGAAGGGTCCTATATACCGAGGACTTAATTTTCCCTTTTTATCGAACCTCATTACCCTCTTTGTTGGTGATGTTGACTCCATTAGTTTTTTATGATAATAAAACATTCTTATGTCACTTGTGTCTAACATTTCTAACTAAGTGTGTAGGGGAAATAACCACAAAGAAATAATATTTCAATCTTCCTAATAAGCACTTAAAGATATTATTTGGATAAGAAACAAAGATGATCATTTTAAAGGAAGTTCCCTAATATGACAAGGAAGATGACTGGTTGAACAAAGGTCAAAATGGAAAAGTGAAAGGGTGAAGCTTGGTAAGAAACAAAATCGAGTTAGTCGACCAAGAAAATGGGGTTAGTCGACTAAGCGCTCACTAGAATCTGCGTCTGAAACAGAACTAACTTAGTCGACTAAGGGAAAAATTTTAGTCGACTAAGTGCTCTCTGTCTACTACATCCGCCAGGCCACTACAAGATAAGAAAATGGCTAGAATCTTCCCCAAACTGTTTCTAACGGTCATAAAAGTCCTAACAACCATCAGACAAGCTTCTCCAACTATAAAAGGATCTTCAAATACCAAGGAACTAACTTTTGGCTTCATCAACAAAGACTCCATCATATTCAAGCCAATAAGAATAGAAAAACTTGAAAATCCTTTGTACTCTTCATTGAACCTTAACGCCTATTCTTTGTATTTGTGTTTAGCACTTCAACTTGTACCACATAGATCAACCGTGTGATCAATAGGTACTTTCTTCTTTCCATCTTTGTATCCTTAGAGTGAGTGTTTCACTCTAAGTGTTTGCATCAAGCAAGTTTTGCTTGGATGCTTGTGGGTTCTAGTTTAGCCCGTGAAAAACTAGAGTTAGGTTGTGGTTAAGCCTTGGAAAACCACATTGGGTTTTAGTTGATCCCGTGAAAAACTAGTGTAAAGGTTGTGGCTAAGCCTTGAAAATGCCATCGTAAAGCCTTGGTGGAAGCTTGTAAATTCCATCGTCTTAGTGTTTGATTTGAAAATCCTTGGTTGGATAATCAAGGTAGTGGATGTAGGTCTTGGACCGAACCACTATAAATACCTTGTCCATTGTTTTCATTGCTTTATCTTCTTCATTTTGATATCAAGTCTTAATCCCACCAAAAGAGTCGAGTTAGTGCTATTCACCCCCATCTAGCACCTTTATTTGGGACCAACAATTGGTATCAGAGCTAGCTCTCTACATTCAAGGTCTAATACCCTTAGAAAGGTTCCAAATGGCTCTACTAAAATCAGTTGTAGCCGAGGGACAATCTACAAACAGACCACCTCTGTTTGATGGCTCTAATTACCCTTATTAGAGTACTAGGATGTCAATATACATTAGAGCCATAGATTATGAAATGTGGGATGTCATCACAGATGGTCCCTTTATTCCCTCAACTGTAAATGTGGTTACAAATGAGTTGATGACTAAGCCAAGGTCTGAATGGACTGAGGCTGAAACTGAGAAAGTGCAGACCAATTTTAAGGCTATCAACACCTTGCATTGTGCCTTAACTCCCACTGAGTTCAACAAAGTCTCAAGCTGTACAACAGCTAAGCAAGTGTGGGACAAGTTAAGAATAATTCATGAAGGGACTTCTCAAGTTAAGGAGTCCAAAATTGCCCTATTGACCCACAATTATGAGTTGTTCAAAATGGAACCTAGTAAGGACATCACCAGCATGTTTGATAGGTTCACAAACATTGCAAATAAACTTAACCAACTAGGAAAACCTATCCCTAAGCATGAACTTGTAAAAAGACTTCTTAGGAGTCTACCTAAGTCCTGAAAGCCAAAGGTGACTGCCATCCGAGAAGCCAAAGATTTAAACGTCATCACACTCGATGAAATATGCTGGTCACTCTTCACGCATGAGCTGAAACTCAAGAAAGAAGAAGAAGAGGATAAAAGAGAGATAAAAGAGAAGAAAAAGAACATAGCACTAAAAGCCAGCATCCTTGAGGAAGAGCTGGAATGTGAGACCCTGTCTAAGTTGTTAGAAAGCCGGTATTGTACCTAATGGTACGATTAAGTTAAATCGAGTTTCAAACTAGTTTAATAGAAATTCTAAGAGGAATTTCAAAATTCTGAGACCCACAGAACAGCTCAGAATAGTGATTTGGAGTTCAAGGTCCAGTCTGGAGTCAATCGAGAAAATTGACCGGTTAAGGACAAAACGGTCATTTTCTCATTTGTTGATTTATGGAGATTTTTAACCAAGATTTGATCACATTGGATCAAAAATAATTATATGAAATATAGTTATGATTTTTGGAGTATAAAATGATATTTAGCAGTGTAAAATGGTGATTTTTGGTGTTATTGGAGCACAAGGGCAAAATGGTAATTTTACCACCGGAGTACTAAACGGGAATTTTTTTGAAAGGATTTTGCCCCAATTGGGTAATATTGATTTATATTAGTGTTATTTGAGGTTGGACAGTGAAAATAATGAAATTTCGGTACATTTCGAAGTATAGGGGCAAAATTGTAATTTTTCCATCCCGGGGGTAAAACCGTAATTTTCCATCACCAGAACCATTATTTCCAGCCATGATCAACCTTGGATCAGATGTTGACTTGATTGATCAAGTGGTGGAGAATAAATGGAAGAAAAAGTCAAAAAGTAAAGAAAATGGGCCAATGGCGTGATGACACGTGGCAACCTTGGTTATTTTATTATAAAGGCTATAAAAATCAGCCTTTAACCCTCATTTCTCTCTCTATAATCGGCTCACACCAGAATTGAAGGGTAAAAAAGAAGAACAAAGGAGAAAAACACAAAACCTAGGTGGAAATTTAAGGAAAAGTGTAATTTTCAAAGGAAATCACTTGAAAAAGGTAATAAATCTTTACTTTGGCTTGTGATTTACCATATCTATGCTTTTGTTCTTGAATTCTATGGTTGAATATGGAGATATCATGATGGAATGAATTCTGAAAAATGGGTATGAGTATGGATTTGATGTTGGATTGGATTGAATTTAAACTATGTTAGTGTTTAGAGGTAGTTAAGCATGATTATGGACAAAAATGGAAGAAAGAAATTGAATCTCATGGTTGTTCTTCATTGACCGAACCTAGGGTGTAGAGAAACCATGAAGAAATTGTTTCATTTCAAATGAAATGATTTCATTTGAAATGAAGGAAATTAGAAAATGACAATTGCAAGTGAAAAATGTAGTAGGAAAATTTTCAATGCTAATGCACTGTATTGGCCGAATTTTTTCATAAGGAAATGGAGAATGGTGAATGCTGAAATTGGCATTAATTGAATGATTTGTGGTGAATTAAAGTATTAGAAAAAGAATGGGCCAATTCGGAATCAAATTGGACATAATAGCCGATTAATCGGGTAATCGGTCGAAATTAGGCAATGCCGCGTTAAAGCGATAATCGGACGCATTTTTGCCTTTGCGTATCATACGTTAGCAATTTAAATTAATCTGTATTAGTTTGGGGGCATTATAGTAATTTCTTAATTTTATTCTGTGTTAAGGTGGTGAGAAGTCCGAAAAAGGCAAGGGAATCGTGACTGAGGATTTTTAATCCGAGAGCATCCGGAATCCGGATTTGTGAGACGGTGAGTGAACTTGCATTTCAAATTATTTGGGAAATGCACATTGTATTGAAATAGATGATTAAATGATTTATTCAAAGTTTTTAAAATGTGTGCCGGGAACAAGCCCCTGATAAAAATGATTTTACGTGATGGAATTATGTGGTATGCATGAAATTATGTGTTCTTAAACCTGTTGTCACATATGTGTGAATATGTGTGATGTATGGACATTTGATATTGTTGATGTATATATGTAAATGTACATGTGTGTGATGTGGGGAAATGCTCATGTCGGTGAGATTGGATGTGAAAAATGTGGTTGGTGCACGATGTGGGGGGGATGCACACTGTAGCTCCAGCTATGTGCATGATGTGGGGGGATGCACATGAGCTGGTGAGTGCACATGGTGCACATGATGATGACTCCAGCTATGTGCACGATGTGGGGGAATGCACATGAGCTGGTGAGTGCACATGGTGCACATGATGATGACTCCAGCTATGTGCACGATGTGGGGGGATGCACATGAGCTGGTGAGTGCACATGGTGCACACGATATCTTCAGCAGGTAAGACAATGAAATGTTGTATTTATTTGTGTGCGTATGTATGAAATTGATTATTCCTTCATTATAAATTAAATTGAAGTGAGGGGAAGGGTTTGATAATAAATTGGATAAAAATGAATGTGTTTCAAATGTATACATCATATTTTTAACCCTTCCTGGTATTATGGCTTGTTCCTATCTAATGTTTGCTCACTGAGTTTTATACTCACCGTTTTCAAAAATTTATGTTTTCAGATCAGGAGATTGTAGATTCCTAGATCGCGGGATCACAGTAGTCCATCTCCTGGTAGGTGTCTGGCATTCAGTAGTGGCCGTTTTTATTGTACATGTCTCCGCTGGAAGTCATAGGTTTTTGTATGATGGATATGTACATGTAATGTACATTGTCAGAGTTTATATTTGACTGGTATGAAGTAAATGTGTAAGCAATGTAAATTGCTAAATACATGACTGGCATAGTGCATGTATATTAATGTTGGTAATGTCATTGTGAATTGGCTATGTTCACACCCGGGAAAAGGTGTGTGTGTGTGTATGTATGATTAGATATGCCACTGTTAATTGGCATTGTATGCACACTGGGTGCATTACGTGTGGATGCCTCACACGAGTATGTATGGGATAAAGTAAGTGAAAATAGGCTTGCTTGGGCTTAGTGAGCTATGCTCATTGGGTCCTTGCGCCGGTCATGGCCCGGGAATTGGGTCGTGACAATGTTGGTATCAGAGCCCTAGGTTGTTAGGTCCTAGGGTGTTATGGTCGAGTCCAGCGGAGAGTCGGGTCTTTATGTGGGATCATTAATTATGAACTGTGAGCCGCGGCACATTTCATAATTGAGAAACCGCATAAATTCTCAATGTTAGAAACCACCTTATTTGTAATTGTGTTTATTAATTGGTGTTGCTCTTGTCTAGGTAAGAATGCCACCTAAGACACGGGCCACCTCGAGACGAGTGGGGGAGCAGGATGTTCCCATTGAGATGACCGATAGGCCATGGGCACCCACCCGCAGAGGTCGAGGTAGACGTGGTAGGGTCACTAGGCCAGTGAGGGCAGATACGCCCGAGAGTGGGAGAGTGGATGGACAGCCTGTAGGTGAGGCGGATAGGCCACCTACTAGAGGCGTTACTGTTGAGGATTTGGCGACGGGCCTGCAGAGAGTTAGTCGGGTTGTAGAGATGATGGCAGCCCGAATGGAGGATATGCAGAAAGTAATGGAGGGGAGGCATGTGGAGCCAGAGTCCCCTAGTTCCCAAGGCCAGACAGACAGCCAACCTCCCGAGGGTGACAGAGGTCAGGTAGAGGTTTCACTCACTGACTTCCTGAAACTCAAGCCTCCATCATTTACGGGGTCAGATGCATCGAAGAAACCCCAGGTTTTCTTGGACAAGATGGAGAAGATTTGTAACGCTATGGGATGCTCTAGTTCCAGATCAGTGGAGCTAGTAGCTTTTCAGCTAGAAGATGTAGCACAGGAATGGTACGACTCTTTGCGAAGGGGTAGGCCGACAGGTGCTGCATCGTTGAGTTGGAATGAATTCAGTACAGCCTTCCTGGATCGATTTTTATCGCACAGTGTGTGAAGTGCCAGAGCTAAAGAGTTCGAGGCATTGGTGCAGACTTCAGGCATGACGGTGTCGGAGTATGACATCAAGTTTACACAGCTGTCTCGATATGCACCATATCTGGTTTCCACCAAGGAGATGAAAGTCCAAAGGTTTGTGGATGGACTGGTGGAACCATTATTTAAGGCTGTGGCTTCCCGAGATTTCCATACATACTCGGCGGCAGTAGACTGTGCTCAAAGGATTGAGATGAGGACTAGCGAGAGTAGGGCCGCAAGAGATGTAGCAAAAAGGGCCAAAACAGAGGGTTATAAAGGCCGCAGAGATTTCGGTGGCAGAAGTTCATTCTCTAGCCATCAAGGATCACAGAGGGGATCGAGGTTTCCCCAACGGGGAAGTGATACGACGAGTACCAGCGCTGGATCGGGGCAGAATATTTTTAGCGGAAGGAGACAGCCGCAGGACTCCAGACAGAGTAGACAAGCTATCCCGTCTTGCGATAATTGTGGGAGACCACACAAAGGACAATGTTATCGTCCTGTAAGAACTTGTTTTAACTGTGGCCAGCCTGGACACATATGGAGGAACTGCCCGACAGCTCAACAACCGCAAGGTTTGGTTCGCGGTTCTACTCGACCAACTTTGTCTGCTCCTTCGGTAGTTGTCTCAACTGGCCAGGGGGTTAGCGAGACGCGAGGTAGAGGTGCTGGTACTTCTTCTCGGGGTAGACCAGCGGGGTCTGGACAACAAAGTTCTGTAGGAAGAGGCCAGGCAAGGGTATATGCCTTAACTCATCAGGATGCCCAGACGTCCAATGCAGTAGTTTCAGGTACTCTTTCCATCTGTGATATGGATGCTAGAGTATTGTTTGATCCTGGATCTACTCATTCTTTTATCTCTCCATGCTTTGCATTTCGATTGGGTAAAGACTGTGTTAGGAGAGAAGAACAATTAGTGGTATTTACTCCTCTGAAAGAGGCATTCGTGGCTGAGTGGGAATGTCAGTCTTGCATAGTGCGAATCAAGGATAAGAACACCATAGTGAATTTAGTGGTGTTAGACACCTTGGATTTTGATGTGATATTGGGAATGGACTAGCTGTCACCTTGTCATGCCAGTGTAGACTGTTACCATAAGATAGTTAGATTTGATTTCCCGGATGAGCCATCATTTAGCATCCAAGGGGATAAAAGTAATGTTCCGACCAACTTGATATCCGCCATGTCTGCCAAGAGGTTATTGAGGCAGGGCTGTCAAGGTTACCTAGCAGTGGTGAGGGATAACCAAGCAGAGGTCGGAGATATAAGTCAAGTGTCGGTAGTGAATGAGTTTGTGGATGTATTTCCTGAGGAACTACCAGGATTACCTCCGGAGCAAGAGATTGAGTTTTGCATAGACTTGATTCCTGATACTAGACCCATTTCTATACTTCCATATCGGATGGCACCGGCAGAGCTCAAGGAGCTCAAGGATCAGTTGGAGGACCTGTTAGACAAAAGGTTCATTCGTCCCAGTGTGTCACCATGGGGAGCACCGATGTTGTTCTTAAAAAAGAAAGATGGGTCACTTAGATTATGCATTGACTACCGACAGCTTAATAAGGTAACAGTGAAGAATAAGTACCCACTCCCAAGAATAGATGACTTGTTTGATCAGTTACAAGGGGCACAGTGTTTTTCTAAAATAGATCTGCGATCTGGGTATCATCAATTGAGAATCCGGGATGAGGATGTGCCAAAGACAGCATTTCGGACCAGGTATGGTCATTATGAGTTCTTGGTAATGTCGTTTGGACTTACCAATGCCCCTGCAGCCTTTATGGATTTGATGAACCGAGTGTTCAAGCCCTACCTGGACAAGTTTGTAGTGGTGTTCATTGATGATATCCTGATTTACTCGAGGAGTCGAGAGGAGCATGAGCAGCATCTTAAGATAGTGCTCTAGATTTTGAGAGAATATCGATTGTATGCCAAGTTCTCTAAATGTGAGTTTTGGCTTGAAAGTGTTGCATTCTTGGGACATGTGGTATCTAAGGAGGGGGTACAAGTGGATCCAAAGAAAGTCGAAGCAGTGGAGAAATGGCCAAGGCCAACCTCGATTACGGAGATTAGAAGCTTTTTAGGGTTGGCAGGCTACTATCGTCGCTTTGTTAAGGATTTCTCCAAAATAGCCGCCCCTCTGACCAAGTTGACACGAAAGGATACAAAGTTTGTGTGGTCAACTACTTGTGAAGATAACTTTGAGAAGCTTAAGACATGTCTCACCACAGCTCCAGTGTTGAGCCTACCACAGGGCACAGGGGGTTATACAGTATATTGTGATGCCTCGTTAGTTGGTTTAGGATACGTGTTAATGCAACACGGGAAGGTGATTGCATATGCATCAAGACAACTTAAAAGGCATGAACAGAATTGCCCCGCACACGATTTAGAGATGGCAGCAATCGTGTTTGCCTTAAAGATCTGGAGACATTATTTATATGGTGAGACTTGTGAGATATATACGGACCACAAAAGTTTGAAATATATATTTCAGCAGAGGGATTTGAATTTACGGCAACGCAGGTGGATGGAGTTGCTGAAGGATTATGATTGTACCATTCTTTACCATCCCGGTAAAGCTAATGTGGTGGCGGATGCCCTGAGTCGAAAGTCGATGGGTAGCCTAGCACATATCTCCACAAACAGGAGATTATTGGTTAGGGAGATGCATAGCTTGGGAGACATGGATGTGCATTTCGAGGTTTCTGAGGCAGATGCACTGCTAGCTCATTTCAGAGTGAGGCCTATCCTAATAGACCGAATTAAGGAGGCACAAGGTAAAGATAAGTTCGTAGATACGGTCTTAGAGGATCCTCAGGGAAAGAAGGAGAAGATGTTTACTAAAGGCACAGATGGAGTGTTGAGATATGGAACCAGACTCTATGTGCCAGATATCGATGGGTTGAGGAGAGAGATATTGGAAGAGGTTCACATGGCAGCCTATGTGATACATCCAAGTGCTACAAAGATGTATCAAGATTTAAAGGAAGTGTACTGGTGGGAAGGACTTAAAAGAGATGTGGCTGAGTTTGTTTCCAAGTGCTTAGTGTGTCAACAGGTTAAAGCAGAACACCAAAGGCCTGCAGGATTACTACAGCCATTACCAGTTCCCGAATGGAAGTGGGAGCATATTGCCATGGACTTTGTGACAGGTTTGCCTCGAACTAGTGGGGGTTATGACTCGATTTGGGTCATAATAGACCGGTTGACGAAGTCAGCTCATTTTCTTCTGGTTAAGACCACCTATGGAGCTGCTCAGTATGCCCAGCTTTATGTAGATGAGATAATACGGTTGCATGGCATTCCTGTTTCCATAGTGTCGGATAGAGGGACACAGTTTACCAGTAGATTCTGGGAAAAGTTGCAGGAAGCATTGGGCACTGAATTGAATTTTAGTACAGCTTTCCATCCCCAGACTGATGGACAGTCTGAACGAACCATCCAGACTTTGGAAGACATGTTGAGGGCATGTGTAATAGACCTTGGAGTCAAATGGGGTCGGTATTTACCCTTAGTGGAGTTTGCTTACAATAATAGTTTCCAGACTAGCATCCAAATGGCACCATTTGAAGCACTATATGGAAGAAGGTGCAGATCACTCATTGGATGGCTAGAGGTGGGTGAGAGGAAACTATTGGGGCCTGAGTTGGTGCAGGACCCCACTGATAAAATCCGTATGATTCGTCAACGGATGCTTACAGCCCAAAGTAGGCAAAAGTCTTATGCTGATAACCGACGAAGGGATTTGGAGTTTCAGGTGGGAGACCATGTGTTTCTAAAAGTCTCGCCAACCAAAGGGGTAATGAGGTTTGGTAAGAAAGGGAAGTTAAGCCCTCGGTACATAGGACCCTTTGAGATCTTAGAGAGGGTCGGAGCAGTGGCATATCGATTGGCATTACCACTAGACCTTTCGAGTATTCACCCTGTGTTCCATGTGTCTATGTTGAGGAAGTATAATCCAGATCCTTCTCATGTGATACGGTATGAAATCGTTCAGATACAAGATGATTTGACTTATGAGGAGCAACCAGTAGCTATTCTGGACAGACAAGTCAAAAGGCTCCGATCAAAGGATGTGGCTTCAGTGAAAGTGATGTGGCAGAATCACACCAGTGAAGAGGTAACGTGGGAAGCTGAGGAGGAAATGCGGACAAAGTATCCACACCTCTTCGATATGTAAAGGTAAGCCACTCTACTTTGAATTTAAATTCGGGGACCGAATTTCTATTAGTGGGGGAGAGTGTGAGACCCTGTCTAAGTTGTTAGAAAGCCGGTATTGTACCTAATGGTACGATTAAGTTAAATCGAGTTTCAAACTAGTTTAATAGAAATTCTAAGAGGAATTTCAAAATTCTGAGACCCACAGAACAGCTCAGAATAGTGATTTGGAGTTCAAGGTCCAGTTTGGAGTCAATCGGGAAAATTGACCGGTTAAGGACAAAACGGTCATTTTCTCATTTGTTGATTTATGGAGATTTTTAACCAAGATTTGATCACATTGGACCAAAAATAATTATATGAAATATAGTTATGATTTTTGGAGTATAAAATGATGTTTAGCAGTGTAAAATGGTGATTTTCGGTGTTATTGGAACACAAGGGTAAAATGGTAATTTTGCCACCGGAGTACTAAACGGGAATTTTTTTGAAAGGATTTTACCCCAATTGGGTAATATTGATTTATATTAGTGTTATTTGAGGTTGGACATTGAAAATAATGAAATTTCGGTACATTTCGGAGTATAGGGGTAAAATTGTAATTTTGCCATCCCGGGGGTAAAACCGTAATTTTCCATCACCAGAACCATTATTTCCAGCCATGATCAACCTTGGATCAGATGTTGACTTGATTGATCAAGTGGTGGAGAATAAATGGAAGAAAAAGTCAAAAAGTAAAGAAAATGGGCCAATGGCGTGATGACACGTGGCAACCTTGGTTATTTTATTATAAAGGCTATGAAAATCAGCCTTTAACCCTCATTTCTCTCTCTATAATCAGCTCACACCAGAATTGAAGGGTAGAAAAGAAGAACAAAGGAGAAAAACACAAAACCTAGGTGGAAATTTAAGGAAAAGTGTGATTTTCAAAGGAAATCACTTGAAAAAGGTAATAAATCTTTACTTTGGCTTGTGATTTACCATATCTATGCTTTTGTTCTTGAATTCTATGGTTGAATATGGAGATATCATGATGGAATGAATTCTGAAAAATGGGTATGAGTATGGATTTGATGTTGGATTGGATTGAATTTAAACTATGTTAGTGTTTAGAGGTAGTTAAGCATGATTATGGACAAAAATGGAAGAAAGAAATTGAATCTCATGGTTGTTCTTCATTGACCGAACCTAGGGTGTAGAGAAACCATGAAGAAATTGTTTCATTTCAAATGAAATGATTTCATTTGAAATGAAGGAAATTAGAAAATGACAATTGCAAGTGAAAAATGTAGTAGGAAAATTTTCAGTGCTAATGCACTGTATTGGCCGAATTTTTCCATAAGGAAATGGAAAATTGTGAATGCTGAAATTGGCATTAATTGAATGATTTGTGGTGAATTAAAGTATTAGAAAAAGAATGGGCCAATTCGGAATCAAATTGGACATAATAGCCGATTAATCGGGTAATCGGTCGAAATTAGGCAATGCCGCGTTAAAGCGATAATCGGACGCATTTTTGCCTTTGCGTATCATACGTTAGCAATTTAAATTAATCTGTATTAGTTTGGGGGCATTATAGTAATTTCTTAATTTTATTCTGTGTTAAGGTGGTGAGAAGTCCGAAAAAGGCAAGGGAATCGTGATTGAGGATATTTAATCCGAGAGCATCCGGAATCCAGATTTGTGAGACGGTGAGTGAACTTGCATTTCAAATTATTTGGGGAATGCACATTGTATTGAAATAGATGATTAAATGATTTATTCAAAGTTTTTAAAATGTGTGCCGGGAACAAGCCCCTGATAAAAATGATTTTACGTGATGGAATTATGTGGTATGCATGAAATTATGTGTTCTTAAACCTGTTGTCACATATGGGTGAATATGTGTGATGTATGGACATTTGATATTGTTTATGTATATATGTAAATGTACATGTGTGTGATGTGGGGAAATGCTCATGTCGGTGAGATTGGATGTGAAAAATGTGGTTGGTGCACGATGTGGGGGGGATGCACACTGTAGCTCCAGCTATGTGCATGATGTGGGGGGATGCACATAAGCTGGTGAGTGCACATGGTGCACATGATGATGACTCCAGCTATGTGCACGATGTGGGGGAATGCACATGAGCTGGTGAGTGCACATGGTGCACATGATGATGACTCCAGCTATGTGCACGATGTGGGGGGATGCACATGAGCTGGTGAGTGCACATGGTGCACACGATATCTTCAGCAGGTAAGACAATGAAATGTTGTATTTATTTGTGTGCGTATATATGAAATTGATTATTCCTTCACTATAAATTAAATTGAAGTAAGGGGAAGGGTTTGATAATAAATTGGATAAAAATGAATGTGTTTCAAATGTATGCATATTTTTAACCCTTCCTGGTATTATGGCTTGTTCCTATCTAATGTTTGCTCACTGAGTTTTATACTCACCGTTTTCAAAAATTCATGTTTTCAGATCAGGAGATTGTAGATTCCTAGATCGCGGGATCACAGTAGTCCATCTCCTGGTAGGTGTCTGGCATTCAGTAGTGGCCGTTTTTATTGTACATGTCTCCGCTGGAAGTCATGGGTTTTTGTATGATGGATATGTACATGTAATGTACATTGTCAGAGTTTTTATTTGACTGGTATGAATGTAAATGTGTAAGCAATGTAAATTGCTAAATACATGACTGGCATAGTGCATGTATATTAATGTTGGTAATGTCATTGTGAATTGGCTATGTTCACACCCGGGAAAAGGTGTGTGTGTGTATGTATGATTGGATATGCCACTGTTAACTGGCATTGTATGTACACTGGGTGCATTACGTGTGGATGCCTCACACGAGTATGTATGGGATAAAGTAAGTGAAAATAGGCTTGCTTGGGCTTAGTGAGCTATGCTCATTGGGTCCTTACGCCGGTCATGGCCCGGGAATTGGGTCGTGACATGGAAGAACTCTCATGCAATGATAATGATGAACTTGCACTTGTTGCAAGAAGATTGAGAAAACTGATAGGAAGAAAAAATCGAAGATTTGTAAGAAAAATCTTTAAAACGGATCAAGGTCCTTCATGGAAGAAAAACAAAAATGAAAGTAATAACAATGAAGAAGTGGTTTGATACGAATGCAAAAAATCAGGGCACTACAATTCTGAATGTCCATTGCTGAAGGAAGAAATTCCAAGGAAAAACAGAAAATCAAAAAAGGCAATGATTGCTACAGCCTGGTCAGATAGTGATTCAAGCACAGAATCTGATGAAGAAAGCTTAGAAGAAAAAGCAAACATTTGCCTAATGGCAAAGGATTATGAAATAGAGGTATGCTCATCGACTTGTGATATATCAATGAATGATTTGCAAGATGAGTATAATGAGTTATGTGATGAGTTTGAAAGCCTATTGTTAAAGTACAAAAATTTAAAGAAAAAGGCGACATCACTTGAAAAAGATTTGGAGAAAATAAAACTTGATTTCAACTCTGTTTTTGAACAAAGAAATTTGCTTCAAACTGAACTGGAATACTTAGAAACAGATTTTGAAATCATGAAAGTAAAGTTGGAAAATAAAACTAATGCTTTACAAAAAGCTCTTGATGAAAATGCAACTCTTACGTGTTTAAACAATGATTCTTTAAAGAAAAATTCATATTCTAAGAAGAATCATCGTAAAGCATCATCTAGATGCTATTGTTGTGGAAAATATGGTCATCTATCTTATGATTGTGTCAAAAACATAAATGTGCAGAAAACCAGAAGAATCTGGGTGCTGAAAGGCCATTTTATTGACATTAACACTCAATGACCCATCAAAGCATGGTTACCTATCAAGAAGAATTGAACCATACTTTTGTAGGTTGAACTGCACCTAAATGAAACATGTTCAAAGGCTCAACACAAGAAGAAGCAACCATGGTACATTGATAGTGGCTGCTCTCGACACATGACAGGGGATGAAATGCTATTTGCACAGCTGGACAAGAAAAATGGAGGCACCGTATCCTTTGGAGATAATTCAAAAGGAAGCATTCAAGGTATAGGTACGGTTAGTAAGAACTCCTGTACACAAATCAATCATGTGTTATTTGTTCAAGGCCTAAAGCATAATCTGCTAAGCATAAGTTAGCTATGTGACAAAGGGTTTAAGGTTTGTTTTGATTCCAACAAATGTGAAGTAATAGACATAGGCACTGACAGACTACCTACATAGAAAATAGATTGAAAAGCATGTATGTCATCTTTCTTGAAGATCTAGAAAAGGATAGTGAAATATGCCTGGTAGCCAAGGCTGAAAATGATAGCTACTGGTTATGGCATAGGAAACTAGGACATGTTAGTTTGAACACCATGTCAAAACTAATTAAAAAAAATCTGGTTGTAGGACTACCTAGCATTAAGATTGAAAATGATAGAGTATGTGAAGCATGTCAGTTAGGAAAGCAAGTCAGAACTTTATTCAAAGCTAAGAATGTTGTGTCAACATCAAAACCTCTTGAAATGCTTCATATTGATCTTTTTGGTCCAATTAGCGCCACAAGTCTAGGTGGTAAATCTATGGTTTAGTGATCGTTGATGATTATTCTAGATTCACTTGGGTATATTTCCTTGCTCACAAAAATGATGCATGATCAGCTTTCATAGGATATTGCAAGAAAGTTGAGAATGAAAAAGGTACATCCATTATTGGGATTAGGAGTGACCATGGAGGAAAATTTGAAAATGATGAGTTCGAGAAATATTGCAATGAAAAGGGGTTGGAACACAACTTTTCAGCACCTAGAACATCCCAGCAAAATGGAGTTGTAGAAAGAAAGAATAGAATATTGAAAGAGATGGCAAAAACCATGCTTTGTGAGAACAATCTTCCTAAGTATTTCTGGGCTGAAGCTGTCAATACAGCAGCTTATATACTTAATAGAGTTTCAATTAGAGCAATCATGTCAAAAACCCCATATGAGCTATACAAAGGAAGAAAGACAAACATCTCTCACCTTAGGAGCTTTGGCTGCAAATGCTTTGTTCTGAATAATGGAAAACAACCATTAGGAAAATTTGATGCTAAAAGTGATGAAGCAATATTCTTGGGATATGCCATGAACTCAAAAGCTTATAGAGTTTTCAACAAAAAGACACTAAATGTTGAAGAATCTATCCATATAGTTTTTGATGAATCAATCCATGTTAAAAAGGAAGCTCATGAGGATGATGAAGATTTAGAAAATCTAGAAAGACACATGGAAGAAATGAGTTTAGATGATAGCAAAAATAATGAGGAAGACTCATCTAGGGAAGAACCCATAGCTCCACCACTTGAAAATTTACAAAGATAAGAAATCCAATATAGTGACTTACCTAGAAGCTGGAGATATGTGAGAGATCACCCTTAAGAACAAATCATAAGTGGCATATCTCATGGAGTTAAGACTAGGAAAGGAACTAGGGAGACATGTGAATTTTCAGCTTTCATTTCTCAAATTGAACTTAAAAGTTTTGAAAAAGCTGAAAAAGAGGAAAGCTGGATTTTAGCTATGCAAGAGGAGCTGAATCAATTCAGGAGAAATAATGTGTGGCCACTAGTGCCTAAGCCTTGAAATCATCCTATAGTTGGCACTAAATGGGTGTTTAAAAATAAGATTTATGATCAAGGGAATGTAGTGAGAAACAAAGCAAGATTGGTGGCAAAGGGATATAATCAAGAAGAAGGAATAGATTACGAAGAAACCTTTGCTTCAGTAGCTAGAATAGAAGCCATAAGATTACTAGTTGCCTTTGCTTGTCATATGAACTTCAAGCTGTACCAAATGGATGTGAAGAGTGCATTCCTTAATGGACTCATTCAAGAGGAGGTATATGTTGAACAACCTGCTGGTTTTGAAGATTTTAAGAAACCAGATCATGTCCTCAAACTTCACAAAGACTTGTATGGATTGAAACAAGCTCCAAGAGCTTGGTATGAAAGGCTTTCTAAGTTTCTAGTAAAAAAAGGCTATGTTAGGGGTAGCATTGACACCACACTGTTTATTAAGAGATACCTAAATGATCTAATCATAGTTTAAATCTATGTTGATGACATAATATTTGGTGTTACTAATGAATCTCTTTGCAAGAACTTTGCTAAGGAAATGCAGGGAGAATTCGAGATGAGCATGATGGGAGAATTGAAGTACTTTCTTGGCCTTCAAATCAAACAATGCAAAGAAGGAACCTTTATCAGCCAAGACAGATACATTCAAGACATGCTCAAAAAGTTTGATATGCGAAAACTGAAATTCATCAGCACACCAATGAGTACATCTGCAAAGCTTGATGCTGATGAGAAAGGTAAAGATGTAGATCAAAAGCTCTATAGAGGTATGATTGGATCTCTTCTTTACTTGACTACAAGTAGACTAGATATTTAGTTTAGTGTGTGTTTATATGCTAGATTTCAATCTCAACCTAAAGAAACACACCTTACTGCTGTGAAAAGAATATTTAGATATCTCATAGAAACTCAAAGTCTAGGAATTTGGTATTCGAAGGATTCACCATTCAGTCTTGTAGTATATTCAGATGCTGACTTTGCAGGAAGTAGAATTGATAGGAAAAACACAAGTGGAACATGTCAGCTGCTAGGAAACATGCTTGTATGCTGGTCAAGCAAGAAGCAAAATTCTATAGCATTGTCCACTGCTGAAGCAGAATATGTGTCCCTAGGAAGTTGTTGTGCATAGGTTTTATGGATTAAGCAACAATTGAGAGACTATGGGTTGTCCATGAATAACACTCTCATATATTGTGACAACACCAGTGCTATAAATATTTCAAAGAATCCTATACAACACTCAAGAACTAAACACATTGAGATTATTAGAGATTATGTAACTAAAGGAGAAATCAATATTGAATTTGTGAGCACATTGCACCAACTTGCTGATATATTTACAAAACCCCTTAGTGAGGATAGATTCTGTGAAATTAGAAGAAATCTAGGAATGTGTTGCTTGAAAGAATTATAGGAAGAAGTCTAGACTAAATAGAGAAAAACAGAAGAAACTTAGTCGACTAAAGTATGAAACTCAGTCAACTAAAAGCATTATGTTTTATTAGATCAAAAGAACTGATGACTGAGTGATAAAGGATTAAATTAATGAAATATTGTGCCTACCGGGTGACAAAATAAAAAGGGGAAACCGGATGCAGTAAATAGTAAAAATATGAGAGGGAGTTTTGAATTTTGGGAAAATGAGGCATTTGTAAAAAAGGGAGGCTGACGTTTCTAAGTTAGAAACTGTCAATCACTTCTTGATCTTCTGAAAACCAGTTCTCTCAACCCTAGTTATCTCATTTGCTTCTTTTCTTCTTCTGAAACCAACTGAGAACCACTCTTCTGTCTTCTTCAAACCCTAAGCAAAAATCATCTCCAAAAATCATAGTGGCCAAATCAACCTTGCTTAAGGATTTGCTAGCAAAGAAAAAAGTGAAGAGACCAATAGAAGAAAACCCCGAAGCTGAGCACCCAAAGAAGAAACAAAAAGGGGCATCGAGTTCAGTAACAAAGAAGACTGGGAAAGAGTCCGAGAAAAAGAAACAAAAAGAGAAAAATAAGAACAAAAGAGAAAAAGGTACTTTATATGCTTCTTCCATGAAATTTAGAAACAAAATTCATGAAGAGAGATTTAGGAAAATCTAAAATGTCCCCATTACATGTGGAAAGTACATTGACTGGGAGAGTATCAGTGAAACTCCCAAACTCCAAACAAGCTTGACAGATTACTTTAATGAACTAAGTATTAAGGAGTATAACTCTTTCAAAGACAGAATGTATAGTGCTAGTTTAGTTAAAGAATTCTATACTAGCATTGCATTTAGTGAAAGAGAGCTTGAAGATTCAGAGGATTATTTAGAAGAAAATATGAATGTTTTTCTAAATGGGAAAGAATTCTTAGTTATAGCCTTAGACTTGAGTAACTTGCTAGGAATTGAAGGAGAAAAAAGAGAGTATGAAATGCCTGACAAGTATAATCCTGCTTCTGTGTGGGAAATTGTCACTGGAAAGAAAAAAAAATTCTCTTCAAATAGCAATGCTGGACTGATCATTAGTCCACAATTTAGAATCCTGTATTACTTTGTAGTTGCCAATTTGCATGGTAGGAGTGGGAGCTTAAGCTACATCAACCTTCAAGACCTTTGGCTAATGGAGCATGCATTCACTAGTGAAGTTATGAACCTTGGATGGTTCATGATTGAAAAGATGAGGGTAGCAAGTAAACTGGAGAAGATCCATTTGCCTTATGGGAATGTGATCACATCTCTTGTTAAGAAGAAAAGAATATGGGCAAAAAAGTATGATATGGATATGGTCAAGAGTAGAGACTAACCAATCTACCTAGGAAGTCTGATCAAAATGGGATACAGAGTGTATGGGGACACCTTCAGCAAGACCTCGAAAATCACTTCAGTTCAAACTCAACCAGAGGCAGCCCCCACACAACCAGAAACAGCAGCCCCTCCATTCTCCAATGAAGTAATGTTCAACTTGCTGATGAGAATGGATGCCAAACTCACTGATCAGAAAGCAAGGCTTGTTAAAATTGAAAAAAGAATGAATGAAATTGAAGCCAGTTTAGAAGCCAAATCTGAAATACCAACTGGACCTGCTGATGCTGACTCCTCTGCTACTGAGAGCATGGCACTAGAAGGACAAGGTGCTGAAAGATCACCCTTGCAACCAAAAAGTTCTGAATTCCAAGATGCAAGCCCTGAATTCCAAGCTGAAGGATCAACCTACGAGAGTGCAAGTCCTGGTCATCGTGACCTTGAACCAGAACTTGAAGAACCTCACCAAACGACATCAACAAGAAAGGAAACATCTGATCAAGGCACTGAGGTAATTGGTTCACCACTTGGTTCTCCTGAGCACCAGCCTCCATCTCATCCTGAACATGAAGCATCACCTCCTCATTCTGATGAAATGTCTATCATGGAACTGTTCTATTAGATGGTAAAAGAAGAGCAAGCAGAAAGAGAGGCAGCAACAACTCAAGTTGCTCAAGCAATGACCTCAGAACAAAGAGCTACAGAAAAAGGGAAGAACAAAGGAAAGGCAAAAGCAAAAGACACAATTCCTGCATCTAAGCCTCAGCCACCTGCCATGAAACAAAAGAAGACAGCAAGAAAATCTGTACCTCTAAGAACAAGAAAGTCTTCAAGATTGGCAGAAAAAGCAAAATCACCTCCTGCAAGCACTCCTCAAGCCCCAATAGAAGTTTTTGATCAGGCAACTCTAGAGAAAGCTACAGAGACAACTCCTCAGCCTCCTTAACAAACTCCTAAAGCAGCCTCTCAACCTCTTTTGAGACCACCCTCTCTTGTTCCCCTAAATCCTTGGTGGGAACAAACTATGTCCCTTGAATCCTCACCATCTCCCTTTGAAGATTGATACCTCAGCCCCCTCTTTGATGATGACAAAAAGAGGGAGCAGTATTTACAAGAAAAATAAAAAAATATGAGGGTAGAGGTACTAGACCTTTAAGGAATATATCAAGAAAAAAAAAATCCTGAGGGTAGAGGTACCAGACTTCTAGGATAAATAAATAGCAAATACAAAAGTAGGGGTATTTCTGGAACAATATTTCTGATTACTGTTTTGTTGGATATTCATGCCACAATGGCATTCAAACAATGATCTTAATCTTAGCTGACTTTATGAATGTTTAGAATATGCTTGTGGATAATTGTTTGAAATGCTTTAACTCTGAAAATGATATTTATGGCATTATGAAACATGGCTGGAAATTTATCTGCTGATACTGTGCAATATTGCTATAATTTTCTGGTGATGTGTTGATATTGAATAAATATGCTGATAAACTTATTTTGACATGATAATGCAAAGTTGAATATGTGTTTGAGTACATATGGATGATAGTTTATAGAGAATCTGTTGGAAAAATGATGGTTTGAATGAAATCTAGAGCTAACATGATGAAATCTGGAAATTACAAGCTATTGACAGAAATCTACAAAAGTAGAAAATCTGATAAAATTTGTCAACATGTCATTTGCTCTTAAACCTGCATATATGAACATTTTCTATCAGAAACAAGTATGTACAATGTCACTAGGAATATAACTAAGATAGGAACTTGCTGGAATAAGATGAAAAATACGCATACACTTAGGGGGAGCATGAACTTAAGGGGAGCAATCCTCATTTTCTGCAGAAACTGAAAAAGGAATTAAAAAGGCACCATGCTATTAATCAAGGGATGTTTTGTCATCATAAAAAAAGGGGAGATTGTTGACTCCATTAGTTTTTGATGATAATAAAACATTCACATGTCACTTGTGTCTAACATTTCTAACTAAGTGTGCAGGGGAAATAACCACAAAGAAATAATATTTCAATCTTCCTAATGAGCACTTAAAGATATGATTTGGATAAGAAACAAGGATGATCATTTTAAAGGAAGTCCCCTTATATGACAAGGAAGATGATTGGTTGAACAAAGGTCAAAGTGGAGAAGTGAAAGGGTGAAGCTTGGTGAGAAACAAAATAGAGTTAGTCGACCAAGAAAATGGGGTTAGTCAACTAAGCGCTCACTGGAATCTGCTTCTGAAACAGAACCAACTTAATCGACCAAGGGAAAAATTTTAGTCGACTAAGTGCTCTCTGTCTGCTAGGTTCGCTAGGCCACTACAAGACAAGAAAATGGCTAGAATCTTCCCCAAACTGTTTCTAACGGTCATGAACGTCCCAACAGCCATCTGACAAGCTTCTCCAACTATAAAAAGATCTTCAAATACCAAGGAACTAACTTTTGGCTTCATCAACAAAGACTCCATCATATTCAAGCTAATAAGAGTAGAAAAACTTGAAAATCTTTTATACTCTTTATTGAACCTTAACACTTATTCTTTGTATTTATGTTTAGCACTTCAACTTGTACCACATAGATCAACCGTGTGATCACTAGGTACTTTTTTCTTTCCATCTTTGTATCCTTAGAGTGAGTGTTTCACTCTAAGTGTTTGCATCAAGCAAGGTTTGCTTGGATGCTTGTGGGTTCTAGTTTAGCCCGTGAAAAACTAGAGATAGGTTGTGGTTAAGCCTTGGAAAACCACATTGGGGTTCTAGTTTAGCTCGTGAAAAACTAGAGTAAAGGTTGTGGTTGAGTCTTGGAAAACTACATTGAGGTTTTAGTTTAGCCCGGGAAAAACTAGTGATAGGTTGTGGTTGAGCCTTGGAAAAGCCATTGTAAAAGCTTAGTGGAAGCTTGTGAATTCCATCGTCTTAGTGTTTGATTTGAAAATCCTTGGTTGGATAATCAAGGTAGTGGATGTAGGTCTTGGACCGTACCACTATAAATACCTTGTCCATTGTTTTCATTGCTTTATCTTCTTTATTTTGAGATCAAGTCTCAATCCCACCAAAAGAGCCGAGTTAGTGCTATTCACCCCCCCTCTAGCACCTTTATTTGGAACCAACAGGTGAGACGTTCAAAAATACATGGTCCCCCATTTGAAACTCCAAGTCTCTCCTTCTGTTATCAGCATATTACTTTTGTCTACTTTGTGCTGATAGCATTCTCTGACGAATCATGTGTATTTTCTCAATGGCATCATGTACTAACTCTGGCCCCAAGAGTTTCGTTTCTCCCACTTCTAGGCACCTTAATGGGTGACTTGCACCTCTGTCCATATAATGCCTCAAATGGTACCATTTGGATGCTAGCTTAGAAACTATTGTTGTAAGCAAACTTTACTAAGGGTAGATACCGATCCCATCTTACCCCGAGGTCTATCACACATGCCCTCAGCATATCTTCCAATGTTTGTATTGTTTGTTTAGACTGTCCATCAGTCTGAGGGTGAAAAGCTATGTTGAAATCCAACTTAGTGCCTAGAGCTTCTTGCAATTTTTCCCAGAACCTGCTGGTGAACTATGTCCTTTTGTTAGATACTATAGAAATGGGAATACCATGCAATCGAACTATCTCATCCACATAAACTTAAGCGTATTGGGCTACCCTATAAGTAGTCTTAATTGGAAGAAAATGAGCTGACTTCGTTAATCGGTCTACTATAATCCAAATCTAGTCATAACCCCCACTAGTTTGAGGCAAGCCCATTACAAAATCCATTGCAACATTCTCCCACTTCCACTCGGGCACTGGTAACGGTTGTAGTAGCCCTGCAAGCCTTTGTTGCTCTGCCTTAACTTGCTGACAGACTAGGCACTTAGAAACAAACAGCCACATCTTTCTTAAGTCTTTCTCACCAGTATATCTCTTTCAAATCTTGATACATCTTTGTAGCTCTCGAATGTACTACATAGGCTACCATATGCATTTCTTCTAATATTTATCTCCTCAATCCATCACTATCGGGCACCTAAAGTCTGGTTCCATACCTCAGCACTCCATCTGTGCCTTTAGTAAATATTTTTCCTTTTCTTCCTTAGGGGTCCTCTAAGGCCTTAGCTACGAACTCATCATTACTTTGTGCTTCTTTAATCTGGTCCATTAAAATAAACCTCACTCTAAAATGTGCTAGCAATGTATTTGTCTCCAAAAGCTCCAAATGCACACCCATATCTCCCAAGTTATGCATCTCCCAGATTAAGGATCTCCTATCTACTGTTATGTGTGCCAAACTCCCCATCGACTTTCGACTTATGGCATCCGCCACTATATTCGCCTTACCGGGATGGTAGAGAATAGTATAGTCATAGTCCTTTAGTAACTCCATGCACCTACGTTGCCTCAAATTAAGATCCCTTTGCTAAAATATATACTTTAAGCTTTTGTGGTCCGTATGTATCTCGCAAGTCTCACTGTACAAGTAATGTCTCTAAATCTTTAAGGCAAACACGATTGTTGCCATCTTCAAATCGTGTGTGGGGTAATTTTGCTCAAGCTTTTTAAGTTGCCTTGATGCATATGCAATCACCTTCCCATGTTGCATCAATACACACCCTAAACCAACCCGCGATGCATCACAAAATATCGTATAACCCCTGGCGCCTTGCAATAGGCTTAATACTGAAGCTGTGGTGAGACATGCTTTAAGCTTATTAAAGCTATCCTTACAAGCATCTGACCACTCAAATTTTGTATCTTTATGCGCCAACCTAGTTAGAGGGGTAGCTATTGTGGAAAATATTTCACAAAACGGCGATAATAGCCGGCCAAACCCAAAAAGCTCCTAACCTCTATAACTGATATTGGCCTTGGCCATTTTTCCACTACCTCCACTTTCTTTAGGTCGATTTGCACTCCATCTTTAGAGACCACATGACCCAAGAATCCCACACTTTCAAGCCAGAATTCACATTTAGAGAACTTAGCATACAATTGATGTTCCCTTAAAGTTTGGAGCACTATCCTAAGATGCTGCTCGTGTTCCTCGCTACTCCTCAAGTAGATCAAGATGTCATCAATAACCACCACCACAAAATTGTCCAAATAAAGCTTGAAAACTCGATTCATCAAATCCATAAATGTTGCAGGGGCATTCATAAGCCCAAAGGACATCACCAAAAACTCATAGTGCCCATATCTTGATCGAAATGAGGTCTTTGGTACATCCTCATTTCAGATCCTTAATTAATGGTACCCAGATTGCAGATCAATCTTGGAGAAACATTGTGCTCCTTGTAGTTGATCAAATAAATCATATATCCTTGGAAGGGGGTACTTATTCTTCACCATCACTTTATTAAGTTGTTAGTAGTCAATACACAATCTAAGTGACCTATCTTTTTTCTTCACAAAAAACATCGGTGATCATCATTGTGAGACGTTAGGGTGGGTGAAGCCTTTATCTAACAAATCTTCCAATTGATCCTTAAGTTCCTTAAGCTCTGTCGGTGCCGTTCGGTATGGGGGTATAGATATGGGCCTAGTGTTGGGAATCAAACCTATGCAAAATTCGATCTCTCTCTTGGGAGGCAAACCTAGTAATTCTTCAGGAAATACATTCGCAAACTTATTCACTACCAACACTTGGCTTATATCTCCAACCTTCGCTTAGGTATCCCTTACAATAGCCAAGTAACCTTGATAACCCTATCCTAATAGCCTTCTAGTATACATGATAGATATCAAATTGGTTAGAGCATTGCTCATATCTCCCTGAATACTAAATGATGGCTCCCTTGGAAAATCAAATCTAACCAATTTATGGTAATAGTCCACGTTAGCATGGCAAGGGTACAGCCAATCCAGTCCCAAAATCACATCAAAATCTAAAGTATCTAACACCACTAAATTCACTAAAGTGTCATTGTCCTTAATTTGGACTACACAAGACTTATATTTTCATTCTACCACAAATACCTCTTTTAAAACGTAAACACCACTAATTGTTCTTATCTCTTAACACAATCCTTCCCCAACCAATGTGCAAAACATGGAGAGACAAAAGAGTGGGTAGAACTAGGATCAAACAATACTTGAGCATTCATATCACAAATAGAAAGAGTACCTAAAACCACTACATTGGATGTCTGGGCCTTTTGCGATGTTAAACCGCATACCCTCACGTGACCCTTACTCACAGAACTCTGACGTCCAAACCCGAATGGCCTACTCTAAGAGGAAATAGTAGCGCCTTTACCTCTGGATCTGCTAGCCTCCCAATCAAATAAGGCAGCTACTGAAGGAATAGACGAAACTAGCTAAGTAGAGTTACGAGCGAAACTTTGTGACTGTTGAGCCATCGGGCAACTCCTTTGTATATGTCCAGGTTGACCACACCGAAAACAAACTCTTGTAGTATGAAAACATCGTCCTTTATGTCATACCCCACAAGTATTACAAGGGTTGATAACTTGACTACTTTGCCTTGAGTCTTGCCGTCTCCCAACATCGAAGGTCCTATGTCCAGCTCTGATACTAGTATTAGATAAGCCACTCCCTTGTTAGGGTAATTGTGAGTCCTTGGGTGGACCTTGATGGCTAAAAGATGAAATACCACTATTGAAATCTCTACGACCCCGATGGTCTTCTGTCTTGGCCCTTTTTGCTCTATCCCTCGCAGCCTTACTCTCACTATTCCTCATCTCAATTCACTAGGCACAATCCACAGCTGCGGAGTAGGTATCGAAATCTTGGGAGGCTACTGCCCTAAACAATGGCTCAACAGACCATCCACAAACTTTTGAACCCCTATCTCCTCAGTGAAAACTAGATAAGGTGCGTACCGAGCCAACTGTATGAATTTGATGTCATATTCTGATGCCATCATACCCGAGGTTTGCACTAGTGCCTCGAACTCGTTAGCTCTTGCATTACGTACATTAACTTGTAAAAATCGATCCAAAAAGGCTATACTAAACTGTGAGACCCTGTCAAATCTATTAAAAATCGATATTGTACCTAGTGGTACAATTAAGTAAATCGAACCTTGAACTAGCTCAAATAGAAATTCTAAGACGAATTTGAAAATTTCGAAACCCACAGAATGGCTTAGAACAGTGATTCGGAGTTCAAGGTCCAGTTTAGAGTCAATCGGGAAAATTGACCGGTCAGGGACAAAACGGTCATTTTACCATTTGATAAATAAATAGAGATTTTTAGCCAAACTTTGATCACATTAGACCAAAAATAATTTTATGAAATACAGTTATGATTATTGGATTATAAAATGATGTTTAGCAGTGTAAAATTGTGATTCTTGGTGCTTTTGGAGCACAAGGGCAAAACGGTAATTTTACCATCGGAGTATTAAACGGGAATTTTTTTGAAAGGATTTTGTCCCATTTGGTTAATATGGATTAATATTAGTGTTATTTGAGGTTGGACAGTGAAAATAATATAATCTCGAGACATTTCGGAGTATATGGGTAAAATCGTAATTTTACCATCTCGGGGGTAAAATTGTAATTTTACACCACCAGAACATATTTCTCCAGCCATGATCATCTTTTGATCATATCTTGATTTGAATAATCATGTGGTGGAAAAGAAATGGAAGAAAAAGTCAAAAAGTTAGAAAAATAGGCAAATAGGCATGTGACACGTGGCATGCTTGATTATTTTATGGTTAAAGCTTAAAAATCAGCCATTTCAACCCATTTTCTCTCTCTAATTTTGGCACACATCAGATTTAAGGGAAAGGAAAAAAGAACAAAGGGAAAAACCATAAAACCTAGGTGGAAATTCAAGACCAAGTGTAATTTTCAAGGAAAATCAATTGAAAAAAGTAACAATTCTTCACTTTGGCTTATGATCTACACTACCTATGCTTTTGTTCTTGATTTTCATGGTTGAATATTGAGATATCATGATGAACTCAATTCTGAAAAATGGGTATGGAAGAGGAATTGTTGTTGGAATAATTTGATTTTAGACTATGTTGATGTTTAAAGGTAGTTAAGCATGGTTATGAACAAAAACACAAAAGAAATATTCAATTTCTCTAGGACTCTTTGTTGGCTGAACCTAGGGTGTTGAGAATCCATGAGGAATTGTTTCATTTCAAATGAAATGATTTCATTTGAAACGAAAGAAATTAGAAAATGACAAATTAAAGTGAAAAAGTCTAGTAGGAAAAATTACAGTGATAATGCACTGTAATGGTTAAATTTTTCCATGAAGAAATGGAAAAGTTTAATGCTGAAATTGGCACTAATTAAATGGTATGTGGTGAATTAAAGTATTAGAAAAAGAATGGTGCAATTTGGAATCAAATTGGACGTATCGGCCAGTTTATCGAGTAATCGGTCGAATTAGGTCAACATCGCGTTTAAGCGAGTGACCGAGTATTTTATGCATCCGTATAGAAATTAGGTTAATTTTATACCTAATTAGCACCAATATCATAATTAAATTATTGTGTTGTTTGTCAAGGTGGTGAGATTGCTGATAAAGGCAAGAAAATCTCATTCGAGGATTAGCAGTCGAAGCGCTCGAATTCGACTCCCAGAAAACTTGTGAGTGAATTTGCATCTCAAAAATGGTTTTGGGAAATATGAACTTATTGAATAAAATGCTTGAATGATTTTATTCAATCTTCTTTAAAAGAATGAGCACCTTGGGAACAAGCATTTCATGAAATATTATTTTATTGATGTGAAATTTTATTGTGTTGAATATTGCTCATTTATATGATTGTGATGCATCATGTACCTTTATATGGTGCTTACATGTATTGTTAATAAATTATGTGAAATCGATGTAATGGAATGCAAAGTGGGGATGGCGATACGTAGCGCCCACAATCTCTTAGAAATTTAGAATTGAGCAAAGTGGGGACGGCGATGCGTAACGCCACGATTTTTAGAAAATTTGAGTTGAATAAATTGGGGACGGCAATACGTAATGCCCACAATTTCCTAAAAATTTCATAACTGAGCAAAGTGGGGACGGCGACACGTAACGCCCACGATTTCTGGAAATTATCACGACCGAACTTTGGTAAAGTGTGATTCGCTGTTCAGGGGCTTGCAGGGACGGCGATACGTAACGCCTGCAAGTGCTCAGATAAATGTCTTTGTGTATATATATATATATATATGATTGCTCATGTCTTTGTGCATATATGTGATTGTATGGTTTGCGAATTGCCTTAAATTAAGAAAAATGGGTTTTACACGAAACCCTCGTACAACGGCGGGTTATGATTTCGCTACATTGCAACAAGAACGCTTTCCCGCTGTAGTGATAATTGTCGATAATTGTATTTAGCTAAAAAAAAAATATCTCGGGGTAAGTGGAAAGGGTTAAATATTAGTTAGAAAGAAAAAAAAATTGTCTCGTTTTCAACTGGTACATCATGATTGTCAAATTTCCTGATTGAGATTGGTTGTTCCCTTCTAATATTCACTCACTGAGTTTCATACTCACGTTTTATAAAAATTCATGTTTTCAGATCAGGAGACTGTTGGACCCTAGATCGAGGAGTCCCCATAGTGCATCTCCTGGTTAGAAGGTGGGCATTCAGTAGCAACCCATTTCTTTTACTATAAATGTCTCCGCTGGAAGTCTTGGATCCTTTTGTATTGTAAATACACTCAATAATGTAAATGTATGTATGCAATGTAAATTGCTAAATACATGACTGATATAGTGCATGTATATTATTATAAATAATGCCATTGTGATTTGGCTATGTTCACACCCGGGAAAAGGTGTGTGTGTATGCATGATATGATAAATTTATTAAGCAAGGGTAAATGGATAGGTTTGCTTGGTCTTAGTGAGCTGTGCTCACTGGGTTCTTGCGCCGGTCATGGCCCGAGAATTGGGTCGTGACATAAACTCACTCCAAGTGAACAGTGCTGCACCAGTTAGCCGACCTCTACACAAAAAGCCATACCATTCTTGTGCCATATCTTCTAAACGAAACTTGGCTAGCTCAACTAATCTAGTGTTGGAGCATCCCAACGCATTACAGATTTTTTCCATACTATCCAAGAAAACCTGGGGTCTCTCCAATGCATCAGACCTTTTAAATGATGGAGGCTTAAGTTTTAGGAAATCAAGGAGCAAAACCTCTACGTGACCCCTTTCACTCTCTAGATGTTGACGAACTAGGGGACTTTTGTACTACATGTCTCCTCTCCATAAATCTCTGCATGTCTTCCATGCAGGTTGCCATCATCTCCACAACCTTATTCATTCTTTGTAAGCCTACTGCCAAGTCTTCGATGGTAATGCCCTCAATTGGTTACCTATTCGCATCACCCAAAGATTGTCCCTCTCTATGTCTATTCACAAGCGTATCTGTCCTCATCAAACTAATGGCCCCGCCACATCTGCCTTGTCGCTTAAGGGTGGATGCTTGTGACCTACCCATCATCTCATTAAGAACATCTTGCTCCCCCATCCTCCTAGAGGTGGCTCGTGTCTTATGCAGCATTTTTACCTAGACAAGAGCAAACACCTATTATTAACATAGTTTTACAATCATATCTAAAGGAAAAGGTGGTTTCTAAGATAGGGAAACTATGCAGCTTCTTGGTTATGAAATCTGCTGCAGTTCACAGTTCATAACCAAAGATCCTACACAAAGACCCGACACTTTGTTGGACCAATAAGAATATCCTAGGACCTAAGCAACCTAGGGCTCTAATACCAAGTTTGTCACAACCCAATTTTTGAGCCATGACCGACGTATGGACCCAATGGGCACAGCCCATTAAGCCCAAGCAAGCCTATTTATGTGATTCTGCTCATCAATTTCATCATTCATTCCTAAAATTGTATGTTGTAATTCTCAAAAACAAGTATTTCAATATTATGCTATGGAAACAAAATATTTACATTTATGCTATCCAAAATAATGTCATCCATGCCAACTCTTAGTGGCAACATTAGTCAACATAAACATTTATTGTTTAAGACATATATCTTAACAATTTTACATCACGTGTACGTATATATAAACAAAAAAAGACTCTTGACTTCTAGCTAAATGACCATAGAAAGGTATCGCTACTGAATGCCATTGGTACCTACCAAAAGATGGATGTACGTGGACACCTCATTCTAGGTCCCAACTGCCTCCTGATCTGAAAACATGAATTTGAAAAAGGTTAGTATAAACTCAGTGAGTGAACATAAGAAGGGAACAAGCAACAATAAGGGAAATTTAGAAATCATGATGCACTTGTTTGAAGACAATGCAATTTAGTTCAACTATTGTTAAAACCCCTCAATTAACTCTTCGTTATCAAATCATTTAATGATGAAGGATCCATGATCAATATAAAAATGGGAAATAGTGAAAATTTTAGCAAATATCCAAATAAGGCAACATAATAGTTCATTTCTTACTATAGTGAAATGGCATTCTGGCTGCACGAGGGTTCCTCGCTGCAACGAGATTCAAGGCAAATGGAAATTAAGGGGTTTTCACATGCCACAAAATCCATTCTTGCCATATTGAACATTAAATTGAACACATTGACAATAATCAAGTTTTTTCAACATTCAATGCAATCACATATTATGATCATAAACTTGTTATCGTATATACATATATAAACATACAAAAACAAGTATACTACCTACCTCATTCAGCTCATGTTCACTCCCTACACGCACAAGGCAATATCCTCATGTCACGACCCGGAACTCCCCATCGGGCCAATGACAACCGCCGTGACGTCCCGATCGACACTCATACCCGGAATGTCGATTGGAAGCCCGCAAGGCTTAACATCAGTTTCCACATCTCCCCAGTGAGCGATAGTTATAAAATGCCATATTTCAAAGAATTATAAGATATTTTCAATTCAAAACATTAAAATATTATTTTTCGGCTCATAAGGGCATTTTTGTCATTTTTCTTTAAAAATCTCAAAACTTGCTAAAAACGTAGTATGTAGAAAACACATATTCCATAGTTTGAAATAAATTTAAATGTCTAAAACATTGGTTTTAAGCGAAATTTTGAATATTTGAATATAATAAAAATATTCAATAAAATACTCAATTTTCTTATTAAACAATATTTATAGAAACATTAGTAAATAATTTTTATAGCGTAAAAGTTAAATATATTCATACATACTAAAATGCAGATAACCAAAGTATAAAATTACTTTTTCAATGACACGTGGGCTCCCGACTGACCAAATGTAAGGTAAACAGTGCACCTACGGTCTCAAGGAGTGCAACTCCACAAGTAATCCTCATCAAGTCTACTATCTACAGACAACTTCGAGCCTGTAATGTGAGGAAATTAGGGGGTGGTGAGATTATAAAATCTCAGTGAGTAAGCAAACATCATCGAAATAATCTAAAGCCGAGTAATAGGAGACAATTTAAAATATCCCATCACAATACTTATTTCATAACTTGGAAATTCATCTCAACCCATTTAAATAATTGTATTTTATCTCATTACGCAAAAGGGCTTATGAATTTCCTAAAAACCTGGCTTATGCCAAAATCTGTATTTGGGGATACCTTGTACTGGGGCATCCGTTCGACTCTGCCAAGGCTGTAAAAATTTCAAATTTCTCAAAATTCAGCCATTCCTTGGCGTTGGCTGAGTCTCACTTCTACGTGGTGGTTAGACGTGAAGTGAACTCAAATCCTACCTCAAGAGATACCATCCGCGCCTCTTCAATTGAGGTAAGCACAATAATTGGGCTTCCGTGCCCCTTTTATAGGTTAGTCCACAGAACCCACTCTGCCACTGTAGTGACCACAATTATATCCCACCAATTCAATAAAATCATCACAACATGACATGGCCCACAATCCTTACCTTGCCTATCAAGGCAGATTAAAGTAGTTCACATATTTATCATATCATAAAAAAACAGCCAGTCATGCCTACATTCATCATAAGCCATACAATTTAAATAGTAATTTGCGATACAAGTAAGCAATCTCCAATTACTCTATTTTTGAAACCATTATTCAATACCAAAAAATTTATAAAATCACAATTTCTCTTAAAACATAGCAATTGACCATTTAAACCCATTTTCTATAAAATACACAATTGAATAAAAATTACTTTAGATAATTAAGACAATAGTAAGTTTACTCACTGTACTAGGAGCTTGAAATACTCTTTTTCTCGATTCTCGGGTACAATCTCTTACCCGCACCAAATAGTTCACCACCTATCCACAATGTACAATACATAATTCACTACATTAATACTTGACCATCTTAAAATCAATTCAGGCTCGATGTATATGCATGATATGATATGCAAAATTGTTCGTCTACCGCTTAAACGCGATGTTGACCTAATTCGACTGATTACCCGATTAAATTACCAACACGTCTAATTTTTCTTCCAAATTGCACCATTCCATGTCCAACAATTCAATTCACTAAACACAATTCCAATGACCTAAAATTCAGCCTAACAACCTTCATAAATTTTCTTGTAAATTTCGACCATTATGGTGCACTAACACCGTGATTTTTTTCTATTCTATTTTTTCACCATAAATCATCATTTTCTAAGCCATTTCTCTTGAAACAAGAATCAATCCATCAACATACACAACATAGTAGGTTTGGCCAATGAAGGATTCTAGGGAAATGAATATTTTTCTTGTTGTTTTGCTTACAAACATGATTAACTAACTCAAAACACCAACATAACTCAAAATTAAGCCATTTCCATCATTAAATCCTCTCCATACCCATTCGGCCAACCCCTAATTCCTCATGAAAACATGTCATTCATCCATGGAAATAAAGAAATAATGCATGGGTAGTGTAGTTCTCAAGGAAAAATAAAGAAATTTCACCTTACTTAGCTTAATTCCTTGGATTTTCACACTTTCTCTTTGATTTTTCCACATAGGTTTTTGTTTCTTCCTTTGTTCTTCCTTTCTTCCTTATTTTCTTCCTTTGGCCGAATATGGTGAGAGAAATGGGATAAATATGGGCTGATTTTTATAGAAAATAATAAAATAATAAAGCTTGACACGTGGCACTTTGTGATTGGTCCATTTTTCTTTTTATACCTTAAATATTTGACTTTTTCACTTAAATTTTCCACCACATCTTTATGCCATATTTATCCATCTCCACAATAAATAAAATCCACAAATTTGATAAGTGTTAGGGGTGAAAAATTACCGTTTTCCCCCTAAGGTGGCAAAATTACCATTTTGCCCCTGTACTCCAAAAATACCGAGAATTAAAATTTTTCACCACTAAACCTCATATTAGACTTCAAATCAGCCCTCGAACTCCAAATCGCCATTTTAAGTCATCCCCGGACTGTGAAATTCTCAATTTCACCTTAAAATCTTCATTTGAACTTGTTCGAAGTTTAATCAACTTAATTGTGCTGCTAGGTACAATACTGATCTTTAATAATTCATCGGGGCATTCCAATATGTAAACATGTTGTCAAGTATATAAACGACATAATAAACATACTATAAAGCTGGGTTTGACACATCATGTGCACTCCCTATTCGCACATTTCAACATCATCATGTGTGCACTCCTTGCTCCCTCATTTCATCATCATCATGTGTGCACTCCCTACTCGCACACTTTATTATCATCACACGATATTATTCATCAATGCACAACATATATATATATACCAACATAATATAGAAGCACATGGGATCATCCTTTTATAAATTTCACATTTTCACAACATCAAAACATTTTGTCAAGGGCTTATTCCCCGACACACATTTTTAAGGAAAAGTTGGATAAAATCATTCAAATGTTTCATCCAAATACATTTACATTTCCCAAAACAATTTTGAAATGCAAGTTCACTTACCAATCTTTGTTGATGTTTTAGTGGACTCTAACTTCGACTCATGTTTCGAATGGAGGCGTGGGGTTTTATTGGAACTTTTCACACACAACAACATAACAATCAACTCAACTTGGCATTAATACCGTTCCAAGAGCTATTCCCTAAATCAAGTTATACTAGTCATTCCTAACTAGCTTCCAACTACTATTAAATGGCTATTATTTGCACTATTCTAGTCACACTAAAAATGAATAAACACCCTCAATAATAAAACACTCACAAATTTAATTACTAGACACTATCAACAACTAAAGAGATCAACCTTAACTCATACTCACCTTAGTGGTCTTTGTAGTTGAATTCTCTTTCAAAATTCTTCAAGCTAACAAGAGAAATCACACACACTCTCTCTACACGTCTAGCTAGTGAGTGAATGTACTAAAGAAAGACTTTTGAAGGCTGTTGAGGTGTAAAAGTGGAAAAGCATGAAAAACGCTATGAAAAGGTGTAGAAAAACATGAGGAATTGAGCTAATTTGGGAAAGTTATAAAGGTTTCGAGGGAGGCTACCATGAAAGGTGCAAAGAAACATGAAATGGAGAGAAAGATGGGAGGAAGAAGAAGAAGAGAAGCTGCTGGAAAAATAAAGAAAAGTTGTTAGAGAATAGATATTTATAGTTAAAGCTTATCCAATTTTCATGCAATTTACCATAATGCCCTTGACAAGGCCACTGGTCTTCCTTCTTTCCTAGTGAAATCTTTTTACTCTTTTGATGTTGGGAAAAGGTCCAATATCCTCTAAAAAAGGTCCTTTAAATAGCTCCCAAAAGCCCTAGCTTCCAAAATCCCCTAAACTTGTTATTTGTGGAAATTACGATGAGGGTCACGGCTCTCAATTTCCAGGGCAACGACGCTCAAAGGTTGTGTCCAATTTTATTCTTCCGGTGCAATACTCTCACTTTGAGAAAGATTTTGACCACCTTCTGATTAGAACTAGGCAAAGTGGTAAACATCAAAGTTGTAGCCCTACCTTTTAACTTTCTAATGGTCAAAAAATCATATCATTTAGACTTTTGTAGTGGGAGATATACTTGAAAAACCAAAACATATGCAAATAGAGCAACGATTAATTATGCACCTTTCTTCACCAATTGAAATTATTTTTTGATACTACTCCCATAACGACATAAAATAATTGTAAGTAATGTAAATCTAGCATCATTAGCTCAAATTAAACCTTTAAACGTAAATTAAACTAAACTTATAAAATAAAAATACCTAAATTCGATCCTAATTCTACTTCAACTTAGACTAATTAAGTATTTAATCTCCCGTTCAATATATGAATTTGATGCACTCATCATTCTACCTTTAGTTACATGTGTATAAAGGTCGAGGTTTCATACTTCAAGACTTAACTTGGAGTAAAGTCTTATTGGTGCTAATTTTGTAAGGTGACATTACCAAGGTGAGTGAACTTGCATTAAAATGTTTTGGGATAAATGAATATGTGTTTGATTGAATCATTAGAAATATTTTATTAACCTTTTTTTAAAATATGCATGGGAACAAGCCTTTGGTGAAACGTTTTTAGGTTGTGAAATGTGCAGTGTGATGAATTCGTGTGCATATATAGTATATTGATATGTATATTATGCCTTGAACAATAATGTTGTGGGATAATTACAACCGAGCGTGTGCGGTGTGGGAGTGCACATGCTAGTGATGATGTGGTATGGGAGTGCACATGATGGTACTAGCTATGTGCGGTGTGGGAGTGCACATGAGCTAAGTTAAGGTCGGATGGTACTGGTTATGTGCAGTGTGGGAGTACACATGAGCTAGGTTGAGGTGGGTAGTTGCATGTTTTGAACTATGTTGACTATGTTGGATATAAATGAAATGTCTTTGATGTACATTTAATATTATCCATGGATGTTTGTACACATATATATATGATGTAGATATGCATATACACATAAATTCAGGTATCCATGCTTATACATACTATAGAAAGGTTGGGAAAAATGCTATACAAATTGTATTAAGAGTGAGTAAATATATATTGCACCTAAATAAGGGTAGTGTAAACAAATTGAATTTCGCTGCATTGAGAAACTAGTTGACTTGTTCTGGAATGTACTATAGTTTTTCACTCTCCAACTTTATTGTTGGCTACGGTTTTTCAACACTAAGGAATTAAACAGTAAAAGGCTAAATTGAGGGGTTTTAATAAGAAATTAAGTTAAATTGCATTGTTTTTTAACAAAAGTGCATCATGTTTTCTAAAACTTTTTGTATTGTATGCTTGTTCCCCTTTTATGTTCACTCACTGAGTCTATACTCATTATTTTCAACTTCATGTTTTAGTTTTCAAGTCTGGAGGTAGTTGGATTCCTAGGACAAGGTGTTTCCTCTTATCCATTTTTTGGTAGGTTGCCATGACACTAAATGTTAGCACCCACGCCCAGAGTCACTCCACTGACGGTAAAGGTCATTGTATATGCACGTGTATGCTTTATGTGAATTGTTAAGATACATTTGGCAAACTATCTCTGTGTATTTTGATTGGTGATGCCAATGTGAGTACATACCTAGGTTTTATGAATTGTTTTCAAAGAAATTATCGTTTGAACATTATGAATTATAGATCTTAAAGAAATATGGATGATAGATGGACTAATGTACAGGTTCATATAGAAAGGCTTGCTTGGGCCTAATAGGCTGTGCCTATTGGGCCCTTGCACTGGTCATGGCCTGGGATTTAAGCTGTGACAAAGTTGATATCAGAGCTTTAGGTCTAGTTGAGTCTTAGGGATCCTTGTGTCTGTCAGCAGAGTTGTCGGAGTTAATGTAGAGTCTTGTTTATAGTTTATGACTACAGCACTAGTCATAGACAATAGGCTATATGAACTCCTATTCCTAGTAACCTACCCTTCTCATTAACATTACATAAAGGTCATAAGTAGTGTCGTCGTCCGGGTTTGAGATGCCACTTGAGACATAAGCCATTGTTGGAAAGATCTTAAAGCAAATGCTCCTAATGAAAGGTTAATGTAATGATATATCCCTCTGACTAAGGATAAAGGAAGATGGAGCTAGATTGATAGGTCTGTAATAACTTATTCATTTGGTGGAGTTATAATTTGAGCCCATGTGTCAAGCCCAGTCCTAAAATACTTGCCATGTCATACATGTGATGGACAACATGTTTGCATATTTGGAAAGCTCCGAAATATAATCAAAAGTCGGTATTGTACCTAGAGGTACGACTAAGTCGATTTAAGCTTCGAACAAGTTCAAACGAAGATTTTAAGATGAAATTTAAAATTTTACAGTCCATGAATAATTTAAAAAGATGATTTGGAGTTCAAGGGCTGATTTGGAGTCAATTTGGAATATTGACTACCTAAGGGCAAAATGGTAATTTTACCACTTGAGGACAAAATAGGAATTTTTAGAAAAGATTTTTTACTACATTTGACTAATATTGATCACTTGGAGTATAATTTGAGGTTAAGAAGTGAAAAAAAAATTGTCATCCCGATATTTTCGAAGCATAGGGGCAAAATGGTAATTTTGCCACATCGGGGGTAAAATTGTAATTTTACACCACCATCACTTGTCATGCTCATAGAATTCATCTATTAACAATTTATGTGGATGAGAATTAAAGTGTTTGATGCGGTAGAGAAATAAAGAGTAAAGGATAAGTATTTAAAAAAATAGACCAATGAGATTATGCCATGTGTCAAGTTTTTATTTATTTATTATTTTCATTACAAAAGATCAAAAAATCAGCCCATTTCTATCCATAAGGGTCGGCCAAAGAGAGGAAAGAAAGAAAAACAAGAAGAACAAACCCCGGAGTGAGAAAATCAAAGGGAACTTGTTGGATTTCAAGCAATCAAGCTAGAAAAGGTAAAATTTCTTGACTTTGGCTACTGATCTATCATTATTGTGCATTTTCTACCAATTTAAACGGTTGAGAATCAAGATCTCATGATGGTGTTCTTGCTGGTCAAATCTTTAGAGAGAGGTTTTGATGCTTGAATTGGTTAGATTTCAATAGAATTTAGTGTTTTTAGTTAGTTAGTTAGTAATGTGTAGTATGAAAAAGAACCAAGAAAAATTTATTTTCTCCCATTACCCATCAAAGTCGAATATTATGGAGTGAATATTGGGAAGGAATTTTGTGACATTTTATGTTAATTGGTTAGGATTTAATGGTTTTAATGAATGGTGGTGATGGAAACCGAAAATGACGACATTTAGCATGAATCATAAATTTCACATTAAACCATCATAGGTCGAATTCTTCATGTAGTATGTTGATGTTGAAATTGATTTTATTCTAAGTGAATTTGATTAGAAATTGATGAATTATGGTATAAGAATGTGGCTTGAAAAATTTTAGTATTAGTGGACACACATTGGCCGAATATTCCAAAATGGAATGTGAAGGAGGTTTTTGCCACATTTCATGCTAATTGACTAGTGTTTGATGAATTGGAGTATTGAAAGAGAGATAAAATTAATTGGAGTTGAATTCGGTATATTGGTCGATTAATCGAGTGAAAAATCAAATGAGGCCAATACCGATTTATTTAGGTATATAATAGAATTTAGAAAGATATCGTATCTAGATAGTCACCCGAACATTTCGCATTTCATTTTACGTATTAGTATAGAGCCTGATTTGGTTTTATATTAATTTAGCACCAATTCAGTGAATTGTCTGCTGTGCATTGTGGATAGGTGGTGAGCAAACTACAGTGGTAAAAGTATAGAGATTGTACTGGAAGACTGGGATTAGGAGTACTTTGACTCCTAGTACTATGAGTAAACTATTTATCGCCTTAATTATCTAGAGTAATTTTTACTCAATTTGATGATTTGGTGAAAAATGATTTTAAATGGTGAATTGTTTGGTTTTATGAGAAAAATATGAATTTATAGAATAAATTGAATTTTTATAAATTAAAATAAAAATTGGACAATTGGTTTGAAATTAGAGTAATTGGAGACCACATGATTTATTGTAAATTATGATTTGAACCAAACGGCTTATGATATTATGGCATGATTGGCTGATTTGATCATTGTATTGAGAAATGTGAATTGTCTGCTTCGTACTGATAAATTGCTTAGTAATGAAATTGTCAAATCATGCTATTGAAATGTTTATTTAATTGGTGGATTATCAACTACTGCAGTAGCTGGGTTTCCGTGGACCAGCCTATGTAGAGGTGGCACAATAAAACCCTACTATATATCTTTATCTTAGTTGTAGAGGCGTAAAGGGTTGTCTTGAGGTATGATAGAGTTCACTTCATGCCAAACCACCACGTGAAGGTGAACTCAGCTAATGGCAAGGAACGGCTGAGTTTTGGAGGAATTATGAAATTTTAACAGCCTTGGTAGACTCAATTGAATACCTCTGATCAAGGTATCTTCGAGTATGAGCTTTTATGGCATGAACCACAATTTTTTGGAAATCATAAGCCATATAAATCTTTCGAGCATAATGAATTTAATTTATCAAGGGAAAAGAATTGAAATGTTACGAATCATTTAATAATGATATATTTAATCGTCTCCATTTACTCGACTTTAGATAGTTTAGATGGCATCTGTTTACTCACTAAGATTTTATAATCTCACCACCCTCATTTCCATCCATTTCAGGCTCAGGATAGCCAGTAGTTAGCCGATATCGTCGAGAGATGAATTTTGGAGTTGCAACTTTGGAAGTCAAAGGTTTTTCCGACTCACAGCCTTAGATCAATTTCGTCGTTTGGGGGCCCACTGGTCAAGGTATATTAAAGTACATAGTTTGGTTTTTCTTACTACTGTATGTATGATTTTATTATGCTTTTACGTCCCAAAAAAAAATTATTTACCGATACTTCTATAAAAATTATTTTATAAGAAAATAGATTATTTATTGAATATTTTTATTATATTCAAGAAATTACAATTTCACTTCAAACGGACGTTTTAGATATCTAAATTTATTTTTAATCATGAAATATGTGTTTTCTACTCACCTACTATGTTTTTAGCCGATTTTTAGATTTTTAAAAAAAATGACGAAAATACCCCTGTGTAGTAAAATTTTCTTTTTGACTGTTTTTGAATTGAAAATGGTCAATACCACTTTAAAACAAAATTTTAGTAACTATCACTCACAGGGGAAAAGAGAAATCTGATATGAAAGCCTTGCGAGGTTTCGGTCGGCATTCGGTGTAGGAATGTCTATTGAGACTTCGCGGCGGTTGTCACGGACTCGATGGGAGTTCCAGGTCATGACACCATGGTTGTCAATCGGAAGAAAATTAGAGGACTATGGATGGTATTTGAGGTCCATATAAATGAGCACGTGTCATAATGGTAATAAGGGGCATACTTTGATTGAAATGAATAGTGATTGTTGTGATTCACTCGAGGTTTATAAATCTAAGCATTGAAGGAGGTGTAAATGAATACTTATGCACACTGAGGTAAATGCACTGTGTTAATTGAGCTTGCCATGCTGATATATAAAATGGTGTTGGGCTTTTGAATTATTTTATAAGCGTATATGTGTTGAATGTGTGTATAGCAGCTCAAACAGAGCTGGTTTTGATTTCAATTAAGTGATTGTGAGATCCCAAATTTTGATTTGAATTATTATGGGTTATACTTATAAGTACATGAATTAGCCCAAGGGTGAAAATCAGTGATTGTTATAATTGATGTGTGGTCATCAAGTAAAAGGCTAGTAAATAAATCTGCCTTACGGATGAGCTTGAATTTTGCTATGCTTAGCATGAAGTCAAAGGATTAAAGGACTAGTTGTGGATTTGGTAGCTTGAAGTTAAACGATATAGAAATGTCGAATCTAGTCTAAATGCCATATGGAGTTCTATATTTGAGTTCGATATATGAATTGCCTTAAAGATCGATTTTAAAAGTCTATGGGATTCAATATGCAACCCATGATGTAAATGATCAGCCATGACTTTGATTTCTCCAAAGGTAAGGGATTTAGAAAATGTTGACTTTTGAATATGCTCTAAGAGGGAGCTTTTGCATTCTAAAAGGGATTTAGCAACATCACCCATCGTAACTCACTATCATTATCTTGTCAGCCGCACTATGATGTGCTCATACATACTATTATCATACACATAGGGTAGGCTATCTCTGTCTTGCCTATCATTATTGTTATCATTATAGCCATTTATCGGTTTTCATCAATTGTATGAACTAGCCCACTATATGGCCCTCTACACACATGTTTAACATACATACCTTATAAGCATCACATCAAGCATAAGTCTTTAAACTCCATTACTTTCATTGCGTCACCTTACATTGTCATACAATACAGTTCTTACTTTATGCCTTTGCATTAAAACTTATCATGGTATACATTTCATAACCTATGGCATGCCTATATGCATTACAACATCATAACATATCATAAAGCAGTCTTCTCTGGACATAACATAGTCACGTGCGGTGGCCAACTGACGAACAACATACAATATCATGTCACGCCCCATTACCCCGACAAACGATAAAGTCATGTCATGCCCCATTGCCAAAATAAATGACAAAGTCAATAAACATCATTCAAAACAATCTCAATAGATGGCATCATAGCACTACAAGCAAGAGAAAACCACTATCCCTACTTAGCACCATCCCTGTAGGCATCATAAATCATCTTTTCACAATAGGTGAGAATCATAAGCAAGACAAAACCACCATCCCAGCTTACCACTATCCGTACTAGCAAAACATACATAGTCATAGGGATATGGACACACTCAACCTCATTTCATTTATTCATCGTTCGAAAATCATCCACAAGCAGTACATACATCATGTCATTAACATTCTTTATCACACATGATCATATTCATTTCATTATAACTTACTTATATCATCATCATACAAAATTCTATATTCTGCCTAGGTATATCTTTTTAGGCATATCATATGTTTCCCATAACATTCACTAGTCTAGACATATTCATCATATACACATTCATCATAATATCATAACTTTCATAATCTTGGCTTATATTCGTGTTAACATCATTGGCCTAAGCATACTATCTCTAGGCATACCACATTAATCTTAAGCATTTTCTAGTCTAGGAATTTTACCTCTAGACATAAGCATATAGCCTATATGGAGTATACATCATACATTTCTTTATGGAAGCATGCATGCACCCTAGTCATCATGCTCCTATACATCGAAATACCCTATTCACCATGACAAATTGAAAATGCTCCATAATCAAGTGTCAGACTTTAGCCTCCAATTGTGTTTTAGCTCATAAATGTGCCCAAATGACTCAATCTTTTCTTACGCACATCAAAATATTACAAAACCAATTAAATCCTAGCTTTCGAAAAATGCCAACTTTTCTAAAAATAGTCAAATCTTTAACAATCTAACAAATAAGTTCAAATCCTTCAATAATGAGCTAAACCCATACCATTAAAGTTAGATTATGCTACTATTTACCCAAAATCCTAAATCAACTTAAGGAGGCCAATTTCACCAAAGATGAACCAAAGCAAAATCTAAGTTATACACCGATTAATTGGGAAATCAATTGGTAAGAACGCTTAATCTTACCTTTAGAAGCATTTCCAAGATCCACATTTACTCCAAACAACTCCAAGTACTTCAAAAATCAATTTAAGAGTTAAGGTTTTGGGGTTTAGAGAGAGAAAGTGAAAATCACATAATCTCACTGTTGGCTCCATTAGTTTTTGATGATAATGAAACATTCCCATTCATTTATGTCTAACTTTTCTACTTCAGTGTGCAAGACAAAAATGTATGTTAATAATAAATTAATCACTCAAAAGCAAATATCAAAACTCATAAAAATGAGAAGCTACAATTAAGTCATAAAATAGAAACCTCTTAGTTGGATAATCAAGGGAGTTAGTTAGGTAAAATTCAAAAGTGAAGTTGATTGGTTCAAGTAGATTATGAGACAGAGAACACTTAGTCGACCAAGAGGCATGGTTAGTCAACTTAGAGCACACTGCCAAAAATCCAATTGGCAAGACAAAGACAACTTAATCGACTAAGAAGCACGGTTAATCAACTAAGAACTCACTGCCAAAAACTTCAGTTACAAGATAGAGATGACTTAATCGACTAAGACACATATTAGTCGACTAAGAGCATTATGTCTGAAAATTTGATTTTGAATGCTAGAAGATAGATTAACAGCTAGAATTGACTCTAAACTATTTCCAACGGTCTGAAGCTATCAAACATCCATCCAAGTTCATTTTTCAAGTATATAAGGCACTCTCAATGGCTAAGAATCATATCCAAGGCTTCCAAGATCAAAAAGAGCTCAAAAATAGCAAAAACTCTCACCATACTTTCTGCACTTCACTTTAATCCTTGTAATAGAATTAAACACTTCATTTTATACCATTCAGATCAGGTTAGTGATCATAGGTACTTCTTTATTTCTATTCTCCTTGATTACTTAGAGTGTGCGAATCACTCTAAAGGGATTGATCAAGCTTGGGTTGCTTGATTGGTTGTATAGGTTCTAACTCAACCTAGGAAAAGTTAGTTTTGGGTTTTGGTTAATTCTAGGAAAAACCATTATTAAAGGTTGTGTCTGAGCTTGTGAAAAGCCATTGTAAAAGCTTGGTGAAAGCTTGAGAATTTCACCATTTATAGTGATTGGGCTTGGAAAATCCTTGATTAGAAGATCAAGATAGTGGATGTAGATCTTTGATCGAACCATTATAAATCTTTTTGTATTGTCTGCTTTGTTTTATTTTTCATTTCATTTTTCTTTAGATCATTCCTCGATCTTGGATTCAACCTCTCATCATTGACCTTTAACTTGCCCCCAATTTGAAATTAATTTTAGCAATATTCAAAAAGTGCTATTCACCCTCCCTCTAGCACACTTATTTAGGACCAACGCTTACTTTTGGAAGTGAAATCACTTACCTCCAACACTTAGAATCCAAAATTGATTGATGGATTTGAATGGCTTTAAAAAGATAAAATTTGAGAAAAAACAGTGAAGAAATGAAATAAAATGAGATAAAATGAAAAAGGTTTGGTTTTGAGGCTTTTAAGCTTGAACTTGGTTGATTTGGCAGCCTAGGGTTGAATATGGGAAGTCTATAGTTCATCCTGACTGAAAAATTTCCTTGATTTATCTTACTAGGATTAACTATAGATGACCTATAGTCAAATCTTGGACCAGAATATCCAATTCCACTCAACCTTTCTTCACAAAATCGACTATAGATGCTCTATAGTAGATCCTGGACTAATATGCTTGCATTTTTCCCAATTTTCCTTCTTAGGATCAACACTAAATAGCCCATATTCAATCTTAGACCAGCATACTTAACTTTTCAAGTTCATATTTGTAAAAATGGCTCTTTACCAAGCCTAAACTCATTCTAAACTTCTTCCACAACCTCAAATCACTTCTTCAAGTCAACCCACACATAACATATCATCAATGTCCTCAAGGCACAATATATTTAATAGATCATTCTCATTTATCTTAATTTACATAAAAAATTAGAGGTGTCACACCATTCTTCCTTTTTTTTTTTTTAAGTTTCAAACTTAGCACCTAATGGTTTTTTTATTTTTGTTGACATTATCGTTGTGTAATACCCCTGACCTAGATACAAGCCATAGGTGTGTGAGGGCGTATGATGATATGTTGAAATAGCTAAGCTAATTGACGAGCTAAGTTGAATTCTGGCGATTATGATTATGATCATAGGTGAATGACTATGAATATTGGCATAATTGGAAGTCTTTAATGGGATTGTGCATATGTTTGGCACCTGGACACTTAAGTATGATACTTAACTAAATTCTTGGAAAAATGATTAATGAATCTTTATGTTTGAAGTTTAAATGAAGTTTTGAATATATGTGTCATGACTCGGAACTCCCATCGAGTTCGTGACAACCACCGCGACGTCCCGATAAACATTCCTACCCCGAATGCCGATCGAAACCTCATAAGGCTTTCATATCAGTTTTCTTTTTTCCCCTGTGAGTGATAGTTACTAAAATTTATGTTTTCAAGTGGTATTGACCATTTTCGATTCAAAAACAGTCAAAAAGAAAATTCTACTATACAGGGGTATTTTGGTCATTTTTCTTGAAAATTTCAAAATCAGCTAAAAATTTAGTATGTGGGTGAAAAACACATATTTCATAATCAAACATAAGTTTTGCTATCTAAAACCTACATTTGAAATGAAATTTTAGCTATTAGAATACAATAAAAATATTTAATAAAATATTCCATTTTCTTGTAAAACAATTTTTATAGAACAATCCGTAAATAATTTTTGGGACGTAAAAGTAAATTAAATTCTTACATACAGTAATAAAGTTAACCAGAGTATGCAGTTAAATTTACATTGACACGTGGGCCCCCAAACGACAAAATTGAACTAAGGCTGTGAGTTGATAAACCTTTGATTTCCAATGTTGCAACTCCAAAATTTGTCTCTTAACGATATCGGCTAACTACTGACTATCCTGAGCCTAAAATGGATGGAAATGAGGGTGCTGAGATTTTATAATCTCAGTGAGTAAACAAATATCACCCAAAATATCTAAATTCAAGTAAATGGAGACGATCAAAACATTCCATCGTACTTTGATTTATAACATTCCAAACTCATTTCAACTAGATGAAATAAATTCATTTTTACTCAAATAATCGATATGGCTTATGAACTTCTTAAAACTTGGCTTCTGCCCAAAACTCATACTCGGCTACACCTTGATCAGAGGCATCCATCCGAGTCCGCCAAGGCTGTTGAAATTCCATATACACGTAAAACATATTTTTACGTTTGAAAATGCAGCCGTTCCTTGGCGTTAGCTAAGTTCGCCTTCATGTGGTGGTTTGATGTGAAGTGAACTCTGTCATACCTCAGGACATACCCTTTACGCCTCTACAACTGAGATAAAAGTATATAGTGTGGTTTACCGTGCCCCCTCTAAATAGGTTGGTCCACGGAAACCCAACTACTACAGTAGTTCATATCCCACCAATTCAATAAATATTTCAATAGCATGACTTGGCAATTTCATTGCTAACCAATTTATCATGACAAAACAGGCAGTTCACATTTTTCAATACAATTATCAATTCAGCCAATCATGCCATAATATCATAAGCCATTTAATTTAAATCATAATTTACAATAAAGCATGAGGTCTCCAATTACTCTAATTTCAAATCAATCATCCAATTTTTCAATTCAATTTATAAAAATTCAATTTATTTTATAAATTCACATTTTTCTCATAAAATAAGCAATTCACCATAAAAATCATTTTTTCCACAAAATCACCAAATTGAATAAAAATTACTCTAGATAATTAAGGCGATAATAAGATTACTCACAATATTAGGAGTTTGAAATACTCTTATTCTCGATCCTCAAGCGCAATGTCTTTACTTTTACCAGTATAGTTTGCTCACCACCTATCCATAATGCATAGCAAACAATTCACTGAATTGGTGCTAAATTGGTATAAAACCAAATCAAGCTCTTTACTAATGCGTAAAATGAAATATGAAATGCTCGGGTGACTATCTAGATATGGTATCTTTTCTAAATTCCATTGTATGCTTAAATAAATTGATATTGGCCTTATTTGATTTTTCATCTGATTAATTGGCCAATATACCCAATTCAACTCCAAATAATTCCATTTTTCCTTCAATATTCCAAATCATCAAACACAATTTAGATAACTTGAAATATGGCAAAATCATCCTCATATTCTTTAGTGAAATTCGGCCATGAAATGTCCACTACCAATAAAATTTTTCAAGCTTGATTCTTACACCATAATTCATCAATTCCTATTCAAATTCACTTAGAATAAAATCAATTTCAACATCAACACACTACATGAAGAATTCGGCCAATGATGGGTAATAGGAAAAAATGAATTTTTCTTGGTTGTTTATCATACCACACATCACTAACTAACTAAAAACACTAAAATCTATTGAAATTTAACCAATTCAAGCATCAAAAACTCTCTCTAAAGCTTTGACCAGCAAGAACACCATCATGAAATCTTGATTCTCAACCGTTTAAAATGGAAAATAATGCACAAGAATGATAGATCACTAGCCAAAATCAAGAAATTTTACCTTTTCCACTTGTTTCCTTGAATTTTCACACTTTTCTCTTGAATCTTGGAGGCTAGGGTTTTTGTTCTTCTTTCCCTCTTTGTGATTAGCTATGGCCGGCCAAATGAAGTGAAGAAAATGGGTTTAAATTGGCTTTTTAAAGAAAAATGTTTAAATGGAACAAAATGTGCCACATGTCATCTTTCTATTGGTCCACTTTTCGTAACTTAATAATTAAGTATTCCATCTCCACTACACATAATTTCTCACTCGTCCACAATAATAATAAGTGTAATTCATGTGCTGGACATGTATTGGGTGGTGCAAAATTATAATTTTACCCCTGAGGTGGCAAAATGATAATTTTACCCTTATGCTCTAAAAAATACCAAAATTACAATTTTTCACTTCTCAGCCTCAAATTATACTCCAAATGATCAATCTTAGTCAAAAATTTCATCCCACATTTCAATTTTTCCTTCGGGTGGTAAAATTACCATTTTGCCCCTAGATCTCAAAAATTTCAAATTGACTCTAAATCAGTCCTCAAACTCCGAATCACCATTTAAAGTCATTCTTGGAATTTAAAATTTTCAATTTCATCTTAAAATCTCCATTTAGACTAGTTCGAGGCTTAAATCAACTTAGTTGTATCAGTAGGTGCACTATCAGCTTTTGACGATTTTCTGAGATACCCAATACCATACCTGAGTATGCCAGCATGTTGTCAAGCACATAGAGGACATGATAAGTATTTTATTGAGTTGGGCTTTACAATATGTTTTTTATGTGATGCCTCGATGGCTATGACTTTGAATTTAGGCATGTGTGGAGATCTTTTGATAACATTATGCCTATGTTGACATTTGAAAATATCAAATATGGTACTTAAGCCACAAATCTTAAGATTTGATAATTTGATTGAGATTGGCCTTATGATTAAGAATATATGTATAAGAATTTAAGTTATATGAATGAATTTAGGTGTGATTTAAGCAAGAAATGATTTGGGAGTTTGAATTTAGATTTTTGAAAGTTTGGGAAGCTAAAAATTGCCTGCAAGGGAAAATGTATCAACATATACCTAATGTAACAGTACATTCTTGGCAAGATGAACATAAGGCGTATGAAAGAAATTGTATCGATACATTCCCCAATCGATACAATATTGGTATGATGAACATCTATCGATACATTGTCTACATGTATCAATAGATTTAAAGTAGAGAGTACCCATAAAGCACCCAACGGAAAAAGTACCTATACATTCCCCGATATATTGATACATTTTGAGTAAAGAGGAAATTGAATGACATGTATCGATACATGGCCATATGTATCAATACATTTAAGGGGAATTCGTTAAGAATGTACCAACACATTCTCAAATGTATCTATAATCCCTAGCCAAAGGTAAAAATAAAAAAAGATTTTGGGCATTCCACCCTTTTTAGAGAAAACCTTTTTTCTCTCTCTACCCTATTTGGAACCTGAAGCCCTAAATGCCATGTAGAGCTTGTTTGAGCTAAATCTAAGTTTGGGAAATGATTTGGAGGTAAGATTTTGCATTTTTACTGATCAATTTTTTATTTAATCGATTAATAACCTTAGATCCAACTATTTTCAGATTTGGTATAATCTCCTCCACTTGAGTGTACTGAGGATTTTGAAGCTAAGATTTGTGTAATCTAGCTTCTAAGGTATGGGTTTAGCTCATTATTAAAGAATTTCAGCTTGTATTATGGATTGATAAGAAATGTGTTATTTTTGAAAAGCTAGATATTTTTAAAAGCTAGGGAATAAATATTTTTATGATGTTTGATGTGTTTAAGCGGGAGTTGAAGCTGCCTAACTCGTTGGTGAGTTAAAGAATGGTTAGAGGCGAAGGATTGGAGCTCAACTATGGAAGGCCTTTGATTTTCACTGTGAAGCACATATATTGTTTGAGTAAAATGCATGCGATTCATGACACATTGGTAAATGTGCTGCCATGGTACTTGACTGTCATGTTTGTGCCTAAATGGGTACGCCTATGCTAGAAAACTATTTACATGTATATATATAATTGCCTAGATGAATGTGCCTACACTAGAGAACGAATATATATATATATATATATATATGTAAATTATATGTACTATGTTGTGTGATTAGTGCAAGCTACATAATGGCCTATGTTGATTGTGTGAGGCTAAACTAAGAAATCTAATGACTATGATAGATGTCTAGGGAGTAGTTTACTTGTGAGACCCTGTCTAAGTTGTTAGAAAGCCGGTATTGTACCTAATGGTACGATTAAGTTAAATCGAGTTTCAAACTAGTTTAATAGAAATTATAAGAGGAATTTCAAAATTCTGAGACCCACAGAACAGCTCAGAATAGTGATTTGGAGTTCAAGGTCCAGTCTGGAGTCAATCGGGAAAATTAACCGGTTAAGGACAAAACGATCATTTTCTCATTTGTTGATTTATGGAGATTTTTAACCAAGATTTGATCACATTGGACCAAAAATAATTATATGAAATATAGTTATGATTTTTGGAGTATAAAATGATGTTTAGCAATGTAAAATGGTGATTTTCGGTGTTATTGGAGCACAAGGGTAAAATGGTAATTTTACCACCGCAGTACTAAACGGGAATTTTTTTGAAAGGATTTTGCCCCAATTGGGTAATATTGATTTATATTAGTGTTATTTGAGGTTGGACAATGAAAATAATGAAATTTCGGTACATTTCGGAGTATAGGGGCAAAATTATAATTTTGCCATCCCGGGGGTAAAATCGTAATTTTTCCATCACCAGAACCATTATTTCCAGCCATGATCAACCTTGGATCAGATGTTGACTTGATTAATCAAGTGGTGGAGAATAAATGGAAGAAAAAGTCAAAAAGTAAAGAAAATGGGCCAATGGCGTGATGACACGTGGCAAGCTTTTATATTTTATTATTTAAGCCATAAAAATCAGCCTTTAACCCTCATTTCTCTCTCTATATTCGGCTCACACCAGAATTGAAGGGTAGAAAAGAAGAACAAAGGAGAAAAACACAAAACCTAGGTGGAAATTTAAGGAAAAGTGTGATTTTCAAAGGAAATCACTTGAAAAAGGTAATAAATCTTTACTTTGGCTTGTGATTTACCATATCTATGCTTTTGTTCTTGAATTCTATGGTTAAATATGGAGATATCATGATGGAATGAATTCTGAAAAATGGGTATGAGTATGGATTTGATGTTGGATTGGATTGAATTTAAACTATGTTAGTGTTTAGAGGTAGTTAAGCATGATTATGGACAAAAATAGAAGAAAGAAATTGAATCTCATGGTTGTTCTTCATTGACCGAACCTAGGGTGTAGAGAACCCATGAAGAAATTGTTTCATTTCAAATGAAATGATTTCATTTGAAATGAAGGAAATTAGAAAATGACAAATGCAAGTGAAAAATGTAGTAGAAAAATTTTCAGTGCTAATGCACTGTATTGGCTGAATTTTTCCATAAAGAAATGGAAAATGGTGAATGCTGAAATTGGCATTAATTGAATGATTTTTGGTGAATTAAAGTATTAGAAAAAGAATGGGCCAATTCGGAATCAAATTGGACATAATAGCCGATTAATCGGGTAATCGGTCGAAATTAGGCAATGCCGCGTTAAAGAGATAATCTGACGCATTTTTGCCCTTGCGTATCATACGTTAGCAATTTAAATTAATCTGTATTAGTTTGGGGGCATTATAGTAATTTCTTAATTTTATTCTGTGTTAAGGTGGTGAGAAGTCCGAAAAAGGCAAGGGAATTGTGATTGAGGATTTTTAATTCGAGAGCATCCGGAATCCGGATTTGTGAGACGGTGAGTGAACTTGCATTTCAAATTATTTGGGGAATGCACATTGTATTGAAATAGATGATTAAATGATTTATTCAAAGTTTTTAAAATGTGTGCCGGGAACAAGCCCCTGATAAAAATGATTTTACGTGATGGAATTATGTGGTATGCATGAAATTATGTGTTCTTATAACTTGTTGTCACATATGTGTGAATATGTGTGATGTATGGACATTTGATATTGTTGATGTATATATGTAAATGTACATGTGTGTGATGTGGGGAAATGCTCATGTCGGTGAGATTGGATGTGGAAAATGTGGTTGGTGCACGATGTGGGGGGATGCACACTGTAGCTCCAGCTATGTGCACGATGTGGGGGGATGCACATGAGCTGGTGAGTGCACATGGTGCACACGATATCTTCAGCAGGTGAGACAATGGAATGTTGTATTTATTTGTGTGCGTATGTATGAAATTGATTATTCCTTCATTATAAATTAAATTGAAGTGAGGGGAAGGGTTTGATAATAAATTGGATAAAAATGAATGTGTTTCAAATGTATGCATCATATTTTTAACCCTTCCTGGTATTATGGCTTGTTCCTATCTAATGTTTGCTCACTGAGTTTTATACTCACCGTTTTAAAAAAAATTCATGTTTTCAGATCAGGAGATTGTAGATTCCTAGATCGCGGGATCACAGTAGTCCATCTCCTCGTAGGTGTCTGGCATTCAGTAGTGGCCGTTTTTATTGTACATGTCTCCGCTGGAAGTCATGGGTTTTTGTATGATGGATATGTACATGTAATGTACATTGTCAGAGTTTATATTTGACTGGTATGAATGTAAATGTGTAAGCAATGTAAGTTTCCAAATACATGACTGGAATAGTGCATGTATACTGTGATTAATAATGTCATTGTGAATTGGCTGTGTCCACACCCGGAAAGGGTGTGTGTGTGTATGTGTGACTGGATATGTCACTGTTAGTTGGCATTGTATGCACACTGGGTGCATTACATGTGGATGCCTCACACGAGTATGTATGGAATAAAGAAAGTGAAATTAGGCTTGCTTGGGCTTAGTGAGCTATGCTCATTGGGTCCTTGCGCCGGTCATAGCCCGGGAATTGGGTCGTGACATTACTCTAGACACTGAACCTCATGGAGAAGTATGATCAATTGATGCCTTAAGAGATTAAAGGGCATTCAAAATCGCATTAAGCTTATAATTAATTAAAGCTCGTGAAATATGATTTGTGGTTTACATGGACATATGGAATCGTTAAAGGCATGATGGCCTATAAACTCGATTGTGGATTTGTATTATGTCCGATATGTGAATCCCGACTGTTGATTTGATTTGATGTTGAGTGGAGTCCCAACCTTGAGACTATGGTGTGTGCCTACATGGATGGTGGTGTTAGTCTTGCCTATGATTCCCACCTACAGTGCTTTAATGCTACCCATGTGAGATTAGTCCAGGTAATGTCGTTCGTTGGGGGATTACTTGTCACGGCCCAAATCCTAGGCCATGACCGGCACAAGGGCCTAATAGGCTCAGCCCACTAAGCCCAATCAAGCCTATTTATATAATCTTATACATAAATCCATATTTCTTTAAAATCTAAATTTCGTAATGTTCAAATATAGTTCCTTTGAAAACAATTCATAAAACCCAATTATGCATTTAGAATGGCATCATTAACCATAATATACATATATAGCTTGACAAATGAATCTCAGCATTTCACATCAAGTATTCATATACACATAATTAGACCTTGACTATGAACGAAATGACTCTAGGCACGATTGCTAACGTTTAGTGTCAGGTTGAACCTACCAAGCAATGGATAGGGAGGAGCACCTTATCTTAGGATCCAATCACCTTTAACTTAGAAAACCTAAAACATGAAGTTTAAAAAAAATGTGAGTATAAACTTAGTCAATGAACATAGGAAGGGAACAAGCAATCGATAAGGAGATTTTGGAAATTATGATGCACTTGTTTCAAAAACAATGCAATTGAGTTAATTTCTTACTAAAAACTCCTCATTTCGAACTTTGATTAATAACCTCATAGTGTTAAAAAACCCATGATCAATCCATGAAGTTAAATGGGTGTAAAATATGTCAAAATCAAATAAGGTGGCAAGCATGATAGTAAGTTTCTCGTCGCAGCCAAAAACAGAGCATAAAAAAAAAAAATTTTTGGTTATACACAAAGGGAGCCACGTTTGCTGCGATAACTCAAATGGAAATACTTAGCAATTCTCAAGGTACAACATGCATGATTCACATATATTACAACCATAAACCATATTCATAAGCTTTCTATTACACAAGTATTTATACACACATATAAACAAAAATACTACCACCGCCTCATCTAGCTCATGTGCAACCCCCACATCGTGCACAACAATGTCATCCTCCACAACCACACCCTGTCATTTCCAGCATGTGCATCCCCCCACATCGTGCACACGCATGGTTATATTCAGTCATCACCAGCTTGTGCATCCCCCCACATCGTGCACACTTATGGTTATATTCATCACACAATATTATCTACAGATGTACAATACATATATATACATATCAACATATAAAAGGATTTCGCAAATTCATTACAATCACATTTCACAATACAAACACGTTTCGTCAAAGGCTTGTTCCCATATGCATTGTGACGAAAAGACAATTTAAACATTTCAAGTGATTCGTTTCAAAGTATATGCATCTACCCAAAACATTTTAGTGCAGGTTCACTCACCTAACGATAGTGGGATATTACATCGTTATTTATTCGAAGGTGTGTCTAGCTATTCCTACTTACCAGTCGCTCATTATTTCCTTCGGCACACCACCACAGTACACTACCTTTACTGTCGCACTTCCTAACAATAATCCAATTCAATATCTTTAGCGTACATCATTTATACTTCCCTTTTTCATTCAATAATGAATCCTTATTCAACTTAACTTATATCTTGATACATTCTTTACCAAAGTGGCCTTTATCCTTTACTTGCGTAATTCTTTAGATTATAGATACTGGCAACTTATTTTTTACTCTAGCACGTATATAAATCTTGTCTAAGGATATTTATCAAGTTTATCCATCATTTCCACAACAATTTCCTAACAAATGGCAGCAACTATAAATTTACTTCCACCAAACATTTTCTAAGTCTACATGTACCACCATTCTCATTTACATGTTGCCACCAAGCATAACATTAATATTCATTCATGCACACCAACATCCATAACCTTTTAGACCTTTCCTACAACACATATCTACACACCAACTCCCAATTAATATAATTGCCTTCCAACCATTCCCATGACATTACAATAACACTACATATGCACACAATCATTCTCACAAAATTAAACCAATCATAAGCTTCAAATTGTAGCATTAAGCTTACCACTTTTCGCTTGAATTTCACCTAACAAAATTCATAACTTCCTCACACTTATGGTCACCATAGCTGCCACAAAATGATTCACACATTATTTTTCCAAGGATTTAACCAATCATGAACTTAAAACACAAAAATCCTTACCTTTGCTTGCTTGAATTACAAACCAAGCTTGTTTCTTCCTTTTTTTCCTTTTTCTCTTTTCTTCTCCTAGGGTTTCGATGTGCTAGAAATTGGGGTTAAAAATGCAGGTTTAGTGCCCAAGAAGTTTGGAGAATAAAGAAGAAAAGAAAGGAAATAAGAGGAAAACAAGGAAAAGAAATGGAGAAAATTCAATTTTTCTCACTTCACCATGAAAATGGCATTGGAAGCTTCAAGAACAGAAAGAAAATATCTTGCTGAAGGAGATAAGGATGGTTATGCCTGATAAAGATGAGAGTCAAAGCTTCCTTTAGAAGCTTTGAGCAAACTTTATGCAAAATTACCATTTTGCCTTTCAAATTTTTTTTTTTTAATTTAGTCCTCCCAACACTCTTTTAACTCAATTTCCTTTTATTTTCTTCTATTAGACATGTACAAACGAAATATAACGTTTGTACTCCAATGCGATGTCTCCATAATATTTAAAATATTTATTTACCCACGTTATCTTTATTTAATAAAGACACGCAAGCCCTATTAACGTAATTTTTCTCTGAAATTCTCTCGTTCTTCTTCTCCCCCACTTAGATTGACCATATGCTCCTTCTTCACCAAAAAATTTCGAGATCAATTAAAATATTAACATTTTAATATTATTTTATTAATAAAATAATATTTTATTCTAAATTTTTTCACTTGTCTCCTTGGTGCCCAAAATACCTTATTATGCTACAATTTATTTTCGAATCACTTTTTATCTCACAAATTCCTCTTCAATAAAAATATTATTATCTTTTTATTATTTTCTCAAGTGCGAAATATTTTATCTTAAAATACTCTTTTCACCTTTCATCACCTTTAAACATTATAATTAACCTCAATTGGCATCCAATGACCTTTATTAGCCACCATATCAAAGTATAGGGTATTACATTACTCCAGACAATGACTTCGATTCTCTATCGTTGCTTTGACACATACGTGATTTAATTTTCCACCTGTTGCTTCAACACTTACATGATTTGATTCTCCACCCATTGTTTCAGCAGGCATGTGATTTGATTCTTCACCACTGACTTAGTCCCTATACGTGATTTGACATTGTTGGCTAGCCATTGTGTGTGATTTGACAATGTCCAAGGGGACCACTCAAAGATTGTGATTTGATTTGTGAATGATTTGACATAGCCTTAGGTAGGCTTTGATAAATATGATTTGAAATTGATACGATACTATGGCAATTAGTGTGTGCTTATGGATAATTAATTTGATATGGCTTTGAAGGTAAGCCTAGTGATAGATGTATATACTAATATGGAGATTCCCTAAGGATGATTGATGTCCCACTAATATGGGAGATGTATGATTGAAGTATGGTTGATATATGATGAAACGCTTCATGGTAAGCAAACCATATTGAGTGTGGTGATTATGCTTGATTACTGGGGTGAGCCAAGGGAGCCTAATTGATGATGGCTTTGAAATGTAAGCCTTAATTGATGCTTGTGTCATGGAGACCTGGATATGAGTAACCATGAATGCGATTAATACTGTTGAGATGCGATCACAACTAGGCATAGCGTGATGGGATGTGCACGTAGAATATTATGATGATCCACGTACCTCTGAATTGGAGATGTTTGATTATGATTGTATTATGGCTAGAGACTCCAATATATTTATATATGAAACTTTAAGCTATGTTAATATCCCCTCTCTGAGTATTAAATGACTCACCCCTCTGTTGTACCATGTCCAGATAAATGAAGCTACGGGATTGCGTGGCTAGTGTCATCATTTGGATAGACACATATTTGGCACCTGATAGGTTCCCCATCCTATTTAGTCACTCTGTTAAGTGTAAACCATGTTAGCTTCTGTTGGTGGTAATGGTTTCCCAACCATGTGCATTTGGGATCTGTGTAGGCACAATGTTGCCGTTTATATTTGTATAAGGGTTGTATGATATGAATCTGCTATGATGGCCAATGTATAGCCTTGTGAGAAATGTGTTAAATATTGTATATGAACTATATGCCAAGGAAATTGTAACACCCTTAAATTTTTGACATGGCCTATACATGATGTTAGCCAAGTGACTTGATGAGTTATTTAAGTTTTTATGAATACGATTATGTCTAGAGATAAATGACTATGAATGTGGGGGTAAATTAAGATCCTTAATGAAATTGTGCAAATGTTTGGCACTTTAACATCTAAGTGTGCCATTAAGGTAAATATCGATGAAAATAATGAATTAATCCTATAGACTGAGGATTTGATTTAATTTGATACATGTTTAAGGATATCTGTATGAGGATTTTTGAATTATAAAAGTTATTTGAGGTATAAGATTAACAGGGAATGGATTTTTAGGTGTTAAGTTTGATTTTGGAAGTTTAGGAAGCTTAGAACTACCTACAGGGGTTAAAGTATTGATACAAACCTTAATGTATTGATAAATTCATGTGAGGATGAACAACAAAGGCCTTAAAAAGAATACTCCATCGATATATTTGAGAATGTATAGATAGATTTGGCCAAAGATGAACATGTATCGATACATTGTCCAAATGTATCAATACATTTGAAGTAGAGAGCACTTAGGGGGAAATGTATCGATACATTTCCCACTTGTATTGATACATGTTAGGTAGGGAGCATTTTGCCTAAAATGTATTGATACATGTTAGGCAGGGAGCATTTTGCCTAAAATGTATTGATACATTCATTTGAAATTAAGGTAGATGTATTGATACATCAGAGAAGGAAGGTAAAAAAAAAAAGTTCAAGCCAATTTCGCCCAACTCTTTATCTCAACTCTTTCTCTCCCTTTCTTTCTCTAGAAACCTAAAACCCTAAAGCCCCAAACAGCTTTTTAAAGTGACTTAAGGCTAATTAGAGCTTGGGAAACCATTCTGGAGGTAAGATTAACATTTTTACAAATTATTTTCCAATTTAATCGGTTAATAACTTCAAAATCCAACTTGCTCCAAACTTGGTAAATTTCTTCTTTGGCTTGGATTGGAGAATTTGGAGCTAAGACTCTTGCAATCCAACTTCCAAGGTATAAGTTTAGCTCATTAATGAAAGATTTAAGCTTAACTAGTTGGATTACTAAGATTTGGTTAATTGTGCAAAAGCTAGCATTTTTTCGAAAACTAGGATTTAATTAACATCTTGATGTTCTGACATGTTTGAAAAGGAAAACGAAGTTAAATCAACTTGTTGCCAAGCTAGACGACGATTGAAGGCTAAGGATCAAAGCTTGGTTGGAATTACCTCTAATTGGTCACTGTGAGTGGGTTTTGAATTAAAATGCATGTGATACATGACTGCTTGTGAAGGCGTTACCATGGTATTAATATGTGTGCAAGTATATAAATGTATATATGTGATTGCCTAGATCTAAGTGCCTAGGCTAGAAAACCAAACTGTGGAATTGTTGTTTATGTGTTGTGATGTGAGCCATATAAGTGGCCTATGCTGTCTGTATCTAGACTAGGATGTCTAAAGGCTATAATGAACCCCTAGTAGTAGATTACACTAAGTGAATGATATGTTGACGTGATTTGATTGAATGATGCCTTGGAGACTTAAAGGCTCTTAGAACCTAATCGAGCTTGAAGACAAATGAGGCTCAATAAAAGTGAATTGAGGTTTGATGAGGAAAATGTGAATGAAAATGTGAAACCCTGTCAAGCTCATTAAAAGACGGTATTGTACCGAGTGATAAAACCAAGTTAATTCGAGCCTCGAACTAGTTCAAATAGAAATTCTAAGAGGAATTAGAGAATTTTAAAACCCACAGAATGATTTAAAAGGGTGATTTGGAGTTCAAGGTCTAATTTGGAGTCAATCAGGAAAATTGACCGATTAGGGGTAAAATGGTCATTTTGCCATTTAAGGACAAAATGGGGAGTTTTAGAAAAGATTTTGATCACATGTAATCAAGATTGATCATATGGAGCATAATATGAAGTTTAGCGGTGAAACATTTTCAATTCTCGATATTTTGGAGTATAGGGGCAAAACGGTAATTTTGCCTTACCAGGGGCAAAATGGTAATTTCCACCACCAACACTTGTCAAAAACCAAGGATTTTGTTTATCATTAGAATGGATAAATATGAGAATATTTGTGGTGAAAAATTTAAGTAAAAAGGTCAAATATTTAAAGTATAAAAAGAAAAAATGGACCAATTACAAAGTGCCACATGTCAAGCCTTATTATTTTAATTTATCCCATTTCTCTCACCATATTCGGCCAAAGGAAGAAAGTAAGGAAGAAAAGCAAAGAAAGAAGAGAAACAAAAACCTAGCTAGGAAAATCAAGAGATTTCATTGATTTTTCAAGGATTAAGCAACAAAAAGGTAAAATCTTTTAATATTTGCTTGAAACCTAGCTTACCCATGCTTTATTTCTTATTTTCCATTGCTAAAAATTGAGTTGGCATGATGAAACCATGAAGGCCGAATGGGTGTGGAAAGGATTTGATGATGGGAATGACTTGATTTTGAGTTATGTTGATGTTTAGAGATAATTAAGCATGTTTAGAAGCAAAACCACAAGAAAAATATTTATTTTCCCTAGAATTCTTCATTGGCTGAACATTGTATGTTGAGCATCAATGAGGGATTGTTTTTATTTCAAGGGAAATGGCATGGAAAATGATGAATTAAGGTAAGAAAATTAAGTAGGAAAAATCACAGTGCTAGTGCACCAAATTACTGAATTTTTCTATAAAGAAATGTGAGGGTTTTAATGCTGAAATTGGTGTTGTTTGAATGGTATTTGGTTCATTGAGGTATTAGAAAAAGAATGGAGAAACTTGGAGTCAAATCGAACATGTTGGCTAATTTATCGGGTAATCGGTCGAATTAGGTCAACACCGCGTTTAAGCGATTAACTGAGTATTCCATGCATACATATAGAAATTAGGTTAATTTTATACCTAATTAACACAAATGTAGTGATTAAATTATTGTTCACTTTGTCAAGGTGGTGAGCACTCTGATAAAGGCAAGAAAATCACACCCGAGGATTAGCAGTCGAAGTGCTCGAATTCAACTCCTGAAAATTTATGAGTGAACTTGCATTTCAACTGCTTTGGGAATTTTAATTAAGTTGAAATGAAATGCTTGAATCATTATATCAAATTCTCATTTAAAAATGAGTCTCGAGAACAAGCCTTTAGTGAAAATATTTCTGTGATATGAATATGATTGTGATGAAATTATGTTCATCTATATGATTCTTACATGTACTTTTAATAAATTTTGGTGAAATTAATGTAACCGTCTACGTACGGAGTGAGTAGTGCACATGCCTGTAATGGTGTGCAAAGTGGGGACAACGAAACGTAACGTCCACGATTCCTAGAAACTCAGAGTTGAGCAAAGTGGGGACGATGACACGTAACGTCCACGATTCTTGGGAATTCTCACACGTGAACTATGGTGAAGCGTGATTCTCTGCCTAGGGGCTTGCAAGGACGATTATACGTAACGCTTGCAAGTGCTATGATAAATGCCTCTTTTTACCACTAAGGACAGTGAAGACTTGGCAGTGTATATAATTACTCATGATATTATGTATATATGTGTGATTGTGTAGTATGCAAATTGTCTTAAATTGAGGAAAAAGGGTTTAACACGAAACCCTCGTATGGTTGAGCGAAACCCTTGTTCTGTGACGGGTTATGATTACGCTTATCATTGAATGTTTAATAATTTCGGGTCAAGTGGAAGGGGTTTTAAACATTAGCTAGAGCAAAATTATCTCGTTTTCAACCAGTGCATCATGGTTATCAAATTTCCTGGCTAATATTGCTTGTTCCCTTCTAACGTTTGCTCACTGAGTTTCGTACTCACAGTTTTGAAAATTCTTGTTTTCAGATCAGGAGATCGTTGGATCCTAGATCGAGGAGTCTCGGTAGTTCGTCTCTTGGGTATGTGTCCAGCATTCAATAGCAACCCTTTTGTTGTAAATTCTCCGCTGGAAGCCACGAGTCTTTTGTTCTATGAATATGTGTACACAATGTAAATTGCTAAAATACATGTCTTGAATAGTACATGTATATTGTTGTTGATAATGCCATCTTGAATTGGCTATCTTTACACTGTTTAAGAATGCATATGGCCACATTAGTTGACAAATCGTTAATTAAAATAAATAATACAGGCTTGCTTGGGCTTATTCAGCTACGCTTATTGAGCTCATGCGCCGGTCATGGCCCAAGAAATTGGGTCGTGACAGAAAAATGCATGATGGCTTATTTGTGGATTTGTGTTTTCGTCCGAGGAATGAATTTTGGACGTTGACATGATTTTTGGTTAAGTGGATTTCTATCCCCTTGTGATTATATGTGTGCTTGTAAGGATGGTGGCACTAATCCAGCATGCAATTCCCACCTACAGCGCTTTAATGCCATCCGTTGAGATTACTCCCGGTGATGCCCACGTTGGGAGATTACTCTGGTCAATAATCTATTCTCTACCAGCGACTTCGACGTTGTGCGTGATCTGTTCTTTGACTGTTGCTTCAACACATGTGTGATCTATTTCTCCGTCAGCGGCCTTGCCTTAAGCGTGATCTGATTCTTCGTCAATTGGCCACCAAGCGTTATCTGACTATGTCCAAGGGAGGACCACTCATTGATTTGATTTGTATATGACATGAGATAGCCATGGAGAGGCTTAGATAAATGTGATATGACTCTGATGTGATACTCCAACAACTAAAGTGTGCCATGGAGAATGATTTGAATAACTTTGATCGGCTTCGAGGGTAAGCCTAATGATATGTGTGATGATCTTTGGAGACATTGAGGATGATGATATACCCTCATATTGGAGATTTAAGGATAATGACATGCCCTATATTTAGATGTGGTTCCTAGAACATCTAGATGCACGAATGGTGCATATATCTTATATGTGTTTAATATATGTATATATATATATATAATTTTGTTTATTTGCACCACTCATTGATATTATAGTACTCACCCAATTGTATACCATGTGCAAATAAATAGGCCATAGAGCTATATGGTAAAGGTCGTCCAGCGATGAACAGATTTTGGCATCTGGTATGTTCTCCATTTTGGTCACTCTGCTGAGTCAGTTGAAGTCTTCCGCTGTGGATAATGTGTGTAAGCATTGAGTGCTACATTATATAGTGTATTAAGGGTTAATGTGTATGAACCCATTTGGATGGCCAACGTATGGCCCTTTTACTATTTGTATAGAGCCAGGGTTATTGTATTTTGTTTGAATTTATTATGAATGTTTGATGATTGAATCTCTTGGCCAATGTATGTTTGAATATGAACTTTGAGGCTTGCACAGGTGTAGTGGGCTTGCTTGCTAGGCTCGTGCGCTAGCCATGGCCCTTGGGTTTAGGTCATGATAGAAATATTTATGTATTTAAATTTAAATATTATGCGAATATATAAGATTGGAAATCCTTGGTAATGTGAATATGTTTGGAATTCTAAAGCTTGCTCGAGTCTCACGGGCTCAACTCTCTAGGCTCATACGTCGGTCACAGACCCCTAACCTTGGTTCGTGACATGTTTTAATCAGTTAAAGCAAGCTTTAACTAATTAAAGAGTTACTAACTTGAAAGGCTCTAGCACACCTACAAGAGACATTTTTCATTTGATCTTTGGTATCCAAATTGCTTTGGATCCTTAAAAGTTAGTCTCATCACACAAAATTCCTTTTAGAACCCATACTTGTCTAAATTTATAGAGTAAATATTTTCTAATTGGACAAATGTATGAACAATGACTACAAAATGTGCAATGATTGCATTTTGTCATTTTGGAAGATGAGGAATTTATGAAAATCTTTTGTTTTTCATTTGACAAATCTTCAAATTTCTTTTCACATCAAACTTTCCTTTTTCCAAAATTTCAAGTTTCTTTCAACAAGCTTCATAATCCTTTTTCAAATTTTTATTTTCTTTTTCCACATCAATTTTGTTTTCAACAGAAATTCATTTTCAAATTTAAGTATGTAAATAGTTTTCTTATGCTTCAAATTTATTTTCTCAGACTCAAATGCTAAATCCTCAAAAGTATCATGCAATTCATTAAAAGTATATGAATTAAGTTCACAAAATGAAGAGATTACCTTTAGCTCTTCAAGAGCCATGAGGCATAATTCAATTTGATTTGAGGATTCATCTTCACTTGATTCATTATTTTCATTTACCTTTGTGAGACCCTGTCTAATTGGTTGAAAAGCCGGTATTGTACCTAATGGTACAATTAAGTTAAATCGAGCTTCAACTAGTTTAATAGAAATTCTAAGAGGAATTTCAAAATTCTGAGACCCACAGAATAGGTCAGAATAGTGATTCAGAGTTCAAGGTCCAGTTTGGAATCAATCGGGAAAATTGACCGGTTAGGGACAAAACGGTCATTTTCTCATTTGTTGATTAATGGAGATTTTTAACCAAGATTTGGTCACATTGGACCAAAAATAATTATATGACATACAGTTATGATTATGGGATCATAAAATGATGTTTAGCAGTGTAAAATGGTGATTCCCAGTGTTTTTAGAGCACAAGGGTAAAATGGTAATTTTACCACCGGAGTGCTAAACGTGAATTTTTTTGGAAGGATTTTGACCCATTTGGTTAATATGAATTAATATTAGTGTTATTTGAGGTTGGACAGTGAAAATAATGAAATTCCGGTACATTTCGAAGTGTAGGGGCAAAATTGTAATTTTGCCATTTCGGGGGGCAAAACCGTAATTTTCCACTACTAGGATAATTTTTCCAGCCATGATCATCCTTGGATCAAACTTTGACTTGATTGATCAAGTGGTGGAGAATAAATGGAAGAAAAAGTCAAAAAGTAAAGAAAATGGGCCAATGGCGTGATGACACGTGGCAACCTTGGTTATTTTATTATAAAGGCTATAAAAATCAGCCTTTAACCCTCATTTCTCTCTCTATATTCGGCACCCACCAGAATTGAAAGAAAAAAAAGAAGAACAAAGGAGAAAAACATAAAACCTAGCCAAAAATCCATAGATTTCAAGTGTTTTTCAAGATTCAAGCAAAATAAAGGTAACTTTTCTTTAGATTTACTCTAACCCTAGCTTACCTATGCTTTTGTTCTTGATTTCTATGGTTAAATATTGAGATATCATGATGGAATGAATTCTGAAAAATGGGTATGAGTAGGGATTTGATGTTGGATTGGATTGAATTTAGACTATGTTAGTGTTTAGAGGTAGTTAAGCATGATTATGAACAAAAATGGAAGAAAGAAATTGAATCTCAGGGTTGTTCTTTGTTAGGCCGAACCTAGGGTGGAGAGTGCATGAGGAAATTGGTTCATTTCAAATGAAATGATTTCATTTGAAATTAAAGAAATTAGAAAATGACAAATTCAAGTAAAAAATGTAGTAGAAAAATTTTCAGTGCTAATGCACTGTATTGGCCGAATTTTTCCATAAAGAAATGGAAAATGGTGAATGCTGAAATTGGCATTAATTAAATGGTTTGTGGTGAATTAAGGTATTAGAAAAAAAAGAATGGACCAATTCGGAATCAAATTGGACATAATAGCCGATTAATCGGGTAATCGGTCGAAATTAGGCAATACCGCGTTAAAGCGATAATCGGATGCATTTTTGCCTTTACGTATCATACGTTAGCAATTTAAATTAGTTTATATTAGTTTGGGGGCAATATAGTAAATTTCTTAATTTTATTCTATGTTAAGGTGGTGAGAAGTTCGAGAAAGGCAAAGGAATCGTGATTGAGGACTTTTAATCCGAGAGCATCCGGAATCCGGATTTGTAAGACGGTGAGTGAATTTGCATTTCAAATTATTTGGGGAATGCACATTGTATTGAAATAGATGATTAAATGATTTATTCAAAGTTTTTTTAAATATGTGCCGGGAACAAGCCCTTGATAAAAATGATTTTTATGTGATGTATGGACAATTGATATTGTTGATATATATGTAAATGTACATGTGTGTGATGTGGGGAAAAGCTTATGTCGGTGAAATGGGATGTGGAAAATATGGTTGGTGCACGATGTGGGGGGATGCACACTGTAGCTCCAGCTATGTGCGCGATGTGGGGGTTGCACATGAGCTGGTATGTGCGCGATGTGGGGGTTGCACATGAGCTGGTGAGTGCACATGGTGCACATGATGATGACTCCAGCTATGTGCGCGATGTGGGGGTTGCACATGAGCTGGTGAGTGCACATGGTGCACAGGATAACTCCAGCTATGTGCGCGATGTGGGGGTTGCACATGAGCTGGTGAGTGCACAAGGTGCACACGATATCTTCAGCTGGTAAGACAATGGAATGTTGTATTTATCTATGTGCATATATATGAAATTGATTATTCCTTCATTATAAATTAAATTGAAGTGAGGGGAAGGGTTTGATAATAAATTGGATAAAAATGAATGTGTTCCAAATGTATGCATCATATTTTTAACCCTTCCTGATATTATGGCTTGTTCCTATCTAATGTTTGCTCACTGAGTTTTATACTCACCGTTTTCAAAAATTCATGTTTTCAGATCAGGAGATTGTAGATTCCTAGATCGCGGGATTACAGTAGTCCATCTCCTGGTAGGTGTCTGGCATTCAGTAGTTGCCGTTTTTATTGTACATGTCTCCGCTGGAAGTCATGGGTTTGGTATGATGGTTATGTACATGTAATGTACACTGTCAAAGTCTATTTCTGACTGGTATGAATGTAAATGTGTAAGCAATGTAAATTGCTAAATACATGACTGGCATAGTGCATGTATATTAATGTTGATAATGTCATTGTGAATTGGCTATGTTCACACCCGGGAAAAGGTGTGTGTGTGTATGTATGATTGGATATGCCACTGTTAATTGGCATTGTATGCACACGGGGTGCATTACGTGTGGATGCCTCACACGAGTATGTATGGGATAAAGTAAGTGAAAATAGGCTTGCTTGGGCTTAGTGAGCTATGCTCATTGGGTCCTTGCGCCGGTCATGGCCCGGGAATTGGGTCGTGACAACCTTTTTGTTTGTTGAGCATTGATTCTCAAAAGGCTTATCGTCCAATTCTTTTTCCTTCTTTGTTTCTCCATATAACTCTTCCAAATTTTCTCAAATTTCTTTGATGCTTTTGCACACGAACACTTTATTGTATTCTTTATAATCAATGTACAAATGAGCGTGTGCATGGCATTGGAATTTATTTATACTCTCCTCATTTCAGCTTATGTCCACTTACTTCTATCTTTGGGAGTTTTCTCACCATTTATCGAATTGGTATTCATAGGGATGAAAGGACCAACGGTAATGACATCCTACATCTCATAGTCACAAGCCCTAACATAAATGGACATCTTCGTACTCCAAACTTCGTAATTAGTTCCATCAAATAGAATAGGCCTATTTATGGATTAACCTTCAGCATCATTAGAATTTTGAGCAACCATTGGATTTTCCCTTTAAAATGTTAAGCCTTAAAATCACAGGTTTAGATCTGATACCACTTGTTGGTCCCAAAAAGAGTGCTAAAAGGGGATGAAGAGCACCTAAAAATATTTATGAAGGAAATCTTTTAAGTTTAAAACCTTTTGGATGAAATAAGATGGAAGGTTTGAAAACTTGTTGAGGTTAGTGAACACCCAGTACAGTAAGGTTAAGAAAAGTGGACAAAACTCGTATTTATAGTGGTTCAATCCACCTAACCTACATCCATTACCTTGATCTTCCCAATCAAGGATTTTCAAACCAACTTCATTAAAGTTAGTGAAATTAACAATTTCTACCAAGCTTTTACAAGGTGAGCTTCTAACTCAAGCTCCAACTCTTTTACAACAAGTCCTAAGCTTACCCTGGCTTAGACTACCCCTTAGAGTGTCTCGTACACTTTAAATAAACAAGAAATAGAAGATAAAAAGAGGTACAAATCATTGCTTAACTAATCTAAGTTGTACAAACTTCAACTCAAACACTTTCACAAAAGATAGGAGTGGAAATACAAATGTAAAAAAAAAAAATTTACTATTCTAAGCTCCTTTAAACTCTTGGTCATTTTTTTTTATTTATTTATGACTGTTAAAAAGCCTTTACATATTTAAGAGACACATTTTTGCTATTAGAGATAGTTTCTAGCCATTATTAGCTGTTATTTTGTCTTCTAACGGTTAAATTCAAATGTGTTGGCGGTGAACCTTTAACCAGTTAAAGATGAGCTTTAACTGATTAAGCCCTTTCTAACTTGTAGTTTGTTTCACTGTGCTAACCAGTTAAAGGATTAAGAGCTTTCTGTTTTGAGACGCTTTCAAACATTATTTTTGGCCAACCTTTTTTCAATTGATTAATGCTCGTTTTAACCGATTGAAGTTTCTCTCCCTTCACCCTTAATTGAATAAAATAGTCTTCAACTGATTAAGAATTCTTCAACTTTGAATTTCTTGACTTGGTGCCTTTGGACAATCATCCACAATATGAATCTGGATTTGGTGCTTATTGATCCTTCAAGCTTGACTTTTAACCAATTAACTCCTTTGGTCAACTAATTAAAAGGCTTTTATTTTACACTCAATATATTCTTAATCAGTAATGCATTGTGCTAACTAATTAAGGATTTTCCTTCTTCCTTTGATGTAGTGCCCTGAGTAGCCTTAATTGATTAAAACTCAATGTTAATCAGTAAACAACATTCTATCTTCACTAAGTTCTTCCATCTTTGCTTCTTTAACTGATTAACTTATCTTGTAACACAGTAAACCTCTTGACTTGCTTCAATCAACAATTTATTAAGGGATTTAAACTTTTTTTCTATACAATTAAATAAAGTAATTAGACATTAATGAATGAGAATGTTTTGTTATCATCAAAAACATATAGAGTCAACAACTTTATGTTGTAAATTTTCTTGATCTTAGACATAAGCATGATTTTGTAGAATTCTTTTTTAGAAGAATGTATGCATTGAATAAAGCTAATTTCATGATAAAAAAAAAGGTTAAATTATGTAAATAGTGGTTTACAAAAATTATGGATTTAGTCATTATACCATAATTTGTATAAATTGGATCCTTATACTGTGCCAATTTGTTAATTTCAGTCCCTAACACGATTAAATTTAACCGTTAAGTATGGCAATGTAGCATTTTGACTAAACTAATGTGACACTTCTTGCTAATGTAGCGTTAACTATGTGCTAATGTGGCATTCTCCTTCCCAAATGAGATGTTCGAATACCAAGGCCTGTCAAACCAATTTTTTACTTTTGAAATCAACATTATTATACTATTTCTTTCTATCTCCATAAATAGTTAAGTAGAATGGATGCAAATAGATATTATATATGTTATTACTATCTTTCTATTTTATTTTATATTGGTAGGTTACTTGAATTCCTTACCTTTTCCTCTATGGTATGATATTCATAGTAATTAACTTAAGAATTTTAGCATGGAATATTCTTATTACTGGATCCTTATACTGTTCCAATTTGTTAATTTTAGTCCCTAACACCATTAAATTTAACTATTAAGTATGTCGATGTAGCATTTTAACTAAACTAATGTGACACTTTGTTATGGATGTAGTGTTGACTATGTGCTAATGTGGCATTCTCCTTCCCAAATGAGATGTTATACTAGTTTTTGACTTTCGAAATCAACATTATTATACTAGTTTTTTTATATCTCCATAAATAATTAAGCAAAGTGGACACAATTAGATATTATATACGTTATTACTATCTTTTTATTCTATTTTATATTGCTAGGTTACTTCAATTCCTTACCTTTTCCTCTATGGTATGATATTTTGTGAAAAACTCTAGAATTTTACCATGGAATATTCTTATTACTCTTGAGTAGTAGTGTATCAATTTAATTTATTTCCATCCTTGAGTTGAAGGTATTGACAGCCTGCCATCATAGGATAAAACTTAATACCATATGGATTGAAAAGAAAAAGTGATGAATAGTTACAATAAGGAAAAACCTTCCTTTTCACTTACAATTATTAGAGAATGCTAGTTGTAAAGTGAAAGGTTGCTTTAATGGAATCATCACAACAAATAACATCACTTTTTCAAAGAAAAAAAAGAAAAAACATTTTGCTATGAGAAACAGGACAAAGAGGTTTTTGTTTTTATTGTGAGGGCATATGTTTAAGAGGTCTTAGGTTTGTCAAAAAGGTTAATGCATTGATCTTTTCCAAGTACTATCTCGATTCTTCCTTCCAATACTTTTTCCTACCTTCAATTCCTTATTCAAACAATTTTCCCTTTCTAGATTCTCCTCTTTTGTTTTTTTTTTTTTCTCTTCTTTCTCTCTTAATTTTTTTTTAAATCTAGTTTTATTTAATTTAACGTTAAGCAATTTTAGATTAAAATTTGAAGTGTTTCCACATCACATTTTTATTGCCACATCAACAACTGCCACATCAACATCTGGCACATCATACAAACTTGTTATTAGTCTAATCAATTCCACATCAGCACGACGATGCTACATCAACACATAGTCAACACCACATCAGCTTAGTCAAAGTGCCATGTCAGCATACTTAATTGTTAAATTTAATGGTGTTAGAATTAAGGGTTGAAATTAACAAATTGACAAAGTATAAGGACCTAATTTACACAAATTATTATACAAAGACTAAACCCATACTTTTTGTAGAGTACAGGGACTAATTGCAAATTTAACCTAAAAAAATTAAGGGAAACAATATTGGAATTGTTCAATCATTATAAGAAAATAATACAGCCCTTGTAATCTAAACATGTGAGTGACAATAGCCAAATGAGCCAACCAATTCAATGCACTAGTGACCCTAACCCACATTAAAACATGAAAAAGGTTATCAACTTAGATTTCAAGAACTTTAGGGTTGAAAATGGATATGTGGAGCAAAAAATAGAATTGGATAAGTACTTGAATGAAGCATTAAATGATCATGATGAGGATTTCAATGTTTTGGACTATTGGAAAGTAAAGAATTGGACTTCCTTTTAATACCATATGGATTAGAAAGAAAAAATGATGAACAATTACTGCAACGAAAGACCTTCATTTTCCCTTACAATTATTTGAGAATGTTAGCTGTAAAATGGAGTGCTGCTTTAATGGAATCAAAAGCAACATCACCTACTCAAAGCAAAGAAAGAAAAAACCTTTCACTAGAAGAAACAAAACAGAGAGGTTTCTATTTTTGTTGTGAGGGAATATGTTTAAGAGGTCTTAGGTTTGTCAAAAAAGTTAGTACACTGATTCTTTCCTAATACTGTCTTGATTTTTCTTTCCAATACTTTTTCCTATCTTCAATTCCTAATTCAAATAATTCTCCCTCTTTGGATTCTCCTTTTTCGTTGTTTTTTTTTCCTCCTCTTTCTTTTAATTATTTTTTCATTATGGTTTAATTTAATTTAAGGTTAGGGTATTTTAGATTAAAATTTGAAGTGTTTCCACATCACATTTTTATTACCACATCAAGAATTGCCACATTAGCATTTGCCATGTCAATACAAACTTATTATCAGTCCAATTAATGCCACACAGCACGACCACGCCGCATTAACATATAGTCAACACCACATCAACTTAGTCAAAGCACCATGTCAACATATTTAAACACTGTTAGAATTAGGAATTGAAATTAACAAATTGACAAAGTAGAAAGACCCAATTTACACAAATTATTGTACAAGGACTAAATCCATACTTTTGTGGAGTACAGGGATTAATTGCATAATTTAACCTAAAAAATTAACGAAAACAATATTGGAATTATTAAATCATTATAAGAAAACAATTCAGCCCTTGTAATCTAAGCATGTGAGTGATAGTAGCGAATGAGCCAACCAACTCAATGCATTAGTGACCCTAACCCATATCAAAAGAAGAAAAATGTCACATCTCGATTGGTACTCATACCCCGAATACCGATCAAAACTTCGCAAGGCTTTTATATCAGATTTCTTACCTCCCCTATGAGCATTCATTGCCAAACATCACATCTTAAGGGATTTTAAACTTTTTCCAACTCAAATCAGTAGAAAAATAATTTTCGCCTCATAAGGGCATTTTGGTCATTTTTCTTCAAAATTTTTGAATCTGACCAAAAATGTAGCAAATAAGTGGAAAACACTTATGTCATGATTAAAAATAAATTTAGATGTCTAAAACGTCCTTTTGGATTAAAATTATAATTATTTGAATATAATAAAAATATTCAAGAAAATATTCTATTTTCTTATAAAACAATTTTTATAAGGTTATCGGTAAACAATTTTTTGAATGTAAAAGTAAAATAAACTTTTACATACCATAATAACATTAACCAGAGTATACAATTTCATTTATAGCGACACGTGGGCCCACGAATGATCAAAAGTATAGAAGACAGTGAACCTACTGTTGGTGAGGTTGCAAAGCCAACTGTAGTCTTCTGCGAACTCAGCTATCTACTAACTAATCTGGGCCTGAAATGGTTGGAAATGAGAGTGGTGAGTTTACACAACTCAGTGAATAAACAAATATCACCTAAAATATATAAAGACGAGTAAAAGGAGACAATGAAAACTATCTATCTCAAAAGGCTTCATATCATGAAAATTCATTTAAATCAGATCGAGTAAATTCATTTCACTCGAATAATTTCGAAGGCTTATAATTTCTTGAAAATTGTGGCTCATGCCATAAAAGCTCATACTCGAGGATACCTTGGCCGAGGCATCTAACCGAGTCCGCCAAGGCTGTTAAAATTTCATAATTTCTCCAAAACTCAATCGTTTCTTGCCGTTAGCTAAGTTCGCCTTCACATGGTGGTTTGGCATGAAGTGAACTTTGTCATATCTCAAGACAACCCTTTACGCCTCTATAATTGAGATAAAGGTATATATAGTGGGGTTTTACCGTGCCACCTCTAAATAGGTTGGTCCATGGAAACCCGTCTACTGCAGTAGTGAATAATCCACCAATTAAATAAACATTTCAATAGCATGATTTGGCAATTTCATTGCTAACCAATTTATCAGAACAAAGCAGGCAGTTCACATTTTTCAATACAATTATCAATTCAGCCAATCATGCCATAATATCATAAGCCATTTAATTTGAATCATAATTTACAATAAAGCATGTGGTTTCCAATTACTCTAATTTCAAATCAATTATCCAATTTTCAATTCCATTTATAAAAATTCAATTTATTTTATAAATTCACATTTTTCTCATAAAACAAGCAATTCACCATTTAAAATAATTTTTCACAAATCATCAAATTGAGTAAAAATTACTCTAGATAATTAAGGCGATAATAAGTTCACTCACAGTTTTCGGAAACCGAATTCGAGTACTCCGACTATAAATCCTCAGGTGCAATTTCCTTGCCTTTGTTAGAGGATTCACCACCTTGACACATTGCACAATAATTCAATTACTACATTTGTGCTAATTCGGTATAAAATTAACCTAAATTCTATATGAATGCATGAAATGTTCGGGTAACCGTTTAATTACGGTGTTGACCTAATTCGGTCTTTCATCCGATTAAATTGCCAACGCATCCAATTTAGCTCCAAATAACACCATTTCTTTTCCAATACTTCAATTCACCAATTACAATTCAAATAACCTAAAATTCAGCATAATCACCTACATAATTCTTCATGAGAAATTCGACCATGGTGGGTGCATTCACACTGAAATTTTTCTTACTTGATTTTTACACCACAAACCATCAATTCTCAACCAATTCACTTGATACAAAATCAATCCACCACTCCCACACTACATGTAGGGTTCGGCCATTGAAGGATGGTGGGGAAAATGAAATTTTTTCTTGTTGTTTTGCTTCCAAACATGCTAAACTAATCATAAACACTAACATACCTCAAAATCAAACCAATTCCAACATCATTTCCTCTCCGTACCCATTCGGCCAGCAATGAATCCATTATGAAAACATGTAATTCAACCATGGAAAATAAGGAGAAATGCATGGGTAATGTAGATCTCAAGGAAATATAAAGAAATTTTACCTTATCTTGCTTGATTCCTTGAATTTTCACACTTTCTCTTGAATTTTCTCTTAGCTAGGGTTTGTTTCCTTTTTGTTTTTCCTTTCCTCTTGTTTGGCCAACCATGGGGGTTGAAATGGGGAATTATGGGCTGATTTTTCAAGTTAAATATTAATAAAGTCAAAGGTTGACACGTGGCATTTTCTTATTGGTTTAAATTTTAAATATTTATCTTTTAGACCTTATTTCTCCACCACACAAATTTTCATATTTATCCATTCCAATAATAAACACAATCCTTGGTTTTTGATAGTGTTGGGGGTGAAAATTACCATTTTGCCCCCAGGGTGGCAAAATTACCATTTTGCCCTTATGCTCCGAAAAATACCAGAATTAAAATTTTACACTTCTAAACTTCAAATTATACTCCAAATGATCAATCTCAGTCAAAATTTTCATCAAACATCCAAATCAAATTTTTGGGTGGCAAAATGATCATTTTGCCCCTAAATTTTGAATATTTCAAATTGACTCCAAATTGGTCCTCGAACTCCGAATCACTTTTTTAAGTCATCCCTAGACTGTGAAATTCCTTAATTTCACCTTAAAATCCTTATTTTAACTAGTTCGAGGCATAAATCAACTTAGTGGTACTTTTAGGCACAATACCGATTTTTATCTATCTTTTCGATATATTCCAGTATACAGGCATGATGTCAATTATATGTATGACATGACAGATATTTAGGGCTGGGCTTGACAAAAAAAGGTTATCAACTTAGATTTCATAAAGTTTAGGATTGAAAATGGATGTGTCGCGCAAGAAAACCAAATTGGATAAGTACTTGAGTGAAACATTTAATGATCATGATGAGGATGATGAGGATTTCAATGTTTTGGACTAATGGTGCAATACCCCTAATTTTCTTTGTAAATTAAGTAAACTAAAGAATGATTTATGAAATATGTGGAGTCTTAAAAACTTTGATGATATGATATGTATACCTAATGTTTAAGACTGTATATATTGACACTTAGGCAAAACTTTGAGGAAATATGTGATAAATCCTATAATTTGAGGTTTTGATCAAAGTTTGATGTTATGTTTATGAATTTATGTGTATGGGATTGAGTTAAATGAATGATTTGAGGTGTAATATTAATCAGGAATAACATTAGGGTGTTAAACTTGGATTTTTAGAGTTTTTAGAAAGCTTAGAACTACCTACATGAGTGTAGTATCGATACATCCCCCTATGTATCAATACATTCTTGGCAGAAAAAACACCATGAGGTATTATAAAGGAATTTTATTGATGCATTTAAGGATGTATCGATAGTTTGGCAAATAATAAACATGTATCGATACATTGCCTCAATATATCGATAAATTTAAAGCCAAAAGAACCTAAGACCATTCTACTTGAAATGTATCGATACATTGTCTCAATGTATCGATGCATTGTCTCAATGTATCGATGCATTCATTCTAAATTAAGGAAGATGTATTGATATGTTCAAATGTATCGATACATCACAAACAGAAGGCAAAAATAAAGAAGGGTTCAGTCCATTTTGCCTTATGTCTTTCGCTCAACTCTTTCTCTCTCATTTTCTCTCTAGAAACCCAAAACCCTAACCCCTGAATTGAATTTTTAAGTCTTTTGGGGCCATTTGGAGCTTGGAAAACCAGCCTAGATGTAAGATTTAATGTTCTTACTGATTAATCGGTTAATAACTTCAAAATCTGATTTTTTTCAAATTTGGTATTTTTCCCTCCTTGGCTTGGATTGCAGAATTTGGAGCTAAGACTCACATAATCCAGCTTCTAAGGTATGGGTTTAGCTCATTAATGAAAGATTTGAGCTTAATTAGTTGAATTGTTAAGATTTGGTTAATTGTGCAAAAGCTAGCATTTTTCGAAAGCTAGGAATAATTAACATTTTAATGTTCTGATGTGTTTGAAAAGGGAAATGGAGTTAAGTCAACTCTTTGGTAAGCTAGACGATGATTGGAGACTAAGGATCGAAGCTTGGCTGGGAGTACCTCCAACTTGTCACTATGAGGAAGTTTAGTTTAATATGCATGTAATGCATAACGCATGGAAGATGCGCTGCACTGGTATTAGAATGAAGGATGTATGCCTAGATGTAGGAACCTAGGCTAGAGAACAATATATGTGTGTATGTATATATGTGAATTGTGTGTGATTGTGTTCTGTGATATGAGCCACATTGGTGGCTTATGTTGTGTGTGCCTATACTAGGACATCTAGAAGCTCTGATGAACCCCTAGGAGTAGATTACCTTAGGTGAATGATGTGTTAAGACTATTTGATTGAATGATGCCTTAGAGACTTAGAGGTACTTAGAACCTAATCGAGCTTAAGACGATTGAATCTTGATAAATATGAATTGAGGTTTGATAAGGAAATTGTGAATGGTTAAGGCATGAAGGCCGTATTTGTGGATTTGTGCTTTTATTCGAGGGATGAATTTCAAACGTGGATCTGATTTGTAATTGAGTAGATTTCTGTCTCCTTGTGACTATGTGTGTACTTGCAGGGATAGTGATAAGTATGGATGGTGGCACTAATCTCGCCTGTAGTGCTTTGATGTAATCTATTGAGATTACACTAGGTGATGCCAAAGTCGGGAGATTACTTCAATCGATGATCTATTCTCCGTCAGTTGCTTCAACGATATGCATGATTTGTTCTCTGCCCATTGCTTTGGCACGTGCATGATCTATTTCTCCGCTAGCTACTTCGATATTGTGCGTGATCTGTTCTCCGTCTATTGCTTCGACACGTGCATGATCTATTTCTCCACCAACGGCTTTGCCCTAAGCATGATTTGATTCTTTGTCGATTGACCACCAAGAGTGATCTAACCATATCCAAGGGAAGACCACTCATTGATTTGATTTGTATATAATGTGAGATAACCATGGAGAGGCTTAGATAAATGTGATATGATTCTGATATGACACTTCGATGACTAAAATGTGCCGTGGAGAATGATTTGAATAACTTTGACTGGCTTCGAGAGTAAGCCTAATGATATGTGTGATAATCTTTGGAAACATTAAGGATGGTGATATGCCTTCACATTAGAGACCTTAGGGACAATGATATGCCCTATACTCTAAGATATTTGCTGGAACATCTAGATGCACAGAAAGTGCATATATTTTATATATGTGTTTTATATAAATATATATGATTTTGTTTATCTGCACCACTCACTAAGTATTATAGTACTCACCCATTTGCATACCATGTGCAAATAAATAGGCCACAGAGCTATGTGGTAAGGTCATCCAACGACAGACCGATTTTGGCATCGCGTAGGTTCTCCATTTTAGTCAATATACTAAGTCGATTGAAGTCTTCCGTTGTGGGTAATGTGTGTAGGCATTGAGTGCCACATTATATTGAGTGTTAAGGATTGTTATGTACAAACCTGCCATGATTGGCCAATATATAGCCTTTCGAACGTTTGTATAAACTATGTGCCAAGGATAATGTATTTATGTTTGAATTTATTATAAGTGTTTGATTATCAAATCCCTTGGCTTATGTTATATTATTTTTTATTCTGAGGCTTGCTCAAGTTTAGTGGGCTTGCTTGCTGGACTCGTGCGTCAATGATGGACCCCTTGGTTATTTTGGCTTAATTTTGATAGTAATTTAACTTAATTCTTCTAGTAATGCATAAAAATTAGTAAATTTTATTTAATTATTTTAAATTAATTAGTTTAGGTGAGTTAATCTAATCATGGTTAATTTTATGCTTAATTTGGTGTTAATGTGGATAAAATAGGTTGTTATTGATTTATTTGTGCTCTTGTAAGTGTTTGAAAGAAGAATTTCAATGAAAGAAGGAGAACCATTTTGAGGTGCAAACTTTCACTACACATGTTTCTGTATTTCAAACATAGCTTTCTTTAAAGAGATCAAAATGAAGTGATTTTTCAACCATTAAAAAGATAAGAGAAAAATCTACAACTTCTATGTTTACCACTTCACCCAGTTCGGCCTGGTAGGTAGTCAAAACTCTTGCCAAAGTTGACACATTGTACTAGTCCTAAAGCAATTACGATTTCTGTTAATTAATTGGGCAATGCTACGACTTACATAGTCTAGTGAGGAAATTCTAGCTGAAATTGACTTCTTTCTCTACCCAACTTGGTCTTACTTCAAAGCCTATAAAACAACCTTTCGTAGGACTTGAAAAAAGAACGGGAAAAAACACCAAATTGACATCTGAGAGTCAAGCCGCAGAGTCATTGAAGCTAAGAAGAATTTGCAGGATTCAAAGAGATTTAGAAATCAAGAATATAACTCCTGAGTTTTTCTATCTTTTCTTTTATTCTCTTATTTTCTTGGTTTTGTTCTTAATGTTTAAATTTTATTCAATGACAATGTATGACTTGATGGGGAACTAAATTGTTACTCTAAGATTATGATTGAACTCAATATGTAGTTTGAATTATTTATCTCTCTTTTACTTATGTTTGATAGATTTAAATTTTTTATTTTATTTTGTTCTTAATGCTTCTGGTTGACTGGCCACCAATTAGATTGAATTGGAAACCTAGGTTAAACCTTGACGAAGGAGATATAGGTCGACCTTGAATAGAATAGCGTATGATCGAATACACTTAGTTGATTAGGTGGTTTGATTTGCATATAGGGTAGACATATACCTATAAGCCATGCGTAGCCAAAGTTAGAGCACAAACTTAATGAATCTTTCTTTAATATAATTTGTATAGATATATAGTAAATTAATTAGGAAAGGTATTTTTATGAGAAACTCGACAAAGACTTGTAAATAATTTAGGACTCTAGGTTAGCAACTTAATCCATTAAACTGAGTTAAGAGAGAGAGACAATATTTAGATGAAATATTGAGGAATATCATAATCTTAGGTCTAGTAGTCATTCACATTTAATAAAATAAATTTGCATAGATTAGTTTTAGTTTTAGTTATTAGTTTAATAGTTTCAAATCTTTCTTCCTAATTTTAATTGTTTAGATAAATTAAGGTGTGTTAATTTTAGTAGTTAACAATAAGGATTAATTCAATTCTCTATGGGATCGACACTCTACTCATCTCTATATTATCTTTGTGATACGTGCACTTGCGTGAGTAGAAAATTGAACAAGTTTTTGGCACCGTTGTCGACGAATTAATTTTTAATTCTTTCTTGTTAATATTAATACCAAGCATTCTTAATTTTAATCTAGACTTTTCTTTTCTTTAATTAAATTTTTTTAGGTACTTGTGGTCATTGTATGTGATGAGCTTGAAATTTGGAAATTATTTCTTTTGATCCAGAAATCAAAAAAACTTTTCGAGGATTTTGAAGGAAAAATAAAAAAGTTTCTGCTCCAAATAAAACAATGGCTAACCAACAAGAGGAAGAGACCAAGTCTTTGAGGGATTATGTAGTACCATAAGTACAAAATCTCCACTCTAGTATCTGAAGACCTTCTATTCAAGCCAACAACTTTGAAATTAAGCCACCAATCATTCAAATGATTCAGATTGCTGTTCAGTTTGGGGGTTTGCCTAATGATGATTCGAATGCTCATATTGTAAATTTCTTGGAAATCTACGATACATTCAAGGCTAATGGTGTTATTGATGATGCCATAAGATTGAGGCTTTTCCCTTTTTCATTGAGAGATAAAGCAAAAAGTTGGTTAAATTTGTTTCTTGTTGGTTCCATTAATACTTAGGATGATTTGGCTGAAAAATTCTTAGCAAAATTCTTCCCACCTGCAAAGTCTATAAAGATGCGGAATAATATCACTTCTTTCATGCAATTTGATTCTGAATCACTATATAAGGCTTGGGAGAGGTATTAGGATTTAATGAGAAGATGTCTTCACCATGGATTATCTAAGTGGCTGCAAGTTTAGACCTTTTATAATGGTTTGCTAGGACCTTTTATAACTACCATTGATGCTGCCGCTGGAGGTTCAGTTATGAGTAAATCCATTGATGAGGCTTATGATTTGCTCGAAGAAATAGCTTTTAATAATTATCAATGGCCTTCTGAAAGATTGAGTACAGGAAGAATTACTAAAATTCATGAATTAGATGTGATAAACACTTGTTCTGCACAGTTAGCTTCTCTAACAAAAAAAATAGATAAACTAAGTGTTAACATTGTTCAGAACTCCTTTATGACATGTGAATTTTGTGGGGAAGGACATTCTAATGACAATTGTCCCATCTATTCTAAGTCTTGTTAATTTGTTGGAAATAGGCAACAAAACAATTCCTATTCCAACACTTATAATCCTAGTTGGAAGAATCATCCTAATTTTTCATGGAACAACAACTAAGGGTCTTCATCAGCAACTAAGTCAAACTTTCCTCTTGGATTTCCATCTAGAGCCTTAATGCTAGAAAAAAAGCTTTCAATGGAAGATACGTTCATGCAGATCATGACAAAAACTGAAACATTCATGATAAGGACTGATGCCTCCATTCAAAATCAAGCAACTTCAATTAGAAATCTTGAGACATAAATGTGCCAACTTGCCAGTGCTTTAAATACTAGACCTCATGATACCTTACCAAGTGATATTGAACCCAACCCAAGAAGAGAAAGTAAGGAACATTGTATGGCAATCACTCTCTGCAATGGAAAAGAGGTACGTAAAGAGGTAAGTAATCAAGCATTAAATTCTAAGATTTCAATTCAAGCCGCTGAAAAAGAAATTGAAAAAAATGCTAAAAGGGAAATTGTGGAAAGAGGTAAGTAATCAAGCATTAAATTCTAAGATTTCAATTCAAGCCGCTGAAAAAGAAATTGAAAAAAATGCTAAAAGGGAAATTGTGGTTGAAAAATCTGCTGAAAATTCAAAAGAAAAATCACAATATGCTCCCACACCTCCACCATATTTTCCTCAACGTTTTCAAAAGCAAAAACTTGACAAACAATTCTAGAGATTTCTTGAGGTATTTAAGAAATTGCACATTAATATTCCTTTTGCTGAAGCTTTAGAACAAATGCCAAGTTATCTTAAATTCTTGAAAGACATCTTAACCAAAAAGAGGAAATTGGAAAAGTTTGAGACAGTTGCACTTACTGAAGAGTGCAGTACTATAATCCAAAATAAGCTTCCACCAAAGCTTAAAAATCCAGGGAGTTTTTCTATTCCTTGCACTATTGGTATTTTTAAAATTTCTAAAGCTTTATGTGATTAGGTGCTAGTGTTTTAATAATGCCTTTGTCTATTGCTAGAAAACTTGGATTTCAAGAGATACAACCTACTACAGTTACCTTGCAATTAACAAAAAGAACAATCAGGCACCTAGTTGGGATTATAGATGATGTTTTGCTTAAAGTTGGGCATTTATACATTCTAGTGGACTTCATTGTACTCGAGATTGAAAATGATGTTGAAATTCCTTTTATTTTGGGAAAACCATTCTTAGCTACAGTTGAAGCAATTATTAATGTGAAGAATGGCCAAATAACTTTCAAAGTTGGAGAAGAGGAAATTGTATTTAATTTGTTCAATGCAACTCAGTATCTTTATACAGATAATTGCTATAAAGTGGATTTAGTTAATGAGGGTAAAGGTAAGCCTATTCCACCACCTTCAACAATGTAGGCACCAACTCTTGAGACAAAATCACCACCACTTTCCAACTATCTTGATTTTGTGGTTGGACAGCGAGTAGTATTGTCTACTTCACAACTCCATCTTTTGCCATCAAATCTTAGACCATATTGGGGGAACACCTTTAAGGTGGTAAAGATTCATCCTTATGATGATATCAAGATTTATAATGGACTTATCGGAATAGTCAAGGTCAATAAAGAAAGTCTAGAGCCGTATAAAGCAATGCAAAAAAAGGTACCATAGTCAAGCTAGTGACTATAAAGAAGCACTTTTTGGGAGGCAACCCAAGCACTCTAACTTTTTTTTTCTTTTAAAGCTGGAAGTCCTCATAGGGCCTAGCTACCCTGTATTATTTTATTAATAATCGAAAAAATTAAGTACATATGGGAAGGGGACATAAACCGAACCTCTAGAATTTCATGAGACTGAGGAGAATTTTGAGAAATACCTAGTCTGAAGAGTTAGATTTTATATGCATATTTATGCATGCAAACGTAAAATTGAACCATTTCCATGTAACCAAATTCTAAGAAATTAACAAAATAAAAATAATAAAAATAAAATAGGAATAGTACTCCTTTACATTTATTTAAATCTAACATATGGTAAATTTGCTTTGTCTAATCTCAGGATGCTTTTGAGCTGACCTTGCACTTGTGAAAAGAAATGAAGATTCTAATGATTATGCCCGTAATTCGACAAGTAATCAGCAGCTTGGTTCCCTTCCCTGTGTATATATGATATGCGAAAAGACATGACCTACAAACATTTTCTTATAGACTTTAACAAATAACGAATTTTGTATGATCCTTTATTATTTTCCTATATCATGTGTATGATTACCTTTGCATCCATCTCTATCCATACCCGTGACACATTATGTTCAATGCATAATCGCAATCCTCTATGAAGTGTCATTAGTTCCGCCTGCAAAGAATTTTGTGGACCAAAGTTTTCAGAAAAACAAAAAATAAGATTACTTGTATAGTGCCTCAAAACACCTCCACCAGCAGCGTTCTAATAATTGTCTTTGGAATTGCCATCGACATTTAACTTCAGTTCACCTCTCAATGGCTTAGAACAGTAAATAATCTTTAAAGGATCAGGAAACTTTTTTTTGTCAAGCCTAGCCCTAAAATACTTGCCATGTCATGCATATGATGGACAACATGTTTGCATACTTGGAAAGCCCCGAAAAATAGCCAAAAGTCGATAGTGTACCTAGTGGTACAACTAAATTGATTTAAGCCTCGAACTAGTTAAAATAGGGATTTTAAGATGAAATTGAGAATTTCAAATTTCAAGAATGACTTAAAATGGTGATTCGGAGTTCGAGGACTGATTTGGAGTCAATTTGAGATTTTCGAGATTCAAAGGTAAAATGATCGTTTTGCCACCCAAGAATTAGATTTGGATGTTGGATGAAATTTTTGACTGAGATTGATCATTTGGAGTATAATTTAAGGTTTAGAAGAAAAATATTTTAATTTTGGCATTTTTCGGAGCATAAGGGCAAAATGGTAATTTTACCACCCCAGGGGCAAAACCGTAAGTTTACACCACCAACACTTGTCAAAACCAAGGATTTTATTCCTTATTGGTGTGGATAAATATGACAATTTATGTGATGGAGAAATAAGGTTTAAAAGATAAATATTTAAATTAGGGGCCAATAATATCATGCCACGTGTCAAGCTTTGATTTCTTTAATATTTAACTTGAAAATCAGCCCATATCTTTCCCATTTCCCATATTTGGCCAAACAAGAGAGAAACAAACCCTAGCTAAGAGAAATTCAAAGGAAAATCGTGGAAATTCAAGCAATTAAGTGGAAAAAGGTAAGATTTTCAATTTTTGCTTGAGATCTACATTACCCATGCATTTCTCCTTATTTTCCATGGTTGAATTACATGTTTTCATAATGAGTTCATGGCTGGCCGAATGGGTATGGAGAGAATTTGATGTTGGAATTGATTTGATTTTAAGATATGTTAGTGTTTTTAGATGATTAATAATGTGTAGTAAGAAAACAAGTGAAGAAAATCACATAATCTATGGTAACCCTTCATGGCTGAACCTTACATGTGGAGTTTTGATGGTGGATTGATTTTGTATCAAGTGAATTGGGTGAGAATTGATGGTTTGTGGTGTAAAAAATCAAGTAGGAAAAATTGTAGTGTGAATGCACCACCATGGTCGAATTTCCCATGAAGAAATGTGAAAATGGTAATACCAGTGGTTATGCTAAATTTTAGGTTATTTGGCTTGTGTTTGGTGATTTGAAGAATTGGAAAAGAAATGGTGCTATTCAGAGCTAAATTGGACGCATTGGCCAATTAAATGGATGAAATACCAAAGTAGGCCAACACTGCGTTTAGACAATACCCGTACAATTTGCATTTCATATCATGCATTAGTAATCTAAATTAGTTTATTACGGTTTAGTACTAAAGTAGTAAATTTCTTAATTTTATACTGTGTCAAGGTGGAAAATCCTCTGACAAAGGCAAGGAAATCGTGCCCAAGGATTTATAGTCAAAGTACCCGAATTCGGTTTCCAAAAATAGTGAGTAAACTTATTATCGTCTAAATTATCTACAGTAGTTTTTATTAAATTTTAAAATTTTATGGTAAAATGGGTTTAAATGGTAAATTGTTATGATTTATGAATAAATGTGATTTTATAAAATGATTTTATTAATTTCCTAGAAATTGAATAATGATTTTGAAATTAGAGTAATTGGAGACTAATTGTCTTATTGTAAATTGTAATTTAAATTGAATGGCTTATGACAATATGTGAGCATGAATGGCTTAATTGATATTTGTGTTGGAATTATATGCACTGTGTATTTAGCCTTGAGAGGCTGTGTATAAAATAATTGCCATGTCATGCTATTGAAACTTTTACTTAATTGGTGGGATAAGAGAGGTCACTACAGTGGCGGGTTCCATGGACCAGCCTATAAGAAGGGCACGGAAACCCAATTAAATGTGCTCACCTCAATTGGAAAGGCACGTAGGGTATCTCGTGAGGTGGGATTTGAGTGCACCTCACACCGGCCCATCATGTGAAGGTGACACTCAGCCAAAGCCAGGGAACGGTTGTGTAATCAAAATAAGAACATATTTTATGCGTATATGACAATTAATAGCCTTGACGAGCTCGGGTGGATGCCCCTGTACAAGGCATCAACGAGTACTAGTTTTAGCGGGAGCCAAGCTTTTCAAAAATTCATAGGCCTTGTTGAGAAAGTGAATGAAATACAATGGTTTACATGGGTAGGGATGAATCTTCAAGTTATGAAAAATGTATTGTGATAGGATATTTTATTTGTCTCCATTTACTCGATTTTAGATATTTTTGATGATGTCTGCTTACTCACTAGGATTTTATAATCTCACCACCCTCATTTCCTCACATTTCAGGCTCAGAATAGTCAGTAGTTAGCCGATATCATCGAGAGACGAATTTTGGAGTTGCAACCTTGGAAATCAAAGGTTTACTGACTCACAGCCTTAGTTCAATTTTGTCGTTCGGGGGCCCGCTGGTCAATGTATATTGAATTGAGTACTCTGGTTATTCTTACTACTGTATGTAAGAATTTATTTTGCTTTTACCTCCCAAAAATTATTTACAGGTTGTTCTATAAAAATTGTTTTCTAAAATTGTTTTACAAGAAAATAGAATATTTTATTAAATATTTTTATTATATTCTAATAGCTAAAATTTCATTTCAAATGAAGGTTTTAGATAGCCAAACTTATTTTTTTTTTGTTATGAAATATGTGTCTTTACTCACATATTACATTTTTAGATAGTTTCGAAAATTTTGAGGAAAAATGACGAAAATGCCCATGTGAGGCGAAAATTATTTTTCTACTGTTTTGAGTTGGAAAAAGCTTAAAATCCTTTAAGACAAGATGTTAGCAATGATTGCTCACAGGGGAGATGAGAAAGACTTATATGTAAGCCTTGCGAGGTTTCAGTTGGCATTTGGGATAGGAATGTCTACCAAGACATCACGGTGGTTGTCATGGGCTCGATGGGAGTTCCGAGTCATGACATTTTTTCAAACTGAAAACCCCAATGTATAGCAATATCTATATCTCCTTTCCATTGCCATTGAAGTAACAAGTTACCCTGAAATAGCTGTCGTAACATTTTCATAATCCGCCAAATAACTCTATCAGAAGACATACCAAGTCCTCTATGCTTTACATCATTTCTTTCAACCCAAAGGAACCAAAAAATGAACAGAGGCAATAATATTCGAATATGACCAGGTTTAAGATAATCCCCAGAATAATACCAAGAGTGGAAAATATGCATAACATTTCGAGGGTTAAGAACATAGATTTGAAAGAATTTCGCAAAATAATTCCAAACCTATTGTGCAATCAGCCCACTCTATAAAACATGCATAACCGTCTTTTCTGATCGACAACATAAACATTTAGCTGTTAATTGGAATCCTTTTGATTTCATCCACAACTCCACCGAAATCCAATTATTTACCAATTGCCATAGAAAAAAAGAAACAGTAATGGGAATACTCTTGTGCCAAATAAACTTACCCAAGGGATGAATAGGTTTTCTTTGGCGAAGTAGTTCTCATGCACTCTTGGTAGAAAATTTTCCATTCGGCTTTAAAGCCCAATATGCCAAATTGTCACGACCCAATTTCACGGGCCGTGACCGGTGCATGAACCCAATGAGCATAGCTCACCAAGCCCAAGCAAGCCTCTCCCGTTAATTTTCTTAATGCTTTGTTAAATAACGCGGCCATACGCATTCTTAAATAGCGTAAACATAACCTATCCACGATGGCATTATTAACAACAATGTACATGCACTATACCAGTCATGTATTTAGAAATTTACATTGCATACACATATTCACATTGTTGGAGTGTATTCACAATACAAAAAGACTCATGACTTCCAGCAGAGAAATTTACAGTAAAAGAAATGGGTTGCTATTGAATGCCCACCTTCTAACCAAAAGATGCACTACGAGGACTCCTCGATCTAAGGTCTAACAGTCTCCTGATCTGAAAATATGAATTTTTCAAAACTGTGAGCATGAAACTCAGTGAGTGAATATTATAGGGGAACAAGCAATGTTCGCCAGAAAATTTTGATAACCATGATGCACTAATTGGAAACAATGCACTTTTGATCTAGCTAATATTTAAACCCTTTTTTCCCATAACCCGAAATTTATTACGCATTCAAGGATAAAGCATCCTGAATTTACACCAATTATTCTAGCGAGGTCGCAAAATCGATGATTTATCACAAGCCGGCACAGAATAAGGGTTTCACAACCCATACAATTCACGGTTGCAATCATACATATTATACCACGCATATATATATAAAATTATATGCAAAAACACCCACCATTCCATTTTCCTCTGCTCTGCTGTACTCTTAACTCACACATCATTACCAGCATTGCACTTCCCACTCTGCACATGCACGGTAGTAATTATCACAACCTTTGTCATTAAACCGGCATTGCACTTCCCACTTCGCACATGCACGGTCGAAATTATCACACCCTTTGTTATTCAACCGGCATTGCACTTCCCACTCCGCACATGCACGGTTCCATCAATTTCGCCAAAATTTATTAATAATGCATATCAGCATAATATAAGGGTACACAGATTCAGTACACTCAATTTCACATAAATTTCTCAACAATACATATAGGCATCATACAAATATACACAGGTGCATCGCAATCATATTTAACATTATGGAAATATTTTTCACTAAAGGCTTGTTCCCAGGTTCCCTTTCTTTTTAAAGAAAATTGAATAAAATCATTCAAGCATTTTATTCAAGTACGTTCATATTCCCAAAACCAATTTGAAATGCAAATTCACTCACCTCGTCAGGAGTGTAAAATACTCATGTTTCCAAGTTCCGCTATACTGAATTTTTTTTCTCGCGTCCGGGGGACCCACCACCTATACCAAATTTTTGACACATTTTTTAATTATTTGTGTCAAACTACTATAAATTATTTCAGGCTTTACTTGCATGGAAATGAGATTAAAATTGTTCGGACAGTCGTTTAATTGCGATGTCCGACCAATTTGCCTACACTTGGCTTAATTTGTTAAAACCCCCAATTTAACTCTGATTTGACCCATTTCAATTTCTAACAATCCAATTATATCCACATTACTCAATGACATCGAACATGGGTCAATTTATTAGTCTTAGACTGCAAATTACACTCTTACCCCTATTAGGTAAAAATTCTAATTTTTGTACCAAAAGTTCCCATTTAATTCCTACCTTCAAAATTTATCAAATATTATCAAAATGCCCTAAAATCTCGTCAATTTCCTCAATTTTCAGTAGCCAACTTCTCTCTAAAAATTTGACTATAATGGGGCATTGTCACTAAAATTTTTCCTATATCAATTTCCCACCAAAATTGATCAATTTCAAAACCATCTCATTTGAAATGAAAACATTTCATTTCACACACATATCCTAAGGCATTCGGTCTTGGAAAATTGGTGGGAAAAATGGATTCTTTTCTTGTTGTTTTGTTTCCAAACGTGCTTAACTAACTCTAAACACCAATATAGTTCAAAATCAATTCAATCTAACCTCTTTCTCTCTCTAAACCCATTTGACCAGTCCTTGATTCACTATGAAAACATGCATTTCAAGCATGAAAAAATAAGAGAAATTGCTTAGAAAGGAAAGATCTCAAGGAAAAATGGAAAATCATACCTTTTTCACTTGATTTCCTTGAATTTTCCACACTTTTTCTTTGAATTTTCTCACTCTAGGGTTTGTTTTTGGTTTCTCTTTCTATTTTCTGGTTTGGCTGAATATTTTGGGGAAGATGGGCTAATTTTTTTGGCTTTTTATAAAGAAATAAGAAAATATTCAAAGTATGCCACATGGCATTTTTCCATTGGTTCAAATTTTAAATATTTGACTTTTTTTTCCATTAATTCTCCATCACACTTTTGTCATATTTATCCTATTCCATGCTGAATCAAATCCCTTCTTGACAAGTGTTAGGGTGAAAAATTTACCGATTTACCCCCGAGGTGAAAAAATTACGATTTTTCCCCTATACTCCGAAAAGTACCGAGATTTCAATTTTTTCCACTTTCCAACCTCACATTACACTCCCATTGATCAATCTTAATCAAATGGGGTCAAAATCTTTTCTAAAAATTCTCGTTTTGTCCTCTAGTAGGAAAATTACCATTTTACCTTTGTATTCCAAAAATACCGAGAAATTAAATTTATCACTGCTAAACTTCATATTATGCTCCGAATAATCATATTATACTTCAAATGATTAATCTTGGTCAAATGTGATCAAATTCTTTTATAAAAATCTCCATTTTGTCCTTAAATGACAAAATGAGCGTTTTGTCTTTAATCGGTCAATTTTTTCGATTTACTCCAAACTAGACCTCGAACTCTGAATTATTATTTTGAGTAATCCCTGGACTATGAAATTTTTTATTTCACTCTTAAAATCCTTGTTTGAACTCATTCAAAGTTTAATCGACTTAATGGTATCATTAGAGGCAATATCGTCTTTTAACGAGCTTGATAAGGTCTCACACGAATCCTCTTGTGAGTTGCTGATAGGGACCTTTAATATCTCATCAATAATATTAGCTGGTAATACAGCTTTCAATTTATCCTTATCCCACACATTTCCATGAAAGAAAAAATTAACTTTAATCATAGAATTTGAAAATGCTGGGAAAGAATTTACCAAAGGTGCATCACTAAGCCACACATCATGCCAAAAAAATAAATCACCCTTACCAATCCGCCACCTTATTTGCTGCCCAGTTTTGTCTCTACCATTAACCATTCGCTTCCACATAGGTGAATCATGTGGTTTGGGAGAGATCATATAAGGAATTTGGCCAGTACAATATTTAGCTCTCATATACTTTGTCCACAAATTACTGCAAGACTGAAATCTCTACCAAAGTTTAGCTGTAAAAACCTTAAATACATCAGCCAATTTACGTATATCCAATCCCCCTTCAGCACTTGGAATGGCTATATTTTCCCATGCAGTCCAATTCATCTTTGTACTAGCCAATGAACTTCCCCACATAAAAGCATTAAAAATTCTCTCAATTTTCTCAATTACTACCACCGGTGACTTTAATACTTGGAGCAAATAAATTGGCAAAGATGAGAGAACACTTCTTAATAAAGTAATACGCCCCATCTTGGAGACAAGATTTTATTCTCCCATTTTGTAATACGATCTCTTATCTTACTAATGAGAGAATCAAATAGCAATACCTTTTTGGGACCTGTATATAGGGGAGCACCAAGATACGTGATGGGTAACATTTGCTAGTGAAATCCCGTTGCTTGTGTTATAATCTGGCATCTCGAGTGGACCATATTTTTAGCGACAATGAAACAACTTTTGCTAGGATTAAGTTTCTGTCCTGAATTCTGTTCATATTCCTATAAAAACATTAACACTTTCTGCAACGCTGCTTTATTCCCATTAGCAAAAATCATGATGTCATCTACGAAAGCAAGGTGACTAACATTGATAGAACATCCAGTACGATAGTGCAGTGAGCTGAATTGAGAGAATAAATTATTTAAACCACGAGACAAATAGTCAACAACAAGAATAAACAATAAAGGTGAAATTGCATCTCCTTGTCATAAGCCTATCCCAGATTTAAAATACCCAGTCAATTATCCATTAATCAATTAAGAGAACCAACACTTCAAAATGCAACGTTTAATCATATCTATCCACTGATCTTTAAACCCAAATTTCTCCATCATCAAATATAAAAAATCCCAATGTAACCGATCATAAGCTTTCATCATGTCTAGTTTTAAAACAAAATTACCTCATCTTGATTTTTGGCCAAGTTTACCAATCAACTCCTGAGCTAATAGTATGTTATCACTAATTAATCTACTTTTCACAAAACCACTCTGGTTGTCAGTTATCAAAGAGGCAGTACTGTGGAGAGTCAATTAGCCAGCATCTTAGAAATTATTTTGTTCAAAACTGTGCAAAAACTTATTGGACATAAGCCCTTCCATTGCATTGCATTCGGTTTTGTTGGCAACAGCACCAGAGTTGTGGAGGTAACTCCTTGTGGTAACCCTACACCACTGAAAAAATCCTGCACAGCAAAAAGCAGGTCATCCACAATAATATTCCAACAATACTGATAAAAGAGGAAGGAAAACCCATCCGGACTGGCTGCACTATTTTTTTCAATACCAAATACTACCGCCTTAACTTCACACATCGTAGGTGCTGCACATAAAAAATCGTTATCTCAATCAGTTAATAAACAAGGAATTAAGAATCATTGAAACGGGAATTGTCACATTATTCCGCCTTCAAGAGGTTGGCAAAATATTCCATTATCGAGGCTTTAATACTCTCCTGATCCTCCATAACCGACTCATCACAAATTTGAATCCGGAATAATGAATTCCTTATGCGTTTCTTTTGCATGTGCATGTGAAAAAAACGTGTATTCCTTTCCCCTTCAACCAGCCATTTAACCCTTGATTTTTGCTGCCAATACGCCTCTTCAATACTAAGCAACTGATTGAGTCTTGCATATGATACATTCATGCTTTCTCGATTTGCAAGGGACGGATCATCCTGGAAATGCTTTTCACTTTTTTCAGCATGTTTCTCTGCTCCTCGTAGATTATTGAAAATGTCACCAAACACATACTTATTCCAACCTTTTGGAGCATTTTTAAGCCTCTGTTGTTTCAATCAAAAAGCTTTCATTCCTTTCTCCTGCATTGGTAACCTCCAATTATTAGCAACAAATTCTAAAAAACCATGATATTTTATCCAATAGTGAAGGAATCGAAATGAGGAAGGTCGCTGCGTATTGGAGTTAAAACAAGAGATGAGCAGTGGGCAATGATCAGAGCCATCCCGGTTTAAGTGCTATATCCGTATGGTGGTAAATTGAGAGGCCCACTATAAGTTATAAACACTTTATCCAGCCTTTGGAACATATGAGAATTAGTCCATGTGAATTTATTGCCTTCAAAACCTGCATCCATCAACCCACGATCCAGCAAGGCTGTTGCAAAATCTTCCATAGCACTTGTATAAGGATCTATCCCAAAAAGTCTATCTTCCTTGCTTAAAATCATGTTAAAATCACCCCCAACGAGCCAAGGACCCTATATCTCATCTGTAGTATTTTTTAAAAAATCTCATAAAGCTTGTCATTCCATTCTAGTACATTTTGCATAAACAAAGGAAGCTTGAATGGGAAATGGAAGCCAAGGAAATGATAACTGAACATGCAGACATTGGGGATGGTCAAACCTGGTTATGCATGTGATCCCATGCATTCAAAAAATCTAAATTTTTTGAGAACAATTAAAAGCTGCCCCATCAAAGCCTAACTTCCTTCTGAAAAAATCAACTTTGGAAACACATACCATCCGTTCCAAAATCACTAAGATCTTTATTTGATGCATCAACTGTAGTTTTTTTTGCGCCTTTGGATTACTTTACTAGCAACTCCCCTCACGTTCCAAAGTAAGGCATTGATCATAATTGGGTTCGAGCTGCGAAGCTTGCCAAAATGGAATCATCACCAGAGATTCCATCATTTTCTCCCAAATCCACATCTTCCTCCGAGGGTAAACTGATTATTTTCCCAATTGAATCTACAGTATCTGAATGCCTCCTACGTTGCTTTAGAGGATGGACTTCCAGCTCCACAGATTGAGAACCTGAAATAGAAGGAACAGAACTTATTCCTTTATTATACATACACTTACCCAAGGCTAACTCCAAGTTGGGTGGATAATCATCATTTCCCTCCATCCCATCACGTGAGTAGGCCATTTTTGAAGCAACCCGAACATGCTCAACTGGATTCCGCGTCGAGCTCGCACTTTGTCCATCTATTGGACTGTATTCAACACTATCTTCTACCATATCCACTGACACGTTCTGGCCCCCTACCCCACTTTCTAAAAGTTTCTGACCTTCCCCCTGCCGTAAGGTTACTGCTTGTGTAGTTGGCACATTAAAATAACAATTTTTTAAATTCTGTCCTGCAACCTCCAACAGCAACGTCTCATTAACCTCTGTAGGCTCTATTACATCCTTTTCCAACACTCCCATATCTTCGTGTAAGCGGTCCCGCTGCTGGTGCTCTTTTTCATTCCCATGCAACGTAGCATCCACTACCCGGTCCAGAGATTTTTTCTTTGTTTTCTTCTTAATATTTCGATTCGTTACTTTACTCAAACGTTCCTCTTCCCGCTGCTCCAGTGCACCAGTAACAGGTGTTGTCAGCTGCCTATCCCTCTCGCCTAGGCCTCTATCTTGCTGACCCATCTCACCATGCACGTAGAAATTTTTTGCGACTCCGTCCATGACTCCCAGCAGTTGCGGATTACTATCTCCACGACCCATCTGATTCAGATTAGCTTCTTGCCCTTCATTACCCATCGTCCGAACCTCCTGCACTCCTTAGGATACCCCCACCACGCTGTCACATCAATCCTTCTGATCATTCTCATCAGTCCTCGCATCCGACAAATGCCCAGCAAACTCCACTAGGTTTGTCAACCTTTCTGCCATCTGTTGTTGTGGTACCTCCATGTCCAGATTTTTCCTTTTTTCCATACGTGTTATAACCATCTCCGACTGCACTCCCTCCTTCATCGTTCCAGTGGCTCCAACTCGGTTAAATGTGCCTCTCTTTTTTTCACCCATAACTTGCTGCAGTTGAGAAGCTTTAGATGCATCACTACCCTTCCTCCGATCTTCAAATATTCCGTTGGTCGCAACTCCCTTGTTTTCATGCCGATCCTTCATGTCAATCGGCCTTTCCAAAAAATTATTTTTCTTTGCCATGTTACTGTTCACGGGCTCTGCTTGCCCCTATTTTTCTTTTTTTTCCTCCTCCGCACCATCTTCCATCTCCATCGTTTCAAAACGGTTCGACAATGGCACCAAAACCTTTCTAGTATCCCTTACATCACCTGCCTGACCTACAGCATCTTGCACATCGCTTTTCCCCTGCTTATCGATCGGTATCCACTGCACATTATGTTTCGGCTGGACCGCTGGCATCGGATCTTTTCCATTTTCTTGTTTTTGCCTCAGATCTGTTTCTCTCTTCTGCATCTCTCTCTTATCTTCTCTCAAAGCATTATTTTTTGAAAGCTTCCTATAATTTTCAGGCCGGTTACCTAGCACCAAACACGATGAAGCCGAATGACCCACATGACAGCGGTGATCACAATATTTAGGCATTTTTGAGAAATCAACCCGCTACGCGTATCCACCAGTAATAATCCCGGTAACCGGATCTTTGATCATGATCCAAACCTCTTCAACTGGAGCCTTCCGGCAATCATATTCCACACAAACCCTAGCCACACTTGGCCGGGAACCATTATCGGTAGCCTCATCAATAAATAAGGGTTTACCTACCGTTTTTGCAATTAAAAGTAATGCAAATTTTTCATAAAGATGTGCTCTTAAATTAGGAAAAGAGATCCGAACAGGGACGATAGCCGACTCCTTTTCTACTTCGAAATCTAGACTCCACTTAAAAACCTGTATCTTCTGATTTGCAATAAACCATTGCTGTTTGGTCCAAATCTTGTTGAGGCCTTGCTCGTTTGACAAATGGATCAAAACGTGCTTGTAGTCCAACTAGCATATGGCATAGGCATCCGTAAGGCCAATCCCCTTGAATGCTTGACGAATATCCTGCAGCTTTGGCATCTGGCTAAACTTCCCAATAATGGCGTGAACAAAAGGCTAGGCAAGTTGCTGAATCTCATCCTCAAAAAAGGCCGTAGCTAGGCGATCCTTGTAAATGATTGGATCGCGTGTTGGAGGGATCACAGAGGGTTTGTTTCCTACAACAATAGAAAGGAATGACTTTTTCAACGCACGGGGTGAAGGAGACGGTTGAGTTTTCTCATTTATGGCTTTCCGGAAGCCATGAACACTTTGCGGCTGGGATGATGGCTCCACCACCACACTTAGATCTGTCGTCCGCTGTCTTGGGGGAGCACAGGCGACTGGCAGGGACTGGTTTGGGGGATCCGGTGGTCGACTAGTAGCCAAACCGTGGAATGTAGAAAGCGGGGGAAACTCTCGAGTGAGGAGAGCATTGTCCATTTTTTATCCAAGTACTCTAACTTACTTTCTTTTATTTTTATTTTTATTTATTTAATTATTATTAAAACTCTCTTTTATTTGTGCAAGTTAAGTAAAAAATTTTCAAAAACATTTTTAAAAAATTCAAAACAATATATTTTAAAAAAATTCAAAAAAATATAATTAAAAAAAGGTGGTAAGCCACAGCTCCCATTATGGGAAGTCGCGGCTTCCCGGACACAAAAGGACGTGAGCCACAGCTTACTAGGCTGGAAACCGTGGATCTCTTAAACAAGAAAAAGGGGCTTTTTATGGGGTATGCCGTTCCCACACCCCCCCCCCCCCCCCCCCCCCCCCTCGAAGTGGGCTGCCAACAATTGGCAGCTCATTACCTATTTCCCTTCATTGGGCTGCTTGGGCAACCCACTAACCAAACCCAATACCTTTTTTTTGTTTGGACTACCCATTACCTATTTACCCACTACCCACTTACCCATTAGCCCATTTACCCATTTACCCATTACCTAACAAAAACCCTTTTCTTTATTTATTTTCTTTTCAGTTATTTTTATTTATTATTTATTTTTTTGTACATTAATTAATTATTTGTTTTCTTTTTGTAGTAAAAAAAATTCCTATAAGTGACAATGAAGATGATAACAATAAGGAGGAGGATTAGAGTTTCTCAAAAATTTATCCTATCATCAAGGGAATATTTTTTACTTTTTTTTTTATTTTTTTTAACATTAAGGACAATGTTTAGTTTAAGTTTAGGAGGGTAAATTTATTTTTCTAGTGGTGAATGTTTTGTGAAAGTTTTAGATTTAATTTTATTTGCATGTTCATCTAGATTTATAAATAATTTAGGATTAGTTGGTAAATAAATTTATTTCTTGTTTGAATTTTAAGAATCTAGAGTAAAATTGTGCCAATTCTTTTTTTTATCCAATAATGATAACTAGTTGTCTTGAATTTTTAACTTTTGATTAATAAGGTATTTGTTTGGATTCATGCTAAATTCTGTTGTTAAGTATCATTGTTAGGATGTAATTTCCATAATTTTGAGCACTATATCTTTTACTTTGAATTATTATGAATATCTAGTGAAGGTTTTATATTGACGTAAATTTTATATTATATCATGAATTCTATAATTTGCTTGATTTTCTCTCAAGGCGAAATCTTAGGCAATACTTAGTTAAGGACATAAATTAAGCCATTATTGGACCGTTTGAGCCTAAAAAGCCAAACTTGTTAAATTTTTATCCCTAGTATACCCTTTTTGAGCCCAATTTCCCTTTTCTTTGTTTAACTACATAATAATTGAGTCTAGCCTTAAAATAAAATTTTCAATTTTATAACCCTCACTCCTAAGCATGTATATTGTTTTAGGAAATATAAATTGAGTTAAATGTTGAAAAAGGTGGAAAGGTGATGTTAATGTGAAAAAGAAAAAAGTTCAAAATATGAAAAATAACCCCACTACCTACAATATAAAGAAAATAAGTTTGGGGGTGTGAAATTGTGAAAAAAAAATGTGTTGAATGAAAGAAAAGTTCAAATGTGGAAGAAATGGTGTGCTTGGAAAATGACAATAGAGCTCTATATATAAAGTCCTAGAATAATTATATGCTTAAGGTGATTTGAGCCACATTAATATCCTTTATCATACCTTAACCCTAGCCATACTTTACAAGCTTTATAAAGTCCTATTGATCCCTAGCTTTGTATTAGTCTACATTAGTGGAGAGAGAGATAAAAAGTAAACATATGGAATTCTAATATTAATTTGAAATTTGTGTTGGCATAAACTCATCCGGATATAATGATATTCTAGGTAAAAAACCTCACCCACATATGAAAATCCATTCGAGAATGTGCTTTGCATTAGAATTGAAACATGAATTTGAATTATACCTATATTTTTTCTTAGGTTAATAATCGACAGACATACTTTTGAGGAAATTAAGGGGAATCATTGAGTTTGTGCACTTCATCTTTTATAGTAGTAGTAATGGTGACTATATTTATTTTATTTTTCATTAACTGAATTGAATTTGATTTTTGTAAGTTAGTTTCTTTTCTATGTTTTGCTTAAGGACTAGCAAAATCTTAAATTTAGTGGTATGATAACTCTATGATGTAGAGTCATTTGGGCTTAATTTTGATAGTAATTTAGCTTAATTTTTGTAGTAATACATAAAAATTAGTAGATTTATTTAATTATTTTAAATTAGTTAGTTTAGGTGAGTTAATCTAATCATGGTTAATTTTATCCTTAATTTGGTGTTAATATGGATAAGATAAGTTGTTATTGATTTATTTGTGCTTTTGCATGTGTTTGAAAAAAGAATTTTAATGAAAAAAGGAGAGTAATTTTGAGGTGCAAACTTTTATTGCATATATTTTGGTATTTTAGTCATAACTTTATCTACAAAGCTCCAAATGAAACAATTCTTTAACCATTACAAAGATAAGAGAAAAATATACAACTTTCATGTTTATCACTTCACCTAGTTCAGCTTTGAAGATAGTCAAAACTCTTGTTGAAATTAACATACTGTAGTAGCCCTATAGCAATTATGATTTCTATTAATTAATTGGGCAAAGCTACGACTTACATAGTCTGGTGAGGAAATTCCAACTAAAATTGACTTCTTTCTCCACCCAACTTGGCCTTACTTCAAAGCTTATAAAAACAACTTTTCGGAGGACTTGAAAAAAGAACAGAAAGAAACACCAAATTGACATCTGAGAGTTAAGTCGCAAGTCATTGAAGCTAAGAAAAATTTACAGGATTCAAGGAGATTTGGAAATCAAGAATATAACTCCTGAGTTTTTCTATCTTTTCTTTTATGCTCTTATTTTCTTGGTTTTGTTCTTAATGTTTAAAGTTTATTCAATGGTAATGTATAATTTGATGGGGAACTAAATTGTTAATCTAAGATTATGATTGAACTCAATATATAGTTTGAATTATTTATCTCTCTTTTACTTATGTTTGATAGATTTAAATTGTTTATTTTATTTTGTTTTTAATGCTTCTAGTTGACTAGCCACCAATTAGATTGAATTGGAAACCTAAGTTAAACCTTGACGAAGGAGATTTAGGTATACCTTGAATAGAATAGTGTATGATCGAATACACTTAGTTGATTAGGTAATTTGATTTGCATATAGGATAGATATACACCTATAATCCATATGTTGCCAAAGTTAGAACACAAACTTAATGAATCTTTCTTCAATATAATTTGTATAAACATATAGTAAATTAATCGGGAAAGGTATTTTTTTGAGAAACTTGACAAAAACTTATAAATAATTTAAAACTTTAGGTTAGCAACTTAATCCATTAAACTGAGTTAAGAGAGAGAGACAATATTCAGATGAAATATTGAGAAATATCATAATCTTAGGTCTGGTAGTCATTCACATTAATGAAGTAAATTTGCATAGATTAGTTTTAGTTTTAGTTATTAGTTTAATAGTTTCAAATCTTTCTTTTTAATTTTAATTGTTTAGATAAAATTAAGATGTGTTAGTTTTTGTAGTTAACAATAAGGATTAATTCAATTCTCTATAGGATTGACACTCTACTCATCTCTATATTATTTTTGCAATACGTGCACTTGCGTAAGTAGAAAATGAACAACACCTGGATTTGGGTCGACGTGTTTTGGCAATGCCTATATTGATGATTGCTTCGAAATCTGTTTTCAGCATTGATGGTTAAGTTCTTGATGCATATAGGAGTTCCTTAACTCCTAAGTTTGTACAAGCTCTTATTTGTACTTAAGATTGGTTACAGGAACCATTACATCTAGATTCAAGTTGCTTTGAGGAAAAAATTGAGGAACTAGATAAAGTCAATTTGGGTAATATTTTAAATCTACATACTATTTAATTTTTCTTTTTTTAAAGTTCTTATTTCTTAATTTTTTTCATTTTGTTTATCTTTATATTTTTTTATTTTTGTTTATGCATTTGTAAATTTTTCAAGAATTGCTTTGGAGCCAATTGTTTATCGATGAATGATGATAAAAAGGGGGTTATCTTCATAAATTAGAAGATGTTTTGTTCACTATCAATCTGTTAGTTGACAAGTTCTTTACTTTTTAACTTGTTAATATTTAAGGAGTTGGAAAAAGTTGGCATAGTAATATTTTAAATATACATACTATTCAATCTTTTTTTTAAAGTTATTATTCCTTTATTTTCTTTCATTTTTGTGTATCTTTAGTTTTGTTATTTTTGTTTATACATTTGTAAATCTTTCTAAAATTACTTTGGAGTCAATTATTGATTGATGAATGATGATAAAAAAAGTATTTTCTTTAGAAATCAAAAGATGTTTTGTTTACTATCAATCAATTAGTTGATAAGTTCTTTACTTTTTAACTTGTTAATATTTGATAATTGACATGTTGACTTGTTTTATTTTTGAAAATATTTTCATATTTGTTGTTGACTTGTGATTTGTTGTTGCATGTTGGATCTTGGAACTATTAATTTGTTGTCAAGTGATTTCAAACATTTAGTTATATTTTTGTTTTGCTGATGATTTCATTTTATTGTGTTGCCTTTATTTATTGGGTAAAATACCCTTACTTCTGTAAGTTTTGATCGAAATTACACGAAAGTCTATTAGTTTATAAAATAAACATTCGACCTCAAGAGTGCAAACACCATTAACAGAAATTGTGAAAAGACTAAAATACTCTTTTTTTATTAATTTTAAAAATTATTAATTATTATATTTTTTCAAAAAAGAAAAAAAGAAGGGAGCATTGGTGCTCCCCAAATGGGGAGCCTTTTTTTAATTAATAATAAATAATAAATAATAAAATTATATAATAGTAATTATAAAAACTAATCAAGAGTAAAATTATCTTTTTACTCTTGCCACGTCAACAAGTTAACGAAAATACTAACAGTTAACTAATGACTGGACTTACGTGTCCAATGAAAAATATTTTTTGAAGCAGAGTATCCATTTCGAAAATTAATAGACTTCCGTGTAATTTTGATCAAAACTTACAGAGGTAAAGATATTTTACCCTTATTTATTTGATAATTTTACCAAAAAATAATGTTGGGGTTAGTTTAATATTCTAATGTTTAGGGTTGATTGCTATGAATGGTAATTAGCTCCTAAAAAGAAATTAGGAGAATTTTACGAAAAAATAGAAAATCTCCGATTGCTAAATATAGAAAATGACCATTCTTCGTAGGCATACTCTTATTTCCTTTTATAAATAAAATAAAATAGTCTAGTATTTTTTTTTCATTTTTCTTTTGTTGCCTCTTTTTTTTTTGGAATGATTTTTCCTCTTGATTTGCAAATAAATAAAAGAATGTGTTTAAATAAACGTTAAATTTTGATTACTCCTCTTGACAATTTGATGACTTATTTTCTCTCACTAGTTGACTCTATTAGTTTTTTATGATAATAAAACATTCATATTCATTTGTGTCTGATTTTTCTACTTGAGTGTGTAAGACAAAAATCCATGTCAATAATAAATTAATCACTTAAAAGCAAATATCAAAACTCATAAGAATAAGAAAGTACAATTGAGTAACAAAATAGAAGCTACTTAGTTGGATAATCAAGGGAGTTAGTTAGTTAAAATTCAAATGTCAAGTTGGCGGGTTAAAGCAAGTTGAGAAACAGAGAACACTTAGTCGACCAAGAGACATGGTTAGTCAACTAAGAGCATACTACCAAAAATCCAGATTGCAAAACGGAGACCACATAATCGACTAAGAAGCAGAGTTAGTCAACTAAGAGCTCACTGCCAAAAATTCAAATTGCAAGATAGAGACAACTTAATCGACTAAGATATATGTTAGTCAACTAAGAGCATTTTGTTTGAAAATTTAAATTTGGATGCTAAAAGACAAATTAACGGCTAGAATTGTCTCCACACTATATCCAACGGTCTAAAGCTGTTAAACACTCATCAGAGTAGATTTTCAACATATATAAGGCACTCCCAATGGCTAAGAATCACATCTAAGGCTTCCAAGATAAAAAAAAGAGCTCAAAAATTACAAAAACTCTCTTGATACTTTCTGCACTTCACTCCTATCCTTGTAAAAGATTTAAGTACTTCACTTTGTACCACTTAGATCAGGTTAGTGATCATGGTACACCTTTATTTCTCTTCTCTTTGATTACTTAAAGTGTACGAGACACTCTAAGGGGATTGATCAAGCTTGGATTGCTTGATTGAGTGTATAAGTTCTAACTCAACCTAGGAAAAGTTAGCTTTGAGTTTTTGTTGATCTCGAGAGAAACCATCATAAAGATTGTGGCTGATCTTACGAAAAGCCTTTGTAAAAACTTAGTGGAAGCTTGTGAATTCCACCATTCATAGAGATTTAGTTTGAAAAATCCTTGGTTGAACAATTAAGATAGTGGATGTAGGTCTCAGACCAAACTACTATAAATCTTTGAGTATTGTCTGTTATGTTTTATTTTTCATTTCCATTATTTCTTCAATCATTCCTTCATCCCGCTTCAGACTTCTCGTTTTTAACCTCCGACTTACTCGAAATTAGAAATCAATTTGTGTAAGAGCAAAAAAGTGTTATTCACCCCCTCTAACACATTTACTTGGGACCAACATCACTTAATTGATGTCATAGATTATGAGTGTGATAATAATAATAATAATTTTATTATTCAATATGATTGTCAATTATTACTATTATACTACATAAATACAAGTCCATCTTTGACTCTTCTTGTTATTCTCAATAAAAAAATAGGAGGTAAGTAATGGTTGCATAATGTCAAAGAAAAATCTAATTGTCTTCTTTAGTAATGACAAGGTATTATTAAAATTATGACAATGAAATATTAAAGAGGAATGAGTCTTCCATATTGCAAGCTTTCATATTTCCATTCAATATTTTTCTTTCCATTCCTTTTTATTAATGCTTTTGATTTTGCATTTTAAAATTTAAATTTGTAATTAAAAATATATCATTCAATTACGATTGTGAAAAAGAATTAAACTCAATGACGCAGACGTAGAATCTTGACTTGCCGACAATAGGATGGATTTGGATGATAAAGGTATGTTGTGATACGCGCTTATTCTTCCTCTTTCTTATCCTTTCTTTCTAGTCTTACCAAACTTATGATGGATCACTCATGGAAAGTGACCATAAAATAAAAGATCACTAAAAAAGGATCAAATTCTCGACAATGACAACACTTTCCACGCAATTTTTTAGATCTCATATTGAAATCTGAAAAAATTAATAAATAAAAAATTTAGATTTACGAAAATAAAAAAATTATTTTTTTCAAAATAAGGTTATATTAATCATAAAGCAAATATAATATTAATAATTTCTCTAAAAAACTTATTAAAAAATTAAAAATTAAAAAAAATGATTTAACTAACTAAAATTGATTAATGATAAATTTCGTTCATTGGGTTCGATAAATAATCTAGGGAAAGTGAGTTAAGCTAGTTAGTTTGATTTTTTTTAATGAATTAATCGGCTTAACAGATTGCTTACCGCCACCTTCAACTACCTTTTAATTTGTTTAATTATCTAAAAAGATTTTTCTTTTTCTCTTTTTTAAAAAACAAATAATTGTGATATCTTTTTCCTTTTCCTCTCTCTTCCTTTCACACTTCTATAGATTAATTTTCACCAAATTTCAAAAACAAAATCTAGATTTAGGATTTTTAGATTTTTTTTTTTGAGATTCAGAAAAAATGAAAAAAATTTAGAAAATTACTCCAATTAAAAGAAAGCAAGAAGTAAGAAAATTAAACGCTGCCATAGAGAATAAGAAAATTAAAAAAAAATTATTGTCATTAATAAAATAAAACCAAAACAGAAAAATGTGCTTAAAAGAAAAGAAAAAAAAATATGATTTTCAACGCATCCGGTCCAAACGCGTGGGACCTACACGCCAATATAAAGGTCAAAGCGGTAAGTTCGAATGACGCCAGGCCTTACATCAGTTCTGTTCTCAAGCCTTAACTGCTAAACGACACGTGCAAAACCTCTGTAGGTCCCACTCCCACATTAATAATTTTTTCTAGTCCCTCGCACATGATTTTTTAATAGTTTTTAAATTGATTGGTATGTTAATTAAATTAATTATAAATAATATGTATAAATATAAATAAATTAAAAAATATTTTGTTTATTAATAGAATTATGTGAGCATGTAGCATAAATTAAATAGGTGGTTATTTTTTAATTCAAATTCTTAACCTACTCTTTAATTATATAATTTAAACAAAATATTCCATGTCATTGTACTAACTAAAACCTAAAAAATTGATATTTCCAAAGCTTGCATTATACCAATCTAAAAATCATGGTGAAATGTGGATTTTTTTTCCAAGTATAACTTTATTTTTGAAATTGTACTACCAACTTAAATTCTATTCTCTAAAAAAAAAATCAAAGATCAAAAGTAAAAAATATTAATAATTAAAATACAAAATTTTTGAATGCGAACAATTAAAATGAGATAAAAGTAATAATATTATATCATTTAAGTTCAAAACCTTTAGAAAATATATGCTTTTTTTTTTGTCAAAAGCACATTTAAAATTGCATGTTTAGGTAATTACCTTGGCCAGTTTTTAATTAGTCAGCCCAAATGCACCATAAGTGAATCTAAGTGTATCACACGTATTTTATGATATGCATCCATTCACATATATGGATGTACTACTGATTCATGATAAAATCGATTTTTCATATAGATACTAATCAAATTTAGTGTGAATCAAATCGTACTGTATTATATATATAATGATTTTAACAATTATCTGTAATAGGTCTTTCAACAAAAAAAATTTCATGAGAGGTCAGCGGAGTGGAGTCTTATCCTTACAAATAATTTTTTGTAAATGGTTCAATAAGAATCAACATTGAATCAAGGCAATAGATTGATTAAATTCATACAAATATTAAATTAATTCAAAAATAGTATATATCAATATGCAAATTTAATTTGTAATCATTGAACAATTAATAAAAATTATACCATACATAATTTTAAATATTCAATTTTTTAAAAAGCATTAAAATTTAAATGCATAAATCAATTATATATATATATATGTTAGTGATTGGTCATGCAAATTAAACAAAGTACGCAGTAGAAAAATTAAAATTTGTCGTTCACGAAAACCAATGATCATTTGGAGTTCAATGATTTGATGTAAAAATAAAAATATCAAAACATTTTTCATAGAAATATGATTACCTTTGGCCCTGGGATGTATGAATCGACGAAAGGCAGCAACTCTTAGACTTGAAATCACGCACATAGAGCTTGGTTGTCAAAAACCAAAAACCATCCAATTGTCTGGCCTCCAACGGTATACACACAACGTCAAAATCGAAAAACCTTCTCCAAAGTTGGGAAAATTATGGCTTCAAGCCTTGTGCTAGGAAAATGGGTTTCAAAAATCCCTTCTTCACCTTATATTTCCTTGCTGGCCGAACTTATGGAAAAGAAACTATTTTCTCTCTATTACCAAGGAGGTGACTCGGAGTACAAAGTAGCAGTAACTCTTCTAAGTTGGTGAAAGGGCGACTACAACTTAGTATTTATACTTAGGTTATATTTGTGAAAATAACCCCAAGCTCAATTAAACATTTTAATTAAGCCTTTTAGTGGTTCTCTATTAAATCCCACTTAAAACAACTCCCATTTTGATTTTAATTTTGTCACTTATTGTGTGCAACTCATTAGGTTTCTTGTATGTTAGCAACAAACATGAATTATAATCCAAGTCCAACCAGGATTAAATGAATCATATGCATTATCAACCTTACGTTGATTAATTCAAGTTTATAGACCAAGATTGACAACTAACAATGCATTATTGTCATGATTCGGAACTCTTATTGAGCCCGTGACAACCGTCGCGACGTCTCGATAAACATTCATTTCTCGGAATGCTAATCGGAACTTCACAAGGTTTTAATACCATTTTACTCATCTCCCCTATGAGCAATCATTGCAAACATTATGTCTTAAAGGATTTTAAGCTTTTTCCAACTCAAAACAGTAGAAAAATAATTTTCGCCTCATAGGGGTATTTTGGTAATTTTCCTTTTAAAATTTTGAAACTAGCTAAAAATGTAGTACATAAGTAGGAAACACATATTTCATAATCATAAATATAATTTGTTATCTAAAACATCTATTTTAAACGAAATTGTAATCTATTAAAATAAAATAAAAATATTTAATAAAGTATTTAATTTTCTTACAAAGCAATTTTTATAGAGTTATTCTATCACGACCCGAAACTCCCATCAAGCCCGTGACAACCGCCGCGACGTCTTGATAGGTATTCACACCCCGAATACCAACCGAAACCCCGCAAGACTTTCATACCAGTTTTCTTACCTCCCCTGTGAGTAATCATTGCTAAACGTCGCGTCTTAAGAGATTTCAATCTTTTTCCCATTCAAAACAGTGGAAGAATGTTTTTCACCTCACAAGGGTATCTTCGGTCATTTTTCCCCGAAACTTTCGAAACCGACTAAAAATGTAGTAATCAAGTGGAAAACACATATGTCATAAATTAAAATAAATTTAGATATATAAAACACTCTTTTTGAGTAAAATTATAACTATTAAAATATAATAAAATATTCAAGAAAATATACTAATTTCTTATAAAATAATTTTTTTATAGAATTATTGGTAAACAATTTTTAGGACGTAAAAGTAAAATAAATTCTTATATACAATAATAAGTTAACCACAATATACAATTTCATTTACAGCGACCCGTGGGTCCACAATGAACAAAGTATAGAGGACAGTAAACCTATTGTGTGGTGAGGTTGCAAAGCCAACTGTAGTCCTCAGCAATGCTCAACTATCTACTAACTAATCCAGTCCTGAAATGGTGGAAAGGAGAGTGGTGAGATTATAAAATCTCAGTGAGTAAACAAATACCATTTAAACTGTCTAAAGTCGAGTAAAATAAGACAAAATTCAAATTCATTCTTTGTATTACAATTCACCTTATCTCAACTCATTTCAATTGAGTAGAAACAATTAAAATATTCTATCCCAATGTATTTTATAACATACGTATAACTTATATGACTTATGAATCTCTTAAAAACTTAACTTGGCTCTTGCTAAAATCATTCTCGGGGATACCCCTGCAAAGACATCTGACCGAGACCGCCAAGGCTGTTCAGTGTAGTACACACATGAACATATTTTTACATTTTTAAATCTAGCCATTCCTTGGCATTAGCCGAGTCTCACTCTTGCGCGGTGGTCCACGTGATGTGCACTCAAATCTTTACCTCCAAAGATACCCCACACACGGCTCTCCGATCGAGGTAAGGTAAATCTGATTCTGTGCCTCTTCTCTTAGGCTGGCCCATAGAACCTTCGACTGCAGGGATTATGGATTATTTTATCTACTACCTATTTCATAAAATTTTAACTGTATGATACGGTAATTTATCGCAATCTAGCCTCTCAAGGCTGAATACACAGTACATATAATTTTCAACATGAAAACCAGTTTAGCCATTCATGCCCACATATTGCTATAAGTCATATAATTTAAAACACAATTTTATAACACAAGCAGGCAGTCTCCAATTACTCTAATTTCAAAATCAGTATTCAATTTTCCATAAAATTTATAAAATTATTCTATAAAATCATAATTTCTCTTACAACAAAGCAATTTACCATTTAAACCCATTTTCTATAAAATCACACAATTGAATAAAAACTACTCTAGATAATTAAGACGATAATAAGTTTACTCATGATTTTCAGAAATCAATTCCGGGTACTCCGACTCCTAAGCCTCTGGTGCGATTTCCTTGCCTTTATCAGAGAACTCACCACTTTGACAAATTGCACAATAATTTAATCATTACATTTATGCTAATTAGGTATAAAATTAACCTAATTTCTATATGAATGCATGGAATGCTCAGTTAACCGCTTAAACACGGTGTTGACCTAATTCGACTTATCACCCGATTAAATTGCTAACACATCCAATTTAACTCCAAATTGCTCCATTTCATTTTCTAATACCTCAATTCATTAAACACAATTCCAATAACCTAAAATTCAGCCTAACAACCCTCATAATTCTCCATGGAAAAATTCGGCTATTACGGTGCACTAACACCATGATTTTTCCTAATTAATTTTCTCACCATAATTCATCATTTCTCAACCATTTCACTTGAATCAAAACCAATTCACCATCAATACTCAACATACAAGATTCAACCATGAAGGGTTTCCAAGGATCAAGAAATTTTCTTCACTTGTTTTTACACTACAAATCATTAATCACCTAAAAACACTAACATACCTCAAAATCAACCAATTCCAACATCATTTCTCTCACCATACCCATTTGATTAGAATTGAATTCATTATGAAATCATGCTTCTCAACCATAGAAAATCAAAAGAAATGCATGGGTAATGTAGATCTCAAGGAAAATTAAAGAATTTTCACTTTACCTTTCTTGATTCCTTGGAATTTCACAATTTCCCCTTGATTTTTCCACCTAGGTTTTTGTTTTATCTTTGTTTTCCCTTTTCTTCCTTTTGTTCTTCCTTTGGGCGAATATGGGAGTGAAAATGAGGTTTATGGGCTGATTTTTATATGTTTAATATTAAATAATAAAGGCATGACATGTGGCGAAATGTCATTGGTCCATAATTTTAATTATTTTGACTTTTTCACTTAAATTTTCCACCATATATTTATGCCATGTTTATCCATTCCCTCTATGAATAAAATTCACAAATTTGACCAGTGTTAGGGGTGAAAATTTACCGTTTTACCACCGCGGTGGTAAAATTACGATTTTACCCTTATACTCTGAAAAGTACCAGAATTACATTTTTTTCACTTTCCAACTTCAAATTACACTCCAATTGATCAATCTTAGTCAAATGAGTCAAAATCTTTTCTAAAAATTCTCATTTTGTCCTCGAGTGAAAAAATTACTGTTTTGCCCCTATGCTCCAAAAACACCGAGAATTAAAATTTTTCACTGCTAAACCTCATATTATGCTCCAAATGATTAATCTTGGTTAAAAATTTCATCAAATATCCAAATTGAATTTTTAGGTGACAAAATGACCATTTTGCCTTTGAATTTCAAAAATTCCAAATTGACCCCAAATTGGACCTCGAACTCCGAATCACTGTTTTGAGTCATCATTGGACTGTGAAATCCTCAATTTCACTCTTAAAATCCTTATTTGAACTTGTTCAAGGTTTAAATCATCCCAGTTGTACTTCTAGTTATAATATCAACTTTTAAATATTTTTCTGGGTTGTTCAAATATACAATCACTCTATCAATCACATGTATAACATGGTAAAATTTTAGGGCTGGGCTTGACATATTCATAAATAATTTTTGTAGCGTAAAAGCAAAATAAATTCATACATACGATAATAAAGATAACCAAAGTATGAAATTACATTTACAATGACACGTGGGCCCCCGACTAACCAAATGTAATGAAGGCAATGAACCTACGGTCTCAAAAGGTGCAAGTCCACATGCAACCCTCGACAAAGTCTGCTATCTACAGACAACTTTAAGCTTGAAAGGGGTGGAAAAAGAGGGTGGTGAGATTATATAATCCTAGTGAGTAAACAAATATCATCTAAATTATCTAAAACCGAGTAAATAAAGACTCTTAAAATATTCCATCCCAGCAAGTGTTTCATAACATGAATACTCATTTCATTCAAATAATCAACATGGCTTATGAATTTCTTAAAAACTTGGCTCTCGCCAAAATTAGTACTCATCGATGCCTTGCGCAGGGCATCCACCCGAGTCCGCCAAAGCTGTTAAATGTCACATACACATAAAACACATTTTTACATCTGATAACACAGCCGTTCCTTGACGTTGGTTGAGTCTTACCTTCACGTGGTGGCTCGGCGTGGGGTGCACTCAAATCTCACCTTAGGAGATACCCTACGCACCTCTCCAATCGAGGTAGGCACATAATCGGGTTTACCGTGCCTCTCTCATAGGCTGGTCCACGGAACCTGCCATTGCAATGACCACTCTATAACCCACCAATTCAATAAAATATCCACAACATAACATGGCAATTATATCACTATCCAGCCTCTCAAGGCAAAACAAGCAGTGCACATATTTTCACACAATTACCAATCCATCCATTCATGCTCACATTATCATAGGCCGTTCATTTCAAATCGTAATTTACAACACATCAAGTGGTCTCCAATTACTCTAATTTCAAAGCCATCATCCGATTTTCAAATCGATTTATAAAAATTCATTTTATTTTATTAATTCACATTTTGCTCGTAAAACAAAGCAATTCACCAATTAAATTCATTTTTCCACAAAATCACCAAATTGAGTAAAATTTACTCTAAATAATTAAGGCGATAATAAGGTTACTCACTGTACTAGGAGTTTGAAATACTCCTATTCTCGATCCTTTAGCACAATGTCTTTACTTTTATCAGACTGCTCACCACCTAGACATAGTGCATGATAAGCAATTCACCACATTGATGTTAAACCGTTATAAAACCAATTCAGGCTCGATATATATACATGAAATGGGATGCAAACTGTTCGAGTAACTATCTAAACATGGTGTCCTTTCTAAATTCAATTTTTCCTTCAATGTTCCAAATCATCAAACACTAGATAAATGTCATGAAATATTGCAAAAACCATCATCACATTGTTTCTTGGAAATTTAGCCATGGTAGTGCATCAACACTAAAATTTTTCCTACTTAATTTTCTCACCATAAATCATCATTTCCTAACCAATTCACTTGAAAGAAAATCAAATCCACCATCCACACACTACATGGAAAATTCGACCAATGATGGGTGATGGGAGAAAATGAATTTTTCTTGTTTACTTTTCATGCTACACATCACTAACTAACCAAACACACTAATCTAGCAAGAAATCTAACTAAATTCAAGCACAAAAACCCTCCCCCCATGTTCGGCCAGCCATGGTTCCTTCATGCAAACCTTGATTTCAGCCATGGAAATGAGAAAATAAAGCATAGGAAAGGTAGATCACAAGCAAAAATCAATAAATTTTACCTTTACTAGCTTGATTGCTTGAAATCCAACAATTTCCCTTTGAATTTCTCCTCCTAGGGTTTTGTTTCTTTCTTGTTTTCCTTTCCTCTTGTTTGGTCGAATATTGGGAGTGAAATGGGGGAAATATTGGCTGATTTTCAAGTTAAATATTAAAAAAATCAAGGCTTGGCACTTGTCACACTACCATTGGTCTATTTTTTTAATACTCATCCATTCAACTTTATTTCACCACCACATAAAATGCCATAATTATCCATACTAATAATGAGTGAAATTCATGGATTTGACAAGTGTTGGGTGGTGAAAATTCCAATTTTGCCTCTAGGGTGGCAAAATGACTATTTTGCCCATATGCTCCGAAAAATGCTGAAATTAAAATTTTTCACTTGTCAACTTCAAATCATACTCCAATTAGTCAAATTTGATCTAAATCTCATTTAACATTTTAAATTTTTAACCTTGGGTGGTAAAATTACCATTTTATCCCTAGATCTCGAAAATTTCAATTTGACTCCGAATCAGTCCTCGAACTCCAAATCATCATATTAAGTCATTTTGAGAATTTGAAATTCTCAATTTCATCTTAAAATCCCTATTTTAACTAGTTTGAGGCTTAAATCAACTTAGTTGTACTGCTAGGTACACTACCGCCTTTTGACGATTTTTCGGGACTTTTCAAATATGCAAGCGCTCTATCAATCACATGTATGACATGGCAGATATTTTATAAGGTCAAGCTTGACATTATAGCCACCCAAATGTTAGGAATATCAATATGGTTTGACCAAACTTTCAGTGTGCAGTCTACTAGTGTAATTCATTCCTTTCATCATATCTCTTAGAAAGACTAAATGCATGGCACAATGTTTACTTTTAAAGTCTTTCCATATTAATTCTTGCAACTAACTTATTAACTTTTATGAAATTCGAAAAAATCTTTTTCTAAATATTCATACTACCTTGGCTAAGGATTTCCATGAGTTAGTGCTAGCCAAAAAACAAACAAGATATGTCCCCTAACACTTCACATGGGGTGGTGAATCCTCTCTGGATCACTCAATTGTCTTCATATGTTTCATGTTACACCCAACATCCTGTTTAGGCATCCTCAGTAAGACTCATAGGGATGAAATCAAAGTATACCATTCCATATATAAGACAACCTAATGTCATAAGTCAAAAGAGTACTTACACGGTTGACATATAAGGAGTATTCCATAGACACTCGATGAGATACCAAATGGACTTCTTACAACGGGTCATGTTCAGTAAACTTGCTCTCCTAAGCAAAACCTACATGTCAGTTTCAAGTATTTTTATACTTCAACCTATGAGATTAGTTGCTCACTTCACAAGTAAGGAACAAAACATGTGTTGGCCTTTGAGCATTATCAACGCTCTATCTCAATAATACAATGATGAAAACCTATTTAATAATAATGCTTTGATGCATAAGGATCTCATAATTGTAACTCCTTACAATTCCTTTGCATTTTTAATTCCCAAGGCTTCATCCAATAACTTATTGATGAAAGAAACTTTTAATATTTGGATTTATCCAAATGATTATGCATAAATAACAACATATCCCTTAACCAATCTACTTGGCTCTAGAGCATATACCAACAATATATATATATACTTCTTAATTAATACAATTAAATAGGGCTGAGAATACACAACCTATCATTAAAATTATCCATGGGTTAAGTTAAATAGTTGGAATTGATCATATCAAGCCTAATCTAATCCATCTATTTAAAAAACATTTTATTATCAAAATATTTTAAACTTTAGCTAATTTTAAAATAATTAAAAAGCAAGCTAGTCATGGCTCTAGAGAGAGGGGTGTAAAAGAAAGAAACGGATTGTTTTCGTAGGTAGGCATGGTGGAGATGGAGCAGCTATGTTTTGTCAATGGTAAGGGCTTCAAGGCAATAGGTTTCATGATTAGTCAAAGTCAACAAGATGGAGAAACTCTTTCAGCATATTTGGTTTGGGGAATAGTTAAGCTATTCCTCATCCATGCCCATCTACTATTCTATCCTTTGTTTGGTTGGGCTTAGTGGCAAGGAATAACTATTTTTAAGTTTTAACTTTTCTTAAATTTTTGTCAAAAGTCAAGTATAACAAAATCCTCATCCCATCTTGGTATTTGCTATTCCATGTTTGATAGAATAGCTTTCAAAATCGTTAAGACTAAATTACTCTTCTTAAGTTTGGAAAATTACAACTCTACCAATATAAAATCACACATTTCTCTTTTTCCTCTTCTCCCTTCAGTGATTAGTTAAGTGGTATTTGTAACACCTTTTCCAGTGATTAGTTAAGTGGTGAAAAATTTGAAGAATCAAATGAAAGATCTCATTGAAATTCAAAATTAAAATTTCACATCGGTAAGGCATTGGAAAGTAATAGGGGGAAAAGGATTATACAGTTGAATTAAGACTCTCATAATGTTGAAAGGATCATGGATCCTTTAGAGAGATCTACAACATTTGAATATGTTGAGAATCAATAAGATGGTGGTTACAAAAGATTAAACAAAAAGGAAGTAAACATTGAAAGATGTGGCAATTTAGATTTTGAATTTAATTTAGGCAATAATGAACATGTGAAGCAAATATCTCTTATGTAGGGTAAGACCTACTTGGGATTCTCAAATTTGAAATTATCAGCAAGTGTTGAGGTAGAATTTGATTAAAGGAAAAAACATGTAATTCAATCTTTTGCACTGATAATGGGACTCCTTTTAGTTCCGTGACACATGTTTTTGACACTTTAGATTTTGATTCAAACAAGAGCAAAAGGATTGGTGGAATTAATAGTGGTTCAAAACATGAGTGACAAAGATGTTGAATCACATTATAACTTAGCAACAGTAGGAAATGGAAATAATAAGATTCATGCCAAGAATGGGCTTTAAGAGGGAATTGAATCCTTTTCAATTTCAACCTCTCAATGTGATATCTATTGTAGTCAAATTTGAGCTAATTGCATAAAGAACGTGCACTAGAGAGACAAGCTTTAACACTTGTGATCGTGGCATTGATGCAACAATGCACTTGGAAAATTGTAGGTGGCACTTAACCACTAATAAAATTGGAAACATGGTGTACCAAAAGGATAAAGAACTGGGTATGAATGCAATAAATTTTAATACTAAAAAAAAAAGTCATGGAAGGCCAAAAGGAAGGAGAAATGGTAAACCATCCAAAGTGATAATGAACTATAGTGAAAGAATTTTACATAGCACGAAATATGCTAAGGAAATGGGAGAAAGTGTAATCAATTACCTATGCAATGATGAATAGTTTTCTGACATGAATGTCTCTGCAAAAGAGTTGCTTTATAACTCAAATATCAACTTGATTAGGGTTGAAGTGGTGTGGCAGGTTGGTGGCAATGTTTGGATGAATTTTGTGGGCATAAAAGAGGGCATAGTGAACATAGTGAAGGACCTAGAAATGAATAAAGGGGGTGGCCTCGCATGATAAATAGGTATGCTACCTTAGTACAGTGTGGTTTGTATTTTTTTTAATGAATATAATTACATGAAATGTCAAGGGCTTTGGAAAATGAGAGAAGTGAAGGGCAGTTAAAAGAATAATAAGGAAAGTAAAACCTACAATTGTATTTTTACAAGAAACAAAACTAAATAAAAGGTTGTGCAATGTATTTGAATTAATCTAGTGCAAACAAAAAATTCTTGGTTTTGTGTTGATGTCAAGGGATGAGTTGGGGGTATTATAACCATGTCGAAGGATGATTTCTTGTCATGGAAGAGTAGTGTCTACATTTTAATTTCGTTTTAGTGATTGGCTAGGTGCAAGGATTAATTAGATGATGTGGTTTTCTTAATGTGTACACACGTAATGATGAGACAAAAAGGAATGATCTTTAAGTGTCTATTTTACGTGAAATTCAAAGTAGGAATGTTTAGTGGTGTTTGAGGGGTGATTTTAATACAATAAGGTATGATAAGGAAAAAATTGGGAGATGTGATGTCACAAGGTTGGCTAAAACCTTTGATGATTTTATACATGATGCTGTTTTGGTGAATTTACCTATGTTTGGTGAACAATTCACATGGAGCAGTAGAAGAGAGGAAACAACATTTTGCAAGTTAGATAGATTTTTTATCGATGGTAATGGTTAAAATGCTCCTTTAATATATTGCACAAGTGTTTTCCGTGCTCCATTTCTGACCATAATCTAATAAGGTTGGGAGGGAAGGATACTAATTAAAGATCTGAACCTTTCAAGATTTTCAATTACTAGTTGGATGAAAACAGCTTTAAGCAATTAATCAAAAAAAAAAATGAGGTAAGGTTAAATTTGGCAGCCCTTGTACTCTTTATTTGTGGTAGGGATTAAAAAATTTAAAACCTTCAATTCAAGATTGGAAACAAAAAAAATTTAGTGAGATTCATTGTAAAATAGAAATCTTAAAGGTGAATTGCACAGTCTGAATGTAGAACGACATTCTACGAATGGGGACTTTGGAAAACGGGAAATAATAATACAACAAAAAAAGTAGAATTATGGTTACTGTATCGAATTGAGGAAAGACAATGGAAGCAAAAGTCAAGGGTCTATGGGGTCAAAGAGGTAGATAGAAATACAAAGTATTTTCATGCCATGGGTTCAAATCAAATTGTAAGTCTCAAATTGAATAATCAGCTAATTTAGAAGCCGTTGAAAATTAAAAAAAAAAGAGATAAAAAAACATTTCACACAATTATATGGTAGCAGGAAAATGTTGAAACTTGTTTATTTGAATTGTGGAATTCATAGTTTGAAGATGGAGTCCGTAAAGGCTTATAAGCGCCTTTCACAAAGACAAAGATTATGGAAATTTTGTGTGACAGTAATGGAAACAAGGCACTAGATTGGGATGGATACAACTTTAATTTTCTTAAATCACAGTGGGCAATTGTAAAGCATGAAGTAATGAGTTTTCTTACTGATTTTTATATGAATGAGAAGCTTGGTCATGGGGTTGATGAAACTTTTAATACTTTAATTCCAAAATTAAAGAACCCCACTATTTAGGTAAGTATCGTTCAATTAGTTTGGTGGGGACTATTATAAGATACTAGCTAAGGTCTTGGGTAATAGATTGAAAAAAGTAATGGGAGACATAATTAGGGTACATCAATTCACTTTTATTAAGGGTAGGCAGCTATTAGATTACTCTTTGATTGCAAATGAGATTATTCACGTATTATGAAATAATAGGAAAGGTGGATTGTTACTAAAGTTGGATTTGTGAAGGTATATGATAATGTAAGTTGGGACTTTCTTGAGTTCATGATGCTAAAAATGGGTTTGGGGAGGATATGGTGTAATTAGATTATGGAGTGCATTATGTTAGCCTCAATTTCAATTCTTGTTAATGGCTCACCTACCAAACCTATCAAATTATAGATATATCTTTGACAAGGGTGCCCACTATCTCATTTCTTGTTCAACTTAGTTGTTAAAGCTTTTAGCTGTCTCATGGGCAAAACAAAAGTAGAACAAATATGCAATGGAATTCCCATCGACGAAAATGGTTTGGGTATTTCACATTTACAATACGTTGATGACGCTATTTTCTTTTGTGAACCTAATTTGAAATGTTTACTGAATTTAAAAAGAATATTCATATGTTTTTTGATTGTCTTAGGATTGAAGATTAAATTGAATAGAGTACATGTTTTGGAGTCAACTACAAGAACAAACTATTAGTGATTAAATGCCAAATGGGGTGATTTGGAAACCTAACACAGACGATATGTATTCCTCCAAATCTTTTTATCAAATTACGACAACCATGCAATGTCACAATGCAGAACTTTGGCACAACGTGTGGAAGAGGTCCACCCCATATAGAGTTGAAGTCTTTATTTGGCAACTTAGGTGGGGAAAGATAGTAATGAAACATAAACCTACAAAAAAAGGACTAATTGGAGAGGAGCAAACAGTCTATATGCTTTGCAAACAAATAGAGAAATGGTTGATCATTTATTTTTTTATGTGCACTGAATCTTGGAAGGTATGAAATTTGTGGTATGCAAAATGGAATTTAAATTGGGCAACATGTAATAATTCTTGATCTTTATTCTTATCATAGGGATTGTTAATTTCACCAAAGGAAAATTGTGAGACCCTGTCTAATTGGTTGAAAAGTCGGTATTGTACCTAATGGTACAATTAAGTTAAATCGAGCTTCAACTAGTTTAATAGAAATTCTAAGAGGAATTTCAAAATTCTGAGACCCATGGAATAGCTCAGAATAGTGATTTGGAGTTCAAGGTCCAGTCTGGAGTTAATCGGGAAAATTGACCGGTTAGGGACAAAACGGTCATTTTCTCATTTGTTGATTTATGGAGATTTTAGCCAAAATTTGATCACATTGGACAAAAAGATAATTATATGATATACAATTATCATTATGGAATCATAAAATGATGTTTAGCAGTGTAAAAATTGTGATTTTCGGTGTTTTTGGAGCACAAGGGCAAAATGGTAATTTTACCACCGGAGTGCGAAATGTGAATTTTTTTGAAAGGATTTTGCCCCAATTGGGTAATATTAATTTATATTAGTGTTATTTGAGGTTGGACAGTGAAAATAAAACAATTCCGGGATATTTCGGAGTATAGGGGCAAAACCGTAATTTTGCCATCCCGGGGGCAAAACGGTAATTTTCCACCACCAGAATAATTTTTTCCAGCCATGATCATTTATGGATCAGATTTTTACTTGATTAATCAAGTGGTGGAGAAAGAATGGAAGAAAAAGTCAAAAAGTCAAAAAACGAGCCAATCACATGGTGCCACGTGGCAAGCCTTTATATTTTATTATTTAAGCCATAAAAATCAGCCTTAGCCCTCATTTCTCTCTCTAAATTCTGGAACAAAAACCGATTGAAGGGAAGAAAAGAAGAACAAAGGAGAAAAGTATAAAACCTAGCCAAAAATCCATAGATTTCAAGTGTTTTTCAAGATTCAAGCAAAACAAAGGTAACTTTTCTTTAGATTTACTCTAACCCTAGCTTACCTATGCTTTTGTTCTTGATTTTCATGCTTGAACATTGAGATATCATGAAGAGTTTAATTCTGAAAAATGGGTATGAGTATGGATTTGATGTTGGATTGGATTGAATTTAAACTATGTTGGTGTTTAATGGTAGTTAAGCATGATTATGGACAAAAATGGAAGAAAGAAATTGAATCTCATGGTGGTTCTTTGTTAGGCCGAACCTAGGGTGGAGAGTGCATGAGGAAAATTGGTTCATTTCAAATGAAATGGTTTCATTTGAAATGAAGGAAATTAGAAAATGACAAATGCAAGTGAAAAATGTAGTAGAAAAATTTTCAGTGCTAATGCACTGTATTGGCCGAAATTTTCTATAAAGAAATGAAAAATATTGGATGCTGAAATTGGCATCAATTACATGATGTGGGGTGAATTAAGCTATGAGAAAAAGAATGGTGCAATTTGGAATCAAATTGGACATAATAGCCGATTAATCGGGTAATCGGTCGAGATTAGGAAATACTGCGTTAAAGTGATAATCGGACGCATTTTTGCCTTTGAGTATCATATGTGAGCAATTTCAATTAGTTTATATTAGTTGGGGACAATATAGTAAATTCCCTAATTTTATTCTGTGTCAAGGTGGTGAGAAGTCCGAGAAAGGCAAAGGAATCGTGATTGAGGACTGTTAATCCGAGTGCATCCGGAATCCGGATTTTTCGACACCTGTGAGTGAAATTGCATTTCAAATTATTTGGGAAATGCATATTGTATTGATGTGGATAATTAAATTATTTATCCACAGTTTTTAAAAATACGTGCCGGGAACAAGCCTTTGAGAAAAATGATTTTATGTGGTAGATATGTGTTATGCATGAAAGCATAAAAATATGTATTATGCATGAAAGCATAAAAATATATGTTATGCATGAAAGCATAAAATATGAGTTATGCATGAAAGCATAAAAATATGTGTTATGCATGAAGGCATAGAAAATATGTATTATGCATGAAAGCATAAAAATATGTGTTATGCATGAAGGCATAGAAAATATGTGTTATGCATGAAAGCATAAAATTATGTGTTATGCGTGAAGGCATAAAAAAATTATGTGTTATGCTTGAAAGCATGAAATTATGTGGTATGCATGAAGGCATGAAATATTATTTATTTGATGTGAAATTTGAGTGTGATAAATGTGTACATTGTGATGATGTTTACATGGATGGTTGAGAAGTGTTGTGAAAGTGTTACCACCGTGCACGTGTGAAGAAGGAACATGCATATGCCTGAATGGTATGCATAGTGGGGACGGCGATACGTAACGCCCACTAATTCCTTGAAATTCAGAATTTAGTAAAGTGGGGACGGCGATACGTAACGCCCACTATTTACTAAAAGAAATTCTGAAAGCTGAGCAAAGTGGGGACGGCGATACGTAACGCCCACGATTCCTGGCAATGTTCACGCATGAACTTTGGTGAAGCGTGATTTGCTGTCCAGGAGCTTGGCAGCGACGCTGAGTGATACCGCTTGCCGAGTGCTCTGATACTCCAGCCATGTGCGCGATGTGAGAGTTGCACATGAGCTGGTGAGATTGAGTGATATTGAGTAAAAGTGGGGACGGCGATACGTAACGCCCACTATTTACTAGAAATTGAGAATTGAGTAAAAGTGGGGACGGCGATACGTAACGCCCACTATTTACTAAAAATTTTGAAAGTTGAGCAAAGTGGGGACGGCGATACGTAACGCCCACGATTCCTGGAAACTATCACTCGTGAACATTGGTGAAGTGTGATTTGTTGTCCAGGGGCTTGCAGGGACGGCGATACGTAACGCCTGCGAGTGCTCAGATAAATGTGTTTGTGTATATATATGATTGCTCATGTCCTTGAGTATATATGTGTGAAATTGAATATTATTTAATTATAAATTAAATTGAATTAAGGGGTAGGGTTTGATAATAAATTGGATCAAAATGATTGTGTTCCAAAATGTGTGCATATATGTATATATGTTGTGCATTGATAGATAATGTTGTGTAATGATTATAACCGTACGTGTGAATGATGATTTGGGGCTCATAGAGGATAGGATTGCTGTGTGATCTCCTATCCATGAGCGAATGATGATAAGGGACTTATAGATGGAAGGGATGCTGAGTGATACCCCTTACCAATTGATTTCTGTCTATGAACTTGGAAGGGATGCTGAGTGATACCCTTACCAATTGATTTCTGTCTATGAACTTGGAAGGGATGCTGAGTGATACCCCTTACCAATTGATTTCTGTCTACTAATTTGGAAGGGATGCTGAGTGATACCCCTTACCAAATGATTTCCGCCCATGAGTTTGGAAGGGATGCTGAGTGATACCCTTTACCAAATAATGTTTGCCCAAGAACTTGGCGGCAAAGCTGAGTGATACTGCTTGCCAAGTTCCTTGATAAATGTTTTTCCACTAAGGATAGTGAATATTAGCAGTGTATATGATTGCTTATGTATTTGTGTATATATGTGATTGTATGGTATGCGAATTGTTTGAAATTGAAGATGAAAATATTTCAATGACGTTAAATATGATTGTCATGCATCTGTGTATATCAACATGATGCCTATATGTATTATTGAGAAATTATGTGAAATTGAGTGTACTGAATCTGTGTACCCTTGTATTATGCTGATATGCATTATTAATAAATTATGGTGAAATTGATGCAACCGTGCATGTGCGGAGTGGGAAGTGCAATGCCGGTCTAATGATAAAGGTTGTGATAATTACTACCGTGCATGTGCGGAGTGGGAAGTGCAATGCCGGTAATGATGTATGAGTTGAGAGTATAGTAGAGTGGAGGAAAAGATGGGACAATGAATGAGATAGATTAATTGGTGAATTAAATTGTACGTGGTACATATGCATATATAAATTGTACGGGTTGTGAAACCCTTATTATGTGACGGTTTGTAAACAACCGTCGATTTACTACTTTGATAGAATGATGAGTGTGAATTCAAGGATGTTTAATCCTTGAATGCATAACAAATTCCTGGGTAAGGGAAAAAGGGTTTGAAATATTAGTTAGTTGAAAATGGCCTTATTTTCAACCAGTGCATCATGATTGTCAAATCTTCTGATGAGATTGCTTGTTCCTTCTAATATTCACTCACTGAGTTTTGTACTCACGTTTTCAAAAATTCATGTTTTCAGATTAAGAGACTGTTGGGCTCTAGATCGAGGAGTCCCCATAGTGCATCTACTGGGTATGTGTCTGGCATCCGATAGTGATTCCTTTTGTGGTAAATGTCTCCGCTGGAAGTCTTGGGTCCTTTGTATTGTAAATACAATTTAATTATGTGAATATGTATATGTAATGTAAATCATTAAATACATGACTGGTATAGTGCATGTATATTAATGTTGATAATGCCATTGTGATTTGGCTGTGTTCACACCCGGGAAAAGATGTGTGTATGTATGGTTAGTTATGCCATTATTAATTGGCGCTGTATGCACACAGGATGCATTACGTGTGAATGCCTCACACGAGTATACGTTGAATACAGTAAGTAAAGTAAGAGAAAATAGGCTTGCTTGGGCTTAGTGAGCTATGCTCATTGGGTCCTTGCGCCGGTCATGGCCCGGGAATTGGGTCGTGACAAAAATACAACGTTTGGATTATAACTTTCTTTGCAGTTACATGATCATTGTGGTTTTTCCGTAATGATATGGTGTTTAATGGTGAGTTGTGGGATATTCATCAATTAGACAATCTAATCAAGTTGAGAATTCCAGTTTGGGTAAAAGCAAAATGGCCTAGTGTAATAGAGACAACTGAAGATATTTTCAAAAACACTATTTAATGTACAAATTTCGTAGAAAAATAAAGCAATACGAGTAAAATTAAATTGGATGGCTTCACCTAGAGGTAGGTTTAAGTTTAACGTAAACGGTGTTGCTTGTGGAAATACAAGTGAAGCGAGAATTAAAGGTACTTTGTGTGATGAAAATGGCTCAAAAAATGTGATGTTCTCCTAACCAATTGATATAGGCAACTCTAATTTACTCAAAATACTAACTATTAGAGAAGCTTTATTATCTTTGCAGCCATTGAGTGGGTAAAAGATTTCAATTTGTGGATTGAAAGTGATTCAAGAAACGCGGTGGCTAGGACTATGAAACATTGAGATACACCATAAAGAATGAGGAAGTGGCTATTGCACATGAACAGTCTAAAAAAACATGTAAAGAATTAGAGAACAATGCACATACTTTGTGAAGCTAATAACGAAGCTAATTTCTTGGCTAAATTTGGAGTTTAGAGGAATGGTGATTTGCTACAAGTTTTTGTCAAATACAAGCAGAAATATCCAACAACTCGTGAATTAATTCACTGCTAATCTAGTGTTAGGTATGTATGCACTAAAGTTATATTTACAAACCAAACACGCCATAATAGAGGGATTCTAGCAAGCCACATGATTTATTTTTGCAAATTGTACATGAGCGGAGAGATAAAATTGTTTTTAAATTGACAAGGGTGTTGGTGTATTTTCAAAATAAAAGAATTGTCTCTTAACATGAAAGTTATCTTAGCTCAAAGGTTATGAGACAATTGGAAAAACACCACAAATCAAAAGTTATGTCTTATGGAATGAAAGATAGTTCTTTTATAAGATGATATGAAAAGTTATCTTTTCATATTATAGCTCAAAAGTTGTATCTTATGAATGAATGGTTGTAGTGTAATAGGTAATAATTGAAACATCCCTTCATCCAAAGGTTGTGTCTTAATGCAAAGATATCTTTTAAACAAATAGGTGTTTTGATGAAAAGGTTGTGTTCTTGAAAAAGAGACACTTGTAAGCTTATATAAAGGACTTATTGCCAACCATTTTGACATATCAAAACAAAAACAAAACAAAAGCAGAAACATAGAAAGCAAGAAAAGTATTGTATTCTGAAAATTTACATAAATACTTAAGTTCCCATCAACTGCAAAAGCGTCTAAATTCTTTATAATTTACTTGTTGTAAAAAGTAGGCTCTAAGATCGAACAACTTGGCAAACCTTCAAGTGTATCTAGTGGTCTACTCTCGTAAAGTTCAAGACAAAGTCAGACGTTAGCTTCATTGTATTTCTAAGGTTATTCGCATTATTCTCCTTTGTATACCAGGTGGTGAGAGCAAAATAAGTCTTAAAGATAACGTCAATTGAAAAAACTCACCTTGAAGTCAATTTTGCTGGTTCCTTAAATTTCATATAAATCTCATTTGCACCAACAAGGGTCAAGTTAGTGATGAAGTTACGAGCTACAAGTGAATTACTTTGACGTGGAATTAAAATTCAAAGTGGAACAGTGGACTAAGTTAAAATTCAAATTTTTGGGGCAATGGCCACCCAAAATTTTAAAAATTATTTTTATTTCATATAAAATTTTTTTAAATTTTTATATATTCTTTTAATAGTTCCCTCAAAATAATTTTTTATTTAATAATTAATTCAAATAAAAATAATAAAATGATCTCACATGCTTCACCAAATTTAAACTTTTTTTTTGTTCTTTCAATTTTTATTATTATTTTATTTATGTTTGTTTATTTTTCATATTTCTATTCTTTTTCTTCTCTAAATTTTTACGAACTATCAACTATATTCTTTTTTCTTTATTTTTTGTTATGTCATATGTGGATTCTATCTTCAACTTGCTATGTTTTTCTTTTTTTTTTTCTGTTATGTGGATTTTATTTTTTATGATTTTAATCTTTAAAAATTAATATATTATTATGTAATTCTCAAATATAAGTTGTAGTGTTGCACTATTACTTAAAATTTCACCAATATATTATTTTTTTATTAATCTTGATTATAAAAAATGAAATTATCTTGAGTATATCTTTTTTATGTATTTTATGTTTTATATTTAGCTGAAAGTAAATTATCTTGAATAAATAGTCTTTAAACAATCCTAATTATATAAGAGAAAATTATTAATATTGTATTTCTTATTTAAATATTTATATTTTATGCATTATAGTTTTATATTTAGTATTATAAGTTTAAATAGAAATAAAATAAAAATATTGGATGTTGATTGCATTAATTTTTGTCAAGTATGAGTAAATTGAAAATAATTGACAAATTCTTTAAAAGCAAATATGCAATGTGACACTAGAAAGCAAGTCAACAACACCTCGATGGGAGAAGAAAGGATAACAAAATGTCGTGAAACACAGCAGACTACAAGAGGAGAAGAGCAGGTATCTATTCACAGTTTTGGCATGCATGGGCAAATGGTGAACGATGTGGAAGCAAGAGAAGTGTCAGAGCATGCAGTCAAAGAAAAGACAGCGCACAGGGAGAATTACGTGCAGGACTGCACAACGGAGCATGGTAGAAAGAAAGCCACCCGAACAAATAAAAAGAAAAAAACCCTCCAAAAGCCAACCTCAAGCGCAGCAGAACCTAGGTTACAAGAAAAAGAAAAACAATCCACAAAAAATTCCTTTGAGCTGGCCCCACCTGCCACAAGACCGACAATTGCTGGCAAGGACGCTCTAAGGGGTCCAGTGGCAAGATAACAACCTGCAAGCAGTCCGCCACATCAATGGAACCCTGCACACACGGGTAGGGGTAAAGAAGGCATGGAACCAGCAGACTTAGTAGAGCGGGAAGAGACTTTAGAGCATGATTTTATCCAAGCTAAGCCTACAGTGCCAGCTCCTGTGGGAAATGACAACCCAAGAGGCCCAACCGAAAGAGCTACAACCCGAAAAAGGCCTACGCACCCCCCACTAACCAGATCGACCAGCGGGACCCAGCGGTAGGCAAGCTGCCTACAATCCCAGCCACCAACCAGTTTGACCAGCGAGGCCCAATAGTAGACGAACACCTTACTTGCCCCTCCACCAACGAGCCTATCCAGCGGGACCCAACTGCAGACAAATCATGACAAAACCACACTTCGGGCAGCCAATGTGACCAAGCAGCGGACATAATAAAAAATAAAGAATCAAACTCGCAGGATTTGACTTTTCGGGCAGCAACTTCAAGTGTGCAAGAAATGGACAAGCAAAAGGTCCATTCAAAGCCTCTCTCCCCCTTACCCGGTCTAAGGGGCCCACCAAGCCAAGTCATGGGTGAAAAAAAAATTTGTGATAGGACATTAGTGCATGGGTCGATACAAGCAGGTGAAAAGAATAAAACTTATTTTAAAGCACCTTTGGAGAAGTCAACAGCATTTGTACATGGGGACGATCAGCAACCCTCTGGTGGGCCTGGAAAGGAAATAGCTCTAGCCGAACCTACAGAGTTTGATGAGACATTAGGCCAAGAACTTACGCAAGCATTTAGAAGTGACAAGAATAAAAACTATCTTAAGGCCACATTGGAGAGACAAATGGCTACTCTGCACTAGAGCAACCAGCAAACAATAAAAAGCGGGTCGAAGAACCAGCAGGAGTCAGTGGATTTAGCTGAAGGCAGTGGAGATCATAACCCATCAAAAGATCAAGGTGCATATGTAATCCAGTCCAGTGCAATAGCTGACATGGCTGATGGCAGAGTTGAATTCAGTCCATACGACAAACAAGGTAATTCCCTGAGTGATAGTCAAAGTGATCAGATGCAAGCTGTGGTTACAAAGTCATGCTCACGAGAGTGGATGGAAAACAATGAAGATAACATTCCTGCTCGGGAGTCCGCATCTGGTAAATGCATGTACAACAAGGAAACAAGTAATGCGCCTTCGGTTCCAGAATCTACTGCGGTCATTCTGGAGGTCCACCCACGAGTACGACACAGGAGACACTCTGACACTTCAGTCCCGATTGGCAACTTTTCCATTTTAGCCTCAGATGAAGCCGTGAATATGGAGGAAAATGATGGGGCCTCTGATAAAGACTCCATCTCAGTGAGCTATGCAGCCATAATCCATCCATGATTAGTTGTATGATTTGGAATGTGAGAGGAGTGGCTGGTGTTGCAATTCAAAGGCGCTTGAAAAAATTAAAAATGATGCATAACATAAAACTGATGGTCATCTTGGAGCCTATGGTAAGTGAAACACGAGCAGAATATTTTAGAAGACGCCTCGGATTTGATAAGGTAATCTGCAACTGTTCACATAAAATATGGGTTTTCTCTACTGCGGAAGTCTGTTGTGAAATACTAACGGATCATATTCAATGCCTGCATCTGAAATTATCTCTGCCTTAGCTTCTTAAACACTTGTTTGCTTCCTTTGTGTATGCCAAGTGCACTAGGCAGGAACGTTTAGATTTGTGGAATTTGCTGCGTTTGTTTTCTGTTGAGATACGGGACCTTGGCTTGTGGGTGGTGATTTCGATGCTATTGTGAGTTGTTCTGAAAGGTTGAATGGTGCCCCTCCCCATGGTAGGTCAATGGAAGACTTTGCTTCTGCCTTGATGGACTGTGGTTTGATTGATGCGGGATTTGAGGGAAATTCTTATACATTGACCAATAACCATATTTTTCAAAGGTTGGACAGGGTGGTGTATAACTCAGAATGGGCTGGATGTTTTTTCTCGACACGCGTGCAGCATTTGAACCGAGATGGATCTGATCACTGTCCCTTGTTAATCTCTTGTTCTACTGTCAGTCAAAGAGGACCCTCTACATTTCGGTTCCTCCATGCATGGACAAAGCATCATGACTTTCTTCCCTTTGTTACAAAAAGCTGGGAAGCTCCTATGTTTAGTTCAGGTCTGATGGCATTTTGGCTCAAACAACAACGCCTGAAACGGGACTTAAAGTGGTGGAATAAACATACTTTCGGAGATATATTTGTAAAGCTGAAGTTGGCAGAGGCAGAGGCAGAAAAGAGAGAATTAGATTTTCAGCAGGATCCTTCAGTTATAAATCGAATTCTCCTCAATAAAGCCTATGCCAAACTCAACCGTCAATTAAGCATTGAAGAGTCTTTCTGGCAACAAAAATCGGGTGTGAAATGGCTGGTAGAAGGTGAACGCAACACAAAATTTTCTCATATGCGGATGCAGAAAAAATGAGTGAGAAGCCATATATTCCGGATTCTTGACTCTGAAGCAAATGTTTTAGATGATCCTCACCTGATACAACACTCTGCTGTTGATTATTTTCACAAGTTGTTGCAAGCAGAAAACTGTGAAATATCTAGGTTCGACACTTCTCTTATCCCTCGGATCCTCTCTTCTGCTGACAATGAATTTTTATGCGCAGAACCGTCTCTCCAGGAGGTCAAGGATGCAGTGTTTAACATCAATAAGGATAGTGTGGCCGGCCCGGATGGTTTTTCTTCCCTATTTTACCAACATTGCTGGGATATAATCAAGCAAGATCTCCTGGATGCAGTGCTGGATTTCTTTAGAGGGTCCCCGTTTCCTCGTGGCATTACTTCCACTACTCTTGTCCTGTTGCCAAAAAAACCAAATGCTTGCCAATGGAGTGATTTTCGTCCCATTAGTTTATGTACTGTCTTAAACAAGATAGTAACTAAACTCTTGCCTAACCGGTTGTCCAAAATTCTCCCAGCTATCATTTCAGAAAATCAAAGTGGATTTGTCAATGGTCATCTTATCAGTGACAACATCTTATTAGCACAGGAGCTAATGGGCAAGCTTGATGCCAAACCAAGGGGAGGTAATGTTGTCTTAAAATTGGATATGGCTAAAGCCTATGATCGGTTGAGTTGGGATTTCCTTTTCTTGATGATGGAGCAATTTGGTTTCAACTCTCACTGGATAAGTATGATTAAGACCTGCATTTCTAATTGTTGGTTCTCCCTGTTGTTCAATGGTTCCATGGTGGGATACTTTAAGTCCGAGAGGGGCCTAAGACAGGGTGACTCTTTCTCTCCCCTTCTCTTTATTTTATCTGCAGAATATCTTTCTAGGGGGATTAATAACCTTTTCAACCGCTATAATTCATTGCATTACTTATCCGGCTGCTTAATGCCCATTAGTCACCTTGCTTTTGCTGATGATATTATGATTTTCACTAATGGATGCCGTTCAGCCTTGTAGAAAATTTTAAGTTTTTTACAGGAATATGAGCAGGTATCTAGACAGCAGGTCAATCCCCAGAAAAGTTGTTCTATCACAGCTACAAGCTGCCCACCGTCAAGAAGGCATATCATAGCCCACACCACCGGCTTTCATCACAAATCACTTCCTGTTACTTATCTCGGTGCTCCATTATATAAAGGACCAAAAAAGGTGATTTTTTTTTATTCCTTAATCACAAAGATTCGAGATCGTATTTCAGGGTGGGAGAATAAGATATTGTCATCAGGGGGCCGTATTACTCTGCTGAGAAGTGTTCTATCCCTCTTCCTATGTACTTACTGCAAGTCCTTAAACCACCAGTGGCTGTGATTGAGAAAATTGATAGATTGTTCAACAGCTTCCTATGGGGTGACTCAGCTGGAAACAAGAAAATGCACTGGACGAAATGGACTAAATCCACATTTCCATGCTCGAAGGGGGGACTTGGTATTCGTAAATTGGAAGATGTTTGTGAGGCTTTTTCATTGAAATTATGGTGAAGATTCCAAACAGGTACCAGCCTTTGGACACAATTTCTGAAAACCAAATATTGTCTTGGTAAACTTCCCCACTATCTCCCACCAAAACTTCGTGACTCTCAAATTTGGAAAAGGATGATTCGGGGCCGTGATGTGGCAATGCAGAACATTCGATGGAAGATAGGGAAAAGGAAACTTTTTTTCTGGCACGATTGTTGGATGGGAGACAAGCCCCTGGTCACCTTATTTCCTATGTTCCAGAACGACATGACGTATGTCAATAGCTTCTATAATGGTGATAACTGGGATGTAGGTAAATTAAATTCTGTTCTCCCTATGGAACTGGTTGATGAGATATTGCAGGTACCCTTTAAAATTTCCCAAGATGATGTTGCATATTGGACACTCACATCAAATGGGGATTTCTCTACTCGGAGCGCTTGGGAGACAGTTAGGCAGAGACAAGCACCACACGCCTTAGGATCTCTCATTTGACACAGGAGCATCCCTCTATCAGTTTCCTTTTTCTTATGGAGGGTCTTACACAACTGGATACCAGTTGAGCTACGGATGAAGGAAAAAGGTTTTCAATTAGCTTCGAGATGTTTATGTTGCTCCTCAGAGGAATCTTTAATACATGTCCTATGGGAGAGTCTGGTAGCAAAACAAGTTTGGGATTTCTTTGCTAAACCCTTTCAAATCCACGTTTTGAATCCCAAGCAGGTTTCTCAAATTTTATGGGCATGGAATTATTCTGGGGACTATGTCAAAAAAGGTCATATCCGCATATTGCTCACAATATTTGTTTGCTGGTTCCTATGGTTAGAAACAAAACGATGCGAAGCATAGGTAATCTGGTCTGTATCCTGATCGAGTTATATGGCGAATTATGAAGTTGTTGAGACAACTTCATGATGGTTCCCTTTTACAACAATGGCAATGGAAAGGAGACACAAACATAGCAACCATGTGGGGTCACAAGTTTCCCCCGAAGCAACGAGCAGCGCCTCATATTTTTTTCTAGAAAAAGCCTTCCATAGGTGAATTCAAGTTGAATGTGGATGGCAGTTCACGGAACAATCAACAAGCAGCTAGTGGTGGAGTGCTTCGAGATCACACAGGTAACCTTATTTTTTATTTTTCTGAGAATATTGGTTCTTGTAATTCTTTGTAGGCAGAATTGAGGGCTTTACTTCGAGGACTCCTATTGTGCAAAGAACGTCATGTTGAAAAGCTGTGGATCGAAATGGACGCATTGGTGGTGATTCAACTAATCTAGAAGTCCCAAAAAGGATCTCATGACATAAGATATTTGTTAGAGTCCATAAGGCAATGTTTGAGCAACTTCTCCTACCGCATTTCACACATCTTTCGAGTAGGCAACCAAGCAGCAGATTTCCTGTCAAATGAAAGACACAATCATTCAAACTTTTGTGTGTTCAACGAAACACAAGGTGAGTTATATGGAATGCTCAAGTTAGATAGATTGAATTTACCTTATGTCCGTTTTTGATAACTGTAAAGGAGTAGTACTCCTCGTTTACATTTGCTGTTATAAAATCCAAATTTGCTTAGTATCTCAATATAATAGTAAGGAATATCCATCCTTCTGTAGCATCAAAAGTTATGCACTTAGGATGGCTATCCTTACTCTAGGTGCTTTTACGATTTTACATTTTAGGCATGTAATGTTGGAGGTACGGTTTATGTCCCCCTCCTTTGTCCTTTGACCTTATAATTAATAAAATTTAACAGGGTAGCTGGGCCCTACGGGAAATTCCAGTATAAAAAAAAATGCAAATCATCTAAATAATTCTCCTACATTTGAACTACCAAGCCTCAATACTTCAATGCATGAATAAGAGCAATGTGAATTAAAACATCCATAACTCAGTCTTAAAGAAATGGATGTTTTTCATTACATAATCAATAATTTATAAATTTGAATCTAGGAAACATGATCAAGCATAATTTTCTTAAAGAATTATTCTAAGTCTTTGTTTTCTTGATTTATATGTTATATAAAATTATTTTTTATTATCAATATTTTAATTATTAGTTAAATTCAACATATTAATTTTAAAAATTTTTAATCCCTAATTTTTTGGTCTTTGGGTACTCAACAAAAGTTAGCAATCGCCCCTTTTTGTAATGCTTGATTAAGTAGCTACACATTGCCATATCTAGCTTATCCAAAATGTCTTGGGGTTATTATTTCTTTTTCTATTTCTTATGTACATGAATAAGCTAATTACATTATGGTTTATTGTTTATTGTTTTTAATATGAATAAAAACATAGCTTTTAAAAAATAATAAAATAAACAAAATATATCATATTTTATAACAATGAATTATGGATTAAGTCAAGCTTTTATTCTAAACTCAAGTGGGGTCCTTGAATAATCTAAAATTGTGGATCTATAGATTTGTCTAACAATCATTATAAAATTAGCATATGGCTGAAAAAATTTAAAAAAAAAAATCAAAAGTCTCCTACCATTCCTATCAGATGTAACCACATGCCCATCTCCATGACTGCTAGAAAGCTAAAGATTTTGGTCCGATCTCAATTGCACCATCAATTCTGGTCTATTCCTCCATAGTAGAAAACCCAAGTGTCAACAATCAAGGCCGAACAAACACTTAAAGTATTTAGTCAATTTTATTTTTTAAAAATATTATATTTCTTTTTAACACTTATTCTTTTCTTTTAAACTTTCACTATTGCAAAATACTTGTAATACATCTCTTATAAAATTATATCTCTCTTTTACAAAAGATTCACTATTTAATTTTCAATATACATAGCAAACAAAAAACAGACATAAATTCAATATTTTAATTTTTTTAGTGTTGAGTGTTTTCAATTTATCAAAGAGTACCTTAATTAACTAGCATTCCAAGTGCAATAAATATGTGAACAATGAAATAATAAAATAATAAAATTATAAAATAAAAATTAGAAGGTAATTGATAATAACAATATTACATAAGCAAATTAGTTCTTTCTCAATAATTGAATTTTAGTAAAATAAGAAATTTCTTTAATCAACAAAAATTAGTGCAAAACTATACATCAATGTTTTGTAATAATTTTGGGAACTTATTCTGTTAAATCATTATTCATGTCAGAATAAATACAATAACATAAATTATAAATAAATTAAAGTCGAGCGCAATTACATTTGTGTCTTCTCGAATATGGACAAAATATGCCGTAACATTTTCCTATTCTTATCCTATGATAACTTGATAAGCACAGGTGTGCTTTGGACATCTTTTTTAGGTTGGAACTCAGCCTGAAAATATTATTATATTAATATACTTATAAATTTTAATTACATTTTTAATTTTAGAATACATTTAAAATATTAAAAAAAATAACATAATATTTAAAAAGTTTCTAAACTATTAAAGACCATTCATATAAATTTTATTTTTTTATTATATTTAATTAAATTTTTATATTTTTATTTTAAATCAAATAAACAGTAATAATTAATTAATTATTATTAATCAAAATATTATTTATCATTTTATACTTTATAGTATTGACATATCATAGTGAATATTAATATGACATAATAATATAATTATATAATATTTTTATCCTCATGATTATATGACATTAATATCACAACAGTATAATATGGATATAAAATGATAAATGATATTTTAATTAAAGATAATTAATTGATTATTAATCATAAAGAGTTATTAAATTTAAAATAAAAATATATAAATTTAATTAAACGTAATAAAGAGATAAAACTTTTTAAAAAAATTTTAAAAATTCAAAAAAATTTTAAAATATTTTAATATTTGAATAGTAAATTCAACTTAAATAGATGGATCAGATTTGGTTGAGTTGAAGCTTAGGATTTTGAAAATATCAATAAAACCTAACTCCATCCAACTTGAGCCGTAAACACTTCTGAAATGAACACGATGATGAGGACTTTCTTTCTTTTAAATTAGGTTGACTTGGATAATCACAAAAATAGTAAAGGTTTCAAGAAGTCAAAAGGGCAATTTCATTGGTAAGGCACATTAAATATGGAGTGCGAAAACTTATGTAATCAAAATCAAAAAGGTTGAAAGAGATTGCTAGAGAATGGAAAGCATGTGAGATTTATAAGATTGTGAATGATCAAATTAAGTATTAATTCAGCACTCTAGTGGTTAGTTAATTAATGTTTAGGTAAGACGGAACGTGTTTTGGGTAGCCGCGGAAGAATTCTACTGGTCAACCTGAACAGCACAAGAAGATCAAAAACTTTGAAGGCATCTACACAGCAGACACCGACTAACAGGCTACGAGTACGGCGGCATATCGCATTTATTAAGTCCCCGATTAACTCAGGTTAACGAAAATAGTAGCATGTAATTAGTAATCTTATATCGTACTATTCATATCTAATCATGGGAATTTAATGTCTTAAGATCTTGTAATTGAGAAATTATGTTTTAAGTCTTTCCTACCATTTCAATTATAACCCTGCCTATGTGTATTAGATGCAAATAAAGTGCAACTTAACCTCTCATTTATTTTAATAAAACTCAATTTACTTTGACTCTATTTTTGGAGCTACTATTCAATTGAGATAACCTTACGAATTTTTTAGAAAATATATATCAAATGATTTAAATATCACCTAAAGTAATATATAAACACAGAAATTAAAAAAAAAAACTTACTCAATTATTGGTAAAAATAAATTCAAAAGAATAGACACCAATAATTAATAATAAATAAATAATTACCATTGTTGCTTTCATATATGTTATGTATTAATAATAATTAGATATAATATTAAACAGAATTTTTTTCCAACCAGACATTGGTTTTCAAAAGCTACATTACAATATGTATTTCTTAGACCCTAAAAAAAAATTTAATTTAGGGCTAAATCTAACCCTAGCTTTTATTTTGGATTAATCCGATTTAATCTAAGCTTCAAGATTAATAATTTTGGCTAGTGAGGCAGAGGAAGTAGGAGGTTGTCTATGAGAATAGACTACTACTTCCATTCTTATCACTCCCTACTTTTACCAGTCAAATCATGCTTTTATGTGATAAATATTTACTCCTATCAAACAATTTAATACATGTGTACTTTCCATATTAGGTGACGCAATTATCATTCTGGTACTAAGGCTGATGGAGCTAATTCATGCAAGTAAACCTAATATTAGGTTTCTGTTTGTTTTTCTTTTAATAAATTCATATAAACAGATTATTATTATTATCCAACCCATAGACAATATAATATAAAAATTCTATAATAAATTTATATATTTTTTATGTTTATTAAATTAAAAAATTAATATATAGGTGTCTATAAATTGAGTTATTTATCCAAGTCAACAAGGTCGACCAACCATGGGTAAGGATTTAATGAAACTTGATCAATTTTTTAAATAAAATTTAATTTTCATTAAATTTTTATTTAAAAATATTAACATAGAATGACATTTTATTATTTTAATAATAAAATAATAATTAAATGAATACATTGAGTCAGGCTTAGATTTTACTTTAAAAGGCTGAAAACTTTGATAGGCTCGACTGAAACTCGAACTGATTTATAAACACTTCTAAATCAATGTTGATTTCCTTATTTACAATTATATAGAAAATAGTAAGCATATAAATCTACTAGTGAAGTTTTTAATACCAAATCTCCAATATATCTATATGTATATTTAGTACATTAATTATGATAAGATAAGGATTTTTATAATATACATGGGTGGTACGGTCAAGAAGATTTCATACTTCCAAATCAATGTTGATTTGCTTATTTACAATTATATAGAAAAATAGTAAGCATATAAATCTACTAGTGAAACTTCTAATACCACATCTCCACAATATATATATATATAGTATATTAATTATGATAAGGATTTTTATAATATATATGGGTGATAATGTAAAGAAGATTTCATACTTCTAATCAATGTTGATTTCCTTATTTACAATTATATAGACAAATAGTAAGCATATAAATCTACTAGTGAAATTTTTAATACCATATCTCCAATACATATAGTATATTAATTATGATAAGGATTTTTATAATATATATGGGTGGTAAAGTAAAAAAGATTTCATAAATTAATTTAGGTAATTAGTAACATGTTTATTTAAAGAAATGAATTCTATAAAATACACTTGAGATTGAGATTCCAAATATAATAACTATTTAGAGTATTGAGATGCCAGAAGTGTTCTTTTTCTTTGTTAACACAGCTGGCTAAGTTTATAGTGATAAGTTAGAAAATTTGTGGGGTGGTCTACAGTCAAACTCAGGACAAAATTGGGTATAGTTCATTACATCAAAATTCAAGATGTTACATCATGTCAAAACAGCTTACACCTATTCCTTGGACTTAAATCTCACTTGTGTCTGTATGCATGTGTGTGTTCTTCTTCCTTTTCCACTCGATAAAGAAAAACAACAGAGCATAGAACTGATCAGTATCATTTCACTACAAAACAGTTATTCCAAGTAAATTCAGGTGTTAATTATGATGGAAAAAGAATGTTGAGATGTCAATCAAAGGGGTGCGCTAAAAATCAGGATTCTATACAGAGATACATTCGAGTATTGCTTCAAGAATTCAGTCTCCAAATGTGTAATTTACCCATCCTATACTTCCTATCTAATCATCAAAAGAAAAAGTCCCTATACCTTAAAAGTTTCAAAATGTAAGACAGACTCAAAAGTTTGATTTGAGAATGTCCCTTCCGTAGCTTCACAGCGCCACCGTCACTGAAAAGAATTCTTATTATTGATTGCTGAAGTGGCTCCGGTCACTCTGCATCTGTTTATTATTGGTATTCTTCCACCTAATTTGCAAAATGGAAGAAACTTTGAAGGCCAGCCACACCACTCTTCCAAATGACACTATCTCCTTCCATTTACCCGCTGCCGATTATGGTTCCCAGGTTTCATATAGGCATTTTTGTGGCCAGGCCCTTGCTTTGGAAGGTCATGCAACTCCATTACCTGTATTGTCCGCTTCCTCTTGGCTGTTAAAGACAGAAACCACTATCAGAAAAGTTCTTGGCAGCTTGATGCAACCACAGTTGAGTGGGAAGTTGTAATTAAATTTTGAGGCAATATCAACTTAGTAATTTGTCATTTAAATCAAACATAAATCAGTTCCTCAGCAACCTAGTATCTCACTTACACAAGGAAAATATTAAATTTAAAACAATGTTTTAATCATTCTATGGAGGACTCGTACAGAATTTAGAGTGGAAGAGACAAACCATTCTCAGCCTGTTGATATCGCTCTTGAAGCTTCCTTTTTGTGGCCTCAAGTTTTCGCTGGACAGCAATGTCATCTGAAGTCTTGAATTTCTGATTAAAGAAGCAGTGATCAGAAAAAGATTTTGAAGGTGCATATTCAAAGTACAGAGACGTCCTGCACTTACATCTTGTTGACTGCTGAGAGGCTTCTTCGGAACAGCCATCTTATCTGTTTTCTGCAGCAACTTTGATTCAAAGTTGGCCTTTTGCTCCATATCATGTTTTGGAGGTCTCCCAGACCCCATATTTGTTCTCTGGGGCTTGTTATTAGGGTTGTCAACAGGTTCTTGTCTCTTCATTTGTTGACTCTTGTCATCCTTGGTGAGCAGAATTGCTTCACTTGAAGTCTGCTGTTTCCTTTTTGACACATTTTGGTTCTCCTGTGAAGGTTTTCTTCTGTTGTCCAGGTTCTTGATGAATTCTCCACTGTTGCGAGGATCTGAAACAACATTCACAGATAATATTCATGAATCTAAGAAGTGGGGTATTCAAATAGAGAAAAACCAAATGGCAAAAGCTATCTAAGAAAAGCATTAGAAGTAGCAAATTCAACTCACTTCCATCATCATCCATGCCGTCAAAAAACTTCACATAATGCAGCACCAGTGATGTGGAAAAATAAAAAAGGTTCCAATCAGTCCACAAGCATGATAGCAAGAAGAAGTTCATATACCGAATGAATGCAAAAAATAACAGATGAAAAAAATGAACTTCTTTTACCTGTGAGAGCTCCATTGATGTAGGTTGAGTAGCAAAGAAAGCTCCTACGTCTAAAGGAGGAGATGGAAGCCCTTCTTCTTCTACTTCTTCCTCTTCATTATCAAGAACAGATGGATTCACAGATTCTGGAGTACCCTCTTCATTCACAAATTCAAGAATTAATAAAAAAGGGGAAAAGAAGCAATGCATATTTCCATGAATTAACAATACTGGTAAACTAGTTCTTACCAGCAATAGCCTGTGCAGCATTAACCCACTCATCCACCAATTCCTTCCAACCACTGCAATCCACAAAACCGGGTGAAAAAAGTGCATCTTACAGTCTAGACAATTATTAAACAATAAATTTGTACTGCAGTGAAAAAGCAAGTAATATGCTTAGGTCAAGGAATCAGACAAGCCTAGCATCATTTAAGGCTTCAGAGATGTGTTCAGTAAGCCACCAATCATTCATAAAAGGAATGCTGAGTGTTCCCATTTCTGTATGTTTGCAATGAAGCTGAAACTAAGCGCACAACCATCTATCTATACCATTCTAGCGGTCCACTAATTTGTATATTAACAGATTGAAGAGGCAAAACAACACGTAATCAGCCTAGTTGTCCAACAGATGTGAAGATAAAGCACAGCAAATGGAGGCACAAGTATTAATAACTGAGAAGAAACTACAAGTAAAGTTGTTGACGTCTGCAGCAACAATTATACTAATGGTGAATATGGAGAGAGCAAAAATCAATATACGCTATTTAGAGAAAGCCAACAGTTCCACGAACACCTAATCTTTGATTGGCAATTATGAAGCTGAATTTATGGAATACACGCAACGATTCAGATGAATTACAGAATCAGTTCTTTTGCTGGGTAATCTGTAGAGACAGGCAATCTTGCAACGCCGTGAAAGACATATAAAAGATGGGTAATAATACAAATAAAGCAAATTCAGTTTTGAATGCCAGGTAAGTAGAAACCAAATGGCAAGTTTTTTTCCTAAAAGTAAAATCAATTCAGCACATATTATTCATGTTTATCACACAAAATAATCAAACATTCAATTTCAATGAAGTTACAGGGAATAAAGTCATACTCGATGAGAGTTTGTGCAAGATGACGAATCTGCTTCGATGAATGCTTCCTGACACGATTAACAGCCTTTCCAATCCCAGTTGCCTGAAAAGGGAAGAAAACAAAACAGAGTACCATGTTTCAGTCCAAGCGATATGAGCAGAGTAACAAAAAAAGAAGAAGAGAGAGGCTAAAACCAATTCAAAAGAGTGGAAAAGGTTTCAATCAACCTTTAAAATATCCACAGTCAAGGCCATTAACTGAAGTCGCCTCAATGAATCGAACAATACAGAATCAGGCTGCAAGAAACATCAATAACAAAAGAAGGTATGCATTAAAATTATCCTGGAAGCAAATCTAAAGAAGGCGATATGTTGAACTCCTCCAAAGTGCAAACAGACCTCATCTTGACTATTGTGAAGAATCTCTTTGATCCTGTAGACTTCCCCAACCATCATAGACTCTTCTTCAATTTCGTCAGTCAAAGCCTCGGCCTCTCCATAGCTATAATTCCTAGCAATTTGATTCATCAAAGGATCGTCCCTGCTACTATTAGCCTTGCTCTCTTTGCTACCGCCTGCCTCGAAAAACTCACATCCATCTTCTTCATCCGCTTCTCCTTTAAACCTTGCCCGGCAGCCTCTGCCGTTATCATCTCCGTATTCAGGGACCACCAACTCGACACGGTCACAACCCGAACAGCGAGTGAATGTACAAGTAAAGAGCTTCTCAGCAATTTGATCTCTGCGTAATCTGAACTCTTTAGGACAATCCAAAGCTGCCACCGTTATTGCGTGATCGATTATATCAAATATGTCAGAATTTGCTGTCCGGAAATAATCCCTCCACTGCTCTAATGGCAAACCTTTCATCGCCATTCCTTTTACTTTAAATTCTTTTTTCCAGAACAAAACAACAAATTCGATCCAATTCAGATCAAAAAATGGGATTCAAGTGGAAATCGATTTTTCTCATGGAGGATCGAAATCAATGACTCAAAACTACTAATTCAATATTATTGGTCTTTCTTTCCTTTTTTTTTTTTTTTGTTTTTAGGGGTGTTGTAAAAGTTTGGGTATTCTGACGATGATAGGGATGATCGAATGGATTACGTCAAAGACAGGATTTGAGGATACCAACAAAAGAAATCAAGATAGGCAGAAACAAAAGTTGGGTTGTTCGCGTTTTCCTCAGATTCCTTTAAAGAAAATTAACTTTCCTGGAAAATACCTTGAATTTTCTGGAGAAAACTAAACAATAAAAGGAATCCCACCCAAATAAAAAAAGAAAGGAAATTGTGACCAACCACCTTTACTATGGCAAATACCAGGTGCTGTAAAAGACTTGAGATTTTTTTATTTCCCAAAACCTCTCCCTCTACCCTTCAAATTTCCAAATGTTCAATTTTGGTATTGATCGGTGAGAGAGGGTATTTTTGTTTTTTGATTTTCTTTTCGCTTTTGGCAATGTTTGACTTGATCGGTCACAGATGTCCAGAGAGAGAAATTGAGAGAAGTAAAACGTTTCGCGTGAGGCAGGAGAAGAGAGCTTTTTCTCCCCCCCTCTCTCTCTGTCTCTCTCTCTCTCTCTTTTTACCTTTGTTTTGTTTGATGTAGAGAGAAGAAATTCGACACTCAAAAGGGATATGACAAAGTGGATATAAAAGAAAACCAAGTTATACAGTAGAATTTGTTCATTGTCCAATCGGCACCATCCCCCTGTCCACCTTTCTACGTGGCCAAAATCTTGTCAACTTTTTTACTTTTTGCCTCATTATATACCCTTAGAATTTATTTTATTTAATATTATGATTATCTTATTTAGGTAATATTTTATTTTATCATACCCCTTTTTAATCCCCTTTTATACAATAAATAAATATTTATGAAATTACATTTTTCAGTATAAATAACAATTATAATTGAAATAGGATCTTTTTAATAAATTTTGAATATTTGACTGTATGATAAGATATAATAGGTATTAGTAATCTCTTTAGGAAATGCGTGCGTAAAAGGAAACTAAATGTTAATAATATGCTAATTTTATTTGTAAACAGTGATTGTAAAAATTGGAAGAAAGTAGGATTGAGTTAGTTGGGACTTGGGACAACGAGTTTTGAGTCATGACTCGGCCCCTCATTTTGGAAACGTGTCGTGTTCGGTACCGTTCTGGTTGGGAGTTCGGACATTAGGACCGATGAGTCATCTCCCTCTGTCTGAAAAAAAAAAAAAAAAGAACTCGGCGACTCGTTATTGAACCGCAACATGTAACACTTACACAACTGTGACGTAATAAGCGCTGTAATAATTTCGCTGCTCGGTTTTACGTAACACGTGGCAGTTCACGTGTGGGGTACCTCCGTCGGAAAGGCAGGAATAAGAAGGGAACGGATGCTGACAAAGTAACAGCGGTGTCATGATAGATCTGCTGTCCCGAGTTTGAAATCTAACGTACGGTGGGCACTGATTAGTGAGGCGTGTTGAGTATTGACTAGTGCTAGAGAAGGGTATTTTGGTAAAAGAAAAATAGCACAGCGGCCTTTCGAGTTCTCTTTGGTTCTTCAAAAGGAACGGCGGTTTGACCTTATCAATTCAACCCGGAAAAACCTTTTTATCATCTTCAACATTTCAACAAAGGTTGAGATAACATTTTTGACCTTTTCCTTCTTTTATTTATATGGGCCTTACTCAATTTTCTTTTTTTTTTTTTCCACGACTACAACTACTACAATAGAAAATTCTCCTTTAAAAAATGGCAAAAATATGATAAAAAAACCTTATTAAAAATATAAATAAACATTTATACATTATTGGATTTATATTATTATCTTTCTTCAATTGAGTTCTTATAGAGTTATTTTTCCTTAATTAAGCCCTATTTTGAATAGAGACCTTAATTGCCATTAACCCTGTCATCAAAGTAAAATTTTATGATAGGCGGTGGGAATGATACGAGGAAAATTGCCACATGGCAAAAAATAAAATAAAATATAATTAGTTTTTATTAACTTTGTTCTTTTTTTGGTCCTTTATCTTCTTCTACTTTCTCTTTTCTAATACGAGTTGTCATCGTCTGAGAAATGGCACCAAGTCTAACTACCAAACTCGTTGCCAGAGCCTTGAGCCATCGAAGCCATTCAAAATCAGCCCTGGACGTCAAACCAAGGTGCCAAAATAAAAAAATCACACCAGGTCTAGCATTTAATGTGTTCCGACGCCAAGAAAACAAACGAGGAAAAAAGTGCGATACATTCTAGCACTGATCATGCATGTCTCAGTATTTAACTTTTTGAAGAGTAATGCGAAGTGACTCCGTGATCTTGATTCTTGAAGTGAGCCTTGTTATTTTTACAATTGATCAATATTTTGAAGTGATAAGATTAAATGATTAAAATTGATTTAATAAAATTTTTTAAATAAATTTAATTAGTATAAAATTCGTTATGAGTTAGTTTGATTTAATTTTTTTTAACTTCAAAGTTATTACAAAGTTTTTATGAAAAATAATAATTTTTAAAATTAAATTAAAATTATTTGATAAATTATTTGACAAATTAAATTATATAAATTATAATTTTGATTAAAATTATCATAAAAAGTATTTATGTCATCTTCGATTATCTAATAAACCAAAGTAGTGTACTTCGAGCTTCTATGCAATTTTAGATGTTAAAATTAAATAAATCCATATAGAAAATAGTAATAATAATATTAAATTTTGTTGATCTAGCAAGCAATTGGACCATGATGCTTCAATTTCCCAAAAAAGAAGAGAAAAGAGAAAATAATGTATTTGACTTTAAAATAATTTTGATGAAGAAAAGAGAAAATATTTAAATAGTACTAAATATATATTTGAATTTTGATTTTTCTTTTCTTTTAATTTTTGTAAAAATAAAAAAAAATCTTAGATTTTACTATTCTATTATTGGGTTTTCTATTTTTTTTTCTTTTTTAAGTAGTCTTTGTTGAGAGGTAGATGAGATGGAGATCACAATTTGCATTAGAGAAAGTTGATTTGTAGAAGGAGGTAGAGGAGAGAGAGATCGATGTAAAGAGAAGGGTATTTCTTAAAATGCTACTGTGTTTTTTAAAAAAGAGAAAATAAAGTTCCTTTCTAGAACTTTTCTTTAAACTCATTCTTTTTAAAATTTTGTTTTTTTAAAAAATTTATTTTTTTAAGAACTTATCAAAATTTTGTTTAGCTTGACTTCTACTTTTAAGAGATATATAAGCTAAAATAAAGATTGAGCCAAACAAGCATTAATTATTTAGATTTGAAGTAGTTAATGGCAAGTTTGGTTCGCGTAATAGAATAGAATAAGTATTTTGTGGGAATAGAATAAAGTAGGAATCAAATGAAAATGTTATTATATAGTTTGATTAAAAAAATGGAATAAGATAGGAATTATTATTATGACTTATTGCAATGTTTAGTTGATAAAAATTAGTTTGGAATAACATAGGAATATGTGATAAAAAGACAAAAGTACCATTTATTATATTATATGATTATTTATTTTTATTTTATTTTTAAATATTAATAATTTAAAATTTATTTGAAATATTGATAATTAATATATTAAATATTAACATTTTTAAATATTAATATTTTATTTATAATTTAATCATTAACATTTTGCAATACTAATATTTTATTTATAATTTAAATATCATTATGATTAAAATATTAATAATTTTAATTAATTTTGAAATTTAAAATATTTATTTTTGTAATATATAATTAACTTAAACATTTTTATTATAATAAGATTTATTTTTTAAAAAAACAAAGATAACCTTTATATAATTTAATAAAATTTATACCAAAAGACAAAAATAAGTAATTTTTTTCTTTTTGAATCATTTAATTTTTATTTTCAATAAAATTTTAAAGTTTTGATAATTTCTTATTAGAATATTAGTATAATTTTCTATTTTTCTCTATTTGCATTTTTCATTTTTTAATTTATATTTTCATTAAAAATTTAATATATTAATAATTTAATATGTTCAACATTAATATTTTAAAAGATAAATATTTTATTATAATTTAAACATCATTATAATTAAAATATTAATTTTTTATACCTTATAAATAAATTTTTAAATTTTTTATTTTAATTTTATTTTCTTTTGTCACGATCTAGACCCAAACCCAAAGGTTTGTGATTGACACACGAGCCCCTAATAAGCAAGCCCACTAGACTTGAGTAAGTTTTATAGCTCAAAATCAAATAACACATAGCCAAGGGATTTCATATGTCATATTCATAAATAAAATTCAAGTTCAACATATTACGCCATCCTGGCACATAATTCATACAATTATCATAAAGTCATTCATTAACCATTCAAGACGGGTTTATACATAACAACCCTTAATATACAATATTACATAGCACTCAATGCCTACAATATCCCAAATACATTATTTTTGAAACTTAAAATTTTGAGTATAGAAGCTAATGTGGATCTTGTTGGCTCCATTAGTTTTTGATGATAATAAAACATTCTCATTCATTTGTGTCTAATGCTTTTATTTAAGTGTGCAGGATAAAGATTGAAGGTAAATAATAAACAAATTCTCCATAAGTATGTATCAAAAATAATATGGATATGGAGACAAGATTGATTAATAAGAAAGAAATTCTTTAGTTGAATAATGAAGAATGTTGGTTGACTAAAATTCAAATTGGAGAAATGGCGGGTTGAAGAGTATTGGAAAATAGAACCAACTTAGTCGACCAAGAAATGAGTTAGTCGACAAAATGCTCTCTGCCAGAATCTGTGACCAAATAACAAAACCAACTTAGTCAACTAAGAAAAAAGTTAGTACACTAAGAGTTTTCTATCTACAATTTGAACTAGAGCACTATAAGACAGATTAACGGCTAGAACCAACTCACAACTGTTTCCAACAGTCATAAACTATCAAACTACCATCAGACTTGTTTCTCCAAGTATAAAAGAGTCTTCCAAAGGTTAGAGAAGAAGTTTTTAAGAGAATTAAAGTCATCCAAGTTCAAAGAGAGCTAAAAAACTAGAAAATCTTCTTTACATCTCATTGCATTCAAATGCCCATTCTTTGTAATTGTATTTTGCACTTAACCTTGTACCATTTAGATCAATCGTGTGATCATAGATACTCTCTTTTTACTTCTCTTCTTGTATTCTTAGAGTGAGGAATTCACTCTAAGTGGTTGTTTCAAGTTAGGATTGCTTGAATGTGTTAAAGTTCTAATTTAGCCTTGAAAAGTTAGGTTCTTGGGTTTTAGTTGAGCTCGTGAAAAACTAGTGTAAAGGTTTTAGCTAAGTTTGGTAACAACCATTGTAAAGCTTGATGAAAGCTTGAGAATTTCATTGGTTCTTAATGGATTTGTTAAAAAATCCTTGGTTGGATAATCAAGGTAGTGGATGTAGGTTTTGGATCAAACCATTATAAATTGTTTTGTGTTGTTTACTTTGTTATTAGTTTTTATTCATCTTTAAACTTTTCTTTTATCTTGCAATTGTCCCTATTTAGAGGTCAATTCTTGTAAGAGCCAAAAAGTGCTATTCACCCCCTTTAGAGCATATAATTGAGACCAACAACTAGTATTAGAGCTAGTTCCTCGTTCTTAAGGTCTAACACATTTGGGAGGATCCATGGCTTTTCAAAAGTCAATAGTTGCTGAGGGACAATCAACAAACAGACCACCTCTGTTTGATGGCTCTAACTATCCTTATTGGAGCACTAGAATGTCAATTTATATTAGAGCTATAAATTATGAAATGTGGGACGTTATAACTGATGGACCCTTCATTCCCTCAACCTTGAATGTAGTAACCAATGAGATGATGCCTAAGCCAAGGTTAGAATGGACTGAGGCTGAGACTAAGAGAGTTCAAACAAATTTTAAGGCCATCAATACATTGCATTATGCCTTGACTCCCACCGAATTCAATAAAGTGTCAAGCTGTACAAAAACTAAACAAGTGTGGGATAAGTTTAGGATAATTCAGGAAAGGACTTCTCAAGTCAAGGAATCCAAAATAGCCCTCTTGACACATAATTATGAAATGTTCAAAATGGAGCCTTGTGAAGACATCACTAGCATGCTAGATAGATTTACAAACATCACAAATAAATTGAGTCAATTAGGCAAACCAACACCTGAGCATGAAATGGTTAAGAGACTTCTTAAAAGCCTACCAAAAAAATTAAAAGCCTAAAGTGATTGCTATCCAAGAGGCTAAGGATTTAAATGCTATCACATTAGATAAAATTTGTGGTTCTCTCTTTACTCATGAGTTGGAACTTAAGGAAGAAGAAAAGGTAAATAGGAGGGAAGCAAAGGAAAAGAAAAAAAGCTTTGCACTCAAAGCCAATATCTTTGAAAAAGAACTGAAAGAGCTTTCTTGTGATGATGATGAAGAACTGGCACTAGTTACAAGAAAATTCAGAAAGCTTATGGGCAGAAGAAACTGGAGACTAGCTTGAAAAAGGTTTAGAAAAGATCAAGGTGTTTCATGGAAAATCAAAAACAAAAATGATTCCAACAAAAAGGAGGAGTTGACCTGCTTCAAATGCAAGAAGCCTGGCCACTTCAAGTCCGAATGCCCATTGCTGAGAGATGAGACTCCAAAGAAAAACAAGAAATCTAATAAGGCAATGGTGGTAGTTGCTTGGTCGGACAGTGACACCTCAAGCACTGAAGCTGAAGATGAAAATTCTAAAGAAAGAGCAAACATTTATTTGATGGCTCAAGATGATGGAATCGAGGTATGCTCATCCCCCTGTGATATTTCCATGGATGATTTACAAGATGAGTATGATAGCCTTTATGATGAATTTGAAAAACTTTTCTCAAAATACAAAACTTTAAAGAAGAAGGCTGCATCTCTTGAAAGTGATTTAGAAAAGATTAAATGTGACTACAATTCTGTTTTTGAGCAAAAAAATTTCCTACAAATTGAGTTAGAATACTCAAAAACAAATTTTGAAGTTTTAAAATTAGAGCTGGACAATAAATCTAAGGCTTTGCAAAAAACACTTAATGAAAACACAGCTTTTAAATGTTTGGACAAAAAAAATCAGTGAAGGGTATTTATTTCAAGAAAAATTCTAATGCTTCATCTAAATGTTATGGATGTGGAAAATATGAACATTTATCTTATGATTGTTATAGAAAAAGAAATGTGCAGAAAATTAGAAAAATTTGGGTTCCAAAAGGATCTTTTGTTACAACTAACACTTAAAGACCCATCAAGGTATGGGTACCTATAAAGAAAAACAGAAAATATGTTTTGTAGATTAAGCTGCACTTAAAGGAGACATGTTCAAAAGCTTAACTAAAAAAGAAGTAGTCTTGGTACATGGACAGTGGCTGCTCACGACACATGACATGAGATGAAATGCTATTCTTTCAGTTGGACAAGAGAAATGGAAGTACCGTATCCTTTGGTGATGATTCAAAACGTAGAATTCATGGGATAGGTATGATTGGTAAGAACTCCCAAACTCAAATTAGCCATGTGTTGTTAGTTAAGGGCTTGAAACATAACTTATTAAGTATTACTCAATTATGTGATAAAGGATTTAAAGTATGTTTTGATTCAAACAAGTGTGAAGTGATAGACATAAGCACTAATAAAGTCACATTTATAGGGAAAAGATTAAAGAATATGTATGTTGTATTTCCTGAAGATCTTGAAATGAATTGTGAAATGTGTTTAGTAGCAAATTTTGAAAATGATAGTTGGTTATGGCATAGGAGATTAAAACATGTAAGCTTACATACCATGTCAAAGTTGGTTAGAAAGAACTTAGTTGTTGGACTGCCAAATCTAAAGTTTGAAAATGATAAAGTATGTAAGGCCTGCCAACTAGGAAAACAAGTTAGAACATCCTTTAAAACTAAGAAAATTGTGTCAACATCTAGGCCACTTGAGTTGCTGCATATAGATCTATTTGGTCCAATAAGTACAACTAGTCTAGGTGGAAAATCTTATGGCTTTGTCATAGTTGATAATTTTTCTAGGTATACTTGGGTTTATTTCCTTGCTCATAAGAATGATGCTTTACTAGCATTCATAAACCATTGTAGGAGAGTTGAGAATGAAAAAGGACTACCCATAGTTAGTATCAAAAGTGACTATGGAGGAGAATTTGAAAATAATGAATTTGAAAAATTTTACAATGAAAGGGGTTGGATCATAACTTTTCTGCACCTAGAACACCACAACAAAATGGAGTTGTAAAGAGGAAAAACTGAACCTTGGAAGAAATGGCTAGAACTATGTTATGTGAGAATAACTTTCCAAAATATTTTTAGGTTGAGACAGTAAATACAACAACTTATATTCTCAATAGAGTATCAATTAGGGCCATAATATCAAAGGTTCCTTATGAACTATACAAGGGTAGAAAACCAAACATTTCTCATCTTAGGAGCTTTGGTTGCAAATGCTTTGTTTTGAATAATGGAAAATATTCATTAAGAAAGTTCGATGCAAAAAGTGATGTTGCTATATTTTTAGGATATGCATTGAACTCCAAGGCTTATAAAGTTTTCAACAAAAGGACATTGAGTGTTGAAGAATCAGTCCATGTAGTTTTTGATGAATCCATGACCATGTAAAAGGAAATACATGATGATGATGATAATGTAGAGAACTTAGAAAAGCAAATGGAAGAAATGAGTTTAAAGAACAATAAAAATGATGAAGAAAGCTTACTTAGAAGAGAAAATGAAGCTCTATCTCTAGAAAATTTACAAAGAATAGAAATTCAGTATGTTGATCTTCCAAGAAGTTGGAGATGTAAAAGATCATCCACAAGAACAAAAAATAGGTGATATATCTCAAAGAGTTAAGACTAGGAGAGCAACTACAGAAACCTGTGAATTTTTAACCTTTATATCCCAAATTGAACCTAAAAACTTTGAGGAAGTTGAAAAAGAGGAAAGCTGGATTTTGGCCATGCAAGAGGAACTTGACCAATTCAAAAAAAATTGTGTATGGTCATTAGTACCTAGACCTTTAAATCACCCTATTGTTGGAACAAAACGAGTGTTTAGGAATAAGGTAGATGAACAAGAAAATGTAGTTAGAAATAAAGCTAGGTTGGTTGCACAAGGATACAACCAAGAAAAAGGGATAGATTATGATGAAACATTTACACTCGTAGCTAGGATTAAAGCCATAAGGTTGTTGGTAGCTTTTGCATGCCATATGAATTTTAAATTATACCAAATGGATGTAAAAAGTGCATTTTTAAATGGATTTATTCAAAAGGAAGTGTATGTAGAACAACCAATAGTTTTGAAGACTTTAAAAAACCAAACCATGTTCTCAAACTTCACAAAGCCTTGTATGGATTGAAATAAGCTCCTAGAGCTTGGTATGAAAGGCTTTCAAAATATTTGGTTGAAAAAGATTATGTTAGGGGCAGTATTGATACAACATTATTCATTAAAAGATATTTAAATGATTTAATTATAGTTCAAATATATGTGGATGATATTATTTTTGGTGCAACTAATGAAACTTTGTGCAAGAAATTTGCTGAAAAAATGCAAGAAAAGTTTGAAATTAGCATGATGGGAGAACTTAAATTCTTTCTTGAACTGCGAATCAAACAAAATAAAGAAGGGATCTTCATCAACCAAGAAAGATACCTTCAAGATATGCTCAAAATATTTGACATGCTGAAGTTAAAGCCAATCAACACACCAATGAGTCCATCCGCCAGGTTTGATTTAGATGAAAAAGGAAAAGATGTTGATCAAAGGCTCTATAAAGGTATGATTGGTTCACTGCTCTATTTAACAGCTAGCAGGCCTGACATTCATTTTAGTGTATGTCTTTGCGCTCGTTTTCAATCTAAACCTAAAGAATCATACTTGATAGCTGTCAAAAGAATATTTAGATATCTCATAGACACTCAAGCATTAGGCATTTGGCATTCTAGAGAATCAAATCTTAGCTTAGTTGGATATTCAGATGCTGACTATGCTGGTAGCAAAACAGATAGAAAAAGCACTAGTGGAACTTGCCAATTTCTAGGAAGTATGATTGTTTCATGGTCTAGCAAAAAGCAAAATTCAGTAGTTTTATCTATAGCAGAAGTAGAGTATGTATCTTTAGGTAGCTATTGTGCCCAAATTCTTTGGATTAAACAACAATTGAAGGACTACGGGTTATCAATGCATAACACACCAATATACTGTGATAATACAAGTGCAATTAATATTTCAAAAAATCCAATGTAGCACTCTAGGACTAAGCACATTGAGATTAGGCACCATTTTGTTAGAAACCATATAGTAAAAGGTGAAATCAAAATTGAATTTGTGAACACTTTCATTAATTAGCTGATATCTTTACTAAACCTTTGAATGAATATAGATTTTGTGAGACTAGAAGGAATTTAGGAATGATTAGTATGCAAGAAGTGTAAGGATATTTTTGGCTTATACACAAAAAAAACAGAAGGCACTTAGTCGACTGAAGTGAAACCTAGTTAACTAAAAGCATTCTGTTTCATTAAATAATAAGACTCGGTCATTTAAATGAAGAAAGAATAAAACTATGAAAAGAATGTGTTTACCGGGTGATAAAAGGAAGAAGAAAAATTGCCTAAGTGAATAACTAAAATTTAGAGGGAGTTTCAAAATTTTAAGTGAATGAAATAAGGCAATATTTAAGAGGGAGGCAGACAGTTTTTGGATTAAAACTGCTGACAACTTTTTATTTTCACTCTCCCCTGAAAATCAATCATTTGAAACTGAGACCTATTTCCCTTACATTTTCTCCTCTGAAATAGACTCTTATATAACTGAAACCCTTGCCATTTAGAATCCCAAAACCATTGTCAGAATTCCCTCAAATCAAAATGGCAAAATCATCTCTGATCAAAGAGCTTCTAGAGAATAAAAAAGGCAAAAGACCACTAGAAGAAGGATCAAAAGTAGAATGCAGAAAAAGAAATAGAAAACTGGATCTGCTTCAAAGTTTGGGAAATCACTAAAAGCAAAGAAGCAAAAATCAGAGAAAAAGAAGGAGAAAAGGAAATCGCCTAAGAAAGGTACTACCTATTCCTCTAAGTTCAGAAATAAGATCCATGAAGAGAGATATGGAAAAATAGAAAATGCACCACTAACATGTGGGAAGTTCATTGATTGGAAAAGTTTTGCTAAGATGCAAGAAATTCAGACCAGTTTGTCAAATTATTTTGAGGAGTTAAAGTTGAAGTAATTTAGTACATTTAAGAACAGATCATATAGTGCTAGCTTAGTTAAGGAATTTTACTCAAGTATAGCAGTAGATGAAAGAGAACTTGATGAACCTAATGATTATTGATAATTCTATTTTATATAATTATTTTATTCTAATTTTGTTATTAAATATTAGCTAAGTTCTCAATTTTCAATTATAATTTATTTATTTTTAGTTGTTTTTATAGTTAATTTGTTTTTAAGTGAGTTATTTTAATTTTATGTTATTTCTTTTAATTTAGTTAATAATTATTAGTTTTTATATTTTTGGTAGGAACTACAGTAATTGGGCTTAATTTTAGAAAGTAAGGTGTTGAAACACCCAGAAGTCTGCTTGCATATACTTCAGTATTTTAGCCATATCTCAAGTTACAAAACTTCAATTGCTACAATTCTTGGACCATTCGAAAGATAAGAGATAGAGCTACAACTTTAGTGTAGATCAATTTACCCAGTTATGCTTTGAAGATAGAGAAAATTGCATCAGAACGTTGCTAGATGTACTGTACCGGGAATGAAAAATTGTAAAGGTCGACAAGTGATTTTAAGGGCCTCTCATTATGTTTTTGAGCCCAATTAAACCCTAGGTCAACTTAAGAGAATTTTAGGTTAAGTCTATTAGTATAAATAAGATACTTTAAGACCATTAGAGACAACCTTTGGAGATTCAAGAAGCTAGAAGTTGAGGCTGAAACTTGGAGATCAAGACGACAAATATTATTTTGTTTTCTTCCTTGGCTTTTATTTTTCTTGTTACTTTCAATGGTTGAATTTATTATAATGTTATTTGTTTTTTCAATTATGACTAGGTAATTTTCTTTTTCTAGGATTGTAATTGAACTCACATGTAATCTAAATTTTTAATCTATTTCTTACTTATTTTCAATGGGAATTGAATTGTTTATTTCAATTTGTTCTTAATGCTTTTAATTGCCTGGCCACTAATTAAATTGATTTAGGAACCTAAACAAACTTGGAAAAGGGAGTTTAGAGTAGACTAAAATTGGGATAGCATATGATCATATTAATTGATTTGCGTATAGGATAGGGATATACCTATAGGCCATATGTAGCCAGATTAGAGCATGAACTTAATGAGTCTGTTTTAATTTCAATTCACATAGGGATATAATGTTTTGGTTAAAATAGATATTTTTTATAAGATGAGTCGGGAGACCCTTATAAATAATTTAGGACTCTAGGTTAGCAATTCGACCCATTGAAATAAGTTAAGGAAGAGAGGTAAGGTTTAGATGAAGTGTGCGGGATATTGTAATCCTAGGCTTGTTTAATTTGATATTTTCTCAAGTTATTATTATTTGATTTTCCTTGTTAGTTTAAATTTTAGTTAATTAGTTTCAGTAAATTAATTAAGTTTGATTATTTGGATAAGATTAAATTTTTCTAATTTTTGTACTTAAAAAAATTTTGGATCAATTCCCTATGGGATCGATACTCTACTTGCTAATATACTGTCTATTCGATATGTATACTTGCGTAATGGAATTTTAACTGACAAGTTTTTGGTGCTGTTGTCGGAGAATTGTTTCAAGAATTTTTATTAATACTAATACCAAGCAATTTAGTCTTATTTCAAATTTTATTTTTCTTGCTTTAATTTTTGATTTTGTTTGTTTGTAGGTATCTTTGGTTAGTGTATGCAAAGAAGAAACAACTTGAATCTTGTTCCTTTTGATCCTGAGATAGAAAGAACTTTCAGAAGACGTCAAAGGGAGAATTTGCAAGTTGCATTTTTAAATCAGACAATGGTTGAGGATAATAATAACAATGGCAATAATGCCATTAATCTGGTTCCCGAAGCAAATAGAGCACTGAGAGATTATGCTGTTCCACTTTTGCAAGGTTTGCACCAAAGCATTAGGAGACCTTCCATCAATGCAAATAATTTCAAAATTAAACCAGTTTACATTCAGATGATTCAATCTTCAGTCTAGTTTGGTGAGTTACTCAGTGATGATCCTAATTCTCATTTAGTAAATTTCTTGGAGATTTACGATACCTTTAAATACAATGGAGTAACAAATGATGCTATCAGATTAAGACTGTTTCTGTTTTCTTTGAGGGATACAACAAAAAGCTAGCTTAATTCACTGCCCAATGGGTCTATCACTACATGGGAAGACTTGGCTCAAAAGTTTCTCGTAAAGTTCTTCGCACTTACAAAGACTGCAAAGATAAGGAATGATATTACCTCATTCACACAATTTGATGGTGAGTCCTTGTATGAAGCTTGGGAGAGGTTTAAAAAACTATTGAGAAGATGTCCATATCATGGGATTCTTGATTGGTTGCAAGTTCAGACATTCTACAATGGGCTAGTTGGGTCAATTAAAACTACAATTGATGCTGCTGTTGGTGGGGCATTAATGAGTAAGAATGCTGCAGATGCATATAATTTGTTTGAAGACATGGTCTCCAATAGTTATTAATGGCCTTCAGAAAGGTCGGGTCCAAGAAAAGTTGTTGGAGCTTATGAAGTTTATGCACTTGGCAACTTAACTGCTCACTTAGCTTCGCAAGTGGCTGCATTGTCTAAAATGTTTGACACATTAGGAGTTCATGCCATTAAAAATTCATTTGTAGTTTGTGAGATGTGTGGAGATAGTCATCCAAGTGATCACTGTTCATACAATTTTGCATCAGTCCAATTTGTGGGGAACTTCCACAGGTAGCAAAATAACCCATATTCGAATACATTCAATCATGGTTGGAGAAACCACCGTAACTTGTCATGGAACAATAATGCAGGGCCTTCCAATCCAAACCTCATCATGCCTCCTAGTTTTCAACAACAAGATAGACCACAAATTCATGAAAAGAAGTCCCAATTGGAAGAACTTCTCTTGCAATATATGTCTAAGACTGATGCTTTAATTCAAAGCTATGGAGCCTCCTTGAAAAACCTTGAGACCCAAGTGGGATAGCTTGCAAACTCCATCAACAGTAGACCCCAAGGTGCCTTACCAAGTGATACACAAGTCAATCCCAAAGGTAAGGAACATTGTAATGCAATTACACTTAGGAGTGGAAAAAAAGTTAGAGGGTTGAATGAAAAATCAATTGAATCTTCAAAAGAGCATATAGATGATGACAAGGCAATTGTTGAGAAAGAAGTTGAAGTGTAAAAGACAGATAATGGGTAATCTAAAATCAAGGGAATTCTGAAGTAAATTATCCTCCACCACCATTCCCACAAAGGTTGAAAAAACAAAAGCTAGATAAACAGTTTGAGAAATTCCTCAATGTCTTCAAGAAGCTCCACATAAATATCCCTTTTACTGAAGCTTTGGAAAACATGCCTAGTTATGTTAAATTCTTGAAAGACATCTTAACCAAGAAAAGGAAATTGGAAGATTTTGAAACAGTGGCACTTACTAAGGAGTGTAACGCAATAATTTAGAACAAGTTTCCACCAAAACTTAAGGATCCAAAGAGTTTTTCTATCCCTTGTACTATTGGTGGATTTAATTTTACTAAAGCTTTATGTGATTTGGGTGCAGGTGTTTCAATCATGCCTTTGTCAATTGTTGAGAAACTCAGACTTAACGAGATACAACCTATTACAGTTTCTTTGCAATTAACACATAAAACAATTAGGTACCCTGTTGGGATAATTGAGGATGTATTGGTTAAAGTTGGGCATATCTATATTCTGGTGGACTTCATTGTGCTTGAGATGGAAAAAAATCTGGAGATTCTTTTAATTTTGGGATGACCATTCTTGGCTACTGTAAGCACAATCATTGATATGAGGGAAGGCAAGATAACTTTCAAAGTTGGAGAAGAGGTAGTTGAGTTTAATATTCTCAATGCAAATAGACATCCTAGCTCTACAAATTGTTGCTATAGAGTGGAGTTAATTGAAGAAGGAAAAGATGAACCTATTTCTCCACTTACAGTTGAGCAAGCACCAATCTTTGAGTTTAAGCCACCACCTCCACCTGTGAGACCCAAGCAGTCAGCAATTGATCATCCTCCACCACCATTTAATTGTCCTTTCGAGATTGGACAACAAGTAATGATGCTTTCTCGATCATACTTCAAGCCTTTTCCATGGAAATGTAAAGAAAGATGGTGGCATCCTTTCAAAGTTGCAAACACTTTTCCTTGTGGAATAATTGAGATTGATGGTGAGGATACATGCACGTTCATGGTTAATGGGCTGAGCCTTAGACCATATTTCGAGGATGAGGAATTGAAAAAGGGGGTGCTATAGTCAAGCTAGTGACTATAAACGAGCACTTATTGAGAGGCAACCCAAGTTCCTAAACCTTAGTTATTTTATCTTTTATTTTAATAATTTTTTAGTTGCAATTTATTTGTTTTAATCTAACTAACTTTTTTTTTGTTTGTTTCCTTTTTGCAGGGAGTTTGTTAAAGAAAATTTCAAAAAAAAAAAAGAGGTCAGAGCCGCGGCCCTCAAATTGAGAGCCACGGCTTTGGATGATGCAGACCAGGTAGAATGGTTGAACACCGTGGCACTCAACCTTGAGAGCCGCGGTGTTCAAACCAGAAGCGTAAAGCTTCGGGTGGAAAAAATTTTGCTTTGAAAACCATATATTTTTTATTTTTTTCTTTTTTTTCTTTTTCATTATTTTTTTCCTTTTCTTCTTTCTTCTTTCATTCTTTTTCTTTTTCTTTAACCACCATCCCCACTCCTATTCTTCCTCCTTCTACTAATCTTTTGCCTTCCTTTATTTTCTCTATTTCACTCCAACTTTCTGCATATTCTTTCTTATTGGATTTATTTTATTTTATTTTCCCTTTGAGATCCTACACTCTTAAGGTAAGTATTACTCCAAACATTGGGTTGTCAATTACTTTGTGTAGAGAGAGGATGAGGTCGGTGTTCATAGTACATTTTATAATTTTTGTGTACTTGAATGATTCCATTGTGCATGTTTGTTAATGGGTGTTTTTCATGCTTCCTCATGATTAATGCTTAGAGTGTAAAAAATTTTGATGCTTATTGCTAATTTCTTGGTACCCATATAATGAATTCATGGACCTTTTGTCTGATGCAAATATAATTGATAAATGCTTTGTTGATGAGAGTAGATAATGGGTTTGTTTAATTTTGGATGCTTGGTTGAGCAAGTAAAATAAATCTTGGAATTATGGGTGCAACAACATGCAATAATTGATAATTTTGAGGAGTGCATTGTCGTCGAATTATTTTTATATTTTTATATTAGATTGTTACATTATGAAACTTATGATTATGAAAATGTTGTTTGAATGTTGTGAGGAATAGAGAGTTTATGCTACATCTTAAAGAGTAGGATGGATATGTCTACTTTTCCTTCATTGCCTATGGATTTGGACTTTGAAGATGATTTTGGTGGTGACAAGGTGGAGGACTTGTAGACTACAACTTTGGAGTTAGGGAAGTATTCTTGTCCTTGTTCTTTTATTTCTTTTATCGTATTGAGGACAATGTTTATTCTAAGTTTGGGGGTGGTTTAAAATTTAGTGGTTTCGAATTTTGTTGATTTAATACTTTTTTTTATGTTTAGTTAGCTTTGGTTTAGAATTTGTCTTGCATGTTTGTTTATTTCTTTTGCATGTTTTATTTGTGTTTCAAAAAAAAAAATTGAGATAGTTGCACCTTATTCATGATTGTCCCAATCCTAGGATGATATTTTAATCATCTTTTGATTCTTAGCTTTTGGGAAACATATAGTTATGATTTAATTTTATGTGATATTCTTGTGTCAGCTTTATTTTAGAATGTAACTTCTAATAATTTGAGCACTATACTCTTTTACTTAGAATTTTTATGTGATTTAGAAAAAGTTTATGTTGATGAAAAAATATAGTGAAGTCTAGAATTCTAGAATTTGTTTGATTCTATCTTGAGGCGAAATCTTGGATAACACTTAGGATAGGAAGTGATTTAGGCCATCATTGGACCGTTTGAGCCTTTTTGAGCCTACAATTGTTGTATTTATCCTTAGTCACCCTTTTTTAGCCTAATTTACCTTTTGTTTGTAATTACACAGTTATTTTAGCCTTTGCCTTTCTATTTAAATTAACAATTTGAACCTTTCACCCTTTAAGTATTTTAATATTTCTAAGGAATGATTTGAGCTTATGAATAAATTGACGGAGAAAGTCAAAAAAAAAAAAGTGATGGTTGCTAGCAAAATTACCCATTGTTTATAATTGTCAAAAATAAGTTTGGGGGTTGCAAAAAAAAAAAAAAAAAGAAGAGAAGAAATAAAGTGTGTTGTACAAAGGAACATTTACTTCAAGTTAGGGGGTGACATATATATATATATATATATAATTGAGCTCTTGATGTGTCCTAGATTGATTAAGTGCTTAGGGTGATTTGAGCCACATTAATATCTTTTATCATACCTTGACCCTAGCCTTACTTTACAAGCTTGATAAAAACCTATTGATTCTTGAATAAGTGTTAATCTACATTAGTGGAGAGAGAGAGATGAAAAGCAAACTTATGAGATCTTAGTACTAATCTATGCTTGGATTTGACATAAACTAATTTGAATTACGTGATATTCTTTGTAAAAGAGCATTCACACACACACATGGAAGTCCATTCGAAAAATAAGTTTTCACTTAAATTGATGCATGAGTTTAAGGATTAGTTGTATGTTACTTTAAGTTGGAATTTGAGTTAATTTCTAACAAAAAATTGAGAAATCATGAGTTGGTACTTCTATCTCTTGTTCAAGGATTTTTTTTTATGTTTAGTTTTCTTTTTGTGATTTTTTTTGCTTAAGGACTAGCAAAATCTTAAGTTTGGGGGTGTGATAATTTTATTTTATAGAATTATTTTATTCCAATTTTGTTATTAAATATTAGCAAAGTCCTCAGTTTTCAATTATAATTTACTTAATTTTAGCTGTTTTTATAGTTAGTTTATTTTTAAGTGAGTTATTTTAATTTTATGTTATTTCTTTTAATTTAGTTAATATTTATTAGTTTTTATATTTTTGGTAGGAATTAAAGTAATTGAGCTTAATTTTGGAAAGAAGGTGTTGAAAGACCCAAAAGTCTGCTTGCATATGCTTCAGTATTTTGGCGATATCTCAAGCTACAAAACTCCAATTTCTACGATTCTTGGATCATTGAAAAGTTAAGAGACAGAGCTAAAACTTTTATTGGGGATCAATGTACCCAGTTCTGCTTTGAAGATAGAGAAAATTGCATCGAAAAGTTGCTGGATGTACTGTGCCTGGAATGAAAAATTATAAAGGCTAACAAGTGATTTTTTGGGCCTCTCATTATGTTTTTCAGCCCAATTAAACCTTAGGTCAACTTAAAAGAATTCTAGGTTAAGTCTATTAGTATAAATAGGATATTTTAAGACCATTAGAGATAACCTTTGGAGATTCAAGAAGCTAGAAGTTGAGGTTGAAATTTGGAGATCAAGACGACAAATATTATTTTGTTTTCTTCCTTGGCTTTTTTGTTTCTTGTTACTTTCAATGGTTGAATTTATTATAATGTTATTTGTTTTTGCAATTATGACTAGCTAATTTTCTTTTTCTAGGATTGCAATTGAACTCACATGTAATCTAAATTTTTAATCTCTTTCTTACTTATTTTCAATGGGAATTGAATTGTTTATTTCAATTTGTTCTTAATGCTTTTAATTGCCTAGCCACCAATTAAATTAATTTAGGAACCTAAACAAACTTGGGAAAGGGAGTTTAAAGTAGACTAAAATTGGGATAGCATATGATCATATTAATTGATTTGCGTATAGGATAGGGATATACCTATAGGCCATATGTAGCCAGATTAGAGCATGAACTTAATGAGTCTGTTTTAATTTCAATTCACATAGGGATATAATGTTTTGGTTAAAATGGATATTGTTTATAAGATGAGTCGGGAGTCCCTTATAAATAATTTAGGACTCTAGGTTAGCAATTCAACCCATTGAAATAAGTTAAGGAAGAGAGGTAAGGTTTAGATGAAGTGTGAGGGATATTGTAATCCTAGGCTTGTTTAATTTGATATTTTATCAAGTTATTATTATTTGATTTTTCTTGTTAGTTTAAATTTTAGTTAATTAGTTTCAGTAAATTAATTAAGTTTGATTATTTGGATAAGATTAAATTGTTCTAATTTTCGTACTTAGTAAATTTTAGATCAATTCCTTGTGGGATCGATACTCTGCTTGCTAATATACTGTTTATTCGATGCGTATACTTGCGTAGTGGAATTTTAACTAACAATTATGCTGAAGTTGGATTGAATATATTTTTAAGTGGGAAAGAATTCACTATGACTATTGCTGATCTGGGCAGTTTGCTGAAAGTCGAGTGTGAGGAAGGAGAATTTAAGTTCCCTGAAAAGTATGACCCTTCTTCTGTTACGACCCGATCCCTAGGCCATGACTGGCGCAAGGACCCAATGAGCATAGCTCACTAAGCCCAAACAAGCCTTTCCATTTACCTTTGCTTAACAAATTTATCATATCATGCATACACACACACCTTTTCCCGAGTGTGAACATAGCCAAAACACAATGGCATTATAGATAATAATATACATGCACTATGCTAGTAATGTATTTAACAATTTACATTGCACACACATATTTACATTGTTTGAGTGTATTCATAATACAAAATACCCACGACTTCCAGCAGAGACATTTACAATAAAAATGAGCAACTATTGAATGTCGGACACCTACCGGGAGACGAACTATAGTGATCTCGCGATCCAGGATTCTACAATCTCCTGATCTGAAAACATGAATTTTTGAAAACGGTGAGTACAATACTCAGTGAGTGAACATTAGGTGGAAACAAGCAATAATATCCAAGAAGGATTTTAAACCATGATGCACACATTTGGAACAAAACAGTTTTGATCTAATTTATTATCAAACCCCTTCCCTCAACTCAAATTAATTTACAATGAAAGAGTATTCAATTTCATACATATGCACACATATGAATACAATATCCCACTATCTCACCAGCTCATGTACAACCCCCACATCGCGCACATAGCTGGAGTTCTCGTGTGCATCCCCCCACATCGTGCACTACAATATCACTCAATCTCACCAGCTCATGTGCAACCCCCACATCGAGCACATAGCTGGAGTTATCGTGTGCACATCGTGCACAAACAATATCACTCAATCTCACCAGCTCATGTGCAACCCCCACATCGCGCACATAGCTGGAGTTATCGTGTGCATCCCCCCACATCGTGCACAAACAATATCACTCTCCATATCTCTGCACCCATCATCACCGACATGTACTTCTCACATTGTACACATGTACGGTTATAATTATCACACAATATTATTGGTCAATACATATCGCACATCAACACACATATATAGCAGTATATTACGGAGCACATGAATTCATGCCTTTATGCATATCACAATTCACACATCAAAACATTTTTATCAAAGGCTTGCTTCTAGGCACGTATTTTTAAAAATTCAGATAAAATTATTCAAATTATCCATTTCAATACACGTACATTTCTCAAAATAATTTGAAATGCAAATTCACTCACAGTGTCGAAAATCCGAATTCCGGGTGCACTCGGATTAATAGTCCTCAAGCGTAATTCCCTTGCCTTTTTCAAACGTCTCACCACCTTGACATAGAATAAAATTAAAGAATTTACTATATTGCCCCTAAGCTAATATAAACTAATTTAAATTGCTAACGCATGGTACGTAAATGCAAAAATGCGTCTGATTATCGCTTTAACGCGGTATTGATTAAATTCGACCGTTCACCCGATTAATTGAAAATTATATCCAAATCATCTCCAAATTAATCCATTTCTCCTCTAATATCTTAATTCACTACACACATTTCTAATAACTAATTTTCAGCATTTAAACCCTTCAATTTCTTTGGATAAAATTTGGTCATTACGGTGCACTTACACCGTAATGCTTCCTAATCAATTTTTTTTTTTAAATTCTTCATTTTTCCAATTCATTTCATTTGAAATGAAATCATTTCATTTGAAATGAAATCATTTCATTTGAAATGAAATCATTTCATTTTCCAAGCACAACCTATGTATTTCGGTCTTGCAAGATTCATGGGGAAATCAAGTTTTTTTCTTACGGTTTTGCATACTAACATGCTAACCTATCTCTAAACACTAACATAGTCTAGAATCAAGCCAATCCAACAATCATTCCTCATCCATACCCATTTTTCAGAATTGAACTCATCATGATATCTCAATATTCAACCATGGAAATCAAGAACAAAAGCATGGGTATTGTAGATCATAAGCAAAAGTGAAGAATTATTACCTTTTTCACTTGATTTTTCCTTGAAAATCACACTTTTCTTGAATTTTTTGGCTAGGTTTTATTGTTTTTCCCTTTGTTCTCCTTTCCTTTCCCTTGAATCTGGTATGTGCCGAAATTAGAGAGAGAAAATGGGTTGAAATGGCTGATTTTTAAGTTTAATAATAAAATAAACTAGTTTGCCACATGGCATAATGCCATTGGCCCAATTTTTTATTTTTTTGACTTTTTCTTCCAATTCTTTTCCACCACATGATTAGTCAAAATCAAGATATGATCAAAAGATGACCATGGCTGGAAAAATATGTTCTGGTGGTGAAAAATTACGGTTTAGCCCCTGGGATGGTAAAATTACGATTTTGTCCCTATACTCCGAAATGTACCAGAATTATATTATTTTCACTGTCCAACCTCAAATAACACTAATATTGATCAATATTAACCAAATGGGGCAAAAATCGTTTCAAAAAAAAAAATTCCTGTTTAGTCCTCTAGTGGCAAAATTACCATTTTACCCTTGTGCGCCAAAAACACCGAGAATCACAATTTTTCACTGTTAAACATTATTTTATACTCCAATAATTTTAATTATATTTCATATAATTATTTTTGACCCAATGTGATCGAATATTGGCTAAAAATCTCCATTTTATCATCAAATGGCAAAATGACCGTTTGTCCCTAACCGGTCAATTTTCCCAATTGACTCCAAATTGGACCTTGAACTCTGAATCACTATTCTAAGCCATTTTGTGGGTTTCAGAATTTTCAAATTCCTCTTAGAATTTCTATTTGAGCTAGTTCAAGGTTCGATTTAACTTAATTGTACTAGTAGGTACAATATCGGCTTTTAACAAATTTGACAGGGTTTCACATCTTCCTTGTGGGAAAATATCATCGGTAAAAAGGAAAAATACTCTTCTAAGAGCAATGTTGGCTACATTACTAGCCCCCAGATCAGGATTTTACATTATTTTGTTGCTGCCAACATTCACGGAAGCAGTGGGAGCCTAAGTTAAATAAGTCTCGAAGATTTATGGTTAATGGAGCACGCCTTTAATGGCACTCCACTCAATGTTGGTCAGTTTATGGTTGAAAGGATGAGGAGTACATGCAAAGGTGACAAGATAAACTTGCCCTATGGGAATGTCATCACTTCCCTGGTGAAGAAGAAAGGAATATGAGCAAAAAGATATGAAATGGACATGGTGAAGAGTAGAGACCAGGCTATCTACTTAGGTAGTGTCACGACTCAGAACTCCCATTGGGCTTATGACAACCACCGTGACGTCCCTATAGGCACTCATATCCGGAATGACGACTGGAACCTCGCAAGGCTTAGCATCAGTTTCCACATCTCCCCGGTGAGCAATAATTATTAGACATCATATTTTAAAGAATTATAAAACATTTCCAAACCAAAAACCTTAAAATTTTATTTTTTGGCTCACAGGGGTGTTTTTGTCATTTTTCTTCGAAAATCTCAAAATCGACTAAAAGCATAGTAGGTGAGTATAAAGCATATATTTTATAATTGAAAATAATTTTAGTAGTCTAAAATGGCCGTTTGAAGTAAAATTACAACTATTTTAATGTAATAAAAATATTCAATAAAATAAGCTATTTTCTTATAAAATAATTTTTATATAGCTATTGGTAAATAATTTTCGCAGCGTAAAAGCTAATTATATTTTTACATACTATGATACAAACTACCAAAGTATGAAATTTAAATTATAGTGACACGTGAGCCCACAACTAACCAAAATGTGTCGAAAGCTGGAAATCTACAGCTTTTGTCGATTCAAGTCCAATTGACGGTCCTTGACTAAATCCGCTAACTATGAAATACTCTGAGCTTGAAATGTGAGGAGATGAGGGGGTGAGATTATAAAATCCCAGTGAGTAAACAAACACCATCTAAACTATCTAAAGGCGAGTAAATGGAGATGATTAAATAAGCCATCGTAAAACGGTTCATAACACTTCAATTCCTTTCACTAGGTAATATAAATTCATTTTGTTCGAGAAATTAATATGGCTTATGTTTTCTTTAAAACTTGGCTTATGCCAACAAAATCATACTCGGTGACACTTGGATCAGAGGTATCCGACCGAGTCCGCTAAGGTTATTAAAATTTCATAATTTCTCAAAATGCAACCGATCCTTGGCGTTGACTAAGTTCACTACCACGTGGTGGTTCGACGTGAAGTGAACTCTGGTATACCTCAAGAGTTACCTTCTGCGCCTCTCATCAGAGGTATAATATATGGGGTTTACCGTGTCCCTCTAAATAAGTTCGGTTCACGAAAACCCGTTTACTGCAGCAGATATTAATCCACCAATTAAATAAAAATTTAATAGCATGACTTGGTAGTTATTGATAGATCTGAGATCCTATCACTTGACTACTGGCTAGCCCCATTATCGCGACAACTCCACAGCCCCCGACAGGGACACCTCGCCAAACTTCGAATCCCGGATCTTTTTGAAATTTTTCCCGAAGAAGATACTTATAAGCATTTCAAATCAAATCGTTCAAGGCAAAGCAAACAATTTATATAATTTCCAGTTAGTTTCGATTCAACCATTCATGCCAATTTATCATAAGCCATGTAATAAATATCATAATTTAAAACACAGCAATTGTCTCCAATTACTCTAATTTCACAACCATTGCCCAATTTTCAAATCAATTTATAAAAATTCATTTTATTTTATAAATCCAATTTATTTTATAAATTTCACATTAGTCTCTTAAAATAAGCATTCACCAAATAAAATGATTTTTCATAAAATCATCAAATTGAATAAAATATGCTCTAGATAATAAAGAAGATAATATGTTTACTCACTGTTTTCGGAAACCGAATTTCAAGCACTTTGACTAGTGATCCTCAGGTGAAATTCCTTGCCTTTCTCGAATGACTCACCACGTTGATACAATACAAAATCGAGAAATTTATCACATTGCCCCTAAATTATAATAAACTAATTTAGACCACTAATGCATGTTATGAAATGCAAAAACTGTCCAAATATTGCTTAATCACGGTGTTGACCTAATTTGGCCTATTACCCGATTAAATGACCATTGTGTCCAATTTAACTCCAAATGACACCATTTCTTTTCTAATACTTCAGGTCACCAAATACAAGCCAAATATTCAAAATTTCAACATTAACACCTTCAAAATCCCTCATGAAAAATTCGGCCAAGATTGGTGCATTCACACCAAAATTGTTCCTATTTGATTTTCACACCACAAACCATCAATTCTCAACCAATTTACTTGCAAGAAAATCAAATCCATCATTCCCACACAACATAGGACATTCGGCCATTGAAGGACACCAAAGTTTATGAAATTTTCTTCACTTGTTTTCACTCTACACATAACTAACTAGCCGAAAACACTAATCTAGCAAGAAATCTAACTAAATTCAAGCCTAAAAATCCTTCCATCATGTATGGTTAGCATTCATACCCATTTTCAAACTTTGATTTCAACCATGGAAATGAGAAAATAAAGCACGGAGAAGGTAGATCACTAGACAAAGTTAAGAGATTTTACCTTTAAACACTAGTTTCCTTGAATCTCCACACTTTCCCCTTGAAATTCTCCACCTAGGGTTTTTGTTTCGTTTCTTTCTCTTTTGTTCTAGTTTTGGCCGACCATGGGGGTTGAAATTGGCTGATTTTTTGCTTTTAATTAAGAAAATGATAAAGTATTAAAAGCTTGACACATGGCATTTCTTTATTGGTTCAAATTTAAATATTTGACTTTTGATTCTTTAATTCTCTACCACACAATTCTCATATTTATCCATTTCCATGATGAATAAAATCCCTTGGTCGTGACAAATGTTGGGGGTGAAAAATTATCGTTTTGCCCTCGAGGTGGTAAAATTATGATTTACCCCTATTCTCCGAAAAGTACCGAAATTACATTTTTTTCACTTTCCAACCTCAAATTACACTCTAATTGTTCAATCCTAGTCAAATGGGGTTAAAATATTTTCTAAAAATTCTCTTTTTGTCCTCTAGTGGTAAAATTACTGTTTTACCCCTATGTTCCAAAAATATTGAGAATTAAAAATTTTCACTACTGAACCTCATATTATACTTCAAATGATTAATCTTGATCAAAATTTTCATCAAATAACCAAATTTAAATTTTGGGTGGCAAAATGATCATTTTGCCCCTAATCGGTCAATATTTTCGATTGACTCCAAATCGACCCTTGAACTCCGAATCGTCATTTTAGGTCATGTCTAGACTGTACAATTTTCAATTTCACTTTAAAATCCCGATTTTAAGTAGTTCAAGATATAAATCGACTTATTTGTACTTGTAAGTACAATGTCGACTTTTATCTATTTTTTTGAGATATTCTAGTATGCAGGTGTGATGTCAAATATATAAATGACATGACAGACATTTTAGGGCTGGGCTTGACAGGTAGCCTACCAAAAATGGGATAGAAGTTAGAATGAGAAGCATTTATTAAGACACACAAGGTCTTAGAAATTCCAACACAACTAGAAACTACCTCTTCCCAATTCTCCAATGAAGTAATTTTCAAATTGCTCAAGAGAATGGATGGAAAGCTCACTGATCAAGGAACAAGAATTCTGAAAATTGAAGAAAAATTGATAGGGTTGGAAAGCAAGATGAAAGAAAAACCAGTAATGCCCTTTGAACCTGCTGCTGCAGATACTTTTGCAACACCAAGCATTGCACTAGTAGGACAAAATGTTAAAGGTTCAACTTTTCAAGCAAAAGGGTTGCTTTTCATGATGCAAATCTAGTGTTTCAAGGTGAAGAATCAACCTACCAAACTGCTAGCCTTGCTCACCAAATAGAGGACCTTGAGCCAGGGGTTGACCAGCCACAAAAATCCCCCTTACTAAAACCCCATACCAAAGAGGCATCTGACTAAGGGACTGAGATACTTGGTTCTCCTATTAAGAGTCCACCCCCTGAGCCCCAACCTCAATAAGAACCTCAGCAACAGGAATGCCCTCCCCATTCTGAAGATGTTTTAGTCATGGGACTTTTCCACCAAATGGTGAAAGAAGAGCAAGCAGAAAATGAAGTAACCAAAGCACTAACTTCAAAGATAATGTCTTCTGAACTAGTAACTACAGCAAAAGAAAAATCTGGTAAAGGAAAGGGAAAAGCTCTTGTAGCCCCACAGACAAAGTTCAAACCACCTGCCAAGGGCAAAAAGACAATGGCTACAAAAAACAATATTCTTCAAAAGAAGGAAGTCCTCTAGATTGGTAGAAAAGACCAAGCCAAGAACTGTTTCTTCTCCTGAAAACCCTGTTGAAATTCCTGACCAATCTTCACCTGAACTTTCCCCACAAAATTCACCACCACCATCCTCATCGCAGCAAGCCCCACATGAACCCTCTCCCTTTCCACTTAATTCTTTTTATGGTAGTGAATCCACTCCCTCTTCCTCCTCAAATGAATGAAGCCCCTCCTACTATGATGATGACAAAAAAGGGAAAAAATAAATAAAAACAAGAAAAACAAAAAAATGTTAAGGTAGACGTACCAAGCATTTAGGGAAAAAAACAAGAAAAATAAAAAAAATGTTAGGATAAAGGTACCAAAATCTAGGAGAGAAATGAAACAGAAATAAACCAGGGGCATTTCAGGAATATTGAATGTTACTTTTGTTCCTTGCTGTTTTTGGCTCTGTAGACAATTAAACATTTGGAGTTAACTTTGTTGTTCATGTTTATGTGTAAAGAATGGGATGCAAATTATGTTTTTATATATTGACATGTTGATGGCTGAATATTTAAAGTTGTTATTGAATATCTGTCATTTAAGTTTTTGCTGCCATAAATAATCTGATGCTATACTGATATATTATGCAGATGATTAATTTTTATTATGACATTGTGAGTAAATTGTGATTGTGAATATATATGGATGCTAAGTGGAGTATAATTGCTGAATGGTGAACAACATAGACTAAATCTGGTAATAATATATTGATAGACATTGCTGAGATATTGATAATAATCTATCAACATTTACTTGCTGTAAATCACCTTGTAAATCTAAATATACATATGTACTCTGAATGTATGGTGTCATTTTCTATATGACATGAACAAAAAATTTTTGCTGAAACAAATAAGAAATATGCTCACATTAAGGGGGAGCACATACTTAGGGGGAGTAATCCTCAATATGTGCAGAACTGGAAAAGAATTAAAGAACATTGTGCAGATTAACCAAGGAATGTTTTGTCATCATCAAAAAGGGGGAGATTGTTGGCCCCATTAGTTTTTGATGATAATAAAACATTCCCATTTATTTGTGTCTAATGCTTTTATTTAACTGTGCAGGATAAAGATTGAAGGTAAATAATAAACAAAATCTCCATAAGTATGTACCAAAAATTAGATGGATATGGAGGCAAGATTGATTAATAAGAAGGAAGCTCTTTAGTTGAATAATGAAGAATGTTGGTTGACTAAAATTCAAATTGGAAAAATAACGAGTTGAAGAGTATTGGGAAATAGAACCAACTTAGTCGACTAAATGCTCTCTGCCAGAATCTGTGACCAGAAGATAGAACCAACTTAGTCAACCAAGAAAGAAGTTAGTCGACTAAGAGCTCTCTGTTTATAATTTGAACCAGAGCACTAGAAGATAGATTAACGGCTAGAACCAACTCTCAACTATTTTCAATGATCATAAACTACCAAACTGCCATCAGACTTGTTTTTCCAAGTATAAAAAGAGTCTTCTAAAGGTTAAAGAAGAAGTTTTGAAGAGAGTTAAAGTCATCCAAGTTCAAAGAGAGTCAAAAAACCAGAAAATCTTCTTTATATCTCATTGCACTTAAACGCCCATTCTTTGTAATTGTATTATGCACTTAATCTTGTACTATTTAGATCAACCGTGTGATCATAGGTACTCTCTTTTTACTTCTCTTCTTGTATTCTTAGACTAAGGGATTCACTCTAAGTGGTTGTTTCAAGCTAGTATTGCTTGAATGTATTAAGGTTCTAACTTAGCCTTGAAAAGTTAGGTTTTTGGATTTTAGTTGAGCCCATGAAAAACTAGTGTAAAGGTTTTGGCTAAGCTTGGTAAAAGCCATTGTAAAGCTTGATGAAAGCTTGAGAATTTCACCGGTTCTTAGTGGATTTGTTAGAAAATCCTTGGTTGGATAATCAAGGTAGTTGATGTAGGTCTTGGACCGAACCACTGTAAATTGTTTTGTGTTGTTTACTTTGTTTTTAGTTTTTATTCATCTTTAAACTTTTCTTTTATCTTGCAATTGTCCCCATTTAGAGGTCAATTCTTGTAAGAGCCAAAAAGTGCTATTCACCCCCCTCTAACACATATAATTGGGACCAACAGGCTTAACCTAATGGAGTGACCAAAATAGGGGACCTATCGAAAGCCAAAATCGATTTGTCCATGGATGACCTTTGCCATGTTCTGTCTAGTGGCCTATCTATCTACACATGATATAAAATGGGTGAGTACTATAATACTCAATGAGTGGTGGACATAATCAGAATTGTATACACACATTAAACGTATAATAAATGTTGCACTCCCAGTGCATCAACATAATCTAGCAAACATCTCCAAGTATAGGGCATATCATTATCCTTAAGTCTCTAATATGTGGGCGTATGATCATTCTCAAGTTCTCCAAAGATCATCACATATCACACCAAATCAGTGAGTAGTCCTCCCTTAGACATTATCAAATCATGCACGGTGGCCAATCAACAGAGAAACAAATCATGCACAGGTTAAAGCCATTAGCGGAGAACAAATCACGCATGTGCTGAAGCAATAGGTGAAGAATCAAATCACACACAACGTCGAAGCAATTGGTGGAAAATCATATAATTGATTAAAGTAATCTCCCGACTGTCAACATTGCCTGGAGTAATCTCCCGTCGGTCGTATTGCCTGGAGTGATCTCCCTATGGACGCATCACAACACTATAGGTGGGAATCATAAGAGAGACTAAACCATAGCCCTTGTTTACCACCATCCATGCATGCACACACATAGTCACATGGTAATGGGATCCACTCAACCTCAAGTCAAATACATGTTTGGAATTCATTCCTCGAATAGAGCACAATTCCACAATAAGACCATCATGTCTCTATTATTCCATGTGTCCACAACATTGTAACAATCACATTTATCAAGCTTTATTTGTCAATAAGCTCATTAAAGTTCTAAGTGCCTCAATAATCATAGCTCACTAGCTACATATACATAAATAATCTCATTTTAATTTAATCATGGCCAAATAGCTGCATACACATGAATAATATCACATCGGATCTAGCATCAATATTCTTTCAACAAATGAGCAATCTAATCCTTCATCATAGTATCACCACCACACTGGTTTAGTCACAACATATCCAATAGCGATTAAAGTCATACATCACCTTGATGTCTACTAGTTTATGCTTCCCAATTGCATTCACAAGTAAACACATATACTAACATGTACATTAACAATATATTAGTTTAGGCACACCCATCTAGGTAATCACATTCACACACATATATACATAGTTTTCTAGCTAGGCATGTTCAATAGTCTTACATTCATAATATAGTACTAGTTCATCACATTTTCCATGTGTTATGCATCACATGCATTTAATTAACCAACTCATAGAGACAAATTGGAGGTACTCCATAGCCAAGCTTTGATCTGTAGCCTCTAATCATGTTGTAGCTCATAAATTTGCCCAAATGACTCAATTTTGCCTTAAGCACATATAAACATCACAAAATTAATTAAATATTGGCTTTTAAAAAGTGCTAGCATTTCTAAAAATAAATAAATCCCTAGCGATCTAACATATAAGCTCAAATCTTTCAATAATTAGCTAAACCCATACCTTAGAAGCTAGATTGTACAATTATGTACCCCAAATCCTTAGTCAACTCAAGAAAGTGAATTCCTTCAAAGTTGGACTAAATCAAATCTAAATTATTAACCTATTAAATTGAAAATCAATCTGTAAAAATGATTAATCTTACCTCTAGAAGCATTTCCCAAGATCTAATCTACTCTAAATAGCTTAAAAAATCATTCTTGGAAGTTAGGGTTTTAGGTTTTAGAGAGAGAGTAAAAATCACAAATCAAGCTTTTAGAAGTCAAAACACTTACCTTAAACATTTAGAATCCAAGATTGATGTCATCCAAATTTTTACCCACATAAGTATATGCATTGCAAAGATAATATAGTGGTGAGTAAAGTGTTAATTCCACAAAAAATTGAATTAATTCTTACTGTTAACTACTAAAATTTATACACTCTAATTTTATCTAAACAATTAAAATTAAAATTAAAACTAATAAACTAATAACTAAAGCTAATCTAAAATATATCAGTAAAATTATTTTATTAACTTCTAGTGATTACCATACCTAAGATTATGATATCCCTTAATACTTCATCTGAATATTATCTCTCCTTCTTAACTCAGTTTAATGGATTAATTTGTTAACCTAGAGTCCTAAATTATTTACAAGCATTTGTCGAGTTTCTCATAAAAATACATCTCCTAATTAATTTACTATATGTCTATGCAAATTAAATTGAAAGAAAGATTCATTAAGAACATGCTTTAATTTAGGCTACGTATGGCTTATATGTGTATGACTACCTTATATGCAAATCAAACCACTTAATCAACTAAGTGCATTCGATCATACGCTATTTTATTCAAGGTTTACCTAAATCTCCTTCATCAATGTTTAACCCAGGTTTCCAATTCAATCTAATTGGTGGCCAATCAATCAAAAGCATTAAGAATAGAATAAAACAAACCACTTAAATCCATCAAATATAAGCGAAAGAGAGATAACTAAATCAAACTATGTATTAAGTTCAATCATAATATTAGATAAACAATTTAGTTTCTCATCAAGTCACACATTATCATCAAAATAAGTTTAAACATTGAAACTAAACTAATAAAAATAAAGAATAAAGAAACACCAAGAGTGAAACTTTTGATCTCCAAATCTTCTTGAATCCTTCAATTTCTTTTTAGCTCCAATAAGACTTTTTTTTTCAACGATTTTGTGTCTTGAATTTCAATTGTCAATTTGATGTCTTATTCTCTTCCTAAAAGTCCTCTGAAAGGTTATTTTTATAAGGCTTTGAAGTTAGGCCTAGTTGGGTGAAGAAAGAAGTCAATTCTAATCAAGATTTCCTCATCAGACTACGTGGGCTGTGGCCTTGACCCATTAATTAAAAAAATCATAATTGCTCTAGGATTGCTAGAGTGATTCAATTTTGACATGGTTTTTGACCATTTTTCAGACCGAACTGGGTAAAATGTAAACATATAAGTTGTAGCGTTTTCTCTTAGCTTTCCAATGGTCTAAGAATTACTTCATTTAAAGCTATGTAGAGAGAGTTATGGTCAAAATACTGAAATATATGCCATAGAAGTCTACACCTTGAAATTGGTCTCATTCTTCCATTAAAATTATTTTTTCATCAGACACTTACAAAAGTACAAATAAATCAATAACAAGCTATCTTAATCACATTAACACCAAATTAAACATAAAATTAACTAAGATTAGATTGACTTACTTAAATTAACTAATTTAAAATAATTAAATAAAACTTACTAATTTTTATGTATTACTACAAGAACTAAGCTAAGTTACTATCCAAAGTAAGCCCAAATAACTCTATATCATAGAGTTATCACACCCCAAGCTTAATATTTTGTTAGTTCTCGAGCAAAACATAGAAAAAAAAACTAACTTACAAAAATCAAATTCAATTAATGAAAACTAAAATAAATATAGTTACTATTACTACTTCTACTAGTACCAATAGAGATAAAATGTACCAACTCAATGATTCCCTATAATTTCCTCAAAAGTATGTCCATTGATCATTAACCTAAGGAAAAATATAGGCATCATTTAAATTCATATTTAAATTCTAATGCAGGCACATTCTCGAATGGATTTCCATATGTGTGAAATCTTTTACCAAGAATATCATGATATCCGGATGAGTTTTGGCCAACACCAATTTAAAATTAGTACTAAATTTCATGAGTTTACTTTTTATCTCTCTTTCTCCATTAATGTAGACTAACACAAAGCTAGGGATCAATAAGACTTTAATAGGCTTGTGTTGTATGGCTAAGGTCAAGGTAGGATAAAGGATATTAATGTGGCTTAAATCACCCTAAGCACATAATTTTTCTAAAACGTATATATATAGCTTTATTTTCTTTCTCCAAGTATATATTTTCGTCCACATCTGAACTTTTCTTTCATTCAACACATTTTTTTCTCTCTTTTTTTTAAAAAAATAATAATTTCACATTTTCATATCCCCAAACTTATTTTCTTTGTATTGTAGGTAGTGGGGTGACTTTTAATATTTTAAACTTTTTTTTTCACATCGACATCACTTTTCCTCCTTCTACAACATTTAACTCAATTTATATTTCCTAAAACAATATACATGTTTAGGAGTGAAGGTTGCAAAATTGGAAAATTAATTTAAGGGTAGGCTTAATTACTATGCAGTTCAACAAAAAAAAGGGATATGAGGCCCAAAAGGGGCATTCTAGGGATAAAAATTTAACAAGGTAGGCTTTTAGGCCCAACGGCCCAAAAATGGCCTAAATTATGTCCCTAACTAAATATTGCCTAGGATTTCACCTCGAGAGAAAATTAAGTAAATTCTAAAATTCATGACATAATCTACAATTGACATCAATATAAACCTTCTTTAGATATTCATAATAATTCAAAGTAAAAGATATAATACTCAAAATTGTGGAAATTACATCCTAATAATGATACTTAACAAAAGACTTTAGCATGAATCCAAACAAAAACCTATTTCACCAAAAGATAAGAATTCAAGACAATTAATTATCATCATTGGATAAAAAAATCATTGATATATTGTCATTTAATGCATGCTTAACTGCATAACATTATTTGATAGATGTTTTCCTTCATGTTAGTACAATAATAAAGAGTTATTAAGTACTAATTGGATGAAGCCCATGGAACATAAAGGCCTTACAAGAAAATTGTAAAGTTGTTACAATTATGAGATCTTTATCCATGAAAGCTGTCACGACCCGAAACTCCCCATCGGGCCCATGACAACCACTGTGACATCTCGACAGGCATTCATACCCCGAATATCGATCGAAACCCCGCAAGGCTTAGCATCAGTTTTCGCACTTCCCTAGAGAGTGACAGTTATAAATTTTCACATTTCAAGAAATCACAAATCATTTCCAAACCAAAATGATAAAACATTATTTTTCGACTCACATGGGCATTTTCGTCATTTTTCTTCAAAATTTCTAAACTTGACCAAAAACGTAGCAGGTGAGTGTAAAACACATAATTCATGATTTAAAATAAATTTAGACTTCTAAAACACTCTTTTTGAGTAAAATTATAACTATTAAAATATAATAAAATATTCAAGAAAATAGGCTAATATCTCATAAAACAATTTTTATAGAAATATCGTTAAACAACTTTTAGGATGTAAAAGTAAAATACATTCATACATATTAAAATGAAAATAACCAAAGTATAAAATTTCTTTTACAATGACACGTGGGCCCACAACTAACCAAAATGCATCGAGAACGGAAAACCTACAGTTCTTGTCGGTTCAAGTCCACTGTGGTCCTTGATCGAATTCGCTAACTACGGGCTATTTTGAGCTTGAAATGTGGATAGGAAGAGGGGTGAGATTATAAAATCCCAGTGAGTAAACAGATACCATCTAAACTGTCTAAAGTCGAGTAAAATGAGATAAATTTAAATTTATTCTTTGTATCATAATTCACCTAATCTTAATTCATTTTAACTGAGTAAAATAGAATTTTTTACTCGAATAATTACTATGGCTTATGTTCAAATAAATAATATGGCTTATGAATTTCTCAAAATCTTAACTTGGTTCTTGCCAAAATCCTTCTCGGGGATACCCCGATCTAGGCATCTAACTGAGACCGCCAAGGCTGTTCGGTGTAGTATACACATGAACATATTTTTATGTTAAAAATAGTATCTAGACATTCCTTGGCGTTGGTTGAGTCTCACTCTTATGCGGTGGTCCACGTGAAGTGCACTCAAACTTTACCTCCGGAGATGCCCTTCACACGGCTCTCTGATTGAGGTAAGGTAAATTTGATTTTGTACCCCCTCTCTTAGGCTGGCCCACAAAACCTCCACTGCAGGGATTTTGAATTATTTTATTTACCACCTTATTTATAAAATCCTAACTAGCATGATATGACAATTTATCATAGTCTAGCCTCTCAAGGCTGAATACACAGTATAAATAATTTCAATACAAACCAGTTTAACCATTCATGCTCACATATTGCTATAAGCCATATAATTTAAAACATAATTTATAACACAATCGGCAGTCTCCAATTACTCTAATTTCAAAATCAATTGTTCAATTTTCAAATCAATTTATAAAAATTCAATTTATTTCATAAATCCAATTTATTTTATAAATTTCACAATTTTCTCGTAAAATCAACAATTCACCCAATAAAATGATTTTTCATAAAATCATTAAATTTAATAAAATCTACTCTAGATAATTAAGACAATAATAAGTTTACTCACAGTATTAGGAGTAAAAATACTCCTATTTCAGGTCCTCGGGTGTATTCTCCTACCCGTGCCAAATAGCTCACCACCTCGACATAGAGTAAAATCAAGGAATTTACTATATTGCCTATAAGTTAATATAAACTAATTTAAACCCTAAACTAATGTATGATATGTAATGCAAAATGTTTAGATTTTGCCTAAACATTGCATTGACCTATTTCGGTCTTTTACCCGATAAATTGATATACACGTTCGATTTAGCTCAAATCAACTCCATTTCTTTACTAATGCTTCAAATCATCAATGTCAAGCTAAATACTTTAAAATTCAGCAAAGCCACATTCATATTCCTACTTGGAAAATTCAGCCCAAAATGGTGCACTAATATCGAAATTTTCCTATTTAATTTTTCTCTCCGTAATTGATCAATTTCAAAAACATTTCATTTGAAATAAAATCATTTCATTTCACACACATTCCTTAAGGCATTCGGTTATGGAAAATTGGTGGCGAAAATCAATTTTTTTCTTGTTGTTTTGCTTATGAACATGCTTAACTATCACTAAATATCAACATAACTAAAAATCAAATTATTTTCATTATCAAATCTCTCCCATACCCATTCAGCCTTCACAATTTCAGCATGATAATTCAATATTCAGCCATGAAAAATGAGATGAAAAGCATGGGCAAGCTAAGTTTCAAGCAAAACTAAAGAAATTTTACCTTTATGTTGCTTGATCTTTGAAAAATCCTTGAAATCTCTTGATTTCTTGGCTAAATTTTTGTTTTTCCCTTTTATTTTATTTTCTTTCCCTTTGATTCTGGTTTAGGCTGACTTTGGTGAGAGAAAATGTGGTTTGTAAGCTGATTTTTATAGTTTAATACTAAAATATAATGACTTGCCACATGTCACCACCTAATTCATCCAAAATTTTATTTATTTGACATTTATCCTTAAATTCTCCTCCACACTTTTGTCATGTTTATCTTATTCCATGCTGAATAAAATCCCTTGGTCTTGACAAGTGCTGGGATGAAAATTTTACCGATTTGCCCCCGAGGCAAAAAATTATGATTTTGCCCCTATACTCCGAAATGTACCAAAATTATATTTTTTTTTTCCACTTTTCAACCTCAAATAACACTTCAATTGATCAATCTTAATCAAATGGGGCCAAAATCTTTTCTAAATATTCATGTTTTATCTTTTAGTGGTAAAATTATCATTTTACCATTGTGCTCCAAAAATATCACAAAATTAAATTTATCACTGCTAAACTTCATATTATGCTCAAATAATTATATTATACTTCAAATCATTAATGTTGGTCGAATGTGATTAAAATCTTTTATAGTGTAACACCCCGTACCTTCGTTGGACATAAATAAGATTTTATTGATCAAACAAGTGATCATTTAATGCGAATTGGAATGCTAAAAAACGCTTAAGAATAAATTATTTCACATGCACAGAAGCAGTAATTAAATGATAATATTTTAATCAGAGATGAATTAGCGAGCTCAAGGATGATCCGGAGGTAAATCGAGACAAGAAAAATGGTGGAAATATTATGAAAATAAAATGAGTGATAAACTAATAAAGAAAAATGGTGGAAAAGTTAAACAATATTTGTTTATGTACATGAGACAAGAAAGGAAATGAAAATGAAACGAAATAAAATGAGTGGGGGCCGGCCATGAAGTTCCAAGATAAGAAAAGTCAATGAAAACAAAGGCAAATAAGTAAAGGTCGGTTAAACAAGAGAAAAGAATGTGGAAAGGATGGTGGGGTCGAACCATGAAAATGAAAAAAAGGAAATGAGATAAGGAAGAGAAGAAAAGACAAAAAAAATGGAAGAGATGATGGAAGAGAAAAGTCTAGAAGTGGACGGTCAAAAAAAGCAAAAAGGATAAAAAAGAAAAAAGAATATGAGGTCGGCAAAGAGAAAGAATAAAATAAAGAAGAGAAATGGGAGAAACAAGAGAAAGTGGAGCAAAATGGAAGAAAAGAAAGAAAGGAAAAATCGTGAAGGAGAGGGAGGAAGAAAGGTCGAAATTCAGCTACTTTGAGAGGCATGAAGAAGCCAAATTTCTGTAAGTTTTTGGATGAGAGAAAGAGCTAAAAAGTCTACTGAAAATGGATGAGTTTGTTGCTATTTTTGGGGGCTGCAAAGTGCAGTTTGGGTGCAAGAAAAGTGCAAAAAATTGGAGCTTTATCCTGTAAAAAAATACAGAAAATTTGGGCTGCTATTGCTAAAAAATTTTTGGGTGAAAAATCTGCTGGTTTGGATGTTGAAGGTGTGGTTTGAGGGCTGGAAATTTTTCGAAATCTTGGAGGTTTGTAGCTGTGGGAAGGAGGCTTTATGGTGACGGACGGTGGAAGAAGAAGAGAGCCACCACCGGTGGAGGAGGAATGCCATGGTGGTGATGGGGAAGCCACAGGTTGGAGGAGAAAGGAGGAAGAAGAAAAAGAAAAATAAAATAAAAAGGCCCAAGTAGAAAAATAAAATTGGGCAAGGCCCAATGGAAATATTTAAATGGGCTTAGCCCAATGTGAGGAAAGGAGGAGAAGCCCATTGGAGAGGGGCCCAAAAAGGAAATAAAGAAATGAAAAATGTATATGGTAAGTTAGTATTGTATTTTGAGATTTATGGGTAGTTTAACATTTTGCATATTTAAAAAAAGATGAAGAATATGCAAGTTGTTTAAGAAATTTTAATTAAGTTGCTATACATATAAATGTATAATTAAGTATATAAAAATTTAAATGATTGCTAAGAATGTTCGTCGTGGAGACGAGCCAAGCGAAATAGGTGACCGAGAAATAGGAAAATTTGAAGTGCTTATGAACAAGGTCCAATAGTCAGGAGAAAAAAACAAGAAGCTGAATTGTGGTGGGCACTTTAGCAAAAGTAAAGATATTGTGCCAAAAGATCGAGTAAAGGAGTAATTCGAACTCCTATCATTTTGAGTAAATTTATTATCGTCTTAATTATCTAGAGTAGTTTTATTTAACTTTGTAATTTTATAGAAAAATGATTTAAATGGCAAATTATTGTGTTTTATGGGAAAATGTGATTTTATTAAAATGATTTTATAAATTTTCTGGAAAAGGGAATAATGGTTTTAAAAATAGAGTAATTGGAGATTGCTTGCTTATGTTATAAATTTTTGATTTTTAAATTGAATGGCTTATGGTAACCTTCGCAGGAATGGCTAGTTTTATAATATATTAAATATGCGAACTATTTGATTCGCCTTGATAGGCGGGGTACAATTGTGTCAACCATGTCATGCAACTGAGATTTTATTATTATGGTGGGGTCTATTCTACATTGCAGTGGCGGGCTTCGGTGGACCAGCCTATTAGAGGGGGCACGGTAAACCCGGCTAACTCTTACCTTCATTGGAGAGGCACGTAGGGTATCTCTTGGGGTGAGGTTTGAGTTCACTTCACGCCTAACCACCACGTGGAAGTGAGACTCAGCCAACACCAAGGAACGACTGTGTTTTGAGAAATTATAAAATTTTCACAGCCTTGGCGGACTCGAGCAGATGCCCCCGTACAAGGTATCCTCGAGTACAAGTTTTGGCATAAGCCAAGTGTTCTCAAGAATTTCATAAGCCATGTTTAGTAATGTGATGAAATATAATTGTTTTTATAGGTTGAAACGAATTTTCATGTTATGCATCACATGTGGTGATGGGATATTTTTATTGTCTCCCTTTACTCAGCTTTAGATACTTTGGATGGTATCTGTTTATTCACTGGGATTATGTAATCTCACACTTCTTCCTATCCATTTTTCAGGCTTAAGATAGTTCGTAGATAGCTGACACTGTCGAGAAGTACATTTGGAATTATGACCTTAGAGATCAAAGGTTTATCTTTTAGCATTTTATCTCGAGTCACTCCTCTGTACTTGTACCTGTTAGCTGTTAAAGGTTAAGTCATAGTATTTTATTTATTAACTTATAAATGAAATTCTAAATTTTTAAATACGCAATAATTTGAAAATTAGAAATTTCAATACATATATTTGCGAATAAAATGAAAAAAGTTCGCATCGATTTTTTTTATTTATGAATTAATTTAGTACATGAGAGTACAAATATTATATGAAAATTGAATGTAGTGGATGAATGAGAAATTCTGGACAAGCTTGTTCTGAACTTGACGGGTCTTTCCTGGAGGTATCGGACGCCGGTAATGACCGGGGAATGGTCGCTACATATAGAAATCTCCATTTTATCCTTAAATGGTAAAATGTCCATTTTACCCCTAATCGGTCAATTTTTTTGATTGACTCCAAACCGAACCTCGAACTCCGAATCACTGTTTTGAGTAATCTATGGACTGTGAAATTTCCAGTTTTATCTTAAAATCCTTATTTTCATTAGTTCAAGATATAAATCGACTTAATTGTACTTCTAAGTACAATACCGACTTTTATCCATTTTTCTAAGATATTTTAATATGCAGGCATACTATCAAATATGTAAATATCATGATAGATATTTTAGGGCTGGGCTTGACAGCACTACCCCCCTTAAAATAAAATTTTGACCTCAAAATTTCACTGATCAAACCTGAAGAGAAGATGTGGGTATTAATCTTTCACTTGACACTCAATTCCCTATATTATCATCTTTCATAGGAATTTTTGATTCGTTTACCTCATTTATCTCCAATTCAACTTGAGTATATCACTATTGTCTAGCATTGTCCTTTAAAATTATACCCCCAATTTCTTTTACAGTCACAATCCTTAAAGAAAATTAATAGTCTTAATTATTTTCACACATTTCGTGTTTGCCTCTCATTTATATAACTTCCACCTTTGTAATCATATTAGTCCATCCCATATGGCTTAATCTTGCCATAGATTACATTCCCTTAATTACTTTCCAGATTTCCTTAGGTCTCCATAAATCAACTTCTAGTAAGATTCTTGATCATTTCATTTTCTATTCAACTTATCCGATATATCGAGTTCAAATTCTAAATCTTTATAATTAATCCTTTACTATAGTTGATCATATTACCGACTCCATATACATGTATGCACTTGTTCTTTCAGATGTCCATGCTTCTCATTATATATGAATGTCTTTATTCTCTAATGCATTTGGACAAATTTCTTTTGTTCGTTCTTCACTATAACCAAGATCCTATAGAGTAATCCTCATAATTCTTATCAACATCTTCATTATGTCTATGTCTAGTCCCATATCATTCGCATACTTATACCCTTTTCTTATTATCCCTAATTATATGCTTAAGTCTCTTGGTCCTACTTATCACTATATCACCCTTAATCGGTTTTTATCGAATTGTAGTTAAATACGCATGTATGGTTTACAAGGTCATTTGTATTCTAAAGATTTTCCTTGACTTAATTATTCGTGTCATAAGTCACACTTTAAACCCAATAAACTTTTTAAATTGATCTCTTAGAAATTTATATATTAATCTTCATTATAAAACTTTATATGGCATTTATACTAGATTCAACATTTTTGAATCATCAAATCTCAAGCTGCCATTTCTACATGTGGCATCCTCTTTGAATTACTATCTCTCTAGGGTATTATCATGTTTGGGTCCTCATCCCTCTCGCACGGTCTTCCCTGCAGTCTACAGCTTACAGTTGGACACAAGGAGGTTCGAACCCAAGACCTTTTCTTACCCTGAAAGGAACGCCTTTAACCATTTCACCATATCTAGTCCTTTAATCCTGTAACTCCCTATTCTCATTATTCACTACTGATCGTTTTCATCTTAATATTTTCCTAACTTTTCCCTTCTCTTATATGCCAATATATAAGGCAAGATAGAAACTTTCCAATTCACTCTTCATCTTTTCTTGATACTTCTCAATCACCCTTAAGACTCTAATTGTCAAAGCTTAGCATCAAAACATGTAATTCAACCATAGAAAATAGAAAGAAATGCATGGGTAATGTAAATCTCAAGCAAAAATTGAAAAATCTTACCTTTTTCCACTTGATTGCTTGAATTTTCAAAATTTCTCTTGAATTTTCTCTTAGCTAGGGTTTGTTTTCTCTTTGTTTTCTTTTCCTCTTGCTTGGCCGAACATGGGAGGTGTAATGGGAAAAATATGGGCTGATTTTTCAAGTTAAATATTAAATAAATCAAAGCTTGACACATGGCATGATATCATTGGCCCATAATTTAAATATTTATCTTTTAAACCTTATTTCTCCACCACATAAATTGTCATATATATCCATACCTATAATGAATAAAATCCTTGGTTTTGACAAGTGTTGGTGGTGTAAAATTACCATTTTGCCCCCGAAGTGGCAAAATTACCATTTTACCCCTATACTCCGAAAAATACCAAAATTAAAATTTTTCGCTTCTAAACTTCAAATTATACTCCAAATGATCAATCCCAATCAAAAATTTCATCCAACATCCAAATCTAATTCTTAGGTGGCAAAATGACCATTTTGCCCCTAGATCTCGAAAATTTTAGATTTACTCCAAATCGGTCCTTGAACTCCGAATTACCATTTTAAGTCATCCCTAGAATTTGAAATTTTCAATTTCATTTTCAAATCCCTATTTTAACTAGTTCGAGGTATAAATCAACTTAGTTGTATCTCTAGGTACAATATCGACTTTTGTTGCTTTTCGGGGCTTTCCTAGTATGCAGGTGTGATGTCAAATATATGAATGACATAACAGACATTTTAAGGCTGGGCTTGATAGCACTACCCCCTTTAAAATAAAATTTTGACCTCAAAATTTCACTTACCGGATTCTAAGAAAAGGTGTGGATATTGGTTTCTCATTTGTTGCTTGACTTCCTACGTCATCTCCTCCATATGAGCATTCTTTCACAACACTTTGACCATCGGAATGCTCTTGTTCCTCAATACTCGATCTTTTCGATCTAGAATACGTACAGGTAGCACCTCAAACTTTAAACTTTCATGCAACTCCACCAGAGGTGCTTCGAGGATATGGGAGGGATTAGGTACATACTTTTTCAGCATCAAGACGTGGAAGAAGTTATGAATCCGATCCAACTCTGGGGGTAATTCGAGTCTGTAAGCCACTGGCCAATTCCTTTCAATAATCCGAAAGGATCCAATATTTCTTGGATTGAGCTTTCCCCGCTTCATGAATCAAATCACACTTTTCATTACCCAATAGATACCACAAATTATCATAATAGTGATATCAAACAAGACTTAATATTTCAAAATTTTCATATTGTTACCTTTCCAAGGAGAAACTTTAAGAAAAACGTTATCATTCACTTCAAATTCCGAATCCTTCCTTCTTCTATCAGTATAACTCTTCTACCTATCTTGTGCCGTCTTTAATCGCTCTCGGATGACTTTAATCTTGTCATTAGTCAAATCGATTAATTCCACGTTGAACAATTTCCTTTCACCCACTTCGTCCCAATAGAGCGGAGTTCGGCACTTTCTTCCATACAGAGCCTCATATGGTGCCATGCCAATGCTAGACTGGAAACTGTTATTATACGTGAACTCCACCATCGGTAAATGTCTATCCCAGCTCCTAATGAAATCCATGACACAAGCCCGTAACATATCCACCAAGGTCTGAATAGTTCTCTCAGACTGACCATCTGTTTGCAGATGAAAGACAGTGCTAAATCTCAAATTAGTTCTGAGAGCATCCTAAAATTTTGACTAGAATCGAAAAGTGAACCGGGGGTCTCGATCTGACACAATAGAAAATGGTACTCCGTGTAACCTCACTATCTCATCTATGTAGAGCTTAGCCAACTTCTCAATAGAATATGTGCTATAGATAGCCAAAAAATGGGTAGACTTAGTCAATCTATTAACAATCACCCAGATGGCATCTTTCCCACTCTGTGTCCGTGGTAAACCCAATACGAAATCCATAGTCACATGTTCCCACTTCCATTCGAGAATCGATAAAGGCTGAAGAGTACTTGATGGCTTTTGATGTTTCGCCTTAATTTGTTGACATGTGAGACATTTTGCTACAAATTCTGCTATGTCTCGTTTCATACCCGACCACCAGTAACTTTCCTTAGTAGTCCAATACATCTTGGTGCTTCCGAGATGTATAACGTAGGCAGAAGAATGTACTTCTTCTAAAATTACTTGTTTTAACTGATCATTTTTAGGAACACAAACTCGGTCTTTAAACATCAACATACTATCATCCCAGAGTCTAAATTCACTAACTTCCCTATCTTGCAGCTTTTGAACTTCCTGTTTCAACTCATCATCAGATTGCTACAATTTTTTAATTTGGTCCAACAATGAAGGTCTTACCACGAAACTAGCAAGTAGAGACCCATTTTCACCACTATTCATTTGGATCCCTAAAGACTTTATCTCAATTAATATAGGGAGATAAGAACTCTGAAGTGCTGCTGATGTCGGCGGGGACTTACGACTCAAGGCGTCTGCTACTACATTCGCCTTTCCAGGGTGATAATCGATCACTAAGTCGTAATCCTTTATTAACTCTAGCCATCGCCTTTGTCTCTGATTGAGTTCTTTTTGGGTGAGCAAGTATTTCAAACTTTTATGATCCGTAAAGATTCGACAACACTTACCATATAAGTAATGTCTCCAAATCTTTAAGGCAAAAACCACTATTGCTAATTCCAGATCATGTGTAGGGTAATTTACTTCATGCTTCTTCAACTGTCGGGAAGCATAAGCTATTACTTTCTCATCTTGCATCAATACACACCTTAATCCTAACCTGAAAGCATCATTATATAACACAAATTCTTTTCCATTCACAAAAAGTGTTAAAACGAGAACGGAGGTTAACCGATTCTTTAGCTCCTAAAATTGACTCTCACAGACATCGTCCCAATCAAACTTAACTCCCTTACGAGTCAGGCTAGTCAAAGGAGCAACTATTAATGGAAATCCCTGAACAAATATCCTATAATAATCGACTAATCCAAGGAAACTATAAATCTCTGTTATTGTCTTCGGTTGCTCCCATTGTAGAATTGCTTCAATTTTCTTGGGATCGACATAAATTCCAGCTCCAGATACCACATGTCCTAAGAAAATCACTTCCTTCAGCCAGAACTCACATTTAGAGAATTTGGCATAGAATTATCTTTCACATAAAGTCTGCAGCACAATACGCAGATGGGCAGCATGTTCATCATTATTCCTCGAATAAACCAGGATGTCATCTATAAAGACTATCACAAACTTATCCAAATACGGATGAAACACCCTGTTCATGAGATCCATAAAAGCTGCCGGGGCATTAGTCAAACCAAAGAGCATGACCAGAAACTCATAATGCCCATATCTAGTTCTGAATATAGTCTTGGGTACATTCTATTCCTTAATCTTCAACTGATAGTACCTAGACCTCAAATTAATTTTGGAGAATATCATTGCACCTCGTAATTGATCAAAAAGATCATTGATCCGGGGTAAATGATACTTATTCTTGATGGTCATTCTATTCAGTTGACGATAATCTACACACAATCAAAGAGTGCCATCCTTCTTCTTGACAAATAAGACCGGTGCTCCCTAAAGAGAAATACTAGGGTGAATAAAACCCTTATCTACTAGATCTTGTAATTGAACCTTCAGTCCTTCATTTCTATGGGAGCCATTCAGTACAAGGAAATAGAAATAGGTGCGGTACTCGAAAGTAAATCGATAGGGAACTCAAGTTCTCGATCCGGAGGTAGTCTCGGTAATTCTTCAAAAAATACATCAGAAAACTCACTCACTATTGGAACATCCTCTAAGTTAGGTTTCCTTTTCGAAGTATCTATCATGTGTGTTAGATAAGCTGGGTACCCTTTTTGTACCAATTTAAAGGCTTCGATAGCCAAGATCACACAGGATGGTAATACTCGGCGTTCCCCTGCAAATACAATTTCTGCTCCCTTTGAATTTCGAAGCACTACTTCTTTTCTAAAACAATCCACATTCGCCTGATGTGTACTTAACTAGTCCATGCCCAATATCAAATCGATATCCTAGATCTTTAAAGGAATTAAATCACCCATAAATTCTTTTTCACCAATCATTACTCCATAGTCTCTATAACAAGTGTTTTTAACTAATTGTTCTCCCAAATGAGTGTGAACTACTATTTCTTCCTCTAATGGTGATAGGTTTCTATTCACAAATGATGCAAATGTTGTACAGACATAAGACCTATCTGAGCCAGAATCTATTAAAACATATGCATCTCTATTAAATAAGGACATGATACTTGTCACTATGCTGGGTCGAGCACATGCTTCCTCTTCTATTACTGCGAAAACCCTCATTGGAGTACGATTCAGTGCTCTGGAAGGTGGATGTGCTAGAGTGTTACTCTCCACACCAGATCGTATGGTCACACCTTGCCTCTGCTATGACCTAATCGAATCTCTCCTCTGTGTATCAGTATGGGCTAGCAGAGATGGAACAACTGCACTACCCTATCCGAACTGCGGGCAATTTCTCCTAATATGACCCAACTGACCACAATGATAGCAGCATATAAGCCCCCAACATGGCCCAACATGAGATTTTCCACATCTTTTGCATTTATCTGAACCTCCAAAACTCTTCCCCGAACTAGTCATCACTGATCTGCTGAATCTCGGAGGCTTCTGTTGCGATTACGAAAATAGGGGTCGAGGAGATGTTACCGAAATAGAAGCAATACTCCTAGAAGCAAATGAGTCTTTGCCTCTCTTGGGCGGCTGGCTGGAGGATACACTCGGGTTCCTACTTTTTGCAAACTCAGCTCGTATTCTCCAATTTTCATTTGCGAGCTTCTCAACCCTTAGGGCTATTTTACTATTTCTTTATGTGGCTCCCTACCTATTCTAGTTATTCGCTCTTTAATTTAATTACGGAGCCCTTCCTCAAAATAACTAGCCTGATCCTACTCCATTCTCACCAATTCTAGGACGTACAACATTAGCTTGTTAAAACGAGCCTTGTACTCCTTTACTGTTAAATTCCCTTGTTTCAAGCTCAAAAATTCTCTTTTCTTTTCCTTTTGATGGAAATGAGTGAAATACTGACCATCAAACTCTCTGATAAAGTCTGACCAGGTCAGTGGAGTGGTGGAACAAGTGTCACGATCCGAAACTCCCATCGGGCCCATGACAACCACCGCGACGTCATGATAGGCACTCATTACCCGAAATGCCGACCGGAACCCCGCAAGGCTTAGCATCAGCTTTCGCACTTCTCCGGTGAGCAGTAGTTATCAAATATCATAATTTAAAAGGGTTACGAGTCATTTCTAAATCAAAACATTAAAATATTATTTTTCAGCTCATAGGGCATTTTCATCATTTTTTTCTTCGAAAATCTCAAAACTGGCTAAAACGGAATAAGTAAGTAGAAAACATATATTTCATGCTTAGAAATAAATTTAGGAGTCTTAAAATGTTCGTTTAAAGTAAAATTTTGACTAATTTAATATAATAAAAATATTCAATAAAATAATTTAATTTTCTATAAAATAATTTTTATAAAACTATCGGTAAATAATTTTTATAGCATAAAAGTTAAATATATTCTTACATACTATAATATAAACAACCAAAGTATGAGATTTAAATTATAGTTACAGTGGGTCCACAACTAACCAAAATGCATCGGGAACTGTGAACCTACAATTCTTGTCGATTCAAGTCCACTGTGGTCCTTGATCGAATCCGCTAACTACGGGCTATTCTGAGCCTGAAATGTGAAAAAATGAAGGGGTGAGATTATAAAATCCTAGTGAGTAAACAGACACCATCTAAACTATCTAAAGGCGAGTAAAAGGAGACAACGAAAACTATCCATCTCAAAAGGGTTTCATATCATGAGAATTCTTTTAAATCAGTTTAAGTAAATTCATTTCACCCAAACAATTGATAAGGTTTATGATTTTCTTTAAAACTCGGCTTATGCCAAAGCCAATACTCGAGGACATTTGATCGTCATCAGAGTCTGACTGAGTCCGCCAAGGCTATAAAAGTTTCATATATGTATGAAACATGTTTTTTTACTTTTACTTTTGAAAATATAGCCGTTCCTTGGCGTTGGCTGAGTTCATCCTCACATGGTGGTTTGGCGTGAAGAGAACTCTAATTGTTACCTAAGTAGTTACCCTACTCGCCTCTCTACCGAGGTAAAAATACATATACATATGTTCTCGGATTCCGTGCCCCTCTAATAGACTGGTCCACAGAACCCGCCACTGTAGTGACCATTTAATAATCCACCAATTCAATAAAAGTTCAATAGCATGACTTGGCAATATAATTGCTAACCAATTTATCACTACAAAGTAGACAGTTCACAATTTTCAATTCAATTAACAAGTCAACCAATCATGCTGTAAATATCATAAACCATTTGATTCAAATCACAATTTACAATAAAGCATGTGGTCTCCAATTACTCTAATTTCAAACCAATTCTCCAATTTTCAGATCAATTTATAAATTTCAATTTATTTTATTAATTCACATTTTTCACATAAAACAAAGCATTTTACCATTTAAAATTCATTTTTCAAAAAATCACCAAATTGAATAAAATCTACTCTAGATAATTAAGACGATAATGAGTTTACTCACTACTTTCAGAAACCAAATTTCAGGCACTTTGACTAGTGATCCTCGAGTGCAATTTCTTGCCTTTCTCGGAGAACTCACCACCTTGACACAGTGCAAAATAAAAAAATTTACTACATTGCCCCCAAATTGTAATAAAATAATTTAGACCATTAATGCATGCTATGGAATGCAAAAACTATCCGATTATTGCTTTATCACGATGTTGACCTAATTTGGCCTATTACCCGATTAAATGGCCATTGTGTCCAATTTAACTCCAAATGACACCATTTCTTTTCTAATACTTCAAGTCACCAAATACAAGCCAAATATTCAAAATTTCAGTATTAACACCCTCACAATCCCTCATGGAAAATTCGACCAAGATTGGTCCATTCACACCAAAATTGTTCCTACTTGATTTTCACTCCACAAACCTTCAATTCTCAACCAATTTACTTGCAAGAAAATCAAATCCATCATTTCCACACAACATAGGATATTTAGCCATTGAAGGACACCAAAGTTTATGAAATTTTCTTCACTTGTTTTCACTCTACACATAACTAACTAATCGAAAACACTAACATAACTTGAAATCAAGCCAATTTCAACATTAATTCCCCACCATACCCATTCGGCCAGCTACTAATTCATCATGAAAACATGCACTTCAATCATGAAAATGAGAAAATAAAGCATGGGTATTGTAGATCTCAAGTAAAAATAAAGAATTTTCACTTTACCTTGCTTGATTCCTTGGATTTTCACAATTTCCCCTTGATTTTTCCCACCTAGGGTTTGGTTTCCTTTCTTTCTTTTTTGTTCTAGTTTTGGCCGACTATAGGAGTGAAATGAGAAGAAATGGGCTGATTTTATACCTTTTATAAGGAAAATATTAAATAATTAAAAGCTTGACACATGGCATAATGTAATTGGTCCATAGTTTTGATATTTATCCTTTTTAACCTTTAATTCTTTACCACACATTATGCCATATTTATCCATTCCCAAAATAAATAAAATCTACAAATTTGACAAGTGTTGGGGGTAAAAATTTACCATTTTGCCCTCGAGGTGGTAAAATTACGATTTTACCCCTATACTCCGAAAAGTACCGGAATTGCATTTTTTTCACTTTCCAACCTCAAATTACACTTCAATTGATTAATCTTTGTCAAATGAGGTTAAAATCTTTTCTAAAAATTTCCATTTTATTCTTAGGTGGTAAAATTACCGTTTTGCCCTTGTGCTCTAAAAATATTGAGAATTAAAATTTTTCACTACTAAACCTCATATTATACTTCAAATGATTAATCTTGGTCAAAATTTTCATTAAATAACCAAATTTCAACTTTAGGTGACAAAATGACCATTTTGCCCCTAATCGGTCAATATTCCCGATTGACTCCAAATCAGCCCTCGAACTCCGAATCGCTATTTTAAGTCATCCCTAAACTGTGAAATTCTTCAATTTCATCTTAAAATCCTATTTCAATTAGTTTGAGGTTTAAATTGACTTAGTCGTACCTCTAGTTATAATATCGACCTTTAATACTTTTCCGAGGCCTTCAAGTATACAAACATGTTATCCAGTACATGAATAACATGGCATATATATTTTATATAGTCGGGTTTTACAGCACTACCCCCCTTAAAATAAAATTTTGTCCTCAAAATTTCACTATTCAAACTCGAAAAGAAAATGAGGGTATTAGTCTTTTACCTAATGCTTAGTTCCTCATATCATCACATTTCATAAGAATTTTGATTCGTTTTCCTCATTTACTTCTAGTTCGACTTGTATTTGTATTTCTCTCTTGTCTAGCATTGTCTTTTAAAATCATATCTATAGTATCTTTCACAACCATGATCTCTGTTACCATCATTAAGTTCGAGCCTATTTATGTATATCTATTTCCATCTTATTTCTTCATTCCTTATTGACCTTTCAGTATTCATTCCTTCCCATCCTCACACATTATTATATAGCTTGTAGCATCATTAGCATGCCATATTCATTTCTATACATATTCTCAATCCTTAGAGAAAATTAATATTCTTAATTATTTCCCAAAATTCCCTTAGGTCATTATAATTCTACTTCTGATAAAACTTCTGATCATTTTATTTTCTATATAACTTATCAAATATATTGAGTTCAATTTCTGAATCTCTAAGAGCAATTCTTTACCCTAGTTGATTATATTATCGGCTCCATATGTACGTATGTGCATACACATTTGCATATCCACATCCCTCATAGCTTCACATCATTTACGTGTTTATTCTCCTTTCTTATCGTTTCCAATCATACACTTAAGTTTCATTGTATTATATGTCCTTGCATTATAATATCATTTATACTTCAAAGATGTGCCTTAACTTGATCATTCGTGTCATAAATCGCACTTTGAACAAAATAGACTTTTAACTTGATCCTTCAAGTAATTCATGTATATCAATCTTAATTATATAACTCTATATGGCATTTAGACTAGATTTGACATTTCTAAGTCATTTAATCTCAAGCTGTCAATTCCACATGTGGCATTCCCCTCGAAAGACTATCTCTCCAGGGTATTGTTATGTCTGCGTCCCCATCCCTCCCACTTAGTCTTCCCTGCAGTTTGCAGCCTGCAGTTTAACACAAGAAGGTTCGAACCTAAGACTTTTTCTTACCCTGAAAGAAACGCCTTTAACAATTTCACCACATCTAGTCCTTTAATCCTATAACTCCTTATACTATGTATAGCCAAAATTCAAATTTACCTTTAAAGTAAATTTATTCATTAACTTCTTACTTCATGACAATACATCAATTATAGTAGTCATTGATGTTCACTCTTGAGTTAATTCATATGCTTATATCCATAAACCATAATAGATACAATCAATTCTTGGAATCTCACAATCGTTTAATTGAAATCAACACCGGTTTCCTCCAAGCTACTATACATACTCAACACATATTCACATATAAAATATTTTGAAATTTCAACACCATCTATATATAAACATAACGGACTTAATTAACCTAGTGCACTTTCCTTCATGCACATAAGTATTGGTTTACTTGTGTTGTTATCAATCCCTTCCTTCCAACAGAGTCAAAACGATATTTAGAAATTTCCATTTACACGAAAGACTCTAAATGTCAAAGCTTAGCATGAAAACCAATAACTATATTCCAACTTATGAGTCCAATCCTTATGTCGCTCACAATTGGCTCATACTTTCTAACCATAAGGAGTGTTTTACGCGACAGCATTCGATAGTGGATACTGTGGCGTTACGGTTGTTAAAATTTACTTTATCCAACCAATTCTTCTACCTTTAAGGCTGCTACCACAATCATTCATAATCGTGTGGTTTCCCTTTCAATCTATACCACAATCAGTAAAACTAACTTTCCATTACAGGTACACAATCAGATGATTGATTTAACATATCTATTTTGCCATTAACATTCATGCATTTATATCATAACATTTAGTACAGGTTCAGCTAAGCAAAAATCTCCAAATAACTCCTAAATACATAATTATCGATTTACACAGATAACTACCATTTCCTTATTAATCCAAATTTTATCTTTCTCCCTGTCTCAGTTGTAATCCAGAGAAATCTCTCCTCTGTATATCTATATGAGTTGATGGAAATGGAGCAGTTACCGGAGCCTTTCTTAATTGTGGGCAATCACTCCTAATTGACTCGTCTGACCATAATAAAAACATCGTACAAACCCCCAACACATCCCGAAATGATATTTTTCACACTTTTTGCATCTATCAGGGCATCTGAAACTCTTTCCAAAAGTAGTCTTCTCAAACCTATTAGATATCGGAGGCCTCTACTATGTTTGTGAAAATGGGGGTCGAGGTGATGTCATTGTATCAGAAGTAGTACTTCCTGAAACAGAAGAGCCTTTACCTCTTTTTGGTGGCTGACTAGAGGATACACTCAGATTCCTCTTCTTTGCAAACTCAGCTCGCATTCTCCTATTTTCATTCGCGAGCTTCTCAGCCCTTAAAACCGTTTGTACTACCTCCTTATGTGACTCTTTACCAGTCATTGTCATTCGGTCTCTGATCTCATTACAGAGCTCTTCCTCAAAATAACTAGCTTGATCTTGCTCTGTTCTTACCAATTTCGGGACGTACAACATTAGCTAGTTAAAATGAGCCTCGTACTCATCTACTGTTAAATTCCCCTATTTCAAGTTCAAAAATTCTCTTTTCTTTTTTTTTGATGGAAATGAGTGAAATATTGACCATCAAACTCTCTGATAAAGTCTGACCAGGTCAGTGGAGTGGTGGAACGAGACTTCATTGAATTCCACCAGGTACGGGTCTTCTTCTCCAATAACCTTGTGGCCACCATTAATTTTCATATCATCGTCTAATCTCATATCAGCGAGTGTCTTCGAGACCTAATTAATCTAGTCATTGGCTGCGGTGGCATCTAATTCACCCATAAAAGACACGCAACCAAGTTGCCTAGCCTCCTTCCGCTTCTTAGAAATAGGTACATCCTGTACTAGTAATGAAACTGAAGGAGCAGTTGGAAGCACTGTAGGTGGAGCTTGACCAACCTGAGCGTGGCCAACAATAGCTGTAAAAAGGGCTACCGATGCTTGAATTATTTCGGGGGACATGGTAGGTATACTAGTAGGTGGCAGAGGAGGTGGAGGATGTGCAGAAACCTTGACTTGTTCAGTAGCAGGTGCTGCTCGAAAGGTGGACACAATCGTTTCCCCCTCTATAGGGTTTGGCTGACTTTACCTAGGACAGCTTCTTCCCCTCTTAGCTAATCTAGTGAGGGGTGGGAGTTCGCGTTGAGGGGGCATGATAGTTTAAAAAAAGAAATGAGGCAAGCTTAGTAAACCCTAGCCTCTATATGCAGATACACTCATGCAACTCAACCTAACCTAACTTAACTCAAGGCCACACTGACACTGTAAATAGTTAAAACATTTTAAAAACCCACGTTCTGATCCTTAAAACCAAAAGCCATGATCTTTTAACCAAAGGCTCTGATACCACTTGAATTGTCACGACCCGGAACTTCCATCGGGCCCATGACAACTGTCGCGATGTCCTGATAGGCACTCATTACCCCGAATGCCGACCGAAACCCCACAAGGCTTAGCATTAACTTTCGCACTTCCCCGATGAGCAATAGTTATCAAATATCATAATTTAAAAGGGTTACGCGTCATTTCTAAATCAAAATATTAAAATATTATTTTTCAGCTCACAGGGGTATTTTCGTCATTTTTTTCTTCGAAAATCTCAAAACTGGCTAAAATGCAGTAGGTAAGTAGAAAACATATATTTCATGCTTAAAAGTAAGTTTAGGAGTCTAAAATGTTCGTTTAAAGTAAAATTTTGACTAATTTAATATAATAAAAATATTCAATAAAATAATTTTTATAAAACTATCGGTGAATAATTTTTATAGCATAAAAGTTAAATATATTCTTACATACTATAATATAAACAACCAAAGTATGGATTTAAATTACAGTGACATGTGGGCCCATAATTAACCAAAATGCATCGAGAACTGTGAACCTACAGTTCTTGTCAATTCAAATCCACTATGGTCCTTAATTGAATCCGCTAACTATGGGCTATTCTGAGCCTGAAATGTGAAGAAATGAAAGGATGGGATTATAAAATCCCAATGAGTAAACAAACACCATCTAAACTATCTAAAGGCGAGTAAAAGGAGACAATGAAAACTGTCCATTTCAAAAGGGTTTCATATCATGAGAATTCTTTTAAATTAGTTTACGTAAATTCATTTCACCCAAACAATTGATAAGGCTTATGATTTTCTTTAAAACTTAGCTTATGCCAAAGCCAATACTCGAGGACACTTGATCGTCATCAGAGTCCAACCGAGTCTGCCAAGGCTATAAAAGTTTCATATATGTATGAAACACATTTTTTTACTTTTCAAAATATAGTCGTTCCTTGGCGTTGGCTGAGTTTATCCTCACGTGGTGGTTTGGCGTGAAGTGAACTCTAATTGTTACCTCGGGAGTTACCCTACTCGCCTCTCTACCGAGGTATAAATACATATACATATGTTCCCGGATTCCGTGCCCCTCTAATAGGCTGGTCCACAGAACCTGCCACTGTAATGACCATTTAATAATCTTGGGAATTTACTAAACTCCACCAAGTGCGGGCTCTCTTATCTAGTAATCTCGTGGCTACCATCAATTTCATCTTATCGTCCAACCTCATATCCATAAAGGTCTCAGATACTTGATTAATCCAATCTTTCACTGCGGTTGCGTCCAACTCACCAACAAAAGAAACGCAGCCTCCTTTAGCTTCTTAGAAATGGAGACATCTGGCATCGGTGGTTGAATAGAAGGTGGGGGTGGTGGTACTGTAGGAGTAACGAGAGGAATCATAGGAAGAGCTTGACCAGTCTGAGCCTGGCCAGCCATTGCGGTAAAGAAGGCTACCAATGTTTGAGCTGCCTCAGGAGACATGGCAAGAATGCCAGTAGGTGACGGAGGAGGTGGTGAATGTGGAGGACTTTCAGGTTGCTCAGTAGCAGGCGTTGTCCGAAAAGAGGATGTAGTCGATTCCTCTTCTATAGGATCTGGCTAACTTTGCCTAGGACGACCTCTTCCCCTACCAAATGATCTAGTGAGGGGTGGAAATTCTCGTCGAGGAGGCATGATAGTCTATAAAGAAAAATAACGCAGGTTTAGGCAACCTTAGGTTCTATATGCAAATGCATCTTATTCCATCTAACCAGACTTAATCTAACCCGGGGCCACACTGACACTGTAAATTTTTAAAACAATTTTAAAACCAAAAGTTCTGATACCAATTGAATTGTCACGACTCAAAACTCCCATTAAACCCGTGACAACCACCGTGATGTTTCGATAAGCATTCATACCCTGAATACCGATCGAAACCTCGCAAGGCTTTTATATCAGATTTCATACCTCCCTTATGAGCAACAGTTGCCAATCATCATGTCTTAAGGGATTTTAAACTTTTTCCAACTCAAATCAGTAGAAAAATAATTTTTGCCTCATAGAGGCATTTTGGTCATTTTTCTTCAAAATTTTGGAATCTGACCGAAAATGTAACAGATGAGTGGAAAACACATATGCCATGATTAAAATTAAATTTAGATGTCTAAAACGTTCTTTTAGATTAAAATTATAACTATTTGAATATAATAAAAATATTCAAGAAAATATTCTATTTTCTTATAAAACAATTTTTATAAAGTTATCAGTAAACAATTTTTGAGACGTAAAAGTAAAATAAATTCTTACATACAATAATAAAGTTAACTAGAGTATATAATTTCATTTACAGCGACACATGGGCCCCTGAATATTCAAAAGTAGAGAAGACAGTGAACCTACTGTTGGTGAGGTTGCAAAGCCAACTATAGTCCTCATCAAACTCAACTATCTACTAACTAATCTAGGCCTGAAATGGTGGAAAGGAGAGTGGTGAGTTTTCACAACTCAGTGAGTAAACAAATATCACCTAAAATATCTAAAGGCGAGTAAAAGGAGACAATGAAAACTGTCTATCTCCAAAAGAGTTTCATATCATGAAAATTCATTTAAATCAATTACAGTAAATTCATTTCACCCGAATAATTTCTAAGGCTTATGATTTCTTGAAAATTGTGGCTCATGCTATAAAAACTCATACTCGGGGATACCTTGGCTGAGGCATCTAACCGAGTTCGCCAAGGCTGTTAAAAATCTCGTATATACGTAAAACATATTTTTACGTTTGAAGAAGACAGTCGTTCCTTGGCGTTAGTTAAGTTCACCTTGACATGGTGGTTTGGCGTGAAGTGAACTCTGTCATACCTCAGGACAACCCTTTACGTCTCTACAACTGAGATAAAGATATATAGTGGAGTTTACTGTGCCCTCTCTAAATAGGCTGGCCCACGAAAACCCATCTACTGTAGTAGATCATATCCCACCAGTTCAATAAAATTTCAATAGCATGATTTGGCAATTTCATTGCTAACCAATTTATCATAACAAAGTAAGCAGTTCACATTTTTCAATACAGTTATCAATTCAGCCGATCATGCCATAATATCATAAGCCAATTAATTTAAATCATAATTTACAATAAAGCGTGTGGTCTCCAATTACTCTAATTTCAAATCAATCATCCAAATTTTCAATTCAATTTATAAAAATTCAATTTGTTTTATAAATTCACATTTTTCTCATAAAACAAGTAATTCACCATTTAAAAATCATTTTTCCACAAAATCATCAATTGAATAAAATTACTCTAGATAATTAAGGCAATAATAAGGTTACTCACAATTTTCGAGAATCAAATCCGAGTATTCCAACTATTAATCCTTGGGTGCAATTTCCTTGCCTTTATCGGAGGACTCACCACCTTGACATATTACATAATCAATCGATTACTACATTTGTGCTAATTTGGTATAAAATTAATCTAAATTCTATATGAATGCATGGAATGCTCGGTAACCGTTTAAATACGGTGTTGGCCTAATTCGGTCTATCACCTGATTAATTTGCCAACGCGTCCAATTTAGTTCTAAATTGCTCCATTTCTTTTCCAATTCTTCAAATCACCAAACACAAGCCAAATGACCTAAAATTCAGCATAACCACCTTCACATTTCTTCATAGGAAATTCGGCCATGGTGGTGCATTCACACTAAAATTTTTCCTACTTAATTTTTACACCACAAACCATCAATTCTCAACCAATTTACTTGATACAAAATCAATCCACCATCAAAACTGTACTTGTAAGGTTCTGCCATGAAGGGTTACCAAAGATTGTGTGATTTTCTTCACTTGTTTTCATACTACACATCATTAATCATCTAAAAACACTAACATATTTTAAAATCAAATCAATTCCAACATCAAATTCTCTCCATATCCATTTGGCCAGCCATGAACTCATTATGAAAACATGTAATTCAACCATGGAAAATAGAAAGAAATGCATGGGTAATGTAGATCTCAAGCAAAAATTGAAAAATCTTACCTTTTTCCACTTGATTGCTTGAATTTTCATAATTTCTCTTGAATTTTCTCTTAGCTAGGGTTTGTTCTCTCTTTGTTTTCTTTTCCTCTTGCTTGGCCGAACATGGGAGGTGTAATGGGGAAAATATGGGCTGATTTTTCAAGTTAAATATTAAATAACTCAAAGCTTGGCATGTGGCATGATATCATTGGCCCATAATTTAAATATTTATCTTTTAAACCTTATTTCTCCGCCAGATAAATTGTCATATTTATCCATACCTATAATGAACACAATCCTTGGTTTTGACAAGTGTTGGTGGTGTAAAATTACCATTTTGCCCCCGAGATGACAAAATTACCATTTTACCACTGTACTTCAAAAAATATCGAAATTAAAATTTTTCATTTTTAAACTTCAAATTATACTCCAAATGATCAATCTCAGTAAAAAATTTCATCCAACATCCAAATCTAATTTTTAGGTGACAAAATGACCATTTTGCCCTTAGATCTCTAAAATTTCAAATTGACTCCAAATCGGTCCTCGAACTCCGAATTACCATTTTAAGTCATCCTTGAAATTTGAAATTTGAAATTATCAATTTCATCTTAAAATCTCTATTTTAACTAGTTCGAGACATAAATCGACTCAGTTGTATCTCTGAGTACAATATCAGCTTTTGTTGCTTTTCGGGGCTTTCCTAGTATACAAGCTTGATGTCAAATATATGAATGACATGACAAACATTTTAGGGCTGGGCTTGACACCTAACTTTTGTATTTAGACTTGGCATATTTGTTTTATTACGAATTATGATATTTTTTATATCCATTAGTTTTCTTTAAGGGTTTTCTAAAGGTAATGGCATTATTTCATTTTGAAACTAAACTTTTGTTTTTCCTTAACACATTTTACAAAAACTTTTAAACTTGATATTTATTAATTGTTTTCTTAGAAATACTTGAACATTTTACAAAGTATTGTTCTCTTTTCAAAGGCTTATGAATGGAATTTTCAACAAAACCTTATAAAACCATTTTAAATGAGTTGTACCCATCGAGAGGATGATTTGAGGTTTCTTGGATACTTGTTCATACTTGACTCATAACTCGCACCTTAGAATGTTTGATTTTATTCAGGGATTGAATTCCCAAACTCTTTGAATATTTTTAATAGTTGAAAGATAAACTTTGATATTGTTTGAAATGGATTACTTGTATTTCTTTTAAAAGTATCTTTGATAAATAATCTCCCATTTTGGTTGTTCCCCTCCTTGATATCTGTTCATGAAGTTATTTATAACTCAAACATTGAAGATGCAATTGTTTGCAGATCAATAGTTGTTTGGCTCATTATCCTTTAGGAAGAACTAATCTTTTAGTAATTCTTGGGTAGGTGAATATATGGCATCTAGTAAACGTCAGCCCTTTGTTTTGAGTTGTACTTTGCTAGACCTATTTGGTTTGGTCATTTATGTTTGGCTTTCATGGATAATATTTTGCTATGTTTTGTATTAAATGACATTTACTTCTAAAATTGCCATGGAATGGCTACACATTATACTTGACATAGGATGGTCTCTTTGTGTTATTTAGATATGTATTGCTTCTGCATTTTGAGCACTTGAGCATGTAGACTAATATGATAGAATCCTATGTGATTTGATGGGTTCATGCATGTTTGTTGTATAGTTCCATGGTAACGAGTCCCTTGGAGTAAATCCAAGTATTTGATTTGAATTGTTCATTTTATGCTTGCATGGGTTAAAAGTATAACTCCCATCGATACTCTTACATTGGTCATGGCCCCCAGTTTAGGTCGTTACATGATCTTACTTTTATCAATTTTCTTCCTAACCATTGGGTCAAATGCTCTTTTTCTTCAATAACTTGTTCAATTTGTTGCTTTTTTTTTTATGAAATGCTTCTTCATTTTTTTTGGATCCTTCTTTATTAAAATTAAGTTCTTCAATTTGCTTTTGAAGGATACCTATACCATCATCAAAGTTTTCCTTTCTAAAAGATGGATTAGAATCATTAAATAACACATGTATTGACTCTTCAACAACTAATGTTGTTTTATTAAAAACTCTATACGCTTTAGAAGTTAAAAAGTATCCTAGAAAGATTCCTTCAACACTTTTAGCATCAAATATTCCTAGATTCTCTTTTCCATTGTTTAACACAAAACATTTGCAATCTAATGGATGAAAGTATGTAATGTTGGGCTTTTTACCTTTGGATAACTCATAGGGTGTTTTCTTTAGTATTGGCTTAACCATTAACCTATTTATAATGTTGCATGATGTATTAATAGCTTTAGCCCAAAAGTATCTAAGTAAGTTGTTTTCACACAAAATAGTTCTGGCCATTTCTTCTAATGTTCTATTTCTTTCTTAACTACTCTATTTTATTGTGGAGTTCTAAGAGTTGAAAAATTATGACTATATCTTTTTTCATTGCATAATTCCTCAAAGCCTATGTTTTCAAATTCTTTTCCTTGATCACTTCCAACACTAGTTATTGTATATCTTTTTTCTTTTTAAACCTCTTTACAAACTTTAATGAAAGCATTTAAGGCATCATCTTTTGTTGCTAAAAATAGTACCCCAATGTACCTAGGATAGTCATCTAAAATCACAAAACCATATGATTTTCCTCTCAAGCTAATGTTTCTAGTTCGTCCAAAAAGATCTAGATGAAGTAATCGTAATGGCGTAAAGGTTGTAACATCATTCTTGGATTTAAAAGAGCTTCTCCTATGTTTGCCTTCGGCACATGCATCACAAAGTCTACCATTCTCAAAGTTCAACTTAGGTAGTCCTTTTACTATATCTAAAGAACGTAATTTTGAATTTGTTTGCATGCTTGCATGTTTAAGTTTTCTGTGCCATAACCAATTGCCTTCATTTTTATTAGCCATAAAGCATACATTGCTTGAGCATAAATCATCTAGATATACAACATAGAGATTATCTTGATGATTTCCTATAAGCAAAATTTTATTTGTTCTAATGTCAACAACATGGCAAAACAATGCTTCAAGTATAACTCTAAAACCTCTATCATATAATTAACTAACACTTAACAAATTATGTTTAAGACCATTTACAAATAAAACATTCTCAATTTGAGATGAGGAATCTTTACCTATTGTACCAATACCTTTTATATGACCTTTTGAGTCATCTCCAAAGATCACATTTCCTCCATTCTTTGGTTTCAATTCTTTGAATGACTCTTTGTTTCCAGTAATGTGTCTAGAGCATCTACTATCAAGGTACCATATTCCTTTTTCTTATGCTTTTGACTTCAAGCATGTGTGTTTAGCCTACAAAGGGAAATTTCAAAATTTTGACTTTGGTACCCAAAACTTTTTGGGTCCCTATGAGTTAGTGCTTTTGGTTCCTTTTAAGACCCATTCCAATTTTACTATTTTACCATGTGAAGGTTTGGTTCTTTTGGGAACCCACACTCTTGACAACTTTTCCTCTATATGTAGTGATTCTCAAAGGACAAGAATAAATGGAATGTTCTACTTTATGATAGTAGGTGCATGTAATGAATGAACCAAGTTTTTCATTTTCATTAATAAAGAAATTCTTTAAACGAGTTTGCTTTTTAATGCCATCATAACCTAGTCTTTCTTTATCAAATAATGCTATTTGTGTTTCTAACATGTCATTTAATTTTTGTTGTCATATGAAATTTTGAAAATGAATTATGCAAGTTCTCATTTTTCTTCTTCAACTCATTTTTCTTAATTTTCAAGTCCTTGACTATGCTTTCTAGCTCAATCTCTATTTTGACTAAAAACTCATTTTCTATTTTTAGTTTGGATATGATATATTTATATTTCAATGTCTTTTCTTCAAAACTAGATCATCATGTGCATCTTGTAGTTCATCAAATGAATATGAGTTCCCATCTAAAGCACATGACCTAGAATTGTAGTAAGTAGAGCATACCTTAAAGTCTTCGAGTGCTAAGAAGTAAAGGTTGACAGCCTCTTCTTTATCTTAAAAGTCATCACTATCACTCCATGTGGCAACCGTTGCTTTCTTCTTGAATTTTTTTTAGGTACTTTTCTTGTTTAGGCATTCATGATTAATGTGTCCTAATTTTCTACATTCACAACATATAAAGTGATCCTTGCTATGTTCTCCCTTGGGCATATCTCTCTTAGAGGGTCTCCTACCTTTATAATTTCTTCTCATAAATTTGCTAAATTTTTTAGTTAACAAGGTTATGTCTTCATCCTTCTCACTATCATTTCTCATGCTTTTCTTTTCTTTTACAATTGTGGATTTTAGTGTAATCCTTTTTTTCTTGGTGTCTTCTTTTCTTTCATCATTTTTCTCACTTTCATGTTTTAAGGTCATTTCATAGCTGAGTAAAGATCCTATGAGCTCTTCTAGTTTTAAGTTTTTTAGGTTTCTTGCTTCTTCTATGGCTGTCACTTTTGGTCTCCAAGATTTTGGTAAGTTATAGAGTAGTTTCTTAACTCGTTGAGAATTTGGGAAATCTTTTCTTAAGGCCTTTAATCCACCAACTATGTTTGTAAATCTCTCAAAACATTTGGTTTATAGTCTCACCCTCTTTGATTCTAAACAACTCATAATCATGTGTAAGCAATCCTATTTTGGATTCCTTGACTTGGTCTGTTCCTTCATTGGTGGTTTCTAAGGGATCTCAAATTTGTTTTGTAGTTTCACACACGGCTATCTTGTTGAATTCACTAGCAATAAGGGAGCAAACAAAAATGTTTTATGCCTTACAATTTGTTTGTATCAATTTCTTTTCTTTATCATCCCACTCTCTTCTATTTTTAACAATAATCTTTCCATTTATTTTCTTACAAGGGACATAGGGTTCATCTAAGATGACATTCCAAACTTCAAGATCCATGGATTAAATGAACATATCCATTCTCTTTTTCCAAAAAGGATCATTTGTACTCAAAAACATTGGAGGCCGTTGGATTGAATGTCTTTCACCAAAAACAATTGCGGTGATATCAATCTTAATGTGTTGAGCTTTGTTGTTGGATCACTCAAGGTTGTTAGGCTTGAAAAATTGAGTCTTAGCTTTGATACCAATTGTTATTACAATAAGCTCAATGTGAATAATTTCAAGAGGGGGTGAATTGGAATATTTTAAATGTTTTGAAAATTTTCTTTTTAATTTCAAGAAAATAAAGTTCATTCAAGTAAATCCACTTTTTGAGAATAAACAAGATAATTCATTTCTTATTGTGAGACATTGTCAAGTTCGATTAAAAGATGATATCGTACCGAGTGGTACAACCAAGTTAAATTGACCCTTGAACTAGTTTAATAGAAATTTTAAGAGGAATTTGAAAATTCTAAAACCCACAGAATGACTTAGAATAGTGATTCAGAGTTCAAGGTCCAGTTTGAAGTCAATCGAGAAAATTGACTAATTAAGGACAAAACGATCATTTTGCCATTTGACGATAAAATGGAGATTTTTAGCAAAGATTTGATCACATTTGACCAAGAATAATTATATGAAATATAATTATGATTATTGGAGTATAAAATGAAGTTTGGCAGTGAAAAATTGTGATTCTCGGTATTTTTGGAACACAAGGGCAAAATGGTAATTTTGCCACTAGAGGACCAAACGAGAATTTTTAGAAATGATTTTGGCCTAATTTGATTAAGATTGATCAATATTAGTGTTATTTGAGGTTGAAAAGTAGAAATAATGTAATTCCGGTACATTTCGGAGTATATGGGCAAAATCGTAATTTTTTCACCTCAGGGGCAAATTGGTAAATTTTTCATCCCAGCACTTGTCAAGACCAAGGGATTTTATTTGTGGTAGGATTGGATAAATACAAGAATAATTGTGGTGGAAAATTCAATAGAAAAAGTCAAATAATTAAAATAATGGACCAATGGCTTTATGCCATGGGTCAAGATTTAATATTTTAATATTAAAGCATAAAAATCAGCCATAAAACCCATTTTCTCTCACCATATTCGGCCTAAGCAACCAGCAACAAGAACAAAGGAAGAACAAAGGAAAAAACAAGAAAACCTAGTTGGAAAATCAAAGAGAAAGTGAAAGAAATCAAGGAAACAAGCTAGGTAAGTTAGAATTTCTTTAATTCTCCTTGATACCTAGCCTACCCATGCATTATTTCTTTATTTCCATGGTTGAATATTGAGTTATCATGATGAATTCAATTCTGAAAAATGGGCATGGAAGAGAAATTGATGTTGGATTGGCTTGATTTTGGACTATGTTGATGTTTAGAGGTAGTTAAGCATGTTTATAAACAAAGGCATAAGAAAAAAATTGATTCTCTTTAGGGTTCTTCATTGGCTAAACCACGTAGGTTGAATATCAATTTAGGGACAATATAGTAAATTCTTTGACTTCGTTATTTGTCAAGGTGGTGAGACGTCCCAAAAAGGTAAAGCAATTGCGCTTGAGGACTATTAGTCCGAGTGCACCTGAAATCTGAATTTTTGACAACTGTGAGTGAATTTGCATTTCAAATTGTTTTGGGAAATGTACATGTATTAAGATGGATAATCTGAATGATTTTATCCAAATTTCTTAAAATGTGTGCCGGGGAACAAGCCCTTGATAAAAATGTTTTGATGTGTGAATTGTGATATGCATAAAGGCATGAATTCATGTGCTCCTATAATATGTTGCTATATATGTGTAGATGTGTGATATGTATTGACAAATAATAATGTGTGATAATTATAACCATACATGTGCACGATGTGGTGGAGCACATGTCGGTGATGATGGGTGCGAAAATATGGAAGATGATATTGCCTGTGCATGATGTGGGGGGATGCGCACGATAACTCCAGCTATGTGCGTGATGTGGGGGTTGCACATGAGCTGGTGAGATAGTTGTGATATTTGTGTTTATCTATGTGAGTATATGTGTGAAATTGAGCACTCTTCATTGTAAATTAATTCGAATTGAGGGGAAGGGTTTAATATTGAATTGAATTAAAATGGTTTTGTTCCAAGTGTGTGCATCATGGTTTTAAATCCTTCCTGGATATTATTTCCTATTCCCACCTAATGTTCGCTCACTGAGTTTCGTACTCACAGTTTTAAAAAAAATTCATGTTTTCAGATCAAGAGATTGTAGAATCCTAGATCGCGGGATCACTGTAGTTCGTCTCCTAGTAGGTGTCCGGCATTCAATAGTTGGCCGTTTTTCTTGTAAATTCTCTGCTGAAAGTCATGGGCTTTTTGTATTGCGATTATGTACATGTAATGTACATTGTCAAATTTTATGTTTGACCGGTGTGTATGTGTATATTTTATCTATAATGCCATTATGAGTTGGCTTTGTGTGCACTGGGTGCATTGCGTGTGGATGCCTCACACGATCATATGTGGAGTAAAATAAATGAAAATAGGCTTGCTTGGGCTTGGTGAGCTAAGCTCATTGGGTCCATGCGTCGGTCATGGCCCAGGAATTGGGTCGTGATAGAATTGGTATCAGAGCCCTGGGTTGTTTAGGTCATAGGGTGTTATGGTTAGGTCTAGCGGAGAGTCGGGTTTTTTTGTGGGATTTTTTACTATGAATTGTGAGCCGCGGCACATTTCATAATCGAGGAACTGCATAAATTCTCAATTTTAGAAACCACCTTATTTTCTTAATTGTGTTTAGTAACGGGTGTTGCTCTTGTCTAGGTAAGAATGCCACCTAAGACAAGGGCCACATCGAGACAAATGAGGGAACAAGATGTCCCCACTGATATGACTAATAGGCCACGGGCACCTACCCGTAGGGGGTGAGGTAGACGTGGCAGGGTCACTAAGCCGGTAAGGGCGGATATGCCTGTGAATAGGAGAGAAGAGGGACAACCATTAGGTGAGGCAAATAGGCCACACAATAGGGGCATTACTGTTGAGGACTTGGCAGCAGGTCTACAAGGAGTTAATCGGGTTGTAGAAATGATGGTACCCCGTATAAAGGATATACAGAAGGTAGTGGAGGGGAAACACGTAGCACAAGTGTCCCCTAGTTCACAAGGCCAGACCAACCGCCAACCTCTACAAGGTGAAAGAGGTCAGGTAGAGGTTTCACTCATTGACTTCCTGAAATTCAAGCCTCTATCGTTTATTGGGTCAGATGCATCAGAGAGACCCCGTGTTTTCTTGGATAAGATGGAAAAGATTTGTAATGCCTTGGGATGCTCTAGCGTTAGATCAATGGAGTTAACAGCTTTCCAATTGAAAGATGTAGCACAAGAATGGTATAACTCCTTGCGAAGGGGTAGACCAACAGATGCTCCATTGTTGACTTGGAGTGATTTTAGTACAGCCTTCCTAGATCAATTTTTATTGTGCAGTGTGCAAAATGCTAGAGCTAGAGAGTTTGAGGCATTGGTGCAGACTCCGGGCACGACGGTGTCGGAGTATGATATAAAATTTATGTAGCTGTCACGATATGCACCTTATTTGGTTTCCACCGAGGAGATGAAGGTCCAAAGGTTTGTGGATGGACTGGTGGAACCATTGGTTAAGGTTGTGGCTTCCCGAGACTTTCATACATACTTTGCAGCAGTAGATTGTGCTCAACGAATTGAGATGAAGACCGGTAAGAGTAGGGCCGCAAAAGATAAAGCAAAAAGGGCCAAAATAGAGGGTTATTAAGGTCGTAGAGATTTCGGTAGTATAATTTCATTCTCTAGCCGTCAAGGCCCACAAAGGGGATCAAGGTTTCCCTAACGCGGAAGTGATGTGGCGAGTGCCAGCGTTGGGTTAAGGAGAACACTTTTAGTGGAAGGAGGCAACCGCAGGATTCCAGGTAGAGTAGTCAAGCTATCCATTCCTGCGATAACTGTGGGAGACCACACAGAGGACAATGCTATCGTCCTATAGAGACTTGTTTTAATTGTGGCCAGCCTAGACACATGTGGAGGAACTACCTGATGGCCCAACAATCGCAAGGTTCGGTTCGTGGTTCTACTCGGCCAACTTTGTCTGTTCCTTCGGCAGCTGCCTCAACTGGCCAGGAAGTTAGCGAGACACGAGATAGAGGTGCTGGTGCTTCTTCTCGAGGTACACCCGTTGGGTCTGGACGTCAAAGTTTTGCAAGAAGAGGCCAAGCGAAGGTATATGCTTTGACTCCCCAAGATGCCCAGACGTCCAATGCAGTAGTCTCAAGTACTCTTTCCATTTGTAATATGGATGCTAGAGTATTGTTTGACCCTGGATCTACTCATTCTTTTATCTCTCCATACTTTGCACTTCGATTGGGTAAAGACTGTATTAGGAGAGAAGAACAATTAGTGGTGTCTACTCCTTTAAAGGAGGCATTTGTGGCTGAATGGGAATATCAGTCCTGTGAAGTCCAAATCAAGGATAAGAACACCCTAGTAAATTTAATGGTGTTGACACCTTGGATTTTGATGTGATATTGGGAATGGACTGGCTGTCACCTTGTCATGCCAGTGTAGACTGTTATCATAAGATAGTTAGATTTGATTTCCCGGATGAGCCATCATTTAGCATCTAGGGGGATAAAAGTAATGTTCCGACCAACTTGATATTAGCCATATCTGCTAGAAAATTATTGAGGCAGGGTTACTAAGGTTACTTGGTGGTGGTGAGAGATACACGAGTAGAGGTTGGAGATATAAGTCAAGTGTTGGTAGTGAATGAGTTCGTGGATGTATTTCTTGAAGAACTACCGGGTTTACCTCCAGAGCGAGAGATTGAATTTTGCATAGATTTGATTCCTGATATTATACCCATATCCATACCCCTATATCGGATGGCACCGACAGAGCTCAAAGAGCTCAAGGATCAATTGGAGGATATGCTAGACAAAGGTTTCATTCACCCCAGTGTCTCACTATGAGGAGCACCAGTTCTATTCGTAAAGAAAAAAATGGGTCACTTAGACTATGCATTGACTACCGACAACTTAATAAGGTAACAGTGAAGAACAAGTACCCCCTCCCAAGAATAGATGACCTGTTTGATCAATTACAAGGGTCACAATGTTTCTCTAAGATAGATCTGCGATCTGGGTATCATCAATTGAGGATCCAGAATAAGGATGTGCCAAAGACTGCATTTTCGACCAGGTATGGGCATTATGAGTTCTTGGTAATGTCGTTTGGGCTTACTAATCCCCCTGCGGCCTTTATGGATTTGATGAACCAAGTGTTCAAGCCCTACCTGGACAAGTTTGTAGTGGTGTTCATTGATGATATTTTGATCTATTCGAGGAGTCGGGAGGAGCACGAGCAGCATCTTAGGATAGTGCTCCAAACCTTGAGAGAACATCGATTGTATGTCAAGTTCTCCAAATGTGAGTTTTGGCTTGAAAGTGTTGCATTCTTGGGACATGTGGTATCTAAGGATGGGGTACAAGTGGATCCAAAGAAAGTCAAGGCAGTGGAGAAGTGGCCAAGGCCAACATCAGTTACGGATATTAGAAGCTTTTTAGGGTTGACAGGCTACTATCGTCGCTTCGTTAAGGATTTCTCGAGAATAGCTGCCCCTCTGACCAAGCTGACACGTAAGGATACAAAATTTGTGTGGTCAAATTCTTGTGGAGATAGCTTTGAAAAGCTTAAGACATGTCTCACCACAGCTCCAGTGTTGAGCTTACCACAAGGCATAGGGGGTTATATAGTATTTTGTGATGCCTCGTTGGTTGGTTTAGGATATGTGTTAATGCAACATGGGAAAGTGATTGCATATGCATCAAGACAACTTAAAAGGCATGAACAGAATTACCCCGGACACGATTTGGAGATGGCAGCAATCGTGTTTGCTTTAAAAATCTGAAGACATTATTTGTATGGTGAGACTTGTGAGATATATACAGACCACAAAAATTTGAAATATATATTTCAGCAGAGGGATTTGAACTTGTGGCAACGTAGATGGATGGAATTGTTAAAGGATTACGATTGTATTATTCTTTACCATCTCGGGAAAGGTAATGTAGTGGCGGATGCCTTGAGTCGAAAATTGATGGGTAGCCTAGCACATATCTCCACAGATAAGAGATTGTTGGTTAGAGAGATGCATAACTTGGGAGATATGGATGTGCATTTGGAAGTCTCCGAGGCAGATGCATTGCTAGCCCATTTTAGAGTGAGGCTTGTCCTAATGGACCGAATTAAAGAGGCACAAGGTAAAGATGAGTTCGTAGCTAAGGTCTTAGAGGATCCTAAGGGAAAGAAAGAGAAGATGTTTACTAGAGGCATTGATGGAGTGTTGAGGTATGGAACCAGACTCCATGTGCCGGATAGCAATGGGTTGAGAAGAGAGATATTGGAGGAGGCGCATATGGCAGCCTATATGATACATTCAGGAGCTATAAAGATGTATCAAGATTTAAAGGAAGTGTACTGGTAGGAAGGACTTAATAAAGATGTGGCTGAGTTGGTCTCCAAGTGTCTAGTGTGTCAACAAGTTAAAGCAGAGCACCAAAGGCCTACAGGATTACTGCAACCTTTACTAGTGCCCGAATGGAAGTGGGAGCATATTGCAATCGATTTTGTAACTGGTTTGCCTCGAACTAGTAAGGGTTATAACTCGATTTGGGTTATAGTGGATCGGTTAACAAAATCAGCTTATTTTCTTCCAGTTAAAGCTACATATGGAGCTACCCAATATGCCCAGCTCTATGTGGATGAGATAATATGGGTGCATGGCATTCCTGTTTCTATAGTGTCGAACAGAGGGACACAGTTCATTAGTAGATTTTGGGAAAAGTTACAAGAAACATTGGGCACTAAGTTGGATTTTAGTACGACTTTTCACCCCCAGACTGATGGACAGTCTGAACGAAACATACAGACTTTGGAAGACATGTTGAGGGCATGTGTAATAGACCTTGGAGTCAAATGGGAGCGGTATTTACCCTTAGTGGAATTTGCTTACAATAACAGTTTCCAAACTAGCATCCAAATGGCACCATTTGAAGCACTGTATGGAAAGAGGTGCAGGTCACCCATTGAATGGCTAGAAGTAGGGGAAAGGAAACTTTTGGGGCCTAAGTTGGTGCAGGATACCACCGATAAAATTCGTATGATTCACTAGAGAATGCTTACAGCCCAAAGTAGGCAAAAGTCTTATGCTGATAACCGACGGAGGGATTTGGAGTTTCAAGTGGGAGACCATGTATTTCTAAAAGTCTCGCCAACCAAAGGGGTAATGAGGTTTGGAAAGAAGGGTAAATTAAGTCCTCTATATATAGGACCCTTCGAGATCTTAGAGAGGGTCGGAGCAGTGGCATATCGATTGGCATTACCGCCAGACCTTTCGAGTATTCACCCCGTGTTCCATGTGTCGATGTTGAGGAAGTATAATCCAGATCCTTCACATGTAATACGGTATGAAACCGTTCAGTTGCAAAATGATTTGACTTATGAGGAATAACCGGTAGCTATCCTTGATAGACAAATCAAAAAGCTCCGATCAAAGGATGTGGCCTCAGTGAAAGTGTTGTGGCAAAATCACACTAGTGAAGAGGTAACGTGGGAAGCTGAGGAGGAAATGCGGACAAAGTATCAACACCTCTTCGATATGTAAAGGTAAGCCACTCTACATTGAATTTAAATTCGGGGACCGAATTTTTATTAGTGGGGGAGAATGTGAGACCTTGTTAAGCTCAATTAAAAGACGGTATTGTACTGAGTGGTACAACCAAGTTAAATCGAGCCTTGAACTAGTTTAATAGAAATTTTAAGAGAAATTTGAAAATTCTAAAACCCACAAAAAGACTTAGAATAGTGATTCAGAGTTCAAGGTCCAATTTGGAGTCAATTAGGAAAATTGACCGATTAGGGACAAAACGGTCATTTTGCCATTTGACTATAAAATGGAGATTTTTAGCAAAGATTTGATCACATTTGACCAAGAATAATTATATAAAATATAATTATGATTATTGGAGTATAAAATGAAGTTTAGTAGTGAAAAATTGTGATTCACGGTATTTTGGAGCACAAGGGTAAAATGGTAATTTTACCACTAGAGGACCAAACGAGAATTTTTAGAAAAGATTTTGGCCTCATTTGATTAAGATTGATCAATATTAGTGTTATTTGAGGTTGAAAAGTAGAAATAATGTAATTCCGGTACATTTGGGAGTATAGGGGCAAAATCGTAATTTTTTCACCTTGGGGCCAAATAGGTAAATTTTTCGTCCCAACACTTGTCAAGACCAAGGGATTTTATTTGTGGTAGGATTGGATAAATACAAGAATAATTGTGGTGGAAAATTCAATAGAAAAAGTCAAATAATTAAAATAATGGACCAATGGCTTTATGCCATGCGTCAAGCTTTAATATTTTAATATTAAAGCATAAAAATAGTCATAAAACCCATTTTCTCTCACCATATTCAGCCTAAGCAACTAGCAACAAGAACAAAGGAAGAACAAAAGAAAAAATAAGAAAACCTAGGTAGAAAATCAAAGAGAAAGTGAAAGAAATCAAGGAAACAAGCTAGGTAAGTTAGAATTTCCTTAATTCTCCTTGATACCTAGCCTACCCATGCATTTTTTCTTTATTTCCATGGTTGAATATTGAGTTATCATGATGAATTCAATTCTGAAAAATGGGTATGGAAGAGAAATTGATGTTGGATTGGCTTGATTTTGGACTATGTTGATGTTTAGAGATAGTTAAGCATGTTTATAAACAAAGCCATAAGAAAAAAAATTGATTCTCTTTAGGGTTCTTCATTGGCTGAACCATGTAGGCTAAATATCAATGAGGGATTGGTTGCATTTCAAGAAAAATGGCTTGGAAAAATGATGAATTAAGTGAGAAAAGTGATTAGGAAAAATCACGGTGTAAGTACATCATAATGACTGAATTTTTACTTGAAGGAATTGAGGGATTTCAATGCTGAAATTTAGTTATTTGAAATGTGATTGGTGAATTCAGATATTAGAGGAGGAATGAAGTAATTTGGAGGTGATTTGGACATAATTGTCAATTAATCGGGTAATCGGTCGAATTTAGTTGATACTGTGATTAAGCGATATTCGGACACATTTTTGCATTTTCATATCATGCATTAGTAATTTAAGTTAGTTTATATCAATTTAGGAACAATATAGTAAATTACTCGACTTTGTTATTTGTCAAGGTGGTGAGACGTCCCAAAAAGGCAAAGCAATCGCGCTTGAGGACTATTAGTCCGAGTGCACCCGAAATCTGGATTTTTGACAACTGTGAGTGAATTTGCATTTCAAATTATTTTAGGAAATGTACGTGTATTAAGATGGATAATCTAAATGATTTTATCCAAATTTCTTAAAATGTGTGCTAGGGAACAAGCCTTTGATAAAAATGTTTTGATGTGTGAATTATGATATGCATAAAGGCATCAATTCATGTGCTCCTATAATATGTTGCTATATATGTGTAGATGTGTGATATGTATTGACAAATAATAATGTGTGATAATTATAACCATACATGTGCACGATGTGGGGGAGCACATGTCGGTGATGATGGGTGCGGAAATATAGAGGATGATATTGCATGTGCACGATGTGGGGGGATGCACACGAGAGCTCCAGCTATGTGCGCGATGTGGGGGTTGCACATGACCTGGTGAGATAGTGGTGATATTTGTGTTTATCTATGTGAGTATATGTGTGAAATTGAGCACTCTTCATTGTAGATTAATTCGAATTGAGGGGAAGGGTTTAATATTGAATTGAATTAAAATGGTTTTGTTCCAAGTGTGTGCATCATGGTTTTAAATCCTTCCTGAATATTATTGCTTGTTCCCACCTGATGTTCGCTCACTGAGTTTTGTACTCACAATTTCCAAAAACTAATTCATGTTTTCAAATTAGGAGATTGTAGAATCCTAGATCGCGGGATCACTGTAGTTCATCTCCTGGTAGGTGTCCGGCATTCAATAGTTGCCTGTTTTTCTTGTAAATTCTCCGCTGAAAGTCATGGGCCTTTTGTATTGTGATTATGTACATGTAATGTACATTGTCAAATTTTATGTTTGACCGGTGTGTATGTGTATATTTTATCTATAATGCCATTATGAGTTGGCTTTGTGTGCACTGGGTGCATTGCGTGTGGATGCCTCACACGATCATACGTGGAGTAAAGTAAATGAAAATAGGCTTGCTTGGGCTTGGTGAGCTAAGCTCATTGGGTTCATGCGCCGGTCACAGACCGAGAATTGAGTCGTGACACTTATTAAATAAAAGAAGTTAAAAACATAAATGAGATTGAAGGAGTAAGAGAGAAAAATTAACACAATAGTTCTTATAAAGGTTCGGCTTCTTTGCTTACATCCTCTAAACTTGTCAAAATGGGCCTATTTTTTACTCAAAGTGGGGTAGGTTGGGTTATGAAAATTCATTTTCATATTAAAATCAAGCCTAAATGGGCCAGCCCAGCTAATTAGTGGGCTGTCCTAAGTTGGTGCAAGCTAAAAGAAAAAAAAAATTAAATTAGGCTAGGTAGGTAAGGGCCAAGGATTTCATTTTCGCTCTTCCCTTTTCTCTTCAATCTTCAGCCTTTCTTCTCTCTTGCTCAATTCTCACTTACCATTTATCATTTTCTTTGTCTTTTGAAACCCAAAGGGCAGGTAGCTGATTCCACCTTTCTCTAGTTTTTTCCTTTTGCTTTTCCTTAGGTGATTTCTCTTTCGGCTTTGTTTGTTTCTTGAGAAAATGTAGGAAGAAAAATGTGTACTTTTCTACTACCTAACAATAATGTTGTCATCTGTTTATGATATAAAACATTCATGTGGTTGTAGGAATTGTTTGTATCCATTCTTGGTTTACGATCTGATTTTGATTAGCGTTGTGATAATTTTGTAGAAGCTGTTTGTATCCATTATTGGTTTAATAAATTTAATGGTTTTTTTTCTTAGGAATCTTTGGATAACTTTATGTTTCTTTAGCTTCTAATGATTAGATCTAGGTTGGTTTCTTGGTTTAAGATTTCATGTTCATTAATTTCCATGAATTAGGTGTTATGAATGTAGGGATGAATGAGATGATTTTGATCTTTGATGGCCAAAGTGGGGGTTTTTGGGAGGGCATTGTTGTTTTTATGTTTTTGTTAATTGGTTGACATGGGCATAAGAGGAGAGAAGATGTTTAGGAACTGCAGCAAGTATCCAAGATATAGGAAGGAAAATCTTTTTTTTGTTTTTATGCACTTATGATGTATTGGAGATGTCAGTAGCTTTTACAATGGAGTTCTCGTGGGCTAAGAGCTTAGCAAATTCATTACTCTATTTAATGTATATATACATATAAGTCAATATCAGAAATAATTAATAAGTTGTAGCATTATCAAAGATTCAAATTTAAAAGACTTGAAGTTGGGATGGTTCATGATATTTTTATAATTAGCATCAGTTTCAAATTTCTCTTGATGAGCTATTAAAACTAGGAGTTGTCACAAGTTAGTTGGTAGTATTTTGATGGACCCTCAAGGGCTCTCAATGTTTACGTGGCCTATATGCCTTCGTGCTAGCCATTGTTCTCCAAAGATTAGGTCTCAACATATGTTCCTGGCAAGTGCTTTAGTGCTTGAACCGAATTCATCTTGTTGGCAATGTGATTACATTAATTTCTTTTCATAGATATAGGCACGCACAATAATCATTGTTTAACAGGATCTTGTTCTTCACATGATATATTATAAGTCGTTGATAACCTAAGCCTATCAAAAAACAAAATGTGTTTAGGGTCGACCTTTTTTTCTATTGAAGGTCAGTCTTTATGGATAGGGTTTTAAGTGTCTTTTGCTTCAGTTTTATGTGGAGCACTTTTTTTTTTTTTGTTTAGCTCGAAATGCTGGGAAAAAGGTAGAGAGTTCATTCCCTTTAAGATGTAGCTTATTAGGAATGAGATACTGTTGTTCTTTTGGTAATTGTAACTTATTTTCAATTATAATTTTAAATGTAATGTAGTGATTTAAACTTAGAATGTGTGAGGTTTGAATTGTTTTTGATTATTCAATCTAGAATTTCCCTCTAATTTGACAATGTGGTTGTACTTGTACGAAGATGACAATAAAGTTCCTGTATATTGTATTGCTGAGTTTTTAAGAAATGATTTCATCTCATTCTTTAAAGTAATATATTAATTGCAAAACAAATTGCTCTGCTCAATTTAGTTGTTAGTTATGGATGCTTTGGTTTCTCTCCTTGAGACCATCGTCTGATTCGCCTGTCACCTAAGATTGAGGTTGGGACAATTATTGGATTATACAAGAGGTGATTGGTCAACGTTCCAAAATACTAATTGGCATTTGATCTCAAACTTTTTATTCTTATTCTTTGTAAATGAATAAGGTTTTAGGTTTAGTCTCTCCCATCAAATTTGCAGAATTGCTTATAAATTGCTATTTTTTTTTTAATTTCAATCATAATATTTGAACTTGAAACCTTAAGATTAAATTTTTACTTTACTTCATTATATGTAAAATTTTTCAACTCAAATTTGAAAATTTTTTTCATAATTTCATAAATAAGTTTAATTCTTTTTGAAGAAAAATAAGTTCCAATTTTAACTATTCTAAAATTATAAAAAAATAATAAAGAAGCAATAGTTCAAACCTATGAAGAAGTTTAATCTAACTCTATTAAATTGATAAAATGACATAAAAATTAAATCATATAAATACAAAAGCATATGGTTAATTAGTTTGTGTTATTTTTGTTTTTCTAAAAAATTATTAATAGGTATATTATTTCTACTTATTCTCTCTTTTTATGTTGTTTAGAAAATTATAATCTTTTTTGCTTTTTATAACATTTATCTGAACAATAGTAAAAATTAAATTTGTATTTCCTTAATATTAAAACAACAAAAATATGGTCCAGGCCAACCCATATTAACACCTCAACATCCTCTCCCTTAGATTTACCGAGGAGTTTAAAATCCACTATTAGAAAAAGATTCAATACAATACCTTTTGTGGATCGAGCACAAACTTTCAATACAATGCTTTTTTATGGTTAAAGCAGAACCACTCTACCATTTATCTTGGTTAAGGTATAACCACTCAAATACTACCTTTTAAATTAGGTAAGGTATAACCACTCAAGTGAATACAATGAGAGAAATATAAGTGTTGTGAGAATTCTTTTTAAAGGTTGAGTAGCAAGTTAAGTACAATGTTTGGTGAAGAAAAGAATAAGCAATGAAGGCTCAATAAATGATTCAATAGAAGACTTAGACACTAAAAAAGGAGTACAAAAAGTATTAAATGATTTGAGTTTAAATCTTCTCTTAGAATTGTGTTTCAAAGTCTCTTAACTTTCATAAATGTGGTGGGAGCTTGTATTTATAGTTGCTAAATCTTCTTAGGTGGTTGGAAGAAAATTTAATGCAAAAATAGTCATTTTCCTCTTCATTCTAGGCTCCAACGGTCATATCGTGTCAATACATGTGTGAATGTATTGGTATATTGCTACCTTTTTTTTTTTTGAATTCTCGCTAAAATGTACTGATACATTTTGGGATGTATCAATACTTTTGATCTTGGCTACAAGGGTTTGAACATTTTGTTGGAAATGTATCAATACATTTGTTAATGTATTGATACTTTTGAGGCAATGAGCATTTTGTTGAAAATGTATTGATACTTTTGAGGCAATGAGCATTTTGTTGAAAATGTATTGATACTTTTAAGACAATGAGCATTCTGTTGCATTTCTATTGATACATTTCAAGAATGCATCGATAGATTGAGTTTGAATTTGCAAAAGTTGACTCTTCTCAAGAGCATTTGTCGATAGATTCCAATTTCTATTGATACTTGTCTGAATATATCAATATATGAAGAACATGTATCGATAGATTTGGACCAAAATGCATTTTTTTAAGTCTTTTTAATTGTTTTGCTTCTCAAACTCATTTGAAAGTGCTAAGGAATGTCTAGAGTTGATATTTCTAGAATTAAATGAAATTTTGATCATTTTGTTTTGTCATTTCAAAACGTGGGATCAATTTGAAAGCCATAGAGGTAATAGTATGTAATCAGATTTTCTAGGTAAGCCTTTTGAAAAAGAAATAGTGGTTCAAAATTTTAAGAAACAAGCTCAAGGTGAGAACACTCAATCAAATCCATCACAACCACCGCCACCGTTCTCTCAATGCTTTTAGAAGTAGAAACTTGACAAGCAATTTTAAAGATTTCTTGAGGTATTTAATAAATTCCATATTATTATCCTTTTTGTTGAAGCTTTGGAACAAATGCCAAGCTATGTTAAGTTCTTGAGAGATGTTTAGACTAATAAGAGGAAATTGAAAGATTTTAAGACAACTGCACTTACTAAAAAGTGTAGTGCTATAATCCAAAATAAGCTTCCACCAAAGCTTAAGGATCTAGTGAGTTTTTCAATCCCTTGTACTATTAGTAGTGTTAAATTTCTAAGTTTTGTGTGATTTGGGTGCTGGAGCTTCAATTATGCTTTTGTCTATTGCTAGGAAACTTGGACTTAATGAGATACAACCTACTACAGTTTCTTCACATTTAGCAGACAAAACAATCGAGTACTTTATTGGGATTATAAAGGATGTTTTGGTTAAAGTTGGAAAGCTCTACATTTTGGTAGACTTTATGGTGCTTGAGATGGAAGAAGATACAGAAATTCCTTTTATTTTGGGTTGACCATTATTAACTACAGTTAGAGCAATTATAGATGTGAAGAATGACAAGATAACTTTCAAAGTTAGAGAAGAGATAGTCAAGTTTAACATATTCAATACAACTAAGTATCCTTCCTCTACAAAAAGTTGTCATAGAGTGGATGCAATTGATTAGTTGCCTAAGGAGGTTTTTAACAAGAAATATCCAAAGAAACCCTTGAAGTTTTTTTAGGGAAATGTGAGCAGATTTCACTACCTTCAATTAATCTTGATTTTAAGGTTGGACAAGTGTTACTAACCAAATCAATAAAGCTCTTTCCACTGAAACAAAAATCAAAGTGATCAAGTCCTTACAAGGTGTCACAGCCCAAAATCCTAAGCCATGACCAATGCATGGGCCTAATGGGCATAGCCCATTAAGCCCAAGCAAGCCTTTTTATGTAAATCTAATTATCATCCCAACCATCATTTTTAAAAGCACGTGTTGTAATTCTCAATTATAAATATTTCAGTGATATTTTATAGCAACCAAGTACTCACATTTGTATTGTGCCAAAATAATGTTACCCATTTGCCAACTCCTAGTGGCATAATTAACCAAATATACATATATTCATTTATAACATGAATCCTAGTGGTTTACATTACATATACGTGTATAGAAGTAAAAGACTCTTAACCGTCAGCAGAATGACTTTAGGTGAATATACAGTTACTAAATGCCATGGTACCTACCAAAAAGATGAATATACGTAGACACCTCAATCTAGGTCCCCATTGCCTCTAAATCTGAAAACATGAAGTTTAAAAAAGTGAGTATAAACTTAATCAGTGAACATAAGAAGGGAACAAGCAAACAATACAGAAAGTTTTTGAAAACATGATGCATTTATGTTAAAAACAATGCAATTTAATTTAATTTCTTGTAAAGCCCTTTAAATTAACCTTTGCTTACTTAATCCCTTAGGGTGAAGGGTTTATGATCAACAATGAAGTTGAAAAGAGTGAAAACTGTAACAAATATCCAAGCAAGACAAGTAAAATAGAGGGTTTCTCGCTACAACGGAAAGGCATTCTTGCTGCAGTGAAATTCGAGACAAATTTTGAACCACCTAAGAGTTTTTCGTATGTAGCAAAAAGTAGGGCCAATTCACGCCCCCAACACTCAAGTGTTTTTCGCTGCAGTGAGAAACAGAGCAATTGTTGTTGTAATGAAAATCAATTTGGAAGTAATTAACAATTTCAACATAAATACAATCACATATTATTTTTCATAACCTTTCTATAGCATATATATGCATGTATACCACCACCGCCTCACTCAGCTCATGTGCACTCTCACACCGCACATAACTGGAATCATAATGTGCATTCCTACACTGCACATGGCAATATCATCATGTGTACTCCCACACCACACATTTCAATATCATCATACGCACTCTTGCACTACCTTATCATCAGCATGTGCACTCCCACACCGCACAACACTAGCACCGTCACGTGCACTCCCACACTGCACATGCACGGTTATAGTTATCATACAACATTATCATTCAAGGTATAACATACATATTCACATAATATAGGAAAACATGGTTTCATTATATTACACATTTCAAAGCATAAAAAGATTTCATTAAGGACTTGTTCCCATGCACGTTTATAAAGATAAAACCAATAAAATATTTCAAGTGATTCAATCAAACACATATGCATTTATCCCAAAACATTTTAATGTAAGCTCACTCACAAGTCTTGTTGATTCTTTTGATCGACTCTAACTTCAACTAATGCTCTAAATGGACATGTGGGGCCTCGTTGGAACCTATCACACACAATATAACCATAAAAAATATAACAGCCCACAAATCTAATTATTAGCCATCTTTAACAACTTAAAATCAACCTTAACTCATTTCTCACCTTGGTGATTTGCAGTTGAACTCCTTTTGAAGAGTTTTCAAGCTATTATGGAAAATCTTTCTCTCTCTCTAAAACATCCAACTAGTGAGAGAAAGTGCTGAGGAAAGACTTTTGAGGGTTTTAAGGCGAAAGAGTGAAAGAGCACAAATGGTCCTATGAAAAAAATGTACAAAACCATGAAAATTGAAGTTAATTTGAGAAAGTTATGAAGGTTTTAAAAGAGGCTTCCATGGAAGATGGAAAACTTGAGATGGGGAGAAAAGATGGGAAGAAGAAGAAGAAGAAGAAAAAGCTGCCAAAAGTGAAGAGGAAACTGCTAGAAAATTGGATATTTATTCTTATGGTTGACTAATGTTCCACTTATTTACAAAAAAGCCATTGCATAGTTGACTTTGCCTTCTTTTTTCCTTTAGTTCAAACTCTTTACTTTTTTGCCACTAAGAAAAGGTCTAGAATAGACTAAAAGTACTCAAGTTCATGAAAACTTAGAAATTTATATTTGAGATTCAAAATGATCATTTTGCCCCAACTACGAAAATTATCATTATTTTTATTTTCTTTATTTATTTCATTATTATATATTTCTTTCATTTATTCCTTAGGCCTACTTAGGCCTTAATGATATTAGAAAAACCCACTTCTTGGAGCTCACCAAAAAATTACCAAACTACCCCTAATCCACGTCATCGTGTCTACCTTTGCTACATATCCATGAAGGTCGAGGTTTCATACAAGGTGGTTAAGGTTTTTCCTTGTGGTGCAATAGATATTTGTAGTAAGGCTACTGAAACATTTAGAATGGATGGGTCGTAGTGCTTCTAGCATTATTTGGGAGGTGAATCGGATCACCATAGATCTTTAATCACTTTAGTAGATAATAATAAAGACTAACCATAGTTAAGCTGTTGACTATAAAGAAGTACTTTTAAGGAGGCAACCCAAGCTCTCGAAACTCATATTTTCTCTTTTCAAATATTTTTATTTTATTTATTTATATTTCTACATTAATCTCTATTTATTTTCTTTTTGTAGTAAAAAAAATAGCCTCATACAAGCATTGTGACAATGAAAAATGATGAAGAAAAAAAGTAGAGTCTTTTCGCATTCCTACAATTACCAAGGGAGTATTCTTTTACTTTATTTTTTCTATTTTTCACATTAAAGACAATGTTAGCTTTAATTTGGGGGGAAGGGTGGTTGTTGAAATTTGAATCTATGATTTTGCATTTAGGTTTTTTTTTTTTAGATTTTATACATAATTTACTTTTCTTCATGTTTTGAGAAGTTAAGCAAGAGATAGTTGTGCAAGTTTTCTAATAATTTACCTATCCAATGATGAGAACTTAGTTATCTTTTTGTCTTTATCTTTTGGAAAATATGGATATTGTTTGCTTTCTAATAATTTCCAATTTTGCATCCCTCATTCCTAAGTATGTTAATCATTTTAGAAAGTGTATTAAGTTAGATGTTGAATAAGGTAAAAGGGTGAGTTGATGAAAAAGTTCAAAAAAAGGCTTAAAATTCACCCTACTATCCATCATAGAAAGAAATAGTTTTGAAGGTGTAAAATTGTGATGAAAAAAAAAAGAAAAGAAAAAAGAATAAAGTGTTGAACAAAAGAAAAAATTGACATAAAAAAAAAAGGATGTTACTTGGAAGTATGATTAGAGCTCTTTATAGGTCATAGAATGATTATGCACTTAGGGTGATTTGAGCCTTATAAATATCCTTTATACTACCTTGACCCTAGCCTTTCGTTACAAGCTTGATAAAATCCTAATGATCATTGACTTAGTAGTAGTCTACATTAATGGAGAAAAAGATGAAAAACAAACTTATGGGATTGTAGTACTAATTCAAATTTGCAAGAGCATAAACTTATCTAGATTGCATGATATTTTTTGTAAAAGATTACACACACACACATGAATCCATTTGAGAATGAGCTTGCATTTGAATTGAAACATGAACTTGAATAATATCTATGTTTTACATTGAGTTGAGATTTTAAGATAACATTTGAGGAAATTATGAAAGATCATTGGATTGGTGCAATTCATCTCTAGCTAGCTAGTTCTTTCTTTATTTAAATTGTTTTCCATCATTTACATGCTTTTGTTTTGTTTATTTTTTTTTTGTCTCATGTTTTTGCTTGAGGACTAGAAAAATCTTAAGTTTAGGTGCGTGATAACTCTATTTCATAGAGTTGTTTTAAGTATTAAATTGGCTATGTTCTTAAGATTTAGGTTTGGAATTAAGAGTATTTAATTGTTTTTTTAAATTTAAGTTTAAAACATGTTGAGTTGCTTAATTTAAAATTTTATGTTAAATTTCTTTTTAGTTTAGTTATTACTAATTTAGTCTTATGCTCTTGAAGGTGTACAAAGAAAAAGGCTTTAAGTGATGAAGAAGAGAGATGGAAAGGTTTATCCTTCTCCCACACATGTTCCGGTATTTTGAGCATAACTCGCATTCTAGATGTCTAAGTGACATGATTATCAAGTCATTAGAAAGCTAAGATATGGGGCTACAATGTCCATGTTTACCACTTTACCAGTTCAGCTTGGAAGAAGGAGGAAATTGCATCAAAAGATGAAGCAATGTAGTAGAGACAACATAAGGCAAGATATGGGCACCGCAATGCCGTGTTGAGCAAGGGCATCATATTTCCACCTGAGAGCTCAAAGCCATGGTGCCAGCAAGTAAGCACCATGGTGCTATAAAATAATGTCGTCCCGTACAAGCACTAGAGAATAGGGCAGCGCGCACTAGCCTGACATCTTGGTTTAAAACTTTTTCGAGTTTTATTGAAATAAGGTTTTAAAGGGGTTATTTAAGGAGATTTTTAAGGAAAATTAAGAGGACATTCAGAAAGAGTTTTCTAGAAAAAAAAAAGTAGCTATCAAAGAAGCAAGAAAACAAGGAAAATTAAGAAAGATTCAAGATTCAAAATCTAATAATTCTTAGTTTCTCTTTCTACTTTTATTTTTCTTTCACTTTTTTTGACTTGTATTGATGGTTAATTTTCTTTGGAAGATGTTTTTGGTAGTAGTTATGAACTAATTTACTTTATCTAGGATTTCAATTGAACTCAACATGTAGTTTGAATTGTTTATCTCTCTTTTGCTTATGATCAATGTCATATGAGTTGTTTATTTCAATTATATGTTTAATGCTTCTAATTGCTTGATCACCAATTAGTAGATCTAGAAACCTAAATATAACTTGACGAAGGGAGTTTAGAGTAAGCAATTAATGGAATAGCATATCTTCAAATTCACTTAGTTGATAAAGTGATTTGATTTGCATATAAAATAAACATATACCTATAGGCCATATGTAGCCAGGATTAAAGTATGAACTTAATAAATCTTTCTTCAGTTGAATTTATATAAACATATAGTAAATTAATTGGGAGAGATTTTTTTTTAAGAACCTTAACAATGACTTATAAATAAATTAGGACTCTAGGTTAGCAACTTAATCCATTAAGTAAGTAGAGAGAGAGAAAAAGAGAGAGAGAGTCAAGATTCAGATGAAGTGTTGAGGGATATTGTAATCCTAAACATATTAGTTGACTGATTTTCTAGTTAAACCTTGCTTTTAGTTCTTAATTTTAGTCTTGTTAATGTAATTCTGCTTTTAATTAATCACTTAGTTTCAATTGTTTAAAAAAGATTGGGTTGTGTTAATTTTAGTACTTAGCAAAAGTTGGTATAATTCTCTGTGGGATTTAACACTCTACTTACTATTATATTACTTGTTATGATACGTGCACTTATATGATAAAATCAACAAAAATTGGTATTTCAAAATTTTCTCTGAAAAACCAAGTATAAAAATCAAGTCTTTAGAATCAAAAATATTTCTTATGTCAAAAATAAAATAAGTGATTTTTTAAGGCAAATATAAACAATAAATCACAATGCATAAAATTAAATCTAGACATAAGTATTTTTAAAGTGATTCAGCTTTCTCAAGTGCCTACATCCATGTCACGACCCAATTCCCGGGCCATGACCGGCGCAACGACCCAATGAGCATAGCTCACTAAGCCCAAGCAAGCCTATTCCCACTGACTTTATTCCATACATGCTCGTGTGGGACATCCACACGTAATGCACCCAGTGCGCATACAATGCCAATTAACCATGGCACATCCAGTCACACATACACACACACACCCTTTTCGGGAGTGGACACAGCCAAAACACAAGGGCATTATTAATCACAGTATACATGCACTATTCCAGTCATGTATTTAGCAATTCACATTGCTTACACATATTTACATTCATATCAGTCAAATATAAACTCTGACAATGTACATTACATGTACATACCCATCATACAGAAACCCATGACTACCAGCGGAGACATGTACAATAAAGCGGCAACTAGTGAATGCCAGACACCTACCAGGAGATGGACTACTGTGATCCCGCGATCTAGGAATCTACAATCTCCTGATCTAAAAACATGAATTTTTGAAAACGGTGAGTATAAAACTCAGTGAGCAAACATAAGATAGGAACAAGCCATAATGTCAGGAAGGGTTACAATATGATGCATACATTTGAAACACGTTCGTTTTTATCCAATTTATTACCAACCTTCCCCTCATTTCAATTTAATTTATAATGAAGAAATAATCAATTTCATACAAATATACTCGGAGAAATGAACAATCACAAATGTACACAACCACATATATCTGAGCACTCGCAGGCGTTACGTATCGCCGTCCTTGCAAGCCCCTGGATAACCAATCACACTTCACCACTGTTCACGTGTAATGGTTTCCAGGAATCGTGGGCGTTACGTATCGCCGTCCCCACTTTGCTCAATTTCCAAAATTTATAGTAATAGTGGGCGTTACGTATCGCCGTCCCCACTTTACTAAATTTTCAATCTCTAGGAAATAGTGGGCGTTACGTATCGCCGTCCCCACTTTGCACACCATTTCAGGCCTGTGCAATTTCCTCTTCACACGTGCACGGTGGTAACAATTTCACAACACTTCTCAACAATGTACACAAACATCATAACAATGTACATATCCAGCACAATTAAATTTCATCTCAATGAAATAATATTTCATGCCTTTATGCATAATACAAAGTTTTATGCCCTCATGCATAACATATAATTTTATGCTTTTATGCATAACTCATATTTTTATGCTTTCATGCATAACACATATTTTTATGCTTTCATGCATAACACATAATTCATCACATAAAATCATTTTAATCAAGGCTTGTTCCCAGCACAAAATTTTTTTAAAACTTTGAATAAATCATTTAATTATCCAAATCAATACAATGTTCATTTCCCCAAACTATTTTGAAATGCAAGTTCACTCACCGTCTCACAAATATCCGGATGCACTCGGATTAATCGTCTTTAGTCACGATCCCTTTACCTTTCTCGATCTTCTCACCACCTTAACACAAAATAAAATCAAGAAATTTACTATAATGCCCCCAACTAATATAAACTAATTTAAATTACTAGCGTGTGATACGTAAGAGCAAAATCGCATCCAATTATCGCATTAACGCGGTATTGCCTAATTTCGACCATTCAGTCGATAAATTGGCCATTAAGCCCGATTCAATTCCAAATTGATCCATTCTTTTTCTAATACCTTAATTCATCCCATACCATGTAATTGATGCCAATTTCAGCATCCTACCCTTTCCAATTCCTTATGGAAAAATTCGGCCAATGCAGTGCATTAGCACTGAAAATTTTTCTACTACATTTTTCACTTTAATTTATCATTTTCCAATTTCTTTCATTTCAAATGGAACCATTTCATTTGAAATGAGACAATTCCTCATGCATTCACTACACACTAGGTTCGGCCAAGGAAGAACAACCATGGAATTCAATTTCTTTCTTCCATATTTCTTCATAATCATGCTTAACTACCTCTAACTACTAACATAGTCTAAATTCAATCCAATCCAACAATCCTTCCTCATCCATACCCATTTTTCAGAATTAAACTCTTCATGATATTTCCATATTTAACCATTGAAATCAAGAACAAAAGCATTGGTAAGGTAAATCACAAGCCAAAGTAAAGATTTATTACCTTTTTCAAGTGATTTCCTTTGAAAATCACACTTTTCCTTAGATTTCCACCTAGGTTTTGTGTTTTTCTCTTTTGTTCTTCTTGTTTTTCCTTCAATTCTGGTGGGTGCCGACTTTGAGAGAGAAATGAGGGTTTAAATGCTGATTTTTATGGCTTAAATAATAAAATATAAAAGCTGCCACGTGTCATCACGCCATTGGTCCATTTTTTTGACTTTTTGACTTTTTCTCCCATTTGATCTCCACCACTTGATTCATCAAGTCAACATCTGATCCAAGGTTGACCATGGCTGGAAAAATTTATTCTGGTAGTGGAAAATTACCGAAATGCCCCCGGGATGGCAAAATTACGATTTTGCCCCTATACTCCGAAATGTCATGGAATTTCATTATTTTCACTGTCCAACCTCAAATAACACTAATATTAATCAATATTACCCAATTGGGGTAAAATCCTTTCAAAAAAATTCACATTTAGCACTCCGGTGGCAAAATTACCATTTTGCCCTTGTGCTCCAAAAACACTGGAAATCACCATTTTACACTGCTAAACATCATTTTATGATTATGGGATCATAACTGTATGTCACATAATTATTTTTAGTCCACTGTGATCAAATCTTGGTTAAAAATCTCTATAAATCAACAAATGAGAAAATGACCGTTTTGTCCTTAACCGGTCAATTTTCCCGATTGACTCCAGACTGGACCTTGAACTCCGAATCACTATTCTGAGCTATCCTGTGGGTCTCAGAATTTTGAAATTCCCCTTAGAATTTCCATTAAACTAGGTTGAAGCTCGATTTAACTTAATTGTACTATTAGGTACAATACCGGTTTTTCTAACAACTTAGACAGGGTCTCACAATCCACTCTCTTGAAAAATGCCTTCTAACAGATTCAAGCACAACCATCACTACGCCTTTTTACGAGAGCAAGCACAACCCTCAACAATGCGTTTTCACGGAGGCAAACACAATCCTTACAAATGCCTTTTCATGGAAGCCAGCACAACCTTCATAAATAGCTTTCTAAAGTTAAGCTAGAACTTTTACCAGATGGGTTCAAAGTATAGCAAATGAATGCCTTAGAAAAACTAGATGCTAGGAAGTTTAAGTTTGAGTGTGAAGAGAACAAATATTTTCTCAAGGATTTTCAAATGAATGATTCTTCAAAGCTTAATGGAAGACTAAGATGAAGGCTAAAGAAAGAAAATAAGCTTTACGATTTCTCTTCAGGGTTTTCAAGTGAATGTTTGTCCTTTCTTATCTCCAAAATGACTCAGGGGAGACCTTTTATAGCTGGAGTGAAGTTTAGAGTCATTAAACACAATTTTGAATTAAATCTGGCTATTTCTGAAGCTTGAGGGTCAACTACAACGCTCCTAAGGTCGACTTTATTCTTCAAATTTCTCAAATTAAGGCTCCATAGTCGAATATAACCTTCCTTTACTTGATCCGATTCCCGAGAGTTTGTGTATTTCAAATCCAAGCTAAGGTAGTTGACTATGGTGAAGCCAAGGTTGACTATGTCTTTCATTTTCCCTCTTTTTCACGGATCAGGCTTTCTAGGGTCAACTATAGAAGAGCTAAGGTCGACTATGTTTATGTAATTCTTCAATTTTTCAAGCCTTCTACTTTAGGGTCAACTATAGACATGCCAAGGTTGACTATGGCTTTATATTCTTCAAGTTTTCCACTCATTCTACCTTTGGATCGACTTAAGCTTTTCTAAGGTCGATCTTGACTTGCGCCTTGAGGATTCCTTGACCTTTTGGCATTTTTTTTCAACTATTTCTTCCTTACTTAGTTCTTATGTTAGTTTTTGTATTCAAATGATCTTTATGTTTTGAAATGACAAAAAGAAATGACCAAAATTCATCCAAGTTTTGAAGTATCAAAGTTTTTAAAATCCCCAAAACAGTGTTAAATGAGTTTGAAAAAGAAAAGAAATGAAAAAGGCTCTGAAAAATGCATTCAAGTCCCAATCTATATGTTCATCATGTATTGATACATTTGGAAAAGTATCGATAGATTTCAAAATCTATTGATACTTGTTCTTCAATAGAGTTAAAATTTAAAAGTCAAACTCAATCTATCGATACAAGTTCAAATATATCGATAGAATTAAGACAAATTACTTGCTAACTCAAAAGTATCAATACATCTCACAAATGTATCGATATATTTTCAATAGAAGTGCGTACTATCTCAAAATTATCAATATATAGACATATGTATCAATACATTTTAAATAGAACGTCAAGGCCCTTGCAAGCAAGTTCAAATGTATCGATACATGCACAAATGTATTAATAGATCTCGACGACAATTTCAAAAATAAAAAGCAATGTATCAATACATCCTTATATGTATTGATATAACATGACTGTTGGAGCCTTGAATGAAGAAAAGAACAGCTATTTTCACAATAAATGCACTTCCAACTACCTTTGAAGCTTTAGCAACTATAAATGCAAGCTTCTTCGGCATTTATAAAAGTTAGAAGACTTGAAAACACAACTCAAGAAAGAAAAATTAGTCAAGATTTACTACAAACGCATTGTACTCTTTTTGAATTCTACAAGTCTTCTAGTCAAGTATTTATTGAGCTTTCATCTTTTCATTTAAACACTATACCAAATTCTCTACTCAGCCTTTAAGAGGTATATTTGTTGCACCTATATTCATCTCATTGTACTTACTTAAGTGGTTATACCTTAACCAATAGAAAAGGTAGAGTAGTTGTGCTTTAAACATAAAAAGGCATTGCATTGAAAAGTTATGCTTAATCCACAAAAAGCATAGTATTGTACCTTGATCAAATAATTGATTTTAAACTCTTTAGTGAATCTAATGAAGAAAATGTAAGCAAGGAGGCCGAACCTCTATAAAATACTTGTATTGATTTTTCTACTCTTACTTTTGCTTGGAATTTAAATTTCGTTCACTGATTAAGTGGTCAGCTAATTCGTTTATCTTCAAATATGATTAAGATAATTTCAATTGCTTATCATTAAACTGAAGATATCATGCAATTTTTGTGAAATCAAAACATGATGTAACTCAAGACTAACTGTATGCCAATGTCTACACCTCATGATTTTAATCTAAGGCTAGTACCCAACAAAGGGAAGTCAATAGAACAAATTGAATATGCAAGGGTGATTGGATACCTAATGTGCGCCATGGTGTGTATAAGACTGGACATGGCTTTTACAGTTGGGTTGCTAAGTCCATTCACTAGTAATCCAAGTAAAATGCATTAGTATGGTGTTCATGCATTTTTAAGGTACTTAAAGAGTACAATGAACTATGAAATTTGTCATTCAGGGTTTTTTTTTTCTTTTGTTTTAGAAGTATTTATAGATGCTAGTTGGAGCTCAAATAAAATGGATCATACCTTTACAAGTGGTTGGATTTTCACAATTAGTGGGGTTGTTGTTTCTTGTGATTCTAAGAAACAATCTTGTCAAGTGGACTCCACCATAGCGATCAAATTCATAGCCTTAGCATCTATCAGCCAATAAGTAAAATGGTTACGAGATTTACTCTATGAAATTATGTTATGGCCTAACCAATGGCACCAATCTTGATACAAAGTGATAATGAAGTTACAATGTCGAAAGTATATAATCAAGCATACAATAAGGCCGATATATCGAACTTCAACATAACATTGTGAGACAAAAAATCAATGATGGTATCATCACTATAAGTTATGTGAGGCCTTATGAAAACTTGATGGATCTGCATACCAAAAGTTTGAAAGATGACTTGGCAATGAAGACCTCAAGAGGGATCGGTCTCAAGCCTACCAACTAAATCTCCAACTGTGGGAGCTGTAACGACCTGGAACTCCCCATCGGGCCCATGACAACCGTCGCGATGTCTTGACAAGCATTCATACCTAGAATACCGATCGAAACCCACAAGGCTTTCATATCAGTTTTCTTACCTCCTTTGTGAGCAATCATTACCAATCATCCTTTCTCAAGGATTTTAAATTTTTTCTAATTCAAAACAGTAGAAAATAATTTTTCGCCTCACAGGGGCATTTTGGTCATTTTTCTTCAAAATTTCTAAACTTGACAAAAAATGTAGCAGGTGAGTGTAAAACACATAATTCATGATTTAAAATAACTTTAGATTTCTAAAACACTCTTTTTGAGTAAAATTATAACTATTAAAATATAATAAAAATATTCAAGAAAATATGCAAATTTCTTATAAAACAATTTTTATAGAATAATCAGTAAACAATTTTTTTGGGACGTAAAAGTAAAATATATTCGTACATACTAAAATGCAGATAACCAAAGTATAAAATTACTTTTACAATGACACGTGGGCCCCCGACTGACCAAATGTAAGGTAAGCAATGCACCTACAGTCTCAAAAAGTGCAACTTCACAAGTAACCCTCTATCAAGTCTGCTATCTATAGACAACTTCGAGCTTGTAATGTGAGGAAATAAAGGGGTGAGATTATAAAATCCTAGTGAGTAAATAGATACCATCTAAACTATCTAAAGTCGAGTAAAAGAAGACAATTTCAAATTCATTCTTTGTATTACAATTCACCTTATCTCAACTCATTTCAATTGAGTAGAGACAATTAAAATATTCTATCGAGCAAAATAGAATTAATTTACTCGAATAATTAATATTCAGTATGGCTTATGTATCTCTTAAAAAATTAACTTGGCGCTTGCTAAAATTATTCTCAAGGATACCCCTATAGAGGCATCTGACCGATACCGCCAAGGCTGTTCAGTGTAGTGCACACATGAACATATTTTTACATTTTAAAATCTAGCCATTCCTTGGCATTGGCTGAGTCTTACTCTCACGCAGTGGTCTATGTGATGTGCACTCAAATCTTTACCTTCGGAGATACCCCACACACGGCTCTCCGATCGAGGTAAGGTAAATCTAATTCTGTGCCCCCTCTCTTAGGCTGGTCCACAAAACCTTCCACTGCAGGGATTATAGATTATTTTATCTACCACCTTATTTATAAAATCTTAACTAGCATGATACGACAATTTATCGCAATCTAGCCTCTAAAGGTTGAATACGCAGTACGTATAATTCTAACACAAAAACCAATTTAGCCATTCATGCTCACATATTGCTATAAGCCATATAATTTAAAACACAATTTATAACATAAGCAGGCAGTCTTCAATTGCTCTAATTTCAAAACCAGTATTCAATATTTCAGGAAATTTATAAAATCATTTTATAAAATCACAATTTCTCTTAAAACATAGCAATTTACTATTTAAACCCATTTTCTATAAAATCACACAATTAAATAAAAACTACTCTAGATAATTAAGACGATAGTAAATTTACTCATTGTTTTCGAAAATCAATTCCGGGTACTCCGATTACTAATCCTTCGATGCGATTTCCTTGCCTTGATCAGAGGACTCGCCACCTTGACAATTTACACAATAAATTAATTACCACAATTGTGCTAATTTGATATTAACCTAACCTAAATTCTACATGAATGCATGAACTACTCGGGTAACCGTTAAAATACGGTGTCAACCTAATTTGACCAATTACCTGATTAAATTGCTAACGCGTCCAATTTAATTCCAAATTGCCCTATTTCTTTTCCAATACCTCAATTCACCAAACACAATTCCAAGAACTTAAAATTCAGCCTAACAACTCTCACAATTCTCCATGGAAAAATTCGGCCATTACAGTGCACTAACACCATGATTTTTCCTACTTAATTTCCTCACCATAATTGATCAATTTCTAATCCATTTCACTTTAAATGAAATCATTTCATCACACACACACACCATGAGGCATTCAGCCATGGAAGATTGGTGGGGGAAATGGAACTTTTCCTTGTTGTTTTACTTCTAAACATATTAAACTAACCTTAAACATTAACATAACTCAAATTCAAGCCATTCCCATCATTAAATTTCTTCCATACCCATTCGGCCTCCATGATTTCAGCATGCTAACTCAATTTTCAGCCATGGAAAATAAGAAATAAAGCATGGGTAAGCTAGGTTTTAAGCAAAATTAAAAGATTTTACCTTTTTTGTTGCTTGATCTTTGAAAAATCAATGAGATCTCTTGATTTCTTGGCTAGGTTTTGGTTTTTCCTCTTTGTTTTCTTTTCTTCTTGCCTTGTTTCCCTTTTGGCCGAATATAGTGAGAGAAAATGGGGTTTATGGGCTGATTTTTATGGCTTAATAATAAAATAATGTGACTTGCCACATGTCACATGCTTATTGGTCTAAAATTTTAATTATTTGACCTTTATCCTTTAATTCTCCTCCACACATTTCTCATATTTATCCATTGCCATATTGAATAAAATCCTTTGGTCTTGACAAACGTTGGGGGCAAAAAATTATCGATTTACCCCAAGGGTGAAAAAATTACGATTTTACCCCTATACTCCGAAAAGTACCGGAATTATATTTTTCTCACTTTTCAACCTCAAATAACACTTTGATTGATCAATCTTAATCAAATGGGACCAAAATATTTTCAAAAAATTCCTGTTTTGTCCTCTAGTGGCAAAATTACCGTTTTGCTCTAATGCTCTGAAAATACCAGGAAATTAAATTTATCACTGCTAAACTTCATATTATGTTTCAAATTATCATATTATACTCAAATGAGTAATATTGGTCAAAATTTTCATCAAATAACCAATTTAAAATTTTAGGTGGCAAAATGATCATTTTGTCCCTAATCGGTCAATTTTTTCGATTAACTCCAAACCAGACCTCGAACTCCAAATCACTGTTTTGAGTCATCCCTAGACTGTGAAATCCTCAATTTCACTTTTAAAATCCTTATTTGAACTTGTTTGAGGTTTAAATCATTTTAGTTGTACTTCTAAGTACAATACCGACTTTTAAATACTTTTTCGGGCTATTCAAATATACAATCACTCTATCAGTCACGTGTATAACATGGCAAATATTTTAGGGCTGGGCTTGACAGGAGCTCACCTAGACACTTGTGGCCAGCTTGAAAGTTTGGGGTATTGATCACTCCACCACATGGATTATTGCAACCACCAATTTATATTTTTCATCCTAAGGTGTATGGTGCTTAGTTCTCATAATGTGTAAAGTAAGGTTGAACAAAAGCTCTTAATAAACCCAAAACATGTATATATTGAACTACCATTGTTACAGGGGTACTTTCGTTGGGGGTTACCTATGTGAGTGGAAATGTGATTACTTCTAGGAGTTAGTGGCTTGACTCTGACAACTTTCATGAAAGGATGCAAAACACAAAGTCATAAAATGTGTTGGTAAAACTAAACACAAAGTGGGCAAGAAGCTTGTCTGTATTTAGTGGCCTAACTAGTCAAATGAAGAATTGATGGTTCAATTTATCAACTACTCAATTCAAACTAGAACCAACCATGTTCACTAATTGAATGTTCAAATTTTGGATATGCCTTCATTTATGCACAAAATTCTCAAAGTTTTTGGTATATAGATATTTTAAAATAGTAGGGAATTGTTGATGTATTTTCAAAATAAAAAGTTGTCTGTTTATATGAAAAGTTGTAAATAAAGAGTAATGTTTTTCATGTAAAAAGCTTTAACTATTTGAAATTCACATTAATTGAAAGGTTATGCCATATAATATGATATAGTATGACTATTAGACTATAAGTGGTTTTTCATGTGAATAGTTATGTCTCTTGAAAATTATTATTTAATAATTATAATAAAAATAATTAATATCTTTTGTACTTTAATTATATTATACTAGTTTCTTGCTCACCTGCATTGTATGTTATTTGTAGTGTTATGTACATGCCATTAATATGTACAAGAGAATAGAAAATGTGAAAAATATATAATTAAAGAAAAAGGAACAATTCATTTTTATAGTTAAAAAATGTAATAAATATATATATATATTTCAATGCAAATGAACAAAAACCAAAATCTCTCTTCTAAGTTTTAAATCATGGTGAGTTGATATCCTTTTGTTTATTATTATTTATGCACTGTAATTCTCATTATTGACTCAAATTTAATATTTGTGTTTTTTCTTTCGAAAGCCATTCTATATATCGACTATGTAGTTTTTAAAATTTATAAACAAGTTTAGAAAATTACCATATATCTATGAAACTACAATGAAATGATTTCATTAATTAATGTAATTATTAAATAGTACATGACAATATTATGAATCTGATTATATAATTTAAAAACTCTATTGTTGGTGTAAAAAAATAAATATTTTTATATAAAAAAAATTCAAATATAATTCTTTGATTAAAAAGATATACACGCATCTATTGAACTACTATTGAGTCCAATTCTCCAAGTACAGAAAATCTGATATTTACTCAAAAATTAAATTTGATCACTCGAATCCCTAATTGCTGATAAAAAAGTACGCACGTGGCACAAATGTGAGAAGTTCCATTGGAGTGAGGAGTGGGAGGGAGCTTTCCGAAAGTTGAAAGGTCGCGGAGCAGAGACTGGAGAGGCAATTGAGCACGTCGAAAGAAATTAAAAGCAATAAATATTTCTTTTATATATTTTTTGAAAGATAAATATTTTTTTATATGCGCATGTGTTTGTGTATGTTTTTATTATGAGAAAATTGTGAGGAATGTCCTTTCTTGATAAAGACATTTTAAAAATAACCATCAGAATAAGTTTAACTGTTTTTAGCCATATTTAACCATGACTTGACAAAAATACCTTTTAAACTATTTTAAATAAATTAAACCATTTATCATAATTTCTCTTCATTTCTATTTCGGATTTCTCTCTCTCACCATCCCACTCTCTCAAATTTTATCAATTTCTCTCTTCGACATTCGTCTGTTGTTTTTCCGATTTCTCTCTTCGGCATTCGTCTGCTATGCTTTCGATTTCTCTCTCTCGAGTTTTCAAATTTCTTTTTCTTGCGCTTTCAAGACACTAAGCAATCGTTTCGAAGTGTTTGGGTGGGTGGATATTTGAAAATTTTGATTTTTAGGTATTTTGGAGAAAATTAAAATGGTAGAAATAATCACAGATGTATGAAATAGCTTTTAATTGAATCATTCGGGATCTAGACACCAATAAATTCAAAATTTTGAAATTTATAAACCTAGGTTTTCGAAAGAATTTTTTTTTAATTTTTAGTCAAAGTAGGTGTTTTAGATAAAAAAAATTGTATTTTGATTTACGAAAACATGTTGAAAACACTTTAAGCAATGGTGTGTCACAGATTTTTATACATAGCGTGTCACAACCTAACCATGACGTGTCACATCATAACGTGTAATTTCATTAAGGAGGAAATTATGAGAAATAACCCTCCTTATAAGGTGATTTCAAAAGTAACCACCAAAATAAAGTTGTCTGTTTCTACCCAAAAAGAAGCATGAGCAGACGAAAATGCCCTTAAAAAACACTGTGGCAAATTAAGCTACCGATATCTGCCTCCCGTCATCTTTCAAAAATTAGAAATTAATGCCCAGTTGTTTGTGCTCGCTCATCTTTCTCTCTCAGCTCTCTGAACTGTATCAACTCTGTGTTCAACACCATCGTCATCAGTTCTCTGAACTGTGTGAGCTTTATCAACTCTCTGTTGAGCACTATCGTCTTCGTGCCGTGGTCTATCTCTCGCCATTTGGCCATATTGTCCTCGAAAAATAAACCCCATTGCGGAGATGGCATCAAGGTATGTTTTTGGGTTCGTTGCTGCAACACATAAATTTGTAAAACTTTTTTTGTAAATCAGAAGACGGATTAGAAACATTGCACAGAGTTGTTACCAGCATGTCTATGTGCACTTGACGTGCAGCATGTCTATGTGCACTTGTCATGTTACCAGTATGTCTATGTGCATTTGGCGTGTCACCAGCATGCATGCATGCACTTATCGTGTCACCAGCATGCATGCATGCACTTGTCGTGTCACTAGCATGTTTCCCTGCACTTGGCGTGTCACCAGCATGCATGCATGCACTTGGCCTGTCACCACCATGTAATTAAGTAAATAATTAAATAATTATTTTTGTTTTCAAAATTTCAGTGGGGTTCCAATTCTGCGACTTGTGATAAGACACGGTGGTCAGTGGGTGGATGGCATGTATAAGGGTGGTGAGTCACGAATGTTGGGCGTTAGGAGTGATTTGTCGTTTACGGGCTTGATGAAGCTGGTTGAAGATGTTGTTGGGGTAAACTCAGAAATTGATGATATTGAGTTGCATGCATTGATCAGTACACCCAGGGAGCTATCACGGCCAATTATCAAGGATGATGAGGATGTTGCATTAATTCTGCTAGAACAGAGGAATGTTCCGACTGTATATGTCAGCATTAAGAGACCCGAAACAAATGTTATGTCACATGAAGAAGCTGAAAAACATGGTAATCAGCTCAATCAGAATCAGATTTACAATGCTTCACATATGTTAGAGCATTCGGTCCGTAACCCGCAGTTGAGGTATCTTCAAGAGTTTGTACAGCCCGATAACCAAAGGACATTGATAGAAGAGTTGGGTGCATAATTTCGATCAGGATGTGCATCAAACCAATTAGGGTCTACTGCTAAGGGAATGCATCGATCGGGTGAAACGGTAGAGTGTGTAATTCCAATTTCAAATGAGAATACGACATGTGAGTACAACACTGTGACGTTGGATGTTAACACTGCGAAACTGGAGGATAATGCTGCATGTTATGAGGGAAATGAGGATTTGTTTGCTGGCAGTGAAGATAGATTTGATGACAATTCGAGTGATGGGCTTGACGAATGGGATCATGACATTTCAGACAATGACTGCCTTTATGACAGTGACATTCCAATTTGCAATAATGTTGAAGGTGAAATGGAACCTGTTGAAGGTTTTGATGTAGGAAATGTTCAGTGTGATGATCCCATATACAATAACCCCATCGCTGGTGAGGACGGGAATCGTTTCGTTGATACAATGCTCGATGATAGTTATCAAGAAAGGCGAAATGAAGGGATATCTTCTACGTGGCGAATTACAGGTGCAGAAAGGTTCTCCTTCCAAACAATTAGCATTGAGGAGTCGACATGTCCCAATGATCGCTTATACAAAGGAAGAATGTTTTCCTCGAAGGCGGAGTTGAAACGAGCTCTGAACATGTTGGCTCTAAAAGAGCAGTTTGGGATAAGAGTGAAAAGGTCATGCAAAAGTCGTTACGAGGTTGGTTGCAAAGACAAGGCATGCAAGTTCAGTGTTCGTTCAAGGAAGTTACCTGATGGATGAGGGTATTGGGAAGTTTGGAAGTTCCACAAAGTACACACATGTACTGTTGATGGGTTGCAAGGGCAATTTCCATTTGCGAGTGCTAAGATAATTGGTGAACTTATGGCACCCAAGCTTCGGGCTAATGGAGTAGCGTTGAGACCGAAGGACATTATTGGTGAGATGAGGGTTCAGCGGGGATTGGAATGCTTGTATGGTAAAGCTTGGCAAGCAAAGGAGTATGCGGAGACGCTTGTTTTCGGTCCCTCGGAGGAGTCATTTCAACTATTACCTTCATATTTTTGTATATTGGAACAAGAAAATCCTGGCACAGTCACAGCAGCGGCTACTGACGAGGTTGAAAGATTCAAATATTGTTTCTGGTCATACGGGGCTTGTATTCGGGGGTTTAGGGATGTAATGCGTCCTACGGTTGTAATTGATGCAACACATCTGAAAGGCAGGTTCAAGGGTGTTCTGTTTGTTGATGTATGCAAAGACGCGAACGAGTGTGTATATCTAGTTGCGTTTGGCATCGGCCATGTTAAGGACGAAGACTCGTGGACGTGGTTTCTCATCAAGCTACGTGATGCGGTTGGTTGTCCTGAAAACACTATGTTCATTTCTGATCAGTATCTCGACATTAAGAAAGCAATCCAAAATGCAAACCCAGAAGTGCACCACGGTTTATGCGATTACCATTTGAAGAAAAACTTTAAAAACAAGTTCAAGCGTGATGACGTTTCTATGATTTTCACCCTTGCTCGAGATTGCTATAAGGTTTTCGAATTCAACAGACATATGAACCAGCTCAAGCAGATTCATACGGGAGCCTATGCTGATCTTTTGAGAATAGGCCTTGAGAGATGGGCACGTGCATGTTCACCGACAAGGCGATACCAAATGATGACCTCGAACATTGCCGAATGTGTTAACTCCTGCTTAAAGCATGCCAGACAAATGCCAATCACAGTTTTGATCGAGTTCATATGAGACATGTTCCAACGTTGGTTCCATGATCGGTACGATGAGGCTGTCAAGGTGACCACACCCCTTAGCCCTTGGGTTGCTAAGCAATTGAACAAACGCTTCAATGATGCACATCACTTTGTAGTGAAGCCTATCAATCGAGTGGAGTTTGAAGTTAAAGACGAGAAGATGGACGGACTTGTTAACCTGTCCATGAAGACGTGTTCATGCTGTGAGTTCTAAAAAGGTTTGCTGCCATGCAGCCATGCCATTACAGCAATAAGGTCAGATTATGTTTTCTTTATTTCTTATTTGATCCTTAATTTGACATAACATAGCATTATATTCTGCTTGAATATTCGGTTCATTGTATTTTTCAGTAAATGCAAACGTGAAGCCTTTGATTTCTGCACCGACTACTACAAGACAATCGTTTGGGTGGAGGGTTATGCGGGGTCCATTCACCCAGTAGGGCATCCTAGTGAATGGGACATCCCCCCGCATGTGAAACAAATTGTCGTCTTGCCACCACTTTGGCGAGGCCAAGCAGGAAGACCTAAGAGGAGAAGGATTCCATCCGCTGGTGAAGACAGTCGAGCACGGAGATGTTCGAAATGCAAGATGTACGGGCACAACAAATAGAATTGCCCATCTCTATTTGCAAATCCATCAACAAATCCGGCACCATCTCGAAGTCAATCAGCGCCCCGACGAGTGCGCCGACCGAAAGCGTATTTAATTTGCAGAGAAACCAATCATATACACAACAACTGTCCAATCCGAAGGATAATGTCTGAAAACGTAGTGTGTGTTGTGGACGAAGACATATTATCGGGCCCTAACTAATTGTAATTTATCTGTTGCTTTGTTAGGGTTTGATTCGAACTGTTTCGATCTTGGCCATTGACATTTGCATTGAATAATGATATTTGCTATAAACCAGTGTATAATAATAGCATTGCCTAGGCATAGAAGTTGCCAATAATTGACTTTAGCCACACCATGCATGGTGGTATAGTATGGAATGCAAATTGTCTAATCTTTGGACAGCATATATAAATAAAAAATCAACAATGTTACTCTATATTTCGACAATTGTAAAGCCAATACATTCATTACATTATTGCTTAAAGCAAATCGCTTCAATATACATAAGGGAATCTTACTCATTTTACAAACGACGTTGCAAAACTATATCAATTGTCCACTTTGGTTTAGAGTTTGTGATAGGGTAAAAATGTGAGAAGTCAGGCTGCAAAGTCGGTGACATGCCATTGAGGGAAGCAGTGACACGGCATCCTTTTCGTGCTGCTAACATGCCAAGTGCATGCAGACATGTTGGTGACACACCGACGATATGCAGACATTGTTGTGACAGGCCAGGTGCACATAGACTTGCTGGTGACACGCCAAGTGCATGCAGATATGGTAGTGACACCCCAAGTGCATGCAGACATGTTGGTGACACGCCGACTCTATGTAGACATTTTTGTGACATGTCTAGTGCACATAGACTTGCTGGTGACACGCCAAGTGCATGCAGATATTGGTTGTGACACGCCACCTGCATGCATACTGGGGGTGACACGCCGACTCTATACAGACATTTTTGTGACACGCCTAGTGCACATAGACTTGCTGGTGACACACCAAGTGCATGCAGATATAGTAGTGACACCCCAAGTGCATGCAGACATGTTGGTGACACGCCGACTCTATGCAGACATTTTTGTGACACGCCTAGCGCACATAGACTTGCTAGTGACACGCCAGTGCATGCAGATATTGGTTGTGACACGCCACCTGCATGCATACTGGGGGTGACACGCCTAGTGCATGCAGATATTAGTGGTGACACGCCACCTGCATGCATACTAGGGGTGACACGCCAGGCGCATGCAGACATGGTGGTGACACGCCACCTGCATGCAGATATTGGTGGTGACACACCACCTACATGCATACTGGGTGTGACACGCCAGACGCATGCAGACATGGTGGTGACACGCTAAGTGCATATTGTCAATGTTGTCAGACGCTGACTTATTACTAAATTACGATACAAAAAAATATAATATAAGGATACAAAATTACTTAACAAAGATAATGTATTCCTGTATAAAATTAATTGCCTATACAAAAAAATTTTATTCTGTATAAAAATATAATGAAGTGAGTAATAAAAAAATGATTCTATTTCCTATGATTGTGTATACAACAAAAAATTTATCTCTAAATTGTATTTTATAGAAAAAAAATTATACAACTAACTGCCGATATGTTCATGATTCGCTCGCATAGCTGTTGGAAAAAATTTCATGCGCATATTGGATACGCAATTTTGCAATCATATTCTGCTTAACTCTTATCAGCTCCGATTGCAACATTACGTCAATGTAGCTTACCATGAACATGCCGCAGCTGACACTATCCTCCTGCCGATGCACTGAAGGGTTGGGCAAAGAAATTTCCAATGGCATCGGCGTCAAATCCCATCTCCTCCGATATGTTTTATTGAAATACCCAGCTTGATGGCAGATGATTGGAAAAATTGTCGTAAGTGGCTTCATCTGCTCTGCACGAAATCCGTTATCCTTCGCTACCGAAGTTGTTGTGGAGTCCATCACCTTGATCTTCCACTTTCCCAAATCGATCTTTGCCACCACCCAATGCCCACCCACATTGCAAGGAGCGAGGATGAAATTGACCTCTTCCCATTTCTTGCCGTATGTCGACCTTTCACCCTCCACATACCCCCGTAAATTATCCGAAATTTGCATGCCCGACCGGGCATCTTTGGTTTGATATGCCGAGTGTAGCATATGGATGGTGTCTTGGAAAAAAAAATTTGCATTGGTTTAGACTTAATGCACTGAAAAGCTTTGGAAAAATTAAAATTTTTTGCAAAAAACTTACAAAGAATATCGTGTCAACCACGCATGCACGGGCAGTGTAATGCTTCGATTTTGGGCCTGTCGCCCGCTTACACATAACGCTGAGGCATGCGTCGATATGTTCACTTGTCATTTCTGCTTGTGGATCCTCAAATGATGTGAAGAAGTCAACACCTTGATCCACTAAGATTCCAACGTTACGCCTGCATATGTCACAAAATGAATTTGATAAGCGATGGTAGATGAATGTTTCTATAGAAAACAACAATGAATTGATATTTACAAGCTGACCTCGCGAACTGGTTCTTCTTGAAGGCTTCGTACGTTTCCATCATCGTGTCCTTCACCACCCGACGGGTCAATAAGGGGTCGACATACGGGCTTGCAAGGTATTTGCTTGCCATTATCACCCATGCTCACTCAGTAGGGTCGGCAATTGCTGCTACATAATGATGGTAATCGGAGGATAGTGGTGACCTGGTGGCTTCGAGAGTGCTTTGAGTAAGCTGGCCTGATCCTGTTGCTAAAAACGCGACGATCAGCTCGGATGGAGGAATATGCTCTACGGCTGACACAACTAACTGAAGGTCTCCCTCCTGTCCGGTAAAAGTATTCATAATCGGATCGGCCTCACCAACCTCGGCTCCTTCAGCATCTTCTGATTGAAGGCTGACACCATGCTCCTCATGCTGCCCACTATCAGGATCATCGTGACCCGCAGCAGCATTGTCGAATGAAGGACCGGCCTACAGAATGAGACAATTGTGAAAATTCAATAGCGAATTGACCTAAAATAGCAAAATACAAGCGCAGAAAGATTAACGTACTTGTGATTTCAGCCCATCTAAAACCCGTGAAACGATGCGGTCCTCTAGCATTTCAACCGTAAAAGTCAAGGACTTAATTGATGCCTTCAACTCTGACATTTCCCGCATGATCCGTCGGAGCTGACGTTTTGTGCCTATGCCGTCATTGACTCTTGTCGACTGGGTCAACTGCAATAACATATATATTAGTGGTGTTATTCAATAATCATATAGGAAACGTGTGGAAAACCAATATAACAACTTTAATATCCTTACCGGCGGCTCATTGGCAGTATGCGATTGAATCGGAGCCGGAGCCATCGCTGGTTGCGGACTGGACGTCGCCTCCGTGAACTGCAATGACATAAGTTACTTTGTTACTAGATCAACATATGTGGAAACTTTGAACATAAATCGTTATAACCAAACTTACCGACGGCTCAATACGAATGTCTGTCTGAGGAGGACCGGTGGGTGGTTGTGGAGCTGCCGTAGGTTGATCCAACTGCAAGCACATAAATGTTAGTAGATAATCACATATCAAAATGGATGGAAAAAAATGTTAGAACCGTAAATACCAGCTGTTCACTTCCTGCACCATGGTCATCTCCTTGTTCCTCAACTCAGGGGCCAATGGCTCATCAACACTGGGAGAGTCGGTGCGCATCCGCTTAGTTGAAGCGGTGGATTTTTTCTCCTTCAAGCTTCTCCTCTTCGACCTGGCAACAACACCAATCTGATCACCCCGATCCTCCGTCTGCCCGATTGGCACGTACTGGTGGCCCTCCGATAACGGCATATCGAGGTCCACCAAATACTCCCGGTTGGCCTCCTCCGAGGTGATCTGCAACGTCTCCAGGGCCCATAACTGCAAAAAAAAAATATTTATCAAACGTTTAAATTTGAGGCAAATTTCTTATACAAATATGAAGGATCGATCAATTTGTAGCTATTCACTCACTTGCTTAGATAACTCGAACTTCTCAACCGCCTTGTGTAGGTCTTTTGGCTTCTGATTGCATTGCCATCTGCACATTCGCGGGTAGACGTTTTCCTTTGGAGCAGAGGGGGGGTACTATTTTTTGTAAGACCGGAATTGCCTCCAATGCCCAGAACTGCAAGTCAATTGTAAACATTATCAAACATAAATTATTAAACAGTGCAACAATAAATTATTTTCTCGAAACCAAACAAAAGCGGTAAATGTGACAATACCTGTATCACCCACACGAAGCCGTAGATGTTGTATCGTAAACGGCTTTCCTTTGCTGCGCTTGAGGTAGGCACCTCGAACCCTTTCAATAGGTAGTCCAAGGTGAGCCTCCAAACATAGGGGCCCCACGAAAATTCGTTCCAAGCGTCAAGGTCCTCAACCAATGACAGCAACCAAGGTGTCACCCGTCTACGGTAGTCTTGCCCAAATAGGATGTTATTTGTAATCAAGACGAGTGCCATCTTGGTCTCGTCTCCTTCCCGCTGGAAGTTTCCTCCGCGATACGTGTCAAGCAAAGCCTGCAGTTTTATGCTTTCCTGGTCACTCCAGTATCTCGCATGAATTTCGTCCGCAACCACCTCGTATGAACGTGTGAACACATTGGGCATTAGACCGAACTTCAGCCCAGTTATAAGGCAGAACTCCTGCTTCGATATCCGCACCTTACTCTTGTCGATAGCAAACCATAGCTCCTCGTCCGTTGCCTCCCTTTCATTGATTCGACGAATCATTATGTTATGAAGGAGACCAGCGCTGAAGTAGCCTTGCAGATAGACATCAAGGAGCATTTCGAAGCATGTATGCTTCACTGCATCCAACTCCCCCTTCTCTTGGAGAGTTTTGTTGATGTAATGGAGCTGGGACCACTTACAGTGGGTGTTTATTGCGACATTGAAGGCCCACTTCTCCCTCGGCACAATAAGGACATTGTCAAGATCCTTATATTCTCTACGATGCATCTGCATCACATGGCACACGTGCAGAAGTCAGTTAACCAATAATGTGCCCAAAAGGTATACTAACTATATAAATAATTGTTCTGACACGCCATGCATATCAAGTAAAATGTTGTCACATGCCATGGATATCATGCGAAAATGTTGTCACACGCCATACATACCAGGTGAAATGCTGTAACACGCCATGCATATAAGGTGAAATGATGTCACATGCCATGCATATGGGGTGAAATTCTGTCACACGCCTATCACACGCCATGCATACCAGATGAAATGCTGTCACACGCCATGCATGCCAGGTGAAATGATGTCACACGTCATGCATATGGGGTGAAATTCTGTCACACGTCTGTCACACGTCATGCATACCAGGTGAAATGATGTCACACGCCATGCATATGGGGTGAAATTCTATCACACGCCTGTCACACGCCATGCATACTAGGTGAAATGCTGTCACACGCCATGCATATGAGGTGAAATGATGTCACACGTCATGCATACCAGGTGAAATGCTGTCACACGCCATGCATACCAGGTGAAATGCTGTAACACGCCATGCATATCAGGTGAAGATGTTGTCACACACTAAACCCCAAAGTCCAGTCAACCCAGCACCACTTTAACACCCAAAATCATCAAACCAGGACTCAAACAGTTTAAAACTTAACATTTGCAAAAAACACGACCATATGTATCACCCTAAACCCTTAAAAAAAATTACCGAAATCAATGAAGGTTTTTTTTGTGATTTCTTTTTCCAGGCTCACTTACCTCTTCACCCATATCCGACATTCTTCTTCCTATTGCAGTGGTGTCGTTAACCTTCTAAACAACGAAGTTGAACTCCCTTCTACCTTTCGTAATGAGAAATGAATCGAACAGCCCTTGGTTCACACACACAGACGTTTACGAATGAGGAAAAGGGAAAATGAACTGTTTACTATGAAAAATGAATAAATAAAATTTAAAATTAATATTCATAAAATTTAAGGCAAGTCCAAACGATTACCTCCGAAACTGCCCGCTTTTCAATTCGTCGTGTCAGCCTTTCTATTAATGCCGTGTCACATATTTCAAAGCAAACCATGGCCTGTTAGATGTTAAAGCAATGCCATGTCACTACTTCACTCCATGTCATGTCACAAACTCTGCACCATGCCGTGTCACTGCTTCACTCCATATCGTGTCACTGCTTCACTCAATGTCGTGTCACTACTTCCCTCTATGTCATGTCACAAAACTCTGCACCATGCCATGTCACTACTTCACTCCATGTCGTGTCACTGCTTCACTCCATGTCGTGTCACTGCTTCCCTCCATGTCGTGTCACAAACTCTGCACCATGTCGTGTCACTACTTCACTCAATGTCGTGTCACTGCTTCACACCATGTCGTGTCACAAACTCTGCACCATGCCGTGTCACTGCTTCACTCCATGTCGTGTCACTGCTTCCCTCCATGTCGTGTCACAAAACTCTGCACCATGCCGTGTCACTGCTTCACTCCATGTCGTCTCACCGCTTCACTCAATGTCGTGTCACTGCTTCCCTCCATGTCTTGTCACAAAACTCTGCACCATGCTGTGTCACTGCTTCACTCCATGTCGTGTCACAAACTTTGCACCATGCCGTGTCACTGCTTCACTCCATGTCGTGGCACTGCTTCCCTCCATGCCGTGTCACTGCTTCACTCCATGTCGTGGCACTGCTTCCCTCCATGCCGTGTCACAAACTCAGCTCTATGCCGTGTCACCAACTCAGCTCCATGCCGTGTCACCACCAGTATGCATGCAAGTGGCGTGTCACCACCAATATCTGCATGCACTTGGCGTGTCATGACCAGGTCCGCAGTGGTAGCCGAAACGTTTAAACTGGTAAAGTCGGTTTATATTCCTCTACTATATATAGTCCAAAACTCCTCAGTTCTCATAGACAGACCGTACGTTGCCTCTAAAGCAGACTTTGTCGATGCTTCATCGGCAGTTCTTCCTAGCATTTTTGGCAATTGTTACCATCCCACCCTTGATGTATTCAACTTTAGAATTCTCCACTAGTCTAATAATTAATCTATTTCTCTTCACCTCCGACCTGTAAGCAATTGTCCAACCCAGACTATTTGAAATCCAGAGTCTCTGGATTTCAAATAGCCAGGGTTGGACATTGCAAACAGGTCAGAGGCCAAGAGAAACAGATTAATTATTAGGCTATTGGAGAATTATAAAGTTTACTATATCAAGGGGGGATGTTAACAACGACATGCGTAAGCGGAATTTCTGTACACAACCATGGCATGTCAGATGTTAAACCAATACCGTGTCACACACTCTGCACCATGCCGTGTCACAAACTCAACACCATGCCGAGTCACTGCTTCCTTCCATGGCGTGTCACCAACTCTGCACCCTACCATGTCACTGTTTCCCTCCATGGAGTGTCACCAACTTTGCACCCTGCCGTGTCACTGCTTCCCTCCATGTCGTGTCATTGCTTCCCTCTATGTCGTGTCACAAACTCTGCACCTTACCGTGTCACTGCTTCCCTCCATGGTGTGTCACCAACGCTGCACCCTGCCGTGTCACTACTCCCTTCCATGGCGTGTCACCAACTCTGCACCCTCTCGTGTCACATTTTCCCTTTCACAAACTCTAAACCCAATGGCCTGTCCCGATTGCTGTAGCACGACCATTTCGTGCTTTGCATTCACATCTTTCTCCTTTCGATTCACCTCCTTAAGCAAGATTTTTGGTTTCACATCGTGCTCCAAGCTTTCGATTCATCACGACCACCTCCCCCTCTTCGTTCGGTTTATCTGAATGCCATGTCCGAACATTCAAAAAAACCATCTCATGCAACATTATTTTCTTTTGCACAAGCTTCTTCAAAAAAAAAAAAATAGATGTTCGCTAATTTCTTTGCATAATTTTCCACCGTCTGGGTGTTTCAGAGTGCCTACAACAAAGATGTCTCATTAAGGGCATTTTTGTCCGAAAATGTACTTTAATGGCTAACAACAGTTAAAGTTATCTGGAGGGTTATTTTCAAACACACCTTATTTTTAATGGCTAAAAAAAAAAGCACCCTTTCATTAAGGGTATTTTTATCCAACTTTGTTAAAAATAGTTAAAATTATAAAAATGACTATTTTTGAAAATGTCTTATCTTTAAAGATTATTTTTTAAAACGTCCCTTTTATTATTATTCATCCTAGACGTACATAATATTATTTTTTTTAATAGATTTCTTGTTTCTTGCTTATGGCACATGAAATACCAAACTTGAAACCTTGTTTATAGTAAGGTCGACCTTACTATGAAGTCATAATTATCTCAAAATAATTTAATTTTTTTAAAAAAATTATATATCAAATGGATTAACATGTAAACTGAAATAAAAAAATATATATGTTTTTGTTTTATTCATTTAAGAAAAAGAGAAATACTCTTATCTTATTTTATATTTGTTTTTATTTATTTTTACAATTGAAAATTTGGCATAATTAAATGGTGTCTTACTCATTACAATAAATATGTTTTGTTACTTTAAGTATAATTCACTTGTTTACATATCAAATTATATTACAATAATTTACCATAAATTATTTTAAATAATAAAGATTATCATGTGGGTTTGTCAATACAGGGGAGGCTGGGCGCTGGCTTAGCATCATGGCGAGAGGGAGAACATGAATGTAACTTTGAAGATCTGGTAATGTAAGTTTAAACTCCAACTAATACTTGAAGATTTTCAAGGCAGAATAAATTCACACTTCCTCCCAGAGATTCCAACTCATTTTCCTTCTTTTAAAGGTCTAGGTGGCAGATACCCTAGTTGATCTTTTACACCAAAACATTCCAGAAACTTAATAAGCCTTCAACAGCATATACTAGATAAATACCTTGCCATGAAGTCCTGAAAAACCTATATACACAAAAGAGCTCCAAGGGGAAGGGCATGGGGCACAAAAATATGGATCTAACTATCCACATTTGGAACATTAACTTGATGCTGAAAACTCACAGGGACATGAGGGTACGGAGATCGTCTACTGTAACTTCTTCCCGATCCTTTGGGCCCTTCCTTCTAAAAGCTTCTGTTGCTAGTTTCTTCTTCCTCTCCTGCAACTCCAATACCCTCTCTTCAATGCTGTTTCGAGCAATCAGCCTCACAATCGTCACATCCTCCTTCTGCCCAATCCGGTGAACCCTATCCATAGCCTGTTCCTCAACAGCTGGATTCCACCATGGCTCCAACAAGTAAACTCTAGAGGCAGCTGTAAGGTTGATACCTGCACCTGAAGCCTTGAGACTTGCAAGCAAAACTGTCGGCCCATCAGCTCCTGGAACTTGAAAGTTTTCAATTACTTGAGCTCTCCTTTTTGCATTCATTGATCCATCCAACCGCAAGATTTTGAAACCAGCAGCTTTCAGTGGCTTTTCAAGTAGTAACAACATAGTTCGGAACTGAGAGAAAACAACTGACTTCTTAGTTGGGTTTTGATCTCGTGACTCCTTAAGGAGGGTTAATAAAGCAGACAATTTAGAAGATGTGGTATTCCTTGATGATATTTCAGTGTGGTCAGCATCAGGAGATTCTGGAGGGGCTGAAAAGAGATCCAACTGAGATAATGGATGACGACACAGAGGGCAGCAGGGTTTCATCCGCTGTAGGGTTTTAATGATGCAGGGTCGGCAAAAGATGTGAGCACAACATGTAATTACTACATCGTTTGGAGGAGAGATGCAAATAGGACAGTCCAAATCTTCACCGTCTTGTAGCATCACAACCATCTTTTTCAGCAACTCTGGGTTATTGGATACATCTGTTTGGAATTGATTTACATGTTTTAATTGCACTATAAAAACAATCATTAACATTTAGGAATAATAGTTCCAAGTTCTGCTATGATGCAGTAACATTTCAAAAAAAAAATAAAAACAGCCAATAAACAATTGAAAACAGCATGCAATTTGAAAGAATGAACAGCAGTATCCATTAAAAGCGTGTTACTAACACACCCCAAAGCACGTGTAATTTAACAACAATATTATGAGTAAAACATTGAAAGGCCAAATGTACACAGGCTGACATCATACATTGCAAAAAGTCAAGCAAAGCTATTAGATTCGAAATCATAACGTTTCAAAGTTTCGCATGCTGGTTCAGAAAAGTTTATCATAGATCTAAGAACATTGTTGTTTTATGACATGTCAAGCCATTTTATATTTTGGATTATGATAATTTCCCAAACTTCATCTATTGAAGCAGGTAAGGAGCTCTTCCAGCAAGCATACGAGGGCAGCAGAATGCATTTGCTCACGGGAATCCAACTGCAGAAATGTGAACCTGAACACTAATCACCCTATTGCCATAAACCTAATAATGTTTTAAACTTTCACAGCCTTTTTTTTTTCTTAAACTGAAGCCATGCTTTTCTTTAACATGTGCAACAGAAAGATTTTTTGAGTGGCAGTATCTTTACATCAATTGAACATTAGAAAGTATAGAGGAAATAAAGTTGTCAACATCAAGATCACCATTATTCTTGTACCAATATACTAAAGATCCTCACTGACCACTCTAAATGAATCCACAAATTGCTTCCTCCCAACTTTGTTAAACCCAGATATTAGACAAAACAAATTGAGCTGACAGAACAGGGAAGTTACCACATATCGCTCACCCATATAACTTCCCATCGCATTCCATCTTAACTGCCTGAGGAATTACTTTACCATGAACACTAGACCCTAATACACTGTACCATCATAAATTTTACTTACGAGCTAACTTAGAATATCTACTGAAGCATCATATGCTACTTCATACGAAAATGCATCCATTAAAACTTAATTTCTAGAGATTCTTTTTAAAGTCCATAAGTTTTCTGTATTCTTTTATTTTATACCTTCAATTTCCTTCTAAATGTCTTCCCCTTAAAAAATTTACAATAACAAATTAACATATTCAAGCATTGTCCTACAAAAATTGCCTTATCGCTGCCTAATGGATTCTAACATTCCCCTACTACAGGTGGACTTGTAACACCAGTAACCTTAATAAAAGATTCAATTATGAGACAAATACTTTTTTTCTTTTTAATTTTCCTTCATGGTTGCACGTGAAACATCATTGTCTTCCAGGAGCTGCAATGCTCCAGAAAAACATAAATGAAATCTGCATGTAGAAATCATAAATTCCTTAGAACCCACAAAGAATTTCGGCATATTGATACCACAAGTTTCAAGATGTTAATATAGCCTAAATATCCACAAGTTCTTCAATCAGAACAATCCTTGCAAAAGCAGAATTCTGACATCTCCCTTTCACATTAACCACTTAACATGGAATTTCTTTCCCTTCTTTAGTGGAAAGCAAAACCTTAACTAACAAATGATCTAGAGAAACCGTCAGAGTATAACAGAATTAATGAATACTTCAAACCCCAATCTCTGTTAGAGCAAGCAACAAAGTTGAATTTCCAAAAAATAACAATCTTTCAAAGAAGTACTAAATAAATATTAAGGGAACCTTAAGAAATGACAAGGAAAATGAGTATTATAAATTCTAACAACTTTGAATACCTTCAATATTGCTAGATGGGAACATGGCTCTGAGATCCGGAGGTAAAAGGGCCAGATTAGTACAAATCTGCCGAAGTCGTAAAAGTATGCCAAGCACAGTTGAATAGTTACGCACTAGAGTACCATCATTAATGAACTCTTGGATAACACTTTTGGCCCTTCCTTCAATTTGATCATAGACTTCACGTTCTTCTACAGAAAGCTCAACATAACATGTTTGTAATGTTTTAGGTGGCAATCCAATCAAGGCATTGCCCTTTGTTCTCCGCAAAGAAATGCTTGCCATCAGAATCTGGAAATTTTTTAAGTTGTAAGAAATCAATATGTATAAGAAGGAATGAAACCAAAAGGAATCTATCCTACATAGAGGTCTTGATCTAGAACATGTAGGGAGAACTGATAGAAAAAAAGCAAATTTAGGGGGAATATCAGAAATAAACAGAAGCAATTACAGAGGAGCAGAGGAAATTGAGGGAGAAACAAAAGAACACCAGAAAGAAAAAGGTCAATAGGGGGAGAAAATTTCAATAACAATACCTCAAAATATTCATCATCCAAAACCTAATCAAAACTAAAATAAAATTGGTGTTAATAACTAAACCAAAAAACCATAATAAAATGTAAAATACCAAATAGAACTCTAAAACCCTAACACTAGTAAAAAATAAAATACTAATTAATACAAAATTATCTACTATATCCTTAATATATATATATAAGCTACAATTAAACCTATAAAATATAAGATAAAGTCCTAGATAATTTAATCCCTCAACTAGCTTATTTCCATCCACCATCAAATCTAAGTGAGCTACTTGCCAACTATCATGTTCAACCGAACCACTCTCAAGTAGTAGTCAAGTTGGATAATTCAAGTAACAGTTTTAATTTTTTAATACATGACTCAACTAAATTACAAATCTATTCCAAGTAATTGATTTCTTAAAATGCTTTACACACACATATATGTATGTATGCATACATGTATAATATATATTTATATAACATCACTATATTCGCCATTATATTTGCCTTTTTTTTATCTCAATTATACATGGTAATTGAGTCAAATTGATTTCAAGTGTGCCAAAAATCTATTCCAAGGAAATTCAAAATTTCATGCAATTTGTTGTGTTAATCCAACTTGACTTGATTATACCACTATTCTTGCAACATAAAATGAACCACCCCCCCCCCCCCCCCCCCCCCACCCCAGCAAAAAAAAAAAAAAAGAACCAAAAAGAAAAATAAAAGAGATCAAGAAATTGAGTTCATGAAACATGCATCGAGATCAAGCATAGGAGGTGATTGCCTTTTGATTAATCACATACTCTTGCTTGGCTTAAGAATTTAATCATATCGCCTCAATGTATATGTACTATTTCATTAGCAACTGTCTTATGTTATTGAAACATTATCATCTTGAAAATAGTTTATTTTTGAAACACTAAAACTTAATCAAGGGTTTAGAATACTAACTGCTTCAACAAAAAATACAACAGCATTCAAGTATTAAACAATGCTTGCAAGAACAGAGCTAATTATGAAACCTACATTATATTATGATCTTCCATTTTCTTGATCTACACAAATGCAAGATTCAAACAAGCAAGGCTACCTAATATAATTTAGTGTTTCTTTTTTCCAACAGAGGACTCTTGCTATATGATCCTAAAGCATAACTTATCATCTAGAAAAGAAAAATTAAATTCGAAAACATTAAGAATTTAGTTATGTGCATGCTTGTCGAAGCGATAAAACTAGGAAAAAAATCAAAACCTCAAGCAGTCCCCTCAAACAAGCAATATCAAAGATATGAAATTAATAAATAAATTATTTCCGGAAGAGGCAAACAAATTCATGTTTGGTCAGGCATGCAATCAGGTCAACAAACAAAACATGTGGAGAAAATGTAAAAAAAATAAAAAAAGCGGAAGTGGGGGGGCAAAAACATGGACTCCTGTTTAAAGCCCAATAATCGTACACAATCCATTCTTCAAGTCCTAGTGAGGATATGAATTATATAAGAAGTATTACTAGGAATATGATTACCTGAAGACGAGAGAGCCCGTTCTTATTACCCTGAGCAAGGGGTCGTTGAACCAAACTTCTCCAATAGCTCTTGATAGAAAATGGTTCAAACCGCAAAAATGCCATCAAAGAGAACAAGTCAAGTGAGCCATTCTGGATGGGTGTTCCTGTAACAACCCATCTACATGTGGCCTTCAAACTAGTGACAGCTTTACTCTGTTGCGCATTTGCATTCTTAATCACATGTGCCTCATCTAAGATGACTCGCCACCACTCCATCCTTTTCATAGGGGAGTCTAACCAAGATTCTTCAGTTGCCAAAGTACTATAAGTTGTCAACACAATATCGTACTTCTTAAGCTCCTCAACCTGTTTAGTTCTCTCTCCATAATACATATAGACCGTCAATTTTCCCGGATTAGTGTGCTCTTCTAGCTGTGTTATCCATGATGAAAACACAGAGGGAGGACACACAACTAAAGTTGTTCTTTGGCCTAAAACACTAACACACTCATCAACTGTGTTCACAGATTTCCCCTTTGGATTTCTGGTAAGTTTGGTATCCTCAGTCTTACGCCTTTTTCGTGTTCCAGTACCCTTCCTACTAACTCTACCCCTCTTTCCCGTCTTAACATCCTCCTCAACAATCTCTTCTATACCAGCATCACCAGAACATGGAACAAAACAACCAAATTTATCGAATGCAATCAAAGAAAGCAAAGTTAGTGTCTTACCTAACCCCATATCATCAGCAAAGATCCCTCCGCGCAATGGCTCAGGACGTTTATCAGTCTGATAATTCGTCAACACATTTACAAATTCCCCACTTTTCTCCTCCCAAAAGGGAGGCAACTCACCCGAATTCTCCCTATGAAGTAACCATCCTAGACCCTCCTTCTGGTGCAACAAAAGCTGGGATTTAATAACCTCATGCGAAGGCTCCACAGTTTCCATTGTCGCCTTCTTTCTAACATTTTCATCTACCAACTTGAAAACCTTATCCACACTCTTGAACTCTCCTCCACCCTTGCTTCCCTTCACGACAGCAGCCTCAGACAACGTGAAAGACACATCAGATTGGGAAATTAACTCCAACCCACCTCGCGAAATGGCGGATTTAACAGTACTAAAGGCTTCTAATGTTGCAAAAATGTGAATTTGACATGGGATTTTAAACTTATTACTACCACTACGAGAATTAGGCACAATACCTTCGACGGAAATCAAGTGAGAGTCTATCAAAGGCGAAAGAACGGCGGCAACGGAGCGCTCGATATGACCGACTTGAAGGGTTCTAGTGTTGAGAACTTTGATGGCGTTCTGGTCGTAAGGATTGAGAGGTTCTCGCACAAGACCCACCATTTCTCGACCGCTGATTTTGCCTCTGTAATACTGAAGGCCTACTATGTTGGCGAAGACAAAGCCAAGCAAGAAAGAGTCGGAGGAAGGCTGGGAAGAGGATTCTTGATCCTCTGGCCATTCATCTAAAGACAAAAAAAGGGAAATAGGGTCTGCCGATTCTTCCATTGGAACTGGGGGCGTTGTGTTTTGAACTTGGGAGAGAGAGTGAGAAATAACTTTTTGAATGACAATGGAAAGGCGGGGCTTTCGCCTTTTCTTTCCAAAACGGTAGTACGACAGTATGAGTTAAAGCTGAACCCCACTTCTTTCTCATCATTCAAGAAGGAGCACCGTATTATGTCATACATACTAAAGAATTTTTACATAATTAAAATTTTTACGTAATTACGTCATATCTTACCTATTTTAATAAATATATTTTGTTATTTATGTATTTTTATCTAAATCTAAAGTATATTTGCTTTAGCCCTCAAAGGTACTTCGAATGTGACACATGTCTATGGCATTTTTGGAGGTGTCAAAGGCAATTTCGAGTTTTCATGGTGATCTATATGCAGCCGTGGCATTCCATGAAATCTCGAGGGTGTTTTGGGCTCTTCCTTTATGATAGTAAGGATGTTTTTAACTCTTTGTTTAAAATGTTAAAGGTATTTTTGATACTTTTGATTTTTTTTTTTTCTTTCCTCTTTTCTCTAGCACATCTACCATCTAGGGTAATTTTTTTTCATTTTCCCTTTTAACTTTCTCTCACTAACACAATTGCTTTCCTCTGTTCTGCTATTCTCTAAAAGCTTCCCGATCACTAAATCTTCATGTTCTCTTCTTCTACTCTCTTGCTGATATCCCCTCCCCTCTCTTTAAGTCATTCTTTTTTTCATTTTGCCCACAAGGACTTTCGATCGATGCATTGCCCAACCTAGCAGTAATTGCGTTTCTGGTATTCCATCAATTTAAGACAGTTTAGATATGTAGTTAAACTCTTGTCTTCTACTTTCTTCCTAATCTCCCCTTCCCTCTAATTGAGTCGTCTTTCTTCACTTTACCCACAAAGACTTTCAATCGGTGCATTGCCTAACCCAATAGCGATTGTTTTTTATGGTATTCCATCAATTGAGGACTGTTTGAAATTTTAGTTAAACTTTATGGTTTGGGTGAGTTTATAAAACTAATTTGTAGCACTTCCATTTTGTTCACAAGTTTGTGACTATTGGTATATGCCTTTTAAGTCAATTAGTTTCGATTATTGGGTGAAGTCACCTAAGTAAAGGTTTCAGGCTTTTAATTTAAGGAGGTCTCAATTTTAGAAAAAATTTATAATTTTATAATAATTATAATATAATTAATTATATTATAAATATATAAAATTTAAAAAAATATATAAAAGTAAAAAATAATTATTAAATCTTTTTTTATTTTTTTAATTATGTACTTAATAATTTTAATTTTTTATTAATAATTTTAATTTTTTATTATTATTTTTTTAAGATGTTATTAATTTTTAACTATATTATCTTATTTTCAATAAATCAATAGTCATATGTATTTACTTATCTCCAACAGTTTTTTTTCACTTATTTTTTTATTTCCAATCAATGTATTTAATGATTTCCAACAGCTTATTTTTTATATATAAAACTAATTTTTTTTCAATGTATAATATCTACTTTTGAAATCTTCCTTTCTCGTTTACTTTTTCTTCCTTTAACTTCAATTTTTCTCAAAAGAATACACAAAAAGTCTGTTCTTTTATTATCTTCATAAAGCTGTGAGTCTCATTTGCTATTTGTAATAAGCATTCAACAATTAGGTACTATTGTTCTAATCTTTACAGATTTTTTTACTTTAATTTAAAATTTATATTATATTATTATATTATTTTTATTTCATGTGATTGTTGATTTGTTTGAATTAGAAATTTTGATTATTGATTTTATATTAGCCATTTAGAAAATATAAGATAATTATAATAGTTTAAAATATAAGATAAAAGTTTAATTAAAAATTTTGCATCTCAAAAAGCTAGAAGAATAAAATTTTAATAATTTTTTTTAATTTTAATAAAATAAAACCTAATTTGAATATTTCGCTTTAGACCTTTGAACTTGTTGGGTCATGCCTGGATAAAGTTTTTCTTTCATGTTAATGTAATAATAAGAAGTTACTAAGTACTAATTAGATGAAACCCATAAAACATAAAGGCTTTGCAAGAGAATTGTAAAAGTTGTTACAATTATCAAACCATTATGTGTTAAAGCCATGTTCTTAAATTTATTCTTGGTCATTGTATTATCAAGACAACGCATTGACAATACTTAAAGACTAGTACATGTTAAGTTTTCTTACTTAGGAAGTAAGCAATCGATTTCATAGATTGAAGTATATGAGATACTTAAGGATAATATGTAGATGCTTGTTAAAGAACAACTTCATTGAACATGACCTGCTATTAGAATTCCATTTGGTATGTCACTTAAGTGTCTATAGAATATGTTCTCATGTGATAGTCATGTAACTAGTTCTTAAACTTGATACGCTAGGTCATCTTGTATGAAGAATGACATACTTTGATTTTATCTCTATAAGTCTAAAGGTCAAATGCCTAAACACGGTATTTTTTGGTATGTCATGAAACATGCGAAGGTGAATAAGTGGTCAACAGAGGATTCATCACCTCAAGTGATATGAAGGGATGTATCTCACTTGTTCTCAATTCTTGATTAACTTGTATAAAATCTTTAACCAAAGCATGATGAATTTGAGGAAAGTTAATTTTATAAATTCATAAGGTTAGTCATAAATTATGAGGACTAATATGGAATGTTATAAGTAGACACTGAGCCACGCTTTATGACATATCTAGGATGTTTGATGAAAGGATCGTATTGCACTTAAAGGCTTATCACTAAAAGGCTTTGTCAAATTTTTTAATTGACTTGCTAACATTTGGGTGGTCATGATGTATTGCTAGATGGCATTCATAATCTATAAATATAAATCAATTACCAAATTGATATTTGATTAAGATTTATATTTATTATCAATATGTTAGAAGCCTAATCGGTCACACACATTAAGTAACATGATTGGGATTAGATAAGGATAATTAATTAAGTTAGACTTAATTAAAAAAGATCACAATAAAGTAAAAAATTAATTAAGTTCACAAAGACTTAATTAAATTAAAATGAAATTGTTGTATTTAAAGTTATAATTTAATTTGATTATATAAATATGTTATGTTAGCAAACTAAAACTGTAAGCTTCCAACTACTTCTTAGCCGTTTCATAAAATAAGAAAAGAAAAATAGTTTTCTTTGTTTGACAAAAATAAGATTCGGTAAGAATTTTCAATCTTTTGTTTTAGAAACAAAACTTGTCAAACCTTGCTCTATAAAATAATTACGATGTCATTTATATGCTCAATAGAATGTTTGCATATTTGGAAATTTTAGAAAAATCGTTAAAAGACGATATTGCCCCTAATGTTATCATTAAGTCGATTACACCTCGAATGAGTTCAAATAATGATTTTAAAAGTGAAATCGAGAATTTCACAGTCCAGGGATTACTCAAAATAGTGATTCGGAGTTTAAGATTCAGTTTAGAGTCAATTGGGAATATTGACCGATTAAGGACAAAACGGTCATTTTGTCATTTAAGGACAAAATAGAGATTTCTTTAAAGGTATTTGAGTAGATTTGACTAAGATTAATTATTTGAAGTATAATATGATTATTGGAGCATAAATGAAGTTTAACAGTGAAAAATTGTAATTCTCGGTATTTTTGAAACACAAGAGTAAAATGGTAATTTTGCCATTTAAGGACAAAATTGGAATTTTTAGAAAATATTTTGGCCCCATTTGATTAAGATTGATTAATATTAGTGTTGTTTGAGGCTGAAAAGTGAAAATAATTTAATTCCAGTACATTTCGGAGTATATGGGTAAAATCGTAATTTTTTCACCCCAAGGCAAATCGATAAATTTTTCGCCTCAGCACTTGTCAAGACCAAGGGATTTTATCCACTATGGGATTGGATAAATATGAGAATAATTGCCATGGAAAATTCAATAGAAAAAGTCAAATAATTAAAAATTTGAACCAATGAGCATGTGACATGTGGCAAGTCATGTTATTTTAATATTAAAGCATAAAAATCAGCCCATAAAACCCCTTTTCTCTCACCATATTCGGCCTAAGCAACCAGCAACAAGAACAAAGGAAGAAACAAGAAAACCTAGGTGGAAAATCAAAGAGAAAGTGAGAGAAATCAAGGAAACAAGCTAGGTGAGTTGAAATTTCTTTAATTTTCCTTGATACCTAGCCTACCCATGCATTATTTCTTTATTTCCATGGATGAATGATATGATTTCATAATGAATTCAATTCTGAAAAAATGGGTATGATAGGAGAAATGATGTTGGAATTGGTTGAATTTGAGTTGTGTTAGTGTTTAAGGCTAGTTTAGCATGTTAGTAAGAAAAACAACAAGAAAATAACCCATTTTCCCCACCAATTTTCCATGACCGAATGCCTTGAGTATGTGTGTGAAATGAAATGATTTCATTTCAAATGAAATGGATTAGAAATTGATCAATTATGGGGGAAATTGATGTAGGAAAAATTTTAGTGACAATACCTCATTATAGCAGAATTTTTGGAGAGAAATTGGCTACTGAAAATTGAGGAAATTGATGAGATTTTAAGGTATGTTGGTAATATTTGATGAATTATGAAGGTAGGAATTAAATGAGAATTTTTGGTGCAAAAATATGAATTTTTACCTAATATGGGTAAAAACATAATTTGCAGTCTAGGACTGATACATTGACCCACATTTACAGTAATTGAGTATTGTGGATATAATTGAGCTATTAGAAATTGAAATGGGTCAAATTAGAGTTAAATTGACGATTGTAGCAATTTAGACAATGTGTAGGCGAATCGGTCGGACACCGTGATTAAATGATTGTCTGAACTATTTTTACCTCATTTTCATGCATCATATAGAGCCTGAAATAATTTATTGTGGTTTGACACAAATAATTGAAAATGTGTCGAAAATTATGTATAGGTGGTGAGCCATTGGATACGAGTAAAGGATTGTACCCGCGGACCGAAAATAGGAGTATTTCTACTCCTAATACAATGAGTAAACTTATTACTGTCCTAATTATTTGGAGTAAATTTTATTCAGTTTGATGATTTTATGAAAAAATTATTTTATTTGTTAAATTGCTTATTTTATGAGAAAATTGTGAAATTTATGAAATAAATTGGATTTATAAAATAAATTAAATTTTTTTAAATTGATTTGAAAAATTGAAGAATTGATTTTGAAAATAGAGTAATTGGAGACTACATGTGTTATTGTAAGTTTGATTTGAGTCAATTGGCTTATGATATTATGGCATGATTGATTGATTTGTTAATTATACTGAAAAATGTGAATTTGTATGTTTTGCCCTGATAAATTACTTAGTGATAAAATTACTAAATCATGCTATTGATATTTTATTGAATTGATGGATTACTAAATGGTCGCTGCAGTGACAGATTCTGTGGACCAGCCTATTAGAAGGGCACGGTGTTGGGATGAGCCCTGTATCCAATTAGGATTGGTTAAGGCTTGATTCCAATCATGCAATAGTATCATTTATGCTGAATGATTAAAGGTTTTCCTTCATCAATAAGACAACAATTATAATGAGTTATAAGTCTAATTGGATGAAGTCCATGAGATTAATATACCTTGCAAGGAAACTGTAATGGGTTACAATTATGAGATTCCTATGCATCAAAGCATAATCTCAAAATGTTCCTAGTCAATGTATCATTAAGACTGGACATCAATGATGCTTAGAGACTGGTATATTCTATGTTCCTTACTTTGGAAGTAAGCAATCGATCTCATAGATTGAAGTATAGAGATACTTGGAACTAGAATGTAGGTGCTTGCCTAGGAGAGCAAGTTCACTGAATATAACCCGCCATGAGAAGTGCATTTGCTAATACACTCTAGTGTCTATGCAACACTTCTCATGTGTCAGTCGTGTAAATACTCTTTAGACTTGAGACACCAGGTTGTCTTATATGTGGAGTGTTATTGTTTGATTTCATCCCTACGGGTGCCTAACCAAGGATACCAAAACAGGATGTTTTTGGGTATAGTATGAAGCATGTGAAGGCAAATGAGTAGTCAAGATAGGAATCATCACCTCAAGTGTTTTAGAGGACATATCCTATCAGTTCTTGGTTAACATTAGCTTATTGAAGTCCTTGGCCAAGATGACATAGAGATTATGAAAATGTTTCATAACTCTCTATAAAGCTAATGCTATAACTGTAGGAACAAATATAGAGGTCAATAAGAGTAGACACTGTACCAAGCTCTTATCATCTCTGGGATATATGATGAGGGAATGAATTACACTGATAGACTGTACACTGAAAGGTTGTCAAAGAACCCTTTGACTCTCCTAACAATTGGGTGGCCATGATGCATTGCTAGATGTCAGTCTTGGTCTATGGAATTGATTATAAATTAATTGATTGAAATTTATATTAATCAATTGAGTCATTAATCAATTCCATTGCCAACATGTTGGGAGCCTAATGGGTCACACACAATGATTGCATTTGAATTAAATTGGAAAAGTGATGATTTAAGTTAGACTTAAATTACATGTTAGGTAATTAACTTCCATAAACTTAATTAAAAGAGTTTAATTAAGTTTTAGACATAATTATAAATAGTTATAATTATAAAGCCTTGATTACAAAATATAAAGGAAATTAATTTTAATTTTAGTTTCCAAGGACTTAATTAAAAGAATTTAATTAAGTAATGGGCCCAATATTATAATGGTTATAATATTGAGGGCTTAATTGCAAAATTGAAGTTATCTTAACCTAACTATATAAGTCACATTTTAACAATTTTCAAGAGAGTTTTTTCACAATTGAAGAGAACGTAGTTTTTGTCAAAAAAAGAAAAGCGTTTTCTCTCTTTGCCAACACTCCCTTTGTGTGAAACAGAAAATTGCTTATGAAACAATTTTCAAGAGAAGTTTGGCCGAGTGTGAGGCCCTATCTAATTTGTTAAAAGCCGGTATTGTACCTAATGGTACAATTAAGTTAAATCGAGCTTCAAACTAGTTTAATAGAAATTCTAAGAGGAATTTCAAAATTTTGAGACCCACAGAATAGCTCAGAATAGTGATTCAGAGTTCAAGGTCCAGTTTGGAGTCAATCGGAAAAATTGACCGGTTAGGGACAAAACGGTCATTTTCTCATTTGTTGATTTATGGAGATTTTTAACCAAGATTTGATCACATTGGATCAAAAATAAATTTTTTGAAATACAGTTATGATTATTGGATTATAAAATGATGTTTAGCAGTGTAAAATGGTGATTCTTGGTGTTTTTGGAGCACAAGGGCAAAATGATAATTTTTCCACCGGAAGTACTAAACGTGAATTTTTTTTGAAAGGATTTTGTCCCATTTGGTTAATATGGATTAATATTAGTGTTATTTGAGGTTGGACAGTGAAAATAATGAAATTCTGGTACATTTCGGAGTATAGGGGCAAAATCATAATTTTACCATCTCGGGGGTAAAACTGTAATTTTCCACCACCAGAATAAATTTTTCCAGCCATGATCATCTTTGGATCAGATTTGGACTTGATTAATCAAGTGGTGGAAAAAGAATGAGAAGAAAAGTAAAAAAAGTAAAGAAAATGAGCCAATGGCATAATGCCATGTGGCAACTTGTTTATTTTATTATAAAGGCCATAAAAATCAGCCTTAACCCTCATTTTCTCTCTCAAATTTCGGCTCACATCAGAATTGAAGGGAAAGAAAGAAGAACAAAGGGGAAAAACATAAAACCTAGGTGGAAATTCAAGACAAAGTGTGATTTCAAGGAGAAATCAAGTGAAAAAGGTAATAAATCTTCACTTTGGCTTATGATCTACAATATCTATGCTTTTGTTCTTGAATTCTATGGTTAAATATTGAGATATCATGATGAAATAAATTCTGAAAAATGGGTATGGATAAGGATTTGATGTTGGAGTGGATTGATTTTAGACTATGTTAGTGTTTAGAGGTAGTTAAGCATGATTATGAACAAAAGTGTAAGAAAGAAATTGAATCTCATGGTTGTTCTTCATTGGCCGAACCTAGGGTGTAAAGAAACCATGAAGAAATTGTTTCATTTCAAATGAAATGATTCCATTTGAAATGAAATAAATTAAAAAATGACAAATTCAAGTGAAAAATGTAGTAGAAAAATTTTCAGTGCTAATGCACTGTATTGGCCGAATTTTTTCATAAATAAATGAAAAAGGTTGAATGCTGAAATTGGCATTAATTAAATGGTTTGTGGTGAATTAAGGTATTAGAAAAAGAATGGATTAATTTGGAATCAAATTGGACACAATAGCCGATTAATCGGGTAATCGGTCGAAATTAGGCAATACCGCGTTAAAGCGATAATCGGACACATTTTTGCCTTTACGTATCATGCGCTAGCAATTTAAATTAGTTTATATTAGTTTGGGGGCAATATAGTAAATTTCTTAATTTTATTCTGTGTTAAGGTGGTGAGAAGTCCGAGAAAGGCAAAGGAATCGTGATTGAGGACTATTAATCCGAGTGCATCCGGATTTGTGAGACGGTGAGTGAACTTGCATTTCAAATTATTTGGGGAAAGCACATTGTATAGAAATAGATGATTAAATGATTTATTCAAAGTTTTTAAAAATACGTGCCGGGAACAAGCCCTAAAAAAAATGATTTTATGTGATGAAATTATGTGGTATGCATGAAGGCATGAAATTATGTGTTCTTATAACATGTTGTCACGTATGTGTGAATATGTGTGATGTATTGACATTTGATATTGTTGATATATATATATGTAAATGTACATGTGCACGATGTGGGGGAATGCACACTGTAACTCCAGCTATGTGCGCGATGTGGGGGTTGCACATGAGCTGCTGAGATAGTGGTGATATTGTTTGTGCACGATGTGGGGGGATGCACACGATGACTCCAGCTATGTGCACGATGTGGGGGGATGCACATGAGCTGGTGAGATAGTGGTGATATTGTTTGTGCACGATGTGGGGGAATGCACACGATGACTCCAGCTATGTGCACGATGTGGGGGGATGCACATGAGCTGGTGAGATTGAGTGATATTGTTAGTACACGAGATGCACACGATGACTCCAGCTATGTGCACGATGTGGGGGGATGCACATGAGCTGGTGAGATAGTGGGACATTGTATTTATCTGTGTGCGTATGTATGAAATTGATTATTCCTTCATTATGAATTAAATTGAAATGAGGGGAAGGGTTTGATAATAAATTGGATCAAAATGAATGTGTTCCAAATGTATGCATCATATTTTTAACCCTTCCTGATATTGTGGCTTGTTCCTATCTAATGTTTGCTCACTGAGTTTTGTACTCACCGTTTTCAAAAATTCATGTTTTCAGATCAAGAGATTGTAGATTCCTAGATCGCGGGATCACTATAGTTCATCTCCTGGTAGGTGTCCGGCATTCAATAGCTGCCTGCTTTCATTGTAAATGTCTCCGCTGGAAGTCGTGGGTGTTTATTGTATTGTGAATACAATCTAACTATGTGAATATGTGTAAGCAATTTGATTTGCTTAATACATGACTGATATAGTGCATGTATATCAATGTCGATAATGTCATTGTGAATTAGCTGTGTTCACACTCGGGAAAAGGTGTGTGTGTATGTATGATTGGATATGCTATTGTTAATTGGCATTGTTTGCATATTGGGCGCATTACGTGTGGATGTCTTACACGAGCATGTATGGAATAAAGTCAGTGGAGAATAGGCTTGCTTGGGCTTGGTGAGCTATGCTCATTAGGTCCTTGCGCCAGTCATGGCCCGAGAATTGGGTCATGACAATGTTGGTATCAGAGTAAAGGGTTGTAACCCGATCCCTGGGAACTCTCGCATGTGAACAGTGGGCGAAGCATGACTCTCCGCCCAAGGGCTTGCAGTTAACCAATGGCTGCTAGTGCTCTGATAGGTACCTTTTGTTGCCACCGCTGAAGGAGGAAAGGGCTGCCTTTTCAGAGGTGGAGCCGCCCCTAGTGACAATGTTGGTATCAGAGCCCTAGGTTGTTTAGGTCCTAGGGTGTTATGGTCGAGTCCAGCGGAGAGTCGGGTTTTTATATGGGATTTTTAATTATGAACTGTGAGCCGCGGCACATTTCATAATTGAGGAACCGCATAAATTCCCAATTGTAAAAACCACCTTGTTTTTAATTGTGTATAATAATGGGTGTTGCACTTGTCTAGGTAAGAATGCCACCTAAGACACGTGCCACTTCGAGACGAGTGAGGGAGCAGGATGTCCCCATGGAGATGACCGATAGGCCACGGGCACCCACCCGTAGAGGTCGAGGTAGACGTGGTAGGGTCACTAGGCCAGTGAGGGCAGACACGCCCGAGAGTGGGAGAGGGGATGGACAGCCTGTCTGTGAGGCGGATAGGCCACCTACTAGAGGTGTTATTGTTGAGGATTTGGCGGCGGGTCTGCAGGGAGTTAGTTGGGTTGTAGAGATGATGGCAGCCCGAATGGATGATATGCAGAAAGTAATGGAGGGGAGACATGTGGAGCCAGAGTCCCCTAGTTTCCAAGGCCCGACAGACCGTCAACCTCCCGAGAGTGACAGAGGTCAGGTCGAGGTTTCACTCACTGACTTCCTGAAACTCAAGCCTCCATCGTTTACGGGGTCAGATGCATTGGAGAAACCCCAGGTTTTCTTGGACAAGATGGAGAAGATTTGTAATGCTATGGGATGTTCTAGTTCTAGATCAGTGGAGCTGGTAGCTTTTCAGTTGGAGGATGTAGCACAGGAATGGTACGACTCCTTACGAAAGGGTAGACCGACAGGTGTTGCACCATTGAGCTGGAATGAATTCAGTACAGCCTTCCTGGATCGATTTTTATCACACAGTGTGCGGAGTGCCAAAGCTAGAGAGTTTGAGGCATTGGTGCAGACTCCGGGCATGACGGTGTCGGAGTATGATATCAAGTTTACACAGCAATCTCGATATGCACCATATTTGGTTTCCACCGAGGAGATGAAAGTCCAAAGGTTTGTGGATGGACTGGTGGAACCATTGTTTAAGGTTGTGGCTTCCCGAGATTTCCATACGTACTCTGCGGTAGTAGACTGTGCTCAAAGGATTGAGATGAGGACCAGTGAGAGTAGGGCCGCAAGAGATGTAGCAAAAAGGGCCAAAACAGAGGGTTATAAAGGCCGTAGAGATTTTGGTGGCAGAATTTCATTCTCTGACCACCAGGGACCACAAAGAGGTTCAAGATTTCCCCAACGGGGGAATGGTGTAATGAATACTAATATTGGGTTAGGGCAGAGAACATTTAGCGAAAGGAGGCAGCCACAAGACTCAAGGCAGAGTAGTCAGCCTATTCCTCTCTGTGACACTTGTGGGAGACAACATAGAGGACGATGCTATCGTACTCCAGGAGTATGTTTTAATTGTGGCTAGCCTGGACATATGTGGAGGAGTTGCCCGACAGCTCAACAACCGTAAGGTTCGGTTCGCGGTTCTACTCGGCCAGCTTTGTCTGCTCCTTCGACAGCTGTCTCAACTGGCCAGGGGGTTAGCGAGACGCAAGGTAGAGGTGCTGGTACTTCTTCTCGGGGTAGACCAATTGGGTCTGGACAACAAAGTTCTGCAGGAAGAGGCCAGGCAAGGGTATATGCCTTAACTCATCAGGATTCCCAGACGTCCAATGCAGTAGTTTCAGGTACTCTTGCCATCTGTGATATGGATGCTAGAGTATTGTTTGATCCTGGATCTACTCATTCTTTTATCTCTCCATGCTTTGCATTTCGATTGGGTAAAGACTGTGTTAGGAGAGAAGAACAATTAGTGGTGTCTACTCCTTTAAAAGAGGCATTTGTGGCTGAATGGGAATATCAGTCCTGCGTAGTCCGAATCATGGATAAGAACACCATAGTGAATTTAGTGGTGTTAGACACCTTGGATTTTGATGTGATATTGGGAATGGACTGGCTGTCACCTTGTCATGCCAGTGTAGACTGTTACCATAAGATAGTTAGATTTGATTTTCCGGATGAGCCATCATTTAGCATTCAAGGGGATAAAAGTAATGTTCCGACCAACTTTATATCCGCCATGTCTGCCAGGAGGTTATTGAGGCAGGGCTGTCGAGGTTACCTGGCGGTGGTGAGGGATAACCAAGAAGAGGTCGGAGATAAAAGTCAAGTGTCGGTAGTGAATGAGTTTGTGGATGTATTTCCTGAGGAACTGCCAGGATTACCTCCGGAGCGAGAGATTGAATTTTGCATAGACTTGATTCCTAATACTAGACCCATATCTATACCTCCATATCGGATGGCATCGGCAGAGCTCAAGGAGCTCAAGGATCAGTTGGAGGACCTACTAGACAAAGGTTTCATTCGCCCCAGTGTCTCACCATGGGGAGCACCGGTGTTATTCGTAAAGAAGAAAGATGGGTCACTTAGATTATGCATTGACTACCGACAACTTAACAAGGTAACAGTGAAGAATAAGTACCCACTCCCAAGAATAGATGACTTGTTTGATCAGTTACAAGGGGCATAATGTTTTTCTAAGATAGATCTGCGATCTGGGTATCATTAATTGAGAATCCGAGATGAGGATGTGCCAAAGACCGCATTTCGGACCAAGTATGGTCATTATGAGTTTTTGGTAATGTCATTTGGACTTACCAATGCCCTTGCAGCCTTTATGGATTTGATGAATCGAGTGTTCAAGCCATACCTGGACAAGTTTGTAGTGGTGTTCATTGATGATATCCTGATCTATTCGAGGAGTCGAGAGGAGCATGAGCAACATCTTAAGATAGTGCTCCAGATTTTGAGAGAACATCGATTGTATGCCAAGTTCTCCAAATGTGAGTTTTGGCTTGAAAGTGTTGCATTCTTGGGACATGTGGTATCTAAGGATGGGGTACAAGTGGATCCAAAGAAAGTCGAAGCGGTGGAGAAATGGCCAAGGCCAACCTCGGTTACGGAGATTAGAAGCTTTTTAGGGTTGGCAGGTTACTATCGTCGCTTTGTTAAGGATTTCTCCAGAATAGCCGCCCCTCTGACTAAGTTGACACGAAAGGATACAAAATTTGTGTGGTCAAATACTTGTGAAGATAGCTTTGAGAAGCTTAAGACATGTCTCACCACAGCTCCAGTGTTGAGCCTACCACAGGGCACAAGGGGTTATACAGTATATTGTGATGCCTCATTGGTTGGTTTAGGATGCGTGTTAATGCAACACGGAAAGGTGATTGCATATGCATCAAGACAACTTAAAAGGCATGAATAGAATTACCCCGCACACGATTTAGAGATGGCAGCAATCGTGTTTGCCTTAAAGATCTGGAGACATTATTTGCATGGTGAGACTTGTGAGATATATACGGACCACAAAAGCTTAAAGTATATATTTCAGCAGAGGGATCTTAACTTGCGACAATGCAGGTGGATGGAGTTGCTGAAGGATTATGATTGTACCATTCTTTACCATCCTGGTAAAGCTAATGTGGTGGCGGATGCCCTGAGCCGAAAGTCGATGGGTAGCCTAGCACATATCTCCACAGACAGGAGATTATTGGTTAGAGAGATGCATAGCTTGGGAGACATGGATGTGCATTTGGAGGTTGCTGAGGCAGATGCACTGCTAGCTCATTTTAGAGTGAGGCCTGTCCTAATAGACCGAATTAAAGAGGCATAAGGCAAAGATGAGTTCGTAGCTACGGTCTTAGAGGATCCTCAGGGAAAGAAGGAGAAGATGTTTACTAGAGGAACAGATGGAGTGTTGAGATATGGAACCAGACTTTATGTGCCAGATATCGATGGGTTGAGGAGAGATATATTGGAGGAGGCTCACATGGCAGCCTATGTGATACATCTAGGTGCTACAAAGATGTATCAAGATTTAAAAGAAGTGTACTAGTGGGAAGGACTTAAGAGAGATGTGGTTGAGTTTGTCTCCAAGTGCTTAGTGTGTCAACAGGTTAAGGCAGAACACCAAAGGCCTGCAGGACTACTACAACCATTACCAGTGCCCGAATGGAAGTGGGAGCATATTGCCATGGACTTTGTGACGGGTTTACCTCGAACTAGCGGGGATTATGATTCAATCTGGGTTATAATAGATCGGTTGACGAAGTCAGCTCACTTTCTTCCAGTCAAGACCACTTATGGGGCTGCTCAGTATGCCCAGCTTTATGTAGATGAGATAATACGATTGCATGGCATTCTTGTTTCTATAGTGTCGGACAGAGGGACATAGTTTACCAGTAGATTTTGGAAAAAGTTACAGGAAGCATTGGGCACTAAATTGAATTTTAGTACAGCTTTCCATCCCCAAACTGATGGACAGTCTGAATGAACCATCCAGACTTTGGAAGACATGTTGAGGGCATGTGTAATAGACCTTGGAGTCAAATGGGGTCGGTATTTACCCTTAGTGGAGTTTGCTTACAATAATAGTTTCCAGACTAGCATCCAAATGGCACCATTTGAAGCACTGTATGGAAGAAGGTGCAGATCACCCATTGGATGGCTAGAGGTGGGTGAAAGGAAACTGTTGGGACCTGAGTTGGTGCAGGACGCCACTGATAAAATCCGTATGATTCGTCAACGGATGCTTATAGCCCAAAGTAGGCAAAAGTCTTATGCTGATAACCGATGAAGGGATTTGGAGTTTCAGGTGGGAGACCATGTGTTTCTAAAAGTCTTACCAACCAAAGGGGTAATGAGGTTTGGTAAGAAAGGGAAATTAAGCCCTCGGTATATAAGACCCTTCGAGATCTTAGAGAGGGTTGGAGTAGTAGCATATCGATTGGCATTACCACCAGACCTTTCGAGTATTCACCTTGTGTTCCATGTGTCTATGTTGAGGAAGTATAATCCAGATCCTTCTCATGTGATACGGTATGAAACCGTTCAGATACAGGATGATTTGACTTACGAGGAGCAACCAGTAGCTATCTTGGACAGACAAGTCAAAAGGCTCCGATCAAAGGATGTGGCTTCAGTGAAAGTGTTGTGGCAAAATCACACTAGTGAAGAGGTAACATGGGAAGCTGAGGAGGAAATGCGGACAAAGTATCCACACCTCTTCGATATGTAAAGGTAAGCCACTTTACTTTGAAATTAAATTTGGGGACCGAATTTCTATTAGTGAGGGAGAGTGTGAGACCCTATCTAATTTGTTAAAAGCCGGTATTGTACCTAATGGTACAATTAAGTTAAATCGAGCTTCAAACTAGTTTAATAGAAATTCTAAGAGGAATTTCAAAATTTTGAGACCCACAGAATAGCTCAGAATAGTGATTTAGAGTTTAAGGTCCAGTTTGGAGTCAATCGGGAAAATTGACCGGTTAGAGACAAAACGGTCATTTTCTCATTTGTTGATTTATGGAGATTTTTAACCAAGATTTGATCACATTGGACCAAAAATAAATTTTTTGAAATACAGTTATGATTATTGGATTATAAAATGATGTTTAGCAGTGTAAAATGGTGATTCCCGGTGTTTTTGGAGCACAAGGGCAAAATGATAATTTTACCACCGGAGTACTAAACGTGAATTTTTTTTGAAAGGATTTTGTCCCATTTGGTTAATATGGATTAATATTAGTGTTATTTGAGGTTGGACAGTGAAAATAATGAAATTCTGGTACATTTCGGAGTATAGGGGCAAAATCATAATTTTACCATCCCGGGGGCAAAATAGTAATTTTTCACCACCAGAATAAATTTTTCCAGCCATGATCATCTTTGGATCAGATTTGGACTTGATTAATCAAGTGGTGGAAAAAGAATGAGAAGAAAAGTCAAAAAAGTAAAGAAAATGAGCCAATGGCATAATGCCATGTGGCAACTTGTTTATTTTATTATAAAGGCCATAAAAATCAGCCTTAACCCTCATTTTCTCTCTCAAATTTCGGCTCACATCAGAATTGAAGGGAAAGAAAGAAGAACAAAGGGAAAAAACATAAAACCTAGGTGGAAATTCAAGACAAAGTGTGATTTCAAGGAGAAATCAAGTGAAAAAGGTAATAAATCTTCACTTTGGCTTATGATCTACAATATCTATGCTTTTGTTCTTGAATTCTATGGTTAAATATTCAGATATTATGATGAAATAAATTTTGAAAAATGGGTATGGATAAGGATTTGATGTTGGATTGGATTGATTTTAGACTATGTTAGTGTTTAGAGGTAGTTAAGCATGATTATGAACAAAAGTGTAAGAAAGAAATTGAATCTCATGGTTGTTCTTCATTGGCCGAACCTAGGGTGTAGAAAAACCATGAAGAAATTGTTTCATTTCAAATGAAATGATTCCATTTGAAATGAAATAAATTAAAAAATGACAAATTCAAGTGAAAAATGTAGTAGAAAAATTTTCAGTGCTAATGCACTGTATTGGCCGAATTTTTTCATAAAGAAATGAAAAAGGTTGAATGCTGAAATTGGCATTAATTAAATGGTTTGTGGTGAATTAAGGTATTAGAAAAAGAATGGATTAATTTGGAATCAAATTGGACACAATAGCCGATTAATCGGGTAATCGGTCGAAATTAGGCAATACCGCGTTAAAGCGATAATCGGACCCATTTTTGCCTTTACGTATCATGCGCTAGCAATTTAAATTAGTTTATATTAGTTTGGGGGCAATATAGTAAATTTTTTAATTTTATTCTGTGTTAAGGTGGTGAGAAGTCCGAGAAAGGCAAAGGAATCGTGATTGAGGACTATTAATCCGAGTGCATCCGGATTTGTGAGACGGTGAGTGAACTTGCATTTCAAATTATTTGGAGAAAGCACATTGTATAAAAATAGATGATTAAATGATTTATTCAAAGTTTTTAAAAATACGTGCCAGGAACAAGCCCTAAAAAAAATGATTTTATGTGATGAAATTATGTGGTATGCATGAAGGCATGAAATTATGTGTTCTTATAACATGTTGTCACATATGTGTGAATATGTGTGATGTATTGACATTTGATATTGTTGATATATATATATATATGTAAATGTACATGTGCACGATGTGGGGGAATGCACACTGTAACTCCAGCTATGTGCGCGATGTGGGGGTTGCACATGAGCTGGTGAGATAGTGGTGATATTGTTTGTGCACGATGTGGGGAGATGCACACGATGACTCCAACTATGTGCACGATGTGGGGGGATACACATGAGCTGGTGAGATAGTGGTGATATTGTTTGTGCACGATGTGGGGGAATGCACACGATGACTCCAGCTATGTGCACGATGTGGGGGGATGCACATGAGCTGGTGAGATTGAGTGATATTGTTAGTGCACGAGGTGCACACGATGACTCCAGCTATGTGCACGATGTGGGGGGATGCACATGAGCTGGTGAGATAGTGGGACATTGTATTTATCTGTGTGCGTATGTATGAAATTGATTATTCCTTCATTATGAATTAAATTGAAGTGAGGGGAAGGGTTTGATAATAAATTGGATCAAAATGAATGTGTTCCAAATGTATGCATCATATTTTTAACCCTTCCTGATATTATGGCTTGTTCCTATCTAATGTTTGCTCACTGAGTTTTGTACTCACCGTTTTCAAAAATTCATGTTTTCAGATCAGGAGATTGTAGATTCCTAGATCGCGGGATCACTATAGTTCATCTCCTAGTAGGTGTCCGGCATTCAATAGCTGTCCGCTTTCATTGTAAATGTCTCCGCTGGAAGTCGTGGGTGTTTATTGTATTGTGAATACAATCTAACTATGTGAATATGTGTAAGCAATGTGAATTGCTTAATACATGACTGATATAGTGCATGTATATCAATGTCGATAATGCCATTGTGAATTGGCTGTGTTCACACTCGGGAAAAGGTGTGTGTGTATGTATGATTGGATATGCTATTGTTAATTGGCATTGTATGCATATTGGGCGCATTACGTGTGGATGTCTTACACGAGCATGTATGGAATAAAGTCAGTGGAGAATAGGCTTGCTTGGGCTTGGTGAGCTATGCTCATTAGGTCCTTGCGCTGGTCATGGCCCGAGAATTGGGTCATGACACCAAGATTGTGAAAAAGAAGAAAAAGACAATTGTTGTCCTCTTTGCTAGCACAAAGTATAGTTAAAAAACTCCCTCCTTTGTTGAAGGTTCAACTGCAATTGTGTGTACTACCATTGGAGGCCAAGCACTTGATTGGCTAGGGTTTTTGCTGCTTGTGGTGTTTGCGGGATTGCTTCAGGAAGTGTCATTGTGATTACGAAATTACTTGGCAAGGTAACTTTTTGAAATATAATTTATTTAGTGCTTTTATGTGTTAAATATCACCAAGGCGATCCATGGGTGGAGGCATGTTTTGTTGTTTAAATTATGATTTTTAATTTTCTTTCCGCTGCGCATTTTGAGCATGCCGTCCATAGCCAAAACCCAACAGTGGTATCAGAGCCTTCCTTGGTTCGATTTTAACACATTTTTGTGTCTATTGTTGTTAATGCCTTGTTGAAAAGGAATATGAGGTGTTCGGGTTTTATTCTACACAAATTTGTAAGTTTTAAAATTTTACAATTTGTTCTAGTTATTTTGATTTCTAGATAGATTTTAATTGTAAATTTTAAAATTTATTTGTCATAATATTAATCTCATTTTAATGTCAAAATATTGTAGATTAACAAGTGCATGAGATGCACAAATTAATTTAGCAAATAAAGATTTGATCTCATGACATTATGGTGTGATTCAATTGGCAGAATTCGATTCTGTCCAGCCATGGTGTTGGTCCATTTTCAGTCATTAAAGTGAGGTTTAAGTGCTTCATAAAATGCAAGAAAATTAAGGGATCAATACACATTGGAAATGTTCCAAGATGGGTGATTATATGTCGCAAATGGTGGAGGTAAAGCTACCAAAATATGGTTGAAACAGCTGATGTTTGCAGCAGTGATAGTCACAGTTTTGTTTGGCTTGGCAACCTAGAAAGGTTTACATTTGTGCAATTAGTTGCACCAATTGGCTGAGGATTTTTTTATGGTAAGGTTCCATAAATTATCTAAATTATTGCCAAGAATTTTAGGAATTTAAATCCCTAGAATTAAGCCTTCATAAAACTGAATTGGTGAAGTCAAAACTGTTGCTGCCTCTGCAGCAGCAAGCCACGGTTTTGAATTTTTTTTACAGCCACAAACGTTTCCTAAAATCTTGGAAAATTACTATGGAATTGTTCCATAAGTTGTCTATCAAAGGAAATTTAATTGGGAATTAAATTCCTGATTTTATGCCACCAAATTACTTCAAAAGAAAGACAAAACCGAAACTGCCTCCTGCAGATAGAGGTCACGGTTTTTGAATTTTTTGAATAGTGAAATCACCTCCTAAAATCTTGAAAATTTATTGTGGAATAGTTCCATGAGTTATCTATCAGGATAAATTTCATTAGGAATTAAATTCCTAAGTTTTAGCCCCAAAGAATTTCAAAAGTACTAAAAAACCAATTTTGTCTCATGCAGATAAAGGTCACGGTTTTTGAATTTTTTGAATGGCCAAATCATCTCCTAAAATCCTGAAAATTTATTTTGAATAGTTCCATGAGTTATCTATCAGGATAAATTTTATTGGAATTAAATTTCTAAAGATAGAACACCATAATGCTACGTAATTAGGACATGTCTGCTGCTGTCTGCAGCAGGACAGTGTCTTGGTTAAGACATAGAATTTGTCCAAATTTTACACCAATAAATATCAATTAAATTAGTTAATTGGCTGAGGATAAGTTATGGAATTGGTTCCGTAATTATGCTGATTTTTTTTGAAACATTTAATTTAAGGAATATGATTCCTAAAATTAAGGATGTCAAAGATGATGCATTAACATCCACAAAAAAAGAAATGTGATTTCTAAAATTATGTAAGTTAAAATATCTTCATTAGCCACTTAAATATTTATGGAATATGTTCCATAAAAATTGATAATTTATTTCATAAATTATGGAATGTGATTCCTTAGTTTAAGGGTGTCAAAATTTAAATAATTTAAGACTACATTAATTTTGGAATTAGATTCCCAGGAGTAATGAGAGTCTAAATATTTATGAACAAATTTTGTTTTGAATTAACTTCTTACAAGAAGATAATTCTAATTTGACATTAAACTTAAGATTAAATTGTCTAAGTTATTTCCTAATAAGATTAGGTAATAATAGACATTCAATCTTTAATTAAATGAGATTAATAATAGGTTGTGTAAAATGTTTAGGAGCACAAATTAAAAATGTTTTAATTTGTAATAAAAATTTTAATTCTGATCCTAAGAAGATTAGGAATGGATAAATTACTAATTTTGATTAGTAATACTTACTGTATATGAAAAAAGTTTTCATATATATAGAACTAAATAGTTACTCGAAAATTTGAAATTTGTAAAATTCAAATGTTGAAAATTGCTAATCTCAAATACCTAATATGATTAACAATTTGAATGAGACATGTTTTTAAATTTTATTCATATTGATGAATATATGTGGATGATTATGGACTTAGGCCTAATATGATTATGCTATGGTTGAATGTATATTCTTGGTATTTTTGAAATAGGGCTTGCATGTCCTGCCTTATCTCTTTATCTCAGTTTGTAAAATTCTTTCCTTATCTTACTCCCCTCGAATGTAACTCGAGGTTTCTACATTCAAATGTAATTAGAATTAGGATAGATTAGGAATTGAATTTTGAAAAAATTGACGATAAGGATTCAAGGCGCCAAGAAGGACAAGGAGATTACAAGTAAATTTTGAACTATGTAATCCCCTAGGTTTGACCAAGCTAGTTTCCTTTAATGTCTTAAGGAAATTAGTATAGTTAAAGTCCATGATCATCCAAAGTAGTTTGCATGTGATAGATTTATTTTATGCGATTTAATAAATGCTATGCAATGCAAAGTAGTATGCATGTGATAGATTTATTTTATGCGATTTAATAAATGCTATGCATGCAAAGATGAGACCCTAATAAAGGCAAAAACAAAATCCTTCATTATATATTGAGTCACATGCCACGCATGAGCAAGTTGCCTTCCACCATATAGCAAGATAACTTGGCTGCTCTTTTAATCGGAGACTTGTTGAGCACACTCAAGGTCACATTTTTACACGAGTATGTTTGAGCTATTGGTGGGTCTTACTCAACTAGTTTCATAAAATCAAGATGCTTGGAAACTTGATTATTATGAAACTAGAGGCAAAGGCTAGGCGAAACATATATGAGATGTTTAGGCAATGTGTTGTCACCTAACTGATCTAGGAGTTGTATAAAGATACAATTGGTAAGCTCGGTTACCTACCTAATCCACCTATCATGGTTTGTTGAGCACACTCAAGGCCATGACTAGATGGATGGGATCCTAGCCCACTAAAAGAATCCTAGTAGAGATCTCTCGAAGTGATATGGAAGGTTATCATCTTGTAGAAAATAGTGCGAGAACTATTTAAAATTTTTAAAACCTTGTTTTAAATAGTTTATGCATGATATTTACTTATTGCTTTATTTTATCTGTTTAGACATAATTTACATACATGGCTAATAATCTGTCACTATAGTGCATCTTGGATGCAAATCAAACTCGCTAGACCAAACCCCTTTTAAAGGTACTAGGATTTAAGAAATGTTCTCAAGCAAAAGGTTGTTCGTTCCATAATCTCTACCAAATACAATTCATAATTAGAAGTGTACTTCCATGAGATGGAATTTATGTTGCCTTAATTATGAATTGGAAAGACAACCATGATAATGGCACTAACTGAGAAATGTTCTCAAACATCTTTATAGTCAAGATGGACAAAAGAGAGACCAAAAAAAAAAAAATTTCCTTGATAAAGTTAAAGAAGAGGAGGCTTATAGAAGTTTCTACTTTACCAAAGTTTATGATTGAGTTAGAAGTTACTATTGTTGTATTAACATCATGAGTATTCGATACTAGATGTTGAATGCGTTTATGTAATGACATAAAGCGCAAAACAATAGTAATAATCAATGCTCAATATAAATGTCGAGAAAATTGATTGCATATGATCTCAATTATGGCATTTTTGTCTTGGTCATTAAAGTAAGAATTAGAGTATAAAGATACTTAGATCTTTTTTGATTGGGAATCATAAAGGAGCTAGTAATTCTTATATGATCAAATCAATTTTCATGCAAAAGTGAATAACTTGGTATGTTCAAAAGGTCTTATACATATAGATGTATGCGAACCATTGAACATAAAATGTTATGAAAAATGTTTCTAATTCATTAAGTTTACACAAGACCAAATTAAGATTTTGTCTTGTATACTTAAAGAAATAATGTTTGAAACCTTGAAATGTTCAGAGAATTCAAATAAAAGATCATACGAGCTATATAGTATGAAGTATTCTTATTAAGATATGACCTTAATGAAGATTACTCTTACTTATTAATTAATTATTCAAAAGATGAATGTAGATTCATATGAAATGGAACTTTCTTATGAATAAAACATAGAGATGTTTGTTTAAAGAAGAAAACAAATTCATATAATGATATGATTTGGTCCATATCTCTCCAATATATATATGTAGCCAATTATATTATTCCAAACCAATAGGATTCCAAGCATACATTGAGATGTATGTATGTAACATCACAGAAAATTCAAAAGAATTTGATTATTATTCTCACAAAGGATTTTAGATTTAGTGGGAACATGATGACACTAAGAAAGAAGTTTCTTAGTTATTATATAATAACATTGGAATCTAACTCTTAAGATTTTTCATAGAGATGCATAATCATATGTATGAGAACTCCATGGATTTAGTTGAATACATTGGAGATGTATTATGATGGACTACTAAATATGTTTTTGGTTGAAGTTATACACTTTGTTTTATTAAATGGGATCCAAAGGGTTGGATTTAATAAAATGTATAAGTGTACTTATCTCATATATAAAAGGAGGTTAGTAAGAGTGAATACAATTCTTTAGTGATACAATTACATGGGAAGCAATATGTATACAAAGAAAGTGCCAAAATTTAAAAAGGGCAGATAGCACATTGAAAAGTGACAAATGAATAAGATGCATACAACATAGTTTAGTTGGAATGGTTCCAAAGAAAGAAAGAGGACTATGTACATGTATATAATTAAAGTCATATACATCCTATTAAAAGGGCTCTAATAGGAATATCTTTAGATCTAGTCCATGGAGCTAATAAAAGGTTTTGAACATTGTTAATGTAGCAATGGAGCCATATTAGCAGAACCTGGGTCTCATTAGATCTAGATATAGTAATGTGACATGATGTGATGCATGGACATCACGAAGATAAATAAAAGTAATTAACCACATTGAAGGGCACAAGTGAGTCTACATGCAGACATGATTGCTAGATAGATTGAATCCACATACGATGAGATAGCAATTGGCTTTGTGCTAGTGGGAGATGTTGGGATGAGCCCTGCATCCAATTAGGATTGGTTAAGGCTTGATTCCAATCATGTAATAGTATCATTCATGTTGAATGATTAAAGGTTTTCCTTCATCAGTAGGACAACAATTATAATGAGTTATAAGTCTAATTGGATGAAGTCCATGAGATTAATATGCCTTGCAAGGAAACTGTAATGGGTTACAGTTATGAGATTCCTATGCATCAAAGCATAATCTCAAAATGTTCCTAGTCAATGTATCATTGAGACTGGACATCAATGATGCTTAGGGACTGGTATATTCTATGTTCCTTACTTTGGAAGTAAGCAATCGATCTCATAGATTGAAGTATAGAGATACTTGGAACTAGAATATAGGTGCTTGCCTAGGAAAGCAAGTTCACTAAACATGACCCGCCATGAGAAGTGCATTTGGTAATACACTCTAGTGTCTATGCAACACTTCTCATGTGTCAGTCGTGTAAATACTCCCTAAACTTCAAACACCAGGTTGTCTTATATGTGGAGTGCTATGCTTTGATTTCATCCTTACGGGTGCCTAACCAAGGATGCCAAAATAGGATGCTTTTGGGTATAGTATGAAGCATGTGAAGGCAAATGAGTGGTCAAGATAGGAATCATCACCTCAAGTGTTTTAGAGGACATATCCTATCAGTTCTTGGTTAACATTAGCTTATTGAAGTCCTTGGGCAAGGCGACATGGAGATTATGAAAAGGTTTCATAACTTTCTATAAAGCTAATGCTATAACTGCAGGAACAAATATAGAGGTCAATAAGAGTAGACACTGTACCAAGCTCTTATCATCTCTGGGATATATGATGAGGGAATGAATTACACTGATAGACTGTACATTGAAAGTTTGTCAAAGAACCCTTTGCCTCTCCTAACAATTGGGTGGCCATGATGCATTGCTAGATGCCAGTCTTGGTCTATGGAATTGATTATAAATTAATTGATTGAAATTTATATTAATCAATTCCATTGCCAACATGTTGGGAACCTAATGGGTCACACACAATGATTGCATTTGAATTAAATTGGGAGAGTGATGATTTAAGTTAGACTTAAATCACATGTTAGGTAATTAACTTACATAAACTTAATTAAAAGAGTTTAATTAAGTTTTAGACATAATTATAAATAGTTATAATTATAAAGCCTTGATTGCAAAATATAAAGGAAATTAATTTTAATTTTAATTTCCAAGGACTTAATTAAAAGAGTTTAATTAAGTAATGGGCCCAATATTATAATGGTTATAATATTGAGGGCTTAATTGCAAAATTGAAGTTATCTTAACCTAACTATATAAGTCACCTTTTAACAATTTTCAAGAGAGTTTTTTCACAATTGAAGAGAACGTAGTTTTTGTCAAAAAAGAAAAGCGTTTTCTCTCTTTGCCAGCACTCCTTTTGTGTGAAACAAAAATTGCTTATGAAGCAATTTTCAAGAAAGGTTCGGCCAAGATTGTGAAAAAGAAGAAAAAGACAATTGTTGTCCTCTTTGCTAGCACAAAGTATAGTTAAAAAACTCCTTCATTTGTTGAAGGTTCAACTGCAATCGTGTGTACTACCATTGGAGGCCAAGCACTTGATTGGCTAGGGTTTTTGCTTCTCGTGGTGTTCGCGGGATTGCTTCAGGAAGTGTCATTGTGATTAAGAAATTACTTAGCAACGTAACTTTTTGAAATATAATTTATTTAGTGCTTTTATGTGTTAAATATCACCAAGGCGATCCATGGGTGGAGTCATGTTTTGTTGTTTAAATTATGATTTTTAATTTTCTTTCCGTTGTGCATTTTGAGCATGCCGTCCATAGCCAAAACCCAACACACGGGACCCAGGTACATATGTATATGTATTTTTACCTCGGTTGAGAGGCGAGTAGGGTAACTCCCAAGGTAACCATTGGAGTTCTCTTCACGCCAAATTACCACGTGAAGGCGAACTCAGCCAACGTCAAAGAATTGCTATATTTCCAAATGCAAATATGTGTTTCATGCATATATGAAACTTTTATAACCTTGGTGGACTCGGTTGGACTCTGATGACGATAAAGTGTCCTCAAGTATTGGTTTTGGCATAAGCCAGGTTTTCAAGAAAATCATAAGCCTATTTAACTATTTGAACAAAATAAAATTATTTATTCGAGTTGGGATAAATCTTTATGTTATGAAACTCAAGGGGGATGGAAATATTTTATTTGTCTCCATTTACTCGCCTTTAGATAGTTTAGATGGTATTTGGTTACTCACTGGGATTTTATAATCTCACCCCCTTATTTTTTCACATTTCAGGCTCAGAGCATTCCATAGTTAACGGATTCGATCAAGGACCGTCGATCAGACTTGAATCGGCAAATGCTGTAGGTTTTCAGCTTCCGACACATTTTGGTTAGTTATGGACCCACGTGTCACTGTAATTTAAATTTCATATTTTAGTTATTTGTATAATAGTATATAAAAATATATTTAGTTTTTACGCTGCGAAAATCAATTATCAATTGCTTTATAAAAATTGTTTTATAAGAAAACAGTTCACTTTATTGAATATTTTTATTATATTAAAATAATAAAAATTTTACTTCAAACAAACATTTTAGACTTCAAAAATTATATTTAATTATAAAATATATGTTTTCTACTCATCTTCTATATCTTTGCTCGGTTTCGGAGTTTTCGAAGAAAATTGACGAAAATGCCCTTGTGAGCCAAAAGATAATATATTTTTGTTTTTGAATCGAAAATAACTTTCAATTCTTAAAATGTGATATTCAATAAATGTCTCTCACCGGGGAGATGTGGAAACTAATGCTAAGCCTTGCGGGGTTCCAGTCAGCATTCCGGGTATGAGTGCCTATCGGAACGTCGCGGCGGTTGTCATGGACCCGATGGGTAGTTCCAAGTCATGACAAAACTTGCTAGCACAAGTAAAAATTCTACCTTTAAGAAGGTCTTATTCGATCATTGTGTGGATTACCATTGTGGCCAAACACTTGGGTGGTTGAAGATTTGACAAATCCTAAAGGTGAAAAAGCAAAGATTTTGATTATAGGATTTTATACTATCTTATTCTCTTTTTGGGTTTTTTTTTGTTCCATCACAAGCCTTTTGAATTTAATTGGCTCTTCATTATGATATGTTGAGTAAAATATGTAACTCTTAAACTTATGAGTATTCATAATTAATTTGAAAGTTATATAAAAAACACAAACATTGATTTTGTAGGATTCTGCTATTTCTTTGATTAAATGCTTTCTTGTTATTACACTGCGTTATATTTTTAATTTCTTGATTATTTTCTAATTTGATTATAAGGTCAAATCCCAACAATGATAATATTTATGGACTCTGCAATTTAGTTCTTTGACTTATTACCTTGGTTTTGGAAAGTGAAAAGTTTAGGTGTTTATTTATTGCATATTCCTTTTATTGATTTTTCACTTTCTTTTTTTTTAGTTTTAAAATTTAATAGTGTTTTGATTAGATAAAATTAAATTAGTTAATATTTGCGCACAAGCATTTGAAAATGATTTGATTTACTTTATTAACTCCCTAAGGTCTTAGAAAATGTTTAATAAGTCTTTAACACTTAGAAGAAATCAAAATCCTTCAAAACATTGAGTTTTCAACTACGAGGATCAACTTCCTCATGATGAGTGGTCAATCCTAGAGGGAAATAGAAAGCAAACATGGCTTCAGGGCAAGGATTGACATCCTTAACAGAGAAGCTTGATTCTAGACACATAAAATGAAGAAAGAAACAACTAGAAGCATTTAGAATCGACCTCCCATGACATGTAGCTCGATTTTGAGACAAAATGCAAGAAGAATACTAAAAGTTAGAAGGATCGACATTTAAAAAGGAAAGCTCAATCCAAGAAAGAAGCAAAAATGAAGTGAAGCTATTGGATGTTTGGAGAATCGACCTTCATAATCCAAAGCTCGATCCTTGAAGAAGAAAGACAGAAACAATTCAAACATGTGGCGCTAGGATTGACATCAACATTTAAAAGCTCGATCTTATAATGTAAATCAAAGAAGAAATTCAAATTAGGATAGACATCCTCAAACACCAAGCTCGACCCTAGAGTCATGGCAAACCAGCATTTAATGCTCCCAACGACTATTTTCTGCCTCATTTAGACTCAAATGGCTCTTATTGATAAAAAGGCTATAAAAGGAAGCTTCCCACTATTTTTTGAATAAACCACGCAAGTGCACATATCGTAAACCAGTAATATAATGAAAGTAAAGTTTATTCCCATGGAGAATTGTACTTAATCTGCTACTAATCTTGCCAAGTTCTAAAATTGACGCAATTTAATCTTATTCAAACAACCAAAATTAAAGATACTAAAAATTAAAAAAAACTAAAATTAAACTAAAACAAAAAACAAGAAGTAGAGCACAAATAACTATAATCAATTAACCAAAAGTTTAGAATCACAATATCCCTTAAATGTTTCATCTGAATTTCTTTTATTTTCTTTTTACTTACTAAATAGGCCTGAGTTGTTAACTTAGAAATTAATTTATTTATAAGTCTTTGTTGAGTTTCTTATAAAAATATCTATCTCAACCAATTGACTATATGTCTATGCAAATTGAAATTAAGAAAGATTCATTAAGAACAAACTCTAATTTTAGCTACATATGACATGTATGTGTATGTCTACCCTACACGTGAATCAAATCACTCATTTCATACAATTGATATTGAACATATGCTATTTCATCCATGACTTACTTTAAACTCCCACTTTCAGTTTTGTTTGGGTTTTCAAATCAATCTATTTAGTGATCAAGCAATCAGAAGCATTAATAACAAGATTAAAATAAACAACTCAAATATTATCAATCATAAGCAAAAAAGAATATTAAAAACTCAAAATACGCATTGGGTTCAATTGCGATTTTAGTTTAAAAACTTAGTTCAACGTAATGTATGTAAAATGTCATCTGAAAAAGTATAAACATTAAAAACTAAACAAGAAAGTATAAAGATAACTAAAAAAGCAAAGACTTCCAAGTTTGTCAATTCTTTGATCTAAAATTCCTCTAAATTCCTTGCCTTTTTGCTAACTTCAATGCCTCTTTTGTTCAAGAAACTCTTGCTTAATTGTTAATTTTTCTCTCTCTTCAATCTCCCTTTTTACATGCTTCTAAAAGAGGGATTAAATGGGCTCATGCTCATGTCAAAATATAAGTCTGATAGCATGAGAACTTTTTTCCCTTTGCAAATGTTGCTATTTATTATTATTATTATTTCAGAATTCCTCTTTAGGCCCCAAAACATTGTGCACTTAGTGGCCATGGCGTCGAAACATTTTCATGTCTAAGGTATCTTTCTAGTTTAGGATGTCGCGGCGCCCAAGGCTTTGCCTTGCTCACCTTATTCTATTGCACTACTTTGACTTCAACATGATTTTTGACCTCTTTCCAAGTTGAACTATGCAAAGTGGTAAACTTATAAACTGTAGCTATCTCTTGTAGCTTTTCAATAGTTTAAGAATCATATCAATTGGACTTCTTTAGTGAAAAATATGCTTGAAATACCAACACATATGTCGTTGAAGTTTGCACCTAAAATGCATTTTCTTCACAAAACAGATCCTCTTTGCAATGCACACCTACTAAACCAACAAACAAACTTAATTAATAACTAAACTTGAAGCAAAATATCATAAATAACTTACACTATTGAACTCAATATAATTAAATTAAATTAAATAAATGACTAAAAATAACTAATACTTAACTTAACTTTCAAGAACTTAGACAAAATCACCAAAAATCGTAACCTAATAACTTTGTCAAATAAAGTTATCACCCACTCATTTTGAACAAAAAGAAAACACTAAATTCATTCAAATACTTGAGAAAAGCTCGAAGATCATTTACTGTCTTTTAATACCTCATTTAAGTCTTTTTTCAAGCATTCATTATACTGAAATTTATGATATTCTTGTACCAAACTCTTTGAAGCTCAAACACTTTGCTTGAGTGATTATACCTTAATCCAAATAAAAGGTACAAGGGTTGTGCTTGATCCATAAAAGGTATTGTATTAAGAGGCTATGCGTGATCCTTGAAAGGCATTGTAAAGGTTATGATTGAGCTTTAAAAAGTATTGTTTTGTTCATAGTGGATTTAAAATTCTTTGGTGAGTTAAGGGAAAAGACATAGGCAAGGAGGTTGAACCTCTATAAAAATGTTGTGTCTTTGATTTTCATTTTCTCTGCACTTAGCATTTCAATCTTACTTCAAAAAGAAAATCAATTTTCACTAGAATTGCAAAAATTTTTCAAAGAGACCAATTCACCCCCTCTTGGACTTATTCATTTGAGCTTATTACACTAACAATTAGTATCGAAGTTGTCACATCCAATTTTGTGGTGGAATATGATCGACGCATGGACCCAGGTGGATATAACTCATTAGGCCCAAACAAAACTTGTTTTATTCATTCACTAAACATTCATAATCATGTGCAGAAGCATGCATCCAATCATCCATATGCATACATTGTAATCACATGCATGCAACCATAGACAACATTACATAGTTATGGAACTTCTCAACATAAATAATGTAAGTGTAATCATCTCATATATCATCATAGTGCTATAATCTCATGCACAGTATCATTTTGTCATAGCCCAAATCTCAAACCATGACCGGCGTATAGGCCCAATGGGCATAGCCCACTAAGCCCAAGCAAGCCTATTTATGTGATCTTGTTCATCGTTCCAACCATCATTTCTAATGTCACATTCCGTATTTCTTGACTATATAAAAATATTCAATGATACACTATGATAATCAAATACTCACGTTGTATTATACCAAAATAATGTCACCTATTTGCCAATTCATAGTGGCATAATTAATCTAATACACACATTTTTATTTATAACATGAATCCTAATGATTTATGTTACATGTACATGTACCTTGACAAAGACTTTTGATTGTCAGTGGAGTGACCTTGGGTGAAAATACAACTACTGAGATGCCGTAGTGTTTACCAAAAGACGAGCGTGTATGGACGTCTTGGTCTAGGTCCTAATTGCCTCTAAATTTGAAAACACGAAGTTTAAAAACATGAGAATAAAACTCAGTGAGTGAACATAAGAAGGGAACAAGCAATTGATAAGGAGAATTTGGAAATCATGATGCATTTGTTTCAAAAATAATGCAATTGAGTTAATTTCTTACTAAAAAACCCTTATTTCAAACTTTAATCAATAGCTTCAAAGTGTTGAAAAACCTATGAGCAATCCAAGAAGTTAAATGGGTAAAAATATGTCAAAATCAAGCAAGGTAACAAGCATGACAGTAAGTTTCTCACTGTAGCGAGAAACATTCCTAGTTTGCATGTGTTTCGGTTTTTTAGGCATATCTCCTACTAAAGAAGTCCAATTGATATAATTTTTGGATCATTATAAAGATAAAAGGATGGGATACAACTTTGATGTTGACCACTTTGCCCAGGTCTAATTGGAAGGTGGTTAAAATATTTGTCAAATTGAAAGCACTTTCTTGCTACAGTGGAAAGGCATTCTTGGTTTGTATATGTTTCGGTTTTTCAAGTATATCTCAAGCTAAAGAGGTCCAATTGACATGATTTTTTGACCATTAGAAAGCTAAGAGGCTGGGATACAACTTTTATGTTTTTCACTTTGCCCAGTTCTAATTGAAAGGTGGCAAAAATCATTATCAAAGTGATAGTAGTGCATAAGAATATGAAATCACCCTAGAATTTCTAGCTACAACGAGAATGGATTCTTGCTGCAGCGAGATTTAGGGCAGATGACAATTAAGGGGTTTTCACATGCCACAAAATCCATCCTTACCATATTGCACATCAAAGTGAACACATTGACAATAATCAAGTTATCAATATTCAAAACAATCATATATTGTAATCATAAAGTTGCTATCACATATGCATATATAAACACATATAAACAAGTACACCACTCCACTTCATTCATCATCATGTGCACTCCCTACTCACACATTTCAACATCATCAACATCATGGGTCATCATCAGCTTATGTGCACTTCTTACTCGTACATAACTGGGTCATCATCGGCTCATGTGCACTCCTTACTCACACATAGCTGGGTCATCATCATCACACAATATTATTTAGCAAGGTACAACATATACTCATATATATATATATATATCAACAAAATAGAGGAGCACATGGATTCAATTTTTTTCCATTTCACAGCATCCAAACATTTTATCAAGGGCTTGTTCCCAAGGCACTCGTTTTAAAAGAAAAGTTGGATAAAATAATTCAAATATTTTGTTCAAATACATTCACATTCCCAAAACAATTTTGAAATGCAAGTTCACTCATCGGTCTTGTTGATTCCTTGAATCAACTCTAACTTCAAGTAATGTTCCAAATGGACATGTGAGGCCTTGTTGGAACTTATCACACACAACATCACAACCAACCCAAATTGGCATTAATATGATTCCAAAAACTATTTCCTAAATCAAGCTTTACTAGTTATTCCTAACTAGTTTCCAATTGCTATTTGACTAGCCATTCATTTATACTACTCTAGTCACATTAGAAATAATAACAACCTTCCACAATAAAACAGCCCACATATCAACTTATTGACCTTCATCAACAACTAAAGGAATTAACCTTAACTCATACTCACCTTGATGGTTTTGTAGTTGAATTCTTTCTCAAAAGTCTTCAAGCTATTAGAGAAACTCTCTTTCTCTCTCTCTCTCTCTCTCTCTCTCTCTCTCTCTTTCTACAACTTTCAACTAGTGAGAGAAAGTGTTGAGGAAAGACTTTTGTGGGCTTTTTAAGGTGAAAGAGTGAAAAAACATGAAAAACCCTATGGAAAAGTGCTCACAAGCATGAAATTTGGAATTAACTTAAAAAGCTATGGAAGTTTCAAGGTTTTCTTCCCATGGAGGATGAAGAAAATGTGAAATGGAGAGAAGAGTTGGGGAAGAAGAAAAAGCTACTGGAAGTTGTTGGAGCTTTAGATATTTATATCTAAAGTTTATCCATTTCTCATGTAATTTACCAAAATGCCCTCTATAAGGTGACTTTGTCTTCTTCTTTCCTTTGGTTCAACTTTTTACTCTTTTAACATTGAGACAAAGTCCATCATAGTCTAGAAGTACTCGAGTTTACGAAAACTTAAAAATTTCGACTCAAGGTGAAAAATGACCATTTTGCCCCTACCTTAGTAATCATCATTATTTCTATTTCCTTCATCATTTATTTTCATCATTCATTCATTCCTTAGGCCTATTTCGAGCTTAATAGCATAAAAAAAACCCACTCGTAGGAGCTCATCAAGTGAAATTACAAAATTACCTTTAGTTTGCATTATCGCATCTACTTCTGATTATGTGTCTATGGAGGTCGAGATTTCACAGGTTCACTTCTGAATTATCCTTTTTAACTCGGTAATTAATCTCAATTGGGATCCGTAAATTTTATTAGCCACCATATCAAAATACGGAGTACTACATATATAAACATTTATCGACACCTTTGGGTGTCCATGTAGGCTTTTGAGCCACCTTTGCATATTTATTCATAACATTCATAACATAAATGTCAAGCATTGGCTACATCATTATAATCATGTACAGTATCCAAAAACATAAACATGGTTCAAGACTGACTCATTAGTGGAACATAACTGACTATCTAGGCATCAAGTGGCTACTAGACACCTACCGAAGGAAGATGACAACAAACTTGTATCTACAACTTGATAGTAAACTAATTATTGATCTACAAAACAAATATTGGGATAACAATTGTGAGTCACAAAGACTCCGTAAGTGGATACGGGGAAAGGAACAAGCCAAGGGGGAGAGTTTTTTGTAACCATGCACTTGTAATCACACGCTAATCATAAACCTTTAAACATTTCCATATAGTTCATGAAACATGGTATTTAATACATTTTAAATAACATTGCATGGGAAACAAGTTTCTAAAACCCTTGGAAAATTATTTACCTTTGAAAAATTCCTTGAACACACATGGAAACTCGTGTCTATCAAGCATCTATTGATAGATAAGGGGAATTTATTGATAGATAAAATACAAAATGCTTCCTGTAACATTCTACCTTCTATCTATCGATAGATGTCACAACCTAATTCTCGGGCCATGACCAGCGAAAGGACCCAATGAGCATAGCTCACTAAGCCAAAGCAAGCCTATTTTTATTTACTTTAATCCATATATGATCGTGTGAGGCATCCACACACATTGCACCCAGTGCACACAAAGCCAACTCACAATGGCATTTTAGATAAAATATGTACATACATACCGGTCAAACATAAAATTTGACAATGTACGTTACATGTACATAATCACAATACAAAAGGCCCATGACTTCTAGCGGAGAATTTACAAGAAAAACGGGCAACTATCGAATGCCGTACACCTACTAGGAGACGAACTACATTGATCCTGCGATCTAGGAATCTACAATTTCCTGATCTGAAAACATGAATTTTTGAAAATTGTGAGTACGAAACTCAGTGAGCGAACATTAGGTGGGACCAAGCAATAATATCCGGAAGGATTTAAAACCATGATGCACATACTTGGAACAAAACCATTTTAATTCAATTAAATATTAAACCTTTCCCCTCAATTCGAATTAATTTACAATGAATAGTGCTCATTTTCACACATATACACACATAGATGAACACAATTATCACCACTATCTCACCATCTCATGTGCAACCCTCACATCGCGCACATAGCTAGAGTTATCGCGTGCATTCCCCCACATCGTGCATAGGCAATATCATCCTCCATATTTTCGCACCCATCATCACCGACATGTGCTCCCCCACATCGTGCACATGTACGGTTATAATTATCACACATTATTATTATCAATACATATCACACATGTACACATATATAGCAACATTTTATAGGAGCAAATGAATTCATGCCTTTATGCATATCACAATTCACACATCAAAACATTTTTATCAAGGGCTTGTTTCTTGGCACGTATTTTAAGAAATTTAGATAAAATCATTCAGATTATCCATCTCAATACATGTACATTTCCCAAAATCAAAATTGAAATGCAAGTTCACTCACAGTTATCGAAAATCCAGATTTCGGGTGCACTCGGACTAATAGTCCTCAAGCGCTATTCCTTTGCCTTTTTCGAACGTCTCACCACCTTGACAAATAACAAAGTTGAGGAATTTACTATATTGTCCCTAAATTGATATAAACTAACTTAAATTACTAATTCATAATATGCAAGTGCAAAAATGCGTCTGATTATCGCTTAAACGCGGTATCGATTAAATTCGACCAATTGTCCGATTAATTGACGATTGTGTCCAAATCAGCTCAAAATTAATCCATTTCTCCTCTAATATCTTAATTCACCAAGCACATTTCAAATAACTAAATTTCAGCATTGAAATCCTTTAATTTCTTTAGGTGAAAATTCAGTCATTACGGTGCACTTACACCGTAATTTTTCCTAGTCACATTTCTCACTTAATTCATCATTTTTCCAAGCCATTTTCGTTGAAATACAAACAATCCCCCATTGATATTCAGCCTACATGGTTCAGCCAATGAAGAATCCTAAAGAGATTGAATGTTTTTCTTATATTTTTGTTCATAACCATGCTTAACTACCTCTAAACATCAACATAGTCTAAAATCAAGCCAATCCAACATTAATTTCTCCTCCATACCCATTTTTCAGAATTTAATTCATCATGATAACTTAATATTCAACCATGAAAAATAAGGAATAAAGCATGGATAAGCTAGGATTAAAGTAAAACTAAAGAAATTCTACCTTTGTTTTGCTTGATTCTTGAAAAACACTTGAAATCTCTTGATTTTTGGCTAGGTTTTTGCTTTTCTCCTTTTGTTTTCTTTCTTTTCTCTTCAATTCTGGTTCATGCCGATTTTGGTGAGAGAAAATGGGTTTTATGGCTGATTTTTATGCTTTAATATTAAAATATTAAAGCTTGACACATGGCACAAAGCCATTAGTCCATTATTTTAAAATTTCAACTTTTTCTACTTAATTTCCCACCACAATTAATTCCATATTTATCCATTCTACCACAAATAAAATCCCTTGGTCTTGACAAGTGCTGGGGTAAAAAATTTACCGATTTGCCCTCGGGGTAAAAAAATTACAATTTTGCCCCTATACTTCGAAATGTACTGGAATTACATTATTTGTATTTTTCAACCTCAAATAACACTAATATTGATCAATCTTAATCTAATGAGGCCAAACTCTTTTCTAAAAATTCCCGTTTGGTTCTCTAGTGGCAAAATTACCATTTTACTCTTGTGCTCCAAAAATACTGAGAATCATAATTTTTCACTGCCAAACATCGTTTTATATTCTAATAATCATAATTATATTTCATATAATTGTTCTTGATCAAATGTGATCAAATCTTTGCTAAAAATTTCCATTTTGTCCTTAAATGGCAAAATGACCGTTTTGTCCCTAATTGGTCAATTTTCCCGATTAACTCCAAACTGGACCTTGAACTTCGAATCATCATTCTAAGTCATTCTGTGGGTTTTAAAATTTTCAAATTCCTCTTAGAATTTCTATTTTAACTAGTTCAAGGCTCGATTTAACTTAGTTGTACCACTCGATACAATACCGTTTTTTAATCGAGCTTGATAGGGTTTCACATTTTCCCCCACTAATAAAAATTCGGTCCCTGAATTTAAATTTAAAGTAGAATGGCTTACCTTTACATATCGAAGAGGTGTGGATACTTTGTCTGCATTTCCTCCTCAACTTCTCTCGTTACCTTTTCATTAGTGAGATTTTGCCACAACACTTTCGCTGATGCCACATCCTTTGATCGGAGCTTTTTGACTTGTCTGTGAAGAATAACTACTGGTTGTTCCTCATAAGTCAAATCATCCTACAACTGAACGGTTTCATACCGTATTACATGTGAAGGGTCCGGATTATACTTCCTCAACATCGACACATGGAACACGAGGTGTATATTAGAAAGGTCTGGTGGTAATGCCAATCGGTATGCCACTGCTCCAACCCTCTCTAAGATCTCGAAGGGTCTTATATACCCAGGGCTTAATTTCCCTTTCTTGCCAAACCTCATTACCCCTTTGGTTGGCGAGACTTTTAAAAATACATGGTATCCCACTTGAAACTCCAAATCCCTTCGTCGGTTATCAGCATAAGACTTTTGCCTACTTTGGGCTGTAAGCATCCTTTGGGGAATCATACGAATTTTATCAGTGGCGTCCTGCACCAACTCAGGCCCTAACAGTTTCCTTTCCCCTACTTCTAGCCATCCAATGGGTGACCTGCACCTCTTTCCATATAGTGCTTCAAATAGTGCCATTTGGATGCTAGATTGGAAACTGTTATTGTAAGCAAACTCCACTAAGGGTAAATACCGACCCCATTTGACTCCAAGGTCTATTACACATGCCCTCAACATGTCTTCCAAAGTCTGTATGGTTCGTTCAGACTGTCCATCAGTCTGGGGGTGGAAAGCTGTACTAAAATCCAACTTAGTGCCCAATGCTTCTTGTAACTTTTCCCAGAATCTGCTAGTAAACTGTGTCCCTCTGTCCGACACTATAGAAACAAGAATGCCATGCAACCGTATTATCTCATCCACATAGAGCTGGGCATACTGGGCAGCTCCATATGTGGTTTTAATTAGGAAGAAATGAACTGATTTCGTTAACCGATCCACTATGACCCATATCGAATCATAACCCCCACTAGTTCGAGGCAAACCCGTCACAAAGTCCATGGCAATATGCTCCCATTTCCATTCGGGCACTGGTAATGGCTGTAGTAATCCTGCAAGCCTTTGGTGCTCTACTTTAACTTGTTGACACACTATGCACTTGGAGACAAACTCAGCTACATCTTTCTTAAGTCTTTCCCACCAATACACTTCCTTCAAATCTTGATACATCTTTGTAGCTCCTGGATGTATCACATAAGCTGTCATATGCGTTTCCTCCAATATCTCTCTTCTCAACCCATCACTATCAGGCACATAAAGTCTAGTTCCATACCTTAACACTCCATCTGTGCCTCTAGTAAACATTTTCTCTTTCTTTCCCTGAGAATCCTCTAAGACCTTAGCTACAAACTCATCTTTACCTTGTGCCTCTTTAATTCGGTCCATTAAGACAGGCCTCACTCTAAAATGGGCTAGCAATGCATCTGCCTTGGAGACTTCCAAATGCACATCCATGTCTCCCAAGCTATGCATCTCTCTAACCAACAATTTCTTGTCTGTGGAGATATGTGCTAGGCTACCCATCGATTTTCGACTTAGGGCATTCGCCACTACATTAGCTTTACTGGGATGGTAAAGAATAGTATAATCATAATCCTTTAACAACTCCATCCATCTACGTTGCAGTAAGTTTAAATCCTTCTGCTGAAATATATATTTCAAACTTTTGTGGTCCGTATATATCTCACAAGTCTCACTATACAAGTAATGTCTCTAAATTTTCAAGGCAAACACGATTGCTGCCATATCCAAATCGTGTGTGGGGTAATTCTGTTCATGCCATTTAAGTTGTCTCGATGCAAATGCAATCACCTTCCTGTGTTGCATTAGCACACATCTTAAACCAACCAACGAGGCATCACAAAATACTGTATAACCCCTTGTGCCTTGTGGTAGGCTCAACATTGGAGCTGTGGTGAGACATGTCTTAAGCTTCTCAAAGCTATCTTCACAAGCATTTGACCACACAAATTTTGTATCCTTATGTGTCATCTTGGTCAGAGGGGCGGTTATTCTCGAAAAATCCTTGACAAAGCGACGATAGTAGCCTGCCAACCCTAAAAAGCTTCTAATCTCCGTGACTGATGTTGGCCTTGGCCATTTTTCCACTGCCTCCACTTTCTTTGGATCGACTTGTACCCCATCCTTAGATACCACATGTCCTAAGAATGTAACACTTTCAAGCCAAAACTCACATTTGGAAAAATTGGCAAACAATCGATGCTCTCTCAAAGTTTGGAACATTATCTTAAGATGCTGCTCGTGCTCCTCTCGACTTCTCGAATAGATCAAAATATCATCAATGAACACCACTACAAACTTGTCCAAGTAGGGTTTGAACACTCGGTTCATCAAATCCATAAAGGCCATAGGGGCATTAGTAAGCCCAAATGACATTACCAAGAACTCATAATGCCCATACCTAGTCCAAAATGCGATCTTTGGCACATCCTCATCCTGGATCCTCAATTGATGATACCCAGATCGTAAATCTATCTTTGAGAAACATTGTGCCCCTTGCAACTGATCAAACAGGTCATCTATTCTTGGGAGGGGGTACTTGTTCTTCACTGTTACCTTATTAAGTTGTCGGTAGTCAATGCATAGTCTGAGTGACCTATTTTTCTTCTTTACGAATAACACCGGTGCTCCCCATGGTGAAACACTAGGGTGAATGAAACCTTTGTCTAGCAGATCCTCAAACTGATCCTTGAGCTCTTTGAGCTCTATTGGTGGAATATGATATGAGGGTATGGATATGGGTCTAGTATCAAGAATCAACTCTATGCAAAATTTGATCTTTGTTCTGGAGGTAAACCCGATAGCTCCTCGGGAAATACATCCACAAACTCATTCACTACCGACACTTAACTTATATCTCTGACCTCTGCTTGGGTATTCCTCACGACAGACAAGTAACCTTGACAGCCCTGCCTCAATAACTTCCTGGCAGATATGGCTGATATCAAGTTGGTCGGAACATTACTTTTATCCCCCTAGATTTTAAATGATGGCTCACCTGGGAAATCAAATCTAACTATCTTATGGTAACAGTCTACACTAGCATGACAAGGTGACAGCCAGTCCATTCTTAATATCACATCAAAATCCAAGGTGGCTAACACCACTAAATTCACTAGGGTGTTCTTATCCTTGATTTGGACTTCACAAGACTGTTATTCCCATTTAGCCACAAATGCCTCCTTCAAAGGAGTAGACACCACTAATTATTCTTCCCTCCTAACACAATCTTTACCCAATCAAAGTGCAAAGTATGGAGAGATAAAAGAATGAGTAGATCTAGGGTCAAACAATACTCTAGCATCCATATTACAAATGGAAAAAGTACTTGAGACTACTGCATTAGACATTTGGGCATCTTGGGGAGTCAAAGCATACACCCTCGCTTGGCCTCTTCTTGTTGAACTTTGACGTCTAGACCCAGTGGGTCTACCCCGAGAAGAAGCACCGGCACCTCTATCTCATGTCTCGCTAACCTCCTGGCCAATTGAGACAACTGTCGAAGGAGCAGACAAAGCTGGCCGAGTAGAACCGCGAACAGAACCTTGCAGTTGTTGGGCCATCGGGCAATTCCTTCACATGTGTCCAGGCTGGCCACAATTAAAAGAAGTCTTTACAGGACGATATCATTGTCATCTGTGTGGTCTCCCACAATTATTGCAGGAAGGGATAGCTTGATTACTCTGCTTGGAATCTTGTGGCTGCCTCCTTCCATTAAAAGTGTTCAACCCTGATCTAGCGCTGGCACTCGCCACATCATTTTCCCGTTGGGGAAACTTTGATCCCCTTTGTGGTCCTTAACTGCTAGAGAATGAAATTCTATTACCGAAATCTCTACAGCCTTGATAACCCTTTGTTTTGGCCCTTTTTGCTTTATCTCTTGCAGCCCTACTCTTACCGGTCTTCATTTTAATTTGTTGAGCACAATCTACTACCGTAGAGTACGTATGGAAATCTCGAGAGGCCACAGCCTTAAACAATGGTTCCACCAGTCCATCCACAAACCTTGGGACCTTCATCTCCTCGGTGGAAACCAAATATGGTGCATATCAAGACAGCTGCGTAAATTTTATATCATACTCCGACACCGTCATGCCCGGAGTTTGCACCAATGCCTCAAACTCTCTGGCTCGGGCATTTCGCACACTGTGCGATAAAAATCGATCGAGGAAGGCTGTACTAAATTTACTCCAAGTCAATAGTGGAGCATCTGTCGGTCTATCCCTTCATAAGGAGTCATACCATTCTTGTGCTATATTTTCCAATTGGAAAGCTGCTAGCTTTATTGATCTAACACTAGAGCATCCCAAGGCATTACAGATCTTTGCCATCTTATCCAAGAAAACTTGGGGCCTCTCCGATGCATCCGACCTAGTAAACAATGGAGGCTTGAGTTTCAGAAAATCAGGGAGCGAAACTTCTACCTGACCTCTTTCACCCTCTTGAGGTTGGCGGTCGGTCTGGCCTTGTGAACTAGGGGACGCTTGTGCTACGTGTCTCCCTTCCACTACCTTCTGTATATCCTCCATAAGAGCTGCCATCATTTTTACAACCCGATTAACTCCTTACAAACCCGTCACCAAGTCTTCAACTGTAATGCCCCCAGTCGGTGGCTTATCTGCCTTACCTACAGGCTGTCTCTCCTTTCTCCTATTCTCGAGCGTATCTGCCCTTACCGGTTTAACAACCCTGCCACGTCTACCTCGCCCCTACGGTTGGGTGCTTGTGGCCTATTAGTCATCTCAGTGGGGACATCTTGTTCCCCCACTTGTCTCGAGGTGGCTCGTGTCTTAGGTGGCATTCTTATCTAGACAAGAGCAACACCCATTATTAAACACAATTAAGAAAATAAGGTGGTTTCTAAGATTGAGAATTTATACGGTTCCTCGATTATGAAATGTGCCGCGACTCACAGTTCATAATCAGAGATCCCACATAAAGACCTGACTCTCAGCTAGACCAAACAAGAACACCCTAAGACCTAAACAACCTAGGGCTCTGATACCAACTTTGTCACGACCTAATTCACGGGTCATGACCGGCGCAAGGACCCAATGAGCATAGCTCACCAAGCCTATTTTTATTTACTTTAATCCACGTATGATCCTGTGAGGCATCTATACATATTGCACCCAGTGCACACAAAGCCAACTCACAATGGCATTATAGATAAAATATGTACATACATACCGGTCAAACATAAAATTTGAGAATGTACATTACATGTACATTATCACAATACAAAAGTCCCATGACTTCCAACGAAGAATTTACAAGAAAAACGACCAACTATTGAATGTCAGACACTTACCAAGAGACGAACTACATTGATCCCGCGATCTAGGAATCTACAATCTCTTGATCTGGAAACATGAATTTTTGAAAATTGTGAGTACGAAACTCAATGAGTGAACATTATGTGGGAACAAGCAATAATATCTGGAAAGATTTAAAACCATGATGCACATACTTGGAACAAAACCATTTTAATTCAATTCAATATTAAACGTTTCCCTTCAATTCGAATTAATTTACAATGAAGAGTGCTCATTTTCACACATAGATGAACACAATTATCACCACTATCTCACCATCTCATGTGCATCCCCCACATCGCGCACATAGTTGGAGTTATCGTGTGCATCCCCCCACATCGTGCACAGGCAATATCATCCTTCATATTTTTGCACCCATCATCATTGACATGTGCTCCCCCACATAGTGCACATGTACGGTTATAATTATCACACATTATTATTATCAATACATATCACACATGTACACATATATAGCAACATTTTATAGGAGCACATGAATTCATGCCTTTATGCATATCCAATTCACACATCAAAACATTTTTATCAAGGGCTTGTTCCTCGGCACGTATTTTAAGAAATTTGGATAAAATCATTCAGATTATCCATCTCAATACATGTACATTTCCCAAAATTAAAATTGAAATGCAAGTTCACTCACAGTTATCGAAAATCTGGATTCTGGGTGCACTCGGACTAATAGTCCTCAAGTGCTATTCCTTTACCTTTTTTGAATGTCTCACCACCTTGACAAATAACAAATTCGAGGAATTTACTATATTGTCCCTAAATTGATATAAACTAACTTAAATTACTAATGCATAATATGCAAATGCAAAAATGCGTCCGATTATCGCTTAAACGCGATATCGATTAAATTCGACCAATTATCTGATTAATTGATGATTGTGTCCAAATCACCTCCAAATTAATCCATTTGTCCTCTAATATCTTAATTCACCAATCACATTTCAAATAACTAAATTTCAGTTTTGAAATCCTTTAATTTCTTCAGGTGAAAATTCGGTCATTACGGTGCACTTACACCGTAATTTTTCCTAGTCACATTTCTCACTTAATTCATCATTTTTCCAAGCCATTTTCCTTGAAATACAAACAATCCCCCATTGATATTCAGCCTACATGGTTCGGCCAATGAAGAATCGTAAGAGATTGAATGTTTTTCTTATATTTTTGTTCATAACCATGCTTAACTACCTCTAAACATCAACATAGTCTAAAATGAAGCCAATCCAACATTAATTTCTCTTCCATACCCATTTTTCAGAATTTAATTCATCATGATAACTCAATATTCAACCATGGAAAATAAGGAATAAAGCATGGGTAAGCTAGGATTAAAGTAAAACTAAAGAAATACTACTTTTGTTTTGCTTGATTCTTGAAAAACACTTGAAATCTCTTGATTTTTGGCTAGGTTTTTGCTTTTCTCCTTTTGTTTTTTTTCTTTTCTCTTCAATTCTGGTTCATGCCGATTTTGGTGAGAGAAAATGGGTTTTATGGCTGATTTTTATGCTTTAATATTAAAATATTAAAGCTTGACACATGGCATAAAGCCATTGGTCCATTATTTTAAAATTTTGACTTTTTCTACTTAATTTCCCACCACAATTAATTCCATATTTATCCATTCCTACCACAAATAAAATCCCTTGGTCTTGACAAGTGCTGGGGCAAAAAATTTATCGATTTGCCCCCAGGGTAGAAAAATTACGATTTTGCCCCTATACTCCGAAATGTACCGGAATTACATTATTTCTACTTTTCAACCTCAAATAACAGCAATATTGATCAATCTTAATCAAATGAGGCCAAAATCTTTTCTAAAAATTCCCGTTTGGTTCTCTAGTAGTTAAATTACCATTTTGCCCTTGTACTCCAAAAATACCGAGAATCATAATTTTTCACTACTAAACATCGTTTTATACTCCAATAATCATAATTATATTTCATATAATTATTCTTGATCAAATGTGACCAAATCTTTGCTAAAAATTCTCATTTTGTCTTTAAATGGAAAAATGACCGTTTTGTCCCTAATCGGTCAATTTTTTCGATTAACTCCGAACTGGACCTTGAACTCCGAATCATCATTCTAAGTCATTCTGTGGGTTTTAGAATTTTTAAATTCCTCTTAAAATTTCTATTTGAACTAGTTCAAGGCTCGATTTAACTTGGTTGTACCACTCGGTATAATACCGTATTTTAATCGAGCTTGACAGGGTCTCACAATAGATGACCTTTAAGTATCGATAGATCAATACTGTAACTTACTTTTTTGAGTAAAGTCCTGCACATAATCATTCCATAAGTCTTATCTCATGGGATTATCTCTTAAGCTAAGGTTCTGTCTAACGAAGCCAACATCACCACAATTTAGTGTGAATAACATCATCAATAATCATTCAATCTTAGTCTAAGCATTGAAATGTACAACACATGAAGGAATACTCATTCAATCATGACTTAATCTCATTAACCTCATTCATCATATCATTCTTATCTATGAGGAGGTTCGTTCCATTTTGACAAATAATTGTTCAAACCCCCACTAATTAAAGGTTTTCTAGCACCATGTGTGAGTGGCATCCCACCTCGCCTATAATTCTTCAAGTGGTCACCCTACATTAGCGAGTAGTGGACAATGTCCTCACTACTATCTAGTTCACCTTGCCTAAACAATCATCATAGCTGTGTGAGTGGCACATCGACCTTACCTACAATCTTTGAGTGGTCCTACCCCACTTAAGCAAATAATGATTAGTCCCCATTATTGTCATAAGATTCCTCAAGCTTAGGATCATTCTCATTTTTAGCTTAGATCATAAACCTGTAACATTTTCATAAATCAGTATCATACTCAGCCCATAGTATATATTACTATCTTAACACATACATCTCATGGCACACATTTCATATCATGTACACTAAGGATGCTAAAATAGGATTTTTTAGGTATCGCATGAAACATATGAAGGCAAATGAGTGGTCAAGATAGGAATCATCACCCCAAGTGTTCAAGGGAAAATATTTTATTAGTACTTGGTTAAAATTAGCTTAATCAAATCCTTGGCCAAGGTGATTAGGAGATTATGGAATCAGTTTCATAAGTCTCTATAAAGCTAATTATCTTACTATAAGAACAAATATGGAGGTCAATAAGAGTAAGCATTGCATCAAGCTCTTATCATTTTTGGGATACACGATTAGAGAATGAATTATATTGATAAATTGTACACTAAAAGGCTGTTAAAGGATCGTTTGACTCTCCTAACAATTGGGTGGCCATGATGCATTACTGGATGCCAATCTTGGTCTATGGAATTGAATTAGTTAATTTAAAATTGAATATGATTCATTTAAATTAGTTAGCTAATAAAATTATAATTCAATTCCATTGCCAACATGTTAGGAATGTAATTGGTCACACATAAAGGTTGTAATTTAATTAAATTGAGAGTCTGATGATTTAAGTTAAACTTAAATCAAATTCTATGTTTTAACTACTGAAGACCTAATTAAAAGAGTTTAGTTAGGCATTAGTTAAATATTATAACTATTATAATATTAAGGACTTATTTTAAAAATTTTAATAAGTCTAACAATAAAATTAAACCTAGATATAAATATCACATTATAGCCACTTTTTTCAAAGGCAACAAAAGCAAAAAAAAAAAAAACTAAGATTTTTCTCTTGAGTGCTGCCACTGTTGAGAGGGTTTTTCAAAAAACTTCTCCATTGATTCTTTGTTGGAAATCAAAGAAGAAAAGAAGACAAATCATTGTCCACTTGCTAGCACAAGCCCTTGGCATAAAGCTCTTTCTTTAAGAAGGATTCATTGTAATCGTGCGTGCAACATTAGAGGCCAAGCATTTGAGTGGCTGGGATTCTTTCACACAAGAAGTGTCGACATTTTTAAGCACCAAAAGGAATCCATTTGATTATGATATCATTTGGAAAGGTAAAAACCTTTTCTAATTTTCTATGGTGTTTAACTTTGCATTAAATAACCAAGGTGATCAAAAGCTCGGAGGCATGGTTTTTATTTTGTTTCAATTTTTGTTTATCCTTGTGTTGATGCTCTAATCTTGCCATTCCTGGTAGTGGTATTGGAGCCTCCCTTGTCTCGTTTTAATGCAAAGGTGTGTCTTGTTATTATTTAATTCCAATTCTGATTGAATGTTAGACATTTGGAAGAGATATGTAAGTTTTAAATTTCGATTATATTTTAAAGTAGTTTATCACAGATTCGATTTTTAATTTTTAACACTAATTTGTTTTAGTAACTAATCTTGTTTAAGTGTCTCAATTTTTTAGAACAATATGTGAATGAGATGCACAAAAGAGTTTGGCAAAAAAAGGATTCAAATTTATGGGAAATAATATGCATTTTGGTGATAGAATTCAATTTTGTCCAAATTTGCATATGGTTCAATTTTCAGTTTTTAACAGTTGCCTAAAAGCCTCTAAAAAGTTTGAAAAAATATAAAAGTATTCTACATTGAAAGTATTTCAATATGATTGCTTACCAGTTTCAAACAATGAAGGAAAGGCCATGAAATCGTGGTTGAAACCACTACTGCCAACAACAGTTTCAAGTCGTGGTTTTGGCTGAGAAAGGCTTCTTCAAAGAGTCCTAAAATTGTGCAATTGTTGCACCTTTTCATATAAATTTTGAACTTTGAATAAGTTCAAAAGATTCTTGGAAAGATTACTATAATTAAGGGATTTAATCTCTTGATTTATGCCACCATAAAGCCACATATGCAACCTAAAAACTGTAGTTGTGTACAAAATACATAGGCTAGATTATTGGGGGTTTTGGCCAACTAAATCAAGTCAGAAAGTTATGAAATTTAAATATGGAAAGGTTCCATATGTTAGCTGATCATGGTTAAAATTTGGCAATTAAATTCCTCGATTTACTACTGTATCAAGCCACAAAACCATGACTAGTATAGTGCTACTAGAATTTTGCAAAGTTATGGTTATTGGGATTTTAATGTCCATATTTGTAGCCTAAATTGGTGCAATTAAAACCACTAATTCACTAAAAAATATCTTATGAAAAAGTTCTACAAAGATAAATTTTGATATATTTAAATTAAAGAATTTGATTTTTTAAAATAAAGATATCATAATTTAATTAATCATATCCATAAATGTAGGAATTTGATTCCTACAAATATGAAAGTGCGATAAATATGGATAAGATAAATATCATGAATTAATTTCCTTCTTTTAAGAAGGAAAATTTGAATAGGACACTTAAATATAAGTAAAGATAATGTTATATTAAATATTAGATTTAAATTATCTAATGAGATTAGATAATTAAAGACACATAATCTTTAATTTAAAAGGATTAGTAAAAATTACTTACAACGTTTAAAGATTACGAATTAAAAATGTTTTAATTTGTAATAATATTTTAATTCTAATCATAATAAGATTAAGATGGACAATGTTACTAATATGGATTAGTAAAGACTTTCCATATATGGGAAACTATTTTTATACATTGAATTAAAAATGAAATCGAAATTAGTTGCACATTAATTTCAAATGCCTCATATGATTAACAATTAGAATAAGATATAGTTTTAATTTTATGTTCATGTGGATGGATGAATGTGGATGATTACAGACTAGGCCCAACATGATTGTGGATGTATGGTTAAATTTTATCATGGTATTTATTTATTAAATAAGGTCTGTGCACCTTACTTTTCATTTGATTTTCGAGGATTGTAAAATTCTCTCCTCCCCTAACTCCCCTCGAATGTACCATGAGGTTTTGTTACTAAAATATAATTAGTTACATTTAAGTGTAGAATTAAGATTCGTTTAGGAGTTATTTTACAATTCGAAGATAAAGACCTAAAGGCACCATGAAGATACAAGGCGGAAGATTGCAATATGTTGTATGTTATCCCTAAGGTTTGACCAAGCTAATTTCCTACAATGGGTCAAGGAAATTAGTATAGATAAAGTCCATAATCATCCAAAGTAGAATGCATGCGATTGATTTATTTTATACCATTTAATAAATTCTATGTGATACAAAGCAGAATGCATGAGATAGATTTATTATATACGGTTAATACATACTATGCATGCAAAAATGAGACTCTAATAAAAACAAATAGTGAAATCCCTTGGTAAATATTGAGTCACATGCCTTGCATGATTAAGTTGCCTTCCACCATATAATAAGATAACTCGACTGCTCTTTTAATTGAAGATTTGTTAAGTATACTCAAGGTCACACTTTTACATGATTATGTTTGAGTTATTGTTGGATCTTACTTAATTAGTTTTATAAAATCCAAATGCTTGGAAACTTGATTATTATGGAAACTAGAGGTAATGGCTAAGCGAAACATATATGATATTGTAGAACCCCATACCTTGATAAGGTGGCTAATAATGCTAGTTTTATGTTATTTATATTTATTTTATGTTTTTATAGGAGTAGGATCAAAAATAATTTTTATTGGTGAAGAAAGGTGCATGATGGACTGTTGCTTTATTTGCATATGTTTCGGTTTTTCAAGCATATCTCCCACTACAGAAGTCAAATTGACATGATTTTTGGACCATTAGAAAGCTAAGAGGTAGGGCTACAACTTTGTTACCACTTTGCCTAGTTTTAGGGGGAAAGTGGTCAAAATCTTTTATCGAAGTCAAAGTACTACACCAGAAGAATAGAATTTGGCAAAATGTTTGAGTGCTGCAGCGCTGGGAATTAAGAGCCGCGACCCTCACCGTATTTTCCACAAATAACAAGTTTATGGGACTTTGGAAGCTAGGGCTTTTGGGAGGCTATTTAAGGGACTTTTTTAGAGGATTTTGGACCTTTTCTCAATATCAAAAGAGTAAAAAGATTACACAAAGGATATGAATAAGATAAGCCACCTTGTTAAGGGTATTATTGTAATTACATGAAAAATTAGATAAGCTTTGGCTATAAATATTTGATTCTCCAGCAGCTTCTCTTCATTTTTCCAACACCTTCTTCATCTTCCATGGGAGGAAACCTTAGATCATCCATAACTTTCTCATAGAAAATCTAAATTTCATGTTTTTGCCCACTTTTCATAAGGTTTCTCATGCTCTTTCCTTTCGACACCTCAAAAGCCCTTAAAGGTCTTTCCTTGGTATATTTTCTCACTAGCTGGATAGGTAGAGAGAGAAAGAGAGAGAGAGAGAGAGATAGAGAGAGAGAGAGAGAGAGAGAGAGAGCTTGAAAGCTCTTGAAAAGGAATTCAACTACAAAAAAACCACCAAGCTGAGTAATGAATTAGGTTTAATTTTCAAGTTGTTAATAATGGTTGATGATTAGAGTGGTAAGTTGATCCATTGTTGAGGTTGTTATTCATTTTTAGAATGACTAGAGTAGTGTAAACAAATAACCACTTAATGGTAATTGGAAGCTAATTAGGAATAACTAGCTGAACTTGATTTAGGAAATAGCTTTTGGAAGTATATTAATGCCAATTTGGGTTGATTGAGGTGCTATTGGGTGTGATAGGTTCCAACGAGATCCTACATCTCCCTTCGGAGCATTGGTCGAAGTTAGAGTCGATCAAAGCATTAACCAAGATCGGTGAGTGAACTTGCATTTCAAAATAAATTTAGGAAATGTAAATGTATTTGGATGAAACATTTGAATGATTTTATCCAATTTTTCTTTAAACAATGTGTGCTGGGGAACAAGCCCTTGATAAAATGTTTTAATGTTGTGAAAATGTGAAATGTGTAAAAGGATGAATCCATGTGCTCCTATATTATGTTGGTATGTATATATATGAATATATGTTGTGCATTGATGAATAATGTTGTGTGATAATGTTGAAGTGTGCAAGTATGGAGTGCACACATGATGATGTTGAGATGATGTTGAAATGTGCGAGTAAGGAGTGCACATGAGCTGAATGAGGTAGGTGGTATTCTTGTTTATATATGTTTATATATGTAAATGCGATAAAAAGTTTATGATTATAATATGTGATTGCATTGGATATTGAGAAAACTTGATTGTTGTCAATGTGTTCAATTTGATGTTCAATATGGTAGAAATGGATTTTATGGCATGTGAAAGCCCCTTAATTTCCTTCTGCCCTAAATCTCGCTACAGCTAAAATGGATTCTCGCTACAGTGAGAATGCCTTTTCACTGCAGCAAAAAACGGGCTATTATGTTGCCATGTTTGAATATTCGCTGAAATTTTCACTCTTTCCCTTTTTTTATACTGATCATGGATTCTTCATCATCAAGTGATCAAACAACCAAGGGTTTGAATGGGGGGTTTTTAATAAGAATAGAGCTAAATTGTATTGTTTTCAACATAAGTGCATCATGTTTTCTAAACTTCCCATATTGATACTTTTTCCCTTCTTATGTTCACTCACTAGGTTTATACTCAAGTTTTTAAACTTCATATTTTAGGTTTTCTGAGTTAAAAGTGATTGGATCCTAGGATGAGATGCTCCTCCCTATCCATTGCTCGATAGGTTTGTCATGATACTAAGTGTTAGCACCCACGCCCAGAGTCACTCCATTGATGGTCAAAGTCTTTGAATGTGTACATGTAAACTGGATGTAATTTGCTAAGAATCGTTCAACAAACTATTTATGTATAGTATGATCGATGAATACCATTATGAGTATACACTTGGATTTTTTGAATTGATTTCAATGAAGTTATTATTTGAACATTATGATTTATGGAACTTGAAAGGGAATATGGATGCTCAATAGGCTAATGTACAAGTTCATACAAGAAGGCTTGCTTGGGCTTAATGGGCTATGCTTATTGGGCCCATGCACCTGTCATGGCTCAGAAATTGGGCTGTGACAGATATGTTTAAGCAATGTTTTGTCAATTAACTAATCTAGGAGTTGTGTAGAGATACAATTGGCAAGCTTAGTTACCTATCTAATCCACCTATCATGGTTTGTTGAGCACACTCAATGTCATGATTAGAAGGGATGGGGATTCTAGCCCACTAAAAGAATCCTTGTAGAGATATTTCAATATGATATGGAGGGCTGTCATCTTGAAGAAAATAATGGGAGCAATCAATTTATGATTTACTATCTCATCTGAATTGATTATAATACATGATTGCTCATAAACATTCTTTAAATGTCTATGTTGTTAGAATGCGAATACACATCACTTTGCGTGACAAACTTGATGCCATCAAGAAATCTGTGTTAGATCAATAAGCACAATTTGAATAAATCAAAGAGGGGGTGAATTAGATTGGTTTGAAATTTTGATGATTCTTTTTTAATTTTTAAAAAAATAGAATCTTTTTTTTTTAAGTTTAAATGCTCAACTTGAGAGCAAACAAGACAATTGACTTCTTAATGAAAAAGAGAAATTTAGAATGCAAGTAAAATCTAGAGGTTAAATAAGAAGAGTTTAACATTAACTATTGAATCAAAGCTCAATACATACCTTTTGTGGATCACACATAACCTTTCAATATAATTCCCTTTTATGGTTAAAGCACAACCACTCTACCTTTTATATTGGTTAAGATATAACCACTTAAGCAAGTATAATGAAAAGGAAGTAAATACAGTTGGTATGCCTCTTAAATGCTGAATAACAAATTAGGTACAATGTTTAGGAAAGAATTGGGGGCTCAATAAATGCTGCACTAAAAGACTATGTTGTACATGTATATAGTCCTCTTTCTTTCTTTGGAACCATTCCAACTAAACTATGTTGTATGCATCATGTGCTTTTGTCACTTTTTGTTGTGCCATCTGCCTTTTTTAAATTTTGGCACTTTCTTTGTATACACATTACATCCCATGTAATTGTATCAAAGAATTGTATTTACTCCGATTAAACCTCCTCATGTGTATGAGATAAGTACAATTGTACATTTTATTAAATCTAACCTTTTGGATCCCATTTAATAGAACAAAGTGTATAACTCAAACGAAAATCATATTAGTAGATTCATCTTATATGAATAATACATCTCTAATGTATCCTACTAAATCTATGGAGTTCTTATACATATGATTATGCATCTTTGTGTAAACTCTTAAGAGTTAGATTTTAACGTATCCATGTAATACTGAAGAAACTCCTTTCTTAGTGTCATCATGCTCCCACTAAATCCAAGATTTTTTGTGAGAGTAATATTTGAACTTTTTTGAATATTTCATGATGTTACACATATATATACATCTCAATGTATTCTTGGAGTTTTATTAGTTTGGAATATCATAATAGGCTTTATATGTTGGAGAGATATGGACCAAATCATATCACAATATGAAGTTGCTTTCTTTCTTGAACATTCATATCTATGTTTTGTTCTTAAGAAAATTCCATTTTATATGAATCAATATTCAACCTTTTGATCAATTGAACATAATTCATAATTGATCAAATATCATTGTCAGGATATGAAGTATGGATAATTAAATATGATATAATTATTCCAAATAATTATTCAAACTTGAAACAAATAAGCTTTCGCATCCAAATGCTAAAGACAAATATTTCACTAGCCATTCCTATGGCAATAACATAATTAATGTTTCAAAAACATCCCAATAAATTATTTAACATGTCGAGATAAATAGAAGTGTAACCATCTAATGTAGCATTTAATGCTTTAGGTAATCCATCCACGTGGTCACCTCTTTAGCCAATATCTTACTCATTTTTATCTTTAGTCCTTACAATATGTCAAACATATGAGAACTAACTTTGAGGTATCATATACCTTTAATATATAAAGTAGAATTATTTAGCAAATGGTACCTGAATCAGAAATTTCAAAAAGTTTCTTTTATTTGCTCATAATAGCTAAATACGCCTTGTAGGTCCTCCTCCAATGTCCAAGTTTGCCACAATAATGGCAAATATCCTTCTTTTTGTCCTTTTTGACACCTCCCTTAGACTTCAGTGCCTTCTCATTTTGGGATTTTACCTTTTTCCCCTTTTTGGCTTTCTTCTTTTATTACTTTGTATGAGCTTTTGAAAAAGAATAAAAAAAAAATGATCCTTTATCTTTCTTAATGGACCTCTCTGCCATGTCCAACATATTCAAAAGTTCAAGAAGAGTGGCTTCTAATAGATTCATATGGAAGTTCAACATGATCTAACTAAAGCTATCAGGAAAAGATTGTAAAACTAAGTTTATACCTAGCTCATGATCCATCGTTAGTCCCAATTGTCTAAGTCTCTCGATGAGTCCAATCATCTTTAGCACATGGGGTCTAACAGAACTACCTTCTGCCATCTTGCATTGGAATAGTTCCTTAGAGATCTCATATCTTTAAATGTGCCCCTCCATATTGAACAATTTTTTAAAGCAAAGAATCATGGATTAGACATCTATGTGCTCATGCTGGTTTTGGAGCTCCAGGATAATACTGGCTAGCATCATGCATGTTGCCTGTTCATCGCTATCCTTATGGCACTGATATGCTTCCCACTCTTCAACACTAACATTATCAGCAAGGACTGGTGGAATAGAAGTGTCAAAGATACATGATTTTTCCTCATATTTCAAGACAATCTTGAGGTTTCGAAACTAATCAAGGAAGTTTGGGCCATAGAGTTTATTTGTATCCAAGAGGCTCCGTAGTGACAGATTATTAGCCTTTTATATAAATTATACCTAAATAGATAATATAAAGCAATAAGTAAATATTATGCATAAACTATTTAAAACAAGGTTTTAAAATTTTAAATAGTTCTTCCATTATTTTTTACAACATGATAACTCGCCATATCACCTCGAGAGATCTCTACTAGGATTCTCTTAGTGGGCCAAGATCCCATCCATCTAGTCATGGCCTTGAGTGTGCTTAACAAACCATGATAGGTGGATTAGGTAGGTAACTAAGGTTACCAGTTGTATCTCTATACAACTCCTAGATCAGCTAGGTGACAACACATTGCCTAAATATATCATATATGTTTCCCTTAGCCTTTGCCTCTAGTTTCTATAATAATCAAGTTTCCAAGCATCCAGATTTTATGAAACTAGTTAAGTAAGACCCACCAATACCCTAAACATACTCGTATAAAAGTGTGACATTGAGTGTGCTCAACAAGTCTCCGATCATAAGAGCAACCAAGTTATCTTGCTATATGATGGAAGGCAACTTGGTCATGTATGGCATGTGACTCAATATATAATGAGGGATTTTGTTTTTGATTTTATTAAGGTCTTATCTTTGCATGCATAGCATTTATTAAATCACATACAATAAATCTATCACATGCATACTACTTTACATTGCATAGCATTTATTAAATGGCATAAAATAAATCTACCACATGCAAACTACTTTGGATGATTATGGACTTTAACTATACTAATTTCCTTGAGCCATCAAAAAAAACTAGCTTGGTCAAACCAAGACGATTACGTATAAGAATCTTCAAAATCTGCTTATAATCTTCTTGTCCTCCTTAGCACCTTGGATCTTTATCATCAGTTTTTCCAAAATTCAATTCCTAATCTATTCTAATTCTAATTACATTTGAATGTAGAAATCTCGAGTTACAGTTGAGGGGAGGAAGATAAGGAAAGAAATTTACAAACTGAGATAAAGAGACAAGGTAGGACACTTAGGCCCTATTTAAAAAAATACCAAGAATATACATTCAACCATAGCATAGTCATATTGGGCCTAAGTCCATAATCATCCACATATATTCAGCAATATGAATAAAATTTAAAGACATGTCTCATTCAAATTGTTAATGATAAGAGGTATTTGAATTAGTAATTTTCAATATTTGAATTTTGCCAATTTCAAATTTTCGGGTAGCCATTTAATTTTTAGATATGGAAACTTCTTTCATATGGTAAGTATTACTAATCAAAATTAGTAATTTATCCATTCTTAATCTCATTAGGATTAGAATTAAATTTTTATTACAAATTACAAATTAAAATTAATTTAATTCATGTTCCTAAACATTTTACACAACCTATTATTAATCTCATTTAATCAAAGATTGAATGTCTATTATTGCCTAATCTTATTAGGAAATATCCTAGACAGTTTAATCTTTAAACTTAATGTCAAATTAGAATTATCTTCTTGTAAGAAGTTAATTCAAAATAAAATTTATCCATAAATATTAAGATTCCCACTACTAATAGGAATCTAATTCCTAACTTAACGATGTTTTAAATTATTTCAAATTTGACACCTTTAAATTAAGGAATCACATTCCATAGTTTATTAAATTAATTATCAATATTTATGGAACATATTTCATAAATATTTAATTGGCTAATGAAGATATTTTAACTTCCATAATTTTAGAAATTACATTTCTTTATTTGTGAATGTTAATGCATTATCTTTGACATCCTTAATTTTAGGAATCATATTCGCTAAATGAAATGTTTCAAAAAATCAGCATAATTATGGAACTAATTCCAAAACTTATCCTCAGCCAATTAACTAATTTAATTGAACATTTATTGGTGTAAAATTTGGACAAATTCTATGTCTTAACTAAGACAGTGTCCTGCTGCAGACTGTAGCAGACACATCCTAATTGTGTGGCATTATGGTGGTGTATCTTTAGGAATTTAAATCCAATAAAATTTATCCTCATAGATAACTCATGGAACTATCCCAGAATAAATTTTCAAGATTTTAAGAGGTGATTTGGCTATTCAAAAAATTCAAAAAATATCCCAGAACCTTTATCTGTAGGTGGCAGAATAAGTTTTTTGATTTCTTTCGAAATTCTTTGTGACTAAAACTTAGGAATTTAATTCCTAATAAAATTTATCCTCATAGATAACTCATGTAAATATTCCATAATATTTTTTCGGGATTTCAGGAGACATTTTTAGTTGTCAAAAAAATTGAAAACCATGACTTTTATCTATAAAGGCAGTTTCAGTTTTATCTTTCTTTCAAAGCTATTTGGTGACATAAAATAAGGAATTTAATTCCCAATTAAGTTTTATTTGATAGAAAGTTTATGAAACAATTCCATAGTAATTTTTGAAGATTTTAGAAAACGTTTTTGGCTATCAAAAAAAATTTAAAACCGTGGCTTAATGCTACAGAGGCAGCAATGGTTTTGACTCTACCAACTCAATTTTATGAAGGCTTAATTCTAGGGATTTAAATCTTTAAAATTCTTGACAACAATTTGAATAATTTATAGAACCTTTTTATAAAAAAATCATCAGCCCATTGGTGCAAGTAATTGTATAAATTTAGACTTTTCTTGGTTGCCAAGCCAAATAAAACCATGACTGTCACTATTGCAAGCTGCAACTGTTTCAGTCACATTTTGGTAGCTTTACCTCCACCATTAGCCACACATATTTACTCATCTTGGAATATTTCCAAAGTGTATTGATCTCATAATTTTCCTTCATTTTATGAAGCACTTAAACCTCACTTTTATGGCTGAAAATGGACCAATACCATGGCTGAACAAAATCAGATTCTGCGATTTAAATCACACCATAATGTCATGAGATCAAATATTTATTTGCTAAATTAATTTGTGCATCTCAAGCACTTGTTAATCTACAATATTTGTATTGTAAAATGAGATTAATATTATGACAAATAAATTTTGAAATTTACAATTAAAATTGATCTAGAAATCAAAATAACTAGAACAAATTGTAAAATTTTAAAATTTACTACTTTGTGTAGAACAAAACTTGAACACCTCATATTCCTTTTCAATAAGGCATTAACAACAATAGGCATAAAAATGTGTTAAAATCAAACCAAGGAAGGCTCTAATACCACTAATGGGTTTGGCTATGGACGACATGCTAAAAATACGCAATGAAAAAAAATATTAAAACTTTAGAACTAAATAACCAAAACATGCCTCCACCCATATATCACATTGGTGATATTTAACACATAAAGGAACAAAATTAATTATTATTCAAAAAGTTATCTTGCCAAGTAATTACAGAATAATAATAGCACTTCTTGAAGCGATCCCACGAACACCACGAGGAGCAAAAAACCCTTGCCAATCAACTATTTGGCCTCTAATGGTAGTACATACGATTGCACATGAACCTTCAACAAATGAGGGATTTTTAACTATACTTTGTGTTAACAAAGAAGACAACAATTGTCTTTTTCTTCTTTTTCACAATCTTAGCCAAACCTCTTTTGAAAATTTCTTCAAAGCAATTTTCTCTTTCACACAAACGGAGTAGTGGCAAAGAAAAAAAACGTTTTTTCCTTTCTGACAAAAATTAGGTTTTCTTTAATTGTGAAAAACTCTCATATAGAAAATAGTTAAAATGTGACTTATATAGTAAGGCTAAAATAACTTCAATTTTACAATTAAGCCCTCAATATAATAATGCATTATAATATTGGGCCCATTACTTAATTAAACACTTTTAATTAAGTCCTTGAAAATTAAAATCAAAATTAATTTCCTTTATATTTTGTAATCAAGGCCTGATAATTATTATTATTTATAATTATACCTAAAACTTAATTAAACTCCATTAATTAAGTTTATAGAAATTAATTACCTAGCTTATGATTTAAGTCTAACTTAAATCATCACTCTCCTAATTTAATTGAAATGCAATCATTGTGGTGGCCCATTAAGTTCCTAACATGTTGATGATGGAATTGATTAATGACTTAATTTATTAATATAAATTTCATTCGATTAATTTATAAACAATTGCATAGGCCAAGATTGGCATCTACTAATGCATCATGGCCACCCAATTGTTAGGAGAGTCAAAGGGTTCTTTGACAACCTTTCAGTGTATAGTCTATGAGTGTAATTATTTCCTCATAATATATTCAAGAGATAATAAGAGCTTGGTACAATGTCTACTTTTATTGACCTCCATATTTGTTCCTGTAGTTATATTGTCAAGCCTAGCCCTAAAATACTTGCCATGTTATACATGTGGCGGGCAACATATATGCATACTGGGAAAGTCTTGAAAAATAGATAAAAGTCGATATTGTACCTAGAGGTACAACAAAGTCGATTTATGCCTTGAACTAGTTAAAATAGAGATTTTAAGGTGAAATTGAGAATTTCACAATCCAGGGATGACTTAAAACTATGATTCGGAGTTCAAGGGTTGATTTGGGGTTAATCGGGAATACTGATCGATTAGGGGTAAAATGGTCATTTTGCCACCCAAAATTTAAATTTGGTTGTTTGATGAAATTTTTAACCAAAATTGATCATTTGGAGTATAATATGAGGTTTAGCAGTGAAAAATTTTAATTACTAATATTTTCGAAGCATAGGGGTAAAACGGTAATTTTGTCACCTCGGGAGTAAAATCGTAATTTCTCACCACTTGTCAAGGCCAAGGATTTTATCTATTTATGGAATGGATAAGTATGACAAAATGTGTAGTGGAGAAATAAGGATTAAAAGAAAAATATTTAAATTTTGGACCAATGGGAACATGCCATGTGTCAAGCCTTTATTATTTTATTGTTTTCCTTATAAAAGGCATAAAAATCAGCCCATTTTCTCCTATGATGGTCAGCCAAGCAAGAACAAAGAGAAGAAAGAAAGAACAAAACCCTAGGTGGGAAAAATCAAAGGGAAAGTGTGAAAGTCCAAGGAATCAAGCTAGGTAAGGTGAAATTTCTTTATTTTTCCTTGAAATCTACACTACCCATGCATTATTTTCTCATTTCCATGGTTGAATGACATGTTTTCATGATGAATGAGTGGCTGACCAAATGGGTATGGAGGGAAATTCATGATGGGATTGACTTAATTTTGAGTTATGTTAGTGTTTAGAGTTAGTTAATCGTGTTTGGAAGCAAACCCACAAGAAAAAGATTCATTTTCCTCACCATCCATCAATGGCCGAATGCCCTATGTTGTGTGTGTTGGTGGATTGATTTTTAATTGAAGTGAAATGGTTGAGAAATGATGAATTATGGTGAGAAAATGAAGTAGGACAAATTTCAGTGTGAATGAACCCATAATGGTCAAAATTTTCAAGGAGAATTGTGAGGATTGATAAGCTGAATTTTAGGTAAATGAGCTTGTATTTGGTGAATTTAAATATTGGAAATGAAATGGAACAATTTGGAGCTAAATTGGACGCGTTAGCTATTTAATAGGGTGATAGGCCGAATTAGGCCAATATCGTGTTTAAGCGGTTAACTGAGCATTCCATGCATTCATATAGAAATTAGGTTAATTTTATACCTAATTAGCACAAATGTAGTGATTAAATTATTGTGCAATTTGTCAAGGCAGTGAGCCCTCTGATAAAGGCAAGAAAATCGCACCTGAGGATTTATAGTCGGAATACCTGAAATTTGATTCCAAAAATTGTGAGTAATCACTATCATCTTAATTATCTAAAGTAAGTTTTTATCCGATTTTGTGATTTTGTGAAAAAAATGATTTTAAAAGGGTAAATTGCTTTGTTTTATAAGCAAAGTGTGAATTTATAAAATAAAATGGATTTCATGAATTTTTCAGAAATTAAATGATGATTTTTGGAAAATAGAGTAATTGGAGATTGTTTATTTGTTGTGTTATAAATTGTGTTTAAATCGAATGGCTTATAACAATATGTGAGCATGATTGGCTAAACAGGTTTGTATTGAAATTATATGTACTGTGTACTTAGCCTTGAAAGGCTAGATTTGAAATGGTAAAAGTGATCCTTTCGGGGAAAGTTTGAAAAGATCTGAGGTTCGAAACTTGGTGAAAAGGTTTTGCGGGACCTGTGGCGTTACCAATAAGTCCAGTAAGTCAAGTGATGTGGACCCAGACCTAGCAATAAATTACCATGTCATGCAGTTAAAATTTTACGAAAACGATGGTAGAAAAAAAATAATCCTTGCAGTGGAAGATTCTGTGGGCCAACCTATGAGAGAGGGCACAGAATCAGGTATATCTTACCTCGATTGTAGAGCCGTGTGAAGGGTATCTCTGGAGGTAAATATTTGAGTGCACTTCACGCGGACCACCACGTGAGAGTGAGACTCAACCAACGCCAAGGAATGGCTAGGTTTTCAAAAGTAAAAATATGATCATGTGTACATGACATTTAATAGCCTTGGTGGTCTCGGTTAGATGCCTCGGCCGGGGTGTCCCTGAGAATGATTTTGGCAGAAGTCAAGTTTTTAAGAGATTCATAAGCCATATTAATTATTCGAGTAAAATGATTCTATTTTACTCGATTGAAATGAGTTGGGATAATATGAACTATATTACGAAGAATAAAGTTTGAATTTATCTCCATTTACTCGACTTTAGATATTTTTTATGGTGTCTGTTTACTCATTGGGATTTTATAATCTCACCACCCTCCTTTCCACACATTTCAAGCTCAGGATAGACTGTGGATAGTCAATTACATGAAGAATTAATCTTAGACTTGCATCCTTAGAAAGCAAAGGTATATGGACTTATACCTTCTTAGTCATTTGGGGGCCCACGTGTCATTGTAAATGTATTTGCGTACTATGTTTATTTGTAATACAGTATGTATGATTTTATTTTGCTTTTACGCTACAAAAGTTATTTACCGATACTTCTACAAAAATTGTTTTATAAGAAAATAAAATATTTTCTTGAATATTTTTATTTTATTCAAATAGTCATAATTTTAATAAAAAAAGGTGTTTTAGTTACTTAAATTTATTTTTAATTATGATATATGTGTTTCCTAATCACTTACTACGTTTTTGGTTGAGTTCAAAAATTTTGAAGAAAAATGACCAAAATGCCCCTGTGAGGCGAAAACTATTTTTCTACTGTTTTAAATTGAAAGAAAGTTAAAATCATTTGAACATGACGTTCAGTGTTGATTTCTCATAGGGAAGATGAGCAAAATGGTACTAAAAGCCTTGCGAGGTTTCGATCAGTATTCGAGGTATGAATATTGTGAGACCCTGTCTAAGTTGTTAGAAAGCCGGTATTGTACCTAATGGTACGATTAAGTTAAATCGAGTTTCAAACTAGTTTAATAGAAATTCTAAGAGGAATTTCAAAATTCTGAGACCCACAGAACAGCTCAGAATAGTGATTTGGAGTTCAAGGTCCAGTCTGGAGTCAATCGGGAAAATTGACCGGTTAAGGACAAAACGGTCATTTTCTCATTTGTTGATTTATGGAGATTTTTAACCAAGATTTGATCACATTGGACCAAAAATAATTATATGAAATATAGTTATGATTTTTGGAGTATAAAATGATGTTTAGTAGTGTAAAATGGTGATTTTCGGTGTTATTGGAGCATAAGGGCAAAATGGTAATTTTACCACCGAAGTACTAAATGGGAATTTTTTTGAAAGGATTTTGCCCCAATTGGGTAATATTGATTTATATTAGTGTTATTTGAGGTTGGACAGTGAAAATAATGAAATTTCGATACATTTCGGAGTATAGGGGCAAAATTATAATTTTGCCATCCCGGGGGTAAAACCGTAATTTTCCATCACCAGAACCATTATTTCCAGCCATGATCAACCTTGGACCAGATGTTGACTTGATTCATCAAGTGGTGGAGAATAAATGGAAGAAAAAGTCAAAAAGTAAAGAAAATGGGCCAATGGCGTGATGACACGTGGCAAGCTTTTATATTTTATTATTTAAGCCATAAAAAATCAGCCTTTAACCCTCATTTCTCTCTCTATATTCGGCTCACACCGGAATTGAAGGGTAGAAAAGAAGAACAAAGGAGAAAAACACCAAACCTAGGTGGAAATTTAAGGAAAAGTGTGATTTTCAAAGGAAATCACTTGAAAAAGGTAATAAATCTTTACTTTGGCTTGTGATTTACCATATCTATGCTTTTGTTCTTGAATTCTATGGTTAAATATGGAGATATCATGATGGAATGAATTCTGAAAAATGGGTATGAGTATGGATTTGATGTTGGATTGGATTGAATTTAAACTATGTTAGTGTTTAGAGGTAGTTAAGCATGATTATGGACAAAAATGGAAGAAAGAAATTGAATCTCATGGTTGTTCTTCATTGACCGAACCTAGGGTGTAGAGAAACCATGAAGAAATTGTTTCATTTCAAATGAAATGATTTCATTTGAAATGAAGGAAATTAGAAAATGACAAATGCAAGTGAAAAATGTAGTAGGAAAATTTTCAGTGCTAATGCACTGTATTGGCCAAATTTTTCCATAAAGAAATGGAAAATGGTGAATGCTGAAATTGGCATTAATTGAATGATTTGTGGTGAATTAAAGTATTAGAAAAAGAATGGGCCAATTCGGAATCAAATTGGACATAATAGTCGATTAATCGGGTAATCGGTCGAAATTAGGCAATGCCGCGTTAAAGCGATAATCGGACGCATTTTTGCCTTTGCGTATCATACGTTAGCAATTTAAATTAATCTGTATTAGTTTGGGGGCATTATAGTAATTTCTTAATTTTATTCTGTGTTAAGGTGGTGAGAAGTCCGGAAAAGGCAAGGGAATCGTGATTGAGGATTTTTAATCCGAGAGCATCCGGAATCCGGATTTGTGAGACGGTGAGTGAACTTGCATTTCAAATTATTTGGGGAATGCACATTGTATTGAAATAGATGATTAAATGATTTATTTAAAGTTTTTAAAATGTGTGCCGGGAATAAGCCCCTGATAAAAATGATTTTACGTGATGGAATTATGTGGTATGCATGAAATTATGTGTTCTTATAACCTGTTGTCACATATGTGTGAATATGTGTGATGTATGGACATTTGATATTGTTGATGTATATATGTAAATGTACATGTGTGTGATGTGGGGAAATGCTCATGTCGGTGAGATTGGAAGTGGAAAATGTGGTTGGTGCACGATGTGGGGGAATGCACACTGTAGCTCCAGCTATGTGCACGATGTGGGGGGATGCACATGAGCTGGTGAGTGCACATGGTGCACAGGACCACTCCAGCTATGTGCACGATGTGGGGGGATGCACATGAGCTGGTGAGTGCACATGGTGCACACGATATCTTCAGCAGGTAAGACAATGGAATGTTGTATTTATTTGTGTGCGTATGTATGAAATTGATTATTCCTTCATTATAAATTAAATTGAAGTGAGGGGAAGGGTTTGATAATAAATTGGATAAAAATGAATGTGTTTCAAATGTATGCATCATATTTTTAACCCTTCCTGGTATTATGGCTTGTTCCTATCTAATGTTTGCTCACTGAGTTTTATACTCACCGTTTTCAAAAATTCATGTTTTCAGATCAGGAGATTGTAGATTCCTAGATCGCGGGATCACAGTAGTCCATCTCTTGGTAGGTTTATATTTGACTGGTATGAATGTAAATGTGTAAGCAATGTAAGTTTCCAAATACATGACTGGAATAGTGCATGTATACTGTGATTAATAATGTCATTGTGAATTGGCTGTGTCCACACCTGGAAAGGGTGTGTGTGTGTATGTGTGACTGGATATGTCACTGTTAGTTGGCATTGTATGCACACTGGGTGCATTGTGTGTGGATGCCTCACACGAGCATGTATGGAATAAAGAAAGTGAAATTAGGCTTGCTTGGGCTTAATGAGCTATGCTCATTGGGTCCTTGCGCCGGTCATGGCCCGGGAATTGGGTCGTGACAAATATCTATCGAGACGTCGCGACGTTTGTCACAGGCTCGATGGGAGTTCCAGGTCGTGACATATAGCATCAACTCTATAGAGACTTATGAAACCTTTTCATAATCTCCATGTGAGATCTTTTCAAGCTCGTTAAAAGTCAATATTGTACCTAGTGGTACAACCAAGTTGATTTAAGCCTCGAACTAGTTCAAATAGAAATTCTAAGATGAATTTAAGAATTTTAAAACCCCTAAAATGACCTAAAATGGTGATTCGGGGTTCGAGGACTGATTTGGAGTAAAATTGGAATTTTCATGATATAGGGGCAAAATGGTCATTTTGCCACCCGAGGGCAAAATTTGAATGTGGGATGAAATTTTTGACTAAGATTGATTATTTGGAGTGTAATTTGAGGTTGAAAAGTGAAAATTTTTAATTTCGATATTTTTTTAAGCATAGGAGAAAAATAGTCATTTTGCCACCCCGTAGGCAAAATTGAAATTTTACACCACCCAACACATGTCCAACATATGAATTTCAACCATTATTATTATGGATAATTATGGCATTTTATATGGTGGTGGAAGAATGCTTAATGGTTAAGTTTTTAAACATGGACCAATGAAATGGTGACGTGCAGCAAACTTGAATTATTTTATTATTTCCCTTTAAAAATCAACCCACACCTCACCCACCTCATTCCTCATATTCGGCCAAGCAAGAGCAAAGGAAGAAAAGGAAGAAAACAAACCCTAGGAGGAGAAATTCAAAGGGGAATTGGTGGATTTCAAAGATTCAAGCTAGAAAAGGGTAAAATTTCTTGATTTAGTTTGTGATCTACATTACGCATGCTTTATTTTCTCATTTTCATGGCTGAAATCAAAGTTTGTATGAAAGAACCATGGCTGGCTGAACATGGGGGGGAGGGTTTTTGTGCTTGAATTTAGTTAGATTTCTTGTTAGATTAGTATTTCTAGTTGATTAGTGATGTGTAGCATGAAAATCAAGTGAGAAAATTTTATGCTCTTGAAACCCCTTCATAGGTCGAATTCTCTATGTGGGATATTGATGTTGGATTTGATTTTATTTTAAGTGAATTGGTTGAAAATTAATGATTTATGGTGTGAGAATCAAGTATGGAAAATTTCATGGTTGATGCACCACCATGGTCGAATTTTTCCAAAAGACAATGTGATGCTGAAATTGCAATATTTCATGTTATTTGATTAGTTTTTGATGAATTGAAGAATTAAATGAGAAATGGAAATTATTTAGAGTTAATTGGATGTGTTGGCCAATTTACTGGGTGATAAATCGAATTAGGCCAATACCGTGTTATTTAGGTATATAATTGAAATTATATTGAATTATGTGTCGTGTACTATGAATAAGTGGTGAACCTTCAAACAAGGGCAAAGGCATTGTGCCAGAGGGTCGAGAATAGGAGCATTTCGAACTCTTAATACAATGAGTGAACTTGCATTTCAAAATTGTTTTGGGAATATGAATGATTTTATCTAACTTTTCTTTAAAAGAACGGGTGCTATGGGAACAAGCCTTTAGTGAAATATTTTTTTGATGTGAAATATAATTGTGACGAATCTATGTACCCCTATATGATGCTGATATGTATTGTTAAGGAATTTTGTGAAATTGATGTAACCGTGCATGTGCGGAGTGGGTAGTGCACATGTTGGTTAAATGACAAGGTCGTGTTAATTACGACCAAGCATGTGTGGAGTGGGCAGTGCACATGTTGGTAATGATGTGCGAGTAGGGAATGCTCCAGATTGGAGAAAAATGGTGCGGTGGATGTAATTGCACGTGATTTTACATATATATATATATATGTGTGTGTGTGTGAACTTGAGAACTCTTTTCCATTGCAAATTGATTTGAATTGAGGAAGAAGGGGTTTTAATATCCACTTGATCTAAACTAATTTGTTTCCAAACAAGTGCATCATTGGTTCTCAACTTTCCTGGTTATCATTGCTTATTCCCTTCTAATGTTCGCTCACTGAGTTTCGTATTCACAGTTTTAAAAAAATTCATGTTTTTAGATCAGGAGACCGTTGGATCTTAGATCGAGGAGTCTCGGTAGTTCGTCTCTTGGGTATGTGTCTGGCATTTAATAGCAACAGTTTTATTATAATTTCTCCATTGGAAGTCACGGGTCCTTTGTATTGTGAACATACACAAGTAATGTAAATTACTAAGTTATATGTCTTGAACAGTATATGAATATTTTAATAAATAATGCCATTTCGAGTTGGCTATGTTCACACCAGTGAAATGCATATGGATGCATTGGTGGATGAGACGTTGAGCAAAATAAAAGAAATAGGTTTGCTTGGGCTTGGTGAGCTATGCTCATTGGGCCCATGTGTCGATCATGGCTCGGGAATTGGGGCTGTGACACTCCATGTTGCCTGGGTCAAAGACTTTAATAAGCTAATGTTAACCAAGAACTGATAGGATATTTGTCACGACCAGGAACTCCCATTGAGTGACAACCGTCGCGATGTCTCGATAGACATTCCTACCCCGAATGCCAACCGAAACCTCGCAAGACTTTTACATAAGTTTTCTCACTTCCCCTGTGAGTAATAGTTACTAAAATCATGTTTTAGAATGATATGGACCATTTTCTAATCAAAACAATCAAAAAGCGATTTCGGCCACACAGGGGCATTTTGGTAATTTTTCTTAAAATTTTCGAAAGCAGCCAAAAATGTAGTATGTGAGTGAAAAATACACATTTCATAACTAAAAATAAGTTTAGATATCTAAAACATTTATTTAGAGAGAAATTGTAGTTAATAGAATAAAATAAGAATATTAAATAAAATATTTCATTTTCTCATAAAATAATTTTTATAGAGTTATCCGTAAATAATTTTTACAGCATAAAAGCAAAATTAATTCATACATACAGTAATACAAATAACCAGAGTATGTAATTTAATTTACAATGACATGTGAGCCCCCAAATGACCAAAAGTAATAAAGGCTGTGAACCTACAATTTTTGAGGATGCAAGTCCAACTGTAGCCCTCAACGAAATTAGCTATTTACAGTCTATCTTGAGCCTGAAATGGCTGGAAAGGAGGGTGGTGAGATTATATAATCCCAATGAGTAAACAGATATCATCTAAAATATCTAAAGCTGAGTAAATGGAGACAAATTTAAAATATTCCATCCCAACATGTGTTTCATAACATGAATATTTATTTCATTCAAATAATCGACATGGCTTATGAATTTCTTAAAAGCTTGGCTCCTACCAAAATCATTCTCGGGAATACCTTGGCCGAGGCATCTAATCGAGTCCGTCAAGGCTGTTAAAACAATATATATACATAAAACATGATTTTATTTTAAAAATATAGCCGTTCCTTGGCGTTGGCTGAGTTTCACTCTCACGTGAGGGTTATGCGTGAAGTGCTCAAACCTCACCTCAAGAGATACCCTACGCGCATCTCCAACTGAGGTAAGAATATAACCGGATTCCGTGCCCATCTAATAGGCTGGTCCACAGAACCCGCCACTGCAGTGACCAATCTATAACCCACCAATTCAATAAAAGTTTGACAGCATGACACAACAATTATATCACTATCCAGCCTATCAAGGCAAAACAAACAGTGCATATATTTTCACACAAGTACCAATTCAGCCATTCATGCCAATATTGCCATAAGCCATTCAATTCAAATCATAATTTACAACACAGCAAGTAGTCTCCAATCACTCAATTTTCAAAGCCATCATTTGGTTTCAAGACAGTTTTATAACATCATTTCATTTAATCACATTTTGCTTATAAAACATCAAGATTTACCCTTTAAACTCATTTTTCCATAAAATCACAAAAACAAATTAAAATTTACTTTAGATAATCAAGATGATGATAAGGTTACTCATTGTAATGGGAATCGAGTTCAGGATACTCCGATTCTTGATCCTCGAGTACTACCTCTTTACTCTTGTCAGAATGCTCACCACCTAGACATAATGCACAATAAGCAATTTGCTACACTAGTGCTAAACCGTCATAAAACCAATTCAGGCTCTATACTAATGCATGAAATGGGATGTGAAATACTCGGGTAACCATCTAAATACGGTGTTCAATATAAGTTCAATTATGTACCTAAATAAAATGATATTGGCCTAATTCGATCTATCACCCGATTAATTGGCCAATACGTCCAATTAAACTCCAAACAATTCCATTTCTCTCCCAATACTCCAAATCATTAAACGCAATTTAAATAACTTGAAATATGGCAAAATCATCCTCACATTTTCTCTTGGAAAATTCGACCATGGAAGGTTCACTAATAATATAATTTTCATGCTTTATTCTCACCCCATAAATCATTAATTCCTAACTAAATCACTTGAAGTACAATCAAATTCATCATCATTAAATCACATGGTAAATTCGGCCAATGAGGGTTATGGAAGAGCATGAATTTTTCTTGCTTGTTTTTCATTCCACACATCACCAAACAACCAAAAACTCTAGAATATCATATATTCCAACTAAATTCATCATCAATTCCTCACTTGGGAAATTCTGCTATTAAGGGTTTAATATGGAATTTGTGATTTTCATGCTAGACATCATCATTTTCTGTTTCCATCACCACAATTTATTAGATCCTAACTAAATAACGTAAGATATCAAAAGATTTATCATCAACATGTTCTTTATGAAATTTGGCCATTAAAGGATTTATGAAGAAATTGTGATTTTCTCACTTGTTTTTCCTTCCTAACATGGTAAAACAACTAAAAACACTAAGATACCTTGAAATCTAACCAAATCAACCATCAAAACTTCTTTCTCTAAATTCGGTCGGCCATGAATCCTTCATGAAATCATGTGATTCAACCATGGAAAATGCAAAAGAATGCATAAAAAAGGTAGATCACAAGCTAGAATTAAGAAATTTCACCTTCGATTGCTTGATTCCTTGAAATCTAGTGATTTTCTCTTGAAATTTTCACTCTAGGGTTTTTGTTCTTTCTTTTTCCTTTCTTCCTTGAGTTAGTCGACCATATGAGAGTGATATGGGAGGGTTATGGGCTGATTTTTAAAGCCAAGTATGCATGGATGAAAATTTGACACATGTCACCATGTAATTGGTGCATGTGTCATATTTGCTCATTAAGCATTCTCTCTCCACCACTTAAAATTTCCTCAATTATCCATGATGATAATGGGTGAAATTCATGTGCTAGACATGTGTTGGGTGGTGTAAAATTACAATTTTACCCTTGGGCGACAAATTGACTATTTTGCCCTTATGCTTGAAAAAATATCAAAATTAAAATTCTTCACTTCTCAAACTCAAATTATGTTCTAAGTAGTCAATCTTGGTCAAAAACCTCTTCCAACATTCAAATCTTAACCTCGGGTGGCAAAATGACCATTTTGCCCATGGGTCATGAAAATTCCAATTTGGCTCCAAATTAGTCCTCGAACTCTGAATCACCATATTAAATCATTCTGGGGTTTTAAAATTCTCAATTTCATCTTAAATTCTCTATTTGGACTAGTTCGAGGCTTAATTCAACTTAATTGTACCAGTAAGTACAATACCGACTTTTGATGACTTTTTCAAGGCTTTCCGAATATGCAAACATGTTATCAAGCACATGAATGACATGGCCAGTATATTATAGGGTTGGGCTTGACAATATTTCCTCCAAAACATTTGAGGTGATGATTTCTGTCTTGACCACTCATTTGCCTTTACATGCTTCATACTATACCTAAAAGCGTACTGTTTTGGCATTCTTGGTTAAACACCTGTGGGGATGAAATTAAAGCATAGCACTCCACATATAAAACAAGTTGGTGTCTCCATCTAGGGAGTATTTACATGATTGACACGTGAAAGTGTTGCATAGACACTAGAGTGTATTACTAAATGCACTTTTCATGGCGTGTCATGTTCAATGAACTTGTTCTCCTAGGTAAACACCTATATTCTAGTTTCAAGTATCTCTATACTTCAATCTATGAGATTGAGTGCTTACTTCCAAAGGAACGTAGAATATACCAGTTTCTACGCATCATTGATGTCTAGTCTCAATGATACATTGACCAGGAACATTTTGAAATTATGCTTTGAAGCATAAGGATCTCATAATTGTAACTCATTACGATTCCCTTGCAAGGCATATTAATCTCATGGACTTCATCCAATTAGACTTATAACTCATTATAATTGATGTCTTATTGATGAAGGAAAACCTTTAATCATTCAACATGAATGATATTATTGCATGATTGGAATCAAGCTTTATCCAATATTATTTATGTTGGTCCCAATTATATGTGCTAGAAGAAGGGTGAATAGCACAATTCGGCTCTTAAACAAGATGGTGAACTAATCTAGATAACAAAGAAAATAAAACAAAGTAGACAATGGACAAGGATTTAGAGTGGTTCAGTCCAAGACCTACATCCACTACCTTGATTATCGAACCAAGGATTTTCAACCAAATTCACTAAGAAACGGTGGAATTACCAAGCTCCCACCAAGCTTTTATAATGGCTTTTACTAGGCTCAGCCACAACCTTTATAATGGTTTTCAAGGGCTCAACCAAAACCCAACACCTAACTTTTCAAGGCTAAGCTAGAACCTTAACTCTTTCAAGCAAACCTAACTTGAAACAACCTTTAGAGTGACTCTCTCACTCTAAAAACAGAGGTAAAAAAGGTAAATGAGTCTACCTAGTGATCACTTAGTTGATCTAATTGGTACAAGTTAAAATGTAACTCTCAATTATAAAGATGGGAGTTGAGTGCAGTGAGAAAGCAGAAAGTTTTATTGATTTTCTTGCTCTTTTTCAACTTGGAAGTGTTGAAATCTCTCTAAAACCTTTTCTCTAACCTTTGGAAGACTTTTTTATACTTGGAGAAACAAGTCTGATGGCAGTTTGGTAGTTTATGACTGTTGAAAATAGTTGAGAGTTGGTTCTAGCCATTAATCTGTCTTGTAGTGCTCTGGTTCAAATTGTAGACAGAGAGATCTTAGTCGACTAACTCTTTTCTTGGTTGACTAAGTTGATTCTGTCTTTTAGTCATAGATTCTGACAAAGAGCACTTAGTCGACTAACTCATTTCTTGATCGACTAAGTTGGTTCTGTTTCTCAATATTCTTCAACTCGCCAAATCTCCAATTTGAATTTTAGTTAGCTAACATTTTTTATTATTCAACTAAAGAGCCTCCTTCTCATTTATCAATCTTGTCTCCATATTTATATGATTTTTGGTACATACTTATGGAGAATTGGTTTATTATTTACCTACAACCTTTGTCCTTCACACTTAAATAAAGGCCTTAGACACAAATGAATGGGAATGTTTTATTATCATCAAAAACTAATGAAGCCAACAATCTCCCCTTTTTTGATGATGCCAAAACATCCCTTGGTTAATCTACATAGCGTCCGTTAATTCTTTTCCCAGTTTTGCACATAATGAGGACTGCTCCCCCTAAGTGTGTACTCCCTCTTAATGTGAGTATGTTTCTTATTTATTTCAGCAAGGTTTTTATTTGTGTCATATAGAAAATGACACTATACATTCATAATATATATATATATATATATGCAAAGCTTTAAAGCGGTTTACAGTAGATGAATGTTGACAAATTATCATTAGAATTTTTATAGTGTCTGTCAACACATATTTTCATTAGATTTCTATCCATACAATTCATCATTCATCTGGTATACTATGCACAACATCCATATCTATTACACAAACACAACTTATTCACAAAGTCACAATTAAAATTAATCATCAGCATAATATGTCAGTATAGCATCAGATTATTTATAACAGCAGAAACTTAAATGAAAGATATTCAATAACAGCTTTAAGCATTTAGTCATCACCATGTCAATATCCAGAAACATAATTATCATCCCAATTTTTCCACATAAACATAAACTTCAATAACAGCTTTAAGCATTCAGTCATCAACATGTCAATATCCAGAAACATAATTATCATCCCAATTTTTACACATAAACATAAACAACAAAGTTAACTTCAATTGTTTAATTGTCCGTAGAGCCAAAAACAATAAGGAAACAAAAGTAACATTCAATATTCTTAAAATGTCTCTGGTTCATTTCTGCTTCAATGTTCTCCTAGATTTTGATACATCTACCCTAACATTTTTCTTTTGTTTTTCTTAGTTTCTTCCCTAAACACTCAGTACCTCTACCCTAACATTATTTTGTTTTTCTTGTTTTCTCTTTTTTCCTTCTTTTTGTCATCATCATAGAATGGGGGTTCATTCATCTGAGGAGGGAGAGGGAGTGGATTCACTATCATAAAAGGGATTTAAGGGAAAGGGATAGGGTTCATGGGGAAACTTTTCTAGTGGTGGTTCAGCAGAAGACTTGTTAGAAATTTCTAAGGGCTCTTGAGAAGAAGATGCATGTGTTGATTTGGCTTTTTCTACCAGTTTGGAGGATTTTCTTTTTTTGACAAACTTGGTTTTGGTGGCCATTGTCTTGCCCTTGCCAAGTGGTTTGGGCTGTAGTGGCTTTTTCTTTTTCTTTTCCAAGTTACCCTTCTTTTGTAGGAGCTGGTGCCGATTGAGCTTGGTGAACCTTTACTTTGGCTACCTTTTTTTCAACTTGTTAATCCTTAACCATTTGGTGGAAGAGTCCTATGATTGAAACATCATCAGAGTGGGGATGGGATGCCTATTGCTGATGTTCTTGCTAAGGTTGGGGCTCAAGGGGTGGACTTCTAATAGGAGAACCAAGTATTTTAGTCCATTGATCAAAAGCCTCTTTGGTCTGTGGTTCTAGTAAGGGTGATTTCTGACGCTGGTCAACCCCTGGCTCAAGGTCCTCTACTTGGTGACTAAGGTTGGCAGTTTGATAAGTTGAGCCTTCAGCTTGAAGCACAAGGTTTGCATCATGAAAAGCAGATCCTTCTACTTGAAAGGCAGGGCATTCAGCACCTTGTCCTTCTAGTGCAAGGCTTAGGGTGGCAGAAGTATCTACTGCGGGTTCAGAAGACATTGTTGACTTTTCTTTCATTTTTTTTCCATCTCAGTTAATTTTTCTTCAATTTTCTAGAACCTTGCTCCTTGGTCAATGAGCTTACCATCCAGTCTCATGAGCAGATTGAAAATCACTTCATTAGAGAATTAGGAGAGGGTAGCTTCTAGTTGTGCTGGAATTGCTGAGACCTTGGGAGTTTTAACAAATTCTTCCCCTTCTAGCTTGTATCCCATTTTTGGTAGGCTCTCTAAGTAGATGGCTTGGTTTTTGCTCTTCACAGTGTCCATATCATATCTTTTTGCCCATATTCCTTTCTTTTTCACTAGAGAAGTAATGACATTCCTATAGGAAAAATTTACCTTATCTCCTTTACATGCATTTCTTATTCTCTCAATCATGAACTGGCCAACATTCAGTGGGGTGCCATTAAAGACGTGCTCCATTAACCATAGATCTTAGAGACTGATATAACTTAGGCTCCAATTCCTTCTATGAATATTGGCAGGAAAAAGTAATGTAAAATCTTGATCTGAGGGCTGGTAATGAGCCCAACATTGCTCTTAGAAGAGTATTTTTCCTTCTTGCCTATGATGATTTCCCATAGGGAAGAGGGGTCATACTTTTCAGGAAACTCAAATTCTCCCTCTTCACATTCAACTTTCAACAAATTGCCCAGATCAGCAGCAGTCATAGTGAATTCTTTTCCACTCACAACATTCAATCTAACTTCAGTATAGTCACCAGGTTCATCAAGTTCTCTTTTATCTACTGTTATATTCGAGTAAAATTCCTTAACTATGTTAGTACTATATGATCTGTTCTTAAATGTACTAAATTCCTTCAACTTTAATTCATTAAAATAGTTTGACAAACTAGTCTGAATTTCTAGCATCTCAGCAAAACTTTCCCAATTAATGAATTTCCCACATGTTATTGGTGCATTTTTTATTTTTCCATATCTCTCTTTATGTATCTCATTTCTGAACTTAGAAGAAGAGGTAGTACCTTTCTTAGGTGATTTCCCTTTTTCTTTCTTTTTTTTTTTTGATTTTTGCTTCTTTGCTTTTAGTGACTTCCTAGATTTTGGAGTAGACTCAGTTTTCTGTTTCTTTTTCTTTTGCATTTCTATTTCTGATCCTTCTTTTAGTGGTTTTTTGTCTTTTTTCTTTTCTATAAGCTTTTTGATCAGAGATAATTTTGCCATTTTGATTTATCGAATTTCTGACAGTGGTTTTGAGATTTAGAGTGGCAAGGTTTCAGTTATATGAGAGTCGATTTTAGAGGAGAAAATATAGAGAAGGTGGGTTTCAGTTTCAGATGATCGGTTTTCAAGGAAGGGAGAAAATAAAAAGTTGTCAGCAGTTTTAATCCAAAAACTATCCGCCTCCCCTTTAAATATTTCCTTATTTCATCCACTCAAAATTTTAAAACTCCCTCTAAAATTTTGGTTTTTCCTTTAAGTAGTTTTTCTTCTTTCTTTTACCACTCGGTAAACACATTCTTTTCAATATTTTATTCTTTCTTCATTTAATTGACTGAGTCTTACTATTTAATGAAACAAAATGCTTTTAGTTGACTATTTTCACTTTAGTCGACTAAGTGCTTTCTATTTTTCTGTGTTTGGGCCAAAATCTTCCTTACAAATCCTACAAATAAATCATTCCTAAATTTCTTCTAATTCCACAAAATCTATCTTCACTCAGAGGTTTGGTAAAGATATCAGCTAGTTGATGCAAAGTATTTACAAATTCAATCTTGATATCACCTTTTATTACATGATCTCTAATGAAATGGTGCCTAATCTCAATGTGCTTAGTCTTGGAATGCTGCATAAGATTTTTTGAAATATTAATTGCACTTGTATTGTCACAATATATAGGTGTATTATGCATTGATAACTTGTAGTCCTTCAGTTGCTGCTTAATCCAAAGAATTTGGGCATAGCAACTGCCTAAAGATACATACTCTACTTTGGCTGTAGATAAGGCTACTGAATTTTGCTTTTTGCTAGACCATGAAACTAACATACTTCTTAGAAATTGGCAGGTTCCACTAGTGCTCTTCCTATCTGTTTTGTTGCCAACAAAGTTAGCATCTGAATATCCTACTAAACTAAGATTTGATTCTCTAGAATACCATATGCCTAGTGATTGAGTGTCCATGAGGTATCTAAAGATTTTTTTAATAGCAATCATATGTGATTCTTTAGGTTTAGATTGAAAACAAGCACAAAGACATACACTAAAATGAATATCAGGCATGTTAACTGTTAAATAGAGAAATGAATCTATCATACCTCTATAGAGCCTTTGATTAACGTCCTTTCCTTTTTCATCTAAATCAAGCTTGGTGGATGAACTCATTGGTGTGCTAATTTGTTTTAGCGTCAGCATGTCAAACCTCTTGAGCATATCTTGGAGATATCTTTCTTGGTTGATAAAGATCCCTTTTTTATTTTGTTTGATTTGCAACCCAAGAAAGAATTTTAGCTCTCCCATCATGCTCATTTCAAACTCTCCCTGTATTTCTTTAGTAAATTTCTTGCATAGGGTTTCATTAGTTGCACCAAAGATAATATCATCCACATATATTTGAACTACAATTAAATCATTTAAATATCTTTTAATGAATAATGTTGTATTTATGTTGCCCTTAACATAATCTTTCTTAAACAAAAATTTTGAAAGCTTTTCATACCAAGCTCTAGGAGCTTGTTTCAATCCATACAAGGCTTTATGAAGTTTGAGAACATGGTTTGGTTTTTCAAAGTCTTCAAAACCTATTGGTTGTTCCACATACACTTCCTCTTGAATGAATCTATTTAAAAATGCACTTTTTACATCCATTTGGTATAACTTAATGTTTATAAAGCATGCAAAGGCTACTAATAATCTTAAGGCTTCAATCTAAGCTACCGGTGCAAAGGTTTCATCATAATTTATACATTCCTCTTGGTTGTATCCTTTTGCTATCAATCTAGCTTTATTTCTAATTACATTTCCTTGTTCATCAACCTTATTCTTAAACACCCATTTTGTTTCAACTATGGGGTGATTTGAAGGTCTAGGTACCAATGACCATACACAATTTCTCTTGAATTAGTCGAGTTCTTCTTACATGGCCAAAATTCAGCTTTCTTTTTTTTCAACTTCCTCAAAGTTTTTAGGTTCAATTTGAGATATGAAGACTGAAAATTCACAAGTCTCTCTAGTTGCTCTCCTAGTCTTAACTCTTTGAGATATGTCACCTATTATTTATTCTTATGGATGATCTTTTGTATATCTCCAACTTTTAGGCAGATCACTATGTTGGATTTTTGGTCTTTGTAAGTTTTCCAGAGGTGGAGCTATGGTTTCTCTTCTAGATAAGTCTTTTTCATTGTTCTTACTATCATCTAAGCTCATTTCGTCTATATGCTTCTCAAAGTTTTCTAACTCATCATCATCATCATCATGAACTTCCTTTTCTAAGGTAATAGATTCATAAAAAAACTACATGGACTGATTCTTCAACACTCAATGTCCTTTTGTTAAAAACTTTATAAGCTTTGGAGTTTAAGGCATATCTTAAAAATATAGCTTCATCACTTTTAGCATCAAACTTTCCTAGTGGCTATTTTCTATTATTTAAAACAATGCATTTGCAGCCAAAGCTCCTAAAGTGAGAAATGTTTGGTTTTCTACCCTTGTATAGTTCATAAGGAGTCTTTGAGGTCATGGCTCTAATTGATACTCTATTGAGAATATAAGCTGCAGTGTTTACTGCTTCAACCTAGAAATATTTTAGAAGGTTATTTTCACATAACATAGTTCTAGCCATTTCTTTCAAAGTTTGGTTTTTCCTCTCTACAACTCCATTTTGTTGAGGTGTCTTAGGTGTAGAAAAGTTATGATCCAACCCCTTTTCATTGCAAAATTTTTCAAATTCATCACTTTCAAATTCTCCTTAATGGTTACTCCTAATACTAACAATGGCTAAACTTTTTTCATTTTCAACTCTCCTATAATGGCTTATGAATGCTGATAAAGCATCATTCTTATGAGTAAGAAAACAAACCCAAGTGTACCTAGAGAAATCATCAACTATCACAAAGCCATAAGATTTTCCACCTAGACTAGTTATACTTATTGGACCAAATAGATCAATGCGCAGCAATTCAAAAGGTCTAGATGTTGATACAATTTCTTAGTTTTAAAGGATGTTCTAACTTGTTTTCCTAGTTGGCAAGCTTTACATATTCTATCATTCTCAAACTTTAGATTAGGCAGTCTAACAACTAAGTTCTTTCTAATCAATTTTGACATGGTATGCAAGCTTACATGTCCTAATCTCCTATGTCACAACCGGCTATCATTTTCAGCATTTATAGCTAAACATATTTCACTATTCATTTCAAGATCCTTAAGAAATACAACATACATATTTTTCAATCTCTTTCTTATGAATGTGACTTTGTCAATGCTTATATCTATTACTTCACATTTATTAGAATCAAAGCAAACTTTAAATCCCTTATCACATAATTGACTAATGCTCAATAAAATATGTTTCAAGCCTTTAATTAACAACACATGACTGATATGAGTTTGGGAGTTCTTACCAACCGTACCTATCCCATGGATTCTACCTTTCGAATCATCACCAAATGATACAATACCTCTCTTTCTTTTGTCCAGTTGAGCAAACAGCAATTTATCTCCTGTCATGTGCCATGAGTAGCCACTGTCCATGCACCAGGGCTACTTCCTCTTGAGTTGAGGTCTTGAACATATCTCCTTTAAGTGTAGCTCAACCTACAAAACGTATTTTCAGTTTTTCTTTATAAGTACCCATACCTTGATGGGTCCTTGAGTGTTAGTCGCAACAAAGGATCCCTTTGGAACCCAAATTTTTTTAATTTTTTGTATGCCTCTATTTCTAAAACAATTATAGGATAAATGTCCATATTTTCCACAACTATAACATTTAGATGCAGCATTAGAATTTTTCTTGAAATGTATACCCCTTATTGATTTTTTATTTCTCAAACATTTAAGAGCAGTGTTTTCATCAAGTGGTTTTTGCAAAGCTTTAGATTTATTGTCTAGCCCTAATTTTAAAATTTCTAAATCTATTTTTGAGTGTTCTAACTCAATTTGTAGAAAGTTTCTTTGCTCAAAAACAGAATTGTAATCACATTTTATCTTTTCCAAATCCTTTTCGAGGGATGTAGCCTTTTTCTTTAAAGTTTTGTATTTTGAGAAAAGTTTTTCAAATTCATCAAAAAGATTGTCATACTCATCTTGTAAATAATCCATCAAAATATCACAAGGGGATGAGCATACCTCGGTTTCATCATCTTGAGCCATTAAACAAATGTTTGCTCTATCCTCAAAATTTTCATTTTTAGCTTTAGTGCATGAGGAGTCACTATCCGACCAAGCAGCTGCCACCATTGCCTTGTTGGATTTCTTATTTTTCTTTGGAGTCTCATCTTTCAACAATAGGCATTCAGACTTGAAGTGGCTAAGCTTCTTGCACTTAAAGCAGATTAGTTCTTCCTTTTTGTTGGAGTCATTTTTTTTTTGATTTTCCATGAAGGACCTTGTTCTTTTTTGAATCCTCTTCTTGCTAGTCTCTGGTACTTTTTGCCCATTAGCTTTTTGAATTTTCTTATAACTAGTACCAGTTCTTCATCATCATCACAAGAAAGCTCCTCCAGCTCTTCTTCAAGGCTGTTGGCTTTAAGTGCAATGCTTTTTTTCTTTTCTTTTGCTTGCTTCTTATCCTCTTTTTCTTTTTCCTTAAGCTCTAGCTCATGAGTAAGGAAAGAACCACAGATTTCATCTAATGTAATGACATTTAAATCCTTAGCCTCTTAGATTGCAGTTGTCAAGCCCAGTCCTAAAATACTTGCCATGTCATACATGTAATGGACAACATGTTGGCATATTTGGAAAGCCTCGAGAAATAGTCAAAAGTCGATATTGTACCTAGAAGTACATCTAAGTCGATTTAAGCCTCGAGCAAGCTCAAATGAAGATTTTAAGAGGAAATTGAGAATTTTAGAATCCAAGAATAACTTAAAAAGATGATTCAGAGTTCAAGGGCTGAATTGGAGTCAATTTAGAATATTGACTATTTAGGGGCAAAATGGTAATTTTCCCACCCGAGGACAAAATAAGAATTTTTAGAAAAGATTTTTGACTACATTTGACTAAGATTGATCATTTGGAGTATAATATGAGGTTTAGCAATGAAAAATTTTAATTCTCGGTATTTTTGGAGTATAGGGGCAAAACGGTAATTTTGCCACCTGGGGCCAAAATGGTAATTTTACCCCACCAACACTTGTCAAAACCAAGGATTTTATTTATCATGGGAATGGATAAATATGACATAAAATGTGGTGGAGAATTAAAGTTTAAGAGTTAAATATTTAAATTATGGACCAATGACAAAATGACATGTGGCGATCTTTGACTTATTTAATATTTAACTTAAAAATCAGCCCATAAAACCCCATTTTCATTCCCATATTCAGCCAAACAAGGAGGAAAGGAAACCAAAGGAAGAACAAAACCCTAGGAGGAGAAATTCAAAGGGAAAGTGTGAAAATTCAAGGAATCAAGCAAGATAAAGTGAAATTTCTTTATTTTTACTTGAGATCTACATTACCCATGCTTTATTTTCTCATTTCCATGGATGAATTACATGTTTTCATAATGGGTTTATGGCTGGCCGAATGGGTATGGAGATAGATTAATGTTGGAATTGATTTGATTTTAAGTTATGTTAGTGTTTTCGGTTAGTTAATGATGTGTAGTATGAAAACAAGTGAAGAAAATCACATATACCTTGGAAACCCATCATGGCCGAATCTTACATGTAGTGTGTGGATGGTGGATTGTTGTTATTTCAAGAGAATTGCTTGGAAAATGATGATTGATGGTGAGAAAATTTAATAGGAAAAATTTCAGTGTTAGTGCACCATCATGGCCGAATATTCCAAAATGAAATGTGAAGGTGGTTTTGCCACATTTCATGTAAATTGAATAATATTTTGGATATAATTGGAGTATTGAAAGAGAAATAAAATTAATTGGAGTTGAATTGGGTATATTGGCCAATTAATTGGGTAAAAAATCGAAGTAGGCCAATACCGTATTATTGAGGGACATAATTGAGTTTACAAAGTACACCATATTTAGATAGTCACCCGAGCATTTCATATTTCATTTTACGCATTAGTAAAGAGCCTGATTTGGTTTTATATCAATTTAGCACAAATTCAGTGAATTGTTTGCTATGCATTATGGATAGGTGATGAGTAAGCTATATTGGTAAAAGTATAGAGATTGTACTTGAAGACCAAGACTAGGAGTATATTTATTCTTGATACTGTGAGTAAACTTATTATCGCCTCAATTATCTAGAGTAAATTTTATTCAATTTGGTGATTTTGTGGAAAAATGAATTTAAATGATAAATTGTATTGTTTTATGAGAAAAATGTGAATTTATAAAATATAATGAATTTTTATAAATTGATTTGGAAATCGGACAATGGTTTTGAAATTAAAGTAATTGGAGACCGTATGCTGCGTTATATATCATGATCTGAACTAATGGCTTATGATAAAATGGCACGATTGGCTTAAATGATATTTATGTTGAAAAGTATGAATTTTCTGCTTTGTCTGAATAGACTGTGTAATGAAATAATTGCCATACCATGCAATTGGGGATTTGATTGATTGGTGGGTTTAGAATTCTCACTGCAGTGACGGGTTTCCGTGGACCAACCTATTTAAAGGGGCACGGTAAACCCTATTATATTATACCTCTGATGAGAGGCGCGGAGGGTAACTCTTGAGGTATGACAGAGTTCACTTCACGCCGAACCACTGCTTGAGAGTGGACTCAGCCAACGTTAAGGAATGGCTGTGTTTTGAGAAATTATGAAATTTCAACAGCTTTAGCCGTTTTAGTCGGATACCACTGATCAAGGTGTCACCGTGTATGACTTTTTGGCATGAGCCAAGTTTTCAGTAAACCATAATCCATATTAATTTTTCGAGCAAAATGAATTTATTTTATCTAGTGAAAGGAACTGAAACGTTATGAACCATTTTATGATGATTTAATTAATCATCTCCATTTACTAGACTTTAGATAGTTTAGATGGTATCTGTTTACTCACTGGGATTTTATAATCTCACCACCCTCTTTTCCCTCCATTTCAGGCCCAGGATAGTCAGTAATTAGTCGATATCAGCGAGAGATGAATTTTGGAGTTGCATCCTAGGAAGCAAAGGTGTATAGGCTTATACCTTCGTGGTCATCTGGGGCCCCACATGTCACTGGAAATGTAATTGCGTACTCTGTTATTTGTATTACAGTATTTATGAATATATTTTGCTTTTATGCTATAAAAATTATTTATTAATACTTCAATAAAAATTGTTTTGCAAGAAAATAGAATATTTTATTAAATAGTTTTCTATTTTATTCTAATGGTTACAATTTTACTTCAAATGAAAGTTTTAGGTAGCAAATTATATTCTTGATTTTGAAATATGTGTTTTCTACTTATATACTACATTTTTAGCTAGTTTTGAAATTTTTAGGGAAAAATGATGAAAATGCCCCTGTGAGCCAGGAAGAAATATTTTAATGTTTTGATTTGGAAATGACATTATGATTCTTTGAAATGTGATATTTAATAACTATTGTTCACCGGGGAGGTGCAAAAGCTGATGCTAAGCCTTGCGGGGTTCCGATCGGCATTTCGAGTAATGAGTGCCTATCGGGACGTCGCAGTGGTTGTCACGGGCTCGATGGGAGTTCCGGGTCGTGACAGTAGTTACTTTAGGCTTCCGATTTTTCGGTAGGCTTCTAAGAAGTCTCTTAACTATTTCATGCTCATGTATTGGTTTGCCAAATTGACTCAATTTATTTGTGATGTTCGTGAATCTATTTAGCATGCTGGTGATGTCTTCACCAGGCTTCATTTTGAACATTTCATAGTTATGTATCAAAAGGGCTATTTTAGACTTTTTGACTTGAGAAGTCCCTTCATGAATTATTCTAAGCTTATCCCACACTTGTTTAGCTATTGTACAGATTGACATTTTATTGAATTCGATGGGAGTCAAGGCACAATGCAATGTATTGATAGCCTTAAAGTTAGTTTGAGCCCTCTTAGTCTCAACCTCGGTCAATTCAGACCTTGGCTTAGGCATTATCTCATTTGTGACAACATTCAAGGTCGAAGGAATGAAAGGTCCATTAGTTATGACGTCTCACATTTCATAGTCTATAGTTTTAATGTAAATTGACAACTTAGTGCTCCAATAAGGATAGTTAGAGCCATCAAACTGAGGTGGTCTGTTTGTTGATTGTCCCTCAGCTACTATTGGTTTTTGAAGAGCCATGAATCCTCCCAAAGGGTATTGACCTTAAAAACAGGGAACTAGCTCTGATACCACTAGTTGGTCCCAATTATATGTGCTAAAGGGGGGTGAATAGCATAATTCGACTCTTAAACAAGATGGTTAACTAATCTAGATAACAAAGAAAATAAAACAAAGTAGATAATGGACAAGGATTTAGAGTGGTTTGGTCCAAGACTTACATCCACTACCTATATTATCCAACCAAGGATTTTCAACCAAATTCACTAAGAAATGGTGGAATTACCAATCTCCCAACAAGCTTTTATAATGGCTTTTACTAGGCTCAGCCACAACCTTTACAATGATTTTTCAAGGGCTCAACAAAAACCCAACACCTAACTTTTCAAGGATAAGTTAGAACCTTAACTCTTTTAAGCAAACTTAGCTTGAAACAACATTTAGAGTGACTCTCTCACTCTAAAAATAGAGGTAAAGAAGGTAAATGAGTGTACCTAGTGATCACTAAGTTGATCTAATTTGTACAAGTTAAAGTGCAGCTCTCAATTATATAGATGGGAGTTGAATGTAGTGAGAAAGTAGAAAGTTTTGCTAATTTTCTTGCTCTTTTTCGACTTGGAAGTGTTGAAATCTCTCTAAAACCTTTTCTCTAACCTTTGGAAGACTCTTTTATACTTGGAGAAACAAGTCTGATGGCAGTTTGGAAGCTTATGATTGTTGAAAATAGTTGAGAGTTGGTTCTAGCCGTTAATTTGTCTTATAGTGCTCTGGTTCAAATTGCAGACAAAGAGCTCTTAGTCAACTAACTCTTTTCTTGGTCGACTAAATTGGTTCTATCTTCTGGTCGTAGATTCTAGCAGAGAGCACTTAGTCGACTAACTCATTTCTTGGTTGACTAAGTTGGTTATATTTCTCAATATTCTTTAACCCTTTATATCTCTAATTTGAATTTTAGTTAGCCAACATTCTTTATTATTCAACTAACAAGCCTTATTCTCATTGATCAATCTTGTCTCTATATTCATTTGATTTTTGGTACATACTTATGGAGAATTGGTTTATTATTTACCTACAATCTTTGTCCTACACACTTTAGTTAGACATAAATGAATGGGAATGTTTTATTATCATTAAAAACTAATGGAGCCAACAATTTAGCTACAAGGCTCATCCCAGCAACCGAATCTTTTTTTCTTAGTCAAGATGTCTTTCAAAAACTTCACATAAGTAGGCATTTTTTCTAAAGCTTCTACAAAAGGAATGTTGATATGGAGCTTTTTAAATACCTTGATAAACTTTTCAAATTGATTATCAAGCTTTTTTTTCTAAAAGCACTAAAGAAAAAATGGTGGTAATGGCGTTGACTTGGCTTCCATTTCTTGAACTTGTTTGTTAAACTTCTCAACCATAGCTTTTTCTCAACAAACTTATTTTGAGTTTCAGCTTACTTGCTACTATTTCCTACCTCTATTCCACTTATAAAGGTGATTGCTTTAACATGCTCCCTACTTTTCTCCTAGGATTAGCTTCCATATCACTAGGTAAGGTCTCTTGAGGCTTATTATTGATAGTATTGGCAAGTTGACCTATTTGTGTCTGAAGGTTTCTTAATGAAGCTACTTGACTACGAATGCGAGAATTGATCTTTACCATGTATTGCATTAGCAACTCTTCCATAGATGGCTTTATTTTTGGCATAGGAGCTTTCACATGAGCTAGAATTCTAAGAGGTAAGCTAAGTTTTAGAGCTTATGAAGATACCTGATTATTGCTTCAAGAAAAATTTTGATGATTACTCCACCCAAGGTTATAGGTGTTGAAATATGGGTTGTTTTGCTACCTATTAAGATTCCCAACAAATTAAACTGATTTAGAATTAATTGAACAGTGATCACTAGAATGCCTCTCTCCACAATAGTTACAAGTAGCAAATAGGCCCTGAATATAATGAACTGCTCGTGAATCAAATTTCTTAGTCAATGCCTCTACCTATAGAGTCAATGTACTGATAACATCAAACTTATGAACACCAACTACTTTTGTAGGCATTGCTCTCTCAAATGGCCATTGATAGTTATTAGATGCCATCTTCTCCAGCAAGTCATATGCTTCATCAATAGACATTTCCACGATTGCTCCTCTAACAACTGCATCTATAGTAATATGAATCAAACTCAACAAACCATTGTAAAATGTCTGTACCTGCACCATTTAAATAGACCATGATGAAGACAACATATGAGTAGTTCTTTGTATCTTTTCCAAGTCTTATTGTGAGACCTGTCTAATTTGTTAAAAAGCCGGTATTGTACCTAGTGGTACAATTAAGTTAAATCGAACCTTGAACTAGTTCAAATAGAAATTCTAAGAGGAATTTCAAAATTTTGAAACCCACAAAATAGCTCAGAATAGTGATTCGGAGTTCAAGGTCCAGTTTGGAGTCAATCGGGATAATTGATCGATTAGGGACAAAACGGTCATTTTTCCATTTGATGATTTAATGGAGATTTTAGCCAAAACTTGATCACACTGGATCAAAAATAATTTTTATGAAATACAGTTATGATTATTGGATTATAAAATGATGTTTAGCAATGTAAAATGGTGATTCCCAATGTTTTTGGAACACAAGGGAAAAATGGTAATTTTACCACCGGAGTACTAAACGTGAATTTTTTTGAAAGGATTTTACCCCATTTGGTTAATATGGATTAATATTAGTGTTATTTGAGGTTGGATAGTGAAAATAATGAAATTCCAGTACATTTCGGAGTATAGGGGCAAAATCGTAATTTTTATCATCTCGAGGGAAAAATCGTAATTTTCCACCACCAGAATAAATTTTTCCAGCCATGATCATCTTTGGATCAGATTTTGACTTGATTAATCAAGTGGTGGAAAAAGAATGAGAAGAAAAGTCAAAAAGTAAAGAAAATGAGCCAATGGCATAATGCCATGTGGCAACTTGTTTATTTTATTATAAAGGCCATAAAAATCAGCCTTAACCCTCATTTCTCTCTCTAATTTTGGCTCATATCAGAATTGAGGGGAAAGAAAGAAGAACAAAAGGAAAAAACATAAAACCTAGGTGGAAATTCAAGACAAAGTGTGATTTTCAAGGAAAATCACTTGAAAAAGGTAATAAATCTTCACTTTGGCTTATGATCTACAATATCTATACGTTTGTTCTTGAATTCTATGGTTAAATATTGAGATATCATGATGAAATAAATTCTGAAAAATGGGTATGGATAAGGATTTGATGTTGGATTAGATTGATTTTAGACTATGTTAGTGTTTAGAGGTGGTTAAGCATGATTATGAACAAAAGTGTAAGAAAGAAATTGAATCTCATGGTTGTTCTTCATTGGCCGAACCTAGGGTGTAGAGAAACCATGAAAACATTGTTTCATTTCAAATGAAATGATTCCATTTGAAATGAAATAAATTAGAAAATGATAATTTAAAGTGAGAAAGTGTGTAGGAAAATTTCGATGTTAATACACCGTAATGTCTAAATTTTTATATGAAGAATTTTAAGGATTTCAAAGCTGGAATTTTAGTTATTTAGAATGGCATGTGATGAATTAAAGTATTAGAAAAAGAATGGATCAAATTGGAATCAAATTGGACATAATAGCCGATTAATCGGGTAATCGGTCGAAATTAGGCAATACTGCGTTAAAGCAATAATCGGACGCATTTTTGCCTTTGCGTATCATGCGTTAGCAATTTAAATTAGTTTATATTAGTTTGGGGGCAAAATAGTAAATTTTCTAATTTTACTCTGTGTTAAGGTGATGAGAAGTCCGAGAAAGGCAAAGGAATCGTGATTGAGGACTGTTAATCCGAGTGCATCCGAATTTGTGAGACGGTGAGTGAACTTGCATTTCAAATTATTTGGGGAATGCACATTGTATTGAAATAGATGATTAAATGATTTATTCAAAGTTTTTAAAAATAAGTGCCGGGAACAAGCCCTTGATAAAAATGATTTTATGTGATGAAATTATGTGGTATGCATGAAGGCATGAAATTATGTGTTCTTATAACATGTTGTCACATATGTGTGAATATGTGTGATGTATTGACATTTGATATTGTTGATATATATATATGTAAATGTACATGTGCACGATGTGGGGAAAAGCAAATGTCGGAGAAATTGGATGTGGAAAATATGGTTTGTGCATGATGTGAGGGAATGCACATGATAACTCCAGCTATGTGCATGATGTGGGGGGATGCACATGAGCTGGTAAGATTGAATGATATTGTTAGTGCACGAGGTGCACACGATAACTCCACCTATGTGCGCGATGTGGGGGTTGCACATGAGCTGGTGAGATAGAGTAATATTGTTAGTGCACGAGGTGCACATGATGACTCCAGCTATGTGCACGATGTGGGGGGGATGCACATGAGTTGGTGAGATAGTGGGATATTGTATTTATCTTTGTGCATATGTATGAAATTGATTATTCCTTCATTATAGATTAAATTGAAGTGAGGGGAAGGGTTTGATAATAAATTGGATCAAAATGAATGTGTTCCAAATGTATGCATCATATTTTTAACCCTTCCTGATATTATGGCTTGTTCCTACCTAATGTTTGCTCACTGAGTTTTGTACTCACCGTTTTCAAAAATTCATGTTTTCAGATCAGGAGATTGTAGATTCCTAGATCGCGGGATCACCATAGTTCATCTCCTGGTAGGTGTCCGGCATTCAATAGCTGCCCGTTTTTATTGTAAATGTCTCCGCTGGAAGTCGTGGGTATTTATTGTATTGTGAATACAATCTAATTATGTGAATATGTGTAAGCAATGTGAATTGCTAAATACATGACTGATATAGTGCATGTATATTAATGTCGATAATGCCATTGTGTATTGGCTGTGTTAACACCCGGGAAAAGGTGTGTGTGTGTATGTGTGATTGGATATGCCATTGTTAATTGGCATTGTATGCACATTGGGTGCATTACGTGTGGATGCCTCACACGAGCATGTATGGAATAAAGTAAGTGAAAATAGGCGTGCTTGGGCTTAGTGAGCTATGCTCATTAGGTCCTTGCGCCGGTCATGGCCCGGGAATTGCGTCGTGACACTTATACAATGAATTTAAATCCAATTGTATGAATGAAGTAATGTTATTCCTCATTTTTGTTGTCTTGGTAGGTGGAAAAAACTTGGCTAAAAACTTTTGAGCTAAATCATCCGAAGTAGTAATGGAGTCAATAGGAATAAGTTTAACCAATTCTTTGCCTTATCTCTCAATGCAAAAGGAAAGAGCCTTAGTTTAATTGCATCATCAGTGACTCCATTATGCTTGAAAGTATCACAAACCTGTAAAAAATTTGAGATGTGATGTAACGACCTTCTCCCCCGATTTGTAAGACCCGACTTTATAAAATATATGTTATGTTATCCATGTGCTGGATTAAATGTTTATATACTTGAATGCCTTTGGAAGGTATTAAAAGTCGGTATTATAATGAGAGGTATGACTAAGATGATTTATGCGTCGAACTAATTAAAATAGAAATTTTAAGGTGAAATTGGGAATTCCACAATCCAGGGATGACTTAAAATGGCAATTCGGAGTTCGAGGGTCGATTTGGAGTCAATCGGGAACATTGACCGATTAGGGGCAAAATGATCATTTTGCCACCAAAAATTTAATTATTTGATGAAAATTTTGACCAAGATTAATCATTTGAAGTATAATATGATCATTTGAAGCATAATATGAGGTTTAGCAGTGAAAATTTTTAATTCTCGGTATTTTTGGAGCACAAGGGTAAAATGATAATTTTACCACTAGAGGACAAAACGAGAATTTTTAGAAAAGATTTTGGCTCCATTTGATTAAGATTGATCAATTGAAGTGTTATTTGAGGTTGAAAAGTGGAAAAAATGTAATTCCGGTACATTTCGGAGTATAGGGGCAAAATTATAATTTTTTCATCTCGGGGGCAAATCGGTAATTTTTCACCCCCGACATTTGTCAAGACCAAGGGATTTTATTTAACATGGCAATGGATAAATATGAGAATTGTGTGGTGGAGAATTGATGGAATAAAAGTCAAATATTTAAAATTTAAACTAATTAGAAAGTGCCATGTGTCATATTTGTAATATTTTATTATTTACCTTATAAAATAATAAAAAATCAACCCATTTTCACTCTAAGGGTCGGCAAAAAGTAGAACAAAGAGGGGAAAGGAAAAACAAGAAAAACCTAGGTGAAAATTGGAGAAAAATAGTTGGAAATCAAGGATTTGATCAAGCTAAGGTAAAATTTCTTTGATTTTGCTAGTAACCCATCTTACCCATGCATTTCTTTCCATTTTCCATGCATGAAACTTGAGATCTCATGTTGAACCCATGCTGGCCGAACCTTCAAGGAGGAGTTTTGGTTCTTGATTTTGCTAGATTTCAATGGATCTAGGTGTTTTTAGTTGATTAGTAAGGTTTAGTGTGAAAATCTAGCAAGAAAAATATTTGTTCTTCATTTAACCCATTTAGGCCGAATTTTCTAGGGGGAGAATTGATGCTGAAATTGATGATATTTCATGCTATTTTGGTGATATTTGATGTTTAGTGAGGTTAGGAATTAAATGGGAATTTTTGGTAGAAAAATCTAAATTTTTGCCTAGTATATGGATCGGTGAATTTAGTGATTTGGACTGATAAATTGAATTTCATTTGCAGTTATTAAGCTAATTTAAGTATAATTGGAGTATAGAAAATGAAAAGAATTGATTTGGAATTAAATTAGAGATTTTAGCCGATTAGACCGAGTATAGAGTGACTTAGGTCAAAAATCGTATTTAAGCGATTAATCGAGCGTTTTACATTCCATCGCCTGCATTCATTTAGATTCAGAGAGCCTGAAATAGTTTATGACAAATTGACACAAATTATTAAATTTTGTGTCATGAATTATGGATAGGTGGTGAGCAAATTGACACGGGTAGGAGACTACACCTGCGGATCGAGAATAAGAGTATTTCTACTCCTAATATTGTGAGTAAACATACTATCGTCTTAATTATCTAGAGTAGTTTTATTCAATTGTGTGATTTTATAGAAAATGGGTTTAAATGGTAAATTGCTATGTTTTAAGAGAAATTGTGATTTTATAAAATGATTTTATAAATTTTTTGAAAAATTGAATAATGGTTTCAAAAATAGAGTAATTGGAGACTGCTTACTTGTATTGCGAATTACTATTTGAATTGTATGGCTTATGATAAATTGAGCATGATTGGCTAGATTGATAATTGTGTTAAAATTATATAAATTGTTATTTTCCCTTTATAGGCTGTGTTGTACATTAATTGCCATATCATGTTATCAAATTTTATTTGATTGGTGGGATATAATTGTGGTCACTGTAGTGATAAAACGGGTTCCGTGGACTAGCTTATAAGAGGGGCATGAAAACCCAACTATTGTACTTACCTCGGTAGAAAGGCGTGGAGGGTAGCTCCTGAGGTAGGATTTGAGTTCACTTCACGCCTAACCACCACGTAGAAGTGAGACTCAGTCAACGCCAAGGAACGGCTGCATTTTTAGAAATTGTAGAACTTTTAACAGCCTTGGCGGTCTTGGTTAGATACCTCTAATCAAGGTATCACCGAGCATGATTTTGTTGGCATAAGCCAAGTTTTCATAAATACATAAGCCATAATAATATTTCATACATAATGAATTTATTTTACTCAATGAAAAGAAATGAAACATTATGAACTATTTTATGAGAATTTAATTATTCGTCTCCATTTACTCGCCTTTAGCTAGTTTAGAGGGTATCTGCTTACTCACTGGGATTTTATAATCTCACCCCCTCATTTCTTCACATTATAGGCTCAGAGTATTCCATAGTTAGCGGATTTAGTCAAGGACCGTCAATTGGACTGGAATTGGTAAAAGCTGTAGATTTCCAACCTCCGACACATTTTGGTTAGTTGTGGGCCCACGTGTCCTGTAATCTAAATTTCATACTTTAATTGTTTACATTATAGTATGTAAAAATATATTTAGTTTTTACGCTGCGAAAGTTATTTATCGATAGTATTATAAAAAATTATTTTATAAGAAAATATATTATTTTATTGAATATTTTTATTATATTCAAATAATTAAATTCTTACCTCAAATAAACGTTTTAAATACTTAAATTTATTTTTAATCATGATATATGTGTTTTCAACACATTTATTACATTTTTACTAATAAATTCCGAGTCGTGACACGATTGTTACAAGCATTTATGTCACGACCTAATTTCACAAGCTGTGGCCGGCACATGAGCTCAATGAGTGTAGCTCACTAAGCCCAAGCAAGCCTCTCCCGTTAATTTACTTAACGCTTAGTTAAATAATGCGGCCATACGCATTCTTAAATAGTGTAAACATAGCCCATCCACGATGGCATTACTAGCAACAATATACATGCACTATACTGGTCATGTATTTAGCAATTTACATTGCATACACATATTCACCTTACTTGAGTGTATTTACAATACAAAAGGACCCATGACTTCCAACGGAGAAATTTATAGTAAAAGAAATAGGTTGCTACTGAATGCCCACCTTTTAACCAGGAGATGCACTACAGGGACTCCTCGATCTAGGGTCCAACAGTCTCCTGATCTGAAAACATGAATTTTTAAAATGGTGAGTACAATACTCAGTGAGTGAATATTAGAAGGGAACAAGCAATCTCAACCAGGAAATTTGACAATCATGATGCATTGGTTGAAAACGAGATAGCTTTTGATCTAGCTAATATTTAAACCATTTCCACTTAACCCAAAATTTATTCTAGCCAAATAGCAAAATCGACAATTATCGCTGCAGCGGGAAAGCATTCTTGCTGCAGTGAAGCGTAATTATAACCCGTCGCTGAACGAGGGTTTCGCTCAACCGTACGAGGGTTTCGTGTTAAACCCTTTTTCCTCAATTTAAAGTAATTCGCATACCATATAATCACACATATATACACAAAGACATGAGCAATCATATACATCGCCAAGTCTTCACTATCCTTGGTGGTAAAAGAGACATTTATCAAAGCACTTGCAGGTGTTACGTATCACCGTCCCTGCAAGCCCCTGGACGGAAAATCATGCTTCACCAAAGTTCACGCGTGAAAATTTTCAAGAATCATGGGCGTTACGTGTCGCCGTCCCCATTTTGCTCAACTCTGAATTTTTAGGAAATCGTGGGCGCTATGTATCGCCGTCCCCACTTTGCACACCATTACAAGCATGCGCATTTCCCACTTCACACTTGCACAATTACATCAAGTTCACATAAATTTCTTAACCATACATGTAAGCATCATATAGATGAACAATATTCAACACAATCAATAAAATAATATTTCATGAAAAGCTTGTTCCCATGGTACCCATTTTTTTTTTAAAGAAGGTTGAATAAAATCATTCAAGCATTTTATTAAAATAGGTTCATATTTTCCCAAAACCATTTTTGAAATGTAAATTCACTCACAGGTTTTCGGGAGTCGAATTCAAGCACTTCGGCTACTAATCCTCGAGTGTGATTTTCTTGCCTTTATCCGAGGGCTCACCACCTTGACAAATTGCACAATAATTTAATTACTATATTGGTGCTAATTAGGTATAAAATTAACCTAATTTCTATATGGATGCATATATTACTCGATTAACTGCTTAAACGCGGTGTCGATCTAATTCGACCGATTACCCGATAAATTAGCCAAAGTGTCCAATTTGACTCCAAATTGCTCCATTCTCTTTCTAATACCTCAATTCATCAAATACCATTTAAATAATGTCAATTTCAGCATTGAAACCTTTCCATTTCTTCATGGAAAAATTTAGCCAACAATGGTGCAAAAATACGAAATTTTTTCTTACTCGGTTTTTTCACCATAAACCATCATTTTCCAATTCATTTCATTTGAAACGAAATCATTTCATTTCAAACGAAATCATTTCATTTTCCACACACAACTTAGAATATTTGGCGGAAGAGAAAAGAAAGGAAACAAAGGGAGAAAAGAAAAAACCTAGCCAAAAATCAAGAGATTTCATGTGTTTTTCATGAATCAAGAAAAACAAAGGTAGAGATTGTAACAAAAATCAAGGCTTTAAAAAAAAAGTGGAAAACGCTTTCAACTCTTCCCATTTTCCTCCTCTCCCTAGCCTCCACGGGATGGCTACCGACAGGCCATCGGACCCCTCCCACCACCCCCTTCCGATCACCATTACCACCTCCACCACCCCTAAGCTTACTGGAGTAACTCTCATCCAAGTCCCACCAACAAACCCTCAGCATCCAGCCACAAATGGTGACCCACAGGCTCCTGTTGCTGGAAACCAGCAGCTTTCCTCACCTAGGGCACTCAAGAAATCTTTTTTGACAGTGGTGGCCGGCGAGAAACCTCCTGTGATCCCTCCTTCACGTGAACCATGCGTCTACAAGGACAGACCAGCAGCTGGTTTCTTTGAGGACGAGATACAAACCTTAGCACAGCCTCTCCAGATACCCCTAATGGGTAAGTTCTCCAGGATGCCAAAGCTTCAGGAAGTCAAATCTGCGTTCAAGGGGATTGGTCTAACAGGGGCCTATGAAGTCAGGTGGCTTGACTACAAACATGTTCTCATTCATCTCTCTAATGAACAAGATTTCAACAAGATTTGGACAAAGCAAGCTTGGTTTATAGCAAACCAGAAAATGAGAGTATTCAAGTGGACTCCAAAATTTGAACCAGAAAGAGAATCTGCTATAGTACCCGTTTGGATCTTCTTCCCCAACCTAAAAGCACACTTGTTTGAAAAATCAGCTCTGTTGCTAATAGCAAAAACCGTAGGAAGACCACTATCCATTGATGAGGCCACAGCCAATGGGTCAAGACCAAGTGTGGCAAGGGTATGCATAGAATATGACTGCAGGAAACCCCCGATGAACCAGGTCTGGGTTGTGGTGCAGAACAGAGAAACAGGCATAGTGACGAGTGGATATTCTCAAAGGGTGGAGTTTGCTCTGATGCCGTTTTACTGTGATCACTGTTGTAACGTTGGCCACAAAATGACAGATTGCATTGTTTTAGGAAACAAAGAAAAACCATATGGAGCCGATAAGTACCAACATCCCCGTGGGGCTGCCACAGAGAGGTTTACGGGAAATAATGGAGCTAGTGGAGCTAGTGAGAAGCATTTGGAAAAAAGGAAAAATCCAAAAAAAGAAAAAACTCGGGGCATGGAGAAACCAGCAAGCCAAAAATGGCAACCAGTAGGTAAAATTGGAACTAGTGGAACCAAGGATAAGCAAGGAAAGGAGATTCCCCAAGATGATATTTCTAAAGAGACCAACGTTTCACCTTCAAACCATTTTTACCTGATTTCGAGAGATGAAGAGGAAGTACAAGACCAAACAAAGTGCAGCAACAGCGAGAGCATGGAAAAGGAAAACCCTTCCAAACTACAAATTAAGGATAACACGAGGAATGATGAGTTTAGAACAGAATTAAGGGGGAAGGGAAGTAATCAGAAAGAGGCAAACGTTAATCATCGGATAATGGAACAGCCAGCTGGCACCAGCTAGGTTCATGGAGAGGGATGTCGGAAGGAAATGGCTTCAATAGAACCATCGGGTCATGAGAATATACAGGTTAGCGACTCAGACAATGAAAGGAACGGAGCTGTGCAGGCCACGGGGCAGAAAGTAGCAGAAAAAAGAACAAAAGCCGCACTTTTGACGTCGGAATCGGCACTAGCGACGGGCCAGGGGTGGTCGGACGGCAAACGAGAGGGGTTGTCCCAAACATTACCAGATTTCAATGCAAGGGAGGGGCATGTAGAGAAGTTGCATGAAAATGGGATGAGAGAGGGCCATGCAGCGGGACGAGGGAATAAAATCAGAGATCAAAATAGCAAAAATAAAAAAAGTCAAAAGGAGCACGCTGAAAAGGTCGCAGCTCCCAACCTGCATGAAGTGGACAAGCAATGCCCAGCGGGTACCCATTTGAACCAAGAGCTTTTAGCAACTACGGAGAAGGTGGCAGAATTTCCAGCATTATAGCAGACCTTGGGAGACATTACGCGGACGTTATTGCCCGAAAATGGTAGGCAGGGTACACGGGATAACACCGAGGAAGAAAGAGAGAGAATACAGATTATCGGGGAAGGAAGAGAGAGACTAGAAACTGATGAGACCGTCCCCCAAGCAGGTACAGTGGAAGATGAGAACAAGACAGCTGACCAGGCAAACAAAAATGAACAGAACCAGCAAAAGCTAAATTTTCGGGTGGGTGCAGCGGGACGTAATAGAAAAGCTGATGCCCAAATAAAAAAAAAAGAGAAAATCCTGCAAAAGAGGACCGATCAGGTAGGTGCAGCGGACAGCGGGAAAAAGGCCACTGACAAAAGCCAAAAGAAAGAAAACAATATGCAGAATTTGTCCTTGCAGGCCGCTGACTCGAGTTTGCATGGAACAGAAATGCAATTTCAAAATAATGCCTTGGCGCGGACCCATGGAAGCCATGTCATGTCACCGGGTAAGTGCACCAAGACCACCATGAATGACCAGGAAGCGGACACGTCAGCGGCACCAGTTGAGAGTGATGGAGCAAGGACCCCAGCTGTAGGTCACACCACATGTACGTCTATCCCTTTGGCCAACCAGCAAGAACCCACATGCACGAAAATGGGTGAAAAAATAATTGAATTAGGACAGATGGCAGAGAAGGAAAAGATGTTGGAGAAGGATTTGTTCCAAACAAACACAGAAAAAGGAGTTAAAAATTCTTTTAGGGAGCCATCAGTACACTCAACGGCTAGTTTGGATGGGATGGATCAACAAGTGCCAGATACTGAAATAGGGGAAAAAAATATGTCAGGGGATTTAGTGGAAGGCAGTGACGAACATAATCCAATAGTGGGATCAAACACGCGTCAACCTAAGAGCAAGGATGGGCATAAGCGGGCTGTCTCAACAACGTCAACCCCAAATGTAGGGAAGCAAATCCAAGAAGAAAACCCCCTTTCCCAAGAGGCTGCTTCAGGAGGTACGGAGGAAGGTAGTGGTGATTACAGTCCAGCAGATTTCCAAGACACGTGTCAAACTAAGAACACAAATAGGCAAAATCGGGTCTCTACAACAACACGTCCATGTGAAGCTATGGCAGACCATGAGAACCCTCATACCCAGCAATCTGCCTCAGGTAAGTGCGCATACGATAAAGAACCTAGTGAAATCCCATCTAGTCTGGAAACTAATTTCACAGAATTGGAAGTCCACCCTCAAGTGAGAAACAGAAGACACTCAGACCCTGCAGCTCAAATGGATAAAATCTTCAGCTTAATTTCAGATGAAGCCGTGGATATGGGGGAAAATGATGGGGTCTCAGATGAGGACTCCATCTCAGTGAGCTATGCAGCCAGAATCCATCCATGATTAGTTGCATGATTTGGAATGTGAGAGGAGTGGCTGGAGTTGCAATTCAAAGGCGCTTGAAAAAATTAAAAATGATGCATAACATAAAACTGATGGTCATCTTGGAGCCTATGGTAAGTGAAACACGAGCAGAATATTTTAGAAGACGTCTCGGATTTGATAAGGTAATCTGCAACTGTTCACATAAAATATGGGTTTTCTCTGCTGCGAAAATCTGTTGTGAAATACTAACTGATCATATTCAATGCCTGCATCTGAAATTATCTCTGCCTTGGCTTCCTAAACACTTGTTTGCTTCGTTTGTGTATGCCAAGTGCACTAGGCAGGAACGTTTAGAATTGTGAAATTTGTTGCGTTTGTTTTCTGTTGAGATACAGGGACCTTGGCTTGTGGGTGGTGATTTCAATGCTATTGTGAGTTGTTCTGAAAGGTTGAATGGTGCCCCTCCCCATGGTGGGTCTATGGAAGATTTTGCTTCTGCCTTGATGGACTGTGGTTTGATTGATACAGGATTTGAGGGAAATTCTTATACATGGACCAATAACCATATTTTTCAAAGACTGGACAAGGCGGTGTATAACTCAGAATGGGCTGAATGTTTTTCCTCTACACGCGTGCAACATTTGAACCGGGATGGATCTGATCATTGTCCCTTGTTAATCTCTTGTTCTACTATCAGTCTAAAGGGACCCTCTACATTTCGGTTCCTCCATGCGTGGACAAAGCATCATGACTTTCTTCCCTCTGTTACACAAAGTTGGGAAGCTCCTGTGTTTAGTTCAGGTCTAATGGCATTTTGGCTCAAACAACAACGCCTGAAACGGGACTTAAAATGGTGGAATAAACATACTTTCAGAGATATATTTGCAAAGCTGAAGTTGGCAGAGGTAGAGGCAGAAAAGAGAGAATTAGATTTTCAGCAGGATCCTTCAGCTATAAATCGAATTCTCCTCAATAAAGCCTATGCCAAACTCAACCGTCAATGGAGCATTGAAGAGTCTTTCTGGCAACAAAAATCGGGTGTGAAATGGCTGGTAGAAGGTGAACGCAATACAAAATTTTTTCATATGCGGATGCGGAAAAAACGAGTGAGAAGCCATATATTCCGAATTCTTGACTCTGAAGGAAATGTTTTAGATGATCCTCACCTGATACAACACTTTGCTGTTGATTATTTTCACAAGTTGTTGCAAGCAGAAACCTGTGAAATATCCAGGTTCGACACCTCTCATATCCCTCGGATCCTCTCTTCTGCTGACAATGAATTTTTATGCGCAGAACCGTCTCTCCAGGAGGTCAAGGATGCAGTGTTTAACATCAATAAGGATAGTGTGGCCGACCTGGATGGTTGTTTTTCCCTATTTTACCAACATTGCTGGGATATAATCAAGCAAGATCTCCTGGATGCAGTGCTGGATTTCTTTAAGGGGTCCCCGTTTCCTCGTGGCATTACTTCCACTACCCTTGTCCTGTTGCCAAAAAAACCAAATGCTTGCCAATGGAGTGATTTTCGTCCCATTAGTTTATGTACTGTTTTAAACAAGATAGTAACTAAACTCTTGGCTAACCGGTTGTCCAAAATTGTCCCAGCTATCATTTCAGAAAATCAAAGTGGATTTGTCAATGGTCGTCTTATCAGTGACAACATCTTATTAGCACAAGAGCTAATGGGCAAGCTTGATGCCAAACCAAGGGGAGGTAATGTTGTCTTAAAATTGGATATGGCTAAAGCCTATGATCGGTTGAGTTGGGATCTCCTTTTCTTGATGATGGAGCAATTTGGTTTCAACTCTCACTGGATAAGTATGATTAAGACATGCATTTCTAATTGTTGGTTCTCCCTGTTGTTCAATGGTTCCATGGTGGGATACTTTAAGTCCGAGAGGGGCCTAAGACAGGATGACTCTATCTCTCCCCTTCTCTTTATTTTATCTGCAGAATATCTTTCTAGGGGGATTAATAACCTTTTCAGCTGCTATAATTCATTGCATTACTTATCCGGCTGCTTAGTGCCCATTAGTCATATTGCTTTTGCTGATGATATTATGATTTTCACTAATGGATGCCGTTCAGCCTTGCAGAAAATTTTAAGTTTTTTACAGGAATATGAGCAGGTATCTGGACAGCAGGTCAATCCCCAGAAAAGTTGTTTTATCACAGCTACAAGCTGCCCACCGTCAAGAAGGCAGATTATAGCCCACACCACCAGCTTTCACCATAAATCACTTCCTGTTACTTATCTCGGTGCTCCATTATATAAAGGACCAAAAAATGTGATCCTTTTTGATTCCTTAATCACAAAGATTCGAGATCGTATTTCAGGGTGGGAGAATAAGATATTATCACAAGGGGGCCGTATTACTCTGCTGAGAAGTGTTCTATCTTCTCTTCCTATGTACTTACTGCAAGTCCTTAAACCACCAGTGGCAGTGATTGAGAAAATTAATAGATTGTTCAACAGCTTCCTATGGGGTGACTCAGCTGGAAACAAGAAAATGCACTGGGCGAAATGGACTAAATCCACATTTCCATGCTCGGAGGGGGGTCTTGGTATTCGTAAATTGGAAGATGTTTGTGAGGCTTTTTCTTTGAAATTATGGTGGAGATTCCAAACAGGTACCAACCTTTGGACACAATTTCTTAAAACCAAATATTGTCTTGGTAAACTTCCCCACTATCTCCCACCAAAACTTCATGACTCTCAAATTTGGAAAAGGATGATTCGGAGCCGTGATGTGGCAATGCAGAACATTCGATGGAAGATAGGGAAAGGGAAACTTTTTTTCTGGCACGATTGTTGGATGGGAGACAAGCCCCTAATCACCTCATTTCCTATGTTCCAGAACGACAGGACGTATGTCAATAGCTTCTATAATGGTGATAACTGGGATGTAGGTAAATTAAATTCTGTTCTCCCTAGGGAACTGGTTGATGAGATATTACAAGTACCCTTTAAAATTTCCCAAGATGATGTTGCATATTGGACACTCACATCAAATGGGGATTTCTCTACTTGGAGCGCTTGGGAGACAGTTAAGCAGAGACAAGCACCACACGCCTTAGGATCTCTCATTTGGCACAGGAGCATCCCTCTATCAGTTTCCTTTTTCTTATGGAGTGTCTTACGCAACTGGATACCAGTTGAGCTACGGATGAAGGAAAAAGGTTTTCAATTAGCTTCGAGATGTTTATGTTGCACCTCAGAGGAATCTCTAATACATGTCCTATGGGAGAGTCCGGTAGCAAAACAGGTTTGGGATTTCTTTGCTAAACTTTTTCAAATCCACGTTTTGAATCCCAAGCAGGTTTCTCAAATTTTATGGACATGGAATTATTCTGGGGACTATGTCAAAAAAGGTCATATCCGCATATTGCTTCCAATATTTATTTGCTGGTTCCTATGGTTAGAAAGAAACGATGCGAAGCATAGGCAATCTGGTCTGTATCCTGATCGAGTTATATGGCGAATTATGAAGCTGTTGAGATAACTTCATGATGGTTCCCTTTTACAACAATGGCAATGGAAAGGAGACACAGACATAGCAACCATGTGGGGTCACAAGTTTCCCTCGAAGCAACGAGCAGCGCCTCATATTTTTTTCTGGAAAAAGCCTTCCATAGGTGAATTCAAGTTGAATGTGGATGGCAGTTCACGGAACAGTCAACAAGCAGCTAGTGGTGGAGTGCTTCGAGATCACACAAGTAACCTTATTTTTGGTTTTTCTGAGAATATTGGTTCTTGTAATTCTTTGCAGGCAGAATTGAGGGCTTTACTTCGAGGACTCCTATTATGCAAAGAACGCCATGTTGAAAAGCTGTGGATCGAAATGGACGCATTGGTGGCGATTCAACTAATCCATAAGTCCCAAAAAGGATCTCACGACATAAGATATTTGTTATAGTCCATAAGGCAATGTTTGAGCAACTTTTCCTACCGCATTTCACACATCTTTCGAGAAAGCAACCAAGCAGCAGATTTCCTGTCAAATGAAGGACACAATCATTCAAACCTTTGTGTGTTCAACGAAACATAAGGTGAGTTATATGGAATGCTCAAGTTAGACAGATTGAATTTACCTTATGTCCGTTTTTGGTAACTGTAAAGGAGTAGTACTCCTCGTTTACATTTGCTGTTATAAAATCCAAATTTGCTTAGTATCTCAATGTAATAGTAAGGAATATCCATCCTTCTGTAGCATCAAAAGTTATGCACTTAGGATGGCTATCCTTACTCTAGGTGCTTTTACGATTTTGCATTTTAGGCATGTAATGTTGGAGGTACGGTTTATGTCCCCCTTCTTTGTCCTTTGACCTTATAATTAATAAAATTTAACAGGGTAGCTGGGCCCTGCGAAAATTCCAGTATAAAAAAAAAAAAACCTAGAATATTTGGCGAATGATGATTAATGGGCTAAATGAACTTTTTCCTTGTTAATTTGTTTATAAACATGTTAAACTAACCTAAAACACTAACATAGTCCAAAATCAAATTATTCCAACATCTTTCTCTCTCTAAACCCATTTGACCAGCCCTTGATTCACCATGAAAGAATGCATTTCAAGCATGGAAAAATAAGGGAAATTGCTTAGAAATAAAAGATCTTAAGCAAAAATGAAAAACCATACCTTTTTCACTTGATTTTCGTTAATTTCCCACACTTTTTCTTTGAATTCTCTCTCTAAGGTTTTGTTTCTTTTCTTCCTTGCTCATGCTCATGCTTAGGTGGAATATTGAGAGAGAGAAATGGGGTTTATAAGTTGATTTTTATGGAAAAATAATAAAATAATTAAGCATGCCACATGTCACATGCTTATTGGCCCATTTTTCTTTTTATTCTCTAAATCTTGACTTTTAATCTCCACCACATGATTAGTCAAAAGTCAAGATGTTGATAAAGGAAGACCATGGCTAAAAAAAAAAATATTTTGAGGGTGCAAAATTATCATTTTGCCCCCGAAATGATAAAATTACGATTTTACCCCTATACTCCAAAAATATCGAAAATTTAAAATTTTTCACTAGTAGACCTCATATTATACACCATATAATCAATCTTGATTAAATATAATCAAAATCTTTCCCTAAAATCCCCGTTTTGTCTTTAAATGGCAAAATGACCATTTTGCCTCTAATCGGTCAATTTTTTCGATTGACTCCAAATTAAACCTCGAACTCCGTATCATCATTCTAAGTCATTCTGTGGGTTTTAGAATTTTCAAATTTCTCTTAGAATTTCTTTTGAACTAGTTTAAGACTCGATTTAACTTGGTTGTACCACTCGATACAATACCGTCTTTTAATCGAGCTTGACAAGGTCTCACAGTTCGAGACTTAAGTGAACCTGCTAAATCTCGAACATGCCTTAGTTGAGATTTTGGATAATTAAAATGGACTTGCAATATTAATGCTATTGTTTACTTAAACCAAATAAACAGCTGTAATTAAAGTGTAGCAACTAGATACAATATCCACATTTAACCAAGTTTAGGATAGTTTCAACGTTACACTTAGTATCCAATACACAACCTCAAAGTTTTAGCAAATACATTTCCAATGAATTAATAATAATTTTATGAGTCTAACAGTTTTACACAACATGATCCTATGCAGCAAACTGACTCAGAGTGGAAGTCTAAGAGATGCCATTGCCTACGTTGCAGCGAATCAAGATATGATGGACAATACACTTGCGTTGATCACTTATCTGTAAAAGGAAGATAAAGGGGGTGAGCATCACAGACTCTGTGATTATTGGCTCCATGAGCAGGGCGTAGATGGTAAACAAGCTAGGGACAGAAGATTTGAATGTTAAAAACATAAAAATATATATATATATATATATCTATATATACAACAATTTAACTCAAAAAGGAAATTTGTGCCTTACATGTAAAACCAATAATTTTAATACAAGGTAATTGTTTCAAACAATAAATCAAAGCCAGTGCAGGTAAAGATTTCTATCATCGAAATCATTTAACAAATTTACTTAAATCAAACCAATATAAATACGCATGCTCCTGTAAAATCAAACATTACTAAAACTTATACACAAGTTCATAAATCATCTCGTCCTCGAGGAATTTAAATGCAAAATCACTGTATAAACAATTGAGCTGTGAAACATCTTATAATTCTCATCTTGTGAAAGAATTCATGTTTGAAAACCCAAAAAGATATCACTCTCGAGTAGGTAAGCATAGTAATCACTTGTGGACCTGTTTTCACGTAATAACATTTAGGAGCTTCACTCTATCAGATTCCCACAGCCATGGCAGTCTCAACGATGTTGGTCGACATTGGAGAAATCATGTGGTCGCAACCACGTATATCACTTGTGGCCTAGCCACGTATATCATCTTATGGCCTTGCCACGTATACAAATCATAGATCGTAGCCTCAGCCATGTCTAATAGACCATCGGTGATCCAAAAGTTCTCTAGCTAGAGCTTATTTGTGCACAAGGCACACTATCTTGATGTGACATTCAGCCTACTCTCGAATCTCCTGATTTGCTAAAACCATTTAAAAATCAAGTTGGATTTTTAAAAGCTTATTTCAAAACCATTTCCAAAATAATCATCATGGTCACATGATAAAATCCCTTTATAAAACTTTATAATATAAAACCTTTGCCTGAGGTTTAATCATCAAATTAGCATGGTGAACATGCAATTTATTCATGAATACACATCATAAAAGCAATAAGGCACATTTTGACATAAATTGTGTTAAAATGCTTGTTTCTCGATTTCTAAAACCCTTTACATATATAGTTATATATACATATATACAAAACCTTCTTTCTTGAAATAGCATGGCATTCACAAGCCTAACATTTTGCCAACTCATGTTGTCCACAATTGTTTGTAAAATAAACCAACACGTGTATCAATCATATATCGATATATAGTTATGAAAATTTTTGAAATAGACACCCCTTACTCACCTCATAATAGTGGGACACTATGTCGTTATTGGTTCTGATGGGTTTTTGGCTAATTCTACTTGCCGATCACTCGTTATCTCCTCCGGTACAGCACCACAACAAACCTTGCTCACTTACAGACTTCCTAGCAACAATTCAAACTCAATATACTTAATTATGCACATGTACAACAACACTTCAGTCAATGAATCCTTAACCTAATTTCAAATTTTTCATCAACATTATTCATAATCGTTTAACATACAATCCACATACTTTCAACTAACCAAAGCCAACACAACACAATGCAATCACATCGCATGGTTACCTTTCGGTTTTAGCTTGAATTTTGCATATAGTTCATAATTTCCTCACATCCTCGGTCACCATTATTGCCACAAACATAGACAATTAATACACATTTCATTTTTCCTTTTTACTTGTGATTTCAACACTAAAACACCTACATATTACTTATCTAACTCAAAATCATCATGCATTCTAAGATCCACCTACATGCATGCATTTCGTTCTTGAATCCTTGAAGATTCTAGCTACCACAAACACAAATCTCACATTATAATCCATTCAAAAAGTATGCATCCAAACAAAATTATAATTCTTACCTTTCTTACCTTGGAATCTTTAAGTCGAACCATCAAGGTCTTTTTAAACTCCAACAATGGCATGTGAGAGGAAAACCTCTCAGTTTTTCTCTAGTTCTTCCAAAATCGAACCTTCTTTTCTTCTTTCTTCCTTCTTTCTTTTTGCTTCCAAGCCAATTTTCTTTTTTTTTTCAAGGTACAGTTTTCTTTTCCAAGCTTTTTCCTCACATTTCTTTTCCTTTCTTTATTTATTTCGTAACTCCCATTGGACCAATTCATTCCCCACTGACATTTCATGCACCAATTTCCTCCTTTGTGTATTGGCCCAAAATCTATCCTTATTATCTTTTCCATCTGCCACCTTACTATCCCATCTTTTCTTCCTTTGTTCTTTATTTCATACATCACCTTATTCCTCCAATCACATTTCATGCACAAGCTTCACTTTATATTTTATTTGATTATTCATTAATCTACTTAAGTCATATGCATCCCACATTGTCTTTCCTCATTTCGCCACCTAATGCACCAATCTCATTACATGCAAATAAACTTTGTCTTATTCTTCCTTTTACTTCACAAGGTAGGGGTCTCACATGTTCCCCACAAACTTTTTTTTTGTTGCATACTATCATTTGCATGTAATAGTGTGAGATCTTGTCAAGCCCAATACTATAAAATATTTGCCATGTCATTCATGTGCTTGATAACATGCTTGCATACTCGAATACTTCGAAAAAATCATCAGAAAGTACAACTAAGTTGATTTAAGCCTCAAACTAGTTCAAATAGAGATTTTAAGATAGAATTGAGAATTTTAAAATCCAAAATGACTTAATATGGTGATTCAGAGTTGGAGGATTAATTTGGAGTCAAATTGAAATTTTCATAACGTAGGGGCAAAATGGTCATTTTGCCACCTGAGGTTAAGATTGGAATGTTAGAAGAGGTTTTTGACCAAGATTGACTATTTAGAATATAATTTGAGTTTGAGAAGAGAAAAATTTTAATTTTGACATTTTTTCGAGCATAAGGGCAAAATAGTCATTTTACCGCCTAAGGGCAAAATTGGAATTTTATAGCACCCAACACTTGTTAAGCCCATGAATTTCATTCTATACCATGGATAATTATGTGTGGTGGAGAGAAATTACTTAATTACTAAGTATTTATACATGGTCTAATGATATGGTGACACATGGCAAGTTTATGTCCATTTAATATTTTCCTTTATAAAGCCAATTTAAACTTTCCCAAACTCATTCATATGGCCGGCCAAGTGAAGAACAAAGAGGAGAAAAGGAAGAACAAACCCTAGGAAGGAAAAAATTCAAGAGAAAGTGTTGGATTTCAAGGAAACAAGTGATTAAAGGTAAATTTTTTTAATTTTAACTTGTGATCTACCTTTCCTAAGCATTATTTTGCATTTTCCATGGTTGAATCACAAGATATCATGAAGGATAGTGTGCTGGCCGAACCCTAGGAGAGAGAATTGATGATGGTTTTGGATAGATTTAATGGTATTTAGTTGTTTTTAGTTAATTTGTCATGTTTGGAAGGAAAATAAGTAAGAAAAATCACATGTTCTTCACCCACCCACCATGGCCAATTTTCATAAGGAACCTAGAAGTGATGATTTTGTCATATCTTATGTTATTTAGGTAGGATTTAATGAATTGAGGTGATGAAAATCGAAAATGGTGATTTTTAAGTATAATGCCTTTAGTAAATAAGTTAAATCACAATGAGAAAGTCAAGTTTATTGAGGCACTTTGGTATAATTGAGATATTAGAAATGTAATTAGTATATATTTGGAGTCAATTTGGATGTTTTGATTAAATCAAAGAAGGAGAATTGGAATTAGATCAAAAACTGATCCATTCCGATCACAATTGAACCAATGTGTAATACTGTCTTTAAGTAACTATCCAAACAATCTCATGCACTCATATAGAGCTTAAATAGTTTACAATGGTATGACACAAAATATTGAATTATGTGTCGTGTATTATATATAGATGGTGAGCCCTCTAACAAGGGTAAAGACATTGTGCCAAAGGACCGAGAATAAGAGTATTTTGAACTCCTGATTTTGTGAGTGAACTTGCATTTCAAATTGTTTTGAGAATTTTAATTGAGTTGAGATGAAATGCTTGAATGATTTATATCTAACTTCTTATTTAAAAATGAATCCCGGGAACAAGCCTTTGACAATAATTTTAATGTTATGAGTGTGTACATTGTGTAAAGTAAATGAATACATGCTCATTTATTGTGTTGATAATGATATGAATGAATGGGTAATGTGTATTAATGATAAGGGGATTATGCGAGTAAGGAGTACACACATGGTCATATTGCTATGTACGAGTAAGGGATGTACACATGATGACTAGGGGATGCGCGAGTACGAAGTGCACACATGGTCATATTACTTTGTGCGAGGAGGGAGTGCACACATGATCTTATTGCTTGGTGCGAGTAGGGAGTGCACCAGAGTTGAAGAGAATGGAGTGGTGTATGTAATTGCACGTGATTTTATATATATATATGCGTGATATAGTGTGCATGATGGAAAAATGTGATTTGTATGGTATGTGAACCATGAGTAATTTTCCTTTATTACAAATTGTTTCAAATTGAGGAAAAAAGGGTTCTAACATGAAACCCTTGTGCAGTTGAGCAAAACCCTCGTTCCGTGACGGGTTGCAAGAATACCTTCCCCCTATAGCGATAACCCGTCAGTTTTGCTATCTTGCTAGAATGATTAATGTAAATTTCATGGTTACTTTATCATTGAATGATTAATAACTCAGGGTTAAGTGAAAAGGGGTTTTAATATTAACTGGATCTAAATTGTCTCGTTCCAAATCAGTGCATCATGGTTCTCAACTTTCCTTGTTATTATTGCTTGTTCCCTTCTAATGTTCGCTCACTGAGTTTTGTACTCATTGTTTTAAAGCTTTATGTTTTCATATCAGGAGGCTGTTGGATCCTAGGTTAAGGAGTCCCCGTAGTTCATCCCCTAGGTAGGTGTTTGGCATTCAGTAGCAACTCTTTTACCGTAGTTTCTTTGTTGGAAGTCACGGGTTCTTTTTTTTTGTGAATATGTTCATGTAATGTAAATTACTAAGTTACATGTCTTGAACAATATATGTATATTTTAATCGATAATGCCATCATGAGTTGGCTACTTTCATACTAGTTGGAAATGCGTATAGATACATTAGTTGATAAGACGTTAAGCAATATAAATGGGATATGCTTGCTTGGGCTTGGTGAGCTATGCTCATTGGGCCCATGCGTCGGTCATGGCCCGAAAAATCTGGGCTGTGACAAATAGTGAATTCACATGCACATCTCATCATCCCACATAATCTAGCTTTCCTTAATTAGTTAATATCCATTTAACTTCAAATATTGAAATTGCACATAAGTTTGTGCTTTAATCTTGGCTACATGCAACACATAGCTATATGTCAATCCTATACACAAATCAAATCACCTAATCAACTAAGTAAATTTCAACACATGCTATTCCTTTCATGGCCTAACCTAAACTCCCTTCATCAAGTAGTATTTAGATATCCAAATCAATCTAATTAGTGATCAAGCAAACATAAGCATTAAACACATAATTGAAATAAACAACTCATATTCCATTGAAAATAAGCAAAATATAGATAAAGAATTCAAACTACACGTTGAAGTTAAGAATTTTTAGAATATGGTGCCTTGGAAAGCAAGTATATTCTTATGCTTAATTTCATTAAATTTGTAATAAAAGTACATTTTGATAATAAGATGAAAAGTTTGTTTTAAGTAAGCATTCATTATCTAGTTATTAAGGTACCATGATCCTATTGAGATATTATGGTACATTTGTGTGAAAAGTCATACATATGAGCATGTATTTAATTGAATCTAAAAATTGTTCACAGCCATATAATAAAGTTGGTCACTTTATTGTGTTAAGGCTGTAGTGTCCAGATTACTTCCAACGAAATGAATGTGATTCACTTCAAGGGAATGATGAGTCTCAAATCATCGAAATGGCTAACTTCGAGCAATGACACTATAACATGAACTGGAATTATGTGAGAATCAAATTTAAGTTTAACCGTTATTTAAATCTTGATCTCACACTTATGCATTTGCTTATAGTAGAATCAAAATCTTGATGAACAGTGCACTTAGGTTTAATCTTTTTATAATCTTTGATTTGCCATGAGCATAATCATCATAAAGCATTGATCTAGACTCTGTATTTTGGGATTATAATCATGATGAACATTTGGGAACATATATCCAAATATTGGAGTTCATAGCATTAACATCACTTCTAGTGATTTTAAGAAGATTGGTGATTAATCTAAGCCTAGTAGATTGATGAATTAGCTATTCATCACATCTAAATACTCAAAAGATTAGATCTAGAGCATTGAATCACTAATTGGATGAAATGTGAGACTAAGGGAAAAAATTGACATAAAGGGTAAAATGGTAATTTCACCTTTTGTCATTATATGGTTATGAGGGTTCGCAATATAAGGTTTGCAATTGGACAACAAATAATTAATATCAAGTATTGAATTCTTTTTTGTAATTATAGTTAATCCAAGAGTGCAACCATGAATCTATAGTGGAGTGATTTCACGGTCAATAAGTTTAAATTATTTTTAATAAGATTAAGAATAATTATAAGTTTATTGGAACTTGGAATATATATGTCCAAATAGATTCCCTACTTTGCTTCATAGAATTTAACTTGTTTAAGTTGAAATGCATGTTTTAATTTGATTAATTAAATTCTGTACAAAAATGGCAGTTTTAATATGTTTGTCTTAATTTAAACAAGAAAACACGTTTGGTCTTAATTTATACAAGAAAATATGTTTGTCTTAATTTAAGACAAGAAAAATATTTTTCGTCTTAATCTAGACAAGAAAACATATTTGTCTTAATTTAAACAAGATAAAATATTGTTGTCTTAATTAAAGATAAGAGTTGTCTTAAATTAAGATAATGCTAGGAGGATCTTTGCAAAATGAATCTAGACATCCATGTTGATAAAAGGAGACTTTATGTTTGACTATCACTCTTTTATTTATAATTAATTCTTTTTAAATAAAAATGGATAACAATAAAATAATAGTTATTATTCAATAAGGAGTTTTATTTTATCAAGAACTTTAAATGTTAATTAAAGAATTAAAGTATTTATTTTTTAATTTTAATTTTGTTAAGTATGGACCTTGTTTGATGCTTCTATAACTCTAAATGAATGGTCAAGATCGATTCAAAGGTGTTTGATTTTGATTAAACCTTTAAGGGAAGAGTTTTAATAAAAAGAGAAAAGATTGGAAGAAAAGAAACTTACGTCCTTTTTCTTGAAAAAGTTTCAACGGTCACTTCTTTTCTCTTCCTCCAAACTTTACCGTATCTTTCTTCTTATCTCCTATTCTTGGCTGAATTTTTTGAAAGAAAAGTAGCAATTAATTTTAAGAAGAGAAGAGAGACAAAATTGGTTGTTATCTTATAATCTAGCATTCCACACCTTGTCCACTCAAGGTTCAAGTTGAAAGCATTCTTGAAGAATAAATGGTAAACTTGTTTGGCTAAGAAATCATTCAATGGTGTGGTGGTGTCCAAAAATAAAAATCTCAAAATAAAAGGTATGTTTTTTCTTACTTAATAGATTCTTTTTTTAGGATGTGATTATGTTACTTGCAATAAGAATGATGTTTGTTTCTGCTTGTGTAATTAGATTGCTTGCTTCCTTTATAAAAGAAATTTTTTGAAATCCATGCTTTACGCAATCACATTAATCCACTAAGATCCTACTCTAATAGTTGAGTTCAATCATAATCCTACAAAAAGTAAATTAGTTCATAACTAAAGATAAAAACATAATCCAAAGAAATTTCACCATTGTAACAATTCAAGAAAAACAAAGAATAAAAAGAAAAGAACAAAAACTGAAGATTTGTCAGATCTTCAATCTTCAATCTTGTACAATCTTTCTTGCTTTCTTGATTGTTTTACAACTGCTTTTCTTCAAAGAAAACTATCACGACCCAATTTTCAAGCCATGACCAATGCATGGACCCAATGGGCATACCCCACTAAGCCCAAGCAAGCCTATTTATATAACCCTGCTCAACATTCCATTAACTACTCTTAACGTCACATTTCATAGTTCCAACCTATAAATTTCAAATACTTGCATTTATATTAACTCAAAATAAAGTTAACCATTTCCAACTCATAGTGGCATTACTAATCAAAATATACATATAGTATCTACGACATGTATCTTAATAGTTTGCATCACATAGACGTATTCACAAACAAAAATGACCCTTGATGTCCAACAAAATGACCACAGTGAAGGTGCAGCTACTGAATGCCATTAATACCTACCAAAGGTTATACAAGGACACCTATATCTAGGTTTCAACCGCTTCCGGATCTGAAAACATGAAGTTGAAAATAGTGAGTATAAACTCAGTGAGTGAACGTAAGAAGGGAACAAGCAATGATAAAGAAAATTTGAAAATAATGATGCACTTGTTTTGAAAACAATGCATTTTAATTTAACCTCTTACTAAAACTCTTCATTTCAAACATCAATTAGTAACTCTTAGTGTTGCAAAAACCCATGCTCAATCGTGAAGGTAAAGGAGTGAAAGAAAAATTATATTAAAACTAAGCAAGGTAGCAACGTGACAGCACATTTCTCGCTGTAGCGAAAGGCATTCTTGGTTTGTATATACTTTAGTTTTTTAAGTATATTTCTCACTACAGAAGTCCAATCAACATTATTCTAAGACCATTAGAAAGATAAGAGGCTGGGCTACATCTTTGATGTTGACCATTTTCCCAGTTCTAATAGGAAGGTGGTTAAAATATTTTTTAAACTAAAAGCACTCTCACTACAACAGAAAGGTATTCTGGGTTTGCATATATTGTGATTTTTCAAGTATACATCATGGTAAAGAGGTCAAATTGATCTGAGTTTTATACCATTAGAAAGATAAGAGGCGGGGATACAACTTTCATGTTGACCACTTTGCCCAGTTCTAATTGGAAGGTGGCTAAAATATTTTTCAAATTGAAAGCACTCTCACTACAGCAGAAAGGTATTCTAAGTTTACATATGTTTCAGTTTTTCAATCATATCTCACGATAAAGAGGTCCAATTGACATGATTTTTAGACCATTAAAAAGATAAGAGAATGGGATACAACTTTTGTGTTTACTACTTTGCCTAGTTCTAACCAAAAAGTAGTCAAAATCATTGTTAAAGTGAAAGTAGTGCACAGAATTCTGAAACCACCCGAGAGTTACTGGTTGCAGCGAGAATGGATTCTCGCTGCAGCAAGATTCAGGGCAAATGACAATTAAGGGGTTTTCCCATGCCACAAAATCCATCCCTAGCATATTGCACATCAAAGTGAACACATTGACAATAATCAAGTTATCAACATTCAATACAATCACATATTATAATCATAAACTTGATATCACATATACATATATAAACACATATAAACAAGTACACCACTCCACTTCATTCATCGTCATGTGCACTCCCTACTCACATATTTCAATATCATCATCATCAGCATTGTGCACTATCCACTCTGCACATGCACAGTCATAATTATCACAACATTGTCATTCAACTAGCATGTGCGCTGCCCACTCCGCACATGCACGGTTACATCAATTACACAAAATCTCTTAACAATACATATCATATATTCTTATATACATATCAGCATCATATAAAGGTACATAGATTCATCACAATCATGTTCCACATCACAAAAGCATTTCACTAAAGGCTTGTTCCCATGGCACTTGTTTTTAAAGAAAAGTTGGATAAAATCATTCAAACGTTTTGTTCAAATACATTCACATTCCCAAAAATTTTGAAATGCAAGTTCACTCACTGGTATTTGTTAAATCTTTACCCAACTCCAACTTCCTTTAACGATCCAAATGGGGTGGTGGGGCTTCGTTGGAACCTAGCATCACACAACAATATCACATTCAACCCAACTTGGCATTAATACCATTCCAAAAACTATTTCCTAAACCAATTTCTACATTCATTTCTAACTAGCTTCTAACTACTATTAAATGGCTATTATTTGCACTACTCTAGTTACAAAAAAATGAATAATCAATCTCAAAATAAAACACTCACAAATCTGATTACTAAATTTCACCAACCATTAAAGAGATTAGCCATAACCTATATTCACCTTGGTGGTCTTTTTAATTGAATTATCTTTAAATATTCTTCAAGCTAGTAAGGGAAATCATTCTCTCTCTCTCTCTCCACACATTCAACTAGTGAGAGAAAGTATGGGAGCATGACTTTTGAAGGTTTTTAAGGTGAAAGAGTAAAAAAGTATGGAAAACCCTATAACAAGGTGGTTAAAAGCATGAAATTTTAAGGTTAGTTTACGAGAGCGATGGAAGCTTGGAGATAAGCTTTCATGGAGATGAGAGAAACGTGAGATGGGAGGAAGAAGAAGAAAAAGTTGCTGGAAAAAATGATATTTATAGCTAAAGCTTATCAACTTTACTTAAATTATGAAAATACCCTTAACAAGTTAGCTTCTCTTTCTCCATTTCTTTGTACAATATTTTCATTCTTTTGACACTAGGACCTGGCCCATAATAGTCTAGAAATACTCGGGTTCATGAAAACTGAAAAATTTTGACTCGAGATGAAAAATGACCTATTTGCCCCTATTATGGAAATCCTCACTATTTCTATTTCTTTTATTATTTTACCCTTATTTTCATCATTCATTTATGCCTTAGGCCTACTTAGACCTTAATATTGTTTGAAACCTACTTCTAGGAGCTCACTAAGAAAAATGACGAAATTACCCCTGGTCCGTGTTATCGTATCTACTTTTCATTACAAGTCCATAGAGGTTAAGGTCTAACAAAAAACTAATAAGAAACTTCCTCTTTGATTGCCTTAAACTTGCCTTTAAAATCCCCCAAAAAGACCTAATTCTGCAAAATTTGAAAAAGGAAAGCCTGAATGTCAAAACCTGGCATCGTAGCTTTCCTCCTTAGGCACCATGGTGCCCTACTCTCTTGTGGTATTGTGGTGCCTTAAATTTGCTAAGGCACCATGACTTTTCTTCACTAGCACCGTGGTGCCATGCTCTTTGGTTCTTGTATGGCCACTTGGTATCAAAGGAGTCGTGACTTTCATTTTATCATGCTACTTTGTGCGAAAACTACAACAGTCTAGCTTCTTCCAACATGAATTTCACCTTGATTTAATTCAAACAGGGCAAAGTGGTAAACATAAAGATTGCAGCCTTTTCACTTAGTTTCCTATGGCTTACGAATCACTTAAATTGGATTTTTGTAACAAGAGTTATGCTTGCAATACTGCAGCATGTACAAATAAAGCTATCACCACACTTGCACAAATTATCACCAAATAAAATCTTTTCATCAAATTTCCTACAAAAGTAATAAAGAGATCAATAATAACTAAACTTAAAGTTATTTAAAGAAATTTAACATAAAATTAAACTAAACTACTCAACATGAATTGAACTTAATTAAGAAAAATAGTTAAAATACTTAATTTTGAACCTAAAATCTCAATGACTTAACTACTTAAGCACAAAAAATGTGACAAAATAACTCTATAAAATAGAGTTATCAACTCTTGGGTTTGGGCTTAAAGGTGGAAACTACATGTGCATCAAGTTTCTTTTCCCATTCAAGAACTTCTCCCACATTTTGCAAATAATTCATTAGTCCACTTAGGGTGTAATCCTTATTGTGCAATTCAAAGTCTATTTTGAACTATGAAAATGATGAATTCAAGCTATGAATGATCATTGATATTTGCGTTTTCACATCTATCTTAGTATCATGTAACTCTGCCTCATTGAGGTAAGAGATTACTTGTAACATGTAATCTTTAACAGGTTCCCTACATCTCTAATTAAGGTCCTTAAAAGCATTGAATACTTTTCCATTAGCAGGCTTTATTTTTATACCAAACATCTCATGTAGGTGAAACATTATATCAGCAACATTGTCGATGCCCTTGTGTTGCTTTTGCAATATACTATTCATAAAGGCTAGTATATAAAACTTAGCCAGTTCGTTTGTATCATGCCACTTCTTATGATATTCAATTTATTGTGGAGTTGATTTGGAAGTTAGTGTTTCAGGCTTATGCTCAGAAAGAACTTGTGTGATTTTGTCATAATTAAGCACAACATTAAGGTTTCATTTCCATTCAACATAGTTATCACTATTCAGAGTGCATTTGTTAAGCAAAATTGAAAGTAGATTCATGTTTCTGATGTAGATATGTTTCTAAAAGTACATTTGAAAATATGCAAGCATACAAGTTACTTATGGACTTTGAACATTTCTTGATACATGTATGCATTATGATAATATATAAAACCCTTTAAATTCTATTATTAGTTTGATGGTCATTCACCTTTCTGTAATAAATTTATCAACTGTGGACCATGAAAATTTACAACCAGGCAAACTGGGACCCTCTCACTCAACTACGTTACTTAATATCTTCATACTTAACATGGTTAAGGAGCGCCTTCATTTAGTCGACAAACTTTACTAATAGAGCTACTGTAAGTAGGTTAATAATAATAAAATCATGTTGAGTGTAATAATCATTGTTTCATTCTTTTAACCTCCTTACTTAGTGAGCCTCTATGAAAGGTCTCACCTCATAATCCACCTAAACGGACTTATCTTTTAAAGACTCAATCCTTCATGATCTCTATTCATGCCCACTTGTAGGGAGTGACATGTTTCACATGATAATGAGCCAACAATAGAGACTGTGGACTCTAGGATTACTAGCATCTTCTTCTATTCAATATTTTTATACTCGGGGTTTTTAGTGACTTTTTACCAGATTTTCTAGATGCATATTAAAATATAATTGGCTACATATATATTGGAGAGATATGGACCAAATCATATCATTATATGGTAACGTTTGGTATGAGGGAAGTGGGAGCACATTCTTTACAATGTGTCCAATTAAATTACATTGCGGTGTTTGTTTTGCAACATACCACTACAATGTAAGATTGCAATGCAATCACATTACAGTCAAGGGATGTAGTGTGATTGCAGTCCACAACTAATGCAATCACGTTACATTACATTTTGTAATGTTGTTAAAGACATTTTGACCCTTCAACTTTATTATTTTGTTAAAAACATTTTGTACTATTATAATTAAAATAAAAAACATTAAACTAAATATATAATATAAAAATTAGAAATTAAAATAAAATAAAATATAAAAAATTAAAATTTATATAATATAAATAAAAATATTAAAAGAAAATATATAATATAAAATATTATATTAAAGAAATGAAAATAAAATATATGACATTAAAAATATTTAAACGATGATATTATATAAAAATTAACAATAAAAAATATAAGTGTATTAAACTTGCATTTTAATAAACAAGGGTAATTTTGAAAATTAACATTACACTCTTATCAAAATACTTGTAAACCAAACGTGTAATATTATCTTTTATGCATTTTAATCATTATTTTTCTTGTATAGCAAACACTGTAATATTATTTTTCCTGTAATCACATTACTTGCAATTACATTACATGTAATCATATTGCATTGTAAAGTACCAAACGCCACCTATAAATTTGCTTTCTTCTTTGAACAAACATCTCTATGTTCTATTCATAAGAAAGTTCCATTTCACATGAATCTACATTCATCTTTTAAATGATTAATTAATAAATAAAAGTAATCTTCACTAAGATCATATCTTAATAAGAGTACTTCATACTATATAGCTCATATGATCTTATATTTGAATTCTTTGAACATTTTAAAATTCAATTCTTTAAGTATACAATACAAAATCTCAATTTGGTCTTATGTAAACTTAATGAATTAGGAACATTTGCCATAGTGTTTTATGTTCAAAGGTTTGTATACATCTATATGTATAAGACCTTTTGAACATACCGAGTCATTCACTTTTGCATGAAAAGTGATTTAGTCATGTAGATATGAATTTCTAGCTCTTTTATAATTCCTAATCAAAAGGATCTAAGTATCTCCATACACTAATTTTTACTTTAATGACCAAAACTCAAATGCCATAATCAAGATCATATGCGATCAGTTTTCTTGACATTTATATTACACATTGACTTATACTATTGTTTGCACTTTATGTCATTACTTAAATGCATTCAACATCTAGTATCGAATTCTTATAATGTTAATACAACAGTAGTAACTCCTAGCTCAATCATAAGCTTTGGAAAAGTAGAAACTTCCATAAGCTTCTTTTTTTTTAACTCTATCAAGGAAACATTTTATTCCCTCCTATGTCCATTTTTACCATAAAAATGTTTGAGAACATTTCCAAGTTAGTGCCCTTATGGTGGTTGTCTTCCCAATTCATAATCAAGGCAATGTAAATTCCATCTCGTGGAAGCTTACTCTTAGTTATGATTGTATTTAGTAAAGATTATGGAACGGAGTCGATACTTAGTTCAAGATAAACACATTGCTCTAGCTTTACCATAGAGCCTAGCAACGTTAAAGCTTGCTTCTAATAGAACTATCTTCTGTCTTCTCGCATAGAAACAATTTCTACATTAACTCATACTTTTATGTATGACCTTGATTACAGAATAATTCTTTTAATTGCAAAGTCATACATGTCACATAGATGTTTTCATGTTGCTTTTGAAGCTTTGTAGTCATATTAGCCAACATCACATATGTGGCTTAGTGAGTCTAATGAGCATCCCATGCTTTATTACCATTTGCCTCAACATGGGCTTATGGCAAAGCTTCCTATAGATAGGCAACCTTTTGCTTGAGAACATTTCTCAAGTTTTAGTACCTTTCAAAAGAGTTTGGTCTAGTAAGTTTGATTTGCATCCAAGATGCACCGTAGTGACATATTTTTAGTCATTTATAATGTATACAAACATGTTTGAATAGATAAAGTAATTGATAAATAATATGCATAAACTATTTAAAACAAGGTTTAAAATTTTAAATAGTTCTCTCACTATTTTCTACAAGATAATAACCTCCATATCACCTCAAGAGATCTTTAGGATTCTGTTAGTGGGCTATCCCATCTATCTAGTCATGGCCTTAATTGTGCTCAACAAACCATGATAGGTGGATTAGGTAGCTAATTGAGCTTACTAATTGTATCTTTATACAACTCGTAGATCAGTTAGGTGATAACACATTACCTAAACATATCATATATGTTTTGCCTAGCCTTTTCCTCTAGTTTCCATAATAATCAAGTTTCCAAGCATCTAGATTTTATGAAACTAGTTGAGTAAGACCCATTAATAGCTCAAATATACTCATGTAAAACTATGACTTTGAGTGTGCTCAACAAATCTCCAATTAAAAGAGCAGCTAGGTTATCTTGTTACATGGTGGAAAGTAACTTAATCATGCATGGCATGTGACTATATATTTAACAAGAGTTTTCATTATTTGTTTTTATTAAGGTCTCATCTTCGCATGCATATCATTTATTAATTACATAAAATAAATCTATCACATGCAAATTACTTTGGATGATTATGGACTTTAACTATACTAATTTCCCTAGTCATCAAAGGAAGCTAGCTTGGCCAAACTTAGGGGATTACATATAAGAATCTTCAAAATTTGCTTGTAATCTCCTTGTCCTCCTTGGAGCCTTAGATCTTCATCGTCAATTTTTTCAAAATTCAATTTCTAATCTATCCTAATTTTAATTACATTTGAATGTAGAAACCTTGAGTTGCATTCAAAGGGAGCAAGATGAGGAAAGGATTTTACAACTCGAGATAAACAGATAAGGCAAGTATTGGTATATGCCCTTAAGCCAATTGAATTGATCAAGAAATATATATATATATTGTCATTTAATGCATACTTAATCGCATAAGTATATGTGATAGAGGTTTTCCTTCATAATAGTGCGATAATAAGGAGTTATTAAGTACTAATTGGATGAAACCCATGGAATATAAAGGCCTTGCAAGAGAATTGTAAAGTTGTTACAATTATGAGATCACTATGCATGAAAGCCATGTTCCTAAAATTGTCCCTGGTCATTGTATTGTCAAGACAGGGCATTGACAATGCTTAAAGACTAGTACATGTTAAGCCTTCTTACTTGGGAAGTAAGCAATCGATCTCATAGATCGAAGTGTGTGGGATGCTTGAGGATAACGTGTAGGTGCTCGTTAAAGAAAGAGTTCACTGAACATGACCTTCTATGAGAACTCCATTTGGTATTTCACTCAAGTGTCTATGGAAAATGTTCTCATGTGATAGTCGTGCAACTAGTCCTTAGACTTGAAACACCAGGTCATCTTGTATAGGGAGTGACATGCTTTGATTTCACCCCCATGAATTTGGAAGCAACCAGACGCCTAAACAGGGTGTTTTTGGGTACACCATGAAGCATGCGAAGGTGGATGAGTGGTCAAGAGAGGATTCATCACCCCAAGTGATATGAGGGGATGTATTTCACTTGTTCTCAATTCTTGATTAATTTGTATAAAGTCTTTGGCCAAAGCATGATGAATTTGAGGAAAGTTAGTTTCCTAAATTCATAAGGTTAATCATGAATTATGAGAACTAGTATGGAATGTCATAAGTAGACATCGAGCCATGCTTAATGATATATCCAGGATATTTGATGAAAGGACCATATTGCATTGAAAGGCTTATCACTAAAAGGCTTTGTCAAATTCTTTAATTGACTCTCTAACATTTAGGCGGTCATGATGTATTGCTAGATGCCGCTCATGATCTATAAATATAAATTAATTATCAAATGGATATTTGATTATGATTTATATTTATTGCCAGCATGTTAGAAGCCTAATGGGTCACACACATTAAGTGACGTGATTGAGATTAAATAAGGATAATTAAGTAAGTTGGACTTAATTAAAAGAGACCAAAATAAAGTGGGAATTAATTAAGTTCTCAGAGACTTAATTAAATTAAAATACAACTGTTGTATTTAGAGTTATAATTTAGTTTGGCTATATAAATATTATATATTAGCAAAGTAAAAACTCGAAGCCTAAAAAAAACCACTTCTCAACCATTTCATAAAACAAGAAAAGAAAAATAGTTTTCTTTGTTTGACAAAAATAAGATTTAGCAAGAATTTTGGTCATTTTGTTTTTGAAACAAAACTTGCTCGCACGAGTAAAAATTCTACTTTTGAAAAGGTCTTATTTAGTCACTGTGTGGATTACTGTTAGAGGCCAAACACTTGGGTGGCTTAATATTTGATAAATCCTAAAGTTGAAGAAGCAAAGTTTTTTGATTTAATTGGCTTTTGATTACGATATCCATAGCAAGGTATGTAATTCTTAAACTTATGAGTGTTCATACTTATTTGAAAGTTACATGAAAACACAAACATTGATCTTGTAGGATTCGATTGTTTCTCTGATTTAATACTAGTTTATTATTCTGCTACGTTGTAATTTATTGATTATTTTCATGTTTGAGCATGAGGTCGAATCCCAGCAATGGTTTCAGAGCCATTGCTTGATGTTTTCATGTAATTTGCGTGCTTGATTCTTGGTGATAATCAATAGGATTGATTTGTGTGTTGATTTGGTGTATATCAATTTTTAAGGCTTTCTTAAAAATTTGTTTTTCTATTTTAATTAAAATCTTCATTAAAACATGTTTTAAAAGGTTTAAGATCATGTTTAGTTGAAGAATTAATGAATGGATTAAAAGGCTTGTGAAGCCAAGTTAAAACTGAATAGTTTTAAGGTGTCTTGGAGACTAATATGCCAATTAATTTTTACTAACATTGGATAAGTGTTATGAGCAGTTTTTAATTGTTAAAAATTAGTTTTATCAAGTTAAATTACTGCATGTTTCGGCTAAACTTGATTTAGTATGAAAAAGGTTTATAAAATCATGTTTTTGAGTTCCAAAACAACAAAGATTCAATGCAGAAAATTTTGGACAGCTATAATTGGTTTTTGTGGCTTAATTCTTCATGAATTTTGTGTTTAATTGTTAAACACACTTGCTAGAAATTTCCAGCAGCTTTTTCATGACTTTGACTCATGATTTATGGAGTTTTAAGAGCACTTAAATACCATCTATTTTAATTTTTGGTGATTCATAAAAAATAGGAAATCGTTTTCTACTTTAATAAAAATTCCTAAAATTAATGATAGTATTTTAATTTGAGAAATTCATAGGAAATAGTTTCCTACTTCAAAAGAAATTCCTAAAGTTATGTGATAGTATTGAACTTTCCTTAAAATTTTGGTTTGACAAGAAGTTTCCAAAAAATTTATTAAATCATAATTTAGGAAACTAATCCATGTTTTAAAAGTTAGAAATTAAAATGTTATCTTAAATATATTTTAAGAAGTTTACCTAAAATAAAGAAGTTTCCAAGATTAAAAGGAGTTTTAATTATGGAAAGAATTAAAATGGAAAGTCTCAAAAAGGAAAGTTTTATTTCAATGAATTTCTAATAAGAAATAAGGAGTAAAATGTTTACTTTAAGTGTTTTGAAAATAAGAATTTCTTAAACACTAAATTGAAATAAAACAATACCAAATAATTTGAGTCTAGCACTTTAAGTGAATTAATTGATGCTTTTCTCAAATAACACAAAAGATCACCAAGTGATATTGAGCTTGCATTTATTTCTATGCTTTTGATTATGATTATAAAGCATGAGGATGATTATGGACTTAGACCTTAGAAGATTAGGTCATGGATGGTTAAATTTATTTCTTGTGGCATTTATTTTAAAATAAGGTCTGTGCACCCTGCCTTATCTCTATTTTCTCTGGATTGTAAAATTCTTTTCTCACTTAACTCCCTTCGAATGTAACTCGAGGTTTCTAGATTATAAAGTGTAATTAGTTACATCAAAGTGTAAAAATAGGGTTAGATAGAAATTTTTTTGTAACTTGAAGATGAAGATCCAAAGGCGCCATTGAGATTTAAGGAGATTACAAGCAAAGCTTGAAGACAATGTTTTTGTAAATCCCCTAGGAATTTGACCAACTAATTTCCTTAATGGCTCAAGGTAATTAGAATTAGTAAAGTCCGTAATTGTCACAGCCCAAATTTTTTGGGCCATGATCGGTGCATGGGCCTAATGAGCATAGCTCACTAAGCCCAAGCAAGCCTATCCATTTACATTGCTTAACAGTTTTACCAAATCATGCATCCACACACATTTCACCAAGTGTGAACATAGCTAAATCACGATGGCATTATCGATAACAATATACATGTACATTTTAAAACATATAATTCAATAATTGACATTACATGAACATATTCACAACAAAAGGACCCGTGACTTCCAGCGGAGAAATTACAGTAAAAGGGTTGCTATTGAATGCCAGACACATACCCAGGAGACAAACTACCGAGACTCCTTGATCTAGGATCCAACGGTCTCTTGATTTGAAAGCATGAATTTTTAAAACTGTGAGTATGAAACTCAGTGAGCAAACATTAGAAGGGAACAAGCAACAATAGCCAAGAAATTTGATAACCATGATGCACTGCATTGGAAATGAGACAATTTTGATCTAGTCAACATTAAAACCCCATTTTTCCTCAATTCAGTCAATTTGCAATAAGGTAGAGAGTTCTTGAATTCACACACATATATATAATCACATGCAATTTCATCCACCACACCATTTTCATTCACTCTAGTGCACTCCCTACTCGCACCATACAATAAGACCATGTGTGCGCTCCCTACTCGCACAACCGTTGGTCATCATGTGTACTTCCCTCACTCGTACATAACAATATGACCATATGTGCGCTCCCTACTCGCACAGCCGCTGGTCATCATGTATACATTACCCATTCATTCATATCATTATCCACACAATAATGGAGCATGTATTCATTTTCTTTATACAATGTACATATTCACAACATTAAAATGATTTTTAAAGGCCTGTTCCCGGAACTCATCTTTAAATAGGAAGTTGGTTATAAATCATTCAAGCATTTTATCTCAACTCAATTAAAATTCTCAAAACAATTTGAAATGCAAGTTCACTCACCAATTTTTTAGAGTCAAATTCAGGTATTTCAACTACAAATCCTCGAGTATAATTTCTTTGCCTCTATCGGAGGATTCACCACCTTTACTAGCTTGATTGTTTGAAATCCAACAATTTTCCTTTGAATTTCTCCTCCTAGGGTTTTGTTTCTTTCTTGTTTTCCTTTCCTCTTGTTTGGCAGAATATTGGTAGTGAAATAAGGGAAATATGGGCTGATTTTCAAGTTAAATATTAAAAAAGTCAAAGCTTGACACTTGTCACACTACCATTGCCCCATTTTTTTAATACTCATCCATTCTACTTTATTTCACCACCACATAAAATGCCATAATTATCCATACTAATAATGAATGAAATTCATAAATTTGACAAGTGTTGGGTGGTAAAAATTTCTATTTTGCCCTTGAGGTGGCAAAATGACTATTTTGCCCCTATGCTCCGAAAAATACCGAAATTATAGTTTTTCACTTCTCAACCTCAAATTACACTCCAAATGATCAATCTTAGTCAAAATTTTCATCCCACATTCAAATTTTTTCCCTCGGGTGGCAAAATGACCATTTTGCCCCTACGTAGTCAATATTTTCGATTGACTCCAAATCAAACCTCAAATCCTGAATCACCATTTTAAGTCATTTTGGGATTTTAAAATTCTCAAATTCATCTTAGAATTTCTATTTGAACTAGTTCGAGGCTTAATTCAATTTAATTGTACCACTTGGTACAATACCGACCTTTGACAAATTTTTTTCGTGGTGTTTCAAGTATGCAAGCATTATATCTATGGGTCTATCGAGGTCGAGGCCTCATAGTAATCATCCTAGTAGTTGGCATGAGATAGATTTATTTTTCAGTATATATATATATATGTGATATATGTGAAATGCGATAAATGCTATGCATGTCAACAATGCCAAATCAATGAGACCTTAAGTAATGAATTAATAAATAAAAATCCCTTATTAAAATATTGAGTCAAACAGTTACCTTCCACCATATAACAAGATTACCGGGCTACTCTTTTAATTGGAGGCTTGTTGAGTCACTCAAGGCCAAACTTTTACACGAGTATGTTTGAGTTGTTGGTGGGTATTACTCAACTAGTACCATGTTGTTTGGATGTGTCACACATGACCGCATAGTATTAGAGGCATAGTTAGGCAAAATATATATGATATATTTAGACAAAGAGTTGTCACCTAACTGATCTAGGAGTTGTATAAGATGCAATTGGTAAGCTAAGTTACCTACCCAATTAGTTTCATTATGACTTGTTGATTCACTCAAGGTCATGGTGGGATGAAAAGGGTCTAGTTCAATAAGAAGTTTAAAGGTTAAATTTCTTGAAATAGTATATGAGGGCTATTATTTTGATAAAATATTGAGAATAATCGTATAAGAATTTAAAACCTTGTCTTTATGATTATATAATTTGCATTAATGACTAATAATCATATATGTTGATTTATATAGGATATAAATCTATCATGGTGAATAGTTTGTCACATGGAAGCATACTTGATGTAAACAAGTTGACAAGCTCAAATTTCATTGACTGGCTTCGTAATATTAAGATTGTCTAGAAACAAGAGAAAAAAGCTTATGTCCTAGATGGTCTTATTCCCGAGGTACCTAGCGATTATGCTATAAATGAGAAAAATGAAGCCTATAGAGTTTATATGGATGATCTTGATCAAGCCACATGTGTGATGTTGGCTAGTATGTTCCCAAATCTTCAAAAGCAACATGAAGCTATGAATGCTCAGGACATTATCCTAAACCTTAGAGAAATGTTCAATAAGGAAAGTCGTACAGAGAGATTTGACATTTCAAGGGAATTGTTTCAATGTAAAATGTCTGAAGGAAGCCCAGTAAGGCCTCATGTGCTTAAGATGATAAGATATATCACTCGACTTGAACAGTTGGGTTGGGTTATGGATCATGATTTGAGCATAGACCTTATACTTTCCTCTCTACCAGAGAGCTATTCACAGTTTGTGTTGAACTTCAACATGAACAAGATTGAGGTAACTCTTTTAGGCTTATTGAATATGCTCACACAGGTTGAGAACACCATTGTGAAGGAGAAGCCTTTAGTTCATCTTGTCTCTTCTAAGAAAAATAAAAATAAGAATAAAATTTTCTAAGAAAGACAAGGATGAAAAGGCATCAACTTCAAAAGGTATAAAGTCTACTAGAAGAGTGAAGAAGGATAAGGACAATGACAAATGTCATTTCTGTGGCAAACTTGGGCATTGAAGGCGCAATTGCAAGGATTATCTTGAATCCATCAAAGGGAAGAAGCAAAAAGAAGCTTCCACATCAAGTATGAATCATATGATGATTTATTTTTCACTACTTGGTATATGATACTTTACTCTTTATTAATGGTTTTAATATGAATGACATATTAAAGGAACTAATGACAAAGCGCAGTGAAGAATGGGATCATGAAGGGGACAACCTTAGTTGATAGTGATCAAGCTTGTCGACCTAGATTAGATTGTGGAACAATAAATAATTTTAGAACATTGAATGTTTTCATGGCATGATTGTCAAGATGAGATGTTTTCGATTTTGGACCTATTGCTAAATATTTATTTTATGTTTAGGGAACATATGTTATATTTTGCTAGCATGAGATGCTTAGCTTATATATATTTATATATTTACATTACATCTTATTTTATTTTGAAATTGTTCTAAATTATTTATCTTTAAAGTATAACCTTGCATATATGATAATCAATACTAAGTCATAATGATAAGATCATTGTGATATTATTTTTCTTTTGATTATGAATTTAAAAGGAAATTAATGAGTTGACTTGGATAAAATTGAGTCATAACTCAATGAATTCATAATAGGATTATGAACATATTTTGTCAAGGAGCATTCTTAATGAAATCTTGGATCTAAATTAAGATTGCTTAGAACTAAAGAGCAATTTATTATCATAATGAATTCATAAGAGATGAATCACAAAGCATTCCAAACCCAATTAATCGCGTGAACTAATCTTTGAAAGGATTTCATCGCATAACCAATGTTGAATGACTAATGACATGTTAGTATACATAAAAGTTATGGATATAACACCCCAAAGGAAAGTAATAAGTTTACTTGGCAAGATTTCTATAGATGATAGAAACAGTGGGAGCTAATGACACTTTAAAATGTCAAAGGTTATGAAATTATGAAATCCAATAGATAAGATTTATGCACAAAAAATTAATGGGTGTTGGCTCCATTAGTTTGTGATGATAATAAAACGTTCCCATGTCATTTGTGTCTAACATCTATAACTCAATGTGCAGGGTAAATGTTCATAAATGAGAAAATATTTCAATCTTCCTATTGAACACCCAAAGATGTGATTTGGATAAAGAACAAGGAAGATCAGTATTGATGGAGTCCCTTGATATGTTAAGGAAGATCATTTGCTAAACAAAGGTCAAAGTGGAGAAGTGAAAAGGAGAAGCTTAGTGAGAAACAGAATCAAGTTAGTCGACCAAGATAATGGGGTTAGTCGACTAAGCGATCATTGGAATCTGCATCTGAAACAGAACCAACTTAGTCAACCAAGGGAAAAATTTTAGTCGACTAAATGCTTTTTGTCTGCTACATCCACCAAGCCACTACAAAACAAGAAAACGGCTAAAATCTTCCCTAAACTGTTTCTAACGGTCATAAACATCCCAACAGCCACCAGACCAGCTTCTCCAACTATAAAAGGATCTTCAAATGCCAAAGAACAGATTTCTTGACAACTTTGGCTTCATACTAAAAGACACCATCACATTCAAGCCAAGAAGAGTAGCAAAACCTAAAAATCCTTTGTACTCTTCATTGAACTTCAACGCCTATTCTTTGTATTTGTGTTTAGCACTACAACTTGTACCACATAGATCAACCGTGTGATCACTAGGTACTTTCTACTCTCAATCTTTGTATTCTTAGAGTGAGTGTTTCACTCTAAGTGTTGTGCATCAAGCAAGGTTTGCTTGGATGCTTGTAGGTTCCAACTTAGCCTTGAAAAGTTAAGGTTGGGTTCTAGTTTAGCTCGTGAAAAACTAGAGTAAAGGTTGTGGTTGAGCCTTGGAAAACCACATTGGGTTTTAGTTTAGCCCGGGAAAAGCTAGGGAAAGGTTGTGGTTGAGCCTTGGAAAACCACATTGGGTTTTAGTTGATCCCATGAAAAAGTAATGTAAAGGTTGTGGCTAAGCCTTGGAAAAGCCATTGTGAAAGCTTGGTGGAAGCTTATGAATTCCACCGTTTTAGTGTTTGATTTGACAATCCTTGGTTGGATAATCAAGGTAGTGGATATAGGTCTTGGACCGAACCACTATAAATACCTTGTTCATTATTTTCATTGCCTTATCTTCTTCATTTTAAGATCAAGTCTCAATCCCACAAGAAAGAGCCGAGATAGTGCTATTCACCCCCCCTCTAGCACTTATATTTGGGACCAACAATTGGTATCAAAGCTAGTTCTCTGCTATAAGGTCTAACACCCTTAGAGATGATCCAAATGGCTCTACAAAAATTAGTTGTAGCTGAGAGACAATCAACAAACAGACCACCTCTGTTTGATGGCTCAATTACCCTTATTGAAGCACTAGAATGTCAATTTTCATTAGGGCCATAGATTATGAAATGTGGGATGTCATCACTAATGGTCCCTTTACTCCCTCAACTATGAATGTTGTCACGAATGAGTTGATGCCTAAGCCAAGGTCTGAATGGACCGATGCTGAAAATAAAAAAGTGCAGACCAATTTCAAGGCAATCAACACCTTGCATTGTGCCTTAACTCCCACTGAATTCAACAAAGTCTCAAGCTGTACAACAGCTAAGCAAGTGTAGGACAAGTTAAGAATAATACATTAAGGGACTTCTCAAGTTAAGGAGTCCAAAATTGCCTTCTTATCCCACAACTATGAGATGTTCAAAATGGAACCTGGTGAGGACATCACCAGCATGTTTAATAGGTTCATAAACATTACAAATAAACTTAACCAACTAGGAAAACCTATCCCAAAGCATGAACTTGTAAAAAGACTTCTTAGGAGTCTACCTAAGTTTTGGAAGCCAAAGGTGACTGCCATCCGAGAAGCCAAAGATTTGAACATCATCACACTCGATGAAATTTGTGGGTCACTCCTCACACATGAGCTAGAGCTCAAGGAAGAAGAAGAAGAGGATAAAAGAGAGGCAAAAGAGAAGAAGAAGAACATAGCACTCAAAGCCAGGATCCTTGAAGATGAGTTAGAAGAACTCTCATGCAATGACAATAATGAACTTGCACTTGTTGCAAGAAGATTGAGAAAACTGATAGGAAGGAAGAATCGAAAATTTGTAAGAAAATTCTTTAAAAGGGATCAAGGTCCTTCATAGAAAAAAAATAAGAATGAAAGCAGTAGCAAGGAAGAGGTGATCTGCTATGAATGCAAAAAACCTGGACACTACAAATCTGAATGTCCATTGCTGAAGGAAAAAACTCCAAGGAGAAACAGAAAATCAAAAAAGGTAATGGTTGCTGCAGCCTGGTCAAACAGTGATTTAAGCACCGAATCTGATGAAGGAAGCTCGGAAGAAAGAGCAAACATTTGCCTGATGGCAAAAGATGATGAAACAGAGGTATGCTCATCGACAAATGATATATCTATGAATGATTTGTAAAATGAGTATGATGAGTTATGTGATGAGTTTGAAAGCTTGTTTTCAAAGTATAAAAATCTGAAGAAGAAGGCTGCATCACTTGAAAAAGATTTGGAAAAATTAAAACTCAATTTCAACTCTGTTTTTGAACAAAGAAATTTACTTCAAACTGAATTGGAACACTCAAAAATAGATTTTGAAATCATGAGAGTAGAGCTGGAAAATAAAACTGATGCTTTGGAAAAAATTCTTAATGAAAATATAGCTCTTAAGAGCTTAAAGAATGATATTTTAAAGAAAAATTCATATAGCAAGAAGAATCATCATAATGCATCATTTAGATGCTATTGTTGTAGAAAATATGGTCATTTATCATATGATTGTGTCAAAAACATGAATGTGCAGAAAACCAAAAAAATCTGAGTGCCAACAGGTTATTTTTTTGGCACTAACACTCAAGGACCCATCAAAGCATGGGTACCTATCAAGAAGAACTGAACCACATTTTTGTAGGTTGAGCTGCACCTAAAGGAAATATGCTCAAAGGCTTAACACAAGAAGAAACAGCCATAGTACATGGATAGTGGCTGCTCTCGACACATGATAGGGGATGGAATGTTATTTGCACAGCTGGACAAGAAAAAATGAGGCACTGTATCCTTTGGAGATAACTCAAAACGAAGAATTCAAGGTATAGGTACGGTTGGTAAGAACTCCTGTACACAAATCAGTCGTGTGTTATTTGTTTAAGGATTAAAGCATAATCTGCTAAGCATAAGTCAGCTATGTGACAAAGGGTTTAAGGTTTGTTTTGATTCCAACAAATGTGAAGTAATAGACACAGGCACAAACAAGACTACCTTCATAGGAAATAGATTGAAAAACATGTATATAATTTTCCTTGAAGATCTAGAAAAGGATAGTGAAATGTGCCTAGTAGCCAAGGTCGAAAATGATAGCTGGTTGTAGCATAGGAGACTAGGACATGTTAGCTTGAACACTATGTCGAAACTAATTAAGAAAGATCTAGTTATTGGACTACCCAGCATTAGGTTTGAAAATGATAAAATATGTGAAGCATGTCAGCTAGGAAAACAAGTCAGAACATCATTCAAAGCTAAGAATGTTGTGTCAACATCAAAACCTCTTGAAATATTGCACATAGATCTTTTTGGTCTAATTAGCACCACAAGTTTAGGTGGTAAATCTTATGGTTTTGTGATTGTTGATGATTACTCAAGATTTACTTGGGTTTATTTCCTTGCTCACAAGAATGATGCATTATCAACTTTCATAGGATATTACAAGAAAGTTGAGAATGAAAGAGGTACATCCATTATTAGGATTAAGAGTGACCATGAAGGTGAATTTGAAAATGATGAGTTCGAGAGATTTTGCAATGAAAAGAGGTAGGAACATAATTTTTCAGCACCTAGAACACCCCAGCAAAATGGAATTGTGGAGAGAAAGAATAGAACTTTGAAAGAAATGGCAAGAACCATGCTTTGTGAGAACAATCTCCCTAAATATTTTTGGGCTGAAGCTATCAATACAACAACTTATATACTTAATAGAGTTTCAATTAGAGCAATCATGTCAAAGACCCCATATGAGCTGTACAAAGGTAGAAAACCAAACATCTCTCACCTTAGGAGCTTTGGCTGCAAATGCTTTGTGTTGAACAATGGAAAACAACCATTAGGGAAGTTTGATGCTAAAAGTGATGAAACAATATTCTTGGGATATGCCATGAACTCAAAAGCTTATAAAGTTTTCAATAAAATGACACTAAATGTTGAAGAATCTGTCCATATAGTTTTTAATGAATCAATCCATGTTGAAAAGGAAACTTATGAGGATTATGAAGATTTAGAAAATCTAGAAAGAAACATGGAAGAAATGAGTCTAAATGATAGCAAAAATAATGAGGAAGAATCATCTAGGGAAGAACCCATAGCTCCACCACTTGAAAACTTACAAATACAAGAAATCCAGCATAGTGACTTACCTAGAAGCTGGAGATATGTAAGAGATCAGCCTCAAGAACAAATCATAGGTGACATATCTCAAGGAGTTAAGACTAGGAAAGGAACTAGGGAGACATGTGAATTTTCAGCATTCATTTCTCAAATTGAACTTAAAAGTTTTGAAGAAGCTGAAAAAGAAGAAAGCTGGATTTTAGCCATATAAGAGGAGCTGGAGCAATTCAGGAGAAATGAAGTATGGTCACTAGTGCCAAAGCCTTCAAATCATCCTATAGTTGGCACTAAATGGGTGTTTAGAAATAAGATTGATGAATAAGGAAATGTTGTAAGGAACAAAGCAAGATTAGTGGCAAAGGGATATAATCAAGATGAAGGAATAGATTATGAAGAAACTTTTGCCCCGGTAGCTAGAATAGAAGCCATAAGATTGTTAATTGCCTTCGCTTGTCATATGAACTTCAAACTATACCAAATGGATGTGAAGAGTGCATTCCTTAATGGAATTATTCAAGAAGAGGTATATGTTGAACAACCAACTGGTTTTGAAGATTTTGAAAAACCAGATCATGTCCTCAAGCTTTACAAAGCCTTGTACGCATTGAAACAAGCTCCTAGAGCTTGGTATGAAAGGCTTTCTAAATTTCTGGTACAAAAAGACTATGTTAGGGGCAGCATTGACACCATATTGTTTATCAAGAGATACCTAAACGATCTAATCATAGTCCAAATCTATGTTGATGAAATAATATTTGGTGCTACTAATAAATCTCTTTGCAATAATTTTGCTAAGGAAATGCAGAGAGAATTCGAGATGAGCATGATGGGAGAATTGAAGTACTTTCTTGGCCTGCAAATCAAGCAATGCAAAGAAGGAACCTTTGTCAGCCAAGACAGATACATTCAAGACATGCTCAAAAAGTATGATATGCTGAAATTGAAATCCATCAGCACACCAATGAGTACATCTGCAAAGCTTGATCCTGATGAGAAAGGTAAAGATGTAGATCAAAAGCTCTATAGATGTATGATTGGATATCTTCTTTACTTAACTGCAAGTAGACCAGATATTCAGCTTAGTGTGTGTTTATGTGCTAGATTTCAGTCTCAACCTAAAGAAACACACCTCACTGCTATGAAAAGAATATTTAGATATCTCATAGAAACTCAAGGCCTAGGATTATGGTATTCAAAAGAATCACCATTTAGCCTTGTAGGATATTCAGATGCTGACTTTGCTGGAAGTAGAACTGATAGGAAGAGCACAAGTGGAACATGTCAGCTGCTAGGAAGCATGCTTGTATGCTGGTCGAGTAAAAAGCAAAATTATGTAGCCTTGTCCATTGCTGAAGCAGAGTATGTGTCCCTAGGAAGTTGTTGTGCACAGGTCTTATGGATTAAGCAACAATTGAGAGACTACGGGTTGTCCATGAATAACACTCCCATATATTGTGACAACACTAGTGCTATAAATATTTCAAAGAATCCTGTACAACACTCAAGAACAAAACACATTGAGATTAGGCATCACTTCATTAGAGACTATATAACTAAAGGAGAAATCATTATTGAATTCGTGAGCACATTGCACCAACTTGCAGATATATTCACAAAACCCCTTAGTGAGGATAGGTTCTGTGAAATTAGAAGAAATCTAAGAATGCGTTGTGTGGAAGAGTTATAGGAAGAAGTCTAGACTAAATAGAGGAAAACAGAAGAGACTTAGTTGACTAAAGTGCAAAACTCAGTCAACTAAGAACACTCTGTTCCATTAAATCAAAAGAACTGATGGACTCTGATATAGGATTAAATTGATGGGATTTTGTGCCTACCGGGTGACAAAATAAAAGGGGAAAACCTGGTGTAGTAAATAGTTAAAATATGAGAGGGAGATTTTGAAATTTGAAAAAATAAGACATCGGTTAAGGGGGAGGCAAGTAGTTCCCTAAGCCAGAAACCGTCATTGATTCTTAATTCTTTGAACACCGACTCTCTCAATTCCATAAATCTTATTTGCTTCTCTCCATCTTCTGAAATCAACCGAGGACCTTCTTTTTGTCATCTGTTGAAACCCTAAGTGAAAAACATCCTCAGAAACCACAATGGCTAAGTCGACCCTTCTCAAAGATTTGTTGGCAAAGAAAAAAGGGAAGAAACCAGCAGAAAAAAACCCCGAAGCTGAGCACCCAAGAAAGCAGCAAAAAGGGGCATCGAGTTCTGCTACAAAGAAGACTGGGAAAGGGTTTGAGATGAAGAAACAAAAAGAGAAGAAAAAGTAAGCCGAGAAACTAAGAAAGAAAGACAAAGGAGAAAAAGGTACTTCATCTGCCTCTTCCAAGAAATTTAGGAACAAAATTCATGAAGAAAGGTTTAAGAAAATCGAAAATGCCACCATTACATGCGGGAAGCACATTGACTAGGAGAGTTTCAGTGAAACTCCTGAACTCCAAACAAGCTTGACTGATTACTTCAATGAACTGAGCATTAAGGAGTATAGCTCCTTTAAAGACAGAACATATAATGTTAGTTGAGTTAAAGAATTCTATGCTAGCATTGCATTCAGTGAAAGAGAGCTTGATGAGACAGAGGACTATTCTGAAGAAAATCTGAATGTTTTTCTAAATGGGAAGGAATTCTTAGTTACAGCCTTAAACTTAAGTAATCTGCTAGGAATTGAAGGAGAAAATGGAGAATATGAAATGCTTGACAAATATGATCCTGATTCTGTGTGTGAAATTGTCATTGGGAAAAAGAAAAAATTCTCTTCAAAGAGCAATGCAGGACTGATTATTAGTCCACAATTTAGAATCCTGTATTACTTTGTAGCTGTAAATTTGCATGGTAGGAGTGGTAGCTTAAGCTACATCAGCCTTCAAGACCTTTGGCTGATGGAGCATGCATTCACTGGTAAAGTTTTAAACCTTGGACGGTTCATGATTGAAAGGATGAAGGCAGCATGTAAACTAGAGAAAATCCATTTACCCTATGGGAATGTAATCACATCTCTTGTTAAGAAAAAAGGAGTATGGGCAAAGAGGTATGATATGGAAATAGTCAAGAGTAGAGACCAACCAATCTACCTAGGAAGTCTGATCAAAATGGGATACAGAGTGTATAGGGACACCTTCAGCAAAACCTCAAAGATCACTTCAGTTCAAGCACAGCTAGAGGCAGCCCCCACTCAACCAGAAACAACAGCCCCTCTATTCTCCATTGAAGTAATGTTCAACTTGCTGATGAGAATGGATGCCAAGCTCACTGATCAGGGAGCTAGGCTTGTTGAAATTGAAAAAAGAATGAATGAAATTGAAGCCAGCTTGAAAGCCAAATTTGAAATACCAACTGGACCTGCTGATGCTGACTCCTCTGCTACTGAGAGCATGGCACCAGAAGGACAAGGTGCTGAAGGATCAGCATTGCGACTAGAAGGGTCTGAATTTCAAGCTGAAGGATCAGCCTACCAAAGTGCAAGCCCTGGTCATCATGACCCTAAACCAGAAATTGAAGAACCCTACAAAACCACCTCAGCAGAAAGGGAAACATCTGAACAAGGTACTGAGATAGTAGGGTCGCCACATGGTTCTCTTGAGCACCAGCCTCCATCCAATCCTAAACAATAAGCATCACCTCCACATTTTGATGAAATGTCTGTCATGGGACTGTTCTATCAAATCGCAAGAGAAGAGCAAGCAGAAAAAGAGGCAACAACAGCTCAAACTGCTTAAGCAATGACCTCAGAACAGAGAGCTGCAGAAAAAGAAAAGAAAACAGGAAAGGCAAAAGCAAAAGACACAGCTCTTGCATCAAAGCCTCATCCACCTGCCATGAGATAGAAAAAGATAGCAAGAAAATCAGTTCCTCCAAGAATAAGGAAGTCTTCAAGATTGGCAGAAAAGGTAAAGTCACCTCCTACAAGCACTCCTCAAGCTCCAATAGACGTCTCAGATCAAGGAACTCTAGAAAAAGCTACAGATACATCTCCTCAACAGGCTTCAGAAGCAACTTCTCAACCCCCTCTGAGACCACCTTCTCCCCTTCCCTTAAATCCTTGGTGGGAACAAACTATGTCCCCTGAATCTACACCATCTTCCTCTGAAAATTGATACCTCAGCCCCTTCCCTGATGATGACAAGAAAGAGAAGTAGTATTAGAAAAACAAAAATCCTGAGGGTAGAGGTACCAGACTTCTAGGGTAGATAAGTAGCAAAAATAGGACTAGGGGTATTTCTGGAACAATATTTTTGATCACTGCTTTGTTGGATATCTGTGCTAAAATGGCATTCAAACAATGATTTTAATCTTAGCTGACTTTATGAATGTCTTGAATATGCTTGTTGATTGCTGCATAAAGTGTTTGATCTCTGAAAATGATATTTACGACATTATGAAGCATGGTTGGAAACTTGTCTGCTGATATTGTGCAAAACTGTCAAAATTTTCTGATATTGTGCTAATATTGAGTTACTATGCTGATAAATCATCTCTGAGACAATAATGCAAAGTAAAAACATGTGCTTGAGTACAATGAATGATGATTTATAAGAGCTTTGCTGGAAAAATGATGGTGTGAATGAAATCTGGAGCTAAAATGATGAAATCTAAACCTGCATGTTAATTGACAGAAAATTACAGACATAGAAAACTGATAACAATCTGTCAACATGTCATTTACTCTTAAAATCGGCATATATGAGCATTCTCTAGCAGAAGCAAGTATGTACAATATCACCAGGAATATAACTAAAGAAGAAACTTGCTGGAATAAGATGAAAAATTTGCACACACTTATGGGGAGCATGAACTTAGGGGGAGCAATCCTCATTTTCTGCAGAAATTGAAAAAGACACTAAAAAGGCACCATGCTATTAATCAAGGGATGTTTTGTCATCATTAAAAAGGGGTAGATTGTTGGCTCCATTAGTTTTTGATGATAATAAAACGTTCCCATGTCGTTTGTGTCTAACATCTATAACTAAATGTGCATGGCAAATGTTCATAAATGAGAAAATATTTCAATTTTCCTATTGAACACCCAAAGATGTAATTTGGATAAAGAACAAAGAAGATCAGTATTGAAGGAGTTCCCTGATATGTTAAGGAAGATCATTTGCTGAACAAAGGTCAAAGTAGAGAAGTGAAAGGGTGAAGCTTGGTGAGAAACAGAATCAAGTTAGTCGACCAAGATAATGGGGTTAGTCGACTAAGCGATCACTGGAATCTGCATCTGAAACAGAACCAACTTAGTCAACCAAGGGAAAAATTTTAGTCGACTAAGTGCTCTCTGTTTGTTACATCCGCCAAGCCACTACAAGATAAGAAAAAGGCTAAAATCTTCCCTAAACTATTTCTAACGGTCATAAACGTCCCAACAGCCATCAGACCAGCTTCTCCAACTATAAAAGGATCTTCAAATGCCAAAGAACAGATCTCTTGACAACTTTAGCTTCATACTAAAAGACATCATCACATTCAAGCCAAGAAGAGTAGCAAAACCTGAAAATCCTTTGTACTTTTCATTGAATTTCAACGCATATTCTTTGTATTTGTGTTTAGCACTAGAACTTGTACCACATAGATCAACCGTGTGATCACTAGGTACTTTCTACTCTCAATCTTTGTATTCTTAGAGTGAGTGTTTCACTCTAAGTGTTGTGCATCAAGCAAGGTTTGCTTGGATGCTTGTAGGTTCCAACTTAGCCTTGAAAAGTTGTGGTTGGGTTCTAGTTTAGCTCGTGAAAAACTAGAGTAAAGGTTGTGGTAGAGCCATGGAAAACCACATTGGGTTTTAATTTAGCTCAGGAAAAACTAGTGAAAGGTTGTGGTTGAGCCTTGGAAAACCACATTAGGTTTTAGTTGATCCTGTGAAAAACTAGTGTAAAGGTTGTGGCTAAGCCTTGGAAAAGCCATTGTGAAAGCTTGGTGGAAACTAGTGAATTACACTGTTTTAGTGTTTGATTTGAAAATCCTTGGTTGGATAATCAAGGTAGTGGATGTAGGTCTTGGACCGAACCACTATAAATACCTTGTTCATTGTTTTCATTGCCTTATCTTTTTCATTTTAAGATCAAGTCTCAATCCCACAAGAAATAGCCGAGATAGTGCTATTCACCTCCATCTAGCACCTATATTTGGGACCAACAATGGGATCCATGAAGATGCATAATTATTCATGAGATGAACCCATTAAATACAAACCATTAGTAGGATGCAAATTAATGCACTACTCATGTAAGATGAGTCTATTAAATTGTGAGACCCTGTCAGGCTCGATTAAAAGACGGTATTGTACCATGTGGCACAACCAAGTTAAATCGAGTCTTGAACTAGTTCAAATAGAAATTGTAAAAGAAATTTGAAAATTTTGAAACCCACAGAATGACTTAGAATAGTGATTCGGAATTCAAAGTCCAGTTTGGAGTCAATTAGAAAAATTGATCGGTTAGGGACAAAACGGTTATTTTACCATTTGATGATAAAATGGAGATTTTTAGTCAAGATTTGATCACATTTGACTAAAAATAATTATATGAAATACAGTTATGATTATTGGAGTATAAAATGAAGTTTAGCAGTGAAAAATTGTGATTCTCGATATTTTTGGAACATAAGGGCAATATGGTAATTTTGCCATTAGAGGACCAAACGAGAATTTTTTTGAAAATATTTTTACCCCATTTAATTAAGATTGATCAATATTAGTGTTATTTGAGGTTAGAAAGTGAAAACAATGTGATTCTGGCACATTTTAGAGTATAGGGGTAAAATAGTAATTTTACCATCTCGAGGGCAAAACGGTAATTTTTCACCACCAGATCATTTTTTCCAACCATGGTCATCTTTTATTCACATCTTGACTTTGACTGATATGTGGTCAAAAAATTTAGAAGAAAAAGTCAAAATTTTAAAAAAATGGGTCAATTGCATTTTGCCATGTGGCAAGCTATTTTATTTTATTATTAAAGCCTAAAAATCAGCCATAAAACCCATTTTTCTCTCTCTAAATTCTGAACAAACCAGATTCAAAGGAAAGAAAAGAGAATAAGGAGAAAAACAAGAAAACCTAGCCAAAAATTTAAGAAAAAGTATGATTTTCAAGGAAAATCAAGTGAAAAAGGTAACATTTCTTCACTTTTGCTTATGATCTACAATACCTATGCATTTCTTTCCATTTTCTATGGTTGAGAGGCATGATATCATTATGAATTCAATTCTGAAAAAATGGGTATGGAAGAGGAATTAATGTTGGATTGGCTTGATTTTAGACTATGTTAGTGTTTAGAGATAGTTTAGCATGTTAGTAAGCAAAACAACAAGAAAAAACTTGATTTTCCCCATGAATTCAAAGGCCGAATATCCTAGGTTGTGTGTGGAAAATGAGACGATTTCATTTCAAATGAAATGATTTCATTTCAAATGAAATGATTTCATTTCAAATGAAATGAATTGGAAAATGACGATTTAAGGTGAAAAAGTTAAGTAGGAAAAATTACAGTGCTAATGCACTGTAATGGCTGAATTTTTCCATGAAAAAATGAAAAAGTTTTAATACTGAATTTGGCACTATTTAAATGGTATGTGGTGAATTAAGGTATTAGAAAACGAATGGTGCAATTTGGAATCAAATCGGACGCATTGGCCAATTTATCGGGTAATCGACCAAATTAGGTCAACACCGCGTTTAAGCTGTGGACCGAGTATTCTATGTATCCATATAGAAATTAGGTTAATTTTATACCTAATTAACACTAATATAGTAATTAAATTATTGTGCTATTTGTCAAGGTGGTGAGCCCTCGGATAAAGGCAAAAAAATCGCACCCGAGGATTAGTAGTCGAAGTGCTCGAATTCGACTCCCAGAAAACCTGTAAGTGAATTTGCATTTCAAAATAGTTTTGGAAAATATAAACATATTTGAATAAAATGCTTGAATGATTTTATTCAATCTTCTTTAAAAAGAACGGGTACCATGGGAACAAGCTTTTCATGAAATATTATTTTCACTGATGTGAAATTGATTGTGCTGAATTATGCTTATCTATATGATGCTTACTTGTATTATTAAGAAATTATGTGAATTTGATGTAATCCTGCACATGTGAAATGGGTAATGCACATGCCTGTAATGGTGTGTAAAGAGGGATGCTTAGTGATACCCCTCACCGAGAAAATTTTTTCTCAGAAACTTGGAAGGGATGCTGAGTGATACCCCTCACCAAATGATTTCTCGCCCAGGAGCTTGGCGGTGAAGTTGAGTAATACTGTTTGCCAAGTTCCCTGATAAATGTTTTTTTTACCACTAAGGACAGTGAAGATTTAGCGGTGTATATGATTGCTTATGTATTTGTGAATATATGTGTGATTGTAATGTATGTGAATTGTTGTAAATTGTGGAAAAAAAGGTTTAACACGAAACCCTCGTACGGTTGAGTGAAACCCTCGTGCAGCGACGGTTATGATTTCGCTTCATTGCAGCAAGAATGCCTTCCGTTGTAGCGATAATTGTCGATTTTGCTATCTAGCTAGAATAAATCCTAGGGTAAGTGGAAAGTGTTTAAATATTAGTTAGATAAAAAATTGTCTCATTTTCAACCAGTGCATTATGATTATTAAATTTCCTGGTTGAGATTGCTTGTTCCCTTCTAATATTCACTCACTGAGTTTGATACTCACGTTTTATAAAAATTCATGTTTTCAGATCAAGAGACTATTGGACCCTAGATCGAGGAGTTTCCGTAATGCATCTCCTGGATATGTGTCTGGCATTCGATAGTGATCCCTTTTATTGTAAATGTCTCCGCTGGAAGTCATGGGTCATTTTGTATTGTGTATACACTCAAATAATGTAAATATCTGTATGCAATGTAAATTGCTAAATACATGACTGGTATAATGCATGTATATTATTATCGATAATGCCATTGTGTTTTTACTATGTTCACACTCAGGAAAATGCGTGTTTTTATGCATGATATGATAAATTTGTTAAGCAAGAGTAAATGGATAGGCTTGCTTGGGCTTAGTGAGCTATGCTCATTGAGCTCATGCGTCAGTCATGGCTGGGAAAATTGGGTCGTGACAGACTTGGTATCAGAGCCCTAGGTTGTTAGGTCCTAAGGTATTCTTGTTCGGTCCAGCGGAGAGTCTGGTCTTTATGTGGGATCTTTGATTATGAACTGTGAGCCACGTCACATTTCATAATTAAGGAACCGCATAAATTCCCAATCATAGAAACCACTTTATTTTTTTTTAATTGTGTTTATTAATAAGTGTTGCTCTTGTTTAGGTAAGAATGCCACCTAAGACATGGGCCACCTTAAGATGGATGGGGGAATAAGATGTCCCCACTGAGATGACTAATAGGCCACGGGCACCCACCCGTAGGGGGCGAGGTAAACATGGCGGGGTCATTAGGCTGGTGAGGGTAGATACACCTGAGAGTAGGAAAGAAGAACAATTAGTGGTGTCTACTCCTTTAAAGGAGGTATTTGTGACTGAATAAGAAAATAAATCTTATGTAGCTTGAATTAAGGATGAAAACACCTTAGTGAATTTAGTGGTATTGACACTTTAAGGGGCTTAAGGATTAGTTGGAGGATCCTTAAGGAAAGAAAGAAAAGATGTTTACGAAAGGCACAGATGAAATGTTGAGGTATGGAAATAAACTTTATGTGCCGGATAATGATGAATTGAAGAGAGAGATATTGGAGGAGGTGCATATGGCAGATTATGTGGTACATCCAGGAACTTGGCAACGAGGTTGAATGATACTGTTTGCTGAGTGCTCTGATAGGTACCTTTTGTTGTTCGTTGCTAAAAGGGGAAAGGACTGCCCTGAAGGGGCAGAGTCACCCTTAGTGACAATGTTGGTATCAGGATTTAAAAAGGTGACGTGGGAAGCTGAGGATGAGATGCGGACAAAGCATCCACACCTTTTCGATATGTAAAGGTAAGCCACTCTACATTGAATTTAAATTCGGGGATTGAATTTTTATTAGTAGGGGAGAATGTGAGACCCTGTCAAGCTCGATTAAAAAACGGTATTGTACCGAGTGGTACAACCAAGTTAAATCGAGCCTTGAACTAGTTGAAATAGAAATTGTAAGAGGAATTTGAAAATTTTGAAACCCACAGAATGACTTCGAATAATGATTTGGAGTTCAAGGTCCAGTTTGGAGTCAATCAGGAAAATTGACCGGCTAGAGACAAAATGGTCATTTTACCATTTGATGATAAAATGGAGATTTTTAGTTAAGATTCGATCACATTTGACTAAGAATAATTATATGAAATACAATTATGATTATTGGAGTATAAAATGAAGTTTAGTAGTGAAAAATTGTGATTCTAGGTATTTTTGGAGCACAATGGCAATATGGTAATTTTGCCACTAAAGGACCAAACGAGAATTTTTTTTGAAAAGATTTTTGCCCATTTAATTAAGATCAATCAATATTAGTGTTATTTGAGGTTAGAAAGTGAAAACAATGTGATTCCAGTACATTTCAGAGTATAGGGTCAAATTTGTAATTTTATCATCTCGAGGGCAAAACGGTAATTTTCCACCACCAGAACATTTTTTTCCAACCATGGTCATCTTTTATTCACATATTGACTTTGACTGATCATGTGGTGGAAAAATTTAGAAGAAAAAGTCAAAAAAGTAAAAAAAAAAAAAGGCCAATGGCATTCTGCCATGTGGCAAGCTATTTTATTTTATTATTAAAGCCTAAAAATCAGCCATAAAACTCATTTTTCTCTCTCTAAATTCTGCACAAACCAGATTCAAAGGAAAGGAAAAGAGAACAAGGAGAAAAACATGAAAACCTAGCCAAAAATTCAAGAAAAAGTATGATTTTCAAGGAAAATCAAGTGAAAAAGGTAACATTTCTTCACTTTTGCTTATGATCTACAATACCCATGCATTTCGTTCCATTTTCTATGGTTGACAGGCATGATATCATGATGAATTCAATTCTGAAAAAATGGGTATGGAAGAGGAATTAATGTTGAATTGGCTTGATTTTAGACTATGCTAGTGTTTAGAGATAGTCTAGGATGTTAGTAAGCAAAACAACAAGAAAAAACTTGATTTTCCCCATGAATATTCAAAGGCCGAATATCCTAGGTTATGTGTGGAAAATGAGATGATTTCATTTCAAATGAAATGAATTGGAAAATGACGATTTAAGGTGAAAAAGTTAAGTAGAAAAACTTACAGTGCTAATGCACTGTAATGGCTGAATTTTTCCATGAAAAAATGAAAAAGTTTTAATGCTGAAATTGGCACTATTTAAACGGTATGTGGTGAATTAAGGTATTTGAAAAAGAATGGTGCAATTTGGAATCAAATAGGACACATTGGCCAATTTATCGGGTAATCAGCCAAATTAGGTCAACACCGCGTTTAAGCTGTTGACCGAGTATTCTATGCATCCATATAAAAATTAGGTTAATTTTATACCTAATTAACACCAATATAGTAACTAAATTATTGTGCTATTTGTCAAGGTGGTGAGCCCTTGGATAAAGGCAAGAAAATCGCACCCGAGGATTCACAGTCGAAGTGCTCGAATTCGACTCCCAAAAAACCTGTGAGTGAATTTGCATTTTAAAATGGTTTTGGAAAATATAAACATATTTGAATAAAATGCTTGAATGATTTTATTCAATCTTCTTTAAAAAGAACGGGTACCATGGGAACAAGCTTTTCGTGAAATATTATTTTCACTGATGTGAAATTGATTGTGCTGAATTATGCTTATCTATACGATACTTACTTGTATTGTTAAGAAATTATGTGAATTTGATGTAATCCTGCACATGTGAAATAGGTAATGCACATGCCTGTAATGGTGTGTGAAAAGGGATACTGAGTGATACCCCTCACCGAGAAATTTTTCGCCCGAAAACTTGGAAGGGATACTGAGTGATACCCTTTACCAAATGATTTTCTGCCCAGGAGCTTGGCGGCAAAGCTAAGTGATACTGCTTGCCAAGTTCCCTGATAAATGTTTTTTTTTACCACTAAGGACAGTGAAGATTTAGCGGTGTATATGATTGCTTATGTATTTGTGAATATATGTGTGATTGTATGGTATGTGAATTGTTTTAAATTGTGGAAAAAAAGTTTAACACGAAACCCTCGTACGGTTGAGTGAAACCCTCGTGCAGCGACGGGTTATGATTTCGCTTCACTGCAGCAAGAATGCCTTCCCGCTGCAGCGATAATTATCGATTTTGCTATCTAGTTAGAATAAATCTCGGGGTAAGTGGAAAGGGTTTAAATATTAGTTAGATAAAAAATTGTCTCATTTTCAACCAGTGCATCATGATTATTAAATTTCCTGGTTGAGATTGGTTATTCCTTTCTAATATTCACTCATTGAGTTTCGTACTCACGTTTTATAAAAATTCATGTTTTCAAATCAAGAGACTATTGGACCCTTTATCGAGGAGTTCTCATAGTGCATCTCCTGGGTATGTGTTTGGCATTCGATAGTGATGCCTTTTATTGTAAATGTCTCCGCTGGAAGTCATGGGTCCTTTTGTATTGTGTGTACACTCAAACAATGTAAATATGTGTATGCAATCTAAATTGCTAAATACATGACTGGTATAGTGCATGTATATTATTATCGATATTGCCATTGTGTTTGGACTATGTTCACACCCGGGAAAAAATATGTTTGTATGCATGATATGATAAATTTGTTAAGCAAGAGTAAATGGATAGGCTTGCTTGGGCTTAGTGAGCTATGCTCATTGAGCTCATGCGCCTGTCATCACCCGAGAAATTGGGTCGTGACATAAATAATCCAACATGAATGATTAGATAATAATCTCTATTCAATGTAATAAATTCAAAATAGTTGAATAAATTGAATAAGATAAACATATTTTATGCACACCATAAGATTAGTGAGAGTAAGTTAAGTTATTCATTAAAAGTGTATTGGATACATTTACTAGTCTAAGAAAAACAAAATACAACTAAAGAGTTAAAGCCCAAAAAGGGATTCAACAAAAGAATTTAAGATTATATGTTAAAGGAGTTTAACATAGAGAGAATCCTAAATGTTAAAAGTGATATAAAGTCATGATTGAGCAGTTGTATTGGACTGGTTCAAAAATAAGAGATAACTACATGATTATGTCTATAATCAGATACAAATCTTTTGTTTAGGCTACAAAAGAGGAGATATTTAGATCATTGGTTTAATGAACCAATAAAGGATTTTGAGTTGTTAAGGTAACAACTAGAGTCATAATTATGGAATCCGGGTCTCGTTGTGATCTAAATTAGTATTTCAATTATGACAATGGAGATTGTCAAGCATATAAATTAACATATTTCTCAAATATTACAATTTGAGTTGTCCTAGTAGAGACACAATTGCTAAGCGAAAGAGTTTGATTTGGATACGTTAGCAATTGACTTAAGTGCAAGTAGGAGATTGTTGGTATATGCCCTTGAGCTAATTGGATTGATCAAGAAATATATATATATATATATTGTCATTTAATGCATACTTGATCACATAACTATATGTGATAGAGGTTTTCCTTCAAGTTAGTGCAATAATAAGGAGTTATTAAGTACTAATTGGATGAAGCCCATGGAACATAAAGGCCTTGCAAGAGAATTGTAAAGTTGTTACAATTATAAGATCACTATGCATCAAAGCCATGTTTCTAAAATTGTTCATGGTCATTGTATTATCAAGACAGGGCATTGACAATGTTCAAAGACTGGTACATGTTAAGCCTCTTTATTTAGGAAGTAAGCAATTGATCTCATAGATTGAAGTATGTGGGATACTTGAGGATAACGTGTAGGTGCTTGTTAAAGAACGAGTTCACTGAACATGACCCGCTATGAGAACTCCATTTGGTATTTCACTCAAGTGTCTATGGAAAATGTTCTCATGTGATAGTCGTGCAACTAGTCCTTATACTTGAGACACTAGGTCATCTTGTATAGGGAGTGACATACTTTGATTTCACCCCTACAGATTTGGAAGCAACCAAATGCTTAAACAAGATGTTTTTAGGTATGCCATGAAGCATGCAAAGGTAGATGAGTGGTTAAGAGAGGATTCATCACCCCAAGTGATATGAGGGGATGTATTTCACTTGTTTTTAATTCTTGATTAACTTGTATAAAGTCTTTGGTCAAAATATGATGAATTTGAGGAAAGTTAGTTTCCTAAATTCATAAGGTTAGTCATGAATTATGAAAACTAATATGGAATGTCGTAAGTAGACACCGAACCATGCTTAATGATATATCTAGGATATTTGATGAAAGGGCCATATTGCATTGAGAGGCTTATCACTGAAGGGCTTTGTCAAATTCTTGAGGATAACGTGTAAGTGCTTGTTAAAGAACGAGTTCACTGAACATGACCCGCTATGAGAACTCCATTTGGTATTTCACTCAAGTGTCTATAGAAAATGTTCTCATGTGATAGTCGTGCAACTAGTCTTTATACTTGAGACACCAGGTCATCTTGTATGGGGAGTGACATACTTTGATTTCACCCCTACAGATTTGGAAGCAACTAGATGCCTAAATAGGATGTTTTTGGGTATGCCATGAAGCATGCGAAGGTAGATGAGTGGTTAAGAGAGGATTCATCACCCCAAGTGATATGAGGGGATGTATTTCACTTGTTTTTAATTCTTGATTAACTTGTATAAAGTCTTTGGTCAAAATATGATGAATTTGAGGAAAGTTAGTTTCCTAAATTCATAAGGTTAGTCATGAATTATGAAAACTAATATGGAATGTCGTAAGTAGACACCGAACCATGCTTAATGATATATCTAGGATATTTGATGAAAGGACCATATTGCATTGAGAGGCTTATCACTGAAGGGCTTTGTCAAATTCTTTAATTAACTCTCTAACATTTGGGTGGTCATGATATATTGCTAAATGCCGCTCATGATCTATGAATATAAATTAATTATCAAATTGATATTTGATTATGATTTATATTTATTGCCAATATGTTAGAAGCCTAATGGGTTACACACATTAAGTGACATGATTGAGATTAAATAAGGATAATTAATTAAATTGGACTTAATTAAAAGAGACCAAAATAAAGTGGGAATTAATTAAGTTCTCAAGACTTAATTAAATTAAAATACAACTATTCTATTTAGAGTTATAATTTAGTTTGGCTATATAAATATGATATATGTCACGACCCGGAACTCCCTATCGAGCCCATGACAATCGTCACGAAATCTTGATAGGTATTCATACCCCAAACATCGACCAAAACCTCGCAAGGCTTTTGTATTAGCTTTCTTACCTCCCTTGTGAGCATTCATCACCAAACATCCATTCTCAAAAGATTTTATACTTTTTTCTACTCGAAACAGTGGAAAAATAATTTTTGCCTCACAGGGGTATTTTGATCATTTTTTTCTCAAAAATTTCGAACTTGACCAAAATGTAGTGCATGAGTGGAAAACACATATTTCGTAACTGAAAATAATTTTAAATGTCTAAAACTATCATTTTAGAAGAAATTATAACTAGTTGATTAAAATAAAAATATTTAATAAAATATTTCCTTTTCTTATAAAACAATATTTATAGAAATATCCGTAAATCATTTTTACAATGTAAAAGCAAAATAAATTCTTTCATACAATGCTATAGATAACCAGAGTATGAAGTTTCCTTTACAGTGACACGTGGGCTCCCAATTGACTACAAAGGTATTGGACTGTGAACTCTTACTTTCTAGGGTGCAACTCCGAGATTAATTCTCGTCTTAATTGACTATCAACAAATTGTCTTAAGCCTGAAAAATGGATAGGAAGAGGGGTGAGATTACATATTCCCAATGAGTAAACATATACCATCTAAAGTATCTAAAGTCGAGTAAATGGAGACAATAGAAATATCCCATCGCAGCACGTGATGCATAACATGTAAATTCGTTCCAACCCATTTAAACAATTATATTTTATGACATTACTCAACATGGCTTATGAATTTCTTAAAAACACTTGGCTCATGCCAAAACTTGTACTCGGGGATACCTTGTATCGAGGCATCCGTTCGAGTCCGCCAAGGCTGTGAAAATTCATGTACACAAAAACATCTTTTTACATCTCGAAACCATAACCGTTCCTTGGCGTTGGCTGAGTCTTACTTCCACGTGGTGGTTAGGCGTGGAGTGAACTTTAACCTCACCTCAGGAGATACCCTTCGCGCCTCTACTACCAAGGTAAGAAACAACTGAGTTTACCGTGCCCCTCTCATAGGCTGGTCCTTGGAAACCCGCCACTGCAGTGTAGAATAGACCCCACCATAATAATAAAATTTCAGCTGCATGACATGGTTGAGACAATTTTACCCCGCCTATCCAAGCAAATCAAATAATTCAAATATTTAATATATTATAAAACCAGTCATTCACGCGAAGGTTACCATAAGCCATTCAATTTAAAATCAGAAATTTACAACATAAGCATGTAGTCTCCAATTACTTTATTTTTAAAACCATTATTCACTTTTTCAAAAAATTTATAAAATCATTTTAAAAATCACATTTTCCCATAAAACACAATAATTTACCATTTAAACCATTTTTCTATAAAATCACAAAGTTGAATAAAACTACTCTAGATAATTAAGACGATAATAAATTTACTCATAATATTAGGAGTAAAAATACTCATATTCTCGATCCATGGGTGTAATCTCCTACCCCGTGTCAAATGGCTCACCACCTATCCATAGTACGTGACACATAATTCAATAATTTGTGTCAAACCATTATTAATTAATTCAGGCTCATATCTATATTTATGCATGAGATTGGGTATGAAATGTCTAGACAATCGCTTAATCGCGGTATCCGACCTAACTCGCCTATACATGGTGTAAATTCCTAAAACCTCCAATTCAACTCCAATTCGATCTATTTCACTTTCAATACTCCAATTATATCCAAAATACCTCAAATCACCAAACACAAGCCAAATACCCTAAAATTTGACAAAACCATCTTCACTTTTTTTCTTGAAATTTTCGGCCAATAATGGTGCATTAACACCATGATTTTTCCTATTACTTTTCCACACTAAAATTCATCATTTTCTAATCCATTTCACTTGAAATGAAATCATTTCATTATCAACACACTCACTATGAAATTCGGCCTATGAAGGATTGTGGGGGAAATGAAATTTTTCTTATTGTTTTGCTTCCTAAACATGATTAACTAACTAAATTCACTAACATACCTAAAAATCAAACCAATCCAAGATCATTCTCTCTCCATACCCATTTTGACCAGCCATGAATTCACCATGAAAGTATGCTTTTCAACCATGAAAATTAAGGGAAAATGCATGGGAAAAATAAATCTCAAGTTTAATCAGAGAAATCTTACCTTTTTCACTTGATTTCCTTGAAAATCCACACTTTTCTCTTGAATTTCCCACCTAGGGTTTGTGTTTTTATTCTTTTTCTCTCTTGCTGGTTTTGGTCGACTCCCATGAAGAAAATGGGGCTTTATGGGCTGATTTTATATGGAAAAGAATAAAATATCTAAAGCTTGACACATGGCACCCATTCATTGGTCCATTTTTAAATTCTTTTCTTTTAAGCTTTAAATCTCGACCACACATTATTCAAAGCTCAAAAATGATGATGGGTGAAGACTATGTGCTGGAAAAATGCTCTGGGGGTGCAAAATTACCGTTTCACCCCCGATGTGGTAAAATTACCATTTTACCCCTATACTCCAAATTATACCGAAATTAAAATTTTCTTCACTTTTAAACCTCAAATCATACTCCAATACCCAAATCATACTCCAATAAATCAAATGGGGCCAAAAAAAATCTTTTCTAAAACAAATTCTCGTTTTGTCTTTAAATGGCGAAATTACCGTTTTGCCCTTGTGTTACAAAAATACCGAGAATTAAAATTTTTCACTACAAAACCTCATATTATGGTTCAAATGATCATATTATACTTCAAATGATTAATCTTGATCAAAATTCTCATCAAATAACCAAATTTAAATTTTAAGTGGCAAAATGATCATTTTACCCCTAATTGGTCAATTTTCCCGATTAACTCAAAATCAAACCTCAAACTCCGAATCACTGTTTTAAGTCATTCCGAGAGTTTTAGTTTTCTCAAATTCATCCTCAATTCTCTGTTTAGATCAGTTCGAGGCTTTAATCAGCTTACTCATAACACTAGGTGAAATGTCGACCTTTAATGATTTTCTCCAATCATCCCAATATGGGAACGTGCTGTCAAGTACCTAAACGACATAATAAGCATATCTTAGGACCAGATCTGACAATATATTAGCAAACTAAAAACTCGAAGCCCAAAAAAAAAACCACTTCTCAATCGTTTCATAAAACAAGAAAAGAAAAATAGTTTTCTTTGTCTGACAAATATAAGATTCGGTAAGAATTTTGGTCCTTTTGTTTTTGAAATAAAACTTGCTAGCACAAGTAAAAATCCTACCTTTGAGAAAGTCTTATTCAGTCACTGCGTGGATCACTATTAGAGGCCAAACACTTGGGTGGCTGAAGATTTGACAAATCTTAAAGGTGAAAAAGCAAAGTTTTTGATTTAATTGGCTTTTGATTACGATATCCATAGCAAGGTATGTAATTCTTAAACTTATGAGTGTTCATACTTATTTGAAAGTTACATGAAAACACAAGCATTGATCTTGTAGGATTCGACTGCTTCTCTGATTTAATATTAGTTTATTATTCCGCTGCATTATAATTTATTAATTATTTTCATGTTTGAGCATGAGGTTGAATCCCAGCAGCAAGACACGTAGGTCCTATTTAAAAAATACCAAGAATATACATTCAACCATAGCACAATCATATTGGGCTTAAGTCCATAATCATCCACATACATGCATCAATATTTGTGTGTGTGTGTGTGTGCATAATTTAAAACACGTCTAATTCAAATTGCTAATTATTTGAGGTATTTGAGACTACCAATTTTTCAACATTTGACTTTGCCAATTTTAAATTTTCACATAACCATTTAATTCTATATATGGAAACTTGTTACATATATGGTAAGTATTACTAATCAAGATTAGTAATTTACCCATTCCTAATCTTATTAGGATTAGAATTAAAACATTTTAATTTATTGTGCTAAACACTTTAGGTAACTCTTTTACCAGTACAATTTAAGTAAAGATTGCATGCCTTTTATTACCTAATCTTTATTAGGCGATTTACATCAAATCTAAAACAAGAAAATGTTTAATTTAATCTTAGTATCTTATTCAAACTTCCTTTCTTAATTAAAGGAAATTTATTCATGATGAAAGACTTGCCTTCATTTATTTTTGGCTTCCATAATTTTAGGAAGCAAATTCCTTAATTTTTTATGTCAAAAAAAAAATTTCAGATATCCTTAATTTAAAATACCTGAATTTATTATCTTTATGGAAGTATTTCCATAATTATCCAAGCATATTTTGAATATTATTGACCTTATAACTTTAGGAATCAAATTTCATGATTTATCAGTGTCAAAATTAAATCCTAACAGCTTTTATTTCAGAATTCAAATTCCTTAATTTAATTATGTCAAAATTATATTTTATGGAACCTTTCCATAAATATTCAAATATCCAATTTGTTATTTAAATTACACCAATTAAGGATGCAATTTAGGCATGTAATCAATGCCAAAACAATAACATTAGTCAGTTCTAGGCAACATTGGTGTAGTCACAAATTTTTATTTTTATAAGGCTTTAAATTTAGGTATTTTAATTCCAAAAATTTTTTCTGGTTAGCCAACATATGAAACTATTCTATATCAAAATTTCATAATTTTTGAATGCAAATTGATTGGTTAGGTCACCCAAAAACTGTGACTCTTTGCTGTTGCTAGCAACAATGGTGCAGTTATAGTTCTATGCTACTAGTGAGTTTGTTTGCATCCAAATTCTGAAAGTGACAAATTGTTAATGTTAGGATGAGCCTTGCAGCCAATTTAAATTAGATAAAGCTTGATTCTAATCACACAACAATATCATTCATGTTGAATGATTAGAGGTTTTCCTTCATTAATAAAAATGACGATGATTAGGTAGCATGCATGATGCTAGCCAGTATAGTCCTTGAGCTCTAAAAGCAACATGAGCACATGGATGTCTAATCCATGATTCTTCACCTTAGAAAATTGTTTAATAAGGACGAGCACATTGAGAGATATGAGATCTCTAAAGAATTGTTTTGGTGCAAGATGCCAAAAAAGAGTTTTGTCAAACCTCATGTAAGCTTGGACAATTAGGACTAGCAATGTATCATAAGTTGAGTACTAACTTAGTTCTATAATATTTTCTTAACAACTCTAGTTAGCTCATGTTGAACTTCCATATGAACTGTTTATAAGCTATTCTTCCTAAACTTTTGAAAATGCTGGACACGATAGAGAAGTCTATTAAAAGTGCAAAAAGGGCTTTACTTTTTGTTTCTTCTTCAAAGGCTCAAATAAAGGAAAAGAAAAAGAAAACCTAAAAAAGGAAAAAGGTAACATCCCAAAATCAGAAAGTATTGAAGCTTAAAGGAGGTGTCAAAAAGGATAAAGAGAATGACATTTTCCATTATTATGGCAAACTTGGGCATTGAAAAAGGAATTGAAAAGAGTACTTAGCTATTGTAAGCAAGACAAAGAAGCTTATTGAAGTTTTTGATTCAGGTACCACGTGTTAAGATATAGGACTTTATATTATAAAGATATATGAAACCTTCTGTTGGTTCGAATATGTATGACATATTGTAAAGACCAAGTCATTGGCCAAGGCAACTTAGAGATTATGAAAAGGTTTCATAAGTCTTTATAAAGCTAATGTTATAATTACAAGAACGAATAAGGAGGTCAATAAAAGTATATTCGTCCCAAAGAGTGTGCTAGAGGGGGTGAATAGCACTTTCCTAGTAATACCAAAATTCTTTCCAAGTAAGGAGCTAATTAAGGGACTTGAAAATGGAAGTTTAATGCTTGCTAAAGGAATGACTTAAGTGTTAAGAGTAAGAAGAAAAAAAAAAAGAAAGTAGACAAAACATAATGATTTATAATGGTTTTGGCTCCTTAACATGCATCCGTTACCTTGATCTTCCACTCAAGGATTTTCAAACCAATTCACTAAAATCAGTGGAATTCTCAAGATTCCATGAAAGTTTTATAATGACTTTTCATAGGCTTAGCCATAACCTTTAACGATGATTTTTCTTGGGATCAACCAAAAATCAAAACTAACTTTTCTAAAGCTAAGTTAAAGCCTATTACAACAACCAAGCTAACCCAAGCTTGATCAACCCGTTAGAATGCCTTGCACACTCTAAGTAATCAAGAAATGAAGAAAAGATGAAGTACAATTGATCACCTAGCTACTTTAAAATGTATAAAGTTAAGCTCAAACACTTTTTTCAAAGGATGAGAGTGAAATACAAGTGTAAAGAGAAGGTTTTTGGTATTCTAAACTCAAAATCACTTTGGATGGCTTCTCTATATGATTTTTGACCGTTGGAAAGGCTTTAAATACTTGAAAAATGACCTCTGGCCATTGGAGATAGAGACTAGCCATTTTTTACCATTATTTTGTCCTTTTGTGCTTCAATTCAAATGTGCAGACAATGCTTTATTAATCGATTAAAGGTAGGCTTTAACCGTAGCCTTCTTTGACTTGCACATTGTTTCTCTATATTAACCAATTAACAGTAGCTTTAACTAATCAATAACTTTATGTTTTCAAGCACCTTTAAGCACTATTTTTGGGTACTCTCCTTCCAACTGATTAATGCTCCTTTTAACTAATTGAAGCTTTTCTCCATTCATCCTTAACTGATAAAAATGGACTCTAACCAATTAAGAAGTCTTCAACGTTAAATCTCTTGGTTTAGTGCCGTAGATGATCATCAGTATTTTGAATTTGAATTTTGGTGCTTCTTGACATTTTAATTTTAACCTTTAACCAATTAACTCCTTTCTTTTAATAGATTAAAATGATTCTGTTTTGCATCCAGCACCCACTTAAATGATTAAACTTTGTGTTCACCAATTAATACCTTTATGTCTGTCCTTAGTGTAGTGCCTAAATAGCTTTAATTGATTAAGTATCTATGTTAATTGGTTAAGACTAATTTGTCTTCATTAAAACTCTTTCTGTTTTGCTTGTTTAACCCATTACATCTTACAACTAAACAAGTATCTTGACTTACTTTCAAATACGAAATGTATTAATGAATTGAAATTTTTTCCTGCACACTTAAATAATATAGTTAGACACCAATGAATGGAAATGTTTTGTTATCATCAAAAACACATTGAGTCAACATTTTCTCTCTTATTTTTTATGATGACAAAGCACTCCTAGATTAATAGTGCAATGTTTATGTTCAATATGAATGCTTCAAATCTTTATGCATAGTGAGTTAGTCCCCCTTCGTTAATGCATCTAGTTTTCTTTAAAAATTGGCAATAAAATATTTATGGTATCCACAATAGCTAAACAAGATATACAATATCCACAATAGCTAAGCAAGATATATTGAATATCCATAATAACTAGCATATAATGTTCAATAAAACCATAACTAAGCATTACACACATAAATTAAACATGAAGACCTATCAAACTCTTATTTTTTTGTAGTAATATTAAGTGTATTAAAAAATGTATGAATTGGCACACTTGCAATAATCAATTAGATATAATATATTTATTAATCATATTGTTTTCTTAATATCGTATTGTATTAATACGATACATATCTCACATTGCATAATATTGATAATTATGAGTTAGTAGCTTCCTGTCACGAGTATTTTCAATTTATTGGAGGACATACCTCTATAGTTAAGGATGCCATTTCGTGGCAAGATGGCCATGGACTCTGAGATCCTAGAGAAACTTTTAAAAAAACGTGGTTAAGGTTTATGCAAATTTTAAGAGGCATGCAAATCTTTATTCTTCGAGTTTTATTTTTCTTACCTCTTACATAGCTCAAAAAAAAATTAAAAGAAAATACCAGAAAACAAAATACATACTCATATATATGGTTTTCTTTTTTTTTCTTTTTCCACTAATGTCTGATGCCATTACCAATGCCACACACACAAGCGATACTTGGCTATGGACATGGATCACATGCGGCTGTAACTAACAAGGGCACTAGGATTTGAGGAAGCCACTGCAAGTAACTCTTGGTCACGCTCAAACATGGCCATTTCTAGCTCGTCCAAGGTGACCCAAGCTTCTATGTCTCCCCATTTGGAATCTAGCAACACAATCAAGTTCTTAAAATTACTTGGACTAGTGACCCATAATGGCTTTCCCCATCCAAAATCCATTTCATGCAATGGATATCTGCACAAGTTTGTACAAGTATAGGTGTTCGTGTCAACTAATTTGCCATTCAGAAGCTGCGCAATCTGTTTACGAGACTCCTGAACTTCTGTGTGACCTTTCTTACTTTTAATTCTCTTCACCTTGTCATTGCAAACGTTGGTAAAGGCATCCTTCATCTTAGCAACTATTTGATGGAGTTGCACATCACTCTCTTGGAACAGCACTGGATATGTCCAAATCAGATTTCCTATGGTATTTCCAGGTAAAGGCGGAACCATTCTTTTACGCAGATTTACAACGTTGAGCAAGGCAGACTGCCTGGAGGACCCATATTTTGATTGCGAAGCAGCAGATGCGCATCTCAATATGATTGCCAACACGATTTCTACGTTTGCGGGAAGCTGTTGCTGTCCCATGGTGGCAGCAACTTTGGCTTTGAGATTTGCTATTTGTGATTTATGGAAAACAAACCTCTTTGTCGTGCAGTTTCGAGTTGTGGGCGGAGGAGTGGATGTGATAAGTTTATGTATAGGCGGTAATAAAGATGCCCCAACCAATTTTGGCACGACTACTCTGCCATATTCACGGCTGCTCATCGCAGTCCAGCTCTGAATGAAGGTACACAAAGACGATGCATCAGCGAATTTGTGGGAGATGCAGACTGCAACAGCGGTTCCTCCACATGTAAAGCTGGTGAGTTGAACAAGCAAGATACAGGCCAAGGTCGACCGGATGGTTTTGGGATCGGTTGATGGGACCAATTCCTTAAGAAAACCAGGGTCAGGATGGGTGAGAAAATCATTGAGTTGGCACCCCGTTCTAGCTTCTATGAAACAAGTCCCTTGATCATTGCACTCAATGGTTACCGCATCCTTGACCTGACCAGCAAGCGGGTAGAAATGAAGTAGGATTTTAGACAGCGAGTTTTTGAGGGACTGAGACTTCTGTGATATACTACTGGGAACATTGGGAACGGTGTCGTCTGAGGGATAGAAAAATACGACAGAGCCATAATGAATTGCGGGAACATCTTGATCTAAAAGAGATAGATTGAAAGTTCTGAGATGGTGAGGGGTTGGAATGGAGGGTTTGATGGTCTTTCTTGAGGTGACTTCAACCTTCATTTTCTCCATTCTCTTTGCCTCAAAACTACTTGGTGTCTCTTTGCCTTTTTAGACAATGGCAAAACTCTCTCTCCAGTCTCAAACATTTATAGAGGCGGCCATTTTCGTGCAGCGGCACATGAATACAACTCTTCTCTCAATCCATTCATTAGACCAGTTCCTAAGCTCCTACAATTTCTTTGCTTTTCAATTTTTTCTAATTTTGAAATGAAATATGTTCCCAGCAGGCGTACGCAAAAACTGACCACTATTGTCTAGAGACCTAGAGTTGCTGGATATTGTATTTGACTTGTTGGGATATTGTTTAATCTATTCTGTACCTTGGACTGGAACTATTCAGTCTGGTATGGCGTGCAGGCTGGCCAACTTTGTCATTGAACGAAACAAACAAAATCTGCTCAAATCCAGACTCCACACGTTTAAAAGGTCAACCCAATGCTATATTTGATTATAGTTTATTAAGAGGAAAGTAGGAAGTCTGGATCATAAAATCTCAGATCCAGTCTACATTCAATGATACAATTTTTCAACCAACAGAGTATCTAATTGGGAAGCTGAATTTCCACATTGTTCTCGTCTCTCTTTCATGCAAATATATATATATATATATATATATATAAAAGTATCCAATTGGAAGCTGAATTTCCACTTTGTTCTCGTCTCTCTTTCTGTAAATATATATATGTATATAGCCAATGTGATTTGATCAAACGTTACTTCCATTGAATAAGCATCTAGTTGTCCAGCGAAGCTGATCATAAGCATATCAACGAAGGTAAGAGAAAATTTAAGTAAGATTTTACAATTCAAGTTCCTAAAGTTTTATTTTAAAAAATATTTAATTAAAATTTAAATGATTAGATTGATAAATATTTTTAATTCCTTAAACAAAATTTAATGCAATAATAACATATTTGGTTCACAGAATAGAATGAAATAGAATAGAATAAGTATTATATGAGAGTAGAATAAGGTAGGAATAAAATGAAAATATTATTCTTTAGTTTGGTTGACGGAATGGATCAATAAGGTAGGAATTGTTATTATAACTTATTGCTATTTTTGGTCGATAACAATAATTTTGGAATAGCAAAAGAATAAGTGATCAAAAGACAAAAGTAACTTTTATTATAATATATGATTATTTTATTTTATTTTATTTCATTTTTTAAACATTAATAACATATAATTTATTTAAATATTAACAATTAATAATTTAAATATTACCATTTTTAAATATTAATATTTTATTTATAATTTAATCATTAATAGTTTAAAATACTAATATTTTATTTATAATTTAAATATTGCTATGATTAAAGTATTATTGTGATTAAAATGTTAATAATTTTAATTATTTTCAAATTTTGAAAAGTTAATATTTATAATATAAAATAAATATTCCCCCAACCATGGAATAGTAAATTGGGTTTAGTTAACTTTGAGTTTTAGTTGTTTTTGAGTGTTCAATGCAATGGAGTGCTAAACGGGGGTGAATAGCACTTTTAAAGAAATCTAATGAAAACTTTTAAGGTCGAAGAACTTTTGAAGGATTTTGAGAAGAAAAGTTTAAAACTTGTAAAGGTAGAAAATCACCAAGTAAAGAAAGGGTAAAGAGAAGTGGACAAAATACAAGTATTTATAGTCCCTCTTACTTACATCCACTACCTTGATCTTCCAATTAAGGATTTTCAACTCAACTTCACTAAACCAGTAGAATTGATAGCTTCCACCAATCTTTTACAAGATAAGCTTCTAACCTAAGCTTAAAACCTTTACAAAATTCCCCAAGCTTTCCTAAGCTTAATCTACCCCTTATAGTGTCTCTCATACTTTAAGTAAACAAGAAATAGAGAAAAGATGAAGTATAATTGATAACTTAGCTGATCGAAGATGTACAAAGTTACGCTCAAACACTTTTTCGAAGGATGAGAATGAAATACAAGTGTGAAGAGAAACTTTTTGGTCTTCTAAGCTCGAAATCACTTTAGATGGCTTCTTTCTATCATTTTTGACTGTTAGAAAGGCTTTAAATACTTAGGAGACTGATTCTAGCTATTAGAGACAATTTTTAGCTATTACTGGCCATTATTTTGTTTTCTACTGGTTCTTTTCAAATAGGCAGATAGTGTTGCGTTAACTAATTATAGATAGTTCTAACTAACTATAGCTTTTCTACCTTACACTCTTTTGTAGCTGTGTACACTGCGTTAATTGATTAGAGGAAACTTGTCAAGCTCGACCTTAAAATATCTGTCATGTCATGCATATGATTGACATCATGCTTGCATAATTGAATATATCGAAAAAATAGATAAAAGCTAATATTGCACTTAGAAGTACCACTAAGTCAATTTAAACCTCGAACTAGTTGAAATAGGGATTTTAAGATGAAATTGAAAATTTCACAGTCTAGGGATGACTAAAAATGACAGTTCGAAATTCGAGGTCCGATTTAGAGTCAATCGGGAAAATTAACCAATTAGGGGTAAAATGGTCATTTTGCCATTTAAGGATAAAATGAAAATTTTTTGAAAAGATTTTGACAACACTTGATCAAGATTGATTATTTAGACTATATAGAACATAATTGGAGTTCAAGAAGTGAAAAGTTTAAATTTCGATATTTTTTTTGAACATAGGGGCAAAATGATAATTTTGCCACTTTGGGAGTAAAATTGTAATTTTACACCACCAACACTTGTCAAGCCTATGGATATCATCCATTGGATTTTATGCTATGGATAAGTGAGAAAATATGTGTGGTGGAGATAAAAAGATTAAATTTTTAAATATTTAAAGTATGGCCAATAAAATGGTGCCATGTGTCATACTTTTAATATTTTATTATTTCCTTATAAAATGGCACAAATCAGCCCATTTCTCTCTCATCATAGTCGGCCAAGAGAGGAAAAAAAAGAAGAAAAGGAAAGAAAATAAGAACATAAACCCTAGGTGCTAAAAATTGAAGAAAAAGTGTGATTTTTCAAAGAAAATCAAGTGAAAAAGGTAAGATTTATTAGGTTAAGTTTGAAATCTATCTTCTTTATGCATTTTGCCTTATTTTCCATGGTTAAAATGCATGTTTTCATGGAGAAACCATGGCTGGTTAAATGGGTATGGAGAGAGAAATGATGTTAGATTGATTTGATTTTGAGTTATGTTAGTGAATTTAGTTAGTTTAGCATGTTAGTAAGCAAAACAATAAGAAAAAAATTGATTCTCCTTAGTGTTCTTCAATGGCCGAACCTTGCATGGAGTGTGGGAGTGATGGATTGATTTTTATTTCAAGAGAATTAGTTAGAAAATGAAGAATTATGGAGAGAAAATTAAATAGGAAAAATTACGATGTTAGTGCACCATTTTGGCCGAATTTTCCAAGAAGGAATATGAATGTGGCTTTGCTGAATTTTAAGGTATTTAGCTTGACATTGGTGATTTGAAGAATTAGAAAAGAAATAGAGTTTATTGAAGCTAAATTGGATGTGTATATCAATTTGTCGGGTAAAAGATCGAAATAGGCCAATACGATGTTTAGGCAAAATTTAGACATTTTGTATTTCATATAATGTATTAGTAGTTTAAGTTAGTTTATTTCAATTTAGAGATAATGTAGTAAATTCCTTGATTTTATTCTATGTCAAGGTGGTGAGACCTCCGAGAGAGGCAAAGAGATCGCGCTTGAGGACCACTAGTCCGAGTACACCCAAAATCTGGACTTTTGAAAACAGTGAGTGAACTTACTATCGCCTCAATTATCTGAAGTGATTTTATTTGTTTTTTGTGAATTTTACGAAAAATGAATTTTAAAGATGAATTTTTATGTTTTATAAATAAATGGGTTTAAATGAAATTATGTCATAAATTATTTAGAAATGTACCGTGGCTTTGAAAAATAGAGTATTGGGGGACCACTGTTTATCGAATGATAAATTGTATTTTTAAATTTATATGGCTTATGAAAATGTGACATGATTGGCTGCTGGTTTATTGTGTTGGAAAATATATGCGATGCTGTTTGCCGTGCAGGCTGGTTAGTGATAAATTAGCCTAGTCATGCTGCTAAAATTTTGTTAATTTGGTGGATTATTATCTACTACAGTAGACAAGTTTTCGTGGACCGACCTATTTAGAGGTGGCACGGTAAAAACCCCCTATATATCTTTATCTCAGTTGTAGAGGCGTACAGGGTTGTCTTGAGGTATGACAGAGTTCACTTCACATCCAATCACCACGTGAAGGCGAACTCAGCTAACGCCAAAGATCGACTGCATTTTGAAAAAATTATAAAAATTGAACAACCTTGGCGGACTCGATTAGATGCCTCAGCCAAGGTATCCCCAAGTACGAATTTTTATGGCATGAGCCACGATTTTGATATATCATAAGCCATATTAGTATTATTATTATTATTTGGGTGTAATAAATTTGATCGTACTGATTTAAATAAGGTTTCATGTTATGAAACCCTTTGAGATGAAAAGTTTTCATTTTCTCATATTATTCACCTTTAGATATTTTAGGAGATATTTGTTTACTCATTGAGATGTGTAAACTCACCACTCTCCTTTCCACATTTCAGGCCCAAACTAGTTTGTAGATAGTTGTGTTTGCTGAGGACAACAGTTGATTTTACAATCTCATTAACAGTAGGTTTTTGTCCTCTTTACTTTTGTATATTCGTGGGCCCGCGTGTCGCTGTCAATGTACTGCATACTTTGTTTATGTCACGACCCAATTTCCCGAGCCATGACCGGCACATGGACCCAATGAGCATAGCTCACCGAGCCCAAGTAAGCCTATTTTCACTTACTTTATTCCATGTATGATCGTGTGAGGCATCCACACGCAATGCACCCAGTGCACACAAGCCAACTCATAATGGAATTATTAGCAACAATATACATGCACCATACTAGTCATGTATTTAGCAATTTACATTGCATACACATATTCACATAGTTAGATTGTATTCACAATACAAAAGGACCCATGACTTCCAGCGGAGACATTTACAATAAAAGGGATTACTACCGAATGCCAAACACGTACCCAGGAGATGCACTACGGGGACTCTTCGATCTAGGGTCCAACAATCTCCTAATTTGAAAATAGGAATTTTTATAAAATATGAGTACGAAACTTAGTGAGTGAATATTAGAAGGGAACAAGCAATCTTAACCAGGAAATTTGTCAAACATGATGCACCAGTTGAAAATGAGACAATTTTTTTTCTAGCTAATATTTAAACCCTTCCCACTTAACTCGGGATTTATTCTAGCCACATAGCAAAATCGACGATTATCGTTGCAATGGGAAGACATTCTTGCTGCAACGAAGCGTAATCATAACCCGTAGCTGAACGAGGGTTTTTCTCAATCGTACGAGGGTTTTGTGCTAAATCCTTTTTTTTTCAATTTAAGGCAATTCGCATACCATACAATCACACATATATACTCAAAGACATGAGCAATCATATATATATACACAAAGGTATTTATCTGAGCACTTTTAGGCGTCACGTTTCGCCGTCCCTGCAAGCCCCTGGACAGATAATCACGCTTCACCAAAGTTCACGCGTGAAGATTTCTAGGAATCGTGGGCGCTACGTGTCGCCGTCCCCACTTTGCTCAACTCTAAATTTCTAGGAAATTGTGGGCGCTACGTATCGCCGTCCCCACTTTGCTCAACTCTGAATTTTTAGAAAATTATGGGTGCTACGTATCGCCGTCCCCACTTTGCACACCATTACAAGCATGTGCATTATTCACTCTCTCTCGTGGGCGTTACATATTGCCGTCCCCACGTTACACACCATTACATCTATTTCACATAAATTAATTAACAATACCTGTAAGCACCATATAAAGGTACACAGATGTATCGCAATCATATATATGAGCAATATTCAACACAATCAAATTTCATATCAAAAAAATAATATTTCATGAAAAGCTTGTTCCCATGGTACCCATTCTTTTTAAAGAAGATTGAATAAAATCATTCAGGCATTTTATTCAATAAGTTCATATTTCCCAAAACCGTTTTTTTTTAGATGCAATTTCACTCACAGGTTTTCCGGGAGTTGAATTCGAGCACTTCGACTGCTAATCCTCAGATGCGATTTTCTTGCCTTTATCCGAGGACTCACCACCTTGACAAATAGCATAATAATTTAATTACTATATCGGTGTTAATTAGATATAAAATTAACCTAATTTCTATGCGAATGCATAGATTACTCGGTCAATCACTTAAACGCGGTGTTGACCTAATTCGACCGATTACCCGATAAATTGGCCAATTCGTCCGATTTAATTCCAAATTGCACCATTTTTTTTCTAATACCTTAATTCACCACATACCATTTAAATAGTGCCAATTTCAGCATTAAAACTTTTCCATTTCTTCATGGAAAAATTCAGCCATTACAGTGCATTAGCACTGTAATTTTTTTCTACTTAACTTTTTCACCTTAAATCGTCAATTTCCAATTAATTTCATTTCAAATGAAATCATTTCATTTGAAATGAAACCATTTCATTTTCCAAACATAACCTATGATATTCGGCCTTGAAAGATTCATGGGGAAAATCAATTTTTTTCTTATGGTTTTGCTTATTAACATGCTAACCTATCTCTAAACACTAATATAGTCTAGAATCAAGCCAATCCAACATTAATTCCTCTTCCATACCCATTTTTCATAATTGAATTCATCATTATAACTCAATATTCAACTATGGAAATTAAGAACAGAAGCATGGGTAAGCTAGGTTTAAAGTAGATCTAAAGAAATATCACCTTTGTTTGGCTTGAATCTTGAAAAACCTTGAAATTCCTTGAATTTTTGGCTTGTTTTTCTTGTTTTTCTCTTTTGTTTTCCCTTGCTGCAGGTTTGTCCCGAATTTGATGAGAGAAAGTGAGTTTTAATGGCTGATTTTTAGGCTTTAATAATAAAATAACATAACTTGCCACATGGCATAATGCCATTGGCCCGTTTTTTAACTGTTTTTACTTTTATTCCTTTTTTTCTTCTAAATTTTTCCACCACATGATTAGTTAAAGTCAAGATGGGAATAAAAGATGACCATGGTTGGAAAAATGTTTTGGTGGTGGAAAATTACCGTTTTGCCCTCGGGATGGTAAAATTATTATTTTCCCCCTATATTCCGAAATGTACCGGAATCACATTATTTCTACCTTTCAACTTCAAATAACACTAATATTGATCAATATTAATCAAATGGGGCAAAAATCTTTTCAAAAAAATTCCCGTTTAGTCCTTCAGTGGCAAAATTACCATTTTACCCTTGTGCTCCAAAAATATCGAGAATTAAAATTTTCACTGCTAAACATCATTTTATACTCCAATAATCTTAATTATATTTCATATAATTGTTTTGGGTCCAATGTGATCAAATCTTAGCTAAAAATCTCCATTTTATCATCAAATGGTAAAATGACCGTTTTGTCCCTAATCGGTCAATTTTCCTGATGGACTCCAAACTGGACCTTCAACTCCGAATCACTATTCTAAGCCATTTTGTGGGTTTCAGAATTTTCAAATTCCTCTTATAATTTCTATTTGAACTAGTTCAAGACTCGATTTAACTTAGTTGTACCACTCAGTATAATACCGTCTTTTAATCGAGCTTGACAATGTCTCACATTTTCCCTCACTAATAAAAATTCGATCCCCGAATTTAAATTAAATGTAAGATAGCTTACCTTTATGTATCAAAGAGGTGTGGATACTTTGTCCACATCTCTTCCTTAGCTTCCCACATCACCTCTTTTAAATCTTGATATCAACATTGTCACTAGGGGTGACTCTACCCTTTTAGGGCAGTCCTTTCCCTTTTAGCGATAGACAACAAAGGGTACCTATCAGAGCACTCGGCTAGCGGTGTCACTCAGCATCACTGCCCATCTCTTGGATGTACCACATAGGCTGCCATATACGCCTCTTCCAATATCTCTCTCCTTAATTCATCATTATCCGTCACATAAAGTCTATTTCCATACCTCAACATTTCATCTGTGCCTTTGGTAAACATCTTTTCTTTCTTTCCATAAGGATCCTTTAACTGCTCCTTAAACTCCTTAAGGTGTCTAACACCACTAAATTCACTAAGGTATTTTTTATCCTTGATTCGAGCTACGTAGGATTTATTTTCTTATTCAGTCATAAACACCTCCTCTAAAGGAGTAGGTACCACTGAGTGTTCTTCTTTCTAACACAATTCTTACTCAATCGATGTGCAAAACATGTAGAAATAAGCAAATAGGTTAAACCAAGCTCAAACAACACTCAAGCATTCATATCACAAATGGGAAAAATACTTGAGACCACTACATTGGAGGTTTGGGCATCTTGGTGAGTTAAAGCATATACTCTCGCCTGGCCTCTTCCTGCAGAATTTTGATGTCCAGACCCAGACAGTCTACCTTGAGAAGAAACACTAGCACCTCTAGCTTTCGTCTTGCTAACCTCCTGGCCAGTTGAAACAACTGCCGAAGAAGCAGACAAAGCTGGCTGAATAAAATCGCGAACCGAACCTTGCGGTTGTTGGGCCATCGGGCAGTACTTCCAAACATGTCCAGGCTAGCCACAATTAAAACAAGCTCCTGTATTAAAATAGCATTGTCCTTTATGTCGTCTTCCACAATTATTACAAGGAGGAATAACCTGACTACTTTGCCTTGAGTCTTGTGGCTGCCTCTTTCCACTAAAAGTGTTCTGCCTTGACCTAACACTAGCACTTACCATATCACTCCCTTGAAATTCCCTCTGTGGGCCTTGACGGCTAGAAAATGAAATCCCACTGCTAAAGTCTCTACGACCCTGATAACACTCCGTCTTGGCCCTTTTTGCTACATCTCTTGCGACCCTACTCTCACTGGTCCTCATCTCAATTCGTTGAGCACAATCCACAACCGCAGAGTAAGTATTGAAATCTCGGGAGGCCACAGCCTGAAACAAGGGTTCCACTAATCCATCCACAAACCTTTGGATTTTTATCTCCTCTGTGGAAACCAAATAAAGTGCATATCTAGATAACTGTGTAAATTTTACATCATACTTTGACACTGTCATATTCGGAGTCTGCACCAATGCCTCAAACTCTCTAGCTTTGGTATTCCGTACGCTATGTGTTAAGAATCGATCTAGGAATGCTGTACTGAATTCATTCCAAGTCAGTGGTGTAGCACCTGTCGACCTACCCCTTCGTAAGGAGTCATACCATTCTTGTTCTACATCTTCCAATTGAAAAGCTACTAGCTCCAACTGACCTAACACTAGAACACCCTATAGCATTACAAATCTTCTCCATCTTGTCTAAGAAAACTTGGGGTTTCTCCGATGCATCTGACCTTGTAAATGATGGAGGCTTAAGCTTTAAAAAGTCAGTGAGTGAAACCTCTACCTGACTCTTTTCACCCTTTAGAGGTTGGCGATCGGTCTGGCCTTGGGAACTAGGGGACTCTTGTGCTACATGCCTCCCCTCCATTACTTTCTGCATATCATCTATACGGGCTACCATCATTTCCACAACCCAATTAACTCCTTGCAGACCCGCCGTCAAATCCTCAACAATAATGCCCCCAATTGGAGGCCTATCTATCTCGCCCAAGAGCTGTCTCTCCTCTTTTCTATTCACAAGCATACTCACTCTCACTGGCCTAGTGACCCTGCCATGTCTACCTGGCCCCTTACGGGTGGATGCTCATGGCCTATCGGTCATCTCAGTAGGGGTATCTTGCTCTCTCACTTGTCTCGAGGTGACTCGTGTCTTAGATGGCATTCTTACCTAGACAAGAGCAACACCCGTCATTAAACACAATTAAGAAAATAAGGCGATTTCTCAGACAGGAAATTTATGCGGTTCCTCAATTATGAATATGTCGCGGCTCACAGTTCATAATCAGAGATCCCACATAAAGACCCGACTCTCCGCTGGACCTGACCATAACAACCTAGGACCTAACAACCTAGAGCTCTGATACCAACATTGTCACGACCCAATGTCTCGGGCCATAACTGGTGCATGGACCCAATGAGCATAGCTCACCGAGCCCAAGCAAGCCTATTTTCACTTACTTTATTCCATGTATGATCGTGTGAGGCATCCACACGCAATGTACCCAGTGCACACAAAGCCAACTCATAATGGCATTATTAGCAACAATATACATGCACCATACTAGTCATGTATTTAGCAATTTACATTGCATACACATATTCACATAGTTAGATTGTATTCACAATACCCATGACTTCCAGCGGAGACATTTACAATAAAAGGGATTACTACCGAATGCCAAACACGTACCCAGGAGATGCACTACGGGGACTCTTCGATCCAGGGTCCAACAATCTCCTAATTTGAAAATAGGAATTTTTATAAAATATAAGTACGAAACTCAGTGAGTGAATATTAGAAGGGAACAAGCAATCTTAACCAGGAAATTTGTCAAACATGATGCACCGGTTGAAAATGAGATAATTTTTTTTCTAGCTAATATTTAAACCCTACCCACTTAACTCGAGATTTATTCTAGCCACATAACAAAATTGACGATTATCGTTGCAACAAGAAGGCATTCTTGCTGCAATGATGAGTAATCATAACCCGTCGCTGAACGAGGGTTTCTCTCAATCGTACGAGGGTTTTGTGCTAAACTTTTTTTTTTTCAATTTAAGGCAATTCGCATACCATACAATCACACATATATACTCAAAGACATGAGCAATCATATATATATACACAAAGACATTTATCTGAGCACTTGCAAGCGTCACGTTTCGCCGTCCCTATAAGCCCCTAGACGGATAATCACGCTTCACCAAAGTTCACACGTGAAGATTTTCAGGAATCGTGGGCACTATGTGTCGCCGTCCCCACTTTGCTCAACTCGAAATTTCTAGGAAATTTTGGGCGCTACGTATCGCCGTCTCCACTTTGCCCAACTCTGAATTTCTAGAAAATTATGGGAGCTACGTATCGCCGTCCCCACTTTGCACACCATTACAGGCATGTGCATTATTCACTCTCTCTCGTAGGCGTTACATATTCCCATCCCCACGGTACACACCATTACATCTATTTCACATAAATTTATTAACAATACATGTAAGCACCATATAAAGGTACACAGATGCATCGCAATCATATAAATGAGCAATATTCAACACAATCAAATTTCACATCAATAACATAATATTTCATGAAAAGCTTGTTCCCATGGTACCCATTCTTTTTAAAGAAGATTGAATAAAATCATTCAAGCATTTTATTCAATAAGTTCATATTTCCCAAAACCTTTTTTTTTGAGATGCAATTTCACTCACAGGTTTTCCGGGAGTCGAATTCGAGCACCTCGACTGCTAATCCTCGGGTGCGATTTTCTTGTCTTTATCCGAGGACTCACCACCTTGAAAAATAGCACAATAATTTAAGTACTATATTGGTGTTAATTAGGTATAAAATTAACCTAATTTCTATACGAATGCATAGATTACTTGTTCAACTGCTGAAACGCGGTGTAGACCTAATTCGACCGATTACCCGATAAATTGGCCAATTCGTCCGATTTAATTCCAAATTGCACCATTCTTTTCTAATACCTTAATTCACCACATACCATTTAAATAGTGCCAATTTCAGCATTAAATCTTTTCCATTTCTTCATGGAAAAATTCAGCCATTACAGTGCATTAGCACTGTAATTGTTTTCTACTTAACTTTTTCACCTTAAATTGTCAATTTCCAATTCATTTCATTTCAAATGAAACCATTTCATTTTCCAAACATAACCTATGATATTCGGCCTTTAAAGATTTATGGGGAAAATCAAGTTTTTTCTTACAGTTTTGCTTACTAGCATGCTAACCTATCTCTAAACACTAACATAGTCTAGAATCAAGCCAATCCAACATTAATTCCTCTTCCATACCCACTTTTCAGAATTGAATTCATTATTATAACTCAATATTTAACCATGGAAATCAAGAACAAAAGCATGGGTAAGCTAGGTTTAAAGTAGATTTAAAGAAATCTCACCTTTATTTGGCTTGAATCTTGAAAAACCTTGAAATTCTTTGAATTTTTGGCTTGTTTTTCTTGTTTTTCTCCTTTTTCTCTTTTCTTTTCCTTTGCTGCAGGTTTGTGCCGAATTTGATGAGAGAAAGTGAGTTTTAATGGCTGATTTTTAGGCTTTAATAATAAAATAACATAACTTGCCACATGGCATAATGCCATTGGCCCGTTTTTTAACTTTTTTTACTTTTATTCCTTTTTTTCTTCTAAAATTTTCCACCACATGATTAGTCAAAGTCAAGATGGGAATAAAAGATGACCATGGCTGGAAAAATGTTCTGGTGTTGGAAAATTACCGTTTTGCCCCCGAGATGGTAAAATTACGATTTTGCACCTATACTTTGGAATGTACCGAAATCACATTATTTCTACCTTTCAACCTCAAATAACACTACTATTGATCAATATTAATCAAATGGGGCAAAAATCTTTTCAAAATAATTCCCGTTTAGTCCTCTAGTGGCAAAATTACCATTTTGTCCTTGTACTCCAAAAATACCGGGAATTAAAATTTTTCACTGCTAAACATCATTTTATACTCCAATAATCTTAATTATATTTCATATAATTATTTTTGGTCCAATGTGATCAAATCTTGGCTAAAAATCTCCTTTTTATCATCAAATGGTAAAATGACTGTTTTGTCCCTAACTGGTCTATTTCCCTGATGGACTCCAAACTAGACCTTCGACTCCGAATCACTATTCTAAGCCATTCTGTGGCTTTCAAAATTTTCAAATTCCTCTTAGAATTTCTATTTGAACTAGTTCAAGGCTCGATTTAACTTAATTGTACCACTCGGTACAATACCGTCTTTTAATCGAGCTTGACAGGGTCCCACAGTTTATGTACATTACAGTATGTAATGTTTTTATTTTGTTTTTACACTATAAAAGTATTTACCATTAAGTCTACAAATATTGTTTTATAAGAAATTATGATATTTTATTAATTATTTTTATTATATTTTGATAATTTCTATTTCATTCAAAATGAATGTTTTAGTTAACGAAACATGTTTCTGACTTCGAAATGTGTGTTTTCCATGTATTTGCTACGTATTTAATTGGGTTCGAACTTTTCCAATGAAAATGATCGAAACGCCCCTATGAGTCGAGAAGCATTTTTCTGATCACTTTGTTTTGAAAGTGGCTAGTAACTATTTAAAATATGATGTTCGAAAATTGAAGCTCACAAGGGAGGTAAGAAAACTGATACGAAAGCCTTGTGGGGTTTCTGTCGATATTCGTGGTATGAATGCCTATCTAAACGTCATGGTGATTGTCGCGAGCTTGATGGAAGTTCCGGGTTGTCACAATTCTATTGGTATCAAAGCCTTTGATTTTAAAGTTTTGGTTTTAAAAAGTTGTTTTAAGAAATCCACACTGGCACTGCATGGCCCCGTGTGAGGTTAAATTAGGTTAGACTGAATAAGAAGCGTTTGCATATAGAATTTGAGGTTACTTAAACCTACATCATTCTCTTTATAGATCGATATGATTCTTAGACGCAAACACCCACCTGTTAGTTGATCAGCTAGGAGAGGAAGGGGTCATTCCCAACCTCGGCTGTTAGAGGCAGTAGAGGAGGAATTGGCTACATCTACGTTTTGAGCAGCACCTGCTGCTGAGCAAGCAAAGAGTCTTCCACATCCACCACCTCCTCCGCCAACTACTGGCGTACTGGCCATGCCTCTTGAAACGGCACAAGCATTGGCAACTTTCTTTACTACGATGGCTGGTCAAGCTCAGACTAGTCAGGCCCCACCTCCAGTACCTCCAATTATACCTATAGTACCACCACCGACACCAAAATTTTCCATTTGTAAGAAGTTGAAGGAAGCTAGGCAGCTTGGCTGCGTTTCTTTTGCTGGTGAGTTGGATGCAACTGTAACAAAAGATTGGATCAATCAAGTATCGGAGACATTTGTGGACATGAGACTAGAGGATGACATGAAGCTAATGGTGGCCACTAGGTTGTTGGAGAAGAGAGCTCGTACTTGGTGGAGTTTAGTAATGTCTCGTTCCACTACTCCACTAACCTGGTCTGACTTCATTGGAGAGTTCAATTATCAGTATTTCACGTACTTCCACCAAAAAGAGAAGAAAAAAGAATTTTTTGAGTCCGAAGCAAGGGAATTCAACGGTAGAGGAGTACGAGACTCATTTTAATGAGTTAATGTTGTACATCTCGGAATTGGTGAGGACGAAGTAAGAGCAAGCAAGTTACTTTGAGGAAGGACTCCGTAACGAGATCAGAGAACGGATGACCGTAACTGGCAAAGAACCATACATGGAAGTAGTGCAAATGGCTTTAAGGGCCGAAAAGCTCGCTAATGAGAATTAGAGAATGCGAGATGAATTTACAAAGAGAAGAAACCCGAGTGCAACCCCTAGTCAGCTGCGCAAAAGAGGCAGGGATACATCTACTTTTGAGAGTACTACTTCAGTTTCGGTGACATATCCTCGACCCTCATTCTCGTAGTCGCAGCAAAGACCTCCGAGGTTTAGCAGATCGGTGATGACTAGTTTGAGAAAGAATTTTAGAGGTTCAGACAGATACAGAAGATGTGGAAAATCCCATATTGGGTCGTGCAAGGAGCCTATACAATGCTATCATTGTGGACAGTCGAGTCATATTAGGAGCAATTACTCGCAGTTTGGACAGGGTACAGTAGCTACCCCATCTCCACCCATCCGCACAGACATAAAGAGGAGAGATTCAGTTGGGCCACAATAGAGGCAAGGTGTGGCTATACGATCCGGTGTGGAGAGTAACATTCCAGCACATCCACCCTCCAAACCACCAGTATGCATTCCAACGAGGGTTTTTACCGTGACAGAAAAGGAAGTGCGTGCTAGACCTAGTGTAGTGATAAGTATTATGTCTTTGTTTAATAGAGATGCATATGCTTTAATCAATTTTGGTTCAGATAGATCATATATTAGTATAACATTTGCATCATTTGCGAACAGAAACCTATCACCACTAGTGGAAGAAATCGTAGTTCACACCCATCTAGGAAAGTAGTTAGTTAGAAACAGTTGCTATAGAAACGATGGAGTAAGAGTCGGTGAGGGAGAATTTAAGGGTGATTCGATTCCTCTGGAGATCTAGGATTTTGATTTGATTTTGGGTATGGACTGGTTAAGTACACATCGGGCGAATATGGATTATTTTAGAAAAAAGGTTGTACTTCAGAATTCGAAGGGAACAGAGATTATATTTGTGGGAAAACGTCAAGTATTACCATCTTGTGTAATCTCGGCTATTAAAGCTTTTAAGTTAGTGCAGAAGGGGTACCCAGCTTATTTGGCACACGTGATTGATACTTCAGTAAGCAAAGCTAAGTTAGAGGATGTCTCGATAGTAAGTGAGTTCCTGGATGTCTTTCTTGATGAGTTACAGGGACTACCTCCAGATCGAGAGCTTGAGTTCCCTATTGACTTACTCTTAGGTACCGCACCTATTTCTATTCTCCCGTACCGAATGGCTCCCGTAGAATTAAAAGAACTAAAAGTTCAGCTGCAAGATTTAGTAGACAAAGGTTTCATTCACCCTAGTATTTCTCCTTGAGGAGCACTAGTTTTTTTTGTTAAGAAAAATAATGGTACTCTTCGATTGTGTGTAGATTATTGACAGCTGAATAGAGTGACCATCAAGAATAAGTATCTTTTACCCCTGATCGATGATCTCTTTGATCAATTGCGATGAGCAATGGTATTTTTCAAAATTGATTTGAGGTTTGGGTACTATCAATTGAAGATTAAGGAGCAAGACGTGCCCAAGACTGCCTTCAAGACTAGATATGGGCATTATGAGTTTCTGGTGATGTCGTTTGGTTTAACTAATGCCCCGGCAGCATTTATGGATCTCATGAATAGGGTGTTTCATCCGTATTTGGATAGGTTTGTGATAGTATTCATCATTGACATCTTGGTTTATTCGAAGAATAACGATGAACATGTTGTCCATCTTTGTATTGTGCTGCAGACTTTACGTGAAAGGAAACTCTACGCCAAATTCTCTAAATGTGAATTCTGGCTGAAGGAAGTAATTTTCTTGGGACATGTGGTATTTGAAGCTAGCATTTATGTAGATCCCAAGAAAATTGAGGCGATATTACAATAGGAGCAACCGAAGACAGTAACGAAGATTCGTAGTTTTCTTAGTTTAGCCGGTTATTATCGGAGGTTTGTTCAGGGATTTTCATTAATAGCTACTGCACTAACTCACCTGATTCATAAGGGAGCTAAGTTTAATTGGGACGATGTTTGTGAGAGTCGATTTCAAGAGCTAAAGAATAGATTAACCTCCACTCCCGTTCTAACACTTTTTGTGAATGGAAAAGAATTTGTGGTATATAGTGATGCTTCCAAGTTGGGTTTAGGGTGTGTGTTGATGCAGGATGAGAAAGTAATAGCTTATGCTTCCCGACAGTTGAAGAAGCATGAGGTAAATTGCCATAACCATGATCTTGAATTAGCGGTAGTGGTATTTGCATTAAAGATTTAGAGACATTATCTATATGGTGAGCGTTATCGAATTTTTACTAATCACAAAAGTTTGAAGTATTTGCTCACCCAGAAGGAGTTGAACTTGAGACAGAGAAGATGGTTGGAGTTCATAAAGGATTACTACTTAGTAATCAATTATCACCCTGGAAAGGCGAATGTAGTAGCAAACGCCTTAAGTCGTAAATCCTTGTCGTCGTTATTAGCAACAATTCAAAGTTCTTATCTCTCTATGTTAATTGAGATGAAGTCTTTAAGGATCCAGTTGAATAATAGTGATAATGGGTCTCTACTTGCTAGTTTCATTGTGAGGCCTTCATTATTGGACTAGATTAGAAAATTACAACAATCTGATAGTGAGTTGAGACAGGAAGTTCAAAAGCTGCAAGATGGTGAAGTTAGTGAATTCAGACTCAGAGATGATAGTATGCTGACATTTAGAGACCTAGTTTATATTCGAAGTGATAATCAGTAAGGTAAGCTATTTTAGAAGAAACACATTCTTCCACCTACGCTATGCATCTCGATAGCACCAAGATGTATCAGACCATTAAGGAAAACTATTAGTGGTCGGGCATGAAAAGAGACATAGCAGAATTTGTAGCAAAATGTCTCATATGCCAACAAGTTAAGGCAGAACAGCAGAAGCCAGCAAGTACTCTCCAACCTTTGCCAATTCCCGAGTGGAAGTGGGAACATGTGATTATGGATTTTGTGTTGGGTTTGCTGCAGACACAAAGTGGAAAAGATGCTATTTGGGTGATTGTTGACAAATTAACTAAGTTCGCTCATTTTATAGCTATCCATAGCACGTACTCTATTGAGAAGTTGGCTAAGCTTTACATAGACAAGATAGTAAGGTTACACGGAGTACCAGTTTCTATTGTGTCGGATCGAGACCCCAAATTCACATCTCGATTCTAGTCAAAATTTTAAGAAGCTCTCGAAACTAATTTGAAATTCAGCACTGCCTTTCGTCCGCATACCGATGGTCAGTCTGAGAGGACTATTCAGACCTTAAAAGATATGTTACGGGCATGTGTCATCGACTTTACAAGAAGTTGGGATAGACACTTGCTGATGGTGGAGTTCGCATACAATAATAGTTTTCAGTCCAGTATTGGCATGGCACCATGCGAAGCTTTGTATGGAAGAAAGTGCCGAACTTCACTATGTTGGGATGAAATGGGTAAGAGAAAATTATTTAATGTGGAGTTGATTGATTTGACTAATGACAAGATTAAAGTCATTCGAGAGCGATTAAAGATGACACAAGATAGATAGAAGAGTTATGCTGATAGAAGAAGGAAAGATTTGGAATTCGAAGTCGACGATAAAGTGTTTCTCAAGGTTTTTCCTTGAAAAGGTGTGATTCGATTCACGAAGCGAGGAAAGCTTAATCCAAGGTATATTAGACCTTTTCGGATTATTGAGAGGATTGGGCCAGTGGCTTACAAACTCGAGTTACCCCTAGAGTTAGATCGGATTCATAATGTTTTCCACGTCTCGATGTTGAAGAAGCACGTACTTGATCCTTCTCATGTTCTCTAGGCACCCCCCATCGAGTTACATGAAGATTTAAAGTTCGAGGTGCAACCAGTACGTATTCTAGATAGAAAGGATCGAGTATTGAGGAACAAGAGCATTCCCATGGTGAAAGTGTTGTGGAAGAATGCTAGAATGGAAGAAATGACGTGGGAAGTCGAATAACAAATGAGAAACCAATATCCATACCTTTTCTTGGAATCGGGTAAGTTAAATTTTGAGGTCAAAATTTTAATTTAAGGGGGGTAGTGTTGTAAAGCCCAACCCTAAAATATCTGTCATATCATGCAAGCATGATTGACATCATGCTTGCACACTAGAATATATTAGAAAAATAGATAAAAGTCAATATTGCACTTAGAAGTACGACTAAGTCAATTTAAACCTCAAACTAGTTGAAATAGGGATTTTAAGATGAAATTGGAAATTTTACAGTCCAAGGATGACTAAAAATGGCAGTTTGGAGTTCGAGATCCGATTTGGAGTCAATTAGAAAAATTAACCGATTAAGGGTAAAAAGGTCATTTTGCCATTTAAGGACAAAATGGAAATTTTTGGAAAAGATTTTGATAAAATTTGATCAAGATTGATTATTTAGACTATATAGAACATAATTGGAGTTTGAGAAGTGAAAAGTTTTAATTTCGATATTTTTTTTTAAACATAGGGGCAAAATGGTAATTTTGCCACTCCGGGGGTAAAATTTTAATTTTACACCACCAACACTTGTCAAGCCTATGGATATCATCCATTGATTTTTATGCTATGGATAAGTGAGAAAATATGTGTGGTGGAGATAAAAAGATTAAATTTTTAAATATTTAAAGTATAGCCAATAAAATGGTGCCATGTGTCAAGCTTTTAATATTTTATTATTTCCTTGTAAAATGGCACAAATCAGCCCATTTCTCTCTCATCATGGTCTGTTAAGAGAGGGAAAAAGAGAAGAAAAGGAAAGAAAATAAGAACATAAACCCTAGGTGCTAAAAATTCAAGAAAAAATGTGATTTTTCAAGGAAAATCAAGTGAAAAAGGTAAGATTTATTAGGTTAAGTTTGAAATCTATCTTCTTTATGCATTTTCCCTTATTTTCCATGGTTAAAATGCATGTTTTCATGGGAAAACCATGGCTGGTCAAATAGGTATGGAGAGAGAAATGATGTTAGATTGATTTGATTTTGAGTTATGTTAGTGAATTTAGTTAGTTTAGCATGTTAGTAAGCAAAACAACAAGAAAAAAATTGATTCTCCTTAGTGTTCTTCAATGGCCGAACCTTGCATGGAGTGTGGGAGTGATGGATTGATTTTTATTTCAAGAGAATTAGTTAGAAAATGAAGAATTATGGAGAGAAAATTAATAGGAAAAATTACAGTGTTAGTGCACCATTTTGGCCGAATTTTCCAAGAAGGAATATGAATGTGGCTTTGCTGAATTTTAAAGTATTTAGCTTGACATTGGTGATTTGAAGCACTAGAAAAGAAATGGAGTTTGTTGGAGCTAAATCAGACGCGTATATCAATTTGTCGTGTAAAAGACAGAAATAGGCCAATACGGTGTTTAGGCAAAATTTAGACATTTTGCATTTCATATCATACATTAGCAGTTTAAGTTAGTTTATTTCAATTTAGAGATAATGTAGTAAATTCCTTGATTTTATTCTATGTCAAGGTGGTGAGACCTCCGAGAGAGGCAAAGAGATCGCGCGCCTGAAGACCACTAGTCCGAGTATACTTGAAATCCGGACTTTTGAAAATAGTGAGTGAACTTACTATCGCCTCAATTATTTGAAGTGATTTTATCCGTTTTTGGTGAATTTTACGAAAAATGAATTTTAAAGATGAATTTTTATGTTTTATAAATAATTGGGTTTAAATGAAATTATGTCATAAATTATTTAAAAATCTACCATGGTTTTGAAACATAGAGTATTGGGGGACCACTGTTTATCGCATGATAAATTGTATTTTTAAATTTATATGGCTTATGAAAATGTGACATGATTGGCTGCTGGTTTATTGTGTTAGAAAATATATGCGATGTTGTTTGCCGTGCAGGCTGTTTAGTGATAAAATAGCCTAGTCATGCTGCTAAAATTTTGTTAGTTTGGTGGATTATTATCTACTACAGTAGACAGGTTTCCGCGGACCGGCCTATTTAGAGGTGGCACGGTAAAAACCCCCTATATATCGTTATCTCAGTTGTAGAGGCGTACAGTATTGTCCTGAGGTATGACAAAGTTCACTTCACGTCCAACCACCACGTGAAGGCGAACTCAGCTAATGCCAAGGATCGGTTGCATTTTTGGAAAAATTATAAAATTTGAACAACCTTGACTGACTCGGTTAGATGCTTTAGCCAAGGTATCCACGAGTACGAATTTTTATGGCATGAGCCACGATTTTGATAAATCATAAGCCCTATTAGCATTATTATTATTATTTGGGTGAAATGAATTTGATCGTTCTGATTTAAATAAGGTTTCATGTTATGAAACCCTTTGAGATGAAAAGTTTTCATTGTCTCCTATTACTTGCCTTTAGATATTTTAGGAGATATTTGTTTACTCACTGAGTTGCGTAAACTCACCACTCTCCTCTCCACATTTCAGGCCCAGACTAGTTTGTAGATAGCTGTGTTTGCTGAGGAAGACAGTTGATTTTGCAATCTCATCAACAATAGGTTTCTGTCCTCTTTATTTTTGTATATTCGTGGGCTCGTGTGTCACTGTCAATGTACTGCATACTTTGTTTATGTACATTATAGTATGTAATGTTTTTATTTTGTTTTTACGCTATAAAAGTATTTACCGTTAACTCTATAAATATTGTTTTATAAGAAATTGTGATACTTTATTAATTATTTTTATTATATTTTGATAATTTCTATTTCATTCAAAATGAATGTTTTAGTTAACGAAATGCATTTCTGACTTCGAAATGTGTGTTTTCCATGTATTTGCTACAAATTTAATTGGGTTCGAACTTTTCCAATGAAAATGATCGAAGTGCCCCTGTGAGTCGAGAAGCATTTTTTGGTCACTTTGGTTTGAAAGTGGCTAGTAACTATTTAAAATATGATGTTCAAAAATTGAAGCTCACAGGAGAGGTAAGAAAACTGATACGAAAGCCTTGCAGGGTTTCGGTCGGTATTCGGGGTATGAATGCCTATCGAGACGTCATGGCGATTGTCGCGAGCCTGATGGAAGTTCCTGGTCGTGACAAAACTCTAAATGATTACAAACTTTTTGTTTTCATTTTCCTCTACACAGTAATCTTCCTTTAATTAGTTAACTATTCCCTTAACTGATTGAAGCTTTACTTCCTTCAGCCTTAACTGATTAACATAAGCTCCAATCAGTTAAAAAATCTCTAAATTTGAACTTCTCCATTAAGGCTCCTTTCGATGGTCAACCTTCTTTCAAATTTGATTTTGGTGCTTGAACGTACTAAAGTCTCGTTCTCTAACTGATTATCCTAATTCCTTAATCGATTAACATGCCTTTGTTATCAACTTTCGACAATTTCTTAATCAATTAAGTCTTGTGCTAACTGATTAAGGTTTTACTGTCTTGCTTTTGTATAACATCTAGTTTTGCCTTAACTGATTAAGACTTCACATTAATTGGTTAATGATGTTCTATTTTCACTAAGTCTTTTTGTATTTGCCTTTTTAACTGATTAACCCATCTTCAAAGTGAGTAAGCTTCTTGACTTGCTTTCAAACAACAAATAATTTCAACAAATTTAAGCGTTTTCTTGCACGCATAAATAATATGATTAGACACCAATGATTGGGAATCTTTTGTTATCATAAAAAACACATGGAGTCAACATTCTCTCTCTTATTTTTGATGATGACAAAACACTTCTAGATAAAGAGTGCAATGTTTCTGTTTAGTATGAATGCTTTAAATCTTTATGCATGATAAGGATTGCTCCCCCTTAGTTAATGCATTTAGGTTTCTTTCAAGATTTGCAATAAAATATTTATAATATCCATAGTAGCTAAACAAAATATATAATAGCCTTAGTAACTAAGCAAGATATATTGAATCTCCATAATAACTAGCACATAATATTCAACAAAACCATGACTAAGCATCACCCACATAAATTAAACATAAAGACCTTTCAAACTCTATTTAACTTAGTCTTCGTTCTCTTTCTTTTTGTCATCATTAAATAAGATATTCAAAACTCCCCCTTAATGAGTGCATCTAGATTTTCCTTTAATATTTAAATTAGACTTTAATGAATGAAAATTATAAGCACTCATACAACTAAGTCATACAAGCTTATAGATATAGTTCAATAGATATAGTTCAATAACTTCAAAAGTCAAACTTGTAACTATGCAAGAACAAATGTATAAGAGTTAAATTATTTCAAAAACTTGTCAAGGATCACTCAAATAATGTTCAAGCAAATTTGATCATTTTGTTATAATCAAAACTATAATAATTTTAAAACTAACATCAAGGAATAGCTAATACTCAAGACTAACTATTCCTTTAAGCAATTGTTTACCAAATGAGGTAACAAAAAAAAGACGAGAATAGAGGGATAAATGCTTAACTATTTCCTGTACCAAACATAATATAATTATTTTAATCAATAAGTTTTAATTCTTTACCAAAATATATAAGTCCTTTCATTAAAAATTATGATAAAAATTTCACCTTTCAATCATTAACTAATGATAAGATCTTTATGTAGATTTTTTTAATGAATTGTTTATTTATTCTTTAATTGAATTGTATCAGTTCATCAGTTTATTTATTCTAGGTAATGTTCAGATTGATCCCTTGTGCCACCATGTACTTTGTATTTATGTTTCTTTATACGCAGGGCAGCAAATGATTTATCCCTCTGCCTTATCCGGCACTGTGACCATGCTAAGGTAAATTTTGTAAATTCTTCAGAGTTATGAATTCTATATATTGTTCTGTTGTTTTTTTTTTAAAGAGAAATTTATCGGTTTGAATTTTTTATTTAATCGTTTTTAAGAAGTAATTTTATAAACTTGATTTAAGAAATTTTATTAAAATCACCCTTTTAATAATTTATACGATTTATTTTTCAAATGGAAGGCATGGCTGTTATTTTCCTTACTTATCCCGTTTTTAATTTTTTTTGGTTTTTCTTTTAAAAATACATGAAATATTTTATTCAAATTATTTTTATTACTAATGTAAAAGGCCATAAAATAAAACTTTTTGCATTGAAATGAAATAGCTAAAAAGTAAAAGTCCACTTGGTTGACCCGCCAGAGTCAAGTCTAAGTTCCAAGTAATAGGATTGCCATAATTACGTTTCTTAGACAACTCTTGGATACATTTCGTCGGGTTGCTAACTGGATTTTAATTTTGTTTGACGATAAATCTCCAAGTTGCCGCTCTTTGCAGACTTGTTCCATTTGTGCAAGATATGGTCTTATACAAATTCTTTCTTTTCGGCCATCTGTTGAAAATTTCAAATTAATATCATATTCTTTTCATCTCGATAAAGTGACAGAAAAAAAAAAAAGAATATACGATTAGGTTATTTCCCACCTAAACAAGGTCTAGGTATCCCATAACAAGCAATACAACACAAGTATTCAAATCTTATTTTGACCAGCCATGCATTCTGGAACGAAAAGCTAAGATGTAAAAACTTTTTCAATATCTTCGACAAAGCATTGGAGTCTCCCATAGCAACAAGACTACAATATTGTTTAATTTACATATTCCTTTTTTGGCTCAGTCAACAGATTATATATATTGATAAAAGCTTAACAGCTTAATCATCTTGTTCGCATGAGATAAAAAATACAATAATCTGATACAAAACGCCCTACGAACTGAAACCTGTAGACTAAATCAAAAATAATACATTCAAAACAGCCTGCCCACCTGACATATAGAACGCCATAGAAAATACCAATATTGCCACAATCATACCGAGGCACCATAATGAAGCTGTACATACTATCTTACCAGCACACAAAGAACATATCACTACGATCGATGCTTAACTTTTCCAATGTGTTTGCGAAAGCTTTAGTTTCCTATAGGTATGAACGAAAGTAACACTAAGCAATAACTTTCTTGGGACGATCAATTTCAGAGAAGATTTTTCAATTTGCCGAAGATCTTGGTGCTAGGATTCGACTTCATACTCAAATATGAAAATAATCAAAAAATTAAAAATATAACGCAACAAAATAATAAAATAGCATTTAATCAGATAAACAGTTGAATCCTACAAGATGAATATTTATATTTTTCATATAATTTTTTTAATTTGATTATATACGAACATTCATAAGTTTAAAAGTTATATACCTTGCTCTAGATATCGTAATCAAGAGCCAATTAAATCAAAATTTTTGCTTCTTCATTTTTAGGATTTGTCAAATTTTCAACCAACCAAGTGTTTGGCTTCCTTAATTGCCAAAGAAGTGGACGTAGGCATCAAAAAGCTAAACAACTATAAATTTCTTATCCCCCTCACCCAAACTCCGGGAATGGCGGCTGGCCGGCCGCCAGACCCTCTAAACCACCTTGTCCCAGCACCGTCACCTCTCCCAATGGGAGCCACCCCAACCCCAAATTCACAACAGCCACAACCACAGGGCTGCCTGGAAACCTTACAAACCCAGATTCAACCACCGTCGTCCCCCCGGTCCCAGAAAAAGTCTTTCCTTTCCATTGTTTCAGGTGAAAAACCCCCTGTGGTTCCCATTACCAGAACTCCCTTTGTTTACAAAGACAAGCCTGCTGCTGCTTTCTTTGAAGACGAAATACAAACCTTAGCTCAACCTTTCAAGCTATCCCTGGTGGGCAAGTTCTCTCGCATGCCAAAACTCCAAGATATCAGACTTGCATTCAAAGGGATCGGCTTATCTGGGGCTTATGAAGTAAGATGGCTTGATTACAAACACGTCCTTATCCACTTGTCCAGTGAACAAGACTTCAATCGGATCTGGGCAAAACAAGTCTGGTTTATTGTGGGTCAGAAAATGAGAGTTTTCAAGTGGACTCCAGAATTCGAACCAGAAAAAGAATCGACTGTGGTTCCTGTGTGGATCTCATTCCCAAATCTAAAAGCTCATCTTTTTGAAAAATCAGCTCTGTTGTTGATCGCTAAAACGGTAGGGAAGCCTTTGTTTCTTGATGAAGCCACTGCCAATGGGTCAAGGCCAAGCGTGGCCCGGGTATGCATAGAGTACGATTGTAGAAAGCCACCAATGAACCAGGTTTGGATAGTGGTTCAGAACAGGGAAACTGGGACAGTCACAAGTGGATACCCTCAAAAGGTGGATTTCGCCCAGATGCCTGCTTACTGTGATCATTGTTGTCACGTAGGTCACAAGGAGGTAGACTGCATAGTGTTGGGAAATAAAGAGAAACCATCGAGCTTGGGTAAGTTACAAACAGCCCGTGTGGGAGTGACAGAAAAGACCAAAGGAGATGAAGGAGCAAATGGGAAGGTTCTTGAAAAAAGAAATAATCTGGAAACAAGGAAAAATCCAGAAAAAGAAAAAACCCGGAGCCTGGACGAACCGGCAAATCTAAGGTGGCAGCCGGTAGGTAAAGCTGGAACTAGTGGGGTTAAGGACCAACAAGGGAAAGAAATTTCAGCAGAACAAACCCTTAAAGATGCCAACATTCTAGCTTCAAATTGCTTCTATGTAATTTCGGGAGATGGAGAAGAAGTGCAGGATCAGGTTGCGGAACAAGGGTTGGCAGAATGCGTTATCGCTGAAAAGGAAGGTGCGCTGGATGTGTTACCAGTCGCAGATCAACAGCATGGGGGCACGGTTAAAACTAGAGAAAGGAAGAATGCTACACGAATAGGAAACGAGAATCATAGAGAAAGTGACGAACAGATGAATGCAATGGAGAAGACGGAAGGAAGTGTGGTTCGGTCTTCAGACCCAGGAAAGGACCAACAGAATAGGGTCGCAAGAAACAACGTCTCGGAGGTACAACAGATTTCACCGGATGCAACTCAGGCCAACGGAAAACCACAAAAAGAAGTAAGAGACCAACGCCGGGAAGGGACGGAGAAACAACGAACAGATACGGGGGGCCGAAACGGCAACGGTACATCGAGAAGAGCGGAAACGGTGGTAGCATTGTCAGCTAAGTCGCAGCTGTTGGAAGATGGTGCAGAGTTGATATTGCATGAAAATAGCATGCACGTCCAAAAAGAGAATTCCAAGGGAGATAGAGAGAGGACAGAAAATATGGGGTCTGACTCCCAAATCGGTATAGTGGAACGCCGAAGCAAGGAAGCTGATCGATCAAATAAAAAAGAAAAAAATACTCCAAAGGAAACCTGCCATGCAGCAGAACAAAGCTGGCAAGGAAAAGAAAAACAAATAATAAAAAACTCCATTGAGAGAGCGCAGCGGGCCATGCCGGTGACTGCTGGAAGTGACGTCCCAAGGGGTGCAGCGATTCTGCAGGGTCAACGGGACCCATCAAGCCAACTCATGAGCCAAGGGGGCGCGACACCAGAGGCCTCTGGAGAGACAAACGAAGCTTTGAAACAGCATCAAACGGCTTTGGGTCAGCCGGATGGGACATTAGAGCAGGCTTTTGTTTCTACAGGGCCAACCCATGTGGAAAACGACAACCCAAGGAGCCCAACGAAGCAACAGCTAGGCACAAAGAACACGTGCCTTTCGCCGCAGCAGCGGAACCCCACTAAGGCAAGGCTGCTGGGAGCGGGAAAACAACATTCAAAAAATATTAATTTAAACAGCCACTGTGAACTGAACGGGGCAGAAAATGTAGCAGCTTTTGCTACCGACTCGCAAGTCTCCGGGGGTGATGCGCAAAGGCAATTTCACGTTTTGGGAGAGCATGAAAGCCAAGCAACGGGGGAATGTGACACCACGGGCTGCAACAGAAATTACAAAAATAAAAAAAAGCATCAAAAGCTGACGGAAGTAGGGACAGAACCCTTTCACGAGCATGGGATACATGGTCAGTTTCAAAAAGCCAAAGCTTTGTCCGAAGCAACCACCAAAGGAGAAAGAGAGAGGCCCGAGACGTCAGCGACAGTGGCAGGTGGCAGGCCTGAGCTGATGGATGTGACAACACCAGCTACAGGATGCGGACAGGAAGACCTGAAAAATGGTGAAATGGGCGGACAACAAATCTTGTCTGGGGAAGATGCGGGAGAAACGAAAATGGCAAAAAGAACGAAAAAGGAGAAAGTAGAGACTGCAGCTTTGCATGGGCCCGTCCAGCGACTACCAGGAAGTGAATGCCAACATGGCCAGGAGGCAGCGACAGATCAGCTCATAGGGGCCCAGCATGCCAACGGATGTGACCAACTTCCCGATGGAACACCAGCAGCAAACAAACTGCATGCACACCCCCCCACCAACGTCATAAGCACTTTAGCGAGCAAAGCTGACCTTCCGGACATCAGCACTTTAGCTCCAGACAAGAGTGACAAAAATAATAGTAAAAATGGCCCCACCCAACGTCATGAGAGGATAGCAGCAGTGGGGAAAAAAAAGAAAATAAAAGTTGGTCTAACCCAACGTCACAAAAGGGCAACAACAGCGGGCAAATTGCATGCAAACCCCCCCACCAGCCTGTCTGACCAGCGGGACCCAGTAACGGGAAAGTTGCTCAACTTGACTAACCAACGGGACCCACCGAAGAATGGCACAGTTCAAAGCAACGAGGAATTGAAGCATGCAACGGTGGATGGGACATGGGCGCACAAATCGGAGAATAAAGACCAGTTGAGTTCAGAGAATAAGTCAGGATGTCAAAATGAGTCTATGGATAATTTGGAAGGCAGTGGAGAGTATAGTCCAATAAGAGGACGGGATATAAGTCAAAGCAAGAGATTGGATGGAAATATCCAGACTGCCTCACCACCCTTATGTCCACAAGAGAGGATGGCAAATCATACTGATCACCCCCCCACGCAGGAATCAGCCTCAGGTAAGTGTACTTATAACAGAGAATTAAGTGATGTCCCACTAGATTTAGAGACTCATTTTGCAGAATTTGAAGTCCACCCACGGGAAAGGCGCAGAAGGCACTCACATGATGAGGCTTCAATACGTAAAATTCTCAGTATACCCTCTGAAGATGCAGTGGACATGGGAGAAAACGATGAGGTCTCGGATGATGACTCCATTTCAACAAGTTATTTTGCAGCTAGAACTAAGTTTGGAACCCATGATGAAAATTTCTAAAGTTGAATTTCTCAAAAAGAAATTGGACTTTGAAAAGGCCTCTAAGAACTGCTACCAACAACATGGCTCTTCCACTCCATTTGACGTACGTTGTAAAGTGTGGCTAAATCATCTGCAATGCCTTCATGTTAAGCTTAATATGCTTTGGCTGGGGTTTGTTACAAGGACGTGCTTCACTTTTATGATGATAGAAAATAATCATAAAATGAAACTCTCCTATCTTCGTTCTTTTCTCCTTTCTCGAACTCTTGTAATTTTGGAGGTCAGGCTCATACCCCCCTCCCATCTGCACTGTGTTCTTATGATTGTTAATGAAATTTTAATAGGGTAGCTGGGCCCTACGTGAATCTTCCAGCTTTAAAAAAAAAAAAAAAAAAACCAACCAAGTGTTTGGCCTCTAACAGTAATCCATATAGTGATCAAATAAGATATTTTCAAAGGTAGGATTTTTCTACTTATGCTAGCAAGTTTTGTTTCTGAAAACAAAAAGATAAAAAATTCTTACCGAATCTAATTTCTGTCAGACAAAGAAAACTATTTTTTTTCTTATTTAAAAAACAGCTGAGAAGTGGTTAGAGGTTTAGAGTTTTAGTTTGCTAGCATAACATATTTATATAACCAAGTTAAGTTGTAAACCAAAATACAATAGTTGTATTTTAATTTAATTAAGTCTCTGTGAACTTAATTGATTTTTCTTTTTTTTTTGTCTATTATAATTAAGTCTAACTTAACTGATTATCTTTATTTAATCTCAAATATGTCAATTAATGTGTCCAGCCCATTATGCTTCTAACATGTTGGTAATAAATATAAATCCTAATCAAATATCAATTTGATAATTAATTATATTTATTGATCATGAGTGGCATCTAACAATACATCATGACCACCTAAATGTTAGGGAGCCAATTAAAGAATTTGACAAAGCCTTTCAGTGATAAGCCTCTTAGTGCAATACAATCCTTTCATCAAATATTCTAGATATGTCATAAAAGGATGGCTCAGTCTCTATTTATAGCATTCCATATTAGTTCTCATAATTCATAACTAACCTTATGAATTTAGAAAGCTAACTTTCCTCAAATTCATCATGTTTTGGCCAAACACTTTATTCAAGTTAATCAATAATTGAGAAAAAGTGAGATTCATCCTTTCATATCACATGTGGTGATGAATCCTTTCTTGACCACTCATTCGCCTTCGCATGCTTCATGGCATACACAAAAACACCTTGTTTAGGCATCTAGTTGCCTCCAGATTAGTAGAGATGAAATCAAAGTATGTCATTCCACATACAAGATGACTTGGTGTCTTAAATCTGAGGACTAGTTACATGACTATCACATGAGAACATTTTCCATAGACACTTGAGTGAAATATCAAATGGAGTTCTCATAGCGGGTCATGTTCAGTGAACTTGATTTTTAACAAGCATTTAGATGTTATCCTCAAGTATCCCATATACTTCAATCTATGAGATCGATTGCTTACTTCTCAAATAAGGAGGCTTAACATGTACGAGTCTTTGAGCATTGTCAATGCCCTGTTTTGACAATACAATGACTAGGAACAATTTTAGGAACATGGCTTTAATGCATAGTGATCTCATAATTGTAACAACTTCACAATTCTCTTGCAAGACCTTTCTGTTCCATGAGCTTAATCCAATTAGTACTTAATAACTCCTTATTATTGCACTAACATGAAGGAAAACCTCTATTACATATAGTTATGCGATTAAGTATGCATTAAATGACAATATATATTCCTTAACCAATCTAATTGGCTCAAGGGAATATACCAATAATCTCTCACTTGTACTTGAGTCAATTGCTAACGTATCCAATAGTAAACTCTTTTGTTTAGCGATTGTGTCTCTACTAGATAAGTCAAATTGTAATATTTGAGAATATGTTAATTTATATGATTGACAATCTCCATTGTCATAATTGAAATACTAATTTAGATCACAACAAGACCTTAATTCCATTATTATGGTTCTTGTTGTTACTTTAACAATTCGGAATCATTTATTGGCTCATTAAACTAATGATCCAAATATCTTTTCTTTTGTAACCTAAACAAAAGGTTTGTATCCGATTATAGATATAATCATGTAGTTATTTCTTGTTTTGGAATCAATCCAATACAACTACTCAATCATGACTTTATGTCACTTTTAACATTTATGAGTCTCTCTATATTAAACTTCTTTAACATGTCATCCTAAATTCTTTTGTTGAGTCCCATTTTGTTTTTCTTAGACTAGAAAATGTATTTTATACACTTTTAATGAATAACTTATCTTACTCTCTTTAACCTTATGATGTGCTTAAAATATGTTTATCTTATTTAATGTATTCAACTATTTTGAATTTATTACATTGAATAAAGATTATTATCCAATCATTCATGCTAGATTATTTAGTAGACTCCTCTTATATGAGTAGTGCATCAATATGCATCTCACTAATGGTTTATATTTAATGGATTTATCTCATGCATTATGCATCCTTATGTATCCCATTAAATCAATCTTTGTGCATAGATCTTATCATTAGATTTCATAATTTCATGACCCTTGACCTTGAAAGTGTCATTAGCTCCCACTATTTCTATCATGTATAAAACTCTTACCAAGTAAACTTATTTACTTTCTTTTGGGGCTTTATATTCATAACTTTTATGTATAGATACATATTATAAGTTGTTCATCATTGGTTATGGGATGAAATCCTTTGAAAGGTTAGGTCATGTGATTAATTGGGTTTGAAATGCTTTGTGATTCATCTCTTATGAATACAATATGATAATCAATTGTTATTTACTTTTAAGCAATCTTAATTTAGATCTAAGATTTTATTAAGAATGCTCATTGACTAAATATGTTCATAATCCTATTATGAATTCATTGAGTTATAACGTAATTTTATCTAAGTCAACTCATTAATTTCCTTTTTGATTCATAATCAAAAGAAAAATAATCTCACAATGATCTTATCATTATGACTTATTATTGATTATCATATACACAAGGTTATACTTAAGGATAAACAATTAGAACAATTCCAAGATAAAATGAGATGTAATGTAAATATATAAATATATATAAGCTAAGCATCTCATGCTAGCAAAAATTATGAATCTATGTTTCTTAAACATAAAGTAAAATATTCAGCCATAGGCTTAAAACCAAAGCATCTCATCTTCGCAATCATGCCATGAAAACATTCAATGTTCTAAAATTTTTATTGTTCCACAATCTAATCTAGGTCTACAATCTTGATCACCATTAACTAATATTGTCCCCTTCATGATCCTATTCTTCACTGCTCTTTATCATTAGTTCCTTTAATATGTCATATATATTAAAACTATTAAAAATAGCAAGGTATCATATACCAAGTAGTGAAAAATAAATCATCATATGATTCATACTTGATGTGGAAGCTTTCTTTTGTTATTCCCTTTGATGGATTCAAGATAATCCTTACAATTATGCCTCCAATGCCCAAGTTGGCCACATAAATGGTATTTTTCATTGTCCTTGTCATATTTCACTCCTCTAGTAGGCTTTATACCTTTCGAAGTTGATGCCTTTTCATCTTTGTCTTTTTTAGAAAATTTTATTTTCTTATTTTTAGTTTTCTTCGAAGAGACAAGATGAATTGAAGGTTTCTTTTTGCAATGGTGTTCTCAGCTTATGTGAGCATATTCAATAAGCCCAAAAAGGTTACCTCAATCTTGTTCATATTGAAGTTCAACACAAACTATGAATAACTTGTTTGTCCCAATTATATATGCTAGAGGGGGGTGAATAGCACAAATCGGCTCTTTGATAAAATAAGGAGCTAATTTAGAGAACAAGGAAAATAAAATAAAGTAGACAAGGAACAAGAATTTAGAGTGGTTCGGTCCAAGACCTATATCCACTACCTTGATTATCTAACCAAGGATTTTTCAACAAATCCACTATGAATCGGTGAAATTCATAAGTTTTCACCAAGCTTTACAATGGCTGTTACCAGGTTTAGCCACAACCTTTACACTAGTTTTTCTTGGGCTCAATTAAAACCCAAACACCTAACTTTTCAAGGCTAAGTTAAAACCTTAATACATTCAAGCAATCCTAGCTTGAAACAACTTTTAGAATGACTCGCTCACTCTAAAAATAGAAGTGGAAAAAGCAAAAGAGTGTACATAGTGACCACAAAGTTGATCTAATTAGTACAAATTAAAGTGCAGCTCTCAATTACAAAGATGAGAGTTAAGTGCAGTGAGAAAACATAGAGTTTTGCTAGTTTTCTTGCTCTTTTTTGACTTGGAAGTGTTGAATTCTACTTTCTAGCCTTTGAAAGCTTTTTTATACTTAGAGAAACAACTCTGATGGTAGTTTTAACAGTTATGGTCGTTGGAAACAATTGAGAGTTGATTCTAGTCGTTAATCGGTCTTCAGTGCTCTGGTTCAAATTGCACGCAAAGAGTTTTTATTCGACTAACTTTTTCCTTGGTCGACTAAGTTGGTTCTGTGTTCTGGTCATAGATTCTGGCAGAGAGCATTTAGTCAACTAACTTATTTCTTGGTTGACTAAGTCGGTTCTGTTTCTCAATTTTCTTTAGCTCGACATTTCTCCAATTTGAATTTTAGCGAACCAACATCCTTCATAATTCAACCAAAGAGCTTCCTTGTTAATTCATCATGTCCCCTTATTCATTTGATTTTAGGTACATACTTTTGAAGGATTGGTTTATTGTTTGCATTCATAACTTTTGTCTTGCACACTTAGGTAGAAATGCTATACACAAATGAATGGGAATGTTTTATTATCATCAAAAACTAATGGACCTAACAATCTCCCCCTTTTTGATGATGACAAAACATTCCTTGATTAACAGAACAGTGTCCTTTTATTCTTTTAGTTCTACAGAAAATGAGGATTGCTCCCCCTTAGTGTGTGCTCTCCCTAAATGTGTGCATATTTCTTATTCATTTCATCAACCTTTTATTTTTTCCATATAGAAAATGACATTGTATATATAGAGTATGTATATGCAGAGATATAGTAATTTTCAAAGGGTGAATGTTGATAGATAATCAACTTTCCAGTTAATTTTCTATCAATCAACACATTGGTTTTAGATTTCATCTATACCATCAAATTTCCAGGAAATACTTTGTGAACATTTTCCACATACATTCACAAACACATTCAGTTTGTAATATCATGACATAAACCATTTATCATCATAATAACCTAACATCAACACATATTAATCATCAACAAAATTCAATAGTAGAAACTTAATAAAACATTCAACCATTAATATCCAAATGATATAAACATGTCAATATCCATTTTTCCATACACAAACATAAACAACAAACTTAACTCCAAATGTTCAATTGTCTATAGGGCCAAAATCAATAAGGAACCAAAAGTAACATTTAATATTCCTAAACTGCGTCTGGTTCATTTCTGTTTCATTTCTCCCCTTGATTCTGGTACCTTTACCTTCACATTATGATTATTATTATTATTTTGTTTTTCTAGTTCCTTTTCCCTAACATTTTTTTATTTTTATTTTCCTCATATTTTTTACTTAATTCTCCCTCTTTTTGTCAGCATCAAATAAATAAGTGTTCATTCCTCTGAAGAAGGAGAAGGAGTGGACTCACTGCCATAAAACGGATTTAAAAGAAAGAGAGAGGGTTCACGTAGGGATTATTTTGGAGAAGGTTAGGGTGAGCATTAGTTAGAGACTTCAATTGGCTGTTGTGGTGAGGAAATGGTTGTTGCTTTAGCTTTTTTTACCAATCTGGAGGATTTTCTTTTCTTGATAAACTTGGTTTTGGTGGCCATTGTCTTTTTCCCTTTGCTAAGGGGTTTAGTCTTTGGTGTTGGAGCTGGAGTGGCCTCTTCTTTTTTTTTCCAAGTTGCCTTTCTTCTACAAGGGTTGGTGTAGATTGAGCTTGTTGAGCTTTTACCTTGGCAACTTCTTTTTCAACTTGCTTCTCTCTAACTATTCAGTGGAAGAGTCCCATGATTGAAACATCATCAGAATAAGGAGGGGATGCTTCTTGGGGTTCTTGTTGAGGTTGAGGCTCAAGGGGTGGACTTCCATTAGGAGAGCCAAGTACCTTTGTACCTTGGTTAGATATATCCTTGGTTTAGGGTTTTGGTGAGGGGGATTTTTATGGCTGATCAATCCCTGGCTCAAGTCCTCTATCTGTAAAGTAGGGCCAACAGTGCTAGCAGTTTGATAAGCTAAGCCTTTAGCTTGAAGCATTGGATTTGCATCATGAAAGGCAAACCCTTCTGCTTGGAAAGCTGAGCCTTCAACACCTTGTCCTGCTGGTGCAATGCTTGGTGTGGCAGAAGTATCTGCAGCAGCAGGTTCGAAAGGCTTTGTTGATTTTTCTTTCATTTTACTTTCCATATCTATTAACTTTTCTTGAATTTTTTAGATTCTTGCTCCTTGATCAGTGAGCTTTCCATCCATTCTCATAAGCAGGTTGAAAATTACTTCACTGGAGAATTGGGATGTAATACCCCGTACCCTCGTTGGACATAAATAAGACCTTGTTGATTAAATAAAGGATCATTTGATGCGAATTTACATGCTAAAGAATGACAAAGGATGATTCGGAAGTAACCGAGACATAATAATGTGTTTCGGGACCAAAGAAGGCAAATGAAAAAATTTGAAATAAAATAATATTTTATTCAATAAAATAAAATTAAAATATTAATATTTTATTCAATAAAATAAAATTAAAATATTAATATTTTATTTATTATCGAAATTAGTCATGAACAATGAAATATGACTAATTTAAGTGGGGGAGGAGAAGTAAAGAAGAGTTTTGAACGAAAACAGCGATAATCGTACAATGCGAATTTTTAGTTGAGTTAACGCGGTAAGAAAATATTTAAATATTATGAAGACACCGCATTGAAATGCGATTTTAATATTTTGGTTATACATGTGTAAGTGAAGTAAAATAGATGGAAATTAGAATTTTTACACGTGTCGGAAGAATTAAATTTTTGAATATGAAAAATGATGGAAAAAGTTTTAAGATTTGACCATGTGATTTTTATTGTCACATAAACTAAGTGAGAAGAAAAGTCAAATAACCAATATTTTTAGTTGGTTGAATTAGTCAACAAATAAAGGAGACAAGATAAGCATGAAGACAAAAAGGAAAGAAAGGAATGAAGACCAAAGAATAAAAAAAACAAATGATGGAAGAAAAGACAAAAGAAAATAAAGGAGAAATGAAAGAAATGTGGTGGGGGGGGCAACCACATGAAAGGAGAAGAGAGAAAGAAGTCGGTTATGAGGAGAAAAAATAAAAGAATAAAAGAAGAAGAAAAAGTCTAGAAGGAAAGTTGGTCAAAGAAGAAAAAAATGAAAGAAAAAGGGAGAAAGAAAAAGAAGAGGAAAAGTTAGCCAAAAACTGAGAGAAAAAGGGAGAGAAGAAATGGCGTGAAGGAAGGGAAGAAGAAAAAGTGACAGGCTGGAAAGAGGAAGAAAGAAACGTAGAAGAGAGAAAAAAAAAGAGAAAAAGAAAAGAAAAAAAAGAAAAGAAAAAGAAATGAGAAAAAAATGTGTGGGCATGGCCCAAGTAGAAAATAAATGGGCATAACCCAATAAGAAATAAAATTGGGCATGGCCCAATAGGAAGAAATGGAGAAGCCCATGGAGAGGCCCAAAGGAAATGAAGAAATGGAAAAGGTCCAATGGTAAGTTAATGTTATATTTTAAGGTTTATTGGTAGTTTAATATTGTGCATATTTTGGATGAAAAATATGCAAGTTGCTTGAGGAATTTTTAATTAAATTGCTACCCATACGAATGTGTGGTTATGCATGTTGAATTTAAATTGTTGGTAGGAAAGTTAGTCGTGGAGGCGTGCCGAACGTAATATGTGACCGACAAATAGGAATAATTATATACGCGTATGAATTAATAGTGAAGTAATATCCCACTATTACAAGGTGTGTATGGGGTGTCAATTTTAAAAATTTCGTATATATATACGCATATTCTACGTAAAGTGTGAAATTCATAGATAGCATGCGTTGATAGAATTTTAAGAAATTGTGAATGCAAATTATTTTTAGAAATTGTTTTGAATATATATATATATATAAATTATACGTAAAACGTTTTAAAAATGGGAAACAAGCTTTTCAACCCGAATTATCTCCTAAATTGTGCCTTATATATCTGTGTAATGTGCATAAATGATTACGAGGTTTAATTTTCATATGCTCGGTGTTTTATGAATTATGCATTAAACTTTATTTTGTGAACATAAAGAAAAATTTTTATGACTTTTATACTGGATGTTTGGCAATAAATTTGGAACAATACTTCAACGATATAAATGATTTTTAAGACAGTTCTTGTAAATGGAATGAGATTCCTAATTTGTTTTGAAATTGAATGGCTTATGGCAATATTGGCATGAATGGCGAAATTGGTAATTGTGCTGAAAGTATATGAACAGTTGTTTTGCCTTGATAGGCCATGTAGTAAAATAATTACCATGTCATGCTATTGAGATTAGATTGATTGGTGGGATTAGGAGCTACTGCAGTAGACAGGTTTCCGTGGACCAGCCTATTAGAGGGGCACGGTACCCGGTTATATTCATACCTCGATACGAGAGGCGCGGAGGGTATCTCTTGAGGTATGGTTAGAGTTCACGTCACGCCAAACCACCACGTGAGGGTGAACTCCGCTAACGCCAAGGAACGGCTGTGTTTTCTAAAATAAATATGGTTTTATGCATATATGACTTTTTAGCAGCCTTGGCGGATTCGGTTGGATACCCCTGCGCAAGGGATCACCGAATATGAGTTTTTATGGCACGAGCCAAGTTTTTAAGAGTCATAAGCCTTGTTGTTTATTTTTTATAAAATATAATTGTTTTATATGGATTGAAATAAGTTTTAACATTATGAATTATGTTTCTTAGCATGGTGAGAAACGGAATTAAATGGTTTTTTTTCGCAGCTCCCATATTTGTTTTCTATGAGATGAATCAGTAATTCCTCGCGTGTGGGCGAGCTATGATTTGTACATGATTTTAAATAATATTTGGTTTCATGAGAGCTTGCTCAATGTTATTGATTTGATTCAAAAATGATTATTAACATATTTTGATGCAGAAAATTTAATTACTGCAAATGTTAATGCTTTATAGGAAATTCTCGAGTTTTGGTATAAAGCACAAAACCCCATTTGAATTAAATTGCTTTTATGATCCTACATTTTTATATTCAACTAATCTGCCATTTGATTGTTTCCCATCTACACCCTACTCACTAAGCCGATGATATTCACTGAGTCTATGAGACTCACACCCCATTTTTCCCCTTTTGCAGATAGGGATCGATCTAGCGCGTAGTCATTGGCGCGCTTAGTTATTTACGGATAGGTAAAGGCATCTCCTAGCATTTTACTTCGAGTCGCTCCGCTGTCTAGAGTTTAGTCGCATGGAAATTTTTCATATTATCAGTATTGTAAATCCATAAATATGTATTGTTAAAATTTTGTATTTTTAAATTTAACTGCTATTATTTGAAATAGAATATTAATAGTACTATTATTATTATTATTAACCATTTGCTTATTTGTTAGCATATTTAATAAATATTTTGGGAATTTCGTAAAGGCTTGTTTGGGACTTGATGGGATCTCCCGGAGGTCTCAGACGCCAGTAGCGACTGGGAAGGGGTTGCTACATGGGAAGAGGTAGATTCTGGTTGTGTTGGAATTGCTGAGACCTTGGGTGTTTTAACAAATGCTTCTCCTTCTCACTTGTATCCCATTTTTGGTAGGCTACCTAAGTAGATAGCCTGGTCTCTAGTCTTCACCATGTCCATTTCATATCTTTTGCCCATATTCTTTTCTTCTTCACCAGGGAAGTGATGACAGTCCCATAAGGCAAGTTTATCTTGTCTCCTTTGCATGCATTCCTCATCCTTTCAATGATAAACTAACCAACATTAAGTGGAGTGCCATTAAAGGCATGCTCCATTAACCACAAATCTTGGAGACTGATATAACTTAGGCTCCCACTCCTTCCATGAATGTTGGATGCAACAAAGTAATGTAAAATCCTAATCTGGGGGCTTATAGTGAAGCCAACATTATCTTAGAAGAGTATTTTTCCTTTTTCCCTGTGATAATTTTCCACAGGGAAAAAGGATCATATTTTCAAGGAACTCAAATTCTCCCTCCTCACACTCGACTTTCAGCAAATTGTCCAGATCAGTAGCAGTCACAGTAAATTCTTTCCTACTCAAAAATACATTTAGTCCAACTTCAGTATAATCATCAAGCTCTTCAAGTTCTCCCTCATCTATTGCTATACTTAAGTACAATCCTTAACTAAACTAGCACTAGATGATCGATTTTTGAATGTACTGAATTCTTTCAATTTTAACTCCTCAAAATAATCTAACAGACTAGTTTAGATTTCAGGCATCTTAGCAAAATTTTCCCAATCAATGAACTTTCCACATGTTATTGGTGCATTTTCTATTTTTCCCAATCTTTCTTCATGTATTTTATTTCTGAATTTAGAAGAAAAGATAGTACATTTCTTAGGTGATTTCCCATTGTCTTTCTTTTTCTCTGACTTATGCTTCTTCTTTGTTAGCATTTTTCCAAAATTTTCCATTCTTGAACTAGACAAAGTCTTTTTCTTCTTTTTCTAGAATTCAGCCTCTAAGCTTTCTTCTAATGGTTTTTTGCCCTTTTTCTTTTCTAAAAGCTCTTTGATTAGAGATGATTTTGCCATTTGCTTTTCAAGGGATTTCAGACTTAAGGTTTCGTTCAGTTAAGAGAGAGAAAAAGGTTTCAATCTTAAAGAGTTTAGTTTAAAAGGAGAGAAGATGAAAGAAAGATGATTTGGGAGTAGTTAATAATTTCAGAAATTGTTTGCCTTCTCTTATTTATATGCAATCGATTATTTCCTTCTTTCAAAATTTGAAAATTTCCTTATAAATTTTGGCTATTCTCTCAAGTAGTTTTTCTTTTTTCTTTTATTACCCGATAAACACATTCTTTTCATTATTTTATTCTTTCTTCATTTAATTGACTTAGTCTTATTATTTAAGATGACAAAACACTCTTAGTTGACTAAAATTCACTTTAGTCGACTAAATGCCTTCTGTTTTTTGTGTATAATCTAGAAATTTTCCTACAATTCATGCATATTAATCATCTCTAAATTTCTTCAAATCTCACAAAATCTATCTTCATTTAGAGGTTTGGTAAAAATATCAGCTAATTGATGCAAAGTATTCACAAATTCAATCTTAATTTCACCTTCCACTACATGGTCTCTAGCAAAATGGTGCCTAATCTCAATGTGCTTAGTCCTAGAATGCTACACAAGATTTTTTGAAATATTAATTGCACTTGTATTATCACAATATATTGGTGTGTTGTTCATTGCTAACCCATAGTCCTTCAGTTGTTGTTTAATCCATAAAATTTGGGCACAACAGCTACCAAAGGATACATACTTTGCTTATGTTGTAGACAAACCCACTGAATTTTGCTTTTTGCTAGACCATGAAACAAGCATACTGCCTAGAAATTGGCAAGTTCCACTAGTGCTTTTCCTATCTGTTTTACTGCCAGCAAAGTCAGTGTCTGAATATCCAACTAAGCTAAGATTTGATTCTTTAGAATATCATATGCCTAATGCTTGAGTGTCTATGAGGTATCCAAATATTCTTTTAATAACTATCAGGTGTGATTCCTTAGGTCTAGATTGAAAACAAGCACAAAGACATACACTAAATTGAATGTCAGGCCTGTTGGCTATTAAATAAAGCAGTGAACCGATCATACCTCTATAGAGTTTTTGATCAACATCTTTTCTTTTTTCATCTACATCAAGCTTGGTGGATGGACTCATTGGTGTGCTAATTGGCTTTAGCTTCAGTAGGTCAAACCTTTTAAGCATGTCTTGAAGGTATCTTTCTTGGCTGATGAAGATTCTTTTTTTATTTTGTTTGATTTGTAGTCCAAGAAAGAATTTTAGTTCTCCTATCATGCTCATTTCAAACTTTCCTTGCATTTTTTTAGCAAATTTCTTGCACAAGGTTTCATTAGTTGCACCAAAAATAATATCATCCACATATATTTGAACTACAATTAAGTCATTTAAATATCTTTTAATGAATAATGTTGTATCAACACTGTCCCTAACATAATCTTCTTTAACTAGAAATTTTGAAACCCTTTCATAACTAGCTTTAGGAACTTGTTTCAATCCATATAAGGCTTTGTGAATTTTGAAAACATTGTCTGGTTTTTCAAAGTCTTGAAAACGTATTGGTTGTTCTACATACATTTCCTCTTGAATGAATCCATTTGGTACAATTTAAAATTCATATAGCGTGCAAAAGCTACCAACAACTTATGGCTTCAATCCCAACAATGGGTGTAAAGGTTTCGTCATAATCTATTCCTTCCTCTTGGTTGTACCCATATGCAACCAACCTAACTTTATTTCTAACTACATTTCCTTGTTCATCTACCTTATTCCTAAACACCCATTTTGTTCCAACTATGGGGTGATTTGAAGGTCTAGGTACCAATGACCATACACAATTTCTCTTGAATTGGTCAAGTTCCTCTTGCATGGCCAATTGTGAGACCCTGTTAAGTTTGATTAAAAGCCGGTATTGTACCTAGTGGTACAATTAAATTGATTCGATCCTCGAACTAGTTTAATAGAAATTCTAAGATGAATTTGAAAATTCTGAAACACACAAAATGACTTAGAATAGTGATTCGGAGTTCAAGGTCCAGTTTGGAGTCAATCGAGAAAATTGACCGGTTAGGGACAAAACGGTTATTTTGCCATTTGATGATAAAATGGAGATTTTTAGCTAAGATTAGATCACATTTGACCAAGAATAATTATATGAAATATAATTATGATTTTTGGAGTATAAAATGATGTTTAGCAGTGAAAAATTTTGATTCCCGGTATTTTTGGAGCATAAGGGCAAAATGGTAATTTTACCACTAGAAGACCAAACGGGAATTTTTAGAAATTATTTTTGCCCCATTTGATTAAGATTGATCAAATTTAGTGTTATTTGAGGTTAGAAAGAGAAAATAATGTGATTTCGGTACATTTTGGAGTACAGGGGCAAAATTGTAATTTGACCATCTCAGGGGTAAAACGGTAATTTTCAACCACCAGAACATTTTTTCCAACCATGGTCATTTTTTATTCACATCTTGACTTTGACTAATCATGTGGTGGAAAAATTAGAAGAAAAAAAGTCAAAAAAGTTAAAAAATGGGCCAATGGCATTATGCCATGTGGCAAGCTTTTTTATTTTATTATTAAAGCCTAAAAATCAGCCATAAAACTCATTTTCTCTCTCCAAATTCTGCACAAACCAGATTCAAAGGAAAACAAAATAGAACAAGGAGATAAACAAGAAAACCTAGCCAAAAATTCAAAAAAAAGTGTGATTTTCAAGGAAAATCAAGTGACAAAGGTAACATTTCTTCACTTTTGCTTATGATCTACAATACCCATGTATTTCTTTCCATTTTCTATGGTTGAGAGGCATGATATCATGATGAATTCAATTCTGAAAAATGGGCATGGAAGAGGAATTGTTGTTGGAATAATTTGATTTTAGACTATGTTAGTGTTTAGAGATAGTTAAGCATGGTTATGAACAAAAACACAAAAGAAATATTCAATTTCTCTAGGGTTCTTTGTTGGCTGAACCATGAGGGCTGAATAACAATGGGGGATTGTTTTTATTTCAAGGAAAATGGCTTGGAAAATGATGAATTAAGGTGAAACAGTTATGTAGGAAAAATTTTGATGCTAGTGCACCAAATGATCGATTTTTTCTATAAGGAAATGTGAGGGTTCTAATGCTGAATTTGGCTTTATTGGAATGATATGTAGTGAATTAAGGTATTAGAAGATAAATGAAGTAATTTGGAAGTGATTTGGACATAATTGTCAATTTATTGGATAAAAGGCCGAAATAGGCCAATATGGTGTTTAGGCAAAATTTAGACATTTTGCTTTCTATATTCCACATTAATGTGGATTCTAGGTTAGTTTATTATAATTTAGCACCAATATAGTAATTAAATTATTGTGCAATTTGTCAAGGTGGTGAGTCCTCGGATAAAGGCAAGAAAATCGCACCTGAGGATAAGCAAACAAAGTGCTCGAATTCGACTTCCGAAAACCTGTGAGTGAATTTGCATCTCAAAAATGGTTTTTGGGAAATATGAACTTATTGAGTAAAATGCTTGAATGATTTTATTCAATCTTCTTTAAAAAAAAACGAGTACCATGGGAACAAGTGTTTCATGAAATATTATTTTATTGATGTGAAATTTGATTGTGTTGAATATTGCTCATTTATATGATGCTTACATGTATGGTTAAGAAATTTATGTGAACCTGATGTAATTGTGCACGTGTGAAGTGGGAAATGCACATTCTTGTAACAGTGAGTAAAGTGGGGATGGTGATGCGTAGCGTCCACAATTTCCTAGAAATACAGAGGTGTGTAAAGTGGAGAAGACGATACGTAGCGCCCACAATTTTCTAGAAATTTAGAGTTGTGCAAAGTGGGGACGGCGATACATAGCGCCCACAATTTTCTGAAAATTCAGAGTTGAGCAAAGTGGGGATGGTGACACGTAGCACCCATGATTCCTGGAAATTTTCATGCTTGAACTTTCGTGAAGTGTGATTATTCGTCTAGGGGATTGTAGGGACGATGATTTGTATTGCCTACAAGTGCTCTGATAAATGTCTCTTTTACCACCAAGAAAAGTGAAGACTTGGAGGTGTATATGATTGTTCTTGTCTTTGTGAATATATGTGTGATTGTATGGTATTCGAATTACTTAATATATGTGTGATTGTATAGTATGGGAATTGCTTTAAATTGAGGAAAAATGGGTTTAACACGAAACCCTCGTACGACTGAGAGAAACCCTCGTTCAGCGACGGGTTATGATTACGCTTCGCTGTAGCAAGAATGCCTTTCCGCTACAACGATAATCGTCGATTTTGCTATTGGCTAGAATAAATCCCGAGTTAAGTGGGAAAGGTTCAAATATTAACTAGATCAAAAACTGTCTTGTTTTCAACCGGTGCATCATGATTGTCAAATTTCTTAGTTAAGATTGCTTGTTCCCTTCTAATATTCACTCATTGAGTATTGTACTCACCATTTTAAAAATTCATGTTTTCAGATCAGGAGACTGTTGGACCCTAGATCGAGGAGTCCCCGTAGTGCATCTCCTGGGTATGTGTCTAGCATTCGATAGTGATCCCTTTTATTGTAAATGTCTCCGTTTGAAGTCATGGGTCCTTTTGTATTGTGAATACACTCAAACAATGTAAATATGTGTTGTAATGTAAATTGTTAAATACACGACTAGTATAGTGCATGTATATTATTATCGATAATGTCGTTGTGTTTTGGCTATGTTCACACCTGGGAAAAAGGTGTGTTTGTATGCATGATATGATAATATTTGTTAAGCAAGAGTAAATGGATAGGCTTGCTTGAGCTTAGTGAGCTATGCTCATTAAGCTTATGCGTCGGTCATGGCTTGGGAAATTGGGTTGTGACACCAATGTCACGATCCGGAACTCCCATCGAGCTCATGACAACCGACGTGATGTCTCGATAGACATTCCTATCCCGAATGTAGACCGAAACCTCGCAAGGTATTAATACCAGTTTTCGCACCTCCCCTGTGAGCAACAATTCTTAAATCTCATGTTTCAAAGAATTTTGAACTTTTTTCAACTTAAAACAATAAAAAAATATTTTTTTGTCTCACAAGGGTATTTTGGTCATTTTTCTTCAAAAATCTTGAAACTGGCTAAAAACGTAGTAGGTGAGTAGAAAACACATATTTCATGATTAAAAATAAATTTAGATGTCTAAAACGTCCGTTTGAAGTGAAATTGTGATTTCTTGAATATAATAAAAGTATTCAATAAAGTAATATATTTTCTTATAAAACAAATTTTATAGAAGTATCAGTAAATAATTTTTGGGACATAAACGCATAACAAATTCATACATACAGTAATATGAATAATCAAAATATGCAATTTAGTATACATTGACCAGTGGGCCGCCGAATGACGAAATTGATCTAAGGTTGCGAGTCAGAAAATCCTTTGATTTCCAAGGTTGCAACTCCAAAATTCGTCTCTCGACGATATCGGCTAACTATTGACTATCCTGAGCTTGAAATGTGAGGAAAAGAGGGTGGTGAGATTATAAAATCCTAGTGAGTAAACAGATATCATCTAAAATATCTAAAGTCGAATAAAAGGAGACAATGAAATCTTCCCATCACAATAGGTTTCATAACATAAAGATTTATCCCAATCCATATAAATAATTGTGTTTTGTCCAAACAATTAATAAGGCTTACAATTTTCTTTAAAACTTAGCTCATGCCAAAGTTAATACTTGAGGACACTTGATCGTCATCAGAGTCCGACCGAGTCCGCCAAGGCTATAAGGGTTTCATATATGCATAAAGCACATTTTTACATTTGGAAATACAGCTGTTCCTTAGCATTGGCTGAGTTCGCCTTCACGTGGTGGTTTGGTGTGAAGTCAACTCTGTCATACCTCAGGACAACCCTTTACGCCTCTACAACTGAGATAAGAATCAGTTGGATTTACCGTGCCTCTCTAATAGGCTAGTCCACGGAAACCCGCCACTACAGTGTAGAATAAACCCCACCATTTCGATAAACATTTCAATAGCATGACTTGGTAATTTCATTGCTAACCAATTTATTAGGACAAAGCAGACAGTTCACATTTTTCAATACAGTTATCAGTTCAGCCAATTATGCCATAATATCATAAGCCATTTAATTTAAATCATAATTTAAAATACAGCGTGTGGTCTCCAATTACTCTAATTTCAAATCAATCATCCAATTTTTCAATTCAATTTATAAAAATTCAATTTATTTTTTAAATTCACATTTTTCTCATAAAATAAGCAATTCACCATAAAAATCATTTTTTTCCACAAAATCACCAAATTGAATAAAATTTACTCTAGATAATTAAGACGATAATAAGTTTACTCACAGTACTAGGAGTTCGAAATACTCTTATTCTTGGTTCTTGGGTACAATCTCTTACCCATATCAAATGGTTCACCACCTATCCATAATGCATGACACGAAATTCAATAATTTAGGTTAAACCATTATGAACTATTTCAGGCTCTTATCTATATATATGCATGAGATAGGATGTGAAAGGTTCGGAACAATCGTTTAATTACAGTGTCCGACCTAACTTGCCTATACATGGCTTAAATTGCTAAAACCTTCAATTCAACTCCAATTTGATTCATTTCACTTTCAAAACTCCAATTATATCCAAAATACCTCAATGATTGTGAATGTAATTTAATTTATCAGTCCTGAACCACATAACACATATGTCTATACATTAGGTAAAAATTCATATTTTCATGCCAATTTTTCCCATTTAATTTTTAACATCACCATTTATCAAATTCCATCAAAATACCATAAAATATCACAATTTTCAGCCTCAATATTCTCCCTATGAAATTCAGCTATAAAAGATTTAATGAAGAATAAATTATTTTCTTGCTAGATTTTCATGCTACACATTACTAACTAACTAAAAACACTAGATTACACTAAAATCTAACCAAATCAACCATCATTCTCTCTCTCTCTACTTGTTCGGCCAGCATGGTTTCATCATGCAACCTTGAGTTCTAAGCATGGAAAATGAAAAAGAAACCATGGGGAAAGTAGATCACAAGTAAAAATCAAGATATTTTACCTTTACTTGATAAATCCCTTGAAATTCCACACTTTTTCTTTAAGTTTTCCTCCTAGGGTTTCTTTTCTTTCTTTCCCTCTTTTGTTCTTGCTTGGCTGACCATGATGAAGAGAATGGGATGGTGTGGGCTAATTTTTATAGTAAAATAATAAAATGATCTAAACTTGCCACGTGTCACCTTACCATTGGTCCACTTTTTAAATACTTATCTTTTAAACTTTAATTCACCACCACATAAAATGCCATAATTATCCATACCAATAATGAGCAAAATCCATAAATTTGACAAGTGTTGGGTGGTGAAAATTTCATTTTTGCCCCCGGGGTGGTAAAATTACCATTTTGCCCTTATGCTCAAAAAATTCCGTGATTATAATTTTTTTTTCACTTCTCAACCTAAAATTATAGTCCAAATGATCAATCTTAGTCAAATGTGATCAAAATCTTTTTTAAAAATTCCCATTTTGTCCTCGAGTGGCAAAATTACCATTTTACCCCTAGATTTCAAAAATTTCAATTTGACTCTAAATCAGCCCTCGAACTCTGAATCATCATTTTAAGTTATTCCTGGACTGTAAAATTTTCAATTTCACCTTAAAATCTCTATTTGATCTCGTTCGAGGCTTAAATCAACTTTGTTGTACCTCTAGGTACAATACCGACCTTTTTCGATTTTTCGAGGCTTTCCAAGTATGCAGGCATTCTATCACTCATATGTATGACATGGCAAACACTCCGTAAAGTCGAGCTTGATAGCACTAACCCCCCTTAAAATAAAATTTTGACCTCAAAATTTTACTTATCAAGTTCAGAGAAAATAAGGATATTAGCTTCTCATTTGATGTTCAACTTCCATATCATCATCTTTTATAGGGAATTTTGATTTGTTCACTTCGTTTACCTCCAATTCAACTTAAATACTTTACTTATGTTTATCATTATCCTTCAACATCATATTTGCATCACATTTCACAAGCATGATCTTTTATATCGAGACTCCAAACATGTCTCTATTACTATCATTAAACTTGAACCATAACTCCGTCTCAATCATACCAATTTCGATCACACTTTATAGTTATTATATATACTAATCACCATCTTATTACTTTATTCCTTATCAAACTTCTCGACACCCATTTATTCATCCTATCCTTATATGCTATTGTGTAGTTTACGGCATCATTAACATGCCATACTTATTCCTATACATATCCTCAGTATTAAGGAAGGTTAGTGGTTTCAATTATTTCACATACTTCATGTTTACTTTGCACTTAGAAAATTTCAATCTTCTCAATCCTATTAGTCCATCTCATATGGCTTATAGTATGGTTAAGCCACGAATTCCCCAAATTCAACTCCCAATAGGATTCCTGACTGTTACATTATCTATACAACTCTTCAAATAGATTTAGTTCTAGTCTTGGACCATTAAGAGCCATTCTTCATTTTATATGGGTACACCAATAACTCCACATATACGTATGCATATGCACTTTCAGATGTCCATATTCCTCATTATGAGTAAGTGCCTTTATTCTTAAATGCCTTTGGACTAATTTCTCTTTGTTCATTCTCCTCTATAACCAAGATTCAATAGATTAATCTCCATAATTCTTGTCAACATTCTCATCATGTCCGTGCATAGTTCCACATCATTCACATACTTATACTCTTTTCTTATCATCCCCAATTATATGCTTAAGTTTCCTCATACTACATATCATTACATCACAACGTCGTTTTTCATCGAATTGTAATCAAATACGCATGTATGTTTTATAACATCATTAGTGCTTCAAAGATTTTTCCTTGACTTGATCATTGCATTTTATGTAGTACCACAATTCCTAAGAGTCATCCTTTTTCCTCAATTATCTTTCATGCCTCTACATTACCTTATATCCTTCTTGCATTCTGACATTAATTTGTCACTTAAGACTTAAACTCATTTGAATCATGTATACTTCAAGTACTTTTGAATTTCAATTCCCGTAATATATTAAGAGATTTTCATTATCTGACTTCATCATTCGAGTTAACTTCAATCATCTTTTGTTCCACTTTTTCATATAAACCTAACATCATTCTCCTTTTAGCCAATTTGTAATTGTACTTGAAATTGCAAAACTTAAAATTGGGTTCTCCTCAAGTACTTTTCAATACCAATATAAATATCACTCTCAGCTTATGGCTCCTTTTTATAATCGCATAATTTAATGCTTATGAAAACAAGCATGTGATTACTTAATCCGTAACTTAGTCGTTTGGCTCTTTAGTGAGTTTCAAAATCACCTGTCTTATACACATCGTGTATAATTTGTAATTCCTTGTAAAGCCTGACTTTATAAAATATGCGTCATGTTATCCATGTACTTGGTGGAATGCTTCTATACTCGAATACCTCGAAACAGCATTAAAAGTCAGTATTGCCCCTAGAAGAACAACTAAGCTGAATTAAACCTCGAACTAGCTAAAATAGAGATTTTAAAGATGAAATTCAGAATTTCATAGTCCGGGGATGACTTAAAATAGTGATTCAGAGTTCGAAGACTGATTTGGAGTCAGTTTGGAATATTGACTATCTAAGGGCAAAATGCTAATTTTACCACCCGAGGACAAAATGGAAATTTTTAGAAAAGATTTTGACTACATTTGACTTAGATTGATCATTTCAAGTATAATTTGAGGTTAAAAAGTGAACAAAATTGTAATCCTGATATTTTTAGAGCATAGGGGCAAAATTATAATTTTATCACCCCGAGGGCAAATTGGTAATTTTCACCCCCAACACTTGTAAAAAATCAAGGATTTTATTCATCATGGAAATGGATAAAAATGAGAAATTGTGTGGCGGAGAATTAAAGGATTAAAAGATAATAATTAAATTATGGACCAATTAAAGCATGACAAGTGTCAAGGTTGATTATTTTAATATTTTCCTCATAAAATCAGCTTAAAAACCAGCCTATTCTCTCCATAAGGGTCGGCCAAGCAAGAACACAAGAGGGAAAGTAAGAAAAGAAACCCTAGGAGGAAAAATTGAAGAGAAAGTGTGAGATTTCAAGTGATTTAACAAGGAAAGGTAAAAATTCTTGGTTTTTACTTGTGATCTACTTTCTTTATGGTTTCTTTTTTATTTTCCATGCTTAGAACTCATGTTTGCATGATGAACACATGCTGACCCATTTTGGAAAGAGAGGATTTGAGGATTAAGTTAGATAGAAAACATGTTAATCTAGTGTTTTTATGCGTTTACTGATATATAGTATACAAATCAAGCATGAAAAACACATTTTCTTCATGGATTCATCAAAGGCCAAATATGTGGAGTGAGGAATTGATGATGGATTTGAATGGATTACATGGAATTCAAGTGTTTTTGGATGTTTAATGATGTGTGGAATGAAATGCAAGCAAGAAAAATTTATGTTCCTACATAACCATTATAGGCTGAATTTTCTATGTAGATTATTGGTGATGAGATTGATTTAAATTCAAGTGATTTGATTAGGAAATAATGGTTGATGATGTGGAAATTAATGGTTTATGGTGTAAGAATTTAATTTGAAAAATTCTAGTGTTAGTGAACCACCATGATCGAATATATTAAAAATAGAATGTGAGGGCAATTTTGCCACATTTCTTGTTAATTGACTAGTAATTGATAAATTGGAGTATTGGAAGAAAAATAAAATTTTTGGAGTGAAATGGGATGAATTGGCCAATTAATCGGGTAGTAAATCGAATCAGGCAAATATCATTTTAATCGGGTGCATAATTGAGTCTACATTGAAAACCATGTTCAGATAGTTACCCGGGTAGTGTGCTTCCCATTTCATGCATATATATCGAGCCTAAATTGATTTTATAATGGTCTAGCATTAATGTGGTAAATGGTGTATTATACAATATGGATAGGTGGTGAGCCATTTGGTACAAGTAAGAGACTGTACTCGAGAACCGAGAATAGGAGTATTTCGAACTCCTAGTATTGTGAGTAACCTTACTGTTATCTTAATTATCTAAAGTAGGTTTTTATTCGATTTTGTGATTTTGTGACAAAATGATTTTAATGGGTGAATTGCTTTGTTTTATAAGCAAAGTGTGAATTTATAAAATAAAATGAATTTTATGAATTTTTCAAAAATTAAATGATGATTTTGGAAAATAGAGTAATTGGACATTGTTTACTTGTTGTGTTATAAATTGTGTTTAAATTCAATGGCTTATAGCAATATGTAAGCATGATTAGCTAAACTGGTTTGTATTGGAATTATATGTACTGTGTACTCAGCCTTGAGAGGCTAGATTTGAAATGGTTAAAAGTGTTCTCTTCGGGGAAAGTTTGAAAAGATCTGGGGTTCAAAACTTGGTGAGAAGGTTCTACGGGACCTGTGGCATTACTAATAAGTCCAGTAAGTCAAGTGATGGGGACGCAGACCTAGCAATAATTACCATATCATGTAATTGGAAAATTTATGAAAACGGTGGTAGATAAAATAATCCCTGTAGTGGAAGGTTTTATAGGCCAGCTTATGAGAGGGGGCACAGAATCAGGTATATCTTACCTCGATCGAAGAGCCATGTGGAGGGTATCTCCAGAGGTATTCACACGGAGCACCACGTGAGAGTTAGACTCAGCCAACGCTAAGGAATGGCTAGATTTTCAAATGTGAAAAGATGTTCATGTGTATAAGACACTAAACAGCCTTGGCGGACTCGGGTAGATGCCCTACACAAGGCATCGACGAGTACTAATTTTGGTAGGAGCCAAGTTCTTGAGAAATTCATAAGCCATGTAGATTATTTGAATGAAATGAATATTCCTGTGGTGAAAGACATGCCGGAATGAATTATTTTAATCGTCTCCATTTACTCGACTTTAGATTATTTTTTATGATGTCTGTTTACTCAGTGGGATTTTATAATCTCACCACCCTCTTTTCCTCACATTTGAAGCTCAGGATAGACTGTGGATAGTCAATTACGTTGAGAAATAAACTCAAAGTTGCATCCTCAGAAAGTAAAGGCATATAGGCTTATACCTTCTTGGTCATCTAGGGGCCCATGTGTAGCGACCCCTTTTCGGTCACTACGACATTCGAGACCTCCACGAGATCCCGCCAAGTCCCTAACAAGCCTTTACGAAATTCTCAAAATATTTATTACATATGATAACAAATAAGCAAATGGTTAATAATAATAATAATAATTGTACTATTAATATTCTATTTTCAATAATAGTAGTTAAATTTTAAAAAAAATACAAAATTTTAACAATACATATTTATGGATTTATTACAATACTGATAATATGAAAAATTTTTATGCAACTAAATTCTAGACACCGGAACGACTCAAAGTAAAATGCTAGGAAGTGCCTTTACCTATCCGTAATTAATTGAGCGCGCCAATGACTATGCGCTAGATTGATCTCTATCTGCAAAAGGGGAAAAATGGGGTGTGAATCTCATAGACTCAGTGAATATCATCAGCTCAATGAGTATGGCGTAGATAGGAAACAAGTAAACGGCAGATCATTTGAGTATAAAAATGCAAGATTATAAAAATAATTTATTTCAAATGGTGGTTTTATGCCTTATAACCATTTTCGCATCAAATCAATAAAATTGAGCAAGCTCCCATGAAACCAAATATTATTTAAAATCATGTATAAATCATAGCTCGCCCATACACAAGGAATAACTAATTTATTTCACGGAAAACAAATAAGGGAGCTACGGAAAACCATTTAATTCTATTTCTCACCATGCTAAGAAACATAATTCATAATGTTGAAACTTATTTCAATCCATATAAAACAATTCTATTTTATCAAAAATAGACAACAAGGCTTAGGACTTCTTAAAAACTTAGCTCGTGCCATAAAAATCATTCTCATACTCGATTCTCAGGGATACCTTTGCCCGAGGCTATCCCAACTGAGTCCGTCAAGGCTGTTAAAAGTCATTTATGTATAAACACAATTTTACATTTGAAAACACAGTCGTTCCTTGGCGTTGGCTGAGTTCACCCTCACGTGGTGGTTCGGCGTGAAGTGAACTTTAAATCCTTACCTCGGGAGTTACCCTCCACGCCTCTCTACTGAGGTAAAATATAACGAGGTTTACCGTGCCCCTCTAAATAGGTTGGTCAACGGAAACCCGCCCAATGCAGTAAGTTAATCCCACCATATCAATAAAAGTAGTGATATGTCTGGGTCCTCATCACTTGACTCACTAGACTTATTGGTAATGCCACAGGTCCCGCAGAACTTTCTCCCCAAAACTTCGAACCACAGACTCACACAAAAACCAATTCAATTTCAACACATATTAGAAATCTCATTTCATTTATATAAACTATCTTAAAAATCATTTATAATGTTGAAGTACCGTTCCAAATTTATTCTCAAAACATTTGAAATAAAATATAATAAAATCAATTGTCATTTTCATAAAATAAAATTTAATGCATGAATTTCGAACGTACTTCACATGGTAACTAGGCATCATAATCATGAATGCACACTACACAAGTATAAGGCACAATTGTGAATGCAAATCTCATTGAAAAGCTTGTTTCCCGATTTAAAAACACTTTACGTATATAGTCTATCTATAGATATATCCAAACCAACTTTCAAAACAACTCGCATCCACAAAATACCTAAGATTCTACCAGCTCATGCTTTCCACAAATGTGCTCGTACGATAAATCATGCGTATACATATATATAGATAATTATGAAAATTTTAAAGTAGACACCTCCTAATCACCTCACAATAGTGGGATGTTTCTTCACTATTGATTCGTATGCGTATCAATGATTATTCCTATTTGTCGGGTGCCTACTTTGTTCGGCATGCCTCTACGACAAATTTCCTAGCAACAAATTTAAATCCAATATACTTAATCGCACATTTATATGGGTAGCAACTTAATTAAATTTCCTTTAGCAACTTGCATATTTTTTTATCTAAAATATGCACAATATTAAACTACCTATAAACCTTACAATAAAATGTTAACTTACCATTGGACCTTTGTCATTTCTTTATGACCTTTGGGCCTCTCCATGGCTTCTCCATTTCTTGCCATTGGGCTAAGCCCATTTATTTTTTTTCTTATTGGGCCATGCCCAATTTTATTTCTTATTGGGCTATGCCCAATTATTTTTTTACTTGGGCCATGCCCACACATTATTTTTCTTTCATTTCTTTTTCTCTTTTTCTTTCTCTCTTTTACGTTTCTTTCTTCTTTCTTTTTTCAGCCCGTTTCTCTCTCTTCATCCTCCTCCCTTCACCACCGTGGCCTCCTCCCTTCACCACCGTGGCTTCCTTTCTTTCTTTCCTCTTAAAACCGATCACCACAAGCTCCAATTCTCATCGCATTAAACCTTAAATTTCAATAGCTATGCTGCCCCCTTTAGCTCAAATTTTCAGCAGCCAATCCTCATCATTTTCTGCCATTAAAAACCTCAAAATTTCAACAACTTCAAGCTTAATTTCCAGCAACAAGAACCTTGAATTTTCAGCACAAAGGCCTCCATCAAAGTGCAACAAAACAGCCCTACCAAAGTGCAAAAAATTTTCAGATTTCTTACCTCCTTCAAGTGCTGAATTTTCTTCTCTTTTCTCTCCTTTTTTGCTGCCAATTTTCTGCACTTGAACTAGCTCTTTTTCTCCTCCAAAAGTGTAGCAAAATCAGCCTTCTTCCTCCCACAAAATTGTCGAATTTTTCTGGTTTCTTCTTCCCCTCATTCACGCCATTTCTTCTCTCCTTTTTTCTCTCGGTTTTTGTCTAGCTTTTCTTCTTCTTTTTCTTTCCCGATTCTTCTTTCATTTTTTTCTTTTTTGACCAACTTTTCTTGTCTTTTTATTCATTCCTTAACAGACCCTTCTAGGCTTCTTTTCAAACTTCTTTTATTTCTTTTCTTTCTTCTTACATGACCGACCCCCACATCTTTATTTCGTTTCTACCTTTCTTTTGTTTTTTATTCCATCATTTGTTTCTTTTATTATTTGGTCTTCATTCCTTTCTTTCCTTTTTGTCTTCATGCTTACCTTGTCTTCATCCTTTGTTGACTAATTCAACCAACTAAAAATATTGATTATTTGACCTTTCTTCTCACTTAGTTTATGTGACAATAAAAATCACATGGTAAAATCTTAAAACTTTTTCCATCATTTTTCGTATTCAAAAATTTAATTCTTCCGGTACGTGTAAAAACTCCAATTTCCATCTATCTTCCTTCTCTTACACGTGCATAACCAAAAATATTAAAATCACATGTCAGCGTGGTGTCTCCATAATATTTAAATATTTTCTTACCGCGTTAACTAGACTTAAAATTCACGTCGTATGATTTTCGCCGTTTTCGTTCGAAATTCTTCTTTACTTCTTCTCCCCCACTTAAATTAGTCATATTTCATTTTTCATGACTAATTTCGATAATAAATAAAATATTAATATTTTAGTATTATTTTATTAAATAAAATATTATTTTATTTTAAAAATTTTCACTTACCTTCTGTCACGACCAAAAACTCCCATTCGGGCCCATAACAACCGTCTCAAAATCTCGATAGGTATTCATACCCCGAATATCGACCGAAACCTCGCAAGGCTCTTATATCAGCTTTCTTACCTCCCCTGTGAGCCATTGTGGCCAAACATCCTTTCTCAAAGGATTTTAAACTTTTTCCTACTCGAAACAGTAGAAAAATAATTCTCGCCTCACAAAGGTATTTTGGTCATTTTTTTTTCAAAATTTTGAACTTGACCAAAATATAGTACGCGAGTGGAAAACACATATTTCGTAACCGAAAATAATTTTAAATGTTTAAAACTATCATTTTAGAAGAAATTATAACTAGTTGATTAAAATAAAATATTTAATAAAATATTTCCTTTTCTTATAAAACAATATTTATAGAAATGTCCGTAAATCATTTTTACAGTGTAAAAGCAAAATAAATTCTTTCATACAATGCTATAGATAACCAGAGTATGAAGTTTCCTTTACAGTGACACGAGGGCCCCTAATTGACTACGGAGACATAGGACTGTGAACTCTTACTTTCTAGGATGCAACTCCGAGATAAATTCTCGTCTTAATCGACTATCAACAAATTGTCCTGAGCTTGAAAAATGGATAGGAAGAGGGGCGAGATTACATAATCCCAATGAGTAAACAATTACTATCAAAAGCATCTAAAGCCGAGTAGATGTAGACAATATAAAAAACGTTATATCTCAATAATGTCCATAACGCAAAATTTGTTTTAATCTGTACCAAACAATTTCTTTTCATCAAAACTTCTTGGCTTATGAATTTCTTAAATTTGGCCCCTACCAGAATCATTCTAACGGGTACCTTCGTCAAGGTATCCCACCGAAACCGCCAAGGCTGTTAAATATCCCATACCCATAACCATGTTTTCACCTCTGACACACAGCCGTTCCTTGGCGTTGGCTGAGTCTCACTCTCACGTGGTGGTCCAAACGTGAGGTGCACTCAAATCTTACTTCAGGAGATACTTCACCCATCATCTCCCCCTAGAGGTATGTATATAATTGGGTTACCGTGCCCCTCTCATAGGCAATCCACGGAAACCCCCATCACTCCAGTGACCGTTTAATATGCCACCAGACCCATAAAATTTTCAATAGCATAATATGGCGAATAAAATTTTATCCAGTCTACCGAGACCAAACCATAACTATTCATATATTTTATACCAACCCCGAAAATTTAGTCATCATGCTACCATAGTGCCATAAGCCACAATTTCAATAACATATAAAATCATAAATCCCACCCAATCTCCATTTTCTCAATTTTTCCAAAACAATATTTTATTTCAAAACCAGTATAAATCTCATTTTTATTAAAAGATATTTTAATTGGAAAATATAATATTTTATAATTTAAATTCACCATTCAATAAAAGCATCAAACAAGTATAATTACTGTAGATATTTAAGACGATAAATTGTCCACTCACAGTATTAGAAGTAGAAATACTCCTATTTTTAGTCCGCGAGTACAGTCCTTTACCCGTATCCAATGGCTCATCACCTAGCCATAATCCATGACACAAATTCCAATTAAATTGTGTCTAACAGTCATAAGCTATTTCAGGCTCGATATGTATATGCATGATGTGAAATAAAAATGGTTCGGACAGTCGTTTAATCACGGTGTCTGATCGATTCACCTACACATTGTCTAAATTGCTAAAATCCTCAATTTAACTCCGATTTGATCCATTTCAATTTCTAATAGTCCAATTATATCCACAATACTCAATTATTGTAAATGTGGGTCAGTGTATCAGTCCTAGACCACAAATTACGCTTTTACCCTATTAGGTAAAATTTGTATCTTTGCACCAAAAATTCCAATTTAATTTCTATATTCATAATTCATCAAATCTCACTTAATACCTCAATTTAGCATCAATTTCAGCAACCATTTATCCCCTATAATATTCTGCCATAATGGGTTCAAGGTGGGAAATTTGGTTTTCTTACTAGATTTTGCCTAAACACCATATTGGCCTATTTCGGTCTTTTACTCGATAAATTGATATACGCGTCCAATTTAGCTCTAACCAACTCCATTTCTTTTCTAATGCTTCAAATCACCAATCATATTTCAAATGACCTAATTTTCAGCCTAATAACCCTCACAATTCCCCATGAAAAATTTGGCCATTACAAGTGCACTAACACCGAATTTTTTTCTATTAAATTTTCTCTCCATAATTCTTCATTTTCTAATTAATTCCCTTGAAATAAAAATCAATCCATTACTTCCACACTCCAAGCAAGGTTCGGCATTGAAGAACATTAAGGAGAATCAAATTTTTTCTTGTTGTTTTGCTTACTAACATGCTAAACTAACTAAATTCACTAACATAACTCAAAATCAAACCATTCCAAGATCATTCTCTCTCCATACCCATTTTGACCAGCCATGAATTCACCATTAAAGCATGCTTTTCAACCATGAAAATTAAAGGAAAATGCATAGGAAAAATAAATCTCAAGCTTAATCAAAAAAATCTTACTTTTTTCACTTGATTCCTTGATTTTCCATACTTTTTCTTTGAATTTCTCCTTGGCTAGGGTTTGGTTTTGGTCTTTCTCTCTCTTTTCTGGTCTTAGCCGACCCTTAGAGTGCAAATGATCTGATTTTCATGCTTTTATAAAGAAAATATTAAAATATTAAAAGTATGCCACATGGCATTTTATAATTGGTCCAAAATTTTAATATTTGACTCTTTTTCCATTAATTCTTCACCACACATTATTCAAAGGTCAAAAATGATGATGGGTGAAGACCATGTGCTGGAAAAATGCTCTGGGGTGTAAAATTATGATTTTGCCCCTATACACCGAAAAGTACCAGAATTGCATTTTTTTTCACCTTTCAATCTCAAATCATACTCAATACTCCAATCATACTCCAATAAGTGAAATAGGGCCAAAAAAATCTTTTTTAAAAATTCTCATTTTGTCCTCAGGCGATAAAATTACCGTTTTGCCCTTATGCCCTAAAAATATCTAAAAATTAAGTTTATCATTGCTAAACTTCATATTATGCTTCAAATGATCATACTATACTTCAAATGACTAATCTTGGTCAAAATTTCATCAAATAACCAATTTAAAATTTTAGGTGGCAAAATGACCATTTTGCCCTTAATTAGTCAGTATTCCCGATTGACTCCAAATCGGACCTCGAAGTCCGAATCACTGTTTTGAGTCATCCTTGGACTGTGAAATCTCCAATTTCACTCTTAAAATCCTTATTTCAATTAGTTCTAGGTTTTAATCAGCTTACTCATAACACTATGTGAAATGTCGACCTTTAATGATTTCTCCAATCATTCCAATATGGGAACGTGCTGTCTAGTACATAAACGACATAATAAGCATATCCTGGGATGGGGGTTGACACCTTCTTTGGTCCCGAAACACATCATTATGTATCGATTTACTTCCAAATCATTCTTTATCGTTCCTTAGCACACTAATTTGCATCAATTAATCTTTCGTTTAATCAACAAAGCCTTATTGGCGTCTAACAAAGGTAAGGGGTGTTACACCACGTGTCATTGTAAATGTAATTGCGTACTCTAATTAGCCATATCATAGTAGGTATGATTTTATTTTGCTTTTACGCTACAAAAATTATTTACCGATACTTTTTTAAAAATTATTTTATAAGAACATTGAATATTTTAATAAATATTTTGATTTCATTTTAATAGTTACGATTTCGTCCGAAATGGACGTTTTCGGTTGCAAAACATATTTATAATTATGAAATACATGTTTTCTACTTATGTACTACATTTTTAGCCGAATTCAAAATTTTTGAAGAAAAAAATTACCAAAATGCCCATGTGAGGTGAAAACTGTTTTTCTACTGTTTTAAGTTGGAAGAAATTTAAAATCCTTTAAACATGTTGTTTAGTGATGATTACTCACGAGGAAGACGAGAAAAATGGTACTAAAAGCTTGCGGGGTTCCGGTGGGCATTTCGGGAGACGAATGCCTATTGGAATGTCACGACAGTTGTCACGGGCTCGATGGGAGTTTCGGGTCGTGACATTCATTTTCACGGGTGTCTAAACATTCTCGAAGCACTTAATCACTTATTTGCTCTTACATGATCCAAGTATATCATTTTCATAAAGGCATGCACTTTCTCATCAAAATATTTAAATGCATGATCAATTACTCATGCTTCAATTTATCTCCAAGGGTTTCTAGCATGCCACGTAGTTTACTTGTGTTGTCGCTAATCCTTTCCTTTCAACAAAGTCAAGACAATATTTGTAAATTCTCGTAACAATATTCTATATAAACTCATTTGCTATATCATCCTTGAAATCTTCATCCACACTTTTATCACTTACTATTTACATCTCTTATCAATATCTCACACATTCATCTAACCTTTCCCTTGCTCTCTCTTTAATCTTCAACAAGCCATAATCTCTTGTCTTCTTTATTTCTTAAGATTTGACTTTAGTCAACATATTATTCATCTTGACACTCCACATCTTAATTTATCTTTATGTAGTCATCTCAAAATTTCTCTAACTTTTCCTTTCTTTTATATGCCAATATATAAGGCAACATAGAAACTTTTCAATTCACTCCTCATTTTTTTCTTAATACTTCATTTACACTTAAGACTCCAAATGTCAAAGCTTAGCATCAAAACCAATAACCGTATTCCAACTTGTGAGTCCAATCTTTATGCCGCTCACAGTTTGCTCATACTTTCTAGGCATAAGGAGTTCTTAACACGACAACATTTAGTAGTCGGTACTGTGGCATTGTGGTTGTTAAAATTTACTTTATCAAAGCAATTCTTCTACCTTTAAGGCTACTATCACAATCATTCATGATCGTGTGGCTTCCCTCTCAGTCTATACCACAATTAGTAAAGCTAACTTTTCATTACAGGTACGTGATCAGAACATTGATTTAACATATTTATTTTGCCACTAACATTCATGCATCTTTACCATAACATTTAGTACGAGTTCAATTAAGCAAAAATCTCCAAATAACTCCTAAACACATAATTATTGATTTGTACAGATAACTACCATTTCCTTATTAATTAAAATTTTATCTTTCTCATGTTTCTTCATTTATTTGCACATCAGACCATATAACTACTCCCTGTCTCGGTTGTAATATAGAGGAATCTCTTCTCTAAATATCCATATGAGTTGGTGGAGATGGAGCAACTATCGTAACCCGTCCTAACTGTGGGCAAGCTCTCTTAATGTGACCTGGCTGATTACAATAAAAACATCGTACCGGTCCCCAACACGGCCCGACATGATATTTCCTACACGTTATGCATCTATCAGAACCTCCAAAACTCTTCTTAGAAATAGTCTTCTATGACCTATTAAATCTCGGAGGCCTTTGTTGTGTCTGTGGAAATGGTGCTCTGGAAGATGTTACTGAAACAGATGAGTCTTTGCCCCTTTTTGGTGGCTGACAGGGAGATACACTCGATTTTTCCTTTTTGCTAACTCAACTCGCATTCTATTATTTTCATTCTCAAGTTTCTCAGCTCTTAAAGCCATTTGCACCACCTCTTTAGCTACAGTTGCGTCCAACTCACTCATAGTGTTAAACCCGGCCTTAAAATATCTACCATGTTATACATGTGACTGATAGAGTGATAGTATATTTGAACAGCTGAAAAAAATATTTAAAAGGGAATATTATAACTAGAAATATGACTAAGATGACTTAAACCTTGAATAAGCTCAAATACGGATTTTAAGAGTGAAATTGAGAATTCCACAATCCAAGGATTTCTCAAAACAGTGATTTGGAGTTTGAGGTTCGGTTTGGAGTCAATCGAGAAAATTGACGATTAGGGACAAAATGGTCATTTTGTCATTTAAGAACAAAATGGGCATTTCTATAAAAGATTTTAATCACAATTGACCAAGAATAATTATATGAAATATAATATGATTATTGGAGCATAATATGAAGTTTAGTAGTGATAAATGTAATTTTTCGGTATTTTTGGGACACAAGGGCCATTAAAGGATAAAATTAGAATTTTTAGGAAAGGTTTTGGCCCCATTTGATTAATAATGGTTAATTGAAGTGTTATTTGATGTTAAAAAGTGGAAAAAGAGGTAATTCCAGTGCAATTCGAAGTATATGGATAAAATTGTAATTTTGCCACTCGAGGATGAAAATTGAATTTTTGAGAGAATTTGAATCAAATTTGACAAATTGGAGAATGGTATGAGTATGAGGAGTGAAAAATATGCATTTTGGCAATTTTTCAATTTTTGGGGTAAAAATTGTAATTTTTGACTTTTTCGAGGCTAAAGTGCAATTTTTAAAAGTTTCTTTACCAAGATTTTTTTTGATGAGTCTAGAAACTTTTCTTGCTGAATGGATAAGTGAAGAAGCTGATGGTGGATAATAAAAAGTCAAAGAAAAAAAATTAATAAAAAAATAAAAAAGTATAATAAAATAATATTATTTTATTTAAATGATAAAAAGGTCAAATTTCAGCCTTCTTCCCTAAAAGTTTCGACCTAAGCTGAAGGAAGAGAGAGAAAACACAAACATAAACCCTAACAAAGAGAAAAATCAAGAGAAAGTAAGGAAATTCAAGTGATTCAAGAACAAAAAGGTGAGATTTTTCATCCTTAGCTGAATTACTACCTTACCCATGCAATTTTCATTATTTTCCATGGTTAAATAGCATGATTTCATGATGAATTTTAAGCTGATCATATGGGTTTAGAGAGAGAAAGTTGTTAGATAAATTTAATTTTTAGATATGTTGATAATTTTAGCTAGTTTATCATGTTGGCTAGCAAAACACCAAGAGAAAAATTTACTTTGCCCACTAATCATCTTTAGCCAAATTTATCCTTGAGTCTGTGAGGATGAATTTGATTTTTATTTCAAGTAAATAGGTTAGAAAATGAAGAATTATGGAGAGAAAAATTAAATAAAAAAATTTCGGTATTAGTGCACCATTTTTCGTCAAATTTTTCCAAGTAGGAATAAGAATGTGGCTTGCTGAATTTTGAGGTATTTAGCTTGACATTGATGAATTGAAGCATTAGGAAAGAAATGGAATTGATTTGAGTTAAATCAGATGTGTAAATCAATTTATCGAGTAAAAGACCGAAATAGGTCAATGCGGTATTTAGGCAAGAAATAATTGTTTGTCATTTTACCCACTTTAGACTGAATTTTATGGAGAGAGATTGACTACTGATTTTGATAATATTTGATGGTATTTAGGTGCATTTGGAAGAATTAAGGATATAAAAATTAAATGGGAATTTTCGGTGCGAAAATACGAGTTTTTACCCAATAGGCGTAATTTCGTAATTTGTGGCCTAGACAGATAATTTGCACCATATTAATGGACATTAAGTTAATTTGGGTATAATTGAGGTATAGAAATTGAAAGAAATTGATTCGAAATTAAATTGAAGATTTTAGCCGGTTTGGACGTGTGTTGGCGATTAGGCCGAATACCGTATTTAGACAATTATCAGACAGTTTGTAGGACATTCCATGCATTTAGAGCCTGAAATTAATTTGGATTAATTGACACAATTTATTGAATTTGGTGTCATGGATTATGTATAGGTGGTGAGTAAATTGGTTTGGGTAAAAGATTGTACCCGAGGACGGAGGATAGGAGTATCTATACTCCTAGAACTGTGAGTGGACAATTTATCACCTTAATTATCTAAAGGAACTTTATTCAAATTGATGATTTTGCGAAAATTATTTTAAATGGAAAATTTCTTGTTTATTGAGAAAAATACGAAATTATGAAATAAATGGAATTTATCAAATAAATCAAATTTTATCAATTGATTTGAAAATCGAATATTTGATTTAAAAATGAGAGTAATTGGAGACCCGTGATTTATTGTGAATTATGTTTTAAATTATTATGGCTTATGAAAATGTGGTATGACTGACTGCTGGTTAATTGTGTTGAAATTTATATGAACTGCTGTTTGCCGTGCAGACTGGTTAATAATAAAATAGCCTAGTCATACTACTAAAATTTTATTAATTGGTGGATTAATATCTACTACAGTAGATGGGTTTCCGTGGACTGGCCTAATTAGAGGTGGCACGGTAAAACCCCTATATACAGATATCTCAGTTGTAGAGGCGTACATGGTTATTTAATTGTCCTGAGATATGACAGAGTCACTTCGCGCTAAACCACCACGTGAAGGCGAACTCAGCTAACACCAAGGAATGGCTGATTTTGAACAATTATGAGAATTTTGACAGCCTTGGCGAGCTTGGTTGAATACCTCTGATCAAGGTGTCACTGAGCACGAGAGTTTTGGCACAAGCCATGATTTCACGAATAATCATAAGCCATATAAATTTTCAAGTGAAACGAAATTAATTTACTCAATGAAAGGAGATAAAGTGTTATAATCATTTTACACTAGTTTACGTTAACTGTCTCCTTTTACTCGACTTTAGATAGTTTCGATTGTAATTGTTTACTCACTGAGATTTTATAATCTCACCCCTTTTTTTTTCACACCTTACAGGCTCAGAGCGTCCATAGTTAGCGAATTTAGTCAACGACTGTCGATCGGACTTGAATCAGCAAAACCTATAGGTTTTCAGCTTTTGACACATTTTGGTTAGTTGTGGGCCCATGTGTCACTGTAATTTAAATTTCACACTTTAGTTGTTTACATTATGGTATGTAAAAACATAATAAATTAATAGTTTTATAAAAATTGTTTTATGAGAAACCATGTTGTTTTATTAAATATTTTTATTATATTCAAATAGTTAAATTTTATTTCCAAATAAATATTTTAGATACTTAAATTTATTTTTATCACGATAAATGTGTTTTATACGCATTTACTACGTTTTTTAGCAAATTTCAAAATTTTTGGTGAAAAACGATTATAATGCCCCTGTGAGCCGGATGAAACTATTTTTGTATTTTTAAATTAAAAATGACTGGTGGTATTGGAAATGTGACATTTCGTAATCGTCGCTCACCAGGGAAGCGTAAAAGCTGATATGAAGTCCTTGCGAGGCTTCGGTCGGTATTCGGGGTGTGAATACCTATCGAGACTTCGCGGTGGTTGTCATGGGCCCGATAGGGAGTTCTTGGTCGTGACACATAGAAGAACTACAATCGAGCTGCCTAGCCTCTTCAAGCTTCTTAGAAATAGAAACATTCGGCACTGGTGGTGGGACAAGAGGTGGGGGTGGTGGTACTGAAGGAGCAGCTAAAGGAACTATGGGAAAAGTTTGACTAACCGGAGCTTGGCCAGCAAGAGTAGTAAAGTAGGCTACCAATGCTTGAATTGTCTCAAGAGGCATGGCAAGAATAATAATAGGAGGCGTAAGAGGTGGAGGATGTGGAAGGGTTTCGACCTGCTCAAAAGCAGGTGCTACTCAAAAAATGGATGCAGTCGTTTCCCCCTCTATCGAGTCTAGCTGACGAGGTTGCGAGCGACCTCTTCCCCTCCTGGCCAATCTAGTAACAGGTGGGTGTTCGCGTCTAGGAGGCATGGTAATATATAAAAAGAAATAACACAAGTTTAGGCAACCTCAGATTCTATATGCAGATGCATCCTATGTTGGTCCCAAATATAGGTGCTAAAGGAGAGGTGAATAGCACTATGTCTGCTCTTTTGGTGGAATTGAGACTTGATCTCAAACTAAGGAAGATAAGGCAATGAAAACAATGGATAAGGTATTTATAGTGGTTTGGTCCAAGACCTACATCCACTACCTTGATTATCCAACCAAGGATTTTCAAATCAAACACTAAGACGGTGGAATTCACAAGCTTCCACCAAGCTTTTACAATGGTTTTTCCAAGGCTTAGCCACAACCTTTACACTAGTTTTTCACAAGCTAAACTAAAACCCAATGTGGCTTTCCAAGGCTCAACCACAACCTATCACTAGTTTTTCATGGGCTAAACTAAAACCCTAATGTGGTTTTTCAAGGCTCAACCACAACCTTTTACTCTAGTATTGCACGGGCTAAACTATAACCCTAATGTGGTTTTTCGAGGCTCAAAAACAACCTTTACTCTAGTTTTTCACGGGCTAAACTAGAACCCACAAGCATCCAAGCTAACCTTACTTGATGCAAACACTTAGAGTGAAACACTCACTCTAAGAATACAAGGATGGAAAGAAGAAAGTACCTAGTGATCACACGGTTGATCTATGTGGTACAAGTTTAAGTGCAAATCACAAATACAAAGAATAGATGTTGAGGTTCAATGAAGAGTACAAAGGATTTTCAGGTTTGCTACTCTTTCTTGGCTTGAATATGATGGAGTCTTTGTTAATAAAGCCAAAAGTTGGTTCTTTGGCATTTTAAGATCCTTTTATAGTTGGAGAAGCTTGTCTGATGGCTGTTGGGACATTTATGACCGTTAGAAACAGTTTGGGGAAGATTCTAGTCATTTTCTTGTCTTGTAGTGGCCTGGCGGATGTAGCAGACAGAGAGCACTTAGTCGACTAAAATTTTTCCCTTGGTCGACTAATTTGGTTCTGTTTCAGACACAGATTCCAGTGAGCGCTTAGTCAACTAACCCAATTTTCTTGGTCGACTAACTCGATTCTGTTTCTCACCAAGTGTCACCCTTTAACTTCTCCTTTTTGACTTTTGTTCAACCAATGATCTTCCTTGATTCACCAGGGAACTTCATCAATACTAATCTTCCTTATTCCTTATCCAAATCACATCTTTAGGTGTTCAATAGGAAGATTGACATATTGTCTCATTTATGAACATTTGCCCTGCACACTTAGTTAGAAATATTAGACACAAATGACATGAAAATGTTTTATTATCATAAAAAACCAATGGAGCCAACATCTTATTGAATCTAACCCGACTTAACCTAACCTGGGGCCACACTGACACTGTAAATTTTTAAAACAATTTTAAAACCAAAAACTTTGATCTTTAAAACCAAAAGCTTTAAAATCAAAAGCTTTAAAATCAAAAGCTCTGATACCACTAGAATTGTCACAACCCGAAACTCCCATCGAGCCCATGACAACTGCCGCGATGTCTCGATAGACATTCTTACCTCGAATGTCGACCTAAACCTCACAAGGCTTTCATACCAGTTTTCGCACCTCCCCTGTGAGCAACTGTTGTCAAATCTCATGTTTCAAAGAATTTTGAACTTTTTCCAACTTAAAATAGTAGAAAAATAATTTTTTTGTCTAACAGGGGTATTTTGGTCATTTTTCTTCAAAAATCTCAAAACCAGCTAAAAACATAGTAGGTGAGTAAAAAACACATATTTAATGATTAAAAATAAATTTAAATGTCTAAAACGTCCGTTTGAAGTGAAATTGTGACTTATTGAATATAATAAAAATATTCAATAATATAATCTATTTTCTTATAAAACAATTTTTATAGAAGTATCGATAAATAATTTTTGAGACGTAAAAGCATAATATATTCATACATACTGTAAAGCCTAACTCTAAAAAAATATATGCTATGTTATCCATGTGCTGGATGGAATGTTTGCAAATTCGAATGCCTTTGAAAAGCATTAAAAGTCGATATTAAAACTAGAGGTACAACTAAGTCGATTTAAGCCTCGAACAAGTTCAAATGAAGATTTTAAGATGAAATTGAGAATTTTAAAGTCTAGGAAATGATGATTTGGAGTTTAAGGGTTTATTTGGAATCAAATCAAAATTTTTGAGATCTAGGGGTAAAATGGTCATTTTGCCACCCGATGACAAAATGGAAATTTTTAGAAAAGATTTTGATCACATTTGACTTATTGGAGTATGATTTGAGGTTGAGAAGTGAAAAGTTATAGTTCTAGTATTTTTCAGAGCATAGGGGTAAAATCATCATTTTGCCACCTCGGGGGCAAAATTATAATTTTGCACCACCCAATACATGTCCAGCACATGAGTCACACTTATTATTATTGTGGATGAGTGAGAAAATATGTGTGGTGGAGATGGAATACTTAATTATTAAGTAATGAAAAGTGGACCAATAAAAAAATGGCATGTGGCACATTTATATCCATGTATATAAAGCTTTAAAAATCAGCCCATAAAGCCCCAAAATTCATTCATGTTGGTCGACCAAAGAGGAGAAAAGAGAGAAAGGAAGAAGAATAAACCCTAGCCACCAAGATTCAAGAGAAAAGTGTGAGAATTCAAGGAAAACAAGTGAAAAAGGTAAAATTTCTTTATTTTGGCTAGTGATCTATCATTCTTGTGCATTATTTTCCATTTTAAACGGTTGAGAATCAAGATCTCATGATGGTGTTCTTGCTGGTCAAAGCTTTAGAGAGAGGTTTTGATCCTTGAATTGGTTAGATTTCAATAGATTTTAGTGTTTTTAGTTAGTTAGTGATGTGTAGTATGAAAACAAGTGGAAGAAAAATCACACAACTTTGGAACCCATCAAGGCTGAATTTTATGGAGTGAATATTGGAAAGGAATTTTGTGACATTTTATGTTAATTGGTTAGGATTTAATAGTTTTAATTAATGGTGGTGATGGAAACCGAAATTGATGACATTTAGCATGAAAACCATAAATTTCACATTAAATCTTCATAGGCCTAATTTCCTATGTGAATTATTGGTGATGAATTTGATTGAATATCAAGTGATTTGATAGGGAAAATAATGGTTTATGGTGTGGGAATTAAAGATTTATGGTGTAAGAATGTAGCTTGAAAAATGTTAGTGTTAATGGACACACCTTGGCCGAATATTCCAAAATGAAATGTGAAGGCAGTTTCGCCACATTTCAAGTTAATTGACTAGTATTTGGTGAATTAGAGTATTGAAAGAGAAATAGAATCAATGGGAGTTAAATTGGACGTATTGGCCATTTAACTGGGCAATAAATCGAATTAGGTCAATACTGTATCTAGATAGTCACCTGAGCATTTTATATTTCATTTTACGCATTAGTATAGAGCTTGAAGTAGAATTATATGATGTGACACAAAATATTGAATTATGTGTCATGTATTGTATATAAGGGGTGAGCATTCTGGTAAAAGTACAAAGATTGTACCCGAAGATCGGGACTAGGAGTACATCGACTCCTAATATTGTGAGTAAACTTAGTATTGCCTTAATTATCTAGAGTAGATTTTACTCAAATTGGTGATTTTGTGGAAAAATGATTTTTAAATGGTGAATTGCTTGTTTTATGAGAAAAATGTGATTTAATAAAATAAAATGAATTTTTATAAATTGAATTGAAAAATTGGATGATTGATTTGAAATTAGAGTAATTGAAGACCATGCGCTTTATTGTAAATTATGATTTAAATTAAATGGCTTATGATTTTCTGGCATGATTGGCTAAATTGATAATTGTATTGAAAAATGTGAGCTATTTGCTTTATCCTGATAAATTGGTTAGCAATGAAATTACCAAATCATGCTGTCACGACCCGGAACTCCCATCGAGCCTGTGACAACCGCTGCGACGTCTCGACAGACATTCATACCCCGAATACCGATCGATACCCCGTAAGGCTATCGCATCAGTTTTCTTACCTCCCTTGTGAGCAATCATTACCAAACATCCTTTCTCAAGGATTTTAAACTTTTTCTAATTCAAAACAGTAGAAAAATAATTTTCGACTCACAAGGGCATTTTGGTCATTTTTCTTCAAAATTTTCGAATCTGACCAAAATTGCAACAGATGAGTGGAAAACACATATGTCGTGATAAAAATTAAATTTTGATATCTAAAATGTTCTTTTAAGTTAAAATTATAATTATTTGAATGTAATAAAAATATTCAAGAAAATATTCTAATTTCTTATAAAATAATTTTTATAGAAATATCAGTAAACAATTTTTAGGACATAAAATTAAAAATATTCATACATATTATAATATAGATAACCAAAGCATAATATTACTTTACAATGACACGTGGGCCCCCAACTGACCAAATGTATTGAAAGTAGTGCACCTACGGTTTCAAAGAGTGCAACTTCACAAGTGACTCTCTACCAGGTCTTCTATCTACAGACAACTTCAAGCTTGTAAGGTGTGGAAAAGAGGGGGTGAGATTATAAAATCCCAGTGAGTAAACAGATACTAGCTAAATTATCTAAAGTCGAGTAAATGGAGATAAATTCAAACTCATTCTTTGTATCACATTTCACCTTATCTCAACTCATTACGATCGAGTAGAGACAAATGAAATATTCTATCGAGCAAAATAGAATGATTTTACTCGAATAATTAATATTTAATATGCTTATGCATCTCGTAAATACTTGGCTCGTGCTAAAATCATTGTTGGGGATACCCTAACCGAAGCATCTGACCTAGACTGCCAAGGCTATTTAGTGTAGTACACACATGAACATATTTTTATATTTTAAATTCTAGCCATTCCTTAGCGTTGGCTGAGTCTCACTCTTACACGGTGGTTCACGTGAAGTACACTTAAATCTTTACCTCCAGAGACACCCCACACACGGCACTCTGATCGAGGTAAGGTATATCTGATTTTGTGCCCCCTCTCTTAGGTTGGTCCACAGAACCTCCACTGCATGGATTATGGATTATTTTATCTACCACCTTATTTATAAAATTGCAACTGCATGACATGGCAATTTGTTGCAACCTAGCCTCTCAAGGCTGAATACACAGTACTTGTAATTCTAACACGAAAATTAGTTTAGCCATACATGCTCATATATTGTCATAAGCCATTAAGTTTAAACACAATTTATAATACAACAATAAACAATCTCCAATTACTCTATTTTCCAAAATCATCATTTAATTTCTAAAAAATTCATAAAATCATTTTATAAAATCACATTTATTCGTAAAGCATAACAATTTACCATTTAAATCCATTTTACCATGCAATTTCAAAATTTAATAAAAACTACTCTAGATAATTAAGACCGATAGTAAGTTTACTCACTGTTTTCGAGAATTAACTCGGATACTCCGACTGTAAATTCTTGGGTGCGATTTTCTTGCCTTTATCAGAGGACTCTCCACCTTAACAAATTGCACAATAAATTAATCACTACATTTGTACTAATTAGGTATAAAATTAACCTAATTTCTATATGAATACATGGAATGCTCGGTTAACTGCTTAAACGCGGTGTTGACTTAATTCGGCCTATCACCCGATTAAATTACTAACGCGTCCAATTTAGCTCCAAATTGCTCTATTTCTTTTCTAACACCTCAATTCACCAAATACAAGCCAATTTACTAAAAATTCGGCACATCACTTTCTACAATTCTCCTTGAAAATTTCGGCCATTGCGGGTGAACTAACATCGTGATTTTTCCTACTTAATTTCCTCACCATAATTGATCATTTCCTAACAAATTCACTTGATACAAGATCAAATCACCATCAATACTCAACAAGGTAGGTTTGGCCATGAAGGGTTTCCAAAGATCAAGAAATTTTCTTCACTTGTTTTTACACTACAAATCATTAATCACTTAAAAACACTAACATACCTTAAAATCAACCAATTCCAACATCATTTCTCTCACCATACCTATTCGATCAGAATTGAATTCATTATGAAATCATGCTTCTCAACCATAGAAAATGAAAAGAAATGCATGGGTAATGTAGATCTTAAGCAAAAATTGAAAGATTTTTCCTTTTGTCACTTAATCTTTGGAAAATCAATGAATTTTCTTGGTTTTCTTGGCTAGGGTTCTTGTTTCTCTTCTTTTCCCCTCTTTTCTTCCTTTGGTCGACCAGCTCAAGAGAATGGGGAGTGTGTGGGCTGATTTTTTATGTTTAATATTAAATAATAAAAGCTTGACACGTGGCACTACATGATCGATCTATTTTTTTCTTTTATACTTTAAATATTTGACTTTTCACTTAAATTTTCCACCACACATTTTGTCATACTTATCCATTCCATAAATGGATAAAATCCTTGGTTTTGATATGTGTTGGGGATGAAAATTTGCCGTTTTGCCCCTCGGGCTATAAAATTATAATTTTACCCCTATACTTTGAAAAGTACGTAAATTACATTTTTTTATCACTTTCCAACCTCAAATTACACTCCAATCGATCAATCTTAGTGAAATGAGGTCAAAATCTTTTTTAAAAATTCCCATTTTGCCATTGGGTGGTAAAATTACCGTTTTGCCTATGTGCTCCAAAAATACTGAGAATTAAAATTTTTCACTGCCAAACCCCATATTATACTTCAAATGATCAATCTTGGCTAAAAATTTCATCAAATATCCGAATTTAAATTTTAGGTGACAAAATGACCATTTTGCCTTTAATTGGTAAATTTTCTCGATTGACTCCAAATCGGCCCTCGAACTCAGAATTGCCATTTTAAGCCATCCCTAGACTGTGAAATTCCCAATTTCATCTTAAAATCCTTATTTTGATTAGTTCGAGGTATAAATTGACTTAATTGTACTTCTAAGCACAATACTGGCTTTTATTCATTTTTTTGAGATATTTTAATATGAAGGCATAATGTCAAATATATAAATGACATGACAGATATTTTAGAGCTGGGCTTGACACATGCTATCAAAATGTTTATTGAATTGGTGGGATATGATCTACTGCAGCAGATGGGTTTTTATGGGCCACCCTATTTAGAGGGGGCATGGTAAACCCCATTATATATCTTTATCTCAGTTGTAGAGGCGTAAAGGATTGTCTTGAGGTATGACAAAGTTCATGTCACAACCCGGAACTCCCCATCAAGCCCATGACAACCGTTGCAACTTCTCGATAGGCACTCATTACCCGAAATGCCTACCAAAACCCCGCAAGGCTTAGCATCAGCTTTCGCACTTCCCTGGTGAGCGACAGTTATTAAATTTCATATTTCAAGAAATCATAAGTCGTTTCCAAACCAAAATGAAATAATACTATTTTTTGGCTCATAGGGGCATTTTCATCATTTTTTTACGAAAATCTCGAAATCGGTCAAAAACGTAGTAAGTGAGTGGAAAACATATATTTAATGATTAAAAACAAATTTAAGTATCTAAAACGTTTGTTTAAAATAAAAATTTGACTATTTGAATAAAATAAAAATATTCAATAAAATAATCTATTTTCATATAACACAATTTTTATAAAGACATCAGTAAATAATTTTTGCAGTGTAAAAGATAAATATATTTTTACATACTAGTATACAAGCAACCAAGGTATGAAAATAGAGTTACAGTGACACGTGGGCCCTTAACTAACTAAAATGCATCGAAAGTTGGGAACCTATAGCTTTTGCCGATTCAAGTCCAACTGATGGTCCTTAACTAAATGTACTAACTATGGAATACTCTGAGCCCGAAATGTGAGGAAATAAAGGGGTCAGATTATAAAATCCCAGTGAGTAAACAGATACCATCTAAACTATCTAAAGTCAAGTAAAATGAGACAAATTCAAATTCATTCTTTGTATTACAATTAACCTTATCTCAATTCATTTCAATTGAGTAGAGACAATTAAAATATTATATCCCAATGTATTTCATAATATACGTATAACTTATATGTCTTATGAATCTCTTGAAAACTTAACTTGGCTCTTGCTAAAATCATTCTCGGGGATACCCCTGCAGAGGTATTTGATCGAGACCGCCAAGGCTATTCAGTGTCATATACACATGAACATATTTTTATATCTAAAAACCTAGCCATGCCTTGGCGTTGGCTGAGTCTCACTCTCATGTGGTGGTCCACGTGATGTGCACTCAAATCTTGACCTCTAGAGACACCCCACACATAGCTCTCCGATCGAGGTAAGGTAAATCTGATTTTGTGCCCCCTCTTTTAGGCTGGCCCATAGAATCTTCAACTGCAGGGATTATGAATTATTTTATCTACCACCTATTTCATAAAATTTTAACTGTATGATATGGCAATTTATCGCAATCTAGCCACTCAAGGCTGAATACACAGTACATATAATTTTCAACACGAAAACCAGTTTAGCCATTCATGCTCACGTACTGCTATAAGCCATATAATTTAAAACACAATTTATAACACAACCAGGTAGTCTCCAATTACTCTAATTTCAAAACCATTTTTTAATTTTCTAAAAAATTTATAAAATAATTTTATAAAATCACAATTTCTCTTAAAACATAGCAATTTACCATTTAAACCTATTTTCTATAAAATCACACAATTGAATAAAAACTATTCTAGATAATTAAGGCGATAATAAGTTTACTCACGGTTTTCAAAAATTAATTCCAGGTACTCCGACTACTAAACCTCCGGTGTGATTTCCTTACTTTTATCAGAGAACTCACCACCTTGACAAATTGCACAATAATTTAATCACTACATTTATGCTAATTAGGTATAAAATTAACCTAATTTCTATATGAATGCATGGAATGCTCGGTTAACCGCTTAAACGTGGTGTTGACCTAATTCGACCTATCACCCGATTAAATTGCTAACATGTCCAATTTAATTCCAAATTGCTCTATTTTTTTTCTAATACCTCAATTCACCAAATACGAGCCAATTTACTAAAAATTTAGCACATCAATTTCCACAATTCTCCTTGAAAATTTCGGCTATTATAGTGCACTAACACCGTGATTTTTCCTACTTAAATTTTTCACCATAATTGATCATTTTCTAACCTATTTCTCTTGAATCAAAATCAATCCACCAACACACACAACATGGGACATTTGGCCATTGAAGATTCATGGGGAAAATGGATTTTTTTCTTGTTGTTTTGCTTCCAAACATATTCAACTACTAAAAACACTAACATAACTTAAAATCAAACAATTCTAACATCATTTCTCTCATCAAACCCATTCGGCTAGCCACTCATTCATCATGAAATCATGCTTCTCAACCGTAGAAAATGAAAAGAAATGCATGGGTAATGTAGATCTTCAGGAAAATTAAAGAAATTTCAACTTACCTAACTTAATTCTTTAGATTCCAACACTTTTTCTCCAATTTTGCACCTAGGGTTTGCTTGTTCTTTCTTTCCCTCTTTCCCCTTGCAATAGCCGACCATTATGGAGAGAATGGGCTGGTTTTAAAGTTGATTTTATAAAAAAAATATTAAAATATTCAAGCTTGCCACATGTGACCGTGGTATTGGTCTACTTTTTAAATACTTATCTTTTTCTCTTTATTTCTCCACCACACAAATGTCATATTTATTCATTTCCATAATGAATAAAATCCCTTGGTCTTGACAAGTGTTGGGGGTGAAAACTTACCGATTCGCCCTTGAGGGGTAAAATTACGATTTTGCCCCTATACCCCGAAAAGTATCGAAATTACATTTTTTTTCACTTTCCAACTTCAAATTACACTCCAATTGATTAATCTTAGTCAAATGAGTGAAAATCTTTTCTAAAAATTCTCATTTTGTCCTCAGGTGGCAGAATTACCGTTTTGCATATGTGCTTCAAAAACACCGAGAATTAAAATTTTTCATCACTTAACCACATATTATGCTTCAAATGATTAATCTTGATCAAAATTTTCATTAAATAACTAAAATTGAATTTTTAAGTGGCAAAATGACCATTTTGCCCTTGAATTTCAAAATTTTCAAATCGATCTCAAATCGGACCTCGAACTCCAAATCACTGTTTTGAGTCATCCCTGGATTGTGAAATCCTCAATTTCAGTTTTAAAATCATTATTTGAACTTGTTCGAGGTTTAAATCATTTTAGTTGTATTTTTAGTTATAATACCGACTTTTAAATACTTTTTTAGGTTGTTAAAATATACAATCACTCTATCAGTCACATGTATAACATGGTAGATATTTTAGGGCTGGGCTTGACAGTTCACCTCATGCCAAACCACCACGTGAGGGGGAAACTCAGCCAATGCCAAGGAATGGCTATATTTTGAACATTTATGAAGTTTCAACGGCCTTGGAGGCCTCGATCGGATACCTTTGATCAAGGTGTCACCGAGTATGATTTTTTTTTATTATTGGCATGAGCCAAGTTTTCAGGAAAACATAAGCCATGTTAATTTTTGAGCAAAATGAATTTAATTTTTCTAGTGAAAGAAATTGAAATGTTATGAATCATTTTATGCTAATTTATTTTAATCGTCTATATTTACTCGACTTTAGATAGTTGAGATGGTATCTGTTTACTCACTGGGATTATAAAATCTCACCACCCTCCTTTCCATCCATTTCTGGCTCAGGATAGTCAGTAGTTAGTCGATATCGTCAAGAGATAAATTTTAGAGTTGCAACCTTGGAAATAAAAAGTTTACCGACTCACAGCTTTAGTTCAATTTTGTCGTACAAGGGCCCACTTGTCATTGTGTATTGAGTTACATACTCTGGCTGTCTCTGTTACAATATGTAAGAATTTATTTTGCTTTCACGTTACAAAATTTATTTACATAGCTTTCTATAAAAATTGTTTTACCAAAAAACAAAATATTTTATTCAATATTTTTATTATATTTAAATAGTTACCATTTCACTTTAAATAAAGGTTTTACACATCTAAACTTAAGTTTGATTATGAAATATGTGTTTTTCACCCACATACTACATTTTTAGCCGATTTCAAAAATTTCAGAGAAAAATGATGAAAATACCCCTGTGTAGTAGAAATATCTTTTCGATTGATTTTGACTTGAAAATGATTACTATTTCTTCAAAATATGATTTTAGTAACTGTCGCTCACAGGGGAGGTAAGAAATCTGATATAAAAGCCTTGCGAGGTTTCGATCGGTATTCGGGGTATGAATACCTATCAAGACGTAGTGGCGGTTGTCACGTGCTCGATGGGAGTTCTGGGTCGTAACAATTCAATTGGTATCAGAGCTTTTGGTTTTAAAGCTTCTGATATTAAAGTTTTTGGTTTTAAAGTGTTTTAAAAATTTACAGTGTTAGTAAGGCCCTAGGTTAAGTTAGGTTAAATAGCATACATGCATCTGTATAAAGAAACATACCCGCTCATGGGATGCATAAGCGAGTAAATAATTACAATTCGGTTGTGGATAGGTTTTGAGGTACGCTGATTACTCGTCCATCATGAATAGAAGAGAAGGTGACTTTAATGCCTTTTAGAATAATAGTGAGGGATCACTGGATTCCACAGCTAGGAGTCGTAGGCCCTCGGAACCGAGCAGTCTAGAAAGATATCCGTTTAAAGTTCCTATTAATTGGACTCCATCGAATTTAGGATCAAAGGTTCAAAGGCAAAAAAGCTCTAGCACTAGTGAGACTGACAAAAGTGCTAGTACTAATGATGTCAATGTAAGTATAAGAAATTCACTCTTGAAAGAATCTGAGGCGTATGCTAGGGGAAAAACGAAAGTGATGATAGTTAAAGGTAGGTATCGTTCGAGGAAGGTGACAATCGCATGACATTTTCCTCCTGGGTGCGGAAGGAATGCAGCACCGGTGAATGACGAGGAATGTCGGAGGATCCAACAAGCTTGGATTAGAGAACAAAAAGAAAAATCTTAAGAGATGAAAAAGGATTTGGAAGAGCATTTTGAGGAAAAACGAGAGTAGAATCTTAACACTCTTGATGAATTTTGTACTATCTTGACCTTAAAAAGTTGTAGTGAAAAAGGAAATAGCAGTAGTAAACTGTATAAAAGAATTAAGAGTTTGTTTTGTTTTGTATGACTTGTGCGGACCATAAGATAGCTGTTTAAATTGTTTGATCTGTATAGTAATCTCTTGGTATGACAAAAATAGAATGGTAAAATCGTTATTGCGGAAGAATACTCATTTTAGCGGTATGGTTGATTGATTTATATAATTATGGTGGACTGGTGAAGGAAGTCAATAATGAATTAAGCAACTACAAGGTATGACAATGAACTATTCATTTTATAAACGTAATCAGTCAAGAACTGATGAGTAAGGTTGAGCTTCTAATAACGAGTGGTATGCAATTTGATGGATACATAGCTAAGAGTAAATTTGAGGTCATGATTTAATAAAATCGCACTGAATGTCGCGATGAAAGTATATGAATATCAAAAGTGAAATATATTCAAAACTAGATATATGGAGACTAAGGTTTTGATCAAAAACTTGTGATAGAAAGTTAGTTTTGCAAATTGTGGTTTCCATAATCATAACATGTATGGAGGTTTTTAATATATAGACATACGTTGCATTGTTAAAGTTGTAAATGGCTTTAAAGATGAACCTTTGATTGTGTAAGTCCTCAACAAATTCTTATTAAAGCATGTGTTCAAGCAATTTGGAAGTATACGGAGAAAGCATGAGAGAATATTACGTGAATTGAAAAGCTTCCTTGTAGACTTAGATATTGGGAGCGACATAAAGATAAGACTCACGAGTTGAAATATGGTCATTGGTTTGGATGCTAAGTTTCGTTATTTGGAGTCTTCAGTGCATTAGGGAGATGTTAAGATAAAAATGATCAGTAATGGATAATGGAAATAGAGGTATATTGTAAGTAATAAGTAATTATATGTATGATGATATATACATATAAAGATTATTAATATGTGGACATACACTTGGAGTTGTAATTTACAAATTCAAAGTATTTAAGATATGATAAAATGGAATTAGTATTATTCAAGGTACGTAAACCTTCTAATTAATTTCTGTGGAGTATGCATGATAGTAGAATAGAGGAACATAGCGTTGTGATATTATGTGGTGAAGTTACTATATATTATGGAAAGAATATTCTGAAGAGGAATTTGGTGATTGTTGACAAGTGTTTGGGATAATATGAATTTGAAAATATTGACCTTACCTATCATTTGTGATAAGCACAAGGGAATATAAATGGTTATGGAAATTGTGATGTAAGCTTGGAGGAAAACTAAATGGTTAAGGACGATTAAGGTAATAATCTTTAATTTGGATGAATAACATTGATTAAGTAAACTCCAACAGTCATCGTACCGCGAAGCTATGAACACTTCATGTCTAAGACCTGTTTGGGACACATGAATAGAATGTGGCATATGTGAAATTGGATGTATGAGTTGAACTAAAGTCATTAAACTTGATTCAAAATCTTATTAATTAGAGTTTTAAGGTTTCTAAAAGGTATCGATACGAATGAATTGAAAAATTGTCTTTATTGCTCTATATATTGGCATATAAGAGAAAGAAAAGTTAGAGAAATTTTGAGATGGATACATAAATATAAATTAATATGTGGAGTGTCGAGACGAATAATATGTGACTAAAGTCAAATCTTAAGAAATAAAGGACACAAGAGATTAGACCTTGTTAAAGGCTAAAGAGAAATTGAGGGAAATGTTAGATAAATGTATGAAATATTGATAAATAATGTTAATTGTCAAGCCCAGCCCAAAAATATCGGTTATGTCATGCATATAATTGACATCATGCCTGCACACTAGAATATCTCGAAAAAATAGATAAAAATCGGTATTGTATTTAGAAATACAATTAAGTCGATTTATACCTTGAACTAGTTAAAATAAAGATTTTAAGGTGAAATTGGGAATTTTACAGTCCAGGGATGACTTAAAATGATAATTCGGAGTTCAAGGTCCGATTTGGAGTCAATTCAAAATTTTTGAAATTCAAGGGCAAAATTGTCATTTTGCCACCTAAAAATTTGATTTGGATGTTTAATAAAAATTTTAACCAAGATTGATCATTTGGAGTATAATATGAGGTTTAGTAGTGAAAAATTTTAATTTTCGGTATTTTTCGGAGCATAGGGGCAAAATGGTAATTTTACCACTCCAAGGGCAAAACGATTATTTTCACCCCCAATACTTGTCAAAAACCAAGGATTTTATTCAATATTGGAATGGATAAATATAACAAATTGTGTGGTGGTGAATTAAATGATTAAAAGAAAAATATTTAAATTTTGGACTATAAGGAAATGCCACATGTCAAGCTTTATTATTTTATTATTTAGCTATAAAAATCAGCCCATAATTCCCCATTTCCCCCACCATATTTAGCCAAAGCAAGAACAAAAGCAAGAAGGAAAAAACAAAACCCTAGGTGGATAAAATCAAAGAGAAATTGTGAAAATTCAAGCAATCAAGCAAGATAAGGTAAAATTTCTTGATTTTTGCTTGAGATCTACATTACCCATGCATTTCTCCTTATTTTCCATGGCTGAATTACATGTTTTCATAATGAATTCATGGCTGACCGATTGGGTATGGAGAGAGATTGATGTTGGAATTGATTTATTTTGGGATATGTTAGTGTTTTTGATTAGTTAATGACATGTAGTATGTAAACAAGTGAAGAAAATCACATGATCCTTGGAAACCCATCATGGTCGAACCTTACATGTAATGTGGGAATGGTGGATTTGATTTTCATACAAGTGAATTGGTTGAGAATTGATGGTTTGTGATGTGGAAATTAAGTAGGAACAATATCAGTGTGAATGCACCCACAATGGCCGAAATTTTCAAGAAGAATTGTGAAGGTGATTAAGCTGAATTTTAGGTCATTTGGTTTATGTTTGGTGAATTGAAGTATTGGAAAAGAAATGGTGCAATTTGGAGCTAAATTGGACGCGTTGACAATTTATTTGGGTGATAGGTCGAATTAGGTCAACACCACATTTAAGCGGTTACTCAAACATTTATGCATTCATATAGAATTTAGGCTAATTTATACCAAATTAGCATAAATGTAGTAATCGATTAATTGTGTAACATGCCAAAGTGGTGAGTCCTTCGAGAAAGGCAAGGAAATCGCACCTGAGGATCACTAGTCAAAGTACCCGAATTCGATTTTCGAAAAGTGTGAGTAAACTTATTGTCACCTTAATTATCTAGAGTAAGTTTTACTCAATTTGATGATTTGTGAAAAAATTGATTTTAAATGGTGAATTTCTTATGAGAAAAATATGAATTTACAAAATAAATTGAATTTTTATAAATCGATTTGAAAATTAGACAATTGATTTGAAAACAGAGTAATTTGAGACTGCCTGTCTTTATTACAAATTGATGATTTGCATTGATTGGCTTTTGGTAAATATGGCATGAATGGCTGATTTAGAAATTATTTTGAATTATAAGAATTGTTTGTTTTACCATGAGTAGCTAAATTTGAAATGTTTAAAAGCGTTCCCTTCGGGGGGAGCAAAAGGTCTGACATTTGAAACTTGGCTAGTTAGGTTCTGCATGACCCGTCCTTGGGTGACCATGTTACGTAGAAGAGTAAGTCCTTGGGTGACACGTGCTACGCAAAGGAGTAAGTTAGGTGATGAGGACCCAGACTTACCAATAATTGACATGTCATGCAATTGATTTTTTATTGTTATGGTGGGGTTTATTCTACATTGCTGTGGTGGGTTTTCGTGGGCCAGCCTATTTAGAGGTGGCATGATAAACCCGGTTGATTCTTACCTCGATTGGAGAGGCGCATAGGGTATCTCCTGGGGTGACGTTTGAGTTCACTTCATGCCTAACCACCACGTGGAAGTGAGACTCAGCCAACGCCAAGGAACGACTGTGGTTTGAGAAATTATGAAATTTTCACAGCCTTGGCGAACTCGAGCGGATGCCTCGGTCAAGGTATCCCCAAGTACAAGTTTTGGCATAAGCCAGGTTTTCAGAAAATCATAAGCCTTATTAATAATTTGGGTGAAATGAATTTACTGTGATTGATTTAAACGAATTTTCATGATATGAAACCCTTTTGGAGATAGACAAATTTCATTATCGCCTTTTACTCGCCTTTAGATATTTTAGGTGATCTTTGTTTACTCACTGAGTTGTGTAAACTCACCACTCTCTTTTCCAAACATTTCAGGCCCAAAGTAGTTTGTAGATAGTTGAGTGTGCTGAGGATGACAGTTGGCTTTGCAACCTCACCAACAGTAGGTTCACTGTCCTATATACTTTTGTTCATTATGGGCCCATGTGTCGCTGTAAATTAAATTTTATACTTTGGTTGTCTGTATTATAGTCTGTTTGAATATATTTAGCTTTTATGCTATAAAAATTGTTTTCCGATAACTCTATAAAAATTGTTTTATAAGAAATTGGAATATTTTCTTGATTATTTTTATTATATTTAAATAATTATAATTTTAATCTAAAAGAAAGTTTTAAGCATCAAAATTTAATTTTAATCATGATATGTTGGTTTTCTACTCATCAGCTACATTTTTGGTTAGATTCGGAAAATTTACGGAGAAATGACCCAAACGCCCCTGTGAGGCGAAAACTTTTTTTATACTATTTTGAATTGGAAAAAGTCTAAAATCCCTGAAGATGGGATGTTTGGATATGAATGCTCACAGGGGAGGTAAGAAAACTGGTACAAAAGCCTTACAAGGTTTCAGTCGGTATTCGGGGTATGAATGCCTATCGAGACGTCGTGGCAGTTGTCACGGGCTTGATGGGAGTTTCAAGTCATGACAATTCAGTTGGTATCAGAACATAGTTTTAAAGCTTTTGGTTTTAAAATTATTTTTAAAAAATTTACAGTGTCAGTGTGGTCCTGAGTTAAGTTAAGTTAGGTTAGATTAAATAGGATGCATCTGCATATAGAACCTGAGGTTGCCTAAAACTATGTGATTTATCTTTTTTAGATTAATATGCCTCATAGACGCGAACACCCTCCTGTTATTAGATTAGTTGGGAAAGGAAGGGGTCGTTCCCAACCTCGTCAGTAGGAGGCAGTAGAGAAGGAATCAGCTACATCCACGTTTCCAGCAGCACCTGCTGCTGAGCAAGCAAAGAATCCTTTACATCCTCCACCTCCTCTGCCACCTACCGATATTCCTGGCATGCCTCTTGAAGTGGTTCAGGCATTAACAGTTTTTTTTATTGCTTTTGCTGGCCAAGTTCAGGCTAGTCAAACTCCTCCCATAGTTCCTCCAACTGCTCTTTCAGTACCACCACCCCTACCTCCTGTTCCACCACCAGTGCTGGATGTTTCTATTTCTAAGAAACTTGAAAGGGCTAGGCAGCTCAGTTGTAGTTCTTCTATGAGTGAGTTGGATGCAACCGTAGCTAAAGAAGTGGTGCAAATGGCTTTAAGAGCTGAAAAGCTTGAGAATGAAAATAAAAGAATGCGTGTAGAGTTAGCAAAAAGGAAAAATCTGAGCGTATCTCCCAGTCAGCCACCAAAAAGGGGCAAGGACACATCTGTTTTAGTAACATCTTCCCGACCACCATTTTCGTAAACACAACAGAGGCCTCCGAGATTTGACGGATCTGCGATGGCTATTTTTAGGAGGAGTTCTAGAGGATCTAATAAATGCGAAAATTGTGGGAGATATCATGTTGGACAATGTCGGGGACTGGTACGATGTTATCACTGTGGCCAGTCGGGTCACATTTGGAAAGATTGCCTACACTTAGGACAGGTTACGGTAGCTACTCCATCTCCACTAACTCATATGGATATGCGAGGAGAGATTCCTCTGGATTACAACCGAGATAGGGAGTCGTTACACGACCTGATATGGAGATAAATGAAAGATCTGGAGAAAGATAAAATTTTGATTAATAAGCGAATGGTAGTTATCTGAACAAATAGATAATTATATGTTTATGAGTTATTTGGAGATTTTTGTTTAATTGAACTCATACGAAATGTTATGGTAAGGATGCATGAATATTAGTGGCAAATTAAATATGTTAAATTAATGATAAGATCGTGTACTTGTAATGGAAAATTAGTTTTACTGATTGTGGCATAGACTGAGAGGGACACCACACGATCGTGAATGAATGTGATTGTAGCCTTAAAAGTGGAAGAATTGTTTTGATAAAGTAAATTTTAACAGTCGCAACGGCACAGTATTGACTACCAAATGCTGTCGCATTAAGAACTCTTTAGGGTTAGAAATTGGACTCACAAGTTGCAATATGGTTATTGGTTTTGACGCTAAGCTTCGACATTTGGAGTCTTAAGTGCAATGGGGAAGTATTAAGAAAAGGATGAGAAGTGAATTGAAGAGTTTCTATATTGCCTTATATATTGGCATATAAGAGAAGGGAAAAGTTAGAGAAATTTTAAGATGACTACATAAAGATAAATTAACATGTGGAGTGTTAAGATGAATAATATGTTGAGTAAAGTCAAACTTTAAGAAATCATTATTGTGAAGATTACTGCTGATCTGATTCTAAGGGATAAGGATAGATATAAGTGAAGTACCCAAGTTGAATTAAAGGTAAACAAATTGAAATTTCCTATAAAAGGTGATGACATAGAAGTTGAACATCAAATGAGAAACTAATACCCCTGTTTTCTTCGAGCTTGATAAGCGAAATTTTGAGATCAAAATTTTATTTTAAGGGGGGTAGTGCTGTCAAGCCCAGCCCTAAGATATCGGTTATGTCTTGCATATAATTGACATTATGCCTGCACACTAGAATATCTCAAAAAAGTAGATCAAAGCCGGTATTGTACTTAGAAATACAACTAAGTCGATTTATACCTCGAACTAGTTAAAATAGGGATTTTAAGGTGAAATTGAAAATTTCATAGTCCAGGGATGACTTAAAATGGTAATTCGGAGTTCGAGGTCCAGTTTGGAGTCAATCTGAAATTTTCAAAATTCAGGGGCAAAATAGTCATTTTGCCACCTAAAAATTTGATTTGGATGTTTGATGAAAATTTTAACCAAGATTGATCATTTGGAGTATAATATGAGGTTTAGCAATGAAAAATTTTAATTTTCGATATTTTTCGGAGCATAGGGGTAAAACGGTAATTTTACCACCTTAGGAAAAAAACGGTAATTTTCACCCCCAATACTTGTCAAAAACCAAGGATTTTACTCAATATTGGAATGGATAAATATAACAAATTGTGTGGTGGAGAATTAAAGGATTAAAAGAAACATATTTAAATTTTGGACTAATAAGGAAATGCCACATGTCAAACTTTATTATTTTATTATTTAGCTATAAAAATCAGCCCATAAATTCCCCATTTCCCTCACCATATTCAGCCAAAGCAAGAACAAAAGCAAGAAGGAAAAACCAAAACCCTAGGTGGAGAAAATCAAAGAGAAATTGTGGAAATTCAAGCAATCAAGCAAGATAAGGTAAAATTTCTTTATTTTTGCTTGAGATCTACATTACCCATGCATTTCTCCTTATTTTCCATGGCTGAATTACATGTTTTTATAATGAATTTGTGGCTGACCAAATGGGTATGGAGAGAGATTGATGTTGGAATTGATTAATTTTGAGATATATTAGTGTTTTTGGTTAGTTAATGACATGTAGTATGTAAACAAGTGAAGAAAATCACATGATCCTTGGAAACCCATCATGGCCAAACCTTACATGTAATGTGGGAATGGTGGATTTGATTTTCATGCAAGTGAATTGGTTGAGAATTGATGGTTTGTGATGTGGAAATTAAGTAGGAAAAATCTCAGTGTGAATGCACCCACAATGGCCGAAATTTTCAAGAAGAATTGTGAAGGTGATTAAGCTGAATTTTAGGTCATTTGGTTTGTGCTTGGTGAATTGAAGTATTGGAAAAGAAATGGTGCAATTTGGAGCTAAATTGGATGCGTTGGCGATTTATTTAGGTGATAGGCCGAATTAGGTCAACACTGCATTTAAGCGGTTACTTGAACATTTATGCATTCATATAGAATTTAGGCTAATTTTATACCAAATTAGCATAAATGTTGTAATTGATTAATTGTGTAATATGTCAAAGTGGTGAGTCCTCTGATAAAGGCAAGGAAATCGCACCCGAGGATCACTAGTCAACGTACTCGAATTCGATTTTCAAAAACTGTAAGTGAACTTATTGTCTCCTTAATTATCTAGAGTAATTTTTACTCAATTTGATGATTTGTGAAAAAATTTATTTTAAATGGTGAATTTTTTGATTTATGAGAAAAATATGAATTTACAAAATAAATTGAATTTTTATAAATCAATTTAAAAATTATATAATTGATTTGAAAACAGAGTAATTGGAGACTACCTGTTTGTATTACAAATTGATGATTTGCATTGATTGGCTTATGGTAAATATGGCATGAATTGCTGATTTAGAAATTATTTTGAATTATATGAATTATTTGTTTTACCTTGAGTAGCTAAATTTGAAATGTTTAGAAGCGTTCCCTTCAGGGGGAGCAAAAGGTATGAGGTTCGAAACTTAGAGAGTTAGGTTCTGCGGGACCCATCCTTGGGTGACTATGTTACATAGAGGAGTAAGTCCTTGGGTGACACGTGTTACGTAGAAGAGTAAGTCAGGTGATGAGGAGCCAAACCTACCAATAATTGCCATGTCATGCAATTGATATTTTATTGTTATGGTGGGGTTTATTCTACACTGCAATGGTGGGTTTTTGTGGGCTAGCCTATTTAAAGGTGGCAAGATAAACTCGGTTAATTCTTACCTCGATTGGAGAGGCACGTTGTTGGCTCCATTAGTTTTTGATGATAATAAAACATTCCCATGTCATTTGTGTCTAATAATTTTAACTAAGTGTGCAGGGCAAATGATCATAAATGAGACAATATTGCAATCTTCCTATTGAACACCTAAAGATGTGATTTGAATAAGGAACAAGGAAGACTAATAGTGATGAAGCTCTCTGGTGAAACAAGGAAGATTATCGGTTGAACAAAAGTCAAAGTGGAGAAGTGGAAGGCTGAAGCTTAGTGAGAAATAGAATCGAGTTAGTCGACCAAGAGAATGGAGTTAGTCGACTAAACGCTCTCTGGAATCTGCGTATGAAACAGAACCAACTTAGTCGACCAAGGGAAAAATTTTAGTCGACTAAGTGCTCTCTGTCTGCACCATCCTCCAAGCCACTACAAGACAAAATAAAGGCTAGAATCTTCCTCAAACTGTTTCCAACGGTCATAAATGTCCCAATAGCCAACAGACAAGCTTCTTCAACTATAAAAGGATCTTTAAATGCCAAGGAACTAACTTTTCGATAACTCAAGAGAACCTTGAGCACACTTTGGCTTCACACAAAAAGACACCATCATATTCAAGCCAAAAAGAGTAGCAAACCTGAAAATCCTTTGCACTCTTCACTGAACCTCGACGCCTATTCTTTGTATTTGTGTTTAGAACTTAAACTTGTACCACATAGATCAACCGTGTGATCACTAGGTACTTTCTTCTTTCCATCTTTGTATTCTTAGAGTGAGTGTTTCACTCTAAGTATTTGCATCAAGCAAGGTTTGCTTGGATGCTTGCAGGCTCCAACTTTACCTTGAAAAGTTGAGTGTAAAGGTTGTGGTTCAACCTTGAAAAACTACTTTGGGGTTTTAGTTTAGCTCGGGAAAAACTAGTGATAGGTTGTGGTTAAGCCTTGAAAAACCACATTGGGTTTTAGTTGATCCTGTGAAAAACTAGTGTAAAGGTTGTAGCTAAGCCTTGGAAAAGCCATTGTAAAAGCTTAGTGGAAGCTAGTGAATTCTACCGTTTTAGTGATTTGTTTGAAAATCCTTGGTTGGATAATCAAGGTAGTAGATATAGGTCCTGGACCGAACCACTATAAATACCTTGTTCATTGTCTCTTTTACTTTGCATTCTTTATTTTGAGATTAGGTCTCAATCTTGAAAAAGAGTCGAAATAGTGCTATTCAGCCCCCCTCTAGCACTCATTTTGGGACCAACAATTGGTATCAAAGCGAGTTCTCTGCATACAAGGTCTAACACCCTTAGAGAGGATCCAAATGGCTCTACAAAACTCAGTTGTAGCCGAGGGACTATCTACAAACAGACCACCTCTGTTTGATGGCTCTAATTACCCTTGTTGGAACACTAAGATGTCAATATATATTAGAGCCATAGATTATGAAATGTGGGATGTCATCACTAATGGTCCCTTTATTCCCTTAATTGTAAATGTGGTTACAAATGAGTTGATGCCTAAGCCAAGGTCTGAATGGACCAAGGCTGAAACCAAGAAAGTGTAGACCAATTTCAAGGCAATCAACACCTTGCATTATGCCTTAACTCTCACTAAGTTTAACAAAGTTTGAAGCTGTACAACAGCTAAGCAAGTGTGGGATAAGTTAAGAATTATTCATGAAGGGACTTCTCAAGTTAAGGAGTCCAAGATAGCCCTCTTGACCCACAATTATGAGATGTTCAAAATGGAACCTGGTGATGACATCACCAGCATGTTTGATAGGTTTACGAATATCACAAATAAACTTAACAAACTAGGAAAACCTAACCCCGAGCATGAGCTTGTGAAAAGACTTCTTAGGAGTGTACCTAAGTCTTGGAAGCCAAAAGTGACTGCCATGAAAGAAGCAAAAGATTTGAACATTATCACACTTGATGAAATTTGCAGATCTCTACTTACACATGAGCCGAAGCTCAAGGAAGAAGAAGAGAAGGATAAAAGAGAGGTAAAAAAGAAGAAGAAGAACATAGCACTTAAAGCCAGTATCCTTGAAGAAGAGCTGGAAGAACTCTCATGCGATGATGATGATGAATTGGCACTTGTTGCAAGAAAATTCAGAAAACTGATAAGAAGAAAGAATCGAAGATTTGCAAGAAAAATTTTTAAAAGAGACCAAGGTCCTTCATGGAAAAAAAACAAGATTGACAATAGCAAAAAGGAAGAAGTGATCTGCTACGAATGCAAGAAACCAGGGCACTACAAGTCTGAATGTCTATTGTTGAAAGAAGAAATTCCAAAGAAAAATAGAAAATCGAAAAAGGCAATGGTTGCTGTAACTTGGTCAGACAATGACTCAAGCATAGAAATTGATGAAGAAAGCTTAGAGGAAAGAGCTAACATCTGCTTAATGGCAAAGGATGCTGAAACAGAGGTATACTCATCAACTTGTGATATGTCCATGAATGATTTACAAGATGAGTATGACAATTTATGTGATGAATTTGAAAGTGTGCTTTTAAAGTACAAAAACTTAAAGAAAATGGCTACATCACTTGAAAAAGATTTGGAGAAAATAAAAAATGAATTCATTTCAGTTTTTGAGCAAAGAAATCTTATGCAAATTGAGTTGGAACATTCAAAAACAGATTTTGAATTCTTGAAGGTAAAGCTGAAAGATAAATCTGCTGCTTTGCAAAAAGTTATTGATGAAAATGCAACACTTAAATGTTTGAAAAATGATTCCTTAAAGAAAAATTTTTATGCTAAAAGGATTCATCATAATGCATCAGCTAGATGCTATTGTTGTGGAAAATATGGTCATCTACCATATGATTGTGTCAAAAATATAGACCTGTAGAAAACCAGAAAAATCTGGGCGCCAAAAGGTTCAAATATTGCCACTAACATTCAAGGACCCAACGAAGTATGAGTACGTATCAAGAAGAACTGAACCATGTTTTTGTAGGTTGAGTTGCATCTAAAGGAAACATGTTCAAAAGCTCAACACAGTAAGAGAAAGCATCCTTGGTACATGGACAGTGGTTGCTCTCGACATATGACAGGTGATGAAATACTATTTACTCAGCTTGATAAGAAAAAGGGAGGAACCGTATCCTTTGGAGATTATTCAAAAGGAAGAATTCAAGGGATAGGAACGGTTGGTAACAACTCTCATACTCAAATCAGTCATGTGTTATTTGTTCAAGGCTTAAAGCATAATCTATTAAGCATAAGTCAGCTATGTGATAAAGGGTTTAAGGTTTATTTTGATTCCAACAAATGTGAAGTAATAGATATAGGTACTAACAAGACTACCTTCATAGGTAAAAGATTGAAAAACATATATCTCATCTTTCTTGAAGATCTAGAAAAAGATAGTGAAATATGCGTAGTAGCTAAGGCTGAAAATGATAGTTGGTTGTGGCATAGAAGATTAGGACCTGTTAGTTTGAACACCATGTCGAAACTAATTAAGAAAGATCTAGTTGTTGGACTACCTAGCATTAAGTTTGAAAATGATAGAGTATGTGAAGCATGTCAGTGTGAGACCCTGTCTAAGTTGTTAGAAAACCGGTATTGTACCTATTGGTACAACTAAGTTAAATCGAGCTCCAACTAGTTTAATAGAAATTCTAAGAGGAATTTCAAAATTCTGAGACCCACAGAATAGGTCAGAATAGTGATTCAGAGTTCAAGGTCCAGTTTGGAGTCAATCGGGAAAATTGACCGGTTAGGGACAAAACGGTCATTTTCTCATTTGTTGATTTATGGAGATTTTTAACCAAGATTTGATCACATTGGGCCAAATATAATTATGTGACATACAGTTATGATTTTTGGAGTATAAAATGATGTTTAGCAGTGTAAAATGGTGATTCCCGGTGTTTTTAGAGCACAAGGGCAAAATGGTAATTTTACCACCGGAGTGCTAAATGTGAATTTTTTTGAAAGGATTTTGCCCCAATTGGGTAATATTGATTTATATTGATGTTATTTGAGGTTGGACAGTGAAAATAATGAAATTCCGGGACATTTCGGAGTATAGGGGCAAAATCGTAATTTTGCCATCCCGGGGGCATTTCGGTAATTTTCCACTACCAGAATAAATTTTTCCAGCCATGATCATCCTTGGATCAGATTTGGGCTTGACTAATCAAGTGGTGGAGATCAAATGGGAGAAAAAGTCAAAAAAAGACTAAAACGGGCCAATGGCGTGATGACACGTGGCCAACTTGTTTATTTTATTATAAAGGCTATAAAAATCAGCCTTTAACCCTTATTTATCACTCAAAGTCGGCACCCACCAGAATTGAAGCAAAAAAAAGAAGAACAAAGGAGAAAAACACAAAAAAACCTAGGGGAAATTCAAGACAAGTGTGATTTCAAGGAGAATTCAAGTGAAAAAGGGTAATAAATCTCTACTTTGGCTTGTGATCTCTAATATCTATGCTTTTGTTCTTGAATACTATGGTTTAATATGGAGATATCATGATGGGAAGAATTCTGAAAAATGGGCATGAGTATGGATTTGATGTTGGATTGGATTGAGTTTAAACTATGTTGGTGTTTAGGAGTAGTTAAGCACGATTATGGAAAAAAATGGAAGAAAGAAATTAAGTGTCATGGTTGTTCTTCATTGACCGAATCTAGGGTGTAGAGAAACCATGAAGAAATTGTTTCATTTCAAATGAAATGATTTCATTTGAAATGAAAGAAAATAGAAAAATGACAATTTAAAGTGAGAAAATGTAGTAGAAAATTTTCAGTGCTAATGCACTGCATTGGCCGAATTTTTCATAAAGAAATGGAAAAGATTGGATGCTGAAATTGGCATTAATTGAATGATTTGTGGTGAATTAAGGTATTAGAAAAAGAATGGACCAATTCGGAATTAAATTGGACATAATAGCCGATTAATCGGGTAATCGGTCGAAATTAGGCAATACCGCGTTAAAGCGATAATCGGACGCATTTTTGCCTTTGCGTATTGTACGTTAGCAATTTAAATTAGTTTATATTAGTTTGGGGGCATTATAGTAATTCCTGAATTTTATTCTGTGTTAAGGTGGTGAGAAGTCCGGAAAAGGCAAGGGAATCGTAATTGAGGACGATTAATCCGAGTGCATCCGGATTTGTGAGACGGTGAGTGAACTTGCATTTCAAATGATTTGAGAAATGCACATTGTATTGAATTAGCTGATTAAATGATTTATTCAAAGTTTTTTTAAAACATGTGCCGGGAACAAGCCCTTGATAAAATGATTTTATGTGATGAATTGTGGTAAGCATGAAGGCATGAAATTGTGCTGTTATATATGTGTCACATATGTGTGAATATGTGTGATGTATTGACATTTGATATTGTTAATATATATGTAAATGTACGTGTGTGTGATGTGTGGAAAAACACATGTCGGAGAAGTTGGATGTGGAAGGTATTGTTGGTGCACGATGTGGGGGGATGCACACTGTAGCTCCAGCTATGTGCACGATGTGGCGGGATGCACATGAGCTGGTGAGTGCACATGGTGCACATGATGATGACTCTAGCTATGTGCACGATGTGGGGGGATGCACATGAGCTGGTGAGTGCACATGGTGCACAGGACCACTCCAGCTATGTGCACAATGTGGGGGTTGCACATGAGCTGGTGAGTGCACATGGTGCACACGATATTTTCAGCAGGTGAGACAATGGAATGTTGTACTTATCTGTGTGCGTATGTATGAATTTGATTATTCCTTCATTATAAATTAAATTGAAGTGAGGGGAAGGGTTTGACAATAAATTGGATAAAAATGAATGTGTTCCAAATGTATGCATCATCTTTTAACCCTTCTCGATATTATGGCTTGTTCCTATCTAATGTTTGCTCACTGAGTTTTATACTCACCGTTTTCAAAAATTCATGTTTTCAGATCAGGAGATTGTAGATTCCTAGATCGCGGGATCCCAGTAGTCCATCTCCTGGTAGGTGTCTGGCATTCACTAGTTACCGCTTTATTGTACATGTCTCCGCTGGTAGTCTTGGGTTTCTGTATGATGGGTATGTACATGTAATGTACATTGTCGGAGTTTATATTTGACTGGTATGAATGTAAATATGTGTAAGCAATGTGAATTGCTAAATACATGACTGGAACAGTGCATGTATATTGTGATTAAAAATGCCATTGTACTTTGGCTGTGTCCACTCCCGGAAAGGGTGTGTGTGTGTATGTGTGACTGGATATGTCACGGTTAGTTGGCATTGTAATGCACACGGGGTGCATTACGTGTGGATGCCTCACACGAGCATGTATGGAATAAAGTAAGTGAAAATTAGGCTTGCTTGGGCTTAGTGAGCTATGCTCATTGGGTCCTTGCGCCGGTCATGGCCCGGGAATTGGGTCGTGACAGTCAGTTAGGAAAACAAGTTAGAACTTTATTCAAAGCTAAGAATGTTATGTCAACATCGAAACCTCTTGAAATGCTTCATATTTAACTTTTTGGTCCAAATAGCACCACAAGTCTAGGTGGTAAATCTTATGGCTTAATGATTATTGATGATTATTCTAGATACACTTGGGTTTATTTCCTTGCTCACAAGAATGATGCGTTATCAGCTTTCATAGGATGTTGTAAGAAAATTGAGAATGAAAGGGCTACATCCATTATTAGGATTAGAAGTGACCATGGAGGAGAATTTGAAAATGATGAGTTCGAGAAATATTGTAATGAAAAGGGGTTGGAACATAACTTTTCAACACCTAAAACACCCCAACAAAATGGAGTTGTGGAGAGAAAGAATAGAACATTGAAAGAGATGGCAAGAACCATGCTTTGTGAGAACAATCTTCCTAAATACTTTTGGGCTGAAGTTGTAAATACAACAGCTTACATACTTAATAGAGTTTCAATTAGAGCAATCATGTCAAAGACCCCATATGAGTTGTACAAAGGAAGAAAGCCAAACATCTCTCACCTTAGGAGTTTTGGTTGCAAATGCTTTGTTTTGAACAGTGGAAAACAACCATTAGGGAAGTTTGATGCTAAAAGTGATGAAGCAATATTCTTAGGATATGCCATGAACTCAAAAGCTTATAGAGTTTTCAACAAAAGGACACTAAATGTTGAAAAATCTATCCATATAGTTTTTGATGAATCAATCCATGTTGAAAAGGAAGCTCATGAGGATGATGAAGATTTAGAAAATCTGGAAAGACATATGGAATAAATGAGTCTAAATGATAGCAAAAATAATGAAGAAGACTCATCTAAGGAAGAACCTGTAGCTCCACCTCTTGAAAATTTACAAAGATAAGAAATCCGGCATAATGACTTACCTAGAAACTGGAGATATGTGAGAGGTTACTCTCAAGAACAAATCATAGGTGACATATCTCATGGAGTTAAGACTAAGAAAGGAACTAGGGAGGCATGTGAATTTTCAGCTTTCATTTTTCAAATTGAACCAAAAAGTTTTCAAGAAGCTGAAAAAGAGGAAAGCTGGATTTTAGCCATGCAAAAGGAGCTGGATCAATTTAAGAGAAATAATGTATGGTCACTAGTGCCTAAGCCCTCAAATCATCCTATTGTTGGCATTAAATGAGTATTTAGAAATAAGGTTGATGAACAAGGAAATGTAATAAGAAACAAAGCAAGATTGGTGGCAAAGGGATATAATCAAGAGGAAGGCATTGATTATGAAGAAACCTTTGCACCTGTAGCTAGAATAGAAGCCATAAGGTTATTGGTTGTCTTTGCTTGTCATATGAACTTCAAGCTGTACGAAATGGATGTGAAGAGTGCATTCCTTAATGGACTCATTCAAGAGGAGGTTTATGTTGAACAACTTGTTGGTTTTGAAGATTTTGAGAAACCAGATCATGTCCTTAAACTTCACAAAGCCTTGTATGGAATGAAACAAGCTCCTAGAGCTTGGTATGAAAGGCTTTCCAAATTTCTTGTAGAAAAAGACTCTGTTAGGGGCAGCATCGATACCACACTATTTATCAAGAGATATCTAAATGATCTGATCATAGTTCAAATCTATGTTGATAACATTATATTTGGTGCTACTAATGAATCTCTTTGCAAGAACTTTGCTAAGGAAATGCATGGAGAATTCGAGATGAGCATGATGGGAGAATTGAAGTACTTTCTTGGCCTTCAAATCAAGCAATGCAAAGAAGGAACCTTTACCAACCAAGATAGATACATTCAAGACATGCTCAAAAAGTTTGATATACTGAAATTGAAATCCATCAGCACACCAATGAGTACATCTACAAAGATTGACGCTGATGAGAAATGTAAAGATGTAGATCAAAAGCTCCATAGAGGTATGATTAGATCTCTTCTTTACTTGACTGCAAATAGACCAGATATTCAGTTCAGTGTGTGTTTATGTGCTAGATTTCAGTCTCAACCTAAAGAAACACACCTTACTATTGTAAAAAGAATATTTAGATATCTCATAGAAACTCAAAGCTTAGGAATTTGGTATTCAAAAGAATCACCATTAAGCCTTGTAGGATATTTAGATGTTGATTTTGCAGGAAGTAGAACTGATAGGAAAAGCACAAATGGAACATGTCAGCTGCTAGACAGCATGCTAGTATGTTAGTCAAGCAATAAGCAAAATTTTGTAGCATTGTCCACTACTAAAACAGAATATGTGCTCCTAAGAAGTTGTTGTGCACAGATTTTATGGATTAAGCAGCAATTGAAAGACTACGGGTTGTCCTTGAATAACACTCCCATATATTGTGACAACACCAATGCTATAAATATTTCAAAGAATCCTATACAGCACTCAAGAACCAAACATATTGAGGTTAGACACCACTTTATTAGAGATTATGTAACTAAGGGAGAAATCAATATTGAATTCATGAGCACATTGCATCAACTTGCTGACATATTTACAAAACCATTTAGTGTGGATAGATTATGTGAAATTAGAAGAAATTTAAGATTATGTTGTTTGAAATAGTTATAGAAAGAAATCTGGATTAAATAGAGAAAAACAGAAGAGACTTAGTCGACTAAAGTGTGAAACACAGTCAACTAAGAGCATTCTGTTTTATTAGATCAAAATAACTGATGGCTAAATGATAAAGGATTAAATTAATGAGATTTTTTGTCTACCGGGTGATAAAATAAAAAGGGAAACCTGAAGCAGTAAATAGTAAAAATATGAGAGGGAGTTTTGAAATTTGAGAAAATAAGGCATTTGTAAAGAAGGAGGCAGACGGTTTATAAGTTAGAAACAGTCAATCACTTCTTAACCCTCTTATAACCGATTCTCTCAACCTTAGCAATCTCATTTGTTTTTCCTCTTCTTCTGAAACCAATCGAGAACCACTCTTCTGTCATCTTGGAACCCTAAGCAAAAATCATCTTCAAAAATCATAATGGCCAAGTCGACCCTACTTAAGGATTTACTAGCAAAGAAAAAAGGGAAAAGACCAGCATGAAAAAAACCCGAAGCTGAGCACCCACAGAAAAAGCAAAAAGAGGCATTGGGTTCTTCACCAAAGAAGTTTGGGAAAAGCTTTGAGAAGAGAAAACGAAAAGAGAAAAAGAAAAAGATTGAGAAACTGGGAAAGAAGAGCAAAGGAGAAAAAGGTACATCATCTACTTTTTCCATGAAATTTAGAAACAAAATTCATGAAGAGAGATTTAAGAAAATCAAAAATGCCCCCACTGCATGTGGAAAGTACATTGATTGGGAGAGTTTCAGTGAAACTCCTAAACTCCAAACAAGCTTGACAGATTACTTTAATGAACTGAGTATTAAAGAGTATAGCTCTTTCAAAGACAGGACGTATAGTGCTAGTTTAGTTAAAGAATTCTATGTTAGCATTGCATTTAGTGAAAGAGAGCTTGATGATTCAGAGGACTATTCAGAAGAAAATCTGAATGTTTTTCTAAATGGGAAAGAATTCTTAGTTACAGCCTCAGACTTGAGTAACTTGCCAGGAATTGAAGGAGAAAATGGAGAGTATGAAATGCCTAACAAGTATGATCCTGCTTCTGTGTGGGAAATTGTCACTAGAAAGAAAGAAAAATTCTCTTCAAAGAGTAATGCAGGACTGATTTTTAGTCCACAATTTAGAATCCTACATTACTTTGTAGCCGCAAATCTGCATGGTATGAGTGGTAGCCTAAGCTACATCAGCCTTCAAGACCTTTGGCTGATGGAGCATGCATTTACTGGTGAAGTTCTGAACCTTGGACGTTTCATGATTGAAAGGATGAGGGCGGCATGTAAACTGGAGAAGATCCATTTGCCTTATGGGAATGTGATCACATCCCTTATCAAGAAGAAAGGAGTATGGGCCAAGAGGTACGATATGGATATGGTCAAAAGTAGAGACCAACCAATCTACCTAGGAAGCTTAATCAAGATGGGATATAAGGTGTATGGGGACACTTTCAGTAAAACCTCCAAGATTACTTTAGTACAAACTCAGCCAGAGGTAGCCCCAACACAACCAGAAATAGCAGCCCCTCTATTCTCCAATGAAGTAATGTTCAACCTGTTGATGAGAATGGATGCCAAGCTCACTGATCAGGGAGCTAGGCTTGTTAAAATTGAAGAAAGAATGAATGAAATTGAAGCCAGCTTGAAAGCCAAATCTGAAATACGAACTGGACCTGCTGATGCTGACTCCTCTCCTACTGAGAGCATGGCACCAGAGGGACAAGATGCAAGTCCTGAATTCCAAGCTGAAGAATCAACCTACCAGAGTGCAAGCCTTGGTCATCATGACCCTAAACCAGAACTTGAAGAACCTCATAAAACCACCTCAGCAGAAAGGGAAACATCCGAACAAGGCAAGGTAATTGGTTCACCACCTAGTTCTCTTGAGCATCAATCCTCACCACAGCCTGAACAGGAAGCATCCCTTCCTTATTCTAATGAAGTGTCTATCATGGGACTTTTCTATCAAATGGTAAGAGAAGAGCAAGTAGAAAAAGAGGCAGCAACACTTAAGCTGCTCAAGCAATAACCTCAAAACAGGAAGCTGCAAAAAAAGGGAAGGACAAAGGAAAAGCAAAAGCAAAAGACACAGCTCCTGCATCTAAGCCTCAACCACTTGCCATGAGACAGAAGAAGACAGCAAGAAAATCAATACCTCCAAGAACAAGGAAGTCTTCAAGATTGGCAAAAAAGGCAAAATCACCTTTTGCAAGCACTCATCAAGCCTCAGTAGAAGTTTTTGATCAAGCAACTCCAGAGAAAGCTATAGAGACATCTCCTCAGCCTCCTCAGCAAACTCTTGAAACAACCTTTCAACCTTCTCTGAGACCACCTTATCTTTTTCCCTTAAATCCTTGGTGGGAACAAATAATGTCCCCTGAATCTACACCATCTCCCTCTGAATAATGATACCTCAACTTCTTCCCTAATGTGACAAAAATGGGGAGTAGTAATCTCAAGAAAAATAAAAAAAAATGAGGATAGAGGTACTAGACCTTTAGGGAAAATATCAAGAAAAAATAAAAAAATCCTAAGGGTAGAGGTACTAGACTTCTAGGATAGAAAGGTAGCAAAAACAAAACTAGGGGTATTTTTGGAACAAATTTCTAATTACTGGTTTTGTTGGATATTTATGCCTCAATGGCATTCAAACACTAAATCTTAATCTTGGCTGACTTTATGGATGTTTAGAATATGCTTGTTGATAGTTGTTTGAAATGCTTAAACTTTGAAATGGATACTTATGGCAGTATGAAACTTGGTTGGAAATTTGTCTGCTGATACTGTGCAATACTACTACAATTTTATGATATTGTGCTGATATTGAGTTATTATGTTGATAAACCATTCCTGAGATGATAATGCAAAAGTTGAATATGTGTTTAAGTACATATGGATGATGATTCATAGAGAGTTTGCTAGAAAAATGATGGTTTGAATGAAATCTGGAAATAACAAGCAGTCGATAAAAATCTGCAGAAATTGAAAAGTGATAAAATCTGTCAACATGTCATTTGCTCTGAAACGTGCATATATGAACATTTTCTATCAAAGGCAAGCATGTACAAAATCACTATGAACATAACTTGGATAAAAACTTGTTGGAATGGATGAAAAATATGCACAAACTTAGGGGGAGCACACACTTAGGGGGAACATGAACTTAGGGGGAGCAATCCTCACTTTCTGGTGAAACTAAAGAAGGAATTAAAAAGACACCATGTTGTCAACCAAGGGATGTTTTGTCATCATCAAAAAGGGAGATATTATTGGCTTCATTAGTTTTTGATGATAATAAAACATTCTCATGTCATTTGTGTCTAATAATTTTAACTAAGTGTGCAAGGCAAATGATCATAAATGAGACAATATTGCTATCTTCCTATTGAACACCTAAAGATGTGATTTGAATAAGGAACAAGGAAGATTGATAGTGATGAAGCTCCCTAGTGAAACAAGGAAGATCATCGGTTGAACAAAAGTCAAAGTGGAGAAGTGGAAGGCTGAAGCTTGGTGAGAAACAGAATCAAGTTAGTCGACCAAGAAAATAGGGTTAGTCGACTAAGCGCTCTTTGGAATTTGCGTATGGAACAGAACCAACTTAGTCGACCAAGGGAAAAATTTTAGTTGACTAAGTGCTCTTTGTCTGCACCATCCGTCAAGCCACTACAAGACAGAATAATGGCTAGAATCTTCCCCAAATTGTTTCCAACGGTCATAAACGTCCCAACATCCATCAGACAAGCTTCTTCAACTATAAAAGGATCTTCAAATGCCAAGGAACTAACTTTTTAATAACTCAAGAGAACCTTGAGCACACTTTGCTTCACACAAAAAGACACGATCATATTCAAGCCAAAAAGAGTAGTAAACCTGAAAATCCTTTGTACTCTTCACTGAACCTCAATGCCTATTCTTTGTATTTGTGTTTAGCACTTAAACTTGTACCACATAGATCAACCGTGTGATCACTAGGTACTTTCTTCTTTCCATCCTTGTATTCTTAAAGTGAGTGTTTCACTCTAAGTGTTTGCATCAAGCAAGGTTTGCTTGGATGCTTGTAGGTTCCAACTTAGCCTTGAAAAGTTGAGTGTAAAGGTTGTGGTTGAGCCTTGAAAAACCACTTTGGGATTTTAGTTTAGCCCGGGAAAAACTAGTGATAGGTTATGGTTGAGCCTTGAAGAACCACATTGGGTTTTAGTTGATCCCGTGAAAAACTAGTGTAAAGGTTGTGGCTAAGCCTTGGAAAAACCATTGTAAAAGCTTAGTGGAAGCTTGTGAATTCCACCGTCTTAGTGATTTGGTCAAAAATCTTTGGTTGGATAATCAAGGTAGTGGATGTAGGTCTTGGACCGAACCACTATAAATACCTTGTTCATTGTCTCTCTTACTTTGCATTATTTATTTTGAGATTAGGTCTCAATCTTGAAAAAGTGTCGAAATAGTGCTATTCACCCCCCTTCTAGCACTCACTTTGGGACCAACACATATAAGGTATCTCCTAGGGTGAGGTTGGAGTTCACTTCATGCCTAACTACCACGTGGAAGTGAGACTCAACCAACGCCAAGGAACGGCTGTGGTTTGAGAAATTATGAAATTTTCACAGCCTTGGTGAGCTCAAGCGGATGCCTCAGCCAAGGAATCCCCGAGTACAAGTTTTGTCATAAGCCAGGTTTTCAAAAAACCATAAGCCTTATTAATAATTTGGGTGAAATGAATTTACTGTGATTGATTTAAATGAATTTTCATGATATGAAACCCTTTTGGAGATAGACTGTTTTCATTATTGCCTTTTACTCGCCTTTAGATATTTTAGGTGATGTTTGTTACTCATTGAGTTGTGTAAACTCAGCACTCTCCTTTCCAAACATTTTAGGCCCATAGTAGTTTGTAGATAGTTGAGTGTGCTGAGGACGACAGTTGGCTTTGCAACCTCACCAATAGTAGGTTCACTGTCCTCTATACTTTTGTTCATTGGGGGCCCACGTGTCGCTGTAAATTACATTTTATACTTTGGTCGTCTGTATTACAGTATGGTTGAATATATTTAACTTTTACGCTATAAAATTGTTTACCGATAACTCTATAAAATTGTTTTATAAGAAATTAGAATATTTTCTTGATTATTTTTATTATATTCAAATAATTATAATTTTAATCTAAAAGAACGTTTTAAGCATCAAATTTTAATTTTAATCATTATATGTGGGTTTTCTACTATCAGGTACATTTTTGGTCAAATTCAAAAATTTTATGAAAAAATGACCAAAACGCCCCTGTGAGGCGAAAACTATTTTAATACTGTTTTGAATTGGAAAAAGTTTAAAATCTCTTAAGATGGGATGTTTTGGAGATGAATGCCCACAAGGGAGGTAAGAAAACTAGTAGAAAAGCCTTGTGAAGTTTCAGTCGATATTCGGGATATGAATGCCTATTGAGACGTCGCGGCGATTATCACAGGCTAGATGAGAGTTCTGGGTCTTGACATTAATACCGAGTGATAAAGGTGTGAATGGAGATTTCAAGAACGATATAGCAAATGAAATTATATAGAATATATGGCTATGAAAAATTTATAAATCTTGCCTTAACTTTGTTGAAAGAAAAGAATTGTAAATTATACACAATAAGTGTAAGGTGGATGATTTTGAAACTCGCTAAGGAGCCAAACGGCTAAGTCACAAGGTAAGTGGTCACATGCTTGCTTTCATGAGCATTAAGTCATGTGGTTATGAAAAGGAAGCTGTAAGCTGAAAGCGATATTCGTACTGATATTGAAAAGTATTTAAAGAGAACTTAGTTTCAAGTCTTGCAATTTCGAGAACAAATTGTAGATTGGCCAAGGGATAATGACATCATGTTTATATGAAAGAATGGAATGATAGATGATTGAAGTAAAATTTGATAAGGAAGTTGGATAATGAAACATTCTTAGTATATTACGGAAAAATTGGAATTTGAAAATGCTTGAGGCATATATTACTCAAATGAGTTTAAGTCTTAAACGACAAATTAATATAGGAATGCAAGAAGGATATAATAGAATGTAGATGCGTGAGAGATAAATTGAGGTAAGAAACACGTTGAATGGTATTCAAAACACATAATAAGGAATATGGACATCTGAACGTGCATGTATCTGTATATATATATATATATGTGGAGTCAATAATACGATCAGCTGGAGTAAAGAATCATTCATAATGGTTTAGGATTTGAACTTAATAAATTTGAAGAGTTGTATAGATAATGTAACAGTCAGGAATCCTATTAGGAGTTGAATTTTAGGGAATTTATAGCTTAACCATACTATAAGCCACATGAGATGAACTAGTATGATTAAGAAGATCAGGATTTCATAAATGCAAGGTAAATATGAAGTATGTGGAAATGATTGAAGCTATTAATCTTCTTTAAAGCTGAGGATATGTACAGGAATGAATATTGAGAAGTTGAAAGGAATGAAGTAATGAGATGATAATTAGTATACATGAATAAGTATAAAATACAGTTGAAATTGACATGATTGACATAGAGTTATGGTTCCAACTTAATGATAGTAATAGAGACGTGCTTGATGTCTCGATATAAGAGATCATGATTGTACAAGGTATTGTATGTCACAACTCGGAACCACCTTCGAGTCCGTGACAACCGTCGCGATGTCTCGATAGGCACTCATCCCCCGAGTACCTTATCACGACCTCGCAAGGCTCTAGTGCTAGCTTTTCATCTCCCCCATGGTTATTAATTTCCAATTAACATTTTTCAAAGAATAAAATCAAGTTTCAGATTAAAACAGTCAAAATGTATAATTTTCCACATAAAGGCGTTTTCGTCTTTTTTGTCCAAAAATTTCAAAATCAGTAAAAACGTTACATAAAAGCAGAATAAACATAATTCACAATCGAAAATAAATTTTGATATCGAAAACCCTTATAAAAATAAAATTTTTAGATAATAGAATAAAATAAAAATATTAAATGAAATATTACATTTTATTATAAAATGATATTTTTAAAAACATCGTAAATCAATTTTCAGCACGTGAAAGTAAAATAAATTTATACATATAGTATTATGGATAAACAAAGTATGTATATTAATTACAATGACACGTGGGCCCCACTATGTACAACTATATACCATTGTTAGCTAGGATGCGACTTTGAGCTAGCCTTTCAATGCAATCCAAGTGTCTATCAATAGTCTTGAGCCTGAAATGGGTGGAAGAGAGGGTGATGAGTTTTACAATCCAGTGAGTAGGTAATTACCATCTACGATATCTAAAGTCGAGTAGATGGAGACAAAGGAAAACACCACGTAATTGAGCAGTTCATAGTACAAACTTCAATTTTTATCTCATAAAAGACAATTCAATTTCAATAAAAATAATCAAAATCATAAAAATCCTTAAATCACTAGGCTTATGATTTCTTTTAAAACCAGGCTATTGCCGAAACTCTTACTCGATGATACCTTGGCCTCGGGCATCCAACCGAGTCTACCAAGGTTGTTAATATCATATTATATTTGAAAATATAGTTGTTCCTTAGCGTTAGCAGAATTTACTCTCATGTGGGGTTATACATGGAGTAAATTCTATGGTCACCTCAAGAGTTACCCTGCGCGCCTCTCGTACCAAGGTGATATAATCACTAGGTTTACTGTGCCCCTCTAATAGGCTGGTCCACAAACACCCGCCACTGCAGCGAATAATTAACCCACCAATCAACAAAACTTTTGCAGCATAACAAGGCAATTTTTATACTAGCCAACCTGCACGGCAGACAACAATTCATGCAACTTCAACACAATAAACTAGCCAAGCATGCTCTCCAAGATCATAAGCCATAAATTTCAAATTAAATACATAAGCACAAGTTCAGCACAGGTCTCCACATACTTAGTGTTATAAAATCAATTCTTTTCAATTTAAAAATCATTTATAAATTCAATTCATTAAAAGCACTAAAATAGATAAAACTACTCTAGATATTGAAAAAGGTAATTTATCCACTCACTGTTTTAGGAGTTCAAAACACTCCTAGTCTCGATCGTCCGACACAATCTCTTTGCCTTTGTCGGAGGATTCACCACCTATACGTTACGCATGACACGAATTTCAATAAATTATGTCAATTAATCATAATTCATTTCAGGCTCTATAATTCTAAATGAGTGCATGAAATGCAATGCAAACTATTCGAATAACCGTTTAAACACGATATTCGACCTAGTTCACCTACATTCGTCTGAATTGGCTAAAGTCTTCAAATTAACTCCAAATTGATTTCTTTCAATTTATATACTCTAATTACACCCAATTTACCTTAATGACTGTGAATGTGATACAAATTATCAATCCGAATCACATAGTGCACTTGTTTGCACTTTAAGTAAAAATTTTGATTTTTGCACCGAAATTTTTCATTAATTTTCTAACTTTATAATTCATCAAAATTCACCTAAATACCTCAAATTTGCATGAATTTCAGTAGCCATTCTCTCCTAGAAGGTTCGGCCATAAGGGGTTCAAGGTGAAAAAATCAATTTTCTTGCTTGTTTTGTATATTACACATGACCAAACTAACCAAAAACACTACCTCGTTAATTATCTAACTAGATTCAAGCTCAAATCTCTCTCCTCTATGTTCGGCCAACATGTGTTTGTCATACCCACTTGTGATTTTTGCATGGAAAATGGAAAAGAAAGCCTGGATAATGTAAAACACTAACAAAAATCAAGAAATTTACCTTTTTCAAGCTTGATTCCTTGAATTCTCTTGATTTCCCCTTGAATTTTCAGCCTAGAGTTTATGTTTCCTTTTCTTCTTTCTTTGCTTGCTTTGGCCGACCCTTACAAGGGTTCTTGGTTGAGTTTTAAACCTTTTTATAAGCCAAATAAAATATTATTTATTTTTAACACATTTTTATTTTTTATTAATTTATTTTTCATTAATCATCGATTTGACTTTCTTTCTCCACCACACATTTTTTTCACTTATCCATAGCTTAAATGAAGTTTCTAGACTTAGCCAAAATCTTGGTGTTGTAGTTTTCAAAAATTACAATTTTACCCCCGTAAAAGTGAAAAATTACATTTTTGCCCCCAAACCTAAAAAATTACAAAAATTCATATTTTTCACTCCTCATACTCATATCATACTTCAATTAATCATATTTGATCCAAATCCTCTTAAAAAATTCAAATTTTGTTCTCGGGTGGTAAAATTATGATTTTACCCCTATACTTTGAAATATACCGAGATTATATTTTTTTCCACTTTTCAACCTCAAACAACACTTCAATTGATCAATCTTAATCAAATGGGGTCAAAATCTTTTCTAAAAATTCTCGTTTTATCCTTTAGTGGCAAAATTATCGTTTTGTCCATGTGCTCCAAAAATACTGAAAATTATATTTTTTTCACTGCTAAACCTCTTATTATACTTCCAAAGATCATATTATGCTTCAATTGATTAATCTTGGTCAAAATTTTCATCACATAACCTAATTTATATTTTAAGTGGCAAAATGGCCATTTTACCCCTAATCGGTCAATATTCCTGATTAACTCCAAATCGGCTCTTGAACTTTGAATCTCCATTTTAAGCCATCCCTAAACTGTAAAATTCTCAATTTCATCTTAAAATTCCTATTTTAATTAGTTCGAGGCATAATTCCACTTAGTCATACCTCCAAGCACAATATCGATTCTTAATATCTTTCCAAGGCATTCAAGTATACAAACATTCTATCCCACACTTGAATAACACGCATATATTTTATAAAGTCAAGTTTTACACTGCAAATATGATTTCAAAGGATAATGATAGACATGAGGAATGTACTCAAGTCGAATTGGAGGTAAATGAGGTGAACGAATCAAAATTTCCTATGTAAGGTGATTTTATAGGAAATTGAACATTAGATGAAAGATTAATACCCCCATCTTCTTTCCGAATTTAATAAGTGAAATTTTGAGGTAAAAATTTTATTTTTAAGGGGGGTAGTGCTGTAAAGCCTGACTCTAAAAAAATATATGTCATGTTATCCATGTGCTGGATGGAATGTTTACAAATTCGAATGCCTTTCAAAAGTATTAAAAGTCGATATTGTAACTAAAGGTACAACTAAGTCGATTTAAGCCTCAAACAAGTTCAAATGAAGATTTTAAGATGAAATTGAGAATTTTAAAGTCTGAGAATAACTTAAAATGGTGATTTTGAGTTCGAGGGCTGATTTGGAGTCAAATCAAAATTTTTGAGATCTAAGGGTAAAATTGTCATTTTGCCACTCGAGGATAAAATGGAAATTTTTTGAAAAGATTTTGATCACATTTGACTTATTGGAGTATGATTTGAGGTTGAGAAGTGAAAAATTGTAATTTCGGTATTTTTCGGAGCATAGGGGCAAAATCGTCATTTTACCACCCGAGGGCAAAATTGTAATTTTGCACCACCCAATATATGTCCAACACATGAATCACAGTTATTATTATTGTGGATGAGTGAGAAATTATGTGTGGTGAAGATGAAATACTTAATTATTAAGTAATGAAAAGTGGACCAATAAAAAAATGACATGTGGCACATTTATATCCATGTATATAAAGCTTTAAAAATCAGCCCATAAACCCCCAAAATTCATTCATGTTGGTCGACCAAAGAGGAGAAAAGAGAGAAAGGAAGAAGAACAAACCCTAGCCACCAAGATTCAAGAGAAAAGTGTGAGAATTCAAGAAAAACAAGTGAAAAAGGTAAAATTTCTTATTTTGGCTAGTGATCTATCATTCTTGTGCATTATTTTCCATTTTAAACGGTTGAGAATCAAGATCTCATGATGGTGTTCTTCCTGGTCAAAGCTTTAGAGAGAGGTTTTGATGCTTGAATTGGTTAGATTTCAATAGATTTTAGTGTTTTTAGTTAGTTAGTGATGTGTAATATAAAAACAAGTGGAAGAAAAATCACACAATCTTTGGTACCCATCAAGGCAAAAATTTATGGAGTGAATATTAGAAAGGAATTTTGTGACATTTTATGTTAATTGATTAGGATTTAATGGTTTTAATTAATGGTGGTGATGGAAACCGAAATTGATGACATTTAGCATGAAAACCATAAATTTCACATTAAACCTTCATAGGCCGAATTTCCTATGTGAATTATTGGTGATGAATTTGATTGAATATCAAGTGATTTGATAGGGAAAATAATGGTTTATGGTGTGGGAATTAAAGATTTATGGTGTAAAAATGTAGCTTGAAAAATGTTAGCGTTAATGGACACACATTGGCCGAATATTCCAAAATGAAATGTGAAGGTGGTTTTGCCACATTTCATGTTAATTGACTAGTATTTGATGAATTAGAGTATTGAAAGAGAAATAGAATCAATGAGAGTTAAATCGGACGTATTGGCCATTTAACTGGGCAATAAATTGAATTAGGTCAATACCGTATCTAGATAGTCACCCGAGCATTTCATATTTCATTTTACGCATTAGAATAGAGCCTGAAGTAGAATTATATGATGTGACACAATATATTGAATTATGTGTCATGTATTGTATATAGGGGGTGAGGATTCTGGTAAAAGTACAGAGATTGTGCCCGAAGACCGAGACTAAGAGTACATCGACTCTTAATACTGTGAGTAAACTTATTATCGCCTCAATTATCTATAGTAGATTTTATTCAAATTGGTATTTTGTAGAAAAATGATTTTTAAATGGTGAATTGCTTGTTTTATGAGAAAAATGTGATTTAATAAAATGAAATGAATTTTTAAAAATTGAATTGAAAAATTAGATGATTGATTTGAAATTAAAGTAATTGGAGACCACGCGCTTTATTGTAAATTATGATTTAAATTAAATGACTTATGATATTATGGCATGATTGGCTGAATTGATAATTGTATTGAAAAATGTGAGCTGTCTGCTTTGTCCTGATAAATTGGTTAGCAATGAAATTGACAAATCATGCTATCAAATGTTTATTGGGATATGATCTACTGCAGTAGATGGGTTTCCGTGGGCCAACCTATTTAGAAGGGGCACGGTAAACCCCACTATATATCTTTATCTCAGTTGTAGAGGCGTAAAGGGTTGTCTTGAGGTATGACAGAGTTCACCTCATGCCAAACCACCACGTGAGGGGGAAACTCAACCAACACCAAGGAATTGCTGTATTTTGAACATTTATGAAGTTTCAACAGCCTTGGCGGTCTCAATCGGATACTTCTGATCAAGGTGTCACCGAGTATGATTTTTTTTTATTGTTGGCATGAGCCAAGTTTTCAGGAAAACATAAGCCATGTTAATTTTCGAGCAAAATGAATTTAATTTGTCTAGTGAAAGAAATTGAAATGTTATGAATCATTTTATGCTGGTTTATTTTAATTGTCTCCATTTACTCGACTTTAGATAGTTGAGATGGTATCTGTTTACTCACTAGGATTATAAAATCTCACCACCCTCATTTCCATCCATTTCAGGCTTAGGATAGTCAGTAGTTAGCTGATATCGTCGTCACGAGACAAATTTTGGAGTTGCAACCTTGGAAATGAAAGGTTTACCGACTCATAGCCTTAGTTCAATTTTGTCGTACGGGGGCCCACTTGTCATTGTGTATTGAGTTACATACTCTGGCTATCTTTGTTACAGTATGTAAGAATTTACTTTACTTTCACGTTACAAAAATTATTTACGTAGCTTTCTATAAAAATTGTTTGACCAGAAAATATAATATTTTATTCAATATTTTTATTATATTCAAATAGCTACCATTTCAGTTTAAATAAAGGTTTTAGACATCTAAACTTATGTTTGATTAAGAAATATGTGTTTTCCACCCACATATTACATTTTTAGCCGATTTCAAAAATTTTAGAGTAAAATGACGAAAATACCCTTGTATGTAAAAATTTCTTTTCGACTAATTTTGACTTGAAAATGGTTACTATTTCTTCAAAATATGATTTTAGTAACTATTGCTCACAGGGGAGGTAAGAAAGCTGATATAAAAGCCTTGTGAGATTTCGGTCAGTATTCGGGGTATGAATACCTATCGAGACGTTGCGGTAGTTGTCATGGGTTCGATGGGAGTTCCGGGTCATGACACATACAATAGTATGAATAACTAGAACATGCAATTTAGTATACATTGACCAGTGTGCCCTCGAACAACGAAATTGATCTAAGGCTGTGATTCGGAAAAACCTTTGATTTCCAAGGTTGCAACTCCAAAATTCGTCTCTTGACAATATCGGCTAACTACTGACTATCCTGAGCCTGAAATGTGAGGAAATGAGGGTGGTGAGATTATAAAATCCCAATGAGAAAACATATATCATCTAAAATATCTAAAGTCGAGTAAATAGAGACAATGAAATCTTCCCATCACAATAGGTTTCATAACATAAAGATTTATCCCAATCCATACAAATAAATGTGTTTTGTCCAAATAATTAATAAGGCTTACGATTTTCTTTAAAACTTGGCTCATGCCAAAGCCAATACTCGAGGACACTTGATTATCATCAAAGTCCGACCGAGTCTGCCAAGGTTGTAAATGTTTGATATATGCATAAAGCACATTTTTACATTTGGAAATACAACCGTTCTTTAGCGTTGGTTGAGTTTGTCTTCAAGTGGTGGTTTGGCGTGAAGTGAACTCTGTCATACCTCAGTACAACCCTTTACACCTCTACAATTGAGATAAGAATCAGCCGGGTTTACCGTGCCCCTCTAATAGGTTGGTCAACGGTAACCCGCCACTGTAGTGTAGAATAAACCCCACTATTTCGATAAACATTTCAATAGCATGACTTGGCAATTTCATTGCTAACCAATTTATCAAGACAAAGCAAACAGTTCACATTTTTCAATACATTTATCAGTTCAGCCAATCATGCCATAATATCTTAAGCTATTTAATTTAAATCATAATTTACAATACAGCGTGTGGTCTCCAATTACTCTATTTTCAAATCAATCATCCAATTTTTCAATTCAATTTATTTTATAAATTCAAATTTTTCTCAAAAATAAGCAATTCACCATAAAAGTCATTTTTTCCACAAAATCACCAAATTAAATAAAATTTACTCTAGATAATTAAGACGATAATAAGTTTACTCACAGTACTAGGAGTTCGAAATCTCTTATTCTCAGTTCTCGGGTACAATCTCTTACCCGTATCAAACGGTTCACCACCTATCCATAATACATGACACAAAATTCAATAATTTAGGTTAAACCATTATGAACTATTTCAGGCTCTCATCTATATATATGCATGAGATAAGATGTTAAAGGTTTGGAACAATCGCTTAATTACGGTGTCCGACCTAACTTGCCTATACACGACTTAAATTGCTAAAACCTTCAATTTAGCTCTAATTCGATTCATTTCACTTTCAATACTCCAATTATATCCAAAATACCTCAATGATTGTTAATGTAATTTAATTTGTCAGTCCTGAACCACAAAACACATATGTTTATACATTAGGTAAAAATTTAGATTTTCATGCCAATTTTTCCCATTTAATTTTTAACATCACCATTCATCAAATTCCATCAAAATACCATAAAATATCACAATTTCCAGCCTCAATATTCTCCCTATGAAATTCGGCTATAAAGGATTTAATGAAGAACAAATTATTTTCTTGCTAGATTTTCATGCTACACATTACTAGCTAACTAAAAACACTAGATTACACTAAAATCTAACCAAATCAACCATCATTCTCTCTCTCTACATGTTCGGCCAGCATGGTTTCATCATGCAACCTTGAGTTCTAAGCATGGAAAATGAGAAAGAAACCATGGGGAAAGTAGATCACAAGTAAAAATCAAGAAATTTTACCTTTACTTGCTAAATCCCTTGAAATTCCACACTTTTTCTTCAATTTTCCTCCTAGGGTTTCTTTTCTTTCTTTCCCTCTTTTGTTCTTGCTTGGCTGACCATGATGAAGAGAATGGGATGGTGTGGGCTGATTTTTATAGTAAAATAATAAAATAATCTAAACTCACCACATGTCACCTTACCATTGGTCCACTTTTTAAATACTTATCTTTTAAACTTTAAGTCACCACCACATAAAATGCCATAATTATCCATACCAATAATGAGTAAAATCCATAAATTTGACAAGTGTTGGGTGGTGAAAATTTCACTTTTGCCCCCGAGGTGGCAAAATTACCATTTTGCCCCTGTGCTAGAAAAATATCGAGATTATAATTTTTTTTCACTTCTCAACCTCAAATTATACTCCAAATGATCAATCTTAGTCAAATGTGATTAAAATCTTTTCTAAAAATTACCATTTTTGTCCTCATGTGGCAAAATTACCATTTTACCCTTAGATTTGAAAATTTTCAATTTGACTCTAAATCAGCCTTTGAACTCTAAATCATCTTTTTAAGTTATTCCTAGATTGTAAAATTTTCAATTTCACCTTAAAATCTCTATTTGATATCGTTCGAGTCTGAAATCAACTTTGTTGTACCTCTAGGTACAATACCAACTTTTGTCGATTTTTTTAGGCTTTCTAAGTATACAGGCATTCTATCACTCATATGTATGACATGGCAAACACTCCATAAGGTTGGGCTTGACAGCTAAAGTCTAGCTTTTTTCTTTTTTAGCTTCTTTAAAGTTTTGAGGTTCAATTTGAGATATGAAAGCTGTGAACTCACAAGTCTCTTTAGTTGCTCTCCTAATCTTAACTCCTCGAGATATGTCACTTATTATTTGTTCTTGTGGATGATCATTTTTTTTAAAGCTGGAAGTTCTCGCAAGACCCAGTTACCTTGTAAATATTTTATTAATAGTCATGAAAATAAAGTACAATGGGGAAGGGGATATAGACTTAACCTCCAGAGTTACATGAGTTCGAGAAAAAGCAAGAAAAGTACCTAGAATGGATTGTTTCATTTTATGATCATATTTTTTACTATCATGTTTTTTACATGAGTTACATTCGAATGGAGGCTAACAAATATCGAGTCTCAGAGGAACCTTGATGGCCCTCTTATAACATTTGTATTACTATTTTAGCATCCATTTCAATCCAAAGTCTAGACACATTATACTCAATGCGCAAAAGTAAACCCCTATGAAGTGCCATCAATTCTGCCTGTAATGAATTTTGAGATCCAAAATTTTCAGAGAAACCAAAGATCATGGTACCCGTGTGATCTTGAAGAAGTCCACCTCCCGCAGCATGTTGACAATTATGCTTGGAACAACCACCAACATTCAACTTAAACTCACTTGCTAATGGTTTGTGCCAAGAAAAAATCTTTGGTGGGTGTGGAGCTGCCTGCTGAAATATAAGCCCCCAAGCTTAAGCAATTTGTAAATCACCCCTCCATTGCCACCTATGAAATTGCCTCCCATGAAAAAGTTGATGGATGAGTTTTGACACTCTCCACACTACTCTATTAGGGTACATACTAAGGTTCCTATGTTTCGCATCATTTCTTTCAACCTATAAGAACCAAAAAATAAAAAAGGGCATTAATGTGTGTATGCGTTTTTTTTTCGTATAATCACCAGAGAAGTGCCAAGCCCTTATAATCTAATGAATGGTCTGAGGATGAATGATGTTGATTTGGAAATAATTTACAAAATAATGATAGACCTGTGAAGCTATTGGACATTCCTACATAACATGCATGAGTGACTTTTCTGAGTTGCAGTGTTGGCATTTAGAAGCTAATTGGAAGCCCTTGATTTTCAGCCGCAAATCAACTGGAATCCAGTCCTGTAACAACCTCTATAAGAAGAAAGAGATAGTTAGAGGAATACTTTTATGCTAGATTAAATTGAACACTGAGTTTATCAATTGACGTTGTCGAATTATCTCCCAAGCGAACTTAGTAGTGAAGTGTCCATCCGATGTAGATACCCAATATGCCCTGTCATCTATGGAAGGTTCTATTAGAATTTTGAGAATGTCTACCACAACATCCTCTGGTAGCACATTGTTCAATTTCTCCACATTCCAATCACCATTATCATAAAAATAAGAAACTCTTATCATAGACGATGCAAATGATGGAAAACGATTAACCAAGGGTGCTTCATTCATCCAACAATCATGCCAAAAAAATAATTCCCCCTTCCTAATTCGCCACCTAATGTTTTTTTTCGTAACTTGGCAGCTAGCTAGCATTCGTTTCCATGTTTGAGAGTCATGAAGTTTCGGTTGGACGTACCTTGGGATTTTACCAACATAATATTTGGCTAGCATAAACTGCATACAAATGCTATTGCATGATACGAGCCTCTACCAAAGTTTCATGCTAAAGGCCTCAAAACACATCACCTAAGCCTCAGATGTCCAATTCGCCCTTACTAGATGGAAGGGTGATCTTATGCCATAAACTCCAATGGATGTGTCTAGTACCTGCAGAGCTTCCCCACAAGAAATTATTGAACATTCTATTGATTTTTTCAACCATGCAAATAGGGGGTTTGAGAACCTGGAGAAGATAAATAGGTAAAGAAGATAGAACACTTCGCAATAGTGTTATTCTTTCACCTGGGGATAATATTTTATTATCCCATCCTTCTATTAGTACCCGGATCTTTTCCATCAGCTCATCAAATAGCATAACCTTTTTATGACCTTTATAAAGTCCCAAATATGTAATAGGCAAGCACTTATGGATAAAGCCAGTTGTTTGAGAAACGATCTACTTGTGCGAATTTGCCATGTTTCCATGAGTGATAAAACAATTCTTGGACTGGTTTATTCGTTGCCCTAAGATTTCTTCATAATCCTGCAAGAACAATAGAATTTTCCCCAATAAAGATTTTACACCATTAGTAAAGATAATGATATCATCAGCAAATGCCAAATGGCTGACTGACATGGGACAATCAGAATAATAATGCAGAGAAGGATACTGAGCAAACTATGCATTCAACGCATAGGTTAAATATTCTATTGCTAAAATAAACAGAATGAAGGAAATGGAATCTCCTTGTCTGAGTCCTCTTTTTGACTTGAAGTAACCCACAACCTCCCCGTTTATTAACAATGAGAACTAGCAATTAGCAATGCTACGACAAATCAAACTAATCCACTGAGAATTAAATCCAAACTACTGTAGCATTCTAAAACGAAAGTCCCAATCTAGTCGATCATATGCTTTCATCATATCCAACTTTAGTACCACATTTCCACCCCTTGACTTTTGGTCAATCTTCCCAATTAGTTCTTGTGCATGCAAGCAAGATATTGTCACTGATTAATCTCCCTCCTAGAAAGCCACTTTGATTATCTGAGATAATGGAAGGAAGCATCCTGGAAAGGTAGTTAGCCAAAATCTTCGTAATGATTTTATTTAAAACATTACAAAGACTTATTGGTCTAAATTCACTCCATTTTGAGGCATTGTTGTTTTTGGGTAGCAACACAATGGTTGTAGACGTTATTCCCCTTGGGAGATCATCTCCGTGGAAGAAATCAACCACAACATCCAGAAGTCATATGAAACAATATTCCAGCACTGTTGGTAAAAAAGTGATGAGAATCCATCAGGCTCAGCAACACTATCATTGTCATTGCTAAACACTGCTTCTTTGAGTTCCTCCTTAGATGGCACTGCACATAGACTAAGATTATCATTGTCAGTTATAATAGTTGGAATCAACGAGGCATCAAATTTGGACATATCACACAATTCCTTTTTCATGAGTGAGGTAAAGAAATCCACTGCGGAAGACTTCACAGCCCCTGACTGTCAAGCCCAGCCCTAAAATACTTACCATGTCATACATGTAATGGACAACATGTTGGCATACTTGGAAAGCCCCGAGAAATAGTCAAAAGCCGATATTGTAACTAGAGGTACAACAAAGTCGATTTAAAACTTGAACAACTTCAAATGCAGATTTTAAGATGAAATTGAGAATTTCAAAGTCTAGGAATCACTTAAAATGATAATTCAGAGTTCGAGGAAGAATTTGTAATCAATCTAAAATTTTTGAGATCTAAGGGCAAAACGATAATTTTACCACCCGAGGACAAAATGGGAATTTTGGAAAAGATTTTGACCATATTTGATTAAGATTAATCATTTGGAGTATGATTTGAGGTTGAGGAGTGAAAAAAAATTTTAATTTCGGTATTTTTCAAAACATAGGGGTAAAATGGTAATTTGGCTACCTCAGGGGGGTAAAATTGTAATTTTCACCACCCAACACTTGTTAAATGTATGGATTTTACACATTTTTGGTATGGATAATTATAGAATTTATGTGGTGGTGAATTAAAGATTAAAGGATAAGAATTCAAAAAGTGGACCAATAACATGGTGACAAGTGTCAAGTTGATTTTTTTTATTAATTTCCTTATAAAATCAGCATAAAAACCAGCCCATTCTCTCCACAAGGGTCAGCCAAGCAAGAACCAAAGAGGGAAAGAAAGGAAAGAAACCCTAGGAGGAAAAATTGAAGAAAAAGTGTGAGATTTCGAGGAAATTAACAAGTAAAGATAAAATTTCTTGGTTTTTACTTCTGATCTACTTTCTCTATGGTTTCTTTTACATTTTCCATGCTTAGAACTCATGTTTACATGATGAACCCATGCTGATGCATTTTGGAGAGAGAGGATTTGATGACTAAGTTAGTTAGAAAACATGTTAATCTAGTGTTTTCATGTGTTTAGTGCATGTAGTATAACAATCAAGCATGAAAAACACATTTTCTCCATGAATCCCTTAATAGTCGAATATATGGGGTGAGGAATTAATGATGAATTTGAATGGATTACATGATATTCAAGTCTTTTTGGATGTTTAGTGATGTGTGGAATAAAATGTAAGCAAGAAAAGTTCATGGTCATAATTAACCATTATTGGCTGAATTCTACAAGTGGTGTGTTGATGTTGAAATTGATTTTATTATAAGTGAATTTGGTGTGGAATTGATGAATTGTGGTGTGAGAATCAAGCTTGAAAAATTTTATTGGTAATGGACACTTCATTGGCCAAAATTCCAATGTGATTTATGGATGGTGGAATTGATTTTATTCAAGTGGTATGATAGGAAAATAATGATTTATGGTGAGAAAATTAAGTAAGAAAAATTTTAGTGTTAATACACCAATATGGCCGAATATTGCCAACATGGAATGTAAGGATGATTTTGCAACATTTATTTGTAATTGACTAGTGTTTGATAAATGGGAGAATTGGAAGAACAATGGAATTTATTTGGAGTTGGATTGAGTATAATGGCCAATTAATCGGATAGTAAATCGAATTGGGCCAATATCATTTTAATAGGGTGTACAATTGAAGCTACATTGAACACCGTGTTTAGGTAGTTACCCGAGTTGTGTGCATCCCATTTCATGCATATATATTGAGCCTGAATTGATTTTATAATGGTCTAGTGTTAATGTGGTAAATTGTATTGTGCGATATGGATAGGTGGTGGGCCATTTGATACAAGTAAAAGACTGTGCCCGAGAATCGAGAGGAGGAGTATTTTGAACTCGTAATATTGTGAGTAAACTTATTATTACCTTAATTATCTAGAGGAATTTTTACTCAATTTGGTGAATTTGTTTTAATGAGAAAAATATGAGTTTATAAAATAAAAATGAATTTTTATAAATTGATTTGGAAATCAAACAATGATTTTGAAATTAGAGTAATTGGATACCGTTTGTTGTGTTATATATTATGATATGAACTAAATGGCTTATGATAAAATGGCATGATTGCCTGAATTGATATTTGGTTGAAAAGTATGAATTTTCTACTTTGTCTGGATAGACTGTGTAATGAATTAATTGCCATATCATGCAATTGGAGATTTGATTGATTGATGGGTTATAGAATTTTCACTGCAGTGACAGGTTTCTGTGGACCAGCCTATTTAGAGGGGCACTGTAAACCCCATTATATTATACCTCTGATGAGAGGCACGGAGGGTAACTCCTGAGGTATGACAGAGTTCACTTCACGCCGAACCACCACATGAGAGTGGACTCAGCCAACGCTAAGGAATGGTTGTGTTTCGAGAAAATATGAAATTTCAACAGCCTTGGTGGTCTCGATCGAACATCTTTAATCAAGGTGTCACCAAGTATGACCTTTTGGCATGAGCCAAGTTTTCAGGAAACTGTAAGCCATGTAAAATTTTCAAGCAAGACAAACTTATCTTATTTAGTGAAAGGAACTGAAATGTTTTGAACCATTTTATGATGATTTATTTAATTGTCTCCATTTACTCGACTTTAGATAGTTTAGATGGTATCTGTTTACTCACTGGAATTTTATAATCTCACCACCCTCCTTTCCTCACATTTCAGGCTCAAGATAGTCCGTGGTTAGCAGATTTGGTCAAGGACCACAGTTAGATTTGAATCGTCAAAAATTGTAGGTTCACAGCTTTTGATGCTTTTGGTTAGTCATAGGCCCACGTGTCACTGTAAATCAAATTTTATATTATGTATGAATACATTTAACTTTTACGCTACAAAAAATTATTTACCGATAACTTCTATAAAAATTGTTTTATAAGAAAATAGAATATTTTATTGAATATTTTTATTTTATTTTAATAGTTACAATTTTACTTCAAATGAAAGTTTTAGATAGCAAATTATAATCTTTGATTTTGAAATATGTGTTTTCTACTTATGTACTGCATTTTTAACTAGTTTCGAGATTTTTAGGGAAAAATATCGAAAATACCCCTTTGAGCCAAAAAATAATATTTTAATGTTTTAATTTGGAAATGACTTACGATTATTTGAAATATAATATTTAATAACTATTGCTCACCAGGGAGGTGCGAAAGCTGATGCTAAGCCTTGCGAGGTTCTAGTCGGCATTCCGGGTAATGAGTGCCTATCAGGACATCGCGACGGTTATCACAGGCTTGATGGGAGTTTTGAGTCGTGACATTGACTCATTAATCCAACTCCCATCCGGATTTTGAATTTTAAAGATATGGCTTTTGATTCACTTTTTCTTGACCCTTATGTGGAAGAATTTGGCGTTGCGCTCCCCCTCAACCAACCATTTAACATCAGATTTCTGCTTCCAAAATAGTTCTTCAACACTAAGTAAATGGTTGAGTTGAGCGTACGCTTTGTTCATGGCTGCTCGGTTCTTCATACACTGCTCTTGTTGAAAATATAATTCATAGTCTGCAGCTCTTTGTTCCGCCACTTTCAAATTTTGGAAGATGTTTCCGAAAACTTCCTTATTCCATTATTTTAGGGTTAATTTAAGCCGGCGTTGCTTCGCCTAAAAGGCTTGTAATCTAGAGCCAAAAATAAGAGCGGTCCAATTTTGTTCCACAAAGTCATTGAATCCATGGTGGAGTGTCCATGCATGCAAAAATCGAAAGGATGAAGGAACTCTATCCTGATTCTTAGAGCAGCCGATCAGCAATGGACAATGGTCTGACCCATCCCTATTAAGATGCTGTATCTATGTGAAATCAAAGAATTCTAACCAACGATGATTATACACAATTCTATCTAGCCACTAGAACATCCGATTATTGGTCCAGGTGAATGGGTTCCCTTGAAATCCACCATCCATAAGTCCATAGTCAAGTAATGCAATAGCAAAATCCTCCATGGGACCTCTATGTGGCGTTGCTCTGTTTAATCTTTCCCCACTGTGTAATATGATATTGAAGTCTCCCCCAACTATCCACGGCATATGAATGTTGGTTGATAAGTTCCTCATGCAATCCTAAAGTTCAAGCCTTTTTGATCTGGTGCACTTTGCATAGATGAAGGATGCTAAAGGAGGGTTTCCAACCATGGCATAGAGAGCTTAACATGCAGATACTAGGAATGATCCTGCAAGACTTCACAGCTCAAGTCAAAAGAGTGAAACAACCATATTTTTTATGAACAATTTGTATAAACTTTCTCAAAACCCAATTTTCTTCTGATAAACTCAACCTTAGCACTATCAACCACGGGTTCCAGAATGGCTAAGATTTTTATTTTGTGCAGAAGTTGTAATTTCTTGATTCTTCTTTGGATAATAGCGCTTGAGATGCCTAGATCATGGGTGGGCTCTAGCTTCAAAGCTCACTGAGACGGAGTTTTCATCAAATGCCCTATCGTTGCCCCTCATGTCGACTGTTTCCTCTGATGCCAAACTAAATATTTTACCAGCTGAAACTGCAGAGTCTGAGCGTCTTCTATGGCATACCTGAGGATGGATTTCAAATTCTACTGGGTTAGTTTCTAAGAATGGAGGAATGTCGCTTAGCCCTCTATTGTGCATGCACTTACCTGAGGCAGACTCTTGGGCGGAAGGGATGTCATCTTGTCCTTCATATCTCCAACTTCTTGGAAGATGACCATGTTGAATTTTTGTTCTTTGTAAAATTTCTAGAACTGGAGTTTCATTTTCTCTTCTAGGAAAGCTTTCTTCATCATTCTTATTGTTCTCTAAATTCATTTCTTCTAATTGCTTTTCTAAGTTCTCTACATCATCATCGTTATCATGAATTTCCTTTTGCATGGTCATGGATTCATCAAAAACTACATAGACTGATTCTTCAACACTCAATGTCCTTTTGTTGAAAACTCTATACGCCTTAGAGTTCAATGCATATCCTAAAAATATAACTTCATCACTTTTTGCATCAAACTTTCCTAATAAATATTTTCCATTGTTCAAAACAAAGCATTTGCAACCAAAGCTCCTAAGGTGAGAAATGTTTGATTTTCTACCCATGTATAGTTCATAAGGAGTCTTTGATATCAAGGCTTTAATTGATACTTTATTAAGAATATAAGCTGCTGTATTTACTGCCTCAGCCCAAAAATATTTTGGTAGGTTATTTTCACATAGCATAGTTCTAGCCATTTCTTTCAAGGTTCAGTTTTTCCTCTCTACAACTTCATTTTGTTGGGGTGTTCTAGGTGCAGAAAAATTATGATCCAACCCCTTTTCATTGCAATATTTTTCAAATTCATCATTTTCAAATTCTCCTCCATGATCACTCTTAATACTAACTATGGCTAGTTCTTTTTCATTCTCAACTCTCCTACAATGAGTTATGAAAGCTGAGAGTGCATCACTTTAATGAGCAAGGAAATAAACCCAAGTGTACCTAAAATAGTCATTAACTATTATAAAGCCATAAGATTTTTTGCCTAGACTAGTTATACTTATTAGACCAAATAGATCAATGTGCAGTAATTCAAGAGGTCTAAATTTTGACTCAATTTTCTTAGTTTTAAAGGATGTTTTAACTTGTTTTACTAGTTAGCAAGCATCACATATTCTATCATTTTCAAACCATAGATTAGGCAATCCAACAACTAAGTTCTTTCTAATCAACTTTGACATGGTATGCAAGCTTACATGTCCTAATTTGTCACAGCCCAATTCTCGGACCATGACTGGAGCATGGGCCCAATGGGCATAGCCCACTGAGCCTAAGCAAGCCTATTTATGTGATCTTGTTCATTATTCCAACCGTCATTTCTAAAATCCCATTCCGTATTTCTTGACTATAAAAATATTCAATGATACATTATGGTAATCAAATACTCACATTTGTATTATACCAAAATAATGTTACCCATTTACCAATTCATAGTGGCATCATTAATTTAGTACACACTTTTTATTTATAACATGAATCCTAATGATTTACATTACAGTGCATGTACCCTGACAAAGAGTTTTGACCATCAATGAAGTGACCTTGGGTGAAGGTACAACTACTGAGATGTTGTAGTACCTAGCAAAAGACGAGCATGTGTGGACGACTTGGTTTAGGTCCCCACTGCCTCTAAATTTGAAAACATGAAGTTTAAAAAAAAATGTGAGTATAAAACTCAGTGAGTGAACATAAGAAGGGAACAAGCAATCAATAAGGATAAATTGGAAATGATGATGCACTTGTTTAAAAAACAATGCAATTAAGTTAATTTCTTACTAAAAACCCCACATTTCAAACTTTGATTAATAACTTCAAACTTTTAAAAACCCATGAGCAATCCATGAAGTTAAATGGGTAAAAAATATGCCAAAATCAAGCAAGGTAACAAGCATGACAGCAAGTTTCTCATTGCAATGAGAAACATTCCTAGTTTGCATATGTTTCAATTTTCAAGCATATCTCCCACTACAGAAGTCCAATTAACATTATTTCTAAGTCATTAGAAAGCTAAGAGGCTGGGCTACAACTTTTATGTTGACCACTTTGTCCAGTTCTAATTGAAAGGTGGTTAATATATTTGTCAAAGTGAAAGGACTTTCTCACTACAGCGGAAAAGCATTCTTAGTTTGCATATGTTTCAGTTTTTCAAGCATATCTCACGCTACAGAGGTCCAATTGACATGATGTTTTGATCATTAGAAAGCTAAGAGGCTGGGACACAACTTTGATGTTTACACTATGCTCAGTTCTGAGCAAAATGTGATCAAAATCATTATCAAAGTGAGAGCACTGTAAAGAAATTTGGAAACCACCTGAGAGTTTTTAGGTGCAACGAGAATGGATTCTCGCTGTAGTGAGAAACAAAATTATGCCCAGCCTCCAATGTTAGAGAGTTTCTGGCTGCAACCAGAAACATTCTCGATGCAGTTAGAAACAGGGCATCCAAAAAAAATTTTTTTTATACACAAAGGAAGCCATTTTTGTTGCAATAAACTCAAATTAAAATACTTAGCAATTCTTAAGGTACAACATACATGATTCACATACATTACAACTATAAACCGTATTCATAAACTTTCTATTACATATACATATATAAACATATATAAACAAGTACACCACTCCACTTCATTCATCGTCATGTGCACTCCTTACTCGCACATTTCAACATCATCAGCTCACGTGCACTCCCCACTAGCACATAGCTAAGTCATCATTGGCTCATGTGCATTCCCTACTCGCACATAGCCGGGTCATCATTAGCTCATTTGTACTCCCTACTCGCACATAGTTAGGTCATCATTATCACACAAAAGGAACATCTAATGCATAATATACATATCAATACAATGTGGTAATGTATGAACTATTCATATTGCACGTTTCACAAGATAGAAACATTTCATCAAGGGCTTGTTCCCCACGTATATTTTTAAAGCAAAATCAAATGAACTTTCAAATGATTTACTTAAACATGTACGCACTTTGACAAAACATTTTGAAATGCAAGTTCACTCACCGATATTTGTTGAATCTTTAATCGACCCTAACTTCGATTCTTGCTTCAAACAGAGATGTTAGGCCCCGTTGGAACCTTGGTGGTTTCTGTAGTTGAATTCCTTTTCAAAAGCTTTCAAGCTATTGTGGACAATCTCCCTCTCTCTCTCTCTACCGATCCAGCTAGTGACAAAATATACCAAGGAAAGACCTTTAAGGGCTTTTGAGGTGTAGAAGAGAAAGAGCATGAAAAACCCTATGAAAAGGCGTAGAAAAACACGAGGTTTAGGGTTACCATGGAAAGCTTCCATGGAAAATGAGGAAAATGTGAAATCGAGAGAAGAGAGAGGAGGAAGAAGAAGAGTTGCTGAAAGCTGTTGAAAATTGCTGGAGCTTTAGATATTTATATCTAAATTTTATATTAATTCTCACGTAAATTACCAAAATACCCTTAACATGGTGACTTTGTCTTCTTCCTATCCTTTGTGCAATCCTTTTACTCTTTTGACACTAAGACAAGATCCATAATAATCTTGAAGTACTTGGGTTCAAGAAAACAAAAAATTTAGACTTGAGATGCAAAATAACCATTTTGCCACTACCATGAAAATTATCATTTTTTTTATCTTTTTCATTTATTTTACCATCATAAACATCACTTATTCATTCCTTAGGCCTATTTAGAGCTTAATAACATCAGAAAACACCCTCGTAAGAGCTTACCATGAGAAATTATGAAATTACCCCTGGTTCGCATTATCGTATCTACTTCTAGTTACGTGTCTATGGGGATCGAGATTTCATAGGTTCACTTTTGAATTACCCTTTTTAACTTGGTAATTAACTTCAATTGGCATCTGTAAACTTTATTAGCCACCATATTAAAATACGAGGTATTACGTAATCTCCTATGCCACAACCAACTATCATTTTCAGCATTTGCAACTAAACATATTTCACAATTCATTTCAAGATCCTCAAGAAATACAACATACATATTCTTCAATCCCTTTCCTATGAGTGAGACTTTATTTGTGCTTATACTTATTACTTCACATTTATTAGAATCAAAACAAACTTTAAATCCTTTATCATACAATTGACTAATGCTCAATAAATTATGTTTTAAACCCTTAACTAACAACACATGACTGATTTGAGTTTGGGAGTTCTTACCAATTGTATTTTTCCCATGAATTCTACCCTTTGAATCATCACCAAAGCATATGGTACCTTCATTTCTTTTGTCTAGCTAAGCAAATAGCATTTCATCTATTGTCATGTGTCGTGAGCAACCATTGTCCATGTACCAAGGCTGTTTCCTCTTGAGTTGAGCTCTTAAACATGTCTCCTTTAAATGCAGCTAAACCAACAAAATATATTTTTAGTTTTGCTTTATAGGTACCCATACCTTGATGGGTCATTAAGTGTTAGTTGCAACAAAGGATCCTTTTGGAACCCAAATTTTTCTAATTTTCTGCATGCCTCTATTTCTAGAACAATCGTAAGATGGATGTTCATATTTTCCACAATTATAACATTTAGATGAAGCATTAAAATTTTTCTTGAAATATATACTCCTTACTAATTTTTCTTTTTCCAAACATTTAAGAGTTCTGTTCTCATCGAGTGTTATTTGCAAAGCTTTAGATTTATTTTCCAGCTCTAATTTTAAAACTTCAAAATCTATATTTGAGTGTTCTAACTTGATTTCCAAAAAATTTCTTTGCTCAAAAACAAAATTGTAATCACAATTTATCTCTACCGAATTCTTTTCAAGAGATACAACCTTTTTCTTTAAAGTTTTGTATTTTGAAAAAAGTTTTTCAAATTCATCATAAAGACTGAAATACTCATCTTGTAAATCATCAATGGAGATATCATAGGGGAATGAGGATACCTCGGTTTCATCATCTTGTGCCATTAAACAAATGTTTGCTCTTTCTTCAGAATTTTTTTCTTCAGCCTCAATGCTTAAGGTGTCACTATCTGACCATGCAACTGCCACCATTGCCTTCTTAGAGTTCTTGTTTTTCTTTGGAGTCTCATCTTTCATCAATGGGCATTCAAACTTGAAATGGCTAGGCTTCTTGCATTTGAAGCAAATCGGCTCTTCCTTTTTGTTAGAGTCATTTTTGTTTCTAGTTTTCCAAGAACGTCCTTGATATTTTCTAAATCCTCTTCTTACTAGTCTTTGGTTTCTTCTGCCCATAAGCTTCCTGAATTTCTTGCAACTATAGCCAACTCTTCATCATCATCACAAGATAGCTTTTCCAGCTCCTTTTCAAGAATGCTTGCCTTTAGAGCTATGCTTTTTTTCTTTTCCTCTGCTTCTCTCTTATCTTCTTCTTTTTCTTCTCTAAGCTCCAACTCATTAGTAAAGAGAGAACCACATATCTCATCTAAAGTAATAACATTTACGTCCTTAGCCTATCGGATTTCAATCACTCTAAGCTTTCAATTTTTTTATAGGCTTCTAAGAAGTCTTTTAACAATCTCATGCTCGGGTATTGGTTTAGCTAGCTGACTAAGCTTTTTTGTGATGTTTGTAAATCTATCTAACATATTGGTGATATCCTCACCAGGCTCCATCTTAAACATTTCATAATTATGAGTCAAGAGGGCTATTTTGGACTCCTTAACTTAAGAAGTCCTTTTATGGATAATCCTAAGTTTATCACACACTTGTTTAGCTGTTGTACAAGTTGATACTTTGTTGAATTCAATGGGAGTCAAGGCACAGTGTAGTGTGCTAATAGCCTTAAAATTTGTTTGAACTTTCTTGGTTTCAACCTCGGTCCATTCAGACCTTGGGTTGGGCATTAACTCATTTGTGACAACATTTAAGGTTGAGGGAATAAAGGGTCCATTGTTGGCTCTATTAGTTTTAGATGATTATAAAACATCCCCATCTTTGTGTGTTTGATATCTCTGCCCAAGTGTGCAAGATAAAAGTTTATAAAGAAACAATAAGTCAATCCTTAAAGTATGCACATAAAAGGTTGATATGGATAAGGAATAAGATTGATCAACATAAAGGAAGCTCTCTGGTAGAATAATGAAGAACATTGGTTGGCTAAAAATTCAAAATGGAGAATTGGCAAGCTGAAGCTTAGTGAGAAGTAGAATCAACTTAGTCGACCAAGAAAATGGGTTAGTCGACTAAGTGCTCTCTGCCAAAATCTGCAACCAAGACATAACCAACTTCGTCGACCAAGGGAAAATTGTTAGTCGACTAAGAACTTTCTGTCTGCAACTTGCACCAGGCCACTACAAGACAGATTAATGGCTAGAACCTACTCGAAATTGTTTCTAACAGTAAAAAATGGTCCAACAGCCATCATACATGCTTCTCCAAGTATAAAAGGATCTTCAAATGGCATGGAATTAATTTTTTGCAACCTTTAGAAAGATTTCATCATATTCAAGCTAAAAAAGAGCAAAACACTTAGAAATTCTTTGTACTCCTCACTGCACTCAAGCGCCTATCTTTTGTATTTGCATTCAACATTCAACCGTGTACCACTTAGATCAATTTGTGATCATAGGTACTTTCTTTTCTACTCATCTTTGCATTCTTAGAGTGAGGGATTCACTCTAAGTGATTGATTCAAGCTAGGTTTTCTTGAATGGTTGAAGGTTCTAAATTAGCCTTGGAAAGTTGGGTGTTGGGTTTTGGTTGAGCCCTTGAAAAACCATTGTTGTAGGTTGTGGTTGAGCCTTGGAAAACCACTTTGGGGTTTTAGTTGAGCTCGTGAAAAACTAGTGTAAAGGTTGTGCCTAAGCCTTGCAAAAGCCATTGTAAAAGCTTGGTGGAAGCTTATGAATTCCACTGTTTTTAGTGATTGGTTTGAAAATCCTTGGTTGGATAATCAAGGTAATGGATGTAGGTCTTGGACTGAACCACTATAAATCCTTTGTTTATTGTCTTTTTTGTTTTACTTCCTTTGTTTCAAGATTAGGTCTCAATCTTGCTAAAAGAGCCAAATAAGTGATGTTCACCCCCTTCTAGCACTCATATTTGGGACCAACAATTAATATCAAAGCTAGTACCTTGTTCTTAAAGGTTTAACACCCTTAGGAAGGATCCAATGGCTCTTTAAAAATAGACCACCTCTATTTGATGGCTCTAATTAGCCTTATTGGAGCACTAGAATGTCAATATACATTAGAGCTATAGACTACAAAATGTGGGATGTCATCACTGATAGTCCTTTTATTCCCTCAACTATAAATGTAGTCACAAATGAGTTTATGCCTAAGCGAAGGTCTGAATAGACCGAGGCTGAAACTAAGAAAGTTCAAACCAACTGTAAGGCAATCAACACCTTGCATTGTGCCTTAACTCCCACTGAGTTTAATAAAGTCTCAAGTGTATAACAACTAAGCAAGTGTGGGACAAACTTAGAATAATTCATGAAGGGACTTCTCAAGTTAAGGAGTCCAAGATAGCCCTTCTAACTCACAATTATGAGATGTTCAAAATGGAGCCTGGTGAAGACATCACCAGCATGTTTGATAGGTTCACAAACATAACAAATAAACTCAGCCAACAAAGAAAGCCTATCCCCAAGCATGAATTAGTAAAAAGACTTCTTATAAGTCTACCTAAATCTTGGAAGCCAAAAGTGACTACCATTAGAGAAGCCAAAGATTTAAATATCATCACACTTGATGAAATATGCAAGTCTCTCTTCACTAATGAGTTGGAACTAAAGGAAGAAGAAGAGAAAGATAGGAGAGAAGCAAAAGAAAAAAAGAAAAATATAGCACTTAAAGCCATCATCTTTGAGGAAGAGCTGTAAGAGCTCTCATGCGATGATGATGAAGAGCTAGCACTGGCTGCAAGAAAATTCAGAAAATTGATAGGCAGAAAAAATGAAAGAACAGCAAGAAAAATCTTCAAAAGAGATCAAGGTCCTTCATGGAAAAGAAACAAAAACAATTCAAGCAAAAAGGAGGAACTAATCTGCTATGAATGCAAGAAACCAAGCCATTTTAAATTTGAATGTCCATTGTTGAAAAATGAGACACCAGTAAAGAATAAGAAGTCTAAAAAGGCAATGGTAGCTGCAACCTGATCAGATAGTGACTCGAGCACTGAAGCTGATGAAGAAAGCTCAAAAGAGAGAGCAAACATTTGCTTAATGGCTTAAGATGAAGAGACAGAGGTATGCTCATCACCTTGTGATATCTCGATGAATGATTTACAAGATGGGTATGACAGCTTATGTGATGAGTTTGAAAGTCTGTTTTCAAAGTACAAAACTTTGAAGAAAAAAGCTATATTCTTTGAAAAAGATGTAAAAAGATAAAACATGATTTGAACTCTATTTTTGAGCAAAGAAATTTTCTGTAAATTGAGTTAGAACATTCAAAAACAGATTTTGAAATAATGAAAGTAGAGCTGGAAAATAAATCTACTGCTTTGCAAAACTCTCTTGATTAAAATGTAGTTCTTAAGTGTTTGAAAAATGATATTTTAAAGAAAAATTCTTATGTTAAGAAAAATCATCACAATGCATCATCTAGATGCTATTGTTGTGGAAAACATGGGCACGTATCATATGATTGTCACGACCCGGAACTCCCATCGAGCCCGTGACAACCGCCGCGATGCCCCGACAGAAATTCATTTTCCCTAAATGCCACTCGAGACCTCGCAAGGCTTTCGTACTAGTTTTTCACTTCCCCCGTGAGTGTTAATTATAAAACTTCATATTAAAATGGATTTAAATTAATTTCGAATCAAAACAGTCAAAATTTTAAATTCACCACATAGGGGTATTTTCGTCTTCTTTTTCTCTTTTTTTTTCACGAAAATTTGAAAATCGACAAAAATACAATATGTAAATGTAAACTATACTCTTTGTAGCTTAAAGATAAATTTAGAAATCCGAAACAGTCATTTAAAAGCAATTTTACGACAATTAACACTATTCAAAAAATATTAAATAAAAATATTCAATTTCTTATAAGACAATATCTATAGAAATATTGGTAAATACTTTTTTACACGTGAAAGCAAAATAAATTCATATGAATAGAGATACAGATAATCAAAATATGAGATTCAATTTACAATGACACGTGGGCCCCACAATAAATAGATAAGTACCAAGAGATAAACCTTGGATTACTAAGGTTGCCACTCTGAAACGTACTCTTCGACAAAATTCGCTATCTACATATGCCTTTGAGCCTGAAATGGGTGGAAAAGAAGGTGGTGAGTTTTACAACCTAGTGAGTAAACAATTATCATCAAAAGCATCTAAAGCCGAGTAGATAGAGACAATATAAAAACGTTATATGTCAATAATGTTCATAACGCAAAATTCGTTTCAATCTATACCAAACAATTTCTTTTCATCAAAACTTCCCAGCTTATGAATTTCTTAAACTTGGCCCCTGCTAGAATCATTCTCGCGGGTACCTTCGTCAAGGTATCCCACTGAGACCGCCAAGGCTGTTAAATGTCCCATACCCATAAACATGTTTTCGTATCTGACACACAGCCGTTCCTTGGCGTTGGCTGAGTCTCACTCTCACGTGGTGGTTCGAACGTGAAGTGCATTCCAATCTTACCTCAGGAGATACTTCACCCAACATTTTCCCCCGGAGGTATGTATATAATTAGGTTACCGTGCCCCTCTCATAGGTAGTCCACGGAAACCCACACCGCTGCAGTGACCGTTTAATATATCACCAGACCCATAAAATTTTCAATAGCATAATATGACGAATAAAATTTAATCGAGTCTATCAAGACCAAACCAAAACTGTTCATATATTTCATGCCAACCCCAAAAATTTAACCATCATGCTACCATAGTGTCATAAGCCACAATTTCAATAACATATAAAATAAAAAATTCAATACATTCTCCATATACTCAATTTTCCTAAAACAATATTTGATTTGAAAACCAGTATAAATCTCATTTTTATCAAAAGACATTTTAATTGGAAAACATAATATTTTATAATTTAAACTCACCATTCAATAAAAGCATCAAACAAGTATAATTACTCTAGATATTTAAGATGATAAATTGTCCACTCACAGTATTAGGAGTAGAAATACTCCTATTTTCAGTCTACGGGTACAATCTTTCACCCGTATCCAATGGCTCACCACCTAGCTATAATCCATGACACATATTCCAATTAAATTGTGTCTAACAGTCATAAGCTATTTCAGGCTCGATATATATGCATGATATGATATGAAAAATGCACGGGTAGCCATCTAGACCCGGTATTGGCCTAAGTCGATTTTTGATTCGATAAATTGGCCAATGCGTCCAATTTCACTCCAAATTGCTCCATTTCTTTTCCAATCCATCAATTCGCCAAACACAAACTAATTAACACACAATTAGGCAAAATTTATCTTCACTTTTCTTCTTGGAACTTTCGGCGAACAATGGTGCACTAACTCCGTGATTTTTCCTACTTAATTTTCTCTTCATAATTCATTAATTCCTACACCAAAAACTATTATTTCTTAATCCAATCACCTAGAATAACATCCCATTCTTCATCATTATTCACTTAGAGAATTTGGCTATTGATGGGCACTAAACCTTTGGTGGTTTTCTTCACTTGTTGTCATGCTACACTTCATTAATCACCTAAAAACACTAACATACCTAAAAATCAAACTAATCCAAGATCATTCTCTCTCCATGCCTATTTTGACCAGCAATGAATTCACCATGAAAGCATGCTCTTCAACCATGGAAATTAAGGGAAAATGCACAGGAAAAATAGTTCATAAACTAAAATCAAGAAATTTTACCATTTTCCACTTGATTTCCTTAAAAATCCACACTTTTCTCTTGAATTTCTTTCCACCTAGGGTTTGTTCTTCTTTTCCCCTTTGTTTTCTTTCCAAAGGACAACCTTTATGAGAGAGAAATGGTGGCGTGGGCTGATTTTTATAGTTACATAATATAATAATTTAAACTTGCCACATGGCATTCCATGATTGGTCTATTTTTTTAAATTCCTATCTTTTAAGCTTTAAATCTCCACCACACATTATTCAAAGGTCAAAAATGATATCGGGTGAAGACCATGTGCTGGAAAAATGCTCTGAGGGTGCAAAATTATTGTTTTACCCCGGGGTGGCAAAATTACCATTTTACCCCTATATTCAAAATTATACCGAAATTAAAATTTTTCACTTATAAACCTCAAATCATACTCCAATAAGTCAAATGGGGCCAAAAAAAATCTTTTCTAAAAATTGTCCTTTTATCCCCAAGCGACAAATGACCATTTTGCCCTTGGATAGTGAAAATTTTGGTTTGACTCCAAATTAATCTTCGAACTCCGAATTACCATTTTGAGTTGTCCCTGGACTGTGAAACTCTTTAATTTCACCTTAAAATCCCTATTTGAGCTAGTTTGATACTTAATCGACTTAATGGTACCATTAGGGGCAATATCGTCTTTTAACGATTTCTCAACTTCCTATATATGCAAACATTCTATTGAGAATGTAAATGGCATCGTAATTATTTTATAGAGCATGGTTTGACAATGATTGTATTAAAAATAAAAACATGTAGAAAATAAGAAAAATTTAGGTGCCAAAAGGTTCATTTATTGCCATTAACACTCAAAGACCCATCAAAGTATGGGTACCTATCAAGAAGAACTGAACCATTGTTTTGTAGGTTGAGCTGCACCTAAAGGAAACATGCTTAAAAGCTCAACACAAGAAGAAACAGCCATGGTACATGGATAGTGGCTACTTTCGACACATGACAGGGATAAAATGTTGTTTGCTCAACTTGACAAGAGAAAGATAGGCACCGTATCCTTTAAGGATGACTCAAAAGGTAAAATCCAAGGAATAGGTACGGTTGGTAAGAACCTTTGTACTCAAATCAATCATGTGTTATTTGTTAAAGGCTTGAAGCATAATTTGTTAAGCATTAGTCAACTATGTGATAAAGGATTTAAAGTTTGTTTTGATTCCAACAAATGTGAAGTAATAGATACAGGCACTAACAAAATTACCTTCATAGGAAAAACGTTGAAAAATATATATGTTATCTTTCTTGAAGATCTAGAGAAAAATAGTGAAATGTGCTTAGTAGCAAATGCTGGAAATGACAGTTGGTTGTGGCATAGAAGACTAGGACATGTAAGTTTGAACACAATATCAAAGTTGATTAAGAAAAACTTAGTGGTTGGATTGCCAACACTTAAGTTTGAGAATGATAGGATGTGTGAAGCTTGTCAATTAGGAAAGCAAGTTAGAACTTCTTTCAAAGCTAAGAATGTTGTATCAACATCAAGACCTCTTAAAATGCTACATATTGATCTTTTTGGTCCAATAAGCACCACAAGTCTAGGTGAAAAATCTTATGGCTTAGTGATAGTTGATGATTACTCTAGGTATAGTTGGGTTTATTTCCTTACTCATAAGAATGATGCATTATCAGCTTTCATAGGTTATTGTAAAAGAGTTGAGAATGAAAAAGGTATAGTCATTGTTTGCATTAGAAGTGACCATGGAGGAGAGTTTGAAAATGATGAGTTTGAAAAGTTTTACAATGAAAATGTCACGACCCAATTTCTCGGGCCATGACCGGTGCATTGGCCTAATGGGCATAGCTCACTAAGCCCAACCAAGCCTATCCATTTGCATTGCTTAACAGTTTTATCAAATCATGCATCCACACACATCTTACCGGGTGTAAACATAGCCAAATCACATTGGCATTATCGATAACCATATACATGTACTGTTCAAGAGATGTATCTTAGCAATTTACATTGCTTAAACATTTTTCACATAACAAAAGACTCGTAACTTCCAATGGAGAATTTACAACAAAATGGTTGCTATTGAATGCCGGACATATACCCAGGAGACAAACTATTGAGACTTTTCGATATAGGATCCAATAGTCTCCTGATATGAAAACATGAAATTTTTAAAATTGTGAGTACGAAACTCAGTGAGTGAACATTAGAGGGGAACAGGCAATAATAGCCGGGAAATTTTGATAACCATGATGCACTGATTTAGAAATGAGACAATTTTACCTAGCTAATATTTAAACCCTTTCCACTTATCCCGAAATAATTATACATTCAAGGACAAAGAAACCTTGAATTTATACAATCAGTCTAGCAAGATAGCAAAATCGACGGTTTATCACAAACTGTCGCCGAACAAGGGTTTCACATACCATACAAATCACATTTATCATTATGCACATTATATCACGCATAGATGTAGATAAAATCATGTGCATTTACATACAATTCGCATGCAAAAAGAGGTACCCATCAGAGCACTCGACAATGGGTATCACTCATCATCCCTTCTAAGCTCCTGGAAGGGAAGTACTTATCAGAGCACTTGGCAAGAGGTATCACTCAGCATCCTTTCCAAGTTATCGGGTGGAGAATTACTCGATGAGCGGTATCACTCAGCATCCCTCATTGCACACCATTACAGGCATGTGCATTACCCACTCCACACGTGCACGATTACATCCAATTCACATAATTTCTTATCAATGTAAGTAAGCATCGTATAGATGAACATAATTCAGCATAATCAAATTTCACATCAGTGAAAATAATATTTCACAAAAAGCTTGTTCCTATGGTACCTGTTCTTTTAAAAGAAGATTGAATAAAATCATTCAAGCATTTTATTCAAATACGTTTATATTTCCCAAAACAATTTTGAAATGCAAATTCACTCACTTTTTTTAGAAGTCGAATTCGGACGCTTCGACTGCTAATCCTCAAATACGATTTTCTTGCCTTTATCAGAGGGCTCACCACTTTGACAAATTGCACAATCAATAAATCACTATGATTGTGCTAATTAGGTAAAAATTAACCTAATTTCTATATGAATGCAAGGAAATGCTCAGTTATCCGTTTAGATATGGTGTTGACCTAATTCGGCTTATTACCCGATTAAATTGCTAACTCGTCTAATTTAATTCTAATTTGCTCCATTTCTTTTCTAATACCTCAACACACCAAATACCATTCAAATAACACCAATTTCAGCATTAAAACCCTCACATTTCTCCATGGAAAAATTCAGCCATAACAATGCACTAATACCATGATTTTTCCTACTTATTTTCTTACCATAATTCATCATTTTCCAACCCATTTCACTTGAAATGAAATCATTTCATCATCACTACACTTTCCATGAAATTCGGTCGTTGATGAGGGTGGAAGGAATTGAATTCTTTCTTGTTGTTTTGCCTCCTAACATGCTAAACTAACTAAAAATACCAACATAACTTAAAATCAAATCAATCCAACATCATTTCTCTCTCCATACCCATTTGACCAGCCATGGTTTCCCCATGAAAGCATGCTTTTCAACCATGAAAATTAAGGGAAAATGCATGGGAAAAATAAATCTCAAGTTTAATCGGAGAAATCTTACCTTTTTCACTTGATTTCCTTGAAAATCCACACTTTTGTCTTGAATTTCTTTCCACCTAGGGTTTGTTCTTCTTTTCCCCTTTGTTTTCTTGCCAAGGCAAACCCTTATAAGAGAGAAATGGTGGTGTGGGCTGATTTTTATGCCTTTTTATAAAGAAATAATAAAATAATAAAGGCATGACACATGGCATTTCCTTATTGGCTCAATTTTTAAATATTTGACTTTTAATTCTTTAATTCTCAACCACACAATTCTCATATTTATCCATTCCCATCACAAATAAAGTCCACCAATTTGACAAGTACTGGGGGTGAAAAATTATCGATTTACCCCCGGTGTGGTAAAATTACGATTTTACCCCTATACTCCAAAAATATCAAAAATTTAAAATTTTTCACTACCAAATCTCATATTATACTCCATATAATCAATTTTGATCAAATGTAGTCAAAATCTTTTCTAAAAATTCCCATTTTGTCCTTAAATGGCAAAATGACCATTTTACACCTGATCAGTTAATTTTTTTTATTGACTCCGAATCAGCCCTCGAACTCCAAATTGTCATTTTTAATCATTCTGTGGGTTTTAAAATTCTCTAATTCCTCTTATAATTTTTACTTGAACTAGTTCGAGGCTCGAATTAACTTGGTTGTACCACTCGGTACAATACTGTCTTTTAACAAGCTTAATAGGGTCTTACACAAGGTCTCACAGAAAAGGGGTTGGAACACATTTTTTTTGCACCGAAAACACCCCAGCGAAATGGAGTTGTGGAGAGAAAGAATCGAACCCGAAAGGAGATGGCTAGGACTATCTTTGTGAGAACAATCTTCTTAAGTACTTTTGGGCTGAAGTTGTAAACATAGCAACTTACATCCTTAATAGAGTCTCAATTAGAGCAATTATCTCAAAGACACCTGATGAGCTGTACAAAGGAAGAAAACCAAACATCTCTCATCTTTGGAGTTTTGGCTGCAAATGCTTTGTTCTAAATAATGGAAAACAACTATTAGGAAAGTTTGATGTCAAAGGTGATAAAGCAATATTTTTAGGATATGCCATAAACTCCAAAGCTTATAGAGTTTTCAACAAAAGGAAATTAAATGTTGAAGAATTTGTCCATATAGTTTTTGATGAATCAATTCATTTAAAAAAGGAAATTGATGATGATGATGATAAAGATTTAGAGAACTTTGAAAAACACATAGAGGAAATGAGCCTAAATGATAGCAAGAACAATGAGAAAGGCTCATCTAGAAAAGAAACTGTGGCTCCACCTTTAGAAAATTCGCAAAAACAAGACATTCAGCAAAGTAATTTGCCTAAGAGCTGGAGATATGTAAAAGATCACCCATAAGAACAAATCATAGGTGAAATATCTCATGGAGTTAAGACTAGAAAAGGAACTAGAGACATGTGAATTTTCAGCCTTCATATCCTAAATTGAACCCAAAAGTTTTGAAGAAGCTAAAAAAGAGGAAAGTTGGATTTTAGCTACGCAAGAGGAGCTGGACCAGTTCAAGAGAAATAATGTATGTTCACTAGTGCCTAGGCCCTCAAATCATCCTATAGTTGGAACTAAATATGTATTTAGAAATAAAGTTGATGAACAAGGAAATGTGGTTAGAAACAAAGCTAGATTAGTAGCAAAGGGATATAATCAAGATGAAGGCATAGACTATGATGAGACCCTTGCTCCCGTAGCTAGAATAGAAGCCATAAGGTTATTAGTAGCCTTTGCTTGTCATATGAACTTCAAGTTGTATCAGATGGATGTAAAGAGTTCATTTCTTAATGGACTTATTCAAGAGGAAGTATATGTTGAACAACCTACTGGTTTTGAGGATTTTGAGAAACCAGATTATGTTTTTAGACTTCACAAAGTCATGTATGGATTGAAGCAAGGTCCTAGAGCTTGCTATGAAAGGCTTTCTAAATTTCTGGTAGAAAAAGACTATGTTAGGGGCAACATAGATACTACATTGTTCATCAAGAGATACTTAAATGATTTAATTATAGTTCAAATATATGTTGATAACATTATTTTTGGTGCTACTAATGAATCTCTTTGCAAGAACTTTGCTAGGGAAATGTAGGGAGAATTCGAGATGAGCATGATGGGAGAATTGAAGTACTTTCTTAGCCTTCATATCAAGCAATGTAAGGAAGGAATCTTTATAAGCCAAGATAGATACACTCAGGACATAATCAAGAAGTTTGACATGTTGAAACTAAAACCTATTAGCACACCAATGAGTCCATCCAACAAAATCAATGCTGATGAAAAAGGTAAAGATGTAGACCAAAAGCTCTATAGAGGTATGATGTGAGACTTTGTTAAGCTCGATTAAAAGACGGTATTGTATCGAGTGGTACAACTAAGTTAAATCAAGCCTTGAACTAGTTCAAATAGAAATTCTAAAAGGAATTTGAAATTTATGAAACCCACAGAATGACTTAAAATAGTGATTCGGAGTTCAAGGTCCAATTTAGAGTCAATCGAAAAAATTGACCGATTAAGGACAAAACGGTCATTTTACCATTTGATGATAAAATGGTGATTTTAAGCAAAGATTTGATCACATTTGACCAAAAATAATTATATGAAATATAATTATGATTATTGGAGTATAAAATGATGTTTAGTAGTGAAAAATTGTGATTCTTGATATTTTTTGAGCACAAGGGCAAAATGGTAATTTTGCCACTAGAGGACTAAACGGAAATTTTTTTGAAAATATTTTTGCCCCATTTGATTAATATTGATCAATATTAGTGTTATTTGAGATTGAAAAATAGAAATAATGTGATTCCAGTACATTTCAGAGCATAGGGGCAACATTGTAATTTTACCATCTCGGGGTCAAAATGGTAATTTTCCACCACCAGAACATTTTTTCCCAGCCATGGTCATCTTTTATTCACATCTTGACTTTGACTAATCATGTGGTGGAAAAATTTAGAAGAAAAAGTCAAAAAGTTAAAAAAATAGGCCAATGGCATTATGCCATGTGGCAAGCTATTTTATTTTATTATTAAAGCCTAAAAATCAGCCATAAAACCCATTTTCTCTCTTTAAATTCTGCAAAAACCAAATTCAAAGGAAAGGAAAAGAGAACAAGGAGAAAAACAAGAAAACCTAGCTGAAAAATTCAAGAAAAAGTGTGATTTTCAAGGAAAATCAAGTGAAGAAGGTAACATTTCTTCACTTTTGCATATGATCTACAATACCCATGCATTTCTTTCCATTTTCTATGGTTGAGAGGCATGATACCATGATGAATTCAATTCTGAAAAATGGGTATTGATGAGGATTTAATGTTGGATTGGCTTGATTCTAGACTATGTTAGTGTTTAGAGATAGGTTAGCATGTTAGTAAGCAAAACAACAAGAAAAAACTTGATTGTCCCCATGAATCTTTCAAGACCGAATATCCTAGGTTGTATTTGGAAAATGAAATGATTTCATTTCCAATGAAATGAAATAAATTGAAAAATGACAATTTAAGGTTAAAAAGTTAAGTAGGAAAAATTACAGTGCATTGCTGAATTTTTCATGAAGAAATGGAAAAGTTTTAATGCTGAAATTGGCATTATTTAAATGGTATGTGGCGAATTAAGATATTAGAGGAAGAATGAAGTGATTTAGAGGTGATTTGGACATAAGATTTAATTAATCGGGTGAACGGTCGAATTTAGTCGATATCGCAACTAAGTGATAATCGGACGCATTTTTGCCTTTGCATATCATGCGTTAGCAATTTAAATTAGTTTGTATTAGCTTAGGGGTAATATAGTAAATTCTATAATTTTATTCTGTGTCAAAGTGGTGAAACGTCTGGAAAAAGCAAAGGAATCGCGCTTGAGGACTATTAATCCAAGTGTACCCGGAATCTAGATTTTCGACACTGTGAGTGAATTTGCATTTCAAATTGGTTTTGGGAAATATGAACGTGCTTGAATAAAATTCTTAAATGATTTTATTCAACTCTCTATAAAAAGAAAAGGGAACCTGGGAACAAGCTTTTCGTGAAATATTATTTTTACTGATGTGAAATTGATTGTGTTGAAATTGTGTATCTTTATATGATGCCTACATGTGTTGTTGAGAAATTGTGTGAGATTGAGTGTACTGAATCTATGTACCTTTGTATTATGCTGATATGCATTATTAATAAATTATGGTGAAATTGATGCAACCATGCATGTGCAAAGTGGGGACGGCGATATGCAGCGCCCACAATTTCCTAGAAATTCAGAGGTGTGCAAAATGGGATGCTGAGTGACCCCCATGCTTGAGTGAATAATGCACATGCCTGTAATGGTGTGCAAATAGGGATACTGAGTGATACCCCTTACCAAGTACCCCGATAGTTATTTCTTTATACCACCAAGGACAGTGAAGACTTGACGGTGTATATGATTGTTCTTATCTTTGTGTATATATGTGTGATTGTGTGGTATGTGAAACCCTTGTTTGTGACAGTTTGTGATAAACCGTTAATTTTGCTATCTTGCTTGATAGAATGATTGGTGAATGAAATTGTACGTGATACATATGTATATATGAATTGTACGGGTTGTGAAACCCTTATTATGTGACGGTTTGCAAACAGCTGTCGATTTACTACTTTGCTAGAATGATCGGTGTAAATTCAAGGATGTCTAATCCTTGAATGCATAATAAATTTCTGGGATAAGTGGAAAGGGTTTAAATATTAGCTAGATCAAAAACTGTCTCGTTTTCAATCGGTGCATCATGATTTTTAAATTTCTTGGTTAAGATTGCTTGTTCCCTTATAATATTCACTCACTGAGTTTCATACTCACGTTTTATAAAAATTCATGTTTTCATATTAGGAGACTGTTGGACCCTAGATCAAGGACTCCCCATAGTGCATATCTTGGTTAGAAGGGGGCATTCAGTAGAATCCCATTTCTTTTATTGTAAATGTCTCCGCTGGAAGTCATGGGTCCTTTTGTATTATGAATACAATCTAACTATGTGAATATGTGTATGTAATGTAAATTGCTAAATACATGACTGGTATGGTGCATGTATATTGTTGCTAATAATGCCATTATGAGTTGGCTTTCTGTGCACTGGGTGCATTGCGTGCGGATGCCTCACACGATCATACGTGGAATAAAGTAAGTGAAAATAGGCTTGCTTGGGCTTGGTGAGCTATGCTCATTGGGTCCATGCACCGGTCATGACCTGAAAATTGGGTCGTGACATATGATTGGATCTCTTATTTACTTAATAACAAGTGGACTAGATATACAGTTTAGTGTGTATTTGTGTGCTAGATTTCAGTCACAACCTAAAGAAACACACCTAACAGTTGTTAAAAGAATATTTAGATACCTCTTAGGAACTCAAACCTTAGGAATTTGGTACTCAAAAGAATCATCATTTAGTCTTGTAGGATATTTAGATGCAGATTTTGCAAGTAGCAAAACAGATAGGAAGAGTACTAGTGGAACATGCCAATTCCTAGGTAGCATGTTAGTGTCCTGGTCAAGTAAAAAATAAAACTCTGCTGCATTGTCCACAGCTGAAGTAGAATATGTGTCGTTAAGTAGTTGATGTGCACAAGTTTTATGGATCAAACAACAATTAAGAGATTATGGATTGTCAATAAACAACACTCCAATCTATTGTGATAATACCAGTGCAATTAACATCTCTAAAAACCCTATGCAGCACTCAAGAACAAAACATATTTAGGTTAGACATCACTTCATTAGAGATTATGTAACAAAAGGAGAAATTAATATTGAATTTGTAAGTACTTTGCATTAGCTTGCTGACATATTTACCAAACCCCTTAGTGAAGATAGATTCTGTGAGATTAGAAGAAATCTAGGAATGAGTTGTTTAGAAGAATTATAGGGTGAAGTCTGGATTAAGTAGAGAAAAACATAAGGCACTTAGCTGACTAAAGTGAGGAACTTAGTCAACTAGGAGGATTCTGTTTCATTAAAACCAAAGAACTGACAGCTGAATGAGGAAAGATTAAAATAATTGAAAATTATGTCTACTGGGTAATAAAAGAAGAGAAAAAAACATGAGGAAGTAAATAGTGAATATTTTAGAGGGAGTTTTGAAATTTTGAAGAATTAAGGCAGTGGTTAAGGGGGAGATAGACTGTTTTTTAGAAATCAAAAACTACTAAAAACTCCCACTTTTCATCTCTTGACAACCGTCCTCTTTAAACCTAAAAAATCTTCTCTGTATTTGTTCATTTGAAACCAACCAGAAATCCATCTCACATTCTCGCTTGAAACCCTAAGTGAAAAATCACCTTCAAAACTCACAATGGCTAAGTCGACTCTGCTCAAAGAATTACTTGAGAAGAAAAAGGGAAAGAGGCCATTGGAAGAGAGCCTCGAGTCAGAGCATCCATAAAAGAAGCAAAATGGGGTATCGGGTTCTAAAATTAAGAAGTCTGACAAAAGTTCTGACAAGAAGAAACTGAAAGAGAAGAAGAACAAATATGAGAAAATGAAAAAGAAAGACAAAAAGGATATGTCTCAAAAAGGTACTTCATCATCCTCATCTCTCAATTTTAGAAACAAAAATCATGAGGAAAGATTTAGGATGATTGAAAATGCTCCCATTACCTGTAGAAAATTTATTGCTTGGGAGAGTTTTAATGAGACCATAGAGCTTCAGACTAGCCTAATAGATTACTTTAATGAAATGAGAATAAAGGAATACAGTTCTTTCAAGGATAGAGCCTATAGTACTAGTTTGGTAAAGGAATTCTATGCAAGCATAGCTTTAAGTGAGAAAGAACTTGATGATCCTGAGGATTTTTCAGATAGTAATCTGAATGTGTTTTTGAATGGAAAGGAATTTATGGTTACTGCCTCTGATTTAAGTAATTTGTTAGAAATAGAAAGTGAAGAAAGAGAGTTTGAGATACTTGAAAAGTATGACCCATCATCTGTATAGGAAATAATCACTGGGAAAAAGGAAAAATTCTCATCTAAAAGCAATGTAAGACTGATAATAAGCCCACTGTTTAGGATGCTGCATTACTTTGTTGCAGCAAACCTGCATGCAAGAAGTGGCAGTTTGAGCTACATCAGCCTCCAAGATCTTTGGTTGATGGAGCATGCCTTTACTGGAGTTGCTTTGAACCTTCGGAGGTTCATGATTGAGAAAATGAGAGTAGCCTGCAAGTTGGAAAAGATGCATTTGCCATATAGGAATGTGATCACTTCCCTGGTAAAGAAGAAAGGGGTCTGGGCTAAGAGGTATGATTTGGACATGATCAAAAGCAGGGACCAGCCAATCTACCTGAGCAGCTTAATTAAAATGGGGTACAAAGTCTATGGAGATACCTTCACCAAGACATCCAAGATCACTTCTGTACCAACCCAGCCAGAAACAGCCCCTGCACCACCTGAAACAGGACCCTCTCATTTCTCAAATGAAATCATGTTTAACTTACTAATGAAGATGGATACCAAGCTCACTGACCAAGGAGCAAGGCTTCTGAAAATGGAAGAGAAGATAACTGAATTGGAAGCTAGCTTAAAATCAGTGTCACAGCCCAAATTCTGAGCCATGGCCGACGCATGAGCCCAATGGGCATAGCCCACTAAGCCCAAATAAGCCTTTTTCAGTAATCATGTTCAACATTTCATAAATCTTACATTACCATTCCTAAACCACAATTCATAATTCACCACTCAATGTATTTCAGTACATAACATGTATACCACATATTTATATTTGTATTTTCTCAAGGTACTGTCATTCATTGCCATCTCATAAAGGCATCATCAATCCAACATATATATATATATATACTTCATTCATAACAAGACTCCTAGTAGTTTACATTACATACACTTGTACACAGACAAAAGACTCTCGACCGTCAACAGAGTGACTTTGAATAAAGACACAGCTACTGAGATGCCATAGTATCTACCAAAATATGAGCATGCATAGACAACTTGGTCTAGGTCCCAATTGCCTCTAAATCTGAAAACATGAAGTTTAAAAACGCGAGTATAAAACTCAGTGAGTGAACATAGGAAGGGAACAAGCAACGATAAGGAAAATTTGAAAATCATGATGCACTTGTTTTGATAACAATGCAATTTAATTTAACCTCTTACTAAAACCCTTTATTTCAAACATCAATTAGTAAACTCTTAGTGTTGCAAAAACCCATGCTCAATCATGAAGATAAAGGAGTGAAAGAAAAATTATATTAAAACTAAGCAAGATAGCAACGTGATAGCACATTTCTCGCTGCAGCGAAAGGCATTCTTGGTTTTGCATATATTTCGATTTTTCAAGTATATTTCTCACTACAGAAGTCCAATTGACATTATTTTTGGACCATTAGAAAGCTAAGAGCTGGGATACAACTTTGGTGTTAACCATTTTGCCCAGTTCTAACTAGAAGGTGGCTAAAATATTTTTCAAAGGGAAATGACTTTCACTGAAGTAGAAAGGTACTTTGGATTTGTGTATGGTTCGATTTTTCAAGCAGATCGCACATTAAAGAGGTCAATTGACATGATTTTTAGAGCATTAGAAAGCTAAGAGACTGGGCTACAACTTTTATCTTTACCAATAAACCCAGTTCTAATCAGAATATGGTCAAAAAAATTATCAAAGTAAAAGTAGGGCACAAGACTCTAGAACCACCCGAAAGTTTCTGGCTATAGTCAAAAATAGTCTTACTGCAGCCAAAAACAAGGCATAAAAGAAAAAGTTTTTGTTGAACAAAGGAAACCATTTTTTATGCAATAAACTAAAATTTAAATACTTAGATTTCTCAAGGTACAACATGCATGATTCACATACATTACAACCATAAACCATATTAATAAACTTTCTATTTCATACATATATTTACACATATATAACCACAAATATCACCACCACATTACCAGTTCATGTGCAACCCCCATATCGTGCACAACTAATGTCATCCTCTACACTCCCACACAATGTCATCACCGGCATGTTCATCCCCCCACATCGTGCACATGCACGGTTACATCAATTACACAAAATTACTTAACAATACATATCATATACTCTTATATACATATCAACATCATATAGAGGTATATGGATTCATCACAATCATGTTCCACATCACAAAAACATTTCACTAAAGGCTTGTTCCCATGCATTTTTATAGAAAAACAATTAAAATGTCTCAATTAACCACATAGGCCTTAATCCCAAAACATTTTATGCAAGTTCACTCACTGGTCTTTTTGATTCTTTTGGTTGACTCTAGCTTCAACTAATACTCCAAATGTACATGTGAGGCCTTGTTAGAACCTATCACACACAATGGCATCACAAACCAACTCAATTCACTTAACCATAATTCTAAAAGCTATTACCTAAATCATGTTCAACTAGTTGTTCCTAACTAGCTTCCAACTACCATTAAGTGGTTATCTATTCTCTCTACCCTAGTATCACTAGAAATAAATACATAAACCTCAACAATAAAACAACTCATAACTCCAATTACTAGCCATTATCAACAACTTAGAAATTCATCTCAATTTCATTACTCACCCTGATAATTTGGTAATTGAATTCCTTCTCAAGAATACTCAAGCTATCAAGGAAAATTCATTTTTCTCTCTCTAAATTTCCAACTAGTGAGAGAAAGTATTATGGAAAGACTTTTGAGGGTTTTAAGGGGAAAGAGTAAGACATCACAAAGGACTTGTGAAAAGGTGCACAAAGCATGAAAATTTAAGGCTAACTTGAGAAGTTATGGAAGCTTGAAGAAAAACCCCCATGGAAGATGAAGCAATGTATGATGGGAGGAAGAAGAAGAAGAAGTTGCTAGAGAAAAATGAAGAAGCTTCTGGAAAAATGATATTTATAGCAAAAGCTTATCTAGTTTTTTTTTTAAATTACAAAAATGCCCTTAACAAGTTAACTTGTCTTCCTCCATTTCTTTGTGAAATCTTTTTGCTCTTTTGACACTAAGACTAGGTCCATAATAGTCTAAAAATACTCGGGTTCATGAAAATTTAAAAATTTTGACCTGAGATGAAAAATGACCATTTTGCCCCTATTATGGAAATCTTCAATATTTCTATTTTCTTCATTTATTTTATCATTACAAACATCATTCATTCATTCCTTAGGCCTATTTAGACTTTAATAACATCAGAAAACCTACTCGTAGGAGCTTACTAAGAGAAATGACGAAATTACCCCTAGTTCGCATTATCGCATCTATTTCTAGTTGCGTGTCTATTTAGGTCGAGATTTCACAGGTTCACTTCTGAATTACCCTTTTCAACTTGATAGTTATCCTCAGTTGGCATCCGTAAACTTTATTAGCGACCATATCAAAATATGAGGTATTACAGTCAGCAATGCCCTCTGGACCTGCTACTGCTGACACTTCTACTACACCAAGCATGGCACCAGATGGACATAGTGCTAAAAGATCATCTCTACAACTAGAAGGTTCTGTTTTCCATAATGCTAGCCTACAATTTCAAGCTGAAAGTTCAGCCTACCAAAGTGCAAGTCTTGGTCACCAAGACCTTGAACCAAGATTTGAATAACCTCTCAAATCCCTCTCAGTAGAACCCCAAACAAAAGAAACTTTTGATCAAAGAACTGAGCTAATTGGTTAACCTCTTGGTTCTCCTAAGCATCAACCTTAACCACAGCCTGAACAAGAATCATGCCCTCCTCACTCAGATGAAGTTTTTGTCATAGGCCTTTTCTACCAAATGGTGAGAGAAGAACAAGCAGAGAAAGAGGCAGCTGCAACTCAAGCTGCTCAAGCAATGCCCTCAAACCTGAAGCTTCAGCAAAAGGAAAAGAAAAATCAGACCAAGCAAAGAAAACCAAAGAAACAGCTCTTACAACTAAGACTCAACCATTTGCCATGAAAAAAAAAACAATGGCCAAAAAATCTGTACCTCCAAGAAGAAGAAAGTCTTCCAGATTGGCAGAGAAGGCCATATCACCACCTGTAACCTTTCCTCAGGCACCAATAGAAGTCTTTGACCAGGCCACTCCTCAAAAAGCTACAAAGACACCTACTCAACCTCCTCAGCAAGCTCTTGAAGCATCCTTTCAACCACCTCCTCTATGACCACCTTCTCCGGTTCCTCTAAATCCCTGGTAGGAGCAGACAATGTCTCCCTCATCCTTTGATACTTCAGATTTCTGATACCTCAACCCCCCCTTTGATGATGATAAAAAGGGAAAGTAGGAAAATGATAAGAAAAATAAAAAATCATGAGGGTAGAGGTACTAGACTTTTAGAAAAATGACAAGAAAAATAAAAAATCATGAGGGTAGAGGTACTAGGTTTCTAGGACAACAAGGATGAAAAACTAGTTAAGGGGTACTTTCGAAACAAACTTGTGGTTATTGTTTTTGTTGGTTATTTGTGCCAAAATGGCATTCAAACACTGAATTATAACTCATGTTGGTTTTATGGTTGTGTGAAATATGCATGTTGATATTTATTTATGGTTTTAGATCTCTGAAAATGTTGATATACAATGCTGCCTATGATATTTTGAAATGCTGCTGTAAATTTCTTTTTTGCTGATAAAATCTAATACTGGTCATAATTTATGCTGATGCTCTAATAATTTGGAATATATGCTGACAACTAAAGATCATTGTGATGTTGCGAATAAATTGAGTTTGAGAAAAAGTATAAAACATACCATATGAGTGATGAATGATGTAGACAAAAAAATCTGATAACAATATGCTGACAGACACTATTCAAATGCTAATTATAAACTATCAATGTTTATCTGTTGTAAATCTTCTTGAAAACTACTGCATTTATATTTTTTTCTCTAAGTGTATGAAGTAAAGAAAAATGTACTGAAATGAATAAATAAAATATGCACACAAAAATAGGGAGCATGCATTTAGGGGGACCAATCCTCATTTTCTGCAGAGACTAAAAATGAATTAAGAAAACACCATACTGTTAACCAAAGGATGTTTTGTCATTATCAAAAAGGGGGAGTTTGTTGGGTCCATTAGTTTTTGATGATTATAAAACATTCTCATCTTTGTGTGTCTAATATCTCTACCTAAGTGTGTAGGATAAAAGTTTATAAAGAAATAATACATCAATCCTTCAAGTATGCACATAAAAGGTTGATATGGATAAGGAATAAGATTGATCAACATAAAGAAAGCTGTCTGGTAAAATAATAAAGAACATTGGTTGGCTAAAAATTTAAAATGGAGAAGTGGCAAGTTGAAGCTTAGTGAGAAACATAATGAACTTAGTCGACCAAGAAAATGGGTTAGTCAACTAAGTGCTCTCTGCCAAAATCTGTGATCGAAACAGAACCAACTTAGTCGACCAAGGGAAAAATGTTAGTCGACTAAGAGCTCTTCGTCTGCAACTTGCACCAGGCCACTGCAAGACAGATTAATGATTAGAATCTACCTCAAACTGTTTCTATCAGTAAAAAATGGTCCAACAACCATCAGACGTGTTTCTCCAAGTATAAAAGGATCTTCAAATGGCAAAGAACTAATTTTTGGCAACCTTTAGAAAGATTTCATCATATTCAAGCCAAGAAAGAGCAGAAAACTTAGAAATTCTTTGTACTCCTCACTGCACTCAAACGCCTATCTTTTGTATTTGCATTCAGCACTAATCTGTGTACCACTTAGATCAATTTGTGATCATATGTACTTTCTTTTCTACTCATCTTTGTAATCTTAAAGAGAGGGATTCACTCTAAGTGATTGATTCGAGCTAGGTTTGCTTGAATGCTTGAAGGTTCCAACTTAGCCTTGGAAAGTTAGGTGTTGGGTGTTGGTTGAGCACTTGAAAAACCATTGTTGTAGGTTGTGGTTGAGCCTTGGAAAACCACTTTGGGGTTTAGTTGAGCCCGTGAAAAACTAGTGTAATGGTTGTGGCTAAGCCTGGTAAAAGCCATTGTAAAAGCTTGGTGGAAGCTTGTGAATTCCACTGTTTTTAGTGATTGGTTTGAAAATCCTTTGTTGGATAATCAAGGTGGTGGATGTAGGTATTGGCCGAACCACTATAAATCCTTTGTCTATTGTCTTTCTTGTTTTACTTCCCTTGTTTCAAGATTAGGTTTGAATCTTGCTAAAAGAGCCGAATTAGTGTTATTCACTCCCCATCTAGCACTTATATTTGGGACCAACATCCCTTAGTTATGACATCCCACAATTCGTAATCTATTGGTCTAATGTATATTGATATCCTAGTGCTCCAATAAGGATTGTCAGAGCCATCAAATAGAGGTGGTCTATTTGTTGATTATCCCTTAGCCACTATTGATTTTTAAAGAGCCACGGATCCTTACTCTGATACCACTTGCTGGTTCCAATTATATGTGCTAAAGGGGGGTGAATAGCATAAATCAGCTCTTTGACAAAATAAGGAATTAATTTAGAGAACAAGGAAAATAAAATAAAGTAGACAAGGAACAAGAATTTAGAGTGGTTCGGTCCAAGACCTACATCCACTACCTTGATTATCCAACCAAGGATTTTTCAACAAATCCACTATAAACTGGTGAAATTCACAAGCTTTATAATGGCTTTTACTAGGTTTACCCAAAACCTTTACACTAGTTTTTCTCGGGCTCAACTAAAACCGAAACACTTAACTTTTCAAGGCTAAGTTAGAACCTTAACACATTCAAGGAATCCTAGCTTGAAACAACCTTTAGAATGACTCGCTCACTCTAAAAACAGAAATGGAGAAAGTAAAAGAGTGTGCCTAGTGACCACAAACTTGATCTAATTGGTACAAATTAAAGTGCAACTCTCAATTATAAAGATCAGAGTTAAGTGCAATGCGAAAATAGAGAGTTTTTGCTGGTTTTGTTGCTCTTTTTTGACTTGGAAGTGTTGAAATCTACTTTCTAGCCATTTGAAGCTTCTTTTATACTTAGAGAAACAACTTTGATGGTAGTTTTGACAGTTTATGGCCGTAGGAAATAGTTAAGAGTTGGCTCTAGCCGTTAATCTATCTTCTAGTGCTCTGGTTCAGATTATAGGCAAAGAGCTGTTAGTCAACTTACTTCTTCCTTGGTAGACTAAGTTGGTTCTATCTTCTGGTCGCAAATTTTGGCAAAGAGTATTTAGTCGACTAACTTATTTCTTGGTCGACTAAGTCGGTTCTGTTTCTCAATATTTAAGCCCGCCATTTCTCCAATTTGAATTTTAGCAAACCAACATCCTTCATTATTCAACTAAAGAGCTTCATTCTTGTTAATTAATCATGTCTCCTTATTCATTTGATTTTAGTTACATACTTTTGAAGGATTGGTTTATTGTTTGCATTCATAACTTTTGTCCTGCACACTTAGGTAGAAATGTTAGACACAAATGAATGGAAATATTTTATTGTCATAAAAAACTAATGGAACTAAAGTCATGATCCATTGTCCAACCCAACTGCTCAAGTTGAGTGATAGATCCTATCATGTTAAGCACATAAGCCCTTATTAGGCTTCCTTCAAACATCTTACCTTGGAACAATTCTATTGAAATGTCGAATATTTTTGTGCAACTTTCTTTATCGAACATTTCTCTAAGGTTTTGGATAATATATAGAGCATTCATAGCTTCAAGTTGCTTTTGAAGATCTAGGGCCATACTGGCCAACATCAAACACGTGGCTTGATTGAGATCATCCATATAAACTCTATAGGCCTCTTTTTCCTCATTTGTATCATCATCGCTAGGTTTCTCAAGAACAGGACCATCTAGGACATAAGCCTTTTTCTCTTATTTCAAGACAATCTTAATATTGCGAAGCCAGTTAATGAAATTTGGCCCTGTCAACTTGTTTGCATCAAGTATGCTTCTAAGTGACAAACTATTTGTCATGATAAATTTATATCCTGTATAAACCAGCATATATGATTATTAGTCATTAATGCAAATTATATAGTCATAAAGACAAGTTTTTAGAATCTTATATGATTATTCTTAATATTTTATCAAAATAATAGCCCTTATCTATTATTTTGAGAAATTTAACCTTAAACTTCTTATTAAGCTAGGTTTTTCATCTCACCATGACCTTGAGTGACTCAATAAGCCATAATGAAACTAATTAGGTAGATAACTTAGCTTACAAATTGTATCTTTTACAACTCCTAGATCAGTTAGGTGACAACTCTTTGTCTAAATGCATCATATACATTTTGCCTAATTATGCCTCTAATACTATGAAGTCATGTGTGACACATCTGAACAACATGGTAATAGTTGAGTAAGATCCACCAATAACTCAAACATACTTGTGTAAAAGTTTGGCCTTGAGTGACTCAACAAGCTTCCAATTAAAAGAGCAACTTCGTTATCTTGTTATATGGTGAAAGTCAACTTTTTGACTCAACATTTCAATGAGGGATTTTATGTATTAATTCATTAATTAAGGTCTTATGGATTTGGCATTGTTGACATGCATAGCATTTATCGCATTTCACATATATCATATATATATATTGAAAGATAAATCTATCTCATGCCAACTACTAAGATGATTATAGACTTTACAAATTCTAATTTCCTCGAGCCCTTAAGGAAATCAGTTGGTCAAATTCCTAAGGAATTTACATAAACATTGTCTTCAAGCTTTGCTTATAATCTCTTTGAATCTCCTTGGCTTTATATCTCCATCTTCAAGCTATAAAAATTTTTTATCTAACCCTAGTTTTGACACTTTGATGTAACTAATTATATTTTATAATCAAGAAGCCTTGAGTTACATTTAAGGGGAGTTAGGTGAAAAAAAAATTTTACAACCTAGAGAAAATAGAGATAAGGCAGGGTGCGCAAACTCTGTTTTAAAATAAATACCATGAAAAATAAATTTAACCATCCTTGACCTAATTTTCTAAGGTCTAAGTCCATAATCATCCTCATGCTTTACAATCACAATCAAAAGCATAGAAATAAATGCAAACTCAATATCATTGGGTGATCTTGTGTGTTATTTGAGAAAAGCATCAATTAACTTACTTAAAGCACTTGACTCAAGTTATTTGGTATTGTTTTATTTCAATTTAGTCTTTAAGAAATTCCATTTTCAAAACACTTAAACTAAACATTTTACTCTTTATTGCTTCTAAGAAATTCATTCAAATAAAATTTCCTTTTTAAGACTTTCTATAATTAAAACTCCTTTTAATTTTGGAAACCTTTTTATTTTAGGTAAACTTTCTAAAATATATCTAAGCCAACATTTTAATTTCTAACATTTAGAGCATGGATTAGTTTCCTAAATTGTATCTTGTTCAAGTTACCTAAATGGTGACTTAACAAATTTTGGAAACTTCTAGTCAAACCAAAATTTTAAGAAAAGTTCAATGCTATCACATAATTTTAGGAAATTCTTTTAAGGTAGTGTGAGTCCCTGTCTAAGTTGTTAGAAAACCGGTATTGTACCTATTGGTACAACTAAGTTAAATCGAGCTTCAACCTAGTTTAATAGAAATTCTAAGGGGAATTTTAAAATTCTGAGACCCACAGAATAGCTCAGAATAGTGATTCGGAGTTCAAGGTCCAGTCTGGAGTTAATCGAGAAAATTGACCGGTTAAGGACAAAACGGTCATTTTCTCATTTGTTGATTTATGGAGATTTTTAACCAAGATTTGATCACATTGGACCAAAAATAATTATATGAAATATAGTTATGATTTTTGGAGTATAAAATGATGTTTAGCAGTGTAAAATGGTGATTCCCGGTGTTTTTGGAGCACAAGGGCAAAATGGTAATTTTACCACCGGAGTGGTAAATGTGAATTTTTTTTTGAAAGGATTTTGCCCCAATTGGGTAATATTGATTTATATTGGTGTTATTTGAGGTTGGACAGTGAAAATAATGAAATTCTGGTACATTTCGGAGTATAGGGGCAAAATCGTAATTTTGCCATCTCGAGGGCAAAACCGTAATTTTCCATCACCAGAACCATTATTTCCAGCCATGATCAACCTTGGATCAGATGTTGACTTGATGAATCAAATGGTGGAGAATAAATGGAAGAAAAAGTCAAAAAGTAAAGAAAACGGGCCAATTACGTGATGCCACGTGGCAAGCTTTTATATTTTATTATTTAAGCCATAAAAATCAGCCTTTAACCCTCATTTCTCTCTCTAAATTCGGCACCCACCAGAATTGAAGGAAAGAAAAGAAAAACAAAGAAGAAAAACACAAAACCTAGGTGGAAATCTAAGGAAAAGTGTGATTTTCAAAGGAAATCACTTGAAAAAGGTAATAAATCTTTACTTTGGCTTGTGATTTACCCTATCTATGCTTTTGTTCTTGAATTCTATGGTTAAATATGGAGATATCATGATGGGATGAATTCTGAAAAATGGGTATGAGTATGGATTTGATGTTGGATTGGATTGAATTTAAACTATGTTGGTGTTTAGGAGTAGTTAAGCACGATTATGGACAAAAATGGAAGAAAGAAATTGAGTGTCATGGTTGTTCTTCATTGACCGAACCTAGGGTGTAGATAAACCATGAAGAAATTGTTTCATTTCAAATGAAATGATTTCATTCGAAATGAAAGAAAATAGAAAATGACAATTTAAAGTGAGAAAATGTAGTAGGAAAAATTTTCAGTGCTAATGCACTGTATTGGCCGAATTTTTCCATAAAGAAATGGAAAATGGTGAATGTTGAAATTGGCATTAATTGAATGATTTGTGGTGAATTAAAGTATTAGAAAAGAAAAAAAAAAGGAATGGGCCAATTCGGAACCAAATTGGACATAATAGCCGATTAATCGGGTAATCGGTCGAAATTAGGCAATACCGCGTTAAAGTGATAATCGGACGCATTTTTGCCTTTGCGTATCATACGTTAGCAATTTAAATTAATTTGTATTAGTCTGGGGGCATTATAGTAATTTCTTAATTTTATTCTGTGTTAAGGTGGTGAGAAGTCCGGAAAAGGCAAGGGAATCGTGATTGAGGATTTTTAATCCGAGAGCATCCGGAATTCAGATTTGTGAGACGGTGAGTGAACTTGCATTTCAAAATTATTTGGGGAATGCATATTGTATTGAAATAGATGATTAAATGATTTATTCAAAGTTTTAAAACAAAAATTACTTGCCGGGAACAAGCCCTTGATAAAAATGATTTTATGTGATGAAATTACGTATTATGCATGAAGGCATAAAATTATGTGTTTGGCATGAAAGCATGAATTATTATTTCATTGAGGTGAAATTTAATTGTGCTGAATGTGTACATTGTTATGATGTTTATATGTGTTGTTAAGAAGTATTGTGAAATTATTACCACCGTGCACGTGTGAAGAGGAAAATGCACAGGCCTGAAATGGTGTGCAAAGTGGGGACGGCGATACGTAACGCCCACTATTTACTATAAATTCTGAAAATTGAGCAAAGTGGGGACGGCGAAACGTAACGCCTACGATTCCTGGAAATTATCACTCGTGAACATTGGTGAAGTGTGATTTGTTATCCAGGGGCTTGCAGGGACGGCGATACGTAACGCCTGCCAGTGCTCAGATATATGTGGTTGTGTACATATGTGATTGTTCATTTCTCCGAGTATATTGTATGAAATTGATTATTCCTTCATTATAAATTAAATTGAAATGAGGGGAAGGGTTGATAATAAATTGGATAAAAATGAATGTGTTCTAAATGTATGCATCATATTTTTAACCCTTCCTGATATTATGGCTTGTTCCTATCTAATGTTTGCTCACTAAGTTTTGTACTCACCGTGTTTTTTTTTTCAAAAATTCATGTTTTTAGATCAGGAGATTGTAGATTCCTAGATCACGGGATCACAGTAGTCCATCTCCTGGTAGGTGTCTGGCATTCACTAGTTGTCGTTTTATCGTACATGTCTCCGCTGGAAGTCTTGGGTTTTGTATGATAGTTATGTACATGTAATGTACACTGTTAAAGTTTATTTCTGACTGGCATAAATGTAAATGTGTAAACAATGTAAATTGCTAAATACATGACTGGCATAGTGCATGTATATTGTGATTAAAAATGCCATTGTGCTTTGGCTGTGTCCACTCCCGGAAAGGGTGTGTGTGTGTATGTGATAATTCTATTTTATAGAGTTATTTTATTCCAATTTTGTTATTAAATTTTAGCTAAAGTCCTTAGTTTTTAATTATAATTTCTTAATTTTTAGTTATTTTTATATTTAGTTTATTTTTAAGTAAGTTATTTAATTTTATGTTATTTCCTTTAATTTGGTTAATATTTATTAGTTTTTATATTTTTGGTAGGACCTAAAGTCATTGGGTTTAATTTTGGAAAGTAAAGTGATGAAAGATCCAGAAATCTGCTTGCATATGCTTCAGTGTTTTAGCCATATCTCGAGCTAAAGAACTCCAATTGCTGCAATTCTTAGACCATTGGAAAGCTAAGAGACATAGCTACAACTTTCATGAAAATCACTTTGCCCAGTTCTGCCTCGAAGATGGAGAAAATTGCATTGAAATGTTGCTGGATGTACTGTGCCGGGAATAGAAATTTGTAAAGATTATTAAGTGATTTTTTGGGCCTCTCATTATGTTTTAAGCCCAATTAAACCCTAGGTCAACTTGGAGAAATCTAGGTTAAGTTTGTTAGTATATATAGGATATTTGGAGACCTAAAAAAAAAGAGACCTTTGGAGATTCAAGAAGCTAGAAGTTGAAGCAGAAACCCGGAGATCAGAGCTGCAATTATTTTGTTTTCTTCTTTAGCTTTTATTCTTCTTGTTATTTTCAATGGTTGAACTTTATACAATGTTATTTGATTTTGCAATTATGAGTAGCTAATTTTCTTTTTCTAGGATTGCAATTGAACTCACATGTAGTTTAAGTTTTTAATCTCTTTCTTACTTATTTTTAATGGGAATTGAATTGTTTATTCCAATTTGTTCTTAATGCTTTTGATTGCTTGGCCACCAATTAAACTGATTTAGGAACCTAAACAAACTTGGGAGAGGGAGTTTAGAGTAGACTAAAATTGGGATAGCATATGATCATGTTAAATGATTTGCGTATAGGATAGGGATATACCTATAGGCCATATGTAGCCAGGTTAGAGCCTGAACTTAATGAGTCTGTTTTAATTTCAATTCACATAGGGATATGATGTTTTGGTTAAAATAGATATTTTTATAGGACGAGTCGGGAGACCCTTATAAATAATTTAGGACTCTAGGTTAGCAATTCAACCCATTGAAATAAGTTAAGGAGGAGAAGTAAAATTTAGATGAAGTGTGAGGGATATTGTAATCCTAGGCTTGTTTAATTTGATATATTCTCCAGTTTTTATTGTTTTGATTTTTCTTGTTATTTTAAATTCTAGTTTATTAGTTTTAATTGATTAATTAATTTGGATTATTTGGATAAAATTAAATTGTTTTATTTTTTTTTTTTTGGAAAAAATTGTTTTAATTTTAGTAATTAGTAAAGTTTTAGATCAATTCTCCGTGGGAACGATACTCTACTTGCTAATATACTGTCTATTCGATACGTATACTTGCGTAGTGGATTTTTAGACTGACAGTATGTGTGACTGGATATGTCACGGTTAGTTGGCATTGTAATGCACACGGGGTGCATTACGTGTGGATGCCTCACACGAGCATGTATGGAATAAAGTAAGTGAAATTAGGCTTGCTTGGGCTTAGTGAGCTATGCTCATTGGGTCCTTGCGCCGGTCATGGCTTGGGAATTGGGTCGTGACAGGTAGGAAACTATTTCCTATGAATTTTTCAAATTAAAATCTTATCCTTAATGTTAAGAATTTCTTTTAAAGTAGGAAACAATTTCCTATTTTTTATGAATCACCCAAAATTAAAATATATGGCATTTAAGTGCTCTTAAAACTTTATAAATCATGAGTCAAACTGATGAAAAAGCTACTAGAAATTTCCAGCAACTGTGTTTAACAATTAAACACAAAATTCATGAAGAATAAGCCACCAAAACCGATCATAGCCTACCAAAATTTTCTGCATTGAACATTTGTTGTTTTGAAACTTGAAAACATGATTTTTATGAACTTTTTTCACACTAAATCAAGTTTGACGAAAACATGTACTAATTTAATTTGATAAAACTATTTTTTAACAGTTAAAAATTGCTCAAAACACTTACCCAATGTTAGTAAAAAATTAATCGATACATTAGTCGCCAAAACACCTCAAAACTATTCGATTTTAACTTAGCTTCGCAAGCTTTTTAAACATGTTGGAATGAATTAATTGCATGCTGTCCAAATTTGAATTAAAATAGAAAAATAAATTTTAAAGAAAGCCTTCAAAACCAATCTACAACAAATTGACGCACAAATCAATCTTATTAATTATCACCAAGAATCAAACCTACAAATTACATGGAAACATCAAACAAAGGCTTTGATACTACTGTTGGGATTCAACCTCATGCTCAAACATGAAAATAATGAAGAAATTAAAAATATAATGTGGCGGAATAATAAACTAGCATTTAATCAGACAAATAGTTGAATCCTACAAGATCAATGTTTGTGTTTTTCATGTAATTTTTGTAATTTGATTATGAACATTCATAGGTTTAAAAGTTACATGCCTTACTATAGATATCATAATCAAGAACCAATTAAATCAAAATCTTTGCTTCTTCACCTTTATGATGTGTCAAATCTTCAACCACCTAAGTGTTTAGCCTCTAACAGTAAACCACACAATGACTGAATAAGACCTTCTAAAAGGTATGATTTTTCTACTTGTACTAGCAAGTTTTGTTTCTAAAAACAAAAAAGATAAAAAATTATTACCGATTCTTATTTTTTGTCAGACAAAGAAAACTATTTTTTTTCTTAATTTAAAAATGGTTGAGAAGTGGTTGGCAGCTTAAAGTTTTAGTTTGCTAACATAACATATTTATATAGGCAAACTAAGTTGCAACCCGAAATACAACAGTTGCATTTTAATTTAATTAAGTCTTTGTGAACTTAATTAAGTTTCCATTTTTTTTTTGTCAATTCTAATTAAGTCCAACTTGGTTGATTATCCTTATTTAATCTCAATCATGTCACTTAATGTGTTTGACGCATTAGGCTTCTAACATGTTGGCAATAAATATAAATCCGAATCAAATATCAATTTGATAATTAATTATATTTATAGATCATGAACGACATCTAGCAATACATCATGACCTCCCAAATATTAGAGAGTCAACTAAAGAGTTTGACAAAACCCTTCAATGATAAGTTTCTTAGTGCAATACAGTCATTTCATCAAATATCCTAGATATGTCATAAAGCATGGCTCAGTGTCTACTTATAACATTCGATATTCATTCTCATAATTCATAACCAACCTTATGAATTTAGGAGACTAACTTTCTTCAAATTTATCATGCTTTGGCCAAACGCTATATACAAGCTAATCAAGAATTGTGAAAAAGTGATATATATCCTCTCATATCACTTGGGGTGATGAATCCTCTATTGGCAACTCATTCACCTTCGAATGCTTCATGGCATACCCAAAAACACCATGTTTAAGCATTTGGTCACCTCTAGACTTGTAGACATGAAATCAAAGTATGTCATTCCCCATACAAGATGACTTGGTGTCTCAAGTTTGAGGACTAGTTGCACGGCTATCACATGAGAACATTGAATGTTTTCAAGACATGATTATCAAGGTGAGATGTTTTGGTTTTGGGCTTATGCCTGAATATTTTATTTTATGTTTAGGAAACATAGATTTATATTTTGCTAGCATGAGATGCTTAGCTTATATATATTTATGTATTTACATTACATCTCATTTTATTGTGGAATTGTTCTAAATTACTTCTCCTTAAGTATAACCTTGTGTATATGATAATCAATAGTAAGTCATCATGATAAGATCATTGTGATATTATTTTTCTTTTGATTTTGAATCAAAAAGGAAATTAATAAGATGACTTAGATAAAATTAAGTCCTAACTCAATGAATTCATAATAAGATTATAAACATATTTAGTTAAAGAGCATTCTTATTGAAATCTTAGATCTAATTTAAGATTGCTTAGAACTAAATAACAATTGATTGTCATATTGAATTTATAAAAGATGAATCATAGAGCATTCCAAACCCAATTAATCACATGAATTAACTTTTGAAAGGATTTCATTCCATAACCAATGATGAATGACTAATGACATGTAAGAATACATAAAAATTATGGATATAACACCCAAAAAGGAAATTAAATAAGTTTACCTAGCAAGATTTCTATACATGATAGAAATAGTGGGAACTAATAACACTTTAAGGTCAAAGGTCATGAAATTATGAAATCCAATAGATAAGATCTATGCACAAATATTGATTTAATGGGATGCATAAGGATGCATAATTCACGAAATGAATCCATTAAATACAAACCATTAGTAGGATGCATATTGATGCATTATTCATGTAAAATGATTCCACTAAATAATCCAACATAAATGATTGGATAATAATCTTTATTCAATGTAATAAATTCAAAATAGTTCAATACATTGAATAAGATAAACATATTTTGTGCACATCATAAGGTTAGTGGGAGTAAGATAAATTACTCATTAAAAGTGTATAAGATATATTTACCAGTATAAGAAAAACAAAATAGAACAAAAAAGTTAGAGACAAAAAAGGGACTAAACAAAAGAATCTAAGATGGCATGTTAAATGAGTGTAACATAAAGAGAATCCCAAATGTTAAAAAAGTGGGATAAAGTCATGATTGAGCAATTGTATTGGAATGGTTCCAAAACAAGAGATAACTATATGATTATATTCATAATTGGATACAAACCTTTTGTTTTAGCTACGAAAGAAAAGATATTTAGATCATTGGTTTAATGAACCAATAAATGATTCTCAATTGTTAATGTAACAACAAGAGCCATAATAATCAAATCAAGGTCTTGTTGTGATCTAAATTAGTATTTCAATTATGACGATGGAGATTGTCAAACATATAAATTAACATATTCTCAAATATTGTAATTTCAGCTTTCCTAGTCAAGACACAATTGCTAAGCGAAAGAGTTCGATAGTGGATATGTTAGCAATTGACTCAAGTGTAAGTGAGAGATTATTGGTATATGTCTTTAAGCCAATTGGATTGGAAAGGATATAGGTTGTCATTTAATGCCTACTAAATTGCATAACTATATGTGATAGAGGCTTTCCTTTATGTTAATGCAATAATAAGGAGTTATTAAGTACTAATTGGATGAAGCTCATAAAACATAGAAGTCTTATAAGAGAATTGTAAAGCTGTTACAATTATGAGATCACTATGCATCGAAGCCATGTTCCTAAGATTGTTCCTAGTAATTTTATTGTCAAAATAGGGCATTGATAATGCCCAAAGACTGGTACATGTTAAGCCTCTTTACTTGGGAATTAAGCAATTGATCTCATAGATTGAAGTATATGAGATACTTGAGGATAACATGTAGGTGCTTGTTAAAGACCAAGTTCACTTATATGACCCACTATGAGAACTCCATTTGGTATTTCACTCAAGTGTCTATGGAATATGTTCTCATGTGATAGTTGTGCAACTAGTCCTTGGTCTTGAGACACCAAGCCATCTTGTATGGGGAATGACATACTTTGATTTCACCATACAAGTTTAAAGGCGAGTAGAAACCTAAATAGGGTGTTTTTGGGTATGCCATGAAGCATGCAAAGGTGAATGACTGGTCAAAAGAGGATTCATCACCCCACGTGATATGAGGGGATGTATCTCACTTGTTCTTAATTCTTGATTAACTTGTATAAAATCTTTGGCCAAAGCATGATGAATTTGTGGAAAGTTAGTTTCCTAAATTCATAAGGTTAGTCATAAATTATGAGAACTAATATGGAATGTTAAAAGAAGACACTGAGTCATGCTTTGTGACATATCCGAGATATTTGATGAAAGGACCGTATTGCACTAAGAGCCTTATCACCGAAAGGCTTTGTCCAATTCTTTAATTGACTCTCTAACATTTGGGTGGTCATGATGTATTGCTAGATACCGCTCATGATCTATAAATATAAATCAATTATCAAATTGATATTTGATTAGAATTTATATTTATTGCCAATACGTTAGAAGCCTAATGGGTCACACATATTAAGTGACATGATTGATATTAAATAAGGATAATCAATTAAGTTGGACTTAATTGGAATAGACCAAAATAAAGTGGGAAATTAATTAAGTTTACAAAGACTTAATTGAATTAAAATGTTGTATCTAGGGTTACAACTTTGTTTGGCTATATAAAAATGTTATATTAGCAAACTAAAACTCCAGGCTTTTAGCTATTTCTTAGCCATTTCATAAAATAAGAAAAGAAAAATAGTTTTCTTTATCTGATAAAAATAAGATTTGGTAAGAATTTTTAATCTTTTTATTTCAGAAACAAAATTTGTTAGCACAAGTAAAATCCTACCTTTGAAAAGGTCTTATTCGATCATTGTGTAGATTATTGTTAGAAGCTAAACACTTGCCTGGCTGAAGATTTGACAAATCCTAAAGGTGAAGAAGTAAAGATTTTGGTTGCAGGATTTTAGACCATCTTATTTTCTTTTCGGGGTTTCTTGCTTCATCAAAAGCATTTTTTATTTAATTGGCTCTTGATTATGATATCTAGAGTAAGGTGTGTGACTCTTAAACTTATGAATGTTCATAACTAAATTGAATATTACATGAAAAACACAAATATTAGGATTTGGTTGTTTCTTTGGTTAAATGCTAATTTATTATTCCATTGCGTTATATTTTTAATTTCTTGATTTTTTTCATGTTTGAGCATGAGGTTAAATACCAACATGGTCCCTTTGACCTACATCCACTACCTTGATCTCCCAATCATTGATTTTCAACCCAACTTCAATACACCGGTGGAATTAATAACTTCCATTGAGCTTTTACAAAGTGAGCTCTCAACCCAAGCTTTAATCCCTTACCATAATTTTAGAATGCTTCCCACACTCTAATTTGCCAAAAAAAGAAGAACATGAAGTATAGCTAAGTACCTTTACAAGTTTGGACAGATTACAATTAGATTCAAATACTTTGTCTAGATTTGGTATGAAAAATAAGTGTTTTCGATGAAGAAAATTTTGCTTTTTACTCAAAGCGGCTTTTTTCTCTTCAAATCTGTCACAGCCTAATTTTCGTGCCATAACCAGTGCATGGGCCCACTAGGCATAGCCCACTAAGCCCAAGCAAGCCTCTTTATGTGATCCTGTTCATTATTCCATCAATTATACATCACCATTAGTAGATCACAATTTGTAATTTGTAGCTAAACGTATTTCCATAATATAACATGGATATCCAATATTTATATTTGTATGATCCCAAAATATGGTCATTCATTGCCATCTCATAATGGCATCATCAATCCAAAATATACATGCATCGTTTGCAAAATAAATCTTAGCAATTCACATCTAATGTACATGTACTCATGTAAAAGACTTCTGATGACTGGCGAAGTGTCTTTGTTAAGGTATGGCTACTAAATACCATGAAATCTACCAAGGGTGAATTCAAGTGGACACCTTCATCTAGGTTCCAACTGCCTCAGAATCTAATAGCATGAAGTTTAAAAGAGTGAGTATAAACCCAATGAGCGAACATAAGAAGGGAACAAGCAAACAATATGGAAAGATTTTGAAAACATGATGCATTTAAGTTAAAAACAATGCAATTTAGTTTAATTTCTTGTAAAGTCCCTTAATTCAACCATTGATTAATTAATCCCTTAGTGTTGAAAGATCCATGATAAACCATGAAGTTGAAAAGAATGAAAATTTCAGCAAATGTCCAAGCAAGACAAGCAAAACAGAGGGTTTCTCACTACAACAAATTTCGGATAGAAAAATTTTTGAACCACCCAAGAGTTTCTCATTCTTGCTAAAGCGAAAACCATTTGAGAGTTTCTCGCTGAGCGAAGACTAGGCCCAATGCAAGCCCCCACCACTCGAGACTTTCTCGTTGTAGTAAGAAAGCATTCTTGCTGCAACGAGAAATAGGGTACTTAAGTAAAAAAAATCCTTTTTACAATAAAAACCTATTCTTGCTGCAATGAAAATCAATTTGGAAGCAATTAAAAATTTCAACATATTATACACTCACATATTATTTTCATAACCATACTATAGCATATATATATATATACACATGTATACCACCCTCGCCTCACCTATCTCATGTGCATTCCCACACTGCACATGGCGGGAATTATCATGTGCATTCCCACACTGCACACCATGGCATCGTCACGTGCACTCCTACACCGCACATGCTCGGTTATAGTAATTATATAACATTATCACATATCAATGCACAACATATACATAAATATATATATATATATATCAACATAATAGAGGAGTACATGGATTCATCACGGTCATATTTCTCAACATGAAAATGTTTCATCAAAGGGCTTGTTCTCATGCACATTTTAAAGAAACGACAAAGAAGATTTTTCAAGTGATTTAACAAAACATATATGCTTTTACCCCAAAATATTTTAATGCAAGTTCACTCATTGGTCTTATTGATTCCTTGAATCGACTTTAACTTCAACTAATGCTCTAAATGGACATGTGAGGCCTTGTTCGAACCTATCACACAAAATATAACCATAAAAAATACAACAACCCACAAATCTAATTATTAGCCACCTTTAAAAACTTAAAATCAACCCTAACTCACTTTTCACTTTGGTGGATTTGTAGTTAAACTCCTTTTCAAGAGTTTTCAAACTATTATAGAAAGTCTTTCTTTCTCTCTCTAAAACATCAAGCTAGTGAGAGAAAGCATTAAGAAAGGACTTTTAAAGGTTTTTAAGGTGAAAGAGTGAAAGAGCACTAAAGGTCTTATGAAAAAGTGTACAAAAGCATGTAAATTGAAGTTAATTTGAGAGAGTTATGAAGCTTTAAGGGAGGTTTGCATGGAAGATGAAAAAACGTGAGATGGGGAGAAGAGATGGGAAGAAGAAGAAGAAGCTATGGAAGTGAGGAGAAGCTGCTGGAAAAATGAGATAGTTATAACTAGTTTGACTAAAGTTTTACCTATTTACAAAAATGCCATTGCATAATTGACTTTACTTTCTTTCTCTCCTTGGGTTCAACTTTTTGCTCTTTTGTCATTGAGAGAAGGTCCATAATAGACTAAAAGTACTCAAGTTCGTGAAAACTTAAAAATTTAGTCTCGAGATCCAAAATGACCATTTTACCTGTTACGCCCCGGAACTCCCCATCAGGCCCATGACAACTGCCACGACGTCTCGACAAGCATTCTAACCCCGAATGCAGATCGAAACCCCGCAAGGCTTTCGTATAAGCTCTTGTACTTCTCCGGTGAGCGACGATTATTAATACCACATTTCAAAAAAAATTATAAGTCGTTTTCAAATTAAAACAATAAAATATTATTTTTCAGCTCATAGGGGCATTTTCGTCATCTTTCTTGAAAATCTCAAAACCCAGCCAAAAACATAATAAATGTGTAGAAGACACAATTTTCATAGTTTGAAAATAAATTTAAACATTTAAAACATTAGTTTGAAGCAAAATTTTGAATATATGAATATAATAAAAATATTCAATAAAATAACGTTATATATATTTTTATAAAACAATATTTATAGAAACGTCGGTACATAATTTTTATAACGTAAAAATTGAATATATTTATACATATTAAAATGCAAGTAATCAAAGTATAAAATTACTTTTACAATGACACGTGGGCCCACTATGTACAACTATGTACCTTAAATGCACTACATTCCGACTCCGCCTAGTTTCTTGATGCCACAGCTATCTAGTGCTTTTCTCGAGTCTGAAATGGGTGGAAGAGAGGGTGGTGAGATTAAAAAATCCCAGTGAGTAAACAAATACTAGCTAAATTATCTAAAGTCGAGTAAAAGGAGACAAAATTTCAAATTTGCTTTCTTTGTACTACCATTCATTTTATCTCAACTCATTTCAATTGAGTAGAGACAAATAAAATATTCTATCGAGCAAAATAGAATTATTTTACTCGATTAAATTAATATTTAATATGGATTAAGGATTTCTTAAAAACTTAACTTGGCTTATGCCAAAATCATTCTCGGGGATGCCCCGGCCGAAGCATCTAACCAAGATCGCCAAGGCTATTCAGTGTCATATACAAATGAATATATTTTCATATCTGAAAATAGTATCTGGTCATACCTTGGCGTTGGCTAAGTCTCACTCTCATGCGGTGGTCCACGTGAAGTGCACTCAAACTTTACCTCCAGAGAAACCCCCCCCCACCCCCCCACCCCCCACACCTGGCTCTCCAATAGAGGTAAGATAAGTCTAATTCTGTGCCCCTTCTCTTCGGCTGGCCCACAGAACTGGTGTCACTGTAGCGATTATTTTATCTACCACCTTATTTATAAAATCTTAACTAGCATGATATGGCAATTTATCATAGACTAACCTCTTAAGGCTGAAAACACAGTATATATAATTTTTGCATAAACTAGTCTAGCCATTCATGCTCATATAATGCTATACGCCATATAATTTAAAACACAATTTATAACACAATCAGACCGTCTCCAATTACTTTAATTTCGAAACCAATTGTTCCATTTTTCAAATCAATTTATAAAAATTTAATTTATTTTATAAATCCAATTTATTTAATAAATTTCACAATTTTCTCCTAAAATCAATAATTCACCCAATACAATAATTTTTTATAAAATCATTAAATTTAATAAAATCTATTCCAGATAATTAAGATGATAAATTATCCACTCACAGTTCTAGGAGTAGAAATACTCCTATCCTCCGTCCTCGGGTGCAATCTTTTACCTGAATCAATTTGCTCACCACCTATCCATAATCCGCGACACAAAATTCAATAAATTGTGACAATTTATCATAAATTATTTCAGGCTCTACATAATGCATGGGAATAGGGTAAAAATGGTTCGGACAGTCGTTTAATCACAATGTACGACCGACTCGCCTACACGCGGTCTATATTGCTAAAATCACCAATTTAACTTTGAATCAATTTCTTTCAATTTCTTTACCTCAATTATACCCAAATTGACTTAATGTCCATAAATATGGTGCAAATTGTCAGTCTAGGTCATAAATTACACTTTTACCCCTAGTGGGTAAAATTTTGATTTTTGCACAAAAAATTCTTATTTAATTTTTTAACTTCATAATTCATCAATTCTCAACAATTTCACTTGAAATGAAATCGTTTCATTTTCCACATATCCACTATGAAATTCGGCCTAAATGAATTCCTATGGAATAGGTGATTTTCTCACTTAATTTTCTTCCTACACATGACTAACTAACTAAAAACACTAACATAGTTAAAAATCAAATAATTCCATCAACTTTCTCTCTCTAAACCCATATGACCAGGTTTGAATCCACCATAAAAACATGAAATCTAACCATGGAAACTAAGGAAAAATGCATGGAAATGATAGATCATAAGCTAAACTTGAAAAATCATACCTTAAACATTTGAATCCTTGAAAAATCACACTTTTTCTTTGATTCTCTTCCACCTAGGGTTTTATTTTTGGTTTCTCTCTCTTTTCCTTGCTGGTTTGGCCGAATGTTAAGGGAAGAAGGCTGAAAATTTGGCCTTTTTATAACTTAAATAAAATAATATTATTTTATTATACTTTTTGATTATTTTATTAATTTATTTTATTTTATTTTTTTCTTTCTTTGACTTTTTATCCACCTTTAGCTTCATTCACTTATCCATTCATCATAAGTAGTTTCTAGAGTCATCAAAAAAATCTTGGTAGAGTAATTTTATAAAATTACACTTTTGCCCCTCAAAAGTGAAAAATTACATTTTTGCCCCAAAAACTGAAAATTTGCCAAAATGCATATTTTTCACTCCTCATACTCATACCATTCTCCAATTTGTCAAATTTGATCCAAATTCTCTTGTAAATTCAATTTTCATCCTTGGGTGGTAAAATTACGATTTTGCCCTTATACTCCAAAATGTACTGAAATTACATCTTTGTCCACTTTTCAACCTCAAATTATGTTTTAACTAGTCTAAATAATCAATCTTAATCAAATGGGGCGAAAATCTTTTTGTAAAAATTCTTGTTTTGACCTTTAGTGGCAAAATTACCGTTTTACCTTTGTGTCCCAAAAATACCAAGAATTAAAATTTTTCACTGCTGAACTTCATATTATGTTCCAATAATGATATTATATTCCATATAATTATTTTTGGCCCAATGTGATCTAAATCTTTTATAGAAATCTCCATTTTGTCCTTAAATATCATAATGACCGTTTTGTCCCTAATCGGTCAATTTTTCTAATTGACTCCAAATTGGACCTCAAACTCTGAATCACTGTTTTAAGTAATCCCTGGACTGTGAAATTCTTGATTTCACTCTTAAAATCTTTATTTGAACTCATTCGAGGCTTAATCGACTTAATAGTACCATTAGGGACAATATCGTGTTTTAACGATTTTCTCGAACTTCCCAAATATGAAAACATTCTACTGAGCATGTAATTGACATCATAATTATTTTATAAATCAGGGTTTGACATTACCCTTATTATGAGAATTGTTCTTATTTCATTCTTTTTATTGTTATATATTATTAGTTGATATATTTTACTTACTTAGACCTTAATAATATTAGAAAACTTACTTCTAGGAGCTCACCAACGGAAATGACGAAATTACCCCTAACTTGTGTTATCGTGTCTACCTCTAGTTACGCGTCTATGGAGGTCGAGGCTTCACAAAATCTCCTTTCTTTGACCATTGGAGCTTCCTTTTATACTTGGGGAGTTAAATTTTTTGTTGGAGATAGTTTCTAGCTATTAGAAATAATTTTGGTGTACTTCTAGCCGTTATTTTGTCCTCTAGTGTTTAAATTCAAAAAGAGAGATAGACTTCACCTAACTGATAATGAGCAAATCTAATCAATTATAGCTTCTCTGCCTTGTACTGTCCTGCTGCTGTATTCCTTACTCTAACCAATTATTAGAGGCTCTAATTGATTAAAGGTCCTCTATCGTTAGGCTTGCCTTCTTCAACAAACTTCTTTTAACTGGTTAGGCAAGCTCTAATTGATTACAAACTTTTTGTTTGCATTTTTCTCTACATAGCAGTCTTCCTTTAATCAGTTAACTTTTCCCTTAACTAATTGAAGCTTTACTACCTTCAACCTTAACTGATTAAATTCAACTTTAATCAACTCGAAAATCTTCAAATTTTGAATTTATCCATTTTGGCTCCCTTCAACAGTTAGCTATATTTTCAAACTTGTATTTTAGTGTTTAAAGATAATAGGTTTTTGTGCTCTAATCGATTAACTAGTTTTCTTAACTAATTAGCATCTTTATATTTTGATTTAGCTTGTCACACAGCCATACCTTAACTAATTAAGGTCCCTTGCTAATCAACTACAAGGGTTTTGTTTTTGATCATTACTTTGCTCTTTCCCTTTTTAATTGATTAACTTTCCTTTAAATTTTCAAGCTTCTTAACTTGACTTAATGGACAACTTTGTTAGGGCTATTAAATTAAATTCTGCACACTAAAATTACAAGATTAGACATTAATGAATGAGAAATGTTTCGTTATCACAAAAAAACATATGGAGTCAACATTCTCTCTATTTTTTGATGATGACAAAACACTCCTAAATTAAGAGTGTAATATCTATAAAAAGAATTTATGTGTAGATTTGGGATTGCTCCCCCTAAATATATGCTATAATAAAATTATCCAACATAAAGACATTCAATCATAAGAACATATATATAGACATCAATGTCAAGCCATTCAACATAATTTCAACATATAAATATAAAATCTCAGCACAATATAAAGCACATAAACATAAATATAATTCCATCATAATACCATAATCATTCAACCATTGCTTTAGCATAAAACATTGTCTCATAAACCATACCATAAAATATCCTAAATCAGAACCAATAAAAGCATATCTTAAAAGAATGATTTATCTTTCCTATCTTTCCTACCAACTTTTCTCCATACTTCTATGAGGGGTTATTAATCCGTTTCCCATGTTTTGAGTGGGTGGTTTCCTGTACCACCTACCTACTTTGTTTTTGTAATTTTTAAAATTTCCCACGCCATAATCCTTTAGCTACTAAAGGTATTCTAATTGATTAGCTCATGTCTTAATCAGTTTATATGATTCTGACTTATGGTTTTCTAAAGGGTTAGATTTTCTTCAATTGATTACAGTGATCTTTATTTCTATTTTACCATTCCTCTAACTCATCATGGCCATCCTTTAATCAATTATGTCAAGAAGTGAGCAAGATTATCACAAGACTTATCATCAAAAACATGATTAATTTTGCAAAAATTAGAGTTCATTGGCATCAATCATTCCTAAATCTCTCCTAATTCTACAAAATTGTTCTTTATTCAATGGTTTTGTGAAAATATCAACCAATTGATGCAAGGTATCTACAAAATCTATTTTAATATCTCCCTTAAGCACATGATTTCTAATGAAATGATGTCTTATGTCTATGTGCTTGGTTCTAGAGCATTGAATAGGATTTTTGGAGATATTTATGGCATTCATATGATCACAATAAATAGGAACCTTATGCATAGTCATTCCAAATTCATTTAGTTGCTAGCTAATCCAAAAGATTTGTGCACAACAACTACCTAGTGATACATACTCAACTTCAGCAGTTGATAAAACAACAAAATTTTGTTTCTTGCAAGATTAAGACACAAGCATGTTTCCAAGGAATTGACAAGTACCATTTATGTTTTTCCAATTATCTTTGTTATTAGCAAAATCAACATCAGAATAGCCTAAAATATTGAAAGATGAGCCTTTTAGATAGCATAAGCATAAGCTTTAAGTATCCAAGGGATATCTAAAAATCCTTTTCACTGCACTCAAATGTGATTCCTTAGGACATGATTAGAATCTTTCACATAGGCACACACTAAATAATGTATTAGGTCTACCTGTAATACGATAAATAAGTGAACCAATCATACCCCTATAGAGCTTTTGGTCCACATTTTTCCCTTCATCATCTTTGTCAAGCTTTATGGAAGGGCTCATAGGAGTTCCAATTGATTTCATATTCATCATATTGAATGTTTTTAGCCTTTTTTTAGTATATTTCTCTTGGTTGATGAATATTCCATCCTTACATTGCTTGATTCGTAAACAAAGAAAGAACTTTAGTTCTCCCAACATGCTTATTTCAAATTCTTTTTACATTTCTTTAGCAAAATTCTCACAGAACTTTTCATTAGTAGCACCAAATACAATATCATCAACTTAAATTTGAACAATAATTAAATTAGTATCATATTTAATAAACAAAGTATTATCTACACTTTCCCTAGATAATCACTTTTCAATAAAAAACTTAGAAAGTCTTTAATACCAAGCTCTAAGAGCTTGTTTTAATCCATAGAGAGCTTTATTAAATTTATATACATGATTAATTTTATCAAACACTTCAAACTAGGGGGTTGTAAAACATATACCTCTTCTTGTATGAAGCCATTAAAAAATGCACTTTTAACATCCATTTGAAATAATTTAATGTTCATAAGGCATGTATGGGCAAGTAAAAGTTTAATAGTTTCTAATCTTGCTATTGGAGCAAAAGTTTCATCATAATCAATACCTTTTTCTTGATTGTAGCCTTCAGCAACTAACCTTGCCTTATTTCTTACCACATTTCCTAGCTCATCCATTTTGTTCTTAAATACTCATCTTGTACCAACAATTCGATGGTTGGTTCACCTTGGAACTAAGGTCTAAACCTTGTTTTTTTCAAATTGGCTCAATTATTCTTGCGTAGCAATCATCCAACACTCTTCCTTTTCAGCTTCCTCAAAGTTCCTTGGTTCCATTAGTGATATAAATGCTAGATACTCACAAGCTTCTCTTAATCCTTTTCTAGTTTTCATACTTTTAGAGGGATCACCAATGATGAGTTTTTGAGGATGATTCCTTACAAATCTCCAACTTCTAGGAAGATTATTGTGTTGTTCCTTAACTATTTGCAAGTATTCTAATAGTGGTTTATTATCATCTTTCTCCATTATTTTCTTTACTATTTAAGCTCATCTTGTCCATTTTTTTCTCAATGCCATCTGCATCATCATCATTAAGCATTACCTTTCTTTATTCAGCATTCATCTCATAAAAACCAATATGAATTGACTCTTTTATAACAAGAGTTCTTTTGTTAAACATTTTATATGCTTTAGAGTCCAATGCCTAGCCTAAGAAGATTCCTCATCACTCCTAGCATTAAACTGTCCTAAGGTGTGTTTTCCATTATTTAAGATAAAACATTTGCATCCAAAGCTCCTTATGTGAGAAATATTTGGTTTGCTTTCTTTTTAAAGCTTATAAGGGTTTTAGAAATCATGGCTTTAATGGAAACTCTGTTTAAAATATAAGTTGTAGTGTTTATAACTTTAACCCAAAAATATTTTGGCAAGTTATTTTCACGAAGCATTGTTCTTGTTATTTCTTTTAAAGTCCTATTTTTTCTTTCAACAACTCCATTTTGTTGTGGAGTTTTAAAAGCAAAAAATTATGATCAAAACCATTTTCACTACAAAAAAACTCAAAATTATCACTTTCAAATTCACTACCATGATCACTTTGAGCACTAACAATGGTGAAGCCTTGTTCATTTTGAACTCTTTTACTATGTTTAACAAAAATTGACAATGCATCATTTTTATAAGCAAGAAAGTATACCCATGTATATCTAGAGTAATCATTCACAATAAAAAAGCCATATGGCTTGACTCTTAGACTAGCAACAGTGATTGGTCTAAACAAGTCAACATGTAATAGTTCAAGTGAGCTAGAAATTGATATGACTTTCTTGGATTAAAAAACCTTTTAACTTGTTTCCTAAATTGACATGCATCACAAACCTTGTCATTTTCAAATGATATCTTTGGAAGTACAATGACTAAGTCTTTTCTCAAAAGTTTTGAAATTGTGTGCATATTGGCATGTCTTAGTCTTCTATGCCACAACCAACTATCACAAATATGATTGGCAATAAAGCATGACTCACTAGACTTAATTTTATCAAGAAAATGACATACATATTCTTAATTCTTTTACCAATGAATGTTAAATTGTTAGTGTTAACATCAATCACTTGACATGTATGGGAATCAAAGCATATTCTAAAGCTTCTAACATAAAGCTGACTAATGTTTAACAAATTATGTTTTAACCTTTAACAAATAAGACATGCTTGACTTGAGTTTGGCCTGTGTTACCAATGGTTCCAATTCCTTAAAAAATACCCTTGGAGTTTTTACCAAAGGAAACACTACTGTTCTTCTTCCTATCAAGTCTGACAAATAAATTTTCATTTTTGGTTATGTGCCTTAAGCAACCCCTATCCAAGTACTAAGGTTGCCTTTCTTTTGGTTGAGCTTCAAAACATTGGTCTTTTTTCCTTACTCAACCTATAAAACAAATTTTTAGCTTTTCTTTAAAGGTAGCATTACTTTAATGGCTCTTTAGGGATTAGCAATCACATGGGATCTTTCTAGAACCTAAACTAATTTGGTTCTAGTAAAGTTTCTATTAAAATGATAACATTCATAAGATAAATGACTTTTTTTTTCCCACATACATAACAGCTACATGAACCAGTATTAATTTTCCTTTCAAGGCTTGTTTTCATTTGAACCTATTTTTCATCTTTGGATTTTAGTTTTGATTTTTCTTTTCTATCCACATTGAGTGCAACATTTTCATTGAAAACCTTTTGCAATTCTAAATTTTTCTTTCCAATTGAAGCTTCAAGAGTTCAAAATCAATTTTGGATTGTTCAAGTTCAATTTAAAGCATGTTCCTTTGATCAAAAACAAATTTGTACTCATGCTTGATTTTGTTTAATTATTCATTCAATGCAACAACCTTTTCCTCATAATCTTATACTTTGAATCAAGTTTTTGAAATTCAAAATATAGACAGTCATATTCATCTTGCAAATCATTATATGAATTAGAAATTACCTTGATTATTTCTTCTTTTGCCATTAAGCAGAAATTGGGTCTTTCTTCCCATTTTTCTTTTTCATCTTTTGAGCTTGAAGAGTCACTATCAAACTAAGTTATTGCCACTATTGCTTTCCTTGGTTTCTTTATTCTTTTTGAAGATTCTTCTTTTAGCATTGGACATTTAGATCTAAAATGTTCTGGTTACTTACATTTAAAGTAGATCATTTCATCTTTCTTGTTGAGATTACCGTTGTGCTTATTTTTCCAAGAAAGATCTTGGTCTTTCTTATAATTTTTCTTTCCAAACCTTCAACCTTTTTGTCCCATCAATTTCTTAAATCTTTTGTCCATCATTGCTAAACTCTTTATCATCATCACTTGATAATTCTTCCAGTGAACTAATTTTGAGTGCAAGGTTTTTCCTTTTCTCCTTGGCTTATTTCTTTTTTTCCCTTTCTTTTTCCTTCATTTCAAGTTCATGTGTGAGAAGGGAGCCATAAATTTTATCAAGTGTAACCACATTGAGATCCTTGGCTTCTTAGATAGCAGTGACCTTCGATTTCCAGCTTTTTGGGAGGCATTTACGTAGCCTTTTAATAAACTCATTTTGGGGATGGTTTTTCCAAGTTGATAGAGCTTGTTTATAATATTGGTAAACCTATCAAACATGGTAGTGACATCATCATTTGGTTCCATTTTAAGCATTTCATAATTATGGGTGAGTAAGGCAATTTTTTACTCTTTTATTTCTGAGGTCCTTTCATGAACGACTTTAAGTTTTTTCCATATCTCTTTGGTTGTTTTACAACTAGAGATTTTGTTGAATTCTAAGGGAGTTAATGCACATCGAAGGGTGTTGATGGCTTTAAAATTTGTTTGGACCTTTTTGACTTCAACTTCTATTCATTTAGATTTTGGTTTAGGCATTTTCTCACTAGTGACAAAATTAGGTAAGGTGGGAATATATGGTCCTTCTGTAATAACATCCCACATTTCAAGTTAAGGGCTCTTATATATGTAGACATCCTAATGCTCTAATAAGCATAGTTTGATCCATCAAATTGAGGAGGCCTATTTGCGGATTGACTTTCAACAACAACTAACTTTTGCAAAGCCATGTGGATCTTTCTTGAGTATGTTAAGCCTTAAATTGAAGGTATGGCTCTAGTACCACTTGTTGGTCTCAATGAAGTGCTAGAGGGGGTGAATAGTATTAAAAATTTTACGTTTAACCCTTTTTGAATGATAGAGCTATTAATCGATTAGAGGAAAATGAATGTAAAGCTTGTAGTGGCTAAAAGACACCAAGTAAGGAAGGGTAAAAAAAAGTGGACAATGCAAGACTATTTATAGTGGTTCGGTCCACTTAACCTACATCCATTACCTTAATCTCTCAATCAAAGATTTTCAACCCATCTTCATTATACTGGTGGAATCAACAACTTCCACCAAGTTTTTACAAGGTAAGCTTTCAACCTAAGCTCTAATCCCTTACAACAAGCTTTAGAGTTCTTCCCACATTCTAATTTCCCAAAACAAAGAAGAAAAAGAAGTACAACTAAGTACCTTTAGAAGTTTGGACAAATGACAATCAAGCTCAAACATGTTTTATGCGTACATGACTTTTTTTTTACAGCCTTGGCGAACTCGGTGGGAATGTTCCAGGCCAAGGTATCCCCGAGAACTGAGTACGAGAATGATTTTGGCACGAGCCAAGCTTTTCAAGAAATCATAAGCCTCGTTGTTTATTTGGGTGAAATGAATCTATTTTATCTTATTGAAATGAGTTCATAATGCTATGAATCATTTTATGCTAATATATTTTAACTGTCTCCATTTACTCAGCTTTAGATATTTTACAGGATATTTGTTTACTCACTAGGATTATGTAATCTCACCACCCTCCATTCCACCCATTTCAAGCTCAGGATAGTCAGTAGATAGCCCATTTCGTTGAGGGCTACAATTGGACTTGTATCCTCAAAAACTTAGGTTCACAGCTTTCGTTACTTTTAGTCATTCAGGAGCCCACATGTCATTGTAAATTAAATTACATTCTCCGGTTATCTGTGCTACTACATAAATGAATTTATTTTGCTTTTACACTGTAAAAATTATTTACGTAACGTTCTATAAATATTGTTTTATAAGAAACTAGAATGTTTTATTCAATATTTTTATTATATTCTATTAGCTACAATTTCACTTTAAATGAATGTTTTAGACATTAAAACTTATTTTCAGTTATGAAATGTGCATTCTTCACTCATATACCACGTTTTTAGCTGATTTCGAAATTTTTAAGAAAAATGACCAAAATGCCCCTATGAGACAAAAAATATCTTTTTATTGCTTTGATAGGGAAATGACTTATGATCTTTTAAAATATGATATTTAGCAATTATCACTCATAAGGGAGGTGTGAAAACTGATGTAAAGCCTTGCGAAGTTTCAATTGACATTTCGAGTAATGAATGTCTGTCAGGACATCACGGCAATTGTCACGAGCTTGATGGGAGTTCTGGGTCGTGACAAAGTTCATCACTCCAAATTTGTTTAACATTTTTTTCTATGCTTTTCTTGGTTGATGAATATTCCATCCTTACATTGTTTGATTTGTAGACCAAGGAAAAATTTTAGCTATCTCATCATAGTCATCTCATATTCACTTGCATTCCTTTAGCAAAATACTCATAAAATTTTTAATTAGTAACACCAAATACTATGTCATCCACATAAATTTGAACAGGAAGTAAATCTTTCTTGTCTTTTTTGATTAATAAGGTAGTGTCCACACTTCCCCTGAAAAATCTTTTTCTTATCAAAAATTTTAAAAGATTCATACCCAGCTCTAGGAGCTTGTTTCAATCCATATAATGTTTTATGCAATTTGCAAACATGATCAACCTTTTCATAGTTTTCAAAACTAGGGGGTTGTTCAACATAAACATCTTCTTGAATAACACCATTTAGAAATACACTTTTCACATCCATTTGGATCAATTTAAAATGCATATAATGTCACGACCCAGTACTTCCATCGAGCCAGTGACAATCGCCGTGACGTCTCAATTGGCATTCATACCTCGAATACCGATCGAAACCTCGTAAGGCTTTTGTTCTAGATTTCTTACGTCCCCTATGAGCAATCATTTCCAAACATCATATCTTAAATGATTTTATGCTTTTTCTGACCCAAAACAGTAGAAAAATAATTTTTGCCTCATAGGGGCATTTCAGTCATTTTTCTTCAAAAATTTCGAATTTAACTAAAAATGTAGCAGATAAGTAGAAAACACATATGTCATGATTAAAAATAAATTTAGATGTTTAAAACATTCTTTTAAATTAAAATTATAACTATTTGAGTATAATAAAAATATTCAATAAAATATTCTATTTTCATATAAAATAATTTTTATAAACTTATCGGTAAATAATTTTTATAGCATAAAAGTAAAATATATTCATACATATTATTATATAAATAGTCAGGGTATGTAATTTCATTTACAGTGACACGTGGGCCCATAATGTTCAAAAGTATAGAGGACAGTGAACCTACTGTTGGTGAGGTTGCAAAGCCAACTGAAGTCCTCAGCAAACTTAGTTATCTACAACTATTTTGGGCCTGAAAAGGGTGGAAAGGAGAGTGGTGAGTTTTCATAACTCAGTGAGTAAACAAACATCATCAAAAATATCTACAGTCGAGTAAATGGAGACAATGAAAACTTCCCATCACAATAGGCTTTTTAACATAAAATTTTATCCCAACCCATGAAAGCAATTATATTTCATTAAATTTTCAATAGGGCTTATGATTTCCTAAAAAGCTAGGCTCTCGCCAAAACTAGTACTCGTCAATGCCTTGTACAGGGACATCCACCAGAGTCCGTCAAGGCTGTTAAATGTCACATACACATAAACTATGTTTTTATTTTGATCACACAGCCGTTCCTTGGCATTGGCTGAGTCTCACTTTCACGTGATGGGCTAGCGTGAGGTGTACTTAAATCCTACCTCAGGAGATACCCTATGCACCTCTCCGATGGAGGTGAGCACATTTAATTGGATTTCCATGCCCCTCTTATAGGTTGGTCCACAGAACCCGCCACTGTAGTGACCTCTATAATCTCACCAATTCGATAAAATTCCACTAGCATGACATGGTAATTATTTCATACACAACCTCTCAAGGCCAAATACACAGTTTAGATAATTTCAACACAAATATCAATTAAGCCATTCATGCTCACATTTTATCATAGGCCATCCAATTCCAAAATACAACATATCACACAATAATTAGCAATCTCCAATCACTCTAATTTCAAATCAATCATCATTCAATTTTTCAAATCAATTTGTACAAATTCAATTTATTTTATTAAATCACATTTTTCTCATAAAACAAGCAATTCACCTTTTTAAATCATTTTTCACAAAATCACCAAGTTGAATAAAATCTACTCTAGATAATTAAGACGATAGTAAGTTTACTCACAGTTTTCGAAAATCGAATACCGAGTATTCCGACTATCAATCCTAGGGTATAATTTCCTTACCTTTGTCAGAGGATTCACCACCTTGACACAGTACAAAGTGAAGAAATTTACTACATTTGTGCTAATTTGGTATAGAATTAACCTAAATTCTATATGAATGCATAAAATGCTCAGGTAACCACTTAATTACGATGTTGGCCTAATTCGGTCTATCACCCGATTAATTAGCCAACGCGTCTAATTTAGCTCCAAATTGCTCCATTTCTTTTCCAATATTTCAATTCACCAAACACAAGCCAAATTACCCAAAATTCAGCATAATCACTTTCACCATTCTTCTTGAAAATTTCGACCATTGTGGGTGCATTCACATTGAAATTTTTCCTACTTAATTTCCACATCACAACCCATTAATTCTCAACCAATTGACTTGCAACAAAATCAAATCCACCATTCCCACAGTCCATGTAAGGTTCGGCCATTGAAGGATGATGGGGAAAATGAAATTTTTCCTTGTTGTTTTGCTTCTAAACATGCTAAACTAACCATAAACACTAGCATACCTCAAAATCAAACCAATTCCAACATTAAATTTTCTCCATACCCATTCAGCCTACCATAGATCTACCATGAAAACATGTAATTCAACTATGGAAAATAAGGAGAAATGCATGGTAATGTAGCTTTCAAGTAAAAATAAAGAAATTTTACCTTATCTTGCTTGATTCTTTGAATTTCCATAATTTCCCTTTGAATTTCTTGATTTTTTTTCTAGCTAGGTTTTTGTTTTTCTCTTGTTTTCCTTTTTCTTCCTTATTTTCCTCTTTCGGCTGAATATGGGAGTGAGAAATGGGGATTTAATGGGCTAATTTTTAAAGAAAATATAAAATAATCAAGCTTGACACGTGGCACTTTCTCATTGGTCTAAAAATTTAAATATTTTTCCTTTAATCCTCTAACTCTCCACCACATATTTTTGTCATATTTTATCCATTTCCATAATGAATAAAATCCTTAGTTTTTGACAAGTGTTGGGGTGAAAATTACCGTTTTACCCCCAAGGTGGTAAAATTACGATTTTACGCATGTGCTTCAAAAATTACCGAAATTAAAAATTTTCACTTCTTCACCTCAAATTATACTCCAATAAGTCAAATGTGATCAAAAAAATCTTTTCTAAAAATTTCCATTTTGTCCTTGGGTGGCAAAATGACCATTTTACCTTTAGATTTCAAAAATTCCTGATTGACTCCAAATCGGCCCTCGAACTCCGAATTACCATTTTAAGTTATCCTTGGATTGTGAAATTCCCAATTTCATCTTAAAATTCCTATTTTAACTAGTTCGAAGCATAAATCGACTTAGTTGTACCTTTAGGTACGATACTGACTTTTATCAATTTTTTAGGGCTCTCCAAGTATGCAAACATGTTGTCCATCACATGTATGACATGGAAAGTATTTTAGGGCTGGGCTTGACATATAACATGCAAATGCAAGCAAGAGTCCAGTTGCTTCTAATCTAACAATAAAGGAAAAAGTTACATCATAATCAATTCCTTCTTCCTAATTATTCCTCTAAGCAACTAACCTTACTTTGTTCCTCACCACATTACCCAACTCATCCAATTGGTTTCTAAATACCCATTTGGTACTAATGATTGGATTATTGGTTGGCCTTAAAACTAAGGTGTAAACTTTGTTCTTTTCAAATTAGAAAAGTTCTTCTTGCATGGCAATCATCCAAGTCTCTTCCTTTTCAACTTCCAACAAGGTCTTAGGTTCTACTTGTGATATGAATGCCACATGTTCACAAGCTTCCCTTAGTTCTCTTCTAGTTTTGACAACTTCCAAGGGATCGCCAATGATTAGTTCTTGTGGGTGATTTCTTACAAATCTCCAACTTTAAGAAAGATCGGTGTGTTGATTGTCAGTTCTTTACAAGTCTTCTAGTGGCAATTTTTCATCATTTTTTCTTGCTAGACCTACCTTCATCAGCTTCTTTATTATCTAAGCTCATCTTTTCCATTTTCATCTCAATGACATTTACATCATATCAACATCATCAAGCACTACCTTTCTTTATGCGTCATTAGTTTCATAAAAAACAACATGAATAAATTCTTCTATAACTAGATTTCTTATATTAAACACTCTATCTGCCTTAGAATTCAATGAATATCCTAAGAAAATGGCTTCATCAATTTTAGTATCAAATTTTAACATTGTGTGTTTTCCATTATTTAAAACTAAAGATTTACGTCTAAAACTCCTTAAATGTAAAATGTTTGGGTTTTTTCCTTTGTAAAGCTCATAAGGGGTTTTTGAATCAAAAGTCCAATGGAAACACTATTTAAAATGTAAGCTACTATGTTCATAGCTTTAGACCAAAAATATTTTATCAAATTGTTTTCACTAAGCATTGTTCTTGCTATATTTGTTAAGGTCCTATTCTTTCTCTCTACAACTCCATTTTGTTGTGGAGTTTTATGCACAGAAAAATTGTGATCAAAACCATTTTTATTATGAAATATTTCAAACTCATCTCTTCCAAATTCACCACCATGGTCACTTCTAACACTAACAATGAGAAGCTAGTTTTCATTTTGAATTCTTTTACAAAGATTAGCAAAGGTAGGCAAAGCATCATCTTTGTGGGCAAGAAAATATACCTAAATATACCTAGAATTGTCATCAACAATAATAAAGCCATATGGCTTTTCTCCTTAAATTACAACATTGATAAGTCCAAACAAGTCAATATGCAATAGCTTAAGTGTTCTAAAAGTTGAAAAAATTTTCTTTGATTTGAAAGAAGTTCTAACTTGTTTCCCAAATTGACATGCATCACAAATTTTGTCATTGTCAAAAGAAATTTTTGGGAGTCTAGCAACCAAGTTTTTTTAAAAAGTTTTAAGATGGTATGCATACTAACATGTCCAAGTCTTTTATGCCACAACCAACTATCGCATACATCATTAGCCATGAGACATGATTTATTATTAATTTCATTAATAGAGATCACATACATGTTCTGAATTCTATTGCCAATGAATATTACTTTATTAATGTTAATGTCAATAACTTGGCATTGATAAGAATAAAAAAAAACTCTATATCTTTTGTCATAAAGTTGACTAACACTTAATAGATTATGTTGTCAGCCTTGAACAAATAAAACATACTTGATTTGAGTTTGAAAAGTGTTACTGATGGTTCTAATTCCATGGATAATATTTTTGGCGTCATCACCATAAGAGACACTTCCACCTTTTTTCTATCAATCTTGACAAACAATCTGTCATTTTCAATCATATATCTTAAGTAACCACTATCCATGTACTAAGGCTACCTTTCTTTTGGTTGAGCATTCAAACATTATTTTTTTTGCTCTTGCTCAGCATCATGATTTTCATATTTTGCTATCAAGCAAAACTTTGCTCTTTCTTCCACCTTGTCTTTCTCATTCTTTGAGCTAGTAAAATCACTATCCGACCATGTGATAACTCTATGATGTAGAGTTATTTGGATTTAATTTTAATAATAATTTAGCTTAGTTCTTGTAGTAATGCATGAAATTAGAAAGTTTTATTTAAATTATTTTAAGTTAACTAATTTAGGTGAGTTAATCCAATCTTAGTTAATTTTATGCTTAAAATTGTGGTAATGTGATTAAAATAGGTTGTTATTGATTTATTTTGTGCTTTTGTAAGTGTTTAATGAAGAAGACTTTTAATGGAAGATGGAGAGCAATTTTGAAGTGCGGACTTTCTCTACACATATTTTGGTATTTAGACCATAACAATGAAGCCTCGACCCCCATAGATGCATAACTAGAGGAAGACACATTGACATGGACTAGGGGTAGTTTTGTCATTTTTTTGGTGAGCTCTAAGAAGTGAGTTTTTCTAACATTATTAAGGTCTAAGTAAGCCTAAGGAAGAAATGAAGGATGTATGTAATAATAAAATGAACAAAGAAAATAGAAATAACGATAATTTCTATAATAGGGTTAAAATGGTCATTTTGGATCTCTAGTCTAAATTTATAAGTTTTCCTGAAATCGAGTACTTCTAGTCTATTATGGATCTTCTCTTAGTGGCAAAAGAGTAAAAAGTTTGAACCAAAGGCGAGAAGAAGACAAAGTCAACTAGGTAATGGCATTTTGTAAATAGGAAGAACTTTAGTCAACTTAAGGCAAAAATATCTAAATTTCTAGTAGCTTTGTTGTGAGACCTTGTTGAGTTTGTTAAAAGCTGGTATTGTACCTAGTGGTACAATTAAGTTGATTCAATCCTCGAACTAATTTAATAGAAATTCTATGATGAATTTGAAAATTTTAAAACCCACAGAATGACTTAAAATGGTTTTTCGGAGTTCAAGGGTCAATTTGGAGTCAAATAGGAATTTTGACTATTCGGGGGTAAAATGGTCATTTTGCCATCCGATGACAAAATGGGTATTTTTGAAAAAGATTTTGACAATATTTGATCAAGGTTGATTATTTAGACTATTTAGAACATAATTTAAGGTTTAGAAGTAAAAAATTGTCAATTCTCGATATTTTTGGAGTATAGGGGTAAAATCGTAATTTTACCATATTGGGGGCAAAACGATAATTTTCCACCACCAAAACATTTTTCCACCCATGGTCTTCTTTTATCAACATCTTGACTTTTCACTAATCATGTGGTAGAGATTAAAAGTCAAGATTTAAAGAATAAAAAGAAAAATGGACAAATAAGCTTGTGACACATGGCAAGCTTTATTATTTTATTATTTTCCATAAAAATCAGCTTATAAACCCCATTTCTCTCTTTCAATATTTGGCCTAAGCATGAGCAAGAGCAAAGAAGAAAAGAAACAAACCCTAGAGTGAGAAATTCAAAGAAAAAGTGTGGGAAATTAAGGAAAATCAAGTGAAAAAGGTGGTGAATCCTCCGGTAAGGGCAAGGAAATTGCACCCAAAGATCGGTGATCAGAGTCCTCTAAATTCGACTCCCAAGAAGTATGAGTGAATCTGCATTTCAAAATTGTTTTGAGAATATGAATATATTTGAATAAATGGTTTGAATGATTTGCATCCAATTTCTTGTTACAATATAAATAGTCCCGGGAACAAGCTTTTGGAAATAATTTACGCTGTGATTATGTACTGTGTGAAAAGAAAATGGATGCCTACTCGTTTAACGTGTTGATAATTATATGAATGAAACTGTATTGTGTGTTATTGACCAAAGGTTGTGAGAGTATGGAGTGCACACATGGTCATACTGCTAAGTATAAATAAGGGATGTATACCCGAGATCCAGGGGCTTGTAGGGACGGTGATACGTAATGCTTGCAAGTGCTTTGATTGCAAAGTGGAGACGGCGACACGTAACACCCACGATTCCTAAAAACTCTCACAAGTGAACTGTGGCGAAGCGTGACTCTTCGCCTAGAGGCTCGCAGAGACGACGATACATAACGCCTGTGAGTGGTTTGATGGGTAGAGAGTACACACATGGGTTCATTATTGGGTGCGAGTAGGAGACGCACCAAAGTGGAGAAAAAAATAGAGTGGTGGATGTAATTGCACATGAATTTAAATATTTGTACGTGTGATATGGTGTGCATCATGAAAATACGATTGCATGGTAGGTGAACTGTTAGAAATTTACTTTCCTTGCAAATTGATTTAATTTGAGGAAAATGGGGGTTTCGATATTAAATTGGATCGAAAATGGTTTTGTTCCAATTTTATGCATCACGATTTTAAATTGTCCTGGTCATTATTTCTTGTTCCCTTCTAACATTTGCTCATTGAGTTTCGTACTCACAGTTTTCAAAAATTCATGTTTTCAGATTAAGAGATTGTAGAATCCTAGATCGAAGGATCACCGTAGTTCGTCTCCTGGTAGATGTCCGGCATTCAATATTTACCCTTTTTTCTTGTAAATTCTCTGCTGGAAGTCATGGGCTTTTTGTATTGTGATTATGTACATGTAATGTACATTGTCAAATTTTATTGTTGACCGGTAAGTGTGTGCATATTTTCTCTATAATGCCATTTTGAACGGGCTTTGTGCACACTGGGTGCATTACGTGTGTATGCCTCACACGATCGTACTTTAAGAAAGTAAATGAAAATAGGCTTGCTTGGGCTTGGTGAGCCATGATCATTGGGCCCATGTGCCAGTCATCGCTCGGGATTTGGGTCATGACATTTGTCCTCACTTCCAACAACTTCTTCTTCTTCTTTCCATATCTTCTTCCCCTTTTCACATTTTTCATCTTCCATGGAAGCCTTCCTTAAAACCTCCACGACTTTTCTATGGTAAACTAAATCTTATGTTTTTACCTACCTTGTCATAGGATTTTTCATGCTCTTTCACTTCTACACCTCAAGAACCCTCAAAAGTCTGTCTTCAATGCTTTCTCTCACTAGTTGGACATTTTAGAGAGAAAGAGAGACTTTCCATGATAACTTGAGAACTCTTGAGAAGGAATTCAATTACAAATCCACCAAGGTGAGTAATGAATTATGCTTGATTTTAAGTTGTTGATAATGGCCAATAATTAGATTGTGAGTTGTTTTATTGTTGAGGTTTGTTTATTTATTTCTAGTGTGATTAGAGTAGAGAAAATAAATAGCCAGTCAATTGGTAATTGGAAGCTAGTTAGGAATAACTAGTAAAACTTGATTTAGGAAATAGCTTTTGAAGTTGTATTAATGCAAATCGGGTTGGTTGTGATGTTGTTGTTTGTGATAGGCTACAACGAAACCCCACATCTTAATTAGGAGCAATAATTGAAGTTTAAATCGAATAAGGAATCAACCAAGATGTGAGTGAACTCGCACTAAAATGTTTTGGGATAAATACGCATATGTTTGATTGAATCACTTGAAATGTTTTATTTGTCTTTTCTTTAAAATGTGCATGGGAACAAGCACTTGATGAAACATTTTTGTGTTGTGAAACGTGACTGTGATGAATCCATGTACTTCTTTATTATGTTCATATACATATATATGTGTTATCCATTGATAGGTAATATTGTGTAATAAATATAACTGTGCGTGTACAGTGATGGAGTGCACATGCTAGTGATGATGCGATATGGGAGTTGATATGACGATATTGCTTATGTGCTGTGTGGAAGTGCACATGATGGTATTGGCTATGTGCGGTGCGGGAGTGCACATGATGACTCTAGCTATGTGTAGTGTGGGAGTGCACATGAGCTGGATTGAACGGTGGTGGTACACATATTTTTATATATTATATATTATAGAGAGGTTTGGAAATAATATGTGATTGTATTGAATGTTGAAAGTTGACTATTGTCAATGTCTTCAATTTGATTTTTGATATGGCAGGAGCAATTTTTTTTAGCAGCAAAAACCCCATAACTTTGTTTGGCGTACTTCTTGCTATAGCGAAAATGAATCTTGTCGTAGCCAAAACCTCTTGGGTGGTTGGTATACATCTGTGCCCTGAATTTTACTGTAGCAAGAAACTCTCGGGTGGTTAGTTAAAAACTGTGCTTTAAATTTCACTGTAGCGAAAATGCTTTTTCGTTGCAGCAAGTTTCACTTTGTCATGCTTGCCTTGCTTGGATTCTGCTGTGGTTTTCACTCTTTTAACTTCATGGTTGATCATAGGTATTTCAACAGTAAGGGATTTATTAATCAATGTTTCAAATAAGGGGTTTTAGCAAGAAATTAAACTAAATTGCATTGTTTTTAAAACAAACACATCATGATTTCTACATTTTCCTTATCGTTGGTTATTCCTTTCCTATGTTCAATCACTAGGTTTATACTCACTTTTTTCAAATTCATGTTTTTAGATTCGTAGCTAGTTGGGACCTAGATTAGGGCGTCCACTTGCATCCACCTTTTGGTAAGTATTATGGCATTCAGTAGCTGAGCCCTCACGCAAGTCACTCCACTGGTCGTCGAGATTCTTTTGCATGTATACATAAAAAATCGATGTAAATTTATAAGATTTATGCTATAAACAATATATGTATATTTTGGATTTCATGATGCCATTATGAGGTGGTAATGAATGACCATATTTTTGGATAATACAAATATAAATGCTCGGTTGCCACATATAGTACTGAAATACGTATAGTTGAAAATTACAAATTGTGATTAGGAATGGTGAGGTATGATTGATTAAATAACAAACATGATTACATAGAAAGTCTTGCTTGGGCTTAGTAGGCTATGCCCATTGGGCCCATGTGCTAGTCATGGCTCGAGAATTAGGCTGTGACAAAGTTGGTATTATAGCTCTAGGTTTTTTAAGTCACAGGATTTTCTTTTTGTTGGTCCATCAGAGTGTCTGGTCTTTATACGAAAACATTGATTGTGAATTGTGAACCACGAAACATTTTACAACAAAGAAACTACATAGATTCCCTATTCTAGAAACCACCTTTTTCCCTTAGTTATGACTGTAAAATGTGCTTAATAACAAGTGTTTACTCTTGTCTAAGTAAGAATGTCGCCTAAGACACGAGCCACCTTGAGGAGGATGAAAGAGCAAGATGCTCCAAATGAGACGATGGGCAAGTCACGAGCTTCCACTTCTAGGCGGTGAGGTAGACGTGGTGGGGCCACAAGGTTGATAAGGGTAGATACGCCTATAAGTAGACTCGAGGAAGAACAGTCTTTAGGTGATACAGATAAACAATCGATGAGGGGCATTACCATTAAGGACCTAGCTGCAAGTCTATAGGGAGTTAATAGGATTTGGAAATGATGGTGACTCATATAGATGAGATGTAAAGAATGGAAGAGGGAAGACACGTAGCACAAGTATCCCTTAGTTCACTAGGGTAGGTTGACCGCCAATAACCAAAGGTTGAGAGGGGTCAAGTAGAGGTTTCACTTCCTAATTTCTTGAAGCTTAAGCCTCAATCGTTTACAGGGTCTAACGTATCAGAGAGACCCCAAGTCTTATTAGATAGTGTGGAGAAGATTTGTAATGCCTTAGGATGTTTTAATACTAGATCAGTTGAGCTATTTGCTTTCCAATTAGAGGATGTGGCACAAGAGTAGTATGGCTCTTTCTGTAAAGGTAGGCCAACCGGTGTAGCATCATTGATGTGGAATGAGTTTAGCACAACCTTTTTGGATCGATTCTTGCCACTCAATCTATAAAATGCAAGGGCTAGGGAGTTTGAGGCATTAGTACAGATCCCAAGTATGACAACGCTGGAATACGACATCAAATTCACACAGTTGGCTTGGTATGCACTCTATCTAGTTTCTACTGAATAGATGAAGATTTGAAGATTTGTGGATGGGCTAGTGGAGCCATTATTTAGGGCTATAGCATATAGGGATTTTGATACCTATTCCGTAGCTGTAGACTGCACATAGCAGATTGAGATGAAGACCAATAAGAGTAGGGCTGCTAGGGATAGAGCTAAGAAAGCCAAGACAGAGGGCCATCAAGGTCGCAAAGATTTTAGTAGTGTATTGCATCTTTTGGCCATCACGGCGCATAAAGGGACTCACGGTTACCCTAATTGGGAGTTGCTCATCTACTGCTAATATTGGGTTGGGACAAAAACCTTCAGTGCTGGGAGGCAGCAAGACTCAAAGCAAGGTAGTCAAGTTATCAACCCTTGCAATACTTGTGGGATACGACATAAAGGACAATGTTTTCGTGCTACAAGAGTTTGTTTTCTGCGTGATCAACTTGGGCATATGAGGAGAAATTGCCTAATGGCTCATGAACTACAAGGATATGCTTTCGACTCTACTCAGCTAGCCTCGTTTGCTCCTTTAGTAATCGCTTCACCCAATCAGGAGGCTAGTGGATTGAGGGGTAGATGTCCTGTTGCTTTATCTCAAAGTAGGTCATTAGCGTCTAGATGTAAGAGTTCTGCTGGTAAGGGCCACATAAGGGTATATGCTTTAACAGCCCAAAAAGCCTAGACATCCAATGCAGTGGTCTTAGGTACTTTTTCTATTTGTGATATAAATGCTCGGGTATTGTTCGATCTTGGTTCAACCCACTTTTTTGCCTCTCTATGTTTTACACCTCAGTTGGGTAAGGATAGTGTTAGGAGAGAAGAACAATTAGTGGTGTCTACCTTTTTACAGGCGGTATTTGTGGTAGAATGGGAATATAAGTCCTATGTTGTTTGAGTCCAGGACAAAGACACTTTGGTAAATCTAGTGGTATTAGACACCTTAGATTTTGATGTGATCTTGGGAATTGATTGGCTAGCACCCTGCCATGCTAGTGTGGACTGTTACCATAAATTGATTAGATTTGATTTTCTGAGGGAGCCATCATTAAGCATCCAAGGAGATAGGAGCAATGCTCCATCTAATTTGATATCTGTAATGTTTTCTAGAAAGCTATTAAAATAGGGTTATCCAGGTTACTTGGATATTGTGAGGGATACCCAAGCGAAGGTTGGAGATATAAGCCAAGTGTCGGTAGTGAATGAGTTTATAGATGTACTTCTAGACGAACTATCGAGTTTGCCTTATGAGCGAGAGATTGAATTTTGTATAGACTTGATTTCGGATACTAGATCCATATCCATACCCCCAAACCGAATGGCACTAATAGAGCTTAAGGAACTTAAGGATCAATTGGAAGATTTGTTAGATAAAGGTTTCATCCGCCCTAGCGTCTTGCCATGGGGGACACTAGTGTTATTTGTAAAGAAAAAAGATAGGTCACTTAGATTATGTATTGACTACCGACAACTTAATAAAGTGATGGTGAATAATAAGTACCCCATTCCAAGAATAGATGATTTATTTGACAGTCTACAAAGTGCACAATGTTTCTCCAAGATAGATCTACAATCTGGATACCATAAGTTAAGGATCAAGACTGAGAACATATCAAAGACTGCATTTCGAACAAGATATCGACACTATGAGTTTCTGGTTATGTCCTTTGGGTTTACGAATGCCCCTGCGGTATTTATGGATTTAATGAATCGAGTGTTCAAGCCATATTTGGACAAGTTTGTGGTGGTATTTATTGATGACATCTTGACGTATTCCAAAAGCAAAAAGGAGCACAAGCAGCATCATAGGATAGTGCTCCAGACTTTGAAAGAACATCAATTGCATGATAAGTTTTCCATGTGTGAATTCTGGCTTGAAAGTGTTGGATTCTTGGGTCATGTGGTCTCTAAGAATGGAGTACAAGTCGACCTAAATAAAGTAAAGGTAGTGGAAAAGTGGCCAAAGCCAACATCAATTACAGAGGTTAAGAGCTTTTTGGGGTTGGTCGGCTATTATTATCGTTTTGTGAAATATTTCTCCAAAATAGCCATTTTGCTGACTAGGCTAACACAAAAGGATGCAAAATTTGTGCTGTCAGATGCTTGCAAGGATAACTTTGAGAAGCTTCAGGCTTGTCTCACCATGGCTCTAGTATTAAGCCTACCATTAGGCACAAGGGGTTATATGGTATTTTGTGATGCATCACAAGTTAGTTCAGGTTGTGTATTGATGCAGTATGGGAAAGTGATTACATATGTATCGAGGCAACTTAAAAGGCATGAACAAAATCACCCTACACACGATTTAAAGATGGTAGCAATCATGTTCTCCTTAAAGATTTGGAGACATTACTTATATGGTGAGACTGACAAGATATATACAGACCATAAGAGCTTAAAGTATGCATTTCAAGAACGAGACCTTAACTTGAGGCAACATATGTGGGTAGAGTTGTTTAAGGATTATGACTGTACTATCCTCTATCATCCCAGTAAGGTAAATGTAGTAGTGGATGCATTAAATGGAAAGTGAATGAGGAGTTTGGCACATTTATCCCCATATAGAAGATCTTTGATTTAAAAGATACAAGGTTTAGGAGATATGGGTGTGCATTTTGAGGTCTAAGAGACAAATACATTGTTAGCACATTTTAGAGTGACACCTTTTTTAATAGACCGGATTAAATAAGCACAAAGTAAAGATGCGTTTGTAGCCAAGGCCTTAGAGGACCCTCGGGGAAGGAAAGGAAAAATGTTTACTAAGGGCACAGACGGAGTATTGAGTTATGGAACCATACTTTATGTGCCCGATAGTGATTGATTAAGAAGAGAAATAGTGGAGGAAGCGTATATGGTAGCTTATGTGGTACACCGGGAGCTACAAAGATGTATCAAGATTTGAGAAAGATATATTGATGGGAAGGACTTCAGAAAGATGTAGCTGAGTTCGTTTCTAAGTACCTGGTTTGTTAGTGGGTTAAGGCAGAGCACTTCCGCAAGGCTACTACAACCATTGCTGGTGCCTGAATAGAAGTGGGAGCATGCTGCAATGGACTTTGTAATAGGTTTGCCCTAAACTAATGGGGGTTATGACTCGATTTGGATTATAGTAGATCGGTTAACGAAGTCAGCTCATTTTCTTCTAATTTAGACTATTTACAGGGTTGCCCAGTACGCTTGAGTTTATATGGATGAGATAGTTCGATTACATGGTATTCTTATTTCATTAGTATCTGACCGAGGGACACAGTTCACCAGTAAGTTCTGGGAAAAGTTACAAGAAGGTCTAGGCACCAAGTTGGATTGTAGCACAGCTTTCCAGCCTCGGACTGATGGATAGTTGGAACTAACAATACAAACATTGGAAGATATGCTGAGGGCATGTGTAATAGACCTTGGGGTCAAGTGGGATGGCTATTTACTCTTGGTGGAGTTTTCTTACAACAATAGCTTCCAAGCTAACATCCAAATGGCACCATTTGAGGCATCATATGGACGAAGGTACAGATCACCCATTGGGTAGCTAGAGGTGGGAGAAAAGAAACTGTTAGAGCCAGAATTGGTACTGGATGCCATCGAAAAGATACACAGGATTCGTCATAGGATGTTATTAGCACAAAGTAGACAAAAGTTGTATGCTAACAACAGATGCAGAGACTTAGACTTTCAAGTGGAAGATCATGTATTGTTGAAGGTCTCAGAAACAAAGGGGGTAACGAGGTTCGGTAAAAAGGGAAAATTAAGTCTTTGGTATATAAGACCCTTTGAGATCTTAGAAAAAGTTAGAGTAGTAGCATACTGTTTGGCACTACCGCTAGACCTCTCGAATATCTGCCCAACATTTCATGTGTCGATGCTTAGGAAGTATAATCCAGATCCATCTCATGTAATATGGTATCAAACCTTCTAGTTGAGAGATGATTTAACTTATGAGGAGCAACCAGTGGCTATCCTTGATAGGCAAGTCAAAAAGCTCTATTCAAAGGATGTAGCCTCAGTGAAAGTGTTATGGTGAAATCACACTAGTGAATAGGTAACGTGGAAAGCTGAGGGGGAGATGCGGACAAAGTATCCACACCTCTTTAATATGTAAAGGTATGCTACCTTATAGTTGAATTTAAATTTAAGGACCGAATTTTTTGGGTGAGGGAGAATGTGAATCCTCGACCCCCATTGTGAGACCCTATTGAATTTGTTAAAAGCCGGTATTGTACATAGTGGTACAATTAAGTAAATCGAACCTTGAACTAGCTCAAATAGAAATTCTAAGAGGAATTTAAAAATTCTGAAACCCACAGAATAGCTTAGAATAGTGATTCGGAGTTCAAGGTCCAATTTAGAGTCAATTGAGAAAATTGACCGGTTAGGGACAAATGGTCATTTTGCTATTTGATGATTAAATGGAGATTTTTAGCCAACATTTTATCACATTGGATCAAAAATAATTTTATGAAATACAGTTATGATTATTGGATTATAAAGTGATGTTTAGTAGTGTAAAAATTTGATTTCTGGTGTTTTTGGAACACAAAGGTAAAATGGTAATTTTGCCACTATAGGACTAAACAGGAATTTTTTTGAAAGGATTTTTGCCCCAATTGGCTAATATTGATCAATATTAGCATTATTTGAGATTGGACAGTGAAAATAATATAATTTCGGTACATTAAGGTGTACAGGGGCAAAATCATAATTTTACCATCTTAGGGGCAAAACGGTTATTTTCCACCACTAGAACATATTTTTCCAGCCATGGTCATCTTTTGATCATATCATGATTTAGAATAATCATGTGTTGGAAAAGAATTGGAAGAAAAAGTCAAAAAGTTAGAAAAATGGGCAAATAAGCATGCGACACGTGGCATGCTTGATTATTTTATTATTAAACCTTTAAAATAGCCATTTCAACCCACTTTCTCTCTCTAATTTCGGCACACACCAGATTTAAGGGAAAGAAAAGAAGAACAAAGGGATAAACAAGAAAACCTAGGTGGAAATCCAAGGAAAAGTGAGATTTTCAAGGAAAATCAATTGAAAAAGGTAATAATTCTTCACTTTGACTTATAATCTACAATACCTATGCTTTTGTTCTTGATTTCCATGGTTGAATATTTCAATATCATGATGAGTTCAATTCTGAAAAATGGGTATGGATGAGGAATGATTGTTGGATTGGCTTGATTCTAGACTATGTTAGTGTTTGGAGATAGGTTAGCATGTTAGTAAACAAAACCGTAAAAAGAAAATTTGATTTCCCCATGAATCACTGAAGGCCGAACCTAGGGTGTTGAGAATCAATGAGAAATTGTTTCATTTCAAGTGAAATAATTTCATTTGAAATGAAATAAATTAGAAAATGACAAATTAAAGTGAAAAAGTTTAGTAGGAAAAATTACAGTGCTAATGCACCGAAATGACCGAATTTTTATTCGAAGAAATTGAAGGGTTTAAATGCTGAAAAATTGTTATTTAGAAATGGTATGTGGTGAATTAGGGTATTAGAAAAAGAATGGTGTAATTTGGAATCAAATCGGACGTATTCGCCGATTAATCGGGTAATCGGTCGAAATTAGGCAATACCGCATTAAAGCGATAATCAGATCCATCTTTCATTTGCCTATCACGCGTTAACAATTTAAATTAGTTTATATTAGCTTAAGGGCAATATAGTAAATTCCCTAATTTTATTCCGTGTCAAGGTGGTGAGACGTCCAAAAAAGGCAAAGGAATCGTGATTGAGGACTATTAATCCGAGTGCACTCGGAATCCAGATTTTGACACTGTGAGTGAACTTGCATTTCAAATTATTTTGGGAAATGCACAATGTATTCAAAATGGATAATCTAAATGATTTTATCCAAATTTCTTAAAAATGCGTGCCAGGAACAAGCCCTTGAAAATAAATGATTTTATGTGGTGAATTGTGGTATGCATGAAAGCATGAAATTATGTGGTGAATTGTGGTATGCATGAAAGCATGGAATTATGTGGTGAATTGTGTTATGCATGAAGGCATTAAATTGTGCTGTCATATATGTGTAAATATGTGAGATGTATTGATATTTAATTGTGTTGATATATAACCGTACATGTGTACAATGTGGGGAGTACATGTCGGTGATGATGGGTGCAGAGATATGGAGAGTGATATTGTTTGTGCACGATGTGCACCCTAGAACTCCAACTATGTGTGCGCTGTAGGGGTTGCACATGAGCTGGTGAGATTGAGTGATATTGTCTGTGCATGAGATGCACACGATAACTCCAACTATGTGCGCGATGTGGGGGTTGCACATGAGCTGGTGAGATTGAGTGATATTGTTTGTGCATGAGAGGCACACGATAACTCCAGCTATGTGCGCTATGTGGGGGTTTCACATGAGCTGGTGAGATAGTGGTGATATTGTGTGTTTGTGTGTGAAATTCAGTATCATTTAATTATAAATTAAATTGAAGTGAGGGGAAGGGTTTGATAATAAATGGGATCAAAATGATTGTATTCCAAATATGTGCATCATGCTTTATTAACCTTTCCTAATATTATTGCTTGTTCCTACTTAATGTTTGCTCACTGAGTTTTGTACTCACCATTTTCAAAAAAATTCATGTTTTTAGATCAGGAGATTGTAGAATCCTAGATCGCAGGATCACTGTAATTCATCTCCTAGTAGGTGTCTGGCATTCAATAGTTGCCCGTTTTTATTGTAAATGTCTCAGCTGGAAGTCGTGGGTGTTTATTGTATTGTGAATACAATCTAATTATGTGAATATGTGTGAGCAATGTAAATTGCTAAATACATGACTGGTATAGTGCCTGTATATTATTATTGATAATGCCATTGTGATTTGGCTGCGTCCACACCCGGGGAAAGGTGTGTGACTATGTATGATTGGATATGCCATTGCTAAATTGGCTTTGTACGCGCACATGGTGCATTACATGTGTATGCATCACACAGTAGTACGATGAGTAAAGTAAATGGATAGGCTTGCTTGGGCTTAGTGAGCTATGCTCAATGGGTCCTTGTGCCGATCATGGCCCGAGAATTTGGGTCGTGACAAATGTTGGTATTAGAGCCCTATGTTGTTTAGGTCCTAGGGTGTTATGGTCGGGTCCAGCGAAGAGTCGGGTTTTTATGTGGGATTTTTAATTATGAACTGTGAGTCGCGACACATTTCATAATTGAGAAACCACATAAATTCTCAATCTTAGAAACCACATTTCATAACTATGTTTAATAACGGGTATTGCTCTTGTATAGGTTAGGATGCCACCTAAGACATGGGCCACCTCGAGATGAGTGGGGGAACAAGATGTCCCCATTGAGGTGACCGATAGGCCACGGGCACCCACCCGTAGGGGTCGAGGTAGACGTGGTAGGGTCACTAGGCCCGTGAGAGCAGATACGCCCGAGAGTAGAAAAGAGGATGGACAGCCTGTAGGTGAGACTGTTAGGCCACCGACTAGAAGCATTACTGTTGAGGATTTGGCGGCAGGCTTGTAGGGAGTTAGTCGGGTTGTAGAGATGATTGTAGCCCGAATGGATGATATACAAAAAGTAGTTGAGGGGAGACATGTGGAGCGAGAGTCCCCTAGTTCCCAAGGCCAGACAGATCGCCAACCTCCCGAAAGTGACAGAGGTCAGGTAGAGGTTTCACTCACTAACTTCTTGAAACTTAGGCCTCCATCATTTACGGGGTCAGATGCATCGAAAAAACCTTAGGTTTTCTTAGACAAGATGGAGAAGATTTGTAACGCTATGGGATGCTCTAGTTCTAAATCAGTGAAGCTAGTAGCTTTTCAGTTGGAGGATGTAGCACAGGAATGGTACGACTCCTTGCGAAGGGGTAGGTCTACATATGCTGTACCGCTGACCTAGAATGAATTCAGTACAGCTTTCCTAAATCGATTTTTATCGCACAATGTGCGAAGTGCCAGAGCCAGAGAGTTTGAGGCATTGGTGCAGACTTCGGGCATAACGGTGTCAGAGTATGATATAAAATTTACGCAGTTGTCTTGATATGCACCATATTTGGTTTCCACTGAGGAGATGAAAGTCCAAAGATTTGTGGATGGACTGGTGGAACCACTGTTCAAGGCTGTGGCCTCCCAAGATTTCCATACGTACTCTGCGACAGTAAACTGTGCTCAACGAATTGAAATGAAGACCGGTGAGAGTAGGGCCATTAGAGATAGAGCAAAAAGGGCCAAAACAGAGGGTTATCAAGGCCGTAGAGATTTCGGTGGCAGAATTTCATTCTCTAACCGTCAAGGACCACAGAGGGGATCAAGGTTTCCCCAATAGGGAAGTGATGTGACCAATGTCAACGCTGGGTCAGGACAGACCACTTTAAGTGGAAAGAGGCAGCCACAGGATTCCAGGCAGAGTAGTCAAGTTATTCCGTCCTACGATAATTGTGGGAGGCCACACAAAGGACAATGCTATCATCCTGAAGGACTTGTTTTAATTGTGGCCAGGCTGAACACATGTGGAGGAACTGCTCGACAGCCCAACAACCGCAAGGTTTGGTTCACGGTTCTACTCGGCCAGCTTTGTTTGCTCCTTCGACAGTTGTTTCAACTGGCCAGGAAGTTAGCGAGACACGAGGTAGAGGTGCTGGTCCTTCTTCTCTGGGTAGACCAGCTGGGTCTAGACATCAAAGTTCCGCAGGAAAAGGCCAAGCGAGGGTGTATGCTTTAACTCACCAAGACGCCCAAATGTCCAATGCAGTAGTTTCAGGTACTCTTTCCATCTGTAATATGGATGCTAGAGTATTGTTTGATCCTGGATCTACTCATTCTTTTATCTCTCCATGCTTTGCATTTTGATTGGGTAAGGACTGTGTTAGGAGATAAGAACAATTAGTGGTATCTACTCCTTTGAAAGAGGCATTTATGGCTGAATGGGAATATCAGTCCTGCGTAGTCCAAATCAAAGATAAGAACACCCTAGTGAATTTAGTGGTGTTAGACACCTTGGATTTTGATGTGATATTGGGAATGGACTAGCTGTCACCTTGTCATGCCAGTGTAGACTGTTACCATAAGATAGTTAGATTTGATTTCCCGGGTGAGCCATCATTTAGTATCCAGGGGATAAAAGTCATGTTCTGACCAATTTGATATCAGCCATATCTGCTAGGAGGTTATTGAGGCAGGGCTGTCAAGGTTACATTGCAGTGGTAAGGGATAACCAAGTAGAGGTCGGAGATATAAGTCAAGTGTCGGTAGTGAATGAGTTCATAGATGTATTTCCTGAGGAACTACCAAGATTACCTCCGGAGCGAGAGATTGAATTTTGCATAGACTTGATTCTTGATACTAGACCTATATCCATACCCCCATATCAGATTGCACCGGCAAAGCTCAAGGAGCTCAAGGATCAGTTGGAAGATCTACTAGACAATGGTTTCATTCATTTTAGTGTCTCATCATGGGGAGCACCGGTGCTATTCGTAAAGAAGAAAGATACTATGCATTGACTACCGACAACTTAATAAGGTAACAGTGAAGAATAAGTACCCACTCCCAAGAATAGATGATCTGTTTGATCAGTTACAAGGGGCACAATGTTTCTCTTAGATAGATTTATGATATGGGTATCATCAATTGAGGATCCGGAATGAGGATGTGCCGAAGACCGCATTTCGGACCAGGTATGGACATTATGAGTTCTTAGTGATGTCGTTTAGGCTTACCAATGCCCCTGCAGCCTTTATGGATTTGATGAACCGAGTGTTCAAGCCCTACCTGGACAAGTTTGTAGTGGTATTCATTGATGATATCTTGGTCTACTCAAGGAGTCGAGAAGAGCATGAGCAGCATCTTAAGATAGTGCTCCAGACTTTAAGAGAACATCGATTGTATGCCAAGTTCTCCAAATGTGAGTTCTAGCTTGAAAGTGTTGCATTCTCGGGACATGTGGTATCTAAGGATGGGGTACAAGTGGATCCAAAGAAAGACGAAGCAATGGAGAAATGGCCAAGGCCAACATCAGTTACAGAGATTAGAAGCTTTTTAGGGTTGGCAGGCTATTATTGTCGCTTTGTTAAGGATTTCTCCAAAATAGCCGCCCCTCTAACCAAGTTGACATGAAAGGATACAAAATTTGTGTGGTCAAATACTTCTGAAGATAGCTTTGAGAAGCTTATGACATGTCTCACCACAGCTCCAGTGTTGAGCCTACCACAGGGCACAGGGGGTTATACAGTATATTGTGATGCCTCGTTGGTTGGTTTAGGATGCGTGTTAATGGAACACGGGAAGGTGATTGCATATGCATCAAGACAACTTAAAAAGCATGAACAAAGTTACCCCGCACACGATTTGGAGATGGCAATAATCGTGTTTGCCTTAAAGATCTGAAGACATTATTTGTATGGTGAGACTTATGAGATATACACTGACCACAAAAGCCTAAAGTATATATTTCAGCAGAGGGATCTTAACTTGCGACAACACAGATGGATGGAGTTGCTGAAGGATTATGATTGTACTATTCTTTACCATCTTGGTAAAGCTAATGTAGTGGCAGATGCCCTAAGTCGAAAGTCGATGGGTAGCCTAGCACATATCTCCACAGACAGGAGATTGTTGGTTAGAGAGATGCATAGCTTGGGAGACATGGCTGTACTTTTGGAAGTCTCCGAGACAGATGCATTGCTAGCTCATTTCAGAGTAAGGCCTGTCCTAATGGACCGAATTAAGGAAGCACAGAGTAAAGACGAGTTTGTAGTGAAGGTCTTAGAGGATCCTTATGTCCGTTTTTGATCACTGTAAAGGAGTAGTACTCCTCGTTTACATTTGCTATTATAAAATCCAAATTTGATTAGTATCTCAATGTAATAGTAAGGAATATCCATCCTTCTGTAGCATCAAAAGTTATGCACTTAGGATGGCTACCCTTACTCTAGGTGCTTTTACGATTTTGCATTTTAGACATGTAATGTTGGAGGTACGGTTTATGTCCCCCTCCTTTGTCTTTTTATTTTCTAATTAATAAAATTTTAACAGGGTAACTGGGCCCTGCGCGAACTTCCAGCTTTAAAAAAAAAAAAGGTCTTAGAGGATCCTCAGGGAAAGAAAGAGAAAATGTTTACCAGAGGCATAGATGGAGTGTTGAGGTATGGAACCAGACTCTATGTGCCAGATATTGATGGGTTGAGGAGAGAGATATTGGAGGAGGCTCACATGGCAGCTTATGTGATACATCCAGGAGCTACAAAGATGTATCAAGATTTGAAGGAAGTGTACTGGTGGGAAAGACTTAAGAGAGATGTGGCTGAGTTTGTCTCCAAGTGTTTAGTGTGTCAACAGGTTAAAGCAGAGCACCAAAGGCTTGTAGGATTACTACGGCCATTACCAGTGCCCGAATGGAAGTGGGAGCATATTCCAATGGATTTTGTGACGGGTTTGCCTCGAACTAGTGGGGATTATGACTCGATCTAGGTCATAATAGACCAATTGACGAAGTTAGCTCATTTTCTTCTGGTCAAGACCACTTATGGAGCTACTCAGTATGCCCAGCTCTATGTGGATGAGATAATACAGTTGCATGGCATCCCTGTTTCTATAGTGTCGGATAGAGGGACACAGTTTACTAGTAGATTCTGGGAAAAGTTACAAGAAGCATTAGGCACTAAGTTGGATTTTAGTACAGCTTTTCACCCCCAGACTGATGGACAGTCTGAATGAACCATACAGACTTTGGAAGACATGTTGAGGGCATGTGTAATAGACCTTGGAGTCAAATGGGGTTGGTATTTACCCTTAGTGGAGTTTGCTTACAATAACAATTTCCAATCTAGTATCCAAATGGCACCATTTCAAGCACTATATGGAATGAGGTGCAGGTCACCCATTGGATGGCTAGAGATGGGTGAAAGGAAACTTTGGGGGCTTGAGTTGGTGTAGGACGCCACTAATAAAATTTGTATGTTTTGCTAGAGGATGCTTACAGCCCAAAGTAGCCAAAAGTCTTATGTTGATAACCGACGGAGGGATTTGGAGTTTCAAGTGGGAGACCATGTATTTCTAAAAGTCTCACTAACCAAAGAGGTAATGAGGTTTGGTAAGAAAAGGAAATTAAGCCCTCGGTATATAGGACCCTTCGAGATCTTAGAGAGGGTCGGAGCAACGGCATACCAATTGGCATTACCACCAGACTTTTCTAATATACACCCTGTGTTCCATGTGTCGATGTTGAGGAAGTATAATCCGGACCCTTCACATGTGATACGGTATGAAACCGTTGAGTTGCAAGATGATTTGACTTATGAGGAACAGCCGGTAGCTATCCTTGACAGACAAGTCAAAAGGCTTCGATCAAAGGATGTAGCCTCAGTGAAAGTGTTGTGGCAAAATCACACTAGTGAAGAGGTAACATGGGAAGCTGAGGAGGAAATGCGAACAAAGTATCCACACCTCTTCGATATGTAAAAGTAAGCCACTCTACTTTGAATTTAAATTCGGGGACCGAATTTCTATTAGTGGGGGAGAGTGTGAGACCTTGTCGAATTTGTTAAAAGTCAGTATTGTACCTAGTGGTACAATTAAGTAAATCAAACCTTGAACTAGCTCAAATAGAAATTCTAAGAGGAATTTGAAAGTTCTGAAACCCACAGAATAGCTTAGAATAGTGATTCGGAGTTCAAGGTCCAATTTAGAGTCAATTGGGAAAATTGACCGGTTAGGGACAAAACGATCATTTTGCCATTTGATGATTAAATGGAGATTTTTAGCCAAGATTTGATCACATTTGACCAAAAATAATTTTATGAAATACAGTTATGATTATTGGATTATAAAGTGATGTTTAGCAATATAAAATATTGATTTTCGGTGTTTTTGGAACACAAGGGTAAAATAATAATTTTGCCACTAGAGGACTAAACATGAATTTTTTTGAAAGGATTTTTGTGTCACGACCCAATTTCCGGGCCATGACCGGCGCAAGGACCCAATGAGCATAGCTCACTAAGCCCAAGCAAGCCTATTTTCTCTTACTTTACTTACTGTATTCAACGTATACTCGTGTGAGGCATTCACACGTAATGCATCCTGTGTGCATACAAAGCCATTTAACAATGGCATTTTCAACATTTATATACATGCACTATACCAGTCATGTATTTAGCAATTTACATTACATACACATATTCACATAATTAGATTGTATTTACAATACAAAGGACCCAAGACTTCCAGCGGAGACATTTACCACAAAAGGAATCACTAGCGGATGCCAGACACATACCCAGGAGATGCGCTATGGGGACTCCTCGATCTAGAGCCCAACAGTCTCTTGATCTGAAAACATGAATTTTTGAAAACGTGAGTACGAAACTCAGTGAGTGAATATTAGAAGGAACAAGCAATCTCATCAGAAGATTTGACAATCATGATGCACTGGTTGAAAATAAGGCCATTTTCAACTAACTAATATTTCAAACCCTTTTTTCCCTTACCCAGGAATTTGTTATGCATTCAAGGATTAAACATCCTTGAATTCACACTCATCATTCTATCAAAGTAGTAAATTGACGGTTGTTTACAAACCGTCACATAATAAGGGTTTCACAACCCGTACAATTTATATATGCATATGTACCACGTACAATTTAATTCACCAATTATTCTATCTCATTCATTGTCCCATCTTTTCCTCCACTCTACTATACTCTCAACTCATACATCATTACCGGCATTGCACTTCCCACTCCGCACATGCACGGTAGTAATTATCACACTCTTTATCATTCAACTGGCATTGCACTTCCCACTCCGCACATGCACGGTTGCATCAATTTCACCATAATTTATTAATAATGCATATCAGCATAATACAAGGGTACACAGATTCAGTACACTCAATTTCACATAATTTCTCAATAATACATATAGGCATCATGTTGATATACACAGATGCATGACAATCATATTTAACGTCATTGAAATATTTTCATCTTCAATTTCAAACAATTCGCATACCATACAATCACATATATACACAAATACATAAGCAATCATATACACTGCTAATATTCACTATCCTTAGTGGAAAAACATTTATCAAGGAACTTGGCAAGCAGTATCACTTAGCTTTGCCGCCAAGTTCTTGGGCAAACATTATTTGGTAAAGGGTATCACTCAGCATCCCTTCCAAACTCATGGGTGGAAATCATTTGGTAAGGGGTATCACTCAGCATCCCTTCCAAATTAGTAGACAGAAATCAATTGGTAAGGGGTATCACTCAGTATCCCTTCCAAGTTCATAGACAGAAATCAATTGGTAAGGGGTATCACTCAGCATCCCTTCCATCTATAAGTCCCTTATCATCATTCGCTCATGGATAGGAGATCACACAGCAATCCTATCCTCTATGAGCCCCAAATCATCATTCACACGTACGGTTATAATCATTACACAACATTATCTATCAATGCACAACATATATACATATATGCACACATTTTGGAACACAATCATTTGATCCAATTTATTATCAAACCCTACCCCTTAATTCAATTTAATTTATAATTAAATAATATTCGATTTCACACATATATACTCAAGGACATGAGCAATCATATATATACACGAACACATTTATTTGAGCACTCGCAGGCGTTACGTATCGCCGTCCCTGCAAGCCCCTGGACAACAAATCACACTTCACCAATGTTCACGAGTGATAGTTTCCAGGAATTGTGGGCGTTACGTATCGCCGTCCCCACTTTGCTCAGTTCTCAAAATTTCTAGTAAATAGTGGGCGTTACGTATCGCCGTCCCCACTTTTACTCAATTTCTAGGAAATAGTGGGCGTTACGTATCGCCGTCCCCACTTTGCACACTATTTCAGGCATGTGCATTTTCCTCTTCACACGTGCACGGTGGTAACACTTTCACAACACCTCTCAACCATACATGTAAACATCATCACAATGTATGCATTTAGCAAAATCAAATTTCACATCAATAAAATAATATTTCATGCCTTCATGCATACCACATAATATTATGCCTTCATGCATACCAAATAATTTCTATGCCTTCATGCATATCAAATAATTTCTATGCCTTCATGCATAACACATAATTTTATGCTTTCATGCATAACTCATATTTTTATGCTTTCATGCATAACACATACTTTTATGCTTTCATGCATAACACATATTTACCACATAAAATCATTTTTCTCAAAGGCTTCTTCCCGACACGTATTTTAAAAAATTTTGGATAAATCATTTAATTATCCTAATCAATACAATGTGCATTTCCCAAATAATTTGAAATGCAAATTCACTCACCTTCTCACAAATCCGGATTCCGGATGCTCTCGGATTAAAAATCCTCAATCACGATTTCCTTGCCTTTCTCGGACTTCTCACCACCTTAACACAGAATAAAATTAGCAAATTTACTATAATATCCCCAACTAATATAAACTAATTGAAATTGCTCACATATGATACTCAAAGGCAAAAATGCGTCCGATTATCACTTTAACGCGGTATTGCCTAATCTCGACCGATTACCCGATTAATTGGCTATTATGTCCAATTTGATTCCAAATTGCACCATTCTTTTTCTCATAGCTTAATTCACCCCACATCATGTAATTGATGCCAATTTCAGCATTCAATATTTTCCATTTCTTTATAGAAAATTTTAGCCAATACAGTGCATTAGCACTGAAAATTTTTCTACTACATTTTTCACTTGAATTTGTCATTTTCTAATTTCTTTCATTTCAAATGAAATCATTTCATTTGAAATGAACCAATTTCTCATGCATTCTCTACACCCTAGGTTCGGCCTAATGAAGAATCACCATGTCAATCAATTTCTTTCTTTCATTTTTGTCCATAATCATGCTTAACTACCTTTAAACACCAACATAGCTTAAATTCGATCCAATCCAACATCAAATCCATACTCATACCCATTTTTCAGAATTCATTCCATCATGATATCTCAATATTCAAGCATGGAAATCAAGAACAAAAGCATAGGTAAGCTAGGGTTAGAGGAAATCTAAAGAAAAGTTACCTTTGTTTTGCTTGAATCTTGAAAAACACTTGAAATCTATGGATTTTTGTCTAGGTTTTATGGTTTTCCCCTTGGTTCATCTTTTCTTCCTTTCAATTCTGGTGGGTGCCGACTTTTAAGAGAGAAAATGAGGGCTAAGGCTGATTTTTATGGCCTTTATAATACAATAAACAACTTTGCCACATGGCATCACGCCATTGGCCCGTTTTAATCTTTTTTTGACTTTTTCTTCCATTTATCCTCCACCACTTGATCAATCAAGTCAAAGTCTGATCCAAGGTTGATCATGGCTGGAAATAATGGTTCTGGTGATGGAAAATTACGGTTTTACCTACGGGATGGCAAAATTACAATTTTGCCCCTATACTCCGAAATGTACCGGAATTTCATTATTTTCACTATCCAACCTCCAATAACACTAATATAAATCAATATTAACCAAATGGGACAAAATCCTTTCAAAAAAAAAAATTCCCGTTTAGCACTCCGGTGGCAAAATTACCATTTTGCCCTTGTACTCCAAAAACACTGAGAATCACCATTTTACACTGCTAAACATCATTTTATGATTATGGGATCAGAACTGTATGTCATATAATTATTTTTTTGTCCAATGTGATCAAATTTTGGCTAAAATCTCCATAAATCAACAAATGAGAAAATGACCGTTTTGTCCCTAACCGGTCAATTTTCTCGATTGACTCCAAACTGGACCTTGAACTCTGAATCACTATTCTGACCTATTCTGTGGGTCTCAGAATTTTGAAATTCCTCTTAGAATTTCTATTAAACTAGTTGAAGCTCGATTTAACTTAATTGTACCATTAGGTACAATACCGGCTTTTCAACCAATTAGACAGGGTCTCACATTTTGCCCCAGTTGGCTAATATTGATCAATATTAGCGTTGTTTGAGGTTGGACAGTGAAAATAATATAATTCCAGTACATTTCGTAGTATAGGGGCCACATCGTAATTTTACCATCCCGTGGGCAAAACAGTAATTTTCCACCACCAGAACATATTTTTCCAGCCATGGTCATCTTTTGATCACATCATGATTTAGAATAATCATGTGGTGGAAAAGAATTGGAAGAAAAAGTCAAAAAGTTAGAAAAATGGACAAATAAACATACGACACGTGGCATGCTTGATTATTTTATTACTAAAGCTTAAAAATAGCCATTTCAACCCACTTTCTCTCTCTACTTTTGGCACACATCAGATTTAAGGGAAAGAAAAGAAGAACAAAGGGATAAACAAGAAAACCTAGGTGGAAATCCAAGGAAAAGTGAGATTTTCAAAGAAAATCAATTGAAAAAGGTAATAATTCTTCACTTTGACTTATGATGTACAATACCTATGCTTTTGTTCTTGATTTCCATGGTTGAATATTGAGATATCATAATGAGTTCAATTCTGAAAAATGGGCGTGGATGAGGAATCATTGTTGGATTGGCTTGATTCTAGACTATGTTAGTGTTTGGAGATAGGTTAACATGTTAGTAAACAAAACCGTAAAAAGAAAATTTGATTTCCCCATGAATCACTCAAGGCCGAACCTAGGGTGTTGAAAATCAATGAGAAATTGTTTCATTTCAAATGAAATAATTTCATTTGAAATGAAATAAATTAGAAAATGACAAATTAAAGTGAAAAAGTTTAGTAGGAAAAATTACAGTGTTAATGCATTGAAATGACCAAATTTTTATCCGAAGAAATTGAACGGTTTAAATGCTGAAAAATTGTTATTTAGAAACGGTATGTGGTGAATTAACGTATTAGAAAAAGAATGGTGCAATTTGGAATCAAATCGGACGTATTGGCCGATTAATCGAGTAATCGGTCGAAATTAGGCAATATCGTGTTAAAGCGATAATCGGACGCATCTTTCATTTGCCTATCATGCGTTAGCAATTTAAATTAGTTTATTTTAGGTTAAGGGCAATATAGTAAATTCCCTAATTTTATTTTGTGTCAAGATGGTGAGACGTCCGAAAAAGGTAAGGGAATCGTGACTGAGGACTATTAATCCGAGTGCACTCGGAATTTGGATTTTGACACTGTGAGTGAACTTGCATTTCAAATTATTTTGGGAAATGCACAATGTATTCAAAATGGATAATCTAAATGATTTTATCCAAATTTCTTAAAAATACGTGCCGGGAACAAGCCCTTGAAAATAAATGATTTTATGTGGTGAATTGTGGTATGCATGAAAGCATGAAATTATGTGGTGAATTGTGGTATACATGAAAGCATGGAATTATGTGGTGAATTGTGGTATGCATGAAGGCATGAAATTGTGCTGTCATATATGTGTAAATATGTGAGATGTATTGATATTTAATTGTGTTGATATATAACCGTACATGTGTATAATGTGGGGAGTACATGTCGGTGATGATGGGTGCAGAGATATGGAGAGTGATATTGTTTGTGCACAATGTGCACCCTATAACTCCAGCTATGTGTGCGATGTGGGGGTTGCACATGAGCTGGTGAGATTGAGTGATATTGTCTGTGCATAAGATGCACACGATAACTCCAGCTATGTGCACGATGTGGGGGTTGCACATGAGCTGGTGAGATTGAGTGATATTGTTTGTGCATGAGAGGCACACGATAACTCTAGCTATGTGCGTGATGTGGGGGTTGCACATGAGCTGGTGAGATAGTGGTGATATTGTGTGTTTGTGTGTGAAATTCAGTATCATTTAATTATAAATTAAATTGAAGTGAGGGGAAGGGTTTGATAATAAATGGGATCAAAATGATTGTATTCCAAATATGTGCATCATGTTTTATTAACCCTTCTTGATATTATTGCTTGTTCCTACCTAATGTTTGCTCACTAAGTTTTGTACTCACCATTTTCAAGAAAATTCATGTTTTCAGATCAGGAGATTGTAGAATCCTAGATCGCGGGATCACTATAATTGATCTCCTGATAGGTGTCCAGCATTCAATAATTGCCCGTTTTTGTTGTAAATGTCTCCGCTGGAAGTCGTGGGTGTTTATTGTATTGTGAATACAATCTAATTATGTGAATATGTGTGAGCAATGTAAATTGCTAAATACATGACTGGTATAGTGCATGTATATTATTATTGATAATGCCATTGTGATTTGGCTGCATCCACACTCGGGGAAAGGTGTGTGAGTATGTAGGATTGGATATGCCATTGCTAAATTAGCTTTGTATGCACATAGGGTGCATTACGTGTGTATGCATCACACAGTAGTACGATGAGTAAAGTAAATGGATAGGCTTGCTTGGGCTTAGTGAGCTATGCTCAATGGGTCCTTGCGTCGGTCATGGCTCAAGAATTTGGGTTGTAACACCCATAGACGCATAACTAGAGGTAGAGACGTGGACATGTACTAAGGGTAGTTTTATCATTTTCTTGATGAGCTATAAGAAGTGGGTTTTTCTAACATTATTAAGGTCTAAGTAGGCCTAAGGAAAAAATGAAGGATGTACGTAATAATAAAATAAACGAAGAAAATAGAAATAACGATAATTTCTATAATAAGGGCAAAATGGTCATTTTGGATCTTAAGTGTAAATTTATAGGTTTTCCTAAACTTGAGTACTTCTAGTTTATTATGGATCTTCTCTTAGTGGCAAAAGAGTAAAAAGTTTGAACCAAAGGCTAGAAGAAGACAAAGTCAACTAGGCTATGGCATTTTTAAAAATAGGAAGAACTTTAGTCAACTCAAGGCAAAAATATCTAAATTTCCAACAACTTTCTCCTCACTTCTAGTAGTTTCTTCTTCTTCTTTCCATCTCTTCTTCCCTTTTTCGTGTTTTCCATCTTCCATAGAAGCTTCCCTTAAAACTTCCATGACTTTTCCAACGTAACCTCAAATCTTATGTTTTTATCGACCTTGCCATAGGATTTTTCATGCTCTTTCACTTCTACACCTCAAGAACCCTCAAAAGTTTCTCCTCAATGCTTTCACTTGCTAGTTTGACGTTTTAGAGAGAGAAAGAAAGACTTTCCATGATAGTTTGAGAACTATTGAGAATGAATTCAATTACAAATCCACCAAAGTGAGTAATGAATTAACGTTGATTTTAAGTTGTTGATAATGGCCAATAATTAGAGTGTGAGTTGTTTTATTGTTGAGGTTTGTTTATTTATTTCTAGTGTGATTAGAGTAGAGAAAATAAATAGCCAGCCAATTGGTAAATGGAAGCTAGTTATGAATAACTAGTAACACTTGATTTAGGAAATAGCTTTTGAAGTTATATTAATCCAAATCGGGTTGGTTGTGATGCTGTTGTGCGTGATAAGTTCGAACAAAACTCCACATCTTCATTTGGAGCAATAATTGAAGTTGAAATCAAACAAGGAATCAACCAAGATGTGAGTGAACTTGCATTAAAAGTCCTTGATGAAACATTTTTGTGTTGTGAAATGTCATTGTGATGAATCCATGTACTCCTTTATTATGTTGATATACGTATATATGTGTTATCCATTGATAGGTAATGTTGTGTAATAAATATAAATGTGCGTTTGCGGTGTGGGAGTGCACTTGTCGGTGATAATGTGGTGCGAGAGTTGATATAACGATATTGCCTATGTGCGGTGTGGGAGTGCACATGATAGTATTGGCTATGTGCAGTGTGGGAGTGCACTTGATGACTCTAGCTATGTGCAATGTAGGAGTGCACATGAGTTGGATTGAGCTGGTGGTGGTATACATATTTTGATATATTATATATTATAGAGAGGTTTGGAAATAATATGTGCTTGTATTGAATGTTGAAAGTTGAATATTGTCAATGTGTTCAATTTCATTTTTGATATGGCAAGAACAGATTTTTTTTTAAGCAAAAACCCCCTAACTTTGTCTGGCCAAACTCTCTGGTGGTTTGTTAAATTTGTGCCTTGAATTTCACTACAACTAGAATACATCTGTGCCTTGAATTTAACTGCAGCAAAAATGAATCTCGCTGCAACGAGAAACTCTTAGGTGGCTTATTAAATATGTGCCCTGAATTTTACTGTAACAAGAAACTCTCAAGTGGTTGGTTAAAAACTGTGCTCTGAATTTCGCTACAGTGAAAATTCATTCTAGCTGCAACGGGGTTCACTCTGTCATGCTTGCCTTGTTTGGATGCTACTATGGTTTTCACTCTTTTAACTTCATGGTTGATCATAGGTCTTTCAACACTAAAGGAATTATTAATCAACGTTTGAATTGAGGAGTTTTAGCAAGAAATTAAACTAAATTGCATTGTTTTTAAAACAAGCGCATCATGATTTCTACACTTTCCTTATCATTGCTTGTTCCCTTCTTATGTTCAGTCACTGGGTTTATGCTCACTCTTTTCAACTTCATGTTTTCAAATTCGGAGGTAATTGGGACCTAGATTGGGGCATCCACTTGCATCCACCCTTTAGTAGGTATTATGGCATTCGGTAGCCAAGCCCTCACTCAAGTCACTCCGCTAGTCATCGAGAGTCTTTTGCATGTGTACATATAAACTCGATGTAAATCACTAAGATTTATGCTATAAACAATATATGTATATGTTGGATTTGATGATGCCATTATGAGATGGCAATGAATGACCATATTTTTAGATAATACAAATATAAATGCTTGGTTGCCACATATAGTACCGAAATACATATAGTTGAAAATTACAAATTGTGATTAGGAATGGTGAGGTATGATTGATTAAATAACAAACATGATTACATAAAAAGGCTTGCTTGGGCTTAATAGGCTATGCCCATTGGGCCCATGACCTCGTCATGGCTTGGGAATTGGGCCGTGACAATAACTCTTTCTAATGAACTTCCAATGAGTTGATACTTGAACCATTGGAAAGCTATGAAATAAAGCTACAACTTTTATGTTTACTACTTCATCTAGTTTAACCGGGAAGGTAGTCAAAACTTTTCTCAAAGTTGAAGAATTGCAACAATCCTAAAGCAATTACGATTTCTGTTAATTAAATGGTTGAGGCCATGGCTCACGTAGTCTGATGAGGAAATCCTAGTTAGAATGGATTTCTTTCTTCACCAAACTTGGATTAACTTCAAAGCCCTACAAAAATAACCTTTTGATAGACTTTTGCAGACACAAGGAAACACCAGTTTGAGAATTGAGATTCAAGCCACAAAATCATTGAAAAAAAAGTCTCATTGAAGCTGAGAAGAAATCAAGAGGAGTCAAGAAGATTTAGAGATCAAGATTACAATTCTTGGGTTCTTTTATCTTTTTGTCATTCTCTTATTTTCTTGTTTTTGGTTTTGATTATTAAACTTACTTTGATGATGATGCGTGACTTGATGAGGAACTAAATTATTAATCTAAGATTATGATTAAAATCAATACACAGTCTGATCTATTTATCTCTCTTTTGCTTCTGTTTGATAGTTTTAAGTTGTTTATTCTATTATGTTCTTAATGCTTCTAATTGATTGGCCACAAGATAGATTGCATTGGAAACCTAAACCTTGACGAACGAGATTTAGGTAGACCTTGAATAGAATAGTGTATGATCGAATACACTTAGTTGATTAGGTTGTTTGATAAGCGTATAGGGTAGGCATACATCTATAAGCCATACTTAGCCAAAATTGGAGCACTAGTTAATGAATTTTCCTTCAATTTAATTTGCATAAACATACAGTAAATTAGTTAAGATAGATATTTTTACAAGAAACTCAACAGCAACTTGTAAATAATTTAGGACTCTAGGTTAGCGACTTAATCCATTAAACTAAGTTAAAAAAGACACAATAATTAGATGAAGTATTGAGGGACATCATAATCTTAGGTCTAGTAGTCACTCGAATTTAATAAAGTAATTTTGCTAATTGATTTTAGATTAGTTTTAAGTTTTCTTTTTAATAATTTTTAAAATTAGCTTGTTTGAATAATATTAAGCTATGTTAATTTTAACAGTTAATATTAGGAATTAATTCAATATTCTGAGGGAACGAATTTTACTTTCTACTATGGTACTTGTTTGTGATACGTCCACTTGCATGAGAAATCAACAACACCATGCAACAACCATCATTGCCTTTTTTGGCTTCTTAATCTTCTTTGAGGATTCTTCCTTAAACAGATATTCTGATCTGAAGGGTTAAGCTTTTGCATTTAAAGCACACCACCTCATTTTTTTGTAAGAGTCATTTTTGTGTTTGTTTTTCCATGAAGAACCTTGATTTTTTTCTCTGATTTCTTTGCCAAATCTTCTACCTCTTTGCCTCATAAGCTTTTTAAATCTTCTAGTTATCACTGCCAACTTTTCATCCTTACTGCTTGAGATATTTTCTAGTTCTTCCTCAAGTGTATTTAATTTTAAGGCTAGGTTTTTCTTCTTCTCCTTAGTTTTTTTTTTTTATTCTTTTTCTTCTTCTTTCATCTTCAACTCAAGTGTAAGAAAAGACTCACAAATTTGATCAAAGGTGATTGAATTGAGATCTTTGGCATTTTGGATAGTAGTGACTCTAGGTTTCCAACTTTTTAGTAAACTTCTAAGTAGTCTCTTTACTAACTCATGTTTAGGGGTAGGTTTGCCAAGTTGATTGAGCTTATTTGTAATGTTAGTAAACCTATGAAACATGGTAATGATATTTTCACCCGATTCCATTTTGAACATTTCATAAATATGGGTGAGAAAAGCAATATTTGACCCTAAACTTGAAAAGTGCCTTCATGAATGACTATAAGTTTTTCTCAAAATTCTCTGGCTATAGTACTGCTTGAAATTTTCTTGAACTCAATGGGGTTATGGCAAAATGAAAATTTGTAATGGCCTTGAAATTTATTTAAACTTTTGTCATTTCTACTTTAGTCCATTTTTCTCTAACTTTGGGTAGTTTCTTACTTGTGATAAGGCTCATACTAGTTGGAACATAAGGACCTTGTGTCAAGCCCAACCCTATAATATACTTGCCATGTCATTCATCTATTTGATAACATGCTTACATACTTGAATACCTCGAACAAATCATCAAAAGCCGATAGTGTACCTAGTGGTACAACTAAGTTGATTTAAGCCTCGAACTAGTTCAAATAGAGATTTTAAAATGCGATTCAGAGTCATTGTATCTTAGAATGACTTAATATGGTGATTCGAAGTTCGAGGATTGATTTAGAGTCAATTTGGAATTTTCATAACGTAGGGGTAAGATGGTCATTTTGGCACTCGAGGGTAAAATTGGAATGGTGGATGAAATTTTGATCAAGTTCTACTATTTGGAACATAATTTGAGCTTGAGAAGTGAAAATTTTCAATTTTGACATTTTTCGAGCATAAGGGCAAAACGGTCATTTTACGTGACCATGAAGATGTAATTGGAATTTTACACCACCATGACCCTTGTCAAGCCCATGATATTTTATTTATTATACTAAGGATAAATGAGGTATTATGTGTGGTGGTGGGAGAATACTTAATTATTAAGTTTTGAAAATGTACAAATTATATGGTGACACATGGCAATTTTTTATCCTTTTATAATTTTCCTTATAAAACCAACTTAAGCCTTAGCCATTCCATTTTTCATGGCCGGCCACACCAAAGAAAAGGGAAAGAAAGAAAAGAACAAACCCTAGCTAAGAAAATTCAAGGGAAAATTGGTTGATTTCAAGGAATTAAGCAAGTAAAGGTAAAATTTCTTAATTCTAGTTTGTGATCTACCTTTCCTATGCATTATTTTTCATTTTCCATGGTTGAGAACCAAGTTTGCATGAAGATATTCTTGCTGGTCGAACCTAGAGGAGAGAGATTGGATAATGGACTTTGATGAATTTCATGCTATTTAGGTGTTTTTAGTTGTTTTATGATGTAAGGTGTAAAAATCAAGCATGAAAAACCACATATTATTCATGAACCCTCCATAGTCGAATTTTCCAAGAGAAAATGTTGAGGAAGATTTTGCTATAATTCATGTTATCTAACTTGTATTTGATGTTTTGGAGTATTAGAAGTGAAACGAGTTTATTTGGAGTTGAATTGGATATATTGGCCAATTAACAGGGGTATAAATCGAATTAGGCCAATACCATTTTATTTTGATACACAATTAGACCTACGTAGAACACCGTATTTAAATGATTATCCAAGTATTTCGCATCCCATTTCATACATTCATATAGAGCCTAAACTAGTTTTATAACGGTTTAGCACAAATATAGTAAATTGCTTGTTGTACATTATGTCTACGTGGTGAATCTTTCGATAGGGGTAAAGAGATTGTACCCGAAGATCGAGACTAGGAGTACTTCGACTCCCAATATTGTGAGTAACCTTATGATCGTCTTAATTATCTAAAGTAGTTTTTATTCATTTTTGTGATTCTATAGAAAAATGAGTTTAAATGGTAAATCTTTATGTTTTATAAGTTAAATGTCATTAAATTAAATGAGTTTTATAAATCATTTTGAAATTGAATGATGATTTTAGAAATTGAGTAATTGGAGACTATTTGCTTGTGTTGTAAATTTATGGTTTGAATTGAATGGCTTATGGCAATATTGGCATCAATGGCTGAATTGGAAATTGTGTTGAAATTATATGAACTGTTTGTTTTGTCTTGACAGGTTGGGTAGTAATGAATTGCCATGTCATGCTGTTGAAATTTTTATTGATATGGTGGGTTAATTAGTTAGTCACAGCAGTTTAGGGTTTCGTGGGCTAGCTTATTAGAGGGGCACGGTAAACCTGGTTATATGTTACCCCAGTACGAGAGGCGCGGAGGGTATCTCTTGAGGTGAGGTCAAAGTTCACTTCACGCCGAACCACCATGTGAGGGTGAGCTCAGCCAACACCAAGGAACGATTGTGTTTCCAAATGTAAAAATATGTTTTATGTATATATGAAATTTTAACAACCTTTGCGGACTCGGTTGGTTACCCGTGAATGAGTTTTGGCACAAGCCAAATTTTTAAGAAATTCATAAGCCATGTTGATTATTTGAGTGAAATGAATTTATTTACTTAGTTGAAATGAGTTTGAAATGTTATGAATCATAGTATGATGAGTTATTTCAAGTTGTCTCCATTTACTCGACCTTAGATATTTTAGATGATATTTGTTTACTCACTGAGTTTATAAAAACTCACCCCTTTTCTTTCCACCCATTTCAGGCTCTGAGTTATCTGTAGATTGCAGACTTTGTCGAGGGTTGCATGTGGACTTGCACCCTTTGAGATAGTAGGTCTATAGTCTCATTCACTTTTGTCATCCAGAGACCTACATGCCATTGTAAATTAAATTACATATTCTGGTTATCTGTGTTACTATATGTATGAATTTATTTTGTTCATACGTTGTAAAAATTATTTACATAGCGTTCTATAAAAATTGTTTTATGAGAAAATAGAATATTATATTCAATATTTTTATTTTATTCTATTAGCTACAATTTCACTTTAAATGAATGTTTTAGACATTAAAACTTATTTTTAGTTATGAAATGTGTATTTTTCCCTTATGTATTATATTTTCAACAAATTTTAAAATTTTTTAAAAAAATTACCAAAATACCCCTGTGTAGTAAAAATTTCTTTTTGACTATTTTTGACTTGAAAATGGTCCATATCCCTTTAAAACATGATTTTAGTAACTATTACTCACAGCGGAAGTGGAAAAATTGATGTTAAAGCCTTGCAAGGTCTTGGTTGTCATTCCAGGTAATGAATGTCTATCGAGGCTTTGCAGCGGTTGTCACGGGCTCGAAAGGAGTACCGGGTCGTGACACCTTGGGTGATCACATCCCACATCTCATAATCTACAACCTTAATGTAAATGGATATCTTAGTGCTCTAATATATGTAATTTGATCCATCAAATAGATGAGGCCTATTTGTGGATTGTCCCTTAACAACACAAGAATTCTATAAAGCCATTAGATATTTCAAAAAGATGTTAAGCCTTTAAAATTGGGGTGAATAGCTCTTAAAAGACAATTTAAAATAAGCTCTTGAGCTATGAAACATTTTTGTGCAATTGGAATATGAAGGCTTAAAATTTATTGAAGCTAAAAGACACCAAGTAAAGATATGGTAGAGAGAAATGGACAAAACACAAATATTTATAATGGTTTCGTCACGTAGTACCCCGTACTTTGATATGGTGACTAATAAAGCTTATCGAATGCCAATTGAGGTTGATTACTGAGTTAAAAGGGTAATTTAGAAGTGAACCTTTGAAACCTCAACCTCCATAGACACGTAACTAAAAGTAGACGCGATAACATGGACTAGGAGTAATTTCGTCATTTCTCTTGGTGAGCTCCTACGAGCGGGTCTTTTGATGTTATTAAGGTATAAATAGGCTTAAGGAATAAATGAATGGTGTTTATAATGATAAAATAAATGAAGAAAATAGAAATAGTGATAATTTTCATGATAAGGGTAAAATGGTCATTTTTCATCTCAGATTGAAATTTTTAAGTTTTCAAGAACCTGAATATTTCTAGACTATTATGGACTTTATCTTAGTGTTAAAAGAGTAAAAAGATTGCACAAAGAATTGGAGGAAGACAAGCCAATTTGTTAAGGGAATTTTCATAATTTAAATGGAGCTTGGATAAGCTTAACTATAAATATCTCATTTTCCAGCAACTTTTTCATTTCTCCAGTAGCTTCTTCCTCCTCTTCTCTTCCTCATCTCATGTTTCTTCATATTCCATGGAAGCCTCCCTTAAATCTTCCATAACTCTCTCTCTCTCTCACTTCAATTTTCATGCTTTTGAGCACTTTTTCATAGAACCTTTTATGCTCTTTCACTCTTTCACCTTAAAACCCTTAAAAAAAGTCTTACTTCCATACTTTCTCTCACTAGCTAGAAGTTTAGAGAGAGAAAAAGGGATTTTTCATGACAGCTTAAGTATTCTTGAGAAAGAATTCAACTACAAATCCACCAAGGTGAGTAATGAATGAAGATTGATTTTAGGTAGTTAAAAATGGCTAGTAATTGGAGATATGAGTTGTTTTATTGCTGAGGTTTGTTTATTAATTTCTAGTGTTTTTAGAGTAGAGAGAATAGATAGCCAGTCAAATGGCAATTAGAAGCTAGATTAGGAATAACTAATGGAGCTTGATTTAAGAAATAGCTTTTAGAATTGTATTTATGCAAATTGGATTGGTTGTGATGTTGTTGTGTGATTGGTTTCAACAAGACCTCCCATATTCATTTGGAGCAATAATCAAAGTTGAAATCGATCAAGGAATCAACAAAACCAGTGCGTGAACTTGCATTAAAATGTTTTAGGGTAAAAGCATATAAGTTTGATTGAATCACTTGAAATATTTTATTGATCTTTTCCTTAAATAATGCATAGGAAGAAGCCCTTTAATGAAATGTTTTCACGGTGAGAAATATGACTATGATGAATCCATGCACTCCTCATGTTGATTTATATATATTTGTGTGTTGTGCATTGATATGTAATGTTGTAATAAATATAATCGTGCGTGTGCACGATGTAGGGGATGCACATGCCGGTAATGATGTGGGCGGGAGTGCGTGTGATGATGTTGAAATGTGCGAGTAGGGAGTGCACACGATGATGTTGAAATGTGTGAGATCATGTTAAGCTTAACACTATAAAATATTTGCCATGTCATTCATGTGCTTGATAACATGCTTGCATACTTGAATACTTCAAAAAAATCATCAAAAAGTCGATATTATACCTAGTGGTACGACTAAGTTGATTTAAGTCTCGAACTAGTTCAAATAGAGATTTTAAGATGAAATTGAGAATTTTAAAACCCTAGAATGATGTAATCTGGTGATTCGGAGTTCGAGGATTAATTTGGAGTTAAATTGAAATTTTCATGACGTAAGGGCAAAATTGGAATTTTACACCACCCAACACTTGTCAAGCCTATGAATTTCATTTTATGCCATGCATAATTATATGTGGTGGAGAGAAATTACTTAATTACTAAGTATTTATACATGGTCCATTTATATGGTGACACATGGCGAGTTTATGTCCATTTAATAATTTCCTTTATAAAGCCAATTTAAACTTTCCCAAACTCATTCATATGGCCGACCAAGTGAAGAACAAAGAGGAGAAAAGGAATAACAAACCCTATAAAGGAAAATTTCAAGAGAAATTGTTGGATTTCAAGGAAACAAGTGATTGAAGGTAAAATTTCTTAATTTTAACTTGTGATCTACCTTTCTTATGCATTCTTTTGCATTTTCCATGGTTGAATCACAAGATATCATGAAGAATAGCATGCTGGCCGAGCATATAGAGAGAGAATTTGATGGTGGATTTTATTAGATTTTAAGATATGCTAATGTTTTCAGTTAATTTGTCATGTTTGGAAGGAAAATAAGTGAGAAAAATCACATGTTCTTTACCCACCCTTTATGGCCAAATCTTCCCTATGGCATGTTGATGGTGAAATTGGTTGTATTTCAAGTGATTTTGGTAGGAATTAATGATTTATGGTGTGAGAATCAAGCATGAAAAAATTATATTGTTAGTGAACCCTCCATGCTCGAATTTTCTAAGAGAAAATGTGAGGATGATTGTACCATATTTCAAGTTATTTAAATTATGTTTGATGATTTTGAGTATTAGAAGACGAGTGGAATTATTTGGAGTTGAATTGGACGTATTGGCCAATTAATCGGGTGATAAAATGAATTAGGCCAATACCATTTTATTCCGATCACAGTTGAACTGACGTGTAACACCGTCTTTAAGCAACTATCTAAACAACCTCATGCAGTCATATAGAGCCTAAAATAGTTTTATTATGGTATGACACAATATATTGAATTATGTGTCGTGTATTATGTCAAGCCTGACCTTTTAAAATATATGTCATGTCATACATGTGATTAATAGAGTGCTTGCATATTTGAAAAGCCTCGAAAAATCATCAAAAGGCGGTAGTGTACCTAGTGGTACAACTAAGTTGATTAAGCCTCGAACTAGTTAAAATAGGGATTTTAAGATGAAATTGAGAATTTCATATTCCCGGAATGACTTAAAATGGTGATTTGGAGTTCGATGATTGATTTGGGGTCAAATAGAAATTTTCACGATCTAGGGGCAAAATGATCATTTTGCCACCCGAGGTCAAGATTTGAATGTTGGAAGAGGTTTTTAATCAAGATTGACTATTTAGAGCATAATTCGAGTTCGAGGAGTTAAAAATCTTAAATTTGGCATTTTCCCGAACATAGGGGCAAAATGGTAATTTGACACCACCCAACACATGTCCAGCACATGAATTTTATCTTATAGCATGGATAATTATGTGTGGTGGAGTGAGATAGCTTAATTATTAAGTATTTACACATGGGCCAATAAAATGGTGACATATGTCAAAATGATAACCATGCATATAAAGCTTTAAAAAAAAAACAGCCCATAAACCCTCAAAATTCATTCATGTTGGTCGGCTAAAGAGGGAAAAAGAGATAAAGGAAGAAGAACAAACCCTAGAGTGAAAAATTCAAGGGGAAGTTGGTGGATTTCAAGGAACCAAGCCATTAAAGGTGAAATTTTTTAATTCTAGCTTGTGTTTTACTTTCCTATGCTTTATTTTTCAATTTCCATGGTTGGATTACATGATTTCATGAAGGATTCATGGCTGACCCATTTTAGAGATAGAAGATTTGATGATGATTTTAGGTGGATTTTGAGATATGTTAGTGTTTTAGTTAGTTTGTTATGTTTGGAAGGAAAATCAAATGAGAAAATCACATATTCTTTGGTAACCCATCAAGGCCGAATTTTATAGAGTGGATATTGGAAAGGAATTTTGTGACATTTTATGTTAATTGGTTAGGATTTAATGGTTTTAATGAATGATGGTGATGGAAACCGAAAATGATGATATTTAGCATGAAACCACAAATTTCACATTAAACCCTCATAGGCCGAATTTCCTATGTGAATTATTGGTGATGAATTTGATTGAATTTCAAGTGATTTGAATTGGAATTAATGATTTCTAGGGTGAGGATCAAGCATGGAAAATTACATTGTTAGTGCACTCATCATAGCTGAATTTTTCCATGTGAATGGTGGGGAAGAATGTGATATTAATTCAAGTGATTTGATAGGGAAATAATGGTTTATGGTGTGCGAATTAATGATTTATGGTGTAAGAATGTAGCTTGAAAAATTTTAGTGTTAGTGGACACACCTTGGCCGAATATTCCAAAATGGAATGTGAAGGTGGTTTTGCCACATTTCATGTTAATTGACTAGTATTTGACGAATTGGAGTGTTGGAAGAGAAATGGAATTAATTGGAGTTGAATTAGAAATATTGGCCATTTAATCGGGTAATAAATCGAATTACGTCAATACCGTATTTAGATAGTTACCCGAGGATTTTTCATCCTATTTCATACATTAGTATAAAGCCTGAAATAGAATTATATGATGTGACACAATATATTGAATTATGTGTCATGTATTGTATATAGGTGGTGAGCATTCTGGAAAAAGTACAGAGATTGTACCCGAAGATCGGGACTAGGAGTACATCGACTCCTGATACTATGAGTAACCTTATCATCATCTTGAATTATCTAAAGTAGGTTTTAATCTGATTTTGTGATTTTATGGAAAATGAGTTTAAATGGAAAAAAAATCTTTATGTTTTATAAACAAAATGTGATTTAATGAAATGAATTTTATGGAATTTCTGGAAATTGAATGATGATTTTGGAAAATAGAGTAATTGGAGATTGTCTACTTGTTGTGTTATAAATTGTGTTTAAATTGAATGGCTTATAGCAATATGTCAGCATGAATGGCTGAACTGGTATTTGTGTTGGAATTATATGCACTAAGTTTTTAACCTTGAGAGACTGTGTATAAAATAATTGCCATGTCATGCTGCTGAAATTTTATTAAATTGGTGGGATTAGAGTTGTCACGACCTAGAACTGCCAATCGGGCCCGTGACAACCGCCGCGACGTCTCGATAGGCACTCATTACTTGAAATGCCGATCCAAATCCCGCAAGGCTTAGGATCAGCTTTCACACTTCCCCGATGAGCAATAGTTATAAAATATCATAATTCAAAGGATTACGAGTCATTTCCAAATCAGAAGATTAAAATATTATTTTTCGGCTCATAGAGGCATTTTCGTCATTTTTCTTCAAGAATCTCAAAACTGGCTAAAAACGTAGTAGGTAAGTAGAAAACATATATTTAGTGATTAAAAATAAATTTAAGTATCTAAAACGTTCGTTTGAAATAAAAATTTGACTATTTGAATATAATAAAATATTCAATAAAATAATCTATTTCCTTATAAAATAATTTTTTATAAAGCCATCGATACATAATTTTCGCAGTGTAAAAGCTAAATATATTCTTACATACTATAATACAAATAGCCAAAGTATGAAATTTAAATTCCAGTGACACGTGGGCTCCATAACTAACCAAAATGCATCAGGAACTATGAACCTACAGTTCTTGTCGATTCAAGTCCATTATGGTCTTTGATCGAATCCGCTAATTACAGGCTATTCTGAGCCTGAAATGTGAGGAAAAAAGGGTGGTGAGATTCAAAAATCCCAGTGAGTAAACAGATACCATCTAAACTATCTAAAGGCGAGTAAATGGAGACAATTAAATAAACCATCGTAAAATGGTTCATAACACTTCAGTTCTTTTCACTAGGTAATATAAATTCATTTTGTTTGAGAAATTAATATGGCTTTTTTTTTCTTTAAAACTTGGCTTATGCCAACAAAATCATGCTCGGTGACACCTTGATCAAAGGTATCCGACCGAGATCGCCAAGGCTATTGAAATTTCATAATTTCACAAAATGCAGCCAATCCTTGGCGTTGGCTGAGTTCACTCTCACTTGGGGGTTCGACATGAAGTGAACTCTGTCATACCTCAAGAGTTACCCTCTGTGCCTCTCATCAGAGGTATAATATAATGGGTTTTACTGTGCCCCTCTAAATAGGTTGGTCCACGAAAACTCGTCACTGCAGTGAGAATTCTATAACCCACCAATAAGTCAAAAATTTTAGCAACATGACTAGGTCATTTTAATACTAACCAGCCTACACGGCAAACAACATTGCACATATTTTCCACACAATAACCAATCAGCCAGTCATGCTCACATTTTCATAAGCCATATCAATTTAATAAAAATACGATTTATCACATAAAAATCAGTAATCTCTAGATACTCTATTTTCAAAATCACGGTAGATTTCAAGCAATTCACAAAAAAAATTTTATTTAAACATATTTATTTATAAAACATAAAAATTTATCTTTTAAATCCCTTTTTCATAAAATTTACAAAAATAGGCATAAACCACTTTAGATAATTGAGGTGATAATAAGCTCACTCATTATATCAGGAGTTAATATACTCCTAGTCCCGGTATTCGGTGTAATCTCTTTATCTTTATCAAATAGCTCACCACCTATACATCATACATGACGGAAAATTCAATACTTTGTGTCAATTTGTCATAAACTATTTCAAGCTCTCTAAATCTAAATGAATGCATGTTATGGGATGCAAAATGTACGATTAATCGCTTAAATGTGATATTCGACCTAAGTCGCACTATACTCGATCTAATCGGCTAAAATCTCCAATTTAATTCCAAATCAATTCTTTTCACTTTCTACACTCCAATTATACCTAAATTACCCTCAATGACTGGGAATGAAATTCAATTTATCAGTCCCAGGTCAATAATCACACATGTCTATACATTGAGCAAAAATTTAGATTTTCACACCAAAACTTCCCATTTAATTTCTAGCCTCACCAAACATCAAATAACACCAAAATATCATGAAATATCATCAATTTCAGCCACAATATCCTCTCTAGAAAATTCAACCAAAATGGGTTAAGTGAAGAACAATTCATTTTCTAGCTAGATTTTCATTCCATGAATCTCTAAACAACTAAAAACACTAAATTCCATTGAAATCTATCAAAATCAAGAACCAAAACCTCTCGATGGATGTTTGGCCAGCATGGGTTTAGTATGAGATCTCAAATTCTAAGCATGAAAAATGAAAAGAAATGCATGGGTAAGGTAGATCACTAGCAAAATCGAAGAAATTTTACCTTTGCTTAATCAAATACTTGAATTCCAACACTTTTTCTCCAATTTTCCATCTAGGGTGTCAAACCCAGCTCTATAGTACGTTTATTATGTCGTTTATATACTTGACAGCATGTTTACATATTAGAGTGTTCTAAGAAATCATTAAAGGTCAGTATTGTACCTAAAGGTACGCTCAAGTTGATTAAAGCCTCGAACTGATCAAAAATAGAGATCTAAGGTGAAATTGAGAATTTCACAGTCCAGGGATGACTTAAAATGACAATTCGGAATTCGAAGGCTGATTTGGAGTTAATCGGGAATATTGACTGATTAGGGGCAAAATGGTCATTTTGCCACCTAAAATTTAAATTTGGTTATTTAATGAAAATTTTTACCAAGATTAATCATTTGAAGTATAATATGAGATTTAGCAGTGAAAAATTTTCATTCTCGGTATTTTTGGAGTATAAGGGTAAAATGGTAATTTTACCACCAAAGGACAAAACGAGAATTTTTAGAAAAGATTTTAGCCCCATTTGATTAAGATTGATCATTTGGAACATAAATTGAGGTTGAGAAGTGAAAAAAATGTAATTTTGGTACTTTTCAGAGTATAGGGGTAATTCGCAATTTTGCCACCTCGAGGGCAAAACTGGAATTTTTCACCTCCAACATTTGTCAAGACCAAAGGATTTTATTCATTATGGAAATGGATAAACATGAGAAATATGTGGTGGAGAATTGAAGAATTAAAAGTCAAATATTTAAATTTTGAGCCAATAAAGAAATGCCATGTGTCATGCCTTTATTATTTTATTATTTCTTTATAAAAAGGCATAAAATCAGCCCATTTCTCCCATAGTGGTCTGCCAAACCAGAAGAGAAGAGAAACCAAGAAAGAACAAACCCTAGGTGGAGAATTCCAAGAGAAAAAGTGTGGAAAATCAAGAAAATTAGTGAAAAAAGTTAAGATTTATCAAATTAAGCTTAAGATCTATGTTTCCCATGCATTTCTCCTTATTTTCCATGGTTGGATTGGATGTTTTCATGAGTAAATCATGGCTAGCCGAATGGGTATGGAAAGGGAAATGATGTTGGATTGATTTGATTTTTAAGTTATGTTAGTATTTTTAGTTAGTTTAGCATGTTAGGAAGCAAAACAATAAAACAAAAATTCAATTTCTTCCACCCTCATCAATGGCCGAATTTCATGAAAAGTGTATCGAAGATGAAATAAAATCATTTCAAGTGAAATGGGTTAGGAAATGATGAATTATGGTGAGAGAATTAAGTGATGTTAGTGTTTTAATCGGTTAATGATTAATGGTGTGAAAATTAGCAAGAAAACAATATGTTTTTCATTAAACCCTAAAGGGCCGAATATTCTAGGAGAGAAATTGATGCTGGAAATGATGATAATTCATGATATTTTGGTGATATTTGATGATTTGTGAGACTAGAAATTAAATGAGAATTTTTGGCATAAAAATTTGAATTTTTCCCTAGTGTATAGACCAGTGTATTTTGTGGTTCGGACTGATAAATTGAACCACATTCACTCCCATTGAGGTAATTTAAGTATAATTGGAGTGTAGAAAGTGAAAAGAATTGATTTGGAATTAATTTGGACACATTTGTCATTTAATCGAGTAATAGGCCAATTAGGTCAGCACCTCGTTTAAGCGGTAGTCGGACAATTTTGCATATCATATTATGCATATACATCGAGCCTGAATTGATTTTAAAATGGTCAAGTATTAATGTGGTGAATTATGTATTGTACATTGTGGATATGTGGTCAACTATTTGGTGCGGGTAAAAGATTGTACTTGAGAATCGAGAATAGGAGTATTTCTACTCCTAATACTGTGAGTAAACTTATTATTGTCTTAATTATCTAGAGTAGTTTTTATTCAATTTTGTGATTTTATAGAAAATGGGTTTAAATGGTAAATTACTATGTTTTAAGAGAAATTGTGATTTTATAAATTTTCTAAAAAATTGAATAATGGTTTCAAAAATAGAGTAATCGGAGACTACTTACTTGTATTGTAAATTATTGTTTGAATTGTATGGCTTATGATGAATGTGGGCATGACTGGTTGTTTTTATCATATGATAAATACGTGAATTGCTTTGATTTGCCTTGATAGGCAAGGTAAGGATTATGGGCCACATCATGCTGTGGTGATTTTTATTGAATTGGTGGGATATATTTGTGGTTACTGCAGTGGCAGAGCGGGTTCTATGGACCAGTGTCAAGCCTAGTTCTAAAATATCTACCATGTTATACATGTGACTGATAGAGTGATTGTCTATTTGAACAGTCCGAAAAAGTATTTAAAAGTCGGTATTATAACTAGAAGTACAACTGACATGATTTAAACCTCGAACAAGTTCAAATAAAGATTTTAACAGTGGAATTGAGGATTTCACAATCTAAAGATGACTCAAAACAGTGATTCGGAGTTCGAGGTCCGATTTGGGGTCAATTTGAAATTTTTGAAATTCAAGGGCAAAATGGTCATTTTGCCACCTAAAAATTCAATTTGGATATTTGATGAAATTTTTCACCAAGATTAATCATTTGGAGTATAATTTGAGGTTTAAAAGTGAAAAATATTAATTTCGGTATTTTTTTGGAGCATAGGGGTAAAACGGTAATTTTACCACTCGAGGAAAAAATAGGAATTTGTAGAAAAGATTTTGACTCATTTGACAAAGATTGATCAATTTAGTGTAATTTGAAGTTGGAAAGTGAAAAAAAATGTAATTCAGGTACTTTTCAGAATATAGGGGCAAAATCATAATTTTACCGCCTCGGGGGAAAATCGAAAATTTTTCACCCCTAACACTTGTCAAGACCAAGGGATTTTATTCATCCTAGAAATGGATAAATATGACATTTGTGTGGTGGAGAAATAAAGAGAAAAAGATAAGTATTTAAAAAGTGGACCAATACCACGGTGACATGTGGCAAGCTTGAATATTTTAATATTTTCTTTATAAAATCAACTTAAAAACCAACCCATTCTATCCATAATGGTCAGCTATTGCAAGGGAAAAGAGGGAAAGGAAGAACAAGCAAACCCTAGGTGGAAAATTAGAGAAACAATGTTGGAATCCAAATAATTAAGCTAGGTAAGTTGAAATTTCTTTAATTTTCCTTAAGATCTACATTACCCATGCATTTCTTTTCATTTTCTTTGGTTGAGAAGCATGATTTCATGATGAATGAGTGGCTGGCCGAATGGGTTTGGTGAGAGAAATGATGTTGGAATTGTTTGATTTTAAGTTATGTTAGTATTTTTAGTTAGTTAAATATGTTTGGAAGCAAAACAACAAGAAAAGAATTCATTTTCCCCATGAACCATCAATGGCCGAATGCCCCATGTTGTGTGTGTTGGTGGATTGATTTTGATTCAAGAGAAATGGGTTAGAAAATGATCAATTATGGTGAGAAAATTAAGTAGGAAAAATCATGGTGTTAGTGCACTATAATAGTTGAAATTTTCAAGGAGAATTGTGGAAATTGATGTGCTGAATTTTTAGTAAATTAGCTTGTATTTGGTGAACTGAGGTATTAGAAAAGAAATAGAACAATTTGGAATTAAATTGGACACATGAGCAATGTAATCGGATGATAGGCTGAATTAGGTCAACATCGGGTTTAAGCGGTTAACTGAGCATTCCATGCATTCATATAAAAATTAGGTTAATCTTATACCTAATTAGCATAAATGTAGTGATTAAATTATTGTGCAATTTGTCAAGGTGGTGAGTTCTCTGATAAAGGCAAGGAAATCGCACCGGAGGATTAGTAGTCAAAGTACTCGGAATTGATTTTAGAAAACTGTGAGTAAACTTGTTATCGTCTTAATTATCTAGAGTAGTTTTTATTCAATTATGTGATTTTATAGAAAATAGATTTAAATGGTAAATTACTATGTGTTAAGAGAAATTACGATTTTATAAATTCTTTTGAAAATTGAATGCTGGTTTTGAAATTAAAGTAATTGGAGACTGCCTGCTTGTGTTATAAATTGTGTTTTAAATTATATGGCTTATAGCAATATGTGAGCATGAATGGCTAAACTGGTTTTCGTGTTGAAAATTATATGTACTGTGTATTCAGCCTTGGTAGGCTAGATTATGATAAATTGCCACATCATGCAGTTAAAATTTTATGAAATAGGTGGCAGATAAAATAATCCATAATCCTTGCAGTGGAAGGTTCTGTGGGCTAGCCTAAGAGAGAGGGCACGGAATCAAATTTATCTTACCTCGATAGGAGAGCTGTGTGTGGGGTGTCTCTAGAGGTAAAGATTTGAGTGCACTTCACGTGGACCATCGTGTGAGAGTGAGACTTAGCCAACGCCAAGGCATGGCTAGGTTTTCAGATATAAAAATGTGTTCATGTGTATATGACACTGAATAGCCTTAGCGGTCTCAGTTAGATGCCTCTACAGGGGTATCCCCGAGAATGATTTTTGTAAGAATCAAGTTAAGTTTTTAAGAGATTCATAAGCCATATAAATTATACGTATGTTATGAAATACATTGGGATAGAATATTTTAATTGTCTCTACTCAATTGAAATGTGTTGAGATAAGGTGAATTGCAATACAAAGAATGAATTTGAATTTGTCTCATTTTACTTGACTTTAGCCAATTTAGATGGTATCTGTTTACTCACTAGGATTTTATAATCTCACCCCCTAATTTCCTCACATTTCAGGCTCAAAATATTCCATAGTTAGCAGATTTTGTCAAGGACAATCAGTTGGACTCGAATCAACAAAAGCTGTAGGTTCCCAACTCTCGATGCATTTTGGTTAATTAAGGGCCCACGTGTCACTGTAACTCTATTTTCATATCTTGGTTGCTTGTATACTAGTATGTAAAAATATATTTAGCTTTTACGCTGTGAAAATTATTTACTGATGGCTTTATAAAAATTATGTTATAAGAAAATAGATTGTTTTATTAAATATTTTTATTTTATTTAAATAGTCAAATTTTTATTTTAAACAAACGTTTTAGATACTTAAATTTGTTTTTAATCACTAAATATATGTTTTCTACTCACTTACTACGTTTTTGACCGGTTTCGAGATTTTTGTAGAAAAATGACGAAAATACCCCTTTGAGCCAAAAAATAGTATTATATCATTTTGGTTTGGAAACGGCTTATGATTTCTTGAAATATGAAATTTAATAACTGTCGCTCACTGGGGAAGTGCAAAAGCTGATGCTAAGCCTTGCGGGGTTCTAGTAGGCATTCCGGGTAATGAGTGCCCATCGAGACGTCACGGCGGTTGTCATGGGCCTGATAGGGAGTTCCGAGGCGTGACAATTCTATTGGTATCAGAGCTTTTGGTTAAAAGATCATGGTTTTTGGTTTTAAAGATATCAGAACATTTGGTTTTTAAAGTTGTTTTAAGAATCCACAATGACATTGTGTGCCCAAGTTAAGTTAAGTTAGGTTAGATTGAATAGGATACATTCGCACATAGAACCTGAGGTTGCCTAAGACTACGTTATTTATTTGTATAGATCACTATGCCTCTTTGACGTGAAAACCGATCTGTTTCTAGATCAGCTGGGGGAGGAAAGGGTCGTTCCTAACCTCATCAGAGAAAGGTAGTAGAAGAGGAGTCTGCTGCATCCACTTTTCGGGCAACACCTGCTGCTGACCAACCTGAGAGTCCTCTATATCCACCACCTCTGCCACCTACTGGCGTTCCTGCCATGTTTCTTGAGATGGCACAAGCATTGGCAGCCTTTTTTACCGCAATGCCTGGTCAAGCTTAGACTGGTTAGGTCCCACCTATAATGCCTCCAACTACTCCTTCAGTTCTGCCATTACAAGATGTCTCCATTTCTAAGAAACTGAAGAAGGTTAGACAACTAGGTTGTGTTTCTTTTACGGGTGAATTGGACACCACTGCAGCTAAGGATTGGATCAACCAGGTTTCGAAAACTCTCTTTGACATGAGAGTGGATGATGACATGAAGCTGATGGTGGCTATAAGGTTATTGGAAAAGAGAGCTTGTACCTAGTGGAATTCGGTGAAGTCTCGTTCCACTGCTCATCTTACTTGGTCAGACTTTCTCAGAGAATTTGATGATCAATATTATACTCATTTTCATCAGAAAGAGAAGAAGAAAGAATTTCTGAATCTGAAACAGGGAAATCTGATGGTAGAAGAGTATAAGGCTCAATTTAACGAGCTACTGTCTTATGTGCCTGACTTAGTGAAAACTGAACAAGATCAAGCCAACTATTTCGAGGAAGGGCTCCGAAATGAGATTATAGACCGAATGATAATGACTGGTAAAGACCCTCAAAAAGAGGTAGTACAGATGGCTTTAAGGGTAGAGAAGCTCGCAAATGAAAGTAAGAGAATGCGAGCTGAAATTGTAAAGAAGAGGAACCCAAGTGTATCCTCTAGTTAGCTGTCTAAAAGAGGCAAGGACTCATCCATTTTAGCAGGTACTACCTTTGTTCCAATAACATTTTCCCAACTTTTATTTTCACAAACGCAGCAGAAGCCTCTTAGATTCACCGAATCTGCTGTGACTAATTCTGGGAAGAGATCCAAAAGTTCTGATAGATGCTGAACGTGTGGGAATTATCATGTCGGGTTGTGTAGGGGGCCTACACGATGTTATCATTATAATTAGTCTAGTCATATTAGGAGTAATTACCCACAGCTAGGAGAAGCTACTGTAGCTGCCCCATCTCCATCTCCATCAGCACATACTGGTATGCAGAGGAGAGATTCCTATGGATTACACCCAAAACAGGGAGTGATTATATGGTCTGATGTAGAGAGTAATATCCCAGCATATCCACCTTCTAGACCACAGACTCGTTCTTTGACAAGAGTTTTCACCGTAGCGGAAGATGAAGCACGAGTCCAATCTGGAGAGAGTGAGTGAAAAGTTAGAAGAAGATGTGAGATAGTGATAAGGGATGTTAATACCAAACGATGAGAATGTAAATAAAGGTTTCAAGAATAATATAGTAAATGAGTTTATATGGAATATTGCTATGAATATTTCTTATTATATTGTGGAAAATAGAACTCAAAAATGCTTGAGGTATACAAGGTTCAAATGAATTTGAATCTTAAGTAACAAATTAATGTCAGCATACAAGAAAGGTACAAAGCAATATAGAGGCATGAAAGATGATTGAGGACAAAGAGATGACTACAAGGAATTGTGATACTACATCTATGCAATGATCAAATCAAGATAAATCTTTGAAGCATTAATGGGATTATAAGTTATATATACATATGTGGAGTTGATATTGTAATCAAATAAAATAAAGAATGATTTTTAATGGTTCAAGATTCAAACTTAATATGAAGAGTGATGTAGGTAGTACAATGATAAGAAATTTCATCAGAAGTTGAACTACATGAACATAAGAGACTTTGGGAAATAGTTAAGGAAACGATATCAGAGAAATGTGATCTATAGCATGGTTAAGTGGTACGAGATGGATTAATATGATTAAGAAAATTAATGTTTGATAAATGCAAAGTAAACATAAATTTATATGGAAATAATGGAAGACAATACTCCCACCTTCTCTCTGAGCTAAGTAAATGAAATTTTGAGGTTAAAATTTTATTTTAAGGGGGGTAATACTGTCAAGCCCAGCCCTAAAATATCTGCCATGTTATACATGTGATTGATAGACTGATTGTATATTTGAACATCCCGGAAAAGTATTTAAAAGTCGGTATTATAACTAGAAGTACAACTGAGATGATTTAAACCTCGAACAAGTTCAAATAAGGATTTAAAGAGTGAAATTGAGGATTTCACAATCTAAGGATGACTCAAAACAGTGATTCAGAGTTCGAGTTCCGATTTGGGTCAATTTGGAATTTTTTAAATTCAAGGGCAAAATGGTCATTTTGCCACTTAAAAATTCAATTTGGATATTTGATGAAATTTTTAACCAAGATTAACCATTTGGAGTATAATTTGAGGTTTAGAAGTGAAAAATATTAATTTCAGTATTTTTTGGAGCATAGGGGCAAAACGGTAATTTTACCACTCGAGGATAAAATGAGAATTTTTATAAAAGATTTTGACTCATTTGACTAAGATTGATCAATTGGAGTGTAATTTGAAGTTGGAAAGTGAAAAAAATGTAATTTCGATACTTTTTGGAGTATAGGGGTAAAATCATAATTTTGTCACCTCGGGGCAAATCGGTAATTTTTCACCACAAACACTTGTCAATTTTATTCATCATGGAAATGGATAAATATGAGATTTGTGTGCTGGAGAAATAAAGAGAAAAAGATAAGTATTTAAAAAGTGGACCAATACCACGGTGACATGTGGCAAGGTTGAATATTTTAATATTTTCTTTATAAAATCAACTTAAAAACCAGCCCATTCTCTCCATAATGGTCGGCTATTGCAAGGGAAAAGAGGGAAAGGAAGAACAAGCAAACCCTAGGTGGAAAATTGGAGAAAAAGTGTTGGAATCTAAGGAATTAAGCTAGGTAAGTTGAAATTTCTTTAATTTTCCTTAAGATCTACATTACCCATGCATTTCTTTTCATTTTCTATGGTTGAGAAGCATGATTTCATTATGTATGAGTGGTTGGCCAAATGGGTTTGGTGAGAGAAATGATGTTGGAATTGTTTAATTTTAAGTTATGTTAGTATTTTTAGTTAGTTGAATATGTTTGGAAGCAAAACACCAAGAAAATAATTCATTTTCCCCATGAATCATCAATGGCCAAATGCCCCATGTTGTGTGTGTTGGTGGATTGATTTTGATTCAAGATAAATGGGTTAGAAAATGATCAATTATGGTGAGAAAATTAAGTAGGAAAAATCACGGTGTTAGTGCGCTATAATAGTCAAAATTTTCAAGGAGAATTGTGGAAATTTATGTGCTAAATTTTTAGTAAATTGACTTGTATTTGGTGAATTGAGGTATTAGAAAAGAAATAGAACAATTTGGAATTACATTGGACGCGTGAGCAATTTAATCGGGTGATAGGCCGAATTAGGTCAACATCGCGTTTAAGCAGTTAATTGAGCATTCCATGCATTCATATAGACATTAGGTTAATTTTATACCTAATTAGATTAAATGTAGTGATTAAATTATTGTGCAATTTGTCAAGGTGGTGAGTTCTCTGATTAAGGCAAGGAAATCGCACCGAAGGATTAGGAGTCGGAGTACCCGAAATTGATTTTTGAAAATCGTGAGTAAACTTATTATCATCTTAATTATCTAGAGTAGTTTTTATTCAATCGTGTGATTTTATAGAAAATGGGTTTAAATGGTAAATTACTATGTTTTAAGAGAAATTGTGAATTTATAAAATGATTTTATAAATTTTTTGGAATATTGAATACTGGTTTTGAAATTAGAGTAATTGGAGATTGCCTGCTTCTGTTATGAATTGTGTTTTAAATTATATGGCTTATAGCAATATGTGAGCATGAATGGCTAAACTGGTTTTCGTGTTGAAAATTATATGTACTGTTTATTCAATCTTGAGAGGCTAGATTGCGATAAATTGCCATATCATGCAGTTAAAATTTTATGAAATAGGTGGTAGATAAAATAATCCATAATCCCTGTAGTGGAAGGTTCTGTGGGCCAACCTAAGAGAGGGGGCACAGAATCAGATTTACCTTACCTCGATCGGAGAGCCGTGTGTGGGGTGTTTCTGGAGGTAAAGATTTGAGTGCACTTCACGTGGACCACCGCGTGAAAGTGAGTCTCAGTCAACGCAAGGCATGGCTAGGTTTTCAGATATAAAAATATGTTCATGTGCATATGACACTGAATAGCCTTAGCGGTCTCAGTCAGATGCCTCTGCAGGGGTATCCCCACTTTAAGTTTTTAAGAGATTCATAAGCCATATAAATTATACGCATGTTATGAAAAACATTGGGATAGAATATTTTAATTGTCTCAACTCAATTGAAATGAGTTGAGATAAGGTGAATTGTAATACAAAGAATGAATTTGAATTTGTCTCCTTTTACTCGACTTTAGACAGTTTAGATGGTATCTATTTAATCACTGGATTTTATAATCTCACCCCTTCATTTCCTCACATTTCAGGTTCAAAGTATTCCATAGTTAGTAGATTTTGTCAAGGACAATTAGTTGGACTTGAATCGGCAAAAGCTGTAAGTTCCCAGCTTTCGATGCATTTTGGTTAGTTGAGGGCCCATGTGTCACTGTAACTCTATTTTCATACCTTGGTTGCCTGTATACTAGTATGGAAAAATATATTTAGCTTTTACGTTGCGAAAATTATTTACTGATGGCTTTATAAAAATTATGTTATAAGAAAATATATTATTTTATTGAATATTTTTATTTTATTCAAATAGTCAAATTTTTATTTTAAACAAACGTTTTAGATACTTAAATTTGTTTTTAATCACTAAATATATGTTTTCTACTCACCTACTACATTTTTGACCAATTTCAAGATTTTTGTAGAAAAATGACGAAAATGCCCCTATGAGTCGAAAAATAGTATTATATCGTTTTGGTTTCGAAACGACTTATGATTTCTTGAAATATGAAATTTAATAATTGTCGCTCACCGGGGAAGTGTGAAAGCTGATGCTAAGCCTTGCGGGGTTCTGGTAGGCATTCGGGGTAATGAGTGTCTATCAGGACATCGCGGCGGTTATCATGGGCTTGATGGGGAGTTCTGGGCTGTGACAACCAGCCTATAAGAGGGGCACGGATACCCGATTATTGTGCTAACCTCAGTTGAAGAGGTGTGGAGGGTATCTCCTGAGGTAGGATTTGAGTTCACTTCACGCCTAACCACCACGTAGAAGTGAGACTTAGCCAACGCCAAGGAATGGCTGAATTTTGAGAAATTTGAAATTTTTACAACCTTAGCGGACTCGAACGGATGCCTCGATATAAGGTATCCCCCAGTACAGGTTTTCAGGAAATTCATAAGCCCTTTTGAGTAATGAGATAAAATACAATTATTTAAATGGGTTGTGATGAATTTTCAAGTTATAAAATGTATATCACGATGGGGTATTTTATTTGTCTCCTATTACTCAGCTTTAGATTATTTTGATGATGTTTGTTTACTCACTAGGATTTCACAATCTCATCATCCCTTTTTCCTCACATTTCAAGCTTAGAATAGCCTGTAGTTAGCGGATTAGATCAAGGACCATAGTGGACTTGAATCGACAAGAATTGTAGGTTCATAGTTCTCGATGCATTTTGGTTAGTTGTGGGCTCACGTGTCACTGGAATTTAAATTTCATACTTTGGCTATTTGTATTATAGTATGTAAGAATATATTTAGCTTTTACTCTGCGAAAATTATTTATTGATGACTTTATAAAAATTATTTTATAAGAAAATAGATTATTTTATTGAATATTTTTGTTATATTCAAATAGTAAAGTTTTTGCTTTAAACGAACGTTTTGGATACTTAATTTGTTTTTAAATTACTAAATATATGTTTTCAATTTACCTACTACATTTTTAACTAGTTTTGAGATTTTCGATGAAAAATGAAAAAAATACCCTTGTGAACCAAAAAACAATATTTTAATGTTTTGACTTGGAAATGACTCGAAATCCCTCGAATTATGATATTTGATAACTGTTGCTCACCGGGGAAGTGCGAAAGCTGATGCTAAGCCTTGCGGGGTTTCGGTCGGCATTTCGGGTAATAATTGCATATCAGGATGTCGCGGCGGTTGTCATGGGCACGATAAGAAGTTCCGGGTCGTGACAATTTTATTGGTATCAGAGCTTTTGGTTAAAAGATCATGGCTTTTGGTTTTAAAGATATCAGAACATTTGGTTTTTAAAGTTGTTTTAAGAATCCACACTGACACTGCATGGCCCCGAGTTAGGTTAGGTTGACTAGAACGCGTGCGTTTGCATGTAGAGAGTTTAAGGTTACCTAAACTTATTATGTTTTTTCCTCTAGATTATCATGCCACCTCGACGCGAAAGCCCACCCCTCACTAGGTCGGTTGAGAGGGGAAGAGGTCACCCTAGGCAAAGTCAGCTAAATCCTATAGGAGAGGAATTGGCTGCGTCCCCCTATCGAGCAGCATCTGCTGCTGAGTAGGCTGAAATTCCTCCACCACTTGCTAGTATTCCTGCCATGCCCCCTAAGGCAGTACAGGTATTGGTAGCTTTCTTTATTTCTATGGCTGGCCAGGCTAAGGTTGGTCAGGCTCGTTCTATAGTGCCTTCAGTTACTCCTTCAGTACCACTAGTACAGGATGTATCTATTTCTAAGAAACTAAATGAGGCTAGACAACTCGGCTGTGTTTTTTTCACAGGTGAGTTGGATGCCACTGTGGCCAAGGACTGGATTAACCAGGTTTCAGAGACCTTCTCTGACATGAGATTAGATGACAACATAAAGTTAATAGTGGTCATGTGATTATTGGAAAAGAGAGCCCGTACATGGTGGAATTCGGTGAAGTCCCATTCCACTACTCATTAGACATGGTCCGATTTTCTCAGAGAATTCGATAGGTAGTACTTTACTTATTTTCACCAGAAAGAAAAGAAAAGAAAATTTCTGACCTTGAAACAAGGAAACTTATTGGTAGAGGAGTACGAAGCTCCCTTTAACGAGCTGATGTTATACGTACCGGATCTGGTGAAATTGGAGCAAGATCAGGCTAGTTTGAGGAAGGGCTCCGTAATGAGGTTAGGGAGTGGATGACAGTGACTGGCAGGGAGCCACATAAAGTGGTAGTATATAAGGTTTTAAAGGCCGAGAAGCTTGTGAATGAAAATAGGAGAATGCGAGCTGAGTTGGTAAAAAAGAGGAATCCGAGTGGATCTCCAAGTCAGCCTCCAAAAAGGGGCAAAGATTCATCTGTTTCAGGAAGTACTACCTTTGATCCAGTAACACCTTCCTAACCCTCATTTTCATCTGTTTCAGGAAGTACTACCTTTGATCCAGTAACACCTTCCTAACCCTCATTTTCACAGACACAGCAGAGGCCTTCGAGATTTAGTAGGTCAGAGATGACTATTTGTGGAAAGAATTTCAGAGGTTCTGATAGATGTAGAAAATGTGGGAGATATCATGTTGGGCGGTGTTAGGGGCTTATACTATGTTCTCATTGTGATCAGCTGGGTCACATCAGGAGAAATTGCCCACAGCTAGGATAGGCTACTGTAGCTGCTCTACCTCCACTAGCTCATACGGATGTGCAGAGGAGAGATTCCTCTAGAGTACACCCGAGGCAGGGAGTAGCCATATAGTCTGATATGGGAAGTAACATCTCGGCATATTCACCCTTCAAACCACAGACTCGTTCTTCAACAGAGTTTTTGCTGTAACAGGATGTGAAGCACAAGTCCAACCTAGAGAAAATGAGTGAAAAGTTAGACATAGGTATAAGATAGTGATAAGAGATGTAAATACTAAGTGCTGAGAGCGTAAATAAAGATTTCAAGAATAATATGGTAAATGAGTTTATATAGAATGTTGTTATGGAAATTTCTTAATATATATTGTGGAAATTAGAACTCAAAAATGCTTGAGGTATACATGATTCGGATGATTTTAGGTCTTAAGTGACAAATTAATGTTGGAATACGATAAGGATATGAGGTAATGTAGAGATATGAAAAATAATTGAGGAAAAAGGATGATTCTCAGGATTTGTGGTGTAAGTTAACATTTGTTCAATGAACAATTGATTATGAAAGTGTTGAAGTTGTTAGAGTTAAAGTAGAGTCTAGTTTACGGCTTGTGACTGTAGCACAAGTCATAAATAGGAGGCTTTATGAACTCCTATTCCTAGTAACTTATCTTTTTGCTAATATTATGCAATGATCAAATCAAGATAAATCTTTGTAGCATCAATGGGATTATAAGGCATATACATATATGTGGGGTTGATATTGTGAACAACTAAAGTGAACAATGATTTTAGTAGTTCGAGATTTAATCTTACCATATTATAAGTGATGTAGATAGTACAACGATAAGAAATCTCATCAGAGGTTGAGCTATGTGGACATAAAAGACTTTGAGAAATAATCAAGGGAATGATATCGGGGAAATACGATCTATAGAGCGGTTAAGCTGTACAAGATGGGCTAATATCATTAAAAAGATTGATATTTTATAAATGTGAGGTAAATATGAAATATGTGGGAATAAATGAAGATAATACCCCCACCTTTTCTCTGAGCTAAGTAAGAGAAACTTTGAGGACAAAATTTTATTTTAAGGGGGGTAGTGTTGTTAAACCTAGCTCTACAGTACGTTTATTATGCCGTTTATATACTTGGCAACATGTTGACATATTAGAGTGCTATAAGAAATCACTAAAGGTCAGTATTGTACCTAGAGGTACACTCAAGTTGATTAAAGCCTCGAACTAATCAAAAATAGAAATCTAAGGTGAAATTGGGAATTTCACAGTTTAGGGATGACTTAAAATGTTGATTTGAAATTCAAGGGCTGATTTGGAGTCAATCGAGAATATTGACCGATTAGGGATAAAATGGTCATTTTGCCACCTAAAATTTAAATTTGGTTATTTAATGAAACTTTTTACCAAGATTAATCATTTGAAGTATAATATGAGGTTTAACAGTGAAAAATTTTAATTCTCGATATTTTTGGAGCATAGGGGCAAAATAGTAATTTTACCACCATAGGACAAAACGAGAATTTTTAGAAAAGATTTTGGCCCTATTTGATTAAGATTGATCATTTGAAACATAATATGATGTTGAGAAGTGAAAAAAATGTAATTTCGATACTTTTCGGAGTGTAGAGGCAAAATCGTAATTTTATAATCTCGGGGGCAAAACGGGAATTTTTCACCCCCAACATTTGTCAAGACCAAAGAATTTTATTCATCATGGAAATGGATAAACATGAGAAATGTGTGGTGGAGAATTAAAGAATTAAAAGTCAAATATTTAAAATTTAAGCCAATAAGGAAATGCCATGTGTCATGCCTTTATTATTTTATTATTTGTTTATAAAAAGGCATAAAAATCAGCCCATTTCTCCCATAGTGGTCAGCTAAACCAGAAGAGAAGAGAAACCAAGGAAGAATAAACCCTAGGTGGAAAATTCCAAAAGAAAAAGTGTGGAAAATCAAGCAAATTAGTGGAAAAAGGCAAGATTTATCAAATTAAGCTTAAGATTTATGTTTGTCAAGCCTAGCCCAAAAATACTTGCCATGACATACATGTGATGGATAACATGTTTATATGCTAGGAAAGCCCCAAAAGATAGACAAAGGTCGGTATTGCACCTAGGAGTACGACAAAGATGATTTAAACCTCGAACAAGTTCAAATGAAGATTTTAAGGTGAAATTGAAAATTTTACAGTCTAGTGATTTGGAGTTCGAGGGCTAATATGGAGTCAGTTTGGAATAATGAATATCTAGGGGTAAAATAGTCATTTTTCCATTTAATGACAAAATGAAAATTTTTAAAAAAAGATTTTGACCACATTTGATCCAGATTGATCATATGGAGTATAATATGAGGTTTAGCAGTGAAAAATTTTCATTCTCGGTATTTTTGGAGCATAGAGGCAAAATGGTAATTTTGTCGTCTCGAGGGCAAAACGGTAATTTTGTCACCTCGGGGGCAAAACGGTAATTTTCACCCCCAACACTAGTCAAATTTGTGGATTTTATCTATTGTGGGAATGGATAAATATGGCATAAAGATGTGGTGGAAAATTGAAGCGAAAAAGTCAAATATTTAAATATAAAAAAAAGAAAAATGGATTAATAAACATGTGACATGTGTCAAGCTTTATTTTTTTATTATTTTCTATAAAAATCAGCCCATATTTATCCCATTTCTCTCTCCATATTCGGCCAAGACAAGAGAAAAGGAAGAACAAAGGAAGAAAAGGGAAAACAAAGAGAAAACAAAAACCTAGTTAGGAAAAATCAACAGAAATTGTGAGAAATCAAGTAATCAAGCAAGTTAAGGTGAAATTTCTTTACTTTTGCTTGAGATTTACAATACCCATGCTTTATTTTCTTATTTCTATGCTTGAGAAGCATGATTTCATGGTAAATCTAGGCTAGGCCGAATAGGTATTGTAAGAGAAAAAATGTTGGAATTATTTGATTTTAAGTTATGTTAGTATTTTTAGTTAGTTTAACATGTTTGTGAGCAAAACAAGCAAGAAAACATATTGTTCTTCATTAAACCCATTATGGCCGAATATGTGAAGTGAGGATTTACTGATGGAATGATTTCATTTCAAGCAAAATGGGTTAGGAAATGATGAATTGTGGTGAGAGAAATAAATGATGTTAGTGTTTTAATCGGTTAATGATCAATGGTGTGAAAATTAGCAAGAAAATAATATGTTTTTCATTAAACCCTAAAGGGCTGAATATTCTAGGAGAGAGATTGATGAGGAATTTTGTGATATTTTATGATATTTTGGTGATATTTGATGATTGGTGAGACTAGAAATTAAATGTGAATTTTTGGCATAAAAATTTGAATTTTTGCCTAATGTATAAACCGATGTATTTGGTGGTTCAAACTGATAAATTGAACCACATTCATGGCCATTGAGGTAATTTAGGTATAATTGGAGTGTGGAAAGTGAAAAGAATTGATTTGGAATTTATTTGGACACATTTGTCATTTAATCGGGTAATAGGCCGAATTAGGTCAACACCGCGTTTAAGTGGTAGTCGGACAATTTGCATATCACATCATGCATGTACACCGAGCCTGAATTTATTTTATAATGGTCAAGCATTAATGTGGTGAAATATGTATTATACATTGTGGATAGGTGGTGAGCAAACCACACTAGTAAAAGTACAGAGATTGTACTTGAAGACTGGAGTTAGGAGTATATCGACTCCTAGTACAGTGAGTAAACTTACTATCGTCTTAATTATCTAGAGTAGATTTTATTCAATTTGGTGATTTTTTGAAAAATTGAATTTTAAATGGTAAAATGCTTTGTTTTATGTGAAAAATATGAATTAATAAAATAAAATGAATTTTTTTAAATTGAATTGAAAACGGACAATGGTTTTGAAATTAGAGTAATTGGAGAACACATACTGTGTTATAAATTATGATTTGAAATTAAATGGCTTATGATAAAATGTGAGCATGAATGGCTTAATTGAGATTGTGTTGAAATTATTTAAACTGTGTATTTTGCCTGGAGTGGCTAGATTTAAAATTGTTAAAAGTGTTCCCTTCTGGGAAAGTTTTAAAGGGACTGGGATTCAAAACTTGGTGAGTTAGGTTCTACGAGACTTGTCCTTGGGAGACACTGTTACGCAGAGGAGTCAGTCCTTGGGTGACACGTGTTAAGCAGAGGAGTAAGTCAAGTAATGGGAACCCAGGCCTAGCAATAAATTGCCATACATGCTAGTGGAATTTTATTGAATGGGGGGGATTAGAGTGGTCATTGCAGTGGCAGGTTCCGTAGACTAACCTTTAGGAGGGGCACGGTTCCCCATAATATTCTTACCTTAGTCGTAGAGGCGCAAAGGGTAACTCTTAAGGTAAGATTAGAGTTCACTTAGCTCGGATACCACCACAGGTAGGTGAATTCTCGATTTTAACAGCCTTGTTAATGATTTTCACTGTATCTTCTAACGTGAAAATATGTTTCATGTGTATATGAAATTTTAACAGCCTTGGCGGACTCGATTGGATACTTGATGACGATCAAGTATTCCCGAGTATGAGTGATGGCATGAGTCAAAAGATTACAAAATTCATAAGCCTTGTTAATGATTTGAATGAAATACAATTGTTCATGTGGGTTGGGATGAATTTCCAAGTTATGAAACAAGTATTGTGATGGGATATTTTTAATTGTCTCATATTACTCGACTTTAGATTATTTCGATGATGTTTGCTTACTCACTGGGATTTTACAATCTCACCTTTTTTTTTCCACACCTTATAGGCTCGAAGTTGTTTGTAAATGGTAGACCTGGTAGAGAGTCATTTGTGGAGTTGCACTTCTCGGGACCGTAGGCGCACTGCTTACACTACAATTGGTTAGTCGGGGGCCCATGTGTCATTGTAAAAGTAATTTTATATTTTGGTTGTCTGCATTATAATATGTATTAATATATTTAACTTTTACGCTATAAAAATTATTTACCGATAACTTTACAAAAATTGTTCTATAAGAAAAAAGTTTGTTTTATTGATTATTTTTATTATTTTCAAATAGTCAGATTTTTACTTCAAACATACGCTTTAGACTCTTAAATTTATTTTAATCACTAAATATATGTTTTCTACTTACCTACTACGTTTTTAATCAATTTCAAGATTTTTGAAGAAAAATGACGAAAATGCCCTAGTGAGTCGAAAAATAATATTTCATTATTTTAATTTGGAAATGACTTATGATTTCTTGAAATGTGAAATTTAATAACTATCGCTTATTGGGGAAATGCGAAAGCTGATGCTAAACCTTGCAGGGTTCTGGTCGGCATTTCGGGTAATGAGTGCCTATCGAGACGTTGCGACGGTTGTCATGGGCCTGATGGGAGTTTTGGGTCATGACAATTAAAGTGGTATCAGAGCATGGTTTAAAGATCAGAGATTTTGGTTTCAGAACATTTGGTTTTAAAGTTATTTTAAGAAATCCATACTGACACTGCGTGGCCCCGAGTTAAGTTAGGTTAGGTTGAGTCACATGTGTATATCTATATATAGAGTCTAAGGTTGATTAGACTTGCCTCGTTTCTTTTTCTAGATCGCCATGCCTTCTAGATGAGAACACCCACCCCATGCTAGATCGACTGAGAGGGGAAGAGGTAGTCATAGATGAAGTCAGCTAGATTCAATAGGAAAGGAGTCAATTGCATCTTCTTTTCGAGCAGCACCTGCTGTTGAGCAAGCCAAGATTCCTCCGCCACCTACAAGCATTCCTGCCATGCCTCATGAGGTGGCACAAGCATTGGCAGCTTTCTTTACCGCTATGGCTGGTCAAGCTCAGACTGGTCAGGTTCCACCTATAGTGCCTCCAGCTACTCCTTTAGTTCCACCAGTACCTGATGTGTCTATCTCGAAAAAGCTGAAGAAGGCTAGGCAACTAGGTTATGTTTCTTTTACAGGCGAGTCAGATGCCACCGCAGCCAAGGATTGGATTAACCAGGTTTTGGAAACTCTCTCTGACATGAGGTTAGAGGATGACATGAAGTTAATGGTGGCTACGAGTTTATTGGAGAAGATGGCTCGTACCTAGTGGAATTCGGTGAAGTCCCGTTCCACTATTCTTCCTACGTGGTCAGACTTTCTTAAAGAATTTGATGGTCAGTATTATACTCATTTCTATCAAAAAGAGAAGAAAAGAGAATTTCTGAGTTTGGAACAGGGAAGTCTGACAATAGAGGAATATGAGACTCGATTTAATGAGCTGTTGTCTTATATGCCTGACTTAGTGAGGGCTGAGCAAGATTAGGCCGATTATTTTGAGGAAGGGCTCCGAAACGAGATTAGGGATCGGATGATAGTGACTAGTAAGGAGCCGCATAAGGAAGTAGTACAAATGGCTTTAAAAGCCGAGAAACTCATGAATGAAAGTAGGAGAATGTGAGCCGAGTTTGCAAAGAGGAGAAATCTGAGTGGATTTTTCAATCAGCCATCAAAAAGGGGCAAAGATTCGCCTGTTTCAGGAAGTTACTACTTCTGTTGCAGTGACATCTCCTCGACCTCCATTTTCATTGACACAGCAGAAGCCTCCGAGATTTAATAAGTCTGAAATGACTATTTCTGAGAAAAATTCCAGAGGTTCTGATAGATGCAGAACGTGTAGGAAATATCATGTTGGGTGGTGTTGGGGACCCGTACAATGTTATCATTGTGGTCAGTCGGGTCACATCAGGAGTAATTGCCTACAGTCAAGACAGGCTGCTGTTGCTACTCCATTTCCACTAGCTCATACGGATATGCAAAGGAAAGATTCCTCTGGATTACAAACAAGACAGAGAGTAGTTATACAGTCTAATGTGGAAAGTAACATCCCAACATATCCACTTTCTAGATCATAGACTCGTTTTTCGACAAGGATTTTTGCTGTAACAGAAGATGAAACACAAGTCCAACCTGGAGAAAGTGTGTGAAAAGTTAGACGAAAGTATGAGATAATAATAACATATGTCAATACTAAGTAATGAGAATGTAAATAAAGATTTCAAGAATAATATAGCGAGTGAGTTTATATAGAATATTGCTATGAAAATTTCTTATTATATTGTGGAAATTGGAACTAAAAAATGCTTGAGGTATACATGATTCAAATGAGTTTAAACCTTAAGTGACAAATTAATGTCGAAATATATGAACAATACAAAGTAATATAGAGGCATGAAAGATGATTGAGGAAAAATGATGACTCTTAGGAATTGTGATATTGCATAAAATGCAATAATCAAGTTAGGGAAAAATTTTCAAGCATCGATGGAATTATAAGGCATATACACATATGTGGGGTTAATGTTGCAATCAACTAAAATGAAGAATGATTTTTAGTGAATTAAGATTCAAATTTAATATGTGATGAGCGATGTATGTAGTACAATGATAAGAAATCTCATCAAAAGTTGAGCATCGAATAAAAAGATAATACCCCACCTTTTCTTTCAGTTCGATAAGAGAAATTTTGAGGACAAAATTTTATTTTAAGGGAGGTAGTGTTGTCAAGCCCAACCCAAAAATACGTATCATGACATACATGTGATGGATAACATGTTTATATGCTAGGAAAGCCTCGGAAGATAGACAAAGGTCAATATTGCACCTAGAAGTATGACAAATATGATTTAAACCTCGAACAAGTTCGAATGAAGATTTTAAGGTGAAATTGAAAATTTTACAATACAGGGATGACTTAAAATAGTGATTCAGAGTTCGAGGGCTGATTTCGAGTCAGTCTAGAATAATGACTATTTAGGGGTAAAATGGTCATTTTGCCATTTAAGGACAAAATGTGAATTTTTAGAAAATATTTTACCACATTTGATCAAGATTGATCATATGGAGTATAATATGAGGTTTAGCAGTGAAAAATTTTTATTCTCGGTATTTTTGCAGCATAGGGGCAAAATGGTAATTTTGCCACATCGGGAGCAAAACGGTAACTTTCACCCCCGACACTGGTCATATTTGTGGATTTTATCTATTGTGGGAGTGGATAAATATGGCATAAAGATGTGGTGGAAAATTGAAGTAAAAAAGTCAAATATTTAAAGTATAAAAAAAAATGGACTAATAAGCATGTGACATGTGTCAAGCTTTATTATTTTATTATTTTCTATAAAAATCAGCCCATATTTATCCCATTTCTCTCTCCATATTCAGCCAAGACAAGAGAAAAGGAAGAAAGGAAGAAAAGGGAAAATAAAGAGAAAACAAAAACCTAGTTAGGAAAAATCAAGAGAAATTGTGAGAAATCAAGGAATCAAGCAAGTTAAAGTGAAATTTCTTTACTTTTGCTTGAGATTTACAATACACATGCTTTATTTTCTTATTTCTATGGTTGAGAAGCATGATTTCATAGTGAATCTATGTCAAGCCTAGCAATAAAATATCTATCATGATATTTATATATTTGACAGTATGTCCGCATATTCAAATATCTCAAAAAAAGGGATGAAAACGGGTATTGTACTTAGAAGTACAAATAAGTTGATTTATACCTCGAACTAATTAAAATAGGAATTTTAAAGTGAAATTGAAAATTTCACAGTCTAGGGATTACGTAAAATGGCAATTCGGAGTTCAAAGGCTGATTTGGAGTCAATCGAGAATATTGATTGATTAGGGGCAAAATGGTCATTTTGCCACCTAAAATTTAAATATCATAATTTTGATGAAAATTTTGATCAAAATTAATCGTTTGAAGTATAATGTGACTATTGGAAGTATAATATGAGGCTTAGTAGTGAAAAAATTTTAATTTCTAGTATTTTTGGAGCACAAGGGTAAAATGGTAATTTTACCACTAAAGGACAAAACAAAAATTTTTAGAAAAGATTTTGGTCCCATTTGATTAAGATTGAGCAATTGAGGTGTTATTGGAGATTGAAAAGTGGAAGAAAATGTAATTTCGGTACATTACGGAGTATAGGGACAAAATCATAATTTTACCACCCGAGGACACAATTTAATTTTTCGAGAGAATTTGATCAAATTTGATTAATTGAAGTATGATATGAGTATGAGGAGTAAAAAAATATGAATATTGGTAATTTTTCAGATTTTGGGGTAAAAATGTAATTTTTCACTTTTACGAGGGTAAAATTGTAATTTTTTAAAATTAATCCACCAAGATTTGGATAAGTCTAGAAACTTCATTCAAGCTATGGATAAGTGAAGAAAAAATGGGTGGTGTAAAAAGAAAGTCAAATGAAAAAGTAATAAAGAAAAAAATTAATAAAAATGTTAAAATGTATTAAAATTAAATATTATTTTATTTGGCTTATAAAAGGTTTAAAATTCAGCCAAAAGCCATTAAGAGGGTCGGCCTAAGCACAACAAAGAGGAAAGAAAATAAACATAAACCCTAGGCTAAAAATTCAAAGGGAAATCAAGAGATTTCAAAGATTTTTCAAAGATCAAGCAACATAAAGGTAAAATTTCTTTAGTTTTGCTTGAAACCTAGCTTACCCATATTTTATTTCTTATTTTCCATGGCTGAATATTGAGTTATCATGCTGAAATCATTAAGGCCAAATGGGTATGGAAGAGAAATTGATGTTGGATTAGCTTGATTTTGAACTATGTTGATGTTTAGAGATAGTTAAGCATGTTTATAAGCAAAACTGCAAGAAAAAAATTGATTCTCTTTAGTGTTCTTCATTGGCCGAACCTGGTGTGTTGAGTATCAATAAGGGATTGTTTGAATTTCAAGAGATATGGTTTAGAAAATGATGAATTAAGGTGAAAAGTTTAAATAGGAAAAATTACGGTGCTAATGAACCAAATGATAAAATTTTTCTATAAGGAAATGTGAGAGTTCTGATGCTGAATTTGGTATTATTTGAATGATATTTGGTGAATCGAGGCATTAAAAAAGAAATGGTGCAATTTGGAGTCAAATCGGACGCGTTGGCTAATTTATCGGGTAATCGGTTGAAAATCATATTTAAGCGATTAATCGAGTATTTTGAGTTCCATCGCCTGCATTCATTTAGATTTAGAGAGCCTAAAATGGTTTATGATAAATTGACACAAATTATTAAATTTTGTGTCATGAATTATGGATAGGTGGTGAGCCATTTGACACGGGTAGGAGATTGTACCCGCAAAATGAGGATAGGAGTATTTCTACTCTTAATACAATGAGTAAAGTTATTATTGTCTTTATTATCTAGAGTAGATTTTATTAAATTTGATGATTTTATGAAATATCATTTTAGTTGGTAAATTGCTTATTTTATGAGAAAATTATGAAATTTATGAAATAAATTGGATTTATAAAATAAATTGAATTTTTATAAATCGATTTGTAAAATTGAACAATTGAATTTGAAATTAGAGTAATTGGAGACCACATGATTTATTGTAAATTATGATTTGAATCAAATGGCTTATGCTATTATGGCATGATTGGCTAAATTGTTTATTGTATTGAAAAATGTGAATTGTTTGCTTGTATTGATAAATTGCTTAGCAATGAAATTGCCATGCCATGAAATTATGATTTTATTGTTATGGGGGAACTTATTCTACACTGTAGTGGCGGGCTTCCGTGGACCAACCTATTAGAAGGGGCACGGTAAACCTGGTTAACTCTTACCTCGATTGGAGAGGCGCGTAGGGTATCTCCTGAGGTGAGGTTTGAGTTCACTTCACGCCTAACCACCACGTGGAACTAAAACTTAACCAACGCCAAGGAACGGCTGTGCTTTCAAAAATTATGAAATTTTCACAACCTTGGCGGACTCGAGTGGATGCCCCCGTACAAGGTATCTCCGAGTACAGGTTTTGGCATAAGCCAGTTTTTCAAGAAAATTATAAGCCTTATTAACTGTTTGGGCAAAACACCATTACTTATTCGGGATGGGATAAATCTTTATGTTATGAAACTTACGGGGATGGAAATATTTTATTTGTCTCCATTTGCTCGCCTTTAGATGGTGTCTGTTTACTCAGTGGGATTTTACAATCTCACCCCCTCATTTCCTAATATTTCAGGCACAGAGTATTCCATAGTTAGCAGATTTTGTCAAGGACCATCAGTTGGATCTGAATCTGCAAAAGCTGTAGGTTTCCAGCTTCTGATGTGTTTTGGTTAGTTGTGGGCCTATGTGTCACTGTACTTTAAATTTCATACTTCGATTGTTTATATCATGGTATGTAAGAATATATTTAGTTTTTACGCTGTGAAAATTATCTACGAATAGCTTTATAAAAATTATTTTATAAAAAAATAGTCAAATTTATCAAATATTTTTATTTTATTTAAATAGTCAAATTTTTATTTCAAACGAACGCTTTAGACTCTTAAATTTATTTTTAATCATAAAACATGTGTTTTTTATGCTTCCACTATGTTTTTACCCAGTTTTGAGATTTTTGACGAAAATTGATGAAAATGCCCCTATGAGCCAAAAGACAATACATTTTCGTTTTTGAATCGAAAATCACTTTTGATTCTTGAAAGGTGATATTTAATAACTGTTACTCACTGGGGAGATGTGGAAACTGATGCTAAGCCTTCGGGGTTCTAGTTGGCATTCCGAGTATGAGTGCCTATCGGGACATCGCGGCGGTTGTCATGGGCCCGATGGGGAGTTCCGGGTTGTGACAATCTAGGCTAGGCCGAATGGGTATGGTGAGAGAAATAATGTTGGAATTGTTTGCTTTAAGTTACTTTAGTGTTTTTAGTTAGTTTAACATGTTTGCGAGCAAAACAAGCAAGAAAACAAATTGTTTTTCATTAAACCCACTATGGCCGAATATGTGGAGTGAGGATTCGATGATGGAATGATTTCATTTAAAGTGAAATGGGTTAGGAAATGATGAATTATGGGGAGAGAAATAAATGATGTTAGTGTTTTAATCGATTAATGATTAATGGTGTGAAAATTAGCAAGAAAATAATATGTTTTTCATTAAACCCTAAAGGGCCGAATATTCTAAGAGAGAGATTGATGAGGAATTTTGTGATAGTTTATGATATTTTGGTGATATTTGATGATTGGTGAGTCTAGAAATTAAATGGGAATTTTTGGCATAAAAATCTGAATTTTTGCCTAGTGTATAGATCGGTGTATTTGGTGGTTCGAACTAATAAATTGAACCACATTCATGGTCATTGAGGTAATTTAGGTATAATTGGAGTGTAGAAAGTGAAAAGAATTGATTTGGAATTTATTTAGACACATTTGTCATTTAATCGGGTAATAGGCCGAATTAGATCAACACCGCGTTTAAGCGGTAGTTGGACAATTTGCATATCACATCATGCATATACACCAAGCCTGAATTGATTTTATAATGGTCAAGCATTAATGTAGTGAATTATGTATTGTACATTGTGGATAGGTGGTGAGCAAACTACACTGGTAAAAGTACAGAGATTGTACTTGAATACTGGAGTTAGGAGTATATCGACTCCTAATACAGTGAGTAAACTTACTATTGTCTTAATTATCTAGAGTAAATTTTATTCAATTTGGTGATTTTGTGAAAAATGAATTTTAAATGGTAAAATGCTTTGTTTTATGTGAAAAATGTGAATTAATAAAATAAAATGAATTTTTATAAATTGAATTGAAAATCAGACAATGGTTTTGAAATTAGAGTAAGTGGAGACCACGTATTATGTTATAAATTATGATTTGAAATTAAATGGCTTATGATAAAATGTGAGCATGAATGGCTTAATTGATATTGTGTTGAAATTATTTAAATTGTGTATTTTGCCTGGAGTGGCTAGATTAAAAATAGTTAAAAGTGTTCCCTTCAGGGAAAGTTTTAAAGGGACTGAGATTCGAAACTTGGTGAGTTAGGTTCTACGAGACCTGTCCTTGGGAGACACTGTTATGCAGAGGAGTAAGTCCTTGGGTGACAAGTGTTAAGCAGAGGAGTAAGTCAAGTAATGGGAACCCAGACCTAGCAATAAATTGCCATACATGCTAGTGGAATTTTATTGAGTTGGTGGGATTAGAGTGGTCATTGCAGTGGCAGGTTCTGTGGACTAACCTTTAGGAGGGGCACGGTTCCCCATCATATTCTTACCTTAGTTATAGAGGCGCGAAGGGTAACTCCTGAGGTAAGATTAGAGTTTACTTCGCTCGGATACCACCGCGGGTAAGTGAATTCAGCCAACGCCAATGAATGGCTGTATTTTCTAACGTGAAAATATGTTTCATGTGTATATGAAATTTTAACAACCTTGACGGACTCGATTGGATACTTGATGATGATCAAGTATTCTCAAGTATGAGTGATGGCATGAGTCAAAAGATTACGAAATTCATAAGCCTTGTTAATGATTTGAATGAAATACAATTGTTCATGTGGGTTGGGATGAATTTCCAAGTTATGAAACAAGTATTGTGATGAGATATTTTTAATTGTCTCCTATTACTCGGCTTTAGATTATTTTGATGATGTTTGCTTACTCACTGGGATTTTATAATCTCACCCCTTTTTTTTCCACACCTCACAGACTTGAAGTTGTTTGTAGGTAGCAGACTTGGTAGAGAGTCATTTGTGGAGTTGCACTTCTCGAGACCGTAGGTGCACTGCTTACACTACAATTGGTTAGTCGGGGGCCCACGTGTCATTGTAAAAGTAATTTTATATTTTGGTTGTCTGCATTATAATATGTATGAATATATTTAACTTTTACGCTATAAAAATTATTTACCGATAGCTTTACAAAAATTGTTTTATAAGAAAATAGTTTATTTTATTGATTATTTTTATTATATTCAAATAGTCAAATTTTTACTTCAAACGTACGCTTTAGACTCTTAAATTTATTTTTAATCACTAAATATATGTTTTCTACTTACCTACTATGTTTTTAATCAGTTTCAAGATTTTTGAAGAAAAATGACGAAAATGCCCCTGTGAGCCGACAAATAATATTTCATTATTTTAATTTAGAAATGACTTATGATTTCTTGAAAAGTGAGATTTAATAACTATCGCTCACTGGAAAAATGCGAAAGCTAATGCTAAGCCTTGCGAGGTTCGGGTCGACATTCCGGGTAATGAATGTCTATTGGGACGTCGCGGCAGTTGTCATGGGCCCGATGGGAGTTCCGGGTCATGACAATGTTTCCCATACATTTCTCCTTATTTTCAATGGTTGGATTGCATGTTTTCATGGGGAAATCATGGTTGGCCGAATGGGTATGAAGAGAGAAATGATGTTGGATTGATTTGATTTTAAGTTATGTTAGTATTTTTAGTTAGTTTAGCATGATAGGAAGCAAAACAACAAGAAAAAATTCAATTTCTTCCACCCTCATCAATGGTCGAATTTCATGAAGAGTGTATTGATGATGAAATGATTTCATTTCAAGTGAAATGGGTTAGGAAATGATGAATTATGGTGAGAGAATTAAGTGATGTTAGTGTTTTAATCGGTTAATGATTAATGGTGTGAAAATTAGCAAGAAAACAATATGTTTTTCATTAAACCCTAAAGGGCCGAATATTCTAGGAGAGAAAGTGATGCTAGAAATGATGATAATTCATGATATTTTGGTGATATTTGATGATTGGTGAGATTAGAAATTAAATGGGAATTTTTGGCATAAAAATATGAAATTTTGCCTAGTGTATAGGTCGATGTATTTTGTGGTTCGGACTGATAAATTGAACCACATTCATGGCCATTGAGGTAATTTAGGTATAATTGGAGTTTAGAAAGTGAAAAGAATTGATTTGGAATTAATTTGGACACATTCGTCATTTAATCGGGTAATAAGCCAAATTAGGTCAACATCGCGTTTAAGCGGTAGTCGGACAATTTTGCATATCATATTATGCATATACACCGAGCCTGAATTAATTTTAAAATTGTCAAGTATTAATGTGGTGGATTATGTATTGTACATTGTGGATATGTGGTGAACTATTTGGTGTGGGTAAGAGATTGTACCCGAGAATCGAGAATAGGAGTTTTTCTACTCCTAATACTGTGAGTAAACTTATTATCATCTTAATTATCTAGAGTAGTTTTTATTCAATTGTGTGATTTTATAGAAAATGGGTTTAAATGGTAAATTACTATGTTTTAAGAGAAATTGTAATTTTATAAAATGATTTTATAAATTTTCTGGAAAATTGAATAATGATTTTAAAAATAGAGTAATTGGAGACTGCTTACTTGTATTGCAAATTACTGTTTGAATTGCATGGCTTATGGTGAATGTGGGCATGACTGGCTGTTTTTATGATATGATAAATACGTGAACTGCTTTAATTTGCCTTGATAGGCAAGGTACGGATTGTCGGCCATGTCATGCTGTGGTGATTTTTATTGAATTGGTGGGAAATAATTGTGGTCATTACAGTGGCAGAGTGGGTTCCGTGGACCAGCCTATAAGCGGGGCACGGAAACCCGATTATTATGCTTACCTTGGTTGAAGAGGCGCGGAGGGTATCTCCTGAGGTAGGATTTGAGTTCACTTCACGCCTAACCACCATGTAGAAGTGAGACTCAGTCAACGCCAAAGAATGGCTGAATTTTGAGAAATTTGAAATTTTTTTAGCCTTGGCGGACTCGAACGGATGCCTTGGTACAAGGAATCCCCGAGTACAAGTTTTGGTATAATCTAGGCTTTCAGGAAATTCATAAACCCTTTTGAGTAATGAGATAAAATACAATTATTTAAATGGGTTGGGATGAATTTTCAAGTTACGAAATGAATATCACGATGAGGTATTTTATTTGTCTCCTATTACTCAACTTTAGATTATTTTGATGATGTCTGTTTACTCACTAAGATTTCACAATCTCATCACCCATTTTTCCTCACATTTTAGGCTCAGAATAGCCCATAGTTAGTGGATTCGATCAAGGACCATAGTGGACTTGAATCGACAAGAACTATAGGTTCACAGTTCCTGATGCATTTTGGTTAGTTGTGGGCTCACGTGTCACTGGAATTTAAATTTCATACTTTGGCTATTTGTATTATAGTATGTAAGAATATATTTAGCTTTTACATTGCGAAAATTGTTTACTGATGGCTTTATAAAAATTGCTTTATAAGAAAATAGATTATTTTATTGAATATTTTTGTTATATTCAAATAGTAAAGTTTTTGCTTTAAATGAATGTTTTGGATACTTAATTTGTTTTTAAATTACTAAATATATGTTTTATACTTACTTACTACATTTTTAGCCAGTTTTGAGATTTTCGACAAAAAATGACGAAAATGCCCCTGTGAGCCAAAAAAATATTTTAATGTTTTGATTTGGAAATGATTCGAAATCCTTTGAATTATGATATTTGATAACTGTTGCTCACCGGGGAAGTGCGAAAACTGATGCTAAGCCTTACGGGGTTCCTGTCAGCATTCCGGGTAATGATTGCCTAGCGGGACGTCAAAACGGTTGTCACGGGCCCGATGGGGAGTTCCGGGTCATGACATAGGGTTTTCTTGCTCTTCATTTCCCTCTTTTCCCTTGCAATGGCTTGCCAAATGAATGAGTTTCTAGAGATTTCCAAGCTTTTTTTATAATGCCATTAAAATAATATTAAACTGGACACATGGCACTTTATAATTGGTCCATAATTTTAATATTTGACTTTTTCACCTTATTTCTCCACCACACATTATGCCATATATATCCATTCCCACAATAAATAAAATCCAGAAATTTGACAAGTGTTGAGGGTGAAAAATTACCATTTTGTCCTCGGTGTGGTAAAATTATAATTTTGCCCCTATACTCCGTAAAGTACCGAAATTACATTTTTTTTCACTTTTCAATCTCAAATTACCTCCAATTGATCAATCTTAGTCAAATGGGGTCAAAATCGTTTCTAAAAGTTCCTATTTTGTCCTCGGACGATAAAATTACCATTTTGCCCTTGTGCTCTAAAAATATCGAAAATTAAAATTTTTCACTGCTAAACCTCATATTATACTTCAAATGATTAATCTTGGTCAAAATTTTCATTAAATAACCAAATTTCAACTTTGGGTGGCAAAATGATAATTTTGCCCTCAATCGGTCAATATTCCTAATAAACTCCAAATCAGCCCTCAAACTTTGAATTACCATTTTAAGCTATTTCTAGACTGTGAAATCTTCAATTTTTTCTTAAAATCTTTATTTTAACTAGTCTGAGATTTAAATCGACTCAGTTGTACTTTTAGTCATAGTATCAACTTTTAATGTTTTTCCCGAGACATTCAAGTGTGCAGGTGTGATGTCAATTACATAAATGACATGGTAGACATTTTAGGGGTGGGCTTGACAAGAGTAGTCACCGCAGTGGTGAGTTCCGTGGACCAGCCTATGAGAGGGGCCCAGAAACCCAATTATATGTGTTCACTTCGATTGGAGAGGTGCGTAGGGTATCTCCTGATGTGGGATTGAGTGCACCTCATGTCGGTCCAGCACGTGAAGGTGAGACTCAGCCAACGCCAAGGAACGGCTGTGTGATCAAAATAAAAACATATTTTATGTGTATATGGCATTTGATAGCCTTGGCAGACTCGGGTGGATGCCTATGATCAAGGTGTCGCCGAGAATGATTATGGTAGGAGTCAAGCTTTTAAGAGATTCATAAGCCATGTTGATCATTTGGATGAATTTTCATGTTATGGAAAATATGTGGGGATGAATTTAAATGTTATGAAAAACATGTTGGGAGGTAATATTTTGAACGTCTCCATTTACTCGACTTTAGATATTTTTGATGATGTCTGTTTACTCACTGGGATTATAAATCTCACTACCCTCATTTCCATTTATTTCAGGCTTAGGATAGTCAGTAGTTAGCTGATATCGTCGAGAGACAAATTTTAGAGTTGCAACCTTGGAAATCAAAGGTTTACCGACTCACAACCTGAGTTCAATTTGGTCATTTGGGGAGGGGGGGGGGGGGGGGCGCACATGTCATTGTAAATGTAATTTCATACTTTTGTTAACTTTATTACTGAATGTATGAATTTATTTCGCTTTTACGTCCTAAAAATTATTTACGCAGCTTTCTAAAAATATTGTTTTATAAGAAAATAAAATATTTTATATAATATTTTTATTATTTTCATATAGTTATAATTTCACTTAAAATGAAGACTTTAGACATCTAAACTTAGATTTGATTATGAAATATGTGTTTTTACCCACATATTACATTTTTAGCTAGTTTCAAAATTTTTGAGAAAAATGACCAAAATACCCCTGTGTAGTAAAAATTTCTTTTTCACTGATTTCGACTCGAAAATGATTCTTATTCCTTCAAAATATAATTTTAGTAACTAATACTCACAAGGGAGGCGAAAAAATTGATATGGAAGCCTTGCGAGGTTTCGGTCGGCATTTAGGGTAGGTAGGAATGTCTATCAAGACATCGCAGTGGTTATCACGGGCTCGATGGGAGTTTCGGGTCGTGATAATTTTATTAGTATCAGAGCCTTTTGTTTAAAAGATCATGGCTTTTAGTTTGAAAGATCAGAGTTTTTGGTTTTAAAGTTGTTTTAAAATTTTACAGTGTCAGTGTGGCCTCGGGTTAAATTAAGTTAGGTTAGGTTGAGTTGTGTCTATCTGCATATAGAGTTTGGGGTTGTCTAAACCTGCTTTGTCTTTTCCTATAGATCACCATGCCTCCTAGACGTGAATGCCCACCTCTAACTAGATCAGTTGGGAAGGGAAGAAGTCGTTCCCAACATCGTTAGCCAAACCCTATAGAGGGGGAATCAGCTACATCCACTTTTTGGGTAACACCTGCTGCTGAGCAGATCAAAACTATTCCATACCTTCCACCTCCTCCACCACCTACTGGCATTCCTGCCATGTCTCTTTAGATAGTATAGGCATTGGCAGCCTTCTTTATTGCTATTGCTGGCCAGGCTCAGGTTGGTCAAACTCCTCCCATAGTCCCTCTAGCTGCTCTTACAGTACCACCACCCCCACCTCCTGTTCCACCACCAGCGTCGGACGTCTCTATTTCTAAAAAGCTTAAAGAGGCTAGGCAACTTGGCTGTGTTTCTTTTATGGGTGAGTTGGACGCCACCGCAGCTAAAGACTGGATTAATCAAGTCTCGGAGACACTCTCCAATATGAAGTTGGATGATGACATGAAGCTGATGGTGGCCATAAGATTATTGGAGAAGAGGGCTCGCACATGGTGGAACTTAGTAAAGTCCCGTTCTAACCACTCCACCGACTTGGTCAAACTTTCTAAGAGAATTTGATGATCAATATTACACTTATTTTCATCAGAAAGAAAAAAAGAGATAGTTTCTAAGTTTAAAATAGGGAAGTCTGACAGTAGAAGAGTATAAGGCTCGTTTTAACGAGCTATTATCTTATGTGCCTAACTTAGTAAGGATTGAGTAGGATCAGGCCAACTATTTCGAGGAAGGGCTCTGTAATGAGATGAGAGATCGGATGACAGTGACTGGTAGGGAGTCGCATAAAGAGGTAGTGTAAATGGCTTTAAGGGCTGAGAAGCTCACAAATGAAAATAAAAGAATGCGAGCTGAAATTGCAAAAAGGAGAAATCCGAGTGTATATTCCAGTCAACCATTAAAAAGGGACAAAGACTCACCTGTTTCAGGAAGTACAGCCTTTGTTCCAGTAACATCTTCCCGACCTTTATTTTCACAGACATAGTAGAGGCCTTCGAGATTCAACAGATCTATGTTGACTATTTCTGGGGAGAGTTCCGGAGGTTCAAATAGATGTAGAGAATGTGGGAGATATCATGTTAGGCAGTGTTAGGGGCTTATACGATATTTTCATTGCGATCAGTTGGGTCATATTAAGAGTGATTGCCCACAGTTAGGACCGACTACTATAGCTGCTCCATCTCCACCAGCTCATACGAATATGCAGAGGAGAGATTCCTCTGGATTACAACAGAGACAAGGAGTAGCTATACAGTCTGATGTGCAAAGTAACACCCCAACATATCCACCTTCTAGACCACAGACTAGTTCTTTGATAAGAGTTTTTGTTGTAACAAAAGATGAAGCACGAGTCTGACCTAGAGAAAGTGAGTGAAAAATTAGACGAAAGTATGACATAGTGATAAGAGATGTCAATACCAAGTGATGGGAGTGTAAATAAAGATTTCAAGAATAATATAGCAAATGAGTTTATATAAAATATTGCTATGAAAATTTCTTATTATATTGTGAAAATTGAAACTCAAAAATGCTTCAATTATACATGATTTAAATGAGTTTAAATCTTAAGTGACAAATTAATGTCAAAATACAAGAACGATACAAAGTAATATAGAGGCATGAAAGATGATCGAGGAAAAAGGATGACTCTTAGGAGTTGTGGTATTGCATCTTATGTAATGATCAAATCAAGATAAGTCTTTGAAGCATCAATAGGATTATTGGGCATATACACATATGTGGGGTTGATATTGTGATCAACTAAAGTGAAGTATGGTTTTTAGTGATTTAAGATTCAAACTTAATATGTAATGAGTGATGTAGGTAGTACAACGTTAAGAAATCTCATCAGAAGTTGAGCCACGTGGACATAAGAGACTTTGAGAAATAGTAAAGGGGATGATATCAAGGAAATATGATCTACAGCATGGTTAAGCTGTACAAGATGGATTAATATGATTAAAAAGATTAACATTTCATAACTGTGAGATAAACATGAAGTATGTGGAAATAATGGAAGACAATACCCACACTTTTTCTCTGAGTTAGGTAAGTGAAATTTTGAGGTCAAAATTTTATTTTAAGGGGGGTAGTGCTGTCAAGCCTGACCTTTTAAAATATCTGCCATGTCATACATGTGATTGATAGAGTGCTTGCATATTTGAAAAGCCTCGAAAAATCGTCAAAAGGTGATAGTGTACCTAGTGGTACAACTAAGTTGATTTAAGCCTCGAACTAGTTAAAATAAAGATTTTAAGATGAAATTGAGAATTTCATATTCCCGGAATGACTTAAAAAGGTGATTTGGAGTTCGAGGATCGATTTGGGGTCAAATCGAAATTTTCACGATCTATGGGCAAAATGGTCATTTTGCCACTTGAGGTCAAGATTTGAATGTTGGAAGAGGTTTTGATCCACTTTGACCATTTAGAGCATAATTTGAGTTCGATGAGTGAAAAATCTTAAATTTCGCATTTTCTCGAACATAAGGGCAAAATGGTAATTTTGCCACCCCAAGGGTAAAATGGTATTTTGACACCACCTAACACATGTCCAACACATGAATTTTGTCTTATACCATGAATAATTATGTGTGGTGCAGTGAGATAGCTTAATTATTAAGTATTTACACATGGGCTAATAAAATGGTGACATGTGTCAAAATGATAACCATGCATATAAAGCTTTAAAAAAAACCAGCCCATAAACCCTAAAAATTCATTCATGTTGGTCGACCAAAGAGGGAAAAAGAGAGAAAGGAAGAATAACAAACTTTAGAGTGAAAAATTCAAGGGGAAGTTGGTGGATTTCAAGGAACCAAGCCATTAAAGGTGAAATTTCTTAATTCTAGCTTGTGTTCAATCTTTCCTATGCTTTATTTTTCAATTTCCATGGTTGGATTACATGATTTCATGAAGGATTCATGGCTGGCCCATTTTAGAGAGAGAAGATTTGATGATGATTTTACGTGGATTTTGAGATATGTTAGTGTTTTAGTTAGTTTGTCATGTTTGGAAGGAAAATCAAGTGAGAAAATCACATATTCTTTGGTAACCCATCAAGGCCAAATTTTATAGAATGGATATTGGAAAGGAATTTTGTGACATTTTATGTTAATTGGTTATGATTTAATGGTTTTAATGAATGGTGGTGATGGAAACCGAAAATGATGATATTTAGCATGAAACCACAAATTTCACATTAAACCCTCATAGGCCAAATTTCCTATGTGAATTATTGGTGATGAATTTGATTGAATTTCAAGTGATTTGAATTGGAATTAATGATTTTTGGGGTGAGGATCAAGCATGGAAAATTACATTGTTAGTGCATTCACCATAGCCGAATTTTTCCATGTGAATGGTGGGGAAGAATGTGATATTAATTCAAGTGATTTGATATGGAAATAATGGTTTATGGTGTGGGAATTAATGATTTCTGGTGTAAGAATGTAGCTTGAAAAATTTTAGTGTTAGTGGACACACCTTGGCAAAATATTCCAAAATGGAATGTGAAGGTGGTTTTGCCACATTTCATGTTAATTGACTAGTATTTGATGAATTGGAGTGTTGGAAGACAAATGGAATTAATTGGAGTCGAATTAGACATATTGGCCATTTAATCGGGTAATAAATCGAATTAGGTCAATACTGTATTTGGATAGTTACCTGAGGATTTTTCATCCTATTTCATACATTAGTATAAAGCCTGAAATAGAATTATATAATGTGACACAATATATTGAATTATGTGTCATGTATTGTATATAGGTGGTGAGCATTCTGGAAAAAGTACAAAGATTGTGCCCGAAGATCGGCACTAGGAGTACATCGACTCCTAATACTGTGAGTAACCTTATCATTATCTTGAATTATCTAAAGTAGGTTTTTATCCGATTTTGTGATTTTATGAAAAATGAGTTAAATGGAAAAAAAAATCTTTATGTTTTATAAACAAAATGTGATTTAATGAAATGAATTTTATGAATTTTTTGGAAATTGAATGATGATTTTGGAAAATAGAGTAATTGGAGATTGTCTACTTGCTGTGTTATAAATTGTGTTTAAATTGAATGTCTTATAGCAATATGTGAGCATGAATGGCTGAACTGGTATTTGTGTTAGAATTATATGCAATGAGTATTTAGCCTTGAGAGGCTGTGTATAAAATAATTGTCATGTCATGCTGTTGAAATTTTATTGAATTGGTGGGATTAGAGTGGTCACTGTAGTGGCGAGTTCCGTGGACCAGCCTATGAGAGGGGCTCAAAAACACAATTATATGTGCTTACCTCGGTTGGAGAGGCGCGTAGGGTAGTTCCTGAGGTGGGATTTGAGTGCACCTCACGTCGGCCCATCCCATGAAGGTGAGACTCAGCCAACGCCAAGAAATGGCTGTGTGATCAAAATAAAAACATATTTTATGCGTATATGACATTTGACAACCTTGGCGGACTCAGGTGGATGCTTGTGATCAAGGTGTCACCGAGAATAATTATGACGGGAGCCAAGCTTTTAAGAAATTCATAAGCCATGTTGATCATTTGGATGAATTTTCATGTTATGGAAAATATGTGGGGATGAATTTAAATGTTATGAAAAACATGTTGGGAGGGAATATTTTGAACGTCTCCATTTACTCGACTTTAGATATTTTTGATGATGTCTGTTTACTCACTGGGATTATAAAATCTCACCACCCTCATTTCTATCCATTTCAGGCTCAGGATATTCGGTAGTTAGCCGATATCGTCGAGAGACAAATTTTGGAGTTGCAACCTTGGAAATCAAAGGTTTACCGACTCACAACCTGAGTTCAATTTGGTCATTCGGGGGGGAGGAGCCCACGTGCCATTGTAAATGTAATTTCATACTTTGGTTAACTTTATTATCATATGTATGAATTTATTTCACTTTTACTTCCCAAAAATTATTTACGTAGCTTTCTAAAAAATTGTTTTATAAGAAAATATAATATTTTATTCAATATTTTTATTATTTTCAAATAGTTATAATTTCACTTAAAATGAAGACTTTAGACATCTAAACTTAGATTTTATTATGAAATATGTGTTTTTCACCCACATATTACATTTTTAGCTGGTTTCGAAATTTTTGAGGAAAATTACCAAAATACCCCTGTGTAGTAGAAATTTCTTTTTGATTGATTTCAACTCGAAAATGGTTTTTATTTCTTCAAAATATAATTTTAGTAACTAATACTCATAGGGGAGGTGAGAAAACTGATATGGAAGCCTTGCGAGATTTCGGTCGGTATTCGGGGTAGGAATGTCTATCAAGACATCGCGGCGGTTGTCATGAGCTAGATGGGAGTTCTAAGTCGTGACATATTATGTATAGTGGTGAGCCCTCTAACAAGGGTAAAGACATTGTGCCAGATGACCAAGAATAGGAGTATTTCGAACTCTTGATACAATGAGTGAACTTGCATTCCAAACTGTTTTGGAAATTTTAATTGAGTTGAAATGAAATGCTTGAATGATTTATATCGAACTTCTTATTTAAAAATGAGTCCCAGGAACAAGCCTTTGACAATTATTTTAATGTTATTAGTGTGTACATTGTGTAAAGAAAATGAATACATGCTCATTTATTGTGTTGATAATAATATGAATGAATGGATAATGTGTATTAATGACCAGGGGATTGTGCAAGTAGGGAGTGCACACATGGTCATATTGCTATGTACGAGTAGGGGATGTACACATGATGACCAGGGGATGTGCGAGTAGGGAGTGCACACATGATCTTATTGCTTTGTGCGAGTAGGGAGTGCACACATGGTCTTATTGCTTGGTGCGAGTAGGGAGTGTACCAGAGTTGAAGAGAATGGGGTGGTGTATGTAATTGCACGTGATTATATATATATATGCGTGATATAGTGTGCATGATGGAAAAATGTGATTGTATGGTATGTGAACCTTGATAAATTTTCCTTTATTGCAAATTGTTTCAAATTGAGGAAAACGGGTTCTAACACGAAACCCTTGAATAGTTGAGCGAAACCCTCGTTCCATGACAGGTTGCAAGAATGCCTTCCCACTACAGCGATAACTCGTTAGTTTTGCTATCTTGTTAGGATGATTGCTGTAAATTTCTTTTCTTCTCAAACTCATGTTGAACATGGTTGCTTTATCATTCAATGTTTAATAACTCAAGGTTAAGTGAAAATGGGTTTTAATATTAACTGGATCTAAATTGTCTCGTTCCAAATCAGTGCATCATGGTTCTCAATTTTCCTTGTTATTATTGCTTGTTCCCTTCTAATGTTCACTTACTGAGTTTTGTACTCACTATTTTAAAAATTCATGTTTTTAGATCAAGAGGCTATTGGATCCTAGGTTGAGGAGTCCTCGTAGTTCATCTCTTGGGTAGGTGTTTGGCATTCAATAGCAACCCTTTTACTGTAGTTTCTCTGTTGGAAGTCACGGGTCCTTTTGTTTTAGGAATATGTTCATGTAATATAAATTACTAAGTTACATGTCTTGAACAGTATATGTATATTTTAATCGATAATGCCATCATGAGTTGGCTACGTTCACACCAGTTGGAATGCGTATGGATGCATTAGTTGATAAGACATTAAGCAATGTAAACTTTAGATATAAATATCTAAAGCTCTAGCAATTTCCAATAGCTTGGTAATTTTGGTAAGAAGACAAAGTCACCATGTTAAGGGCATTTTGGTAATTTATGTGAGAATTGGATAAACTTTAGATATAAATATCTAAAGCTCTAGCAATTTCCATCAGCTTCCAACAACTTTTCTTCTTCTTCCCTTCTCTTCTCTCTATTTCACATTTTCTTCATTTTCCATGGAAGCCTCCTATGGTAAACATAAACTTGGTGTTTTTCTACACTTTTTCATAGGTTTTTCCATGCTCTTTCTCTTGCTACACCTTAAAAGCCCTTAAAGGTCTTTCCTTGGTATATTTTCTCACTAGTTGGACTGGTGGAGAGAAAGCGGGAGATTGTCCACAATAGCTTGAAAGCTTTTGAAAAAAAATTCAACTACAAAAAGCACTAAGGGGAGTAATGAATTAGGTTTAATTTTCAAGTTGCTGATAAGGATTGATGATTACAGTGATGAGTTGATCTATTGTTGAGATTGTTATTCATTTTTAGAATGACTAGACTAGAGTAAACAAATAGCCACTTAATGGTAATTGAGAGCTAGTTTGGAATAACAAGCTAAACTTTAATTAGGAAATAGCTTTTGAGAGTATATTAATGCCAATTTGGGTTGATTAAGGTGTTATTGGGTGTCATAGGTTCCAACGAGGCCTCACATGTCTGTTGGAAGCAATAATTGAAGTTAAGGTCGATTGAAGATTTAACAAATACCGGTGAGTAAACTTGCATTTCAAAATGTTTTGGGAAGTGCCTACATGTTTAAGTAAATCATATGAAAGTTCATTTGTTTATGCCTTAAAAGTATACCTAGGGAACAAGCCCTTGATGAAATGTTTCTATCTTGTGAAACATGCAATATGAATAGTTCATACGTTACCATATTGTACTGATATGTATATTATGCATTGGATGTTCCTTTTGTGCGATAATGATGACCCAGCTATGTACGAGTAGGGAATGCACATGAGCTGATGATGACCCAGTTATGTGTGAGTAGGGAGTGCACATGAGCCGATGATGACCCAGCTATGTGCTAGTAAGGAATGCACATGAGCTGATGATGTTGAAATATGCGAGTAGGGTGTGCACATGACGATGAATGAAGTGGAGTGGTGTACTTGTTGATATATGTTTATATATGTATATGTAATAGAAAGTTTATGAATATGGTTTATGGTTGTAATGTATGTGAATCATGCCTGTTGTACCTTGAGAATTCCTAAGTATTTTAATTTAAGTTTATTGCAGCAAAAATGGCTTCCTTTATGTATAAAAAAAATTATTTTTTTTTATGCTCTGTTTCTAGCTGTAGCGAGAATGTTTCTGGCTACAGCCAGAAACTCTCGAACATTGGAGCCTAGCCATAATTCTGTTTCTCGCTACAGTAAGAATGGATTCTCGTTGCAGCCAGAAACTCTCAAGTGGTTCTAAATTTCTGTGCAGTGATTTCATTTTGACAACAATTTTGACCACCTTCCGGTCAGAGTTGGCAAAGTGGTAAACATAAAAGTCGTAGCCCAGTCTCTTAGCTTTCTAATGGTCTATAAATCATGTCATTTGGAAACCAAAGCATATGCAAACCAAGAAACTCTCGGGTGGTTCCAAACATTTTGGTACAGTGCTTTCACTTTGACAAAGAATTTGACCACATTCCAATCAAAACTAGGCAAGGTGGTAAACATAAAAGTTGTTGTCAAGATCCGGAACTCCTCATCGAGCCAGTGACAACCGCCGCGATGCCTCGATATGTATTCGCACCCCGAATTATTACCGAACCCCTGTCACGACCCAATTCCCGGGCCATGACCGGCGCAAGAACCCAATGAGCATAGCTCACTAAGCCCAAGCAAGCCTATTCCCACTGACTTTATTCCATACATGCTCGTGTGGGACATCCACACGTAATGCACCCAGTGCGCATACAATGCCAATTAACCATGGCACATCCAGTCACACATACACACACACACCCTTTCCGGGAGTGGACACAGCCAAAACACAATGGCATTTTTAATCACATTATACATGCACTATGCCAGTCATGTATTTAGCAATTTACATTGCTTACACATATTTACATTCATACCAGTCAAATATAAACTCTGACAATGTACATTACATGTACATATCCATCATACAAAAACCCATGACTACCAGCGGAGACATATACAATAAAGCGGCAACTAGTGAATGCCAGACACCTACCAGGAGATGGACTACTGTGATCCCGCGATCTAGGAATCTACAATCTCCTGATCTGAAAACATGAATTTTTGAAAACGTGAGTATAAAACTCAGTGAGCAAACATTAGATAGGAACAAGCCATAATATCAGGAAGGGTTAAAATATGATGCATACATTTGAAACACGTTCATTTTTATCCAATTTATTACCAACCCTTCCCCTCATTTCAATTTAATTTATAATGAAGGAATAATCGATTTCATACAAATATACTCGGAGAAATGAACAATCACATGTGTACACAAACACACATATCTGAGCACTCGCAGGCATTACGTATCGCCGTCCCTGCAAGCCCCTGGATAACCAATCGCACTTCACCACTGTTCAAGTGTAATGGTTTCCAGGAATCGTGGGCGTTACGTATCGCCGTCCCCACTTTGCTCAATTTCCAAAATTTATAGTAATAGTGGGCGTTACGTATCGCCGTCCCCACTTTACTAAATTTTCAATCTCTAGGAAATAGTGGGCGTTACGTATCGCCGTCCCCACTTTGCACACCATTTCAGGCCTGTGCAATTTCCTCTTCACACGTGCACGGTGGTACCAATTTCACAACATTTCTCAACAATGTACACAAACATCATAACAATGTACATATCCAGCACAATTAAATTTCATCTCAATGAAATAATATTTCATGCCTTTATGCATAACACAAAGTTTTATGCCCTCATGCATAACATATAATTTTATGCTTTTATGCATAACTCATATTTTTATGCTTTCATGCATAACACCTAATTCATCACATAAAATCATTTTAATCAAAGGCTTGTTCCCAGCACATATTTTTTTTAAAACTTTGAATAAATCATTTAATTATCCAAATCAATACAATGTGCATTTCCCCAAACAATTTTGAAATGCAAGTTCACTCACCGTCTCACAAATCCGGATGCACTCGGATTAATCGTCCTCAATTACGATTCTCTTGCCTTTTTCGGACTTCTCACCACCTTAACACAGAATAAAATTAAGAAATTACTATAATGCCCCCAAACTAATATAAACTAATTTAAATTGCTAACGTATGATACGCAAAGGCAAAAATGCGTCCGATTATCGCTTTAACGCGGTATTGCCTAATTTCGACCGATTACCCGATTAATCGGCTATTATGTCCAATTTAATTCCGAATTGGTCCATTCTTTTTTTCTAATACTTTAATTCACCACAAATCATTCAATTAATGCCAATTTCAGCATCCAATCTTTTCCATTTCTTTATGGAAAATTCGGCCAATGCAGTGCATTAACACTGAAAATTTTCTACTACATTTTCTCACTTTAAATTGTCATTTTTCTATTTTCTTTCATTTCAAATGAAACCATTTCATTTGAAATGAACCAATTCCTCATGCATTCTCTACACACTAGGTTCGGCCTAACAAAGAACAACCATGAAATTCAATTTCCTTCTTCCATTTTTTTCCATAATCGTGCTTAACTACTCCTAAACACCAACATAGTTTAAACTCAATCCAATCCAACATCAAATCCATACTCAAACCCATTTTTCAGAATTCTTCCCATCATGATATCTCCATATTAAACCATAGAATTCAAGAACAAAAGCATAGATATTAGAGATCACAAGCCAAAGTAGAGATTTATTACCCTTTTTCACTTGAATTCTCCTTGAAATCACACTTGTCTTGAATTTCCCCTAGGTTTTTGTGTGTTTCTCCTTTGTTCTTCTTTTTTTTTTGCTTAAATTCTGGTGGGTGCCGACTTTGAGAGAGAAATGAGGGTTAAATGCTGATTTTTATGGCTTAAATAATAAAATAAACAAGGTTGCCACGTGTCACCATGTAATTGGCCCGTTTTTTTGACTTTTTGACTTTTTCTCCCATTTGATCTCCACCACTTGATTCATCAAGTCAAAATCTGATCCAAGGTTGACCATGGCTGGAAAAAATTTATTCTGGTAGTGGAAAATTACCGAAATGCCCCCGGGATGGTAAAATTACGATTTTGCCCCTATACTCCGAAATGTCCCGGAATTTTATTATTTTCACTGTCCAACCTCAAATAACATCAATATAAATCAATATTACCCAATTGGGGCAAAATCTTTTCAAAAAAATTCACGTTTAGCAGTCCGGTGGCAAAATTACCATTTTACCCTTGTGCTCTAAAAACACCGAGAATCACCATTTTACACTGCTAAACATCATTTTATACTCCAAAAATCATAACTGTATGTCACATAATTATATTTGGCCCAATGTGATCAAATCTTAGTTAAAAATCTCCATAAATCAACAAATGAGAAAATGACCGTTTTGTCCTTAACCGGTCAATTTTCCCGATTAACTCCAAACTGGACCTTGAACTCTGAATCACTATTCTGACCTATTCTGTGGGTCTCAGAATTTTGAAATTCCCCTTAGAATTTCTATTAAACTAATTTGAAGCTCGATTTCACTTAATTGTACCAATAGGTATAATACCGGTTTTCTAACAACTTAGACAGGGTCTCACAATCCCCGCAAGGCTTTTGTATCATTTTTCTTACCTCCCCTGTGAGTAATCATTCCAATTATCATGTTTTAAGGGATTTCAAATGTTTTCCCATTCAAAATAGTGGAAAAATATTTTTCGCCTCACATGGGCGTTTTCGTCCTTTTTCCTCAAAGTTTCTGATTCCAAATAAAAATGTAGCAATTGAGTGGAAAACGCGTGTCATAATTAAAAATGAATTTAGATATTTAAAACACCTTTTTTGATTTTAAATTATAATTATTTGAATATAAAAAATATTCAAGAAAATATTCTAATTTCTTATAAAATAATTTTTGTAGAGTTATCAGTAGATAATTTTTATAGCATAAAAGCTAAATATATTCATATATACTATAATACAGACATCCAAAGTATAAAATTTAATTTATAGCGACACGTGGGCCCACAATGAACAAAAGTAGAGAGGACAGTAAACCTACTGTTGGTGAGGTTGCAAAGCCAATTGTAGTCCTCAGCAAACTCAACTATCTACTAACTAATCTGAGCCTGAAAGGGTGGAAAGAAGAGTGGTGAGTTTAGACAACTCAGTGAGTAAGCAAATATCACCTAAAATATCTAAAGGCGAGTAAAAGGAGACATTAAAACTTTCTATCTCAACAAGGTGTCATATAATGAAAATTTATTTCAATTATTAAAAATAAATTTATTTCACTCAAATTATTAATAAGGCTTATGATTTCTGGAAAATCGTGGCTCGTGCCATAAAACTCATACTCGGGGATACCTTGGCTGACGCATCTAGCCGAGTCCACGAAGGTAGTTAAAATTTCATTTTGTTTCCAAAACTTGGTCGTTCCGTGGCATTAGCTGAGTTCGCCTTCACGTGGTGGTTTGGTGTGAAGTGAACTCTATCATATTTCAGGACAACCCTTTACGCCTCTACAACTGAGATAAAAGTATATAGGGGGATTTTGCTATGCCACCTCTAAATAGGCTGGTCCATGGAAACCCATCTACTACAGTAGTTAATAATCCACCAATTAAATAAAAATGTCAATAGCATGAATTGGCAATTTTATTGCTAAGCAAATTATCAGTACAAAGCAGACAGTACACAATTTCAATACAATTATCAATCAGCCAATCATGTCATAATATCATAAGCCAATTGATCCAAATCATACTTTACAATAAAACTTGGGCTTTCCAATTACTCTGATTTTCAAATCAATCATACAATTTTCAATTCAATTTATAGAAATTAAATTTATTTTATAAATTCAATTTATTTAGAAAATTTACATTTTTCTCATAGCATAAGCAATTCACCAATTCAAATAATTTTATCTTAAAATCATCAAATTGAATAAAAATTTACTTTAGATAAATAAGGCGATAAATAGTTTACTCACTGTTTTCAAAAGTTCAGATTTCTGGTGTATTCGGACTAGTGATCCTCAAGCGCAATTTCCTTACCTTTGCCGGAGGTCTTACCACCTTGACATAGTATAAAATCAAGGGATTTACTACATTGCCCCTTAATTGTAATAAACTAATTTAGACTACTAATGCATGTTATGAAATGAAAAAATCCGTCATAAGATTGTCTAAACGCAGTGTTGACCTAATTCGACCTATTACCCGATTAAATGACTAACGCGTCCAATTTAATTCCAAATTGCTCCTTTTCTTTTCTAATACCTCAATTCACCAAACACCATTCAAATAACACCAATTTCAGCATCAAAACCCTCCCATTTCTTCATGGAAAAATTTGACCATTGTGATGCACTAACACTGTGATTTTCCTACTTAATTTTCTCACCATAATTCATCATTTGCTAAGCCATTTCTCTTGAAATAACAACAATCCATCACACACACACTACAAGGTAGGTTTGGCCAATGAAGGATGATGGGGAAAATGAATCTTTTTCTTGTTGTTTTGCTTCCAAACATGATTAACTAACTTTAAACACTAACATAACTCAAAATCAAGCCAATTCCAACACTAAATCTTCTCTATACCCATTCGGCCAGCCACTAATTCCTTATGAAAATATGCAATTCAGCCATGGAAATGAGAAAATAAAGTATGGGTAATGTGCATCTCAAGTAAAAATAAAGAATTTTCACTTTACCTTGCTTGATTCCTTGGATTTTCACACTTTCCCCTTGATTTTTCCCACTTAGGGTTTTGTTCTTCCTTTGGTTTCTTTTCTCCTTGTTTGGCAGACTATAGGAGTGAAAATGGGGGTTTATGGGCTGATTTTTCATGTTTAATATTAAATAATTCAAAGCTTGACACATGGCATAATATAATTGGTCCATAATTTAAATATTTGACTTTTACACTTAAATTTTTCACCACATTTTTATGACATGTTTATCCATTTCCACCATAAATAAAATTCACAATTTGACAAGTGTTGGGTGGTGGAAATTACCATTTTACCCTTAGGGTGATAAAATTACCGTTTTGCCCATATGCTCCGAAATTATCGAGAATGAAAATTTTTCACTGCCAAACCCCATATTATCCTCCAACTGATCAATCTTGCTTAAAAATTTCATCAAAAAACGAAATTTAAATTTGGGTGGCAAAATGACCATTTTGCCTCTAATTGGTCAATATTCTCGATTAACCCCAAATCAGCCCTCGAACTCCGAATCACCATTTTAAGTCATCCCTGGACTGTGAAATTCCTAATTTCTTGTTAAAATCCCTATTTTAACTAGTTCATGGCATAAATCAACTCAGTTGTACTTCTAAGTACAATACCGGCTTTTATCTTCTTTTTCGAGATATTCTAGTGTGTAGGCATGATGTCAATTATATGCATGACATGACAGATATTTTAGGGCTGGGCTTGACAGTTGTAGCCCAGCCTCTTTGATTTCTAATGATCCAAAAATTATGCCAATTGGACCTCTGTAATGTGAGGTATGCTTTAAAAATAGAAACATATGCAAACTAAGAATGTTTCTCGCTGCAGTGAGAAACTTGTTGTCATGCTTGTTACCTTACTTGATTTTGACATATTTTTATCCATCTAACTTCATGGATTGCTGATGAGTTTTTTTTTCAACACTTTGAAGCTATTAACCAAAGTTTGAATGTGGGGTTTTTAGTAAGAAATTAACTCAATGGCATTATTTTTGAAACAAGTGCATCATGATTTCCAAGTTCTCCTTATTGATTGCTTGTTCCCTTCCTATGTTCACTCACTGAGTTTTATACTCACAGTTTTAAACTTCATGTTTCCAGATTTAGAGGTAGTCGTGACCTAGACCAAGTTGTCCGCGCATGCTCGTCTTTTGGTAAGTACTACAATATCTTAGTAGTTGTACCTTCACCCAAGGTCACTCCACTGACGATCAAAAGTCTTTGTCAGGTACATGTACATGTAATCTCAATCATTAGGATTTATGTTATAAATAAAAAAAATGTGTGTATTAGATTAATGATGCCACTATGAATTGGCAGATGGGTGACATTATTTTGGTAGAATACAAACGTGAGTATTTGATTACCATAGTGTATCATTGAATATTTTTATAGTCAAGAAATACTGAATGTGACTTTAGAAATGATGGTTAGAATGGTGAACAAAATCACATAAATAGGCTTGGTTGGGCTTAGTGGGCTATGCCCATTAGGCCCATCCACTAGTCATGGTTCAGAATTTAGGTTGTGAGATGGACCCACTTCCATGTAATAACAATTTGGGAGCTCCATTCCACCGGATTCCCATAGCCATGGCAGTCTCGACGATACATTGGAGAAATCAAGCGGTCGCAACAGTGTATATAAACTTATGGCTTAGGCACATATAACAACTCGTGGCCTTGCCACTTATAATCATAGACCATGGCCTTCACTACGTCTAATAGCCTGTCGGTGACTCAAAGATTCTCTAGCTAAAGCTCACTTGTGCATAAGGGTCACATTATCTCGATGTGACATTGGACCTACTCTCAAATTTCCTAATTGAGTAAAACCATTTGAAATCAAGTTGGGTTCTCACAAGCTCATTTCAAAACCATTTCTGAAATATTCAACATGGTAACATGATAAAATCCCTTATAAAACTTTATAACATAAAACCTTTGCATGAGGTTAAAATATCAAATCGCATGGTGAATATGTGTTTTATTCATGAATGCACACCACACAAACTGGAAGGCACATTTTGACATAAATCATATTAAAAAACTTGTTTCTCAATTTTTAAATTACGTATATAACTCATAGAGGAAATTGTGAGAAATAGCCTTTGTCATAGGGTGATTTCAAAAATAACCACCCAAATAAAGTTATCTGTTTCTAGCCTCAAAGAAGCATGAGTAGACGAAAATGCCCTTAAAAAACATTATGGCAAATTAAGCTGTCGATTTCGACCTCCTACCATTGAGAAAAATTAAAACAATTAGAAATTAATGCTTAGCTACTTGAGCTCGCTCATCTTTCTCTCTCAGCTCTCTAAACTGTATCAACTCTGTGTTAAGCACCATTGTCATCAGCTCTCTCAGCTCTCTGAACTATATAAGCTCTGTCAACTCTCTGTTGAGCACCACTGTCATCGTGCTGTGGTCTATCTCTTGTCATCTGGCCATATTGTCCTCGAAAAATAGACCCCATAGCGAAGATGACATCAAGATATGTTTTTGGGTTTATTGCTGCAACACATAAATTTATGAAACTTTTTTTGTAAATTAGAAGACGGATTAGAAACATTGCACAGAGTTGTTACACGCCATGCATCTACTTAGCGTGTGACCACATAAGACTGCATGCACTTGGCGTGTCACCACCAATGTCTGCATGCACTTGGCGTGTCACCACTAGTGTCCGCATGCACTTGGCGTATCACCAACATGTATGCATGCACTTGGCGTGTCACCACCAGTATCCGCATGCACTTGGCGTGTCATGACCAATAATTAAGTAAATAATTAAGTAATTAAGTATATTAAATAATTATTTTTGTTTTCAAATTTTTAGTGGGGTTCTAATTCTGCCACTTGTGATAAGACATGGTGGTCAGTAAGTGGATGGCATTTACAAGGTTGGTGAGTCATGAATGCGAGGGGTTATAAGTGATTTATCGTTTGCGTGCTTGATGAAGCTAGTTGAAGATGTTATTGGGGTAAACTCAAAAATTGACAAGATTGAGTTACATGCCTTGATCAGTACAACCGGGGAGTTATTACGGCCAATTATCAAGGACGATGAAGATGTTGCATTAATTCTGCTGGAACAGATGAATGTTCTGGCTGTGTATGTCAGCATTAAGAGAAGCCAAACAAATGTTATGTCACATGAAGAAACTGAACAACATGGTAATCAGCTTAATCAAAATGAGATTTACAATACTTCACATATACTAGAGCATTCGATCCGTAACCCGTAATTGAGGTATGCACAGGAGTTTGTACAGCCTAGTAGACAAACGACATTGATGGAATAGTTGGGTGCACAATTTCGATCAAGATGTGGATCAAACCAATTAGCTGATTCTGTTAAAGGAATGCAACAATCGGGTGAGACCGTAGAGTGTGTAATGCCAATTTCAAATGAGAATACAACACTTGAGTACAACACTATGACGTTGGAGTTTAACATTGCAATGCTAGAGGATAATATTGCATGTGATGAGGGAAATGAGGATTTGTTCATTGTTAGTGAAGATAGTTTTGTTGACAATTCAGATGATGGACTGGAAGAATGGGATTATGACAGTTTAGACAATGACTGGCTTTATGACAGTGACATTCCAATTTCCAATAATGTTGAAGGCGAAACAGAAGATGTTAAAGGTGAAACGGAACCTGTTGAAGGTTTTCATGTAGGAAATGTTCAGTGTGATGACCCCATATACAATAACCCCATCGCTGGTGAGGACGGGATTCATTTCGTTGATACATTACTCGATGATAGTTATCAAGAAAGGGGAAATGCAAGGATATCTTATACGTGGTGAATTACAGGTGCAGAAAGGTTCTCTTTCCAAATAATTACCACTGAGGAATCGACATGTGCAGATGATCGCTTATACAAAGGAAGAATGTTTTCCTCGAAGGCGGAGTTGAAACGAGCTATGAACATGTTGGCTCTAAAAAAGCAATTGGGATAAGAGTGAAAGGTCATGTAAAGGTCATAAGGCATGCAAGTTTAGTGTGCATTCAATGAAGTTACTTGACAGAGGAGAGTATTGGCAAGTTTAGATGCTCCACAAAGTACACACATGTACTATTGATGGTTTGCAAGGGCGATTTCCAACTGCGAGTGCGAAGATAATTGGTGAACTTATGGAACCCAAGCTTCAGGCTAATGGAGTAGCATTGAGACCTAAGGACATAATTGGTGAGATGAGGGTTCAGTGGGGATTGGAATGCTTGTATGGTAAGGCTTGGTAAGCAAAGGAGTATGCGGAGAAGCTTGTTTTCGATCCCTCGGAGGAGTCATTTCAACTACTATCGTCGTATTTTTATATGTTGGAACAAGAAAATCCTAGCACAGTCACTGCAGTCACTATTGATGAGACTAAAAGATTCAAATATTGTTTCTGGTCATACGAGGCTTGTATTTGGGGGTTTAGGGATGTAATGCGTCATATGATTGCAATTGATACGACACATCTAAAAGGCAAGTTCAAGGGTGTTCTGTTTGTCATTGTATGCAAAGACGCGAACGAGTGTGTATATCCAGTTGCGTTTGGCATCGACCATGTTAAGGACGAAGACTCATGGACATGATTTCTCAGCAAGTTGCGTGATGCGGTTGGTTGTCCTAAAACACTATGTTCATTTCTAATCAGTATCTCGACATTAAGAAAACAATCCAAAATGCATACCCAAAAGCGCACCACAATTTATGCGGTTACCATTTGAAGAAAAACTTTAAAAACAAGTTCAAGCGTGATGACGTTTCTATGATTTTCACCTTTGCTCAAGATTGCTATAAGGTTTCCGATTTCAATAGACATATGAACCAGCTCAAGCATATTCATGTGGGAGCCCATGCTGATCTTTTGAGAATAAGCCTTGAGAGATGGGCAGGTGCATGTTCACCGGCAAGGCAATACCAAATGATGACCTCGAACATTGAGGGAATGTGTTAACTCATGTTTGAAGCATGCAAGACAAATGCCAATCACTGTTTTGATCGAGTTCATACGAGACATGTTCCAACGTTGGTTCCATGACCGGTACGAGGAGGTCGTTAAGGTGACCACGCCCCTCCGCCCTTGGGTTGCCAGGCAATTGAGCAAACGCTTCAATGATGCACATCGTTTTGCAGTGAAGCCTATCAATCGAGTGGAGTTTGAAGTTAAAGACGGGAAGATAGACAGACTTGTTAACCTGTCCATGAAGACGTGTTCATGCTTTGAGTTCCAAACAGATTTACTACCATGCAGCCATGCCATTGCAGCAATAAGGTCAAAATATATTTTCTTTATTTCTTATTTGATCCGTAATTGACATAGCATTGACATTCTGTTATAAGATTCGATTCATTATATTTCCAGTAAATGCAAATGTGAAGCCATTGAATTCTACATCGACTACTACAAGACAACCATTTTGGTGGAGGATTATACAGGTCCATTTGCCTAGTAAGGCATCCTACTGAGTGGGACATTCCCCCGCATGTGAAACAAATTGTCGTCTTGCAGCACCTTGGCAAGGCCAAGTAGGAAGACCTACGAGGAGAAGGATGCCATCGGCTGTTGAAGGCAGTCGAGCACGAAGATGTTCGCAATGCAAGAGGTACGAGCGTAACAGACAGAATTGCCTATCTCTATTGGCAAATCCATCAACAAATTCGACACCATTTCTAAGTCAATCAGCGTTCCCACGAGTACACCGATCGAAAGCATGTTCAAGTTACAGAGAAACCGGTCACACATGCAACAATTGTCCAATCCGAAGGACAATGTCTGAAAATGTTGGGTGTGTTGTGGATGAAGACAGTTTGTTGGTCTAAGTAAATGTGTAACCCATGTGCAATACCTTTCTCACAATTGCCACTTACAGTATCTTACATTCATTCATATTTGGTTTCTGTTTGTTAGTTTCCTATTGTAGATCAGTCTTTTTTATTAATTTTGTTAAAATTGCATTTAACTTTAGTAGCTTTCTAAATCCTAATAGTCAATTTCTTTTTGTCAATTTTTAATAACAACGTTTAATTTAACAATTAATCTTATTACTACCTCCATATAAATCTTTAACCAAATCACTTAACAAAATAAAAAAAATTTTTAAAAAATAATATTGTAGCAACGAGTTTACTATATAGGATGCAAGTGTAAGAAGAGATAAATTTCGATCAATTAAAAACATATCACATGAGGTTTTTGATTAAAACGTATGATTTGATCAGACAAATTTAATAAAATTTATGGATCATCCATTCAAATTTCATCTCTGAATCATCATAATTATTTTATTTTTAATTAAATTTTTACATTTTAAAAATAAAATCAAATTATTATCACCAAATATGTTTAAAAAACCCATAAATCATCACCCTAAAATTCATATATGAATCATTACATTTAATACAATTAAATTGAATATAGAGTTTTATTTTTAAACCAAAATTGAAATATAATGAACAAAATATATTATGCTAAGCTAATAAAAGAAATGCCAAGTGGCAGTTTTGACCATAGAATCATTTGGTGTGGGGGTTGAGATTAGGCTGTAATTGTACATGTCAATGACACGCTTGGTGAGACGCTGAGTGCATGCGGGCACTATCGTGACACGCCAAGTGCATGCAGATTCTGGTGCTGACACGCCAAATGGTTTAATTATTGGTGGTGACACGCAAAGTGCATGCGGACACTGTCGTGACATGCTAGGTGCATGCAGATTCTGGTGTTGACACGCCAAATGGTTTAATTACTGGTGGTGACACGCCAAGTGCATGCGGACACTATTGTGACACGCCAGGTTCATGTGGATTCTGGTGCTGACACACCAAATGGTTTAATTACTGGTGGTGACACTCCAAGTGCATGCGGATTCTGGCGCTGACACGCCAAGTTGTTTAATTCGTTACAGGCTACGTGGATACTATCGTTACACACCGAGTGCATATTTTCAATGGCGTCACACAGTGACTGATTCCAACTCGATGGCATGACACGCAGTGCCCAAAATGTCGTGACATATTACGCCCCAACTATCGTGACAGGTTGCGCCCCAATTGTTGCAACACGTAGACTGCTTCCAGTCCTGACACGCTGATAGCGTCCACCTTGGCGGGTGACACGCAACGACCCAACGCTGGTCACAAGCCGATTACACATTACCATTGGCGTGACACGCAAAGTGCTTCTAGTTCGATAGCATGACACGCCAAATGCTTCCAGTTCCATGGCGTGACACGCTAGATTCTTCGATTTGTGTATAAAAACAAAGAAAGATTGTCTATAAAAAAATGCGATACAAAAACTAATAGGATACAAAATTAGGTAACAAAAAAATAATGTATTTCTGTATAAAATTAATTGTTTATACAAAAAAGTGTATTCTGTATAAAAATAATGAAGTGAGCATACAAAAAATAATGAAGTGAGTATATAAATAATGTATTTTTATTGTATCAAGCCTAGTCCTAAAATATCTGTCATGTTATACATGTGACTGATAGAGTGAATGTATATTTGAGCAGCCCGAAAAAGTATTTAAAAGTCGATATTATAACTAGAAGTACAATTCAAATGATTTAAAGCTCCAACAAGTTCAAATAAGGATTTTAAGAGTGAAATTGAGGATTTCACAGTCCAGGGATGACTCAAAACAATGATTCAGAGTTCGAGGGTCGATTTGGAGTCGATCGGGAAAATTGACCGATTAGGGAAAAAATGGTCATTTTGCCACCTAAAATTAAATTTAGATATTTGATGAAATTTTTAGCCACGATTGATCGTTTGAAGTATAATATGGGGTTTGGCAATGAAAAATTTTAATTCTTGATATTTTTGGGAGCATAGGGGTAAAATGGTAATTTTACCACTTGAGGATAAATGAGAACTTTTAGAAAAGATTTTAGCCCTATTTAACTAAGATTGAACAATTGGAGTGTAATATGAGGTTGACAAGTGAAAAAAATGTAATTCTGATACTTTTCGGAGCATAGGGGTAAAATCATAATTTTACCACCTCAAGGGCAAAATAGTAAATATTCACCCCCAACACTGGTCAAATTTGTGGATTTTATTTATTGTGGGAATGGATAAAGATGGCATAAAGATGTGGTGGAGAATTAAAGAATAAAAAGTCAAATATTTAAAGTATAAAAAGAAAAATGGGCCAATCACAAAGTGCCACGTGTCAAGCTTTATTATTTTATTATTTTCTATAAAAAATCAGCCCAATAAATCACCATTTCTTTCTCCGTATTCGGCTAAGAAAAGAAGAAAGGAAGAACAAAAGGAAGAAAAGGGAAAACAAAGAGAAAACAAAAACCTAGGTGGAAAAAACAAAAGGAAAGTATGAAAATTTAAGGAATCAAGCTAGGTAAGTTGAAATTTCTTTAATTTTCCTTGAGATCTACACTACCCATACATTATTTTCTCATTTCTATGGCTGAATTGCATGTGTCCATAGAGAGTTCAATTCTGATCGATTGGGGATGGTGAGAGAAATGATGTTGAAATTGATTGATTTTGAGTTATGTTAGTGTTTAAAGTTAGTTTAGCATGTTTGTAAGCAAAACAACAAGGAAAAATTTCATTTTTCCTATTATTCTTCATTGGCCGAATCTTCCTTGATGTGTGTGGATGATGGATTTGATTTGTTTCAAGTGAATTGGTTAAGGAAATGATGAATTGTGGTGAGAAAATGGAATAGGAAAATTTGTAGTGATAGTGCACTACAATAATTGAATTTTTCCATGAAGAAATGGGAGAGTTTTGATGCTGAATTTTTGGTAAATTGGCTTGTATTTGGTGAATTGAGGTATTAGAAAAGAAATAGATCAATTTGGAGTTAAATCGGACGTGTTAGTAATTTAATCCGGTGATAGGCCGGATTAGGTCAACACCGCGTTTAAGCGGATAATCGAGCATTCCATGCATTCATATAGAAATTAGGTTAATTTTATACCTAATTAGCACAAATGTAGTAATTAAATTATTGTGCAATTTGTCAAGGTGGTGAGCCCTCTGATAAAGGCAAGAAAATCGCACTCGAGGATTTATAGTCGGAATACTCAGAATTTGGTTTCCGAAAACTGTGAGTAAACTTACTATCGTCTTAATTATCTAGAGTAGATTTTATTCAATTTGGTGATTTTGTGAAAAGTGAATTTTAAATGGTAAATTGCTTTGTTTTATAAGCAAAGTGTGAATTTATAAAGTAAAATGAATTTTATGAATTTTCCAAAAATTAAATGATGATTTTGGAAAATAGAGTAAATGGAGATTGTTTATTGTTGTATTATAAATTGTGTTTAAACTTAATGGCTTATTACAATATATGAGCATAAATGGCTAAACTGATTTTCGTGTTAGAATTACGAGTATTGTGTATTCAGTTTGAAGAGTCTAGGTTGCAACAAATTGCCATATCATGTAGTTGCAATTTTATAAATAAGGTGGTAGATAAAATAATCCATAATCCCTGCAGGGGAGGTTCTGTGGACCAGCCTATAAGAAGGGGCACAGAATCAGATTTACCTTATCTCGATCGGAGAGCCGTGTGTGGGGTGTCTCTAGAGGTAAAGTTTGAGGGCCTTCACGTGGACTATCGCGTGAGAGTGAGACTCAACCAACGCCAAGGAATGGCTAAATTTTAAATTGTAAAAATATGTTCATGTGTGTACTACATTGAACAGCCTTGGCGGTCTCGGTCAGATGCTTCGGCCGGGGTATCCCCGAGAATGATTTTGGCACGAGCCAAGTATTTAAGAGATGCATAAGCCATACTAAATATTAATTATTCGAGTAAAATAATTCTATTTTTCTCGATAGAATATTTTATTTTGTCTCTACTTGATTGTAATGAGTCGAGATAAGGTGCAATGTGATACAAAGAATGAGTTTGAATTTATCTCCATTTACTCGACTTTAGATAATTTAGCTGGTATCTGTTTACTCTCTGGGATTTTACAATCTCACCCTTTCTTTTCCACACCTTACAAGCTTGAAGTTGTCTGTAGATAGCAGACCTGGTAGAGAGTCACTTGTGGGGTTGCACTCCTTGAGACCATAGGTGCACTACTTTCAATACATTTGGTCAGTCGGGGGCCCACGTGTCATTGTAATTAATATTATGCTTTGGTTATCTATATTATAATATGTATGAATATATTTTACTTTTACGTCCCAAAAATTATTTACCGATATTTCTATAAAAATTATTTTATAAGAAATTATAATATTTTCTTGAATATTTTTATTATATTCAAATAATTATAATTTTAATTTAAAAGAATGTTTTAGATATCTAAATTTAATTTTTACCACGACATATGCGTTTTCCACTTGTTTGCTGCAGTTTTGGTCAGATTCGAAAATTTTGAAGAAAAATGACCAAAATGGCCCTGTGAGGCAAAAATTATTTTTCTACTGTTTTGAATTAGAAAAAGTTTAACATCCTCGAGAAAGGATGTTTGGTAATGATTGCTTACAAGGGAGGTAAGAAAACTGATACAAAATCCATGTAGGGTTTCGATCGGTATTCGGGGTATGAATGCCTGTCGAGACATCACGGCGGTTGTCACCGGCTCGATGGGAGTTTCGGGTCGTGACATATTGTGAATACAAAAAAATTGTCTCTAAATTTAATTCTGTATAGGTAAAAAATTTTGTACAAAGAAGGGCCGATATGTTCATGGTTCACTCGCACAGCTATTGGAAAAAATTTCGTGCGCATATTGGAGACGCAATTTTGCAATCATATTTTGCTTAACTCTTATTGGGTTCGATTGCAAAATTGTGTCAATGTAGCTTACCATGAACATGCCACAACTGAAATTATCATTCTGCCGATGCACTTTAGGTTTGGGCAAAACAATTTCCATGAGCATCGGTATCAAATCTTGTGTCTTCCGCTGTGTTTTGTTGAAATAACCAGCTTGGTGGCAAATGATTGGAAAAATTGTCATAAGTGGCTCCAGCTGCTCTGCACGAACTCCGTTATCCTTAGCAGCCAAAGTTACTGCAGAGTCCACCACCTTGATCGTCTACCTTACCAAGTCGATCTTGGCCACCACCCAATGCCCACCCGCATTGCAAGGAGCGAGGATGAAATCGACCTTTTCCCATTTCTTCACGTATGTCGGTCTTTACCCTCGACATACCCTCGTAAGTCATCCAAAATTTGCATGCTCAATCGGGCATCTTCCGTTTGATATGCCAAGTGTAGCATATGAATGGTGTCCTGTTAAAAGAAAATTTGCATTAGTTTACACTTAATGCACTGAAAAGCTTAGAAAAAATTAAAAATTTTTGAAATAAATTTACAAAGAATATCGTGTCAACCACTCATGCATGGGTAGTGCATAGCTTCAATTTCGGCCATGTCGACCTCCTACACAGAACGCTGAGGCATACGTTAATATGTTCACTTGTCATTTCTTTTCAGGGATCCTATAATGATGCGAAGAATTCAGCACCTTGATCCCCTAAGATTCTAACATTATGCCTGAATATGTAACAAAATGAATTTGATAAGCGATGTTGGATGAATGTTTCGTTAAAAAACAATAATGACTTGATATTTACAAGCTTACCTAGCGGACTGGTCTTTCTTGAAGGCTTCGTAGGCTTCCATCATGGTGTCCTTCACCTCCCGACGTGTGAGATCTTGTTAAGCCCAACACTATAAATATTTGTCATGTCATGCATGTGCTTGATAACATGCTTGTATACTTGGAAAGCCTTGAAAAATCATCAAAGTCGGTAATGTACCTAGTGGTACAACTAAGTTGATTTAAGCCTCGAACTAGTTAAAATAGAGATTTTAAGATGAAATTGAGAATTTTAAAATCCGAGAATAGCTTAATATGGTGATTCGGAGTTCGAGGACTGATTTGGAGTCAAATTGAAATTTTCATAACATGGGGGCAAAATGGTCATTTTTCCACCCGAGGTTAAGGTTTGAATGTTGGAAGAGGTTTTTGACAAAGATTGATTATTTAGAACATAATTGGAGTTTGAGAAGTTAAAAATTTTAATTTCGACATTTCTCGAGTATAGAGGCAAAATAGTCATTTTGCCATCCAAGGGTAAAATTGTAATTTTACACCACCCAACACATGTTCAGCACATGGATTTCATTTTATACCATGGATAATTAGGTGGAATGGAGAGAAATTGCTTAATTATTAAGTATTTACACATGGACCAATGGAATGGTGACACATGGTAAATTTTTGACCATTTAATATTTTCCTTTAAAAACCCATTTAAACTTTAACCATTTCATTTCTCTTGGCCAGCCATAGCAAGAACAAAAGGGAGAAAAGAAAGAACAAACCCTAGAAGGAAGAATTGAAGGGGAAATCATTAGATTTCAAGGAAACAAGTGATTAAAGATGAAATTTCTTAATTCTAGCTAGTGATCTACCTTTCCTATGCATTATTTTGCATTTTCCATGGTTGAATAACATGATTTCATGAAGGAATCATGGCTGACCAAATTTAGAGAGAGAAGATTTGATGGTTTATTTGATTAGATTTTAAGATATGTTAGTGTTTTTAGTTAATTTATCATGTATGGAATGAAAACAAGTAAGAAAAATCACATGTTCTTCACCTACCCACCGTGGCCGAATTTCATGAGGAACCTAGAAGTGATGATTTAGTGATATCTTGTGTTATTTAGGTGGGATTTAATGAATTAAGGTGATGAAAACTGAAAATGGTGATGGAAACCAAAAATGGTGATTTTTAAGTTTAGTGCCTTTAGTAAACAAGTTGAATCACAATGAGAAAGTCTAGCTTATTAAGGCACTTTGGTACAATTGAGATATTGGAAATGTAATAAGCATATATTTGGAATCAATTTGGGTGATTTGGTTAGGAATTAATGAGTTATGGTGTGAGAATCAAGCATGAAAAATTATATTGTTAGTGAACCCTCCACAGCCGAATTTTCCAAGAGAAAATGTGAGGATGATTTTGCCATATTTCAAGTTATTTAAATCGTGTTTGATGATTTGGAATATTAGGAGAGGAATGGAATTATTTGGAGTTGAATTGGACGTATTGGCCAATTAATCGGGTGATAAACTGAATTAGGCCAATACCATTTTATTCTGATCACAAATTGATCCAACGTGTAACATCGTATTTAAGTGACTGTCTGAACAACCTCATGCATTCATATAGAGCATGAAGTAGATTTATAATGGTATGACACAATATATTGAATTATATGTCATGTATTATGTATAGGTGGTGAGCCTTCTAACAAGGGTAAAGACAGTGTGATAGAAGACCGAGAATAGGAGTATTTTGAACTCCTAATACTGCGAATGAACTTGCATTTCAAACTGTTTTGGGAATTTTAATTGAGTTGAGATGAAATGCTTGAATAATTGATATCCAACTTCTTATTTAAAAATGAGTCCCGGGAACAAGCCTTTGACAATTATTTTAATGTGATGAATGTGTACATTGTGTAAAAAAAATGAATACATGCTCATTTTATTGTGTTGATAATGATATGAGTGAATGGACAATGTGTATTAATGACCAGGGGATTGTGTGAGTAGGGAGTGCACACATGGTCATATTGCTTTGTGCGAGTAGGGAGTCCACAAATGATCATATTGCTTTGTGCGAGTAGGGAACGCACTAGAGTTGAAGAGAGTGGGGTGGTGTATGGTGCAAGTAGGGAGTGCACCAGAGTTGAAGAGAATGGGGTGGTGTATGTAATTGCACGTGATTTTATATATATATGCGTGATATAGTGTGCATGATGGAAAAATGTGATTGTATGATATGTGAAGCTTGAGAAATTCTCCTTTATGGCAAATTATTTTAAATTGACGAAAAAGGGTTCTAACACGAAACCCTTGTATGGTTGAGTAAAACCCTTGTTCCGAGACGGTTTGTGATAAACGGTCGATTTTGCTATCTTGCTAGAATGATTGGTGTAATTTCATGGTTGTTTTATCATTGAATGTTTAATAACACAGGGTTAAGTGAAAAAGGGTTTTAATATTAACTGGATGTAAATTGCCTTGTTTCCGAATAAGTGCATCATGGTTCTCAACTTTCCTTATTATTACTGCTTGTTCCCTTCTAATGTTCGCTCACTGAGTTTTGTACTCACAGTTTTACAAATTCATGTTTTCAGATCAGAAGACTATTGGATCCTAGTCGAGGAATCCCCGCAGTTCGTCCCCTGGGTAGGTGCTTGGCATTCAATAGCTATCCTTTTTTCGTACTTTCTCCGTTGGAAGTCACGGGTCCTTTTGCTTTTATGAATATGTTCAAGTAATGTAAATTACTAAGTTACGTGTTTTGAACTGTTTATGTATATTTTAAATCGATAATGCCATCATCAGTTGGCTACGTTCACACCTGTTGGAATGCGTATGGATGCATTCATTGATAAGACATTAAGCAATATAAACAGAATAGGCTTGCTTAGGCTTGGTGAGCTATGCTCATTGGGCCCATGCGCTGGTCATGGCCTAAAAATCGAGTTGTGACATGATGGCTCATTGAGGGGTTGACGTACGGGCTTGCAAGGTATTTGCTCCCCATTATCACCCATGCCCGCTCAGTAGGGTCGGCAATTGCTATTGGAAGATGACGGTAATCGGAGGACAATGGTGACGGCTAGCGTGACCTGATGAAAGCGTAACGATAGCATCGGACTGAGGAAGATGCTCTACAGCTGACATGACTAATTGAAGGTCTCCCTTCCGTCCGGTGAAAGTATCCACAATCGGATTGGCCTAACCAACCTCATCTCCTTCAACATCATCTAATTGAAGGCTGACACCATGCTCTTCAGGCTGCCCATCATCAAGTTCATCGTGATCCACATCAGCATTGTCAAATGAAGGACTGCCCTACAGAACGAGACAAATGTGAAAATTCATTAGCAAATAGAAAACCACAAAGCATAAATTTCATTAAAAAAATTAAGATACACTTGATAAACCTAAGGACATAAAATAGCAAAATACAAGCATAGAAAGATTAACGTACTTGTGATTTCAGCCCGTCTAAAACCTGTGCAATGATACGGTCCTTTAGTGTTTCCAGCGCAACAGTCAATGACTGAATTGATGCCTTCAGCTCCAACATGTCTTTCTGATGCTTGCGCATGATCCATTGGAGCTAAAGTTTTGTGACTATGCCGTCATTGACTCTTGCCAACTGGGTTAATTGCAATAACATATATATTAGTGGTGTTATTCAATAATCATATACGAAACGTGTGAACAACCAAGGTAACAACTTTAATATCCTTACCGGTGGCTCATTGGCAGTATGTGGTTGAGCCAGAACCGGATCCATAGATGGTTGAGGACTAGACGTCACCTCCATGAACTGCAATGACATAAGTTACTTTGTTACTAGATAAACATATGTGGAAACTTTGAACATAAATCGTTAGAACCAAACTTACCGACGGCTTGTTATGACTGTGCATCTAAGGAGGATCGGTGGGTGGTTGTGGAGCTGTCGTCGCTTAGTCCAACTACAAAAAAAGAAATGTTAGTCCATAATCACATATCAAATGGATGAAAAAAAAATGTTAGAATTGTAATTACCGACTGTTCACTGCTTGGACAATGGTCATCCTCTTGTTCCATCAACTCAAGGGCCGACGGCTCATCAACAACAGAGAAGGCGGTGCGCATCCGCTTAGTGGAAGCGATGGATCTTTTCTCATTCAAACTTCTCCTCCTTTCCCTAGCAGTGACACCAATCTGCTCTGCCCGATCCTCCATGTGCCCTATTGGCACGTATTGGTGACCCTCTAATAATTGCACATCGAGGTCCACCAAATACTCCCAGCTGGCCTCTTCCGAGGTGAGCTCCAACGTCTCCAATGCCCACAACTACAAATAAAAAAAAATATGTTTTGATTAAATTTGAGGCAAAATTCTTATGCAAATATGAAGCATCAATTTGTAACTGTTCACTCACATGCTCAGATGACTCCAACTTCGCCACTACCTTGTGCAAATCTTTTGGCTTTTGATTGCATTGCCATCTATACATTCGTGAGTAGATATTTTTCTTCGGAGTAGCTGGGGCTACTATTTTCCACAACGTCGGAATTGCCTCTAATGCCCAGAATTGTAAGTCAATTGTAAATATTATCAGACGTAAACTATAAAATAGTGCAAAAATAAATTATTTTGTCAAAACAAAACTTAAGCCATGAATATGACCATACCTGTATTACAAAGCCGTAGATGTTGTACTGTAACCGGCTTTCCTTTGCTACGTTTAAGGTAGGCACCTCGAACCCTTTCAGTAGGTAGTCCAAGGTGAGCCTCCAAACATAGTGGCCCCATGAAAATCGGTTCCAAGCATCAAGGCCCTCCACCAATGACAGCAACTAAAGCTTCACTCGTCTACGGTAGTCTCGCCCAAATAGGATGTTATTCGTGATCAACACGAGTACCATCTTGGTCACGTCTCCTTCTCGCTGAAAGTTGCCTCCGTGGAATGTATCAAGTAAAGCCTGTAGCTTAATGCTTTCTTAGTCGTCCCAGTACCTTGTATGAATTTCGTTCCCAACCACCTCGTCTGGATGTGTGAAGACATCGGACATTGGACCAAACTTCAACCTAGTTATAAGGTAAAACTCCTGTTTTGATATCCACGCCTTGCTCTTGCTGATAGCAAACCATAGTTCCTCTTCCATTGCCTCCCTCTCACTGATTCGACGAATCATTATATTGTGAAGGATACCAGCACTAAAGTAGCCTTGAGGATAGATGTCAATGAGCATTTTGAAGCAGGTAAGCTTCACTGAATCATACTCCCCCTTCTCTTGGAGAGTCTTGTTGATGTAATGGAGATGGGACCACTTATAGTAGGTGTTTATTGCGACGTTGAACGCACACTTCTCCTTCGGCATAATGAGGAAACTGTCAAGATCCTCATATTTTCTACGCTGCATCTACATAACATGGCACACGTGCAAAAGTCAGTTAACCAATAATGTGCAAAAAGGTATACTAAATAAGTAAATAAATGTTGTCACACACCATGCATATAAAGTAAAAAGTTGTCACACACCATGCATATAAGGTAAAATGATGTCACATGCCATGCATATAAGGTAAAATGTTGTCACATGCCATACATATCAAGTAAAATGTTGTGACACGCCATGCATATCAAGTAAAATGTTGTCACACACCTTGCTGATCAAACACCTAATGTCCTCAGATGCTAAACCACAAAGACTAGTAAACCTAGCACCACTTAACACCAAAAACCATCATACGAAGAAGAAAACAGTTTAAACTTAACTTTTGTAAAAAACACGAACATATCTATCAAACAAACCCAGCAAAAAAATCTAGAATTACAGAAATCAAAGAAGTTTTTTTTTTGGGTTTTTTTCCAAGCTTACTTACCTCTTCACTGATAATCGACATTCTTCTTCTTCCTGTTACAATGGTGTCGTTGACCTTCTAAACAACGAAGTCAAACTCTCTTCTACCTGTCACAATGAGAAATGAACCGAATTGCCCTTGGTTCCTTCACACAGACGTTTACGGATGAGGGAAAAAATAATGAACTGTTCACTGTGAAAAATGAATAAATAAAAAATAATATTCATTCATTTTTTTCTTTTCATTAAGGGGAAGTCCAAACGGTTGCCTCCTCAACTGCTCACTTTTTTTTTCTTCTATTTCAATCCATGGTGTGTTAGCTTTTCAACCAATGTCGTGTCACGTAATTCAAATCAAACCATGGCTTGTCAGATGTTAAAGCAATGCCGTGTCACACAGTCAAAACCATGGGGTGTCACAGATTCTTGCCATGGCCTGTCACATACTCTGAACCCTGCCATGTCACTACTTCCCTCCATGGTGTGTCACCAACTCTACACCCTGCCATGTCACCGTTTCCCTCCATGGCGTGTCACCAACTCTGTACCTTGCGGTGTCACTGCTTCCCTACATGGCATGTCACCAACTCTCCAAAACAGATTTTGAAATTCTAAAATTGGAACTAGACAATATAACTAAAGCCTTGCAAAAGGTAATAGATGAAAACATTGGTCTTAAAAGTTTAAGAGAAGAAACACTAAAAAAAAACACAAACTGGAAGAAAATTTCTGATAGCTTCTCACATAGATGCTATGATTGCTATGAAATTGGTCATCTTTCTTATGACTGCTATAGAAGAAAAAGCACTAAGAGAACAAGAATGATATGGGTACAAAAAAAATCCTATGTAGCAAATAGCCTTCAAGGACCCATCAAGGTATGGGTACTTGTTAAGAAAAACTAAAAATCTATCTTGCAAGTTGAGCCAAGCCTAGAAGACATATGTTCAAAAGCTCAAAAGAAGTAGAAGCAACCATGGTACATGGACAGTGGCTACTCAAGACATATGACTAGAAATGAAATGTTATTTGCTCAGCTGGATAAGAAAAATGAGGGTACTATATCATTTGGAGATGATTCAAAAAGTAGAATCTATGGTATAAGAACCATTGGTAAGAATTTTCATGCTCAAATTAATCATGTATTGTTTGTTAAAGGCTTAAAAGAAAATTTACTGAGCATCAGTCAACTATGTGACAAGGGCTTTAAGGTATGTTTTGATTCATACAAATATGAAGTTATAGATATTAGCACCAAGAAAATTTCATTCATAAGACAAAGAATAAAAAATATGTATGTTATATTTCTTGAAGATCTTGAGTTAGATTGTGAGACATGTCTTATAGCAAATGATGGAAACGATAGTTGGTTATAGCATAGGAGACTTGGTCATGTAAGCAAACACACCATCACAAACCTAATAAGAAAAAATTTGGTTATTGAACCGTCAAACCCAGCTTTACAGTATGTTTATTATGTCGTTTATATACTTGACAGCATGTTTACATATTGGAATGTCCCGATGAAATCATTAAAGATCAGTATTGTACCTAGCGGTACTATTACATTGATTAAATCTCGAACAAGTTCAAAAGAAGATTTTAAGAAGAAATTGAAGGTTTCACAGTCTAGGGATGACTTAAAATGGCAATTCGGAGTCAATTGAAAAAATTAATTGATTATGGGCAAAATGGTCATTTTACCATTCAAGGACAAAATGGAGATTTTTAAAAAGATTTTGATCATATTTGAATAAGAATAATTATTTGGAGTATAATATGAGGTTTAGTAGTGAAAGATTTTTAATTCTCGATATTTTTGGAGTATATGGGTAAAACGGTAATTTTGTTGTATCGGGGGTAAAACGGTACTTTTTCACCCCCAACACTTATCAAATTTGTGAATTTTATTTATTGTGGGAATGGATAAATATGGCATAAAGATGTGGTGGAGAAATAAGGTGAAATAGTCCAATAATTAAAATTTTGGACCAATCACACAAGGCCACATGTCAAGCTTTATTATTTTAATGTTTTCTTTATAAAAATCAGCCCATAAACCCCATTTCTCTCACCATATTCGGCCAAAGGAAGAAATAAGGAAGAAAGGAAGAACAAAGGAAAAAACACAAAACCTAGGTGAAAAAAATCAAAGGGAAAGTGTGAAAATCTAAGGAATTAAGCTAGGTAAGGTAAAATTTCTTCATTTTTTCTTGAGATCTACAATACCCATGCATTATTTCTTTATTTCCATGGATGAATGACATGTTTTCATGAGGAATTAAGGGCTGGCCGAATGGGTATGGAGAGGATTTGATGATGAAAATGGCTTGATTTTGAGTTATGTTGGTGTTTAGAGTTAGTTAATAATGTTTGTAAGCAAAACAACAAGAAAAAAATTCATTTTCCCTAGAATCCATCATTGGCCGAACCTTGTATGTTGTGTGGGAATGATGGATTTGATTTTATTTCAAGTGATTGGTTGAGAATTGATGGTTTGTGGTGTGAAAATCAAGTAGGAACAATTTTGGTGTTAGTGCACTTATAATGATTGAATTTTTCATGAAGAATTGTGAGGGTAATTATGCTGAATTTTGGGTAATTTGGCTTGTGTTTGGTGAATTGAAATATTTAATAATGGAATAGAGCAATTTGGAGTGAAATTGGACACAATGGCTATTTAATCGGGTAATCGACCGAATTAGGTCGACATCGCGTTTAAGCGGTAGTCGCACAATTTGCATATCATATCATGCATATACATCGAGCCTGAATTGATTTAAAAATGGTCAAGTATTAATGTGGTAAATTGTGTATTGTGCAATATGGATAGGTGGGGAGCCAATTGATACGGGTAAGAGACTGTACTCGGGAACCGAGAATAGAAGTAATTCGAACTCCTAGTAGGTGAGTAAACCTATTATCATATTAGTTATCTAAAGTAGTTTTTATTCAATTGTGTGATTTTATAGAAAATAGATTTAAATGGTAATTGCTATGTTTTAAGAGAAATTATGATTTTATAAAATGATTTTATAAAATTTCTGGAAAATTGAATAATGGTTTCAAAAATAGAGTAATTGGAGACTGCCTAATTGTATTGCAAATTACTGTTTGAATTGTACAGCTTATGATGAATGTGGGCATGACTGGCTGTTTTTATGATATGATAAATATGTGAACTGCTTTAATTTGCCTTGATAGGCAAGGTAAGGATTGTGGGCCATGTTATGCTATGCTGATTTTTATTGAATTGGTGGGATATAATTGTGGTCACTGTAGTGGTAGAACAGGTTCCATGGACCAACCTATAAGAGGGGCATGAAAACCCGATTATTGTGCTTACCTTGGTTGAAGAGGCGCGAAGGGTATCTCCCGAGGTAGGATTTGAGTTCACTTCACGCCTAACCACCACGTAGAAGTGAGACTTAGCCAATTCCAAGGAATGGCTGAATTTTGAGAAATTTGAAATTTTTACAACCTTGGTGGACTCGAACAGATGCCCCAATACAAGGTATCTTTGAGTACAGGTTTTGGCATAAGCCAGGTTTTTAGGAAATTCATAAGCCCTTTTGAGTAAGGAGATAAAATACAATTATTTAAATGGGTTGGGATGAATTTCCAAGTTATGAAATAAGTATTGTGATGGGATATTTTAAATTGTCTCTTATTACTCGGCTTTAGATTATTTCGATGATGTTTGCTTACTTACTAGGATTTTATAATCTCACCACCCCTTTTTCCTCACATTTCAAGCTTAGGATAGGCTGTTGACAGCTGGTTGCATCGAGGACTACAATTGGATTGCATTCCCAGAAAAACTATAGGTTCACTACCTTTATTACAATTGGTCAGTCGGGGACCCACGTGTCACTGGAATTTCAAATTTGTACTTTGGCTATTTGTATTATAGTATGTAAGAATATATTTAGCTTTTACGCTGTTAAAATTATTTACCGATGGCTTTATAAAAATTGTTTTATAAGAAAATAGATTATTTTATTGAATATTTTTATTATATTCAAATGGTCAATTTTTTACTCCAAACGAACGTTTTAGATACTTAAATTTGTTTTTAATCACTAATTATATGTTTTGTACTTACCTACTACGTTTTTAGCTAGTTTTTTTAGATTTTGAAGAAAAATGATAAAAATGCCCATGTGAGCCGAAAAATAATATTTTAATGTTTTGAGTTAAAAATGTCTTATAATTCATTGAAATATGGCATTTTATAACTATCGCTCACCGAGGAGATGTGGAAACTGATGTTAAGCCTTACAGGGTTCCGATCGGCATTTTCGGTATGAGTGCCTATCGGGACGTTGCGACAGTTGTCACAGGCCCGATGTGGAGTTCCGGGTCGTGACAGAACTGCCTAAAATGAATTTTGAGAATGATAAGATTTGTGATGCTTGCTAATTAGGGAAACAAGTTAGAACATCTTTGAAAGCCAAAAAGGTTATCTCAACCACTAGGCCTCTTGAATTGTTGCATATTGATTTATTTGGTCCGATCAACACAACTATCTTAGTAGGGAAATCATATGGTTTCGTGATAGTTGATGATTACTCTAGATATGCTTGGGTCTACTTCCTTGCTCATAAAAATGATGTATTACTTACCTTTGCAAATCACTATAAGAAAGTTCAAAATGAAAAAGGACTTCTCATTATTAGTATTAAGAGTTATCATGGAATAGAGTTTGAAGGAGATGATTTTGAAAGCTTTTGCAATGAAAAGTAAATAGATCACAACTTTTCTGCACCTAGAACACCTTAACAAAATGGGGTTGTAGAGAGGAAAAATCAAACTTTAAAAGAAATGGCTCGAACCATGCTTTGTGAAAATACTTTACCAAAATGTTTTTGGGCAGAAGTTGTAAGTACAACAGCCTATATTCTCAATAGAGTTTCAATAAGAGCTATGATTTTAAAATGCCTTATGAATTATACAAAGGTAGAAAACCAAACATTTGTCACTTTTGAAGTTCTGGTTGTAAATGTTTTGTTTTGAACAATGGAAAACATTTTCTTGGAAAACCTGATGCCAAAAGTGATGAAGCAATGTTTCTAGGATATGCATTGAACTCAAAAGCTTATAGAATTTTCAACAAGAGAACCTTAATAATTGAAGAATCCATTCATGTAGTTTTTTATGAAACTAACACCTTGCAAAAGGAAGTTCTTGTTAATGAAAATGATGGAGAGGACCTTGAGAGACAAATGGAAGAAATGAGCCTAGAAAAAAAGAAAAACAGTGAAAAAAGCTCTCTTTGAAGAGAACAGAAACTGCACCTCCAAAAAAACTACAAAGAATCAAAAGTCAATATAATGACCTTCCAAAAAGCTAGAGATATGCCAAAGATCACCCACAAGAGCAGATTATTGGTGATCCTTTAAAAAGAGTTAGAACTAGATGAGGAATTAGAGAAATATGTGAATTCTCAGCCTTTATCTCATAAATTGAGCCTAAAAACTTTGAAGAGGCAAAAAAAGAAAAGAGTTGGATATTGGCCATGCAAGAAGAGCTTGAACAATTTGAGAGAAACAAAGCATGGACATTGGTCTCTAGGTCATTCAATCATCTAATTGTTGGTGCAAAGTGGGTGTTCAGAATCAAGGTAGATGAGCAAGGTAATATAATAAGAAATAAAGCTAGGTGAAGCTCAAGGATATAATTAAGAAGAAGGTATTGATTATGATGAAACTTTTGCCCCTATTGTTAGAATAGAAGCCAAAAGATTATTGCTTGCATTTGCATGTTTCATGAATCTCAAATTTTTCAAATGGATGTGAAAAGTGCATTTCTAAATGACCTCATTCAAGAAGAAGTCTATGCCAAACAACCCCCCAAGTTTAAGGATTTTGGAAAGCCTAATTATGTTTTCAAACTTCATAAGGCCTTATATGGACTAAAACAAGCTCTAAGAGCTTGGTATGAAAAACTCTTAAAGTTTTTAATAGAAAAAGGGTATAATAGAGGAAGTATTAATATAACATTGTTTATTAAAAAATGCTTCAATGATTTAATTTTTCAAATTTATGTGGATGATATTGTGTTTAGTGCTACTAATGAGGCTTTGTGTAAGAGCTTTGTTGAAGAGATGCAGGGTGAATTCAAAATTAGCATGATGGGTGAGCTGAAATTCTTTCTTGACCTTTGAATCAAACAAAGTGAAGAGGGCATCTTTATCAATCAAGAAAGATATATTCAAGACATGTTGAAAAAGTTTGATATGCTGAAGTTGAAATCAATCAGCACACTAATGAGTCCCTCTACCAAGCTTGATGTTGATGAGAAAGGAAAAGGTGTTGATCAAAAGCTTTATAGAGGTATGATTGGATCTTTGTTTTACTTAACTGCTAGTAGAACTGTTATTCAATTTAGTGTATGTTTGTACGCACGGTTTTATCACAACCCAAAGAGTCACACTTGACTACTGTAAAAAGAATCTTTAGGTACCTCTTAGATACACAAACTTTAGAAATATGGTATCCTAGAGAATCATCCTTTAGTCTTATTGGATATTCTAATGCTGATATTGCTAGAAGCAAAATGGATAGAAAGAGCATTAATGGTACATGTCAATTTCTAGGAAACATGCTTGTGTCTTGGTCAAGTAAGAAACAAAACTCAGTTACACTCTCAACAGTTGAAGCTGAATATATTTCCTTAGGTAGTTGCTATGCTTAGATTTTATGGATTAAACAATAATTAAAAGACTTTGGAGTAACCGTGCATAATGTACCAATATTTTGTGATAACACAAGGGCTATCAATATCTCAAAAAATCAAGTTCAGCATTCAAGAACAAAGCATATTGAAATTCAACATCACTTTATTCGAGATCATGTGCTTAAGGGAGACATTAAGATTGAATTTGTCAACGCCTCTCATCAATTAGCTAATATATTTACCAAACCAATAAATAAGGAAATATTTTGTGAAATTAGGAGGAATCTAGGAATACTTAATGTACAAGAGCTTTAGATAAATTTTTGAGCATTTTCTTCATAAAACAGTAGATACTTAGTTGAATAAGAGAAACACTTAACCAACTAAAAACATTTTGTGTTGATTCTATATAAACTTGGTCAGAAAAAGGTCATACTTAGTTAGTAAAGAAACTAAAATAAAAATAATAAACTTAAAGGAAAGAGAAAGGCATATCAGGAGAAAAAGAAAAAGAAAAACCGTCAAACTAAAAAACAAAATGAGAGGCAAAATTTCAAATTTTAAAAAAGAAAAGTCTGACAGTATTTAAAAAAGAAGTTTAATAACCTCCCTTAACTCCTCACATTCTTTCTACACACTCTCTCTCCCATTTAAAATTGTCCTCTCAAAAATTGAAAACCTTTTTCCTCAAAACTTTCCAAACCCTACGTCTAAAACTGCCCGAAACCAATGGCCAAATCTTCCCTACTTAGAGATATGTTGGAGAAGAAGAAAGGCAAACGATCCATGGAAGAAAGTCCACTGTTCGAAATTCAAAAGAAGAAAAAGAAGAATGAGTCAACTTCATTCACTAAAAAAATAAGGAAAAAACAAAAATCAGAGAAAAAGGTGGAAAAAGGAAAATCCACCATGAAAGCTAATCCTCTATCCTCGAAATTTATAAATAAGATTCATGAGGATAGATTTAGGAAAATAGAGAATACTCCCATCTCTTGTGGGAAATATATTGACTGAGATAGCTTTAATGAAGTTTCAAAAATTAAAAAGGGTTTATAAGATTACTTCAAAGCAATAAAAATGAAGAAATTGAGTGTTTTTAAGAATAGAATCTATAGTGCCAACCTTGTGAAAGAATTCTATGCTAGTATTGCACTGGATGAAAATGAACTTAATGGCCTTGAGGATTTTGTTGATAATGGTTTGAATGTGTTTTTAAATGGAAAGGAGTTTGTAGTCATTGCACTAATTTAGGAAATCTGCTCAAAATTGAGTGTAATGAAAGAGAATGTGAAATTCTTGAAGATTATGATCCTTCATCTCTGCGAGAAATAATCATAAGGAAAAACGAAAGATTCTCTTTTAAAAGCTATGCAAGCTTTATCAAAAGTCCACAAATTAGGATCATGCACTATTTTATAGCCTTAACTATTTATGGAAGAAGTAGTAATTTACCTATGTAAGCCTTTAAGATATATGGCCGATGGAGCATACTTTTAATGCTACTCTTATCAATTTAGGAAGATTCATGATTGAGAGAATGAAAGGAATCTGTCGAGTTAACAAAATTAATTTGGCTTATGGAAATTTGATGACTTTTCTAGTAAAGAAAATGGGAATTTGGAATCACATATATGAGATGGATCAAGTTAAAAGCAAAGATCAATCTATTTATCTGGGAAGTCTACCAAAGATGAAAGACAAGCTAGAAGGAGAAAAGTTTATCAAGACCCCCAAAAAAACTCAAAAGGATGAGCATTCCACCTCTGCTAAGAAAAAGTCAACCCCCTATCAAATTTTAGATGAAATGATTCTAAATTTACTAATGAGAATTGATGGGAAACTCATTAATCAATCTGCAAGAATTTAGAAAATTGAAGATAATTTGCAAGAGCTAGCAAATTTAATGAAAGAAAAAGAAAACCATCTTCTGGTCCTACAATTAAAGATACATTTACGGCACCAAGTTCAACACCAACAGGACAAGCTGATGAAAGTCCTACCTTCCAAGCTGAAGGTGTTCAACCGGAATCTAGTCCAAAAAGAAAATTACCCACCCTTGAGCTTGAAAATGAAGAAAAATCCAATGAAGGTATTGAAGTAATTGGATCCTTTAATGACAACTCTCCACCACATGATGAACCACAGGCAAAAAAATAATCTCCAACCAACTCTGAGGATGTTTTAACAATGGATGTCTTTCACCATATGGTAAAAGAAGAACAAGTAGAAAGAGAAGCAACAAAGAACATAGCTCAGAAGTCAACATATGCAAAGGCTTCCCCTAAGTCAATTCACACCATAAAAGAATGTGGACCTACTGATAAAGAACTAGGGCAAGCAGCTACATCTACCAAAGATAAACCCAAACCTCCTAGTAAAGGTAGAAAGACTATGGCAACAAAGACTAAGTTCCTTAAAAGGAGAAAGTCCTCCAGATTAGCTGACAAAGCCAAACCTTTAGCTAAATCTTCCATTCAAGATCTACCATAAGTTTCAAACACATCTCCCTCTAAGTCCTTATTGCCAGAACCATCACTTGTATCATATCCAAAACCCATTGGTGTTCATTTTGGAACAGATGAATCAACTCATTTTGACTCCTCTCAGATCTACACTTTATCCCTTTTTTGCTTATGACAAAAAATGGGAGATAGGTTATGGTAAAAGTAATTTTAGGGGAGAAAAGTGCAAGCAATTCAAGGGTAATTTAAGAATTTGACTCTAATTATGCTAGGTTGTGTAGGAACTTGAATCTGATGATGCTGAGTTATGAATGACAATATGTTATTTTAATTGATGATGGATTGATAATGAAATTTGAATGCTAAGAACTTACCTCTGTTATGCTTTTATGTTTGATGGATTGTTAAATGACATTTGATTTTGGAATGGATATGGTTTGTTGACAATATGTTGATGACAGTTAGTTACAATGCTGATAACATTTGTCAACCATTACTGATTATTCTGTAAGCATGTACGAAGGTACTCTTTTAAATGTCTGAATCTATGTCTGTTATTTTCTTTAAGAGAAAGATTAAAACTTATTAACATGATGAATAGGTTAATAAAATTACTTGAAAAAGTCATGCATACATTAAAAGGGAGAACACACTTAGGGGGAGAAATCCTCATCTTGTGCAAAACAAACAGAACTAATAGACATTATGCCTTTAATCAAGGAATGTTTTGTTATCATCAAAAAGGGGGGAGATTGTTGGCTCCATTAATTTTTGATGATAATAAAACATTCTCATTCATTTATGTCTAACTTTTCTACTTAAGTGTGCAAGAGAAAAATGTATGTCAATAATAAATTAATCACTCAAAAGCAAATATCAAAACTCGTAAGAATAAAGAGCTAAGTCACAAAACAGAAGCCTCTCAGTCGAATAATCAAGGGAGTTAGTTATCTAAAATTCAAAAGTGAAGTTGACTAGTTCAAGTAGATTGTGAGATAGAGAACACTTAGTTGACCAAGAGGCATGGTTAGTCAACTAAGAGCACACTGCCAAAAGTCAAGATTGAAAGATAGAGACAATTTAATTGTCTAGGAAGCATAGTTAGTCAATTAAGAGCTCACTGCCAGAAACTCTAATTACAAAACTGAGACAACTTAAATGACTAAGACGTATATTAGTCAACTAAGATCATTCTATTTGAAAATTTGAATTTGAATGCTAGAAGACAGATTAATGGCTAGAACTGACTCTAAACTATTTTCAACGGTCTGAAGCTGTCAAACATCCATCAGAGTTGTTTTTCAAGTATATAAGGCACTCCCAATGGCTACGAATCATATCGAAGGCTTCAAAGATAAAAAAGAGCTCAAAAATAGCAAAAAACTCTCTCCATACTTTCTGCACTTCACTCTAATCCTTGTAATAGAATTAAGCACTTCATTTTGTACCATTTAGATTAGATTAGTGATCATAGGTACTTCTTTATTTCTATTCTCCTTAATTACTTAGAGTGTGTGAGTCACTCTAAGGGGATTGATCTAGCTTGGGTTTGCTTGATTGGTTGTATAGGTTCTAACTTAGCCTAGGAAAAATTAGTTTTGGGTTTTGGTTGATCCAGGGAAAAACCATTGTTAAAGGTTCTGGCAGAGCCTGAAAAAAGCCATTGTAAAAGCTTGGTGGAAGCTTGGGAATTCCATCATTTATAGTGATTTGGCTTGAAAAATCCTTGATTGGAAGATCAAGGTAGGGATGTAGGTATTTGACTAAACCACTATAAATCTTTGTGTATTATCTACTATGTTTTATCTTTCATTTCATTTTTTCATTAGATCATTCTTCCATCTTGCATGCAACCTCTCATCATTGACCTTTAATTTGCCCTCGATTTGAAATCAGTTTTACTAGCATTCGAAAAGTGCAATTCACCCCTTCTAGCACATTTATTTGGGACCAACAGACATGTGAGATCTACATAGATCATAAGAGTCTTAAGTTCATCTTTGAGCAAATAGATCTCAATCTTCAGCAATGTCAATGAATGGAATTGCTTAAAGATTATGACTATATCATTTTATTGTTAGGAATATCATGATCAGGGCATTAACGTAGTGAAATAAAAAAATTGAAATAACATAAAATCATGCCTCCTACCATTGGATCACCTTGGTTGTTTAATGCAAAATTAAATACCACATAAAACTAGAAAAATGGTACATTTCCAAGTGATATCATAATCAAATGGATTCCTTTGCTTGACAAAACGTGAACACCTTTTGTGTGAAAGAATCCTAGCCACTCAATCGCTTGGCCTCCAATGATGCACACATGATTGCAACGGATCCTTCTTAAGGAGAGAGCTTTATGCCACGGGCTTGTGCTAGCAAGTGGATAACGATTTGTCCTTTTTTTAACTTTTGATTTCCAGCAAAGAATCATAAGAGAAGTTTTCAAAGAAAGAAAATAAACTTCTCAAGAGTGGCAGCACTCAAGAGAAAAAATCTTTTTTTTTTCTTTTCTTCTCTTAAAAAAGAATGGCTATAATGTGATATTTATATATATGTTTAACTTCTTAAATTTGGTGAAATAAGTCCTTAATATTATAACAATTATAATATTTAACCAATACCTAATTAACCTCTTTTAATTAGGTTCTTGGTAGTTAAAACCTAGAATTTGATTTAAGTCCAACTTAAATCATCACACTCTCAACTTAATCCAAATTGCAACCTTTATGTGTGACCCATTAGGTTCCTAACATGTTGGCAATGGAGTTGAATTATAATATTATTAATTAATTAATTTAAATAAATTATATTCGATTTTAAATTAACTAATTCAATTCCATAGACCATGATTAGCATCTAGCAATGCATCATGGCCACCCAATTGTTTGGAAAGTCAAAGGATTCTTTGATAACCTTTAAGTGTACAATTTTTCAATGTAATTCATTCCCTCATCATATATCCCGAAGATGATAAGAGCTTGGTGTAGTGTCTACTCTTATTGATCTCCATATTTGTTCTTGCAGTTAGATAATTAGCTTTATGGAGAGTCATGAAACTCATTTCATAATCTCCTAATCACCTTTGCCAAGGATTTGATTAAGCTAATGTCAGCCAAGAACTAATGAGATATTTCCTATCACGACCCGGTACTCCCTTCGAGCCCGTGACAACCGCCGCGAAGCCTCGGTAGACATTCTTCGCCCGAAATATCCATCGAAACCTAGCAAGGCTTTCACATCAGTATTCCCATGTCCCCTATGAGCAACAATTACTAAAATCATGTTTTAAAGGGATATAGACCATTTTTAATTTAAAAACAGTCAAAAAGAAAGTTCTACCACAAAGGGGTATTTTGGTAATTTTTTTTCAAAAATTTTGAAACTAGCTAAAAATGTAGTACATAAGTAGAAAACATATATTTCATAATCGTAAATATGTTTTGCTATCTAAAACGTCCGTTTAAAACTAAAACATAACTATTTGAATATAATAAAAACATTTAATGAAATATTCTATTTTCTTATAAAATAATTTTTATAGAAGTATCGGTAAATAACTTTTGTAGCGTAAAAACAAAATAAAATCATACATACTGTAATACGGATAATCAGAGTATGCAATTACATTTACAATGACACATGGACCCCCAGATGACCAAGAAGGTATAAGTTTGTAAACCTTTGCTTTCTAGGATGCAACTCCAAAATTATAGCTCGACGAGATCGACCGTCTACAGACTATCCAGAGCCTGAAATGGATGGAAATGAGGGTGCTGAGATTATATAATCCTAGTGAGTAAACAGATATCATCTAAACTATCTAAAGTCGAGTAAATAGAGACAAATAAAATATTCCATTCCAATATATGTTTCATAATATGAATATTCGGTTTACTCAAATAATCAACTTGGCTTATGAATTTATGATAACTTGGCTCCTGCCAAAACCATTCCCGAGGATACCTTGACTGAGGCATCTAACTGAGACCGCCAAGGCTGTTAAATGTCTTATACACATGAACACATTTTATATCTGAAACATAGCCATTCCTTGGCGTTGGCTGAGTCTCACTCTCACATGGTGGTCTGCGTGAGGTGCACTCAAACTTTACCTCAAGAGACGTCCTCCACACGACTCTCCTATCGAGGTAAGAATACACTTGGATTTCGTGCCTCTCTAATAGGCTGGTCCACGAAACCCGTGTCACTGCAATGCACATTTTATCTACCACCAGGTTCATAAAATTTCAACTGCATGACATGGCAATTTATTACTGCCTAGCCTCTCAAGGCTAAATGCACAGTTCACGTATATTTCAATACAAATACCAGTTCAGCCATTCATGCTCACATATTGCCATAAGCCATTCAATTTAAATCATAATGTACAACAGAACAAGTAGTCAATCTCCAATTACTCTATTTTCCAAAATTATCATTCAATTTCTAGAAAATTCATAAAATTCATTTCATTAAATCACATTTTATTTATAAAACATAAAGATTTTTCCATTTAAACTCATTTTCCATAAAATTGCAAAATTGGATAAAAACCTACTTTAGATAATTAAGATGATAGTAAGGTTACTCACAGTACTAAGAGTTCGAAATACTCCTATTCTCCATTCTCGAGTACAATCTCTTATCGATATCAAATGGCTCACCACCTATCCATAATACATAACACGAAATTCAATAATTTGGGTTAAACCATTATAAACTATTTTAGGCTCTTATCTATATGTATGCATGAGATAGGATGTGAAAGGTTTGAGACAATCGCTTAATTATGGTGTTTGGCGTAACTTGCCTATACATGGTTTAAATTGCTAAAACCTTCAATTCAACTTCAATTCGATCCATTTCACTCTCAATACTCGAATTCTATCCAAAATACCTCAATGAGTGTGAATCTAATTTAATTTATCAGTCCTAAACCACAAAACACATATATCTATACATTAGGTAAAAATTTAGATTTTCATGCCAAATTTTTCCATTTAATTTTGAACATCACCAATCATCAAATTCCATCAAAATACAATAAAATATCACAATTTACAGCCTCAATATTCTCCCTATGAAATTCAGCTATAATGGATCTAATGAAGAACAAATTGTTTTCTTGCTAAATTTTCATGCTAAGCATCACTAACTAACTAAAAACACTAGAATATGTTGAAATCTAACTAATTCAAGCATCAAAACCTCTCTCTAAAGCTTTGACCAACAAGAACACCATCATGAAATCTTGATTCTCAACCGTTTAAAATGGAAAATAATGCACAAGAATGATAGATCACTAGCCAAAATCAAGAAATTTTTACCTTTTTCACTTGTTTCCTTGAATTCTCACTCCTTTCTCTTGAATCTTGGTGGCTGGGGTTTTTGTTCTTCTTTCCCTCTTTGTGCTTAGCTATGGCCGGCCAAATGAAGTGAAGAGAATGGGTTTAAATTGGCTTTTTCAAGGATAATATTAAATGGTTAAAAATGTGCCACGTGCCACCCTATTATTGGATCGCTTTTTAAAACTTAATAATTAAGCAATACTTCACCACAAATAATTTCTCACTCATACACAATAAATAGGTGTATTTCATGTGCTGGACATGTGTAGGGTGGTGCAAAATTACAATTTCACCCTCAAGGTGGTAAAATGATAATTTTGCCCCTATGTTCCTAAAAATACCGGGATCACAATTGTTTTCACTTTTCAACCACAAATTATACTCCAAATGATCAATCTTAGTCAAATGTTGTCAAAATTGTTTCTAAAAATTCACATTTTGTCCTCAAGTGGTAAAATGACCATTTTACCCCTAGACCATGAAAATTCTAGTTTAACTCCAAATCAGTCTTCGAACTCCAAATCACTATATTAAGTCATCCTGGGAATGTGAAATTCCCAATTTCATCTTAAAATCTCCATTTGAACTAGTTCGAGGCTTAAATCAACTTTGTTGTACCTCTAGGTACACTACCGACTCTTGACAATTTTTCGGGGCTTTCCAGGTTTGAAATCAAGTTATCCATCACCTGTATGACATGGCAGATATTTTATAAGGTTAGGCTTGACATTTCCCCTTGAATCACTGGAGGTGATGATTCCTATCTTGACCACTCATTTGCCTTCACATGTTTCATACCATGCCCAAAAACATCTTGTTTTGGTATCTTTGGTTAGGCACCGTAGGGATGAAATCAAAGCATAATACTCCACATACATGACAATCTGGTGTCTCAAGTCTAGGGAGTAGTTACACAACTAACACATGAAATGTATTGCATAGACACTTCAGTGAAATACCAAATGCGCTTCACATGGCGAGGCATATTCAGTGAACTCGCTCTGCCATGGCAAGCACCCACATGCTAGTTCCAAGTATCTCTATACTTTAACCTATGAAAATGATTGCTTACTTCACAAGTAAGGAACATAACATGTGCCAATCTTTGAGCATTATTAATGCCCTATCTCAATAATACAATGATCAAGAACTTTTGGGAACAATGCTTTAATGCGTAAGGATTTCATAATTATATCCCAATATAATTCCTTTGGAAGGCATATATAGTTCCATGGGCTTTATCTACATAAGTACAAAAGGTAATTAAATCACAAACTTATGGATAAATAACTACCTCAATGTTATTATGAATAACAAAATGTCATGCATGAATATCTCAAAATTACATTTCCTATGCAACCACAGATTGGCTTGTAGGGCTTATACTAACATTTATATCACCCCGACAAGGGAAATGTGGTAGCCAATGCTTTGAGCTAGAAGTTTGTGGGGAGTTTGGCCCACATGATCATTTGTCGGAGACATTTGGTAAGTGATATCCACGACCTTGGAGACATGGAACTGCATTTTGAAGTCAATAGGACTTATGCTTTACTAGCACATTTCTGAGTTAGGCTTATGCTACTCGATCGCATTAAGGAAGTCGAAGATAAAGATTAATGGGTGACCAAAGCCTTAAATGGTGTCAAAGGGAAGAAAGGGTAACACTTTGTTAGAGGTTTCGATGGGTTACTTCGTTTTGGAGCAAAAGTGTATGTGCCAGATATGCATAGACTTAGGAAGAACATTCTTTAAGAAGCACATTTGTCTATGTCATGACCCGGTACTCTCCTAGAGCCCGTGACAACCGCGCGACGTCTTGATTGACATTCATTTCTCGAAATACCGATCGAAACCTCGCAAGGCTCTAATATCAGTTTTCTCACCTCCCCTGTGAGCAACAATTGCTAAATATCATGTTTGAAAGGATTATAAGCTATTTTCAAATCAAAAAAATAAAAAATAATTTTTGTCTCATAGGGGCATTTTGGTCATTTTTTCCTAAAAATTTTGAAACCTGCTGAAAACATAATACATAAGGGGAAAATACACATATCATTACTAAAAATAAGTTTTAATGTCTAAAACATTCATTTAGAGTGAAATTGTAGCTAATAGAATAAAATAAAAACATTGAATAAAATATTCCATTTTCTTGTAAAACAATTTTTATAGAGAGCTATGTAAATAATTTTTACAGCGTAAGAACAAAATAAATTCATACATATAGTAACACATATAACCAAAGTATGTAATTTACTTTACAATGACATGTAGGCCCCCGAATGACCAAAAGTAACAAAGGTTGTGGACTTACAATTTCTGAGAATGCAAATCCAATATAACCTTCGATGTAATCGACTATCTACAAACTGTCTTGAGCCTGAAATGGGTGGAAAGGAGGGTGGTGAGTTTATATAAACCCAATGAGTAAACAAATACTATCTATAACATCTAAAGCCGAGTAAATAGTGACAATCGAAATATCTCATCACAACATGTATTTCATAACATGAAAATTCATTCCAAACCATGTAAACAATTGTGTTTCATAAAATTACTTAACAAGGCTTATGATTTTCTTAAAAACTTGGCTCATGCCAAAACTCATACTTGGTGTCAACTTGATCAGAGGTATCCAACTGAGTCCGCCAAGGCTGTTAAAAGTCATATACGCATAAAACACATTTTTATGTTAAAACATAGCCATTCCTTGGGGTTGGTTGAGCTCACCCTCACGTGGTGGTTCAGCGTGAAGTGAACTCAGACCTCACCTCAAGAGATACCCTTCGCGCCTCTCTACTGAGGTAAGACATAACTGGGTTTACCGTGCCCTTCTAATAGGCTGGTCCACTGAACTCGCCACTGCAGTGACTAATTAATTAACCTACCATATCAATAAAAATTTCAACAGCATGACATGGCAATTACATTACTACCCAACCTGTCAAGGCAAAATAAACAGTTCATATAATTTGAACACAATTTCTAATTCAGCCATTCATGCCAATATTACCATAGCCATTCAATTCAAACCATAAATTTACAACTCAAGCAAACAGTCTCCAATTACTCAATTTCTAAAATCATCATTCAATTTCAAAATGATTTATAAAACTCATTTCATTTAATCACATTTTACTTATAAAACATAAGGATTTACCATTTAAACTCATTTTTCTATAAAATCACAAAAACAAATAAAAACTACTTTCGATAATTAAAATGATAATAAGGTTACTCACTAATTTCGGGAGTCAATGTACTCCTAGTCTCGGTCTTCGGGTACAATATCTTTACCCTTATCGGAAGATTCACCACCTAGACATAACGCGCAATAAGCAATTTACTATATTTGTGCTAAACATTTATTAAACTAATTCAGGCTCTATATCAATGCGGGAAATGGGATGCGAAATGTTCTGATTATTATCTAAATACGGTGTTTTACGTAGATTCAATTATGTATGGGGCTGAAATGGTATTGACCTAATTTACACTATACATCGATTAATTGGCCAAAATATCCAATTCAACTCCAAATAAATTCATTTCACTTCCAATACTCCAAATCATCAAATACAAGCTAGATAACATGTAATATCACAAAATCCATCATCAATTTCTCCCTTGTAAAATTCAGCCATTGAAGGTTTAGTGTAGATCATGTGATTTTCATGCTTGATGTTTACACCTAACATCATAAAACAACTAAAAACACCTAAATAGCATGAACTTCATCAAAGTCCATTATCCAATTTCTCTCTTGAAAAATTTAGCCAATGAGTGTGGGTGAAGGGCATGAAATTTCTTGCATGTTTTTCATGCTAATCATCACCAAACAACTAAAAACACTAGAATAACCTAAAATCTAGCTAAATCCAAGATCAAACCCCCCCATGTCTGGCCAACAAACGTATCTTAATGCAAACTTGATTCTCAACCATGGAAAATGAAAAAGAATGCATAGGAAAGGTAGATCACAAGCTAGAATTAAGAAATTTTACCTTTACTTGCTTAATTCCTTCAAATCCACCAAATTTCCCTTGAATTTTCTTAGCTAGGGTTTTTTTTTCCTTTCTTTCCCTTTTCTTTGGTGTGGCCGGCCATGAAGAATGGAATGGCTAAGGCTTAAGTTGGTTTTACAAGGAAAATTATAAGAGGATAAAAACTTGCCATGTGTCACCATATGATTTGTCCATTTTCAAAACTTAATAATTAAGTATTCTCCCACCACCACACATAATACCTCACTTATCCTTAGTATAATAGATAAAATTCTTGGGCTTAACAAATGTCATGGTGGTGTAAAATTCCAATTACGTCCTCATGGTCACTTAAAATGACCGTTTTGCCCTTATACTCGAAAAATATCAAAATTAAAATTTTTCACTTCTCAAGCTCAAATTATGTTCCAATTAGTAGAACTTGATCAAAATTTCATCCACCATTCCAATTTTGCCCTCGAGTGGCAAAATGACCATTTTACCCTTACGTTATGAAAATTCCAAATTTGACTCCAAATCAATCCTCAAACTCCAAATCACTATTTTAAGTCATTCTAAGGTTCAATAACTCTCGAATGCATCTTAAAATCTCTATTTGGACTAGTTCAAGGCTTAAATCAACTTAATTGTACCATTAGGTACAATACCGCCTTTTCATGATTTTCGAGGCATTTAAGTATGCAGACATGCTTTCTAATGTTGAGCTGGGCTTGACAATCTACTTATGTATACATCTTGAAGCCACCAAAATGTACCATGACTTGAGAGAGGTATATTGGTAAGAAAGCTAGAAAAAGAATGTAACAGAGTTTATAGCTAAGTGTTTAGTATGCCAATAAGTTAAAGTGGAGCATTAAAGACCTATAGGTTTGCTAAAACCTACACCTATAGCCGATTGGAAGTGGAAGCACATATTTATGGATTTTGAAATATGATTACCCCGCATTAGTAAAGGTTGCAATTCCATTTATGTTATACTTGATGGATTGACTAAATCTGCACACTTCTTACTGTTGGTCCCTATAAAATGTGCTAAAGGGGGATGAATAACACAATTCGGCTTTTTAACAAGATTATAAACTAATCTTAAAAGCAAAGAAAGTAAAACAAAGAAAAGAATACATAAGGATTTAGAGTGGTTCGGTCCAAGACCTACATTCACTACCTTGATTATCCAACCAAGGATTTTAACCAAACTTCACTAGCAAATGGTGGAATTACCAAGCTCCCACCAAGCTTTTACAATGGCTTTTACCAAGCTTAACCATAACCTTTACAATAGTTTTTCAAGGGCTCAACCAAAACCCAACACCTAACTTTTCAAGGCTAAGTTAGAACCTTCACTCTTTCAAGCCACCTAGCTTGAAACAATCACTTAGAATGAATCCCTCAATCTAGGAATACATGAAGAAAAGTAAAAAAAGCACCTATTAATCACACAATTGATCTAAATGGTACAAGGTTAAGTGCTAATTACAATTACAAAAGATTGACGTTTGAGTGTAGTGAAGTATAAGAAGAATTTCTAAGTTTTTTGCTTTTTCTTGGTTTGAATATGTTGAAATCTCTCAAAAAAGCTTATTCTCTAACCTTGGAAGACTCTTTTATACTTGAAGAAGCAAGTTTGATGGTAATTAGGCTGTTTGTGACTATTGGAAATAGTTTGTGGTAGGTTTTAGCTGTTAATATGTCTTGTAGTACTCTGGTGTAAATTGCTGATAAAGAGCACTTAGTCGACTAACTTCTTCCTTGGTCGACTAAATTGATCCTGTCTTGGTCGCAGATTTTGGCAGAGAACACATAGTCGACTAACTTATTTTCTTGGTCAATTAAGTTGGTTCTGTTTCTCAATATGCTTCAGCCTGCCACTTCTCCAATTTCAAACAACCTAACTTGAAACAATCACTTAGAGTGAATCCCTCACTCTAGGAATACAAGAAGAAAAGTAAAAAAAGCACCTATTGATCACACGATTGATCTAAATGGTACAAGGTTAAGTGCTAAATACAATTACAAAATATTGGCGTTTGAGTGCAGTGAAGTAAAAGAAGAATTTCTAAGTTTTCTGCTCTTTCTTGGTTTGAATATGTTGAAATCTTTAAAAAAAGCTTCTTCTCTAACTTTGAAAAACTTTTTTATACTTGGAGAAGCAAGTCTGATAGCAATTGGGTAGTTTGTGACTATTGGAAATAGTTTGTGGTAGGTTTTTGCCCGTTAATTTGTCTTGTAGTACTCTTGTGCAAATTGCTGACAGAAAGCACTTAGTCGACTAACTTCTTCCTTGGTCAACTAAGTTGGTTCCGTCTTGGTCGTAAATTTTGGTAGAGAGCACTTAGTGGACTAACTTATTTTCTTGGTCGATTAAGTTGGTTCTGTTTCTCAATATGCTTCAACATGCCACTTCTCCAATTTCAAGCAACCTAACTTGAAACAATCAGTTAGAGTAAATCCCTCAGTCTAGGAATACAAGAAGAAAAGTAAAAAGAGCACCTATTGATCACACGGTTGATTTAAATGGTACAAGGTTAAGTGCTAAATACAATTACAAAAGATTGGTGTTTGAGTGCAGAGAAGTACAAGAAGAATTTCTAAGTTTTTTGCTCTTTCTTGGTTTGAATATGTTGAAATCTTTCAAAAAAGCTTCTTCTCTAACCTTGGAAAACTTTTTTATACTTGGAAAAGCAAGTCTGATGGCAATTGGGCAGTTTGTGACTATTGGAAATAGTTTGTAGTAGGTTTTAGCCGTTAATCTGTCTTGTAGGACTCTTGTACAAGTTGCTGACAGAGAGCACTTAGTCGACTAACTTCTTCTTTGATCGATTAAGCTGGTTCTGTCTTAGTCGCAGATTTTGGCAAAGAGCACTTAGTCGACTAACTTATTTTCTTGGTTGATTAAGTTGGTTCTGTTTCTCAATATGCTTCAGCTTGCCACTTCTACAATTTGAATTTTGGCCAACCAATGTTCTTCGTTATTCAACTAGGGAGCTTCCTTTATGTTGATCAATCTTATTCCTTATCCATATCAACTTTTTATGTGCATATTTGAAAGATTGACTTATTATTTCTTTATAAATTTGTGTCCTGCACACTTTGATAGAAATGTTAGACATACAAGGATGGGAATGTTTTATAATCATAAAAAACTAATGGAGCTAACACTTACTAATGACTACCACCTATGAAGAGGCATAATACGTTAGACTGTACATTAAGGAAATTGTGCATTTGCATGAAGTTCTAATTACCATAGCCTTGAAGAGATGTACCTAATTTAGTAGTCAATTTTAAGGTAAATTCCAATAGGCTTTAGGAACTAAGTTTAATTTTAGCACTACTTTTCATCCTCAAATCGATGGATAGTCTGACAGGACTATACAGACCTTAGAGGATATTTTATAGGCTTGTGTGGTTGATTTTGGAGTTACATGGGATCAACATTTACCTTTGATAAAGTTTACCTACAATAATAGTTATCAGGCTAGCATTGAGATGGCACCTAAGGCCTTTTATGGGCATAAATATAGATCACCTATCAGTTAGCTTAAGGTTAGTGAATGGAAGCTGCTTGGACCGAAGACAATTTAACAGGTCATTGACAAGATTCGATTAATTCAGGATAAGTTGTTTAAAGCTTAAAGATGTCAAAAATCATATGCTAACCATAGACATCAAGACTTAAGGTTTGAGGTATATTCGACCATTTGAGATCTTAGAGAAAGTTAATGTTGTAGCTTATACATTAAGGCTACCCCGGATCTTTCTAGTATTCACCCCGTATTTCATATATTTGCATTATGTATGTACCACATGATTTGTTATAAGGGATTTAGTTGGGTGATTACTTGTCAAATGATGAGGTACCTATTGAAATCATGAATAGACAAGTAAAATGACTTGACACTAAATATGTAACTTCAGTGAAAGTTCTTTGGTGTAACCATTCTAAAGAGGAGGTGACTTGGGATGTCAAAGACAAAAAGCACATGAAGAACCCACATTTATTTCAAAATTAAGGTAACTACCTTTGTCACGACCCCAATTCTCGGGCCATGACCGACTCATTAGCCCAATGAGCGTAGCTCACTAAGCCCAAGCAAGCTTATACTACTTATTTTAATGAACGATTTGTCAACTAATGCAGCCTTACGCATTCTCAAATAGTGTGAAGATAGCCAATTCTCGATGGCATTACCGATTAAAACATGTATTCATACATTGTTCATCATATGTAACTCAATACTTACATTACATGAACATTTTCACATAACAAAAAGGACCTGTAATTTCCAGCGGAGAACAATGAAAAATGGATTGCTATTGAATGCCATACACCTACCAGGAGACGAACTACGGGGACTTCTCGATCTAGGATCCAACAGTCTCTGGATCCGAAAACATGAATTTTTTAAAAACCATGAGTACTAAACTCAGTGAGCAAACATTAGAAGGGAACAAGCAATATTGGCCAGGAATTTTGATAACCATGATGCACTGATTAAAAACGAGACAATTTTGATCTAGTTAACATTAAAACCCCATTTTTTTCCTCAATTCAAGTCATTTTGCAATGAGGTAGAGAGTTCTTGAATTCACACATAGATAGATATATAAACACATATAATCACGTGCAATTTCATCCACCACACTATTTTTCCTTTACTCTAGTGCACTCTCTACTGGCACCAAGCAATAAGACCATGTGTGCGCTCCCTACTCGCACAGTCGTTGGTCATCAGGTGTACTTTCCCCCACTAGTGCATAGCAAAATGACCATGTGTGCACTCCCTAATCGCACATCATTCTCGACATTGCAATTCCCACTCCGCACATGCACGGTTACATCAATTTCGCCAAAGTTTATTAATAATGCATATCAACATAACATAAAGGTACATAGATTCAACACAACCAAATTTCACATTAGTAAAAATAATATTTCACTAAAAGCTTGTTCCCATGGTACTTGTTCTTTTATAGAAAAGTAAGTTGAATAAAATCATTCAAACATTTTATTCAAATACGTTCGTATTCCCAAAACCATTTTGAAATACAAATTCACTCACCAATTTTTTTTTTTTGGAAGTCGAATTCGGATACTTCGACTATAAATCCTTCAATTAGTCGAAGTATCCGATAAATTAGTCTACGCGTCCAATTTAGCTCCAAACTACACCATTTCATTTCCAATACTTCAATTCACCAAACATCAGTCAAATAACACAAAATTCAGCTTAATCACCTTCACAATTCTTCTTGAAAATTTTGACCATTGTGGTGTATTCACACTAAAATTTTTCTTATTTGTTTTTCACACCACAATTCATCAATTCTCAACTAATTCATTTGATCACAAAATCAATTCATTATTCTCACACTTCACATAGGGTTTGGCCATTGAAGGATACCAAAGATTTTGTGGTTTTCTTCACTTGTTTTCATGCTACACACCATTAATCACCTAAAAACACTAACATACCTCAAAATCAAACCAATTTCAACATCATTTCTTCACCATACCCATTCGGTCAGCATCAAACCCATTATGAACACATGTTATTCAACCATGGAAATAAGAAATTAAATCATGGGTATGATAGATCTCAAGTAAAAATTGAGAAATCTAACCTTTTTCCACTTGATTGCTTGAATTTCCATAATTTCTCTTTGAATTTCTCCACCTAGGGTTTTATCTTTTCTTTCTTGCTTTTGTTCTTGCTTTGGCAGAATATGGGAAGGGAAAAATGGGGATTTATGGGCTGATTTTTCAAGTTAAAAATTAAAAAGTCAAAGCTTGACACGTGGCATTCTCTTATTGGTCCAAAATTTAAATATTTAACTTTTAATTCTTTAATTCTCCACCACATTGTCACGACCCAATTCCCGGGCCATGACCGGCGCAAGGACCCAATGAGCATAGCTCACTAAGCCCAAGCAAGCCTATTGTCACTTACTTCACTTACTGTATTCCACATATTCTCGTGTGAGGCATCCACACGTAATGCACCCAGTGTGCATACAATGCCAATTAACCATGGCACATCCAATCACACATACACACACACACCTTTTCCCAGGTGTGAACATAGCCAAAACACAATGGCATTATCAACATTAATATACATGCACTATACCAGTCATGTATTTAGCAATTCACATTGCTTACACATATTCACAATCATACCAGTCAAATATAAACTCCGACAATGTACATTACATGTACATATCCATCAAACAAAAACCCAAGACTACCAGCGGAGACATGTACAATAAAGCGGTGACTAGTGAATGCCAGACACCTACCAGGAGATGGACTGCTGTGATCCCGCGATCTAGGAATCTATAATCTCCTGATCTGAAAACATGAATTTTTAAAAACGTGAGTATAAAACTCAGTGAGCAAACATTAGATAGGAACAAGCAAAAATGTCCGGAAGGATTATAAAATATGATGCACACATTTGAAACACATTCATTTTTGTCCAATTAATTTCCCAACCCTTCCCCTCATTTAATTTGACTATTAATTGAATAACATTCAATTTCATGCGCAATCACACAAATATCACCATTCTCTCACCAACTCATGTGCACCTCGTGCACTAACAATATCACTCAATCTCATCAGCTCATGTGCACCTCGTGCACTAACAATATCACTCAATCTCACCAGCTCATAGCTGGAGTCATAATCATCATGTCCACCATGTGCACTCACCAGCTCATGTGCACCCCCACGTCGGGCACATAGCTAGAGTCATAATCATCATGTGCACCATGTGCACTCACCAGCTCATGTGTACCCCCACGTCGGGCACATAGCTAGAGTCATCATCATGTGCACCATGTGCACTCACCAGCTCATGTGCACCCCCACGTCGGGCACATAGCTAGAGTCATAATCATCATGTGCACCATGTGCACTCACCAGCTCATGTGCAGCCCCACGTCGGGCACATAGCTAGACTCATCATCATGTGCACCATGTGCACTCACCAGCTCATGTGCACCCCCACATCGGGCACATAGCTGGAGCTACAGTGTGCATTCCCTCACATCGTGTACAAGCCGAAATTTCCACATCCAGTTTCACCGACATAAGCCTTTCCCATATCATGCACATGCACAGTTGCATATATACATCAACCATAACAAATGTCAATTCATCACACATATTCACACATATGTGACAATAAGTTATAAGAACACATAATGTCATGCATACCACATAATTCCATCACTTAAAATCATTTTATCAGGAGCTTGTTCCCAGCACATATATTTTTAAAAACTTTGAATAAATCATTTAATCATTCATTTCAATACAATGTGCATTTCCCAAATATTTTGAAATGCAAGTCCACTCACCGTCTCACAAATATCCGGATTCCGGATGCTCTCGGATTAAAAATCCTCAGTCACGATCCCTTTTCCTTTCTCGGTCTTCTCACCAACTTAACACAAAATAAAATCAAGAAATTTACTATAATGCCCCCAACTAATATAAACTAATTTAAATTACTAGCGTGTGATACGTAAGAGCAAAATCGCGTCCGATTATCGCATTTACGCGGTATTGCCTAATTTCGACCGTTCAGTCGATAAATTGGCCATTAAGCCCGATTCAATTCCAAATTGATCCATTCTTTTTCTAATACCTTAATTCAGCCCATACCATGTAATTGATGCCAATTTCAGAATCCTACCCTTTCCGATTCCTTATGGAAAAATTCGGCCAATGCAGTGCATTTGCACTGAAAATTTTCCTACTATATTTTTTTACTTGCATTTGTCATTTTTCTATTTTCCTTCATTTCAAATGAAATCATTTCATTTGAAATGAACCAATTCCTCATGCATTCTCTACACACTAGGTTCGGCCTAACAAAGAACAACCATGGAATCAATTTCTTTCTTCCATTTTTCTTCCATAATCATGCTTAACTACCTCTAACTACTAACATAGTCTAAATTCAATCCAATCCAACAATCCTTCCTCATCCATACCCATTTTTCAGAATTAAACTCTTCATGATATTTCCATATTCAACCATTGAAATCAAGAACAAAAGCATTGGTAAGGTAAATCACAAGCCAAAGTAAAGATTTATTACCTTTTTCAAGTGATTTCCTTTGAAAATCACACTTTTCCTTAGATTTCCACCTAGGTTTTGTGTTTTTCTCTTTTGTTCTTCTTGTTTTTCCTTCAATTCTGGTGGGTGCCGACTTTGAGAGAGAAATGAGGGTTTAAATGCTGATTTTTATGGCTTAAATAATAAAATAAACAAGGTTGCCACGTGGCACCATGTGATTGGCCCGTTTTTTGACTTTTTTGACTTTTTCTCCCATTTGATCTCCACCACTTGATTCATCAAGTCAACATCTGATCCAAGGTTGACCATGGCTGGAAAAATTTATTCTGGTAGTGAAAAATTACCGAAATGCCCCCGAGATGGCAAAATTACGATTTTGCCCCTATACTCCGAAATGTCCCGAAATTTCATTATTGTCACTATCCAACCTCAAATATCACTAATATAAATCAATATTACCCAATTGGGGTAAAATCCTTTCAAAAAAATTCACATTTAGCACTCCGGTGGCAAAATTACCATTTTGCCCTTGTGCTCCAAAAACACTGAAAATCACCATTTTTCACTGCTAAACATCATTTTATACTCCAAAAATCATAACTGTATGTCACATAATTATATTTGGCCCAATGTGATCAAATCTTAGTTAAAAATCTCCATAAATCAACAAATGAGAAAATGACAGTTTTGTCCTTAACCGGTCAATTTTCCCGATTAACTCCAGACTGGACCTTGAACTCCGAATCACTATTCTGACCTATTCTGTGGGTCTCAGAATTTTGAAATTCCCCTTAGAATTTCTATTAAACTAATTTGAAGCTCGATTTAACTTAATTGTACCATTAGGTACAATACCGGCTTTTCAACCAATCAGACAGGGTCTCACACACATAATTTCTCATATTTATCCATTTCCATGATGAATAAAATACCCTGGTCTTGACAAGTGTTGGGGGTGAAAAATTACCGTTTTGCCCCCCGTGTGGCAAAATTACCATTTTGCCCTTATGCTCCAAAAAATACTGAAATTAAAATTTTTCACTGCTAAACCTCATATTATACTCCAAATGATCAATCTAAATCAAAATTTTCATCAAATATCCAAATCAAAATTTTGGGTGACAAAATGACCATTTTGCCCCTACATAGTCAATATTCTCGATTGACTCCAAATCAGACCTCTAACTTCGAATCACCATTTTAAATCAGTCTGTGGGTTTTAAAATTCTCAAATTCATCTTAGAATCTCTATTGGAACTAGTTCGAGGTTTAAATCCACTTGATTGTACCACTAGGTACAATATCGATCTTTTGGAAAATTTTTCAAAGGTGTTTCAAGTATGCAAGCATTCTATCTACGGTCTTATAAAGGTTGAGGCCTCACAACCTTGTTGGTTTAAATTTGAGGATAAAGTTTCTTAAGGGAGAGAGAATGTGAAACCCCTAATTTTCGTTACTTGGACAAATTAGATAATTGACTTGGTGAGCTTAGGAAATGCATTGACTAGCTTAAGTCCATTGATATCTAACCTTGAGAAAACCATTCACAAAATCCTTGAAAGTTAGTGAGTGGACTAGTGTTGATTTAGAATTCAAAAGGGTTAATTTTTGGAAATTAGAGGTTGAAAGGTCAATCCTTTCCCTTAAGAAGTAAACCTTAAAAATCTTTTCAAAAAGAGGTAGCTTTCTAAACCATGGTCAACTAACCCCTCAAAGTAATCAACCTTAAAGTATATTTTTAGCCATAGTCGACCATTTACCTTAAAAAGTTGACCTCAAATTACACCAACAAAAAACTAAAACCTTAAAAACCCCAAAACCTAAGCCTCTTTCATTTTCTATCACCTGAGCCTCTTTCATTTTCTATCATTCTCTTTGTTGCTCCACTCATTTTCTCTCAAATTTCTTAGCTCTCAAGACCCTTAAACTCCACTACCAAATCTTGATCTTTAAAAACTAAGGGTAAAGATTTCTAGTTCCTAAATCTCTCTTAAATCTCTTTCAAAAACATATTTTCAAGTTTTAATTTTTATTTCTTTATTAGGACCTAAATTTTGTAACTAGGGTTTCAAAATTTGTTTAGAACTCTTGTGTAAAAGCACACCAAGGTAAGGAAATGTGTAAGTTGAGTAGGATATTTGATAGGAATAAATTTTAGAACAACTATTAGGCAAAATCTTTAGATAAGCATGGGTTATATAGAGTTAGAAGTGCGTATTTATTGTACTATGAAATTATTATGGGTCTTTAAAGATATTAATGATTAAACACCATTTTAGGTGCTATTAGAGTAGTTTGAGTTTTGAAGGAATTAAGCTTGCAATGAAAGGTGCTAAAAGGAAAGCCATGCTTCAACAAAGTGAGTAGATACTATGTTTTTAATTATTTTAATATAATGAAGCATGCATTTTCTACAACCTCGCATTAAATTGTATTTTTGATAAATTTTGTGATGTGAATGATGATTTCAAGTTTGCTTGATGGAAGCTAAGTATACTATGAAAATATGTCTAACGTGTATAGTTTTGAACATAGGGAGCAAGCCTTTCAATTGTTTAATAACTCAAAATTGATATTTATCTATGATTAGTTGAATGGTTGATGATTCAAAAATTTGGAATAAAAAATCATTAGTTTTGCATAGACCCTAGTATTAGGTTAATTTGTCCTTGAGATATTAGTATGATTGATGACTTTGATTTACTTTTGTTTCGAACTTTGGTTTTGTTTCAATCTTTTATTTTGTTGATGACTAGATTCATCATTTGGTTAGAAATGGACTTTGGAAACCATGATTTAGTTTTTTTCTTTTTTCGACTCTCTTAATTTTTGATGGTGAATGAATTCATCCTTTTGTTTGGAAGCATTTTGTTTTAATGGAGCTTACTCAAGTTATGGATAGGTAGCTAGTGATAATAGTCGTTACCCATTGTGCATAATGCTTTGTTTTGTTTGATAATGGATGCGATCCTACCCTTTGCCCTTTGATAAATGATTAATGACTATGTCCCAAACCATTTTGGAGCCACGGCACACTTTGTTTTGATTGTCCATTATATCTAGTGCTCCAAGATCTATTTGAAGTGATATTTGACATAATTGTTTTAGATTTTTTATATTTGTTTCGACTTTGGTGTTTGGACTTTTGATATTTGTTCTGACATTGGTGTTTGGACTTTTGTCATTTGTTTCAATTTTGGTGTTTGGACTTGATCTATCAGATCAAAGATAGATTATGTTTATTTGTGAATTTAAATAGTTTCAAAGAATTTTATAAATGTAATGAATTTATTTTACAATTAAATTTTTGTACTCTTCGAAATCTACTTAAAATGTTTTCTTTTTAAATCGATTTTAAATATTTATTTCCATTGTAATTCTTGAATGTTTTATAAATAACAAATTCATTTCAAAGGTTTATGAATGGGTTTTTGACAAAACTTTATTTAAAACATTCCCCAAATAAATTTGTATTCATTGAGATAAAGATTTAAGATTTTTGAATTATTGATTGTGCTTGTTATCCTTGGATATTTTATATAGCTCAAAACTTGAACTCCCAAAATCTTTGGATATTTGATATTCTTGAACAAGCAGACTTCGGTATTGTTTGGAATTAGAGTATTTGCATTTTTTTAAAAAAAGTATCTTGCATAAACACTCTCATATTTGTTTGTCCTCCCCCCCCCCCCCCCTCCGACTAGGTATCTGCTCACGGAGTTACTTTATAACTCATACATGTAAGATGCATTTGTTGTTTCAAATTAGTAGATTGTTTGATTTACTGTCCTTTGGGAAGAGCTACTTTCTACAGTCGATTTGGTTGGTAATCAATAAGGCATCTAGTAGGTGTTTGCATTTTTGTTTAAGTTGTACTCTGCTAGTCTATCTACTGTGTTAGTATATCATGTATATTAAACTATTTTTATATTTTGTAACAAATGTTATACTTTGGGACTATAACGGAATGGCTTACACTTTAAATTGCCCAAGGTAGCTTATAATTTAAACTTTGTATTTGTTATGCTTCCACACTTTGAGCACAAAATGTTGTGATTCGACCTCATGCTCAAATATGAAAATAATCAATAAATTAAAATTATAACGTAGCGAAAAAATAAATAAATAATATTTAATCAGAGAAACGGTCGAATCCGACAAGATCAATGTTTGTATTTTCATGTAACTTTCAAATAAGTATGAACACTCATAAGTTTAAGAATTACATACCTTGCTATGGATATCGTAATTAAAAGCCAATTAAATCAAAATATTTGCTTCTTCAACTTTAGAATTTGTCAAATCTTCAACCACCCAAGTGTTTGGCCTCTAACAGTAATCCACACAGTGATTGAATAAGACCTTCTCAAAGGTAGAATTTTTTTTTTGGTTGTGCTAGCAAATTTAGTTTCAAAAACAAAAAGACCAAAATTCTTGCCGAATCTTATTTTTGTTAGACAAAGAAAACTATTTTACTTTTCTTATTTTATAAAACAATTGAGAATTGGTTTTTGGGCTTCTTATTTTTAGTTTGCCAATATAATATATTTATATAGCCAAACTAAGTTGTAACCCTAAATACAGCAGTTGTATTTTAATTTAATTAAGTCTTTGAGAACTTAATTAATTTCTACTTTATTTTGGTCTCTTTTAATTAAGTCCAACTTAATTAATTATCATTATTTAATCCCAATCATGTCACTTAATGTGTGTGACCCATTAGGCTTCTAACATGTTGTTAATAAATATAAATCATAATCATTTGATAATTAATTTATATTTATAGATCATGAGCGGCATCTAACAATACATCATGACCATCCAAATGTTAAAGAGTTAGTTAAAGAATTTGACAAAGTCCTTCAGTGATAAACCTCTCAGTGCAATACGGTCATTTAATCAAATATCTCGAATATATCATTAAGCATGGCTCGGTGTCTACTTATGACATTCCATATTAGTTCTCATAATTCATGACTAACTTTATGAATTTAGAAAACTTACTTTCCTCAAATTCATCATGCTTTGGCCAAAGACTTTATACAAGTTAATCAAGAATTAAGAACAAGTGAAATACATCCCTTCGTATCACTTGGGGTAATGAATCTTCTCTTGACCACTCATCCACCTTCGCATGCTTCATGGCATACCCAAAAACACCTTGTTTAGGCATTTGGTTGCTTTCAAATCTGCAAGGGTGAAATCAAAGTATGTCACTCCCCATACAAGATGTCTCGGTGTCTCAAGTCTGAAGACTAGTTACATGACTATCACATGAGAATATTTTCCATAGACACTTGAGTGAAATACCAAATGGAGTTCTCATAGCGGGTCATGTTCAGTGAACTTGTTCTTTAACAAGCACCTACATGTTATCCTCAAGTATCCCATAAATTCAATCTATGAGAGATATTGCTTACTTCCCAAATAAAGAGGCTTAACATGTATCAGTCTTTGAGCATTGTTAATGCCTTGTCTTGACAATACAATGACCAAGAATAATTTTAGGACAATGGCTTTGATGCATAGTGATCTCATAATTGTAACAACTTTACAATTCTCTTGCAAGGCCTTTATGTTCCATGGGCTTCATCCAATTAGTACTTAATAACTCCTTATTATTGCACTAATATGAAGGAAAACCTCTATCACATATAGTTATGTGATTAATTATACATTAAATGACAATATATATTTCTTAATTAATCCAATTGGCTCAAGGGCATCTATCAACACAAAATCATGCAAACTGATATTTGACATTTGATATAAATATAATAATGTATGCTTGTATAAGATTTCATGGTAATGAGCTACATGATGTACATTTTAGTAAATTGCTTATTTGTTTTAAGGCTTACTTGGGTTAGGAAGTTTACCCCCATCAATGCCCTTTGCACCGGTCATGGCTTTCAAGTTTGCATTGTGACACCATGCCAAGGCCATGTGAAATTTAACATTGATGGAGTACCAAAAGGTTGAGAGGCAAAAAATTGTGAGAGTTCTGAGGGATCATAATGGATTGGTGAAAGTCACATTCTTAAATGCCATTGGGGTAGGAGACACGAGTTTAACTGAAGTTAGAACAATTAGGGAAGCTTTTATGATCTTTTTTGCTTCCAAGTAGTCCCAAACACATGCTCCAATAATTGAATCTGACTTTAAAAATACTGTAAAATGGGTAAACGACCTGTTGAAGCCCCATAAAGGTTTCCGAAATGGGTATTGCACATTGAAAATCTGAAAAAGGGAGTAAGAGAGTGGGAGGCTAGTCATGTGTATAGAGAAAAAAATCAACTCACTGACAGTTTGGCAAGGGAAGGAGTCCAACGACAGAGCGATGTACTGAATGTTTTCGAATGAACTAACTTGGAGAAAACTTGAGTGCCAAGGGGTGTAGCGTTCAGAGGACCTCATCTCTATCTTGAAGTAACCTGTGATTAGTGCACAGTAAAGGGTTAAGGGGTTTCAAGAGCCCCTTTTCTGAGTATTGGAGTGAAACTAGTATGTTCTTCCTGCTCTTTTATTGGTCGGTGTCACCAATGTTGACTTTGTTGAATCGCTGGACTTGTTTGGTTGACAGATGGTAATTCTATTTTATAGAATTATTTTATTCCAATTTTGTTATTAAATTTTAGCTAAGTCCTTAGTTTTTAATTATAATTTCTTAATTTTTAGTTATTTTTATATTTAGTTTATTTTTAAGTAAGTTATTTAATTTTATGTTATTTCCTTTAATTTGGTTAATATTTATTAGTTTTTATATTTTTGGTAGGACCTAAAGTAATTGGGCCTAATTTTGGAAAGTAAGGTGCTAAAAGATCCAGAAATCTGCTTGCATATACTTCAGTGTTTTAGCTATATCCCAAGATACAGAACTCCAATTGCTGCAATTATTAGACCATTGGAAAGCTAAGAGACAGAGCTACAACTTTCATGAAGATCACTTTGCCCAGTTCTGCCTTGAAGATAGAGAAAATTATGTCGGAAAGTAGCTGTACGTCCTGTACCGGGAATGGAAATTTGTAAAGACTGTTAAGTGATTTTTTGGGCCTCTCATTATGTTTTAAGCCCAATTAAACCCTAGGTCAACTTGGAGAAATTTAGGTTAAGTTTTTTTGTATATATAGGATATTTTGAGACCTGAAAAGGAGAACCTTTGGGAGATTCAAGAAGCTAGAAGTTGAAGCGGAAACCTGGAGATCAGAGCGGCAATTATTTTGTTTTCTTCCTTAGCTTTTATTCTTCTTGTTATTTTCAATGGTTGAACTTTATACAATGTTATTTGATTTTGCAATTATGAGTAGCTAATTTTCTTTTTCTAAGATTGCAATTGAACTCACATGTAGTCTAAGTTTTTAATCTTTTTCTTACTTATTTTCGATGGGAATTGAATTGTTTATTTCAATTTGTTCTTAATGCTTTTAATTGCCTGATCACCAATTAAATTGATTTAGGAACCTAAACAAACTTGGGAGAGGGAGTTTAGAGTAGACTAAAACTGAGATAGCATATGATCATGTTAAATGATTTGCATATAGGATAGGGATATACCTATAGGCCATATGTAGCCAGATTAGAGCCTGAACTTAATGAGTCTGTTTTAATTTCAAATCACATAGGGATATAGTGTTTTGGTTAAAATAAATATTTTTATAGGACGAGTTGGGAGACCTTTATAAATAATTTAGGACTCTAGGTTAGCAATTCAACCCATTGAAATAAGTTAAGGATGAGAGGTAAAATTTAGATGAAGTGTGAGGGATATTGTAATCCTAGGCTTGTTTAATCTGATATTTTCTCCAGTTGTTATTATTTTTATTTTTTTTTGTTATTTTAAATTCTAGTTTATTAGTTTTAATTAATTAATTTGGATTATTTGGATAAAATTAAATTGTTTAAATTTTAGTAATTAGTAAAGTTTTAGATCAATTCTCCGTGGGAACGATACTCTACTTGTTAATATACTGTCTATTCGATACGTATACTTGCGTAGTGGATTTTTAACTGACAAGTTTTTGGCGTCGTTGCCGGGGATTCTGTTTCTAAAATTTTTATTAATACTAATACCAAGCAATTTGGTCTTACTTCAAATTTTATTTTTCTTGTTTTAATATTAGTTTTTGTTTGTTTACAGGTATCTTTGGTCATTGTATGCAAAGAAGAAACAACTTGAATCTTGTTCCTTTTGATCCTGAGATAGAAAGAACTTTCAGAAGGCGTCGAAAGAAGAATTCGCAAGTTGCAGCTTTAAATCAGACAATGGCTGAGGATAACAATAACAATGGCAATAATGCCATTAATCTGGTTCCTGAAGCAAATAGAGCACTGAGAGATTATGTTGTTCCTCTATTGCAAGGTTTGCACCAAAGTATTAGGAGACCGTCCATTAATGCCAACAATTTTGAAATTAAACCAGCTTACATTCAGATGATTCAGTCTTCAGTCTAGTTTGGTGGGTTACCCAGTGATGATCCTAATTCTCATTTAGTGAATTTCTTGGAGATTTGCGATACCTTTAAATACAATGGAGTAACCGATGATGCTATCAGATTGAGGCTGTTTCCGTTTTCTCTGAGAGATAAAGCAAAAAGTTGGCTTAATTCACTACCTAATGGGTCTATCACTACATGGGAAGACTTGGCACAAAAGTTTCTTGCAAAATTTTTTCCACCTGCCAAGACTGCTAAGATGAGGAATGATATCACCTCCTTCACACAATTTGATGGTGAGTCCTTGTATGAAGCCTAGGAGAGGTTTAAGGAATTATTAAGAAGGTGTCCACATCATGGGATTCCTAATTGGTTGCAAGTTCAGACATTCTACAATGGGCTGGTTGGGTCAATTAAAACTACAATTGATGCTGCTGCTGGTGGGGCATTAATGAGTAAGAATGCTGCGGATGCCTATAACTTGTTGGAAGAGATGGCTTCCAATAATTATCAATGGCCTTCAGAAAGGTCGGGATAGAGAAAAGTGGTTGGAACCTATGAAATTGATGCACTTGGCAACTTAAATGCTCAATTAGCTTCACAAGTGGCAACACTGACCAAAAAGTTTGACACACTAGGAGTTCATGCAGTTCAAAATTCATCAATAGTTTGTGAGATGTGTGGAGATGGCCATTCACATGATCAATGTCCATATAATTCTGAATCAGTCCAGTTTGTGGGGAACTTCAATAGACAGCAAAATAATCCTTACTCCAATACTTATAATCCTGGCTGGAGAAACCACCCAAATTTTTCATGGAATAATAATGCAGGGCCTTCCAATCCAAAACCCATCATGCCTCCTGGTTTCCAACAACAAGTTAGACCACTAGAACTTCTCTTGCAATATATGTCAAAGACTGATGCTTTAATTCAAAGTCAAAGAGCTTCTTTGAGAAATCTCGAGACCCAAATGGGGCAGCTTGCAAATTCCATCAACAATAGACCACAAGGTGCCTTACCAAGTGATACACAAATCAACCCCAAAGGTAAGGAACAATGCCAAGCAATCACTTTAAGGAGTGGAAAAGAGATTGAAAGGGTGAGTGAAAAAGCAGTAGAACCTGAACATGAACTTGTTGAGAAAGAAGGATTATGTGAGAGTGAGAATGTAAGTGAACAAAGAGAAGATGTAAAGGTTAAAGATGAAAGAACTTCTCAAGTCATCCATCCTCCACCACCTTTTCCGCAAAGGCTCCAAAAGCAAAAGCTTGAAAAGCAGTTTCAAAAACTCATTGATGTCTTCAAGAAATTACACATAAATATTCCTTTTGCTGAAGCGTTGGAACAAATGCCTAGTTATGTCAAGTTCTTGAAGGACATCCTCTCCAAAAAAAGAAAGCTAGGTGAGTTTGAAACGGTTTCCCTTATAGAAGAGTGTAGTGCTATTCTCCAAAATAAACTGCCACCAAAACTCAAAGATCCAGGTAGTTTCACTATCCCTTGCACTATTGGTAATTTATTTTTTGCAAAAGCTTTGAGTGATTTAGGTGCAAGTATCAATTTAATGCCTTGGTCAATTTTTGAAAAACTTGGTTTGGGGGAATGCAAACCCACTTCTGTTACTTTGCAATTGGCTGATCGTTCTTATGTGTACCCAAGGGGAATCATTGAAGATGTTCTTGTCAAGGTAGATAAATTTATTTTTCCAGTTGATTTTATAATTCTTGACATAGAAGAAGATAGGCAAATTCCAATCATCCTTGGGAGGCCATTCTTGGCAACCGCTAGAACTTTGATTGATGTTGAAAAAGGTGAGCTCACTTTGAGAGTTCAAGACCAACAGGTAACATTTAATATCTTCAAAGCTCTAAAATTGCCTGTAACATCTGAAGACTGTTTTGCTTTGAGTATGGTAAATAACTTTACTCGTGATGTTTTCTTAGAAGAAAATCCCAATGATCCTCTTGAAGCATGTTTAGTTGCTAATTGTGACAGGGATGATGATGAGTTTGTTGAATATTCTAATTTGTTAAATGCTCATTCAAGATTTAAGATTAATCATCAATTTGAGTCTTTAGATGTTTCAGCTTCTTTGATGCCAGCTTCCAAGCCTTCTATTGAGGAACCACCTACTTTAGAACTTAAACCTTTGCCTAATCATTTGAGGTATGCTTTTCTTGGAAAATCTTCTACTCTTCCAGTTATTATTTTGGCTGCTCTTACTAACATGCAGGAGGAGAAGTTATTGAGGACAGTTCAAGAATTCAAGAAAGCAATTGGGTGGACCATAGCTGATATAAAGGGAATTAGCCCTTCTATTTGCATGCACAAAATTCTCCTTGAGGAAAATCACAAAGCCACAATTGAGCAGCAAAGAAGATTGAATCTTATCATGAAGGAAGTAGTTAAAAAGGAAATCATCAAGTGGTTGGATGTTGGAATAGTTTATCCTATCTCTGATAGCTCATGGGTAAGTCCAATTCAATGTGTTCCTAAGAAAGGAGGAATGACTGTGGTTGCCAATGATAATAATGAGCTCATTCCAACAAGAACTGTGACTGGATGGAGAGTGTGCATGGACTACCACAAGCTCAACAAAGCTACAAGGAAAGATCACTTCCCTCTTCCATTCATTGATCAAATATTGGACCGCTTGGCTGGTAAGGAATATTATTGTTTTCTTGATGGTTATTCTGGTTACAACCAAATTGCTATTGCTCCTGAGGATCAAGAGAAGACTACATTTACATGTCCTTATGGCACCTTTGCTTTTAGAAGAATGCCATTTGGATTATGTAATGCACCTGCCACCTTTCAGAAATGTATGATGGCCATATTCACAGACATGGTGGAAAAATGCTTGGAGGTATTTATGGATGATTTTTCTGTTTTTGGGAATAATTTTGATGATTGTCTTTTGAATCTTGCTAGGGTACTCAAGAGATGTGAAGAAACGAATTTGGTGCTCAATTGGGAGAAATGTCACTTCATGGTGCGAAAAGGTATTGTCCTTGGGCACAAGATCTCTAGTAGGGGCATTGAGGTAGATAAAGCAAAAATTGAAGCAATTGAAAAACTACCACCTCCAATAAATGTCAAAGGTATTAGAAGTTTTCTTGGTCATGCTGGTTTTTATAGAAGATTTATTAAAGACTTTTCAAAAATTTCTAAACCACTTTACAATTTATTAGAGAAAGATGTGCCATTTAAGTTTGATAATGAGTGTCTTGCTGCTTTTGATGATTTGAAGAAAAGATTAATATCTGCACCTATTATAATTAGTCCCGATTGGACTCTCCCTTTTGAACTAATGTGTGATGCGAGTGATTATGCGGTGGGAGCTGTTTTGGGACAAAGGAAGGATAGAGTCTTTCATTCCATCTATTATGCTAGCAAGACTTTGAATGATGCCCAGAAAAATTATACCACAACAGAAAAGGAGCTCTTGGCTGTAGTTTTCGCTTTTGACAAATTTCGCTCCTATCTTGTGGGGACAAAGGTGATAGTGTACACTGACCATTCAGCTATCAAATATTTGATTGCCAAGAAGGATGCGAAACCAAGATTGATAAGGTGGATTCTCTTGCTTCATGAATTTGATCTCGAGATTCGTGACAGAAAAGGAACAAAAAATCAAGTGGCTGACCACCTCTCACGATTGGAGATTGAAGCTCAAGGTAAGGATTCCACCTTAATCAAGGAGACTTTTCCTGATGAACAAATCCTTCAAGTTGGTAAGAAATCCCTTCCTTGGTGTGCTAATTTTGTGAATTATTTGGTAAGCAATATTATTCCCCCCGAGTTAAATTTTCATCAGAAAAAGAAATTTTTGCATGATGTCAAATTTTATTTTTGGGATGAGCCTTACTTGTTTAAGCAGTGTAAAGACCAGATCTTCAGAAAATGTGTTTCAGAAGAAGAGATTCAAAGTGTGCTTCACCACTTTCATTCTTCAGATTATGGAGGACACTTTGGAGGGACAAAGACTGCTGCTAAAGTCCTCCAATCAGTTTTGTATTGGCCTACATTATTTAAGGATGCTCACAATTTTGTTTTGCATTGTGACAGGTGCCAAAGAGTGGGCAACATCTCAAGGCGACATGAGATGCCTCTCAACAACATCATAGAGATTGAAATTTTTGATGTATGGGGTATTGACTTCATGGGTCCTTTCATATCTTCAAACAACAAAAAATACATTTTGCTTGCTGTTGATTATGTCTCCAAGTGGGTTGAAGCGGCAGCTTTTCCGCATAATGATTCAAAGGTGGTGATTAATTTCATGAAGAAAAATATTTTCACTCGATTTGGCACTCCGAGGGCAATTATTAGTGATGAGGGAAGTCACTTTTGCAACAAGTATTTTGATGCACTTTTAGCGAAGTATGGAGTTAAACACAAGGTTGCAACTGCGTACCATCCTCAAACTAGTGGCCAAGCGGAGGTATCAAATAGAGAAATCAAGAGGATTTTGGAAAAAACTATATGTCCCACAAGAAAAGATTGGTCAAAAAAATTGGATGATGCATTGTGGGCATATAGGACGGCTTATAAGACTCCGATTGGTATGTCTCCTTATAAGATGATCTTTGGCAAAGCTTGTCACTTACCGGTGGAACTTGAGCATAATGCTTTTTGGGTTGTGAAGAAGTTGAACTTTGATTTACAAGTAGTAGGTGAGAAAAGGTTAATGCAATTAAATGAACTTGATGAATTTCGTCTTCAAGCTTATGAGAATGCCAAACTCTACAAAGAGAAAACAAAGCAATGGCATGATAAGAAGATAGTGGAAAGAAGCTTTGAACAGGGATAATCAGTGTTGCTTTATAACTCTCGTTTGAAGCTATTCCCGGGAAAGCTCAAATCAAGGTGGTCTGGTCCGTTTATTGTCAATGAGGTATTTCCACATGGAGCAATTGAAGTTCAAGGGACAGATGGTCGAAAATTTAAAGTCAACGGACAAAGATTGAAGCATTATTGGGGAGGCGAAATTAATCGTCAAAAGTCCTCAATTCACTTGCTTGACACAGCCTAGACTCCGCTACAGTCCAACCGAAGACTATAAACGAAGCGCTTCTTGGGAGGCAACCCAAGTTCCTCAACCTTATTTATTTTCATCATTATTTTATTTCATGAGTTTTATTTTATTTTATTTTATATTTTTTTATTCTAATTTTTTTTTTCATGTCTCTTTGGCAAGAAATTGGTTTCAAGAAAAAAATCAAAAAAAAGTAAAAAATTTTTTTTTTTTTAAAAAAGAGCATCAAAGCCGTGGCCCTCAAATTGAGAGCCTCGGCCGTCAAACATGCTGCATATGAAGCACAAACAGTAAGGTTGAGTGATGCGGCCCTCAAATGGAGCGCCGCGGCGCTGAAAGAAGCATGAAAAGCCAAACAAACAGAAGCATTGAGCACCGCGGCACTCAATGCTCAGGACCGCGGCGCTATTTGAAATTCCATTTTTTTATTTTTTTCTTATTTTTTTCTTTATTTTTCTCTTTATTTCACTTTTCTCTCTTTCTGTCGCCTACTCCCCCTTCTCATTCCATTATTTTTTTCTGCAACTTTCTTTCTCTCTCTCTCTCTCTCTCTCTCTCTCTCTATCCTTTTCACTCAAGTTTTTTATACATTATTTCTACTTAGTTTTTTTTAGTTTCACTTCAACTCTTGCACCCACTACACTCATTCATCATTCCAGGTGAGCTTTCTCTCTCTTTCTCTCACACACACACACTCTTTCTCTCTCTACAATATTTGTGATAAAACAAAATTTTTTTTGGTACTCTTTGTCCACTTAATGTTTCCATTGTGTAGGTTTGTGGATGGGTTTTTCTATTTCCTATTAATTTATGCTTTGAGTGTAGAAATTTTTTATGATTGATGCTTAATTCTTTTTACCCATTTCATGAATTCTTGGATTTTATTTGCTGCCACTATAATTGTTAAATGCTTGGTTGGTGAGGGAACCTGATGGTTTAATGTTGTGCTTAATTTTTGATGTTTGAATCAACAAGTAGGAATAAATTCTAAAGTTGTTGGTGCAACACATGCCATGGTTGATCATTTTGGATGCGTACATTGTCAAAGAATTCTTTTTATTTTTATGTTGGCCTATTGCATTGTGTCAAATATGATTATGAGAAGACTGCCTGAATATTGTTTTGCATCTTAACGAGTGAGGTTGTCAATGCACTTTTGGAATTTAGGTTGTGAAATCGGACAGAAAGTAATTCACTTAGTGATTGTGGGACCTTTACATTTACATGATTATGCAACAGTACTTGCAATTATTATTATTATTCTTTTCCTCTGGACTTATTTTGAGAATTAAATTTTTTTTTTGTAGGAATGGCACCAAAAAGATCCAAAGCAAGTTCCAGTGGGTCTTTTGATAGATCAAAATTCATCTCTGCTGAAGCCTCGGAGCGATATCACACGTCCTTGATCAACAAAGTACCCATTCCTGAATGAGGAATCGATATTCCTCCCTTACCCTACTAGGCGATTTTTGACATGTTTTTTGATAGACATTGGTATAAATTTAGTGCTCAACTTGAAGCCGCAGTTGTACCTGTAGTTCGAGAATTTTATGCCAATGCGGTCGAGCATGTTGATAATGTAGCATTTGTCCGTGGTAAATGAGTACTATTTCACAGCCAAGCTATCAATGCATTTTTTGGGGCCCCAAATATCGAGAATTATGAATACGAGCAATATTTGGGAGATCATCAAGACTGTAATGAGATTATATCGACGTTGTGTGTTGAGGGAGCTCCATGGAAGACATCACATGGGGAGCCAGTGTCATTTAAACGCAGTGCCATGAAAACAGAGTCCAAGGCTTGGTTGCATTTTGTAGCGGCAAGGTTGCTTCCTTCCACTCATATCAGTGATGTCACGAGGGATCGTGCAGTGCCTATCTATGCCATTGTCACACATAAGTCTATTGATATTGGTAAGGTTATCTCGCATGCCATCTTACATACGGGCCGCACAAAACGAGATGGTATCGGTTTTCCTTCCTTAATTACTGCCTTATGTGCGAAAGCTGGTGTGCCTTGGAGCGATAGAGAAGAATTGCAACAACCAAAGCTTCCAATCACCATGAGCATTCTTTAGAGATTCGAGCAATCTGCACCGATCGCTGGTAGTTCTTCTCAAGCCGCCCCTTCATCTTCACAAGCTGTTCCTCCAACCTCGCAAGCAATGCCCACACGTAGTATGATGAGAGCTTATGGTGCCTACATTGGGATGGACATGACTACGTTTCCTTCGTTGCCTACAGATTCTGATTCTAAAGATGATCTTGGAGGTAACGATGCAGAAGATTTGTAGTCTGCTGCTTCGAAGTTAGGGGAGTATTCTTGTCCTTTTTCTTTATTTTCTTTTATCACATTGAGGACAATGTTTATTCTAAGTTTAGGGGTAGTATCGAAATTTTTTTTTTATGTTTAGTTAGCTTTGGTTTAGAATTTGTCTTGCATGTTTATTTATATTTTGCATGTTTCAATTGTGTTTTAAAAAAAAAATTTTGAGATAGTTACATCTTATTCATGATTGTCTCAATCCTAGGATGATATTTTAATTATCTTTTGATTTTTAGCTTTTGGGAATCATATAGTTATGATTTAATTTTATGTGATATTCTTGTGTTAATTTTATTTTAGAGTGTGACTTCCAATAATTTGAGCACTATACTCTTTTACTTAGAATTTTTATATGATTCAGAGAAAATTTATGTTGATGAAAAAGTATAGTGAAGTCATGAATTCTAAATTTGTTTGATTCTTTCTCGAGGCGAAATCTTAGATAACACTTAGGATAGGAAGTGATTTAGGCCATCTTTTTGAGCCTACCTTGTTATATTTATCCTTAGTCATCCTTTTTGAGCCTAATTTACCTTTTCTTTGTAATTACCTAATTGTGTTAGCCATGACCTTTCTATTTAAATCCAGCAATTTGAACCTTTCACCCTTTAAGTATTTTAATCTTTCTAAGGAATGATTTGAGCTTCAAAAATAAATTGAGGAAGAAAGTTTGAAAGAAAAAAATGATGAAGGTTGTTGGAAAAATTACCCCTTGTTATAATTGTCAAAAATAAGTTTGGGGGTTAAAAAAAAAAGAGAAAGAAAAGAAAGCAAAGTGCGGTACAAAGGAAAGTTTACTTCAAGTTTGGGGGTGTTGTAAAATATATATATATATATATATATATTTGAGCTCTTTATGTGTCCTAGATTGATTAAGTGCTTAGGGTGAATTTGAGCCTAAATATATCCTTTATCATACCTTGACCCTAGCCTTACATTACAAGCTTGATAAAGACCTATTGATCCTTCAATAAGTGTTAATCTACATTAGTGGAGAGAGAGATGAAAAGCAAACTTATGGGATCCAAGTACTAATTTATGCTTAGATTTGGCATAAACTAATTTGAATTGTATGATATTCTTTGTAAAAGAGCATTCACACACACACGGAAGTCCATTCGAAAAATAAAGTTTTGCTTGAATTGATGCATGAATTTAAGGATTAGTTGTATGTTACCTTAAGCTAGAATTTGAGTTAATTTCTGAGGAAAAATTGAGAAACCATGATTTGGTATTTCTATCTCTCTCGTTCAAGGATTTTCATGTTTGCGTTTTCTTTTTGTGATTCTTTTCTTTTGCTCGAGGACTAGCAAAATCTTAAGTTTGGGGGTGTGATAATTCTATTTTATAGAATTATTTTATTCCAATTTTGTTATTAAATTTTAGCTAAGTCCTTAGTTTTTAATTATAATTTCTTAATTTTTAGTTATTTTTATATTTAGTTTATTTTTAAGTAAGTTATTTAATTTTATGTTATTTCTTTTAATTTGGTTAATATTTATTAGTTTTTATATTTTTGGTAGGACCTAAAGTAATTGGGCCTAATTTTGGAAAGTAAGGTGCTAAAAGATCTAGAAATCTGCTTGCATATGCTTCAGTGTTTTAGCTATATCTTGAGCTACATAACTCCAATTGCTGTGATTCTTGGACCATTGGAAAGCTAAGAGACAGAGCTACAACTTTCATGCATATCAATTTGCCCAGTTCTGCTACGAAGATAGAGAAAATTATGTCGAAATGTAGCTGGATGTCCTGTACCGGGAATGAAAATTTGTAAAGACTGTTAAGTGATTTTTTGGGCCTCTCATTATGTTTTAAACCCAATTAAACCCTAGGTCAACTTGGAGAAATTTAGGTTAAGTTTGTTAGTATATATAGGATATTTTGAGACTTGAAAATGAGAACTTTTGAGAGATTCAAGAAGCTAGAAGTTGAAGCGGAAACCTGGAGATCAGAGCGGCAATTATTTTGTTTTCTTCCTTAGCTTTTATTCTTCTTGTTATTTTCAATGGTTGAACTTTATACAATGTTATTTGATTTTGCAATTATGAGTAGCTAATTTTCTTTTTCTAGGATTGCAATTGAACTCACATGTAGTCTAAGTTTTTAATCTTTTTCTTACTTATTTTCAATGGGAATTGAATTGTTTATTTCAATTTGTTCTTAATACTTTTAATTGCCTGATCACCAATTAAATTGATTTAGGAACCTAAACAAACTTGGGAGAGGGAGTTTAGAGTAGACTAAAATTGAGATAGCATATAATCATGTTAAATGATTTGCCTATAGGATAGGGATATACCTATAAGCCATATGTAGCCAGATTAGAGCCTGAACTTAATGAGTCTGTTTTAATTTCAAATCACATAGGGATATAGTGTTTTGGTTAAAATAGATATTTTTATAGGACGAGTCGGGAGACCCTTATAAATAATTTAGGACTCTAGATTAGCAATTCAACCCATTGAAATAAGTTAAGGATGAGAGGTAAATTTTAGATAAAGTGTAAGGGATATTGTAATCCTAGACTTGTTTAATCTGATATTTTCTCCAGTTGTTAAATTTTTATTTTTCTTGTTATTTTAAATTCTAGTTTATTAGTTTTAATTAATTAATTTGGATTATTTGGATAAAATTAAATTATTTTAATTTTAGTAATTAGTAAAGTTTTAGATCAATTCTCTGTGGGAACGATACTCTACTTGCTAATATACTGTCTATTCAATACGTATACTTGCGTAGTAAATTTTTAACTGACAACAGACTGGATAAATGCCTTGTGGAAGATTAATGTTGGATGATCTTTGCAATTGGCCAACTGCGGCTGCCAAGGTTTTCTTTTGTTCGAAGGACGAGTTTTCCTGCCTTTGCTTTTGTGCTCTGAATGTTGGGCATGTGGATGCCTTGTGACTTTCTTTGAATTGTGTGATGCTTTGTAATTGGGGAATGGAGGTGCGATGACTGCCTCATGTTGTAGGGGAATTGTTGGGTTTGTTTATGTGTGCAGGTTTCATTGAGTACCTGGTCTACGTATAGCCTTGCAGGTTATACTTTTAGAGATGATTCTGTGCTGTTATTCTTAATTTCAGAGAGTTACAAACATGAATCTTCTTGTTGCAATTCTGAAAGGGAAGTTTCACTTCCCTCTGTTTTTAATATATTATAAATTTTCAAAAAAAAAAAATCAATTGTTAGTTCAAATGAAACTGTACGGGAATTTGATTGAATGTAAAAGAGTAAGAATTTATTTGAAAAATTCAAGAGTTTTTTTAAACAATAGGTTAATATTGAGTTGAAGTTTTGAAACATAAAAAAAAATTACAAATATTTTCACCGTAATGAGCGGGATAGTACGTGGAAAAATGTTGATAAATAGGAAGTTGAGGTCGTTCGATTGGCCAATGGTGGGTGCCCACCAATATGTAAGCCTGTCAACTTTTTTGGCCTTTTTCTCCTTTAACCAATTCCCTGAGACTAAGAATTCACATTTCACACACCAGCTATCTCCATCATCTCAAACAACAGTGCTCTCTGTCTCACCCTTTCTGATTTCTGTCAACCATGAAATCTGGGAAATGGATAGCCCTTGTTACCCTTGTTCACGCATGTTTGACGGCTGTAGAAGCACTCCCCAAAGCTGATAAAATTGTAGCTTTGCCTGGCCAACCCAGAGTCAATTTCCAACACTTCTCTGGCTACCTCACCGTCGATGAGAAGCAGAAGAGAGCTCTGTTTTACTACTTTGTTGAAGCCGAAACAATGCCTGCGTCAAAGCCACTTGTTCTATGGCTAAATGGAGGTGAATCAATGCATGTTTGCTAAAATTCAGCTTTCTTCGTCCAAATTTTAACCTTTCTTTCATGCATTCTTTTGAGGATTTAATGTAGTTTTCATTACTTCTTGAAGGGCCTGGTTGTTCATCTATTGGAGCAGGAGCTTTTACCGAACATGGCCCCTTTAAGCCAAATGGAGAGACTTTGGAAAAGAATAAGTACAGTTGGAATAAAGGTCTTCCTCTGAAAATAGTAATTCATAATAGTAGTATCTCTTTAATTCTTTCTGTTTACTTTTAAATATCTAATTAGCGCGTGATAGATATAACTAAAATTTGCAATAAAATAGAAAGTAGCATAACTTAACAGTTTTGGTCACCACTTAAACATAGAAATAAATTACTATCACAGGTTGTTTTGACTTTACTTTGCATTCTGGTAATGAGGCAACAACGTCACTCGGTATGCATGTGAGTCTTAGTTACACCTATTGGCCAGATGCTTGCTTCCAAATTCGAGTGAATGACCACTGACTAGGTAGATTTTCTTCTTCGTTGAATGTTGCAGAAGCTAATATGCTATACTTGGAGTCACCCGCAGGCGTCGGCTTCTCTTATTCTGCTAATAACTCATTTTACGCCAATTTAAACGATGAAGTGGCAGGTTTATATGCATTAATTTTATTTTGCAGCATAAAGGATATGCTGAATGTTGATTGAATTCTTCAGACATCTAACGTGAAATTGATTTTCATGTTGTTGCCTTTCAAGCAAGAGATAATCTCGTTTTCCTGGAGCGGTGGTTTGACAAGTTCCCTGAGTACAAGAATAGAGATTTCTACATCACAGGAGAAAGTTATGCAGGTATATATATGAAAATTTTTACATGTTCATCTCAGTCAAGGAAAGCTAGAGAGAAATCTCAATTAGTTGAATGCGAATGATAGGCTTGTTACTCCATCTATGCAAATATGACTTCTAGTCTCTCTTACCTGTAGGTCACTATGTACCACAACTTGCACAACTCATTATTCATTCCAATCTGAAGCTGAATCTTAAAGGGATAGCTGTAAGTACACCATAGAAATGTGTGCATTTTCTCCTCCTTTAGTGAATGTGAATTTGCCTAAAGTATAATGTACGTTTACTCTTCATGAATGCAGATAGGGAATCCCCTTCTTGAATTCGCTACAGATATGAACTCAGCGGATCAATATCATTGGTCTCATGGTTTGATATCAGATTCAGCTTATGAGCTTCTCACTTCATTTTGTAACTCTTCTCGGCTCATGAGAGAGGTTATTAGAAGGTCGATTTCATCTGACTGTATATCTGTATATAGTGAAGTTTCAACAGAATTTACTAAGTCTATCAACAAATATGATGTCATTGCCGATGTTTGCTTATCGTCTGGCCAGTCACCAATGGCAATACTCAGTCACTTCCTGTTGTCAGGACCTCAACATTCATCACAAGCAGATGGCCTCATTCAACGGGTGAAAATTAAAACTACACTGCAAATTTGCAATAGCCAGACATTGCGTGCCCTTTTATAACTTTTCATTATCTCTATATATATTATTTCATTGTGATCTTTGAATTTCCATCCCCTTCAGCAAGTTAGTGTGAAAGAAGACCCTTGTATAGAAGACAAAACAACCAAGTACTTGAACAGAAAAGATGTGCAGAAAGCTCTTCGCGCACAACTGGTTGGAACCACCAGCTGGAACCTATGTAACAAGTAATAATTTATTCCTCAATTCTCCAAGTATAGATAAGCCATTAATGACTGTTGTCAGCTATATTTCTGCCACAGCCCACAATTGTTGGAAAATATATTCTCAGGAAATATCATTGATGCTACTGCCTTGATACCAAATCAAGTTTTTCCTTCTCCTTATTATTTGTGTTCAATTGATCTCTTATTTACAGGTTTGTGCAATACATGGACAACCTAGAGACGCCAACAATTCATATTGTTGGCTCTATAGTAAAGTCTGGTATCCCAGTCATGGTTTACAGGTGATATATAGATAGATATGTAGTCAACTCTTGTTTTTCAAAGTATGATACTAGATTTTCCTTCATGCATTGGACTACTCAATTTATTATAATTAACTGTATTGTCACAGTGGAGATCAGGATTCTGTTATCCCATTTACTGGCACCAGAACATTAGTGTATAAGCTAGCGAAAGTATTGCGACTTAACACAACTGTGCCTTACCGACCTTGGTTTGAGGGAAAACAAGTAAGCCAGTTGAATTGCGCTTGACCTGCATCAGTAAATCCAGTATGTTTTATGTGAACCAAGAACTAATTAATATTACATTCTACTGTTTTCTATGTCCTTGTTTGTCCCAGGTTGGTGGTTGGACACAAGTTTATGGTAATATCTTGTCCTTCGCCACCATCAGAGGAGCTTCGCACACAGCTCCAGCTTCACAACCAGAGCGATCGATGGCGTTGTTCAAGGCAGTTCTAGCTGGGAAACCACTACCAGAAGCTTGAGCAGCCCTAATATTCTATAAATGTTAATATTAGCAGCAGTTCGTGAAGCAAATATATATAAATGCAATAAAATAGAACTGCAATTTTTCAATTTTGAGTTTTGCTGTTGGTATATATGTGAACCAAATTAAAGTGAGAGATAATCAAAATTCATAAAAGAAGAGCTCTATCTGGTTTACCGTGAATGTTTATCTTATTCTGTTTTTCTTTCTCAAACATTCTCCTTTTATTAATAGAAAAGCTTGAATAATCTCACAGTTCAAAACAAAAAATTAAAAAGAAAACAACATGATACAAAAAACATGAAAGAAAATAAAAACATTACATTTCAATGCATGTTTTTCATAAAAAAAAAAAAAACCAAAACTATAAAAGCTCAAATGCACAAATTAACCCATAAATGACAAACCCAATGAACAACAAATTTTCTTATATGCTCAATCACCGACATGCACTGAACATGCTTGATCGATTCATACTCATTTTACTAACCCATTCGTAAACTAATTAACTTCTCTGTAAATATGCTTGTATTTGGTTTCACCAATCACCTTTTATAGACTGACAATATTAGCAAAAACCTTTACAGAACTCATAGCCTAATTATATCCGGATTAAGATTCCATGGCCTAGTGATTAGGTTATCAAAATATATACTAGTATTACCTTTTCCATCGCTTGGCATGTGGATTTCTTCTTGGCATCTTATTTTCGCATTGACTAATTCACTTTTTGTAGCTTTTTGACGCTTCTTTTTCCACAAGGCCTGATCATTTGGTCATGCTAAAGCAATTACTTTGCAATATTCCGAATAAGATTGGGGCAGGGCGGCGTGACAAATTGGATAGCTTCACACTTTTACAGGTTAACATTGGATTCCATGCTTTATCTTCCAAATTGTGTTTTTTCATCCCCAAATATTCAGAGCAGGCCTTTTCTTCTATTAGCCTTAGCTTCCACTCAATTTCTTTTTCTTTTTTTATTTCTTTTCTTTTCTTAAATAAACATAAAATTTGACTATGACAGCTGCTAGAGTACATAGATGAGAAATATCCGGAAGTTGAGTACTACACCATTTCATACTCAATAAATTAAAAAAAAAAAGAAGCAAAAGTTTATTCCAATTTAAATTTCAACAAAGAAACATCAATTGTCTTGAGATGTTTCTTTATATCAATCAAGTCCACAGATAACTTCAAAAATTGGTGAAGAAAGTACCTCCCCTCGCTCACTTGGCTTTCTTCCAAAAATTTTCTTCTTTAGTTCCCGATTAAAGTATATAGCATTTTGGCAAACTCAAAAATGGCATCCCGCCCCCTTTTTACCATCCCATGTGAAAGATTTTGTTGTATTTACGCATAGGTCACACATCCCATATTAGTAAGAGATGTGATGGATCTTCAATTTATAATAAAAAATTTTCTCAACTTTGTAGGATCATAAAAACTATTATCCAATTACAAGGCACCACGTGAACTTAATGACATCATTAAAAATAATTATATAATTCATTATAAAATAATTAATTTATTAGTTGAATTATTTTAAAAACATATAGTTGAACCAATTAAAATTCACTTTTGTGTCATATATATTTATCACTTGAGATAATTTAAAGATAATATTTACATTGAACCACTTAAAATTTAATTATCTCTAAATAAATCAAGATAATTTAGAGATACTATTTATAATTTTGCCCAATTAAAATTTACCAATTAGTTATCTAATTTATCTCTAAAAAAATTATAATAATTTGGAGACAAAGTCAAATTTGATTGTTTAATTTATCTCTAAATAAATTAAGATAATTTACAAATAAAACTTAAATTCAGCCAATCAAAATTCAAAGACTCAAAGTTCAGCCAATCAAAAGACTATCTATAAGTCATCATGATTTATTTCTAATTAAATTAAAATAATTTAGAGATAATTTAAAGACATTAAATCCTCATGAAAGTCTCTCACTAAGTACTATAAATACAACGCTCCTCCAAGCCATTTGAGAACCATTTGGAGATTTGGAAAAGAAGAAGATTTCTGAAGACGAAGTTCTCAAGTCTAGTACATGATCAAGATTAAGTCGCCAAGACCCTTGAAGCAAAGTTTTCAAGTTTTGTTTGTGATTAAGATCAAGTCGCCCAGACCTTTAAAGTGAAGTTCCCAAATTTAGTTTGTAATCAAGATCAAGTCGCTTAGATCCTTGAAAACGAAGTTATCAAGTTCAGATCATGTTAAAGATCAAGTTTGAGTTTGTGACTTTTGAAGATAAAGCGAAGAAATTAATCAGAGGAATTACAAAGATTGTAGCTTGCATTAAATCTTTGTAATTTGTCTCATAATTTGCTAGTCTAAACATTTGACGAGAAATTTGTAAATTTTTGTGTACAAATTTCTAACACACTCGGTGGGACGATACCTTTTATCTTCTTTCTTTAAACAATATTCAAATGACAAATGGTTCTCAAGAAGAACGTTGCCAACAAACTCACTATGAAGCTTGCTCGAGCAAATCCTGCAGTTTTTCCAACCTCATCATTAAGCACAGATGTTCCAATGCATCCATATGGCATTCAGGAAAGACAAAATGTCACGACCCAATTCCCGGGCCATGACCGGCGCAAGGACCCAATGAGCATAGCTCACTAAGCCCAAGCAAGCCTATTTTCACTTAATTCACTAACTGTATTCAACGTATACTCGTGTGAGGCATTCACACGTAATGCATCCAGTGTGCATATAAAGTCAATTAACAATGGCATTTTCAACATTTATATACATGCACTATACCAGTCATGTATTTAGCAATTTACATTGCATACACATATTCACATAATTAGATTGTATTTACAATATAAAGGACCCAAGACTTCCAGCGGAGACATTTACCACAAAAGGAATCACTATCGGATGCCAGACACATACCCAGTAGATGCACTATGGGGACTCCTCGATCTAGAGCCCAACAGTCTCTTGATCTGAAAACATGAATTTTTGAAAACGTGAGTACAAAACTCAGTGAGTGAATATTAGAAGGGAACAAGCAATCTCATCAGAAGATTTGTCAATCATAATGCACTGGTTGAAAATAAGGCCATTTTCAACTAACTAATATTTCAAACCCTTTTTCCCTTACCCAGATATTTATTATGCATTCAAGGATTAAACATCCTCGAATTTTCACCGATCATTCTATTAAAGTAGTAGAATCGACGGTTGTTTACAAACCGTCACATAATGAGGGTTTCACAACCCGTACAATTCATATATGTATATATATATATCATGTACGATTTCATTCAACAAGCATTGCATTTCATTCATTATCCCATCTTTTTCTCCATTCTGCTGTACTCTCCACTCATACATTATTACCGGCATTGCACTTCCCACTCCACACATGCACGGTTGCATCAATTTCACCATAAATTATTTATAATGCATATCAGCATAATACAAGGGTACACAGATTCAGCACAGCCAATTTCACACAATTTCTCAACAATACATATAGGCATCATATAGATATACACAAAGACACAAGCAATTATATACATTGCCAAGCCTTCGCTGTCCTTGGTAGTATAAAGAAATAACTATCGGAGTACTTGATAAGGGTTATCACTCAGCATTAATCACTCAGACATGGGGGTCATTCAGCATCCCATTTTACACATAGGCTTGGGGATCGCTCCGCATTCCATTCTACACACAAGCATGGGGATCACTCAGCATCCTATTCTACACACAGGCATGGGGATCACACAGCATCCCATTCTACACACAGGCATGGGGATCACACATATATTCACAAGTACATAAGCAATCATATACACCGCTAAATCTTCACTATCCTTAGTGGAAAAACAGTCATCAGGGAACTTGGCAAGCAGTATCACTCAGCCTTGCCGCCAAGTTCCTGGGCAAACATCATTTGGTAAGGGGTATCACTCAGCATCCCTTCCAAGCTTATTGGCAGAAATCAATTGGTAAGGGGTATCACTCAGCATCCCTTCCAAGTTCATGAACAACAATCAATTGGTAAGGGGTATCACTCAGCATCCCTTTCAAGTTTTCCGAGCAAGAACTTAATTGGTAAGGGGTATCACTCAGCATCCCTTCCAAGTTTCCGAGCGAGAATTTCTCGGTGAGAGGTATCACTCAGCATCCTTTCCAAGTTTTCCGAGCGAGAATTTCTCGGTGAGGGGTATCACTCAGCATGCCTCTTTACACACCATTACAGACATGTACATTACCCATTCCACACGTGCAGGATTACATCAAATTCACATAATTTATTAACAATAAAAGTAAACATCATATAGAGGAGAATAATTCAGCACAATCATTTGAACATCGAGATCTCTATTAGAGCACTCATAAGGTGAGGGATCACAGCTAAACACACAAATATCACACTTATCTCACCAGCTCATGTGCATCCCCCCCACATTATGCACATAGCTGGAGTTATCATGTGCACCTTGTGCACTCACCAGCTCATGTGCATTCCCCCACATCGGGCACATAGCTGGAGTATCAGAGCACTCGGCAAGCGGTATCACTCAGCGTCGCTGCCAAGCTCCTGGACTTCAAATCACGCTTTACCACAGTTCATGCGTGAACATTTCCAGGAATCGTGGGCGTTACGTCTCGCGGTCCCCACTTTGCTCAATTCAGAATTTCAAGGAGTTAGTGGGCGTTACGTCTCGCGGTCCCCACTTTGCTCCATTCTGAATTTCAAGGAATTTGTGGGCGTTACGTCTCACGGTCCCCACTATGCATACCATTCAGGCATATGCATTTTCCTTCTTCACACGTGCACGGTGGTAACACTTTCACAACACTTCTCAACCATCCATGTAAGCATCATCACAATGTACACATTTATCACACTCAAATTTCACATCAAATAAATAATATTTCATGCCTTCATGCATAACACAATTTACCACATAATACATTGCACGTATTAACACATATGTGACAACACGTTATAAGAACACATAATTTCGCACCTTCAAGCATGCCACATAATTCCATGCTTCAAGCATATCACATAATTTCTATGCCTTCATGCATACCAAATAATTTCTATGTCTTCATACATATCAAATAATTTCTATGCCTTCATGCATAACACAAAATTTTATGCTTTCATGCATAACTCATATTTTTATGCTTTCATGCATAACACATATTTACCACATAAAATCATTTTTATCAGGGGCTTGTTCCCGGCACATATTTAAAAAAAAATTTGGATAAATCATTTAATTATCCATTTTAATACAATGTGCATTTCCCCAAATTATTTTGAAATGCAAGTTCACTCACCTTCTCATAAATCCAGATTCTGGATGCTCTCGGATTAAAAATCCTCAATCACGATTCCCTTGTCTTTCTCGGACTTCTCACCACCTTAACACAGAATAAAATTAGGGAATTTACTATATTGTCCCCAACTAATATAAACCAATTGAAATTGCTCACATATGATACTCAAAGGCAAAAATGCGTCCGATTATCACTTTAATGCGGTATTGCCTAATCTCGACCGATTACCCGATTAATCGGCTATTATGTCCAATTTGATTCCAAATTGCACCATTCTTTTTCTCATAGCTTAATTCATCCCACATCATGTAATTAGTGCCAATTTCAACATTCAATATTTTCCATTTCTTTATAGAAAAATTCGTCCAATACAGTGCATTAGCACTGAAAATTTTTCTACTACATTTTTCACTTGAATTTGTCATTTTCTAATTTCTTTCATTTCAAATGAAATCATTTCATTTGAAATGAACCAATTTTCCTCATGCATTCTCCACCCTAGGTTCGGCCTAATGAAGAATCACCATGACAATCAATTTCTTTCTTTCATTTTTGTCCATAATCATGCTTAACTACCTTTAAACACCAACATAGCTTAAATTCAATCCAATCCAACATCAAATCCATACTCATACCCATTTTTCAGAATTCATTCCATCATGATATCTCCATATTTAACCATTGAAATCAAGAACAAAAGAATAGGTAAGCTAGGGTTAGAGTAAATCTAAAGAAAAGTTACCTTTGTTTTGCTTGAATCTTGAAAAACACTTGAAATCTATGGATTTTTGGCTAAGTTTTATGTTTTTCTCCTTTGTTCTTCTTTTCTTCCCTTCAATCGGTTTTTGTTCCAGAATTTAGAGAGAGAAATGAGGGCTAAGGCTGATTTTTATGACTTAAATAATAAAATATAAAGGCTTGCCACGTGGCACCATGTGATTGGCCCGTTTTTTTTTTTGACTTTTTCTTCCATTCTTTCTCCACCACTTGATTAATCAAGTAAAAATCTGATCCATAGATGATCATGGCTGGAAAAATTATTCTGGTGGTGAAAAATTACCGTTTTGCCCCCGGGATGGCAAAATTATGGTTTTGCCCCTATACTCCGAAATGTCCCGGAATTGTTTTATTTTCACTGTCTAACCTCAAATAACACTAATATAAATCAATATTACCCCATTGGGGCAAAATCCTTTCAAAAAATTTCGCATTTCGCACTCCGGTGGTAAAATTACCATTTTGCCCTTGTGTTCCAAAAACACCGAAAATCACAATTTTTACACTGCTAAACATCATTTTATGATTCCATAATGATAACTGTATATCATATAATTATCTTTTTGTCCAATGTGATCAAATTTTGGTTAAAATCTCCATAAATCAACAAATGAGAAAATGACCGTTTGTCCCTAACCGGTCAATTTTCCCGATTGACTCCAAACTGGACCTTGAACTCTGAATCACTATTCTGAGCTATTCTATGGGTCTCAGAATTTTGAAATTCCTCTCAGAATTTCTATTTAAACTCGTTCAAGGCTCGATTTAATTTAATGGTACTACTCAGTACAATACTGTCTTTTAACAAAGTCAACAGGGTCTCACATTTTTCTCCACTTAAAATGAACTCGTCCTCGAGTTCAAATCGATGTAAGATGAATAATCGAAGTTCCAAAGTTCTGCTACATCCCATTTTTGTTAGGTATTCTTAACATAGAATCTTGATTTATGCATCATACCCACTTTCAACTTTTATACAAAACTCAACAACAATAATATATGATCCTGGGTACTACTCTTGTTTGATCAAAGCAAATATCATCCTTCATTTCATGAAGAGAACTCAAATATACTATTAGTTCTGGTCACAACTAACTCGAATCATCTTTAATTAATCAATTATGCATGTTTACTTATCCAACCACAATTTCTCTACCTTGATCTTTCATCAACCTCCCAACATTCAAGTATTTATTCCAATAGTCTTTAGGGACTAAAATCCCTAGCATACTTTTCTATTTGCGTACTTCATAATAGCTTGTCAATTTTCTAGCTTACAATTAAGCTAGTTCATATACATCTTTTTGTGGAGAACGTCCCCTCAGGGCACACTTCCCACATCTAGGTATTGTCCTAGGGCCAGGCACTCAGACAGTTCGAGTCCCAACGTGTCTGTAGCACTCCTCGAACCCCTGACCTCAAGGATTTACTTCCCATTGACAACCATGGGTTCCAATCATAATTCCACCAAATGACCAATTCATTACGGACCTAACAGTCCAACTTTACCATCTTCCATCCTTAATCGGAGGAATATACCATTACATTGACCTTGCATTAAAAGCAATTGTTTTAAAATCTCTCTAACATCGGCTCGTGTCTCGGGTGGCATCTCAAACCCGGACAACAGCACCACTTATGACTTTTACATGACATTAACAAGAGGGTAGGTCATAGAAATAGGAGTTCATACAGTCTCCTATTTATGACTTGTGCTGCAGTCACAAGCCATAAACAAGATTCTACATTAACTCCAACAACTCCGCTGGACTCAACAATAACACCCTAGAACCTAACAACCTAGGGCTCTGATACCACCTTTGTCACGACCCAATTCCCGGGCCATGACCGGCGCAAGGACCCAATGAGCATAGCTCACTAAGCCCAAGCAAGCCTATTTTCACTTAATTCACTAACTGTATTCAACGTATACTCGTGTGAGGCATTCACACGTAATGCATCCAGTGTGCATATAAAGTCAATTAACAATGGCATTTTCAACATTTATATACATGCACTATACCAGTCATGTATTTAGCAATTTACATTGCATACACATATTCACATAATTAGATTGTATTTACAATATAAAGGACCCAAGACTTCCAGCGGAGACATTTACCACAAAAGGAATCACTCTCGGATGCCAGACACATACCCAGTAAATGCACTATGGGGACTCCTCGATCTAGAGCCCAACAATCTCTTGATCTGAAAACATGAATTTTTGAAAACGTGAGTACAAAACTCAGTGAGTGAATATTAGAAGGGAACAAGCAATCTCATCAGAAGATTTGTCAATCATAATGCACTGGTTGAAAATAAGGCCATTTTCAACTAACTAATATTTCAAACCCTTTTTCCCTTACCCAGATATTTATTATACATTCAAGGATTAAACATCCTCGAATTTTCACCGATCATTCTATTAAAGTAGTAGAATCGACGGTTGTTTACAAACCGTCACATAATGAGGGTTTCACAACCCGTACAATTCATATATGCATATATATATCATGTACGATTTCATTCAACAAGCATTGCATTTCATTCATTATCCCATCTTTTTCTCCATTCTGCTGTACTCTCCACTCATACATTATTACCGGCATTGCACTTCCCACTCCACACATGCACGGTTGCATCAATTTCACCATAAATTATTTATAATGCATATCAGCATAATACAAGGGTACACAGATTCAGCACAGCCAATTTCACACAATTTCTCAACAATACATATAGGCATCATATAGATATACACAAAGACACAAGCAATTATATACATTGCCAAGCCTTCGCTGTCCTTGGTAGTATAAAGAAATAACTATCGGAGTACTTGATAAGGGTTATCACTCAGCATTAATCACTCAGACATGGGGGTCATTCAGCATCCCATTTTACACATAGGCTTGGGGATCGCTCCGCATTCCATTCTACACACAAGCATGGGGATCACTCAGCATCCTATTCTACACACAGGCATGGGGATCACACAGCATCCCATTCTACACACAGGCATGGGGATCACACATATATTCACAAGTACATAAGCAATCATATACACCGCTAAATCTTCACTATCCTTAGTGGAAAAACAGTCATCAGGGAACTTGGCAAGCAGTATCACTCAGCCTTGCCGCCAAGTTCCTGGGCAAACATCATTTGGTAAGGGGTATCACTCAGCATCCCTTCCAAGCTTATTGGCAGAAATCAATTGGTAAGGGGTATCACTCAGCATCCCTTCCAAGTTCATGAACAACAATCAATTGGTAAGGGGTATCACTCAGCATCCCTTTCAAGTTTTCCGAGCGAGAACTTAATTGGTAAGGGGTATCACTCAGCATCCCTTCCAAGTTTCCGAGCGAGAATTTCTCGGTGAGGGGTATCACTCAGCATCCCTTCCAAGTTTTCCGAGCGAGAATTTCTCTGAGAGGGGTATCACTCATCATCCCTCTTTACACACCATTACAGACATGTACATTACCCATTCCACACGTGCAGGATTACATCAAATTCACATAATTTATTAACAATAAAAGTAAACATCATATAGAGGAGAATAATTCAGCACAATCATTTGAACATCGAGATCTCTATTAGAGCACTCATAAGGTGAGGGATCACAGCTAAACACACAAATATCACACTTATCTCACCAGCTCATGTGCATCCCCCCCACATCGTGCACATAGCTGGAGTTATCATGTGCACCTTGTGCACTCACCAGCTCATGTGCATTCCCCCACAACGGGCACATAGCTGGAGTATCAGAGCACTCGGCAAGCGGTATCACTCAGCGTCGCTGTCAAGCTCCTGGACTTCAAATCATGCTTTACCACAGTTCATGCGTGAACATTTCCAGGAATCGTGGGCGTTACGTCTCGCGGTCCCCACTTTGCTCAATTCAGAATTTCAAGGAGTTAGTGGGCGTTACGTCTCGCGGTCCCCACTTTGCTCCATTCTAAATTTCAAGGAATTTGTGGGCGTTACGTCTCGCGGTCCCCACTATGCATACCATTCAGGCATATGCATTTTCCTTCTTCACACGTGCACGGTGGTAACACTTTCACAACACTTCTCAACCATCCATGTAAGCATCATCACAATGTACACATTTATCACACTCAAATTTCACATCAAATAAATAATATTTCATCCCTTCATGCATAACACAATTTACCACATAATACATTGCACGTATTAACACATATGTGACAACACGTTATAAGAACACATAATTTCGCACCTTCAAGCATGCCACATAATTCCATGCTTCAAGCATATCACATAATTTCTATGCCTTCATGCATACCAAATAATTTCTATGTCTTCATACATATCAAATAATTTCTATGCCTTCATGCATAACACAAAATTTTATGCTTTCATGCATAACTCATATTTTTATGCTTTCATGCATAACACATATTTACCACATAAAATCATTTTTATCAGGGGCTTGTTCCCGGCACATATTTAAAAAAAACTTTGGATAAATCATTTAATTATCCATTTTAATACAATGTGCATTTCCCCAAATTATTTTGAAATGCAAGTTCACTCACCTTCTCACAAATCCGGATTCTGGATGCTCTCGGATTAAAAATCCTCAATCACGATTCCCTTGCCTTTCTCGGACTTCTCACCACCTTAACACAGAATAAAATTAGGAAATTTACTATATTGTCCCCAACTAATATAAACCAATTGAAATTGCTCACATATGATACTCAAAGGCAAAAATGCGTCCGATTATCACTTTAACGCGGTATTGCCTAATCTCGACCGATTACCCGATTAATCGGCTATTATGTCCAATTTGATTCCAAATTGCACCATTCTTTTTCTCATAGCTTAATTCATCCCACATCATGTAATTAGTGCCAATTTCAACATTCAATATTTTCCATTTCTTTATAGAAAAATTCGTCCAATACAGTGCATTAGCACTGAAAATTTTTCTACTACATTTTTCACTTGAATTTGTCATTTTCTAATTTCTTTCATTTCAAATGAAATCATTTCATTTGAAATGAACCAATTTTCCTCATGCATTCTCCACCCTAGGTTCGGCCTAATGAAGAATCACCATGACAATCAATTTCTTTCTTTCATTTTTGTCCATAATCATGCTTAACTACCTTTAAACACCAACATAGCTTAAATTCAATCCAATCCAACATCAAATCCATACTCATACCCATTTTTCAGAATTCATTCCATCATGATATCTCCATATTTAACCATTGAAATCAAGAACAAAAGCATAGGTAAGCTAGGGTTAGAGTAAATCTAAAGAAAAGTTACCTTTGTTTTGCTTGAATCTTGAAAAACACTTGAAATCTATGGATTTTTGGCTAGGTTTTATGTTTTTCTCCTTTGTTCTTTTTTTCTTCCCTTCAATCGGTTTTTGTTCCAGAATTTAGAGAGAGAAATGAGGGCTAAGGCTGATTTTTATGACTTAAATAATAAAATATAAAGGCTTGCCACGTGGCACCATGTGATTGGCCCGTTTTTTTTTTTTGACTTTTTCTTCCATTCTTTCTCCACCACTTGATTAATCAAGTAAAAATATGATCCATAGATGATCATGGCTGGAAAAATTATTCTGGTGGTGGAAAATTACCGTTTTGCCCCCGGGATGGCAAAATTACGGTTTTGCCCCTATACTCCGAAATGTCCCGAAATTGTTTTATTTTCACTGTCTAACCTCAAATAACACTAATATAAATTAATATTACCCCATTGGGGCAAAATCCTTTCAAAAAATTTCACATTTCGCACTCCGGTGGTAAAATTACCATTTTGCCCTTGTGTTCCAAAAACACCGAAAATCACAATTTTTACACTGCTAAACATCATTTTATGATTCCATAATGATAACTGTATATCATATAATTATCTTTTTGTCCAATGTGATCAAATTTTGGCTAAAATCTCCATAAATTAACAAATGAGAAAATGACCGTTTTGTCCCTAACCGGTCAATTTTCCCGATTGACTCCAAACTGGACCTTGAACTCTGAATCACTATTCTGAGCTATTCTATGGGTCTCAGAATTTTGAAATTCCTCTTAGAATTTCTATTTAAACTCGTTCAAGGCTCGATTTAATTTAATGGTACTACTCAGTACAATACTGTCTTTTAAAAAAGTCAACAGGGTCTCACACAAAAACTCTTATTAATTTATATGAGCAAACTTTCCTAGTGTTCAACCAAAATCCTCTATATGATATTTTCTACCTTAAGTTTTGAAGAAGTCTCTACTATGCAACTTACTTCCCCTCAAGCAGCAAGTACAAACCAACTTAAGAAACATGATGGCTATTCAAATAGTAGTTATGTTCCATCATCCCTTCACCAAAGTTCCTCGTTTCATGACAACGTGAATGGCATCTTTAGAAGAACAAGTTGCATTTTTTGTAAGGACTATAGAATCTTTAGTGACAAGCATTTGAGAAAAAGATGAGCAAATTGCCTCAATGATGGCTAGGATTAACAACTTTACTGGAAAGATGTTTTTGACTTTACACACGTAAATGAGCAGGTCACACAAGTAATACAAAGGTAATTTATTCCATGAGGAATTATGCCTAAATTCTTGCTAAGTACTAAAATTATGGCACCCTAGTTTTTCTGATCAAACCAAAATTTGAAAATTAATTAAATATTAAATTTAATTAATAATGTTAAACTAAAGAAATGGAAACTAAAATTACTAGAAAAACAATGGACTTAGAGTCTAGGATTATGGTTTCATTCAACATTTCATTTGGACTAATATTTCTCTTAGTACTTATAACACCCCTGATTTTGATATGGCCTACATGTGATAGAGGCTAAGTTATTGAAGAGCAAATTTGAACCCTGATATGTATGCTTGTGGAGTATGTATATGAACTGTTATGTGTATAAGAAAGATCTTGAAATTTGATGTATATTTGGAGATTTCTTTGATGATATGTTGATGTGTTAAGTGTAGAAAGCATGCCTTATGATACTTGGGCAAAAATGTTACGAACATACTTGAGGAATCCAAAGGTTTGATGCTTAGATTGGAGTTTTGATATTAAGTTTGACTATTTGAGTAAAGATTTGAGTCATAAATGAATTGTTTGAGGTTATGGGAGAGATTTAGAATGGCATTATTTTTAAAAGAAATAATTTTCACAAATATGGACCAAAGAAGTCGATCCTAATGCATAGAGGGTCGATCCTAATGCATAGACGGTCGATCCTATGAAGTAAAAGGTAAAAGAAGTCGTGCATTTTAGTCCAAGATTGACTATAGACCCTTTATAATCGATCCAAGGAAGGAAAAATGGAAGGAATGCAAACATTCTGGTCTAGAATCGACTATACTGTCATAGGCTTGGAACTTTAGCCAAGTTTTTATGATGCACTATAGTCTTGTGTTCATAAGACTATGCAAGCCTAACAAGTTTTATTGATGATCGGCGTGAAAACATAAAGTGAATGAATATGTAGAAAGAGATTAGGGAAAATAAATAAGTATTATTACTCCAATAAGAGAAAAACAAAGTACTTAAAATCTAAGCACAAAGTAAATTGCTTGATAACATGACTCTGGCAATTTATTGCCTTAAAACTCTTTAAGATGTTATTTATAATAGTCTACTTGACCTAAATTTGGTGTGCAAGTAATATAAAATTGCATGAAAAGAAAATCCTAAAACTAGGTTTACTGGGTGGGCAAGTATCCTCACAAGTAACAAAATTGGCAAGTATTCTAGAATTCCTAGAAACTTGCTTAGCTACCAAGTTGGCAACACTATGGCTCTATGTGTTGAGCATGCTAGCTATTGGTGTCGCTTGCTAGTGCGTGCGGGCTGCTAGAGTCCATGTCAGGCCCTCCAAGGCGAAGCCTACCAATGTGTGGTTCTCCTCGAGGTTGGACTCCATGGACGAGCGAGTTCTAGATAGGCTAGCTTAGTTCTCGGAGCTCATATGGAACTGGCTTGCATCGTTTGCTGAAGGGCACTTGGCATGCGTGTGCCATATAGTGCGTGGCCCACTACCGTTGGGTTGTGTGGTGCACTATTTGTGTGAAACCCCTTTGGTGCGTGGGTGTTGGGAGCGTGTGGCTCGATATTATGTGGCCTATGTGTGCTATTGCCTTATGTGCGAGCAGCTTGTGCAACAAGAATCACGTGGGCTCTTGCTATGAGACCCAATAATGTTAGGCTAATGTGTGCGTAGCCCCCTCTTGCAAGGCTTAAGTGTGTGCAGTTTGTGTGCATGCTACCCCTTACTACAAGGCCTTGTGTTGTTCGAACTGTGTGGCCTAACTCTGCTAGTGCTCTAGAATGCAGATCTTTGGAATGCGGGCTCAGTGTACATGCTGTGTGGCTATGTTGGCCTGGCTTGTCATGCTCGTTGGCCATGCTTGTGAGACCCTGTCAAGCTTGATTAAAAGACGGTATTGTACCGAGTGGTACAACCAAGTTAAATCGAGCCTTGAACTAGTTCAAATAGAAATTCTAAGAGGAATTTGAAAATTCTAAAACCCACAGAATGAATTAGAGTAGTGATTCGGAGTTCAAGGTCCAGTTTGGAGTCAATCGGGAAAATTAACCAATTAGGGACAAAACGGTTATTTTGCCATTTGATGATAAAATGGAGATTTTTAGCCAAGATTAGATCACATTTGACCAAGAATAATTATATGAAATATAATTATGATATTTCATATATAAATTGATGTTTAGCAGTGAAAAATTTTTGATTCATAGTATTTTTGGAGCACAAGGGTAAAATGGTAATTTTACCGCTACAGGACCAAACGGGAATTTTTAGAAATTATTTTTGCCCCGTTTGATTAAGATTGATCAAATTTAGTGTTATTTGAGGTTAGAAAGAGAAAATAATGTGATTCCGGTACATTTCGGAGTATAAGGGTAAAATTGTAATTTTACCATCTCGGGGGCAAAACGGTAATTTTCCACCACCAGAACATTTTTTTCAGCCATGGTCAACTTTTATTCACATCTTGACTTTGACTAATCATGTGGTGGAAAAATTTAGAAGAAAAAAGTCAAAAAAGTTAAAAAATGGGCCAATGGCATTATGCCATGTGGTAAGCTATTTTATTTTATTATTAAGGCCTAAATATCAGCCATAAAACCCATTTTCTCTCTCCAAATTTTGCACAAACCAGATTCGAAGGAAAACAAAAGAGAACAAGGAGAAAAACAAGAAAACCAAGCAAAAAATTCAAGAGAAAGTGTGATTTTCAAGGAAAATCACGTGAAAAAGGTAACATTTCTTCACTTTTGCTTATGATCTACAATACCCATGCATTTCTTTCCATTTTCTATGGTTGAGAGGCATGATATCATGATGAATCAATTCTGAAAAATGGGTATGGAAGAGGAATTGTTGTTGGAATAATTTGATTTTAGACTATGTTAGTGTTTAGAGATAGTTAAACATGGTTATGAACAACAACACAAAAGAAATATTCAATTTCTCTAGGGTTCTTTGTTAGCCGAACCATGAGGGCTGAATATCAATGGGGGATTGTTTTTATTTCAAGGAAAATGGCTTGAAAAATGATAAATTAAGGTGAAACGGTTATGTAGGAAAAAATTTCGATGTTAGTGCACCAAATGATCGATTTTTCCTATAAGGAAATGTGAGGGTTCTAATGCTGAATTTGGCTTTATTTGAATGATATGTGGTGAATTAAGGTATTAGAAGAGAAATGAAGTAATTTGGAGGTGATTTGGACATAATTGTCAATTTATCGGATAAAAGGCCGAAATAGGCCAATATGGTGTTTAGGCAAAATTTAGTCATTTTGCATTCTATATTCCACATTAATGTGGATTCTAGGTTAGTTTATTATAATTTAGCACCAATATAGTAATTAAATTATTGTGCAATTTGTCAAGGTGGTGAGCCCTCGGATAAAGGCAAGAAAATCGCACCCGAGGATTAGCAGTTGAAGTGCTCGAATTCGACTTTCGAAAACCTGTGAGTGAATTTGCATCTCAAAAATGGTTTTGGGAAATATGAACTTATTGAATAAAATGCTTGAATGATTTTATTCAATCTTCTTTAAAAAGAACGGGTACCATGTGAACAAGCTTTTCATGAAATATTATTTTATTGATGTGAAATTTGATTGTGTTGAATATTGCTCATTTATATGATGCTTACATGTATGTTTAAAAAATTTATGTGAACCTAATGTAATCGTGCACGTGTGAGGTGGGAAATGCACATGCTTGTAACGATGTGCAAAGTGGGGATGCCGATACGTAGCTCCCACTGCTCCTAGAAATTTAGAGTTGAGCAAAGTGGGGACGGTGATGCGTAGCACCTACGATTTCCTAGAAGTACAGAGGTGTGCAAAGTGGGGACGACGATACGTAGCGCCCATAATTTTCTAGAAATTCAGAGTTGTGCAAAGTGGGGACGACGATACGTACCGCCCACAATTTTCTAAAAATTCGTAGTTGAGAAAAGCGGGGATGACGACACGTAGCGCCCACAATTTTCTAGAAATTCAGAGTTGAGCAAAGTGGGGATGGCGACACGTAGCGCCCACAATTTCCTAGAAATTCAGAGTTGAGCAAAGTGGGGTTGGCGACACGTAACGCCCACGATTCCTGGAAATTTTCACGTGTGAACTTTGGTGAAGCGTGATTATTCGTCCAGGGGCTTGCAGGGATGGCGAAACGTGACGCCTGTAAGTGCTTTGATAAATGTCTTTTTTACCACCAAGGACAATGAAGACTTGGCGGTGTATATGATTGTTCTTGTCTTTGTGAATATATGTGTGATTGTATGGTATGCGAATTGCTTAATATATGTGTGATTGTATAGTATGCGAATTGCTTTAAATTGAGGAAAAAAAGGTTTAACATGAAACCCTCGTACGACTGAGAGAAACCCTTGTTCAGCGACGGGTTATGATTACGCTTCGCTACAGCAAGAACGCCTTTTCACTGCAACGATAATCGTCGATTTTGCTATTTGGCTAAAATAAATCCCGAGTTAAGTGGGAAGGGTTCAAATATTAGATAGATCAAAAATTGTCTCGTTTTCAACTGGTGCATCATGATTGTCAAATTTTCTAGTTAAGATTGCTTGTTCCCTTCTAATATTCACTCACTGAGTATTGTACTCACCGTTTTAAAAATTCATGTTTTCAGATCAAGAGACTGTTGGACCCTAGATCGAGGAGTTCCCGTAGTGCACCTCCTGGGTATGTGTTTGGCATTCGATAGTGATCCTTTTTATTATAAATGTCTCCGCTAGAAGTCATGGGTCCTTTTGTATTATGAATATACTCAAACAATGTAAATATGTGTATGCAATGTAAATTGCTAAAAACATGACTAGTATAGTGCATGTATATTATTATCGATAATGCCATTGTGTTTTGGTTATGTTCACACTCGGGAAAAGGTGTGTTTGTATGCATGATATGATAATATTTGTTAAGCAAGAGTAAATGGATAGGCTTGCTTGGGCTTAGTGAGCTATGCTCATTGAGCTCATGCGTCGGTCAAGGCTTGGGAAATTGGGTCGTGACAAAGTTGGTATTAAAGCCTTAGGTTGTTTAGGTCATAGGGTATTACGGTCAAGTGTAGCAGAGAGTCGGGTCTTTATGTGGGATCTCTGATTATGAATTGTGAGCCGCGGCACATTTCATAAATAGGAAACTGCATAAATTCTCAATCTTAGAAACCACCTTATTTTCTTAATTGTGTTTATTAATGGGTGTTGCTCTTGTCTAGGTAAGAATGCCACCTAAGACATGAGCCGCTTCGAGACATGTGGGGGAGCAAGATGCCCCTACTGAGATGACTAATAGGCCATGGGCACCCACCCGTAGGGGGTGAGGTAGACATGGCAAGGTCGCTAGGCTGGTGAGGGCAGATACGCTTGTGAATAGGAGAGATGAGGGATAACCCTTAGGTGATGCAGATAGGCCACCGACTAAGGGCATTACTGTTGAAGAATTGGCGACGGGTCTGCAGGGAGTTAATCAGGTTGTAGAAATGATGGCAGCCCGTATGGATGATATGCAGAAAGTAATAGAGGGGAGGCATGTAGCGCAAGCATCCCCTAGCTCACAAGACCAGACCGATCGCCAACCTCTAGAGAATGAAAGAGGTCAGGTATAGATTTCACTTCTTGACTTTCTTAAGCTTAAGCCTCCATCGTTTATGAGGTTAGATGCATTAGAGAAACCCCAAGTTTTCTTGGATAAGATGGAGAAGATTTGTAATGCCTTGGGATGCTCTAGTGTTAGATTAGTGGAGTTAGTAGCATTCCAATTGGAGGATGTAGCATAAGAATGGTATGACTCCTTGCGGAGGGGTAGGCCGACAAATGCTACACCGTTGACCTGGAATGAATTCAGTGCTACTTTCTTAGATCGATTTTTGGCACACAGTGTACGAAATGCCAGAGCTAGAGAGTTCGAGGTATTGGTGCAAACTCCGAGTATGATAGTGTCGGAGTATGACATGAAATTCATGCAACTATCCCGATATGTGCCTTATTTAGTTTCGACCGAGGAAATGAAGGTCCAAAGGTTTGTGGATGGACTGGTGGAACCATTGTTCAAAGCTGTGGCTTCTTGAGATTTCCATACTTACTCTGTGGCAGTGGATTATGCCCAACGGATTGAGATGAGGACCAGTGAGAGTAGGGTCGCAGGAGATGTAGCAAAAAAGTCCAAGACGGAGGGTTATCAGGGTCGTAGAGATTTTAGCAGTGGGATTTCAATTTCTAGCCGTCAAGGCCCACATAGGGAATTTAGGTTACCCCAACAAGGGAGTGATGTGGCAAGTGCTAGTGTTAGGTTAGGGCAGAACACTTTTAGTGGAAGGAGGCAGCCACAAGATTACAGGCAGAGTAGTCAGGTTATTCCTCCTTGTAATAATTGTGGAAGACGACATAGAGGACAATGCTACTTTAATACAAGAGCTTGTTTTAATTGTGGCCAGCCTGGACATGTTTGGAAGAACTACCTAATGGCCCAACAACCGCAAGGTTCGATTCACGGTTCTATTCAGCCAGCTTTGTCTTCCCTTTCGGCAATTATTTCAACTGGCCAGGAGGTTAGTGGGACGAGAGATAGAGGTGCTAGCGCTTCCTCTCGAGGTAGACCATCTAGGTTTGGACGTCAAAATTCTGCAAGAAGGGGCCAAGCGAGAGTATATGCTTTAACACCCCAAGAGGCCCAGACCTTCAATGCAATGGTCTTAGGTATTTTTTTTATTATTTGTGATATGAATGTTTGGGTGTTGTATGTGCCAGATAGTGATTAATTGAGGAAAAGGAGATGTGGACAAAGTATTCACACCTCTTTTATACATAAAGGTAAGCTATCTTACATTGAATTTAAATTCGGGGATCGAATTTTTATGAGTGGGGGAGAATGTGAGACCTTGTCAAGCTCGATTAAAAGACGGTATTGTACCGAGTGGTACAACGAAGTTAAATCGAGCCTTGAACTAGTTCAAATAGAAATTCTAAGAGGAATTTGAAAATTCTAAAACCCATAGAATGACTTAGAATAGTGATTCGGAGTTCAAGGTCCAATTTGGAGTCAATCGGGAAAATTGACCGGTTAGGGACAAAACGGTCATTTTACCATTTGATGATAAAATGGAGATTTTTAGCCAAGATTAGATCACATTTGACCAAGAATAATTATACGAAATAAAATTATGATTTTTGGAGTATAAAATGATGTTTAGCAATGAAAAAATTTTAATTCCTGGTATTTTTGGAGCACAAGGGCAAAATGGTAATTTTACCACTAGAGGACTAAATGAGAATTTTTAGAAATTAGTTTTGCCCCATTTGATTAAGATTGATCAATTTAGTGTTATTTGAGGTTAGAAAGAGAAAATAATGTGATTTCGGCATATTTTGGAGTATAAGGGCAAAATCGTAATTTTACCATCTCGGGGGCAAAACAGTAATTTTCGACCACCAGAACATTTTTTCCAGCCATGGTCATCTTTTATTCACATCTTGACTTTGACTAATCATGTGGTGGAAAAATTTAGAAGAAAAAAGTCAAAAAATTTAAAAAATGGGCCAATGGCATTATGCCATGTGGCAAGCCATTTTATTTTATTATTAAAGCCTAAAAATCAGCCATAAAACCCATTTTCTCTCTCCAAATTCTGTACAAACCAGATTCAAAGGAAAACAAAAGAGAACAAGGAGAAAAACAAGAAAACCTAGCCAAAAATTTAAGAAAAAGTGTGATTTTCAAGGAAAATCAAGTGAAAAAGGTAACATTTCTTCACTTTTGCTTATGATCTACAATACCCATGCATTTCTTTCCATTTTCTATGGTTGAGAGGCATGATATCATGATGAATTCAACTCTAAAAAATGGGTATGGAAGAGGAATTTTTGTTGGAATAATTTGATTTTAGACTATGTTAGTGTTTAGAGATAGTTAAACATGGTTATGAACAACAACACAAAAGAAATATTCAATTTCTCTAGGGTTCTTTGTTCGCCGAACCATGAGGGCTGAATATCAATGGGGAATTGTTTTTATTTCAAGGAAAATGGCTTGGAAAATGATGAATTAAGGTGAAACGATTATGTAGGAAAAAATTTCGGTGCTAGTGCACCAAATGATTGATTTTTTCTATATGGAAATGTGAGGGTTCTAATGCTGAATTTGGCTTTATTTGAATGATATATGGTGAATTAAGGTATTAGAAGAGAAATGAAGTAATTTGGAGGTGATTTGGACATAATTGTCAATTTATCGGATAAAAGGCCGAAATTGGCCAATATGTTGTTTAGGCAAAATTTAGACATTTTGCATTCTATATTCCACATTAATGTGGATTCTAGGTTAGTTTATTATAATTTAGCACCAATATAGTAATTAAATTATTGTGCAATTTGTGAAGGTGGTGAGCCCTCGGATAAAGGTAAGAAAATCACACCCGAGGATTAACAGTCGAAGTACTCGAATTCGACTTCCGAAAACCTGTGAGTGAATCTGCATCTCAAAAATGGTTTTGGGAAATATAAACTTATTGAATAAAATGGTTGAATGATTTTATTCAATCTTTTTTAAAAAGAACGAGTACCATTGGAACAAGCTTTTCATGAAATATTATTTTATTGATGTGAAATTTGATTATGTTGAATATTGCTCATTTATATGATGCTTACATGTATGGTTAAGAAATTTATGTGAACCTGATGTAATCGTGCACGTGTGAAGTGAGAAATGCACATGCTTGTAACTATGTGCAAAGTGGCGACAACGTTACGTAGCGCACACGACTCCTAGAAATTTAGAATTGAGCAAAGTGGGGACGGCGATGCGTAGCGCCCACGATTTCCTAGAAATACAGAGTTCTGCAAAGTGGGGATGACGATACGTACTGCCCACAATTTTCTAGAAATTCAGAGTTGTGCAAAGTGGGGACAGCGATACGTAGCGCCCACAATTTTCTAGAAATTCAGAGTTGAGCAAAGTGGGGACGGCGACACGTAGCGCCCACAATTTCCTAGAAATTCAGAGTTGAGAAAAGTGGGGTAGGCGACACGTAACGCCCACGATTCTTGAAAATTTTCACGCGTGAACTTTGGTGAAGCGTGATTTTCTGTCCAGGGGCTTGCAGGGATGGCAAAACGTGACGCCTGCAAGTGCTCTGATAAATATCTCTTTTAACACCAAGGATAGTGAAGACTTGGTGGTGTATAAGATTGTTCTTGTCTTTGTGAATATATGTGTGATTGTATGGTATGCGAATTGCTTAATATATGTGTGATTGTATAGTATGTGAATTGCTTTAAATTAAAGAAAAAAGGGTTTAACACGAAACCCTCGTACGACTGAGAGATACCCTCATTCAGCGACGGGTTATGATTACGCTTCGCTGTAGCAAGAATGCCTTTCCGCTGCAGCGATGATCGTCGATTTTGCTATCTGGCTAGAATAAATCCCGAGTTCAGTGGGAAGGGTTTAAATATTAGCTAGATCAAAAACTGTCTTGTTTTCAACCGATGCATCATGATTGTCAAATTTCCTGGTTAAGATTGCTTGTTCCCTTCTAATATTCACTCACTGAGTATTGTACTCACCGTTTTCAAAATTCATGTTTTCAGATCAGGAGACTGTTAAACCCTAGATCGAGGAGTCCCCATAGTGCATCTCCTAGGCATGTGTCTGGCATTCGACAGTGATCCCTTTCTATTGTAAATGTCTTCGCTGGAAGTCATGGGTCCTTTTGTATTGTGAATACACTCAAACAATGTAAATATGTGTATGCAATGTAAATTGCTAAAAACATGACTGGTATAGTGCATGTATATTATTATCAAAAATGCCATTGTGTTTTGGCTATGTTCACACCCGGGAAAAGGTGTGTTTGTATGCATGATATGATAATATTTGTTAAGCAAGAGTAAATGGATAGGCTTGCTTGGGCTTAGTAAGCTATGCTCATTGAGCTCATGTGCTAATCATGGCCCCGGGAAATTAGGTCGTGACAATGCTGACTAAACTATTTTAATATGTGTTGTTTGTTGGCCTGCGTGTCGTTGTTGTGGCCCTATCGCCTTGTCATTGGGGCTGTCTGAAATCCCTTTCTTGTGGATTACTTGCCTACAATCCTCAATGAACTCCCTACTCCAATCATGCTTGTAGGTTGGGTAATAGACGTACATGCTGCTGGGTCTGTAGTGGCAGATAGGACTAGTCACGGGTCTACGAACCATGGCATATAGGCCTTCCATAGTCAATCTTGTGAACGAAAAAATAGGTGAGATCTTCTGCTCCAAGATTGATTACAGACCTTCCATAGTCGATCCTAGGTTGCCTAGTCAACTTAAAATGGGCTTAAAAGCCCTAGAGTTGAAATTTTCTTCATTTTCTCTTAACTCTTCATTCCTCCACCCATTTTCTTTTAAACTTTACACCTTCCAAAACCTTTAAATCCAGCAATAAATCTTGGATTCTAAGTGCTAAAGGTAATGATTTCACTCAAAAAAAAAAAAAAACTAGGTTTTGGTGATTTATGTTTTCTTTCTTTTCTCATTTAAAACCTTAAGCCTAAATGGATTTTTGAAGCGGTTTGGAGATTATCCAAACTTAGGGAAATGTTATTGAGGTAAGATTAAACATTTTACTTATTATTTTTCAAGTTAATTTGTTAGATTCTAAGAAATCTAATTTCTCCAAGTTAGGTAAATCTCCCTAGATTTGGCTAGAATTTAGAGCTAAGATTTGTGCAATCCATGCTCCTAAGTTATAGGTTTTGCTCGTTATTGAAGGATTTGAACTTATATATTGGATTAATAAAGATTTAGTTATTTTTAAAAAAATTGGCATTTTTCAAAAACAAGGATTTAATTAGTTTTGTGATGTTTTTATGTGCTTAAGGGAAGATTGAGCAATTTGGGCACATTTGTGAGCTAAAATATGGTCTGAGGTTAAGGATTAAAGCTTGGCTATGAGCACCTCCAATTTGTCACTATGAGTGGGGTTTATCTTTGAAAATGCATGCGATGTATTTCGCATGATAATATGCACTGCCATGGTACATTGAATTGCTATGTTCATACCTAGATGAGAATGTCTAGGCTAGTATATTATGAATATAAGTTAATATATGTGTTTATTGTCATTGCTATTAGGAAGAATGAGCTGTTAGACATCTAGGTGATGTATGATCTTAATGGCTTCTGGATATGCTATAACTAAGTTAGTGTGATGGTTATACCATGACGTGGGAATAAATTGCCCAATTGTCGATGAAATACGAGTGCATGATTTGATATGAGATTGCTTTTGCATCTGCAGCTATTAGGCCATGACTAATTTAAAATGAGATTGTCGATGCATTTACGGCTGGTGAGCTATGGTTATTGAGGCATAATTATTGGAGTATGTGAGGCCACGTATTCTGATACTTGATGCGAATTGTTTATGTATGTGAGGTTAAGGAATCTGATTAAATGATATGACTTTATAATTTATGAATCATTAAGGCACTTAGAACTCTAACGAGCTTATAGACAATTAAAACTCCATAAATGTGATTTGTAATATGTTATGGACATATGGAAAGATAAAGGAGTGATGGCCTTCTCGTGAATTTGTGTTCCGTCCAAGGGATGAATTTCAAATGTTAACTTGACTTGAGGTTGAATAAGGATGGTGTGTGCTTGTAAGGATGGTGGTAAATAAGGATGATGGTATTAGTCTTGCGTGTAGTGCTTCGATACCATTTGTTTGAGAATACGCTGAATGATACTGACCATCGAGAGATTACTCTAGCCAATAATTTGATTCTCCACCAGTTGCTTCGATGCTATGTGTGATTTGTTCTCAAGCAGTTACTTTGGCACGCATGTGATTTGATTTCTTCACCAGCTGCTCTAACGCTGTGTGTGATTTGTTCTCAACCCATTGGTTTGGCACACACATGATTTGTTCTTTGTCAGTGACTTGGCATAGTGCATGATTTGTTTCTCTTTTGGTTGGCCATTAAGGGTGATTTAACTATGTCCAGGGGAGGACCAATCATTGATTTGATTTGATTTGATATGTATAAGGCGTGAGATAGCCTTAGAGAGGCTTAGATAAAATGATATGAATCAATACGATATTTCGGTGAATAGAATGTGCCGTGGAGAACGATTTGAATGACTTCGATTGACTTCAAGGGTAAGTTTAATGATGTATGTGATGATCTTTGGAGATGTTGGGGATGATAACATGCTCCCATATTAGAGACTTAACGATAATGATATAACCTATATTTCGAAATGTTTGCTAGATCATATGGATGCAGTAAGAGTGCAATAACTATTATGTGTTTAATATATGTATATGATTTTGATTATCTACACCACTTATAGAATATTGTAGTACTCACCCATTTTTATACCATGTACAGATAAATAGACCACTAGACAGTGCATGGCAAAAGTCATCCACTGACAGACCGATTTTAGCATATGGTAGGTTCCCATCCAATGGTTCACTCAATTAAGTCTGGTCCATACTCGTTTTGCATTTGAAAGTTTTAAAGTTTAGAAAATAATGTGCTTTGGATATTGTAGGCACTGAGTGCCATGTGATATTGTGTACAAAGGGTTGTATAATATGAACCCGATGATTGTCCTATGTGTGGGCTCATGAATATTGTACTGATGAGTTTATGAAATGAAATGGATTATATGTTTTTGTTTATGTTACCATGGATTGAATATTGGACACATGAATCTGAAGGCTAGCTTAGGTCTCAGGGGCTTCTCCTATTTAACTTGTGTGTCAATCACAAACCCTTAGGTTTAGGTTGAAACAATACTTAAATCAATGGGTGGTGATATTAGTCAAGAATCCAAATTTATGTACAAGTCTTCATCGAGATATTTGCACAAATACCCAACCTAATTAGGTCACTGTATGTCTATAAGAATCAATTAAGGTAGATTTATTAAGCATAAGTTCTAATTTGATTGCATGAGGCATTTAGGCATATATTTACCATAATTGGTAATCAATTCACTTAATTTCTAAGTGAAATGAATGCACACTATTCAAACCATGGTCTAATCTAAACTTACTTCGTCCAGTCTCATTTAGATACCCACATCCATTCAGTTGTTGATTAAGCAATCAAAGGCAATGAGCTTATATTTATATAACCATCACCTTACCCATTAATATTAAGCAAAGGAGAAACGTAATATCCAAATTACATTTTGAAATCTGCCATAATCTTAGACAAATCAATTTAGCTCATAATATTTTCAACAAACAGAAATATCCTAGAAAATAAATCATTTTTACAATAAAAGAAAGAGAGGCAAATCTAGTGAGAGAAACAAGCTCTAGCTTCTTTTAAATGCTCTCATTTCCTTCATTTCTCATCTTTTCTTCTTTTGTAAAGTGTCACTTTTCTCTAAAAAGCTACTTTACCCTAGACACCTTTTCTCAACTCAAAAGGTTATATTTATAACCCCCCTCAAAAGCCCTAAAATAAAAAAAATTGGAGGTTGTATATTTTTAAGTCACGTGTTGGGGCCTAGGCACTGAGCTCCATGGAAATCCTATGGGGCCTTAGGGATAATAGGGCATTGTGATTCTAGGTGGCTAGGGTCGCTGTGCCAAGCTCTCCACCCAATATATAAGGATGCCCAAGCATCCTTGGCACTACAGCGTTAGAGTTCTTGAGGTAGTGGCGTTGGTCCTTTAAGCTGCCTTGTGCAGAATTGCAATAGTCTTGCTACTTTTAATGAGATTTTGACCATAATAAGATCGAAACTGGGCAAAATGAGACACAAGAACATTGTAGCCCCTATTCTTATCTTTCTAGTGGTTCAAGAATCACATTGATCAAATCTTTATAGCATGAGTTATGGTCAAGATACAATAGCATGTTTGGTGAGAGTCTGCACCTACTATCAAGCCCAACCCTAAAATACTTGCCATGTCATACATGTGATGGACAACATGTTTGCATACTTGGAAAGCCTCGAAAAATAATCAAAAGTCAAGGGTGTACCTAGTGGCACAACTAAGTGGAATTAAGCATCGAACTAGTTAAAATAGGGATTTTAAGATGAAATTGAGAATTTCAAATTCCAGGAATGACTTAAAATGGTGATTCGGTGTTCGAGGATCGATTTGGAGTCAATTTGAAATTTTTGAGATCTAGGGGTAAAATGGTCATTTTGTCACCCAAAAATTAGATTTGGATGTTGGATGAAATTTTGACTGAGATTGATCATTTGGAGTATAATTTGAGGTTTAGAAGTGAAAAATTTTAATTTCAATATTTTTTGGAGTATAGGGGCAAACGGGTAATTTTACACCACCAACACTTGTCAAAACCAAGGATTTTATTCATTATAGGTATGGATAAATATGACAATTTATGTGGTGGAGAAATAAAGTTTAAAAGATAAATATTTAAATTATAGGCCAATGATATCATGCCACATGTCAAGCTTTGACTTTTTTCATATTTAACTTGAAAAATCAGCCCATAATTCTCCATTTTACATCCCATATTCGGCCAAAGCAAGAACAAAAGCAAGAAAGAAAGAACAAAACCCTAGGTGGAGAAATTCAAAGAGAAATTTGTGGAAATTCAAAAGATTTTTCAATTTCTACTTAAGATCTACATTACCCATGCATTTCTCTTTATTTTCCATGGTTGAATTACATGTTTTCTTAATGAGTTCATAGTTGGCCGAATGGGTATGGAGAGAATTTGATGTTGTAATTGATTTGATTTTAAGATATGTTAGTGTTTTTAGATGATTAATGATGTATAGTATGAAAACAAGTGAAGAAAATCACACAATCTTTGGTAACCCTTCATGGCCGAATGGAATGGCGGCCGAAAGGCCGCCGGACCCACCCCCTGACCTCCCTCCGACCACCACAACCACCCCTAACTTGACCGGAGTTGTTCCCATCCAAGTTACCCCCCCAAATCTTCAGCCACCAGCCACAAAAAATGACCCACAGGCTCCTGCTGCTGGAAACCAGCAGCTTTCCTCACCCTGGGCTCTCAAGAAAACCTTTCTGTCAATGGTGGCCGGTGAGAAACCCCCCGTGATCCCTACCTCTCGTGAACCATGTGTTTACAAGGACAGACCAGCTGCTGCCTTCTTCGAAGATGAAATACTAATCTTAGCACAGCCTTTAAAGATGTCCCTAGTGGGTAAGTTCTCCAAGATGCCAAGACTGCAAGAAATCAGACTTGCGTTCAAAGGGATCGGTCTAGCTGGAGCGTATGAAGTCAGATGGTTAGATTACAAGCATGTCCTCATCCATTTGTCCAATGAACAAGATTTCAACAGGATCTGGACAAAGAAGATGTGGTTTATAGTTAATCAAAAAATGAGAGTTTTTAAGTGGACTCCAGAGTTTGAACCAGAGAAAGAATCTGTTGTGGTCCCTATGTGGTTATCCTTCCCAAACCTAAAAGCTCACTTGTTTGAGAAATCAGCTCTGATGTTGATAGCAAAAGCAGTAGGGAGACCATTATTCGTGGATGAAGCCACAGCCAATGGTTCAAGACCAAGCGTGGCACGGGTATGCATAGAGTATGACTGCAGGAAAACCACGGTGAACCAAGTTTGGATTGTGGTGCAGAACAGAGAAACGGGCACAGTAACGAATGGTTTTTCTCAAAGGGTGGAGTTTGCTCAAATGCCTGACTACTGTGACCACTGCTGTCACGTAGGTCATAGGATGGCAGATTGTATTGTGTTAGGAAACAAAGAAAAACCATCAGGTGCGGGTAAGCTACAGCCATCCCGGGAGGTTGCAGCAGAGAGGAATGCGGGTTATAAAGGAACAAATGGGAATTTTCTGGAAAGAAGAAAAAATCCAGAAACAGAAAAAATCCGGGGCATGGAGGAACCGATGAATCGAAGGTGGCAAATGGTAGGCAAAGTCGGAACAAGTGGAACCAAGGACAAGCAAGGTAAAGAGGTTACAATAGAAAATATCCCTAAAGAGACAAACGTCACAGCTTCAAACCGTTTCCATGTGATCTCGAAAGATGGGGAGGCAGGCGAGAATGCACAAAATCAGTCCGCGGACCAAGGGATGACAAAACGTTCTCTAGTGGGGAAAGGAGCCGCGTCGGAAGAAACACCAAATGGAGAATAGAAGTACATGAACAATGAACGGGAAGGAAAAGACAACAATTCATGTGAGCAGGATAGGAATGAAGAAGTGCAGATTATGGGACAAAAGATGACAGGAAAAAATAAGGCGATGAATCTTCCGTTATCGGAATCAACCCAGAAAGCGGCTGGCGACAAACGATTGAACGGACAACGAGAGAAGCTGGCCCAGACATTACCAGGAATCGAAGCAAGAGGAAGGAAGGCAGAGAAGTTGCACGAATATGGAATGAGAGAGAGCCATACAGAGGAACGTGAGAGTACAGATGGTAACCAAAATAAACAAAATAATTTTAAAAGAAGCCAAAGAAAGATAGCAGAAGGAATAGCAGGCCCCAGTTTGCAGGTTACGGGCAGAGAAACACGTACTAGACAGCGGGGTCAAAAGGAAAATGCCTCGGGTAGAAGGAATATGGAGATAACGGCACCTGTAGAGGATGGGACTTCACAGCAAGATTTGGAACATACGAATGCAGGAAAGAATTCAAAAAATCAGCCTCCTAAGCCACCGACACAGGCAGCAGTCCATTTTCATGGGGACGAACAATTGTTGGCTGAGAGTGGGCCCGAAAGCAAGAAAAGTTATGGGGTGCGCATCCCACCCTTTGATGACGAGACGAGGCAGCAGGTGCAAACGAACAATATAGAAAATTATTATTTTTCTTCTCATGGTGTAACCGAAAGAAGCCTGCGTGGCGGGGATGTGCAGCCCCCAACGGATGAGTTTGACCATGGGAACTCGGATGGGACAGCACCTTGCAGACATGCCCAACCGGAGCTGACAAATGTCAAGTCGGAAGGATAGCAGGTCATGCTCGGGATCGAAGGAAGCTTGGCATTTCCAATGGGATGGTCTACTGCTCAACAGGATCAGCGGGGCCCACTGCAAGACGTCACAAATGGAAAAGAAAAAGGTATTTTGGGCATTGACGAGGCCTGCACCGGCAACCTGGACGCAGCAAAAAGGGCAACAGAAAACTCTGCAAAGAAGCAGGCGAGAGAGGGTGACGCGCAGGAACCATTTCACGAATTTGGCATGCAGGGACAAATGGAAAAAGGCGTGGAAAGCAAAGGAAAGTCAAGGCATGCAGACGCTCCACTGTTGGAAGGACAAATAGGATATACAAATAGTACCCAAGAAACTGTAGCCACGAGTGAGCAGGTGCCACATGCGGAAAAAGCTGGACAAGCAAACAATGCCCAAGAAAATGCAGCTGCTGGCGAGCAATCTACACCTACCTCCGATGTCGCTGGGCAAGACGGTGAGCATCGAGATACGGATGATGAGCAACGGAATGGTGAGGGGGCCTAGATCTTTAACGACGAATCGGACGGTGCAGAAACGGAAACTAATCTCCCTGCAAAGTCGCAGACTTTGGGAGATGGGACACCAAGGCAGTTACATGATTATGGGTTAAGGGGCAGCCATGCAGAATCACGTGTTTCATCAAATGACAGTGTCAACGAAAACAAAAAAAGCCAACAAATGCTGCCAGCGACGGGGTCATACACCATTTTGCATGGGGCGGGAAAATGCCTAAAAAATAATATTGGGGACCGAGAGCCTTGGGTCCATGTTTCAGATCCTTTCGAAGGTGCGGGAGCGCATGAAGGCCATGCTACCATTGAACGAGGAAACAAGCTACGTGTCAGAAAAGGAAAAAATAAAAAAAAATAGCAAAAAAAAGCAACAAAGGCATGTTGAAGTTGATGGTGCAAAGATGGTAGCTGTAGGCGGACCCCCCCTCCCATGCCTTTCTTTCCTTTTGTCCGCTCCAAGAAGCCCCACATGCAATGACACCAATGACAAAGAAATGGGTCCCACCTGCAATGACATAAGGATGCCAGATCCCCTGCAAACACACATGAGTGAGAAGAATAAAAATTATTATTCAAAAGCTCCCTTGGAGGGGACAACGGTTACACCGTAGGGAGATGACCAGAAAATTTCAAACAATGGGTCCAAGAGGCAGAACAAGTCAACTGATTTAACTGAAAGAAGTACAAGTCATGTGGCGAGAAACGAAACGAGAGCATGTAAATCAACGGGTATGGAAACCGAACAAATTTCGAAAAATTATTTGTTCAAATCATCAGAGCAGAAAAATAACTCCCCGCAAGAGGAACGTCAGCAGATGGCAGAAAGTGGGTCAGAAGGTCAAAATGTGATAGCAGACACACTTGAAGGCAGTGGAGAGCACAACCCAATGGAAGGACAGAGTGCCAGTCGGATCGAGAAAATAGGTGAAAAAATCCGGACTACCTCATCAGTTGAAAGCTCACTGCAAAGGATGGCAGACTATAGTGATTACCCCCCGACCCAGGAGTCAGCTTCGGGTAAGTGCAAGTTTAATAAAGAGTTAAGTGATGTCCCTTTAGCTTCAGGAACTAATTTTACGGAGCCGAAAGTCCACCCGAGTTCTAATTTTGTGGAAATAGAATTTCACCCTCTGGTAAGGCGCAGAAGACACTTGGACACGGAAGCTTCAATTAGAAAAATATTCACTCTAACATCAGAAGAAGCAGTGGATATAGGAGAAAATGATGAATTCTCTGATGACGATTTTATCTCAATGAGTTTTGTAGCCAAAATTCGTAATTTTTAGGATACTCGTGTTAAATGAAAGGGATACTTCAAGTATATTCGTGTTCGATCTAGATGATTGTAAAGGGCTTAGTATCTCAATGTAACAGTAAGGAATATCTGTTCTTCTATAGCATCAAAAGTTATGCATGTATGATGGATATCCTTACTCTAGGTATTTTTACGATTTTTCTTATGTTCATGCAATCTTGGAGGTACAGTTTTCGTCCCCCTCCTTTGTACTTCTTTTTCAAGTTTAATAAAATTTAACAGGGTAAAAAAAAAAACCCTTAATGGCCGAACCTTACAAGTGGAGTTTTGATGCTGGATTGATTTTGTATCAAGTAAATTGGTTGAGAAATGATGATTCATGGTGAGAAAATTAAGTAGGAAAAATTTTAGTGTTGATGCCCCACCATGGCTGAAATTCCCAAGAAGAAATGTGAAGATGGTTTTACTAGATTTTTGTGTTATTTGACTTGTATTTGGTGATTTGAAATATTGGAAAAGAAATGGTGTTATTTGGAGTTAAATGGGACACATTGGCCATTTAATCGAGTGATAAACCAAATTAGGCTAACACTGTTTTTAAGGAATATCGGAACAATTTGCATTCCATGTCATGCATTAGTGTAAAGTCTAAATTAGTTTATTACGGTTTAGCACCAATGTGGTAAATTTCTTGACTGTGCAATATGTCTAGGTGGTTAATCCTCTGACAAAGGCAAAGAAATTGTACCCGAAGATTTATAATTGAAGTACCTAAATTCGGTTTCCGAAAATAGTGAGTAAACTTATTATCGTCTTAATTATCTAGAGTAAATTTTATTCGATTTGGTGATTTGGTGGAAAAATGAAGTTAAATGGTGAATTACTTTGTTTTATGAGAAAAATGTGAGTTAATAAAATAAATTGAATTTTTATAAATTAATTTGAAAATCAGACAATGATTTTGAAATTAGAGTAATTGGAGACCACGTATTGTGTTGTGAATTATGACATGAATTGAATGGCTATGATAAAATGTGAGCATGAATGGTTGGATTGATATTTGTGTTGAAATTATATGCGCTGTGTATTTAGCCTTGAGAGGCTGTGTATAAAATAATTGACATGTCATGCTAGTAGAATTTTATTGAATTGGTGGGATTAGAGTAGTCACTGCAGTGGCGGGTTCCATGGATTAGCCTATAAAAGGGGCACGGAAACCCAATTAAATGTGCTCACCTCGATTGGAGAGGCGCATGGGGTATCTCCTAAGGTGGGATTTGAGTGCACCTCATGTCGGCCCATCACGTGAAGGTGAAACTCAGCCAACGCCAAGGAACGACTGTGTGATCAATATAAAAAGATATTTAAGGCGTATACGACAATTAACAGCCTTGGCGGACTTAGGCGGATGCCTCTATACAAGGCATCGCCGAGTACTAGTTTTGGTGGGAGCCAAGCTTTTCAGAAATTCATAAGCCTTGTCGAGAAATTGAATGAAATATAATTGCTTATGTGGGTTGGGATAAATTTTATGTTATGAAACCTATTGTGATGGGAAGTTTTCATTGTCTCCATTTACTCGACTTTAGATATTTTTTATGATGTCTATTTATTCACTGGGATTTTATAATCTCACCACCTTATTTCCTCACATTTAAAGCTCAGAATGTCAGTAGTTAGCTGATATTGTCGAGAGACAACTTTTGGTGTTGCAACCTTGGAAATCAAAGGTTTACCGACTCACAACCTTAGTTCAATTTTGTCGTTCGAGGGGCTCGCTGGTCAATGTATATTGAATTGAGTACTATGATTATTCTTACTACTGTTTGTCAGAATTTATTTTGCTTTTACGTCCCAAAAATTATTTACGGATTATTCTATAAAAATTATTTTACAAGAAAATGGAATATTTTATTAAATATTTTTATTATATTCTAATAGCTAAAATTTCATTTCAAATGAAGGTTTTAGATAGCCAAACTTATTTTTTTTTGTTATGAAATATGTGTCTTTACTCACATATTACATTTCTAGATAGTTTCGAAAATTTTGAGAAAAAATGACGAAAATGCCCCTGTGAGGCAAAAATTATTTTTTTGCTGATTTGAGTTGGAAAAAGTTTAAGATCCCTTAAGACATGATGTTTGGCAATGACTGCTAGCAGGGGAGACAAGAAAACTGATATAAAAGTCTTGTGAGGTTTCGGTCGGTATTCTGGGTATGAATACCTATCGAGACGTCGCGACGGTTGTCACGGGCTCGATGGGAGTTCCGGGTCGTGACAATTAGATTGGTATCAGAGCTTTTGGTTTTAAAGATTAGAGTTTTTAGTTTTAAAGCTGTTTTAAAAATTTATAGTATCGTTGTGGCCTCGGGTTAAATTAAGTCGGGTTAGATTGAATAAGATGCATTTGCATATAGAATCCGAGGTTGTCTAAGCTTGCTTTGTCTTTTCCTTATAGACTATCACGCCTCCTTGACGCGAACAATTACTTCTCACTAGAGCAGTTGGGAGGGGTAGGGGTCATTCGCATCATCGTCAGCTGGATCCTATAAAGGGGGAATCGACTGAGTCCACCTTTCAGGCAGCAACTGCTGCTGAGCAGACCGAGACTATTCCACATCCTCCACCTACTTCGCCACCAACTATTATTCCCGCCATGTCTCCTAAGGTAGTTCAAGCATTGGCAGCCCTCTTTACTGCTATTGCTGGCCAGGCTCAGGCTGGTCAAGCTCCACCTATAGTTCCTCCCGTTACTTTTTCAGTACCACAACCCCCACCTCCTATTCCACCACCGATGCCGGATGTCTCCATTTCCAAGAAGCTTAAGGAAGCTAGACAGCTTGACTGTGTTTCTTTTGCGGGTGAGTTGGACTCCACTGCAGCTAAAGATTGGGTTGATCAGGTTTCGGAGACACTCTCTGATATGAAATTGGATGATGAGATGAAATTGATGGTGGCCACGAGATTACTGGATAAGAGGGCCCACACTGGTGGAGTTCAATAAAGTCCCGTTCTACCTCCCTTCCGACCTGGTCAGACTTTTTAAGAGAATTTGATAGTCAATATTACACTCATTTTCATCAAAAAGAAAAAAAGAGAGAATTTTTGAGTTTGAAACAAGGAAGTCTGATGGTAGAAGAGTATGAGGCTTGCTTTAACGAGCTGCTATCTTATGTGCCTGATTTAGTGAGAACTGAGTAAGATCAAGCCAACTATTTCGAGGAAGGGCTCCGAAATGAGATTAGAGATCGGATGACAATGACTAGTAGAGAGCCGCATAAAGAGGTAGTGCAAATAGCTTTAAGGGCTGAGAAACTCGCAAATGAAAATAGGAGAATGCGAGTTGAGTTTGCAAAGAGGAGGAATCTGAGTGTATCCTCTAGTCAGCCACCAAAAAAAGGTAAATACTCATCGGTTTCAAGAAGTACTACCTCTGTTCTAGTAACATCTTCCCGACCTTCATTTTCATAGACACAGCAAAGAGTTCAGAGATTCAGTAGGTCTGTGATAACTAGTTCTGGGAAGAGTTCTGGAGGTTCAAGTAAATGCAGAGAATGTGGGAGATATCATGTTGGGCTGTGTTGGGGGCCTATACGATGTTTTCATTATGATCAGCCAGGTCACATTTGGAGTAATTGCCCACAATTAGGACGAGTGACTGTAGCTGCTCCATTTTTACTAGCTCGTACGGATATGCAAAGGAAAGGTTCCTCTAGATTACAACCAAGACAGGGAGTAGCTATACGGTCTGATGTGGAAAGTAACACTCCAGTATATCCAACCGTTAGACCATAGACTTGTGGTTTGACAAGAGTTTTTGCTGTGACAAAAGATGAGGCACAAGATTAAGAATGCCTTAGCATAAATGTAGTATGTAAGAAGAAGGAGAGTTAGAAATTTTGAGATGGCTATGTAAAGATAAATTAACAAGTAGAGTGTTAAGACAAATAACATGTTGACATGAATTATGAAAATTATTCTGTTGAATCTTGGTTATGGATGGGAATGAACAAAGAGAGATTAGTCTGAAGGCACTTGAGAACAAGGACCCTTATACATGAGGAGGAATATGGACATCTGAATGTACGTGTGCATACGTATGTGTGGAGTTAGTGATGTACCCAACTAAAGTAAAGAATGGTTCTTAGTGGTTCAAGATTAGAACTCAATATATTTGATGAGTTGTATAGATAATGTAGTGATCATGAATCTTATCAGAAGTTAACTATGGCGACCTAAGGAGTTTTGGGGAAATAATCAAGGAAATGTAATCTATAGTGTGGTTAAGCCATATGAAATGGACTAATATGATTAAGAAGATTGAAATTTTCTAAATGCAAAGTAAACGTGAAGTATGTGAAAATAATTGAAGCCATTAACCTTCCCTAACACCGAGGATATGTATAGGAATGAGTATGCATGTTAATGATGCCGTAAACTACACAATAGTGTATAATGAAAAGTGAATGAATGAATGTCGAAAAGTTTGATAAGTAATGAAATAATGAGATGGTGATTGGTATATATAAAATAAGTATAAAATGCAATTGAAATTGGAATGATTGAGATGGAGTTATGGTTGAAGTTTAATGATAGTAATAAAAACATGTTTGGAGTTTCGATATAAGAAATCATGATTGTGAAGGTTACTGCTAATCTGATTCTAAAGGATAAGGATAAACATAAATGAAGCACTCAAGTTGAATTGGAGGTAAACAAATTGAAGTTCCCTATAATAGGAGATGACATGGGAAATTGAATATTAGAGGATAAACTAGTACCCTCATCTTTTCTCTAAGTTCAGTAAGTGAAATTTTGAGGTCAAAATTTTATTTTAAGGTCAAAATTTTATTTTAAGGGTGGTAGTGTTGTCAAGCCCAGCCTTAAAATACTTGCCATGTCATACATGTGATGGACAACATGTTTGCATACTTGAAAAGCCCCGAAAAATAATCAAAAGTCGGTGGTGTACCTAGTGGCACAACTAAGTAGAATTAAGCCTCGAACTAGTTAAAATAAGGATTTTAAGATGAAATTAAGAATTTTAAATTCCAAGAATGACTTAAAATGGTGATTCGGTGTTCGAGAACCGATTTGGAGTCAATCTGAAATTTTGAAGATCTAGGGCCAAAATGGTCATTTTGCTACCCAAAAATTAGATTTGGATGTTGGATGAAATTTTTGACTGAGATTGATCATTTGGAGTATAATTTGAGGTTTAGAAGTGAAAATTTTTAATTTCGGTATTTTTCAGAGTATATGGGCAAAATGGTAATTTTACCACTCTGGGGGCAAAATGGTAATTTTACACCACCAACACTTGTTAAAACCAAGGATTTTATTCATTATAGGTATGGATAAATATGACAATTTATGTGATGAAGAAATAAGGTTTAAAAGATAAATAGTTAAATTATGGGCCAATGATATCATGCCACGTGTCAAGCTTTTACTTCTTTAATATTTAACTTGAAAAATCAACCCATAATTCCCCATTTTACTTCCCATATTCGGCCAAAGCAAGAACAAAAGCAAGAAAGAAAGAACAAAACCCTAGGTGGAGAAATTCAAAGAGAAATTTGTGGAAATTCAAGCAATCAAGTGGAAAAAGGTAAGATTTTTCAATTTCTACTTAAGATCTACATTACCCATGCATTTCCCCTTATTTTCCATGGTTGAATTACATGTTTTCTTAATGAGTTCATGGCTGGCCAAATGGGTATGGAGAGAATTTGATGTTGGAATTGATTTGATTTTAAGATATGTTAGTGTTTTTAGATGATTAATGATGTGTAGTATGAAAACAAGTGAAGAAAATCACACAATCTTTGGTAACCCTTCATGGCTGAACCTTACAAGTGGAGTTTTGATGCTGGATTGATTTTGTATCAAGTAAATTGGTTGAGAAATGATGATTCATGGTGAGAAAATTAAGTAGGAAAAATTTTAGTGTTGATGCCCCACCATGGCCGAAATTCCCAAGAAGAAATGTGAGGATGGTTTTGCTAGATTTTGTGTTATTTGACTTGTATTTGGTAATTTGAAGTATTGGAAAAGAAATGGCATTATTTGGAGTTAAATGTGACACATTGGCCAATTAATCGAGTGATAGACCGAATTACGCTAACACTGTGTTTAAGGAATATCGGAACAATTTGCATTCCATGTCATGCATTAGTGTAAAGTATAAATTAGTTTATTATGGTTTAGCACCAATGTGGTAAATTTCTTGACTGTGCAATATGTCTAGGTGGTGAATCCTCTGACAAAGGCAAAGAAATTGTACCCGAAGATTTATAATCGAAGTACCTAAATTCGGTTTTCGAAAATAGTGAGTAAACTTATTATCGTCTTAATTATCTAGAGTAAATTTTATTTGATTTGGTGATTTGGTGAAAAAATGAATTTAAATGGTGAATTGCTTTGTTTTATGAGAAAAATTAATAAAATAAATTGAATTTTTACAAATTGATTTGAAAATCGGACAATGGTTTTGAAATTAGAGTAATTGGAGACCACGTACTGTGTTGTGAATTATGACATGAATTGAATGGCTTGTGATAAAATGTGAGCATGAGTGGCTGGATTTGTATTTTTGTTGAAATTATATGCGCTGTGTATTTAGCCTTGAGAGGCTGTGTATAATATAATTGCCACGTCATGCTAGTAGAATTTTATTGAATTGGTGGGATTAGTGTTGTCACTACAGTGGCGGGTTTCGTGGACCAGCCTATAAGAGGGGCACGGAAACCCAATTAAATGTGCTCACCTCGATTGGAGAGGCGCGTAGGGTATCTCCTAAGGTGGGATTTGAGTGCACCTTACGTCGGCTCATCACGTGAAGGTGAGACTCAGCCAACGCCAAGGAATGGCTATGTGATCAAAATAAAAACATATTTAAGGTGTATACGACAATTAACAGCCTTGGCGGACTCGGGTTGATGCCCCTGTACAAGGCATTGACGAGTACTAGTTTTGGTCGGAGCCAAGCTTTTCAGAAATTCATAAGCCTTGCCGAGAAATTGAATGAAATATAATTGCTTACGTGGGCTGGGATAAAATTTTATGTTATGAAACCTATTGTGATGGGAAGTTTTCATTGGCTCCATTTACTCGATTTTAGATATTTTTGATGATGTCTGTTTACTCACTGGGATTTTATAATCTCACTACTCTCTTTTCCTCACATTTCAGGCTCAGAATAGTCAGTAGTTAGCCGATATCATCGAGAGACGACTTTTGGAGTTGCAACCTTGGAAACCAAAGGTTTACCGACTCACAACCTTACTTAAATTTTATCGTTTAGGGCCCTGTTGGTCAATGTATATTGAATTGTGTACTCTGATTATTCTTACAACTGTATGTAAGAATTTATTTTGCTTTTACGTCTCAAAAATTATTTACGGATTGTTCTATAAAAATTGTTTTACAAGAAAATAGAATATTTTATTAAATATTTTTATTATATTCTAATAGCTAAAATTTCATTTCAAATGAAGGTTTTAGATAGCAAAACTTATTTTTTTTTGTTATGAAATATGTGTCTTTACTCACATATTATATTTTTAGATAGTTTCGAAAATTTTGAGGAAAAATGACGAAAATGCCCATGTGAGGCGAAAATTATTTTTCTACTGATATGAGTTGGAAAAAGTTTAAAATCCCTTAAGACATGATGTTTGGCAATGATTGCTCACAAGGGAGACAAGAAAACTGATATAAAAGCCTTGCGAGGTTTCGGTCGGTGTTCGGGGTATGAATACCTATCGAGACGTCATGGCGGTTGTCATGGGCTCGATAGGAGTTCCGAGTCGTCGTTGCGTGGTTCATCATCCTTTAAGCTTTATGCACTTAAGAACCTTCAAAAACAAAGAACGGAATCGGTGGTGGCTCAAATTAGGACTTTTAATATGAAACTGAACTAAAATTACTAAAATTAAAATAATTCAACATGTTTTGAACTTATTAACAAAAAACATAAAAACTACCTAAAACCATTTTAAAAACGTAATGACTTAAATGATTCCATGTCAAAAAATATGCAAGATAACTCTATATAATAGAGTTATAACATCCAAAATTTAATATTTTGCTAGCCGTCAAGCAAAACCTTAAAATAAAGGAAAGAAACATGAAAGATGAAAACTTTTACTACAAGTCAGTTGCATTAAATCAAATATCACATTTATTTTACTGGTCAGTTATCTTATTTCCTCAACTCAAAGCAAAGCGTAAATATTATTTAAGTTCACATTTCAACTCAATTGCAAGCTCATTTTCAAATAGAAATTAATGTGTGTGTGTGTATAGTTCTTGCAAGCTCATTTTCAAATAGAAATTAATGTGTGTGTGTGTATAGTTCTTACAATGAACATCATTCCATTCGAATAGGTTTATACTTATTCAAGACTCAAATTTAGTCTAAAGTTTCATAAGTTTGTTTTTCATCTCTTTCTCCACTAATGTAAACTAGCACATAATCAAGGATCCCTAGGACTTTGTTCAGTTTGTAATGTATGGTTAGGGTCAAGGTAAGATGTCAAACCCAGCTCTAAAATACTTGGCATGTCATACATATGATGGACAACATGTTTGCATATTTGGAAAGCCCCGAAAAATTGTCAAAAGTCGGTAGTGTACACTAGTGGTACAACTAAGTTGATTCAAGCCTCGAACTAGTTAAAATAGAGATTTTAAGATGAAATTGAGAATTTCAAATTCCAAGAATGACTTAAAATGGTGATTCGGAGTTCGAGGACTGATTTGGAGTCAATTTGAGATTTTCGAGATCTAGGGGCAAAATGGTCATTTTGCCACCCAAGGATTAGATTTGGATGTTAGATGAAATTTTTTGACTGAGATTGATCATTTGGAGTATAATTTGAGGTTTAGAAGTGAAAATTTTTAATTCTGGCATTTTTCGGAGTTAGGGGTAAAATGGTAATTTTACACCACCAACACTTGCCATACTCATAGAATTCATCCATTAACAATTTATGTGGAGGAGAATTAAAGTGCTTTATGTGGTGGTAAATAAAAGATTAAAGGATAAGTATTTAAATTGTGAACCAATAAGAAAATGACATGTGGCAAACTTGATTATTTTATCTTTTCCTTTAAAAATTAGCACATGAACCCTTCCCATTCACTTATGTTGGTCTGCCAAAGCAAGCAAAAGGAAGAAAAAGGAAGAAAAGAGGAAAAACAAAAACCCTAGCTAAGAAAATCAAGAAAATTCATTGATTTTTGAAAGATTAAGTGACAAAAGGTAAGATTTATCAATTTAAGCTTGAAATCTATCTTTCTTAAGCATTTCTCCTTATTTTCCATGGTTGAATTACATGTTTTCATAATGGGTTCATGGCTGCCCGAATGGGTATAGAGAGAATTTGATGTTGGAATTGAGCTGATTTTAAGATATGTTAGTGATTTTAGTTAGTTTATCATGTTTGGAAGCAAAACAATAAGAAAAAAAATTCATTTTCCCCATCACCCATCATTGGCCGAATTTTACATTTAGTGTGGGAATGGTGGATTTGATTTTCTTGCAAGTGATTTGGTTAGGAAATGATGATTCATGGTGAGAAAATTAAGTAGGAAAAATTTTAGTGTTAATGCACCACCATGGTCGAAATTCCCAAGAAGAAATGTGAAGATGGTTGTGCTAGATTTTGTGTTATTTGACTTGTATTTGGTGATTTGAAGTATTGGAAAAGAAATGGTATTATTTGGAGTTAAATGGGATACATTGGCTAATTAATCGGGTGATAGACCGAATTAGGCTAACACTATGTTTAGGGAATATCCGAACAATTTGCATTCCATATCATGCATTAGTGTAAAATCCAAATTAGTTTATTACGGTTTAGCACAAATACCCAATTTCATGGGCCGTGACTGGTGCATGGACCTAATGAGCATAGCTCATTAAGCTCAAGCAAGCCTATTTTCATTTACTTTACTCCACGTATGATCGTGTGAGACGTCCACACGCAATGCACCCAGTGCACACAAAGCCAACTCATAATGGCATTATCAACAAAATATGCATATACATACTGTTCAAGCATATAACTTGATAATGTACATTACATGTACATATTCACAATACAAAAGACCCATGACTTCCAGCGGAGAAATTTAAAGTAAAAGAAATGGGTTGCTACTGAATGCCCACCTTCTAACCAGGTGATGCACTACGGGGACTCCTCGATCTAGGGTCCAACAGTCTCCTGATCTGAAAACGTGAATTTTTCAAAACTGTGGGTATGAAACTCAGTTAGTGACTATTAGAGAGGAACAAGCACTAACCACAGGAAGAGTTAAGAACCATGATGCACTCATTCAAAAACGAGTCAATTTTCATCAAAACCCCCTTTTTCCTTATCTCGAAATTATTATGCATTCAAGAATAAAGTATTCATGAATTTACGCTAATAAGTATAGCAAGATAGCACAATTAACGGTTTATCACAAACCGTCACAGAACGGGGGTTTCACATACCATACAATCCCATTTAGGCATATATATCACGTACAATTTCATTCATCATCCCATCTTTTCCTCCACTCTGGTGCACTCCCTACTCACACCAGGCAACGAGATCATGTGTGCACTCCTTACTCGCACATCATTATCGGCATTTCACTTTCCAATCCGTACATGCATGGTTACATCAGATTCGTCAAAATTTATTAATAATGCATATCAGCATAATATAAGGGTACATAGATTCAGTACACTCAAATTTCACATAAATTTCTTAACAATACATGTAAGCACCATATAAAAGTACACAAATTCAACACAATCAATTTCACATCAATAAAAATAATATTTCACGAAAAGTTTGTTCCCATGGTGCCTGTTCTTTTAAATAAGGTTGAATAAAATCATTCAAGCATTTTATTCAAATACGTTCATATTTCCCAAAACCATTTTGAAATGCAAATTCACTCACAGTTTTTGGGAGTCGAATTTAGAAGACTCTGATCACCGATCCTCGGGTGCAATTTTCTTGCCCTTACTGGAGGATTCACCACCTTGACAAATTGCACAATAATTTAATTACTATATTGGTGCTAAATTATAATAAACTAACCTAGACTCTACATTACTGCGGAATATAGAATGCAAAATGTCTAAATTTTACCTAAACACCATATTGGCCTATTTCGGTCTTTTACCCGATAAATTGACCAACACATGCAATTTAGTTCCAAATTACACCGTTTTATTTCCAATACTTCAATTTACCCAATACAAGTCATTTTACCTAAAATTTGGCAAAATTATCTTCTCAATCCTTCATGAAAAATTCAGCCAACAATGGTGCAAAAATACCAAAATTTTTCCTACTTGGTTTTCTCACCATAAATCATAATTTTCCAATTCATTTCATTTGAAATGAAATCATTTCATTTTCCACACACAACCTAGGATATTCGGCCAATGAAGATTAATGGGCTAAATGAATTTTTTCCTTGTTATTTTGTTTATAAACATGTTAAACTAATCTAAAACACTAACATAGTCCAAAATCAAATTATTCCAACATCTTTCTTTCTCTAAACCCATTTGACCAGCTCTTGATTCACCATGAAAACATGCATTTCAAGCATGAAAAAATAAGGGAAATTGCTTAGAAATAAAAGATCTCAAGCAAAAAAGAAAAACCATACCTTTTTCACTTGATTTTCCTTAATTTCCCACACTTTTTCTTTAAATTTCTCACTCTAGGGTTTGTTTCTTTTCTTCCTTGCTCTTGCTCATGCTTAGGCCAAATATAGAGAGAGAGAAATGGGGTTTATAAGCTGATTTTTTATGAAAAATAATAAAATAATAAAGCTTGCCATGTGTCACAAGCTTATTTATCCATTTTTCTTTTTATTCTTTAAATCTTGACTTTTAATCTCCACCACATGATTAGTCAAAAGTCAAGATGTTAATAAAGGAAGACCATGGCTGGAAAAATGTTTTGGGGGTGCAAAATTACCGTTTTGCCCCCGAGATGGCAAAATTATGATTTTGCCTCTATAGTCCAAAAATACTGAAAATTGATAATTTTTCACTTCGAAACCTCAAATTATGTTCTAAATAGTCTAAATAATCAACCTTCATCAAATATTGTCAAAGTATTTTCCAAAAATACCCATTTTGTCCTTAAATGGCAAAATGACCATTTTGCTCCTAATCGGTCAATTTTCTCGATTGACTCCAAATTAGACCTCGAACTCTGAATCACCCTTTTAAATCATTCTGTGGGTTTTAGAATTCTCAAATTCCTCTTAGAATTTCTATTTGAACTAGTTCCAAGCTCGATTTAACTTGGTTGTACCATTCGGTACAATACCGTCTTTTAACGAGCTTGACAAAGTCTCACACATTCATTCCTATCCTCACACACTATTATATAGCTTGCAACATCTTTAGCATGCCATATTTATTTCCGTATGTATTCTCAACCTTAGAGAAAATTAATAGTCTTAATTATTTCCATATACTTCGTGTTTATCACGCATTTATATAACTTCTACCTTATTAATCATATTAGTCCCTTTCATATGGCTTAACCTCGCCATAGATTACATTTCCTTAATTATTTCTCAAAATTTCCTTAGGTCACCACAAATCAATTTCTAATAGGATTTCTGATCACTTCATGTTCTATTCAACTCATCAAATATATCAAGTTCAAATTTTGAATTTCTATGGAAAATTATTTACTCTAGTTGATCTTATCATCGACTCCATATATACTTATGTACATACACTTTTGGATATCCATGTCCTTCATAGCTTCACATCATTTATGTGTTTATACTCTTTTCTTATCGTTTCCAATCATACACTTAAGTTTCATTGTATTATATGTCCTTGCATTATAATATCATTGATACTTCAAAGATATGACTTGACTTGATCATCCGTGTCATAGGTCATACTTTGAACCAAATAGACTATTAAATTGATCTCTCAAGTAATTTATATATATCAATCTCAATTATAGAACTCTACACGGCACTTGGACTAGATTTAACATTCTTGAGTCATTTAATCTCAAGCTGCCAATTCCATATGTGACATCCCCTTGAAAGACTATCTTTCCAAGGAATTGTTATGTCTGGGTCCTCCTCACTCCCGCTCAGTCTTCACTGCAGTCTGCAACCTACAGTTTGCCACAGGGAGGTTCGAACCCAAAACCTTTTCTTTCCCTTATATGCCCATATGTAAGGCAATAAAGACACTTTTTCAATTTATTCGTATCAATACTTTTCAAAAACCTTAAAACTCCAATTTTCAAGATTTGAATCAAGTTTAATAACTTTAATCCAATTCATATGTTAAATTTCATCTTTGTCACATTGTACACAAATCTAAGGTTCATCTTCAAAGCCATTTATAATTTTAACAATTCAACATATGTCTATATATTGATAACCTCCATACTTGTTACAATCATGGAGACTACCATTTGTAGAGTTAGCTTTCTCTTACAGTTCTTGATTAGAGTCCTTAGTCTCCACATATCTTGCTTTGAATATATTTCCCTATTTACATTTATATACCTTCACTGCAACATTCAGTGCAATTTTATTAATTAATGATCTCCAAATTTATTCTTGGCTAGGTATATGTTAGATTGCATACTACTCATCATCAGGAGTTTGACCTTACTCACCATTTCTTGACTAATCACATTTACAAAATGACTAGTTCATTGTTAGACTTTGCAGTCGCTTAATTCATTATTGACTTTCTTCATCAATCCACCATAATTATGTAAAATGTTCGACCATGTCACTAAAAAAATTATTCTTCTGTAATAACGATTTTACTGGTCTACTTTTGTCATACCCAAAGGTTATTATACAGGTCATGTTATTTAAACAGTTACCTTATAGTCCATACAAGTCATATAAAACAAAACAACTCTTAGTTCTTTTACATACATAGCTACGATTATTTCCTTTTTCACTACAACTCCCTAAGGTCAGGTTAGTACAAAATTTAATGAGAGTGTTAAGATTTTACTCTCGTTTTTCCTCAGGATCCTCTTCCAAGTCTTTTTCCCTCCTTTGGGATTTCTCTTTTTGCTCTCTAATCCAAGCTTGTTGGATCCTTCGACATTCCTCATCACTTACCAGGGTTGCGTTTCTTCCGCACCTAGGAGGAAAATGTCTTACAACCAATGTAGATGCTCTCCTATTAAGAAAATCTTCTCCAGCCATCCTCATTATTTCCTTCGCTTCTGCACATCTCTCAGACTCTCTTAAGAGGGAATTCCTTATACTTATATTAACATCATTTTTACTAGCACTTTCATCAGTGTCGCTAGTGCTAGAGCTTTCTGGGCTCCGAACTTTTGCTCTTAAATCCGTTGGAGTCGAGTTAATAGGAACTCTAACTGGATATCTATCGGGACTGCTCAGTTTTGAGCGCAATCTACTTTTAGCAGTAGACTCTAATAATTCTTCGCTAATGCTATGGGACGTGTTGGAATCTTCATTCCTCCTAGACATGACGTGTAAGTATACGGCGCACCACAAACCTATATGTAGCCAAATGATAATCTTTTAATAATTTATGCACCGTAAGAGTAAGTAATTTCTACGTGTAAATGCATATGTCTATCTCAATTCAATCTAACTTAATTAACCTAACCCGGAGCCACACTGACACTGTAAATTTTTACAACACTTTAAAACCAAAACTCCGATCTTTGAAAACCAAAAGCTCTGATACCACATTAATTGTTACAACTCGAAACTCCCATCGGGCCTATGACAACCGCCGCAATGTCCCAATAGGCACTCATTACCCGGAATGACGATCGGAACCCTGCAAGGCTTAGCATCAATTTTCGCATCTCCCCGGTGAGCGATAGTTATAAAATATCATATTTCGAAGAATTATATATCATTTTCAGTTCAAAACATTAAAATATTATTTTCTGGCTCACAAGGGCATTTTTATCATTTTTTTTCGAAAATCTCGAAAACGACCAAAACATAATAAGTGAGTAGAAATCACATATTTCATTATTAAAAATAAATTTAAGAGTCTAAAATGTTCGTTTGAAGTAAAAAAATTTGACTATTTGAATATAATAAAAATATTCAATAAAATAAACTATTTTCTTATAAAACAATTTTTATAAAGCTACCGGTAAATAATTTTTATAGCATAAAAGTTAAATATATTCATTCATACTGTAATTCATATAACCAAAGTATAAAATTACTTTTACAATGACACGTGGGCCCCCGACTGACCAAATGCAATGGAAACAATGCACCTACGGTCTCAAGGAGTGCAACTCCACAAGTAACTCTCTATCAAGTCTGCTATCTACAGACAACTTCGAGCTTGTAATGTGGGGAAAAGAGGGCGGTGAGATTATGAAATCCCAATGAGTAAATAGACATCATCAAAAATATCTAAAGTCTAGTAAGTGGAGACAAATAAAATATCCCATCACAATTCGTTTTTCATAGCTTGAAAATTCATCCCTACCCGTGTAAACCATTGTATTGCATTAAATTTTCAACGAGGCTTATGATTTTTTAAAAAGCTTTGCTCATGCCAAAAACATTCTCATCCTCCGTTCTCAGGGATACCTTCATCAGAAACATCCAACCGAGTCCACCAAGGCCATTAAAATTCTCATAATTGTTCAAAACAAAGCCGTTCCTTGGCGTTGGCTGAGTTCACCCTCACGTGGTGATTTGACATGAAGAGAACTCTAATTGTTACCTCGTGAGTTACCCTACTCACCTCTACAACTGAGGTAGAAATATATATACTCGGATTCTATGCCCCTCTAATTGGTTGGTCCACAGAACCCGCCACTGCAGTAACTATTTAATAACCCACCATAACAATAAAAATATCAATTGCATGACATGGCAATTATTGGTAGGTCTAGGTCCTCATCACTTGACTTACTGGACTTATTGGTAACGCCACAGGTCCTGCAGAACCTTCTCGTCAAGTTTCAAACCCCAAATCTTTTCAAACTTTCCCCGAAGGGAACACTTTTAAACATTTCAAATTTAGCTACCCAAGGTAAAACAAACAATTCATATAATTCGAAATAATTTCTAAATCAACCATTCATGCCATATTTACCATAAGCCATTCAATTCCAATCATTAATTTGTAATACAAGTAGGCAGTCTCCAATTACTCTATTTTCAAAATCATTATTCAATTTTTCAGATAATTCATAAAATCATTTTATTTAAATCACATTTTGTTTAAAACGCATAACAATTTACCATTTAAATTCATTTTCCAGAAAATCACCAAATCAGATAAAACCCACTTTAGATAATTAAAATGATAGTAAGGTTACTCACAGTACTAGGAGTTCGAAATACTCCTATTCTCGGTTCTCGGGTACAGTCTCTCGCCCGTATCAGATAGCTCACCACTTATCCATATCGCACAATACACAATTTACCACATTAATGCTAGACCATTATAAAATCAATTCAGGCTCGGTGTATATGCATGAAATGGAATGCACACTACTCGATAACTATCTAAACACTATGTTCAACGTTGCCTCAATTGTGCACCCAATTGTAATGATATTGGCCTAATTTGATTTATTACTCGATTAATTGGCCAATATACTCAATCCAACTCCAAATACATTCCATTTTTCTTCCAATTCACCCATGTATCAAACACTAGTCAATTACCATGAAATGTTGCAAAAATTATCCTCACATTCCATTTTGGCAATATTCGGCCATATTGGTGCATTCACACTAAATTTTTTCTTATTTGATTTTCACACCTCAAATCATCAATTCTCAACCAATTCACTTAATACCAAATCAATCCACCATCAAAACACTACAAGGTAGGTTCGGCCATGAAGGGTTTCCAAAGTCATGTAATTGTCTTCACTTGTTTTCACACTACACATGACTAATCACCTAAAAACACTAACCTAACAAGATTTCTAACTAAATTCAAGCACAAATTCTCCTCCCTCATGTACGGTCAGCGTAATACCCATTTACAAAACTTTGATTTTCAGCCAGGGAAGTGAGAAAATAAGGCATGGGTAATGTAAACCTCAAGTAAAAATAAAGAAATTTTATCTTACCTTGCTTAATTCCTTGAATTTTCACACTTTCTCTTTGATTTTCTCCACCTTGGGTTTTATTCTTTCTTTCCTCTCTTTGTTCTTGCTTGGCTGACCATCATGGGGGAAAATGGGCTGATTTTTATGCCTTTTATAAGGAAAATAATAAATAACTAAAAGCTTGACACATGGCATATCATGATTGGTCCATAATTTTAATATTTGACTTTTGCACATTATTTCTCCACCACACATTATGCCATATTTATCCATTCCTACAATAAATAAAATCCACAAATTTGACAAGTGTTGGGGGTGAAAAATCACCATTTTACCCCCGGGTGGCAAAATTACCGTTTTGCCCCTATACTCCGAAAATACCGAGAATCAAAATTTTTCACTGCTAAACCTCAAGTTATACTCCAAATAATCAATATTGATCAAATGTGGTCAAAATCTTTTCTAAAAATTCTCATTTTGTCCTCGGTTGGCAAAATTACCATTTTACCCCTAAATAGTCAATATTCTCGATTGACTTCAAATCAGCCCTCGAACTCCAAATCACCATTTTAAGTTATCCCTGGACTGTGAAATCTTCAATTTCAACTTAAAATCTTCATTTGAACTTGTTCGAGGCTTAGATCAACTTAGTTGTACTTTTAGTCACATTATCAACTTTTAATGTTTTTTCCCTAGGCATCCGAGTATACAAACATTTTATTCGGCACATGGATAACATAGCATATATTTTATAGAGTCGTGTCTTACACTCCAAGTATATCATTTTCAAAAGGCATGCACTTGCTCATCAAAATATTTAAATGCATGCTCAACTACTCATGCTTCAATTTATCTCTAAGGGTTTCTAGCATACCATGTAGTTTACTTGTGTTGTCGCTAATCCTTTCCTTCACTTTCTCTTTAATCTTTAACATGGACTAATCTCTTGTCTTCTTTATTTCTTAGGATTTGACTTTAGTCAACATATTATTTATCTTGACACTCCACATGTTAATTTATCTTTATGTAGTCATCTCAAAATTTCTCTAACTTTTCCCTTTTCTTATATGCCAATATATAAGGCAATATAGAAACTTTTGAATTCACTCCTCATTTTTTTTCTTAATACTTCCCCATTGCACTTAAAACTCCAAATGTCAAAGCTTAGCAGCAAAACCAATAACCATATTCCAACTTGTGAGTCCAATCTTTACACCGCTCACAATTTGCTCATACTTTCTAGCCATAAGGTGTCACGACCCAATTCCGGGGCCATGACCGGCGCAAGGACCCAATGAGCATAGCTCACTAAGCCCAAGCAAGCCTATTTTCACTTACTTTATCCCATACATACTCGTGTGAGGCATCCACACGTAATGCACCAAGTGTGCATACAATGCCAAATAACAGTGGTATATCCAATCATACATACACACACACACCTTTTCCCGGGTGTGAACATAGCCAATTCACAATGACATTATCAACATTAATATACATGCACTACGCCAGTCATGTATTTAGCAATTTACATTGCTTACACATTTACATTCATACCAGTCAGAAATAGACTTTGACAGTGTACATTACATGTACATAACCATCATACAAAACCCACGACTTCCAGCGGAGACATGTACAATAAAAACGGCAACTACTGAATGCCAGACACCTACCAGGAGATGGACTACTGTGATCCCGCGATCTAGGAATCTACAATCTCCTGATTTGAAAACATGAATTTTTTTGAAAACGGTGAGTATAAAACTCAGTGAGCAAACATTAGATAGGAACAAGCCATAATATCGGGAAGGGTTAAAAATATGATGTATACATTTGGAACACATTCATTTTTATCCAATTTATTATCAAACCCTACCCCGCACTTCAATTTAATTTATAATGAAGGAATAATCAATTTCATACATATGCACACAGATAAATACAAAATTCCATTGTCTTACCAGCTGAAGATATCGTGTGCACCTTGTGCACTCACCAGCTCATGTGCAACCCCTACATCGCGCACATAGCTGGAGTTATCCTGTGCACCATGTGCACTCACCAGCTCATGTGCAACCCCCACATCGCGCACATAGCTGGAGTCATCATCATGTGCACCATGTGCACTCACCAGCTCATGTGCAACCCCCACATCGCGCACATAGCTGGAGCTACAGTGTACATCCCCCCACATCGTGCACCAACCATATTTTCCACATCCCATTTCACAGACATAAGCTTTTCCCCACATCACACACATGTACATTTACATATATATCAACAATATCAAATGTCCATACATCACATAAAAATCATTTTTATCAAGGGCTTATTCCCGGCACATATAAAAAAAAACTTTGAATAAATCATTTAATCATCTATTTCAATACAATGTGCATTCCCCAAATAATTTGAAATGCAAGTTCACTCACCGTCTCACAAATCCGGATTCCGGATGCTCTCGGATTAAAAGTCCTCAATCACGATTCCTTTGCCTTTCTCGAACTTCTCACCACCTTAACACAGAATAAAATTAAGAAATTTACTATATTGCCCCCAAACTAATATAAACTAATTTAAATTGCTAACGTATGATACGCAAAAGCAAAAATGCGTCCGATTATCGCTTTAACGCGGTATTGCCTAATTTCGACCGATTACCCGATTAATCGGCTATTATGTCCAATTTGGTTCCGAATTGGTCCATTCTTTTTCTAATACCTTAATTTACCACAATCCATTTAATTAATGCCAATTTCAGCATTCACAATTTTCCATTTCTTTATGGAAAAATTCGGCCAATACAGTGCATTAGCACTGAAAATTTTTCTACTACACTTTCACTTGAATTTGTCATTTTCTAATTTCTTTCATTTCAAATGAAATCATTTCATTTGAAATGAACCAATTTCCTCATGCACTCTCCACCCTAGGTTCGGCCTAACAAAGAACAACCCTGAGATTCAATTTCTTTCTTCCATTTTTGTTCATAATCATGCTTAACTACCTCTAAACACTAACATAGTCTAAATTCAATCCAATCCAACATCAAATCCCTACTCATACCCATTTTCCAGAATTCATTCCATCATGATATCTCAATATTTAACCATAGAAATCAAGAACAAAAGCATAGGTAAGCTAGGGTTAGAGTAAATCTAAAGAAAAGTTACCTTTGTTTTGCTTGAATCTTGAAAAACACTTGAAATCTATGGATTTTTGGCTAGGTTTTATGTTTTTCTCCTTTGTTCTTCTTTTTTTTCTTTCAATTCGGGTGGGTGCCGAATATAGAGAGAGAAATGAGGGTTAAAGGCTGATTTTTATAGCCTTTATAATAAAATAACCAAGGTTGCCACGTGTCATCACGCCATTGGCCCATTTTCTTTATTTTTTGACTTTTTCTTCCATTTATTCTCCACCACTTGATCAATCAAGTCAAAGTCTGATCCAAGGATGATCATGGCTGGAAAAATTATCCTAGTAGTGGAAAATTACGATTTTGCCCCCCGAAATGGTAAAATTACAATTTTGCCCCTACACTTCGAAATGTACCGAAATTTCATTATTTTCACTGTCCAACCTCAAATAACACTAATATTAATTCATATTAACCAAATGGGTCAAAATCCTTCCAAAAAAATTCACGTTTAGCACTCCAGTGGTAAAATTACCATTTTCCCTTGTGCTCCAAAAACACTGGGAATCACCATTTTACACTGCTAAACATCATTTTATGATCCCATAATCATAACTGTATGTCATATAATTATTTTTGGTCCAATGTGACCAAATCTTGGTTAAAAATCTCCATTAATCAACGAATGAGAAAATGACCGTTTTGTCCCTAACCGGTCAATTTTCCCGATTGACTCCAAACAGGACCTTGAACTCTGAATCACTATTCTGAGCTATTCTGTGGGTCTCAGAATTTTGAAATTCCTCTTAGAATTTCTATTAAACTAGTTGAAACTCGATTTAACTTAATTGTACCATTAGGTACAATACCGGCTTTTCAACCAATTAGACAGGGTCTCACATAAGGAGTTCTTAATGAGACAGCATTTGGTAGTCGGCACTGTGGCATTGCAGTTGTTAAAATTTACCTTATCAAAGCAATTCTTCTACCTTTAAGGCTGCTATCATAATCATTCAGGATCGTGTGATTTCCCTCTAAGTCTATACCACAATTAGTAAAGCTAACTTTTCATTACAAGTACACGATCAGATCATTGATTTAACATATTTATTTTGCCACTAACATTCATGCATCTTTACCATAACATTTAGTACGAGTTCAATTAAGCAAAATCTCCAAATAACTCCTAAACGCATAAGTACCGATTTGTATAGTTATCTACCATTTCCTTATTAATCAAAATTTTATCTTTCTCTAGTTACTTCATTTATCTCCACATCAGACTGTATAACTACTCCTTGTCTCAGTTGTAATCCAGAGGAATCTCTCCTTTGCATATCCGTAAAAGTTGGTGGAGATGGAGCAGCTATCGTAACCCGTCCTAACTGTGGGCATTTACTTCTAATGTGACTTGACTGACCACATCGATAACATAGTACGGGTCCCCGACATAGTCCAACATGATATCTCCCACAAGTTCTGCATCTATTAGAACCTCCAGAACTCTTCCTAGAAATAGCCATCGCAGATCCGTTAAATCTCGGAGGCTTCTGTTGTATTTGCGGAAATAGTGGTCGGGAAGATGTTGCTAAAATAGATGTGTCTTTGCCCCTTTTTGGTGGCTAACAGGGAGATACACTCGAATTTCTCCTTTTGACTAACTCAGCTCGCATTCTCTTATTTTCATTCTCAAGCTTTTCAGATCTTAAAGCCATTTGCACCACCTCTTTAGATACAGTTGCATCCAACTCACTCATAGAAAAGCTACAACCAAGCTGCCTAGCATTTTCAAGCTTCTTAGAAATGGAAACATTCGACACTGGTGGTGGAACAGGAGGTAGGGGTGGTGGTACTGAAGGAGCAACTGGAGGAACTATGGGAAAAGTTTGACCAGTCTGAACTTGGCCAGCAAGAGTAGTAAAGAAAGCTGTCAATGCCTGAACCAGCTCAAGAGGCATGGCAGAAATATCAGTAGGTGGCGGAAGAGGTGGAAGATGTGGAAGGGTTTCGACCTGTTCAGCAGTAGGTGCTACCCGAAAAGTGGATGCAGTCGTTTCCCTCTCTATCGGATCTGGCTGACAAGGTTGGGAGCGACCCCTTCCTCTCCCAGCTGATCTAGTAATAGGTGAGTGTTCGTGTCTAGGAGGCATGGTAATCTATAAAGAGAAATAACGCAGGTTTAGGCAACCTCAGATTCTATATGCAGATGCATCCTATGCAATCTAACTTGACTTAACCTAACTCGGGGCCACACTGACATTGTAAATTTTTAAAACAACTTTAAAACCAAAAGCTTTAAAATCAAAAGCTTTAAAACCAAAAGCTCTGATACCATTTGAATTGTCAGGACCCGGAACTCCGATCGAGCCCGTGACAACTGTCGCGATGTCTTGATAGGCATTCATACCCCGAATACCGACCAAAACCTCGTAAGGCTTTCGTATCAGTGTTCTTACCTCCCCTGTGAGCAATCATCGCAAATCATCATGTCTTAAGAGATTTTAAGGATTTTCCAACTCAAAACAATAAAAAAAAATAGTTTTTGCCTCACAGGGGCATTTTGGTCATTTTTCCTCAAAATTTTCGAATCCGACTCAAAATGTAGCAGATGAGTGGAAAACACTTATGTCATCATTAAAAATAAATTTGGATGTCTAAAACATTCTTTTAGATTAAAAATATAACTATTTGAATAAAATAAAAATATTCTAGAAATTATTCTATTTTCTTATAAAACAATTTTTATAAAGTTATCGGTAAACAATTTTTGGGACGTAAAAGTAAAATAAATTCTTACACACAATAATAAAGGTAACCAAAGTATACAATTTCATTTACAGCGATACGTGGGCCCACAAATTTTCAAAAGTAAAGAGGACAATGAACCTACTGTCGGTGAGATTGCAAGGCCAACTGTAGTCCTCAGCAAACTCAGTTTTCTACAACTATTCTCGACCTGAAAGGGTGGAAATGAGAGTGGTGAGTTTACACAACTCAGTGAGTAAACAAATATCACCTAAAATATCTAAAGGCGAGTAAAAGGAGACAATGAAAACTGTCAATCTCAAAAGGGTTTCATATCTTGAAAATTCACTTAAATTAGTTAAAGTAAATTCATTTCACCCAAACAATTAATAAGGCTTATGATTTTCTTTAAAACTTGGCTTATGCCAAAGCTAATACTAAAGGACACTTGATCGTCATCAGAGTCTGACCGAGTCCACCAAGGCTGTAAAGGTTTCATATATGCATGAAACACATTTTTACATTTGGGAATATAGCCGTTCCTTGGCATTGGCTGAGCTAGCCTTCACGCGGTGGTTTGGCATCAAGTGAACTCTGTCATATCTTAAGACAACCCGTTACGCCTCTACAACTGAGATAAAGGTATATATATAGTGGGTTTTATTGTGCCACCTCTAAATAGGCTGGTCCACAAAAACCCGTCTACTGCAGTAGTTAATATGCCACCAATTTAATAAAAGTTTTAATAGCATGACTTGGTAATTTTATCGCTAGGCAATTTATCAATACAAAGCATACAGTTCACATTTTTCAATATAATTATCAATTCAGCCAATCATGCCATAATATCATAAACCATTTGATTCAAATCATAATTTACAATAAAACATGTGGTCTCCAATTACTCTAATTTTAAATAAATTGTCCAATTTTCAATTCAATTTATAAAAATTCAATTTATTTTATAAATTCATATTTTTCTCATAAAACCAAACAATTCACCATTTAAAATATTTTTTCACAAAATCATCAAATTGAGTAAAAATTACTCTAGATAATTAAGGCAATAATAAGTTTACTCACAGTTTTTGAGAATCAAACTCGGGTATTTCGATTATAATTCCTCGGGTGCAATTTCTTTGCCTTTGTTAGAGGATTCACCACCTAGACATATTGCACCTCAATTAATTACTACTTTATGCTAATTTGGTATAAAAGTAACCTAAATTCTATATGAATGCATGAAATGTTTGAGTAACCGATTAATTACGGTGTTGGCCTAATTCGGTCTATTACTTGATTAATTAGCCAACGCGTCCAATTTAGCTCCAAATAACACCATTTCTTTTCCAATTCTTCAAATCACCAAATACAAGCCAAATGACCTAAAATTCAGCATAACCACTTTCACATTTCTTCATGGTAAATTGGGCCATGGTGGTGCATTCACACTGAAAAATTTCCTACTTGATTTTTACACCACAAATCATCAATTCTCAACCAATTCACTTGATACAAAATCAATCCACCATCAATACTCAACATCTAAGGTTTGGCCATGATGGGTTTCCAAGGATTATGTGATTTTCTTCACTTGTTTTAATACTACATATCATTAACTACTTAAAAACACTAACATACCTTAAAATCAAATCAATTCCAACATCAATTTCTCCCCATACCCATTTAGCCAGCAACAAATACATTATGAAAACATGTAATTTAACCATGAAAAATAAGGAGAAATGCATGGGTAATGTAGATCTCAAGCAAAAATAAAGAAATTTTACCTTATCTTGCTTAATTCTTTGAATTTTCACACTTTCTCTTTGAATTTCTCCTCTTAGGGTTTTGTTCTTCCTTTGGTTTCATTTTCCTTTTACTTTTGTTTCCTTTGGCCGAATATGGGAGGTGTATTGGGGAAGATATGGGCTGATTTTTTTTAAGTTAAATATCAAATAAATCAAGCTTGACATGTGTCACTCTATCATTGACCCATAATTTAAATATTTATCTTTTAACCTTTAATTCTTCACCACACAATTTTGTCATATTTATCCATTTCCATAATGAATAAAATTCTTGGTTTTTGACAAGTGTTAGGGGTAAAAATTACCATTTTGCCCCCAAGGTGACAAAATTACCATTTTGCCCCTATGCTCCAAAAAAAACCAGAATTAAAATTTTTCACTTCTAAACTTCAAATTATACTCCAAACGATCAATCTCAGTAAAAAATTTCATCCAATATCCAAATTTAATTCTTGAGGGGTAAAATGACCATTTCGCCCCTAAATTTCGAAAATTTCAGATTGACTCCAAATTGGTCCTCGAACTCTGAATTATTGTTTAAGGCCATCCCTAGAATGTGAAATTCCCAATTTCACCTTAAAATTCCCATTTTAACTAGTTCGAGGCATAAATCGACTTAGTTGTACCTCTAGGTACAATATCGACTTTTATCTATTTTTTCGAGATAATTCAAGTATGTAGGTGTGATGTCAATTATATGAATGGCATGACAGATGCTTTGGGGCTAGGCTTGACAGATAATATGTAGCTCAAATCACCCTAAGCACATAATCATTCTAGGACCTATAAAGAGCTTTATTTCTTTCTTCTCTTAGTCACACCCTTTTCCTACTTTTCTTCAACCTTTTTTTTATTCATCAAACACTTTATTCTATTTTTTTTTATTTCCATTTTTTTAATATTTAACACCCCCCAAACTTGTTTCTTTTTATAATAAGTAGTAGGGTGAATACTAATGAACTTTTTAAAATTTTCACAAACTTCACCTTCTCAATCTTTTCCATCACTTAGCTCAATACATTCCCTAAAATGATTTATATTCTTAGGAGTAATGGGTGTTAAAGTGAGGATTTATATAAAGGCTAATGTTATTTCATTATGTGTTTAACAAAGAAAAAGGAAAAAGTTAGGCTCAAAAGGGGTAAACGACAAATAAAAATGTAGTAAGGTGACTTGAAAAAGCTTAATCAGTCCAAAGGTAACAGAAGTCATTTCCTTAACTAAGTGTAACCTACGATTTTGCCTCGAGAGAAACTCAAAGAAATTTGAGAACTCAAGACATTATTCAAAAATTAACACTCACTTAAACTTTCTTTAAATGTACACAATAGTTCAAAGCAAAAAACATAGTACGCAAATGGTGTAAAAATCACATTCTACAATGGTACTTAGCAAAATAGTTCAACATAATATTCAAACAATATTTACATTCATTAAGAATAAAACATAACAAGATAAATATTTTGCATCATTAGATAAGTGAAACAAGGAAATTGGTGCAACTAACTATAGTTAACATTTTCCAAAAACATGCAGAAAATTAAAAGCTAACAAATTAACTAAACTGGAATCGTAAAAAACATAAAATGCAAAGTTTAAAACTTAAACTCTTCCCCCCTTCCCCCCTCCCTCTCAAAATTTAAAGTTAACATTGTCCTCAATATTACTAAAAGTAAAGAAGAGAATAATCCCATGATTTAATCTTCATCCTCCTAATCATCATTAGTGTCGGCGTCTTCTAGCATGGATGGAAAGTTAAACATGTCGATCCCCATATTGTGAACACAAGCCCATAACATTTGCTCCATTACCCTATTACAGTCCACCTGATGCGCCATTCAGCATTCAAGACGCTCCATGCTATGTGGTATTGTGAGATATGTTTGGTGTAGTGGAAGTCATGGTTTGAAGAAAGAACTACCACTTATGGCAGAGTGTTCATGAGTATGGAACCGATGGATGATACTTTCATCTAAAAGAACTATTAGATGTAATAGCTCTTTATTGCTAGGCCACTGAAGTCCCGCTTGTTTACATAATGCAGTGATAAGTGACGGGTACCAAAGGCCATCCCTAATTGAACAACTGGTGTGAATAATGTTATTAAAAATCAACTAGCCAATATCAATGGATTTGCCTGAAATGATGGCATAGAGCAACATTGCTCTATCCTTGATGACAACACTAAGATTCTTGACCAAAAGGATTTTGGCTTCTAGAAAATGGTACCAAACTTTATAGTCATTATCCATAGTACTAGTCCTAAATGAAACCAAAACTACCTCAGACATATTCCATTCGATGCCAAGGTTACAAGCCAAATTTATGACTTCATCCAAGTCCACATTCCCATCCAAATATTGGCTGTACTCATCATTCTCAATGTCCAATGTGTTATAGAATTGATTGATGGTATGATAGTCAAAAGGCACTAATAATTCTATGAAATATAATTATTTTTATCTCAAAATTATTCTAAAAAGTTAGTGAAGTTCTAGAATTTAGGTTATAATTTAGTTATTTTTATTTATTTTTCTTAAGTTATTTTTAGGTTTATTTGTTTGAGTTTGGTTATTATTTGTTAGTTTTATGTTTTTGTAAGACTCTTAAGGAACAATAGAAGAAAGGTGTTGAAGGAGCCTAAGCTCTATTCATACAAGTTGTGGTATTTAGAGAATAACTTCCACTCCAAATGTCTAAATGAAGTGATTCTTAGACCATTGGAGAGTTAAGAGATAGAGATACAACTTTTATTAAGATCACTTTGCCCAGTTCTTCCTCAATGATGGAGAGAATCACATTAGAAGTTGATGGTGTACATTAACCAGCAAGAGAAGGCTTGAAGCTAAGGGAGTGTTTAGGCTTTATTTTTTGTGAAACCCTATGCTTTTCTTAGGTTAGATTTGTAGCCTAACTTGGTCAGCTGTTAATTTGGTGTTTTTGAACTTAAATTCTAGACTATTTTAATTTAGAAATTCCATGTTTTGATAATCAAAGATGTTTATATGAGAGTTGTTACCTTTATAGGGGCTAATGGCTACATTATGGACAAAATGTATCAATACATCAAACTTAAAAAGGGCTTCTTATGAACATGTAACAATACATTAAGTATAGACTTGAAAAAAATAAAGTTATTTCAATCCTTTCTCACTCAATTAAAAATCCTAAAACCTTAAACTTTACCTTATTTGGCTAAAAACATGTTTTTCATTAAAAAACCAAGCTACTCTCTTCCTTATTTGCTCTCAACTCTCATCTTCAATAAAATCCATGGATTTCAAGCATTAAAGCTCATCATCAAGCTTGGATTTTGATTTTAAGAATTTTAGAAGGCAAAGTTCTTTGTTTTAAACCTCATAACTTAAGGTTTATCTTTTCCAAAATTTATGGATCTTCATAAATTGCATTGTTCACCGAAAACTTAGGTTTTGACTTGGTCTTGGAACTCTATAACTCACCAAGTTAAAGTTGTCTTAACTATAGCTAGTAATAAACTTAAATCCTTTAATTGGAGTTAGATGAGATATTGATTTTTGGATTTTAAGTTGCTGGAAAATGTTTATGGAAGGATTAGATGATTATTAGTCTAAAATTAAGTTATAAAATCAAGTACTAATAATGGAAAACTTCATGATAGGTGTTGTGCCAAAAGTTTGAATCTTTGAAAATGGAGTGTTCGACGAAAGGTGATAAAAAGCAAGGCATGCTTGTTTGAGGTGGGTAGATGCAATATTTATAATTAATTAGCATAATTAAGCATGCATATTCTACAACATTGAATATAAATGAATTTTGATGAGTTTGTGACATGAACAAATGTTTACAAGTATGTTTTAGTGAAAACTATAAACTAAGTATATATAGTCTACTATGTTTTAGTTTTGAGTATGGGGAACAAGCCTTCCAAAGTTTTGACATCTCAAACATCTCATTTGTCTATGATTAATGCATGATTGATGGTTTTAAATGTTGATGTGAGAAATAATTTCTCCTTGGTGAGGTCATGGTATTTATGGTCATTTTATCTCATAATTGTTGATATGGTTGATTGACACTGATTATATTATGTCTTAACCTTTTGATATGTTGGTGATTGGATTCACCCTTTTTATTGAATGAATTTTGAATATCGGATTGTTTATATTGTGATTAGTGCAGCCTATTAGGATAAGGACTAGTAGCTAACAGGGTAATCGCTAACCATTGTGCAGAATGAGATATAGCTTAAACTGGTAGAGGTAATTTCCCAAGACTTATTGGATATTGGTAGCTAACGAAGTTTTATGGTTGTCTGCTATAAGCATTGCACTATTCTAGTAAGTGTGATGACACTTGGTGATTTGGTTGTCCTTGGGTAGTGCTCCATAATTTGATTACATTGATGTCTAGTGTGTTAGATTTAGACTACAAATATTGTTTGATATGTTGAATTCATATCATGGGTGCTACCTATTTAATGATTGAATAATGATTATTTGACTATGGATGACTAATAGTCTTGGTTAAGGTCGTAGTGACGAGTTCTAGGCTGAAAATGTGTGTTTTGTGCCAAATCTATCAATACATGTCACTGGTGTAATGATATATACAACATAGAACCATTGGAATAGTATTATGCTTCTCATCTATCCATAAATGAGACAATTTATCGATAGATGGAGCAATCTATCGATACATGGCACCAATGTATCGATAGATTAGGTTTGTTTGAAATTTAAAATGTTTTCAAAGGTCTTCGAAGATAAAAAATGAGTTTGTTTTAAGATGGAACCTTTGATAATGTTGCCTTATGTTTCAAACACTCTTAAATTGATGTTTAACACAATTTTATCCAAACTTCTTCAATTGGTTTCCAAACTTTAAATTTCATTATAAATGCTTACAAACCATTTTACAACTATGTTTTTATAAAAAACATGTTAATATCCTTGTACCATTTGAAAGATATTGAACAAAGAGTTATAGTAAACATACTTTTCTTGAGTCGTTTGAAAGACAACAGACTTAAGGACTATGGGATTATTTGGTTCATGATCTGTTTGAAAGATAATGGACTCGGAGACCATGTGGATGTTTGATACGCTTGGTAAAACTGGCTTGATTTATAATTATGTTTGAAAGGCAAGTGTTGATTTATGATTATGCTTGGAAAGGCATATATGGATGTATGATTACACCTGGTAAGGCATGTTTTGTAAAACATTTGATAAATGTTTATTTTCATATTTCTAGAAGTGTATTTTGTTAAATACTTTTCCCCATTTGCTTGTTTCCCCTCTTTGTATCTGTTAACGAAGTTATTTATAACTCATTCATGTAAAATGCACTTGTTATTTCAAATCAATAGATTGCTTGGCTCGTTTTCCTTTAAAGGGAGCTACTTTTACAGTCAGTTCTGGCAAGTGATCGCCATGGCATCTGGTAGGCGTCAGCTTTGTTACTTTGAGTCGTACTCTGCTGTGTATGGTTTGATAGTTCGGTTTTTATATTTGACTGTTATGAATTATGAACTTTTTTTTATCATGTAGTAATTGATATTATGGATGTTTACCATGAGATGGCGTATGCTTTGTATTTACCACATGATGGCATATACACTAGTTTATGATATATATTGCTTTTGCATTTTGAGCACATGAGTGTGCTAAATTGATATGATGTTTTTGTTATATGATACAATCATGCTCTTATCTATTTGCATATGATTCCATGGTGATGGTTCCCATGAGGCACATATGGTTATTGGTTTAATATTCATCATTAGGCTTGCATGGGTTAAGAAGGTTACTCCTATTGATATCTTTGCACCAATCATGCCTCAAATTTGGGTTGTGACATTTTTCCAATTAACTTTAATGCCTTTTTTATTTCTAATTTATTAATATGCTATGTGGTTCTTGTTTGTCTCCATAGATGTCTATTGATAACCATTTTACTCCTTAGGTTTGTCATTTTCATCTATGTAAGGTAATGCGATTTGTTAATGACACAAATTACTCATGTGTGCAAAAAATATATTCACTAGATTCACAAAGAGTGCAAGAATAATAATTCTTTGAAGTGAATGAGTTAGCGTTCGCAAACTTTATACTTTGAAGTGTTTATTGGGTGGGATAACTATTGATCTAAAATAATGCATGGGAATGAGGATGGATTCTAAATTACACTTTTGATGTTAATGAGGCATGAGCTACTTTTAAAAACTCTTAAAATATTTACCTAATCCTTCATGCTCAATGAGCAAATGTTAATTAACTAGTCAAGTATGATTAAAAGGAAAAAAGGTAGAGAATTTAAAATAAAATAGACTAATTATTTAAATAAAGATCTTAAATTTGAATATTCTCAAAGTTAGATAATCATTGTTTAATTCTTAATGATATTTTAACATTAATATGCCAAGATTAGTACATTAGTAGGGTGATATATTCATATGCACTAAATGAAGTGTTCTTTTTTCGGCTAAATATCTAAATTGGTAGTACATGATTACAAAGTATTCTAAGACCCACATTATGAATTGGCCAACCAATTCATTTTCATTTACAAATGAAGTATGTGTATATTTTTTTGCTCAACCAAATCAAAGTTCATGTTATTGCCTAATTTAAAAAGTGTATATATATATATATATATTGCCAAAACCAATTCAAAAGAGATGTTCCCTTAAAAGCAACACAAGCTACACAAAGCATACAATAACAACCAACACACAATAACTGTTAAGTAGACAATACCAACCAAGCACACAAGCTATCAAGACCACCCACAATAACATAACAAAATGAAGCAAAGTGTAAGGAAAATACCTGTGCTAGTAACGGTTTACGGTTTTGGCAACGAGATTACAAATCTACGATTAGTCTAAGTTCAAATGTGTGGACTCAACAACGAAGGAGCTTTATCGGTAATGGGTGACATTTAGCCAACCTTCAATTGACAATGAGATTACAAATTTGTCATTTAGCTAGGTTTAAATGGGTGGAATAAACGGTGGGGAGGATGGGTTCAGTAACAAGAAGGGTCGATTCGGTAACGGGGAGGGTGGGCTTGGTGGCAGATGTTGGCTTCATTAGTTTTTTATGATAATAAAATATTCCCATTCATTTGTGTCTAATACCTCTATCTTGGTGTGTAGGACAAATATTTGTAGGCAAATAATAAATCAAACTTTCAAATGTGTACATCAAAATTGATATGAATTAAGGAACATGATTGGTTAAAAAGGGGGAAGCTCCTTAATTGAATAATGGAGAATAATAGTTAACTAAAATTCAAATTGGAGAAATGACGGGCTAAGGCATATTGAGAAACAGAACCGACTTAGTCGACTAAGTGATCTTTGCCAAAATCTTCAACCAAAAGACAGAACCAACTTAGTCGACCAAAGAAAAATGTTAGTCGACTAAGAGCTCTCTGTCTGTAATTTGAACCAGAGCACTACAAGACAGATTAATGACTAGAACCAACTCCAAACTATTTCCAACGATCATAAACTGCCCAACTACCATCAAACTTGCTTATCCAAGTATAAAAGAGTCTTTAAGGTTAGAGAAGAAGTTTTTGAGAGATTTCAACACTTTCAAGTCAAAAAGAGCAGAAAACTTAGAAATCTTCTTTGTACTTCATTGCACTTAAACGCCTATCCTTTGTAATTGTATTTAACACTTAACCTTGTACCATTTAGATCAACCGTGTGATCAATAGGTATTCTCTCTACTTTTCTTCTTGTTTTCTCAAAGTGAGGGATTCACTTTAAGCGATTGTTTCAAGTTAAGTTTGCTTGAAAGAGTTAAGGTTCTAACTTAGCCTTGAAAAGTTAGGTATTGGGTTTTGGTTGAGCCCTTGAAAAACCATTGTAAAGGTTGTGGCTAAGCCTGGTAAAAGCCATTGTAAAAGCTTGGTGGGAGCTTGGTAATTTCACCATTTCTTAGTGAATTTGGTTGAAAATCCTTGGTTGGATAATCAAGGTAATGGATGTAGATCTTTGACCAAACCACTCTAAATCCTTGTCTATTGTCTACTTTGTTTTATTTTCTTAGTTTTCAAGAGTAGTTCCCAATCTTGATTGAGAGCCGAATTGTGCTATTGACCCTTCCTCTAGCACATTTTATAGGGACCAACAAGTGGTATCAGAGCTAGTTCCTTGTTTTTAAGGTCTAACACCCTTAAGGAGGATCCAATGGCTCTTCAAAAATCCATAGTTACTGAGGGACAATCTATGAACAAACCACCTCTGTTTGATGGCTCTAATTACCTTTATTGGAGCACTAGAATGTCGATATACATTAGAGCTATAGACTATGAAATGTGGGACGTCATAACTGATGAACCTTTTGTTCACTCAACCTTGAATGTTGTCACAAATAAGATGATGCCTAAGCCAAGGTCTAAATTGACCGAGTATGAGACTAAAAAAGTTCAAACCAATTTTAAGGCCATCAACACATTGCATTTTGCCTTGACTCCCCCCGAATTCAATAAGGTGTCAAGCTGTACAACAGCTAAACAAGTGTGGGATAAGCTTAGAATAATTCATGAAGGGACTTATCAAGTCAAGAAGTCCATGATAGCCTTCTTAACATACAATTATGAGATGTTCAAAATGGAACCTAGTGAAAACATCACCAACATGCTAGATAGATTCACGAACATCACAAATAAATTGAGTCAATTAGGTAAACCAATACCTGAGCGTGAAATAGTTAAGAGATTTATTAGAAGCGTACCTAAAAATTGGAAACCATAAGTAGCAACAATTAGAGAGGCTAAGGATTTAAATGTCATTGCATTAGATGAAATATGCGGCTCACCCCTTACTCATGAGTTGGAGCTTAAGAAAAAAGAGGAAGAAGATAGGAGGGAAGCAAAAGAAAAGAAAAAGACCATTGCACTTAAAGCCAATATCCTTGAGGAAGAGTTAGAAGAGCTTTCCTGCAATGATGATGAAGAGCTAGCACTTGTTGCAAGAAAATTCATAAAGCTGATGGGTAGAAAGAACTGGAGACTAGTAAGAAAAGGATTCAGAAAAGATTAAGGTCCTTCATGGAAAATAAACAAAATGACTTCAACAAAAAAGAGGAACTGATCTGCTTCGAGTGCAAAAAGCTAGGCCACTTCAAGTCTGAATGCCCATTGCTGAAAAATGAGACTCCAAGGAAAAATAAGAAATCGAAAAAGGCAATGGTGGCAGTAGCATGGTCGGATAGTGACTTCTCAAGCACTGAATTTGGAAATTAAAACCTTGAAGAGAAAACAAACATTTGTTTAATGGCTTGAGATGATGAAACCGAGGTATGCTCATCACCTTGTGATATTTCGATGGATGATTTACAAGATGAGTATGACAGCTTGTGTCATGAATTTGAAAAACTATTTTCAAAGTACAAAACTTTAAAGAAAAAGGTTGCGTCTCTTGAAAATGATTTGGAAAAGATAAGACATGAGTTCAATTCTGTTTTTGAACAAAGGAATTTTCTACAAATTGAATAAGAGCATTCGAAAACAGATTTTGAAGTTATGAAACTAGAGCTGCAAAACAAAACTAAAGCTTTAAAAAAGGAAAATGATGAAAATGCTACTCTTAAGAATTTGAGAAATGAAAAATCTGTAAGGAATATACATGTCACGACCCAATTCCCGAGCCATGACCAGCGCAAGGACCCAATGAGCATAGCTCACTAAGCCCAAGCAAGCCTATTTTCATTTACTTTACTCCACGTATGATCGTGTGAGGCATCCACACGCAATGCACCCAGTGCATACAAAGTCAAATTCCAATGGCATTATAGATAATAATATACATGCACTATACCAGTCATGTATTTAGAAATTTACATTGCACACACATATTTATATTGTTTGAGTGTATTCACAATACAGAAGACCCATGACTTCCAGCGGAGACATTTACAAAAAAAAGGGCAACTATTGAATGCCGGACACCTACTAGGAGACGAACTACAATGATCCCGCGATCTAGGTTTCGACAATCTCCTGATCTGAAAACATGAATTTTTGAAAACAGTGAGTACAATACTCAGTTAGTGAACATTAGGTGGAAACAAGCAATAATATCCAAGAAGGATTTTAAACCATGATGCACACATTTGGAACAAAACATTTTTTATCCAATTTATTATCAAACCCCTTCCCTCAACTCAAATTAATTTACAATGAAGGAGTATTCAATTTCATACATATGCGCACAGATGAATACAATATCCCACTATCTCACCAGCTCATGTGCAACCCCCACATCACACACATAGCTGGAGTTATCGTGTGCATCCCCCCACATTGTGCACAAACAATACCACTCTTCATATCTCTACACCCATCATCACCGACATGTGCTCCCTACATCGTGCACATGTACGGTTATAATTATCACACAATATTATTGGTCAATACATATCATACATCAACACATATATATAGCAGCATATTATAGAGCACATGAATTCATGCCTTTATGCATATCACAATTCACGCATCAAAACAATTTTATCAAAGGCTTGTTTCCAAGCACGCATTTTTAGAAATTCGGATAAAATCATTCAGATTATCCATTTCGATACATGTGCATTTTTCAAAATAATTTGAAATGTAAATTCCCTCACAGTGTCCAAAATCTAGATTCCGGGTGCACTCAGATTAATAGTCCTCAAGCACAATTCCCTTGCCTTTTTCGGACATCTCACCACCTTGACACAGAATAAAATTAAAAGATTTACTATATTGCTCCTAAGCTAATATAAACTAATTTAAATTGCTAACGCATGATACGCAAATGCAAAAATACGTCCGATTATCGCTTTAACGCAGTATTAATTAAATTCGACCGTTCACCCGATTAATTTAAAATTATATCCAAATCATCTCCAAATTAATCCATTTCTCCTCTAATATCTTAATTCACTACACACATTTCTAATAACTAATTTTCAGCATTTAAACCCTTCAATTTCTTCGATTAAAATTTGGTCATTACGGTGCACTTACACCGTAATGCTACCTAATCAAATTTTTTTTTCTAAATTCTTCATTTTTCCAATTCATTTCATTTTCCAAGCACAACCTATGATTTTCGATCTTGCAAGATTCATGGGGAAATCAAGTTTTTTTCTTACGGTTTTGCTTACTAACACACTAACTTATCTCTAAACACTAACATAGTCTAGAATCAAGCCAATCCAACAATCATTCCTCATCCATACCCATTTTTCAGAATTGAACTCATCATGATATCTTAATATTCAACCATGGAAATCAAGAACAAAAGCATGGGTATTGTAGATCATAAGCAAAAGTGAAGACTTATTACCTTTTTCACTTGATTTTTCCTTGAAATCACATTTTTTCTTGAATTTTTGGCTATGTTTTCTTGTTTTTCCCTTTGTTCTCCTTTTCTTTCCCTTAAATCTGGTGTTTGCTGAATTTAGAGAGAGAAAATGGGTTGAAATGGCTGATTTTGAAGCTTTAATAATAAAATAAACTAGTTTGCCACATGGCATAATGCCATTGGCTCATTTTTTGACTTTTTTTGACTTTTTCTTCCAATTCTTTTCCACCACTTGATTAGTCAAAGTCAAGATATGATTAAAAGATGACCATGGCTGGAAAAATATGTTCTGGTGGTGAAAAATTACGGTTTTGCCCCCGGGATGGTAAAATTATGATTTTACCCCTATACTCCGAAATGTACCAGAATCACATTTTTTCTACTTTTCAACCTCAAATAACACTAATATTGATCAATATTAACCAATTGGGGAAAAAATCATTTCAAAAAAATTCTCGTTTAGTCCTCTAGTGGTAAAATTACTATTTTACCCTTATGCTCCAAAAATACCGAGAATCAAAATTTTTCACTGCTAAACATAATTTTATACTCGAATAATCATAATTATATTTCATATAATTATTCTTGGTTCAATGTGATCAAATCTTGGCTGAAAATCTTCATTTATTCATCAAATGGTAAAATGATCGTTTTGTCCCTAATCGGTCAATTTTCCCGATTGACTCCAAACTGGACCTTGAACTCCGAATCACTATTCTAAGCCATTCTGTGGGTTTCAAAATTTTCAAATTCCTCTTAGAATTTCTATTTGAGCTAGTTCAAGGTTCGATTTAACTTAATTGTACCACTAAGTACAGTACCAGCTTTTAACAAATTCAACAGGGTCTGACACTCTCCCCCATTAATGGAAATTCGGTCCCCGAATTTAAATTCAAAGTAGAGTGGTTGACCTTTACATGTCGAAGAGGTGTGGATACTTTGTCTGCATTTCCTCCTCAGCTTCCCATGTTTCCTCTTCACTAGTGTGATTTTGCCACAACACTTTCACTGAGGCTACATCCTTTGATCGGAGCCTTTTGACTTGTCTGTCAAGGATAGCTACTGGTTGTTCCTCATAAGTCAAATCATCTTGCAACTGAATGGTTTCATACCGTATTATATGTGAAGGATCTGGATTATACTTCCTCAACATTGATACATGGAATACGGGGTGAATACTCGAAAGATCTGGTGGTAATGCCAATCGATACGCCACTGCTCCGACCATTTCTAAGATCTTGAAGGGTTCTATATATCGAGGACTTAATTTACCTTTCTTGCCAAACCTCATTACCCTTTTGGTTGGCGAGACTTTTAGAAACACATGGTCTCCCACTTGAAACTCCAAATCCCTCCGTCGGTTATCCGTATAGCACTTTTGCCTACTTTAGGCTGTAAGCATCCGCTAACGAATCATACGGATTTTATCAGTGGCGTCCTGCACCAACTCAGGCCCCAAAAGTTTCCTTTCACCCACTTCTAGCCATCCAATGGGTGACCTGCACCTCCTTCCATATACTGCTTCAAATGGTGCCATTTGGATGCTAGATTGGAAACTGTTATTGTAAGCAAATTCCACTAAGGGTAAATACCTACCCCATTTGACTCCAAGGTCTATTACACATGCCCTCAACATGTCTTCCAAAGTCTGGATGGTTCGTTCAGGTTGTCCATCAGTCTGGGGGTGGAAAGCTGTACTAAAATTCAGCTTAGTACCTAATGCTTCTTGTAACTTTTTCCAGAATCTGCTAGTAAACTGTGTCCCTCTGTCTGACACTATAGAAGCAGGGATGCCATGCAACCGTATTATCTCATCCACATAGAGCTGGGCATGCTAAGCAGCTCCACAAGTGGTCTTAATCGGAAGAAAACGAGCTGACTTCGTCAACCGATCTATTATGACCCAGATCGAGTCATAACCCCCACTAGTTCGAGGCAAACCAGTTACAAAATCCATTGCAATACGCTCCCACTTTCATTCAGGCACTGGTAATGGCTGTAGTAATCCTGCAGGCCTTTGGTGTTCTGCTTTAATTTGTTGACACATGAAGCACTTGGAAACAAACTCAGCCACATCTCTCTTAAGTCCTTCCCACCAGTACACTTCCTTTAAATCTTGATACATCTTTGTAGCTCCTGGATGTATCACATAGGCTGCCATGTGAGCCTCTTCCAATATCTCTCTCTTCAACCTATCACTATCAAGCACATAGAGTCTGGTTCCATACCTCAACACTCCATCTGTGCCTTTGGTAACCATCTTATCTTTCTTTCCCTGAGGATCCTCTAAGACCTTACCTACGAACTCATCTTTACCTTGTGCTTCCTTACTTCGGTCCATTAGGACAAGCCTCACTCTGAAATGGGCTAGGAATGCATCTGCCTCGAAAACCTCCAAATGCACATCCATGTCTCCTAAGCTATGCATCTCCCTAACCAATAATCTCCTGTCTGTGGAGATATGTTCTAGGCTACCCATCGACTTTCGACTCAGAGCATCCGCCACCACATTAGCTTTACCCGGATGGTAAAGAATAGTACAATCATAATCCTTCAGCAACTCCATCCATCTGCATTGTTGCAAGTTAAGATCCCTCTGCTGAAATATATACTTTAGGCTTTTGTGGTCCGTATATATCTCACAAGTCTCACCATACAAATAATGTCTCATGATCTTTAAGGCAAACACGATTGCTGCCATCTCTAAATCGTGTGCGGAGTAATTTTGTTCATGCCTTTTAAGTTGTCTTGATGCATATGCAATCACCTTCCCGTGTTGCATTAACACGCATCCTAAACCAACCAACGAGGCATCACAATATATTGTATAACCCCTTGTGCCTTGTGGTAGGCTCAACACTGGAGCTGTGGTGAGTCATGTCTTAAGCTTCTCAAAGCTATCTTCACAAGTATTTGACCACACAAATTTTGTATCCTTACGTGTCAACTTGGTTAGAGGGGCGACTATTCTGGAGAAATCCTTAACAAAGGACGATAATAGCTTGCCAACACTAAAAAGTTTCTAATATCCGTAACTAATGTTGGCCTTGGCAATTTTTCCACTGCTTCAACTTTCTTTGGATCCACTTGTACTCCATCCTTAGATACCACATGTCCCAAGAATGCAACATTTTCAAGCCAGAACTCACATTTGGAGAACTTGGCACACAATCGATGTTCTCTCAAAATCTAGAGCACTATCTTAAGATGCTGCTCACGCTCATCTCGACTCCTTGAGTATACTAGGATATCATCAATGAACACCATTATAAACTTGTCCAAGTAAGGCTTGAACACTCGGTTCATCAAATCCATAAAGGCCGCAGGGGCATTGGTAAGCCCAAACGACATCACCAAGAACTCATAATGACCATACCTGGTCTGAAATGTGGTCTTTGGCACATCCTCATTCCGGATCCTTAATTGATGATGCCCAGATCGTAGATTTATCTTCGAGAAACATTGTGGCCGTTGTAACTGATCAAACAAGTCATCTATTCTTGGGAGTGGGTACTTATTCTTCACTGTTACCTTATTAAGTTGTCGATAGTCAATGCATAGTCTAAGTGACCCATCTTTCTTCTTCACGAATAGCACCGGTGCTCCCCATGGTGAGACACTGGGTAGAATGAAACCTTTGTCTAGCAGATCCTCCAATTGATCTTTGAGCTCCTTGAGCTCTGCCAGTGCCATCCGATATGGGGTTATGGATATGGGTCTAGTATCAAGAATCAAGTCTATGCAAAATTCAATCTCTCGCTCTGGAGGTAATCCTGGCAGTTCTTCAGGAAATACATCCACGAACTCATTCACTACCGACACTTGACTTATATCTCCGACCTCTGCTTGGTTATCCCTCACCACTGTCAAGTAACCTTGACAGCCCTACCTCAATAATCTCCTGGCAGATATGGCTGATATCAAGTTGGACGGAACATTGTTTTTATCCCTCTAGATGTTAAATGATGGCTCTTTCAGGAAATCAAATCTAACTATCTTATGGTAACAGTTTATATTGGCATGACAAGGTGACAGCCAGTCCATTCCCAATATCACATCAAAATCCAAGGTGTCTAACACCACTGAATTCACTAGGGTGTTCTTATCCTTGATTTGGACTACGCAGGACTGATATTCCTATTCAGCCACAAATGCCTCCTTCAAAGGAATAGATACCATTAATTGTTCTTCTCTCCTAACACAGTCTTTACCCAATTGAAATGCAAAGCATGGAGAGATAAAAGAATGAGTAGATCTAGGATCAAACAATACTCTAGCATCCATATTACATATGGAAAGAGTACCTGAAAGCACTACATTGGACGTTTGGGCATCTTGGGGAGTTAAGGCATATACCCTTGCCTGGCCTCTTCTTGAAGAAGTTTGATGTCCAGACCCAGCTGGTCTACCTTGAGAAGAAGCACCAGTCCCTCTACCTCGTGTCTCGCTAACTTCCTGGCCAGTTGAGACAACTGCCGAAGGAGCAGACAAAACTAGCCGAGTAGAACCACGAACCAAACCTTACAGTTGTTGGGCTATCAGACAGTTCCTCCAAATATGTCTAGGCTAGCCACAATTAAAACAAGTCCTTACAGGACGATAGCATTGTCCTTTGTGTGGTCTCCCATAATTATCACAGGAAGGGATAGCTTGACTACTCTGCCTCCTTCCACTAAAAGTGGTCTGTCCTGACCCAGTGCTGACACTTGTCACATCACTTCCCCATTGGGGAAACCTTGATCCCCTCGTGGTCCTTGATGGTTAGAGAATGAAATTCTACCACCGAAATCTTTGCGGCCTTGATAACCCTCTATTTTGGCCCTTTTTGCTCTATCTCTTACGGCCCTGTTCTCACCAGTCTTCATTTCAATTCGTTGAGCATAATTTACTATCGCATAGTACGTATGGAAATCTTGGGAGGCCATAGCCTTAAATAGTGGTTCCACCGGTCCATCCACAAACCTTTGGACCTTCATCTCCTCGATGGAAACCAAATATGATGCATTTCGAGACAACTGCGTAAATTTTATATCATACTCCGACACCGTCATGCCCGGAGTCTGCACCAATGCCTCAAACTCTCTAGCTTTGGTACTTCACACACTGTGCAATAAAAACTGATCTAGGAAAGCTGTACTGAATTCATTCCAGGTCAGTGGTACAGCATCTGTAGGCCTACCCCTTCTCAAGGAGTCATACCATTCCTGTGCTACACCTTCCAACTGAAAAGCTACTAGCTCCACTGATCTAGAACTAGAGCATCTCATAACATTACAAATCTTTTCCATCTTGTCTAAGAAAACTTAGGGTTTCTTTGATGCATATAACCCCGTAAATGATGGAGGCTTGAGTTTCAGGAAGTCAGTGAGTGAAACTTTGACCTGACTTTTGTCACTCTCGGGATGTTGGCAGTCTGTCTGGCCTTGGGAACTAGGGGACTCTTGCTCCACATGTCTCCCCTCTACTATTTTCTGTATATCTTCCATAAGAGCTGCCATCATTTCTACAACCCGATTGACTCCTTGCAGACCCGTCGCCAAGTCTCAACAATAATGCCCCCAGTCGGTGGCCTAGCAGTCTCACCTACAGGCTGTCCATCCTCTCTTCTACTCTCGGGTGTTTTTGCCCTCACCGGCCTAGTGACCCTACCACGTCTACCTCGCCCACTACGGGTGGGTACCCGTGGCCTATCGGTCATCTCAGTAGGGGCATCTTGCTCCCCCGCTTGTCTCGAGGCGGTCCGTGTCTTAGGTGGCATTCTTACCTAGACAAGAGCAACACCCATTATTAAACACAATTATGAAAATAAGGTGGTTTCTAAAATTGAGAATTTATGCGGTTTCTTAATTATGAAATGTGCCGCGGCTCACAGTTCATAATTAAAGATCCCACATAAAGACCCGACTCTCTGCTAGACCCGACCATAACACCTAAGACCTAACAACCTAGGGCTCTGATACCAAGTTTGTCATGACCCAATTCCCGGGCCATGACTGGCGCAAGGACCCAATGAGCATAGCTCATTAAGCCCAAGCAAGCCTATTTTCATTTACTTTACTCCACGTATAATCGTGTGAGGCATCTACACGCAATGCACCCAGTGCACAAAAAGCCAAATTCCAATGGCATTATAGATAATAATATACATGCACTATTCCAGTCATGTATTTAGCAATTTACATTGCACACACATATTTACATTGTTTGAGTGTATTCACAATACAAAAGACCCACGACTTCCAGCAGAGACATTTACAATAAAAACGGGCAACTATTGAATGCCGGACACCTACTAGGAGACGAACTACAGTGATCCCGCGATCTAGGATTCTACAATCTCCTGATCTAAAAACATGAATTTTTGAAAACGGTGCGTACAATACTCAGTGAGTGAACATTAGGCGGAAACAAACAATAATATCCAAGAAGGATTTTAAACCATGATGCACACATTTGGAACAAAACATTTTTGATCCAATTTATTATCAAACCCCTTCCCTCAACTCAAATTAATTTACAACAAAGGAGTATTCAATTTGATACATATGCACATAGATGAATACAATATCTCACTTTCTCACCAGCTCATGGGCAACCCCTACATCATGCACGTAGCTAGAGTTATCGTGTGCATCCCACCACATCGTGCACAAACAATATCACTCAATCTTACCAGCTCATGTGCAACCCCCACATCGCGTACATAGCTAGAGTTATAGTGTGCATCCCCTCACATCGTGCACAAATAATATCACTCTACATATCTTTGCACCCATCATCACCGACATGTGCTCCCCACATCATGCACATGTACGGTTATAATTATCACACAGTACTATTGGTCAATACATAACACACATCAACACATATATATAGCAACATATTATAAAGCACATGAATTCATGCCTTTATGCATATCACAATTCACGCATCAAAACATTTTTATCAAAGGCTTGTTTCCAGGCGCGCATTTTTAAAAATTCGGATAAAATCATTCAAATTATCCATTTCGATGCACGTACGTTTCCCAAAATAATTTGAAATGCAAATTCACTCATAGTGTCAAAAATCCAGATTCTGGGTGCACTCGGATTAATAGTCCTCAAGTGCAATTCTCTTGCCTTTTTTGGACATCTCACCACCTTGACACAGAATAAAATTAGAGAATTTACTATATTGCGCCTAAGCTAATATAAACTAATTTAAATTGCTAACGCATGATATGCAAATGCAAAAATGCACCCGATTAATTAAAAATTATATCTAAATCATCTCCAAATTAATCCATTTCTCCTCTAATATCTTAATTCACTACACACATTTCTAATAACTAATTTTCAGCATTTAAACCCTTCAATTTCTTCGGATAAAATTTGGTCATTACGGTGCACTTACACCGTAATGCTTCCTAATCAATTTTTTTTTTCTAAATTCTTCATTTTTCCAATTCATTTCATTTGGAATGAAATCATTTCATTTGGAATGAAATCATTTCATTTTCCAAGCACAACCTATGATTTTCGATCTTGCAAGATTCATGGGGAAATCAAGTTTTTTTCTTACGGTTTTGCTTACTAACATACTAACCTATCTCTAAACACTAACATAGTCTAGAATTAAGCCAATCCAACAATCATTCTTCATCCATGCCCATTTTTTAGAATTGAACTCATCATGATATCTTAATATTCAACCATGGAAATCAAGAATAAAAGCTTGGGTATTGTAGATCATAAGCAAAAGTGAAGAATTATTACCTTTTTCACTTGATTTTTCCTTGAAAATCACACTTTTTCTTGAATTTTTGGCTAGGTTTTCTTATTTTTCCTTTGGTTCTCCTTTCCTTTCCCTTAAATCTGGTGTGTGTCGAATTTAGAGAGAGAAAATGGGTTGAAATGGCTGATTTTGAAGCTTTAATAATAAAATAACTAGTTTGCCACATGGCATAATGCCATTGGCCCATTTTTTGACTTTTTTTGACTTTTTCTTCCAATTCTTTTCCACCACTTGATTAGTCAAAGTCAAGATATGATCAAAAGATGACCATGGCTGGAAAAATATGTTCTGGTGGTGGAAAATTACGGTTTTGCCCCGAGGTTGGTAAAATTACGATTTTACCCCTATACTCCGAAATGTAGCGAAATCACATTATTTCTACTTTTCAACCTCAAATAACACTAATATTGATCAATATTAACCAATTGGGGCAAAAATCTTTTCAAAAAAATTCTCATTTAGTCCTCTAGTGGCAAAATTATTATTTTGCCCTTGTGCTCCAAAAATACCGAGAATCAAGATTTTTCACTGCTAAACATCATTTTATACTCCAATAATCATCATTATATTTCATATAATTATTCTTGGTCCAATGTGATCAAATGTTGGCTAAAAATCTCCATTTATTCCTTAAATGACAAAATGACCGTTTTGTCCCTAACCGGCCAATTTTTTCGATTGACTCCAAACTGGATCTTGAACTCCGAATCACTATTCGAATCCATTCTGTGGGTTTCAGAATTTTCAAATTCCTCTTAGAATTTCTATTTGAGCTAGTTCAAGGTTCGATTTAACTTAATTATACCACTAGGTACAATACCGGCTTTTAACAAATTCGACAAGGTCTCACAGTACATTTCAAGAAAAATTCTAATGATGCATCTAAATGGTATAGTTGTGGAAAATATGGACATTTATCCTTTGATTGTTTAGGAAATAAAGGCATGCAGAAAATTAAAAAGATTTGGGTTCCAAAGGGATCCTTTATTGCAACTAACACTCAAGGACCCATCAAGGTATGGGTACCTATAAAAAAAAACTGAAAATATTTTTTGTAGGTTGAGCTGCACTTAAAGGAGACATGTTCAAGAGCTCAACTCAAGAGGAAGTAGCTATGGTATTTGGATAGTGGCTGCTCACGGCACATGATAGGGGATGAAATGTTGTTTGCTCAGCTGGACAAAAGAAAGGCAAGTACCGTATCCTTTGGTGATGATTCAAAAGGTAGAATCCATGGGATAAGTATGGTTGGTAAGAACTCCCAAACTCAAATCAATCATGTGTTGCTAGTCAAGGGCTTGAAACATAATTTATTGAGTATTAGTCAATTATGTGATAAGGGATTTAAAGTTTGCTTTGATTCTAATACATGTGAAGTAATAAATATAAGCACAAACAAAGTCACATTCATAGGAAAAAGATTGAAGAACATGTATGTTGTATTTCTTGAAAATCTTCAAATAAATAGTGAAATATGTTTAGTTGCAAATGCTAAAAATGACAGCTAGTTGTGGCATAGGATATTAGGATATGTAAGTCTGCATACCATGTCAAAATTGATTAGAAAAAACTTAGTTGTTGCACTGCTTAATCTAAAGTTTGGGAATGATAGGATATGTGAAGCTTGCCAACTAGGAAAACAAGTTAGAACATCCTTTAAAGCTAAAAATATTGTATCAACATCTAGACCTCTTGAATTGTTGCACATTGATCTATTTAGTCCAATAAGTACAACTAGTCGAGGTGGAAAATCTTATGGCTTTGTGATAGTTGATTATTTCTCTAGGTAGACTTGGATCTATTTTCTTGCTCATAAGAATGATGCTTTAACAGCTTTCAGAAGCTATTGTAGGAAAGTTGAGAATGAAAAAGGTTTAGTTGTTGTTGGCATTAGAATTAATCATGGAGGAGAATTTGAAAATGATGAGTTTGAAAAGTTTTGCAATGAAAAAGGGTTGGATCATAACTTTTCTGCACCTACGACACTCCAACAAAATGGAGTTGTAGCGAGGAAAAACCGAACCTTGAAAGAGATGGGTAGAACTACGCTTTGTGACAATAACCTTCCAAAATATTTTTGGGCTAAAGCAGTAAACACTGCAGCTTATATTCTCAATAGCGTTTCAATTAGAGCCATGATCTCAAAGACTCCTTATGAATTATACAAGGGTAGAAAACCAAACATTTCTCACCTTAAGAGCTTTGGCTACAAATGCTTTGTTTTAAATAGTGGAAAACAACCACTAGGGAAGTTTGATGCTAAGAGTGATGAAACTATATTTCCAAGATATGCCTTAAACTCGAAAGCTTATAGAGTTTTTAACAAAAGGACATTTAGTGTTAAAGAATCAGTCCATGTAGTTTTTGATAAGGCAATTATCGTAGAAAAGGAAGTCCATGATGATGATGATGATATAGAAATCTTAGAGAAGCACCTAGATGAAATGAGCCTAGATGATAGCAAGAATAATGAGGAAGGCTCTTCTAGAAGAGAACCGTAGCTTCATGTGAGGCCTCGACCTCTATAGACCTGTAGATAGAATGCTTGTATACTTGAAACACCTCTGAAAAATTTTCAAAGGATCGGTATTGTACTTAGTAGTACAATCAAGTGGATTTAAACCTCGAACTAGTTCCAATAGAGATTCTAAGATGAATTTGAGAATTCTAACACCCACAGAATGATTTAAAAGGGTGATTCGGAGTTTGAAGTCCAATTTGGAGTCAATTGGAAATATTGACTACTTAAAAGCAAAATGGTCATTTTGCCACCCAAGGACAAAACAGAAATTTTTAGAAAAGATTTTGACCACATTTGATCAAGATTGATCATTTGGAGTATAATATGAGGTTTAGTAGTGAAAACAATTTTAATTCACGATATTTTTGGAGCATAGGGGCAAAACGGTAATTTTACCACCTTAGGGGCAAAATGATAAATTTTTACCCCCAACACTGGCTAGGCTTATAGATTTTATTCATTTATGGAATGGATAAATATGACAATTATATGTGGTGGAGAAATAAAGGTTTAAAGGAAAAATATTTAAATTATGGACCAATGAGAAAGTGCCACGTGTCAAGCTTGATTTATTTAATATTAAACTTGAAAAAATCAGCCCATAAAACCCTTATTTTCACTCCCATGGTTGGCCAAATAAGAGGAAAGGAAGAACAAAGGAAGAACAAAATCCTAGGAGGAGAAAATCAAAAGGAAAGTGTGAGAATTCAAGGAATCAAGCAAGATAAGGTAAAATTTCTTTATTTTTATTTGAGATCTACAATACCCATGCTTTATTTTCTCATTTCCATGGTTGAATGACATGTTTTCATGATGAATGAGTGGCTGGCCGAATGGGTATGGAGAGAAATTCATGATGGAATTGGCTTGAATTTAAGTTATGCTAGTGTTTTCGATTAGTTAATGATATGTAGTATGAAAACAAGTAAAGCAAAAACACCTATACCTTGGAAACCTTCAATGGCCGAATGTCCCATGTTGTGTGTGGATGATGGATTGATTTTGTTTCAAGAGAAATTGGTTAGAAAATGATGACTTACGGTGAAAAAACTAAGTAGGAAAAAAAAATCATGGTGTTAGTACACCACAATGGCCAAAATTTTCAAGAAGAATTGTGAAGGTTGTTATGCTGAATTTTGGGTTATTTGGCTTGCATTTAGTGAATTGAAGTATTAGAAAAGAAATTGAGTAATTTGGAATTGAATTGGACGCGTTGGCCATTTAATCGGGTGATAGGCCGAATTAGGTTAAAACTGCGTTTAGACAATATACGGAATAAGTGTATTTCATATTATGCCTTAGTAGTCTAAATTAGTTTATTACTGTTTAGTACTAATGTGGTGAATTTCTTGATTGTGCAATATGTCTAGGTGCTGAACCCTCAAACAAAGGCAAAGGCATTGTGCCAGAAGGCTTAGAATAGGAGCATTTCAAACTCCTAATACTATGAGTGAACTTGCATTTCAACTGTTTTGGGAAATTTAATTAAGTTGAAATGAAATGCTTGAATGATTATATCTAATTCTCATTTAAAAATGGGTCTCAGGAACAAGCTTTTAGTGAAAATATTTCGGTGATGTTGAATATGATTGTGATAAATCTTTGTACATCTATATGATGTTTACATGTATTGTTAATATATTTCTGCGAAATTAATGTAACCGTGCACGTGCAGAGTGGGTAGTGCACATGTTGGTAATGGTGTGCAAAGTGGGGACGGTGATACATAATGCCCACGATTCCTGAAAACTCAGAGTTGAGCAAAGTGGGGACGGTGATACGTAACGCCCACGATTCCTAGGAACTCTCACGCGTGAACTATGGTGAAGCGTGATTCTCCACCCAGGGGCTTGCAGGGACGGCGATACATAACGCCTGCAAGTGCTTTAATAAATGTCTCTTTTTACCACCAAAGACAGTGAAGACTTGGCGTTGTATATAATTGCTCATGATTTTACGTACATATGTGTGTGGCATAGTATACATGATGGAAAAAATTGCAATTGTAGGGTATGCAAATTGTTTTAAATTAGGGAAAAAGGGTTTTAACACGAAACCCTCATATGGTTAAACAAAACCCTCGTTCCGTGGCGAGTTGTGATTACGCTGTTAGTTAAAAATCCACTACGTAAGTATACGTATCGAATAGACAGTATATTAGCAAGTAGAGTATCGTTTCCACGGAGAATTGATCTAAAACTTTACTAATTACTAAAATTAAAACAATTTAATTTTATCCAAATAATCCAAATTAATTAATTAATTAAAACTAATAAACTAGAATTTAAAATAACAAGAAAAATCAAAATAATAACAACTGGAGAAAATATCAGATTAAACAAGCCTAGGATTACAATATCCCTGACACTTCATCTTAAATTTACCTCTCCTCCTTAACTTATTTCAATGGGTTGAATTGCTAACCTAGAGTCCTAAATTATTTATAAGGGTCTCCCGACTCGTCCTATAAAAATATGTATTTTAACCAAAACACTATATCCCTATGTGATTTGAAATTAAAACAGACTCATTAAGTTCAGGCTCTAATCTGGCTACATATGGCCTATAGGTATATCCCTATCCTATACGCAAATCATTTAACATGATCATATGCTATCCCAATTTTAGTCTACTCTAAACTCCCTCTCCCAAGTTTGTTTAGGTTCCTAAATCAATTTAATTGGTGATCAGGCAATTAAAAGCATTAAGAACAAATTGAAATAAACAATTCAATTCCCATTGAAAATAAGTAAGAACAAGATTAAAAACTTAGACTACATGTGAGTTCAATTGCAATCCTAGAAAAAGAAAATTAGCTACTCATAATTGCAAAATCAAATAACATTGTATAAAGTTCAACCATTGAAAATAACAAGAAGACTAAAAGCTAAGGAAGAAAACAAAATAATTGCCGCTCTAATCTCCGGGTTTCCGCTTCAACTTCTAGCTTCTTGAATCTCTCCAGGTTCTTTTCAAGTTCTTCAAAAACATACTATTTATACTAACAAACTTAACCTAAACTTCCTTAAGTTGACCTAGGGTTTAATTGGGCTTAAAAACATAATGACAAGCCCAAAAATCACTTGTTAGTCTTTACAAATTTCCATTCCCGACACAGTACGTCCAGCAACTTTCCGATGCGATTTTCTCCATCTTAGATGAAGAACTGGGAAAAGTGATCTTCATGAAAGTTGTAGCTCTGTCTCTTAGCTTTCCAATGGTATAAGAATTGTAGCAATTTGAGTTCTGTAGCTCGAGATATAGCTAAAACACTGAAGTATATGCAAGCAGATTTCTGGATCTTTCAGCACCTTACTTTCCAAAATTAAACCCAATGACTTTATGTCCTACCAAAAATATAAAAACTAATAAATATTAACCAAATTAAAGGAAACAGCATAAAATTAAATAACTTACTTAAAAACAAACTAAATATAAAAATAACTAAAAATTAAGAAATTATACTTAAAAAATAAGGACATAGCTAAAATTTAATAACAAAATTAGAATAAAATAATTCTATAAAATAGAATTATCACACCCCCAAACTTAAGATTTTGCTAGTCCTCGAGCAAAAGAAAAGAATCACAAAAAGAAAACGCAAACATGAAAATCCTTGAACGAGAGATAGAACTACCAAATCATGATTTCTCAATTTTTCCTCAGAAATTAACTCAAATTCTAGCTTAAGGTAATATACAACTAATCTTTAAATTCATGCATCAATTCAAGCGAAACTTTATTTTTCGAATGGACTTCCGTGTGTGTGTGAATGCTCTTTTTCAAAGAATATCATGCAATTCAAATTAGTTTATGCCAAATCTAAGCATAGATTAGTACTTGGATCCCATAAGTTTGCTTTTCATCTCTCTCTCCACTAATGTAGATTACACTTATTCAAGAATCAATAGGTCTTTATCAAGCTTGTAATGTAAGGCTAGGGTCAAGGTATGATAAAGGATATATTTAGGCTAAAATTTACCCTAAGCACTTAATCAATCTAAGACACATAAAGACCTCAATTTTTTTTTTAGCACCCTTAAACTTGAAGTAAACTTTCCTTTGTAACACTCATTGCTTTCTTTTCTTTCTCTTTTTTTTTTTTCAAGCCCCAAACTTATTTTTGACAATTATAACAAGGGGTAATTTTTCCAACAACCTTCATCAAAAATCTTTTTTTTTCACACCTTTCTTCCTCAATTTATTTTTTGAAGCTCAAATCATTCCTTAGAAAGATTAAAATACTTAAAAGGTGAAAGGTTCAAATTGTTGGATTTAAATAGACAGGCCATGGCTAACAGAATTAGGTAATTACAAAGAAAAGGTAAGTTAGGCTCAAAAAGGGTGACTAAGGATAAATATAACAAGGTAGGCACAAAAGGCTCAAACGGTCCAAAGATGGCCTAAATCACTTCCTATCCTAAGTGTTATCTAAGATTTAGCCTCGAGAGAGAATCAAACAAATTCTAGAATTTTTGACCTCACTATACTTTTTCATCAACATAAATTTTCTCTGAATCACATAAAAATTTTAAGTAAAAGAGTATAGTGCTCAAATTATTGGAAGTCACACTCTAAAATAAAATTAACACATGAATATCACATAAAATTAAATCATAACTATATGCTTCCCAAAAGCTAAGAATAAAAAGATAATTAACATATCATCCTAGGATTGGGACAATCATGAATAAAGTACCACTATCTCAAAATTTTTTTTTTTTGAAAACACAAATGAAACATGCAAAACATGCAAAATATAAACATGCAAGACAAATTCTAAACCAAAGCTAACTAAACATTAAAAAATTCCGATGCTACCCCTAAACTTAGAATAAACATTGTCCTCAATGTGATAAAAGAAAATAAAGAAAAAGGACAAGAATACTCCCCTAACTTCGAAGCGGCAGACTATGAATCCTCTGCATCGTTACCTCAAAAATCATCCTCCATATCAAAATCCATATAAAAAATGAAAAGGAATGTGCGGAAGACAAAAATGAAAGGAAAAAAATAAAAAAAATAAAAAAAAGGAATGTGAGGTTAAAGGTAAAAGAGAAAAAAAATTAAAGAAATAAAAGAAGTAAAAGAAAGAGTAAAAAAAAATATTAACAAGCTTGTGGGTTTTGGTTGGAGAAGGTAGGAAGTAAAAGAAATAAATAAAATTAGGATAAAAGGGGAATGATAGAGCTAAAAGACAAAAGAAAGGAGTAGAAAATAAAATAAAGAAAGATGTAGATTGTGCGGCTAAAGATAGAAGAAAGAGAATCAAAATAAAAAAAATAATAAAGTAAAGTTGGGATGGGATGGCTAAAAGACATTAGAAAGAGAAAAAATAAAAATAAAAGTAAAAGGGGATGGGACGGTTAGAAGATAAGAGAAAAAGAAAAATAAAAAAATAAATAAAGAAAATGGGGGATGGGACCTTGGAAAAGACAAAAGAAAGAAGAAATAAATAAAAAAATATAAGAAAGAGTTGGTGCGGCCTGCTGTGCGCATGGGGTTGGAGCGCCGCGGCTTTGGGACTGAGCGCCGCGACGCTCATTGCTTCTGGTTGTGCTGCTTGGGCAGCACATTTGAGGGCCGCGGCTCTCATGTTTTTTTTTTTTTTTTGAAAAATTTTTTTTTTGAATTTTTTTTTTGAAATTTTGTTTTGAAACCAATTTCCTGCAAAAGAGACATGAAAAAAAATTAGAATAAATAAACTAAAATAAAACTCATGAAATAAAATAATGATGAAAATAAATAGATAAGGTTGAGGAACTTGGGTTGCCTCCCAAGAAGCGCTTCATTTATAGTCACTAGCTTGACTTTGGTTGAGGTCTTCATTCACCCTTTAAGGAGGTTTGAGTTTGCATGGAAAAAGTTTGAGGCGTGAAAGTAGTCTCCTCCTAAGATGAGGTTGTAGTGGCTTTAACTCAAGATTTGGTGCTTGCTCAACCCAAGATGGTGGAATAGGCTGACTTTTACCCAACTTCTCAAATTGAGTTCTACTTGGATAATGCACTTTCATTGTAGCTTTCAAAACATATGCAACATTTGTAAGTTCTTCATTCTGGTCCTTGGTTGTTGCATCTTGAACCAAACAAGCTTCAAGAAACTTATTTGAATTTTCCATATCAATAGCCTCCTTAGGTAACTTATCAACTATATCTAGAAAAGGAATAGGGGGCACATATAGCTTGACTTGTGGTGGTGTAGATACTTTCTCCTCTTGCTTAATTTTTTCATCTTGAACTTCATTGCTAAAAGTATTTCCTTGATGTACTTTATCTCCATCATCTACCAAATTCTTGCCATTTACCTCATCAAAATACTTACCATATTCTTCTTTTCTAGGATTAGGCTCAATGTTATTTGGTAAAATTTCTTGAGGCATATTGTTGATGTAATTGACAAGTTGTCCCACTTGAGTCTCAAGATTTCGTATTGATTCTGCTTGACTCTGAAGGATGGCATCTTGATTCTGAATGATGGCATCATTCTTTGTCATGAATTGTATAAACATATCCTCCAAAGTTAGCTTCTTCTCAAAAATAGGGGCTCTAACCTGTGACTGGAAATCATGCTGGAAAATAGGCTCTGATGAATATGTAGGACCCTGATCATTACTCCATGAAAAATTTGGGGGATTCCACCATGAGTTATAACTATTAGAATACGAATTGTTTTGCTGCCCATTGAAGCTTCCATCAAATTGCATTGATTCATAATAAGTTGGACAACAATCACTTGAATGCTTATCTCCACAAAGCTCGCATGCCACAAAAGGACTTTCAAAAACATTAACACCCCAAGTGTCCATTTTTTTGAGACAAAGCATCTACTTCGGCGGCCAAAGCACTGATAGCCAATTCATAATCACTAGCAACCCTCATAGGCACAAATTGTTCAGATGTCCACTGATAGTTACAATAATTCATCACCTCAACCAAAAGCACTTGAAAATAAAATAAAAAAATTTTGAATTAAGACTAAATTTGCTTGGTATTAGTATTAGTAAAAATTCTAGAAACAATTCCCCGGCAACGGCGCCAAAAACATGTCAGTTAAAAATCCACTACGCAAGTATACGTATCGAATAGACAGTATATTAGCAAGTAGAGTATCGTTCCCACGGAGAATTGATCTAAAGCTTTACTAATTACTAAAATTAAAACAATTTAATTTTATCCAAATAATCCAAATTAATTAATTAATTAAAACTAATAAACTAGAATTTAAAATAACAAGAAAAATCAAAATAATAACAACTAGAGAAAATATCAGATTAAACAAGCCTAGGATTACAATATCCCTCACACTTCATCTAAAATTTACCTCTCCTCCTTAACTTATTTCAATGGGTTGAATTGCTAACCTAGAGTCCTAAATTATTTATAAGGGTCTCTCGACTCGTCCGATAAAAATATCTATTTTAACCAAAACACTATATCCCTATGTGATTTGAAATTAAAACAGACTCATTAAGTTCAGGCTCTAATCTGGCTACATATGGCCTATAGGTATATCCCTATCCTATACGCAAATCATTTAACATGATCATATGCTATCCCAATTTTAGTCTACTCTAAACTCCCTCTCCCAAGTTTGTTTAGGTTCCTAAATCAATTTAATTGGTGATCAGGCAATTAAAAGCATTAAGAACAACTTGAAATAAACAATTCAATTCCCATTGAAAATAAGTAAGAACAAGATTAAAAACTTAGACTACATGTGAGTTCAATTGCAATCCTAGAAAAAGAAAATTAGCTACTCATAATTGCAAAATCAAATAACATTGTATAAAGTTCAACCATTGAAAATAACAAGAAGACTAAAAGCTAAGGAAGAAAACAAAATAATTGCCGCTCTGATCTCCGGGTTTCCGCTTCAACTTCTAGCTTCTTGAATCTCCCCAGGTTCTTTTCAAGTTCTTCAAAAACATACTATTTATACTAACAAACTTAACCTAAACTTCCTTAAGTTGACCTAGGGTTTAATTGGGCTTAAAAACATAATGACAAGCCCAAAAATCACTTGTTAGTCTTTACAAATTTCCATTCCCGATACAGTACGTCCAGCAACTTTCCGATGCGATTTTCTCCATCTTCGAGGAAGAAATGGGAAAAGTGATCTTCATGAAAGTTGTAGCTCTGTCTCTTAGCTTTCCAATGGTATAAGAATTGTAGCAATTGAAGTTCTGTAGCTCGAGATATAGCTAAAACACTGAAGCATATGCAAGCAGATTTCTGGATCTTTCAGCACCTTACTTTCCAAAATTAAACCCAATGACTTTATGTCCTACCAAAAATATAAAAACTAATAAATATTAACCAAATTAAAGGAAATAATATAAAATTAAATAACTTACTTAAAAACAAACTAAATATAAAAATAACTAAAAATTAAGAAATTATACTTAAAAAATAAGGACTTAGCTAAAATTTAATAACAAAATTGGAATAAAATAATTCTATAAAATAGAATTATCATACGCTTCACCGCAGTAGAAATTCATTCTTCCTGCAGCAAGAATGCCTTCCCGTTGCAGCGATAACCCTTCGATTTTGCTATCTTGATAGAATGATTGGTGAAATTTCATGATTGCCTTAGATTGAATGTTTAATATTTCCGGGTTAAGTGGAAGGGTTTTTAACATTAGGTAGATAAAAATTGTCTCGTTTTCAATCGGTGCATCATGGTTATCAAATTTCCTTGCTAATATTGCTTGTTCTCTTCTGATGTTTGCTCACTGAGTTTCATACTCACAATTTTAAAAATTCATGTTTTTAGATCAGGAGACTGTTGGATCCTAGATCGAAGAGTCCTGTAATTCGTCTCCTGGGTAGGTGCTCAGTATTCGATAGCTTTCCTCTTTTTTCGTTGTCTACGCTGGAAGTCACAGATCCTTTTGTTGTGAATATGTACTTGTAATGCAAATTACTGAGTTACATGTTGGAATAGGACATGTATATTTTTAAAAATAATGCCATCGTGAGTAAGCTATATTCACAGCAGTTGAAACATGTGTGGATGCATTGGATGACGAAATGTGAAGCAAATCAAATTTAATGGGCTTGCTTGGGCTTGGTGAGCTATGCTCATTGAGGCCATGCTCCAGTCATGGCCTAGGAATTTGGGCTGTGACAAAGTTGGTATCAGAGTCCTAGGTTGTTTAGGTCATAGGACGTTCTTGTTCGGTACAGCGGAGAGTCGGTTCTTTATGTGGGATTTTTTATTATGAACTGTGAACCGCGACACATTTCATAATGAAGGAATTGCATAAATTCCCTATCTTAGAAACCACCTTATGTCCTTAACTGTGATTAATAACAGGTGTTTGCTCTTGTTTAGGTAAGAATGCTGCCTAAGACACGAGCTGCCTTAAGACGGATGGGGGAGCAAGGTGTCCCCACTGAGAGGACTGATAGGCCACGGGTCTCCACCCTTAGGGGGTGAGGTAGACGTGGCCAGGCCACTAGGCCGGTAAAGACGGATACGCTCGGGAGTAGGAGAGAGGAGGGACAACCTTTAGGTGAGGCAGATAGGCCACCAACTGAAGGCATTATTGTTGAGGATTTGGCCGTAGGTTTATAGGGAGTTAATCGAGTTATAGAGATGATGGCAGCCCGTACGGATGATATACATAAAGTAGTAGAGGGGAGACATGTACCACAAGCGTCCCCTAGTTCACAAGGCTAGATGGACCGTCAACCTTCAAAGAGTGAAAGAGGTCAGGTAGAGGTTTCGCTTACTGACTTTCTAAAGCTCAAGCGTCCATCATTTATGGGGTTGGATGCATGAGAGAAACCTCAGGTTTTCTTGGATAAGATGGAAAAGATTTGTAATGCCATGGGGTGTTCTAGCATCAAATCAGTGGAGCTAGCAACATTCCAATTGAAGGATGTAGCACAAGAATGGTATGACTTATTGCGAAGCGGTAGGCTGATAGATGTTGCACCGCTGACTTGGAATGAATTCAGTATAGCTTTCTTAGATCAATTTTTATCATATAGTGTACGAAATGCAAGAGCTAGAAAGCTTGAGGCATTGGTGCGGACTCCGAGTATGACAATGTTAAAGTATGATATAAAATTCACACAATTGTCTATATACGCATCTTACTTAGTTTCCACTAAGGAGATGAAGATTCAAAGGCTTGTGGATGGACTAGTGGAACCATTGTTTAAGGCTGTGGCCTCTCGAGATTTCAATACTTATTCTGCGGCAGTGAATTGTGCTCAACGAATTGAGATGAGGATCAGTGAGAGTAGGGCCGTAAGAGATAGAGCAAAAAAGGCCAAGACAGAGGGTTGTCAAGGTCGTAGAGATTTCAACAGTGGGATTTCATTTTCTAGCAGTCAAGGCCCATAGAAGGAATTAAGGTTACCCCAACGGGGAGTGATGTGACGAGTGCCAGTGTTGGGTTAGGGTAGAAAACTTTTAATAGAAAGAGGCAGTAACAAGATTCAAGGTAGAGTAGTCAGGCTATTCCTTCTTGTGATACTTGTGGAAGGCGACATAGGGGACGATGCTATCTCACTACAAGAGCTTGTTTTAATTGTGGTCAGCCTGGACATATTTGGAGGAACTACTCGATAGCTCAACAACCGCAAGGTTCTGTTAGCGGTTCTACTCAGTCAGCTCCGTCTGCTCCTTTAGTAGCTGCCCCACTAAGCCGAGAGGCTAGAGGATCAAGAGGTAGAGGTACTGTTACTTCCCCTCAGAGTAGGCCATTTGGGTCTAGACGTCAAAGCTCAGTGGGAGCGACCCAAGTGAGGGTATATGCTTTAACTCCCGAAGAGGCTCAAACATCCAATGTAGTAGCTTCAGGTACTTTGTCCATTTGTAATATAGATGCTAGAGTATTGTTTGACCCTAGATCTACACATTTTTTTATCTCTCTATGCTTTGTACTTCGATTGGGTAAAGATTGTGTTAGGAGAGAAGAACAATTAGTGGTATCTACTCCTTTAAAAGAGGCATTTGTGGCTGACTGGGAATATAAGTCCTGCGTAGTTCGACTTAAGGATAAAAACACCCTAGTGAATTTAGTGGTGTTAGACACCTTAGATTTTGACGTGATATTGGGAATAGACTAGCTATCACCTTGTCATTCCAGTGTAGATTGTTACCATATGTTAGTGAGATTTGATTTCCCAGATGAGCCATCATTTAGCATTTCGGGGGATAAAAGTAATGCTCTGACCAATTTGATATCAGCCATATCTGCCAGAAGGTTATTGAGGTACGGCTGTCAAGGTTACCTGGCTATCGTGAGGGATATCCAAGCAAAGGTCAGAGATATAAGTGAAGTATCCATAGTGAATGAGTTTGTGGATGTATTTCTCGAGGAATTAGTGAGTTTACCTTCAAAGCGAGAGATTGAATTTTGTATAGATTTGATTCCTTATACTAGACCCATATATATGCCCCCGTATCGAATGGCACCGGTAGAGCTTAAGGAGCTTAAAGATCAGTTGGAGGACCTATTAGATAAAGGTTTCATCCGCCCTAGTGTTTCACCATGGGGAACACTGGTGCTATTTGTAAAGAAAAAAGATGGGTCACTTAGACTATGCATTGACTACCGACAACTTAATAAGGTAACGGTGAAGAATAAGTACCTTATCCCAAGAATAGATGACTTGTTCGATCAACTGCAAGGGGCACAATGTTTCTCTTAGATAGATCAGCGATCTGGGTATCATCAATTAAGAATTTGGAATAAAGATGTACCAAAGACCGCATTTCGAACTAGGTATGGGCACTATGAATTCTTAGTGACGTCGTTTGGGCTTACTAATGCCCCTGCAGCCTTTATGGATTTGATGAACCGAGTGTTCAAGCCCAATTTCGACAAGTTTGTAGTGGTGTTCATTGATGATATCTTGATATACTTGAGGAGTAGAGAAGCACATAAGCGACATCTTAAGATAGTGCTTCAAACTTTAAGAGAACATCGATTATATGCCAAGTTCTCCAAAAGTGAGTTCTGGCTTGAAAGTGTTGCATTTTTGGGACATGTGGTATCTAAAGATGGGGTACAAGTTGATCCAAAGAAAGTTGAGGCGATGGAGAAGTGGCCAAGGCCAACATCAGTTACGGAGATTAGAAGCTTTTTAGGTTTGGCAGGCTACTATCGTCACTTCGTCAAGGATTTTTCAAGAATAGCCACCCCTCTGACCAAGCTGACACGTAAGGATACAAAATTTGAGTGGTCAAATGCTTGTGATAATAGTTTTGAGAAGCTTAAGACATGTCTCACCACAGCTCCAGTTTTAAACCTACCACAAGGCACAGAGGGTTATACAGTGTTTTGCGATGCATCACTGGTTACTTTAGGATGTGTGTTGATGCAACACGGGAAGGTAATAGCATATGCATCAAGACAACTTAAGAGGCATGAGCAGAATTACCCTGCACACAATTTGGAGATGGCAACAATCGTGTTTGCCTTAAAAAGATGGAGACATTACTTGTATGGTGAGACTTGTGAAATCTATACAGACCGCAAAAGTCTGAAATATATATTTTAGCAGAGGGATCTTAACTTGCGGCAACGTAGGTGGATGGAATTGTTAAAATATTATGATTGTACTATTCTTTACCATCCCAGTAAAGCTAATGTAGTAGCAGATGCCTTGAGTTGAAAATCGATAGGTAGCTTAGCACATATCTCTACAGATAAGAGATTTTTGATTAGAGAAATGCATAGCTTAGGAGACATCGATGTGCATTTGGAAGTTTCCAAGGCAGACGCATTGCTAGTACATTTTAAAGGAAGGCCTGTCCTAATGGACTGAATTAAAGAAGTGCAAAGTAAAGATGAGTTCGTAGCTAAGGTCTTAGAAGATCCTCAGGGAAAGAAAGAAAAGATGTTTACCAAAGGCACAGATGGAATGTTGAGGTATGAAACTAGACTTTATGTGCCGGATAGTGATGGATTGAGGAGAGAGATATTGAAGGAGGCTCGCATGGCAGCCTATGTGATATATCGAGGAGCTACAAAGATGTATCAAGATTTAAATGAGGTGTATTGGTGGGAAGGACTTAAGAAAGATGTGGCTAAGTTTGTCTCCAAGTGCCTAGTGTGTCAACAAGTTAAAGTAGAGCATCAAAGGCCTCTAAGATTACTACAGTCGTTCCTAGTGCCCAAATGGAAATAGAAGCATATAGCCATGGACTTCGTGATGGGTTTGCCTCGAACTAGTGGGGGTTATGACTCGATCTGGGTCATAGTGGATCGGTTAACCAAATCAGCCCATTTCCTTCCAGTTTCAATTTATTTGATTGATTATCAAGGCAAAATGTGTGATAATGATAGGCGAAGGTTGAATGGTGTTACGAATATTTAAAGAACGAAGGTGATATGGTTTGATCAAATGATATTACCCTTGGTGAAATAATAGAAACACGTTATAGAAATTGCAAAGATCCATTTAGAAAGAGATGATGATTAGAGATTTCGAGTATTCATATACTAGTAAAGACTTTGGTAACAAGGCCATGAGATTTGGCATTTAGAGTAAATTTGAGGATTTCAAGTTGGATATGTTGTATGCAACTGATGATGAATAAATTATCTATTGATTAAAGAGATTGATTAAGATTATAAAGACATATATCAGAATATCGTTAATTATCGAAATGCCTTGTGGTAAAAGTTGAAATTATCTAGTGAGCACTCGATCATGAAAGTACTAGAGTTTTATTTTCGGGAATATGGTTATTAATGGTTATTAGTTTTGAATCATCCATGATGCTAAATATATATGAAATAAATAAAGCATGTCTTGATCCTTACGTATTATGAACTACTTGAATGGAAATGGTATGAAAGTAAGTAAACTGAAATAAAGATGAGTTGACAAGTTAGACCCGTAGTCAATGGTTGAATAAATATTCGAATGTTCGAAGGTTTGATAAAAGATCAAGGTACAGGAATTGTAGACGGCTATGTAACATACGTAATTGATGATTTAAGAATGACTTGATGGAGGTGTGACTAGGATTAATGGTATATTTGATTTCTCTTTATAAAATGACAAATAATATTGATTTAATTCAAGAAGTGTGGTACTTATAGATAAATGTAATATGACATTGCTAAGTTTTCTATAGATATTAAAAATTGATATAATTTATGAGATTGAGATTGTCACAACCCGGTACTCTTCTCGAGCTCGTGACAACTGCTGCGATATCCTGATAGGCTTTCATATCAGTTTTCTTACCTCCCTTATGAGTAACAGTCACTCAATATCACATTTTAAAGAGTCATAGGCCATTTCCAACTCAAAACAATCGAAAAAAGAATTCTTGTCTCACAGGGGTATTTTGGTCTTTTTTCCCCAAAGATTTCGAAATCAGTTGAAAATGTAGTATATAAGTGAAAAACACATAATTCTTAATCAAAAATATGTTTTGCTATCTAAAACATTCTTTTAAATTGAAATTGTAACTATTAGAATAAATAAAATATTTAATAAAATATTCTATTTTCTTAAACAACAATATTCATAGAGTTATCCGTAAATAATTTTTACAGCGTAAAAGCAAAATAAATTCATACATACTATAATACAAATAGTCAGGGTATGTAACTTCATTTACAGTGACACATGGGCCCTCGAATGATAAAAAGTAGTAAGGACAGTGAACCGACTGTTGGCGAGGTTGCAAAGCCAATTGTAGTCCTCGAGAAACTCAACTATCTACAAACTATTCTAGGCTTGAAAGGGGTGGAAAGGAAAGTGGTGAGTTGTCACAACTCAGTGAGTAAACAAATACCACCTAAAATATCTAAAGGCGAGTAAAATGAGACAATGAAAACTTCCCATCTCAAAAGGGTTTCATAACATGAAAATCATTTCAATCAATTAAAATAAATTCATTTCACCCAAGTAATTAATAAGGCTTATGATTTCCTGAAAAACTCAGCTCGTGCCAAAACTCATTCTCGAGGATGCCTTGGCCGAGGCATCTAACCGAGTCTACCAATGCTGTTAAAAATCTCATGTACACGTAAAACATATTTTTACGTTTGAAAACACAATCGTTTCTTGGCGTTAGTTGAGTTCACCCTCATGTGGTGGTTCGGCGTGAAGTGAACTCTATCATACCTTAGGAGATACCCTACGCACCTCTACAACCGAGGTAAAAATATAACGGGGTTACCGTGCCCTTCTAATAGGCTAGTCCATGAAACATGCCCACTGCAGTAAGCTTATCGATATCCCACTAATCAATCAAATCTCAATAGCATGGCATGGCAATTTCATTACAATCCAATTTATCAAGACAAAGCAGACCGTTCGTATTTTTCAACATAAATATCAATTTAGCCAATCATGCCATATTATCATAAGCCATTCGATTCAAATCATAATTTACAACACTACAAGTGGTCTCCAATTACTCTAATTTCAAAGCCATTATCCGATTTTCAAATCAATTTATAAAAATTCATTTTATTTTATTGATTCACAATTTGTTCATAAAACAAAGCAATTCACCATTTAAATTCATTTTCCCACAAAATCACCAAATTGAGTAAAATTTACTCTAGATAATTAAGGCGATAATAAGGTTACTCACTATTTTCGAGAGTCGAATTCGGGTACTCCAACTCTTAATCCTCATGTACAATTTCTTTGTCTTTATCGGAAGATTCACCACCAAGACATATTGTGCAATCAAACAATTACTACATTTGTGCTAAATCATATTAAAACTAATTTAAACTCTATATGAATGCATGGAATGGGATGAAAAATCCTCAAGTAACTATCTAAATACGATATTGACCTAATTCGATTTATTACCCGATTAAATGGCCAATCCGTCCAATTCAATTCCAATTAATTCTATTTTTCTTCCAACACTCCAATTCATCAAATACTAGTTAATTAACATGAAATGTGGCAAAATCACCCTCACATTTTATTTTGGAATATTCGGCCATGGTGGGTTCACTAACACTAAAATTTTTCAAGCTAAATTCTTACACCATAAACCATTAATTCCCACACCATAAACCATTATTTCCTAATCAAATCACTTGAAATAACATCACATTCTTCCTCACTATTCGCATGGAGAATTCGGCCATTAAGGGCATGGAATAGCATGAATTTTTCTTGCTTGATTTTTCATATTACACATCAGTAAACTACCAAAAACACTTAAATTGCATAGAATCTAATCAAATTCAAGATCAAAACTCATCCCCCCATATTCGGCCCTCATTGATACCCACATGCAAATTTACTTCTCAACCATGGAAAGTGAAAAAGGCAATTCACTACTAAGTTCGCTTGGGAGATTATTCGACAACGACAGTTGACAAACCTAGGTTTTAATCTCATTTGGCATAAAAGTATTCCTTTAACTACCTCTTTCTTTCTTTGGAGGCTGTTACAGGATTGGATCCCAGTTGAAGAATGGTTGAAAAGAAAGGGTTTCCATTTTGCTTCAAAATGCCAACATTGCAATTCAGAGGAGTTTCTCATGCACGTTATGTGGGAATGCCCAATTGCTACACAGGTTTGGAACTATTTTGCGAAATTTTTCCAGATCAACATCATTTGCCCCCAGAATGTTCATCATATTATATAGGCATAGTACTATTTTGGTGACTACACGAAAAAAGGACACATACGCACGTTAATGCCTTTATTTATTTTCTGGTTCTTATGGGTTGAAAGGAATGATGCGAAGCATAAGAACCTAGGTATGTATCCTAATAGAGTGGAATGAAGAGTATTAAAACTCATCCACCAATTATTCCATGGAAGGCAATTTCAGTAGTGGCAATGGAAGGGTGATTTACAGATTGCCCAAGCGTGGGGGCTAACATTTCAACAAGCAACTCCTCGTCCACCTAAAATTTTCTCTTGGAACAAACCATCAGCAGGTGAGTTTAAGTTGAATGTTGATGGTAGCTCTAAGTTTAATTCTCAAAATGCTACAAGAGGTGGTCTTCTCCGTGATCATATAAGCACCATGATTTTTGGGTTCTCTGAAAATTTTGTTCCTCATAATTCACTACAAGCAGAACTAATGGCATTGCATAGAGGCTTATGTTTATGCTTGGAGCACAATGTTGCTAGACTTTGGATTGAAATGGATGCAAAAGTTGTGGTCCAGATGATACAAAAGGGCCATCAAGGATCTTCAAGGACTCGATACTTATTAGCTTCCATCCGTAACTACCTGAGTGGTATCTCCTTTCGGATCTCGTACATCCATAGAGAAGGAAACCAGGTAGCAGATCATCTCTTAAATCAGGGGCATACGCACCAGAACTTGCAAGTCTTTTCACAAGCAGAAGGTAAACTCAGAGGTATTATTAGGTTAGACAAAGTTAGTTTACTTTATGTTCATTTTAAAAAAATGTAAATGAGTAGTACTCCTAGTTTATCTTTATGTTCTTTATTTAGCAAATCTCATAGAGTTTTGTAATATGGAAATGTTTCAATTTTATGATGATAGTAAAAAATATGATCATAAATGAAACACTCCATTCTAGGTACTTTTCTTTATCTTTCTTGAACGCATGTAACTCTGGAGGTTCGGTACATGTCCCCCTCCCTTTTGTATTTAACTTTCATGTTTATTAATAAAATTTTTACAGGGTAGCTGGGCCTTGCAAAAACTTCTAGCATAAAAAAAAAACCATGGAAAGTGAAAAAGAAAGCACGGGTAAGGTAGATCACAAGCTAGAATTGAAAAATCTTACCTTTTTTCACTTGATTCCTTGAAATTCCACACTTTTCTCTTGAATTTACCTATCTAGGGTTTTGTTCTTTCTTTTTTTTGCTTTTCTTTGGTGAGGCTGAACATAATGAAGAGAAATGGGCTGGTTTTATGCTAATTTATAAGGAAAATAATAAAGAAATGAAAGCTTGACACTTGTCACCTTACCATTGGCCCATTTTTTTAAACTTAATAATTAAGCTTTCATTCACCACCACATAAATTTCTTCAATTATCCATGATATAAAATGCTAATAGATGAGATTTATGGGCTTGACAAGTGTTGGGTGGTGTAAAATTACAATTTTGCCCCTAGGGTGGCAAAATGACTATTTTACCCCTATGCTAAAAAAATGTCAGATCTAAGATTTTTCACTCCTCAAACTCAAATTATGCTCTAAATAATCAATCTTGGTCAAAAACCTCTTCCAACATTCAAATCTTAACCTCTGGTGGCAAAATGACCATTTTACCCCTACGGCGTGAAAATTTCAATTTAACTCCAAATCAGTCATTAAACTCCGATCACCATATTAAATGATTCTGGGGTTTTAAAACTTTCAATTTCATTTTAAAAGTCCTATTTGGACTAGTTCGAGGCTTAATTCAACTTAGTTCTACCACTAGGTACACTACCGAATTTTAATAATTTTTTCGAGGTATTCAAGTATGCAAGCATGTTGTCAAATACATGGATAACATGGCAATTATATTATAGGGCTAGGCTTGACAGAAATCCTATATGGAGAATGTCCAACGAAAGTGATGCAAAAGGATTTTAGAATTTTGATTATTCACCGTACGTTGGTTTGAATTCGAGGATGAATTTATTTTTAAGTGGGGGAGACTGTAATACCCCGTACCGTCGTTAGACACAAATAAGACCTTATTGATCAAACGAATGATCATTTGATGCAAATTGACATGCTGAAGAACGATAAAGGATGAAAGGAACACTCAAGAATAAAATGTTTCGTATGCGCAGAAACAATAATTAAATAATAATATTTTCATTGGAGATGAATTAGTAAGCTGAAGGATGATTTGGAAGTAAACCGATGCATAATAATTCGTTTTAGGACCAAAGAAGGCAAGTGAAAATTTTTGAAATAAAATAATATTTTATTCAATAAAATAATATTAAAATATTAATATTTTATTTGTTGTCAAAAGTAGTCATGAAAAATGAAATATGACTAATTTAAGTGAGAGAGAAGAAGTAAAGAAGAATTTTGGAGGAATATGACGATAATTGCTCTCTACAGTGTAATTTTAAAAATCGAGCTAAAGTGGGTAAGTAAATATTTAAATATTATGGTGATACCGTGTTAAAACATAACTTTGAAAATTTTGTTGTACGTGTGTAAAAGAGGAAAAATAAAAAGAAATTAGAATTTTTAGAAGTGTCGGAAGGACCGAATTTTAAAATACGAAAGTTGGAAGGTTGTGTAACAAAATAAAATGAATGATAAAATAATAAAGAGTAAAAAGGACTTAGGAGTGAAATAAGAGTTATGGAATGAAGGAAAGATGTTGAAAGTAAAAAAAATGTTTTGTGTGAATCAATGGCCACATGAGTCAAGAAAAGTGTGTGGTGGATGGGAAAGGTGCACAAGCTTTTTGACTTTCAATTTCAATCCCATGTGAGTAAAAACAAGCAAGTCAAAAATAAAAGAAAACAAAGAAGAATGTAAAAAGGAATAAAGATGGGGCTGACCAATGCACATAAGGAAGAATTGGGAAAGGCAAAGATAAGTCAAAGCAATTTAAAAGAGTCGGTTATGAGGGAGAAAAAGGAAAGCCGACCAAAACAAAAGAAGAGATAAAAGAGAAGAAAAGAAAAGTCTAGAAGGTGGTCGGTCAAAAGAAGAAGAAGAAAAAGAATAAAAAAAGGAAGAAAGATAAGGACGGTGGAAAAAGGAGAAAGAGAAGAAAGAAAGGAAAGAAAAAGAAAGAGAAAGGGAAAAAGAGAGTAGTGTCGGGGGAGAAGAAGAATAAAAGAACGAAGAAGAAAAAGAAAGAACGGTAGCCGAGAAGGAGGAAGAGAAGAGGAAAAATTCTGTGCCTTTTTAAGGAGGTTTAGGTGCTGAAAATTCAAGGGTTTTGTTGTAGTTTGAAGAAAGAAAAAAGTGAGCTTTTGCTTTAATTTTTGGAAGAAGGAAAAACTGAAAATTTTTTAGGTTAGTTGCTGAAAATTTTGAGGTTTTTGTGGCTGAAATTATTGAGGTTTTGCTGCTGGAAATTGAGCTGGAAATCTACTGATTTTGGAGTAGAAATAGTGCAAAAAAATTGGAGCTATTTGCTACCAATTTATGCAGAAAAATTAGGGCTGTTTGTTGCCAATTTGTGCAGAAAATTTGGAAGTTTTGTTGCTGGACTTTTGAGGGAGAAAGGAGCAAAAAATGACAGTAAAAAGGATGAGAAAATGAGACTTTTAGTGATCGATTTTGAAAGGAAAGGAAGAGAGGAAGCCATAGTGGTGAAGAGAGAAAGCCACAGTGGTGAAGGGAGTGACGGGTTGGAGGAGGAAGAAGGAAGAAATGTGGAAAAGAAAAAGAAGAAAGAAAAAGAAAAAAAAAGAAAAAAAAAGGAAAGAAATAAGAAATAAAAAAATGGCTTGGCCTAATAGCAAATAAGTGGGCGTGGCTGAATAAAAGAAATAAATAGGCTTAGCCCAAATAGGAAATAAATGGAAAAGCCCATGGAAAGGGCCCAAAGGTAATAAAGAAAAGAAAAGCCCAAAAGTGAAAAATAAAGGTGAAGATTTGAGCCCACTTAGCCCAATTTAGAAGTGCTAAAGTGACAATGCACTATAGTGGCGTGTTGGAGGAATTGACGGGTGATCGACAAATAGAAAATAGCGATGTAATATCCCGCTATTTCAAGGTGAGTATTGGTTGTCAATTTTAAAAATTCCATATATATACATGTACGTATATTTTACGTTAAGTGCAAAATTTATGGATAGCATGAGCCGGTAGAAATTTTAGGAAATTGTGGATGCAAGATATTTTTCGAAATTGTTTTGAATATGTATATGTATGCTCTATATGTAAAGCGTTTTAAAAATGGGAAACAAGCTTTTCAACCCGATTTACCTCTTAAATTGTGCCTTATATATCTGTGTAATGTGCATACATGATTACGAGGTTTAAATTTCCCTATGCTCGATGTTTTATGAATTATGCATTAAACTTTATTTTGTGAACATAAAGATAGATTTTTATGACTTTTATATTAGATGTTTGGTAATAAATTTGGAACGATACTTCAAGGATATAAATTATTTTAAGACAGTTTTCATAAATGAAATGAGATTCCTAATTTGTTTTGAAATTGAATGGCTTATGGCAATATTTGCATGAATGGTGAAATTTGTAATTTTGCTGAAAGTATATGAACTATTGTTTTGCCTTGATAGGCTATGTAGTAAAATAATTGCTATGTCATGCTGTTGGAATTTTTATTGATTTGGTGGGATATAGATTAGCTTAATGTAGTGGGCGGGCTCTGTGGATCAGCCTATTAGAGGGGCACTGTAACCCCGTTATTTCTTATCTCGGTAGAGAGGCACGGAGGGTATCTCCTAAGGTGAGGATTGAGTGCACTTCACGCCGAACCACCACGTGCGGGTGAGACTCAGCTAATGCCAAGGAATGGCTATGTTTTCAAAATAAAAGCATGTTTTATGCGTACATGACTTTTTAACAGCCTTGGCGGATTCAATTGGATGCCCCGGCACAAGGTATCATCGAATATGAGTTTTTGGCACAAGCCAAGTTTTTAAGAAATTCATAAGCCTTGTTGATTATTTTTTACAAAATGTAATTGTTTTATATGGCTCGAAATGAGTTTTAAAGTTATAAATCATATTTCTTTACATGGTGAAAATGTAATTAAATAGTTTTTCTCAACTCCCCTGGTTTTATTATTATATGAATTTTACCCTCACGTGCGAGGTGATTTGTGAATAATGTATACACCCGACTAATGTTTGGTTTTGCGAAAGCTTGCCCAATTTTATCGATTTGATTTGAAAATGGCTATTAACACATTTTGATGCGAAAAATTTTATTACCTCGATTGTTTATACTTTATAAGAAATTCTTGATTTTTATGTAAGGCACAAAACCCTCGTTTGAAACAAATTGCTTCTACAATCTTGCTTTTTTATATTCAACTGATCTGTCGTTTACTTGTTTCCCATCTACATCCTACTCATGGGGCTGATGATCACTGAGTCTGTGAGACTCACACCCCTTTTATTTCCCTTTTTGCAAACAGGGATCGGCCTAGCGCGTAATCATCGGTGTGCTCAGTTTCCTACGGATAGGTAAAGGCATCTCCTAGCATTTTATTCCTAGTCGCTCCGCTATTAGAGGTCGAGTTGTAATACCTTATTTATTAAGTTGTAAAGGATATTGATTTTATTACAAGTAAATAATTGAATACTATGAATTTCAATGTATAAACTTGTGATTAAATGCTTGAGAGCTTGAATAAATAAGTATATGTATGTTTCAATACATGTTATGAAAGTATAATATTTATGCATTTAATATGAAATGGTTATCGTATATAGTTGATTGACGAGCAACTCTAGATAGGCTTGTTCGGGATTTAACGGGTCTTCTCAGAGGTCTCGGATGCCGGCAGTAACCGGGGATAGGTCATTGCACAATTACTAAAATACAGCACTTGAATTGGAATGGTTCGAATCATTGCCCATTATTACTGTCATGCTTGAAGTCCATTGATAAGTCCCCATTATCCTTCTGTTTTTTGCATGCATGGGTTAAACATCATGATTTTAAACATTGTGTGGAAGTAAACTGGTAGATGCCTATACATGAAAAGGGCATGGAAGCATTTTAGAAGAAACAACTTCACTTGAAGCAACATTTGAAATGGTGGAATAAAGTAATATTTGGTGATATTTTCCACAATCTCAAAGAAGCAAAAAAATAGAATAAAGCCAGTGAACTAAAGTTTCAACAGAAGCAATTTGTGGTTAATTGAATGGCTTTGAACAAATCCTTTGCTCAACTTAATCATTTATTTAGTGTAGAAGAAGCTTTTTGGCAAAAAAAAATTAGGATTGGACAGTAGAAAGTGAAAGAAATACCAAATTCTTTTGTATGATAGTGCAAGAAAAGAGAGTGAAAAGCCATATATTCAAAATAGAAAATCCAAACAATGGGTGGCTGGAGGAACCAAGTGCAATCCAAGATTTTGCAGTAGCTTCTTTTCTTCCCGCATGTAATTGGAACAATGCAACATGACTAGGTTTAATGGTTCTCTCATTCCTTCCATTGTCTTTGCATATGATAATGCTAATTTATGTGTAGTGCCCTCATTGTAATAAAACAAAGAAGCTGTCTTTGACATTGATAAGGATAGTGTTGTAGGCCCAGCTAGTTTCTCCTTATATTTCTACCAACATTGCTAGGATATTATAGCCTTTGACCTCCTTGACGCAGTGACAGATTTCTTCCAAGGTATGGCCATGCCAAAGGGAGTTACCTCAACCACACTTTTATTGTTGCCTAAGACCAACAATGCATCAAAGTGGAGTGATTACAGACCAATTAGCCTTTGCACAATATTAAATAAAATTATTACAAAAGTCTTGGCAAACCAATTGGGTAAGATACTACCTTCTACCATCATAAAAAATCAGAGTGGATTTGTGGGTAAGCGATTGATTAATGATAATATTTTACTAGCACAAGAACTAATAAGGCAAATTGATCAAAAAGTAAGGGGAGGCAATATAACAATTAAGCTGGACATGATGAAAGCTTATGATCGCATGGAATGGTCATTTATCTACAGAATGTTACAAGAGTTTGGGTTCAGTTCACAGTGGATTCATATGATCCAAAGGTGCATAGCTAACTGTTGGTTCTCGGTGTTGATAAATGGTATGGTTGTGGGGCACTTTAAATAAGAGAGAAGGTTGCATCATGGTGATCCGATCTCTCCACAGCTTTTTGTTTTGATGGCAAAATATCTTTCCTGAGGCTTAAATGCTCTTTATGCTCAATAACCTTTTATTCATTATTTGTCCAAGTGTTCAATGGTAGTGAATCATCTTGCATTTGCCGATGGTGTGATTATTTTCTTTGATGGGGCTAAGTCTTTTGTAAAGAAAATATTATCATTTTTCCAAGAATATGAAGCTGTATCTGTGTCACAGCCCAAAATCTTGAGCCATGATTGGTTCATGGGCCTAATGGCCACAGCCCACTAAGCCCAAGCAAACGTCTATAAGTACTCTAATAATATACTATGACAACCAAATATTGATATTTGTATCATTTCAAAATATTGTTATTCATTGCCATCTCACAATGGCATCGTTAATCAAAATATACATATAATGTTTACATCATAAACCTTAGCGATTCACACCTAATGCTTATGTACATATGCAATAGACTCTTGATGACCAGCAAAGTGACTTGGGTGAGGGTACGGCTACCCAATGCCATGATACCTACTAAGGGTGAATGCTAATGGACACCTTAATCTAGGTCCTAACTACCTCTAAATCTATAAACATGAAGTTAAAAAGGGTGAGTATAAACCCAGTGAATGAGCATAAGAAGGGAACAAGCAAACGATATGGAAAGATTTTGAAAACATGATGCACTTATGTTAAAAACAATGCAATTTAGTTTAATTTCTTGTAAAGCCCTTTAATTCAAACTTTGATTACGTAATGCCTTAATGTTGAAGGATCCATAATCAACCATGAAGTTGAAAAGAGTCAGAAGTACAACAGAATCTAAGCAAAGCAAGCATAATAGAGGGTTTCTTACGCTACAGCGAGAATGCCTTTTTGCTACAGCGAGAATGCCTGTTCGTCACAGCGAAATTTGAATAAAATTTATTAAACCACTCAAAAGTTTCTCGCTACAGTAAGAATACATTCTCACTACAACGAAAACCATCTGAGAGTTTCTAGTTGCAGCGAAAACCAGGGCTGGGTCATGCCCAACAACTCAAGAGTTTCTCGTTACAGTGAGAATGCCTTCTCGCTACAGTAAAATCCAAGGCTAGTTCATGCCTTCAACACCCGAGAGGTTCTCACTGCAGTGAGAATGCAAGTTCGCTGTAGTGAGAAATAGGGCAATTAAGTTAAAAGGATTCTTGTTACAATGAAAACCCATTATTGCTACAATGAAAATCAATTTGGAAACAATTAACAATTTCAACATATAATGTAATCACTTATTATTTCATAACTTTCTATAACATATATATAAACATGTATACCACGGCTACCTCACCCATCTTATGTGCACTCTTGCATCGCACATGGAGGGAATCATCATGTTCACTCTTACATCGTACATGGTGAGAATCATCATGTGCACTTGTCACGACCCAAATTCTCGGGCCATGACCGACACAAGGACGCATTGAGCATAGCTCACTAAGCCCAAGCAAGCTTATCCATTTACTTTACTCATCGTACTACTGTGTGATGCATACACACATAATACACCCTGTGTGCATACAAAGTCAATTTAGCAATGGCATATCCAATCATACATACTCACACACCTTTCCCCGGGTGTGGACGCAGCCAAATCACAATAGCATTATCAATAATAATATACATGCACTATGCTAGTCATGTATTTAGCAATTTACATTGCTCACACATATTCACATAATTAGATTGTATTCACAATACAATAAACACCCACGACTTCCAGCGAAGGCATTTACAATAAAAACGGGCAACTATTGAATGCCGGACTCCTACCAGGAGATGAATTACAGTGATTCCGCGATCTAGGATTCTACAATCTCCTGATATGAAAACATGAATTTTTTTTGAAAACGATGAGTACAAAACTCAGTGAGCAAACATTAGGTAGGAACAAGCAATAATATCATGAAGGGTTAATAAAACATGATGCACATATTTGTAACACAATCATTTTGATCCCATTTATTATCAAACCCTTCCCCTCACTTCAATTTAATTCACCACGAAGGAGTATTCAGTTTCATACATATGCACTCAGATGAATACAATATCCCACTATCTCACCAGCTCATGTGCAACCCTCACATCACTCACATAGCTAGAGTCATCATGTGCATCTCATGCACAAACAATATCACTCAATCTCACCAGCTCATGTGCAACCCTCACATCGCTCACATAGCTGGAGTCATCGTGTACATCTCATGCACAAACAATATCACTCAATCTCACTAGCTCATGTGCAACCCCGACGTCACGCACATAGCTGGAGTTATCGTGTGCACCTCATGCACAAACAATATCACTCAACCTCACCAGTTTTATACCATATCACATGAGAAGGATCTGGATTATACTTCCTCAACATAGACACATGGAACATAGGGTGAATACTCGAAAGGTCTGGCGGTAATGCCAATCAATATGCCACTGCTCCGACCCTCTCTAAGATCTCGAAGGGCCCTATATGCCGAGGGCTTCCCTTTCTTCCCAAACCTCATTACCCTTTTGGTTGGCGAGCTTTTAGAAATACATGGTCTCCCACTTGAAACTCCAAATCCCTCCGTCGGTTATCAGCATAAGACTTTTGGCTACTTTGGGCTGTAAGCATCCTTTGGTGAATCATACAGATTTTATCAGTGGCGTCCTGCACCAACTCAGGCCCCAATAGTTTTCTTTCACCCACCTCTAGCCATCCAATGGGTGACCTGCACCTCCTTCCATATAGTGCTTCAAATGGTGCCATTTGGATGCTAGCTTGGAAACTATTATTCTAAGCAAATTCCACTAATGGTAAATACCTACCCCATTTGACTCCAAGGTCTATTACACATGCCCTCAACATGTCTTCCAAAGTCTAGATGGTTCGTTCAGATTGTCCATCAGTTTGAAGGTGAAAAGCTGTACTAAAATCCAACTTAGTGCCCAATGCTTCTTGTAACTTTTCCAAAAATCTACTAGTAAACTGTGTCCCTTTATCCGACACTATAGAAACAGGGATGCCATGCAACCGTATTATCTCATCCACATGGAGATGGGCATACTGAGCAGCTCCATAAGTGGTCTTAATTGGAAGAAAATGAGCTGACTTCGTCAACTGGTCTATTATGACCCAGATCAAGTCATAACCCCCACTAATTCGAGGCAAACTCGTCACAAAATCCATTGCAATATGCTCCCACTTCCATTCGGGCACTGGTAATGGCTGTAGTAATCCTGCAGGCCTTTGGTGCTCTGCTTTAACCTGTTGACACACTAAACACTTGGAGACAAACTTAGTAACATCTCTTTTAAGTCTGTCCCACCAGTACACTTCTTTCAAATCTTGATACATCTTTGTAGCTCCTGGATGTATCACATAGGCTGCCATGTGAGCCTCCTCTAATATCTCTCTCCTCAATCCCTCGCTATCTGGCACTTAGAGTTCAGTTCCATACCTCACCACTCCATCCGTGCCTCTAGTAAACATCTTCTCTTTCTTTCCCTGAGGATCCTCTAAGGTGTTCACTACGAACTCATCTTTAACTTGTGCCTCTTTAATTCGGTCCATTAGGACAGGCCTCACTCTGAAATGAGCTAGCAATGCATCTACCTCAGAAACCTCCAAATGCACATCCATGTCTCCTAAGCTATGCATTTCTCTAACCAACAATCTCCTGTCTGTGGAGATATGTGCTAGGCTACCCATCGACTTTCGACTCAGGGCATCCGCCACCACATTAGCTTTACCAGGATGGTAAAGAATAGTACAATCATAATCATTTAGCAACTCCATCCATCTACGTTGTCGCCAATTTAAATCCCTCTGCTGAAATATATATTTCAAACTTTTGTGGTCTGTATATATCTCACAAGTCTCACCATACAAATAATGTCTTCAAATCTTCAAGGCAAACACGATTGCTGCCATTTCCAAATCGTGTGCGGGGTAATTCTGTTCAGGCCTTTTAAGTTGTCTTGATGCATATGCAATCACCTTCCCGCATTGCATTAACACGCATCCTAAACAAATCAACGAGGCAACACAATATACTGTATAACCTCCTATGCCCTGTGGTGGGCTCAACACTAGAGCTGTGGTGAGACATGTCTTAAGCTTCTCAAAGCTATCTTCACAAGTATTTGACCACACAAATTTTGTATCCTTACATGTCAGCTTGGTTAGAGGGGTGGCTATTCTCGAGAAATCCTTAACAAAGCGACGATAATAGCCTGCCAACCCTAAAAAGCTTATAATCTCTGTAACTGATGTTGGCATTGGCCATTTCTCCATTGCCTCAACTTTCTTTGGATCCACTTGTACCCCATCCTTAGATACCACATGTCCCAAGAATGCAACACTTTCAAGCCAGAACTCACATTTGGAGAACTTGGCATACAATCGATGTTCTCTCAAAACCTTTGTCTAGCAGATCCTCCAACTGATCCTTGAGCTCCTTGAGCTCTGTTGGTGCCATCCGATATGGGGGTATGGATATGGGTCTAGTATCAGGAATCAAGTCTATGCAAAATTCAATCTCTCGCTCCAGAGGTAATCCCGACAGTTACTCGAGAAATACATCCATGAACTCATTCACTACCGACACTTGACTTATATCTCCGACCTTTGCTAGGTTATCCCTCACCACTGCCAGGTAACCTTGACAACCTTGCCTCAATAACCTCCTGGCAGATATGGTTGATATCAAGTTGGTCGGAACATTACTTTTATCTCCCTAGATGTTAAATGATGACTCACCCGAGAAATCAAATCTAACTATCTTATGGGAATAGTCTACACTGGCATGACAAGGTGACAGCCAGTCCATTCTCAACATCACATCAAAATCAAAGGTGTCTAACACCACTAAATTCACTAGGGTGTTCTTATCCTTGATTTGGACTACGCAGGACCGATATTCCCATTCAGCCACAAATGCCTCATTTAAAGGAGTAGATACCGTTAATTGTTCTTCTCTCCTAACATAGTCTTTACCCAATCGAAATGCAAAGCATGGAGAGATAAAAGAATGAGTAGATCCAGGATCAAACAATTCTCTAGCATCCATATTACAGATGGAAAGAGTACTTGAAACTACTGCATTGGACGTTTGGGCGTCCTAGTGAGTTAAAGCATACACCCTTGCCTGACCTCTTCCTGCATAACTTTGATGTCTAGACCCAGTTGGTCTACCCCGAGAAGAAGCACCAGCACCTTTACCTCGTGTCTCGCTAACTTCCTGACCAGTTGAGACAACTACCGAAGGAACAGACAAAGCTGGCCGAGTATGTCCAAGCTGGCCACAATTAAAACAAGTCCTTACAGGACGATAGCATTGTCCTCTGTGTGGTCTCCCACAACTATCGCAGGAAGGGATAACTTGACTACTCTGTCTAGAATCCTACGGTTGCCTCCTTCCACTAAAAGTATTTTGTCTTGATCCAACACTAACACTCGTCACATCATTTCCCCATTGGGGAAACCTTGATCCCCTTTATGGACCTTGACGGCTCTCATGATGGCATTATCGATTAAAATACACATATACTGTTCAAGACATGTAACTTAGTAATTTTCATTACATGAACATATTCATAAAACAAAAGGACCCGTGACTTCCATTGGAGAAACTACGGTAAAAAGGTTGCTATTGAATGCCAAGCACCTACCTACAGAGACGAACTACGGTGACTCCTCGACCTAGGATCTAACGGCCTCCTGATTTGAAAACAAGAATTTTTTTTAAAGCAGTGAGTACAAAACTCAGTGAGCGAACATTAGAAGGGAACAAGCAATAATAACAAGGAAAGTTGAGAACCATGATGCATTGATTTGAAACGTGACAATTTAGATCTAGTTAATATTAAAACCCTTTCCACTTAACCCTGGGTTATTAATCATTCAATGATAACCATGTTCAACATGAGTTGAGAAGAAAAGAAATTTACATCAATCATTCTAGCAAGATAGCAAAATCAACGGGTTATCGCTACTGCAGTGAAATGTAATCACAAACCGTCACAAAATGAGGGTTTCGCTCGACCACACGAGGGTTTCGTGTTAGAACCCTTTTTCCTCAATTTAATTGCATGTGATTTTATATATATATGCGTGATTTTATATTGCATTCCCTACTCGCACCAAGCAATAAGACCATGTGTGCACTCCCTACTCTTACATCCCCTGGTCATCATGTGTACATCCCTTACTTGTACATAGTAATATGACCATGTGTGCACTCCCTAGTCACACAATCCCCTGGTCATTAATACACATTATCCATTCATTCATATCATTATCAACACCATAAATGAGCATGTATTCATTTTCTTTACACAATGTACACACTCATAACATTAAAATACTTGTCAAAGGCTTGTTCCTAGGACTCATTTTAAAATAAGAAGTTGGATATAAATCATTCAAGCATTTCATCTCAACTCAATTAAAATTCCCAAAACAGTTTGAAATGCAAGTTCACTCACTATGTCAGGAGTTCGAAATACTCTTATTCTTGGTCCTTTAGCACAATGTCTTTTCCCTTGTTAGAGGGCTCACCACCTATACATAATACACGCCATATAATTCAATATATTGTGTTATACCATTATAAAACTATTTTAGGCTCTATATGCGTGCATGAGGTTGTTCGGACAGTCACTTAAAGACGGTGTTACACGTTGGTTCAATTGTGATCGAAATAAAATGGTATTGGCCTAATTCGGTTTATCACCCGATTAATTGGCCAATACGTCCAATTCAACTTCAAATAATTCCATTCCTCTCCTAATACTCCAAGTCATCAAACACAATTTAAATAACTTGAAACGTGGCAAAATCATCCTCACCTTTTCCCTTGGAAAATTCGGCCAATGAGGGTTCTTGAGGGGTATACGGTTTCTCGTGCTAAACATTACCATTTTCGGTTTCCATCATCATAATTCATTAAATTCTAACTAAATAACATAAGATACACAAGGTTCATCTCCAATATTTTCTTTATGAAATTTGGCCATGGTGGGTGAGTGAAGAACATGTGATTTTTCATACTTGTTTCCATTCCAAACATGATAAATTAACTAAAAACAAGTAAATACCATAAATCTATCCAAAACCATCATCAAATTCTCTCTCTTAGGGTTCGACCAGCACACTATCCTTCATGATATCTTGTGATTCAACCATGGAAAATGCTAAATAATGCTTAGGAAATGTAGATCACAAGTTAAAATTAAGAAATTTTACCTTTAATCACTTGTTTCCTTGAAATCCAACACTTTCTCTTGAATTTTTCCTTCCTAGGGTTTGTTCTTCCTTTTCTCCTCTTTGTTCTTCACTTGGCTGGCCATATGAATAAGTTTGGGAGAGTTTAAATTGGCTTTATAAAGGAAAATATTAAATGGACATAAACTCGCCATATGTCACCATATCATTGGACCATGTATAAATACTTAGTAATTAAGCAATTTCTCTCCACCACACATAATTATCCATGGTATAAAATGAAATTCATGGGCTTGACAAGTGTTGGGTGGTGTAAAATTCCAATTTTGCCCTTGGGTGGCAAAATGACCATTTTACCCCATACATCATGAAAATTCCAATTTGACTCCAAATTAATCCTCGAACTCCGAATCACCATATTAAGTCATTCTTGGGTTTTAAAATTCTCAATTTCATCTTAAAATCTCTATTTGAACTAGTTCGAGGCTTAAATCAACTTAATTGTACTATTAGGTATAATATCGATTTTTTCGAAGTATTCAAGTATGCAAGCATGTTATCAAGCACATGAATGACATGGCAAATATTTTATAGTGTTGGGCTTGACAAGATCTCACAGTATGTATCCTAGCTAAGCGATATGGTTTATTTTGAGACTTATACATCAATTATTTCATGGGGGGTAGTTCCAAAGTTGGCAATGGCGAAGAGATACCTCCTCAACCAAAAATAATCCCTTAACATAAACCATTGACAAGTGAATTTAAGTTAAATGTTAATGGTAGCTCTATAAATAATTTTCAAAATGCTACAAGTGGTGGGATACTACATGATCATACAAGCATGTTAATATTTGCATTTTTTGAAAATTTAGGTCTTAAAAATTCTGTACAGGCAAAATTATTAGCATTATATAGAGGATTAGTCCTATGTGAAGATTAAAAAATTTTGACGGTTTGGATTGAAATGGATGTTATGATTGTCATTCAAATGTTAAAGGAGGGACATCGAGGTTCACATGACAGTAGGTATTTACTGGTAGGTATACACCAACACTTAACCTATTTCTCTTATAAGATATCTCTTTTTTATAGGGAAAGAAATCAGGCGGCTGATTGGTTAGCTAATTATGGACGTCAACATAATGGCCATCAATTTATTTTGGAAACGCAAGGAAGGTTACGGGGTATTCTCTATTTAGACAAAATCAATTTACCTTATGTTACATTCAAATGAATGTAAAGGAGTAGTACTCCTCATTTTCAACTTACGGTTGATTATTATTTTGATTTTATCTTTTATAAACTTACCTTATATCCTTGTACACAAGTAAATTACTTATCTTTTGCTTCAGAAATTATTGCAAAAGTAGTAATCCCTATTATAGGAATTCTCTCTCTCCTTGCATATGTAACTCTGGAGGTTAGGTTTCGATCCCCTTCCCTGCTATATTTAATTTTTATAATTATTAATAAAATATTTACAGGGTAGTTTGGCCTTGCAGGAATTTCCAGCATTTAATAAAAAAACTAATATTACTAATTTAATTCATTTTTGAATAACAAATTAAAAATTTTTTCATTAATTTGATTAGTTAAATTCTTTAATTACCCTAAACTACAATCTTAATTAATTTAACTAATTTTAAATTTTATTAAATTTACTTATTTAGTTAATTGCTTACCATAAACCTTAAATGAGTTAAACAATTTTAAATTTTCTAAATTTACTAATTTAATTTATTGATTAATTACTAATGCATGATTATTTAAAATTTTATAATAAATCAATCTTATTTAAGTAACTGAAATCTTCAGAAAATTAATTAAAACTAAACTAAAGCATGCATTTAATTAACTAACAAAAACTAAGTTACTTGAGAATGACAATAAACTATAGATCTAGGATTATGGGTTCATTCAACACTTCATCTGATACCAGCTTTTCTTATTATTTATATTCATAGGTGGTTTTACTATCATAGAATCAAAAACTATGTACAAGTCTCCGCCGATATGCTTTCACAAATACCTAACTTAAATAGGTCACTATATGTCTATAGAAATCAATTAAAGAAGGTTCATTAAGCTAGTATTCTAATTTCGCTATATATGGCAATTAACGTATGTCAACCCAAATTGTAAATCAGATCACCTAAGTGATGTGAACATACATTACTCAAATCTTAGTCTAATCTAAAATCTCTTTACCAAGTTTCAAATAGATTCACAAATCAATTAATTGTTGATTAGGTAATTAAAAGCATTAAGAATAAATTATAATAAGCAAAACTATACCATTCATGATAAATAAAAGAGAAACTAAGATTCCAACTACATGTGGCTAGTGGAGTACCCACATAATCCGTTTAAGACATAACCATTTTTACATTGTGGAAGTGTAAGACTTGTCTATTACTTAATGGAGACATGTTGCTAGCAAATAACATACCAATTGCGAAAATTGCATGTTTGACATTGACAACGCTAAGTTCCCTGATGCTCGGTGTCTATTTTTCTTGCATAATACAATTAAAAGGGGTGAGTCATGCTAGTAGTCATTGAGTGGGAGCATAAATCAATTGTAAATGTACAAGGATAGTTGCTACACATATCCTCTAACATACATATAAAGTAGTAAACATTGTCATGCTCAAATCAAGACAGGTTAGACATCATCGTCATGAACACATCCTCATGATCTTGGCTGACATACTACGCTGCTACATATAAACATTATTGTGCATAAAAAAGCAAGGTGATGTGTGTTTATCATGCCTACCACATCTATTCATCAACGTTGACTATCGACTTACTTTATCGTATGAATCGACCCAACATATGGTCGTCTATATACGTATTCAATCCACTTCCCTCATAAGTGATCAATGTGAGCATTAGTCCTTAAGCTCAATAAGCTTATATTGCATCATGCATCACAATCAAATATTCATAATCTTAGTTCAAGCCCTTACATCAATCATCATTTCATAAAACATCACATAACATAATTCACATTTCAGATCCTAAGGCATGCCATTACGCAGTCATCACATCATATCATAGAGTGGTCTTCTCTAAATATAGCATAGTCACGTATAATGGCCAACTGACGGACAACATACAATATCAAGTCACGCCCATTGTTGTAGCAAACGATGGAGTCTTGTCACACCCCATTACTGAAGCAAATCACAAAATATTGTTGTACCTCGTTGCCACAGCAAACAATGAAATCTATAATCATCATTCGGAATAATCTCGACAAATGTCATCATAGCATTACAAGTGGGAATCACATGCGAAACAAAACTACCATCCCTGTTGGATCATAAATCATCATTGCACAACAAGTGAGAATCATAGACGGGATTAAACCACTATCTTTACTTACCACCATCTTTATTGGTGAAACATAAATGGTCACAAGGATATGGACACACTCAACCTCATTTCATTCATTCATCATCTAGAATCATTCGCGGATGGTGTTCAACATCATAACATTGTCCAGAATCATCCATGGACAATACATACATCATATAATTTATATTCTTTGTCACAGATGATCAATTCATTCAATCATAACTTACTTTTATCATTATCATATCACATTCTAAATTCAGCTGAGGCATATCCTTCTAAGCATATCACACGTTTCCCATAACATTCACTAGTCTAGACATAACATTTCTAAACATATTCATCACAAACACATTCACCATAATATCGTAAATCTCATAATCTTGGCTCATATTCATGTTAACATCATTAGCCTAGGCATACTTCATTAATCTTAAGCATTTTCTAGTCTAGGAATTCTACCTCTAGACATAAGTATAACTCATACATAGCATGCATTATACATTTCATTATGGAATCATGCATGCACCTTAATCATCATGCTCCTATGCATAGAAATTCCTCACTCACCTTGATAATTTAAAGGTGTTCGATAATCGAGCTTTAATCCTTAGCCTCCAATCATGTTTTAGCTCATAAGTGTGCCAAAATGATGTTGGTCCTAAATAAATGTGTTAGAGGAGGGGTGAATAGCACTTTTTGGCTCTTAGCAAGATGAGGGAATAGTTTAAAAAGCAATGAAAATAAAAACAGAGTAGGCAATGTGCAAGGATTTAGAATGGCTCGGTCTAAGACCCACATCTACGACCTCGATTGTTCAACCAAGGATTTTCCAAACTAATCCACTATGAACTGTGAAATTCACAAGCTTTCATCAAGCTTTACAATGGCTTTTACCAGGCTTAGCCAAAACCATTCACTATAGTTTTTCACGGGATTAACCAAAACCCAACAACTAACTTTTACAAGCTAAGTTAGATACTTAAGTTAGAACCTATACATACAATTAAGCTATCCAAGTTTGAATAAACCCCTTAGAGTGATTCCCTTACTCTAAATATACAAGAAGAAATGAAATAAGAGTGTACTTATGATCATGAAGTTGATCTAAGTGGTACAATGTGAAGTGCTTATCTCAAATTAAAAAAATAAAAGTGAAGTGTAGTAAGATTGCAGAGGATTTTTGCTATTTTTGGAGCTTTTTTTTACTTGGAAGCCTTTAAAATTTTTCTAGCTGTTAGAAGTCCTTTTATACTTAAGAAATTAGCTCTGATGAGTGTTAGGCAGTTTTTGGTTGTTGGGAACAGTTTTGTTCCAAATCTAGTTGTTAATTTATCTTATAGTGCTCATTCAAATTTTCAGATAGAATGCTCTTAATCGACTAACATATGTCTTAGTCGACTAAGTCATCTCTATCTCTCGATTGTAGTTTCTGGCAGTGAACACTTAGTCGACTAACTTACTTCTTGGTCGACTAAGTTGGTTCTGTCTTCAAGTCTAGATTTCTAGCAGTAAACTTTTAGTCGACTAACTTATTTCTTGGTTGACTAAGTTGCTTCTGTCTCTCAATACTCTTGAACCCATCAATCTTCCTATTTGAATTTTAGCTGAGCAATACCCTTCAATATTTGACTAAAAGGCTTCAAATGTGGCTCCTTATTCATATGATTTTTGTTATGTGCCTTTGAATGATTTATTTATTCTTTGTACACAATTTTTATCCTGCACATTCAAATGGAAGTATTAGACACAAATGAATGAAAATGTTTTATTATCATAAAAAACTAATGGACCAAACAAATGACTCAATCTTTCCTTAATCACATGAAAATATTACAAAACCAATTAAATCTTAGCTTTCGAAAAATACCAGATTTTCTTAAATTAAGCACATTCATAGCAATCTAACATATAACCTTAAATCTTTCAAAAATAAGCTAAACCCATACCTTATGAGATACATTGCACAATTATTTACCCCAAATATCCGATCAACAAAAAAGGCAACAATTTCTTCAAAGTTGGACCAAATTGAATCTAGGTTATTGTTTGATTAAATTGGGAATCAATTAACAAAAATGCTTAATCATTCCTCTAGAAGCATTCCCAACCTTTAATCCACTCCAATCTACTTTACATAGCTTTAAAAATTATTCTTGGAAGCTATGGTTTGGATTTTTAGGGAAAGAAAGTAAAAATCATTTACCAAGCCTTTAGGAGGTAAAAACTCTTACTTTCAACACTCAAAATCCTTGGTTTATTAAGGGAATCTAATGAGTTTAAAAGATGTCAGAGTTAAGGGAAATGGGTGGAGAATGAAGGTGTAGAGAGATAATGATGAAAAATCAGGTTTTAGGGCTTTAAAGCTCGAATTTGGCTAATTTGGTAGCTAGGGTCAACTATAGGAAGTCTGTAGTCAACCCTGACTGACATATTTCCCCCATTTCTTTTCTCAAGATTGACTATAGAGGGTCTTTAGTTGACATTGGACTAGAATGTCCAGTTCCATTCGACTTTTCTTTGCAAGATCGACTATGGAAGCCCTTTAGTCTATCCTAAACCAATATGCTTGCATTTGTCCCATTTTTCCTTCCTGGGATTTATTACGAAGAGCCCATATTCAATCCTGGACCAACATACTTGACTTTTCACGTTCAAAATTGTGAAAATGGCTTTCTACAAAGCCTAAACTCGTTCTAAACTTCTTCCACAACCTTAAATCATTCTTATGACATGAAATCATCACATATAAATATCCAAATATATCATCAAAAGTCAAAACCTCACTTAGAATTCAAACCATCTAGTTCTCCATATTCAAGCTTAAAGATTTATGGTCTGACTACCACCATTATCATTCTTATCTGAACTCATCAAGAATGCTAAATATCTAAGCCTATACTTATCACCTAGATTCAAATTCTCATTATACTTTATGTCACATAGAATACAAATCAAAACTTAGCATAACTTGCATTAGGCATCATATTTATCAAGGTGCCAAAGAATGCACTATACCATTCATGTGCCAAACATGTGCACAACAATATTTTGAGTCTTCACATGCTTATATATCATATTCATTGCTCTATGGACATAGGCATACCTTTAAGCCCTCAAACATATATGCGAAAAAAATTCAATTTTGCTCATCAATTGGCTTGGTTCAACTTACATAATTCATACTAAAAATTGAAAGTGTTACTTTCTCCCCTCCTTATAAAAATTCGTCCTCAAATTTTGTTTAATTTGAGCAAGAACATATGTTATACAGATTTGACTTTAAACTTATCTACAAGCATTTCCAATGTTGAATAGTTTAAGCATCATATAAAAATCAAGCTTAACTCAAGATTACTTCATCATTGCATGGATATGCATCATTAATAAGGACCTCAAGCTCTAATTCATGTTCATTGATGTACATTGGGTCATATCAAATGGTCCACAATTATACATAACAAATGTAACCAAAATTATAAGTGAAATCGTTGTGCCTAAGCATCCCTACATCTAATAAAAATTGATACATAAGCCATTCATCACTTTTTTTTTTTTTTTTGCTCAAAATCATAGCTGATTTGCTGAGTATGGTTCATGTACTAGACATGTCTTGCTTTGCAACCACAAAGCATTAATCTCCTTCCTCAAATATTACACATTAATATTCCATTTAAACTACAAGACTCAAAATCATCAGTCTAGTTCAATTCTGACAAATCCTCCTTAATAATCTCTGAAAGATGTTCACAATCTAGCATATTAGTTCTTAACATGTCCTTAAGCATTCATAATGTGAACTCATGCCAAACACCCATTTATGGATGTTGGGCCATACTTGATATGCCGGTCTGAAACTTAGGGCACTTTTTACAGCTTTTCCAAAAACCAATTAACAAGTGATGTCCTTTTTTTAAGTCTACAAATACATAAGGGATACATCCAAATAGAGGTTTAAACAACTCATTGAAGTAGTCAACCAACCCTTCAATTAATTCACATGTCTCACTTACTAGCATGGGCCTTGGCCATTTCTCCACCTTTTCCATTTACTTGGGTTTATTTGTACCCACCTTTTGACATCACATATTCTAAAAGCCAATCTTGTTGAATCAGAATTTATATTAGGGACTTGACACATAACTAGTGCTCTTTAAGCATTTGAAACAAAATTCTTCTACATTTCACATATTCTCTCTAAACTCCTTGACTCTGAACATCAACCATAAACAAGACTACAAATTTGTCTAACTATCCCTTCCAACACACAAATTATAGCACCAAATGTGATGGATCACAATCCAACATTCACCTTATCTTATCAAGCATTGCACAACTAAGGGGAACACTTTTCACATTTTCATGTCTAACCTCCACAATCATATCAAGACCGAAACATTGTCGAGTCTATATAAGAGCAAGAAATCATTGCATCAGATCAGCATTCTCAAACTACCCTATCAAGGGTGTTAGAGAATGGATATAAATCCATAACTTGTGGTCCAGTGCCTAAAGTGGTGACCATACTCTTGTCATTAAATGCTATGTCATATCATGTTACCTCAAATGTAACTTTATAGTGATAACAACACAATTCTAGGGTTTTACCTTTTCTTATAAATCGTAGCTCTCCTCATGGGTATATACTCATATGCTACCTAACTTCTCATAAGCCACTCATGGTCATTCAAATTTGGCCTCTTTATTAGGCTCTACATTTTCTTATCATATATATCTTCCACCTTGGTAATCCACCTTTTTTTCTAGGCACATACATGATATTTCAATCAAAATCGTTGATCAAACAAATCTTGCGAAGCTTATTCATATAGCATTACCTATCTAACACATACAAAGGAGCGATTTTCCTTGGATAATATCAAATATTTGCTTCATCATAACAAATACATCCAATGATAAAACCACTAACACCACGTCAAAGTCAATCTTCCCACAAAGCCAACACTTACTTTGCTAAGCTGTGGTCTAAGCTTTGGGCATATGGTTATGCTTATAGCCGTAACAACCAATACTCTATCTTGAGAAAAACTCATTTAAACCGTAATCACCAAACTAGGGGATTTCTAAAAATATTTAAAATTTAAGCCATAACTTAAAATCATAATCTCCAGATATTGAAAATTACTTTAGAATATGTCAACATTAACAATAACAATCACAACTTAAATTTCAATCAGGTCACTCATCTGAGTGCAACTAATAATCAAACTGTCATTCCATGCCTCACATCTTTAATTGAATTCCATTTGATGATTTAAACAATCAAAGGCTAGTATTTGAAGCCATTCATAGCATTAACAATTCAATTCATGCTCAATAACATTTCAACTCATTGGTCCTAATGGACATTATCGTCAAATCTCTCACAATGTCTTTGTCCTTAATTCGAACCATACAAGATTAACTTAGCTACTTGCATTGATTTTCCTTAAACTCTTTGTGTGCGTCATAACAACATCCATATTCTCCCCATTGGTTAACTTACTAACCTCATCAATGTACATATTTTCCTTTAGGCCTTTCATATTATGCTTTACATACATGCTGGGGCATTCTCAATCTAATTCTCAACCAGTAACCGTAACCATCAAATGACAAATCCCTCAATGGAGTCATTGCTTCCATATTATACACATGGGTTCATAATGCACATGATTCAAAAATATGCTTACATACTTGGTAAGCTTCCAACAGTCCACGAACATGCATACCACAATTTGCAAATCTAGCTTTCATTTGCAAGTATATACTTCACATTTTTATAATATGCCAAACTCACTTTTAAGCATATTTTACTACTAAACGATCTTTACACCACCATCACAATATTCAATTCAAGCTTTGTTAGGCAATGATCTCCAAATATCTTTCATCTATAAATTATTAAATGGTACCTTTTTGTACTACGGTTCTAGGGCAATGATTATAAGACATACTGAACAAAATTTTCAAACTAGTCTTCAAAACAATATGTATATATATATATACACCAAGCTCAATTAGAAACTCACATATGGAATTATACCAAAATTAGAATTTTTTAATCATTTGCCTTTAAGCAATCACATTCACAATTAACCTTGTCAATTCATAGGCTTCACACCAAACATGGAAAAACTTAAGCTCATCCTTGGAGCTAAGTCATTTATTAGCCTCGTCAAGTTATGACCACATGTCGTCTTTGACAAACATCAAGGCTAGCCTTTGGCTAATTCACGTACTTATAGCTTTAAACCATATCATATCAAATCAAATCTTAGGAATGCTCAACCATTGGGCTAAAGCCAAAATCAACTTCAAATGGGCTGCTATATTTGTACTCATCACATAAATGCATAGAAAAATTCTAAGGACTCAATATCAATTACACGTATATGCGATAGTCCTATATAACATCAAAGTGGGGAAGAATCCGTTAGTACTTACTCAAATAGAGCAACTAGGTTGACTATTCAAAATCTTAAATACATAACAACCAAGGATTAACATAGGGTACTTGCCTCAATGCATATCCAATGATTCAAATTGTTGCTTGAGGATTTAAACCATTGCCTCATCACATATTTTAGTTTTATTGGACCTAATAGTCCCATCTCATCCACCACAACTCAAAGTCATAGGATCATATTCTTGTAAATATTTTCTTAGGAAAGCATCTTGCCCTAAATTCTCTTAAAGGTGACTTGTCCCTTAAGGTGGCATCCTCACTCAGACTAAAGCAACACCAATCAAATTTCAAATGCAAAATTCGAAGGTAAGTTGGCTTATTAAGACATGGGAGTTCATGCAACCTTTTACTCATAATTTGTGCTGCAGTTACAAACCATGAACAGGATTCTGTACTAATCCCGATAATCTGCTAAGAAACATAGACTAACCTAGGACTATCCAAAACCTAGGTTTGCTCTGATACAAAGTTTGTCATGACCCAAATCTGTGGGTCTGTAGTTGGCATGCATGAGCTTGGTAAGCAAGCTTGCAAAACTCGAGGAAGGCTTCGTTCATAAACCTGATTAACATAATTAATATACATAAGGCCTCTTGGCCAACATCATATCCATTAACATTTAAAATCTTGAACTTACATAGTTCACAATTTAGGCCCATGACTCATGTTCTTACACTAGGCTTAAACATTAAATCCACGTGGCTATACATTGGCTAATCATCATTTTAAATATTTGATCATCTCATTACATGAAATCATATAAGGTAATGTAGTACCCATGTAATTCATTTGAGACAGAACCATTTTTACATTGTAGAAGCATAAGACTTGTCTATGACTTAGTGGAGATATATAGTTAGCGGATAACATACCAATTGCCAAAATTGCATGTATGTTGTCGACAACACTAAGTCACTTAATCCTCAATGTCTATCTATTTGTATAATATAATCAAAAAGGGTGAGTCACACTTATACTTAGTGAGTGGGAGCATAAATCAATTGTAATTGTGCAAGGATAGTTGCTACAGATATCCTCTAACATACATATACAATAGTAAACATCGTTATACTCATATCAAGATAAGTCAGACATCACCTGTCATGAATACATCATCATGATCTTGGCAGTTGTACTACACTGCTAAATATAAACATCATTATGCATAAAAAGGGCAAGGTGATTTGTGTCTATCGTGCCTACCACATATGTACATCAATGCTGATTATCAGCTTACTCTATTGTATGAACAAGCCAACCATATGGCCATCTATATACATATTCAATAAACTTACCTCATATGCGATCAATGTGAGTGTTAGTGTAGGGGTAGTTGCTACATATATCCTCTGACATACATATATAATAGTAAGCATCGTCATACTTATACCAAGACAGGTCGAACATCATCCGTCATGAACACATCACCATGATCTTGGCAATCGTACTATGCTGCTACATATAAACATCATTGTGCATCAAAAGGGCAAGGTGATTTATGTTTCTCATGCCTGCCACATTTGTGCATCAATGCTGACTATTGCCTTACTCTATTGTTTGAATAGGTCAACCATATGGCCGTCTACATATGTATCCAATAAACTTACCTGATATGCGATCAATGCAAGTGTTAGTCTTAAAGTGCGATAAGTTTGTATCGCATCATGCATCACAGTCAAATGTTCACAACTCTTACCTCAAGCCTTTGCATCAATCATCATTTCATAAAACATCACGTAACATAATTCACATTTCAAATCCTAAGGCATGCCATTACGTAGCCATCACATCATATCATAGAGTGGTATTTCCTAGACATAGCGTAGTCACGTACGATGACCAATCGATGGACAACATATAATATCATGTCACACCCCATTGCTGTAGTAAACGACGGAGTCTTATTGCAACCCATTTTTGCAATAAACAACGAAGTCTATAACCATCATTCGAAATTATCTCAATGGATGGCATCATAGCACAGCACTATAGGCAAGAATCATAAGCGAGACAAAACCACCATTGCTACGTACCACCATCCTTGTAGGCATCATAAATCATTATCGCATAGTAAGCAAAAATCATAATGTAGACGAAACCATTATCCCTGCTGGCAGAACATACATTGTCACAAGGATATGGACACACTCAACCTTATTTCATTCATTCATTGTCCAGAATCATCCATAAACAGTATGTGCTTATTCAACATCATAATATTGTCCAGAATCATCCATGAATAATACATACATCATATCATTGATATTTTTTGTCACACATGATCACATTCATTTCATTATAACTTACGTACACCATCATCATATCACATTCTATATTCAGCCTAGGCATATCTTTCTAGGCATATCATGTGTTTCCATAACATTTACTAGTCTAGACGTAACATTTCTAGACATATTCATCATACACATATTCACAATAATATTATAATTCTTGTGATCTTGGCTCATATTCATGTTAACATCATTAGCTTGGGCATACTATCTCTAGGCATACCACATCAATCTTAAGCATTTTCTAGTCTAAATTCTACCTCTAGACATAAGTATAGTCCACACATAGCATACCTTGTACATTTCATTAAGGAAGCATGCAAGCACTTTAGCCGACAAACTCCTATGCATCGAAATTCCCCATTCACCTTGATAATTTCAAGGTGTTCCATAATCGAGCTTCAATCCTTACATTCAAATCATATTTTAGTTCGTAAACATACCCAAATAACTCAATCTTTCCTTAATCACATCAAAACATTACAACCAATTAAATCATATCTTTCGAAAAATGCCAACTTTTCTAAAATTAAGTAAATTCTTAACACTCTAACATATAAGGTCAAATTTTTCAACATTGACCTAAACCCATACCATATGAGCTAGATTGCATAATTATTTACCCTAAATATCTAGTCAACCCAAGGGTGGTCAATTTCTTTAAAGTTGGACTAAATTTAATCTTGGTTTGTATCCAATTAAATTGGAAATCAATTAACAAAAATACTTAATCTTACCTCTACAAGCATTTCCCAAGCTTCAATCCACTCCAATCCATTTTATATAGCTTTAAAAATTATTCTTGGAAGCTATGGTGTGAGACCTTATCAAATCTGTTAAAAATCGGTATTGTACCTAGTGGTACAATTAAGAAAATCGAACCTTGAACTAGCTCAAATAGAAATTCTAAGAGGAATTTGAAAATTCTGAAACGCACAAAATGGCTTAGAATAGTGATTCGGAGTTCAAGGTCCAATTTGAAGTCAATCGAGAAAATTGACCGGTTATGGACAAAACGATCATTTTCCCATTTGATGATTTAATGGAGATTTTAGCCAAAATTTGATCACATTGGACCAAAAATAATTTTATGAAATACAGTTATGATTATTGGATTATAAAATGATGTTTAGTAGTGTAAAATTGTGATTCTCGGTGTTTTTGGAACACAAGGGCAAAATGGTAATTTTGTCACTAGAGTTTTAAACAGGAATTTTTTTGAAAGGATTTGGTCCCATTTGGTTAATATGGATTAATATTAGTGTTATTTGAGGTTGGACAGTGAAAATAATATGATTCTAAGACATTTCAGAGTATAGGGGTAAAATCATAATTTTACCATCCCGAGGGCAAAACCGTAATTTTACACCACCAAAACATATTTTTCCAGCCATGATCATCTTTTAATCATATCTTGACCTAGACTAATCAAGTGGTTAAAAAGAAATGGAAGAAAAAGTCAAAAGTTAGAAAAAACGGGCCAATGGCATTATGCCACGTGGCAAACTTGTTTATTTTATTATTAAAGCTTAAAAATCAGCCATTTCAACCCATTTTCTCTCTCTAATTTCGGCACACACCAGATTTAAGGGAAAAGAAAGAAGAACAAAGGGAAAAAACCATAAAACCTAGGTGGAAATTCAAGACAAAGTGTGATTTTCAAGGAAAATCAATTGAAAAAGGTAATAATTCTTCACTTTCGCTTATGATCTACAATACCTATGCTTTTGTTCTTGATTTCCATGGTTGAATATTGAGATATCATGATGAATTCAATTCTGAAAAATGGGTATGGAAAAGGAATTGTTGTTAGAATAATTTGATTTTAGACTATGTTGATGTTTAGAGGTAGTTAAGCATGGTTATGAACAAAAACAAAAAAGAAATATTCAATTTCTCTAGGACTCTTTGTTGGCCGAACCTAGGGTTTTGAGAATCCATGAGGAATTGTTTCACTTCAAATGAAATGATTTCATTTGAAATGAAAGAAATTAGAAAATGACAAATTAAAGTGAAACAGTCTAGTAGGAAAAAATTACAGTGATAATGCACTGTAATGGTTGAATTTTTCTATGAAGAAATGGAAAAGTTTAATGCTGAAATTGGTACTAATTAAATGGTATGTGGTGAATTAAAGTATTAGAAAAAGAACGGTGCAATTTGGAATCAAATTGGACGTATTGGCCAATTTATTGGGTAATCGGCCGAATTAGGTCAACATCGCGTTTAAGCGAGTGGCCGAGTATTTTATGTATCCGTATAGAAATTAGGTTAATTTTATACCTAACTAGCACCAATATAGTAATTAAATTATTGTGTTGTTTGTCAGGGTGGTGAGATTGCTGATAAAGGCAAGAAAATCGCACTCGAGGATTAGCAGTCGAAGCGCTCGAATTCGACTCCCGAAAAACCTGTGAGTGAATTTGCATCTCAAAAATGGTTTTGGGAAATATGAACTTATTGAAAAAAATGCTTAAATGATTTTATTCAATTTTCATTAAAAGAATGAGCACCATGGGAACAAGCTTTTCATGAAATATTATTTTATTATGTTGAATATTGCTCATCTATATGATTGCGATGCATCTGTGTACCTTTATATGGTGCTTACATGTATTGTTAATAAATTATGTGAAATCGATGTAATGGAATGCAAAGTAGGGACGGCGATACGTAGCGTCCACAATCTCCTAGAAATTTACAATTGAGCAAAGTGGGGAAGGCGATGCGTAGTGCCCACGATTCTCAGAAAATTTTAGTTGAGTAAAGTGGGGACGGCGATACGTAACGCCCACAATTTCCTAAAAAATTCAGAATTGAGCAAAGTGGGGACGGCGACACGTAACACCCACGATTTCTGGAAATGATCACGTTGAACTTTGGTGAAGCGTGATTCGTTGTTCAGGGGCTTGCGGGGACGGTGATGCATAACACCTGTAAGTGCTCAGATAAATGTCTTTGTGTATATATGTGATTGTATGGTATGCAAATTGCCTTAAATTGAGAAAAATGGGTTTGACACGAAACCCACGGATGAGCGACGAGTTATGATTTCGCTACACTGCAGCAAGAACGCCTTCCCGCTGTAGCGATAATTGTCGATAATTGTATTTAGCTAAAAAAAAAACTTGGGGTAAGTGGAAAGGGTTAAATATTAGTTAGAAAGAAAAATTATCTCGTTTTCAACTAGTGCATCATGATTGTCAAATTTCCTGATTAAGATTGCTTATTCCGTTCTAATATTCACTCACTGAGTTTCGTACTCACGTTTTTATAAAATTCATATTTTCAGATCAGGAGACTGTAGGACCCTAGATCGAGGAGTCCCCGTAGTGCATCTCCTAGTTAGAAGGTGGGCATTCAGTAGCAACCCATTTCTTTTATTATAAATGTCTCCGCTGGAAGTCATGGGTTTTTTTGTATTGTGAATACAATCTAACTATGTGAATATGTGTATGCAATGTAAATTGCTAAATACATGACTAGTATAGTGCATGTATATTAATGTCGATAATGCCATTGTGATTTGGCTGTGTTCACACCCGGGAAAAGGTGTGTGTGTATGTATGATTGGATATGCCATTGTTAATTGGCTTTGTATGCACACTGGGTGCATTACATATGGATGCCTCACACGAGCATATGTGGAATAAAGTAAGTGGGAATAGGCTTGCTTTGTCTTGGTGAGCTATGCTCATTGGGTCCTTGCGCCGGTCATGGCCCGGGAACTAGGTCGTGACAATATTGGTATCAAAGCCCAAGGTTGTTAGGTCTTAGGGTGTTATGGTCGGGTCCGGAGGAGAGTCAGGTTTTTATGTGGGTTTTTTAATTATGAACTATGAGCCGCGATGCATTTCATAATTGAGAAACCGCATAAATTCCCAATCTTAGAAACTATCTTATTTTTAATTGTGTTTAATAACGGATGTTACTTTTGTCTAAGTAAGAATGCCACCTAAGACACGGGCCGCCTCGAGACAAGTGGGAGAGCAAGATATCCCCACTGAGATAACCAATAGGGCACGGGCAGCCACCTGTAGAGGTCGAGGTAGACGTGGTAGGGTCACTAGGCCAGTGAGGGCAGATACGCCCTAGAGTAGTAGAGAAGATGGACAACTTGTAGGTGAGGCGGATAGGCCACCTACTAGAGGCGTTACTATTGAGGACTTGGCGACGAGTCTGCAAGGAGTCAATCGGGTTGTGGTAATGATGGCAGCCCGTATGGAAGATATACAGAAAATGGTAGAGGGGAGACATGTAGAGAAAGAGTCCCCTAGTTCCCAAAGTTGGACAGATCGCCAATGTCCCGAGGGTGACAGAGTTCAAGTAGAGGTTTCACTCCTTGACTTTCGAAACTTAAGCCTCCATCATTTACAGGGTCAGATGCATCTGAGAAACCCCAGGTTTTCTAGAAAAGATGGAAAAGATTTGTAATGCTATGGGATGCTCTAGTTCTAGATTAGTGGAGCTAGTAGCTGTTCAGTTGGAGGATGTAGCACAGGAATGGTATGACTGCTTGCGAAGGGGTAGGCCGACAGGTGCTGCACCGCTGACCTAGAATGAATTCAGTACAGCGTTCCTGGATCTGTTTTTATCACATAGTGTGTGAAGTGCCAGAGCTAGAGAGTTTGAGGCATTGGTGCAGACTCCGAGCATGACGGTGTCGGAGTATGACATAAAATTTATGCAGCTGTCTCGATATGCACCATATTTGGTTTCCACTGAGTAGATGAAAGTCCAAAGATTTGTGGATGGACTGCTGGAACCACTGTTTAAGGCTGTGGCCTCCCGAGATTTCCATACTTACTCTGCGGCAATGGATTGTGCTCAACGGATTGAGATGAAGACCAATGAGAGCAAAGCCACAAGAGATAGAGTAAAACAGGCCAAGACATATGGTTATCAAGGTCGCAGAAATTTCTGCAGTGGGATTTCATCTTTTAGTCGTCAAGGCCCACAGAGGGAGTCAAGGTTACCCCAACGGGGGAGTGATGTGACGAGTACCAACGTTGGGTCAGGGCAGAGAACTTTTAGTGGAAAAAGGCAACAACAAGACTCAAGGTAGAGTAGTCAACCTATTCCTCCCTGTGATACATGTGGGAGACAACATAGAGGACGATGCTATCGTGCTACAGGAGCTTGTTTTAATTGTGGCCAGCTTGGACACATTTGGAGGAACTACCAAATCGCTCAACAACCGCAAGGTTCTATTCGCGGTTCTACTCGGCCAGCTTTGTCTGCTCCTTCAGCAGCTGTCTCAGCTGGCCTGGAGGTTAGCGAGACGTGAGGTAGAGGTGCTGGTGCTTCTTCTCGGCGTAGACTAGTTGGGTCTAGACATCAAAGTTCCGCAAGAAAAGGCCAAGCGAGGGTGTATGCCTTAACTCACCAGGATGCTCAGACGTCCAATGCAGTAGTTTCAAGTACTCTTTCCATCTGTAATATGGATGCTAGAGTATTGTTTGACCCTGGATCTACTCATTCTTTTATCTCTCCATGCTTTGCATTGCGATTGGGTAAAGACTGTGTTAGGAGAGAAGAACAATTAGTGGTATCTACTCCTTTGAAGGAGGCATTTGTGGCTGAGTGAGAATATCAGTCTTGCGTAGTGAAAATCAAGGATAAGCACACCATAGTGAATTTAGTGGTGTTAGACACCTTGGATTTTGATGCGATATTGGGAATGGACTAGCTGTCACCTTGTCATGCCAGTGTAGACTGTTACCATAAGATAGTTAGATTTGATTTTTCGGGTGAGCCATCATTTAGTATCCAGGGGATAAAAGTAATATTCCGACCAACTTGATATCCGCCATGTCTGCCAGGAGATTATTGAGGCAGGGCTGTCAAGGTTACCTGGCGGTGGTGAGGGATAACCAAGCAGAGGTCGAGGCTATAAGTCAAGTGTCGGTAGTGAATTAGTTTGTGGATGTATTTCCTGAGGAACTGCCAAGATTACCTCCGGAGCGAGAGATTGAATTTTGCATAGACTTGATTCTTGATACTAAACCCATATCTATACCCCCATATTAGATGGCACCGGCAGAGCTCAAAGAGCTAAAGGATCAGTTTGAGGACCTGCTAGACAAAGGTTTCATTCGCCCTAGTGTCTCACCATAGGGAGCACCGGTGCTATTCGTAAAAAAGAAAGATGGGTCACTTAGACTATGAATTGACTACCGACAACTTAATAAGGTAACAGTGAAGAACAAGTACCCACTCCCAAGAATAGATGGCATGTTTGATCAGTTACAAGGGGCACAATGTTTTTCTAAGATAGATCTGCGATCTGGGTATCATCAATTGAGAATCCGGGATGAGGATGTGCCAAAGACTGCATTTCTAGCCAGGTATGGTCATTATGAGTTCTTGGTAATGTCGTTTGGACTTACCAATGCCTCTGTAGCCTTAATGGATTTGATGAACTGAGTGTTCAAGCCCTACCTGGACAAGTTTGTAGTGGTGTTCATTGATGATACCCTGATCTACTCGAGGAGTCGAGAGGAGCATGAGTAGCATCTAAAGATAGTGCTCCAGATTTTGAAAGAACATTGATTGTATGCCAAGTTCTCCAAATGTGAGTTCTAGCTTGAAAGTGTTGCATTCTTAGGACATTTAGTGTCTAAGGATAGGGTACAAGTAGATCTAAAGAAAGTCGAGGCAGTGGAGAAATGGCCGAGGCCAACATCAGTTACGGAGATTAGAAGCTTTTTAGGGCTAGCTAGCTATTATCGTCGATTTGTTAAAGAGTTCTCCAGAATAGCTGCCCCTCTAACCAAGTTGACACGTAAGGATACAAAATTTGTGTGGTCAAATACTTGTGAAGATAGCTTTGAAAAGCTTAAGACATGTCTTACCACAGCTCCAGTGTTGAGCCTACCACAGGGCACAGGGGGTTATACAGTATATTGTGATGCCTCGTTGGTTGGTTTAGGATGCGTGTTAATGCAACACGTAAAGGTGATTGCATATGCATCAAGACAACTTAAAAGGCATGAACAGAATTACCCCGCACATGATTTGGAGATGGCAGCAATCGTGTTTGCCTTAAAGATCTGGAGACATTATTTGTATGCTAAGACCTGTGAGATATATACGGACCACAAAAGTTGAAATATATATTTCAGCAGAGGGATTTGAATTTGCGGCAATGTAGATGAATGGAGTTGCTAAAGGATTATGATTGTACTATTCTTTACCATCCTGGTAAAGCTAATGTAGTGGCGGATGCCCTGAGTCAAAAGTCGATGAGTAGCCTAGCACATATCTCCATAGACAGGAGATTATTGGTTAGGGAGATGCATAGCTTGGGAGACATGGATGTGCATTTGGAGGTTTCCGAGGCAGGTGCATTGCTAGCTCATTTCAGAGTGAAGCCTGTCCTAATGGACCGAATTAAAGAGGCACAAGGTAAAGATGAGTTCGTTATAAAGGTCTTAGAAGATCCTCAGGGAATGAAAGAGAAGATGTTTATCAGAGGCACAAATGGAGTGTTAAGGTATGGAACCAGACTCTATGTGCCAGATAGTGATGGGCTGATGAGAGAGATATTGGAGGAGGCTCACATGGCAGCCTATATGATACATCAAGGAGCTACAAAGATGTATCAAGATTTGAAAGAAGTGTACTGGTGGGAAGGACTTAAGAGATATGTGGCTGAGTTTGTCTCCAAGTGCTTAGTGTGTCAACAGGTTAAAGCAGAACACCAAAGGCTTGCAAGATTACTACAGCCATTACCAATGCCCAAATGGAAGTGGGAGCATGTTGCAATGGATTTCGTGACGGGTTTGCCTCGAACTAGTGGGGGTTATGATTCGATCTGGGTCATAATAGACCGGTTGAAGAAGTCAGATCATTTTCTTCTAGTTAAGACCACTTATGGAGCTACTCAGTATGCCCAGCTCTATATGGATGAGATAATACGATTGCATGGCATCCCTATTTCTATAGTGTCGGATAGAGGGACACAGTTTACTAGTAGATTCTGGGAAAAGTTGCAGGAAGCATTAGGCACTAAGTTGGATTTTAGTACAGCTTTCCACCCCCAGACTGATGGACAGTCTGAGCGAACCATATAAACTTTGGAAGACATGTTGAGGGCATGTGTAATAGACCTTGGAGTCAAATGGGGTCAGTATTTACCCTTAGTAGAATTTGCTTACAATAACAGTTTCCAATCTAGCATCCAAATGGCACCCTTTGAAGCACTATATGGAAGGAGGTGCAGGTCACCCATTGGATGGGTAGAGGTGTGTGAAAGGAAACTTTTGGGGCCTGAGTTGGTGTAGGACGGCACTAATAAAATCCGTATGATTCGTCAGTGGATGCTTACAGCCCAAAGTAGGCAAAAGTCTTATGCAGATAACTGATGGAAAGATTTGGAGTTTCAAGTGGGAGCCATGTATTTCTAAAAGTCTCGCCAACCAAAGGGGTAATGAGATTTGGTAAGAAAGGGAAATTAAGCCCTCGGTATATAAGACTTTTCGAGATCTTAGAGAGGGTCGGAGCAGTGGCATATCGATTAGCATTACCGCCAGACCTTTCGAGTATTCACCCCGTGTTCCATGTGTCTATGTTGAGGAAGTATAATCCAGATCCTTCTCATGTGATACGGTATGAAATTGTTCAATTACAAGATGATTTGACTTATGAGGAACAGCCGGTAGCTATCCTTGACAGACAAGTCAAAAGGCTCCGATCAAAGGATGTGGCTTCAGTGAAAGTGTTGTGGCAAAATCACACTAGTGAAGAGGTAACGTGGGAAGCTGAGGAGGAAATGTGGACAAAGTATCCACACCTCTTCGATATGTAAAGGTAAGCCACTCTACTTTGCATTTAAATACGGGGACCGAATTTCTATTAGTGGGGGAGGTTGTGAGACCTTGTCAAATCTGTTAAAAACCGATATTGTACCTAGTGGTACAATTAAGAAAATCGAACCTTGAACTAGCTTAAATAGAAATTCTAAGAGGAATTTAAAAATTCTGAAACCCACAGAATGGCTTAGAATAGTGATTCGGAGTTCAAGATCCAGTTTGGAGTCAATCGGAAAAAATGACCGGTTAGGGACAAAACAATCATTTTCCCATTTGATGATTTAATGGAGATGTTCGCCAAAATTTGATCACATTGGACCAAAAATAATTTTATGAAATACAGTTATGATTATTGGATTATAAAATGATGTTTAGCAGTGTAAAATTGTGATTCTCGGTGTTTTTGGAGCATAAGGGCAAAATGGTAATTTTACCACCGGAGTATTAAACGGGAATTTTTTTGAAAGGATTTTGTCTCATTTGGTTAATATGGATTAATATTAGTGTTATTTAAGGTTGGACAGTGAAAATAATATAATTTCGGGACATTTCGGAGTATAGGGGTAAAATCGTAATTTTACCATCCCGAGGGTAAAATCGTAATTTTACACCACCAGAACATATTTTTTCAGCCATGATCATCTTTTGATCATATCTTGACTTAGACTAATCAAGTGGTGGAAAAGAAATGGAAGAAAAAGTCAAAAGTTATAAAAAACGGGCCAATGGCATTATGCCACGTGGCAAACTTGTTTATTTTATTATTAAAGCTAAAAAATCAGCCATTTCAACCCATTTTCTCTCTCTAATTTCGGCACACACCAGATTTAAGGGAAAGGAAAGAAGAACAAAGGGAAAAAACCATAAAACCTAGGTGGAAATTCAAGACAAAGTGTGATTTTCAAGGAAAATTAATTGAAAAAGGTAATAATTCTTCACTTTCGCTTATGATCTACAATACCTATGCTTTTGTTCTTGATTTTCATGGTTGAATATTGAGATATCATGATGAATTCAATTCTGAAAAATGGGTATGGAAGAGGAATTGTTGTTGGAATAATTTGATTTTAGACTATGTTGATGTTTAGAGGTTGATATTTAGAGGTAGTTAAGCATGGTTATGAACAAAAATACAAAAGAAATATTCAATTTCTCTAGGACTCTTTGTTGGCCGAACCTAGGGTGTTGAGAATCCATGAGGAATTGTTTCATTTCAAATGAAATGATTTCATTTGAAATGAAAGAAATTAGAAAATGACAAATTAAAGTGAAAAAGTCTAGTAGGAAAAAATTACAGTGATAATGCACTGTAATGGTTGAATTTTTCTATGAAGAAATGGAAAAGTTTAATGCTGAAATTGGTACTAATTAAATGGTATGTGGTGAATTAAAGTATTAGAAAAAGAATGGTGCAATTTGGAATCAAATTGGACGTATTGGCCAATTTATCGGGTAATCGGCCGAATTAGGTCAACATCGCGTTTAAGCGAGTGACTGAATATTTTATGCATCCGTATAGAAATTAGGTTAATTTTATACCTAACTTGCACCAATATAGTAATTAAATTATTGTGCTGTTTGTCAAGGTGGTGAGATTGCTAATAAAGGCAAAAAAATCACACTCGAGGATTAGCAGTCGAAACGCTCGAATTCAACTCCCGGAAAACCTTTGAGTGAATTTGCATCTCAAAAAAGGTTTTGGGAAATATTAACTTATTGAATAAAATGCTTGAATGATTTTATTCAATCTTCTTTAAAAGAATGAGCACCATAGGAACAAGCTTTTCATGAAATATTATTTTATTGATGTGAAATTTTATTGTGTTGAATATTGCTCATCTCTATGATTACAATGCATCTGTGTACCTTTATATGGTGCTTACATGTATTGTTAATAAATTATGTGAAATCGATGTAATGGAATGCAAAGTGGGGACAGCGATACGTAGCACCCACAATCTCCTAGAAATTTAGAATTGAACAAAGTGGAGACGGCGATACGTAATGCCCACAATTTCCTAAAAAATTCAGAATTGAGGAAAGTGGGGACGGCGACACGTAACACCCATGATTTCTGGAAATTATCACACTGAACTTTGGTGAAGCGTGATTCGCTGTTCAGGGGCTTGCAGGGACGACGATACGTAACGCCTGCAAGTGCTCAGATAAATGTCTTTGTCTATATATATATGATTGCTCATGTCTTTGTGTATATATGTGATTGTATGGTATGCGAATTGTCTTAAATTGAGAAAAATGGGTTTTCCATGAAACCCTCGTACAGCGACGGGTTATGATTTCACCACACTGCAGCAAGAATGCCTTCCCGCTGCAGCGATAATTGTATTTAGCTAAAAAAAAAAATCTTGGGATAAGTGGAAAGGGTTAAATATTAGTTAGAAAGAAAAATTGTCTCGTTTTCAACTGGTGCATCATGATTGTCAAATTTCCTGATTGAGATTGCTTGTTCCTTTCTAATATTCACTCACTAAGTTTCGTACTCACGTTTTTATAAAATTCATGTTTTCAAATCAGGAGACTATTGGACCCTAGATCGAGAAGTCCCCGTAGTGCATCTCCTGGTTAGAAGGTGGGCATTCAGTAGCAACCCATTTCTTTTATTGTAAATGTCTCCGCTGGAAGTCATGGGTCTTTTTGTATTGTGAATACAATCTAACTATGTGAATATGTGTATGCAATGTAAATTGCTAAATACATGACTGGTATAGTGCATGTATATTAATGTCGATAATGCCATTGTGATTTGGCTGTGTTCACACCCGGGAAAAGGTGTGTGTGTATGTATGATTGGATATGCCATTGTTAATTGGCTTTGTATGCACACTGGGTGCATTACGTGTGGATGCCTCGTAGGAGCATATGTGAAATAAAGTAAGTTGGAATAGGCTTGCTTGGTCTTAGTGAGCTATGCTCATTCGGTCCTTGCGCCGGTCATGGCCCGGGAACTAGGTTGTGACATATGGCTTGGATTTTTAGGGTAAGAAAATGAAAACTATCTACTAGGCCTTTAAGAGGTAAAAATGCTTACTTCCCACACTCAAAAATCGTTGGTTTATTAAAGGAATCTAGTGGGTTTGAGGATGTAGGAGCTGAGAGAAAATGAGTGGAGAATAAAGGTGTAGAGAGAAAATGATGAAAATTGGGTTTTGAGGCTTTCAAGCCTAAATTTGGCTAATCTAATAGCCTAGGGTCAATTACTGGAAGTCTATAGTTGACTCTAACTGATAGATTTGCCCCATTTCCTTGCCCAAGATTGACTATAGAGGGTCAATAATCGATCTTAGACCAAAATGTCCCATTCTATTAGACTTTTCTTAGAAAGATCAACTATGGAAGCACTATAGTCAATCTTGGACTAGTATGCTTTCATTTATTCCATTTTTCCTTCCTAGGATCAACTATAAACAACCCATATTCGATCCTAGACTAGCATACTCGACTTTTAAGGTTTAAAATCATAAAAATGGCTCTTTATAAAGCCCAAACTCATTCTAAACTTCTTCCACAACCTTAAATCATTCTTAGAACATGAAATCCTCACACATAAATATCCAAATATATCATTAAAAGTCAAAACCTCACTTAGACTTCAAACCATATAATTCTCTATATTCAAGCTTTAAGATTTGCGATCTAACTACCATAATTATCATTCTCATCTCAACTCATCAAGAATGCTCACTATCCAAGCATGTACTCATCACCTAGATTCAAATTCTCATTTGTCACATCGCATTTCTTGGAGGGATCATGACAAGCACATGGACCCAAACAAGCATAACTCGGTAGGCCAAAGCAAGCCTCTTAGAAGTTGATTTTTGAGTAAACACATTGAGCTAGAGGACTTTGTTATAGGAAGCAAGTTCAATGTCATGACCTGGAACTCCCCATCGAGCCCAAAACAACCGCTGCGAAGTCTCGATAGGTATTCACACCACGAATATCGACCGAAACCCCGCAAGGCTTTCGTATCAGCTTTCGCACTTCCCCGTTGAGCAAAGGTATTTAAATACCACATTACAAATACCACCAGTCATTTTCAATTCAAAAACACTAAAATAATTTCATCTGGTTCACAGGGGCATTTTCATTGTTTTTCACTGAAAATTTTGAAATTTATTAAAAACATTATAAATGCGTAGAAAACACACACATCATGATAAAAATAAATTTAAGTATCTAAAGCATTTATTTGGGAATAAAATTTGATTATTTGAATATAATAAAATATTTAATAAAATAATATATTTTCTCAAAAAATAAATTTTATAAAACTATTGATAAACAATTTTCGCAGCGTAAAAATTAATTATGTTTTTACATACTTTAATACAAATGACTAAAATATTAAAGTTAAATTACAATGACACGTGGCCCACAACTAACCGAAATGCATGAAGACTGTGAACCTACAGTTCATGTCAATTCAAGTCCACTAGGGTCTTTAATCGAATCCGCTAGCTACAGGCTACTCAAATCTTGAAATGTGAGGAAATAAGAGGGTGAGATTATAAAATCCTAGTGAGTAAACAATTACCATTGAAACTATTTAAAGTCGAGTAAAAGGAAACAATTAACATAAACTAGTGTAAAATATTCATAACACTTTATTTCCTTTCGCTAAGTGGATTTATTTCATTTCGCTTGAAAATTTACATGGCTTATGCTTATTCATAAAATCGTGGCTTGTGCCATAAAATCTTGTGCTCTGTGACACCTTGATTAGAGGTATTCAACCAAGCCCGCCAAGGCTGTCAAAATTATCATAATTGTTCAAAGTCAGTCATTCTTTGGCGTTAGCTGAGTTCGCCTTCACGTGGTGGTTTACGTGAAGTGAACTCTATCATATCTCAGGATAATTAAATAACCTTGTATGCCTCTACAACTGAGATATCAATATTTAAGGGTTTTACCGTGCCACCTCTAATTAGGCTGGTCCACGGAAACCCATCTACTGCAGTAGATATCGATCCACCAATTAAAAAAATTTTAGCAGCATGACTAGGCTATTTTATTACTAACCAGCTTGCACGGCAAACATCAGTTCATATAGATTTCAACACAATAAACCAGCAGCCAGTCATACCACATTTTCATAAGCCATAATAATTTAAAAACATAATTTACAGTAAAACACGAGGTCTCCAATTACTCTAATTTCAAATCCAAAATTCGATTTTCAAATCAATTAATAAAAATCTGATTTCTTTGATAAATTCCATTTATTTCATAAATTCATATTTTTCTCAATAAACTAGAAATTTACCATTTAAAATCATTTTCACAAAATCATCAAATTGAATAAAATTCCTCTAGATAATTTAGGTGATAAATTGTCCATTCACTGTTCTAGGAGTAGAGATTCTCCTATCCTCCGTCCTCGGGTGTAGTCTCCTACTCGAATGAATTTACTCACCACTTATCCATAATCCATGACACAAAAATCAATAAATTTTGTCAATTTATCACAAATTATTTCAAGCTCTACATGCATGGAATGCCCTACAAACTGTCCGAATAATCGTCTAAATACAGTATTCAGCCTAATCGCCTACATGCGTTCGAATCGACTAAAATTTTCAATTTAATTCCGAATTAATTTCTTTCAACTTCTATACCTCAATTCTATACCTCAATTATACCCAAATTAACTATTGTCCACAAATATGGTGCAAATTATCAGTCTATGTCACAAATTACAAAATTACCCCTATTAAGTAAAAATTCATATTTTTACACCAAAAATTCCCATTATTTTTTTTATATCCATAATTCATTAAAATACACCTAAATACCATAAAATATCATCAAAATCAGCAACCAATCTCTCTCCATAAAATTCAGCCTAAAGTGGGTAAAATGGAAAACAATTATTTTCTTGCCTAAATGCCGCATTGACCTATTTCAATCTTTTACCCAATAAATTGATATACACATGCAATTTAACTCAAATCAACTCCATTTCTTTTTAAATACTTCAATTCACCAAATACAAGCCAATTTACCTAAAATTCATCAATTCCACCTTCACAATCCTTCTTGAAAAATTCGACCATGGTGGGGCATAAATCACTGAATTTTTTCCTACTTAATTCCTATCCCATAATTCATCATTTTCTAACCTATTTACTTGAAATAAAAATCAAATTCATCCTCACACACTCAAGGGTAAATTTGGCTAAGGAAGAATGATGGAGAAAATAAATTTTTCTCTTAGTGTTTTGCTAGCTAAAATCATCAACATATCTAAAAATTAAATTTATCTAACAACTTTCTCTCTCTAAACCCATATGACCAGCTTTAAATCCATCATGAAAACTTGCAAATTAACCATGGAAAATAATGAAAATTACATGGGTAAGGTAGAAATTAAGCTAAGGATGAAAAATTTTACCTTTTTCTTCTTGAATCTCTTGAATCTCCCTACTTTTTCTTGATTTTTCTCTTAATTAGGGTTTATTTTTGTGTTTCGCTCTCTTCCTTCAGGTTAGGCAGACTCTTTGGGGAAGAAGGCTGAAAATTTGGCCTTTTTATAACTTAAATAAAATAATATTATTTTATTATACTTTTTAATTTTTTTATTAATTTATTTTTTTATTATTCTTTCTTTGACTTTATTTTTCCACCATGCATTCCTCTTCACTTATCCATGTCTTGGTCGAGTAATTTTTAAAAATTACACTTTTACCCCTAAAAAATTAAAAATTACATTTTTACCCCTAAAATTGAAAAATTGCCAATATTCATATTTTTCACTCCTCATACTCATACAATACTCCAATTAGTTAAATTTGATCCAAATTCTCTTGAAAATTAAATTTTCGTCCTTGGGTGGTAAAATTACGATTTTGCCCCTATACTACGAAATGTACCAAAAATTGAAACTTTCCACTTATAAATCCTCATATTATGTTCTAAATAATCTAAATAATTAGTCTTGATCAATTGTTATCAAAATCTTTTCCAACAATTCTCGTTTTGTCCTCTAGTGGCAAAATTACTATTTTACCCTTGTGCTCCAAAATTACCGAGAAATTAAATTTATCGCTACCAAATTTCATTTTATGCTCCAATAAATCATATTATATTTCATATAATTATTCTTGGTCAAATGTGATCAAATTCTTTTATGAAAATCTCCATTTTGTCCTTAAATGGCAAAAATGACCGTTTCATTCTTAATCTGTCAATTTTCCCGATCGACTTCAAACTAGACCTCAAACTTCGAATCACTATTTTGAGTAATCCTTGGACTTTGAAATCTTCAATTTCGCTCTTAAAATCATTATTTGAGCTTATTCGAGGTTTAAATCATCTTAGTCGTATTTCTAGTTATAGTTTTACCTTTTAAATACTTTCTTAACTGTTCAAATATACCATCACTCTATTAGTCACATATATAACATGGCAGATATTTTAGGGCCAGGCTTGACATTCAATGTGTTGTTGCTGCATAGGATATTGTGAGAAAGCATGGTAAGGTAAGTAATCAATCGTAGAAATGTGAAATTGAGAATCTTAATTGTTGTTACAATTCGGAAGGATATAGAAGAAATCAATGAGACTTTAGACGACACTTTCAGTGGTTAACGTGATTAAGTCAAGGATTCTAAACTTAAGTATGGAGGGAATTATAAAATGATACCATAACATTATAAAATGATAATCTAACACAAATATGGCCTATTGGAGGTAAATTATGGAACTTGAGGAAGATAAATACTTGATTAGTAAGGATTGTGAGTATAAGGTGTAGAAAAGATGAACTACTTTCATAGTCATTTGTATTGAAAGTCAATAAACTATTTGAGTTACAAGATAAGAAAGACAATTCATTATGAATGATAAGAATTGTGGGATGCCATAAATAGTGAAAAATTGTGTGTGTGTTGTGTTATATATATTGTGAATTCATTACATCATATGGGAAGGATGTCCTAAGGCGGGACTTAGAGAATAAGGATTTTTGGATATGCTCTAAGAGGGAGCTTCTGCATCCTAAATTCAAGAAATTTGAATCTTATAAACTTCAAGGGCGAGATGCAATAATTAAGGGAACTATCCACTTTATAAATATAATTAATTAAGAACTGATGAGTAAAAATCAAGCTCTCGACAACAAGTGGCGTACAATCTGATATACACGTAGCTAAGAGTAAATTTAGAGATCATTGCTTAATCAAGCTTGTACTAAATGTTATGGTAAAGATATGTGAATACTACTAGTGAAATATGCCCAAAGGATGATTTTGGCATATCACAAGAGATGACATAGATATGTTGAAATCAATGTTCTAATTACATATCAAAGTTAGTTTTGCTAATTGTGGTATAGACTCAGAAGAAAGCCACACAGTTGGGAATGATTAAGGTAGTAGCCTTAAAGGTAGAAGAATTGCTTTGATAAAGCAGATTCCAACACTTGTAACCCCAAGTTGCTGATTGCCCAACGTTGTTGTGTTAAAAACCCCTTATGGCTCTAAAGCATGAACAAATTGTGAGTGGCGTTAAGATGAAACTCACAAGTTGAATTATGGTCATTAATCTTAATGTTAAGCTTTGTTATTTGGAGTTTTGAGTACGTTGGGGAAGTATTAAGATAAAGATGATGAGTGAATTGAAAGGTTTCTTTCTTGCCTTATATATTGGCATGTGAGTAAAAGAAAAGTTAGAGAGTTCTTGAGACGGCTACATTGAGATAAATTACTATGGGAAGCATTAAGATGAATAATATGTTGACTAAATTCAAATCCTAAAGAAATAAAAGAGATAGAAGATTAAGCTTTGTTAAAGGCTAAGGAAAAGTGAGTGAAGAGTTAGATGAATATATGAGATATTGACAAAGGATGTCAATGCCAAGTGATGAAATCATGAATGAAAGATTACAAGGGTGGCATAGCAAATGAGTTAATATAAAGTATCATTAGGGGGATTTACAATCTAGTCTAGACTTAGTTGAAAAAAAGAGGGTTAGTAACAAGACAAAGAAAATTGTGTGGTGTTTTAGAAACTTATGATGATAAATTGAGGATTGAATAGACAAGTATGCATTTATATATCTAGGAGGATAAGTGCATGTACTTTGAAATGATATGCTCGAAACATCAAAGAATAAATAAGTGATTAAGTGTTTCAGGAATGCATAAACATCCTTAAGAAGGAAATTACAAATTATATGTGATGAGTATAAAATGTATGATTTTGAAACTTACTAAGGAGCCTAACGGCTAAGTCACGAGTTAAGTGATCACAAGCTGTGATACATAAGTTTAAGATAGGAATCCCCAAGGAAACTCTCAAGAGGAGTTCTGCCATGGATCTTGTGAAAGCAAGCATTAAGTTATGTGGTTATAATAAGGAAGCTGTAAGCTGAGGTGATATTTGTATTAACATTGAAAAGTACTTAAAGAGGACCTTGTTTCAAGTTTTACAATTCCAAGTACAATTAGTAAATTAGCTAAGGGAGAATAATGTTATATTTGGATGAAAGAATGGAACAAAAGATGATTAAAGGTAACCTTGATAATGAAGTCAGATAATGAAAACTTCCTAATATACTATCGAAATTGGAATTCAGAAATGCTTGAGGCATGCATGATTCGAATAAGTCTAAGTCTTAAATGACTAATCAATATCGAAATGCAATAAGGATACAATATATGTTCGAAGCATGAAAGTTAATCGAGAAATAAAGATGACTTTTAGGAATTGTGGCGTTGCATAAGATGCAATGATCAAGTCAAGGTGAATCTTTGAAGCATCAATGAGATTATAAAGCATATACACATATTAGATTACAATTTAATGAAAGTGACATTGTGATGCAAGGACATATAATACAAGGAAACTTAAGCATATAATTGGAAATGAGAATAAAGGAGTATAAACATGTAAATGATGTCGAGCTATGCACAGGCATGATGAGGATTCATATGGATTACGTAAGAGATAATTTGTGGTAAGAAGCAAGTTGAAAGGTATTTTAAACAACTGAAAAAGGGCAATCTAAAATTGATTGTACCCCAATGTTTGTAAGTTAAATATGAGAATATTAACATGAATTATGAAGATTATTATATTGAATCTTGGTTATGGATGGGAACGAACAAAGAGAAATTAGTCTGAAGGAACTTGAAAACAAAGAGCCCTACACATAATGAGGAATGTGGACATCTGAATGTGTGTGTACATACGTATGTGTGGAGTTTATAATATGATCAACTAAGGTGAAGAATTGTTCTTAGTGATTCGAGATTTGAAGTCAATATATTTGATGAGTTATATAGATAGTGCAACCATAAGAAATCCTATCAGAAGTTGACCTATGGTGACATAAGGAATTTTGGGGAAATAGTTAAGGAAATGATATCAAGGAAATGTAATCTATAGCACGGTTAAGTCATACAAAATGGACTAATATGATTAAGAAAATTGAAGTTGCATAAATGCAAGGTAAACATGAGTATGTGGGAATAATCTAGGCCACTAACCTCCTTCAACATTGAGGATACGTACATGAATGAATATGACATGTTAATGATGCTGTAAGCTACACAATAGTGTTTAAGGATAGGATAAATGAATGTCGAGAAGTTTGACAATGAAGAAAGTAATAAGATGGTGATTCGGTATACGTAAGTATAAAATGTGATTGAAATCAGTATGATTAAGATGAAGTTATGGTTCAAATCTAATAAAGGATGATAATAGACATAAATGAGACATTCCAATCGAACTAGAGGTAAATAAGGTGTGAGACCCTATTCAAGCTCGTTAAAAGACAGTATTGTACCGAGTGGTACAACCAAGTTAAATCGAGTCTCGAACTAGTTCGAATAGAAATTCTAAGAGGAATTTGAGAATTCTAAACCCCACAAAATGATTTTAAAGGGTGATTCAGAGTTCAAGGTCCGATTTGGGGTTAATCGGGAACATTGATCGATCAGGGGCAAAATGGTCATTTTACCATTCAAGGACAAAATGGAGATTTTTATAAAATATTTTGATCACATTTGATCAAGAATAATTATTTGGAGTATAATATGTGGTTCAGCAGTGAAAAATTTTAATTTCTGGTGTTTTTGGAGCACATGGGGCAAACGGTAATTTTACCACCTCGGGGGCAAAACGGTAAATTTTCACCCCCAACACTAGTCAGATTTGTGGATTTTATTCATGGAGGCAATGGATAAGCATGGCATAAATATGTGGTGTAGAATTTAAGTGAAAAAGTCAAATAATTAAAATTTTTGGACGAATAGGAAAGTGACGCGTGGCAAGATTATAATATTTTATTTTTAAACTATAAAAATCAGCCCACACACTCCCTAATCACTTAAGTTGGTCGGCCAAAGGAAAGAAAAGCAAGAGGAAACGGAGAATAAAAGGGAAAAACCAAAACCTAGCTAAGAAATCTAGAGATTTCATTGATTTTTTAAAAAAATCAAGTGAAAAAGGTAAGATTTCTCCTATTAAGCCTGAGATTTATTTTTCCCATGCATTTTCCCTTAATATTCATGGTTGAAAAGCATGCTTTCATGGGGAAACCATGGCTGGTCAAATGGATATGGAGAGAGAAATGATGTTTGAATTGTTTGATTTTGAGATATGTTGATGTTTAGAGATAGTTAAGCATGTTTAGAAGCAAAACCGTAAGAAAAGAATCCATTTTTCCTAGAATCCTTCATTGGCCGAACCTAGCATGTTGTGTGTGTGTGAGGGATTGTTTCTATTTCAAGGGAAATGGTTTGAAAATGATGAATTAAGGTGAAAAAGTTAAGTAGGTAAAATTATGGTGCTAGTGCACCAAATGGCTAAATTTTTCCATAAAGAAATGGAAAGGTTTCAATGCTGAAATTGTCATTATTTAAATGCTATTTGATGAATTGAGGTATTACAAAAAGAATAGAGCAATTTGGAGTCAAATCGAACGCATTGGCTAATTTATCGGTAATCGGCCGAATTAGGTCACTGTCAAAATTAAGCGATTAACCGAGCATTTAATGCATTCATATGGAAATTAGGTTAATTTTAAACCTAATTAACACAAATGTAGTGATTAAATTATTGTGCAAATTGTAAAGGTGGTGAGCCCTCGGATAAAGGCAAGAAAGTCACATCAGAGAATTTATAGTCGAAGTGCCCAAATTCGACTCCTAAAAATTTATGAGTGAATTTGCATTTCAAGTTGGTTTTGGGAATATGAACATACTTGAATAAAATGCTTGAATGATTTTATTCAACTCTTTTTTAAAAAAAAGGGAACCTAGGAATAAGCCTTTAGTGAAAAATATTCTATGATGTTAAATATGATTGCGATGCACCTGTGTATATCTGTATGATGCCTACATGTATTGTTGAGATATTTATGTGAAATTAAGTGTACTGAATCTATGTACCATTATATTATGTTGATATGCATTATTAATAAATTTTGGCGAATTTGATGTAACCGTGCATGTGCGGAGTTGGAAGTGCAATGCCGGTTGAATAACAAAGGGTTTGATAATTTCGACCATGCATGTGCGGAGTGGGAAGTGTAATGCCAGTTTAATGACAAAGGTTGTGATGATTACTACCGTGAATGTGCGAAGTGGGAAGTGCAATGCCGGTAATGGAATGGATAATGCACATGCCTGCAATGGTGTTCAAAGTGGGATGCTGAGTGACCCCTTTTCCTAGAGCTTTGATAGTTTTTCGCCCAGGAGCTTGGAAGGGATGCTGGGTGATCCCCTTGCCTAATGCTCCGAGAGGTCTCTACGCAAGAGCTTGGCAGCGATATTAAGTGGTCTTCGTTTGCCAAGTGCTCTGATAAATGTCTATTTTTACCACCAAGGACAGTGAAGACTTGGCGGTGTATATAATTGCTCATGATTTTATGTATATATGTGTGATTGTATGGTATGCGAATTGTTTTAAATTGAGGAAGAAGGGTTTAACATGAAACCCTTGTATGGTTGAGCGAAACCCTCATTCTGTGACAGTTTGTGATAAACCGTTAATTCTGCTATCTTGTTAAAATGATTGGTGAACGAAATTGTACGTGATATATATATGCATATATGGGATTATATGGTATGTGAAACCCCTGTTCTGTGACGGTTTGTGATAAACCATTAATTTTGCTATCTTACTAGCATGATTTGTGAAATTTCATGGATACTTTATCCTTGAATGCGTAATAAATTTTGGGTTAAGGAAAAAAAGGGTTTTGATGAAAATTGACTCGTTTTTAAATGAGTGCATCATGGTTCTTAACTCTTCCTGTGGTTAGTGCTTGTTCCCCTCTAATATTCACTCACTGAGTTTTGTACTCACGTTTTATAAAAATTCATGTTTTCAGATCAAGAGATCGTTGGATCCTAGATCGAAGAGTCTTGACAGTTCGTCTCCTAGGTATGTGTTTGGCATTCGATAGTAACCCTTTTTCTTGCAAATGTCTCCGCTGGAAGTCATGGATCCTTTTGTATTGTGAATACACTCAAACAATGTGAATACGTGTATGCAATGTAAATTGCTAAATACATGACTGGTATAGTGCATGTACATTATTATCGATAATGCCATTGTGATTTAGCTATGTTCACACCCGAGGAAAGGTGTGTGTGTGTATGCATGATTTGATAAATCTGTTAAGCAAGGTAACTGGATAGGCTTGTTTGGGCTTAGTGAGCTATGCTCATTGGGTCCATGTGCAAGTCACGGCCCGCGAAATTGGGTTGTGACATAAGGTGAATAAGTGACTAAAGGTTTGACAATAATTGAAATAAAGATATGTTTGAGTTCAATGATGGAACTAAAGGCATACTAGGGATCTTCATGATAAGAATGAATAATTGAGAAAGATACCATGGTTTTGACTCAAAGATGATAATAAATATAAGTTATGTACCCTAACCTTGTAAAGTGTTCTAGTCAAATTGAAGGTAATAAGGTCCATAGATCAAAATTCCATACAAAGAAGGAAATGGAATATGATGATCGAATGAGATTAACAAACCGATGTTGAGGAGAATTCAAGGACGAATTCTATTTAAGTGGGGGAAACTGTAATACCCCATACTTTGATATGGTGGCTAATAAAGCTTATTGGATGCCAATTGAAGTTAATTATAATGTTTAAAGGTGATGAAAGGTGAAAAGAGTATTTTAAGATAACATATTTTGCATGCGAAGAAATAATAATAAAATAATAATATTTTTATCAACAAAGAATTTGTGAGAAAAAAGTGATTTCGAAGTGAATTGAGGCATAATAAGGTATTTTGGGTACCAAGGAGACAAGTGAATAATTTTAGAATAAAATAATATTAAAATATAAATATTTTAATTAGTGTCAAAATTTTTTATGAAGAAGGAGTATATGGTTAATCTAAGTAGGGGAGAGGAAGAACGAGAAAATTTCGAAGAAAATTAAAGATAGTGGGTCTCGCGTGTTGTTATTAAATAAAACTAACGCTGATAAAAATATATTTTAAATATTATGATGATACCGCGTTGGAGTACAAACTTTATATTTCATTTGTGCATGTGTAATATAAGATAATAAAAGGAAATTGGAGTTAAAAGAATGTTGGGAGGACTAGATTAAAAAGGGAAGAAACTTGAAAGGCAAAATGATAATTTTGCATAAAATTTGGTCAAAGGTTCCAAAGAAAGATTTGACTCCCATCTTTATCAGCCATAACCGTCCTTATCTCCTCCAGCAAAATATTTTTTTCTTCTTCTTCTTTTTCTTTTTAAAGTTTCCAACACCATTTTCATTTCAAGTTCATGAAAATCAATTTTTTTCATGTGATTTTCCTTGTTTTCATCTCAATGGCCTTCTTTTCTTACTTCTTTCCTTTCCAAACTTCTTGGGCACTAAACCTGAACTTCTAACCCCAATTTCCAACACATCTAAACCCTAGGAGAAGAAAAACGAAAAAGAAAGACAAGAAGAAAAAAAGCTTGGTTTTGCAATTCAAATAAGCAAAGGTAAGGATTTTTGTGTTATAAAAAAATAAAAATCCTTGTAGTATTTTTGTAATTCAAGCAAAGGTAAGGATTTTTGTGTTTTTATAACACAAAAATATAATAAATATATTTGTAATTCAAGCAAGCAAAGGTAAGTATTTTTTATTTGGACTTGTTTTAATTTGGACCTCCGACTTGATTTGTTAAATGAACTTAAAGTCTAATTTACTAATGGCCTAAAAGCCCAATTTGTTAATTGGCTTTAAAGCATCCATTGCTAATTGGATTTAATGGGTCATTTGCACCTTGGGTTACCAAGGTGCAGGCAACCAAAAAAAAAAACAAATATAAGGGTAAAATGATAAATTACTTGGTAAGCTCATGAAATATCTTTTTACACGGAATATTTTTGAATTTATTCATTAAAAAATTTATTATTTCAAGTCAAAAAGTTTATTCAAAGGATAAAAGAGTAAAGAACCTAGAAGAGCACACATTTCTTACAGATTGAGACATGGAATCTATCAAAAGATTCATGGTACCTATCAATACATAACCATATGAAATGAATGGAAACAAAGTTGAGAAGCATTTATTGATAGATCCGTGAAATCTATCGATAGATGGTCGTACAGGGAAAAATAAAAAAAGGGGCCAAGGCACAATCTATCGATAGATAAAGGTCAATGCCTAGAATTTTTAGAAAAGATCTATCGATAAATCACCTCGAAAAAGCAAAAATAAAGGGGGTTGAAAACATCATTTGTCTTAAAACAAAAAGGGCAGACATTCTCTCTTAAACCCTCCGAAACCCTAACCTCCAAATAGATTTTTGGAGCCATTTAGAGTTGATTGGAGCTTGGGAAATGTTTTAAGAGGTAAGAATAAGCATTTTTACCAATTGATTTTCAATTTAATCAGTTAATAATTAAGAATCAATTTGGTCTAGTTTTGATGAGATTTTCAATTTAATCTAATTTCCACAAGCATAATCTTTATTGCTTTGCAACATATAGTAAAATGTTCTTAGACCAATTTGGAGAACTCCATGAATTTAACTTCTTTTTTAATAAATGTGGTAAAATGTACAACAGACCCTTCTATCATTGCATGTGGAGTTTGCAATCAATTTCATCTTAAATGAGTTCCTATATCATTGTTAAAATAATTATATAAATTGTCTAATTACAGTTATAATATAATACTATTCACTAGTTAATAAACGATAAAATGTATCTCTCATATCAATCTTTTTACTGTTAAAAACTCTTTTGTCGAAAATGCCTCAAGGAGATTACTATTTTTTTTATTTATGAAAAAGAAAGACATCTAAAAAATTATGTCTATTATTGACTTTAAACTTTTTTTAGTATATATTTAAGAATTATTCAATTTATAAATAAGAATTCTAATTCTATTGAAAGAATTTTATTACATAGATTTATTTGATGCAATTACTTTATCATCAGAGTTTGAATTTTATATTAATGTTTTTTGCTCAATACATTTTATATTAATGTTGCAAGCAAGAAACTCTATGTTAGTTTGATATATTTTGTACATGGGACAAACTTTACTTGCTAATGCTAATAACTGTTAATATGCCATTAATTAATTTACCACTATGTTCAATACATAATTACTATTTAAAAATAGATAAAAAAACAAATATGACGTCAAATACTAGTTTAAGTTCATTTTTTTATTTAAGTTAAACTAAACAATTAATCACTAGTTTTTATTTCATCTGATAACATTTTAACCGATGATGATGCTTAAATTTATCTTTTGATGGTTTTGGGCATCCAGGTCATGTTATTATAAAATTGTCAACTTCTATAACTAATTGTAGACACCCTTTTTATAATAATATAAAATTAATAATAAAATAATATTAATAATAAAATTCAATAAAAAAAGAAAAAAAATAATTTTTTGGCTTCCATTGTCAACAGCACTCAAAGCATTCAATGCTTCTTAAAGCAATTGGATTTTGGGATCACCTCCGGGTGATTTCCTTTGACTTGGAAGCCACCCCATCCAAGATTCAAGCTGAAAAAAGCGTGGTTGATTGTCCAAAGATTTGGACAATCGAGTTCTATAAGAACCCAAAAGCAAAAAGCTTTGAATGGGGAGATTTTTTTGAAAGCTAGAGAAAACGATTCAAAAAAAAAAACAACAACAACAACAAAAACCAATCTTTCCAGAACCAACAACACAAAAACTACCAAAAATCCTAAACCTCTAGCATTTGGAACCACAATCCACAACGATAAAAAAAATCAAAAAATATATAAACAAAAAAAATGATAAAAAAGGGGGTGAAGGTTGAAGTTTTGGGTTTCTTTGGGGGGTTTGAGCTGCCAGTTAGAGGGAGGAAAAATAGTGAGTTTGAGCCACCGATTAGAGAGGGGAAAAAGGGGGTTAGTTGGTCGGCAACAAAAAGAAAGAAGGAGAGGAAAGATTTGAGTGGTGTCAGAGAGAGAAAGGAAAGGTACGATCGGGGTGAAAAGGGAGAAAGGAAAGGTCTAATTTTTGGGTCGATCGACGAGGGAGAAGAAGGGACAAAAGCTTTTGGTCGGATATAGGGACTGTCGGCCTGTTAGCAAAAAAAGAGTGGGAAAGAAAGAGAAAAGTCAGCTGGAAGGTTTAAAGAGAAGTTAGAGGTTTGGCATCCTAGAGAGAGAAAGTAAATGGAGAAAAGAGGAAGCGTGAAAAAAGAAAAGGTTTCTATATTTGGGCAAAGATAAAACGACACCGTTTTCAGGAAAATAATTTTGTTCCAAATGACACATTACTTTTGGCCTTAAAGGAGCGGTGGTTTGCACACCAAAATGGGGCGTTGTTGGAGTAGGATCTACAGACCAGAGCTGCGGGTTGACTGTCTGGGTCCATCTAGCTTGTAAAGGTAAACTTCACTCTATTATTTTCAAAGTTATTGCTATTTGGGTTGGTTCACTTTGTTGGATCTTGGGGATTATTGCTTAATCAGGAAGGATAGGATTAGGTTATTTTAATATAATGTTCTAGAAATTCATAAATATCTTTAGGTTTAAGGAAATAATACTCATGAAAAGTATAATATATATATATGAACGTAAAAATAGTAATATAAATATTTAGGTATGAAAAAATTCAAATGTAGGAGAATATTTTCTTAAGGGTACTTAAACTTAGGTAACTGAAAAATAAATGCCTAAATAAAGTATAATTGTAGTAATAGATTTAGTTTAGTTAAAACGATAAGATAAAAAGGAAGGAAAGAAATATTTGTATCATAAATATATTTAGATATTTGCAAATATAATCAATAAAAAGTACATGATACAAATATCAAAGTTATAAAAAATGAAATGATTATTTTGAGTGATCCGATTATGGAATTCAACTTAAAAAAAGGCAAAGAGTTACCTTTTTCAAGTAGATTTTCTAGGTGAGGAGTTTGAGACGGACTTTCGTCAAAGCGTCAGGATAAATTTGAACTCTATACTCTAATGCTCACTACTCAAATAGTCATTATTGAAAATATACATTAGAAGAAAAATAAATTTACATAACGTTACAATTGAACTTAAACTAATATAATTAGAAAATTAGCTTAAATAAATATCATTACATAAAATTAAGTGAACCATTAATTTAATTAATTGTTTATTTGATAAAAAATAATATGTAGTTAACTAAAACAAAATACTAATCCATTATGTTAGTTAAAAAAATATAGATTTAAATAGAAAACTCTAAAAAAAGATCAATAATTAACAAAAAAATAATAATAAATAATAATAAACATATAAACAAGGTGATAAATTACCTTAAACCATTGAACACATAATTGGATAAATTACGAACCACTTTAATCAATAAACGCGTGCATGTAGATATCATCATTTTATCCTGTCATAGCGTGCCACATTTATCATGTAAATGGGGTGGAATTCCAATGATGGGATTTCCCCGAGAAGTGTGTAGAGACAAGTTCTTTTGGGGATATCTCTAAATGAGAAAAACTTCGAGACTTCAATAAAGTGTTGGGATGGTCTTCGAATGATTTTTCAATTAAAGATAGCCGACCCCATTATTTAAAATAAACAAATCATAACATCATTTTATGCTTGCATCATATGCATACATAAAATCGAATAAAAGATTCAATCAGGCAACTTAATAAAAATTAGTTAATAAACAAGGATTAAGGGAACATAGGAATAAAATAAAGGGTAGGCTACAATAGGATAAATTAAGATTAAATGGTACCGTTCATGGAACAGGCGTCACGGAGGTGCTAACCCTTCTTTGTGCGTAACCGCACTCCCTAACCCATCTCTAAAATTGAAGACCAATTCTTGTTCTTTCGACGGACTTAAGATTAATTTAGGATTTCGTCGATTAGAACCGAGTTAATAGGTGACCGATCGCACCTAGAAAAGACAATTGGTGGTGACTCTTAGTTATTTTATTTTTGCCCACCTCTAGCGGTCAGCTTCCTTGACTTGACACATTACGACAGCTTGGCGACTCCACTGGGGATGCTAGAGAGTCAAGCCATAATTAATCATAAGTTATACTAAGCCTAAATAATGTAGTGTTTCCTTTAAATTTGAGCATTTGTTTTATGCATTATGGTTTCATGCAATAATTGTTTTATAATCATTATTTTATTACTTTTTTTAAAATTGTGAAAAATTTAGGATAAAGAGATGTGAGATTATCCGTCAAAGGTTGGCACGTTCCTTCACACACACGACACATGTTGCATTCATGCATAAACCTTATACCCGGGCTTTGTCCTTTATTAGGAGGGAGTTTAGTAGCTACGTTCTCGTAAAGTGATAACCTCCGCATGGGCCAGTGAACATTCCCACTCAAATTGAACCTAGTCCGTTCGAAGCCTATAATGGGTGACGATCGGGGTGCCTTGCTAGTCTGAGTGGACGAAGTGAGGAACAAATTTGGAACATCTACCCTCGTTCAAAATCGAACTTAACATATAGAAAGCCGTGAAGAGCCATCCCATAGGCAAAACCTTACTAAGCTTGTAATGAGGAGGGCACCCTAATTTAGGACACATGAAGGAACATTCTTGTTTGAATAGTCTTTTTTGGTAAAATAAAAATAGCACATGTCAAAGTGTTTTTTTTTAAATAAAAAAACAAAAAATTTCTTTCCTTTTCCATTTTAAAAAAAAAAAGAGAAAGGAACAAGATTTTTGACATTTATTATTTTTAGAATACGTTAAACATCTCAAAAGAATAGATTTCTTTGTTTTCTTCTAAAAATAAAGGATAAACAAAAAAAAAAGGAAAGATTATTTTTTTTCTTTAAAAAAAAAGCAAACAAAAATATAAAGAAAGGAAACAAAAAAGAAAGGCATTTCCTTCAAGTGGGGTCTTTTAAAAAATAAGAAAAAAAAGGTAGCTAGTTCCATTTGTCCAAGAAAAAAAGAAGAGAAAAAAGCCTCTTCTCTTACAAAAATAAATGAGGAAGGTAAAAAGAGAAAATGATGTTTCTTGCGAAATGAAAAAAAAAGAAAAGAAAATGGTTCTCCATTTAACCAACAAGAAGAGAAAACAAGAAAAGGTTTTTTTTTTTTATTTCTTCCACTGTTTTCAAGAGCCAGAAAAAGAAAGGAATTTTAGTTTTAAATAAAATTTTCTACCACCCACTATGCTCGATTTTCAATAATGTGGTCTTTCATTTCATTTCATACCATCCATGCACCAAGGCATCATAGCATTTCATGCATACATGCAAATATCATATTTTCATCTACATGCAATCATTTCATGTTTGTTTTAATAGAGAAAAACCTTACATTGTTGTTAACTTTGTAGGAAAAAGAATAAATCCATTTTTTTGAAAAATTTTTAGTAAAGTTCCAAATTTTTTGCTTCTAATTTATTTTGGTTTGAGTTAAAAGGATTGAACGATGTGGAACATGAACTAGAAGTAAGGATAAGTGCATTGGAACGTAATCAAGAAGAATTTGGACATGACCTTCGAGAGATGAAAGGACAAATGGCCAAATTGATGGAAATAGTTGAACGTCTCTATGAAGCCAAAGGAAAGCACCCTCAAGAATCCCTATCACTTCAAATCGAACCACACCAAAAGCAATCATTGAATAAAAATCAATTTGTCCTTGATAAACGCAACACAATGCTCAGTCGCTCAAGTAAGGATCAAGGTTTGGAAAAGGTTGTAAAAGGGATGGATGAGTTGAATGCGCAAATGGTTGAGTTGAAAAGTTTCATGACCAAGATGGAATCTGCAGATGCTACACAAACCTAAGCAATGGGTTGCAATCGAGGGCACATTCTCAACCCATCATTTTTCAACCCACAAGAATTCATTTGCAGCCAAATTCATACTCTTGTCCAAGCACTTTTCAACTTCCTTTTCAACAGGCCTTTCAAAGCCAACCACGACCACAATTAACAATCACCCCTACTCCTAGCCTAAGCACCTTTCAAAAACAACCTAAAAAGAAAAAATAGTTTGACCCTATACTTGTTACCTACAAAGAACTCTTTTATCAATTAGTTCATGACCATCTTATTGTCCATGTGCCTTTGGAACCCTTACGACCTCCATATCCAAAGTGGTTCAAGTTAGATGCAAGATGTGATTATCATGGTGGAGCTATAGGACATTCCATCGAAGATTATGATGCCTTCAAGTATCAAGTGCAAACATTAATAGATGTCGAATTGTGTGATCCAACAAAGATGATGAGGCATGGTTGTGGGGAGTACAATTAAGTGTCATGATGAAAAAAGGATTGACTGTGCTGAATTTTTTTTTAGAAAAGTTTTTGTTAAGACCTTAGAACATTTTAATCTTTGACTTCTTTTAAATCTTGAAAGAATGCGTTCATGTTTGTGAAAATTTATGTTGACTTTTCAGGTGTTGTTTAACATTTTCCTAAATGTTGTTTTATAAAATAAAAAACTACAAAAAATGAAAAAAAAAGAGTTTTGTTTGAAATGTGATCATGTTGTTTCACTGTTCACAATCAAGTGTCTTTGTGTTTCAAATCCCTCGTCACACATTTAATCATCCCATCATGCATTCAAACATCCTTCGATTTTGACACACATGCACTTATCATTCATCTTTTTTTGTTGTAACTAGCATCACTAGACTAGACCTTACTGCATTCCATGAAAGAAGAAGCAAGGTTAGTGCTGATTTTCATGGATAAAAGATCTTTAGTATAATTCGTTTCTCAATCTAAGTTGTGTTGGGTTTGGCCATAGATGGCATGCTCAAAATGCTCATCGGAAGGAAAATTAAAAACTTTATAATTAAAATAACAAAAACATGCCTCCATTGATAGATCACCTTGGTGATATTCAACATATAAAAGCACAAAATAAATTATAATTCAGAAAGCTACCTTGCCAAGTAATTTCGTAATCACTATGGCACTTCCTGAAGCAATCCCGCGAACAATTCAAAGAGCAAAAACCCTAGCCAATCAAGTGCTTGGCCTTTAATGGTAGTACACACAATTGCATTTGAACCTTCAACAAATGAGGGACTTTTTAACTAAACTTTGTGCTAGCAAAGAGGGCAACAATTGTCCTTTTCTTTTTTTTCACAATCTTGGCCGAGCCTTTCTTGAAAATTACTTCATAAGCAATTTTCTCTTTTACACAAAGAGAGTGGTGGCAAAGAAAGAAAATGTTTTTCTTTTTTTAACAAAAACTACGTTTTCTTCAATTGTGAAAAACTCTTTTAGAAAATAGTTAAAATGTGACGTATATAGTTAGGTTAAAATAACTTCAAATTTGTAATTAAGCCATCAATATTATAACCATTATAATATTAGGCCCATTACTTAATTAAACTCTTTTAATTAAGTCCTTGGAAATTAAAATCAAAATTAATTTCCTTTATATTTTGCAATCAAGGCCTTATAATTATAACTATTTATAATTATGTCTAAAACTTAATTAAACTATTTTAATTAAGTTTATAGAAGTTAATTACCTAACATGTGATTTAAGTCTAACTTAAATCATCACTCTCCCAATTTTATTCAAATACAATCATTGTGTGTCACCCATTAGGTTCCCAACATGTTGGCAATGGAATTGATTAATGACTTAATTAATTAATATAAATTTCAATCAATTAATTTATAATCAATTCCATAGACCAAGATTGGCATCTAGCAATGCATCATGCCCACCCAATTGTTAGGAGAGTCAAAGGGTTCTTTGACTAGTTGTTAGTGTACAGTCTATCAATGTAATTCATTCCCTCATCATATATCCCAGAGATGATAAGAGCTTGGTACAGTGTCTACTCTTATTGACCTCTATATATGTTCCTGCAGTTATAGTTAGCTTTATAAAGAGTTATGAAACCTTTCCATAATCTCCATGTCGCCTTGGCCAGGGACTTCAATAAGCTAATGTTAACCAAGAACTTATAGGATATGTCCTCTAAAACACTTGAGGTGATGATTCCTATCTTGACCACTCATTTGCCTTCACATGCTTCATACTATACCTAAAAGCATCATGTTTTGGCATCTTTGGTTAGGCACCCGTAGGGATGAAATCAAAGCATAGCACTCAACATATAAGACAACCTGGTGTCTCAAGTCTAGGGAGTATTTACATGACTGACACATGAGAAGTGTTGCATAGACACTAGAGTGTATTACCAAATGCACTTCTCATGACGGGTCATGTTCAGTGAACTTACTCTCTTAGTCAAGCACGTATATTCTAGTTCCAAGTATCTCTATAATTCAATCTATGAGAATGATTGCTTACTTCCAAAGTAAGGAACATAGAATATACTAGTTTCTAAGCATCATTGATGTCCAGTCTCAATGATACATTGACTAGGAACATTTTGAGATTATGCTTTGATGCATAGGAATCTCATAACTACATCACATTACAGCTTCCTTGCAAGGCATATTAATCTTATGGACTTCATCCAATTAGACTTATAACTCATTATAATTGATGTCTTATTGATGAAGGAAAACCTTTAATCATTTAACGTGAATGATACTATTGCATGATTGGAATCAAGCCTTAACCAATCCTAATTGGTTGCAGGGCTCATCCCAACAAGTTGTTTCTATCTTGTGAAAAAAGAAAAGCTCGAGGGAGCCTACCTACAAGTGATACAATAGGGGGCTTAAGCTAGAATCATGGGAGATGAACAATTAGATTTGATAAAGAAGATAGAGAAGACACAAGAAGAAATGAGAAACAATTGGCAAAGCTAGTGAAGAAAGTGAATGCAGATGAAAAGAGGGGGATTATCAAAGGATCTATATGTTTCCAATGATTAAGCCATTCATCAACACAAAAGCAAAATATGTAAATTTTAAGGGTCGTCTTGATCACTTTCTAGTTGTGTACATGTTTTGAGGGAAGAAACTCTTGGGAATGTGGACTTTTTTTTGTCATGCATAATTTGATATGAGTGCATATTGGGTTTTTATTATTATAACATGTTGTCATGAGTTGAGTCAAGTTTGTAAATATGAGTATGAAAATTGCTCAAATTTCCTTTAGTTCTTACTTATTAATTTTTCTTTATTTTCAAAAAAGACGAATTTCGAATAATGCCCTATACTACTTGTTTCCTAAATCATACTTGAAAAGAAAAAAGAAAAGAAAAAGGTTCTTATAAAAGAAATGGTGAAAAGAATCTTGAAAAAACCAGTGGTTGCTATTAACCCATCCTCCTAAACATTCTCAAACCATATCTACAAACACTCTCAATGCCTTGACTAAGTGAATACAGGCTATTCAAGGGCCTGAATCCAAAAAAAAGCAAAAGCTCTAAAACTTCATCAAACTTATCCTTTCACAATCGAGGATGATGGTTTTCATCTAAGTAATGATCAATGTTGTAAAAGTCATCATTTTCAAAAGAAAAAAAATTTGAACTCTTGGAAAGAATATGAATTTGGTAATTTGATAAGTGTCAAGACTAGCCAGAGCTTCAAATACATCAAAACCACTCAACCTCTTTCAATTGGATAAAAAATGTGAGTTTCTCCACCCATTCCTTAAGGTTGTCCTTCATCCATACTCTAGAGGCAAGATAGTCAGAAGACGAAAAACTTCCCAATACTTCCAAGACAACTGACTTATAAAATAACCTTTGTTTCTCCCTTATTTAGAAATGCTAACAAAAGCAATTTGTGAAATTGAGGATTGAAATGAGATCTCTGAAGATCTTGAAAGGGTCATAATTGCTCAAACTTTGCTTAAGCCTTCATTTGAGTGGTTGATCAAGGAGGGGCATCCTCGTGAGTTTTTTATTTTGGAAATTTTGAGTTAAGCTTTGAGTTGTGAAAGTATGAAAAAAAAAAGAGAGGAAAAAAGAAAAAAAAGAAAAAAGAGAATACTGAAAAAAGTTGATAGCAACATCATGTGCTTGAGACATTCAAACAATGTCAAAGAAAGCAAAAGAGAAAACAACGAAAAATCAATTTTTACTTCAAAATTCATCTTTCTTGGGATTGTTCTTCAAGGTAAGTAACCATATTTGAGATTGGAAATGGCCATGTTCCATTCTTCCATTTGTAAATGAGAAATTATCCATTTGCTGCCCTTTTGAGCCTATCAAATTTTTTCTAAATGCACTTTAACCAAGGATCACCTTTCATATTGGAAAGGCAAATATGTATGAGAATCTTGCCTAGGAACGTGGAGAATAAGATCACATTTGAAGAAAGAAAACACCTTGTATGAAGAGGCTAATGCAAAAGAATTCAAGTTTTAAACCCATCAAAAAGAAAATTGAAAAAAAGATTATCAAAAAAGTGATGAAAAAAGGAAAAGGAAAAATAATGAAAAGACATGCTTTGAAAAATCAAAAAGACAAATGTCTACAAAGAGTTTCACATGAATGATCCTTGATTGATCACCTTTAAATACATGTTTTGAGCTTTTTTGTCCATTCTATCAAAGCCCTTAACCGTAACTTATATTGCGTGCTTTAAAAAGTCCATTTTTGATCAAGTGTGGATACTTAAATTGAAGAGCTTTCTTCTAAAAAAGGCATTACAAAATCAAAGAGGTCTTGGCCTTTTTTTTTCTTTGCCAAGATTATCCATGTGAACCCCTCAATACATTTTAGATATAGTTTGAATTCTTTTCAAGTGCATGGTGGAACGATCAATGAAAAAAGATAAAAAAAGATAAAAAAAAAGAAGAAAAAAAAATGAGCTTTAGGATGAAAACTTGAAAGGGCAACCTAGAGAAAAAATGGGAACTGGTGAAACCCCTTATGATTTTGACTAGTAAGAAGCACGATAGAGAGATCATTTCAAAGCAACCTGATAACTCTATTATATAGAGTTATCATAAACTATTTTGGGGTATGAATTTTGCTAAGTCTTTGAGTTTGTAGTGTAATCCTTAGGAAATCTCTATGCTTTTTAGTTGTGGTTAGTGTATGTGGCAACAATTTCAAATTATGCAATTTTAGCTTAATCTCGTGCCAAAGATACTCCTTTCAGCCTCTGATCATTTAATCTTTTAATGTTGAAGGTAATGCAAGGAATTGGACCATAATTACAAATGAGGGTGCAAGGGAGCTTTAATGGCAACTGAACATGCTGAAATTTTGAAGTCATAAATTGAGCTGTGGAAGTCCAATTGAGGTGAAGCTTGAACCAATGGAAAGCCGAGACAATGAGCTACAACTTTGGTGTTCAGCACTTCACCCAAATATGAACAAATCATGATCAATTATGGAGCTAAAGATTAAGGACTGTAGTAGCTTACATAGAGCAAACAGAAAGTTTCTAGCTGCAGCCAAAATGCAAGTTGGCTGCAGCGAGAAACAGGGGCAGAGCTAAGCTGCCAAGTCAGAAAGCTTCTGGCTATAACAAGAACCAATTCTCGCTGCAGCCAAAATGCTGTTGTTTACAAGGCCAAAACAGAAAGTTTCTGGTTACAGCCATAACACGTCAGACAAGGAATTTTTGACACGAGATTCTAAGTTAAGTTGAGATAGGAGGGGGGTATAAATAGATAATTTTGCACTGAGAAAAGGGGGATTTTGGAGAGGCTACTTTGGGCAAGCTGAGGCAAGAACAAAAAGGGAAAAGGGAAGAAGAATCAAAGGCTGGAAATCAACAAAAAAATTGCTTCAGAACATTTTCTTTCTTTTCAGATTTGATTCTCTCTCTATCTTATCTTGTAAAATAATGCTTTTGCTTACTGAAATGTGTACTCTCCTCCTTAGTATGTTGAGCTAAACCTTTTACACTAGGATTATGGTTGATTTTAATATGTAAATGGGATATTCGGTTGGTTTATTGCTTATTTTCAATGGAAAGATTGATGTTTATTCAAATTAGTATTTATTGCCCATTTATTTGCTTGATCACCATTTAAATATGTTTAGGTATTTAGATGACACTTGAAAGAGTTAGTATAAATTAGGCCTTGATTTGGGTAATGTGTGTTTAATACACTTAAAAAGAAATTTCAGTGTGTTGATTTGCAATTAGAGTAAACATACATTTAATTGCCATACATAGTCAATTTATAGATCCTTGGCTTCAAGAACTTAAGCTAGTTGTATCCTATAGACATATAGTGATTCAATTAGACTAAGTAAGTGTGTAATATCTCGACGGAAAGTTACACATGCTTTTGGATTCTAGACTAACATCAATTTTTAATGAAATTAAGTAATTGAGCCAACCAAACTCCAAGTGAAATATTAATGGATACCATAATCCTAGATTATTAGATTAAAGTTCCTGCCTCAATTTACTAATTGCATCACTTAGGTTAGAATTAGATAATTAGGTTACATTTTAATTAATATTCAAAAATTGGTACTTGGATAAAATTAGCTTGTGTTAATTTTAGTACTTAGCAACAATTGTTAGATCAACTCCTTGAGGACGATAACTCAACTCACTTCTTTACTACTTGTTACGATCGTGTCCACTTGTGCGTAATCTTTGCTTGAACTTTGCATTCAGTTTTGAACATATCTGATATTACTCAACAAAAGATAAATTTTTATAATGACCAAGTTTTTGGCGCTGTTGTCGGGGAATTGTTTTCTATTCTTATGCTAATATTAATACTAAACAAGCTAGTCTTAAGTCAAGTTTTATTTTTCTTTATTAATACGTACGTAAAACCATCATGATAGGAGAAGAGTAAGAAGCTTGGAATAGGTTTTGCATGATTCGGAGATAAAGGAAACTTTTCAAAGACTACTTAGACAAGATCCCCAAGAATGAGAGCAAGTTGAAAATATGGCTGGGAATCCGAGGAAACAACATGTCAGGGAGCATGAAGTAGCAGATAATAGATCTTTGAGAGATTATGCAGTCCCAATGGTATAAGGTCTTCATTCAAGTATTCGGAGGCCAGCAATTCAAGCAAACAACTTTGAGATCAAGCCGACCATTATCCAAAAGATACAAACATCAATTCAATTTGGAGGCTTGCCCAATAATGACCCCAATGCTCACATTGCTAATTTTTTAGAGATTTGTGACACTTTCAAGCACAATGGGGTCACCGATGATGCTATACGATTAAGGTTATTTCCTTTCTCATTACGGGACAAGGCAAAAGTTTGGTTGAACTCTCTTCCTACTGGCTCCATCACTACCTGGGATGACCTTGCACAAAAGTTTCTAGCCAAGTTCTTTCCTTCAGCAAAGATTGCAAAGATAAAGAACAACATCACTTCTTTCACACAATTTGATTCCAAGTCTTTATACGAAGCATGGGAGAGGTATAAAGACTTGCTCAGGAGATGTCCACACCATGGATTGCCTAAGTGGTTGCAAGTGCAAACTTTCTACAATGGGTTGCTAAACTCGATTCGGACTACCATCGATGCAGCAGCTGGAGGTGCTCTCATGGCAAAGTCTATCGACGATGCAAATGACCTCCTAGAAGAGATGGCATCCAACAATTATCAATGGCATTCAGAGAGAGCTTTTCCAAGGGGAGTAGTTGGGGCTCATGAGCTTGAAGCCATTAATGCATTGACAGCTCAAGTGGCTACTCTCACGAAAAAAAATCGATGCCTGCGGAGTCCATGTTGTACAAAGCCCATTTGTTACTTATAAATATTGTGGGAATAGGCATGCTATTGAGTAGTGTCCAATGAACACGGAGTCGTTGCAATTTGTGGGAAACAAGCAGCAGAATTTTTCACAACAGAACAACCCGTATGCAAACACATATAACCCAAGGTGGAGAAATCACCCGAATTTCTCTTAGGACGGCCAGTAAGGATCTTTATCAGCTCCACGTCCATATTTTCCTTCGGGTTTTCCTCAACAACCTAGACCCCTAATGCAGGAAAAAAAGCCTTTTATGGAAGACTTACTCATGCAGTACATGGCAAAGACAGATGTTCTTATTCACAGTCAAGCAGCCTTGTTGAAAAATCTGGAAACTTAAGTGGGGCAATTAGCCAATGCTGTCAATGCTAGACCATAAAGAACATTGCCTAGTGACACAGAGCCAAATCCAAGAAGAGAAGGAAAAGAGCATGTGAAGGCCATCACTCTTAGGAGTGGGAAAGAATTGGTTAGCAGTAACAGTAAGCAAGAAAAGCCTGCAGAAAAACAAAGTGATAATGAAGCGACAATTGAAAGTTCTGACCAGTAGAAGCAAGTCAAGGATACACAAGTCATAAACCCACCACCACCTCCATTTCCTTATTGTCTCCAACAGCAAAAGTCAAAAGCTCAATTTCAGAAGTTTTTGGAAATGTTCAAAAAGCTCCACATAAATATACCTTTTGCTGAAGCATTGGAGTAGATGCCTTCATACGTCAAGTTCTTGAAGGATATCTTCACAAAGAAAAGAAGACTTAGTGAGTATGAAACTGTGGCTTTAACTGAAGAGTGTAGCACCATTATTCAAAAAAAGCTCCCGCCAAAGCTCAAGGATCTAGGGAGTTGCACTATACCTTGCACTATTGGGGCATTGTTTTTTGATAAAGCTTTAAGTGACTTAGGGGCTAGCATAAATTTAATGCCTTTGTTAATTTATTGAAAGTTAAGATTAGGGGAAATCAAGCCAACCACGGTGACACTACAACTAGCTGATCGCTCTCTCACTTATCCTGGAGGTATTGTGGAGTATGTGCTAGTCAAGGTTGGTAAATTTATTTTCTGGGTGGATTTCATTATTCTTGACATGGAAGAGGATCGGGAGGTACCAATCATACTTGGGAAACCCTTTTTATGCACAGCAAAAGCTCTTATTGATGCAAAAAAATGAAAGTTTACATTGAGAGTTCAAGACCAAGAGGTAACATTCAATATTCTTCGAACTGTAAAATTTCCCAATGATCATGATGAATGTGTTGCTATAAGTGTTGTCAATAGTGTCACCCATGAGGTATTTGAGGAAAGTTACCCCTATGACCCTCTAGAGGCATCTTTAGTAGCTAGTTTTGAAATAGAGGATGATGATTTTGTTGAATGTGTGAAATTATTGGATGTATCTTCTCGAGTGTCAAGGACACCATTCAAAGCATTAGATTTTTCTACTACTTCATCATCAACAAAGCCATCTATTGAAGAGTTTTCTTCATTGGACCTTAAGCCACTACCTTCACATTTAAGGCATGCATTCCTTGGTATATCATCTACTTTTCCTATTATTATTTCCTCTGCTCTTACTAACTTGCAAGAAGAAAGACCTTTGAGAGTGTTGAGGGAGCACAAAAGGGCTATAGGATGGACTATTGCAAACATAAAAGGGATTAGCCCTTCCATTTGCATGCATAAAATCCTTTTGGAAGAAGATCACCACACTTCCATTGAGCACCAAAAGAGACTTAATCCTATTATGAAGTAAGTGGTAAAGAAGGAAATTATCAAATGGTTGGATGCTGGTATCATCTACCCCATTTTAGACAGCTCATGGGTGAGCCCTATTCAATGCATCCTCAAAAAAAGCAGGATGACTGTGATCCCCAATTCAAATAATGAGCTGATCCCTACGAGGACAGTAATCGGATGGTGGGTATGTATGGATTATAGAAAGCTCAACCAAGCAACAAGAAAAGATCACTTCCCACTTCTTTTTATAGATCAAATGTTAGACAACTTAGCCGGTAAAGAATTTTATTGCTTTTTAGATGGTTACTCGAGTTATAATCAGATTGCTATTGCCCCCAATGATCAAGAGAAGACTACATTTACTTGTCCTTATGGCACTTTTGCCTTTAGGAGAATGCCTTTTAGTTTGTGCAATGCTCCAGCAACTTTTCAAAGATGCATGATGTCTATTTTTTCTGATATGGTTGAAAAATGCCTTGAAGTGTTTATGGATGATTTTTCTATGTTTGGTAATAATTTTGGTGATTGTCTTTTGAACCTTGCTAGGGTCCTTCAACGATGTGAAGACATTAACTTAGTGCTAAATTGGGAAAAATGCCATTTCATGGTTGAAGAAGGTATTGTGTTGGGACACAAAGTTTCTAGTAGAGGCTTGGAAGTTGACAAAGTTAAAATTGAGTTAATTGAGAGGCTTCCACCACCAACTTCAATGAAAGGTATTATAAGCTTTTTGGGTCATGCTGGTTTTTATAGAAAGTTCATTAAGGATTTTTCAAAATTTCTAAACCTTTGTGCAATTTGCTAGAGAAAGATGTCCCATTTAAATTGGATGATGCATGTCAGGCTGCATTTTTAGAATTGAAAAGGAAATTAGTTTTTGCTCCCATCATTGTAGCTCTTGATTGGAATCTTCCCTTTGAGTTGATATGTGATGCTAGTGACCATGCTGTAGGAGCAGTATTAGGCCAAAGAAAATCTAGAATTTTTCATTCAATTTATTATGCAAGCAAAACATTGAATAAAGCTCAAATGCACTACACCACCACTGAAAAAGAATTGTTAGCTGTAGTATTCGCATTTGATAAGTTTCGTTCTTATTTGGTTGGCACTAAGGTTATTGTATACACTGACCATTCTGCTATTAAGTATTTGATTACCAAAAAAGATGCCAAACCAAGGTTGATTAGGTGGATCTTACTACTACAAGAGTTTGATTTAGAGATTCGTGATAAAAAGGGAATAAAAAATCAAGTTGCAGACCACCTCTCAAGATTAGAGTCAGAACATCAAGGTCAAAAGGAAACTTTCATCAAGGAAACCTTCCCGGATGAACAAATCCTTCATGTAAATGAGAAATCAATTCCTTGGTATGCTGACTTTGTCAATTATTTGGTAAGCAACATCATTCCCTCATATTTAAATTTCCACCAGAAAAAGAAATTCTTGCATGATGTTAAGTCTTATGTGTAGGATGAGCCCTTTTTGTTTAAGTAGTGTAATGATCAAATTTTGAGAAAATATGTACCAGAAGAAGAAGTTCAAAGCGTTCTTTATCATTGCCATTCTTTTGACTATGAAGGACATTTTGGAGGAACAAGAACTGCTGCTAAAGTCCTCCAATTAGGTTTGTATTCTCCTACATTGTTTAGAGATGCTTACAAGTTTGCTTTGCATTGTGACAGATGCCAAAGGGTGGGAAATATCTCCATGCCACAAGAAATGCCTCTCCACAACATGCTGTAAGTAGAAATTTTTGACATGTGGGGCATTTATTTCATGAGGCCATTTACATCTTCATTTAACAATAAATATATCTTGCTTGCTGTGGATTATGTCTCCAAGTGGGTGAAAGCAGCAGCTTTTCCTCACAATGACTCTAAGGTGGTAATGAAGTTTATTAAGAGGAACATTTTCACTCGATTTGGCACTCCAAGAGCAGTCATTAGTGATGATGAGAGTCATTTTTGCAAAAAATATGTTGATGCACTTCTTGCAAAGTATGGAGTTAGACACAAGGTTGCAACTGCGTACCATCCTCAAACTAGTGGCCAAGCAGAGGTGTCCAATAGAAATCAAAAGGATCTTGGAGAAAATGGTTTATCCTTTAAGAAAGGATTAGGCAAGTAGATTAGATGATGCATTGTGGGCTTATCGGGCTGCTTATAAGACCCTAATTGGCATGTCTCCATACAAGTTAGTCTTTGGAAAAGCTTGTCATTTGCTAGTGGAACTTGAACATAAGGCTTATTGGGCAATAAAGAAATTGAATTTGGATTTACAAGCAGCAGGTAAGAAGAGGTTGTAGCAATTAAATGAGCTTGATGAATTTCGCCTTCAAGCTTACGAGAATGCTAAATTGTACAAGGAGAAAAGAAAACAATGGCATGATAGAAAGATAGTGCAACGAGACTTTGAGCCAGGTCAATTAGTGTTGTTGTACAATTCTCGATTGAAACTATTCCCGGGAAAACTAAAATCGAGGTGGTCAGGGCCGTTTATTGTTTCAAAAGTCTTTCCACATGGTGCTGTGGAGGTAATGGATAGCAAGACAAATGAAACTTTCAAGGTTAATGGACAACGTTTGAAGTACTACTTTAGAGGGATCGTTGATCGTCAACGTTCGTTTATCTGTCTAACCGACCGTCACTAAGCTTTCATAAAGTCTAGCTAAAGACTTAAAAGCAAGCGCTACTTGGGAGGCAACCCATGTTCTTTACCCCTAATTTTCTTATTTTAAAGTTTAATCACTAGGTTACAGAATGCTTTACATTTTTATTCTTACAAAATTTACTTTGATATTATAATTTTTAGTTTTATTTAACGAATCCATGCTTCCATTTTTGCTTTAATATGATCATTTTTTTATCTTGTTTACTTATCATTTTCATGCACAGCAGTATGGTTTTAACTTTGTTTTCTTTATTTCTGACAGAAAAAAGGGAGCAGCAAAATGAATTTTAGACAGCAAACATAGGCAGAAACAGAAAGTTTTTGGCTACAGCGAGCTCCCAACCTCGCTGCAGCGAGAATTGTGAAGCAAAGAATTGGAGAAATAGAAAGTTTTCGATTACAACGAGCACCCAACCTCGCTGCAGCTAGATTTGTGCAGCAACAAGATTGAGAAACAAAAGGTTTTTGCCTACAGCAAGAACCCATTCTCGCTGCAGCAGAAAAGAGAGCAGAACTGATGTTGAAAAACAAAAGGTTTTTGGCTACAGCGACCTTCCAATTTGGCTGTAGCGAGATAAAATCAGTGAGAAACAGAAAGTTTCTCGCTGTAGCGAGCTTTCAACCTCGTTGCAACTCGAAAGGAAAAAAAAATAAAATAAAATAAAAGAGAAAAAAATAAAAATAAAAAAAAATAAGAGAAAAAAATAAAAAAAGAAAAAGTAAATATTCAAAATAAAAAAATTAAATAAAAAATTAAAAAAATTAATTAATTAAAAAAATGCAAGAATAAAAAAAACAAAAAGATGCAAAAAAACAAACAAAAAAAAACTCGTGGGACCATTGAACCCATGGGGTCCTCGCTACAGCAAGCTACCAAGCTCACTGTAGCAAGGGTCCTGCTGGGTTAGGGACCCCTTGCCCAAGAGAAAGGCATTGCAGCGAGTTCCCATGCTCACTGCAGCGGGGTCTTGCTAAGTTAGGGACCTTCCCCCTACCTTTTCTACCCGATAGAAATAGGCTGCAGTGAGAGCCTTGCTAGGAGCAAACCCCAGGCCGACCGATATGGGCTGCAGCAAGCTTCCAATCTGGCTGCAGCAAGATAAAATCAGTGAGAAACAGAAAGTTTCTCGCTGTAGCGAGCTCTCAACGTCACTGCAGAAAAAAAAAACAAAAAAGAAAAAAATAAAAATAAAAAGAAAAAAAAGTAAAAAATTCAAAATAAAAAAATTAATTAATTAAAACATTCAAGAATCGAAAAAAAAAACAAAAAGATGAAAAAAAAACCCCGCGGGACCTTTGAACCTGTGGGGTCCTCGTTGTAGCAAGCTACCAAGCACGCTGCAGCAAGGGTCCTGCTGGGTTAAGGACCCCTTGCCCAAGAGAAGGGCGCTGCAGCGAGCTCCCATGCTCACTACAGTGGGGTCTTGCTAGGTTAGGGACCTTCCCCCTACTTTTTCTGCCCGATAGAAATAGGCTGCAGCGAGAGCCTTACTGGGAGCAGACCCCAGCCCGATCGATATGGGCTACAGCAAAGTCCCCCTGCTCGCTGCAGCAAAGTTCTGTTGGCCCCCTCACCCCCATTGTCTTTTTTGCTCGAGAGAACTAGGCTACAACGATCTCTTTTGCTCGCTGCAGCAACCTCCTTGCCGAGACAAAGGGGCTGTAGTGAGCTCTTCAGCTCGCTGCAGCAACCTCCTGCTGGGTTAGGGACCCCCTACCCAATAGAAGCAAGCTGCAATGAGCCCCTCTGCTCGCTGCAGCAACGTTCCCCTCACTGCAGTAGATCAATGCTAGACCCCGCTTTCCTTTTTTTTTTGGGCGAGACATATGCACTGCAGCGAGTACCCATGCTCGCTGCAACAAGTTCTCCCCATCCCCCACTATAAAACCGACCCTCTCTCTCTCTCTTATATCTTTTAAATTCCAAGCCCTAACCCTTTCTCCCTCTAAAATCTTCCCTTCTAACTTTCAAACACCCTTATACCCATTACCAAAAATCTTCACAAAAACATCAAAAGCTTGCCACCAAAATCAGAGTTTGAAGATTGTTATCCAAAATTCTCCATTAAAGTGCAGCTTTGGTAAGTTACTTTCAACTCTTTGTTGAGTGTAGCTTTGGTGAAGTACTTTAAAATCTTTGCTGAGATTTTATATTTTGAAGAAAATAATTGTGTTGCAAATTTTGGGTGGCTAAGTTGTATTGAGCTTTGATTATTTTGAAGACTAGTGGTAAAATCTTTGAAATTTTGTGGACTTTTTTTTACAATGGGAATGGAAAAATTTCTGCATATTATATGGTGATTGAGGGTTAGGTGCATTGGTGATTTTTCAAGATAGCTGAAAATTAATTTCAAAAAAGAGGTTGATTGTGCGTAATTGTGAACGAAAAATTGCTGATCATTAAGTACTAGGTAGTGCTAGCTTGTATTAGGAAGTGTCAAGTGGACAACTAAGAGAGGAACATGACACCAAAAAAAGCTAAGACAGGCAGTTCTCGTATTGATAGAAACAAATTTGTGTAAGCTGAGGCTCAACAAAGACATACAAAATCCCTGCTAAATAAGCCTCCAGTGCTTGAAAGAGGGATTGATTTGCCACATGTTAGTTATGCCGATATTTCAAGTTTAATTCAAAGAAGAAAATGGGAAACTTTCTGTGCACACCCTGAGGCAGCAGTTATTCCTGTGGTTAGGGAATTTTATGCAAATGTTGTTGAACAGGAGAACGGAGTGGTATTTTGTAGAGGAAAAAAAGTGCCATTTGATAGTCGCACAATTAATAAATTTTACAATATTCTAGACTTAGAGAATGATGAGTACACCGAGTTCATTAATGGAGAGGTGGACTTAGATGAGGTAATTAACCTGTTGTGCAACCCTGAGACTGAATGGAAATGTGCTCGGGGGGTTCCCTCATCATTCAAGGCTAGTGCTCTCAAGATTAACTTTAGAGTTTGGCACCACTTCGTCTCCGCCAAGATGTTGCCAAGTAAACATAACAATGATGTGTCCAAAGAGCGAGCTGCCTTAATCTATGCCATCCTTTTAGGTAAGTCCCTAGACATTGGTCAATTACTTTTTACTAATATTCTTCACATTGCTGGTACTTCTAGGAACAGCCTATGGTATCTGTCACTCATCATTGCATTGTACAAACAAACGGGTGTCCAATAGAGTCAAGATGAGGAAATTATGCAACCAAAAGCTCCATTGGACAATGAGATAATACAGAGGATGCAAAGACATCAACTTCAACTTGCTGTTGCAAGCTCATCTGCTCTGCCAAGACTCTTAGCTCCTTGCAAACAAAGGACATTGCCACAGCGAATGAACCGCTTGGAGCAATGAATAGTGAATATGGAGCAAATGTTGAAAGCAATGGTAGAGCACATAGGAATGGATATGGCTAATTTCCCACAACCAACTAAAGGCACGACTGATGAAGAGGATGGAGTGGGGGAAAATGAATCTTGTTGAAGAGGAGTATTCTTTCCTTAACTTTTATTAACATTGAGGTTAATGTTAGATTTAAGTTTGGGGGGGAGTTTTAAAGCTTTAAAACTTTGCTTTTATATGTCTTGTTCTTAGGTATTTGTGATAGTTTTTACTTTTGAATTTCAAGTTAATAAGTTAGCTTAGTTAATTTCTGAAAATGATGGATTTAATAGTTCATTGCATCAATTGTTTAGGTTGCTTATCCAATGAAGAAACATAGTGGCATTTTATTCTTCTGCTCTTAGTGAATAGGAATATTGTGCAAGTGCGGTATTGAACTCTGTTGTTAAGCATCATTGTAAATTGTGTTTTTCCACCTTATTGTGCACTTGTTTCTTGCTTTAACTAGTTGTGATCACTTAAAGAAAGGTTATGCAAATGTGAATCTTTGAATCAAATCTTGAGTTTTAGAATTTGTTTTAGTTTCTCTCGAGGCGAAATCCTAGGCTACACTTGGATAGGGAGATGACTTAGGACATCTTTGGATCGATTGAGCTTTTTGAGCCTACCTTATATAATTATATCCTTAGTCACCCTTGTTTGAGCCAAATTTTTTCCTTTATTTCATTACACACTTAGCAAAAGCCTTAACTTATCAATAAAATGTCCACTTTAACACCCATCACTCCTAGATGCATAGGTTATTTTTAGGAGATATTTTGAGCTAAGAATTGGTGAAAAAGGTAGAGAAGTGGAATTTACTCAAAAAAAAAAAGAGACAATATAGAAACACACCCCACTACTTATCATAAAATGACACAAGCTTGGGGGTGTCAATTAAAAAAATAATTAAAAAAAACATAATAAAGTGTTTGATGAAATTAAAGGATGATGAATTGAAGAAAAAAAGGTATGATTAGGAGCAGTGCAAACCAAAGCTCATTAGAGATCCTAGAATAATCATGTGCTTAGGGTGATTTGAGCTATATCTTATCCTTTATCATACCTTTACCCAAGCCCTTCACTATAAGCTAGATAAAGTCCTAAAGATCCGTGATTGAGTGCTAGCCTACATTAGTGGAAAGAGAGCCGAAGAGTAAACGTATGAAACTTTTGATTAATTTAATTTCTTGCATGAGCATAACCTGATCTGAGTGACGTGATAAGTATTGTAAGGAATTTTACACACACTCACGAGAAACCAATTGCAAATGAGCTTGCAATTTTGTTGATACATGAACTTACATAATATTGGTGATTTGCTGTGAGCTCGGATATTAGGCAACTTACGAGGAATTTAAAGCCAACCTTTGAGTTGGTGCAATGAAGTTGTCAGTTAATGTTTTCGATTCTTAGGTATCTTTTAGCATTTTATGTTTTGCTCAAGGACTAGAAAAATTTAAGTTTGGGGGTGTGATAACTCTATTATATAGAGTTATCATAAGCTATTTTGAGGTATGAATTTTGCTAAGTCTTTGAGTTTTTAGTGTAATCCTTAGGAAATTTCTATGATTTTTAGTAGTGGTTAGTGTATGTGATAACAATTTCAAATTATGCAATTTTAGCTTAATCTCATGCCAAAGATACTCATTTCAGCCTCTGATCATTTAATCTTTTAATGTTGAAGGTAATGTAAGGAATTGGACCACAATTACAAAGGAGGGTGCAAGGGAGCTTTAATGGCAACTAAACATGCTAAAATGTTTGAGGCATAAATCGAGCTGTGGAAGTCCGATCGAGGTGAAGCTTGAACCAATGGAAAGCCGAGAAAATGAGCAGCAACTTTGGTGTTCAACACTTCACCCAAATCTGAACAAATCATGATCAATTATGGAGCTAAAAATTAAGGACTGCAGCAGCTTACATAGAGCAAACAGAATGTTTCTGGCTGCAGCCAGAATGCAAGTTGGTTGCAGCGAGAAATAAGGGCAGAGCTAAGCTACCAAGTCAGAATGCTTCTGGCTGCAACGAGAACCAATTCTCACTGTAGCCAAAATGCTACTATTTACAAGGCCAAAACAGAAAGTTTTTGGCTGCAGCCATAACCTAATCTCACTGCAGCCAGAACATGTCAGACAAGAAATTTTCAACACGAGATTCTAGGTTAAGCTGAGATAAGAGAGGGGTATAAATAGATAATTTTGCACTAAGAAAAGAAGGATTTTGGAGAGGCTACTTTAGGCAAGCTAAGGCAAAAACAAAAAGGGAAAAGGGAAGAAGAATAAAAGGCTAGAAATCAACAAAAAGACTGCTTAAGGATATTTTCTTTCTTTTCAGATTTGATTCACTCTCTATCTCATCTTGTAAAACAATGCTTTTGCTTGCTAAAATCTGTACTCTCCTCCTTAGTATGTTGAGCTAAACCTTTTACACTAGGATTATGGTTGATTTTAATATGTAACTGGGATATTGGGTTGGTTTATTACTTATTTTCAATGGAAATACTGATGTTTATTCAAATTAGTATTTATTGCCCATTTATTTGCTTGATCACCATTTAAATGTGTTTAGGTATTTAGATGACACTTGAAAGAGTTAGTCTAAATTAGGCCTTGATTTGGGTAATGTGTGTTTAATACACTTAGAAAGAAATTTCAGTGTGTTGATTTGCAATTAGAGTAGACATACATTTAATTGCAATACATAGTCAATTTATAGATCCTTGGCTTCAAGAACTTAAGCTAGTTGTCCTATAGACATATAATGATTCATTTAGTCTAAGTAAGTGTGTAATATCTCGACGGAGAGTTACACATGCTTTTGGATTCTAGACTAACATCAATTTTCATTGAAATTAAGTAATTGAGCCAACCAAACTCTAAGTGAAATATTAAAGGATACAATAATCCTAGATTATTAGATTAAAGTTCCCACCTTAATTTACTAATTGCATCACTTAGGTTAGAATTAGATAATTAGATTACATTTTAATTAATATTCAAAATTTGGTACTTGGATAAAATTAGCTTTTGGTAATTTTAGTACTTAGCAACAATTGTTAGATCAACTCCTTGAGAACGATAACTCAACTCACTTCTTTACTACTTGTTACGATCACGTCCACTTGCGCGTAATCTTTGCTTGAACTTTGCATTCAGTTTTGAACATATCTTATATTGCTCAGCAAAAGATAAATTTTTTATAATCACCACAACTTGAGTGTATTGGAGATCCCCAAAATGCCCGAAGAATGTGAAATTCAAGATTTGTCATAAAACCAACACTGAACTTTGAACCATTCTCTTCCAAAATAACCTTGCAAATCTTAAGTCTCCAAAGCTAGTCTTGACATCTATCAAATTGCCACACATCAGGAGATTAGAAGAGTGTCAAAATTAATTACAATTTGAAATAAGCCTTTCGTAAAAAATTTGATTTTCAAAAAGCATAAATTTGAGAAAATTGTGCAACATTTGTGAGCTTAGACGAAGAATCATAAATCTTTCCTTTTCCCACAAAATGATGAGACCTTTTCCTAATACAAGATTTTGTTGAACCTTTCAACCCATAAAGATGAAATTGTGATTGGACCCATACAAGTCATTTAAAATAGTAATCACTGATTTTTAAGAGACTCAAATGTCACATGTTTTATCAGACTTGGATATTTTATCACTTTAGCAAGAAAAGTGTGGAATTTATCCATTCTTGCTACAAGATTCAACTATCTTTGATCATGAAAATAAATGTGTAGGGCAATTTTGTTGTGATTGTGTCAAAATCAAGATGTTTTTATAAACAAAACAAAGAGAAAAAAAAAGAGAGTCCTTACAACCTTTATGACGAAAATTCTTCAATATTTGTGAGATCAAACAGGCACTTTTGAAAAAGACAATTTCATTTATCAAGAAAAGGTGAGAAAAAACAATGCAAGGACGAGCTTTCATGATAAAAAGCCATGGAAGCAATGAAACCCAATTTGAATTGGTGATCTTTTATTGACAAAGAAATTGGCAATTCCACAAGAACAATGTCAAAATATGCGAAGCCAAGAAAAATGATCTTTCAACTGAGGAATGTATGTTGCAAAACAAAGAGAAGCAATGCATCATTTGTCCATCAATCAATCATGCATACATGACTAATCATGCACATGACCATGCATCATCAAAATTGAAATTTTCAAACGAATATCAATATTAATGTGGGGGGATGCACTCGCCTACGATGATAGGGTGTGGGAGTGTGGAGGATGACATTAGTTGTGCGCGATGTGGGGGTTGTACATGAGCTGGTAATGTGGTGGTGATATTTGTGGTTATATATGTGTAAATATACTTATGAAATAGAAAGTTTATGAATATGGTTTATGGTTGTAATGTATGTGAATCATGCATGTTGTACCTTGAGAAATGCTAAGTACTTTAATTTGAGTTTATTGCAGCAAAAATGGTTTCCTTTGTGTTCAACAAAAACTCTTTTTTATGCTTTGTTTCTGGCTGCAACAAGACTGTTTTTGGCTATAACCAAAAACTCTCGGGTGGTTCCAGAGTCCTATGCCTTGCTTTTACTTTGACAATTTCTTTGACCATCTTCCATTCAGAACTAGGCAAAGTGGTCCAAAAATCATGTCAATTGGACCTCTGCAATGTGAGATATGCTTGAAAGATCGAAACATATGCAAACCCAGAATACTTTTCTTCTGCAGTGAGAGTACTTTTACTTTGAAAAATATTTTAACCACCTTTTAGTTAGAACTGGGTAAAGTGGTCAACATCAAAGATGTAGCCCAGCCTCTTATCTTTTTAATTATCCAAGAATAATGTCAATTGAGCTTTTATAATGAGAAATATACTTGAAAAACTGAAACATATGCAAACTAAGAATGTCTTTCACTGCAGCGAGAAATGTGCTCTCATGTTGCTACCTTACTTAGTTCTAATATAATTATTTTTTCACTCCTTTACCTTCATGATTAAGCATGGGTTTTTGCAACTCTAAGAGTTACTAATTGATGTTTGAAATGAAGGGTTATAGTAAGAGGTTAAATTAAATTGCATTGTTTCCAAAACAAGTGCATCATGATTTTTAAACTTTCCTTATCATTGCTTGTTCCCTTCTTAGTTCACTCACTGAGTTTATACTCACTGTTTTCAACTTCATGATTTTAGATCCGGAGGTGGTTAAGACCTAGATAGAGGTGTCCTCGTATAACCTTTGTTAGGTATCAACGGCATTCAGTAACTGCACACTCACCATGGTCATTCCGATGGATGTCAAGAGTCATTTTTGTTTGTGAATACGTTTATGTGTTGTAAAGTATTAAGTTACATGTCTTAGACACTATATGTATATTTTGATTGGTAATGCCACTATGAGTTGGAAATGGTTAACTTTATTTTGAGTTAGTATAAATGCAAGTATTTGAAATTTATAGGTTGGAACTATGAAATGTGACATTAAGAGTAGTTAATGGAATGTTGAGCAGGGTTATATAAATAGGCTTACCTGGGCTTAGTGGGCTATGCCCATTAGGTCCATGCGCCTGTCATGGCCCTAAAATTGGGTGATGACAATCCCCTTGCTTCTATCTTTTTTTTTTGGTTTATTTATTTTTTTATTTTTTTTAATTGTTGTGGTTTGTGGTTCCAACTGCTAGAGGTTTAGGATTTTTAGTGGTTTTTGTGTTGTTGGTTATGGAAAGATTGGTTTTTTTTGTTGTTGTTTTTTTTTTGAATCATTTTTTCTGGCTTTCAAAAAAATCTCCCCCCTCCCCCTCTAAGCTTTTTTCTTTTAGGTTCTGATGGAACCCGATTGTCCAAATCTTTGGACAATCAACCATGGCTTTTTCAGCTTGAATCTTGGAAGGGATGGCTTCCAAGTTAAAGGAAATAACCCGGAGGTGACCCCAAAATCCAATTGCCATAGGGAGCATTAAATGCTCTAAGTGTTGTTGACAATGGAGGCAAAAAAATTATCTTTTTCTTTTTTATTGAATTTTATTATTATTGTTATATTTTTTATTTTTTATTATTAATTTTATATTATTATAAAAAAAGATGTCTACAATTGCCCCTCTTTGTACATTCTTGAGAATCAAGAATAGTGCAAAGACGTAGACACCTTACTTGGACCAGATTGAGGCTATGTGACATTTTTTTTTAATAACCAGAAAAACTCTTCATCTCAAAACGAGGTTGCATAACTTAAATTCTCTCGTGCCAAGATAACTGGGCTTAGACATTTTGGATGTTAACTAAATTGGGCTTAAATCTCTTTTGTGCCAACATAACTGGGGTTATACATCTTGGATGCCAGCTAAATTGGGCTTAATCTTTTTATGCTAATTAACTGAGCTTAAACATCTTGGTTGCCAATTAAATTGGGCTTAAACTCTTTCGTGCCAACGCAACTAGACTTATACATCTTGGATGCTAGTTTAATTAGGTTTATACTCTTTCATGCCAACATAAATTGACTTAAACATCTTGGATGCCAGCTAAATTGGGCTTATACTTTTTCGTGCCAATGTAACTGGACTTTTACATCTTGGATGCCAGCTAAATCGGGCTTAAACTCCTTCGTGCCAATATAACTGGATTTAAACATCTTGGATGCCAGGTAAGTTGGACCTAAATCTCTTTGTGCCATTGTAACTGGACTTAAACATCTTGGATGCCAGCTAAATTGGGCTTAATCATCTTCATGCCAATGTAATTGGACTTAAGCATCTTGGATGCCAAGTGAATTAGGCTTAAATGTCTTTGTGCCAACGTAACTAGATTTATACATCTTGGATGCCAAGTAAATTAGGCTTAGATCTCACTTTTTGCCAATGGACGTGGACTTATACATCTTGGACGCTAGGTAAATTGGGTTTAATCATATTTGTGCCAACATAACTGGACTTAAACATCTTGGATGCCAGTTAATTAGGCTTAATCATCATTGTGCCAATATAACGGAGCTTAAACATATTGGATGCTAGTTAAATTGGGTTTAACTCTTTTTGTGCCAACATAACTGGACTTATGCATCTTGGATGTCACGTAAATTGGGCTTAATCATCTTTGTGCCAATATAACGGGGCTTAAACATCTTGGATGTCAGTTAAATTGGGCTTAACTCTTTTGTACCAATATAACTAGACTTATACATCTTAGATGCCAGTTAAATTGGGTTTAACTCTTTTTGTGCCAATATAACTAGGCTTAAACATCTTGGATGCTAGTTAAATTGGGCTTAATCATCTTTGTGCCAATATTACTGGGCTTAAACATCTTGGATGCCAGTTAAACTAGGCTTAACTCTTTTTGTGCCAACATAACTGGACTTATACATCTTAGATGCCAGTTAAATTGGGCTTAACTCTTTTTTGTGCCAGTATAACTAGGCTTAAACATCTTAGATGCTAGTTAAATTGGGCTTAACTCTTTTGTGCCAACGTAACTGGACTTATACATCTTGGATGCTAGTTAAATTGGGCTTAATCGTCTTTGTGCCATTATAATTGAGCTTAAACATCTTGGGTACTAGTTAAATTGGGCTTAACTCTTTTTGTGCCAACGTTCCTGGACTTATACATCTTGTATGCAAGGTAAATTGGCCTTATGACTCAAATCTTTCTTTACTTAATTGCTTGAAAACTACATTAATATTGATATTCGTTTGAAAATTTCAATTTTGATGATGCATGGTCATGTGCATGATTAGTCATGTATGCATGATTGATTGATGGACAAATGATGCATTGCTTCTCTTTGTTTTGCAACATACATTCCTCAGTTGAAAGATCATTTTTCTTGGCTTCGCATATTTTGACATTGTTCTTGTGGAATTGCCAATTTCTTTGTCAATAAAAGATCACCAATTCAAATTGGGTTTCATTGCTTCCATGGCTTTTTATCATGAAAGCTCGTCCTTGCATTGTTTTTTCTCACCTTTTCTTGATAAATGAAATTGTCTTTTTCAAAAGTGCCTGTTTGATCTCACAAATATTGAAGAATTTTCGTCATAAAGGTTGTAAGGACTCTCTTTTTTTTTCTCTTTGTTTTGTTTATAAAAACATCTTGATTTTGACACAATCACAACAAAATTGCCCTACACATTTATTTTCATGATCAAAGATAGTTGAATCTTGTAGCAAGAATGGATAAATTCCACACTTTTCTTGCTAAAGTGATAAAATATCCAAGTCTGATAAAACATGTGACATTTGAGTCTCTTAAAAATCAGTGATTACTATTTTAAATGACTTGTATGGGTCCAATCACAATTTCATCTTTATGGGTTGAAAGGTTCAACAAAATCTTGTATTAGGAAAAGGTCTCATCATTTTGTGGGAAAAGGAAAGATTTATGATTCTTCGTCTAAGCTCACAAATGTTGCACAATTTTCTCAAATTTATGCTTTTTGAAAATCAAATTTTTTACGAAAGGCTTATTTCAAATTGTAATTAATTTTGACACTCTTCTAATCTCCTGATGTGTGGCAATTTGATAGATGTCAAGACTAGCTTTGGAGACTTAAGATTTGCAAGGTTATTTTGGAAGAGAATGGTTCAAAGTTCAGTGTTGGTTTTATGACAAATCTTGAATTTCACATTCTTCGGGCATTTTGGGGATCTCCAATACACTCAAGTTGTGGTGATTATAAAAAATTTATCTTTTGCTGAGCAATATAAGATATGTTCAAAACTGAATGCAAAGTTCAAGCAAAGATTACGCGCAAGTGGACGTGATCGTAACAAGTAGTAAAGAAGTGAGTTGAGTTATCGTTCTCAAGGAGTTGATCTAACAATTGTTGCTAAGTACTAAAATTACCAAAAGCTAATTTTATCCAAGTACCAAATTTTGAATATTAATTAAAATGTAATCTAATTATCTAATTCTAACCTAAGTGATGCAATTAGTAAATTAAGGTGGGAACTTTAATCTAATAATCTAGGATTATTGTATCCTTTAATATTTCACTTAGAGTTTGGTTGGCTCAATTACTTAATTTCAATGAAAATTGATGTTAGTCTAGAATCCAAAAGCATGTGTAACTCTCCGTCGAGATATTACACACTTACTTAGACTAAATGAATCATTATATGTCTATAGGACAACTAGCTTAAGTTCTTGAAGCCAAGGATCTATAAATTGACTATGTATTGCAATTAAATGTATGTCTACTCTAATTGCAAATCAACACACTGAAATTTCTTTCTAAGTGTATTAAACACACATTACCCAAATCAAGGCCTAATTTAGACTAACTCTTTCAAGTGTCATCTAAATACCTAAACACATTTAAATGGTGATCAAGCAAATAAATGGGCAATAAATACTAATTTGAATAAACATCAGTATTTCCATTGAAAATAAGTAATAAACCAACCCAATATCCCAGTTACATATTAAAATCAACCATAATCCTAGTGTAAAAGGTTTAGCTCAACATACTAAGGAGGAGAGTACAGATTTTAGCAAGCAAAAGCATTGTTTTACAAGATGAGATAGAGAGTGAATCAAATCTGAAAAGAAAGAAAATATCCTTAAGCAGTCTTTTTGTTGATTTCTAGCCTTTTATTCTTCTTCCCTTTTCCCTTTTTGTTTTTGCCTTAGCTTGCCTAAAGTAGCCTCTCCAAAATCCTTCTTTTCTTAGTGCAAAATTATCTATTTATACCCCTCTCTTATCTCAGCTTAACCTAGAATCTCGTGTTGAAAATTTCTTGTCTGACATGTTCTGGCTGCAGTGAGATTAGGTTATGGCTGCAGCCAAAAACTTTCTGTTTTGGCCTTGTAAATAGTAGCATTTTGGCTACAGTGAGAATTGGTTCTCGTTGCAGCCAGAAGCATTCTGACTTGGTAGCTTAGCTCTGCCCTTATTTCTCGCTGCAACCAACTTGCATTCTGGCTGCAGCCAGAAACATTCTGTTTGCTCTATGTAAGCTGCTGCAGTCCTTAATCATGAAGGTAAAGGAGTGAAAAAATAATTATATTAGAACTAAGTAAGGTAGCAACATGAGAGCACATTTCTCGCTGCAGTGAAAGACATTCTTAGTTTGCATATGTTTCAGTTTTTCAAGTATATTTCTCATTATAAAAGCTCAATTGACATTATTCTTGGATAATTAAAAAGATAAGAGGCTGGGCTACATCTTTGATGTTGACCACTTTACCCAGTTCTAACTAAAAGGTGGTTAAAATATTTTTCAAAGTAAAAGTACTCTCACTGCAGAAGAAAAGTATTCTGGGTTTGCATATGTTTCGATCTTTCAAGCATATCTCACATTGCAGAGGTCCAATTGACATGATTTTTGGACCACTTTGCCTAGTTCTGAATGGAAGATGGTCAAAGAAATTGTCAAAGTAAAAGCAAGGCATAGGACTCTGGAACCACCCGAGAGTTTTTGGTTATAGCCAAAAACAGTCTTGTTGCAGCCAGAAACAAAGCATAAAAAAGAGTTTTTGTTGAACACAAAGGAAACCATTTTTGCTGCAATAAACTCAAATTAAAGTACTTAGCATTTCTCAAGGTACAACATGCATGATTCACATACATTACAACCATAAACCATATTCATAAACTTTCTATTTCATAAGTATATTTACACATATATAACCACAAATATCACCACCACATTACCAGCTCATGTACAACCCCCACATCGCGCACAACTAATGTCATCCTCCACACTCCCACACCCTATCATCGTAGGCGAGTGCATCCCCCCACATCGTGCACACGCACGGTCATATTCATTATACAATATCATCCACAAATGTACAATACATATATATATACACATATCGACATATAAAGGGATTTTGCAAATTCATTACAATCACATTTCATAACGCATAAACATTTCAATAAAAGCTTGTTCCTGTGCACGTTTTGAAGATAAAACAATTAAAACATTTCAAGTGATACAATCAACATACATGCATTTATTTTCCAAGCAATTTTAGTGCAAGTTCACTCATCGATCTTTATTGATGTTTTGATTGACACTAGCTTCGACTAATGTTTCGAATGGGGATGTGGAGCCTCGTTGGAACCTATCACACAACAATATCACATTCAACCCAACTTGGCATTAATACCATTCCAAAAGCTATTTCTTAAACCAAGTTCTATATTCATTTCTAGCCAGTTTCTAACTACTATTAAATGGCTATTATTTGCACTGCTTTAGTTACACTAAAATGAATAATCAATCTCAACAATAAACCCTCACAATTCTACCCACTAGCTATCCTTAACCAATTTAAAAATCAACTCAATTTCATTACTCACCTTGCTTGATTTGTAATTGAATTCCTCCTTAAGAATTCTCAAGCTATTATGGAAGGTTTCTCTTTCTCTCTCTAAAACACCTAGCTAGTGAGAAATAGTATTAAGGTAAGAGTATTGAGGGTTTTAAGGGAAAAAGTAAGAGAGCACAAAGGACTTGTAAAAAGGTGCACAAAGCTTGCAAATTTAAGGCTAACTTGAGAGAGTTATGGAAGCTTGAAGAAAAACCCCCATGGAAGATGAAGAAACGTAAGATGGAGAGAAAGATGAGAAAAAGAAGCTGCTAGAATTTAGATATTTATATCTAAAGCTTATCTAATTTTGCTTAAATTACCAAAATGCCTTTAACAAGTTAACTTGTCATCCTCAATTTCCTTGTGCAATCTTTTTACTCTTTTGACACTGGGACTAGGTCCATAATAGTCTAGAAATACTCGAGTTAATGAGAACTTAAAAATTTCAGCCCGAAATGAAAAATGACCATTTTACCTCTATTATGGAAATCCTCATTATTTTTATTTCTTTCAATATTTTACCCTCATTTTCATCATTCATTTATGCCTTAGGCCTACTTAGACCTTAATATTGTTTGAAACCTACTTCTAGGAGCTTACTCAGGAAAATAATGAAATTACCCCTAGTTCGTGTTACTATGTCTACTCTTAGTTACGGGTCTATAAAAGTCGAGCTCTCACGAGGGTGAAAGCTGAAGTTTTGGGTTTCTTTAGGGGGTTTGAGCAACTTGTTAGAGGGAGGAAAAAGAACGAGTTTGAGCCACCGGTTAGAGAGGGGAAAAAAGGGGTTGGTTGGCTAACGACAAAAAGAAAAAGGGTGAAGAACGATCTGAGCGACACCAAAGAGAGAGAGGAATGGTCCAATATTTGGTCGGTCGGCAAGGGAGAAAAAGGAGCAAAAGCTTTTGGTCGGATCTAAGGACTGTCGGCTGGTTAGTAAAGGATTAGTGGGAAAAAAAGAGAAAAGGCAATTGGAAGGTTTAGAGAGAAATGAGAGGGTCGGCATCCTAGAAAGATAAAGTAAATGGAGAAAAGGGGAAGAGTGAAAAAAAGGTTTCTATATTTGGGCAAAGATAAAACAACACCATTTTGAGGAAAATAATTTTGTTCCAAATGACGCATCACTTCTGGCCTGGGAGGAGTGGTGGTTTGCACAACAAAACGGTGTGTTGCTAGAGCAAGATTCACTGACTAGAGCTGTGGGTTGACTGTTTGGGTCTATTTGGCCCGTAAAGGTAAACTTCACTCTATTATTTTCAAAGTTATTGTGATTTGGGTTAGTCCATTTTGTTGGATCTTGGGGATTATTGTTTAATCAGGAAGGATAGGATTAGGTTATTTTAATATAATGTTCTAAAAATTCATAAATATTTTTAGGTTTAGGGAAAAAATACTCATGAAAAATATAATATATATATATATATATATGAATATAAAAATAGTAATATAAATATTTAGGTATGAAGAAATTCAAATGTAGGAGAATATTTTCTTAAGGGTACTTAAACTTAGGTAATTGAAATATATATAAAACTGAAAAATAAATGCCTAAATAAAGTATAGTTGTAGTAATAGATTTAGTTTAGTTAAAACGATAAGATAAAAAGGAAGGAAAGAAATATTTGTAGTATAAATATATTTAGATATTTGCAAATATAGTAAATAAAAATACATGATACAAATATAAAAGTTATAAAAAATGAAATGATTATTTTGAGTGATTCGATTATGGAATTCAACCTAAAAAAGGGCAAATAGTTACCTCTTTCAGGTAGATTTTCTAAGTGGGGAGTTTGAGACGGATTTTCACCGAAGTGTCAGAATAAATCAAAACTCTATACTCCAATACTCACTACTCAAATAGTCATTATTGAAAATATACATTAGAAGAAAAATAAATTTACATAATGTTACATTTGAACTTAAATTAATATAATTAGTAAATTAGCTTAAATAAAATTCATTAAATAAAGTTAAGTCAACCATTAATTTAATTAATTGTTTATTTGATAAAAAATAATATATAGTTAAATAAAACAAAATACTAATCCATTATGTTAGTTAAAAAAATATAGATTTAAATAAAAAAGTCTAAAAAAATTATAAATAATTAATGAAAAAAATAATAATAAATAATAATAAATATATAAACAAGGTGATAAATTACCTTAAACAATTGAACACATAATTGGATGAATTACGAACCACTTAAATCAATAATCGCGTGCATATAGATATCATCATTTTATCTTATCATAGCATGCCACATTTACTATATTTCGGGGAAATGGGGCGAGAATTCCGATGATGGGATTTCCCTAAGGAGCTTGTAGAGACGAGTTCTTTCGGGGAAATCTCTAGGTGAGGAAAACTTCGAGACTTCATGTCATGACCCAATTCCCGAGCCATGACAGACGCAAGGACCCAATGAGCAAAGCTCACTAAGCCCAAGCAAGCCTATTTTCATTTACTTTGCTCCACGTATGATCGTGTGAGGCATCCACACGCAATGCACCCAGTGCACACAGAGCGAAATTCCAATGGCATTATAGATAATAATATACATGCACTATACACGTCATGTATTTAGCAATTTACATTGCATACATATATTTACATTGTTTGAGTGTATTCACAATACAAAAGACCCACGACTTCCAGCGGAGACATTTACAATAAAAACGGGCAACTATTGAATGCCGGACACCTACCAAGAGACAAACTACAGTGATCCCACGATCTAGGATTTTACAATCTCCTTATCTGAAAACATGAATTTTTGAAAACGGTGAGTACAATACTCAATGAGTGAACATTAGGTGGAAACAAACAATAATATCCAAGAAGGATTTAAACCATGATGCACACATTTGGAACAAAATATTTTTGATCCAATTTATTATCAAACCCCTTCCCTCAACTCAAATTAATTTACAACGAAGAAGTATTCAATTTCATACATATGCACACAGATGAATACAATATCCCACTATCTCACCAGCTCATGTGCAACCCCCACATCGCGCACATAGCTGGAGTTATTGTGTGCATCCCCTCACATTGTGCACAAACAATATCACTCAATCTCACCAGCTTATGTGCAACCCCCACATTGCGCACATAGCTAGAGTTGTCGTGTGCATCCCCCCACATCGTGCACAAACAATATCACTCTCTATATCTCTGCACCCATCATCATCGACATGTGCTCCCCACATCGTGCACATGTACTGTTATAATTATCACACAATATTATTGGTCAATACATATCACACAACAACACATATATATAGCAGCATATTATAGAGCACATGAATTCATGCCTTTATGCATATCACAATTCACACATCAAAACATTTTTATCAAAGGCTTGTTTCCAGGCACGCATTTTTTGAAATTCAGATAAAATCATCCAGATTATCCATTTCGATACACGTACATTTCCCAAAATAATTTGAAATTCAAATTCACTCACAATGTCGAAAATCCGAATTTTGGGTGCACTCGGATTAATAGTCCTCAAGCGCAATTCCCTTGCCTTTTTCGGACGTCTCACCACCTTGACACAGAATAAAATTAGAGAATTTACTATATTGCCCCTAAGCTAATATAAATTAATTTAAATTGCTAACGCATGATACGCAAATGCAAAAATGCGTCCGATTATCGCTTTAACGCGATATTGATTAAATTCTACCGTTCACCCGATTAATTGAAAATTATATCCAAACCATCTCCAAATTAATCCATTTCTCCTCTAATATCTTAATTCACTACACACATTTGTAATAACTAATTTTCAGCATTTAAACCCTTTAATTTCTTCGGATAAAATTTGGTCATTACGGCGCACTTACACCGTATTGCTTCCTAATCAATTTTTTTTTCTAAATTCTTCATTTTTCCAATTCATTTCATTTCAAATGAAATCATTTCATTTTCTAAGCACAACCTATGATTTTCGGTCTTGCAAGATTCATGGGGAAATTAACTTTTTTTCTTACGGTTTTGCCTACTAACATACTAACCTATCTCTAAACACTAACATAGTCTAGAATCAAGCCAATCCAACAATCATTCCTCATCCATACCCATTTTTCAGAATTGAACTCATCATGATATCTCAATATTCAACCATGGAAATCAAGAACAAAAGCATGGGTATTGTAGATCATAAGCAAAAGTGAAGAATTATTACCTTTTTCACTTGATTTTTCCTTGAAAATCACACTTTTTCTTGAATTTTTTGGCTAGGTTTTCTTGTTTTTCCCTTTGTTCTCCTTTCATTTCCCTTAAATCTGGTGTGTGCCAAATTTAGAGAGAGAAAATGGGTTGAAATGGCTGATTTTTAAGCTTTAATAATAAAATAAACTAACTTGCCACATGGCATAATGCCATTGGCCCATTTTTTGACTTTTTTGACTTTTTCTTCCAATTCTTTTCCACCACTTGATTAGTCAAAGTCAAGATATGATCAAAAGATGACCATGACTGGAAAAATATGTTCTGATGGTGAAAAATTATGGTTTTGCTCCCGAGATGGAAAAATTACGATTTTACCCCTACACTCCGAAATGTACCGAAATCACCTTATTTCTACTTTTCAACCTCAAAAAATACTAATATTGATCAATATTAGCCAATTGGGGCAAAAATCTTTTCAAAAACATTCCTATTTAGTCCTCCAGTGGTAAAATTACTATTTTACCCTTGTGCTCCAAAAATATCGAAAATCATAAATTTTTCATTGCTAAACATCATTTTACACTCCAATAATCATAATTATATTTCATATAATTATTCTTGGTCCAATGTGATCAAATCTTGGCTAAAAATCTCCATTTTATCATCAAATGGCAAAATGACCGTTTTGTCCCTAACTAGTCAATTTTTCCAATTGACTCCAAACTGGACCTTGAACTTCGAATCACTATTGTAAGCCATTCTGTGGGTTTCAAAATGTTCAAATTTCCTTTAGAATTTCTATTTGAACTAGTTCAAGGTTCGATTTAACTTAATTGTACCACTAGGTACAATACCGGCTTTTAACAAATTCGACAGGGTCTCACACTTCACCTAAGCATTGGGATGGTTTTTGAATGATTTTCCAATTAAAGATTGTTGACCCTATCATTTAAAATAAACAAATCGTAGCATCATTTTACACTTACATCACTTGCATACGTAAAACCAAATAAAATATTCAATAAGCCAACTTAATAAAAATTAGTTAATAAGCAAGGATTGAGGAAACATAAGAATAAAATCAAAGGTAGGCTACAATAGGATAGCTTAAGATTAAATGGTACCGTCCGTGGAATGGGCGTCACAGAGGTGCTAACCCTTATTTGTGAGTAAGTGCACTCTCAAACCCATCTCCAAAAATCGAAGACCAATTCTCGTTCTTTCGACAGACCTAAGATTAATTTAAGATTTCGTTGATTAGAACCGAGTTAATAGGTGACCGATCACACTTAGAAAAGACGATTGATGGCGACTCCTAGTTATTTTATTTTTGCCCACGTCTAGCGGTCGAGTTCTCGGACTCGACACGTTACGACACTAACAAGTAGTATGACTAATGGAAGTTGGGAAAGTTTTAACTTTTTTCTATTACAATTAAATTTTATACTCTATTTCAAACAAAATATATGTTCATTTTTTAAATAAAACAAAATTTTTTTGAATAATTTTCTTTTTTACTTTACAACTTTTAAAAGTTGCAAAAATTAAAGAAACTCATCTAAAGTATATCAATGAAGAGTAATATTGAAAAAAAGTTTTAATTTTTTTAAAAAACTAAATATTATTTTGAAACATTCTAAAATAGGAAAGTACAAATTCCATTTATATCTTCTCAGTCATTGTCTTGGTTTTTATGTCATTTCATGGAATTCCCGCTCCTTGGATGCCTACATATATGTTAGTATGCATCGCTTGCTTTGATGAACAAAATATTAATTAGGTCCATTTCAAGTGGCCACAATTTCCAATCTTGACTTGCCAACTGAGAGAGGTAGGGAAAGAGACAAAAAAGAAGTATGGGGTCGGATCAGAAGAAAAAAGGAGAAATTTCCCTGGCGTTGGTATTGATGATAATACTCCTGGAAACAAATACTTGTAGAGCTGCTCTTATAGTGAAGCGCAACACCACTTATCAGCGCAATGGCCGCCTCGACGACTACCGAATTGCAGAAGATTTGGAGTTGGAGTTGGACTTGTTGGTGGGTTCTAACTTCATCAGAATCCTCGGGGATGATGGCAAACATCCGGCTATCCAGGCCACGCAGGTTCGTGGACGTTCAGCTATAAAATGCCCAAAAGGTCCATATGGACATTGTATGGCCAAGGGTGATGGTAAGTCTGATTGTAATGGCGTATACAAAAGAGGTTGCCACTAGAAGCCACGAGGTTAAGTCCCTATGGAAAGTCATCAGTTTCAACTCCATGTCCTGCCTCCTTCTGTGTTATTTGCCTTCGATCCTTTTGTCCTTTTACTGCAACTTTTATGCTAGTTTACTTTTCCTGTGTGCCTCCTTCCTCTCGTTATTAAAAGGGTAATACTAAATGGGCTGAAAAATTATGATTGGAAATTAGGGCATTGCTCCTAGAAATTGTATTAGTTTACAAGTAATGCTGTTGTGTGGTCTGGCTTTTCTGTCTTTCAGACTTTGGTTCAATCAACGATTTTCAATAAATTCTCGCATATATCTTTTTCCTTTCTCGTTTGTTTTCTTTTTCTTTATTCTGCCTGTGGGCAGAATTTAAAGAGGCCTATAATTAGAAAAAAACATGCAAAAGGCATGAGACAGCTTCATGCTGCATTTGCCCCTATGGGCCAAGAACTCCATGTCCAAGCATCCACAAGTCCAAAGAAAAAGTTGGATTACTCAAATGAGAATTATAAAGTACAAACTAATTAGAGGTTTGCAATGGAATTGAATTTACCTTAAATTTCAATGATACAATAATACAATATTTTAACTGTATTTTGACTGTTCAGAGGAGATGGTAGTTAGTATCAGAAAAGTCCTCAAATTCTTACATTTTGATCATGCAAATTAGGCCAAATTCAAAACATTATATACCAATAAAAGAATTACTAATTATATATTAAAAATTTGTCTTTTATAATATTTTACAATAAAAGAATTGTTAGGGAAAACTTCAATATGGTTGTTTTATCTAAAAGCTTTTCTTGAAACATTGTTGAAACGTGGATCAATAACTTAAATAGTGAAAGAATTAATAAAATTTTCATGAAATTGACTAAGGTAATAAGAATCATAATTTTCTATTAATTTTTCCATGCAATGGAAACCAAATTCGATATCCCATGAACCCTCCATTCAAATTCAAGAATCTAAAATCAATGTAGAGAAACATATTCTATTCCTTCCTGCTGTTTTCTATTATGCCACCTGTTTTTCATCTGTTTTCTTGAGCTATTTACGGTATAAAATCTGTGTCTTATTGTGGAAAAACTTGTGAAGATATCCCTAGTAGTTTTCATTTTTCATTATTCCTTTGTTCTTATCAATTAATTTTTATCTTTTCCTTTATCTGATTCCTAAACCTCAACTAAAGATTGGAATTTTGTTTCTTTTATAAAAGAGGTATTAAGATTACCGAGCTATATGTATAATTACCAGTAAATAGAAGACAATTTTCTTCATTAATTAATTATCAGATCTTGAGAGAAGACCAAGACATTACCTTCTTCCTCTATAATCTTCTTCATCCTCCAGCACTTAGCTTCCCTTTGATTCATTCTGAATATCATATGCTTCACGTCTCGCCTTTCCTCTGCTTTCCAGCTTTTTGCCTGCCAATACGAAACAAACCCATTGTAGCTTTTTCTTTTCCCCTAATAATTGAATATTAATTTATTCAAACTCCTGTTAATTATAAAGGATAATCACCCAAAAAAAAAAAACTGTCTTATTCTAATGAAAAATTTTCTGTTAGAAAATTTTGATGAAAATTTATTTCAATTTTTATCGATGGATTTTCAAAAGAATGTTTTCAATAAAAAAATTTCATTGAAAATCCGTTGAAAATTGTTTAATTTTTCAATGAAAAGTATTCCATTAAAAATCTTTCTAAAAGTTTTAGACATCAAGAAAATTAAAACTTGCAAAATTTTTCAACAAAATTTTACTTCATTTCATCTGATCAAATTTTTCAATAGAATTTTCTTTTATCTCATCCCAAATTTCAGATTCCTAAACTTGGACTAAAGATTGGAATTTTGTTTCTTTTATAAAAGGTATTGAGATTCTCGAGCTATATGTATAATTAGGGGTAAATAGAAGATAATTTTCTTAATTAATTATCTGATCTTGGAAGAAGACCAAGACTAAGGGAAGACATTACCATCTTCCTCTATAATTTTCTTCGTCCTTCAGCACTTTCGCTTTTCACTTTGATTATTCTATATATCATATGTTTCACGTCTTGCTTTTCCTTTTTCGCTTTCAAGCTCTTTGCCCGCCAATACGAAACAAATCCATTTTAGCTTTTCTTTTCTCCCAATAATTACAAGGACGGCCCAACAAGTTTAAAAACTTAAAACGAAATATTTAAATGAGGTTTTTTTTATTAAAATTAAAAACAAATTATTAAAATTTTATTCTTCTAACTTTTTTAGATGCAAAAATAAGTGAGAAAAAAATAGTTGTTGGAGATGAGTAAATACATATGACTGTTGGTTTATTGGAAATAAGAGAATAGTTGAAAATTAATAGCATTCTAGAAAGAAGGAAGTAGTAAAAAATTAAAATTATTAGGCACATAATTAAAAAAGTGAAAAAAAATTTTAATAATTATTTTTTACTTTTTATATATTTTTAATATAATTAATTATATTATAATTATTGTAAAATTATAATTTTTTTCTAAAATTGAGGTCTCCCCAAATTGGAGGCCTAAAGATATTGTTTGGGTAGCTTCACCCAGGGCCGGCACTGAATAATTGAATACTCATTTATTCAAAAGAAAATAAAAAGAAATTCCTGTTAATTACCAAATATCAAATTAATAATTTCTATAAAGCAAGAGATTACATAAGAAAGAAATGTACAAACCGTAGAGCTTAAAATATATATTTTTTGTTACATATGACTTTTAACTGTACAAAAAGAGATAGTTACTTATTTTAAGATTTAAACTCAAAATCTCATATTGAATTTTCAAGTTTTAATTGTTGGCCGGGTATCTTATACTAAAATTAGCATGAAGGACACCAAATTCTTGCTCCAAAATTATATTGATTAATTTGCTTTAACTTTTTATAATGGTGTGATGAGGACAAAACATTAAGGTTTAAAACTAAAAGTTTATTCCCTTCTTTATTGGTGTTGGACTCAAACTACAGAATAGTAAAATGTTTCATGACCATGGATCGTGACTCAGCATAGAATTCTTTTTTACATCAGGTTTTTTGCGTTAATTTCATTGGAAATTGAAAAATATAATTTGATGAATTATTTGTTGATTTGGATTGATATTTGTAGACACGTCATTTTTTACTAAAATCTAACTGAAAGTTTCAAAATAATTCTGGTTAAGTTTTCGATCATAATTAATCCGATTTTCATTTTTAAGTGTTCTAAATTTGTTTTAATTTGGACCTCCCGACTTGATTTGTTAAATGAACTTAAAAGTCTAATTTATTAATGGCTGAAAGCCCAATTTGTTAATTGGCTTTAAAGCATCCATTGCTAATTGGATGTAATGGGTCATTTGCGCCTTGGGTTGATAGGGTGCAGACAACAAAAAAAAAAATTTGTGCAACCCCAATTTTTCATATAAGGGTAAAAGGATAAATTACTTGGTAAGCTCCTAAAATATCTTTATAAATCAAATATCTTTTTGAATTTATCCATTAAAAAATCTATTATTTCGAGTCAAAGTGTTTATTCAAAGGATAAAGGAGTAAAGAACATAAAGGAGCACGAATCTCTCACAAATTGAGACATGAAATCGATCGAAAGATCCATGGTATCTATCGATAGATAGCCATACGAAATGAATGGAAACAAAGTTGAGAAGCATCTATCGATAGATTCGCGAAATCTATCGATAGATGGCCAAACGGGGAAAAATAGAAAGGAGACCAGGGCACAATCTATCGATAAATTTGAGGAATTTGTCGATAGATGAAGGTCAACGCCTAGAATTTTTAGAAAAGATCTATCGATAGATCACCTTGGAAAGACGAAAATAAAAGGGGTTGAAAATGTCATTTGTCTTAAAACAAAAAGGGAAGACATTCCCTCTTAAACCCTCCGAAACCTTAACCTCCAAATGGATTTTTGGAGACATTTAGAGCAAATTGAAGCTTGGGAAATGCTTTAAAAAGTAAGATTCAGCGTTCTTACTGATTCATTTTCAATTTAATTAGTTAATAATTTAGAATCAATTTGGTCTAGTTTTGGTGAGATTTTCTCCCTTGAGTTTGTTGGGGATTTGAAGGTAAGATTTGAGCAACCCAGCTACGAAGGTAAGGATTTAGCTCATTGTTAAAGGATTTGAGCTTATTTATGGAAATAGGTTATTTTTGAAATGCTGGATTTGAGTCTTACCCCTAAGACCATGACCATGTGTGTGCCTGTAGGTGATAACTCTATTATATAAAGTTATTTAACCACATTTTGGATGTAAAAATAGCTAAGTCATTGTGTTTTAAGTCAATTTTATATAGTTTTTATGTTTTTAGTTAATTAGTTTTAAAGAATGTTAACTTAGTTTAATTCAAGTAATTCTAGTTCATTTTCATGTTGAAAGTCCTATTTTAAACCAATACTAATTTAATCCTTATGTTTGTAGGTTTTCAAATGTATAAAGGTAAATGGTGATGAAATATGCAATGGAGACTAAGTGCAGATTTTCTTTTCATTGAATATATTGTGATAATTCAAACATAACTTAAGCTACAGAGATTCAATCAATGTGATCCTTAGACCATTGAAAAGCTAAGAGGCATACCTACAACTTTCATGTTTACCATTTTTCCTAGATTAGCTTCAATGTAGGAGAAACTCGCATTGCAAAATGAGGCACTATAGTAATTCTACACCAAGGCAGCACAAGGAACAATGTTGCAGCCTTGCAAGACTCAAGGCCGTAGCTTCCAAGGGAGCAATAATTATCCCATACAAACACCCAAGAGGCTAGTGCCATAGAGCCTAAAGAGGAGGGTTGCAGTGCCAGTTGAAAGACAATGAAAAAATTTATGTTTGGAGTGTCATGACGCACATGGAGTAAGGTCTCAGCGTTTTAATGTGGATTACAAAAATTTAGCCAATCAAGATGTGAGACCTTATCAAGCTCGTTAAAAGACAGTATTGTACCGAGTGGTACAATCAAGTTAAATCGAGCCTCGAACTAGTTCAAATAGAAATTCTAAGAGGAATTTGAGAATTCTAAAACCCACAGAATGATTTGAAATGGCAATTCGGAGTTCGAGGTCTGATTTGGAGTCAATTGGGAAAATTGATCGATTAAGAGTTTGGTCGTTTTGCCATTTAATGACAAAATGTGAATTTTTGGAAAGAATTTTGACCACATTTGATCAAGATTGATCATATGGAGTATAATGTGAGGTTTGGCAGTGGAAAATTTTAATTCTTGGTGTTTTTGGAGCATAGGGGCAAAACGGTAATTTTGCCACTCGGGGAAAAAAATAGTAAATTTTCACCCCCAGCACTGGTCAAATTTGTAGATTTTATTCATGGAGGGAATGGATAAGCATGACATAAATATGTGGTGGAGAATTTAAGTGAAAAAGTCAAATAATAAAATTTTTGGAGGAATAGGAAAGTGACACGTGGCAAGTTTATAATATTTTATTATTAAACTATAAAAATCAGCCCACACACTCCCTAATCACTTAAGTTGGTTGGCCAAAGGAAATAAAGCAAGAGGAAAGGAAGAACAAAAGGGAAAAACCAAAACCTAGCTAAGAAATCAAGAGATTTCATCGATTTTTCAAGGAAATCAAGTGCAAAATGTAAGATTTCTCCGATTAAGCTTGAGATTTATTTTTCCCATGCATTTTCCCTTAATTTCCATGGTTGAAAAGCATGCTTTCATGGGGAAACCATGGCTAGTCAAATGGGTATGGAGAGAGAAATGATGTTGGAATTGTTTGATTTTGAGATATGTTGATGTTCAGAGATAGTTAAGCATGTTTAGAAGCAAAACCGTAAGAAAAGAATCCATTTTTCCTAGAATCCTTCATTTGGCCGAACCTAGCATGTTGTGTGTGTGTGAGGGATTGTTTTTATTTCAAGGGAAATGGTTTGGAAAATGATGAATTAAGGTGAAAAATTTAAGTAGGAAAAATTACGGTGTTAGTGCACCAAATGGCCGAATTTTTTCATGAAGAAATTGAAAGGGTTTTAATGCTGAAATTGGCATTATTTAAATGGTATTTGATGAATTGAGGTATTAGGAAAAGAATGGAGCAATTTGGAGTCAAATCGGACGTGTTGGCTAATTTATCGAGTAATTGGTCGAATTAGGTCACTGCCGAAATTAAGCGGTTACCCGAACATTTAATGCATTCATATAGAAATTAGGTTAATTTTATACCTAATTAACACGAATGTAGTGATTAAATTATTGTGCAATTTGTCAAGGTGCTGAGCCCTCGGATAAAGGCAAGAAAATCACACCCGAGGATTAGTAGTCGAAGTGCTCTAATTCGACTCTCGAAAATTTGTGAGTGAATTTGCATTTCAAATTGGTTTTGGGAATATGAACGTACTTGAATAAAATGCTTGAATGACTTTATTCAACTCTTTTTAAAAAGAAAAGGGAACCTGGGAACAAGCTTTAGTGAAAATTATTTCTATGATGTTAAATATGATTGCGATGCACCTGTGCATATCTGTATGATGCCTTCATGTATTGTTGAGAAATTTATGTGAAATTGAGTGTACTGAATGTGTACCCTTATATTATGCTGATATGCATTATTAATAAATCTTGGCTAATTTGATGTAACCGTGCATGTGCAGAGTGGGAAGTGCAATGCCGGTTGAATAACAAAGGATGTGATAATTTTGACCGTGCATGTGCGGAGTGGGAAGTGCAATGTCGGTTTAATGACAAAGGTTGTGATAATTACTACCGTGCATGTGTGGAGTAGGAAGTGCAATGCTGGTAATGGAGTGGATAATGCACATGCTTGTAATGGTGTGCAAAGTGGATAATGCACATGCTTTTAATGGTGTTCAAAGTGGGATGCTGAGTGACCCCCTTGCTTAGAGCTTTGATAGTTCTTCGCCTAGGAGCTTGGAAGGGATGCTGAGTGATCCCTTTGCCTAGTGCTCCGAGAGGTCTTCGCCTAGGAGCTTGGTAGTGATACTGAGTGGTCTTCATTTGCCAAGTGCTCTGATAAATGTCTCTTTTTACTACCAAGGATAGTGAAGACTTGGCGGTGTATATAATTACTCATGATTTTATGTATATATGTGTGATTGTATGGTATGCGAATTATTTTAAATTGAGGAGGAAGGGTTTAACACGAAACCCTTGTATGGTTGAGCGAAACCCTCGTTTCGTGACGAGTTGTGATTACGCTTCGCTGCAGCAGGAAGGCATTCTTGCTAGTTTGCTATTTTGCTAGAATGATTGGTGAAATTTCATGATTTCCTTATCATTGAATGTTTAATAATTCCATATCAAGTGGAAGGGGTTTTAAACATTAGCTAAAGAAAAATTGTCTCATTTTCAACCAGTGCATCATGGTTATCGAATGTCCTGGCTAATATTGCTTGTTCCCCTATAATGTTCGCTCACTGAGTATTGTACTCACAATTTTAAAAATTCATGTTTTTAGATCAAGAGATAGTTAGATCCTAGATCGAGGAGTCCAGGTAGTTCGTCTCCTGTGTATGTGTCTGGCATTTGATAGTAACCCCTTTTCTTGTAAATGTTTCCGCTGGAAGTCATGGGTCCTTTTGAATTGTGAATACATTCAAGAAATGTGAATATGTGTATGCAATGTAAATTGCTAAATAGATGACTGGAATAGTACATGTATATTGTTATTAGTAATGGCATCGTGGATTGGCTATGTGTATGCTATTTAAGAATGCGTATGGCCGTATTATTTATCAAAGCGTTAAGTAAAATAATGGGATAGGCTTGCTTGGGCTTGGTGAGCTACGCTCATTTGAGCTCATGCGCCGATCATGGCTCGGATAAATTGGGTCGTGACACAAGAATTCAGTTTTTGTAGGGTTTTTCGAGGCTATAAATAGGTGATTTTCAGCAGCTAAGAGAGGGGTTCAGAGAGGCAGTGAACGGTAGTGTTTGAGAGAAAAGAAAAGGGTCTTCAATTAAAGAAATGAGAAGGAATCGAAGGAATCAAGCATCAAGAATCGAAAGAGGCTTTGATATTTCTTGACTTTTCATTTCTTTCTTGTCATTTTGTTGTAGAAATGGTTTTTTCTCTTGATTTAATTATGTTTGTTGTAAAAACAATGATAAACTAATTTTGTTCTTTAGGATTATGGATTATTTCATTATGTAGTTTGAATATTTGATTTTTCCTTACTTGGTATTAATGGAAATTGCATGGTTTATTCAATCTTGTATGCATTGCTTTTCACTACTTGAACACCAGTTGAAATGTCTTAAGTCTCTAAATGGAACTTGATAAAGGGAGTTTAGAATAGACCATAGTTTTGAATAGCCTTTGTTTGATTCACTTCAGAGTTAAGTGATAGTTTTGCATCTAGGATAGACAAACACCTAAACACCTTAGCCAGCCGAATTAAAACACAAACCTAATGAACTTTTTCTAATTAATTTGCATAGACACATGGGATTAATTTTGAAAAAGTATGTCTGCATGATCTTGACAGAGATGTGTACATAATATGGATTCTAGGTTATCCATGTATTCCATAATCTAAATTAAGGAGAATGATTTAATTCAAATGAAGTTTTGAAAAACACCATAATCTTAGGTTTTGAGTAAACATTTCTTTTATTGATATTTTGATTATTCTTTAATTATTTAGTTAATTAATTAATATTTGTTTAATTAATCATTTGAAATCAAGTGCTTGGATAGATTACTTTGTTATAAATTTAACACTTAGTAAGAGTAGGTTCAAATCAAGTTTATAAAAAAAAAAAGTGGAACACACTCTTAACCTAACGCACTTTGCCCCCTACCACAACCTCAAGGAATGGTGGCTGGCCAGCCACCAGACCCCTTAAACCCATAGTTGCAGATGACAACACCCTTTCCAAGGACATCAACATCCAACCTAAACGCTGCGGTGGAGAATCTTTCCCAGCCGCAAGCCCCCCAAGGTTTCTTACAAGTTGAGTCAAATCAAAACCAAGGACTGACTTCCCCCAAATTTCATAGAAAATCGTTTCTCTCTATTGGAATTGAAGAGAAGCCCTCTGTGATTCCTATTACCCGAGATCCAGTTGTGTACAAGGATCGACCTGTAATTATATTTTTTGAGGATGAGATCCGCACCCTAGCACAACCTTTCATGCTTTCACTCCTAGGTAAATTTTTCGGCATGCCAAAACTAACAAATATTAGATCTGCTTTCAAAGGTATAGGATTGGCCGGGGTATACGAGATCAGGTGGCTGGATTACAAACGCGTCCTAATCCATCTTTCTAATAAATAGGACTTTAATCGAATTTGGACTAAGCAAAAATGATTTATCACAAACTAAAAAATGAGGGTCTTCAAATGGTCCTCGAATTTTGAAGCGGAGAAGGAATCTTTGATCATTATAGTGTGGATATCGTTTCTAAACCTGAAGGCACATTTGTATGAAAAATCCACATTGTCACTAATAGCCAAAACTGTTGGGAGGCCATTAATGGTAGATGAGGCAACGACCAAGCGTGGCACGTGTTTGTGTGGAGTATAACCATCGAAAGCTGCCAGTAGATAATGTTTGGATTGTGGTGTAGAATAAGGAAATAGGTGTGGTGAGTAGTGGTTATTTGCAAAGTGTGGATTTCTCACCAATGCCAGATTACAGTCATTACTGCTATCATGTAAGGCATCGTGAAACTGACTGTATTGTATTAGGAAATAAGCCCAAACTGCCCAGATTTGGTAAGGCGCAAGTTAGGAGCAGTGCTAGGGCTGTCACACCATCATTTATGGAGAAGGGTGCGGAGGCTGTGAAAAGTAATGGAAAGTTTGTGGAAAAAAGGAAAAATTAGAAGTGGTAAGTGTCAAGCCTACCTTAAAATATACTTGCCATGTCATCCATGTGCTTGACAACATGCTTGCGTATTTGGGAAGCTTTAAAAAAACATCAAAAGTCGATAGTGTACCTAGTGGTACAACCAAGTTGATTTAAGCCTTTAACTAGTTCAAATAGAGATTTTAAGATGAAATTGAGAATTTTAAAACCCCAGAATGATTTAATATGGTGATTCGGAGTTCGAGGATCAATTTGGAGTCAAATTGGAATTTTCATGACCTAGGGGCAAAATGGTTATTTTGCCACCCGAGGTTGAGATTTGAATGTTGGAAGAAGTTTTTGACCAAGATTGATCATTTAGAACATAATTTGAGTTTGAGAAGCGAAGAATTTTAATTCTGACATTTTTTCGAGCACAGAGGCAAAATAGCCATTTTACCGCCCAAGGGTAAAATTGTAATTTTACACCACCCAACACATGTCCAGCACATAAATTTCATTTTATACCATAGATAATTATATGTAGTGGAGAGAGATTGCTTAATTTTTAAGTATTTGCACATGGACCAATGGAATGGTGACACATGGCAAACTTTTGTCCATTTAACATTTTCCTTTATAAAGCCGATTTAAACCCTCCCACACTCACTCATATGGCTAGCCAAGTGAAGAACAAATAGGGGAAATGTGAGACCCTGTCGAATTTGTTAAAAGTCGGTATTATACCTAGTGGTACAATTAAGTTAAATCTAACCTTGAATTAGCTCAAATAGAAATTCTAAGAGGTATTTGAAAATTCTGAAACCCACAAAATGCCTTAGAATAGTGATTCGTAGTTCAAGGTCTAGTTTGGAGTCAATTGAAAAAATTGACCGGTTAGGGACAAAACGGTCATTTTACCATTTGATGATAAAATGGAGATTTTTAGTCAAGATTTGATCACATTGGACCAAGAATAATTATATGAAATATAATTATGATTATTGGAGTATAAAGTGATGTTTAGTAGTGAAAAATTATGATTCCAGGTATTTTTGGAGCACAAGGGTAAAATAGTAATTTTGCCACTAGAGGACTAAACGAGAATTTTTTTGAAAAGATTTTTACCCCATTTGGTTAACATTGATCAATATCATTGTTATTTGAGGTTAGAAAGTGAAAATAATGTGATTACGGTACATTTCGGAGTATAGGGGCAAAAATCATAATTTTGCCATCCCAGGGGTAAAATCGTAATTTTCCACCACTAGAACATATTTTCCAGCCATGGTCATCTTTTGATCATATCTTGACTTTGACTAATCATGTGGTGGAAAAGAATTGAAAGAAAAAGTCAAAAAAGTCAAAAAATGGGCCAATGGCATTATGCCATGTGGCAAACTAGTTTATTTTATTACTAAAGCTTAAAAATCAGCCATTTCAATCCATTTTCTCTCTCTAAATTCGGCACACACCAGATTTAAGAGAAAGGAAAGGAGAACAAAGGGAAAAACAAGAAAACCTAGCTAAAAATTCAAGAAAAAGTGTGATTTTCAAGGAAAAATTAAGTGAAAAAGGTAATAATTCTTCACTTTTGCTTATGATCTACAGTACCCATGCTTTTGTTCTTGATTTCCATGGTTGAATATTGAGATATCATGATGAGTTCAATTCTGAAAAATGGGTATGGATGAGGATTTAATGTTGGATTGGCTTAATTCTAGACTATGTTAGTGTTTAGAGATAGGTTAGTATGTTAGTAAGCAAAACCGTAAGAAAAAAAACTTGATTTCCCCATGAATCTTGCAAGACCGAAAATCATAGGTTGTGCTTGGAAAATGAAATGATTTCATTTCAAATGAAATGACTTCATTTCAAATGAAATGACTTCATTTCAAATGAAATGACTTCATTTCAAATGAAATGAATTGGGAAAATGAAGAATTTAGAAAAAAAAATTGATTAGGAAGCATTACGGTGTAAGTGCACCGTAATGATCAAATTTTATCCGAAGAAATTGAAGGGTTTAAATGCTGAAAATTAGTTATTAGAAATGTGTGTAGTGAATTAAGATATTAGAGGAGAAATGGATTAATTTGGAAAAGATTTGGATATAATTTTCAATTAATCGGGTGAACAGTCGAATTTAATCAATACTGCGTTAAAGCGATAAGCGGACGCATTTTTGCATTTGCGTATCATGCATTAGCAATTTAAATTAGTTTATATTAGCTTAGGGGTAATATAATAAATTTTCTAAGTTTATTCTGTGTCAAGGTGGTGAGACGTCCGAAAAAGGCAAGGGAATTGCGCCTGAGGACTATTACTCTGAGTGCACCCGGAATCCGGATTTTCGACACTGTGAGTGAATTTGCATTTCAAATTATTTTGGGAAATGTACGTGTATCGAAATGGATAATTTGAATGATTTTATCTGAATTTCTAAAAATGCGTGCCTAAAAACAAGCCTTTGATAAAAATGTTTTGATGTGTGAATTGTGATATGCATAAAGGCATGAATTCATGTGCTCTATAATATGCTGCTATATATATGTGTTGATGTGTGATATGTATTGACCAATAATATTGTGTGATAATTATAACCGTACATGTACACAATGTGGGAGCACATGTTGGTGATGATGGGTGCAGAGATATGGAGAGTGATATTGTTTGTGCATGATGTGGGGGGATGCACACGATAACTCCAACTATGCGCGTGATGTGGGGGTTGCACATGAGCTGGTGAGATAGTGGGATATTGTATTCATCTGTGTGCATATGTATGAAATTGAATACTCATTCGTTGTAAATTAATTTGAGTTGAGGGAAGGGGTTTGATAATAAATTGGATCAAAAATGTTTTGTTCCAAATGTGTGCATCATGGTTTAAAATCCTTCCTGGATATTATTGCTTGTTTCCACCTAATGTTTAATCACTGAGTATTGTACTCACCATTTTCAAAAATGCATGTTTTCAGATCAAGAGATTGTAGAATCCTAGATCGCGGGATCAATCGTCTCCTGGTAGGTGTCCGGTATTCAATAGTTGCCCGTTTTTCTTGTAATTTCTCTACTGGAAGTCATGGGCCTTTTGTAAGGTGATTATGTACATGTAATGTACACTGTCAAAGTTTATGTTTGACTGGTATGTATGTAAATATTTTATCTATAATGCCATTGGGAATTGGCTTTGTGTGCACTAGGTGCATTACGTGTGAATGCCTCACACAAGCATACGTTGAATAAAGTAAGTGAAAATAGGCTTGCTTGGGCTGGGTGAGCTGTGCTCATTGGGTCCTTGCGCCGGTCATGGCCCGAGAATTGAGTTGTGACAGGAACAGGACGAACAAACTCTAGAGTGAAAATTTCAAGGGGAAATCATTGGATTTTAAGGAAACAAGTGATTAAAGGTAAAATTTCTTAATTCTAGCTAGTGATCTATCTTTCCTAAGCATTATTTTTCAATTTTCATGGTTGAGAACCAAGTTTGCATGAAGGATTCATGGCTGTCCAAACTTAGAGAGAGAAGATTTGATGATTTATTTGGTTAGATTTCAAGATATTTAGGTGTTTTTAGTTGTTTTATGATGTTAGGTATGAAAAACAAGTAAGGAAATAACATGTTCTTCAATCATTCATCATTGGCCGAATTTTCTGTGTGGAATATTGATGGTGGAATTGATTTTATTTCAAGTGATTTGGTTAGGAATGAATGATTTATGGTGTAGAAATTAAGCATGAAAAATCATAGTGTTAGTGCATTAAACATGGTCGAATTTTCTAAGAGGAAATGTGAGGATGATTTTACCCTATTTAATACTATTTAAATTGTGTTTGATAATTTGGAGTATTGGAAGAGAAATGGAATTATTTGGAGTGAAATTGGACGTATTGGCCAATTAATCGGGTGATAGATTGAATTAGGCCAATACTGTATTAATTAGGCATACAATTAAATTTATGTAGAACATCGTATTTAGATAGTTACCCGAGTATTTCACATCACATCTCATGCATTCATACAGAGCCTGAATTGGTTTCATAATGGTTTAGCACAAATATAGTAAATTGGTTGCTGTACATTATGTCTAGGTGGTGAGCATTTTGGTAAAAGTACAGAGATTGTACCCGAAGATCGAGACTAGGAGTGCATCAACTCCTGAATTTGTGAGTAACCTTATCATCATCTTAATTATCTAAAGTGGTTTTTATACGATTTTGTGATTTTATGAAAAATGAGTTTAAATGATAAACTTTTATGTTTTATAAGCCAAATGTGATTAAATGAAATAATTTTATAAGTTGTCTTGAAATCGAAAAATGGTTTCCAAAATAGAGTAATTGGAGACTATTTACTTGTGTTGTAAATTAATGATTTGAATTGAATGGCTTATGATAATGTGGGCATGAGTGGCCAGATTTAAAATGGTTAAAGGCGTTCCCTTCGGGGGAAAAACAAAAGGTCTGGGGTTCGAAGCTTGGCGAGAAGGTCTTGTAGGAGACCTGTGTGAGTATGTCTAGTAAGTCAAGTGATGGGGACCCAGACATATTAATATTAGCCACATCATGCTGCTAAACTTTTATTGAATTGGTGGGTTATAGAGTGGTCACTACAGTGGCGGGTTCCGTGGACTAGCCTTTAGAAGGGGCACGGTAACCCATTTATGTGCTTACCTCTGTTGGAGAAGCACGTAGGGTATCTCCTGAGGTGAAATTTGAGTGCACTTCACGCCGAACCACCACGTGAGGGTGAGACTCAGTCAACGCCAAGGAACGGTTGTGTTATCATATGTAAAATTGTGTTTTATGTGTATGTGACATTTATCAGCCTTGACGGACTCGGCTAGATGCCCTTGCGCAAAGAATGATCGAGCACTAATTTTAGCAGGAGCCAAGTTTTTAAGAAATTCATAAGCCTTATTGATTATTTGAATGAAATAAATATTTATGTTATGAAACATATGTTGGGATAGAATATTTTAAATTTGTCTCAATTTACTCAGCTTTAGCTATTTTAGATGATATCTGTTTACTCACTGGGATTATAAAATCTCACCACCCTCATTTCCACCCATTTCAAGCTCAGGATAGTTTGTAGATAGCCGATTTTGTCGAGGGCTACACTTGGAGTCGCATCCTCAGAAACAGTAAGTTCACAGACTTAGTTCACTTCTGTCATTCGAGGGCCCACATGTCATTGTAAATTAAATTTCATACTTTGGTTAACTTTATTACTGTATGTATGAATTTATTTTGCTTTTACTCTGTAAAAATTATTTACGTTGCGTTCTATGAAAATTGTTTTACAAGAAAATAGAATATTTTATTAAATATTTTTATTATATTCTAATAGCTACAATTTCACTTAAAATGAATGTTTTAGATAGCAAAACATATTTTTAATCACGAAATATGTGTTTTTCACTTATATACTACACATTTAACTGGGTTCGAAATTTTCAATGAAAAATGACCAAAATGCCCCTGTGAGACGAAAATTATTTTATGATTGTTTTGGTTTGGAAATGGTTTATAAACCTTTAAAACATAATGTTCGGCAACAGTTGCTCATAGGGGAGATGAGAAAACTGATGTTAAGCCTTGCAAGGTTTCAGTCAGCATTATGGGTAATGAATGTCTATCAAGACATCACGGCGGTTGTCACGGGCTCGATAAGAGTTCCGGGTCATGACTGCAAACCATGAGCAAAGTTGATCCTAGTGGGGTGAAGGATCTACAGAGTAAGGAAAAAGAGTTAGAAAATGATCCAAAGAATATCAATATTCCAGTGTCGAACCGACTTTATGCGATATCAAAAAATGATGAAAATGGGCAAATTTAGCCCGAAAAATAGGGGCATATAGAAGAAGAGAATAATGCTTCATGTGGGAAAGAAATCTTGCCTCAAAGAATAGCAAACAGCAAAAAAGAGTGGCAAAAACACTTTTGGCAGAGGGTGAATTACATGTTTCTCTCAATGTGCATGATGAGCTAGAATAGGCAGAGAAATGCATGGGAGTGAAGGAGATGGTGCTCTCGGGGTCTGCAGATAAAAAATCCTTGCATGTTGGAATGGCAGACAATGAGAGGAACGAAGGTGCAATAGGTATGAGGGAGATCGTCGAGGGTGAGGGATCTTTGACACCAACCTCTCATACTTCACCTTATATGCATGATGCAAGTGACTAGACAAATATAGTCTCGGGTGTGCGGGATAAAGAGCAAAAAATACTAGCAGTGGTGATGGGACGTCATTACATGAAACTATGCATGCAAGTGCAGGTCAAAACTCTAAAAATTATTTTATTGAGCCACTAGCATGGATAGTAGATTTAAGGCAAAGGGATGGCCAACAGAATTCAAAGATGGGATTGGGGGGCCAGAATGAGTCAGTGGAATTGGTAGAAGGAAGTGGAGAACACAGCCCAATAGAAGGGCAAGGTGACAGTCTGACGAGGTGTTTAGTTGGACAAAATCTTTATTCCTCAAGGACATGCCCACGTGAAAGGTTCGAAGGTTATGATGAAAACCCCCTAACTTGGAGTCAGCCTCGAGTAAGTACATGTTTATTAAAAAGCTAAATATTGTTTCTTCCTTCTTAGGAAATAACCTTTTAGAGTTGGAAGTTCATCCACAAGAACGGCATAGAAGACACTTTGATACAACAGTTCCACTTAAGAGAATAATGAATTTAGCCTCGAAGGAAGCTATGGAAATGGGAGAAAATGATGGTATCTTTGATGATGATTCCATCTCGGTAAGCTTTGCAACTAGAACCCAAAAATGATTAGTGCTATGATTTGAAAAGTGAGGGGTATTTCGGGTGCAGTAATTCAAGGGAGACTCAAGACATTGAAGCTCATGCATAAGCGTAAAATTGTGGTAACACTAGAACCTATGGTTGATGTTAGTAAAGCAAAATTTTTTAAAACAAAACTGGGGTTTGAAAAAGTAATTACTAATTGCTTGCATAAAATTTGGCTCTTTTATTCTTTTGACTTAAACTGTGAAGTAGTTTTTGATCATTTCCAGTGCTTGCATGTTCAGATTTCTATGCCCTAGCTAGAATATCCGATCTTTGCATCCTTTGTCTATGCTAAATGCAGTAGGTCTAAGAGATTGCCACTTTGGGATTTCTTAAGAAGTGTAATAGAAGATATTCAAGGACTTTGGCTTGTTGGGGGGGGGGGGGGGGAGAGATTTTAATGTCATCCTAAACGAGATGAAAGATTATATGGAGCAGCCCCACATGAAGGCTCAACGGAAGACTTTGCTTCTGTGTTAATTGATTGTGGTTTGCTAGATGGTGACTTTGACGGAAATCCATTTACCTAGACGAATCATCATATGTTTCAAAGATTAGATCAAGTGGTCTATAATTATCAATGGATGGATTGCTTCCAAATTACTAGGATCCAACATTTTAATCGAGATGGTTCTGACCATTGCCCTTTTTTAGTTCCTTGTTCCAAGTTTGGTGATAAAGCCCCTTTCTCTTTCCGACTCTTGCATGCATGATCCCTTCATCATGAGTTTAAAAAATTTGTAGAATCAAATTGGAATCACGCATTCTATACGTAGGGCATAAAGGCTTTTTGGGGAAAGCAACTAAAGCTCAAACAAAATTTAAAATTCTATAACAAAGTTGTTTTTGGTGATATTTTTAGTAAGCTTAGAGCAGCAAAAAAACAAGTGGAAGAGTGTGAGATAATGCATTAGAGGGAGCAATCGGTAAGGAGCAGAATTAATTTGCATAAATCTTATGCACAGTTTAATAAATATTTAAGCATGGAGGAGCTATTTTGGAAGCAAAAGTCTAGCGTAAAGTAGGTTGTGGAGGGGGAACAAAATACTAAGTCTTTCCACATGCGAATGCAGAAAAAAGGAATCAAGAGTTGTATTTTTAAAATTCAGGAGTCGGATGGTAGTTGGGTTGAAACTCTGGAGCTGATACAACAGTCGGCGATAGAGTTCTTTTCCTCTCTCCTTAAAGCTGAACCATGTGATATGTCCAGTTTTCAAAGTTTTCTTATTCCTTCCATTATTTCAAAGTTTGATAATAATTTCTTATATGCAGTGCCATCCATGGAAGAATTAAAAGAAGCAGTTTTTGATATTAATCTTGACAGTGCCACGGGTTGGATGGTTTTTCTTCTTATTTTTACTAGCAATGTTGGGATATTATTTCACAAGACTTTTTGGAAGCAGTAATAGATTTCTTTCATGGTGCAAATCTCCTTCAAGGAATCACTTCTACAACTTTGGTGTTACTGCCATAGAAAGATAACACATCCACATTGAGTGAATTCATGCCGATAAGTGTTTGTACTGTGTTGAACAAAATAATTACAAAGCTTTGAGCTAATCGACTAGCTAAGCTTCTTCCATCTATTATCACAGAAAATCAAAGTGGGTTTGTTGGTGGTCGTTTGATAAATGATCATATATTACTAGCTCAGGAACTGATTGGAAAGCTAGACCAGAAAGTGCGATGAGGCAATGTAGCCTTAAAGTTAGATATGATGAAGGCTTATGATCGGCTGGATTGGCAGTTTCTTTGTAACATATTGCAGCATTTCGGTTTCAACTTTACCTGGATAGGAATAATTTATCGTTGCCTATCTAATTGCTAGTTTACTTTACTACTTAATGGCCGAATAGTGGGGTACTTTAAATTTGAACGTGGTCTGTGGTAAGATGACTCCATCTCACCCTTGTTATTTATTTTAGCTATAGAATATTTGTCCAGAGGCCTGAATACTTTATATGTTTAATATCTTTCTTTGTATTACTCATTTAGATGTCCAATGGTTGTAAGTCATCTGGCTTTTGCGGATGATGTAATCATTTTCACTAATGGCTTTAAATTTACTTTGTAGAAAATTTTGGCTTTTTTACAGGAGTATAAAGATGTATTTGGACAATGGATAAATGCTCAGAAAAGCTATTTTATTACTCATAGAAATATTGCCACATCTGGGATCCAACTCATTTCGCAAACAACTGGTTTTATTCATAGATTGCTGCCTCTCACATATTTAGGTGCTCCTCTTTACAAAGGCCCTAAAAAGATGGCTCTCTTTAATGATCTTATAGCAAAAATAGAAAGGCATATTACAAAATGGGAGAATAAAATACTCTCCGTAGGTGGACAGATAACATTATTGAAAAGTGTATTGTCTTCTCTCTCCATTTATTTGCTCCAAGTATTAAAACCTCATGTGTGTGTCATTGAAAGAATTAACAGATTATTCAATAGATTTTTATGGGGAAGTTCAGACATTTCGAAAAAGATTCATTGGACTTCATGGTCGAATATTACACTACCATCGTCGAAAGGGGGTTTAGATATTAGAAGCCTAGATGATGTGTTTACAGCCTTTAACATGAAACTTTGGTGGAGATTTCGAGCTTATAATAGCTTGTGGACCCAATTTATGAGGGTGAAGTATTATGCTAGCCAAATTCTAAGGTATGTGACACTAAAAATTTAGGATTCATTAGCTTGGAAAAGGATGGTTGGTTGTGGTGCAGTCACAGAGCAAAATATGAGATGGAAGATTGGTCAAGGAAAAATATTTTTCTGGCATGAGTGCTGGATGGGAGAAGAGCCATTGGTTAACTGCCACTAACCAGTTATATCTTCCATGGCCCAGGTATGCGATTTCTTTTTAAACAATACTTGGGATGTTGATAAATTGAATGCGATTTTGCTTGAGGAGCTAGTGGTTGAAATTTTACAAATTCCCATTGACACAACATGTGAGGATGTGGCTTATTGGGTTACTACTTCGAATGGTAATTTCTCAATGAAGAGTGCATGGGAGTTAATCCGGCAACGACGCATAGTAAATCTGATTTTTAGTTATGTTTAGCATAAATGTATCCCACTAACTACTTCATTCTTTTTATGGAGATTGTTACATGATTGGATACCTATAGAGCTTAAAATGAAAACAAAAGGATTCCAACTAGCTTCTCAATGTAGATGTTGTAATTCGGAGGAATATCTCATTCATATCATGTGGGATAATCCAGTGGCTAAACAAATTTGGGGTTATTTTGCAATCTTTTTCCAAATACACATTATTAATCCTCGTACTATTAATCAGATTCTCTATGCTTGGATATACTCTGGTGATTATTCTAAACATGGTGACATTCGTGTTTTAATACCTCTGTTTGTCTTATGGTTCCTATGGGTGGAGCAGAATGGTGCAAAATATAGGAACCTTGGTATGTATTCTAACAAAGTTGTTTGGAGAACTTTGAAGCTTATTCACTAATTGTTCATTGGGAAGCAGTTTTAAAATGGCAATGGAGAGGTGATATGCAAATCGCTCATGAGTGGGGGATAGTATTCTAAGAGACCACGCCTTTTCCTCCCAGAATATTCTTTTGGCAAAAATCATCAATAGGTGAATTCAAGTTAAATGTGATGGTAGCTCAAAAAACTTACAAAATGTAGTAGGAGGTGGAATCGTATGAGATTATATAGGCAAAATGATATTTGGGTTTTTTGAAAGTTTTGAAGCCAAAAACTTGTTACAAGTTGAGTTGTTGGCTCTTTATAGAGGACTGGTTTATGCCAAGAGTATCAAATCAGGAGACTTTGGATTGAAATGGATGTTATGGATGGTATCCAACTGTTACAAGGAAATTATAGAGGTTCGAATGAGATAAGGTATTTACTTGTTTCTATTCAAAAATTACTATCTTAGTTTTTTTTTTAATATCTCATATCTACAGGGAAGACAACCAAGCAGCAGATTTGTTAGCAAACATTGGGCATGCAAACCATACTTTACAAGTTTTCAATAGTTCACAAGGTAAATTAAGAGGAATATTATGACTTGATGAAAGTAGTCCTCCTTATGTTAGATTTAAATAATTGTAAAGGAGTAATACTCCTCTTGTATTCCCATTTATTAGTTATAAACTTTCATTAGCTCCTTGTATACAATTATAATACTTATCTTTTGCATTAGACATTTTTGTAAAGATAGTGATCCCTGTTTTAAGAATTCTATCTCTTCTTACTCATGCAATTCTAGAGGTTCAGTTCATGTCCCCCTCTTTTCTATACCAAATTTTTTTGATTATTAATAAAATAACTACATAGTAGTTGGCCCTTGTGAGAATTTCTAGCATTAAAAAGAAAGCAAAGGTAAGGATTTTTGTCTTTTAAGTTCGTAGTTGGTTAAATCCTTGAAAAAATAATGTGTGAATCATTTTGTGGTAGCTATGCTGACCATGAGTGTAAGGAAATTATGAATTTTGTTGGGTGAAATTCAAGCTAAAACTAAGTGGTAAGCTTAATGCTACAATTTGAAACTTATGATTGGTTTAATGTTGTGAGAATGATTGTGTGCATATGTAGTGTTATTGTGATGTCATGGGTATGGTTGGAAGGCAATTATATTAATTGAAAGTTTAGTGTGTAGTTATGTGTTGTAGGAAAGGTTTAAAAGGTTATGGACGTTGGTGTGCATGAATGAATATTAGTGTTATGCTTGGTGGCAACATGTAAATGAGGATGGTGGTACATGTAGACTTAGAAAATATTTGGTGGAAGTAAATTTATAGTTGCTGCCATATGTTAGGAAATTGTTGTGGAAATAATGGATAAACTTGACAAATATCCTTAGACAAGATTTATATATGTGTTAGAGTCATAAATAAGTTGTCGGTAGTCATAATTTAAAGAATTACGCAAGCAAGGTATACAATCAACTTCGGTAAAAATGTGTCAAGATAAGTTAAGTTGAATAAGGATTCGTGATTGAATGAAAAAGGGAAGTATAAATGATGTATGCTAAAGATATTGAATTGGGATTATTGCTAAGAAGTGCGACAATAAAGGTAGTGTACTGTGGTGGTGTGCTAGAGGAAATAACGAGCAATCAGCAAGTAGGAATAGCTAGACATGCCTCCGAATAAATAGCGATGCAATATCCTGCTATCATAAAGTGAGTGAACTTGTATTAAAATGTTTTTGGGATAAATGCATTTGTATTTAATTGAATCACTTAAAATGTTTTATTAGCCTTTTTTAAATATGCATGGGAACAAGCCCTTTGATAAAATGTTTTCACGTTGAGAAATGTGACTGTGATGAATCCACGTACTCCCTTGTTATATTGATATACATATATATGTGTTGTCTCTTGGTAGGTAATATTGTGTAATAAATGTAACCATGCATGTGCGCGATGTGGGGAATGCACATGCTGGTAGTGATGTGGGCGAGAATGCGTGTGATGATAGTGAAATGTGCAAGTAAGGAGTGCACATGATGATATTGAGGTATGCACGATGTGGGGGTTGCACACGATGACACCAGCTATGTTCGCGATGTGGGGGTTGCACATGAGCTAGGTGAGGTAGTGTTGGTGTATATGCTTATATATATTTATTTACTATAAGAGAGCTTTGGAATTAATATGTGATTGCTTGACTGTTGAATGTTGAGTTTCCTAAATGTTTTAGATGATCAAAAGACAACATGGCATCGAGTTTTATTTATGATATATAAATTGCATTGTTTTAAAGATAAATGCATCATGTTTTCGAAAATCTTCTGTATCATTTGCTTGCTCCCTTCCTATGTTCGCTCACTGAGTTTATACTCGTTATTTTCTACTTTATGTTTTCAGATTTACAGATAGTCAAAACCTAGATTAAGGTGTCTAGTTGTACTCGCCATTTGGTAGGTATCATGGCATCCAGTAGAAGCACCCATGGCCAGAGTCACTCCGTTGATAGTTAAGGTTTTCTGCATGTGTGTATAGTTGCTTAAATATAAATTGTGAGATTTCTGTGCACTCTATATGATTAGGTTGATTAACCATGTCATGTAGGGTTGACAGATGGTCACTCTATTTTTGAGAACTTTATATATATATTTGTATACTTGGTTTTCAAGATTTAATTTCGAAGGTATGATTATTAAAAATTATGACTCTTGGATCATAAAGAAATAAAGGCTTGCTTGGACCTAGTGGGTTATGCTTATTGGGCCCATGCATCGGTCATGGCTCGAGATTGGGCTATGACACTAAATGTTAGCACCCACACCCATAATCTCTCCACTGACCGTCAGGGTCATTATATGTGTATATGTATACTTAATGTGAATTGCTAAGATTCATTTGTCAAACTATCTATGTATATTATGATCGATGATGAATTATGAGTACATACTGGGGTTTTATGAATTGTTTTCAAAGAAATTATATTTGAACATGATGAATTATAGATTTAAAGAAATATGGATGACGGATGGACTAATGTATAGGTTCATATATAAAGGCTTGCTTGGGCCTAATGGGCTGTGCCTATTGGGCCTTTAGGTCGATCATGGCCTAAGATTTGGGCTGTGACAATAGCAAATCACAAAGTGCGTTTATATTTACCTTAAATGGTAATGCTATCAGTTGGAAAAGTTCCAAGCAAGCAACAACTGCAGATTCTATAACCGAGGATGAATACATCTCTGTATCTATGGCAACGAATAAGGGAGTTAAAGTCAAGGAGTTCATAACTAAACTTTGTGTGGTTTTTAGCATTATTGATCCAGTAACTTTGTACTATGACAACAATGGAGCCATTGCGCAAGCAAAAGAATCGAAGTCTTATCAACGGTCTAAACATGTATTGTGGTGTTATCACCTGATCAAGGAAATCATTGGAGGAGGTGATATTAATATAAAGAACGTACCCATGGATGGCAACTTAACTGACCCTATCACTAAAGTTTTGTCCCAATAAACACATGATTGCCACATAAAGGGCTTATAGATACATGGGCGATTAACTTTAGTGCTAATGGGAGATTGTCAGTGTAAGCCCTACAAGCCAATTGGTTTTATGCTTATAAAACATTGTATTAATTATTTATATTTCATGTTAAATACATTATGGATATTTTACATAATATATGAGGTATTTCTTTATCCATGAGTTTATTTATAAAAAGTTATGAGAGACTTATATAGATTAAGTCCTTGGAACATAATGGTCTTGCAAAGAAATTATAAAGGTTATAATTATGAGATCCTTATGCATCAAAGCCATGTTCCTAAATATGTTCTTAGTCATTGCATTGTCAAGAATAAGGATATTGACAATGCTCAAAGGCTAGAACATGTTAAGCCTCCTTACTTTGGAAGTAAGCAATTAATCTCATAGGTTGAAGTATGCGACATACTTGGGGCTAGTATATAGGTGTTTGTTTAGGAACAAGTTCACTTAACATGACCCTCTATGAGAGTTCCATTTAGTATTTTACTTAAGTGTCTATGGAAATATTATCATGTGTTAATAGTGTAAGTAATCATTAGACTTGTGATACCAAGTCATCTTGTATGTGACTTGTCATGTTTTGATTACATCTCTACGTGTCTGAAGGTGATTAGATGCCTAAATAGGGTGCTTTTGGGTATGGCATGAAGCATGCAAAGATGAATGAGTAGTCTAGAGAGGATTCATCACCCTAAGTGATTTGAAAAGGACATATCTCATTTGCTATTGGCTTAAATTGACCACAAGTCCTTAGCTAAGGCAATCTTGATAGGTCAATATAAAAGCTGCAGGACTAATATGGATAAGTTGGAAAATAGACACCGAGCTAAGCTTTCTATCATTCAGGATATATGATGAAAAGATTGAATTACATTAAGATACCGTGCATTAAAATGTTAGTCAAACCATGTTGACTTTCTTAACATTTGGGTGGTCATAATGTATTGCTAGATGTTGCTCATGATCTATAAATAAAAATATAAATTCTTAGTTGAATTAATTTATATTTATTACTAACATGTTGGGTACCTAATAGGTCACACACATAAAGTGAATTGTCGAAATTAATTTGAGTTCAATTAGATGTGATCTAATTGATTTTATAGAAGCTTAATCCAATTAAGTATTGGGTTAAATCAAATATGATTTGATGGAGTATTAAATAAAGGACCAATTAGCCTAAGATTTTTTCTAATCCTTATTAGATATGAAATAAGTCAATTCACTGTATAAAACAATCCTTTAGTTGCCTCTTAAACACGTAGAAGAGTCCTATTTTATTTTCTCATGTGTTCAAATAGGATCACAACCAAAAAGAAAGAAACACAAAGGTGCTCAAAGTTGAGAGTTTGCTAGCACAAACTTAGCTTAGGGATTCACACACTCTTAGTGAAGAGATTTCACCAAATCACTATATGGATCACCATTAGAGGTAGGACAATTGTGTTGCTATGGTTTGATAAGTCCTAGTTGATTTACAAAAGTCAAAAATGAAAAGCCAAGGAAGACTCCACCAAAGACAGCAAACATCAAACTTTTAAGTCGTTGGGATGAGCCCTGCAGCCAATTGCGATTAGTTAAGGTTTGATTCCATTCATGTAATAATATCATTCATGTTGAATGATTAGAGGTTTTCCTTCATCAATAAGACATCAATTATAATGAGTTATAAATCTAATTGAATGAAGTCCATGAGAGTAATCTACTTTGCAAGGGAACTATAATGGGTTGCAATTATGAGATCCCTATGCATCAAAGCATAATCTCAAAATGTTCCTGATCAATGTATTAGTGAGATTGGACATTAATGATGCTTAAAGACTGGTATATTTTATGTTCCTTACATTGAAAATAAGCAACAGATCTCATAGATTAAAGAATAGAAATACTTGGAACGAGACTATAAGTGATCCCTTATGAAAACAAGTTCATTGAACATGACCCGCCATGAAAAGTGCATTTAGTATTTCACTCAAGTGTCTATGCAATACTTCTCATGTGTCAGTTGTGTAAATACTCTTTAAACTTGAGATACCAAGTTGTCTTATATGTGGAGTGCTATACTTTGATTTCATCCCTACGGGTGCCTAAACAAGGATGCCAAAATAGGATGCTTTTAGGTAAAACATAAAGCATGCGAAGGCAAATGAGTAGTTAAGAAAGAAATCATCATCCTAAGTGATTTAGGGGACATTAGAACACCCCGTTCTTTGATATGGAGGCTAATGAAGCTTATTGGATGCCAAATGAGGTTAGTTATAATGTTTAAAGATTATAAACAGTGAAAGGAGTATTTTAAGATAAAATATTTTGCACGTGAGGAAGGAATAAAAAAATAATAATATTTTTATCGGGAAAGAATTTGTGAGAAAAAAAATGATTATGAAGTGAATTAAGGTATAATAAGGTATTTTGGGTACTAAGAAGACAAGTGAAAAATTTTAGAATAAAATAATATTTTATTAATAAAATAATATTAAAATATTAATATTTTATTCAATGTCAAAATTTTTCATGAAGGAGTATATGATTAATCTAAGTGGGGGAGAGGAAGAACGAAGAAATTTCAGAGAAAAATGAAGTTAGTGGGGTCGATGCGTTGTTATTAAATAATGACAACGCGGGTAAATAAATACTTTAAATATTATGGGGACACCGCGTTAGAGTATAAACTTGATGTTTCATTTGTACGTGTGTAATACAAGATAATAAAAGGAAATTGGAGTTAAAAGACTGTTGGGAGAACTAAATTAAAAATGAAGAAACTTATAGGGCAAAATGATAATTTTGCCATTAGTTTGGTCAAAGCTTCCAAAGCTTCCAAAAAAACCTTTGACTCTGATTTTTTTCCAGCCAGACCATCCTTATCCTCTCCCACTAGATTTTTTCTTCTTCCTCATCCATTCCCATGCCATTTTCTCTTTGTCCACCATGAAATCAAGTTTTCTTCATTTTTCTTATCATGTTTTCTTTTCCTTTCTTTTCTCTTCTTACACCTTTCTTCTCCAAACTTCTTGAGCATTAAATTTACAGCCTTAAACCCCAATTTCCAGCACCTTTAAAACCCTGGGAGAAGAAGAAAGAAAAAGAAAGAAAGGAAGAAAGGCTTGGTTTTGTTATTCAAGCAAGCTAAGGTAAGGATTTTTGTGTTTTAAGTTCATGGTTGGTTGAATCCTTGGAAATTAATGAGTGAATCATTTTGTGGCAGCTATGGTGGCCATGGGTGTAAGTAAATTATGAATTTTTTTGGGTGAAATTCAAGCTAAAACCAAGTGGTAAGCTTCATGCTACAATTTGAAGCCTATGATTGGTTTACTATGGTGAGAATGATTATGTGCAATATGTAGTGTTATTATGGTGTCATAGGTATGGTTGGAAGGCAATTATATTATTTGGATGTTTGGAAAAGAAATGAGTTGTGTGGATATATATGTTGTTAAGAAAAGCATAAAAGGTTATGGATGTCGGTGCGTATGAATGAATATTAATGTTATGTTTGGTGGTAACATGTAAATGAGAGTAGTTTTAAATGTAAACTTAAAAAATGTTTAATGGAAGTAAATTTGTAATTGCTCCCATATATTAGGTAATTGTTGTGGAAATGATGGATAAACCTGATAAATATCCTTAGGCAAGATTTATATATGTGTTAAAGTCATAAATAAGTTGTCGGTAGTCATAATTTAAAGAATTACGCAAGCAAGGTATAAAAGCAACTTTGGTAAAAATGTGTCAAGATAAGCTAAGTTGAATAAGGATTGGTAATTGAATGGAAAAGGGAAGTATATAAATGATATACACTAAAGATATTAAATTAGGATTGTTGCTAGGAAGTGCAGCAGTAAAGGTAGTGTACGTGGTGGTGTGCTAGGGGAAATAACGAGCGATTAGCAAGTAGGAATAGCTAGATACACTTTCAAACGAATAGCGATGTAATATCCCGTTATCATAAGGTAAGTGAACTTGCATTAAAATATTCTGGAATAAATGATTATATGCTTGATGTAGTCACTTCAAATATTTTGTTGGTTTTTCTTTAAAAGTTGCATGGGAAGAAGCCTTTGACGAAACGTTTTTGAGTTATGAAATGTGATTCTAATGAATTTGTGAAATCCCTTTATATGTTGGTATATATATATATATATGTATTGTACATTGGTAGATAATATTGTGTAATAATTACAACCGTGCATGTGCGAAGTGGGCAGTGCACATGCCGGTAATGATGTGCGTGTAAGGAGTGCACATGAGCTAGGTGAGGGGGTGGTGTATATACTTATATATATATATATTTATTTATTATATATAGAGGTTTGGAATTAATATGTGATTGCTTGACTGTTGAACGTTGAGTTTCCTAAATGTTTGAGACGATCTAAAGACAACATGGCATCGAGTTTTACTTATGATATATAAATTGCATTGTTTTAAAGATGAGTGCATCATGTTTTCGAAAATCTTTGGTAGCATTCGCTTGTTCCTTTCCTCTGTTCACTCACTGAGTTTATACTCACATTTTTAAACTTCATGTTTTAGGTTTTCTAAGTTAAAAGTGATTGGATCCTAGGACATGGTGCTCCCCCATATCTATTGCTCGGTAGGTTTAACATGACACTAAGTGTTAGCAACCATGCCCAAAGTCACTCCGCTGACGATCAAGGTCTAATTATGTGTATATGAATACTTGATGTGAAATGTTGAGATTCATTTGTCAAGCTATATATGTATATTATGGTTGATGGTGTCACGACCCAATTCCCGGGCCATGACTGGCGCAAGGACCCAATGAGCATAGCTCACTAAGCCCAAGCAAGCCTATTTTCTCTTACTTTACTTATTGTATTCAACGTATACTCGTGTGAGGCATTCACACGTAATGCATCCTGTGTGCATACAAAGCCATTTAACAATAGCATTTTCAACATTTATATACATGCACTATACCAGTCATGTATTTAGCAATTTACATTACATACACATATTCACATAATTAGATTGTATTTACAATACAAAGGACCCAAGACTTCCAGCGGAGACATTTACCACAAAAGGAATCACTATCGGATGCCAGACACATACCCAGTAGATGCACTATGGGGACTCCTCGATCTAGAGCCCAACAGTCTCTTAATCTGAAAACATGAATTTTTGAAAACGTGAGTACAAAACTCAGTGAGTGAAAATTAGAGGGGAACAAGCAATCTCATCAGAAGATTTGTCAATCATGATGCACTGGTTGAAAATAAGGCCATTTTCAACTAACTAATATTTCAAACCCTTTTTCCCTTACCCAGGAATTTGTTATGCATTCAAGGATTAAACATCCTTGAATTCACACTCATCATTCTATCAAAGTAGTAAATCGACGGTTGTTTACAAACCGTCACATAATAAGGGTTTCACAACCCGTACAATTTATATATGCATATGTACCACGTACAATTTAATTCACCAATTACTCTATCTCATTCATTGTCCCATCTTTTCCTCCACTCTACTATACTCTCAACTCATACATCATTACCGGCATTGCACTTCCCACTCCGCACATGCACGGTAGTAATTATCACAACCTTTATCATTAGACCGGCATTGCACTTCCCACTCCGCACATGCACGGTCGTAATTATCACACTCTTTATCATTCAACCGGCATTGCACTTCCCACTCCGCACATGCACGGTCGTAATTATCACACTCTTTATCATTCAACCGGCATTGCACTTCCCACTCCGCACATGCACGGTTGCATCAATTCCACCATAATTTATTAATAATGCATATCAGCACAATACAAGGGTACACAGATTCGGTACACTCAATTTCACATAATTTCTCAATAATACATATAGGCATCATGTTGATATACACAGATGCATGACAATCATATTTAATGTCATTGAAATATTTTCATCTTCAATTTCAAACAATTCGCATACCCTACAATCACATATATACACAAATACATAAGCAATCATATACACTGCTAATATTCACTATCCTTAGTGGAAAAACATTTATCAAGGAACTTGGCAAGCAGTATCACTCAGCTTTGCCGCCAAGTTCTTGGGCAAACATTATTTGGTAAAGGGTATCACTCAGCATCCCTTCCAAACTCATGGGCGAAAATCATTTGGTAAGGGGTATCACTCAGCATCCCTTCCAAATTAGTAGACAGAAATCAATTGGTAAGGGGTATCACTCAGCATCCCTTCCAAGTTCATAGACAGAAATCAATTGGTAAGGGGTATCACTCAGCATCCCTTCCATCTATAAGTCCCTTATCATCATTCGCTCATGGATAGGAGATCACACAGCAATCCTATCCTCTATGAGCCCCAAATCATCATTCACACGTACGGTTATAATCATTACACAACATTATCTATCAATGCACAACATATATACATATATGCACACATTTTGGAACACAATCATTTTGATCCAATTTATTATCAAACCCTACCCCTTAATTCAATTTAATTTATAATTAAATAATATTCAATTTCACACATATGTACTCAAGGACATGAGCAATCATATATATATACACAAACACATTTATCTAAGCACTCGCAGGCGTTACGTATCGCCGTCCCTGCAAGCCCCTGGACAACAAATCACACTTCACCAATGTTCACGAGTGATAGTTTCCAAGAATCGTGGGCGTTACGTATCGCCGTCCCCACTTTGCTCAGTTCTCAAAATTTCTAGTAAATAGTGGGCGTTACGTATCGCCGTCCCCACTTTTACTCAGTTCTCAATTTCTAGTAAATAGTGGGCGTTACGTATCGCCGTCCCCACTTTTACTCAATTCTCAATTTCTAGTAAATAGTGGGCGTTACGTATCGCCGTCCCCACTTTTACTCAATTCTCAATTTCTAGGAAATAGTGGGCGTTACGTATCGCCGTCCCCACTTTGCACACCATTTCAGGCATGTGCATTTTCCTCTTCACACGTGCACGGTGGTAACACTTTCACAACACTTCTCAACCATCCATGTAAACATCATCACAATGTACACATTTATCACACTCAAATTTCACATCAAATAAATAATATTTCATGCCTTCATGCATACCACATAATTTCGTGCTTTCAAGCATAACACATAATTTTTATGCCTTCACGCATAACACATAATTTTATGCTTTCATGCATAACACATATTTTCTATGCCTTCATGCATAACACATATTTTTATGCTTTCATGCATAATACATATTTTCTATGCCTTCATGCATAACACATATTTTTATGCTTTCATGCATAATACATATTTTCTATGCCTTCATGCATAACACATATTTTTATGCTTTCATGCATAATACATATTTTCTATGCCTTCATGCATAACACATATTTTTATGCTTTCATGCATAACACATATTTACCACATAAAAATCATTTTTATCAAGGGCTTGTTCCCGGCACGTATTTTTAAAAACTTTGGATAAATCATTTAATTATCCACATCAATACAATTTGCATTCCCCAAATAATTTGAAATGCAAGTTCACTCACCTTCTCACAAATCCGGATTCCGGATGCTCTCAGATTAAAAATCCTCAATCACGATTCCTTTGCCTTTCTCGGACTTCTCACCACCTTGACACAGAATAAAATTAGGGAATTTACTATATTGTCCCCAACTAATATAAACTAATTTAAATTTCTCACATATGATACTCAAAGGCAAAAATGCGTCCGATTATCACTTTAACGCGGTATTGCCTAATCTCGACCGATTACCCGATTAATCGGCTATTATGTCCAATTTGATTCCAAATTGCACCATTCTTTTTCTCATAGCTTAATTCATCCCACATCATGTAATTAGTGCCAATTTCAACATTCAATATTTTCCATTTCTTTATAGAAAAATTCGGCCAATACAGTGCATTAGCACTGAAAATTTTTCTACTACAATTTTCACTTGCATTTGTCATTTTCTAATTTCCTTCATTTCAAATGAAACCATTTCATTTGAAATGAACCAATTTTCCTCATGCACTCTCCACCCTAGGTTCGGCCTAACAAAGAACCACCATGAGATTCAATTTCTTTCTTCCATTTTTGTCCATAATCATGCTTAACTACCATTAAACACCGACATAGTTTAAATTCAATCCAATCCAACATCAAATCCATACTCATACCCATTTTTCAGAATTAAACTCTTCATGATATCTCAATGTTCAAGCATGGAAATCAAGAACAAAAGCATAGGTAAGCTAGGGTTAGAGTAAATCTAAAGAAAAGTTACCTTTGTTTTGCTTGAATCTTGAAAAACACTTGAAATCTATGGATTTTGGCCTAGGTTTTTATGGTTTTCCCTTTGTTCTTCTTTTCTTCCCTTCAATCGGTTCTTTTCCAGAATTTGGAGAGAGAAAATGATGGTTAAAGGCTGATTTTTAGGCTTAAATAATAAAATATACAAGCTTGCCACGTGGCACCATGTGATTGGCCCGTTTTTTTGACTTTTTGACTTTTTCTTCCATTCTTTCTCCACCACTTGATTAATCAAGTAAAAATCTGATCCATAGATGATCATGGCTGGAAAAAATTATTCTGGTGGTGGAAAATTACCGTTTTGCCCCCGGGATGGCAAAATTACGGTTTTGCCCCTATACTCCGAAATGTCCCGGAATTGTTTTATTTTCACTGTCCAACCTCAAATAACACTAATATAAATCAATATTACCCAATTGGGGTGAAATCCTTTCAAAAAAATGCACATTTCGCACTTCGGTGGCAAAATTACCATTTTGCCCTTGTGCTCCAAAAACATCGAAAATCACAATTTTTACACTGCTAAACATCATTTTATGATTCCATAATGATAACTGTATATCATATAATTATCTTTTTGTCCAATGTGATCAAATTTTGGCTAAAATCTCCATAAATCAACAAATGAGAAAATGACCGTTTTGTCCCTAACCGGTCAATTTTCCCGATTGACTCCAAACTGGACCTTGAACTCCAAATCACTATTCTGAGCCATTCTGTGGGTCTCAGAATTTTGAAATTCCTCTTAGAATTTCTATTTAAACTAGTTCAAGGCTCGATTTAATTTAGTTGTACTACTCAGTACAATACTGTCTTTTAACAAAGTCAACAGGGTCTCACAGATGGTGCCATTTTGAATGCATAATTGGGCTTTATGAATTGTTCTCAAAGGAATTATATTTGAATATTATGAAATTTTGGATTTTAAAGAAATATGGATTAATGTATAAGATTATATAAATAGGCGTGCTTCGGCTTAGTGGACTAAGCCCATTTGGGCCCTTGTGCCGATTATGGCCCGAGAATTGGGCTGTGACAGACATATCTTAATAGTTTTTGGTTGATATTAGCTTGTTGAAGTCCTTGGCCAAGGCGACTTGGAGATTATGAAAATAAGTTTCATAAGTCTATAAAACTAATGATTTAACTTCAAGAATGAATATGGAGATCAATAAGTGTAGACACTGCACCATGCTTTTATCATTTTCGAGATATATGATGAGGGAATGAATTACATTAATAGATTGTACACTGAAATTGTGAGACCCTGTCTAAGTTGTTGGAAAACCGGTATTGTACCTATCGGTACAACTAAGTTAAATCGAGCTTCAACTAGTTTAATAGAAATTCTAAGCGAAATTTCAAAATTTTGAGACCCACAGAATAGGTCAGAATAGTGATTCAGAGTTCAAGGTCCAGTTTGGAGTCAATCGGGAAAATTGACCGGTTAAGGACAAAACGGTCATTTTCTCATTTGTTGATTTATGGAGATTTTTAACCAAGATTTGATCACATTGGGCCAAATATAATTATGTGACATACAGTTATGATTTTTGGAGTATAAAATGATGTTTAGCAGTGTAAAATGGTGATTCCCAGTGTTTTTAGAGCACAAGGGCAAAATGGTAATTTTACCACCGGAGTGCTAAATGTGAATTTTTTTGAAAGGATTTTGCCCCAATTGAGTAATATTGATTTATATTGATGTTATTTGAGGTTGGACAGTGAAAATAATGAAATTCCGGGACATTTCGGAGTATAGGGGCAAAATCGTAATTTTGCCATCCCGGGGGCATTTCGGTAATTTTCCACTACCAGAATAAATTTTTCCAGCCATGGTCAACCTTGGATCAGATGTTGACTTGATGAATCAAGTGGTGGATATCAAATGGGAGAAAAAGTCAAAAAGTCAAAAAAATGGACCAATGGCGTGATGACACGTGGCAAGCTTTTATATTTTATCATTTAAGCTATAAAAATCAGCTTTTAACTCTCATTTCCCACTCAAAGTCGGCACCCACCAGAATTGAAGCAAAAAAAAGAAGAACAAAGGAGAAAAACACAAAAACCTAGGGGAAATTCAAGACAAGTGTGATTTCAAGGAGAATTCAAGTGAAAAAGGGTAATAAATCTCTACTTTGGCTTGTGATCTCTAATATCTATGCTTTTGTTCTTGAATTCTATGGTTTAATATGGAGATATCATGATGGGAAGAATTCTGAAAAATGAGTTTGAGTATGGATTTGATGTTGGATTGGATTGAGTTTAAACTATGTTGGTGTTTAGGAGTAGTTAAGCACGATTATGGAAAAAAATGGAAGAAGGAAATTGAATTTCATGGTTGTTCTTTGTTAGGCCGAACCTAGTGTGTAGAGAATGCATGAGGAATTGGTTCATTTCAAATGAAATGGTTTCATTTGAAATGAAAGAAAATAGAAAAATGACAATTTAAAGTGAGAAAATGTAGTAGAAAATTTTCAGTGCTAATGCACTGCATTGGCCGAATTTTCCATAGAGAAATGGAAAAGATTGGATGCTGAAATTGGCATTAATTGAATGATTTGTGGTGAATTAAGGTATTAGAAAAAGAATGGACCAATTCGGAATTAAATTGGACATAATAGCCGATTAATCGGGTAATCGGTCGAAATTAGGCAATACCGCGTTAGAGCGATAATCGGACGCATTTTTGCCTTTGCGTATCATACGTTAGCAATTTAAATTAGTTTATATTAGTTTGGGGGCATTATAGTAATTTCTTAATTTTATTCTGTGTTAAGGTGGTGAGAAGTCCGGAAAAGGCAAGGGAATCGTAATTGAGGACGATTAATCCGAGTGCATCCGGATTTGTGAGACGGTGAGTGAACTTGCATTTCAAATGATTTGGGAAATGCACATTGTATTGAATTAGCTGATTAAATGATTTATTCAAAGTTTTTTTAAAACATGTGCCGGGAACAAGCCCCTGATAAAATGATTTTATGTGATGAATTGTGGTAAGCATGAAGGCATGAAATTGTGCTGTTATATATGTGTCACATATGTGTGAATATGTGTGATGTATTGACATTTGATATTGTTAATATATATGTAAATGTACGTGTGTGTGATGTGTGGAAAAACACATGTCGGAGAAGTTGGATGTGGAAGGTATTGTTGGTGCACGATGTGGGGGGATGCACACTGTAGCTCCAGCTATGTGCACGATGTGGGGGGATGCACATGAGCTGGTGAGTGCACATGGTGCACATGATGATGACTCCAGCTATGTGCACGATGTGGGGGGATGCACATGAGCTAGTGAGTGCACATGGTGCACAGGACCACTCCAGCTATGTGCACGATGTGGGGGGATGCACATGAGCTGGTGAGTGCACATGGTGCACACGATATTTTCAGCAGGTGAGACAATGGAATGTTGTACTTATCTGTGTGCGTATGTATGAATTTGATTATTCCTTCATTATAATTTAAATTGAAGTGAGGGGAAGGGTTTGATAATAAATTGGATAAAAATGAATGTGTTCCAAATGTATGCATCATATTTTAACCCTTCTCGATATTATGGCTTGTTCCTATCTAATGTTTGCTCACTGAGTTTTATACTCACCGTTTTCAAAAAATTCATGTTTTCAGATCAGGAGATTGTAGATTCCTAGATCGCGGGATCACAGTAGTCCATCTCCTGGTAGGTGTCTGGCATTCACTAGTTGTCGCTTTATTGTACATGTCTCCGCTGGTAGTCTTGGGTTTCTGTATGATGTGTATGTACATGTAATGTACATTGTCGGAGTTTATATTTGACTGGTATGAATGTAAATATGTGTAAGCAATGTGATTTGCTAAATACATGACTGGAACAGTGCATGTATATTGTGATTCATAATGCCATTGTGCTTTGGCTGTGTCCACCCCCGGAAAGGGTGTGTGTGTGTATGTATGATCGGAAATGCCATTGTTAATTGGCATTGTATGCGCACTGGGTGCATTACGTGTGGATGTACCACACGAGCATGTATGGAATAAAGTCAGTGGGAATAGGCTTGCTTGGGCTTAGTGAGCTATGCTCATTGGGTCCTTGCGCCGGTCATGGCCCGGGAATTGGGTCGTGACAGAAATGTTGTCGAAGAATCCTTTGACTCTCCTAACAATTGAGTGGCCATGATGCATTACTAGATGCCAATCTTGGTCTATGGATTTGAGTTAATTGATTAATATTACAATTTAATTTCATTACCAACATGTCAGGAACCTAATGGGTCACACACAAAAGTTGCATTATGAATCAAATTGGGAGTGTGATAATTTAAGTTAGACTTAAATCATACTCTAGGTTTTAACTTCTAAGAACTTAATTAAAATAGTTTAATTAAGTGTAAGGTTTATATTATAAATAGTTGCAATATTAGAACCTTAATTGCAAACATGACAAAAGGAAATTAATTGATTTAAATTTCCAATGACTAAATTAAAAGGTTTAATCAAGTGTTGGGCCAATATTATAATGGGTTATAAGATTGGGCCTTTAGTTGCAATTATGGGAGCTGCTTAACCTAGGTATAGATATCACCTTTAACTACTTCACACTTATGACTATGAAAACCTAGTTGTCAAAAACAACAAAAAGTTCTCTGGCCACCTCTTGTGGTTGAGAGGAAAATCTTGTGATGAATTTCTCTAGAGTGATCCCATTTATAGTATGTGTGAAGAAAAGGACAATTGTTGTCCACTCTGCTAGCACAAAGAATAGTTAAAAGCTCCTACCTTGTTGAAGGTTCAAGTGCAATTGTGTGGATACCATTGAAGGCCAAACGCTTGGGTGGCTTGGGTTCTTTTTCCCTTCACGGTGTAAACGGGCTTGAGTCGAAATAAAAGCTGTAAAGCTCGACTCTATAAAAAATTTACCATGTCATTCATACGCTTGATAGAATGTTTGCGTAAGTAAATGCTTCGGAAAGATCGTCAAAAGTCAATGTTGTACCTAGTGGTACAACTAAGTTGATCGTAGCCTCGAACTAGTTCAAATAAAGATATTAAGATGAAATTGAGAATTTTAAAACCCCAGAATGACTTAATATGGTGATTCGGAGTTCGAGGATTAATTTAGAGTCAAGTTGGGATTTTCATAACATAAGGGCAAAATGGTCATTTTGCCACTTGAGGTTAAAATTCGAATAATGGAAGAGATTTTTGTCTAGGATTAACTATCTGGAGCATAATCTGAGTTTGAGAAGTAAAAAATTTTAATTTTGATATTTTTTCGAACATAAGGGTAAAATGGTAATTTTGCCACCCAATGGCAAAATTACCATTTTACGCCACCCAACACTTATCAAGCCCATGGATTTCATTTTATACCATGGATGATTATGTGTGGCGGAGAGAAATTGCTTAATTATTAAGTATTTGCACATGGACCAATGGAATGATGACACATGGCAAATTTTTGTCCATTTAATATTTTCCTTTATAAACCCATTTAAACTTTAGCCATTTCATTTCTCTTGGCCGGCCATAGCAAGAACAAAAGGGATAAAAGAAAGAACAAACCCTAGAAGGAAGAATTCAAGAGGAAATCATTGGATTTCAAGGAAACAAGTGATTAAAGGTAAGTTTTTTTAATTCTATCTAATGATCTACCTTTCCCATGCATTCTTTTGCATTTTCCATAGTTGAATCACATGATTTCATGAAGGATTCATGGCTGACCGAATTTAGAGAGAGAAGTTTTGTAAAACCTCGTACCCTCGTTGGACACTAATAAAATTTTATTAATCAAACGGATGATCATTTCAATGTAAATTAGCATGCTAAAGAACGACAGAGTATGAAAGGAACGCTTAAGAGTAAAATGTCTCGCATGCGTGAAAACAACAATTTAAATAATAATATTTTTATCGGAGGTGAATTAATAAGTTAAAAGATGATTCGGAGGTAAACCGAGACATAATAGGTGTTTCGGGACCAAAGAAAATAAGTAAAAATTTTTGAAATAAAATAATATTTTATTAAATAAAATAATATTAAAATATTAACATTTTATTTTTTATCGATATTAGTCATGAAAAAATGAAATATGACTAATTTAAGTGGGGGAAGAGTAGTAGAGAAGAATTTTGAACAAAAACGGCGATAATCGTATGATGTGAATTTTTAGTCGAGCTAACGTTGTAAGAAAATATTTAAACATTATAGAGACACTGCGTTGAAATGCAATTTTAATATTTCGGTTATACATGTGTAAAAGAAGGAAGATAGATGGAAATTGGAATTTTTTCACGTGTCAGAAGAATTAAATTTTTAAATATGAAAAATGATGAAAAAAGTTTTTAGATTTATCATGTGATTTTTATTGTCACATAAACTAATTGAGAAGAAAAGTCAAATAACCACTTTTTTTAGTTGGTTGAATTAGTCAACAAAGGATGTAGACAAGGTTTGGGTGAAGACAAAAGACAAATGAAACAAGAAATAAAAGAAACAAATGATGGAAGATAAGACAAAAGAAAATAAAAGAAGAAATAAACGAATAAAAAAGATAAATGAGAGAAGACTAGAAGGTTCGGTCAAAGGAAATAAAAAAGGAGACAAAAGAAGTTTGAGGAGAGGCCTAGAAGGGTCGGTCAAGGAATGAATAAAAAAGACAAGAAAAGGTGGAGAGAAGAGAAAGGAAAGAACGGACAAAAGAAGAGGAAGGATGGAAGAAAAATCGAGAGAAAAAGGGAGAGAAAAAAGTGGCGTGAAAGAGGATGAGAGGAAGGCTGAAAATTTAGCAATTTTGGTGGGAGGTAGAAGCTGATTTTTGCTGCACTTTTGGAGGAGAAAGAGGTTGGTTTTAGGTGTAGGAAATTGGACGCAAAAAGGAGAGAAAAGAGAAGAAAATTCGACACTTGAGATAGAGGTATGAAATCTGAAAATTTCTGCACTTTGTTGGGGGCTGTTTTGGCTCCACTTTTAAGGGATTTAGATGCTGAAAATTCAAGGTTATTGTTGCTGGAAATTAAGCTTGAAGTTGCTAAAATTTTGAGGTTTTTAGTGGCTGAAAATGGTGAGGATTGGCTGCTGAAAATTGGAGCTAAAGTGGGCAGCATGGCTGCTGAAATTTTGAGGTTTTATGCCATGAAAACTTTGAGCATGTGGTGACCGATTTTGAGAGGAAGCCATGATGGTGAAAGGAGGAGGCCATGGCGGTGAAGGGAGGAGGAAGAAGAAAGAGAAATGGGCTGAAAAAGAAAGAAGAAAGAAACATAGAAGAAAGAAAGAAAAAGAGAAAAAGAAAAGAAAAAGAAATGAGAAAAAAATGGGTGGGCATGACCCAAGTAGGAAATAATTGGGCATGGCCCAATAGGGGAAAAATGAGTGGGCTTAGCCCAATAGGAAGAAATGGAGAAGCCATAGAGAGGCCCAAAGGTTACAAAGAAATGGCAAAGGCCCATTGGTAAGTAAAGTTTATATTTTAAGGTTTATGGGTAGTTTATTAATATTGTGCATATTTTGGATGAAAAAAATATGCAAGTTGCTTAAGGAAATTTAATTAAGTTGCTATCCATATAAATGAGTGATTAAGTATATTGGATTTAAATTTGTTGCTAGAAAAATTGTTGTGGAGGCGTGCCGAACAAAGTAGATACCCGACAAATAGAAACAATTATACACGTGAACGAATAAATATTGAAGAAAAATCCCACTATTATGAGGTGAGTATGGGGTGTCGATTTTAAAATTCTCATATATCTATATATAGATTCGCATGACTTATTACATGCAAATTACTATGAAAAGCATATGTTGGTAAAATTTTAAGAAAATTGTGGTTGTAAATTATTTCAAAAATTGTTTTGGATATGTATAAGTATGCCGTATACGTAAAGCGTTTTAAAAACGGGAAACAAGCTTTTTAACCCGATTTATCTCTTAAATTGTGCCTTACATATATCTGTGTAATGTGCATACGTTATTTCGAGATTTAATTTTTCTATGCTCAGTATTTTATGAATTATGCATTAAGCTTTATTTCGTGAGCATAATCATAGATTTTTATGACTTTTACATTGAATGGCTTATGATAATATGGCAAGAATGGCTAAATTAGAAATTATTTTGAAATTACATAAATTGTTTGTTTTGCTATGAGTGGCTAGATTTGAAATAGTTCTAAATGTACCCTTCGGGGTAAATTTTAAAAAGGTCCGGGAATCGAAGCTTGGCGAGGTGTCCCTGTCGGGGGTTGTGGAGCTATCGCGATAATGCAGCTAGCTAGTAGTCAAGTGATGGGGACCCAGACCTATCAATAGCTGTCATATCATGTTGTTAGAAAATTTTATTTAATTAGTGGGGTTAATTCTCACTGCAGTGATGGGTTTCCGTGGACCAGCCTATTTAGAGGGGCACGGTAAACCCCATATATTATACCTCTGATGAAAGGCGCGGAGGGTAACTTCGGAGGTATAACGAAGTTCACTTTACACCGAACCCCCACGTGAGACTGAACTTAGCCAACGCCAAGGATCGGTTGTGTTTTGGACGATTAATAAATTTTAACAACCTTAGCGGATTCGGTTGGATACCCCAGCGCAAGGTATCACCGAATATGAGTTTTTATGGCACGAGCCAAGTTTTTAAGAGTCATAAGCCTTGTTGTTTATTTTTTATAAAATATAATTGTTTTATATAGATTGAAATAAGTTTTAACACTATGAATTATGTTTCTTGGCATGGTAAGGAAATAGAATTAAATAGTTTTCGCAGCTCCCCTATTTGTTTTCTGTGAAATGAATCAGTAAATTCTTGCGCACGGGCGAGTTATGATTTGTACATAATTTTAAATATTATTTAGTTTCTCGGGAGCTTGCTCAATTTTGTTGATTTGATTCGAAAAGGGTTATAAGGCACAAAACTCTTGTTTGAAATAAATTGATTTCATAATCCTGCTTTTTTATATTCAAATGATTTGTTGTTTGCTTGTTTCCTATCTACTCCCAATTCATTGAGTCAATGATATTCACTGAGTCTATGAGACTCACACCCTATTTTTCCCCTTTTGCAGATAGGGATCGATCTAACGCGTAGTCATTGGCGCGCTCAGTTATTTGCGGATAGGTAAAGGCATCTCCTAGCATTTTACTTCGAGTCGCTCCGCTGTCTAGAGTTTAGTTGCATGAAAATTTTTCATGTTATCAGTATTGTAAAACCATAAGTATGTATAGTTAAAAGTTTGTATTTTTAAATTTAACTACTATTATTGGAAATAGAATATTAATAGTACAATTGCTATTATTATTAACCATTTTTGTTAGCATATTTAATAAATATTGTGGGAATTTCGTAAAGGCTTGTTCGAGACTTGGCGGGATCTCCCTGAGGTCTCAAACGCCGATAGTGATCGGAGATGGGTCGCTACAAGTTTTGATGGTTGATTTGGTTAGATTTCAAGGTATTTTAGTGTTTTTAGTTGTTTTGCCATGTTAGGAAGGAAAAACAAGTGAGAAAATCACAATTTCTTCATAAATCCTTTAATGGCCGAATTTCATAAAGAACATGTTGATTATAAATCTTTTGATATCTTATGTTATTTAGTTAGGATCTAATGAATTGTGGTGACGAAAATCGAAAATGATGATGTCTAGCATGAAAATCACAAATTTCGCATTAAACCCTTAATAGCTGAATTTCCCAAGTATGGAATTGATGATAAATTTAGTTAGAATATATGATATTCTGGAGTTTTTGGTTGTTTGGTGATGTGCAGAATGAAAAACAAGCAAGAAAAAAAATTCATGCTCTTCCATAACCCTCATTGGCCGAATTTACCATGTGGTTTAATGATGATGAGTTTGATTGTACATCAAGTGATTTAGTTAGGAATTAATGATTTATGGTATAAAAATCAAGTATGGAAAATTTTATTATTAGTGAACACTCCATGGCCGAATTTCACAAGAGAAAATGTGAGGATGATTTTGTCATAGTTCATGTTATTTAATTGGTGTTTGATAATTTGGAGAATTGGAAAAGAAATAGAATTATTTGGAGTTGAATTGGATGTATTGGCCAATTAACCGGGTGATAAATCGAGTTAGGCCAATAGCATTTTATTTAGATACATAATTGAATTTACATAGAACACCGTATTTAGATGGTTACGTGAGCATTTTGCATCCCATTTCATGCATAAATATCACAGCCACAATTCCCGGGCCATGACCGGCGTATGTGCCGAATGAGCATAGCTCACCAAGCCCAAGCAAGCATATTTCTTTTATTTTGCTCAACGTCTCATCCACCAATGCATCCATATGCATTTCACTGGTGTGAACATAGCCAACTCAAAATGGCATTATTGATTAAAATATGCATATACTGTTCAAGACATATAACTTAGTAATTTACATTACTTGTGTATATTCACAATACAAAAGGACCCGTGACTTCCAGCGGAGAAATTACAATAAAAGGGTTGCTATTGAATGCCAGACACATACCTAGGAGACGAACTATCGGGACTCCTCGATCTAGGATCCAACGGTCTCCTGATCTGAAAACATGAATTTTTTTAAAACTGTGAGTATGAAACTCAGTGAGCGAACATTAGAAGGGAACAGGCAATAATAGCCAAGAAATTTGATAACCATGATGCACTAATTGGAAACGAGACAATTTTAATCTAGCTAACATTAAAACCCCTTTTTCCTCAATTGAAGTCAATTTGCAACGAGATAGAGAGTTCTTGAGTTCACACACATATATAAATATATATAATCACATGCAATTTCATCCACCACACCATTTTCATTCACTCTAGTGCACTCACTACTCGCACATCATTATCAGCATTGCACTACCCACTCCGTACATGCACAGTCATAATTATCACAACTTCGTCATTCAACCGACGTGTGCACTGCCCACTTCGCACACGCACGGTCATGATTATCACAACATTGCCATTCAACCGACATGTGCACTACCCACTCCGCACATGCACGGTTACATCAATTTCATAAAATCCCTTAACAATACATATCAGCATCATATAGAGGTACATAGATTCGTCACAATTATATTTCACATCACAAAACTATTTCACTAAAGGCTTGTTCCCATAGCACTCGTTCTTTTAAAGAAAAGTTGAATAAAATCATTCAAATGTCTGTTCAAGTATATTCACATTCCCAAATCAATTTTGAAATGCAAGTTCACTCACAATATTAGGAGTTCGAAATGCTCCTATTCTCGGCCCTCTGGCACAATACCTTTGCCCTTGTTTAAGGGTTCACCACTTATGTTGGGATGAGCCTTGTAGCCAATTAGGATTGGTTAAGGCTTGATTCCAATCATGCAATAGTATCATTCATGTTGAATGATTAAAGGTTTTCCTTCATCAATAAGACATCAATTACAATGAGTTATAAGTCTAATTGGATGAAGTCCATGAGATTAATATGCCTTGCAAGGAAACTGTAATGGGTTGTAGTTATGAGATCCCTATGCATCAAAGTATAATCTCAAAATATTCCCGGTCAATGTATTATTGAGACTGGACATCAATGACGCTTAAAGACTAGTATATTCTATGTTCCTCACTTTGGAAGTAAGCAATCGATCTCATAGATTGAAGTATAGAGATACTTTGAACTAGAATATAGGTGCTTGCCTAGGAGAGCAAGTTCACTGAACATGACCCGCCATGAAAAGTGCATTTGGTAATACACTCCAGTGTCTATGCAACACTTCTCATGTGTCAGTCGTGTAAATACTCCCTAGACTTGAGACATCAGGTTGTCTTATATGTGAAGTGTTATGCTTTGATTTCATCCCTACAGGTGCCTAACCAAGGATGCCACAATAGGATGCTTTTGGGTATAGTATGAAGCATGTGAAGGCAAATGAGTGGTCAAGCTAGCAATCATTACCTCAAGTGTTTTAGAGGACATATCCTATCAGTTCTTAATTAACATTAGCTTATTGAAGTCCTTGGCCAAGGCGACATGGAGATTATGAAAATGTTTCATAACTCTCTATAAAGCTAATGCTATAACTGCAGGAACCAATATAGAGGTCAATAAGAGTAGACACTATACCAAGCTCTTATCATCTCTGGGATATATGATGAGGGAATGAATTACACTGATAGACTGTACACTAAAAGGTTGTCAAAGAACCCTTTGACTCTCCTAACAATCGGGTGGCCATGATCCATTGCTAGATGCCAATCTTGGTCTATGGAATTGATTATAAATTAATTGATTAAAATTTATATTAATCAATTAAGTCATTAATTAATTCCATTGCCAAAATGTTGGGAACCTAATAGGTCACACACAATGATTGCATTTGAACTAAATTGGGATAGTGATGATTTAAGTTAGACTTAAATCACATGTTAGGTAATTAACTTCTATAAACTTAATTAACAGAGTTTAATTAAGTTTTAGACATAATTATAAATAGTTATAACTATAAGGCCTTTATTGTAAAATATAAAGGAAATTAATTTTTATTTTAATTTTCAAGGACTTAACTAAAAGAATTTAATTAAGTAATGGGCCTAATATTATAATGATTATAATAATGAGGGCTTAATTGCAAAATTGAAGTTATTTTAACCTAACTATATAAGTCAACTTTTAACTATTTTCCATAAGAGAGTTTTCACAATTGAAGAAAATGTAGTTTTTGTTAGAAAAAGAAAATCGTTTCCTCTCTTTGCCACCACTCCCTTTGTGTGAAAGAGAAAATTGCTTATGAAGCAATTTTCAAGAGAGGTTCGGCCAACATTGTGAAAAAGAAGAAAAGGACAATTGTTGTTCTCTTTGCTAGCACAAAGTATAGTTAAAAATCCCCCCCTTTGTTGAAGGTTCAAGTGCAATTGTGTGTACTACCATTGAAGGCCAAACACTTGATTGGCTAGGTTTTTGCTCCTTGTGGTGTTCGCGGGATTGCTTCAGGAAGTGCCATTGTGATTATGAAATTACTTGGCAAGGTAACTTTCTGATTTACAATTTATTTTTTGCTTTTATGTGTTAAATATCACCAAGGTGATCCATGGGTCGAGGCATGTTTTTGTTATTTAAATTATAAAGTTTGTAATTTTCTTTCCACTGCGCATTTTGAGCATGTCGCCCATGGCCAAATCCAACAGTGGTATCAAAGCCTTCCTTGGTTCAATTTTAACACATTTTATGTCTATTGTTGTTAATGCCTTGTTGAAAAGGAATATGAGGTGTTCGGGTTTTGTTCTACACAAATTAGTAAGTTTAAAAATTTTACAATTTGTTCTAGTTATTTTGATTTCTAGATAGATTTTAATTGTAAATTTTAAAATTTATTTGTCATAATATTAATCTCATTTTAATGTCAAAATATTGTAGATTAACAAGTGCATGAGATGCACAAATTAATTTAGCAAATAAATATTTGATCTCATGACATTGTGGTGTGATTGAAATGGTAGAATTCGATTTTGTCCAGCCATGGTATTGGTCCATTTTCAGCCATAAAAGTGAGGTTTAAGTGCTTCATAATGTAGCGACCCCTCTTCGATCTCTATCGACGCCCGAAACTTCTGGGAAAAACCAGTCAAGTCTCGAAGAAGCTTGTCTCGAATCCCTTGTTAATCCATTACCATCAATCATCATATAATAGTAAATCTTTCATATATTAAATTAAATCATAAATATAAAAATCACTATAAATTTTTTCTTTTTTATTTATTCACAAACATATACACGAAAATATAAATTTTTCAAATTCATGCTGTATATATAAAAAGAAATTTCAACTCGTTTACAATTTAACAAATAAGATATTATGACTTGACCTCTAAGATAAACAAATACAGCGGAGCAACTCAGGATAGTATGCTAGGAGATGCCTTTACCTATTCACGGTAAACCAACACGTCGATGACTTCACGCCAAATCGATCCCTGTCTGCAAAAAGAGAAATAAAATGGGGGGTGAGTCTCATAAACTCAGTGAATATCATCGACCCAATGAGTAGGGCGTGGATTGGAAACAAGCAAGCGATAGATCAGTTGAATATAAAAAGTAGGAGTAGAGAAATAAATTGCCCCAAACAGGGGTTTTGTAACTTATATTAAAAATTCTAGAATTCTTGAAAGTATAATCAAATGAAATAATAGTATTTTCCTTATCGAAATACTTTAATAATCAATTTTGAATCAAGTCAATAAAATTGAGCAAGCTCCCGGGAAATGAAATATTATTTAAAATCATGTACAAATTGTAGTTCGCCTCATATGCAAGGAATTACAAATTCATTTCACAGAGAAACAAGTAAGGGATTTGCACAAAGCCATTTAATTCCACTTCTCACCAAGCTAAGAAACATAATTCATAATGTTAAAACTTATTTTAATCTATATAAAACAATCACATTTTATCAAAAATATTCAATAAGGCTTACGACATTCTTAAAAACTTGGCTCATGCCATAAAAACTCATATTCGGTGATACCTTGCGTCTGGGTATGCAACCGAATCCGCCAAAGCCGTTAAAATTTCTTTATTTTTTTTTTAAATCCAGCCGATCCTTGGCGTTAGCGGAGTTCACCCTCACGTGGTGGTTCGGCGTGATGTGAACTCTAACCATACCTCAAGAGATACCCTCTGCGCTTCTCGTACCGACTTATGAATATAACTAGGTTAGCTGTGCCCCTCTAATAGGCTGATCCACGAAAACTCGCCACTGCAGCGACTAATTAACCCAACAATCAACAAAAGTACACTAGCATGGCATGACAATTATTTTATACACAGCCTCTCAAGGCTAAATACATAGTGCATATAATTTTAACACAAATACCAATCTAGCCAGTCATGCTCACATTTAGTCATAAGCCATTTAATTTCAAATAAATTTAGAAATCTCACTTCATTTATAAAAACTGTCTTAAAATTCATTTATACCCTTGAAATCTCATTCTAAAATTTATTGCGAAATATCCAATATAAAAGTCATAAAAATTCATCGTATATTCACAAAATAAAATTTAATGCATGATTCGTAAAATACGATACATAGAGAAATTTAAATCTCTAAATCATGTATGCATATTACACAAATATATAAGACACAATTTATGAGCTAAATCAAGTTTAAAAGCTTGTTTCCCATTTTTTAAAACGCTTTACATATAATACATATATATATTCAAAACAATTTCGAAAAATGTTTTACATCCGTAATTTCCTAAATTTCTACCAACTCATGCTTCTCACAATTTGTACATAAATTAAATCATACATATTCATACATATAAAATTATGAATATTTTAAAATCGACACCCCTTACTCACCCCGCAATAGCGGGATTTTTCTTCACTATTTATTTGCTCGCGTATCAATAATTATTGCTATTTATTGATGATCACGTACTTCGCTCGACACGCCTCCACGACAATTTTCCTAACATCAATTTAAATTCAACACGTTTTATCACACATTTATATGGGTATCAACTTAATTAAATTTCCTTAAGCTACTTGCATATTTTTCATCTAAAATATGCACAACATTAAACTACCCATAAAACTTGAATTGTAACATAATCTTACCAATGGGTCTTTGCCATCTCTTTGTGACCTTGGGCCTCTCCATGGTTCCTCAAATTTTCTTCCCATTGGGCTAAGCCTGTTCACTTTTCTCCTATTAGGCCATGCCCAAGTTTAGTTCTTATTGGGCCTTGCCCAATTATATATATATATATTTTCATGGGTCATGCCCACCCAATTTTTTTTCTTTTCTTTTTCTCTTTTTCTTTCTTTCTTCTACGTTACTTTCTTCTTCTCTTTTCCACCCCATTTCTCTTTCTTCTTCCTCTTCCCTTACCACCATGGCCTCTTCCCTTTCTTTCCTCTCAAAATTGATCACCACATACTCAAATTTTTCATGGCATTAAACCTGAAAATTTCAGCAGCTATGCTGCCCACTTTAACTCAAATTTCCAGTAGCCAAACATCCTTATTTTCAGCCATTAAAACTTTCAAAATTTCAGCAACTTCAAGCTCAATTTCTAGCATTAATAACCTTGAATTTTCAGCACCAAAATCCCTTCAAAGTGCAGCCAAAATAGCCCCCAACAAAGTGCAAAATTTTTAGATTTTCTTACCTTCTTCAAGAATCGAATTTTCTTCTATTTTCTCTCCTTTTTGCTGCCAATTTTCTTCCTCTGCAGTTGAATCAGCTCTTTTTCTCCTCCAAAAGTGCAGCAAAATCAGTCTTCTTCCTCCCACAAAATTATCGAATTTTTCTAGCTTATTTCTCCCCTCTTTCACGCCACTTTCTTCTCTCCCATTCACTCGAGTTTTCTCTATTTCTTCCATCCTTTTCTTTTTTCTTTTTGTTCGTTCTTTCCTTTCTCTTCTCTCCATATTTTTCTTGTCTTTTCTACTTTCCTTAGCCGACCTTTCTAGACTCCTCTTCACACTTCTTTTATTTCCTTTTTTGCTTCTTTTGACCGAACCTTCTAGTCTTCTCTCATTTATCTCTTTTATTCTTTTGTTTCTTCTTTTATCTCTTCTTGTCTTTTCTTCTATCATTGGTTTCTTTTATTCTTGTCTTCTTTTTTGTCTTCATGCTTGCTTTTACTCACATGGAAATTGAAATGAAAAGTCAAAGCTTGTGCACCTTTTAAACTCTTCCATCCGCCACACACACACATACACACACACACACTTTTCTTTCATTTGTTTTGCTTTTTGTCCTCATTCCATTCTTGACTCATGTGGCCCCTTATGCACATATAAAAATATTGTTTGACTTTTCAACACCTTATTCCTTCATTATTTATCATCCAATTCCTCTTCATTTTATTTTTATTTCTTCAAACTAATTTAATTTCACAGACTATACCTTAACTTTACTTAATTAACATATCTCCCTCAAACTTTCACAATTTAAAATTAATTCTTCCAACACGTGTAAAAATTTCAATTTCCATCTATTTTCCTTTTCTTACACGTGTATATCCAAAATATTAAAATCGCATTTCAACGCGGTATCTCCATAATATTTAAATATTTTCTTACCGCATTAACTCGACGAAAAATTCCCGTCGTTTGATTTTCACCGTTTTCGTTCAAAATTCTTCTCTACTGTTCTTCCCCCACTTAAATTAGTCATATTTCATTTTTCACGACTAATTTCGACAATAAATAAAATATTAATATTTTAATAATAATTTATTAAATAAAATATTATTTTATTCCAAAATTTTTCACTTACCTTTTTTGGTCCTGAAACACATTATTATGTCTCGGTTTACCTCTGAATCATCCTTTAACTTCCTAATTCACCTCCGATAAAAATATTATTATTATTATTATTATTACTCATGTGAAATATTTTTCTCTTAAGCGTTTCTTTAGCACGCTAATTCGCATCAATCGATCCTTCGTTTAATCAATAAAGCCTTATTGTTGCCTAACAAAAGTACGGGGTGTTACACATAATATGCAACAAAATTAAGGGATCAATACACATTGGAAATGTTTCAAGATGGGTGACAATGTATGGCAAATGGTGGAGGTAAAGCTACCAAATTATGGCTGAAATAGCTGCTGTTTGCTGCAATGATAGTCACAGTTTTGTTTAGCTTGGCAACCTAAAAAGGCCTAAATTTGTGCAATTAGTTGCACCAATTGGCTGAGGATTTTTTTATGCAAAGGTTCCATAGATTATCCAAATTATTGCCAAGAATTTTAGAGATTTAAATCCCTAGAATTAAGCCTTCATAAAACTGAGTTGGTGGAGTCAAAACTGTTACTGCCTCTGCAACAGCAAGCCATGATTTTGAATTTTTTTGATAGCCAAAAACATTTCCTAAAATCTTGGAAAATTACTATGGAATTTTTCGGTAAGTTGCCTATCAAAGGAAATTTAATTGGGAATAAAATTCCTGATTTTATGCACCAAATAACTTTAAAAGAAAGACAAAAACCAATTTTGTCTCCTGCAGATAAAGGTCACAATTTTTGCATTTTTTTAATGACCAAATCACCTCCTAAAATCCTGAGAATTTATTCTGGAATATTTTCATCAGTTATCTATCAAGATAAATTTCATTAGGAATTAAATTCCTAAGTTTTAGCCACAAAGAATTTCAAAAGTTCTCAAAAACCAATTCTGTCTCCTATAAATAAAGGTCACGGTTTTTGAATTTTTTTGAATAGCCAAATCTCCTCGTAAAATCCTGAAAATTTATTCTGAAATAGTTCCATGAGTTATCTATCAGGCTAAATTTTATTGGAATTAAATTTCTAAGGATAGACCACATCATGCCATGTAATTAGGACATGTCTGCTGCTATCTACAGCAGGACAGTGTCATGGTTAAGACATAGAATCTGTCCAAATTTTACACCAATAAATGATCAATTAAATTAGTTAATTGGCTGAGGATAAGTTATGGAATTGGTTCCATAATTATGCTGATGTTTTTTTTGAAACATTTAATTTAAGGAGTATGATTCCTAAAATCAAGGATGTCAAATATGATGCATTAACATCCTCAAATAAAGAAATGTGATTTCTAAAATTATGGAAGTTAAAATATCTTCATTAGCCAATTAAATATTTATGGAATATGTTCCATAAAGATTGATAATTTATTTCATAAATTATGGAATGTGATTCCTTAATTTAAGGGTGTCAAAATTTAAATAATTAAGACTACATTAATTTTGGAATTAGATTCCTAGGAGTAATGGGAGTCTAAATATTTATGGGCAAATTTTTTTTTGAATTAACTTCTTACAAGAAGATAATTCTAATTTGACATTAAATTTAAAGATTAAATTGTCTAACTTATTTCCTAATAAGATTAGGTAATAATAGACATTCAATCTTTAATTAAATGAGATTAATAATAGCTTGTGTAAAATGTTTAAGAGCACAAATTAAAAATGTTTTAATTTGTAATAAAAAATTTTAATTCTAATTCTAAGAAGATTAGGAATGGATAAATTACTAATTTTGATTAGTAATACTTACTATATATGAAAAAAGTTTCCAATATATAGAATTAAATATTTACTTGAAAATTTGAAGTTTGCAAAATTCAAATGTTGAAAATTGCTAATCTCAAATACCTCATATGATTAACAATTTGAATGAGACATGTTTTTAAATTTTATTCATATTGTTGAATATATGTGGATGATTATGGACTTAGGCCTAATATGATTATGCTATGGTTGAATGTATATTCTTGGTATTTTTGAAATAGGGCTTGCATGTCCTGCCTTATCTCTTTATCTCAATTTGTAAAGTTCTTTCCTTATCTTACTCCCCTCGAATGTAACTCGAGGTTTCTACATTCAAATGTAATTAGAATTAGGATAGATTAGGAATTGAATTTTGAAAAAAATTGACGATGGGGATTCAAGGCACCAAGAAGGACAAGGAAATTACAAGCAAATTTTGAAGATTCTTATATGTAATCCCTTAGGTTTGACCAAGCTAGTTTCCTTTGATGGCTCAAGGGAATTAGTATAGTTAAAGTCCATAATCATCCAAAGTAGTTTGCATGTGATAGATTTATTTTATGCAATTTAATAAATGCTATGCAATACAAAGTAGTATGCATGTGATAGATTTATTTTATGCGATTTAATAAATGCTATGCATGCAAAGATGAGACCCTAATAAAGGCAAAAACAAAATCCTTCATTATATATTGAGTCACATGCCATGCATGAGCAAGTTGCCTTCCACCATATAGCAAGATAACCTGGCTGCTCTTTTAATTGGAGACTTGTTGAGTACACTCAAGGTCACACTTTTACACGAGTATGTTTGAGCTATTGGTGGGTTTTACTCAACTAGTTTCATAAAATCTGGATGCTTGGAAACTTGAATATTATGAAACTAGAGACAAAGGCTAGGCGAAACATATATGATATGTTTAGGCAATGTGTTGTCACCTAGCTAATCTAAGAGTTGTATAGAGATACAATTGGTAAGCTCAGTTACCTATCTAATCCACCTATCATGATTTGTTGAGCACACTCAAGGCCATGACTAGATAGTTGAGATCCTAGCCCACTAAGAGAATCCCAGTAGAGATCTCTCGAGGTGATATGGAAGGTTATCATCTTGTAGAAAATAGTGGGAGAACTATTTAAAATTTTATAACCTGGTTTTAAATAGTTTATGCATGATATTTACTTATTGCTTTATTTTATCTTTTTAAACATAATTTATATACATGGCTAATAATTTGTCACTATAGTGCATCTTGGATGCAAATCAAACTCACTAGACCAAACCCCTTTTAAAGGTACTAGGATTTGAGAAATGTTCTCAATCAAAAGGTTGTTCGTTCTATAATCTCTACCAAATACAATTCATAATTAGAAATGTGCATTCATGAGATGGAATTTATGTTGCCTTAATTATGAATTGGGAAGACAACAGAGATAATGGCTGACAAATCCTGCTCTATAAAATAATTACATTGTTATTTACATGCTCAATAGAATGTTTGCATATTTAGGAAGTTCGAGAAATCGTTAAAAGACGCTATTGCCTCTAATGGTACCATTAAGTCGATTAAACCTCAAACTAATTCAAATAGGAATTTTAAAGTGAAATTGAGAATTTCACAGTCTAGGGATGACTCAAAATGGTAATTTGGAGTTCGAGGATCGATTTGGAGTCAAACCAGAATTTTCACTATCTAAGGGTAAAATGGTCATTTTGCCACCCAAAATTTAAAATTGGTTATTTGAAGAAAATTTTCACTAAGATTAATCATTTGAAGTATTGATCATTTGAAGCATAATATGAGGTTTTGCAGTGAAAAATTTTAATTCTCAATATTTTTGGAGCACAAGGGCGAAAAGGTAATTTTACTACCAAAGGACAAAACGAGAATATTTAGAAAATATTTTAGCCCCATTTGACTAAGATTGATCAATTGGAGTATAATTTGAGATTGAAAGGTGAAAATTTTGAATTTTTACAATTTTTGGAGTATTAGGGGTAAAATTGTAATTTTGCATAATTACGGGGGCAAAATTCTAATTTTTGAAAATTTGCTTCACCATGGCATTTGAAAACACATGGAATTCAATTAATGTCTTAGATAAGTGAGAAATAATGTGTGGTGGAGAAAGAATGAATAAATTTTAAACAATTACACATGGACCAATAAAATGGTGCCATGTGTCATGTAAAGAAATAATATTTTAATGGCTTATAAAAAGCCAAATTTCTTCAGTATTCTTACCCATTTTGGCCGACCAGCAAGGGAAGAGAAAGGGCAAAAGAAAACTAAGAAACCCTAGGCTGAATTTCAAGGGAAAAAGTGTGGAAATTCAAGGTTGATCAAGCTAAAGGTAAAATTCCTTTAATTTTCTTTGAAATCTACCTTACCCATCCATTTTTCTTCAATTTCCATACATGAATCTCAAGTGGGCATACCAAACCCATGCTGGCCGAATTTTGTAGGAGTAGTTTTGATGCTTGATTTTGGTAAATTTTAGGTTAAATTAGTGTTTTTAGTTAGGTAATAATGAAATGTACCAAAATCTAGCAAGAAAATCGATGTTTCCTCTTGAAACCCATTATGGCTGAATATTATAGGGGATGAATGCCAGCTGAAATTGATGCTAAATTGAGGTATTTAAGTGAGATTTGATGAATTGTGAATATAGAAATTAAATGGGAATTTTTGGTGCAAAGATACAAATTTTAACTAATAGGGGTAAAAGTGTAATTTGTGGTCTATGACTGATACACTGACCCACATTTATAGTAATTGGGTATTGTGGATATAATTGGACTATTAGAAATTGAAATGGGTTAAATCAGAATTAAATTGGAGATTTTAGCCAATTAGACTGAGTATAGTGCGACTTAGGTCGAAAATCGTATTTAAGTGATTAATCGGACACTGTGCATTCCATCGCCTACATTCATTTAGATTTAGAGAGCCTGAAATAGTTTATGACAAATTGACACAAATTATTGAATTTTGTGTAATGTATTATGAATAGGTGGTGAGCAATTTGACACGGGTAAGAGACAACAGCCGCAGACCGAGAATAGGAGTATTTCTACTCCTAATACAGCGAGTAAACTTATTATCATCTTAATTATCTAGAGTAGTTTTTATTCAATTGTGTTATTTTATAGAAATTGGGTTTAAATGGTAAATTGGTATGTTTTAAAAGAAATTGTGATTTATAACATGATTTTATAAATTTTTTGGAAAATTAAATAATGGTTTCAAAAAAATAAAGTAATTGGAGACTGCTTACTTGTATTACAAATTACTGTTTGAATTGTATGGCTGATAATGATTGTGGGCATGACTGGTTGTTTTTATTATTTGATAAATACGTGAACTGCTTTGATTTGCCTTGATATGTAGGGTAAGGATTGTGGGCCATGTCATGCTATTGCTATTTTATTGAATTGGTGGAATATAATTGTGGTAATTGCAGTGGCAAAAAAGGGGTTTTGTGGACCAGCCTATAGGAGGGGCACGAAAACCCAATTATTGTGCTTACCTCGTTTGAAGAGGCACGTAGGGTATCTCCTGATGTAGGATTTGAGTTCACTTCACGTCTAACCACCACGTAGAAGTGAGACTCAACCAACGCTAATGAATGACTGCATTTTGAGATATCATGAAATTTTAAACAACCTTGGCGGTCTCGGTCGAATACCTCTGATCAAGGTATCACCGAGCATGATTTTGTTGGCATTAGCCAAGTTTTAAGAAATCCATAAGCCATAATAATCTTTCGTGTAGAATGAATTTATTTTACTCAATGAAAAAAAGTGAAATATTATGAACTACTTTATGATAATTCATTTATTGTCTCCATTTACTCGCCTTTAGATAGTCTAGAGGGTATCTATTTACTCACTGGGATTTTATAATCTCATATCCCTATTTCATCACATTTCAAGCTCAAAGTATTCCATAGTTAGCGGATTTGATCAAAGACCACAGTGGACTTGAATTGACAAGAATTGTAGGTTCACAGTTCCTGAGGCATTTTGGTTAGTTGTGGAGCTCACCTGTCACTGTAATTTAAATTTTATACTTTGGTCGTTTGTATTAAAGTATGTAATAATATATCTAGCTTTTACGCTATGAAAATCAATTATCAATAGCTTTATAAAATTTATTTTATCAGGAAACAACTTATTTTAATGAATCTTTTTATTATATTCAAATAGTTAAAATTTTACTTCAAATGAACTTTTTAGATTTCTAAAATGTTTTTCAATTATAAAATATATGTTTTCTACTCATTTTTTATATTTTGCTCGGTTTTGGGGTTTTCGAAGAAAAATGACAAAAATGCCCCTATGAGCCAAAAGACAATATGGTTTATTTTTGAATCGAAAACGGCTTTTGAATTTTTGAAATATAATATTTTATAAATATCGCTCATCGGGGAGACATGGAAATTGATGCTAAGCCTTGTGGGGTTCCGGTCGACATTTCGGGTATGAGTTCCTATCAGGACGTCGCGATGGTTGTCATGGGCCTGATGGGGAGTTTTGAGTCATGACAATGGCACTAATTGGGAAATGTTCTCGAACATCTTTATGGTAAAGATGGAGAAAAGGGGGACTAATAAAAAAAAGTTTCCTTAACAAAGTTAAAGAAGAGGAAGCTTATAGAAGCTTCTACTTTGCCAAAGTTTATGATTGAGTTAGAAGTTACTATTGTTGTATTAACATCATGAGTATTCGATACTAGATGTTGAATGCATATATGTAATGACATAAAAAGCAAAACAATAGAAGTAAGTCAATGCTCAATATAAATGTCAAGAAAACTGATTGCATATGATCTCAATTATGGCATTTTTGTCTTGGTCATTGAAGTAAGAATTAGAGTATGAAGATACTTAGATCCTTTTTGATTGGGAATCATAAAGGAGCTAGTAATTCCTATATGACCAAATCAATTTTCATGCAAAAGTGAATGACTTGGTATGTTCAAAAGGTCTTATACATATAGATGTATACGAACCATTGAACATAAAATGTTATGGAAAATGTTCCAAATTCATTAAGTTTACACAAGACCAAATTAAGATTTTGTCTTGTATACTTAAAGAAATAAAATTTGAAACCTTGAAATGTTCAGGGAATTCAAATATAAGATCATACAAGCTATATAGTATGGAGTATTCTTATTAAGATATGATCTTAGTGAAGATTACTCTTACTTATTAATTAATTATTCAAAAGATGAATGTAGATTCATATGAAATGGAACTTTCTTATGAATAAAACATATAGATGTTTGTTTAAAGAAAAAAGCAAATTCATATAATGATATGATTTGGTCCATATCTCTCCAATATATATATATATGTAGCCAATTATATTATTCCAAACCAATACGATTTCAAGCATACATTGAGATGTATGTATGTAACATCACAAAAAATTCAAAAGAGTTTGATTATTACTCTCACAAAGGATCTTGGATTTAATGGGAGCATGATGACACTCAGAAAGAAGGTTTTTAGTTATTATATGGTTACATTGGAATCTAACTCTAAAGATTTTGCATAGAGATGCATAATCATATGTATGAGAACTCCATGGATTTAGTAGGATACATTGGAGATGTATTATTCATATGAGATGGATTGCTAATTATGTTTTTCATTGAAAGTTATACACTTTGTTCTATTAAATGGGATCCAAAGGGTTGGATTTAATAAAATGTATAAGTGTACTATCTCATACAGAAAATGAGGTTAGTATGAGTGAATACAATTCTTTGGTGATACAATTACATGGGATGCAAAGTGTACACAAAGAAAGTGCCAAAATTTAAAAGGGGCAGATAGTACATAAAGATGCATACAACATAGTTAGTTGGAATTATTCCAAAGAAAAAAAGAAGACTATATACATGTATATAATTAAAGTGATATACATCATATTAAAAGGGCTCTAATAGGAAAATACTTAGATCGTTAGTCCATGGAACTAATAAAAGGTTTTGAACATTGTTAATGTAACAATGGAGCCATACTAACAGAACTTGGGTCTCATTTGATTTAGACATAGTAATATGACATGATGTGATGCATGGACATCATGAAGATAGATAAAAGTAATTAACCACATTGAAAGGCACAGGTGAGTCTACATGCAGACATGATTGCTAGATGGATTGAATCCATATACGATGAGGTAGCAATTGGCTTTGTGCTAGTGGGAGATGTTGGGATAAGCCCTGTAGCCAATTAGGATTGGTTAAGGCTTGATTCCAATCATGCAATAGTATCATTCATGTTGAATGATTAAAGGTTTTCCTTCATCAATAAGACATCAATTATAATGAGTTATAAGTCTAATTGGATGAAGTCCATGAGATTAATATGCCTTGCAAGGAAACTATAATGGGTTGCACTTATGAGATTCCTATGTATCAAAGCATAATCTCAAAATATTCCTGGTCAATGTATCATTGAGACTGGACATCAATGACGCTTAGAGACGGGTATATTCTATGTTCCTTACTTTGGAAGTAAGCAATCGATCTCATAGATTGAAGTATAGAGATACTTAGAACTAGAATATAAGTGCTTGCCTAAGAGAGCAAGTTCACTGAACATGACCCGCCATGAGAAGTGCATTTGGTAATACACTCCAGTGTCTATGCAACACTTCTCATGTGTCAGTCGTTTAAATACTACTTAGACTTGAGACACCGGGTTGTTTTATATGTGGAGTGTTATGCTTTGATTTCATCCCTACGGGTGCCTAACCAAGGATGCCAAAACATGATGCTTTGGGGTATACTATGAACCATGTGAAGGCAAACGAGTGGTCAAGATAGGAATCATCACCTCAAGTGTTTTAGAGGACATATCCTATCAGTTCTTGGTTAACATTAGCTTATTGAAGTCCTTGGCCAAGGCGACATGGAGATTATGAAAATGTTTCATAACTCTCTATAAAGCTAATGTTATAACTACAGGAACCAATATAAAGGTCAATAATAGTAGACACTGTACCAAGCTCTTATCATCTCTAGGATATATGATGAGGGAATGAATTACACTGATAGACTGTACACTGAAAGGTTGTCAAAGAACCCTTTGACTCTCCTAACAATTGGGTGGCCATGATGCATTGCTAAATGCCAATCTTGGTCTATGGAATTGATTATAAATTAATTTATTGAAATTTATATTAATCAATTGAGTAATTGAAGAAAATGTAGTTTTTGTCAGAAAAAGAAAAGCGTTTTCTCTCTTCACCACCACTTCCTTTGTGTGAAAGAGAAAATTGCTTATGAAGCAATTTTCAAGAGAGGTTCAGCCAAGATTGTGAAAAAGAAGAAAATCACAATTGTTTTCCTGTTTGCTAGCACAAAGTATAGTTAAAAATCTCCCCCCTTTGTTGAAGGTTCAAGTACAATTGTGTGTACTACCATTGGAGGCCAAACACTTGATTGGCTAGGTTTTTGCTCCTTGTGGTGTTCACGAGATTACTTCAGGAAGTGCCATTGTGATTATGAAATTACTTGGCAAGGTAACTTTCTGATTTACAATTTTTTTTGTGATTTTATGTGTTAAATATCACTAAGGAAATCCATGGGTGGAGGCATGTTTTTGTTATTCTAATTATAAAGTTTTCAATTTTCTTTCTGCTGCGCATTTTGAGCATGCCATCCATGGCCAAATCCAACACTATTCACAGTACGCGACACATAATTCAATATAATTTCAATGGTATACCTAAATAACACTGTATTGGCCTAATTCGATGTAACACCCCGTACCTTCATTAGACATAAATAGGATTTTATTGATCAAACAAGTGATCAATTGATGTAAATTAGTGAGCTAAAAGATGATTCGGAAGTAAACCGAAACATAATAGTGTGTTTTGGGACCAAAGAATACAAGTGAAAATTTTTGGAATAAAATAATATTTCATTTAATAAAATAATATTAAAATATTAATATTTTATATAATGTTGGAAATTAGTCATAAAAAAGGAAATATGACTAATTTAAGTGGGGGAGAAGAAATAAAGAATAATTTTAAAGGAAAACAGTGAAAATCATACGACGTGATTTTTATCGAGTACACGCGATAAACTAAATATTTAAATATTATGGTGACACGCGTTGGAATACGATCTCAATATTTTGATATATATGTGTGAAGGAAGAAGAATAGAAGGAAATTGAAATTTAATAAGTGTGGATAGGAATAAAAAATATTGGACTTAATTTTTAGGGAGCAAAGTGTTGAAGAACTTAGAAATTTTCTTGCATATTCTTTAGTATTTTGGCTATATCTCAAGCTACAGAACTCAAATTGCTAAAATTATTGGATCATTGGAAACCTAAGAGACAGGGCTACAACTTTGATGAAGATCACTTTGCCCAATTCGGTCTCTACGATAGAGCAAATTGCATTGGGAAGTAGCTGGACGTGATATGTCGGGAATGGAAATTGTAAGGATTGACAATTAAATTTTTGGGTCTCTTATTACATTTTTAAGCCTAATTAAATCCTAAGTTAATTAAATCTTAAATGAATATTTAGAAGGTGAAATGAAGAGAAATGATGAATGGTGGGGCCGGTCACACATGAAAGAAATGAGAAAATACAAAGAAAATAAAGAAATAAATGAACATGAGAGTGGGAGCCGACCATGTGAGGGGGAAAGGCAAAGAAAAGTCAAAGAGAAAAGAGTAGGGTTGGCTAGAAAGGAAAGAAATGAACAAGAAGACAAAAGAAATAAGAAAAGGCAAGGAAATAAAAGAGACAAGAAGAATAAAACAAAGAAAAGAAAGGAAGATAAGAGAAGTGGGGTGCTCGGTCAAAAGAGAAAGAGGACAAAACAAATAAAAGAAGGGAAAAGAAGAGATAAGAAGTGTCCAGAAGGAGAGAAAAATAAAGGGAAAGAACTATGGGGATAAGGTCGGCAAAAAGGAAAGAAAACAAGCAAGAAAGACCAAGCAAAGGAATAAGAAAAAGGGAAGGAGAAGAGAGAAGAAAAAAAAGCGTAAGACACCAAGAGAGAAGAGAGGTCGAAATTCAACAACTTAGAGAGGCACAAAGGAGCTGATTTTTCTGCACTTCAAAAGAGGTAAGAGAGCTAAAATTTTTGTGGCTATATGGCTGAAAAATTTTGAAAATTTTGAGGTGAGAAAACTAATTTTTTTTTGCTACTGATTTGATGCTTGAAATTGAGTTAAAAAGTGTAGAATTTGTTGTGGAAATTGTGTAAGCATGTGGCTGATTTTTGGAGGTTTATTGGTTGAACATTTAAGATGAAAATTTACAAGATCTTGGGGCTGAAAAGGGGCAGCTTGGCTGCTGGAAATTGAGCTGAGAAAGTGTAGCAAATGGAGTAGAGAATTGAACTCAAAATGGAAGAGAAAATGGAAAAAAAACAAGGAAAATGGAGGAGGAAGTGTGGCCACAGTGGTGCATGGAGAAAGCCACGGTGGGAGGAAGGCCACGGGCTGGAAAGAGAAGAGAATAAGAAAAAAAATAGGTGGAAGAAAAAGAAAAGAAAAAGAAAGAAAATAGAAAAAAAAAAGAAGAGAAAGTGGACCAAATAAGAAAAATAAAATTGGGCAAGGCCCAATGAAGAAATGAAAATTTGACAAGGCCCAATAGGAAAGATTAAATGGGCTTGGCCCAATAGGAAAATTTGAGAGGCTCATGGACAAAGTCCAATAGTTAAGAGGAGAAATGGAAAAGGCCTAATGAAACGTTTGTCGAGGATGTGAGTTGAGTGAAATAGGTGACCGAGAATATGAGTATCTCTACTCCTAATTCAGTGAGTAAACTTACTATCGTCTTAATTATCTAGAGTAGTTTTATTTAATTGTGTGATTTTATGAAAAAATGGTTTAATTGGAAAATTAATGTATTTTATGGAAAAATGTGATTTGATAAAATAAATTGAATTTTTATAAAGCGATTTGAAAATCAAATGTTGGATTTAAGACTAGAGTAATTGGAGATCACGTGATTTATTGTAAATTGTGATTCGAATGAAATGGCTTGTGACATTGTGGGTATGACTGACTATTTTTATGATGTGTTGAATATATGTAAATTGCTTTAATTTGCCTTGTTATGTGAAATAAAGTATTGTGAGCCATGTCATACTATTGTGATTTTATTGGTGGTGGATTATAATGTGGGCACTACAGTGACGGGGGTTCCGTGGACCAGCCTAATTAGAGGGGCACGGTTCCCAATTATTGTGCTTATCTCGATTGGAGATGCACGTAGGGTAACTCTCGAGGTAGGATTCGAGTGCACTTCACGACGGCCACCACATGAAAGTGAGACTCAGCCAACGCCAAGGAACAGCTGTGTTGTCAGATAGAAAATATGATTGTGTGTGTGTGACAATAAACAGCCTTGGCGGGCTCGGGTGAATGCCTCTAATCAAGGTATCGCCGAGCATGGATTTTTGGCAAGGGTTAAGTTTTGAAAAGTGCATAAACTATGTTGAAAAATTGATTGAAGCATAATTATTTAAATGGGATGGGACGAATTATCATACTATAAAATCTATTGTGAGGAGAAGTTTTCCTTGTCTCCATTTACTCGGCTTTAGATACTCTAGATGGTATCTATTTACTCATTGGGATTTCATAATCTCTCCCTTCTTCCTATCAACTTTTCAAGCTTAGGACATTTGAAGTTATGACCTTAGAGATCAAAGGTTTATCTTCTAGCACACTATTCCGAGTCGCTACACTGTACGTGTTATATTAGAAGTCAAGTTGTTATCTTTTGTCTATTAAGTTGTAAACGAAATTAAAGGTTTATATTTTTGTGTATATATTTATAAATAAATAAGGAAAAAAGTTAGTACTGATTTTTATATTTATGATTTAAATTAGTACAAGAAAATAATAATTTATATGAAGAGTGAAAAAGGTGAATAAATGAGTAATTCGAGTAAGGCTTGTTCGGGACTTGGCGAGATCTCCTGGAGGTCTCAAACGCCGATAACGACTGGGGAGAATGGTCGTTACATTCGATATATCACCCTATAAATCGGCCAACACATCCAATTAACTCCAAATAATTTCCATTTCTCATTTAATTCTTCAATTCATCAAATATTAATCAAATAATATGAAATATTGTATTTTCAACATCACATTGTCTTTTAGAAAAATTCGGCCATGGTGGTGCATCAACCATGAAATTTTCCATACTTGATTCTCACACCATAAATCATTAATTTTCAACCAATTCACTTAAAATAAAATCAAATTCAACATCAATATCCCATATAGAGAATTTGGCCTATGATGGGTAATGGGAGAAAATGAACTTTTCTTGGTTGTTTTTCATGCTACACACCACTAACTAACTAAAAACCCTAGCATATGTTGAAATCTAACTAATCCAAGCATCAAAACCTCTCCCTAAGTGTTTGACCAGCAAGAGACCCATCATGAAACCTTGATTCTCAACCGTTTAAAATGAAAAATAATGCATAAGAATGGTAGATCTCAAGCTTTAATTGAAAAATCTTACATTTTTCACTTGTTTCCTTGAATTTTCCACACTTTTCTCTTGAATTTTGGTGGGTAGGGTTTTTGTTCTTCTTTTTCCTTCCCTCCCTTGCTATGGCCAGCCAAATGAAGTGAAATAATAGAGTTTATGGGTTGATTTTAAAGGAAAATATTAAATGGTTATAAAAGTGCCAAGTGTCACCATTTTATTGGTCCACTTTTCAAAACTTAATAATTAAGCATTCTATCTCCACCATACATAATTTCTCACTCATCCACAATAATAATGGGTGTAATTCATGTGCTGGACAAGTGTTGGGTGGTGCAAAACTACAAGGCAAAATGATGATTTTGCCCTTAGGGTGGCAAAATGATGATTTTGCCCGTATGCTCCAAAAAATACTGAAATTAAAAATTTTCACTTCTCAACCTCAAATTACACTCCAAATGATCAATCTTAGTCAAAAATTTCATTCCATATTCAAATTTTACCTTCTGGTGGCAAAATGACCATTTTGCCCCTAAATCATGAAAATTCCAATTTGACTCCAAATTAGTCCTCGAACCCCGAATCACCATTTTAAGTCATTATGGGGCTTATAAAATTCTCAAATTCATCTGAAAATTTCTATTTGAACTAGTTTGAGGCTTAAATCAACTTGGTTGTACCACTAGGTACAATATCGACTTTTAATGAGCTTGACAAGATCTCAGAATAAATATAGAGCCTGAAATAGTTTTATAATGCTATGACACAATATATTGAATTATGTGTCGTGTATTATGGATATGTGGTGAGCCATTTGATAAGGGTAAGAAATTGTACCCGAGGAGCAAGAATATGAGTATTTTGAACTCTTGATACTATGAGTAACCTTATCATCATCTTGATTATCTAAAGTGAATTTTAATTCGTTTTTGTGATTTTATGGAAAATGAGTTTAAAGGGTAAATCTTTATGTTTTATAAGCAAAATGTGATTAAATGAAATGATTTTATAAACTGTCTTGAAACTGAATGATGGCTTTGAAAATGGAGTAATTGGAGACTACTTGTTGTGCTGTAAATTATGATTTGAATTGAATGGCTTATGGCAATATTGGCATGAATGGCTGAATTGATATTTGTGTGAAAATATATGCATTGTTTGTTTTGCCTTGATAGGCTGGATAGTGATATAATTGTCATGTCATGCTGTTGAACTTTTTTTGAATTGGTGGGTTATAGATTGGTCACTACAGTGGCGATTTTTGTGGACCAGCCTATTACAGGGGCACGTAATCCGGTTATATTCTTACCTTGATTGGAGAGGAGCGTAGGGTATCTCCTAAGGTGAGGTTTGAGTGCACTCCACGCTAAGCCACCACGTGAGAGTGAGACTCAGCTAACGCTAAGGAACGGTTGTGCTCATAAACGTAAAAATGTGTTTTATGCATATATGAAATTTTTACAGCCTTGGCTGACTCGGCCAGACTCTGATGACGATCAAGTGTCCGCGAGTATTGGTTTTGGCATGAGCTAAGTTTTTAAGGAAATCATAAGCCTTATTGATTATTTAGATGAAATACAATTATTTATATGGGTTGGGATAAATTTTTATGTTATGAAACCTATTATGATGGGAAGTTTTCATTGTCTCTATTTACTCGATTTTAAATATTTTAGATGGTATTTGTTTACTCACTGAATTTAAATAAACTCACCCCTTCTTCCTATCCATTTCAGGCTCAAAATAGTCTATAGACAGTTGATTCCGTCGAGAGACAAATTTTGGAGTTGCAACCTTAGAAATCAAAGGTTTACCGACTCACACCTTCTTGATTATATTGGGGGCCCACTCGTCATTGTATATTGAGTTACATACTTTGGTTGGCTTTGTTACAATATGTATGAATTCATTTTACTTTTACGCTGTGAAAATTATTTACGTAGTGTTCTAAAAATATTGTTTTATAAGAAAATAGAATATTTTATTTAATATTTTTATTATATTTTAATAGCTACAATTTCACTTTAAATGGATATTTTAGATAGCAAAACGTATTTTTGATTATGAATTATATGTTTCTCATTGTTATACTGCATTTTTAGATGGTTTCAAAATTTTTGAGAAAAAAATGACCAAAACGCCCCTGTGAGACAAAAAAATTATTTTTCTATTATTTTGATTTAGAAATAGCTTATAATCCTTTAAAATATGATATTTAGTAACTATTGCTCACGGGGGAGGTAAGAAAACTGATATTAAAGCCTTGCGAGGTTTTGATTGGCATTTCGGGTAACGAATGTCTATCGAGACATCGCGACGGTTCTCATGGGCTCGAGGTGTAACACCTGACTCTAAATTATCGGTGACAGGCCATTCACATGCATTGGACAGCATGTTTGTATATTGAATTGCCCCGGGAAACAAGTTAAATGACTATATTGTCCTTAAGAATACCATTGAGTCGATTAAACCTCGAACAAGTTCAAACAAGGATTTTAAAAGTGAAATCCTCAATTTCACAGTCCAGGGATTACTTAAAACAGTGATTCGGAGTTCGAGGTTCAATTTGGAGTTAATAGGGAAAATTGACCGATTAGGGACAAAACAGTCATTTTTCAATTTCAAGACAAAATGGAGATTTTTAGTAAAGATTTTGATTTTTAATGACTAAGAATAATTATATGAAATATAATATGATTATTGGAACATAAAATGAAGTTTAACAATGAAAAAGTGTAATTCTCGATTTTTTTTGGGATACAAGGGCAAAATAGTAATTTTACCACTAAAGGTCAAAACGAGAATTTTTAAAGAAGATTTTCGCCCCGTTTGATTTAGATTGATTATTTAGATTATTTAGATTATTTAGAACATGATTTGAGGATTTAACAGTGAAAAGTTTCAATTCCTGGTACATTTTGGAGTATAGGGGTAAAATGGTAATTTTACCATCGGAGCACCAAATTTAATTTTTCGAGAGAATTTAGATCAAATTTGATAAATTGGAGTATGGTATGAGTTTGAGGAGTGAAAAATATGCATACTGGCAATTTTTCAATTTTTTGGGCAAAAATGTAATTTTACACTTTTTCGAGGGCAAAAGTGTAATTTTGCAAAATTACACCACCAAAATTTTTGGAATGATCTAGAAGCTTCAGGAAAGCTGAATGGATAAATATTGAAATAGTGTGGTGGAAAATCAAGAAGAAAAAGTCAAAAAGTTAAAAAAAATGAGCCAATGGCATTATGCCATGTGGCAAGTCATTTGAATTTAATATTAAACTAATAAAATCAGCTTAAAACCCTCACTTTTTCTCTCCAAAATCGGCACAAACCAGATTCAAAGGAAAGGAAAGGAAACAAAGGGAAAAAACAAGAAAACTAGCCAAAAATCAAGGGATTTCAAGTTGTTTTTCAAGATTCAAGCCAAACTAAGGTAAGATTTCTTTAGTTTTACCCTAACCCTAGCTTACCCATGCTTTTGGTCTTATTTTCCATGATTGAATGATAAGTTATCATGCTGAAAACCTTGAGGACGAATGGGTATGGATGATGATTTGATGTTGGAATTGCTTGAATTTGAACTATGTTAAGGTTTAGTGGTAATTAAGCATAGTTATGAATAAAATTGCAAGAAAAAAATAATTTTTCCTCTTGAAACCCATTTATGCCAAATTTTAGAGGGAGAAATTGGTTGCTGAAATGATGTTTATTTGAGGTATTTTGATGAATTATGATGAATTATGAATATAGGAAATTAATGGAAATTTTCGAAGCAAAAATCAGAATTTTTTCCCACTAAGGGTAAAATCGTAATTTTCAGTCTAAGACTGATACATTGACCCATATTCACTGTAATTGAACATTATGGATAGAATTGAACTATTAGAAAGTGAAATGGGTCAAATCAGAATTTAATTAAGGATTTTAGCAATTTAGACGCGTGTAGGTGAGTCAGTCGGACACCGTGATTTAACGACTGTCCGAACCATTTTTACCCAATTTCCAAGTATGTAGAGCCTGAAATAAATTATATTGGTTGGACACAAATAATGAAATTTTGTGTCGTGAATCGTGCATAGGTGGTGGGGTCCCGAACACGGGGAAAAATATAAGGTGTAGTGGAAATTAAAACAAGAGTATCGTGGACTCTTGTGACGAGGTGAGTGGATAATTTTCCGTTTTCAATATCTGAAGTAATTTTATCTGGTTATGTGCTATTAAAATAAATTGAATTTCATAAATGATTTTTAAATCAAAAATTTGATTTATTTACACTGAGTACATGAAGACCGACATTAAATTGCATTTATGAATTAAAAATTGAAATTTTGGCTTATGATCTTGGTGAGCATGCTTGGCTGGTTTATTATGTTAAAATTGCATAAATTGCTATTTGTCGTGTAGGTTGGTTAGTATAAAAATTGCCTTGTTATGTCGCAAAATTTTTAGTGATATGGTGGGTTTAATCAGTCATTGCTATGGCGGGTTTCCGTGGACTGCCTTTAGGAGGAGCACGGTAAACTCAAGAATCATATAATATCGGTTGGAAAGGTGCGTAGGATAACTCCCGAGATACCCAGAAAATTCACTCCATGTCTAACCCCACATGAGAGTGAATTAGGCCAACGCCAAGGAACGGCTGTATTTTTCAATTATGATATAAATTGTAACAGCCTTGGCGGACTCGATGGGAAACTCTAATCAAGTGTTCATGAGTATAAAATTTGGTCAAAGCCTAATTTTACGAATTAAATCATAAGCCTTGTGTTTGAATTAATGAAATTATTTGGTATGATTTCACTAAACTCGATATTATGAACTATATTGTGATATGGCATTTTTATACATTATCTCCATCTACTCGACTTTAGATGTCGTAAATGGTAATTATCTAACTCACTGGGTTGTAAAACTTACCACCCTCTCCTCCCCCCTTTCAGGCTTGAGATCACTGGTAAGCACTCGGAGTGCACATAGAGGCTTAATCGAAGCCGCATCTTTATATACAAAGGTACATAGTTGTACATAGTAAGGCCATGTGTCATTGTAAACTGATTTGTATATTTGAGTTATGTACATGTTATTATGTATAACTTTATTCTACCTTTACGTTCAGAAAACTGGATTCCGAAGTTTTTGAACAAAACAAAAGATGAAAATACCCTTGGTTGGTAAATTGTATGATCTAATTATTTTAATTCAAAATCAGAATATTTATTTTGTGAAAAATGTTTCTTGAAAACTAATAACCACGGAGGAAATGGAAAGCTTGTACGAGATGCCTTGCGAGGTCTCGATAGAGTACTTGGGGATTGAGTGCTTATCGGGACATCGCGGCAATTGTCACCAACTCAATGGGAGATTCCGGGGAGTGACACGAGGAGAGTACCGATTAATGACAAAAGTAGTGTCGTATCTTCTCTTAATAAAGAGGATTTGCCATCGCGATTACGACATCACTTGGCTAGGTAATATTTTGTTTACTCCTCTTAAATTTTGTTTGTATTAAAACCACCAAGGTGATCCATGGGTTGTGGCATGGCATGGTATGTTTGAATTTTTTTTTTCGCTATGTATGATAATTGTTATCTCTGAGTTTCATGCCATTTCAGTACAAGTATGTTAAAATCTTTCTCTTTTGATTTTCATAGATTAATTTCAATTAAAGTGATCCACGGCTTAGGGGATTAAAATTTTAATAATATTACACCGCGTATGATCACCTTAGTATGATTTGAATCCGCTTTACTAGACACATCAACAAGTGATTTTCCACTCATTCTAATATCAAATCAATGATCATCAAGACCAAGTATACTGATTACTGCCAAAGCAAGACATGTTAATATGTCTTAAATTGTGACCTAGGATTACTAGAAGACAAAGGCTTTTGGCATTTCCTAGATTTCTTGCGAAAATCAAGGGAAATTAAAAAGGTAGAAAAAATCCCTAAACTTGGCACTTACGATTACCAAGATTGATTGCAGCACACAATCACCAGAAAAATTATATTGTAAATTCTCTTATAACTATTCTATCGATCAAAAGCTATTGAATTTAAAATTTATTTGCTAAGTCCTAAATCTTAATATAAAAGCTAAATACCAAATATAACTCTAAAGTCTATAAAATGTAAAATAAGTAGCAAAATTTATAAATCTTAAATAATTTAATCCTATAATAGCTTCTTTAAATTTTTCTATTAATATATCAAACGTACGATGTTCCCAAAATATCCTAATCTTTGTACAGATGATGCCTTGAACAAATTTCAAAAAGAAATAATACAATTAGTGAAAACAAATCCACCAACACAACTTATAAATTCTAGAAACTACATGACTACTTCATACAATAGCATCAACATGGCAACAACCGACTCTTACACACACCAAAAAAAGAAATAGAATAGTTGAAAAACAAAAATATTGAAGCTTATATACTCCATGGCTAATTCTTGACATCAGAACTATTACAATAAGTCAATGTTAAATATAAAAGATTCTAATCAACATAGTGGATGAAGATGTTTTGCAAAGACTATCATCTCCCACATAAGCCTTAAGGATGAAAAAATTAATTTTTTTTCAATGTAGTTATGCATGATGGTACACGGAATACAAGGCAACGACATATGTACTACCCCAAAAAAGCTTTTAGGCTAAAAGTAATAAAGCACAGATCATATAAATATTTTTCTCATGTTTAAATTGGTAAAATCTACAATACCCATTGCATCATAAAATTTACTGATTACAAAAAAATTATGGAATAATTTTACTCTAATTAATCAGTATTAGTCTTTTATCTTTTCAAAACTAAAGCATAAAAATTCAATAATAGAACCATAGCCTAACAATGGAGAGAGTGTGTTTTTTTTTTCTCTAGAAATGAGAGTTTTCTACTATTTTATTCTAAGAATATTTTTTTAAAATTAAGTTAAAACTATTTGGTAAATTTACTCTTATATGCTTTTTTTAATAGATAAGCTATTCAGAAAAATAACTTATACAAGCTCTAATTTTGGTTAACATTACCATAAATAGTATTTAATAAATAACTTTCTATTAATTACAAATTTCTTTATTTACAATGGATAAAAGTTAACTTTATTTTTTAGGTATGAATGAAATTCCAAGTTTTCCACACTTTCAAATCTCATCCATACTGTCAAGCTTAGCTCTATTATATACTTGCCATGTCATTCATGTACTTGATAGCATGTCTGCATACTGGGATGCTTAGAACAATCATTAAAAGTCTGTATCGTACCTAGGGGTATAATTAAGTCGATTAAAGCATCGAACTAGTCCAAATAAAGATTTTAGGATGTATTTGAGAGTTATTGAACCTTAGAATGTCTTAATATGTTGATTCGAAGTTCGAGAATTGATTTGAAGTCCAATCGAGAATTTTCATAACGTAGGGGCAAAATGGTCATTTTGCCACTCGAGGGCAAAATTGGAATGTTAGATGAGATTCTGACCAAGTTTAACTATTTGGAGCATAATTTGAATTTGAGAAGTGAAAATTTTCAATTTTCGACATTTTTTCGAGCATAAGGACAAAACGGTCATTTCACATGTCTACGAGGACGTAATTGGAATTTTTAAAATTTTACACCATTGCGACACTTGTGAAGCCCATGAATTTCACCTATTATCATTTTATACCTTGTCAAGCCCAGCTCTATAACATACTTGCCATATCATATATGTACTTGATAGAATGTCTGCATACTTAAATGCCTCGGAAATCTTTAATAGACGGTATTGTACCTAATGGTACAATTAAGTTGATTTAAGCCTCGAACAAGTCCAAATAGAGATTTTATGTCAGACACTACTCTATAAAATAATTATGATGCCATTTACACGCTCAATAGAGTATTTGCATATTTGGGAAATTTGGGAAATCGTTAAAAGATGATATTGTCCCTAATACCACCATTAAGTCGATTAAATCTCGAATGAGTTCAAATAAGGATTTTAAGAGTGAAATCGAGAATTTCATAATCCAAGGATTAATCAAAACAGTGATTCGGAGTTCGAGGTCCGATTCAGAGTCAATCGAGAAAATTGACCGATTAAGGACAAAACGGTCACTATGATATTTAAGGACAAAATGGAGAATTCTATAAAAAGTTTTGATAACATTGAACCAAGAATAATTATATGGAATATAATATGATTATTGGAACATAATATGAAATTCAGTAGTCGAACATTTTAATTCTCGGTATTTTTAGGACACAAGGGCAAAAGGGTAATTTTACCACTAAAGGTCAAAACGGGAACTTTTAGAGAAGATTTTAGCCCCATTTGATTAAGATTGATTATTTAGACTAGTTAAAACATAATTTGAGGTTGAAAAGTGGAAAAAGATGTAATTCCAGTACATTTTGGAGTATAGGGGCAAAATCGTAATTTTACCATCGGAGGACCAAATTTAATTTTTTTAGAGAATTTAGATCAAATTTGATAAATTGAAGTGTTGTATGAGTTTTAGGAGTGAAAAATATGCCTTTTGGTAATTTTTTAATTTTTGGGGCAAAAATATAATTTTACACTTTTTTGGGGGTAAAACTGTAATTTTGTAAAATTGCACCACCAAAATTTTTGGAATGGTCCAGAAGCTTTAGGAAAGCTGAATGGATAAGTGTGGAAGCTGATGGTGAAATTTGAGAATAAATGAATGGCTAGAATTTAAGGAATTAATTAAATATTAAAAAAATAAATAAAATAATATTATTTTAATTTTCCTTTAAAAAGGCCAAAAAAATTCATCAAATCAGCTTGTGAGGAACGATTAGAACTAGGCAAGGAGAGGAAAGCTGAAACCAAGAACCCTAGCTGAAAATTTAAGGGGAAAATAAGGAAAATCCAAGAATCAAGCTAGAAAGAGGTAAATTTCATTAATTTTCCTTGTGATTTTCACTACCCAAGCCTTATTTTTCCATTTTCATGCACAAATAAAATATGGCTATTGCTGCACCTTGCTGGCTGAATATTTTTGGGTGGATTTGATGCTTGAATATGGTGATTTTAGGTTAAATGGATGTTATTAGTTAGGTAATAGTGATAGATTTCAAGAAAACACATTTTTACATGTTAGAAACCCAATTTAACTGAATTTTTGGAGACTTTTTGGTGGCTGGAAATGCAGCAAATTGATATGGCTGAATGGCATTTTTGGTAAATTTGATGAATAGCAAAAGTAGGAATTAATTAAGAATTTTTAGAATAAAATTTGGAATTTTTACCCACTAAGGGTAAAATCGTAATTTTGCATTCTCAGACTGGTTAATTGACCTGCAGTTGCTACCATTGGGTAATTGGAATATAATCGAACAATTAGAAACTTGAACGGGTCAAATCGGAGTTAAAATAGGGATTTTAGCAATTTAGACGAGTGTGGGCGAGTCAAGTCGGTCGGACATCGTAAGAAAACGACTGTCTGGACCATTTTTACCCCATTTTATGTATCACATAGAGCCTGAAATTGATTATGGTAAATTGACACAATTTATTGAAATTGGTGTCATACGGAACACATAGGTGGTGGGTTCCCAGACACGAGAAAAAGGCAGTGTAGTGGGAAATTGAAAACAGGAGTATCAGGCACTCTTATGACTAGGTGAGTGGATAATTTATCATCTTAATTATCTGGAGTAGATTTTATTAAATTTAATGATTTTATGAAAAATTATTGTATTTGGTGAATTATTGATTTTACGAGGAAAATGTGAAATTTATAAAATAACTTGGATTTACTAAATAAACTGAATTTTTATAAATTGATTTGAAAAATGGAACAATTGGTTTTGAAATTAGAGTAATTGGAGACGGTTTAATTGTGTTATAAATTGTGTTTTAAATTATATGGCTTATAGCATTATATGAGCATGAATGGCTAGATTAGTTTATGCAAAAATTATATATACTGTGTTTTCAGCCTTAAGAGGCTAGACTGTGATAAATTGTCATATCATACTAGTTAAGATTTAATAAATAAGGTGGTAGATAAATTAATCGTTGCTGTGACACCAGTTCTGTGGGCCAGCCTAAGAGAAGGGGCACAAAATTAGACTTATCTTACCTCTATTGGAGAGCTAGGTGTGGGGGGGGAGGGGGTTTCTCTGGAGGTAAAGTTTAAGTGCACTTCACATGGACCACTGCGTGAGAGTGAGACTCAGCCAACGCCAAGGTATGGCTAGATACTATTTTCATATATAAAAATATATTCATGTGTATATGACACTGAATAGCCTTGGCGGTCTCGGTCAGATGTTTCGGTTGGGGCATCCCCGAGAATGATTTTGGCATAAGCTAAGTTAAGCTTTTAAGAAATACATAAGCCATATTAAATATTAATTTAATCAAGTAAAATAATTCTATTTTGCTCGATAGAATATTTTATTTGTCTCTACTCAATTGAAATAAGTTGAGATAAGATGAAAGGTAGTACAAAAAAAGCAAATTTGAAATTTTGTCTCCTTTTACTCGACTTTAGATAATTTAGCTAGTATTTGTTTACTCACTAGGATTTTATAATCTCACCATCCTCTCTTCCACCCATTTCAGGCTCGAGAAAAGCACTAGATAGTTGTGGCATCAAGAACTAGGCGGAGTCAGAATCCATTACATTTAAGGTACACAGTTGTACATAGTGGGCCCAAATGTCATTGTAAAAGTAATTTTATACTTTGATTACTTGCATTTTAGTATGTATAAATATATTCAATTTTTTTTTGTTATAAAAATTATGTACCGATGTTTCTATAAATATTGTTTTATAAAAATATATATAATGTTATTTTATTGAATATTTTTATTATATTCATATATTCAAAATTTTGCTTCAAACTAATGTTTTAAATGTTTAAATTTATTTTCAAACTATGAAAATTGTGTCTTCTACACATTTATTACGTTTTTGGCTGGGTTTTGAGATTTTCAAGGAAAAAAAAATTTCACTAAAGGTTGCTCACACGGGAGATGAAAAACTGATACGAGAGCCTTGCGAGGTCTCAATCGGCATTCGAGGGAAAGAATGTCTATCGGGACGTCGTCGCATTTGTCACGAGCTCGATGGGGAGTTCCGGGTCATGACATTTTAAGATGCATTCGAGAGTTATTGAACCTTAGAATGACTTAATATGGTGATTTGGAGTAAATTTGGAATTTTCATAATGTAGGGGTAAAATGGTCATTTTGCCACCCGAGGGCAAAATTGGAATGGTGGATGAAATTTTGATCAAATTTGACCATTTGGAACATAATTTGAGCTTGAGAAGTGAAAATTTTCAATTTTTACATTTTTCGAGCATAAGGGCAAAACATTCATTTTACATGACCATGAGGGCGTAATTGGAATTTAACACCACCATGGCACTTGTCAAGGTCATGAATTTCATCTATTATACTTTGGATAATTGAGGTATTTTAAGTGGTGGTGGGAGAATGCTTAATTATTAAGTTTTAATTATGGACAAATGATATGGTGACACATGGCAAGCTTACATCTTTTTATAATTTTCCTTATAAAAGCCAACTTAAACTCTCTAAACTCACTCTTCATGGCCGGCCAAGTGAAGAACAAAGAAGAAAAGAAAAGAACAAAACCCTAGCTAAGAAATTCAAGGGGAAATTGGTGGATTTCAAGGAATTAAGCAAGTAAAGGTAAAATTTCTTAATTTCAGCTTGTGATCTACCTTTCCAATGCATTATTTTTCATTTTTCATGGTTGAGAACTAAGTTTGCATGAAGATACTCTTGCTGGCCGAACCTTGAGGAGAGAGATTGGATGATGGACTTTGATGAATTTCATGCTATTTAGGTGTTTTAGTTGTTTTGGTGATGTTAAGTGTAAAAATCAAGCATGAAAAACCACATTTTCTTCATGAACCCTTCATAGCTGAATTTTTCAAGAGAAAATGTTGAGGAAGATTTTGCTATAATTCATGTTATCTAAGTTGTATTTGATGATTTAGAGTATTGGAAGGGGAATGAGTTTATTTGGAGTTGAATTGGATGTATTGGCCAATTAACCGGGGTATAGATCGAATTAGGCCAATACCATTTTATTTCGATACACAATTAGATCTACGTAGAACACCGTATTTAGATAATAATCTGAACATTTTGCATCCCATTTCTTGCATTCATATAGAGCCAGAATTAGTTTTATAAATGTTTAGCATAAATATAGTAAATTGCTTGTTGTGCATTATGTTTAGGTGGTGAATCTTCCGATAAGGGTAAAGAGACTGTACCCAAAAATCGGGACTAGGAGTACATTGACTCTCAAAATTTGTGAGTAACCTTATTATCGTCTTAATTATCTAAAGTAGTTTTTATTCATTTTTGTGATTTTATAGAAAAATGAGTTTAAATGGTAAATCCTTATGTTTTATAAGTAAAATGTGATTAAATGAAATGAGTTTTATAAATCATTTTGAATTTGAATGATGATTTTAGAAATTGAGTAATTGGAGACTTTTGCTTGAGTTGTAAATTTATGGTTTGGATTGAATGCCTTATGGCAATATTGGCATGAATGGCTGAATTAGAAATTGTGTTGAAATTATATGAACTGTTTGTTTTACCTTGACAGGCTAGGTAGTAATGTAATTGCCATGTCATGCTGCTGAAATTTTTATTGATATGGTGGGTTAATTAATTAGTCACTGTAGTGGCGGGTTCTGTTGACCAGCCTATTAGAGGGGCACGGTAAACCCGGTTATATCTTACCTCGATAGAGAAGCCCGTAAAGTATCTCCTAAGGTGAGGTATGAGTTCACTTCATGCCGAACCACCACGTGAGGGTGACCTCAGCAAATGCCAAGGAATGGCTATGTTTTAACGTAAAAATGTGTTCTATGAGTATATGTTGTTTTAACAGCCTTGGCGGGTTCGGTTGAATGCCACTGATCATGGTGTTATCGAGTATGCGTTTTGGCATGAGCCAAGTTTTTAAGAAATTCATAAGCCTTGTTGTATACTTAGAATGAAATGTAACTGGTTTAGATGGTTTGAAATGTTATGAATCATAGTATGATGAGCTATATTAAGTTGTCTCCATTTACTCGACTTTAGATATTTTAGATGATATTTGTTTACTCACTGGGTTTATAAAAACTCACCACCCTCTTTTCCACCCATTTCAAGCTCAAGACAGTTTGTAGATAGTCGATTACATCGAGGGTTACTGTTGGATTTGCATCTTGTCAGTTAAAAATCCACTACGCAAGTATACGTATCGAATAGACAGTATATCAGCAAGTAGAGTATCGTTCCCACGGAGAATTGATCTAAAACTTTGCTAATTACTAAAATTAAAACAATTTAATTTTATCCAAATAATCCAAATTAATTAATTAATTAAAACTAATAAACCAGAATTTAAAATAACAAGAAAAATCAAAATAATAACAACTGGAGAAAATATCAGATTAAACAAGCCTAGGATTACAATATCCCTCACACTTCATCTAAATTTTACCTCTCATCCTTAACTTATTTCAATGGGTTGAATTGCTAACCTAGAGTCCTAAATTATTTATAAGGGTCTCTCGACTCGTCCTATAAAAATATCTATTTTAACCAAAATACTATATCCCTATGTGATTTGAAATTAAAACAGATTCATTAAGTTCAGGCTCTAATCTGGCTACATATGGCCTATAGGTATATCCCTATCCTATACGCAAATCATTTAACATGATCATATGCTATCCCAATTTTAGTCTACTCTAAACTCCCTCTCCCAAGTTTGTTTAGGTTCCTAAATCAGTTTAATTGGTGGCCAAGCAATCAAAAGCATTAAGAACAAATTGGAATAAATAATTCAATTCCCATTGAAAATAAGTAAGAAAGTAATTAAAAACTTAGACTACATATGAGTTCAATTGCAATCCTAGAAAAAGAAAATTAGCTACTCATAATTGTAAAATCAAATAACATTGTATAAAGTTCAACCATCGAAAATAACAAGAGGAATAAAAGCTAAGGAAGAAAACAAAATAATTGCCGCTCTGATCTCCGGGTTTCCGCTTCAACTTCTAGCTTCTTGAATCTCCCAAAAGTCTTTTTCTCAAGTCTTAAAATATCATATATATACTAACAAACTTAACCTAAATTTCTCCAAGTTGACCTAGGGTTTAATTGGGCTTAAAACATAATGAGAGGCCCAAAAAATCACTTAATAGTCTTTACAAATTTCCATTCCCGGTACAGTACGTCCAGCAACATTCCGATGCGATTTTCTCTATCTTCGAGGCAGAACTGGGCAAAGTGATCTTCATGAAAGTTGTATCTCTGTCTCTTAGCTTTCCAATGGTCTAAGAATCGCAGAAATTGGAGTTCTGTAACTCAAGATATGACTAACATTGAAGTATATGCAAGCAGATTTTTGGATCTTTCAGCACCTTACTTTCCAAAATTAAACCCAATGACTTTAGGTCCTACCAAAAATATAAAAACTAATAAATATTGACCAAATTAAAGGAAATAACATAAAATTAAATAACTTACTTAAAAATAAACTAAATATAAAAATAACTAAAAATTAAGAAATTATAATTAAAAACTAAGGACTTAGCTAAAATTTAATAACAAAATTGGAATAAAATAATTCTATAAAATAGAATTGTCACACCCCCAAACTTAAGATTTTGCTAGTCCTCGAGCAAAAGAAAAGAATCACAAAAAAAACGCAAACATGAAAATCCTTGAATGAGAGATAGAAATACCAAATCATGATTTCTCAATTTTTCCTCTGAAATTAACTCAAATTCTAGCTTAAGGTAACATACAACTAATCCTTAAATTCATGCATCAATTCAAGTGAAACTTTATTTTTCAAATGGACTTCCATGTGTGTGTGAATGCTCTTTTTACAAAGAATATCATGCAATTCAAATTAGTTTATGCCAAATCTAAGCATAGATTAGTACTTGGATCCCATAAGTTTGCTTTTCATCTCTCTCTCCACTAATGTAGATTAACACTTATTCAAGAATCAATAGGTCTTTATCAAGCTTGTAATGTAAGGCTAGGGTCAAGGTATGATAAATGATATATTTAAGCTCAAATTCACCTTAAGCACTTAATCAATCTAGGACACATAAAGAGCTCAAAAAAAAAAATTTTTTTTTAGCACCCTCAAACTTGAAATAAACTTTCCTTTGTAACACACATTGCTTTCTTTTCTTTCTTCTTTTTCTTTTTTTTTTTAACCCCCAAACTTATTTTTGACAATTATAACAAGGGGTAATTTTTCCAACAACCTTCACTTTTTTTTTTCACACTTTTCTTCCTCAATTTATTCTTTAAGCTCAAATTATTCCTTAGAAAGATTAAAATACTTAAAAGGTGAAAAGTTCAAATTATTGGATTTAAACAGACAGGCCAAGGCTACATAAATAGGTAATTACAAAGAAAAGGAAAATTAGGCTCAAAAAGGGTGGCTAAGGATAAATATAACAAGGTAGGCTCAAAAAGGCTCAAACGATCCAAAGATGGCCTAAATCACTTCCTATCCTAAGTGTTATCTAAGATTTCGCCTCGAGAGAGAATTAAACAAATTCTAGAATTCATGACTTCACTATACTTTTTCATCAACATAAACTTTATCTAAAGCACATAAAAATTCTAATTAAAAGAGTATAGTGCTCAATTTATTGGAAGTCACACTCTAAAATAAAATTAACACAAGAATATCACATAAAATTAAATCATAACTATATGCTTCCCAAAAGCTAAGAATCCAAAGATAATTAACATATCATCCTAGGATTGGGACAATCATGAATAAGGTGCAACTATCTCAAATTTTTTTTTTTTTTGAAAACACAAATGAAACATGCAAAACATGCAAAATATAAATAAACATGCAAGACAAATTCTAAACCAAAGCTAACTAAACGTAAACTAAATTCTAAACTACCCCCCAACTTAGAATAAACATTGTCTTCAATGTGATAAAAGAAAATAAAGAAAAAGGACAAGAATACTCCCCTAACTTCGAAGCGGTAGACTACAAATCTTCTGCATCGTTACCTCCAAAATCATCTTCAAAATCAGAATCTGTAGGCAACGAAGGAAACGTAGTCATGTCCATCCCAACGTAGGCACCATACGCTCTCATCATCTGTTCAATTGCCCGATTTTGCCTTTCTTGACGATCTAAGCGACGATCAATACACTCCATCGATTGAGCGATACTGCGTGTGGGCATTGCTTGGGATGTTGGAGGAACAGCTTGTGAAGATGAAGGGGCGGCCTGAGAAGAACTACCAGCGATCGATGCAGATTGCTCGAATCTCTGTAGAATGCTCATGGTGATTGGAAGTTTTGGTTGTTGCAATTCTTCGCCATCGCTCCAAGACACACCAGCAATATCAATAGACTTATGTGTGACAATGGCATAGATAAGCACTGCACGATCCCTCGTGACATCGCTGATATGAGTGGAAGGGAGCAACCGTGCCGCTACAAAATGCAACCAAGCCTTGGACTCTGTTTTCGTGGCACTGCGTTTAAATGACACTGGCTCCCCATGTGATGTTTTCCATTGCACTCCCTCAACACACAATGTTGATATAATCTCATGACAGTCTTGATGATCTCCCAAATATTGCTCGTATTCATCATTTTCGATATTTGGGGTCCCAAAAAATGCATTGATAGCCTGGCTGTGAAAAGGTACTCGTTTACCACGGATAAATGCTACATTATTAACATGCTCGACCGCATTGGCATAAAATTTTCGAACTACAGGTACAACTGCGGCTTCAGGTTGAGTGGTAAATGTGAGCCAATGTCTATCATGAAGCATGTCAAAAATCGCCTGGTAGGGTAAGGGAGGAATATCGATTCCTCGTTTAGGAATGGGCACTTTGTTGATCAAGGACGTGTGATATCACTCCGAGGCTTCAGCAGAGACGAATTTCGATCTATCAAAAGACCCACTGGAACTTGCTTTGGATCTTTTTGGTGCCATGCCTAAAAAAAAATTAATTCTCAAAATAAGTCCAAAGGAAAAGAATAATAATAACTGCAAGTACTGTTGCATAATCATGTAAAGGTAAAGGTCCCACAATCATGAAGTGAATTACTTTCTGTCCGATTTAACAACCTACATTCCAAAAGTGCATTGAAAACCTGACTAAGATGCAAACAACATGCAGGGAGTCTTCGTATAATCATAGTTGACACAATGTACAAGCCAACATAAAATAAAAAGAATTCGTGGCCAATGTACGCATCCAAAATGATCAACCATGGCATGAGTTGCACTAACAACTCCATAATGTATTCCTACGGGCTAATCCAAACATCAACAGTTAAACACAATATTAAACCATAGGTTCCTTCACCAACCAAGCAGTTAACAATTATAGTGGCAGCAAATAAAGTCCAGGAATGCATGGAATGGGTGAAACGAATTAAGCATCAATCATGAAAAACCACTACACTCAAAGCATAAAGTAATGGGAAATAGAAAAAGAAACATCCACAAACCTGCACAATGGAAACATTAAATGGGCATTATTTTTTTTTTGTTTTTTTTTTGTAAATTGTAGAGAGAGAAAGAGTGTGTGTGTGTGAGAGAAAGAGAGAGAAAGTTCACCTGGAGAGAGGAGTGAGGGTGGTGGGTGCAAGAGTGGAAGTGAAACTAAACAAAAAAAACTAAGTAGAAATAATGTGTAAAAAACTTGAGTGAAAAGGAGAGAGAGAGACAGAGAAAGATAGTTGCAGAAAAATAATGGAGGGAGAAGGGGGATGGGCGGCAGAAAGAGAGAAAAGTGAAAAGAAGAGAGAGAAAAAAATAAAAAAAGCATAAAAGAATAAGAAAAAATAAAAAAATTGAAATGTAAAAGAGGTTAAGGCTATGCCCTAACCCAGCGCCGCGGCCTTGGCCGCGGATCTCAAAATATTGCGTCACCCGAAGCGTAGCTTCGGGTTTGAGCGTCGCGGCGCTCGATGCTTCTGGTTGTGCTGCTTTGGCAGCACATTTGAGGGCCATGGCTCTCAATTTGAGGGGTAGGGCTCTGATGCCTTTTTTTTTTGTTTTTTTTGTTTTTTTGTTTTTTTTGTTTTTTTTTTGAATTTTTTTTTGAAATGTTTTTTTTTTGAATTTTTTTTTGAAATTTTGTTTTGAACCCAATTTCCTGCAAAAGAGACATGAAAAAGAAAAATTAGAATAAATAAACTAAAATAAAACTCATGAAATAAAATAATGATGAAAATAAATAAATAAGGTTGAGGAACTTGGGTTGCCTCCCAAGAAGCGCTTCATTTATAGTCTTCGGCTGGACTGTAGCGGACTCTAGGTTGTGTCAAGCAAGTGAATTGAGGACTTTTGACGATTAATTTCGCCTCCCCAATAATGTTTCAATCTTTGTCCGTTGACCTTAAATTTTTGACCATCTGTCCCTTGAACTTCAATTGCTCCATGTGGAAATACCTCATTGACAATAAACGGACCAGACCACCTTGATTTGAGCTTTCCCGGGAATAGCTTCAAACGAGAGTTATAAAGCAACACTGATTGTCTCGGTTCAAAACTTCTTTCCACTATCTTCTTATCATGCCATTGCTTTGTTTTCTCTTTGTAGAGTTTGGCATTTTCATAAGCTTGAAGGCGAAATTCATCAAGTTCATTTAATTGCAACAACCTTTTCTCACCTGCTGCGTGTAAATCAAAGTTCAACTTCTTCACAGCCCAAAAAGCATTATACTCAAGTTCCACCAGTAAGTGACAAGCTTTACCAAAGATCATCTTGTAAGGAGACATGCCAATCGGAGTCTTATAAGCCGTCCTATATGCCCACAATGCATCATCTAATCTTTTTGACCAATCTTTTCTTATGGGACATACAGTTTTTTCCAAAATCCTCTTGATTTCTCTGTTTGATACTTTTGCTTGGCCACTAGTTTGAGGATGGTACGCAGTTGCAACCTTGTGTTTAACTCCATACTTCACTAAAAGTGCATCAAAATACTTGTTGCAAAAGTGACTTCCCTCATCACTAATAATTGCCCTCGGAGTGCCAAATCGAGTGAAAATATTTTTCTTCATGAAATTGATCACCACCTTTGAATCATTATGCGGAAAAGCTGCCGCTTCAACCCACTTGGAGACATAATCAACGGCAAGCAAAATGTATTTGTTGTTGTTTGAAGATATGAAAGGACCCATGAAGTCAATACCCCATACATCAAAAATTTCAATCTCCATGATGTTGTTGAGAGGCATCTCATGTCGCCTTGAGATGTTGCCCACTATTTGGCACCTATCACAATGCAAAACAAAATTGTGAGCATCCTTAAATAATGTAGGCCAATACAAACCTGATTGGAGGACTTTAGCAGCAGTCCTTGTTCCTCCAAAGTGTCCTCCATAATCTGAAGAATGGCAGTGGTGAAGCACACTTTGAATCTCTTCTTCTGGAACACATTTTCTGAAAATTTGGTCTTTACACTGCTTAAACAAGTAAGGCTCATCCCAAAAATAAAATTTGACATCATGCAAAAATTTCTTTTTCTGATGAAAATTTAACTCAGAGCGAATAATATTGCTTACCAAATAATTCACAAAATCAGCATACCAAGGAAGGGATTCCTTACCAACTTGAAGGATTTGTTCATCAGGAAAAGTCTCCTTGATTAAGGTGGAATCCTTACCTTGAGCTTCAATCTCTAATCGTGAGAGGTGGTCAGCCACTTGATTTTCTGTTCCTTTTCTGTCACGAATCTCGAGATCAAATTCTTAAAGCAAGAGAATCCACCTTATCAATCTTGGTTTCGCATCCTTCTTGGCAATCAAATATTTGATAGCTGAATGGTCAGTGTACACTATCACCTTTGTCCCCACAAGATAGAAACGAAATTTGTCAAAAGCGAAAACTACAGCCAAGAGCTCTTTTTCTATTGTGGTATAATTTTTTTGGGCATCATTCAAAGTCTTGCTAGCATAATAGATGGAATGAAAGACTCTATCCTTCCTTTGTCTCGAAACAGCTCCCACCGCATAATCACTCGCATCACACATTAGTTCAAAAGGGAGAGTCCAATCGGGACTAATTATAATAGGTGCAGATATTAATCTTTTCTTCAAATCATCAAAAGCAACAAGACACTCATTATCAAACTTAAATGGCACATCTTTCTCCAATAAATTACAAAGTGATTTAGAAATTTTTGAAAAGTCTTTAATAAATCTTCTATAAAAGCCAGCATGACCAAGAAAACTTCTAATACCTTTGACATTTATTGGAGGTGGTGGTTTTTCAATTGCTTCAATTTTTGCTTTATCTACCTCAATGCCCCTACTAGAGATCTTGTGCCCAAGGACAATACCTTCTCATATCATGAAGTGACATTTCTCCCAATTGAGCACCAGATTCGTTTCTTCACATCTCTTGAGTACCCTAGCTAGATTCAAAAGACAATCATCAAAATTATTCCCAAAAACAGAAAAATCATCCATAAATAACTCCAAGCACTTTTCCACCATATCTGTGAATATGGCCATCATACATCTCTGAAAGGTGGCCGGTGCATTACATAATCCAAATGGCATTCTTCTAAAAGCAAAGGTGCCATAAGGACATGTAAATGTAGTCTTCTCTTGATCCTCAGGAGCAATAGCAATTTGGTTGTAACCAGAATAACCATCAAGAAAACAATAATATTCCTTACTAGCCAAGCGGTTCAACATTTGATCAATGAATGGAAGAGGGAAGTGATCTTTCCTTTTAGCTTTGTTGAGCTTGCAGTAGTCCATGCACACTCTCCATCCAGTCACAATTCTTGTTGGAATGAGCTCATTATTATCATTGGTAACCACAGTCATTCCTCCTTTCTTAGGAACACATTGAACTGGACTTACCCATGAACTATCAAAGATAGGATAATCTATTCCAGCAACCAACCACTTGATGATTTCCTTTTTAACTACTTCCTTCATGATAGGATTCAATCTTCTTTGCTGCTCAATTGTGGCTTTGTGATTTTCCTCAAGGAGAATTTTGTGCATGCAAATAGAAGGGCTAATTCCCTTTATATCAGCTATGGTCTACCCAATTGCTTTCTTGAATTCTCGAAGTGTCTTCAATAACTTCTCCTCCTGCATGTTAGTAAGAGCAGCAGAAATAATAACTGGAAGAGTAGAAGATTTTCCAAGAAATGCATACCTCAAATGATTAGGCAGAGGTTTAAGTTCCAAAGTAGGTGGTTCCTCAATGGAAGGTTTAGAGGCTGGCATCAGAGAAGCTGAAACATCTAAAGAGTCAAATTGATTGTTAGTCTTAAGTCTTGAGTGAGCATTTAACAAATTAGAATATTCAACAAACTCATCATCATCCCTGTTAGAATTAGCAACTAAACATGCTTCAAGAGGGTCGTTGGGATTTTCTTCTAAGAAAACATCATGTGTAAACTTATTTACCACACTCACAGCAAAACAGTCTTAAGATGTTACAGGCAATTTTAGAGCTTTGAAAATATTAAATGTTACCTGTTGGTCTTGAACTCTCAAAGTGAGCTCACCTTTTTCAACATCAATCAAAGCTCTAGCAGTTGCCAAGAATGGCCTCCCAAGGATGATTGGAATTTGCCTATCTTCTTCCATGTCAAGAATTATAAAATCAACTGGAAAAATAAATTTATCTACCTTGACAAGAACATCTTCAATGATTCCCCTTGGGTACACATAAGAACGATCAGCCAATTGCAAAGTAACAGAAGTGGGTTTGCATTCCCCCAAACCAAGTTTCTCAAAAATTGACCAAGGCATTAAATTTATACTTACACCCAAATCACTTAAAGCTTTTGCAAAAAATAAATTACCAATAGTGCAAGGGTTAGTGAAACTACCTAGATCTTTGAGTTTTGGTGGCAGTTTATTTTGGAGAATAGCACTACACTCTTCTGTAAGGGAAACAGTTTCAAACTCACCTAGCTTTCTCTTTTTGGAGAGGATGTCCTTCAAGAACTTGACATAACTAGCCATTTGTTCCAACGCTTCAGCAAAAGGAATATTTATGTGTAATTTCTTGAAGACATCGATGAATTTTTGAAACTGCTTTTCAAGCTTTTGCTTTTGGAGCCTTTGTGGGAAAGGTGGTGGAGGATGGATGACTTGCGAAGTTCTTTCATCTTCAACCTTTACATCTTCTCACTGTTCACTTACATTCTCACTCTCACATAATCCTTCTTTCTCAACAAGTTCATGTTCAAGTTCTACTGTTTTTTCACTCACCCTTTCAATCTCTTTTCCACTCCTTAAAGTGATTGCTTGGCATTGTTCCTTACCTTTGGGGTTGATTTGTATATCACTTGGTAAGGCACCTTGTGGTCTATTGTTGATGGAATTCGCAAGCTGCCCTATTTGGGTCTCAAGATTTCTCAAAGAAGCTCCTTGACTTTGAATTAAAGCATCAGTTTTTGACATATATTGCAAGAGAAGTTCTTCCAAATGGGGTTTCTTTTCAGGAACTGGTGGTCTAACTTGTTGTTGGAAACTAGAAGGCATGATGGGTTTTGGATTGGAAGGCCATACATTATTATTCCATGAAAAATTTGGGTGGTTTCTCCAGCCAAGATTATAAGTATTGGAGTAAGGATTATTCTGCTGTCTATTGAAGTTCCCCACAAACTGGACTGATTCAGAATTATATGGACATTGATCATGTGAATGGCCATCTCCACACATCTCGCAAACTACTGATGAATTTTGAACTGCATGGACTCCCAGTGTGTCAAACTTTTTGGTAAGTGCAGCCACTTGTGAAGCTAATTGAGCAGTTAAGTTGCCAAGTGTATCAATTTCATATGCTCCAACCACTTTTCTCGACCCCGACCTTTCTGAAGGCCATTGATAATTATTGGAGGCCATCTCTTCCAACAAGTTATAGGCATCCGCAGCATTCTTACTCATTAATGCCCCACCAGCAGTAGCATCAATTGTAGTTTTAATTGGCCCAACCAGCCCATTGTAGAATGTCTGAACTTGCAACCAATCAGGAATCCCATGATGTGGACATCTTCTCAATAATTCCTTAAACCTTTCCCAAGCTTCATACAAGGACTCACCATCAAATTGTGTGAAGGAGGTAATATCGTTCCTCATCTTTGTAGTCTTTGCAGGGGGGAAGAATTTTGCAAGAAACTTTTGAGCCAAGTCTTCCCATGTAGTGATAGACCCATTAGGTAGTGAACTAAGTCAGCTTTTTGCTTTATCCCTCAGAGAAAACGGAAATAGTCTCAATCTGATAGCATCGTCAGTTACTCCATTGTATTTAAAGGTGTCGCAAATCTCCAAGAAATTTACCAAATGAGAATTAGGATCATCACTGGGTAACCAACCAAACTGGACTGAAGACTGAATCATCTGAATGTAAGCTGGTTTAATTTCAAAATTGTTGGCATTAATGGACGGTCTCCTAATACTTTGGTGCAAACCTTGCAACAGAGGAACAACATAATCTCTCAGTGCTCTATTTGCTTCAGGAACCAGATTAATGGCATTATTGCCATTGTTATTATTATCCTCAGCCATTGTCTGATTTAAAGCTGCAACTTGCGAATTCTCCCTTCGACGCCTTCTGAAAGTTCTTTCTATCTCAGGATCAAAAGGAACAAGATTCAAGTTGTTTCTTCTTTGCATACAATGACCAAAGATACTTGTAAACAAACAAAAACTAATATTAAAACAAGAAAAATAAAATTTGAAGTAAGACTAAATTGCTTGGTATTAGTATTAATAAAAATTCTAGAAACAATTCCCCGACAACGGCGCCAAAAACTTGTCAGTTAAAAATCCACTATGCAAGTATACGTATCGAATAGACAGTATATCAGCAAGTAGAGTATCGTTCCCACAGAGAATTGATCTAAAACTTTACTAATTACTAAAATTAAAACAATTTAATTTTATCCAAATAATCCAAATTAATTAATTAATTAAAACTAATAAACTAGAATTTAAAATAACAAGAAAAATCAAAATAATAACAACTGGAGAAAATATCAGATTAAACAAGCCTAGGATTACAATATCCCTCACACTTCATCTAAATTTTACCTCTCATCCTTAACTTATTTCAATGGGTTGAATTGCTAATCTAGAGTCCTAAATTATTTATAAGGGTCTCTCGACTCGTCCTATAAAAATATCTATTTTAACCAAAACACTATATCCCTATGTGATTTGAAATTAAAACAGATTCATTAAGTTCAGGCTCTAATCTGGCTACATATGGCCTATAGGTATATCCCTATCCTATACACAAATCATTTAACATGATCATATGCTATCCCAATTTTAGTCTACTCTAAACACCCTCTCCCAAGTTTGTTTAGGTTCCTAAATCAGTTTAATTGGTGGCCAAGCAATCAAAAGCATTAAGAACAAATTGGAATAAATAATTCAATTCACATTGAAAATAAGTAAGAAAGTAATTAAAAACTTAGACTACATATGAGTTCAATTGCAATCCTAGAAAAAGAAAATTAGCTACTCATAATTGTAAAATCAAATAACATTGTATAAAGTTCAACCATCGAAAATAACAAGAAGAATAAAAGCTAAGGAAGAAAACAAAATAATTGCCGCTCTGATCTCCGGGTTTCCGCTTCAACTTCTAGCTTCTTGAATCTCCCAAAAGTCCTCTTCTCAAGTCTTAAAATATCATATATATACTAACAAACTTAACCTAAATTTCTCCAAGTTGACCTAGGGTTTAATTGGGCTTAAAACATAATGAGAGGCCCAAAAAATCGCTTAACAGTCTTTACAAATTTCCATTCCCGGCACAGTACGTCCGTCAACATTACGATGTGATTTTCTCTATCTTTGAGGCAGAACTGGGCAAAGTGATCTTCATGAAAGTTGTATCTCTGTCTCTTATCTTTCCAATGGTTTAAGAATTCAAGCAATTGGAGTTCTGTATCTCAAGATATGGCTAAAACACTAAAGTATATGCAAGCAGATTTCTGGATCTTTCAGCACCTTACTTTCTAAAATTAAACCCAATGACTTTAGGTCCTACCAAAAATATAAAAACTAATAAATATTGACCAAATTAAAGGAAATAACATAAAATTAAATAACTTACTTAAAAATAAACTAAATATAAAAATAACTAAAAATTAAGAAATTATAATTAAAAACTAAGGACTTAGCTAAAATTTAATAACAAAATTGGAATAAAATAATTCTATAAAATAGAATTGTCACATCTTTAGAAATCGTAGGTTTACAGCCTTGGTTACTTTTGGTCATTCGGGGACCCACATGTCATTGTAAACTAAATTACATACTCTGGCTATCTATGTTACTGTATGTATGAATTAATTTTGCTTTTATGCTGCAAAAATTATTTACGGATAATTCTATAATAATTGTTTTATGAGAAAATGGAATATTTAATTTAATATTTTTATTTTATTCTATTAGCTACAATTTCACTCTAAATGAATGTTTTAGACATTAAAACGTATTTTTGGTTATGAAATGTGTATTTTTCCTCTATCTATTATATTTTCAGCAAGTTTCAAAATTTTTGAAAAAAATGACCAAAATATCCCTTTAAAACATGATTTTAGTAACTATTACTCACAAGGGAAGTGTAAAGATTGATGTAAAAGCCTTGCGAGGTTTCGGTTAGCATTCGAGGTAAGAATGTCTATCGAGACATCGCGGCGATTGTCACGGGCTCGATGGGAGTTTTGGGTCGTGACATACCTTGGAGACTTAAGGTATTATATGTGGTGGTAAGAAAATGCTTAATAGTTAAGTTTTTAACCATGGACCAATCATACGTCGACACGTGTCAAGCTTTAATTCTTTTATAATTTTCTTTATAAACCAGCATAAACCTTTCCCCATTTCACTCTTTCATGCTGTGCAAGCCAAGGGTGAAAATTTATATATATTGGCATATAAGAGAAGGAAAAAGTTAAGAGAAATTTTGAGATAGATACCTAAAGATAAATTAATATATAGAGTATCAATGATTTCTATGGTTGATGGGTGGTTATGGAGTAAAAAGTTAGTGAATAAATTTACTCTAAGAGTTAACTTAAATTTTACTATGTATAGCTTGAGGAGTTACATGATTAAAGGGTTAGATGTGGTGAAATGGTTAAAGGCATTCTTTTCAAGGGAAGAAAAGGTCTTGGGTTCAAATCTCCTTGTGGCAAGCTACAGGCTGTAGACTACAATGAAGATCGAGCGAGAATGATGAGGACCCATACATAACAGTACCCTAGAAAGATAATCTTTCAAGGGAGATGCCCCATGTGGAGTTGGCAGCTTGAGATTAAATGATTCAAAAATGTTAAATCAAGTCTACGTGCCATGTAGAGTTCTATAATTGAGATTGATATATATAAATTACCTGAGAGATCAATTTCAAAAGTCTGTTGGGTTCAAAGTGTGACTTATGACATGAACAATCAAGTCAAGGGAAATCATTAAAACACTAATGACCTTATAAAACCTACATGCGTATTTAACTACAATTCGATGAAAACGATGGGGTGATGTAATGATATGTAGGACCAGGAAACTTAAGCATATAATTAGGGATAATAAGAGAAGAGTATAAGTATGCGAATGGTATGGGACTATGCACAGACATGATGAAGATGTTGATAAGAATTATGGAAATTATTCTATTAGATCTTGGTTATAGAAAAGGACGAACAAAAGAAATTTGTCCAAAGGCATTTAAGAACAAAGGCATTTATATATAATGAGAAGTATGGACATCTGAAAGTACGTATACATATATATATGTGGAGTCGATAATATGATCAACTATAGTAAAGGATTATTCATAAAGATTTAGAATTTGAACTTGATATATCTGATGAGTTGAATAGAAAATGAAATGATCAGGAATTTTATCAAAAGTTGACTTATGGTAACCTGCGGAGTTTTATGGAAATAATCGAGGAAATATGAGATGGACTAATATGATTAAGAAGGTGGAAGGTATATAAATGCAAGATAAACATGAAGTTTGTGGGAATAATTAAGACTATTAATCTTCTCTAAAATTAAGAATGCGTACAGAAATAAATGTGGCATGCTAAGGATGCTACAAGCGATATAATAATGTGTGAGGATGGGAATAAATGAATACTGAAAGGTCAATAAGGAATGAGGAAATAAGATGGAGATAGATGTACCTAAATAAGTATAAAAAGTGATCAAAATTGGTATGATTGAGATGGACTGATGGTTCAAACTTAATGACAGTAACAGAGACATGCTTAGAGTCATGATATAAAAGATTATGACTATGAAAGATATTGCAGATATAATTTTAAAGGACAATGCTAAACCAGAGTGAAACCCTCAAATTGAACTAAAGGTAATTGAGGTGAACAAATCAAAATTCCTATGAAAGATAATGATATAGGAAATTGAGTGTCAAGAGAAAGATTAATACCCTCATCTTCTCTTTAGGTTTGATCAGTGAAATTTTGAGGATAAAATTTTATTTTAAAGGGGGTAGTGCTGTAAAACCCGATTATATAAAATATATGCAGTGTTATCCATGTGCTGGGTGGAATGTTTGTATACTTGAATGCCTCTGAAAGGTATTAAAAGTTTGTATTATAACTAGAGATATGACTAAATCGATTTAAACCTCGAACTAATTAAAATAGGAATTTTAAGGTGAAATTGAGAATTTCACAGTCCATGAATGACTTAAAATGGCAATTCGAAGTTCAAGGGCTGAATTGGAGTCAATCGGGAGTATTGACGAATTAGGGGGAAAATGGTCATTTTGTCACCCAAAATTTAAATTTGGTTATTTGATGAAAATTTAGACCAAGATTAATCATTTGAAGTATAATATGAGGTTTAGCGATGAAAATTTTTAATTCTCAGTATTTTTGGAACATAGGGGTAAAACGGTAATTTTACCACCCGAGGACAAAATGAGAATTTTTAGAAAAGATTTTGATCCCATTTGACTAAGATTGATCAATTGGAGTGTAATTTGAGGTTGAAAAGTGAAAAAAAATGTAATTTTTGTACTTTTTGGAGTATAGGGGCAAAATTGTAATTTTACCACGCCAAGGGCAAAACGGTAAATTCTCACCCCCAACACTTGTCAAATTTGTGGATTTTATTTATTCTGGGAATGGATAAATATGGCATAATGTGTGGTGAAGAATTAAAGATTAAAAGATAAACATTAAAACTATGGACCAATGATATGTCACCACGTGTCAAGCTTTTAGTTATTTAATATTAGAAAAAGCATAAGAAATCAGCCCATTTCAACCCCCATGGTCGGCGAAAACTAGAACAAAGATGGGAAAGGAAAAACAAGAAAACCTAGGTAAAAAATTAGAGAAAAAGAGTTGGAATTCAAGGATTTGATCAAGCAAAGGTAAAATTTCTTTGATTTTGCTAGTGACCCATCTTACCCATGCATTTCTTTCCATTTTCCATGCTTAGAACTTGAGATCTTATACCAAACCCATGCTGGCCAAACATCCATGGAGAGGTTTTGGTTCTTGATTTTGCTATATTTCAATGGAATTTAGTGTTTTTAGTTGTTTAGAGATTAATGGAATGAAAATCTAGCAAATAAATGAATTGTTCTTCATTTAACCCATTTTGATCAAATTTTCTAGTGAGGAAATTGTGGCTGAAATTGATGATATTTCATGATATTTTGGTGATATTTGATGTTTGGTGAGACTAGAAATTAAATGGAAAATTTTGGTGTGAAAATCTGAAATTGTGCTCAAAGTATAAACATGTGAGATTATTGACCCGAGATTGATAAATTGAATCTCATTCACAATCATTGAGGTAATTTAGGTATAATTGAAGTGTAGAAAGTGAAAAGAATTGATTTGGAGTTAAATTGGACACAATGGTCATTTTATCGGGTAATAGGCCAAATTAGGTCAACGTCGTGTTTAAGCAAGATTTGGACAGTTTTTGCATTCCATAACATGCACTAGTGGTCTAAATTAGTTTATTACAATTTAGGGGTAATGTAGTAAATTTCTTGACTTTGTACTGTGTCAAGGTGGTGAGTCCTCCGAGAAAGGCAAATAATTGCACCCAATGATCACTAGTCAAAGTACTTGGATTCGGTTTCCAAAGACTGTGAGTAAACTTATTATCGTCTTTATTATCTAGAGTAGATTTTATTCAATTTGATGATTTTATGAAAAATCATTTTATTTGGTGAATTGCTTATTTTAAGAGAAAAATGTGAAATTTATAAAATAAAATGAATTTTTATAAATTGATTTGAAAATCGAGTAATGGTTGTGAAATTAGAGTAATTGGAGACATTTGCTGTGCTATAAATTATGATATGTATTACATGGCTTATGATAAATTTGCATGAATGGCTGAATCAAAACTTTCTTGAAATTATATAAATTGTTTGTTTTGCCTTGAATGATTTGATTTGAAATGCTTATAAGTATCTTCTTCGGGGGAAATTTCAAAAAGATCTGAGATTCAAAGCTTGGCGAGGTGTCCCCGTCCGGGGCTATAGAGCTGTCGCAATAATGCGACTGGCCAGTAGTCAAGTGATAAGATCCCAGATCTATCAATAATTGCCAAGTCATGCTATTAATTTTTTATTTAATTGGTGGATTAATATCTATTGCAGTAGACGAGTTTCCGTGGACCATCCTATTTAAAGGGGCACGGTAAACCCCATATATTATACCTCTGATGAGAGGCGTACAGGGTAACTCTTGAGGTATACCAGAGTTCACTTCATACCGAACCACCGCGTGGTAGTGAACTCGACCAACGCCAAGAATCGGCTGCATTTTGAGAAATTATGAAATTTTAATAACCTTGGTGGACTTTGTCGAATACCTCTGATCCAAGTGTCATCGAATATGATTTTGTTGGCATAAGCCAAGTTTTAAAGAAAACATAAGCCATATAAATTTTCTCGAACAAAACGAATTTATATTACCTAGTGAAAGAAACTGAAGTGTTATGAATTGTTTTACGATGGCTTATTTAATCGTATCCATTTACTTGCCTTTAGATAGTTTAGATGGTGTCTGTTTACTCACTGGGATTTTATAATCTCACCCTTTCATTTCCTCACATTTCAGGCTCAGGAAATTTCATAGTTAGCAGATTTTATCAAGGACCATCAGTTGGACTTGAATCGGCAAAAGCTGTAGGTTCTCAACTTCCGACGTATTTTGGTTAGTTATGGGCCCACGTGTCACTGTAATTTAAATTTCATACTTTGGCTAATTGTATTACAGTTGGTAAGAATATATTTAGCTTTCACGCTGCGAAAATTATTTATCGATGGCTTTCTAAAAATTGTTTTATAAGAAAATAGATAAAATTATTGAATATTTTTATTTTATTAAAATAGTCAAAATTTTACTTCAAACGAACATTTTAGAGTTCTAAAATTATTTTTAATTATAAAATATATGTTTTCTAATCATCTACTACATTTTTAGTCGGTTTTGAGATTTTTGAAGAAAAATGACAAAAATGCCCCTGTGAGCCGAAAAATAAAATTTTAATAATTCTGGTTTGGAAATGTCTTATAATTCTTTGAAATGTGATGTCTAATAATTATTGCTCACCAGGGAGATGTGGAAACTGATGCTAAGCTTTACGGGGTTTCGGTCGACATTCTGTGTATGAGTGCCTATCGAGACATCGTTGCGGTTGTCATGGGCCCGATAGGGAGTTTTGGGTCGTGACAGTATAATTGAATGCAATTCGCTGATTAAGTGGTTTGATTTGTATAGAGGATAGACATACACCTATAAGCCATACATAGTGAAGATTACAGCATAAACTTAATGAGTCTTTCTTCAATTTAATTTGCATGGACATATAGTAAGTTAATTGGGAGAGAGATACGATATTTAGATGAAATATTAAGGAATATCATAATATTAGGTTTGGTAGTTGATTGAGTTTTTAAAATAAATTTGCTCATCAACTTTAGAATAGTTTTAGTTTTAGTTTATTAGATTTAATTTTGCTTTTTAATAATTTAAATTTGGTTGTTTGAATAAGATTAAGATGTGTTAATTTAGTAATTAACAATGGGAATTAATTCAATTTTTTATGGGATCGACACTTTATTTTTCACTATATTACCTATTTAGTGAAACGTGCATTTGCATGAATAATTTGACAACTAAAGTTAGCATGTTTTAAAAAATAAGAAGAGAAAGCTATTTTCTAGAAAGCTTCTCTCTAGAGCTTTTCTTGAAGCTCCTTTTCTTTAGATTTGGTTCTTTAAAAAAAGTTTTTTTTTAAGAGCTTTTCAAAATCTTGTTTGGTCCGGATTTTGCTCTTAAAAAGTAGATAAGTGAAAAAAAAAACTGAACCAAACAAGCACTTAGCATAACAAAACCCTCTTTTATATTGTTGGTGTGTTATTTGGTGGAACACTCAAACCTATTTATAATTCATTAAGCAACACATGATAATTAACTCTTGACAAAATAATCTTGTTCACACACTACAAAAAAGTAAGGTATCACCGATGGAATTTTCCATCCAATAAATAAACATTGTCAATATTCTCCATTTTCAATGAAAATGCAGACAAAATTTTTAGTCAGAAATGCTATTGTTGGTGATCAATTATTCCATCGAAAGATTAACAACCAAAATTTTCATTGGTCATTTCTATGGCAAAGATTTAAATTCATTGGTGGGGTAGTCATTGATATGGGTTAAAATCAGTTAGCAAATTCTATCGGTAACATTGCCAAAGAAATTTTGTCCTTTCGATTTGTCCATCGGTGATTGTTGACAAATGGATTCCATTGGCATTTATTGAAGAAATTGCTAACAGATTGTCGACAAAGCTGGCTATTAAGCTTACGAGTAGTATTCGTCGATAATGGCAATAATTTTATTGGTGTTTCATATGAACGCTATCAGTGATGTGATCAGTAACTGATTAATTTTGTTATTAATATATGAAATCTGTTGACAATATTTGTATAGCTGGTTTTATTTTATTTTTTCTTTGGGAATTAAATTTGTCCTATTCATAATAAAATTATTACATGATGCTGTTATTGATAAACTAAACATATAGCAAACATATATATGCATATAAAAAATATGAAAATCTAATACAAAACATTATTAATAAAAAATATTTTAATGTAAACATATAATAATAATCCAAATGTAAACATTTAATATAAATGCAACTCTCATTAAGGGGATGGTGGTGGCTACTACTACTACTACGGTGGAGGCCGCAAATCTAATTAACTGTGATGAGGAAGCCCTAAAGGCATTTGGCTTAGGCTGCGCTCTCTTTGATCTAATTAACTCCATCAACAAGTGATTAAAGGTGTTGAAGCTTATCATCAAGGTCTTAACATTGATAAGCAATTGTCGATATCCTTTAAGCTTAGGCATAGGAGGCGCCCAAGAAAGTGGAGCATGTTAGGGCCATAACTAGACTTAGACGTCGTAGCTACAACCAAAAGTCTCAAAGTGAGGACTCTGGTGCCAAATCCGTATATGTGAGTCCGAGTAGTGGTGGTCCATCCAATGGCCTCAAACCTTGCCTTTGGATCAAACTTTGGTTGGCTTAACGACGTCGCATCGTACTTCTGCAATATTTTTGAAGTGTATGATTCCTACAAATAGAAAAACAATTAAATTAATTAATAATTAATTTAATCAATGAGCAACATATATATCGAATATATATAAACATATGTATTACTTACACAGACAGTCTTGGACTAAATGCCCACACATTTTCTGGTACCCTTTTGCTGCTTGTAAGTGCATTCAGAGAGCTCAAAGAATGCCATCTGGCATTGCTTTTCCACTTCCTATAATCATAAAAACACGTTAACAACATAAAAAATTATATTATTAAAGTGAATGATTTTTTTAGTATTAAAATAAAACCACATATAATCCTCTTTTGGTGTAGGGCGAAAGGCAAAGAACCACTAGTATGTTTGGCAATGCTGCCATCCTTCTTTGTCAAGAAGTTCTACCTAGCCTTGCATGAGTGTGACTGCCACTTGGGCTTGGACCCAACATCATCAACTAGCTGGTCCCATACCTCCATAGTTATCTAGGATTATGCCTTACCTTTCGCCAATACGTGATCAACATTGAGGCCACTCACTTCTCACTTGGTCTTGTCGCATTCATCCGCTAATATGTCCTTAAGGTGATCCTTGCAAATCTTCTCCCATATGGACCAAAACTTTGTTGCATTTACAACAACATGTAAAAGATTCCTACATCAAAGAAAATTATTTATTAATACGAGAAAATATCCAATGTTATACAGTAATACTATATCTTTATGTTACCTTAAATTTTCACCACTTGTTATCCTCGTGTTTCTAAGGAACCTGCCTCTAAGTTGGCCAAGGTCCACTAAGTTACTCTTGATAATTCACATAATTGTCGGAGTAACGTTATTCTCTTCAAAAGTACCACAAAATAGACTTAGTGTTAGTAAAATGCATAAATTAATTAAATAAATTGACTGTATCTAATTAATTATATAAATTGGAGTAAAAGAACTTACCTCTATCTGAAAAGATGTAAAAGTATCCATCGATCTAAATGATTTAGAGTTGATAAACCAAGACTCAGCCCTCTACCCTCAGATTATGACATGTTGAACGGAATATCAACATCTAGAGTAAGGCTTCCTATTAGAGTAGTCGTACTTAGCATCAGTACCTCTGGTTATACTAGAGTAGTATCTGACATTACATGTGGAGTCCATGGTCTGGTGCGAGGAGGTAGTAATGGAGTTTGCAGCACAAAAATGTTGTGTAGCCAAAAGGCTCAAACTATTACTGTTAAGCCCAGCCCTATAATATATTTGCCATGTCATTCATGTGCTTGATAACATGGTTGCACATTTGGAAAGCCTTGGAAAAGTCGTCAAAAGTCGATATTGTACTTACTAGTAGAACTAAGTTGAATTAAGCTTCGAACTAGTCCAAATAGAGATTTTAAGATGAAATTGAGAATTTTAAAACCCCAGAATGACTTAAAATGGTGATTCGGAGTTCGAAGATCGATTTGGAGTCAAATTGGAATTTTCATGACCTAGGGGCAAAATCGTCATTTTACCACCTGAGGTTAAGATTGGAATGTTGGAAGAGGTTTTTGACCAAATTGATCATTTAGAACATAATTTGAGTTTGAGAAGTGAAGAATTTTAATTTCGACATTTTTCTGAGCATAGGGGCAAAATAGTCATTTTGCCGCCCAATGGCAAAATTGTAATTTTACACCACCCAACACATGTCCAGCACATAAATTACACTCATTATTATCATGGATAATTGAGGAAATTTTAAGTGCTGGAGAGAGAATGCTTAATGAGTAAGTATGACACATGCACCAATTACATGGTGACATGTGTCAAATTAACATCCATGCATACTTGGCTTTAAAAACTAACACACACACACACTCTCCCATTCATTCTCATGGTTGGCCAAAGCAAGAAAAGAGAGGAAAAAGAAGAGAACAAACCCTAGAGTGAAAAATTCAAAGGGAAATCATTAGATTTCAAGGAAACAAGTGATTAAAGGTAAAATTTCTTAATTCTAGCTTGTGATTTACCTTTCCTGTGCTTTATTTTGCATTTTCCATGGTTGAATCACAAGATATCATGAAGGATAATGTGCTAATCTAACCCTAGAAGAGAGAATTTGATGATGGTTTTAGGTTGATTTTAAAGTATTTTAGTGTTTTTAGTCAGTTTGTTATGTTTGGAATGAAAACAAGTAAGAAAAAAATCATATGTTCTTACCACCCTTCATAGCCGAATCTTACTTGTGGTATATTGATGGTGGATTGATTTTATTTGAAGTGAATTTGGTTAGGAATTAATGAGTTATGGTGTGTGAATTAAGCATGAAAAATCGTAGTATTTGTGCACTCACCAAGGCTGAATTTTCCAATAGAAAATGTGTGGATGATTTTGCCATATTTCAAGTTATTTAAATTATATTTAATGATTTGGAATATTAGGAGAGAAATGGAATTATTTGGAGTTGAATTGGGCGTATTGGCCAATTAATCGGGTGGTAGATCGAATTAGGCTAATACCATTTTATTTAGGTACACAATTAAACTTATATTGAATACCATATTTAGATGGTTAACTGAATATTTCACATCCCATTTCATGCATTAGTATAGAGCCTGAATTGGTTTTATAACGGTTTAGCACAAATGTAACAAATTGCTTATTGTGCATTATGTGTAGGTGGTGAGCATTCTGGCAAGGGTAAAGAGGTAATACTTGAGAATCAAGAATCGGAGTATCCTGAATTCGATTCCCATTACAATGAGTAACCTTATCACTATCTTGATTATCTAAAGTAAACTTTTAATGTGTTTTTGTGATTTTATGGAAAATGAGTTTAAATGGTAAATGTTTATGTTTTATAAGCAAAAATGTGATTAAATGAAATGATTTATTAAATTGTCTTGAAATTGAATATTGGCTTTGAAAATGGAGCAATTGGAGACTATTTGCTATGTTATAAATTATGGTTTGAATTGAAAGGCTTATGACAACATGGGCATGAATGGCTGGATTGGTATTTGTGTTGAAATTATATGAACTGTTGTTCTGCCTTGATAGGCTGTGTAGTAAAATAACTGCCATGTCATGCTGTTCAATTGGTATTTGTGTGAGTCTAAGGTTCAAAGCTTGGCGAGGAGGTCCTGCAGAAGACTTGTCACACTGCCGTTAGGCGCAAGAAAAGTAAGTCAAGTGATGTGGACCCAGACATAACACTACTTTTATTGAATTGGTTGGTTACAGAATGGTCACTGCAGTGACGGGTTCCATGGACTAGCCTTTAGGAGGGGCATAGTTCCCGGGTGTATTTTTACCTCGGTTGGAGAGGTGCGTAGGGTAACTCCTGAGGTAACGATTAGAGTTCACGTCACGCTGAACCACCACGTGAGGGTGAACTCAGCCAACACCAAGGAACAACTGTATTTCCAAATATAAAAATATGTTTTAAACGCATATGGGATTTTTGACAACCTTGGCGGACTCGGTGGGATGCTTTGATCAAGTATCCATGAGTATTGGTTTTGGTATGAGCCAAGTGTTTCAGGAAATCATAAGCCTTATTGATTAATTGGATGAAATACAATTATTTATATATGGGTTGGGATAAATTTTTATGTTATGAAACCTATTGTGATGGGAAGTTTTCATTGTCTCCATTTACTCGACTTTAGATATTTTAGATGATATTTGTTTACTCACAGGATTATATAATCTCACCATGTCAAGCCCAGCTCTAAAGTATCTGTCATGTTAATTATAAACTTGACATCACACTGGTATACTAGAATATTCTAAAAAAAGGGATGAAAGTCGATATTACACTTAGAAGTACAAATAAGTTGAATTATACTTCGAACTAATTAAAATAGGAATTTTAAAGTGAAATTGGGAATTTGACAGTCTCGGGATTTCTCAAAACAGTGATTCGGAGTTCGAGGTCTGATTTGGAGTCAATCAGAAATATTGATTGATTGGGGGCAAAATGGTCATTTTGCCACCTAAAATTTAAATATGGCTATTTGATGAAAATTTTGATCAAGATCAATCATTTGAAGTATAATGTGATCATTGGAGGTATAATCGGAGGTTTGGCAGTGAAAATTTTAATTCTCGGTATTTTTAGAGCATGAGGGTAAAATAGTAATTTTGCCATTAAAGGACAAAATGAAAATTTTTAGAAAAGATTTTGGCCCCATTTGATTAAAATTGATCAATTGAGGTGTTATTTGAGGTTGAAAAGTGAAAAAAGATGAAATTCCATTACATTTCGGAATATAGGGGAAAATTGTAATTTTGCCACTCGGGGACAAAATTTAATTTTGCGAGAGAATTTGGATCAAATATGATTAGTAGAAGTATGATATGAGTATGAGGAGTGAAAAATATGCATTTTGGCAATTTTTCAATTTTTGGGGTAAAAATGTAATTTTTCACTTTTATGGGGGTAAAAGTGTAATTTTTGAAAATTACTCCACCAAGACTTTGGAAAAGCCTGAAAATTTCATCCAACTCATGGATAAGAGAAGGAAAATTTATGGTGGAAAAAAAAAGTCAAAGGAACACTAATAAAAAAATAAATTAATAAAATATTAAAAAGTGTTAATAAAATAATATTATTTTATTTGGCTTATAAAAAGCCATAAAAATCAGCCATTTCTTCCCCAATATTTGGCCAAACCAGAAAGAAGAGAGAGAAACCAAAAACAAACCCTAGAGTGAGAGAATTTGAAGAAAAAGTGTGGAAAATCAAGGAAATTAGGTGAAAAAGGTATGATTTTTCATTTTTGCTTGAGATCTTTTATTTCTAAGCAATTACCCTTATTTTTCCATGCTTGAAAGGCATGTTTTCATGGTGAATCAAGGGCTGGTCAAATGGGTTTAGAGAGAGAAAGATGTTAGAATGATTTAATTTTGAACTATGTTAGTGATTTAGGTTAGTTTAACATGTTTGTAGGTAAAACAACTAGAAAAAAAATTGATTTTTCCTATGGTTTTCAATAGCCAAATTTCATGAGGAATCTGTTGGAAATGAAATGATTCCATTTCAAATGAAATGGTTTTGAAATTGATCAATTATGGAGAGAAAAATTAAATAGGAAAATTTCGGTATTAGTGCTACATTTTTAGTCGAATTTTTGGAGAGAAATTGACTGCTGGAAATTAAGAAAATTGATGTGATTTTAGGGCATTTTGGTAATATTTGATGAATTATGAAGGTAGGAATTAAATGGGAATTTTCGATGCAAAAATATAAATTTTTACCTAAAAGGGGTAAAAGCGTAATTTACCGTCTAAGACTGATAAATTGACCTGTGATCATTGTCATTGAGTAATGTGGATATAATTGGATTGTTAGAAATTGAAATGGGTCAAATTGGAGTTAAATCGAGGGTTTTAGCAAATTAGGCCGAGTGTAGGCAAATTGGTCGGACGCCGTGATTAAACGACTATCCGAACAATTTTCATCTCATTTCCATTGCATGTAGAGCTTGAAATAATTTATGATAAATTGACACAATTTATTGAATTTTCTGTCATGGATTATGGATAGGTAGTGAACCAATTGATTCAGGTAAGAAACTGCACTCGAGGACAGAGGATAGGAGTATTTCTACTCCTAGTACTGTGAGTAAACTTATTATCGTCTTAAATATCTAGAGTAGTTTTTATTTAATTGTGTGATTTTATAGAAAAATGGTTTAATTGGAAAATTTGTCACGCCCTGGAACTCCCTGTCGGGCCCGTGACAACTGCCGCAACGTCTCGATAGGCATTCATACCCCGAATACCGACCGAAACATCGCAAGGCTTTCGTAGCAGTTTTTTTACCTCCCCTGTGAGTAGTCATTACCAAACATCGTATTTTAAAAGATTTGAATTTTTTTTTTCAATTCAAAACTATAAAAAAGTGATTTTAACCTCACAGGGGTATTTTGGTCATTTACCCTAAAAAATTTCAAGACAGGTGAAAAATGCAACGTGTGGGTGGAAACCGCATATTTTATAACCAAAAATAAATTTAGAAGTCTAAAACATTTATTTGAAGTAAAATTGTAACTATTTGAATGTATATAAAAACATTCAATAAAATATTCTAATTTCTTATAAAACAATATTTTCAGAAATATCTAAAAATAATTTTTACAGCGTAAAAACAAAGTAAATTCACATATACTATCATACCGTGAACCAGGGTATGAACTTTAAATTCCAGTGACATGTGGGCCCCTAATTGACCAAGAACGTGTAGTGCTATGAACCTTTACTTTCTAGAATGCAACTCCGAGATTAATTCTCGTCTTAATCGGCTATCAACAAATTGTCTTGAGCCTGAAAAAATGTATAAGGTGAGATTATAAAATCCTAGTGAGTAAACAAATACTAGCTAAATTATCTAAAGTCGAGTAAAATGAGACAAAATTTCAAATTTTTCTTTGTACTACCATTCGTCTTATCTCAACTCATTTCAATTGAGTAGAGACAAATAAAATATTCTATCGAGCAAAATAGAATTATTTTACTCGATTAAATTAATATTTCATATGGCTTATGTATTTATCAAAATCTCAACTTGGCTTATGCCAAAATCATTCTCGGGGATGCCCCGGCCGAAGCATCTGACCGAGACCGCCAAGGTTATTCAGTGTCATATACACATGAATATATTTTTATATATGAAAATAGTATCTAGCCATACCTTGGCGTTGGCTGTGTCTCACTTTCACGTGGTGGTAAGGCGTGAAGTGGACTCAAACCCTTCCCCAGGACATACCCTACGCGCCTCTCCTACAGAGGTAAAATAAATCAGCCAGGTTTATCGTGCCCCTCTAATTGGCTAGTCCACGGAAACCCGCCACTGCAGTGTAGATCAGCCCCACCATAACCATAAAATAATATCAGCAGCATGACATGACTGCATGATATTCCCTCACCTATTAAGTGTTGGTCCCAAACATAGGTGCTAGAGGGGGGTGAATAGCACTATCTCGGCTCTTTTTGGTGGGATTGAGACTTGGTCTCAAACTAAGGAAGATAAGGCAATGAAAACGATTAACAAGATATTTATAGTGGTTCGGCCCAAGACCTACATCCACTACCTTGATTATCCAACCAAGGATTTTCAAATCAAACACTATGACGGTGGAATTCACAAGCTTCCACCAAGCTTTTACAATGGCTTTTCCAAGGCTTAGCCACAACCTTTACACTAGTTTTTCACGGGATCAACTAAAACCCAATGTGGCTTTCTAAGGCTCAACCACAACCTATCACTAGTTTTTCTCGGGCTAAACTAAAACCCAATGTGGTTTTTCAAGGCTCAACCACAACCTTTAACTCTAGTTTTTCACGAGCTAAACTAGAACCCAACCCCAACTTTTCAAGGCTAAGTTGAAACCTACAAGCATCCAAGCAAACCTTGCTTGATGCAAACACTTAGAGTGAAACACTCACTCTAAGAATACAAAAATAGAAAAAGGAAAGTACCTAGTGATCACACGGTTGATCTATCTGGTACAAGTTGAAGTGCTGAACATAGATACAAAGAATAAGCGTTGAGGTTCAATGAAGAGTACAAAGGATTTTCAAGTTTTCTACTATCTTTGGCTTGAATATGATGGTATCTTTTTGTATAAAGCCAAAAGTTTTTTCTTTGGCATTTGAAGATCCTTTATAGTTGAAGAAGCTGGTCTGATGGCTGTTGGGATGTTTATGACCGTTAGAAACAGTTTGGGAAAGTTTTAGCCGTTTTCTTGTCTTGTAGTGGCCTAGCGGATGAAGCAGACAGAGAGCACTTAGTTGATTAAGATTTTTCCTTCGGTTGACTAAGTTGGTTTTGTTTCAGATGCAGATTTCAGTGATCGCTTAGTCTACTAACTCCATTATCTTGGTCGACTAACTTGATTCTGTTTCTCCCCAAGCTTTACCCTTACATTTTTTCCATTTCAACTTTTATTCGACCAATGACCTTCCTTGGTTCACCAAGGAGCTTCATCAATACTGATCTTCCTTGTTCTTTATCCAAATCACATCTTTAGATGTTCAATAGGAAGATTGTCATATTGTCTTATTTGTGATCATTTGCCCTGCACACTTGGTTAGAAGTATTAGACACAAATGACATGGGAATGTTTTATTATCATCAAAAGCTAATAGAGCCAACAATCTCCCCCTTTTTGATGATGACAAAACATCCCTTGATTAACAACATGGTGTCTATTAAGTTCCTTTTTCAGTTTCTGTAGAGAATGAGGATTGCTCCCCTTAAGTTCATGCTCCCCCTAAGTGTGTGCATATCTTTCATTTTTTCAGCAAGTTTTTATCTTGGTTACATTCCTAGTGACATTGTACATACTTGCTCTTATCAGAAGCTGTTCACATATGCAGATTTTAGAGCAAATGACATGTTGACAGACTTCATCAGATTTTTTGCTTTTACAAATATCTGTCAATTGCTTATAATTTTCAGATTTCATCATGTTAGCTCCAGATTTCATTCAAACCATCATTTTTCCAGCAAGCTCTTCACAAATCATCATCCATAAGTACTCAAGCACATATTTTACTTTGCATAATTGTCTCAGAAATGATTTATCAATCTAATAGCTCAATATTAGCATAATATCAAAAAATTGTAGCAGTTTTGCACAGTGTCAGCAGATAAGTTTCCAGCCATGCTTTATATTGCCATAAACATTATTTTCAGAGTTCAAGCACTTTAAGCAACTATCAGCAAGCATATTCAAGACACTCATAAAGTCAGCTAAAATTAAAAGCATTGTTTGAATGCCATTTTGGCATTGATATCCAACAAAACAGTAACCAGAAAAATTATTCCAAAAATACCCCTAGTCCTGTTTTTGCTACCTATCTGCCTTAGAAGTCTGGTACCTCTACCCTCAAGATTTTTTGTTTTTCTTGATATTCTCCCTAAAAGTCCCGTACCTTTACCGTCAGATTTTTTTATTTTTCCTTGTAAATACTACTCTTCCTTTTTGTCATCATCAGGAAGGGGACTGAGGTATCAGTTCTCAGAAGGAGATGGTGTGGATTCAGGGGACATTGTTTGTTCCCACCAAGGATTTAGGGGAAAATGAGAGGGTGGTCTCAGAGGGGGTTGAGAAGTTGCTTCTAGAGTCTGATGAGGAGATGTTTCTATAGCTTTTTCTGGAGTTTCCTGATCAGAGACTTCAATTGAAGCTTGAGGAGTGCTTGCAAGAGGTGACTTTGCCTTTTTTGCCAATCTTGAAGACTTCCTTGTTCTTGGAGGAATTGATTTTCTTGCTGTCTTCTTCTGTTTCATGGCAGGTGGTTGAGGCTTTGATGTAGGAGCTGTGTCTTTTGCTTTTGCTTTTCCTGTCTTCTTCCTTTTTTTCGCAGCTGCCTGTTCCGAGGTCATTGCTTGAGCAGCCTGAGCTACTGCTGCCTCTTTTTCTGCTTGCTCTTCTCTGACCATTTCATAGAAAAGTCCCATGACAGATACTTCTTCAGAGTGAGGAGGGGATGCATCATGTTCAGGCTGAGATGGAGGCTGGTGCTTAGGAGAACCAAGTGGTGAACCAACTACCTCAGTCCCTTAATCAGATGTTTCATTTCTTGCTGAGGTGGTTTGGTGTGGTTCTTCAGGTTCTGGTTCAAGGTCATGATGACCAGGACTTGCACTATGATAGGCTGATCCTTCAACTTGAAATTCAGGGCTTGCATCTTAGAATTCAGAACCTTCTAGTTGCAATGTTGATCCTTTAGCACCTTGTCTTTCTGGTGCCATGCTCTCAGTAGCAGAAGAGTCAACATTTGCAAGTTTTGTTGGCATTTCAGATCTAGCTTTCAAGCTAGTTTCAATTTCATTCATTTTTTCTTCAATTTTAACAAGGCCAACTCCCTGATTAGTGAGCTTGGCATCCATTCTCATCAACAGGTTGAACATTACTTTATTGGAGAATGGAAGGGCAACTGTTTCTAGTTGTGTGGGGCTGCCTCTAGTTGAGTCTCAACTGAGGTGATCTTAGAGGTCTTGCTGAAGGTATCCCCATACACTTTGTATCCCATTTTGATCAGACTTCCCAAGTAGATTGGTTGGTCTCTACTTTTGACCATATCCATATCATACCTCTTTGCCCATACTCCTTTCTTTTTGACAAGGGACGTGATCACATTCCCATAGGGCAAATGAATCTTTTCCAGTTTGCATGCTGCCCTCATTCTTTCAATCATGAACCGTCCAAGGTTCAGAACTTCACCAGTGAATGCATGCTTCATCAGCCAAAGGTCTTGAAGGCTGATGTAGCTTAAGCTACCACTTCTCCCATGCAGATTTGCAGCAAAAAAGTAATGTAAGATTCTAAACTGTGGACTAATGATCAGTCCTACATTGCTCTTGGAAGAGAATTTTTCCTTCTTCCCGGTGACAATTTCCCACACAGAAGCAGGATTATACTTGTCAAGCATCTCATATTCTCCATTCTCTCCTTCAATTCCTTGCAGGTTACTTAAGTATGAGGCAATAACTAGGAATTCTTTTCCATTAAGAAAGACATTCAGACTTTCTTCAGAGTACTCATCTGAATCATCAAGCTCTCTTTCACTAAATGCAATGCTAGAATAGAATTCTTTAACTAAACTAGCACTATATGCTCTGTCATTGAAAGAGCTAAACTCCTTGATACTTAGTTCATTAAAATAATCTGTTAGGCTCATTTGCAGTTCAGGAGTTTCACTGAAACTCTCCCAATCAATATACTTCCCACATGTAATGGGGGCATTTTCGATTTTCTTAAATCTCTTTTCATGAATTTTGTTTCTAAATTTCATGGAAGAGGCAGATGATGTACCTTTTTCTCTTTTGCCTTTCTTTCCCAGTTTTTCAGTTTTCCTCTTCTTCTTTTTTTTGTTTCTTTTTCTTGGACCCTTTCACAGTCTTCTTTGTTGCAGAACTTGATGCACCTTTTTGTCTCTTTCTTGGGTTCTCAGCCTCGAGGTTTTCTTCTGCTGGTCTCTTCCCTTTTTTCTTTGCGAGCAAATCCTTGAGAAAGGTCAACTTCGCCATTGTGACTTCTGAAGATGTTTTTGACTTAGGGTTTAGTGGGGTCAGAAATAGGGTTCTCAGTTGATTTTAGAAGATAGAAAGAAGCAACTAAGACTTATAAAGATGAGAGAGTCAGTTTTCAAAGAATTAGGAAGTGAATGGCAGTTTCTAACTCAAGGAACCGTCTGTCTCCCCCTTAACTAATGTCTCATTTTTCCAAATTTCAAAACTCCCTCTCATATTTTTACTATTTACTGCATCAGGTTTCCCCCTTTCTATTTTGTCACCCGGTAGGCACAAAATCTCCTTACCTTAATCCTTTATTACTCAGTCATCAGTTCTTTGATTTAATAAAATAGAATACTCTTAGTTGACTGAATTTCACACTTTAGTCGACTAAGTTTCTTCTATTTTCCTCTGTTTATTCCAGACTTATTTCTATAATTTTTCCAAACAACACATTCCTAGATTCCTTCTGATTTCACAGAACCTATCCTCACTAAGGGGCTTTGTGAATATATCAACTAGTTGGTGCAATGTGCTTATGAATTCAATATTGATTTCTCCTTTAGTTACATAATCTCTAACAAAATGATGTGCTTAGTTCTTGAGTGTTGCACAGGATTCTTTGAAATATTTATAGCACTAGTGTTGTCACAATATATAGGTGTGTTATTCATGGACAACCCGTAGTCTCTCAATTGTTGTTTAATCCATAAAACCTGTGCACAACAACTTCCTAGGGACACATATTCTACTTCAGCAGTGGATAAGGCTACAGAATTTTGCTTCTTGCTTGACCAGCATACAAGCATGCTTCCTAGTAGCTGACATGTTCCACTTGTGCTCTTCCTATCAGTTCTACTTCCAGCAAAGTCAGCATCTGAATATCCTACAAGGTTGAATGGTGATTCTTTTGAGTACCATAATCCTAGGCCTTGAGTTTCAATGAGATATCTAAATATTCTTTTTACAGCAGTGAGGTGTGTTTCTTTAGGTTGAGACTGAAATCTAGCACACAAACACACACTAAACTGAATATCTGGTCTACTTACAGTTAAGTAAAGAAAAGATCCAATCATACCTCTATAGAGCTTTTGAGCAACATCTTTACCTTTCTCATCAGCATCAAGCTTTGTAGATGCACTCATTGGTGTGCTGATGGATTTCAATTTCAACATGTCATACTTTTTGAGCATGTCTTGAATGTATCTGTCTTGGCTGACAAAGGTTCCTCCTTTGCATTGCTTGATTTGAAGGCTAAGAAAGTACTTCAATTCTCCCATCATGCTCATTTTGAATTCTCCCTGCATTTCCTTAGAAAAGTTCTTGCAAAGAGATTCATTAATAGCACCAAATATTATGTCATCAACATAGATTTGAACTATGATTAGATCATTTAGGTATCTCTTGATGAACAGTGTGGTGTCAATGCTGCCCCTAGCATAGTCTTTTTCTACCAGAAATTTAGAAAGCCTCTCATACCAAGCTCTAGGAGCTTGTTTCAATCCATACAAGGCTTTATGAAGTTTAAGGACATGATCTGGTTTTTCAAAATCTTCAAAACCAGTAGGTTGTTCAACATATACCTCTTCTTGAATAATTCCATTTAGGAATGCACTCTTCACATCCATTTGGTAAAGTTCGAAGTTCATATGACAAGCAAAGGCAACTAGCAATCTTATGGCTTCTATTCTTGCTACTGGAGCAAAGGTTTCTTCATAATCAATTCCTTCATCTTGATTATACCCCTTTGCTACCAATCTTGTTTTGTTTCTCACAACATTTCCTTATTCATCAATCTTATTTCTAAACACCCATTTAGTGCCAACAATAGGGTGATTTGAAGGCTTAGGCACTAGTGACCATACATTATTTCTCTCGAATTGATTCAGTTCCTCTTGCATGGTTAAAATCCAACTTTCCTCTTTTTCAGCTTCCTCAAAACTTTTAGGTTCAATTTGAGAAATAAAAGCTAAAAATTCACATGTTTCCCTAGTTCATTTCCTAGTCTTAACTCCATGAGATATGTCACCTATGATTTGATCTTGTGGATGATCTCTTACATATCTCTAGCTCCTAGGTAAGTCATTATGCTGGATTTCTTGACTTTGTAAATTTTCAAGAAGTGGAGCTACGGTTTCTTCTCTTGATGAGTCTTCCTCATTGTTCTTGCTATCATTTAAACTCATTTCATCAATGTGTTTTCCTAGATTTTCAAAATCTTCATCATCCTCATGAACTTCCTTTTTAACATGGATTGATTCATCAAAAACTATATGGACAGATTCTTCAACAGTTAGTGTCTTTTTGTTGAAAACTCTATATGCTTTTAAGTTTATGGCATATTCCAAGAATATTGCTTCATCACTTTTAGCATCAAACTTCCCTAATGGCTGTTTTCCATTGTTCAACACAAAGCATTTGAGCCAAAGCTCCTAAGGTGAGAGATGTTTGGTTTTCTTCCTTTGTACAGCTCATATGGGGTTTTTGACATGATTGCTCTAATTGAAACTCTATTAAGTATATAAGCTGCTGTATTGACAGCTTCAGCCCAGAAATATTTAGGGAGGTTGTTCTCACAAAGCATAGTTCTTGCCATCTCTTTCAATGTTCTATTCTTTCTTTCCACAACTCCATTTTGCTGGGGTGTTCTAGGTGCTGAAAAGTTGTGTTCCAACCCTTTTTCATTGCAATATCTCTCAAACTCATCATTCTCAAATTCACCTCCATGGTCACTCTTAATCCTAATAATGGATGTACCTCTTTCATTCTCAACTTTCTTGCAATATCCTATGAAAGCTGATAATGCATCATTCTTGTGAGCAAAAAAATAAACCCAAGTAAATCTTGAGTAATCATCAACAATCACTAAACCATAAGATTTACCACCTAGACTTGTGGTGCTAATTGGACCAAAGAGATCCATGTGGAGCATATCAAGAGGTTTCGATGTTGACACAACATTCTTAGCTTTGAATGATGTTCTGACTTGTTTTTCGAGCTGACATGCTTCACATAATCTATCATCCTCAAACATAATGCTAGGTAGTCCAATAACTAGATCTTTCTTAATTAGTTTTGACATCGTGTTCAAGCTAACATGCCCTAGTCTCCTATGCCACAACCAGCTGTTGTTTTCAGCCTTGGCTACTAGGCATACTTCACTATCCTTCTCTAGATCTTCAAGGAAGATGACATACGTGTTTTTCAATCTATTTCCTATGAAGGTAGTGTTGTTTAGTGCCTATGTCTATCACTTCACATTTGTTGGAATCAAAGCAAACCTTAAACCCTTTGTCACATAGCTGACTTATGCTTAACAGATTATGCTTTAGACCTTGAACAAATAACACATGGCTAATTTGTCTGCAGGAGTTCTTACCAACCGTTCCTATACCTTAAATTCTTCCTTTTGAATTATCTCCAAAGGATACGGTGCCTCACTTTTTCTTGTCCAACTGTGCAAATAGCATTTCATCTCTTGTCATGTGTCGAGAGCAGCCACTATCCATGTACCATGGCTGTTTCTTTATGTGTTGAGCCTTTGAGCATATTTCCTTTAGGTGCAACTCAACCTATAAAAATATGGTTCAGTTCTTCTTGATAGGTACCCATGCTTTGATGGGTCCTTGAGTGTTGGTGTTAATAAAATAACCTTTTGGCACTCAGATTTTTCTGGTTTTCTGCACATAAATGTTTTTGACACACTCATAAGATAGATGACCATATTTTTCACAACGACAGCATCTAGATGATGCATTATGATGATTCTTCTTGCTATATGAATTTTTCTTTAAAAGATCATTATTTAAACATTTAAGAGCAGCATTTACATTAAGAACTTTTTGCAAAGCATCAGTTTTATTTTCCAACTTTACTCTCATGATTTCAAAATCTGTTTTTGAGTGTTCCAATTCAGTTTGAAGTAAATTTCTTTGTTCAAAAACAGAGTTGAAATCAAGTTTAATTTTCTCCAAATCCTTTTCAAGTGATGCAGCCTTTTTTTTCGGATTTTTGTACTTTAAAAACAGGCTTTCAAACTCATCACATAACTCATCATACTTATCTTGCAAATCATTCATAGATATATCACAAGTCGATGAGCATACCTCTGTTTCATCATCCTTTGCCATCAGGTATATGTTCACTTTTTCTTCTGAGCTTCGTCCATCAGATTCTGTGCTTGAATCACTGTCTGACCAGGCTGCAGCAACCATTGCCCTTTTTGATTTTTTGTTTTTCCTTGGAGTTTCTTCCTTCAGCAATGGACATTTAGATTTGTAGTGTCTTGGTTTTTTGTATTCGTAGCAGATCACTTCTTCCTTGTTATTGTTTTCATTCTTGTTTTTCTTCCATGAAGGACCTTGATCCCTTTTAAAGAATTTTCTTGCAATTCTTCGATTCTTTCTTTCCATCAGTTTTCTTAGTCTTCTTGCAACAAATGCAAGTTCATTGTTGTCATCACATGAGAGTTCTTCCAGATCTTCTTCAAGGATGCTGGCTTTGAGTGCTATATTTTTCTTTTTTTCCTTTGCCTCTCTTTTATCCTCCTCTTCTTCTTCCTTGAGCTATAGCTCATGTGTGAGGAGTGTGACCCGTAAATTTCATCAAGTGTGATGATGTTCAAATCTTTGGCTTCTCGGATGGCAGTCACCTTTGGCTTCCAAGACTTAGGTAGACTTCTAAGAAGTCTTTTTACAAGCTCATGCTCAGCGATAGGTTTTCCTAGCTGGTTAAGCTTATTTGTAATGTTTGTGAACCTATCAAACATGCTGGTGATGTCCTCACTAGGTTCCATTTTGAACATCTCATAGTTGTGGGTCAAGAGGGCAATTTTGGACTCCTTAACTTGAGAAGTCCCTTCATGAATTATTCTTAACTTATCCCACACTTGCTTGGCTGTTGTACAGCTAGAGACTTTGTTGAACTCAGTGGGAGTTAAGGCACAATGCAAAGTATTGATTACCTTAAAATTTATCTGCACTTTCTTAGTTTCAGCTTAAATCCATTCAGACCTTGGCTTAGGCATTAACTCATTTGTGACAATATTCACAGTTGAGGGAGTAAAGGGACCATCAGTGATGACATCTCACATTTCATAATCTATGGCCCTAATGAAAATTGACATTCTAGTGCTCCAATAAGGGTAATTAGAGCCATCAAACAGAGATGGTCTATTTATTGATTGTCCCTCAGCTACAACTGATTTATGTTGAGCCATTTGGATCCTCTCTAAGGGTGTTAGACCTTATATTCAGAAAGCTAGCTTTGATACCAATTGTTAGTCCCAAATATAGGTGCTAGAGGGGGGGTGAATAGCACTATCTTGGCTCTTTTTGGTGGGATTGAGACTTAGTCTCAAACTAAAGAAGATAAGGCAATGAAAACGATTGACAAGGTATTTATAGTGGTTCGGTCCAAGACCTACATCCACTACCTTGATTATCCAACCAAGGATTTTCAAATCAAACACTATGACGGTGGAATTCATAAGCTTCCACCAAGCTTTTATAATGGCTTTTCCAAGGCTTAGCCATAACCTTTACACTAGTTTTTCATGGGATCAACTAAAACCCAATGTGGCTTTCCATGGTTCAACCACAACCTATCACTAGTTTTTCCCGAGCTAAACTAAAACCCAATGTGGTTTTCCAAGGCTCAACCACAACCTTTAACTCTAGTTTTTCACGAGTTAAATTAGAACCCAACCCCAACTTTTCAAGGCTAAGTTGGAACCTGCAAGCATCCAAGCAAACCTTGCTTGATGCAAACACTTAGAGTGAAACACTCACTCTAAGAATACAAAGATAGAAAAAGGAAAGTACCTAGTGATCACACGGTTGATCTATATGGTACAAGTTGAAGTGCTGAACATAGATACAAAGAATAGGCGTTGAGGTTCAATGAAGAGTACAAAGGATTTTAAGGTTTTCTACTCTCTTTGGCTTGAATATGATGGTATCTTTTTGCATGAAGCCAAAAGATTTTTCTTTGGCATTTGAAGATCTTTTTATAGTTGGAGAAGCTGGTCTGATGGCTGTTGGGACGTTTATGGCCGTTAGAAACAGTTTGGGGAAGGTTCTAGCCGTTTTCTTATCTTGTAGTGGCCTGGCGGATGAAACAGATAGAGAGCACTTAGTCGACTAAGATTTTTCCTTTGGTCGACTAAGTTGGTTCTGTTTTAGATGCAGATTCCAATGATCGCTTAGTCGACTAACTCCATTATCTTGGTCGACTAACTTGATTCTGTTTTTCCCCAAGATTTACCCTTACACTTTCTCCATTTCAACTTTTATTCGACCAATGACCTTCCTTGGTTCACTAGGGAGCTTCATCAATACTGATCTTCCTTGTTCTTTATCCAAATCACATCTTTAGATGTTCAATAGGAAGATTGTCATATTGTCTTATTTGTGATCATTTGCCCTGCACACTTGGTTAGAAGTATTAGACACAAATGACATGGGAATGTTTTATTATCATCAAAAGCTAATGGAGCCAACATTAAGGTGAGTCAAACAATTTACAGATTTTACAGATTATAAAACCAGCCATTCATGCGAAGGTTACCATAAGCCATTCAAATTAAAAATAAAATTTAATTCACAATATATAACCGTCTCTGATTACTTTATTTTAAAACCATTATTCAATTTTCTAGAAATTTTATAAAATCATTTTATGAAATCACCTTCTCCGATAAAATACAATAATTTTCCATTTAACTATTTTTCATAAAATCACAGAGTTTAATAAATCTACTCTAGATAATTAAGACGATATAAGAGTACTCACTGTACTAGGAGTAAATATACTCCTATCCTCCATCCTCAGGTGCAGTCTCTTACCTGAATCAATTGGCTCACCTCCTATCCACAATACATGACACAAAAATTCAATAATTTGTGTCAAATCATTATAAATTATTTCAGGCTCTTATCCATGCATGTGCACTAGATAGGGTTTGAAATGTCTAGACAATCGCTTAATTGCGGTGTCCAACCTAACTCGCCTATACACGGTGTAAATTCCTAAAATCCCCAATTCAACTCCAATTCCATCCATTTCAATTTCAATTATCCAATTATATCCACAATACTTCAATGACTATGAATTTAGTCCAATTTATGTAACACCCCGTACCTTGGTTAGACACAAATAAGATTTTATTGATCAAAAGAATGATCATTTAATGCGAATCGGCGTGCTAAGGAATGCTTAAGAATAAAATGTATCGAACGCGCAGAACTCATAATTAAATAATAATATTTTTGTTCGAAGATGAATTAGTGAGTTAAAGGATGATTCGGAGGTAAACTAACACATAATAATGTGTTTCGGGACCAAAGAAGGCAAGTAAAAATTTTTTGAATAAAAATAATATTTTATTCAATAAAATAATATTAAAATATTAATATTTTAATTATCGTCAAAATTAGTCATGAAAAATGGAATATGACTAATTTAAGTGAGAGAGAAGAATTAAGAATGAATTTTTGGAAGGAAATGCCGTAAGTGAGACCGCGCGATTTTTATTAAATCGAGTTAACGCGGTAAGTAAATATTTAAATATTATGGAGACACCATGTTGGAATGCGATCTTAATAATTTGATTTTATATATGTGAAGGAAGAATAATTTTGAAAGAAATTGAAATTTAATAAGTGTGGATAGGAATTAAAAATATTAGACTTAATTTTTGGAGAGAAAAGTGTTCAAGCACTCAGAAATGTTTTGTATATGCTTGAGTATTTTGGTCATATCTCAAGATACAAAACTCCAATTATAGAAATTATTGGACCATTGGAAAGCTAAGAGACAGAGCTACAACTTTGATGAATATTAGTCCACCCAGTTCTATCTCTAAAATGGAGAAAATTGTGTTGAAAGTAACAAGGCGTCATATGTCGGGAATAAAAATTTCAATGATTGACAATTAAATTTTTGGAGTCTCTTAGTACATTTTTAAGCCTAATTAAATCCTAAGTTAATTACATCTTAAATTAATATTTAGAAAGTAAAATAGATAATAAAGTAACAAAGAATTGATGTTGAAAAGTCAAGTAATATTTGTTTATGTACATGAGATAAGAAGACAAATAAAATAAGGGAAAGAAATGAAAGAATAGTCAAAGTAAAAGTAAAGGACGGTAAGAGATTGAAAGAAAGAAAATAAAGGAAACAAAAGACAAGTGAATGGAGAATACAAAAGAGAGTGGGGGCCGACCATGCAAGGTGGAGGAATAAAACAAAGAAAAGAAAGGAAGGTAAGAGAAGTGGGGTGCTCGGTCAAAAGAAGAGAAAGAGGACAAAATAAATAAAAGAAGTTGGAAAAAAGGTCTAGAAAGGCTCAGTCAAATAAGGAAAGAGAAGACTAGGGAGAAAGTATAGAAGACAAGAAAGAGAAGAGAGAAGAGAAAGCAAAGAACGAAACAGTGTGAGAAGGAAAAAAACAGAGAGCAGAAAAAGATAGAGAAAAAGAGTCGATTTTTGAGAAAGAAAATAGACAGCCTTGTGCTGCCGATTTTGAAAGGAAATAAGAGCAGGCTTGCTACCAATTTTAGAGAGGAAAGAGAGGCTGTTTTGGTGCTGGAAAATTGAGGATTTGTTGCTGATTTTTTGGAGCAGAAAATTCTGCACTTCGAGGGAGAAGAGAATAGATTTTTTGATGCACTTGGAGGGAGGTTTTGAAGTTGAAAATTTAAGGAATTGTTGCTGGAAATTTTGGCTGAAAATTTGTAGGATTTTAGGGCAAAAATGGGGCATCTTGGCTGCTAGAAATAGAGTGAAGAAAGTGCAGCAAATGGAGTGGAGAATTGAGAGAAAATGGAAGAGAAAACGGAAGGAAAATGGAAGAGGAAGTGTGGCCACGGTGGTGCATGGAGGAGGCCACGGTGGAGGAGCAAAATTCTACTGGAAATCGGAGGCAGGAAGAGAGAGTGACGGTTGGAAGAGGAAGAAGAAAGAGAAAGAAAAAAAAAAGAAAATAGTTAAGCATGGCCCAATAGAAAATAATTGGGTATGGCCCAATAGAAAATAGAATTGGGCATGGCCCAATAGAGAAAGAATAAATGGGCTTAGCCCAAGTGAGAAAAGAATTTGAGAAGCCCATGGAAGGAGGCCCAAAGACCAAAAAGAAATGGACAATGTCCAATGGAAAGTCGTCACAGAGGCGTGTCGGACAAAATAGACGATCGACAACTAGGAATAACCAGATACGCGTACGAGCCAATAGTGAAGTAAAATCGCACTATTGTGAGGTAAGAAGGGGGTGTCAATTTCTAAATATTTTGTATATAGATATGCTTCTACGTGTATTTTACGTGCAATGCAATTTTTACGAAAAACATGTGTTGAATAAATTTTAAGGAATTGTGAGTGCAAACTATTTTAGAAATCATTTGAAAAAAATATATATTATACATAAAGTATTTTAAACCGGGAAACAAGCATTTTGAAATGATTTACATCAAAAAGAAAAATGTGCCTTAATGTTTGTGTGATGTGCATTTCATGAAATATTTAAATATTCACCGTACTAGTTTGATAGAAAATATCATGTAAATGTTTACAACGAATATTTCGTGAAACGAGAATTTCAACGTGACACGGGGATTGATAATTTAAAAAAAAGATTTAAAATACCCCCTTAAAAATCATTTTAAAATCGAATGATGATTTTAGAAAAATTGAATAATTTGAGAATACGTATTTGTGTTATATAAATTATGTTTGAAATTTATGGCTTATGACGGTGTGATGGCATGATTGGCTGATTGGCATTTGTATTAAAATTTTCTTGAACTGATTGTTTTACCTGGATTGCCCCCGTAATAATTTGATTGCCATATCATGCTATTTAATTTTTATTGATTGGTGGGTTATAGGATAGTCATTGCAATGGCGGGTGCCGTGGACTGCCTTTAGGAGGGGCACGGTTACCCAATTATATTCATACCTCGGTAGTAGAGGCGGGGAGGGTATCTCCTGAGGTATAGTTAGAGTTCCCTTCGGCCGACCCATCACGGGAAGGTGAACTCCGTTAATGCCAAGGAATGGCTGTGTTTTCTAAAATAAAAGTATGTTTTATATGTAAATGAGATTTTAACAGCCTTGGCGGATTCGGTTGGATACCCCAACGCAAGGTATCAACGAATATGAGTTTTTATGGCACGAGCCATATTTTTAAGAATATCATAAGCCTTACTAATTATTTTTGATAAAGTGTAATCATTTTACATGGATTGAAATAAATTTTAATATTATGAGTTGTATTTCCTTGCATGGTGAAAATTGATTTAAACGGATTTTTGCAACTCCTTTATTTGTTTTTCTATGAAATGGATTTGAAATTCCTCGCGTAAAGGCAAGCTATGATTAGTGCATGACTTTAAATAATGTTGGTCTTGCAGGAGCTTGCTTAATTTTATCAATTTGGTTCGAAATTTGTTATCAACATATTTTGATGAGAATATTATTATTTCGATAAAAGGCAGAAAACCCATGTTTGAGATTAATTATTTTTATGATCCTGCATTTTCCATTCAACTGATCTACCGATTGCTTGTTTCCTATCTACTCCCTATTCACTGAGTCGATGATATTCACTGAATCGGTGATATTCACTGAGTCTATGAGACTCACACTCTATTTTATTTCCCTTTTTTGCAGACAGAGATCATTTTAGTGTGAAGTCATCGATGTGTTCGCATGTGGTCTACCGTGAATAGGTAAAAGCATCTCCTAGCACACTATTTTGAGTCGCTCCGCTGTGTCCTGTACCTGTTATGTTAGAAGTCAAGTCGTAGTATTCTACTTATTAAGTTGTAAATAAATTTTAAATTTGTATATAAGCATTAGTTTGAAAATTATAGATTTTGGCGTATATATAATTGTGGATAAATAAGGAAAAAGTTATTATTGATTTTTATATTTATGAATTAGTTTGATATATGAAATTATAAATATTATATGATTATTGAATGTGGTGAATGATCGAGCAATTTTGGTCAGGCTTGTTCGGGACTTAGCGGGACTTTCCCAAAAGTTTTGGACCCCGGCATCGACCGGGGTGCGGTCGTTGCAATTTATCAGTCTGGACTATAAATTACGCTTTTACCCCTAGTGCGTAAAAATTTCAATTTTTGCACCGAAAATTCTCATTTAATTTCCAACCTCATAATTCTTCATTTTTCCATCCAATTCTCTTAAAATAAAGTCAACCTCATCCTCACATACCATTGGCTAGATTCGGCCTAGAGAAATTCATGGAGAAAATAAATATTTTTCATGTTGTTTTTCTCATAAATATGCTAAACTAACACTAAACACTAACATAGTTCAAAATCAAATTAATCTAACAACTTTCTTTCTCTAAACCCATATGATCATATTTGAATCCATCATCAAAACACATAATTTAACCATGAAAAATGAGGAGAAATGCATGGAAATGATAGATCTTAAGCTAAGCTTGAAAAATAATACCTTTAAACACTTGAATCCTTGAAAAATCATACTTTTTCTTTGATTTTCTTCCACCTAGGGTTTTATTTTTGGTTTCTCTCTCTTCCTTGCTGGTTTGGTCAAATTTTAAGGGAAAAAGGCTGAAAATTTGGCTTTTTTGTCATTTAAATAAAATAATATTATTTTATTATACTTTTTAATTTTTTATTAACTTATTTTTTTTCTTTCTTTGACTTTTATCCACCATCCATTCGTCACTTATCCACTCATTGTAAAAAGTTTCTAGACTCTTAAAAAAAAAATCTTGGTTGAGTAATTTTTGAAAATTACACTTTTACCCCTAAAAAGTCAAAAATTACATTTTTGTCCCAAAAATTGAAAAATTACCGAAAGGCATATTTTTCACTCCTCAAGCTCATACCACACTCCAATTTATCAAATTTGATCGAAATTCTCTCAAAAAATTAAATTTGGTTCTTTGGTGGTAAAATTACCATTTTACCCCTGTACTCCAAAATGCACCGAAATTGCATTTCTTTTCCACTTTTCAACCTCAAATTATGTTTTAACTAGCCTAAATAATCAATCTAAATCAAATGAGACCAAAATCTTCTTTAAAAATTCTCGTTTTAACCTTTAGTGGTAAAATTACTATTTTACCCTTGTGTCCCAAAAATATCGAGAATTACACTTTTTCATTGCTAAACTTTATTTTATGCTCCAATAATCATATTATATTTCATATAATTATTCTTGGTAATTCGAGATTAAAATCTTTATTAACAATCTCAATTTTGTCCTGAAATTTAAAAATGACAGTTTTGTCCCTAATCGGTTAATTTTCTTGATTCACTCCAAATCAGACCTCGAACTCCAAATCACTGTTTTAAGTAATCCCCAGACTATGAAATTCTCGGTTTCACTCTTAAAATCCTTATTTGAACTCATTCGAGGCTTAATCGACTTAATGGTGCCATCAGGGACAAGATCATCTTTTAACGGTTTTTCTCGAATTTCCCAAATATGCAAACATTCTACTGAGCATCTAAATGACATCATAATTATTTTATAAATCAAGGTTGGACAATATTATTATATTTTATGGGAAAATGTGATTTTGTAAAATGATTTTATAATTTTTTTAAAAAATTAAATGGTGATTTCAGGAAATAGAGTAATGGGAGACTGTTTAATTGTATTGCAAATTATTGTTTGAATTGTATGGCTTATGATAACTTGTGGGCATGACTGGCTATTTTTATGAATTGATAAATACGTGAACTGCTTTGATTTGCCTTAATTGGCAAAATAAGAATTACGGGCCATGTTATGCTATGATAATTTTATTTAATTGGTGGGATAATTGTGGTCGCTGCAATTGCAGGTTCCATGGACCAACCTATATGAGGGGCACTGAAACCCAAAATTATTGTGATTACCTAGGTAGAGCGGCGCGTAAGGTATCTCCTAAGGTAGGATTTGAGTTTATTTCACGTCTAACCACCTCGTGATAGTGAACCTAGCCAATGCCAAGGAACAACTGAATTTTGAGAAATATGAAATTTTACAACCTTGGCGGACTCGAGCGGATGCCCTCGTACAAGGTATCCCAGAGTACAAGTTTTGGCATAAGCCAAGTTTTTAAAGATTGTGCATGAGCCAAGTGAATTATTGGAATAAAATTGAGTATTGATGTTGTGAAAAATATAATGGATTTGAATATTTTATTTGTCTCATTTTTACTCGGCTTTAGACACTTTAGATGGTGTCATTTACTCACTAGGATTTTATAATCTCACCCCTCTTCCTATCCACATTTCAAGCTCAAGATAAGCTGTAGATAGCCAGTTGCATTGAGGACTGCAATTGGATTGCATTCCCAGAAAAGCTGTAGGTTTCCAGCTTTCAATGCACTTTGGTTAGTTATGGGCCCACGTGTCACTGTAATTTAAATTTCATACTTTGGTCGTTTGTATTAAAGTATGTAAAAATATATTTAGTTTTTACTCTGTGAAAATTGTTTACCAATAACTTTATAAAAATTGTTTTATAAGAAAATGGTTTATATTATTGAATATTTTTATTATATTCAAATACTCAAATTTTTACTTCAAACAAATGTTTTAGACCCTTGAATTTATTTCTAATCATGAATTTTATGTTTTCTACTCACTTATTACGTTTTTGACTGGCTTCGAGTTTTGGAAGAAAAATGACGAAAATGCCCTTATAAGTCAAATAATGATATTTTAATGTTTTGAATTGAAAATAGTATATGATTTTACGAAATGTGATACTTAATAACTGTCGATCACCGGGGGAGAGCAAAAACTGATACGAAAGCCTTGCGGGGTTTCGATCGGTATTCGGGGTAGAATGCTTGTCGAGAAGTTGCGACGGTTGTCATAGGCTCGATGGGGAGGTCTTGGGCATGACAATTCTTGTGGTTACAGAGCATGGTTTTGATTTTAAAGCTTTTTTAAGAAACTACACTGACACTGTGTGGCCCCAAGTTAGGTTAGGGTGACTAGAATGTGTGTGTCTGCATGTAGAGAGTTTGAGGTTGCGTAAACCTACATCGTTTCTCTTCTAGTTCACTATGCCTCCTAGACGCGAGCCACCGTCTGTTACTAGATCAGTTGGGAGGGGAAGAAATCGCCCTAGGCAAAGTCAACCAGATCCTATAGGAAAGGAATCGGCTACACCTACTTTTCGAGTAGGACCTGCTACTAAGCGAGCCGAAATTCCTTTGCCACTTGCTAGTATTCCTACCATGCCTCCTGAGATGGTTCAAGCATTGGTAGCCTATTTTATAGCTATGGCTGGCCAGGCTCAGGCTGGTCAGGCTCCTTCTATTATGCCTTTAGCTACTCCTTCAGTTCCGTCAGTACTTGACATGTCTATCTCTAAGAAACTAAAGAAGGCTAGACAGCTCGGCTGTGTTTCTTTCACGGGTGATTTGGATGTTACCGTGACCAAGGACTGGATTAACTAGGTTTCGGAAACTCTCTCTGATATGAGAGTGGATAATGCCATGAAACTTATGGTGGCCACACGATTATTGGAAAAGAGACCCCGAACATGGTGGAATTCAGTAAAGTTCAGCTCCACTACTCCATTGACCTGGTCTGAATTTCTTAGAGAGTTTGATGGTTAGTACTTCATTTATTTCCATTAGAAAGAGAAGAGAAAGGAATTTTTGACCCTGAAGTAGAGAAATTTATCGGTAGAGGAGTACGAAGCTCGCTTTAACAAGCCGATGTTATACGTACCGGATCTGGTGAAATCGGAGCAGAATCAAGATAGTTATTTCGAGAAAGGGCTTTGAAATGAGATTAGAGACAGAATGACAGTGATTGGTAAGGAGCTGCAAAAAGTGGTAGTGCAAATGGCTTTAAGGGTCGAAAAGCTCACTAATGAAAATCAGAGAATGCGAGCCAAGTTTGCAAAGAGAAGGAACCCATATGTATCCTCCAGTCAGCCGCCTAAAAGAGGCAAAGATTCATTTGTTTCAAGAAGTACTACCTTTGATCCAATAACATCTTCTCGACCCTTATTTTCACAGACACAACAGAGGCATCCGAGATTTAGTAGGTCTGAGATAACTAATTCTGGAAAAAATTTTGAAAGTTCTAATAAATGTAGAAAATGTGGGACATATCATGTTGGGCGGTGTTGGGGGCTTATACTATGTTCTCATTATGGTCAGCTAGGTCACATCAAGAGAAATTGCTCACAGTTAAGACAAGCTACTATAGCTGCTCCATCTCCATCAGTCTATACGGATATGTAGAGGAGAGATTCCTCTGGATTACAAATGAGATAGGGAGTAGTTATACAATCTGATGTGGAGAAAAATGAAGGAATTAGAGAAAGATAAAATTTTGAGTAATAAGGAAATGGTAGTTATTTGTACAAATTGATAATTATGTGTTTAAGAGTTATTTGGAGATTTTTGCTTAACTGAACTTGTACTAAATATTATGGGATAGATGCATAAATGGTAATGGCAAAATAAATATGTTAAACAATGATCCGATTGTGTACTTGTAATGTGAATGGAAAATTTCTAAATATTATTTTGTCTTTGTTAGAAGGAAAGGATTAGTAACAATACAAAAAAACCAATACTTAGGTGCATGAAGATAAATGCACTATGTTAATTAAGTTGTTATGCCCATATATCAATGGTGCTGGGATTTCAAAATATTTTATGAGTGAATCAGTGAGCAATATGTATAATAGCTTAGAGGGAATTGGCGTTGATTTAAATTAAACGATTATGAGATTTCAAGAGCGGTTTGATCTATTGAGGTCTAAAGATATAAGTGTATGAATCAACTTAAGAATGAACATCAAGGATTATTATGATAGGCTTGTGATCATGAAGTAAAAAGTTAATGAATAAATTTATTCTAAAGGTGAGCTTAAAATTTTCTGTACATAGTACGATGAGTTACAAGATTGAAGGACTAAATGTGATGAAATGGTTAAAGGTGTTCTTTTCAGGGGAAGGAAAGGTTCCGGGTTCGAACCTCTCCATGTCCAACTGCAGGCTGCAGACTGCAGAGAAGACCATGTTAGAGCGATGAGGACCCATACATGACAGTACCTTGGAGAGATAGTCTTTTGAAGGGAATGTCATCTGTGGAATTGACAACTTGAGATTAAGTGACTCAGAAATGTCAAATCAAGTCTAAGTGCCATATAGAGTTATATAATTAAGATTGATATACACGAATTACTTGAAGGATCAAGTTAAAAGTCTATTTGGTTCAAAGTGCGATTTATGGCACGAATGATCAAGTCCAGGCACATATTTGAAGTATTAATGATATTGTAATGCAAAGACATATGAGAGAATGAAACCTAAGTGTAAGATTTGAAACGATAAGAAAAAAGTATAAGTATGTGAATAGTATAGGACTATGCATGGATATGATGAAAATATTGATAAGAATTATGGAGAATATTCTATTGGATCTTGGTTATAGAGAAGGATGAACAAAAAAAAATTGGTTCAAAGGCAATTATATGTATAATGAAAAATATGGACATCTGGAAGTACATATACCTACGTAAATATGGAGGCAATAATATGATCAACTATGGTAAATGATTATTCAAAAAGATTTAGAGTTTGAACTTGATGTATCCAACGAGTTGAATAGAAAATGAAATGATCAAGAATATTATTAGAAGCTGATTTATAAAGACCTAAGGAAATTGGGGAATTCATACAGGAAATGTAATCTATGGCAAAATTAAGCCATATGGAATGGATTAATATGATTACGAAGGTGGAAGTTATATAAATGAGAGACATGCTTAGAGTCCTAATATAAAAGATTATGACTGTGACAGATATTGTAGATATGATTTAAAGGACAATGGTAGACAAGAGTGCAATACAAATATAAGTCAAACTAGAAGTAAATGAGGTAAACAAATTGAAATTCCCTATAAAGGAAATAATGTGGGAAATTGAGCCTCAAGTGAAAAGTTAATACCCTCATCTTCTCGGTAGCATTGATCAGTGAAATTTTGAAGATAGAATTTTATTTTAAGGGGGGTAGTGTTGTCAAGCCCAGCTCTAAAGTATTTGCCATGTCAATCATAAACTTGACATCACACCCGTATACTACAATATTCTAGAAAAAATGATGAAAGTCGGTATTGTACTTAGAAGTACAAATAAATTGAATTATACTTCGAACTAATTAAAATAAGAATTTTAAAGTGAAATTGGGAATTTCACAGTCCAAGGATTACTCAAAACAGTGATTCGGAGTTCGAGGTCTGATTTAGAGTCAATCGAAAATATTGACTGATTAGAGACAAAACGGTCATTTTGTTAGCTAAAATTTAAATATGGCTATTTGATGAAAATTTTGACCAAGATCAATCATTTGAAGTATAATGTGATCATTGGAGGTATAATTAGAGGTTTGGCAGTGAAAATTTTAATTCTCGGTATTTTTGGAGCACAAGGGCAAAACAGTAATTTTGACAATAAAGGACAAAACGAAAATTTTAGAAAAGATTTTGACCCCATTTGATGAAGATTGATCAATTGAGGTGTTATTGGTGGTTGAAAAGTGGAAAAAGATGAAATTCCAATACATTTCGGAATATAGGGGCAAAATCGTAATTTTACCACCCGGGGATAAAATTTAATTTTTCGAGAGAATTTAGATCAAATATGATTAATAGAAGTATGATATGAGTATGAGGAGTGAAAAATATGCATTTTGGTAAATTTTTAATTTTTGGGGTAAAAATGTAATTTTTTACTTTTACGGGGGTAAAAGTGTAATTTTTTAAAATTGCTACTCCAAGACTTTGGAAAAGTCTGGAAATTTCATCCAAGTCATAGACAAGAGAAGGAAAATTTATGGTGAAAAAAGAAAGTCAAAGGAAAACTAATAAAAAAATAAATTAATAAAATATTAAAAAGTGTTAATAAAATAATATTTTTTTATTTGGCTTATACAAAAACATAAAAACCAGCCATTTCTTCCCCAATATTCGGCCAAACCAGAAAGAAGGGAGAGAAACCAAAAACAAACCCTAGAGTGAGAGAATTCAAAGAAAAAGTGTGGAAAATCAAGGAAATTAGGTGAAAAAGGTATGATTTTTCATTTTTGCTTGAGATCTTTTATTCCTAAGCAATTTTCCTTATTTTTCCATGCTTGAAATGCATGTTTTCATGGTGAATCAAGGGCTGGTCATATGGCTTTAAAGAGAAAGATGTTAGAATGATTTAATTTTGAACTATGTTAGTGATTTAGGTTAGTTTAGCATGTTTATAAGTAAAACAACTAGAAAAAATTTGATCTTTCCTATGGTTCTTCAATAGCCGAATTTCATGAGGAATATGTTGAAAATGAAATGATTCCATTTCAAATGAAATGGTTTTGAAATTGATCAATTATCGGTAGAAAAATTAAATAGGAAAATTTTGGTCTTAGTGCTACATTTTTAGTCAAATTTTGGGAGAGAAATTGACTGCTGAAAGTTGAGGAAATTGATGAGATTTTAGGGCATTTTGGTAATATTTGATGAATTATGAAGGTAGGAATTAAATGGAAATTTTCGGTGTAAAAATATCAATTTTTACCTAAAAGGGGTAAAAGCGTAATTTGCCATTTAAGACTGATAAAATGACCCGTGATCAATGTCATTGAGTAATGTGGATATAATTGGATTGTTAGAAATTGAAATGGGTCAAATCGGAGTTAAATCGAGGGTTTTAGCAAATTATGCCGGGTGTAGGCAAATTAGTCAGACACCGTGATTAAACGACTGTCCGAACAATTTTCGTCTCATTTCCATTGCATGTAGAGCCTGAAATAATTTATGATAAATTGACACAATTTATTGAATTTTGTGTCATGGATTATGGATAGGTAGTGAGCGAATTGATTCGGGTAAGAGACTGCACCCGAAGACGGAGTATAGGAGTATTTCTACTCCTAGTACTGTGAGTAAACTTATTATCGTCTTAATTATCTAGAGTAGTTTTTATTTAATTGTGTGATTTTATGAAAAACTGGTTTAATTGGAAAATTATTGTGTTTTATGGGAAAATGTGATTTTGTAAAATGATTTTCTAAATTTTCTGAAAAATTAAATGGTGATTTCGGGAAATAAAGTAATGGGAGACTGTTTAATTGTATTGCAAATTATTGTTTGAATTGTATGGCTTATGATAAATTGTGGGCATGACTTGCTATTTTTATGAATTGATAAATACGTGAACTGCTTTGATTTGCCTTAATTGGCAAAATAAGAATTGTGGGCCATGTTATGCTATGATAATTTTATTTAATTGGTGGGATTATTGTGGTCGCTGCAGTAGTGGATTCCGTGGACCAACCTATAAGAGGGGCACAGAAACCCAAAATTATTGTGCTTACCTCTGTAAAGAGGTGCATAGGGTATCTCCTAAGGTAGGATTTGAGTTTACTTCACGTCTAACCACCTCGTGATAGTGAACCTAGCCAATGCTAAGGAACAACTGAATTTTGAGAAATATGAAATTTTACAACCTTGGTGGACTCGAGTGGATGCCCCCGTACAAGGTATCCCCGAGTACAGGTTTTGGCATAAGCCAAGTTTTTAAAGATTGTGCATAAGCCAAGTGAATTATTGGAATAAAATTGAGTATTGATGTTGTGAAAAATATAATAGATTTGAATATTTTACTTGTCTCATTTTTACTCGGCTTTAGACACTTTAGATGGTGTCATTTACTCGTTGGGATTTTATAATCTCACCCCTCTTCCTATCCACATTTCAGGCTCAAGATAAGCTGTAGATAGTCGGTTGCATCGCGGACTGCAATTGGATTGCATTCCCAGAAAAGCTGTAGGTTTCCAGCTTTCAATGCACTTCGGTTAGTTGTGGGCCCACGTGTCACTGTAATTTAAATTTCATACTTTGGTCGTTTGTATTAAAGTATGTAAAAATATATTTAGTTTTTACTCTGTGAAAATTGTTTACTGATAACTTTATAAAAATTGTTTTATAAGAAAATAGTTTATATTATTGAATATTTTTATTATATTCAAATACTCAAATTTTTACTTCAAACAAATGTTTTAGACTCTTGAATTTATTTCTAATCATAAATTTTATGTTTTCTACTCACCTATTACGTTTTTGACCGGTTTCGAGATTTTTGAAGAAAAATGACGAAAATGCCCTTATGAGCCAAAGAATGATATTTTAATGTTTTGAATTGAAAATAGTATATGATTTTACGAAATGTGATACTTAATAACTGTCGCTCATCGGGGAAGAGTAAAAACTAATACGAAAGCCTTACGGGGTTTCGATCGGTATTCGGGGTATGAATGCCTGTCGAGACATCGCGGTGGTTGTCACGGGCTCGATGGGGAGGTTCGGGGCATGACACACCACCCTCCTTTCCACCCATTTATGGCTCAGAATAGTCAGTAGATAGCAGATTTCGTTGAGGGCTACAGTTGGACTTGCATCCTCAAAAACTGTAGATTTATAGCCTTCAATACTTTTGGTCATTCGGGGGCCCACATGTCATTGTAAATTAAATTACATACTCTGGTTATCAGTGCTACTATATAATTGAATTTATTTTGCTTTTACACTGTAAAAATTCTTTATGTAACGCTCTATAAAAATTGTTTTATGAGAAAGTGGAATATTTTATTCATTACGTCACGACCTGGAACTCCCATTGGGCCCATGACAACCGCCGCGACGTCCTGATAGGCACTCATTACTCGAAATACCGATCAGAACCCACAACACTTAGCATCATCTTTCGCATCTCCTCGGTGAGTGACAGTTATTAAATCTTACATTTCAAGAAATCATAAGTTGCTTCCTAATCAAAACATTAAAATATTATTTTTTGGCTCAAAGGGGCATTTTCGTCTTTTTTTTTGAAAATCTAGAAACCGGCCAAAAACGTAGTCGGTGAACAGAAAACACATATTTCATGATTAAAAATAAATTTAAGAGTCTAAAACGTTCGTTTGAAGTAAAAATTTGACTATTTGAATATAATAAAAATAATCAATAAAATAAACTATTTTCTTATAAAATAATTTTTATAAAGCTATCAGTAAATAATTTTTTTAGTGTAAAAGTTAAATATATTCATTCATATTATAATGTAGACAACCAAAGTAAACAAATTACTTTTACAATGACACGTGGGCCCTCGACTGACCAAATGCAATGTAAACAGTGCACCTACAATCTCGAGGAGTGCAACTCTACAAGTAACTCTCTACCAAGTCTGCTATCTACAGACAACTTCGAACCTGTAATGTAAGGAAAAAAGGGTGGTGAGATTATGAAATCCCAGTGAGTAAACAAACATCATCAAAAATATCTAAAGTTAAGTATGTGGAGACAAATAAAATATCTCTTCACAACACATTTTTCGTAGCTTAAAGATTCATCCCTACCCATGCAAACCATTGTATTGCATTAAATTTTCAATGAGGCTTATGATTTTTCTAAAAAGCTTGGCTCATGCCAAAATCATTCTCATCCTCGGTTCTCAAGGATACCTTGATTAGAGGCATCCAACCAAGTCCTTCAAGGCTGTTAAAATTCTCATAATTGTTCAAAACAAAGCCATTCTTTGGCGTTGGCTGAGTTCACCCTCATGTGGTGGTTTGGCGTGAAGAGAACTCTAATTGTTACCTCGGGAGTAACCCTACTCGCCTCTACAACCGAGGTAGAAATATGTATATATACACAGATTCCGTGCCCCTTTAATAGGTTGGTCCACAAAACCCGTCACTGTAGTGACCATTTAATAACCCACCATAACAATAAAAATATCAATTGCATGATATGGCAATTATTGGTAGGTCTAGGTCCTTATCACTTGACTTACTGGACTTACTGGTAACGCCACAAGTCCAGCAGAACCTTCTCGCCAAGTTTCGAATCCCAGTCCCTTTAAAACTTTCCCCGAAGGGAACGCTTTTAAACATTTCAATTTAGCTACTTAAGGTAAAACAAACAATTCATATTATTCAAAATAATTTCTAATTCAACCATTCATGCCATATTTACCATCAGCCATTCAATTCAAATTATCAATTTGTAATACAAGCAGGCAGTCTCCAATTACTCTATTTTCAAAATCATTGTTCAATTTTCTGAATAATTCATAAAATCATTTTATTTAAATCACATTTTGTTTAAAACACATAACAATTTACCATTTAAATTCATTTTCCATAAAATCACCAAATCAGATAAAAACCACTTTAGATAAAATGACAGTAAGGTTACTCACAGTACTAGGAGTTCGAAATACTCCTTTTCTCGATTCTTGAGTACAATCTTTTACCCGCACCAAATAGCTCACCACCTATCCATAACACACAGCAAACAATTCACTAAATTGGTGCTAAATTGATATAAGCCAAATCACGCTCGATATATGCATGAAATGGAATGCACACTACTCAGTAAGTGTCTAAACATGTAGCCTGAATTGTGCACCCAATTGAAATGATATTGGCCCAATTCGATTTACTATCCAATTAATTGGCCAATATACTCAATCCAACTCCAAATAAATTCCATTTTTCTTCCAATTCCCCCATTTATCAAACACTAGCCAATTACCATGAAATGTTACAAAATCACTCTTACATTCCATTTTGGCAATATTCGACCATGTTGGTGCATTAACAACAAAATTCTTCCTGCTTAATTTTCTCACCATAAATATTTATTTTCTAATTAAATCTCTTGAATTTAAATCAATTTCACCACCAATAAACCTCATTGAAAATTCGGCTAACTAAGTGTCCAGTAACACTAAGATTTTTCAAGCATAATTCTAATACCACAATTCATCATTTTCCAAGCCATTTCTCTTGAAACAAAATCAATCCACCACACACACACAACATGGGACATTCGGCCATTGAAGGGTGGTGGGAAAAATGAATCTTTTTCTTGTTGTTTTGCTTCCAAACATGATTAACTAACTCAAAACACTAACATAACTAAAAATCAAGACAATCCCATCATGAATTTCTCTCCATACCCATTCCGCTTACCCTAGATCCACCATGAAAATATGTAATTCAACCATGGTAATGAGAAAATAAAGCATGGGTATTGTTGATATCAAGTAAAAGTAAAGAAATTTCACCTTGTCTTGCTTGATTCCTTGGATTTCCACACTTTCTCTTTGAATTTTGGTGACTAGGGTTTGTTCTTTCTTTTGTTTCCTTTCCCTCTTGCTTTGGCCGAATATGATGAAGAGAATGGGGCTTTATGGGCTGATTTTTCATGTTTATTATTAAATAAATCAAAGCTTGACACATGGCATAATGTAATTGGTCCATTCTTTAATTATTTGACTTTTACACTTAAATTTTCCACCACATTTTATGCCATGTTTATCCATTCCCACAATAAATAAAATCCACAAATTTGACAAGTGTTGGGTGTGGAAAATTACCATTTTGGCCCTGGGGTGACAAAATTACTATTTTGCCCCTATGCTTTAAAAATACCGAGAATCAAAATTTTTCACTACTAAACCTCATATTATACTCCATATGATCAATCTTGATCAAATGTGGTAAAAATCTTTTTTAAAAATTCTCATTTTGTCCTTAAATGGCAAAATGACCATTTTGCCCCTAAATAGTCACTAATCTAGATAGACTCCAAATCAGCCCTCGAACTTCGAATAACTATTTTAAGTCATCCCTGGACTGTAAAATTCTCAATTTCATCTTTAAAATCTCTATTTTATCTAGTTCGAGGTTTAATACAGCTTTCCAGTACCTCTAGGGGCAATATTGACTATTAATGTTTTTTCGAGATACCCGAGTATGCCAGCATATTGTCAAGCACAGAAAGGACATGGTAATATTTTATTGATTCGGGTTTTACAACACTAGCCCCCTTAAAATAAAATTTTGACCTCAAAATTTCACTTATCGAATTTGAAGCAACAGTGGGGGTATTGTCTTCTCATTTGATGCTGAACTACCTATATTATCTTGTTTATAGGTAATTTTTTATTTATTCACCTTATTTATGTCACGACCCAATTCCCGGGCCATGACCGGCGCAAGGACCCAATGAGCATAGCTCACTAAGCCCAAGCAAGCCTATTTTCTCTTACTTTACTTATCGTACTACTGTGTGATGCATTCACACGTAATGCTCCCAAAGTGCATACAGCGCCAATTAATAATGGCATAACTAACCATACATACACACACCTTTTCCCGGGTGTGAACACAGCCAAATCACAATGGCATTATCAACATTAATATACATGCACTATACCAGTCATGTATTTAATGATTTACATTACATATACATATTCACATAATTAAATTGTATTTACAATACAAAGGACCCAAGACTTCCAGCGGAGACATTTACCACAAAAGGAATCACTATCGGATGCCAGACACATACCCAGGAGATGCACTATGGGGACTCCTCGATCTAGAGCCCAACAGTCTCTTGATCTGAAAACATGAATTTTTGAAAACGTGAGTACGAAACTCAGTGAGTGAATAATAGAAGGGAACAAGCAATCTCATCAGAAGATTTGTCAATCATGATGCACTGGTTGAAAATAAGGCCATTTTCAACTAACTAATATTTAAACCCCTTTTTTTTTCCTTACCCAGGAATTTGTTATGCATTCAAGGATTAAACATCCTTGAATTCACACTCATCATTCTATCAAAGTAGTAAATCGACGGTTGTTCACAAACCGTCACATAATAAGGGTTTCACAACCCGTACAATTTATATATGCATATGTACCACGTACAATTTAATTCACCAATTAATCTATCTCATTCATTGTCCCATCTTTTCCTCCACTCTACTATACTCTCAACTCATACATCATTACCAGCATTGCACTTCCCACTCCGCACATGCACGGTCGTAATTATCACACTCTTTATCATTCAACCGGCATTGCACTTCCCACTCCGCACATGCACGGTCGTAATTATCACACTCTTTATCATTCAACCGGCATTGCACTTCCCACTCCGCACATGCACGGTTGCATCAATTTCACCATAATTTATTTATAATGCATATCAGCATAATACAAGGGTACACAGATTCAGCACACCCAATTTCACATAATTTCTCAATAATACATATAGGCATCATGTTGATATACACAGATGCATGACAATCATATTTAACGTCATTGAAATATTTTCATCTTCAATTTCAAACAATTCGCATACCATACAATTACATATATACACAAATACATAAGCAATCATATACACTGCTAATATTCACTATCCTTAGTGGAAAAACATTTATCAAGGAACTTGGCAAGCAGTATCACTCAGCTTTGCCGCCAAGTTCTTGGGCAAACATTATTTGGTAAAAGGTATCACTCAGCATCCCTTCCAAACTCATGGGCGGAAATCATTTGGTAAGGGGTATCACTCAGCATCCCTTCCAAATTAGTAGACAGAAATCAATTGGTAAGGGGTATCACTCAGCATCCCTTCCAAGTTCATAGACAGAAATCAATTGGTAAGGGGTATCACTCAGCATCCCTTCCACCTATAAGTCCCTTATCATCATTCGCTCATGGATAGGAGATCACACAGCAATCCTATCCTCTATGAGCCCCAAATCATCATTCACACGAACGGTTATAATCATTACACAGCATTATCTATCAATGCACAACATATATACATATATGCACACATTTTGGAACACAATCATTTTGATCCAATTTATTATCAAACCCTACCCCTTAATTCAATTTAATTTATAATTAAATAATATTCAATTTCACACATATATACTCAAGGACATAATCAATCATATATGTACACAAACACATTTATTTGAGCACTCGCAGGCGTTACGTATCGCCGTCCCTGCAAGCCCCTGGACAACAAATCACACTTCACCAATGTTCACGAGTGATAGTTTCCAGGAATCGTGGGCGTTACGTATCACCGTCCCCACTTTGCTCAACTTTCAGAATTTCTAGTAAATAGTGGGCGTTACGTATCGCCGTCCCCACTTTTACTTAACTCTCAATTTCTAGTAAATAGTGGGCATTACGTATCGTCGTCCCCACTTTTACTCAATATCACTCAATCTCACCAGCTCATGTGCATCCCCCCATATCGTGCACATAGCTGGAGTATCAGAGCACTCGGCAAGCGGTATCACTCAGCGTCGCTGCCAAGCTCCTGGACAGCAAATCACGCTTCACCAAAGTTCATGCGTGAACATTGCCAGGAATCGTGGGCGTTACGTATCGCCGTCCCCACTTTGCTCAGCTTTCAGAATTTCTTTTAGTAAATAGTGGGCGTTACGTATCGCCGTCCCCACTTTATTAAATTCTGAATTTCAAGGAATTAGTGGGCGTTACGTATCGCCGTCCCCACTATGCATACCATTCAGGCATATGCATTTTCCTTCTTCACACGTGCACGGTGGTAACACTTTCACAACACTTCTCAACCATCCATGTAAACATCATCACAATGTACACATTTATCACACTCAAATTTCACATCAAATAAATAATATTTCATGCCTTCATGCATACCACATAATTTCATGCTTTCAAGCATAACACATAATTTTTATGCCTTCACGCATAACACATAATTTTATGCTTTCATGCATAACACATATTTTCTATGCCTTCATGCATAACACATATTTTTATGCTTTCATGCATAATACATATTTTCTATGCCTTCATGCATAACACATATTTTTATGCTTTCATGCATAATGCATATTTTCTATGCCTTCATGCATAACACATATTTTTATGCTTTCATGCATAACACATATTTACCACATAAAAATCATTTTTATCAAGGGCTTGTTCCCGGCACGTATTTTTAAAAACTTTGGATAAATCATTTAATTATCCACATCAACACAATTTGCATTCCCCAAATAATTTGAGATGCAAGTTCACTCACAGGTGTCGAAAAATCCGGATTCCGGATGCACTCGGATTAACAGTCCTCAATCACGATTCCTTTGCCTTTCTCGGACTTCTCACCACCTTGACACAGAATAAAATTAGAGAATTTACTATATTGTCCCCAACTAATATAAACTAATTGAAATTGCTCACATATGATACTCAAAGGTAAAAATGTGTCCGATTATCACTTTAACGCGGTATTGCCTAATCTCGACTGATTACCCGATTAATCGGCTATTATGTCCAATTTGATTCCAAATTGCACCATTCTTTTTCTCATAGCTTAATTCACCACAAAACATTCAATTAATGCCAATTTCAGCATCCAACCTTTTCCATTTCTTTATGGAAAAATTCGGCCAATGTAGTGCATTAGCACTGAAAATTTTCCTACTACATTTTTCACTTGCATTTGTCATTTTCTAATTTCCTTCATTTCAAATGAAACCATTTCATTTGAAATGAACCAATTTTCCTCATGCATTCTCCACCCTAGGTTCGGCCTAACAAAGAACCACCATGAGATTCAATTTCTTTCTTTCATTTTTGTCCATAATCATGCTTAACTACCTTTAAACACCAACATAGCTTAAATTCAATCCAATCCAACATCAAATCCATACTCATACCCATTTTTCAGAATTAAACTCTTCATGATATCTCAATGTTCAAGCATGGAAATCAAGAACAAAAGCATAGATAAGCTAGGGTTAGAGTAAATCTAAAGAAAAGTTACCTTTGTTTTGCTTGAATCTTGAAAAACACTTGAAATCTATGGATTTTGGCCTAGGTTTTATGTTTTTCTCCTTTGTTCTTCTTTTCTTCCCTTCAATCGGTTTTTGTTCCAGAATTTAGAGAGAGAAATGAGGGCTAAGGCTGATTTTTATGGCTTAAATAATAAAATATAAAGGCTTGCCACGTGGCACCATGTGATTGGCTCGTTTTTTTGACTTTTTGACTTTTTCTCCCATTCTTTCTCCACCACTTGATTAATCAAGTAAAAATCTGATCCATAGATGATCATGGCTGGAAAAATTATTCTGGTGGTGGAAAATTACCGTTTTGCCCCCGGGATGGCAAAATTACGGTTTTGCCCCTATACTCCGAAATGTCCCGGAATTGTTTTATTTTCACTGTCCAACCTCAAATAACACTAATATAAATCAATATTACCCAATTGGGGCAAAATCCTTTCAAAAAAATTCACATTTCGCACTCCGGTGGCAAAATTACCATTTTGCCCTTGTGCTCCAAAAACACCAGAAATCACAATTTTTGCACTGCTAAACATCATTTTATGATTCCATAATGATAACTGTATATCATATAATTATCTTTTTGTCCAATGTGATCAAATTTTGGCTAAAATCTCCATAAATCAACAAATGAGAAAATGACCGTTTTGTCCCTAACCGGTCAATTTTCCCGATTGACTCCAAACTGGACCTTGAACTCTGAATCACTATTCTGAGCTATTCTGTGGGTCTCAGAATTTTGAAATTCCTCTTAGAATTTCTATTTAAACTCGTTCAAGGCTCGATTTAATTTAATTGTACTACTCAGTACAATACTGTCTTTTAACAAAGTCAACAGGGTCTCACAATTTACCTCTAGTTCAATTTGAGTACTTCACTCTTGTCTACCATTGTCTTTCAAAATCATATCTGCAGTATCTTTCACAGTCGTGACCTCTTATATCAAAACTTCAGGTATGACTCTGTTACCATTTTTTATCACATTTTATACCTATTTATGTATATCAATCACCATCTTATTACCTCATTCCTTATCAACCTTTCAAAATTCATTCATTCCTATCCTCACACACTATTATATAGCTTGCAATATCATTAGCATGCCATATTCGTTTCTGTACGTATTCTCAACATTAGAGAAAATTAATACTATTAATTATTCCCACATACTTCGTGTTTATCTCACATTTATGAAATATCAATCTTCTTAATCATATTAATCCATCTCGTACCACTTAACCACGCCATAAATCATATTTCCCTAATATCGTTTCCTTCACTATTTCCCAAAGTCTCTTATGTCCATGTAGTTCAACTTCTGATGAAATTTCTTTTTGTTGTACTACTCACATCACTAATCAACCATTAGGTTTGAATTTTGAATCACTAAAAACCATCCTTCACTTTAGTTGATCACAATGTCAACCCCACATATATGTATATGCCTTATAAATCCATTGATGCTTCAAAAATTTATCTTGATTTGATCATTGAATAAAATGCAATATCACAATTCCTAAGAATTATTCTTTTCCCTCGATTATCTTCCACTCATCTACATTCTCTTGTATCCTTATTGTATTCCGATATTGATTTGTCACTTAAGATTTAAACTCATTTGAATCATGTATTCCTCAAACATTTTTAAGTTCTAATTTCCACAATATAATAAAGAAATTTTCATTGCAATATTCTATATAAACTCATTTGCTATATTATTCTTGAAATCTTTGTTTACACTGTCATCACTTAGTATTGACATTTCTTATTACTACTTCATACTTTCGTTTAATTTTTCACTCACTTTCTCCAAGTTGGACTCGTGTTTCATCTTCCGTTACAGCAAAAATTCTTGTCGAAGAACGAGTCTATGGTCTAGAAGGTGGAAATATTGAGGTATTATTCTCCACATTAAACCGTATAGCTACTCTCTGTCTCGGTTGTAATTCAGAGGAATCTTTCCTCTACATATCCGTATGAGTTGATAGAGATGGAGCAACTATTGAAGCCCTTCCTAATTGTGGGCAATCACTCCTAATGTGACCCGTCTGACCATAATAGAAACATCATACAAACCCCCAACACATCCTGAAATGATATTTCCCACACTTTATGTATCTATCAGGGCCTTCGGAACTCTTTCCAGAAATAGTCTTCTCAGACCTATTAAATCTCGGAGGCCTCTGCTGTGTTTGTGAAAATGGGGGTCGAGGAGATATCACTACAACAGAAGTAGTACTTCCTGAAACAGACGAACCTTTAACTCTTTTTGGTGGTTGACTAGAGGATACACTCGAATTCCTCTTATTTGCAAACTCAGCTCGCATTCTCCTATTTTCATTCGTGAGCTTTTCAGCCCTTAAAGCCATTTGTACTACCTCTTTATGTGGCTCCCTGCCTGTTACCGTCATCCGTTCTCTAATCTCATTGCGAAGCCTTTCCTCAAAATAGTTGGCCTGATCTTGCTCCGATTTCACCAATTTTGGCACATATATCATCAGCTCGTTAAAATGAGCCTCATACTCCTCTACCGTCAGACTTCTCTATTTCAAGGTCAAAAATTCTCTCTTCTTTTCTTTTTGATGGAAGTGAGTGTACTACTAACTATCAAATTCTTTTCGAAAGTTTGACTAGTTTGGAGGGGTGGTAGAACAAGACTTCACTAATTTCCACCATGTGCAAGCCCTCTTCTCCAGTAATCTCGTAGGCACGATCAATTTCATATCATTGTCCAACCTTATATCTGAGAGTGTCTCCGAAACTTGAATAATCCAATCTTTGCCTACGGTTGCATCCAACTCACTCGTAAAAGAAACGCGGCCTAGCTACCTAACCTCTTTCAGCTTCTTAGAAATAGATACATCATGTACTAGTGGTGAAACTGAAAGAGCAACTGGAGGTACTGTAAGTGGAGCTTGACCAGCCTGAGCCTGGCTAGCAATAGCGGTAAAAAGGGCTGCCAATGCCTAAATTGCCTCAGTGGACATGGCAGGTATACTAGTAGGTGGTGGAGGAGGTGGAAGATGTGAAGGAATCTCGAACTACTCTGCAGCAGGTGCTGCCTGAAAAGAGGATGCAGTCGATCCCCCTTCTACCTCATCTAATTGATGATGTTGGGAACGACCTCTTCCCCTCCCAGCCGACCTAGTATGAGGTGGGTGTTTTTGTCTAAGAGGCATGGCGATCTAGAAAAAAGAAATGAGGCAAGTCTAATCAACCTTAGACTCAATATGTAAATATACACATGTGACTCAACCTAACGTAACTTAACTCGAGGCCACACTAACATTGTAAATTTTTAAAACAGCTTTAAAACCAAAAACTCTGAGATCTTTAAAACCAAATTCTTTGATACCACTTGAATTGTCACGACCCGGAACTCCCATCGAGCCCATGACAACCGCCGCGATGTCTCAATAGGCACTAGTTACCCGGAATACCGACCAGAACCTTGCAAGGCTTAGCATCAACTTTCACATCTCCCCGGTGAGCAACAGTTATTAAATCTCACATTTCAGAAAATCATAAGTTGCTTCCAAATCAAAACATTAAAATATTATTTTTCAGCTCACAGGGTTATTTTCGTCATTTTTCTTCAAAAATCTCGAAATTGACCAAAAGCGTAGTAGGTGAGTAGAAAACACATATTTCATGATTAAAAATAAATTTAAGAGTCTAAAACAATCCTTTGAAGTAAAAATTTGACTATTTGAATATAATAAAAATAATCAATAAAATAAACTATTTTCTTATAAAATAATTTTTATAAAGCTATCAGTAAATAATTTTTTTTAGCGTAAAAGTTAAATATATTCATTCATATTATAATGCAGACAACCAAAGTAAACAAATTACTTTTACAATGACATGTGGGCCCCCAACTGACCAAATGCAATGTAAACAGTGCACCTACGATCTCGAGGAGTACAACTCCACAAGTAACTTTCTACCAAGTCTGCTATCTACAGACAACTTCGAGCTTGTAATGTGGGGAAAAGATGGTTGTGAGATTATGAAAACCCAGTGAGTAAATAGACATCACCAAAAATATCTAAAGTCGAGTAAGTGGAGGCAAATAAAATATCCCTTCACAACACATTTTTCATAGCTTAAAGATTCATCCCTACCCGTGTAAACCATTGTATTGCATTAAATTTCAACGAGGTTTATGATTTTTCTAAAAAGCTTGGCTCGTGCCAAAATCATTCTCATCCTCGGTTCTCAGGGATACCTTGATTAAAGGCATCCAACCTAGTTCGCCAAAGCCGTTAAAATTCTTATAATTGTTCAAAACAAAACCGTTCCTTGGTGTTGGCTGAGTTCACCCTCATGTGGTGGTTTGGCATGAAGAGAACTCTAATTGTTACCTCGAGAGTTACCCTACTTGCCTCTACAACGAGGTAGAAATATGTATATATACTTGGATTCCGTGCCCCTCTAATAGGTTGGTCCACAGAACCCGTCACTGCAGTGACCATTTAATAACCCACCATAACAATAAAAATATCAATTGCATAATATGGCAATTATTGGTAGGTCTAGGTCCTTATCACTTGACTTACTGGACTTATTGGTAATGCCACAGGTTCCGCAGAACCTTCTCGCCAAGTTTTGAATCCCAGTCCCTTTAAAACTTTCCCCGAAGGGAACGCTTTTAAACATTTCAATTTACCTACTCAAGGTAAAACAAACAATTCATATAATCGAAAATAATTTCTAAATCAACCATTCATGCCATATTTACCATAAGCCATTCAATTCAAATCATCAATTTGTAATACAAGCAGGCAGTCCCTAATTACTCTATTTTCAAAATCATTATTCAACTTTCTGAATAATTCATAAAATCATTTTATTTAAATCACATTTTGTTTAAAACACATAACAATTTAACATTTAAATTCATTTTCTATAAAATCACCAAATCAGATAAAAACCACTTTAGATAATTAAAATGACAGCAAGGTTACTCACAGTACTAGGAGTTTGACATACTCATTTTCTCGATACTCGGGTATAATGTCACGACCCGGAACTCCCCGTCGGGCTCCCGACAACCGTCGCAAAATCTCGATAGGTATTCATACCCCGAACACCTACCGAAACATCGCAAGGCTTTTGTATTAGCTTTCACATCTCCCCGGTGAGCAATAATCATTAAACATTATATTTTAAAGAAATACAAAACATTTCCAAACCAAAACATTAAAATATAGTTTTTCGGCTCACAAGGGCATTTTCGTCCTTTTTGTCTAAAAATTTCACAATCGATAAAAACGTTACATATAAGTAGAATAAACATAATTTACAATTGAAAATAAATTTAGATGTCTAAAACATTGGTTTGAAGCGAAATTTTAAATGTTTGAATATAATAAAAATCATTCAATAAAATACTCAATTTTCTTATAAAATAATATTTATAAAAACATCGGTAAATAAATTTTATAGCGTAAAAGTTAAATATATTTATACCTATTAAAATGCAAATAACCAAGGTATAAAATTACTTTTACAAGGACACGTGGGCCTCAAACTGTCCAGGAAGGTATAAGTCCATATACCTTTACTTTCTAAGGATGTAACTCTGAATTTATTTCTTGTTAAGATCGACTATCCACAGTCTATCTTGAGCCTGAAATATGGATAGGAAGAGGGGTGAGATTTCATAATCCCAGTGAGTAAGCAGATACCATCTAAATTATTTAAAGGTGAGTAAAATGAGACAAATAAAATATTTCCATCCCCGTAAGTTTCATAACACAAAGCTTTTTCTCATCCTGAATAAGAAATTGTATTTTGTTGAAACAGTTAAATAGTCTTATGATTTTCTTTCATAAAACTAGGCTTAAGCCAAATCTCATACTCGAGGACACTTGATCGTCATCAGAGTCCGATCGAGTCCGCCAAGGTTATAAAAGTTTCATATATGTATGAAACACATTTTTACATTTGGAATATAGCCATTCCTTGGCGTTGGCTGAGTTCATATTCACGTGGTAGTTTAGCATAAAAAGAACTCCAATGGTTACCTCGGGTGTTACCCTACTCGCCTCTCAACCGAGGTATAATTACATATACATATGTACTTGGATTCTGTGCCCCTCTAATAGGCTGGTCCATAGAACCCGTCACTGTAGCAACCATTTAATAATCCACCAATTCAATAAAATATCGATGGCATGATTTAGCAATTTTATCACTAAGTAATTTATCAGGGCAAAACATACAAATTCACATTTTTCAGTGTAATTAACAAGTCAGTCAATCATGCCATAATACCATAAGCCAATTGAATAAAATCAAACCTTACAGTAACACACGTAGTCTCCAATTACTCTAGTTTCAAAATCAATTGCTCGATATTTTTCAAATCAATTTATAAAAATTCAATTTATTTTAGAAATCCAATTTATTTCATAAATTTCATAATTTTCTCATAAAATAATCAATTTACCAAATAAAAATGATTTTTCATAAAATCCTCAAATTTAATAAAATCTACTTTAGATAATAAAGAAGATAATAAGTTTACTCACAGTACTAGGAGTAGAAATACTCCTATCCTCCGTCCTCAGGTGCAGTCTCTTACCCGAATCAATTTGCTCACTACCTATCCATAATTCATGACACAAATTTTAATAATTTGTGTCAATTAATCATAATTAATTTCAGGCTCTACATAATGCATGAAATATCTTGCAAAATGTCCGAATGACTGTCTAAATACGGTATTCCGCCTAATCGCCTACACGCGTCCGAATCGGTTAAAATCTTCAATTTAACTCCAAATTAATTTCTTTCAATTTTTTATAACTCAATTATACCCAAATTAACTTAATATCCTCAAATATGGTGCAGATTATCAGTCTAGGCCACAAATTACGAAATTACCCCTATTAGGTAAAAATTCATATTTTCGTACCGAAAATTCCCATTTAATTTCTATATCCTTAATTCATCTAGTTACACTTAAATACCATGAAATATCCTCAAATTCAGCAGTCAATCTCTCTGCATAAAATTCAACCTAAAGTGGATAAAATAGGAAACAATTATTTCTTGCCTTAATACCGCATTGACCTATTTCGGTCTTTTACTCGATAAATTGATTTACACATTCGATTTAACTCAAATCAACTCCATTTCTTTCCTAATACTTCAGTTCATCAATTGCAATCCAATTTACCTAAAATTCATTAGTTCCACCTTCACAATCCGTCTTGAAAAATTCGGCCATGGTGAGGCATAAATCACCGAATTTTTCTTACTCAATTCCTATCCCATAATTCATCATTTTCTAACCTATTTACTTGAAATAAAAATCAAATTCATCCTCACACACTCAAGGATAAATTCGGCTAAGGATGAATGGTGGGGAAAATAAAATTTTCTCTAAGTGTTTTACTAGCTAACATGATAAACTAGCTAAAATCATCAACATATCTAAAAATTGAATTTATCTAACAACTTTCTCTCTCTAAACCCACAGGATCAGCTTTAAATCCATCATGAAAACTTGTAATTTAACCATGGAAAATAATGAAAATTGCATGGGTAAAGTAGTAATTGAGCTAAGGATGAAAAATCTCACCTTTTTGTTTTTGAATCACTTGAATTTCCTTACTTTTTCTTGATTTTTCTCTTAGTTAGGGTTTATGTTTGTGTTTTCTCTCTCTTCCTTCAGCTTAGGTCAAAAGTTTTGGGGAAGAAGGCTGAAAATTTAGCATTTTTATCATTTAAATAAAATAGTATTATTTTATTATATTTTTTAATTTTTTATTAATTTATTTTTATTTTTTTTCTTTCTTTGACTTTTATCCACCATCCATTCTTCACTTATCCAGTCATTGTAAGAAGTTTCTAGACTCTTTAAAAAAAATCTTGGTTGAGTAATTTTCAAAAATTACACTTTGGCCCCCGAAAAGTCAAAAATTACATTTTTACCTCAAAAATTAAAAATTTGCCAAAATGCATATTTTTCACTCATCATATTCATACCATTCTCCAATTTGTCAAATTTGATCCAAATTCTCTCAAAAATTAAATTTTTGTCCTCAGGTGGTAAAATTATGATTTTGCCCCTATACTCCGAAATATACTGGAATTACATCTTTTTCCACTTTTTAATTTCAAATAACACTTCAATTAACCATTATTAATCAAATGGGGCCAAAACCTTTTCTAAAAATTTTAATTTTATCCTTTAATGGTAAAATTACTGTTTTGCCCTTGTATCCCAAAAATATCGAGAAATTAAATTTATCACTGCTAAACTTCATATTATGCTCCAATAATCATATTATACTTCAAATAATTATTCTTGATCAATTGTGATCAAAATATTTACTAAAAATCTCCATTTTCTCCTTAAATTGAAAAATGACCTTTTTGTCCCTAATCGGTCAATTTTCACGATTGACTCCAAACTGGACCTCGAACTTCGAATCACTGTTTCAAGTAATCCCTGGACTATGAAATTTCTAATTTCACTCTTAAAATCCTTATTTGAACTTGTTCGAGGTTTAAATCACCTCGATTGTATTTCTAGGTATAATATCGAGTTTTGAATACTTTCCCGGGTTATTCAAATATGCTATCACTCTATCAGTCACGTACATGACTTAACAAATATTTTTAGGCTGGGCTTGACAAACAATCTCTTACTCGCACCAAATAGCTCACCACCTACCCATAATACACAGCAAACAATTTATTGAATTGGGGCTAAATTGATATCAACAAAATCAGGCTCGATATATGCATGAAATGGAATGCACACTACTCAGTAAGTATGTCAAGCCAAGCCCCAAAAATACTTGTCAGGTCATATATGTGACTGATAGAGTGATTGAAAATTTGAATAGCCCGAGAAATAATTCAAAACACGGTATTGTACCTAGAAATACAATTGAGATGATTTAAACCTCACACTGATCTAAACAGAGAACTAAGAATGAATTTAAGAAAACTAAAACTCACGGAATTACTCGAAACAGTGATTCGGAGTTTGAGGTTCAGTTCGGAGTCAATCGAGAAAATTTACTAATTAGGGACAAAAAGATCATTTTATCATTTAAGGACAAAATGGAGATTTTTATAAAAGATTTTGATCACATTTGATCAGGATTTATTATTTGAAGTATAATATGATCATTTAAAGCATAATATGAGGTTTAGCAGTGGAGAATTTTAGTTCTCGGTGTTTTGGGACAAAAAGGTAAAATAGTAATTTTGCCACTAAAGGTCAAAACGAGAATTTTTAGAAAAGATTTTGGCCCTATTTGATTAAGATTGATCAATTGAAGTGTTTTTTGAAGTTGAAAAGTGGAAAGGAAATGTAATTCTAGTACATTTCTGAGTATATGGGTAAAATCGTAATTTTTCAATCCGAGGATAAAATTTAAATTTTCTAGAGGATTTGGATCAAATATGACTAATTAAAGTATGATATGAGAATGAGGAGTGAAAAATATGAATTCTGGTGATTTTTTAGTTTTTCGGGCAAAAAATGTAATTTTTGATTTTTACGGGGTAAAAGTGTAATTTTTGACAATTTACTCTACCAAGACTTTGGAAAAGTCTAGAAACTTCATCTAAGACATGAATAAGTGAAGAGGAATGTATGGTGGAAAAAGAAAGTCAAATGGATGACTAGAAAAAAATAAATTAATAAAATATGCAAAAGGGATAATAAAATAATATTATTTTATTAGGCTTATAAAAAGCCAATTTTCATCAGCCTTCTTCCCCAATATTCGGCCTAACCTGAAGGAAGAGAGAGAAAACACAAAAATAAACCCTAACTAAGAGAAAAATCAAGAAAAAGTAAGGAAATTCAAGAAATTCAAGGACAAAAAGGTAAGATTTTTCATCCTTAGCTTAATTTCTCCCTTACCCATGTAATTTTTATTATTTTCCATGGTTAAATTGCAAGTTTTCATGATGGATTTAAAGCTGGTCATATGGGTTTAGAGAGAGAAAGTTGTTAGATTAATTTAATTTTTAGATATGTTGATGATTTTAGCTAGTTTATCATGTTGGCTAGCAAAACACCAAGAGAAAAATTCATTTTCCCCACCAATCTTCCTTAGCCGAATTTACCCTTGAGTGTGTGAGGATGAATTTGATTTTTATTTCAAGTAAATAGGCTAGAAAATGATGAATTATGGGATAGGAATTGAGTAGGAAAAATTCAGTGATTTATGGCCCACCATGGCCGAATTTTTCAAGAAGGATTGTGAAGGTGGAACTGATGAATTTTAGGTAAATTGGCTTGTATTTGGTGAATTGAAGTATTAGAAAAGAAATGGAGTTGATTTGAGCTAAATCGAATGTGTATATCAATTTATTGGGTAAAAAACCGAAATAGGTCAATGCAGTGTTTACGCAAAATCTGGACATTTTGCATTACATATCATACATTAGTTTAGGGTTTAAATTAGTTTATATTAACTTAGAGGCAATATAGTAAATTCCTTGATTTTACTCTATGTCGAGGTGGTGAGCTATTTGGCACGGGTAGGAGAATACACCCGAGGACCGGAAATAGGAGTATTTCTACTCCTAATACTATGAGTAAACTATTTATCACCTTAATTATCTAGAGGAATTTTATTCAATTTGACAATTTTATGAAAAATTATTTTAATTAGTGAATTGCTTATTTTATGGGAAATTTGTGAAATTTATGAAATAAATTGGATTTATAAAGTAAATTGAATTTTTATAAATTGACTTAAAAAAATTGATCAATTGATTTTGAAACCAGAGTAATCGGAGACTACTTGTATTATTGTGAATTATGTTTTAAATTAATTGGCTTATGATGTTTATGGCATAATTGGCTAATTGTTTATTGTGTTGAAAATGTATACAATCTGCTTTGTACTGATGAAATGTTTAGCAATAAAAATTACCAATTTATGCTATTGAAATATTTATTTAATTGGTGAATTATTATCTACTGCAGTAGATGGGTTTCCGTGGACCGGCCTAATTAGAGGTGGCACGGTAAAACCCATATATATATTTTTATCTCAATAGTAGAGGCGTAAAGGGCTATTTAATTGTCCTGAGATAAGATATAGTTCACTTCACGCCAAACCACCACGTGAAGGCGAACTCAGCTAACGCTAAGGAATAGCTTGTTTTGAGTAATTATGAGAACTTTAACAGCCTTGGCGGGCTTGGTTGAATACCTTTTATCAAGGTGTCACCAAGCACGAGATTTTATGGCACGAGCCACGATTTTACGAATAATCGTAAGCCACGTAAATTTTCAAGTGAAATGAAATTAATCCACTTAGTGAAAGAAAATAAAGTATTATGAACATTTTACACTAGTTTATGTTAATCGTCTCCTTTTACTCGACTTTAGATAGTTTCGATGGTAATTGTTTACTCATTGGGATTTTATAATCTCACCCCCTCATTTCCTCACATCTCAGGATCTGAGTAGCATGTAGCTAGTGGATTCGAATCGACAAGAACTGTAGGTTCACAGCCTCCATGCATTTCAGTTAGTTGTAAGCCACGGGTCACTGTAATTTAAATTTCATATTTTAGTTGTTTATATTATAGTATGTAAAAACATAATTAATTTTTACGCTGCGAAAATTGTTCATCGATAGTTTTATAAAAATTGTTTTATGAGAAAATATATTATTTTATTAAATATTTTTATTACATTCAAATAATTAAATTATTAATCCCAAATAAACGTTTTAGATACTTGAATTTATTTTTGTCATGATATATGTGTGTTTTCTACGCATTTACAATGTTTTTAATAAATTTCAAAATTTTTGACGAAAAACAACGGAAATGCCCCTGTGAGCCAGACGAAAATTTTTTAAGCTTTTTTAAATTGAAAATGACTTGTAGTATTTAATAACCATTGCTCACCAGAAAAGTACGAAAGCTGATATGAAAGCCTTGCAGGGTTTCAGTCAGTATTCGGGGTGTGAATACCTATCAAGACTTCGCGGCGGTTGTCATGGGCCCTATGGGGAGTTTCGGGTCGTGACAAAGTATCTAAACACGGTGTTCAACGTAGCCTCAATTGTGCACCCAATTGCAATGATATTGGCCCAATTCGATTTACTATCCAATTAATTGGCCAATATACTCAATCCAACTCCAAATAAATTCCATTTTTCTTCCAATTCCCCCATTTATCAAACACTAGCCAATTACCATGAAATGTTACAAAATCACTCTCACATCCCATTTTGGCAATATTCGGCCATGTTGGTGCATTAACGATAAAATTCTTACTGCTCAATTTTCTCACCATCAATCATCATCAGAATGACATAACTTATTTTTTTCGTTCGCATATTCATCATCATCGATAGCGTTTTTATCTTGTTCGTCTGATTCTCTTTGCCTCATCGTATTCTTCTTCAGCTTAATCACCTTCATCATTTTCTTCATTATGTTCAACATCCACAAATGTATTAACCTTTTCATATTTACCATTACAAAGAATTGCATTATTGTCAAAGTCGATTGAACATTGATCACATTGTGAATTGAAGGAAACTCTATCTTCTTGATACACCCCTTTGTTAAGGTTGATCATTTTCCCATCACTTTGCTCGTTATCCGTAATGGGAAATCAACTTTGAGCCTTCATATTGAACACTACCCATGAATCACATCGATCTCTTTTGTTTGATGGATACGAAGTGTAGTACACTTGAGTTGCTTGTTCGACTAAAACAAAAGGCTCATTACTAGCAAGAATTGAGTTGTGCTTAATGTTGACCAACCCATGAATAGAATCTATTTGAACACCTTTGTCGATATCAAACCAATGGCATTTGAACAACATGGCTTAGTTGTTGGCACTAAAGTTTTCTATCTCAACAACATTCACCAACAATCTGCAAAAGTCACGATCATAATCGTTATAACAACTTTCCTTGATGTAGACACCATTGTTCATCGTTTTATAATTGTGACCATAATCCAATGTATGAAACTTGTATCCATTGACATAATAACCTTTGAAACACCTTGCCATACAACCAAGTCCATGATAGATGTAGACAACATGAGAATCAATTTGACTTGCATGTTGGTGGACCTATGAAAAAGTTACATGGCTTTCAATTATTTGAAGCATTAAATTAACAAAATCAAGTTGACTTATTAAATATAACTTACATATTATTTAAACCAATTACAAAAGGATGCGTCATGAACTTTTTCCAATTCCTTCTTTGATATATCGTACTGTTCTCTTTCAACCATATAATTAAACATCTTATAGATATGAAGAACATTAATCATGAATTAATACCATTTTCCAAATTACAATTTTCTAAATTATTGCTTAAACTTATATTTACTTTATGTATGGTCATATCTCATCGTAGTTCATCAGTACATATAGTTCAGCCACGTAGAACTCATCCTCCTCTAGGTATCAATGTTTCTCAAATTGATCTAAAGGTCGACCGGGATAAGTGAAAATCAACAGACGACTGACTGCATCAACATCTTCGCCATCATCATTCCATGGGACTCAATTTATTCTTGGTAGGATTGTAGGTTCGAAGTACATCAAACAAAAGAATGATATTTCCTTGAAGATATATGCTTCACAATTGGATTCTTCAATTATTGATCAAATTTTCTCCTTTTTTTCAAATGATGTAAAAACCTACAAATTAACATTCATTTTTAGACTCTAATTCTGAATATTAATAACTAAAAAAAATTTAAATTACATGTATAGGTTTAGGGGTTAATCTCTCGAACATATACATCCATTGATAATGGATTGGTCTTCTAACCTTCTTGATAATGAACAAATACATACTTTGTATGGCAAGTGCATCAACAAATGCTCTATTGAGTCTAAAGATTTGGGGAAAAATCTTTCCTAATTTGCAAATTTCCACAATTATCTCTTCCTATGTATTGATATGTTCAAGACGTAGTTTGGTTGCACATACATCATGAAAGAAATGTGAGATCTCAATAATTGCATTTCAAATTGCATGAGAGACCATATCATGCAAGGCAATTAGGAGCAACCATTGCATGAAAATGTGACAATCATGACTTTTCATCTCATAAAATTTGTATTCTTGTTCATTCACATAATTTGCCATGTTAATGGCGAAACCATCTAATAATCGTAACTATTTCACCCAAGCACACACAGCTTTCCGTTGATCCTTAGTCAAAGTGTATGAGGTTTTTGGTTTTAAAAGTTTACCATTATTTCAATGAAGTGCAATTTTGAATGCTTGCCACACACCTCCAAATCACGACAAGCATTGATATTGTTTTTCATCTTTCCTGAAACATCCATCATCGTGTTAAATATATTTTCAAAAAGTTACGCTCAATATCCATCACATCCAAGTTGTGATGAATGAGATTTGTCTACCAATACAATAACTCCCAAAATATATTTCTTAGTCCAATTATAGGTTTGGTTGAAACTCGATAATTTCTAGTCCCCCTGCTTTGTCCCACACATGATATTTGGAATTGACTCGAATCATTTCAAGACCTTGGCAGTGGATAATTGAAGAATTGAAGGGTCCTACTCAACATGTTTCTTAAATTTATCTCTTGGGCGACGAAAAGGATGATCCATCGGCAAGAATTACTGATAACAATAAAAAAAAAAAACCAAGGCTTCCTCCTATACTCTAAGAAGAAACTCTTTCCATGTTCCATGCAATATGGACATGATAAATGTCTATGAGTGCTCCACCCAAACAACATACCATACATAAGGAAAACATTAATGGTCTATAGGAGTGTTGCTCATAGAATAAAATTGTGCCAAGTAAAAGCATCGTACATGACTACCTCTTCGTCCCGCCAAACTTTTAACTCATCAATCGGAGGTTGGAGGAACACATCAATGTTATGTTCAAGACTTGTCTTTCCCAAGATGACATACTTAGAAAGATGTACAGTTGCTTCATGCACATCCATGGAGGTAAGTTATAGACAGTGAGCTTTACCAGTCAAATAGAATACAATTTTGTGGCCAACCTAAATAAACTGAAACCATTTGAACATAAACCGAGTCTGACGCTGCGAGGCTCAAAAGCAAAAGACTGATAAGTGCGATTAAAATGTTGTCAAGCCTCACCATCAACAGGATGCTTAAGCATTCCATTATTAGATTGGTCTATGTCAGGCCATGTCATGTGTTCTATAGTTTTGTCTAACATATATAGCCTCTGCAATCTCGATTTTAGTGGAAAGTATTGCAATATCTTAAAAGGAATTTTTTTCTCCCTTCCTCCCAATGATTTATCCGATTTATACCGAGGATGACCACAACATGGACAATAAGAAAACTTAAAAAATTCATTATAAAACAACACACAATTATTCTTACATGCATGAATTTTTTGATAGCTAAGCCCAAGTTCCTTTAGTTATGTTTCCATTCTATAGAAGTTTTCTAATGATGATTCATCAAATGGCAACATCTCCTTCATAAGATGCATTAAATGATTAAAGCATGCCTCACTCATGCTAACTCCGAACATCACATTCAGTATATAAGACATAGCTTACAGTTCTATGTTCTTATTGCATCTAACCCACAAAGCTGCGTCGGCATCATTTAATAACGAGAAAAAGGATGTAACGTTCGAATTTGGATCTGCAAGAATAACCTGTTCATCTCAAGTCTCATTATTGAACTGAAACTCTGGTCATAAAGCACCCATAACCATTTCAACATATGGATTTTCTACTATGACTTCATTAATTATTTCGTTTTGATCACCAACAAAATGTCTTGGAGATTCATTCGTATGAAATGATTTGCCATGTGCATCCCATATTGGGTACACACTGGTAAACCCTTTAAGAAACAAGTGTTCTTGAACCTTTATTAGCAACCAAGAACTTGTTATTCATACAATGAGAGTAAGGACATTTAATCTTATTTTCAGTAAAGTGTCTTGGTTGACAAAACACAAAGGCAATAAATTCATCTATGCAATTTGCAAATTTTGTCCTAAGAAATTTGCAAATTTTGTCCTAAGAAATCTACTTGAATCCACTCGGGAATACATCCAACACCTATCTCGTTCCATTTTGAGAAAAATTATCATAATGGATGTATGATGTCATCCGTTATCAAATGTTAACACAAACATCAATCGAAAAGATTATTTTATAACACTAGAATTATAAAAATTTTATTGGTTATCAACATATTATTTTATTAAATCTTTCTTAATTTAAATCAATTTAAAAACACATAATATTATTCAATTAATTTACCCTAAACCCTGAATTAATTTAAATAATTTTAAAATTTACTAAATTTACTAAATTAAGGTAATTGATTACTTATTAATACATAATTCTTTAAAATTAGTAAAATTATGTAATTAATTCCATAAACCCTTAATTAATTTAAATAAATAAGATATTATATAATACTACCAATTTAATTAATTACTTAATTACTACACATTACATTACATAATTAACTAACTTATTTAATTAACTCATTCAAACCTTAATTAATTCAAATATTTTTTAGATTAAATAAATTTACTAATTTACTTAATTGATTAATAACTAAAACATTTTTTATTTGATTAGTTAAATTTTTTAATTAATTCAATACAATCTTAATTAATTTAAATAATTTTTGAAAACCCTAAATTTACTAATTTAATTAATTGATTAATTACTTGATTATAACACATTACATTATGTAATTAACTAACTGATTTAATTAACTCATCCACACTTTAATTAATTCAAATATTTTTTAAATTAAATAATATTACTAACTTACTTAATTGCTCAACAGCTAAAACAATTTTACATTTGATTAGTTAAATTCTTTAATTAATTCAATATAGCCTTAATTAATAAATAATATAAAAAACCCTAAATTTACTAATTTAATTAATTATTTAATTATTACTTATTACACATTACATTACATAATTAACTAACTTATTTAATTAACTCATTCACACCTTAATTAATTAAAATATTTTTTAAATTAAATAATATTACTAATTTAATTAATTGCTTAATAACTAAAACATTTTCTCATTTGATTAGTTAAATTCTTTAATTAATGTAACACAACCTTAATTAATTTAAATAATTTTAAATTTTACTAAATTTACTGATTTTATTAATTATTTAATTACATAATTATGACACATTACATTACTTAATTATTTAACTCATTAATTCATACCTTAATTAATTTAAATATTTTTTAAATTAAAAAATATCACTAATTTAATTAATTACTTAATAACTAAATCATTGTTTCTTTTATTTAGTTAAATTCTTTAATTAATTTGCATTTAGGTATTGCTAGTTCTTATATACAAATTATCAACAACTAAATACTCAACACCCTAAAACCAAATCATCAACTTATACCCTAAACATCAACACATAATCTTCACCAATAGATTAATTACTAAACTAAACTAAACTCATTGCATTACTCAACTCAACTAAACAACAACATATTACTAAGGCAATCTTCACCATCAGACCACTACACAGATTAATTATATTAATTACAAAATTTTCAACAACATACACAATACTTTAAACAATAAACCCTAAACCCACATTAATACCCTAAAAAACCTATTGCTAAATGGTAGAAAGTGTTAACTTGTAATGCTTGCATCCACATGGACATGGTGGCATCTGTAATCCACTATGATTCTCTACAAGATTAGGAGATTTTTGCTTAAACTTTATGCCTCTAAGTGTTAAGCTGCATGAAGCTTTTTTTATAAATGTTTTAAACTTGTCAATGGGCCAAGAACAAGTGTTAGTGTCAATTAATGTTGTATCATTTGATAAATGTAACACTTGACCCTAAATTATCTGTGATATATCATTCACATGCTTTGGATAGCATGTTTGTATATTGAATTGCCCCGTAAAACTAGTTAAACGACTATATTGCCCCTAATGGTATTGCCAAGATTAAATAAGTTTTAAACTGATCTAAACAGAGAAATTGAGGATGAATTTGAGAAAACTAAAGCTCATGGATTGATTTAAAATGAGGATTTGGAGTTTGAGGTTTGATTTGGAGTCAATCCAGATTTTAAATGTTCTAGGGGTAAAATGGTAATTTGCCACTTGAGGACAAATTTAGAATTTTTTTAAAAAGATTTTTTAATCCTATTTGATTAAGATTGATTATATTAGACTTATTAGAGTATAATTTTAGGGTTTGGTAGTGAAAAAGTTTAATTCTGGTGATTTCTGTAGTGCTAAGGTAAAATCATAATTTTGCCACCCGAAATCAAAAATTAAATTTTTTGAAAGGATTTTGATCAAATTTGACAAATTGGAGAATGGTATGAGTATGAGGGGTGAAAAATATGTCTATGGGCAATTTTCATATTTTGGAGCAAAAATGTAATTTTTGACTTTTACGGGGGTAAAAGTGTAAATTTAGAAAATTTATCCCACCGAGACTTTGGATAACTCTGAAAAATTTTATCTAAGCTATGAATATATGAGACAAATGTATCGTGGAAATTTGAAACCAAAAGGATGGCTAGAAATTAATCAATGAATAAAATATTTAAAAAGATAGATAAAATAATATTATTTTAATGTAATTATAAAAATGCTTTAAAAAGTCAAATTCTCGGCATTCATCTTCTTCTTCAAGTCGTCCAAACCAGGAGAGAAAAAGGAGAAAAGGAATAAGAACCCTAGCCATGAATTCAATGGGGAAAACACTAAAAATCAAGAATTCAAGCCATTAAAAGGTAAAATTTATGAATTTTCCTCTTTATCTTCATTACCCATGCTTTTTTTTCTTTCTTCCATGCTTGAATCTCTTGTGGGTATGAACACCCATGCTGGCTGAACCTCCATAGATGAGTTTTGAGCTTGAATTTTGGTTGATTTTAATAGAATTAAGTGTTTTTAGTTAGGTTATATTGAAATATATCAAAACCTAGCAAGAAATTTAATTTTTCTCCATTTAACCCATTGATGCCGAATATTTTGGAGAGTGATTGGCTACTGATTTTGCTGATATTTCATGGTATTTTGAGGAATTATGATGAATTATTGATATAGAAAATTATGAGAATTTTCAAAGAAAAATCTGAATTTTAACCACTAGGGGTATTTTCGTAATTTACGATCGAGACTGATAATTTGCATCACACTGAGGGACATTAAGTCAAATTGGATGCAATTGAGGCATAGAAATTGAAAAAAAAATTGATTTGGAGTTAAATTGAGGATTTTAGTAATTTAGACGCGTGTAGGTGAGTCGGTCAGACACCGTGAGAAAACGACTGTCCGGACCATTTTTATCTCATTTCATGTATCACATAGAGCCTGAAATTGATTATGGTTAATTGACACAATTTATTGAAATTGGTGTCACACGGAACACATAGGTGGTGGGTCCCCGAACACGAGAAAAAGGCAATATAGTGGGAAATTGAAAACAAGAGTATCGAGCACTCATGTGACGAGGTGAGTGGATAAATTATTGTCTGTAATATCTAGAGTGGATTTATCATGAATTTATGCTTTTTAAACCATGATGAATTTGAAAGTATAAAATATTTCGATTTTCAACAAAAATATATTTCGATGAAATACTAATTTTGAAATTAAATGTCAATTTTATGAAATTGTGTATATGGAGACCTATTTAATGAATTGTATTATGTATACATGAATTGAAATCTGTGGCTTATGATCTTGGTGAGCATGCTTTGCTGGTTTATTGTGTTAAAATTGCATAAATTGTTGTTTGCCGTGTAGGCTGGCTAATATTAAAATGGCCTTGTTATGCTGCTGGAAATTTTATAAAGTTGGTGGATCATGATTAATAAAACACTGCAGTGAGGGTTGCTGTGGATTGCCTTTAGGAGGGGTACGGTTAACGTGATTAATTGTTACCTTGGTCGGAGAGGCGCGTAGGGAACTCCCAAGGTAATGTTAAAATTCTCTTTACGCTAAACCACCACGTGAAGATGAATTCGGTCAACGCCAAGGAACGACTGTATTTCTAAATGAAATATGTTTATAACAGCCTTGACGGACTCGGTTATGGTGCCTCGGGCCAAGGCATCACCAAGTAAAGGATTTTGGCATAAGCCTAGTTTTAAGGAAAATCATAAGCCCTAATGATTTTGTAATTGTGATGATTTTGATAATTTTGACGATAATTCATGAAATTGAAATAAATTGCTTGAATAGAATTCAAGTATGTGCTATGAAATGTGTTATTACTCAATATTTGTACTTGTCTCCATCTACTCGACTTTAGATGTCGTAGATGGTAATTATCTAACTCATTGGGTTGTAAAACTCACTACCTTTTCCTCCCCTTTTCAGGCTCGAGACTACGAGTAAGCACTCAGAGTAGCATTAGAGGCTTAATCGAAGCCGTGTCTTTGTATACAAAGGTACACGGTTATGCATAGTGGACCCACATGTCATTGTTATTTAAATTCTGTATATTGGTTACTTGTATTGATATACATACAAATTAATTTTGCTTTTACAAACAGAAAATTGAATGTCGGTGTTTCTGAAAATATTACTTTACAATAAAATGTAATATTTTATTAATAATTATTATTTTATTTTATTATCTGAAAACTTTATTTTTATAAGGGTTTTAGACATCAAAAAAATTATTTAAGATTGTGAATTTTGTTTATTCTACTCGTATGCAACGATTTTACAAATCGTGAAATTTTTGGATAAAGAAAGATGAAAATACCCCCGGTTGGTAAATTGTGTGTTTTAATTATTTTAATTCGAAATAAGAATTTTTATTTTGTGAAAAATATTTATTGGAAAATTATTAACCACGGGGGAAGATGGAAATTTTGGTACAAGATGCTTTGCGAGGTTTGGGTTTGCACTCGGGGAAAATAAGTGCCTATCAGGACATCGCGACAGTTGTCACGGGCCCGATGGGTGGTTCCGAGGCATGACAATAAATATGTGTTGTTTTTATCAATGAAATGTATGAGATCTTGTTTGTTACTAATTAAAAAACAGTTCCCTTATTTAGCTTTGTTCTACCATCCTTTAACAGAGCATTATCCTCTTTGTTGTTGACATGGTATTGAGGAAATGTGGTCAACTCCCAATAAGCCTACTATTCTGAGTTCGATACTCTTAAAAAAAAAAACTTTAGCAAGTTACTTGAAAAATTAAATGGCCACCACCACGATAGTAAGCCATCCAACTCCTCCTCTGTTTAATGGTGATAATTATCCCTCATGGTTTGTAAAAATGGAAGCCTATCTAAGACGCAATGACCTTTGGGATGTGATTGAGTCCAAAACAGAAGTCCCTCCCTTGAGGGATAATGCAAGTGTTGCTCAAATTAAGCAGTACCATGAAGATATTGCAAAGAGGTAGAGGGCTCTATCATTCATTCATGGAGTAGTCACTGAACCTATATTTTCAACGATCATGCCATGCAAGTCTACAAAAGAAGCTTGGGAAAAGCTTAGAGTTGCATTCCAAGGTTCTGATCGTACTAGACATAAGCAAGTGATGAATCTGATGTGAGAGTTTGAGGCTCTCAAAATGAAAGATACTGATAGTGTGAAGGACTATATAAATGAGGTAGAGAAGATTGTAAACCAGGTTACAATTCAGGGAGGCAAGTTACCAAAAGATCGTGTAGTGAAAAAGGTACTTATAAGCTTGCCTAAATGGTTTGAATCCAAGATATCTTTATTAGGAGAAGCCAAGGATCTTTCCAAGATAACATTAACAGAACTTGTTAATGCACTGCAAGTAGCTGAGAACAAGAGAGCTATAAAAAATGATGAGAATGTTGAGCATGCATTGATTGCTAAGATAAAGGGTTAAAGCCACAATGAGTCATTTGCAAAAAAAGTAACGTCTGAGCAAAAAGACAAAAAAAAAAAAACTCCACCAACATGTAAACAACAATGTAAGAGGAATAAAAATGTACCTTGCTTTCATTGCAAGAAGAAAGGACATGTAGAATCTAGTTGTTGGTTTAGACCCAACGTCATATGTAGGGCTTGTAATCAACAAGGTCATGTCAAGAGAGTTTATAAAAATAAGCAAACTGAGAACAAAGAGAAGCATGGTCAGATTGCAGAAAAAGCTGAAGTTGTTGAAGAATGCCTATTTGTGGTAGGTAGGGTACAAGTACCACTCATGCCAAACAATGGTTGATTGACAGTGGTGCTTCAAACCATATGACCCCCAAAAAGTCACTATTTGCTCAATTGGATCCCAACTACTGTTCAACAGTGAAGATTGGCAATTGGCTATGTCTTCGTGTAGTGGGGAAAGGATCAGTAGCAGTCAAAACAACAACAAGCATCATGTATGTATATGAGGTTTTGTTAGTACTTGAAATAACCCAAAATTTACTTAGTGTGGGTCTAATGTTAAATGACAATTATATTTTATTTTTTAAAGATAAATCATGCACCATTTATGCTCCTTCAAGTGATTTTTTAATAAATGTACCAATGAAACAAAAGTATTTTGCTGTGAAGTGGAATAATGTATCCATGCTAGTTACTGAGTATGAGTCCAACCTAGCAACTCTCTGGCACAGAAGATTGAGCCACTGTAATTATACCTTCTTAAAACATCTCAGTTTTTTAAATTTAGTGAATGATCTTCCCAAGTTTTCAGGTGGTGGTCCGATTTGCAAGACATGCCAATTTCGTAAATTATCAAGAAAACCATATCCTTTCACCAGTTTGAGTAGAGCTAGTGACAAGCTAGGATTGGTACATACAGATGTAAGAGGCCCTTTAAGTGAACCTTTCTTAAATGGAAGTAGGTATTACCTTATTTTCATTGATGATCTCACCAAGCTCTGCTGGATTTACTTCTTGAAAGAGAAATTAGAAGTGTTTGGCTACTTCTTGAAGTTTAAAGCTCAAGTTGAAGTCGAAACAGACAAGAAGATTAAAATGCTAAGATTTGATAATGGCGGTGAATACTCAATGCTTGAGTTCACTCGATACTTAGACAAAGAAGGTATTCTTCATCATTTCACTACTCCTTATTGCCCTCAACAGAACGGAGTTAGTGATAGAAAGAATCGAACCATACTGGAAATTACGAGGTGTTTGCTCTATGAAAAACATCTTCCTAAAAGATTTTGGGCAGAAGTGGTAAGTATAGCAATTTACCTTTTTAATATTCTGCTTACTCATATTACTCAAAGAATGACTCCCCATGAGGCATGGTACAGTATTAAACCATCATGGATTATTTGAGAGTTTTTGGGTGCCTATGCTATTAGCACATTCCTGAACAACAAAGAGACAAACTTAAATCTAAGGCACAAATTGGGATTCACATTTGGTACAGTTTGTAAGTTAAAGCTTATAGAGTTTATTTGGTTGATTCCGGTAACGTTTCCATCATCAGAAATGTCACTTTTTATGAAGATAGCGAGTGAAATTAAGAAGAATAGCAACATGCAAGCACCAGCTTTGTACTAGCCAATACGATTTATAATAGTAATATTGATGATAAAGATGGGAGTGGTCTGGAACTTGGGAGTAGTTTGGAAGCTGACCAAATAATAGATGATGAAACTGTAAGAGGGACCTGATCCATTGAAGATGTGTATGCCAGGTGTCAATTGGCTCTTGTTGAATGAACGTCATTTAAGGAGGTTGTTCATCATTCTAAATAGATGGCAGCAATGAAAGAAGAGTTAAAGATGATAGAAAAAAATAATACTTGGTCCTCAGTGGATAGACAAGATATAGACATGTGATCGATGTTAAGTGGATTTTTAAAAGAAAACTTAACTCAGATAGGTCATTGAATAAATATAGAGCCCACTTGGTTCTGAAAGGTTATTCTTAAATGGCAAGTATTGATTATCAGGAAACTTTTGCTCTTGTTGCAAGAATGGATACCATTCGATTAATCACTGCCATTGCTGCAAATTGTAAGTGGAAGCTCTATCACCTTGATGTAAAGTCGACTTTTTTGAATGGAAAGCTTAATTAAGAAATCTATATTGAACAACCACTTGGCTTTAAGATTAAAGTTGATAAAGGCAAGGTGTACCGACTTCACAAGGCTCTGTACGGGTTGAAGCGAGCTCCACGAGCTTGGTACAGCAAATTGACTCATTCTTGGTGAATCATGGTTTCCAAAGGAGTCTAAATGAAACCACCTTATATGTTTTAAAGAAGACAGATCAACCTTTTTTAATCTTGTCCTTATACATTGATGATATATTAATTACTGGGGGTAATTCAACTCAAGTTAATAAACTCAAGGAGTTGTTGGAGCGAGAATTCAGCATGTCTGATCTTGGGCTAATGTCATACTTTTTAGGAATTGAAGTCAAACAGGAAGATATTGGCATTCAGTTATGTCAAAAAGGCACTTAAATGATTCAAAATGACCTATTGTAAAGCTGTATCCACTCACATGGCTATGAATAAAAAATTATCTCTTCATGATAGTGTCAATTTGGAGAATCCTTCTGAATATAAGAGTCACATTGGATGTTTGTTATACATCTGTTCCACAAGACTTGAGATAATGCATATTATGAGTTTTTTGTCAAGGCTCATGCAACAACCATGCCAATCACATGCCATTGCAGCCAAGAGAGTATTGAGGTATTTGAATGGTACAATTACCTTTGGACTTAAATTCACCAGATGTGGTGAAATCAAACTAATGGGATATTCAGATGCTGATTGGGCAGCTCTATTGATGATGCAAAGAGTACCTCCGACTATGTTTTCACAATTGGAAATGGAGTATTTTCATGGTGTTCATAGAAACAAGAAACTGTGGCTCAGTCCTCAGTAGAGGCTAAGTATGTCTCTATAGTAACAGCAGCAAACCAAGAAATTTGATTAAAGAAAATTCTCCATGACTTGGGATTCCCACAAGCAACTACTTTAGATTTATTTGTTGATAATAAATCTACTATAGCTATGGTTAAGAATCCTATGTTCCACGGACGTACAAAACACATCAGTGTTAAGTATCAGTCACTGAGGGAAGCAGAAAAGCAAGGTGAAATTACTATATCTCATTGCTACTCAGATGATCAACTGGTTGATATAATGACAAAGTCATTGAGCAAGTAGAGTTTTGAATATCATAGAGAGAGAATGAAGATAGTCAATGCAAGCATTAAGTGAGAATGTTAACTTGTAATGCTTGCATCCACGTGTACATGATGGCATCTGTAATCCACTATGATTCTCTGCAAGATTAGGAGATTTTTGCTTAAACTTTATGCCTCTACGTGTTAAGCTACATGAAGTTTTTTTGATAAATGTTTTACACTTTTTTATGGACCAAGAACAAGTATTAGTGTCAATTAATGTTGTGTCATTTGATAAATATGTGTTGTTTTTATCAATGAAATGTAAGAAATATTGTTTGTTACTAATAAAAAAAGAGCTCTTCTGTTCAACTTTGTTCTGCTGTCTTTTAACAGAGCATTATCCTCTTTGCTGTTGATAGAAAGCTTACTGCATGGTGTAGAAGAGTAATTGTTCAAAACTTTAATGGGCAAAGAAATGAAAAGGTCAAACCTCAAATCAAAGGGGCTAGTGAACTCAAACGGGGTTTTCCAAGGGAGAAATCAAGTAACGGATAGGTTGACCCTTTTATCAGTGTCATTCTAATGAGGAGGTGACATTAGGGTCAAGTGGCAAGTGGGGTAGAGGCAAACCATCAAATAGTTGGGGGAAAAGAGTGAGAAAAGAGGAATAGACTTTTCAGGCGATAAATCAATTGGTGAATAGATTGACCCCTTTGTCGGCGTTGGTTCGATGAAGAGTTGTTTGTTAAAGGTGGCACTGGGTAAGGTAGTAAACCCACTTGGGGATTTGCTTACCAAAGGAATTGTTGACGAAAAATACCATCAGTAAATCTTTTTTTTTTGAATACCGACTGAATTTTTGTCGATAATTCCATCGATATGTTATTAAACTTTAAACTAGTCTCACCTCTTTAGTTATCGACAAAATTTTCATGAGCAATTCAGTCGCTAAGGTTCAAAGACATTATCAATGAAAATTTCATCCATAAATCCATCAGCAATTTAATACCTTTGCTAACTGAATGATCTACCAACAAATTTGGTTGGTAAATATCATTGATAAAGAAGTTACCAACGAAATATCTTGGTTAGCAATCTTAGCACCCCTTTCAATCATTTTGCACCATCGTATTGTTGATGAAATATTGATGAAAAATTTTTTGTTGATAAATTTCATCGATATTCTACTGGTAATACTATAGGGACAATTCCGTTAGTAATCCGTCAATAATTACCAACGTAATTTACCAACATAAAATTTCTCATATGTAAATCTCTATTTTTTTCAGTGACATTTTATGCAATGATATTGATATATATTAATTTTGATAATTTTAATTTATCAAGATAAAATGGTAAAGCATTATCTTAAATAGTCATAACCAAATAAGATGGCCTTCATGGATGTCATCTCATATGTCCTACATCTCCCACTCACACATGATGAGGAGGTTATCCTACCATGCTTACCATTTTATTCCCAAGCTCGTATTGGTCAGTGGGCTGTGGAGTACACTTAAATTTTGGGAGATCTACATTAAGAACTCATTAGAGCCAACATAGGGACATCAACCCTTTAAGAAAATATAGTGTCTTGTGTGCTCCAAATTTATTTGCTCGAGTGTCTACAGTTTTCCCTTATTTTGTCACATCTTAAATCCTTCGCATGGAGAACACCAACTTTGCAAAATCTGAAAAGCATTAGACAACAATTCTAAAAATACAAAGGAGCCAAAGCATCAACAAGTAGAAAATTTATTTTTCTACTGGTAAAATGTGATTGGACCTATGATGCTACCTCCTTCCACCTATAAGTATATTTTTTGAAACTATTAAAATGACTATTTTCCATGTTTTTGAATGGTCACTCGATAACGAACTATTTCCAGCATATGCATGTACTACACAAAAATGCTTGAGCCAATCTCTCCATGCGCAGATATGGTTTGTGTCCAACTTAAAGTACCACTTAGTGATTGCTCTCATCAAACTATGTTGGAAAAAATGAATAAGTAATTTCTCATCATGAGCATATGCAGTCATTTTATTGTAATTAATGATCAAGTATGTCTTGAGACACTTGATTCCATCATACTTTTCAAAATCCAAAACCTTAGATTTAGGTGGAATGGTCATATTTAGAACCAAGCAAAGTTCTTTCACACTCAAAGATTCATGATTATCCATTCCTTCTAAAGCTCAAATCCTTTCTTCCATAAGTTCAAACCTATGTTGAATGCTTGAATTTTCTTTAAAGTCTTGCAATCAATTTTTTGCCTTCGTTAATTCTTTCGGTTAAGTAAAGTTTGAGATAATGATTGGGCTCGGATGACACCCTCCATAAGATTGCATCAACTGAGCTTGACATTGTTGTAGCCTCATAAATTGATGTAACGGGATAAGTGAAGGGAATTGGGTATCATTGTTTCATTGGAGCGGATTATTGTCTTGTTCGGACAGAGTCTATCCATAACTCTTTTGTCCTTATTTATTGTCACCGTAATGTCCCTCGATTTAGATATGTGCTCCTTGATTTCTATTTGAGGTCGTTCCACTTTATCCATATGAGCTTGCGTGTCCTTCCCCTTTTTTTTGATATCTTCGTAGACCTAAAAAGAAAATGAAGGACAACCTGAGCACTATCAAAGATCTTCCTGATCATGATTCGTTCTTGCAAAGGTTTAGGAAGAATTCTTTACCTCTAGAGAGCAATAATTGTTGATGACAATACTAACTTCTCCATCATTGAAATTGATAGAGTTTTTGTCATGCGCAGATGAATGAATGAAATGTCATGGAATGAAAGTATGCATGAATAGGTGAATCCAAGGACAAAATTTGAAGAATAATAATTAATTGAATGGATTTATAAAAGAAATTTACCACAATAGAGACAAGGATGGAAAGAATTTCAGAGCAAGATTCAATCATTCAATTTTGCAAGCTCAATTTGACCCATGGCAACAATTTGTAGCATTCCAAGTGTAATCGTAAACAACAATTTCAGAGCAGAATTCCAGCACTGGTTTTGGACGGGGGAATATATTTCCTCGACCAATACGCGATTCAAAGAATGGAGAAAAATTGATTCCATTCCCAAATTGGTCAATTTTCAACTTTGGTTTTACTTCTTTTTATGTTATATATTTTCCAACATAGCAGGATTTTATGTCAGGAGGATTTTAAAGAGGGGTTCGGTTCACAGGCCCATGACACCCTTTCAAGTCCTAATCGGTGGTCAGTGTAGCCCAGCCCATGATCAATTGCAAATTACGGGGGTGCAACTGTCAAGAAAAGAAGAAATGGAGTCAATTCGGCTTACAAGCTGCTCGAGATTAAAAGTGTTAATGGACCGAATTGGATATAGTTATTCAATTTTTATTTTAAAATATTAAAATCTTTAAAATGATTTTCAATTATTTGTATCAATTTTTCAAATGTTACAATAGGAAGGGCTTTGATGAATAAATTTGTTAAATTGTTTAACAAATTTATTGAATACTAATATCATTTTTTTTCTTGGAGATCATGACTAAAAAAGAATTATTGATGAAATATGTTTTGTTCTATTACCTTTAATATATTCTTCTTTTAACTTTGCTATGCAAACAATATTATCCTTTTATAATGTTGTTGAAATTTCTTTTTTGGTTGACAAGCCACACGTTTCTTAAGTATTTTTAGTTAATCTTAATTAGACACATTCACAACTTCTCTTATAAATTGTCAAAATTTTTACAAGGTTAGAGGAAGTAACAAATATAATTTGTTTTACAAAACACTATGAAATAGTTGTATCTCTATATGTAAATAAATAACTTGTCTAGGATAAAGTTTTGTATAGATCATATAAATATTCTGCATCTGCATAATCAATTAAATTTAATTTTGCTATATTTGAGTAATATAAACTCATGTCCATTGTTCCTTGAAGATATCAAAGCATATGCTTAATTCCATTCCAATGTTTTTAAGTTTGAGGAGAATTATATCTTGTTGATATTTATAGCAAATGGTATATCAAGTTGTGTATTATAGCAAGATATATTAGTGCTCCAATGACACTAAGATATGATACTTCAAGACCAAGAAATTCTTTATCATTCTCATGAGGTCGGACAGGGTATTTTTTACGTCCAATGACTTTGCAACCATTGGTGAACTCAATGGATATGTTTTGTCCATATAACATTGTTTTAGCACTTTTACTATATAATTGGATTGATGGATAAAAATTCTATTTGTTAAGTATTCAATCTAAAGACCTAAACAAAACTTGTTTTTCCAAAATCTTTCATCTCAAATTTTTTCTGTAAGTGATCAATGGTTTTTGATAACTCTTCTAGAGTTCCAATAATGTTTACGTTATCAACATAAATAGCAATTATCTTAAATTCAAATCTGAATCTTTTTATAAAAACACATGAGCATATAAGATCATTTTTATAGCCTTCCTTCAACAAATATTCACTAAGATAATTATACCACATACGCTTATATTACATTAATCCATATAAAAATTTATTTAATTTAATCAAATAAATTTTTTGGGAATTCAAATTATGTGCTTTAAGCAACTTAAATCCTTAAGAGAGTTTCATATATATATATATATATATATGTCAAATGAACCATATAAATAGGCTATAGCTACGTTTATTAGGTGCATTTTAATCTTCTTATTTATTACCAGACTAGTTAATATAGTAATTACATCCACTACAGAGAATATATTTCTTCATGCTCAATACCAAATCTTCAAATAAAACCTTGTGATACAAGTCATGCTTTATATCTCATAGTTCCATTTTTCTCATTTCGTATTTGCACAAATACTCATTTATATCTCATTGGTTTTACATCATTTGGTGCATGAAATATAGGTCCAAAAATTTCATGTTTTGCGAGTGAATTGCACCTTGATTACGTCTTTCCACATTGACCAATCATTTCTTTCTCTACATTCTTCAACAAATGTAATTTCAATATCCTCATTTTCTTTCATAATATTGAGCACTATATTATATACAAAAATATCGTCAACATTTATTTCATTACGATTCTATATATTTTTGTCGTTACATAATTTATTGAGATCTTTTCATTTTCATTGATTTCAAGTACTTGAATTTCTTTTGGAATTTGATCAATTATGTAAGGGGGTCTCTTTTAGAGTTTCTATTTCATCATTCTGACAATCTTGAATATTTGCTTCTTTTTTTTCGAGGATTTTATCTTTGGAACCAATTGGTTTCCCATGTTTCTGGCCTACCTTGTCTTACAAGGACGTCAATTCTAATAGGAACATTTGCAACTAGTACATAAGATTTAGTTATTCTTTTTAGGTCAATAAATACATCTAGTAACTAATTTGCTATATTTTGTAAATAAATTATATTTTGAATTTCAAGTTCATATTAATTTGTGTGAGGATCAAAACTAGATAATGATAATGTGTTCCAAGATAATTCCTTTTCCAGCTGCTTATTTTTCTCTCCCTAATATTGAAAAAATTATTTCATCAAAATAAAAATCAGTAAACCTTGCTGTGAATAAACCTCTTGTTAATAGTTTTAAATATTTAATTATAGATGTAGATTCGTATCTAACATATATTCCTAACCTTCTTTGAAGATCCATATTTGTTTGTTGTGTTGGAACAATTAGAACATATATCACACATCTAAAACTTCTTAGATGGGAAATATTTGGTTTCTAACCATAACCAATTGTATAAGGGAGAATTTTTAATAACTTGTAGGCATGATGCGTACAAGTGCTGCTACATCCAAAATGGCATTTCTTCCAAATATAAATTAGAAGTTTAGATTTCATAAGCAATGGATTTGCAATCAGTTGGAAGTATTTAATAAATGATTTGTGTATGAACATGAGCAACAAGTTATTCAACAATTATTCCAACTAATATGCCATATTTATTAAAAACTTGGGATATAAATTCACCAACATTGTAAACACGAATAGTCTTAATAGCATAATTAGGAAAATGTGTTTGTAAACGAATAATTGCGAATGCCAAATTGCAAGCTGATAATGAGCACTCATGCAAACTTGGGATTAAAACTGTAAATATGTAAACGATCCATATAGTGGATGTATAAATTCATATATATCACCCTGAATATGTTTAAAATATGTAAGCGATTTAGTCCCAACTTTAGCTACTAATGGCCTTATAATTAATTTGTCTTTAGAGCAAGCAATGCATGAGAATTCATTAGATTGAAAAAATTTTTTGTTTTTCAATGGATGACTACATTTATTTTCAATAATCTTTCACATCAGTATTAATCCAGAATGGCCTAACAAGTCATGCTAAACATTAAAATCATTAATAAACTCCTACTTTACTATAACATGAGTTTGAATCATTCTAATATTTGTATAGTACAATATGGAAAACAAAATGGCTAAATTCTTTTTTTATTATTATTGTACACTTCTTACCCAAGATAATAAATGTAATATAAAGGTATTAATTGTCTCTTTATTTGTTGTCTCAACACGATTTCCTTTTAGACAAATATTTTTAAAGCTTAATAAATTTATTTGAGATGTTAAAAATAATACATCATTTATTATAAACTTTGTTTCACAAGGTAGTAAAGTATTGGCTCTTCCAAAGCTTTCAATTAATCTTGTACTACAAATATTGTATTGACATTGGTTTCTTCCATTGTCAAGTGCGAAAAATATTTTTTGTCTTTAAATATAGTGCGTGTTGTAGCAATGTCTGCAAGACATATATTTACATCATGGATCTTGGATCCAACAAGATGAATATCCGTGTTTTTCTTCAATAAAATAAGATATTTACAATACAAGACTTACAAGTTAACATAAAAGAATATTAAATATATAACTAAAAATTACATAATAAAAATATATTATTTAATATAATAAGAACATATTAAAGTATCTTCTTGATATAGTTATACTAAAATATATTAACTACTATTAAAAAATTTCATTCTTAGATATTTTTGTTATCAATCAAATGATTAATTCCTTTTTTAGGACAAGAAAATCAATAATGGAAATTTCCATTACCAATCATGCAATCCATTCCTCTTTCAAGGTAGACAAACATCTTGATGTATTATATCAACTTGGCCTTGGTTAAAATCATCACAAAATGTTTTAGTTTTCAATGATACTTGATAAAATTCAAGATGTACAAAAAGTACATAATCATTGGTCTTTCACGTCGCATCAATGACAATACGTTTTCTATATTCCTTCTATTCTTTCCATTGTTGTCTTTTTGTTATTTATCTACTTTTGGTGGGTTAGTGGATTAAGGTATCTATCCATTTCTTGTGGTAAAATTATCCATCAACTTTTGGTGGCAAAATTATCCATCCACTTTTGGTGATAAATTTATTCGTAGAATTAAAATAATGATAGTATAAATTATTATGGTGACATTTTTCATGTCCATGATTATAATTATTAAATGCTGTTGAATTCACTTCAGATAATAGATAGATTCATGGCCATGACCATAATTATTAAATGATATCGCATTCATTTTATGGAATAGATGAATTTGTGATTTTTTTATTAGTAGCTTGTTTGTTGCATTCATTTTAGGGAATGGACATTCATGATTTTTCATTAATAGCTATATAATAGCAAATTCACTTTCCAGTTAAGGGACAAAAAAAATATATTCTACGTGACAGTAAAATTGATATTAGAGTTGATCTTTAGGGAATGAAAACATCGAAGAGGTATCAAGTCATTTACTTGATTTTCTAAAACTAGAAATCAAAAATCAACCATTGAAATTCTTTTGAAGTGAGAGGATGAAAGTAAAATAATACTAACTCTTACCTAATTTCCTAAAACTAGAAATCAAAACCCAATCATTGAAATTCTTTTGAAGCTTGAAGACGATGAAAATAAAACAATTTCAAAACTTGAGAGATCAAATAATTGTGCTAATAACGTGTTATGAAATAAAACTTGAAATAACAACTACAAGAAAAAGTATTTAGAGGGAGTAACAAAATTGTATTCAAGTATGTATATACCGATGTGAGACCTTGTCAAGCTCGATTAAAAGACGGTATTGTACCGAGTGGTACAACCAAGTTAAATCGAGCCTTGGACTAGTTTAATAAAAATTCTAAGAGGAATTTGAAAATTCTAAAACCCACAGAATGACTTAAAATAGTGATTCAGAGTTCAAGGTTTAGTTTGGAGTCAATCGGGAAAATTGACCGATTAGGGACAAAACGGTCATTTTACCATTTGACAATAAAATAGAGATTTTTAGTAAAGATTTGATCACATTTGGCCAAGAATAATTGTATGAAATATAATTATGATTATTGGAGTATAAAATGAAGTTTAGTAGTGAAAAATTGTGAATTCCCGGTATTTTTGGAGCACCAAGGCAAAATGGTAATTTTACCACTAGAGGACCAAACAGGAATTTTTAGAAAAGATTTTTTTGCCCCATTTGATTAAGATTGATCAATATTAGTGTTATTTGATGTTGAAAAGTAAAAATAATGTAACTTCGGTACATTTCGGAGTATAGGGGCAAAATTGTAATTGTTTCGCTTCGGGGGCAAATCGGTAAATTTTTCACCCCAGCACTTGTCAAGATCAAGGGATTTTATTTGTGGTAGGATTGGATAAATACAAGAATAATTGTGGTCAAAAATTCAATAGAAAAAGTTAAAAAGTTAAAAAAATGGACCAATGGCATTATGCCATGTGGCAAGCCATTAGTTTTTATTATTAAACTATAAAATCAGCTTATAACCTTCTCTTTTTCTCTCCAAAAATTGTCATGAACCAGAATTGAGGGAAAGCAAATGAGAACAAAGGGAAAAAAAATAAGAAAACTAGCCAAAAATTAAAGGAATTCAAGGGTTTTTCAAGAATCAAGCCAAAAAAAGGTGAAATTTCTTTAGATTTACTTTAAACCTAGCTTACCCATGCTTTACTTCTTAATTCCCATGGTTGAATATTGAGTTATCATGATGAATTCGATTCTAAAAAATGGGTATGGAAGAGAAATTTATGTTGGATTGGCTTGATTTTGGACTATGTTAATGTTTGGTGATAGTTAAGCATGGTTATGAACAAAAATAAAAGAAAAACATTCAATTGCTCTAGGATTCTTCATTGGCTGAACCATGAGGGTTGAATATCAAAGAGGAATTGTTTAAATTTCAAGGAAAACAAATTAGGAAAATGAAGAATTAAGTGAGAAAAGTGATTAGGAAAAATCATGGTGCTAGTGCATCGTAATGACCAAATTCTTCCATGAAGGAATTGAGGGATTTCAATGCTGAAATTTAGTTATTTGAAATGTGATTGGTGAATTAAGATATTAGAGGAGGAATGAAGTAATTTGGAGGTGATTTGGATATAATTGTCAATTAATCGGGTGATCGACCAAATTTAGTCGATATCGCGATTAAGCGATATTCGAACACATTTTCGCATTTACATATCATGCATTAGTAATTTAAATTAGTTTGTATTAGCTTAGGGGCAATATAGTAAATTTTTTAATTTTATTCTATGTCAAGGTGGTGAGATTTTCGAAAAAGGCAAAGAGATCGCGCCCGAGGACCATTAGTCCGAGTACACCCAAAAACTTGTGAGTGAATTTGAATTTCAAAAATGGTTTTGGGAAATATGAACTTATTGAATAAAATGCTTGAATGATTTTATTCAATCTTCTTTAAAAAGAATGGGTACCATGGGAACAAGCTTTTCATGAAATATTATTTTATTGATGTGAAATTTGATGTGTTGAATATTGCTCATCTATATGATGCTTACATGTATGGTTAAGAAATTTATGTGAACTCGATGTAATCGTGCACGTGTGAAGTGGGAAATGCATATGCCTGTAATGGTGTGCAAAGTGGGGACAGCGATGCGTAACGCCCACGATTCCTAGAAAATTTTAGTTGAGCAAAGTGGGGACGGCGATGCGTAGCGCCCACCCACGATTCCTAGAAAATTAGATTTGAGCAAAGTGGGGACGGCGATGCGTAGCGCCCACGATTCTTGGAAATTTTAATGCGTGAACTTTGGTGAAGCGTGATTATCTGTCCAGGGGCTTGCAGGGACGGCGATTCGTAACGCCTACAAGTGCTCTGATAAATGTCTCTTTTACCACCAAGGACAGTGAAGACTTGGCGGTGTATATGATTGTTCTTTTTTTTGTGAATATATGTGTGATTGTATGGTATGCGAATTGCTTTAAATTGAGGAAAAATGGTTAACACAAAACCCTCGTTCAACGACGAGTTATGATTACGCTTCGCTCAAACAAGAATGCCTTACCGCTGCAGCGATAATTGTCGATTTTGCTATCTAGCTAGAACAAATCCCGGGTTAAGTGGAAAGGGTTCAAATATTAGCTAGATCAAAAACTGTCTCGTTTTCAACTGGTGCATCATGATTGTCAAATTTCCTAGTTAAGATTGCTTGTTCCCTTCTAATATTCACTCATTGAGTATTGCACTCACCATTTTAAAATTTCATGTTTTCAGATCAGGAGACTGTTGGACCCTAGATCGAGGAGTCCCCGTAGTGCATCTCCTGGTTAAAAGGTGGGCATTCAGCAACAACCCATTTCTTTTACTGTAAATTTCTCCGCTAGAAGTCATGGGCCTTTTGTATTGTGAATATGTACATGTAATGTACATTATCAAGTTACATGCTTGAACAATATGTATTTGCATATTTTATTGATAATGCCATTGTGAATTGGCTTTGTGTGCACACTGGGTGCATTACGTGTGTATGCATCACACAGTCATACGATAGGTAAAGTACATGAAAATAGGCTTGCTTGGGCTTGGTGAGCTATGGTCATTGGGTCCATGTGCTGGTCATAGCCTGAAAATTGGGTCGTGACAACAGATGAAGTAAGAGGTTTATTTATAGGTTAATAACTCCTTATTTAGATAGAATTTACAAGATAAAGATAATAATAAGTGATTAGATAGATAGATTAAATTTTAATCTTCATCCAATCTAATTTTCATCTAAATCTAAATATATATAACATAAATGGATATTCACAACATTGAAGTATTGAACAAACTCATATAAGCAAAACATCTCAAGTATCCTTGACCATGAGACATATAATTATCACTATAAATAAGAACCAAAATTCCAATCGTAGGGATTAATATTGACATAATAGAGGTAAATGAATCAATAAAGTAACCAAACTCGAAAGGAAAATCATTATTGATGGTCCAAGACCATACATATTGATAGATAGAACTTCTATTTATTTGTTGAGTACACAAATCGAATGAAAAAATCATATCTATACTTAATAATAAAATATTGGGAAACCATTTTGCGGGAATCTTTCGCAAAATTATCAAATAATTAGAATGGTTCCTTATTAGACCATGGTATTTGATTCGCCAAATACATCATTATTCTATATTCTTTCATATATATGGCACAACCCAATCCTTGTTTTTCAAGTTTAGAATTCCTTACTATTTTTCGAACCGAAATTTTAAATGAAAATAAAATAAATGAAATAAAAGTATTAGAAAAACATAAATAATATAAAACTAAACAGAAATAATATATACAAATAAATATATAATTATAATATTCTAATATAAACAGTATTATAAATTATTATAAATTATAATATAAATTATAAAATATTATAATATAAATAACAAGATATAAGAAATATACTCTTGACAGTAATATATGTTGGCTCTTTTAGTTTTTTATGATAATAAAACATTCCCATTCATTTTTCTAATGCCTTTATTTAAGTGTGCAGGACAAAGATTGTAGGTAAAGAATAAACCAATTCTCTATAAGTATGTACCAAAAATTAGATGAATATGGAGACAAGATTGATTAATAAGAAAGAAGCTCTTTAGTTGAATAAAGAAGTATGTTGGTTGACTAAAATTCAAATTGGAGAAATGACAGGTTGAAGAATATTGAGAAACAGAACCAACTTAGTTGACCAAGAAATGAGTTAGTTGACTAAGTGCTCTATGCCAGAATCTGCGATCAGAAGATAGAACCAACTTAGTTAACCAAGGAAGAAGTTAGTCGACTAAGAGCTCTTTGTCTGCAATTTGAACAAAAGCACTACAAGACAGATTAACAACTAGAATCAACTCCAAACTGTTTCCAACAATCATAAACTACCAAACTACCATCAGACTTGCTTCTCCAAGTATAAAAGAGTCTTCCAAAGGTTAGAGAAGAAGTTTTGAGGGATTTCAACACTTTCATGTCACAACCCGAAACTCCCATCGAGCTCATGACAACCGCCGCGATGTCGTGATAGACATTCATTTCCTGGAACTCCCATATCAATTTTCTCATTTCCCCTGTGAGTGATAGTTACTAAAATTATGTTTTAAAGTGGTATTGACCATTTTCGATTCAAAAATAGTCAAAAAGAAAATTCTACTACATAGGGGTATTTTGGTCATTTTTTTCAAAAATTTTGAAATCGGCTACCAATGTAGTATGTGGGTGAAAAACATACATTCTAAGATCAAAAATAAATTTGGATGTCTAAAACCTTCATTAAAAGTGAAAATACAACTGTTGGGATAAAATAAAAATATTAAATAAAATATTCTATTTTCTTATAAAACAATTTTTATAGAAAGCTACGTAAAAAATTTTTGGGATGTAAAACTAAAATAAATTCATGCATATAGTAGTAAGAATAACGAAAGTATGCAGTTAAATTTACTATGACACATGGGCCCCCAAATGACAAAATTGAACTAAGGCTGTGAGTCGATAAACCTTTGATCTCCAAGGTTGCAGCTCTCAAAATTTGTCTCTTGACGATATTGGCTAACTACTGACTATCCTGAGCCTAAAATGGATGGAAATGAGGGTGATGATATTTTATAATCCCAGTGAGTAAACAAATATCACCCAAAATATCTAAAGTCGAGTAAAGGGAGATGATCAAACATTCTATCGTACTTTGATTTATAACATTCCAAACTCATTTCAACTAGATGAAATAAATTCATTTTTACTCAAACAATCGATATGGTTTATGAATTTCTTAAAACTTGGCTTCTGCCAAAACTTATACTTGGTGACACCTTGATCAGAGGCATCCATCCGACCTCGCGAAGGCTGTTAAAAATTTCATATATACATAAAACATATTTTTACGTTTGAAAATACAGTCGTTCCTTGGCGTTAGCTGAGTTCACCTTCACGTGGTGGTTTGGCGTGAAGTGAACTCTATCATACCTCAGGACAGACCCTTTACACCTCTACAACTGAGATAAAAGTATATAGTGGGGTTTACCGTGCCCCCTCTAAATAGGCTGGTCCACGGAAACCCAACTACTGCAGTAGTTAATAACCCACCAATTCAATAAAAGTTTCAATAGAATGACTTGGCAATTTCATTGCTGACCAATTTATCAGGACAAAGAAACAGTTCACAGTTTTTAATACAATTATCAATTCAGCCAATCATGCCATAATATCATAAGCCATTTGATTCAAATCATAATTTATAATACAACATGTGATCTCTAATTACTCTAATTTCAAATCAATCATCCAATTTTCAATTCAATTTATAAAAATTCAATTTATTTTATAAATTCACATTTTTCTCATAAAAGAAACAATTCGCCATTTAAAATCATTTTCCCACAAAATCACCACATTGAATAAAATTACTCTAGATAATTAAGGCAATAATAAGATTACTCATAGTATCAGGAGTCGATGTATTCCTAGTCTCGATCTTCGAGTACAATCTTTGTACTTTTACCAGAATGCTCACCACCTATATACAATACATGACACATAATTCAATATATTGTGTCACATCATATAATTCTATTTCAAGCTTTATACTAATGTATAAAATAGGATGGAAAATCCTCAGGTAACTATCCAAATACGGTATTGACTTAATTCGATTTATTACCCGATTAAATGACCAATACATCCGATTTAAATCCAATTGATTCCATTTCTCCTTTAATACTCTAATTCATCAAATACTAGTCAATTAACATGAAATGTGGCAAAATCGCCTTCACATTTCATTTTGGAATATTTGGCCAAGGTGTGTCCACTAACACTAAAATTTTTTCAATCTACATTCTTACACCATAAATCTTTAATTCCCACACCATAAACCATTATTTTCCCTATCAAATCACTTGATATTCAAGCAAATTCATCACCAATAATTCACATAGGAAATTCAGCCTATGAGGGTTTAATATGAAATTTATGGTTTCATGCTAAATATCATCATTTCCGGTTTCCATCACCACTATTCATTAAAACCATTAAATCCTAACCAATTAACATCAAATGTCACAAAATTCCTTTCTAATATTCACTCCACAAAATTCGGCCTTGATGGGTTACCAAAGAACATGTGATTTTCTCATTTAATTTTCTTTCCAAACATGACAAACTAACTAAAAACACTAACATATCTCAAAATCCACCTAAAATCATCATCAAATCTTCTCTCTCTAAAATGGGTCAGCCATGAATCCTTCATAAAATCATGTAATCCAACCATGGAAATTGAAAAATAAAGCATAGGAAAGATAGAACACAAGCTAGAATTAAGAAATTTCACCTTTAATGGCTTGTTTCCTTGAAATCCACCAACTTCCCCTTGAATATTTCACTCTAGGGTTTGTTCTTCTTCCTTTCTCTCTTTTTTCCTCTTTGTCTGACCAACATGAATGAATTTTGAGGGTTTATGGGCTGGTTTTTAAAGCTTTATATGCATGGTTATCATTTTGACACGTCACCATTTTATTGGCCCATGTGTAAATACTTAATAATTAAGTTATCTCACTCCACCACACATAATTATCCACAGTACAATATGAAATTCATGTGTTGGATATGTGTTGGTGGTGTCAAATTACCATTTTGCCCCCGAGGTGGCAAAATGATTATTTTGCCTCTATGCTCGGAAAAATGTCAGAATTAAAATTCTTCACTTCTCAAACTCAAATTATACTCCAAATGATCATTCTTAGTCATTCTTGGTCAAAACTTCTTCCAATATTCCAATTTTATCCTCGGGTGGAAAAATTACCATTTTGCCCCTAGATCGTGAAAATTCCAGTTTCACTCCAAATCAGTCCTCGAGCTCCAAATCACCATTTTAAGTTATTCTTGGACTTTAAAATTCTCAATTTCATCTTAAAATCTGCATTTGAACTTGTTCGAGGCTTAAATCAACTTAGTTGTAACTCTTGTTACAATACCGACTTTTAATGTTTTTCCGAGGCATTCGAGTATACAAACATTCCATCCAGCACATGGATAACATTGCGTATATTTTATAAAGTCGAGCTTTACAGCACTACTCCCCTTAAAATAAAATTTTGACCTCAAAATTTCACTTATCAAATTCGGAGAGAAGATGATGGTATTAATCTTTCATCTGATGCTCAATTTCCTATATCAATCGTGTTAATTTCAATTGCAATTCATACTTATTCACGTATGTCGATCATCATCTTATTACTTTATTCTTTATCAACTTCTCAACATTCATTCATTCCTATCCTCACACACTATTATAAAGCTTGCAACATCATTAGCATGCCATATTCATTTCTGTACGTATTCTCCATGTTAAAGAAGATTAAACGTCTTAATTATTCCTATATTTATCTCATGCCTCTAACCTATATTGTATCTTTCTTGCATTTCGATATTGATTTGTCATTTAAGACTTAAACTCATTTGAGTCAGGCATACCTCAAATATTTTTCAAATTCCAAATTCCTGTAATATATTAAGATGTTTCATTATCTAACTTCTTTATCAAATTTAACTTCAATCATCTATTGTTCCATTCTTTCATATAGACATAGCATCCTTTTGCCTTGGTCAATCTACAATTTGTTCTTGAAATTGCAAGACTTGAAACTAAGATCTCCTCAAATACTTTTTCAATGCCAATACGAATATCGCTTTCAGCTTACAGCTTCCTTTTTATAACCACATGACTTAATGCTCGTGGAAACAAGCATGTGACCAATTACCCTGTAACTTAGCTGTTTGGCTCCTTAGCCAGTTTCAAATCGTACACCTTATACTTATTGCGTATAATTTATAATTCTTTTTTTAAGGGTGTTTAAACATTCTATAGACACTTAATCATTTATTTGCTTTTTCGTACTTCGAGCATATCATTTCCATAAAGGCATGCACTTGCTCACCCAATTATCTAATTGCATACTCACTACTCATGCTTCAATTTTTCTCCAAAGGTTTCTAGCATGCCACTTAGTTTGCTTATGTTGTTTTTAACCCTTTCTTTTCAACAAAATCAAGACAATATTTGTAAATTTTCATAGCCATAAATTCTATATAAATTCAGTTGCTATATCGTTCTTGAAATCTTCATTCACACATTTATCACTTGGTATTAACATCACTTATCAATATCTCATACATTTATCTAATCTTTCCCTCATTTTCTCTTCAGCCTTTAACAAGGTCTAATCTCTTGTCTTCCTTATTTCTTAAGATTTGACTTTAGTCACATATTATTCGTTTCGGCACTCCACATATTAATTTATTATTATGTATCCATCTCAAAATTTCTCTAACTTTTCCTTCTCTTATATGCCAATATATATATATAAGGCAATAAAGACAATCTTCAATTCATTCATATCAATGCCTTTCAAAAACCTTAAAATTCCCATTATCAAGATTTTGAATCAAGTTTATTGACTTTAGTTCAACTCATACGTCCAATTTCACATCTGCCACACTTTATTCATGTGTCCCGGACAGGTCCTAGACATGAAGTGTTCCTAGCATCGTAGTACGATGACTGTCGAAGTTTACTTAATCAATGTTATTCATCCAAATTTAAGATTACTACCTTAATCATCCTTAACCATTTGGTTTTCCTCCAAGCTTACATCATAATTTCCATAACCATTTATATTCCCTTGTGCTTATCACAAATGATAGGTAAGGTCAATATTTTCAAATTCATATTATCCGATAACACTTGTCAACAATCACCAAATTCCTCTTTAGCATATTCTTTCCATAATATATAGTAACTTCACCATATAGTATCACAGCGCTATGTTCCTCCATTCTACTATCATGCATACTCCACCGAAATTAATTAAAAGGTTTACGTACCTTGACTAATACTAATTCCATTTATTCATATCTTAAATACTTCAAGTTTGTAAATTACAACTCCAAGTGTATGTCCACATATTGATAATCTTTATATATATACACATCATCATACACATAATTACTTATTACTTACGGTATACCTTTGTTTTCATCATCCATTACTAATAATTTTTATCTTAATATTCCCCTAATACATTGAAGACTCCAAATAACGAAGCTTACCATCCAAACCAATGACTATATTTTAACTTGTGAGTCTTATCTTTATGTCGCTCCCAATATCTAAGTTCACGGAGAAGCTTTTCAATTCACGTAATATTCTCTTATGCTTTCTCCGTATGCTTCCAAATTACTTAAACACATGCTTTAATAGAAATTTGTTGAGGACTTAAACAATCAAAGGTTCATCTTAAACACATTTATAACTTTAACAATTCAACGTATGTCTATATATTGATAACCTCTATACATGTTATGATCATGGAAATCGCAACTTGTAAAGTTAACTTTCTATCACAAGTTTTGGATCAGAACCTTAGTCTCCATATATCTAGTTTTGAATATATTTCACTACTGATATTCATATACCTTCATCGCAACATTTAGTGCAATTTTATTAAGTAACAATCTCCAATTTACTCTTAGTTATGTATACCACAGATTGCATACCACTTATTGTCAAGAGCTTAACCTTACTCATCAGTTCTTGACTACTTACATTTATAAAATGAATAATTCATTGTCATACCTTGTAGTTGCTTAATTCATTATTGACTTCTTTCATCAGTCCACCATAATAATATAAGATGATCAACATTACCACTAAAATAAATATTCTTCCACAGTAACGATTTTACCAATCTACTTTTGTCATACTAAAAGATTACCATACAGATTAAACCATTTAAACAACCATCTTATGGTCCGCACAAGTCATACAAAACAAAACAAACTCTTAATTCTTTTAAACAAATAACTACTGCTATTTCCTTTTTCACTACAACTTCCTAAGGTCAAGATAGTACAAAATTCAACGAGATTGTTAAGATTCTACTCTCGTTTTTCCTCAGAATCCTCTTCCAAATCCTTTTCTATCTCTTGAGATTTTTCTTTTTGTTCTCTAATCCAAGCTTGTTGGATTCTCCGACATTCCTCGTCACTCACCAGTGCAGCATTCTTTCCGCACCTAGGAGGAAAATGTCGTACGGTTGTCACATTCCTCGAACGGCACCTACCTTCAGTTATCATCACTTTCGTTCTTTCCTTGGCATACGCCTCAGACTCTTTCAAGAGGGAATTTCTTATACTTATATTAACGTCATTACTACTAGCACTTTCATCAGTCTCACTAGTGCTAGAGCTTTCCTGTCTCTGAACTTTCTCTCCTAAATTCGATGGAGTCCAATTAATAAGAACTCTAAATGGATATCTTTTTGGACTGCTCGATTCCGAGCGCCATCTACTCCTAGCAGTAGAGTCTAACGATTCTTTGCTAATACTATAGGAGGTATAGGAATCTCCATTCCTCCTAGACATGGTGTGTGAGTACACGATGCACCACAAAACTTATACGTAGCCAAATGATAATTTCTTAATCATTTATGCACCATAGGAGTAAGTAAATTTCTAAATGTAGATGCACACGTGTAGCTCGATCCAATCTAACTTAACTTGGGGCCACACTGAAATTGCAACTTTTAAAATCTCTTTAAAACCAAAAACTCTGATATCTTTAAAACCAAAAGCTCTGATACCACTTTAACTGTCACGAACCGGAACTCCTATCGATCCTGTGACAACCACAGCGATGTCTCGATAGACATTCATTTCCTAGAATGCCGACTGAGACCTCGCAAGGTTTTCATATCAGTTTTCTCGTTTCCCATGTGAGTGATAGTTACTAAAATTATGTTTTAAAGTGGTATTGACCATTTTTTATTCAAAAACAGTGAAAAAGAAAATTCTACTACACAGGGGTATTTTGGTCATTTTTCTCAAAAATTTTGAAATCGACTATAAATGTAGCATGTGGGTGAAAAACATACATTCTAAGATCAAAAATAAATTTAGATGTCTAAAACCTTCATTAAAAGTGAAAATACAACCGTTAGGATAAAATAAAAATATTGAATAAAATAATCTACTTTCTTGTAAAACAATTTTTATAGAAAGCTACATAAATAATTTTTGGGACGTAAAAGCAAAATAAATTCATGCATACAATAGTAAGAATAACCAAAGTATGCAGCTAAATTTACAATGACACGTGCGCCCCCGAATGACAAAATTGAACTAAGGCTATGAGTCGGTAAACCTTTGATTTCCAAGGTCGCAACTTTCAAAATTTGTCTCTTGACGATATCGGCTAACTACTGACTATCCTGAGCCTAAAATGGATGGAAAGGAGGGTGGTGATATTTTATAATCCCAGTGAGTAAACAAATATCACCCAAAATATCTAAAGTCGAGTAAAGAGAGATGATCAAACATTCCATCGTACTTTGATTTATAACATTCCAAACTCATTTCAACTAGATGAAATAAATTCATTTTTACTCGAACAATTGATATGGTTTATGAATTTCTTAAAACTTGGCTTCTGCCAAAACTCATACTCGGCAACACCTTGATCAGAGGCATCCATCCGAGCCTGTGAAGGCTGTTAAAAATTTCATATACACGTAAAACATAACGTTTGAAAACACAATCGTTCCTTAGCGTTAGCTGAGTTCGCCTTCACGTGGTGTTTTGGCGTGAAGTGAACTCTATCATACCTCAAGACATACCCTTTACGCCTCTACAACTGAGATAAAAGTATATAGTGGGGTTTACCTGCCCCCTCTAAATAAGCTGGTCCACAGAAACTCAACTGCTGCAGTAGTTAATAACCCACCAATTCAATAAAAGTTTCAATAGCATGGCTTGGCAATTTCATTGCTGACCAATTTATCAGGACAAAGCAAACAGTTCACATTTTTCAATACAATTATCAATTCAGCCAATCATGCCATAATATCATAAGCCATTGATTCAAATCATAATTTACAATACAACCTGTGGTCTCCAATTACTCTAATTTTAAATCAGTCATCCAATTTTCAATTCAATTTATAAAAATTCAATTTATTTTATAAATTCATATTTTTCTCATAAAACAAACAATTTGCCATTTAAAATCATTTTTCCACAAAATCACCACATTGAATAAAATTACTCTACATAATTAAGGTAATAATAAGATTACTCACAGTATCGGGAGTCGATGTATTCCTAGTCCCGATCTTCGTGTACAATCTTTGTACTTTTACCAGAATGCTCACCATCTATATACAATACATGACACATAATTCAATATATTGTGTCACATCATATAATTCTATTTCAGACTCTATACTAATGTATGAAATAGGATGAAAAATCCTCGGGTAACTATCCAAATACGGTATTGACCTAATTCGATTTATTACTCGATTAAATGGCCAATACGTCTGATTTAACTCTAATTGATTCCATTTGTCTTCCAATATTCTAATTCATCAAATAATAGTCAATTAACATGAAATGTGGCAAAACCGCCTTCACATTTCATTTTGGATTTTTCGGCCAAGGTGTGACCACTAACACTAAAATTTTTTCAAGCTACATTCTTACACCATAAATCTTTAATTCCCACACCATAAACCATTATTTTCCCTATCAAATCACTTGATATTCAATCAAATTCATCACCAATAATTCACATAGGAAATTTGGCCTATGAGGATTTAACATGAAATTTGTGGTTTCATGTTAAATATCATCATTTTCGATTTCCATCACCACCATTCATTAAAACCATTAAATCCTAACCAATTAACATCAAACGTCACAAAATTCCTTTCCAATATTCACTCCATAAAATTCGACCTTGATGGGTTACCAAAGAACATGTGATTTTCTCACTTAATTTTCGTTCCAAACATGACAAACTAACTAAAAACACTAACTTATCTCAAAATTCACCTAAAATCATCATCAAATCTTCTCCCTCTAAAATGGGTTAGCCATGAATCCTTTATAAAATCATGTAATCCAACCATGAAAATTGAAAAATAAAGCATAGGAAAGATAGAACAAAAGCTAGAATTAAGAAATTTCACCTTTAATGGCTTGTTTCCTTGAAATCCACCAACTTCCCCTTGAATCTTTCACTCTAGGGTTTGTTCTTCTTCCTTTCTCTCTTTTTTCTCTTTGGCCGACCAACATGAATGAATTTTGAGGGTTTATGGGCTGGTTTTCAAAGCTTTATATGTTTGGTTATCATTTTGACACATGTCACCATTTTATTGGTCCACGTGTAAATACTTAATAATTAAGCTATCTCACTCCACCACACATAATTATCCATGGTACAATATGAAATTCATATGCTAGACATGTGTTGGGTGGTGTCAAATTACCATTTTGCCCTCGAGGTGGCAAAATGACGATTTTGCCCCTTTACTCGAAAAAATGTCAAAATTAAAATTCTTCACTTCTCAAACTCAAATTATACTCCAAATGATCATTCTTAGTCATTCTTGGTCAAAACTTCTTCCAATATTCCAATTTTATCCTCGGGTGGCAAAATTACCATTTTACCCCTAGATCGTGAAAATTCCAGTTTCAATCCAAATCAGTCCTCGAACTCCAAATCACCATTTTAAGTTATTCCTGGACTTTAAAATTCTCAAGTTCTTCTTAAAATCTTCATTTTAACTTGTTCGAGAGTTAAATCAACTTAGTTGTACCTCTAGTTATAATACTGAGTTTTAATGATTTTTCGAGGCATTTGAGTATCCAAACATTCCATCCAGCACATGGATAACATTGCGAATATTTTATAGAGTCGGGCTTTACATCCAAGTCGAAAAAGAGCAAGAAAACCAGCAAAACTTTTTGCTTTCTCACTGAACTCAACTCCCATCTTTGTAATTGTGGGCTGCACTTTAACTTGTATCAATTAGATCAACTCAGTGATCACTAGGTATACTCTTTTACCTTCTTCACTTCTATTTTTAGAGTGAGAGAGTCACTCTAAAGGTTGTTTCAAGCTATGTTTGCTTGGAAAAAGTTAAGGTTCTAACTTAGCCTTGAAAAGTTAGGTGTTGGGTTTTTGTTGAGCCCTTGGAAAACCATTGTAAAGGTTATGGCTGAGCCTGGTAAATGCCATTATAAAAGCTTGGTGGGAGATTGGTAATTCCACCTTTTCTTAGTGAATTTGGTTGAAAGTCCTTTGTCACGACCCAATTCCCCAGCCATGACCGGCGCAAGAACCCAATGAGCATAGCTCACTAAGTTCAAGCAAGCCTATTTTCATTTACTTTATTTACTGTACGACTGTGTGATGCATACACTCGTAATGCACTCAATGTGCTCACAAAGCCAATTCCCAATGGCATCATAGATAATAATGTACATGCACTATACCAGTCATGTATTTAGCAATTTACATTGCACACACATATTTACATTCATACCAGTCAAACTTAAACTTTGACAATGTACATTATATGTACATAACCACAATACAAAAGGCCCACGACTTCCAGCGGAGACATTTACAATAAAAAGAGGCAACTATTGAATGCCGGACACCTAACAAGAGACGAACTACAGTGATCCTTCGATCTAGGATTCTACAATCTCCTGATCTGAAAACATGAATTTTTTTGAAAACTGTAAGTACGAAACTCAGTGAGTGAACATTAGGTGGAAATAAGCAATAATATCCAAGAAGTATTTTTAAACCATGATGCACACATTTGGAACAAAACATTTTTTTGATCCAATTTATTATCAAACCCCTTCTCTCAACTCAAATTCATTCACAACGAAGGAGTATTCAGTTTCATACATATGCACTCAGATGAATACAATATCCCACTATCTCACCAGCTCATGTGCAACCCCCACATCGCTCACATAGCTGGAGTCATCACTCAATCTCACCAGCTCATGTGCAACCCCCACATCGCGCACATAGCTGGAGTTATCGTGTGCACCTCGTGCACAAACAATATCACTCAATCTCACCAGCTCATGAGCAACCCCCACATCGCGCACATAGCTGGAGTTATAGGGTGCACATCGTGCACAAACAATATCACTCTCCATATCTCTGCCCCTATCATCACCGACATGTACTCCCCACATTGTACACATGTACGGTTAGAATTATCACATAATATTATTGGTCAATACATATCACACATCAACACACATATATAGCAGCATATTACAGAGCACATGAATTCATGCCTTTATGCATATCACAATTCACACATCAAAACATTTTTATCAAAGGCTTGTTTTCAGGCACATATTTTTAGAAATTTAGAGAAAATCATTCAGATTATCCATTTCAATACACGTACATTTTTCAAAATAATTTGAAATGCAAATTCACTCACAGTGTCAAAAATTCGGATTCTGGGTGCCCTCGGATTAATAGTCCTCAATCATGATTCCTTTGCCTTTTTCGGACGTCTCACCACCTTGACACAGAATAAAATTAGAGAATTTACTATATTGCCCTTAAGCTAATATAAACTAATTTAAATTGCTAACGCATGATAGGCAAATGAAAGATGCATCCGATTATCGTTTTAACGCGGTATTGCCTAATTTTGACCGATTACCCGATTAATCGGCCAATACGTCCGATTTGATTCCAAATTGCACCATTCTTTTTCTAATACCTTAATTCACCACATACCATTTCTAAATAACAATTTTTCAGCATTTAAACCCTTCAATTTCTTCAGATAAAAATTCGGTCATTTCAGTGCATTAGCACTGTAATTTTTCCTACTAAACTTTTTCACTTTAATTTGTCATTTTCTAATTTATTTCATTTCAAATGAAATTATTTCATTTGAAATGAAACAATTTCTCATTGATTCTCAACACCCTAGGTTTGGCCTTGAGTGATTCATGGGGAAATCAAATTTTCTTTTTACGGTTTTGCTTACTAACATGCTAACCTATCTCCAAACACTAACATAGTCTAGAATTAAGCCAATCCAACAATCATTCCTCATCCATACCTATTTTTCAGAATTGAACTCGTCATGATATCTCAATATTCAACCATGGAAATCAAGAACAAAAGCATGGGTATTGTAGATCATAAGCCAAAGTGAAGAATTATTACCTTTTTCAATTGATTTCCCTTGAAAATCTCACTTTTCCTTGGATTTCCACCTAGGTTTTCTTGTTTTTCCCTTTGTTCTTCTTTCCTTTCCCTTAAATCTGGTGTGTGCCAAAATTAGAGAGAGAAAATGGGTTGAAATGGCTGATTTTTAAGCTTTAATAATAAAATAATCAAGCATGCCACATGTCACATGCCTATTTGCCCATTTTTTCTAACTTTTTGACTTTTTCTTTCAATTCTTTTCCGCCACATGATTATTCTAAATCATGATATGATCAAAAGATGACTATGGCTGGAAAAATATTTCTGGTGGTGGAAAATTACGATTTTGCCCCCGGGATGGCAAAATTATGATTTTGCCCCTATACTCTGAAATGTACTGGAATTATATTATTTTCACTGTCCAACCTCAAATAACACTAATATTGATTAATATTAACCAAATGAGTCAAAATCCTTTCAAAAAAATTCCCGTTTAGTCCTCTAGTGGTAAAATTACCATTTTGCCCTTGTGTTCCAAAAACACCGAGAATCAAAGTTTTACACTGATAAACATCATTTTATAATCCAATAATCATAACTGTATTTCATAAACTATTTTTGGTCCAATGCGATCAAATCTTGGCTAAAAATCTCCATTTAATCATCAAATGACAAAATGACCGTTTTGTCCTTAACCGGTCAATTTTTCCAATTGACTCCAAACTGGACCTTAAACTCTGAATCACTATTCTAAGCTATTCTGTGGGTTTCAGAATTTTTAAATTCCTCTTAGAATTTCTATTTGAGCTAGTTCAAGGTTCAATTTACTTAATTGTACCACTAGGTACAATATCGGCTTTTAACAAATTTGACTGGGTCTCACATCCTTGGTTGGATAATCAAGGTAGTGGATGTAGGTCTTGGACCGAACCACTCTAAATCCTTGTCCATTGTCTACTTAGTTTTATTTTTTTTGTCATTTTGATTAGTTCCCCATCTTATTTAAGCGATGAATTAGTGTTATTCACCCTCCTCTAACACTTATATTTGAGACCAACAATATATGTTGTATATGTAAATCCTAGATGTGAAAATAGGTAAAATTCATTTATGAAATAAAAAAAAAGAAATATAGATGAAAGAAAAGAGTAAGGAGGCTATGTGAGAAAGAGAGAAACAGGGTTTTGGATAGATTTTAGTATTTATATGCTAGAAATTTTAAACATATTGTTAGGCCTCAACTTCTATAGACCTGTAAATAAAATGCTTGTAGACTTGATACCCTTCAGAAAAGTTTGTAAGGAGGTCGGTATTGTACCGAGTGGTACAACCAAGTTAATTCGAGTCTCGAACAAGTTCAAATAGAAATTCTAAAAAGAATTTGAGAATTCTAAAACCCACAGAATGACTTAGAATGATGATTCGGAGTTCGAGGTCCAGTTTGGAGTCAATCAAAAAAATTGACCGATTAGGGGCAAAATGGTCATTTTGCCACTTAAGGACAAAATGGAGATTTCTATAAAAGATTTTGATCACATTTGACCAAGATTAATTATTGGAAGCATAATATGTTTATTGGAGCATAATATGAAGTTTAGCAATGATAAAGTTAATTTCTCGGTACTTTTAGAGCATAAGGGTAAAATGGTAATTTTGTCACTTGAGGATAAAATGAGAATTTTTAGAAAAGATTTTGGCCCCATTTGATGTAGATTAATCAATTGAAGTGTTATTTGAGGTTGAAAAGTGAGAAAAATGTAATTCTAGTACATTTAAGAGCATAAAGGCAAAATCGTAATTTTTCTGCCTCGGGGGCAAATAGGTAAATTTTTTACCATAACACTTATCAAGACTAAGGGATTTTATTCAATATGGAATTGGATAAATATGACAAATGTGTGGTGGAGAAATAAAGAGAAAAAGTCAAATAATTAAAATAATGGACCAATGGCTTTATGGCATGTGTCAAGCTTTAGTATTTTATTATTAAAGCATAAAAATCAGTCGTAAGCCTTCATTTCTCTCTCATCATGGACGGCTTTCACAAGAGGAAGAGAGGAAAAATAGAAATAAGAACCCTAGGTGGGAGAAATCAATGGAAAAAGTATGATTTTCAAGGAAATCAATGGAAAAAGGTAAGGTTTTTCATTTCTAGCTTGACTTCTACCTTACCCTTGCATTTTCCCTTACTTTCCATGGTTATATTGCATGTTTTTATGGTGGATTAAAACCTGGTCAAATGGGTATGGAGATAGAAAATATGTTGGAATGATTTGATTTTAAGTTATGTTAATATTTTTAGTTAGTTCATTATGTTTAGGAAGCAAAACAACAAGAAAAAGTTCATTTTCCCCTTTAATCATCATAGGTCGAATCTTCCATGGTTTGTGAGGATGATGGATTTGATTTGTTTCAAGTGAATTAGTCAAGGAAATGATGATTTATGGTGGAAAAAATTAAATAGGAAAATTTTATGGTTAATGCCCACCATGGTCGAATTTTATGGAGAATAGGTTGATAATGAAATGATTTCATTTCAAGTGAAATGGAGAGATATTGATGATTAAATTGGTTTGATTTTGAAGTATTAGAAAGGAATTGAAATTAATTGGATATTTTAGTTGTTTGTGGTGGGAGAAGCCGAAAGAGATAGTGTTTATTATGGAAAAAATTTCATGTTGTTTAAGAACCCATATATGACAGAATTTTATAGTGAAATTAGTGGTAAAGATTTTGTGATGTTTTATGCTAAATGGATAGAATTCAATGGACTGTGGTAATGGACACTGAAATAGGCAATGGAAACCGAAAAATAGTAAATTTTAAGCGTAGTATCTTTAACAAGCAAATTGAAAAACAAATCCAATGGGAAAGTTAATTGCATTAGAGCAGTTTGGAGCATTATAGGACACTGGGAGTATGGGAAATATATTTTGAGTATAGGAAGTGAAAGAAATCGATTTGGAGTTAGATTGGGCGTATAGGCCAATTAATCAGGTAATGGATCGAAATAGGCCAATACCGATTTATTGAGGTACATAATTAAATATATAGTGAACACCGAGTTTAGATAATTACCGAGCATTGTGCATCTCATTACATGCATCAATGTAGAGCCTGAATTAATTAATAATGGTTTGACACAAATTATTGAATTCTATGTCATGTACTATGGATAGGTGATGAGCCACTTGGTATGGGTAAGAGACTGCACCTGTAGACTGAGAATAGGAGTATTTCTACTCCTAATACTGTGAGTGAGCTTGCATTTCAAATTGTTTTGGGAAATGTACATGTATTGAGATGAAATATTTGAATGATTTTATCCAAATTTTTAAAATGCGTGCCGAGGAACAAGCCCTTGATAAAAACGTTTTGATGTTGTGAATTGTGAGATGCATAAAGGCATGAATTCATGTGCCCCTATAACATGCTGCTATATATGTGTAGATGTGTGATATGTATTGACAAATAATTTTGTGTGATAATTATAACCATACATGTGCACGATATGGGGGAGCACATGTCGGTGATGATGGGTACGGAGATATGGAGGATGATATTGCCTGTGCACGATGTGGGTGGATGCACACGATAACTCCAACTATGTGCACGATGTGAGGGTTGCACATGAGCTGGTGAGATAGTGGGGTGATTGGTGTTCATTTATCTGTGTATATGTGTGAAATTGAGTACTCATTCATTGTAAATTAATTTAAATTGAGGGAAAGGGTTTGATATTGAATTGAATCAAAATGGTTCTATTCCAAGTGTGTGCATCATGGTTTTAAATCCTTCTTGGATATTATTGCTTGTTCCCACCTAATGTTCACTCACTGAGTTTCATACTCAAAATTTTGAAAAAAATTCATGTTTTCAGATTTAGATACAGTGGCGACTTGGACCAAGTCATCCACGCAGGCTTGCCTTTTGGTAAGTACTACGGCATCTCAGTAGCTGTGCTTTTATTCAAAGTTACTCCGCTAATAGTCGAGAGTCTTTGTCTGTGTACAAGTATATATATATACATATACATGTTGGATTGATGATGCCTCGATGAGATGACATTGAATGATAGTGCTTTGAGATAATGCAATTGTAAACATGTGGTATACATGTTATGTTTTGAAATATATTGAGTTGTGAATCACGAATTTTGGTTCAGAAATAGTAATGCAAGATTTATAAAATGTCGAACATGATTATCGGAAAAGGCTTGCTTGGGTTTAGTGGGCTATGCCCATTGGGCCCATGCGTCGGTCATAGCCTGTGAAATTGGGTCATGACACATATCAAGGATACTTTTGCCCAAAAATTAATGATTTATTTCATATCGCTTGAAATAGCTAATATCAAGAGAGTTGGAGTGATGATTCATGGAGTTTAAGTAATAGGAATCCCATGCACAAAATAGCCATTCTTTAGTGCATAAATGAACCGAACACTAGAATGACCATCTCCCAAGAGTAGTGGTGGAACGAATTAACCATCTATTGAACTAAAGATGACCTTAGAGTATAGGTGACCTCCGCCTAACATCCCAAGCTTTGCATAAGTAGCACAAATTTGTGTATTTTTCATAAAGTAAAATTCATAATATGTGCTTCAATATGTAATTGTTATCATCACTCAAACATTTGATTCAATGGTAAGCACATCTATCCTTTAGTTCAAAGAGTTATATTTTAAATCTCTTCTTTCCTAAATAAAAAAAAATAGTAGTTATTACTCTAATAAATAGGTACATATAATCACTCAAGTTCAACATGCTGAGAAGCTCAAATTCAATTCTTCTACATGAATATTGTATATATATATATATATATATATATATATATATGATTTCTTTTGTCTTTTGTACAATGTCCATATTGTGCACCCCATTCAACATGACTTACCATTAATATAAACTTACCGTGAAATAGTGAGTACTAATTATAATCTTTTTGCATATAATTAATCACTAATCTAAGTCTTATCAATAAAAAAATTGTTTATACAAAATTACATGAGCAAGTAAAAATTATAGTTATTATTAAATAATTTTTACATACATATAATATAATTATTACATCCTTAAAAGTAAACCAATCAAACAAACCGACTAATTACCAGTATATAGTTAAATAGAATTCAACATAATGTTAACCAAACTCACACTTGTTGGGAGTTGAACATGACATCTTATACAGAATCCCATATCTCGTTTTCACTATTGAGACAAGGCTTTATTTGCTCCAAACAAATTTTTGTTATCAATGTTAGTGAGCCAATCTCGCTAATCTGTTGCATCCTAACTTGTTTTTCCTATCATGTATGTATGGATGTGTCTAAAATATTGAAACTTTTTTATTATTTTAATCTTATGAAAACCTAAACATTTCTATGAGCTTCTACCTTTTCCAATAAAAAAAATCCATTGATCTCATATTATGTTATATTTTTTTTTTATAACTTAGCTTTAACCTAAAGTTTGTCAAGAGGTACGTTAAGATTTATTTCCTCTCCTTTAAATTTTCCACTATGAATTAAAAAAAAAGGGTATTGTATATAAAACTATATTAATTTTGAAATTATAAACACATAAATATGTGTAATTTTAATCAGATACATAAACTTGCTTGAGTCAAATAATAAAATAACCCAATTCCACTAGTTGCCACCCTACCCAAAAAGATAAAAATACAAATGAAACCACAAATAGGCTTTAATTCACTTGAAACCTTGGCTAGATATATTCATTTAATTTTTCAAACAGCCAATGTATAGATCTCCAAAACTTGAGTAAGAGTTAGGAAAAGAGGAAATGTGGAAAAGTTGAAATCAATATCTCAGGCACCTTTCTATTCTTCGAAAGTGAGATCTTGGCGAAAAGTGGTCATCAAGGTTTTCTTTTATTTATTCTTTAATTGAAAAGTGGTCATCAAGTTGTACATAGACAGAATAGATGAAAGAGAAGCACATCACAAAGGAAATCTTAAAGGAAGAAAGCAATATAATTCACAGACAGCTTGCTTAATTATGTTGATTTGACCACCCTTAAACCTAACTAGCTACTTAATCCAGTATGGCAAAATCATAGCTATTGATTCTCATCATTTCATCCGTGACCACATAACTTTTCTTTTTTTTTATAAAGAAAAGGGGTGAAAACTAGTAACGCAAATTTATTTATATAAGTATATAGTTGAGGAAAAACTTTATGGACTCTTTCAATAGAAATTTGTGAGAGTTCTTAGTAAAATTTAAGTTATTCCTATTGGTAGATATAACTGAAGTTTTAATTCTGAATGTAACTAAAATTAGAAACCTCATAGATCTTATTGAATAATTCAATAATACATAAAAAATCAATTCAAATTTGTGTCTATATATACATTTCAGTTAGTGATTGTTTTAAAATCGCCATAAATAATGATTACTTTTATGAGATTTATATATAAATAGAAATTACTATAATCTCAATTAAAAATATGCTCAACATATACAACATATAGAAAAAACCAATTAAAGAATATTTTAAAATAAATAAATAAACCAACAAACCAAAACATACTGAATCAAACTCATATTTGTTAAGGTTCAAATCGAAGACTTGAACTATTACAAAACCTCCTCCTCACTATGAAGAAAGTAAGGTGTAATTTAAATGAATAATGTTTTATTGAATGTGGAATTCAATTCTTGAGTCCGTATTGTTATCAATGATCACAAAACATTTTCATCTGTTTTTGGTTTTTGAAAATGAAAGAGAATGTTATGACATAATTGGGATTATCCAGAGGAATAAGTCCCAAATCAAAGAAGTACATCAGAAAACAGAATTCTGTACACCAGAAAAACAAAGAAACAGAAACCAACAAGAAGACAGAAGAAAAGGAAAAACCGAACACTTCCTGAATGAACAAAACAATCAGGAAAAAATTGGAAGCAACAGAGCATAATCAAAAGCAATAAGAAGCAAAGATCAGAAAAAATTGTGTGCTCGGGTTTATGGGTATTATCATCCTACAATACATTTGGCCTTAAATAAGTTTGATTCAAGTGTGTAAAGGACAAAGGCGAAGTCAGTACACTTAATCAAGGAAAATTATCCCAGACAAAAAGTTGATCAACTAAGAATTTCCTTTAGCAAGTAACCTAACCCGATGAAGATCAAGAGATCTAAAGATCTTTTTAAGTCGATGAAAGGAAGCAAGAGCAAGCGGTTGAGCTTGTTCAGAGCCAAGATGAACACTGAGAATTTTTCAAATGATCACTTCAACCAATCTAAGTACTCTTGTCAAGCGATCAACAAAGAGAATGAAGTTCAGGATATCAGTAGTTAATGGACTAATGATGAACATTAAGGGATTAACTGTGTGTATCGAATAGACCTACAAGTCACGAGTACTTGAAATCTATTGCAAATTCCGACACCCCCAAGGGGCGAGTTTAGTTTAAACGACTAGATTTTGAGTTTTTCTATCGAAAAGAAGAAACAATGACTTCATAATAAAGGACTAAAGAAACCAGAAAGATCATATTGCAAGGATTTGGGCTACAAGTGTGAAGAATTTATCTTTAGTTCATTTTTTGCTCTTTTTACTTAACTTGTATCTCTTTAGATTGAAAATTATTTTGTTGTTAAAGGTGTATTCAGATCTAGTTGTAAACAGCTACAAATTTCTTCTTCTTGTTTATTGAGTGTTGGAAGCACTCGTTAGGTTTGTATACCTAGGAATTGAGTTAAGGATAGCTCATCTTGCAAATACTTGATGGAAGTGTTAATTCCTCTGGGATAGTGTTAAGAATTGGATTGAAAATCTTTAACAAGGGTTGTCAAGGTAATTGTATGTAGGCTTTGGGTGGCCAAACCATTACAAAATTGTTACCCTTAATTTGATAAGTTTGTATATTTCTCGAACCAAAAGTTATAATTAAAGATTACTTATTCAAGGCTAATTGCAAGTCCAATTGATATTCAGAAAGAAATTATTTTCCTTTGACTTAATATAATTTTGGCATTATTGCTTTTAAGAAAAAAACTTTTCTATGTGTTTTACATAAACTAAGGCTTTTGTTCTTAAAAGGAAAAATAATCTTGAGCTCTAATATTTTCTTCAAGAAATCATTTTTTGAAGGAACAAAAAAAAAAAGATTAATGATTGTGCTACAAGAAATTCCAATATTGTTTTTCATTAAAATATTTATGTTTTGACTAAAAACTACAAATAAGAAATTTTCTCTTTGTTTCCAAAAGTTCCCAATCTTTGTCTTAAATTTTGGACCAAAGTTTTAATTAACATGTATGATTTTCAATTGAATGATACTGGTCAAAGAAATGTCTGTCTTTTCCATTGTTAAGAAGCGAAGGATTTTCAACTATTTGAGAAGGGACCATCCCCTCTTTCACATGATGTTATGAAACAGAATCATCCCATACTCTTGGCTAGCATGAAGGTATGAATCCCTTTATTAAACAGATAAAGCCCCTCTCAAACAAAAGCTACAATTGCTTTTGTCAAACATTAAAAGATCAACTCCCTTCCTTAAGGAATCGATCTTTTAGAGGGTTTTCCGTAGTAATGGTCGTTTTAAGTAATAATGACTAGTTTCCATCTTAAAGCAACCCCAACGCCTAGAAACTCATTCCAACTATAAAAAAGAGCACTTCAACACATTTGGGTGAAGAGAGTAAAAGCTTGCAAGACGATTTACTCATCACTCTCAAGAATTCAGGAGAGTATCAAGAAATTTGAGCCTCAATGTCTTTTTTTGTATTCAATCTTTATGAACTTATGTTTTATACTTATTAGGCAATTACTCAACCTGCGAAAGGCATTCTTAGTTTGCAAAATCATTTAAAAAACTTTTAAGCTTATTTGGAATCAAAGAGTGAGGTATGAGCTTTTTAAGAAACTCCGTTCCTTATCTAGAGGTTTCTACCAAAGCTTTGAAAGGTAGACTGTGAGACCCTGTCAAGCTCGTTAAAAGACGGTATTATACCGAGTGGTACAACTAAGTTAAATCGAGCCTCGAATTAGTTCAAATAAAAATTTTAAGAGGAATATGAAAATTCTTAAACTCACAGAATGATTTAAAAGGGTGATTCGGAGTTCGAGGTCTAATTTGGAGTCAATTGGGAAAATTGATCGATTAGGGGCAAAATGGTCATTTTGGCATTTAAGGACAAAATGGGAATTTTTAGAAAATATTTTGACAACATTTGAATAAGATTGACTATTTAGGTTATTTAGAATATAATTTGAGGTTGAGAAGTAGAAAAGTGTGATCTCGGTGAATTTTTGGAGTATAGGGGCAAAATAGTAATTTTACTGCCTCGGGGACAAATCGGTAAATTTTCACCCCTGACACTTGTCAAGACCAAGGAATTTTATCCATCATGGAAATGGATAAACATGAGAAATGTGTGGTGGAGATTAAAAGTCAATTATTAAAGTAGAAAAAGAAAAATGGACCAATAAGCTTGTGACACATGGCAAGCCATATTATTTTATTATTAAAGCATAAAAATCAGCCCATAAAACCCCTTTTCTCTCACCATATTCGGCCAAAGCTACCAGCAACAAGAACAAAGGAAGAACAAAGGGAGAAACAAGAAAACCTAAGTGGAAAATCAAAGGGAAAGTGAGAGAAATCAAAGAAACAAGCTAGGTAAGTCGAAATTTCTTTAATTTTCCTTGAAACCTAGATTACGCATGCTTTATTCCTTATTTTTCATGGCTGAATATTGAGTTATCATGCTGAAATCATGGAGGCCGAATGGATATGGAAGAGAAATTGATACTGGATTGGCTCAATTTTGAACTATGTTGATGTTTAGAGATAGTTAAGCATGTTTATAAGCAAAACAACAATGAAAATATTCATTTCCCTTAGGATTCTTCATTAGCCAAACCTAGTGTGTTGTGTGTGTTGATGGATTGATTCTTGTTTCAAGAAAAATGGCTTGGAAAATGATGCATTAGAGTGAGAAAATTAACTAGGAAAGGTCACAGTGTTAGCGCAGCAAAATGACTGATTTTTCCTATGAAGAAGTGTAAGGGTTATAATGCTGAATTTGGCATGATTTAAATGGTAATTGATGAATTGAGGTAGTAGAAAAAGAATGGAGCAATTTGGAGTGAAATTGGACACAATAGCTATTTTATCGGGTAATCGGTCAAAAAGTGTATTTAAGCAATTAATCGGGTATTTTGATTTCCATCACCTGTATTCATTTAGATTTAGAGGGCCTGAAATAGTTCATGACTAATTGACACAAATTATTAAATTTTGTGTCATGTATTATGGATAGGTGGTGAGCCCTCAGATAAAGGCAAGAAAATCGCATCCGAGGATTAGCAGTCGAAGTGCTCGAATTCGACTCCTGAAAATTTGTGAGTGAACTTGCATTTCAAAATTTATTTGAGAATTCTAATTAAGTTGAAATGAAATGCGTGAATGATTATATCTAATTCCCATTTAAAAATGAATCCCGAGAACAAGCCTTTAGTGAAACATATTTCTATGATGTTAAATATGTTTGTGATGAATTTATGTACATCTTTATGATGCTTACATGTATTGTTAAGAAATGTTGTGAAATTATTGTAGCCGTGCACGTGTGAATGAGAAAATGCATATGCCTGTAATGGTGTGCAACGTGGAGACAGCGAGACGTAACGCCCACGAGAGAGTGGATAATGCACATGCTTGTAATGGTGTGCAACATGGAGACAGTGAGACGTAACTCCCACGAGAGAGTGGATAATGCACATGGTAATGATATTGAAATGTGCGAGTAGGGAGTACACATGATCATATTGCTTGGTGCGAGTAGGGAGTGCACCAGAGCTGAAGAGAGTGGGATGGTGTGTGGCGCGAGTAGGGAATGAACCAAAGTTGAAGAGAGTGGGGTGGTGTATGTAATTGCATGTGATTTTATATATATGCTTGATATAGTGTGCATGAATGGAAAAAATGTGATGTGTATGGTCTGTGAAACCCTTGTTCTGTGACGGTTTGTGATAAACCGTCGACTTGCTATCTTGCTAGAATAATTGGTGTAATTACATGGTTGCTTATCATTGAATGTTTAATACTTCCGAGTTAAGTGGAAGGGGTTTAAAATATTAGCTAGATAAAAAAAAAATTATCTCGTTTTCAACCAATGCATCATGATTATCAAATTTCCTACCTGATATTGCTTGTTCCTTTCTAAGGTTCGCTCATTGAATTTCGTACTCACGTTTTATAAAATTTCATATTTTCAGATTTAGAGGCAATTGCAACTTGGACCAAGTCGTCCACACAAGCTCACCTTTTGGTAGGTATTACGACATCTCAGTAGCTGTGCCTTTATTCAAAGTTACTCCACTGATGGTCGAGAGTCTGTCTGTGTACAAGTATATATATATATATATATACATGTTAGATTGATGATGCCTCGATGAGAGGGCATTGGATGACAATGCTTTGAGATAATGCAATTGTAAACATGTGGTATACATGTTATATTTTGAAATATTTTGAGTTGTGAATCATGAATTTTGGTTCAGAAATAGTAATGCAAGATCTGTAAAATGTCGAATATCATTACCGAAAAAGGATTGCTTGGGTTTGGTGGGCTATGCTTATTGGGCCCATACGCCGGTCATGGCCCATGAAATTAGGTTTTGACATAGACATTTAGTAGTTACACTTCACTCTTGGAAGTTAATGAATGTAAATGTTATACATAATCTTTGAAAAGGTATTTGTAAAGCTTAAAATTAGTAGATTGGAATTCTTAGTAAGAGAAGTCAAGTGAGTGGACATAAATACCTAAAGGAAGGATTGAACTTTTATAAATCATTATGCATTATAAAAAAAATAGAGCTTTATCGATGGAATATTTTTCATTGGTAACATCCATTGGTTTTTACCGACAGAATTTATGGATCACTCTATCAACGGAGTATGTGGTCGGTAGTATGGTCAACTTGTATAAGACATTAATATGTTTATTGACTGATATGCTGATAAAACATTCCATTATAAATTTTTATAACTGTACTGATTGAAATTCCATCGGTAGTTGAAATTAAAATCCCAAATGCGAGATTTTTTTCCCTCATTTTTCTTTTTTTTATTCTCCCTTCTCCCTTGTCCTCTCTGTCCCCCTATGTCGCCTAACCATATGCCAGACCTTAGCAATCCCTTCACCGACAACCGACTAATGTTGACAATCGACCTAGCTATTCGCTGGTCCAACCGCACCACCTTCATTCTTTTTTTCTCCCGACTGCACCTTCCCCTTCATTCTCCTTCTCTCACATCTACCCACCCACGCACTCCATGGAAGTTGCCGTCTTGCTGCATTCTCCTTTTCCTTGTCTAGTTCTTTCAAGGCTTGACCCAAGGTAAGGTTGTTGTCTTTTAGGGTTTAGAAATTTTTGGGGTTTAGTTTAAGGATTGTTTATCGTTAAGGGTTCAGGAATTTTTAGGGTTTGTTTGCCAATTATTTTTCACTGATGATGTCTGCCAATTATTTCAAATGGTCTACATTGATTTTGTTTGGCATTTTGCTTATGGAATATGTTTATTGGCAATTTGTTTGGTATCAGCCGTGGGTTTTGGTTGCTGTTCATTTGCATTATGTTGATGATTTGTTATGTTCTGCTCTATTCTGGTGTTGATGTTCTACTCATACTATTTTAGTATGAATTGGTTTCCCGTTTAGTTGTTGTTGCTACCCTTATTGGATATGTAATTTGTGTAGTTGTTGCCTCCAATGTTTATTTGACTATTGTGTTGAACAATCTGTTTGGCAAGGTTTTGGTTTGACGAAAAATCTATTTTGATGAAATCTATTTAGGATATGGTTGTGTTGAATAATTATGCAATTAACTAGATTAGTAAGAGGATTTAATTAAAAATATATTTAAATTAATGAAGGTTTTATTTTTTATTAAATAATTTAATTAATAAAGAATTATGTAATGTAATATAAGTAATTCAGAAATAAATTAAATATGAAAGATTAGATAATTTTTTATTAAATTAAATTAATTAAGGGTTTAGGGAATTAATTACATAATTTAACTAAATATGAGCAATTATGAATTTCTAATTAATCAATTAACTAAATTAGTAATTTTAGTAAAATTTAGGGTTTTGTGTTACAAGTAATTAAGCAATTAATTATATAAGCAATATTATATAATATTATATTTATTTCATGTATTCTTCTAACTTTTGATAGAATAAAGTTCTGTAAGACGGAGAGGTGATCATGTGACTTGGTTTACAATTGTAAGTTATGTGGTACGTTTGAGTTAAATTTTCTTCTTTATTTTTTCTTTAATTAAATCTTAGATTAACAATCTAAACTTTGATTTTAATATTAGAGAAGTAGTGCTATGCAAAAGCTAAAGTTATATGGCTTCCTACAGTGGCCAGAGAGATAGCAGCAGTGTCAACTTTAAGTCTAAAACAAAGCTTTGGCTTGGATTATGTAAATTTGGTCATGCAAATTTGGTGAGTCATCTTTTCTCAAGTTGAGGTTGCCATGATCTCTCTCGCCATTGTAAAAAGTTATTAACTTTGGCTTTTGCAGACCACCTTTTCAATATTAAAATCAAAGCTTAGATTGTTAATTTAAGTTTTAATTTGAGAAAAAGTAATTTGCCTAGAGAATTATTGGCAAAAATTTTTGTCAATAATGTTGACGAAAATACCAACATATTTCCCTCATTATCAACTACAAATTGGTCGATAGATCGAACACATTATCGATTGAAGCGCTGATGGAATACTTCGTGGGTAAGCTATCGCTGAAATATTCTATCATATATGGATTTCCCATTACCGAGCAAGCTATTGCCAACAGAATTCCAACAGAAATTTTTGCCTCAATTTCTGTCAACAATGTTACATACTGACAAAATCTTTACTATTACTGATAGAAATTTTTGTCGGTAATGCCTTGTTTTTTTTTTTTTTTGTAATGGTGTTTAAATTCTCAATTCCTTTTTCTCATTTAGTTTCAACTTTAATTGTACTTAAGTAACGTTTGGTATGAGGGTAGTAAAAGTATGTTCCCTTCAATGTATCTAATTAAATTACATTACAGTGTTTGTTTTGCAACAAACCATTGTAATTTAAGATTGCAATACAATCACATTACAACCAAGAGATGTAATGCAATTGCAGTCCAAAACCAATGCAATCACATTACATTGCACTTGGCAATATTATTAAAAACATTTTTATCCTTCAACTTTATTACTTTGTTAAAAATATTTTGTAATATTATAATTAAAATAAAAAAATTAAAATAAAATATATAATATAAAAATTAAAAATTAAAATAAAATAAATTATAAGAAATTAAAATTTATGTATTATAAGTAAATGAAAAGAAAATAAATATATAATATAAAAAATTAAATTAAAAAATGAAAATAAAATATATGACATTAAAAATATATTTAAGAGATGATATTATGTAAAAATTAATAGTAAAAAATATAAGTATATTAAACTTGTATTTTAATAAATAGGACTAATTTTGAAAATTAACATTACATTCTTAGCAAAGTACTTGTAAACCAAATACTGTAATATTATCTTCCTTACATTTTAATCATTATTTTGTTTGTATACCAAACACTGTAATGCTATTTTCCCCGCAATCAGATTACCTATAATCATATTGCATTGTAAAGTACTAAATGTCACCTTAAGTTTCATATATACTTCTTATATATTGTTATTTTGTGACAAAATATTTAACTTTAATTTTGGAAATTTGGAGTTACTTTGTCACGACCCGGAACTCCCACCGAGCCCGTGACAACTGCCGCAATGTTTTGGTGTGCACTCATCCCCCGAATGCAAATCGAGACCTCGCAAGGCTCTTGTACCAGTTTTCCACTCCATTTTTTTACTAAAAATAATTTATAGATGAAAGCTATACTTCTCGTAACTAGAAATAAATTTAGAAATCTCAAACATTCATTTAAAAACGGTTTTAAGATTAATAACACTATTTAAAAATATTAAATAAAAATATTTTAATTTCTTATAAAACAATATTTACCAACATATCTGAAAATAATTTTTCGCACGTGAAAGCAAAATAAATTCATACATATTGTAGTACAAAAAACCATAGTATGTATTTTAATTTTACAATGACACGTTGGCCCCACTATGTACAATTATGTACCTTAGATGCACTAGATTTCGATTCTGCCTAGTTTCTTGATGCCACAGCTATCTAGTGCTTTTCTCGAGCTTGAAATGAGTTGAAGAGAGGGTGGTGAGTTTTACAACCCAATGAGTAAATAACTACCATCAAAAGTATCTAAAGCCAAGTAGGTGGAGACAATATAAAAATGTTATGTCTCAATAATATTTATAAAGCCAAAATTTATTCCAATCGATACAAAACAATTTCCTTTCATTTAAAACTTCCAGGTTTATGAATTTCTTAAAAACACTTGGCTGATGCCAAAACCTGTACTCGAAGATACCTTGTACCTGGGTATCTGACCGAGACCGCCAAGGCTATTAAGTGTCCCATACCCATAAACATATTTTTCACATCTGACACACACAGCCGTTCCTTGGCGTTGGCTGAGTCTCACTCTCAAGTGGTGGCCCAGACGTGAGGTGCACTCAAATCTCACCTCAGGAGATACTTCACCCACCATTTCCCTCCGGAGGTAAGTATATAATTGGGTTACCATGCCCCTCTTATAGGCAGTCCATGGAAACCCCCACCACTGCAGTGACTGTTTAATATACTACCAGACCCATAAAATTTCCAGTAGCATAATATGGCAAATAAAATTTAATCCAGCTTGTCAAGGAAATAAACAATTTATACATTGCATGCCAACACACAAGTTCAGCCATCATGTTACCACAATGCCATAAGCCAGAATTTCAATTCATGAATATACCACACAAATCACTGTGTACGTCTCCACATATTCAATTCCCCCCCTCCCAAATCAATATTTGATTTCAAAACCAATATAAATCGCATTTTCATTTAAAGACATTTTAATTGAAAAACATAATATTTTATAATTTAAATTCACCATTTAATAAAAGCATTAATAATTAAAATTATTTTAGATATTTAAAATGATAAATTGTCTACTCACCATGTCACAGGAGTGCACGATACTCTTGTTTTAATTTCCACTACACTTTAATCTTTCTCACGTCCGAGGGACCCACCATCTATGCATGATTCACGACACAAAATCCCATTATTTGTGTCCAACATAATAATTTATTTCAGGCTCTTCATAATGCATGAAATACCATGCATCTAGTCCGAATTACCGTCTAAACATGGTATTCGGCCTAGTTCACCTACACACGTCGAATTGGCTAAAATCCTCATTTTAACTCCGATTTGACCTGTTTCAGTTTCTAATTGTTCGATTATATTCCAATTACCCAATGGTAGCAACTACGGGTCAATTTACCAGTCTGAGAATGCAAAATTATGATTTTACCCTTAGTGGGTAAAAATTTCAATTTTTGCACCAAAATTTCTCAATTAATTCCTACACCCATAATTCATCAAATATTACCAAAATGACACCAAATCTCAACAATTTGCTCAATTTCCAGCATTCAAATTCCTCCTAGAAAATTCAGCCTAAATAGATAAAATGAAGAACATTTCATTTCTAGTTAAATTTTTCATTCCGTTATTTTTTTCCTACTTGATTTCTACACCATAAATCACCATATTGCCATCCAATTCTCTCAAAATAAAATCAATTCCATCACCACACACACAACACTAGGTTCGGCCATGGATGGTTACTATGGCAAACAAATTTATTTCTTCCAGTTTTGCTTATATACATGCTAAACTAGCCAAAACACTAACATATATCAAAATCAATTATTTCCATCAACTTTCTCTCTCTAAACCCATATGACCAGAATTGAAATCATCCTCAAATCACATGATTCAACCATGGAAAATGATGGAAAATGCATGGGAAAGGTAAAGCACAAGACAAATTTAAGAAATGTTACCTTTTTCCACTCGATTTTTGAATTTCCACCTATTTTCCCTTTAAATTTCTTGGCTAGGGTTTTATTTTCTCCTTTCCCTCTCTTGCTTCTTGGTTGGCCGAATGTTGAAGATGAAGAATGGGTTATGGGCTGATTTTTTTATGCCTTTTTATTAGTTTAATGAAATAATATTATTTTATTCATATTTTGAATATTTTATTAATTCATTTTTTCTAACCATCCACTTGTCCTACCTTTTCCACCATGCATTCTTCTGACTTATCCATAGCTTTCCTGAAATTTCTGGACCATTCCAAAATTTTGGTGGTGTAATTTTGTAAAATTACACTTTTACCCCCGAAAAAGTACAAAATTACATTTTTACCCCAAAAATTGAAAAATTGCCCATAGACATATTTTTCACCCCTCATACTCGTACCATTCTCCAATTTGTCAAATTTGATCAAAATTCTCACGAAAAATTAAATTTGGTCCTCCGATGGTAAAATTACGATTTTACCCCTACATTCCAAAAATCATCGAAATTAAACTTTTTCACTGCCAGACCCTCAAATTATGTTCTAAATAATCAAAATAATTCATCTTGGTCAATTGTTGTCAAAATCTTTTTCAAAAATTTCCGTTTTGTCCTTTAATGGCAAAATTACTATTTTGCCCTTGTGCTCCAAAACTACCAAAAAATTAAATTTATCACTACCAATTTCATTTTATACTCCAATAAATCACATTATACACCAAATAATTGATCTTAGTCAAATGTGATCAAAATCTTTTATGAAAATCTCTATTTTGTCCTTAAATGATAAAATGACCATTTTGTCCCTAATCAGTCAATTTTTCTATTTAACTCCAAACTGGACCTCGAACTCCGAATCCTCATTTTAAACCAATCCATGGGTTTTAGTTTTCTCAAATTCATCCTCAATTCTCTGTCTAAACTGATTCGAGACTTATTTAACTTAACCATACCACTAGGGGCAATATTGTCATTTAACTTGTTTCTCGGGGCAATTCAATATACAAACATGCTATCCATTGCATGTGAATGATATATCACAGATAATTTAGGGTCAGGTGTTACATACTCCAATCTACCTGTCAATTATATTGCTTATCTACACTTAAGCTAACAACATTGATTAACTTTGCCTTTTTCTTCATACCCTTCTTTACTAGGCGAACTACTTCATTATTCTTTTTCCTTTATTCTTTAAGTTCTTGACTTCCAAAAAATTTTAAAGTTTATTCAACCATTTTTTAACACTGCTTACTTTAGACTAAACAATTCATGGAGCGAGTCTTTTATGTTTATAAGATTAACATTCTTAAGAGTGATTGAAGATAGTAGCAATAAACGTAAATATGGTTAAAGGGTAATCAACTTATAAACCTCCTCCATTTGATGGAACAAACTACCAATATTTGAGTACAAGGATGTCCATCTATTTAAGTTCATTGTGAGATGTGTCAGGCAATCATAAATGGTCCATATAATTATATAAATATTTCTCTCATGATTGGTGAGAAAGTCAATAAGGAAAGAAGTGGATAGACTAAGCTCGAGATGAGAAAACTGCAAATCACCTTCAAAGCCATTAACACTCATCATTGTGCTCTTAATCCAATTGAGTTCAAAAAAGTATGTACTTACGCTACAGTAAAGAGATTTAGGAGTAGTTGGAGATCACCCATGAAGGTACAATTCAAATGAAAGAACCCAAGATTACAATTTTGTCATATAAGTACAAGATGTTCAAGATACAACCTGGTGACTCAATCACCTTAGTGTTTGATAGATATACAACCATTAAAAACTAGTTGAAGCAGTTAGGAAAAGGTTATTCTAGAAGATAAGTTGGTAAAATGGTTACTAAGGTCTATACCTAAGGCTTAGAAGCTAAAGGTAACTACCATGAAAGAAGTAAAGAAAGCAAATATAATCTTGCTTGATGAGATTTGTTGTTCCTTGCTTATAAGCAAGAAATTCACTAGGAGGAAGAAAAAGAAAAAAGAAATAAAGCCTTGGAAGGAAAAAGTCTACTTATGAAAGTTAACACTTTTGAAGAAGAACGTGAAACTTTCATTTGTGGAGACGATAATGATAAGGATAGCTAGAAGATATAAGAGGCTAAATTGCCAAAAGAATCAATGAATAGGAAGAAGAAGTTTCAAAAGTGATCAAAGATCTTTTTCGAGGACAAGTACAAAACTAAAGCCCTAGAGTAGTAAAATTACTTACTATGGATGCAAATAACCTAGTCACATAAGATTAGAGTGTCCATTTGTCAAGCCCAGCTCTATTATATACTTGCCATGTCATTCATGTACTTGATAGCATGTCTGCATACTTGGATGCCTCGAAAAATCGTTAAAAGTCAGTATCGTACCTAGTGGTACAATTAAGTCAATTAAAGCCTCGAACTAGTCCAAATAGGGATTTTAAGATCTATTTGAAAGTTATTGAACCTTAGAATGTGTTAATATGGTGATTTGGAGTTCGAGAATTGATTTGGAGTTGAATCAGGAATTTTCATAACGTAGGGGTAAAATAGTCATTTTGCCACCCAAGGCCAAAATTGGAATGTTGGACGAGATTTTTGACCAAGTTTGATTATTTGGAACATAATTTGAATTTGAGAAGTGAAAATTTTCAATTCTGACATTTTTCCAAGCATAAGGGCAAAACGATCATTTCACATGTCCACGATGCAATGACCATTCCTCGGTCGATGCCGGCATCCAAGACTTCCGAGAAAAACCCGCCAAGTCTCGAACAAGCTTGTCTCGAATCCCTCGTTAATCCATTACATTCACTCATCAAATAGTATTATTACTTTCATATACTGAATTAAATCATAAATATAAAAATCACTATAAACTTTTTTTCCTTTTTATTTGTTCACAAACATATACACGAAAATATAAATTTTTTTAAATTCATGCTGTATATAAAAAGAAACTTGAACTTGTTTACAATTTAACAAATAAAATATTATGACTCGACCTCTAACAGAAACAGATACAACAGAGCGACTCAAGGTAGTACACTAAGAGATGCCTTTACCTATTCACGGTAGACCAACATGTTGATGACTTCACGCCAAATCGATCCCTGTCTGTAAAAGGGAAATAAAATGGGGGGTGAGTCTCATAGACTCAGTGAATATCATCGACCCAGTGAGTAGGGCGTAGATAGGAAACAAGCATACGGCAGATCAGTTGAAAATAAAAACACAGGATCATAAAAAGCAAGTTATTTCAAACAGAGATTTTGTGCCTTATAACCATTTTTTGCATCAAATCAATAAAATCAAGCTAGCTCCCGTGAAACCAAACATTATTCAAAATCATATGCAAATCATAGCTCGCCTATACATAAAGAGTTTCAAATCCGTTTCATAGAAAACAAATAAGGGAGCTGCAAAAATCCGTTTAAATCAAATTTCTCCATGCAAGGAAATAAAACTCATAACATTAAAACTTATTTCAATCCATGTAAAATGATTACATTTTATAAAAAATAATTAGTAAGGCTTATGATATTTTTAAAAAAACATGGCTCATGCCATAAAACTCATATTCGGTGATACCTTGCGTTGGGGTATCCAACCGAAACCGCCAAGGTTGTTAAAAATCTCATGTACTCATAAAACGTATTTTCATTTTGAAAAACAGCCGTTCCTTGGCGTTAGCGGAGTTCACCATCACGTGGTGGTTCGACGTGATGTGAACCGTAACCATACCTCAGGAGTTACCCTCTGCGCCTCTCATACCGAGGTATAATATAACGGGGTTACCATGCCCTTCTAATACGCTGGTCCACGAAACCCGCCATTGCAGTGACTATCCTATAACCCACCAATTCATAAAAATTTAAATAGCATGATATGGAAATCAAATTATTACCAAGCCAATCCAGACAAAACAATCAATTCATATAATTCCAACATCTCAGAAAACTAGCCATTTATGCTAATATAGCCATAAGCCATTCAATTTGTCAAAAACATTTTTCAAAATCATAACAAGCTTCTCAAGACTATTTTCTTAAATCCTTTAAAATCAAAATTTGCATAACTAGATAAATTTGTTTTTCACATTATTTATCCTGGTGTAAGCATACATACAAAATCAGACTAAAATCGAATCTTAGAAGTTTTCATAAAACAAATTATTTAACAAATACATTCACTATGCATATCACCCAAATTTTATAAGGCACAGGATTTTGATGCAAAACGGTGTGAAGGGCTTGTTTTCTGATTTTCAAAACACTTTACGTATAATATATATACTTTTTTTCAAATGATTTCTAAAATAGTTTGCACTCACAATTCCTTAAAATTTATTCAACACATGTTTTTCGTAAAAATTGCATTGCACGTAAAATACACGTAGAAGCATATCTATATACGGAATATTTATAAATTGACACTCCCTACTCACCTCGTAATAGTGGGATTTTACTTCACTATTGATTCGCACGCGTATCTAGTTATTCCTAGTTGTTGATCATTTATTTCGTCCGACACGCCTCCGTGACGACTTTCCTAGCAATAATTTAATTCCGACATACTTAATCATACATTTGTATGAATAATAATTTAATTAAAATTCCTTGAACACTTGAATGTATTTTTATCAAAATATACAAAACATTAAATCACTATAAAACTTTGAAATATTGTACTAATCTTACCATTGGACCTTGTCCATTTTTTCTTGATCTTTGGGCCCCCTTCCATGGGCTTCTCAAATTCTTTTCTCACTTGGGCTAAGCCTATTTATTCTTTCTCTATTAGGTCATGTCCAATTATATTTTCTATTGGGCCATACCCAATTATTTTCTATTGGACCATGCCCAACTATTTTCTTTTTTTTTTCTTCTTTTTTTTCTTTCTCTTTCTTCTTCCTCCTCCAACCGTCACTCTCTCTTCCTTCCTCCATTTCCAGCAAAATTTTGCTCCTCCACCGTGGCCTCCTCCATGCACCACCGTGGCCACACTTCCTCTTCCATTTTCCTTCCCTTTTCTCTTCCATTTTCTCTCAATTCTCCACTCCATTTGCTACACTTTCTTCACTCTATTTCCAGCCGCCAAGATGCCCCATTTCAGCCCCAAAATCCTATAAATTTTTAGCCAAAATTTCCAGTAACAATTCCTTAAATTTTCAGCTTCAAAACCTCCCTCCAAGTGCATCAAAAAATCTGTTTTCTTCTCCCTCAAAGTGCAGAATTTCTGCTCAAAAAAATCAGCAACAAATGCCCAATTTTTCTGCACCAAAACAGCCTCTCTTTCCTCTCCAAAATTGGCAGCAAACCTGCCCTTATTCCCTTTCAAAATTGGCAGCACAAGGTTGCCTATTTTCTTTCTCAAAATCGACTCTTTTTCTCCATCTTTTTCTGCTCTCAGTTTTTTTCCTTCTCTCACCGTTTCTTTCTTTGTTTTTTCTTCTCTTTTCTCTTTCTTGTCTTCTCTATCCTTATTTGACCGAGCCTTTCTAGACCTTTCTTCCAACTTCTTTTATTTGTTTTGTCTTTTCCTTTCTATTCTTTATTCCCTTTAGTCTTTTGTCCCCATTCACTTCTTGTTCATTTATTTTTCTTGTCTTGCACCTTTTCCATCCACCACACACACACACACACACACACACACACACACACACACACACACACTTTCCTTCCTTTGACTTTTCTTTGTTTCTTTCATTTTGTCTTACTTTTCTTCTTGTCTTATGTCCATGTAGTCTCTCATGCACATATAAAAATGTTATTTGATTTTTCAACACTCAATTTCAAAAATTTATTATCTAATTCATCCTCTAAATATTCATTTAAGCCTTAATTAATCTAGGATTTAATTAGGCTTAAAATTGTACTAAGAGACTCCAAAAATTTAATTGTCAATCCTTAAAATTTTTATTCCCGAGATATGACACCTTGTTATTTTCCAACGTGATTTTCTCTATCTTAGAGATAGAAATGGGTGAAGTGATCTTCATCAAAGTTGTAGCTCTGTCTCTTAGCTTTCCAATGGTCTAAGAATTGCTTCAATTGGGGTTCTGTAACTTGATTTATGAGCAAAATACTCAAGCATGTACAAAAAAATTTCTGTGTTCTTCAACACTTTGCTCTCCAAAAATTAAGTCCAATATTTTTAATTCCTATCCACACTTATTAAATTTCAATTTCCTTCAAAATTATTCTTCCTTCACATATATAAAATCAAATTATTGAGATTGTATTCCAACACGGTATCTCCATAATATTTAAATATTTATTTACCACGTTAACTCGATTTAATAAAAATCGCGCGATCTCACTTACGGCATTTCCTTCCAAAAATTCATTCTTAATTCTTCTCCCCCACTTAAATTAGTCATATTTCATTTTTCATGACTAATTCTGACCTCCAATAAAATATTAATATTTTAATATTATTTTATTAATAAAATATTATTTTATTCCAAAAATTTTCACTTGCCTTCTTTGGTCTCGAAACACATTATTATGTGTCAGTTTACCTCCGAATCATCCTTTATCTCACTAATTTATCTTCGATAAAAATATTATTATTTAAATATGAGTTCTGTGCATGCGATACATTTTATTTTTAAGCGTTCCTTAGCACACTAATTCACATCAAATAATCATTCCTTTGATCAATAAAGTCTTATTTGTGTCTAACGAGGATACGGAGTATTACACACGAGGATGTAATTGGAATTTTTAAAATTTTACACCCCCATGACAATTGTCAAGCTCATGAATTTCACCTATTATCATATTATACTTTGGATAATTGAGGTATTTTATATGGTGGTGAGAAAAGGCTTAACAGTTAAGTTTTAAATATGAACCGATTACATGGTGACACGTGTCAAGCTTTGATTATTTTATAATTTCTTTTATAAACCAGCACAAACCTTCCTAACTCACTCTCTCATGTTCTGCAAAGCCAAAAAAAAGGGGGAAAAGAATAGAAACAAACCCTACAGAAGAAAATTCAAGAGAAATTCACTGGTTATCAAAAAACAACGCGATTCGAGGTAAGATTTCGTGATTTAGCCTAAGATCTACCTTTCCCATGCTTTCTTTTTCATTTTCTATGGTTGAAACCCAAGTTTTTATGAAGGAATTCATGCTGGCCGAACATAGGGGGGAGGTTTTGATGATGGATTTTGTTAGATTTCATGATATCTTGGTGTTTTTAGTTATTTTGTGATGTTCGGTATGAAAAACAAGCAAGAAAATCACATGCCCTTCAACAAACCCTCCTTGGCCGAATTTCATAGGTGATATGTTGATGATGGATTTTGTCATATTTCATGTTATTTAATTCATTTTTGATGATTTGTGATGTCAGATATCGACAACGGTTATCGAAAAGTATGGTTCCTTTAGTGAACGATTTAAATGACAAGAAGGAAATCATAGTAAATGGACTTGGATTTGATTTCTAATGATATATATGGACTTATTGGATAGTTCATTGAGGTATTTTGAGTGTATTTGAAGTATCAGAAGTGCAATGAATATATTTGGAGTTAAATAGGATGTTTTGGTTAATTCAACAGTGTATAGTTCGAGTTAGGTCGAATACCATTTCAGTTTGATAACAATCGAACCTACGTAGAACACCATCTTTAAGTGATTATCCGAACATTTCTCATTCAATTTCATGCATTCATATAGAGCTTGAAATAGTTTTATAATAGTTTGACACAAATGTATTGAATTACTTGTTGTGTATTAGGTATATGTGGTGAGCCCTCTAGTAAGGGTAAGGATATTGTACCCGAGGACTAGGAATAGGAGTACTCCGACTCCCGTTATTGTGAGTAAACAAAGTATCATCTTAATTATTTAAAGTAGTTTCTACTCGTTTTTATGATTTTAAAGAATAATGAACTTAAATTGCAAATTATTATATTTTACAATTGAAGTGTTGGTTAAATGAAATAAGATTCATAAATCGTTTTGAAATTGAATGTTGGTTTTGAAAATTGACTAAGTGGAGACTATATACTTGTATTATATATATATATGTTTTGACTATTGTTCGTTATGCCAAACTTGCTTTGTAATGAATGTTTCGGCATAACAGGATTTGTAATTGATATATGGTTTGAATTGATGGCTTATGACAATGTGATGGCATGAATGGTTGGATTTGTGTTTGTCACGACCCGGTACTCCCTTTGAGCCCCTGACAACCGTTGCGATGTCCCGATAGACATACCTTACTTGGAATGTCAACTAAAACCTCGCAAGGCTCTAGCATCAGTTTTGCACCTCTTCTGTGAGCAACAGTTACTACATATCATGTTTTAAAGGAATATAGACTTTTTTCAAACAAAAAACAACCAAAAATTAATTTCTACCACACAGGGGTATTTTGGTCATTTCACTCAAAAATTTCAAAACCTGTTAAAAATATAAGATATAAATGAAAATTATACATTTCATATCTAAAAATAAGTTTAGTAATCTAAATCATCCATTTAAAATGAAATTATAGCTAATCAAACTAAATAAAAATATTGAATAAAAATATTCCATTTTCATATAAAACAATATTTATAGAATCCTGAGTAAACAATTTTTGTAACGTAATAACAAAATAAATTCATATATATAATAGCACATAGCACTAAGTATACAAAAATATTCTACAATGACATGTGAGCCCCAAAATAACAGAAATAAACAAGGTTGTAGGCTTACGATTTTTGAGGGTGCGAATCCAACAGTAAACCCTCGATAAAATCAGTTGTCTACAGATTGCCCTGAGCTTGAAATGGATGAAAGAAGGGTGGTGAGGTTTTATAAACTCAGTGAGTAGGCAAAGATCATCTATAACATCTAAAGTCAAGTAAATGGAGACAATTAAAACATTTCATCATAATATATAACATTAAAATTCAACGCCAAGGAACGACTATGTTTTTAAACTTAAAAACATGTTTTATGAATAAATATCTTTTTAACAGCCTTGGCGGACTCGATTGGATGCTCGGGCCAAGGTGTCACCTAATACAAGTTTTGGCACAAGCCAAGCTTTTAAGAAAGTCATAAGCCTTGTTGATTATTTTGATGAAATGTAATTATTTTATATGAGTTAAAATGAATTTTAATGTTATATATTATTATGAAATGTTTTAATTGTCTCCATTTACTTGACTTTAGATGTTATAGATGATCTTTGCTTACTCACTGGGTTTATAAAAAACTCACCACCCTTATTTTCACCCATTTCAAGCTCAGGACAATCTGTAGACAGTTGATTTAGTCGAGGGTTTGTTGTTGGATTCGCAACCTTTGTAATCGTAGGCCTACAGTCTTATCTATTTTTGTCAATTTAGGGCTCACATGATATTGTAAAATATTTTTGTATACCTTAGCTCAGTGTGTTATTGTATACATGAATTTATTTTGTTCTTACGCTACAATAACTGTTTACGTAGAATTCTATAAATATTGTTTTATAAGAAAATAGAATATTTTTATTCAATATTTTTATTTAGTTCAATTAATTATAATTTCACTTAAAATGGATGATTTAGATAACTAAACTTTTTTTTAGATATAAAATGTATATTTTTCATCTATATCCTATATTATTAGCAAGTTTTGAAATTTTTGGGTAAAATGACCAAAATACTCATGTGCGGTATAAATTAATTTTTGACTGTCTTTGATTTGAAAATAATCTATATTCCTTTAAAACATGGTGTTTAATAACTGTTGCTCACAAGGGAGATGCAAAACTGATGCTCAAGCCTTACGAGGTTTCGATTGATATTTCGAGTAAGGTATGTCAATCGGGACTTTGCAACGGTTGTCACAGGCTCAAAAAGAGTACTGGGTCGTGACACCATTGAACAAGGATTCAAATTTGAAAAAAGAAACAAAGAAAAAAGTTACTGTAGCAACCTAGTCAAATATTGATCCATATACCTCATATGATGATGAACTAGATATAAAAGTAAAGGCCAACCCCTACTTGATGGCCAAAGAAGAAGAAAATGAGATACTTTTTGAACTACCTAGTATTTTGTTTGATGAACTACAAAATGAATATGACTATCCATTTGCTGATTTTGAGAAATTGAGTTTGAAATGCACTCTTTGTAAAAGGAAAGTTATTTCTTTAACTCTTTATTTAGAAAAAAAATATAAACATGCACAATGTTGTAACTAAATGTAGGAATGCTTTGTAAACTAATTTAGAATAATCATGTCACATCCCATTTTTGAGGCATGACTGGTGCATGGACTTATTTGGGTATGGCCCATTAGGTCGAAGCAAACCTTTCATTCAACATGTGCAAGCTTATCATCCACCACATTTGCACAAGCATCCATACAACATAATGGATTCACAATCATATAAACATCATCACACAATTATGGAACTTCTCAACATAAAGTGTGGAGTTACATTCATTAAATATCATCATTTATATAACATATAAATTTTGTGGTCTAGCGTATACCCCGTGCCATTATCATCTATGGCCCTTTCACCAAAGGAACATTATTCATTTGTGCCTTTTTGGGGCTTAATACAATATTCACAATCATAAAGTATATATGATTATATCAATACTTATTTACATAACCAAACTTCATTGTAAATATGAACATTTTCATACTCAACTCGACACACTGTAGAGTGTAGTGATACTAGTGTGTTGGAAAAAAGGCATTGTCACACCTATTGAATAATAACTAAGCTATTCCTCCATAAGGCACCTAACCAAGCAAGCTATTGATCTATGAAACAAATATAAAGGAAAATAGTAGGTGAGTCACAAAGACTCTGTGAGTGGATACAGGATGAGGACAAGCCAAAAGGAAAAGTTTTTGCACAAATCATAGATTTAGCATAAACATGCATTTTTTTACTTAATCACAGTTTTCTTATTCAAATTCTTAAAAAAACAAGATTTGTTATAAAATGAACAACATTTTTTAATCAAATTTCCTATTTCATAAACTTATTTATGAAGAAAAGATTGAGCATTTGTGAAAACATCTTTATGAAAACACAAAGATGTTATAATTTACTTGGGTATCGAATCCCCTATAAAAGTTTTGATACCTTGCTCTTAAAGTAGCCCTTTAGGCAATTAAGGATTCGTCCTTGAATCATATAGGATCCTATAATAGAATCTACCATGTATGAATATGTGCACAACTTGTGAGCTAACAAGCATTCACATAAAAATACTCAGTTCATCACAACATTATCAAAATATGTATATAAAAGTGTCTCGGCACAGAACAACACAAGTGTCCTTTAACCAGCACATATGTTGTGGACTGGAGCCTTCTGTCTACACTCTGTTGCCACATATAGTGTTACATGATGTTGGACTAAGGCCTTCCATCTACACTTGTATATTGTCCAAATCATCAATGCCTCGATGGTTGAGGGCCTTCCTTCTACGCTTGTATGCCATATACCAATAGTAATAAGATGGTCTAGGGCCCTTCGTCTACACCATGTATGCCATCGTATCATCATGCATGATGAAGAAATTGGACCCCCGATTTACACCCTTTCACTCCACAACTTCACACACACACCCACACAGATAACCATGCATATTTAACCTACTCAAAATAGCCATACACATATTCACAAGTGTACATACAATGGGCAATATCATGCTTAATCAAACAAGCCATTACCATCAATAATTCCATATCAATATCAAACAACAAATCATTTTAAGTTTACAAGTCAATTTCACCTTTTCTTTACCATGGAAGAATATTTGTAGAGAAATAATTTGAAAGGGCTTGTCCCTAATTGTTCAAAACAAGTACATAATACCATATTTACATATATAATAGATTCAAAACTTTCTTGGAGACGTTTTGAATAAATATTCAAAATCTAATATTTTACGAAGTCATTTAAATCATGCAAGGTAAATATCACATCAAAATATGCTCACTTTATATATTAAAGTACTTAAAAAGGTGCACCCACTCACTTTGACAAAAGTTTGTTTTTAAACCTTGCTTCGTCAAACTTTACTCATGGTACGATCCTTAAGCTTCACAAATCCTAACATAAGTTTCCAAATTTTCCAACAAACCCATTTATTCGAAAGTAGTTGAATAAACCCATATTATTCATTTTAAGCAAATAATCTTAGAAACTTCAAAACCAAAGTATTTATGATGAAACCTTAGTAAGGCTTGCCTCAAACACTTATTTGGAAAGCAAAACCCTCAAAAATCTTTAGCTCAATGGAGGTGTAATTTCTAAATTCGTAGAAAATATGTGTTAGGTTATACCCATGTTTTTAAACTCAAAAATGGAAAGATCTTACCTAAAAATTGAGTTAGAAAGCTTAAGCCTTGCTGTATATGGACATGGTGGCTGTAAAGGGATTTAGGGAGTGAGAGAGAGTGTGTGTTTGTAGGTTGAGAGAAATGAGAAATAAGAGAAAATCTTGAGCTAATGCTTTTATTATTATTATTATTTTGAGTTGGAGCTTAGGGATTGACCTTTTAAAGCTTGAAGGTCCTTAGGTTAAAATTTTCTTCCCAAGGCTATTAGGATCAACTCTTTAATCTCAAAGGGTAAATCTTTTTGATTTTCAAAGTTGATTTTAGATTTCAACTTGCAGGGATTGACCTTTTAGCCATTAGGGGTCAATATTTGTGTTTCCAAAAGCTTTTCTAAGACTTTCGTTGTGTTGGGAGCGACATTTCCTTCTTCAAAGGTCAATCTTGACATTTCTAAAAACTTGATCATCCTTGTTAAAGTGGTTACACCATTGCTCATTGACCAAGGCTATTTCTTTGGAGCAAAATTTCTTAACTTGCCTATCTAATATGGTATAGGTGCCTTATGTAACTTAAATCCACCTCGAAGGGAACGTTGTCATGCTAAATCATGGGAGACAAATCGGGGTGGTACTTTTAAGCGCCTAAATGTGAAATATTAGGTGAACACTAGCAAGATCCAACGGGAGTGCTGGTTAGTATGTTACTATATTGATCTTCTTAAAGATCTCAAATAGAACAATATACTTTAGGCTTAACTTGTCCTTTTTACCAAGTCTCATCACACTTTTAGTTGGTGAGGATTTAAGAAATATGTGATCACTAGCATCAAACTCCAACTCATGATGTCTATGGTTGGCATAGGACTTTTGACGACTCTTTGCAATGGACATCCTCTTTCTAATCAACTGGATCTTGTCGGTGGTCTCTTCAACCGTCTTTAATTCAAGTAACTTTAGCTCACCAACCTCAAACCAACATATGGGCGATCTACACCTCTATCCATATAAAGCCTTATAAGGCACCATCTAAATACAAGCCTTAAGGTTGTTGTTGTAGGCAAATTCTCTTAATGGCAAATGTTAGACTTGAGTGACTTTAAAGTTTACAGCATAAGCTCACAACATATCCTCTAATGTTTAAATAATTCCCTTAGATTGCCTATCTGTCTATGGGTGGAAAGTAGTACTAAAATTCAACTTGGTTCCCAATGCCTCTTGTATGTTTCCCCTAAAATCTATTAGTGAACTCAGTATCTCTGTTAATCACACTATGGTGACAATAACTCCATGTAATCACACTATCTTATCCACATAAAGTCTAGCAAACTGTATCACTCCATAATTGGTCCTCATCGATAGAAAATGAGCAAACTTAGTCAATTTATCAACCATCCCTGAAATAAAATTACTTCTTTTACTTGTTTGGGGTAGTTTAATCACAAAATCCATAGAAATATGTTCCCATTTCCGCTTGGGAACAAGTAAAGGCTATTCAAATCCATCAGGCTTTTAATGCTCTGCCCTAACCTGTTGGTACACTAAACACTTAGCCAAAAACTCTACCACGTCTCTTTTTAGGGCTTCCGATCAATACATTACCTTAAATCATGATACATCTTAGTGGTACCTTGATGTACTAAATAGGCTGCCACCTGAGCTTGCTCCAACATTTCTCACCTCTGATCATCAATGTTCAACATGTAGATTCTAGACCTATATCGTAGTAATCCATCCGTGCTTCTAATAACTAATTATTTTTTTCCTCCCTTGAGGATCTTCTAATTCTTTAACCACAAAATCATCATTGCCTTAGGCTTCCTTAATACGATCTATCAAGATTGACCTCACTCCAAAATGGGCTAATAATGCCTCAAAATCATTGATCTCAAATCAAGTACCCATATTGATTACATTGCAACCGTATCACAGTTGCATCCATCTTTCAGTTCATCATAGCCATTCAACATTATCATGCATATAACATCTTAAACATGTACTCATACTTAACTCATATGGTATGTGGAAACATCATCACATATGATTTGCAAACTAGCATACATCATGTGCTCATACTCATATTATGTGTATACCGTTATCATCTCATAAGCTCTTTGGTGGGAATATCATCCTCCACCTTAACATCATTATAGCATACATGCATTCCATACGTATCTCATCGAATTGGTGGTTTGGTTTAATTTAATTAAAAGGATTTGTCCCCCCATTTTTGGAAACTAATACATAGTGGAATATTTACATATAGATATAAGTTTGTAAACTCTTTCAAAACATGGGATCAATCACAAGCACATTTTTCATTCATAAAATAGTGATGAAAATCATATCATCCAAGGAACTCAAAAAATCATGCTTTTTTCTTTACATAAAAAGATAGTTTCAAAGTGGTATATCCACTTAAATTTTTGGAATGTATTGAACCTTTCCTCAACTTTCAATGAGCACTCGATGTCTCTAAAGTTGCTAACTTTTCTACAGTGACTAGCAACACTCAAACAAGTATCAATAATGTTTCTAGCATCGTAAATCGTATTATAACCTTATTTTTGAGAGTTACCCTTCAATTAAACTTAATCTAATCTCTATTTATTTCACTGGTCAATATTTCTAATTATAAACTAGTCTCAAAACTAGTTTTAGTTAATGATAACATTACCTTGGTGAGTTTTCAAAGTTTGAACCACTTAGAACCTAACATTGTAGATTAAAAATCATATCTTTAGAAATGACAAAACCTTACAATGAAAACCCATAAACTTTAATGTTGGAAAATCATTTCTTTGCCTTCAAAAATGTTGAAAATAAAGTATAATGGTTGAAAATCACGTTGTACTTGAAGAAAAATGGGTTTGAAGCGTGAAAGAGAGTTAAGACAGTGAAAAAGAGATGATTGGTGGCTAAAGAAATGGAAAATTTTCTAAGTCTCAAAACTTATGACATATTTATAATTTGAAGGGTGAAAAAATAAGTTAACCTTTTTACTTTTTGAAGCTTGACGTTGAGGTAACAATACCTTAGGCCTAGGTCTCGATACCTTTGAGATAAAAAAGGTTTTATTTTTAGATTTTTGATAAAAAGTCTCGAGATTTCTTGTGGAAGTCATGATACTTATTTTCTGGGTAGCATGTCTTGAGACCTTATGATAAAGTCACGAGACTTTGTTCTTCCAAAGCATAAGGTATCAATATTTCATAGCCAAATCTCGATACCTTTGTTCCAAAGTGTTATTTCAAGGTTAAAAATCAAGTCTTTTGGCCCTATATGAATCCTAACTTCCCTAAAACACATTTAACATCGTTTCGAAGATATTTTTAAGCTCAAAGTGCTTAAAATCATTTCCAAAAACTTAGATGTTTATCTCACAAAGTTAAGTTACACTCTTACCTTTAGCTAGAGGTAGGATTTAACATTTTTCCCCCTTAAGAAATTTTATCCTTGAAATTGAGTTAAGTGTTAACTAGCCTCTAAGTGAGAAACAAGTGGGGATATTTGGCTTGCATCTCGTCTTCAGCCACCCAAGATACCTTTTTGCTCGAGTGGTTGCGCCATCAAACCTTCGCCAAGGCTATCTCTTCCAAAATCTCCACTAGTGTCTCCTCAGATAACAAATCCTCTCTCAACTTGATCTCTTGATGATGGATCACATGGGATGGATTGAGTTGGTCCTTTATAAGTGTGGAAACATGGATTATTGGGTTTACGTATGAAAGATCTAATGGAAGTGCTAGATGGTACGCTATATTATCAATTTTCTCAAGAATCTCATACGATCTAATGTATCTTAAGCTCAACTTGCCCTTCTTGCCAAACCTCATGATGCCCTTGGCCAGTGACACTCTAAAAAATACGTGATCCCCAATCTCAAACTCTATGTTTTTACATTTGTGGTTGGCAAATGTTTTTTGCCTACTCTACACCACAAACATCCAATCCTGTATTCCAATTTTATCTAGTGCATCTTGGACAATGATTGGTCCAAGGAGCTATCTTTCTCCAACTTTAAACCATCAAATAGGTGACCTACACTTTCATCCACAAAAAGCCTCATAAGGTGCCATTTGTATATTAGACTAATAACTATTGTTCTAGGCAAACTCCATAAGTGGCAAATATCTATTCCAATTATCTCTAAAGTCTACCATGAATGCCCTCAATATATCTTCAAGTGTCTAAATGGTCTTCTTAAATTATCCATTTGTTTAAGGGTGGAAAATTGTACTAAAATTTAGCTTGGTCTCTGATGCCTCATGAACTTTGCCCCAAAATTGACTTGTATACTGAGCGCCTCTGTCAAAAATGATGTTGATAGGTACTCTGTGCAATCGCACTATCTCATTCACAAACAACCTATCATATTGTGCCACCCCATGGGTGGTGTTTATCAACAGAAAATGAACAAACTTAGTAAGTCTATCCACTATCGCTCAAATAAAATCATAGTTTTTACTAGTACAAGGTAATCTAGTCACAAAGTCCATGGCGATATGCTCCTACTTCCACTCAAGAAAGAGTAAGGGTTGAAGTTTTTCTGTGAGGTTTCAATGTTCTATCTTAACTTGTTGGTAAACTAAACACTAAACTTGTTGGTAGTCCTTCCGACCAGTACAACTCTTTCACCCGATGATACATCTTGGTGGTCCTTGGATGAACCACATACATGTCATATCCCATTTTCGAGAAATGACCAATGCATGGTCTTACGTTGGTATAGCCCATTAGGCCTAAGCAAGTTGTAACCAACAATGTATGGGCTTGTCATTCATCGCATTCATTTGCATTTCCATTCATAGATAAATAAAATCTTCATATCATTATGGAACTTCTCGATGTAATGTGTAGAATTTTATTCCATGTCAATATTCAGAAGTTTATTATTTGTGGTCTGTCACATATGCCATGCCCATATCACTGTGGTTTTTTCACCATAACCTCAACATTCTCGTATGTTGTCACAACCCGGAACTCCCATCAAGCTCGTGACAACTGCCACGATGTCTCGATAGATATTCCTACCCCGAATGCCGACCGAAACCTCACAAGCCTTCCATATCAGTTTTGTCGCCTCCCTTGTAAGCAATAGTTGCTAAATATCATGTTTTAAAGGTTAATAAGTCATTTCCAACTTAAAACGATAGAAAAATAATTTTTGCCTCACATAGACATTTTGGTAATTTTTCTTCGAAAATTTCAAAACTAGCTAAAAATATTGTACATAAGTAGAAAACACATATTTCATAATCATAAATATATTTTGCTACTTAAAACGTCCATTTAAAACGAATTCATAGCAATTAGAATAAAATCAAAATATTTAATAAAATATTCAATTTTCTTATAAAACAATTTTTATAAAAGTATCGGTAAATAATTTTTGTAGCGTAAAAGCAAAATAAAATCATACATACTGTATTACAAATAAACAGAGTATGCAATTACATTTACAATGACACGTGGGCCCCCAAATGACCAAGAAGGTATAAGTTTGTAAACCTTTGCTTCTAGGATGCAACTCCAAAATTATAGCTTGACGAGATCAACCGTCTACAGACTATCCTAAGCCTGAAATGTGTGAAAAAGAGGGTGGTGAGATTATATAATCCCAGTGAGTAAACAGACATCCTCAAAAATATCTAAAGTCGAGTAAATGGAAACAAATTCAAATTCGTTCTTCATATTACAGTTCATTTTATCTCAACTCATTTCAATCGAGTAAAATAGAATCATTTTACTCGAATAATTAATATGGCTTATGAATCTCTTAAAAACTTGGCTTTTCCCAAAATCATTCTTGGGGATACCTCTGCCGAAGCATCTAACCGAGACCGCCAAGGCGATTAAATGTCATATACACATGCACATATTTTTACACATGAAAACATAGCCATTCCTTGGCGTTGGCTGAGTCTCACTCTCACGTGGTAGTCCGCGTGAGGTGCACTCAAACTTTACCTTAAAAAACACCCATCCCACACAGCTCTCCGATCGAGGTAAGATACAATTGATTTTGTGCCCCCTCTCATAGGCTGGTCCATAGAACCTTCCATTGCAGGGATTATTTTATCTACCACCAGATTTATAAAATTTCAACCGCATGACATGGCAATTTATTACTACCTAGCTTCTCAAGGCTTAATACACAGTACATATAATTCCATCACAAATACCAGTTCAGCCATTCATGCTCACATAATGCCATAAGCCATTCAATTTAAACACAATTTATAACACAACAAATAGACAATCTCCAATTACTCTGTTTTCCAAAATCATCATTTAATTTATGGAAAATTCATAAATTTCATTTCATTAAATCACATTTTGTTGATAAAACATAAAGATTTTTCCATCTAAACTCATTTTCTATAAAATCACAAAATCGAATAAAAACTTACTTTAGATAATTAAGATGATAGTAAGGTTACTCACAATTTCAAGAGTCGGTGTACTCCTAGTCTCGGTCTTCGGGTACAATCTCTATACTCTTACAAATGTCTCACCACCTATCCACAACACATAACACATAATTCAATATATTGTGTCATACCATAATAAATCTATTTCAGGTTCTATTCAAATGCTTGGAACGGGATGCAATTTGCTTTGGTAATTATCTAAATACGGTGTTCTACTTAAGTCCAATTGTGCATCTAAATAAAATGGTATTGGCCTAATTCGATTTATCACCTAGTTAATTGGCCAATACATCCAATTCATCTCCAATCAATTCCATTTTTCTTCCAACACTCCAATTCATCAAATACTAGTCAATTATCATGAAATGTCGCAAACTCACCCTCACATTCCATTTTGGCAATATTCGGCCATGTTGGTTCACTAACACTAAAATTTTTCAAACTAAATTCTTACACCATAAATCACCAATTTCTAACCAATTCACCTGAAATAAAATTGAATCCATTATCATTAAGATATATGGAAAATTCGATCAATATGGGTAATTGTAGAATATTAATTTTTTTCTTGTTTCCTTTTCATTCCACACATTATAAAACATCTAAAAACACTAAAATACCATGTATTCCAATCAAGTTCATCCTCAAATCCTCCCTTGAATATTCAGCCCTCAAATGTTTAGTGTGGAATATGTGATTTTCATACTTAATTTCTACACCTAACACCATAAGACAACTAAAAACACTTAAATAACTTAAAATCCATCTAAATAATTCATCAAATCTTCTCTCTCTAAAATAAGGCCCAGCCCTAAAATACTTGTTATGTCATACATGTGATTTATAGAGTGTTTGCATATTTGAATTATCTCAAAAAATAGATAAAAGTCGGTATTATACCTAAAGGTACAACTAAGTCGATTATGTCTCGAAATAGTTAAAATAGGGATTTTAAGGTAAAATTGGAAATTTGACATTTCAAGGATGGCTTAAAAACGTAATTCAGAGTTTGAGGGCCGATTAGGAGTTAATATGAGATTTTTGAAATCTAGGGGCAAAATGGTCATTTTACCACCCAAGAATTTAATTTGGATATTTGATGAAAATTTTGACTGAGATTAATCATTTGGAGTATAATTTGAGGTTTAGAAATGAAAATTTTTAATTTCGGTATTTTTCAGAGCATAGGGGCAAAATGGTAATTTTCACCCCCAACACTTGTGAAAAACCAAGGATTTTATTCATTATAGAAATGGATAAATATGACAAATTTGTGTGGCGAAGAATTAAAGGTTAAAAGTTAAATATTTAAATTATGGGCCAATGATAGTGTGCCACGTGTCATGCTTGATTTCTTTAATATTTAACTTGAAAAATCAGCCCATAATTCCCCATTTTCACTCACAATATTCAGCCAAGCAAGGGGGAAAGGAAACCAAAGGAAGAACAAAACCCTAGGAGGAGAAATTCAAAGGGAAAGTGTGAAAATTCAAGAAATCAAGCAAGATAAGGTAACATTTCTTTATTTTTATTTCAGATCTACATTACCCATGCATTTCTCCTTATTTTCCATGGCTGAATTACATGTTTTCATGATGGGTTTATGGCTGACTGAATGGGTATGGAGAGGAAATGATGTTGGAATTGATTTGATTTTAGAATATGTTAGCAATTTTAAGTGATTAATGATGTGTAGTATGAAAACAAGTGAAGAAAATCACATAATCTTTGGTACCCTTCAATGGCCGAACCTTACATGTAGTGTGGGAATGGCGGATTGATTTTGTATCAAGTGAATTGGTTGAGAATTGATGGTTTGTGGTGTAAAAATCAAGTAGGAAAAATTTCAGTGTGAATGCAACCACCATGGTCGAATTTCTCATGAAGAATTGTGTAGGTGATTATGTTGAATTTTAGGTTATTTGAATTGTATTTGGATGATTTGAAGTATTAGAAAAGAAACTGAGCAAATTAGAATTAAATTGGACGCGTTGGCCATTTAATCGGGTGATAGGCCGAATTAGGTCAACACCGAGTTTAAGCAATATTCGGACAATTTGTATTTCGTATCATGCACATATATAGATAAGAGCCTGAAATAGTTTATAATGGTTTAATCTAAATTATTAAATCTAGTGTCATGTATTATGGATAGGTGGTGAGCCATTTTATACAGGTAAGAGATTGTACTCAAGAACCGAGAATAGAAGTATTTCTAACTCCTAGTACAGTGAGTAACCTTACTATCATCTTAATTATCTAAAGTAGGTTTTTATCCGATTTTGTGATTTTGTGGAAAAATGATTTTAAAGGGTGAATTGCATTGTTTTATAAACAAAGTGTGAATTTATAAAGTAAAATGAATTTTATGAATTTTTTAAAAATTAAATGATGATTTTGGAAAATATAGTAATTGGAGATTGTTTATTTGTTGTGTTATAAATTGTGTTTAAATTGAATGGCTATATGTGAGCATGATTGGCTAAACTGGTTTTTTGTTGGAATTATATGTACTGTGTATTTAGCCATGAGAGGCTGGATTTGAAATGGTTAAAAGTGTTCCCTTCGAGAAAAGTTTGAAAAGATCTAGGGTTAGAAACTTGGCAAGAAGGTTCTGTGGGACTTGTGGCATTACCAATAAGTCCAGTAAGTCAAGTGATGGGGACCCAGACCTACCAATAATTACCATGTCATGCAGTTAAAATTTTATGAAATTGGTGGTAGATAAAATAATCCCTGTAGTGGAAGGTTCTGTGGGCCAGCCTATGAGAGGGGGCACAGAATCATTTATATCTTATCTCGATCAGAGAGCCGTGTGGAGGGTGTCTCCGGAGGTAAAGATTTGAGTGCACCTCACGCGAACCACCACGTGAGAGTGAGACTCACCCAACGCCAAGGAATGACTATGTTTTCAAATGTAAAAATATGTTCATGTGTATATGGCATTTAATAGCCTTGGTGGTCTCGGTCAGATGCCTCGGCTGGGGTATCCCCGAGAATGATTTCGGTAGGAGCCAAGTTTTTAAAACACTCATAAGCCATATTAATTATTCGAGTAAAATGATTCTATTTTACTCTATTAAAATAAGTTGAGATAAGATGAATTGTAATACGAAGAACAAATTTGAATTTGTCTCCATTTACTCGACTTTAGATTATTTTTGATGATGTATGTTTACTCACTAGGATTTTATAATCTTACCACCCTCATTTCCTCACATTTCAGGCTCATGTAGACTGTGGATAGTCGATCATGTCAGGAAATAATCTTAGAGTTGCATCCTTAAAAAGCAAAGGTATATATAGGCTTATACCTTCTTGGTCATCTAGGGGCCCACGAGTCATTGTAAATGTAATTACGTACTCTATTTACCTGTAATATAGTATGTATGATTTTATTTTGCTTTTACGCTACAAAAATTTTTTAATGATACTTCTATAAAAATTGTTTTATAAGAAAATAGATTATTTTATTAAATATTTTGATTTTATTCTAATAGATACGATTTCATCTCAAATGAACGTTTTCGGTAGCAAAACATATTTATAATTATGAAATATGTGTTTTCTCCTTATGTATTACATTTTTGGTTGGGTTTAGAAATTTTGAAGAAAAATGACCAAAATACCCTTGTGAGGTGAAAATTAATTTCTTATTGTTTTAAGTTGGAAAAAGTTAAAATCCTTTAAAACATGATCTTTAGTGATGATTACTCACATGGGAGACAAGAAAAATGGTACTAAAGCCTTGAAGGGTTCTGATGGGCATTCAAAGCGACAAATGTCTATCGGGACGTCGCGACGGTTGTCACGGGCTCGAGGGGAGTACCGGGTCGTAACAGGTCAGCCATGAATCCTCCATGAAACCATATGATTCAAGCATGGAAAATGCAAAATAAAGCATGGAAAAGCTAGTTCACAAGCTAGAATCAAGAAATTTTACCTTTAATCGGTTGAATCCTTGAAAATCAACAATTTATCTTTGAATTTCTCACTCTAGGGTTTTGTTCTTTCTCTTTCCTTTTTGTTCTTGCTGTCAAGCCCAGCCCTAAAATATCTGCCATGTTATACATGTGACTGATAGAGTGATTGTATATTTGAATAGCTTGGAAAAGTATTTAAAAGTCGGTATTATAACTAGAACTACAACTGAAATGATTTAAACCTCGAACAAGTTCAAATAAGGATTTTAAGAGTCATATTGATGATTTCACAGTCTAGGGATGACTCAAAATAGTGATTCGGAGTTCGAGGTCCGATTTAAGGTTAATTTAAAATTTTTTAAATTTAAGGGCAAAATGGTCATTTTGCCACCTAAAAATTTTATTTGATTATTTAATGAAAATTTTGACCAAGATTAATCATTTGAAGCATAATATGAGGTTTAGTGGTGAAAAATTTTAATTCTCAGTGTTTTTGGAGCATAAGGGTAAAAAGATAATTTTGCCACTAGAGGATAAAATGGGAATTTTTAGAAAAGATTTTGACTCATTTGACTAAGTTGATCAATTGGAGTGTAATTTGAAGTTGGAAAGTGAAAAAAATATAATTTCGATACTTTTCGAAGTATATGGGCAAAATCGTAATTTTATCACGTTGGGGGCAAATTGATAATTTTTGACCCCCAACACTTGGCAAGACCAAGGGATTTTATTCATTATGGAAATGGATAAATATGACATTTGTGTGGTGGAAAAATAAAGAGAAAAAGATAAGTATTTAAAAAGTGGACCAATACCACGGTGACATGTGGCAAGCTTGAATATTTTAATATTTTCGTTATAAAATCAACTTAAAAACCAGCCCATTCTCTCCATCATGGTAGGCTATTACAATGGAAAAGAGGGAAAGGAAGAACAAGCAAACCCTAGGTGGAAAATTGGAGAAAAAGTGTTGGAATCCAAGGAATTAAACGAGGTAAGTTGAAATTTCTTTAATTTTCCTTAAGATCTACATTACCCATGCATTTTTTTTTCATTTCCTTTGGTTGAGAAGCATGATTTCATGATGAATGAGTGGCTGGTCGAATGGGTTTGGTGAGAGAAATGATGTTGGAATTGTTTGATTTTAAGTTATGTTAGTATTTTTAGTTAGTTGAATATGTTTGGAAGCAAAACAACGAGAAAAGAATTCATTTTCCCTATGAACCATCAATGGTCGAATGCCCCATGTTGCGTGTGTTGGTGAATTGATTTTGATTCAAGAGAAATGGCTTAGAAAATGATCAATTATGGTGAAAAAATTAAGTAGGAAAAATCACGGTGTTACTGCACTATAATAGCTGAAATTTTCAAGGAGAATTGTGGAAATTGATGTGCTGAATTTTTGGTAAATTGGCTTGTATTTGGTGAATTGAGGTATTAGAAAAGAAATAGAGAAATTTGGAATTAAATTGGACGTATTAGCAATTTAATCGGGTGATAGGCCGAATCAAGTCAACACTGCGTTTAAGTGGTTAACTGAGCATTCCATGCATTCATATAGAAATTAGGTTAATTTCATACCTAATTAGCATAAATGTAGTGATTAAATTATTGTGTAATTTGTCAAGGTGGTGAGTTCTCTGATAAAGGTAAGGAAATTGCACCGGAGGATTAGTAGTCGAAGTACCCGAAATTGATTTTCGAAAACCATGAGTAAATTTATTATCGTCTTAATTATCTACAGTAGTTTTTATTCAATTGTGTGATGTTATACAAAATGGGTTTAAATGGTAAATTACTATGTTTTAAGAGAAATTGTGATTTTATAAAATGATTTTATAAATTTTCTGGAAAATTGAATACCGGTTTTGAAATTAAAGTAATTGGAGACTACCTGCTTGTGTTATTAATTGTGTTTTAAATTATATGGCTTATAGCAATATGTGAGCATGAATGGCTAAACTGGTTTTCATGTTGAAAATTATATGTACTGTGTATTCAGCCTTGAGAGGCTAGATCGCAATAAATTGCCATATCATGCAGTTAAAATTTTATGAAATAGGTGGTAGATAAAATAATTCATAATCATTGCAGTGGAAGGTTCTGTGGGCTAGCCTAAGAGAGGGGGCACAGAATCAGATTTACCTTACCTCGATCGGAGAGCCGTGTGTGGGGTGTCTCTGAGGTAAAGATTTGAGTGCACATCACGTGGACCACCACGTGAGAGTGAGACTCAGCCAATGCCAAGGCATGGCTAGGTTTTCAGATATAAAAATATATTCATGTGTATATGACACTGAATAGCCTTGGCGGTCTCGGTCAGATGCCTCTGTAGGGATATCCCCGAGAATGATTTTGGCAAGAGCCAAGTTAAGTTTTTAAGATATTCATAAGCCATATAAATTATACGTATGTTATGAAATACATTGGGATAGAATATTTTAATTGTCTCTACTCAATTAAAATGAGTTGAGATAAGGTGAATTGTAATACAAAGAATGAATTTGAATTTGTCTCCTTTTACTAGACTTTAGACAGTTTAGATGGTATATGTTTACTCACTGGGATTTTATAATCTCACCCCCTCATTTCCTCACATTTCAAGCTCAAAATATTCCATAGTCAGCAAATTTTGTCAAGGACCATCAGTTGGACTTGAATCGGCAAAAGCTATAGGTTTCCAGCTTTTTCTGCATTTTGGTTAGTTAAGGGCCCACGTGTCACTGTAACTCTATTTTCATACCTTGGCTGCCTGTATACTAGTATGTAAGAATATATTTAGCTTTCACACTGCAAAAATTATTTACTGATGGCTTTATAAAAATTGTGTTATAAGAAATAAGATTATTTTATTGAATATTTTTATTTTATTCAAATAATCAAATTTTTATTTTAAACAAACGTTTTAGATACTTAAATTTGTTTTTAATTACTAAATATATGTTTTCTACTCACTTACTATGTTTTTGACCGGTTTTGAGATTTTTGTAAAAAAATGACGAAAATGCCCTTGTGGGTTGAAAAATAGTATTATATTGTTTTGGTTTCGAAACGACTTATGATTTCTTGAAATATGAAATTTAATAACTGTCGCTCACCGGGGAAGTGCGAAAGCTGATGCTAAGCCTTACGAGGTTCTAGTAGGCATTCCGGGTAATGAGTGCCTACCGGGACGCCGTGGCTGTTGTCACGGGCCTGATGGGGAGTTCCGGGTCATGACACTTGCTTTGGCCGAACCTTATGAAGGAGATGGGAGGGTTATGGGCTGATTTTAAAAGGAAATTAATAAAGTAATCAAACTTGACACTTCTCACCATGTTATTGGTCCATAGTTTAAAAACTTATCCTTTAATCTTTATTTTGGCACCACATAAAATCCTTCAATTATCCATGACCTAAAATGTTAATGGTTGAAATCCATGGGCATGACAAGTGTCGGGTGTGAAAAATTACAATTTTGCCCTTGGGGTGTTAAAATTACCATTTTACCCCTATGCTCGAAAAAAATGTCAAAATTAAAATTTTTCACCTCTCAAACTCAAATCATACTCCAATAAGTCAAATGTGGTCAAAATCTTTTCTAAAAATTTCCATTTTGTCCTCGGGTGGCAAAATGACCATTTTGCCCTTAGATCATAAAAATTCCAGTTTGACTCCAAATCAATCCTCGAACTCCGAATCACCATTTTAAGTTATTCCCAGACTTTAAAATTTTCAATTTCACCTTAAAATCTCTATTTGATCTAGTTCGAGGCTTAAATCAACTTTGTTGTACCCCCAAGTACAATACCGAATTTTTGTCGATTTTTCGAGGCTTTCCAAGTTTAAATTTAGGTTATCCATCACATGTATGACATGATAGGTATTTTATAGAGTCGGGCTTTACAGCACTACCCCCCTTAAAATAAAATTTTGACCTCAAAATTTCACTTATCGAATTCGAAGCAACAGTGGGGGTATTGTCTTTTCATTTGATGCTCAACTACCTATGTTATCTCCTTTATAGGTAATTTCGATTTGTTCACTTCATTTACCTCCAATTCAACTTAAGTACTTCACTTATGTTTATCATCATCCTTCAACATCATATCCGCGGTACCTTTCACAAGCATGATCTCTTATACCGAGACTCCAAACATGTCTCTATTACTATCGTTAAATTTGAACCATAACTCCATCTCATATGGCTCTATCTCATACAGCTTAATCTTGCTATAGATCATATTTCCTTGATATCATCCCCTTGACTATTTCCCAAAGTCTCTTATGTCTACGTGGCTCAACTTCTGATGAGATTTCTTATCATTGTACTATCTACATCACTCATCATATATTAAGTTTGAATCTTGAACCACTAAGAACCATTCTTCATTTTAATTGATCACAATATCAACCCCACATATGTGTCTATGCCTTATAATCCCATTAATGCTTCAAAAATTTATCTTGATTTGATCATTGCATAAGATGCAATACCACAATTCCTAAGAGTCATCCTTTTTCCTCGATCATCTTTCATGCCTCTACATTACTTTGTATCATTCTTGTATTTCGATATTAATTTGTCACTTAAGATTCAAACTCATTTGAATTATGTATACCTCAAGCATTTTTAAATTCTATTTTCCACAATATATAAAGAAAATTTTTATAACAATATTCTATATAAACTCATTTGCTATATTATTCTTGAAATCTTTATTTACATTCTGATCGTTTGGTATTGACATATCTTATCACTATCTCACATCTTCACCTAACTTTTCACTCACTTTCTCCATGTTGGACTCGTGCTTCATCTTCCGTTATAGTAAAAACTCTTGTCAAAGAACAAGTCTGTGGTCCAGAGGGTGAATATGTCGGCATATTACTCTCTACATCAGACCGTATAGCTACTCCCTATCTTGGGTGTAATCCAGAGGAATCTCTCCTCTGCATATCCGTATGAGCTAGTGGAGATGGAGCAACTACAGTTGCCTGTCCTAACTGTGGGCAATTACTCTTGATGTAACCTGGCTAACCGCAATGATAACATCGTACGTGTGAGACCCTGTCTAAGTTGTTAGAAAGCCGGTATTGTACCTATTGGTACAATTAAGTTAAATCGAGCTTCAACTAGTTTAATAGAAATTCTAAGAGGAATTTCAAAATTCTAAGACCCACAGAACAGCTCAGAATAGTGATTTGGAGTCCAAGGTCCAGTCTGGAGTCAATTGGGAAAATTGACCGGTTAAGGACAAAACGGTCATTTTCTCATTTATTGATTTATGGAGATTTTTAACCAAGATTTGATCACATTGGGCCAAATATAATTATGTGACATACAGTTATGATTTTTGGAGTATAAAATGATGTTTAGCAGTGTAAAATGGTGATTCCCGGTGTTTTTAGAGCACAAGGGCAAAATGGTAATTTTGCCACCGGAGTGCTAAATGTGAATTTTTTTGAAAGGATTTTGCCCCAATTGGGTAATATTGATTTATATTGATGTTATTTGAGGTTGGACAGTGAAAATAATGAAATTCCGGGACATTTCGGAGTATAGGGGCAAAATCGTAATTTTGCCATCCCGGGGGCATTTCGGTAATTTTCCACTACCAGAATAAATTTTTCCAGCCATGGTCAACCTTGGATCAGATGTTGACTTGATGAATCAAGTGGTGGAGATTAAATGGGAGAAAAAGTCAAAAAGTCAAAAAACGGGCCAATCACATGGTGCCACGTGGCAAGCTTTTATATTTTATTATAAAGGCTATAAAAATCAGCATTTAACCCTCATTTCTCTCTCTAAAGTCGGCACCCACCAGAATTGAAGCAAAAAAAAGAAGAACAAAGGAGAAACACACAAAAACCTAGGGGAAATTCAAGACAAAGTGTGATTTCAAGGAGAATTCAAGTGAAAAAGGGTAATAAATCTCTACTTTGGCTTGTGATCTCTAATATCTATGCTTTTGTTCTTGAATTCTATGGTTTAATATGGAGATATCATGATGGGAAGAATTCTGAAAAATGGGTTTGAGTATGGATTTGATGTTGGATTGGATTGAGTTTAAACTATGTTGGTGTTTAGGAGTAGTTAAGCACGATTATGGAAAAAAATGGAAGAAGGAAATTGAATTTCATGGTTGTTCTTTGTTAGGCCGAACCTAGTGTGTAGAGAATGCATGAGGAATTGGTTCATTTCAAATGAAATGGTTTCATTTCAAATGAAAGAAAATAGAAAAATGACAATTTAAAGTGAGAAAATGTAGTAGAAAATTTTCAGTGCTAATGCACTGCATTGGCCGAATTTTCCATAAAGAAATGGAAAAGATTGGATGCTGAAATTGGCATTAATTGAATGATTTGTGGTGAATTAAAGTATTAGAAAAAGAATGGACCAATTCGGAATTAAATTGGACATAATAGCCGATTAATCGGGTAATCGGTCGAAATTAGGCAATACCGCGTTAAAGCGATAATCGGACGCATTTTTGCCTTTGCGTATCGTACGTTAGAAATTTAAATTAATTTGTATTAGTTTTGGGGCATTATAGTAATTCCTGAATTTATTCTGTGTTAAGGTGGTGAGAAGTCCAGAAAAGGCAAGGGAATCGTAATTGAGGATTTTTGATCCGAGAGAATCCGGAATCCGGATTTGTGAGACGGTGAGTGAACTTGCATTTCAAAATTGTTTGGGGAATGCACGTTGTATTGAAATAGATGATTAAATGATTTATTCAAAGTTTTAAAACAAAAATTACGTGCCGGGAACAAGCCCTTGATAAAAATGATTTTATGTGATGAAAGTATGTATTATGCATGAAGGCATAAAATTATGTGTTTGGCATGAAAGCATGAATTATTATTTCATTGAGGTGAAATTTAATTGTGCTAAATGTGTACATTGTTATGATGTTTATATGTGTTGATAAGAAGTATTGTGAAATTATTACCACCGTGCACGTGTGAAGAGGAAAATGCACATGCCTGAAATGGTGTGCAAAGTAGGGACGGCGATACGTAACGTCCACTATTTCCTAGAAATTCAGATTTGAGTAAAGTGGGGACGGCGATACGTAACGCCCACTTATTTACTATAAATTCTGAAAATTGAGCAAAGTGGGGACGGCGAAACGTAACACCCACGATTCCTGGAAACTATCACTCGTGAACATTGGTGAAGTGTGATTTGTTATCCAGGGGCTTGCAGGGACGGCGATACGTAACGCCTGCGAGTGCTCGATATATGTGGTTGTGTACATTTGTGATTGTTCATTTCTCCGAGTATATTTGTATGAAATTGATTATTTCTTCATTATAAATTAAATTGAAATGAGGGGAAGGGTTGGTAATAAATTGGATAAAATGAACGTGTTTCAAATGTATGCATCATATTGTAACCCTTCCTGACATTATGGCTTGTTCCTATCTAATGTTTGCTCACTGAGTTTTATACTCACGTTTTCAAAAATTCATGTTTTCAGATCAGGAGATTGTAGATTCCTAGATCGCGGGATCACAGTAGTCCATCTCCTGGTAGGTGTCTGGCATTCACTAGTTGCCGCTTTATTGTACATGTCTCCGCTGGTAGTCTTGGGTTTCTGTATGATGTGTATGTACATGTAATGTACATTGTCGGAGTTTATATTTGACTGGTATGAATGTAAATATGTGTAAGCAATGTGATTTGCTAAATACATGACTGGAACAGTGCATGTATATTGTGATTCATAATGCCATTGTGCTTTGGCTGTGTCCACCCCCGGAAAGGGTGTGTGTGTGTATGTATGATCGGAAATGCCATTGTTAATTGGCATTGTATGCGCACTGGGTGCATTACGTGTGGATGTCCCACACGAGCATGTATGGAATAAAGTCAATGGGAATAGGCTTGCTTGGGCTTAGTGAGCTATGCTCATTGGGTCCTTGCGCCGGTCATGGCCCGGGAATTGGGTCGTGACAGTACGGGCCCCCTACATAGCCCTACATGATAATTCCCACACGTTCTGCATTTATCAAAACCTCAGGAACTTTTCCCAGAAATAGTCATCTCAGACTTACTGAATCTCGAAAGTCTCTACTGTGTTTGTGAAAACGGGGGTTGGGAAGATGTTACTGGAACAGAAGTATTACTTCTTGAAACAGATGAATCCTTGCCCCTTTTTAGTGATTGACTGGAAAATACATTCGGATTTCTCCTCTTTGTAAACTCAGTCGCATTCTCCTATTTTCGTTCGCGAGCTTCTCAACCCTTAAAGCCATTTGTACTACTTCCTTATGCGGCTCCCTCCTAGTCACTGTCATCCGATCCCTAATCTCATTACAGAGCCCTTTCTCAAAATAACTGGCCTGATCTTGCTCAATCCTCACTAAGTCAGGCACATAAGACAACAGCTCATTAAATTGAGCCTCATATTCTTCTACTGTTAGACTTCCCTATTTCAAACTCAAAAATTCCCTTTTTCTTTTCTTTTTGATGGAAATGAGTATAATATTGACCATCAAATTCTCTGAGAAAATCTGACCAAGTCAAAAGAGTAGTGGAATGAGACTTCACCGAATTCCACCAAGTGCGGGCTCTCTTTTCCAATAATCATGTGGCCACCATCAGCTTGATGTCATCATCCAATCTCATGTTAGAGAGTGTCTCTGAAACCTGATTGATCCAATATTTGGCTACGGTGGCATCTAACTCACCCGTAAAAGACACGTAACGCAATTACCTAGCCTTTTTCAGCTTCTTAGGAATAGATACGTCCTGTACTGATGGTGGAACTGAATGAGCAACTGGAGGCACTATAGAAAGAGTGTGACCAGTTTGAGCTTGGCCAACCATTGTGGTAAAGAAGGTTGCCAATGCTTGTGCTGCCTCAATAGGCATGGCAGGAATACCTGTAGTTGGCGAAGGAGGTGGAGGAATCTCGGGCTGCTCAGCAGCAAGAGCTGCCCGAAAAGAGGATACAGCTGATTCCCCCTCTACTGCATCTAGCTGACGATGTTGGAAACAACCTCTTCCCCTCCCAGCCGACCTAGTAAAAGGTGGGTGTTCTCGTCGAGGAGGCATGATAATCTATAAGAGGAAACGAGGCAAGTTTAGTCAACCTTAGACTCTATATGCAGATACACACATGCGACTCAACCTAACCTAACTTAACTCAAAGCTACACTAACACTGTAAATTGTTAAAACACTTTAAAAACCAAAAGCTTTAGAACCGAAAGCTTTGATACCAATTGAATTGTCATGACCCGGAACTTCTATCGAGCCCGTGACAGCTATCGCGATGTCTCGATGGACATTCCTACCCCGAATGTAGACCGAAACCTTGCAAGGCTTCCATATCAGTTTTCTCGCCTCCCTTATGACCACTCGTTACCAAATATCACGTTTTAAAGGTTTATAAGTCATTTCCAACTTAAAACGATAGAAAAATAATTTTTGCCTCATAAGGACATTTTGATAATTTTTCTTCAAAAATTTCAAAACTAGCTAAAAATGTAGTACATAAGTAGAAAACACATATTTCATTATCATAAATATGTTTTGCTACCTAAAACGTCCATTTAAAACAAATTCGTAGCAATTAGAATAAAATCAAAATATTTAATAAAATATTCAATTTTCTTATAAAACAATTTTTATAGAAGTATCGGTAAATAATTTTTGTAGCGTAAAAGCAAAATAAAATCAAAAATACTGTATTACAAATAAACAGAGTATGCAATTAGATTTACAATGACACATGGGCCCCCAGATGACCAAAAAGGTATAAGTTTGTAAACCTTTACTTTCTAGGATGCAACTCCAAAATTATAGCTCAACGAGATCAACCGTCTACATATTATCCTGAGCCTGAAATGTGTGGAAAAGAGGGTGGTGAGATTATATAATCCCAGTGAGTAAATAGACATCCTCAAAAATATCTAAAGTCGAGTAAATGGAGACAAATTCAAATTCGTTCTTCGTATTACAGTTCATCTTATCTCAACTCATTTCAATTGAGTAAAATAGAATCATTTTACTCAAATAATTAATATGGCTTATGAATCTCTTAAAAACTTAGCTCCTGCCAAAATCATTCTCAGGGATACCCCGGCCGAAGCATCTAATCGAGACAGCCAAGGCTATTAAATGTCATAAACACATGAACATATTTTTACATCTGAAAGCATAGTCATTCTTTGGTGTTGGTTGAGTCTCACTCTCACGTGGTGGTCTGCGTGAGGTGCACTCAAAGTTTACCTCAGGAGACACCTTCCCCACACGGCCCTCCGATCGAGGTAAGATACAACTGATTCTGTGCCCCCTCTCATAGGCTGGTCCACAGAACCTTCCACTGTAGGGATTAGTTTATCTACCACCAGATTCATAAACTTTCAACCGCATGACATGGCAATTGATTACTACTTAGCCTCTCAAGGCTTAATACACAGTACATATAATTCCAACACAAATACCAGTTCAGCCATTCATGCTCACATATTGCCATAAGCCATTCAATTTAAACACAATTTATAACACAATAAATAGACAATCTTCAATTACTCTATTTTCCAAAATCATCATTTAATTTTTGGAAAATTCATAAATTTCATTTCATTAAATCACATTTTGTTTATAAAACATAAAGATTTTTCCATCTAAACTCATTTTCTATAAAATCACAAAATTAGATAAAAACCTACTTTAGATAATTAAGATGATAGTAAGGTTACTCACAGTTTTAGGAGTCGGTGTACTCTAGTCCCAGTCTTCAGGTACAATCTCTGTACTTTTACCAAATGTCTCATCACCTATCCACAACACATGACACATAATTCAATATATTGTGTCATACCATAATAAATCTATTTCAGGCTCTATTCAAATGCTTGGAATGGGATGAAATTTGCTCGAGTAATTAGCTAAATACGGTGTTCTACTTAAGTCCAATTGTGAATCTAAATAAAATGGTATTGGCCTAATTCGATTTATCACCTGGTTAATTGGCCAATACATCCAATTCAACTCCAATCAATTCCATTTTTCTTCCAACACTCCAATTCATCAAATACTACCCAATTATCATGAAATGTTACAAAATCACCCTCACATTCCATTTTGGCAATATTCAGCCGTGGTGGTTCACTAACATTAAAATTTTTCAAACTAAATTCTTACACCATAAATCACCAATTTCTAGCTAATTCAATTGAAATAAAAATCAAATCCATCATCATTAAGCTATATGGAAAATTCTATCAATATGGGTAATTATAGAACATTAATTGTTTTCTTGTTTCTTTTTCATTCCACACATTATAAAACATCTAAAAACACTAAAATACCATGTATTCCAATCAAGTTCATCCTCAAATCCTCCCTTTAATATTCGACCCTTGAATGTTTAGTGTGGAATATGTGATTTTTATACTTAATTTCTACACCTAACACCGCAAGACAACTAAAAACACTTAAATAACTTAAAATCCATCTAAATAATTCATCAAATCTTCTCTCTCTAAAATGGATCAGCCATGAATCCTCCATGAAACCATATGATTCAACCATGGAAAATGCAAAATAAAGCATGGAAAAACTAGATTAGAAGCTAGAATCAAACTTGCTTTGGCCGAACCTTATGAAGGAGATGGGAGGGTTATGGGCTGATTTTAAAAGAAAATTAATAAAGTAATCAAACTTGACACTTGTCACCATGTTATTGGTCCATAGTTTAAAAACTTATCCTTTAATCTTTATTTCTGCACCACATAAAATCCTTTGATTATCCATTACCTAAAATGTTAATGGCTGAAATCCATGGGCATGACAAGTGTCGGGTGTGAAAAATTACAATTTTGCCCCTAGGGTGATAAAATTACCATTTTACTCCTATGCTCGAAAAAAATGTCAAAATTTAAAATTTTCACCTCTCAAACTCAAATCACACTCCAATAAGTCAAATGTGGTCAAAATCTTTTTAAAAAATTCCCATTTTGTCCTCAGGTTGTAAAATGACGATTTTATCTTCGGGTGGCAAAATGACCATTTTGCCCCTAAATCATAAAAATTCCAATTTGACTCCAAATCTATCTTCGAACTCCGAATCACCATTTTAAGTTATTCTTGGACTTTAAAATTTTCAATTTCACCTTCAAATCTCTATTTGATCTAGTTTGAGGCTTAAATCAACTTTGTTGTACCTTTAGGTACAATACCGACTTTTTGTCGATTTTTTGGGGCTTTCCAAGTTTGAAATCAGGTTATCCATCACATGTATGACATGACAGATATTTTATAGAGTTGAGCTTTACATATGCACCCAATTTTGAGGTTCAACATAATATTCACAATGATTAACAAACATGAGTATATCAATACTTATTACAAAGCCAATTACCATTCAATATTAACATTTAAAAGACTTAACATAACACATTGTGAAGTGTAGTGATATTGGAGAGTTGGACGAAAGACATTAGCACACTTACCAAATATGATATAAGATACTCCTCCACAAGCAGTCTAGTCAAGTGAGCTACAAATCTGTAAAAAAAAATTAAGGAAAATAATAAGTGAATCATAAAGACTTTATGAGTGGATACAGGGAAGGGGACAAACCAGGTGCAAGAGTGTTTGCACTAGATTGGCTTTTATTGTTAGGAATTTTAAGAATATGGTGGTTTGGAAAGCAAGTATATTCTCATGCTTAATTTTATTAAATTTATTTATAATGAAAGTACATTTTGATAATAAGACGAAGAGTTTGTTTTAGTAAGCATTTATTATCTAGTTATTAAGGCACCATAATTCTATTAAGATATTAAAATACATTTGTATAAAGAGTCATACATAGAAGACATGTATTTTAATTGAATCTAAGAATTGTTCACAATCATATAATAAAGCTGCTCACTTTATTATGTTAAGGCTGTAGTGTCCAAATTACTTATAACAAAATGAATGTGATTCATTTCAAGGGAATGATAAGTCTCAAATTATCGAAATAGTTGACTTTGAGTAATGACACTATAACATAAACTGGAATCATGTGAGAATCAAATTTAAGTTTTACCATTACTTAAATCTTGATCTCACACTTATGCATTTACTTATAATAGAACCAAAATCCTTATGGATAATGGACTCGTGTTTAATCTCCTTATAATCTTTGATTTACCATAAGCATGATCATTATAAAATGTTGGTCTAGTCTCTGTATTTTGATATTATAATCGAGATGAACATCTAGGAACATATATCCAGATAATGGAGTTCATAGCATTAACATCACTTATAACGATTTTAGGAAGATTAGTGATTAATCTGGGCCCATGGATTGATGAATTAGCTACTCATCATATCTGGATATCAAACGATTAGATCTAGAGTATTGAATCACTAATTGGGTGAAATTTGAGACTATGGGACAAAATTGACATAAAGGGTAAACTGTAATTTCACCTTTTATCATTGGATGGTTATGAAGGTTCACAATATAATGTTCGCAATTGGACAACAAATAATTAATATCAAGTATTAAATTGTTTCTTGTAATTATAGCTAATCCAAGAGTGCAACCATGCATCTATGGTGGAATGATTTCATGGTTAATAAGCTTGAATTACTTTTAATGAGATTAAGAATAATTCTAAGTTTATTAGAGCCTGAAATATCTATATCCAAATAGATTCCCCACTTAGCTTCGTAGAATTCAATTTGTTTAAGTTGGAATGCAAGTTTTAATTTGATTAATAAAATTGTGTATGAAAATGGCAGCTTTAACATGCTTATGTTAATTTAAACAAGAAAACATGTTTGGTCTTAATTTAGATAAAAAAATATGTTTGTCTTAATTTAAGACAAGAAAAATATTTTTTATCTTAATCTAGACAAGAAAACATATTTGCCTCAATTTAGACAAGATAAAATATTTTTGTCTTAATTAAATACAAGAGTTATCTTAAATTAAGATAATGTTAGAAGGATTCTTGCAAAATGAACCTAGACATCCATGTTGATAAAATGAGACTTCATGTTTGACTATCACTCTTTTATTTATTATTAATTCTTTTTAAATAAAGATGGATAATAATAAAATAAGAGTTATTATTCAATAAAGAGTTTTATTTTATCAAAAATTTTAAATGATAATTAAAGAATTAAATTGTTTATTTTTTAATTTTAATTTTGATAATTATGAAGCATGTTTGATACTTCCATAACTCTAAATGGATGGTTAAGATTGATTCAAAGGTATTTCATTTTGATTAAACCTTTTTAAGTAAGAGTTTTAATAAAAAGAGAAGAGATTGGAAGAAGAAAAAAGAAAATACTTTTTCTTGAAAAAATTTCAGCTGTCACTTCTCTTCACCTCTTCTAAACTTTTTCAAAGAAAAGAGAGATAAAATCAATTGCCATCTTGTAGTCTAGCATTCCACACCTTGTCCACTCAAGGTTCAAGTTGAAACTATTCTTGAAGAATAAGTGATAAACTTGTTTAGTCAAGAAATCATTCATTGGTGTAATGGTGTTTGAAAATAAAAATCTCCAAATAAAAGGTATGGTTTTTCGTACTTAATAGATTCTTATCCTTTTTAGGATGTGATTATGTTACTTGCAATAATAATGATGTGTGTTTCCGCTTGTGTAATTGGACTGCCTGCTTCTTTTATGAAAGAAATTTTTGAAATTCATGCTTTATACAATCACATCAACCCATTAAGATTCAAGATTTTGCCACATTAATTGTTTTAGAAAATTTTACATGTAACTTTTTTCTTTTGTCTATGTAACAAGAAAGGTGGCTTATCATCGCCATGTTTCTTTCTTTATTTTTTTTTATTTTGTCTTAGATTTATGTAACTAGGAAACGCTATATAATTTTAATATTTCTTGATGTATTTGGTGCATCCATGGAGAAAAAAGTTCAAAGCCAAAAGGAAAAAAGTAATTAGATAATATTTGATTTCTTTTTTTTTTACTATTAATTTGTTTTTAAGAAAACGGAGTTTTTCTTGAATCAATTTTTTTAAGAAAAAGAGGTTTTCTTGTATTAAAATTTTGTCATTAAAAAATATATATTTTTCTTTTAAAATATTTTTTTGATTTAAAAAAAAAAGGAAGGAGGGGTGGGAAGTGTTGCCAAGCAACACAATCCCTTGTTTGTGAGACCTCGACCTCTATAGACTCGTGACAAGAAGTAAACACGATAACATAGACTAGGTGTAATTTCGTCATTTCTCATAGGGAGTTGGGAGTAGTTTTCTAATGTTATTAAGGACTAAACAGATGTCACAACCCGGAACTCCCATCGAGCCCGTGACAACCGCCACGATGTCTCGATAAACACTCCTATCCCGAATGCCAATCGAAACCTCGCAAGGCTTTTACATCAATTTTCTCACTTCCCCTGTGAGTATTAGTTACTAAAATCATGTTCTAAAGGGATATGGACCATTTTCTAATCAAAACATTCAAAAAGCGATTTCGACCACACATGGGCATTTTGGTCATTTTTTCTAAAAATTTCGAAACTAGCTAAAAATGTAGTATATAAGTGAAAAATACACATTTCATTGCTAAAAATAAGTTTTAATGTCTAAAACATTCATTTAGAGTGAAATTGTAGCTAATAGAATAAAATAAAAATAATGAATAAAATATTCTATTTTCTCATAAAATAATTTTTATAGAACGCTACGTAAATAATTTTTAGAGCATAAAAACAAAATAAATTCATACATACAGTGGCACACGCAATCAGGTATTCAAAATATTTTATAATGACATGTGGGGCCCCAAATGACTAAAAGTAATGAAAGTTGTGAACCTACGATTTGTGAGGATGCAAGTCCAACTGTAGCCCTCAACGAAATATGTTATCTACAGACTATCCTGAGCTTGAAATGAGTGAAAAGGAGGGTGGTGAGATTATATAATCCCAGTGAGTAAACAAATATCATCTAAAATATCTAAAGTCGAGTAAATGGAGACAGTTAAAATAGATTAGCATAAAATGGTTTATAGCATTTCGATCTCATTTCAATAAGATAAATTAGATTCAATTCACCCAAATAATCAACGAGGCTTATGATTTCCTGAAAAACTTGGCTCGTGCCAAAAGTTCATACTTGGTGACACCTTGATCAAAGGCATCCTACCGAGCCCGCCAAGGCTGTTAACACAATTTGTACATGTAAAACATATTTTTACGTTTAAAACACAGCCATTCCTTGGCGTTAGCTGAGTCTCACCCTCACGTGGTGGTTCGGCGTAAAGTGAACTATAAAGTTTTACCTCAGGAGATACCCTACGTGTCTCTCCAACAGAGGTAAGAATATACCCGGGTACCGTGCCCCTCTAATAAGCTGGTCCACAGAACCTGCCACTGTAGTGACCAATCTATAACCCACCAATTCAATAAAAATTCCAACAGCATGACATGACAATTATATCACTCTCCAGCCTATCAAGGCGAAACAAACAGTGCATATATTTTCACACAAATACCAATTCAGCCATTCATGCCAATATTGCCATAAGCCATTTAATTCAAATCATAATTTACAACATAGCAAATAGTCTCCAATCACTCCATTTCAAAGCCATCATTCAATTCCAAGACAATTTATAAAATCATTTCATTTAATCACATTTTGTTTATAAAACATAAAGATTTGCCATTTGAACTCATTTTCTATAAACTCACAAAAACACATTAAAATTTACTTTAGATAATCGAGATGATGATAAGGTTACTCACAGTAATGGGAATCGAGTTCGAGATACTCCAATTCTTGATCCTCGGGTACTACCTCTTTACTCTTGCCAGAATGCTCACCACCTAGACATAATGCACAATAAGCAATTTGCTATATTTGTGCTAAACCGTTATAAAACCAATTCAGGCTCTATACTAATGCATGAAATGGGATGTGAAATACTCGGGTAACCATCTAAATATGATATTCAATATAAGTTCAGTTGTGTACCTAAATAAAATGGTATTGGTCCAATTCTATCTATCACCCGATTAATTGACCAATACGTCCAATTCAACTCCAAATAATTCCATTTCTCTCCCAATACTCTAAATAATCAAACATAAATTAAATAACTTGAAATATGGCAAAATCATCCTCACATTCTTTCTTGGAAAATTTGGCCATGGTGAGTGCACTAACAATATAATTTTTCATGCTTGATTCTCACACCATAAATCATTAATTCCTAACCAAATCACTTGAAATAAAATCAAATTCATCATCAATATTCCACATGAAGAATTCAGCCAATGAGGGTTGTGTAAGAACATGAATTTTTCTTGCTTGTTTTTCATACTACACATCACCAAACAACTAAAAACACTAGAATAACATGTTTTCTAACTAAATTCATCATCAAATGCTCTCTCTCTTTGTTTGGAGAGCAATGAATCCTTCATGATATCTTGTGATTCAACCATGGAAAATGCAAAATAATGCATAGGAAAGATAGATCACAAGCTAGAATTAAGAAATTTCACCTTTGATTGCTTGATTCCTTGAAATCTAGTGACTTTCTCTTGAAATTCCCTCACTAGGGTTTTGTTCTTTCCTTTTTCCTCTCTTTTCTTGCTTTGGCCGACCATATGAATGAATGGGAGGGTTATGGGCTGATTTTTTTTAAAGCCAAGTATGCATGGATGAAAATTTGACACATGTCACCATGTAATTGGTGCATGTGTCATACTTACTCATTAAGCATTCTCTCTCCATCACTTAAAATTTCCTCAATTATCCATGATAATAATGGGTGAACTTCATGTGCTGGACATGTGTTGGGTAGTGTAAAATTACAATTTTACCCTTGGGTGACAAAATGACTATTTTGCCCTTTTGTTCGGAAAAATGTCGAAATTAAAATTTCTCACTTCTCAAACTCAAATTATGTTCTAAATAGTCAATCTTGGTGAAAAACTTCTTCCAACATTCAAATCTTAACCTTGGGTGGCAAAATGACCATTTTGCCCTTACATTATGAAAATTCCAATTTGACTCCTAATCAGTCTTTGAACTCCGAATCACCATATTAAATCATTCTAGGGTTTTAAAAATTCTCAATTTCATCTTAAAATCTCTATTTGGACTAGTTTGAGGCTTAATTCAACTTAGTTGTACCATTTGGTACAATTCCAACTTTTAATGCTATTCCAAAGCATCCACGTATGCAACCATGCGTTCTAATATATAAATGGCATAATAAATATATTGTAGAGCCGGGTTTGACAATAGACCTAAGGAATAAAGAATGACGATAAAATGAATGAAGAAGATAGAAATTTAGATCATTTTCAAGTTAGGGCAAAACGGTCATTTGCATTTTAAGTGGAAGTTTTTTTAAGTTTTCATGAACTCGAGCATTTCTAAACTATTATGGACCTTGTCTTAGTGTCAAGGAAGTAAAAAAATTGTATAAAGGCAAGGGGAAGACAAAATGACTTTGTTAAGGGCATTTTGGTTATTTTGTGAGAAAATGGATAAATATAAAGCATAAATATCTAAATTTCTAGCAACTTCTTCAAATTTCCAGCACTTCTTTTTCTTTTTCCTTTTCACGTTTTCTCACCTTCCATGGGAGCTTGCCTTGAAACCTCCATAGATTTTCTCAAGTTAACCCAAGTTTTCATGCTTTTGTGCATTTTTTCATAAAACCTTTGGTTTTTTTTTACTCTCTCACCTTAAAACCCTTAAAAAATCTTACTTTCATACCTTCTCTCAATAGCTGAATGTGTGGAGAGAAAGAAGAGAGAGAATGATTTCCCTTACTAGCTTGAAGAATATTTAAAGAGAATTCAACTAAAAAGACCACCAAGGTGAGTATGGGTTATGGCTAAACTCTTTAGTGGTTGGTGATATTTAGTAATTAGATTTGTGAGCGTTTCATTGTTGAGATTGATTATTCATTTTTGTGTAACTATAGTAGTGCAAATAATAGCCATTTAGTAGTAGTTAGAAGCTAGCTAGAAATGAATGTAGAACTTGGTTAAGAAATAGCTTTTAGAATGGTATTAATGCTAAGTTGGGTTGAATGTGATATTGTTATGTGTGATAGGCTCCAACAAGGCGCCACATCCCCATTTGGAACATTAGTCGAAGTTAGGGTCAATCAAACGTCATTTAAGACCAATGAATGAACTTGCATTTCAAAATTGTTTTGGGAATGTGAATGTATTTGAACAAAATGTTTAAATGATTTTATCCAATTGTTCCTCAAAAACGGGTGCCTTGGGAACAAGCCCTTGATAAAATGTTTGGATGTTGTGAAATGGGAAAAAGGATGAATCCATGCACTTCTCTATTTTATGGATATATATATATATATGAGTATATGTTATACCTTGATAAATAATATTGTGTGATGATGATGTGTCACAACCCGGAACTCCCATCGAGCCCGTGACAACCGTCACGACATCTCAATAGGCATTCATGCCTCGAATATTGACCGAAACCTCGCAAGGCTTTTATATCAGATTTCATACCTCCCCGGTGAGCAACATTTGCCGATCATCATGTTTTAACAAAATTACAATCCATTTTTAACCAGAACAGTCATAAAAATATTTTCAACTAGTATGGGCATTTCAGTCATTTTCTTCAAAAAATTTCGAACCTAGATAATTTGAAGCATATAAGTGAAAAACACGTATTTCGAAATCAAAAACGTGTTTTGCTATCTAAAACGTTCATTTTAAATGAAATAGTAACCATTAGAATATAATAAAAATATTTAATAAAATATTACGATTTCTTATAAAATAATATTTTTAGAGTGCTACGTAAATAATTTTTGGGACGTAAAGGTAAAATAAATTCTTACATACAATAATAAAGATAACCAGAGCATACAATTACATTTACAGCGACACGTGGGCTATCGAATATTCAAAAATAGAGACGACAGTGAACCTACTGTTGGTGAGGTTGCAAAGCTAACTATATTCCTCAGCAAACTCAGCTATCTACTAACTAATCTAGGCCTAAAAGGGGTGGAAAGGAGAATGGTGAGTTTTCACAACTCAATGAGTAAACAAATATCACCTAAAATATCTAAAGGCGAGTAAAATAAGACAATGAAAACTATCTATCTCAAAAGGTTTCATATCATGAAAATTCATTTAAATCAGTTCAAGTAAATTCATTTCACCCAAATAATTTCTAAGGCTTATGATTTCTTGAAAATCGTGGCTCGTGCCATAAAAACTCATACTCGGGGATACCTTGGCCGAGGCATCTAACCGAGTCCGCCAAGGCTGTTAAAAATCTCTTATATACGTAAAACATATTTTTACGTTTGAAAAACACAGCCATTCCTTGGCGTTAGCTGAGTTCGCCTTCACATGGTGGTTTGGCATGAAGTGAACTCTGTCATACCTCAGGAGAACCCATTATGCCTCTACAACTAAGATAAAAGTGTATAGTGGGGTTTACCGTGCCCCCTCTAAATAGGCTGGTCCACAGAACCCTGACTAGTGCTGTCACGACCCAATTCCCAAGCCATGACCGGCGCAAGAACCCAATGAGCATAGCTCACTAAGCTCAAGCAAGCCTATTTTCATTTACTTTATTCCATGTATGATCGTGTGAGGCATCCACACGTAAAGCACCCAGTGCACACAAAGCCAATTTTCAATGGCATTATAGATAAAATATGTACATACATACCAGCCAAACATAAACTTTGACAATGTACATTACATGTACATAACCACAATACAAAAAGCCCATGACTTCCAGCAGAGAAATTACAAGAAAACAACGGGTAACTATTGAATGCCGGACACCTACCAAGAGACGAACTACAGTGATCCCGAAATCTAGGATTCTACAATCTCCTGATCTGAAAAGATAAATTTTTGAAAACTGTGAGTACGAAACTCAGTGAGCGAACATTAGGTGGAAACAAACAATAATATCCAGGAAGGATTTTAAACCATGATGCACACATTTGGAACAAAACCATTTGATCCAATTTAGTATCAAACCCCTTCCCTCAACTCAAATTAATTTACAATGAAGGAGTATTCAATTTCATTTATATACACACATAGATAAATACAATGCCACCACTATCTCACCAGCTCATGTGCAACCCCCACATTGCGCACATAGCTGGAGTTATCATGTGCATCCCCCCACATTGCGCACATAGATAGTTATCGTGTGCATCCCCCCACATCGTGCACATAGCTAGTTATCGTGTACATCCCCCCACACCGTGCACAAGCAATATCATTCTCCATATCTTCGCACCCATCATCACCAACATGTGCTTCCCCACATCGTGCACATGTATGGTTATAATTATCACACAATATTATTTGTCAATACATATCACACATCTACACATATATAGCAGCATATTATAGAGCACATGAATTCATACCTTTATGCATATCACAATTCACACACCAAAACACTTTTTATCAAAGGCTTGTTTCTAGGCACGTTTTTTAAGAAATTTGGATAAAATCATTCAGATTATCCATGTCAACATATGTACATTTCCCAAAATAACTTGAAATGCAATTTCACTCACAGTGTCGAAAATCCGGATTCTGGATGCACTCGGATTAATAGTCCTCAAGCGCGATTCTTTTGCCTTTTTCGGACGTCTCACCACCTTGACACAGAATAAAATTAAGGAATTTACTATATTGGTGTTAATTACGTATAAAATTAACCTAATTTCTATACGGATGCATAGAATACTCGGTCGACCGCTTAAACGCGGTGTTGACCTAATTCGATCGATTACCCGATAAATTGGCCAATACGTCCGATTTGATTTCAAATTGCACCATTCTTTTTCTAATAACTTAATTCACCACATACCATTTAAATAGTGCCAATTTCAGCATTAAAACTTTACTATTTCTTCATGGAAAAATTCAGCCATTACAATGCATTAGCACTGTAATTTTTTCCTACTTAACTTTTTCACCTTAAATTGTCATTTTCCAATTCATTTCATTTCAAATGAACTCATTTCATTTGAAATGAAACCATTTCATTTTCCAAACATAACCTATGATATTCGGCCTTGAAAGATTCATGGGGAAAATCAAGTTTTTTCTTACGGTTTTGCTTTCTAACATGCTAACATATCTCTAAACACTAACATAGTCTAGAATCAAGCCAATCCAACATTAATTCCTAGTCCATACCAATTTTTCAGAATTGAATTCATCATTATAACTCAATATTCATCCATGGAAATCAAGAACAAAAGCATGGATAAGCTAGGTTTGAAGTAAATCTAAAGAAATCTCACCTTTGTTTGGCTTGAATCTTGAAAAACCTTGAAATTCTTTGAATTTTTGGCTTGTTTTTCTTGTTTTTCTCCTTTTTCTCTTTTGTTTTCCTTTGCTGCAGGTTTGTGCCAAATTTGATGAGAGAAAGTGAGTTGAAATGGCTGATTTTTAGGCTTTAATAATAAAATAAATAACTTGCCACATGGCATAATGCCATTGGCCCATTTTTTAACTTTTTGACTTTTTCTTCCAATTCTTTTCCACCACATGATTAGTCTAAGTCAAGATATGATAAAAAGATGAACATGGCTGGAAAAATATGTTCTGGTGGTGGAAAATTACCGTTTTGCCCTTGAGATGGTAAAATTACGATTTTACCCCTATACCCCGAAATGTACCGGAATCACACTATTTCTACTTTTCAACCTCAAATAACACTAATATTGATCAATATTAATCAAATGGGGCAAAAATCTTTTCAAAAAAATTCCCGTTTAGTCCTCCAGTGGCAAAATTATCATTTTGCCCTTATGTTTCAAAAATACTGAGAATCACAATTTTTATTGCTAAACTTCATTTTATACTCTAATAATCTTAATTGTATTTCATATAATTATTTTTGATCCACTGTGATCAAATCTTGGCTAAAAATCTCCATTTTATCATCAAATGGCAAAATGACTATTTTGTCCCTAATCGGTCAATTTTCCCAATGGACTCCAAACTGGACCTTAAACTCCGAATCACTATTCTAAGTCATTCTGTGGGTTTCAGAATTTTCAAATTCCTCTTAGAATTTCTATTTGAGCTAGTTCAAGGTTTGATTTAACTTAATTGTACCACTAGGTACAATACCGGCTTTTAACAAATTCGACAAGGTCTCACAATTGCAGTAGTTCATATCCCACCAATTTAATAAACATTTCAATAGCATGACTTGGCAATTTCATTGCTAACCAATTTATCAGGACAAAGCAGACAGTTCACTTTTTTCAATACAGTTATCAATTCAGCCAATCATGCCATAATATCATAAGCCATTTAACTTAAATCATAATTTACAATACAGCGTGTGGTCTCCAATTACTCTAATTTCAAATCAATCATCCAATTTTTCAATTCAATTTATAAAATTCAATTTATTTTATAAATTCACATTTTTCTCATAAAATAAGTAATTCACCATAAAAATCATTTTTTTCCACAAAATCACCAAATTGAATAAAATTACTCTAGATAATTAAGGCGATAATAAGGTTACTCATGATTTTCGGAAACCAAATTCGGGTACATCGATTATAGACCCTCGGGTACAATTTCCCTGCCTTTGTTAGAGGATTCACCTCCTAGACATATTGCACAGTCAAGAAATTTACCACATTGGTGCTAAACCGTAATAAACTAATTTTAGACTCTATACTAATGCATGATATGAAATGCAAATTGTCCGAATATTGTCTAAACGCAGTGTTCGCCTACTTTGGTCTTTCACCCGATTAAATTGTCAACGTGTCCAATTTGGTTCCAAATTGCTCCATTTCTTTTCTAATACTTCCAATCACCAAACACAAGCCAAATAACCTAAAATTTAGCATAACCACCTTCACATTTCTTCATGGGAAATTTGGCCATGGTGGTGCATTCACACTAAAATTTTTCCTACTTGATTTTAACACCACAAACCCTCAATTCTCAACCAATTCACTTGAAACAAAATCAATCCACCATCAATACTCCACATATAAGGTTCGGCCATGAAGGGTACCAAAGATTATGTGATTTTTTTCCACTTGTTTTCATACTACACATTACTAATCATCTAAAAATACTATTCTAACAATAAATCTAACTAAATTCAAGCACAAAATTCCTTCCCCTATGTTCGGTCAGCCATGATACCCATTTGTAAACTTGCTTCTCATCCATGAACAATGAAAAGAAATTCATGGGTATGATATATCTCAAGTAAAAATTGAAAAATCTCACCTTTTTCCACTTGATTGCTTGAATTTTCACAAATTTCTCTTTGAATTTCTCCACCTAGGGTTTTGTTCTTTCTTTCTTGCTTTTGTTCTTCCTTTGGCCGAATATGGGAAGTGAAATGGGGAATTATGGGCTGATTTTTCAAGTTAAATATTAAAGAAGTCAAAGCTTGACACGTGTCACACTATCATTGGCCCATAATTTAAATAATTATCCTTTAAACCTTATTTCTCCACCACATAAATTGTCATATTTATCCACACCAATAATGAATAAAATACATAAATTTGACAAGTGTTGGTGGTGTAAAATTACCATTTTGCCCTTGGGGTGGTAAAATGACTATTTTGCCCCTATGCTCCGAAAAATACAGGAAATTAAAATTTTTCACTTGTCAACTTCAAATCATACTCCAATTAGTCCAATTTGGTCTAAATCTCATTTAACCTTTCAAATTTTTAGCCTTGGGTGACGATATTACCATTTTGCCCCTAAATCTCAAAAATTTCAAATTGACTGAAAATCGATCCTCGAACTCTGAATCACCATTTTAAGTCATTCTTGAAATTTAAAATTGTAAATTTCATCTTAAAATCCCTATTTTAACTAGTTCGAAGTTTAATTCAGCTTAGTTGTACCACTAAGTATACTATCGACTTTTATCTATTTTTTCAGGATATTCAAGTATGCAGGCATGATGTCAAATATATGAATGACATGATAGATATTTTTAGGGTTGGGCTTGACATGATGACCCGGCTATGTGCGAGTAGGGAGTGCACATGAGCCGATGATGACCCCGCTATGTGTGAGTAAGGAGTGCACATGGGCTGATGATGTTGAAATGCGCGAGTAGGGAGTGCACATGACGATGAATGAAGTGGAGCGGTGTACTTGTTTATATGTGTTTATATATGTATATGTGATGGTAAGTTTATGATTATAATATATGATTGTTCGGAATGTTAACAGCTTGATTATTGTTAATGTGTTCACTTTGATGTGCAATATGGTAGGGATGGATTTTGTGGCATGTGAAGACCCCTTAATTGTCATCTGTTATGAATCTCACTGCAGTGAGAATGGATTCTCACTGAAGCCAGAAACTCTCTGGTAGTTTTAGATTTTCGTGCACTGCTTTTATTTTAACAATAATTTTGACCACCTTACGATCAGAACTGGGCAAAGTGGTAAACATCAAAGTTGTAGACCACTCTCTTAGCTTTCTAATGGTCTAAAAATCATGTCAATTGTACCTATGTAGCATGAGATATACTTGAAAAATCTAGACATGTGCAAACCAATAATGCCTTCCCCCTAGCAGTGAGAAAGTGCTTTCATTTTGAAAAATATTTTAGCCACTTTCCAAATAGAACTAGGCAAAGTGGTCAACAACAAAATTGTAACCCAGCCTCTTAGCTTTCTAACGACCAAGAAACAATGTCAATTAGACTTCGGTAGTGGGAGATATACTTGAAAACTGAAACATATCCAAACCATGAATGTTTCTCACTGTAGCTAGAAACTTGTTATCATGCTTGTTACCCTGCTTGATTTTGACAGATTTTTACCAGTTTAACTTCATGGATTGTTCATGGGTCTTTTCAACGCTTTGAAGCTATTAATCAAACTTTGAAATGTGGGGTTTTTAGTAAGAAATTAACTCAATTGTATTGTTTTTGAAACAAGTGCATCATGATTTCCAAGTTCTTCTAATCTGTTGCTTGTTCCCTTCTTATGTTCACTCATTGAGTTTATACTCACTATTTTCAACTTCATGTTTTCATATCCGAAGTGGTTGAGACCTAGATAGAGGTGTCCTCGTATAACCTTTGGTAGGTATCAATGGCATTCAGTAGCTGCACCTTCACCGTGGTTATTCTATTGGACGTCAAGGGTCATTTTTATTTGTGAATACATTTATGTGATGTAAAGTATTAAAATACATGTCTTAGATGCTATATGTATATTTTAATTGGTAATGACACTATGAGTTGGCAATGGTTAGTCTTCTTTTGAGTTAATATAAACGCAAGTATTTGAAATTTATAGGTTGGGAACTATGATATATGACTTTAAGAGTAATTAATGGAATATGGAGCAAGATTATATAAATAGGCTTGCTTGGGCTTAATGGGCTATACCCATTAGGTCCATGCTCCAATCATGGCTCGAAAGTTGGGTCTTGACATTGTTGTGTGCTGCTGCGCTACTACCGCAACGCAGCATGAGATTAGTGATGAAATATACTGACGAACATGTCATCGGATTTTTTAATTGGTATTGAGCTCTAGTTACTGACTCATTTACGAAAAAGATTTCTATCTAAAAATATATTTGTCATTTCAGTTATAATTAATACCATTTTGATCTTTAGGTATTTACATCATCTTATAAAAAAGTGAAAAATCAAGCATTTATTGAAGGATCCATTTGCGAAGCATAAATAATAGAGGAAATATCTTTGTTTTGGTTGATATATTTTGAACCCACTATGCCAACAAGAATGAAGTAAGTGCCACGAAATGATAATGGCAGAGACTTAGATGCACCCAATCATTTTTTTTGTTTTCACCCATCTTAGCCAACCTTTAAGTCAACAAGAGAAATGTAGATTCTTGAGGGAGGATAAGTTCTACGTTGTAAAACTATATGTATTAATAAATTGTGAAGAAATATTACCATACATTAAGTAAGGTTAATTTTAAATTCTGCATAAAAATTGAATATCATTTGCAGCTAACTTGTTCTTATAGGATGTTTGATGAAATGGTGAAAAGAAAATGATATGATATTTTGGAAAAGGAATTGCAAAACGTATGTGATGCAACATTTTGAAATTAATTTAAACAATATGTAAGTTATTGTTTTTATTAAATCTATGTGAAATTGTGCTAATTTAACACTGCAAATAATTATATAGCATGCTACTTTTTCGTAGATCGCGAAACATGAGAATCAACTTGATTCACGTATCATTGAGTTGTCTTACAGTCTTAGGCTTATGGCGAAGTGCAACAAAGGTTGCTTTGTGAATGGATACAATTTCTATATATTGGACTATGGAGCGAATCATAAGACAATGAATAGTGGCATCTACATCAAAGGAAATTGCTACAACGATTATGATTGTGACTTTTACAGCCTATGATAGATATTGTTGAGTTGGAATACTTTGGTGTTAAAAACTAAGTTGTTTTATTCAAATGTCATTGGTTTGACATTGAAAAAGGTGTTAAAGTTGATCCCATTCATGGGTAGGTCAAAATTAGACACAACTCAATTATTGCTAGTAATGAACTATTTGTTTTAGCTGAACAAGCTACTCAAGTTTACTATCGTACATATCCATCAAACAAAAGAGATCAATGTGATTGGTGGATAGTATACAAAACAAAAGCTAAAAGTCAATTTGACATTCCGGATAGTGGTCAAGGTGATGGAAAAACAATTGCTTTAAACAAAAAAGTCCATCCAGAAGATGAATTAGTGCTCAATAGAAGATTTGATTCTCCTTCAAATGACCTTGACAATAATAAAATTCTTGTAAATGGTGAATATGAAGAGGTTAATACATTTGTTGAAGATAAACATAATGATATCGATTATAAAGAAGAGAAAGTAGTTGAAAAAAAAGATGAAGAAATAGAGGAAGATGAATACGAAGACGATGAAAATTAGCTTGATGATGTGAACATGAGAACACAAAAATGAGTTCACATTTTTGGATGATAATTGATGATGATTATTTTATTACTTAAATACTGTAAAGTTCTAACATTTAAATTTATTGATGGTTTTGCATTATATTTTATGGTTCTTTAATGGTTATGCATTATATATCATGTTTAAATGCTTCGTTAATTATCATTTCATTGTTAATTAATGAATTGTTTTTTTTTTTTGTCTATGGACAATTCATAAACCATTGTTAAGTACAACCAATAAAAGTTGTAAGTGCAGTTGAGTGCCATAGATGATTCATCGAAGTAGCATCCACCATGACTTTTTTCTACATCAGCATCTAATCAAGCGGTGGATCATCTAGTAACACCATTAATTGCACTAGCAAGTACTCTAATCCCTCCACCATTAATGATGCCACCTCTGTCAACTTCAGTCACTTCACCAACAAAGGTGCCACCTCCATCGTCTTTAACATTCTCTACTATTACTGATAGAGGTAAGGGTGGCTCTTGTTCAACCCCACCAATGAGGGGTTGAAGGCTTAGTGTAGGCTTTCCCATTCTCATATATTCGAATCAACATGTCCGTTTGACTCTACTTGGAAAAAAGTAGTTTCGACTCTACAACAAATACAACTATTACTTAAATAATAAGTATGAATTTTATTAACACATTCTAATTATGTTGCAATACCTTTTCGTAGACAAGAGTGACCCCAACAATTACGACAATTATCAAAAGTCACTTTAATGGTCCCTGGCTTATAGGTAGGGTAGTTATGGTTGATGTGAAAGACCAAATGTGACGAAAACTTGAGGTACCATTTTCTCTTTTAACTAAAATTTTAATTATTATTGATAAGTAAAATAAAAATTTCGTTTCAACACTAATATATTACAATTTTAATGAATGAGTCTATTACTTACTCCTTTACAAATGCTTCAACAATCCGAAAGATATGGAGAAAAATTTGCAAGGACTGTTTGTAGGATATGTTAGAGGACAAGTGTCTTAAAGCAAAAAAAGAGGCCAAGGTTTCAAATGTCATCAAAATGAAAAGGATGTCTCACACTTGAAAGTATGGGATGCCTTTATTAATAATGTTTGGGGCACCAAGGAGTGGCAACATTGATCTGATAAGGCTAAGTAAAACCACTAAATAGAGAAGGAAGGCACCATAACGAAACACACAAACATTTCCTTACCTTTTGTCATGTATGCAAAAAGAATGGTACATGTTATTAATTCACAATACTATATTTTCATATGAATTGTTATGATAAAGATGTTGTTGTCATTGCTGTTAAAGGATATTGTCACGACCCAATTCCCGGGCCATGACCGGCGCAAGGACCCAATGAGCATAGCTCACTAAGCCCAAGCAAGCCTATTGTCACTTACTTCACTTACTATATTCCACATATTCTCGTGTGAGGCATCCACACGTAATGCACCCAGTGTGCATACAATGCCAATTAACCATGGCACATCCAATCACACATACACACACACACCCTTTTCGGGAGTGGACACAGCCAAAACACAATGGCATTTTTAATCACAATATACATGCACTATGCCAGTCATGTATTTAGCAATTTACATTGCTTACACATATTTACATTCATACCAGTCAAATATAAACTCTGACAATGTACATTACATGTACATATCCATCATACAAAAACCCATGACTACCAGCGGAGACATGTACAATAAAACGGGCAGCTATTGAATGCCAGACACCTACCAGGAGATGGACTACTGTGATCCCGCAATCTAGGAATCTACAACCTCCTGATCTGAAAACATAAATTTTTGAAAACGGTGAGTATAAAACTCAGTGAGCAAACATAAGATAGGAACAAGCCATAATATCGAGAAGGGTTAAAATATGATGCATACATTTGGAACACATTCATTTTTATCCAATTTATTATCAAACCCTTCCCCTCACTTCAATTTAATTTATAATGAAGGAATAATCAAATTCATACATACGCACACAGATAAGTACAACATTCCATTGTCTCACCTGCTGAAAATATCGTGTGCACCATGTGCACTCACCAGCTCATGTGCATCCCCCCACATCGTGCACATAGCTGGAGTGGTCATGTGCACCATGTGCACTCACCAGCTCATGTGCATCCCCCCACATCGTGCACATAGCTGGAGTCATCATCATGTGCACCATGTGCACTCACCAGCTCATGTGCATCCCCCCACATCGTGCACATAGCTGGAGCTACAGTGTGCATCCCCCCACATCGTGCACCAACCACATTTTCCACATCCAATCTCACCGACATGTGTTTTTCCACACATCACACATACATTTACATATACATTAACAATATCAAATGTCAATACATCACACATATTCACACATATGTGACACATATATAACAGTACAATTTCATGCCTTCATGCTTACCACAATTCATCACATAAAATCATTTTATCAGGGGCTTGTTCCCGGCACATGTTTTAAATAAAACTTTGAATAAATCATTTAATCAGCTAATTCAATACAATGTGCATTTCCCAAATCATTTGAAATGCAAGTTCACTCACCGTCTCACAAATATCCGGATTCCGGATGCTCTCGGATTAAAAATCCTCAGTCACGATCCCTTTGCCTTTCTCGGTCTTCTCACCACCTTAACACAAAATAAAATCAAGAAATTTACTATAATGCCCCCAACTAATATAAACTAATTTAAATTACTAGCGTGTGATACGTAAGAGCAAAATCGCGTCCGATTATCGCATTAACGCGGTATTGCCTAATTTCGACCGTTCAGTCGATAAATTGGCCATTAAGCCCGATTCAATTCCAAATTGATCCATTCTTTTTCTAATACCTTAATTCATCCCATATCATGTAATTGATGCCAATTTCAGCATCCTACCCTTTCCAATTCCTTATGGAAAAATTCGGCCAATGTAGTGCATTAGAACTGATAATTTTTCTACTACATTTTTCACTTTAATTTATCATTTTCCAATTTCTTTCATTTCAAATGGAACCATTTCATTTGAAATGAGACAATTCCTCATGCATTCACTACACACTAGGTTCGGCCAAGGAAGAACAACCATGGAATTCAATTTCTTTCTTCCATATTTCTTCATAATCATGCTTAACTACCTCTAACTACTAACATAGTCTAAATTCAATCCAATCCAACAATCCTTCCTCATCCATACCCATTTTTCAGAATTAAACTCTTCATGATATTTCCATATTTAACCATTGAAATCAAGAACAAAAGCATTGGTAAGGTAAATCACAAGCCAAAGTAAAGATTTATTACCTTTTTCAAGTGATTTCCTTTGAAAATCACACTTCTCCTTAGATTTCCACCTAGGTTTTGTGTTTTTCTCTTTGGTTCTTCTTGTTTTTCCTTCAATTCTGGTGGGTGCCGACTTTGAGAGAGAAATGAGGGTTTAAATGCTTATTTTTATGGCTTAAATAATAAAATAAACAAGGTTGCCACGTGGCACCATGTGATTGGCCCGTTTTTTGACTTTTTTGACTTTTTCTCCCATTTGATCTCCACCACTTGATTCATCAAGTCAACATCTGATCCAAGGTTGACCATGGCTGGAAAAATTTATTCTGATAGTGAAAAATTACCGAAATGCCCCCGGGATGGTAAAATTACGATTTTGCCCCTATACTCTGAAATATCCCGGAATTTCATTATTTTCACTGTCCAACCTCAAATATCACTAATATAAATCAATATTACCCAATTGGGATAAAATCCTTTCAAAAAAATTCACATTTAGCACTCCGGTGGCAAAATTACCATTTTACCCTTGTGCTCTAAAAACACCAAAAATCACAATTTTACACTGCTAAACATCATTTTATGATTATGGGATCATAACTGTATGTCACATAATTATTTTTAGTCCACTGTGATCAAATCTTGGTTAAAAATCTCTATAAATCAACAAATGAGAAAATGACCGTTTTGTCCTTAACTGGTCAATTTTGCCGATTGACTCCAGACTGGACCTTGAACTCCGAATCACTATTCTGAGCTATCCTGTGGGTCTCAGAATTTTGAAATTCCCCTTAGAATTTCCATTAAACTAGGTTAAAGCTCGATTTAACTTAATTGTACCATTAGGTACAATACCGGTTTCCTAACAACTTATACAGGGTCTCACAGATATGAATACAATTGTTGTGATTTTGTGCAAGTAAACATGTAATAGTGTTGTGAATATATTTGGCGAGTATATAATGTATATATATGATGTGTTTGTTATTCTTATGACTGTGTTTCCATTATGTTGTGTTTATTGGGATATATTGTTTGGTTTTTATGTTGGTATATATAAAATGTTTGTGTTGTGATTGTGTTGTATAGATTGTCTTGTTGTGATGTGTTGTGATGCAACGAGACCAATTGTTGTTGTCATTGTGTTATGATTATTGGTATATATTGATAATCAGCTGTTGTGTTCTATATATATATGCATTTCTGATAACTCTATTACATAGAGTTATTTTGTCATATTTTGGGTACTAAAATAACTAAGTCTTGAGTTTTAAGTTCAAATTTAATTAGTTTTATTTACTTTTCTTAATTTAGTCTAAACCAGGTTGAGTCAATTTAATTCAAGTTTTTTAGTTTAATTTTATGTTATAATGTCTTAAGTTTAGCTATTATTGATTCAAACTCTTGTTTTTGAAGGTTCTTTAATGAAAAAGCCTTAATTGGTGATGAACCGTACAAGTATAGCTAAGTGTTTCTCTCATATATGCTGCAGTCTTTCAAGCATAACTTGCACTCTAGGCTTAAACTTTCATGTTTATAACTTCACCCTATTCAGATTTAATCATAGAGAGAATCACGTTTCAAGAAGAGTTACTGTAGTAAAGTCTGCACAATGCAGCACATGGGAACCAAGGCAGCGATGCCACAAGGCAGCACATGGGAACCAAGGCCGCGGTGCCACAAGGCAGCAGGGCAACATACATGACTAGAGAAGAGAGCATCATAGCCATGGTGCCTAAAAGAAAAGAGTTTATACTTTCATCAAAGAAGAGGGTGCTACACTGCCCAATAAGGAAGGTTGCGACGTTGTGCTATCATCTAAAAATTTGTTTTTACTTACTTTTGGAAAGTAAGGTTTTTAAAAGGTATTTAAATGTGCTTTTTCAAGGTATTCAAAATAGCCATTTAGAGTAGCTTTGCTGTAAAGAAAAGAGCCATCAAAAAAAGAAGAAAACAAGGGGAAACTAAAAAGATTGGATATTTGAAAGCAACAAATCTTAGTTTCTCTCTCTACTTTTGTTCTTCTTTCACTTTCTTTACTTGTATTGATGATTAATTTTCTTTGGATGATGTTTGCAGTAGATATTATGAACTAATTTACCTTTTCTAGGATTATGATTAAACTCAATATGTAATTCGAATACTTTATATCTCTTTTGGTTACTATCAATAGAATATGAGTTGTTTATTCCACTTTTGTGTTTAATGTTTCAAATTGCATGATCACAAATTATATTGATTTGGATATCTAAATACAACTTAACGAAGGGAGCTTAGATTAGACCATGAATGGAGTAGCATGTGTTCAAATTCACTTAGTTGATTAGGTGAATTGATTTGCATATAAGATAGACATATACGTATGTGTCGCATGTAGTCGAGATTAAAGCACAAACATAATGAATCTTTCTTCAGATGAATTTACATAAACATATAATAAATTAATTGAGAGAGATATTTTTATAAGAACCTCGACAGAAACTTATAAATAAATTGAGACTCTAGGTTAGCAATTCAATTTATTGAAGTAAGTTTAGAGAGAGAAAGAAGATTCACATGAATTGTTGAAGGATATTATAATTCTAGGCTTTTTATTAATTGAATCTTTTTAGTGAAGTTTTGCCCATCAACCTTTAGATTTAATTTAGTTATTATTTGGTTTTCATTTTACTTTTGATTAATCACTTTAATTTGGTTGATTGAATAAAATTAGGTTGTGTTAATTTTAATATTTAACAAAAGTTGGTGCAATTTTCTATGGGATTCAAATGACATTCTACAAGTTGTTCAACCACACCCATAAGCAAATGAAAGGCGGTGGAGAGTTTGTAAACAACAAATGAAAGACTGTTAGCGTAACTTATTAAAATAGGTGTTCTATTTCATTATACAATCTATCATGTTTTCAGAAAGTAATCATCATTGACTTTTGAATTTATGTTATTTAAACCTTAAATTATGAATTAATTTAATTTTTTTGTGGGAAACATATGCATTTATATTATCGCCGAAGTACAATCAAGAGTCACTGTCTCAATTAAAGTTCGATCTGCAAGCATGGCTCGACCTATTGGAGGGGTAAAGATCACTTAAAGCCACACCAACGAGTTTGGAACAAAGGTGTCATCTACACCACTACTCGATGCAACTTAAATGTTCAAGTCCATTTATGGTCCAACCCTAACTAGCAATTTTGTCGGCCTTACATAGAATCCCAAGGACTATGAGAAACTGGAGAAAAATATGGGTAATATGAATAACCACATTATAAACTTGTCTCGACGCTCACGCAAATCCTCCATTACGTGAAGCCGCAAAACAAACCTAAGTCTTTATCAAAATAATCGGTCCGTTCTAACATTGAGGAGGCACAACAAAGAGATGCGCTAGATAGCTTGTATGTTTTTGTATTTTGATTGTACAAAAAATATAACAATTAGTAATTTTTTTTCTAATTGTAATATATATTTTTATAAATATTTTCAATTTTTATATTAATATTTAACTATATTTGTGTTTTTCATTTGAAATGACAGCAAGCAACAATCAATTTTGATTTTCGTAAAGAAAATTTTTCATGTCTCATTAAAATATTGATAAAATTATTGACGGATTTTAACAATATCAACAGATTGTGGCTCATTCTACTAATAAAAAAGTCGTCTATAGAGAATGTGCTAACAAATTTAAGCACTTACTAATTAGTCAGAATATTGACAAATTCAATCTTTACTAACCAAAATTCCTAACGAAATGTTCCGTTAGAGAATTATCAACGAATTTCCCTATTCTCAATGAAATGGCCTTTACCAACCAAGGTATACCTAAACGAATACTGATGGAATTTTTTATCATTGTTCTATTAGTAATTTAACTTACTGATGGATTTTCAACCTTTACCTTCCGTTGGTAAATATCACAATTTTTGTAGTGACACCTTAAATAAGTTTGATCTAAGTACGGAAAGGACAATGGCTAAGTCAGTAAGCTTAATCAAGAAAAGTCATCCCAAACAAGAGTTGAATATTAAGGATTTTAATGGGTAACCTATTATAGGGTACCCACGGGTACTCGATCCGGTTATATCGGGTTAGGGTATCCAATAAACGGGTTCGGATAGTGATTTCACTACCCGAATCGAGTTCAGGTAGGGCTCAGGTGTCAAACTTTGGATACCTAATACCCAAACCCGATTATTTTTTAATCAGATTCCGTGGGTACCCGCCCTGAACCCGTTTACAAATATCCGTGTATATATTTTTTTATTATTTAAATAGTTGAATTAAAATGATGCTGATTGTACTCGAACCCAAGCTAAGGAAGGAAAGCAATCATCATCTCTACCATCTTGACAAGCAAATTCCTTTGTTATATATTGATAAATATATGAAAAATATAATTATTTAAATAACTAATGTGATGATATGAATATATATAAATAAAAAATTATTAGATTATTAATTATATTTAAATACTATGAATATCATATCATAGTACAAAAGAATATAATTACTATTATATACATTTTTAATAATAATGTATTTACTTTTTATTTTGAGTTAAGATTACAAAAATTATAACTTATAATATATATACTTAAAGAGAGTCTCTGAGATTAAAACAGTTTTGGAATCTAACTATTTTTTTTTAATTTTATGTAATGAAAGACAAACTCATAGAGTTAATTAAATTAATTCATTAAACTATAATTATTAATTAGCTTGAAATATTTTTAAATATATATATTATATATATTGAGTAATGTTATAAGAAATATAATTACTATATTATATATATACTAATACTTTTAGTATATATATTATTTAAATATAAATATATTTATTTTTTATTTTGTGTTTACATTATGAACATTGTAACTTATAAAATTATTAATTGTAATGTATACATATATATATATACACACACTTTATAGTTATTATGACTTGTAATGTTTTTTAACACATACACTTTATATTATATATTATGTTCATTTATAAAGAATATAATTATTATAATATAAATTAATTACTCAATAATATATATACCTTTGTTTATATAAACTTATAATATATAAACTTAATTATCTAAAAAGAAGTTTTGAAATTAGAATAGTTTTGAAACTTAGCTATTTTTTTTAAATTCATGTAACTAAGGACAAATTTATGTAATTAATTAAATTAATTAATGAAATTATGATTATTAATTAAATTGTAGTGTCTTTTAATATCTATACTTTATATGCATTGGGTTCATTTATAAAGAATATAATTACTATTTTGTATATACACTATAATACTTTTAGTATATATACTTTAAATGTAAATATATTTATTTTTTATTTTGTGTTAACCTTATAAAAATTATATTTTTTGTTACTTAAGTTTATGTCATTTGTTTGGATCTTTGTGTTTAGCTATTTAAGTTTATGTTGTTATTTGGATATTTATGTGTAGTTATTTAAGTTTATATCGTTATATGGATATTTATTTTTAGTTATTTAAGTTTATGTTTAAGATTTTATTTTGATTATTTAAATTTAAATTTTATTATTTTTGTTTTTTTAATTTAATTAGTAGGTAATTTTATAAAATATGTAGAGAAATATTATTGTATATGTATACGGGTTTAGGTAATTGGATACCTATGAAGAAAATTTTAATAATTGTTTACTCTAATCGAGTTTTTAAACGGGTTAGGGTAATATAGGATAGTAAAAATGTAATAGGGTTAGAGTTATGGTAATAGTTTTAAAATTATTCGAGCAGTTAACAGGGTTAGAGTAGTTGATTTTTTATAAGATTCGAGTTCGGGTACCTCAAAATTATAAGGTACCGTATCCGTTAACATCCTTAGAGTTGATCAACTAAGACCCTCTTTAGTAACTAATATGACCCAATGAAAATCAAGCAATTTAAAGATTCACCTTAGTTTATCAAAGGACACAAGCTCAAGCTATTGAATTTGAACATGTCCAGCCGTAAGATAAAGATTTAGAATTTTCCAAAGGACAACCCTAGTCGACCAAAAGGAATCTTGTCAACCGATCAACAGAAGGAATGAATCTGAGAGACTAGTGAAGAACATTAAGCAATTAACCTATGCACGTCAAACAGCTCCGCAGGTCACGTGTACTTGAAATCTGCTGCAACCGACAAATTAAGTTCAAACGATTCTACTACAAAAGGGAAGAATGAGAGTGAAAATTTGTGTGCTGTTAAAAGTTGTATGCATATCAAGTTGTAATCGGATACACATTTCTTCTGCTCGTGCATTTGAGTTGAGTGTTGGATGCACTTAATGAGTTTTTATACCCTAGGAATTGAGCTTGGAATAGTTCACCTTGTGAATGATTAGTAAACGTTGCTAATTTCAGTAGTTTAGTAAAGATTTTGGTTGAAAATCTTTGACAAGAACCATCACGATAGTGGATCTAGTCATTAAATAAGATTTATATATTTTTTATTGTGGTTTATCATTGTCATTTCCAATTGAGTATTTCACAAAAGTTGAAAAAAACTTCGCTTAATCTGTTCTAATTAGATGTTGTTTGATAAAGTTGAAAATTTCAACATTAAAAAATTAAGTAATGAATTTTTAGTGTTGAAAAAGTTAATAAATTTATATTGTAAAAATTATTTGATATTCTACTGAAGATTAAATACTAGATATATAAATTTTTAGTGCATTAGTAAAAATTGGAAAATAAATAGTTAGATGAAAGAAAATTTTCTTAAATAAGAATGATTGAATACATTAAGTAGCTTTCAACTACATAAGATTTTTTTCATCACTTTCTCATTAATCTTCACAAACTGGTGCTGGTCAACCCCTCGTCTTCCCTTTCCTGTCTCTCCCCAATTCCTTCTCTCTCTCTCTCTCTCTCTCCCCTCAAGTCCTCAAGTTTTTTTTTTTTTAACTTTCTTCACATTTTTTGGTAACTATTTTTAATTTCTTTATTCTTCAAAATTCTATTTCTTTTATTTCAAATATTAAAAATTAATAAAAAATGATGTGGTTTATTTTTTAAAATATGTGACACATGCTTGTTGACTATATTTGGCCATGTCACAAATTTGACTAACCGAGTTAATAAGTTAATTGTGAATTTTTTTTAACATCAAGTATTAAATTAACTGTTTCATTTTAATTTGGATACTAAATATGTAACTAAGCCACGGTCACTTTTTTTGAAATTTTCCCTTTATTATAATTAATTTTGTGTCATTCTTTTTATCTAATAAAATAAATAAGAAGTATTTATTTTGGCAAAGGCAAAAAGTGGTCATAAGGGCTCCGGAGACATGATTAGCCATTAACGAGAGTGGCCCTCAGTGGCCATAATGAGAAATCTCATGTAGCAGTTATGCCCCAATGATGATTGGACGTAGCCTTTGACCGATCCAGGGAAACATATTAAAAGGCAAAATGATTAAAAGGAACCCCTAATTGCTTGCAGAACAAAAATATTCTTTGCCCCTAATCATATCGCATGTATATATTCATAGCGACACTGCCCCATCTTATTTAAGGATTTGATCTTTGCTTGTTCCCGTTCAAAGCTGATGCCACTCATTGTCATCTTACACCTCCCTGCTTCTTCATTTCTTCTTCCTTTTTCCCATACTCTTAATTAAAGCACCAAACCCCTTTACTTCAAGTCCATCCTGAAACACTAAAACTTCCCATATGTACGTATTCAAGCTTGTGTTTATAGGCGTCTGAATATGTACTTGTGTCTAGAGGTGTCCAATGGGCCGGGCTGGAACAGTTCATTACCACATAGGCTGATATTTTAACATGCTGGGCCAGTCCATCATGGCCCATTTGACACTTCTAGGGTCTCAAATCTCAACCAACTCCTAGGTAATAAAATGGTTAATGATGTGGGAATAATTAGTAGAATTTTTCATGTTGAACAATATGGCAATATTTTTTCATAAATGGCTTTATAACATTCTTGAATAAAACTTTACTTTCTCTACTTATAATTTATCATTAGTTTATAGGTTGAAATGTTAATATTTCATTTTTGCAAAAAATAATGAAGGAAAAAGAAAATAGATAAGAGGGAAGATTTTAATAGTATCAAAATATTGTTAATATATGTGCACATTCACTGTTAAATTTTAATATTCAAACTTTCGAGGTATCATGTTATGGCCTTTTTTTTTTTTGTAGGTAGAAAATTTCATACCATCAAAGTAGACATAAATCACAAAAAAAAAAAAAGGGGTACATACAAACTAGGCAAGACACCACAACCAGCAATTCTAATAACAAAGTTCTAGGGATTACATGAATCTATTAAGATAAGCACTAACATAGTCTCTAATAGCCTTTTTAGCAACAACACTTATCATGTGAATCTCCAAAATAATAACTCTCACAGTAGCTTGGACAGAGAGGCACTTTTGCTCAAAAGCAAATTTGCTTTATCTCTCAATAAATATGTAAAAGTAGTCGCAAATGTAGCTCGAAGCACTTCAGATTTTGCATGCTTCCTTTTTATATTGTAAAGCCACTCAAATTCAACATCCCAGTAAATTGAAATTCTTTAAACCCACAACCAACAATACACAGTTTTCCAAACATCCTTAGCATGATTGCACTCAGAGAAAAGATGATGCCTATTTTCATCAACTTGTTTACACACCTCACAATGACCATCAAGCACAATATGATATCTAACTAGCCTATCTTTAGATAGTTGTCTATCTTGCACAATAATCTAGGCAATAAATCTATGTTTGGGGCTACAAAGTGAGCACCAAACAAGTCTTTTCCAACCAACACTATAATGCCCTAAACAAGCCTTATGCTGATCTACCACTTGTTACACAATTATTGAATTCACCAATATATTTTTGTCCATATTTAAAAGTCTCCTCATTACCCAAGAAAGATTCTTTCCTTCAAAAATCATGGAAATAGGTCTTCCTTTGAAATGATACTCATGTAACCATTTAATCCAAAGTTTCTCCTTATCAACACTCAAGCACCAATAGTGCTTAAAAACAGCGATAGTATTCCACTTAAAAATATCACATATCCCCAAATCACCCTCATTATTCGCTTTACACAAATGAAACCAAGCAATTAGGGCCTTTTTCCTACCAAAGGATCAACATTCCATAAAAAAAGATTTACAAATAGCTTCAATTTTAGACAGTACCTTCTTAGGAGCAAGAAAATATAGCTCCAAAAATAATGCAAACTAAAAATAATTTATTTGATTAATTGCAATCTTCCCCCATATGAAAGAAATTTAAAAGTTCATCACTTAACTTTAGCAACAATTTTCTCAATCAAAAGTTGACATTGTTTGTCAAACCCCACTTTTTACTTAAGGTTAAATTTGTAACTTAGCTTGGTGAGTTGTTAATTTGATGCTTTGAACCTAATTTATGAAAATTATAACTTAGAAAATGCATGATTTGATAGCGAAATGAGTTTATTTGAAAGTTAGGACCAATAAAAGGTCAAAAGGTTTATTTTGAACTTGAAAAATGTATTCCAAACAAAATGTATTAATTTATGTTGATCATGTATCAATACATGAAATCTAGAAAAGGCTTTTAATGCACGTGTATTGATACATGAAACCCCAAAAAAAAGTATCAATACATGATTCAAATGTATCGATACATGCATTCCAAATTCAAAAAAAAAAAGATAGAAGATATTTTAAACTATTCCCCTGATAAAATACAACCTAAACACCCCAAAAACCCTCGACTGGCTTCATTCATCTTTAGCTCAAGTTTTCACCTCTCTTTTCCCTTTTTCACTTCCACTATCAAGAGTCATTCCAAGCATTTAAAGATCATTTCCAAGCTTAATTTTTTTTTTACACACTTCAAGAGGTAAAGTTTTCTCAGTTCTCACACCTAAACTCTTGGTTTTGATCTTTAAAATCTTTGAATTTCTGAAAAAAAATCCATTTTTACTTTTTAAACTTTATATTTATGATGGATTAAACCTTCTCAGGCTCACCAAGGTAAAGTTACAAAGTCCTCTAGCTAGTTGAGTCTTAAAACCCACATTATGTTAGATTATAGTTACTAATTTTAGATTAATGGATGTGAAGAAGCTTATGGAAAGGATAAAGGTTTGTTAATGCTAGTTAAGATAATAAAGGTATTAATGGTGCAAAATCTGTGATAGGTGTTGTTAAGGAAATTGTATTTGAAGAGGTCGAGCTTCCGACGAAAGGTGATTAGGTGAAAGGCACGCTTCAACGAGGTAGGTAAATGTGACGTTTTTAATTATTTTGATATAATTAAACATGCCTTGTCTACAATCTTGCATTGAAATGTTTTTTCTTTTTTTTTTTAAGCATTAATTTCTACAAAGATTGTGATGTGAACAATGGTTTTAAAAGTATGTTTGATGAAATATATGTATGTTATGTAAATATGTCTATTAGGTATCTAGTTTTGTGTTTGAGGAACAAGCACTTTGAATGTTTTGATACCTTAAAACTTAAATATTTATCTATAAATTGATTAGATGAATGGCTTTGTAAATTTTTAAATGAAAAATTTGTTTTGAAAAAACCCTAGCATTTGAGTCATTGTCTTTGAATGATAGCATAGGTTGATAACATTAAAAGAATCTTGTCTTGACCCTAGACTTTGTTGGTGAATAACTTTACCTTTTTATTTTCGAAATGAACTAGGTTAGCTTTGGAGCTTGGATAGTAGACATTATCACTATGCATAATGCTTTGTATCCTTTGGTGGTCAGTGATTATATGTGTCCAACCATCTTGCTGCTACAACACTTTGTCTTGCTTAAAAGTTGATACAATCCTACCCTTTATTATTTGTCGATGGAAAAATGCGCTAAATGACTTGTCTTGATAGTTGTTTTTAAATTACTACTCCATAAATTACTTACTTTGTTATTGGATTTTGGAAATGGAAGAACGAAATTTGGATTACCTTTGCATTTGAATCTTTTATCAATCTTTAAATTTGTTATTGGTTTGAAGAAAACCTATCTGAATTGGAATTGTACCTTGATATTGGTATATAATGTCACATCCCATTTCCTAGAGGGATCATAACCGACCCATGGACCCCAATGAGTATAACCTGCTAGATCCAAGCAAGCCTCTTACCATAACATCATTAAATATTCATCATTACATACGGAAATGTCTTATAACATACATTTTTTTCATACAAAATCATCATACATGCATTCATAATACTCATTATGTCATGACCCGGAACTCCCATCGAGCTCGTGACAATCGCTGCGATGTCCCGATAGACATTCATTTCCCAGAATGCCGACTGAAACTTCGCAAGGTTTTGATATTAGTTTCCTCACTCCCCCTATGAGCAATAGTTACTAAAATCATATTTTGAAGAAATAGTAATCATTTTCAAGTCAAAATCAGTCAAAAAGAAATTTCTACTACACAGGGGTATTTTCGTCATTTTTTCTTGAAATTTTCAAAACCATCTAAAAATGTAGTATGTGAGTAAAAACACATATTTCATAACAAAAAATAAGTTTTGTTATCTAAAACCTTCATTTGAAATGAAATTTTAGCTATTAAAATATAATAAAAATATTTAATAAAATATTCCATTTTCTTGTAAAACAATTTTTATAGAACAATCCATAAATAATTTTTGGGACGTAAAAGCAAATTAAATTCTTACATACAGTAATAAAGTTAACCAGAGTATGCAGTTAAATTTACAATAACACGTGGGCTCTCGAACGGCAAAATTGAACTAAGGCTGTGAGTCGGTAAACCTTTGATTTCCAAGGTTGCAACTCCAAAATTTGTTTCACGACGATATCGGCTATCTATTGACTATCATGAGCCTGAAATGGATGGAAAAGAGGGTGGTGAGATTTTATAATCCTAGTGAGTAAACAAACATTACCCAAAATATCTAAAGTCGAGTAAATGGAGACGATCAAAATATTCCATAGTACTTTGATTTATAACGTTCCAAACTCATTTCAACTAGATGAAATAAATTCATTTTTACTCAAATAATCAATATGGCTTATGAATTTCTACCAAAACTCATATTTGGTGACACCTTGATCAGAGGCATCCATCTGAGCCCGCCAAGGCTGTTAAAATTTTCATATATACGTAAAACATATTTTACGTTTGAAAACACAGCCGTTCCTTGGCATTAGCTGAGTTCGCCTTCATGTGGTGGTTTGGCGTGAAATGAACTCCGTCATACCTCAAGACAACCCTTTACGCCTCTGCAACTGAGATAAAGATACATAGTGGGGTTTACCGTGCCACCTCTAAATAGGCTAGTCCACGGAAACCCAACTACTGCAGTAGTTCATTTCACACCAATTCAATAAACATTTCAATAGCATGACTTGGCAATTTCATTGCTAAGCAATTTATCAGTACAAAGCAGATAGTTCACATTTTTCAATACAATTATCAATTCAGCCAATCATGCCATAATATCATAAGCCATTTGATTCAAATCATAATTTACAATAAAACGTGTGGTCTCCAATTACTTAATTTCAAATCAATCATTCAATTTTTCAATTCAATTTATAAAAATTCAATTTATTTTATAATTCACATTTTTCTTATAAAATAAGCAATTCACCATAAAAATCATTTTTTTCCACAAAATCACCAAATTGAATAAAAATTACTCTAGATAATTAAGGCGATAATAAGGTTACTCACAGTACTAGGAGTTCAAAATACTTCTATTCTCGATCCCCAGGCGCAATGTCTTTACTTTTACCAGTATAGTTTGCTCACCACTTATCCATAATGCACAGCAAACAATTCACTGAATTGGTGCTAAATTGATATAAAACCAAATCATGCACTATTCTAATGCGTAAAATGAAATGTGAAATACTCGGGTGACTATCTACATACGGTATCTTTTCTAAATTCCATTGTATACCTAAATAAATCGGTACTTGCCTCATTTGATTTTTCACATGATTAATTGGCTAGTATACCCAATTCAACTCCAAATAATTCCAATTTTTCTTTCAATACTCTAATTCATCAAATACTGGTCAATTAACATGAAATGTGGCAAAACCACCTTCATATTTCATTTTGGAATATTCGGCCAAGGTGTGTCCACTAACACTAAAATTTTTCAAGCTACATTCTTACACCATAAATCTTTAATTCCCACACCATAACCATTATTTATCTATCAAATCACTTAAAATTCAATCAATTACATCACCAATAATTCACATAGGAAATTCGGCCTATGAGGATTTAATATGAAATTTGTGGTTTCATGCTAAATGTCATCATTTTCGGTTTCCATCACTACCATTTATTAAAACCATTAAATCCTAACCAATTAACATAAAATATAACAAAATTCCTTTCCAATATTCACTCCATAAATTTCGGCATTGATGGGTTACCAAAGAACATGTGATTTTGTCACTTAATTTTCTTTCCAAACATGGCAAACTAACTAAAAACATTAACATCTATTGAAATCTAACCAATTCAAGCATCAAAACCTCTCTCTAAAGCTTTGACCAGCAAGAACACCATCATAAGATCTTGATTCTCAACTGTTTAAAATGGAAAATAATGCACAAGAATGATAGATCACTAGCCAAAATCAAAAAATTTTACTTTTATCACTTGTTTCCTTGAATTCTCACACTTTTCTCTTGAATCTTGGTGGCTAAGGTTTTTGTTCTTCTTTCCCTCTTTGTGCTTAGCTATGGCTGGCCAAATGAAGTGAAGAAAATGGGTTTAAATTGGCTTTTTAAAGAAAATATTTAAATGGACCAAAACATGCCACGTGTCAGTTTTTATTGGTCCACTTTTCATAACTTAATAATTAAGTATTCCATCTGCACCACACATAATTTCTCACTCATCCACAATAATAATAAGTGTAATTCATGTGCTGGACATGTATTGGGTGGTGTAAAATTACAATTTTGCACTTATGCTCTGAAAAAATACTGAAATTATAATTTTTCACTTCTCAACCTCAAATCATACTCCAATAAATCAAATGTGGTCAAAATCTTTTCTAAAAATTTCCATTTTGTTTTGCCCCTGGATCGTGAAAATTTTAATTTCACTCCAAATCAGTCCTCGAACTCAAAATCACCATTTTAAGTTATTTATGGACTTTAAAATTCTCAATTTCATCTTAAAATCTTCATTTGAACTTGTTTGAGGCTTAAATCGACTTAATTGTACCTCTAGGTACCATATCAATTTTTAATACTTTTTCGAGGCATTCGAGTATGCAAACATTCCATCCAGCACATGGATAATATGACACATATTTTATAAAGTCGGGCTTTACACATTATACAATTAAGGAACTTCTCAACTTAGTTGTATAAGCTCAAGCATTGTATATATATACATATATATATATATATATATATCAATAAGCGTCACTGTTACAGTGCGCAATACCATTATCAACAACAACACCCTCGAGTGTTCATATAGGCTCTCGAGCCATCATCATAATATCATACATAATGTTATTCATGTGAAATGCCAAACATAGGCTACATTAACATAACAGGTTTGTAATCCATAAACATACTTGTCACGACCCGGACCTCCCCATCGGGCCCATGACAACCGTCGCAAAGTCTCGATAAATATTCGCACCCCGAATACCGACCAAAACCCCGCAAAGCTTTCGTATCAACTTTCATGCTTCCCCAATGAGTGACGATTATGAAATATCACATTTCAAATACCACCAGTCATTTTCAATTTAAAAATACTAAAATAGTTTCATCCGGCTCACATGGGCATTTTCGTCATTTTTCACCGAAAATTTCAAAATTTGCTAAAAAATGTAGTAAATGCGTATAAAACACATTTATCATGATAAAAATGAATTTAAGTATCTAAAATATTTATTTGAAAATAAAATTTAATTATTTGAATATAATAGAAATATTTAATAAAACAATATGTTTGCTCATAAAACAATTTTTATAAAACTATTAATTTATTATATTTTTACATATCATAATGTAAACAACTAAAGTGTGAAATTTAAATTACAGTGACACGTGGGCCTCAAAACTAACCAGAGTGTCTCGGGAACTGTGAACCTATAGTTCTCGTCGATTCAAGTCCACTGTGGTCCTTGATGGAATCAGCTAACTATGGATGCTCTAAGCCTGTAAGGTGTGAAAAAAAAAGGGGTGAGATTATAAAATCCCAGTGAGTAAACATTTACCATCGAAACTATCTAAAGTCGAGTAAAATGAGACAATTATCATAAACTACTGTAAAATGTTCATAACACTTTATTTCCTTTCACTAAGTAAATTAATTTCATTTCACTTGAAAATTTACATGGCTTATGATTATTTGCAAAATCGTGGCTTTGCCAAAAATCTTGTGCTCGGTGACACCTTGATCAGAGGTATTCAACCAAGCCCGCCAAGGCTGTCGAAATTATTATAATTATTCAAAATCAACCATTCCTTGGCGTTAGCTGAGTTCACCTTCACGTGGTGGTTTAGCGTGAAGTAATTCTATCATATCTCAAGAAAAATCAAATCACCCTGCACGCCTCTACAACTGAGATATCAATATATAGGGGTTTCACCGTGCCACCTCTGAATAGGTCGGTCCACGGAAACCCATCTACTGCAGTAGGTAATCACCCACCAACTAAATAAATATTTCAATAGCATGAATTGGCAATTTTTATTGCTAAACATTTTATTAGCACAAAGCAGATTATATACATTTCCAATACAATCATCAATCAACCAATCATGCTATAAACATCATAAGCCAATAAATTTTAAATCGAAATTTTACAATGAAATACGGGGTCTCCAATTACTCTAATTCGAAATCAAAATTTCGATTTTCAAATCAATTGATAAAATCCAATTTATTTGATAAATTCCATTTATTTCATAATTTCGTATTGTTCTCAATAAACAAGAAAATTTCCATTTTAAAATAATTTTCATAAAATCATCAAATTGAATAAAATTCCTCTAGATAATTAAGGCGATAAATTGTCTACTCACTGTTCTAGGAGTAAAGATACTCCTATCCTCCGTCCTTGGGTGTAGTCACTTACCCGAATCAGTTTACTCACCACCTATCCATAATTCATGACACAAAATTCAATAAATTGTGTCAATTCAACATAAATTATTTCAGGCTCTAAATGCATGGAATGTCCTACAAACTGTCTGAATAACCGTCTAAACACGGTTTTCGACTTAATTCACCTACACACGTCTAAATTGCTAAAATCCGCATTTTAACTCCGATTTGACCCATTTCAATTTCTAATTGTTTGATTATATTCCAATTTCTCAATGGCAGCATCTACTGGTCAATTTACCAGTCCTAGACTAAAAATTATGATTTTACCCTTAGCGGGTAAAAATTCTAATTTTTACTCTGAAAATTCCCAAAATTTTCCTCTAGCCATAATTCAACATAATTCACTGAAGTAACATGAAATCTCATCATTTTAAATAGCAATTTCACTCCTGGAAATTCGGCTTAAATGAGTTTTAATGGAAGAAAATTATTTTTCTAGCTAGGATTTGATATATTTAATTATAAACTAACTAAACAACATTAAATCAACCTAAAATCACTCAAAATGATTTCTCAAAATCCTCCCATGAGGTTCAGCCAGCAGAGGTAGTTCATATCCACAAGAGACTCAAGCATCAAAATGAAAAAATAAAGCTTGGGCAATGAAAATCAACATGGAAATTCATGAATTTACCTTTTAATGGCTTGAATTCTTGATTTTTAGTGTTTTGCCCCTTGAATTCTTGGCTAGGGTTTGGGTTTTTCTTTTTCTCCTCTTTCCCTTGCTTGCACGGCTTGAAGAAGAAGATGAAATGCTGAAATTCGACTTTTTAAAGCCTTAAATAAAAAAATATTATTTTATTCATTTTTTTAATATTTTATTAATTCATTTTTTTCTAGCTATCCATTTTATTTCAAATTTTCACCATACACTTGTCTCACATATCCATGGCTTTCCTGAAGTTTCTGGACCATTCCAAAAATTTTGATGGTGTAATTTTGTAAAATTACACTTTTGCCCCTAAAAAAGTACAAAATTACATTTTTGCCCCAAAAATTGAAAAATTACCACAAGGCATATTTTTCACACCTCAAACTCATACCACACTCCAATTTATCAAATTTGATCCAAATTCTCTTGAAAAATTAAATTTGGTCCCCCGATGGTAAAATTACCACTTTACCCTTAACTCCAAAATATACTGAAAATTGAAACTTTTCACTGCTAAATCCTCCAATTATATTTTAAATAATCTAAATAATTAATCTTGATCATTTTTTGTCAAAATGTTTTCCAAAAATTCTCGTTTTGTCCTTTAATGGTAAAATTACTATTTTACATTTGTGCTCCAAAACTACCGAGAAATTACATTTATCATTGCTAAACTTCATATTATGCTCCAATAATTATATTATACTTTATATAATTATTCTTGGTCAATTATGATTAAATTCTTTTATGAAAATCTCCATTTTGTCCTTAAATGACAAAATGACCATTTTGTCCCTAATCAGTCAATTTTCCCGTTTAACTCCAAACTGGACCTCGAACTCCAAATCACTATTTTCAGTAATTCTTGGATTGTGAAATTTCCAATTTCACTCTTAAAATCCGTATTTGAGCTTATTCGAGGTTTAAATTATCTTAGTCATATTTTTAGTTATAATACTGTCTTTTAAATATTTTTTCCCAACTGTTCAAATATACTATTACTCTATCAGTCACATGTATAACATGGTAAATATTTTAGGGTCGGGTTTGACAATACTTAAATCCATAAATATAAACTTATTATTGACTCATTAGAGGAACGTGACCGACTCTCTAAGCATCAAATGGCTACTAAACACTTATCAAAGAATGAAGATCGGACGCTAGCAACCTCGACACTAGCTGCTATCAAAATGCTATCATTGATCTACAACAAAATAAATGTCAAGCCCGACCTTGCAGAGTATTTGCCATGTCATATATATGAGTGATAAAATGTCTGCATAATTGGAAAGCCTCAAAAAATCGACAAAAGTCGGTATTATACCTAGAGGTACAACAAAGTTAATTTAAGCCTCAAACTAGATCAAATGGAGATTTTAAGATGAAATTGAAAATTTCACATTCCCAAAATGATTTAAAATGGTGATTCAGAGTTCGAGGATCAAATTGGAGTCAAACTAGAATTTTTGAAATCTAGGGGTAAAATGGTAATTTTGCCACTCGAGGACAAAATGGAAATTTTTAGAAAATATTTTGACCACATTTGACTAAGATTGATCGTTTGGAGTATAATTTGAGGTTGATAAGTGAAAAATTATAATTTCGATATTTTTCGGGCATAGGGGTAAAATGGTAATTTTGCCACCCTAGGGGCAAAATTGTAATTTTTCACACCCAACACTTGTCATGCCCATGGATTTCAGCCATTAACATTTTAGGTCATGGATAATTGAAGGATTTTATGTGTTGGAGAAATAAAGATTAAAGGATAAGTTTTTAAAGTATGGACCAATAACATGGTGACAAGTGTCAAGTTTGATTACTTTATTAATTTCCTTATAAAATCAGCCCATAACCCTCCCATCTTCTTCATAAGGTTTGGCCAAAGCAAGAACAAAAAGGAAAGAGAGATAACAAAACCCTAGAGTGAGAAATTCAAAGAGAAATTATTGATTTTCAAGGATTCAACCGATTAAAGGTAAAATTTTTTGATTGTAGCTTCTGATCTAGTTTTTCCATGCTTTATTTTGCATTTTCCATGGTTGAATCATATGGTTTCATGGAGGATTCATGGCTGACCCATTTTAGAGAGAGAAGATTTGATGAATTATTTAGATGGATTTTAAGTTATTTAAGTGTTTTTAGTTGTCTTATGGTGTTAAGTGTAGAAATTAAGTATGAAAATCACATATTCCACACTAAATATTCAAGGGCCGAATATTCAAGGGAGGATTTGAGGATGAACTTGATTGGAATACATGGTATTTTAGTGTTTTTAGATGTTTTATAATGTGTGGAATGAAAAGGAAACAAGAAAAATATTAATGTTCTACAATTACCCATATTGATCGAATTTTCCATATAACTTAATGATGATGGGTTTGATTTTTATTTTAAGTGAATTGGCTAGAATTTGGTGATTTATGGTGTAAGAATTTAGTTTGAAAAATTTTAGTGTTAGTGAACCATCATGGCCAAATATTGCCAAAATCGAATGTGAGGGTGATTTTGCAACATTTCATGATAATTGACTAGTATTTGATGAATTGGAGTGTTGGAAGAAAAATGGAATTGATTGGAGTTGAATTGGATGTATTGGCCAATTAATCGGGTGATAAATCGAATTAGGCCAATACCATTTTGTTTGGATTCACAATTGGACTTAAGTAGAACACCGTATTTAGATAATTACCCGTGCAAATTGCATCCCATTTCAAGCATTTGAATAGAGCCTGAAATAGATTTATTATGGTATGACACAATATATTGAATTATGTGTCATGTGTCGTGGATAGGTGGTGAGACATTTGGTAAAAGTATAGAGATTGTACCCGAAGATTGAGAATATAAGTATTTCAAACTCCTAATACTGTGAGTAACCTTACTATCATTTTAATTATCTAAAATGGCTTTTATCTGATTTGGTGATTTTATAGAAAATGGATTTAAAAGGTAAATTTTCATGTTTTATAAACAAATGTGTTTAAATGAAATTACTTTGTAAATTGTTTTGAAATTAATGATGATTTTAAAAATAGAGTAATTGGAGACTGCCTGCTTGTATTACAAATTGATGATTTGAATTGAATGGCTTATGGTAATATGGAATGATTGGCTGATTTGATAATTGTGATGAGAAATACGAACTGTCTGCGTTGTCTCGATAAATTGGATAATAATGAAATTGCCATGCCATGCTATTGTGATTTTATTGTTATGGTGGGGTTTATTTTACACTGCAGTGGCAGGTTTCCGTGGACCAGCCTATTAGAGGGGCACGATAAACCCGATTGATTCTTACCTCGATTGGAGACGTATGTAGGGTATCTCCTAGGGTGAGGTTTGAGTTCACTTCAAGCTTAATCACCATGTGGAAGTGAGACTCAGCCAACGCCAAGGAACGGCTATGGTTTGAGAAATTATGAAATTTTCACAGCTTTGGCAGACTTGAGCGGATGCCTTGGTACAAGGTATCCCCGAGTACAGGTTTTGGCATAAGCTAGGTTTTCAGGAAATTCATAAGCCTTGTTGAAACTTTAATGAAATACAATGGTTTACACGAGTAGGGATGAATCTTCAAGTTATGAAAAACGTATTGTGATGGGATATTTTATTTATCTCCACTTACCCGACTTTAGATATTTTTGATGATGTCTGTTTACTCACTGAGATTATGTAATCTCATCATCGTCCTTTCCAATCATTTCAGGCCCAAGATAGCTTGTAAATAGCAGATATCGTCGAGGATTACAGTTGGCTTTACTACAAAAATTGTAGGTTCACAGCTTCCAATGTTTTTGGTTAGTCGTGGGCCCACGTGTCATTGTAAATTAAATTTTATACTTTGGTTGTCTGTATTATAGTATGTATGAATATATTTAGCTTTTACGCTACAAAAATTATTTACCGATACTTCTATAAAAATTGTTTTATAAGAAAATAGATTATTTTATTGAATATTTTTATTATATTCAAATAGTCACAATTTCACTCCAAATGAACGTTTTAGACACCTAAATTTATTTTTAATCATGAAATATGTGTTTTCCACCCTCATACTACATTTTTAACCGATTTCAGTATTTTCGAAGAAAAATTACCAAAATGCCCTTGTGAGGCGAAAATTATTTTTCTATCATTTTAAGTTGGAAAAACCTTAAGAGCATTTAAAACATGATATTTGGTAACGATTGCTCACGGGGGAGATAAGAAAATTGATATGTAAGCCTTGCGGGGTTCCGGTTGGCATTTCAGGTAATGAGTGCCTATCGGGACGTCACGGCAGTTGTCATGGGCTTGAGGAGAGTACCGGGTCGTGACAATAAATAGGAAAAAATACATGTGAGTCACAAAGACTCCATGAGTGGATACGGGGAAAGGGACAAGCTACAAGATGAGATGTTTTGTAAACATGCACTTATAATCTTATGCCAATTATAATCAATTTAAACTTTAATCTCATGAAACTTGGTGTTTAAACACGTTTGAAAAAGCACATATGATGCAAACAAGTGTGAATAACCATTGGAAAGCCTTTTTAACTTTGAAAAGCTTTCCATCAAGTCAATACATTCAATTTTGGAACTCATCCATCGACAGATGATGAACATCTATCAGTAGATTTGAAACAGAATGCTTCTTATTGTATTCTATCCGTTATTAATCAATAAATGGTCTACATGTATCGATAGATAGCCTCTAAAACGCTGTTTTCTAGGTAAAATTTTCCATCTTTTGCCATTCCTTACGTCCCCTTACCTCTTAAGACTATCTCTACGGCTTATTTCATTTCTTTAAATACATTCTCATGCCAACATAGAGGATAACTCAATAACATTATTGAAAATGAACTTAACATGTAATACATTGTAAAGGTAACAATCATAATCATTCCATTAACATTAATCTCACACATTGTGATGGTATAATGCCCATAAACCTTGGGCCAACAATGTACAGCCTCACTGGGCATTTATGATGCATCGTAGGAATGAAGTCGTCACTACACCTCATGTGAGTGGAATCAATCACACTCGTTAAACATTTATACTCATAATACTCAGTATGTAAAATGTCCATGACATACATGCTTACCCATCTTATAAGGTATATGGAATTTCACATCCTATATACAGCTCATGGCATTTCCTCATGCTTACTCTTTCATCATATCATAAGTAAAACATGCATTACATTACATACATAATCTCATAGCATTCGTCATGATTCCTTAAACATCTCATGTAGTATATGGAGAACACATCATATTCATGAACATAATATCTTAGATGAAAATCATCATACAAGCCATCACACATTTCATGCCTCCACATATCTAGCATACACCTCATACATTCATGCATTAATCATAAATCATATCTCGTATCCACATTAGTCCAAAGATCAGAGTAATTGAATGGACTCAAACATAAAGTGTTTGTCTCTTGTTGAAAACAAATACATAAGTTCTTATTTACGTACATAGTAGGTTGAAAATAGATTTTTAAAATATTTTCCTCATCGACAAATAAATTTTCAATTCATAAATATTCGTAAAATATCATATTCACTAATAATCCTTATATCACGCTTCAACTTTACATATCAAAACAGTTTTAAAAGTGGTGTATCCACTCACCTTATAGGAAGCTCGATTACAACTCCAATTCTGTGTAATCTAGTGTGTTTTCAAGCATTCCCATCACACAATATTCATAACAATCAATTTCTAAACTAATAATCTTGGAATAATTAATCTAGCAACTTTTGACATCTATTCACTTTTGACTATACCCACTTTCTCTCTCTAGACTAATCTAGAATACATAAATCTTCTAAACTCACCTTAGATGTGCTTAGATGTTGAAGGAAATCACAAAAACCTTAACTTTAATCCTCAACAAAAGTTTTTGGGCAAAAATCTTAAATTTTTAGCATTAAAAATGTGAGCTTTATGGTTTTAAAGAATAAAATGACATTTTCATCATTAAATCACAAAACTAGGATCAAAATCATTAAAAATGAAGATTTTTTACTAAAAACAAGTTAAAAGGGTTTACAAAAGGATTTACCTTGGCAATAACGGCTGAGGGTTGAGAAACTCTCAAGTATTGGGTCATATTTATAGTTTGGGAAGTGAAAACACTCTTTTACCCCTTTTATTTTTGTCAAAATAGCATCATCTATCGATAAATCAAGGCTATCTATCGATAGATAAACTTTAGAACCCTTTCTGGAAGCTTTTTGATTGCCATCTATCAATGGATGGGAGCCATCTATTGATAAATCTGCTCATCTATCCATAGATGTTCTTCAAGGTAGCTTTGATAAACCTTTTTCTGAATTGTATTTATCGATAGATTGGGTCCAGAAAGCAAAAATAAACCTTAGAAACATGTCCAATTGAACTCCTTTTAACACCAAACTTTGTAAATCATCTTAATGCATCGAAACATAATTTTTTCTAAAATCAAAACTTACTTTTGAACATTCCAAACACAAAAATCATCTTAAAACATTACAAAACTAAATTTCAAGTTTTCAAAACATAATTTAACTTCCTCATCGAAGGATTTCTAACTTAGCAAATCCCACATTAGGGTAGGGTTTCATCTATAAACATTGAGAACTTTGAATCAAAAGGATCATAGACTTATTTCAAAACTTAAAACTTTGTTTTGGTTGAAAACTTGGGTTTTATGAAAAAAGTATTGATACTTCAAAAGGATGTATCAATACTTGTTCTTAAAAGATCCCCAGAATTATATTTTGTTCAGAATGTATTAATAGATTGAACCTAAGAAGCCCTAAAAGACCTTATGGTTGAAATGTATCGATACATTTATGTGAAGTGTCGATACTTAAGGCTTATTTATAATTTTTCACTATTTTTAAAGGAATTTTCAAACAAAAATGGCTTTGTTTTATACAACTACACTTTATAAACACTTGTTTTCATTTGAAATATTTTGAAATGATTTGATTACGCTTTGGAAGCGAAATTTGGAAATATTCAAAAACTTCCCTTAATAACGTTGAGTTTGACAATGTGTTTTATAAACACTCTTTCATTTATCTTGTTCCCCCTCCTCGTATATGCTCACAGACTATCACATCCTATTTTCTGAAGAGATCTTGATTGACGCATGGACTTAGATGGGTATAGCTTGCTAGGCCCGAACAAGCCTCTTTACCTCAATCATACATTCATCAATCAATCACACATGGCTCAATTGCCAACATCATCATCAAACATGCTTCTAACATTAATCAACATAAACATAAACATTTATATATAGGTGTAGACACGTGATTATGGACTTTTCAACATAAAGAGTGTGTATGCTTTCATCCATCACTTTATACCCTATACAATATATATATATTCTGTATATGCACCCCAGGTGCTCATATAGGCTAACAGGCCATCATTCATAATAATCACACAATTTCATATAAGAAACTTGCCATCCAATGGTTCAACATTCTAGTATTAACAATTTTTTATAAAGAGAAATAAAAGACTGACTTGTCAAGCAAAACATGACCAAACTCCCTAGGCTTCAAGAAGGCTACTATGTCACTTACCCAAAAGAAGAATGAACCATGTTTTCATGACTCGAGTGCTTGATAGCTATCATTGATCTACAATAAAAATGAAAAAAACTAACATGTGAGTCGCGAAGACTCCGTGAGTGGATATGGGAAGGGGATAAGTCAAACGGTTAAAACTTTTGCATAAATAAGCATTTAGATAACCATGCATGTATGATCTTTCAAATACATATAATGAACTTGTAAAAAAATAATTATGTTTTTAAACAAGTTTCATAAATTCCTTGGAAATATGTACCAAACCTTTGAATCATATAGTATCATGTTCAACAGCATTTAAAATAAATCTTAAACATTTGCAATCTTATAATCCTTTGGAAACCTAAGTTGAGAGCAAACCATTTGTAACACATTTACAAAGGGCTAGCTAATGCTTTAATCATCTCATATCATGGAAGCAAGACTTACTTTCTAGGGCTAATTAACCATGCACTTGAAAGTTAAAGAATTCAGACTATCCGATTCCAAATCTCACATATCAACCTTACCTCTTACTTTCATAATAGACTAAGGAACCTTGTTTCAACATTTCATGAATCACACCAATGCAAACAATACACATCACATTCATTAAATAAAATCTTCTACATCATTATCATTTATTATAACATTTGTGATGGAATTACTTCTGTCAACCATGGGCCTTACAGTATAACTCATATTGGCATGAATGCGCATAAATGGGGGAATGGATTCAACGCTTCACTCCCCTTTTCTCTTTAAAAGATGGAAATGGAAAATCCTTCATTACCTTATCAGATTAGTGATGGAATAACCCTTATCAACCATTGGTAATAATCATTCAAAACTCATTTTGTCATTAAATGCTTAATGAATAAATAAATCATTTATTAACACATCATGTACATTTGGCATCATATTAAGCTTTCATGCTCATCAAATGTGGTATGTTGAAACTGTCTAACATACTTAGCATTTTAGCATTCAACATTGTACTTATTCTCATATCATCGGCTATGTGGAAACTACCTCACATGCCTTAACATAATTCACATTATAAGTTTATTCTTATTCAAGTTGTATGTGGCATTGACAACATATACAAATAAATATACATACAACATGTAATCATTCATAACTCATCTAATATGTGGAATTCTTCATCACATAATCATAGCAATCATAACATGCTCTAAGCATTTCATTCACATCTCATAGAAGTGATGGTTTGGTATGAAACACTTGAAAAGACTTGTCTCCCTCTTGTTGAAAACTACTACATAATAGGATACCTACATATACATAATAGATTGAAAAGCCTTTCAAACACTTGGATTCAATCACAAGTCATTTACATTAAAAAAAAATACATTTAGAGAAACAAATTCATCATCAAATTATTGAAATCATGCTTTCACTTTATATACTAAAATAGTTTCGAAAATGGTGTATCCACTCACTTTGAATAGTCAACCTTTATCAACAAGCACAACTCTACTTCGATAAATTCCTTAGAGTTTTGATCATTCCTAGACATTCAATAATCTTTGTAATTAATAATCAGTCTAGGAATCTAGTAATAAGCATTCTAAGCTCTTTTGAATCTATTCAAATTCATCTAAATCTAATTTTCCAGCTTTAGTTCACTGTTTTACAAATACCCATGTGCTAGAAATCCAAAAACTCATCATTTTTACCTTAGATGACCTTTAATTAATGAGGAAAAGCCATCAAATCCTTTAGTTTGATGTAAACAATAAATCTAGAACTATAAAGGTTATTTTCAAAGTTGGAAATCCATGATTTAAAGATTCAAAGAGTGGAAAACTTCACCTTTGCTGTCTAAAATCAAAACCCAAGCTTTTATCTTCCAAAATGATGATTTGAGAGGAAAAATGTGTTAAGAGAACTTAGAGTTGAGAGAAAATTGATGGAAAACAATTGGGAATCAAAAACCCTATTTGAATAGGTCATATTGTACTTTGGAGTGTGAATATACCTTTTTGCCTTCTTTTATTTTTAAGAAATCAGTGAAATGTATCGATACATTACCAAATGTATCGATACTTTTGTTTCTAGAAAAAGTGTATCAATACATTATGAACATGCATCAATACATGTTTATCAGAAATCTTTTCTGAACTAAATGTATCGATACATTATGAACATATAGCAATACATTTAAGACAAAATGCAATTTTTGTGACAGATTGCTTATAAAAGCTTACCAAGCTTATTTACATTTAATGTCTTCATTTTTACTTCCTTCTTTTTTACTCTCCATTTACTTAAGATATTTAATGTAAACAAGCAAACACCTCCCATTGGATTCAATAAAAATATCAAAAATCAAATTCTAAAAGAATCAAAATCTAAATTTTGGTTTCAAGAACAAAATTCAAAAAGTTCAACTAAAATTAAATTTGTGGGTCCCATTTACCTTTGCAACACATACTCCAAAAATTATTGAAAAATCATTTTGGGTCATCCAAATATCAAGGGGATCATTGTCGTCACTTTTTATTTTCAAAAGATTGTTCTATAAAAATCACATTTTTTGCTTCTAGACTTAGAAAAATTTCTACTTTAACTGTGGCAACCAACTAAGGTGACAATGAATTCTTTTTAAAGGTTAAACTAAGTTTGATATTCAAAATATGAATCTATATGCTTACCTAAGGGTTTCCTAACCTATCCTCTTAGTTAGGATGGCATTTTATATGGAGTCGTTATGACCACACATTAGTTTCTCTTAATTTTTTTTTCAAATTAGTAGACTACTTGGATCACTATCCTTCTAAAAAGACTACTATAATTGGTTTTGGTAGGTGAACGACAAGGCATCTAGTAGGCGTTAGCTCTTTTCCTTTGAGTTAGTATTCTACTAGTCTGGTCATGTTTGATATTATGAGTTGAACTTGTTTTACACTTGTAAATAAATGTTATACTTTGGATTACCACGAGATGGCATATACTTTAGATGTCTGAAAGTATTTTGTTTCCGTACTTTGAGCATGGGATAATGCACATTGACAAACTTTTAAATTTGATAAATATATATATATACCCTTATATATGCTTACATGGTGATAAAACCCATGATTTATATCTGGTTCTTGAATATTGTTTGCTTTGAGATTTTCTTGGGTTGAGTGGGACCTTCCCATTAAACCCTTGCATTGGTGATAGACCTCGAAATTGGATTGTGACATTGTTTAACAGTTAACTTCATAGTAGAGTGTGGTACTCCTAAATATTTAATTGGTAAAGTACCAAGTTCACACCAAGTTGTTTGCAAAATTTCAATTCTATCTTCCTCACATACCTTAGCAAATAACACAAAACTTTTCTGAGAACTCACCATAAGCCCAAAAGCTGAAAAGAACATTCATAAAGCATCAAAAAGTAACAAAACAGAAAAGGTATCTCTTCTACTAAAAAGCAACAAATCATCCACAAAGAACATATTATTCAAAACAATCCTACTACATTGTGAATGCGCATAAAAATTAGGATTCTACATAACTTTTGTCACGACCCGGAACTCCTCATCGAGCTTGTGACAAATGTCGGAACCCCCCGATAGACACTCTTTCCCCCGAATGTCGATCGAGACCTCGCAAGGCTCTCGTATCAGTTTTTCATCTCCCTTATGAGCAACCTTTACCAAATATCGTGTTTTAAAGATATATATATTTTTCAACTCAAAACCATAGAAAATAATTTTCCCCTCACAGGGGCATTTTCATCATTTTCGCTGAACTTTTCAAAATTTGCATAAACGTGGTAAATGAGTAGAAAACACATATTTCAAAGTTAAAAATAAGTTTTATTGTCTAAAATAGGCATTTAAAATCAAAATTGTGACTATTTGTTTATAAAAATAATATTCAATAAAATATTATGATTTCCTATAAAACAATTTTTATAGAGAAATCCATAAACAATTTTTATAGTGTAAAAACAAAATAAATCCTTTTATACGATAATATAAACAACCAAAGTATGAAATTCAACATACAATGACAAGTGGGCCCCCGACATAAACGCAAAGGTATAAGGCTATAATCTTTGATTTCTACTGATGCACCTCCGAAATTGTTTCTCGACCAATCAATTGTCTAAAGCTTATTTCGAGCCTGAAAAATGTATAGGGAAAAAGGTGAGATTACATGAATCTTAGTGAGTAAAAATATACCATCTACAATATCTAAAGCTGAGTAAAAAAGAGACAATGAAAATATCCCTTCGCAAAACATATTTTTTTCACTTCGAAATTCATCCCAACCCATTTAAATGATTGTATCTCAACCAATTACTTAAAAAGCTTATGGTTTTTCATCAAAACAAGGCTCGAGCCAAATCCATTACTCACGAACACTTGATCAGAGCGTCTCACGGAGTCCACCAAGGCTGTTTATTATCACATATGCATAATCATCTTTTTACATTTAATAACACAACCACTCCTTGGCGTTGGCGAGTCTCACTTTCTTGTGGTGGTTAGACGTGAAGTGCACTCAAAGAGCCCACCTTAGGAGATACCCTACGTGCCTCTACTACCGAGGTGAGAATATAATAGGGTTGACCATGCCCCTCCTAAAGGCAGTCCACGGAACCCGCCACTGCAGTAGCTAATCTTTAATCCACCAATTAATCAATATAATCTCAATAGCATAGCATGGCAATTACTTTACTAACCAATTTATCAAGGCAAAACAGACAATTCGTATTTTTCAACATAATAATCAAATCAGCCAGCATGCCATATTTACCATAAGCCATTCGATTTAAACAAATTATAAATTTGCAACTCAAGTAAGGAGTCTCCAATTACTCAAATTTTCAAATCCAACATTTCATTTTCAAATCAATTTATAAAAATTCAATTTAATTTATAAATTTGATTTATTTTATAAAATTTCCATTTTTCTCATAAAACAAGTAATTCACCCTTTAAAATCATTTTTCACAAAATTACAGAGTTGAATAAAAACTACTCTAGATAATTCAGACGATAATAAGTTTACTCACCTCGTCAGGAGTGTAAAATACTCCTATTTTTCAATTTTTACTAGACTGAAATTTTCCTGTGTTCGGCGGAAACTCACCACCTATACACGAGTCACGACACAAAATCTCATTATTTGTGTCCAACCACTATAATTTATTTTAGGCTCTATGTGATGCATGAAATGAGTTAAAAATGATCCGGACAGTCGTTTACTCACGATGTCCAACTAATTCGCCTACGCACATCTAAATTTCTATAATCCTTAATTTAACTCCAAATCGATTTTTTTCAGTTTCTATACCTCAATTACACCCAATTTAACTTAATGTTCCTCAGTGTGATGCAATTTATTCGTCCCGATCATAAATTACGAAAATACCCCTAGTGGGTAAAAATTTTGATTTTTCTCTGAAAATTGTCATAATTTTCCTCTAGGCATAATTCACCATTATTCATCATAATACCTCAAAATAAACTCAAAATCAACAGCATTTCTCTCTCTAGAAAATTCAGCCAAATGAGTTTAAATATGAAAATTTCTATGTTCTTGCTTATTTTTGCTATTTCTCATTTCTACCTAACTAAACAACATTAAATCAAGCTAAAACTCAACCAAATCAAGCTCAAAACTCATCCATGGAGGTTTGGCCAGCATTAGTGTTCATACCCACTTTCTAATTTTGCATGAAAATGAGAAAATAATGGATGGGTAATGAAGAAATTAAAGAAAATCAAGTGATTTTACCTTTTTTCTAACTTGATTATTGGATTTTCCTTGTTTTTTCCCAAATTTTCAGCCTAGGGTTCTTGTTCCTTTTCTCCCCTTTCTCACCTGGTTTGGACGGCTTGAAGAAGAAGAGAATTCTGGAAATTTTGGCCTTTTTAAAGGCTAATTAAAATAACATTATTTTATTAATTTTTTTAACATTTTATTAATTCTTAAATGTTTAACCATCCATTTGTTTCCAAATTTCCACCATATATTTGTCTCTCTTATCCCCAGCTTAGATAAAATTTTCAAATCTATCCAAAGTCTTGGTGGAGTAATTTTTTTGAAAATTACGCTTTTGCCCTGTAAAAATAAAAAATTACATTTTTACCCCAAAAACTGAAAAATTACCCACCGACATATTTTTCACCCCTCATACTCATACCATTTTCCGATTTGTCAAATTAGATCTAAATTCTCTCAAAATCTTAAATTTTGTTTGCGGGTGGTAAAATTACGATTTTATCCCTACACTCCAAAAATCATTGGAATTAAACTATTTCATTGCCAAACCCTCCAATTGTACTCCAATACTCATATCATATTCAAATATGTCAAATGGGGCTAAAAAAATCTTTTCTGAAAATTCCTGTTTCGTTCCTGGTGGTAAATTACCATTTTGTCCCTAGAATACTTAAAGTCTGGATTGGCTCCAAATCGGATCTCAGACTCCGAATCCTCATTTTAAATCAATCCATGGGTTTTAGTTTTCTCAAATTCATCCTCAATTCTCTGTTTAGATCAGTTTAAAACTTATTTAATCTTGACAATACCATTAAGGGCAATATAGTCATTTAACTAGTTTTCTGGGGCAATTCAATATACAAACACGTTATCCAATGCATGTGAATGACATATCATAGATAATTTAGGGTCCGGTGTTACAGCACTACCCCCCTTAAAATAAAATTTTGACCTCAAAATTCCATTCATCAAATTCCACAAAAATGAAGTGATCGATATTCATCTTATACTTAACTTTCTCAGTTATCTCCTTTCATTGATAATTTTGATTTATTCACCCCACTTACCTTTAGTTCAATTTGGATACTTCACTTATATCTATCATTATCCTTTAAAATACGTTCAACAATAACTTCTTCAATCATAATCTCTTAAATTAATACATCAAACATGCTTCTATTACTATATGTAATTTTGAATTCTAACTCCATCTCATACCGCATAACCTTACTATAGATTACCTTTACCTTTCCTTGGTATCATTCCTTTGACTATTTCTCTAAATTTCTTATACCCACATGGCTCAACCTTCGATTGGACCTCGTACTGTTGTACTGTCCATATAATTCATCAAATATATTGAATTTAAATCCTAAATCACCATGAATAATTCTTTACTCAAATTGATCATATTATCAACTCCACTTATACATAGGTACACACATATTTGGACATCCACATTTCTCATATTTTCACATCAGTTACACGTTTATACTCTTTTCTTATCATTTCCAATTATATATTTAAGCTTCATTTTTCTGATCACATAACTTAATGTTTGCTCCCACAAGATCCATTGCAAAACTTATCTTAAGTATATTCTTGGGTTCACAAGATAGGTATCTCTATAACTTAGCCATTTGGCTCTTTTGCAAGTTTCGAAATCACTCATGTCTCTTTATATTGACCTTAAATAGTGATCCAATGTCATCCAATTTTTTTTTCCATCAATGACCACTTACAACCTTTACATAATATTAGCAAGGAGGTAGATTTCTAGGAATGGGAGTTCATATAGCCTCTTGTCTATGACTGGTGCTGCAGCCACAAGCCATAAACAAGACTCTACTTTCACTCCAACAGCTCCAATAGTGTAAATATAAATATCACTTATTTGCTCTTTCATACTTCGAGCATATCATTTCCATAAAGGCATACATTTGCTTACCAAGATATTTAAATGTATGTTCATCTAGTCATATTTCAATTCATTTCCAAGAGTTTCTAGGATTTCACGTGGCATCTTCGTGTTGTCTCTAATCCTTTTCTTTCAATAAGGTCAAGACAAGATTTGTGAATTCTCTTAGTAACATTCTATACAATTCCTTTGCTAAATTATTCTTGAAATTTTTACTCACACTTTCATCACTTGGTATTGACATATCTTATCAATATCTTATATCTTTATCTAATCTTTCATTCACTTTCTCCTCAGCCTTTACAATCATAAGATCCAAATTCGTAAACTTAGAGTTCAGAAGCTCCCTTTTTAAACTTATTCAATAGTCAACATTTTCTAAATCTTTTACCAATGAGGAAATCAAATCCAAAACTGATCATTTACATCATAGTCTACATACTTAACCCAAATAGACTCCCAAATTAACCTTTAAAGCAATTTATATATTGGTCTCAATTATAGAACTCCTTATGGCTTTTAAACTAGGTTCGACATTTCTAAGTCATTTGACTTCAAGCCATCAAATCCTCAACTAGTAATTTAATCCTTTGACCTCAAGTTGAGCATAACAAAACTCAAACTCATCTTTAGAGCAGCTTTGTTTACTAATCTTTTACTTGATAACCACACATCATTTATGATAATCACCTAATTGAAATCAGAACCAATTCCATCTAAGCTGCTATACACATATTCAACCCTTATATGCTTGTAAATTATTCCACAAGCTCACACCATTTCTATATAAGCATGACGAAATTAATTAACCTAGTGCACTTACTTTTGTGCACATCAATATCAGTTTACACCTTCTTCGGTACTTAAATTTATAAACCTCAGATTCTATATGTAGAGTTATGCATTCAACTCAACCTAACCTAACTTAACTTAACCTAACCTTGGGCCACACTGACATTGTAAATTTTTAAAACGCTCTTAAAACCAAAAGCTTTAAAATCAAAAACTTTAAAACAATGCTTTGATACCACTAAGTTTGTCACGACCCGAAACTCCCCATCGAGCCCGTGACAAATGTCGGGTTGTCCCGATAGACACTCTTTCCCCCGAATGTCGATCGAGACCTCACAAAGCTCTCGTATCAGTTTTTCATCTCCCTTGTGAGCAACCTTTACCAAATATCATGTTTTAAAGATATATATATTTTTCAACTCAAAACCGTAGAAACTAATTTTCGCCTCACTGGGGCATTTCTGTTATTTTCGTCGAAATTTTCAAAATTTGCATAAACGTGGTAAATGAGTAGAGAACACATATTTCAAAGTTAAAAATAAGTTTTATTGTCTAAAATAGGCATTTAAAATCAAAATTGTAAATATTTGTTTATAAAAATAATATTCAATAAAATATTCTTATTTCCTATAAAACAATTTTTACAGTGTAAAAACAAAATAAATCCTTTTATACGATAATATAAACAACTAAAGTATGAAATTCAACATACCATGACAAGTGGGCCCCCAACATAAACGCAAAGGTATAAAGCTATAATCTTTGATTTCTACTGATGCACCTCCGAAATTGTTTCTCGACCAATTAGTTGTCTAAAGCTTATTTCGAGCCTGAAAAATGTATAAGAAGAAGGGTGAGATTACATGAATCTTAGTAAGTAAAAATATACCATCTAAAGTATCTAAAGCGGAGTAAAAAGGAGACAATGAAAATATCCCTTCGCAAAACATATTTTTTTCACTTGAAAATTCATCCCAACCCATTTAAATAATTGTATCTCAACCAATTACTTAAAAAGCTTATGGTTTTTCATCAAAACAAGGCTCGTGCCAAATCCATTACTCGCGGACACTTGATCAGAGCGTCTCACCGAGTCCACCAAGGCTATTTATTATCACATACGCATAATCATCTTTTCATATTTAATAACACAATCATTCCTTGGTGTTGGCTGAGTCTCACTTTCACGTGGTGGTTAGACGTGAAGTGCACTCAAAAAGCCCACCTCAGGAGATACCCTACGCGCTTCTACTATCGAGGTGAGGATATAATGGGGTTGATCGTGCCCCTCCTAAAGGCAATCCACTGAACCCGCCACTGTAGTAGCTAATCTTTGATCCACCAATTAATCAATATAATCTCAATAGCATAGCATGACAATTACTTTGCAAACCAATTTATCAAGGCAAAACAGACAGTTCGTATTTTTCAACACAATAATCAAATCAGCCAAGCATGCCATATTTACCATAAGCCATTCGATTTAAACAAATTATAAATTTGCAACTCAAGTAAGCAGTCTCCAATTACTCAGATTTTCAAATCCAACATTTTATTTTCAAATCAATTTATAAAAATTCAATTTACTTTATAAATTTGATTTATTTTATAAAATTTCCATTTTTCTCATAAAACAAGTAATTCACCCTTTAAAATCATTTTTCACAAAATTACAGAGTTTAATAAAAACTACTGTAGATAATTCAGATGATAATAAGTTTACTCACCTCGTTAGGAGTGTAAAATACTCATGTTTTTCAATTTTCACTAGATTGAAATTTTCCCACGTCCGGGGGAAACTCACCACCTATACACGAGTCACGACACAAAATCTCATTATTTGTGTCCAACCACTACAATTTATTTTAGGCTCTATGTGATGCACGAAATGAGCTAAAAATGGTCCGGACAATCGTTTACTCACGGTGTCCGACCGACTCGCTTACGCGCGTCTAAATTTCTATAATCCTTAATTTAACTCCAAATCAATTTTTTTCAGTTTCTATACCTCAATTACACCCAATTTGACTTAATGTTGCTCAGTATGATGCAATTTATCAATCTCGGTCTCGTGGGTAAAAGTTTTGATTTTTCTCTGAAAATTCTCATAATTTTCCTCTAGCCATAATTCACCATTATTCATCATAATACCTCAAAATAAACTCAAAATCAGCAGCATTTCTCTCTCTAGAAAATTCAGCCAAATGAGTTTAAATATGAAAATTTCTATTTTCTTGCTTATTGTTGCTATTTTCATTTCTACCTAACTAAACAACACTAAATCAAGCTAAAACTCAACCAAATCAAGCTCAAAACTCATCCATGGAGGTTTGGCCAACATGGGTGTTCGTACCCACTTTCCAATTTTGCATGAAAATGAGAAAATAATGGATGGGTAATGAAGAAATTAAAGAAAATCAAGTGATTTTATCTTTTTTCTAGCTTGATTCTTGGATTTTCCTTGTTGTTCCCCACATTTTCAGCCTAGGGTTCTTGTTCCTTTTCTCCCCTTTCTCTCCTGGTTTGGACGGCTTGAAGAAGAAGAGAATTCTGGAAATTTTGGCCTTTTTCAAGGCTAATTAAAATAATATTATTTTATTAATTTTTTTAACATTTTATTAATTCCTAAATTTCTAACCATCCATTTGTTTCCAAATTTCCACCATATATTTGTCTTTCTTATCCCCAGTTTAGATAAAATTTTCAGACTTATCCAAAGTCTTGGTCGACCAATTTTTTTGAAAATTACACTTTTGCCCTCGTAAAAGTCAAAAATTACATTTTTACCCCAAAAACTGAAAAATTGCCCACATACATATTTTTCACCCCTCATACTCATACCATTTTCCAATTTGTCAAATTAGATCTAAAGTCTCTGAAAATCTTAAATTTTGTTTGCGGGTGGTAAATTTACGATTTTGCCCCTACACTCTAAAAATCATTGGAATTAAACTTTTTCTTTGCCAAACCCTCCAATTGTACTCCAATACTCATATCATATTCAAATATGTCAAACGGGGCTAAGAAAATCTTTTTTGAAAATTCCCGTTTCATCCCCAAGTGATAAATTACCATTTTGCCCCTGGAATACTTAAAGTCCGGATTGGCTCCAAATTGGACCTCAGACTCCGAATCCTCATTTTAAATCAATCCATGGGTTTTAGTTTTCTCAAATTCATCCTCAATTCTCTGTTTAGATCAATTTAAAACTTATTTAATCTTGACAATACCATTAGGGGCAATATAGTCATTTAACTAGTTTTCCGAGGCAATTCAATATACAAACATGCTATCCAATGCATGTGAATGACATATCATAGATAATATAGGGTCAAGTGTTACAACTTTCTTCAAAAGTCTACACAATTACTTCAGAGACAAAACAAATAAGCAAGGGGCCATAAGATCCTTTTGCGTTAACCCTCATTTAGCTTTAAATGGAGTAAACATCTACCTGTTCAACTTAATAGAATGTTGAATAAAAGATAAACATGCCATTATCCACCTAAAAAACCTCTTAAGGAAATTTAATCCTAAAAGAACTTGTTCAGTAAAACCTCATTCAACTGTATAATAAGCTTTCCTCATGTCTACCTTAACCATGCATCTAGGAGAAACATGTTTTCATATTGTATCTTTTCAAAAGTTCATGACACATTAATGTAGTATCAAAAATCGCCTTATCTTTCACAAAAGCATGTTGATTTTATGCAATAAGATAGGAAACCACACTTTGCAATCTATTAGTAATTACCTTCACAATTATTTTACAAAAAGTATTGCAAGAAGCAATGGGCTCATATCACTAATCAAATTAAGGTTAAATACTCTAGAAACCAAAGTAAGTGAAGTATAATTTACCTCTTTGAGAAGTTTCCCACTAGGAAAAAACCTTGAACTATTGTAACATACCTTTAATAATATGCTAGGCTACTTTAAAGAATGCTCCATTAAAACCATCAAGCCCAAGAGCCTTCTCATCATCAATACCCCATAAAACTGCTTTAATCTTTTGCACTATAACAACTACTGTGAGTTGTTGTTGTTGCCCAAAAGATAACATAGAATCCTTAATTACCTCAATATCAACCGTTTCAATTATATCCAAATTTTGCCCTAAAAGATTCCTATAAAAACCAACAACTTCAGCTTCAATTTGTGAACTAGTGGTCAATCTTTGACCTTAACTATCATATAACAATTAATCTTACAATTAACTTATATACTTGATTTTTCTTTACCTTTCAATGCATATATTTTGTCATGACCTGGCACTCTTCTCGAGCCCGTGACAATTGCCACAATGTCCCGATAGGCACTCATTACCCGAAATGCCAATTGAAACCTCGCAAAGCTTAAATATCAGTTTTCTCACCTCCCCTGTGAGCAACAGATGCCAAACATCATGTTTTAAAGAACTTTAAGCTATTTCCAACTTAAAACAGTAGAAAAATAATTTTCGTTTCACAGGGCCATTTTGGTAATTTTTTCTAAAAAATTTTGAAACTAGCTAAAAAAGTAGTATGTGGGTGAAAAACACATATTTCATAACCAAAAAAAAGTTTTGCTATCTAAAACCTTCGTTTGAAGTGAAATTATAACTATTTGAATATAATAAAAATATTCAATTAAATATTCAATTAAATATTTTATTTTCCTATAAAACAATATTTATGGAGTTATTGGTAAATAATTTTTGTAACGTAAAAGCAAAATAAATTCATACATACTGTAACAAAGACAGTCAGAGTATGTAACTCCATATACAATGACAAGTGGGCCCCATAATAGACAAATATGTACCAGAAGGTAGACCTTCAAATTCTAAGGATGTAGGTCCAAAAGTATATCCTCGATGAATTTGACTATTTACCGACTATCTTGAGCTTGAAATAGGTGGAAAGGAGGGTGGTGAGATTATATAATCTCAATGAGTAAACAAACATCTTCTAAACAATCTAAAGCCGAGTAAATGGAGACGATCAAAATTTCCCACACCATATGTGTTTCATAACTTGAAAATTCATCCCAACCCATATAAACAAGTGTATTTCATTCAATTACTTAACAAGGCTTATGACTTTCTCATAAATCTGGCTCATGCCATCAAATAGTACTCGATGACATCTTGATCAGAATCATCCAACCGAGCCCGCCAAGGCTGTTAAAAATCTCATATACACGTAAAATATATTTTTGCATTAGAAAACACAGCCATTCCTTGGCGTTAGTTGAGTCTCACTCTCACGTGGTGGTCTGCGTGAAGTGCACTCAAACTTTATCGCAGGAGATACCCTCCACATGGCTCTCTGATCGAGGTAAGATATACCTAGATTCTGTGCCCCTCTCACAGGCTGTCCACAGAACCCGTCACTACAGTGATCAATTTATCTACCACCAAGTCAATAAAATTCCAACTGCATGATATGGCAATTATTGATAGGTCTGGGTTCCCATCACTTGACTACTGGCCATGAGCCTTAGTGCAAGCTCAACACAAGTCCCGCAGAACCTTTTTGCCAAGCTTCGAACCCTAGACCTTTTTAAAATTTTCCCCGAAGGGAACACCTTTATCCATTTCAAATCCAGCCACTCATGGCAAAACAAACAATTCATATAGTTTCAAGACAATTTCCAATTCAACCATTCATGCCCACATTATCATAAGCCATTCAATTTAAATCATCATTTATAACACAACAAGTAGTCTCCAATTACTCTATTTTCAAAGCCATCATTTAATTTCAAGACAATTTATAAAATCATTTTATTTAAACACATTTTGCTTATAAAACACAAGGATTTGCCATTTAAATTCATTTTTTATAAAATTCACAAAAATCGGATAAAATCTGCCTTAGATAATTAAGATGATAGTAAGGTTACTCACAATATCAGGAGTTCTAAATACTCATATTCTCAATCCACTGGCACAATGTCTGCACTTTTACCCAAATGCTCACCACCTAGACATAATGCACAATAAGCCATTTACCACATTGGTGCTAAACCGTTATAAAATCAATTCAGGTTCTATATGTATGCATGAAATGGAATGCAAACTGCTCGAGTAACTATCTAAACATGGTGTCGAATGTAAGCTCAATTGTGTATCTCAATAAAACGGTATTGGCCTAATTTTATCTATCACCCGATTAATTGGCCAATATGTCCTATTCAACTCCAAATAATTCCATTTCTCTTCCAATACTCCAATTCATCAAACACCAATTAAATAGCTTGAAATATAGCAAAATCATCCCCACATTCCATTTTGAAATATTCATCCACGGTGGGTTCACTATGTTGGGATGAGCCCTGCAGCCAATTAGGATTGGTTAAGGCTTGATTCCAATCATGCAATAGTATCATTCATGTTAAATGATTAAAGGTTTTCCTTCATCAATAAGACAACAATTATAATGAGTTATAAGTCTAATTGGATGAAGTTCATGAAATTAATACGCCTTGCAAGGAAATTGTAATGGGTTGCAGTTATAAGATTCTTATGCATCAAAGCATAATCTCAAAATGTTCCTAGTCAATGTATCATTGAGATTGGACATCAATGATGCTTAGAGACTGGTATATTCTATGTTCCTTACTTTGGAAGTAAGCAATCGATCTCATAGATTGAAGTATAGTGATACTTGGAACTAGAATATAATTGCTTGCCTAGGAGAGCAAGTTCACTGAACATGACCGGCCATGAGAAGTGCATTTGGTAATACACTCCAGTGTCTATGCAACAATTCTCATGTGTTAGTCGTGTAAATACTAGCTAGACTTGAGACATTAAGTTGTCTTATATGTGGAATGCTATGCTTTGATTTCATCCCTACGAGTGCCTAACCAAGGATGCCAAAACATGATGCTTTTGGGTATAATATGAAGCATGTGAAGACAAATGAGTGGTCAAGATAGGAATCATCACCTCAAGTGTTTTAGAGGACATATCCTATCAGCTCTTAGTTAACATTAGCTTAGTGAAGTCCTTGGCCAAGGCGACATGGAGATTATGAAAAGGTTTCACAACTCTCTATAAAGCTAATGCTATACTGCAGGAACAAATATGGAGGTCAATAAGAGTAGACACTGTACCAAGCTCTTATCATCTTTGGGATATATGATGAGGGAATGAATTACACTGATAGACTGTACACTGAAAGGTTGTCAAAGAACCCTTTGACTCTCCTAACAATTTGGTGGCCATGATGCATTGCTAGATGCCAATCTTGGTCTATGGAATTGATTATAAATTAATTGATTGAAATTTATATTAATCAATTGAGTCATTAATCAATTCCATGCCAACATGTTAGGAACCTAATGGGTCACACACAATGATTGCATTTGAATTAAATTGGGAAAGTGATGATTTAAGTTAAACTTAAATCACATGTTAGGTAAATAACTTCCATAAACTTAATTAAAAGAGTTTAATTAAGTTTTAGACATAATTATAAATAGTTATAATTATAAGGTCTTTATTGCAAAATATAAAAGAAATTAATTTTGATTTTAATTTCTAAGGACTTAATTAAAAGAGTTTAATTAAGTAATGAGCCCAATATTATAATGGTTATAATATTGAGGGCTTAATTGCAAAATTGAAGTTATCTTAACCTAACTATATAAGCCACCTTTTAACAATTTTCAATAGAGTTTTTCACAATTGAAGAGAACGTAGTTTTTGTCAGAAAAAGAAAAGCGTTTTCTCTCTTTGCCACCACTCCCTTTGTGTGAAAGAGAAAATTGCTTATGAAGCAATTTCCAAGAAAGGTTCGGCCAAGATTGTGAAAAAGAAGAAAACGACAATTGTTGTCCTCTTTGCTAGCACGAAGTATAGTTAAAAACTCCCTCTTTTGTTGAAGGTTCAACTGCAATCATGTGTACTACCATTGGAGGCCAAGCACTTGATTGGTTAGGGTTTCTGCTCCTTGTGGTGTTCGCGGGATTGCTTAAGGAAGTGCCATTGTGATTACGAAATTACTTGGCAAGGTAACTTTCTGAAATATAATTTATTTAGTGCTTTTATGTGTTAAATATCACCAAGGCGATCCATGGGTGGAGGCATGTTTTGTTGTTTAAACTATGATTTTTAATTTTCTTTCCGCTACGCATTTTGAGCATGCCATCCATAGCCAAAACCCAATAGTGGTATCAGAGCCTTCCTTGGTTCGATTTTAACACATTTTTATGTCTATTGTTGTTAATGCCTTGTTGAAAAGGAATATGAGGTGTTCGGGTTTTGTTCTACACAAATTAGTAAGTTTTAAAATTTTACAATTTGTTCTAGTTATTTTGATCTCTAGATAGATTTTAATTGTAAATTTTAAAATTTATTTGTCATAATATTAATCTCATTTTAATGTCAAAATATTGTAGATTAACAAGTGCATGAGATGCACAAATTAATTTAGCAAATAAAGATTTGATCTCATGACATTATGGTGTGATTCAATTGGCAGAATTCGATTCTGTCCAGCCATGGTATTGGTCCATTTTCAGCCATTAAAGTGAGGTTTAAGTGCTTCATAAAATGCAAGAAAATTAAGGGATCAATACACATTGGAAATGTTCCAAGATGGGTGATTATGTGTGGCAAATGGTGGAGGTAAAGCTACCAAAATATGGCTGAAACAGCTGCTGTTTGCAGCAGTGATAGTCACAATTTTGTTTGGCTTGGCAACCTAGAAAGGCCTAAATTTGTGCAATTAGTTGCACCAATTGGCTGAGGATTTTTTTTATGGAAAGGTTCCATAAATTATCCAAATTATTGCCAAGAATTTTAGGGATTTAAACCCCTAGAATTAAGACTTCATAAAACTGAGTTGGCGGAGTCAAAACTGTTGCTGCCTCTGCAGCAGCAAGCCACGGTTTTGAATTTTTTTGACAGCTAAAAATGTTTCCTAAAATCTTGGAAAATTACTATGGAATTTTTCCATAAGTTGTAGGTCAAAGGAAATTTAATTGGGAATTAAATTCCTGATTTTATGCCACCAAATAACTTCAAAAGAAAGACAAAACCGAAACTGCCTCCTGCTGATAGAGGTCACGGTTTTTGAATTTTTTGAATGGTTAAATCACCTCCTAAAATCCTGAAAATTTATTCTGGAATATTTCCATGAGTTATCTATCAGGATAAATGTCATTAGGAATTAAATTCCTAAGTTTTAGCCCCAAAGAATTTCAAAAGTACTCAAAAACCAATTCTATCTCCTGCAGATAAAGGTCACGGTTTTTGAATTTTTTGAATAGCCAAATCATCTCCTAAAATCCTGAAAAATTATTTTGGAATATTTCCATGAGTTATCTATCAGGATAAATTTTATTGGAATTAAATTTCTAAAGATAGAACACCATAATGCCACGTAATTAAGACATGTCTGCTGCTGTCTGCAGCAGGACAGTGTCTTGATTAAGACATAGAATTTGTCCAAATTTTACACCAATAAATGATCAATTAATTTAGTTAATTGGCTGAGGATAAGTTATGGAATTGGTTCCGTAATTATGCTGATTTTTTTTTGAAACATTTAATTTAAGGAATATGATTCCTAAAATTAAGGATGTCAAAGATGATGCATTAACATCCATAAATAAAGAAATGTGATTTCTAAAATTATGGAAGTTAAAATATCTTCATTAGCTACTTAAATATTTATGGAATATGTTCCATAAAGATTGATAATTTATTTCATAAATTATGGAATGTGATTCCTTAATTTAAGGGTATCAAAATTTAAATAATTAAGACTACATTAATTTAGGAATTAGATTCCTAGGAGTAATGAGAGTCTAAACATTTATGGACAAAATTTTGTTTTGAATCGACTTCTTACAAGAAGATAATTCTAATTTGACATTAAAATTAAAGATTAAATTGTCTAAGTTATTTCCTAATAAGAATAGTTAATAATAGACATTCAATCTTTAATTAAATGAGATTAATAATAGGTTGTGTAAAATGTTTAGGAGCACAAATTAAAAAATGTTTTAATTTGTAATAAAAATTTTAATTGTGATCCTAAGAAGATTAGGAATGGATAAATTACTAATTTTGATTAGTAATACTTACTGTATATAAAAAAAAGTTTTCATATATATAGAATTAAATAGTCACTCGAAAATTTGAAATTTGCAAAATTCAAATGTTGAAAATTGCTAATCTCAAATACCTCATATGATTAACATTTTGAATGAGACATGTTTTTAAATTTTATTCATATTGATGAATATATGTGGATGATTATGGACTTAGGCCTAATATGATTATGCTATGGTTGAATGTATATTCTTGGTATTTTTGAAATAGGGCTTGCATGTCCTGCCTTATCTCTTTATCTCAGTTTGTAAAATTCTTTCCTTATCTTTGTGAGACCCTGTCTGATTGGTTGAAAAGCCGGTATTGTACCTAATGGTACAATTAAGTTAAATCGAGCTTCAACCTAGTTTAATGGAAATTCTAAGGGGAATTTCAAAATTCTGAGACCCACAGGATAGCTCAGAATAGTAATTCGAAGTTCAAGGTCCAGTCTGGAGTCAATCGAGAAAATTGACCGATTAAGGACAAAACGGTCATTTTCTCATTTGTTGATTTATAGAGATTTTTAACCAAGATTTGATCACAGTGGACAAAAAATAATTATGTGACATACAGTTATAATTTTTGGAGTATAAAATGATGTTTAGCAGTGTAAAATGGTGATTTTCGGTGTTTTTAGAGCACAAGGGCAAAATAGTAATTTTGCCACCGGAGTGCTAAATGTGAATTTTTTTGAAAGGATTTTACCCCAATTGGGTAATATTGATTTATATTAGTGATATTTGAGGTTGGATAGTGACAATAATGAAATTCCGGGACATTTCGGAGTATAGGGGCAAAATCGTAATTTTGCCATCCCGGGGGCATTTCGGTAATTTTTCACTACCAGAATAAATTTTTCCAGCCATGGTCAACCTTGGATCAGATGTTCACTTGATGAATCAAGTGGTGGAGATCAAATGGGAGAGAAAGTCAAAAAGTCAAAAAAACGGGCCAATTACGTGATGCCACGTGGCAAGCTTTTATATTTTATTATTTAAGCTATAAAAATCAGCCTTAGCCTCATTTTCTCTCTCTAATTTCTGGAACAAAAACCGATTGAAGGAAAAACAAGAAGAACCAAAGAGAAAAACATAAAACCTAGGCCAAAATCCATAGATTTGAAGTGTTTTTCCAAGATTCAAACAAAATAAAGGTAATCAATCTTTACTTTGGCTTGTGATTTACCTTACCAATGCTTTTGTTCTTGATTTCTATGGTTTATTATGGAGATATCATGAAGAGTTTAATTCTGAAAAATGGGTATGGATGAGGAAGGATTGTTGGATTGGATTGAATTTAGACTATGTTAGTAGTTAGAGGTAGTTAAGCATGATTATGAAGAAATATGGAAGAAAGAAATTGAATTCCATGGTTGTTCTTTGTTAGGCCGAACCTAGTGTGTAGTGAATGCATGAGGAATTGTCTCATTTCAAATGAAATGGTTCCATTTGAAATGAAAGAAATTGGAAAATGATAAATTAAAGTGAAAAATGTAGTAGAAAAATTTTCAGTGCTAATCCACTGCATTGGCCGAATTTTTCCATAAGGAATTGGAAAGGGTAGGATGCTGAAATTGGCATCAATTACATGGTATGGGCTGAATTAAGGTATTAGAAAAAGAATGGATCAATTTGGAATTGAATCGGGCTTAATGGCCAATTTATCGACTGAACGGTCGAAATTAGGCAATACCGCGTAAATGCGATAATCGGACGCGATTTTGCTCTTACGTATCACACGCTAGTAATTTAAATTAGTTTATATTAGTTGGGGGCATTATAGTAAATTTCTTGATTTTATTTTGTGTTAAGGTGGTGAGAAGACCGAGAAAGGAAAAGGGATCGTGACTGAGGATTTTTAATCCGAGAGCATCCGGAATTCGGATATTTGTGAGACGGTGAGTGGACTTGCATTTCAAAATATTTGGGAAATGCACATTGTATTGAAATGAATGATTAAATGATTTATTCAAAGTTTTTAAAAAATATATGTGCTGGGAACAAGCTCCTGATAAAATGATTTTAAGTGATGGAATTATGTGGTATGCATGACATTATGTGTTCTTATAACTTATTGTCACATATGTGTGAATATGTGTGATGAATTGACATTTGTTATGGTTGATGTATATATGCAACTGTGCATGTGCATGATATGGGAAAGGCTTATGTCGGTGAAACTGGATGTGGAAATTTCGGCTTGTACACGATGTGAGGGAATGCACACTGTAGCTCCAGCTATGTGCCCGATGTGGGGGTGCACATGAGCTGGTGAGTGCACATGGTGCACATGATGATGACTCTAGCTATGTGCCCGATGTGGGGGTGCACATGAGCTGGTGAGTGCACATGGTGCACATGATGATGACTCTAGCTATGTGCCCGACGTGGGGGTGCACATGAGCTGGTGAGTGCACATGGTGCACATGATGATTATGACTCCAGCTATGAGCTGGTGAGATTGAGTGATATTGTTAGTGCACGAGGTGCACATGAGCTGATGAGATTGAGTGATATTGTTAGTGCACGAGGTGCACATGAGTTGGTGAGAGAATGGTGATATTTGTGTGATTGCGCATGAAATTGAATGTTATTCAATTAATAGTCAAATTAAATGAGGGGAAGGGTTGGGAAATTAATTGGACAAAAATGAATGTGTTTCAAATGTGTGCATCATATTTTATAACCCTTCCGGACATTTTTGCTTGTTCCTATCTTATGTTTGCTCACTGAGTTTTATACTCACGTTTTCAAAAAAATTCATGTTTTCAGATCAGGAGGTTGTAGATTCCTAGATTACGGGATCACAGTAGTCCATCTCCTGGTAGGTGTCTGGCATTCAATAGCTGCCCGTTTTATTGTACATGTCTCCGCTGGTAGTCTTGGGTTTTTGTATGATGGATATGTACATGTAATGTACATTGTCAGAATTTATATTTGACTGATTATGTGTATATGTGTAAGCAACGTGAATTGCTAAATACATGACTGGAACAGTGCATGTATATTGTGATTAATAATGCCATTGTGCTTTGGCTGTGTCCACCCCCGGAAAGGGTGTGTGTGTGTATGTGTGTGACTGGATATGTCACTATCAGTCGGCATTGTATGCACACGGGGTGCATTACGTGTCGATGCCTCACACGAGCATGTATGGGATCAAGTAAGTGAAAATAGGCTTGCTTGGGCTTAGTGAGCTATGCTCATTGGGTCCTTGCGCCGGTCATGGCCCGGGAATTGGGTCGTGACAATCTTACTCCCCTCGAATGTAACTCGAGGTTTCTACATTCAAATGTAATTAGAATTAGAATAGATTAGGAATTGAATTTTGGAAAAATTGACGATGAGGATTCAAGGCGCCAAGAAGGACAAGGAGATTACAAGTAAATTTTGAAGATTTTTATATGTAATCCCCTAGGTTTGACCAAGCTAGTTTCCTTTAATGGCTCAAGGAAATTAGTATAGTTAAAGTCCATGATCATCCAAAGTAGTTTGCATGTGATAGATTTATTTTATGCGATTTAATAAATGCTATGCAATGCAAAGTAGTATGCATGTGATAGATTTATTTTATGCGATTTAATAAATGCTATGCATGCAAAGATGAGACCCTAATAAAGGCAAAAACAAAATCCTTCATTATATATTGAGTCACATGCCACGCATGAGCAAGTTGCCTTCCACCATATAGCAAGATAACCTGACTGCTCTTTTAATCGAAGACTTGTTGAGCACACTCAAGGTCACACTTTTACACGAGTATGTTTGAGCTATTGGTGGGTCTTACTCAATTAGTTTCATAAAATCTGGATGCTTGGAAACTTGATTATTATGAAACTAGAGGCAAAGGCTAGGTGAAACATATATGAGATGTTTAGGCAATGTGTTGTCACCTACCTGATCTAGGAGTTGTATAAAGATACAATTGGTAAGCTCAGTTACCTACCTAATCCACCTATCATGGTTTGTTGAGCACACTCAAGGCCATGACTAGATGGATGGGATCCTAGCCCACTAAGAGAATCCTAGTAGAGATCTCTCGAGGTCATATGGAAGGTTATCATCTTGTAGAAAATAGTGGGAGAACTATTTAAAATTTTTAAAACCTTGTTTTAAATAGTTTATGCATGATATTTACTTATTGCTTTATTTTATCTGTTTAGACATAATTTATATACATGGCTAATAATCTGTCACTATAGTGTATCTTGGATGCAAATCAAACTCACTAGACCAAATCCCTTTTAAAGGTACTAGGATTTGAGAAATGTTCTCAAGCAAAAGGTTGTTCGTTCCACAATCTCTAACAAATACAATTCATAATTAGAAGTGTACTTCCATGAGATGGAATTTATGTTGCCTTAATTGTGAATTGAGAAGACAACCACGATAATGGCACTAACTGAGAAATGTTCTCAAACATCTTTATGGCAAAGATGGACAAATGAGAGACTAATAAAAAAAAATGTTTCCATGACAGAGTTAAAAAAAAAAGGGAAGCTTATAGAAGCTTCTACTTTGCCAAAGTTTATGATTGAGTTAGAAGTTACTATTGTTGTATTAACACCATGAATATTCGATACTAGATGTTGAATGCATTTATGTAATGGCATAAAGCGCAAAACAATAGTAATAAGTCAATGCTCAATATAAATGTCAAGAAAACTGATTGCATATGATCTCAATTATGGCATTTTTGTCTTGGTCATTAAAGAAAGAATTAGAGTATGAAGATACTTAGATCCTTTTTTTATTTGGAATCATAAAGGAGTTAGTAATTCTTATATGACCAAATCAATTTTCATGCAAAAGTGAATGACTTGGTATGTTCAAAAGGTCTTAAATATATAGATGTATACGAACCATTAAACATAAAATGTTATGAAAAATGTTCCTAAGTCATTAAGTTTACACAAGACCAAATTAAGATTTTGTCTTGTATACTTAAAGAAATAATATTTGAAACCTTGAAATGTTTAGAGAATTCAAATATAAGATCATACGAGCTATATAGTATGAAGTATTCTTATTAAGATATGATCTTAGTGAAGATTACTCTTACTTATTAATTAATTATTCAAAAGATGAATGTAGATTCATATGAAATGGAACTTTCTTATGAATAAAACATAGAGATGTTTGTTTAAAGAAGAAAGCAAATTCATATAAGGATATAATTTGGTCCATATCTTTCCAATATATATATGTAGCCAATTATATTATTCCAAACCAATATGATTCCAAGCATACATTGAGATGTATGTATGTAACATTACAGAAAATTCAAAAGAATTTGATTATTACTCTCACAAAGGATCTTGGATTTAGTGGGAGCATGATGACACTAAGAAAAAAGTTTCTTAGTTATTATATGGTTACATTGGAATCTAACTCTTAAGATTTTGCATAGAGATGCATAATCACATGTATAAAAACTCTATGGATTTAGTAGGATACATTGGAGATGTATTATGATGGACTACTAAATATGTTTTTCGTTGAAGTTATACACTTTGTTTTATTAAATGGGATCCAAAGGGTTGGATTTAATAAAATGTATAAGTGTACTTATCTCATACATAAAAGGAGGTTAGTATGAGTGAATACAGTTCTTTGGTGATACAATTACATGGGATGCAATGTATATACAAAGAAAGTGCCAAAATTTAAAAGGGGTGGATAGCACAATGAAAAGTGACAAATGCATATGATGCATACAACATAGTTTAGTTGGAATGGTTCCAAAGAAAGAAATACGACTATATACATGTATATAATTAAAGTCATATGCATCCTATTAAAAGGGCTCTAATAGGAAGATGCTTAGATCATTAGTCCATGGAACTAATAAAAGGTTCTGAACATTGTTAATGTAACAATGGAGCCATACTAACAGAACCTGGGTCTCACTCAATCTAGACATAGTAATATGACATGATGTGATGTATGGACATCATAAAGATAAATAAAAGTGATTGACTACATTAAAGAGTACAAGCGAGTCTACACGCAGACATGATTGCTAGATGGATTGAATCCACATACGATGAGGTAGCAATTGGCTTTGTGCTAATGGGAGATGTTGGGATGAGCGCTGCAGCCAATTAGGATTGGTTAAGGCTTGATTCCAATCATGCAATAGTATCATTCATGTTGAATGATTAAAGGTTTTCCTTCATCAATAAGACAACAATTATAAAGAGTTATAAGTCTAATTGGATGAAGTCCATGAGATTAATATGCCTTGCAAGGAAACTGTAATAGGTTGCAGTTATGAGATTCTTATGCATCAAAGCATAATCTCAAAATGTTCTTAGTCAATGTATCATTGAGACTGGACATCAATGATGCTTAGAGACTGGTATATTGTATGTTCTTTACTTTGGAAGTAAGCAATCGATCTCATAGATTGAAGTATAGAGATACTTGGAACTAGAATATAGGTGCTTGCCTAGGAGAGCAAGTTTACTGAACATGACCCGCCATGAGAAGTGCATTTGGTAATACACTCCAGTGTCTATGCAACAGTTCTCAAGTGTTAGTCGTGTAAATACTCCCTAGACTTGAGACATCAGGTTGTCTTATATGTGGAATGCTATACTTTGATTTCATCCCTAGGGTGCCTAACCAAGGATGCCAAAACAGGATGCTTTTGGGTATAATATGAAGCATGTGAAGACAAATGAGTGGTCAAGATAGGAATCATAACCTCAAGTGTTTTAGAGGACATATCCTATCAGTTCTTGGTTAACATTAGCTTAGTGAAGTCCTTAGCCAAGGCGACATGGAGATTATGAAAAGGTTTCACAACTCTCTATAAAGCTAATGCTATAATTGTAGGAACAAATATAGAGGTCAATAAGAGTAGACACTGTACCAAGCTCTTATCATCTCTGGGATATATGATGAAGGAATGAATTACACTGGTAGACTGTACACTGAAAGGTTGTCAAAGAACCCTTTGACTCTCCTAACAATTGGGTGGTCATGATGCATTGCTAGATGCCAATCTTGGTCTATGGAATTGATTATAAATTAATTGATTGAAATTTATATTAATCAATTGAGTCATGAATCAATTCAATTGTCAACATGTTAGGAACCTAATGGGTCACACACAATGATTGCATTTGAATTAAATTGGGAAAGTGATTATTTAAGTTAGACTTAAATCACATGTTAGGTAATTAACTTCCATAAACTTAATTAAAAGAGTTTAATTAAGTTTTAGACATAATTAGAAATAGTTATAATTATAAGGTCTTTATTGCAAAATATAAAGGAAATTAATTTTGATTTTAATTTCCAAGGACTTAATTAAAAGAGTTTAATTAAGTAATGAGCCCAATATTATAATGGTTATAATATTGAGGGCTTAATTGCAAATTTGAAGTTACCTTAACCTAACTATATAAGTCATATTTTAACAATTTTCAATAGAGTTTTTCAGAATTGAAGAGAACGTAGTTTTTGTCAGAAAAATAAAAACGTTTTCTCTCTTTGCCACCACTCCCTTTGTGTGAAAGAGAAAATTGCTTATGAAGCAATTTTCAAGAGAGGTTCGGCCAAAATTGTGAAAAAGAAGAAAAGGACAATTGTTGTCCTCTTTGCTAGCACAAAGTATAGTTAAAAACTCCCTCTTTTGTTGAAGGTTCAACTGCAATCATGTGTACTACCATTGGAGGCTAAGCACTTGATTGGCTAGGGTTTTTGCTCCTTGTGGTGTTCATGGGATTGCTTCAGGAAGTGCCATTGTGATTACGAAATTACTTGGCAAGGTAACTTTATGAAATATAATTTATTTAGTGCTTTTATGTGTTAAATATCACCAAGGCGATCCATGGGTGGAGGCATGTTTTGTTGTTTAAATTATTATCTTTAATTTTCTTTCCGCTGCGCATTTTGAGCATGCCGTCCATAGCCAAAACCCAACACACTAGCACTAAAATTTTTCAAGCTAAATTTTTACACCATAAACTATTATTTCCTAATCAAATCACTTGAAATAAAATCAATTCCACTATCAATATTCTCTATGGGAGATTCGGCCATGAGGGTGGGTAAGAACATGTGATTTTTTTCTTGCTTGTTTTCATTCCAAACATAACAAACTAACTAAAAAAACCTAGATAACTTAAAATCTAACAAAATAAATCATTAAATCTCCTCTCTCTAAAATGGGTCAGCCATGAATCCTTCATGAAATCATGTGATTCAACCATGAAAAATGCAAAATAAAGCATAGGAAAGATAGATCACTAGCTAGAATTAAGAAATTTTACCTTTAATCGGTTGATTTCCTTGAAATTCAAAGTTTTCTCCTTGAATTCTCTCTCTAGGGTTTTTGTTCTTCCTTTTTTTCTTTTATTCTTGCTTTGGCCGAATCTTATGAAAGAGATGGGAGGGTTATGGGCTGATTTTATAATGAAATTAATAAAATAATCAAACTTGACACTTGTCACCATATTATTGGCCCATATTTAAATACTTATCCATCAAGCTTTCTTTTACCACCACATAAAATGCCATAGTTATCCATACCAATAATGGGTGAAATTCATGTGCTTGACATGTGTTGGGTAGTGTAAAATTACAATTTTGCCCCTAAGGTGGCAAAATGACGATTTTGCCCCTATGCTCAAAAAAATATCGAAATTAAAATTCTTCACTTCTCAAACTCAAATTATACTCCAAATGATCAATCTTAGTCAATCTTGGTCAAAAACCTCTTCCAACATTAAAATCTTAACCTCCGATGGCCAAATAACCATTTTGCCCTTACGAGTGAAAATTCTAACTTGACTCCAAATCAGTCCTCGAACTCCGAATCACTATATTAAGTCATTATGGGAATTTAAAATTTTCAATTTCATCTTAAAATCCTTATTTGAACTTGCTCGAGGCTTAAATCAACTTGTTTGTACCACTAGGTACACTACCGACTTTCGACGATTTTTTCGAGACCTTTCAAGTATACCAACATGTTGTCAAGCACATGAATGACATGGTAAATACTTTATAAGGTCGGCCTTGACATATTTGCTAATATATATATGTCACGACCCAATTCATGGGCCATGACCGGTGCAAGGACCTAATGAGCATAGCTCACCAAGCCCAAGCAAGCCTATTTTCATTTACTTTACTTATCGTACGACCGTGTGATGCATACAAACATAATGCACCCAGTGTGCACACAAAGCCAATTCACAATGGCATTATCAATAAAATATGCAAATACATACTGTTCAAGCATGTAACTTGATAATGTACATTACATGTACATATTCACAATACAAAAGGCCCATGACTTCCAACGGAGAAATTTACAGTAAAAGAAATGGGTTGCTACTGAATGCCCACCTTTTAACCAAGAGATGCACTATGGGGACTCCTTAATCTAGGGTCCAACAGTCTCCTGATCTGAAAACATGAATTTTTAAAACGATGAGTACAATACTCAGTGAGTGAATATTAAAAGGGAATAAGCAAACTCAACCAGGGAATTTGACAATCATGATGCACCAGTTGAAAACGAGACAGTTTTTGATCTACCTAATATTTAAACCCTTCCCACTTAACTCGAGATTTATTCTAGACAGATAGCAAAATCGACGATTATCGCTGCAGCGGAAAAGCATTCTTGTTAACCCTTTTTTCTCAACTTAAAGCAATTCGCATACCATACAATCACACATATATTCACAAAAACAAGAACAATCATATACACCTTCAAGTCTTCATTGTCCTTGGTGGTAAAAGAGACATTTATCAGAGCACTTGCAGGCGTTACGAATCACCATCCCTGCAAGCCCCTGGAAGGATAATCACGCTTCACCAAAGTTCACACGTGAAAATTTCCAGGAATCGTGGGCATTACGTGTCACCGTCCCCACTCTGCTCAACTCTGAATTTCTAGGAAGTTGTGGGCGCTACGTATCGTCGTCCCCACTTTGCACAGCATTACAGGCATGTGCATTTCCCACTTCACACGTGCACGATTACATCGAGTTCACATAAATTTCTTAACCATATATGTAAGCATCATATAGATGAGCAATATTCAACACAATCAAATTTCACATCAATAAAATAATATTTCATGAAAAACTTGTTCCCACGGTACCCGTTCTTTTTAAAGAAGATTGAATAAAATCATTCAAGCATTTTATTCAATAAGTTCATATTTCCCAAAACCATTTTTGAAATGCAAATTCACTCACAGGTGTTCGGGTGTACTCGGACAAATGGTCCTCGGGGGCGATCTCTTTACCTTTTTCGAAAATCTCACCACCTTGACACAAAATAAAATTAAAGAATTTACTATATTGCCCCTAAGCTAATATAAACTAATTTAAATTACTAGTGCATGATATGTAAATGCAAAAACGTGTCCGAATTTCGTTTAATCGCGGTATCGATTAAATTTGACCGATCACCCGATTAATTGACAATTATGTCCAAATCACCTCCAAATTACTTCATTCCTCCTCTAATATCTTAATTCATCACACACATTTCTAATAACTAAATTTCAGCATTGAAATCCTTCAATTCCTTCATGGAAGAATTCAGTCATTACGGTGCACTTACACCATAATTTTTCCTAGTCACATTTCTCACTTAATTCATCATTTTTCCAAACCATTTTCCTTGAAACACAAGCATTCCCCCATTGATATTCAGCCTACATGGTTCGGCCAATGAAAAATCCTAAAGAGATTGAATGTTTTTCTTATATTTTTGTTCATAACCATGCTTAACTACGACCAAACAACAACATAGTCTAAAATCAAGCCAATCCAACATTAATTTCCATTCCATACCCATTTTTCAGAATTGAATTCATCATGATAACTCAATATTCAACCATGGAAAGTAAGGAATAAAGCATGGGTAAGCTAGGATTAAAGTAAATCTAAAGAAATTTTACCTTTGTTTGGCTTGATTCTTGAAAAACCCTTGAATTCTCTTGATTTTTGGCTAGGTTTTTGCTTTTCTCCCTTTGTTCTCTTTTCCTTTCCTTTGAATCTGGTTTATGTCGAATTTGGAGAGAGAAAGTGAGGGTTATAAGCTGATTTTATTAGTTTAATAATAAAATCTAATGGCTTGCCACATGGCACAATGCCATTGGCCCAATTTTTTTAACTTTTTAACTTTTTCTTCTAAATTTTCCACCACAAATATTTCAATATTTATCCATTCCATTGTTAAACAAAATCCCTTGGTCTTGACAAGTGTTGGGGAGAAAAATTTACCGATTTGCCCCCGAGGTGAAAAAATTACGATTTTGCCCCCATACTCCGAAATGTACCGAAATTACATTATTTTCACTTTCTAACCTCAAATAACACTAATATTGATCAATCATAATCAAATGGGGCAAAAATCTTTTCTAAAAATTCACGTTTGGTCCTCCAGTGGTAAAATTACCATTTTGCCCTTGTGCTCCAAAAATACTGAGAATCATAATTTTTCACTGCTAAACTTCATTTTATACTTCAATAATCATAATTATATTTCATATAATTATTCTTGGTCAAATGTGATCAAATCTTTGCTAAAAATTCCCATTTTGTCCTTAAATGGCAAAATGATCGTTTTGTCCTTAACCGATCAATTTTTCCGATTGACTCCAAACTAGACCTTGAACTCCGAATCATTATTCTAAGTCATTCTGTAGATTTCAGAATTTTCAAATTCCTCTTAGAATTTCTATTTGAATTAGTTCAAGGTTCAATTTAACTCGGTTGTACCACTCGGTACAATACCGTCTTTTAATCAAGCTTGATAGGGTCTCACAATATATATGTATGTATATGTATGTATGTATGTATGTCTTGTATATAGTGACTTTGTTGATGCCAAAATTGAGATACAATAACGGTGAGCATGGTTCAAGTGCATGGTTTTAAAGTTAACACCATAGACTCATCTGTCGCATCCCATTTTCTATCAGGATCATGACCAACACAAGGACCTAGACGTGTATAGCCGTTAGACCCAAGCAAGCCTAACATCATTTAAACATATTTATCATATATCCATCATCATCATCATCATGCATTTCCCATCATTATGTAAGAACATGCATGACTACACCATTATGGATTTCACCAATCAATGTGCTCATAAACATTCTCATAAGCAAAGTATTATTTTCAAGTATGGTTCCATGTGCCTATACATATAACATTCATTTGACAACTTGTGGTGTTCACATAAACTCTCAAGCCATCATATTCAATTCACATGTTTGCATACATATGTATATAACATCCATGCCAAGTATAATGTCATAACATGGCTATATCATCACAAAAACATCCAACAATATCATAACATAAATATTAAATAAAGATCAACTCGACCAATAGAACATGACCCGACTCTCAAGCTTCAAGAGAGTTGCTATACCACCTACCAAGAAAAAAGAACGGATCACGTCTCCATGATTCAGATGGATGAAAAGCTATCATTAATCTAAAAAAAAAAAAAACTAACATGTGAGTTACAAAGACTCCATGAATGAATACAAGAAAGGGACAAGCCAAGGGGGAGACTTTTTGAACAAATTAAATTATTTAATGTAAATGTTAATCTTGAGGTAAGTGTACTTCATTTACAAATTTCTCATAAAATAAAGTTGATATAAACCAGTCTCATTTTCATAGTGAAATTGACATTTCATAACCATATAGTTCTTTAAAAGTTGAGCATTTAAGCAAAACTTTGAGAAAAAACAAAGAAGTTGTACCTTACTTGAGGTATCAAATTCTCCCTAAAAGAAATGATACTTAATTATGTAAACCCAAGCTATGGGTAGTTTACTCCAATCTTTTCATAATTATGTGAGCTGCTTATGCATTCCATATTCTCCAATGGAATTCAATCTTAACGTTTCAAAATCATCTTCAATCCGTATAACTCAAGTACTCATTTTCAATCCATAAAAATTAAGTGATCAATTTTTTCAATCCATAAAACTCAACTACTGCATTAGGACTTGTACTATCTCTTAATCAATCTTGGTTAGCTCATAACTTTAAGTTTAATCTACAACTCAATGAAACATTTCAAGCATAAGAAACAAGAACAAAAAGCATCACAATAGCGAGAGTAATATGCAATAATCATGAATGCAATGATGCCTACTAGGTTCAGACCCACGTTCGGGCATTTATGAGTGGCACATCGGTATCACTCATGTGGAGCATCGGTCTCACTCACATGCAACATCGCCACCATGTAATGGACTTTTGCCTTACCATGTGTGGGTATCGCTCTATACATATCATTGAGCGTTGGTACCATATGTGGAATATTACCTCACACTGTGCAGAAACGTTGTCATACATCATGCTAGATGCAATTAGCATGTGTGGAATGTTGCTTCACACCATGTGAAAGCACTAGGAATTTATTAGAGCACTACAAGCGGGACTTTTGCCACCATTCTTGCTTACTATCATCCTTGTAGCCACAATTCAAGGTTCTCATCATAATATAGAATTTTGCATACTCATACATACATCATCAACATATCACACACATATTTTCCTATAACACATACTCATGTACAAGCTTATCTTATAGGGTATATGGCTTATCTCATAGGGTATGTGGTACTACATCACATATTATCCCATAGAACCACGTATCGCATGTTCAAGTATTCCTCTCATAAACATATCATAAGCTTAAGGGTGGGAACGTCTACCTCTACCAAAGCATTCATTTCTTATTCTTTTCCATACCAATAATTTAGGTATTAATTTACCATGAATTGTATTCTTTCAAAAATACTCAATCATCATGCTTATCATCAAGTATAAAAGTGAGAACTTACATCCACTTATCATCCGTAAGTCTATACATGTTTCTCATTTTTCTAGTCATAACGAAATTGAAGTTTTTGAAGTAAAACGTTTGAAAGGGCTTGTCCCCCATTGTTAGAAACTAATACATACTAGTGGAAATGAAAAAGGAGGAAAAACCATGTTTAGGGCATACAATTTTTTTTCTACCTTGTGGCATTAGGATGAAGCTTTTAAACTTTGATCTCGATTCAAAGGTTTAATTTTCTACCCTAAGATTGAGCTTGGTCCTTGAGATGTCGATCCTACCACAAAAGCTTAGGTTTTTTTTAACTCCATGTTGTGTGGATGGACTTTTTAACCCTTATGGTCAATCCTAGAGTTTCCAAAAGCTATTCTAAAAGTTTTATCTGGTGAGAATCAAACCTACCTTGATTGGAGTCAATCCTTGGTACTTCTAATAGCCATTTAAGGATCTTGTACTCATTAGGATCAACCCCCTCTTGTCATGAGATCGACCCCTCAAGCTCAATCTTGCAAATATTCATTCATTTGGTATCTTTGTTCAACCATTCTTTCAACCATCTTTCATCCTTGAATATAACAAAATAATATGGAGAGATTTATATCAAATGATTGGTAATTCTCATAGATAATCACCACCAATGTATAATTCATAAAGGTTTCGATTTTTACCAATTTTCATGATAAGAAAATTCACGATTTCACACCATGGAAGGTCAATTTTAAAATTTTTGAATCATGGATTAGTTCCATGATCCCATGAAAACATCTTTACAATCTAATTCAATTTGAGATTTATCCCTAAATCCATAGTTTTCAAAAATTAAAAAAAAACTACAATCAAAGTAACAACATTTCATTATCATATATGTAAATAAAAATCATAGTATACCAAATTTATTAATATCACAAAAAAATACATACATCCAGCATATTTCACGTTAGAATTCATCACTTATTCATTTATTATTAGGTTTTCCTTCTAAAGCTTTAACAATTTGTCTTTTTTGTTCAAAGTTTTTTTTTTGTTTAATTATTCATTTATTGTTTGTATGAAATACAAATATTTTAAGTTAACAATTTACACAAGTAATGGTCAATACCTTTAGAAATCTGAGTGTTTATTTATGGGCTTAAGTGTTGTCTATTTAACACACACAAGTGCATGTGGCTATACAAGTAATATAAAGGTAAGTTGAGTATCGTTTCCCATAGAGACTTGCACCTATCCTTACTCAGTAATAAATTTATAACAAAATTAATCTTATCCAAACACTCAAATTTGAATGATTGATTAAGTTAAAAAATGATTATTACAAATAAAAAAGAATAAAATTTCACTAGGAAAAATATTAATTCAAAACCTAGGATTATGGTGTCTCTCAAAATTTCATCTACATTTTATCATTCCCCTTGACATAGATTAATGGGATACATGGCTAACCTAGAATCCATATTATGTACAAGTCTTTGTCGAGATCTTGCACACATACCATTTCCAAACTAACTCCATATGTCTATACAAATTGATTGGAAAAAGTTCATTATGTTCGTGTTCTAATTTGGTTGCTCAAGGTATTTAGGTATATATCTACCCTAAATATGAAATTATCACCTAACTTTGAAGTGAATCAAACATAGGCTATTCAAAACAATGGTTTATTCTAAACTCCCTTTGCTGAGTTACATTTACAGACTGAATATATTTCAACTAGTGATCAAGTAATGAAAAGCAATAAACACATAATTGAATAAAGCATGCATCATATGCTAATACCAAGCAAAAAGAAATCATATAATCAAACCACATAATGGAATAAACCATAATCCTAGAAAACAAATTTAGTTCATCATTTTTTCTATAGCATACCTAACCATTTCAAATGAAAAGATCATTTCTACAGCAAAAGAACAACAAAGAAATGAAAACAGAAAGGAATACCAAAGCCTCTTTCAATTCTCAATTTCGGTTGCCTTCGATTTCTTCTCGTTTCTCTTGTTAGAGAACCTTTTTCCTTTCTCTCAAAAACTTATGTTCATCCACTCTCTGAGTCCCTCTTTTAGTTGTTGAAAATTACATATTTATAGCCTCTAGAAAACCCTGAAAACTCAATTCTTGATTGGTTACAATTACATAATCCACATCAGAGCACCACGGCCTTGCTCTATAGGAACCATAGCGCTCCAACCTTATCAATTTTTTCAGTGTTCTTCACCCAGCACCATGACCCTACGCCTTGGTCATCATGGCATCGAGCTCTCAGGTTTTTGTATGGGAGCAATGATGCTGTCACGACCCGGAACTCCTCATTAGGCCTGTGACAACCGTCGCGACGTCCCAATAGGCACTCATTAACCGGAATGCCTACCAAAACCCCGCAAGGCTTAGCATCAACTTTCGCACTTCCCTGGTGAGCGACAGTTATTAAATTTTATATTTCAAGAAATCATAAGTGGTTTCCAAAGCAAAACGATATAATACTATTTTCGGCTCACAGAGGCATTTTCGTCATTTTTTAACGAAAATCTCGAAACTGGTCAAAATATAATAGGTGAGTAGAAAACATATGTTTAGTGATTAAAAACAAATTTAAGTATCTAAAACGTTTGTTTAAAATAAAAATTTGACTATTTGAATAAAATAAAAATATTTAATAAAATAATATATTTTCTTATAACATAATTTTTATAAAGCTATCAGTAAATAATTTTCGCAACGTAAAAGCTAAATATATTCTTACATACTAGTATACAGGCAACCAAGGTATGAAAATAGAGTTACAGTGACACGTGGGCCCTCAACTAACCAAAATGGATCAAAAACTGGGAACCTTGTCACGACCCAATTCCCGGGCCATGACCAGCGCAAGGACCCAATGAGCATAGCTCATTAAGCCCAAGCAAGCCTATTTTCATTTACTTTACTCCACGTATGATCATGTGAGGCAACCACACGAAATGCACTCAGTGCACACAAAGCCAAATTCCAATGGCATTATAGATAATATTATACATGCACAATACCAGTCATGTATTTAGAAATTTACATTGCACACACATATTTACATTGTTTGAGTGTATTCACAATACAAAAGACCCACGACTTCCAGCGGAGACATTTACAATAAAAACGGGCAACTATTGAATGCCGAACACCTACAAGGAGACGAACTACAGTGATCCCGCAATCTAGGATTCTACAATCTACTGATCTGAAAACATGAATTTTTGAAAACAGTGAGTACAATGCTTAGTGAGTGAACATTAGGTGGAAACAAGCAATAATATCCAAGAAGGATTTTAAACCATGATGCACACATTTGGAACAAAACATTTTTGATCCAATTTATTATCAAACCCATTCCCTCAACTCAAATTAATTTACAACGAATGAGTATTCAATTTCATACATATGCACACAGATGAATACAATATCCCACTATCTCACTAGCTCATGTGCAACCCCCACATCGCGCACATAGCTGGAGTTATCGTGTGCATCCCCCCACATCGTGCACAAACAATATCACTCAATCTCACCAGCTCATGTGCAACCCCCACATCGCGCACATAGTTGGAGTTATCGTGTGCATCCCCCCACATCGTGCACAAACAATATCACTCTATCTCACCAGCTCATGTGCAACCCCCACATCGCGCACATAGCTAGACTTATCGTGTGCATCCCCCCACATCATGCACAAACAATATCACTCTTCATATCTCTGCACCCATCATCACTAACATGTGCTCCCCACATTGTGCACATGTACGGTTTTAATTATCACACAATATTATTGGTCAATACATATCACACATCAACACATATATATAGCAGCATATTATAGAGCACATGAATTCATGCCTTTATGCATATCATAATTCACACATCAAAACATTTTTATCAAAGGCTTGTTTCCAGGCACGCATTTTTAGAAATTTGGATAAAATCATTCAGATTATCCATTTCGATACACGTACATTTTCCAAAATAATTTGAAATGCAAATTCACTCACAGTGTCGAAAATCCAGATTCCGGGTGCACTCAGATTAATAGTCCACAGGCGCAATTTCCTTGCCTTTTTCGGACGTCTCACCACCTTGACACAGAATAAAATTAGGGAATTTACTATATTACCCTTAAGCTAATATAAACTAATTTAAATTGCTAACGCATGATACGCAAATGCAAAAATGAGTCCGATTATCACTTTAACGCGATATTGATTAAATTCGACCGTTCACCCAATTAATTGAAAATTATATCCAAATCATCTCCAAATTAATTCATTTCTCGTCTAATATCTTAATTCACTACACACATTTCTAATAACTAATTTTCAGCATTTAAACCCTTCAATTTCTTCGGATAAAATTTGGTCATTACAGTGCACTTACACCGTAATGATTCCTAATCAATTTTTTTTTCTAAATTCTTCATTTTTCCAATTCATTTCATTTTCCAAGCACAACCTATGATTTTCGGTCTTGCAAGATTCATGGGGAAATCAAGTTTTTTTCTTGCAGTTTTGCTTACTAACATACTAACCTACTCTAAACACTAACATAGTCTAGAATCAAGCCAATCCAACAATCATTCCTCATCCACACCCATTTTTCAGAATTGAACTCATCATGATATCTCAATATTCAACCATGAAAATCAAGAACAAAAGCATGGGTATTATAGATCATAAGCAAAAGTGAAGAATTATTACCTTTTTCACTTCATTTTTCCTTGAAAATCACGCTTTTTCTTGAATTTTTGGCTAGGTTTTCTTGTTTTTTCCCTTTGTTCTCCTTTCCTTTCCCTTAAATCTGGTGTGTGCCGAATTTAAAGAGAGAAAATGGGTTGAAATGGCTGACTTTTAAGCTTTAATAATAAAATAAACTAGTTTGCCACATGGCATAATGCCATTGGCCCAATTTTTTAACTTTTTTGACTTTTTCTTCCAATTCTTTTCCATCACAAGATTATTCTAAGTCAAGATATGATCCAAAGATGACCATGGCTGGAAAAAAATGTTCTGGTGGTGGAAAATTACAGTTTTACCCCCGGGATGGCAAAATTATGATTTTGCCCTTATACTTCGAAATGTACCGGAATCACATTATTTCTACTTTTCAACCTCAAATAACACTAATATTGATTAATATTAATCAAATGGGGTAAAAATCTTTTCAAAAAAAATTCTCATTTAGTCCTCTAGTGGTAAAATTACCATTTTGCCCTTGTGCTCCAAAAATATCGGGAATCACAATTTTTCACTACTAAACATCATTTTATAATCCAATAATCATAAATGTATTTCATATAATTATTTTTTGGTCCAATGTGATCAAATCTTGGTTAAAAATCTCCATTTAATAGTCAAATGGCAAAATGACCGTTTTATCCCTAACCGGTCAATTTTCCCAATTGACTCCAAACTGGACATTGAACTCCAAATCACTATTCTAAGCCATTCTGTGGGTTTCAAAATTTTCAAATTCCTCTTAGAATTTCTATTTGAGCTAGTTCAAGGTTTGATTTAACTTAATTGTACCACTAGGTACAATACCGACTTTTAACAAATTCGACAGGGTCTCACACTCTCTCCCACTAATAGAAATTTGATCCCCGAATTTAAATTCAAAGTAGAGTGGCTTACCTTTACATATTGAAGAGGTGTGGATACTTTGTTCGCATTTCCTCCTCAGCTTCCCATGTTACCTCTTCACTAGTGTGATTTTGCCACAACACTTTCACTGAGGCTACATCCTTTGATCAGAGCCTTTTGACTTGTCTGTCAAGGATAGTTACTGGTTGTTCCTCATAAGTCAAATCATCTTGCAACTGAACGGTTTCATATTGTATTACATGTGAAGGATCTAGATTATACTTCCTCAACATAGACATATGGAACACGGGGTGAATACTCGAAAGGTCTGGCGGTAATGCCAATCGATATGCCATTGCTCCGACCCTCTCTAAGATCTCGAAGGGTCCTATATACCGAGGACTTAATTTACCCTTCTTGCCAAACCTCATTACCCCTTTGGTTGGTGAGACTTTTAGAAATACATGGTCTCCCACTTGAAACTCCAAATCCCTCCATCGGTTATCAGCATAAGACTTTTGCCTACTTTGGGCTGTAAGCATCCTTTGGTAAATCATACTGATTTTATTAGTGGTGTCTTACACCAACTCAGGCCCCAAAAGTTTCCTTTCACCCACCTCTAGCCATCCAATGGGTGACCTGCACCTTCTTCTATATAGTGCTTCAAATGGTGCAATTTGGATGCTAGATTGGAAATTGTTATTATAAGCAAATTCCACTAAGGGTAAATACCTACCCCATTTGACTCCAAGGTCTATTACACATGCCCTCAACATGTCTTCCAAAGTCTGGATGGTTCGTTCAGACTGTCCATCAGTCTGGGGGTGGAAAGTTGCACTAAAATCCAACTTAGTGCCCAATGCTTCTTGTAACTTTTCCCAGAATCTACTAGTAAACTGTGTCCCTCTATCCGACACTGTAGAAACAGGGATGCCATGCAACCGTATTACCTCATCCACATAGAGCTGGACATACTGAGCAGCTCCATAAGTGGTCTTAATCGAAAGAAAATGAGCTGACTTCGTCAACCGATCTATTATGACCCAGATTGAGTCATAACCCCTACTAGTTCGAGGCAAACCAGTTACAAAATCCATTGCAATCTGCTCCCACTTCTATTCGGGCACTAGTAATGGCTGTAGTAATCCTGTAGGCCTTTGGTGTTCTGCTTTAACCTGTTGACACACTAAGCACTTGGAGACAAACTCAGCCACATCTCTCTTAAGTCCTTCCCACCAGTACACTTTCTTTAAATCTTGATACATCTTTATAGCTCCTAAGTGTATCACATAGGCTGCCATGTGAGCCTCCTCCAATATCTCTCTCCTCAATCCCTCATTATCTGGCACATAGAGTCTAGTTCCATACCTCAACACTCCATCTATGCCTCTGGTAAACATCTTCTCTTTCTTTCCCTAAGGATCCTCTAATACCTTAGCTATGAACTCATCTTTACCTTGTGCTTCCTTAATTCTGTCCATTAGGACAAGCCTCACTCTGAAATGGGCTAGCAATGCATCTACCTCGAAAACCTCCAAATACACATCCATGTCTCCCAAGCTATGCATCTCCCTAACCAATAATCTCTTGTCTGTGGAGATATGTGCTAGGCTACCCATTGACTTTCGACTCAAAGCATCTGCCACCACATTAGCTTTACCGAGATGGTAAAGAATAGTACAATCATAATCCTTCAGCAACTCTATCCATCTGCGTTGTTGCAAGTTAAGATCCCTCTATTGAAATATATACTTTAGGCTTTTGTGGTCCGTATATATCTCACAAGTCTCACCATAGAAATAATGTCTCCAGATCTTTAAGGCAAACACGATTGCTACCATCTCTAAATCGTGTGCGGGGTAATTCTGTTCATGCCTTTTAAGTTGTCTTGATGCATATGCAATCACCTTCCCTTGTTGCATTAACACGCATCCTAAACTAACCAACGAGGCATCACAATATATTGTATAACCCCTTGTGCCCTGTGGTAGGCTCAACACTGGAGTTGTGGTGAGACATGTCTTAAGCTTCTCAAAGCTATCTTCACAAGTATTTGACCACACAAATTTTGTATCCTTACGTGTCAACTTGGTTAGAAGGGCAACTATTCTGGAGAAATCCTTAACAAAGAGACAATAATAGCCTGCCAACCCTAAAAAGCTTCTAATCTCCGTAATTGATGTTGGCCTTGGCCATTTCTCCACTACTTCGACTTTCTTTGGATCCACTTGTACCCCATCCTTAGATACCACATGTCCCAAGAATGCAACACTTTCAAGCTAGAACTCACATTTGGAGAACTTGGTAAACAATCGATGTTCTCTCAAAATCTAGAGCACTATCTTAAGATGCTGCTCATGCTCCTCTCGACTCCTCGAGTAGACCAGGATATCATCAATGAACACTACTATAAACTTGTCCAGGTAGGGCTTGAACACTCGGTTCATCAAATCCATAAAGGCCGTAAAGGCATTGGTAAGCCCAAACGACATCACCAAGAACTCATAATGACCATACCTGGTCTAAAATACGGTCTTTGGCACATCCTCATTCCGGATCCTCAATTGATGATACCCAGATCATAGATCTATCTTCGAGAAACATTGTGCCCGTTGTAACTGATCAAACAAGTCATCTATTCTTGGGAGTGGGTATTTATTCTTCACTGTTACCTTATTAAGTTGTTTGTAGTCAATGCATAGTCTAAGTGACCTATCTTTCTTCTTTACGAATAGCACCGGTGCTCCCCATGGTGAGACACTGGGGCGAATGAAACCTTTATCTAGCAGATCCTCCAACTGATCTTTGAGCTCCTTGAGCTCTGCCAGTGCCATCCGATATGGGGGTATGGATATGGGTCTAGTATCAGGAATCAAGTCTATGCAAAATTCAATCTCCCGCTCTGGAGGTAATCTCGGTAGTTCCTCGAGAAATACATCCACAAACTCGTTCACTACCGACACTTGACTTATATCTCCGACCTTTGCTTGGGTATCCCTCACGACAGCCAAGTAACCTTGACAGCCTTGCCTTAATAACCTTCTGGCAAATATGGCTTATATCAGGTTGGTCGAAACATTACTTTTATCCCCCTATATGCTAAATGATGGCTCATCCGGGAAATCAAATCTAACTATCTTATGGTAATAGTCTACACTGGCATGACAAGGTGATAGCTAGTCCATTCCCAATATCACATCAAAATCCAAGGTGTCTAACACCATTAAATTCACTAAGGTGTTCTTATCCTTGATGTGGACTACGCAGGACTGATATTCCCATCCGGCCATAAATGCCTCCTTCAAAGGAATAGATACCACTAATTGTTCTTCTCTCCTAACACAGTCTTTACCTAATGGAAAAGTAAAGCATGGAGAGATAAAAGAATGAGTAGATCCAGGATCAAACAATACTCTAGCATCCATATTACAGATGGAAAGAATACTTGAAACTACTGCATTGGACGTTTGGGCATCTTGGGGAGTTAAGGCATATACCCTTGCCTGGCCTCTTCCTACAGAACTTTGATGTCCAGACCCAGCTAGTCTACCTAGAGAATAAGCACCAGCACCTCTACCTCATGTCTCGCTAACTTCCTGGCCAGTTGAGACAGCTGTCGAAGGAGTAGACAAAGCTGGCGGAGTAAAACCGTGAACCGAACCTTGCAATTGTTGGGCTGTCGGGCAGTTCCTCCAAATATGTCCTGGCTGGCCACAATTAAAACAAGTCCTTACAAGACGATAGCATTGTCCTCTGTGTGGTCTCTCACAATTATCGCAAGAAGGGATAGCTTGACTACTCTGCCTGGAATTCTGCGGCTACCTTCTTCCACTAAAAGTGGTCTGTCTTGACCCAGCATTGACACTCGTCACATCACTTCCCATTGGGGAAACCTTGATCCCCTCTGTGGTCCTTGACGGTTAGAGAATGAAATTCTACCACTGAAATCTCTACGACCTTGATAACCTTCTGTTTTGGCCTTTTTTGCTCTATCTCTTGTGGCCCTACTCTCATCGATCTTCATCTCAATTCGTTGAGCACAGTTTACTGCCGCAGAGTACGTATGGAAATCTCGGGAGGCCACAACTTTAAACAGTGGTTCCACCAGTCCATCCACAAACCTTTGGACCTTCATCTCATCCGTGGAAACCAAATATGGTGCATATCGAGACAGCTGCGTAAATTTTATATCATACTCCGACACAGTCATGCCCGAAGTTTACACCAATGCCTCAAACTCTCTAGCTCTGGCACTTCGCACACTATGAAATAAAAACTTATCCAGGAAAGCTATACTGAATTCATTCCAGGTCAGTGGTACAGCATCTGTAGGTCTACTCTTTCGCAAGGAGTCATACCATTCCTGTGCTACATCCTCCAACTGAAAAGCTACTGGCTCCACTGATCTAGAACTAGAGCATCCCATCACGTTACAAATCTTCTCCATCTTGTCTAAGAAAACCTGGGGTTTCTCCGATGCATCCGACCTCGTAAATGATGGAGGCTTGAGTTTCAGGAAGTCAGTAAGTGAAACTTCGACCTGACCTCTGTCACTCTCAGGACGTTGGCGGTCTGTCTAGCCTGGGAACTAGGGGACTCTTGCTCCACATGTCTCCCCTCTACTATTTTCTGTATATCTTCCATATGGGCAACCATCATTTCTACAACCCGATTGACTCCCTGCAAACCCACCACCAAGTCCTCAACAGTAATGCCCCCTGTCGGTGGCCTAGCAGTCTCACTTACAAGCTGTCCAACCTCTCTTCTACTCTCGGGCGTATCTGCCCTCACCAGCCTAGTGACCCTACCACGTCTACCTCGCCCCCTACGGGTGGGTGCCCGTGGCCTATCAGTCATCTCAGTGGGGACATCTTGCTCCCTCACTTGTCTGGAGGTGGCTTGTGTTTTAAGCGGCATTCTTACCTAGACAAGAGCAACACCCATTATTAAACACAATTATGAAAATAAGGTGGTTTTTAAGATTAGGAATTTATGCAATTTCTCAATTATGAAATGTGTCGTGGCTCATAGTTCATAATTAAAAATCCCATATAAAAACCCGACTCTCCGCTGGACCAGACCATAACACCCTAGGACCTAACAACCTAGGGCTCTAACACCAAGTTTGTCATGACCCAATTCCCAGGCCATGACCGACGCAAGAACCCAATGAGCATAGCCCACTAAGCATAAGTAAGCCTATTTTCATTTACTTTATTCCACGTATGATCATGTGAGGCATCCGCACGCAATGCACCCAGTGCACACAAAGCCAAATTCCAATGACATTATAGATAATAATATACATGCACTACACCAGTCATGTATTTAGCAATTTACATTGCACACACATATTTACATTGCTTAAGTGTATTCACAATACAAAAGATCCACGACTTCCAGAGGAAACATTTACAATAAAAACGGGCAACTATTGAATGCCGGACACCTACCAGGAGGCGAACTACAGTGATCCCGCGATCTAAGATTCTACAATCTCCTGATCTGAAAACATGAATTTTTGAAAACGGTGAGTACAATACTCAGTGAGTGAACATTAGGTAGAAACAAGCAATAATATCTAAGAAAGATTTTAAACCATGATGCACACATTTGGAACAAAACATTTTTGATCCAATTTATTATCAAACCCCTTCCCTCAACTCAAATTAATTTACAACGAAGGAGTATTCAATTTCATACATATGCACACAGATGAATACAATATCCCACTATCTCACCAGCTCATGTGCAACCCCCACATCGCGCACATAGCTGGAGTTATCGTGTGCATCCCCCCACATCGTGCACAAACAATATCACTTTCCATATCTCTGCACCTATCATCACCGACATGTACTCCCCACATCGTGCACATGTACGGTTGTAATTATCACACAATATTATTGGTCAATACATATCACACATCAACACATATATATAGCAGCATATTATAGAGCACATGAATTCATGCCTTTATGCATATCACAATTCACACATCAAAACATTTTTATCAAAGGCTTGTTTCCAGGCACGTATTTTTAGAAATTCAGATAAAATCATTCAGATTATCCATTTCGATTCACGCACATTTCTCAAAATAATTTGAAATGCAAATTCACTCACAGTGTCAAAAATCTAGATTCCGGGTGCACTCGGGTTAATAGTCCTTAGGTGCAATTCCCTTGCCTTTTTTAGACGTCTCACCGCCTTGACATAGAATAAAATTAGAGAATTTACTATATTGCCCCTAAGCTAATATAAACTAATTTAAATTGCTAACGCATGATACGCAAATGCAAAAATGCGTCTGATTATCGCTTTAACGCGGTATTGATTAAATTCGACCGTTCACCCGATTAATTGAAAATTATATCCAAATCATCTCCAAATTAATCCATTTCTCCTCTAATGTCTTAATTCACTACACACATTCCTAATAACTAATTTTCAGCATTTAAACCCTTCAATTTCTTCGGATAAAATTTGGTCATTACGGTGCACTTACACCGTAATGCTTCCTAATCAATTTTTTTTTTTCTAAATTCTTCATTTTTCCAATTCATTTCATTTCAAATGAAATCAGTTCATTTGAAATGAAATCAGTTCATTTGAAATGAAATCATTTCATTTTTCAAGAACAACCTATGATTTTCGGTCTTGCAAGATTCATGGGGAAATCAAGTTTTTTTCTTACGGTTTTGCTTACTAACATACTAACCTACTCTAAACACTAACATAGTCTAGAATCAAGCCAATCCAACAATCATTCCTTATCCATACCCATTTTTCAGAATTGAACTCATCATGATATCTCAATATTCAACCATGGAAATCAAGAACAAAAGCATGGGTATTGTAGATCATAAGCCAAAGTGAAGAATTATTACCTTTTTCACTTGATTTTTCCTTGAAAATCACGCTTTTTCTTGACTTTTTGGCTAGGTTTTCTTGTTTTTTCCCTTTGCTCTCCTTTCCTTTCCCTTAAATCTAGTGTGTGCCGAATTTAGAGAGAGAAAATGGGTTGAAATGGCTATTTTTAAGCTTTAATAATAAAATAAACTAGTTTACCACATGTCATAATGCCATTGGTCCATTTTTTTAACTTTTTTTACTTTTTCTTCCAATTCTTTTCCACCACATGATTATTCTAAGTCAAGATATGATCAAAAGATGACCATGGCTGGAAAAATATGTTCTGGTGGTGGAAAATTATGATTTTGCCCCTGGGATGGTAAAATTACAATTTTACCTTATACTCCGAAATGTACCAGAATCACATTATTTCTACTTTTCAACCTCAAATAACACTAATATTGATCAATATTAATGAAATGGGGCAAAAATATTTTCAAAAAATTCTCGTTTAGTCCTCTAGTGGTAAAATTACCATTTTGCCCTTGTGCTCCAAAAATATCGAGAATCACAAGTTTTCACTGCTAAACATCATTTTATAATCCAATAATCATAACTATATTTCATATAATTATTTTTTGGTACAATGTGATCAAATCTTGGCTAAAAATCTCCATTTAATCATCAAATGGCAAAATAATCGTTTTGCCCCTAACCAGTCAATTTTCCAGATTGACTCCAAACTGGACCTTGAACTCCGAATCACTATTCTAAGCCATTCTGTGGGTTTTAGAATTTTCAAATTCCTCTTAAAATTTCTATTTGAGCTAGTTCAAGGTTCGATTTAACTTAATTGTACCACTAGGTACAATAGTGGCTTTTAACAAATTCGACAAGGTCTCACAAACCTATAGATTTTGCCGATTCAAGTCCAACTAATGGTCCTTGACAAAATTTGCTAACTATGGAATACTCTGAGCTTGAAATGCGAGGAAATGAGGGAGTGAGATTATAAAATCCTAGTGAGTAAACAGACACCATCTAAACTGTCCAAAGTTGACTAAAATGAGACAAATTCAAAATTCATTTTTTGTATTACAATTCACCTTATCTCAACTCATTTCAATTGAGTAGAGACAATTAAAATATTTTATCCCAATGTATTTCACAAGATGTGTATAATTTATATGGCTTATGAATCTCTAAAAAACTTAACTTGGCTTTTGCCAAAATCATTCTCGAGGATACCCCTGCAGAGGCATCTGACCAAGACCGCCATGGCTATTCAGTGTCATATACACATGAACATATTTTTATATCTAAAAACCTAGCCATGCCTTGGTGTTGGCTGAGTCTCACTCTCACACGGTGGTCCACATGATGTGCAGTCAAATCTTTACCTCCAGAGACACCCCACACACTGCTCTCCGATCGAGGTAAGGTAAATCTGATTCTATGCCCCCTCTCTTAGGTTGGCCGACAGAACCTTCCACTGCAGGGGTTATGGATTATTTTATCTACCACATATTTCATAAAATTTTAACTGCATGATATGACAATTTATCGCAATCTAGCCTCTCAAGGCTGAATACACAGTACATATAATTTTCAACACGAAAACCAGTTTAGCCATTCATGCTCATATATTGCTATAAGCCATATAATTTAAAACACAATTTATAACACAAGCAGGCAGTCTCCAATTACTCTAATTTCAAAACCAGTATTCAGTTTTTTAAAAAATTTATAAAATCACAATTTCTCTTAAAACATAGCAATTTACCATTTAAACCCATTTTCTATAAATCACACAATTGAATAAAAACTACTCTAAATAATTAAGACGATAATAAGTTTACTCACAGTTTTCAAAAATCAATTCCGGGTACTCCGACTATTAATCCTTCGGTGCGATTTCTTTACCATTATCAGAGAACTCACCACCTTGACAAATTGCACAATAATTTAATCACTACATTTATGCTAATTAGGTATAAAATTAACCTAATTTCTATATGAATGCATGGAATGCTCAGTTAACCGCTTAAACGTGGTGTTGACCTAATTCGGCCTATCACCCAATTAAATTGCTAACGCGTCCAATTTAATTCCAAATTGCTCTATTGCTTTTCTAATACGTCAATTCACCAAATACAAGCCAATTTACCAAAAGTTCAGCACATCAATTTCCACAATTCTCCTTGAGAATTTCGACCATTGCGGGTATACTAACACTGTGATTTTTCCTACTTAATTTCCTCACCATAATTGATCATTTCCTAACCATTTTCTCTTGAAACAAAATCAATCCATCACCCACACACATCAAGGAAGATTCAGCCAATGAAGAATAGCCAAGATTATGTGATTTTCTTCACTTGGGTAATGTAGAGCTCAAGCAAAAATGAAGAAATTTTACCTTTTTCCACTTGATCCTTGAAAAATTAATGAATTTTCTTGATTTTCTTAGCTAGGTTTTTGTTTTTCCTCTTTGTTTTCTTTTCTTCTTGCTTTTGTTCCCTTTGGCCCAATATGGTGAGAGAAAATGGGGTTTATGAGCTGATTTTTATAAGAAAAATATTAAAATAATAAAGCTTGACATGTGGCATTGTGTGATTGGTCCATTTTTTTTTTATACTTTAAATATTTGACTTTTTTACTTAAAATTTTCACCACATCTTTATGCCATATTTATTCATTTCCACAATAAATAAAATCCACAAATTTGACCAGTGTTGGCAGTGAAAATTTACCGTTTTCCCCTAGGGCGGTAAAATTACCGTTTTGCCTCTATGCTCTAAAAATACCAAAATTAATATTTTTCACTACTAAACCTCATATTATGCTCCAAATTATCAATCTTGGCTAAAAATTTCATCAAATATCCAAATTTAAATTTTGGGTGGCAAAATGACCATTTTGCCCATAATCGGTCAATTTTCCCGATTGACTCCAAATCGGCCCTCGAACTCCAAATCGCCATTTTAAGTCATCCCTAGACTGTGAAATTCCCAATTTCACCTTAAAATCCCTATTTTAATTAGTTCGAGGTATAAATCGACTTAGTTGTACTTCTAAGCACAATATCGGCTTTTATCTATTTTTTTGAGATATTTTAATATGCAGGCATAATGTCAAATATATAAATGTCATGACAGATATTTTAGGGCTGGGCTTGACAGATGCTCCCTTCGGTGTTATAGCCTTGAGTGATTCTTGGTCGCAGCATTGCTCCTGAGAGACCCTTGGTGCAAAACTAATTCTATAACTTATCTTGCAATGCTATTTTCTCCTATCTCAAGGCTGATCTAGGTAGAATGGTAAACATGAGAGTTGTAGGCCTACCTCTTAGCTTTCCTATGGTCCAAGAATTATATTGCTTGAATCTTTGTAGCTCGAGTTATGTCTGAATTACTGCAACATGTTTAATGAAAATCTACACTTAGTCTCCATTGCATAATTCAACACCATTTAGCTTTATGCACTTTTATGCATTTGAACACCTACCAAAACAAGGACGAAATTGATATTGGATTAAAATAGGACTTTCAACATTAAAATGAAATGAAATAATGTAAATTTACTGCATCAACATATCTTAAACTAAATAACAAAATGAATAAAAACTAACTCTATCTAACTCAAATTCATAAAGACTTAGCTAATTTAGCATCCAAAATGTGATTAAATAACTTTATATCATAGAGTTATCACACCCCCCAAACTTATATTTTGCTAGTCCTTGAGCAAAAACTAAAAAGAAACAATGTAATTAAAAGCATCAACTATGAAATTGCACCAATTCATTGATCACTTTTAATTTCTTCATAAATTACCCTATCTTCCAAACACTAAACAAAACATGGATATTATCTAAATTCATATTTCATCTAAATGCATGCTTATTTTTTGAATGGATTTTCGTGTGTGTGTGTAGTTTCTTACAATGAACATCATGCACTACGGATAAGTTTATGTTCATGCAAATCTCAACGAGCTTAGAATTTTATATGTTCGTTTTTTCAACCCCCTCTCCAATAATGTATGTCACGACCCGGTACTCTCTTCGAGCCCGTGACAACCACCGCGATGTCCCGATAGGTACTCATTACCCGAGATGCCGATCGAAATCTCGTAAAGCTTTAATATCAGTTTTCTTACCTCCCTTGCGAGTAATAGTCACTCAATATCACATTTTAAAGGGTCGTAGGTCATTTCCAACTCAAAACAATCAAAAAAAAATCTTGTCTCACAGGGGCTTTTTGGTCATTTTTCCCCGATGATTTCGAAATCAGCTAAAAATGTAGTATATAAGTGAAAAACACATATTTCATAATCAAAAATATGTTTTGCTATCTAAAACATTCTTTTAAATTGAAATTGTAACTATTAGAATAAAATAAAAACATCTAATAAAATATTATATTTTCTTATAAAACAATATTTATAGAGTTATCCGTAAATAATTTTTACAGCGTAAAAGCAAAATAAATTCATGCATACAATAATACAAATAACCAGAGTATGTAATTTAATTTACAGTGACACGTGGGCCCTCGAACAACCAAAAGTAACGAAGGCTTTGAACCTACAGTTTTTGAAGATGCAAATCCAACTGTAGCCCTCGACGAAGTCAGCTATCTACAGACTATTTTGAGCCTGAAAGGGGTGAAAAGGAGAGTGGTGAGTTTTCACAACTTAGTGAGTAAATAAATATCACCTAAAATATCTAAAAGCGAGTAAAAGGAGATAATGAAAACTTCCCATCTCAAGAGGGTTTCATAACATGAAAGTTCATTTCAATCAGTTAAAATAAATTCATTTCACCAAATAATTAATAAGGCTTATGATTTCCTGAAAAAGGCTCGGCTCTTGCCAAAAACTCATTCTCGGGGATACCTTGGCCGAGGCATCTAACCGAGTCCGCCAAGGCTGTTAAAAATCTCATATACGTAAAACATATTTTTATGTTTGAAAACACAGTCGTTCCTTGGCGTTAGCGGAGTTCACCCTCACATGGTGGTTCAGCATGACGTGAACTCTAACCGTACATCAGGAGATACTCTACGCGCCTTTCCGACCGAGGTATAAATATAACGAGGTTACCGTGCCCCTCTAATAAGTTAGTCCACGGAACCCGTCCACTGCAATAAGCTAATCGATATCCCACCAATCAATCAAATCTCAATAGCATGGGATGGCAATTACATTATTATCCAATTTATGAAGACAAAGCAAACAATTTATAGTTTTCAACACAAATATCAATTCAGCCAATCATGCCATATTATCATAAGCCATTTAGTTCAAATCATAATTTACAACATAGCAAGTGGTATCCAATTACTCTAATTTCAAAGCCATCATCCGATTTTCAAATCGATTTATAAAAATTTATTTTATTTTATTGATTCACAATTTGCTCATAAAACAAAACAATTCACCATTTAAATTCATTTTTTCACAAAATACCAAATTGAGTAAAATTTACTCTAGATAATTAAGGCGATAATAAGGTTACTCACTATTTTCAAGAGTCGAATTCGGGTCCTCCGACTACTAATCCTCAGGTACAATTTCTTTGCCCCTATCGGAGGATTCACCACCTAGACATATTGCACAATCAAACAATTACTACATTTGTGCTAAATCGTATTTAAACTAATTTAAACTCTATGTGAATCCATGAAGTGGGATGAAAATCCTCAAGAAACTATCTAAATACGGTATTGACCTAATTCGATTTATTACCGATTAAATGGCCAATCCATCCAATTCAATTCCAATTAATTCCATTTCTCTTCCAACACTCCAATTCATCAAATACTAGTCAATTAACATGAAATGTGGCAAAATCACCCTCACATTCCATTTTGGAATATTTGGCCATGGTGGGTTCACTAACACTAAAATTTTTTAAGCTAAATTCTTACACCATAAACCATTATTTCCTAATCAAATCACTTGAAATAACATCACATTCTTCCTCACTATTCACATGGAGAATTCGACCATTAAGGGCATGGAATAGTATGAATTTTTCTTGCTTGATTTTCATGTTACACATCACTAAACTACCAAAAACACTTAAATTGCATGAAATCTAATCAAATTCAAGATCAAAACTCATCCCCCCATATTCGGCCATCATTGATACCCACATGCAAACTTGCTTCTCAACCATGGAAAATGAAAAAGAATGCATGGGTAAGGTAGATCACAAGCTAGAATTGAAAATTCTTACCTTTTGTCACTTGATTCCTTGAAATTCCACACTTTTCTCTTGAATTTACCTATCTAGGGTTTTGTTCTTTCTTTTTTCTACTTTTCTTTGGTGAGGTCGAACATAGTGAAGAGAAATGGGCTAGTTTTATGCTAATTTATAAGGAAAATAATAAAGAAATGAAAGCTTGACACTTGTCACCTTACCATTGGTCCACACTTAAAAACTTAATTATTAAGCTTTCTTTCACCACCACATAAAATCCTTCAATTATCTATGATATACAATGCTAATGGCTGAGATTTATGGGCTTGACAAGTGTTGGGTGGTGTAAAATTACAATTTTGCCTCTGAGGTGGCAAAATGACTTTTGCCCCTATGCTCGAAAAAATGTCAAAATTAAGATTTTTCACTCCTTAAACTCAAATTATGCTCTAAATAATCAATCTTGGTCAAAAACCTTTTCCAACATTCAAATCTTAACCTTAGGTCATAAAATAACCATTTTGCCCCTACGGGGTGAAAATTCCAATTTGACTCCAAATCAGTCCTCGAACTCCGAATCACCATATTCAATGATTCTGGGGTTTTAAAATTTTCAATTTCATCTTAAAATCCCTATTTGGACTAGTTTGAGGCTTAATTTAACTTAGTTGTACCATTAGGTACACTATCGACTTTTAATAATTTTTTCGAGGTATTCAAATATGCAAGCATGTTGTCAAATACATGGCTGACATGGCAATTATATAATAGGGCTGGGCTTGACAATGTAGGCCATCACTTAGCTATGAATCCTTAGGACTTCATTCAGCTTATAATGTTCAACTAGGGTTAACGTATGATATAGGATATATTAAGGCTTAAAACACCCTAAGCATATAATTATTTTAGAACCTATATAGCCTTATCATTCTTCACCAAGTACACCATTTTCTTTCTTTTCACTCTTCATTCATCAAGCATTTTTTTTATTCACAATTCAACACCTAGCCCCCCAAACTTGATTCTTTCAATGATAGTAGAATGAATGTTTTACATCGAATTTGGAATTTTTCTCAACTCGTCCTTTTTACCTTTTCATCATTTAGCCCATATATAATTCATAAAATAATGTACAAGCTTAGGATTAAAGGCAGTGGATTTGGAGAATTATTTATAAGCTAAGCTAATTTATTTATGGTTGACAAAGAAAAAGATAAATCTAGGCTTAAAAGGGTCTTTTATGGATAAAATTTGACTAGGTTAGCTCGAAAGGCTCAATTGATCCAAAGATGGCCTAAGTCATTTCCTAGCTCAGTTTAACCTAGAATTTTGCCTCAAGGAAAGATCAAACAAATTATAAAATTCTAATCGTAGTTTAAAATTTACACTCATGTGCATTATGAAATAATGTAAGAAATATAGTGCTCAAATATGGAAATCACATTCTAAAATGATACTATGCACAAAAATTCCACATAATACTGCAACAATATTCATGCCTGCTAGGAGTGAAAAGAATAACAAGGCAACTAGTTTTCATCAATGGATAGATAAATCAATTTCTATTGGTGCACAAACTTTAGCTTAATATTCAACACGTTCCTAACTAACTTGTTGCAAAACTAATTCAAACATTAAACACATAAATGCAAACTACTACATAAAAAAATTTTAAATTCCCTCCTTAAAGTATACATTATCCTTAATGTTACTAAAAGCAAAGAAAAAGAATACTCCCTTAAACTTGCAGAGCACAGTCATGCGTCATCTTTCTACTCATCATCATCATGTTTATTTAGGGTGCGATCAGTTGGTAATGTCAGAAAGGTAGTCATGTCCATGCTAATATGTTCAGCATATGCCCTCATTATATCTTCAATGGCTTTTAAACATACTGCCTGATGGTCCATTTAACACTCAAGTCACTCCAATCGCTGAAGCATGGAAAGATTTTGATTGTGTGGCTAGGGTTAATGCATAACAAATGAACTTTCACCAAAAAAAGATTACTTTCTCATATACAATTGATGAATGATTCTTGCATCTAATGGAATTTTTGGATGTAATAATCCCTCATTAGGTGACTAAACAACTTTAAATTGATTACACAAGGTTGTGATTAATGATAGGTACCACAATCGGTTTTGTGTTGAACAAGCTAACTTGATAATGCTATTGAAGATCAATTGTCCAACGTTAATAGATTTCCCTATCATGATTGTGTACAAAAAGACTACTCGATCTTTTGTCCCATCACTTAAGTATTTCACTAAAAGCAATTTCACTACTAAGAAGTGATATTAAATCTTGCAATTATTATCCATGGCATTATCTTTAAAGGATGTTGGAACACATTTATGTAGTTTCCACTCTGTGCTCAAGATGCTAATTGATCCTAGAACCTCATCCAAATCAACTTTGCCATTAACAAATTGGTCGTACTCATTGTTCTCAATGTCAGGTGTATTGTAAAACTGATTAATATTATGAGCATTGAAAGATACCTAATGTCCTCGAACGAATGCTTGTCTATTCACGTGTTCAGCAACGCTAGCATAAAATTCATGGACGATTAGCATTAAAGCTGCTTTTGGCTGGGCATAAAATTTCTCCCAGTACCGTGCATCGATAATGTTGTACATGTCAAGATAAAACCTTCTCTGGACATCGATCCCATACTCTTGTACTAGGAATTTTTTCAATGGGGATTGAACGTGGCGTTTCTTAGCTCCACTCAAAAAAAAATTACTTCGATCAAAACTGCTACCATTTCCACTAACACATGCCCTTTTATTTGGTGTCATGGTTATAATCTAAACACACCCAATCAACAAGCAACTTTTGACCAAAAGTAGTTAATATAACATGAGAATTAAAAACCAATAGGCATAAAATGTTCAAGACTAACTACTTAATAGCACAACAATTTGAATAGCACAACAATTTGAATAGCACTAAACTTATCATAATATTTAAATTCATTATAAATGCAAAATTTTAGTACTATTGACAATACCCATTTCATGAAAATTCACATTTAAGCACATAACTCAAAAATTAATGAAACCCATACACTACATTATCAAATCTAGCATATGCCCATCAATTTTAATTAAAAGCCCATCTTCAAAACACAATTTCATCCATAAAAAATAATTAGACAAAGAAAATGGATTCCTTACCAAAATTTCCTGCACTTGAATGCTTTTAATGAAGTAGAAATGTACTAAAATCCTCTAAACTCAAGGCTTAATGCAAGGAAATTGGTGTTTAAAAGTGATTTTGTAGTGGGTAAGTGTAAAAAGAGTGAACTCTTTCAAGTGAGGTATAGAAAAGGAAAAAATGGTTGCTATGGGTGTGAAAGTTTAGAACGAAGAAGTATATTGTGAGACCCTATCATATTGGTTAAAAGGTGTGAAAGTTTAGAACAAAGAAGTATATTGTGACACCCTATCATATTGGTTAAAAGCCGGTATTGTACCTAGTGGTACGATTAAGTTAAATCGAACCTTGAACTAGCTCAATAGAAATTCTAAGAGGAATTTGAAAATTCTGAAACCCACAGAATGCCTTAGAATAATGATTCGGAGTTCAAGGTCCAGTTTGGAGTCAATCGGGAAAATTGACCGGTTATGGACAAAACGGTCATTTTGCCATTTGATGATTAAATGGAGATTTTTAGCCAAGATTTGATCACATTGGACCAAAAATAATTATATGAAATACAGTTATGATTATTGGATTATAAAATGATGTTTAACAGTGTAAAATTGTGATTTTCGGTGTTTTTGGAGCACAAGGGTAAAATGGTAATTTTACCACTTGAGGACTAAACGGGAATTTTTTTGAAAATATTTTTATCCCATTTGGTTAATATTGATCAATATTAGTGTTATTTGAGGTTGGACAGTGAAAATAATATAATTTCGGTATATTTCGAAATATAAGGGCAAAATCGTAATTTTACCATCCCGGGGGTAAAACCTTAATTTTCCACCACCAAAACATATTTTTCCAGCCATGGTCATCTTTTGATCATATCTTGATTTAGAATAATCATGTGGTGGAAAAGAATTGAAAGAAAAAGTCAAAAAGTTAGAAAAAATGGGCAAATAGGCATGCGACACATGGCATGCTTGATTATTTTATTATTAAAGCTTAAAAATCAGCCATTTCAACCCATTTTCTCTCTCTAATTTTGGCACACACCAGATTTAAGTGAAAGGAAAGAAGAACAAAGGGAAAAACAAGAAAACCTAGGTGGAAATCCAAGGAAAAGTGAGATTTTCAAGGAAAATCAATTGAAAAAGGTAATAATTCTTCACTTTGGCTTATGATCTACAATACCCGTGCTTTTGTTCTTGATTTCCATGGTTGAATATTGAGATATCACGATGAGTTCAATTCTGAAAAATGGGTTTGGATGAGGAATGATTGTTGGATTGGCTTGATTCTAGACTATGTTAGTGTTTGGAGATAGGTTAGCATGTTAGTAAGCAAAACTGTAAAAAGAAAATTTGATTTCCCCATGAATCACTCAAGGCCGAACCTAGGGTGTTGAGAATCAATGAGAAATTGTTTCATTTCAAATGCAATGATTTCATTTGAAATGAAATAAATTAGAAAGTGACAAATTAAAGTGAAAAAGTTAGTAGGAAAAATTACAGTGCTAATGCATTGCAATGATCGAATTTTTATCCGAATAAATTGAAGGGTTTAAATGCTGAAAAATTTTTGTTAGAAATGTGTGTGATGAATTAAGGTTTTAAAGGAGAAATGGATTAATTTGGATGTGATTTGGACATAATTGCCAATTAATCGGGTAATCGGTCAAAATTAGTCAATATCGCGTTTTAGCAATAATCGGACGCATTTTTCATTTGCCTATTATGCGGTAGCAATTTAAATTAGTTTATTTTAGCTTAGGGACAATATAGTAAAGTTCTTAATTTTATTCTGTGTCAAGGTGGTGAACCCTCAGATAAAGGTAAGAAAATCGCATTCGAGGATTAGTAGTTGAAGCGCTCGAATTCGACTCCTGGAAAACTTGTGAGTGAATCTGCATTTCAAAAATGGTTTTGGGGAATATGAACCTATTTGAATAAAATGCTTGAATGATTTTATTCAATCTTCTTTAAAAAGAATGGGTATCATGGGAACAAGCTTTTTGTGAAGTATTATTTCATTGATGTGAAATTTGATTGTGCTAAATATGTACATTTTTATGATGTTTACATGTATTGTTAAGAAATGTTGTGAAATTATTATCATCGTGCATGTGTGAAGGAGAAAATGCACATGCCTGAAATGGTGTGCAAAGTGGGGACGGCGATACGTAACGCCCACGACTCCTAGAAATTCAGAATTGAGCAAAGTGGGGACGGCGACACGTAATGCCCACGATTCCTAGAAATTATCACGCGTGAACTTTGGTGAAACGTGATTCGCTGTCCAGGGGCTTGCAGGGACTGCGATACGTAACGCCTGCAAGTGCTCAGACAAATGTCTCTTTTACCACCAAGGATAGAGGTGACTTGGCGGTATATATATATATATATGATTGCTCATGTCTTTGTGTAGATATACATGATTGCTCAAGTTGTGTGTATATATGTGATTGTATGGTATGCGAATTGCCTTAAATTGAGAAAAAAGGATTTAACACGAAACCCTCATACGAATGAGCGAAACCATCGTGCAGCGACGGGTTTTGATTTCGCTTCGCTGCAGTAGAAATTTCGCTACAGCGATAATTGTCGATTTTGCTATCTAGCTAGAACAAATCCCGGGGTAAGTGGAAAAAGGGGTTTAAATATTAGTTAGATCAAAAATTATCTTATTTTCAACCGGTGCATCATGATTGTCAAATTTCCGATTAAGATTGCTTGTTCCCTTCTAATATTCACTCACTGAGTATTGTACTCAAGTTTTGTAAAAATTCATGCTTTTCGATCAGGAGACTGTTGGACCCTAGATCGAGGAGCCCCTGTAGTGCATCTCCTGGTTAGAAGGTGGGCATTCAATAGCAATCCATTTCTTTTACTGTAAATGTCTCCACTGGAAGTCATGGATCTTTTTGTATTATGAATACAATCTAACTATGTGAATATGTGTATGCAATGTAAATTGCTAAATACATGACTGGTATGGTGCAAGTATATTGTTACTAAAAATGCCATTGCGATTTGGCTATGTTCACACCTGGGAAAAAGTGTGTGTGTGTATGCGTGATATGATAAATTTGTTAAGTAAAAGTAAATGGATAGGCTTGCTTGGGCTTAGTGAGCTATGTTCATTAAGCTCATGCGTCGGTCATGGCCTTGGAAATTGGGTCATGACATATATATTGGCCTTTGGCCTAACATTGTACCCCAACACTAGTCTTGGTGCACCGTGACACCAATCTTGGCACACTGTAACACCGATGTGGGCCTTAGGCACTCATGCATTCAAGTTCGAGCACTACAGCACCGAAGCCTTAGGTTCCATTATGGAACCTAAGGCATTAATGGAACCTAAGGCATCAACCAACACAACGACCTTCCATGGCCAACACTACAGTGCTTGCTCTTACCTTTTTTTTTCTAATATTATTTACCTACAAAAAGAAAACAAAAGCAAGTAGTTAGCAAAATGGAAAATAAAATTAAAAATGAAAATAACATTTACTAAAAGAATAATTAATTAATGAATAAATAAAAAATTGTTTAAGTAAAGAAGACTTGGGTTGCCTTCCAAGTAGCACTTTCTTTAACACCTTTAGCTAGACTCACATTTTAGCTCAATTAGGGTCGAAAAAACCATTAGAAGAACATTGACGATCTATGTCACCCCCCAATAGTGTTTTAGTTGATGCCCATTCACCTCAAACCTTGCATCTATTGTGTTGTCCATTAATTCCACGGCACCATATAGAAACACTCTTGAGATAAAAAATAGTCCTAACCACCTTGACTTCAAGTTCCCAAGAAACAGCTTCAAACGAGAATTGTACAACAACACCTATCAACTTGGCTTAAAATGTCATTCAGCAATCTTTTTATCATGCCATCTTTTCATCTTGTCTTTGCAAATTCTAGCTTTTTCATAGGCATCTAATTGTATCTTATCCTTATCGTTTAATTGGAGCAATTTCTTTTCACCCACAGCTTCTAAATCAAAGTTTAACTTTTTGATAGGCCAAAAAGCCTTATGCTCTAATTCCATTTACAAGTGGCATGTTTTTCCATAGACTAAAAGATAAGGGGGCATACCAATGGGGGTTTGTTATGCTGTTTTGTAGGCCTATAATGCATCATTGAGTCACTTGTCCTAATCTTTCCTCAATAGAGATATGACATTTTCTAAGATTCGTGTGATTTCCCAAATAGATACCTTAGCTTGTTCACTTTTTTGGGGATGATATTTTGTCACCACCTTGTGAGTCACTCCATACTTTGCAAGCAAAGCAGTGAAGAATTATTTAACGGATCTCATTTTATCTTGTGATATTCCCCACACGTTGACATTTGTCACAATGCAAAGCAAAATTATTAGTATCTTTAAAAAGTATGGGCTGGAACAAACTTGATTGTAAGAGTTTTTTGCTGTACACTCACCTCCAAAATGACCTTCATAGTCCAATGAATGGCAATGCTTCAAAATGCTTTCAACCTCTTTCTTTGGAATGCACCTTTTAAAAACTCTATCTGTACATTATTTAAACAAATACATTTCATCCTATATAGAAAATCTAACATTATGAAGAAACTTCTTCTTTTGATGAAAATTTTAGTTAAAAGGAAGAAGTTCACTTACAATGCAATTAATGTAATCAGCATACCAAGGTACCTTCTTTTGACCAACAAATAATAACTACTCATCAAGAAAAATTTCATTAATCAAAGATAGGTTATTACCTTGACTAGCATTATCCAACCTTGATAAATGATCTACTACTTGATTCTCTATGCCTCTTTTATCTTTAATTTCCAAGTCAAATTATTGTCGCAGCAATATCCATTTTATTAACCTTTGTTTGGTATCTTTCTTAGCAATTAAATACTTAATCACAGAATGATCAGTGTAAACAACAACTTGTGTGCCAATCAAGTAAGAACAGAATTTTTCAAATGTATACACAATAGCTAAAAGTTCTTTCTTAGTAGTGGCATAGTGCATTTGAGTTTCTGTTAAAGTTTTGCCAACATAATATATAGAATGAAAAATTTTATCTTTTCTCTATCCTAACACCACTCCTACAACTTAGTCATTAGCATCACACACGAGTTCAAATGGAAATGACCAATCAAGAACTACAATAATGGGTGCCATTATTTGCTTATTTTTCATTTCTACGAATGCTACATGACAATCATCATAGAGCTTAAAAGGAACAAATTTTTCCAACAAGTTACATAAAGGTTTAGAGGTTTTGGAAAAATCCTTAATAAATCATCGATAAAATTCGATGTGTCCAAGGACATTTCAAATGCCTCTTACCAAATTTGGTGGTGGAAGTTTCTTGATCATCTTTGTCTTAGCCTTTTCCACCCCTAATCCTTTACTAGAAACCTTCTATCCAAGAACCATTCCTTTTTCTACCATGTGGCACTTTTCCCAATTCAAAACCGAGTTTGTCTCTTCACATCGTCTTAGAACCCTATCAAGGTTCAACAAACAATCATCAAAATTACTACCAAAAATAGAGAAGTTGTCCATAAATACCTTAAATGACTGCTGCACCATATCAAAAAATATGACCATCATGCATCGTTGGAATGTGGCTAGAGCATTATAGAGTCCAAACGGCATCCTTTGAAAAGCAAATGTGCCATAAGGGCAGGTAAATGCTGTCTTCTCTTAATCTTCTAAAGTTATCACTATCTGGTTGTATACTGGATATCCATCTAGGAAACAATTGAATTCTTTCCCTGCTAGCCTATTTAACATCTTATCAATAAACAATAATGGAAAGTGGTCTTTCCTCGTAGCCTCATTGAGTTTTTGATAATCCATACATACCCTCCATCCAGTTACGATTCTTGTGGGAATGAGCTCATTATCATTGTTAGTTACAACTGTCATCCCACCCTTCTTTGGTACATATTGTATCAGACTTACCCATGCACTATTCAATATAGGATAGATAATGCCAACGTCCAACCATTTGATGATCTCCTTTTTTACCACTTCCTTCATGATCGGTTTAAGTCTTCGTTGATGCTTTATGGTGGCTTTTTAAACTTTCTCTAATAGAATCTTATGCATGCATATCGAGGGACTAATCCCTTTTACGTCTACAATCATCCATCCCAATGCCTTTTTGTGTTCTTTTAGAACTCTCGACAACTAGTCTTCCTACTTGTTAGTAAGAATAGATGAAACAATAATAAGAAGTGTAGATGAATTACCAAGATAGGCATTCTTCAAGTGATTTGGCAAGGGTTTAAATTCCAACTTTGAAGGTTTCTCAATAGATGGCTTTAGTGGTGTAGTTGTTCATGAAGCATCCAACATCTCATATTGTGTCTTCATGACACGAAAAGAGGCATTTAATAGATTCACACATTCAATAACCTTCTCGTCATCTCTCCTAAATCAACTACTAGAGAACCTTCAAATGGGTCCATAAGGTGACTCTTCGCAAACACTTCTCTTGTTACTCTATCAACTATACTCACTACATAGTACTCATCATAATCACAAGCAAATTGTAAAGCTTTAAAGATATTGAAGGTTATCTCTTGTTCTTAGACTCTCAAAGTAAGATCTCATTTCTACAAGTATGAGTGCTCTAGTAGTACATAGGAAAAGTCTCCCTAAGATGATTGGAACCTTTCTGTCTTCCTCCATATTAAATACCACAAAATCTACTAGAAAGTTGAACATGTCCACTTTTACTAACACATCTTTTATAATACCTCAAAAGTATGTGATGAGGCAGTTTGCTTGTTTTAAAGTCACTGTGGTGGGCTTGATCTCTTCTAAACCCAATTTCTTGTAAATAGACAACGACAACAGATTTATACGAACCCTCAATTCACTTAATGTCTTGGCAAAATAATATGCCCCAATGGTGCACGAAATTATAAAACTGCCAAGATCCTTGAGTTTCGACATAATCTTATTTTGTATGATTGCACTGCACTCCTTAGTGAGTGCAGCCACTATCTTGAACTCACCCAATTGTCTTTTCTTTGACAATATCTCTTTTAGAAACTTAACATAAAAAGGCATCTACTACAAAGCCTCTAAAAATGGTATGTTGATGTGTATCTTCTTGAATACCTTTATAAATTTTTTAAAATTGGTTTCCTTGTTGCTTTTTTTTAAATTACTGAAGAAAAGGTGGTGGTGGTGTGACTGTAGTTTCCTTATCCTTATTTTGATTGTTAAGATTAACTATCTATGTCTCATTTTAAGGTTTCTTGACAACTTGTTCAGCTTGTTTAGTATTACCCTCAATTTTTTCTCCACTTCTCAAAGTGAAGACCTTTACATGCCCTTTGCCCTCTCTTCTTAGATTTGTCTCAATGTCACTAGGCAATGTCTCTTGAGTTATATTGTTAATTCTACTTGCCAACTATCTAACTTATGTTTCAAGGTTTCTCAACGAGGTTGCTTGACTATTGATGAAGAAGTTTGTCTTAGTCATGTACTACATCATTAACTCATCCATTGATGGCCTTTTATTAGGAATAGAGGCTCTTGATTGATGTTGAAAACTAAGTGAGATCTTCGATTTCGAAGCTGATGCTCTTTAGTTGTTTCCCCATGAGAAGTTTCGATAGTTCCTCCATACAAGATTATATGAGTTGAAGAAAGGGTTGTATTGCTGTTTGTTTCCAATGAATTGAACAATTTTTGTGTTGTTAACTAGACATTGATCATTGATTGTCCATTTTTGCAATATTCACGCACTATAAAAGGACTTTGAACAAAATTAATGATAAAAGAATCAAACTTTTTTGTCAAAGCAGCTACATATGCAATTAATGCTATGATGGCATCAGCCTTATGAACTCCAGCTACTCTTCTATGTGAGGATCGCTCCAATGGCTATTGGTAATTGTTTGACACCAGCTCTTATAATACGTCATATGTGTCATCGATAGTCTTTCCCATAAAAGCTCCTATTGCAACTACATCAATGGTGTCTCAAACTTGGCTACATAGTCCTTTGTAAAACGTCTACCCTTGCAGCCACTTCCAATAACCATGATGTGGGCAACATCTAAGTAGGTCTTTATATCTATCCCTAGCTTCATATAACGACTCACCATCAAACTGTATGAAAGAAATGCTATCGTTCCTCATTTTAGCTATCTTCTCCAGAGAAAAGTATTTTTCTAAGAACTTCTGGGCAAGGTCATCTCATGTTGTGATTGAGCTTATGAGTAATGAATTCAACCACACCTTTACTTTGTCCTTCAATGAGAATGGGAATAATCTTAGTCAAATGGCATCATCTATGACCCCGTTATGCTTAAATGTGTCACATATCTCTAAGAAATTAGATATGTGAGAATTTTGAGTCATCATTTAGACAACCCTTAAACAAGATTGACATATGGATCTTAGTGTTGAAGGCCAACTTGATCTCAAAATTATTTGCTTAAATGGTTGGCCTTCTGATGCTTAATGGAATACCTTGCACTAGAGCAATAGCATAGTCCCTTAACATTGGATTCCTTCAATTACTGTGAGACCTAGACCTCTATAGACCCGTAATGATAAGTAAATGTGATAACACAAACTAAGGGTAATTTTGTCATTTCTCATAAGAAGCTCTTAGGAGTAGTTTTTTAATGTTATTAAGGTCTAAGTAGGCCTAAGGAATAAATGAATTAGGGTAAAATAAATGAAAAAGATAGAAATATTGATAATTTCCACGATAGGTGTAAAATGGTCATTTTGTCCCTCAAGTCTAAATTTTTAAATTTTGTGAACTTGAGTACTTCTAGACCATTGTGGACCTTGTCTTAGTGTTAAAACTGTAAAAGATTGCGTAAAGGAAATGAGGAAGACAAGTGGCCTTGTTAAGGGCATTATGGTAAATTGTATGAAAATTGGATAAGCCTTGATTATAAAAATCTAGTTCTAACAGCTTTTCTCCATTTTCCAGCAGATTCTCTTCATCTTTTTCCTCCCATCTTACGTTTCTCTCACCTTCCATGAAAGCTTCTCTCTAAGCTTTCATCATTCTCTCAAACTAACTTCAAATTTCATGTTTTACACACACCGTTATAGGGTTTTTCATACTCTTTTTATCAAGCCCAACCTTAAAATATCTATCATGTCATTCATATAATTGACATCATGTCTGCATACTAGAATATTTTAAAAAATAGGTAAAAGTCGATATTGTGCCTAGAAGTACAACCAAGTCGATTTATACCTTGAACTAGTTAAAATAGGGATTTTAAGGTGAAATTGGGAATTTCGCAGTCCAAGGATGACTTAAAATGGTAATTCTAAATTCAAGGACCAATTTGGAGTCAATCTGAAATTTTCGAAATCTAGGGGCAAAATGGTCATTTTGCCACCCAAGAATTAAATTTGGATGTTGGATGAAATTTTTGGTTGAGATTGATCATTTGGAGTATAATTTGAGGTTTAGAAGTGAAAAATTTTAATTTCGGTATTTTTCGAAGCATAAGGGCAAAATGGTAATTTTTCACCCCCAACATTTGTCAAGACTAAGGATTTTATTCATTATTGGTGTAGATAAACATGACAATTTGTGTGGTGAAGAATTAAAGGTTAAAAGATAAATATTTAAATTATGGGCCAATTTTATCATGCCACGTGTCAAGCTTGATTTCTTTAATATTTAACTTGAAAAATCAGCCCATAATTCCCCATTTTCACTCACAATATTCGGCCAAGCAATGGGAAAAGAAACCAAAGGAAGAATAAAACACTAGGAGGAGAAATTCAAAAGGGAAGTATGAAAATTCAAGGAATTAAGCAAGATAAAGTAAAATTTCTTTATTTTTACTTGAGATCTACATTACCCATGCATTTCTTTCCATTTTCCATGGTTGAGAAGCAAGTTTGCAAATCGGTATTATGCTGACTGTACATCAGGGAAGAGAATTTGTGCTTGAATTTAATTAGAAATCTTGTTAGGTTAGTGTTTTTAGGTGATTAACGATGTGTAGTATGAAAACAAGTGAAGAAAATCACATAATCTTTGGTACCCTTCAATGGCCGAACCTTGTATGTGGAGTATTGATGGTGGATTGATTTTGTATCAAGTGAATTGGTTGAGAAATGATGATTTGTGGTGTAAAAATCAAGTGGGAAAAATTTTAGTATGAATGCACCACCATGGTCGAATTTACCATGAAGAAATGTGAAAGTGATTATGCTGAATTTTAGGTTATTTGGCCTATGTTGGATGATTTGAAGTATTAGAAAAGCAATGGAGCAAATTGAAATTGAATTGGACGTGTTGGCCATTTAATCGGGTGATAAGTGGAATTAGGTCAACACCGCGTTTAAGCGATATTCGGACAATTTGCATTTCATATCATGCATATATATAGATAAGAGCCTGAAATAGTTTATAATGGTTTAATCCAAATTATTAAATCTCGTGTCATGTATTATGGATAAGTGGTGAGCCATTTGATACAGGTAAGAGATTGTACCCGAGAACCGAGAATAGGATTATTTCGAACTCCTAGTACTATGAGTAATCTTACTATCATCTAAATTATCTAAAGTAGGTTTTTATCCGATTTTGTGATTTTGTGGAAAAAATGATTTTAAAGGGTGAATTGCTTTGTTTTATAAGCAAAGTGTGAATTTATAAAATAAAATGAATTTTATGAATTTTTCAGAAATTAAATGATGATTTTGGAAAATAAAGTAATTAAAGATTGTTTATTTGTTGTGTTATAAATTGTGTTTAAATTGAATGGCTTATAGAAATATGTTAGCATGATTGGTTGAACTGGTATTTATGTTGGAATTATATGTACGATGTATTCAGCCTTGAGAGGCTAGGTAGCAATAATTGTCATATCATGAAATTGGAATTTTTATGAATCTGGTGGTAGATAAAATAATCCCTACAGTGGAAGGTTCTGTGGGCTAGCCTATGAGAGGGGGCATAGAATCAGTTATATCTTACCTCGATCAGAGAGCCATGTGGAGGGTATCTTCGGAGGTAAAGATTTGAGTGCACCTCACGCGGACCACCACGTGAGAGTAAGACTCTGTCACGACCCGGAACTCCCCATCGGGCCCATGACAATCGCCGCGAAGCCTCGACAGACATTCTTTACCTCGAATGCCGATCGAAATCTCACAAGGCTCTCGTATCAGTTTTCGCGCTTCCCCCGATGAGCGACATTTATTAAATATCACATTTTAAAGAATTTCAATTCATTTTCCAATCAAAACATTAAAATATTATTTTCTTGCTCACAGGGGCATTTTTGTCATTTTTCTTCAAAAATCTCAAAACCCGTCCAAAATGTAATAAGTGAGTAGAAAACATGAAATTCATGATTAGAAATAAATTCAATAGTCTAAAACATTTGTTTGAAGTAACAATTTAAGTATTTGAATATAATAAAAATATTCAATAATATAAACTATTTTCTTATAAAACAATTTTTATAAAGTTATCGGTAAACAATTTTCACAGCGTAAAAACTAATATATTTTTACATACTTTAATACAAACGACGAAAGTATGAAATTTAAATTACAGTGACACGTGGGCCCACAACTAACCAAAGTGCATTGAAAGCTGGAAACATATAGCTTTTCTGGGAATGCAATCCAATTGCAGTCCTCGATGCAACCGGCTATCTATAACTTATCCTAAGCCTGAAATGTGGATAGGAAGAGGGGTGATATTATAAAACCCCAGTGAGTAAATAGACACCATCTAAAATATCTAAAGTCGAGTAAAAATGAGACAAATAAAATATTCCAATCCAATATATTTTTCACAACATCAATACTCAATTTTATTCCAATAATTCACTTGGCTTATGCACAATCTTTAAAAACTTGGCTTATGCCAAAACCTGTACTCGGGGATACCTTATACGGGGGCATCCGCTCAAGTCCACCAAGGCTGTAAAATTTCATATTTCTCAAAATTCAGTCGTTCTTTAGCGTTGGCTAAGTTCACTATCACGAGGTGGTTAGACGTGTCCTATCTCAGGAGATACACTACGCTCCTCTTCAACCGAGGTAAGCACAATAATCGAGTTTCTATGCCCTTCTTATAGGTTGGTCCACGGAACCCACTCTGCCACTATAGCGACCACAATTATCCCACCAATTAAATAAAAATTATCATAGCATAACATGGCCCATAATCCTTATTTTGTCAATCAAGGCAAATCAAAGCAATTCACGTATTTATCAATTCATAAAAATAGTCAGTCATGCCCACAATTTATCATAAGCCATACAATTCAAACAATAATTTGCAATACAATTAAACAGTCTCCCATTACTCTATTTCCCGAAATCACCATTTAATTTTTTAGACAATTTATAAAATCATTTTACAAAATCACATTTTCCCATAAAACATAATAATTTTCCAATTAAACCATTTTTCCATAAAACCACACAATTGAATAAAAACTACTCTAGATAATTAAGACGATAATAAGTTTACTCACCATACTAGGAGTAGAAATACTCTTATCCTCCGTCCTCGGGTACAGTCTCTTACCCAAATCAATTGGATCACTATCTATTCATAAGTCATGACACAAAATTCAATAAATTGTGTCAATTTATCATAAATTATTTCAAGCTCTACATGCATGGAAATGGGATGGAAATTATTCGGACAGTCGTTTAATCGCAGTGTCCGACCAATTTGCCTACACTAGGCCTAATTTGCTAAAACCCTCGATTTAACTCCGATTTGACCCATTTCAATTTCTAACAATCCAATTATATCCACATTACTCAATGACAGTGATCATGGGACAATTTATCCATCCTAGAATGCAAACTACGATTTTACCCCTATTAGGTAAAAATTCATATTTTTGTACTGAAAATTCTCATTTAATTCCTACCTTCATAATTCATCAAATATTACCAAAATGCCTTAAAATCTCATCAATTTCCTCAATTTCCAGCAATCAATTTCTCTCCAAAAATTTGGCTAAAAATGATACACTAATACCGAAATTTTCCTATTTAATTTTTCTCTCCATAATTGATCAATTTCAAAACCATTTCATTTGAAATGGGATCATTTCATTTTCAACATATTTCTCATGAAATTCGGCTATTGAAAAACCATAGGAAAAATCTTTTTTGTCTAGTTGTTTTACTTACAAACATGCTAAACTAACCTAAATCACTATCATAGTTCAAAATTAAATCATTCTAACATCTTTCTCTCTCTAAACTCATTTGACCAGCCCTTGATTCACCATGAAAACATGCATTTCAAGCATGGAAAAATAAGGGAAATTGCTTAGAAATAAAAGATCTCAAGCAAAAATGAAAAATCATACCTTTTTCCACTTGTTTTCCTTGATTTTCTACACTTTTTCTTTGAATTTTCTCACTCTAGGATTTTTTTTTGGTTTCTCTCTCTCTCTTCTGGTTTGGCAGAATATTGAGGAAGAAATGGCTGATTTTTATGTCTTTTTAAAAGCTAAATAAAATAATATTATTTTATTAACACTTTTTAATATTTTATTAATTTATTTTTTTATTAGTCTTCCTTTGACTTTCTTTTTTTCACCATAAATTTTCCTTCTCTTATCCATGACTTGGATGAAATTTCCAGACTTTTCCAAAGTCTTGGTGGAGTAATTTTCAAAAATTACACTTTTGCCCCCATAAAAGTGAAAAATTACATTTTTATCCCAAAAATTAAAAAATTTCCAAAATGCATATTTTTCACTCCTCATACTCATATCATACTTCTATTAATCATATTTGATCCAAATTCTCTCAAAAACTTAAATTTCATCCTCAGGTGATAAAATTACGATTTTGCCCCTATACTCCGAAAAGTATCGAAATTACATTATTTTCACTTTTCAACCTCAAATTACACTTCAATTGATCAATATTAATCAAATGGGGCTAAAATCTTTTCTAAAAGTTTTCGTTTTATCCTCAGATGGCAAAATTACCATTTTGCCCTTGTGCTCTAAAACTATCGAGAAATTAAATTTATCACTGTCAAATTCTATTTTATGCTCCAATAATCATATTATACTTCAAATGATTAATATTGGTCGAATGTGATCAAAATCTTTTATAGAAATCTCCATTTTATCCTTAAATGGCAAAATGACCGTTTTACCCCTAATCGATCAATTTTCTCGATTAACTTCAAACCGGACCTCGAACTCTGAATCACTATTTTGAGTAATCCTTGGACTGTGAAATTTCTAATTTCACTCTTAAAATCCTTATTTGAACTTATTCGAGGTTTAATCGACTTAATGGTATCATAAGGGGCAATATCGTCTTTTAACGATTTCTCGAACTTCCCAAATATGCAAAAATTTTATTGAGCATGTAAATGACATCGTAATTATTTTATAGAGCATGGTTGACAAACTCAGCCAACGCCAAGGAATGGCTATGTTTTCAGATGTAAAAATATGTTCATGTGTATATGACATTTAATAGCCTTGGCAGTCTCGGTTAGATGCCTCGACCAGGGTATCCCCGAGAATGATTTTGGCAGGAGCCAAGTTTTTAAGAGATTCATAAGCCATATTAATTATTTGAATAAAATGATTCTATTTTACTTGAGTAAAATGATTCTAATTTACTCGATTAAAATGAGTTGAGATAAAATGAATTGTAATACAAAGAACGAATTTGAATTTATCTCCATTTACTCGATTTTAGATTAATTTTGATGATGTCTGTTTACTCACTGGGATTTTATAATCTCACCACCCTCCTTTCCTCACATTTCAGGCTCAAGATAGACTGTGGATAGTCGATCACCTCGAGAAATAATCTTAGAGTTGCATCCTTAGAAAGCAAAGGTATATATAGGCTTATACCTTCTTGGTCATCTGGGGGCCCACATGTCATTGTAAATGTAATTCCGTACTCTGTTTACTTGTAATATAGTATGTATGATTTTATTTTGCTTTTACATTGCAAAAATTATTTACCGATACTTCTATAAAAATTGTTTTATAAGAAAAATAGATTATTTATTTAAATATTTTGATTTTATTCTAATAATTAAGATTTCGTCTCAAACGAACGTTTTCGGCAACAAAACATATTTATAATTATGAAATATGAGTTTTCTACTTATGTGCTACATTGTTTGTTGGGTTTGGAAATTTTGAAGAAAAATGATCAAAATACCCCTGTGAGGTGAAAATTAATTTCTTACTGTTTTAAGTTGGAAAAAGTTAAAATCCTTTAAAACATGATGTTTAGTGATGATTACTCACAAGGGAGACAAGAAAAATGGTACTAAAGCCTTGCGCGGGGTTCCGGTGGGCATTCTAGGCGACGAATGTTTATCGGGACGTCGCGACGGTTGTCACAAACTCAAGGGGAGTACCGGGTTGTGACATTTTTTCTCCTTCACCTTAGAAACCCCCAAAAGTCATGCTTCCATAGTTTCTCTCACTAGCTAGATGTGCAAAGAAAGAGAGAGAATGACTTCCCTTACTAGCTTGAAGAATCTTTAAAGAGAATTCAATTAAAAAGACCACCAAGGTGAGTATGGGCTAGGGTTAATTTATTTAGTGGTTGATGATGTGTACTAATTAGATTTTTGAGTGTTTTATTGTTGAGATTGATTATTCATTTTAGTGTAACTAGAGTAGTGCAAATAATAGCCATTTAATAGTTGTTAGAAGCTAATGAGAAATGAATGTAGAACTTGGTTTAAGAAATAGCTTTTGGGATGGTATTAATGCCAAGTTGGGTTGAATGTGATATTGTTGTGTGTGATAGGTTCCAATGAGGCTCCACATCCCCATCCGGAACATTAGTTGAAGCTAAGGTCGATCAAAACGTCAATAAAGACCAGTGAGTGAACTTATATTTCAAAATGTTTTGGAAAGTGCCTACATGTTTAACTAAATCATTTGAAAGTTTATTTGTTTTCACTTTAAAAATATACTTGGGGAACAAGCCCTTGATGAAATGTTTCTATCTTGTGAAACATGCAATATGAATAGTTCATATGTTATCACATTGTATTGATATGTATATTATGCATTGGATGTTCCTTTTTGTGTGATTATGATAACCCGGCTATGTGCGAGTAAGGAGTGCACATGAGCCGATGATGACCCAGCCATGTGCGAGTAAAGAGGGCATATGAGCTGAAGACCATTGGGTGTAGACATGTTTGTATATATATATATATATATATACATGCCATGGAGATGATCATATACACTATGTAATTGTTTGTATTTGATATGAAAAGCTTATGAAAAGGACATGTGTTTACATATGCGCATAAATACTTAGTTAATAGAAAGTTTATGAATATGGTTTATGGTTGTAATGTATGTAAATCATGCATGTTGTACCTTGAGAATTGCTAAGTATTTCAATTTGAGTGTATTGCAGCAAAAATGGCTTGCTTTGTGCACGATAAAAACTTCTTTTTTTTGATGCTCTATTTCTGGCTATAGTGAGCATGTTTCTGGCTACAGCCAGAAACTCTCGGACATTGGAGGCTGGCTGCAGCACTGTTTCTTGCTGCAGCGAGAATGGATTCTCGTTGCAGACAAAAACTCTCGAGTGGTGGTGTAATGCTTTCACTTTGACAATGATTTTGACTACCTTCCGATTAGAACTGAGTAAAGTGGTAAACATGAAAGTTGTAGTTCAGCCTCTTATCTTTCTAATGGTTAAAAAATCATGTCAATTAGACTTCTTTAGTGTGAGATATTCTTGAAAAATAGAAACATATGCAAACTAAGAATGCCTTTCTTCTACAAAGAGAAAATGTTTTCACTTCACAAATATTTTAACCACATTCCAATTAGAACTAGGCAAATTGGTCAACATAAAAGTTTTATCCCATCCTCTTGTCTCTCTAATGACGTAAAAATTATATCAATTAGACGTCTGTAGTGGGAGATATGCCTGAAAAACTGAAACATATGCAAACTAGGAATGTTTCTCGCTGCAGCGAGAAACTTGCTATCATGCTTGTTACCTTGCTTGATTTTGACATATTTTTAGCCATTTAACTTCTTGGATTGCTCATGGGTTTTTTTTCAACACTTGAAGCTATTAATTAAAGTTTGAAATAAGGGGTTTTTAGTAAGAAATTAACTCAATTGCATTGTTTTTGAAACAAGTGCATCATAATTTCCAAGTTCTCCTTATCTATTACTTGTTCCTTTCTTATGTTCACTCACTGAGTTTATACTCACTATTTTCAACTTCATGTTTTCAGATCCGGAGGTGGTTGAGACCCAAATAAAGGTGTCCTTGTATATCTTTTTGGTAGGTATCAATGGCATTCAGTAGCTACACCTTCACTGTGGTCATTCCGTTGGAAGTCAAAAGTCATTTTTGCTTGTGAATATGATTATGTCATGTAAAATACTAAGATACATGTCTTAGACACTATATGTATATTTTGATGGGTAATGCCACTATGAGCTGGCAATGGTTAACCTTATTTTGAGTTAATATAAATGCAAGTATTAGATTATTATAGTGCATAATTAAAGAAATTTATAGATTGGAACTATGAAATGTGACCTTCAGAATAATTGATAGAATGATGAGCAAAATTATATAAATAGGCTTGCTTGGGCTTAGTGGGCTATGCCCATTCGGCCCATGCACCGGTCATGGCCCGAAAAATTTGGCTGTGACAACTACCTTATCTTAGGCTTGCCGCTTTCATGCTTGTTCATCCATTGTATTCAAAGAAGCAAAACCTTGTTGACTTTCTTGACTCTATCTTTGAAATGTCCTCTCGATCTCTACATCGCACGAGATAATCTCTAAGTTTCATGCTCTGTGCATACAATGTTGAAACAGACTTGAAAAATATCAAAGAAAAGAAAAGTTTGGTCTAAGACAATTTGTTTAATTTAATATTAGTAAAGATAAATAGGAAAACAAATCCTTAGCAACGACGTTAAAAACTTGTTGTCGGTTTAATACATGCAAGTGCACGTGGTCGTACAAATAATATAAAGGTAAGTTGATCATTGTTTCCCACAGAGATTTGCACCTATTCCTACTAAGTATTAAATTTATAACAAAGTTTATCATACCCAAGCACTCGAATTTGAATTATTGATTAAGTTAAAATATGATTATTAAAAATAAAGAAGAATAAAATTTCACTAAAAAAATGTTAATTCAAAACCTAGGATTATGTTTTCTCTCAAAATTTCATCTGAATTTAATCATTCTCCTTGACTTAGATTAATGGGATACATGGCTAACTTGGAATTCATATTATATACAAGTCTCTATCGAGATCTTTCACACATACCTTTTCAAAACTAACTCCATACATCTATATAAATAAATTAGAAAAGGTTCATTACATTTTTGTTCTAATTTGGGTGCCTAAGGTATTTAGGTATGTGTCTATCCTAAATACGAAACTATCACCTAACTTCAAGTGAATCAAACATAGGCTATTCAAAACAATGGTTTATTCTAAACTCCTTCCAAAAAAGTTACATTTGGAGCCCAATACATTTCAACTAGTGATCAAGCAGTGACGAGCAATAAGCATAGAATTGAATAAACCATGTATCATCAATTAATACCAATCAAAGAGAAATCATATATTCAAACCACATAATGAAATAAACCATAATCCTAGAAAACAAATTTAGTTCATCATTTTTCTACAGCAAACTTAACCATTTCAAAAGAAAAGATCATTTTTACAGCAAAAGAACAAGAAAGAAATGAAAACAAAAAGGAATATCAAAGCCTTTTTCAATTCTTGATCTTCAGTTGCTTTCAATTTCTTCTTGTTTCTCTTGTTGAAAAGCCATTTTCTTTTCTCTCAAAAACTTCCATTCATTCACTCTCTAAGTCCTTTTTTCAACTACTAAAAACCACATATTTGTAGCCTCTAGAAAACCCTAAAAGCTCAATTCTCGATTGGCTATAATTACATAATCCATATCAAAGTGTCGCAATCTTGCTCTATGGGCGCCATGACACTTCGGCCTTATAATTTTTTTTTCAGTGTTCTTCACCAGGCGCCATGGCCTTCCTTCTTGGCTGCCAAGGCACCGAGCTCTCAGATTTTTGTATGGGAGCAATGATGCTCCCTTGGGCGCCACGGCCTTGAGTGCTTCTTGGCCGTGGCGTTGCTCCTTATAGACCCTTGGTGCAAAACTGATTTAGTAACTCATCTTGCATTCCCCTACCTTGAGGCTGATCTAAGCAGAATGGTAAACATGAAAGTGCTAGGTCTGCCTCTTAGCTTTCTTATGGTCCAAGAATCATGTTGATTGAATATTTGTAGCTTGGGTTATGTTTGAATTACCGCAATATGTTCAGTGAAAATCTGCACTTTGTCTTCATTGCATAATTCAACACCATTTAGCTTTATGCACTTTTGTGCATTTGAACACCTACCAAAGCAAGGACTAAATTAGTATTGGCTTAAAATAGGACTTTCAACATTAAAATGAACTAAAATTATGTAAATTTCACTACATCAACATATCTTAAACAAAATAACAAAATGCATAAAAAGTAACTCAATCTAACTTAAATTCATAAAGACTTAGCTAATTTAGCATCCAAAATGTAATTAAATAACTCTATATCATAGAGTTATTATTAACTCTTATAATTTGTAATATTTAGCGTATTTTGTTTGTAATTATCATTATTATAGAATTGGTCCAAAATTTGATCATATGGTCCGCTCCTTCAATTGGAGACTGATTGACAAGTGTCTAAAATCATGAACCATCCTAAAATTATTATAGACCATCCATCTAATCAGAAGACCACCATCTTGTATTTTTTTTCCCCTTTTTCACATGTTAGAAAACACCTAGGATTGAATGGAAATGCATTTTGCACATGTACAATTAATGCATATATCATCTATACTTGAATTTTTTTTTTCTTTTTGTTATTTGTTATACTATCACCTTAGTTTGTCTAGTTGTGTCTCTTGTATATGTCAAAATTGAGCTACAAGAAGACCATATATAGTGAACGGAGAGATATTGATCGAGACAATAGCATGTAAATCCCATAAAATACAAGAATATCAAAAGTACTTTCAAGTCACTGCTAACAAGTCCGTTTCTATAACTAGGGTTGCTTGTACCTCAAGTACGTGTGCTTTCATCTGCCTGTGATGAAGTAAATAAAAAAAATCAAGTCAGTTAAAGTTAATCTGAAATGCAATTTGGTGGGACTATTCCAAGGCGCCTCAGCTTCTCTTTCCCTACTTCTATGATCAGTCATGTACATTTAATGAAACTGAACTTTTTTGATAGCAACAAATCTTAAGACCAAACTCACATAGCTACCTTTCGCAACAAAGACTTGAACAAGTCAGGTGAAATAATCATCAAAATATGATATGACCCTTATTGTGATTAATTCCTACCTGTTAGCATGCCATAATTACTTCAAAATGACCCACTTTCTGCATAATAGCCTTCTGGGGTCAACTCATACAGGCCTATTCAGCTGGCATTAGTCCTCTCAACTCTCCTGTGTACATATTTTTGGATTATATGTTCCCTGAGCCAAAATGGCCTAAGTTTTGGAGATGGTAGTACATATATATATATATATATATATATATATATATATATAGCAAGCCAAATTGTAAGAAAAATGTCATATGGCTAAACTAGCTAGGCCAACAAGCTTGCAAATTGGGTGTTTTTCTATATCTGATATTTGGCTATATATAATCACTTAGCATAATATGGTTGGCTATAAGAGGAGCATTGCAGGTAACCAGTCTCTTGAGTAGTGACGGAAAAAGAAAATGAATTATTTATTTTTGTGATGTGAAGAAAAGCGTTTATATACTTTAAAATGAAGTATGGTAAAAGAGAAGAATGCTCAGCTCTCTTTGGGTGCAAAAATCATCAAGTGTCCATGACTTTGATGTTCTGATCTTTCTTCTTAAAAATAAAAAAAGAGAGGCAAAACATCATCATTCCTTCAAAGAAAGTGAGCACTACATACATTCTGATATTCAACTCCCCACCTCTTTTATGTCCCACCCAAGCTCCTGTGTCTCTGTCTCTTTCGTTAATTGCTCCCTAAGTTTTTATCCTCATCATCAAAATTTATTTTCCTCTCTTTTCTTAACAGATCAGTTGTTGGCTCAGGAGCTGCAAATCATAAACATAGGGGAGCTTTGGGATACATTATATACTTCATTTTGCCCCTTTTCTTGCTTACTGGGGCAATTAAGGGGTAAATCTCATTAACTATACCCATAAATCCCATTGACTGCAAAGCATTGATAGTCCATAAGAAGACATTTTAACGGTTAAACTTTGAGATTCTTCCTCAAAGAACTAAGGCAGGAGTGTACATACCCTCCTTGACACCTTGAACAAAGTGCATGTTGCATAGGGTTTTAATTTTAGGGCTGGTGAGAGATAAAGGCACATCAATTAATCAACTTGAAATCAAATCTGAGCTCATCAAACTTAATAAAATAGAAAATAAATAAACGTAGAGGAAATCAGCATATGGATGGGTCCACTTTGACATACTGAATAGGAATTGGACCTATCTTGATCAGATTTAGAGAGCATGGAGTTGATTATGTTATTGACTAATCTCACTGATGAATCAGTCCATTCCGCTTTTTCACTTGATAACTCTTTATTACTGGTTTAACAAATTCAAAGTACTCGGAGGATGGAAGACTAAGGAAAAAGGGCTTTCAAATTTTGAATGTATATACAATTAGTCAGTCATCACTTTTTTTCGTTTCTACATCATGGAATCTTATTCTTAGGTACATGAACACTTATATCATTTTTTTTTTTTATAATTGAGAGAGGGGGATTTGAACATTACTCTTTAAGTAGGAGATAATGCATCAACCAATGAGCCAAACGCTCGGGTGCAACACTTATATCATATTTGGTATTACTAAATTATCTATTTTATCCTTCTTATTTAAAATTATTTTGACGTAATAAACTATGTTAATTTCTTCATTAATAATATTGGATATGTAATCATATTCTTCAACTTTAATAGATATTTTTATTAAATTGGAGATTGTATAGTATTTTACATGCTTATAGAATGTAATAGTCTTATTCAATTATAATTGATGACTTGGGTAAAATTTTGTGTTGTTGATAACGATAGAATATTCTATATTCGAATATACTAGTGTTCGTCCTCACATGTGTTGTAGAAGTATCCGAGGGTTAGGGTACCCATCTAAACTCCTACCTCCAACCTACTCGAGTGGGCTTGGGCATGGACTTTTAGACCCAAAACTTGACTCGATCTGAATATGAGTATATTGTTTTATCAATAAATAATATATTTTATTTAATTTAAATTTTAAAATATCAACATAAAATAATATTTTATTATTTTAATAATAAAATAATATATAAAGAAGCTCAATGAGCTCGTACTTGACTTTTAAAAAAAGATCAATTTCAGTTTGGCCCACGAACACTTCTAATTGCGCATGAATATATATTTATTTGTACATTTATAATTAGAAATTTAAAGTGTTAAAAGTGAACACTTTTAAAATACAAGGCTCAAAATATAAATAATTTTTTTTATTTCTGCATTAACTAGTGGTTTAATAAGAGTAGAACTAAGAGTAATCGTACAAAATATTTAAAAATTTTCTAAACAAAAAAATAAAGTAGCCAATAAAAGTTAAAACTATCCCAATGATTCTCAATAGAAGCAACAAATAAAAACAAATAAGAGTTAAGCGATTAAAAATTTATTCTGATGAAATTCATGATTAATTTAATAATATTAAAAATTAATTATATAAGAGAAATTTAAGAATATAAAGAAATTCAATTTCTTTTTATGCCGAAAATGTTTTAGTATCAACATTATATATATATATGTATGCATATATTTATATATAATATAACTTATTCTTTTTTTTCCTATTATTTGCTCTCTCTTTTTGTAAATCATTTTTTAAAACCTTTTAGTAAATCTGTTGATAACATTTCGAATGCAGATCAAAATTTAATAGTTTACAAAATTCCATGGTCTTAGGATATATGTGATGTGATGATAACCCATTTCGTTAAATGTGAACAAAAATAATAAAAAGAAATTCAAAGGATGCTTTTAAGTTTCCATGTATTAATTTAGTGCAGATCCATACACTTTCAGAAAGTAACAAGAAAAAATATTGCCCAAGTTGCCCTTGGGCTTTCCTTCGCGGAGAAAAGGTTATCGACTTTTATGACCGGTAAAGGGCGTACAAGGACACTCTTTCACACTAGTTGGCGAAGGCCAAGGATTTTCATTAGCAAAAACAAAGAAAAAGCCAAGAAAAATGATTATTATCACATGACTCAATTTTGATAAAGACTGGGAAGAGCTTTCTGGTTATGAAATCAAGCTCCCCTTCTCTCTTTCTCTTTCTCTTTCTCTCTGTTTGTAGAGTCTTCCCTTTCCCAAGCCCAAAAATACACTAGCTAGCCTCAGGCTCTGAATCAGTAGCAAATAAGTTCCCGATAACACTTTCTCCCCCATATGTCTATGTTTTCTTCTTTTTTCCCTTCTTTATATATATACAGAAACCAGGCAGCAAGTCCTATGCATTTTGACTCTCAACCCATATTGACTTGCCTCTTCTTCAAAACCCAACGCTCCTAAAAAACAAAACAACCAAAAAGCTTCTTTATAAAAACAATCTTTCAATTATCCCTCACCTCATTCCCTTGAACATCAGCCATTCCCATCCGTTTCTGAGGTGGGGTTTCGGGGAGAGAGACTAGTGTTTTTGTGTTTGTGTTCCATGCCATTGCCATGACTTGGGCTCTGAGCAAGAAGAAACAGATGAGCCTGAGAAAAGGCCTAGCTTGTTTGTCTCTCCTCGTGCTGATGCTGCTACAGTTTGAGACTCCATGTTTTGCAGGTGTGTATGATCATAATCATAACAGATTCAGAGCTGGGTCTGGCGCTAGCCTAAGTCCTAATTTTAAATCCCAAGGTGGCTTTAAAGGATCAAATACAGCAAAAGATGGCGATGACATTTTCGGTGCTGAACAGAGGAAAGTCTATACAGGCCCCAATCCTCTACACAACAGATAAGTTAGCAGGAGATTAAGAACTAGTAGCCAAAGCTTGATTTCCTTCCTTTCAAGCTGTGATATCTTTTTTGTCTTTTCTTCTTCTTTTTTTCTTTTATTTTTATCTTTTTAAATTTTAATTTCATTTCTCTTTCTTGTGAGAGCATTTTTGATGCTTGAGGCCATGCTAGCACAAAGCAGGAGTACCTCAAGTGATGTTACAGATGTATATGGAAAGTTTAGATTTGAGTTTTTGGTGAAGAAAGATACTTTTATTTGTTAAAGATTACTATATGGGAAGAGAATATTTTATGATAAATAGATAGATAAATAGAATGAACATTAATATTGCCATTAATGGGGGTTGTTGATGTTATTAATTACCTGTCTGCTTTTGCTCCAGTGGGTTGGTCTGTTGCTCCCTGCAGGTGTTTATGTGTTGTTTGCTGTACTCTCTCAACTTGTTGGATACTAATACTTGAGAAGAAAACAACTGTGCTTCAACTGGTATCTCCCTTTTTGTTCTCTATTTAGAATTCATTTAGGTATTCCAAATTTGTCAGGGATCCATGACCATTAGACATCACCTGATTAAATAATATTGTATATATGCTTAATTTAAATTTCCATCACATTATCATATATATATATATATATATCTTTATAAGTTTCCCATGCATATATAAATAGTGGTGTACAAGTAGAGATGTGCAGCAAATTTAAGGTTGTGGGTACGTATGCGTTTGTACAGTTTTGGCCATTTCAATAACTCAAATGGTATCCATAATTATGGCCGTAGATATGCTTGATTTGATCAGTTTCTAGTAGCAGTATCATTATTTTCATAAGGTTGTAGCAGCAATAGTGTGAGACTGGGAGCCATCTATTCATCTTAATTTCTCTGCCATGAATGATTATGAAGCAGGCCCCACTGTAAGTTTGGTACTGATTTCCCTTTGCCAGCCACAAAGTCCACTATATCACTTGTCTCTCACTCTTCTCCCTGCCTGCAAACGCCAAGTTTTTCACCGTCTCACCTTGGACTCGGAAAATAAAATGGAAAAGATTATCCCTTGGGAGCTACACTTTTTCTGTCTACAGTGAATGAGACCAAGGAGAATAGTAAACATATGAAGCAATCACTTTTTCCTTTAGAGATAATCTCATCTCTGGTTAAAGACGTTTTATTGCAACAAATTAAAGCATAAATGTGTTATTTATGCGAATTGCAAAAGCCTTGGATAAGGGTTTCAGTATGAATAAACAGCTGCATTACTTCACAAATGACAAGCCTAACAACTTAAATTCAGATGATGAGATTGGATTAAAATTAAGTAAACATATGACAAGCCTAACAACTTAAATAAATTGTTTAATCCCGGCTTTCCATTGTTTTGTCTCCTAGGAATTATAATGAAGTAGCGTAAAAGCTGTACTGAATATTAATGCAAGAAAAAAATAAATTAATCATTCATAATCCACATTCTTGGTTAGTCCACATAAATTATAACAACTTCATTTATTCCCTTTTATTACTAATAATCAATTAAATAAAACTAATAAATTAACATAAAATTAGATGAAACTCACGCTTGATGAAACTTGAACCTTATACTTTAAAAGGTTCGAAAACCTTCCTCCACATTGAAACAAAGTTTTAGGGTAAATAAATCTCACCATTGGTCTTTAAAATTTAACATATATATCATTTTTTGTCCTTACAATTTTAAATATAATTTTTTTTTATCCTTAAACTTTCAGTCTGTATAAAGATAAATCCATATATTATTTATTTATTAAAATTGAAAGTAAGCATTAAATCAGTAATAGGGATAATAAATCTTTGATCACGATACCAAACTAAAAGGGATAAGAAAAAGACCATCGACTCCCCTTTTTGCATGCATAAAAAGCCCAAAAATTGAATGGTGTTCCAGACTTTGGGTGCTAGAGCCAAGCCTAGCTAACAAATTAGCTAAAGTTCCAGGGAGTGTACAAGCAGTTTCCTTGCTAACAGAAGGTCGTGGTGTGCGTACGAGTACATGAAGGAGCAACCATTTTTGTGTTTTAAGTTTTTTATATTCCTTTGCTAGGAAGGAAGAAAAGGAGAAATTTTTTTTTTTTTGTATTTGGTTTTAAAGATGGAAAATAAAAGGAAAGAAAGAGATTATGAGTAAAATTATAAATAAAAAAGTTAATTGAAATTAAATAAATATTTTTCTAATTTTTGGAAAGATTAGATTTGGGAAAAAAATACAATTTCATTCATATTCTTTCGTTTTTAAGCATAATATCTAAAAAAATCTCTAAACTATTCAAAAAAAATTTTGAGTAAATTCTTTATATATTTTTTTGAACTAAATAAATCCTTATGACTAATAATTGACTATTATTAGTCAAAACTTCACAAAACATTTTATATCAAGTGGTGTTAATATGATATACTAACATGTCATAGAAGATGTTGTTGTCACATGATAATATACTTATATGACGTTTTCACCATCCATCGCAACATCATTTAAGTATAAAAATGATAAATGACGTTTTTATTAATAATAATTAATCAACCGTTAATCAGAAAGATCTATTTGACTGAAAATAAAAATATAAAAACTTATTTAATTTTAAAAAAAAAATAATTCAAAAGCGTTTTAAAACATGAAATCTTCTTTTTTCCTATTTTCTTCCTATCAAACAAAAGAAAGTAGTTTTTCCTTCCATCGCTTTCGTTTTTTCTTCTTGTCTTCCTTCGAAAGACTGTAAGTTTTCAGTTACATTATTTCTCTTCATCACCTTTAACCTGTGTTGGTCAGTAAGTATCATTTTGAGTGTACAAATGCATAGCTTATAATGGTAAATATCAATTACAGGGCATGCAACTCCTAGCAAGGCTGCTGGAGAAGCCTTTATAAAAAGAGAGAGAGAGAGAGAGAGAGAATGATATTTGTGAACTTGACCTAAATCAGTTGCTATTATTAAGGGAAAGAAATAGATTCAACTTTCAAAGCTAAAAACTAAAAGGGAAAGACCTGTTAAAAATGAATAAACTACATAATCTGAGACACCCACAGAACCCCCTCTTGGAGGGCAGTGCCCTCAAATTAATGCCCACAACCTACCAACCAGCAGTTCAGTACACTTACAAGCTACCATGAAGCTGAAAAATGAAGAGCAGTTCAGGGTCAAGGACACACAACAAGATTATGGAACCCACACATATTAAAAACTCTCAAGGCCTCAATTTTTATATATAACACACACGTTCCCCAAGAGCTTGAGCAAAGTGCTGTGAGTGCTCTACAATCTCACAGCTAACATACACCCATGATACTGTCTCTTTTTCTCTCTTTAAATTAAAGTACATACAACTTTGGGAACCCATATTAGTATCTGATTTTATAAGTAAAGAATATTTATATTTATTATTAAATCAAATGCTCAAACGTATATATGATTTTTTTTAATTTGTGTATTAATATATGAAACTCGTGTTTTCCATAGTCAAAATTTTAACTATTTCAAAAAAAATATTGTTTAAAAAAAAATTTGTAAAATAAAACACATTTATATTGGGGAGTCAGAACCAACAGTAAAAAGAATTGTGCTAAATGGTTAGAAATAAGAGGACAGATGGAAATAATGAAAGTGAGTGGAAATAATAAAAACACTAAAGTGTAGTTTGATAAACTGAAAAAATTGAATATTGAGCAGGTAGTTACTGGATTTTTAATTCTGAAAAATTTTAGTACAAAATTTATGATACAAACATTGTTTGACATACTACGGAAAATTAAATGTTGAGTAGATTCCACATTGAATTTTTGTAAAATAGAGATATGATTCTATAAGTATTTTGCATTAGTAAAAGTTCAAAAAGAAAGAATATGAGACTGATGTAATTAGATAACATAATTTTCCTTAAATGAAATCGATTGGCTTTATTAAGTAGCCTTTAACTAAAGACTTTCCATCCATTAACTGATTTCTAAAAATGAAGGCTTACATACCAAAAACCCTAAATTATTTCACTTTATAAGGAAAATCTTTATTGTATTTAAAAAAATCCTACTCACACAAGCTCTCAATTAACAATTATTAAACTTAACAATTATTAAACTTAATGTCAACTGACACTTTTTGTTGACCAAAGATATGGCGTGACTTGATGACGTGTCAAGTGCCTGTTGATATAGAATGGGTTGAGATCCACTTGGAGTTTTTAGTACTTAAGCCAAAAGTGAATTATCAAAGGCATTGAAAATTAGAAAATGGATTATGAATTTTGAAGTTTTGCCACTAAATTTTGGGATTCCGTATCATATCATTTTGGTAATAAATAAAAAGGACAAATCCATACTTTGACTTGTACTTTTCCCACTTTAGACCCTCAAATATTAGGATGCTTCTTCTCATCTCCCCCTTCTTTTCCTTCCGCTCCCTTACCTTCCTAGCAGTTGGCGCTCTTTTCAAACCGGAATTCCTCTAAAATTTTCAGTGAGATCTTAAAACCCTACCCTACGACAGACAAGTTCTGAGTGCATTTAAATAAGCTCCACAACCCTTTAAATAAAAAAAAAAGTGTATGACAGCATATAAAGAGCTTTCAAGTTTTAACGCAGAGATTTGTTATGAATGTCACCACGGCATGCATGCTTGAAAGATACACCACCTACCATTCTGTCCGACCACCAACCAATCTTCCTACATTCAATTCCGCTATGCTCACTAATATTTAAGTATCAATGTTCTTTAATGGAGAGTTTCATTTTTCAAAGGGTATGAGCAAAAGCAACAATTTGCGCAGGGTTTCAGGTAAATGGCCATTTTAATAAAAGTAACATGTTTCAAACTTGAGAGACAAGGAAGAGCAGACATGGGGATTCGTTTCTGTAATGTCTCTTTAACAATTGCACATTTTGGGCAAGTAAGAAGTAGCTAATCCACTATAACTGCAACCAATCTTCCTTTCTAATTACTTCAAAAAATAACAAACTACAATAAATTAAGATTATTTTAGCATCTCAAAGTGTTCTCTACATTTCCAAGGTAATAATACGCCATGCACTCTACCATGCATGGATGACTCTTTTTGACAAAAAAAAAAAAAAAAAACCATTTCATGCCAGTTGAACTGAACAGAGCATAACCATAACTGGTTCTGTCCTTGTGACCCTGTCAATTACTGTGATGAGTTGCATTAAAATTCAATAACCACAACGCACTAACGAGATCCTAATATGGGTTATTCTTTATATACAAATATAAGGCTGCTTGGTAATGTAAATGACCTTTATCGCTTCCTAATCTTTGCTATTCTTTTGGTTTCAAATTCTGCTTCAACCCTCGCATCCTTATCAACTTAGTCAAAAAGCATGCTAGTTTGATTTCATTTTCGCGTTGATGAACCAATGTCATAGCTAGGACAAATCCAAGCAGATACCTGTTTCCACTCTAGTAGAGAGAAGTTAGTGAAGAAAGAGAACTCAAAAAGGAATTTTAGTTCATTTTGAGCACATCGGTGCTTAACTTTTCAGTGCTTGCACTTGTCACACGTGCACAATGGATTTCGGGGGCACTCGAGGACACATATCCAATTCTTGTACAAGGTTAAGGGCTCCCCTAGAAACAAAAACTAATATTTTTCTTATTCAAAAAAAAAAAAGTTTCAAGGGCTTCCCTAAGGATATTGGACAGCTGGGCAAGCCAAACCATGTCCACTACCACTATCAAGACATGCGGCATCACCCAAACCACTCATACTAGATCCCTGAAGCCTAAACAAGGAATATATGAACTACTTAAGGCAAGACTCTCACTCTCTCTACCCGTTCTTTGCTTTGTCCACTAACTTGACCGTCAAAGAAGGGACTCTAGAACATTATTTCAGTGCCAACTTTTCGTGTTGTATCTTGTAGAGCCCTCACCACATTGGGTCCAAGCCATGAAGCCCACTTCCTCAACACATACCCTTTATTTTCTTTCCGTCCTACCAAACATAAGTAAGATACACAATTATCATTCCAAAACAAATGGTTAACTGTCACACTTCTTTTTAATTGTCAAATTAAGTGATGCCCAAAAGCACTTGCCTTCAACCTTTGCAGCAATTATAACTCATGCTAAATTTGTTCCAACTCAAACAATGCCTCACAGAAATCAAGTGTTGCCTATAGCCCAACGTCTGCCATTTCTTTCAAAAAAAAAAAACAGAAAAGAAAGAAAATAAAAATCTGCATGCTAAAAGTTCATTCCCTCATTAGTGCGTCTCATAGAATGTGACAATGAGGCACCAAGCTAGTTGCTTACGAATGTTTAACATGTGCTGGGAGCTTAAACATAGGGCTCCAATGCGGTTCTCATGTGGCAATTGAAAATAAAAATGATCAAGGGGTGCCCTATTTTCTAACCAAGATGCAGCAATATAAATTTAATTTTCAAATGCTAATGCAACAAAATTATGTTCGAGGAAAACAATGCTCCAATTTGGATCTTGCTCTTAAATTGATAAGGATATGCATCTGACAGAAAACTCAGAATAACACACTTAAAAGATCAAACAGATGTGTGTTCTTGAATAGCAACAAACTTTATTCCATAACAGTTTTACTTTTACATACAGGGTTCACATTGGGACTAAATTTGTGTGCTTTGCAATTGCAAAATATTTTAAAAAATATTGATCCAACTGGAAAAGCATGCAACTGAATATGGTTTTTCAGCATACATACAAAATTTTACAGTATGAAATTATAAGGTTTTCTAGCTCTTGTACCTCAAAGCTTGGAGTTAGCTTTCTTACTATTCAAGGCAACTGCTGTCTTGGAACTAGATGGCCGCCCTAAATGCTTGCAGATAAAATCCCCAGCCAACATGAGTTTTTCAAGATCCACATGTGTCTCTACTCCAAGTCCACTGAGCATGTAAACAACATCCTCAGTGGCAACATTTCCTGAAGCACCTTTAGCATATGGACAACCTCCAAGACCGGAAACAGATGAATCCACAGTGCTGATCCCCATCTGTGAAAGGGAAAAAAAATTACTGAAATATTTAAAGTGCTTCATAACATTTCTAGACCATCTGAAAATTTTAAATATTTGGTCACTAGATGGAGCACTGTAGTATGTTTTATCACTACAATAATGATAGGTTGGCATAACTATGACAAGCAAGTGACTCTCAAAAAATTTTGGCCATTGAACTATAAAATAAGATCATAGAATATTGGCCAAATTAGTCAAATAGAGAGTAGAGTATGACCTTGGGAGGGAAGAACAAGGTAAGAAATGAAGTAAAGCGAGATCTATGTGTTTTTCATCTGTCTTTAACCTTGCTGTCAACATTTTATACAACTGCAAAATCATTAAACCTACAAAATACATCATGTTTTCTATTAATCTTGCAAACAAAAAAGAAACTAATTACGTAAATCCAAATCAATGTGTAGGTAACATTTGATCTGCCTTAAACACAATTATTGCATTTTCTTTAACTGGCAAATCCTAAAACCTATTTCTTAAAATGCATTTTTTACATAATTTTATTGCTTTAAAACCATGTATGAAGAAAATAATCAACAGAGTCCAAGCCCGTAAATAAAATCTTAATCCTTGCTAAAGTACTATAATAATGTTGAGGAACACAGTTTTCAAATACATCTTATCAGCACAGTCGTGAAACCAACAATGAGATCTCTTCACAGATCGAAGAGATGCATATAGATATTGTACCTTTCAGTGAAAAAGAAAAAGAAAGACATTCATGCATAGCAGCCAAAAAAAAAGAGAGAAATTATCGAGATACATTCACCATAAGGATTTGCTCACAATTTAAACCAGAAACAAAATCACACTGCCATTGAACAATCAATAATATCACAAATTCAATTCATACTTTTCTATTTACTGGTCAAAAATCTATCTAGAGCATCATTAAAAGCAGCTTGCTAAATAAAGAAGCATCTCCATTAGTAACACAAGAGATATGAGTCAGACCAATTTGTTGGTCAAAAACCAAAATGCAGAGAAGGTAATGTAAATTCAGTCATATTGAAACAAACATATCCTTCATGTCGGCAGCTTAATGTCAGAGCAGAAAATATGAGAAGATTGCTTACTTGGAGCGATATTAGAATATTTGAAAGAGCTTGCCCATAAGTGTCATGAAAATGGACAGCGAGCTTATCAATTGGGACAACATGAATAACGTTTTCAAGCATTGGAATGACAGTACCTGTACCAAGAAGGAACAAGGAAGTGAAGCCAAAACTGAAAAACTATGAAATTATTGCACATAAAGGTCAAAGTCTATCAGAGAATGATTTCAAATAAGGCTCTAGAATATACAAGCTTAGTCAATAAGAAAAGAAAGATAGATCACCATAGGCATTATTAAAAATGGTTTCCAGTGATCAATCAAATGCAAAATTAAAAACAACTAATTATACAATTCTCCAAATAGGTCAAAGAATTATCAAGAGAATATGATAAAAATTATGTTAAAGAGCCAATACTGATTCCATTTGGCACAGAAGAAATGTTTCAAAACTCTTCCATATGAGAACAGTAGTCCTGTGTGTTATCTCTGATAAATAGATAAAACAAGGTATCTCTACATTCCTATCCACACTTATCTAACTTACAACCAGAATGGATATATTCATCCAGATGAGTGTCTCTTTCAACTAATCATCTAAAGTAATAAATGGAAAAAAAAATGAAAATATTATTTTAAAATTGTATTATTATCTTTCTTCAAGAGGTGTTCCAAAGTCAATAGCCAAAAGCAAACTATCACTTTTGTTCATGAAATTTTCTTTTTTAAATGAGCCAAGAATAGAAATAATTCTATGGCTGCATGATACAATCATCAATTATGTACATCCAGTGCATTCGATGTCCTTATAACAAGGTTTTGTCAGTGGAATCTTAACCACTAGCAAAAGTCCACCATGAACTCGTCGTTAATAAGCCCAAAGAATTCTTATTCACAGCATTATGAAGCTCACTGGCTTTGCACCACATAAGCCTCCAAATTCAACTCTCACACCTCCTTATGTATGAATGATCTTCTGACAATGCTTGTCACCCCAATGATATTCACGATAAATGAGCCATTGATCATCTAAGCTCCTACTTGCATTTCCTAATGTATGTATGTATCTGCATACATAAATATAAAAAACCACCATGTCCTCAACTTTCCGCGACCACCATCACGACCCCCCCCCCCCCCCCCCCCCCAAAATATATAAAAAAAAAAAAAAACCAAACAAACAAACAAACATATGCAGCAAAAAGACTCTGGGAGGCACGATTAATGGAATATATCAAAACGCTAAGGAATTAATATCAGAAGATAACTTTAGACATTACCAGGTGTACCAATGCCAATTGTATCACCAAGGGAAATTTCAGAGCAACCCATATCAAAGAGCTGTTTAGCCACATATGCCACTTTTGATGGAGGCACCATTCCTTCCACCGGACAACCAACAACACAGGATATATATCTGAGAAGATCAGGAAGTGCTAGGAGCGTCATATTAGTAAAATACATCATGCTGCTCATTGCTAACAAAAAGTAATGCTAATCGAAAAACTTTCAAACCTATAACTGATTTTTCCTAATAAAGTTCTATTTGAAATAATCACCAGACAAACAAAACACCATATATTTGCAACCCAAAGGCTCTAATACTTCTTTGAGCAAAGTTTAAAAATATAAAAAATGAAAAAAGCAGTTTTCATACTGCCTAAGGACACAAATAAATGACATGTACACTGTTTATTTTCATAAAACAAATTCCAGGGTATCTCTAAATTTGAAAGTTATTACTTGGTAAGGCTCAATCCAATCCACCAAAATCCATTTTATTTACAAATTTTTCTGCCAAACCTTAAAACCTTATTCATAAAGAGAGTTAAATATACTTATTTACAACATTTGAAATTTTGCAACTTGACATCTATACATGGTTGGGTCCAATTTATATACTATTTCTTAGCAATTAAAGACTGAGATGGCTATCCTCAAAAGTTGGATTTTTCAGTTACAGATAGCTTAAGTTCCTCACTCATTTCAAAACCAGATTCACTTCAAGATGAACTAGAATATCTAGTTAACTGGTTATGTTCACGTTATCTTTTCTCGGTTAAGCCAATTTGAAAATAAACAGCAGGACAGATGTGCACAGATTTCATACTTCCATGTTTTTACTTCAGTCTCACATTTGTTCACATCAACAACAGTCTGTTTTGATATATAGTGTCAAATCCCTAGAGAACTATGACCAAAATGTGATAGAAGGGAGCTTTAAATGTTGCCATTTTTAAGGAGGATACTTTCAAGGAGTGGAACTTGCATGGGAGCAGTGCTACCATAGGATGCCATAGTCAGATTCCAGATTTAGAGAAGACATAATTAAGAACTTCTTCAGGATATAATCCATAAAGAGAAATGATTATCAAACTTTCAAAGTAAATTCAAAAGGAAGAAATGACACTAGCCACAAGATAACCCAAATGCATCTCTACACTCCACACTTTTGAAGTGTGATCTTTAGCAGGCTGCTCCTCTTGTTCAACGGTAGATTTGAAGGAAACAGTTTGTTGTAAATTTATACAATTTTTATCATTTGAGACATTGACTGACTCAAAATAATGCTGAGTTGCAGATAAGGCCAAACTCGAATGTCTCTTTAGCCAAATTTCTAGATGCTTTTGCAACTCTAAGGACAAACAATACTTAAAAGTATTACTCAACATCAAAAATAAAAGAATTACTCAACAGCAACCAGTGTATTATCCCTCTGAAAATGCAGCATTTACCCGATAAATTTCGACAGTTTCTTCCCTTTGGGTAACTAAGGTGTTACTTATATTGCTGCCAATTCTGCAGTGACTCTCAATTCACACTGAAAAGTCCAAACACATACCTTATTGAAAAATATTCAATCTGTAACTAAAGTCAATGCTACATGAAAAGAAGCCTAATTTAAAAGCCAATACTACAGGGAGGGTACATGAAACAAGAACAACCTTTCCTCCTCCTACCTTTAACCTGCTTGAAAAGCGCTTTCTAAAGGGAATAATAGGTCACATAACTCTTAACCTAGCACTCTGGAGACCATAACAAACCTGATTTATTATTTTTTAGGTTAGAAGAATGATTTTCTGACATTTAATATTTCAGCTTTCAAGGTGATTATCTAAATTGTTTCTTTAGCTATGGAGTGAGTATTAGATATGATGCTTAGCAAAACTAGTAGATTGCTAGAGCATTTCAGACTAGAAATTAGATTTTTATTATAGTTCACTGCCATAAAAGAAGATACTCTTTAACTCTCTTTCCTCTGCTAGCCAACCCCAAAAGGGGGAAAAAAAAAAGGAATCTTAGTCATTCCTATGTTATTTAGAAAGCATACCCTCGAACTGGAAGTGAGAGCTCTCTGGCAGCAGAAGCAACATCTCTATAACGAGCAAGACTATCTTCGATGCTACAATTTAGGTTTGACTTAGAAAAAGACTCAGAAGCTGAGGCAAAGATGGCCACTTCCTTGGCTCCAGCTGCAACAGCAGCTTCAAAACCCTAAAAGAAAGCTTTTTATGTCATCAACAAACTCACACAATTTCTTAAGTGAAATATTTCTCTCTATAGAGATAAATTACTTTAAGGTTGGGCGTTAACACTGGAAATCTTCCTCCTTGAATATTCCGGATTGCATCCATTACATCCTTTGCATCTGCCAGCTGTAATTGAATCATGAATTAGCTCAGGATAGCGGTTTTTTCTTTTTCACAGCAGTCATTCCTTTTCAAAGATGAGCATGATATTAGTTGATCCTAAAGTCCAATTGATAAACTACATCATATTAAAAAAGACAAAAAAAAAGTAAGGAGCACCATACCACAGAGATTAAAGCATGAAAAATAGCAAACAATATATACATATATGATTAACAAAGCATGAGATGTAGATAATTCCTAAACATTAAAGATTAACAGAACAAAGCAGAACAAATTGCAGAATCATGAATGAAGAGAATTACAAGCAACTCTACACGTATTTACATCCCAAATGGAAGCATTATTTGCAAAAAGGTTGATTAACTCTCATGAACCACAAAGGCACACTAACCTGTGGAACCCATTTTGGCGAGACAAAACTTGTTGCCTCGACAACAGTCAATCCTGAAGAAACTAGCAGTTTTATCAACTGGACCTTTACAGTGGTTGGTACTATTTCCTTTTCATTTTGCAATCCGTCCCTTGGACCAACCTCCACAATCTTCACACATCCAGGAAGGTTTCTTAAAACCTGGAGTGTAGTATAGGCTACATAGTGAGTAACAAGACAAGACATTCTCTATCTTCACAGAAAAACAAACAAACAGGGCAAAACAAATACTAAAAGAAACAAGTAAACGTGGAAACAGAAGAAATCACACCAAAACCAAACTACACTTCAAAGAAATAAAACTTTAAAGGAATCGAATTCACCTTATTTGTGGGTCTATGATTACAAATGGAGCTGTAATGGTAAGTTGACAAATAGCCAGGATCACGATTATTATTACCAAATAGCCTATTTTTAGGGTATAAGAATTCTCTCCAAAGCAATGACTCCTTACTGCAATCAAAGGAGAATGAGGAGAACAGAATAAAACTAGTACTTATAGTTATAAAGTATCAGAATGAAATAGGAAAACTAATGTACGCGGTTACTTGAGAGCTTTCAGCGAAGAAGAAGAAGAAGAAGGGGTGGCTCCGCCTCCGATTACGGTGGTCATCAACTTTGGGGCCGGAGTACCTTTCAGGCGAGATATCTTATCAACACGCCTTGCTGCTATCATTTATTCGATTAATTTTTAAACAAATCTCCACGTGAATCAGTTGACAGAGGGAAATTAAAAGCAATTCTTAGAGTCCAAAAATCATCCGAGGACGAACCTCAGCACAGCACAGCGGGTTTGAATAAGAGATGTGTGGAGGAAGAGACGGGATCTTCTTCAAGGGATTGACAAGAATATACAAAGTTTTAGAATCAAATTGAGGAGCTCTTTGCTTTGGGCATCGATTTTGTTGCCCAAATTCTGCTGCTAACTTTGTTTTTGAAATTTTTTATTAAAAAAAGTGAAAAACAAATGAATATAATAATTTTAATTCGAAACCCTTTGATGCCCGTCTCAATAATTGTCATTAATAATTAGTATAAATTAAGAGATTTTTTTTTAGCCATTAAAAATAAAATATGTTTGAAAATAATCTTTAAATAATTTTAACTATTTTTAGTTATGAAAATACATTTTAAGATAAAAATATCTTTAACGAAACATCTTTGTTGATGGACACTCTCAAACACACGGACCACAAAAAATTATATAAAGAATTTTATAAACATCTACTTTGTGTGCAAAACATCTTTTTTTTTTATTAGAGGAGCTTGTACAGAAAAATATAATGTCACATGAGATGGTTTTTCTGATTGTTCGGACATCGTATTCAAATAAACCGAACGAGGAGATGGTTATGATGATTTGAAAGCTTGGAGAACGATGTGAAACTATAAATCTTACTTACGGAGGAGTATCGAAAGGAGAAAGACGTGAATGCAAAGCATGAAATAGTCGTGCTATAACAGTCAGGACACACCATTGGGTTTAGAGTTTGTAAAAGGGAAAATGTGAGACGGCAGGGTGCAGAGTTGGTGACACGCCATGGAGGGAAGCAGTGACATGATATGGTGCAGAGTTGGTGACATGCCATAGAGGGAAGTAATGACATGGCAGGGTGCAATGTTGGTGACACGCCATGGAAAGAAGCAGTGATAGGCCAAGATGCAGAGTTGGTGACACACCATTGAAGGAAGCAATGACACGGCAAGGTGCAGAGTTGGTGACACGCTATGGAGGGAAGCAGTGACATGCCAAGGTGCAAAGTTGGTGATACGCCATTGAGGGAAGCAGTGACAGGCCAAGGTGCAAAGTTGGTGACACGCCATGGAAGGAAGCAGTAACACGGCATGGTGTAGAGTTGGTCACATGCCATGGAGGGAAGTAGTGACACGCCATGGTTCAGAGTTGGTGACACGCTATGGAGGGAAGCAGTGACACTGCAAGGTGCAGAGTTGGTGGCACGCCATAGAGGAAAGCAGTGAGACGACAAGGTGCAGAATTGGTGACACGCCATGGAGGGAAGCAGTGACAGGCCAGGGTACAGAGTTGGTCACACGCCATTGAGGGAAGCAGTGACACGCCATGGTTCAGAGCTGGTGACATGCCATGGTATAGAGTTGGTGACACGCCATGGAGGGAAGTAGTGACACGGCATGGTGCAGAGTTGGTGACATGCCATGGAGGGAAGCAGTGACACGCCATGGTTCAGAGTTGGTGACACGCCATGGAGGGAAGCAATGACACGGTAGGGTGCAGAGTTGGTGACTCACCATGGAGGGAAGCAGTGACAGGCCAAGGTGCGAAGTTTGTGACACGCCATTGAGGGAAGCAGTGACACGGTAGGGTGCAGAGTTGGTGACACGCCATTGAGGGAAACAGTGACACGGTAGGGTGCAAAGTTAGTGACACGCCATTGAGGGAAGCAGTGACACGCCATGGTTCAGAGTTGGTGACACGCCATGGAGGGAAGTAGTGACAAGCCTGGTTTAGAGTTTGTGACAGGCCATGACAGGAATCTGTGACAAGCCATGACAGGAATCTGTGACACAGCATTGCTTGAACATCTGACAAGCCATGGTTTGATTTGAAATATGTGACACGACATTGGTTGAAAAGCTTACATGCCATGGATTGAAATAGAAGAAAAAAATGGGTAGTTAAGAAGGTAACTATTTAGACTTCCCCTTAATGAAAAGAAAAAAATGAATAAAATATAATTTTTATTTATTTATCATAGTAAATAGTTCATTTTCCTTTCATTTCCTTTTCCTCATTCGTAAACGTCTGTGTGAAGGAACCAAGGGCGGTTTGATTCATTTCTCATTGCAAAAGTAGAAGAGAGTTCGACTTTGTTGTTTAGAAGGTTAACGACACCACTGCAACAGGAAGAAGATGTCGATTATCAGTGAAGAGGTAAGTGAGCCTGAAAAAAAAAACCAAAAAAAAAACTTCCTTGATTTGATTTCGGTAATTTTGAATTTTTTTATTGGGTTTGTTTGATAGATATGTTCGTGTTTTTTGCAAATGTTAAGTTTAAACTGTTTTTTTCCTAGTTTGATGGTTTTTGGTGTTCAGTGGTGCTGGGTTTACTAGTCTTTGGGGTTTAGCGTGTCACGACATTGGGTGTTTAATATGCATGGCGTGTGACAACATTTTACTTGATATGCATGGCGTGTGACAATATTTTATGTGATATGCATGGCGTGTGACAACATTTATTTATTTATTTTGTATACCTTGTTGCACATTATTGGTTAATTGACTTTTGCATGTGTGCCATGTTATGCAGCTGCAGCGTAGACAATATGAGGATCTTGACAGTTTCCTCATTGTGCCGAGGGAGAAGTGGGCGTCTAATGTCGCAATAAAAACCCATTGTAAGTGGTCCCAACTCCATTACATCAACAAGATTCTTCAAGGGAATGGGGAGTATGATGCAGTGAAGCGTACCTACTTCAGAATGTTCCTTGACATCTATCCGCAAGGTTACTTTAGCGTTGGTCTCCTTCACAACATAATGATTCGTCGAATCAATGAAAGGAAGGCAATGGAGGAGGAGCTATGGTTTGTTATCGACAAGAGCAAGGCGAGGATATCAAAGCAAGAGTTCTGCCTTTATAACCGGGATAAAGTTTGGTCTAATGTCTGATGTGTTCACACGTCCGTACGAAGTGGTTGCGGACGGAATTCATGCAAGATACTGGGACGGCCAAGAGAGCATTAAACTACAAGCTTTACTTGACACGTTCCTATTTGGGTAAGACTATCGTAGACAAGTGACGCCTTGATTACTGTCGTTGGTGGAGGACCTTGATGCTTGGAACGGATTTTCGTGGGACCACTATGTTTGGAGGCTCACCTTGGACTACCTATTGAAAGGGTTCGAGGTGCTTACCTCAAACGTAGCAAAGGAAAGCCGGTTACGGTATAACATCTACGGCTTTGTATAGGTGATACAGGTATGGTCACATTTACAGCTTCGGTTTTCTTTTGACAAAATAATTTATTGTTGCACTGTTTTATAATTTACGTCTGATAATGTTTCTAATTGACTTGGAGTTCTGGGCATTGGAGGCAATTCCAGCCTTGTGAAAAATAGTAGCCCCCTCTGCTTCGAAGGAAAACATCTACCCACAAATGTGTAGATGGCAATGTAATCAGAAACCAAAAGACTTGTACAAGGTAGTGGATAAGTTGGAGTTATCTGAGCATGTGAGTAAACAACAATAAATTTTTGCTTCATATTTGTATAAGAAATTTGCCTCAAATTTAATCAGAACATATTTTTTTGTTATTTGCAGTTGTGGGCACTAGAGACGTTAGAGCTTACCTTGGAAAAGGCCAGCCGGGGAGTATTTGGTGGACCTTGATGTCCCGCTATTGGAGGGCCATCAGTACATGCCAATAAGGCACATGAAGGATCGGGCAGAGCAGCTTGGTGTCGCTACCAGGGAGAAGAGGAGAAGCTTGAAGGAGAAAAGATCCACCGCTGCCACTAAACGGATGTGCACCACCTTTTCTGTTGTTGATGAGCTGTCGGCCCCTGAGTTGATGGAACAAGGGGACGACCATGGTCCAGGCAGTGAACAGCCGGTAATTACAGTTCTAACATATTTTTTTTCATCCATTTGATATGTGATTATCAACTAACATTTCTGTGTTTATAGTTGGACCAAGCGACAGCAGCTCCACAACCACCCACCGATCCTCCTCAGACAAATAGTCGTAACGATTCGTCTGTAAGTTTGATTCTAACGATTTATGTTCAAAGTTTCCACATATGTTTATCTAGTAACACAATAACTTATGTTATTGCAGTTCAAGGAGGCAACGTCCGGTCCTCAACCATCGATGGCTCATTCGTCGGTAAGTTTGGCTCTAATGATTTATGTTCAAAGTTTCCACATATGTTTATCTAGTAACACAGTAACTTATGTTATTGTAGTTCACGGAGGTAATGTCCGGTCCTAAACCACCGATGGCTTTGGCTCCGGCTCAACCACATACTGCCAATGAGTCATCGGTAAGGATATTAAAGTTGTTATGGTTAATGTTCATACGTTTCATATATGATTATTGAATAACACCACTAATATATATGTTATTGTAGTTGACCCAGTCGGCAAGAGTCAATGATGGCATAGTCACGAAACGTCAGTTTTAACGGATCATGAACAAGCATCAGAAAGACATGTCGGAGCTGAATGCATCAATTCAGTCATTAACTGTTGCGCTGGAAACACTAGAAGATCGTATCGTTGCATAGGTTCTAGACGGGCTGAAATCACAAGAACGTTAATCTTTCTGCGCTTGTATTTTGCTATTTTAGGTCATTTAGGTTTAAGGGTGTACCTCAATTTTTTTAATGACATTTATGCTTTATGGTTTTCTATTCGCTAATGAATTTTTCCATTTGTCTCGTTCTGTAGACCAGTCCTTTATCTGACAATGCTGGTGCAGATCACGATGATCTTGATGATGGGTAGTTTGATGACCATGGTGTCAGCCTTCAATCAAATGATGTTGAAGGAGACGAGATTGCTGAGGTCGATCCGATTGTGGATACTTTCGTCGGAAGGGAGGGAGACCTTCAGTTAGTCGTGTTAGTTATAGAGCATTTTCCTCAGTCCGATGCGATCGTCGTGGAAGCAACAGGATCGGACCAGCTTCCTCATATCACTCTCGAAGCCACCAGGTCACGGCTGCCGTCACCACTGTCATCCGATGTCCATCATCTTGCAGCAGTAATTGCCGACCCTAATGAGTAGGCACGGGTGATAATGGCGAGCAAATACCTCGCAAGCCTATACGTCGACCCTTCATTGAGCCGTCGGGAGGTGAATGACACCATGATGGAAGCCTACAAAGCTTTCAAGAAAGACCAGTTTGTGAGGTAAGCTTGTAAATATCAATTCATTGTTATTTTTTAATGAAACATTCATCCACCGTCGCTTATCAAATTCATTCTGTTACATATGCAGGCGTAACATCGGAATCTTAGGGGATCAAGGTGTTGAATTTTTCACAACATTAGAGGATCCCCGAGAAGAAATGACAAGTGAACATATCGACGTATGCCTCAACGTTTTGTGTAAGTAGACGACAGGGCCAAAATTGAAGTTGTACACTGCCCGTGCATGCGTGGTTGACACGATATTCTTTGTAAGTTTATTTCAAAAATTTTCAAATCTTTCTAAGCCTTTTAGTGCATTAAATGTAAACTAATGTAATGTTTTTTTGTTTACAAGACACCATCCATATGTTACACTTTGGCATATGAAACTGAAGATGCTCGGTCGAGCATGTAAATTTCAAATGACTTGCAAGGGTATGTGGAGAGTGAAAGGCCGACATATGGGATGAAATGGGAAGATGTCGATTTTATCCTCACTCCTTACAATGCAGGTGGGCGTTGGGTGGTGGCAAAGATCGACTTGGCGAGGTGGACGATCAAGGTGGTGGACTCCATAGCAACTTCGGCCGCTAAGGATAACGGAGTTCGTGCGGAACAACTGAAGCCACTTGCAACAATTTTTTCAATTATTTGCCACCAAGTCGATTATTTCAGCAAAACACGGTGGAAGACACATGATTTGAGGCCGATACCAATGGAAATTGTTTTGCCTAAACCTAATGTGCATCGGCAGAATGATAGTGTGAACTGCGGCATGTTCATAGTAAGCTACATTGATGTAATTTTGCAATTGGACCTGATAAGAGTTAAGCAAAATATGATTGCAAAATTGCATCTCCAATACGCGCACGAAATATTTTCCAATAGCTGTGTAAGCAAACCATGAACATATCGGCCCTTCTTTGTACAAAAAAATTTTTTTATATAGAATTCAATTTAGAGACAATTTTTTTGTATACACAATAGAAATTGTATGTGTACCATAGTTTTATTTTTTGTATACTCACTTCATTATTTTTATACAAAATACAATTTTTTTATATAGACAATTAATTTTATACAAAAATACATTATTTTTGTTACCTAATTTTGTATCCTAATAAATTTTTTTGTATCGCAATTTTGTATAGACATCTTCTTTTGTTTTTATACACAAATCCAAGAAGTCAGCGTGTCACACCATCGAACTGGAAGCACTTGGTGTGTCACGCCATTGGTAATGTGCAATCGGCATGTGACCAGAGTTGGGCCGTCGCATGTCACCCGCCAAAGTGAACGTTGTTAGCGTGTCACGCCATTAACCACTCTGCGTGTCACGACAGTTGGGGCGTAGCCTATCTCGACATTTGGGGCGCAGCATGTCACGCCATTGAACTGGAAGCAGTCGTCATGTGATGCCATCGACAATATGCACTCGGTGTGTCACGACAGTTCAGGCGTAGCCTGTCTTGAATTAAACCACTTGGCGTGTTAGCATCAAAATCTGTATGCACCCGGCGTGTCACGGCAGTTTTTGCATGCACTTGGCGTGTTACTACCAGAATTCGCATGCACCTGGAGTGTCATGACAATGTCTGTATGCACTTGGAGTGTCACCATCAATATCCATATGCACTTGACGTGTCAGCACCAGAATTTGCATGCACCGCGGTGTCACAACAGTGTTTGCATGCACTTGGCATGTCACCACCAGTATCAGCATGCACTTGGCGTGTCACCACCAGTATCAATGGGTACTTAGCGTGTCACCACCAGTATCCATATGCACTTGGCGTGTTATCACAGTGTTTGCATGAAGTGGGCATGTCACCACAGTGTTTGCATGCACTTAGCGTTTCATCAAGCGTGTCATTGACATATACAATTACAACCTAATCTCAACCCCCACACCAAATGATTCCATGATCAAAACTGCCACTTGGCATTTCTTTTATTAGCTTAGCGTAATATATTTATATTTTGTTCCTTATATTTCAATTTTGTTTTAAAAATAAAACACTACATTCAATTCAATTTAATAAGACAATCGTTATTTGATTTGATTTTATCTATAAATTATTTTAATCTCATAGTAATAAATGCAATGCAATGATTCATATATGAATTTTAGTTGGATGATTTATGGGTTTTTTAAACATAATTGGTGATAATAATTTGATTTTATATTTAATATGTAAAAATTTAATTAAAAATAATTATGATGATTCAAAGATGAAAGTTGATTGGATGATCCATAAATTCTTTAAATTTGTCTGATCAAATCATGCGTTTAAATCAAAACCTCATGTGATATGTTTTTAATTGGTCAAAATTTTTCTCTTCCTACACTTGCATCCTATACAATAAACTCCTTGCTACAATATTATTTCTTTAATTTTTTTTTATTTTGTTAAGTGATTTGCTTAAAGATTTATATAGAGGTATTAATAAGATTAATTATTAAATTAAACGTTGTTATTAAAAATTGACAAAAAGAAATTGACTATTAAGATTTAAAAAGCTATTAAAGTTAGATGAAATTTTAACAAAATTAATAAAGAAGACTCGTCTATAACAAGAAACTAACAAACAGAAACCAAATATGAGTGAATGTAAGATACTACAAGTTGGAATTGTGATAAAGGTATTGCACATGGGTTACACATTTAGTTAGGCCAACAATCTGTCTTCATCCACAACACACCCTACGTTTTCAAACATTGTCCTTCGGATTAGATAGTTATTGCGTGTGTGACCGATTTCTTTGCAACTTGAACATGCTTTCGGTCAATGCACTAGTGAAGGCGCTGATTGACTTGGAAATGGTGCCGAATTTGTTGATGGATTTGCAAATAGAGATGGGCAATTTTGTCTGTTATGCCCATACCTTTTGCATTGTGAACATCTCCGTACTTGACTGCCTTCACCAACCGATGGAATCCTTCTCTTCCTAGGTCTTCCTACTTGGCCTCACCAAGGTGGTGGCAAGACGACAATTTGTTTCACATGCGGGGGGATGTCCCACTCACTAGGATGCCCTATTGGGCGAATGGACCATGCATAACCCTCTACCAAAACGGTTGTCTTGTAGTAATCAGTGCAGAATTCAATGGCTTTACGTTTGCATTTACTGAAAAATACAATGAACTCAATCTTTAAGCAGAATGTAAATGCTATGTCAATTAAGGATCAAATAAGAAATAAAGAAAATATATTCTAACCTTATTGTTGCAATGGCATGGCTACATGATAATAATGTTTGGAACTCATAGCATGAACACGTCTTCGTGGATAGGTTAACAAGTCTGTCCATCTTCCCGTCTTTAACTTCAAACTCCACTCTATTGATAAACTTAACTACAAAGCGATGTGCATTATTGAAGCGTTTGCTCAATTGGTTTGCAACCTAAAGGCTGAAGGGCATGGTCACCTTGATGGCCTCCTTGTATCGGTCATGGAACCAATGTTGGAACATATTTTTTATGAACTTGATCAAAACAGTGGTTGGTATTTGTCTTGCATGCTTCAAGCAGGAGTTAACACATTTCGCAATGTTTGAGGTTATCATTTGGTATCGCCTTGCCGGTGAACATGCACGTGCCCATCTTTTAGGGCCTATTCTCAAAAGATTAGCATGGGCTCCCATATGAATCTGCTTGAGTTGATTTATATGTTTGTTGAAATCGAAAAGCTTATAGCAATCTCGAGCAAAGGTGAAAATCAACGAAATGTCATCGTGCTTGAACTTGTTTTTAAAGTTTTTCTTCAAATGGAAACCGTATAAACCGTAGTGCGCTTTTGGGTATGAATTTTGGATTGCTTTCTTAATGCTGAGATGCTGACCAGAAATGAACATAGTGTTTTCAGGATAACCAACCGCATTACGTAGCTTGCTGAAAAACCACGTCCACGAGTCTTCGTCCTCAACATGGTCGATGCCAAATGTAACTGGATATACACACTCGTTTGCGTCTTTGCATACAATGATAAACAGAACACCCTTGAACCTACCTTTCAGATGTGTCGCATCAATTGCAACCGTAGGATGCATTACATCCATAAATCCCTAAATACAAGCCCCGTATGACTAGAAACAATATTTGAATCTTTCAGCCTCATCAGTAGCCACTGTAGTGACTGTGCCAGGATTTTCTTGTTCCAACATATAAAAATACAAGGGTAGTAGTTGAAATGACTCCTCCGGGGGACCGAAAACAAGCCTCTCCGCATACTCCTTTGCTTGCCAAGCCTTACCATACAAGCATTCCAATCCCCACTGAACCCTCATCTCACCAATTATGTCCTTAGGTCTCAATGCTACTCCATTAGCCCAAAGCTTGTGTGCCATAAGTTCACCGATAATTTTCACACTTGCAGTTGGAAATCGCCCTTGCAAACCATCAACGGTACATGTGTGTTCTTTGTGGAACGTTCGAACTTGCCAATACTCTCTTCTGTCAGGTAACTTCATTGAATGCACATTGAACTTGCATGCCTTGTCCTTGCAACCAACTTCATAACGACCTTTACATGACCTTTTTACTTTTATCCTAAACTGCTCTTTTAGAGCCAACATGTTCAAAGCTCGTTTCCACTTCGCCTTTGAGGAAAACATTCTTCCTTTGTATAAGCAATCATCGACACATGTCGACTCCTCAGTGGTAATTGTTTGGAAAGAGAACCTTTTTGCACCTGCAATTTGCCACGTACAAGATATTCCTGCATTTCCCCTTTCTTGGTAACTATCATCGAGTAATGTATCAACGAAATGAATCCCGTCCTCACCAGCGATGGGGTTATTGTATATGGGGTTATCACACTGAACATTTCCTACATCAAAACCTTCAACAGGTTCCGTTTCACCTCTAACATCTTCTGTTTTGCCTTCAACATTATTGCAAATTGGAATACCGTTGTCATAAAACCAGTCATTGTCTGAACTATCATGATCCCATTCGTCAAGCCTATCATCTGAATTGTAATCAAATCTATCTTCACTGGCATTAAATAAATCCTCATTCCCTCATCACATGCAGTATTATCCTCCAATGTTCTAGTGTTAACCTCCAATGTCACAATGTTGTACTCAAGTGTTGTATTCTCATTTGAAATTGGCATTACACACTCTACGGTTTCACCCGATTATAGCATTCCTTTAACAGAAGCAGCTAATTGGTTTGATCCACATCCTAATCAAAATTGTGCACCCAACTGTTCTATCAATGTCGTCTGTCTATCGGGCTGCACAAACTCCTGTGCATACCTCAATTGTGAGTTATGGATCGAATGCTCTGGTATATATGAAGCATTGTAAATCTTATTTTGATTAAGCTGATTACCATGTTGTTCAGCTTTTTCATGTGACATAACATTTGTTTGGCGTCTCTTAATGCTGACGTACACAGCCGGGACATTCCTCTATTCTAGTAGAATTAATGCAACATCTTCATCGTCCTTGATAATTGGTCATGATAACTCCCCGGTTGTACTGATCAAGGCATGTAACTCAATCTCGTCAATTTTTGAGTTTACCCCAACGACATCTTCAACCAGCTTTATCAAGCCTGCAAACGATAGATCACTCATAACCCCCCGTATTCGTGACTCACCACCCTTGTAAATGCCATCCACCCACTGACCACCGTGTCTTGTCACAAGTTGTAGAATTGGAACTCCATTGAAATTTTGAAAACAAAAATAATTATTTAATTTACTTAATTATTTAATTATTTACTTAATTACTGGTGGTGACACGCCAAGTGCATGCGGATACTGGTGGTGACACACCAAGTGCATGCATACATGGTGGTGACCCACCAAATGCATGCGGACACTGGTGATGATACGCCAAGTGCATACAGATACTGGTGGTGACACGCCAAGTGCATGCGGACACTAGTGGTGACACGCCAAGTACATGCCGTCTTATATGGTCACACGTTGAGTAGATGCATGGCGTGTAACAATTCTGTGCAATGTTTCTAATCCGTCTTCTAATTTACACAAAAAGTTTCACAAATTTATGTGTTGCAGCAATAAACCCAATAACATACCTTGATGTCATCTCCGCTATGGGGTCTATTTTTCGAGGACAATATGGCCAGATGGTGAGAGATAGACCACAACACGATGACAATGGTGCTCAACAAAGAGTTGACAGAGCTCATACAGTTCATAGAGCTGATGATGATGGTGCTTAACACAAAGTTGACAGAGTTGATACAGTTTATACAGTTCAAAGAGCTGAGAGAGAAAGATGAGCGAGCTCAAACAACTAAGCATTAATTTTTAATTTTTTTCAATGGCGGGAGGCAGATATCGGTAACTTAATTTGCCACAATGTTTTTTAAGGGTAATTTCGTCTACTCATGCTTCTTTGTGGCTAGAAACAGATAAGTTTATCATTGTGGTTATTTTTGAAATCACCCTATTAGGAGGGCTATTTCTCACAATTTCATTTATAAATTACTACACTAACTTTAAAAAGTAACTCCTTTTTTTATTTTATATTAAACATTATATATATGTAGTTATATCTTACATAAGAAAGTACAAGGGATATGAAACAAATTCATTAAACAATGATAATTTCAAGACCTTTTTCTTTTTTATCATCAGTCAAAAAAGTTGATTTGCTATATTTAAAATTTTGATTGTTTAATAGAATACATAATTTATTCATCACCCTATAGTGTAAATTTTTTAAAAAATAGCATGGATTGAAGCCTACATTAATGAAATAATATATAAATAATTTGATTGTTTAAATAAGTAAATATAGTGTCACGACCCAAAACTCCCATCGAGCTCTTGACAACTGCTGCGACGTCTCGATAGGTATTCATACCCTGAATATCGACCGAAACCTCGCAAGGCTTTTATATCAGTTTTCTTGCCTCCCCTGTGAGCAATCATTGCCAAACATCATGTCTTAAGGGATTTTAAGCTTTTTCCAACTCAAAACAGTAGAAAAATAATTTTCGCCTCACAGGGGTATTTTGGTCATTTTTTCTCAAATTTCTAAATTTGACCAAAAATGTAGTAGATGAGTGGAAAACGCATATGTCATGATTAAAATTAAATTTAGATGTCTAAAACGTTGTTTTAGATTAAAATTATAACTATTTGAATATAATAAAAATATTCAAGAAAATATTCTATTTTTTTATAAAATAATTTTTATAGAGTTATCGGTAAACAATTTTTTGGGACGTAAAAGTAAAATAAATTCTTACATAGAACAATAAAGTTAACCAGAGTAAACAATTTCATTTATAGTGACACGTGGGCCCTCGAATATTCAAAAGTAGAGAGGACAGTGAACCTACTGTTGGTGAGGTTGCAAAGCCAACTGTAGTCCTTTGGAAACTCAGCTATCTACTAACTAATTTGGGCTTGAAAGGGGTGGAAAGGAGAGTGGTGAGTTTTCACAACTCAGTGAGTAAACAAATATCACCTAAAATATCTAAAGGCGAGTAAAAGGAGACAATGAAACTATCTATCTCCATAGAGTTTAATATCATGAAAATTCATTTAAATCAATTACAGTAAATTCATTTCACTCGAATAATTTCTAAGGCTTATGATTTCTTGAAAATCACGGCTCGTGCCATAAAAACTTATACTTGGGGATACCTTGGCTGAGGCATCTAACCGAGTCTGTCAAGGCTGTTAAAAATCTCATATACACGTAAACATATTTTTACGTTTGAAGAAAACAGACGTTCCTTACCGTTAGCTGAGTTCACCTTCATGTGGTGGTTTGGCGTGAAGTGAACTCTGTTATACCTCAGGACAACCCTTTACGCCTCTACAACTGAGATAAAAATATATAGTGGGGTTTATCGTGCCCCCTCTAAATAGGCTGGCCCACGAAAACCTGACTACTGCGGTAGTTCATATCCCACCAATTCAATAAACATTTCGATAACATGACTTGGCAATTTCATTGCTAACCAGTTTATCAAGACAAAGCAAACAGCTCACATTTTTCAATACAATTATCAATTTAGCCAATCATGCCATAATATCATAAGCCATTTGATTCAAATCATAATTTACAATACAACCTATAGTCTCCAATTACTCTAATTTCAAATCAATCATCCAATTTTCAATTCAATTTATAAAAATTCAATTTATTTTATAAATTCACATTTTTTCTCATAAAACAAGTAATTCACCAATTAAAATCATTTTTCACAAATCACCGAATTGAATAAAATTTACTCTAGATAATTAAGACGATAATAAGTTTACTCACTATTTTCGAGAATCAAATTCGGGTATTCCGACTATTAATCCTCAAGTGCGATTTCTTTGCCTTTGTCAGAGGATTCACCACCTTGCACAGTCAAGAAATTTACCACATTGGTGCTAAACTGTAATAAACTAATTTTAGACTCTATATTAATGCATGATATGAAATGCAAATTGTCCAGATATTGTCTAAACGCAATGTTGGCCTATTTTGGTCTTTCACTCAATTAAATGGCCACCGGGTCCAATTTAGTTCCAAATTGCTCCATTTCTTTTCTAATACTTCAAATCACCAAACATAAGCTAAATAACCTAAAATTTAGCATAACCACCTTCACATTTCTTCATGAGAAATTCAGCCATGGTAGATGCACTAACACCATGATTTTTCCTACTTAATTTCCACATCATAACTCATCATTTCCTAACCAATTTACTTGAAATAAAAATCAAATTCATCCTCAACACACTACAAGGTAGGTTCAGCCAATGAAGGGTGGTAGGAAAAATGAAATTTTTTTCTTGTTGTTTTGCTTCCAAACATGATAAACTAACTAAAATCACTAACATAACTTAAAATCAACTCAATTTCAACATCAAATTCTCTCTATACCCATTCGGCCAGCCATGAACCCATTATGAAAACATGTAATTCAACCATGGAAAATAAGGACAAATGCTTGAGAAAGATAGATTTCAAGTTTAATTTGATAAATCTTACCTTTTGTCACAAAATCTTTGAAAAATCAATGAATTTTCTTGGTTTTCTTAGCTAGGGTATGTTTCTCTTCTTTTCTTCCCTTTTCTTCCTTTTGCTTCCTTTGGCCAACCAACATAAGTGAGTGGGGAGGGTTCATGTGCTGATTTTTAAAGGAAAAGATAAAATAATCAAGCTTGCCACATGTCATTTTCTTATTGGCCCACAATTTAAAAACTTATCCTTTAATCTTTTATTCACCACCACATAAAACACTTTAATTGTCCTCCACATAAATTTTTAATGGATGAATTCTATGAGCATGACAAGTGTTGGTGGTGTAAAATTACCATTTTGCCCACGGGATGGCAAAATGACTATTTTGCCCCTATGCTCCGAAAAATACCGAAAATTAAAATTTTTCGCTTGTCAACTTCAAATCATACTCCAATTAGTCCAATTTGGTCTAAATCTCATTTAACATTTCAAAATTTTAACCTTGGGTGGCAAAGTTACCATTTTGCCCATAAATCTCGAAAATTTCAAATTGACTCCAAATCGGTCCTCGAACTCTGAATTACCATTTTAAGTCATTTTTGGAATTTGAAATTCTTAATTTCATCTTAAAATCTCTATTTTAATTAGTTCGAGGTTTAATTCAGCTTAGTTGTACCACTAGGTGCACTACCGACTTTTATCTATTTTTTCGAGATATTCAAGTATGCAGGCATGATGTCAAATATATGAATGACATGATAGATATTTTTAGAGCTGGGCTTGATATATAGTGGAGAGAAAAATGCCTTTACCTCTTTTTTATAAGCTACTAATAGATCATGGTCTAGTTAGAACCTTCAAAAAGGTTGTAAAGGGTGAGCAGTTGATGCATGTTGAAAGTAAACCTAAATTGTAACCTCTTGTGAAAGAAAAAGAAGAAGAAGATATTGGTTTAAAAAAAGCGTTAGAGAAAGAGTGAATAGTACTTAAAATTATTTTTAAAGATAATTTTTAAAATTTAAAATCAGTTTAAAAAATTTAAAGATGGATAGTTTAAAAACTTATCAAGATTAACAAACACCAAATAAAAGAAAGTTAAGAGAAGTAGATAATGTCGGCACTTGTTCTTGTCTGAATTTCTTTTATTTTTACTAGGCTAGTACCCGTAGCTATGCTACGAAAAATGTCACAAGAAATATAAATTATTTTGTATTGGATTTCAATATGGTACCTTTAAATTATAAATTTTGTAGAGAAAAAAGTAAATTGGTATTAATTACAAATAGCTATTTAATTTGGTTTCAATCACGGGAAAGTTGGTAGAAGATAAATTTATATCAATAGTATATATAACAACAACAGTTCTTTAAGTAAAAGAGATAATAAAATAATCAAAAGGGAACAACATAAGTACATCACATTGTTAAAAAGCAGGTTCCTATTTTGGTTATACATTATGATCACACTGTTAGACAACTGCTAGATATGTCTAACTATGATGATAGAAAACAACAAAAATTGATTGTCAACAATAGTTACATCATGGATTATTTCATTAAAATCGCTACTACGGTTTAAACAACGATTACTTTATTCATGTCTTCTTCTTTTTCTTAGACCTTCATTTGACATTGTATCTATGTAATATGTACAGATTTAATATATTAATTCCTATGAAAGTACCATACATATTTGAAAGTTAAACAATCAATTTATGTAATTTTTACATAGAAAATAAAATTGCTTATTGAACGAACAATAATCTACAATTCTTCAATTAATATAGCTATAAAAGTAAGCTTTTAAAATATAAACCATATCTCTTTGATATAAATATGTATTAGCTATTCTACTTTTGTCACGACCCGGAACTCACATCGGGCCCATGACAACCGCCGCGACGTCCCGATAGACACTCATTACCCGGAATGTCGATCGAAATCTTGCAAGGCTTAGCATCAACTTTTGCATCTTCCCGGTGAGCAACAATTATTAAATCTCACATTTCAAGAAATCATGAGTCGTTTTCAAATCAAAACAATAAAATATTATTTTTCGGCTCACAGGGGCATTTTCGTCATTTTTCTTCGAAAATCTCGAAACCAGCTAACAATGTAATAGGTAAGTAGAAAACACATATTTCATGATTAAAAATAAATTTAAGAGTCTAAAACATTCGTTTGAAGTAAAAATTTGACTATTTGAATATAATAAAAATATTCAATAAAATAAACTATTATCTTATAAAACAATTTTTTTAATAGCATAAAAGCAAAATAAAACTATACATACTGTATTACAAATAAATAGAGTACGCAAATACATTTACAATGACACGTGGGCCCCCAGATAACCAAGAAGGTATAAGTCATTAACCTTTGCTTCCTAAGGATGCAACTTCGAGATTATTTCTCAATGTGATCGACTATCCACAATCTATCCTGAGCCTGAAATGTGAGTAAAGGAGGGTGGTGAGATTATAAAATCCCGGTGAGTAAATAGACATCATAAAAAATATCTAAAGTCGAGTAAATGGAGACAAATTCAAATTCATTCTTCGTATTACAATTCATCTTATTTCAACTCATTTTAACTAAGTAAAATAGAATCATTTTACTCGAATAATTAATATGGCTTATGAATCTCTCAAAATCTTGGCTCTTGCCAAAATCATTCTCGGGGATACACCGACTGAAGCATCTGATCGAGACCGCCAAGGCTGTTCAGTGTAGTACACACATGAACATATTTTTAAATTTGAAAATCTAGCCATTCCTTGGCATTGGTTGAGTCTCACTCTCACGCGGTGGTCCATGTGAAGTACACTCAAATCTTTACCTCAGGAGACACCCTTCACACAGCTCTCCTATTGAGATAAGAGACATCTGATTCTGTGCCCCTTCTGATAGGCTGGTCCATAGAACATCCACTGTAGGGATTACGGATTATTTTATCTACCACCTGATTTATAAAATTTTAACTACATGACATGGCAATTTATTGCTAGGTCTGGGTCTACATCACTTGACTTACTGGACTTATTGGTAACGTCACAAGTCCCGCAAAACTTTCTCGCCAAGTTTCGAACCCTAGATCTTTTCAAACTTTCCTCAAAGGGAACACTTTTACCATTTCAAATCTAGCCTCTCAAGGTTGAGTACATAGTACATATAATTTCAATACAAACCAGTTTAGCCAATCATGCTCACATATTGTTATAAGCCATTCAATTTAAACACAATTTATAACACAACAAATAAATAATTTCAATTACTCTAATTTCCAAAAATCATCATTTAATTTCTAAAAGATTCATAAAATTCATTTTATTTTATAAATTCACACTTTGCTTATAAAATAAAGCAATTTACTCTTTTAAAATCATTTTTTCACAAAATCACAAAATCGGATAAAAACCTACTTTAGATAATTAAAATGACAATAAGGTTACTCACAATACTAGGAGTTCGAAATACTCTTATTATCGGTTCTCGGGTACAATCTCTCACCCGTACCAAATGGCTCCCCACCTATCCATATTGCACAATACACCATTTACCACATTAATGCTAGACCATTATAAAACTAATTTAGGCTCAATGTATATGCATGAAATGAAATGCAAATTGTCCAAATACCGCTTAACCGTGGTGTTGACGTAATTCGACCTATCACCCGATTAAATTACTAATGCGTCCAATTTAATTCCAAATTGCTCCATTTCTTTTCTGATAACTCAATTCACCAAACACCATTCAAATAACACCAATTTCAGCATTAAAACCCTTCTATTTCTTTATGGAAAAATTCAACCATTACAGTGCACTAACACCATGATTTTTCCTACTTAATTTTCTCACCATTATTCATCATTTTCTAAGCCATTTCTCTTAAAACAAAAATCAATTCACCGACATACACATCATAGGGCATTTGGCTATTGATGGATGGTGGGGGAAATGAAATTTTTCCTTGTTGTTTTGCTTCCAAATGTGATTAACTAACTCTAAACACTAACATAACTCAAAATCAATCAATTCCAACATCATTTCTCGCACCATACCCATTTGGCCTACCACTCATTCATTATGAAAACAAGCAATTCAACCATGGAAATGAGAAAATAAAGCATGGGTATGCTAGATCTCAAGCAAAAATTGAAAAATCATACATTATCTTGCTTGATTCCTTGAAAAGTCAATGAATTTCCTTGATTTTCCTAGCTAGGTTTTTGTTTTCTCTTTGTTTTTCCTTTTTCTTCCTTATTTTCTTCCTTTGGCGGAATATGGTGAGAGAAATGGGATAAATATGGGCTGACTTTTATAGAAAATAATAAAATATTCTTGCTTGACACGTGGCACTTTGTGATTGGTCTATTTTTCTTTTTATACTTAAATATTTGACTTTTTCACTTAAATTTTCCACCACATCTTTATACCATATTTATCCATTCCCACAATAAATAAAATCCACAAATTTGACTAGTGTTGGGGGTGAAAATTTACCGTTTTGCCCCTATGCTTCAAAAATACCAAAAATTAAAATTTTTCACTGCTAAACCTCATATTATGCTCCAAATGATCAATCTTGGCTAAAAATTTCTTCAAATATCCAAATTTAAATTTTAAGTGGCAAAATGACCATTTTGCCCCTAATTGGTCAATTTTCCCGATTGACTTCAAATCGATCCTCGAACTCCGAATCGTCATTTTAAGTCATCCCTAGACTGTGAAATTCTCAATTTCAGGGCTGACAACTTAGGGCTGGGCTTGACAACTTTTTATATATAATGTCAAATATATAAATGTCATGACAGACATTTTAAGGCTGGGCTTGACAATTTTTTTGCTGGTTATGGTTGCTATGCAGGTGTGTTTCAAATGTGGGAATATTTTTCTTTAGATCTCTTACTTTTGACAGGGATGGCATTTTTAGGAACGGCATGATTAGAGCATCAATGCAGCGAAATAAAAATTGAAATAAAATTAAAATCATGCCTCCTACCATGGATCACCTCGGTTGTTTAACGCAAAATTAGGTGCCACATAAAATCAAAATTTGTACCTTTCCAAGTGATATCGTAATCAAATGGATTCCTTTTCTTGACAAAACGTGAACACCTTTTGTGTGAAAGAATCCCAGCCAATCAATCGTTTGGCCTCCAATGATGCACACACGATTACAATGGATCCTTCTCAATGAGAGAGTTTTATGCCACGGGCTTATGCTAGTAAGTGGACAACAATTTGTCCTCCTTTTACTTTTGATTTCCAGCAAAGAATCAAAAGAGAAATTTTCACAGAAAGAAAATAAAAGTCTCAAGAGTGGTAGCACTCAAGAGAAAAATCTTTTCTTCTTTTTCTTCTCTTAAAAAGAGTGGCTATAAAGTGATATTTATATCTAGCTTTAACTTCTTCAAATTTGCAAAATAGGTCCTTAATATTATAACAATTATAATATTTAACCAATATCTAATTAAACTCTTTTAATTAGGTCTTTAATAGTTAAAACCTATAATTTGATTTAAGTCTAACTTAAATCATCACACTCTTAATTTAATCCAAAATGCAACCTTTGAGTGTGACCTATTAGGTTCCTAACATGTTGGTAATGGAATTGAATTATAATATTATTAATTAATTAATTTAAATGAATCATATTCAATTTTAAATTAACTAATTCAATTCCATAGACCATGATTGGCATCTAGCAATACATCATGGCCACCCAATTGTTAGGAGAGTCAAAGTATTCTTTGACAACCTTTTAGTGTACAGTTTTTCAATGTAATTCATTCCCTCATCATATATCTCGAAGATGATAAAAGCTTGGTGCAATGTCTACTCTTATTGATCTTCGTATTTGTTCTCGTAGTTAAATCATTAGCTTTATGAAGACTCATGAAACTCATTTCATAATCTCATAATCACCTTGGCCAAGGATTTGATTAAGCTAATGTCAACCAAGAATTAATGAGATATTTCCCCTTGAATCACTTGGGGTGATGATTTCTATCTTGACCACTCATTGGCCTTCACATGCTTCATGCTATACCCAAAAGCATCCTGTTTTGGCATCCTTGGTTAGGCACCCGTAGGGATGAAATCAAAGCATAGCACTCCACACATAAGACAACCTGGTGTCTCAAGTCTAGGGAGTATTTACACAACTGACACATGAGAAGTATTGCATAGACACTTGAGTGAAATACCAACTGCACTTCTCATTGCGGGTCATGTTCAGTGAACTCGCTCTTCCATGGTAAGCACCCACATGCTAGTTCCAAGTATCTAAATACTTCAATCCATGAAAACAATTACTTACTTCACAAGGAACATAACATGTGCCAATCTTTGAGCATTATTGATGCCCTGTCTCAATAATACAATGATCGGAAACTTTTAGGAACAATGCTTTAATGCATAAGGATTTCATAATTGTATCCCAATACAATTCCTTTGCAAGGCATATATAGTTCCATGGGCTTTATCTACATAAGTACAAAAGGTAATTAAATCATAAACTTATGGATAAAGAACTACCTCAATGTTATTATGAATAACAAAATGTCATACATGAATATCTCAAAATTGCAATTCCCATACAACCACAGATTGGCTTGTAGGGCTTATACTAACAGGCATGAATTTCGTTAAGTTGTTATGTTTATATTTCTCATTCATTGCTACCTATCTCAATGCAACTGCCGACTCTGAAAAAGGAAATGTATGTAGATCCTTGTATACCTAAAGGTTACTTGCCTTAATGTTTGTCCTAACCCAATCTTAATTATAGACGCTAAACACATCCTAAACCTTACATCCTTGATGCATAAAATAAACCAAAAACCATTAAAGACAATAAAGAGATAAATTCCATCAACTCCTTAATAAATGCATGGAACATATGAAAACAATCATGAAAATTGTAGCTAATTTTTCAAAGGTGAACAAATAGCAAAGGAAATCTGATGCTTGGAACAAATTTGTGGCAGAGATAATATTTTTTTTTTTTGAAAAAGGAGGAGGTTGGTATACAATTTTATCTGTTGTAGCATATATATGCACATCTCTATAGAAATATTTTAATTTTCTACATTTTTCCTTATCTAGCTTTTTGTTACTTTAGTTTCATGATCTAAATTTAGGATTTCAAGGTTCAAGTTGCTGGTAGCTATTGGTATATTGTTTCCTTCTTTAATGATGCTACTCAAACTATTTAACTAACTAATGTTCAACAAAACCAATCAAATCTTAAATTCAAGTCCCATGCAAAACTATTCGACAAATAATTCTAACAAAATCAAAATTTGTAACATAAAACACTTTGAAGATAAAAGAGCATAAGCCTAAATTATACATCTCGTCAAAAAATATATCTTTTAAACCTCATACAAAACCAATCAATCTTAGATTCAAGTCTCATACAAAATTATATATTTAAAGAATAATAAGTTAATCGTAAATCGCATCACCAAAACAAAAAAAATGAATAAAAACAGCAAGAATCAAACTTACGATATAAAACTTGAAATTCTTGAATCAATGTCTACAGCAAAAGAGTCATTTATTGTACAAAATTATTGAACTGAATACCATAAATAGACTAACAAATAAAAATAGCTCAAAAATCAAGGAGACAATGACTGCATTCCATCTATGAAGAAAACAAAGTAAAAGGCAGTTCCTAATTTAAAACTGCATCTCTAGCCATCTTTAATTTTGGTATTATAAATAGCTTTTTCCTTTTTCTTCTATTTATAAGTTATTTCTATTGTTTTATGCATGTTAATACTGCAAGTTTCTTAGTTTCATTCCTTAGCCACCGTTTGCTGAGTTAAGAAAAGAAGAACTTAAGAACGTTGCAAGGGAAGAGATGATCAAAATAGTGCGATCTTTTTTTTTTATTCTCATTTTATAGTGGTACTAAGAAGTTGTTTATTATGAGAGAATACAGCCATGTCAAGTGTCTGCAAAATGTCCAAGATAAGCTGGAATCACATGTAATCTTAACTATTTCTTTGTTAGTACTTATGATTTGCAGATTGATAGTAGTACTAAAAAGTTCAGAATTATTACTTTTTCAAGTATGATTATAATTTTTCCATTAAGTTTTAGTTATGATGGCTCTTCTTTGACATGATTAAGTTGGAAGATTACTAACATAAACTAATAAAAGATATGTTAACTTACTAACAATTCCTCACTATATAGGGGATATGATTTACATCTTTGACATGCTTATCTATGAAAAGTTATATATTTTTAATAGTTATAACATGCAAGAAATCATACAATCAATACCGGCACAACAACCATAGACTTACACATAAAAATAGCTCAAAATGATAGAGATCTAATCATCAAATTAACTGCATTCCATCTATGAAGAAAACAAAAGTAAAAAGCCAACGAGGATTGGAAGCTAAGTGATTAAGATTTATAACTGCCACAAACCAGAGGAAGCTATAACAGAAATCAGTTGGCTGAAGGGAAAGCCTACGAAAAAGAGAGCATTGGCCTTAAAAGTGTAATGTTTTAAAATCTCACATAAAGAATTTGTAAGAAAACACAATTTATTCTTGCCAAATGAAGTAATTTTTAAATAAAATCTTTTGAGTAGTAATTTATTTAATCAAGAACTCACAAATTATCATAACAAATTCAAAACATATATTTTATGTGAAAAAAGCTGGGAAGATATCTTTTCATTTAAACATTCATAAAATACCTTAACATTAATATTACATTCTTCATACATAGAGATAAATAAAATGAATAAAGGATTAATTTGGTAGATGCTAACTCAAACCATTTAACTAATTGAAAGTCATACTATTTATTGTATATGTCAAAGGCTAGTGTCGTAATCATATTTATATATAAATATAGACTCTTTAACTCTTTTTTAGATATGGAGGTGGGAGGGCATATAATTAAAGAATAATTAACTTTTTACTCAGCTAACAATTGCAGGTAATTGCAAAAGAAAAAGTATACAAACTGCAAATTGAGTGAAAGCTAGTTACCACAAAACGTCATCCACACAAAACTATTTTGAATTAAACTAATCTTATTATATAAAATAACAATCAATATTCAAATTTAACCTAATCAAAACAATAAGATATCAAAGAATGTAATGGTCATCCAATAATTGGTCAATTGAAGCTAGTCGCAACAACATGAAAATAGAGCTATTTTTATATATAGTAATAGATTTTCTATTGTATAACCTTCCATAAACAATATTAAACAATTTAACCCACGTAGTTATCTAAAGTAGAAAAAATCATGCATAAAGCAAACAATGAAGGAAAACATCCCAAACAAATTTGTATATAGAAAATAAACAAATAATAAACGATACCCAATTGTAAATATTTAAATAATCTATGAACACAACTGAAGAATCCTTAACAGTAGCTTGAACAACTTGTAAAAATAAAAAAAACAGTATAATCATGAAACATAAATTTCAAGATATTATATGAAATAGAATAAATCAAAATACAAAGTAAATATATAAATGAACAAATCAATATGGATAAAAGTTTCAATTAAAATTATAATTTTTTACCATATATTTGTATAAATATAAATTATAATTATAACTAAATAATTTTTAACATTTATAACATAACTATTATATGAAATTGAAATTATAATATAATATTTAAATATTTGAATTAATTATAATTGTAATTATAACATAAAAAGAGAATTAGACAAACATCTAAATTATTAAAGAAGTTATATAAGCATCTAGATTTAGATTTGTGCTACTCCAACAATGTTGAGTTATTAGAAATATATAAATTATTGAAATTTTAAAGAAGATTATGAGAAAGTAGTTATAACATATTTAAACAAAATGCAAATACCAATTAAAAGTTCAATGCTAACAGAATGCAAATAGCATGTAGAGTATCAAGCAATATCAGTTAATTAATACAAAAGTGTTAATATAAAGCAATTGAATGAATACTTGCTATATGAATGAACCTAAAAGATGAAAAACACTATGCAGTATCTCTAAGCTTGTAATAATTAATTAATATATCTAAAAGAAAAGGAAATTACCATTAGGATATTGCCAAAGTAATGATCTGACATGTTGTCATTCAAAAAAACTAAAATTATGCAGATAACTATAGTTAGAACATAAAAACCCACTACAATGAATGTCCCAGGTATACATGCTATTGAGAAAATGAACATAAAAAAAGGAATATAAAATCAAAGAGAATGCCATATATTAAACATAAAAATGCTAAAAACTACAAAAGAATTCTAAAACAAATAATATCATAACTTTTCAAAAAAAAAATCATACAACTAATAAAATGAAAATCCTACACAAAAAAATATCAAAATGAACCTCATTTACAACATATGAAAACAAAACATATGAGAACATAAAGAAATCAAATCAAACAAATCCTAAACCCAAAATCATAAACAAATAAATGCTAACTCAAACCCCATTTTTAACACACAAAAACAAAAAAAAATAAAAAAAATAAAAAACTGTAAACATATTAATACAGATTGTAAACTCAAACCACTAAAGCAAGAATAACAAAACCTTTCTCTCTCCTATGTAACTTTGCTTGATTCTTATATGGCTAAAGCCTCTCCCCCTCATGGTTTTTCAATTTAAAATTTGAAGGTTTCTTGTGTTTCATCTTTGAGCCTAGGCAAAGATACAATCAATAATATTTTTTGTCTTTTCTAATAATGGGTGTACGTGTAACAATGTTGTTTACTAATCCAATCAAAAGATTGTAAATTTCCAAAAAGAAAATGAGAGGGAAAAAAATTAAAAAGAGAAAGACCTAAGATTTTTTTTATAAGAGAGTGATGAATTCATGGCTTTTCCTAAGCTTTAGGTTGCTGATCTTTAAAAGGAAAAAAAATAGGTTTGCTAAAGAACTGATTCAAGATGTGGGTATGGCGGCATCGTGAAGTTGAAGCTAAATGGTTTCTTTCACCTAAAGTAGACAAATGGTTTCAAAAATTCCAAAAGAATCTCCAAAGGAAGTTGGTTTAGGGCACACCTTTGTGATTGTTGGACAATTTCTCCAAAAAGGATGAACAAAAAGCCTATTTATACTCTCGAAAGTTTCCAACGTAATTGAGACCTACAAAATGAGAAGAAGAAGCATTAATTTGGTAGATGCTACTCAAACGATTTAACTAATTGAATGGGAAGAGACAAAAAGGAGGTATCAACGGAAGAGAAAGAGTCTAGCATGACAGAGGAAAAAACGAAAGATGATTGTTGGGCAGAAGAGAGGCTAACGACAAATTGGAGGCAGATTGTCGAAAGCAAATATAACAAAACAACATAATGAGAATAAGAAAATAGGGAGGCAAATCAATTATAAGAACGATTGACTGAAGGGTAAAAAAAAAACCATTAATCGCTAATCATGGATCTAATGAACAACCTACAAAATGAGAAAAAAGAAATAGGGACTGAGCATATGCTACAAATAAAGGATAAAACCATTTAACTAATTGAGTGGGAAGAGAGAAAGGAGGTACTGACGAAGGAGAGAGAATCTGACGCGATAGGGGAAGAGATGAAAATTGACCGACGGGTAGAAAGGAGGCTAATGGCAGTTGGGAGGCTAATAGTTGAAAGCAAAGGTAACAAAAACAATAAAATGAGAAGAAAGAAAATGGAGATGGCAAAAATTAAAAGAAGAGATGTCACGACTTGGAACTCTCTATCGGGCCCATGACAACCGTCGCGACGTCTCGATAGGCACTCATACCCGGAATGCCGACTATAACCCCACAAGGCTTAGCATCAGGTTTTGCATCTCCCTGATGAGTAATAATCATTAAACATCATATTTTAAAAAAATATAAGACATTTCCAAACCAAAACATTAAAATATTATTTTTTAGCTCACAGGGGCATTTTCGTCATTTTTCTTCAAAAATCTCAAAACTCGGCCAAAACGTAATAAGTAAGTAGAAAACATATATTCAATAGTTGGAAATTAGTTTAAATGTCTAAAATGTTAGTTTGGAGCAAAAAATTGAATATTTGAGTATAATAAAAATATTCAATAAAATACTCAATTTTCTTATAAAACAATATTTATAGAAACATCGATAAATAATTTTTATAGCGTAAAAGTTAAATATATTCATACATACTAAAATGCAGATAACTAAAGTAAAAATTACTTTTACAATGACACTGTGAGACCCTGTCTAATTGGTTGAAAAGCCGGTATTGTACCTAATGGTACAATTAAGTTAAATCAAGCTTCAACTAGTTTAATAGAAATTCTAAGAGAAATTTTCTCATTTGTTCAAAGTTCAAAGTCTAGTTTGGAATCAATCGGAAAAATTGACCGGTTAGGGACAAAACGGTCATTTTCTCATTTGTTGATTAATGGAGATTTTTAATCAAGATTTGGTCACATTGGACCAAAAATAATTATATGACATACAGTTATGATTATGGGATCATAAAATGATGTTTAGCAGTGTAAAATGGTGATTCCAATGTTTTTGGAGCACAAGGGTAAAATGGTAATTTTGCCACCGGAGTACTAAACGTGAATTTTTTTGAAAGGATTTTGTCCCATTTGGTTAATATGGATTAATATTAGTATTATTTGAGGTTGGACAGTGAAAATAATGAAATTTCGGTACATTTCGAAGTGTAGGGGCAAAATTGTAATTTTACCATTTCGGGGGGCAAAACCGTAATTTTACACTACTAGGATAATTTTTCCAGCCATGATCATCCTTGGATCAGACTTTGACTTGATTGATCAAGTGGTGGAGAATAAATGGAAGAAAAAGTCAAAAAGTAAAGAAAATGGGCCAATGGCGCGATGACACGTGGCAACCTTGGTTATTTTATTATAAAGGCTATAAAAATCAGCCTTTAACCCTCATTTCTCTCTCTATATTCGGCACCCACCAGAATTGAAAGAAAAAAAAGAAGAACAAAGGAGAAAAACATAAAACCTAGCCAAAAATCCATAGATTTCAAGTGTTTTTCAAGATTCAAGCAAAACAAAGGTAACTTTTCCTTAGATTTACTCTAACCCTAGCTTACCTATGCTTTTGTTCTTGATTTCTATGGTTAAATATTGAGATATCATGATGGAATGAATTCTGAAAAATGGGTTTGAGTAGGGATTTGATGTTGGATTGGATTGAATTTAGACTATGTTAGTGTTTAGAGGTAGTTAAGCATGATTATGAACAAAAATGGAAGAAAGAAATTGAATCTCAGGGTTGTTCTTTGTTAGGCAGAACCTAGGGTGGAGAGTGCATGAGGAAATTGGTTCATTTCAAATGAAATGATTTCATTTGAAATGAAAGAAATTAGAAAATGACAAATTCAAGTGAAAAATGTAGTAGAAAAATTTTCAGTGCTAATGCACTGTATTGGCCGAATTTTTCCATAAAGAAATGAAAAATGGTGAATGCTGAAATTGGCATTAATTAAATGGATTGTGGTAAATTAAGGTATTAGAAAAAGAATGGACCAATTCGGAACCAAATTGGACATAATAGCCGATTAATCGGGTAATCGGTCGAAATTAGGCAATACCGCGTTAAAGCGATAATCGGACGCATTTTTGCTTTTGCGTATCATACGTTAGCAATTTAAATTAGTTTATATTAGTTTGGGAGCAATATAGTAAATTTCTTAATTTTATTCTGTGTTAAGGTGGTGAGAAGTCCGAGAAAGGCAAGGGAATCGTGATTGAGGATTTTTAATCCGAGAGCATCCGGAATCCGGATTTGTAAGACGGTGAGTGAATTTGCATTTCAAATTATTTGGGAAATGCATATTGTATTGATTAGGATAATTAAATGATTTATCCAAAGTTTTTTTTTAAAAAAAAAATACGTGCCGGGAACAAGCTTTTGATTAAAATGATTTTATGTGATGAATTATGTGATATGCATGAAGGCATAAAATCATATGTTATGCATGAAGGCATAAAATTATGTGTTATGCATGAAGGCATAAAATTATGTGATATGCATGAAGGCATGAGATATTATTTTATTGAGGTGAAATTTAATTGTGCTAAATATGTACATTGTTATGATATTTATATGTATTGTTAAGAAGTGTTGTGAAAGTATTACCACCGTGCACGTGTGAAGAGGAAAATGCACATGCCTGAAATGGTGTGCAAAGTGGGGACGGCGATACGTAACGCCCACTATTTCCTAAAAATTCAGAATTGAGTAAAGTGGGGACGGCGATACGTAACGCCCACTATTTATTAGAAATTTTGAAAACTGAGCAAAGTGGGGACGGCGATACGTAACGCCCACGATTCCTGGAAACTATCACTCGTGAACATTGGTGAAGTGTGATTTGTTGTCCAGGGGCTTGCAGGGACGGCGATACGTAACGCCTGCGAGTGCTCAGATAAATGTGTTTGTGTACATATATGATTGTTCATATTTTCAAGTATATATGTGTGAGATTGTATGGCATATGAATTGTCGTAAATTGGGAAAAAGGGGTTTAAATATTAGTTAGAAGAAAAAAAAATTTGTCTCATTTTCAATCGGTGCATCATGGTTATCAAATGTCCTGGCTAATATTGCTTGTTCCCTTCTAATATTCACTCACTGAGTTTTGTACTCACCGTTTTCAAAAATTCATGTTTTCAGATCAGGAGGTTGTAGATTCCTAGACCGTGGGATCATTGTAGTTCATCTCCTGGTATGTGTAAGGCATTCAATAGATACCCGTTTTTATTGTAAATGTCTCCGCTGGAAGTCGTGGGTGTTTATTGTATTGTGAATACAATCTAATTATGTGTATATGTGTAAGCAATGCAAATTGCTAAATACATGACTGGTATAGTGCATATATATTAATGTTGATAATCCCATTGTGAATTGGCTGTGTTCACACCCGGGAAAAGGTGTGTGTGTATGTGTGATTGGATGTGCCATGGTTAATTGGCATTGTATGCACACTGGGTGCATTACATGTGGACGCCTCACATGAGCATGTATGGAATAAAGTAAATGAAAATAGGCTTGCTTGCGGTTAGTGGGCTATGCTCATTGGGTCCTTGCGCCGGTCATGGCCCGGGAAATGGGTCGTGACAAAGTTGGTATCAGAGCTCTAGGTTGTTAGGTCCTAGGGTGTTATGGTCGAGTCCAGCGGAGAGTCAGGTCTTTATGTGGGATCATTAATTATGAACTGTGAGCCGCGGCACATTTCATAATTGAGAAACCGCATAAATTCCCAATGTTAGAAACCACCTTGTTTTTACTGTGTATAATAATTGGTGTTGCTCTTGTCTAGGTAAGAATGCCACCTAAGACACGGGCCACCTCGAGACTAGTGGGGGAGCAGGATGTCCCCATTGAGATGACCGATAGGCCACGGGCACCCACCCGTAGAGGTCGAGGTAGACGTGGTAGGGTCACTAGGCCAGTGATGGCAGATACGCCCGAGAGTAGGAGAGTGGATGGACAGCCTGTAGGTGAGGCGGATAGGCCACCTACTAGAGGCGTTACTGTTGAGGACTTGGCGACGGGTCTGTAGGGAGTTAGTCGGGTTGTAGAGATGATGGCAGCCCGAATGGATGATATGCAGAAAGTAATGGAGGGGAGACACGTAGAGCGAGGGTCCCCTAGTTTTCAAGGCCAGACAGACCGCCAACCTCCCGAGGGTGACAGAGGTCAGGTCGAGGTTTCACTCACTGACTTCTTGAAACTCAAGCCTCCATCGTTTACGGGGTCAGATGCATCGGAGAAACCCCAGGTTTTCTTGGACAAGATGGAGAAGATTTGTAATGCTATGGGATGCTCTAGTTCCAGATCAGTGGAGCTGGTTGCCTTTCAGCTGGAGGATGTGGCACAGGAATGGTACGACTCCTTGCGAAGGGGTAGGCCGACAGGTGCTGCACCGTTGAGTTGGAATGAATTTAGTACAGCCTTCCTGGATCGATTTTTATCGCACAGTGTGCGAAATGCCCGAGCTAGAGAGTTTGAGGCATTGGTGCAGACTCCGGGCATGACGGTGTCGGAGTATGATATCAAGTTTACACAGTTGTCTCGATATGCACCATATCTGGTTTCCACCGAGGAGATGAAAGTCCAAAGGTTTGTGGATGGACTGGTGGAACCATTATTTAAGGCTGTGGCTTCCCGAGATTTCCATACGTACTCTGCTGTAGTAGACTGTGCTCAAAGGATTGAGATGAGGACCAGTGAGAGTAGGGCCGCAAGAGATGTAGCGAAAAGGGCCAAAACAGAGAGTTATAAAGGCCGTAGAGATTTCGGTGGCAGAAGTTCATTCTCTAGCCATCAAGGACCACAGAGGGGATCAAGGTTTCCTCAATGGGGAGGTGATATGACGAGTGCCAGCGTTGGATCGGGGCAGAACACTTTTGGCGGAAGGAGGCAGTCGCAGGACTCCAGACAGAGTGGTTAAGTTATCCCGTCCTGTGATACTTGTGGGAGACAACATAGGGGACGATGCTATCATGCTCCAGGAGTTTGTTTTAATTGTGGCCAGCCTGGACACATATGGAGGAACTGCCCGACAGCTCAACAACCGTAAGGTTCGGTTCGCGGTTCTACTCGGTCAACTTTGTCTGTTCCTTCGGTAGCTGTCTCAACTGGCCAGGGAGTTAGCGAGACACGAGGTAGAGGTGCTGGTACTTCTTCTCGGGGTAGACCAGTTGGGTCTGGACAACAAAGTTCTGCAGGAAGAGGCCAGGCAAGGGTATATGCCTTAACTCATCAAGATGCCCAGACGTCCAATGCAGTAGTTTCAGGTACTCTTTCCATTTGTGATATGGATGCTAGAGTATTGTTTGATCCTGGATCGACTCATTGTTTTATCTCTCCATGCTTTGCATTTCGATTGGGTAAAGACTGTGTTAGGAGAGAAGAACAATTAGTGGTGTCTATTCCTTTAAAGGAGGCATTTGTGGCTGAATGGGAATATCAGTCCTGCGTAGTCCGAATCATGGATAAGAACACCATAGTGAATTTAGTGGTGTTAGACACCCTGGATTTTGATGTGATATTGGGAATGGACTGGCTATCACCTTGTCATGCCAGTGTAGACTGTTACCATAAGATAGTTAGATTTGATTTCCCGGATGAGCCATCATTTAGCATCCAAGGGGATAAAAGTAATGTTCCGACCAACTTGATATCCGCCATGTCTGCCAGGAGGTTATTGAGGCAGGGCTGTTAAGGTTACCTAGCGGTGGTGAGGGATAACCAAGCAGAGGTCGGAGATATAAGTCAAGTGTCGGTAGTGAATGAGTTTGTGGATGTATTTCCTGAGGAATTGCTAGGATTACCTCCGGAGCGAGAGATTGAATTTTGCATAGACTTGATCCCTGATACTAGACCCATATCTATACCTCCATATCGGATGGCACCGGCAGATCTCAAGGAGCTCAAGGATTAGTTGGAGGACCTGTTAGACAAAGGTTTCATTTGCCCCAGTGTCTCACCATGGGGAGCACCGGTGTTATTCGTAAAGAAGAAAGATGGGTCACTTAGATTATGCATTGACTACCGACAGCTTAATAAGGTAACAGTGAAGAATAAGTACCCACTCCCAAGAATAGATGACTTGTTTGATCAGTTACAAGGGGCACAGTGTTTTTCTAAAATAGATCTGCGATCTGGGTATCATCAATTGAGAATCCGAGATGAAGATGTGTCAAAGACAGCATTTCGGACCAGGTATGGTCATTATGAGTTCTTGGTAATGTCGTTTGGACTTACCAATGCCCCTGTAGCCTTTATGGATTTGATGAACCGAGTGTTCAAGCCCTACCTGGACAAGTTTGTAGTGGTGTTCATTGATGATATCCTGATCTACTCGAGGAGTCGAGAGGAGCATGAGCAGCATCTTAAGATAGTGCTCCAGATTTTGAGAGAACATCGATTGTATGCCAAGTTCTCCAAATGTGAGTTTTGGCTTGAAAGTGTTGCATTCTTGGGACATGTGGTTTCTAAGGATGGGGTACAAGTGGATCCAAAGAACGTCGAAGCGGTGGAGAAATGGCCAAGGCCAACCTCGGTTACGGAGATTAGAAGCTTTTTAGGGTTGGCAGGCTACTATCGTCGCTTTGTTAAGGATTTCTCCAGAATAGCCGCCCCTCTGACCAAGCTGACATGAAAGGATACAAAGTTTGTGTGGTCAAATACTTGTGAAGATAGCTTTGAGAAGCTTAAGACATGTCTCACCACAACTCCAGTGTTGAGCCTACCACAGGGTACAGGGGGTTATACAGTATATTGTGATGCCTCGTTGGTTGGTTTAGGATGCGTGTTAATGCAACACAGGAAGGTGATTGCATATGCATCAAGACAACTTAAAAGGCATGAATAGAATTACCCCGCACACGATTTAGAGATGGCAGCAATCGTGTTTGCCTTAAAGATCTGGAGATATTATTTGTATGGTGAGACTTGTGAGATATATACGGACCACAAAAGTTTGAAATATATATTTCAGCAGAGGGATTTGAATTTGCGGCAACGCAGGTGGATGGAGTTGCTGAAGGATTATGATTGTACCATTCTTTACCATCCCGGTAAAGCTAATGTGGTGGCGGATGCCCTGAGCCGAAAGTCGATGGGTAGCCTAGCACATATTTCCACAGACAGGAGATTATTGGTTAGGGAGATGCATAGCTTGGGAGACATGGATGTGCATTTGGAGGTTTCTGAGGCAGATGCACTGCTAGCTCATTTCAGAGTGAGGCCTGTCCTAATAGACCGAATTAAAGAGGCACAAGGTAAAGATGAGTTCGTAGCTACAGTCTTAGAGGATCCTCAAGGAAAGAAGGAGAAGATGTTTACTAGAGGCACAGATGGAGTGTTGAGATATGGAACCAGACTCTATGTGCCAGATATCGATGGGTTGAGGAGAGAGATATTGGAAGAGGCTCACATGGTAGCCTATGTGATACATCCAGGTGCTACAAAGATGTATCAAGATTTAAAGGAAGTGTACTGGTGGGAAGGACTTAAAAGAGATGTGGCTGAGTTTGTTTCCAAGTGCTTAGTGTGTCAACAGGTTAAAGCAGAACACCAAAGGCCTGCAGGATTACTACAGCCATTACCAGTTCCCGAATGGAAGTGGGAGCATATTGCCATGGACTTTGTGACAGGTTTGCCTCGAACTAGTGGGGGTTATGACTCGATTTAGGTCATAATAGACCGGTTGACGAAGTCAGCTCACTTTCTTCCAGTCAGGACCACTTATGGGGCTGCTCAGTATGCCCAGCTTTATGTAGATGAGATAATAGGTTTGCATGGCATTCCTATTTCCATAGTGTCGGATAGAGGGACACAGTTTACCAGTAGATTTTCGGAAAAGTTGCAGGAAGCATTGGGCACTAAATTGAATTTTAGTACAGCTTTCCATCCCCAGACTGATGGACAGTCTGAACGAACCATCCAGACTTTGGAAGACATGTTGAGGGCATGTGTAGTAGACCTTGGACTCAAATGGGGTCGGTATTTACCCTTAGTGGAGTTTGCTTACAATAATAGTTTCCAGACTAGCATCCAAATGGCACCATTTGAAGCACTATATGGAAGAAGGTGCAGATCACCCATTGGATGGCTAGAGGTGGGTGAGAGGAAACTGTTGGGACCTGAGTTGGTGCAGGACGCCACTGATAAAATCCGTATGATTCGTCAACGGATGCTTACAGCCCAAAGTAGGCAAAAGTCTTATGCTGATAACCGATGAAGGGATTTGGAGTTTCAGGTGGGAGACCATGTGTTTCTAAAAGTCTCGCCAACCAAAGGGGTAATGAGGTTTGGTAAGGAAGGAAAATTAAGCCCTCGGTATATAGGACCCTTCGAGATCTTAGAGAGGGTCGGAGCAGTGGCATATCGATTGGCATTACCACCAGACTTTTCGAGTATTCACCCTGTGTTCCATGTGTCTATGTTGAGGAAGTATAATCCAGATCCTTCTCATGTGATACGGTATGAAACCGTTCAGATACAAGATGATTTGACTTATGAGAAGCAACCAGTAGCTATCCTGGACAGGCAAGTCAAAAGGCTCCGATCAAAGGATGTGGCTTCAGTGAAAGTGATGTGGCAGAATCACACCAGTGAAGAGGTAACGTGGGAAGCTGAGGAGGAAATGCGGACAAAGTATCCACACCTCTTCGATATGTAAAGGTAAGCCGCTCTACTTTGAATTTAAATTCGGGGACCGAATTTCTATTAGTGGGGAAGAGTGTGAGACCCTGTCTAATTGGTTGAAAAGCCGGTATTGTACCTAATGGTACAATTAAGTTAAATCGAGCTTCAACTAGTTTAATAGAAATTCTAAGAGGAATTTCAAAATTCTGAGACCCACAGAATAGGTCAGAATAGTGATTCAGAGTTCAAGGTCCAGTTTGGAATCAATCGAGAAAATTGACCGGTTAGGGATAAAACGGTCATTTTCTCATTTGTTGATTAATGGAGATTTTTAACCAAGATTTGGTCACATTGGACCAAAAATAATTATATGACATACAGTTATGATTATGGGATCATAAAATGATGTTTAGCAGTGTAAAATGGTGATTCTCAGTGTTTTTGGAGCACAAGGGCAAAATGGTAATTTTGCCATCGGAGTACTAAACGTGAATTTTTTTGAAAGGATTTTGTCCCATTTGGTTAATATGGATTAATATTAGTATTATTTGAGGTTGGACAGTGAAAATAATGAAATTCCGGTACATTTCGAAGTGTAGGGGTAAAATTGTAATTTTACCATTTCGGGGGGCAAAACCGTAATTTTCCACTACTAGGATAATTTTTCCAGCCATGATCATCCTTGGATCAGACTTTGACTTGATTGATCAAGTGGTGGAGAATAAATGGAAGAAAAAGTCAAAAAGTAAAGAAAATGGGCCAATGGCGTGATGACACGTGGCAACCTTGGTTATTTTATTATAAAGGCTATAAAAATCAGCCTTTAACCCTCATTTCTCTCTCTATATTCGGCACCCACCAGAATTGATAGAAAAAAAAAGAAGAACAAAGGAGAAAAACATAAAACCTAGCCAAAAATCTATTGATTTCAAGTGTTTTTCAAGATTCAAGCAAAACAAAGGTAACTTTTCTTTAGATTTACTCTAACCCTAGCTTACCTATGCTTTTGTTCTTGATTTCTATGGTTAAATATTGAGATATCATGATGGAATAAATTCTGAAAAATGGGTATGAGTAGGGATTTGATCTTGGATTGGATTGAATTTAGACTATGTTAGTGTTTAGAGGTAGTTAAGCATGATTATGAACAAAAATGGAAGAAAGAAATTGAATCTCAGGGTTGTTCTTTGTTAGGCCGAACCTAGGGTGGAGAGTGCATGAGGAAATTGGTTCATTTCAAATGAAATGATTTCATTTGAAATGAAAGAAATTAGAAAATGACAAATTCAAGTGAAAAATGTAGTAGAAAAATTTTTAGTGCGAATGCACTGTATTGGTCGAATTTTTCCATAAAGAAATGGAAAATGGTGAATGCTGAAATTGGCATTAATTAAATGGATTGTGGTAAATTAAGGTATTAGAAAAAGAATGGACCAATTCGGAACCAAATTGGACATAATAGCCGATTAATCGGGTAATCGGTCGAAATTAGGCAATACCGCGTTAAAGCGATAATCGGACGCATTTTTGCTTTTGCGTATCATACGTTAGCAATTTAAATTAGTTTATATTAGTTTGGGGGTAATATAGTAAATTTCTTAATTTTATTCTATGTTAAGGTGGTGAGAAGTCCGAGAAAGGCAAGGGAATCGTGATTGAGGATTTTTAATTCGAGAGCATCCGGAATCCGGATTTGTAAGACGGTGAGTGAATTTGCATTTCAAATTATTTGGAAAATGCATATTGTATTGATTAGGATAATTAAATGATTTATCCAAAGTTTTTTTTTTTTAAAAAAAATACGTGCCGGGAACAAGCCTTTGATTAAAATGATTTTATGTGATGAATTATGTGATATGCATGAAGGCATAAAATTATATGTTATGCATGAAGGCATAAAATTATGTGTTATGCATGAAGGCATAAAATTATGTGATATGCATGAAGGCATGAAATATTATTTTATTGAGGTGAAATTTAATTGTGCTAAATATGTACATTGTTATGATATTTATATGTATTGTTAAGAAGTGTTGTGAAATTATTACCACCGTGCACGTGTGAAGAGGAAAATGTACATGCCTGAAATGGTGTGCAAAGTGGGGACGGCGATACGTAACGCCCACTATTTCCTAGAAATTCAGAATTGAGTAAAGTGGGGACGGCGATACGTAACGCCCACTATTTACTAGAAATTTTGAAAACTGAGCAAAGTGGGGACGGCGATACGTAACGCCCACGATTCCTGGAAACTATCACTCGTGAACATTGGTGAAGTGTGATTTGTTGTCCAGGGGCTTGCAGGGACGGCGATGCGTAACGCCTGCGAGTGCTCAGATAAATGTGTTTGTGTACATATATGATTGTTCATATTTTCAAGTATATATGTGTGAGATTGTATGGCATATGAATTGTCGTAAAATTGGGAAAAAGGGGTTTAAATATTAGTTAGAAGAAAAAAAAAATTTGTCTCATTTTCAATCGGTGCATCATGGTTATCAAATGTCCTGGCTAATATTGCCTGTTCCCTTCTAATATTCACTCACTGAGTTTTGTACTCACCGTTTTCAAAAATTCATGTTTTCAGATCAGGAGGTTGTAGATTCCTAGACCGTGGGATCATTGTAGTTCATCTCCTGGTATTTGTAAGGCATTCAATAGCTACCCGTTTTTATTGTAAATGTCTCCGCTGGAAGTCGTGGGTGTTTATTGTATTGTGAATACAATCTAATTATGTGTATATGTGTAAGCAATGTAAATTGCTAAATACATGACTGGTATAGTGCATGTATATTAATGTTGATAATCCCATTGTGAATTGGCTGTGTTCACACTCGGGAAAAGGTGTGTGTGTGTATGTGTGATTGGATGTGCCATGGTTAATTGGCATTGTATGCACATTGGGTGCATTACGTGTGGAAGCCTCACACGAGCATGTATGGAATAAAGTAAATGAAAATAGGCTTGCTTGGGCTTAGTGGGCTATGCTCATTGGGTCCTTGCGCCGGTCATGGCCCAGGAAATGGGTCGTGCCAGACATGTGGGCCCTCGACTGACCAAGAAGGTATAAGTCCATATACCTATACTTTCTAAGGATGCAACTCTGAACTTATTTCTCGATGTGATCGACTATCCACAGTCTATCCTGAGCCTGAAATATGGATAGGAAGAAGGGCGAGATTACATAATCCCAATGAGTAAACAGACACCATCAAAATAATCTAAAGCTGAGTAATAGGAGACAAATAAAATACCCCATCGTGATATACATTTCGTAACTTGAAAATTCATTCCCACCTAGTTAAATAATTGTATTTTATCTTATTACTCAAAAGGGCTTATGAATTTCCTGAAAATCTGGCTTATGCAAAAACCTGTACTCGGGGATACCTTGTACAGGGGCATTCATTCGAGTCCGCCAAGGTTGTAAAAATTTCATATTTTTCAAAATTCAGCCAATCCTTGGCGTTGGCTGAGTCTCATTTCCACGTGGTGGTTAGACGAGAAGTGAACTCAAATCCTACCTCAAGAGTTACCCTACGCACCTTTTCAACCGAAGTAAGCACAATAATTGGGTTTCCGTGCCCTTCTTATAGACTAGTCCACAGAACCCGTTTTGCCACTACAGCGACCACAATTATATCCCACCAAATTAATAAAATTTTTAGTAGCATGACTAGCCCACAATCTTTACCTTGTCTATCAAGGTAAATCAAAGCAGTTTACATATTTATCATATCATAAAAACAACCAGTCATGCCCACATTCATCATAAGCCATACAATTCAAACAGTAATTTGCAATACAAGTAAGCAGTCTCCAATTACTCTATTTTTGAAACCAATATTTAATTTTCTAAAAAATTTATAAAATTATTTTATAAAATCATAATTTCTCTTAAAACATAGTAATTTACCATTTAAACCCATTTTCTATAAAATCACACAATTGAATAAAAACTACTCTAGATAATTAAGACGATAATAAGTTTACTCACAGTTTTAGGAGTAGAAATACTCCTATTCTCGATTCTCGGGTGCAATCTTTTAACCGTATCAAATGGCTCACTACCTATCCATATTGCACAATACACAATTTACCACATTAATGCTAGACCATTATCAATTCAGGCTCGATGTATATGCATGAAATGGAATGCAGACTACTCGGTAACTAGCTAAGCATGGTGTTCAACATAGCCTCAATTGTGCACCCAATTGCAATGATATTGGCCCAATTGATTTACTACTCGATTAATTAGCCAATATACTCAATCCAACTCCAAATAAATTCCATTTTTCTCCCAATTCACCCATTCATCAAAAATTGGTCAATTACAATGAAATGTTGCCAAAATTATCCTCACATTCCATTTTGGCAATATTTGGCCATGTTGGTGCATTAACACTAAAATTCTTCCTACTAAATTTTCTTACCATAAATCATTATTTTCCTATCATACCACTTAAATTGAAATCAATTCCACCATCATTAAATTATATTAGACATTCGGCTAATAAAATGCCCACTATCAATAAATTTTTTCTAGCTTAATTCTCACACTAATATTCATCAATTCCCATTCGAACCACTTGAAATTCAATTAAATTCACCTCCAATAATTCAGATAAGAAATTCGGCCTAATGAGGATCTAATACAAAATTTATGATTTCACGCTAATTGTCATCAATTTCAGTTTCTATCACCACCATTTATTAAAACCCTTCAATCCTAACCAATTAACATAGAATGTCACAAATTTCTTCCCCATTATTCACTCCACAATATTCGGCCTTGATAGATTTAAGGAAAAATAAATTGTTTTCTTGCTTGTTTTGCTCACAAACATGTTATACTAACTAAAAACACTAACTTAACCTAAAATTAAATCAATCCAACATCATTTCTCTCTCTATTCCCATTTGATCAGCCATGATTTCCCCATGAAAACATACAATCCAATCATGGAAAATAAGGAGAAATGCATAGGAAACTTAGATCTTAAACTTAATTTGATAAATCTTACCTTTTTCCACTTGATTCTTGAATTTTCATCAAATTTCCCTTTGAATTTCTTGGCTAGGGTTTTATTTTCTTTCCTTCCTCTCTTGTTTCTGGTTTGGCCGAATATGGTGAAGGAAATGGGGGTTTATGGGCTGATTTTTATATGGAAAATATTAAAGTAATAAAGCTTGACATGTGTCATGACATTATTAGCCCATTTTTTAAATATTTGACTTTTTAATCCTTATTTCTCCACCACACATTTCTCATATCTATCCATTTCCATGATGAATAAAATCCCTTGGTCTTGACAAATGTTGGGGGTGAAAAATTACCGATTTGCCCCCAGGGTGACAAAATTACGATTTTACCCTTATACTCTGAAATGTACCGAAATTACATTTTTTTCTACTTTTCAACCTCAAATTACACTCCAATTGATCAATCTTAGTCAAATGGGGCCAAAGTCCTTTCTAAAAATTTTCGTTTTGTCCTCAGGTGGTAAAATTACCGTTTTACCCCTATACTCCAAAAATGCCGAGAATTACAATTTTTCACTACTAAACCTCATATTATGCTTCAAATGATTATATTATACCTCAAATGATAATCTTGGTCAAAATTTTCATTAAATAACCAAATTTAAATTTTAGACGGTAAAATGACCATTTTACCCCTAGTCGGTCAATATTCTCAATTGACCCTAAATCAGACCTCGAACTCCGAGTCACCATTTTAAGAAATTTTTGGACTGTGAAATTTCCAATTTTACCTTAAAATCCTTATTTTAATTAGTTCAAGGTATAAATCGACTTAGTTTTACTTCTAAGCACAATACCGGTTTTTATCTATTTTTTTGAGATATTTTAATATGCAGGCATAATGTCAAATATATAGATATCATGACAGATTTTTTAGGGCTGGGCTTGACAAGAGAGGAACCGACTCAAGGAAATGAGGAATAGTAGATAAAAAGACCCTTAATTGACCACATCAGGAATGTAGAAAGCCCAAGATCAATACGACGTCGTTTCGATGAACAAAAGGTCAAAAAAATAAAAAAGGAGTTCTAATTGAATGACACTTGTCATTTAATTGGAGACTCAATTGAAAGAAATTGAAAGAAATTGAAAGAAATTGAAAGATCTTATTTTTATATATATTATAGATTATAGATATATTATATTTATATATTATAAATTTATTTTAGAGGTGAAAAGATAAAATGGATATTATAAGCATCCAAGCAAATGTTTTCTTAGAAAAACAAATAAAAAAATCAAAACAAATAAATAAAATTAAAAAAAAGGAAAAAGGAAATGTCAAATTGTCATGACTATTAGCCTTTCATCCTTTGTCAAGTTTTTAAAATTTCTCCACAAAATCTCTGAAATTGATTTTTAAAAAAATCAAATCAAATCAAATAACACTAACTTGAAAGGATTTGCAATTTAAATGAAAGAATCTAAGAAAACACTTATAAATATCCTAAAAAATATAAGAAAAGATTTTCTTTTAGTTGAATATATATATATATAATGTTAATAAAGTTGAATATTTATGTTTAAAAATTTAAGGGACTTGATTTAAATTCTACTGGTATGATGGGAGGGTTTCAATCTTAAGTCCCAATATTTTTTAATTTGAATAATATTTTAAATTAATTAATAAAAAAATAAGGAATGTTATGAATAGAAATAAAAAATAAAAAATTAAAATATTCAAGCTTTGCAAATATATATAGAATATTCATGCTTTTAAAAATAAAACACATAATAATATTAAATACATTATTTAAGTTACATCGTTGATGGAATATTTGTCTTGGACGTAAAGAGTTGCAATCTCGGATTAATTTTTTTAGGTAAGGAATTTGATTTTAAAACTCCACCATTATGGTATAAGTGTTTTAATCTTAAGTCTCAATATTTTAATCCAAATAAATATTTTTTAAAATATTAATTAAAAAGGATATTAATAAAATAGAAAAAGCATAAAATAAAAAATGAAATAAAAAAAGGAAAATAATAAAATAGAAAATGATAATAATAATGAACATAAGGTATGAATAGCAATTAATATTGAAATTTATAGTTTACCATGCACCATCATTGCATTATGTAAATGTCATAGCATCTCAATATATTTTGTATAGGAGTCAAGACTTCAATAATGGAACTTTTTGAAAAAGCTTGCGAAAGCGAGTTCGCTTAGAAAATTCTCTATGTGAAAGAATATCTTTGAATCCCACTAGTATAATGGGTGGGCTTAGAGAATGTTCTTAATAAAAGGTCTTTACTCACACTAGGATTTGCATTGTCAAGCCCAACCTTATAAAGTATTTACCACGTCATTCATGTGCTTGACAACATGCTGGTATACCTGAAAGGTCTCGAAAAAATCGTCGAAAGTCGGTAGTGTACCTAGTGGTACAAACAAGTTGATTTAAGCCTCGAACAAGTTCAAATAAAGATTTTAAGATGAAATTGAGAATTTCAAAACCCCAAAATGACTTAAAATGCTGATTCAGAGTTCGAAGACTGATTTGGAGTCAAATTGGAATTTTTACTATGTAGGGGTAAAATTGTCATTTTGCCACCTAAGGATAAAATTGTCATTTTGCCACCTGAGGATAAAATTGAAATATTGGAAGAAGTTTTTGATCAAGATTGACTATTTAGAACATAATTTGAGTTTGGGAAGTGAAGAATTTTAATTTTGATATTTTTTCGAGCATAGGGGCAAAATAGTCATTTTACCTCTCAGGGGCAAAATCGTAATTTTGCACCACCCAACACTTGTCCAGCACATGAATTTCACCCATTATTATTATGGATAAATGAATAAATTTAAGTGGTGGAGAGAGAAAGCTTAATGGGTAAGTATGATACATGCACCAATCACATGGTGACATGTGTCAATATTGTAACCTTTAATTGTTTGGCTTTAAAAATCAGCCCACACCTCACTTAACTCATTCCTCACAATTGGCTAAGGCAAGAAACAAAGGGGAGAAAGGAAGAACAAACCCTGGAGAGCAAATGTCAAGAGAAAATCATTGGATTTTAATGATTCAACTGATTAAAGGTAAAATTTCTTGATTCTAGCTTGTGATCTAGCTTTTCTATGCTTTATTTTGCATTTTCCATGGTTGAATCACATGATTTCATGAATGATTCATGGCTGACCCGTTTTAGAGAGAGAAGATTTGATAGTTGATTTGGTTAGATTTTAAGTTATTTAGGTGTTTTTAGTTAATCTATCATGTTTAGAATGAAAACAATTAAGAAAAATCACTTGTCCTTCACCCACCCGCAATTTTGAATTTCATAGAGAGGATATTGGAGATGAATCTTGTGATATTTTATGTTAATTAGTTAGGATTTAATGAATTGTGGTGATGAAACCAAAAATGATGATGTCTAGCATGAAAACCACAAATTCCACGTTAAACCCTCATTGGTCGAATTTCCCATGTGGATTATTGGTGATGAATTTGATTGAATTTCAAGTGATTTGGTTAGGAATTAATGGTTTATGGTATAAAAATCAAGTATGGAAAAATTATGGTGTTAGTGCACTCACCATGGCCGAAATTCCAAGAGAAAATGTGAGGGTGATTTTGCTAAATTTCAAGTCATTTAAATTGTGTTTAACGATTTAGAGTATTGGGAGAGAAATGGAATTGTTTGGAGTTGAATTGGACGTATTGGTCAATTAATCGGGTGATAGATCGAATTAGGCCAATACCGTTTTATTTAGGTACACAATTGAGCTTACATTGGACACCGTGTTTAGATAGTTACCCGAGCAGTTTGCATTCCATTTCATGCATACATATAGAGCCTGAATTGGTTTTATAACGGTTTAGCACCAATGTGGTAAATGGCTTATTGTGCATTATGTCTAAGTGGTGAGCATTTGGGTAAAAGTATAGACATTGTGCCAGCGGATTGAGAATAAGAGTATTTCGAACTCCTAATATTGTGAGTAACCTTATCATCATCTTGATTATCTAAAGTAAGTTTTAATTTGTTTTTGTGATTTTATGGAAAATGTGTTCAAATGGTAAATCTTTATGTTTTATAAGCAAAAATGTGATTTAATGAAATGATTTTATAAATTGTCTTTAAATTGAATGATGGATTTGAAAACAGAGTAATTGGAGACTACTTGCTGTGTTATAAATTATGGTTTGAATTGAAAGACTTATGACAACGTGGGCATGAATGGCTAGATTGGTATTTATGTTGAAAATATATGAACTGTTGTTTTGCCTTAATAAGCTGTGTGGTAAAATAACTGCCATGTCATGCTATTGAATTTGTCAAGCTTGACCTTTTAAAATATCTGCCATGTCATACATGTGATTGATAGAGTGCTTGCATATTTGAAAAGCCCCGAAAAATCATTAAAAGGTGATAGTGTACCTAATGATACAACTAAGTTGATTTAAACCTCGAACTTGTTAAAATAGGGATTTTAAGATGAAATTGAGAATTTCAAATTCTCGGAATGACTTAAAATGGTGATTTGGAGTTCGAGGGTCGCTTTGCGGTCAAATCCAAATTTTCACGATCTAGGGGCAAAATGGTCATTTTGCCACCCAATGTCAAGATTTAAATGTTGGAAGAAGTTTTTGATCAAGATTGACCATTTAGAGCATAATTTGAATTCGAGGAGTGAAAAATCTTAAATTTGGCATTTTCCCGAACATAAGGGTAAAATGATAATTTTGCCACCCCAAGGGCAAAATGGTAATTTGACACAACCCAACACGTGTCCAGCATATAAATTTTATCTTATACCATAATTAATTATGTGTGGTGGAGTGAGATAGCTTAATTATTAAGTATTTACACATGGGCCAATAAAATGGTGACATGTGTCAAAATGATAACCATGCATATAAAGCTTTAAAAACCAGCCCATAAACCCTCAAAATTCATTCATGTTGGTCAGCCAAAGAGGGAAAAAGAGAGAAAGGAAGAAGAACAAACCCTAGAGTGAAAAATTCAAGGGGAAGTTAGTGAATTTCAAGAAACCAAGCCATTAAAGGTGAAATTTCTTAATTCTAGCTTGTGTTCTATCTTTCCTATGCTTTGTTTTTCAATTTCCATGGTTGGATTACATGATTTCATGAAGGGTTCATGGCTGACCCATTTTAGAGAGAGAAGATTTGATGATGATTTTAGGTGGATTTTGAGATACGTTAATGTTTTAGTTAGTTTGTAATGTTCGGAAGGAAAGTCAAGTGAGAAAATCACATTTTCTTTGGTGACCCATCAATGCCAAATTTCATAGAGTGGATATTGGAAAGGAATTTTGTGACATTTTATGTTCAGTGGTTAAGATTTAATGGTTTTAATGAATTGTGGTGATGGAAACCGAAAATGATGATATTTATCATGAAACCACAAATTTCACATTAAACCCTCATAAGTCGAATTTCCTATGTGAATTATTGGTGATGAATTTGATTGAATTTCAAGTGATTTTTGAGGTGAAGATCAAGCATGGAAAATTACATTGTTAGTGCACTCACCATAGCCGAAATTTTCCATGTGAATGGTGGGGAATAATGTGATATTAATTCAAGTGATTTGATAGGGAAATAATGGTTTATGGTGTGGGAATTAATGATTTATGGTGTAAGAATGTAGCTTGAAAAATTTTAGTGTTAGTGGACACACCTTGGCCGAATATTCCAAAATGGAATGTGAAGGTGGTTTTGCCACATTTCATGTTAATTGACTAGTATTTGATGAATTGGAGTGTTGGAAGAGAAATGGAATTAATTAGAGTCGAATTAGAAATATTGACCATTTAATCGGGTTATAAATCGAATTAGGCCAATACCATATTTGGATAGTTACTCGAGGATTTTTCATCCTATTTCATACATCAGTATAGAGCTTGAAATAGAATTATATGATGTGACACAATATATTGAATTATGTGTCATGTATTGTATATAAGTGGTGAGCATTTTGGAAAAAGTACAGAGATTATACCCAAAGACTGGAACTAGCAGTACATCGACTCCTGATACTATGAGTAACCTTACTATCATCTTAATTATCTAAAGTAGGTTTTTATCCGATTTTGTGATTTTATGGAAAATGGTTTTAAATGGAAAAAAAAATCTTTATGTTTTATAAACAAAATGTGATTTAATGAAATGAATTTTATGAATTTTCTGGAAATTGAATGATGATTTTGGAAAATAGAGTAATTGAAGATTGTCTACTTGTTGTGTTATAAATTGTGTTTAAATTAAATAGCTTATGACAATATGTGAGCATGAATGGCTGAACTGGTATTTGTGTTGGAATTATATGCATTGAGTATTTAGCCTTGAGAGGCTGTGTATAAAATAATTACCATGTCATGCTGTTGGAATTTTATTGAATTGGTGGGATTAGAGTGGTCACCGCAGTGGCGGGTTTCGTGGACAAGCCTATGAGAGGGGCACGAAAACCCAATTATATGTGCTCACCTTGTTTGGAGAGGCGCATAGGGTATCTCCTGAGGTGGGATTTGAGTGCACCTAACGCCGGCCCATCACATGAAGATGAGACTTAGCCAACACCAACGAACGGCTGTGTGATCAAAATAAAAACATATTTTATGTGTATATGACATTTGATAGCCTTGGCAGACTCGGGTGGATGTCTCTGATCAAGGTGCCACCGAGAATGATAATGGCAGGAGCCAAGCTTTTAAGAAATTCATAAGCCATGTTGATCATTTGGATGAATTTCCATGTTATGGAAAATATGTGGGGATGAATTTAAATGTTATGAAAAACATGTTGGGAGGGAATATTTTGAACGTATCCATTTACTCGACTTTAGATATTTTTGATGATGTTTGTTTACTCACTGGGATTATAAAATCTCACCACCCTCATTTGCATTCATTTCAGGCTTAGGATAGTCAGTAGTTAGCCGATATCGTTGAGAGACAAATTTTGAAGTTGCAACCTTGGAAATCAAAGGTTTACCGACTCACAATTTGAGTTTAATTTGGTCATTCGGGGGGGGGGGGCACGTGTCATTGTAAATGTAATTTTATACTTTGGTTAACTTTATTATCGTATGTATGAATTAATTTCGCTTTTACGTCCTAAAAATGATTTTCGCAGCTTTCTAAAAATATTGTTTTATAAGAAAATATAATATTTTATTCAATATTTTTATTATTTTCAAATAGTTATAATTTCACTTAAAATGAAGACTTTAGACATCTAAACTTAGATTTGATTATGAAATATGTGTTTTTCACCCACATATTACATTTTTAGTTGGTTTCGAAATTTTCAAAGAAAATAACCAAAATACCCCTATGTAGTAGAAATTTCTTTTTGATTGATTTCGACTCGAAAATGGTTCTTATTTCTTCAAAATATAATTTTAGTAACTAATACTGTCAAGCCCAGCCTTAAAATATTTGCCATGTTATACATGTGATTGATAGAGTGATTGTATATTTGAACAGTTGAAAAGGTATTTAAAAGCCGATATTGTACTTAGAAGTACAAATAAGTCGATTTATACCTCGAACAAGTTAAAATAGGGATTTTAAAGTGAAATTGGGAATTTCACAGTTTAAGGATGACTTAAAATGGTAATTCGGAGTTCGAGGGCCGATTTGGAATCAATCAAAAAAATTGACTGATTAGGGGCAAAATGGTCATTTTGCCATTTAAGGACAAAATGAGAATTTTTGGAAAAGATTTTAACAACATTTGATCAAGATTGATTATTTAGACTATATAGAGCATAATTGGAGTTTGAGAAGTGAAAAGTTTTAATTCCAAAATTTTTTTAACATAAGGGCAAAATGGTAATTTTGTCACTCTGGGGGCAAAATTGTAATTTTACACCACCAACACTTGTCAAGCCCATGGATATCATCTATTGATTTTCATGCTATGGATAAGTGAGAAAATATGTGTGGTGGAGATAAAAGATTAAATTTTTAAATATTTAAAGTATGGCCAATAAAATGATGCCATGTGTCAAGCTTTTAATATGTTATTATTTCCTTATAAAATGGCACAAATCAGCCCATTTTTCTCTCATCATGGTCGGCCAAGAGAGGAAAAAAGAGAAGAAAAGGAAAGAAAATAAGAACATAAACCCTAGGTGCCGAAAATTCAAGAAAAAAAATGTGATTTTTCAAGGAAAATCAAGTGAAAAAGGTAAGATTTATTAAGTTAAGTTTGAAATCTATTTTCTTTATGTATTTTCCCTTATTTTCCATTGTTAAAATGCATGTTTTCATGGGGAAACCATGGCTGGTCAAATGGGTATGGATAGAGAAGTGATGTTAGATTGATTTGATTTTGAGTTATGTTAGTGAATTTAGTTAGTTTAGCATGTTAGTAAGCAAAACAACAAGAAAAAAAATTGATTTTCCTTAGTGTTCTTCAATGATAGAACCTTGCTTGGAGTGTGGGAGTGATGGATTGTTTTTTATTTCAAGAGAATTAGTTAGAAAATGAAGAATTATCGAGAGAAAATTAAATAGAAAAAATTACAGTATTAGTGCACCATTTTGGTCGAATTTTCCAAGAAGGAATATGAATGTGGCTTTGTTGAATTTTAAGGTATTTAGCTTGACATTGGTGATTTGAAGCATTAGAAAAGAAATGGAGTTGATTGGAGTTAAATCGGACGCGTATATCAATTTGTCGGGTAAAAGACCGAAATAGCCCAATACGGTGTTTAGGCAAAATTTAGACATTTTGCATTTCATATCATGCATAAGCTTAGAGTCTAGGTTAGTTTGTTTTAATTTAGCATCAATGTAGTAAATATTTTGATTGTACATTGTGTTTAGGTGATGAGTCCTCTAAAAAAGGCAAAAAGATTGCGCTCGAGGATCAGTAGGTAGAGTGCCTCGAAAAATCTGAAATTTTGACATATTGAGTAAACTTATTATCGTCTTAATTATCTAGAGCAGTTTTTATTCAATTTTGTGTGATTTTATGAAAAATGGGTTTAAATGGTAAATTACTATGTTTTAAGAGAAATTGTGATTTTATAAAATGCTTTTATAAATTTTTTGGAAAATTGAATACTGGCTTTGAAATTAGGGTAATTGGATATTGCCTGCTTGTGTTATAAATTGTGTTTTAAATTATATGGCTTATAGCAATATGTGAGCATGAATGACAAAGTCGGTACTTGCATCAAAATTATATATACTGTGTATTCAGCCTTGAGAGGCTAGATTGTAATAAATTACCATGTCATGTGGATAAAGGTTTTATAAATCAGGTGGTAGATAAAATAATCACTGCAGTGACACCGGTTCTGTGGGCCAGCCTAAGAGAGGGGGCACAGAATCAGATTTACCTTCCTTCGATCGAAGAGCCGTGTGTGGGGTATCTCTAGAGGTAAAGTTTGAGTGCACCCCACGTGGACCATCGCGTGAAAGTGAGACTCAGCCAACACTAAGGCATGACTAGAATTTCAAATGTAAAGACATTTAACAGCCTTGGTGGTTTCGGTTAGATGCTTCAACCAAGGTATCCCCGAGAATGATTTTAGCATGAGCGAAGTAAGTTTTTAATAGATTCATAAGCCATAATATTAATTAATCGAGTAAAATGATTCTATTTTGCTTGATAGAATATTTTATTTGTCTCTACTCAATTGAAATGAGTTGAGATAAGATGAACGGTAATACAAAGAAAGTATTTTAATTTGTCTTTATTTACTCGACTTTAGATATTAATGATGGTGTCTGTTTACTCACTAGGATTTTATAATCTCACCCCTCTTCCTATCCATATTTCAGGCTCAGAACAGTTGGTGGATAGTCGATTAAGATGAGAATTAATCTCGGAGTTGCATCCTAGAAAGTAAGAGTTCACAGTCCTATATCTTCATAGTCAATTGGGGGCCTACATGTCACTGTAAAGGAAACTTCATACTTTGGTTATCTATAGCATTGTATGAAAGAATTTATTTTGCTTTTACACTATAAAACTGATTTACGGATATTTCTATAAATATTGTTTTATAAGAAAAGGAAATATTTTATTAAATATTTTTATTTTAATCAACTAGTTATAATTTTGGTTACGAAATATTTTCGGTTATGAAATATGTGTTTTCCACTCACGTACTACATTTTGGTCAAGTTAGAAATTTTTGAGAAGAAAATGACCAAAATACCCCTGTGAGGCAAAAATTATTTTTCCATTGTTTCGAGTAGGAAAAAGTTTAAAATCCTTTGAGAAATGATGTTTAGCGACGATTGCTCACAGGGGAGGTAAAAAAGTTGATACAAAAGCCTTGCGAGGTTTCGATCGATGTTCGGGGTATGAATTCTTATCGAGATTTCGCGGCAGTTGTCACGGGCTCGATGGGGAGTTTCGAGTTGTGACAAATACTCACAAGGGATGCGAGAAAACTGATATGGAAGTCTTGCGAGGTTTCAGTTGGCATTCGGGGTAGGAATGTCAATCGAGACATCGCAGCGGTTGTCACGAGCTCGATGGGAGTTTCGGGTTGTGACAATTTTGGTATTTGTGTAAGTGTGGGGTTCGAAGCTTGGCGAGGAGGTCCTGTAGGAGACCTGTCACACCACCGTTAGGCACGGGAAGAGTAAGTCAAGTGATGGAGACCCAAACATAACACTACTTTTATTGAATTGGTGGGTTATAGAATGGTCACTACAGTGGCGGGTTCTGTGGACTAGCCTTTAAGAGGGACACGATAACCCATTTATGTGCTTACCTCTGTTGGAGAAGCGCGTAGGGTATCTTTTGAGGTGAGATTTGAGTGCACCTCACGGCGAACCACCACGTGAGGGTGAGACTCAGCCAATGCCAAGGAACGATTGTGTTATCAGATGTAAAAATGTGTTTTATGTGTATGTGACATTTATCAGCCTTGGCAGACTAGGTCGAACTCTGATGACGATCAAGTGTCCGCGAGTATTGGTTTTGGCATGAGCCAAGTTTATGATAAAGTCATAAGCCTTGTTGAAAATTTAATGACATACAATTGTTTACATGGTTTGGGATGAATCTTCAAGTTATGAAACATGTATTGTGATGGGATATTTTGATTGTCTCTTATTACTTGGCTTTAGATTGTTTAGATGATGTTTGTTTACTCACTAGGATTATATAATCTCACCACCCTCTTTTCCACCCCTTTCAAGCTCGAAGTTGTCGGTAGATAGTAGACTTTGTCGAGAGTTGTGTGTGGACTTGCACCTTTTTAGACCGTAGGTTCATTACCTTCTTTACATTTTGTCAATCGGGGGCCCACGTGTCATTGTAAATCAAATTCCATACTTTAGTTATCTGTATTACAATATGTATGAATTTATTTTGCTTTTACGCTACAAAAATTATTTACTGATAACTCTATAAATATTGTTTTATAAGAAAACAGAATATTTAATTGAATATTTTTATTTACCTGATCCTTCTCATGTTCTCAAGGCACCTCCACTTGAGTTGCATGAAGATTTAAAGTTCGAGGTGCAACTGGTACGCATTTTAGATCGGAAGGATCGAGTATTGAGGAACAAGAGTATTCCCATGGTTAAAGTGTTGTGGAAGAATGCTAGAATGGAAGAAATGATGTGGGAAGTCGAATAACAGATGAGAAACCAATATCCACATCTTTTCTTGGAATCGGGTAAGTTAAATTTTGAGGTCAAAATTTTATTTTAAAACGGGTAGTGCTATCAAGCCCGACCCTAAATTATCTGTCATGTCATGCATATGATTGACATCATGCGTGCAAACTAGAATATCTCGAAAAAATAGATAAAAGCTAGTATTGTACTTAGAAGTATAACTAAGTCAATTTAAACCTCGAACTAGTTAAAATAGTGATTTTAAAGTGAAATTGAGCATTTCACAGTCCAAGGATGACTAAAAATGGCAATTCAGAGTTCGAGGTCTGATTTGGAGTCAATCGGGAAAATTGACCGATCAAGGGTAAAATGGTCATTTTGCCATTTAAGGACAAAATGGAAATTTTTAGAAAAGATTTTGATCACATTTGAATAAGAATAATTATTTGGAGTATAATATGAGGTTTAATAGTGAAAGATTTTCGATTCTTGATATTTTTGGAGTATAGGGGCAAAACAGTAATTTTGCCTTACCGGGGGCAAAATGGTAATTTCCACCACCAACAGTAGCCAAAAATCAACGATTATGTTTATCATAGGAATGGATAAGTATAAGAATAATTGTGGTGGAGAAATAGGGTGAAAATGGATAAATATTAAAATTTTGGACTAATAAGCATTTGACACATGGCAAGTTATATTATTTTATTATTAAACCATAAAAATCAGCCCACACACTCACCATTGACTCAAGCTGGTCAGCCAAGGGAAGAAAAGCCAAGAAAAGAAGGGAAACAAGAAACCTAGCCAAGAAAATTAAGAGATTTCATTGATTTTTCAAGGATTAAGCAACGAAAAGGTAAAATCTTTTAATTTTTGCTTGAAACCTAGCTTACCCATGCTTTATTTCTTATTTTCCATGGATGAAATTTGAGTTGGCATGATAAAACTATGAAGGCCGAATGGGTATGGAAGGGATTTGATGATGGAAATGACTTGATTTTGAATTATGTTGATGTTTAGAGATAGTTAATCATGTCTAGAAGCAAAACCACAAGAAAAATATTTATTTTTCCTAGAATCCTTCATTGGCCGAACCTTGTATGTTGAGTATTAATAAGGGATTGTTTTTATTTCAAGGGAAATAGCTTGGAAAATGGTGAATTATGGTGAGAAAATCGTGTAGGAAAAATCACAATGCTAGTACACCAAATGGCCAAATTTTTCTATGAAAAAGTGTAAGGGTTTTAATGTTGAAATTGGTATTATTTAAATGGTATTTGATGAATTGAGGTATTAGAAAAAGAATGGAGCAATTTGGAGTCAAATTGGACACATTGGCTAATTTATCGGGTAATCGGCCGAATTAGGTTAACACCGCGTTTAGGCAAAAGTCGGACGAATTTTTGCATTTCATATCATGCATTAACAGTTTAAGTTAGTTTATTTCAATTTAGGGATAATGTAGTAAATTCCTTGATTTTATTCTACGTCAAGGTGGTGAGACTCCGAGAGAGGCAAAGAGATCGTGCCTGAAGACCACTAGTCTGAGTACACCCGAAATTTGGACTTTAGAAAACTGTGAGTGAACTTACTATCGCTTCAATTATTAGAAGTGATTTTTATCTATTTTTGGTGAATTTTACGAAAAATAAATTTTAAAGATGAATTTTTATGTTTTATAAATAAATGGGTTTAAATGAAATTATGTCATAAATTATTTAAAAATCTACTGTGGTTTTGAAAAATAGAGTATTGGGAGACCATTGTTTGTCGCATGATAAATTGTATTTTTAAATTTATATGGCTTATGAAAATGTGGCATGATTGGTTGCTTGTTTATTGTGTTAGAAAATATATGCGATGCTGTTTGCCGCGCAGGTTGGTTACGAATAAAATAGCCTAGTCATGCTACTAAAATTTTGTTAATTTGGAGGATTATTATATACTGCAGTAGACGGGTTTCTGTGGACCGACTTATTTAGAGGTGGCACGGTAAAACCCCTTATCTATCTTTATCTCAATTGTAGAGGCGTACAAGGTTATCCTGAGGTATGACAGAGTTTACTTCATGCCCTACCACCACGTGAAGGTGAACTCAGCTAATGCCAAGGATCGATTGCATTTTTGAAAAAAATTTATAAAATTTGAACAGCCTTGGCAGGCTCGGTTAGATGCCTCTGCCAAGGTATCCCCGAGTATGAATTTTTATGGCATGAGCCATGATTTTTGATAAATCATAAGCCCTATTAGTATTATTATTATTATTTGGGTGAAATGAATTTGATCGTACTGATTTAAAGAAGGTTTCATGTTATGAAACCCTTTGAGATGGAAAGGTTTTCATTGTCTCTTATTACTCGCCTTTAGATATTTTAGGAGATATTTTTTTACTCACTGAGTTGTGTAAACTCACCGCTCTCCTCTCCACATTTCAAGCCCAGACTAGTTTGTAGATAGTTGTGTTTGCTGAGGACGACCGTTGATTTTGCAACCTCATCAACAGTAGGTTTCTATCCTCTTTACTTTTGTATATTCATCAGCCCACGTGTCACCATAAATGTACTGCATACTCTGTTTATGTATATTACAGTATGTATGATTTTGTTTTGTTTTTTTGCTATAAAAAGTATTTATTGATAACTCTATAAATATTGTTTTATAAGAAATTACGATATTTTATTAAATATTTTTATTATATTTTGATAATTCCTATTTCATTGAAAATGAATGTTTTAGTTAACGAAGCACGTTTCTGACTTTGAAATGTGTGTTTTCCATGTATTTGCTACGTATTTAATTGGGTTCGAACTTTTCTAATGAAAATGACTAAATGCCCTTATGAGTTGAAAGTCATTTTAAGAATGTTGTGGTTTGGAAATGAATGGGAATTTGTTAAAACATGATGTTCGACGATTATCGCTCATTGGGGAGGTAAGAAAATGGATACAAAAGCCTTGCGAGATTTTGGTCGGTATTCGGAGTATGAATGCTTATTGAGACGTCGTGGCGATTGTCGTGGGCTCGATGGGAGTTTCAGGTCATGACAATTCCATTAGTATCAGAGCCTTTGATTTTAAAGTTTTGCTTTTAAAAAGTTGTTTTAAGAAATCCACACTGACACTGCGTGGCCATGAGTTTGGTTAAATTAGGTTAGACTGAATAGGAAGCGTCAGCATATAGAATCTGAGGTTGCTTAAACCTACGTTGTTTTCTTTATAGATTGATATGCCTCCTAGACGAGAACACCCACTTGTTACTCGATCAGTTGGGAGAGAAAGGGGTCGTTCCCAACTTCGGCTACTAGAGTCAGTAGAGGAGGAATCAGCTGCATCTACTTTTCGAGCAGCACCTACTACTGAACAGGTAGAGAGTCCTCCACATTCACCCTCTTCTCTGTCACCCACTGGTATTCCTGCCATGCTACCAGAAGTGGCATAAGCATTGGCAGCTTTCTTTAGTGCGATGGCTGGTCAAGCTCAAACTGGTCAAGCCCTACCTCCAATGCCTCCAGTTATACCTACAGTACCCCTACCGACGTCGAAACTCTCTATTTCTAAGAAGCTGAAAGAAATAAGGCAGCTCGACTGCATTTCTTTTGCTGGTGAGTTGGACGCAACCGCAGCAAAAGATTGGATCAATCAAGTATCGGAGACCTTGTGGACATGAGACTAGAGGATGACATGAAGCTAATGGTGGCTACGAGGTTATTGGAGAAGAGAGCTCGTACTTGGTGGAGTTCAGTAAAGTCTCATTCCACTACTTCACTGACCTGGATGGACTTTATCAAAGAGTTCGATGGTTAGTACTTCATGTATTTCCACAAAAAAAAGAGAATGTCTGAGCTTGAAGTAGGGAAATTCAATGGTAGAGGAGTATGAGACTCGTTTTAATGAGTTAATGTTGTACGTCCTGGAATTGGTGAGGACGGAGCAAGATCAAGCAAGTTACTTTGAGAAAGGACTCCATAACGAGATCAGCTAATGGATGACCGTAACTGGCAGATAACCACATAAAGAAGTAGTCCAAATGGCTTTAAGGGCTAAAAAGCTTGCTAATGAAAATCGGAGAATGCGAGTTGAATTTGCAAAGAGAAGAAACCCGAGTGCAACCCCCAATTAGCAGCCCAAAAGAGGTAGGGGTGCATCTGCTTCTGGGAGTACTAGTTTTGTTTCGGTGACATCTCCTTGACCCTCATTCTTGTAGTCGCAGTAGAAACCTCTGAGGTTTAGCCGATCGGTGATGACAAGTTCGGGAAAGAGTTTCGGAGGGTTAGTCAGATGCAGAAGATGCTAGAAATCTCATGTTGGGCTATGCAGAGAACTTGTATGATGTTACCATTATGGTCAGTCAGGTCACTTTAGAAGTAACTGCCCACAGTTAAGACGGGCTGCTGTAACTGCTCCATATCTGTCAACTTGTATGGACATACAGAGGAGAGATTCGGTTAGGCCACAACAGAGGCTAGGTGTGGCCATATGATCTAGTGTGGAAAGTAACACTCTAGCACATCCACCTTCCAAACCACCGGTTCGCACTCCGACAAGGGTTTTCATTGTGACAGAAAAGGAAGCGCATGCTCGACCCAATGTAGTGACACGTATTATGTCCTTGTTTGATAAAGATGCGTATGTTTTAATAGATTCTGGCTCAGATAGATCTCATGTCAGTACAACATTTGCATCATTTGCGGATAGAAACCTGTCACCACTAGAGGAAAAAATCGTAGTTCACACCCCTCTATGAGAGCAGCTAGTTAGAAACAGTTGCTATAGAGACTGTGGAGTAAGAGTCGATGAAGAAGAATTTAGGGCTGATTTGATTCTTTTGTAGATCCGAGATTTTGATCTAATATTGGGTATGGACTGGTGAGTACACATCAGGCGAATCTGGATTGTTTTAGAAAAGAAGTTATTCTTCGAAATTCGGTGGAAGCAGAGATTGTATTTTCAAGGGAACGCTGGATATTACTGTCTTGTGTAATTTTAGTCATCAAAGCTTTGAAATTGGTGCAGAAAGGGTACCCAGCTTATCTGGCACATGTGATCGATACTTCAATAGGGAAACCTAAGATCGAGAATGTCCCAATAGTAAATGAGCTTTCAGACATATTTCCTAATGAATTATCGGGACTACCTTCGGATCGAGAGCTTGAGTTCCCCATTGATTTACTTCTAGGTACTGCACCTATTTCTATTCCCCCATACCGAATGGCTCCCATAGAATTGAAGTAACTGAAAGTTCAGTTACAAGATCTGGTAGATAAAGGTTTCATTCGCCTCAATATTTCTCATTGGGGAGCACCAGTCTTATTTGTCAAGAAGAAAGATGGCACTCTTCGATTGTGTGTAGATTATCGTTAGCTGAATAGAGTGACCATCAAGAATAAGTATCCTTTGCCCTGGATCGATGATTTCTTTGATCAATTGAGAGGTGCAATGGTATTCTCCAAACTTGATTTGAGGTCTAGGTACTATCAATTGAAGATTAAGGAGCAAAACGTGCCCAAGACTGCCTTCAGGACTAGATATGGGCATTATGAGTTTCTGGTGATGCCGTTTGGTTTGATCAATGCCCCGACAGCATTCATGGACCTCATGAATAAGGTGCTTCATCCGTATTTGGATAGGTTTGTGATAGTATTTATCGATGACATCCTAGTTTATTTGAGGAATAATGATGAACATGCTGCCCATCTACGTATTGTTTTGCAGACTCTACGTGAAAGGCAACTTTATGCCAAATTCTCTAAATGTGAATTCTGGTTGACGAAAGTGATTTTCTTGGGACATGTAGTATCTGGAGCTGGAATTTATGTTGATCCCAAGAAGATTAAGGCGATATTACAATGGGAGCAACCAAAGACAGTAACGAAGATTCGAAGTTTTCTCAGATTAACTGGTTATTACAGGAGATTTGTTCAGGGATTCTCACTAGTAGCTGCTCCACTGACTCGCTTGACTCGTAAGGGAGTTAAGTTTGATTGGGACGATGTTTGTGAGAGTCAATTTCAGGAGCTAAAGAATAGATTAACCTCCGCTCCTGTTCTAACACTTCTTGTGAATGGAAAGGAGTTTGTGGTGTATAGTGATGCTTTCAAGATGGGTTTAGGGTGTGTGTTGATGTAGGATGAAAAAGTGATAGCCTATGCTTCCCGATAGTTGAAGAAGCATAAGGTAAAAACCCTACCCATGATCTTGAATTAGTAGCAGTGGATTTCGCATTAAATATTTGGAGACGTTATTTGTATGGTGAGCATTGTCGGATTTTTACGGACCATAAAAGTTTGAAGTATTTGCTCACCCAGAAGAAGCTGAACTTGAGACAGAGAAGATGGTTGGAGTTAATAAAGGAATACGACTTAGTAATCGATTATCACCCTAGAAAGGTGAATGTAGTAGTAGACGCCTTAAGTCGTAAATCCTCGTCGTCGACATCAGCAGCAATTCAAAGTTCTTATCTCTCTATGTTAATGGAGATGAAGTCTTTAAGGATCTAGTTGGATAATGGTGAAAATGGGTCTCTACTTGCTAGTTTCATCGTGAGGCCTTCATTGTTGGACCAGATCAAGGAATTGCAGTAATCTGATGATGAGTTGAGACAGATAGCTCAAAAGTTGCAAGATGGGGAAGTTAGTGAATTCAGACTCAGAAATGATAGTATGTTGATGTTTAGATACCGGGTTTGTGTTCCAAGTGATGATCAGTTAAGGCAAGCTATTTTAGAAGAAGCACATTCTTCCGCCTACGCTATGCACACCGGAAGCACCAAGATGTATCGGACTATTAAGGAAAACTATTGGTGGTCAGGCATGAAGAGAGATTAGCAGAATTTGTAGCAAAATGTCTCGTATGCCAACAAGTCAAGGTGAAACACCAGAAGCCAGCAGGTACTCTTCAGTCTTTACTGATTCTCGAGTGGAAGTGGGAACAGGTGACTATGGATTTTGTGTTGGGTTTGCAGCGGACATAGAGTGGAAAAGATGCAATATGGGTGATTGTTGAGAGATTAACTAAGTCTGCTCATTTTCCAGCTATCCATAATACATACTCAACTGAGAAGTTGGCTAAGCTCTACATAAATGAGATAGTGAGACTACACGGAGTCCCAGTTTCCATTGTGTCAAACCAGGATCCTTGATTCATATCTCGATTTTGGCCAAAATTTCAAGAAGCTCTCGAAACCAAATTGAGATTCAGTACTACCTTTCATCCGTAGACTGATGGTCAGTCTGAAAGAACTATTCAGACCTTGGAAGACATGTTAAGGGCTTATGTCATTGATTTTATCAGGAGTTGGGACAGACACTTGCCTATGGTGGAGTTTGCATACAATAATAGTTTTCAGTCCAGTATTGGCATGGCACCATACGAAGCTTTGTATGGAATAAAATGCAAAACTTCGCTTTGCTGGGACGAAGTGGGTGAAAGGAAATTAACTAATGTGGAGTTGATTGACTTGACTAATGACAAGATTAAAGTCATCCGGGAACGATTAAAGACAGCACAAGATAGGCAGAAGAGCTATGCTAACAGAAGGAGGAAAGATCTGGAATTTGAAGTCGACGATAAAGTGTTTCTCAAGGTTTCTCCATGGAAAGGTAACAATCTGAAAATTTTAAAATATTAAGTCTTGCTTGATTTCACTGTATGATAAATTCGTGGTATTTATTGGGAAATGAAAGGTGTGATTCGATTCACGAAGCGGGGAAAGCTCAATCCAAGGTATATTGGACCTTTTCGGATTATTGAGAAAATTAGGCTAGTAGCTTACAGACTTGAGTTACCCCTAGAGTTAGATCAGATCCATAATGTTTTCCACATCTCGATGTTGAAGAAGTACGTACCTGATCCTTCTCATGTTCTCGAGGCACCTCTAGTTGAGTTGCATGAAGATTTAAAGTTCGAGGTGCAACCGGTACGCATTTTAGATCGGAAGGATCGAGTATTGAGTAACAAGAGCATTCCCATGGTGAAAGTGTTGTGGAAGAATGCTAGAATGGAAGAAATGACGTGGGAAGTCGAACAACAGATAAGAAACCAATATCCACATCTTTTCTTGGAATCGGGTAAGTTAAATTTTGAGGTCAAAATTTTATTTTAAGGGGGGTAGTGTTGTCAAGCTCGACCCTAAAATATCTGTCATATCATGCATATGATTGACATCATGCGTGCAAACTAGAATATCTCGAAAAAGTAGATAAAAGCCGATATTGTACTTCGAAGTACAATTAAGTCAATTTAAATCTCGAACTAGTTAAAATAGGGATTTTAAAGTGAAATCGAGGATTTCACAATCCAGGGATGACTAAAAATGGCAATTTGGAGTTCGAGGTCCGATTTGGAGTCAATCAGGAAAATTGACCGATCAGGGGTAAAATGGTCATTTTACCATTTAAGGACAAAATGGGGATTTTAGAAAAGATTTTGATCACATTTGAATAAGAATAATTATTTGGAGTACAATATGAGGTTTAGTAGTGAAAGATTTTCGATTCCAGGTATTTTTGGAGTATAGGGGCAAAACGGTAATTTCCACCACCAACACTTGTCAAAAATCAAGGATTATGTTTATCATAGGAATGGATAAATATAAGAATAATTGTGGTGGAGAAATAAGGTGAAAATGGATAAATATTAAAATTTTGGACTAATAAGCATGTGACACATGGCAAGTTATATTATTTTATTATTAAACCATAAAAATCAGCCCACACACTCACCATTCACTCAAGCTGGTCGGTCAAGGGAAGAAAAGCAAAGAAAAGAAGGGAAACAAGAAACCTAGCCAAGAAAATCAAGAGATTTCATTAATTTTTCAAGGATTAAGCAACAAAAAGGTAAAATCTTTTAATTTTTGCTTGAAACCTAGCTTACCCATGCTTTATTTCTTATTTTCCATGGCTGAAATTTGAGTTGGCATGATGAAACCATGAAGGCCGAATGGGTATGGAAGGGATTTGATGATGGAAATGGCTTGATTTTGAGTTTTGTTGATGTTTATAGATAGTTAATCATGTCTAGAAGCAAAACCATAAGAAAAATATTTATTTTCCCTAAAATCCTTCATTGGCTGAACCTTATATGTTGAGTATCAACAAGGGATTGTTTTTATTTCAAGGGAAATAGCTTGGAAAATGATGAATTATGGTGAGAAAATCGTGTAGGAAAAATCACAGTGCTAGTGCACCAAATGGTCGAATTTTTCTATGAAGAAGTGTAAGGGTTTTAATGCTGAAATTGGTATTATTTAAATGATATTTGGTAAATTGAGGTATTAGAAAAAGAATGAAAGAATTTGGAGTCAAATCGGACGCGTTGGCTAATTTATCTAGTAATCGGCCGAATTAGGTTAACACCGCGTTTAGGCAAAAGTCGAACAAATTTTTACATTTCATATCATGCATTAGCAGTTTAAGTTAGTTTATTTTAATTTAGGGATAATGTAATAAATTCCTTGATTTTATTCTATGTCAAGGTGGTGAAACCTTCGAGAAAGGCAAAGAGATCGCGCTTGAGGACCACTAGTTCGAGTACACCCGAAATCTGGACTTTTGAAAACCGTGAGTGAACTTACTATCGCCTCAATTATCAGAAGTGATTTTTATCTGTTTTTGGTGAATTTTACGAAAAATGAATTTTAAAGATGAATTTTTATGTTTTATAAATAAATGGGTTTAAATGACATTATGTCATAAATTATTTAGAAATCTACCGTGGTTTTGAAAAATAGAGTACTAGGAAACCATTGTTTGTCGCATGATAAATTGTATTTTTAAATTTATATGGCTTATGAAAATGTGGCATGATTGGCTACTGGTTTATTGTGTTGGAAAGTATATGCGATGCTGTTTGCCATGCAGGCTGGTTAGGAATAAAATAGCCTAGTCATGTTGCTAAAATTTTGTTAATTTGGTGGATTATTATCTACTGTAGTAGACAGGTTTTCGTGGACCGGCCTATTTAGAGGTGGCACGGTAAAACCCCCTATATATCTTTATCTCAGTTGTAGAGGCGTACAGGGTTGTCCTGAGGTATGACAGAGTTCACTTCACGCCCTACCACCACATGAAGGCAAACTCAGCTAACGCCAAGGATCGGCTGCATTTTTGGAAAAAAATTATAAAATTTGAACAGCCTTGGCAGACTCGGTTAGATGCCTCGGCTAAGGTATCCCCGAATATGAATTTTTATGGCATGAGCCATGATTTTTGATCAATCATAAGCCCTATTAGTATTATTATTATTATTTGGGTGAAATGAATTTGATCGTACTGATTTAAATAAGGTTTCATGTTATGAAACCCTTTGAGATGAAAAGTTTTCATTGTCTCCTATTACTCGCCTTTAGATATTTTAGGGGATATTTGTTTACTCACTGAGTTGTGTAAACTCACCATTATCCTCTCCACATTTTAGGCCCAGACTAGTTATTAGATAGCTATGTTTGCTGAGGACGACAGTTGATTTTGCAACCTCATCAACAGTAGGTTTCTATCCTCTTTACTTTTGTATATTCGTGGGCTTACGTGTCATTGTAAATGTACTGCATACTCTGTTTATGTATATTACAGTATGTATGATTTTATTTTGTTTTTATGCTATAAAAAGTATTTACCGATAACTCTATAAATATTGTTTTATAAGAAATTACGATATTCTATTAAATATTTTTATTATATTTTGATAATTCCTATTTCATTCAAAATGAATGTTTTAGTTAACGAAACGCGTTTCTGACTTCGAAATGTCTGTTTTCCATGTATTTGCTACGTATTTAATTGGGTTCAAACTTTTTCAATGAAAATGACTAAAATGCCACTGTGAGTCGAAAGTCATTTTAAGAATGTTATGGTTTGGAAATGAATGGGAATTTGTTAAAACGTGATGTTCGACGATTGTCACTCACAGGGGAGGTAAAAAAACTGATACAAAATCCTTGCGGGGTTTCGGTCGGTATTCGAAGTATGAATGGCTATCGAGACGTCGCGACGATTGTCACGAGCCCGATGGGAGTTCTGGGTCGTGACACTGGACAAGTGTTGGGTGATGCAAAATTACGATTTTGCCCTTAGGTGGTAAAATGAATATTTTGCCCTTATGCTAAAAAAAAAATACCAAAATTAAAATTCTTCACTTCTCAAACTCAAATTATGTTCTAAATGATCAATCTTGATCAAAAACTTCTTCTAACATTCAAATCTTAACCTCTAGTGGCAAAATGACCATTTTGCCCTTAGGTCATGAAAATTCCAATTTGACTCCAAATTGATCATCGAACTCCGAATCACCATATTAAATCATTCTGGGGTTTTAAAATTCTCAATTTCATCTTAAAATCTCTATTTGAACTAGTTTGAGGCTTAAATCAACTTGGTTGTACCACTAGGTACAATACCAACTTTTTCAAGATATTTCAATTATGTAAGCATTCTATCAAGCGTATGAATGACATGGTAAATACTTTATAGAGTCGAGCTTTACATGGTATCTTCTCTTATATCATTTTGATTGTTGGAGACTTTTTAAATACTTGAAAAACAACTTCTAGCCATTGAGGATGGATTCTAGCTATTGAAAATAATTTTGAACCCAATCTAACTATTATTTTGTCTTCTAGTGATTAAATTTAGATGTGTTGGCAGTGAACCTTTAATTGGTTAAAGGTGAGTTTAAACTAAGTAAGCCCTTTTTGTTTGATAGTCTCATTCACTATGTTAACTAGCTAAATGGGACTTTAATCGATTAGAAACATTTTGTTTAGAGACACTTTCAAGCATTGTTGTCATGACCCGAAACTCCTATCGAGCCCGTGACAACCGTCACAACGTCTTGATAGGCATTCATACCCCGAATACCGACCAAAACCTCGCAAGGCTTTTATATCAGATTTCTTACCTCCCTTATGAGTAACAGTTGCCGATCATCATGTTTTAACAAAATTACAATCCATTTTTAATCAGAACAGTCATAAAAATATTTTCGACTTGTAAGGGCATTTCAGTCATTTTCCTCGAAAAATTTCGAACTTAGAAAATTTGAATCATATAAGTGAAAAACACGTATTTCGAAATTAGAAACATGTTTTGCTATCTAAAACGTTCATTTTAAATGAAATAGTAACCATTTGAATATAATAAAAATATTTAATAAAATATTATGATTTCTTATAAAATAATATTTTTAGAATATTACAAACAATAATAAAGGTAACCAGAGTATACAATTACATTTACAGCGATACGTGGGCCCCCAAATATTCAAAAGTAAAGAAGACAGTGAACCTATTGTTGGTGAGGTTGCAAATCCAACTGTGGTCCTCAGCAAACTCAGCTATCTACTAACTAATCTGGGCCTGAAAGGGGTGAAAAGGAGAGTGATGAGTTTACACAACTCAGTGAGTAAACAAATATCTACAGGTGAGTAAAAGGAGACAGAATATTTCCCATCTCAAAAGGGTTACATAACATAAAAATTCGTTTCAATCAGTTAGAATAAATTCATTTCACCCAAATAATTAAAAAGGCTTATGATTTCTAGAAAAACTTGGCTCTTGCCAGAAATTCGTTCTCGGGGATACCTTGGCCGACGCATCTAATTGAGACTGCCAAGGTTGTTAAAATTTCATAATTGCTCAAAACGCAGCCGATCCTTGGCGTTGGCTGAGTTCACTCTCATGTGGTGGTTCGGTGTGAAATGAACTCTGTCATACCTTAGGAGTTACTCTTCGCATCTCTCATCAGAGGTATAATATAACAGGGTTTATCGTGCCCCTCTAAATAGGCTAGTCCACGAAAACCCGTCACTGCAGTGAGAATTCTATAACACACAAATCAATCAAGTCTCCAATTACATGATATGGCAATTAATTCACTACACAATCTATCTAGACAAAGCAGAAAATTTATAAATTTCAACACAAATATCAATTCAGCCAATCATGCCATTTTATCATAAGCCATTTAGTTCATATCATAATTTTATAACACAATTCATAGTCTCCAATTACTCTAATTTCAAAATCATTGTCCGATTTTCACATCAATTTATAAAAATTCACTTTATTTTATAAATTCACATTTTTCTCATAAAGCAAGACAATTCATCATTTAAATTCAATTTTCCACAAAATCACCAAAATTGAATAAAATTTACTCTAGATAATTGAGGCGATAATAAGTTTACTCACAATTTTCGAGAATCAAATCCGAGTATTCTGACTATTAATCCTTGGGTGTAATTTCCTTACCTTTATCGGAGGACTCACCACCTTGACATATTACACAATCAATCAATTACTACATTTGTGCTAATTTGGTATAAAAGTAATCTAAATTCTATATGAATGCATGAAATGCTCGAGTAACTGTTTAAATACAGTGTTGGCCTAATTCGATCTATCACCTGATTAATCTGCCAACGCGTCCAATTTAGTTCCAAATTGCTCCATTTCTTTTCCAATTCTTCAAATCACCAAACACAAGCCAAATAACCTAAAATTCAGCATAACCACCTTCACATTTCTTCATGGTAAATTTGGCCATGGTGGTGCATTCACACTAAAATTTTTCCCACTTGATTTTTACACCACAAATCATCAATTCTCAACCAATTCACTTGCAAGAAAATCAAATCCACCATTCCCACATTACATGTAAGGTTCGGCCATTGAAGGGTACCAAGGATTGTGTGATTTTCTTCACTTGTTTTGCTTCCAAACATAAAAAACTAACTATAAACACTAACATATCTTAAAATCAAATCAATTCCAACATCATTTCCTCTCCATACCTATTCGGCCAACCACAAACCCATTATGAAAACATGTAATTCAACCATGGAAAATAAGGAGAAATGCATGGGTAATGTAGATCTCAAGTAAAAATTGAGAAAATTTACCTTTTCCCACTTGATTGCTTGAATTTCCACAATTTCCCTTTGAATTTCTCCACCTAGGGTTCTGTTCTTTCTTTCTTGCTTTCGTTCTTGCTTTGGCTGAATATGGGAAGGGAAATGGGGAATTATGGGTTGATTTTTCAAGTTAAATATTAAAGAAATCAAGCTTTGACACATGGCATGATCTCATTGGCCTAAAATTTAAATATTTTTCTTTTAACCTTCAATTCTTCACCACACAAATTGTCATATTTATCCACACTAATAATGAATAAATGCCTTGGTTTCTGACTAGTGTTGGGGGTGAATATTACCATTTTACCCCTATACTCTGAAAAATATCAAAATTAAAATTTTTCACTTCTAAACCCTAAATTATACTTCAAATGATCAATCTCAGTAAAAAATGTCATCCAATATCCAAATTTAATTCTTGGGTGGCAAAATGACCATTTTGCCCTTAAATATCAAAAATTTCAAATTGACTCCAAATCGATCATTGAACTCAGAATTAACATTTTAAGTCATCCCTGGACTGTGAAATTCTCAATTTCATCTTAAAACCCCTATTTTAACTAGTTCGAGGCATAAATCGACTTAGTTGTACCTCTAGGTACAATATCGACTTTCATCGCTTTTTCGGGGCTTTCTTAGTATGTAGGCGTGATGTCAAATATATGAATGACATGATAGATATTTTTAGGGCTAGGCTTGACAATTGTTTTCAACACCTTTCCTTTAACTAGTTAGTTTCCCTTTTAACTTATTGAAGTTTTTCTCCCTTTATCATTAATTGATTAAAATAGGCTTCAATTGATTAAGAAATCTTCAAATTTGAATTTCTTCATTTGGCACCCTTTAATAGTTAATATCGCTTTGAATTTGAATTTTGACATTTCTAGGTATTTCAAGTTTGAGCTTGAACCAATTATCCTTTTTGCTTAACTAGTTAAGAACTTTCAATTTTGCATCAAGCACCCCCATTAATCAGTTAAGCCTTATGCTAACTAATTATGGCTTTTTTGTCTCACTTAAATGTAGCACTTATTGCTTCCTTAACTGATTAAGGCTCCATGTTAATCAGTTAATATCATTAAGTTCTTTCTTCTTTGCTTTGTTAACTGATTAACTCATCTTGTAATTAAGTAAACTTTTTGACTTGTTTCCAAACGATAAATATATTAAGAGATTTAAACTTTGTCCTACACATTTAAATAAAGTTATTAACACCAATGAATTGGAATGTTTTGTTATTATAAAAAACACATGTAGTCAACATTCTTCGTCTTTTTTTATGATAATAGGACACTATTGGATTAATAGTGCAATATCTAAGTAAACTCTATATCTATGTGCAAATGAGGGATTACTCCCTCTTAATGTAGGCTTCCTTTAATATGTGCATAAAAATTCAATTTTCTTCTTGCAAATTTAATATATATCTATATACATATTTTCAACACACAGATATAATAACCAACAACAATTTTCAACTACCCTATAAACATTTATAACAAGAATAAACTAGCAATTGTTCACCATAACAGATATGTAGATATATATACATAAACCAACAATCGTTGTTCATAAATCCAAACAAAAAATACTTCTTATCTTCTTCTTCTTATTTTTGTCATCAACAAAAAAAGGTTTTTCATACTATTGATCTATCTTAAAGGGTTGAATGCTTTCCCTAATCTGAGTCAGTGGAAAACTCATCTTTGCCTAGGTTAGTAGTTAATGGTTAGACATTCAGAGGCTCAAGCACTTTCTGTTCAGATGAGGTTATTGTTTTAGGGGATGAGGGTGTAGGTTTAAGAGATGGCTAAGAAAGTGATTCAACTATTCTAACAAACTTTCTTCTTTTAAAGACTTTTGTTTTGGTTGCCATTGTCTTCTTTTCTCTACTTGTGGGTCTTATTTGTGTGGGTTTAGCTTCCACTACTTTCATGTTGTCTTGATTTTCTTTTGCTTTAGTGTCTTTTTACTTTTTCTTGGTTGACTTAGCCTTTTGCTCTACCTTAACTTTTGCCTTTGCTTGCTTAGCTTGATTTTCTTTCACTAGTTTAGTAATGAAGTCATTCCTAAGTATTTCTTTAAAAAAGCTTCAAGTCTTTACTGTTATTGGTCTTGCAACTTTAATGGAGTGTCCTATTTGTTCTATTTTTTTTGTCTCAACTCCATTTCCCTTTTTTGGTTTAGCTATACTTTCTCTTTGATGACCATTATTTTTTTTACTTAAACCTTAGTTGTTGTTTCATCATCTGACTCATCCTTCTCAACTTTTTGTGCTTAATCTTTTTAAGAATTTACCTCAACACCTTTTCTTGCAACTTCAGCCTCAAAATTAAAAACATGTGCCTCAAATTCTTCTGTGGCAGTTTTCTCATCTGAAATTGTAAGAATCTCACCTATAGCTTTACCTTTGGAAGAGATAATTGCAAGGGTTTTTTGTCTTTTTGTTTTTTCTTAAGGAGAGAAGTCTCAATATTTTGAAGTCTTTCTTTAATTTTAAAATTCTCTCTTTCATTTTCCTTTCTCTTTATGCCTGTTCATTTAATTTTTCATCAAACCTCATTGGCAAGTTAATAATCATTGCATTAGGAATAGAAGATTCACTTGCTTTAGATGGGGGTGTGGAAAGAGTTTCAGCAATTTGGTGTTGCTAGTGAACCCTTAAGTGGTTTAATGCATTCCTTACCAACAAGCTTATATCCCATCTTTTACAAACTTCCAAGAAAGATGACTTGATCCTTATTCTTGATCCAATCAGCTTGGAGCCAATGCTCTAGATTTCCTTCTTTTTAACCAATGAAGAGATGATGTTTCCATATAATAAGTTACTTTTATCACCTAAGCAAGTTCCTCTTAATCTTTTTATCATGTATTTAGCTACATTCAAAGGGATCTTATTTACTACAAATTCCATCAGTCATAGATACTACGAGCTAACATAGCTAAAGCTACTACTCTTCCCATGTAGTATGAAGGCAGGGAAGTAATGAAAAATCTTTATTTATGCATTTTTTTATGTTAGATGCATAGCTTTTTGAGGGGTATTTTTCTTTTCCCCCTAGATGGTTTCCCACATAGGTGATGGGTCGTAGCTAAAAGGAATTAAGAATTCTCTTGCTTGGTACTATAATTTAAGCAACTTTCCAATATCAATAGCAATGATTTTAAATTCTTTCCCACTTAAGAACACATTTAGCTCATTTTCCACAAAATCATCAAGATTTTTCAACTCATCTTGTCACGACTCGGAACTCCTATAGAGCTCGTGACAACTGTCGCGAAGTCTCGATAGGTATCATACCCCGAATACCGACTGAAACCTCGCAAGGCTTCTGTATCAGTTTCCTTACCTCATCTGTGAGAACCATTGTCAAACATCATATCTTAATAGATTTTAACCTTTTTCCCATTCAAAACAGTGGAAAAATGTTTTTTGCCTCGCAGAGGTATTTTTGTCATTTTTCCTCAAAATTTTTGAATTCGATTTAAAATGAATCAAATGAGTGGAAAATGCGTATATCATAATTTAAAATGAATTTAGATATCTAAAACACCATTTCTGATTAAAATTATAACTATTTGAATAAAATAATAATATTCAAGAAAATATTTTAATTTTTTATAAAATAATTTTTATAGAACAATCCGTAGATAAATTTTGGGACGTGAAAGCAAAATAAATTCTTTCATACAATAATAAAGATAACTAAAGTATACAATTACATTTACAGCGACACGTGGGCCCACAATTGTTCAAAAGTAAAGCGGACAGTAAACCTACTGTTGGTGAGGTTGCAAGTCCAACTGTAGTCTTCAGCAAGTTCAGCTATCTACTAACTAATCTAGGCCTGAAAGGTTGGAAAGGAAAGTGGTGAGTTTACACAACTCAGTGAGTAAACAAATATCTCCTAAAATATCTAAAGGCGAGTAACAGGAGACAATGAAAACTTCTCAGCTCAAAAGAATTTCATAACACGAGAATTCATTACAATCAATTAAAATAAAATCATTTTACTCAAATAATTGAATAGGCTTATGATTCCCAGAAAATCTTGGCTCTTGCCAAAAATTCATTCTCGGAGATACCTTGGCCGAGGTATCTAACTGAGATCGCCAAGGTTGTTGATATTTCATAAATTATTAAAACGCAGCCGGACCTTGGTGTTAGCGGAATTCACCCTCACGTGGTGGTTCGGCGTGAGGTGAACTCTGTCATACCTCAAGAGTTACCCTCCGCGCCTATCATCAAAGGTATAATATATGGGGTTTATCGTGCCCCTCTAAATAGGCTGGTCCACCGAAACCCATCACTGCAGTGAGAATTCTATAACCCACCAATCAATCGAATATCCAATTGCATGATTGGTAATTTATTCATTACACAGTCTATTCAGACAAAACAGAAATTTCATAATTTTCAACATGAAAATCAATTCAGCCAATCATGCCAATTTATTATAAGCCATCTAGTTCATATCATAATTTATAACATAGCAAAGGGTCTCCAATTACTCTAATTTTAAAACCAGTATTCAATTTTCAAATCAATTTATAAAAATTCATTTTATTTCATAATTTTTTATTTTTCTCATAAATCAAGGCAATTCATTAATAAAATTTATTTTTCCACAGAATCAACAAATTGGATAAAATCTACTTTAGATAATTAAGGCGATAATAAGTTTACTCACAATTTTTCAGAAGTTCGGATTTTCAAGGTACTTTGACTAGTGATCCTTGGGTGCAATTTCCTTACCTTTCTCGAATGACTCACCACCTTGGCACAGTACAAAATCAAGGAATTTACTACATTGCTCTAAATTGTAATAAACTAATTTAGACCACTAATGCATGATATGAAATGCAAATTTGTCCGAATATTGCCTAAACGCGGTGTTGACCTAATTTGGCCTATCACCCGATTAAATTACCAACGCATCCAATTTAGCTCCAAATTGCTCAATTTCATTTTCAATACTTCAAGTCACCAAATACAATCCAAATAACCTAAAATTCAGCACAATTACCTTCCCATTTCTTCATGGGAAATTCAGCCATATTGGTGCACTATCACTAAAAATTTTCCTATTCCATTTTCTCACCATAAATCATCATTTTCTAACCCATTTCTCTTGAAACAAAATCAATTCACCATCCACACACAATATGGGACATTCGACCATTGAAGGTTTCCAAGGTATAGGTGTTTTTCTTCACTTGTTTTCATGCTACACATCATTAACTACCCGAAAACACTAACATAAGTTAAATTCAAGCCAATCCCATCTTGAATTTCTCCCCATACCCATTCGGCCAGCCACTCATTCATTATGAAAACAAGCAATTCAACCTTGGAAATGATAAAATAAAGCATGGGCATTGTAGATCTCAAGTAAAAGTAAAGAAATTTCACCTTAACTTGCTTGATTCTTTGAATTCTCACACTTTCCCTTTTATTTTCTCTTCCTAGGGTTTTGTTCTTCCTTTGGTTTCCTTTCTTCCTTGCTTGGCCAAATATAGGAGTGAAAATGAGGGTTTATGGGCTGATTTTTCATGTTTAATATTAAATAATTTAAAACTTGACACGTGGCATAGTATAATTGGTCTTTAATTTAAATATTTTTCTTTTAATCCTTTAATTCTCCACCACATATAATTGTTATATTTATCCATTCCATAAATGAATAAAATCCACAAATTTGACAAGTGTTGGGGGTGAAAATTTACCGTTTTGCCCTCGAGGTGGTAAAATTATCATTTTGCCCTTAAGCTCCGAAAATACCGAGAATGAAAATTTTTTACTGGCAAACCTCATATCCTCCTCCAAATGATCAATCTTGGTTAAAAATTTCATCAAACAACCAAATTTAAATTTTGGGTGGCAAAATGACCATTTTGCCCCTAGATCTTGAATATTTTGGATTGACTCCAAATCGGACCTCAAACTCCGAATTACCATTTTGAGTCATCTTTGGACTGTGAAATTCTCAATTTCACCTTAAAATCCCTATTTTAACTAGTTCGAGGTATAAATCGACTTAGTTGTACTTTTAGGTACAATACCGACTTTTATCTACTTTTTCGAAATATTATAGTGTGCAGGCATGATGTCAATCTTATGCATGGCATGATAGATATTTTAGGGTTAGGCTTGACACATATCTATCCAAGGCAATGCTAGAATAAATTCCTATCTAGGGTGAGGCTATAAAACCTATTTCCAAAAGTATTGAGACCTTTTAGTTTAAGCTCATCAAAGAATCTAAACATATTAGACTTAATGGAAAGCGTTTCATCAAAACTTGCCTAATCAACAAATTTCCCACAAGATATAGTGGCATTTTCTATTTTTTTAAAACTATCAATATGTGTTTTGTTCTTAAACCAAGAGGTTTAAGGGGTACCTTTACCAATTTGAATTCCTTTCAACCTTAACTCCTTTGTTGTTGAGCTTTTGGGCTTTATGCTTAAACCCTTCTTCCTTGATGACAATTCCATACCCATTTTGCTCTTCTTTTAAGTTTAAGGAGTTGGAGATTCCTTAACTGATCCTTTTCCTTTCCCTTTGTCAGTAACTTTGTTCGTTAGTGAAGTTTTAGCCATGGGTTTCTTAAATTTAAGAAGTTAAGGTTTCTTTGTTTTTTATGGAGTAGATAAGAGTGTTATGTGGAAAGAAAATCTATGATTTTGACCTTAAAGCTCAGAGAAAGAGAAAGTTAGTTTGGAAGATTTTGATCGTGGGTAACTGAGTTATAACTAGTTAATCCACGGGGGATGTCAGTTTCTTGCCCTTTTTTTTTCATTTTAAAACCTAAACAAGACGTGCTGTAATTTTTTTGTTAACTCTAATGCTTTAATTGGCTAATGTAAGCTTTAATCAATTAAAGATCTACTAATTTAAGAGCTTTGTTATAACTTTGGTGGACAAAACTGTTTTAATAGATTAAAAAGATTTTTAACTGATTAAAACCCCATTATTCTACACTCACATTTGTTGGTCCCTATAAAATATGCTAGAGGGGGGGTGAATAGCACACTTCGGCTCTTTAACAAGATTAGAAACTAATCTTTAAAACAAAGGAAATAAACAAGGAAGACAAGAGACAAGGATTTAAAGTGGTTCGGTCCAAGACCTACATTTGGTACCTTGATTATCCAACCAAGGATTTTCAACCAAATTCACTAACAAACGGTGGAATTACCAAGCTCCCACCAAGCTTTTACAATGGCTTTTCAAGGCTTAGCCAAAACTTTTACACTAGTTTTTCACGGGCTCAACTAAAACCCAAAGTGGTTTTTCAAAGGCTCAACCACAGCCTTACACAATGGTTTTTACCCGGATCAACCAAAACCCAAAGTGGTTTTTCAAAGGCTCAACCACAACTTAACATCTAACTTTTCAAGGCTAAGTTAGAAGCTTCACTATTTCAAGGAACCTAGCTTGAAACAATTACTTAGAGTGAATCCCTCACTCTAAGAATACAAGAATAAGTGTATAAGAAAGTACCTATGATCACAAGTTGATCTAGATGGTACAAAGTTAAGTGCAAACAACAGACACAAAAGATTAACGTTAGAGTACAGTGAAGTACAAAGAGAATTTCTAAGTGTTCTGCTCTTTCTAGGCTTGAATATGTTGAAATCTCTCAAAAAACTTCCAAAAGTTTGTATTCTAACCATTTAAGGGTCTTTTTATACTTGGGGAAACAAGTTTTATGGCTGTTGGGCAATTTGTGACCGTTGGAAACAGTTTGGGGTAGGTTCTAGCTATTAATCTGTCTTGTAGTGCTTTGGTGTAAGTTGCAAACAGAGAGCTCTTAGTCAACTAACATTTTTCCTTGGTTGACTAAGTTGGTTCTGTCTTGGTCATAGATTTTGACAGAGAGCACTTAGTCGACTAACTCATTTACTTGGTCGACTAAGTTGGTTCTATTTCTCAATATGCTTTAGCTTGCCACTTCTCCAATTTGAATTTTGGCCAACCAATGTTCTTCATTATTCAACCAGGGAGCTTCCTTTATGTTGATCAATCTTGTTCCTTATTCATATCTTCTTTTTAAGTGCTCATTAGGAAGATTGAGTTATTGTTTCTTAATAAACTTTTTGTCCTGCACACTTGAATAGAAATGTTAGACATACAAAGATGAGAGTGTTTTATAATCATAAAAAACTAATGGAGCCAACAATCTCCCTCTTTCTGATGATGACAAAACATTCCTTGATTGAAAGCATAATGTCTATTTGTTCATTTTTAGTTCTGCAAATAGTGTGGGATTTCTTCTTATAAGTGCATGCTCCCTCTTTGTGTGTGCATATTTTTCATTCATTCGAACAAGTTTTTGTCTATGCTATATAGATAGTGACATTGTATATTCTAGCCTTTGTTAGAAAATGTTCATACGTGCAGGTTTAAAAGCAAACAACAAGTTGGTAAGACATTATCAGTTTTCCATTTCTCTAATTATCTGTCAATAGCTTATTGATTCCAGAGTTCATCAATACTATTAGTTTTCCAGCAAATACTTTATGAATCATCATCCACATATATTCAGAAACATATTCAATTTATAATATCATGACAGAAACTATTCATCATCATAATAGCTTAAAATCAGCACATCCGTGCAGCATCATATTTTATCTGTAAAAATTTGACAGCAATATTTCATAATACCATAAACAACAGAGTATAACGATATTTTCAAAGATCAAAATACCATAAATAAATGTCAACATGCATATTCCATACATCCATAAAACCAAAAAAAGTTAAAATTCAGTGTTTGAATGTCATCATGGCACAAATAACCAATAAAACCAACAACCACAGATTTGTTCTGAAAATACCCCTAGACTAGTTTTTGCTTCCTATCTTTCTTAGAAACCTGGTACCTCTACCCTCATGATTTTTTATTTTTCTTGGAGTTTACTACTCCCCCCTTTTTGTCATCATCAGAGGGGGGGTTGAGGCATTAGTAGTCTGAGGTGTCAGAGGATGAGGGAGAGAGTGCTTGCTCCCAAAAAGGATTTAGAGGAAAGGGAGAAGGTGGACGTAGATGTCATGACCCAAATTCCCGGGCTATGACCGGCGCAAAGACCCATTGAGCATAGCTCACTAAGCCTAAGCAAGCCTATCCATTTACTTTACTCATCGTACTACTATGTGATGCATACACACGTAATGGACCATGTGTGCATACAAAGCCAATTTAGCAATGGCATATCCAATCATACATACTCACACACCTTTCCCTGGGTGTGGACGCAGCCAAATCACAATGGCATTATCAATAATAATATACATGCACTATACTAGTCATGTATTTAGCAATTTACATTGCTCACACATATTCACATAATTAGATTGTATTCACAATACAATAAACACCACGACTTCCAGCGGAGACATTTACAATAAAAACGGGCAATTATTGAATGTCGGACACCTACCAGGAGATGAATTACAGTGATCCCGCGATCTAGGATTCTACAATCTCCTGATCTGAAAACATGAATTTTTTTAAAACGGTGAGTACAAAACTCAGTGAGCAAACATTAGGTAGGAACAAGCAATAATATCAGGAAGGGTTAATAAAACATGATGCACATATTTGGAATACAATCATTTTGATCCCATTTATTATCAAACCTTTCCCCTCACTTCAATTTAATTTATAATTAAATCATACTGAATTTCACACACAAACACACAATATCACCACTATCTCACCAGCTCATGTGCAACCCCCACATCGTGCACATAGCTGGAGTTATCGTGTGCCTCTCATGCACAAACAATATCACTCAATCTCACCAGCTCATGTGCAACCCCCACATCGCGCACATAGCTGGAGTGATCGTGTGCATCTCATGCACAAACAATATCACTCAATCTCACCAGCTCATGTGCAAACCCCACATCGAGCACATAGCTGGAGTTATAGGGTGCACATCGTGCACAAACAATATCACTCTCCATATCTCTGCACCCATCATCACTGACATGTACTCCCCACATTGTACACATGTACGGTTATATATCAACACAATTAAATATCAATACATCTCACATATTTACACATATATGACAACATAATTTCATGCCTTCATGCATACCACAATTCACCACATAATTTCATGCTTTCATGCATACCACAATTCACCACATAATTTCATGCTTTCATGTATACCACAATTCACCACATAAAATCATTTATTTTCAAGGGCTTTTTCCCGGCACACATTTTTAAGAAATTTGAATAAAATCATTTAGATTATCCATTTTCAATACATTGTGTATTTCCCAAAATAATTTGAAATGCAAGTTCACTCACAGTGTCAAAAATTCAAATTCCGGGTACACTCGGATTAATAGTCCTCAAGCGCGATTCCTTTGTCTTTTTCTGACATCTTACCACCTTGACACAAAATAAAATCAGAGAATTTACTATATTGCCCCTAAACTGATATAAACTAATTTAAATTGCTAACACGTGATACGCAAATGCAAAAATGCGTTCGATTATCGCTTTAACGCGGTATTGCCTAATTTCAACCAATTACCCGATTAATTGGCCAATACGTCCGATTTGATTCCAAATTGCACCATTCTTTTTCTAATACCTTAATTCACCACATACCATTTCAAAATAACAATTTTTCAGCATTTAAACCCTTCAATTTCTTTGGATAAAAATTTGGTCATTACAGTGCATTAGCACTAAAATTTTTCCTACTAAACTTTTTCACTTTAATTTGTCATTTTCTAATTTATTTCATTTCAAATGAAATGATTTCATTTGAAATGAAACAATTCCTCATTGTTTCTCAACACACTAGGTTCGGCCTTGAGTGATTCATGGGGAAATCAAATTTTCTTTTTTACGGTTTTGCTTACTAACATTCTAATCTATCTCCAAACACTAACATAGTCTAGAATCAAGCCAATCCAACAATCATTCCTCTTCCATACCCATTTTTAAGAATTCAATTCATCATGATATCTCAATATTCAACCATGGAAATCAAGAACAAAAGCATAGGTATTGTAGATCATAGCCCAAAGTGAAGAATTATTACCTTTTTCAATTGATTTTCCTTGAAAATCTCACTTTTCCTTGGATTTCCAACTAGGTTTTCTTATTTTTCCCTTTGTTCTTCTTTTCTTTTCCTTAAATCTGGTGTGTGCTGAAATTAGAGAGAGAAAGTGGGTTGAAATGGCTATTTTTAAGCTTTAATAATAAAATAATCAAGCATGCCACGTGTCGCATGCTTATTTGCCCATTTTTTCTAACTTTTTGACTTTTTCTTCCAATTCTTTTCCACCACATGATTATTCTAAATCATGATATGATCAAAAGATGACCATGGCTGGAAAAATATGTTATGGTGGTGAAAAATTACCGCTTTGCCCCCCGGATGGCAAAATTATGATTTTGTCCCTATACTCCGAAATGTACCGAAAGTATATTATTTTCACTGTCCAACCTCAAATAACGCTAATATTGATCAATATTAACCAAATGGGGCAAAATCCTTTCAAAAAAATTCTCGTTTAGTCCTCTAGTGGTAAAATTATCATTTTACCCTTGTGCTCCAAAAACACCGAGAATCAAAATTTTACACTGCTAAACATCACTTTATAATCCAATAATCATAACTGTATTTCATAAAATTATTTTTGGTCCAATGTGATCAAATCTTGGCTAAAAATCTCCATTTAATCATCAAATGGCAAAACGACCGTTTTGTCCCTAACCGGTCAATTTTCTCAATTGACTCCAAACTGGACCTTGAACTCCGAATCACTATTCTAAGCTATTCTGTTGGTTTCAGAATTTTCAAATTCCTCTTAGAATTTCTATTTGAGCTAGTTCAAGGTTCAATTTACTTAATTGTACCACTAGGTACAATATCGGCTTTTAACAAATTTGACAAGGTCTCACAGTAGAGGAGGTGGTTGAGGGGATGCTTTTAGAGCTTGCTAAGAAGGTTGATGGGATGTTTTTGTAGCTTGCTGAGGAGTGGATTGATAAAAAACTTCTACTGGTGCATGTGGAGAAGATGCATGTGGAGATTTGGCCTTTTCTGCCAACCTGAAAGATTTCCTTCTAATGAGAGGTGCTGTCTTTGTAGCCATTTTCTTTTTCCTCATGGCAGGTGGTTGGGGCTTAGTTGCAAGAGTTGTGTCCTTTGCTTTTCCCTTCTCTTTTGCTTGTGCTGCAGTAGCTTCCTTTTCTGCTTGTGCTACTATAGCTTCTTTTTCAGCTTGTTTTTCCTTTACCATTTCATAAAAGAGTCCCATAACAAAAACTTCATTAGAATGGGGAGGGGATGCTTGTTGTTGTGATTACTGCTGGGGCTAAGGCTGAGGAGGTGGACTTCCAACAAGTGAGCCAAGTACTTTTGTTCCTTGGTTAGAAGGCTCCTTAGTCAATTTTTCTGTTTAGGGAGATTTGAGTGGCTGGTCAATCTCTGGTTCAAGATCTTTTTGTTGGTGACTAGGGCTTGCATTCTGATAAGTTGGACCCTCAGCTTGAAATTCAAGACTAGCATTATGGAAGGTAGAACTTTCTGGTTGTAAAGTTGATCCTTCAGTGCCTTCTTCATCTAATGCCATGCTTGGAGTAGTGAAGTATCAGCTGTAGCAAGTCCAGAAGGCATTGTTAACTTTTCTTTTAAGCCAGCTTCCATTTCATTTATCTTTTCTTCAATTTTTAAAAACCTTGCTCCTTGGTTAGTTAGCTTGGCATCCATCCTCATGAGCAAGTTAAACATGACTTCACTGGTGAAATGAGAAGGTGCTATTTCAGGTGGTGCAAGGGTTGCTTCTGGTTGAGCTGGTATGGATGTGATCTTGGATGTCTTAGTGAAGGTTTCTCCATACACTTTGTATCCCATTTTTATTAAGCTACCTAGGTAGATGGGTTGGTATCTGCTTTTGACCATGTCTAAATCATATCTCTTAGCCCAGACCCCTTTCTTCTTTACTAGGGAAGTGATGACATTCCCATATGGAAAATGAATTTTCTCCAACTTGCAGGCTGCTCTCATTTTCTCAATCATAAACTTTCCAAGGTTAAAAGTAACTCCAGTAAAAGCATGTTCCATCAGCCAGAGATCTTGGAGGCTTATGTAACTCAGGCTGCCACTTCTTCCATGCAGGTTTGCTGCAACAAAGTAGTGCAGGATCCTAAATTGTGGACTTATTATCAGTCCTACATTACCCTTTGAAGAATATTTTTCTTTCTTTCTAGTAATGATTTCCCATATAGATGATGGGCCATACTTTTTAGGCATTTCATATTCTCCTTCTTCACCTTCTATATCCAACAGATTACTCAAATCAACAATAATAACCATGAATTCTTTTCCATTTAAAAACACATTCAAGTTACTGTCAGAGAAGTCCTTAGAATCATCAAGTTCCTTCTCACTTAAGGCTATACTTGCATAAAACTCCTTCACCAAGCTAGCACTATAGGATCTTTCCTTAAAGAACTATATTCCTTTATCCTCATTTCATTAAAATAATTTGTCAAACTTGTTTGAATTTTTCGGGTCTCACTAAAACTGTCCTAATCAATATACTTTTCGCAAGTGATGAGAACATTTTCAATCTTCTTAAATCTCAACTCATGAACCTTATTTCTAAATTTCAGAGAAGAAGAGGATGAAGTACCTTTTTGTGACATTTCCTCCTTATTTTTCTTTTTCTTTTTCTCTGATTTCTTCTTCTTTTCCTTTAGTGATTTTTCAGATTTTGAACTAGATGAGGCAGATCCCTTCTTCAATTTCATCTTCTTCTGCAATGTGGCCTCAGATTTTTCCTCTAGTGGCATTTTGCCTTTCTTTTTTTCTTGAAGTTCCTTGAGTAGAGTCGACTTTGCCATTTTGAGTTTTCAAAGAGATTTGACACTTAGGGTTTCAAACAGTTAAGAGAAAAAGAGAATTTTGGTTGGTTTCAGATGAGGGAATGTTGAGAGGATTTTTTAGGTTTTGAAGAGTCTATTTTCAGGAAAGGAATAGTGGGAGTTTTTGGCAGTTTCTACTTCTAACAACTGTCTGCCTCCCCCTTAACTAATGCTTAATTCTTCAAAATTTCAAACTTCCCTATAAAATTTTCACTATTTACTTCCTCAGCTTTTCTTCTTTTCCTTATTACCCGATAGACACAATTTTTCATTATTTGAATTTTTCTTTATTCAATTGTTTGTGCTTTAGCTTTAATGAAATAGAATCCTCTTAGTTGACTAAGTTTTTACTTTAGTCGACTAAGTGCCTTCTGTTTTTCTCTACTAGGTCCAGACTTCACCTTATAATTCTTCAAAACAAATTATTCCTAGATTTCTTCTAATCTCATGGAATCTATCTTCACTAAGGGGTTTAGTGAAGACATCAGCTAGTTGATGCAAAGTACTTACAAATTCACTATTGATTTCACCTTTAGCTACATAATCTCTAATGAAGTGGTGTCTAACCTCAATGTGCTTAGTCCTAGAGTGCTACATAGGGTTTTTTGAGATGTTGATTACACTAGTATTGTCACAATATATTGGAGTGTTATTCATTGACAATCCATAGTCTTTCAATTGTTGTTTGATCCATAAAACTTGTGCACAACAGCCTCCTAAGGACACATACTCAGCTTCAGCTATGGACAGTGCTATAGAGCTTTGTTTCTTGCTTGACCAAGATACTAGCATTCTTCCTAAAAATTGGCATGTCCTAACCCTCTATCTTGCAACCAACTATTACAAACATCATTAGTCGTAAGACAAGATGCATTTTAAAATTAATTTTATCGTGATAAATCACATACATGTTTTCAACTCTTAAGCCAATGAATGCAACTTTGTTAATGCCAATATAAATTAATTTATACCTATGGGAATTAAAGCAAACTCTAAATTCTTTATCAAAAAGTTGACTAATTTTTAACAAGTTATGCTTTAAACCTTTAATAAATAAAACATGCTTGATTTCAGTTTGAGAACTATTACTAATGGTTCTAATTCCTTGGATGATACATTTAGAGTCATCACCAAAAGAAGCACTACCATTTTTCTTTCTATCAAGCTTGACAAACAAATTTTTATTTTCGGTCATGTGCCTTGAGTAACCATAATTCAAGTACCAAGGTTGCCTTTCCTTTGGTTGAGCTTTCAAACATTGTTCTTTTTGCACTTACTCAACCTAAAAAATTAATTTTCATTTTTTTTCAAAGGTACTTATACTTTGATGGGTCCTTAGGGGTTACTAAGCACATAACAAACTTTAGGCACTCAAACCATCTTGGATTTAGGGAAGTCATTACCCTTATGATAATAATCATAAGAGAAATGACTTCTTTCGCCACAAACATAACAATGTAATGAAAGTGCATCATTATTCTTTCTAAAAACAACATTTCTCTTTTGTTTATCTTCTTGTTCAATTTCAGTTTTGAATTTTCATCCATTAAAGTTTTGAGAGCAACATTCTCATCCAATGCCTTTTGCAAGGCCTATTTTTGCTCTCTAGTTCCAACTTTAAAGATTCAAAATTTGTTTTAAAATGCTCAAGTTCAAGTTGAAAATATTTCTTTAATAAAAAACAGAATTGAAATCATGCTTGATTTTCTTTAGTTCATTATCTAAAGGCATGGCTTTTTTTTTTCAAAACTTTGTACTTTAAAGTAAGCTTTTCAAATTCAGCATATAAACAATCATACTTATCTTAAAAATCATCATATGAAATTTCACATAAGCTAGATGTTACCTCGAGTTCTTCATCTTTGACCATCAAACAAATATTGGTTTTTTCTTTCATTTTTTCTTTCTCATTTTCCAAGTTAGAAAGGTTACTATCTAACCAAGTTGCAGCCACCATTGCCTTCTTTGGCTTTTTAGTCATTTTTTATGATTCCTCTTTGAGTAGTGGACATTCAAATTTAAAGTGGCTTGGTTTTTTACACTTAAAGAGTACCACTTCATCTTTGTTGTTTTGATATTTCCATGAAAAAATCTTGATCTTTTCTTATATTTCTTTTTCCAAATCTTCTGCCTCTTTGTCCCATGAGCTTCTTGAATCTTCTAGCAATCATAGCTAACTCTTCATCATCATCACTTATAAGATTTTCCAATTCTTCTTCAAGTGAAATCACCTTCAATGCAAGAATTTTCCTCATTCCCTTAATCTCATTCTTTTATTCTTTTTCTTCTTCTTTCATTTCTAACTCACGTATGAGAATGATTGCATTTAGGTCCTTTGCTTCTCAAATGGCAATTACTTTTGGTTTTTAGCTCTTTGGTAGGCTTCTAAGGAGTCCTTTTGCTAGCTCATTTTAGGTATGACTTTTTCTAGTTAATAAAACTTATTGACTATGTTGGTGAATCGATCATACATAGAAGTTATGTCCCCACTAGGTTCCATTTGAACATCTTATAATTATGGATGAGAAGGGTGATTTTGGACTCTTTAACATGAGAAATCCCCTCACAAATGATTCTAAGCTTTTCCCTTCACAAATTTTGTTGACTTCAATAAGGGTTAAGGTATAGTAAAAAGTGTTGATGGCTTTAAAATTTATTTGGACTTTTCTCATATTAGCCTTAGTCCATTTTTCCTTAGATTTGGGCATTTTCTCACCTTGTGATCAAATTTGTACTAATGGGAGTGTAAAGACCATTTGTGATAACATCCCATATCTCATAGTCTAAAGCTTTAATTGTCACGACCCGGAACTCCTATTGAGCCTGTAACAACCGCCGCGACGTCTCGATAGGTATTCATACCCTGAATACCGATCGAAACCCCGCAACGCTTACATATCAGTTTTCTTATCTCCCCCGTGAGCAATCGTTACCAAATATCATGTTTTAAAGGCTTTTAAGCTTTTTTTCAACTTAAAACGATAGAAAAATAATTTTTACCTCACAGGGGCATTTTGGTCATTTTTCTTCGAAAATCTTGAAACTGGCTAAAAACGTAGTAGGTGAGTAGAAAACACATATTTCATGATTAAAAATAAATTTAGATGTTTAAAACGTCCATTTGAAGTGAAATTGTGACTTCTTGAATATAATAAAAATATTCACTAAAATAATCTATTTTCTTATAAAACAATTTTTATAGAAGTATATGTAAATAATTTTTTTTGTAGCATATAAGCTAAATATATTCATACGTACTATAATATAGATAATCAGAGTATAAAATTTAATGTATAGTGACACGTGGGCCCATGACTAACCAACAGCGTCGGAAGCTATGAACTTACAGTTTTTGATGATTCAAGTCCAATTGCTGTCCTTGACAAAATCTGCTAACTACGGACTATTTTGAGCCTGAAATGGTGGAAATGAGGGTGGTAAGATTATAAAATCCCAGTGAGTAAACAGATATCATCAAAAATATCTAAAGTCGAGTAAATAGAGACGATTAAAATAATTCATTGTGGCATGTATTTCACCACATGAATATTCATTTCATTCAAATAATCTACATGGCTTATGAATTTCTTAAGAACTTGGCTCCTACCAAAATTAGTACTCATCGATGCCTTGCACAGGGCATCCACCCGAGTCCACCAAGGCTGTTTAATGTCTTATACACATGAACACCTTTTTACATCTGAAAATCTAGCCATTCCTTGGTGTTGGCTGAGTCTCACTCTCACGTGGTGATCCGCGTGAAGTGCACTCAAATCTTTACCTTAGGAAATACCCTTCACACGACTCTCCCATCGAGGTAAGATACATCTGATTCTGTGCCCCCTCTCATAGGCTGGTCCACAGAATCTTCCACTACAGGGATTATTTTATCTACCACCAGATTCATAAAATTTCAATTGCATGACATGGCAATTATTGATAGGTTTGGGTCCCCATCACTTGACTTATTGGACTTATTGGTAATGCCACAGGTCCTGCAAAACCTTCTCGCCAAGTTTTGAATCCCAGTCCCTTTAAAACTTTCCCCAAAGGGAACACTTTGAACCATTTCAAATCCAGCCACTTAAGGTAAAATAAACAATGCACATATTTTCACACAATAACCAATCCAGCCGTTCATGCTCACATATTGCTATAAGCCATGCAATTTAAACACAATTTATAATACAACAAGTAGGCAATCTCTAATTACTTTATTTTCTGAAATCTTCATTCAATTTTCAGAAATTCATAAAATTCATTTCATTAAATCACCTTTTGTTTATAAAACATAAAGATTTTTCCATTTAAATTTATTTTCCATATAATCATAAAATCGGATAAAAACCTACTTTAGATAATTAAAATGATAGTAAGGTTACTCACAGTACTAGGAGTTTGAAATACTCCTTTTCTCGATTTTCAGGTACAATCTCTTACACGCACCAAATGGCTCACCACTTATCCATAATACATAGCAAACAATTCACTGAATTGGTGCTAAATTGATATAAAATCAAATCAAGCTTTGTACTGATGCGTAAAAGGAAATATGAAATGCTCGGGTGACTATCTAAATACGGTATCTTTTCTAAATTTCCATTGTGTACTTAAATTAAATCGGTTTGGCCTCAATTGATTTTTTACCCGATTAATTGGCCAATATACCCAATTCAACTCTAACTAATTCCATTTTTCCCTCAATACTCCAAATCATCAAACACTAGACAAATGTCATGAAATATCACAAAAATCCTCATCACATTGTTCCTTGGAAATTCGGCCATGGTGGTGCATCAATACTAAAATTTTTCCTATTTAATTTTCTCACCATAATTCAGTATTTTCTAACCAATTCACTTGAAACAACAACAATCTATCATCAATACTCCACATGTAAGATTCGGCCATGAAGGGTTTCCAAGGATTGTGTGATTTTCTTCACTTGTTTTCATACTACACATTATTAATCACCTAAAAACACTAACATATCTTAAAATCAAATCAATTCCAACATCAATCTCTCTCCACACCCATTTGGCCAGCCATAAACTCATTATGAAAACATGTAATTCAACCATGGAAATGAGAAAATAAAGCATAGGTAATGTAGATCTCAAGTAAAAATAAAGAAATTTCACCTTATCTTGCTTGATTCCTTGAATTTTCACACTTTCCCTTTGAATTTCTCCTCCTAGAGTTTTGTTTTTCCTTTGGTTTCCTTTTCTTCTTGCTTGACCGAATATTGGAGAGTGAAATGGGGAATTATGGGCTGATCTTTCAAGTTAAATATTAAAGTAATCAAGCTTGACACGTGGCATGATTTCATTGGTCCATAATTTAAATATTTATCTTTTAAACTTTAATTCTCCACCACATTTTATGTCATATTTATCCACACCAAAATGGAGTAAAATCCATAAATTTGACAAGTGTTGAGGGGTGAAAATTACCATTTTGCCCTCGAGGTGGTAAAATTATCGTTTTGCCCCTATGCTCCAAAAATATCGAGAATTAAAATTTTTTACTGCTAAACCTCATATTATACTCCAAATGATCAATCTTGGTTAAAAATTTCATCAACCATCCAAATTTCAACCTTGGGTGGCAAAATGACCATTTTGCCCCTAAGTGGTCAATATTCTAGATTAACTCCAAATCAGTCCTCGAACTTCGAATCACCATTTTAAGTTATCCTTGAAATGTGAAATTCTCAATTTCACCTTAAAATCCCTATTTTAACTAGTTCGAGTCATAAATCAACTTAGTTGTACCTCTAGGTACAATACCGACTTTTATCTATTTTTCGGGGCTTTCCAAGTATGCAAACATGTTGTCCATCACATATATGACATGGCAAGCATTTTAGGGCTAGGCTTGATAGCACTACCCCCCTTAAAATAAAATTTTGACCTCAAAATTTCACTTACCTAACTTAAAGAAAAAGTGGGGGTATTGTCTTCCATTACTTCCACATACTTCATCTTTATCTCACAATTATGAATTGTCAATCTTTTTAATCATATTAGTCCATCTCGTACAGTTTAACCACGTTATAGATCGTATTTCCTTGATATCATCCTCTTGACTATTTCTTAGAGTCTCTTATGTCCACATGGCTTAACTTTTGATGAGATTTCTTATTGTTGTACTATTTACATCACTCATCATATATTAAGTTTGAATCTTAAATTACTAAAAATCATTATTCATTTTAGTTGATCACAACATCAACCCCACATATGTGGATATGCCTTATAATTCCATTGATGCTTAAAAGATTTATCTTGATTTGATCATTGCATAAGATGCAATGCTACAATTCCTAAGAGTCATCTTTTTTCCTCGATCATCTTTCATGTCTCTACATTACTTCGTATCCTTCTTGTATTCCGACATTAATTTGTCACTTAAGATTTAAACTCATTTGAATCAGGTATACCTCAAGCATTCTTGAGTTCCAATTTCCACAATATAATAAGAAATTTTCATAGCAATATTCTATATAAACTCATTTGCTATATTATTCTTGAAATCTTTATTTACATTCTCATCATTTGGTATTAACATCTATTATCACTATCTTTCACCTTCATCTAATTTTTCACTCACTTTTTCCAAGTTAGACTCGTGTTTCATCTTTCGTTACAGTAAAAATTCTTGTCGAAGAACAAGTCTATGGTCTAGAAGGTGGATATGCTGGAGTGTTACTCTCCACTCCGGATCATATGTTCACACTTTGCCTCTGCTGTGATCCAACCAAATCTCTCCCTTGTATTGCCATACGAACTAGTGGGGATTGAGCAGCTACAGTAGCCTGTCCTAATTGGGGGTAGTTACTCCTAATGTGACCGGGCTGATCATAATGAAAACATTGTACTGGCCCCTTACACAGCCGGACATGATAATTCCCATATTCTCTACATCTATTAGAACCTCTAGAATTCTTCCTAGAAATAGTCATCTCAGACCTACTAAATCTCGAAGGCCTCTGCTGTGTCTGTGAAAATAGGGGTCGAGAATATGTTACCAGATCAAAAGTATTACTTCCTAAAGTAGGTAAATCCTTGCCACTTTTTAGTTGTTCTTCTCTCCTAACACAATCTTTACCCAATCGAAGTGCAAAGCATGGAAAGATAAAATAATGGGTAGATCCAGGGTCAAACAATACTCTAGCATCCATATTACAAATGGAAAGAGTACTTGAAACCACTTCATTAGACATCTGAGCATCTTGGGGAGTTAAGGCATATACCCTCGCTTGGCCTCTCCCTACAGACCTTTGACATCCAGACCCCAGAGAGGAAGCACCAGCACCTCTACCTCTGGTCCCGTTAGCTTCCTGGCCAATTGAGATAGCTGCTGAAGGAGCAGACAAAGCTGGTTGAGTAGAACCGCGAACAGAACCTTACGATTGTTGAGCCATCAAGCAGTTCCTCCAAATATGTCCAAACTGGCCACAATTAAAACAAACTTTTGTAGTAACGTAGCATCGTCCTCTATGTCATCTTCCACAAATATAATAGGAAAGAATAGCATGACCACTCTAACTTGAATCTTGTTGTTGCCTCCTTCCACTAAAAGGTTTCTGCCCTGACCCAACGCTAGCACTCGCCACATCACTCCCTTGTTGGGGTAACATGAAATTTTTAAAACTGTGAGTACGAAACTCAGTGAGCGAACATTAGAAGGGAACAAGCAATAATAGCTAGAAAATTTGATAACCATGATGCACTGATTGGAAACGAGATAATTTTTTATCTAGTTAATATTAAAACCCTTCCACTTAACCGGAGTTGTTTAACATTCAATAATAAGGCAACTATGAAATTACATCAATCATTCTAGCCAGGTAGCAAAAGCGACGATTTATCACAAACCGTCACCGAACAAGGGTTTCACATACCATACAAATCACATTTTTCGTCAGGCACATTATATCACGCATACATATATATATATAATCATGTTCAATTACATACACCGCCAAGTTTTCATCATCCTTGGTGGTAAAAGAAATAACTATCAGAGCACTCGGCAAGCGGTATCACTCAGCATCGCTGCCAAGCTCCTGGGCGGAGACCTCTCAAAGCACTAGGCAAAGGGTATCACTCAGCATCCCTTCCAAGCTCATGGGCGAAGAACTGTCAAAGCACTAGGCAAGGGGTATCACTCAGCATCCCTTCTAAGCTCATGGGCGAAGAACTATCAGAGCACTAGGCAAGGGGTATCACTCAACATCCCTTCCAAACTCTACTTCGCCTCTGTTCACATGCGAAAGTTCCTAGGAATCGTGGGCGTACATATCGTCGTCCCCACTTTGCTCAACTCTGAGTTTCCAGGAATCGTGGGCGTTACGTATCACTGTCCCCACTTTGCTCAACTCTGAGTTTCCAAGAGTCGTGGGCATTACGCATCGCCGTCCCTACTTTGCACACCATTACAAGCATGTGCATTCCCCACTCCGAACGTGCACGGTTACATTAATTTCACAGAAATATATTAACAACACAAGTAAGCATCATATGGATGTACAGAGATTGATCACAATCATATTCAACATCAGCGAAAGATTTTCACTAAAGGCTTGTTTCCGAGACTCATTTTTAAATGAGAATTAGATATAATCATTCAAGCATTTCATTTCAATTTAATTGAATTTCCCAAAACAGTTGAAATGCAAGTTCACTCACAGTATTACGAGTTCAAAATGCTTCTATTCTCGGCCCTCTGGCACAATGCCTTTGCCTTTGTTTGAGGGTTCAGCACCTATACACAATACGCGACACACAATTTAATATATTGTATCATACCATTATAAAATTAATTTAGGCTCTATATGCATGCATAAGGTTATTCGGATAGCTAATTAAAATTGGTATTCCACACAATTTCAATTGTGCACCTAAATAAATCGGTATTGGCCTAATTCGATCTGTCACCCGATTTAATGGCCAATATATCCAATTCAATTCCAATTAACTCCATTTCTTTTCCAACACTTCTAATTCCTCAAACACAAGTCAAATAACATAAAATTTAGCATGATCACCTTCACATTTTCTCATGGGAACTTCAGCCATGGTGGATGCATCTACACCATGATTTTTCCTACTTGGTTTCTACACCATAATTCATCAATTTTCAATCAATTCACTTGAAATAAAATCAAGCTCAACATCAATATCTCACATAGAGAATTTGGCCATGAGGGGTGGGTATTGATCATGCAATTTTTCTCACTTATTTTCATACTACACATCACTAATCATCTAAAAACACTAACATATATTGAAATCTAACCAAATTCAAGCACAAAAACCCTCCCCCCATATTCGGTCAGCCATGATACCCATTTGCAAACTTTGATTTCAGCCTTGGAAATGAGAAAATAAAGCATGGGTATTGTAGATCTCAAGTAAAAGTAAAGAAATTTCACATTACCTTGCTTGATTCCTTGAATTTTCATGCTTTCCCTTTGAATTTCTCCACCTAGGGTTTTGTTCTTCCCTTGGTTTCCTTTCCCTCTTGCTTGGCTGAATATGGGAGGTGTGTTGGGGAAGATATGGGCTGATTTTTAAGTTAAATATTAAATAAATCCAAGCTTAACACGTGGCACTTTCTCATTGGTCCATAATTTAATATTTTTCCTTCAAACCTTTAATTCTCCACCACATATAATTGTCATATTTATCCATTCCATAAATGAATAAAATCCATAAATTTGACAAGTGTTGGGGGGTGAAAATTACTATTTTGCCCTCGAGGTGGCAAAATTACCATTTTGCCTCTATGCTTCGAAAAATACCGGAATTAAAATTTTTCACTACTAAACCTCATATTATACTCCAAATGATCAATCTAAATCAAAATTTTCATCAAATATCCAAATCAAATTTTTGGGTGTCAAAATGACCATTTTGCCCTTACATAGTCAAAATTCTCGATTGACTCCAAATCGGACCTCGAACTTCGAATCATCATTTTAAATCAATTTGTGGGTTTTAAAATTCTCAAATTCATCTAAGAATTTCTATTAGAACTAGTTCGAGGTTTAAATCCACTTGATTGTACCATTAGGTACAATACTGATCCTTTAAAAATTTTTTCAAGGTGTTTCAAGTAGGCAAGCATTCTATCTATATGTCTATAGAGGTCGAGGCGCCACAAACCTAAAACAAGATGAACGGAAAGGCAAGACAATTGAGAGTGGGACAGAGATTACAAGTTCTAGTGAATAGTAAAGAGATTGAAGCTAAGGCAACTTTACCACCACCACTCTTTCCTCAACACTTCAAGAAACGACAAAAAGAGAGCCAGTTTCAGAAATTTATGGAGGTATTTAAAAAGCTTCACATCAATATTCCTTTTGCTGAGGCTTTAAAGCAAATGCCTTCGGCATGCGTTGTTGTTTAACTCATGCCTAAAGCTATTTGCAAGCAAAATGAAATCAAGATGGTTAGGACTCTTTATTGTATCAAAGGGATTTTCACATTTAGTAATGGAAATAATAGATGTGTTAACAAATGAAAAATTCAAAGTGAATAGGCAATGGTTAAAGCATTATTAGGGAGGTGACATTGATCATCAATGATCCTCCATCCATCTTTTCGATCACAAATGAGCTTATAAGAGAGTCCAACTAGCGATTATAAAAAGAGTGCTTATTGGGAGGCAACCTAAGTTTCTAAACTTAGTTTATTTTTGTATTTATTTTATGCAGCATATTTTGATTTTTATTTTTACTTGCAATTGCTTTCATATTTTATTTTCTATTCCATGAAATTAATTGTTTTTTTTTTGTTTCATAAGGCCTTTGAATTCAAAAAAGGAAAATTGAAACAACGACGTGGCATCACATGATGCCTTGCCTCATAATCAAACTTGGGCTATAGCATCGTGACGCACATTCGGGCCATTCCACTTTATAAAACCTATCCCCTCCACCATTTTTTTTCATTTTTTAGGTTTTCTTTCTCTCTCTACCTCCATATTTTCTCTTTCTAGATTCCACCCACTCCATTGTACTTCCAAAACTTCACATATTTGGAGCCAAATTATTTTTATGAAGTAAGCAAATCATCTTCAACTCATTCAATGACCAATTTTTCTACAAAAAATTCAAGTAAGTGGATTAGTTTTTTTTTTAAAAGATTTTTCAAATTTGGTAGATTTAGCTATTAGAGAAACACTTATGTTTATTGATTAATGGGTTGGTGATTAATTTGAGATTTTAGTCTTTGTGCTTGGTTTTAATTGCTTTTACATTGAATATTTGAGAGATTGGTTACTAGAAAGTGGTGAATGGTGATAAAATTCTACACTTGAATAGTAATTATGGGAGTGGGATTATTTATGCACTAGTGATTTTGGTGGCATTATTATGGATTAATTTGAGAAGTTGCTACGTATTTTGTTGATAGTTGAATATAAATTGCTGTACATTTGTTGAGTATTTGATGGCACCCAAGAAATAAGCTAAAAGTAGTAGTAGTGCAACTCACTTTGATCAGAGTAAATTTGTTTCTGCCAAGGTAGCCACAAGCCATACGTAATCCCTTGTGTAGAAAGTCCATATTTTGGAAAGAGGTATTGATCTTCATCTTGTCCTTTATGGTTTTGTTCGTAGGCTTATCACTGAGTAACAGTGGGACAAATTTTGCAAGCAAACTAAGGTGGTTGTTTTACCTATTGTTTGGGAATTTTATGCCAACGTCGCAAAACATGAGAATAGATAGGTTTTTGTTCTAGGAAGTCTAGTATGTTTCAACAATAAGACGATTAATCAATTCTACAACTTACTTGATATTGAAAGTGATGAGTATGGGCAATTTTTGACTAGCATTATTCATTTGGATGGAGTTATTGGAGTGTTTTGTAATAAAGGTGTATAATGGAAAATGAATAAAAGCGTACCAATGTTTTTTAAAGCCAATGTCACGATGAATGATCACAAGTTATGGTATCATTTTTTGGTGGCAAGATTATTTCCTATCAATCATCTAAGTGACATGACAAAGGATAGGGCCATTTTATTGTATGCAATTGTTTCTGGAAGGTCAATCAATGTGGGTTAAGTGGTGTTCAATAGCATTGTTCAAGTTGCTTGCTCGTCATAGGATAGACTTTGGTATCCTTCCTTGATTACAACTTTGTGCAAGAAAATGGAAGTGAGTTGGGACAAAAATGAAAAAATTTTGCATCCTAAAGTTCCTTTGGATGTAGGCATTATGAATAGGTTTTATGCTTGGGAGTATTTGGCTGCTGGAGAAAGTTCTTCATTAACTCCACACTATCCACCACCACCGAGGCAACCTTAGCATTATTCCATGTCTTAAAAAATGGAAAGGCTTTAACTTCGAATGGATCATCATGCAGCATGTATGCAGTCTATTGAACAAATGATGCAAGCATATTGGCATGGACATGGTCATTTTTCCTACTCTGCCAGATAATTGCATAGTGAAAAACCTGAATGAAAATGACGAAGAGGATGTTCAATAACGATTGATCGCAAGTCAAGGGAGTATTTCTTTTCTTTTCTTTTCATAACATAAGGGACAACGTTATTTTCAAGTTTAAGGGAAGAGGGGATTCTCCGTTTATAATATTTTTTTTCCTTATGTTTTTAGTTTTTAAGTTACTTAAGTTATTTAACGTGTAATTTGTTGCATATTTTAAGAACTTGAGCTAGATTTAATTGTCAATTTTTTTTAATTTACCTATCCAATAAGGAGAACCTAATTATATTTTTATTTTGATTCTTTGAAACATTTGAATATTGTTTAGTATTATGTAAATTCTTATACTAAGCTTCATTGTTAAAATGAGATTTCTATAATATGAGCACCATGTCTTTTGCTTAGATTCATCGTACATATATAGAGAAGGTTTATGTGAGTGTAAATTTTTGAATTGTGTGTTAAGTTCTAGAATTTGTTTTATTCTCTCTTAAGGTAAAATCATAAACTATACTTAGTTAAGGAAATTATTTAGGCCATATTTGGACCGTTTGAGCCTTTTTAGCATACCTTTACATAATTTATCTTTAATTTACCCCTTTGAGCCTAATGTAACTTTTTCTTTGTTTAAGCACTTAATTAGTAACCTAGGCCTTTACATTAAAATTTCCAATCTGTTACGTCCGTTACTCCTAAGTGCATAAATCAATTTAGGAAATGTATGAGCAATATAATGAAAAAAGTTAATAAAGATTAAAAGCGATTTAAAAGATCAAAACCATGATTGTATTCATTTTGCTGCCTAATAAAAGAAATAAGTTTGGGAGTGTGATATTGAGAAGAAAAAGAAAAAGAAAAAAAGGAAGAAAAAGAATGAAGTGTTAAACACAAGAAAATTTTGATAAAAAATCGATGTATTTGGTTAAGAAAAATAAAGCTCAAAATAGGCTTTCGAATGACTACATGCTTTAGGTGATTTGAGCTACATAATATTCCTTATCCTACCTTGACCCTAGCCATATATTACAAGCTTGATAAAGACCTAATGGTTCTTAATTTAGTATTAGTCTACATTAGTGGAGAGAGAGATGAAAGGCAAACTTATGGAATTCAAATACTAATTTGAATTTTGCATGCATATAAACTTATCTAGATTGTATAATGGTTTTAGTGAAAAGATTGCATACACACATGGAAATCCACTTGATGATGAGCTTGCATTTGAATTGAAACATGAACTTGAATAAGATTTATGTGTTGCTTAAATTTGAGATTATGAAATAACTTATGAGGATATTAAAGGTGATGATTGAGTTGGTGCAATATATTTCTAGTTAAGTTGTTTTCTTCATTTATGTTATTACATTTTAGTTTATATTTTTCTCAAGGAATAGCAAAATTTTAAGTTTAGGAGTGTGATAACTTTATTATATAGAATTATTTTGTCACATTTTATGGGCTTAAGTAGCTAAATCTTTGGGATTTTTGGTTTGGAATTAAGTATTTTATTTATTTTTCTTAATTAAGTCTAATACATGTTGAGTAGTTTAATTTAAGTTATTTGAGTTTAATTTTATATTAATTTGCTTTAAATTACTTTAAGTTTAATTATTGCTTATCTCTTTTATTACTTTTGTAGGAAATTTTATGAAAAGGCCTTATCTGATGATAATCCGTGCAAGTATGGCGATATTTCATTTGTATATATTTTAATATTTGAAGCATAAATCATGCTATAGAAGTTCAATTGACCCAATTTTTAAACCATTAGAAAGATGAGAGACAGGGCTACAACTTTCATGTTTACCACTTTACCTAGTTTAACCCAAAAAAGGGAAAAAATTTGCATCACAAAATGAAGTAGTGCAGTAGAGACAACATAAAAGAAGACATCCTATACATTAACTCAAGAATAAGGTGTCGTAGTGTAGCGACCCCTCCTTGGCCGCTACCGGTGTCCGAGACCTCCGAGAGATCCCGCCAAGTCCCGAACAAGTTGTTGGGATGAGCCCTGTAGCCAATTAGGATTGGTTAAGCCTTGATTCCAATCATGCAATAGTATCATTCATGTTGAATGATTAAAAGTTTTCCTTCATCAATAAGACAGCAATTATAATGAGTTATAAGTCTAATTGGATGAAGTCCATGAGATTAATATGCCTTGTAAGGAAACTGTAATGGGTTGCAATTATGAGATTCTTATGCATCAAAGCATAATCTCAAAATGTTCCTAGTCAATGTATTATTGAGACTGGACATCAATGATGCTTAGAGACTGGTATATTCTATATTTGTCACGACCCAATTCCCGGGCCATGACCGGCGCAAGGACCCAATGAGCATAGCTCACTAAGCCCAAGCAAGCCTATTCCCACTGACTTTATTCCATACATGCTCGTGTGGGACATCCACACGTAATGCACCCAGTGCGCATACAATGCCAATTAACAATGGCATTTCCGATCATACATACACACACACACCCTTTCCGGGGGTGGACACAGCCAAAGCACAATGGCATTATGAATCAGAATATACATGCACTGTTCCAGTCATGTATTTAGCAAATCACATTGCTTACACATATTTACATTCATACCAGTCAAATATAAACTCCGACAATGTACATTACATGTACATACACATCATACAGAAACCCAAGACTACCAGCAGAGACATGTACAATAAAGCGGCAACTAGTGAATGCCAGACACCTACCAGGAGATGGACTACTGTGATCCCGCGATCTAGGAATCTACAATCTCCTTATCTGAAAACATGAATTTTTTGAAAACGGTGAGTATAAAACTCAGTGAGCAAACATTAGATAGGAACAAGCCATAATATCGAGAAGGGTTAAAATATGATGCATACATTTGGAACACATTCATTTTTATCCAATTTATTATCAAACCCTTCCCCTCACTTCAATTTAAATTATAATGAAGGAATAATCAAATTCATACATACGCACACAGATAAGTACAACATTCCATTGTCTCACCTGCTGAAAATATCGTGTGCACCATGTGCACTCACCAGCTCATGTGCATCCCCCCACATCGTGCACATAGCTGGAGTGGTCCTGTGCACCATGTGCACTCACCAGCTCATGTTCATCCCCCCACATCGTGCACATAGCTGGAGTCATCATCATGTGCACCATGTGCACTCACCAGCTCATGTGCATCCCCCCACATCGTGCACATAGCTGGAGCTACAGTGTGCATCCCCCTACATCGTGCACCAACAATACCTTCCACATCCAACTTCTCAGACATGTGTTTTTCCACACATCACACACACGTACATTTACATATATATTAACAATATCAAATGTCAATACATCACACATATTCACACATATGTGACACATATATAACAGCACAATTTCATGCCTTCATGCTTACCACAATTCATCACATAAAATCATTTTATCAGGGGCTTGTTCCCGGCACATGTTTTAAAAAAACTTTGAATAAATCATTTAATCAGCTAATTCAATACAATGTGCATTTCCCAAATCATTTGAAATGCAAGTTCACTCACCGTCTCACAAATCCGGATGCACTCGGATTAATCGTCCTCAATTACGATTCCCTTGCCTTTTCCGGACTTCTCACCACCTTAACACAGAATAAAATTAAAAAATTACTATAATGCCCCCAAACTAATATAAACTAATTTAAATTGCTAACGTATGATACGCAAAGGCAAAAATGCGTCCGATTATCGCTTTAACGCGGTATTGCCTAATTTCGACCGATTACCCAATTAATCGGCTATTATGTCCAATTTAATTCCGAATTGGTCCATTCTTTTTCTAATACCTTAATTCACCACAAATCATTCAATTAATGCCAATTTCAACATCCAATCTTTTCTATTTCTCTATGGAAAATTCGGCCAATGCAGTGCATTAGCACTGAAATTTTCTACTACATTTTCTCACTTTAAATTGTCATTTTTCTATTTTCTTTCATTTCAAATGAAACCATTTCATTTGAAATGAACCAATTCCTCATGCATTCTCTACACACTAGGTTCGGCCTAACAAAGAACAACCATGAAATTCAATTTCCTTCTTCCATTTTTTTCCATAATCGTGCTTAACTACTCCTAAACACCAACATAGTTTAAACTCAATCCAATCCAACATCAAATCCATACTCATACCCATTTTTCAGAATTCTTCCCATCATGATATCTCCATATTAAACCATAGAATTCAAGAACAAAAGCATAGATATTAGAGATCACAAGCCAAAGTAGAGATTTATTACCCTTTTTCACTTGAATTCTCCTTGAAATCACACTTGTCTTGAATTTCCCTTAGGTTTTTGTGTTTTTCTCCTTTGTTCTTCTTTTTTTTCGCTTCAATTCTGGTGGGTGCCGACTTTGAGTGGGAAATGAGAGTTAAAAGCTGATTTTTATAGCTTAAATGATAAAATATAAAAGCTTGCCACGTGGCACCATGTGATTGGCCCGTTTTTTGACTTTTTGACTTTTTCTCCCATTTGATCTCCACCACTTGATTCATCAAGTCAACATCTGATCCAAGGTTGACCATGGCTGGAAATAATGGTTCTGGTGATGAAAAATTACGGTTTTGCCCCCGGGATGGCAAAATTACGATTTTGCCCCTATACTCCGAAATGTCCCGGAATTTCATTATTTTCACTGTCCAACCTCAAATAACATCAATATAAATCAATATTACCCAATTGGGGCAAAATATTTTCAAAAAAATTCACATTTAGCACTCCGGTGGCAAAATTACCATTTTACCCTTGTGCTCCAAAAACACCGGGAATCATCATTTTACACTGCTAAACATCATTTTATACTCCAAAAATCATAACTATATTTCATATAATTATTTTTGGTCCAATGTGATCAAATCTTGGTTAAAAATCTCCATAAATCAACAAATGAGAAAATGACCGTTTTGTCCTTAACCGGTCAATTTTCCCGATTAACTCCAGACTGGACCTTGAACTCTGAATCACTATTCTGACCTATTCTGTGGGTCTCAGAATTTTGAAATTCCTCTTAGAATTTCTATTAAACTAGTTGAAGCTCGATTTAACTTAATTGTACCATTAGGTACAATACCGGCTTTTTAACCAATTAGACAGGGTCTCACAATATTCCTTACTTTGAAAGTAAGCAATCGATCTCATAGATTGAAGTATAGAGATACTCGGAACTAGAATATAGGTGCTTGCCTAGGAGAGCAAGTTCACTGAACATGACTCGCCATGAGAAGTGAATTTGGTAATACACTCCAGTGTCTATGCAACAGTTCTCATGTGTTAGTCATGTAAATACTCCCTAGACTTGAGACACCAGGTTGTCTTATATGTGGAATGCTATGCTTTGATTTCATCCCTACGGGTGCCTAACCAAGGATGCCAAAACAAGATGCTTTTGGGTATAGTATGAAGCATGTGAAGGCAAATGAGTGGTCAAGATAGGAATCATCACCTCAAGTGTTTTAGAGGACATATCCTATCAGTTCTTGGTTAACCTTAGCTTAGTGAAGTCCTTGGCTAAGGCGACATGGAGATTATGAAAAGGTTTCATAACTCTCTATAAAGCTAATGCTATATGTGAGACCCTGTCAAATTTGTTAAAAATCGGTATTGTACCTAGTGGTACAATTAAGTAAATCGAACCTTGAACTAGCTCAAATAGAAATTCTAAGAGGAATTTGAAAATTCTGAAAACCCCAGGATGGCTTAGAATAGTGATTCAGAGTTCAAGGTCCAATTTGGAGTCAATTAGGAAAATTGACCGGTTAAGAACAAAACGGTCATTTTCCCATTTGATGATTTAATGGAGATTTTAGCCAAAATTTGATCACATTGGACCAAAAAAATAATTTTATGAAATACAGTTATGATTATTGGACTATAAAATGATGTTTAGCAGTGTAAATTGTGATTCTTGGTGTTTTTAGAGCATAAGGGTAAAATGGTAATTTTACCACCGGAGTACTAAACAGGAATTTTTTTGAAAGGATTTTATCCCATTTGGTTAATATGGATTAATATTAGTGTTATTTGAGGTTGGACAGTGAAAATAATATAATTACGGGACATTTCAGAGTATAGGGGTAAAATCGTAATTTTACCATCTCAGGGGTAAAATCGTAATTTTACACCACTATAACATATTTTTCCAGCCATGATCATCTTTTGATCATATCTTGACTTAAACTAATCAAGTGGTGGAAAAGAAATGGAAGAAAAAGTCAAAAAGTCAAAAAAACGGGTCAATGGCATTATGCCACATGGTAAACTTGTTTTATTATTAAATCTTAAAAATAGCCATTTCAACCCATTTTCTCTCTCTAATTTTGGCACACACCAGATTCAGGGGAAAGGAAAGAAGAACAAAGGGAAAAACCATAAAACCTAGGTGAAAATTCAAGACAAAGTGTGATTTTCAAGGAAAATCAATTGAAAAAGGTAATAATTCTTCACTTTGGCTTATGATCTACAATACCTATGCTTTTGTTCTTGAGTTCCATGGTTGAATATTGAGATATCATGATGAACTCAATTCTGAAAAATGGGTATGGATGAGGAATGATTGTTGGAATAATTTGATTTTAGACTATGTTGATGTTTAGAGGTAGTTAAGCATGGTTATGAACAAAAACACAAAAGAAATATTCAATTTCTCTAGGACTCTTTGTTGGCCGAACCTAGGGTGTTGAGAATCCATGAGGAATTGTTTCATTTCAAATGAAATGATTTCATTTGAAATGAAAGAAATTAGAAAATGACAAATTAAAGTGAAAAAGTCTAGTAGGAAAAATTACAGTGATAATGCACTGTAATGGTTGAATTTTTCCATGAAGAAATGGAAAAGTTTAATGCTGAAATTGGAACGATTTAAATGGTATGTGGTGAATTAAAGTATTAGAAAAAGAATGGTGCAATTTGGAATCAAATTGGACGTATTGGCCAATTTATCGAGTAATCGGCCGAATTAGGTCAACATCGCGTTTAAGCGAGTGACCGAGTATTTTATGCATCTATATAGAAATTAGGTTAATTTTATACCTAATTAGCACCAATATAGTAATTAAATTATTGTACTGTTTGTCAAGGTAGTGAGATTGCTGATAAAGGCAAGAAAATCGCATTCGAGGATTAGCAGTCGAAGCGCTCGAATTTGACTCCCGGAAAACCTGTGAGTGAATTTGCATCTCAAAAATGGTTTTGGGAGATATGAACTTATTGAATAAAATGCTTGAATGATTTTATTCAATCTTCTTTAAAAGAATGAGCACCATGGGAACAAGCCTTTCGTGAAATATTATTTTATTGATGTGAAATTTTATTGTGTTGAATATTGCTCATCTATATGATTGCGATGCATCTGTGTACCTTTATATGGTGCTTACATGTATTGTTAATAAATTATGTGAAATCGATATAATGGAATGCAAAGTGGGGACGACGATACGTAGCGCCCATAATCTCCTAGAAATTTAGAATTGAGCAAAGTGGGGACGGCGATGCGTAACGCCCACGATTTTCAGAAAATTTGAGTTGAATAAAGTGGGGATGGCGATACGTAACGCCCACAATTTCCTAAAAAATTCAAAAATGAGCAAAGAAGGGACGGAGATACGTAACGCCCACGATTTCTGGAAATTATCACGGCCGAACTTTGGTGAAGCGTGATTCGTTGTTCAGGGGCTTGCAGGGACGGTGATACGTAACGCCTGCAAGTGCTCAGATAAATGTCTTTGTGTATATATATATGATTGCTCATGTCTTATGTATATATGTGATTGTATGGTATTCGAATTGCCTTAAATTGAGAAAAATGGGTTTTACACGAAACCCTCGTACGGATGAGCGAAACCCTCGTACAGCAACAGGTTATGATTTCGCTACACTGCATCAAAAACGCCTTCCCGCTGCAGCGATAATTGTCGATAATTGTATTTAGCAAAAAAAAAAATCTTGGGGTAAGTGAAAAGGGTTAAATATTAGTTAGAAAGAAAAATTGTCTCGTTTTCAACTGGTGCATCATGATTGTCAAATTTCCTGATTAAGATTGCTTATTCCCTTCTAATATTCACTCACTGAGTTTTGTACTCACGTTTTATAAAAATTCATGTTTTCAAATCAAGAGACTGTTGGACCCTAGATCGAGGAGTCCCCGTAATGCATCTCCTGGTTAGAAGGTGGGCATTTAGTAGCAACCCATTTCTTTTACTGTAAATGTCTCCGCTGGAAGTCTTGGGTCCTTTTGCATTGTAAATACACTCAATAATGTAAATGTATGTATGAAATGTAAATTGCTAAATACATGACTGATATAGTGCATGTATATTATTATAAATAATACCATTGTGGTTTGGCTATGTTCACACCTGGGAAAAGGTGTGTGTATATGCATGATATGATAAATTTATTAAGCAAGGGTAAATGGATAGGCTTGCTTGGGCTTAGTGAGCTGTGCTCACTGGGTTCTTGCGCCGGTCATGCCCCGAGAATTGGGTCGTGACACTATAACTGCAGGAACAAATATAGAGGTCAATAAGAGTAGACACTGTACCAAGCTCTTATCATCTCTGGGATATATGATGAGGGAATGAATTACACTGATAGATTGTACACTGAAAGGTTGTCAAAGAACCCTTTGACTCTTCTAACAATTGGGTGGCCATGATGCATTGCTAGATGCCAATCTTGGTCTATAGAATTGATTGTATATTAATCAATTCTATTGCCAACATGTTGGGAACATAATGGGTCACACACAATGATTGCATTTGAATTAAATTGGGAGAGTGATGATTTAAGTTAGACTTAAATCACATGTTAGGTAATTAACTTCCATAAACTTAGTTAAAAGAGTTTAATTAAGTTTTAGACATAATTATAAATAGTTATAATTATAAGGTCTTTATTGCAAAATATAAAGGAAATTAATTTTGATTTTAATTTTCAAGGACTTAATTAAAAGAGTTTAATTAAGTAATGGGCCCAATATTATAATGGTTATAATATTAAGGGCTTAATTGCAGAATTGAAGTTATCTTAACCTAACTATATAAGTCACCTTTTAACAATTTTCAATAGAGTTTTTCACAATTGAAGAGAACGTAGTTTTTGTCAGAAAAAGAAAAACGTTTTCTCTCTTTGCCACCACTCCCTTTGTGTGAAAGAGAAAATTGCTTATGAAGCAATTTTCAAGAGAGGTTCAGCCAAGATTGTGAAAAAGAAGAAAAAGACAATTGTTGTCCTCTTTGCTAGCATAAAGTATAGTTAAAAACTCCTTCATTTGTTGAAGGTTCAACTGCAATCGTGTGTACTACCATTGGAGGTCAAGCACTTGATTGGCTAGGGTTTTTGCTCCTTGTGGTGTTCACGGGATTGCTTCAGGAAGTGCCATTGTGATTACGAAATTACTTGGCAAGGTAACTTTTTGAAATATAATTTATTTAGTGCTTTTATGTATTAAATATCACCAAGGCGATCCATGGGTGGAGGCATGTTTTGTTGTTTAAATTATGATTTTTAATTTTCTTTCCATTGCGCATTTTGAGCATGCCATCCATAACCAAAACCCAACACAAACCTTTACGAAATTCTCAAGATATTTATTAAATATGCTAACACGTACATAAATGATTAATAATAATAATAATTGCACTATTGACATTCCATTTCCAATAATAGCAATTAAATTTAAAACACAAAGTTTTTAACAATACATATTTATGAATTTACAATATTGATAACATGCAGAAATTTCATGTGACTAAACTCTAGACAGCGGAGCGACTCGAAACAGGGCTAAGAGATGCCTTTACCTATCCGCAGGAAACTAAGCACGTCGATGATTTTGCGCTAGGTCGATCCCTGTCTGTAAAAAGGGAAATAAGAGGGGTGTGAGTCTCACAGACTCAGTGATCATCGACTCAGCGAGTAGGGTGTAGATGGGAAACAAGCAAGCAACAGATCAGTTGAATATAAAATGCAAGATTATAAAAACAATTTATTTCAAACGGGGGTTTTGTGCCTTATATAGAAATCGAGAATTTCTTAGGCATTGTGATCACTTGAAGTGATATATCATCCAAGGTGGATAAAATTTTTCACTACAAAGCAGACCAATAACTTTATTCAAGTCAATCCTTTGAAATATTGATTTAAAACCATTTTACATAAAAGATTTTCATACTCGAAATCAATTGGCATTTTATTCAAATCAAATCAATGAATTTGGACAAGTTCCCATGAAATCTAATGTTAATCAAACTCATACATAAATCACGAATCGCCTCGTACTCGAGGGGTTAAAATTCATTTCACCGTAAAAATAGGAAAACTGCGAAAAACTGTTTAATTCCATTTTCACCATGCAAAGAAATAAGATTCATAACATTAAAACTCATTTCAAATTATGTAGAATAATCACATTTCATCAAAATATCAACAAGGGCTATGATTCTCTTAAAAACTTGGCTCATGCCAAAAATAGTACTCGGTGACACCTTGCCTAGAGGCATCCAATCGAGTCCGTCAAGGCTATTAAAAAGACATATACACATAAAACATGTTTTTACTTTTAAAAACATAGTCGTTCCTTAGCGTTGGCTGAGTTCCACCTTCACGTGCTGGTTCAACGTGAAGTGAACTCTGACTATACCTTAGGAGATATCCTCCGCGCCTCTTGTACCAAGGTATAATATAACCGGGTTTACCGTGCCCTTCTAATAGGCTGGTCCATGGAAACCCGTCCACTACAGTGAACTAATCAAATAACCCACCATATCAATAAAATTTTTGATAGCATGGCATGACTAATATTATTTTACCCAATCTATCAAAGTAAAAACAAAACAGTTCAGGTAATTCACACAAACACAAATCCAACCATCCATGCTATCACATTGTCATAAGCCATCAATTCAAACTATATATATAACACAAATATATATTCTCTGCTTACTCTTGCATCTCCTGGTTAAATAAAATCACTTTTAAAAGAATCCAAATTTGATTCTCAAGGGGATATTTTAAGTCTTTCTCAAAATATCGATCACCGTATCATGTTAAAACTCCCTTTTCGTAAAATGTTCTTTGTAAATATTCGTATGATATTTTTATATCAAAGTAGCATGGTGAATATGTAATAAATTTCATGAATGCACACCACACAAACAATAAGGCATTATTTTCTTTGATGTAAATCGTTTCGAAAAGCTTATTTCCTGGTTTAAAACACTTTACGTATAATTTATATATATATTCCAAATGATTTCTAAAAATAATTTGCATTCACAATTTCCTAAAATTTCTACCAGCTCTTGCTATCCATAAATTTTGTACTTCACGTAAAATATACGTACATGCATATATATACGAAATTTTTAAAATTGACACCCCTTACTCACCTTGAAATAGCGGGACATTACATCGCTATTTCTACTTATCAGTCGCTCATCAATTCCTCTAGCACACCACTATCTTCATTTTGGCACTTCCTACCAACAGTTCAACTCAATATATTTAATGCATCAATCCTACTTCTATTTCTCATCTTATTTTATATCCATATTCAATTAACTCCCATCTTAACGCATTTTTACTTAATTTACTTATACTCGTTGCTGACGTAATTCCTTAGATTATAACACCGGCAACTTATTTATGATGTCACACGCCTACTTCAACCTTTCCAAATAACTTCCGCCCAAATCCATCTTATATTTCCATAATATTAACTATATTTATAGCAACCACAATCATTTCAAATCTATTCAATTATTTTCCAATTTCCATCCACATTATTCCTCCTTATTTCTTCCAAATTAATATACCATTCAACTTGACTCTTTCGACTAATTATGCAAATAAATTCGTCCTACAACAATAATTCTTCACAATGAATCATTTCAAAATTTTGTTAACTACACTTAAACACTATTCGTCAATTTCATAATTTCTTCCTTGCTTTAATCCTATTAAATACCATAAAAGAATTTTTTTAAAAATATTGTATTAAAGCAATTTAAATTTTAATTCATACACCAATAATCAAATTTTAAGTAAGCAAGATGGGCTAGGCCCAAGCAATTCAATCTCATAAAAAGCCCATGGAAAGTGCAAGAACTTTTTTAGCCATTTGGGCTAGGTTGGCCCAAGCCCAATCTCCACAATTCTTCTCTTTCTCTTCTTTTTCTTCTTGTTCCAGCAGATCATTTTTCTGCCTTCTCATCAGCTCTCTTTTCCCCTTAAATTGGCAGCATTTCAACTCTTTTTTGCCCTTAAATTGGCAGCAATTTCATCTCTTTTTTTCCAGCTCTATTTCTTATCCAAAATCAGTAACTAATTTACTCTTTTTCTCACCTTTCTGCTGTCATTTTTTGCTCTTAAAATCAACTCTTATCCTCCCTTAAAAGAGCAAGAAAATCAGCTTTCTATCCCTCTTCAAACTTGCAAAATTTTTAGTTTTCTTCCTCAAAAATTTTGTAGCACAAAGCTGCCCCTTTTCCCTCAAAATTTCCAACAACTACACTGCCTATTTCAACCTCCAAAAGTAGTAAAATAATCATAAATTTCAGTAGCAAAAACCTAAAAAATTTCAGCCATAAAAACCTCAAAATTTCCAGCAACTACACCTCTCCAAAAAAAGCACCGAATTTTCTTTCTTTTCTCTCCCACGTTATCGGCTCTTACTCCTTTTTTTTTTTTGTCCTTTCTTTCTTCCTTCTTCTTTCTTTTCTTTCAGCTTTGGTCGGCTTTCCTTCTCTCCCTCATAACCGACTTCTCTCTTTCTTTTCCCCTTGTTCAAGTGGTCAGCCCCCACCTTTCTGCATTCTTCTCTTTCTTTTGTTTTACTTGTATTTTCTTCTCTCATCCTTATCTCATTTTTTTTTCTTTTCTCACTTGACTTGTCTTTTCTTTATTCCCATCCTCCACCTTCCAATTATTTTCTTCATTTTTTTAAATTATTATTATTAGTATTCTTTACTATTACACTTAATTTTTATTTTTAATGTCTATTAACAAACTTTTATACCTTGAATTTGATCCCTTCGACGTGTGTAAAAATTTTAATTTTCTTCTATTCTCCTTCTCTTACACGTATATAACCAAAATATTGAGATCGCATTTCAACGCGATGTCATCATAATATTTAAATATTTACTCACTACATTAGCTCGATAAAAAAAATTACGTTGTACATTTACCGTCGTTTTCCTTCAAAATTCTTCTTTACTTTTTCTCCCCCACTTAAATTAATCATATTCCATTTTTCATGACTAATTTCGACAACATATAAAATATTAATATTTTAATATTATTTTATTCTAAAATTTTTTACTTTTCTTTTTTGGTCTCGAAATGCATTATTCTATCTCGGTTTATTTTCAAATCATCTTTTAGCTTACTAATTCATCCCCGACGAAATTATTATTATTTAATTGTTGTTTCTGCGCATGCGAAACATTTTATTCTTGAGCGTTCCTTTTATTCTTTGTCGTTCTTTTGCATGTCAATTCTCATCAATTAGTCCTTCATCTTTCCAGGACGGTTGCGTCGATTGTTATACGAGGGTACGGTGTATTACACGTAGTGCCAAGAAAACCAAGGCTGTAGCACTAGACAAACTTCCAAAATTGTATTTTTAGGAGAATTTTGAACTTAGGGCTTTTGGAGACTATTTAAAAGACCCTTTCAGAGGTTTTCAAAAGGGAGATAACAAACAAATATTTTGGAGAAAAAGACCCAAAAATAAAGTAAGAAAGCGAAAGAATTCAAGAGATAATTGAGATAAAAAAAGCTTCAAACTATTAGTTTCTCTCTTTACTTTTATGTTTAGCTTATTTTCTAACATAAAAATACTTGTACATCTCTAAGTTTTGATCAAAATTACACATAGGTCCATTAATTTGAGAAATAAACACCCCACATTGAAAGCCTTAACATTGTTAATAGGAAAATAAAAAGACTAAAATACCCTTTTCTCTTTCTCTCAATTTTTTTCAAATAATTTGATCAGTTGATGGTGTAAAACCTAGCTATATAAAATATATGCCATGTTATCCATGTGCTGGATGAAATGTTTGTATACTTGAAGGCCTCGGAAAGGTATTAAAAGTCGATATTATAATTAGAGGTACGACTAAGTCGATTTAAACATCGAACTAATTGAAATAGGATTTTAAGGTGAAATTGGGAATTCCACAGTCTAGGGATGACTTAAAATGGTAATTCAGAGTTCGAGGGCTGATTTGGGGTAAATCAAGAATATTAACTGATTAGGGGTAAAATGGTCATGTTGCCACCTAAAGTTGAAATTTGGTTATTTAACGAAATTTTTGACCAAGATTAATCATTTGAAGTATATGGGGTTTGGTAGTGAAAAATTTTAATTCTCGGTATTTTTAGAGCACAAGGGCAAAACAGTAATTTTACCACCTGAGGACAAAATGAGAATTTTTAGAAAAGATTTTGCCCTATTTGGCTAATATTGATCAATTGGAGTGTAATTTGAGGTTGAAAAGTGAAAAAAATGTAATTCCAGTACTATTCAAAGTATAGGGTAAAATCGTAATTTTACCACCTCGGAGGCAAAACGGTCATTTTTCACCCCCAACATTTGTCAAGACCAAGGGATTTTAGTCATCATAGAAATGGATAAATATGAGAAATTGTGTGGTGGAGAATTAAAGAATTAAAAGTCAAATATTTAAATTTTAGGCCAATGGGAACATGCCACGTGTCATACCTTTATTACTTTATTATTTTCTTTATAAAAAGGCATAAAAATGAGCCCATTTCTCCCATAATGGTCGGCCAAACAAGAGGAGAAGAGAAACAAAGGAAGAACAAACCCTATGTGGGGAAATTCAAAGGGAAAGTGTGAGAATTCAATGAATCAAGCTAGGTAAGGTGAAATTTCTTTATTTTTCCTTGAGATCTACATTACCCATGCTTTATTTTCTCATTTCCATGGCTGAAATCAAAGTTTGAAAATGGGTATCATACTGACCGTACATGGGGGAAGGATTTTTATGCTTGAATTTAGTTAGATTTCTTACTAGATTAGTGTTTTTGGTTAGTTAGTTATGTGTAGTGTGAAAACAAGTGAAGAAAATTTCATAATTTTTTGTACCCTTCAATGGTCGAATGTCCCATGTTGTGTGTGTGTGTGATGGATTAGTTTTGTTTCAAGAGAAATTGGCTAAAAAAATGACGAATTATGGTGAGAAAATGGAATAAGAAAACTTTTAGTGATACTGCACCAATATGGCCGAAATGTCCATGAAGAAATGGGAAGGTAATTGAGCTGAATTTTAGGTTATTTGATTGATATTTGGTGATTTGTGGTATTAGAAAAGAAGTGGAGCAATTTGGAGTTAAATTGGACACAATGGCCATTTAATCGGGTAATAGGTCGAATTAGGTCAACACCGTGTTTAAGCAAGATTCGGACAATTTTTGCATCTCATAGCATGCATTAGTGGTCTAAATTAGTTTATTACAATTTAGGGGCAATGTGGTAAATTTCTCAATTTTGTATTGTGCCAAGGTAGTGAGTTTTCAGAGAAAGGTAAGGAATGGCACCCGAGGATCACTAGTCAAAATACCTCGAGAATTTGAACTTTTGAAAAACAGTGAGTGAACTTATTATCGCCTCAATTGTTTGAAGTGATTTTTATCTATTTTTGGTGAATTCTAAGAAAAAGTGATTTCAAAGATAAATTTTTATGTTTTATAAATAAATGTGTTTAAATGAAATTATTTCATAAATTGTTTTGAAATCTACCGTAATTTTGAAAAATAGAGTACTTGGAGACTGATGTTTGTTTTATAATAAATTGTACTTTTAAATTGATATGGCTTATGAAAATGTGGCATGATTGGCTAATTGGTTATTGTGTTGGAAACTATACGAAATGTTGTTTGCCGTGTAGGTTGGTTAGTATTAAAATGGCCTAGTCATGCTGCTAAAATTTTTGTTAATTTGGTGGGATATTTTGTAGCTACTGCAATAGACGGGTTTTTGTGGATCGGACCTATTTAGAGAGGCACGATAAATCCCGTATATTATACCTTTGATGAGAGGCGCGGAGGGTAACTCTTGAGGTATGACAAAGTTCACTGCACGCCGAACCACCACGTGGTAGTGAACTCCGCTAACGCCAAGGAATGGCTACATTTTGAGAAATTATGGAATTTAAACAACTTTGGCGGTCTCGGTCGGATACCTCTGATCAAGGTGTCACTGAGTATGATTTTGTTGGCGTAAGCCAAGTTTTTAGAAATTCATAAGCCATAATAATTTTTCGTGTAAAAATGAATTTATTTTACCTAGTGAAAAGAACTGAAATATTACGAATTCTTTTATGAGGAGTTATTTATTCGTCTCAATTTACTCACCTTTAGATAGTTTAGATGGTATCTGTTTACTCACTGGGATTTTATAATTTCACCACTCTTTTTTCCTCACATTTCAGGCTCATGAAATTCCATAGTTAGCAGATTTTATCAAAAACCATCAGTTGAACTTGAATCGGTAAAAGCTGTAGGTTCCCAGCTTCCAATGCATTTTGGTTAATTGTGGGCCCATGTGTCACTATAATTTAAATTTCATACTTTGGTTGTTTATATTATAGTATGTAAGAATATATTTAATTTTTACGCTGCAAAAATTATTTACAAATAGTTTTAGAAATATTGTTTTAGAAAAAATAGATTATTTTATTGAATATTTTATCATATTTAAATAGTCAAATTTTTACTTCAAACGAACGTTTTAGCTACTTAAATTTGTTTTTAATCACTAAATATATGTTTTCTACTTACCTACTACGTTTTAAGCCAGTTTTGAGATTTTCAAAGAAAAATGACAAAAATACCCCTATGAGCCAAAAAATAATATTTTAATGTTCTGATTTGGAAACGACTTGAAATCCGTTGAATTATGATATTTGATAACTATTGCTCACCAAGGAAGTGCGAAAGCTGATGCTAAGCCTTGCGGGGTTCCAGTTGGCATTCCCGGTAATGAGTGCTTATCGGGATGTTCTTGGCGATTGTCACGGGCCCAATGGGGAGTTTCGGGTCGTGACAAATGGTGCTCCAAACACTAACCAAAAACCGTCAACTGATCATCTCATGGCCAGATCTGGCACTCTTCGATGTTGAGGAGCGACAGATCTGGCTAGCTCCCAAGCTCCCTTAAAAAGGAGCTCGGTGTTCCCTTAGTGGGGAGCTTTGGTGCTCACCTAAGGGAGTGAGAGAGTTCCCTCCATAGGGAACTCGATGCTCCTTTAGTGGGATGCTTGGTACTCCCTCAGTAGGGAGTTTTAGTGTTCCCTCTAAAAGGGAGTTTAGTGTTTTTTTGAGGGAACAAGCCAAATCTGACTGGATCTGGTGTCTTCGGCTAGATCCGGCCAGATCTTGTTGTTAAAGAAGGTAAGTAAGATTTTTTGTTTTGAAAAAGAAAAAAAATTAAAAATGAAAAATAAAGGTTTATATAAGGTTGTAATTTTTGACATGTTCGTGGGTAAAATTGTCAAAAAATATTACCACGTCGGCAAACTAACAAAAACCTTAACAATTGATTAACATTGGACTTTTATGTCTAGCAACGGATTTTTTTTAGGTGAAGTGTTTATTTTTCAAATTAATGGACTTTCATATAATTTTGATCAAAACTAAAGAGTGTACGGGTATTTTATCCTATTTTCTATGACTTGGATTAATGGTTAATTTTCTTTGGATGATATTTTATTAGATAGTATAAGCTAAACTATTTTTCTAAGATTATGGAGGATTTTAATATGTTAATTGAATATTTGTTTCTCTTTTATTTATTATAAATGGGTATAGTTTTGCTTAATCAAATATGGTCTTAATGCTTTTAATTGTTGGGTCAATAATTAAATGATTTGTTAATCTGAATGAGACTTGATAAAGTAATTTTAGATTAAACTAAGATTTGAATAATGTAAGTTCATGTCACTTAAGTGGTCTGATTTACAATTAGGGTAGACATACAGCTAAATGTCATACATAACCAAGATAAAACACTAGCTTAATGAATCTCATTTAATTGATAACTTTAGACATACAATAACCCAATTAAGTTAGGTAATTGTGCAAGCATCTCGATTGAGACTTGCACATAAGTTTAGATTTTATGTTAACAAAGCTATCTATGAATATAAATATTAAGATAAATTGGTGTTAGATGAAGTGTTAAATAAACCCATAATCCTAAATTTTAATCTATTACCTTTCTTTAGTAAAATTTTAGTCTTCATTAATTAGTTTAATGTTTTAATTAAATTTAGTCTTAATTAATTATTTACGAAATTGAGTTACTTGAATAAGATTGATCTATTATAATTTTAGTACTTAGTGAACAATTGTGAGTAAATCTTTGTGGGATATGATTCTACATTTATTTTTTTTATTATTTGTTCAATACGTATACTTGCATGTACTAAATCCACAACATTCAGATCAAGTCAGACAATGCAACAAACTACACATAAGAAGTATAATTTGATTTAAATTCTTAGATTTGATTATGTATATTTAGATTTAGATATAAATTGAATTGAATTAAGATTAAGATTTAAGGGGTTATTAACTTATAAATAGATCCCTCACTTTTTCTATAAATACACAGTCCCAAATAAGATCTTTATTACTTTATCAATACTTTTTTCTCATAATTATCCTTTCGGTTTATATTTCATAATAATTTTAAATTTTTATTAAGTTAGATTTTAAGAAATGTATTCGAAGAATATATTTTTTAAAATTTAATTGAATATTAATTAGAAAATAAAAAGATGTTGAAATTGAAAACTTTGATATAAATATAATTAAAGATAACTAAAAAGTAAGATGAATCTTTTTTGACATAGCTAACCAAAAGAAAGAAGGAACTAAACTATGGCCCATGAGTTATTGGATTTTATCAACTTGACCCATATTGGAGTATTTTTGCATTACATTATTAACCGCTCTACTCTACTATTCCCCCCGCCAATCCTCTTGTCGCCGGTTTTCTTCCGATTTCGCTACAATCTTTGCTCTCTCTCCCGGACGGCGAATCTCCTGCAACTCTCTACGTCAACTGGTAAATTCAGTTGATTTCCTCCGCATATTGTTCTATTTGATTGAATGTGAATCTTTTGCTTGCTTCCTCGGTTGTACTGTTCTTTGACTTAGTGTTAGATCAGAATGAGTGAATTTGTGAAGGGAGAAAGTCAATTCAATAATGTTTTGCTCTATTCGCTAAAGGTTAAAGGAATGACTGTAATTTGTAATCTGTTCTAATTTCAATCTTCACTTTGGTATATGATTAACTTAATTTATTAAAAAAATTTAAATTTTACAAATATATATATGCAAATTTATATTCATAAGTTTTTAAAGCATCCGAAGGGTGAATTTATGAATAAATGCATTATAAGTCCTCTATACTTATGTTGTATGAAAAGAAACGAAATTCTAAATATACGTATGAATTTGAAATACACACCCCAAATTCAACTCGCATTCCCAAAGGCTACCTAGTATGAATCTTCCCTTCTGAATTTTCTAATGCATAGTTGATCTGTTAATTTGTCCAAGATTTTCTCTGTTTAAAAGAAAATGCAAAAGAGAAACCCCAATGAATGGCCGAGAAAGTGAGTTAGTTACTCTCCAGTAATTGTGCAAGAGGGTATGCTTTTATCAGTTTCAACTATCCACTTTTAGCACCTTTCTTCATGGTGATTTTAGATAGAATTTGCCTGATTTTTATGATCAATCTCCCAGATATTCAGAGTTACTCTCTTTTATGACTGCTTCTGCGTGGTTGCATATTTAGTTCATCTAGTTGAATGAATTTGTATAAACACAGACCAGATCACACTGGGAGAAGTTGTTTATTGGAAGAGTTTAGTCTCCATCACGGTGGACTTAAGTAGCCCACCAGCATCAAGTCTGGACAAAACACCAAAAACCTGATTACATTGCAAAGTAACGAAAAATGGTAGCTCATGTTGAGCTTAATAGTTCTTATAGACTCTCAGCCTTGGCTTTAGAAGGATTGAAATTTGTTATTACCTATGAGTCAAATATTTTTCTGGCTATTGAAATTTCAAGATTTTGGTCAATGCATTTTTGCTAATGGGCTAACTAAACTTACCTTATATAATGGTCTTGATAGATCAGGGTTTTAGGACCAAGTGACGAAGTGGAAAGGGTTTAAGGATGAAACCAAGTAACAAATATATACGATAGACTGCTCTTTTATAATGTTTTTGGTTGTTCATTTGTGTACTTTTCTTCTTTTTGGTCAGGTGTTGATTTTTAAACCCCAAGTGCTCAAAATTTCAGAATTCGATATCTAAAATCATATTTAATTCTTCTAGCTCTAGAATCTACATCAATCAAATTGCACTATAGTCTGGATGTAAACTATAGTTACAAATTGCCTATTAGAAAACATAAATTGGTAAACTGGATGCAAGAGAAACAAATGAGTAAGGCTGTTTAACATAGGATTGAATTGCTGCTTTGGCATGTGAAGGTGCAAGCCTGAGATTACAGAAGCATTGATTCCTGTTTTGTGGATCCTCACTAACTGCTGACCGTTTGGGTGCCTTATAGACTCGACTATAGTTAGGTTGAAGCTGAAGATACTAGAGTAGGTCCTATGAACTGCCTCAACAGATTGACCAAATCAGGTTAATGTCTTGGGCATAAAAGTGTTAAGCCTTGATTGTCAGATCTTTAGGTGGAATCTTTTAAGGATCTTAAAGAGAGGAGGGTTTCGTGTGGGCCGCGGGGTTCGTGTCAATGGTAGTGAATTTCAAGCATGTAGGATTTGGATTCCTATTGGCTAGAAGCATTACTGATGCTCAAATATGCCCTGTCGTTTCATCATATGAGATCAATATTTTGTCCCCCTCATCCTGATATACCTTTCTACCTTCCATATTTCCTCTGGACTGATTAGTTTACTCCAAACTTTCCTTCTTCTTTCTTGTCGTATGTCTACTACTTTCCACTGGAGAAGAGCCTAAAACACAAAGTAAATGTGAGTTTGTGATGCATGATATTTATGCTGCAAAAGGAAGTTTTATTGGATGTTTTGAATGAGGAGAAATATGGCAAGGACTCTATGAAGCACCATATAAGAAAATTAGTTGAGAAGTTTAGATACTTTCAGATGGCATTGATGTAAATAGATAATTTCCTTCAGTTTAGCAATATGCAAACACGAATAAATACTGAATAGAAACATAAAATATACCTGCCCCTCTACACCTCCCTGCAAAAATAAAAAAGCATTAATGGTAAGGGGAGCACTTGCACTTGTGCATAAAGATATTTAATAATTCCTGGGAATGTTATAAATAAAGGGGATTGGGACTTTGCACCAGTTTGAATGAAAATCTGTCTCCAAAGATAAAATTTCCAACAATTTTGATCTCATAAGCCTCGAAAATGTGGGTCTCATTTGTGTTTACTTTGCTTTACCTATTTTTTGTTATTGATGATCCGTGGATGTTATTTAACTGGTACTGGTGGTTGGTGCAGGGGAATGGAGAGAAAAGAGAAATTGCATAACTTCATAGTTGGGGATCTGCCAACTTTGATATACATCCCTGACTTTATCACAGATTCTGAGCAAACCCAGCTACTAAATAATGTATTTATATCCTATATATATATATATATTCTTTCTTTTTAATGTTTGCAACACTAATTTGTCTACCCTCATTTCTTGTCCGCATATAGATTTACCAAGCACCTGTATCAAAATGGAAATCTTTGAAGAATAGGAGACTACAGAATTGGGGTTTGTTGAAATAGTTCTATTTGTCATAGTATTTCATTTTTAAATTTCATGTAAGCTAGATGCATATTTTGGGTGAAATGTAGGAAACTCTTCAATTTGAGCTGCTGATGGATTGTATGCCTGTTGACAGGTGGTGTTGTCCATGAAAAGGGTCTTCTGCCACAAGATCGTGAGTGGGATTATTTGCATCTCTTACTCAATTTCTGAACTGTAGATGATGATATTGTTTAGCTGATGTTTCAACTTACTCTATTTTGTGGAAATTGTTAGCAGTTTTCACCCATTTTGTATAGGCTTGGAGACTTTAACTTTGTGATTTTTTTACTGTTTTGACTGGCTTCACTTCTTGTGTCTAGTGAAATAACACCTTACTAACTACTTGCTTTTCCATTTTTTTTTTGTCCGTGTCTAGTGCCACCTTGGCTAGCAAAGATTACAAAAAGAATATCTGAAGTATCAGGACTTTTTCCGTCTGCAATCAACCATGTTCTTATCAATGAATACCTTCCTAATCAAGGAATTATGGTTTGTACTGTTCATTTTGCTTCTTGTGTTTGTTCTCTAATAATATTACTTGTTCTAGCATAACACATTTGACTGAGGTTTTCCAAAAGCATTTCCTGTCCTGAAAACTAATGATTACTCTGGAATATCTCATTTTTCAAGATTTTAATTGGTAGTAAAGGAAAATCATTGTACTGTACGGTGTCTGTTTTTTGCTATTATATTTTACAAAAGAATTAGAAAACAATATTCGTATGTTTGATTTGTTAAAAAAAAAAAAAAAGAAAGATTTTCTTTCACTTTGGAGCAGTATGGTCTGTATTCAGTTTGATCTTTTAGTACTATAATTATCTGTCTTACAGCCACATCAGGATGGGCCCACTTATTATCCCGTTGTAGCAATTTTATCTCTAGGATCACCTGTTGTTATGGACTTCACTCCTCATTCAAGATTACAGTCATGCAAAAGAACATTGAAGGAAAATGTTGGAGATAAAATTTCTAATGGAGGGGCTGTGGCAATTGAAGCAAATGATGGGAGTGATAATCACCGCCCCTTTTCTGTCCTGTTGATGCCTCGCAGTTTACTGATCTTCAAGGATGATGCATATTCAGGAAAGTTCATGTCCTAGGGGTTGTGTTTTTTTTTTTTTCATAAAGAACAAAGAGGAAAAAGAAAAAATAAATATGACAACACTACGCTTTTGATTTCCAGATTACTTGCATGGCATTGAAGATAGCGAGGTACATCGGTTTGATCAGGTAAGAATCATATTGGACAGGTGAAAATGAATTTGACCTCTAATATTTAGTCTCAGATGTTTCAATAAACAAATTTATGATACCCTAGTGTCTTGTTCTCACAGTCATCTTTGCAGGCTGTAAACGAAATTGACATTTTGTCCTTGTCGAGCTCAGGCCAAGCAGAAGCGATGAGAAGTGACAATGCCAAGATTGTGAGTAGAACTGTGAACAGAATTTCTCTTACATGTCGACTAGTATTGAAGGTTCATAAAAACTTGTTCAAGTTTTAACCGTTTCTAACTTCTGGCTAAGATTGAAAGTTGGTGTATTTAGATGAGCATCTGATTACACAAACTGCTTTCATGAGGTGGCATAAATGTTTATACACTTGATTGGTTTTTCTTTGTTGGGCTGGAGATGTGTCCAAGGTTCACGTTACCTATCCAGGCCCAATTGTGTTATTATGTTAAAAAATATATATTTTATTTAATTTTGATTTTCAATATATTTAACATATTAGTATAAAAATAATATATATTTATTTTAATAATAAGAATATATTTTAATAATATCTTGGTTGAACAATGCCACCATTAGATTTTTTCCTTCTTTTTTTTCATTGATGAATGAGGACCATCGTCACATGCATAAATACGGCTTACCTAAAGTTGAAGACGGAATGACCCCACTGTAAGTCTGTAACGTATGGTTGTCATCGTTATATCTATGTGGCGATTACTGTAATTTGTTGACCCGAGGAGAATTTTATGTTGCAATGATAATTTTTATTCAATTGGATAAATTTTATTAATATTTATAAAAGAAATTATTTAAAATGATAATTTGAAAATATAATGTAAAAATATGTCCGTTTGCATATCATTTAAAAATATAGATTATAGACGGATACTTGTCATGTGTTGCATGCAAAAATTTGAATTTTTATTTATCTTTAAGAATAATAATTATATTTAAACATATATTTTTAAATTATAAAATTTGAAATATAAATAATTGAAATTTTGTAATGCTGCACATAAATACTCTTTTTATTTATTTTTATATATTATATATAAGTAAAAATATTTTTAAAATATAAATTTTGAATATATTGTAATATTAATTTACAAATTATTCAATACTATTATAATTAAAGTACATTTTTTATGGAAGGCATTCTAAGCATCGAGAATTATTTACAAAATAAATGAATTTTATTATTAATTATAATAAAAATTATTTAAAAATGACAAATGTTAGAATGTTCACTCAAAGGGAAAAAGCTCAAGAGGGAGTGAATTGAGTATGTTGAAAATTGTTTTGAAACCTCCTTTAAAGGCTAAGGCTCTTTTGCAATAAAAAGATGAAAAACTTGTAAAATCAAAGAATGAAGAGTTGCAAAGGAAAATTTGATTTTGACATAAGAAAATTTATTTTTAAGAAGGGGGTTAGTTTTCATTATCCCTAATGTGTCCATTTGATCATGCTGACGATACTTCCAATACCCTTTTTTTTTTTATTTTGCAATATCAATTGAGTTGTCATTTGGATGACAGAAAAAAAAAAAAAAAAACAAGCCATAGTGAAGGGAACATCATGAAGTACAAATTTGTTGACTATGAATAAGAGTAAGAATACTTGACTCTTAAGAGGTCGCACATTCAAAATATGCATTTATCATACAATTGCATTGGATTGATAATTGTGGCTCCGTTGGATAGTAAACATCAAGCATTTCGCCAAAATCCCTGCCACACACAAACCTTAAGATTATTTACAAATTAATTTCTTATTTTTCGCCATTCAATAACAGTTTTAGCAATGGTGTGTTTATCGATACGGAGATCAATTTTAAAATAATTTTTTCACCTAATACGTTCGGGAACATCCAATTTCAGACATTAGAACCAATTTTCATGATTCCATCAACTAATTTATAAATATAAAGATAATTTTTGTTAGGTCTTAATTGTTAGTGTAAGCCTTGCAATCGATTTTGTGTTTGTAAAACACTACATTAATTAGTCACATTTCATGTTCAATACATTATAGATATTTTATATAATGTGTGAGGTATTTCTTTATCCATGAGTTTATTTATGAAGAGTTATGAGAGACTTATGTAGATAAACTCCTTGAAATATAATGACATTGCAAAGAAATTATAAATGTTATAAGTACGAGATTCTTATACATTAAAACCTTATTTTTAAATAAGTTTCTAGTCATTGTATTATCAAGAATAAGGGCATTGATAATGCTTAAGAAATGGTACATGTTAAGTCTTTTTACTTTGAATCTCATAAATTGAAGAATGTGAGATACTCGGAAATAGTATGCGGGTATGCGGGTGCTTGTTAAGGAACAAGTTCACTAAACTTGATTTACTATAAGAGTTCCATTTGGTATTTCACTCAAGTGTCTATGAAAATACTTTCATGTGTTAATAGTGTAAGTAATTGTTAGACTTGTGATACCAAGTCATCTTGTATATGAATTGTCATGTTTTGATTTCACCTTTATTGGTTTGGAGGCAATTAGATGCCTAAATAGGGTGCTTTTAGGTATGGCATGAAACATACAAAGGTGAATGAGCAGTTTAGAGAGGATTCATCACCCCAAGTATTTGAAGGGGACATATCTCATTTGTTTCTAGTTTATATTGACTAAAAGTCCTTGGCCAAGGCAATTTTTATAGGTCAATATGGAAGCTACATGCCTAATATGGATAAGTTAGAATGTAGACACCGAACCAAGCTTTTTATCTATTTGGGATATATGACAAAAGGATCGAATTATATTGAGATATTGTATACTAAAAGGTTAGTCAAACCATATCGACTCTCATGACATTTAGGTGGTCATGATGTATTACTAGATGTCACTCATGATATATAAATAGAAGTATAAATTCTTAATTGAATTGATTTATATTTATTGCCAACATGTTAGGAACCTAATGGGTCATACATGTTAGTAAGCTAACGATGTGAAATTAAAATGGGACTTATATTTAATTGGAAATTAGGAATTTTCAGTATAGACTTAATTAAATTATTTAATTAAGTGTAAGGATTAAAATGTAATAAACCAAAAGTTGGATAAGCATTTTAACCTAACTACAAAGACCTTTTATATGTGTGCCACACTTTGTAAGAAAGAAGTGAGAAAAGACGACAGAAAAAAAAAAAAAAAACCCAAGCCTTGGGTGTTGTTTACAAAAACCTTTTATATGTGTGCCACACTTTGTAAGAAAGAAGTGAGAAAAGATGACAAAAAAATAAAAAAGAAAAACCCAAGCCTTGGGTGTTGTTTTCTTAAGAAAAATTTTTCTTGTCTTCTTTTAAAGCTAAAAACAAATAATTTTTAAGAGGTGAGACTTTTCAAAAAATCTTGGCTACTAGCATAGCATTACAAAACCGCATCATTCCAACCTAGTGTAGGTTTTTCAATTGATATCTATATGGATCACCATTAAAGCTGGACACATCGATAGCTTGGTTTGTGACAATTGGCCTTTGGTGTACAATCAAGTGGCAGGATTTTGACACATGATTTTTGGAAATCACTTCTTGAGGTATATGGTTGAACATATGTTTGGTTATATTTGCTCTTAATTGATCAATATGGCAACATAAGTGATCCAAGGGTGGTTTTGATTTTATATGTTTATATTCCACTACAATATATGAATGTGATTTCTTCTATGAGCATGCCTGAAACTCCTTAATTCATATTAAAACCTCTTTATTGTTGTCTTTTGATTGGATTTTTTGCCTTGGTTGTTACCAAATTGACAAAAATTGTTTTGCCTTAAATTCCTAGTCAAAATTGATACATGCGCCTAAATTATAAAAAATTATTTTGCTAAATTTTAGGATTTAACTGCAGTATATTAATAATAATTTAATACTTGTTTTGAAGTGTTTGAATATTGATTTCAACCAAGTTTCTGCAAGCTAAAATGTTAGAGTTCAAATTGAAATAGTTTTATGTGAGTTTAAGCTTGAACGATGTTAAATCATGACCAAAAAAATTGAGAATTTTTCTAGGGTTTGTTGATATTGCTTTGAGTAATTTCCAACTTTGAAAATATGCCAAATTGTTTAGTATATGTTTTGGAAAATTCAAGTAATGGTTGTCCATGAAAAGGTTTCATGAACAACTAAATTTTTAAGGATATGCGATACCCAAGGTATTGTGGTTGTGGTGAAATTTCAGCTTGTAATTTTTAACCACCTTGATTAGTGTTTAGCTACCACTTTAGGGGCTAGAAAGGAGTCCTTGTGCTACCCCAATTGTTCATAGTTTGGGAAACTTTGACTAATAGGAGGAAAGAAAGAAAATCATATAGAAAGATAGTGAGGTTACTCTTTTAATTAGAGGCTTGTTGAGTTACTCAAGGCCAAACTTTTACACGAGTATGTTTGAGCTATAGATGGGTCTTACTTAATTGTGTTGTTTAGATGTGTCTCACTTGACCACATGGTATTAGAGGCATAGTTAGGCGAAATGCATATAATGCATTTAGATAAGGAGTTGTTACCTAACTGATCTAGGAGTTGCATAGAAATGTAATCGGTAAACTAGGTTATATACCCAATTAGGCTTATTGTGGTTTGTTGAGTCACTCACGGTTTCCATAAGTTGAAAGGGTACTTAGCCCACTAGAAATGCCTAGTAAAGAATTTTATGTAATAGCGAGGACTATTATTATAAAAAAATTAGTGTGAGAACCAATGCAAGATTCAATACATAGTCTTAAATTCGTTAATAACATGAAAAACTAATTGTAACACCCTATACCCTTGTGTAGAAGTTAATAAGACCTTATCAACAAGAGGAAGGGTCAATTGACGTTAATTTAAGTGCCAAGAGTGGTGACGGGTGAAAGGAATATTTTGAAATAAATATTTCGTACGTAAGAAAATAATATTAAAATAATAATAAAAATATAATAATAATAATAAAAGTAATAATATTTTATTAAAGATGAATTAGCGAGTTAAAAGGTGGTTTGGAACTAAATTGTGACAAAGTGAGACACTTTGGGACCCAAGGATACAAGTGGAGAATTTTGAAATAAAATAATATTAAAATATTAATAGTTTATCTGTTGTTGAAATTAGTTATGCAAGAGGACTATATGGCTAATCTAACTGGGGGAGAAGAAGTAAGAAAGACTTTCAAAGAAAAACAACGCTAGTGGGGCTTGCGTGCCTTTATTAAATAAAGCAAGAGAGGATAAGTATATATTTAAATATTACGGTAACACCTTGGTGAAGCATGAATTTAATATTTTATCTGTACAAGTGTAAAGGAAGAAAAATAAAAGGAAATTGAAATTAAAGGAATGATGAGAGCCTAATTGAAAAAGATGAAAAGTTTGGAGGGTAAAATGGTAAATAAGGAGAAATTTGAGGACTTATGCGTAATTTCACCATTTTAAGTTAAATGGAAATTAACTAACCAAAGAAAATTAGATTATGTGGGAGGATGGAATATGCATGTAACAAATACTATTACATGCAAAGATATGCATGCAAGGATGTATTCGAAGTGGGGAACATGTAGGAACCCCACCATAGGGCAAACAAAAAGGCATAAGACAAAATGAATAAAATAACACATGCATGTGGATTTTTGTAGAACCCCGTATTTTGATATAGTGGCTAATAAAGTTTACGGATGCCAATTGAGGTTAACTATCGAGTTAAAAAGGGAAATTCAGAAGTGAACCTATGAAATCTCGACCTAAATATACACATAACTAGAAGTAGACGCGATAATGCGGACTAGGGGTAATTTCATCATTTCTCTTGGTAAGCTCCTACGAGTGGGTTTTCTAATGTTATTAAGGCCTAAGTAGGCCTAAGGAATAAATGAATGATGAAAATGAGGATAAAATAATGAAAGAATAGCCAATAATGATGATTTCCAAGACAGGCGCAAAATGGTCATTTTTCATCTCGGGTCAAATTTTTTAAATTTTCATTAACTCGAGTATTTCTAGACTATTATGGACCTGGTCCTAGTGTCAAAAGTGTAAAAAGATTGCACAAAGAAATAGAATAAGACAAGTTAACTTGTTAAGGGCATTTTGGTAATTTAAGCAAAAACTAGATAAGCTTTAGCTATAAATATAATTTTTTCTAGCAGTTTCTTCTTCTTCTTCCTCCCATCATACGTTTCTTTATCTTCCATGGGGTTTTTCTTCAAGCTTCCATAACTTCTCAAGTTAGCCTTAAATTTTCATGCTTTTTGCACCTTTTCACAAGTCTTTTGTGCTCTCTTACTCTTTCCCCTTAAAACCCTCAAAAGTCTTTCCATAATACTTTCTCTCACTAGCTAGAAATTTAGAAAGAGAAAGAGGGATTTTCCTTGATAGCTTGAGTATTCTTGAGGAGGAATTCAATTACCAAATTATCAAGGTGAGTAATGAAATTGAGTTGAATTTCTAAGTTGTTGATAATGGCTAGTAATTGGAGTTGTGATTTGTTTTATTGTTGAGGTTTGTTTATTTATTTCTAGTGATACTAGGGTTGAGAGAATAGATAACCACTTAATGGTAGTTGGAAACTAGTTAGGAACAACTAGTAGAACATGATTTATGCAATAGCTTTTAGAATTATGGTTATGTGAATTGAGTTGGTTTGTGAAGCTATTGTGCGTGATAGGTTCCTGTCACAGTCCGATTTATGGGCCATGATCGACGCATGGACCCAATGAGCGTAGCTCACCTAGCCCAAGCAAGCTTATCCCATTTAATTTACTTATCGTTTGTCAACCAATGCATCAACACGCATTTCCAACCGGTGTGAACATAGCCAAATCATGATGGCATTATCGATAACAATATACATGTACTGTTCAAGACATGTATCTTAGCAATTTACATTGCATGAATATATTCACAACAAAAGGACCCGTGACTTCCAATGGAGGACTATGGAAAAAGGTAGCTATTGAATGCCAAGCACCTACCCGGAGACTAACTATGAGGACTCCTCGACTAGGATCCAACAGTCTCCTGATTTGAAAACATGAATTTTTTTAAACAGTGAGTGCGAAACTCAGTGAGCGAACATTAGAAGGGAACAAACAGTAATAATCAGGAAGTTAAGAACCATGATGCACTCATTTGGAAACAAGACAATTTACATCAAATTAATGTTAAAACCCCTTCCACTAAACCCGGAATTGTTAAACATTCATGATAAAGTAACCATGAAATTACATCAATCATTCTAGCAAGATAGCAAAATCGACGGTTTATCACAAACCATCACGAAACAAGGGTTTCACTCAACCATATGAGGGTTTCGTGTTAAAACCCTTTTTCCTCAATTCAAGTCAATTTGCAATGAGAGAGAGTTCTCAATGTTCACATACCATACAATCACATGTTTCCATCATGCACACAATATCACGCATATATATATAAAATCACATGCAATTACATACATCGCCAAGTCTTCACTGTCCTTGGTGGTAAAAAGAGATACCTATCAGAGCACTCGTAGGCATTACGTATTGCCGTCCCTGCAAGCCCCTAGGCAGAGCGTCATGCTTTGCCACAGTTCACGTGTGAGAGTTCCCAGGAATCATGGGTGTTACGAATCATCGTCCCCACTTTGTTCAACTCTGGTGCACTCCCTACTCGCACATCATTACTGGCATTGCACTACCCACTCCGCACATGCACAGTCGTAATTATCACCACATTGTCATTCAACCGACATGTGCACTACCCACTCTGCACATCATTACCGGCATATGCACTACCCACTCCGCACATGCACAGTTACACCAATTTCACAAAAATTTCTTAACAATACATATCAGCATCATATAGAGTACATAGATTCATCACAATCATGTTCCACATCACAAAAATATTTCACTAAAGGCTTGTTCCCATAGTACCCATTCTTTTTAAATAAAAGTTGGATAAAATCATTCCAACATTTTGTTCAAATACATTCACATTCCCAAAACAAATTTTAAAATGCAAGTTCACTCATAATTTTTGGGAGTCGAATTCGGGTACTTCGACTACTAATCCTCGGGTACAATTTCTTTGCCCCTATCGGAGGATTCACTACCTAAACATATTGCATAATCAAACAATTACTACATTTGTGCTAAATCATATTAAAACTAATTTAAACTCTATATGAATGTATGAAATGGGATGCAAATCCTCAGGTAACTGTCTAAATACGATATTGACCTAATTCGATCCGTCACCCCATTAATTGGCCAATACGTCCAATTTAATTCCAATTAACTCCTTTTCTCTTCCAATACTTCTAATTCATCAAATACTAGTCAATTAACATGAAATGTGGCAAAATTACCTTCACATTCCATTTTGAAATATTAGGCCATGGTGGACTTACTAATACTAAAATTTTTCAAGCTAAATTTTTACATCACAAGTCATTCATTCTCATCCAATTCACTTGAATTAAAATCAATCCACCATCAATACTCCACATGTAAGGTTCGACCATGAAGGGTGGGTATTGAACATGCAATTTTTCTCACTTATTTTCTTTCTAAACATAACAAACTAACTAAAAACACTAACATATATTGAAATCTAACCAAATCAACCATCAAAACCTCTCTCTATATATTCGGCCAGCAAGAAATTCATCATGAAATCTTATGATTAAACCATGAAAATTGAAAAAGAATGCATGGATAATGTAGATCACAAGCTAGAATTGAAAAATCTTACCTTTTGTCACTTGATTCCTTGAAATTTCACACTTTTCCCTTGAATTTTGCTAACTAAGATTTTGTTCTTCTTCTTTTCTCTCTTTTTCGCTCTTTGGCTGACCATATGAATGAGTGTGGGAGGGTTATGGGCTGATTTTATAAGGAAATTAATAAAATAATCAACCTTGACACTTGTCTCCATATCATTGGCCCATTTTTTTCAAACTCAATAATTAAGCCTTCATTCTCCACCACATAAAATCCTTCAATTATCCATCATAAAAAATGCTAATGGCTGAAATGTATGGACTTGACAAGTGTTGGGGGTGCAAAATTACAATTTTGCTCCTAGGGTGACAAAATGAATATTTTGCCCCTTATGCTTGGAAAAATATCATAATTAAGATTTTTCACTTCCAAATCTCAAATCATACTCCAAATGATCAACCTTAATAAAAAATTTCATCCAACATTCCAATCTTGGCCTCGGGTGGCAAAATGACCATTTTGGCCCTACGAAGTGAAAATTTCAATTTGACTCCAAATTGATCCTTAAACTCTGAATCACCATACCGAGTTATTTTGGGGTTTTAAAATTCTCAATTTTATCTTAAAATCTCTATTTGGACTAGTTCGAGGCTTAATTCAACTTAATTGTACCACTTGGTACAATACCGACTTTTGATAATTTTTTCTAAGGTATTTCAAGTATGCAAGCATTCTATCTACGGGTCTATAGTGGTCATGGCCTTACAGTTCCAACAATTACTCACATGTCCATTTGGAGCATTAGTTGAAGCTAGAGTCAAGCAAAAGAATCAAAAAAACTAGTGAGTGAACTTGTATAAAATATTTTAGGATTAAGGTGTCAAGCCCGACTCTATAAAATATACTTGCCATGTCATTCATGTGCTTGAAAGGATGTTTGCATACTTGGGTACCTTGAAAAAGTCATTAAAAGTCGGTAGTGTACCTAGTGGTACAACTGAGTTGATTTAAGCCTCGAACTAGTTCAAATAGAGATTTTAAGATGAAATTAAGAATTTTAAAACCCTGAAATGATTTAATATGGTGATTCAAAGTTCGAGGATCAATTTAGAGTCAAATTAAAATTTTCATACCGTAAGGGCAAAATGATCATTTTACCATTCGAGGTTAAAATTGAAATCTTGGAAAACGTTTTTGACCAAGATTGATTATTTAGAATATAATTTGAGTTTGAGAAGTGAAGAATTTGGATTCTGACATTTTTTCAAGCATAAGGGCAAAATAGTCATTTTGACACCTAAAGGCAAAATAGTCATTTTGCCACCTAAGGGCAAAATTGTAATTTTACACCACCCAACACGTCCAGCACATGAATTTCATTTTATACCATGGATAATTATGTGTGGTGGAGAGAGATTGCTTAATTATTAAGTATTTACACATGGACCAATGGAATGGTAACACATGGCAAACTTTTATCCATTTGATATTTTCCTTTATAAAGCCAATTGAAACCCTCTCACACTCATTCATATGGCTGGCCATAGCAAGAACGAAAGGGAGAAAAGCAAGAACAAACCCTAAAAGGAAGAATTCAAAGGGAAATCATTGGATTTCAAGGAAACAAGTGATTAAAGGTAAAATTTCTTAATTCTAGCTAGTGATCTACCTTTCCTATGCATTATTTTGCATTTTCTATGGTTGAATCACAAGATATCATGAAAAATAGCATGATGACCAAACCTAAGGAGTGAGAATTTGATGATGGTTTTAGGCACATTTTGAGTTATTTAGGTGTATTTAGTTGTTTTATGGTGTTTGGAATGAAAACAAGTAATAAAAAAAGTCACATGTTCTTACCCACCCTTCATGGCCGAATTTTACTTGTGGTATATTGATGTTGGATTGATTTTATATCAAGTGAATTTGGTTAGGAATTAATGAGTTATGGTGTAAAAATTAAGCATGAAAAACCATGGTGTTTATGCACTCATCATGGCTGAATTTTTCAAGAGGAAATGTGAGGATGATTTTACCATATTTCATGCTATTTAAATTATGTTTGATGATTTGGAGTATTGGAAGAGAAATGGAATTATTTGGAGTTGAATTGGACGTATTGGCCAATTAATCGGGTGATAGATCGAATTAGGCCAATACCGTTTTATTTAGGGACACAATTGAATTTATGTAGAATACCATATTTAGATAGTTACCTGAGTATTTCACATCCCATCTCATGCATTCATACAGAGCCTGAATTGGTTTTATAGCGGTTTAGCACAAATATAGTAAATTGATTGCTGTACATTAAGTCTAGGTGGTGAGCATTCTGATAAAAGTACAGAGATTATACCCGAAGACCGAGACTAGAAGTGCATCAACTCTTGATATTGTGAGTAACCTTATCATCATCTTGATTATCTAAAGTAAATTTTAATGTGTTTTTGTGATTTTATGGAAAATGTGTTTAAATGGTAAAGCTTTATGTTTTATAAGCAAAAATGTGATTGAATGAAATGATTTTTATAAATTGTCTTGAAATTGAATGATAGCTTTAAAAATAGAGTAATTGGAGACTACTTGCTGTGTTGTAAATTTATGGTTTGAGTTGAATGGCTTATGGCAATATTGGCATGAATGGCTGAATTGATAATTGTGCTGAAAATATATGAACTGTTGTTTTGCCTTAATAGGCTATGTAGTAAAATGTCACGACCCAATTCCCGGGCCATGACCGACGTAAGGACCCGATGAGCATAGCTCACTAAGCCCAAACAAGCCTATCCATTTACTTTACTTATCGTACAACGGTGTGATGCCAACACACGTGATGCACCTAGTGTGCATACAAAGCCAATTAACAATGGCATTATCAATAGAATATACATGCACTATACTAGTCATGTATTTAGCAATTTACACTGCATACACATATTCACATAGTTAGCTTGTATTCACAATACAAAAAGACCCATGACTTCCAGCGGAGACATTTACAATAAAAGAAATAGGTTGCTATTGAATGCCCACCTTCTAACCAGGAGATGCACTACGGGGACTCCTCGATCTAGGATCCAACAGTCTCTTGATCTGAAAACATGAATTTTATAAAACGTGAGTACGAAACTTAGTGAGTGAATATTAGAAGGGAACAAGCAATCTCAATCAGGAAATTTGACAATCATGATGCACCAGTTGAAAACGAGACAATTTTTCTTTCTAACTAATATTTAAACCCTTTCCATTTACCCCGAGATTTTTTGTTCTAGCTAAATACAATTATCGACAATTATCACTGCAGTGGGAAGGCGTTCTTGCTGCAGTGTAGTGAAATCAAAACCGTCGTTGCACGAGGGTTTCGCTCATCCGTACGAGGGTTTCGTGTAAAACTCCTTTTTCTCAATTTAAGGCAATTCGCATACCATACAATCACATATATACACAAAGACATGAGCAATCATATATATATATACACAAAGACATTTATCTGAGCACTTACAGGCCTTACGTATCGTCGTCCCTGCAAGCCCCTGGACAGCGAATCATGCTTCACCAAAGTTCAGCGTGAAAATTTCCAGAAATTGTGGGCGTTACTTGTTGCCATCCCCACTTTGCTTAATTCTGAATTTTTTAGGAAATTGTGGGCGTTATGTATCGCCGTCCCCACTTTACTCAACTCAAATTTTCTAAGAATCGTGGGCGCTACTCATCGCCGTCCCCACTTTGCTCAATTCTAAATTTCTAGGAGATTGTGGGCGCTACGTATCGCCGTCCCCACTTTGCATACCATTACATCGATTTCACATAATTTATTAACAATACATGTAAGCACCATATAAAGGTTCACAGATGCATCGTAATCATATAGATGAGCAATATTCAACACAATAAAATTTCACATCAATAAAATAATATTTCACGAAAAGCTTGTTCCCATGGTATTCATTCTTTTAAAGAAGATTGAATAAAATCATTCAAGCATTTTATTCAATAAGTTCATATTTCCCAAAACTATTTTTGAGATGAAAATTCACTCACAGGTTTTTCGAGAGTCGAATTCGAGCGCTTCGACTGCTAATCTTCGAGTGCGATTTTCTTACCTTTATCAGAAATCTCACCACCTTGACAAATAGCACAATAATTTAATTACTATATTGGTGCTAATTTGGTATAAAATTAACCTAATTTCTATACGGATGCATAAAATACTCGGTCATTTGCTTAAACGCGGTGTTGACCTAATTCAACCGATTATCCGATAAATTAGCCAATGTGTCCGATTTGATTCCAAATTACACCATTCTTTTTCTAATACCTTAATTCACCACATACCATTTAAATAGTGCCAATTTCAGCGTTTAAACTTTTCCCTTTCTTCATGGAAAAATTCAGCCATTACAATGCCTTAACACTGAAATTTTTCCTACCAAACTTTTTCACTTTAATTTGTCATTTTCTAATTTATTTCATTTCAAATGAAATCATTTCATTTGAAATGAAACAATTCCTTATGGATTCTCAACACCCTAGGTTCGGCCAACAAAGAGTTCTAGAGAAATTGAATATTTCTTTTGTGTTTTTGTTCATAACCATGCTTAACTACCTCTAAACATCAACATTGTCTAAAATCAAATTATTCCAACAACAATTCCTCTTCCATACCCATTTTTCCGAATTGAATTCATCATGATATCTCAATATTCAACAAAAGAAATCAAGAACAAAAGTATAGATTAGCTAGGTATCAAGGAGATTTAAAGAATTTCTAACATACCTAGCTTGTTTCCTTGATTTCTTCACTTTCTCTTTGATTTTTCACCTAGGTTTTCTTGTTTTTCCCTTTGTTCTTCTTTTGTTCTTGTTGCTGGATGCTTAGGCCGAATATGTGAGGGAATTAGGGATTTAATGGGCTGATTTTTATGCCTTAATAAGAAAATAATCAAGCATGCCACGTGTCGCATGCTTATTTGTCCATTTTTCTAACTTTTTTGACTTTTTCTTCCATAATTTTCCACCACATGATTATTCTAAATCAAGATATGATTAAAAGATGACCATGGCTAGAAAAATATGTTCTGGTGGTGGAAAATTACCGTTTTGCCCCCGGGATGGTAAAATTATGATTTTGCCCCTATACTCCGAAATGTACCGGAATTATATTATTTTCACTTTTTATCCTCAAATAACACCAATATTAATCAATTTTAACCAAATGGGGTAAAAATCTTTTCAAAAAAATTCTCGTTTAATTATCTAGTGGTAAAATTACTATTTTGCCCTTGTGCTCCAAAAATACCGAGAATCACAATTTTTCACTACTAAACATCATTTTATACTCCAATAATCATAACTGTATTTCATATAATTATTTTTGGTCCAATGTGATCAAATCTTCGTTAAAAATCTCTATTTATTCATCAAATGGTAAAATGATCGTTTTGTCCCTAACCAGTCAATTTTCTCGATTGACTCTAAACTGGACCTTGAACTCCGAATCACTATTCTAAGCCATTCTATGGGTTTCGAAATTTTCAAATTCCTCTTAGAATTTCTATTTGAGCTAGTTAAAGGTTCGATGTACTTAATTGTACCGCTAGGTATAATACCGACTTTTAACAAATTCGACAAGGTCTTACATAAAATAACTGCCATGTCATGCTGTTGAATAGGTATTTGTGTGAGTCTAGGGTTCGAAGCTTGGCGAGGAGGTCTTGTAGGAGAATTGTCACACCACCGTTAGGCGTAGGAAGAGTAAGTCAAGTGATGGGGACCCAGACATAACAGTACTTTTATTGAATTGGTGGGCTATAGAGTGGTCACTGCAGTGGCGGGTTCCGTGGACTAGCCTTTAGGAAGGGCACGGTAACCCGTTATGTGCTTACCTCTGTTGGGGAAGTGTGTAGGGTATCTCATGAGGTGAGATTTGAGTGCACCTCACGCCGAACCACCATGTGAGGGTGAGACTCAGCCAACATCAAGGAAAGGCTGTGATTCCAAATGTAGAAATATGTTTTATACGTACATGTAGTTTTATCAGCCTTGGCAAACTCGATTGGATGCCTTTGCGCAAGGCATCATCGAGCACTAATTTTGGCAAGAGCCAAGTTTTTAAGAGATTCATAAGCCATGTTAATTGTTCGAGTAAAATGATTCTATTTTATCCAATTGAAATGAGTTGAGATAAGATGAGCTATAATACGATGAACGAATTTGAATTTGTCTCCATTTACTTGACTTTAGATATTTTAGATGATATTTGTTTACTCATTGGGATTATATAATCTCACCACCCTCATTTCCACCCATTTCAGGTTCTGGATAATTGGTAGATTTTCCATTTCATTGAGGATCTACCTTTGGACCTACATTCTTAGAGTTCGAAGGTCTACCTTCTTGTACATATTTGTTTACTATGGGGCCCACATGTCATTGTGAAATATTTTGAATACTTGGCTGCATGTGCCATTGTATGTAAGAATTTATTTTGCTTTTACGTTATAAAAATTATTTACGGATAGTTCTATAAAAATTGTTTTATAAGAAAATAGAATATTTTATTTATTATTTTCATTTAGCTTGAATAGTTAAAGTTTCACTTTAAACTGATGATTTAGACAATGAAATTTATTTTTACACATGAAATGAATGTTTATTACTTGCATATTGTATTTTTACCAAATTTTGAAATTCTCGAGAAAAATGACCAAAATACCCCTATGTAGTAAAATTTTTTTTGACTGTTTTTGGAATGAAAAAGGTCTATATCACTTAAAAACATGATTTTAGTAACTATTACTCACAGGGGAAGTGAGAAAGCTAATATAAAAGCCTTGCGAGGTTTCGGTTGGCATTCGGGGTAGGAATGTCTATCGAGACATTGCGACGGTTGTCACGGGCTCGATGGGAGTTCCGGGTCGTGACATAAGGCCTATGTGGTTGATTGAGACATTTTAATTGTTTTTCTATAAAAATGCATGGGAACAAGTCTATAGTGAAATGTTTTTGTGATGTGGAACATGATTGTGATGAATCCATATACCTCTATATGATGCTGATATGTATATAAGAGTATATGATATGTATTGTTAAGTAATTTTGTGTAATTGATGTAACCGTGCGTGTGCACGATGTAGGGGGATGCACATGCCGGTGATGACTAAATATAATCATGCGTGTGCACGATGTGGGGGGATGCACATGCCGGTGATGACAAGGTGTGGGAGTGTGGAGGATGACATTAGTTGTGCGCGATGTGGGGGTTGCACATGAGTTGGTAATGTGGTGGTGATATTTGTGGTTATATATGTGTAAATATATATATGAAATAAAAAGTTTATGAATATGGTTTATGGTTGTGATGTATGTGAATCATGCATGTTGTACCTTGAGAAATGCTAAGTATTTTAATTTGAGTTTATTGCAGCAAAAATGGTTTCCTTTGTATTCAACCAAAAAACTCTTTTTTTTTATGCCCTGTTTTTGGCTGCAGCCAGAAACTCTCGAGTGGTTCTAGAGTCCTATGCCCTACTTTTAGTTTGACAATTTGTTTGACCACTTTTCGTTCAAAACTGATCAAAGTGGTAAACAAAAAATTTGTAGCCCAGTCTCTTATCTTTCTAATGGTACAACTATCATGTGAATTGGACCTCTTTGGTATGATATATGCCTGAAAAACTGAACCATATGCAAACCCAGAATACCTTTCAACTACAGTAAGAGTGCTTTCATTTTGAAAAATATTTTTACCACCTTCTAGTTAGAACTGGGCAATGTGGTCAACATCAAAGATGTATCCCAGCCTCTTATCTTTCTAATGGTTGAAAAATTATGTCAATTGGACTTCTGTAGTGGGAGATATGCTTGAAAAACAAAAACACATGCAAATCAGGAATGTTTCTCGCTACAGCGAGAAACTTGTTGTTATGCTTGTTACCTTGCTTCACCTTGACATATTTTTACCCATTTAACTTCTTGGATTGCTCATGGGTTTTTCTACACTTTGAAGCTATTAATTAAAGTTTGAAATGAGGGGTTTCTAGTAAGAAATTAACTCAATTGCATTGTTTTTGAAACATGTGCATCATAATTTCCAAAATCTCCTTATCGATTGCTTGTTCCCTTCCTATGTTCACTCATTGAGTTTTATACTCACATTTTTAAACTTCATGTTTTTAGATTTAGAGGAAATTTGGACCTAGACCAAGTCGTCCATGCATGCTCGTCTTTTGGTAGGTACTATGGCATCTCAGTAGCTATGCCTTTATTCAAAGTCACTCCGCTGACGGTCGAGAGTTTTTGTTTGTGTACAAGTATATATAATGTAACTACTAGGAGTCTTGTTATAAATGAAATATATAGATATATATATGTTGGATTGATGATGCCTCTATGAGATGGCAATGAATGACAGTACTTTGAGATAATGCAAATATAAATATGTGGTATACATGTTATGTACTGAAATACATTGAGTTGTGAATCACGAATTGTGGTTTAGGAATAGTAATGCATGATTTATGAAATATTGAACATGATTATTGAAAAAGGCTTGCTTGGTCTTAGTGGGCTATGCCCATTGGGCCCATGCGCCGATCATGGCCCAGAATTTAGGCTGTGACAAAGGTGGTATCAGAGCTCTAGGTTTAGTCGAGTCTTAGGGATTCTTATGTCAGTCAGCGGAGTTGTCGGAGTTAATATAGAGTCTTGTTTATGGCTTGCAACTGCAGCACAAATCATAAACAAGAGGCTATATGAACTTTTGTTCCTAGTAACCTACCCTCTTGTTAATGTCATGGAAAGGTCCTAAGTGGTGCCGTTGTCCGGGTTTTAGATGCCACCTGAGACACGAGCTGCTGTTGGAATGATTTTAGGCAAATGCTCTTAAAGAAAGGTTAATGTAACGAAAAATCCCTCCGATTAAGAATGGAGAAATTTGGAGTTGAACTAATAGGTCTGTGATAATTTATTCATTTGGTGGAGTTATAATTGAACTCATGGTTGTCAATTGGAAAATGATTTGGGGACTATGGATTGTATTAAGGTCAATATAAAAGAGCACGTGTGGTAATGGTAATAAGGGATGCACTTTCATTAGAATGAATAGTGATGGTTGTAATTCACTTGGAGTGTATAAATTAAGCATTGAGGTAAGAGTAAACCAATACTTATGTGCACAGAGGTAAATGCACTATGTTAAGTGAGCTTGTTATGCCATATATAAATGGTTTTGGGCTTCTGAAAAATTTACATACGAATATGTGTTGAATATGTGCATAGCGGCTTAGAGAGAGCTGGTTTTGATTCCAATTAAGTGACTGTGAGATCCTAAGGGTTAGTTTGAACTATTATGGTTTAAAATTATAGGTATATGAATTAGCTCAAGGGTGAGAAAAAAAAATCAGTGATTATTATAATTGATGGTGGTCATGAAGAAAAAGGTTAGTAAACAAGTTTGTCCTAAGGATGAGCTTGAATTTTGTTATGCTTAGCGTGGTGCGAAAAGATTAAAGGACTAGATGTGGATTTAGCAGTTTGAAACTAAATGACATAAAAATGACAAATTTAGTCTAAGTGCCATATGGAGTTCTATATTGAGATCGATATATGAGTTGCTTTAAAGGTCAATTTAAAAAATCTGTTTGGTTCAATATGCAACATATGATGTAAATGATTAGTCTTGAATGTGACTTCTCTAAAAGTAAGGGACTTAGAACACGTGGATTTTTCAATATGCTCTAAGAGGAAGCTTCTGCATTCTAAGCTTAGAAATTTTGATCTTATGACTACAGAAGCAAGATACCAAAAATTAAGTGAATTGTTTTTCTTATGGATGTAATTGGTTAAGAATTGATAAGTCAAGATCTTAGACTAAGTGGTGTACAATTTGATATATGTGTACCTAAGAGTTATTTAGAGATCATTGCTTAATCAGAATGGCATTGGATGTCATGCTAAAGGTAAATGAATATTAGTAATGAGATGTGTCCAAAGAGTGATTTTGACATACCACCAAATGTGGAATATGTCACGACCTGGAACTTCCATCGATCCCGTGACAACCGTCGCGGCGTCTCAATAGGCATTCATTCCTCGAATACTGACCGAAACCCCGCAAGTCTTTTATATTAGATTTCTTACCTCTTTTATGAGCAATTATGGCCAATCATCAAGTTTTAAGGGCTTTTAACCTTTTTCCAACTTAAAATAGTAGAAAAACTATTTTCGCCTCACACGGGCATTTTGGTCATTTTTCTTCAAATTTTTGAACCTAACCAAAATCGTAGCAAGTGAGTGTAAAACACATAATTTATGATTTAAAATAAATTTAGATTTCTAAAATAGTTTTTTTGATAAAAATTATGACTATTTGAATATAATAAAAATATTTAAGAAAATATTCTAATTTCTTATAAAATAATTTTTATAAAGTTATAGGTAAACATTTTATAGCATAAAAGCTAATTAAAATCGTACATACTGTAATACCAAAAATCAGAGTGTGCAATTATATTTACAATGACACATGAGCCCTCATATGATCAAGAAGGTATAAGCCTATATACCTTTGCTTTCTAAATATGCAACTCCGAGATTATTTCTCGATGTGATCAATTATCCATAATTTATCCTGAGCCTGAAAGGTGAGGAAAGGAGGGTGGTGAGATTATAAAATCCCAGTGAGTAAACAGACATCATCAAAATTAACTAGATAGATAACCTTTATGTCCTCTCCCCAACCTCAAGGCATGGTGCCTGGGTGGCCGCCGGACCCCCTCCCCACCCTGCCGCTGGTGACTGCTCCCAAGCAACCAGAATCCACATCCAACCCACCCACTGTAAAAATCCAACCCCTACAACCCACTCAGGGACAGCCACAAGATCTGCAGAACCAAACCCAGCCACCAGTATCCCCCCGTACGTACAAGAAATCCTTCCTTAGTGTGGCAACCGGAGAAAAACCACCCATAATCCCCACAACCCGAGAACCCTTTTTATACAAAGATCGACCCGCAGTCTGCTTCTTTGAGGATGAAATAACCACTCTCGTACAACCATTTCAATATTCTATGGTGGGAAAGTTCTCAAGAATGCCAAGCATGCAAGAGATTCGGATAGCTTTCAAAGGTATCGGTTTGGTGGGTGCCTATGACATTCAATGGCTCAACTACAAACACATCCTCATTCGGCTCTCAAACGAACATGACCTAAACAGGATCTGGCTAAAACAGGTTTGGTTTATCTCAAATCAGAAAATGAGGGTGTTTAGATGGAGTCCAGACTTTCAACCGGAGAAGGAGTCATCTTTAGTTCCAGTGTGGGTATCCTTTCCAAACCTGCGTGCACACTTCTACGAAAAATCTGCCCTTTTGGTCATAGCCAAAGCAGTGGGTCGCCCCCTCTTCGTGGATGAAGCAACAGCCAATGGAACAAGACCAAGCGTGGCACGAGTGTGTGTTGAGTATGATTGCCAGAAGTTGCCTCTAGACCAGGTATGGATAGTTACTCGGGATAGGACCACAGGAGAAGTTACCGGTGGATTCATGCAAAAAGTTGATTTTGAGAAACTCCCGGATTATTGTTCACACTGTTGCCATGTTGGACACAGTGTGTTGACATGTCTTGTGATGGGTAACAAACCAGAGAGGAAAGGGATGGCAAGACCAAAGCCTACGGGGACAAAGGAAAATTTGAATGAAGAAGAAAATGAGAAGAACACTCAAAAGGAAGGAGATCAGGATCAGGTGCCCAAAGAAGGACAAGGAAAAGATTGTGATAGGTTGGTTGGTGCATCATCGAACCAAGGAATAGTAGAAGTTTTCGATCCAGAAAAAAGAAAAAATCCGCGTTGCGACGTACTGAGAACTGAGTGGCACGTAATTGGAAAATCTGGTAGCAATAAAGGCAAAGACACAGTGGGCAAAGGGAAAGAACTAGATATACTTGCCCAACACACCGGGGTCATAGTGGCAAATCGCTTTCAAGTGATTATTGAGGAAGAAAATGAAGAACCAAGTCGAGCAGAAAAACAAAGCACAACAAAGTCGATGAACAGTGCTGTCGCGAAAAATAACGTCCCGGGTTCGTCGAACGGCGCGATGTCAGGGGGAAGCCATGCGACTAATGAGAACCAAGGAATAGGAGAGGGTCAAAGGATGGCGGTGACAAGCGGAGCGGTGGCAGTCAGACCACCGGAACGAATGGAAGAGTAGAAAAAAGGAATGATGGGACAGCACGACAACGTTAACCCAGACGCGACAGAGAGGATAGCAAAAAATTGTGCAAAAACTCGAAACGCGGAGGGAGAGGTGCAAGAAATTTTTCACGATAATGGCATGCATGGGCAAATGGGAAAGAACGTAGGAGATAGAGAAAGGACAAAGCACACAAAAGATACTCAGTTGGAGGCACCTGCTCTGCACGGGGACGAACAGCACTTGCCAAAAAATGGAAGCCTACAAGGCGAAAAGGACAGGACAGGTCGGGGCATAGGGGCTCGGGATGCAGAAGAGAGTGAGCCAGTAGGGGGTATCAGCTTTTTAGAACCAGCCATAAGGCTGTCAGAGCAAGCAACGGATGAGAAGAAAAAAAATATGAAAGCCAGGGAAAGGAACGCCCAACTGCAATTTCAGGAGAAAGAACAATGCGAGAGCAATGCAGATGAGAGGAGTGGGTACATGCAGCCAGAAAAACATGATAAAAATAAAAGCAAAAAACCGAAGCCAGCTGACAGGGTAGCAGACAGCAACCAAAACGGAGCTGGGAACCAGCGGACACAAAGCATCGCTGTTGACCAAAATAAAAAATGCCAACACACGCTGCCAGTTCGGGAATCAGAAACAAGCTTGCATGGGAGCAACAATAGCCCCAAAAATAATTTTTATCGAGGACCCCTGCCCTTGGTGCCAGACCCGATTGCAGATGAAGGAGTGGTCAAGAGCCATGCAAAAGACGCGATGCCAGACATGGTACGTACCAGAAACGGAAAAAAAAAAACAACAAAAGCATGACGATAAGGTGGCAGATTGCAACTTGAACGGTGCGAAACAGCAAAGCAATTGTTGCGCTCAAAGTACCTCGGCTCCCGTGCTAGCACCTGTTGGAGAGAATGGTGAAATGACACTAGCTGATGAAGAGCACCGGTTGTCTGCCCCTATGGGTCCCACAAGCAATGCCACAAATGAAAAAAAAAGGGCATTAGTAGTTTTTGCAGTGGTTGATGGGACATTGGGACATGAATCCATGCAAGCAAACAAAAGTGAGAGGAACAAAAATTATTTTAAGGCATCTTTGGAGAAGAAAACGTCTACTTTGCAAGGAAATGGCCAGCAAAATTCAAAAAGTGGGTTGAGAAGCAAGAACGTGTCAGTTGAGTGCAGAAACGTGGTTACTCCGCAGAATTTGACATTGCAGGCAGCTGACTTGAGCTTGCACCAGGAAGCGGACACGCCAGCGGCACCAATTGCGAGTGATGGAACAAGAACCCCAACTGCAGGGCATGCCACATGTACGTCTGTCCCTTTTGCCCACCAGCGGGAACCCACATGCACGGAAATGGGTGAAAAAATAATTGAATTAGAACAGATGGCAGAGAAGGAAAAGACGTTGGAGCAGGATTTGTTACAAACAATTGCAGAAAAAGGAGTTAAAAATGATTTCAGGGAGCCACCAGTGCACTCAACGGCTAGTTTGCATGGAATAGATCAACAGATGCCAGAGAGTGAAATGGGGGGAAAAAATATGCCAGGGGATTTAGTAAAAGGCAGTGACGATCATGATCCAACAGTGGGACCAAACACACGTCAAAATAAGAGCAAGCATGGGTATAAGCGGGCTGCCTCAACAACTCCAAACCCAAGTACAGGGAAGCAAAGACAAGAAGCAAACCCCCCCTTCCAAGAGTCTGCTTTAGGAGATATGGAGGAAGGTAGTGGTGATTATAACCCAACAAATTGCCAAGACACGTGTCAAACTAAGAACACAAATGGGCAAGTCGAAATTCTACAACAACAGTATGCCCATGTGAAGCTACGGCAGACCATGAGAACCCTCCCACCCAACAATCCGCCTCAGGTAAATGTGCATACAATAAAGAACCCAGTGAAGTCCTCCCTATTCCAGAAACTAACTCTGCAGAATTTGAAGTCCACCCACGGGAAAGGCGCAGAAGGCACTCACATGATGAAGCTTCAATACATAAAATTCTCAATATAACCTCTGAAGATGCAGTGGACATAGAGGAAGATGATGAGGTCTCAGATGATGACTCCATTTCAGCGAGTTATTTTGCAGCTAGAACTAAGTTTGGAACCCATGGTGGAATTTTCTAAAGCTGAATTTCTCAGAAGAACTAAGCTTACTATGCTTTGGCTGGGGTTTGTAACAAGGATGTGTTTCACCTTTATGATGATAGAAAATGATCATAAAATGAAACACTCCTATCTAAGTACTTTTCTTATCCCTTCTCGAGTTCTTGTAATGCTGGAGGTCAGGTTCATATCTCTTCCCTTCTGCACCTTGTTTTTATGATTAGGAATAAAATTTTAATAGGGCAGCTGGGCCCTGCGTGAATTTTCTAGCACTAACAAAAAAAAAACAGACATCATAAAAAATAATCTAAAGTCGAGTAAATGGAGACGATTAAAATAATTCATTCTGGCATGTATTTCACCACATGAATATTCATTTCATTCAAATAATCTTCATGGCTTATGAATTTCTCAAGAACTTGGCTCTTGCCAAAATTTGTACTCATCGATGCCTTGTGCAAGGCATCTACCTGAGTCTACCAAGGCTGTTTAGTGTCTTATACACATGAACACCTTTTCACATTTGAAAATGTAGCCATTCCTTAACGTTGGCTGAGTCTCACTCTCACGTAGTGGTCCGTGTGAAGTGCACTCAAATCTTTACTTTCGGAGATACCCTCTACATGGCTCTCCATTCGAGGTAAGATATACCTAATTCTGTGCCCCCTCTCATAGGCTGGCCTACAGAACCTTCCACTGCAGAGATTATTTTATCTACCACTAGATTCATAAAAATTCCAATTGCATGATATGACAATTATTGCTAGGTCTGGGTCCCCATCACTTGACTTACTGGACTTATTGGTAATGCCACAGGTCTCACAGAACTTTCTCACCAAGTTTCGAACCCCAGATCTTTTCAAACTTTCCTCGAAGGGAACAATTTTAACCATTCCAAATCTAGCCTCTCAAGGCTAAGTACACAATGCATAAAATTTCAACACAAACCAATTTAGCCAATCATGCTCACATACTGCTACAAGCCATTCAATTTAAACACAATAAATAGACAATCTTTAATTACTCTATTTTCCAAAATCATTATTTAATTTATGGAAAATTTATAAAATTCATTTTATTTTATAAATTCACACTTTGCTTATGTCAAGCCCGACCTTAAAATATCTATCATGTCATATCTATATCTGACATCATGCCTGCACATTTGAATATCTCAAAAAAAGTAGATAAAAGTCGGTATTGTGCTTAAAAGTACAACTAAGTCGATTTATACATCGAACTAATAAAAATAGGAATTTTAAGGTGAAATTGGGAATTTCACAGTCCAGGGATAAATTAAAATGGCAATTCAGAGTTTGAGGGCAAATTTGGAGTCAATCGGGAAAATTGATCGATTAGGGGTAAAATGGTCATTTTGCCACCCAAAGTTTAAATTTTGATATTTGATGAAATTTTTAGCCAAGATTAATCATTTGGGGTATAATATGAGGTTTAGCAGTGAAAAATTTTCAATTTTTGGTACTTTTGGAGCATAGGAGCAAAATGGTAATTTTGCCATACTGAGGGCAAAACGGTAAATTTTCACCCCCAACACTTGTCAAATTTGTGGATTTTATTCATAGAGGGAATGGATAAATATGGCATAAAGATGTGGTGAAAAATTTAAGTGAAAAAGTCAAATATTTAAAGTATGGACCAATTACATAATGCAATATGGCAAGTTTATAATATTTTATTATTAAACTATAAAAATCAGCCCACACACTCCCCATTCACTTAAGTTGGTCGGCCAAAGGAAACAAAAGCAAGAGGAAAGGAAGAACAAAGGAAGAAACAAAAACCTAGGTGGAAAAATCAAGGGGAAAGTGTGAAAATCTAAAGAATCAAGCTAGGTAAGTTGAAATTTCTTTAATTTTCCTTGAGATCTACACTACCCATACATTATTTTCTCATTTTCATGGCTGAATTGCATGTGTTCATAGAGAATTCATGGCTGGCCGAATGGGTATGGAGGAAAATTTATGTTGGAAATGGCTTGATTTTGAGTTATGTTAGTGTTTAGAGATAGTTAAACATGTTTAGAAGTAAAACAACAAGAAAAGAATCCATTGTCCCCATGAATCTTCGTTGGCCAAACGTACCTTGTAGTGTGTGTGTGTGTGATGGATTGTTGTGATTTCAAGAGAAATGGTTTAGAAAATAATAAATTATGGTGAGAAAAGTAAGTAGGAAAAATCACGGTGTTAGTGCACTTATAATGGTCGAATTTTTCATGAAGAATTGTGAGGGTAATTATGCTGAATTTTGGGTAATTTGGCTTGTGTTTAGTGAATTGAATTGTTGGAAATGGAATGGTGCAATTTGGAAGAAAAATTAGACGCGTTAGTAATTTAATCGGGTAATCGGCCGAATTAGGTCAACACTGTGTTTAAGCGATATTCGGACGAAATTGCATTGCATATCATGCATTAGTATAGGGTTTAAATTAGTGATATCAATTTAGGAGCAATGTAGTAAATTCCTTGATTTTATTCTGTGTCAAGGTGGTGAGACCTCCGAGAAAGGCAAGGAAATTGCGCATGAGGAATACTAGTCCGAGTACACCCGAAATCCAGACTTTTGAAAACAGTGAGTGAACTTACTATCGCCTCAATTATCTGAAGTGATTTTTATCTGTTTTTGGTGAATTCTACAAAAATGGATTTCAAAGATAAATTTTTATGTTTTATAAATAAATGTGTTTAAATAAAATATTTCATTAATTGTTTTGAAATCTATCGTGGTTTTGAAAAATAAAGTATTGGGAGACTGCTGTTTGTTGTATAATAAATTGTATCTTTAAATTGATATGGCTTATGAAAATGTGGCATGATTAGCTGATTGGTTATTGTGTTGGAAAATATATGCAATGTTGTTTACCATGTAGGGTGGTTAGTATTAAAAGGGCCTAGTCATGCTGCTAAAATTTTTGTTAATTTGGTGGATTATTAAGTACTACAGTAGACGGGTTTCCATAGATCAGACCTATATAAAGGGGCACGGTAAGCCCCAGTATATTATACCTTTCATGAGAGGTGCGAAGGGTAACTCCTGAGGTATAACAGGGTTCACTGCACGCCGAACCACCACGTGGTAGTGAACTCGGCCAACGTGTCACGACCCAATTTCACGGGCCGTGATCGATGCATGGACCCAATGAGCATAGCTCATCAAGCCCAAGTAAGCCTATTTTCCTTCACTTTACTCCACGTATGATCGTGTGAGGCATCCACACGCAATGCACCCAGTGCACACAAAGCCAAATCATAGTGGCATTGTTAATAAAATATGCATATACATATTGTTCAAGCATGTAACTTGATAATGTACATTACATGTACATATTCACAATACAAAAGACTAGCGAATTCCAGCGGAGAATTTACAATAAAAGGGATAAGTTGCTATGAATGCCCACCTTCAACCCATGAGACACTACGGGGACTCCTCGATCTAAGGTCCAACAGTCTCCTGATCTGAAAACATGAATTTTTAAAACTATGAGTATGAAACTCAGTGAGTAAATATTAGAGGGGAACGAGCAATGTTCGCCAGGAAATTTTGATAACCATGATGCACTAATTGGAAACAAGGCACTTTTGATCTAGCTAATATTTAAACCCTTTTTCCCTTAACCCAAAATTTATTACACATTCAAGGATAAAGCATCTCTGAATTTATGCCAATTATTCTAGCAAGGTAGCAAAATCGATGGTTTATCACAAGCCGTCACAGAACAAGGGTTTCACAACCCATGCAATTCACGTTTGCAATCATACATTATATCACGCATATATATAAAATCATATGCAATAACACCCACCATTCCATTTTCCTCCACTCTGCTGTACTCTCAACTCGCACATCATTATCGGCATTGCACTTCCCTCTCCGCACATGCACGGTAGTAATTATCACAACCTTTGTCATTAAACCGGCATTGCACTTCCCACTCCGCACATGCAAGGTCGGAATTATCACACCCTTTGTTATTCAACCAGCATTGCACTTCCCACTCCGCACATGCACGGTTACATCAATTTTGTCAAAATTTATTAATAATGCATATCAGTATAATATAAGGGCACACAAATTCAGTACACTCAAATTTCACATAAATTTCTTAACAATGCATGTAGACATCATATACACACACGAACATCACAATCATATTTAACATCATAGAAATATTTTGCACTAAAACCTTGTTCCCAAGTACCCTTTCTTTTTTAACGAAAGTTGAATAAAATCATTCAAGCATTTTATTCAAGTACGTTCATATTCCCAAAATCATTTTGAAATGCAAATTCACTCACCTCGTCAAGAGTGTAAAATACTCTTATTTCCGGGTTCCACTATACTGAATCTTTTTTTTTCTCGCGTCTAAGGGATCCACCACCTATACTAAATTTTTTACACATTTTTTAATTATTTGTGTCAAACTATTATAAATTATTTCAGACTCTACATGCATGGAAATGGGATAAAAATTATTTGGACAGTCGTTTAATCGCGGTGTTCGACCAATTTGCCTACGCCCGGCTTAATTTGCTAAAACCCTAAATTTAACTTCGATTTGACCCATTTCAACTTCTAACAATCCAATTATATCCACATTACTTAATGACAGCGAACACGGGTCAATTTATCAGTCTTAGACTGCAATTTACGATTTTACCCCTATTAGGTAAAAATTCTAACTTTTGCACCAAAAATTCCCATTTAATTCCTACTTTCATAATTCATCAAATATTACCAAAATGCCCTAAAATCTCATCAATTTTCTCAATTTTCAGCAGCCAATTTTTCTCCAAAAATTCGACTAAAAATGGTGCACTAATACCTAAATTTTCCTATTTAATTTTTTTCTCTCCTAAATTGATCAATTTCAAAACCATTTCATTTGAAATGAAATCATTTCATTTCACACACATATCATAAGGTATTTAGTCATGGAAAATTGGTGGGGAAAATGGATTCTTTTCTTGTTGTTTTGTTTCCAAACATGCTTAACTAACTCTAAACACCAATATAGTTCAAAATCAATTCAATCTAACCTCTTTCTCTCTCTAAACCCATTTGACCAGCCCTTGATTCACTATGAAAACATGCATTACAAGCATGGAAAAATAAGGGAAATTGCTTAGAAATGAAAGATCTCAAGCAAAAATGGAAAATCATACCTTTTTCACTTGATTTCCTTGAATTTTCCACACTTTTTCTTTGAATTTTCTCACTCTAGGGTTTGTTTTTGGTTTTTCTCTCTATTTGCTGGTTTGGCTGAATATTTTGGGGAAGATGGACTATTTTTTAGGTTTTTATAAAGAAATAATAAAATATTCAAAGTATGCCACATGGCATTTTTCTATTGGTTCAAATTTTAAATATTTGACTTTGTTATCTATTAATTCTCCATCACACTTTTGTCATATTTATCCTATTTCATGCTGAATAAAATCCCTTAGTCTTGACAAGTACTAGGGTGAAAAATTTACCGATTTGCCCCCAAGGTAAAAAAATTATGATTTTGCCCCTATACTTCGAAATGTACCGGAATTACATTTTTCCCACTTTTCAATCTTAAATAACACTTCAATTGATCAATGTTAATCAAATGGGGTCAAAATATTTTCTAAAAATTCCCGTTTTGTCATCTAGTGGTAAAATTATCATTTTACCATTATGCTCCAAAAATACCGAGAAATTAAATTTATCACTACTAAACTTCATATTATGCTCCGAATAATCATATTATACTTCAAATGATTAATCTTGGTCAAATGTGATCAAATTCTTTTATAAAAATCTCCATTTTGTTCTGAAATGATAAAATGACCGTTTTGTCCCTAATCGGTCAATTTTCTCGATTGACTCCAAATTAGACCTCAAACTCCGAATCACTGTTTTAAATCATTTTGTTGGTTTTAGAATTCTCAAATTCCTCTTAGAATTTCTATTTGAACTAGTTCGATGCTTAATTTAACTTGGTTGTACCACTCGATACAAGTCTTTTAACGAGCTTGACAAGGTTTCACACAACGCCAGGGGATGGCTACATTTTGAGTAATTTTAAAATCTTAATAACCTTGGCGGTCTCGGTTAGATACCTCGGCCAAGGTATCCTCGAGAATGATTTTGGCAAGAGCCAAAGTTTTCTAGAAATCATAAGCCTAATTAATTATTTGAATGAAATGATAAATCATTTTAATTATTTGAAAAGAAATTCCATATTACGAAACTCTGTTTAGTTGTGAAAATTTCATTGTCTCTTCTTACTCGCCTTTAGATATTTTAGGAGATATTTGTTTACTCACTGGGTTGTGAAAACTCACAACTTTCTTCTCAACCTTTCAGGCCCAAACTAGTTTGTAGATAGCTGTGTTTGCTGAGGAAGATAGTAGACTTTGCAACTTCATCCACAGTAGGTTTCTGTCTTCTCTACTTTTGATTATTCTGGGAGCCCATGAGTCACTGTAAATGTAACTGCGCATTTTGTTTATTTGTATTTCAGTATGTATGATTTTATTTTGTGTTTACGCTATAAAACTTATTTACCGAACACTCTATAAATATTGTTTTATAAGAAATTGTAGTATTTTATTGAATATTTTTATTATATTACGATAATTATCATTTCTTTTAAAATGAATGTTTTAGATATTGAAACGCGTTTCTGATTTCGAAATATGTGTTTTCCATGTATTTGCCATGTAATTATCTGGATTTGAAATTTTTTCGATGAAAATGACAGAAACGCCCTTGTGAGTCGAGAATTATTTTCTAGTCACTTTGGTTTGAAAGTGGCTAGTAACTATTTAAAATATGATGTTCAAAAATTAACGCTCATGTGGGAGGTAAGAAAACTGATACGAGAGCCTTGCGGGGTTTCGGTAGGTATTCAGGGTTTGAATACCTATCGAGACGTCGAGGCGGTTGTTAGGGTCCGATGGGAGTTTTGGGTCGTGACAGCTTATAAAACAAAGCAATTCACCCTTTAAAATCATTTTTTCACAAAATCACAAAATCGGATAAAAACCTACTTTATATAATTAAGATGACAGTAAGGTTACTCACAGTACTAGGAGTTCGAAATACTACTATTCTCGGTTATCGGGTACAGTCTCTTACCTGTATCAGATGGCTCACCACCTATCCATATTGCACAATACACAATTTACCACATTAATGCTAGACCATTATAAAACCAATTCAGGCTCGATATATATGCATGAAATGCTCGAGTAACTATTAAATTACGGTGTTGACCTAATTCGGTTTGTCACGCGATAAAGTAGCCAACACGTCCAATTTAACTCCAAATTGCACCATTTCTTTTTCATTACTTGAAGTCACCTAATACAATTCAAATAACCCAAAAATTCAGCACAATTACCTTCCCATTTCTTCGTGAAAAATTTGGCCATATTGGTGCATTATCACTAAAAATTTTCCTATTCCATTTTCTCACCATAAATCATCATTTTCTAACCAATTTCCCTCGAAACAAAATCAATCCACCATCCACACACAACATGGGACATTCGGCCATTGAAGGTTTTCAAGGTATAGGTGTTTTTCTTCACTTGTTTTCATACTACATATCATTAACTAACAGAAGACACTAACATAACTTAAATTCAAGCCAATCCAATCATGAATTTCTCTCCATACCCATTCGGCCAGTCGCTAATTCATTATGAAAACATATAATATATCCATGGAAATGAGAAAATAAAGCATGGGTATTGTAGATCTCAAGTAAAAATAAAGAAATTTTACCTTATCTTGCTTAATTCCTTGAATTTTCACACTTTCCCTTTGAATTTCTCCTCCTAGGGTTTTGTTCTTCGTTGGTTTTCCTTTTCCCCTTACTTGGCCAAATATGGTGAGAGAAAATGGGGGTTTATGGGCTGATTTTTCAAGTTTATTATTAAATAAATCAAGCTTGACATGTGTCACACTATAATTGGCCCATAATTTAAATATTATCTTTTAATCTTTTAATTCTCCACCACATAATTTTTCATATTTATCCATTTCCATGATGAAGAAAATCCTTGATTTTTGACAAGTGTTGGAGGTGAAAAATTATTGATTTGCCCCCAAGGTGGTAAAATTATCGTTTTGCCCCTATACTCCAAAAATATCGTGAATTTAAAAATTTTCATTGCTAAACCTCATATTATGCTCCAAATGATTAATCTTGGTTAAAAATTTCATGAAACAGCCAAATTTAAATTTGGGGTGGTAAAATGACCATTTTGCCCCTAATCGGTCAGTATTCCCAATTAACCCCAAATCAGCCTTCTAACTCCGAATCAACGTTTTGAGTCATCTTTGGACTGTGAAATTCCTAATTTCACCTTAAAATCCCTATTTTAACCAGTTCGAGGCTTAAATCAGTTTTGTTGTACCTCTAGGTTCACTATCGACTCTTGAAAATTTTTCGGGGCTCTCTAAGTATGCAAACATGTTGTCCATCACTTGTATGACATGGCAACTATTTTTGGGCTAGGCTTGACAGAATAGATACGTCGAGATTAATATTCTGATCACGAACTTGTGATAGAAAGCTAGTTTAACAAATTGTGGTTTCCATGATCATAAAATATATGGAGGTTATCAACAAGTTGGCATACACTTGGAGTTGTACATCTTGTGGTCCCCATGCATCATATGGAAGGAGATATCCCATAGGAGAGTTTAGCTTGATTTATGGTTACATGACTATAGGCTTGGCATGAGATTGAGAATGCCTTGGCATAAATGTGGAATGTATTGTGAAAGGTTGAAAAGCCATATATACCCTAACAAGGTTAATAACGTGAATGATGGGGAAATATGGATGTCGATATGCTGAGCATAAAGAGCTTAAGAATAATTAATGCAAATATACTAAGTTAGTTGGTATGGTCTGAACTAAGAATACAGACACCTTAGGAGATCTTAATATAATGTCCATCAAGGTCAATGAACTAAAATGCTATTAAGCATACATTAAAATGTTAAAAGTTATGAGTGGCTTTGAAGATAAGCCTCTGACTATTTAAGTTTTCAATAGAACCCTAGTAAAGGAAGTGTTTAAGCGCTTTGGAAATGTATGGAAAAATGTGAGAACAATATACTAGAGTGATTTATTGTAAAAGATAGAATTTGGATAGCCATGAGTGGCTTGTGTGTAACCCAGCAAGGTATAAGTAAATGTGCAAAAGAGCTATGATTGGTATATAAGGGTAGAACTTTAGCAATGAGATTGTGTTCACTGCTTTAGGCATGGAACTATAAGTTATGGACTTGTAACCACTATGTAAACATTCTGATGAGATGGATTCGAGAGATTTCTCACACTGAGAAAACATTAAAGCTCAAAGAGTAAATGGCTATATAATTAAGTTGGGGCTCGTAACAGATATGTACATGAGTATAAAAAAAAAATATATGTTGCAAATATAAAGATGCCTAGAAATGTTGGTTTGAGGCAATATTTATCTTGTCGATATCTAGATCTGATGAAGTTGTGGGCTCGATATGCTTATAGATGGAGGCATAAATGGTAAAATGTGTTTCCCTCACAAGTTTCAATTTATTTGAGTAATTATCAAGGTAAAGTGCCTAATAAGGGTAGGCAAAGGTTGAATTGTATTTCAAATGTTTAGAAGATGAGGGCGATATGATTTGATTAAATGATACTACTATTGGTGAAGGAATAGAAATACGCTACGGGAATTGTAGAGATCTACTTAGAAAAGAGAGGATGATTCGAGAATTCAAGTACTCATATATGCGTAAAGAATTGGTAAGGAGATGTGACCTAGAGTTGAATTACTACAATATGATCTTTGACTATAAAAATCGACTTATACAGCACGTGGTATTTAGGGATGGTGCCAATGTCACTACCCGGAATTCTTTTCGAGCTTGTGACAACCGCCATGAAGTCTCAATAGACATTCCTACCCCGAATGTCGACTAAAACCCTGCAAGGCTTACGTATCAGTCTTTTCATCTCCTTTGTGAGTATTAGTTACTAAAATCAGGTTTTGGGGAAATAAGAACCAATTTCAAGTTAAAAATAGTCAAAAAGAAAATTTTACTCCACAAGGGTATTTTGGTCATTTTTCTTCGAACATCTCGAAACTGGCTACAAAACGTAGTAGGTGAATAGAAAACACATATTTTACGATTTAAAATAAATTTAGATGTCTAAAACGTTTGTTTGAAGTGGAATTGCGACTTCTTGAAGATAATAAAAATATTCGATAAAATAATCTATTTTCTTGTAAAATAATTTTCATAGAAACATCGGTAAATAATTTTTATAGCGTAAAAGCTAAATATATTCGTATAGGCTATAATACAGGTAACCAAGGTATAAAATTTAATTTACAGTGACACGTGAGCCTGCGACTAACCAAAAGTGTCAAAAGCTGTGAACCTACAGATTTTGATGGTTCAAGTCCAACTGTTGTCCTTGACCAAAATCCGCTAACTACGGATTATCCTGAGCTTGAAATGGATGGAACAAAGGGTGGTGAGATTATAAAATCTGAGTGAGTAAACAGATACCATCTAAACTATCTAAAGTCGAGTAAATGGAGACAAATAAAATATTCCTTCCCAAATGTGTTTTTCATAGCATTTAAATTCATCCCCACATATTTCCATAACATTAAAATTCATCCAAATGATCTACTTGGCTTATGAATTTCTTAAAAGCTTGGCTCCTGCCAAAATCATTCTCATACTCGATTCTTAGGGATACCTTGATCAGAGGCATCCAACAGAGTCCGCCAAGGCTGTGAAAATTTCATAAATTCTCAAACCACAGCCGTTCCTTGGCGTTGGCTAAGTCTCACTTCCACGTGGTGGTTAGTTGTGAAGTGAACTCAAACCTCACCCCAGGAGATACCTTACACGCCTCTCCAATTGAGGTAAGAATCAGCCAGGTTTACCGCGTCCTCTCTAAATAGGCTGGTCCATGGAAACCCGCCATTGTAGTGTAGAATGAACCCCACCATAACAATAAAAGTTTTATAACATGGCATGGTAATTTATTGATAAGTCTGGGTCCCCATCACTTGACTTCCTGGTCTTATTGGTAACGCCATAGGTGTCGCAGAACCTTCTCGCCAAACTTCAAATCCTAGATCCTTTAAAACTTTCCCCGAAGGGAACATTTAGAACTATTTCAAATCCAGCCACTCACGGCAAAACAAACAATTTATATAGTTTCAAAATAATTTCTAATTCAGCCATTCATGCAATATCATCATAAGCCATTCAATTTAAACACAATTTATAACACATCAAGTAAACAGTCTCCAATTACTCTATTTTCCAAAATCATCATCCGATTTTCAAATCAATTTGTAAAAATTCAATTTATTTTATAAATTCAAATTATTTTATAAATTCACATTTTTCTTCATAAAATAAACAATTCACCATAAAATCATTTTTTTTCACAAAATTACCAAATTGAATAAAATCACTCTAGATAATTAAGACGATAATAAGTTTACTCATAGTACTAGGAGTTCGACATACTCCTATTCTTGGTTCTCGGGTACAATCTCTCCCCCGTACCAAATGGCTTACCACCTATCCATATTGCACAATACACCATTTACCACATTAATACTAGACCATTATAAAACCAATTCAGGCTCGATATATATGCATGAAATGGGATGCACACTACCCGAGTAACTATCTAAACATGGTTTTCAATGTAAACTCAATTATGCACCCGATTAAAATGATATTGGCCTAATTTAATTTACTACCCGATTAATTGGCCAATTCATCCCATTTCACTCCAAAGATTCTATTTTTCTTCCAATATTCCAATTTATCAATTACTAGACAATTAACATGAAATGTGGCAAAATTGCCCTCACATTCCATTTTTAATATATTAGGCCAATACATGTCCACCACCAATAAAATTTTTTTCTAGCTTAATTCTCACACCAATATTCATCAATTACCAACCAAATTCAGTTAGAATAAAATCAATTTCAACCTCAACACATTACATGAAGAATTCGGCCAATGAGGATTAAATATGAAATTTGTGATTTCATGCTAAATGTCTTCAATTTAGATTTCTATCACCACCATTTATCAAAAGCATTACATCCTAACTATTTAACATAAAATGCCACAAAATTCCTTTCCAATATTCACTTCTCAACATTCGACCTTGATGGGTTTCCATAGAACATGTGATTTTCTCACTTAATTTTCTTCCTAAACATGACTAACTAACTAAAACATTAACATATCTTAAAATGAAATCAATCCCAACATTATTCTTTCTCCATACCCATTTGGCCAACCATGATACCCATTTGAAAACATGTAATTCAACCATGGAAATGAGAAAATAAAGCATAGGAAAGGTAGATCACTAGCAAAAGTCAAGAAATTTTACCTTTTCTCGCTTGATTGCTTGAGATCCAACAATTTCCCTTTGATTTTCTCACTATAGGGTTTGTTCTCCTTATCTTCTTTCTTTTCTCTCTTTGTTCTTGCTTGGTCGACCATTATGGGGAAGAAATGGGCTGGTTTTTGCTCTTTTATAATGAAAATAATAAAATATTAAAAGCTTGACACATGGTAAAATCTCATTGGTCTAAAATTTTAAATTCTTATCTTTTTCTCTTTATTTCTCCACCACACAAATGTCATATTTATCCACACTAATAATAAATAAATTCCTTGGTCTTGATAAGTGCTGGTGGTGTAAAATTACAATTTTGCCCCCGGGGTGGCAAAATTACGATTTTACCCCTATGCTTCGAAAATATCGAGATTACAATTTTGTTCACTTCTTAACCTCAAATTATACTCCAAATGATCAATCTTCGTCAAATGTAGTCAAAATCGTTTCTAAAAATTTCCATTTTATCCTCGGGTGGCAAAATTACCATTTTATCCCTAAATAGTCACTATTTTAGACTGACTCCAAATCAGCCCACGAGCTCCGAATTACTATTTTAAGTCATCCCTGGGCTATGAAATTCTCAATTTCATCTTTAAAATCCTTATTTTAGTTAGTTCGAGATTTAATTCAGCTTAGTTGTTCTTCTAGGGGCAGTATCGACTTTTAATGCTTTTTCGAGGCGTTCGAGTATACAATCATTCCACCAAGTATTGTCAAGCCCAGCCCTAAAATATTAGTTATGTCATGCATATAATTGACATCATGCCTGCATACTAGAACTATCTCAAAAAAATGGATAAAAGTCGGTATTATACTTAGAAGTACAACTAAGTTGATTTATGCCTCGAACTAGTTAAAATAGGGATTTTAAGGTGAAATTGAGAATTTTACAGTCTGAGGATGACTTAAAATGACAATTCGGAGTTTGAGGGCCAATTTGGAGTCAGTTGAGAATATTGACCGATCAGGGGTAAAATGATGATTTTACCATTTAAGGACAAATTGGGAATTTTTAGAAAAGATTTTGATCACATTTGAATAAGAATAATCATTTGGAGTATAATATGAGGTTTGGCAATGGAAAAAAATTTTCATTCCCGGTATTTTTAGAGCATAGGGGCAAAACGGTAATTTTGCCACCCCGGGAGCAAAACGGTAATTTTTTACCTCCAACACTTCTCAAATTTGTAGATTTTGTTTATGGTGGGAATGGATAAGTATGGCATAAAAATGTGGTAGAAAATTTAAGTGTAAAAGTCAAATATTTAAAGTATGGACCAATTATGTTATGCCATGAGTCAAGCTTTATTATTTAATATTAAACATGAAAAAAATCAGCCATAAACCCTCATTTTCACTCCCATATTCAGCCAAGTAAGGAAGAAAAGAAACTAAAGGAAGAACAAAACTCTAGGTGGGAAAAATCAAGGGGAAAGTGTGAAAATCCAAGGAATCAAGCAAGGTAAAGTGAAAATTCATTATTTTTACTTGAGATCTACAATGCCCATACTTTATTTTCTCATTTCCACGGCTGAATTGTAAATTTTCATAAGGAACTTGTGGCTGGCTGAATGGGTATGGAGAAGATTTAATGTTGGAATTGGCTTAATTTTGAGTTATGTTAGTGTTTAAAGTTAGTTAATCATGTTTCGAAGCAAAACAAAAAAAAAGGATTCATTTTCCCCATCAATCTTCATTGGCTGAACCTACCTTGTAGTGTGTGTGTGTGATGGATTGTTGTTATTTCAAGAGAAATGGCTTAGAAAATGATAAATTATGGTGAAAAAATTAAGTAGGAAAAAATCAAGGTGTTAGTGCACCACAATGGCTGAATTTTTCCATGAAGAAATGGGAGGGTTTTGATGTTGAAATTGGTGTTATTTGAATAGTGTTTGGTGAATTGAGGTATTAGAAAAGAAATGGAGCAATTTGGAATTAAATTAGATGCGTTAGTCATTTAATCAGGTAATAGGTCGAATTAGGCCAACATCGTGTTTAGACAATATTCAGACGAATTTTTGCATTTCATAACATGCATTAGTAGTCTAAATTAGTTTATTATAATTTAAGGGCAATATAGTAAATTCCTTGATTTTACACTATGTCAAGGTGCTGAGATCTCCGACAAAGGCAAGGAAATTGCGCTTGAGGATCACTAGTCCGAGTACACCAGAAATCTGAACTTTTCAAAACAATGAGTGAGCTTATTATCACCTCAATTATCTAAAGTGGTTTATGCCTATTTTTATAAATTTTATGAAAAAAGGATTTAAAAGATAAATTTTTATGTTTTATAAATAAATATGTTTAAATAAAATTTATTTCATAAATTGCTTGAAATCTACCGTGATTTTGAAAATAGAATATCTGGAGACTGTTGATTTTTATGTGATAAATCATATTTTTATTAAATTGTATGGCTTATGAAAATGTGAACATGATTGGCTGATTGGTTATTGTGTTGGAAATTATGTACCATGCTGTTTTACCGTGCAGGCTGGTTAGTATTAAAATGGCCTAGTCATGCTACTAAAAATTTTGATTTATTGGTGGGATTTATAAGCTCCTGCAGTAGATGGGTTTCCATGGACCAGGCCTATTTAGAGGGGCACAGTAAACCCCTTATGATATACCTTTGATGAGAGGTGTGGAGGGTAACTCCGAAGGTATGACAGAGTTCACTGCACGTCGAACCACCACATGGTAGGGAATTCTGTCAGTTAAAAACCCACTACGCAAGTATACGTATCGAATAGACAGTATATTAGCAAGTAGAGTATCGTTCCCACGGAGAATTGATCTAAAACTTTACTAATTACTAAAATTAAAACAATTTAATTTTATCCAAATAATCCAAATTAATTAATTAATAAAAACTAATAAACTAGAATTTAAAATCAAAATAATAATAACTGGAGAAAATATCAGATTAAACAAGCCTAGGATTACAATATCCCTCACACTTCATCTAAATTTTACCTCTCATCCTTAACTTATTTCAATGGGTTGAATTGCTAACCTAGAGTCCTAAATTATTTATAAGGGTCTCCCGACTCGTCCTATAAAAATATCTATTTTAACCAAAACACTATATCCCTATGTGATTTGAAATTAAAACAGACTCATTAAGTTCATGCTCTAATCTGGCTACATATGGCCTATAGGTATATCCCTATCCTATACGCAAATCATTTAACATGATCATATGCTATTCCAATTTTAGTCTAATCTAAACTCCCTTTCCCAAGTTTGTTTAGGTTCCTAAATCAATTTAATTAGTGATCAGGCAATTAAAAGCATTAAGAACAAATTGAAATAAACAATTCAATTCCCGTTGAAAATAAGTAAGAAAAAGATTAAAAACTTAAACTACATGTGAGTTCAATTGTAATCCTAGAAAAAGAAAATTAGCTACTCATAATCGCAAAATCAAATAACATTGTATAAAGTTCAACCATTGAAAATAACAAGAAGAATAAAAGCTAAGGAAGAAAACAAAATAATTGCCGCTTTGATCTCCGGGTTTCTGCTTCAACTTCTAGCTTCTTGAATCTCCAAAGGTTCTTTCCCCCTTTTGTTCTTCAAAAACATCCTATTTATACTAACAAGCTTAACCTAAACTTCCTTAAGTTGACCTAGGGTTTAATTGGGCTTAAAACATAATGAGAGGCCCAAAAAATCACTTAACAATCTTTACAAATTTCCATTCCCGGCATATTACGTCCAGCAACATTCCGATGTGATTTTCTCTATCTTTGAGGCAGAACTGGGCAAAGTGATCTTCATAAAAGTTGTAGCTCTGTCTCTTAGCTTTCAATGGTCTAAGAATCGTAGCAATTGGAGTTCTGTAGCTCGAGATATAGCTAAAACATTGAAGCATATGCAAGCAGACTTCTGGGTCTTTCAGCACCTTACTTTCCAAAATTAAACCCAATGACTTTAGGTCCTACCAAAAATATAAAAAACTAATAAATATTAACCTGTGAGACCCTGTCTAAGTTGTTAGGAAACCGGTATTGTACCTAATGGTACAATTAAGTTAAATCGAGCTTCAACCTAGTTTAATGGAAATTCTGAGGGAAATTTCAAAATTCTGAGACCCACAGGATAGCTCAGAATAGTGATTCGGAGTTCAAGGTCCAGTCTGGAGTCAATCGGGAAAATTGACCGGTTAAGGACAAAACGGTCATTTTCTCATTTGTTGATTTATAGAGATTTTTAACCAAGATTTGATCACAGTGGACTAAAAATAATTATGTGACATACAGTTATGATCCCATAATCATAAAATGATGTTTAGTAGTGTAAAATGGTGATTTTCGATGTTTTTAGAGCACAAGGGCAAAATGGTAATTTTGCCACCGGAGTGCTAAATGTCAATTTTTTTGAAAGGATTTTACCCCAATTGGGTAATATTGATTTATATTAGTGATATTTGAGGTTGGACAGTGAAAATAATGAAATTCCGGGACATTTCGGAGTATAGGGGCAAAATCGTAATTTTGCCATCCCGGGGGCATTTCGGTAATTTTTCACTACCAGAATAAATTTTTCCAGCCATGGTTAACCTTGGATCAGATGTTGACTTGATGAATCAAGTGGTGGAGATCAAATGGGAGAAAAAGTCAAAAAAGTCAAAAAACGGGCCAATCACATGGTGCCACGTGGCAACCTTGTTTATTTTATTATTTAAGCCATAAAAATCAGCATTTAAACCCTCATTTCTCTCTCAAAGTCGGCACCCACCAGAATTGAAGGAAAAACAAGAAGAACCAAAGAGAAAAACACAAAACCTAGGTGGAAATCTAAGGAAAAGTGTGATTTTCAAAGGAAATCACTTGAAAAAGGTAATAAATCTTTACTTTGGCTTGTGATTTACCTTACCAATGCTTTTGTTCTTGATTTCAATGGTTAAATATGGAAATATCATGAAGAGTTTAATTCTGAAAAATGGGTATGGATGAGGAAGGATTGTTGGATTGGATTGAATTTAGACTATGTTAGTAGTTAGAGGTAGTTAAGCATGATTATGAAGAAATATGGAAGAAAGAAATTGAATTCCATGGTTGTTCTTCCTTGGCCGAACCTAGTGTGTAGTGAATGCATGAGGAATTGTCTCATTTCAAATGAAATGGTTCCATTTGAGATGAAAGAAATTGGAAAATGATAAATTAAAGTGAAAAATGTAGTAGAAAAATTTTCAGTGCTAATGCACTGCATTGGCCGAATTTTTCCATAAGGAATTGGAAAGGGTAGGATGCTGAAATTGGCATCAATTACATGATATGGGATGAATTAAGGTATTAGAAAAAGAATGGATCAATTTGGAATTGAATCGGGCTTAATGGCCAATTTATCGACTGAACGGTCGAAATTAGGCAATACCGCGTTAATGCGATAATCGGACGCGATTTTGCTCTTACGTATCACACGCTAGTAATTTAAATTAGTTTATATTAGTTAGGGGCATTATAGTAAATTTCTTGATTTTATTTTGTGTTAAGGTGGTGAGAAGACCGAGAAAGGCAAAGGGATCGTGACTGAGGATTTTTAATCCGAGAGCATCCAGAATCCAGATATTTGTGAGACGGTGAGTGAACTTGCATTTCAAATGATTTGGGAAATGCACATTGTATTGAATTAGCTGATTAAATGATTTATTCAAAGTTTTATTTAAAACATGTGCCGGGAACAAGCCCCTGATAAAATGATTTTATGTGATGAATTGTGGTAAGCATGAAGGCATGAAATTGTGCTGTTATATATGTGTCACATATGTGTGAATATGTGTGATGTATTGACATTTGATATTGTTAATATATATGTAAATGTATGTGTGTGTGATGTGTGGAAAAACACATGTCGGTGAGATTGGATGTGGAAAATGTGGTTGGTGCACGATGTGGGGGAATGCATACTGTAGCTCCAGCTATGTGCACGATGTGGGGGGGAATGCACGTGAGCTGGTGAGTGCACATGGTGCACATGATGATGACTCCAGCTATGTGCACGATGTGGGGGGGGGGGGGGGGGGGGATGCACATGAGCTGGTGAGTGCACATGGTGCACATGATGATGACTCCAGCTATGTGCACGATGTGGGGGAATGCACATGAGCTGGTGAGTGCACATGGTGCACAGGACCACTCCAGCTATGTGCACGATGTGGGGGGATGCACATGAGCTGGTGAGTGCACATGGTGCACACGATATTTTCAACAGGTGAGACAATGGAATGTTGTACTTATCTGTGTGCGTATGTATGAATTTGATTATTCCTTCATTATAAATTAAATTGAAGTGAGGGGAAGGGTTTGATAATAAATTGGATAAAAATGAATGTGTTCCAAATGTATGCATCATATTTTAACCCTTCTCGATATTATGGCTTGTTCCTATCTTATGTTTGCTCACTGAGTTTTATACTCACCGTTTTCAAAAATTCATGTTTTCAGATCAGGAGGTTGTAGATTCCTAGATTGCGGGATCACTGTAGTCCATCTCCTGGTAGGTGTCTGGCATTCAATAGCTGCCCGTTTTATTGTACATGTCTCCGCTGGTAGTCATGGGTTTTTGTATGATGGATATGTACATGTAATGTACATTGTCGGAGTTTATATTTGACTGGTATGAATGTAAATATGTGTAAGCAATGTAAATTGCTAAATACATGACTGGCATAGTGCATGTATATTGTGATTAAAAATGCCATTGTGTTTTGGCTGTGTCCACTCCTGGAAAGGGTGTGTGTGTGTATGTGTGATTGGATGTGCCATGGTTAATTGGCATTGTATGCACACTGGGTGCATTACGTGTGGATGCCTCACTCGAGAATATGTGGAATACAGTAAGTGAAGTAAGTGACAATAGGCTTGCTTGGGCTTAGTGAGCTATGCTCATTGGGTCCTTGCGCCGGTCATGGCTCGGGAATTGGGTCGTGACATAACCAAATTAAAGGAAATAACATAAAATTAAATAACTTACTTAAAAATAAACTAAATATAAAAATAACTAAAAATTAAGTAAATTATAATTAAAAACTAAGGACTTAGCTAAAATTTAATAACAAAATTGGAATAAAATAATTCTATAAAATAGAATTATCAAATTTGGCCAATGCCAAAGGATGGCTGCATTTTGAGTAATTATGAAATTTTAATAACCTTGGCAGTCTCGGTTAGATACCTTAGCCAAGGTATCCCCGAGAATAAATTTTTAGCAAGAGCCAAAGTTTTCTGGAGATCATAAGCCTAATTAATTATTTGAATGAAATAAAAAATTGCTTAGTTATTTGAAAATAAATTTCATAGTACGAAACTCTGTTTAGTTATGAAGTTTTTATTGTCTCCTTTTACTCGCCTTTAGATACTTTAGGAGATATTTGTTTACTCACTGAGTTGTGAAAACTCACCACTCTCCCCTCCACATTTCAGGCCCAGACTAGTTTGTAGATAGCTGTGTTTGCTGAGGACGATAATGGACCTTACAACCTCATCAACAGTAGGTTTCTGTCCTCTCTACTTTTGATTATTCAGGGGCCCATGTGTCGTTGTAAATGAAATTGTATACTCTGGTTTACTTTAGTATTGTACATAAAAATTTATTTTGCTTTTACGTCATAGAAATTATTTATATAGTGTTCCAAAAATATTATTTTATGAGAAATTGTAATATTTTATTAAATATTTTTATTATATTTTAATAATTACCTTTACTTTTAAAATGAATGTTTTAGATAGTAAATCACATTTATGATCTTGAAATATGCGTTTTTTGCTCATAAGCTTCTCATTAACTGTACTCGAAAATTTTTCAATGAAAATGACCGAAACGCCCTTGTGAGTTAAAAATCACTTTCTGGTCATTCTGGTTTGAAATTGGCTAGTAATTATTTAAAAATATGATGTTTGATAATTGACGCTCACAAGGGAGGTAAGAAAGCTGATACTAGAGCCTTGTGGGGTTTCGATCAGTATTCGAGGTATGAATGCCTACCGAGACATTGCGGCAATTGTCACCAGCTCGATGGGAGTTCTGAGTCTTGATGTGAGACCTTGTCAAGCTTGATTAAAAGATGGTATTGTACCGCGTGGTACAACCAAGTTAAATCGAGCCTTGAACTAGTTCAAATAGAAATTCTAAGAGAAATTTGAAAATTTTAAAACTCATAGAATGACTTAGAATAGTGATTCGGAGTTCAAGGTCCAGTTTGGAGTCAATTGGGAAAATTGACTAGTTAGGGACAAAACGGTCATTTTGCCATTTAAGGAAAAAATGGGGATTTTTAGCAAAGATTTGATCACATTTGACCAAGAATAATTATATGAAATATAATTATGATTATTGGAGTATAAAATGAAATTTAGTAGTGAAACATTGTGATTCTCGGTATTTTTGGAGCACAAAGGCAAAATGGTAATTTTGCCACTAGAGGACCAAACGAGAAATTTTTAAAAAATATTTTTTTGCCCCATTTGATTAAGATTGATCAATATTAGTGTTATTTGAGGTTGAAAAGTGGAAATAATGTAATTCTGGTACATTTCAGAGTATAGGGGCAAAATCATAATTTTTTCGCCCCGTGGGTAAATCGGTAAAATTTTCACCCTAGCACTTGTCAAGACCAAGGGATTTTATTTGTGGTAGGATTGGATAAGTATAAGATTAATTGTGGTGGAAAATTCAAGCTTAAAAAGTCAAATAATTAAAATAATAAACCAGTGGCTTTATGCCATGTGTCAAGCTTTAATATTTTAATATTAAAGCATAAAAATCAACCATAAAAACCCATTTTCTCTCACCATATTTGGCCTAAGCAGCCAACAACAAGAACAAAGGAAGAACAAAGGAAAAAACAAGAAAACCTAGGTGGAAAATCAAAGAGAAAGTGAAAGAAATCAAGGAAACAAGCTAGGTAAGTTAGAATTTTTTTAATTCTCCTTGATACCTAGCCTACCCATGCATTATTTCTTTATTTCCATGGTTGAATATTGAGTTATCATGATGAATTCAATTCTGAAAAATGGGTATGGAAGAGAAATTAATGTTGGATTGGCTTCATTTTAGACTATGTTGATGTTTAGAGGTAGTTAAGCATGGTTATAAACAAAAATATAAGAAAAACATTCAATTTTTTTAGGATTCTTCATTGGCTGAACCATGTAGGCTGAATATCAATAAGGAATCGTTTGTATTTCAAGGAAAAAAAGGCTTGGAAAAAAAATGAAGAATTAAGAGAGAAATGTGACTAGGAAAAATTACGGTGTAAGTACACCGTAATAACCAAATTTTTATGTGAAGGAATTGAGGGATTTCAACGCTGAAATTTAGTTATTTGAAATGTGAATGGTGAATTGAGATATTCGAGGAAGAATGAAGTAATTTAGAGGTGATTTCGACATAATTGTCAATTAATTGGGTGATCGGTCGAATTTAGTCGATACCGCGACTAAGCGATATTCGGACACATTTTTGCATTTACATATCATGCGTTAGTAATTTAAATTAGTTTATATTAGCTTAGGGGCAATATAGTAAATTCTCTAATTTTATTCTATGTCAAGGTGGTGATATTTTCAAAAAAGGCAAAGAGATCGCGCCTGAGGACCATTAGTCCGAGTACACCCGAAATTCAGATTTTTCAACAAATGTGAGTGAATTTGCATTTCAAAAATGGTTTTAGGGAATATGAACCTAATATGAACCTATTTGAATAAAATGTTTGAATGATTTTATTCAATCTTCTTTAAAAAGAACAAGTACCATGGGAACAAGCTTTTCATGAAATATTATTTTATTGATGTGAAATTTGATTGTATTGAATATTGCTCATCTATATGATGCTTACATGTATGGTTAAGAAAGTTATGTGAACTTGATGTAATCGTGCACGTGTGAAGTGGGAAATGCACATGCTTGTAATGGTGTTCAAAGTGGGGATGGCGATACGTAACACCCACGATTTCCTAGAAACTCAGAGTTGAGCAAAGTGGGGACAGTGACACGTAACACCCACTATTCCTGAAAATTTTCACCCGTGAACTTTGGTGAAGTGTGATTCTCTGTCTAGGGGCTTGCAGGGACGGCGATACGTAATGCCCGCAAGTGCTCAAATAAACGTCTCTTTTACCAACAAGGACAGTGAAGACTTGGCAGTGTATATGATTGCTCATGTCTTTATGTATATATGTGTGATTGTATGGTATACGAATTGCTTTAAATTGAGGAAAAAAAGTTTAACACGAAACCCTCATACGGTTGAGCGAAACCCTCATTCAGCGACTAGTTATGATTACGTTTCGCTACAGCAAGAATGCCTTCCCGCTACAGCGATAAATTGTCGATTTTGCTATCTGGCTAGAATAAATCCCAAGTTAAGTGGGAAGGGTTTAAATATTAGCTAGATCAAAAAAATATCTTTTTTTAACCAGTGCATCATGATTGTCAAATTTCCTGATTGAGATTGCTTGTTCCCTTCTAATATTCACTCACTGAGTATTGTACTCACCGTTTTAAAAATTCATGTTTTCAGATCAGGAGACTATTAGACCCTAGATCGAGGAGTCCTCGTAGTGCATCTCTTGGTTAAAAGGTGGGCATTCAATAGCAACCCATTTCTTTTACTGTAAATTTCTCCACTGAAAGTCATGGGCCTTTTGTATTATGAATATGTTCATGTAATGTACATTATCAAGTTACATGCTTGAACAGTATGTATTTGCATATTTTTGATAATGCCATTGTGAATTGACTTTGTGTGCACACTGGGTGCATTGCGTGTGTATGCATCACACGGTTGTACGTTAAGTAAAGTAAATGAAAATAGGCTTGCTTGGGCTTGGTGAGCTATGTTCATTAGGTCTATACGCTGGTCACGGCTTGGGAATTGGGTCGTGACAAAACAACAGTAGTTATTTGTACAAAGAAGTTGATTTTTGAGTAAACACATTGAGCTAGGGGACTATGTTATAAGAAGCAGGTTCAATGTGTTGTAGCCATATAAGATATCATGAGAAAGCATGGTAATGTAAGTAACCAATTGCATAAATGTGAAATTGGGAATATTTATTATTGTTACAATTAAAAAGGATATGGAAGAAATCAATGAGGCTATAGACGACACTTTGAGTGGTTAACGTGATTAAGTCAAGGATTGTAAACTTTAAGTATGGAGGCAATTATAAAATGATGCCATAACATTATAAAATAATAATCTAAGACAAATATGGCCCATTGGAGGTAAATGATTGAAATTGAGAAAGATAAATTCTTGATTAATAAGGATTATAAGTATAAGTGTAGAGAAAGATAAACTATTTTCGTGGTCTTTTATACTGGAGGTTAATAAACTATTGGAGTTATATGACAAGAAAGATAATTAGTTATGGATAATGAAAATGGTGGGATGCCATAAATAGAATAATTATGTTTGTGGTGATATATGCTGTGAATTCATTACATCATATGGGAAGGATGTCTTAAGGTGGGACTTAAAGCATGAGGATTTTTGGATATGCTTTAAGAGGGAGCTTCTTCATCCTAAGTTCAATAAATTTGAATCTTATCAATTGCAAGGGCGAGATGCAACAATTAAAGGAACTATTCACTTTATAAATATAATTGGTTAAGAACTGATGAGTAAAATCAAGCTCTCGACAATAAGTGGTGTACAATCTAATATACATGTAGTTAAGAGTAAATTTGGAGATCATTACTTAATCAAACTTGTACTAAATGTTATGGTAAAGATATGTGAATACTAGAAGTGAAATATGACCAAAGGATGATTTTGGCATACCACAAGAGGTGATATTGATATGTTGAAATCAATGTTCCGATCACGTACTTGTCATAGAAAGTTAGTTTTGCTAATTGTGGTATAGACTCAGAAAGAAGCCACACGGTTGAGAATGATTAAGGTAGTAGCCTTAAAGGAAGAAGAATTGTTTTGATAAAACAGACTTCAATGGCTGCAACGCCACAGAACTGGCTGCCCAACGCTGTTGTGTTAAAAACCTTATGGCTCGAAAGCACGAGCAAATTGTGAATGACGTGAAGATGAAACTCACAAGTTGAATTATCGTCATTGATCTTAATGTTAAGCTCTGTTATTTGGAGTGTTGAGTACATTGGGGAAATTTTAAGATAAAGATGATGAGTGAATTGAAAGGTTTCTTTATTGCCTTATATATTGTCATGTGAGTAAAAGAAAAGTTAGAGAGTTTTTGAGACGGCTATGTTGAGATAAATTACCATGTGAAGCATTAAGATGAATAATATGTTGACCAAAGTCAAACCCTAAGAAAATAAAAGAGATAGAAGATTAAGCCTTGTTAAATGCTAAGGAAAAATGAGTAAAGAGTTAGATGAATATATAAGATATCGATAAAGGATGTTAATACCAAGTAAGGAAAGTGTGAATAAAGGATTACAAGGGTGGTATAACAAATGAGTTAATATAAAGTATTGCTATAAGGATTTACAATCTTGTCTTGACTTAGTTGAAAGAAAAAGGTTAGTAACAAGACAAAGTAAATTGTGTGGCACTTTAGAAACTTATGACGATAAATTAAGGATTGAATAGACGAACAAAAATTTATATATGTTGGAGGATAAGTGCATGTATTTTGAAATGATATGCTCGGGATGTTAAAAGGTAAATAAGTGATTAAGTGTTTCAAGAATGCATAAACATCATTGAGAAAGAAATTACAAATTATACACGATGAGTATAATATATGTCATTTTGAAACTTGCTAAGGACGTTTTATTCCATTAGCCTTTAGGGACTTAAATCCATGGCATACTTCTCTATTTGTGTACTTAATAATAGCCTATCAATTTCTGGCTTACAATTAAGCTAGTTCATATGCCAAACCTCTCAAGCTATATCAGAAACAGCAAGTTTGATCACGATATGATAGGACTCTATGAACTAAAACCAAAAGTATTAACACTTAGCCTTACATTGACAGCATTATAATCAACTTGTTGATTGCCAAAATCACTGATGGATTATCTTAATCATCATCTCATGTTATAACCACCGATAGGATATCATCACCAAATCAAATTATAACCAACTCCATGTGAGTTTTTTGTACCAATTTGCCACATATATATCCATATGTATACATTTCCAAAAATTTTAACTTCGAGTAGTCTTAAGCATAACTAGTTCAATAAGCCACTTGTAATACTGAAATAACCATCAAATCAAATTTAGAATCATCTCTTCTCACATTTAATCAAATCATGCTCATAATCATATGATGATTACACAAAGCCAATTTCGATGTTTTGTTTTCATGCAAAAGCCAATCGTTAATTGGTACCATCCTTGGACCCATGTGTCTTAAAGATCGATTCTTCTTAGCCAAAACTCATATTGTAGTATTCCAATTTAGGTCATGTCTCATTACCAAATCTTTACTCATATATGAGTACTTGAATTCTGAAATCATCCTCTCTTTTCTAAGTAGATCTCTACAATTCCCACAGCGTATTTTTATTCCCTCATTACTAGTAGTACATTTAATCAAATTGTATCACCCTTGTTCTTTAAACATTTGAAACACAATCCAACATTTGCCTATCCTTATCAAGCACTTTCCCTTGATAATCACTCAAAATAAATTAGAACTTGTGGGGGAAACACATTTTACCATTTATGCCTCCATCTGTAAGCATATCGAGATCACAAATTCATCAGATTTAGATATCAGCAAGATAATCGTTGCCTAAAACCAACATTTCCAAGCATCTTTATATTTGTAACATATTTTATATTGATGTGACATATCTGTTACAAGCCCCAACTTAATTATTTAGCCATTTGCTCTTTGAGCTTTAATGTTTTCTCAATGTGACAAATCTCTTGAATCCATTTCATCAGAATGTTTACAGAGTGGTTACAAGTCCATAACTTATAGTTCCATGCCTAAGCAGTGAACACAATCTCATTGTTAAAGTTCTACCCTTATATACCAATCATAGCTCTTTTGCACATTCACTTATACCTTGCTGGGTTACACACAAGCCACTCATGGCTATCCAAATTCTATCTTTTACAACAAGTCACTCTAGTATATTATTCTCACATTTTTCCATACATTTTCAAAGCACTTAAACACTTCCTTTACTAGGGTTCTATTGAAAACTTAAATAGTCAAAGGCTTATCTTCAAAGCCACTCATAACTTTTAACATTTTAATGCATGCCTAATAGCATTTTAGTTCATTGACCTTGATGGACATTATATTAAGATCTCTCAAGGTGTCCGTATTCTTAGTTCGGACCATACCAACTGACTTAGCATATTTGCATTGATTATCCTTAAGCTCTTTATGCTCAGCATATCGACATCCATATTTCCCCATTATTCATGTTATTAACCTTGTTAGGGTATATGTGGCTTTTCAACCTTTCGCAATACATTCCACATTTATGCCAGGGCATTCTCAATCTCATGCCAAGCATATAGTCATGTAACCATAAATCAAGCTAAACTCCCCTATGGGATATCTCTTTCCATATAATGCATGGGGATCACAAGATGTACAACTCCAAGTGTATGCCTACATGTTGATAACCTCCATATATTTTATGATCATGGAAACCATAATTTGTTAAACTAGCTTTCTATCACAAGTTCGCGATCATAACATTAATCTCGACATATCTATTCCACATTTGGTGGTATGTCAAAATCACTCTTTGGACACATCTTATTACTAATATTCATGTACCTTTAGCATGACATTCTGTGCCATTCTGATTAAGCAATGATCTCTAAATAACTCTTAGGTACGCATATATCAAATTGTACAACACTTAGTGTTAAGATGTTGACTTATCAATTCATAACCAATTACATCCATAAGATAAACAATTCACTTAATTTTTGGTATCTTGCTTTTGTAGTCATAAGATCAAAATTTCTAAACTTAGGATGCAGAAGCTTCCTCTTAGAGCATATCGGAAAATCCACATGTTCTAAGTCCCTTACTTTTAGAGAAGTCACATTCAAGACTAATCATTTACATCATAAGTTGCATGTTGAACCAAATAGATTTTTAAATAGACTTTTAAAGCAATTCATATATCGATCTCAATATAGAACTCCATATGGCACTTAGACTAAATTTGTCATTTTTATGTCATTTAATTTCAAACTGCTAAATCCACATCTAGTCCTTTAATCCTTTGGCTCCACGCTAAGCATAACAAAATTCAAGCTCATCCTTAGAACAAACTTGTTTACTAACCTTTTTCTTCATGACCACCATCAATTATAATAATCATTTTTTTTCTCACCCTTGAGCTAATTCATATACTTATAATTTTAAACCACAATAGTTCAAATTAACCCTTGGGATCTCACATTCACGTAATTGGACTCAAAACTAGCTCTCTTTAAGCCATTATGCACATATTCAACACATATTCTCATATAAATATTTTGGAAGCCCAACACCATTTATATATGGCATAACAAGCTCACTTAACATAGTGCACTTACCTCCGTGCACATAAGTATTGGTTTACTCTTACCTCAATGCTTAATTTATACACTCCAAGTTAATTACAGCCATTACTATTCATTCTAATGAAAGTGCACCCCTTATTATCATTATCACACGTGCTCTTTTATATTGACCTTAATACAATCCATAGTCCCCAAATCTTTTTCCAATTGACAACCATGAGTTCAATTATAACTCCACCAAATGAATAAATTATCATAGACCTATTAGTTCAACTCCAAATTTCTCCATCCTTAATCGGAGGGATATATCATTACATTAATCTTTCATTAGGAGCATTCACTTTAAAATCTCTCTAACACTGGCTCGTGTCTTGAATGGCATCTCAAACCCAGACAACAACACCACTTATGACCTTTGCATGACATTAGCAAGAGGGTAGGTTACTAGAAACAGGAGTTCATATAGCCTCCTGTCTATGACTTGTGCTGTAGTCACAAGCCATAAACAAGACTCTGTATTAACTCCGACAACTTCGCTGATTGACACAAAAATCACTAGGACTCAACTAAACCTAGAGCTCTAATACCAACTTTGTCACAGCCCAAATTCTAGGCCATGACCGACGCATGGGCTTAATGGGCATAGCCCACTAAGCCCAAGCAAGCATTTTTCAATAATCATGTTCAACATTTCATAAATCTTGCATTACCATTCCTAAACCACAATTCGTGATTCACAACTCAATGTATTTCAGTACATAACATGTAAACCATATATTTATATTTGCATTATCTCAAAGTACTGTCATTCATTGCCATCTCATAGAGGCATCATCAATCAAACATATATTTATATATACTTCATTTATAACAAGACTCCTAGTAGTTACATTACATATACTTGGACACAGACAAAGACTCTCGATTGTCAACAGAGTGACTTTGAATAAAGGCACAGCTACTGAAATGCCATAGTACTTGCCAAAAAAAGGAGCATGCGTGGATGACTTGGTCTAGATCTCAATTGCCTTTAAATCTGAAAACATGAAGTTTAAAAGCGTGAGTACAAAACTCAGTGAGTGAAATAGGAAAGGAACAAGCAACAATAAGGAAAATTTGAAAACCATGATGCACTTGTTTTGAAAATAATGCAATTTAATTTAACCTCTTACTAAAATCCTTTATTCCAAACATCAATTAGTAAACTCTTAGTGTTGCAAAAACTCATGCACAATCATGAAGATAAAGGAGTGAAAGAAAAATTATATTTGAACAAAGCAAGGTAGCAATGTGATGGCACATATTTTCGGTGCAGTGAAAGGCATTCTTGGTTTGCATATATTTTTGTTTTTCAAGTATATTTCTCATTACAGAAGTCCAATTGACATTATATTTAGACCCTTAGAAAGCTAAGAGACTGGGCTACATCTTTGGTGTTGACCACTTTGCCCAGTTCTAATTGGAAGGTGGTTAAAATATTTTTCAAAGTGAAAGCACTCTCATTGCAGCTGAAAGGTATTCTGGGTTTGCATATGGTTCTTTTTTGAAGCATATTTCACACTAAAGAGGTCCAATTCACATGATTTTGGACCATTAGAAAGCTAAGAGATTGGGCTACAACTTTTGTGTATACCACTTTTCCCAGTTCTGACTGGAAGGTGGTCAAAACAATTGTCAAACTAAAAATAGGGCATAGGACTCTGGAACCACCCGAGAGTTTTTGGCTGCAGCCAAAAACAAGGCATAAAAAAAAAACAGTTTTTGTTGAACACAAAGGAAACCGTTTTTGCTGCAATAAACTCAAATTAAAATACTTAGCATTTCTCAAGGTACAACATGCATGATTCACATACATCACAACCATAAACCATATTCATAAACTTTCTATTTCATACATATATTTACACATATATAACCACAAATATCACCACCACATTACCAACTCATGTGCAACCCCCACATCGTGCACAACTAATGTCATCCTCCACACTCCCACACCTTGTCATCACCGGGATGTGCATTCCCCCACATCGTGCACATGCACGGTTACATCAATTACACAAAATTACTTAACAATACATATCATATTCTTATATACATATCAGCATCATATAGAGGTATATGGATTCATCACAATCATGTTCCACATCACAAAAACATTTCACTAAAAGCTTGTTCCCATGCATTTTTATAGAAAAACAATTAAAATGTCTCAATCAACCACATAGGCCTTAATCCTAAAACATTTTATGCAAGTTTACTTACCAGTCTTTTTTATTCTTTTGCTTGACTCTAGCTTCAACTAATGCTCCAAATGGACATGTGAGGCCTTGTTGGAACCTATCACACACAATAGCATCACAAACCAACTCAATTCACATAACCATAATTCTAAAAGCTATTGCCTAAATCATGTTCTACTAGTTGTTCCTAACTAGCTTCCAACTGCCATTAAGTGGTTATCTATTCTCTCCACCCTAGTATCACTAGAAATAAATAAACAAGCCTCAACAATAAAACAAATCACAACTCCAATTACTAGCCATTATCAACAACTTAGAAATTCAACTCAATTTCATTACTCACCTTGATAATTTGGTAATTGAATTCCTCCTCACGAATACTTAAGCTATTAAGGAAAATCCTTCCTTCTCTCTCTAAATTTCTAGCTAGTGAGAGAAAGTATTATGGAAAGACTTTTGAGGGTTCTAAGGGGAAAGAGTAAGAGAGCACAAAAGACTTGTGAAAAGGTGCACAAAGCATGAAAATTTAAGGCTAACTTGAGAAGTTATGGAAGCTTGAAGAAAAACCCCCATGGAAGATGAAGAAACGTATGATGGAAGGAAAAAGAAGAAAAAACTGTTGGAGAAAAAATGAAGAAGCTGCTGGAAAAAATGATATTTATAGCTAAAACTTATCTAGTTTTTACTTAAATTACCAAAATACCCTTAACAAGTTAACTTGTCTTCATCCATTTCTTTGTGCAATCTTTTTACACTTTCGACACTAGGACCAGGTCTATAATAGTCTAGAAATACTCGGGTTCATGAAAATTTAAAAATTTTGACCCGAGATGAAAAATAACCATTTTGCCCATGTCTTGGAAATCATCATTATTTCTTATTCTTTCATTGCTTTATCCTTATTTTCATCATTCATTTATTGCTTAGGCCTACTTAGTCCTTAATAACATCAGAAAACCCACTTGTAGGAGCTTACCAAGAGAAATGATGAAATTACCCCTAGTCTGCATTATCGCATCTACTTCTAGTTACGTGTCTATTTAGGTCAAGATATCATAGGTTCACTTCTGAATTACCCTTTTTAACTCGATACTTAACCTCCATTGGCATCTGTAAACTTTATTAGCCACCATATCAAAATATGGGGTTCTATAAGTATACCCACTGAGGATAATATTATTGATCCTCTCACTAAAACACTATCCCAATAAGAGCATAATTGTCAAGTTGAGAACATTAGTATTAGATACATAGGCGATTAGCTTTAGTGCTAGTGGGAGATTATTAGTATAAGCCCTACAATCTAATCTATGGTTGTATGGGAATTGTAATTTTGAGATGTTCATGTATGACATTTTGTTATTCATAATAACATAGAGGTAGTTCTTTATCCATAAGTTTGTGATTTCATTACATTTTGCATTTATGTAGATAAAGCCCATGGAACTATATATGCCTTCCAAATGAATTATATTGGGATACAATTATGAGACCCTTATGCATCAAAGCATTGTTCCTAAAAGTTCTTGATCATTGTATTACTGAGACAGAGCCTCAATAATGCTTCAAGATCGGCACATGTTATGTTCCTTAACTGTGAAATAAGCAATTGCTCTCATAGGTTGAAATATAAAAGTATTTCAAACTAACATGTTGGTGTTTGCCATGGGAGAGCAAGTTCAGTGAACATGACCACCCATGAGAAGTGCATTTGGTACCTCACTCAAGTGTCTATGCAATACTTCTTATGTGTCAATTGTGTAACTACTCGCTAGACTTAAGGCACTAGGTTGTCTTTTATGTAGAGTACTATACTTTAATTTCATCTATACAGGTGTTTAACCAAGGATGCCAAAATAGAATGTTTTTGGGTACAATATGAAGTATATGAAGGTAAATGAGTGATTAAGATAAGAGTCATCACCTTAAGTGATTCAATGGGAAATATACCATTTGTTCTTGGTTGACATTAACTTCATCAAATCCTTGGCCAAGGTGATTAGGAGATTATAAAATGAGTTTCATAAGTCTTCATAAAGCTAATGATCTAACTACAAGAACAAATATGGAGGTTAATAAGAGTAGGCATTGCACCAAGTTCTTATCATCTCCGGGATATATGTTGCAGGAATGAATTACATTGATAAACTGTACACAGAAAGGTTGTCAAAGAATCCTTTGAATCTCTTAACAATTAGGTGGCCATAATGCATTGCTAGATGCCAATGTTGGTCTATGAATTGAATTAGTTAATTTAAAATTGAATATGATTCATTTAAATTAATTAATTAATAAAATTATAATTCAATTCCATTACCAACATGTTAGGAACCTAATGGTTCACACACAAAGGTTACAATTTGGATTAAATTGAGAGTATGGTGATTTAAGTTAGACTTAAATCAAATTCTAGGTTTTAACTACTAAGAACTTAATTAAAAAAGTTGAGTTATGCATTATTTAAATATTATAATTGTTATAATATTGTCACGACCCAATTCCCGGGCCATGACCGGCGCAAGGACCCAATGAGCATAGCCCACTAAGCCCAAGCAAGCCTAGTTTCATTTACTTTATTCCATACATGCTCGTGTGAGGCGTCCACACGTAATGCACCCAGTGTGCATACAATGCCAATTAACCATGGCACATCCAATCACACATACACACACACCTTTTTCCGGGTGTGAACACAGCCAATTCACAATGGGATTATCAACATTAATATACATGCACTATACCAGTCATGTATTTAGCAATTCACATTGCTTACACATATACACATAATTAGATTGTATTCACAATACAATAAATACCCACGACTTCCAGCGGAGACATGTACAATAAAACAGGCAGCTATTGAATGCCTTACACATACCAGGAGACAGACTACGGTGATCCCGCAATCTAGGAATCTACAATCTCCTGATCTGAAAACATGAATTTTTGAAAACGGTGAGTATAAAACTCAGTGAGCAAACATTAGATAGGAACAAGCCATAATATCAGGAAGGGTTAAAAATATGATGCATACATTTGGAACACATTCATTTTTATCCAATTTATTATCAAACCCTTCCCCTCACTTCAATTTAATTTATAATGAAGGAATAATCAATTTCATACAAATATACTCGGAGAAATGAACAATCACATATGTACACAAACACATGTATCTGAGCACTCGCAGGCGTTACGTATCGCCGTCCCTGCAAGCCCCTGGATAACAAGTCACACTTCACCAATGTTCACGAGTGATAGTTCCCAAGAATCGTGGGCGTTACGTATCGCCGTCCCCACTTTGCTCAATTTTCCAGAATTTATAGTAAATAGTGGGCGTTACGTATCGCCGTCCCCACTTTGCACACCATTTCAGGCCTGTGCATTTTCCTCTTCACACGTGCACGGTGGTAATAATTTCACAATACTTCTTAACAACACATATAAACATCATAACAATGTACACATTTAGCACAATTAAATTTCACCTCAATGAAATAATAATTCATGCTTTCATGCCAAACACATAATTTTATGCCTTCATGCATAATACCTAATTTCATCACATAAAATCATTTTTATCAAGGGCTTGTTCCCGGCACGTAATTTTTGTTTTAAAACTTTGAATAAATCATTTAATCATCTATTTCAATACAATGTGCATTCCCCAAACAATTTTGAAATGCAAGTTCACTCACCGTCTCACAAATCCGAATTCCGGATGCTCTCGGATTAAAAATCCTCAATCACGATTCCCTTGCCTTTTCCGGACTTCTCACCACCTTAACACAGAATAAAATTAAGAACTTACTATAATGCCCCCAGACTAATACAAATTAATTTAAATTGCTAACGTATGATACGCAAAGGCAAAAATGCATCTGATTATCGCTTTAACGCGGTATTGCCTAATTTCTACCGATTACCCGATTAATCGGCTATTATGTCCAATTTGGTTCCGAATTGGCCCATTCTTTTTTTTCTAATACTTTAATTCACCACAAATCATTCAATTAATGCCAATTTCAGCATTCACCATTTTCCATTTCTTTATGGAAAAATTCGGCCAATACAGTGCATTAGCACTGAAAATTTTTCCTACTACATTTTCTCACTTTAAATTGTCATTTTCTATTTTCTTTCATTTCAAATGAAATCATTTCATTTGAAATGAAATAATTTCTTCATGGTTTCTCTACACCCTAGGTTCGGTCAATGAAGAACAACCATGACACTCAATTTCTTTCTTCCATTTTTGTCCATAATCGTGCTTAACTACTCCTAAACACCAACATAGTTTAAATTCAATCCAATCCAACATCAAATCCATACTCATAACATTTTTCATAATTCATCCCATCATGATATCTCCATATTTAACCATAGAATTCAAGAACAAAAGCATAGATAGGGTAAATCACAAGCCAAAGTAAAGATTTATTACCTTTTTCAATTGATTTCCTTTGAAAATCACACTTTTCCTTAAATTTCCACCTAGGTTTTGTGTTTTTCTTCTTTGTTCTTCTTTTCTTTCCTTCAATTCTGGTGGGTGCCGAATTTAGAGAGAGAAATGAGGGTTAAAGGCTGATTTTTATGGCTTAAATAATAAAATATAAAAGCTTGCCACGTGGCATCACGTAATTGGCCCGTTTTCTTTACTTTTTGACTTTTTCTTCCATTTATTCTCCACCATTTGATTCATCAAGTCAACATCTGATCCAAGGTTGATCATGGCTGGAAATAATGGTTCTGGTGATGGAAAATTACGGTTTTGCCCCCGGGATGGCAAAATTACGATTTTGCCCCTATATTCCGAAATGTACCGAGATTTCATTATTTTCACTGTCCAACCTCAAATATCACTAATATAAATCAATATTACCCAATTGGGGTAAAATCCTTTCAAAAAAATTCACATTTAGCACTCCGGTGGCAAAATTACCATTTTGCCCTTGTGCTCCAAAAACACCGAAAATCACCATTTTACACTGCTAAACATCATTTTATGATTATGGGATCATAACTGTATGTCATATAATTATTTTTAGTCCACTGTGATCAAATCTTGGTTAAAAATCTCCATAAATCAACAAATGAGAAAATGATCGTTTTGTCCTTAACCGGTCAATTTTCCCGATTGACTCCAGACTGGACCTTGAACTCCGAATCACTATTCTGAGCTATTCTGTGGGTCTCAGAATTTTGAAATTCCCCTTAGAATTTCTATTAAACTAGGTTGAAGCTCGATTTAACTTAGTTGTACCAATAGGTACAATACCGGTTTTCTAACAACTTAGACAGGGTCTCACAAATATCAAGGACTTATTTGTAAATTTTAATAAGTCTTATAATAAAATTAAACGTAGATATAAATATCACATTACAGCCACTCTTTTCTGAAGAAAAAAAAAAGAAAAACAAAACTAATAGGTTTTCTCTTTATTGCAACCACCCTTGAAAGGGTTTTTTAGAAAACTTCTCCATTGTTTCTTTGCTAGAAATCATAGAAAAAAAGAGGACAAATCATTGTCCACTTGCTAGCACAAGCCATTGGCATAAAGCTCTCTCTTTGAGAAGGATTCGTTGCAATCGCATGCGCAACATTAGAAGCCAAGTGATTAAGTGGCAGAAGCTCTTTTACACAAGAAGGTGTTCACATTTTTCAGCACTAAAAGGAATCCATTTGATTACAATTTCATTTGGAAAGGTAAAGACCTCTTTCTGATTTTTTATGCTGTTTAACTTTGCATTAAACAACCATGGTGATCCAAAGGTAGGAGGCATGGTTTTTATTTTATTTCAATTGATAATTCTCTACTTTGATGCTTTAATCTTATCATTCCTAGCATTCATTGTTATGTTCACAATGTTTAGAACCCTATATTAGTTCCATGAACAATAATCTAAATATCCTCCTATTTGAGCCTTTAATAGGTTGTATATGACTTTGATTATATACATGAACATAGTCCTCTTTCTTTCTTTACAACCATTCCAAGTAAACTATATTGTATGCATCATACGTATTTGTCACTTTTCATTGTGCCATCTGCCCTTTTTAAATTTTCGCACTTCTTTGTATGCACATTGCATCCGATGCAATTGTATTACCAAAGAATTGTATTCACTACTACTAACCTCTTCGTGCGTATGAGACAAGTACACTTGTACATTTTATTAAATCCAACCCTTTAGATCCCATTTAGTAGAACAACGTGTATAACTCCAACAAAAAATATTTAGTAGATTCATCTTATATGAATAATACCTCTTCGATGTATCCTACTAAATCCATGGAGTTCTCATACAAGTGATTATGCATCTCTATGCAAAATCTTAAGAGTTAGATTCCAATGTAACAATGTAATGCTAAAGAAACTCCTTTCTTAATGTCATCATGCTCCCACTAAATCCAAGATCTTTTGTAAGAGTAATATTCGAACTCTTTTGAATATTCCATGCTATTACATACATATATCTCAAACTATGCTTGGAATCATATTGGTTTCGAATTGTAATGATCTCTAACCCGATCGTTACCGACATTCGAGACTTGCGAGTAAACCTGTCAAATCCCGAACAAGCCTAAGTTGAACTTCCTGTTGATTCCGTCAAATATACTTTCATGAATACATCAACTAGCAACAATGATACCATCATTTATTCAATCCAAATAATAGTCAAAAATTCCATACTAAATTACTAAAAGACAATTTGTCACAACCCAAATTTTGAGTTGTGACCGACGCATGGACCCAATAGGCATAGCCCACTAAGCCCAAGCAAGCCTATTGATGTGATTCTGCTCATCGATTCCATCATCCGTTCCTAAAACTGTATGTTGTAATTCTCAACAACAAGGATTTCAATACTATACTATGAAACCAAATATTTACATCTATGCTATCCAAAATAATGTCATCCATGCCAACTCTTAGTGGTAACATTAATAAACATAAACATCTATTGTTTAAGACATATGTCTTAACAATTTTACATCACGTGTACGTATATACAAACAAAAAGGACTTTCAACTTCTAGCGGAGTGACCATGGTAAGGTACAGCTACCGAATGCCATTGGTACCTACCAAAAGATGGATGCACGTTAACGCCTCAACTTAGGCCCTAACTGCCTCTTAATTTGAAAACACGAATTTGAAAAAGGTGAGGATAACCTCAGTGAGTGAACATAACAAGGGAACAAGCAACGATAAGGGAAATTTAGAAATCATGGATGCACTCGTTTGAAGATAATGCAATTTAGTTAAACTATTGTTAAAACCCCTCAATTAAACTCTTCGGTATCAAATCATTTAATGATGTAGGATCCATGATCGGTATAAAAGTGGGAAAGAGTAAAAATTTCAGCAAATATCCCATAAGGCAACTTAATAGTTCGTTTCTTGCTGCAGAAAAAAAAGAAAACATTCTCGTTGCTGCGAAATTCAAGGCAGATGGGGATTAAGAGGTTTTCACATGCCACGAAGTCCATTCTTGCCATATTAAATATCAAATTGAACACATTGACAATAATCAAATTTTCTCAATATTCAATGCAATAACACATTTTGATCATAAACTTATATATATATGAACATACAGAAACTAGTATATCACCCGCCTCATTCAGCTCATGTGCACTCCCTACTCGCACATTTCAACATCATCACGTGTGCACTCCATACTCGCACACTTCATTATCATCACACGATATTATTCATCAATACACAACACATATTTACATACATATATATATATATCAACATAATATAAAGGCACATGTGATCCTGTTATACATTTCACACTTTCACAACATCAAACATTTTGTTAAGGGCTTGTTTCTTGACACACATTTTTAAGGAAAAGTTGGATAAAATCATTTAAATGTTTCATCTAAATACATTTACATTTCCTAAAGGAATTTTGAAATGCAAGTTCACTCACCAGTCTTTGTTGATGTTTTGATGGGCTCTAACTTCGACTAATGCTCTGAATGGAGATGTGGGGTTTCGGTGGAACCTATCACACATTAGCATCACAAATCAACTCAATTCACATAACCATAATTCTAAAGGCTATCTCATAAATCATGTTCTACTAGTTATTGCTAACTAGCTTCCAACTACCATTAAGTGGCTACTCTAATCATACCAAAATGAATAAACCACCTTAACTACAAAACACTTAGAGATCTAACCACTAGCCATGCTCAACAACAAAAAAATCAACTCAATTTCAATACTCACCTTGCTAGGTTAGTAATTGGATTCTTCCTTAAAAATTCCCAAACTTTTATAGAAAGTTTTTCTTTCTCTCTCTAAAACACCTAGCTAGTGAGAGAAAGTAATGGAAGTAAGACTTTTCAAGGGTTTTAAGGTGAGAGAGTGAAAAAGCACAAGAGGTTCTATGAAAAAAGTGCACAAAAGTAAGGAAAGTGAGGCTAACTTGAGAGAGTTATGGAAGCTTGAAGGGAACTCCCATGGAAGATGAAAAAATGTGAGATGGGAGGAAGAAGAAGAAGAGAAGTTGTTTGAGAAATGAAAAAGCTACTGGAGAATAAAGATATTTATAGTTAAAGATTATCTAATTTCTCATGCAATTACAATAATGCCCTTAACAAGGCAACTTGTCTTCCTCCTTTTCCTGTGCAATCTTTTTACTCTTTTAACATTGGGAAAAGGTCCAAAATCCTTTAAAAAAGGTCCCTTAAGTAGCCCCCAAAAGCTCTTGCTTCAAAAATCCTAAAATATTGATATTTGTGGAATTTACGGTGAGGGATGCGACTCTCAATTTCCAACGCCGCAGCCATCAAATGTTCTATCCAAATTTGTTCTTATGGTGCAATACTTTCACTTCAACAAGGATTCTGACCACCTTTCAAGCCAGAACTGGGCAAAATGGTAAACATCAAAGTTGTAGCCCTACCTTTTATCTTTCTAATGGTCTAAAAATTATATCATTTTGACCTCTATAGTGGGAGATATGCTTGAAAAACCAAAACATGTGCAAATATAGCAACAACCCATCATGCACCTTTCTTCACCAATCGAAATTAGTTTTGGTCCTACTTCTATAAAAATATAAAATAAACATAAATAACATAAAACTAACATTATTAACTCAAAGCAAACATTTAAACATAATCTAAACTAAACTAATAAAATAAAAATACCTAAATTTGATCTTAAATCTAGCCAAACTTAAACTAATTGGTCTTTAATCTCTCGTTAAATATATAAATTTGATGTACTCATTAGTCTACCTCTTATTACGCATCTATGAAAGTTGAGGTTTCACACAATATCTCAAATATCAATAACAAAATTTCCACAATTCAACATCACACTAGTGTTTCATACACAACCACAAGTCTTTAACAATTACATATCCATTATGTTAATAATACTTATAACATCTAGCAGTTCTATGTGACACAACCCTAGGTAGCAGAACGACTCGGAGTGGAGGCTAAGAGATGCCATTACCTACGTCATAGCAAAACAAGATGCATTGGACAACACACCTGCAATGATCACATATCTGCAAAAGAAAATGAATGAGGTGAGTCTCACTGTCACGACCCAATTCCCGGGCCATGACTGGCGCAAGGACCCAATGAGCATAGCTCTCTAAGCCCAAGCAAGCCTATTTTCCCTTACTTTATCCCCTACATGCTCGTGTGAGGCATCCACACGTAATGCGCCCAGTGTGCATACAATGCCCAATAACCATGGCACATCCAATTATACAGACACACACACACCTTTTCTCGGGTGTGAACACAACCAATTCACAATGGCATTATCAACATTAATATACATGCACTATATCAGTCATGTATTCAGCAATTCACATTGCTTACACATATATACATAATTAGATTGTATTTACAATACAATAAACACCCACGACTTCCAGCGGAGACATTTACAATAAAAACGGGCAGCTATTGAATGCTGGACACCTACCAGGAGAAGAACTACAATGATCCCGCGATCTAGGAATCTACAATCTCCCGATCTGAAAACATGAATTTTTGAAAACGGTGAGTATAAAACTCAGTGAGCAAACATTAGATAGGAACAAGCCATAATATCAGGAAGGGTTAAAAATATGATACATACATTTGGAACACATTAATTTTTATCCAATTTATTATCAAACCCTTCCCTTCACTTCAATTTAATTTATAATGAAGGAATAATCAATTTCATACATACGCACACAGATAAATACAATGTCTCACTATCTCACCAGCTAATGTGCATCCCCTCCCACATCGTGCACATAGCTGTAGATATCGTGTGCACCTTGTGCACTCACCAGCTCATCTGCATTCCCCCACATCGTGCACATAGTTGGAGTCATCATCATGTGCACCTTGTGCACTCACCAGCTCATGTGCAACCCCCACATCACGCACATAGCTGGAGTCATCATCATGTGCACCTTGTGCATTCACCAGCTCATGTGCAACCCCCACATCGCGCACATAGCTGGAGCTACAGTGTGCATCCCCCCACATCGTGCACAAACCATAATTTCCACATCCAATTTCACCGACATGAGCCTTTCCCCACATCATGCACATGTACATTTACATATATATATCAACAATAACAAATGTCAATACATCACACATATTCACACATATGTGACAACATGTTATAAGAACACATAATTTCATGCATACCACATAATTCCATTACATAAAATCATTTTTATCAAGGGCTTGTTCCCGGCACATATTTTAAAAAAAAAACTTTGAATAAATCATTTAATCATCTATTTCAATACAATGTGCATTCCCCAAATAATTTGAAATGCAAGTTCACTCACCGTCTCACAAATCCGGATTCCGGATGCTATCGGATTAAAAATCCTCAATCACGATTCCCTTGCCTTTCTCGGACTTCTCACCACCTTAACACAGAATAAAATTAGGAAATTTACTATATTGCCCCCAAACTAATATAAACAAATTTAAATTGCTAACGTATGATACGCAAAGGCAAAAATGCGTCCGATTATCGCTTTAACGCGGTATTGCCTAATTTCGACCGATTGCCCGATTAATTGGCTATTATGTCCAATATGGTTCCGAATTGGTCCATTCTTTTTCTAATACTTTAATTCATCACATGCCATTTAATTAATACCAATTTCAGCATCCAACCTTTTCCATTTCTTATTGAAAAATTCGGTCAATACAGTGCATTAGCATTGAAAATTTTTCTACTATATTTTTCACTTGAATTTGTCATTTTCTAATTTCTTTCATTTCAAATGAAATGAAATGAAATCATTTCATTTGAAATGAACCAATTTCCTCATGCACTCTCCACCCTAGGTTCGGCCTAATGAAGAAGAACCATGAGATTCAATTTCTTTCTTCCATTTTTGTCCATAACCATGCTTAACTACCTCCAAACACTAGCATAGTCTAAATTCAATCCAATCCAACATCAAATCCATATTCATACCCATTTTTCAGAATTCATTCCATCATGATATCTCAATATTTAACCATAGAATTTAAGAACAAAAGCATAGATACTGTAGATCACAAGCCAAAGTAAAGATTTATTACCTTTTTCAAGTGATTTCCCTTGAAAATCATGCTTTTCCTTGAATTTCCACCTAGGTTTTAGGGTTTTTCCTTTTGTTCTTCTTTTCTCCCCTTCAATTCTGATGTGAGCCATATATTGAGAGAGAAAATGAGGGCTAAGGCTGATTTTTATGGCTTAAATAGTAAAATAAACAACTTTGCCACATGGCATTATGCCATTGGCCCAATTTCTTTACTTTTTGACTTTTTCTCCCATTTCTTTTCCACCATTTGATCAATCAAGTCAAAGTCTGATCCAAGGATGATCATGGCTGGAAAAATTATCCTAGTAGTGGAAAATTACGATTTTGCCCCCTGAAATGGTAAAATTATGATTTTGCCCCTATACTCCGAAATGTACCGGAATTTCATTATTTTCACTGTCCAACCTCAAATAACACTAATATTAATCCATATTAACCAAATGGGATAAAATCCTTTCAAAAAAATTCACGTTTAGTACTCCGGTGGCAAAATTACCATTTTGCCCTTGTGCTCCAAAAACACCAAAAATCACCATTTTACACTGCTAAACATCATTTTATACTCCAACAATCATAATTGTATTTCATATAATTATTTTTAGTCCAATGTGATCAAATCTTGGTTAAAAATCTCCATTAATCAACAAATGAGAAAATGACCGTTTTATCCCTAACCGGTCAATTTTCCCGATTGACTCCAGACTGGACCTTAAACTCCGAATCACTATTCTGAGCTATTCTGTGGGTTTCAGAATTTTGAAATTCCTCTTAGAATTTCTATTAAACTAGTTTGAAGCTCGATTTAACTCAATTGTACCACTAGGTACAATACCGGCTTTTAACAAATTAGACAGGGTCTCATACTCACAGACTTAGTGATCATCAACTCCGCGAGTAAGGTGTATATGGGAAACAAGCTAAAGATGGAGAATTTGAATGTGAAAAATATAAGAATATAAATAGTTTAACTTAAAACAGAATGTGTGCCTTATAGGCAAATCAAGAAATTTAATGCAAGATGATTAATTCAAACCACATATATATACATATATCAAAACCAATGCGAATAAAAGTTTCTACCGTTGAAACCTTTTTATAGCTTGCTCAAGCCAAATTAGTGTAAACATGCATGCTCCCGTAAAATCAAACCTTTGAAAACTTTTAATCAAATTCGCATATCACTTGGTGCACGAAGAGTTAAATCTACGTCGTTGTATAAACAAGGGAGATGCAATAAATCTTATAATTCACACCATGCGTAAGAACATGAGTTTGAGAACCCAAAGAGATTTTAGTCTCGAGTAGGAAATAAAATAAAAACTCGTGGACCCGCTTCCACGTAATAACATCCAAGAGCCTTGCTCCACCAGATCCCACATGCCATGGTAGTCTTAATGATGTTGGTCGACATCGGAGAATCAAGCGACTGCAACTGCTTATCACAAGTGGCCTAGCCACGTACATATCACAAACCATGGCCCTAGCCATGTCTAGTAGCCCTTCGGCAACCCAAAGGTTCTCTACCTAGAGCTCACTTGTGCACAAAGGTCACACTTAATCGAAGTGACACCTGGTCTACTCTCGAATCTCTCGATTTAGTAAAACCATTTGAAAATCAAGTTACTTTTTAAAGGTTTATTTTGAAACCCTTTTTCTGAAACATTCAACTTAATAATACAATGAAATCCTTTTTAAGCTTTGTAACATAAAATCATTGCATGAAGTAAAGTATAAATCCACATGGTGAATACGTGTTTTACCTAGCTTATGTATCAGGCACATTTGACAGAAAATTAGGGTATAAAGGCTTGTTTCCTAATTTAAAGTAGCTTTACGTATCTAGCTTATGTATATAATCAAAACATTTTCAAATACTTAAGCATTCACAAAGTTTCTAGAATTCTACCAGCTCATGTTTTCCATAATTTTATGTTTAAAAATAAACCACACGTATTTATATATGTATAAGTACAAAAAATTTTAAAATAGACACCCTCTACTCACCTCACAATAGCGGGACGCTACGTCCTTATTGGTTGGTACGTGTATATAACTAATCCTATTTGCTGGTCACTTCTTACCTCGTTTAGAACGCTACCACAGCTCACTTCCTATTTTATACGTTTCCTAGCAACCATTCAAACACAATTCTCTTATATACTCATGCATGGCAGCAATTATAAATAATATTTTATCATGTATTTTTCTAAGTTTTCATGCACCACAATTCACATTTATATGCTACCAACAATTGCATAATTATTCCTCACAATATCAAACTTAGCATAAGCCTCAAAATGTAGTATTAAACTTACCGCTTTTATTTCACTTTAAAACTACTAGATACCCATGGCTTTGGTGGCTTTCATGTCACCAAATGCTTTCTAAATCTAGTCGAACTTTGCTGCCACTAAACATTCATTTTAGTCATCAACTCATTTTCAAAGACTACATAAGCTAAAAACCCAAAATCCTTACATTTCCTTGCTTAAACCACCAAACTGAGCTTATTCCTTTGTTGACTCTCCATGGCTTCTCTCTTGAGCTTTGAAGACTCTTTGATTGGTCAAACAACTCAAATTTGCAAGGTGAGGAAGGAAACCTCACGGTTTTTATTTTAACTTGTGCAAACTGTGCCCTTTTTCCTTTCTCTCTCTCTTGTTCTTTCTTTTCCTACCTCCCTTCTTTTTTTTTTTCTTTCTCCTTTCTCTTTCTTTCTTGGTTGTGCCGGATTCCCCAAGGCTGAGCCCCACAAAATGCTTGATTTGTTTTGTTTTTTCTTGCCTTCACATGGGCGGATTGCCCAATGTTTCCTTTTCCTCATTTTTCGTTTATTTCTTATTTATTTTCTTCCCATGGGAAAATTGCCCAATGTTCCATAGCTTTTGACTTCCTTTTCCACTTATTTTATGTGATGGAATCACATGGCAAATAGCTTGCCACCTTCCACCGACCAATTACATCTTATTCTTCACTTGTCATCATTTTTCATTCTTTTATTCTTTACACAATTTCTACTTTCTACTTTGTTTAATATTTCATTGTCCCAACCAAACCACATTCACTCCACTTTCTTCTTCCTTTTTTTGACCACCATTGCACCAATCACAATTCATGCAAGCAAATTTTAATCTTATGTTTTCTTTTACTTCACATGGTGGGGGTTCCACATGTCCCCCACTAACTTTTTCTTTTTACATGCTATGATTGCATGCAATAGTAATTCTCACATGTACATCTTATATTGCACATATTCTAATCTTCCTTGGTTAGTAAATTCCCCTTTTTAACTCCAAATATTGAAATCACAAATGAGTCCTCAAACTTTTCCTTATTTACCATGCGACCCCTCCAATTTTCATCTTTTACAATTGGGTCATTTCAACTTTTCTTAAACTCCAATTTCCTTCTATTTTCCTTCCTTTACACGTGTACAAACAAAATATAAAGTGTGTACTTCACCACGGTATCACCGTAATATTTAAATATATTCTTACTCGCGCTAGCTTTATTTAATAAGGACACGCGAACCCCACTAATGTCATTTTTCCTTCAAAATCCTTTCTTACTTCTCCCCCCCCCCCCTAACTTGGATTAGTCATATAACCTTTCTTTCTGACTAACTTTAGCAATAAATAAAATATTAATATTTTAATATTATTTTATTCTAAAATATTTTTTTCACATGTCACTGCTCTTTGGCACTTAAATGTAAGTCAAATGACCCTTCGTCTCATCGATAGGGCCTTATTGGCTTCTAAACGAGAGTATGGGGTGTTACAAGAATAATATAATTGGCTTCATATATATTGGAGAGATATGGACCAAATCATATCACTATATGAATTTGCTTTCTTCTTTGAACAAACATCTCTATGTTCAATTCATAAGAAAGTTCCATTTCACATGAAATCTTCCGTGTGAGCTTATGTGAGATGCAATTGATTTTGTGGTGGTTACAATCTTAGGCCAATGACAAAGGAAAATTTTTCATTCAATGTACTATGCTAGTAAGACATTGACAAATACCTAGATGAGCTACACTACCACTAAGAAGGAGATATTAGCTGTTGTCTTTGGATTTGATAAATTTCACCACTATCTTGTTGGCACTAAGGTGATTGTTTACACGGATCATTCAACAATCAAATATTTTATTGCTAAGAAGGATGTCAAACCACGTTTGATAAAATGGATACTTCTATTACAAGAATTTGATTTGGAGATTTGAGATAGAAAAAGCATAGAAAATCAAGTGGCCGGCCATTTATCGAGATTAGAGAATGGAGAACAAGTTAAAAATTTAACTTCGATCAATGAAACTTTTCCAAATGAACAACTACTTCATGTTGATCAGAAAAGACTACCATGGTATGCTAATTATGTGAACTTTATTATGTGTAATTGTCACGACCCGAAACTCCTATCGAGCCCGTGACAACTGCCGCGATGTCTCAATAGACATTTCTACCTTGAATGCTAACCGAAACCTCGCAATATTTACATATCAGTTTTTCCCATCTCCCCTATGAGCAATCATTTCCAACTTCACGTTTTAAAGGATTTAAGCATTTTCCAACTCAAAACAGTAGAAAAATAATTTTCGCCTCACAGGGGCATTTTTGTCATTTTCCCCAAAATTTTCGAAACCATTTAACAATGTAATATGTGAGTAAAAATGCATATTTCATAACAAAAAAAAACTAAGTTTTGCTATCTAAAACTTTCATTTGAAATGAAATTTTAACTATTAGAATATAATAAAAATATTAAATAAAATATTCCATTTTCTTGTAAAATAATTTTTATAGAGCAATCCGTAAATAATTTTTGGGACGTAAAAGCAAAATGAATTCTTACATATAATACTAAAGTTAACTAGAGTATGCAGTTATATTTACAATGACACTTGGGCCTCGAACGATAAAATTGAACTAAGGCTGTGAGTCAATAAACCTTTGATTTCCAAGGTTGCAACTCCAAAATTTGTCTCTTGATGATATCGGCTAACTATTGACTATCCTGAGCCTAAAATGGATGGAAAGGAGGGGTGAGATTTTATAATCCCAGTGAGTAAACAAATATCTCCTAAACTATCTAAAGTCGAGTAAATGGAGACGATCAAAACATTCTATAGTACTTTGATTTATAACGTTCTAAACTCATTTCAACTAGATGAAATAAATTCATTTTTACTCAAATAACCAATATGGCTTATGAATTTCTTAAAACTTGGCATATGCCAAAACTCATACGTGGCGACACCTTGATCAGAGGCATCCATCCGAGCTCGCCAAGGTTGTTAAAATTTCATAATTTCTCAAAACATAGCCGTTCATTGGCGTAAGTTGAGTTCGCCTTCACGTGGTGGTTTGGCGTGAAGTGAACTCTATCATACCTCAGGACAACACTTTATGCCTCTACAACTGAGATAAAGATATATAGTGGGGTTTATTGTGCCCCCTCTAAATAGGCTGGCCCACAAAAACCCAACTACTGCAGTAGTTCATATCCCACCAATTCAATAAACATTTCAATAGCATGACTTTGCAATTTCATTGCTAACCAATTTATCAGGACAAAGCAGGCAGTTCACATTTTTCAATACAGTTATCAATTCAGCCAATCATGCCATAATATCATAAGCCATTTAATTTAAATCATAATTTACAATAAAGCCTGTGGTCTCCAATTACTCTAATTTCAAATCAATCATCCAATTTTCAATTCAATTTATTTCATAAATTCACATTTTTCTCATAAAATAGGCAATTCACCATAAAAATCATTTTTTTCCACAAAATCACCAAATTGAGTAAAATCTACTCTAGATAATTAAGGCGATGGTAAGTTTACTCACAATATTAGGAGTCGATGTACTCCTAGTCCCGATCTTCGGGTACAATCTCTGTACTTTTACCAGAATGCTCACCACCTATATACAATACATGACACTTAATTCAATATATTGTGTCACATCATATAATTCTATTTTAGGCTCTACGTGGATGCTTGAAATGAGATGTAAAATCCTCGGGTCACTATCCAAATACAGTATTGACCTAATTCGATTTATTACCCGATTAAATGGCCAATACGTCCGATTTAACTCCAATTAATTCTATTTCTCTTTCAATACTCTAATTCATCAAATACTAGTCAATTAACATGAAATGTGGCAAAACCACCTTCACATTTCATTTTGTAATATTCGACCAAGTTGTGTCCACTAACATTAAAATTTTTCAAGCTACATTCTCACACCATAAATCATTAATTCCAATTCAAACCACTTGAAATTCAATTAAATTCATCACCAATAATTCACATAGGAAATTTGGCCTATGAAGGTTTAATGTGAAATTTGTGGTTTTCATACTAAATATCATCAATTTCAATTTCCATCACCACAATTAATTAAAACCATTAAATCCTAACCAATAACATAAAATGTCACAAAATTCTTTTCCAATATTCACTCCATAAAATTTGGCCTTGATGGGTACCAAAGATTTTGTGATTTTTTTCCACTTGTTTTCATACTACACATCACTAACTAACTAAAAACACTAAAATCTATTGAAATCTAACCAATTCAAGCATCAAAACCTCTTTCTCAAGCTTTGACCAGCAAGAACACCATCATGAGATCTTGATTCTCAACTATTTAAAATGGAAAATAATGTGCAAGAATGATAGATCACTAGCCAAAATCAAGAAATTTTACCTTTTCCACTTGTTTTCCTTGAATTTTCACACTTTTCTCTTGAATCTTGGTGGCTAGGGTTTGTTCTTCTTCCTTTCTTTCCTTTTCCCTCTTTGGTTGACCAACATGAATGAATTTTGGGGTTTTATGGGCTGATTTTTAAAGCTTTATATACATAGATATAAATGTGCCACATGTCATTTTTTTATTGGTCTATTTTTCATTGCTTAATAATTAAGTATTCCATCTCCACCACACATAATTTCTCACTCATCCATAATAATAATAAGTGTGATTCATGTGCTGGACATGTGTTGGGTGGTGCAAAATTACAATTTTGCCCTTGAGGTGGCAAAATTACCATTTTACCCCTGTGCTCCGAAAAATACTAGAATTATAATTTTTCACTTCTCAACCTCAAATCATATTGCAATAAGTCAAATGTGATCAAAATCTGTTCTAAAAATTCTCATTTTGTCCTCGGATGGCAAAATGACCATTTTACCCCTAGATCTCAAAAATTTTGATTTGACTCCAAATCAGTCCTCGAACTCTGTATCATCATTTTAAGTTATTTTTGGACTTTAAAATTCTCAATCTCATCTTAAAATCTTCATTTGAACTTGTTCAAGACTTAAATCGACTTAGTTGTACCTCTAGTTATAATATCGACTTTCAATGCTTTTCAGAGGCATTCGAGTATGCAAACCTTCATCTAGCACATGGATAACATGGCACATATTTTATAAAGTTGAGCTTTACAGTAATGTTCTTTCTCCATACTTGAATTCTCACTAAAGAAAAAAGTTTCTACATGATGTCAAGTATTATGTGTGGGATGAGCCCTTTTCATTTAAGCAATGTGTGGATCAGATTCTTAGAAATTGTATTTAAGAGGAAAAAGTTGATGACATACTTCAGCATTGCCATTCTTCAGACTATAGAGGACACTTTCGAGGAAATAGAATTACAAAAATAGTATTGCAATCATGCTTGTTTTGGCTTGCTTTATTTAAAGATGCTCACTATTTTGCTTTAAAATGTAATAGATGTCAACAAATAGGCAACATATCACTGAGACGTGATAAGCCCCTCAACAACATCCTTGAAGTGGAGATATTTGATTTATGAGGTATTGACTTTATGGGTCATTTCATATTTTTGTTCAATAGTCATTATATTTTGGTTGCTATTGATTATGTATCAAAGTGGGTCGAAGAAGAGGCTTTTCCTTTGAATAACTTCAAAGGTGGTGTTAAAATTCTTGAGAAAAAACATCTTTATTCAATTTGGCACACTAAGAACAATGGTTAATGATGAAGGTAGCCACTTTTGCAATAAGTACTTTACAACACTACTTTGAAAATATGAAGTCAAACACAAGATTGTAACTGCCTATCATCTATAGACAAGCGGCAAAGCTAAAGTGTCCAATAGAGAAATCAAGAGAATTTTTGAAAAAGACTATGTGTCCATCCAAGGAAGATTGGTCCAAGAGATTGGATGATGCACTTGGCTATCCTTGATAGGCAAGTCAAAAAGCTCCTTTCCAAGGATGTAGCCTCAGTGAAAATGTTATGGTAGAATCACACTAGTGAGGAGGTAACATGGGAAGCCGATGAGGAGATGCGGACAAACTATCCATGCCTCTTTACTACTTAGAGGTATGCTACCTTCTAGTTCTATTTCTTTTAATGGGTGAGAATGTGAGACCTCGATCTCTATAGACTTGTAACTAGGAGTAGACACAGTAACACAGACTAGGGGTAATTTCGTCATTTTCCTGAGTGAGCTCTTAAAAGTAAGTTTCAAACAATATTAAAGTCTAAGTAGGCTTAAGGCATAAACGAATGATGAAAATGAGGGTAAAATAATGAAGGAAATAGAAATAATGAGGATTTCCATAATAGGGGTAAAATGGTCATTTTTCATTTTAGGCTGAAATTTTTCAATTTTCATGAAATCGAGTATTTTTAGACTATTATAGACCTGGTCCTAGTGTAAAAAAAGTAAAAAGATTGCACAAGGAAATAGAGGAAGACAAGTTAACTTGTTCAGGGCATTTTGGTAATTTAAGCAAAATTGGATAAGCCTTAGATATATATATATATATAAATTTCAGCAGCTTCTCTTCATTTTCCAGCAACTTCTTCTTCCCATCTTTCTCTCCATCTTACGTTTCTTCATCTTCCATAGGGGTTTTTCTTCAAGTTTCCATAACTCTCTCAAGTTAGTCTTAAATTTTCATGCTTTTTGCACATTTTTATAAGTCCTTTGTGCTTTTTTACTCTTTCCCCTTAAAACCCTCAAAAGTTTTACCTTAATACTTTCTCTCACTAGTTAGGTGTTTTAGAGAGAAAGAGAAACCTTCCATAATAGCTTGGGAATTCTTGAGGAGAAATTCAATTACAAATCTAGCAAGGTGAGTAATGAAATTGAGTTGATTTTTGAATTGGTTAAGGATGGCTAGTGGGTAGAATTGTGAGGGTTTTATTGTTAAGATTAATTATTCATTTTAGTGTAACTAGAGTAGTGCAAATAATAACCATTTAATAGTAGTTAGAAGCTAGTTAGGAATAAATATAGAACTTGGTTTAAGAAATAGCTTTTGGAATGGTATTAATGCCAAGTTGGGTTGAATGCTATATTACTGTGTGATAGGTTCCAACGAGGCTCCACATCCCCATCCGGAACATTTATTGAAGCTAGTGTTAATCAAAATGTCAATAAAGACCGATGAGTGAACTTGCATTAAAATTGCTTGGAAAATAAATGCATGTATGTTGATTGTATCACTTGAAATGTTTTAATTGTTTTAGCTTCAAAACATGCACGGGAACAAGCTTTTATTGAAATGTTTATGCATTATGAAATGCGATTGTAATGAATTTGCAAAATCCTTTTATATGTCGATATGTATATATATATATATATGTATTGTACATTTGTGGATGAAATTGTGTAATGAATATGACCGTGCGTGTGCACGATGTGGGGGGATGCACATGCTGATGATGACTAAGTATGACCGTGTGTGTGCACGATATGGGGGGATGCACTTGCCGGTGATGACAGGGTGTGGGGGTGTGGAGGATGACATTAGTTGTGCGCGATGTGAGGGTTGCACATGAGCTGGTAATGTAGAGGTGATATTTGTGGTTATATATGTGTAAATATACTTATGAAATAGAAAGTTTATGAATACGGTTTATGGTTGTAATGTATGTGAATCATGCATGTTGTACCTTGAGAAATGGTAAGTGTTTTAATATGAGTTTATTGCAGTAAAAATGGTTTCCTTTGTGTTCAACAAAAACACTTTTTTTTATGCTCTGTTTCTAGCTGCAGCAAGACTGTTTTTGGTTGCAGCCAGAAACTCTCAAGTGGTTCCAGAGTCCTATGCCCTGCTTTTACTTTGATAATTTTTTTGATCATCTTTTATTCAGAACTATGTAAAGCAATCAAACACTAAAGTTGTAGCCCAGTCTCCTAGCTTTCTAATGGTCCAAAAATCATGTCAATTCGACCTCTGTAGTGTGATATATGCTTGAAAAACCGAACCATATGCAAACTTAGAATACCTTTCTACTGCAGTAAGAGTGCTTTCAATTTGAAAAATATTTTAACCACCTTCCATTTAGAACTGGGCAAAGTGGTCAACATCAAAGATGTAGCCCAGCCTCTTATCTTTCTATTGATCTAAAAATAATGTCAATTGGACTTCTGTTGTGAGAAATATACTTGAGAAACTGAAGCATATGCAAACTAAGAATGCCTTTCGCTGCAACGAGAAATGTGCTGTCACATTGCTACCTTGCTTAGTTCTGATGTAATTTTTTTCTTTCACTCCTTTATCTACATGATTAAGCATTGGTTTTTGCAACATTAAGAGTTTACTAATTGATTGTGAGGCCTTGACCTCTATAGACCCGTAGATAGAATGCTTGCATACTTGAAACACCTCAAAAAAATTATCAAAGGTCGGTATTGTACCAAGTGGTACAATTAAGTTGAATTAAACCTCGAACTAGTCCAAATAGAGATTTTAAGATGAAATTGAGAATTTTTAAAACCCTAGAATGACTCAGTATGGTGATTTGGAGTTCGAAGATCGAATTGGAATCAATTGAAATTTTCACTTCATAAGGGCAAAATGGTCATTTCGCCACTCGAGGTCAAGATTGGAATGTTGGATGAAATTGTTGATTAAGATTGATTGTTTGGAGTATGATTTGAGATTTGGAAGTGAAAAATCTTAATTTTGATATTTTTTCGAGCATAAGGGGCAAAATAGTCATTTTGCCACCGTAGGGGCAAAATTGTAATTTTGCTCCCCAACACTTGTCAAGCCCATAAATTGTAGCCATTAGCATTTTACATCATGGATAATTAAAGGATTTTATGTGGTGGAGAATGAAGGCTTAATTATTAAGTTTGAAAAAATAGGCCAATGATATGGAGACAAGTGTCAAGGTTGATTATTTTATTAATTTCTTAATAAAATCAGCCCATAACCCTCCCACACTCATTCATATGGTTGGCCAAAGAGAGAAAAAAGTGAAAAGAAGAAGAACAAAACCCTAGTTAGCAAAATTCAAGGGAAAAGTGTGAAATTTCAAGGAATCAAAGTGAAAAAAGGTAAGATTTTTCAATTCTAGCTTGTGATCTACATTACCCATGCATTCTTTTTCAATTTTCAAGGTTGAATCACAAGATTTCATGATGAATCTCTTGCTGGCCGAATATATAGAGAGAGGTTTTGATGGTTGATTTTGTTAGATTTCACTATATGTTAGTGTTTTTAGTTAGTTTGTTGTGTTTAGAAAGAAAATAAGTGAGAAAGATTGCATGTTCAATACCCACCCTTCATGGCCGAACCTTACATGTGGAGTATTGATGGTGGATTGATTTTATTTCAAGTGAATTGGATGAGAATGAATGATTTGTGATGTACAAATTTAGCTTGAAAAATTTTTAGTGTTAGTAAGTCCACTATGGCTGAATATTTCAAAATGGAATGTGAAGGTAATTTTGTCACATTTCATGCTAATTGATTAGTATTTGATGAATTAGAAGTATTGGAAGAGAAATGGAGTTAATTGGAATTAAATTGGACGTATTGGTCAATTAATCGGGTGACGGATCGAATTAGGTCAATACTGTATTTAGATAGTTAGCTGAGGATTTTCATCCCATTTCATGCATTCATATAGAGTTTAAATTAGTTTAATACGATTTAGCACAAATGCAGTAATTGTTTGATTGTGCAATATGTCTAGGTGGTGAATCCTCTGATAGGGGCAAAGGAATTGTACTCGAGGATTTGTAGTTGAAGTACCTAAATTCGACTCTCGAAAATTTATGAGTGAACTTACATTCCAAAAAAATTGTTTTGGGAATGCGAATATATTTGAACAGACATTTGAATGATTTTATTCAATTTTTCTTTAAAAAGAATGGGTACCAAGGGAACAAGCCTTTAGTGAAATATTTTTAATGATGTGGAATTGGATTGTGCTGAATTTGTGTACCTCTATGTGATGCTGATATGTATTCCTAAGAAAATTTTGTGAAATTGGTGTAACCGTGCACGTGCGGAGTGGGCAGTGCACATGCCTGTTAAATGACAATATTGTGTAATAATTACAAACGTGCATGTGCGGAGTGGGTAGTGCACATGTCGGTTGAATGACAATATGGTGATAAATACAACCGTGCATGTGCGAAGTGGGTAGTGCAATGCCGGTAATGATGTGCGACTAGAAAGTGCAGTAGAGTGGAGAAAAAATGGTGTGGTATATGTAACTGCACGTGATTTTATCTATATATGTGTGATATAATGTGCATGATGGAAAAATGTGATTTGTATGGTATGTGAAACCCTTGTTTCGTGACAGTTTGTGATAAACCGTCAATTTTGCTATCTAGCTAGAATGATTGGTGTAATTTCATGGTTGCTTTATCACTGAATGTTTAATAGTTCCAAGTTAAGTGGAAGGGGTTTTAATATTAGCTAGATCAAAATTGTCTCGTTTCCAATCAGTGCATCATGGTTATCAAATTTCCTGGTTAATATTGCTTGTTCCCTTATAATGTTCACTTACTGAGTCTTGTACTCACTTTTTTAAAAAAATTCATGTTTTCAAATTTAGAGGAAGTGGGGACTTAGACCAAGTCGTCTACACATGCTCATCTTTGGTACGTACTATGGCATCTCAGTAGCTGTGCCTTTATTCAAAGTTACTCCGCTGACGGTTAAACGTCTTATGTTATGTGGACATGTATAAGTAATGAAATCCACTAAGAGTCATGCTATGTTACATTTGATTACTGATGCCATGATAAGTTGGCAAACAGGTGACACTGTTTTGGCATAATACAAATGTGAGTATTTGATTGCCGTAGTCTATCATTGTATATTTTAATCGATAATGCCATCATGGGTTGGCTACGTTCACACCAGTTGGAGTGCGAATGGATTCATTCATTGATAAGACGTTAAGTAATACGAATGGGATAGGCTTGCTTGGGCTTGGTGAGCTTTGCTCATTGGGTCCATGCGCCGGTCATGGCCTAAAAATTGGGTCGTGAAATTGATGTTTGAAATAAAGGGTTTTAATAAGAGGTTAAACTAAATTGCATTGTTTTCAAAATAAGTGCATCATGATTTTCAAATTTTCCTTATCGTTGCTTGTTCCCTTCTTATGTTCACTCACTGAGTTTATACTCACTATTTTCAACTTCATGATTTCAGATCCGGAAGTGGTTGAGACCTAGATAAAGGTGTCCCCGTATAACCTTTGGTAGGTATCAATGGCATTCAATAGCTGCACACTCACTGTGGTCATTCCGTTGGACGTCAAGGGTCATTTTTGTTTGTGAATACGTTTATGTGATGTAAAGTATTAAGTTACATGTCTTAGACACTATATGCATATTTTGATTAGTAATGCCACTATGAGCTGGAAATGGTTAACTTTATTTTGAGTTAGTATAAATGCAAGTATTTGAAATTTATAGGTTGGAACTATGAAATGTGACATTAAGAGTAGTTAATGGAATGTTGAGCCGGGTTATGTGAATAGGCTTGCTTGGGTTTAGTGGGCTATGCCCATTGGGTCCCTGCACCGGTCATGGCCTAAAAATTTGGTCGTGACAATATAAATTATTTGTAACAACCGCTCCTTGGTCCCTACCGGCGTCCGAGACCTCTGGAAAGAAACCTGCCAAGTCCCGAGCAAGCCTTAATAGAAATACTCGTTAGTTCATCATACTCATTTACCAAACCAAGTTATCACTTTAAACCATATGCTCTCGTGACATGAATTGAATAATAGACATAATGAATCAATTTGATCCTTAAGTCATTTAATCATAAGTATATACAATGAAGTCTAAGGTCTCCAATTTGTCATTTATATCAAGACCAATATCCATTTACATATTAATAAACAAGATACAATGACTCAACTCTAATAGCGGAGCGACTTCGAATGGAAGGTTAAGAGGTGTAATTACCTACGATGCAGTAAATCTTGGTGCGCTGAACAGTGCACTTGAGTGGATTACTTATCTGCAAAAGGAAATAAGGGGTGAGTCTCACAGACTCAGTGATCATAGACTCTGTGAGTAAGGTGTAGATGGGAAACAAGTGTAAAGCAGATAAGTTTGAATGTTAAAAATATACGAATACATAAACCATTTAAACTTAAACGGAGATTTGTGCCTTATATGGGAATCCAGAATTTTAATGCAAGATAGTTATTTCAAACCCAATATATATCAAATCCAGTGCGAATAAAAGTTTCCACATCGAAACCGACAAATAACTCTATTCAAAACAAATCATTTGAAGTATTACATTAAAACTAGTGTACATAAAAGATTTCTTCCAACGAAATCATTTGACATTTTACTCAAATCAAATTAGTAGAATTACGCAAGCTCCCACAAAATCAAATATTAATCAAGCTTATATGCAAATCACAAATCACCTCGTACGCGAGGAGTTAAATCCATATCATCGTATAAATAGGGGAGTTGCAGAAAATCCTATAGTTTTCACCATGCGAAGAAATACGAGTTTGAAAATCTCACAGAGATGTCACTCTTGAGTAAGTAATAATAATAATAACTCATGGTTCTGCTACCACGTAATAACATCCGGGAGCCTCACCCACTGGATCCCACATGTCATAGCAATCTCAACAATGTTGGCCGACATTGGAGAAATCAAGTGGTCGCAACCACGCATAACATCTTGTGGCCTGACCACATATGTAGAACACAGACCATGACCCCAGCCATGTCTAATAGCTTGTCAGTGACCCAAAGGTTCTCTAGCTAGAGCTCACTTGTTTATAAGTGTGACACTTAGCCGAAGTAATAGTCGGCCTATTCTTGAATCTTCTAGTTTAATAAAACCATTTTAAAAATCAAGTTGATTTCTCAAAAGATCATTTCAAAACCATTTCCAAAGTACCAATTGTAGTAATATGATGAAAATCCCTTTTTGTAAGACATTACATTTGCATGAGGTTTTAATATCAAAATGGCATGGTGAATATGTGGTTAATTCATGAATGCACATCACACAAACATTAAGGCACATTTTGATAGAAAATCATGGTACAAAGGCTTGTTTCCCGATTTAAAAAAAATCCTTTACATATACAATTTATACATATATAGTCAAAGGACGTTCAAACATTATAGCATTCACAATCTTCTAGAATTTCTACCTGCTTATGTGTCCACAAATTTGCGTTTAAAGTAAACCATACATATATATGTAGTAACAAAAATTTTAAAATAGACACCCCCTACTCACTTTACGATAGTGGGATACTACGTCGCTATTGACTTAGATGCGTATCTAGCTATTTCTACTTGCCGATCGCTCATCACTTCCCTATGCATGCCACCATAGCACACTATCTTTACTTTTGCACTTTCTGTTGGCTCCATTAGTTTTTGATGATAATAAAACATTCCCATCCTTGTGTGTCTAACCTATCTACCTAAGTGTGCAGGACAAAAGCTTATATGCAAACAATAAAGCAATCCTTCAAAATCATACACTTGAAGTCAAATGAATAAAGGGGACATGACTGATTAAAAAGAAGGAAGCTCCTTAGTTGATTAATGAAGGATGTTGGTTAACTAAAATTCAAATTGGAGAAATGGCAAGTTGAAGAATGTTGAGAAACAGAATCAACTTAGTCGACCAAGAAATGAGTTAGTCGACTGAATGCTCTATCACGACTTGGAACTCCTATCGAGCCCGTGACAACCACCACGATGTTTCGATAGACATTTATTACCCGGAATGCTAATCGAAACCTCGCAAGGCTTTAATATCAATTTTCCACTTCCCATGTGAGTAACAGTTACTAAATATCATAGTTAGAGGAATATATATTAATTTGAAATCAAAAACAGTCAAAAATAAATTTCTACTACATAGGGGTATTTTGGTCATTTTTTTGAAAAATTTCGAAATTAGGTAAAAGTACAATATACAAGTAATAAACATTCATTTCATGTGTAAAAATAAATTTAGTTGTCTAAATCATCAGTTTAAAGTGAAATTTTAGCTACTCAAGCTAAATAAAAATAATAAATAAAATATTACATTTTCTTATAAAACAATTTTTATAGAATTATCGGTAAGTAATTTTTATAATAGAAAAGCAAAATAAATTCTTACATACAGTGGCACATGCAACCAGGTATTCAAAATATTTTACAATGACATGTGGGCCATATAGTAAACAAACATGTACAAAAGAGTAGACCTTCAATTTCTAAGGATGTAAGTCCAAAAGTAGATCCTCGACGAAATGGACTATCTATCGACTATCTTGAGCCTGAAATGGGTGAAAATTAGGGTAGTGAGTTTGTATAAACTCAGTGAGTAAACAGATATCATCTAAAATATCTAAAGCTGAGTAAATGGAGACAGTTAAAATATATTAGTATAAAATGATTCATAGCATTTCTAACTCATTTCAATAAGATAAAATAGATTTATTTCACCCAAATAATCAACAAGGCTTATGATTTCCTGAAAAACTTGGCTCATGCCAAAAATCATTCTCGGGGATACCTTGGCAAAGGCATCTAACCGAGTCCGCCAAGGCTATTAAAAAGCCATGTACGCATAAAACATGTTTTTATTTTGAAAACATAGCCATTCCTTGGCGTCAGCTGAGTCTCACCCTCACGTGGTGGTTCGGCGTGAAGTGCACTCAAACCTCACCTTAAGAGATACCCTACGTGTCTTTCTACCGAGGTAAGATATAACCGGGTTACCGTGCCCCTCTAATAGGCTGGTCGACGGTACCCGCCACTGCAGTGACTAATTAATTAACCCACCATATCAATAAAAATTCAGCAACATGACATGGCAATTACATTACTACCCAGCCTATCACGGCAAACAAACAGTTCATATAATTTAAACACAATTTCCAATTCAGCCACTCATGCCCACATTATCATAAGTCATTCAATTCAACCCATAATTTACAACACAACATGTAGTCTCCAATTACTCCGTTTTCAAAGCCATCATTCACTTTCAAGACAATTTATAAAATCATTTCATTAAATCACATTTTCCTTATAAAACATAAAGATTTACCATTTAAACTCATTTTCCATAAAATCACAAGAACGAATTAAAATTCACTTTAGATAATCAAGATGATGATAAGGTTACTCACTATATCAGGAGGTTGAAATACTCTTATTCTTGGTCCTATGGCACAATGTCTTTACCCTTGTTAGAGGGCTCACCACCTATACACAATACATGACACATAATTCAATATATTGTGTCATACCATTGTATATCTATTTCAGGCTCTATATGAATGCATGAGGTTGTTTGGATAGTCAGTTAAAGACGGTGTTACACGTTGGTTCAATTATGATCGAAATGGATCGATTTTCGACCTAATTCGAACTCTCCACTTTTGATTAAATTAAAACATCCAAATTGACTCCAAATATATTCATTACAATTCCACTATCCCAAATACACCAAAGTGCCTCAATGAGCTTGATTTTTTTCATTGTCATTCAACTTGTTTACTAAATGAACTATACTTAAAAATCACCATTTTCTGTTTCCATCCCCACAATTCATTAAATCCTATCTATATAACATAAGATATCACAAGAATCATCATCACTAGGTTCCTTATGAAATTCGGCCATGGAGAGTGGTTAAAGAGCATGTGATATTTCTTACTCGTTTTCTTTCCAAACATGATAAATTAACTAAAAACACTAAAACATCTTAAAATCTAATCAAATCCACCATCGAATTCTCTCTCCTTAAGTTTGGCCAGCATGCTATCCTTCATGATATCTTGTGATTCAACCATGGAAAATGAAAAAGAATGCATAGGAAAGGTAGATCACAAGCTAGAATTAAGAAATTTTACCTTTGGTTGTTTGATTCCTTGAAATCTAGTGAATTTCTCTTGAGTTTTCCTCACTAGGGTTTTGTTATTTCTTTTTCTTCTTTTCCTTGAGTTGGCCAACCATATGAGAGTGATATGGGAGATTTATGTGCTGGTTTTTAATGTAAATTATAAAATAATGAAAGCTTGCCACTTGTCACCACTCCATCGGTCCATATTTAACACTTAACAATTAAGCTTTTTTTCACCACCACATAAAATATCTCAATTATCCATAATATAAAATGTTAATGGATAAAATCCATGGGCATGACAAGTGTTGGGTGATGTAAAATTCCAATTTTGGCCTTGGGTGGTAAAATGACTATGTTGCCCTTATGCTCGAAAAAATGTCGGAATTAAAATTTCTTACTTTTCAAACTCAAGTTATGTTCTAAATAGTCAATCTTGGTCAAAAACCTCTTCTAACATTCCAATCTTAACCTCGGGTGGCAAAATGACCATTTTGCCCCTACGTTATGAAAATTCCAATTTGACTCTAAATTAGTATTCGAACTCCGAATCACCATATTAAGTCATTCTAGGGTTTTAAAAATTCTCAATTTCATCTTAAAATCAGTATTTGTACTAGTTCGAAGCTTAATTCAACTTAGTTGTAACACTAAGTACACTATCAATTTTTTTACAATTTTTTTGAGGTATTCAAGTATGCAAACGTGTTGTCAAATACATGAATGACATGGCAAGTATATTATAGGGTTGGGCTTGACATGCTCTCTGCTAGAATCTGCGACCAGAAGACAGAACCAACTTAGTTGACCAAGGAAAAAGTTAGTTGACTAAGAGCTCTCTGTCTGCAATTTGAACTAGAGCACTAGAGGACAAATTAATGGCTAGAACCAACTCTCAACTGCTTCCAACGGTCATAAACTACCAAGCAGCCATCAGACTTGTTTCTTCAAGTATAAAAGGGTATTCAAGTGATTAGAAATCAGTTTTTGAGAGCTTTTTGGAGAGAGATCAACACTTTAAAGTCGAAAAGAGCTAGAATACCAGCAAAACCTTCTAATTTCTCACTGCACTCAACTCCCATCTTTGTAATTGTGAGCTACACTTTAACTTGTACCAATTAGATCGGCTTAGTGATCACTAGGTACTTCATTTTACCCTTATTTACCTCTGTTTTTAGAGTGAGAGAGTCACTCTAAAGGTTGTTTCAAGCAAGGTATGCATGAAAGAGTTAAGGTTCTAACTTAGCCTTGAAAAGGTAGGTGTTCGGTTTTGGTTGAGCCTTTGAAAAACCATTGTAAAAGTTGTGGCTGAGCCTGGTAAAAGCCATTGTAAAAGCTTGGTGGGAGCTTGGTAATTCCACCAGTTGTTAGTGAATTTTGGTGAAAATCCTCGGTTGGATAATCAAGGTAGTGGACGTAGGTCTTGAACTAAACCACTATAAATTGTTGTTCATTGTCTATTCTGTTTTATTTTCTTAGTTTTCAAGTGCAGTTCCCAATCTTGATTGGGAGTCGAATTGTTCTATTTACCCCCCCTCTAGCACATTTTATAAGGACCAACACTTTCTAACAGTAATCCAAATTCAATATATTTAGTGTATATTATTTCCACTTCTCTTTCTCATTCAAGCATGAATCCTTATTCAACTAACTTACATCTTGTCACAGCCCAAATTCCTGGGCCATGACCAGTGCATGAGCCCAATAAGTGTAGCTCACCAAGCCCAAGCAGGCTTATCCCATTTATTTTAATTCACGATTTGTCAACTAATACGGCCATATGCATTCTCAAACAGTGTGAAGATAGCCAATTCACAACGGCATTAACGATTAAAATATATATTCATACATTGTTCATGATATCTAACTCAGTAATTACATTACATGAACATATTCATATAACAAAAAAGACCCGTGACTTCCAATAGTGGACTACAGAAAAATGTAGCTATTGAATGCCGAGCACCTACCCAAGAGACGAATTACGAGCACTCCTCGACTAGGACCTAACAGTCTCTTGATCTGAAAACATGAATTTTTAAAATCGTGAGTACAAAACTCAGTGAGCGAACATTAGAAGGGAACAAGCAATATTAGCCAGGGAATTTTAGTAACCATGATGCACTGATTGGAAACAAGGTAATTTTGATCTAGCTAATATTTAAACCCTTTTTCCTTTAACCTAAAATTTATTATGCGTTCAAGGATAAAGCATCCCTGAATTTACACCAATCATGCTAGCAAGATTGCAAAATCTACGGTTTATCACAAACCGTCACAAAACAAGGGTTTCACATACCATACAAACCACATTTTCCATCATGCACATTATATCACGCAAATATATATATATATATATATAAAATCACATGCAATCACATACACCGCCAGGACTTCACCGTCCCTGGTGGTAAAAGAGATAACTATTAGAGCACTAATCAAGAGGTATCACTCAACATCATTTCCAGGCTCCAGGTCAGAAAATCACTTAGCAAGGGATATCACTCAACATCCTTTCCAAGTTCCTAGGTAGAGAATCACTCGGCAAGGGGTATCACTCAGCATCCCTTCCAAGTTCCTAGGCGGAGAATCACTCAGCAAGGGGTATCACTCAGCATCCCTTCCAAGCTCCTCTACTCTGGTGCATTCCCTACTTGCACCAAGCCATATGACCGTGTGTGCACTCCCTACTCACACATCCTTTGGTCATTCATACATATTACTTATTCATTCATATTGCTATCAACACAACCAATGAGCATGTATTCATTTTATTTACACAATGTACACACTCATAACATTAAATAATTCTTAAAGGCTTGTTCCCGGGACTCATTTAAAAATAAGAATTTAATATAATCATTCAAGCATTTCATCTCAACTTAATTAAAATTTCCTAAAATAAATTTTGAAATGCAAGTTCACTCACAAATTTTCGAGAGTTGAATTCGGGTACTTTGACTACTAATGTACAATTTCTTTGCCTCTATCAAAGGATTCACCACCTTGACATATTGCACAATCAAGCAATTGCTACATTTGTGCTAAATCGTATTAAAACTACTTTAAATTCTATATGAATGCATGAATTGGGATACAAATTCTCAAGTAACTATCTAAATATGATATTGACCTAATTTGATCTGTCACCCGATTAAATAGCCAACGCATCCAATTCAATTCCAAATTACTCCATTTCTTTTCTAATACTTCAATTCACCAAATGCAAGCAAAATAACCTAAAATTATGTATAACCACTTTCACATTTCTTCATGGTAAATTCGATCATGGTGGGTGCATTCACACTAATATTTTTCCCACTTAATTTTCTCACCATAAATCATCAATTCTCAACCAATTCACTTGATACAAAATCAATTCATTCTCAACACACTAAAAGGTAGGTTCGGCCAATGAAGGGTACCAAAGATTAGGTGTTTTTTCTTCACTTGTTTTCATACCACATATCATTAACTAACCGAAAACACTAACATAAGTTAAATTCAAGCCAATTCCATCATGAATTCCTCTCCATACCCATTTGGTTAGCCATGATACCTATTTGCAAACTTTGATTTTAGCCATGGAAATAAGAAAATAAGGCATGGGTAATGTAGATCTCAAGTAAAAATAAAGAAATTTTACCTTGCTTGATTTCTTGAATTTTCACACTTTCCCTTTGATTTTCTCCTCCTAGGGTTTTGTTCTTCCTTTCCTCTTGTTTGGCCGACCATGGGGATGAAAATGGGCTAGTTTTATGCCTTTTATAAGGAAAATAATAAAGTATTAAAAGCTTGACAGTTGTCATTTTCTCATTGGTTCATTATTTTAAATTCTTATCCTTTACTATTTATTTCTCCACCACATAAATGCCATATTTATCCATTCCATTAATGAATAAAATCCTTTCGTCTTGACAAGTGTTGGAGGTGAAAAATTACTGTTTTGCCCCCAAGGTGGCAAAATTACCATTTTACCCCTATGCTTCGAAAAATACCAGAATTAAAATTTGTCACTACTAAACCTCATATTATACTCCAATTGATCAATCTAAATCAAAATTTTCATTAAATATCCAAATCAATTTTTTTGAGTGGCAAAATGACCATTTTGCCCCTACATAGTCAATATTCTCGATTGACTCCAAATCAAACCTCGAACTCTAAATCACCATTTTAAATCAGTCTGTGGGTTTTAGAATTGTTAAATTCATCCTAGAATCTCTATTGGAACTAGTTCGAGGCTTAAATCCACTTGATTGTACCACTGGGAACAATACCGATCCTTTAAAAAAAAAATTTTTTTCGAAGTGTTTCAAGTAGGCAAGCATTCTATCTACAAGTCCATAGAGGTAGTGTCAAGCCCAACTCTAAAATATCTATCATGTCATGCATATGATTGACATCATGCTTGCACACTAGAATATATAAAAAAAATAGATAAAAGTCGGTATTGTACTTAAAAGTACAACTAAGTCGATTTAAACATCAAACTAGTTAAAATAGGGATTTTAAACTGAAATTGGGAATTTCACAGTCTAGGGATGATTTAAAATGACAATTCGAAGTTCGAGGGCCGATTTGGAGTCAATCGGGAAAATTGACCGATTAAGGGTAAAATGGTCATTTTGCCACTCAAAATTTAAATTTTGATATTTGATGAAATTTTTAGTTAATATTAATCATTTGGAGTATAATATGAGATTTAGCAGTGAAAGATTTTTAATTTTCGATATTTTTGGAGTATAGGGGTAAAATTGTAATTTTACCTTATCGAGGGTAAAATGGTAATTTCCACCGCCCAACACTTGTCAAATTTGTGGATTTTATTTATGGTGGGAATGGATAAATATGGCATAAATATGTGGTGGAAAATTAAGTGAAAAAGTCAAAATAATTAAAATTATGGACCAATGATGTTGTGCCACATGTCAAGCTTGAATTCTTTAATATTAAACTTCAAAAATTAGCCATAAAACCCCCATTTTCAGCCCCCATGGTCGGCCAAACAAGAAGAAAGGAAGAACAAAGGAAGAAAAAAAAAACTAGGTGGAAAAATCAAAGACAAAGTGTGAAAATCCAAAGAATTAAGCTAGGTAAGGTGAAATTTCTTTAATTTTCGTTGAGAACTACACTACCAATGCATTATTTCTTTATTCCATGAATGAATGACATGTTTTCATGAGGAATTAGTGGCTGGCCGAATGGGTATGTGTCACGACCCAATTTCTGGGCCATGACCGGCGCAAGGACCCAATGAGCATAGCTCATTAAGCCCAAGCAAGCCTAATTTCACTTACTTTATCCCATACATGCTCGTGTGAGGCATCCACACGTAACACACCCAATGTACATACAATGCCAACTAACAGTGACATATCCAATCACACATACACACACACACCCTTTCCGGGTGTGGACACAGCCAATTCACAATAACATTATTAATCATAGTATACATGCACTATTCCAGTCATGTATTTAGCAATTTACATTGCTCACACACTTACATTCATACCTGTCAGAAATAGACTTTAACAGTGTACATTACATGTACATAACCATCATACAAAACCCAAGACTTCCAGCGGAGACATGTATAATAAAAGGGTATCATTATCGAATGCCAGATACATACCCAGGAGATGCTCTACGAGGACTCCTCGATTTAGGGTCCAACAATCTCCTGATCTGAAAACATGAATTTTATAAAACGTGAGTACGAAACTCAGTGAGTGAATATTAGAAGGGAACAAGCAATCTCGTCTAGGAAATTTAACAATCATGATGCACTGGTTGAAGATAGGCCATTTTTTTTTCTAACTACTATTTCAAACCCTTTTTCCCTTACCCAGGAATTTATTACGCATTCAAGGATTAAACATTCTTGAATTTACACTCATCATTCTATCAAAGTAGTAAATCGACGGTTGTTTACAAACCGTCACATAATAAGGGTTTCACAACCCGTACAATTTATATATGCATATGTACCACGTACAATTTAATTCACCAATCATTCTATCTCATTCATTATCCCATCTTTTCCTCCACTCTGCTATACTCTCAACTCATACATCATTACCGGCATTGCACTTCCCACTCCGCACATGCACGGTAGTAATTATCACAACCTTTATCATTAGACCGGCATTGCACTTCCCACTCCGCACATGCACGGTCGTAATTATCACAACCTTTATCATTAGACCGGCATTGCACTTCCCACTCCGCACATGCACGGTCATAATTATCACAACCTTTATCATTAGACCGGCATTGCACTTCCCACTCCGCACATGCACGGTCGTAATTATCACACTCTTTATCATTCAACCGGCATTGCACTTCCCACTCCGCACATGCACGGTCGCATCAATTTCACCATAATTTATTAATAATGCATATCGGCATAATACAAGGGTACACAGATTCAGTACACTCAATTTCACATAATTTCTCAATAATACATATAGGCATCATGTTGATATACACAGATGCATAACAATCATATTTAACGTCACTGAAATATTTTCATCTTCAGTTTCAAACAATTCGCATACCATACAATCACATATATACACAAATACATAAGCAATCATATACACTGCTAATATTCACTATCCTTAGTGGAAAAACATTTATTAGGGAACTTGGCAAGCAGTATCACTCAACTTTGCCGCCAAGTACCTGGGCGAACATCACTTGGTAAGGGGTATCACTCAGCATCCCTTCCAAGCTCATGGGCAGAAATCAATTGGTAAGGGGTATCATTTAGCATCCCTTCCAATCTCATGGGCAGGAATCAATTGGTAAGGGGTATCACTTAGCATCCCTTCCAAGTTTTCAGGCGAGAATTTCTCGGTGAGGGGTATCACTCAGCATCCCTCTTTACACACCATATTGCCGTATCCAAAATCATCGACATGTGTTTCCCACATATCGTACACATGTACATATATATATCAACACAATTAAATATCAATGCATTGCACGTATTTACACATGTGTGACAACACGTTATAAGAACACAAAATTTCGTGCCTTCAAGCATGCCACATAATTCCATGCCTTCAAGCATATCACCTAATTTCTATGCCTTCATGCATAACACATAATTTTATGCTTTCATGCATAACTCATATTTTCATGCTTTCATGCATAACACATATTTACCACATAAAATCATTTTTCTCAAAGGCTTGTTCCTGGCACGTATTTTTAAAAACTTTGGATAAATCATTTAATTATCCTAATCAATACAATGTGCATTTCCCAAATAATTTGAAATGCAAGTTCACTCACCGTCTCACAAATCTGGATTCCGGATGCTCTCGGATTAAAAATCCTCTATCGCGATTCCCTTGCTTTTCTCGGATTTCTCACCACCTTAACACAGAATAAAATTAAGAAATTTACTAAATTGCCCAAACTAACATAAACTAATTTAAATTGCTAACGTATGATGCACAAAGGCAAAAATGCGTCCGATTATCGCTTTAACGCGGTATTGCCTAATTTCGACCGCTCAGCCGATAAATTGGCCAATAAGCCCGATTTGATTCCAAATTGCACAATTCTTTTTCTAATACCTTAATTCACCACAAACCATTTAATTAATGCCAATTTCAGCTTTCATTATTTTCCATTTCCTTATGGAAAAATTCGGCCAATACAGTGCATTAGCACTGAAAATTTTTCTACTTCATTTTTCACTATAAATTGTCATTTTCTAATTTCTTTCATTTCAAATGAAATCATTTCATTTGAAATGACCCAATTTCCTCATACACTCTCCACCCTAGGATCGGCCTAACAAAGCACAACCATGAGATTCAATTTCTTTCTTCCATATTTCTTCATAATCATGCTTAACTACCTCTAACTACTAACATAGTCTAAATTCAATCCAATCCAACATCAAATCTCTACTCATACCCATTTTTCAGAATCCATTCTTTCATGATATCTCCATATTTAACCATAGAATTCAAGAACAAAAGCATAGATAAGCTAGGGTTAGAGGAAATCTAAAGAAAAGTTACCTTTGTTTTGCTTGAATCTTGAAAAACACTTGAAATCTATGGATTTTTGGCTAGGTTTTATGTTTTTCTCCTTTGTTCTTCTTTTCTTCCCTTCAATCGGTTTTTGTTCCAGAATTTAGAGAGAGAAATGAGGGCTAAGGCTGATTTTTATGGCTTAAATAATAAAATATAAAAGCTTGCCACGTGGCACCATGTGATTGGCCCATTTTTTTTTGACTTTTTGACTTTTTCTTCCATATATTCTCCACCATTTGATTCATCAAGCCCAAATCTGATCCAAGGATGATCATGGCTGGAAAAATTTATTCTGGTAGTGAAAAATTACTGAAATACCCCCGGGATGGCAAAATTACGATTTTGCCCCTATACTCCGAAATGTACCGAAATTTCATTATTTTCACTATCCAACCTCAAATAACATCAATATAAATCAATATTACCCAATTGGGGCAAAATCCTTTCAAAAAAATTCACATTTAGCACTCCGGTGGCAAAATTACCATTTTGCCCTTGTGCTCCAAAAACACCGAAAATCACCATTTTACACTGCTAAACATCATTCTATAATTATGGGATCATAACTGTATGTCACATAATTATTTTTAGTCCAATGTGATCAAATATTGGTCAAAAATCTCCATAAATCAACAAATGAGAAAATGACCGTTTTGTCCCTAACCGGTCAATTTTCCCGATTGACTCCAGACTGGACCTTGAACTCTGAATCACTATTCTGAGCTATTCTGTGGGTCTCAGAATTTAGAAATTCCTCTTAGAATTTCTATTTAAACTAGTTCAAGGCTCAATTTAACTTAGTTGTACTACTCGGTATAACATTGTCTTTTAATCGAGCTTGACAAGGTCTCACAGTATGGAGAGGATTTGATGATGGAAATGGCTTGATTTTGAGTTCAGAGATAGTTAATCATGTTTAGAAGCAAAACAATAAGAAAAAAAATTCATTTGCCCTAGAATCCTTCATTGGCCGAACCTACCATGTTGTGTGTGTTGATGGATTGATTCTTGTTTCAAGAGAAATGGCTTAGAAATTGATGATTTATGGTGAGAAAATGGAAAAGGAAAAATCACGGTATTAGTGCATCACAATGGCTGAAATTTGCAAGAAAAATTGTGAAGGTTGTTAAGCTAAATTTTAGGTCAATGTAGTTGTGTTTAGTGAATTGAATTGTTGGAAATGGAATGGTGCAATTTGGAAGAAAAATTAGACGTATTAGTAATATAATCGGGTAATCGACCGAATTAGGTCAATATCACGTTTAAGCGATATTCTGACAAAATTGCATTACATATCATGCATTAGTATAGGGTTTAAATTAGTTATATCAATTTAGGGGCAATGTAGTAAATTCCTTGATTTTATTCTGTGTCGAGGTGGTGAGACCTCTGAGAAAGGTAAGGAAATTACTCTTGAGGAACACTAGTTCGAGTACACCCGAAATCAGAACTTTTGAAAACAGTGAGTGAACTTACTATCGCCTCAATTATCTAAAGTGATTTTTATTTGTTTTTGGTGAATTCTACAAAAAATGGATTTCAAAGATAAATTTTTATGTTTTATAAATAAATGTGTTTAAATAAAATATTTCATTAATTGTTTTGAAATCTATCGTGTTTTTGAAAAATAGAGTACTGGGAGACTGCTGTTTGTTGTATAATAAATTGTATCTTTAAATTGATATGGCTTCTGAAAATGTGGCATGATTGGCTAATTGATTATTGTGTTGGAAAATATATGTAATGTTGTTTGCCGTGCAAGCTGGTTAGTATTAAAGTGGCTTAGTCATGCTGCTAAAATTTTTGTTAATTTGGTGGATTATTAACTACTGTAGTAGACAGGTTTCCATGGACCGAACCTATTTAAAGTGGCGCGGTAAACCCTGTATATTATATCTCTGATGAGAGGCGCGAAGGGTAACTCCTGAGGTATAACAAGTTCACTGCACACTGAACCACCATGTGGTAGTGGACTCGGCCAACGCCAAGGGATGGCTACATTTTGAGTAATTATGAAATCTTAATAACCTTGGCGATCTCGGTTAGATACCTCGGCCAAGGTATCCCCGAGAATAATTTTTGGCAAGAGCCAATGTTTTCTAGAAATCATCAGCCTAATTAATTATTTGAATGAAATGAAAAATTATTTTAATCATTTGAAAAGAAATTCCATATTATGAAACTCTGTTTAGCTATGAAATTTCATTGTCTCATCTTACTCGCCTTTAGATACTTTAAGAGATATTTGTTTACTCACTGTGTTGTGTAAACTCACCACTCTCCTCTCCACCTTTCAGGCCCAAACTAGTTTGTAGATAGTTGTGTTTGTTCAAGAAAACAATAGACTTTGCAACTTCATCCACAGTAGGTTTCTATCTTCTCTGCTTTTGATTTTTCTGGGGGCTCATGAGCAACTGTAAATGTAACTGCGCATTTTGTTTATTTGTATTTCAGTATGTATGATTTTATTTTGTGTTTACGCTATAAAACTTATTTACCAAACACATTATCAATATTGTTTTATAAGAAATTAAAGTATTTTATTGAATATTTTTAATATATTACGATAATTACCATTTCTTTTAAGATGAATGTTTTAGATATTGAAACGCATTTCTGATTTCGAAATATGTGTTTTCCATGTATTTGCCACGTAATTATCTGGATTCGAAATTTCTCTGATGAAAATGATCGAAACGTCCCTGTGAGTCAAGAATCATTTTCTAGTCACTTTGGTTTGAAAGTGGCTAGTAACTATTTAAAATATGATGTTCAAAAATTAACGCTCACAGGGGAGGTAAGAAAATTGATACGAGAAACTTACGGGGGTCGTTATTCGGGGTTTGAATACCTATCGAGACGTCGCGACGGTTGTCATGGGCCCGGTGGGAGTTCCGGTTCGTGACAATTCGATTGGTATCAGAGCTTTTGGTTTTAAAGTTTTTGATTTTAAAATCGTTTTAAAAATTTACAATGTCAATGTGGCTCGAGTTAGGTTAAGTTAAGTTAGGTTTACGAGGATGAAATTGCATATAGAACCTGAGGTCATTTAAACTTGTGCAAATCTTTCTTTATAAATCGTTACCAAGTCAGCCGAGAGGGGAAGAGGTCGTTCCCAACCTCGATTACTAGATGCAGTAGAAGAGGAATCGACTGCATCCTCTTTTCGGGCAACGCCTGCTGCTGAGCAGCCTGAGAGTCCTCTACCTCCTCCACCACCTACTAGCATTCCTACTATGCCCCCTGAGGCGGCACAAGCATTGGCAGCTTTATTCATCGTGATGGCTGGTCAAGCTCAGACTGGTCAGGTCCCACCTACAGTGCCTTCAACTACTCATTCAGTTTCCCTAGTACTTGATGTGTCTATCTCTAAGAAGCTAAAGGAGGCTAGGCAGCTAGGTTGTATATTTTTTACAGGTGAGTTAGATGCCACTACAGCCAAGGATTGGATCAATCAGGTTTTAAAGACACTCGCTGATATGAGAGTGGTTGATGAGATGAAATTGATGGTGGCTACGAGATTATTGGAAAAGAAAGCCTAAACATGGTAGAATTCAGTGAAGTCCCGTTCCACTACGCCATTAACTTGGTCCGACTTTCTTAGAGAGTTCGATGGTTAGTACTTCACGTATTTTCATCAAAAGGAGAAGAAAAGAGAATTTTTGAGCCTGAAGTAGGGGAATTCAACGGTAGAGGAGTACGAGACTCGTTTTAATAAGTTAATGTTGTAAGTCCCAAAATTAGTAAGGACGGAGCAAGATCAAGCAAGTTACTTTGAGGAAGGGCTTCGTAACAAGATCAGAGAATGGATGACCATAATTGGCAGAGAACCACATAAGGAAGTAGTACGGATGGCTTTGAAGGTCGAAAATCTCACAAATGAAAATTGGAGAATACGAGCTGAATTTGCTAAAAAGAGAAACCTGAGTGTATCCTTTAGTCAGCCACCTAAGAGAGGCAAGGACTCATCTGTTTCTGGGAGTACCACTTCTGCTTCGGTGCCATCTCCTCGACCTTTATTTTCTCAGTCGAGGCAGAGGCCTACGAGGTTTTGCAAGTCTACGATGGCTAGTTTTGGAAAGAGCTTCGAAAGTTCCAATAAATGTAGAAACTGCGATGGAACTCATGTTAGGCCGTGCAGAGAGCCTGTTTGATGTGATCAGTGTGGTCAGCAGGGTCACATCAAGAGTGATTGCCCACAATTCAGAAGGTCTACTGTAGCTGCACCATCTATGCTAGCCCGTACAGATGTACCAAGATGAGATTTGACTGGTCCAGAGCAGAGGCAAGGTGTGACCATACGATCTAGAGTGGAGAGTAACACTCTAGCACATCCACCCTTTAGACCACCAGTTCGCACTCTAATGAGGGTTTTTGCCGTAACATAAGAAGAAGCGCGTGCTAGACCTATCGTTGTGACAAGTATTATGTCTTTATTTGATAAAGATTCATATGTTTTAATCGACTTTGGTTCAGATAGATCTTATATCAGTACAACATTTGTATCATTTACGGAAAGAAACCTGTCACCATTAGAGGAAGAAATCATAGTTCACACCCTTCTAGGAGAGCAATTAATTAGAAACAGTTGCTATAGAGACTGTGGAGTAAGAGTCGGTGAGGGAGAATTTAGGGGTGATTTGATTACTTTGGAGATTCAGGATTTTGATCTGATTTTGGGTATGGACTGGTTAAGTACACATCGAGAGAATGTGGATTGCTTTAGAAAAGAGGTTATACTTCAAAATTCAGAGGGAGCAGAGATTATATTTGTGGGAGAACATCGAGTAATACCATCCTGTGTAATCTTGACTATTAAAGCTTTTAAGTTGGTGCAAAAGGGGTACCCAGCTTATCTGGCACACGTGATTAATACCTTAATAGGGGAACTTAAGATAGAGGATGTCCCGATAGTAAGTGAGTTTCTAGATGTCTTTCCTGATGAGTTATTGGGACTACTTCCAGATCGAGAGCTTCAGTTCCCTATTGACTTACTTCCGAGTACTGCACGTATTTCCATTCCTCGTATCGAATGGCTCCTGTAGAATTAAAAGAATTGAAAGTTCATGTGAGACCCTGTTGAATTTGTTAAAAGCCGGTATTGTACCTAGTGGTACAATTAAGTAAATCGAACCTTGAACTAGCTCAAATAGAAATTCTAAGAGGAATTTGAAAATTTTGAAACCCACAAAATGGCTTAGAATAGTGATTCGGAGTTCAAGGTATAGGTTGGAGTCAATTGGGAAAATTGACTAGTTAGGGATAAAACGGTCATTTTCCCATTTGATGATTTAATGGAGATTTTAGCCAAAATTTGATCACATTGGACCAAAAATAATTTTATGAAATACAATTATGATTATTGGATTATAAAATGATGTTTAGCAGTGTAAAATTTTGATTCCCGGTGTTTTTGGAGCACAAGGGCAAAATGGTAATTTTACCACTAGAGTACTAAACGAGAATTTTTTTGAAAGGATTTTGTCCCATTTGGTTAATATTGATTAATATTGGTGTTATTTGAGGATAGAAAGTGAAAATAATGTAATTTCAGTATATTTCAGAGTATAGGAGCAAAATTATAATTTTGCCATCCGGGGGGCAAAATCGTAATTTTACACCACCAGAACATATTTTTCCAGCCATGATCATCTTTTGATAAGATCTTGATTTGAATAATCATGTGGTGGAAAAGAAATGGAAGAAAAAGTCAAAAAGTTAGAAAAATGGGCAAATAGGCATGTGACACGTGGCAAACTTGTTTACTTTATTATTAAAGCTTAAAAATCAGCCATTTCAACCCATTTTCTCTCTCTAATTTCGGCACACACCAGATTTAAGGGAAAGGGAAGAAGAACAAAGGAAAAAACCATAAAACCTAGGTGGAAATTCAAGACAAAGTGTGATTTTCAAGGAAAATTAATTGAAAAAGGTAATAATTCTTCACTTTGGCTTATGATCTACAATACCTATGCTTTTGTTCTTGATTTCCATGGTTAAATATTGATATATCATGATGAATTGAATTCTGAAAAATGGGTATGGATGAGGAATGATTGTTGGATTGGCTTGATTTTAGACTATGTTAGTGTTTGGAGGTAGGTTAGCATGTTAGTAAGCAAAACCGTAAAAAGAAAATTTGATTTCCCCATGAATCACTCAAGGCCAAACCTAGTGTGTTGAGAAACAATGGGGAATTGTTTCATTTCAAATGAAATGATTTCATTTGAAATGAAATAAATGAGAAAATGACAAATTAAAGTGAAAAAGTCTAGTAGGAAAAATTTCAGTGATAATGCACTGTGATAGTTGAATTTTTCCATGAAGAAATGGAAAAGTTAAATGCTGAAAATTTGGTATTAGAAATGGTATGTGGTGAATTAAGGTATTAGAAAAAGAATGGTGCAATTTGGAATCAAATCGGACATATTGGCCAATTTACTGGGTGAGCGGTCGAATTTAATCGATACAGCGTTAAAGCGATAATCGGATGCATTTTTGCATATGCTATCATACGTTAGCAATTTAAATTAGTTTTTATTAGCTTAAGGGCAATATAGTAAATTTCTTAATTTATTTTGTGTCAAGGTGGTAAGACGTCCGAAAAAGGCAAGGGAATTACGCTTAAAGACTATTAATCCGAGTGCACTTGAAATCCATATTTGCGACACTGTGAGTGAACTTGCATTTCAAATTATTTTGGGAAATGCACAATGTATTGAAAATGGATAATCTAAATGATTTTATCCAAATTTCTTAAAAATGAGTGCCCGGAACAAGCCCTTGAAAAATAAGTGATTTTATGTAGTGAATTGTGGTATGCATGAAAGCATGAAAATTGCGGGATGAATTGTGGTATACATGAAAGCATGAAATTATGTGATGAATTGTGGTATGCATGAAGGCATGAAATTGTGCTGTCATATATGTGTAAATATGTGAGATGTATTGATATTTAATTGTGTTGATATATAATGTACATGTGTACGATGACTCTAGCTATGTGAGCGATGTGGGGGTTGCACATGAGTTGGTGAGATTGAGTGATTTGTTTGTGCATGAGATGCACACGATGACTCCAGCTATGTGAGCGATGTAGGGGTTGCACATAAGCTGGTGAGATTGAGTGATATTGTTTGTGCATGAGATGCACATGGTGACTCCAGCTATGTGCGCGATATGGGGGTTGCACATGAGCTGGTGAGATTGAGTGATATTGTTTGTGCATGAAATGCACACGATGACTCCAACTATGTGAGCGATGTGAGGGTTGCACATGAGCTGGTGAGATAGTGGTGATATTGTGTGTTTGTGTGTGAAATTGAGTATTATTTAATTATAAATTAAATTGAAGTAAGGTGAAGGGTTTGATAATAAATTGGATCAAAATGAATGTGTTCCAAATGTGTGCATCATGTTTTATTAACCCTTCCTGATATTATTGCTTGTTCCTATCTAATGTTTGCTCACTGAGTTTTGTACTCACCATTTTCAAAAATTGATATTTTCAGATCAGGAGATTGTAGATTCCTAGATCGTGGGATCATTGTAGTTCATCTCCTGGTAGGTGTTTGGCATTCAATAGTTGTCCGTTTTTATTGTAAATGTCTCTACTGGAAGTCATGGGCTTTTGTATGGTGGTTATGTACATGTAATGTACACTGTCAAAGTTTATATTTGACTGGTATGAATGTAAATGTGTAAGCAATGTAAATTACTAAATACATGACTAGAATAGTGCAAGTATATTGTGATTGATAATGCCATTGGGATTTGGCTATGTTCACACCCGGGGAAAGGTGTGTGTGTATGTATGATTGGATATGCCATTGTTAATTGGCTTTGTATGCACACTGGGTGCATTACGTGTGGATGCCTCACATGGGCATAAGTGGAATATAGTCAGTGGGAATAGGCTTGCTTGGGCTTAGTGAGCTATGCTCATTAGGTCCTTGCACCGGTCATGGCTCGGGAATTGGGTCGTGATAGTTCAACTGCATGATTTAGTAGACAAAGGTTTCATTCGCCCTAGTATTTTTCCTTGAAGAGCACCAGTCTTATTTGTCAAAAAGAAAGATGGCACTCTTTGATTGTGTGTAGATTATCATCAGTTGAATAGAGTGACCATCAAGAATAAATATCCTTTGCCCCGAATCGATGATCTCTTTGATCAGTTGCGAGGTGTAATGGTATTCTCCAAAATTGATTTGAGGTCTGGGTATTATCAACTGAAGATTAAGGAGCAAGATGCACCCAAGATTGTCTTCAGGACTAGATATGGGCATTATGAGTTTCTGGTGATGTCGTTTGGCTTAACCAATGCCCCGACAACATTCATGGATATCATGAACAAGGTGTTTCATCCATATTTGGACAAGTTCGTGATAGTTTTCATCGATGACATCTTGGTTTATTCGAGGAATAATGATGAACATGCTACTTATCTTCGTATTGTGCTGCAAACTCTACGTGAAAGGCAACTCTACGTCAAATTCTCTAAATGTGAATTCTGGCTGAAGGAAGTGATTTTCTTGGGACATGTGGTATATGGAGCTAGAATTTATGTAGATCCCAAGAAAATTGAGGCGATATTACAATATGAGCAATCGAGGACAGTAACTGAGATTTGGAGTTTTCTTGGATTAGCTGGTTATTATAGGAGGTTTGTTCAGGGATTCTCATTAATAGCTACTCCACTGACTCGCTTCACTCGTAAGGGAGTTAAGTTTGAGTGGGGCGATGTCTGTGAGAGTTGATTCTAGGAGCTAAAGAATAGATTAACCTCCGCTCTCGTTCTAACACTTCCGGTGAATGGAAAAGAATTTATGGTATATAGTAATGCTTCCAAGATGGGATTAGGGTGTGTACTGATGCAAGATGAAAAAGTAATAGCCTATACTTCCCTACAGTTGAAGAAGCATGAGGTAAACTACCCTACCCATGATTTGTAATTAGCAGTAGCAGTCTTCGCATTAAAGATTTGGAGACATTATTTGTATGGTGAGCGTTGTCAAATTTTTATGGATCATAAAAGTTTGAAGTATTTGCTCACCCAAACGGAGCTGAACTTGAGACAAAGAAGATGGTTGGAGTTAATAAAGGATTACGACTTAGTAATCAATTATCACCTTGGAAAGGCGAATGTGGTAGCAGACGCCTTAAGTCGTAAATCCTCGTCGTCGACATCAATAGTAATTCAGAGTTCTTATCTCTCTATGTTAATGGAGATGAAGTCTTTACGAATCCAGTTGAATAATGGTGAAAATGGGTTTTTACTTGCTAGTTTCATTACAAGGCCTTTATTGTTGAACCAAATTAGAAAATTGTAGCAATCTGATGATGAGTTGAGACATGTAGCTCAAAGGCTGCAAGGTGGAGAAGTTAGTGAATTCAGACTCGGAGATAATTGTATGTTGATGTTTAGAGACCGAGTTTGTGTTCCAAGTGATGATCAATTAAGGCAAGCTATTTTAGAAGAAGCACATTCTTCCGCCTACGCTATATATCTCCGCAACACCAAGATGTATTGGACCGTTAAGGAAAGCTATTGATGGCCGGCCATGAATAGAGACATAGAAGAATTTGTAACAAAATGTCTAGTATGCCAACGAGTAAAGGCGGAACATTAGAAGCCACTAGGTACTCTCCAACCTTTGCCAATTGTCGAATGGAAATGGGAGCACGTGACTATGGATTTTGTATTGGGTTTGCCATGGACACAGAAAGGGAGTGATGCCATCTAGGTGATTGTTGATAGACTGACAAAGTCTGCCCATTTCTTGGCTGTCCATAGTATGTACTCTATTGAGAAGTTGGCTACGCTTTACATAGACGAGATAGTGAGAATACACTAAGTACTAGTTTTATTGTGTCGGATCGAGATCCTCGGTTTACTTCTCGATTCTGGTCAAAATTTCAGGAAGCTCTCAGAACAAATTTGAGATTCAGCACTACCTTTCATCCGCAGACCGATGGTCAGTCTGAGAAGACTATTTAGACTCTAGAAGATATGCTACGGACATGTGTCATCGACTTTATTGGAAGTTGGGATAGACACTTGCCAATGGTGGAGTTCGCATATAATAACAGTTTCCAGTCTAGTATGGGCATGGCACCATACGAAGCTTTGTATGGGAGAAAGTGCCAGACTCCACTATATTGGGATGAAGTGGGTGTAAGGAAATTGGTTAATGTGGAATTCATTGAATTGACAAATGAAAAGATCAAAATCATACAAGAGCGATTAAAGACGACACAAGATAGGCAGAAAAGCTATGCTGACAGAAAGAGGAAAGACTTGGAATTTGAAATGGATGATAAAGTTTTTCTTAAAGTTTCTCCTTGGAAAGGTAACAATCTAAAAATTTTGAAATATTAAGTCTTGTTTGATTTCACTATTATGATAATTTGTGGTATCTATTGGGTAATGAAAGGTGTAATTCGATTCACGAAGCGGGGAAAGCTCAACCCAAGGTATATTGGACCATTCTAAATTATTTAAAGGATAGGGCCAGTGGCTTACAAGCTCGAGTTACCCCTGGAGTTAGATCGAATCCATAATGCATTCCATGTTTTGATGTTGAAGAAATATGTACCTGATCCTTCCCATATCCTCGAAGCACCTCCCGTGGAGTTGCATGAAAGTTTAAAGTTCGAGGTGCAACCGGTACGCATTTTAGATCAGAAGGATCGAGTATTGAGGAACAAGAGCATTCCCATGGTGAAAGTGTTGTGGAAGAATGCTAGAATGGAAGAAATGACATGGGAAGTCGAACAATAGATGAGAAACCAATATCCACACTTTTTCTTGGAATCGGGTAAGTTAAATTTTGAGGTCAAAATTTTATTTTAAGAGGGATAGTACTGTCAAGCCTGACCCTAAAATATCAGTCATGTCATGCATATGATTGACATCATGCTTGCACACTAGAATATATCGAAAAAATGGATAAAGGCCGATATTGTACTTAGAAGTACAACTAAGTCGATTTAAACCTCGAACTAGTTAAAATAGAGATTTTAAAGTGAAATTGGGAATTTCACAGTCCAAGGTTGACTTAAAATGGCAATTCGAAGTTCGAGGGCCGATTTGGAGTCAATCGAGAAAATTGACCAAGTAGGGGCAAAATGGTCATTTTGCCACCCAAAATTTAATTTTGATATTTGATGAAATTTTTAGTTAAGATTAATCATTTGAAGTATAATATGAGATTTAGTACTGAAAGATTTTCAATTCTCGGTATTTTTGGAGTATAGGGGCAAAGTGGTAATTTTGCCTTATCGGGGGAAAATGGTAATTTCCACCACCCAACACTTGTCAAATTTGTGGATTTTATTTATGGTGGGAATGGATAAATATGGCATAAATATGTGGTGGAAAATTAAGTGAAAAAGTCAAAATAATTAAAATTATGGACCAATGACGTTGTGCCACGTGTGAAGCTTGAATTCTTTAATATTAAACTTGAAAAATCAGCCATAAAACCCCCATTTTCAGCCCCCATGATCGGCCAAACAAGAAGAAAGGAAGAAACAAAAACCTAGGTGGAAAAATCAAAGAAACAGTGTGAAAATCCAAGGAATTAAGCTAGGTAAGGTGTAATTTCTTTAATTTTCGTTGAGAACTACACTATCGATGCATTATTTCTTTATTTCCATGGATGAATGACATGTTTTCACAAGGAATTAGTGGCTGGCCGAATGGGTATGGAGAGGATTTGATGATGGAAATGGCTTGATTTTGAGTTATGTTGGTGTTTAGAGATAGTTAATCATGTTTAGAAGCAACACAACAAGAAAAAAAATCATTTTTCCTAAAATCCTTCATTGGCCAAACCTACCATGTTGTGTGTGTTGATGGATTGATTTTTGTTTCAAGAGAAATGGCTTAGAAAATGATGATTTATGGTGAGAAAATGGAATAGGAAAAATCACGGTGTTAGTGCATCACAATGGTTGGAATTTGCAAGAAATATTGTGAAGGTTGTGTCACGACCCAAATTCCCGGGCCATGACCGGCACAAGGACCCATTGAGCATAGCTCACAAAGCCCAAGCAAGCCTATCCATTTACTTTACTCATCGTACTACTGTGTGATGCATACACATGTAATGCACCCTGTGTGCATACAAAGCCAATTTAGCAATGGCATATCCAATCATACATACTCACACACCTTTCCCCGAGTGTAGACGCAGCCAAATCACAATGGCATTATCAATAATAATATACATACACTATACTAGTCATGTATTTAGCAATTTACATTGCTCACACATATTCACATAATTAGATTGCATTCACAATACAATAAACACCCACGACTTCCAGTGGAGACATTTACAATAAAAACGAGCAACTATTGAATGCCGGACACCTACCAGGAGATGAATTACAGTGATCCCGCGATCTAGGATTCTACAATCTCCTGATCTGAAAATATGAATTTTTTTAAAAGGGTGAGTACAAAACTCAGTAAGCAATCATTAGGTAGGAACAAGCAATAATATCAGGACGGGTTAATAAAACATGATGCACATATTTGGAATACAATCATTTTGATCCCATTTATTATCAAACCCTTCCCCTCACTTCAATTTAATTTATAATTAAATGATACTGAATTTCACACATAAACACACAATATCACCACTATCTCACTAGCTCATATGCAACCCCCACATCGCGCACATAGCTGGAGTTATCGTGTGCCTCTCATGCACAAACAGTATCACTCAATCTAACCAGCTCATGTGCAACCCCCACATCGCGCACATAGCTGGAGTCATCATGTGCATCTCATGCACAAACAATATCACTCAATCTCACCAGCTTATGTGGAACCCCCACATCGCTCACATAGCTGGAGTTATAGGGTGCACATCGTGCATAAACAATATCACTCTCCATATCTCTGCACCCATCATCACCAACATGTACTCCCCACATTGTATACATGTACGGTTATATATCAACACAACTAAATATCAATACATCTCACATATTTACACATATATGACAACATAATTTCATGCCTTCATGCATACCACAATTCACCACATAATTCCATGCTTTCATGCATACCACAATTCACCACATAATTTCATGCTTTCATGCATACCATAATTCACCACATAAAATCATTTATTTTCAAGGGCTTGTTCCCGGCATGTATTTTTAAGAAATTTGGATAAAATCATTTAGATTATCCATTTTCAATACATTGTGCATTTCCCAAAATAATTTGAAATGCAAGTGCACTCACAGTGTCGGAAATCCGGATTTTGGGTGCACTGGGATTAATAGTCCTCAAGCGTGATTCCCTTGCCTTTTTCGGACGTCTTACCACCTTGACACAAAATAAAATTAAAGAATTTACTATATTGCCCCTAAACTGATATAAACTAATTTAAATTGCTAACGCATGATATGCAAATGCAAAAAAGCGTTCGATTATCACTTTAACGCGGTATTGCCTAATTTCGACCAATTATCCGATTAATTGGCCCATACGTCCGATTTGATTCCAAATTGCACCATTCTTTTCTAATACCTTAATTCACCACATACCAGTTCAAAATAACAATTTTTCAGCATTTAAACCCTTCAATTTCTTTGGATAAAAATTCGGTCATTATAGTGCATTAGCACTGAAATTTTTCCTACTAAACTTTTTCACTTTAATTTATCATTTTCTAATTTATTTCATTTCAAATGAAATCATTTCATTTGAAATGAAACAATTCCTCATTGTTTCTCAACACACTAGGTTCGGACTTGAGTGATTCATGGGGAAATCAAATTTTCTTTTTTACGGTTTTGTTTACTAACATGCTAATCTATCTCCAAACACTAGCATAGTCTAGAATCAAGCCAATCCAACAATCATTCCTCTTCCATACCCATTTTTCAGAATTCAATTCATCATTTTATCTCAATATTCAACCATGGAAATCAAGAACAAAAGCATAGGTATTGTAGATCATAAGCCAAAATGAAGAATTATTACCTTTTTCAATTGATTTTCCTTGAAAATCTCACTTTTCCTTGGATTTCCACCTAGGTTTTCTTGTTTTTCCCTTTGTTCTTCTTTTCTTTCCCTTAAATCTGGTGTGTGCCGAAATTAGAGAGAGAAAGTGGGTTGAAATGGCTGATTTTTAAGCTTTAATAATAAAATAATCAAGCATGTCACGTTTCTCATGCTTATTTGCCCATTTTTTCTAATTTTTTGACTTTTTCTTCCAATTCTTTTCCACCACATGATTATTCTAAATCATGATATGATCAAAAGATGACCATGGTTGGAAAAATATGTTCTGGTGTGGAAAATTACCGTTTTGCCCATGGGATGGCAAAATTACAATTTTACCTCTATACTCCGAAATGTACCGAAATTTTATTATTTCACTGTCCACCCTCAAATAACGCTAATATTGATCAATATTAACCAAATGGGGCAAAATCCTTTCAAAAAAATTCCCGTTTAGTCCTCTAGTGGCAAAATTACCATTTTGCCCTTGTGCTCTAAAAACTCAGAGAATCAAAATTTTACACTACTAAACATCACTTTATAATCCAATAATCATAACTGTATTTCATAAAATTATTTTTGGTCCAATGTGATCAAATATTGGCTAAAAATCTCCATTTAATCATCAAATGGCAAAACAACCATTTTGTCCCTAACTAGTCAATTTTCCCAATTGACTCCAAACTGGACCTTGAACTCCGAATCACTATTCTAAGCTATTCTGTGGGTTTCAGAATTTTCAAATTCCTCTTAGAATTTCTATTTGAGCTAGTTCAAGGTTCAATTTACTTAATTGTACCACTAGGTACAATACTGGCTTTTAACAAATTCGACAAGGTCTCACAGGTTGTTAGGCTGAATTTTAGGTCATTGGAATTGTGTTTAGTGAATTGAATTATTGGAAATGGAATGGTGCAATTTGGAAGAAAAGTTAGACGCGTTGGTAATATAATCGGGTAATCGGTCTGATTAGGTCAACATCGCGTTTAAGCGATATTCGGACGAAATTGCATTGCATATCATGCTTCAATTTAGGGGCAATGTAGTAAATTCCTTGAATTTATTCTGTGTCAAGGTGGTGAGACCTTTGAGAAAGGCAAGGAAATTGCACCTGAGGAGCACTAGTTCAAGTACACCCGAAATCTGAACTTTTGAAAACAGTGAGTGAACTTACTATTGCCTTAATTATCTGAAGTGATTTTTATTTGTTTTTAGTGAACTCTACGAAAAATGGATTTCAAAGATAAATTTTTATGTTTTATAAATAAATGTGTTTAAATAAAATATTTCACTAATTGTTTTGAAATCTACTGTGGTTTTGAAAAATTGAGTACTGGGAGACTTCTGTTTGTTGTATAATAAATTGTATGTTTAAATTGATATGGCTTATGAAAATGTGGCATGATTGGCTGATTGGTTATTGTGTTGAAAAATATATGCAATGCCGTTTGCCGTGCAGGCTAATTAGTATTAAAATGGCCTAGTCATGAGCTAAAATTTTTGTTAATTTGGTGGATTATTAACTACTGCAGTAGACGAGTTTTCGTGGACCAGACTTATTTAGAGGAGCATGGTAAACCCCGTATATTATACCTCTGATGAGAGGCACGGAGGGTAACTCCTGAGGTATAACAGGGTTCACTGCACGTCGAACCACCACGTGGTAGTGGACTCGGCTAATGCCAAGGGATGGCTACATTTTGAGTAATTATGAAACTTTATTAACCTTGGCGGTCTTGGTTAAATACCTCGGCCAAGGTATCCCCGAGAATAATTTTTGACAAGAGCCAATGTTTTCTAGAAATCATAAGCCTAATTAATTATTTGAATGGAATGAAAAATTATTTTAATCATTTGAAAAGAAATTTCATATTACGAAACTCTGTTTAGCTGTGAAATTTCATTGTCTCCTCTTATTCGCCTTTAGATACTTTAAAAGATATTTGTTTACTCACTGTGTTGTGTAAACTCACCATTCTCCTTTCCACCTTTCAGGCCCAGACTAGTTTGTAGATAGCTGTGTTTGCTGAGGAAGACAGTAAACTTTGCAACTGCATCCACAGTAGGTTTCTGTCTTTTCTACTTTTGATTATTCTGGGGGCCAACGAGTCACTGTAAATGTAACTGCGCATTTTGTTTATTTCTATTTCAGTATGTATGATTTTATTTTGTGTTTACGCTATAAAACTTATTTATCGAACACTCTATAAATATTGTTTTATAAGAAATTACAGTATTTTATTGAATATTTTTATTATATTACGATAATTACCATTTCTTTTAAAATGAATGTTTTAGATATTGAAACGCGTTTCTGATTTCAAAATATGTGTTTTCCATGTGTTTGCCACGTAATTATTTGGATTCGAAATTTCTCCGATGAAAATGACCGAAACGCCTTTGTGAGTCGAGAATCATTTTCTAGTCACTTTATTTGAAAGTGGCTAGTAACTATTTAAAATATGATGTTCGAAAATTGACGCTCACAGGGTAGGTAAGAAAATTGATACGAGAGCCTTGCGGGGCAGTTGATACGGCTGTCGAAGGAGCAAACAAAGCTGGCTGAGTAGAACCACAAACAGAACCTTGCAGTTGTTGAGCCACCGAGCAGTTCCTCCAAACATGTCCAGGCTAACCATAATTATAACAAGCCCCTGTAGTAAGGTAGCATCATCCTCTATGTCATCTTCCACAATTATCACAAGAAGGAATAGCCTGACTACTCTGCCTTGAATCTTGTTGTTGCCTCTTTCCACTAAAAGATTTCTGCCCTGACCAAACGCTGGCACTAGCCAGATCACTCTCTTGTTGGGGTAACGTTGATTCCCTCTGTGGGCCTTGACGGCTAGAAAATGAAATCCCACTGTCGAAATCTCTGCGACCTTGATACCCCTCTATCTTGGCCCTTTTTGCCCTATCTCTTGCTGCCTTACTCTCACTTTTTAGAGGTTGGCGGTCGGTATGACCTTGTGAACTAGGGGACGCTTGCGCTACATGTCTCCCCTCTACTACCTTTTGTATATCATCCATACGGGCTGCCATCATCTTTACAACCCGATTAACTCTCTACAGACCTACCGCCAAATCCTCAACAGTAATACCTCCAATCGGTGGCCTATCTGTGTGAGACCCTGTCGAATTTGTTAAAAGCCGATATTGTACCTAGTGGTACGATTAAGTTAAATCGAACCTTGAACTAGCTCAAATAGAAATTCTAAGAGGATTTTGAAAATTCTGAAACTCACAGAATGACTTAGAATAGTGATTTGGAGTTTAAGGTCCAATTTGGAGTTAATCGAGAAAATTGACCGGTTAGGGACAAAACAGTCATTTTACCATTTGATGATAAAATGGTGATTTTAAGCAAAGATTTGATCACATTTGACTAAGAATAATTATATGAAATACAATTGTGATTATTGCAGTATAAAATGAAGTTTAGTAGTGAAAAATTATGATTCCCGGTATTTTTGGATCATAAGGGCGAAATAGTAATTTTGCCACTAGAGGACTAAACGGGAATTTTTTGAAAGTATTCTTGCCCCATTTGATTAATATTGATCAATATTAGTGTTATTTGAGGTTGAAAAGTAGAAATAATGTGATTCCGATACATTTCAGAGTATAGGGCAAAATCGTAATTTTGCCATCTCGGGGGCAGAACGGTAATTTTTCACCACCAGAACATTTTTTCCAGCCATGGTCATCTTTTATTCCCATCTTCACTTTGACTAATCATGTGGTGGAAAAATTTAGAAGAAAAAAAGAAAAAAAGTCAAAAAAGGTTAAAGACTGGCCAATGGCATTATGCCATGTGGCAAGTTAGGTTATATTATTATTAAAGCCTAAAAATCAGCCATTAAAATGCATTTTCTTTCTCTAAATTTGGCACACACCAAATTCAAAGGAAAACAAAAGAGAACAAGGAGAAAAACAAGAAAACCTAGGTGGAAATCAAAGGAAAAATGTGATTTTCAAGGAAAATCAAGTGAAAAAGGTAATATTTCTTCACTTTTGCTTATGATCTACAATACCCATGCATTTCTTTCCATTTTCTATGGTTGAGAGGCATGATATCATGATGAATTGATTTCTGAAAAATGGGTATGGATGAGGATTTAATGTTGGATTGGCTTGATTCTAGATTATGTTAATATTTAGAGATAGGTTAGCATGTTAGTAAGCAAAACCGTAAGAAAAAACTTGATTTTCCCCATGAATCTTTCAAGATCGAATATCATAGGTTGTGTTTGGAAAATGAAATGATTTCATTTGAAATGAAATGAATTGGAAAATGACAATTTAAGGTGAAAAAGTTAAATAAGAAAAATTACAATGCTAATGCACTATAATGGCTGAATTTTTTCATGAAGAAATGGAAAAGTGTTAATGCTGAAATTGGCACTATTTAAATGGTATATGGTGAATTAAGGTATTAGAAAAAGAATTGTGCAATTTGGAATCAAATCGGACACATTGACCAATTTATCAGGTAATTGGCTGAATTAGGTCAACATCGCGTTTAAGCGGTTGATCGAGTATTCTATGCATCCATATAGAAATTAGGTTAATTTTATACCTAATTAACACCAATATAGTAATTAAATTATTGTGCTATTTGTCAAGGTGGTGAGTCCTCGGATAAAGGCAAGAAAATCGCATTTGAGGATTAGCAGTCGAAGCGCTCGAATTCGACTCCCAGAAAACCTGTGAGTGAATCTGCATCTCAAAAACGATTTTGGGAAATGTGAACCTATCTGAATAAAATGCTTAAATGATTTTATTCAACTTTCTCTGAAAAGAACGGGTACCATGGGAACAAGCTTTTCATGAAATATTATTTTATTGATGTGAAATTTGATTGTGTTGAATATTGCTCATCTATATGATGCTTATATGTATGGCTAAGAAATTTATGTGAATTCGATATAATTCTGGATGTGCGAAGTGGGAATTGCACATGCTTGTAATGGTGTGCAAAGTGAGGACAGCGATAAGTAACGCCCACGATTTCCTAGAAATTCAAAATTGAGCAAAGTGGGGACGACGACACGTAACGCCCACGATTTCTGGAAATTATCACGCGTGAACTTTGGTGAAGTGTGATTCGCTGTCCAGGGGCTTGCAGGGACATCGATACGTAACGCCTGCAAGTGCTCAGATAAATGTCTTTATGTATATATATATGATTGCTCATGTCTTTGTGTATATATGTGATTGTATGGTATACGAATTGCCTTAAATTGAGAAAAATGAGTTTTACACGAAACCCTTGTACGGATGAGGGAAACCCTCGTGCAGTGACGGGTTTTGCATATGTATGTATTTGTTCTTACTTCGCTCCAGTAGAAATTTTGCTGCAGTGATAATGGTCGATTTTGCTATCTAGCTAGAACAAATCTCGAGGTAAGTGGAAAGGGGTTTAAATATTAGTTAGATCAAAAACTGTCTCATTTTCAACTGGTGTATCATGATTGTCAAATTTCCTGATTGAGATTGCTTGTTCCCTTCTAATATTCACCCACTGAGTATTGTACTCACGTTTTATAAAAATTCATGTTTTCAGATCAGGAGACTGTTGGACCCTAGATCGACGAGTCCCCGTAATGCATCTCTTGGGTATGTGTTTGGCATTCGGTTGTAATCCCCTTTATTGTAAATGTCTCCGCTAGAAGTAATGGGTCTTTTTGTATTGTGAATACAATCTAACTATGTGAATATGTGTATGCAATGTAAATTGCTAAATACATGCACTGTTAAATACATGACTGGTATAGTGCATGTATATTATTATCGATAATGCCATTGAGTTTGGCTATGTTCACACTCGGGAAAAGATGTGTTCGTATGCATGATATGATAATGTTTGTTGAGCAAGAGTAAATGGATAGGCTTGCTTGGGCTTAGTGAGCTATGCTCATTGAGCTCATGCACCGGTCATGGCCCGAGAAATTGGATCGTGACAATCTGCCTCACCTAAAGGCTGTCTTTCCTCTTTCCTACTCTCGAGCTAATCCGTCGTTACTGGCCTAGTGGCTCTGCCATGTCTACCTCGCCCCGTACGGGTGGATACCCATGGCCTATCAATCATGTCAGTGGGGACATCTTGCTCCCCCATCCGTCTTAAGGCGGCCAGTGTCTTAGGTGGCATTCTTACCTAGACAAGAGCAAACACCTATTATTAAACACAGTTAAGGAAATAAGGTGGTTTCTAAGATAGGGAATTTATGTGGTTCCTTGATTATGAAATGTGTCGCGGTTCACAATTCATAACCAAAAATACCACATAAAGACCCGACTCTTCACTAGACCAACGAGAACATCCTAGGACCTAACAACCTGGCTTTGATGCCAAGTTTGTCACAGCCCAAATTCTCGAGCCATGATTGACTCATGAGCCCAATGAGCGTAGCTCACCAAGCCCAAGCAAATCTATCCCATTTATTTTAATTCACGATTTGTCAACTAATGCGGCCATACGCATTTTCAAACAGTGTGAAGATAGCCAATTCACAACGGCATTAACGATTAAAACATATATTCATACATTGTTCATGATATGTAACTCAGTAATTACATTACATGAACATATTCACAAAACAAAAAAGACCCGTGACTTCTAGCGGAGGACTACAGAAAAAGGAAGCTATTGAATGCCAAGCTCGTACCTAGGAAACGAATTACGAGGACACCTCGACTAGGACCCAACAGTCTCTTGATCTAAAAACATGAATTATTAAAATCGTGATTACGAAACTCAATGAGCGAATATTAAAAGGGAACAAGCAATAGTTGTCATGACCTGGAACTCCCCTTGGGTCCATGACAACTGCCGTTACGTCCCGATAGGCACTCATTACCCGAAATGCCGATCGGAACCCCGCAAGGCTTACGTATCAGTTTTCTTACTTTCCCTGTGAGTAATCGTTGCCAAACATCACATTTTAAAGCGTTATTTATCATTTCCTGCTCAAAACAATCAAAAGAAAAGTTTTGCCTCATAGGGGCATTTTGGTCAATTTTACCAAAAATTTCAAAGTTAGCTAAAAATGCCATATGTGAGTAAGAAACATCTATTTTATAATCAAATATAAATTTAGAAGTTCACATCATTCATAAAACGTGAAATTTTTAACCATTTGAATAAAATAATGATATTCAATAAAATATTTTATTATCTATAAAATGATATTTATAAAAATATCCATAAATAATCTTTTTCAGCGTAAAAGTAAAATAAATTCTTTCGTACATTGATATAAATAATCAGAGTATAAAATCTCATTTACAGTGACACGTGAGGCCCAAATAATAAAATACTTATAATAATGAACCTACTATTTCTAGTGTAGTAAGGCCTACAGTAATTCCCACCGGTATTGACTATCTACGAGGTACCTTGAGCCTGAAAGGGTTGGGAGGGAGGTTGGTGAGATTTTACAATCCCAGTGAGTAAACAAATATTATCATAAATATCTAAAGGCGAGTAAATAGAGACAATAAAAGAAACAGTCATAATAAAATATTTCATAGGGTTCTAAATTCATTTCATATTCTATAAAATAATTTTAATTCATGAAAACATTTATTGAGGCTTATGATTTTCGTGAAAATATCATTTGGCTCATGCCAAAACCATTACTCTCGGATACTTGATCAAAGTATCCTGCAGAGTCCGCCAAGGCTGTCAAATATATTTTTATTTAATTAAAAACATAGCCGTTCCTTGGCGTTGGTTGAGTCGCACCTTCACGTGGGGGTTCGACGTGAAGTGGACTCTATCACTACCCCGGGAGTTACCCTCCTCGCCTCTACAACCGGAGTAAATATGTCACCGGGTTTACTGTGCCCCTCTAATAGGCTGGTCCATGGAAACCTGTCACTGCAGTGACTAAACCCCGCCATATCAATAAAAAGAAATCCAGTCGCATGACATGACTAACATTTTACTATACAGCTTTTAAAGCTACACATACAATTCATATAATAGCAACAAAATCTTTAAATTTAGTCATTCATGCTCAAATTATCATAAGCCAATCAAGTAAAAATACAATTTATAACATAATTAATACGGGTCTCCAATTACTCATTTTTAAGTAAAATCTTATATTTCAAAATAATCTACAAATATATTACCATTTTACCACACTTGTTTCCAAAATATCGAAATTTCCTCTTTTGATTCATTTTTCATAATATTCATAAAATAGTATTTAAAATAAACTTTAGATAATTTAAGATAATGATAAGTTTACTCACTTTATGATAGCGGGATTTTTCGTCGCTATAGACACTTAGCTAAATCCTATTTTTCCTTTTCTACCGATCAATCGCTAATTCCTCGGCCTGCCACCACAATATGTCACCATATTTATTCCTCCCATATCTATAAATTGAGATCACTAATATTCATGTGTATATAAATATATCTTGCTTACTTTATTTTTTTTTAATTTATCCTTAGCACTTATTAAATCTTTACTATTTTATTAAATACATACCATGTATTATTATACACTTGTAGACTTTTCTAATTTAATCTTTACTGTAATTCTATTTAATTATTCCTACTTTAATATTATTATATTTTATTCCATTTTGTCTTCTTTTACTCTATTGTATTTTATTATTTTATCTTAATCCACTTTACAATATTACAATATTGCTATTTATTTTGTTTTATTACATTTTCTCTTTTACCTTTTTCTCCTTTTGTTTTTCCTTCTTCTTGCCGTCCTTCACCACCCAAAGCTACTCCTCCCTCTCTCTCCACCGTTGGCAACCACCAAGGCCACCACTTTCACCCATTTTTCTTTTATTTCTCTCCCACTCAAACCGTTCACTAGCACTCTCACTTTCTCACTCATTTAGCACCTCTTTTCTGCTCCAAAATCAGCCCTCTCACTCACCCATTTTTCTGCTGGAATTTCCAGCAATGGATCTGTGAGACCCTGTCTAATTGGTTGAAAAGCCGGTATTGTACCTAATGGTACAATTAAGTGAAATCGAGCTTCAAATTAGTTTAATAGAAATTCTAAGAGGAATTTTAAAATTCTGAGACCCACAGAATAGGTCAGAATGGTGATTTGGAGTTCAAGGTCCAGTTTGGAGTTAATCGGGAAAATTGACCGGTTAAGGACAAAACGGTCATTTTCTTATTTGTTGATTTATAGAGATTTTTAACCAAGATTTGATCACAGTGGACTAAAAATAATTATGTGACATACAGTTATGATCCCATAATCATAAAATGATGTTTAGCAGTGTAAAATGGTGATTTTCGGTGTTTTTAGAGCACAAGGGCAAAATGGTAATTTTACTACCGGAGTGCTAAATGTGAATTTTTTTGAAAGGATTTTACCCCAATTGGGTAATATTGATTTATATTAGTGATATTTGAGGTTGGACAGTGAAAATAATGAAATTCTGGGACATTTCGGAGTATAGGGGCAAAATCGTAATTTTGCCATCCCGGGGGCATTTCGGTAATTTTTCACTACCAGAATAAATTTTTCCAGCCATGGTCAACCTTGGATCAGATGTTGACTTGATGAATCAAGTGGTGGAGATCAAATGGGAGAAAAAGTCAAAAAAAGTCAAAAAACGGGCCAATCACATGGTGCCACGTGGCAACCTTGTTTATTTTATTATTTAAGCCATAAAAAATCAGCATTTAAACCCTTATTTCTCTCTCAAAGTCGGCACCCACCAGAATTGAAGGAAAAACAAGAAGAACAAAGGAGAAAAACATAAAACCTAGGCCAAAATCCATAGATTTGAAGTGTTTTTCCAAGATTCAAACAAAATAAAGGTAATCAATCTTTACTTTGGCTTGTGATTTACCTTACCAATGCTTTTGTTCTTGATTTCAATGGTTAAACATGGAGATATCATGAAGAGTTTAATTCTGAAAAATGGGTATGGATGAGGAAGGATTGTTGGATTGGATTGAATTTAGACTATGTTAGTAGTTAGAGGTAGTTAAGCATGATTATGAAGAAATATGGAAGAAGGAAATTGAATTTCATGGTTGTTCTTTGTTAGGCCGAACCTAGTGTGTAGAGAATGCATAAGGAATTGTCTCATTTCAAATGAAATGGTTCCATTTGAAATGAAAGAAATTGGAAAATGATAAATTAAAGTGAAAAATGTAGTAGAAAAATTTTCAGTGCTAACGCACTGCATTGGCCGAATTTTTCCATAAGGAATTGGAAAGGGTAGGATGCTGAAATTGGCATCAATTACATGATATGGGATGAATTAAGGTATTAGAAAAAGAATGGATCAATTTGGAATTGAATCGGGCTTAATGGCCAATTTATAGACTGAACGGTCGAAATTAGGCAATACCGCGTTAATGCGATAATCGGACGCGATTTTGCTCTTACGTATCACACGCTAGTAATTTAAATTAGTTTATATTAGTTGGGGGCATTATAGTAAATTTCTTGATTTTATTTTGTGTTAAGGTGGTGAGAAGACCGAGAAAGGCAAAGGGATCGTGACTGAGGATTTTTAATCCGACAGCATCCGGAATCCGGATATTTGTGAGACGGTGAGTGAACTTGCATTTCAAATGATTTGGGAAATGCACATTGTATTGAATTAGCTGATTAAATGATTTATTCAAAGTTTTATTTAAAACATGTGCCGGGAACAAGCCCCTGATAAAATGATTTTATGTGATGAATTGTGGTAAGCATGAAGGCATGAAATTGTGCTGTTATATATGTGTCACATATGTGTGAATATGTGTGATGTATTGACATTTGATATTGTTAATATATATGTAAATGTATGTGTGTGTGATGTGTGGAAAAACACATGTCGGTGAGATTGGATGTGGAAAATGTGGTTGGTGCACGATGTGGGGGGATGCACACTGTAGCTCCAGCTATGTGCACGATGTGGGGGGATGCACATGAGCTGGTGAGTGCACATGGTGCACATGATGATGACTCCAGCTATGTGCACGATGTGGGGGGATGCACATGAGCCGGTGAGTGCACATGGTGCACACGATATTTTCAGCAGGTGAGACAATGGAATGTTGTACTTATCTGTGTGCGTATGTATGAATTTGATTATTCCTTCATTATAAATTAAATTGAAGTGAGGGGAAGGGTTTGACAATAAATTGGATAAAAAATGAATGTGTTCCAAATGTATGCATCATATTTTAACCCTTCTCAATATTATGGCTTGTTCCTATCTAATGTTTGCTCACTGAGTTTTATACTCACGTTTTCAAAAATTCATGTTTTCAGATCAAGAGATTGTAGATTCCTAGATCGCGGGATCACAGTAGTCCATCTCCTGGTAGGTGTCTGGCATTCACTAGTTGCCGCTTTATTGTACATGTCTCCGCTGGTAGTCATGGGTTTTTGTATGATGGATATGTACATGTAATGTACATTGTCAGAATTTATATTTGACTGATTATGTGTATATGTGTAAGCAACGTGAATTGCTAAATACATGACTGGAACAGTGCATGTATATTGTGATTAATAATGCCATTGTGCTTTGGCTGTGTCCACCCCCGGAAAGGGTGTGTGTGTGTATGTGTGTGACTGGATATGTCACTATTAGTTGGCATTGTATGCACACGGGGTGCATTACGTGTCGATGCCTCACATGAGCATGTATGGGATCAAGTAAGTGAAAATAGGCTTGCTCGGGCTTAGTGAGCTATGCTCATTGGGTCCTTGCGCCGGTCATGGCCCGGGAATTGGGTCGTGACAGGATCCTTGTTTTTGTAGCTTAATTTCAGCTCTTTTCCTTGACTAATTTGGCAGCATAAGGTTGCTCTTTTCCTCACCCAACCAGCAACTATAGCTACCCTCATTTTCAACTTAGATTTTTGCAACAAAAACCACAATTTGCAGCAACCAAAAACATAAATTTTCAGAATCAAACTTACCTTATTTCCAGTAGCTATGCACCAGAATTTTTGGTTGCACAAAGCTGTCTTTTATCCTCCAAAAATGGACAGCCAAGTTCCTTCCTCTTTCTCCTCCAGAAATTTGCTAAAAATCTGCTCTTTCTCCCTTCAATCAGCAACCAAAACCGTGCCTCCTTCTTTCCTCTAAGTGTAGTTTTTTTCTCTCTCTTACACCGTCCCTTTCTCTTTCTTTTCTTCTAGATTTTTCTTATCTTTTATTTCTTCCTTCAGCCGACTCTGCCAGAGTCTCCTTCCATCTTCTTTTTATCTTTTTCTTTCGGCTCACTCTCCTTGACCAGCCCCCTCTTTTGACTTAAAAAAATTTTATCTTTCTAGTCTCACATTTTACACATGGGCTGCTACCCATGTAACCTTGTACATATATATATATTTATATGTATACTTATTATATTTATAGCTTACAATTTTAACCAAATTTTACCTTTATTTCACCTTCTAAATATTCATTTAATCATTTAATTAACCTAAGATTTGATTAGGCTTAAAAGTGTACTAAGAGACTCCAAAAATTTAATTATCAATCTTTGAAATTTTCATTCCCGAGATATGACGCGTTGTCACTTTCCAATGAAATTTTCTCCATTGTAGAAATAGAACTGGGTGAAGTAATCTTCATCAGAGATATAGCTCTATCTCTTAGCTTTCCAATGGTCTAAGAATTGCTTCAATTGAAGTTCTGTAGCTCGAGATATGGCCAAAATACTCAAACATATACGAAAATTTTCTGAATTCTTCAACACTTTGCTCTCCAAAAATTAAGTTTAATATTTTTAATTCCTATCCACACTTATTAAATTTCAATTTCCTTCAAAATTATTCTTTATTTCTTCTTCCCCACTTGAATTAGCCATAGTCTCATTTTCCATGACTAATTTTGACCTCTAATAAAATATTAATATTTTAATAATATTTTATTAATAAAATATTATTTTATTCTAAAATTTTTCATTTGGCTTTTTTAGTCTCGAAATGCATTATTATGCATCAAATTACTTTTAAATCATCCTTTAACTTAATAAAATATTATTTTATTCTAAAATTTTTCATTTGGCTTTTTTAGTCTCGAAATGCATTATTATGCATCAAATTACTTTCAAATCATCCTTTAACTCACTAATTCATCCCCGATAGAAATATTATTATTTAATTACCATTTTTACGCGTGTGAAATATTTTATTCTTGAACACTTGTTTCATCCTTTTATCATTCTTTAGCACGCTACTTCTCATCGATCAGTTCTTAATCCTTCTGGGACGATTACGTTGACTACTATATAAAAGTACGGCGTATTACAATAGTAGCCAGGAAATTCTAATAACCATGATGCACTGATTGGAAACAAGGCAATTTTGATCTAGCTAATATTTAAACCATTTTCCCTTAACCCAAAATTTATTATGCTTTCAAGGATAAAGCATCTTTGAATTTACTCCAATCATTCTAGCAAGATAACAAAATCGACGGTTTATTACAAATCGTCACAGAACGAGGGATTCACATATCATACAAACCACATTTTTCATCATGCACATATATCACGCATATATATATATATAAAATCACATGCAATCACATATACCATCAGGACTTCACAGTCCCTGGTGGTAAAAGAGATAACTATCAGAGCACTCGGTAAGGGGTATCACTCAACATCCCTTCCAGGCTTCAGGTTAGAAAATCACTCGGCAAAGGGTATCACTCAGCATCCTTTCCAAGTTCTTGAGGGTCGAATCACTCGGCAAGGGGTATCACTCAGCATCCCTTCCCAGTTCGTAGGCGGAGAATCACTCGGCAAGGGGTTTCGCTCAGCATCTCTTCCAAGTTCCTCCACTCTGGTGCATTCCCTACTCGTACCAAGCCATTTGACCATGTGTACACTCCCTACTCGCACATCCTCTGGTCATTCATACATATTACCTATTCATTCATATTGCTATCAATACAACCAATGAGCATGTATTCATTTTATTTACACAATGTACACACTCATAACATTAAATAATTCTCAAAGGCTTGTTCCTATGACTCATTTAAAAATAAAAATCTAATATAATCATTCAAGCATTTCATCTCAACTTAATTAAAATTTCCCAAAACAAATTTTGAAATGCAAGTTCACTCACAAATTTTTGGGAGTCGAATTCGGGTACTTCTACTGCTATTCCTCGAGTACAATTTCTTTGCCTCTATCGAAGGATTCACCACCTTGACATATTGCACAATCAAGCAATTACTACATTTGTGCTAAATCATATTAAAATTAATTTAAATTCTATATGAATGCATGAATCGGGATAAAAATTCTCGGGTAACTATCTAAATACGGTATTTCCCTAATTCGATCTGTCACTCGATTAAATGGCCAATATATCCAATTCCATTTATTTTCTAATACTTCAATTCAACAAATGCAAGCCAAATAACCCAAAATTCAGTATAACCACTTTCACATTTCTTCATGGTAAATTCAGTCATGGTGGGTGCATTCACACTAATATTTTTCCCACTTAATTTTCTCACCATAAAGCATCAATTCTTAACCAATTCACTTGATACAAAATCAATTCATTCTCAACACACTACAAGGTAGGTTCAACTAATGAAGGGTACCAAAGATTAGATGTGTTTTCTTCACTTGTTTTCATACCACATATCATTAACTAACCGAAAACACTAACATAACTTAAATTCAAGCCAATTCTATCATGAATTCCTCTCCATACCCATTCGGTCAGCCATGATACCCATTTGCAAACTTTGATTTCAGCCATGGAAATGAGAAAATAAGGCATGGGTAATGTAGATCTCAAGTAAAAATAAAGAATTTTTGCCTTATCTTGCTTGATTCCTTGAATTTTCATACTTTCCCTTTGATTTTCTCCTCTTAGGGTTTTGTTCTTCCTTTCCTCTTGTTTGGCCAACCATGGGGGTGAAATGGGCTGGTTTTATGCCTTTTTATAAGGAAAATAAAAATGTATTAAAAGCTTGACACTTGTCATTTTCTCATTAGTTAAAAATTTTAAATTCTTATCCTTTACTCTTTATTTCTCCACTGCATAAATGCCATATTTATCCATTCCATTAATGAATAAAATCCTTTGGTCTTGACAAGTGCTGAGGGTGAAAAATTATCGTTTTGCCCTCAGGGTAGTAAAATTACCATTTTGCCCCTATGCTCCGAAAAATATCGAAATTAAAATTTTTCACTGCTAAACCTCATATTATACTCCAAATAATCAATCTAAATCAAAATTTTCATCAAATATCCAAATCAAATTTTTTTTGGGTGGCAAAATGACCATTTTGCCCTTAATAGTCAATATTCCTGATTGATTCCAAATCAGACTTCGAACTCCGAATCACCATTTTAAATCAGTTTGTGGGTTTTAGAATTCTTAAATTCATCTTAGAATCTCTATTGGAACTAGTTCGAGGTTTAAATCCACTTGATTGTACCACTAGGTACAATATCGATCCTTTTAAATTTTTTTTTCCGAGGTGTTTCAAGTAGGCAAGCATTCTATCTACAGGTCCATAGAGGTCGAGGCCTCACACATCTTGACACGTTTTTACTAAGGTTACTTATATCCTTTGCTTGCGTAATTCTTTAGATTATAAGTATTGACAACTTATTTATGACTTTAGCACACATATTAATCTTTTCCAATGATATTTATCAAGTTCAATTATCATTTCCACACCAATAACCTAGCATATGGCAACAATTATAAATCTACTTTCATCAAGTATTTTCGAAGTCCACATGCACCACAATTTACATTTACATGCTGCCACCAAGCATAACATCAACATTCATCCATGCACACTAACATTCATAACCTTTTCAGCCTTTCACTACAACACATATCCACAAATTGCATTTTTTCGAGCTTTCAATAAAAAAATTTCTTTCTAACCTACCCATAACATCACAATAACACTACAAATTGCATGCCTTACCTTTGTGGCGGATTTGACCTTGCATGCAACCTCAAATTTCTTCCAATGTTCCACTCACCAAGCTGCCACAAGCACCAACAATCAATATACATATCATTTTCCCTTTCTATTTGTGATTTAAAGATTAGAACACTTACCTATCACTTAATCTAGCTCAAAATCACCATGCATTCCAAGATCCTTCTACATGCATGCCTCGAGTTCCTTGAATCTTTGTAGATTCTTGCTCCTACAAACAAAACCTCACATCATAATCAATTCAAAATGCATGCATTCAAACAAAACAATAATTTCTACCTTCCTTACCTTGAAATCTACAAGGCAAACCACCAAAATCTTTTCAAACCTCAACAATGGTGTGTGTGTGTGTGAGATCTTGTCAAGCCCAACACTATAAAATATTTGCCATGTCATTCATGTGCTTGATAACATGCTTGCATACATGAATACTTCTAAAAAGTTGGTATTATACCTAGTGGTATAACTAAGTTGACTTAAACCTCGAACTAGTTCAAATAGAGATTTTAAGATGAAATTGAGAATTTTAAAACCCTAGAATGATTTAAAATGGTGATTCGGAGTTCGAGGATTAATTTGGAGTCAAATTGGAATTTTCATAACATAGGGGCAAAATGGTTATTTTGCCGCTCGAAGTTAAAATTGAAATGTTGGAAGAGGTTTTTGAGCAAGATTGACTATTTAGAACATAATTTGAGTTTGAGAAGTGAAGAATTTTAATTTTGACATTTTTCCGAGCATAAAGGCAAAATAGTAATTTTACCTTCCAACGGCAAAATTGTAATTTTGCCCAACCCAACACATGTCTAGCATATGAATTTCATTTTATACCTTGGATAATTATGTGTGGTGGAGAGAAATTGCTTAATTACTAAGTATTTATACATGGTCCAATGATATGGTGACACATGGCTAGTTTATGTCCATTTAATATTTTTCTTTATAAAGTCAATTGAAACCCTCCCAAACTCACTCATATGGCCGGCCGAGTGAAGAACAAAGAGGAGAAAAGGAAGAACAAACCCTATAGTGAAAATTTCAAGAGAAAATCACTAGATTTAAGGAATCAAGCAATCAAAGGTGAAATTTTTTAATTCTAACTTGTGATCTACCTTTTTAATGCATTCTTTTGCATTTTCCATGGTTGAATCACATGATTTCATGAAGGATTCATGGCTGACTAAATTTAAAGAGAGAAGTTTTGATGGTTGATTTGGTTAAATTTCAAAGTATCTTAGTGTTTTTAATTAATTTATCATGTTTGGAATGGAAACAAGTAAAAAAAATCACATGTTCTTACATCACCCTCATTTGGCCTAATTTCATAAAGAAAATATTGGAGATGAATCTTATGATATCTTGTGTTATTTAGGTAGGATTTAATGAATTGAGATGATGAAAACTGAAAATGGTGATGGAAACCAAAAATGGTGATTTTTAAGTATAATGCCTATAGTAAACAAGTTGAATCACATGAGAAAGTCCAGCTTATTAAGGCATTTTGGTACAATTGAGATATTGGATGCCAAACCTAGCTCTACAGTATGTTTATTATGTCGTTTATATACTTGACAGCATGTTTACATATTGAAATGCCCTGATGAAATCATTAAAAATCAATATTGTACCTAGTGGTACAATTAAGTTGATTAAACCTCAAACAAGTTCAAATAAAGGTTTTAAGGTAAAATTGAAAATTTTAAAGTCCAAGAATGACTTAAAATAGTGATTCGAAGTTCGAGAGCTGATTTGGAGTCAGTTTGGAATATTGACTATCTAGGGGCAAAATGGTCATTTTTCCATTTAAGGACAAAATGGGAATTTTTAGAAAAGATTTTGACCACATTTGATTAAGATTGATCATATGGAGTATAATATGAGATTTAGTAGTGAAAATTTTTAATTCTCAGTATTTTTGGAGTATAGGGGCAAAACGGTAATTTTGTCACCTCAGGGGTAAAACGGTAATTTTTCACCCCCAACACTTGTCAAATTTGTGGATTTTATTTATTATGGAGATGGATAAATATGGCATAAAGATGTGGTGGAAAATTTAAGTTAAAAAGCCAAGTATTTAAAGTATAAAAAGAAAAATGGACCAATCACAAAGTGCCACGTGTGAAGCTTTATTATTTTATTATTTTCTATAAAAATCAGCCCATATTTATCCCATTTCTCTCACCATATTCGGCAAAAGGTAGAAAATAAGGAAGAAAGGAAGAACAAAGGAAGAAACAAAAACCTAGGTGGAAAAATCAAAGAGAAAGTGTGAAAATCCAAGGAATTAAGCTAGGTAAGGTGAAATTTCTTTATTTTCCCTTGAGAACTACACTACCCATGTATTAATTTCTCATTTCCATGGCTGAATTGTATGGTTTCATGATGGGTTTGATGCTGACCGAATGGGTATGGTGAAGATTTAATGTTGGATTTGGCTTGATTATGAGTTATGTTGGTGGTTACAGTTAGTTAATCATGTTTGTAAGCAAAACAACAAAGAAAACCTTCATTTTCCCTACAGTCTTTCATTGGTCGAACCCTAGGTGTAGTGTGTGTGTGTGATGGATTGTTGTTATTTCAAGAGAAATGGCTTAGAATATGATGAATTATGGTGAGAAAATTAAGTAGGAAAAATCATAGTGTTAATGCACCATAATGGCTGAATTTTTCCATAAAGAAATGGGAGGGTTTTGATGCTGAAATTGGTGTTATTTGAATGGTATTTGGTGAATTAAGGTATTAGAAAAGAAATAGAGCAATTTGGAGCTAAATTGGACGCGTTAGTAATTTAATCAGGTAATAGGTCGAATTAGGTCAACACCGCATTTAAGCGGTTAATCGAGCATTCCATGCATTCATATAAAAATTAGGTTAATTTTATACCTAATTAGCACAAATGTAGTGATTAATTTATTGTGCAATTTGTCAAGGTGGTGAGTTCTCTAATAAAGGCAAGGAAGTCACACCCGAGAATTTATAGTCGGAGTACCCAAGTTGATTCTCGAAAATCGTGAGTAAACTGATTATCGTCTTAATTATCTAGAGTAGTTTTTATTCAATTGTGTGATTTTATAGAAAATGTGTTTAAATGGTAAATTGCTATATTTTAAGAGAAATTGTGATTTTATAAAATGATTTTATAAATTTTTTGAAAAATTGAATAATGGTTTCAAAAATAGAGTAATGGGAGACTACTTACTTGTATTGCAAATTACTGTTTGAATTGATATGGCTTATGAAAATGAGAGCATGATTGGCTGATTGGTTATTGTGTTGGGAAATATGTGCAATGTTGTTTGCTGTGCAGGTTGGTTAGTATTAAAATGGTCTAGTCATGCTGCTAAAATTTTTATTGAATTTGTGGGATATAATTGTGGTCACTACAGTGGCAGAGCGGGTTCCGTGGACCAGTATGAGACCCTCTCGAATTGGTTAAAAGTCGGTATTGTACCTAGTGGTACAATTAAGTTAAATCGAACCTTGAACTAGGTCAAATAGAAATTCTAATAGGAATTTGAAAATTTTGAAACCCACAGAGTGACTTAGAATAGTGATTCAGAGTTCAAGGTCCAGTTTGGAGTCCATTAGGAAAATTGACCGGTTAGGGACAAAATAGTCATTTTACCATTTGATGATAAAATGGAGATTTTTTAGCCAAGATTTGATCACATTTGATCAAGAATAATTATATGAAATATAATTATGATTATTGGAGTATAAAATGATGTTTAGCAGTGAAAAATTGTGATTCATTGTATTTTTAGAGCATAAGGGCAAAATGGTAATTTTGCCACTAAAGGTCTAAACGAGAATTTTTTTGAAAAGATTTTTGCCCCGTTTGGTTAATATTGATCAATATTAGTGTTATTTGAGGTTGAAAAATAGAAATAATGTGATTTCGGTACATTTCGGACTATAGGGGTAAAATTGTAATTTTACCATCTCAAGGGCAAAACGGTAATTTTCTATCACTAGAACATTTTTTTCCAGCCATGGTCATTTTTTATTCACATCTTGACTTTGACTAATCATGTGGTGGAAAAATTTAGAAGAAAAAGTGAAAAAAGTTAAAAAATAAGCCAATGGCATTATGCCATGTGGCAAGCTATTTTATATTATTATTAAAGCCTAAAAAACAGCCATAAAACCTATTTTCTCTCTCTAAATTCGGCACAAACCAGATTCAAAGGAAAACAAAAGAGAACAAGGAGAAAAACAAGAAAACGTAGCCAAAAATTCAAGAAAAAAATGTGATTTTCAAGGAAAATCAAGTGAAAAAGGTAACATTTCTTCAGTTTTGCTTATGATCTACAATACTCATGCATTTCTTTCCATTTTCTATGGTTGAGAGGCATGATATCATGATGAATTCAATTCTGAAAAATGGGTATGGAAGAGGAATTAATGTTGGATTGGCTTGATTTTAGACTATGTTAGTGTTTAGAGATAGTTTAGCATGTTAGTAAGCAAAACAAGAAAAAACTTGATTTTCCCCATGAATCTTCAAAGACAGAATATCCTAGGTTGTGTGTGGAAAATGAGATGATTTCACTTCAAATGAAATGATTTCATTTGAAATGAAATGAATTGGAAAATGATAATTTAAGGTGAAAAAGTTAAGTAAGAAAAATTACAGTGCTAATGCACTGTAATGGCTGAATTTTTCCATGAAGAAATGGAAAAGTTTTAATGCTGAAATTGGCACTATTTAAATGGTATGTGGTGAATTAAGGTATTAGAAAAAGAATGGTGCAATTTGGAATCAAATTCGACGCATTGGCTAATTTATCGGGTAATCGGTCGAATTAGGTCAACACCACGTTTAAGCGGTTGATCGGGTATTCTATGCATCCATATAGAAATTAGGTTAATTTCATACCTAATTAACACCAATATAGTAATTAAATTATTGTGCTATTTGTCAAGGTGGTGGGATTTCTGATAAAGGCAGGAAAATCGCACTCTAAGATTAGCAGTCGAAGCGCTCGAATTCGACTCTCGAAAACCTGTGAGTGAAATTGCATCTCAAAAACGATTTTAGGAAATGTGAACCTATTTGAATAAAATGCTTGAATGATTTTATTCATCCTTCTTTGAAAAGAACGGGTACCATGGGAATAAGCTTTTCATGAAATATTATTTGATTGTGTTGAATATTGCTCATCTATAAGATGCTTATATGTATGGTTAAGAAATTTATGTGAACTCGATATAATCATGCACGTGTGAAGTGGGAAATGCACATGCCTATAATGGTGTGCAAAGTGGGGATGGCGATACGTAACGCCCACGATTTCCTAGAAATTCAAAATTGAGCAAAGTGGGGACGGCGACACGTAACGCCCATGATTCCTGGAAATTATCACGCGTGAACTTTGGTGAAGCGTGATTCGCTGTCTAGGGGCTTGCAGGGACGGCTGTACGTAACGCCTGCAAGTGCTCAGATAAATGTCTTTTTTACCACCAAGGACAATGATGACTTGGCGGTATATATATGATTGCTCATGTCTTTGTGTATATATGTGTGATTGTATGGTATGCGAATTGCCTTAAATTGAGAAAAAAAGGTGTTTAACCCAAAACCCTCATACGGATGAGCGAAACCTTCATGCAAGAATGCCTTCCCGCTGTAGTGATAATTGTTGATTTTGCTATCTAGCTAGAATAAATCCTGGGGTAAGTGGAAAGGGTTTAAATATTAGTTAGATCAAAAAACTGTCTCGTTTCCAACCGGTGCATCATGATTGTCAAATTTCCTAATTGAGATTACTTGTTCCCTTTTAATATTCACTCACTAAGTATTGTACTCACCGTTTTATAAATTTCATGTTTTCAGATCAGGAGACTGTTGGACCCTAGATCGAGGAGTCCCCGTAGTGCATCTCCTGGGTATGTGTCTGGCATTCGATAGTAATCCCTTTTATTGTAAATGTCTCCGCTGCAAGTCATGGGTCCTTTTGTATTGTGAATACACTTAAACAATGTAAATATGTGTATGCAATGTAAATTGCTAAATACATGACTGGTATAGTGCATGTATATTATTATCAATAATGCCATTGTGATTTGGCTATGTTCACACCCGAGAAATGGTGTGTGTGTGTGTGTATACATGATATAATGGATAGGCTTGCTTGGGCTTAGTGAGCTATGCTCATTGAGCTCATGCGTCGGTCATGGCCCGACAAAAGGGGTCGTGACAACCAGCCTATAAGGGGGGCACAAAAACCCGATTATTGTGCTTACCTCGGTTGAAGAGGCGCAGAGGGTATCTCTTGAGGTAGAATTTGACTTCACTTCACGTCTAACCACCACGTAGAAGTGAGACTCAGCCAACGCCGAGGAATGGCTGAATATTGAGAAATTTAAAATTTTTACAACCTTGGCGGACTCGAACGGATGTCCCGGTACAAGGTATCCCCGAGTATAGGTTTTGGCATAAGTTAGGTTTTCAGGAAATTAATAAGCCCTTTTGAGTAATGAGATAAAATACAATTATTTAAATGGGTTCGAATGAATTTTCAAGTTACAAAATGTATATCATGATGGGGTATTTTATTTGTCTCCTATTACTCAACTTTAGATTGTTTTGATGATGTCTGTTTACCCACTGGGATTTTATAATCTCACCATCCCTTAATTTCCTCACATTATAGGTTCGAAGTTGTCTGTAGATAGCAGACTTGATAGAGGGTTACTTGTGGAGTTGCACTGCTTGAGACCTTAGGTGCACTGCTTACCTTACATTTGGTCAGTCGAGGGCCCACGTTGCATTGTAAAAGTAATTTTATACTTTGGTTATCTACATTTGAGTATGTAGGAATATATTTAACTTTTATGCTATAACAATTATTTACCAATGTTTCTATAAATATTGTTTTATAAGAAAATTGAGTATTTTATTGAATATTTTTATTATATTCAAATATTCAAAATTTGGCTTCAAACCAATGTTTTAGACATTTAAATTTATTTCAAACTATTGAATATGTGTTTTCTACTTACTTATTACATTTTGGCTTGGTCTTAAGATTTTCGAATAAGAATGACGAAAACGCCCATATGAGCCAAAAAATAATATTTAATGTTCTGATTTGGAAATGACTCGAAATCCTTTGAATTATGATATTTGATAACTATTGCTCATCAGGGAATTGCGAAAGCTGATGCCAAGCCTTACGGGGTTCCGGTTGGCATTTTGGGTAATGAGTGCTTATCGGGATGTCGCGACGGTTGTCACTGGCCTGATGGGAAGTTCCGGGTCGTGACATTGGAAATGTAATAAGTATATATTTGGAATCAATTTGGGCGATTTGGTTAGGAATTAATGATTTATGGTGTGAGAATCAAGCATGAAAAAATTATATTGTTAGTGAACCCCCATCGCTGAATTTTCCAAGAGAAAATGTGAGGATGATTTTGCCATATTTCAAGTTATTTAAATTGTGTTTGATGATTTGGAGAATTGGAAGAGGAATGGAATTATTTGGAGTTGGAATAGACGTATTGGCCAATTAATCGGGTGATAAACCGAATTAGGCCAATACCATTTTATTCCAATCACAATTGATCCAACATGTAACATCGTATTTAAGTGACTATTCGAACAACCTCATGCATTCATAAAGAGCATGAAGTATATTTATAATGGTATGACACAATATATTGAATTATGTGTCGTGTATTATGTATAGGCGGTGAGCCCTCTAACAAGGGTAAAGACATTGTGCTAGAGAACCAAGAATAAGAGCATTTCGAGCTCCTAATACTGTGAGTGAACTTGCATTTCAAACTGTTTTGGAAATTTTAATTGAGTTGAGATGAAATGCTTCAATGATTTATATCCAACCCTTATTTAAAAATGAGTCCTAGGAACAAGCCTTTGACAATTATTTTAATGTGATGAGTGTGTACATTGTGTAAAGAAAATGAATACATGTTCATTTTATTGTGTTGATAATGATATGAGTGAATGGATAATGTGTATTAATGAACGGGGGATTGTGCGAGTAGAGAGTGCACACATGGTCATATTTCTTTGTTCGAGTAGGGAGTGCACACATGATCATATTGCTTGGTGTGAATAGGGAGTGCACAAGAGTTGAAAAAAATGGGGTGGTGGATGGTGAGAGTAGGGAGTGCACCAGAGTTGAAGAGAGTGGGGTGGTGTATGTAATTGCACTTGATTTTATATATATATATGCGTGATATAGTGTGCATGATGGAAAACTGTGATTTGTATGGTATGTGAACCTTGAGAAAATTTCCTTTATTGCAAATTGTTTCAAATTGAGGAAAAAAGGTTCTAACGCGAAACCCTTATTCCGTGACGGTTTGTGATTACACTTCGCTGTAGCGGGAAGGCATTCTTGCTAGAATGATTAATGTAATTTCATGGTTGCTTTATCATTGAATGTTTAATAACTCCGGGTTAAGTGAAAAGGGGTTTTAATATTAACTAGATGTAAATTGTCTTGTTTTCGAATAAGTGCATCATGGTTCTCAACTTTCCTCGTTATTATTGCTTGTTCCCTTCAAATGTTCGCTCACTGAGTTTTGTACTCACTATTTTAAAAATTCATGTTTTCAAATCAAGAGACTGTTGGATCCTAGGTCGAGGAGTCCTCGTAATTTGTCTCTTGGGTAGGTGCTTCGCATTCAATAGCTACCCTTTTACCGTAGTTTCTCCGCTGGAAGTCACGGGTCCTTTTGTTTTATGAATATGTTCATGTAATGTAAATTACTAAGTTACATGTTTTGAACAGTAAATGTATATTTTAATAGATAATGCCATCATGAGTTGGCTACGTTCACACCCGTTAGAATGCGTATGGATGCATTCGTTGATAAGACGTTAAGTAATATAAATGAGATAGGTTTACTTAGGCTTGGTGAGATATGCTCATTGGGCCCATGCGTCGGTCATGGTCTAAAAATTGGGTTGTGACAGTGTGGGGGGGAAAACCTCTCGATTTTCTCTTTTCTCCTCCAAGGTCGAGCCTTCTCCAAGCTTTTCTCTCCTTCATTATCTCCCATTTCTCTTTTTTTTTTCTCTTTCTCTCTTTTTCTTACTCTCAAGTGAGATTTTTCAAAGCTTTGTCTCCTTTCTTTCCTTTTCTAAATGGTCTACCTTCCTTCTCAATTTCTCAAGCTAACCCACATTTTTTCTTTTACTCTTCCAAGGTACAGTTTTGTCTAAGTTTCAAGCTATTTTCCTTTTCTTTTTTCTTTCTTTTAATTATTTACTTGGCCACCCTTATGAACCAATTAAAACACATGCATTCCCATTCTTTTTATTTCATTTGGCCAACTTTCAAAACCAATGACAATTCATACACCCATTTCATTTTAATTTCATTTGGCCATTTTGCCAACCAATGGGTTTTCATGCACCAATTTCTTTACTTCCACATTGGTTAAATATCCATTCTTCATTATCCTTCCATTCTTTAATTCATTTCCATTTAATCCCACCTTATTTATACCCAATGGTCTTTCATGCATTCTCCCATCTTATTTCTCATTTGGCCACCTAATGCACCAATCTCCATGCATGCCATAAATTTAAGCTTTATTTTTCTTTTTACTTCACATGGTGGGGCCCTTACATGTTCCCCACTAACTTCTCCCTTTTTGCATGCTATCATTTGCTTGTAATAGTGAATTTTTGCATGTAAATTCCATCATTCCACATAATCTAACTTCCCTTGGTTAGTAAATTTCCACTTAGCTTCAAAATGTGGTAATTACACATAAGTCCTCAACTTTTCCTCATTTTCCATTTGTTCCACCAAATTTTTTATCTTTTTCAATCTGGTCATCAATCATTTCTTTTAATTTTAATTTCCTCCTATCTTTCTTCCTTTAAATGTACAAAATTAAAGAATATAATTTGCAGTTCACTAAAATGTCACCCTAATATTTAAATATATAATTACCTGCTTCAAAATTCTTTAGTTCTTCTTCTCCCCCACTTAGATTATCCATATAATCCTCCTTCATGACTAATCTCGACATCAAATGAAATATTAATATTTTAATATTATTTTATTTTAAAATTCTCCACGTGTCTCCTCGGGTCCCAAAATGTCTTATTATGCCTTGAAATACTTCCAAATCACCCTTTAACACACTAATTCATCTTTGACAAAGATATTATTATTTAATTATTATTTCCTCGCATGCGAAATATTTTACTCTTGAATATCCCTTTCACCCTTCACCGCTCTTTCTGCACGTAAATTCACGTCAATTAATCCTTCGTCTTACAGATATAATTACATTGACTACTATTCGACGTATGGGGTATTACATTGTTGTTTGGGAAAGCATGTCCCTTTTAATGGAATTGGAGCACAATGCATAATAGGCCATCAAGTAGCTAAATTTTGATCTTTAAGTGGCTAGTGAGAAATGTCTCTTACAATTGAATGAAATGGATGAATTTTGTCTTCAAGCTTATGAGAATGCCAAGCTTTACAAGGAAAAGACTAAGAGATGGCTTGACAAGAAAATCATTGAATGACACTTTGAACCAAGCCAACACATCTTATTTTATAACTCTGGTTTGAGACTATTTCTCAAAACACTTAAGTTTAGATGGTTGGGACCTTTCATTTTCATGAAAGCATTCCCTTATGGATCAAAGGGAGTATTCAAAGAAGGCTCAAATAAGACATTTACGGTGAATGACCAGCATCTCAAGCATTATTGGGGAAGTGAAATAAATGGTCAAAAACTATCAATCACCTTAGTTAGTGCCAAATGTGTATTAAAGAAATCAAGCAAATGATTATAAATTAGGTTCTTCTTGGAAGGCAACATAAGTTTTCAAAACTTATATTCCTTCTTTGAATTTACTTTTTTTTATTTTATTCATTTATATTTTTGCACTAATAATTTTACTTTATTTTGTAATATTTAAAAAAGGGAAAGAAATAGCAAACATATCATTACAGCGATGTGATTTAGGAAAAAATACAAAGCGTAAGGCACTAGCCCAGCATGGTGAAACCCTCCCCCCTAAGAAATGAAATCCTCAGCATCGTGACACTAGAAAGCTAGGTGTTTTGACATCGTTTCACCTTTAAGTTTTCCATATAAACCTTTTTTGGTTTTTGTAACCTTAGCCCTAAATTTTCTTAGATTTTCTATCCTCTTTTATCACAAACTCTCTTTCTCTCAAGTTTTATAACATACCCACTCCAAAATCTTTCAACTCTTGCATCTAAACTCACAAAACCTTTAACCAATCTCCATCAAACCTTCAACAAACAAGTTTTTTCTAAAATTTTCCAATTAAGTTCTCTCTTTTTTTGAAAATTTCTAGCAATATAGAAGAATTTGAGATTTATTCAGGAATATTTTAGTTAGTTGCTAGTTTTGAAGAAAGTTTATGCTATTTGAGATAAATGTGCTCTAGATAATATTGGGTTAGTTGAATTTATTAAGAATTGTTATTTGGGTGTGACTTAATTTTGGGTTTAATTGTGTTAATTATTTATTACTTGAGGAGTATTATTGCTGCAATTAGTTGAAAGATTGGGAGTTTAAGGAAGATATAATTGAGATACAATTGTTTAGTGATTTTGGGTGGTACGTAGTTGTTGCAAATTTGTTGTGATTTGCTTTGCTTTGGTTGTTGGTGTGAATTAGTGTAGGAATTTTGAATATGGCACCAAAAAGAGCAAAAGGCAACTTGAATAGTTCTTTTAATGGAACCAAGTATGTGCCCGCAGATGTTGTTGCTAGACACAACAATTCCCTTGTCAACAAAGTGCCCATACAAGAAAAGGGTATTGATGTTCCTCAAATACACTATAGAGGCCTACATGACATTGATTGAGGGAAGACATTGGTAGAAATTTTGTGCCCAACCAAGGCATGGTCATCCTTGTGGTCAAAGAATTCTATACTAATACTTTTAAACACACTAATGGTGTAGCTTTTGTGTGAGGTTGATAAGTACCCTTTAATAGCCATGCTATTAAAGAATCTATGAGACTCTTGACATCAAGGATGATAGATATAGGCAATATTTGAAAAAACATCAAGATTGGAATGATTTAATCTTATAGCTTTGTGAGGAGGGTACATAGTGGAAAATATTAAAGGGTGATTTGGTTTCCTTTAAACTCGGTACTATGAAGAAGGAGATTAAAGTGGGTTTGTACTTTGTAGAGGCCAAGATGCTTCCATCCACTCAGATTAGTGATGTTTTGAGCGAAATGGCAATCCTTATCTATGTCATTGTTACTAGTAAATCCATTAACATTGGCCAGCTTATCTTCAACGTCATCATGCACATTACCAACTCAACACGAGAATGTCTATGGCTCTCAATTTTGATTACTGCATTATGTGGGTGAGCTAGTGTAAATTGGGATAAGAGTGATGAACCACTGCATCCTAAGGGTCCCACTACAAATTTTTATGCACTGAACCCTTTGCTAATGGTGAAAGCTCTTCCTTTACACCACGCCCTCGAGCTACTCGGCCTCAATCTTAGAAATTGACATTGGTCCTAAGAATGGAACATCTAAAGCTCCAAAACATTCAACAAATGTCGCATCAAGTAGAGTGTAATCGAACAATGGAATAGATGTTCCATGCTTGTGCAAACTATATAAGGATGGACATGAACAACTTTCCTACATTACCAGATTCTTTCACAATTATAAGTGACAATAAGGAAGATGAAGAAAAGGAGTAGAGTCTTTCTGTATTCCTACAAATACTAGGAGAGTATTCCTTTTGCTTTTCTTTTTCTATTTTTCACATTAAATACAATGTTCGATTTAAGTTTGGGGGGAAGTTTGATCTTTTTGAGTTATGGTTTTATCTTTTGCACTATGTTTTTGTTCATTTGCATTTTTGAGCTTATTTAGTTTGTTTAGTGCAATTTTTTTATTTGAGTTTTAAGATTTTATAGTCTAGAGTTTTGTTGTGCTGAATTTTTCATGATTCTCCCTATCCAATTATGAGAACTTAGTTATCTTTGTTATTTATTGCCTTTGGTAAATACGAATATTGTTTAAGTTGTGTTTAATTCTTTTGTTTAATATCATTGTTAAGGAAAGATTTACATAAATTAGGGACTTGATATTTTTTCTTAGAATTATTCTACATATCTAGGGAAGGTTTATGTTAATGTGAATTTTGGATTATGTCATGAATTCTAGAATTTATTTGATTCTCTTTCGAGGTGAAATCCTAGGCAATACTCAGTTAATGAGATGAATTAGGTCATCTTTGGACTGTTTCAGCCTTTTAAAGCCAACCTTGATTTATTTTTATCCTTACTATACCTTGTTGAACCTAATTTTACCTTTTCTTTGTCAAACACATTATTGTTTAGCCTAGCCTATAAATAAGATTCCAATTTTGCATCCTTCACTCTAAAGTATGTTAATTATTTTAAAAAGTGTATTGAGCTAACTAATGAATATGGTAGAAAGGGTGGAGTTGTTGAAAAATCCAGTTGTGGGTAGTGTTCACCCCGCTATCTATATTAAAGGAAAGTAATTTGGGGGGTGTAGATTTGTGATGAAAAAAAAAAGACAAAGAACAAAAAAAAAAACAAAGTGTTGGACAAAGGAAAAAGTTCAAGTCAAGTTGAAGGAATTACTTGGAGTATGATTTGAGCTCCAAAAGGTCCTAGAATGATTATGTGCTTAGGGTGATTTGAGCCACATTAACATCTTGGATCCTACCTTTACCCTAGCTATTCATTACAAGCTAAAAAAAGTCCTAATGATCATTGACTTAGTATTTGTCTACATTAGTGAAGGGAGAAATGAAAAACAAACCTATGGGATTCTTGTACTAATTCAAATTTTGCATAAGCATAAACTTATCCAGATTTCATGATATTCTTTATAAAAAGAATACACACATGGAAATCTATTCAAGAATAAGCTTACATTTGAATTGAAACATGAATTTGGATGGCATCTATGTTTTATTGCAAGTTGAGACTTTAAGATAACTTTTGAAGAAATTATAGGAGATCATTGGTTTGATGCAACTTCTCTCTACTTAGTTGTCATCTTTATATATCTGTGTTCATTATTTAAGTGTTTTCGTCATTTATGTTCTTTTTCTTTTTCAGTTTCGTTTTCTTTTATGTTTTTGCTAGAGGACTAGCAAATCTTAAGTTTGGGAGCATCATAACTCTATTTCATAGAGTTATTTCGTCACATTTTGAGTATTAAATTGGCTAAGTTCTCGAGATTTAGGTTCAAAAGTAGGTGTTTTTAGTTGTTTTTTCTTAGTTTAGTTTAAATTATGTTGAGTTTTTTTAATTTAAGTTGTTTTATTTTAGTTTATGTTAAATTGCTTTTAATTTAGTTAGTATTGATTTAGTTTTATGTGTTTGTAGATGTACAAATGAAAAGGCTTCAATCATCGAAGAAAAGTGCATGAATGGCCAGTGCTTCTTTCATACATTTTTTAGCATTTTAAGCATAATTTTTATTCTAGATGTTCAATTGATGCAATTCTCAATTCATTTGAAAGATAAAAGACAAGGCTACGACTTTCACATTTACCACTTTGCTCAGTTCAACCTAGATTAAGGAGAAAATTGCATCATAAATTGATTGAGCGCACAATGGAGACATATAATACCCCATACTTTGATATGGTGGCTAATAAAGCTTATTGGATGCCAATTGAGGTTAATTATAATATTTAAAGGTAATGAAAGGTGAAAAGAGTATTTTAAAATAAAATATTTCGCATGCGATGTCACGACCCGGAACTCCCATCAAGCCCGTGACAACCATCGCGGCGTCTAGATAGGCACTCATTGCACCGAATGCCGACCGGAATCTCACAAGGCCTAGCATTAGCTTTCACATCTCCCCAATGAGCGACAATTATTAAATCTCATATTTCAAGAAATCATAAGTCGTTTCTAAATTAAAACAATAAAATATTATTTTTTGGCTCACGAGGGTATTTTTGTCATTTTTTTCAAAAATCTCAAAAATCGACCAAAAACGTAGTAGGTGAGTAGAAATCCCATGTTTCATAATTAAAAAAAAAATTCAATGTCTAAAACCTTTATTAAAAGTGAAAATACAATTATTATAATAAACTAAAAATATTAAGAAAATTTTCTATTTTCTTATAAAACAATTTTTATAGAAGTATCGGTAAATAATTTTTATAACGTAAAAGTTAAATATATTCATACATACTATAAAGCAATTAACCAAAACATAAAATTACTTTTACAATGATACGTGGGCCCCCCGATGACCAAAAAGGTATAAGCCTATATACCTTGCTTTCTAAGGATGTAACTCCGAGATTATTTCTCGACGTGATCGACAATCCATAGTTTATCCTGAGCCTGAAAAATGGATAGGAAGAGGGTGAGATTATAAAATCCCAGTGAGTAAACAAACATCATCGAAATAATCTAAAGTCGAGTAATAGGAGACAAAGAAAACATCCCATCACAATACTTGTTTCATAACTTGAAAATTCATCCCAACCCACATGAACAATTGTATTTTATTCAAATCATTACCAAGGCTTATGGATTTCCGTAATCCTTTGGCTCATGCCATCACTCATACTCGGGAATACTTGATTGTCATCAAGCATCCAATTGAGTCCACCAAGGCTGTTAAAATTTCATATTCATGTTCGAAAATATAGCCGTTCCTTGGCGTTGGCTGAATTCACCTCCCCGTGGTGGTATCCGAGCGAAGTGAGCTCTAACATTACATCAGGAGTTACCCTTCACGCCACTACGACTGATGTAAGAATATGACAGGGAACCGTACCCCCCCTAAAGGTTAGTCCACGGAACCCGCCATTGTAGTGACCACTCTAATCCTACCAACTCAATAAAATTCCACTAGCATGTTATGGCAATTTATTGCTAGGTCCCATTACTTGACTTACTCCTCTGCTTAACACGTCTCACCCAAGGACTTACTCCTTTACGTAACAATGTCACCCAAGGATAGGTCCCGTAGAACCTAACTCGCCAAGTTTCAAATCCCAGTCCCATTAAAACTTTCCTTGAAGGGAACACTTCTAAACATTTTAAATCTAGCCACTCAAGGCAAAATACACAATTTAAATAATTTCAACACAATATCAATTAAGCCATTCATGCTCACATTTATCATAAGCCATACAATTTCAAATCATAATTTGTAATACAAACAGGCAGTCTCCAATTACTCTATTTTCAAATCGATTGTCCAATTTTCAAATTAATTTATGAAAATTCATTTTTATTTTATTAATTCACATTTTTCACATAAAACAAAACATTTTACCATTTAAAATTCATTTTTAACAAAATCACCAAATTGAATAAAACCTACTCTAGATAATTAAGACGATTGTAAGTTTACTCACAGTACTAGGAGTTCGAATTACTCCTATTCTCGATTCCCGGGTACAGTCTCTTACCCGTATCGATTGGCTCACCACCTATCCATATTGCACAATACATAATTCACCACATTAATGCTTGACCATTATAAAATCAATTCAAGCCTGAGGTATATGCATGATGTGATATGCAAATTGTCCGACTACAGCTTAAACGCGGTGTTGACCTAATTCGGCCTATTACTCGATTAAGTGACAAATGTGTCCAAATAAATTCCAAATAAATTCTTTTCATTTTCTACACTCCAATTATACCTAAATTACCTCAATGGCCGTGAATGTGGTTCAATTTATCAGTCCGAACCACAAAATACACCGGTCTATACACTAGGTAAAAATTCATATTTTTATGCCAAAAATTTCCATTTAATTTCTAGTCTCACCAATCATCAAATATCACCAAAATATGATAAAATATCACAAAATTCCTCATCAATATCTCTCCTAGAGTATTTGGCCCTTTAGGGTTTAATGAAAAACATATTATTTTCTTGCTAATTTCCACACCATTAACCATTAATCGATTAAAACACTAACATCATTTATTTCTCTCACCATAATTCAGCATTTCCTAACCCGTTTCACTTGAAATGAAATAATTTCATCATCAAATCCTCACTCCACATATTCGGCCATAATGGGTTTAATGAAGAACAATTTGTTTTCTTGCTTGTTTTGCCCACAAACATGTTAAACTACCTAAAAACACTAACATAACTTAAAATCAAACAATTCCAACATTATTTCTCTCACCATACCCATTCGGCCTAGCCTAGATTTACCATGAAATCATGCTCCTCAACCATAGAAATAAGAAAATAAAGCATGGGTATTGTAAATCTCAAGCAAAAGTAAAAAATTTCACCTTAACTTGCTTGATTCCTTGATTTCTCACAATTTCTCTTGATTTTTCCTAACTAGGCTTTTGTTTTCTCTTTGTTTTCCCTTTTCTTCCTTTGTTCTTCCTTTTCTCTTGTCTTGGCCAAATATGGAGAGAGAAATGAGGTAAATATGAGCTGATTTTTATAGAAAATAATAAAATAATAAAGCTCGACACGTGGCACTTTGTGATTGGTCTATTTTTCTTTTTATACTTTAAATATTTGACTTTTTCCACTTAATTTTCCACCACATCTTTATGCCATTCGTATCCATTCCCACAATAGATAAAATCCACAAATTTAACCAGTGTTGGGGGTGAAAATTACCGTTTTGCCCCCCGAGGTGATAAAATTACCATTTTGCCCATATGCTCCAAAAATACTGAGAATGAAAATTTTTCACTGCCAAACCTCATATTATATTACAAATGATCCATCTTGGTTAAAAATGTTATCAAATATCCAAATTTAAATTTTGGGTGGCAAAATGACCATTTAGCCCTTGATCGGTCAATTTTTTCGATTGACTCCAAATCGGCCCTCGAACTCCGAATCACCATTTTAAGTCATCGCTGGATTGTGAAATTTCCAATTTTACCTTAAAATCCCTATTTTAATTAGTTCAAGGTATAAATCGACTTAGTTGTACTTCTAAGTACAATACCGACTTTTATCAATTTTTCTGAGATATTTTAATATGCAAGCATAATGTCAAATATATATATATCATGATAGATATTTTAGGGCTGAGCTTGACATGCGAGGACATAATAATAAAATAATAATATTTTTTATCAAGGAAGAAGTTGTGAGAAAAAATGATTCAGAAGTTAATTGAGACATAATAAGGTATTTTGGGTACCAAGGAGACAAGTGAAAATTTTTGAAATAAAATAATATTTTATTAATAAAATAATATTAAAATATTAATATTTTATTAAGTGTCAAAAATTTTTTAAGAAGGAGGAGTATATGGTTAATCTAAGTGGGAGAGAAGAAGAATAAGAAAATTTCAAAGAAAAATGATGTTAATGGAGCCCACGTGTCTTTATTGAATAAAGACAACATGAGTAAATAAATATTTTAAATATTATGGAGACACCGCGTTGGTGTACAAACTTTATATTTTGCTTGTACATGTGTAATAAAAGATAATAAAAGGAAATTGGAGTTAAAAGAGTGTTGGGAGGACTAAATTAAAAAGAAAAGAAACTTAGAGGGTAAAATGGTAATTTTGCCATAAAGCTTAGTCAAAGCTTCCACAGGAAGCTTTGCTTTTTCATTTTTATCCCATGGCCGGCCATCATTTTCAAGAGTAGCACCTTTCTTCTTCCTCATCTCCCAACGCCATTTTCATGGTGGAAAGAAAAAAATTTGATTTTTCTTCATTTTCTTTCCTTGTTTTCTTTTCCTTTCTTTTCTTTTTTTGCTTCTTTCTTCTCCTAACTTCTTGGGCACCAAAGTTACAGCCTTTAACCCCAATTTTCAGCACCTTTAAAACCCTAGGAAAAGAAAAGGAAAAAGGAGAGAGAGGAAGAAAAGTTTGGTTTTGTAATTCAAGCAATCAAAGGTAAGGACCTTTGTGTTTTAAGGTCATAGTTGGTTAAATTTTTAGAGAAATAATGTGTGAATCATTTTGGCAGCTAGATGATAAATGTTTTGAAGGAATATTGGAGTGCAAGTATGGGTCAAGCAACCATAAAAGGTAAAAAAACCAAATGATGTTTTAAGTGTAGTTGAGAAATCTTGAGAAAATGGATATTATTGTGTAGTTGACATTTTAAGTGGCATATTGTGAGGAATTATGATTGTTGTGGAAATTATGATTGAACATGATAAATATCCTTAGACAACATTAATATATGTGTTAGAGTTATAAATAAGTTACCGGTATCTATAATCCAAAGAATTTCGCAAGTAAGGGATAAAGGCAACTTTGGTAAAAATGTGTCAAGATGTAAGTTAGTTGAATAAGGATTCATGATGGAAGGAAAAAGAGAAGTAGCAATGATGTACACTAAAGGTATTACATTTGTATTATTGCTAGGAAGTTGAAAGGTAAAGTTAGAGTACGGTGGTGGTGGTGTCAGAGGAAATAATGAGTGACCGGCAAGTAGGAATAGCTAGACACGCCTCCAAATAAATAGTGATGTAATATCCCGCTATCGTAAGGTGACTGAACTTGTATAAAACGTTTTGGGATTAAGGCATATGTGGTTGATTGAGACATTTTAATTGTTTTTCTATAAAAATGCATGGGAACAAGCCTTTAGTGAAATGTTTTTGTGATGTGAAACATGATTGTGATGAATTTATATACCTTTATATGATACTGATATGTATATAAGAATATATGATATGTATTGTTAAGTAATTTGGTCTAATTGATGTAACCGTACGTGTGCACGATGTAGGAGGCATGCACATGCCGATGATGACAAGGTGTGGGAGTGTAGAGGATGACATTAGTTGTGCGTGATGTGGGGGTTGCACATGGCTGGTAATGTGGTGGTGATGTTTGTGGTTATATATATGTAAATATATTTATGAAATAGAAAGTTTCTGAATATGGTTTATGGTTGTAATGTATGTGAATCATGCATGTTGTACCTTGAGAAATGCTAAGTATTTTAATTGGAGTTTATTGCAGGAAAAACGGTTTCCTTTGTGTTCAACAAAAACTCATTTTTTTATGCCCTGTTTTTGGCTACAGCAAGACTGTTTTTGGCTGTAGCCAGAAACTCTAGGGTGGTTCCAGAGTCCTATACCCTACTTTTACTTTAACAATTTTTTTGACCATCTTCCGTTCAAAACTGGGCAAAGTGGTAAACATGAAAGTTGTAGCCCAGTCTCTTAGCTTTATAATGGTCTAAACATAATATCAATTGGACCTTTTTAGTGTGAGATATTCTTGAAAAATGAAACCATATGCAAACCCAAAATACCTTTCTACTACAATGAGAGTACTTTCACTTTGAAAAATATTTTAACCACCTTTCAGTTAGAACTGGGCAAAGTGGTCAACATTAAAGATGTAGCTCAGCCTCTTATCTTTCTAATGGTCTAAGAATAATGTTAATTAGACTTCTGTAGTGAGAAATATACTTGAAAAATAGAAATATATGCAAACTAAGAATGCCTTTCGCTGTAGTGAGAAATGTGCTGTCACGTTGCTACCTTGTGTAGTTCTAATATAATTTTTCTTTCACTCTTTTATTTTCATGATTGAGCATGTGTTTCTGCAACACTAAGAGTTTACTAATCAATGTTTGAAATAAAGGATTTTAGTAAGAAGTTAAGCAAAATTGTATAGTTTTCAACATAAGTGCATCATGTTTTCTAAGTCCTCCTGTGTTTAAGCTTGTTCCTTTCTTATGTTCACTCTCTGAGTTTATACTCACATTTTTAAACTTCATGTTTTAGGTTTTCCAAATTGAAAGGGGATTGGATCCTAGAACGAGGAGTTCCTCCCTATCCACTATTCGATTGGTTTGTTATGACACTAAGTGTTAGCAACCATGCCTAGAGTTGCTCCGCTGACGGTCAGAGTCTTGAATGTGTGCATGTAAACTAGATGAAAATTCATCAAGAGTTGTTTGGAAAATTATTAGTGTATATTATGATTGAGTAGTATCATTATGAATATAGATCTTAAAAAGGGAACATGGATGATAAATGGGCTAATGTATAGGTTTATATAAATATGCTTGCTTGGGCTTAGTGGGTTATGCCCATTGGGCCCTTGCGCCTATCATGGCTTGAAAATTGGGCTATGACAAAGGTGGCATCAGAGCTCTAGGCTTAGTTGAGTCCTTGGAATTTTCGTGTCAGTCAACGGAGTTGTTGGAGTTAATATAGAGTCTTGTTTATGGTTTGTGACTACAGCACAAGTCATAGACAAGAGGCTATATGAACTCATGTTCCTAGTAACCTACCATTTTGCTAACGTTATGCAAAGGTCATAGGTAGTGTTGTTGTCCGAGTTTGAGATGCCACCCAAGACACGAGCCATTGTTGGAAAGATTTTAAGTGAATGCTCCTAACAAAAAGTTAATGCAATGATATATCCCTTGGACCAAGGATGAAGGAAATTGGAGCTAGACTAATATGTTTGTGATAATTTATTCTTTTAGTGGAAATTATAATTTGAACCCATGGTTATCAATGGGAAGAAATTGGATGACATTGGATTATTATTGAGGTGAATATAAAGGAACATGTATGATAATGGTAATAAGAGGCGCACTTTGACTGGAATGAATAGTGATGGTTGTAAATTACTTGGAGTTTATAAATTTAAGTACTGAAGAAGGTGTAAACTAATATTGATGTGCACAAAGGTAAGTGCACTGGGTTAATTGAGCTTGTCATGCCTCTATAGAAATGGTATGGGCTTGTGAAATAATTTATAAGCATATAAGTGTTGAAATGTGTATAGCAGCTTAGATGGAGCTAGTTTCGATTTTAATTAAGTGATTGTGAGATTCTAAAGTCTGATTTGAACTATTATGGTTTATAGTTATAAGTGCATGAATTAGCTCAGGGGTGAAGATCAGTGATTACTATAATTGATGTGTGGTCATCAAGAAAAAGGTTAGTAAACACAGCCACTCTAAGAATGAGCTTGAGTTTTGTTATGCTTAACTTGACGTCAAAGGATTAAAATTGTCAAGCCCGACCTTATAGAGTATTTGCCATGTCATACATATGAGTGATAGAATGCTTGCATATCTGGAAAGCCCTGAAAAATTGGCAAAATCGGTATGGTACCTAGAGGTGCAACTGAGTTGAATTAAGCCTTGAACTAGTTAAAATAGAGATTTTAAGGTGAAATTGGGAATTTCACAGTCCAGGGATGACTTAAAATGGTAATTCAGAGTTTGAGGACTGATTTGGAGTTAATCTGAAATATTCGAGATCTAGAGGCAAAATGGTCATTTTGCCACCCAAGAATTTGATTTGGATGTTTGATGAAATTTTTTACTGAGATTGATCATTTGGAGTATAATTTGAGATTTAGAAATGAAAAATTTTAATTTTGGTATTTTCCGGAGCATAGAGGCAAAATGGTAATTTTGCCACCTCGTGGGAAAAATGGTAATTTTCACCCCTAATACTTGTCAAAAACCAAGGATTTTATTCATTATGGGGATGGATAAATATGACAATTTATGTGGTGAAGAATTAAAGGTTAAAAGTTAAATATTTAAATTATGGGCCAATGCTATCATGCCACGTGTCAAGCTTGATTTCTTTAATATTTAAACTTGAAAAATCAGCTCATAATTCCCCATTTCAACCCCCATGGTCGACCAAACAAGAGGAAAAAGAAACCAAAGGAAGAACAAAACCCTTGGAGGAGAAATTCAAAGGAAAAGTGTGAAAATTCAAGGAATCAAGCAAGATAAGGTAAACTTTCTTTATTTTTACTTGAGATCTACATTACCTATGCTTTATTTTCTCATTTCCATGGCTAAAATCAAAGTTACATAATCTTTGGTACCCTTCAATGGCCGAACCTTACATGTTGAGTATCAATGGTGGATCTGATTATCTTACAAGTGAATTGGTTGAGACTTGATGGTTTGTGATGTGGAAACTAAGTAGGAAAACTTATGGTGTTAGTGTACCCACCATGATCGAATTTCCCATGAAGAAATGTGAAGGTGGTTATGCTGAATTTTGGGTTATTTGGCTTGTATTTGGTGAATTGAAGTATTGTAAATGAAATGGTGTTATTTGGAGCTAAATTGGACGCATTGGTTAATTAATCGGGTGATAAACCGAATTAGGCCAACACCGTAATTAAACGATTACCCGAACATTTCATGCATTCATATAGAATTTAGGTTAATTTTACACCGAATTAGCAAAAATGTAGTAATTGATTGAGTGTGCAATATGTCTAGCTGGTGAATCCTCTGACAAAGGCAAGGAAATTTCACCCGAGGATTTATAATCGAAGTACCCAAGTTTGATTCTCAAAAACTGTGAGTAAACCTTTATCGTCGTAATTATCTAGAGTAATTTTTACTCAATTTGATGATTTTGTGAAAAATTGTTTTAAATGGTGAATTGCTTGTTTTATGAGAAAAATATGATTTTATAAAATAAATTGAATTTTTATAAATTGAATTGAAAAAATGACTGATTGATTTGAATTTAGAGTAATTGGAGACCACATACTTTTGTCACGACCCAATTCCCGGGTCATGACCGGCGCAAGGACCCAATGAGCATAGCTCACTAAGCCCAAGCAAGCCTATTTTCACTTACTTTATTTCATACATGCTCGTGTGAGGCATTCACACGTAATGCACCCAGTGCACATGCAATGCCAATTAACAATGACATATCCAATCACACATACACACACACACCTTTTCCCAGGTGTGAACACAGCCAAATCACAATGGCATTATCAATCACAATATACATGCACTATTCAAGTAATGTATTTAGCAATTTACATTGCTTACACACTTACATTCATACCAGTCAAATATAAACTTTGACAGTGTACATTACATGTACATAATCACCATACAAAAACCCATGACTTCCAGCGGAGACAATTATAGTAAAGGGAACTACTATCGAATGCCAAACACATACCCAGGAGATGCACTATGGGGACTCCTCGATCTAGGGTCCAACAGGCTCCTGATCTGAAAACATGAATTTTTGAAAACGTGACTACAATACTCAGTGAGTGAATATTAGAAGGGAACAAGCAATATTAGCCAGGACATTTGATAACCATGATGCACTGGTTAAAAACAAGACAGTTTTTTTGATCTAACTAATATTTAAACCCTTCCCACTTACCCTGGGATTTATTCTAGCTAGATAGCAAAATCAACAATTATCTCTGCAGCGAAATTTCTACTGCAGCAAATCGAAATCAAAACCCTTCACTGCACGAGGGTTTCGCTTAATCGTACCAGGGTTTAGTATTAAACCCTTTTTCCATAATTTTAATCAATTCACAGACCATACAATCACACATATATTCACAAATACATAAGCAACCGTATACACTGCTAATATTCACTATCCTTAGTGGAAAAACATTTATTAGGGAACTTGGCAAGCAGTATCACTCAGCTTTGCCGCCAAGTACCTGAGCGAACATCACTTGGTAAGGGGTATCACTCAGCATCCCTTCCAAGCTCATGGGCAGAAATCAATTGGTAAGGGGTATCACTCAGCATCCCTTCCAAGTTTCCGGGCGAGAATTTCTCGGTGAGGGGTATCACTCAGCATCCCTCTTTACACACCATTACAGACATGTGCATTACCCATTCCACATGTGCAGAATTACATCAAATTCACATATATGACGACATGTTATAAGAACACATACACAAACACATTTATCTGAGCACTCGCAGGCGTTACATATCGTCGTCCCCATTTTGCTCAATTTTCAGAATTTCTAGGAAATAGTGGGCGTTACGTATCGCCGTCCCCACTTTGCACACCATTTCAGGCATGTGCAGTTTCCTCTTCACACGTGCACGGTGGTAATAATTTCACAACACTTCTTAACAATACATATAAACATCATAACAATGTACATATTTAGCACAATTAAATTTCACCTCAATAAAATAATATTTCATGCCTTCATGCATAACACATAATTTTATGCCTTCATGCATAACACATAATTTTATGCCTTCATGCATATCACATAATTTTAATGCCTTCATGCATAACACATAATTTTATTCCTTCATAAAATCATTTTTATCAAGGGCTTGTTCCCAGCACGTATTTTTTTAAAAACTTTGAATAAATCATTTAATCATCTATTTCAATACAATGTGCATTCCCCAAATAATTTGAAATGCAAATTCACTCACCGTCTCACAAATCCGGATTTCGGATGCTCTCGGATTAAAAATCGTCAATCACGATTCCCTTGCCTTTCTCGGACTTCTCACTACCTTAACACAGAATAAAATTAAGAAATTTACTATATTGTCCCCAAACTAATATAAACTAATTTAAATTGCTAACGTATACTACGCAAAGGCAAAAATGCGTCCGATTATCGCTTTAACGCGGTATTGCCTAATTTCGACCGATTACCTGATTAATCGGCTATTATGTCCAATTTGATTCCGAATTGGTCCATTCTTTTTCTAATACTTTAATTCACCACAAACCATTTAATTAATGCTAATTTCAGCATTCAACCTTTTCCATTTCTTTATGAAAAAATTCGGCCAATACAGTGCATTAGCACTGAAAATTTTTTTCTACTACATTTTTCACTTGAATTTGTCATTTTCTAATTTATTTCATTTCAAATGGAACCATTTCATTTGAAATGAAACAATTCCTCATGCATTCTCTACACACTAGGTTCGGCCTAATGAAGAATAGCCATGACAATCAATTTCTTTCTTACACTTTTGGTCATAATCATGCTTAACTACCTTTAAATAACTAACATAGTCTAAATTCAATCCAATCCAACATCAAATCCATATTCATACCCATTTTTCAGAATTCATTCCATCATGATATCTCAATATTTAACCATAGAATTCAAGAACAAAAGCATAGGTAAGCTAGGGTTAGAGTAAATCTAAAGAAAAGTTACCTTTATTTTGCTTGAATCTTGAAAAACACTTGAAATCTATGGATTTTTATCTAGGTTTTATGGTTTTCCCCTTTGTTCATCTTTTCTTCCCTTCAATTCTGGTGGGTGCCGACTTTTAAGAGAGAAAATGAGGGCTAAGGCTGATTTTTATGGCCTTTATAATAAAATAAACAACTTTGCCACGTGGCATCACGCCATTGGCCCGTTTTAATCTTTTTTTGACTTTTTCTTCCATTTGTTTTCCACCACTTGATTAGTCAAGTCCAAATCTGATCCAAGGATGATCGTGGCTGGAAAAATTATCCTAGTAGTGGAAAATTACGGTTTTGCCCCCAAAAATGGTAAAATTACGTTTTTGCCCCTACACTCCGAAATGTACCGGAATTTCATTATTTTCACTGTCCAACCTCAAATAACACTAATATTAATCCATATTAACCAAATGGGATAAAATCCTTTCAAAAAAATTCCCGTTTAATCCTCTGGTGGCAAAATTACCATTTTGCCCTTGTGCTCCAAAAACACCGGGAATCACCATTTTTACACTGCTAAACATCATTTTATGATCCCATAATCATAACTGTATGTCATATAATTATTTTTAGTCCAATGTGATTAAATCTTTGTTAAAAATCTCCATAAATCAATAAATGAGAAAATGACCGTTTTGTCCCTAACCGGTCAATTTTCCCGATTGACTCCAAATTGGACCTTGAACTCCAAACCACTATTCTGAGCTATTCTGTGGGTTTCAAAATTTTGAAATTCCTCTTAGAATTTCTATTAAACTAGTTTGAAGCTCGATTTAACTTAATTGTACCATTAGGTACAATACCGGCTTTTTAACAAGTCAGACAGGGTCTCACAACTTTATTGTAAATTATGATTTGAATCAAATGGCTTATGATATTTATGGCATAATTGGCTGACTTGTTAATTGTATTGAAAAATGTGAACTGTCTACTTTGTACTGATAAATTGCTTAGCGATAAAATTGCCAAATCATGCTATTGAAAAATTTATTTAATTGGTGGATTATTAACTACTGCAGTAGCGGGATTCTGTGAGCCAGCCTATTTAAAGGTGGCACGGTAAACCCCACTATATATATCTTTATCTCAGATGTAGAGGCGTAAAGGGTTGTTTTGAGGTATGACAGAGTTCACTTCATGCAAAACCACCACGTGAAGGAGAACTCAACTAATGCTAAGGAACGACTATATTTCCAAATGTAAAAATGTGTTTCATGCATATATGAAACTTTTATAGCCTTGGCGGACTCGGTTGGACTCTGATGAGGATCAAGTGTTCTCGAGTATTGGCTTTGGCATAAGCCAAGTTTTAACGAAAATCATAAGCCTTATTAATTGTTTGGGTGAAATGAATTTACTTTAACCAATTTAAGTGAATTTTCATGATATGAAACCCTTTTGAGATGGATTGTTTTCATTGTCTCATTTTACTCCCCTTTAGATATTTTAGGTGATATTTGTTTACTCACTAAGTTGTGTAAACTCACCACTCTCCTTTCCACCCTTTCAGGCCTAGAATAGTTATAGACAACTGAGTTTGCCGAGGACTACAGTTGGCCTTGCAACCTCACCGACAATAGGTTCACTGTCCTCTTTACTTTTGAACATTTGTGGGTCCACATGTCGGTATAAATGAAATTGTATACTCTGGTTACCTTTATTATTGTATATAAGAATTTATTTTACTTTTTCGTCCCAAAAATTGTTTGCCAACAACTTTATAAAAATTATTTTATAAAAAAATATAATATTTTCTTGAATATTTTTATTTTATTCAAATAGTCATAAGTTTTAATCTAAAAGAACGTATTAGACATCCAAATTTATTTTTAATCATGTCATAAGTTTTTTTCACTCATCTGCTACACTTTGACTCGGTTTTGAAAATTTTGAAGAAAAATTACCAAAATGCCCTTGTGAGGCGAAAACTATTTTTCTACTGTTTTGAGTTGGAAAAAGCTTAAAATCTCTTAAGACATGATGATTGGCAATGATTGCTCACAAGGGAGGTAAGAAAACTGATACGAAAGCCTTGTGAGGTTTTGATCGGTATTTGGGGTATGAATGCCTATTGAGACGTCGCGACGGTTGTCATGGGCTCGATGGGAGTTTCAGGTCATGACAAAAATACTAGTTGTGGATTTGATAGCTTGAAGCTAAGTGATTTAGAAATGTTGATTTTAGTCTAAATACCATATGGAGTTTTATATTTGAGTTTGATATATGGATTGCTTTAACAATCGATTTAAAAGTCTGTTGGGTTCAATATGCAATCTATGATAAAAATGATCAGCTTTGAATGTGAACTTCCCGAAGGTAAAGGATTTAGGAAATATCAATTTTTGGATAAGATCTAAGAGAGAGTTTCTACATCCTAAGTTTAAGAAAATTTGATTTTATAACCACAAAGGCAAGATACAACAATTAAGTAAATCATTCACGTTATAAATGTAATTGGTCAAGGATTGGTGAGTAAAGTTAAGATCTTAACATTAAGTGGTATACAACTTGATATTTATGTATTTAAGAGTTATTTGGAAACAATTGTTGAACCAAGTTTGCCTTAAAATGTTATGGTAAAGGTATATGATTGTTAGTAGTAAAATATGCCCAAAGGATGATCTTGGCATACCACAGAGGGTTAAATGTGTAATGGATATGTCGAAGTGGAGGAAAGTAAGAAGGGGTTCATACACAAAGTAATGGAGGTTGACATTTAAATGGATGTATATATGTGTATGTGGAGCTACTCATGTTATTGGTAGGAATAAAAAATTATACTTAGCGATTTGAGAGTTGAACACAATATGTTTGATGGGTTGCGTAGATGGTACTATAAGATACTAATTGACATAATGTACATTATTGGAGATAATTATAAAAATGGGGGAAGAACCAGTTCTAGAATTTTGAAGTAACAATGTGAGCATAAACAGAATGATCAAGATAGACAAAGTTCATGATGATACTAAGTTGAAGTAGTTCAACCATTTGAGTTATAAGATAAGAAAGATAGTTAGTTGCGAATACTAAGGAATTGTGGAACACTGGAAATAATGAATAATTAAAAGGGTGGTGATATACATATATGGTGAAGTTATTATACAATATGGAAAGATTGTCCTAAGGTGGGATTTATTGTTTGTTAACAGGTGATAAGGGATGACATGAATTTGAAAATATCGGTTTGGACTATTATAGGTGATAAGCATAAGAGAATGTAAATGGCTATGGAAATTGTGACGTAAGCTTGGAAGAAAACCAAACGGTTGCAGGTGATCAATGTAGTAACCTTAAATGTAGACGAATAGTATTGATTAAGTAAACTCCAATAGTCACCGCACCGTAGTGCTAGGAGCACCTCATGTCTAAGATGTATGAATAAGACGTGAAGGCTGTGAAATTGAATTTACGAGCTGAATTATGGTCATTAGACTTGATGTTAAGCTTCATCAATTGGAGTTTAAAGGTTTTGGAAAGTATTTATATGAATTTATTGGAAAGTTTCCTTATTGCCTTATATATTAGCATGTAGGTAAATGAGAAGTTGGAGAGTTCTTGAGATAAATTACCATGTGAAGTATTAAGGTAAACATTATGCTGACTAAAGTCAAGCCCTAAGAATAAGGGAGACAAGAAATTAAGCCTTGTTAAAGGCTAAGGAAAGAGTGAATAAAAAGTAAGATAACTAATGGGAGAAATATGTATGATGCTATGACGAACATAAGAAGCTTAAGGGTAATCAATGCAAATATACTAAGTTAGTTGTGTGGTCTGAATTAAAGACAAGGACACCTTGGGAGATTTGAAATTAATGTCCATTGGAATCGATAAGGTGAAATGTCATTGAGCATAACATTGGATTGTTTAAGTTATGAGTGGATTTGAAGGTAAGCTTTTGATTGTTTAAGCCCTCGACTGAATTCCACCCAAGGATTTGTTTAAGTGTTTCAAAAGTTCATTGAAAAACAAATAATAATAATAATAATAATAATATACTAGTTAATTTGCTGTAAAAGATTGAAATCGCATGGCCATGAGAGGCTCCTGAGAAACCAAGCAATGTATAAGTATATGTGTAAAGGGAGCTATGATTGATAGGTAAGGATGGAACCCTAGAATTACATTATTGTAATTATGAAGTTATGCTTGGTATAACAAGATGCAGTGCAGAACTTCAACGACATGATTGTGTCACTGCCTTAGGCATTGAACCATAAGTTATGGGCTTGTATCTGCTTTGTGGACACTTTTTTGAGATAAATTGAAAGAGTTCTGACAATGTGAAAACATTAAGCTGAAGGAGCTAATAGTTATATAGCGACGTTGGTGCTCGTGACTAACATGTCACGTAGTATGGACATACGTTGCAAGACTAAGAATGCTTGGAAATGTTGGTTTGAGGCAATGATCAAGTAAAGATATATCTCCAAAGATCAACAAAATAGTAAAGTATATACAGATACTGGATGGTAATTTGATGAAAATGATAATCAGTGATTGTGACATGTTCATGATAATGTGATGCAAAGATGTGCGATTGGATGAAGCTTACACATATGATTAGAAATGATAGAAAAGAGTATAAGCATGTAAATTATGTGAGGTTATACATAGGCATAATGAGAATCGTATGGATTACATAAGAACCAATTTATGGTAAGATGTAAATTAAATGGCAACTTAAACACCTGAGGGGGTAATCTGGAGTTGATGATACCCTAATATTCATGGATTAAACTTGACTTATGGGAATGAAATGGAAAAGTAAAAAGGGAAACATGAGCTATGAGAATGTGGTATTGAACTTTGGTTATGGATTAGAATGAGTAGAGGAAATTTAGTGAAGTATGTGATGAGGGTCCCTATATATAGTGATGGATGAGGACTCTTAAATGTGTATGTCCATATATACATATACATATAAGTATAGAGATGATTATGTGATTAACTAAAGTAAAGAATTATTCATAGTGACTTGGGTTTTAAATTTGACATGTTTAATGAGATGTATAGATGACACGATGATGAGAGTTACCATTAGAAATTGAGCTATGTGAATAAAGGAGAATTCAGGAGCAATAGAGAAAGAAAGGATATTAAGGAATTGAAATCTATTGTAGCGACTACTCTACCCGGTCGCTACCGGCGTCTGAGACCTCCGAGAGATCCCGCCAAGTCCCGAACAAGCCTTTCTCGAATTACTCATTAATTCACCTTTTTCAGTCTTCATATAAAATTATTACTTTCTTGTACTAATTTAAATCATAAATATAAAAATCAGTACTAACTTTTTCCTTATTTATTTATAAGTCTATGCACGAAAATATAAAATTTTGATTTCGTTTTCAACTTAATAGACAAAGGACAACAACTTGACTTCTAATATAACGCGTACAATGGAGCGGCTCAGAATAATGTGCTAGAAAATAAACCTTTGATCTCTAAGGTCATAACTCCAAATGTACTTCTCGACAGTATTAGCTATCTACCTGAAATGTGAATAGGAAGAGGGGTGAGATTATGAAATCCCAGTGAGAAAACAAATACCACCAAAACTATCTAAAGGCGAGTAAAAGGAGACAAATAAAATACCCATCCTAATACGTATTTCATAATTTGAAAATTTATTCCAACCCACATAAACAATCGTATTTTATTCAATTGCTCATAAAGCTTATGTTTGTCGTAAAAACTTGGCATCTGCCAAAATTATTCTCATCGACACCTTGATCAGAGGTGTCCACTCGAAATAGCCAAGGCTGTTAAAATTCTCATAATTGTTCAAAATCGGCCATTCCTTGGCGTTGGTTGAGTCTCACTTTCACGTGGTGGCTGATGTGAAGTGCACTTGAATTTTCTCACCTCGGGAGTTACCCTACGCATCTCTCCAAATGAGGTAAGGACAATAATTGGGAATCGTGCCCCTCTAATTAGGCTGGTCCATAAAACCCCCGTCACTACAGTGCTCACATTTTTTATATATATTCCACCAGTTAATAAAATCTCACTACTATGACATGGCTCACAATACTTTATTTCACATAAGAAGGCAATTCAAAGCAATTTACATATTTTCAACACATCATAAATATAACCAGTCATACTCACAATGTCATAAGCCATTTAATTTAAAATCATGGATAAACAACACAAATGACAGTGTAGGTCTCCAATTACTCTATTTTTGAAATCATTATTAAATTTTCAGAAATTTATAAAATTATTTTTATAAAATCTCATTTTCCCATAAAACACAATAATTTTTCCATAAAATCACACAATTAGATAAATCTACTCTAGATAATTAAGACGATAGTAAGTTTACTCACCGTATTAGGAGTAGAAATACTCCTATTCTCGGTCCATGGGTGCAGTCTCCTACCCGTACTAAATAGATCACCACCTATCCGCAAATAACTACGTGTGCCGATAATTACGCGCTAAATCGATCTCTATCTTTAAATAGCGGGATATTTCATCACTATTTTTGTATGCGTATAATTATTTCTATTTCTCGATTGCATATTTCGCTCAGTTTGCCTGCTCGATAAACGTTCCTAGCAACATAAAAATTTAAATCTTATATATTTAATTATACATTTGTATGAGTAGTAATTCAATTAAAATTCCTTAAATAACTTGAATATTTTCATCTAAAATATACAAAATGTTAAACTATCCATCAGCCTTGAAATATAATAAAAATCTTACCATTGGGCCTTTTCCATTCCTCTTAGCTATTGGACCTTGTCCATGAGCCCTTTCCACTTTTCCTATTGGGTCAAGCCCAATTTTATTTTCCACTTAGGCGTTGCCCACTTTCATTCTCTACTTGACCCATTTTTATTTTTCTTATTTTTACATTTTCATTTTTCTATTTTCTTTCTTTTTTTTTTCTTTTTTCTTTTTCTTTCTTTCTTCTTCACATTTTTTTCTTTTTCTTTATTTCTCCTCCAACCCGTGGCTTCCTCACCACCGTTGCAATCCGTCCTCTCCACCACTGCCGGTGGTGGCTCTTCCGTTCCTCTCTCCTCCACTCACCAAACGACCATCTTTTTCCTCCTTTCTTTCCACTCACAATCCACCTCTATATCCTACAATTTCCAACAACCAAATCTGCACTTTGTAGCCCCCAAAAACAACAACGAACTCACACAATTTCCAAAAATAAAACCTCATCAATTTCAGCCTTAAAGTGCAAAATTTTTCAGCTCAAATTTTAGCCTTAAAATTCACAAAATTTGGACAGCAATTAACCTCTAAAAATCAGCCTTCTTACCTCCAAAATTTCAGATTTTTCTCTCCTTCAAGAACTTGCAAAAATTCAGACTTCCTTCTTCCCCCCTCACGTCATTTTTTCTTCTCTTTTCCATGGTGTTTTCTCTCTCGATTTCTTCCTCTCTTTCTTTGCCTTTCTTTATTTGCTTTATCTTCTCTTTTCTCTTTCTTGCTTGACCGACTTTTTCTTTCCTTTCTTTGTCTCCTTTTTTCTTCCTTTTTCTTATCTTCTCATCTCTTTAGCCGACCTCTTTCTAGAACTTTCTCCATCTTCTTTCATTTTTTTTATCTTTTCTTTACTCTTTAATTCAATGACTGGCCCCCACCTATAAATTGCTTGACTCTTCTTTTATTTTGTCTTGCTTTGACTACTCTTTGTTTCCTTTTTCATTTGTTGTGATCAACCCCATCTTGCACACTTAAAAACAATTTGTTTGCCTTGTCCTTATGTAAGCATGCATGTACACACAAATTATTTGTTTGACTTTTCCACCACCTTTCTTTATTATTTCTTTTGTTTCTTCGACTTTTCAACACTCAAATTTCATTAATTCATTGTTCAATTCATCTTTATTTTATTTTTATTTCATCAAACAAATGAAATTTACACATAGTTCTTTAATTACATTTTATTTGACATACCTCTATCAAAATTTTATAATTTAAAATTAATTCCTCCAACACGTTTAAAAATTATAATTTTCATCTATTTTCCTTCTCTTGCACGTGTATAATCTAAAATTTTAAAATTGAATTTCAGTGCGGTATCACCATAATATTTAAATATTTCCTTACCACGCCTACTCGATAAAAATCATGTCTCACGTTTGTCGCTGTTTTTCTTCAAAATTATTCTTTATTTCTTCTTCCCCACTTAAATTAGTCATATTATGTTTTTCATGACTAATTTCCAACATTATATATAATATTAATATTTTAATATTATTTTATTAAATAAAATATTATTTTATTCTAAAAATTTTCAATTATCTTCTTTGGTTCTGAAACATATTATTGTGTCTCGGTTTACTTCCGAATCATCTTTTATCAAATTTGCATCAAATGATCATTTATTTGATCAATAAAATCTTGTTTGTGTCCAACGAAGGTACGAGGTGTTACATCTATGTCGCGGTTGAGCCATTCCAATGGATTAATATGATTAAGATGTAAGGCTTAACGAAGTGCTATATCATAGTTAAGTTAAACTTCAATGAAGCACTAGTGCCATGGATGGAGAATGAATGGTGATAGCATTCTAATGCGAGTATTTGGAGGAATTGATTCAGAATATGGTAATAGATATAAGTTACGTACCCTGAACTTGTAAAGGGTTCTAGTCAGATTGAAGATAATGAGGTGCGTAAATCAAAATTCCCTGCGAAGAAATGGAATATGATCATTGGATGAGATTAACAATCCAATGTTGAGGAGAATTCGAGGACGAATTCTATTTAAGTGGGGGAGACTATAATACCACGTACTTTGATATGGTGGCGAATAAAGCTTATTGGATGCCAATTGAGGCTAATTATAGAGTTTAAAGGTAATGAAAGGTGAAAAGAGTATTTTAAGAAAAAATATTTCGCATGTGATGACATAATAATAAAATAATAATATTTTTTATTGACGAAGAATTTGTGAGAAAAAAAGTGATTCAGAAGTGAATTGAGGCATAATAAGGTATTTTGGGTACCAAGGAGACAAGTGAAAAATTTTAAAATAAAATAATATCAAAATATTAATATTTTATTCAGTGTCAAAATTTTTTTAGGAAGGAGGAGCATATGGTCAATCTAAGTGGGAGAGAAGAAGAATGAGAAAATTTCAGAGAAAAATGATGTTAATGGAGCCCACGTGTCTTTATTGAATAAAGATAACGCGGGTAAATAAATATTTTAAATATTATGGAGACACGCGTTAGAGTACAAACTTTATATTTTGTTTGTACTTGTGTAATAGAAGATAATAAAAGGAAATTGGAGTTAAAAGAGTTTTGGGAGGACAAAATTAAAAAAGAAAGAAACTAAGAGGGTAAAATGGTAATTTTGCCATAAAGCTTGGTCAAAGCTTCCAAAGGAAGCTTTGACTTTTTTATTTTTATCCCATGGTTGGCCATCATTTTCAAGAGCAGCACTTTTCTTCTTCCTCAGCTCACAATGCCATTTTCATGGTGGAAAGAAAAAAATTTGATTTTTTCTTCATTTTCTTTCCTTGTTTTCTTTTCCTTTCTTTTCTTTTCTTGCTTCTTTCTTCTCCTAACTTCTTGGGCATCAAAGTTACAGCCTTTCACCCCAATTTTTAGCACCTTTAAAACCCTAGGAAAAGAAAAAGAAAAAAAATAAAAAGGAAGAAAAGCTTGGTTTTTGTGAGACCCTGTCTAAGTTGTTAGGAAACCGGTATTGTACCTAATGGTACAATTAAGTTAAATCGAGCTTCAACCTAGTTTAATGGAAATTCTAAGGGGAATTTCAAAATTCTGAGACCCACAGGATAGCTCAGAATAGTGATTCGGAGTTCAAGGTCCAGTCTGGAGTCAATCGGGAAAATTGACCGGTTAAGGACAAAACGGTCATTTTCTCATTTGTTGATTTATAGAGATTTTTAACCAAGATTTGATCACAGTGGACTAAAAATAATTATGTGACATACAGTTATGATCCCATAATCATAAAATGATGTTTAGCAGTGTAAAATGGTGATTTTCGGTGTTTTTAGAGCACAAGGGCAAAATGGTAATTTTGCCACCGGAGTGCTAAATGTGAATTTTTTTGAAAGGATTTTACCCCAATTGGGTAATATTGATTTATATTAGTGATATTTGAGGTTGGACAATGAAAATAATGAAATTCCGAGACATTTCGGAGTATAGGGGCAAAATCGTAATTTTGCCATCCCGGGGGCATTTCGGTAATTTTTCACTACCAGAATAAATTTTTCCAGCCATGGTCAACCTTGGATCAGATGTTGACTTGATGAATCAAGTGGTGGAGATCAAATGGGAGAAAAAGTCAAAAAAAGTCAAAAAACGGGCCAATCACATGGTGCCACGTGGCAACCTTGTTTATTTTATTATTTAAGCCATAAAAATCAGCATTTAAACCCTCATTTCTCTCTCAAAGTCGGCACCCACCAGAATTGAAGGAAAAACAAGAAGAACAAAAGAGAAAAACATAAAACCTAGGCCAAAATCCATAGATTTGAAGTGTTTTTCCAAGATTCAAACAAAATAAAGGTAATCAATCTTTACTTTGGCTTGTGATTTACCTTACCAATGCTTTTGTTCTTGATTTCAATGGTTAAATATGGAGATATCATGAAGAGTTTAATTCTGAAAAATGGGTATGGATGAGGAAGGATTGTTGGATTGGATTGAATTTAGACTATGTTAGTAGTTAGAGGTAGTTAAGCATGATTATGAAGAAATATGGAAGAAAGAAATTGAATTTCATGGTTGTTCTTTGTTAGGCCGAACCTAGTGTGTAGAGAATGCATGAGGAATTGTCTCATTTCAAATGAAATGGTTTCATTTGAAATGAAAGAAATTGGAAAATGATAAATTAAAGTGAAAAATGTAGTAGAAAAATTTTCAGTGCTAATGCACTGCATTGGCCGAATTTTTCCATAAGGAATTGGAAAGGGTAGGATGCTGAAATTGGCATCAATTACATGATATGGGATGAATTAAGGTATTAGAAAAAGAATGGATCAATTTGGAATTGAATCGGGCTTAATGGCCAATTTATCGACTGAACGGTCGAAATTAGGCAATACCGCGTTAATGCGATAATCGGACGCGATTTTGCTCTTACGTATCACACGCTAGTAATTTAAATTAGTTTATATTAGTTGGGGGCATTATAGTAAATTTCTTGATTTTATTTTGTGTTAAGGTGGTGAGAAGACCGAGAAAGGCAAAGGGATCGTGACTGAGGATTTTTAATCCGAGAGCATCCGGAATCCGGATATTTGTGAGACGGTGAGTGAACTTGCATTTCAAATTATTTGGGGAATGCAAATTGTGTTGATGTGGATAATTAAATGATTTATTCAAAGTTTTTAAAATGTGTGCCGGGAACAAGCCCCTGATAAAATGATTTTATGTGATGAATTGTGGTAAGCATGAAGGCATGAAATTGTGCTGTTATATATGTGTCACATATGTGTGAATATGTGTGATGTATTGACATTTGATATTGTTAATATATATGTAAATGTATGTGTGTGTGATGTGTGGAAAAACACATGTCGGTGAGATTGGATGTGGAAAATGTGGTTGGTGCACGATGTGGGGGGATGCACACTGTAGCTCCAGCTATGTGCACGATGTGGGGGGATGCACATGAGCTGGTGAGTGCACATGGTGCACATGATGATGACTCCAGCTATGTGCACGATGTGGGGGGATGCACATGAGCTGGTGAGTGCACATGGTGCACATGATGATGACTCCAGCTATGTGCACGATGTGGGGGAATGCACATGAGCTGGTGAGTGCACATGGTGCACATGACCACTCCAGCTATGTGCACGATGTGGGGGGATGCACATGAGCTGGTGAGTGCACATGGTGCACACGATATTTTCAGCAGGTGAGATAATGGAATGTTGTACTTATCTGTGTGCGTATGTATGAATTTGATTATTCCTTCATTATAAATTAAATTGAAGTGAGGGGAAGGGTTTGATAATAAATTGGATAAAAATGAATGTGTTCCAAATGTATGCATCATATTTTAACCCTTCTCGATATTATGGCTTGTTCCTATCTAATGTTTGCTCACTGAGTTTTATACTCACGTTTTCAAAAATTCATGTTTTCAGATCAGGAGGTTGTAGATTCCTAGATTGCGGGATCACAGTAGTCCATCTCCTGGTAGGTGTCTGGCATTCAATAGCTGCCCGTTTTATTGTACATGTCTCCGCTGGTAGTCATGGGTTTTTGTATGATGGATATGTACATGTAATGTACATTGTCAGAATTTATATTTGACTGATTATGTGTATATGTGTAAGCAACGTGAATTGCTAAATACATGACTGGAACAGTGCATGTATATTGTGATTAATAATGCCATTGTGCTTTGGCTGTGTCCACCCCCGGAAAGGGTGTGTGTGTGTATGTGTGTGACTGGATATGTCACTATTAGTTGGCATTGTATGCACACGGGGTGCATTACGTGTCGATGCCTCACACGAGCATGTATGGGATCAAGTAAGTGAAAATAGGCTTGCTTGGGCTTAGTGAGCTATGCTCATTGGGTCCTTGCGCCGGTCATGGCCCGGGAATTGGGTCGTGACAGTTTTGTAATTCAAGCAAGCAAAGGTAAGGATTTTTGTGTTTTAAGCTCATAGTTGGTTAAATTTTTAGAGAAATAATGTGTGAATCATTTTGGCAGCTAGATGATATATGTTTTGAAGGATTATTGGAGTGCAAGTATGGGTCAAGCAACCATAAAGGTAAAAAAACCAAATGATGTTTTAACTGTAGTTGAGAAATCTTAAGAAAATGGATATTATTGTGTTGTTGACAATTTAAGTGGCATATTGTGAGGAATTATGATTGCTGTAGAAATTATGGTTGAACATGATAAATATCCTTAGACAAGATTAATATATGTGTTAGAGTTATAAATAAGTTGCCGGTATCTATAATCCAAAGAATTTCGCAAGTAAGGGATAAAGGCAACTTTGGTAAAAATGTGTCAAGATGTAAGTTAGTTGAATAAGGATTCATGATGGAAGGAAAAAGAGAAGTAGCAATGATATACACTAAAGGTATTGCATTTGTATTATTGTTAGGAAGTGCAAAGGTCAAGTTAAAGTATGGTGGTGGTGGCGCCAGAAGAAATAATGAGTGATCGGCAAGTAGGAATAGCTAGACACGCCTCCAAATAAATAGCGATGTAATATCCCGCTAGCGTAAAGTGAGTGAACTTGCATAAAATGTTTTGGGATTAAGGCATATGTGGTTGATTGAGACATTTTAATTGTTTTTCAATAAAAATGCATGGGAACAGGCCTTTGGTGAAATGTTTTTGTGATGTGGAACATGATTGTGATGAATTTATATACCTCTATATGATACTGATATGTATATAAGAATATATGATATGCATTGTTAAGTAATTTGGTGTAATTGATGTAACCGTGCGCGTGCACGATGTGGGGGGGATGAACATGCCGATGATGACTAAATATAGTCGTGCGTGTGCACGATATGAGGGGATGCACATGCCGGTGATGACAGGGTGTGGGAGTGTGGAGGATGACATTAGTTGTGCGAAATGTGGGGGTTGCACATGAGCTGGTAATGTGGTGGTGATGTTTGTGGTTGTATATGTGTAAATATATTTATGAAATAGAAAGTTTATGAATATGGTTTATGGTTGTAATGTATGTGAATCATGCATGTTGTACCTTGAGAAATGATAAGTATTTTAATTGGAGTTTATTGTAGCAAAAATGGTTTCCTTTGTGTTCAACAAAAACTGTTGTTTTTAATGCCCTGTTTTTGGTTGCAGCAAGACTGTTTTTGGCTGTAGCCGGAAACTCTCAGGTGGTTCCAAAGTTTTGTACTATGTTTTTACTTTGATAATTTTTTGACCATCTTTCATTCAAAACTGGGCAAAGTGGTAAACATGAAAGTTGTAGCCCAATCTCTTAGCTTTGTATTGGTATAAAAATCGTATCAATTGGACTCTGTAATGTGAGATATTCTTGAAAAACAAAACCATATGCAAACCTAGAATACCTTTCTGCTGTAGTGAGAGTGCTTTCACTTTGAAAAAAATTTTAACCACTTTTCAGTTAGAACTAGGTAAAGTGGTCAACACCAAAGATGTAGCTTAGCCTCTTATCTTTCTAATGGTCTAAGAATAATGTCAATTGGACTTCTGTAGTGAGAATTATACTTGAAAAACTGAAACATATGAAAACCAAGAATGCTTTTCACTAGAGCAAGAAATGTGTTGTCACATTGCTACCTTGCTTAGTTCTAATATAATTTTTCTTTCACTCCTTTATCTTCATGATTGAGCTTTTGTTTTTGCAACACTAAGAGTTTACTAATCAATGTTTGAAATAAAGGGTTTTAGTAAGAAGTTAAGCAAAATTGCATACTTTTCAACATAAGTGCATCATGTTTTCTAAGTCCCCCTGTGTTTAAGCTTGTTCCTTTCTTATGTTCACTCACTGAGTTTATACTCACATTTTTAAACATCATGTTTTAGGTTTTCCAAATTGAAAGAGGATTGGATCCTAGAATGAGGTGTTCCTCCCTATCCACTGTTCGATAGGTTTGTTATGACAGTAAGTGTTAGCAACCATGCCCAGAGTTGCTCCGCTAATGGTTAGAGTCTTGAATCTGTGCACGTAAACTAGATGAAAATTTGTTAAGAGTTGTTTGGAAAATTATTAGTGTATATTATGATTGAGTAGTATCATTATGAATATAGATCTTAAAAAGGGAACATGGATGATAAATGGGCTAATGTACAGGTTTATATAAATAGGCTTCTTTGGGCTTAATGGGCTATGCCCATTGGGCCCTTGCGCAGGTCATGGCTCAAAAATTAGGCTGTGACAAGACAACAAGTGTGGCATCATGGCACCAGAAGAAGTGAGACCGCAGTGCCAGAAGGAAGATGTAGAAAAAGCATACAACAAAGCGAGAATTGGGAAAGTGAGATCTCGAAGATGCACCGTTATCTCGAGAAGAGGCTTTTCCTAGCTTTATAAAAATTAGGTTTTCTTTGGGGCTATTAAAAGGTACTTTGGAAGTAATTGCAAGACATAATTAAGCTAGGGTTTCTTTGAAAAAGAAAAGCCATCAAGAACACAAAAAAAAACTTGGAAGATTGAAAATTGAAAACACTATAATCTTGAGTTTTCTTTTTTTCTCTATTTCTTCGCTGATTTTATTGAATTGTTATTGATGGTTAAACTTTTTTGAATTGTGTTTTTATTATTCATCATGAACTAATTTTCTTTATCTAGTATTGCGATTAAACTCAACATGTAGTTTGGATTTTTAATTTCTCTCTTGATTATGATTAATAAAATACAAGTTGTTTATTCCAATCTGGAATTTAATGCTTCTAATTGCTTGATCACCAATTAAATTGATTTGGAAACCTCAATGCGACTTGGAAAAAGGAGTTTAGTGTAAGCCATGGATGGGATAGCATAAGTTCAAATTCACTTTGTTGATTGGGTAATTTGATTTGCGTATAAGATAAAAATATACTTATATGTCTTATGTAGCCAAAATTAGAGCTTGAACTTAATAAGTTTGTCTTTATATCAATTCTTATAGGAATATAGTGAATTGCTTAGGATAAATATTTTTATAAGAACATCATAAAAGACTTGTAAATAATTTGAAAACTCTAAGTTAGCAAATAGTGAACGTATTTTTTTTCTTAAAAAATTTTCAACCATCACTTCTCTTCTCCTCCTCCAAGCGTTTCTAAAGAAAAAAAAAACCGGTTGCCATCTTGTAGTCTTCTATTCCACACCATATCCACTCAAGGTTCAAGTTGAAAGTATTCTTGAAAAATAAGTGGTAAACTTATCATTCATTGGTATGGTGGGGTTCGAAAATAAGAGTCTCAGAATATGGGTATAGTTTTTCTTGCTTAATAGATTCTTATTTCATTTTTTTTAACATGATTATTGTTGGTCCTTATTATATGTGCTAGAGGGGGGTGAATAGCACAATTCGGCTCTCAAACAAGATTAGGAACTAATCTTGAAAACAAAGAAAATAAAACAAAGTAGACAATGGACAAGGATTTAGAGTGGTTCGGTCTAAGACCTACATCCACCACTTGATTATCCAACCAAGGATTTTCACCAAAATTCACTAAGAAACAGTGAAATTACCAAGTTCCCACCACGCTTTTACAATGGCTTTTACCAGGCTCAACCACAACCTTTACAATGGTTTTTCAAGGGCTCAACCAAAACCTAACACCTAACTTTTCAAGGCTAAGTTAGAACCTTAACTCTTTCAAGCAAACCTAGCTTGAAACAACCGTTAGAGTGACACTCTCACTCTAAAAATAGGGATAAAAAAGGTAAAAGAAGGTACCTAGTGATCACTAAGCTGATCTAATTAGGACAAGTTAAGGTGCAGCTCACAATTACAAAGATTGGAGTTGAATCAGTGAGAAATCAGACTGTTTTACTAGTTTTCTAGTGCTTTTTTGACTTGGAAATGTTGAAATCTCTCTAAAAACTTCACAAACCTTTGGAAGACTCTTTTATACTTGGATAAGCAAGTCTGATGGCAATTTAGTAGTTTATGATTGTTGGAAACAGTTTGAAGTTGATTCTAGCCATTAATCTGTCTTGTAATGCTCTGGTACAAATTGCAGACAAAAAGCTCTTACTCGACTAACTTCTTCTTTGGTAGACTAAGTTGATTCTGTCTTCTGGTCACAGATTCTAGCAGAGAGTACTTAGTCGACTAATTCATTTCTTGGTCAACTAAGTTGGTTCTGTTTCTCAATATTCTTCAACCTGCCATTTCTCTAATTTGAATCTTAGTCAACCAACATACTTCTTTATTCAACTAAAGACATTTCTTCTCATAAATAAATCTTGTCTCTATCTTTATCTGATTTTTTGGTATATACTTATGGAGAGTTGGTTTATTATGTACTTACAATCTTTATCTTGCACACTTAAGTGAAAGCATTAGACACAAATGAATGAGAATGTTTTATTATCATCAAAAACTAATGGAGCCAACAATCTCCCCATTTTTGATGATGACAAAACATTCCTTGATCAACAACGTAGTGTCTTTTAATTATTTTTCAGTTTTTCACTTGGTGAGGATTACTCCTCTTTAGTGTGTGCATGTTTCTTATTCAATTCACTATCTCTTTTATTCAGGTCATATAGAAAATGACACTATACATTCAGGTTATATGTATATTTCCAGAAATATAAAGTGATTTGTAGCAGAACAATATTGACAGATTATTCTTCAAAAAATTTCAACAGTATCTGACAATATATTGTTGCTAGATTTTGTTTATTCTTTTCATTATTCAACAATTATATTCAGATTAGCATCCATATGCATTTATAATCACAGTTTACTCATATTGTCATAATAAAAGTCAGCCATTAGCATATAATCTCGATATCAGTATTGCACCAGTTCTTATCAACATTAGCAAAATAAATAGACAGCAACATACCATGAATAGCAACATTATCAGCAGTTAAGTACCAGTTAAGTGCCATAAACATATATTAGCATCCAATTTTCATACAACCATATAAACATCTAAAATTAAACTCAAGTGTTTAAATGCCATCATGGCACAAATAGCAAATATCATAAATCTATCAACTATTTGTTCCAAAACTACCCTTGGATTAGTTTCTGCTTCTTTTTTCCTTAGGTTTGGTACCTCTGCCCTAACAATTTTTTTGTTTTTCATGATTTTCTCACTAAATGTCTAGTACCTCTGTCCTAATATTTTTTTTGTTTTTCTTGATTTCCTCCCTAAATGTTTGGTACCTCTGCCCTAACAAGCTTTTGTTTTTCTTGATTTTTACTTTTTCCCCCTTTTTGTCATCATCCAAGAAGGGGAGGGTTCATTCTTCTGAGTATGGAGAGGAGGTGGATTCACTACCTTAAATGGGATTGAGAGGAAAAGGAGAGGGTTCACAAAGGAACTTTTCTGGAGAGGGTTTGGGTGAGGGTTGATCAGAGACTTCCAGTGGCTCTTTAAAAGAAGATGTAGGTGCAGACTTGGCTTTTTCTACTAGTCTGGATGACTTCCTTGTTTTCACAACAGTTGGTTTTGTGGCCATTTTCTTCTTACCTTAGGCTAATGGCTTTGACTTGGTTGCAACGGCTTTTTCTTTTCCATTTCCTTTTTCTTATTTTCCCTTGGCTGTAGTCGCTGGTTCAGAAGACACTGTCTTTGAAGCTTGATCTTTGACAGCTTCCGTTTCTACTTGCTATTCTCTCACCATTTAGTAAAAGAGTCCTATGACTGAAACATCCTTAGAATGGGGAGCGGATACTTGTTGCTAAGGTTTTTGTTGTGGTTGAAGCTCAGAAGGTGGACTTCCAATAGGAGAACCAAGTATCCCAGTCCTCTAGTCAGATGTTTGTTTGGTCTAGGGTTTTGGTGAGGGGCATTTTTGTGGCTGGTTAATCCCAGGCTCAGGGTCCTCTGTTTGGTGACCAAGACTAGCACTTCGATATGCTGAGCCCTTAGCTTGAAGCACAGGATTGGCATCATGAAAAATAGAACCTTCTGCCTGTAAAGCTGATCCCTCAGCACCTTGTCTCGCTGGTGCTATACATGGAGTAGCAGAAGTATCAGCAGCAACAAGTTCAAAGGGCATTGTTGGTTTTTCCTTCATTTTGGTTTCCATTTCAACTAACTTTTCTTCAATTTTCTGGAACCTTGCTCCTTGGTCAGTGAACTGACCATCCAATCTCATGAACAGGTTAAAAATGACTTCACTGGAGAACTGAGAAGAGGTTTCTTCTGGTTGTGCTGGGATTTCAAAGACCTTAGGTGTCGTAGTGAAAGTTTCTCCATACAGCTTTTAGCCCATTTTTGTTAGACTAACTAGGTAGATAGCTTGGTCTCTAGTTTTTACCATGTCTAGTTCATATCTCTTGGTCTAGATTCACTTCTTTTTCACCAAAGAAGCAATCACATTCCCATAGGGCAGATTTACCTTACCTCCTCTGCAGGCATTTCTCATTTTCTCAATCATAAACCTTCCAACATTAAGTGGTGTGCCATTAAAACCATGCTCCATTAACCAAAGTTCTTGGAGACTAATATAACTCTGTCACGACCCAATTTCACTGGCCATGACCGGCGCATGGACCCAATGAGCATAGCTCACCAAGCCCAAGCAAGCATATTTTCATTTACTTTACTCCACGTATGATCGTGTGAAGCATCCACACGCAATGCACCCAGTGCACACAAAGCCAACTCATAATGGCATTATTAATAAAATATGCATATTCATATTGTTCGAGCATGTAACTTGATAATGTACATTACATGCACATATTCACAATACAAAAGGACCCATGACTTCCAACGGAGACATTTACAAGAAAAGAAATGGGTTGCTACTGAATGCCCATCTTCTAACCAGTAGATGCACTACAGGGACTCATTGATCTAGGGTCCAATAGTCTCCTGATTTGAAAACATGAATATTTATAAAACGTGAGTACGAAACTCAGTGGGTGAATATTAGAGGGGAACAAGCAACAACAGCCAAGAAATTTAATAACCGTGATGCACTGATTGAAAATAAGGCCATTTTCATCTAACTAATATTCCAAAACCTTTATCCTTTACCCAAAAATTTATTATGCATTCAAGGATTAAACATCCTTGAATTTACATCGATCATTCTAACAAAGTAGTAAGACCGACGATTGTTTACAAACCGTCACAGAACTAGGATTTCATGTTAAACCCTTTTTCTTCAATTTCAAACAATTCGCATACCATACAATCACACATATGTACATAAAATCATGAGCAACTATATACACCGCCAAGTCTTCATTGTCCTTGGTGGTAAAAAGAGACATTTATCAGAGCACTTGGCAAGTGATATCACTCAGCATCACTGCCAATCTCCTAGGCAGAGTCTTATCAGAGCACTTGGAAAAGGGTATCACTCAGCATCCCTTCCAAGCTCATAGGCGTAAAATCATTGGTAAAGGGTATCACTCAACATCCCTTTCGAGTTCTCAGGCGGAGAATTTCTCGGTGAGGGGTATCACTCATCATCCCTCTTTGCACACCATTACAGGCATGTGCATTACCCATTCCACATGTGCACGATTACATCAAGTTCACATAATTTCTTGACAATACAAATAAGCATCATACAGATGAGCATAAATCAACATGATCAAATTTCACATCAGTGAAAATAATATTTCATGAAAAGCTTGTTCCCATGGTACCCGTTCTTTTTAAAGAAGATTGAATAAAATTATTCAAGCATTTTATTGAAATATGTTTATATTTCCCAAAATCATTTTCAAATGCAAATTCACTCACCTCGTCAGGAGTGTAAAATACTCATGTTTTCGAGTTCCACTATACTAAATTTTTCTCTCTTTCGGGGGACCCACCACATATACGAAAATTTTGACACATTTTCAATTATTTGTCTCAACTACTATAAATTATTTCAGGCTCTGCATGCATGGAAATAGGATGAAAATTGTTCGGACAGTCATTTAATCGCGATGTCCGACCAATTTGCCTACGTTCGGCCTAATTTGCTAAAACCCTCAATTTAACTCCGATTTGACCCATTTTAATTTCTAACAATCCAATTATACCCACATTACTCAATGACAGCAAACATGGGTCAATCTATCAGTCTTAGACTGCAAATTATACTTTACCCCTATTAGGTAAAAATTTTAATTTTTACACAAAAAATTCCCATTTAATTCCTACATTCATAATTTATCAAATACTACCAAAATGCCCTAAAATCTCGTCAATTTCCTCAATTTTCAATAGCCAATTTCTCTCCAAAAATTCAGCTAAAAATGGTGCACTAATACCAAAATTTTCCTATTTAATTTTTTCTCTCCATAATTGATCAACTTCAAAACTGTTTCATTTGAAATGAAATCATTTCATTTCACACACATTCCCTAAGGCATTCGGTTATTGAAGATTCATGGGAAAAATCAAATTTTTTCTTGCTGTTTTGCTTACTAACATGCTAAACTATCTCTAAACACTAACATAGTCCAAAATCAAATTATTCCAACATCTTTCTCTCTCTAAACCCATTTGACCAGCCCTTGATTCACCATGAAAACATGCATTTCAAGCATGGAAAAATAAAGGAAATAGCTTAGAAATAAGTGATCTCAAGCAAAAATGAAAAATCATACCTTTTTGTTCTTGATTTTCTTGAATTTCCTTACTTTTTCTTTTAATTTTCTCCCTCTAGGGTTTGTTTTTGGTTTCTCTCTCTCTTTTCTGGTTTTTGGCTGATCAAGGGAATGAATGGGCTGATTTTTATGGCTTTTGATTAGTTTAATAAAATAATATTATTTTAATTACATATTAAATATTTTATTAATTTATTTTTTTCTAGCCATCCATTTGACTTTCTTTTTCCACCATACATTCCTCTTCACTTATCCATGTCTTAGATGAAGTTTCTAGACTTTTTCAAAGTCTTAGTGGAATAATTTTGTAAAATTACACTTTTGCCCCTGTAAAAGTAAAAATTTACATTTTTGCCCCAAAATCTGAAAAATTGCCAAAATTCATATTTTTCACTCCTCATGCTCATATCATACTCCAATTAATCAAATTTGATTCAAATTCTCTCAAAAATTCAATTTTTGTCCCTAAGTGGTAAAATTACGATTTTACCCCATGCTCCAAAATGTACCGAAATTACATTTTTCTCACTTTGAAACCTCAAATAACACTTCAATTGATCAATCTTAATCAAATGGGGTCAAAATCTTTTCTAAAAATTCTCATTTTGTCCTCTAGTGACAAAATTACCATTTTACCCCTATGCTCCAAAAATACCAAAAATTAAAATTTTCACTGCTAAATCTCATATTATACTTCAAATGATTCATCTTGATCAAATTTTTCATCAAATAACCAAATTTAAATTTTAAGTGGCAAAATGACCATTTTGCCTCTAATCGGTCAGTATTCTCGGTTAACTCTAAATTGGACCTCGAACTCCGAATCACCTTTTTAAATCATTCTGTGGGTTTTAAAATTTTTAAATTCCTCTTAGAATTTCCACTTAACCTTGTTCGAAGCTCGAATTAACTTAGTTGTACCACTCGGTGCAATACCGTTTTTTAACAAGTTTGACAGGGTCTCACAAACTCAGACTCTCACTCCTGCCATGAATATTTGCTGCAACAAAATAGTGCAAGATCCTTATTTGTGGGCTGGTTATATAATTAGCACTGCTCTTTGAGAAGTATATTTCTTTCTTCCCTGTAATGATCTCCCACAGGGAAAAGAGATCATATTTCTCGAGAAACTCAAATTCTCCCTTCTCATATTCAATTTCCAGTAGACCTCCAAGATCATCAGCAGTAACTACAAATTCTTTACCATTCAAAAAAACATTTAGGCCATAATCTACATAGTCATCAAAATCATCCAATTCTTCTTCTCTTAGTGCTATACTAGCATAAAATTCCTTCACTAAGCTAGCACTATAGGATTTGTTCTTAAATGTGCTATACCCTTTCAATTTCAAGTCTTCAAAATAATATGATAGACTAGTTTGAATTTCAGGCATTTTAGTAAAGCTTTCCCAATCAATGTATTTGCCATAAGTTATAGGGGCATTCTCAATATTTTCATATCTTTCTTCATGAATTTTATTTCTGAACTTGAGAAAATAGGATGAGGTAGTACCTTTCTTTGGTGTTACATCTTTGTTCCTTTTTTTTTATGATGGAAATTCTTGCAAGGCCCAGCTACCTTGTAATTATTTTATCAATAATCAAAAAAATTAAGTACATATGGGAGGGGGACATAAATCGAACATCCAAAATTACATGATATCGAGAAAAACTTATAAGAGTACCTAATAAGGAAAGTTTCATTTATGTGCATAGTTATGAATGTTATCATAAAATTGAACTTTCCTGTTACAAGAGTCTAAATGCTCTACTAAATAAAAAGAATAAACATAAATTAGGAGTACTACTCCTTTACAGTTATTTGAATCGAACATAAGGAAGCTTACTTTTGTCTAATCTAATCATGCCTCTAAGCTCACCTTCAGCTTCTTAAATTACTTGCAGGTTTTGGTGTGTGTGCGCTTTGTTAGAAAGATAGTCAGCAACTCGATTTCCTTCTCAATGGATGTGTGAAATCCAATATGAGATACCACTAAAGCATTAACGGATGGAAGTGAGTAGATATCGAATCTGAAAAGAGCCTTTATGTCCCTCATGTATCATTTGTACTATTACCTTCGCATCCATTTATATCCAAACTCTAGATATGTTGCACTTAATGCATAACAGCAAACCTTGATGTAATGCCATTAACTCTGCTTGTATAGAACTATAAGAACCAAAATTTTTGAAAAAACCAAAAAGCATAGTACTTGTATGATCTCGTAGAACTCCTCTACCTGCAGCATTCTGAGAGGCATCCTTTGAACTACCATTGACATTTAGCTTAAATTCACCCATCAATGGTCGGGACCAATAGATAATTTTCATTGGACTATGACTCTCTTGTCCATATCTAAATCCCCAATGTTCTGCAATATCAATGTCTCATTTCCATTGCCATTTACATAATAAATTACCCTGAAAGAGCTACCTTAACAATTTCATAATCCTCTATATCACTCTGTCAGAATACATTTTAAGTTCCCTATGCTTAGCATCATTACGTTCAACCCATAGGAACCATATAATAAATAATGGCAATAAGATGCGAATATGACCAGGTTTCGAATAGTCTCCAGAGTAGTACCATGCATGGAGAATATGTAAAACATTCTGAGGATTGTGCACAAGGAGTTGAAAAAATTTTGCAAAATAATTCCAAGCCTGTTGTGCTACTATACCTTCCCAAATGACATGTACAATGGATTTTTCCGAACAACAACAAAGGCACTTAGAAGCTAAATGGAAGTCTTTCGATTTCATCTTTAACTCCATTGGAATCCAATTCTGCATTAGGTGCCATAAAAAGAATGAGATCGTTAAAGGAATATTTTTATGCCATATCCACTTACCCCAAGTAGAAGTAGGCTGCCATTGGTGAGACAATTCCCAAGCACTTTTCGTGCTAAATTCTGCATTTTGAGTCAAAGCCTAATATGCCGTGTCTGCTATACTCGTGCTAATAGGGATCTTTAATATTTCATCAATAATCATATCAAGTAAAACTGATTACAGCTTGGCCACATCCCATATATTGTTAATAAAAAAGTAATTAACTTTTGTCATAGAGTCCAAATATGAGGGAAATGAGTGTACCAAAGGTTTATCACCTAGTCATATATCATGCCAAAAAAAGAGTTCACCCTTACCGATCTTCCACTGTATGTGTTGACCATAGATATCTTTACCACGAATCATCCATTTCTATGTGGCCAAATCATGCAATTTAGGAGCTAGTGTATAAGGGATTTGCCCAGTGCAATATTTGGCTTTCATATATTGAGTCCACAAATTATTACATGTCTGAAATGTTAGTATAAGCCCTACAAGCCAATATGTGGTTGTATGGGAATTGCAATTTTGAGATATTCATGTATGACATTTTGTTATTCATAATAACATTGAGGTAGTTCTTTATCCATAAGTTTATGATTTAATTACCTTTTGTACTTATGTAGATAAAGCCTATGGAACTATATATGCCTTGCAAAAGAATTGTATTGGGATACAATTATGAAATCTTTATGCATTAAAGCATTGTTCCTAAAAGTTCCTGATCATTGTATTATTGAGACAGGGCAACAACAATGCTCAAAGATTGGCACATGTTATGTTCCTTACTTGTGAAGTAAGCAATCGTTTTCATGGATTGAAGTATCGAGATACTTGGAACTAGCATGTGGGTGCTTGCCATGGGAGAGCGAATTCACTGAACATGACCCGCCATGAGAAGTGCATTTGGTATTTCACTCAATTGTCTATGCAATACTTCTCATCTGTCAGTTTTGTAAATACTCCCTAGACTTGAGACACAAGGTTGTCTTATGTGTGGATTGCTATGCTTTGATTTCATCCCTACGGGTGCCTAACCAAGGATGCCAACACAGGATGCTTTTGGGTATAGCATGAAGCATGTGAAGGCAAATGAGTGGTCAAGATAGGAATCATCACCCCAAGTGATTCAAGGGGAAATATCTCATTAGTTCTTGGTTGACATTAGCTTAATCAAATCCTTGGCCAAGGTGATTAGGAGATTATGAAATGAGTTTCATGAGTCTCCATAAAGCTAATGATTTAACTGCAAGAACAAATACGAAGATCAATAAGAGTAGACATTGCACCAAGCTCTTATCATCTTTGAGATATATGATGAGGGAATGAATTACACTGAAAAACTGTACATTGAAAGGTTGTCTAAGAATCCTTTGACTCTCCTAACAATTAGGTGGCCATGATGCATTGCTAGATGCCAATCATGGTCTATGGAATTGAATTAGTTAATTTAAAATTGAATATGATTCATTTAAATTAATTAATTAATAATATTATAATTCAATTCCATTGCCAACATGTTAGGAACCTAATGGGTCACACACAAAGGTTGCATTTTGGATTAAATTGAGAGTGTGATTATTTAAGTTAGACTTAAATCAAATTCTAGGTTTTAACTACTAAGGACCTAATTAAAAGAGTTTAATTAGATATTGGTTTAATATTATAATTGTTATAATATTAAGGACCTATTTGTAAATTTGAAAAAGTTAAACCTAGATATAAATATCACTTTATAGCCACTCTTTTGATGAGAAGAAAAAGAAGAAAAGATTTTTCTCTTGAGTGCTACCACTCTGGAGATGTTTATTTTCTTTTTGTGAAAATTTCTCTTTTGATTCTTTGCTGGAAATCAAAAGTAATAGGAGGACAAATCGTTGTCCACTTACTAGCATAAGCTTGTGGCATAAAGCTCTCTCCTTGAGAAAGATCCATTGTAATCGTGTGTGCATCATTGGAAGCCAAGCGATTGATTGGCTGGTTTTCTTTCACACAAAAGGTGTTCACGTTTTGTCATGAAAAGGAATCCATTTGATTACGATATCACTTGGAAAGGTACAATTTTTTATTTTATGTGGCACTTAATTTTGCGTTAAACAACCAAGGTGATCCATGGTAGGAGGCATGATTTTAATTTTATTTCAAGTTTTATTCCTCTGCATTGATGCTCTAATCATGTTATTCCTAACATGAAAGTGCCACTAAAGTTTTGCTGAGAAAGCCTCAAATGTATCTTGCGAATTGCGAATGTCTCTACCACCTTTTAAGGTTGGAAATGTGGCTTTATTCCAAAATGACCAATGAATTCGTTTGCTGTCCGAGGAATCTCCCCAAAGGAAACTATTGAAAAGTCTACGAATTTTTTCGACAACACTTGCTGGAGACTTGAGGACTTGAAGTAGATAACTAGGCAATGAAGCAAGAATATTGCGGCCACCAGGTGATGGGACTTTGTTTTCCCAACAGGAGATCCTTTCACGTATCTTGGAAATAATTGAATCAAATAGCAGTGTTTTCTTGTGTCCTTTATAAATGGGAACTCCAAGGCATGTAACAGGGAAAGTCCTATGATGAAAGCCTGTGGATTAAGCAATGATCTGCCCTCTTGCATTGGCCATCGATGGAGCTATAATAAAGCAACTCTTCTACAAACTTATCTTTTGCCCCAAAACCTGCTCATACTCCTGCGAAAATCCAAGTACTTTCTTCACAACTAATTTGCTCCCATTAGTAAAAATCATAACATCATCCACAAAAGCAAAATGGCTAATATTTAAAGAACAACCCAAATAAAAGTGCACTGAGTGATATTAGGCAAAGACAGAGTTAATACCTCTCGATAAATATTCCATCGCCAATATAAATAATAACGGCAAGATTGAATCACCTTGACGTAGTCCTCTGTCAGATTTAAAATAGCCAACCAAAATGCCTATTGATAAGAAGTGAAAACCAACAATTGGAAATGGACCATTTAATCATATTAATCCACTAACAGCTAAATCCAAATTTCTCTAAGATTAAATTCAAAAACTCCCAATTTAATCTATCATAGGCCTTCATCATATCTAGCTTTAAAATCACATTTCCCCCTTTAGCTTTGTAGTCAATTTTACCTACTAATTCCTAGGCAAGGAGAATTGTCACTGATTAACCTGCCACTTACAAAGCCACTTTGGTTATCTAATATTAAAGTTGAAAGTAATTTAGCTAACCCGTTCACCAATAATTTAGTAATTATTTTATTAAAAATATTACATAGACTGATAATGTGAAAATCACTCCAAGACTCTATATTCGATTTTTTTGCTAAAAGTACTAAGGTTGTAGAGGTTACCCCTCTTGGCAATGATGATCCAACGAAGAAATCTCTCACAACTATCAATAAGTCCTCCGCAATTATATGCCAACATTGTTGGTAGAACAAGGAAGAGAATCCATCAGGACCTGTCGCACTGTCCTTATCAATGTCAAACACTACCTCTTTCACTTCAGCCATTGTCAGTTCTGCACATAAAGTTTGGTTGTCTATGTCAAAAATTAAATGGGGAATTAAATCAGCATTAAACCTGGACAAATCCGTTGCCTCGGCTTTTAATAAATTAGCAAAATAATCCACAGCAAACAGTTCAATGTGAGCTTGGTCCTCCAGTATAGTGCCATCCTCGGTTTTGGTCATAAAAATGTAGTTTTTCACCATTTTTTCTACACTCGCATGTGGAAAAATTTTGTGCTACGCTCTCCCTCCACTAACCAATGCACACCAGATTTTGTTGCCAAAATGTTTCCTCCATGCTAAGCAAATGGTTCAACTTTACGTATGATTGATTAAGCTGCTTTTGGTTGGCTTGAGACTGCACTTGTTCAGATAATTTCTCACAATCCAATGCATGCTGTTCAACAGCCTTGACATTGCTAAATATGTCCCCAAAAACATTTTTATTCTAGTCTTTCAAAGCTTTTTTCAATCATTGTTGCTTAAGCCAAAACACCATCAACCCAATATTGTGCATTGGTTCCTTCCAATTCCTGTCAACAAAGCTCATAAAACCATGATGTTTTATCCATGCATGTAAGAAGCGAAAGAAAAAGAGATGTTTAACCGAGGAATCTAAACAATAAATTAATAGTGGGTATGGTCAGAACCATCCCTATTTAAATGTTGAACTCGTGTACTTGCAAACTTTGCCCCCCACTGCATGTTATAAACTACTTTGTCTAACCTTTGAAACATGCGTGAATTTGTCCATGTGAACTTATTTCCTTCAAAACCTATATCAAGGAAACCACAATCTAAGAGAGTCAATGCAAAATCCTCCATGGACCTAGCATGTGGTTTTGCACCCAAAAGCATTTCCTCTCTGTTGAGAATTACATTAAAATCACCTCTTGTAAGCCACGAGTCCTATATTCCAGTAGCAATATGTCTTAAAAAAGCCCATAAATCTTGCCTTTCTAGTCTAGTGCATTTAGCATAGATAAAGTGTAACACCCTGTACCTTCGTTAGACGCCAATAAGGCTTTGTTGATTAAACGAAGAATCATTTTATGCGAATTGGTGTGCTAAAGAATGACAAAGGATGAAAGGAACGCTCAAGAGAAAAATATTTCGCACGCATAAAAATAATAATTAAATAATAATATTTTCATCAGAGATGGATTAGTATGCTAAAGGATGATTCAGAAGTAAACCGAGATATAATAATGTGTTTCGGGACCAAATAAGGTAAGTGAAAAATTTTGAAATAAAATATTATTTTATTTAATAAAATAAAATTAAAATATTAATATTTAATTTATGATCGAAATTAGTCATTAAAAAATGAAATACGACTAATTTAAGTGGGGGAGGAGAAGTAATGAAGAATTTTGAATGAAAACAGTGATAATTGTATGACGTGAATTTTTAGTTGAGTTAATGCGATAAGAAAATATTTAAATATTATGGAGACACTGTGTTGAAATGCGATTTTAATATTTTGGTTATACACATGTATGAGACGGAAGATAGAAAGAAATTAGAATTTTTACATGTGTTGGAAGAATTAATTTTAAATTGTGAAAGTTGAGGGAGGTATGTTAATTAAAGTAAAGTTAAGGTATAGTATGCGAATTTAATTATTTGGAAGAAATAAACATACTATGAGAATGAATTGGATGATAAATAATAAGGAAAAAGGTGTTGAAAAGTCAAAGTAAATTTCATTAGTTAATTGCCACATAAGTCAAGAAAGGGAGAAATGGATGAAGACAAAAATAAAAAGGAAACAAAAGAAAACAAAAGAGATAGTGGGGCCGGTCAAATGAGGGAATGAATGAAATAAAAAGAAGATGGAAGAAAGGCCTAAAAGGGTCGGCTAAGGAAAGTAGAAAAGACAAGAAAAGATGGAAAGAATATAAAGGAAAGAATAGACAAAATAAAAGAGAAATGATGGAAGAAAAACTGAGAAAAAGGAGAGAAAAAAAAAACGACATGAAATAGGAGGAGAAGAAGGCTAAAAATTTGGCAATTTTGGTGGGAGGTAGAGGCCTATTTTTGCTGCACTTTTGGAGGAGAAAGTAGCTAGTTTTAGGTGCAAGAAATTGGTAGTAAAAAAGAAAGAGAAAAAAGAAAAAAATTCGGCACTTGAGGGAGGTAAGAAATCTGAAAATTTTTTACACTTTGGTGGGGCTGTTTTGCTGCACTTTGGGGGAGGTTTAGGTGCTGGAAATTCAAGGTTCTTGTTGTTGGAAATTAAGCTTGAAGTTGCTAAAATTTTGAGGTTTTTAGTGGCTGAAAATGATGAGGATTGGCTACTAAAAATTTGAGCTAAATGAGGTAGCATAGTTGCTGAAATTTTGAGGTTTAATGTCATGAAAAATTGGAGCTTGTGGTGATCGATTTTGAGAGGAAAAAAAGAGAAGAAGCCACTGTGGTGAAGAGAGAGAAACGAGCTGAAAAAGAAAGAAGAAAGAAACGTAGAAGGGAGAAAGAAAAAGAGAAAAAGAAAAGAAAAAGAGATGAGAAAAAAATGTGTGGGCATGGCCCAAGTAAAAAAAAATAATTGGGCATAACCCAATGGGAAGAAATGGAGAAGCCATGGAGAGGCCCAAAGGTCATAAAGAAATGACAAAGGCCCAATGGTAAGTTAACATTTTATTCTAAGGTTTATGGGTAGTTTAATATTGTGCATATTTTAGATAAAAATATGCAAGTTGCTTTAGGAAATTTAATTAAGTATATAAATGTGTGATTAAGTATATTGGATTTAAATTTGTTGCTAGGAAAATTGTCGTGGAGGCGTGCCGAACAAAGTAGTTACCCGACAAATAGGAATAATCATTGATACGCATATGAATCAATAGTGAAGAAACATCCCACTATTGTGAGGTGAGTAGGGGGTGTCTACTTTAAAATTTTCATAATTATCTATATATATGTATACGCATGATTTATCATACGAGCACATCTGTGGAAAGCATGAGCTCGTAGAATCTTATGTATTTTATAGATGCGAGTTGTTTTGAAAGTTGGTTTGGATATATCTATAGATAAATTATATACATAAAGTGTTTTTAAACCAGGAAACAAGTTTTTCAATGAGATTTACATTCAAAATTGTGCCTTATACTTTTATAGTGTACATTCATGATTATGATGCCTAGTTACCATGTGAAGTACGTTTCGAAATTCATGCACCAAATTTTATTTTATGAAAATGACAATTGATTTTATTATATTTATGTCGAATGTTTTGAGAATAAATTTGGAATGGTACTTCAAGGATATAAATGATTTTAAGACAGTTTATATAAATGAAATGAGATTTCAAATATGTGTTGAAATTAAATTGGTTTTTGTGTGAGTTTGTGGGTCGATGCTTGGCGAGAAGGTTTTGCAGGACTTATGGCATCACCAATAAGTCCAGTGAGTCAAGCGATGAAGACCCAAACATATCACTACTTTTATTGATATGGTGGGATTAGCTTACTGCAGTGGGCTGGTTTCCGTGGACTAGCCTATTTAGAGGGGCACGATAAACCTCGTTATATTTTACCTCGATAGAGGCGTGGAGGGTAACTCCCGAGGTAACAATTTAGAGTTCACTTCATGCCGAACCACCACGTGAGGGTGAACTCAGCCAACGCCAAGGAACGATTGTGTTTTTAAACGTAAAAATGTGTTTATACATAAATGACTTTTAACAACCTTGGCGAACTCGGTTGGGATAGCCTGGGGCCAAGGTATCTCTGAGAACCGAGTATGAGAATGATGTTTATGGCACGAGCCAAGTTTTTAAGAAATCTTAAGCCTTGTTGTCTATTTTTGATAAAATAGAATTGTTTTATATGGATTCGAATAAGTTTTAACAATATGAATTATGTTTCTTAGCATGGTGAGAAATAGAATTAAATGGTTTTTCGCAGCTCCCTTATTTGTTTTCCATGAAATAAATCAGTGATTCCTCGCGTATGGGCGAGCTATGATTTATACATGATTTTAAATAATATTTGGTTTCACGGGAGCTTGCTCAATATTATTGATTTGATGCGAAAATGGTTATAAGGCACAAAACCCCCGTTTGAAATAAATTATTTTTACAATCTTGCATTTTTATACTTAAACGATCTGTCGTTTGCTTGTTTTCTTTCTACGCCCTACTCACTAAGTCAATGATGATCACTGAGTCTATGAGACTCACACCCCATTTATTTCCCTTTTTACAGACAATGATCAATCTAGTGTGCAGTCATTGATGCGATCGGTCTACCGTGGATAGCTAAAGGCATCTCATAGCAATTTATTCCGAGTTGCTCCATAGCTAGAAGTTGAATTTTAACAATTCGTTTATTAAATTGTAAATGGATTCTAAATTGTTATATAAGTAGTAATTTAGAGATTATAGATTTTAGTGTATATACTTACAAATAAAAGGCAAAAAGTTTGTATTGATTTTTATATTTATGATTTAATTTAATACATAAAAGTATTAATATAATATAATGATTGTATTCAGTTAGTTGACAGACAATACTAGGTAGGCTTATTCGGGATTTAATGGGTCTTCCCGGAGATCTAGGACGTCGGTAGTGTCACGACCCAATTCCCGGGCCATGACCGGTGCAAGGACCCAATGAGCATAACTCACCGGGCCCAAGCAAGCCTATTTTCACTTACTTTATTCCACGTATGATCGTGTGAGGCATTCACACGCAATGCACCCAGTGCACACAAAGCCAACTCACAATGGCATTATTAGCAACAATATACATGCACCATACTAGTCATGTATTTAGCAATTTACATTGCATACACATATTCACATGGTTAGATTGTATTCACAATACAAAAGGACCCATGACTTCCAGCGGAGATATTTACAATAAAAGAAATGGGATGCTACTGAATGCCCACCTTCTAACCAAAAGATGCACTATGGGGACTCGTCGATCTAGGGTCCAACAGTTTCCTGATCTAAAAGCATGAATTTTTATAAAACGTGAGTATGAAACTCAATGAGTGAATATTAGATGGGAACAAGCAATCTTAACCAGGAAATTTGACAATCATGATGCATCGATTGAAAACGAGACTGTTTTTGATCTAGCTAATATTTAAACTCTTTCCACTTATCCCAGAAATTTATTATGCATTCAAGGATTAGACATCCTTGAATTTACACCGATCATTCTAGCAAAGTAGTAAAACTGACGGTTGTTTACAAACCGTCACCGAACAAGGGTTTCATGTTAAACCCTTTTTCGTCAATTTCAAACAATTCGCATACCATACAATCGCGCATACATACATAAATGTCAAGTACAATTTCATTCACCAATCATTCAATTTCATTTATTATCTCATATTTTCCTCCACTCTGTTGTACTCTCAACTCATACATCATTAAACCGGCATTGCACTTCCCACTCCGCACATGCATGGTAGTAATTATCACAACCTTAATCATTAAACCGGCATTGCACTTCCCACTCTGCACATGCACGGTCATAATTATCACATCCTTTTTCAGTCAACTGGCATTGCACTTCCCACTTTGCACATGCACAGTTGCATTAATTTCACCATAATTAATTAATAATGCATATCAGCATAATACAAGGGTACACAGATTCAGTACACTCAATTTCATACAATTTCTCAACAATACATGTAGGCATCATACAGATATACACAGATGCATCGCAATCATATTTAACATCACAGAAATATTTTCACTAAAGGCTTGTTCTCGGGATTCATTTTTAAATGGGAATTAGATATAATCATTCACGTATTTCATTTCAAATTAATTAGAATTCCCAAATAAATTTTGAAATGCAAATTCATTCACAAATTTCTCCAAGAGTCGAATTCGAGCGCTTCAACTGCTAATCCTCGGGTGCGATTTTCTTGCCTTTATTCGAGGGCTAACCACCTTGACAAATTGCACAATAATTTAATTACTAAATTCGTGCTAAATTATGATAAACTAACCTAGACTCTACATTAATGCGGAATATAAAATGCAAAATGTCTAAATTTCGCCTAAACACCATATTGGCCTATTTCGGTCTTTTACCCGATAAATCGATACACGCGTCCGATTTAGCTCCAATTAATTCCATTTTTTTCTAATGCTTTAATTCACCACATATTACTCAAATAAAGCCAAATTCAGCATTAGAACCCTCACATTTCCTTATAGAAAAATTTGGTCATTTGGTGCACTAGCACTGAAATTTTTTCTACATAACTGTTTCACCTTAATTCATCATTTTTCAATTCATTTCATTTGAAATGAAATCATTTCATTTGAAATGAAAACAATTCCTCATTGATTCTCATCACACTAGGTTTGGCCAACAAAGAATCGTAGAGAAATTGAATATTTCTTTTGTGTTTTTGTTCATAACCATGCTTAACTACCTCTAAACATCAACATAGTCTAAAATCAAATTATTCCAACAACAATTCCTCTTCCATACCCATTTGTCACAATTGAACTCATCATGATATCTCAATATTCAACCATGAAAATCAAGAACAAAAGCATGGGTGTTGTAGATCATAAGCAAAAGTGAAGAATTATTACCTTTTTCACTTGATTTGCCTTGAAAATCACTCTTTTCTCTTGAATTTTTGGCTAGGTTTTCTTGTTTTTCTCCTTGTTCTCTTTTGTTTTCCTTTAAATTGGTTTTATGCAGAATTTGGAGAGAGAAAATGGGTTTTATGGCTATTTTTAGGCTTTAATAATAAAATAATCAAGCATGCCACGTGTCACATGCTTATTGGCCCATTTTTTAAAACTTTTTGACTTTTTCTTCTAAATTTTCTACCACAATTATTCTTGTATTTATCCAATCCTATCACAAATAAAATCCCTTGGTCTTGACAAGTGTTGGGGTGAAAAATTTACCAGTTTGCCCTCGAGACGAAAAAATTACGATTTTGCCCCTATACTCCGAAATGTACCGAAATTACATTATCTCTACTTTTCAACCTCAAATAACACTAATGTTGATCAATTTTAATCAAATGGGGCAAAAAGCTTTTCAAAAAAATTCCCGTTTAGTCCTTCAGTGGCAAATTACTATTTTGCCTTTATGTTCCAAAAATACCGAGAATCATAATTTTTCATTGCTAAACACCATTTTATACTCCATAATCGTAATTATATTTCATGTAATTATTCTTGGTCAAATGTGATCAAATTTGGCTAAAATCACCATTTTATCATCAAATGGTAAAATGACCGTTTTGTCCATAATCGGTCAATTTTCCTAATTGACTCCAAACTAGACCTTGAACTCCAAATCACTATTCTAAGTCATTCCGTGGGTTTCAAAATTTTCAAATTCCTCTTAGAATTCCTATTTCAGCTAGTTCAAAGTTCAATTTAACTTAATCGTACCACTAGGTACAATATCAGTTTTTAACAAATTCGATAGGGTCTCACAAGTAGTGACTGGAGAGGGGTCGCTACATAAAGGAACATTGAAAGGAAAATGAAAGCCATGGCACAGAGAATTTAGCATGCAAACATTGAGGATGATCAAACTGTATGGAGCAAGATACATCGTGTGTCCAAAATAGCCAAATCTTCTGCGAAGAGTTAGCAGCCACACCATAAAAGCCAAGCCTTCTCCTAAAGAACTCAATTTGAGAACCATGCAACATTGGTTCTAGAATAGTCAGGATTTTAATATGATTCATCAACTTCTGTTTTTTTTTTCTTTGGATTACTTTCCCAATAACCCTCATCACATTCCATATTAAAACATTGATCATGGACATGATCTGGAAGTTATCGGGTAGCATAGCACACTGAAATGGAGTTATCATCAGACACTCCATTATTTTCCCCCATGTCCACCACATCCACGGAGGTTACGATGATATTTTTCCCAAGGGTTGCTACACTATCCGAATTACACTTGCGTCTAACCAGAGGGTGAACTTCTAGCTCCATGGCATTATGACCTGAACTAGAAGGCACATCACTTTGCTTTTTGTCATACAAGCATTTATCCACTGCAGATCCCATATTAAACGACTTCTCATCATAGTCCTCTAGCCTTTCACGTTGGCTTGCCGCAGATGGATCTATTCTATTTTGCCCCACGAAATGCCTTGTCTGACTAACACCCTCTCTTTCAATTGAGCTGTTCTCTCCACTTCCTTCTAACATGTCCTCTGACCCTCTTTGAAACCCTGACCCATTCTCTAGAAAGTGATGTCCTACCCCCTGTTGTTCAAAAAAATAATTTTGAATAGTTTGATTTGCACCTGCATGCATTGATTTTTGTAGCAACATTCCATTAGCTTTTTCTTTTATTATTAACTCTTTATCCCCCTCCCCTGTGACCTTATTTTGTCGATTCTTCTCACCATGCACGTAACTAGCCATAAGTAATGTAGATCATTCTACTGTTGAGAGAACCCCAGCACTCGAACAACCAACTATTGCTCCTTCCCGTGCTACTACATTTTTAGTGGGCAAAGCACTGTTCACGTGCTCTGTTTGCCCTTGTTCTGCATATTTCTCCTGGGCTGCACCCTCAACAATATCTAGAGCTTTAGTTCGGTCATACTGCTTAACCTAATGGTGGTTGGGATCTTCCAAATTAAATTCCACTCCTCTAAACTCCCTAGTTCCATTTTCATTCGATTCTGTAGCATCTTGTCAATATGTCCTCTATTTCGGTGGGTCTGCACCACACACAATTTTTCTTTTTTCCAAATTTACAGTTTGCGCATCTCCTTGCATCACTTGCATCTATTTCTATGATACCTTCAAGCTTAGATTTTTTCTTTTTTTGAACTCTCCTAACACCGGACCTCCCTACCCTTATTTCATCTGCTTCTGAGGTACCTCTGAGCTCAGATTTTTTCTTTTTTCCATATCTTCTGTAACCTTCTGCAACAATGTATTTTCCTCTATGGCATTAGCAACATCGAATCGGTTTTAAGTCGGAATCTGCACCGTCGCAGGCTACCATTCAGGTTTTTTGTTCCGCTTGTCCCTGTTTTTCCTACCACTTGTCATTTTGTAGACTATTTTTGCTTGACAGCCAGAGACTTGCCATCTATTAATTCCTGATCACTTCTTTTGGCTTTTCCATGCCACCATCAGTCTCATTCCTATTTATTTTTCCTTTCACAAGTTGTGCTCTCTTTTCTGGTCTATATCTCGTCACCATACACTTTGAAATACCATGTCCCACATGACAACAATGTGAGTAATACTCTAGTAGCTTTGCAAACTCTACTTTCTGCATATAACCGCCTATTATGGATCCTGTTTTTTTATCCCTAGTTATAATCCAGATGTGATCAATGGGAGGCCTTTGACAATCATACTCAATACACACCTTCGCCACACTAGGACGTGTTTCGTTCGTTGTGGCTTCATCAACCATCAAATGATGACCTACTATTTTTGTAATCACCAACAGAGGAGACTTCTTATATAAGTGAGCCCTCAGATTTGGGAAAGAGATCCAAACCAGAACCATTGAAGATTCCTTCTCTGGTTGGAATTCAAGGGACAATTTAAAAATTGACATTTTTTTATTCGATATGAACCATACCTATTTCATCCAGATCCAGTTGAGATCATGTTCATTTGAATGCTGAATCAATATGTGCTTGTAGTCAAGCCATCGGATCTCATATGCTCCCATTGAGCCGATACCTTTAAATGCCATACGAATCTCCTGTAAGCGTGGCATTCTAGAGAATTTACCTACCATGGAAAACTTGAAAAGTTGGGCAAATGCATTGATCTCATCATCAAAGAAAGTAGCTGTTGGTTTATCCTTTTATAAAAAAAGTTCACGAAATGAGGGGATTAAAGGTAGTTTTTCCCTAGCTACCACACTTAAAAATGACTTCTTTTGTGTGCGGGGGAAAATAGGGCGGTTTTGAAGGTTCTATTTTTGTAAGCCGCCATTGTTGACTAGCGGCTGTAAGTCTTCTGAAGTTATGGGGTTACAAGTTGTCCCTTGCAGCTTCAGGAATGACGTGTTGGTGTGCTGAGAAGGCAAAAATTGGCCCGGCAGCCTACCAATCGTCATCCCGTGCATGAGAGGAAGATGAGGGACTTGCAAAAAATTCAGAACGTCTTCCACTTTTAATAAATAAAAGTAATTCTAGAAATTAAAATTACATCCCTAGTAAAGTACTTTGTACATCTTTTTTTTTTCTTCTTGGTTTTCTGCTTTTTCTCTATTGGTAATTTTCCTGATTTCTTCATTCCAGAGCCTGATAGAGCCTTTTTCTTTTTCTTTTGATATTCAGCCTCTAAACTCTCTTCTAATGGTCTTTTGCCCATTTGCTTCTCTAGTATTTACTTGAGTAGAGAAAATTTGGCCATTTCGTTTTTCAAATGGAATCTTGACACTTTAGGGTTTCGAATGGTAAAGGAAAAGATGGGATTTCGGTCAGTTTCAAATAAGAGAGGATGACAAATGAACGATGAAAGATAATTGCACTAATAGTGGTTTAATAAAAACCATCTATCTCCCCCTTAAATATTACCTCATTTCTTCAAAATTTCAAAACTCCTTCTTAACTTTGGTTATACACTCAAGCAGTTTTTCTTCTTTTTTTTCCACTCGGTAACCACATTCTTCCAATATTTTATTCTTTCTTCATTTTAAATGACTGAGTCTTATTATTTAATGAAACAAAATGCTTTTAGTTGATTAAGTTTTACTTTAGTCGACCAAGTGCCTTTTGTTTTTCTCTATTTGGAACAAACTCTACCTTACAAATCCTGCAAACAAATCATTCCTAGATGTCTTCTAATCTCACAAAACCTATCTTCACTCATAGGTTTGGTAAAGATATCAGCTGGTTGATGCAAGTATTTACAAATTCAATCTTAATCTCATGTTTAGCTACATGGTTTCTAATCAAGTGATGCCTAATCTCAATGTGCTTAGTCCTAGAGTGCTGTACAAGATTTTTTGATATATTAATAGCACTTGTGCTATCACAGTATATAGGTGTATTATGCATTGATAACCCATAGTCCTTAAGTTGTTGCTTAATCCACAAAATTTTAGCGCAACAGCTACTTAAGGACACATACTCTGCTTCTGCTGTGGATAGTGCTACAGAATTTTGTTTCTTACTTGACTAGGACACTAGCATACTCCTTAAAAATTGGTATGTGCCACTAGTGCTCTTTCTATCGGTTTAGCTTCTTGCAAAGTCTGCATCCAAATAGCCTACAAAACTACATGATGATTCTTTAGAGTACCAAATTCCTAAAGTTTGAGTTTCTAAGAGGTATCTAAATATTCTCTTAACAATAGTTAGGTGTTATTCTTTGGGCTATGACTGAAATCTAGCATATAAACACACACTAAATTGAATATCTGGTCTGCTTGCTGTTAAGTAAGGTAGTGATCCAATCATACCTCTATAGAGCTTTTGGTCTACACTTTTTCCTTTTTTATCAGCATCAAGTCTAGTGGATGGACTCATTGGTGTGCTTATTGGCTTTAGCTTCAGCATATCAAACTTATTGAGCATATCTTGAATGTATCTATCTTAGTTGATGAAAATCCCTTCCTTGCATTGCTTGATTTGAAGGCCAAGAAAGTACTTCAACACTCTCATCATGCTTATTTCAAACTCTCCCAACATTTCTTTAGCAAAGTTCTTGCATAGAGTTTCATTAGTTGCACCAAATATAATGTCATCCACATATATTTGAACTATAATTAAATCATTTAAATATCTTTAATGAATAATGTTGTATCTATTCTGCCCTTAACATAATCTTTTTCAACCATAAATTTTGAAAGCCTTTCATACCAAGCTCTAGAAGCTTGTTTCAATCCATACAAGGCTTTATGAAGTTTGAAAACATAGTTTGGTTTTTCAAAGTCTTCAAAACCTATTGGTTGTTCAACATACACTTCCTCTTGAATGAATCCATTTAAAAATGCTATTTTTACATCCATTTGGTACAATTTGAAATTCATATAACATGCAGAAGCTACTAATGACCTTATGGCTTTAATCCTAGCTACGAGTGTAAAGGTCTCATCATAATCTATACCTTTCTCTTGGTTGTATCCTTTCGCTACCAATCTAGCTTTATTTCTAATTACATTTCCTTGTTCATAAACCTTATTCCTAAACACCCACTTTGTTCCAACTATAGGATGATTCGAAGGTCTAGGCACTAATGACCATACATTATTTCTCTTGAATTGCTCTAACTCCTCTTGCATGGCCAAAATCTAGCTTTCTTCTTTATCAGCTTTCTCAAAGTATTTTGATTCAATTTGAGATATAAAGGTTGAAAATTCACATGTTTCTCTAGTTGCTCTTTTAGTCTTAACTCCTTGAGATATGTCACCCATAATTGTTCTTGTGGATGATCTTTTGCATATTCTCTAGCTTCCAAGCAGATCACTATGCTGGATTTCCAGTCTTTGTAAGTTTTCCAGAAGTGGAGCTACGATTTCTCTTCTAGATGAGCCTTCCTCATTGTTCTTACTATCATCTAGGCTCATTTTGTCCATGTGCTTCTCTAAGCTTTCTAAATCATCATCATCATCATGAACTTCTTTTTCTAAGGTAATAGATTCATCAAAAACTACATGGACTGATTCTTCATCGCTCAATGTCCTTTTGTTAAAAACTTTATAAGCTTTGGAGTTTAAGGCATATCCTAAAAATATAACTCCATCACTCTTAGCATCAAACTTTCCTGCTGGTTGTTTTCCATTGTTTAAAATAAAACATTTACAGCGAAAGGTCCTAAGGTGAGAAATGTTTGGTTTTCTACCCTTGTATAATTCATAAGGAGTCTATGAGATCATGGCTCTAATTGAAACTCTATTGAGAATATAAGCTATAGTGTTTATTGCTTCAGCCTAAAAAAATTTTGGAAGGTTATTCTCACAAAGCATAGTTCTAGTCATTTCCTTCAAGGTTCGATTTTTCCTCTCTACAACTCCATTTTGTTAGGGTGTCCTAGGTGTAGATAAGTTATAATCCAACCCCTTTTCATTGCAAAACTTTTGAAACTCATCATTTTCAAATTCTCCTCCATGGTCAGTCTTAATACTAACAATGGCTAAACCTTTTTCATTCTCAACTTTCCTATAATGGCTTATGAATGCTGATAAAGCATCATTCTTATGAGCAAGGAAATAGACCCAAGTGTACTTAGAGAAATCATCAATTATCACAAAGCCATAAGATTTTCCACCTAGACTAGTTGTACTTATTGCACCAAATAGATCAATGTGCAACAATTCAAGAAGTCTAGATGTTGATACAATATTCTTAGTTTTAAAAGATGTTCTAACTTGTCTTCTTAGTTGGCAAGCTTCACATATCCTATCATTCTCACACTTTAGATTATGCAGTCCAACCACTAAGTTCTTTCTAATCAATTTTGACATGGTATGCAAGCTTATATGTCCTAATCTCCTATGCCACAACTAGTTGTCATTTTCAGCATTTGCAACTAAACATATTTCACTATTTATTTCAAGATCTTCAAGAAATACAACATGCATATTCTTCAATCTTTTTCCTATGAATGTGACTTTGTCTGTGCTTATATTTATTGCTTCACATTTATTAGAATCAAAGCAAACTTTAAATCCCTTATCACATAATTGACAAATACTTAAGAAATTATGTTTCAAGCCCTTAACTAACAACACATGACTGAATTGAGTTTGGGAGTTCTTACCAACCATACATATCCCATGGATCCTACTTTTTGAATCATCACCAAAGGATACGGTACCTCTATTTCTCTTGTCCAGCTAAACAAATAGCATTTTATCCCCTGTCATGTGTTGTGAGCAGCCACTATCCATGTACCAGGGTTCTTTCCTCTTAAGTTGAGCTCTTAAACATGTCTCATTTATGTGCAGCTCAACCTACAAAACATATTTTCAGTTTTTCTTTATAAGTACACATACCTTGATGGGTCATTGAGTGTTAGTTGCAATAAAAGATCCCTTTAAAACCTAAATTTTTCTAATTTTCTGCATGCCTTTATTTCTTAAACAATCATAGGATAGACGTCCATATTTTCCACAACTATAACATTTAGATGCAGTATTAGAATTTTTCTTGAAATATTCATTCCTCACTGATTTTTCCTTTTCTAAACATTTGAGAGTTATGTTTTCATCAAGTGTTTTCTACAAAGCTTCAAATTTATTGTCCAGCTCTAATTTTAAAACTTTAAAATCTATTTTTGTGAGTTCTAGCTTGATTTGCAAGAAATTTCTTTGCTCAAAATAAAATTGTAATCGCATTTTATCTTTTCCAAATCCTTTTCAAGAGATGCAACCTTTTTCTTTAAAGTTTTGTACTTTGAAAACAGTTTTTCAAATTCATCATAAAGGTTGTCATACTCATCTTGTAAATCATCCATCGAAATATCACAAGGTGATGAGCATACCTAGGTTTCATCATCTCGAGCCATTAAACAAATGTTTGTTCTTTCCTCAGAATTTTCACCATCAGCTTTAGTGCTTGAAGAGTCATTGTTCGACCATGTTGCTGCCACTATTGCCTTCTTCGATTTCTTATTTTTCTTGGGAGTCTCATCTTTCAACAATGGACATTCAGACTTGAAGTGGCTTGGCTTTTTGCACTCGAAGTAGATCAGTTCCTCCTTTTTGTTAGAGTCGTTTTTGTTTCTAATTTTCCATGAAGAACCTTGATCTTTTCTAAATCTTTTTCTTTCTAGTCTCTGGTTCCTTTTGCCCACCAGTTTTTTGAATTTTCTTGCAACAAGTGCTAGCTCTTCATCATTATCGCAAGAAAGCTCTTCCAACTCTTCTTCAAGGATATTGGCTTTAAGTGCAATGCTCTTTTTCTTTTCTTTTGCTTCCCTCATATCTTCTTCTTCTTCTTCTTTAAGCTCCAACTGATGAGTAAGCAATGAGCTACAGATTTTATCTAATGTATGATATTTAAATCCTTAGCCTCTTGGATTGTAGTTACTTTAGGCTTCCAATTTTTTGGTTGGCTTCTAAGAAGTCTTTTAACTATTTCATGCTCAGGTATTGGTTTGCCTAGTTGACTCAATTTATTTGTGATGTTCATGAATCTATCTAGCATGCTGGTGAGGTCTTCACCAAGCTCCATTTTGAACATCTCATAATTATATGTTAGAAGGGCTATCTTGGACTCCTTGACTTAAGAAGTCCCTTCATGAATTATTTTAAGCTTATCCTACACTTGTTTAGCTGTTGTACAGCTTAACACCTTATTGAATTCAGTAGAAGTCAAGGCACAATGCAATGTATTGATGGCCTTAAAATTAGTTTGAACTTTCTTAGTCTCAGCCTCGGTCTATTCATGCCTTGGCTTAGGCATCATCTTATTTGTGATATCATTCAAGGTTAAGGGAATAAATGGTCCATCAGTTATGATGTCCCACATTTCATAATCTATAGCTCTAATGTAAATTGACATCCTAGTGCTCCAATAAGGGCAATTAGAGCAATCAAACAGAGGTGGTCTGTTTGTTGATTGTCTCTTAGCTACAATAGATTTTTGAAGAGCCATGGATCCTCCTAAATGGTGTTAGACCTTAAAAAACAGGGAACTAGCTCTAATACCACTTGTTGGTCCCTATTATATGTGCTAGAGGGGGTGAATAGCACATTCGACTTTCAAACAAGATTGGGAACTAATCTTAAAAAAATAAAATAAAACAGAGTAGACAATGGACAAAGATTTAGCATGGTTCGGTCCAAGACTTATATCCACTATCATGATTATCCAACCAAGGGTTTTCACCAAAATTCACTAAGAAATGGTGGAATTACCAAGCTCCCACCAAGCTTTTACAATGGCTTTTACTAGGCTCAACCAAAACCTTTACAATGGTTTTTCAAAGGCTCAACCAAAACCCAACACCTAACTTTTCAAGGCTAAGTTAGAACCTTAAATCTTTCAAGCAAACCTAGCTTGAAATAACCCTTAGAGTGACTCTCTCACTCTAAAAATAAGGATAAATAAGGTAAAAGAAGGTACCTAGTGATCATTAAGCTGATCTAATTGGTGCAAGTTAAGCTGCAGCTCATAATTACAAAGATGAGAGTTGAGTGTAGTGAGAAATCAGAAGGTTTTGTTGGTTTTCTAGCTCTTTTTCAACTTGAAAGTGTTAAAATCTCTCTAAAAACTTCTCAAACCTTTGGAAGACACTTTTATACTTGGAAAAGCAAGTCTAATGGCAGTTTGGCAGTTTATGACCGTTAGAAACAATTTGAAGTTGATTTTAGCTATTAATCTATCTTGTAGTGCTCTGGTTCAAATTGCAGATAGAGAGCTCTTAGTCGACTAACTTCTTCCTTGGTCAACTAAGTTCGTTCTGTTTTCTGGTCACAGATCTGGCAAAGAGCACTTAGTCGACTAACTCATTTCTTGGTAGACTAAGTTGGTCATGTTTCTCAATATTCTTCAACCCGTCATTTCTCCAATTTAAATCTTAGTCAACCAACATACTTCTTTATTCAACTAAAGACCTTCCTTCTCATTAATAAATCTTGTCTCCATATTCATCCAATTTTTTGGTACATACTTATGGAGAGTTGGTTTATTATTTACCTACAATCTTTGTCCTGCATACTTAAGTAAAAGGATTAGACATAAATGAATGGGAATGTTTTATTATCATCAAAAACTAATGAAGCCAACAATTATGTTACTTGCAATAATAACAATGTGTCAAGCCCAACCATATTATAGACTTGCCATGTCATTCATGTACTTGATAGCATGTCTGCATACTAAGATGCCTCGAAAACTCGTTAAAAGTCAGTATCGTACTTAATGGTACAATTAAGTCGATTAAAGCCTCGGACTAGTCCAAATAGAGATTTTAGGATGTATTTGAGAGTTATTGAACCTTAGAATGTCTTAATATGGTGATTCAGAGTTCGAGAATTGATTTAGAGTCGAATCGAGAATTTTTATAACATAAGGGCAAAATGGTCATTTTGCCACTCGAGGTTAAAATTAAGATGTTGGACTAGATTCTGACCAAGTTTGACTATTTGGAGCATAATTTGAATTTGAGAAGCGAAAATTTTCAATTTTAGACATTTTTCTAAACATAAGGGCAAAACTGCCATTTCACTTGTCCACGATGACGTAATTGGAAGTTTTGAATTTTAAACCACCATGACACTTGTCAAGCCCATGAATTTCACCTATTATCATTGTTATACCTTGAATAATTAAGGTATTATATGTGGTGGTAAGAAAATGCTTAATAGTTAAGTTTTAACCATGAACCAATCACACGTCGACACGTGTCAAGCTTTAATTCTTTTATAATTTTATTTATAAACCAGCATAAACCTTTCCCAATTCACTCTTTCATGCCATGTAACCCAAAGAAAAAAGGGAGAAAGAATAGAAACAACCCTTGAGGAAGAAAATCCAAGAGAAATTCTTCGGTTGCCGACAAACGAAGCGATATGAGGTAAGATTTCACGATTTTAGCTTAAGATTTACCTTTCCCTAGCTTTCTTTTTCATTTTCTATGGTTGAAACCCAAATTTTTGTGAAGGAAGTCAAGTTGGCCGAATCAAAGGGGGGAGGTTTTGATGATGGTTTTTGTTAGATTTCATGCTATTTAGGTGTTTTTAGTTGTTTTGTGATATTCGGTATGAAAAACAAGCATGGAAACCACATGTCCTTCGCCAAACCCTCATTGGTCGAATTTAATAGGGGATATATTGATGATGAATTGGATGTTTTGGCTAATTAAATAGTGTATATTCGAGTTAGGTTGAATACCATTTCAGTCTGATAACAATTAAACCTACATAAAACACCATGTTTAAGTGATTATTCGAACAATTCTCATTCAATTTCATGCATTCATATAGAGCCTGAAAATAGTTTTATAACAGTTTGACACAAATGTATTGAATTACTTGTTGTATATTACGTAAAGGTGGTGAGCCTTCTTGTAAGGGTAAGGATATTGTACTCGAGGACCAGGAGTAGGAGTACTCCAATTATAGTGAGTAAACAGAGTATCATCTTAATTATCTAAAGTAGTTTATACTTGGTTTTATGATTTTAAAGAATAATGAACTTAAACTGTGAATTATTATGTTTTACAATTGAAGTGTTGGTTAAATGAATAAGGTTCATAAATTGTTTTGAAATTGACTTCTTGTTTTGGAAATTGAGTAAGTGGAGACTATGTACATGTATTATATATATATATATATGTTTTAACTATTGTTCGTTATGCCGACCTTCCTTTGTAATGAATGTTTCGGCATAGCAGGATTTGTAATTGATATATGGTTTGAATTGATGGCTTATGACAATGTGATGGCATGAATGGCTGGATTTGTGGTTGTGTGGAATATATGAACTGTTTTGTTTTACCTTGACAGGCTGGGTAATATCATATTAGCCATGTCATGCTGCTGAAATTTTATTATTTGGTGGGTTATTTGATTAGCTTACTACAACGGGCAGGTTTCCGTGGACCAGACTATTAGAGAGGCACGGTAAACCCTGTTATATTTTACCTTAGTATGAAAGGCGCAGAGGATATCTCCTAAGGTAGTTTAGAGTTCACTTCATGCCGAACCACCACGTGAGGGTGAAACTCAGCCAACTCCAAGGAACGATTGTGTTTTTAAATGTAAAAACATGTTTTATGTGTATATGTCATTTTAATAGCCTTGACGGACTCGGTTGGATGCCCGGCGCAATGTGTCACCGAGTACAAGTTTTGGCACGAGCCAAGTTTTTAAGAGAGTCATAAGCCTTGTTGATTATTTTCATGAATTGTAATTGTTTTATATGGGTTGAAATGAGTTTTAATGTTATGAATTATATTATGATGAAATGTTTTAATTGTCTCCATTTACTCGGCTTTAGATGTGATAGATGATATTTACTTACTCACAGGGTTTATAAAAACTCACCACCATTTTCTTACCCATTTCAGGCTCAAGGCAGTATGTAGACAGCTGATTTTGTCTAGGGTTTGCTGTTGGATTCGCACCCTAAGAAATCGTAGGCCTACAATCTTGTTTATTTTTGTTATTTTGGGGCTCACATGTCATTGTAGAATATTTCTTTTATACCTTAGCACAGTGTGCTATTATATACATGAATTTATTTTGTTATTACATTTCATTAATTGTTTACGTAGGATTCTATAAATATTGTTTTATATGAAAATGGAATATTTTTATTTAATATTTTTATTTAGTTCGATTAACTAGAATTTCACTTTAAATGGATGATTCAAATACCGAACTTTGTTTATGACATGAAATGTATATTTTTCATTTATATTCTATATTTTTAGCAGATTTCAAATTTTTTGGGTAAAATGACCGAAATACCTCTATGCAGTAGAAATTACTTTTTGGACGTCTTTGATTTGAAAATAGTCTATATCCCTTTAAAACATGATATTTAGTAACTGTTGTTTACAAGGGAAGCGAAAAACTAGTGTTAGAGCCTTGCGAGGTTTCGGTTGACATTTCCAGTAAGGAATGTCTATCGAGACAACGTGACGGTTGTCACGAGCTTGAAAAGAGCACCGGGTCATGACATAATGTGTTTCCGCTTGTGTAATTGGATTGCTTGCTTTTTTTATAAAAGAAATTTTTGAAATCCATGCTTTACACTATCATATTAATCCATTAAAATCCTACTCTAGTAATTGGTTTCAGAGCAGGGATTGTTGCAAGTTTGTTTCCTATATTTATTTTGCACAGTTGGCACCTTTGCATACGTTTAACTATCTTGATGTGATCAATGTATGGTTGTATGCTATGATGCATAATTCAAGTTTTTTGCCACATTAATTGTCCTAGAAAATTTTACATGTAACATTTTTCTTTTGGTTATGTAACAAGAATGGTGGCCTATCATCGCCATGCTTCCTTCTTGATTTTTTTTAATTTTCCCTAGAATTATGTAACTTGGAAAACCCATGTAATTTTAATATTTCTTGATGTATTTGGTGCATCGATGGAGAAAGAAGTCACTGAACAAAGTATGAGATGGGGGTTTGGATATGGGAATTTAATTTTCTGGCATGATTGCTAGATGGGTGATGAGCCGCTTGTTAACCGTTACCAATCAATCATTTCTACAATGGCTAAAGTATGTGATTTCTTCTCGAACAATAATTGGGATGTAGATAAATTAAAAGTGGTGTTGCCTGAAGAGCTGGTGGTTGAAATTACACAAATCCCCGTTGACACCACATGTGAAGATACAACATATTGGGTTAATACTTCAGATGGCAGTTTCTCTACGAAGACTGCATGGGAGTTAATCCAACAACATCGCACAGTGAACCCAATTTTCAGCTATGTCTGGCACAAATGTATCCCACTAACAACTTCATTCTTCTTATGGCGTTTACTGCATAACTGGATACCTGTGGAACTGAAAATGAAAATAAAAGGATTCCAACTAGCTTCTGGGTGTCGATGTTGTAGTCCAGAGGAATCTCTCATTCATGTCATGTGGGATAATTTGGTGGCTAAATAGGATTGGAAGTATTTTGCTAAATTCTTCCAAGTCTACATTATTAATCATCGTATTATTAATTAGATTATATTTGCTTGGATATACTCGGGTGATTATTCTAAGCATGGTCATATTCGTGTTTTAATACCTCTGTTTGTCTTATGGTTCCTATGGGTGGAGCAAAACGATGCAAAATATAGGAACCAGGGTATGTATCCTAATAGAGTTGTTTGGAGGACATTGAAGCTTATTAACCAGTTGTTCGTTGGGAAATAGTTGTAAAAATGGCAATGGCGAGGTGCTATGCAGATTGCTCGTGGATAGGGGATAGTATTCCAAGAGACCACACCATCTCCTCTAAAAATATTATACTGGCAAAAACCATCAATAGGTAAGTTTAAATTAAATGTTGATGGCAGCTTAAAAAATTCACAAAATGCTGTAGGGGGTGGAATTTTACGGGACTATGCAGGCCAAATGATATTTGGGTTTTCTGAGAATTTTGAAGTCAAATATTCATTACAAGCCGAGTTATTAGCTCTATATAGAGGTCTTCGTTTATGCCGAGAGTATCAAATTAGAAGACTTTGGATTGAGATGGATGCTAGGGCTATTATCCAACTGTTACAGTGGAATTCTAGAGGTTCATATGAGATAAGGTATTTACTTATTTCTATTTGAAAACTATTATCTCATTTTTCTTTTAGAATATCTCATATCTACAGGGAAAGTAACCAGGCAGCGGATCTATTAGCTAATATGGGCCATGCAAACAATACTTTACAAGTTTTCAACAGGTCTCAAGGCAGATTACAAAGATTATTGCGACTTGATCAAAACCATCTTCCTTATGTTAGAGTTAAATAATTGTATAGGAGTTAACCTTCTCTTTTTTCCTTTCACGGTAGTGTTTTTTTATTATTTTTCTATTATTCATAAACTATCATTAGCTTCTGGTACACAAGTAAATTACTTATCTTTTGCACTAAACATTATTGCAAAGATAGTAATCCTTGTTTTAGGAATTCTATCTCTCCTTTCTCTTGTAATTCTGGAGGTTCGGTTCATGTCCCCCTCCCTTTTGTATTGATTTCTTTGAAGAATAATAAACTATCTACAGGGTAGCTGGGCCCTGCGAGAATTTCTAGCCTAAAAAAAAAGGAAAAAGATAATTAGGTAATATTTGGTCTCTTTAATTTTTTTTTACTATTGATTTTTTTTTTTTGAAAAAGGAGTTTTTCTTGCATTTATTTTTTTAAAGAAAAAGATTTTTTCTTAAATTAAAATTCTCTTATTATAAAAATATATTTTTTCTATTAAAATATTTTTTTATTTTAAAAAAAAAAAGAGGGTGAGGTGTGCTACCAAGCAACACACAGCCCCTACTTTGTGCTGTTCGACAACACATAGCAGTAGTGTGCTGCTGTCAAACAGCAACACATGCTGCTGCCAGGTACAACAACAAGTGCTACCATAAGGCAGCAGCTCACCCTTGGGCTATTCGGCAACAGCCTATTAAGGTGGGCCCCTTTCAATTTTATTTAATAAAATTATTTAAGAAAAATTTTTTTTAATAAAAATATTATTATGTATTCTTAAAAACTTTCCAAAATTCTTTTTATTTGTGAAAATTTAATTTTATCCTTGGATTATAAAAATATATATTTTTTATTTTGGTATTATTTAATGAGATTAATTAATTGGACAAAATAAAATTATTTTCCCAAATTGGGTTAAAATTAAAATTAAAATTGAGGATTTTTAAATAGTTATAAAATTCAAAAGAGTGCCAAATGGATGTGATCCTAACAAGCAGCGGAAGCAAGCAAGATTGAAGAGAATTACAAGTTGCAATTTTATTTTATTTTATTTTTTCTAGAATGGACATTAATATGGCTTATTTTATATATATATATATTTTATTTATATGTATCTATATGAATGATGTTAGATATTATTTGTTTGCTTGAAAACATTGCATCTAGAATTAAGGTGCAACATCTCTTAAGGAATGCCATACATACATTATGTATTTTAGTTAAAAAGGAGTTTTATGCTATGAGATACATAATGAATATAGGAAAATAAATCACATCTAGACAATATGGTAATATGGACTTAGTTATATGCTAAAAACGTTTAGTTGAAAATATAACCAAGCCCATAATTTGACTTAAGATATTCTAAATATGCATCTAGAAAATCCAATAAAAAGTCAATCAAAACCCTAAGTACAAAAATATTGAATGGGAGAGGATGCTAGTAATCCTAGAATCCACGGTCTCCATTGTTGACCCATTGGCATGTGAAACAGGTCACTCCTTACAAGCAGACATGAATCTAGATCATGACGGACTAGGTCTCCGAAAAGATAAATCCTTTTAGGTGGATTATGAAGTGAGACCTCCTATAGAGGCTTACTAAGTAAAGAGCTTAAAAGAATGAAATAATGGTTGTTACACTCAACATGAATTTACTATTAACCTGCCTACAGTAGCTCTGTTAGTAAACTTTATGGACTAAATGAAGGCGCTTCTTAACCATGTTAAGTACGAAGATATTGGGCAACATAGTTAAGTAGGAGGATCCCAGTCGACCTGATAATAACTTCTCACAGCCCATAGTCGGTTAATTTATTATAGAAAGGTAGATGATTGTCCAACTAATAATATAATTTCTAAGGTTTTATATATTGTCATCATGCATACATGCATCATGAAATGTTCAAAGTCTATGAATAACTAGTATGCTTACATAATTTCAAATGTACTTTTAAAAACATATCTTCATCACAAATCTGAATCCACTTTCCATTTTGCTAAACAAATGCACTCTGAATGGTGATAACTACTATAAATGGAAAATAAACCTTAATTGTCACGACCAGGAACTCTCATCGTACCCATGACAACAGTCGCGACATCCCGATAGGCACTCATTACCCGGAATACCGATGAAACCCTGCAAGGCTTAGCATCAGCTTTTGCACTTCCCCGGTGAACTATAGTTATCAAATATCATAATTTAAAAAGGTTATGAGTCATTTCTAAATCAAAATATTAAAATATTATTTTTCGACTTACAAGGGCATTTTCGTCATTTTCTTCTTCGAAAATCTCAAATCTAGCTGAAATGGAGTAGGTAAGTAGAAAACATATATTTCATGCTTAGAAATAAATTTATGAGTCTAAAATATTCGTTTAAAGTAAAATTTTTGCTAATTTAATATAATAAAAATATTCAATAAAATAATTTAATTTTCTATAAAATAATTTTTATAAAACTCTCGGTAAATAATTTTTATAGCGTAAAAGTTAAATATATTCTTACATACTATAATATAAACAACCAAAGAATGAGATTTAAATTACAATGACACATGGGCCCACAACTAACCAAAATGCATTGGGAACTGTGAACCTACAGTTCTTGTCGATTCAAGTCCACTGTGGTCCTTGATCAAATCCGTTAACTACGGGCTATTCTAAGCCTGAAATGTGAGGAAATGAAAGGGTGAGATTATAAAATCCTAGTGAGTAAATATATACCATCTAAACTATCTAAAGGCGAGTAAAAGTAGATAATGAAAATTGTTCATCTCAAAAGGGTTTCATATCATGAGAATTATTTTAAATCAGTTTAAGTAAATTCATTTCACCCAAACAATTGATAAGGCTTATGATTTTCTTTAAAACTCAGCTTATGCCAAAGCCAATACTCGAGGACACTTGATCGTCATCAAAGTCCGACCGAGTCCACCAAGGCTATAAAAGTTTCATATATGAATGAAACACATTTTTACTTTTGAAAATATAACCGTTCCTTAGCGTTGGCTAAGTTCATCCTCACGTGGTGGTTTGGCGTGAAGAGAACTCTAATTGTTACCTCGAGAGTTACCTTACTCATCTCTCTACCAAGGTATAAATACATATACACATGTTCCCAGATTCCGTGCCCCTCTAATAAGCTGGTCCACAAAACCCGCCATTGTTGTGACCATTTAATAATCCACCAATTCAATAAAGTTCAATAGCATGACTTGGCAATATAATTGCTAACCAATTTATCAGTACAGAGTACACAGTTCACAATTTTCAATTCAATTAACAAGTCAGCCAATCATGCTATAAATATCATAAGCCATTTGATTCAAATCACAATTTACAATAAAGCATGTGGTCTCCAATTACTCTAATTTTGATCCAATTGTCCAATTTTCAAATCAATTTATAAAATTTTAATTTATTTTATTAATTCACATTTTTCACATAAAACAAAGCATTTTACCATTTAAAATTTATTTTTCACAAAATCACTAAATTGAATAAAATCTACTCTAGGTAATTAAGACGGTAATAAGTTTACTCACTGTTTTCAAGATCAAATCTGGGTTCTCCTATTGTAAATCCTTAAGTGCAATTCCTTGCCTTCTCGGAGGATTCACCACCTTGACACAGTACAAAATCGAGAAATTTACTTCTTCTCCCCTAAATTGTAATAAACTAATTTAGACCACTAATGCATGCTATGAAATGCAAAAATTGTCCGAATCTTGCTTAAATGCAGTATTGACCTAATTCGACCTATTACCCGATAAAATAGCCATTATGTCCAATTTAACTCCAAATTGCTTCATTCCTTTTCTAATACCACAATTCACCAAATATCAATCAAATGACACAAAATTCAGCTTAATTACCCTCTCATTGCTTCATGGAAAATTCGGCTATAACGGGGCTTTATCATTAAAATTTTTCCTACATCATTTTCTCACACTAATTCATCATTTCCTAACCCATTTTCCTTTAAACAAAATCAATCCACCATCCACACACAACATGGGATATTCGGCCATTGAAGGATACCTAAGATTTTGTTATTTTCTTCACTTGTTTCCATCCTACACATAACTAACTAACCGAAAACACTAATCTACCAAGAAATCTAACTAAATTCAAGCCTAAAAATCCTTCCCCCATGTACGGTCAGCATTCATACCCATTTTCAAACTTTGATTCAAACCATGGAAATGAGAAAATAAAGCATGGGTAGTATAGATCTCAAAGAAAAATAAAGAAATTTCACCTTACCTAGCTTAATTCCTTGAATTCTCACACTTTCTCTTGAATTTTCCTTTGGCTAGGGTTTGTTTTCCTTATTTTCTTTCTTTCCCCTCTTTTTTTCTTGCTTGGCCGACTCTTAGAGTGAAAATGGGCTGATTTTTATGCTTTTATAAGGAAAATAATAAAATATTAAAAGTTTGACACATGACATGTCATGATTGGTCCAAAATTTTAATTCCTTATTCTTTCCTCTTTATTTCTCCACCATACAAAAGTCATATTTATCCATTCACACAATAGATAAAATCCACAAATTTTGTCATGTGTTGGGGGTAAAAAATTACCATTTTACCCCCGAGGTGCCAAAATTACGATTTTACCCCTATACTTCGAAAAGTACCGAAATTACATTTTTTTCACTTTCCAACCTCAAATTACACTTCAATTGATCAATCTTAGTCAAATAAGGTTAAAATGTTTTCTAAAACTTCCCATTTTATTCTCGAGTGGTAAATTTACCGTTTTGCCTCTGTGCTCCAAAAATGCTGGGAATTAAAATTTTTCACTGCTAAACCTCATATTATACTTCAAATGATTAATCTTGATCAAAATTTTTATTAACTAACCAAATTTCAACTTTAGGTGGCAAAATGACCATTTTACCCCTAATTGGTCAATATTCTCGATTGACTCCAAATCAACCCTCGAACTCTGAATCGCTATTTTAAGTCATCCCTGGACTATGAAATTCTTCAATTTTATTTTAAAATCCTATTTCAATTAGTTTGAGGTTTAAATCGACTTAGTTATACCTCTAGTTATAATATCGACCTTTAATACCTTTTTGAGGCCTTCAAGTATACAAACATTTCATCCAGCACATGGATAACATGGCATATATATTTTATATAGCTGGGTTTTACAGCACTACCCCCTTTAAAATAAAATTTTGTCCTCAAAATTTCACTAATCAAACTCGGAGAGAAAACAGGGGTAATAGTCTTTTACCTAATGCTCAGTTCCCTATATCATCACCTTTCATAAGAATTTCGATTTGTTTTCCTCATTTACTTCCAGTTCGACTTGTATTTGTATTTCACTCTTGTCTAGCATTGTCTTTTAAAATCATATCTGCAGTATCTTTCACGGCCATAATCTCTGTTACCATCATTAAGTTCGAACCATAAGTTTATCTCAATCATACCAATTTTGATCTCCTTTTATACCTATTTATGTATATCTATTTCCATCTTATTTCTTCATTCCTTACCGACCTTTCAGTATTCATTCCTTTTCATCCTCACACATTATTATATAGCTTGTAACATCATTAGCATGCCATATTCATTTCTGTACGTATTTTCAATCCTTAGAGAAAATTAATATTCTTAATTATTTCCACATACTTTGCATTTGTCTCACATTTATATAACTTCCAACTTCTTAATCATATTAGTCAATCTCATATGGCTTGATCCTGTCATAAATTACATTTCTTTAATTATTTCCCAAAATTCCCTTAGGTCGCTATAATTCTACTTCTGATAAAACTTCTGATCATTTTATTTTCTATATAACTCTATATGGCACTTAGACTAGATTTGACATTTCTGAGTCATTTAATCTCAAGCTGTCAATTCCACATGTGGCATTCCCCTCGAAAGACTATCTATCCAGGGTATTGTTATGTTTGGGTCCCCATCCCTCCCACTCGATCTTCCTTGCAGTCTGCAGCCTGCAGTTTGACATAGAAATGTTTGAACCCAAGACTTTTTCTTACCCTGAAAGAAACGCCTTTAACCATTTCACCACGTTTGGTCCTTTAATCTTGTAACTCCTCATACTATGTATAGCCAAAATTCAAATTTACCCTTAAAGTAAATTTATTCATTAACTTCTTACTTCATGACCATACATCAATTATAATAATCATTGATGTTCACTCTTGAGTTAATTCATGTGCTTATATCCATAAACCATAATAGATACAATTAATTCTTGAAATCTCACAATTGTTTAAATGAAATCAACACCAGTTTCCTCCAAGCAACTATACATACTCAACACATATTCACATATAAAATATTTTGAAATTTCAACACCATCTATATATAGACATAACATAATTAACCTAGTGCACTTTCCTTCATGCACATAAGTATTGGTTTACTTGTGTTGTTATCAATCCCTTCCTTCCAACAGAGTCAAAACGATATTTAGAAATTTCCATTCACACTTAAGACTCCAAATGTCAAAGCTTAGCATCAAAACCAATAACTACATTCCAACTTATGAGTCCAATCCGTATGCCGCTCACAATTGGCTCATACTTTCTAACCATAAGGAGTTCTTTACGCGACAGCATTCAATAGTGGTACTGTGGCGTTACGACTGTTAAAATTTAATTTATCCAACCAATTCTTTTACCTTTAAGGCTGCTACCACAATCATTCACAATCGCGTGGTTTCCCTCTCAGTCTATACCACAATCAATAAAACTAACTTTCCATTACAAGTACACGATCAGATCATTGATTTAACATATTCATTTTGCCATTAACATTCATACAATTATATCATAACATTTTGTACAAGTTCAGTTAAGCAAAAATCTCCAGATAACTCCTAAACACATAATTATTGATTTATACAGATAACTACCATTTCCTTATTAATCCAAATTTTATCTTTCTCCAGTTCTTTCATTTATCTCCACTTTAGACCGTATGACTTTTCCTGTCCCGATTGTAATCCAGAGGAATCTCTCCTCTGTATATCTGTATGAGCTGATGGATATGGAGCAGCTACCGGAGCCCATCCTAATTGTTGGCAATCACTCATAATGTGACCTATCTGACCATAATAAAAACATCGTACAAACCCCTAACACATCCCGAAATGATATTTCCCACACTTTTTGCATCTATCAAGGCCTTCTGAACTCTTTCCAGAAATAGTCTTCTCAAACCTATTAGATCTCAGAGGCCTCTGCTATGTTTATGAAAATAGGGGTTGAGGTAATGTCATTGCAACAAAAGTAGTACTTCCTTAAACAGATGAGCCTTTACCTCTTTTTGGTGGCTAATTAGAGGATACACTCGAATTCTTCCTTTTTACAAACTCAGCTCGCACTCTCTTATTTTCATTCACGAGCTTGTTAGCCCTTAAAGCCATTTGTACTACCTCGTTATGCAGCTCCTTACCAGTCACTGTCATTCGGTCTCTAATCTCATTACGGAGCCCTTCCTCAAAATAACTAGCTTGATCTTGCTCTATTCTTACCAATTTCAGGATGTACAACAGTAGCTCGTTAAAATGAGCCTCGTACTCCTTTACCATTAAATTTCCTTGTTTCAAGTTCAGAAATTCTCTTTTCTTTTCTTTCTGACTGAAATGAGTGAAATACTGACCATCAAACTCTCTGACAAAGTCTGACGAAGTCAGTGGAATGGTGGAACGGGACTTCACCGAATTCAACTAGGTACGGGCCCTCTTCTCTAATAATCTCGTGTCAAGCCCGACCATAAAATATCTGTCATGACATGCGTATAATTGACGTCATGTTTGCATACTAGAAAATATCAAAAAAATGGATAAAAGTCGGTATTGTACTTAGAAGTACAACTGAGCCGATTTATGCCTCGAAATAGTTAAAATAAGAATTTTAAGATGAAATTGGAAATTTCACAGTCCAGGAATGACTTAAAATGGTAATTCGGAGTTCGAGGTCTGATTTGGAGTCAATTGGGAAAAATGACTGATTAGGGGCAAAATGGTCATTTTGCCATTTAAGGACAAAATGGCTACTTTTAAAAAAGATTTTGGTCACATTTGAATAAGAATAATTATTTGGAGTATAATATCAGGTTTAGCAGTGAAAGATTGTCAATTCTCAGTATTTTTGGACTATAAGGGCAAAATGATAATTTTGCCTTACTAAGGGCAAAACGGTAATTTCCACCACCAACACTTGTCAAAAATCAAGGATTTTGTTTATCATTAGAATGGATAAATATGAGAATATTTGTGGTGAAAAATTTAAATAAAAAGTAAAATATTTAAAGTATAAAAAGAAAAAATGGACCAATCACACAATGCCACATGTCAAGCTTTATTATTTTAATATTTTCCTTATAAAAATCAGCCCATAAACCCCATTTTCTCTCACCATATTCTGCCAAAGGGAACCAAAGCAAGAAGAAAAGAAAACAAAGAGGAAAAACAAAAACCTAGCCAAGAAAATCAAGAGATTTCATTGATTTTTCAAGGATTAAGCAACAAAAAGATAAAATATTTTAATTTTTGCTTGAAACCTAGCTTACCCATGCTTTATTTCTTATTTTCCATGGCTGAAAATTGAGTTAGCATGATGAAACCATGAAGGCTGAATGGGTATGGAAGGGATTTGATGATGGAAATGACTTGATTTTTAGTTATGTTGATGTTTAGAGATAGTTAATCATGTCTAGAAGCAAAACCACATGAAAAATATTCATTTTCCCTAGAATCCTTCATTGGGCGAACCTTGTATGTTGAATATCAATGAGGGATTGTTTTTATTTCAAGCGAAATAGCTTGGAAAATGATGAATTGTGGTGAAAAAATCGTGTAGGAAAAATCATGGTGCTAGTGCACAAAATGGCTGAATTTTTCTATGAAGAAGTGTAAGGGTTTTAATGCTGAAATTGGTATTATTTGAATGGTATTTGGTGAATGGAGGTATTAGAAAAAGAATTGAACAATTTGGAGTCAAATCGGACACGTTGGCTAATTTATCGAGTAATCGGTCAAATTAGGTCGACACTGCGTTTAAGCGATATTTAGACCCAATTGCATTGCATATCATGCATTAGTATAGGATTTTAGTTAGTTTATTTCAATTTAGGGATAATGTAGTAAATTCCTTGATTTTATTCTGTGTCAAGGTGGTGAAACCTCCAAGAGAGGCAAAGAGATCGCGCTTGAGGACCACTAGTCCGAGTACACCCGAAATTCAGACTTTTGAAAACAATGAGTGAACTTACTATCGCCTCAATTATCTAAAGTGGATTTTTCCTATTCTCGTGAATTCTATGGAAAAATGGATTTAAAAAGAAAATATTTGCGCCTTATAAACAAATGTGCTTGAATAAAGTTAATTTGTTAATTGTTTCAAAACTAACAATGATTTAGAAAATAGAATACTTGGAGACTGTTAATTGTTGTATGATAAATTGGGTTTTGGTATAACTGGCTTATGATAATGTGAGCATGACTGGCTGATTGATGATTTTGTTGAATATATTTATATATAAGAAATGTTATTTGCCGTGCAAGCTGGTTAGTGTTAAAATTTCCCAATCATGCTGTCAAAAATTTTACTGATTTGGTGGATAGCGATTAGCTTACTACAGTGGGCGGGTTTCTGTGGACCAGACCTATTAGAGCGGCATGGTAAACCCCGTTAATTTATACCTCGATTGGAAAGACGCGTAGGGTACCTCCCGAGGTATGATTAGAGTTCACATCATGACGAACCACCACGTGAGGGTGAACTCCGCTAACGTCAAAAAATAGTTGTGTTTTCAAAATAAAAATATTTTTATGAGTATATGAAATATTTTACGGCCTTGGCTGTCTCGATCAGATGCCCCTACCAAGGTATCCTCGAGAATGAGATTTTGGGCACGAGCCATGTTTTTCGAGATTCATAAGCCACTTTAAGTATTATGAATGGTTTAAAATTTATTACTATGTTATGAATGATTTTGAAATGATTTATTTTATTTGTCTCCAATTACTCGCCTTTTGATGCTTTAGGTGATATTTGTTTACTCACTGAGTTGTGTAAACTCACCACTCTCCCTCTCCACATTTGAGGCCCAGACTAGTTTGTAGATAGCTGTGTTTGTTGAGGACGACTGTTGATTTTGCAACCCCATCAACAGTATGTTTCTGTCCTCTTTACTTTTGTATATTTGTGGGCCCACGAGTCATTGTAAATGTAGTTGTGTACTCTGTTTATGTGTATTACAATTTGTATGATTTTATTTTGTATTTACGCTATAAACTTATTTACCGAACACTCTATAAATATTTATTTATAAGAAATTATGATATTTTATTAATTATTTTTATTATATTTTGATAATTTTTATTTCATTCAAAATGAATGTTTTGGTTAACGAAACATGTTTCTGATTTCGAAATATGTGTTTTCCATGTATTTTCCACGTAATTATCTAGATTCGAAATTTTTTGATGAAAATGACCGAAATGCCCCTGTGAGTCAAGAATTATTTTCTGGTCACTATAGTTTGAAAGTGGCTAGAAACTATTTAAAATATGATGTTTGAAAATTGACGCTCACAGGAGAGGCAAGAAAACTAATACGATAGCCTTGCGGGATTTCAGTCGGTATTCGGGATATGAATACCTATCGAGATTTACGACGGTTGTCGCGGGCCCGATGGGAGTTCAAGGTCATGACATCTCGTAGTCACCATCAATTTCATATCATTGTCCAACCTCATATCTGAGAGTGTCTCCGAAACTTGAATAATCCAATCCTTGGCTGCGGTGGCATCTAATTCACCCGTGAAAGACATGCAACCAAGTTGCCTAGCCTCTTTCAGCTTCTTAGAAATAGGTACATCCTATACTGGTGGTGAAACTGAAGGAGTAGCTGAAGGCACTGTAGGTGGAGCTTGACCAGCCTGAGCCTAGCCAGCAATAGCGGTAAAAAGGGCTACCAATGTTTGAATCACCTCAGGGGACATGGCAGGTATACTAGTAGGTGGCGGAAGAGGTGGAGGATGTGGAGGAATCTCGGACTGCTCTGTAGTAGGCACTGCCTAAAAATAGAATGCAGGCGATCCCCCTTCTACCTCATATAACTGACGATGATGAGAATGACCTCTTCCCCTCTTAGCTGACCTAGTATGAGATGGGTGTTCTCGTCTAGGAGGCATGGCGATCTAGAAAAAGAAACGAGGCAAATTTAATCAACCTTAGACTCTATATGCAGACTTATGCATTCCACTCGACCTATCCTAATTCAACTCGGGGCCACACTGACACTGTAAATTTTAAAACAACTTTAAAAGCAAAATTTTGATCCTTAAAACTAAAAACCATGATCTTTTAACCAAAAGCTCTAATACCACTTGAATTGTCACGACTCAAAACTCCCATCGGGCCCATGACAACCGCCATGATGTCCCAGTAGGCACTCATTACCCGAAATGTCGACCGGAACCCTGCAAGGCTTAGCATCAGCTTTTGCACTTCCCCGATGAGCAATAGTTATCAAATATTATAATTTAAAAGGGTTACGAGTCATTTCTAAATCAAAACATTAAAATATTATTTTCTGGCTTATAGGGGTATTTCTGTCAATTTTTTCTTCGAAAATCTCAAAACTGTCTAAAACGGAGCAGGTAAGTAGAAAACATATATTTCATGCTTAGAAATAAATTTAGGAGTCTAAAATGTTCATTTAAAGTAAAATTTTGACTAATTTAATATAATAAAAATATTCAATAAAATAATTTAATTTTTTATAAAACAATTTTTATAAAATTATCGGTAAATAATTTTTATAGTGTAAAAGTTAAATATATTCTTACATACTATAATATAAACAACCAAAGTATGAGATTTAAATTACAATGACATGTGGGCTCGTAACTAACCAAAATGCATTGGGAACTATGAACCTACAGTTCTTATCGATTCAAGTCCACTGTGGTCCTTGATCGAATCCGCTAACTACGAGCTATTCTGAGCCTGAAATGTGAGGAAATAAAGGGATGAGATTATATAATCCCAGTAAGTAAACAGATACCATCTAAACTATCTAAAGGCAAGTAAAAGTAGACAATGAAAACTGTCCGTCTCAAAAGGGTTTCATATCATGAGAATTCTTTTAAATCAATTTGAGTAAATTCATTTCACCCGAACAATTGATAAGACTTATCATTTTCTTTAAAACTCGGCTTATGCCAAAGCCAATACTCAAGGACACTTGATTATCATCAGAGTCCGATCTAGTCCGCCAAGGCTATAAAAGTTTCATATATGAATGAAACACATTTTTACTTTTGAAAATATAGTCGTTCCTTAGCGTTGGCTGAGTTCATCCTCGCGTGGTGGTTTGGCATGAAGAGAACTCTAATTGTTACCTTGGGAGTTACCCTACTCGCCTCTCTACTGAGGTATAAATACATACACATATGTTCTCGGATTTTGTGCCCTTCTAATAGGTTGGTCCACAAAACCCGCCACTACATTGACCATTTAATAATCCACCAATTCAATAAAAGTTCAATAGCACGACTTGGTAGTATAATTGCTGACCAATTTATCAGTACAAAGTAGACAGTTCACAATTTTCAATTCAATTAACAAGTCAACCAATCATGTTATAAATATCATAAGCCATTTGATTCAAATCACAATTTACAATAAAGCATGTGGTTTCCAATTAGTCTAATTTCAAAGCAATTGTCCAATTTTCAAATCAATTTATAAAATTTCAATTTATTTTATTAATTCACATTTTTCACATAAAACAAATCATTTTACCATTTAAAATTCATTTTTCACAAAATCACCAAATTGAATAAAATCTACTCCAGATAATTAAGACGATAATAAGTTTACTCACTGTTTTCCAAATCTGGGTTCTCCGACTGTAAATCCTCAAGTGCAATTCCTTGCCTTTCTCGGAGGATTCACTACCTTGACACAATACAAAATCGAGAAATTTACTTCTTGCCCCTAAATTGTAATAAACTAATTTAGACCACTAATGCATGCTATGAAATGCAAAAATTGTCCGAATCTTTCTTAAATGCAGTGTTGACCTAATTCGACCTATTACTCTATAAAATGGTCATTATGTCCAATTTAACTCCAAATTGCTTCATTCCTTTTCTAATACCACAATTCACCAAATATCAATCAAATGACACAAAATTCAGCTTAATTACCCTTTAATTGCTTCATGGAAAATTCGGCTATAACAGGGCATTATCATTAAAATTTTTCCTACATCATTTTCTCACACTAATTCATCATTTCCCAACCCATTTTCCTTGAAACAAAATCAACCCACCATCCACACACAACATGGGATATTCGGCCATTGAAAGATACCTAAAATTTTGTAATTTTCTTCACTTGTTTCCATCCTACACATAACTAACTAACTGAAAACACTAATCTAGCAAGAAATCTAACTAAATTCAAGGGTAAAAATCCTTCCCCCATGTATGGTCAGCATTCATACCCATATTTAAACTTTGATTTAAACCATGGAAATGAGAAAATAAAGCATGGATAGTGTAGATCTCAAAGAAAAATAAAGAAATTTCAGCTTACCTAACTTAATTCCTAGAATTCTCACAGTTTTTCTTGAATTTTCCTTTTGCTGGGGTTTGTTTTCCTTATTTTCTTTCTTTCCCCTCTTGTTGTCTTGCTTGGCCGACTCTTAGAGTGAAAATGGGCTACTTTTTATGCTTTTATAAGGAAAATAATAAAATATTAAATGTTTGACACATGGCATGTCATGATTGGTCCAAAATTTTAATTCCTTATTCTTTCCTCTTTATTTCTCCACCACACAAATGTCATATTTATCCATTCACACAATAGATAAAATCCATAAATTTTGACAAGTGTTGGAGGTGAAAAATTACCATTTTGCCCCCGAGTGGCAAAATTATGATTTTACCCCTATACTCCTAAAAGTACTGAAATTAGATTTTTTTTTTCACTTTCTAATCTCAAATTACACTTCAATTGATCAATCTTAGTCAAATGAGGTTAAAATCTTTTCTAAAAATTCTCATTTTATTCTCGGGTGGTAAAATTACCGTTTTACCCCTATGCTTCAAAAATACTGGGAATTAAAATTTTTCATTGCTAAACCTCATATTATACTTCAAATTATTAATCTTGGTCAAAATTTTCATTAACTAATCAAATTTCGACTTTAGGTGGTAAAATGACCATTTTACCCCTAATCGATCAATATTCCCGATTGACTCCAAATCAACCCTCAAACTCTGAATCGTTATTTTAAGTCATCCCTGGATGTGAAATTCTTCAATTTCATCTTAAAATCCTATTTCAATTAGTTCGAGGTTTAAATCGACTTAGTCGTACCTATAGTTATAATATCAACCTTTAATACCTTTCCGAGGCCTTCAAGTATAAAAACATTTTATCCAACACATGGATAACATGGCATATATATTTTATATAGCCGGGTTTTACATTAATATTGTCCTTAATTATAACAAGATCTCATGGGTTCTTTCTGACCATGAGCCTGAAGCATTGACTCCTCAATCAAGTCCACAAGATATTGAATATCGTAAGAAGTGGCATGATGCAAACAAGCTAGCTAAATGCTATGTTCTAGCCTCTATGAATAGTATATTGCAAAAGTAGCACGAAGGCATGGGTAATGCTACTGACATAATGTTGCACCTACATGAGATGTTTGGTACAAAAACTAGATCTATTGAGGTGAAAGCAATCAATGCTTTTAAGGACCTTAGTAGAAACTTGGGGAACCAATTAGAGATTACATGCTGAAAGTGATCTCTTGTCTCAATGAGGCAAAACTAAATGGTGTTGAGATAGATGCAGAAACATAAATATCAATGATCGTTCATAGCTTGAATTCGTCATTTTCACAGTTCAAATTGGATTATGAATTGCACACTAGGGATTACACCCTAAGTGGGCTAATGAATGATCTTTAAAATGTGGAGGAGGTTCTTGATTTGAAAAAGAAGCTTGAAGCACATGCAATTTCCACTTCTAAGCCTATACCCAAGGGTAAAAAGAAGATAATTGGAAATAAAAAGATTTCTAAGGGCTTAGTGGGAGCAAAGAAAAATCCCATGAAGAAAAAGACTGCTTTTGTCATGACCTGAAACTCCCATAAGGCCCATGACAACTGCCATGACGTCCTTATAGGCACTCATTACCCGGAATGCCTATCAGAACCCCGCAAGGCTTAGCATCAGCTTCCGTACTTCCCTGGTGAGCGACAATTATTAAATTTCATATTTCAAGAAACCATAAGTCGTTTCTAAATCAAAATAATAAAATATTATTTTTTGACTCACAGGGGCATTTTCGTCATTTTTTTTAAACTCTCAAAATCCGACCAAAACGTAATAAGTAAGTAGAAAATACATATTACATAGTTTAAAATAAATTTAAATGTCTAAAACATTGGTTTGAAGCGAAATTTGAATATTTGAATATAATAAAAATATTTAATAAAATACTCAATTTTCTTATAAAATAATATTTATAAAAACATCGGTAAATAACTTTTATAGCGTAAAAGTTAAATATATTCATACATACTAAAATGCAGATAACCAAAGTATAAAATTACTTTTACAATGACACGTAGGCCCCTGACTGACTAAATGTAAGGTAAGCAGTGCACCTACGGTCTCAAGGAGTGCAACTCCACAAGTAACCCTCTATCAAGTCTGCTATCTACAGACAACTTCGAGCATGTAATGTGAGGAAATGAGGGGGTGAGATTATAAAATCCTAGTGAGTAAACAGATACCATCAAAACTGTCTAAAGTTGAGTAAAAGGAGACAAATTCAAATTCATTCTTTGTATTACAATTCACCTTATCTCAACTCATTTCAATTGAATAAAGACAATTAAAATATTCTATCAAGCAAAATAGAATCATTTTACTCGAATAATTAATATTATGGCTTATGAATCTTTTAAAAACTTAACTTGGCTCTTGTCAAAATCATTCTCGGGGATACCCCTGTAGAGGCATCTGACCGACAACGCCAAGGCTATTCAATGTAGTACACACATGAACATATTTTTACATTTTAAAATCTAGCCATTCCTTGGCATTGGATGAGTCTCACTCTCACGCGGTGGTCCACGCGATGCGCACTCAAAGTTTACCTCCAAAGATACCCCACACACGGCTCTCCGATTAAGGTAAGGTAAATTTGATTCTGTGCCCCCTTCTCTTAGGCTGGCCCACAGAACCTTCCACTACAAGGATTATGGATTATTTTATCTACCACCTTATTTATAAAAAATTAACTAGCATGATACGACAATATATCTCAATCTAGCCTCTAAAGGCTGAATACGCAGTACGTATAATTCTAACACAAAAACCAGTTTAGCCATTCATGCTCACGTATTACTATAAGCCATATGATTTAAAACACAATTTATAATACAAGCAAGTAGTCTCCAATTACTCTAATTTCAAAACCAATATTCAATTTTTCAGAAAATTTATAAAATTATTTTATAAAATCACAATTTCTCTTAAAACATAGCAATTTACTATTTAAACCCATTTTCCATAAAATCACACAATTAAATAAAAACTACTCTAGCTAATTAAGACGATAGTAAGTTTACTCACTGTTTTCGAAAATCAATTATAGGTACTCTGACTACTAATCCTCCGGTGCGATTTCCTTGCCTTGATCAGAGGACTCGCCACCTTGACAATTTGCACAATAAATTAATTACCACAATTGTGCTAATTTGATATAAACCTAACCTAAATTCTACATGATTGCATGAACTACTCGGGTAACCGTTAAAATACAGTGTCGACCTAATTTGACCTATTACTCGATTAAATTGCTAACGCATCCAATTTAACTCAAAATTGCCCATTTCTTTTCTAATACCTCAATTCACCAAACACAATTCCAAGAACTTAAAATTCAGCCGAACAACCCTCACAATTCTCCATGGAAAAATTCGGCCATTATAACGCACTAACACCGTGATTTTTCCTACTTAATTTCCTCACCATAATTGATCAATTTCTAACCCATTTCACTTGAAATGAAATCATTTCATCACACACACACACCATGAGGCATTCGGCCATGGAAGATTGGTGGGGGAAATGGAATTTTTCCTTGTTGTTTTACTTCTAAACATACTAAACTAACTTTAAACACTAAGCATAACTCAAATTCAAGCCATTCCCATCATTAAATTTCTTCCATACCCATTTGGCCTCCATGATTTCAACATGCTAACTCAAATTTCAATCATGGAAAATAAGAAATAAAGCATGGGTAAGCTAGGTTTTAAGCAAAATTAAAAGATTTTACCTTTTTTTATAGCTTGATCTTTGAAAAATCAATGAGATCTCTTGATTTCTTGGCTAGGTTTTGGTTTTTCCTCTTTGTTTTCTTTTCTTCTTGCCTTGTTTCCCTTTTGGTCGAATATAGTGAGAGAAAATAGGGTTTATGGTGTCAAACCCTGTTCTATAAAATAATTATGATGTCAATTACATGCTCAGTAGAATGTTTGCATATTTGGGAAGTTCGAGAAAATCGTTAAAAGATGATATTGCCCCTAATGGTACCATTAAGTCAATTAAGCCTTGAATGAGTTCAAATAAGGATTTTAAGAGTGAAATCGAGAATTTTACAGTCCAGGGATTACTTAAAACAGTGATTTGTATTTTGAGGTTCGATTTGGAGTTAATCGAGAAAATTGACCAATTAAGGACAAAACGATCATTATGATATTTAAGGACAAAATGGAGATTTCTATTAAAGATTTTGATCACATTGGACCAAGAATAATTATATGGAATATAATATGATTATTGGAACATAATATGAAGTTCAACAGTGAAAAATTTTAATTCTCGGTATTTTTGGGACACAAGGGCAATACGGTAATTTTTCCACTAAAGGTCAAAATCAAAATTTTTAGAAAAGATTTTGGCCTCATTTGATTAAGATTGATTATTTAGACTATTTAAAACATAATTTGAGGTTGAAAAATGGAAAAAGATGTAATTCCAGTACATTGTGGAGTATAGGGGCAAAATCGTAATTTTATCACCCGAGGACGAAAATTTAATTTTCGAGAGAATTTGGATCAAGTTTGACAAATTGGAGAATGGTATGAGTATGAGGAGTGAAAAATATGCATTTTGGCAAATTTTCAGTTTTTGAGGCAAAAATATAATTTTTCACTTTTTTGGAGGTAAAAGTGTAATTTTGCAAAATTACTCTGCCAAGATTTTTTTGGATGACTCTAGAAACTACTTATGATAAATGGATAAATGAAGGAAGCTAAAGGTGGATAAAAAGTCAAAGAAAAAAAATAGAATAATAAAATAAATTAATAAAAATATTAAAAAAAGTGATAATAAAATAATATTATTTTTTTAGGCTTGTAAAAAGCTAATTTTTCATCAGCCCATCTTGCTCATGGTCAGCCAAACCAGCAAGAAGAGAGAGAAAATAAAAATAAAGCCCTAGGTGGAAGAAAATCAAAGAAAATGTGTGATTTTTCAAGGATTCAATTGTTTAAAGGTATGATTTTTCAAGTTTAGCTTATGATCGATCATTTCCATGCATTTTTCCTTTGTTTCCATGGTTAGATTTCATGTTTTTATGGTGGATTCAAACCTAGTCATATGGGTTTAGAGAGAGAAAGTTGATAGAATTTTTTGATTTTTAACTATGTTAGTGTTCTTAGTTAGTTAGTCATGTGTAGGAAGAAAATTAAGTGAGAAAATCACCTATCCCATGGGAATTCATTTAGGCCGAATTTCATAGTGGATATGTGGAAAATGAAATGATTTCATTTCAAGTGAAATTGTTGAGAATTGATGAATTATGAAGTTAAAAAATTAAATAAGAATTTTTAGTGCAAAAATCAAAATTTTACCCACTAGGGGTAAAAGCGTAATTTATAATCTAGACTGATAATTTGTACCATATTTATGGACATTAAGTCATTTTGGGTATAATTGAGGTATAGAAATTGAAAGAAATTTATTCGTAGTTAAATTGGAGATTTTAGCAATTTAGACCGCATGTAGGTGAGTCGGTCGGACACCGTGATTAAACGACTATTCGAACCATTTTTACCCCATTCCCATGCATAATGTAGAGCCTAAAATAATTTATGATAAATTAACACAATTTATTGCATTTTGTGTCATGGATTATGGATAAGTGGTGAGCAAATTGATTTGAGTAAGTGACTGCACCTGATGACGGAGGATAGGAGTATTTCTACTCTTAGAACTGTGAGTGGACAATTTATCGTCTTAATTATCTAGAGTAGATTTTATTAAATTTAATGATTTTATGAAAAATTATTGTATTTGGTGAATTATTGATTTTATGAGAAAAATGTGAAATTTATAAAATAAATTGGATTTACTAAATAAAATTGAAGTTTTATAAATTGATTTGAAAAATGGAACAATTGGTTCTGAAATTAGAGTAATTGGAAACGGTTTGATTGTGTTATAAATTGTGTTTTAAATTATATGGATTATAGCATTATATGAGCATGAATGGCTAGACTAGTTTATGCAAAAATTATATATATTGTGTTTTCAGCCTTAAGAGGCAAGATTGTGATAAATTACCATATCATGCTAGTTAAGATTTTATAAATGTGGTGATAGATAAAATAATCGCTGCACTGACACCAGTTTTGTGGGCCGGCCTAAGAGAGGGGGCACAAATTAGACTTATCTTACCTCTATTGGAAAGCCAGGTGAAAGTTTGAGTGCACTTCACGTGGACCACCGCGTGAGAGTGAGACTCAGTCAACGCCAAGGTATGGCTAGATACTATTTTCAGATATAAAAATATATTCATGTGTATATGACACTGAATAGCCTTGGCGGTCTCGATCAGATGCTTCGGCTGGGGCATCCCCGAGAATGACTTTGGCATAAGCCAAGTTAAGTTCTTAAGAAATACATAAGCCATATTAAATATTAATTTAATCGAGTAAAATAATTGTATTTTGCTTGATAGAATATTTTATTTGTCTCTACTCAATTGAAATGAGTTGAGATAAGACGAATGGTAGTACAAAGAAAGCAAATCTGAAATTTTGTCTCATTTTACTCAACTTTAGATAATTTAGCTGGTATTTGTTTACTCACTGGGATTTTATAATCTCACCACCCTCTCTTCCACCCATTTCAGGCTTAAGAAAAGCACTAAATAGCTATTGCATCAAGAACTAGGCGGAGTTGGAATCCAGTGCATTTAAGGTACATAGTTGTACATAGTGAGCCCACGTGTCATTGTAAAAGTAATTTTATACTTTGATTACTTGCATTTTAGTATGTATAAATATTTTCAATTTTTATGTTATAAAAATTATGTACCGACGTTTCTATAGATATTGTTTTATAAAAATATATATAATGTTATTTTATTGAATATTTTTATTATATTCATATATTTAAAATTTTGCTTCAAACTAATGTTTTAAATGTTTAAATTTATTTTCAAACTATGAAAAGTATGTCTTCTACACATTCATTACGTTTTTGGCTAAGTTTTGAGATTTTCAAGAAAGATGACGAAAATGCACCTGTGAGCCGAGAATTTAAATTTATCACTGCTAAACTTCATATTATGCTTCAAATGATCATATTATACTTCAAATTATTAATATTGGTCAAAATTTTCATCAAATAACCAATTTAAAATTTTATGTGGCAAAATTACCATTTTGTCCCTAATCGGTCAATTTTTTCGATTAACTCCAAATCGAACCTCGAACTCTGAATCTTATTTTGAGTCATCTTTGGATTGTGAAATCCTCAATTTCACTCTTAAAATCCTTATTTGAACTTGTTCGAGGTTGAAATCATCTCAATTGTATTTTTAGTTATAATACTAACTTTTAAATACTTTTTCGGGCTATTCAAATATACAATCACTCTATCAGTCACATGTATAACATGGCAGATATTTTAGGGCTGGGCTTGACAGCTTTAAAAGACAACACCAAAGGAAAATGTTTCCATTGTGGTGTGAAAGGACATTAGAAGCAAAATTGCAAGATCTACCTTGAAGAAATCCAGAAGAATAAACAAGGTATGGGTTTTCTAAATATGTTAGAAGCCTGTTTAGTGGTTGATACTATAGATACTTGGATAGTAGATTCTAGAGCCACTAACCATGTTTGTAATTCTTTACAAGGATTTCAACAAAGGAGAAAACTGAGTAAAAGGCAGTTTCGGATGAGGATGGCAAATGGCACATTCGTTTCAACATTAGTAGTGGGAGCCATTATTCTTCAATTTCCTTCTGGTTGTTATTGGTCCCAAATATAGGTACTAGAGGGGGGTGAATAGCACTATCTCGGCTCTTTCTTGTGGGATTGAGACTTGATCTTAAAATGAAGAAGATAACACAATGAAAACAATGAACAAGGTATTTATAGTGGTCCGGTCCAAGACCTACATCTACTACCTTGATTATCCAACCAAGGATTTTCAAATCAAACATTAAAACAGTGGAATTCACAAGCTTCCACCAAGCTTTCACAATGGCTTTTCCAAGGCTTAGCCACAACCTTTACACTAGTTTTTCACGGGATCAACTAAAACCCAATGTGGTTTTCCACGGCTCAACCACAACTTTTCACTAGTTTTTCCCGGGCTAAACTAAAACCCAATGTGGTTTTCCAAGGCTCAACCACAACCTTTACTCTAGTTTTTCACGAGCTAAACTAAAACCCAACCCTAACTTTTCAAGGCTAAGTTGGAACCTACAAGCATCCAAGCAAACCTTGCTTGATGCACAACACTTAGATTGAAACACTCACTCTAAGAATACAAAGATTGAAAGAGGAAAGTACCTAGTGATCACACAGTTGATCTATGTGGTACAAGTTGAAGTGCTAAATAGTAATACAAAGGATAAGCGTTAAGGTTCAATGAAGAGTGCAACGGATTTTCAGGTTTTGCTACTCTTCTTGGCTTGAATGTGATGGTGTCTTTTAGTATGAAGCCAAAGTTGTCAAGAAAGTTGTTCTTTGGCATTTGAAGATCCTTTTATAGTTGGAGAAGTTGGTTTGATGGCTGTTGGGACATTTATGAATGTTAGAAACAGTTTAGGGAAGATTCTAGCTGTTTTCTTGTCTTGTAGTGGCTTGGCGGATGTAGTAGACAAAGAGCACTTAGTCGACTAAAATTTTTCCCTTGGTCGACTAAATTGGTTCTATTTCTGATGCAGATTCCAGTGATCGCTTAGTCGACTAACCCCATTATCTTGGTCGACTAACTTGATTCTGTTTCTCACCAAGCTTCACCTTTTCACTTATCCACTTTGACCTTTGTTTAGCAAATGATCTTCCTTAACATATCAGGGGACTCCATCAATACTGATCTTCCTTGTTCTTTATCCAAATCACATCTTCAGGTGTTCAATAGGAAAATTGAAATATTTTCTCATTTATGAACATTTGCCCTGCACACTTAGTTATAGATGTTAGACACAAATGACATGGGAACGTTTTATTATCATCAAAAACTAATGGAGCCAACAATCTCCTTCTTTTTGATGATGACAAAACATCCCTTGATTAATAGCATGGCGCCTTTTTAGTATCTTTTTCAGTTTCAGCAGAAAATAAGGATTGCTCGCCCTAAGTTCATGCTCCCCCTAAGTGTGTGCAAATTGTTCATCTTATTCCAGCAAGTTTCTTCCTTAGTTATATTCCTGGTGATATTGTACATACTTGCTTCTGATAGAGAATGCTCATATATGCAGATTTTGAGAGTAAATGACATGTTGACAGATTGTTATCAGTTTTTTATGTCTTGCAATTTTCTGTCAACCAGCACGCAGGTTCAGATTTCATCATGTTAGCTCCAGATTTCATTCACACCATCATTTTTCTAGCTAAGCTTTTATAAATCATCATTTATTGTACTCAAGCACATGTTTTTACTTTGCATTACTGTCTCAGAGATGATTTATCAACACAGTAACTCAATATTAGCACAATATCAAAAAATTTTGACAACTTTGCACAATATCAGCAGACAAGTTTCCAGCCATGCTTCATAATGTCGTAAATATCATTTTCAGAGTTCAAACACTTTAAGCAGCAATCAACAAGCATATTCAAGACATTCATAAAGTCAGCTAAGATTAAAATCATTGTTTGAATGCCATTTCGACATAGATATCCAACCAAACAGTAATCAAAAATATTGTTCCAAAAATACCCCTAGTCTTATTTTTGCTACCTATCTACCCTAGAAGTCTGGTACCTCTACCCTCAGGATTTTTGTTTTTCTTGATATGTTCCCTAAAGGTCCAGTACCTCTACCCTTAGATTTTTTTATTTTTCTTGTAAATACTACTCCCCATTTTTGTCATCATCAAGGAGGGGGCTGAGGTATCAATTCTCAGAGGAAGATGGTGTAGATTCAGGGGACATAGTTTGTTCCTACCAAGGATTTAGGGGAAGGGGAGAAGGTGGTCTTAGAGGGGGTTGAGAAGCTACTTTTGGAGCCTGTTGAGGAGATGTATCTGTAGCTTTTTCTAGAGTTCCCTGATCCGAGACTTCTATTGGAGCTTAAGGAGTACTTGCAAAAGGTGACTTTGCCTTTTCTGCCAATCTTGAAGACTTCCTTGTTCTTGGAGGAACTAATTTTCTTGCCGGCTTCTTCTGTCTCATGGCAGGTGGCTGATGCTTAGATGCAGGAGCTGTGTCTTTTGCTTTTGCCTTTCTTGTTTTCTTTCCTTTTTCTGCAGCTTTCTGTTCTGAGGTCATTGCTTGAGCAGTTTGAGTTGATGCTACCTCTTTTTCTGCTTGCTCTTCTCTTGCCATTTGATAGAACAGTCCCATGACAGACACTTCATCAGAATGAGGAGGTGATGCTTCTTGTTCAGAATTTGATGGAGACTGGTGCTCAAGAGAACCAGGTGGTGACCCAACTACTTCAGTACCTTGTTCAGACGTTTCCCTTTCTGCTGAGGTGGTTTTGTGGGGTTCTTCAATTTCTAGTTTAGGGTCATGAGGGCTAGGGCTTGCACTCTGGTAGGTTGGTCCTTCAGCTTGAAATTCAGATCCCTCAAGTTGCAATTTTGATCCTTCAGCATCTTGTCTTTCTAGTGCCATGCTCTTAGTAGCAGAGGAGTCAACATTAGCAGGTCCAGTTGGAATTTCAAATCTTGCTTTTAAGCTGACTTCAATTTCATTCATTCTTTCTTCAATTTTAATAAGCCTAGCTCCTTGATCAGTGAGCTTGGCATCTATTCTCATCAGCAGGTTGAACATTACTTCATTGGACAATGGAGTGGTTGTTGTTTCTAGTTGAGTGAGGGTTGCCTCTGGCTGTGGTTGAACTAAAGTGATCTTTGAGGTCTTGCTAAAGGTGTCCCCGTACACTCTGTATCCCATTTTGATCAAACTTCCTAGGTAGATTGGTTGGTCTCTACTCTTCACCATATCCGTATCATACCTTTTTGCCCATACTTATTTCTTCTTGACAAGAGATGTGATTACATTCCCATAGGGCAAATGGATCTTTTCCAGTTTGCATGCTGCCCTCGTCCTTTCAATCATGAACCGTCCAAGGTTCAGAACTTCACTAGTGAATGCATGCTCCATCAGCCAAAGGTCCTGATGACTGATGTAGCTTAAGCTACCACTCCTACCATGCAAATTTGTAGCTACAAAGTAATGCAGGATTCTAAATTATGGACTAATAATCAGTCTTGCATTGCTCTTTGATGAGAATTTCTCCTTTTTCCCGGTAACAATTTCCCACACAGAAGCAGGATCATATTTGTCAGGCATTTCATATTCTCCATTTTCTCCTTCAATTCCTAGCAGATTACTTAAGTCTAAAGCTGTAACTAAGAATTCCTTCCCATTTAGAAAAACATTCAGATTCTCTTTAGAACAGTCCTCTAACTCATCAAGCTCTCTATCACTGAATCCAATGCTAGCATAGAATTCTTTAACTAAACTAGCACTATACGTTCTGTCTTTGAAGGAGCTATACTCTTTAATGCTCAATTCATTGAAGTAATCAGTCAAGCTTGTTTGGAGTTTAGGAGTTTCACTGAAACTCTCCCAGTCAATGTGCTTCCTGCATGTAATGAGGGCATTTTCGATTTTCTTAAACCTTTCTTCATGAAATTTGTTCCTAAATTTTAGGGAAGAAGCAGATGAAGTACATTTTTCTCCTTTGTTCTTCTTTCCCAGTTTCTCAGTTTTCTTCTTTTTCTCTTTTCGCATTTTCTTCTCAAAACCTTTTCCAGACTTCTTTGTTGCAGAACCCGATGCTTCTTTTTGCTTTTTCTGTGGGTGCTCAGCTTCGGGGTTTTCTTCTGCTGGTCTCTTCCCCTTTTTCTTTGCAAGTAAATCCTTAAGAAGGGTCAACTTGGACATTGTAACTTCTGAAGAAGTTTTTCACTTAGGGTTTCAGGATATGACAGAATGAGGGTTCTCGGTTGATTTTAGAAGATGAAGAGAAGCAAATAAGATTTATGGAATTGAGAGAGTCGGTGTTCAGAGAATTAAAAGTGAATGATGGTTTCTGGCTTAGGGAACTACCTGCCTCCCCCTTAACCGATGCCTTATTTTTCCAAATTTCAAAAACTCCCTCTCATATTTTAACTATTTACTGTATTAGGTTTTCCCCTTTTATTTTGTCACCCGGTAGGCACAAAATCCCATCAATTTAATCCTATATCAGACTCCATCAGTTCTTTTGATTTAATGGAACAGAGTGTTCTTAGTTGACTGAGTTTTACACTTTAGTCGGCTAAGTCTCTTCTGTTTCTTCTATTCAGTCCCGACTTCTTCCTATAACTCTTCCACACAACACATTCCTATATTTCTTCTAATTTCACAAAACCTATCCTCACTAAGGGGTTTTATGAATATATCTGTAAGTTGGTGCAATGTGCTCACGAATTCAATATTGATTTCTCCTTTAGTTACATAGTCTCTAATGAAGTGATGCCTAATCTCAATGTGTTTTGTTCTTGAGTGTTGTACATGATTCTTTGAAATATTTATAGCACTGGTGTTGTCGCAATATATGGGAGTGTTATTCATGGACAACCCGTAGTCTCTCAATTGTTGCTTAATCCATAAGACCTGTGCACAACAACTTTCTAAGGACACATACTCTGCTTCAGCAGTGGACAAGGCTACAAAATTTTACTTCTTGCTCGACCAGCATACAAGCATGCTTCCTAGCAGCTGACATGTTCCACTTGTGCTCTTCCTATCAGCTCTACTTCCAGCAAAGTCAGCATCTGAATATCCTACAAGGCTAAATGGTGATTCTTTTGAATACCACAATCCTAGGCCTTGAGTTTCTATGAGATATCTAAATATTCTTTTCACAGCAGTGATGTGTGTTTTTTTAGGTTGAGACTGAAATCTAGCACATAAACACACACTAAACTGAATATCTGGTCTACTTGCAGTTAAGTAAAGAAGAGATCCAATCATACCTCTATAGAGCTTTTGATCTACATCTTTACCTTTCTCATCAGCATCAAGCTTTGTAGATGTACTCATTGGAGTGCTGATGGATTTCAATTTCAGCATATCATATTTTTTGAGCATGTCTTGAATGTATCTGTCTTGGCTGACAAAGGTTCCTTTTTTGCATTGCTTGATTTGAAGGCCAAAAAAGTACTTCAATTCTCCCATCATGCTCATCTCGAATTCTCCTGCATTTCCTTAGCAAAATTCTTGCAAAGAGATTCATTAGTAGCACCAAATATTATGTCATCAACATAGATTTGGACTATGATTAGATCATTTAGGTATCTCTTGATAAACAGTGTGGTGTCAATGTTGCCCCAAACATAGTCTTTTTCTACTAGAAATTTAGAAAGCCTTTCATACCAAGCTTTAGGAGCTTGTTTCAATCCATACAAGGCTTTGTGAAGTTTGAGGACATGATCTAGTTTTTCGAAATCTTCAAAACCAGTAGGTTGTTCAACATATACCTCTTCTTGAATAATTCCATTAAGGAATGCACTCTTCACATCCATTTGGTATAGTTTGAAGTTCATATGACAAGCGAAGGCAACTAACAATCTTATGGCTTCTATTCTAGCTACCAGGGCAAAGGTTTCTTCATAATCTATTCCTTTCTCTTGATTATATCCCTTTGCCACTAATCTTGCTTTGTTCCTTACAACATTTCCTTGTTCATCAATCTTATTTCTAAACACCCATTTAGTGCCAACTATAAGATGATTTGAAGACTTAGGCACTAGTGACCATACTTCATTTCTCTTGAATTGCTCCAGCTCCTCTTGCATGGCTAAAATCTAGTTTTTTTCTTTTTCAGCTTCTTCAAAACTTTTAGGTTCAATTTGATAAATGAATGCTAAAAATTCACATGTCTCCCTAGTTCCTTTCTTAGTCTTAACTCCTTGAGATATGTCACCTATGATTTGTTCTTGAGGGTGATCTTTTATATATCTCCAGCTTCTAGGTAAGTCACTATGTTGGATTTCTTGTCTTTGTAAGTTTTCAAGTGGTGGAGCTACGGGTTCTTCCCTAGATAAGTTTTCCTCATTATTTTTGCTATCATCTAGACTTATTTCTTCCATGTTTCTTTCTAGATTTTCTAAATCTTCATCATCCTCATAAGTTTCCTTTTCAACATCGATTAATTCATCATAAACTATATGGACAGATTCTTCAACATTTAGTGTCCTTTTATTGAAAACTCTATAAGCTTTTGAGTTCATGGCATATCCCAAGAATATTGCTTCATCACTTTTAGCATCAAACTTCCCTAATGGCTGTTTTCCATTATTCAACACAAAGCATTTGTAGCCAAAGCTCCTAAGGTGAAAGATGTTTGGTTTTCTACCTTTGTACAGCTCATATGGGGTCTTTGACATGATTGCTCTAATTAAAACTCTATTAAGTATATAAGCTGCTGTATTGATAGCTTCAGCCCAGAAATATTTAGGGAGGTTTTTCTCACAAAGCATGGTTCTTGCCATCTCTTTCAAAGTTCTATTCTTTCTCTCCACAACTCCATTTTGCTGGGGTGTTCTAGGTGCTAAAAAATTGTGTTCCAACCCCTTTTCATTGCAAAATCTCTCGAACTCATCATTTTCAAATTCACCTCCATAGTAACTCCTAATCCTAATAATGGATGTACCTCTTTCATTCTCAACTTTCTTGCAATATCCTATGAAAGCTGATAATGCATCATTCTTGTGAGCAAGGAAACAAACCCAAGTAAATCTTGAGTAATCATCAACAATCACAAAACCATAAGATTTACCACCTAGACTTGTGGTGCTAATTGGACGAAAAAGATCTATGTGCAGCATTTCAAGAGGCTTCGATGTTGACACAACATTCTTAGCTTTGAATGATGCTCTGACTTGTTTTCCTAGCTGACATGCTTCACATATTTTATCATTTTCAAACCTAATGTTAGGTAGTCCAATAACTAGATCTTTCTTAATTAGTTTCGACATAGTGTTCAAGCTAACATGTCCTAGTCTCCTATGCCACAACTAGATATCATTTTCGGCCTTGGCTACTAGGCACATTTCACTATCCTTTTTTAGATCTTCAAAGAAGATTACATACATGTTTTTCAATCAATTTCCTATTAAGGTAGTCTTGTTTGTGCCTATGTCTATTATTCCACATTTGTTGGAATCAAAACAAACCTTAAACCCTTTGTCACATAGCTGACTTATGCTTAGCAGATTATGCTTTAATCCTTGAACAAATAACACATGACTGATTTGTGTACAGGAGTTCTTACCAACCGTACCTGTACCTTGAATTCTTCCTTTTGAGTTATCTCCAAAGGATACGGTACCTCCCTTTTTCTTGTCCAGCTGTGCAAATAACATTTCATCCCCTGTCATGTGTCGAGAGCAGCCACTATCCATGTACCATGGCTGTTTCTTCTTGTGTTGAGCCTTTGAGCATGTTTCCTTTAGGTGCAACTCAACCTACAAAAATATGGTTCAGTTCTTCTTGATAGGTACCCATGCTTTGATGGGTCCTTAAGTGTTAGTGTCAATAAAATAACCTTTTGGCACCCAGATTTTTCTGGTTTTCTACACATTAATTTTTTGACACAATCGTATGATAAATGACCATATTTTCCACAACAATAGCATCTAAATGATGCATTATGATGATTCTTCTTGCTATATGAATTTTTCTTTAAAATATCATTGTTTAAGCACTTAAGAGCTGTATTTTCATTAAGAACTTTTTCCAAAGCATCAGTTTTATTTTCTAGCTCTACTCTCATGATTTCAAAATCTATTTTTGAGCGTTCCAGTTCAGTTTAAAGTAAATTTCTTTGTTCAAAAACCAAGTTGAAATCGAGTTTTATTTTTTCCAAATCTTTTTCAAGTGATGCAGCCTTCTTCTTCAAATTTTTATATTTTGAAAATAGGTTTTCAAACTCATCACATAACTCATCATACTCATCTTGCAAATCATTCATAGATATATCATTTGTCGATGAGCATACCTCTGTTTCATCATCCTTTGCCATCAGGCAGATGTTTACTCTTTCTTCTGATCTTCCTTCATTAGATTCGGTGCTTGAATCACTGTCTGACCAGGCTGCAGCAACCATTTCCTTTTTCTATTTTCTGTTTCTCCTTGGAGTTTCTTCCTTTAGCAATAGACATTCAAATTTGTAATGTCCTGGTTTTTTGCATTCATAGCAGATCACCTCTTCCTTGTTACTACTTTCATTCTTGTTTTTCTTCCATGAAGAACCTTAATCCCTTTTAAAGAATTTTCTTACAAATTTTTGATTCTTCCTTCCTATCATTTTTCTCAATCTTCTTATAACAAGTGAAAGTTTATCATTGTCATCGCATAAGAGTTCTTCTAACTCATCTTCAAGGATGCTGACTTTGAGTGATATGTTTTTTTTCTTCTCTTTTGCCTCTCTTTTATCCTCTTCTTCTTCTTCCTTGAGCTCCAGCTCATGTGTGAGGAGTGACCCATAAATTTCATCAAGTGTGATGTTGTTCAAATCTTTGGCTTCTCAGATGGTAGTCACCTTTGACTTCCAAGACTTAGGTAGACTCCTAAGAAGTCTTTTTTCAAGCTCATGCTCCGGGATAGGTTTTCCTAGTTGGTTAAGTTTATTTGTAATTATTGTGAACCTATCAAACATGCTGGTGATGTCCACACCAAGTTCCATTTTGAACATCTCATAGTTGTGGGTCAAGAGGACAATTTTGGACTCATTAACTTGAGAAGTCCCTTCATGTATTATTCTTAACTTGTCCCACACTTGCTTAGCTGTTGTACAGTTTGAGACTTTGTTGAATTTAGTGGGAGTTAAGGCACAATGCAAGGTGTTGATTGCCTTGAAATTAGTCTGCACTTTTTTAGTTTCAGCCTCGGCCCATTCAGACCTTGGCTTAGGCATTAACTCATTCGTGACACATTCACAGTTGAGGGAGTAAAGGGACCATCAGTGATGACATCCAACATTTCATAATCTATGGCCCTAATGAAAATTGACATTCTAGTGCTCCAATAAGGGTAATTAGAGCCATCAAACAGAGGTGGTTTGTTTGTTGACTGTCCCTCAGCTACAACTGATTTTTGTAAAGCCATTTGGATCCTCTCTAAAGGTGTTAGACCTTGTAGCAGAGAACTAGCTCTTATACCAATTGTTGGTCCCAAATATAGGTGCTAGAGGGGGGGTGAATAGCACTATCTCGACTCTTTCTTGTGGGATTGAGACTTGATCTTAAAATGAAGAAGATAACGCAATGAAAACAATGAACAAGGTATTTATAATGGTTCAGTCCAAGGCCTACATCCACTACCTTGATTATCCAACCAAGGATTTTCAAATCAAACACTAAAACAGTGGAATTCACAAGCTTTCACCAAGCTTTCACAATGGCTTTTCCAAGGCTTAGCCACAATCTTTACACTAGTTTTTCACGGGATCAACTAAAACCCAATGTGGTTTTCCAAGGCTCAACCACAACCTTTCACTAGTTTTTCCCGGGCTAAACTAAAACCCAATGTGGTTTTCCAAGGCTCAACCACAACCTTTACTCTAGTTTTTCACAAGCTAAACTAGAACCCAACCTCAACTTTTCAAGGCTAAGTTGGAACCTACAAGCATCCAAGCAAACCTTGCTTGATGCACAACACTTAGAGTGAAACACTCACTCTAAGAATACAAAGATTGAAAGAGGAAAGTACCTAGTGATCACACGGTTGATCTATGTGATACAAGTTGAAGTGCTAAATACTAATACAAAGGATAGACGTTGAGGTTCAATGAAGAGTACAAAGGATTTTCAGGTTTTGCTACTCTTCTTGGCTTGAATGTGATGGTGTCTTTTACTATGAAGCCAAAGTTGTCAAGAGAGTTGTTCTTTGGCATTTGAAGATCCTTTTATTGTTGGAGAAGCTGGTCTGATGGTTGTTGGGACATTTATGACCGATAGAAATAGTTTAAGGAAGATTCTAGCTGTTTTCTTGTCTTGTAGTGGCTTGGCGGATGTAGTAGACAAAGAGCACTTAGTCGACTAAAATTTTTCCCTTGGTCGACTAAGTTGGTTCTGTTTCTGATGCAAATTTCATTGATCGCTTAGTCGACTAACCCCATTATCTTGGTCGACTAACTTGATTCTGTTTCTCACCAACCTTCACCCTTTCACTTCTCCACTTTGACCTTTGTTCAGCAAATGATCTTCCTTAACATATCAGGGGACTCCATCAATACTGATCTTCCTTGTTCTTTATCTAAATCACATATTTGGGTGTTCAATAGGAAGATTGAAATATTTTCTCATTTATGAACATTTGCCCTGCACATTTAGTTATAGATGTTAGATACAAATGACATGGGAACGTTTTATTATCATCAAAAACTAATGGAACCAACAGTCGTAGCTTAGTTTTGGAATATGTTTAGTACATTCTAGAGACTTATAGAAATTTGATTTCTGTCTTTTGTCTAATAAAGTCTGGATATTCGATTTATTTTAGTGAGATGCTCACTATTTATTTGAATAAAGATTTTATTTGTTCTGGAATTGAAAGATACAATCTTTATTTCCTTGAGCCTACAACTTATTCTACAAATGCTATAGAAGCAATACGATCTAAAACTAAAAGAGTCAAAGAATTTAGTATAAATCAAGATTATCTTTGGCACCTACGTTTAGGTCATATAAATCAAAATAGACTCAATAGGCTTATAAAGGATGGTACTCTACCAGACATGGTTAAGTGTCCTTTGCCAATATATGAGTCTTGTATTGAAGCTAAAATGACTAAAGGGCCGTTCAAGGCAAAAGGTAACAGAATGCCAAACGTTCTAAACTTGGTGCACACAGATGTATGTGGACTAATGAACGTAGAAGCTAGAAGAGGTTATGAATATTTCATTACTTTTATTGATGATTATTCAAGACATGGCTTTGTGTATTTAATGCACAAAAAAAGTGAATCCTTTGAGAAGTTCAAAGAATTCAAAGCCGAAGTTGAAAAGCAACCAGGCAAGCAATTGAAACAACTTTAATTAGATTGAAGAGGTGAGTATTTATCAGATGAATTTCAACAATATCTCACTAACAATGCGATAATTTCCAATTTGTCAGCGCCAAGAACACCTCAATGGTGTAGCTGAAAGAAGAAATAGGACTATTTTAGAAATGGTTAGATCAATGATGTCCTATGATAACCTTCTAATCTCATTATGGGGATATTGTACGCAAACTGCTCAATACGTGCTTTATTTTGCTCCATTTAAGGCTATGCCTAAGACACCAAAGGAGCTGTGGATATGGTGTAAATATTTTCTATGTCATCAGTGAACTTGGGGGTGTCTTGCACATGTTTTAAAGCCTGAGTCCACAAAAATGGAGCCAAAGACTGAGGTTTGCTTGTTTGTAGGATATCCAAAGGCAACAAGAAGTTATTACTTCTATAGTCTTCAAGATAAGAAAGTTTTCGTTAGTATGAATGCCACTTTCTTAAAGGAAAAGTTTGTGAGAAATCATAAACCTAGAAGTGAAATTGTCTTAGAAGAATTGTTTGATCTTTCAGATTTAAGAGTTAATTTTAAAGATGTCATAACACAGTCTGATTCAAGGTTTGAAATAGAAACACAACCTGAACATCAAATAGTGGTGCCACGACATAGTGGGAGGGTTGTGAGACAACTAGAAAGATACATGGGTCTGGGAGAAAACATGATTTCACTCTTAAACGAACATGAATATGATCCTATTACATATAAAGAAGCTATTAACAATGTTGATGCTGAAGAATGGCATAAAGCAATGAAATCTGAATTGGACTCCATGGATTCTAATAAAGTCTGGACTCTAGTAAATCCACCTAAAGGGATAAAACCTATAAGGTGCAAATGGATTTATAAGAGAAAAAGAAGAAGTGATGGGAAGGTAAAAACCTTCAAGGCTAGACTAGTGGCCAAAGGTTTTACCCAAAAAGAAAGGATTGACTATGACGAAACCTTCTCACTAGTTGCTATGCTTAAATCCATCATGATCCTCATATCCATAGCCACACATCTTAATTATGAGATATGGCAAATGGATGTCCAAACCACATTTTTAAGTAGAGATCTTGAAGAGCGCATTTATATGGCTCACCTAGAAGGTTTCATTAAAAAAGGCCATGAGCATAACGTTTGTGAATTGCATATGTCAAGCCCAGCCTTAAAATACTTGTCATGTCATACATGTGATGGACAACATGTTTACATACCTGGAGAGCCCTGAAAAATCGATAAAAGTCGGTATTGTACTTAGAGGTACAACTAAGTCAATTTATGCCTCGAACTAGTTAAAATAGGGATTTTAAAATGAAATTGGGAATTTCACAATCTAAGGATGACTCAAAACGGTGATTCAGAGTTCAAGGGCTAATTTGAGGTTAATCGAGAATATTGACCGATTGAGGGTAAAATGGTCATTTTGCCACCCAAAATTTAAATTTGGTTGTTTGACGAAATTTTTAACCAAGATTGATCATTTGGAGTATAATATGAGGTTTGACAGTGAAAAATTTTAATTCTCGATATTTTTGGAGTACAGGGCAAAACGATAATTTTGCCACTTCTGGGACAAATCAGTAATTTTTCACCCCCAACACTTGTCCAATTTGTGGATTTTAATCATTATGGGAATGGATAAACATGAGAAATTGTGTGGTGGAGAGTTAAAGGATTAAAAGTTAAATATTTAAATTATGGGCCAATAATGTCATGACACATGTCAAGCCTTTATTATTTTAATATTTAGTTGAAAATTCGCCCATTAAATCCCCATTTCTCACTACCATATTCGGCCAAAGGAAGAAAATAAGGAAAATAAAGAAAACAAGAGAAAAACAAAAACCTAGCTAAGAAAATCAAGGAAATTCATTGATTTTTTAAAGAATCAAGCAAGATAAGGTAAGATTTCTTTATTTTTGCTTGAGATCTATCATACCCATACATTTCTCCTCATTTTCCATGGCTGAAATGCATGTTTTCATAATGGGTTTGTCGATGACCGAATGGGTATGGTGAGGAAATGATGTTGGAATTGCTTGATCTTGAAATATGTTAGTGTTTTTTGGTGATTAATGATGTGTAGTGTGAAAACAAGTAAAGAAAATCACACAATCTTTGGTGTCCATCAATGGTCGAATCTTGTATGTTGAGTATTGATGGTGGATTGGTTTTTGATTCAAGCGAAATGGTTGAGAAATGATGAATTATGGTGAGAAAATGAAGTAGGACAAATTTTAGTGTGAATACACCCGCAATGGTCGAAATTTTCAAGGAGAAATGTGGAAATTGATGAGTTGATTTTTTGGTAAATTGGCTTGTATTTGGTGAATTGAAATATTGGAAATGAAATGGAGCAATTTGGAGCTAAATTGGACACGTTGGCAATTTAATCGAGTGATAGGCCGAATTAGGTCAACACCGCGTTTAAGTGGTTAACCGACCATTACATGCATTCATATAGAAATTAGGTTAATTTTATACCTAATTAGCACAAATGTAATTATTAAATTATTGTGCAATTTGTCAAGGTGGTGAGGCCTCTAATAAAGGCAAAAAAATCACACCCGAGGATTTATAATCGAAGTACCCGAATTCGGTTTCCGAAAACAGTGAGTAATCGTAATATCATCTTAATTATCTAAAGTAGGTTTTTATCCGATTTTGTGATTTTATGAGAAAATGATTTTAAAGGGTGAATTGCTTTGATTTATAAGCAAAGTGTGAATTTATAAAATAAAATGAATTTTATGAATTTTCTAGAAATAAAATGATGATTTTTGGAAAATAGAGTAATTGGAGATAGTTTATTTATTGTGTGATAAATTGTGTTTAAATTGAATGGCTTATGGAAATATGTGAGCATGAATGGCTAGACTAGTTTTTGTGTTAGAATCATATGTACCGTGTATTCAGCCTTGAGAGGCTAGGATTGCAATAAATTGCCATGTCACGCAAAAAAAAAATTTTATAAATCAGGTTGTAGATAAAATATCCATAATCCCTGTAATGGAGGTTCTGTGGACCAGCCTATGAAAGGGGGCACAAGATCAGATATATACCTTACCTCGATCAAAAAGCCGTGCGTAGGGTGTCTCTGGAGGTAAAGATTTGAGTGCACCTCACGCGGACCACCACATGAGAATGAGACTTAGCCAATGCCAAGGCATGGTTAGGTTTTCAGATGTAAAAAAGTGTTCATGCGTATATGACACTTAATAGCCTTGGCGGTCTCGGTCATATGGCTCGGTCGGGGTATCCCTGAGAATGATTTTGGCAAGAGCCAAGATTTTGAGAGATTCATAAGCCATATTAATTATTCAAGTAAAATGATTCTATTTTACTCGATTAAAGTGAGTTGAAATAAAATGTATTGTAAGACAAAGAATGAATTTGAATTTGTCTCCATTTACTCAACTTTAGATTATTTTTTATGATGTCTGTTTACTCACTGAGATTTTATAATCTCACCACTCTCCTTTCCACCCCTTCAAGATCGGAATAGTTAGTAGATAGCTGAATTTGCTAAGGACTAAAGTTGGCTTGCAACCTCACCAACAGTAGGTTCATTGTCCTCTATACTTTTGATCATTCGTGGGAACACGTGTCGCTACAAATATAATTGTATTCTCTAGCTATCTTTATTATTGTATATAAGAATTTTATTTTACTCTTACATTCCAAAATTTATTTACGGACTGTTCTATAAAAACTGTTTTATAAGAAATTAGAATATTTTTATTTTATTCAAATAGTCATAATTTTAATCAAAAAAGGTATTTTAGTTATTTAAATTTATTTTTAATTATGACATATGTGTTTTCCACTCATTTACTACCTTTTTGGTCGAGTTCAGAAATTTTGAAGAAAAATGACAAAAATGCCCTTGTGAGGCGAAAACTGTTTTTCTACTATTTTAAGTTAAAAGAAAGTTAAAATCATTTGAACATGACATTCAATGTTGATTTCTCACGGGGGAGACGAGCAAATGGCACTAAAAGCCTTGTGAGGTTTCAATCGGTATTCGGGGTATGAATACCTATCGAGACGTCGCAGCTGTCGTCACGGGCTCGATGGGAGTTTCGGGTCGTGACAGCATAGGTCCATTTATGGATTTAAGCAAGCATCTAGGTCTTGGAACATAAGATTTGATACTACTATCAAATCATGCGGTTTCTAGCAAAATGTTGACAAACCCTATGTCTATAAAAGGATACAGGATAAAAAGGTTTGTTTTCTTAATCCTTTATGTTGATGACATTCTACTTATTGGGAATGATACAAGAATGTTATCAACTGTTAAAGGTTGGCTGAACCAACAATTCAATATGAAGGATTTAGGAGAAGCTAGCTATGTTCTAGGGATTAAACTTATAAAGGATCATAAGAACAAGCAAATAGCATTATCTCAAGCATCCTACATAGACAAGATTTTAGCCAAGTTTGCAATGCAAGATTCCAAGAAGGGTTTTATGCCCTTTAGACATGGAATCAAACATTTTAAGTAGATGTCACCTAAACTCCAGAAGAAGTTGAAAACATGAGATGGATTCCATATGCATCTGCCATTGAAAGTCTCATGTTATGTTATGCACTAGGCTAGATATTTGCTATGCAATTGGATTGGTTAGTAGATTTCAGTCAAACCTTGGCGTGGAGCACTAGACTGCAGTCAAGTGCATTTTTAAATATCTGCGTGGAACGAAGATGTCACAACCCAGAACTCCCATTGAGCCCATGACAACTGCCGTGATGTCCCGATAGACATTTATTTCCTAGAATGTCGACCGAAACCTCGCAAGGCTTTAATATCAGTTTCCTCACACCCCCTGTGAGGAATAGTTACTAAAATCATATTTTGAAGAAATAGTAATCATTTTCAAGTCAAAATCAATCAAAAAGAAATTTCTACTACACAGGGGTATTTTCGTCATTTTTTTCAAAAATTTCGAAATCAGCTAAATATGTAATATGTGGGTGAAAAACAAATATTTCTTAATCAAACATAAGTTTAGATATCTAAAACCTTTATTTAAAGCGAAATGGTAACTATTTGAATATAATAAAAATATTGAATAAAATATTCTATTTGCTGGTAAAATAATTTTTATAGAAAGCTACGTAAATAATTTTTGTAACGTGAAAGCAAAATAAATTCTTACATACTGTAACAGAGACAGCCAGAGTATGTAACTCAATACACAATGACAAGTAGGCCCCCGTACGACAAATTGAACTAAGGCTGTGAGTCGGTAAACCTTTGATTTCCAAGGTTGAAACTCCAAAATTTTGTCTCTTGACGATATCGGCTAACTACTGACTATCTTGAGCTTGAAATGGATGGAAAAGAAGGTGGTGAGATTTTATAATCCTAGTGAGTAAACAGATACCATCTAAACTATCTAAAGTCAAGTAAATGGAGACGATTAAAATAAATCAGCATAAAATGATTCATAACATCTCATTTTCTTTCACTAGACAAATTAAATTCATTTTGCTCAAAAATTAACATGGCTTATGTTTTCCTGAAAACTTAGCTCGTGCCAATAAAAAAAATCATACTTGGTGACACCTTGATCAGAGGTATCCGACCGAGACCGCCAAGGCTGTTGAAACTTCATAAATGTTCAAAATACAACCTTTCCTTGGCGTTGGCTGAGTTTCCCCCTCACGTGGTGGTTTGATGTGAGGTGAACTCTGTCATACGTCAAGACAACCCTTTTACGCCTCTACAACTGAGATAAAGATATATAGTGGGGTTTACCGTGCCCCTTCTAAATAGGCTGGTCCACGGAAACCCATCTACTGCAGTAGATCATATCCCACCAATTCAATAAACATTTTGATAGCATGATTTGGCAATTTCATTGCTAACCAATTTATCAGGACAAAGCAAATAGCTCACATTTTTCAATACAATTATCAATTTAGCCAATCATGCCATAATATCATAAGCCATTTAATTTAAATCATAATTTACAATAAAGCGTGTGGTCTCCAATTACTCTAATTTCAAATCAATCATCCAATTTTTCAATTCAATTTATAAAAATTCTTTTTATTTTATTAAATCACATTTTTCTCTTAAAACAAGCAATTCACCATTTAAAAATTATTTTTCCACAAAATCACCAATTTGAGTAAAATCTACTCTAGATAATTAAGGCGATAATAAGTTTACTCACAGTATTAGGAGTTAATGTACTCCTAGTCCTGGTCTTCGGGTACAATCTTTGTACTTTTACCAGAATGCTCACCACCTATATACAATACATGACACTTAATTCAATATATTGTGTCACATCATATAATTCTATTTCAGGCTCTACGTGGATGCTTGAAATGAGATGTAAAATCCTCGGGTCACTATCCAAATACGGTATTGACCTAATTCGATTTATTACCCGATTAAATGGCCAATACGTCCGATTTAACTCCAATTAATTCTATTTCTCTTTCAATACTCTAATTCATCAAATACTAGTCAATTAACATGAAATGTGGCAAAACCACCTTCACATTTCATTTTGTAATATTCGACGAAGGTGTGTCCACTAACATTAAAATTTTTCAAGCTACATTCTCACACCATAAATCATTAATTCCAATTCAAACCACTTGAAATTCAATTAAATTCATCACCAATAATTCACATAGGAAATTCGGCCAATGAAGGTTTAATGCAAAATTTGTGGTTTTCATGCTAAATATCATCAATTTCGGTTTCCATCACCACCATTAATTAAAACCATTAAATCCTAACCAATTAACATAAAATGTCACAAAATTCCTTTCCAATATTCACTCCATAAAATTCGACCTTGATGGGTACCAAAGATTGTGTGATTTTTCTTCCACTTGTTTTCATACTACACATCACTAACTAACTAAAAACACTAAAATCTATTGAAATCTAACCAATTCAAGCATCAAAACCTCTCTCTAAAGCTTTGACCAGCAAGAACACCATCATGAGATCTTGATTCTCAACCATTTAAAATGGAAAATAATGCACAAGAATGATAGATCACTAGCCAAAGTCAAGAAATTTTACCTTTATCACTTGTTTCCTTGAATTTTTCACACTTTTCTCTTGAATCTTGGTGGCTAGGGTTTTTGTTCTTCTTTCCCTCTTTGTGTTTAGCTATGGCCGGCCAAATGAAGTGAAGAAAATGGGTTTAAAGTGGCTTTTTAAAGAGAAATATTAAATGGTTAAAAAAGTTCCACATGTCTTTTTTTTATTGGTCCATTTTTCATACTTAATAATTAAGTATTCCATCTCCACCACACATAATTTCTCACTCATCCACAATAATAATAAGTGTGATTCATGTGCTGGACATGTGTTGGGTGATGCAAAATTACAATTTTTCCCCTCAGGGTGGTAAAATTACCATTTTGCCATTATGCTTTGAAAAATACCGAAATTACAATTTTTCACTTTTCAACCTCAAATATACTCCAATAAGTCAAATGTAATCAAAATCTTTTCTAAAAATTTCCATTTTGTCCTCAGGTGGCAAAATGACCATTTTGCTCCTAGATCTCGAAAATTCTGATTTGACTCCAAATCAGTCTTCGAACTCTGTATCATCATTTTAAGTTATTCCTGGACTTTAAAATTCTCAATTTCATCTTAAAATCTTCATTTGAACTTGTTCAAGGCTTAAATCGACTTAGTTGTACCTCTAATTACAATACCGACTTTCAATGTTTTTCAGAGGCATTCGAGTATGCAAACCTTCATCCAGCACATGGATAACATGGCACATATTTCATAAAGTCGGGCTTTACAGAAGAATTACAGGCTTGTATATTCTGGAAGTGACCTTGTAACGACAGGGTACGTTGATTTAGATTTTCAGTCTGATGTTGATTCTAGAGAATCAACACCACAATTTGTTTTCACCATTAGAAGAGGAGCCATAGTTTGGACGAGTGTAAAGCAATCTTGTATTGCACACTCTACTATGGAGGAAGTGTGTGTTGCGACTTGTGAAATAACAAAGGAAGCTGTATGGCTTCGTATGTTCTTTATGGACCTTGAAGTAATTCTAGATGTGGATAAGCCTATTACACTCTATTATGATAACAGTGAAGCAGCGGCTAACTCAAAAAAATCATGAAATCATAAACCAGCAAAACATATTGAAAGGAAATATCATCTCATTCGAGAGATCATACAACGTGGAAAAATACTTGTGAAGAAAATTTCAACAAAAAAAAACCTCGTCGATCCATTCACAAATACTTTAACACAAAAGAGTTTCGATAGTCACTTAGAAGGTTTTAGAATGAGGGATATGTCCTACTTGCTTTAAGGCAAGTGGGAGATTGTTAGGAATTTTGAGAATATGGTGCCTTGGAAAGCAAGTATATTCTCATGCCTAAATTCATTAAATTTATTTGTAATAAAAGTACATTTTGATAATAAGACAAAGAGTTTATTTTAATGAGCATTCATTATCTAGTTATTTAGGTACCAAGATTCTATTGAGATATTAAAATACATTTGTATAAAGAGTCATACATAGGAGACATGTGTTTTACTTGAATCCAAAGATTGTCCACAACCATATAATAAAGCTGGTCACTTTATTGTGTTAAAGCTGTAGTGTTCAGATTACTTCCAACGAAAAAAATGTGATTCATTTCAAGGGAATGATGAGTCTCAAATCATCGAAATTGTTGACTTCAAGTAATAATACTATAACATGAACTGGAATCATGTGAGAATCAAATTTAAGTTTTTTCGTTACCTAAATCTTGATATCACACTTATGCATTTGTTTATAGTAGAACCAAAATCTTGATGGATAATGGACTCGTGTTTAATCTCCTTATAATCTTTGATTTACCATGAGTATGATCATTATAAAGCATTGATCTAGACTCTGTATTTGGGGATTATAATCGAGATGAACATCTAGGAACATATATCCAAATAATGGAGTTCATAGCATTAATATCACTTCTAGTGATTTCGGGAATATTAGTGATTAATCTGGGCCTAGTGGATTGATGAATTAGCTACTCATCACATTTGGATACTCAAAAGATTAGACCTAGAGTATTCAATCACTAATTGGATGAAATTTGAGACTAAGGGACAAAATTGACATAAAGGGTAAAACGGTAATTTCACCTTTTGTCATTGAATGGTTATGAAGGTTCAAAATATAAGGTTTGTAATTGGACAACTAATAATTAATATCAAGTATTGAATTGTTTTTTGTAATTATAGTTAATCCAAGAGTGCAACCATGAATCTATGGTGGAGTGATTTCATGGTTAATAAGCTTTAATTATTTTTAATGAGATTAAAAATAATTCTAAGTTTATTAGAGCTTGGAAAATCTATGTCCAAATATATTCTCCATTTAGCTTCATAGAAATCAACTTGTTTAAGTTGGAATGCGTGTTTTAATTTGTTTAATTAAATTGTATCCAAAAATGACAACTTTAACATATTTGTCTCAATTTAGATAAGATAAAATATTTTTGTCTTAATTATAGATAAAAGTTGTCTTAAATTAAGATAATTTTAAGAGGATTTTTGCAAAATGAATCTAGGCATCCATGTTGATAAAAAGAGGCTCCATGTTTGACTATTACTCTTTTATTTATTATTAATTCTTTTTAAATAAAGATGGATAATAATAAAATAAGAGTTATTATTCAATAAGGAGTTTTATTTTATCAAGAACTCTAAATGATAATTAAAGAATTAAATTATTTATTCTTTAATTTTAATTTTGATAATTATGGAGCATGTTTGATGCTTCCATAACTCTAAATGGATGGTCAAGATTGATTCAAAGGTGTTTCATTTTGATTAAACCTTTAAAGCAAGAGTTCTAATAAAAAGAGAAGAGATTGGAAGAAAAAAGAAATAGTGAACGTATTTTTTTTCTTAAAAAATTTTCAACTATCACTTTTCTTCTCCTCCTCCAAGCTTTTCCAAAGAAAAAAAAATTGATTGACATCTTGTAGTCTTGCATTCCGCACCTTGTCCACTCACGGTTCAAGTTGAAAGTATTCTTGAAGAATAAGTGGTAAACTTGTTTAGTCGAGAAATCATTCATTGGTGTGGTGGTGTTTGAAAATAAGAATCTCAAAATAAAAGTATGGTTTTTCTTGCTTAATAGATTCCTTTTTTTTTTTTTTGATATGACTATGTTACTTGCAATAATAATAATGTACGTTTCTACTTCTGTAATTAGATTGCTTGCTTCCTTTATAAAAGAAATTTTTGAAATCCATGCTTTACACATTCACATTAATCCACTAGGAACTTACTCCAACATTAGGTTGTGACCATTTTAGTACTTAGTAAAAGTTGGTACAATTCTCTATGAGATTCGATACTCTATTTACCATTATATTATTTGTTAATAATACGTGCACTATGTGATAAATCTGACAACACACCACTTGGTGCTCTATCCATATATGGCTTCCTTATCATTGGTTATGCATGTTTCTTACACCTTTTTTGGTGTTTAACATCAATAACTCATTCACGAGTGTCACAAACAAAGTATTCTTAATTATCACATAGTTACATCATCATCACAAATATAAAATAACTCAATACTTGACACACCATGAAGAGTATAGCACATGGAAGGCTTGAAAGGAAGGCACTATCACACCTATCAAGTAGAAGTGAGCTATTCCTCCACTAGTGGTGAACCAAGCAAGCTACTGATCTAAAGAAGAATAAAGGAAACTAATAGGTGAGTCACAAAAAGACTCAATGAGTAAATGCAAAAAAGGGACAAGACATGGAGAAAGATTGTTCGCAATAAACCATAATTTGCAATACACATGAATTTCACAATCAATCATCACATTTCCTTTTAAATGGTTTAAATGATGTTGTTCAATATCATTTCTCATGAATCAAGTTGAAATCCAAGTCATATAATCATTTGGATTGAAATGAAGGCTTAAAACCTAGTGAAAAGCCATTAGAACAATGAAATCAAAGTGTCCTATATCTTAAGTATCGTTACCTTCTACATGGGTATTGATACTTTCTAGCCAAAATGCTTTTTGGACAAAATGTATCGATACTTGTTCTAGCTTCCCGAGGCATTCTAACTTATATGTATCATACTTGTTCTTCAAGTATTGATACTTCATTCTTAAAAACCCAAATTTTGGGCATTTTCTAGCACATTCAAGGCTCTGACTTCTTCCTATTATTCATACTTGATAATGCTCTTGCTAAATCATTTAATGTATGTGTAAACATACTTGTACACACCTTCATAATACAATTAATCACTTGCATAATATGGTCAACGTCATATGCATACCATAGCATCATAAATCATTATGCATCTATGAATTAAACGTATCAATGAATGCCATTGGAGAATAGTACTACCACCTTGTCTCAAACCTATATAGGTGTTTGGTATGATGCCCCACATCTGGCCTCATCATGTGTGTGGTATTACACCTACATTTAGCCCTTATGGTTATGTGGTATAACACCCCACATCGTGACCCTCAAGTATGTATGGTACAACGCCCCACATTGTGGCTTTCATGCTCACATATACTTTACACATCAATAATCATAAACATCATGCTCATATCAATTTAATAACTATCTCTATCATGACCATGTAATTACAGTAAAAACATATCATAAACTACTGTTGGGCATTTAACCATTCATTCTTACATTCTTATGTGGTGGGCATCCATACATTTACCTTTACACATTCTTGAAGGTGGGCTATTATTCATCCACACTGACATCACATTAAGTGGGCAACTAATCATCCTCATTCACATCATCTTAGGTGGGTTACTAATCATCCACATTCATATCATAGTAGGTGGGCATACATTCATCCACAAAGCAAATGACCTAGACATGCATTAACTTTACTCATTCATCCTATCTAGGATTTCTTTAAAGTGAAAACATTTTAAAGGGTTGTCCCCCTTATTCAAAAGTAATACATAGTATTCATATTTGCCTATCATATATACATTTGAAATCCATCTGAAAATCATTTATTTCAAGACTCAATCATTTCATTCACAAAGACAACATGGTAATCATATAAAATCAACCACAAATCATTTATAATTTGTATACATAGCAAAATAATTTTTAAAACATCGCGTCTACCTACCTCGATTGAGTCGTCAACTGGCATGTGATCATAACACTAAATCCTCGCTCCAACTAAATCCTTGGAGCTTCAATCAATCCTATAATAGTAACAATATATTCTTGACCAAAGCTTAAACTGTCAATCTCGGATTTGAAAGCTAAATTAACCTTAACTAAATTTATATTAATCTAACATTTAGACTAGTTAATCCACTGTTCAAGTAACATAAATGATTTATAGGCTTCAAACTACCATTTTTTTTTTTACCTTATGAGCTTGTGGAATAAGAAAACCTATTTGGGTTCAAATTGGAAAGAAAAACATAAATCTATTGGGAAAAGCATAAATCAAAAGTTTGAAACCAAGCTTAAAGGGTTTAAAAGTTGGAATCTTTACCTTTTTGTTGTTTTTGAAATTCGACATCAACCAAAACCAAACTTAAATCTTCAAAAGTGGAGTTTCCAAGAGAAATAACGTTGAAGAGGAGTTTAGAGCTTCCCAAAATGGTTAAGGGTGGCGGTCTAAGGTTGAAGATGCTTTAGGTAACTTAATTAGGTAAGTTTTTGGTGAAAAATTACTATTTTACCCTTTTTTTAAAAAAATAGGGTCAAGTATAGATACTTTTGAGGATGTATCGATACTTTTGTTTCCGGGTTTCAAGTATCGATACTTCTGCTCCAAAATGTAAAAATCAAATTTCAAATAAGTCTATTTAGCACCTTTCTCCTTAATATTTTATCAAATAAACATAGCATTTAAAAATGTAACATTTTCCATGGCATATACTTAAATTGTATGTTCAAAAACAAAATTTTTCTAAACTCACCTAGAGATTCACTATTTTATCATTTAAGTTAAGATTGGGGTTTTACAGAGTCACACATTAGTGACCCTTGTTTTTTTGTAGATCAATGATTAGCTTGATACCCTTGTCGCAGAGACTAGGTCCCGATCTTTCTTTAGTAGGTGTTTTAGAAACTCACTCGAAACTTAAAAGGTCGAGTCACGTGTTGCTGATGAGTTGGTCTTTATGTTTATGTTTAAATGTTATTGGATAATATTTCATGGTTATGTAGCCTTTGAATGACAATATGTTTTACATGTTTTCACAAATGAATTGTTATGATGGCTCAAGAGCCTAGTTTAGCACTATAGAATGCATATGCATGTTCTTATGAGATATTTCATGAGTAATACTATATAAACATCGATTTACATGATTGATAGCAATTTGTGATGCAGAATTCCATAATGTTGTGATGACATACAAGAAAGAATGAGTAATTTATCATATGACTATGTGATTGCATGATATGAATTAATGGTATAAATATGATGAGTTAGAGGCTTATTTGGGCCTAGTTGGCCTGACCCATGTAAGTCCTTGCGCTAGTCATATCCTCAAGAATGAGATGTAAAAATTACCCAACTTTTCACTAATGTGAGAACTCCTATGACAGATACCAAGATCGAGGTAAACTTGGGTCAAAGTAAGTCTTTCTCTATGTTTGAAAGAGCAAAGCGCAATGAGGGTTGAGTTGAATATAATGTCTTGAATCCACATTCGTAAGAGATAAGATGAGTCTTGAATTTATAAATATGAATCCTTCTCCACTTAATAGACATACCTTTAAAGTTAAAGCATGAAGCTATAGCAAAACATTAAAAATTTTAATTTAGATTTTTTTCAAAAATAAAATATAAGAAAAATAGAGAAAAAGAGGGAGGTTATAGAGAAAATATAAAAGAAAAGTTAAGTTGATAATTTTATTATTGCAAGGAAATTCCTTTGGGAAAGAAAAAATGCAAAGAAAATGGATAGTAAAATGGAAAAAAGAAACAAGGAATGAAGTATGAAAATTAAAAAAATTTATTTTTATGTTTTATATAATAACTTTTCTACTAGGGAAAAAAATAAATGAATATGGAAAGGAAGAAAAATAGGGAAAAGAAATAGAGGTATTTATGTTTGAATGTTTTCGGATAAATTATTTTTGAAACTTTTATTTCTTTTTCATGTTGAATAATTTTTTGTTACATAACCCTAACTATCTGTTGAAGAATGTTAAAAAAATACTTTTAAAAAAATGTAAAAAAATAAAGGAATAAAATAAATGAAAAAGTAGGAAACAAGGAAAAATCATATCATCGTTTAAATTTTAAAACCTTGTTATGTTAATTACCTAAATTGAAACCCAGTTAAGAAAACCTAATAAATAAAAATTGCACAATTAAAACATACAAATGAAACTATACATCTAAAATCTAAAATTATAAGTGGTGATAAAAAATAATAAATAATTTATAAATTACAAATGAATTTTAGTAAAAGCAATTAATTATCTTTAACAGTTGTTTAATCTTGAAACCAAGTCATATCACTAGTGCCAAATTCGGGAGATGCAAAACTGTAAAACATAAAATAGAAATGTTATGGCTTCCCGATGGTGAAGCAAAATTATAATGCGGTTGGTGCCAAACTTCACAATCTTATTCACAAGCTGCAAAATAAAGAAGCATTACACCACTTAAGTCGTTATTCACAATCTTACATGAAAGCCTGACCTCAGATAAAGTTCCAAGGAGTTTACAACACCTATATTCTGCTCTGCTGTTTTAAAGCATCATATACATACACCAAAGCCTACCAAATTAAAGTAATTTAAACTGTAAAAAGATAAAAGGATCAAAATACAAGTTCATACAAAAACTTATTTCTTATAGCTTCTCTGATACTAATATTACATCAAGGAATACATATTTTCTTATTTTAATAGTGATTCAAAGAGAAGAGAAAATGGGAATGCCTGGCAAGGTAGCTCCAGCATCAACAATAAACACGTTACCTGAAACATATTCTGAAGAATCATGGATTAAGTATCGGACTAGTGAGGTTAATGCAGGATCTGATGTACCATATGTTCTTAAAGGGACAGTTCTGGTAGTCACACGTGTTAGCCAGTCCTTCTTCATAAGGCCTTGTGTGATCTCAGATTTAAAAATTCCGGGTGATATCGAGTTCACTTGGATTTTATGCACCCCCAGTTCAAGAGCCATGCTCTGCAAAACCATCCTTGTCATTTTCTAATTATAGAAATTCATCATAATCCAAGGACCAGAAAGAGTATGCAAAATCACTATATAAAAAAGTTGGATCATAAAACATCAAAATTGACAAGATGACAATATAAAATTACAAACTAAAAACCAGTCAGAGACCGTCTTAATGGGAATCTGGGTTTTTACTTTTGAGGTTACCAAAAGGAAGCTAGGGAATCAATGAGAACATTGGGTGTAAATTTTCCACAACAGTTATTTTGCTGATTGCTTAAAACATGCACAGCACGGTTAGGTTCCACATGAAGCGCAAGGGCTTAGCTTCTCAGAAGATATTTCCAGTCATTACTATTTCAGAGAGAAAAATAGATGATAAAATTTTATTAAAATATGAAAAATGAAATGATTTTGAAAATTATTAAATACCTCAGAAAGTGATGGGAGAGAATAGACTTGAAAATAATCACCTATTTTAAATATTTTTCCTCAAATATTAGATAAAATAAATAAATTAATGAATCATTTCATAGGTGGTGACATCCTACCTATTACCTATGGTAATTACCTGAACTAGGATCTAGGAGGCAGGAGATCCAGACATCCTTCAAAACTATTAAAAAAAGCCAGATTATCCTATGAAAAATGATGAACATTGACCATATGTACTGACGATATGGTTTCCCACCTGCAGATAATTGACCCTCTCCAATAAAAAGGCAGAGCTGAACCAAACAGCCAGCTCATCAAGCTCAGAGATCTTATCAGTTGACAAACCAGTTTCCATTCTTAGATTAAGCCTGAATGGTATCACCGACATGAACTATTCTGGTCAGACACCAGCTTTCCTTTCTACAGTTGCTCTGCCATACAGGTTCCATTTTCTTTGTCACCTACATCTTACCATCATCGGTGGGAAAAGCTGTGTAGGATTGCATACACCACCTTTATCCAATCAATTCAAGCCAAGGCCAATCCAGTAGCAAAGGAACTCCGCCATAGAGGTTGGCTTTTCCAAACAAGTGCATGTACAAATAACAGCCCTGTTCTAACCAATTCACATGCACTCATAGTAACTGTCACCTCCATAATGTTAAGCACTTAGATCCAGCTGATGCATAGTGCTGTTCCTACATTATAACTTTATTCAAGACTATTGATGTGGCAGACAAATTTAAGTCACCATAAAATAATTTTTTGCTTATTGATTATATCATAACATGTACGTGGTTCTACCCTTTGATCCTCATTCCTTTTACCGTAGTTTAAAGCCCATAAAATGCAACTTGTGAAGAGCAAAAAGAAGGTGAGATAAAATGAGATGTGCTCTTCGGTATGTTTTTGGGAAAGAGAGGAAATAGAGTTTCGGAGAGAATTAACTAAAAGCTCTTGAGCTTTAGAGTGAAATATGATCTGAGTTCTGTGAGCAACACTCAATGTAATCTTCATCTTTTCTTGATTATAGTGAAATCGCCTTGCCCATGGATGTCAACATTAAGCCAAACCACATAAATTTTGTTCTTCCTGTTGGAATGTAATTTTGGGTATTATTTCTTGTTGTGTACTTTAGTTTTTGTTGAATTTATTCACATTATATTGACTTTCTTGGATCCAATCTACAACATAGACATTGTTGAATGGCTTTGTTTCGACCACTTTTTTTTTTTTTGAAAAGTAATCTATTTCTACCACTTAATTCTCATCTTAGGCCTTACATCTTCAATTTTCTTATTTTATACATTTTTTCCTACTTTATAATTGATTAAATGCCAGTCGATCAAATAATAGACAATTCCAAACTTGAAGCTTACAAAAGCTTTGATATTCTAAAGACAATCTTGCATCGAAAGTCAACTATCATAAAGTATTTCAAATGATATTATGATAACATTTAAACAACTAAAAACATTAAACACACATTGTTTACCTTTGTCATGGCAATTAGGCCTGCTTTTGAGGCAGCATAAGCAACACCTCCAGGTAATAGCCCACGATTAAGACCAGCTATGGAAGAAATATTGATTATTGATCCTCCTTGATTTGCATCAAGCATGTGCATGCAAACATATTTTGATACCAACCACGACCCTGTTAAATTGGTTTTGATAGTTTGATTCCATTCCTCCTCAGACAATTCCATTGGATTCTTCACATTACCTGAAACACGCAATACTGACAAATGGTAAACAAAATGTTACATGTACAATGTCCAACACAATGATCACAAATTGGAAGAAAAGGATCATGACAAAATTGACAATATTACACCATAAATCAGGTCAAGAAATGACGTAGAGACTGATTTCTGTCTCTCTCTTTCTTTCTTTCTTTGTTGGTAATTAATGAGGAACCTTTTGTGGGTAAACCCTCAATGTTGGTTATCACCCTACAATACAAGTTTCACTTCGTGTTTTCTTTGCTAAGGTTTTGTTTTCAAAAAGGCCTAAGAAGTCTTAAGTCATAGCAATAACATTGCTCTAGACAGGAGACTGTCATTCTCTTCTTCGCTATTTTGTTCCCTTGCTTTCATTCTTCCTTGAAGATGTATGTTTCAGATCTCAGAAACAATCTTGACAATTATTAAAATTTGTATAAAGACTCAAATAAGTCAGTAGCAAGAGTTTGACTAGCACCGCTCTTAGGATGAAATCATAAAATTTGTCCAATTTGGGTGTATTTATTAAAGAAAACTTACCCAAAATTTCATAAAATAAAAATAAGAATGTCTAAAATTTTCAAACTATAAAATCTAAACAACAATTACCCATTTATTTACACTTATATGAAATTTTTAATGCTGTAAAAAAGGCTTAAATGATTAGCATAGGTTCAAGCCGTCTGAACTTTAATTAGTTGTCGATTTTTCCATTACTTTCTCTTTTAAAAGCAATAAAATAAAATAAAATAAAATAAAATATTCAAATTTATGAGGGCTCTTACCATTATTTGTTAGTAAATAAACATACTTTTCCACTTTTAACAATTTAAGCCTTTCGATTGTTTGGTTTTTGCAATGATACAAAGTGATCCAAAATATCAATCCTAGCAATTGCTATCTACTAACTAGATAATTTTTACTGAAGTTTTTGTTATGCTTACATTTTCAAAGCCTGAGAGTTTGCACAATACAGATCTCCGGCTATGAATATCACTATTCAAGAGAAAAGGAAAAGAAATTATCCAAAACATTGAAAGAAGAGAATATAATACCTCTAAAGCCAGCGTTATTGATCAAACTATCGATCCTCCCAAAGGCATCCCAAGCCGTTTTGACGCAGCTCTGTATGGTGGCTCCTTCAGCACAAACGTCCAGCTCGACGGCCACAGCACGAGGGCCACTAGGCTGGGGTTTGGGAGAAGGAAAGGCGAGGCAATTGATTTCGTCGCAGAGGGACTTGAGGCGATCGACGCGGCGTGCGGCAGCCACGATACGGCAGCCGGCTTTACCCAAGTCGAGACAGAATTCCCGGCCTAACCCTGAAGATGCCCCCGTCACCATCACCACTTTTCCGCTGAGGTCGGCCCATGGCTCCAATTGCTGCACCGCCATTGCAAATACCAGAAGGTGATTAGTCAAACAAACTGTGAAGCCAAAAAGGAAATAAAATTAAAAAATCATGCGAGTGCCGCATACCGTTGTCTCTACGGTGATTATCCACGTGGCAAGTTGAATGGCTCTACGATCAAATTAGGGTTATTTTAAAAATTAATATTTAAATATAAGATGTTTTTAAAAATAGTTTTTTTATAATTTTAATTATTTTTAGTTAAATTAGACAAAATTAACTTTAATAAAATTACATGTTATGGTGTTACATGTCATGTACAAAAATATATTACACGTTATAATTAGGTTTTTACATATCATGTTAAAAAACATGTGACAAGTTATAGTTATGTTGTTACACGTCATGTACAAAAACATGTGACACATAATATACAAAAATATGTTACACACCATGGTTAGGTTGTTACATGTTATGTACAAAAATATATGACAAGTCATGGTTAGATTGTTACATCCCATAAACAAAAACATGTGATAAGCCATGGTTAGGTTGTTATACATCATGTTGAAAAAAAATACTATTATTACACGCCATGGTTGGGTTGTTATATGCCATGTTGAAAAACAAATACTGTTGTTACACACTATGTATAAAAATATTACACGTCATAGTTAAAAAAGATTGTTACACGCCATGTTGAAAAAAAAAATATTATTGTTACACGCCATATTGAAAAAGAATTATTGTTACACGACATATTCAAAAACATTTTGATACACTTTAATGCCTAAAATATTATTCTTACTTACAAACTAAAACTTTAAATCCTCTCAACTCTCTTCATTTTTTTTTTTTTGACAATTTGGTATTGATTAAAGTGTTTCTAACATGTTTTCATAAATCAAAACACTAATTTTTTTATTTAAAACACATACTTTGACTAAAAAATAAAAAAAAATCTTTTGAAAACTTAGGTTTATAAATTTTAAAATTTTGAGTTTATTGGTGTCTAGTTCTCGAACAAACATTTGTGATCATTTCTACTGTTTTAGTTTTATCCAAAATACTTAAAAATCGAATTCTCCAAATAGCCACCCATCCAAACATATCAAAACCATTGCTTGGTGTCTTGAAAGCGTAAGAAAGAGAAATATGAAAACACAAGAAAAAGAAATCTGAAGCATAACAAACAAATGCCGAGGAGAGAAATCGATTAGATTGTTACATGCCATGTACAAAAACATGTGACAAGCCATGGTTAAGTTGTTACATGCCATGTACAAAAACATGTGACAAACCATGGTTAGATTGTTATACGCCATGTTGAAAAAAAAATACTATTGTTACATGCCATGGTTAGGTTGTTACACGCTATGTACAAAAACATATTACACGCTATGGTTAAAAAAGGTTGTTACATGCCATGTTGAAAAAAACAATATTGTTGTTACACGCCATATTGAAAAAATATTATTGTTATACGACATATTCGAAAACATTTGGGTACACTTTAATGCCTAATATGTTGTTCTTACTTACAAATCAAAACTTCAAATCCTTTCAACTCTCTTCAATTTTTTTTTGACAATTTGGCACTGATTAAAGTGTTTCTAACATGTTTTCATAAATCAAAACACAAATTTTCTTATCTAAAACACCTCCTTTGACTAAAAATTAAAAAAAAAATTCTTTTGAAAACCTAGGTTTATAAATTTCAAAATTTTGAGTTTATTAGTGTCTAGGTCCCGAACAAACATTCGTGATCATTTTTATCGTTTTAGTTTTATCCAAAATACCTAAAAATCGAATTCTCAAAATAACCACCCACTTAAACACATCAAAACCATTGTTTGGTGTTTTGAAAGCGCAAGAAAGAGAAATCTGAAAACGCAAGAAAAAGAAATCTGAAGTATAGCAGACAAATGTCGAAGAGAGAAATCAATAAAATTTGAAAGAGTGGGATGGTGAGAGAGAGAAATCCGAAGCACAAATATGGAGAAATTGTGATGAATGGTTTAATTTATTAGAAATAGTTTAAAGGGTATTTTTGTCAAGTCATGGCTAAATATGGTTAGAAACAGTAAAAATTATTTTGATGATTATTTTTAAAATGTCTTTATTAAGAAAGGTTATTCCTCACAATTTCTTCATTTAAATTACATGGATTATGATGAGAATTCATCATCACTTAATTGGTAGACACAGCCCTTTTCAGTTATTTTGATGAATTCACTACCTTTGAGTATAGGTGAGCATAGTCCCGACTATAGAGATCTTATAATTTGTAAGTATTTAACTTATTTTGTGTATATATTATTAAATAATTAAGTTTGAAATTAATTTAAAACTCCATCCTATTCTTCAAGATAGATAAGTAAGTGCCAAGGACCATATATATTCTTAAAGTGCCAGTAATTGCCAAGTGTCACGTGTCAAAATTGAAACCCAACCTTGTGTAAACTTAAACTCTAAAAATAAGTTTAAGTAGGTTTTAAAATCCACAAAATAGCGAAAGCAAAATTAAAGAAGAAAAGAAAGAGCTTTTGAGAAATAAAATGTTTTGTATGTCTCTACGATATGTTACAAATAAGGATAAGGGGTATTTATAGGTTAATAGCTTCCCATGTTAGATAAGATTAGGTTACAAGATAGAGATAATGATAAGAGATGTAATTTGAAGTGATTATTCAAATTAAATCCAAATCCTAATCTTATAATATAATCTAAATCTAGATATACATAATCAAATCCAAAAGTTCAAATTAAATTACACTAAATGGATTGGCCCTATTATCTAGCATGTTTCATCTGCCTAACCTGTTTAAGTTATTGTTTGTTATGTTGCTTGGCCTGCCGAGGTGTCACGACCCAATTTCACGGGTCGTGATTGGCGTATGAGCCCAATGAGCGTAGCTCACCAAGCCCAAGCAAGGCTCTCCTATTAATTTACTTAACGCTTTGTTAAATAACGCAGCCATACGCATTCTTAAATAGCATAAACATAGCCCATCCACGATGGCATTATTAGCAACAATATGCATGCACTATTCCAGTCATGTATTTAGTAATTTACATTGCATACACATTTTCACATTTCTTGAGTGTATTCAGAATACAAAAGGACCCATGACTTCCAGCGGAGACATTTACAAGGAAAAGGGATTACTATCAAATGCCAGATACATACCCAAGAGACGAACTCACGAGGATTCCTCGATCTAGGATCCAATAGTCTCTTGATCTGAAAACATGAATTTTTTATAAAACGTGAGTATGAAACTCAGTGAGTGAATATTATAGGGGAATAAGCACGAACCACAGGAAAAGTTAAGAACCATGATGTACTCATTTAAAAATGAGTCAATTTTCATCAAAACCCCATTTTTCCTTATCCCAATTATTATGCATTCAAGGATAAAGTATTCATGAATTTACGTTAAACAATATAGCAAGATAGCACAATTAACGGTTTATCACAAACCGTCACATAACAGGAGTTTCACATACCATACAATCCCATTTTTTTTCTTCGTGCACATTATGTCATGTACAATTTCATTCACCAATTCAATTTCATCCACCCTTCCATCTTTTCCTCCACTCTGGTGCACTCCCTACTCACACTAAGCAATAAAATCATGTGTGCACTTCCTACTCGCACATAACAATTAACCATGTGTGCACTCCCTATTCGCACAAAGCAATATCATCATGTGTGCACTCCCTCCTCGCACATCATTATCGACATTTCACTTTCCAATCCGCACATGCACGATTACATCAGATTCACCAAAATTTATTAATAATGCATATCAGCATAATATAAGGATACACAGATTCAGTACACTCAAATTTCACATAAATTTCTTAACAATACATGTAAGCACCATATAAAGGTACACAAATTCAACACAATCAATTCCACATCAGTAAAAATAATATTTCATGAAAAGCTTGTTCCCATTGTGCCCATTCTTTTTAAATAAGGTTGAATAAAATCATTCAAGCATTTTATTCAAATACGTTCATATTTCCCAAAACCATTTTGAAATGCAAATTCACTCACAGTTTTTGAGAGTCGAATTTAGAGGACTCCAATCACCGATCACTCTGGTGCAATTTCCTTGCCCTTACCGGAGGATTCACCACCTTGACAAATTGGACAATAATTTAATTACTATATTGGTGCTAAATTATAATAAACCAACCTAGACTCTACATTAATGCGGAATATAAAATGCAAAATGTCTAAATTTTGCTTAAAGACCATATTGGTCTATTTCGGTCTTTTACCCGATAAATTGACCAATTAGTGCAATTTAGCTCCAAATTGCACCTTTTTATTTCCAATACTTCAATACAAGTCATTTTACCTAAAATTGGGCAAAATTATCTTCTCAATCCTTCATGAAAAATTTGGCCAACAATGGTGCAAAAATACCAAAATTTTTTTCCTACTTGGTTTTCTCACCATAAATCATCATTTTCCAATTCATTTCATTTGAAATGAAATCATTTCATTTTCCACACACAACCTAGGATATTCAGCCAATGAAGATTAATGGGCTAAATGAATTTTTTTCCTTGTTATTTTGTTTATAACATGTTAAACTAACCTAAAACATTAACATAGTCCAAAATCAAATTATTCCAACATCTTTCTCTCTCTAAACCCATTTGACCAGCCTTTGATTCACCATGAAAACATGCATTTCAAGCATGGAAAAATAAGGGAAATTGCTTAGAAATAAAAAATCTCAAGCAAAAATGAAAAATCATACCTTTTTCAGTTGATTTTCTTTAATTTCCCACACTTTTTCTTTGAATTTCTCACTCTAGGGTTTGTTCTTTTTCTTCCTTGCTCTTGCTCATGCTTAGGCCGAATATTGAGAGAGAGAAATGGGGTTTATAAGCTGATTTGTTATGAAAAATAATAAAATAATAAAGCTTGCCATGTGTCACAAGCTTATTTGTCCATTTTTTCTTTTTATTCTTTAAATCTTGACTTTTAATCTCCATCACATGATTAGTCAAAAGTCAAGATGTTGATTAAAGAAGACCATGGCCGGAAAAATGTTCTAGTGGTGGAAAATTACCGTTTTGCCCTCGAGACAAAATTACAATTTTGCCCATATACTATAAAAATATGGAGAATTGACAATTATTCACTTCTAAACCTCAAATTATGTTCTGAATAGTCTAAATAATCAACCTTGATCAAATGTTGTCAAAATCTTTTTCAAAAATACCCATTTTGTCCTTAAATGGCAAAATGATTATTTTACCCTTAATCGGTCAATTTTCTCGATTGACTCCAAATTGGACCTCGAACTCCGAATCACCCTTTTAAATCATTCTGTGGGTTTTAGAATTCTCAAATTCCTCTTAAAATTTTTATTTGAACTAGCTCGAGGCTCGATTTAACTTGGTTGTACCACTTGGTACAATACCGTCTTTTAACGAGCTTGACAAGGTCTCACACTAGGCTACCTAGGTTGCTTAGTCTACTATTTGTTGCACTGCTTAGCCTGCTTGGATTGGTCTAAACTTTTAAGTCGTGACATTCTTCCCTACTTAATCTAATAATGCCCTCGTTGTTAAGAGATGCGTTTTTACATTGTGGCCTCCCTCTCTCACATATTTGCCTCGAATGACCTCATTTTATGCACTTTTGGCTTCCACACACTTCTTTGGAATACGTTATCTCCTTGGGCACTTGTTCTAGACCAATCTTCCTATGGTTCGACCTTTTGGTCTATCAAGTGCTTAGCTAGTCTCGATGACTTTATGCCCAAGTATTGGGCTTTCTAGCCTTTGTTTGTGGCAGTCCCGTTGCCATTGATCTTGATCTCTCTCTCAAATCAGACAGCATTCTACTATCGTTTGTTGCTCCCTTAGGTGCAACACAATGTTGCCCAATCTAAATGTGCTTCTTGGCTCCCCTAGTAGTGGATGATGGCACTCCTTGCCACTACATTGGTCTTTCTCTTTTTCCTTGTGCAACACTAGGCTCCCTAGTGTTGGGATTCGACCTCATGCTCAAGCATGAAAATAATCAATAAATTAAAATTATAATGCAATGAAATAATAAACCAGTATTAAATCAGACAAACAGTCGAATTCTACAAGATCAATGTTTATGTTTTTATGTAACTTTCAAATTAATTATGAACAGTTATAAGTTTAAGAATTACATACCTTGCTTTAGATATCGCAATCAAAAGCCAATTAAATCAAAATATTTACCGCTTCACATTTAGGATTTGTCAAATCTTTAGCCACCCAAGTGTTTAACCTCTAATAGTAATCCACACGGTGACTGAATAAGACCTTCTCAAAGGTAAGATTTTTCTTGTGCTAGCAAGTTTTATTTCTAAAACAAAAGGACCAAAACTTCTTGTCGAATCTTATTTTTTCAAAAAAAAGAAAACTATTTTCCTTTTCTTATTTTATGAAACAACTAAGAAGTGGTTTAAGGCTTAGAGTTTTTTTAGTTTGCTAATATAACATATTTATATAGCCAAACTAAGTTATAATTCTAAATACAACAGTTGTATTTTAATTTAATTAAGTATTTGAGACTTAATTAATTTCTCACTTTATTTTGGTCTCTTTCAATTAAGTCTAACTTAATTAATTATCCTTATTTAATCTCAATCATGTCACTTAATGTGTGTGACCCATTAAGCTTCTAACATGTTGGCAATAAATATAAATCATAATCAAATATCAATTTGATAATTAATTTATATTTATAGATCATGAGCGGCATCTAGTAATATATCATGATCACCCAAATGTTAGATAGTCAATTAAAGAATTTGACAAAGCCCTTCAGTGATAAGCCTTTTAGTGCAATACGGTCCTTTCATCAAATATCCCGGATATGTCTTTAAGTATGGCTTGGTATCTACTTATGACATTTCATATTAGTTCTTATAATTCATGACTAACCTTATGAATTTAGGAAACTAACTGTCCTCAAATTCATCATGCTTTGGCCAAAGGCTTTATATAAGTTAATTGAGAATTGAGAATAAGTGAGATACATCCCCTCATATCACTTAGGGTGATGAATCCTCTCTTGACCACTCATTCACCTTCGTATGCTTCATGGCATACCCAAAAACACCATGTTTAGGCATCTGGTCGCCTCTAGACCCATAGAGGTGAAATCAAAGTATGTCATTCCCTATACAAGATGACCCGATGTCTCAAGTCCAAGGACTAGTTACACGACTATCATATGAGAACATTTTCCATAGACACTTAAGTGAAATACCAAATGGAGTTTTCATGGCAGGTCATGTTCAGTGAACTTATTCTTTAACAAACACCTACATGTTATCTTCAACTATCCCATATACTTCAATTTATGAGATCGATTACTTACTTCCCAAGTAAAAAGGCTTAACATGTACCAGTCTTTGAGCATTGTCAATGCCTTGTCTTGACAAAACAATGACCAGGAACAATTTTAGGAACATGGCTTTGACGCATAGTGATCTCATAATTGTAACAACTTTACAATTATTTTACAAGGCATTTATCTTTTATGGGCTTCATCCAATTAGTATTTAATAACTCCTTATTATTGCACTAACATGAAGGAAAACCTCTATCACATGTAGTTATGTGATTAAGTATGCATTAAATAACAATATATATTTCTTGAGCAATCTAATTAACTCAAGCGCATATACTAACCATCTCTCACTTGCACTTGAGTCAATTACTAACGTATCCAATATCAAACTCTTTCACTTAGCAATTGTGTCTGTACTAGGACAACTCAAATTGTAATATTTGAGAATATGTTAATTTATATGTTGGACAATCTCCATTGTCATAATCGAAATTCTAATTTAGATCACAACGAGACCTTGATTCCATTATTATGGCTTTTGTTGTTACTTTAACAACTCGAAATGATTTATTGGTTCATTAAACCAATGATCCAAATATCTCCTCTTTTGTAGCCTAAACAAAAAAATTTGTATCCGATTATAGATATAATCATACAATTATCTCTTATTTTGGAACCAGCCCAATATAACTATTCAATCATGACTTTATATCACTTTTAACATTTAGGATTCTTTCTATGTTAAACTCCTTTAACATGTAATCCTAAATTTTTTTGTTGAATCCCTTTTGAGGCTCTAAATCTTTAGTCCCATTTTGTTTTTCTTAGACTAGTAAATGTATCTTATACACTTTTAATGAGTAACTTATCTTAGTCCCACTGACCTTATGATGTGCACAAAATATGTTTATCCTATTCAATGTATTCAACTATTTTGAATTTATTACATTGAATAGAGATTATTATCCAATCATTCATGTTGGATTATTTAGTAAACTCATCTTGCATGAGTAGTGCATCAATATGCATCCTACTAATGGTTTGTATTTAATGGATTCATCTCATGAATTATACATCTTTATGCATCCCATTAAATCAATTTTTGTGCATAGATCTTATTTATTGGATTTCATAATTTCATGACCCTTGACCTCTAAAGTGTCATTGGCTCCCATTATTTCTATCATGTATATAAATCTTGCTAAGTAAACTTATTTATTTTCTTTTTGAGTGTTATATTCATAACTTTTATGTATACTACATGTCATTAGTCATTCATCATTGGTTATGGGATAAAATCCTCTCAAGGGTTAGTTCATGCGACTAATTGGGTTTGGAATGCTTTGTAATTCATCTCTTATGAATTCAATATGATAAACAATTGCTATTTAGTTCTAAGCAATCTTAATTTAGATCCAAGATTTCATCAAGAATGCTCCTTACCCAAATATGTTCATAATCCTATTATGAATTCATTGAGTTATGACTCAATTTTATCTAAGTCAACTCATTAATTTCCTTTTTGATTCATAATCAAAAGAATAATATTGTAATAATCTTATCATTATGACTTAGTATTAATTATCATATATGCAAGGTTATACTTTAAGGATAAATAATTTAGAACAATTCCAAAATAAAATGAGATGTAATGTAAATATATATACATATAAGCTAAGCATCTCATGCGAGCAAAATATAAATCTATGTTTCCTAAACATAAAATAAATATTTAGCCATAGGTCCAAAACCAAAAACATCTCATCTTGACAATCATGTCATGAAAACATTCAATGTTCTAAAATTATTTATTGTTCCACAATCTAATCTAGTTCAACAAGCTTGATCACCATCAACAAAGGTTGTCTCATTCATCATCCTATTCTTCACTACTCCTTGTCATTAGTTCCTTCAATATGTCATATTTATTGAAACCATTAATAAAAATTAAGGTATCATATACCAAGCAGTGAAAAATAAATCATTATATGATTCATACCTAATCTAGAAGATTCTTTTTGTTTCTTCCTTCTGATGGATTCAAGATAATTCTTGCAATTGCACCTCCAATGCCCTAGTTTGCCACAGAAATGGCATTTGTCATTGTATTTGTCCTTTTCCACTCCTCTAGTAGGCTTTATACCTTTTCAAGTTGATGCCTTTTCATCCTTGTCTTTCTTAGAAAATTTTCTTTTCTTATTTTTTATTTTTTTATAGAAGAGACAAGATGAACTGAAGGTTTCTCCTTCGCAATGGTGTTCTTAGCCTGTGTGAGCATATTCAATAAATCTGAAAGGGTTACCTCAATCTTGTTCATGTTGAAGTTCAATACAAACTATGAATAGCTATCTGGTAACGAAGAAAGTATAAGCTTTGTGCTCAAATCATGATCCATAACCCAACCCAACTACTTAAGTTGAGTGATATATCCTATCATCTTAAGCACATGAAGCCTTACTAGGCTTCCCTTAGACATCTTGCATCAAAACAATTCCCTTGAAATGTCAAATCTCTTTGTACGACTTTCCTTATGGAACATTTCTTGAAGGTTTAGGATAATGTCCAAAGCATTCATAGTTTCATGTTGCTTTTGAAGATATAGAGCCACACTAGCCAACATCACACATGTGGCTTGATCAAGGTTATCCATATAAAATCTATAAGCCTCATTTTCCTCATTTGTAGCATTATCGCTAGGTACCTCGGGAACAGGACCATCTAGGACATAAGCCTTTTTCTCTTGTTTCAATACAATCTTGATATTGTGAAACTAGTCAATGAAATTTGGGCCTGTCAACTTGTTTGCATCAAGTATGCTTTTAAGTGACAAACTTTTCGCCATGATAGATTTATATCCTATATAAATCAACATAAATGATTATTTGTCATTAACGCAAATTATATAATCATAAAGACAATGTTTTGGAATCATATATGATTATTCTCAATATTTTATCAAAATAATAGCCTTATTATACTATTTCGAGAAATTTAACCTTTAAACTTTTTATTGACCTAGGATCTCTTTCATCCCACCATGACCTTGAGTGACTCAACAAGCCATAATGAAACTAATTATGTAGGTAACTTAGCTTACCAATTGTATCTTATACAACTCTTAAATCAGTTAGGTGGCAACTCCTTGTCTAAATGTATCATATACATTTTGCCTAACTATGCCTCTAATACTATTCGATCATGTGTGACACATTAGAACAACATGGTACTAGTTGAGTAAGACCCATCAATAACTCAAACGTACTCATGTAAAAGTTTGGCCTTGAGTGACTCAACAAGCCTCTAATTAAAAAAACAACCTGGTTATCTTGTTATATGGTGGAAGGTAACTTTTTGACTCAATATTTTAATGAGGAATTTTATTTATTAATTCATTAATTAAGGTCCCATTGATTTGGCATTGTTGACAAACATAGCATTTATCGCATTTCATATATATCATATATATACTGAAAATAAATCTATCTCATGCCAACTACTAGGATGATTATGGACTTTACTAATTCTAATTTCCTTGAGCCATTAAGGAAATTAGTTGGTCAAATTCCTAAGGGATTTATGCAAACATCGTCTTCAAGTTTTGCTTGTTAGCTTCTTGAATCTCCATGGCACCTTTGGATCTCCATTTTCAAGTAATAAATTGTTTTTCTTTCCAACCTTAGTTTTACACTTTCATGTAACTAATTACATTTTATAATCAAGAAACCTCAAGTTACATTCGAGGGGAGCTAGGTGAGAAAAGAATTTTACAATCTAGAGAAAATAGAGATAAGGTAGGGTGTGCAAACCTTATTTTAAAATAAATACCATGAGAAATAGATTTTACCATCCATGACTTAATCTTCTAAGGTTGTGAGACCCCGATCTTTATAGACAAGTAGCTAGAAGTAGATGTAATAACACAGAGTAGGGGTAATTTTGTCACTTCTTTAGTGAGCCCCTAGAAGTAGGTTTTCAAACATTATTAAGGCCTAAGTAGCCTAATATATAAATGAATGATAAAAATGAGGATAAAATAATGAAAAAAAATAAAAATAATGATGATTTTCAAGGTAGGGGTAAAATGGTCATTTTTCATCTCAAGATGAAAATTTTAAGTTTTCATGAACTTGAGTATTTCTAGACTATTATGGACTTTGTCTTAGTGTTAAAAGAGTAAAAATATGAACCAAAGGAAAGAGAGAAGGTAAAGTCAACTATAAGATGGCATTTTTGTAAATAAATGGAACTTTAGTCAACCATAGCATAAATATCTCATTTCTTCAGCAATTTCCTCACTTTTCCAATAGCTTCTTCTTCTTCTTCTTCCTCTTATCTCACGCTTCTTTCATCCTTCATGAAAGCTTCTCTCAAAGCTTCCATCACACTCTCATATTAACCTCAAAATTCATGCTTTTACACTCCTTGTTATAGGGTTTTTCATATTCTTTTACTCTTTCACCTTCAAAACACTCAAAAGTCTTACTCCAATACTTTTTCTCACTAGCTAGGTGTTTTAGAGCGAGAAAGGGAGAGCTTCTACAATAACTTGAAAACTCTTAGAAATGGATTCAATTATAAAGCTACTAAGGTGAGTAATGAAGTAAAGTTAATTTTTAAGTGTTGTGAATGGCTAGTGATTAGACTTGTGAGTGTTTGGTAGTTGAGGTTGTATATTCATTTTGGAGTGATTAGGATAGTGAAAATATATAGCCACTTAATGGCAATTAGAAGCTAGTTAGGAGATAGCTTTTAGAATTTATAGTTATGTGAATTGAGTGAATTGTGATGCGATTGTGATGATAGGTTCCAATGAAGGCCCATCGCCCCATTTGGACCATTAAAGGAAGTTAGAGTTGGATAAACATTTAACAAACACCGATGAGTGAACTTGCATTAAAATTGCTTTGGAAATGAATGCATGTATGTTTGATTGTGTCACTTGAAAATATTTTAATGGTTTTATCTTCAAACGTGCATGGGAATAAGCCCTTAATGGAACGATTTTATGCTGAGAGATGTATATTTTAACGAAACTATGTGTGCTGATATTAAATAGATATACTTATGTTATGTTGTGAATGACAATGTTGTGCAATAACTCTAACTGAGTGTGTGCTATGTGGGAGGGCACATACCGGTAATGGCGGTGATTCCAGCTATGTGTGGTGTGAGAGTGCACATGAGCTAATGATCGGTGGGGGATTCTAATCGTGTACGGTGTGGGAGTGCACATGAGCTGATGACTAGTGGTGGTCTATATCCTGCTACGTGCGGTGTGAGAGGGCGTATGAGCTGAGGACCGTTGGGTGTATACATATTTGTGTATATATATATATGCCATAGAGATGATCATATACACTATGGAATTATTTATATTTGTTATGAAAAGCCTGTGAAAAGAAGATGTGAATATATTGAATGTTGAAAAATTGATTATTGTTAATGTTCAAATTGATTTTTGATGTGGTTGAGACGAATTTTCTGTATATAGCAGCAAAATGGCTTTTTTTGTTACAAAAAGAAACTCTTCCTTGGTTGTTATGATTCTCGCTATAGTCAGAAACTCTCAACCTTGCAAGTTTTGTCATGGTTTTATTTCTCACTGCAGCCAGAATTGATTCTTGCTGTAACGAGGAATTTGGCTGTAGTGAAAATAGATTCTCGCTGCAACGAGAAACTCTCAAGTGGTGGTGCAGTGCTTTCAATTTGATAAAGAGTTTGTCCACTTTTCAATCAAAAGTAGGCAAAGTGGTAATATTAAAGTTGTAGCCCAACCTCTTAGCTTTCTAATGACTCAAAAATCATGTCATTTGGACTTCTGTAGTGGGAGATATGTTTGAAATACTGAAACATATGCAAACCAAAATGCCTTTTCGTTACAGCGAGAAACGTGCTATCACGTTGCTACCTAGATTCTAATATAATTTTTTTCTTCACTCCTTTATCTTCTTGATTGAGCATGGGTTTTTGCAACACTAAGAGTTTACTAATCAATGTTTGAAATAAGAGGTTTTAGTAAGAAATTAAACTAAATTGCATTGTTTTCAAAACAAGTGCATCATTATTTTCAAATTTTCCTTATCAATTGCTTGTTCCCTTCCTATGTTCACTCACTTGGTTTGTACTCACTCTTTTAAATTGCATGTTTTCAGATCCATAGCTAGTTGGGACCGAGATTAAGAAGACCACTCGTATTCACCCCTTGGTAAGTATATGGCATTCGGTAGCTGTGCCCTCACCCAAATCACTCCGCTGGTCGTCAAGAATTTTGCATGTGTATATACACTCGATGTAAATCGCTAAGATGTAGGCTACAAACAATAGATGTATATTTGATATGATGATGCCATTATGAGATGGCAATGAATGATAGTATTTTGGATTAGTGCAAATATAAATATTTGGTTGCCTTGTTTATTATCGAAATACATATAGTTGAGGATAAAGATTTGTGATTAGAAATGATGGTGGGAATGATGAAATAGAATTTCATAAATAGCTTGTTTTGGCTTAGTGGGCTATGCCCATTGGGCCCATCTTCTTTCATGGCTCAAAAATTGAGTCGTGACAAACTTGGTATCAGAGCCCTAGGTTGTCTAGGTCTTAGGATTTCCTTTTATGGTCCAGCGAAGTGTTAGGACTTTATGTGGGAACTTTGATTATGAAGTGTGAATCGCGACACATTTTGCAACCAAGAATCTGTATAGATTCCCTATTCTAGAAACCATTTTTTCTCTTGGATATAATTATGAAATGTGTTTAATAACAAGTGTTTGCTCTTGTCTAGGTAAGAATGCCGCCTAAGACACAAGTTGTCTTGAGAAGGACAATAAATCAAGATGTTCCTAATGAGATGATAGGTAGGACACAAGCTTCCACTTCTAGGGGGTGAGATAGATGTGGTAGGACCATTAGGTCAGTGAGGGCGGATACGCCTATAAGTAGACATCAAGAGGGACAGTCTTCGAGTGAGGTAAATAGACACCCAATTGGGTGCATCACCATTGAGGACTTAACGGTAGGCCTATAGGGAGTGAATTGGGTTGTAGAGATGATGGCAACCCGTATGGATGATATATAAAGGATAGTGGAAGGGAAACCTATAGTACAAGAATCTCTTAGTTTTCAAGGGCAAGTCGATCACCAATATCAAGAGTTTGAAAGCGGTTACGTAGAGGTTTCACTCCTTGACTTCTTAAGGCTTAATCCTTCATCGTTTACTGAGTCAGATGTATCGGAGAAACCCCAGGCTTTCTCAAATAGTATGGAGAAAATTTGTAATGCCTTGGGGTGCTCTAGCACTAGATCGGTTGAGTTAGCCACTTTCTGCTTAGAGGATATGGCACAAGAATGGTACGGCTCTTTACATAGAGGTAGGCCGATGGGTGCATTGTTGTTAACTTGGAGCAAGTTCAGTATAACCTTCTTAGATCGATTCCTACCACTTAGTGTATGTAATGCAAGAGCTAGGGAGTTTAAGGCATTAGTGCAAACCTCAAGTTTGACGGTGTTCGAATACGACATCAAATCCACATAGTTGTCTCGATCTTCGATTTACCTAGTTTTCACTAAAAAAATGAAGATTTAGAGATTTGTGGATGGGCTAGTAGAGCCATTGTTTAAGGCTATGGCATCCCGAGATTTTGATACCTATTTCGCAGCATTGGATTACGCCCAACGGATATAAATGCGAACCAACAAGAGTAGGGTTACGAGGGATTGGGCAAAGAGGGCCAAGACAGAGGGATATCAAGGTCGTAAAGACTTTAGCAGTGATATTTCATCTTCTAGTCGTTAGCACCCATAGAAGGACTTGCGGATAGCTTAAAAAGGGAGTGGTTCATATAATGTTAGTATTGGATTGGGACAGAAGACCTTTGGTACAGTGAGACAGCAAGATTCAAGGTAGGAAAGTCAAGTTATTGATCGTTGCACTAATTATAAAGGACGACACAGTGGGTGATGCTTTCGTTGTCCGAGAGTTTGTTATAAGTGTGGTCAATCTAGACATCTAAGGAGGAGTTACCCGATGACTCATCAATTACAAGGTCCTACCCGTAATTTCTTTCAACCAGCTTCGTCTGCCCCTTCAATAGCAGCCTAATCTAGTCGAGAGGCTAGAGGATCGAGAGGTAAAGGTGCTGTTGCTTCCTCTCAGAGTAGGCCATTTGGGTTTGGATGTCAAAGCTCAATGGGTGAGGGCTAAACGAGGGTATATGTTTTAACACCCCAAGATGCCAAGACATCAAATGCAGTGGTCTTAGGTACTCTTTTTATTTGTGATATGAATGCTCGGGTATTGTTTGAACTTGGATCAACCCACTCTTTTATCTCTCCACATTCTGCACATTGGTTAGGCAAGGATCATGTTAAGAAAGAAGAACAATTAGTGGTGTCTACTTCTTTAAAAGAGGTATTTGTGGTAAAATGAGAATATAAGTCCTGTGTAGTTTGAGTCAAGGATAAGGACACTTCGACAAATCTAGTGGTGTTAGACACCTTAGATTTTGATGTGATTTTGTGAATGGATTGGCTATCGCCTTGCCATGCTAGTGTGAATTGTTATCATAAATTGGTTAGGTTTAATTTTCCAAAAGAGCCATCATTTAGCATCCAAGGATATAGGAGCAATGCTCTAACCAATTTGGTACAGTTATGTTTATTAGAAGGCTATTAAGATAGGGTTGTCAAGGTTGCTTGGTTGTTGTGAGGGATACTGTCACGACCCAATTCCCGGGCCATGACCGGCGCAAGGACCTAATGAGCATAGCTCACTAAGCCCAAGCAAGCCTATTTTCACTTACTTTATTTCATACATGCTCGTGTGAGGCATCCACACGTAATGCACCCAGTGTGCATACAATGCCAATTAACAGTGGTATAACCAATCATACATACACACACACACATCTTTTCCCTGGTGTGAACACGGCCAATTCACAATGGCATTATCGACATTAATATACATGCACTATATCAGTCATGTATTTAGCAATTCACATTGCTTACACATATTCACATAATTAGATTGTATTCACAATACAATAAACACCCACGACTTCCAGCGGAGACATTTATAATAAAAACGGGTAACTATTGAATGCCGGACACCTACCAGGAGATGAACTATAGTAATCTCGCGATCTAGGAATCTACAATCTCCTGATTTGAAAACATGAATTTTTGAAAACGGTGAGTACAAAACTCAGTGAGCAAACATTAGGTAGGAACAAGCCATAATATCAGGAAGGGTTAAAAATATGATGCATACATTTGGAACACATTCATTTTGATCCAATTTATTATCAAACCCTTCCCCCCACATCGATTTAATTTATAATGAAGGAATAATCAATTTCATACATATGCACACAGATAGATACAATATCCCACCATCTCACTAGCTCATGTGCATCCCCCCACATCGTGCACATAGCTGGAGTCATCATGTGCACCTCGTGCACTAACAATACTACTCAATCTCACCAGCTCATGTGCATCCCCCCCACATCGTGCACATAGCTAGAGTTATCATGTGCACCTCGTGCACTAACAATATCACTCAATCTCACCAGCTCAAGTGCATCCCCCCACATCGTGCACATAGCTGGAGTTATCATGTGCACCTCGTGCACAAACAATATCACTCAATCTCACCAGCTCAAGTGCATCCCCCCACATCATGCACATAGCTGGAGTCATCGTGTGCATCCCCCCACATCGTGCACAAACAATATCACCACTATCTCACCAGCTCATGTGCAACCCCCACATCGCACACATAGCTGGAGTTAGAGTGTGCATCCCCCCACATCGTGCACATGTACATTTACATATATATATATATATATATATATATATCAACAATATCAAATGTCAATACATCACACATATTCACACATATGTGACAACATGTTATAAGAACACATAATTTCATGCCTTCATGCATACCACATAATTTCATCACATAAAATCATTTTTTTCAAGGGCTTGTTCCCGGCACTCATTTTTTTAAAAAAAACTTTGAATAAATCATTTAATCATCTATTTCTATACAATGTGCATTCCCCAAATAATTTGAAATGCAAGTTCACTCACCGTATCACAAATTCGGATGCACTCGGATTAATAGTTCTCAATCACGATTCCTTTGCCTTTCTCGGACTTCTCACCACCTTAACACAGAATAAAATTAAGAAATTTACTATATTGCCCCCAAACTAATATAAACTAATTTAAATTGCTAACGTATGATACGCAAAGGCAAAAATGCGTCCGATTATTGCTTTAACGCGGTATTGCCTAATTTCGACCGATTACCCGATTAATCGGCTATTATGTCCAATTTGATTCCAAATTGATCCATTCTTTTTCTAATACCTTAATTCACCACAAACCATTTAATTAATGCCAATTTCAGCATTCAACCTTTTCCATTTCTTTATGGAAAAATTCGGCCAATACAGTGCATTAGCATTGAAAATTTTTCTACTACATTTTTCACTTGAATTTGTCATTTTCTAATTTCTTTCATTTCAAATGAAATCATTTCATTTGAAATGAACCAATTTCCCCATGCATTCTCCACCCTAGGTTCGGCTTAATGAAGAACAACCATGAGATTCAATTTCTTTCTTCCATTTTTGTTCATAATCATGCTTAACTACCTCTAAACACTAGCATAGTCTAAATTCAATCCAATCCAACATCAAATCCTTATTCATACCCATTTTTCAGAATTCCTTTCATCATGATATCTCAATATTCAAGCATGGAAATCAAGAACAAAAGCATAGGTAAGCTAGGGTTAGAGTTAATCTAAAGAAAAGTTACCTTTATTTTGCTTGAATCTTGGAAAACACTTGAAATCTATGGATTTTTGTCTAAGTTTTTATGGTTTTCCCTTTGTTCTTCTTTTTTTCCCTTCAATCGGTTTTTGTCCAGAATTTAGAGAGAGAAAATGAGGGTTAAGGCTGATTTTTATGGTCTTTATAATAAAATAAACAAGTTGCCACATGGCATTATGCCATTGGCCCATTTTCTTTACTTTTTTGACTTTTCTTCTCATTCTTTTTCCACCACTTGATTAATCAAGTCCAAATCTGATCCAAAGATGATCATGGCTGGAAAAATTTATTCTGGAGGTGGAAAATTACGGTTTTGCCCCTGGGATGGCAAAATTACGATTTTACCTTTATACTCCGAAATGCACCAGAATTTCATTATTTTCCACTGTCCAACCTCAAATAACACTAATATTAATCCATATTAACCAAATGGGGCAAAAATCCTTTAAAAAAATTCACGTTTAGTACTCCGGTGGTAAAATTATTATTTTGCCCTTGTGTTCCAAAAACATTGGGAATCACCATTTTACACTGCTAAACATCATTTTATAATCCAATAATCATAACTGTATTTCATAAAAATTTATTTTTTGTCCAATGTGATCAAATTTTGGCTAAAATCTCCATTAATCAACAAATGATAAAATGACCGTTTTGTCCCTAACCGGTTAATTTTCCCGATTGACTCCAAACTGGACCTTGAACTCTGAATCACTATTCTGAGCTATTCTGTGTGTCTCAAAATTTTGAAATTCCTTTTAGAATTTCTATTAAACTAGTTTGAAGCTCGATTTAACTTAATTGTACCATTAGGTACAATACCGGGTTTTTAACAAATTAGACAGGGTCTCACACTCTCCCCCACTAATAGAAATTCGGTCCCCGAATTTAAATTCAAAGTAAAGTGGCTCACCTTTACATATCGAAGAGGTGTGGATACTTTGTCCGCATTTCCTCCTCAACTTCCTATGTTACCTCTTCACTAGTGTGATTTTGCCACAACACTTTCACTGAAGCCACATCCTTTGATCGGAGCCTTTTGACTTGCTTATCCAGGATAGCTACTGGTTGCTCCTCATAAGTCAAATCATCTTGTATCTGAACGGTTTCATACCGTATCACATGAAAAGGATCTGGATTATACTTCCTCAACATAGACACATGGAACACAGGGTGAATACTCGAAAGGTCTGGTGGTAATGCCAATCGATATGCTACTACTCCAACCCTCTCTAAGATCTTGAAGGGTCCTATATACCGAGGGCTTAATTTCCCTTTCTTACCAAACCTCATTACCCCTTTGGTTGGTTAGACTTTTAAAAACACATGGTCTCCCACCTGAAACTCTAAATCCCTTCGTCGGTTATCAGCATAAGACTTTTGCCTACTTTGGGCTGTAAGCATCCGTTGACGAATCATACGGATTATATCAGTGGCGTCCTGCACCAACTCAGGCCCCAACAGTTTCCTTTCACCCACCTCTAGCCATCCAATAGGTGATCTGCACCTTCTTCCATACAGTGCTTCAAATGGTGCCATTTGGATGCTAGTCTGGAAACTATTATTGTAAGCAAACTCCACTAAGGGTAAATACTGACCCCATTTGACTCCAAGGTCTATTACACATGCCCTCAACATGTCTTCCAAAGTTTGGATGGTTCTTTCAGACTGTCCATCAGTCTGGGGATGGAAAGCTGTACTAAAATTCAATTTAGTGCCCAATGCTTCCTGCAACTTTTCCCAGAATCTACTAGTAAACTATGTCTCTCTGTCCGACACTATAGAAACAGGAATGCCATGCAACCGTATTATCTCATCTACATAAAGCTGGGCATACTGAGCAGCCCCATAAGTGGTCTTGACAGGAAGAAAGTGAGCTGACTTCGTCAACCGGTCTATTATAACCCAGATTGAATCATAACCCCCGTTAGTTCGAAGTAAACCCGTCACAAAGTCCATGGCAATATGCTCCCACTTCCATTTGAGCACTGGTAATGGCTGTAGTAATCCTTCAGGCCTTTGGTGTTCTGCTTTAACCTGTTGACACACTAAGCACTTGGAGACAAACTCAGCCACATCTCTCTTAAGTCCTTCCCACCAGTACACTTCCTTTAAATCTTGATACATCTTTGTAGCACCTGGATGTATCACATAGGCTGCCATGTGAGCCTCCTCCAATATCTCTCTCTTCAACCCATCAATATCTGGCATATAGAGTCTAGTTCCATATCTCAACACTCCATCTGTGCCTCTAGTAAACATCTTCTCCTTCTTTCCCTGAGGATCCTCTAAGACCGTAGCTACGAACTCATCTTTACCTTGTGCCTCTTTAATTCGGTCTATTAGGACAGGCCTCACTCTGAAATGAGCTAGCAGTGCATCTGCCTCAGAAACCTCCAAATGCACATCTATGTCTCCCAAGCTATGCATCTCTCTAACTAATAATCTCCTGTCTGTGGAGATATGTGCTAGGCTACCCATCGACTTTCGGCTCAGGGCATCCGCCACCACATTAGCTTTACCAGGATGGTAAAGAATGGTACAATCATAATCCTTTAGCAACTCCATCCACCTGCGTTGTCGCAAGTTAAGATCCCTCTGCTGAAATATATACTTTAAGCTTTTGTGGTTCGTATATATCTCACAAGTTTCACCATACAAATAATGTCTCCAGATCTTTAAGGCAAACACAATTGCTGCCATCTCTAAATCGTGTGCGGGGTAATTCTGTTCATGCCTTTTAAGTTGTCTTGATGCATATGCAATCACCTTCCCATGTTGCATTAGCACGCATCCTAAACCAACCAACGAGGCATCACAATATACTGTATAATCCCCTGTGCCCTGTGGTAGGCTCAACACTGGAGCTGTGGTGAGACATGTCTTAAGCTTCTCAAAGCTATCTTCACAAGTATTTGACCACACAAATTTTGTATCCTTACGTGTCAACTTGGTTAGAGGGGCGGCTATTCTGGAGAAATCCTTAACAAAGCGACGATAGTAGCCTGCTAACCCTAAAAAGCTTCTAATCTCCGTAACTGAGGTTGGCCTTGGCCATTTCTCCACCGCTTCGACTTTCTTTGGATCCACTTGTACCCCATCCTTAGAAACCACATGTCCCAAGAATGCAACACTTTCAAGCCAGAACTCACATTTGGAGAACTTGGCATACAATCGATGTTCTCTCAAAATCTGGAGCACTATCTTAAGATGCTGCTCGTGCTCCTCTCGACTCCTCGAGTAGATCAGGATATCATCAATGAACACCACTACAAACTTGTCCAGGTAGGGCTTGAACACTCGATTCATCAAATCCATAAAGGCTACAGGGGCATTGGTAAGTCCAAACGACATTACCAAGAACTCATAATGACCATACCTGGTCCGAAATGCTGTCTTTGGCACATCTTCATCTCGGATTCTCAATTGATGATACCCAGATAGTAAATCTATCTTAGAGAAACATTGTGCCCCTTGTAACTGATCAAACAAGTCATCTATTCTTGGGAGTGGGTACTTATTCTTCACTGTTACCTTGTTAAGTTGTCGGTAGTCAATGCATAATCTAAGTGACCCATCTTTCTTCTTTACGAATAACACCAGTGCTCCCCATGGTGAGACACTAGGGCGAATGAAACCTTTGTCTAACAGGTCCTCCAACTGATCCTTGAGCTTCTTGAGCTCTGCCGGTGCCATCCGATATGGGGGTATAGATATGGGTCTAGTATTAGGAATCAAGTCTATGCAAAATTCAATCTCTCGCTCCAGAGGTAATCCTGGTAGTTCCTCAGGAAATACATCCACAAACTCATTCACTACAGACACTTGACTTATATCTCCGACCTCTGCTTGGTTATCCCTCACCACCGCTAGGTAACCTTGACAGCCCTGCTTCAATAACCTCCTGGCAGACATGGCGGATATCAAGTTGGTCGGAATATTACTTTTATCCCCTTAAATGCTAAATGAAGGCTCATCCGAAAAATCAAATCTAACTATCTTATGGTAACAGTCTACACTGGCATGACAAGGTGACAGCCAGTCCATTCCCAATATTACATCAAAATCCAAGGTGTTTAACACCATTAAATTCACTATGGTGTTCTTATCCATGATTCGGATTACACAGGACTGATATTCCCATTCAGCCACAAATGCCTCATTTAAAGGAGTAGACACCACTAATTGTTCTTCTCTCCTAACACAATCTTTACCCAATCGAGATGCAAAGCATGGAGAGATAAAAGAATGAGTAGATCCAGGATCAAACAATACTCTAGCATCCATATCACAGATGGGAAAAGTACCTGAAACTACTGCATTAGACGTCTGGGCATCCTGATGAGTTAAGGCATATACCCTTGCTTGGCTTCTTCCTGCAGAACTTTGATGTCCAGACCCAGCTGGTCTACCCCGAGAAGAAGTACCAGCACCTCTACCTCATGTCTCGCTAACCCCCTGGCCAGTTGGGACAGTTGCCGAAGGAGCAGACAAAACTAGCCGAGTAGAACCGCGAATTGAACCTTGTGGTTGCTGAGCTATCGGGCAGTTCCTCCACACGTGTCCAGGCTGGCCACAATTAAAACAAGTCTTTACAAGACGATAACATTGTCCTCTGTGTGGTCTCCCACAATTATCGCAGGACGGGATAGCTTGACTACTCTGTCTGGAATCCTGCGACTGTCTCCTTCCACTAAAAGTGTTCTGCCCCGATCTAACGCTAGCATTCATCATCTCACTTCCCCATTGGGGAAACCTTGATCCCCTCTGTGGTCCTTAATGGCTAGAGAATGTACTTCTGCCACCGAAATCTCTGCGGCCTTGATAACCTTCTATTTTGGCCCTTTTTGCTCTATTTCTTGCGGCCCTGCTCTCACCGGTTTTCATTTCAATTCTTTGAGCACAGTCTACTGCCGCAGAGTACGTATGGAAATCTCGGGAAGCCACAGCCTTAAACAATGGTTCCACTAGTCCATCCACAAACCTTTGGACTTTCATATCTTCGGTGGAAACCAAATATGGTGCATATCGAGATAGCTGTGTAAATTTGATATCATACTCCGACACCGTCATGCCCGGAGTCTGCACCAATGCCTCAAACTCTCTAGCTCGGGCATTTCACACACTATGCGATAAAAATCGATCCAAGAAGGCTGTACTAAATTCATTCCAGCTCAACGGTGCAGCACTTGTCGACCTACCCCTTCGCAAGGAGTCGTACCATTCCTGTGCTACATCCTCCAACTGAAAAGCTACCAACTCCACTGATCTAGAACTAGAGTATCCCATAGCGTTACAAATCTTCTCCATCTTGTCCAAGAAAACCTGGGGTTTCTCCAATGCATCTGACCTCGTAAACGATGGAGGCTTGAGTTTCAGGAAGTCAGTGAGTGAAACCTCGACCTGACCTCTGTCACTCTTGAAAGGTTGGCGGTCTGTCTGGCCTTGGAAACTAGGGGACTCTGGCTCCACATGTCTCCCCTCCATTACTTTTTGCATATCATCCATTCGAGTTGCCATCATCTCTACAACCTGACTAACTCCCTGCAGGCCTGTCGCCAAATCCTCAACAGTAACGCCTCTAGTAGGTGGCCTATCCGCCTCACCTACAGGCTGTCCATCCTCTCTCCTACTCTCGAGCGTATCTGCCCTCACTGGCCTAGTGACCCTACCACGTCTACCTCGACCTCTATGGGTGGGTGCTCGTGGCCTATCGGTCATCTCAATAGGGACATCCTGCTCCCCCACTCGTCTCGAGGTAGCCCGTGTCTTAGGTGGCATTCTTACCTAGACAAGAGCAACACCCATTATTATACACAATTAAAAACAAGGTGGTTTCTACATTTGGGAATTTATGCGGTTTCTCAATTATGAAATGTGCCGTGGCTCACAGTTCATAATTAATGATCCCACATAAAGACCCGACTCTCCGCTTGACCCAACCATAACACCCTAGGACCTAACAACCTAGGGCTCTGATACCAACATTGTCACGACCCAATTCCCGGGCCATGACCGGTGCAAGGACCTAATGAGCATAGCTCACTAAGCCCAAGCAAGCCTATTTTCACTTACTTTATTCCATACATACTCGTGTGAGGCATCCACACGTAATGCACCCAGTGTGCATACAATGCCAATTAACAGTGGTATAACCAATCATACATACACACACACACATCTTTTCTCAGGTGTGAACACGGTCAATTCACAATGGCATTATCGACATTAAGATACATGCACAATATCAATCATGTATTTAGCAATCCACATTGCTTACACATATTCACATAATTAGATTGTATTCACAATACAATAAACACCCACGACTTCCAGCGGAGACATTTACAATAAAAACGGGCAACTATTGAATGCCGGACACCTACCAGGAGATGAACTACAGTGATCCCGCGATCTAGGAATCTACAATCTCCTGATCTGAAAACATGAATTTTTGAAAACGGTGAGTACAAAACTCAGTGAGCAAACATTAGGTAGGAACAAGCCATAATATCAGGAAGGGTTAAAAATATGATGCATACATTTGGAACACATTCATTTTGATCCAATTTATTATCAAACCCTTCCCCTCACATCGATTTAATTTATAATGAAGGAATAATCAATTTCATACATATGCACACAGATAGATACAATATCCCACCATCTCACCAGCTCATGTGCATCCCCCCACATCGTGCACATAGCTGGAGTCATCATGTGCACCTCGTGCACTAACAATACTACTCAATCTCACCAGCTCATGTGCATCCCCCCCCACATCGTGCACATAGCTGGAGTTATCATGTGCACCTCGTGCACTAACAATATCACTCAATCTCACCAGCTCAAGTGCATCCCCCCACATCGTGCACATAGCTGGAGTTATCATGTGCACCTCGTGCACTAACAATATCACTCAATCTCACCAGCTCAAGTGCATCCCCCCACATCATGCACATAGCTGGAGTCATCGTGTGCATCCCCCCACATCGTGCACAAACAATATCACCACTATCTCACCAGCTCATGTGCAACCCCCACATCGCGCACATAGCTGGAGTTACAGTGTGCATCCCCCCACATCGTGCACATGTACATTTACATATATATATATATATATATCAACAATATCAAATGTCAATACATCACACATATTCACACATATGTGACAACATGTTATAAGAACACATAATTTCATGCCTTCATGCATACCACATAATTTCATCACATAAAATCATTTTTTTCAAGGGCCTGTTCCCGGCACTCATTTTTTTAAAAAAAACTTTGAATAAATCATTTAATCATCTATTTCTATACAATGTGCATTCCCCAAATAATTTGAAATGCAAGTTCACTCATCGTCTCACAAATTCGGATGCACTCGGATTAATAGTTCTCAATCACGATTCCTTTGCCTTTCTCGGACTTCTCACCACCTTAACACAGAATAAAATTAAGAAATTTACTATTTTGCCCCCAAACTAATATAAACTAATTTAAATTGCTAACGTATGATACGCAAAGGCAAAAATGCATCCGATTATTGCTTTAACGCGGTATTGCCTAATTTCGACCGATTACCCGATTAATCGGCTATTATGTCCAATTTGATTCCAAATTGATCCATTCTTTTTCTAATACCTTAATTCACCACAAACCATTTAATTAATGCCAATTTCAGCATTCAACCTTTTCCATTTCTTTATGGAAAAATTCGGCCAATATAGTGCATTAGCACTGAAAATTTTTCTACTACATTTTTCACTTGAATTTGTCATTTTCTAATTTCTTTCATTTCAAATGAAATCATTTCATTTGAAATGAACCAATTTCCCCATGCATTCTCCACCCTAGGTTCGGCCTAATGAAGAACAACCATGAGATTCAATTTCTTTCTTCCATTTTTGTTCATAATCATGCTTAACTACTTCTAAACACTAGCATAGTCTAAATTCAATCCAATCCAACATCAAATCCTTATTCATACCCATTTTTCAGAATTCCTTTCATCATGATATCTCAATATTCAAGCATGGAAATGAAGAACAAAAGCATAGGTAAGCTAGGGTTAGAGCAAATCTAAAGAAAAGTTACCTTTATTTTGCTTGAATCTTGGAAAACACTTGAAATCTATGGATTTTTGTCTAGGTTTTTATGGTTTTCCCTTTGTTCTTCTTTTCTTCCCTTCAATCGGTTTTTGTCCAGAATTTAGAGAGAGAAAATGAGGGTTAAGGCTGATTTTTATGGCCTTTATAATAAAATAAACAAGTTGCCACATGGCATTATGCCATTGGCCCATTTTCTTTACTTTTTTGGCTTTTCTTCTCATTCTTTTTCCACCACTTGATTAATCAAGTCCAAATCTGATCCAAAGATGATCATGGCTGGAAAAATTTATTCTGGTGGTGGAAAATTACGGTTTTGCCCTTGGGATGGCAAAATTACGATTTTGCCCCTATACTCCGAAATGTACCAGAATTTCATTATTTTCCACTGTCCAACCTCAAATAACACTAATATTAATCCATATTAACCAAATGGGGCAAAAATCCTTTAAAAAAATTCACGTTTAGTACTCCGATGGCAAAATTACCATTTTGCCCTTGTGTTAAAAAAACACTGGGAATCACCATTTTACACTGCTAAACATCATTTTATAATCCAATAATCATAACTGTATTTCATAAAAATTTATTTTTTGTCCAATGTGATCAAATTTTGGCTAAAATCTCCATTAATCAATAAATGAGAAAATGACCGTTTTGTCCCTAACCGGTCAATTTTCTCGATTGACTCCAAACTGGACCTTGAACTCTGCATCACTATTCTGAGCTATTCTGTGGGTCTCAAAATTTTGAAATTCCTCTTAGAATTTCTATTAAACTAGTTTGAAGCTCGATTTAACTTAATTGTACCATTAGATACAATACCGGCTTTTTAACAAATTAGACAGGGTCTCACAGATACCCGATGGAAGGTCGAACATATAAGCCAATTATTAGTAGTGAATGAGTTTATGGATGTATTTCTCGAGGAACTACCAAGTTTGCCTCCTAAGCGAGAGATCAAATTTTGCATAGATTTGATTCTCGACACTAGACATATATCCATACCCTTATACCGAATGGCACTGACGGAGCTTAAAGAACTTAAGGATCAGTTGGAAGATTTGTTAGAAAAAGGCTTTATTCGCCTTAGCATTTTGCCATGGGGAGCACCGGTGTTATTTGTAAAGAAGAAAGAGAGGTCGCTTAGATTGTGGATTGACTACTGACAACTTAATAAAGTGACAGTGAAGAATAAGTACCCCTTTCTAAGGATAGATGATTTATTGGACCAACTACAAGGTGCATGATGTTTCTCCAAGATAGATCTACGATCTGGGCACCATCAATTGAGGATTCGGAATGAAGATGTGCCAAAGACTGCATTTTGAACAAGATATGGGCACTATGAGTTCTTGGTGATGTCATTTGGGCTTATGAATGCCCTTGTGGCCTTTATGGATTGGATGAATCATGTGTTCAAACCATATTTTGACAAGTTTTTGGTGGTGTTTATTGATGACATTTTGATTTATTCGAGAAGCAGAAAGGAGCACGAGCAGTATCTTAAAATAGTGCTTCAAACCTTGAGAGAACATCGATTACATGCCAAGTTCTCCAAGAGCGAGTTTTGGCTCAAAAGTGTTGGATTCTTAGGTCATGCGGTTTCCAAGGATGGGGTACAAGTCGTTCCAGACAAAATTAAGGCAGTGGAAAAGTGGCCAAGTTGACACTAAACATCAATTACAGATATTAGGAGCTTTTTGGGGTTAGTTGGCTATTATCATCGCTTTATGAAAGATTTCTCCAATATATTCGCTTTTCTGCATAAGCTGACACATAAGGATACAAAATTTGTGTGGTCAGATGCTTGTGAGGATAGTTTTGAGAAGGTTAAGGCTTGTCTCATCACAACTCTAATATTAAGTCTACCACAAGGCATAGAAGGTTATACGGTATTTTGTGATGCATCGCGGGTTGGTTTAGGGTGTGTATTTGTGCAACATGAGAAGGTGATTTCATATGCATCAAGACAACTGAAAAAGCGTGACCAAAATTACCCCATACATGATTTAGGGATCGCAGCAATTGTGTTTGCCTTAAAGATTTGGAGACATTACTTGTATGCTGAGACTTGCGAGATATATACAGTCCACAAAAGTCTAAAGTATATATTTCAGCAAAGGGATCTTAACTTACGTCAATGTAGGTGGATGGAGTTGCTAAAAGATTATGATTGTACTATTCTTTACCATCACCGTAAAGCAAATGTAGTGGCGGATGCTTTAAGTCGAAAGTCGATGAAGAGTCTGGCACATATATTAGTGGATAGGAGGTCATTGATTCAGGATATGCATCGCTTAGGAGACATGAGGGTGCATTTAGAAGTTTCAGAGACAAATGCATTGTTAGCACATTTTAAAGTGAAGCCTATCTTAATGAACCAGATTAAAGAAGCACAAAGTAAAAATGAGTTTTTAGCTAAGGCCTTGGAAGACCCTTAGGGACAAAAAGGAAAAATGTTTACTAAAGACACAGATGGAATATTAAGGTATGGAACCAGACTTTATGTGCTTGTTAGTGATGGATTGAAGAGAGAAATATTAGAGGAGGCGCATATGGCATCCTACGTGGTACATCTGAGGGCTACAAAGATGTATCAGGATTTGAAAAAGGTGTATTGGTGGGAAAAACTTAAGAAAGATGTAACTGAGTTTGTTTTTAAGTGCCTAATTTGTCAGCAAGTTAAAGTAAAGCACTAAAGGCCAGTAGGGCTACTACAGCCATTACCGATGCTTGAATGGAAATGGAAGCATGTTGCAATGGACTTTGTAATAGGTTTGCCCCAAACTAGTGTGGGTTACAATTCAATTTGGATTATGGTAGATCGGTTAATGAAATCGGCTCACTTTCTTCATATTCATATCAAGACTACTTACGGGGTTGCCCAATATGCTCAAGTTTATGTGGATGAGATAGTTAGATTGTATGGTATTCCCATTTCTATAGTATCTGATTGTGGGACATAGTTCACCAGTAGGTTCTGGGGAAAGTTGTAAGAAGCTTTGCGCACTAGGTTGGATTTTAGCATAGCTTTCCACCCTCAGATTGATGGACAGTCTGAATGAACAATACAGACATTGGAAGATATGCTGAAGGCATGTGTAATAGACCTTGGGGTCAGGTGGGATCGGTATCTACCTTTAGTGGAGTTTGCTTACAATAATAGCTTTCAAGTTAGCTTCCAAATGGCACCATTCGAGGCATTATATGGACGGAGATGTAGGTCACCTATTGTATGGCTAGAGGTGGGAGAAAGGAAATTCTTGGGGCCAGAGATGGTGCAGGACACCACCAAGAAGATACGTATGATTTGACAAAAGATGTTATCAGCACAAAGTAGACAAAAACCATATATTGATAACAAGCGGAAAGACTTGGAGTTTTAAGTGAGAGATCACATGTTTTTGAAGGTCTTACCAACAAAAGGGGTAATGAGGTTCGACAAGAAAGTAAAATTAAGTCCTTGGTATATAGGACCCTTCGAGATCTTAGAAAAGGTTAGAGTAGTGGCATATCGTTTGGCATTACCACCAGACCTTTTGAACATTCACCCCATATTTCATGTGTTAATGCTTAGAAAGAATAACATGGATCCCTCGTGTAACACCCTGTACCTTCGTTAGATGCCAATAAGACCATGTTAATTAAACAAAGGATCAATTGATGCGAATTAGTGTGCCGAAGAATGACAGAGTATGAAAGAAACGTTAAAAGAAAAATGTTTAGCATGCGCAAAAATAGTAATTTAAATAAAAATATTTTTGTCGGCGGTGAATTAGCGAGCTAAAAGATGATTCGGAGGTAAATCGAGACATAACAATGTGTTTCGGGATCAAAGAAAACAAGAGCAAAATTTTGAAATAAAATAATATTAAAATCTTAATATTTTAATTATTATCAAAATTAGTCTTGAAAAAATGAAATATGACTAATTTAAGTGGGGGAGGAACATTAAAGAAGAATTTTGGACAAAAACGACAAAAATTGTATGATGTGATTTTTATCGAGTTAACGCGGTAAGTAAATATTTAATTATTATGAAGACACCACGTTGAAACACGATTTCGATATTTCAGTTATACATGTGTAAGAGAAGGAAAAATAGATGGAAATTGGAATTTTTACACGTGTTGGAAGAATTCATTTTAAATTATAAAATTTTGATGGAGGCGTGTTAATTAAAATAAAGTTTAAGGTATAGTATATAAAATTAAATTAATTGCAAGGAATAAGCATACTATGAGGATGAAATTAATAATTAATAATGAAGGAATAAAGTGAGGATGAAGACAAAAAGGAAAGAAAAGAAACAAAGGATGGAAGAAAAGACAAAAGAAAGTGAAAGAAGAAAAAAAAAATAAAAGACATAAGGAAGACTAGAAAGATCGGTCAAAGGAAGAAAAAAAAAAGAAGAAGTGTGAAGAAGAGCTTAAAAAGGTCGGTTAAGGAGTGAATAAAAGACAAGAAAAAAGTGGAGAGAAGAGGAAAGAAAGAACGGTGGAAGAAACAAAGAAAAACCAAGAGAAAAGGAGAGAAAGAAAATGGCGTGATGGAGGGAAAAAGAGAAAGGAAAAATTTAGTCAATTTTTGTGGGAGGAAAAGGCTGATTTTGCTACACTTTTGGAGGAGAAAAAGAGTTGGTTGAAGTGCAAAAAATTAGCAGCAAAAGAGGAGAGAAAAAAGAAGGAAAATTCAGCACATGGAAGAGGTGAGAAATATGAAAATTTTTGCACTTGTTTGGGGGTTGTTTTGGCTGAATTTTAAAGGGATTTAGGTGCTGAAAATTTCAGGTTATTGATGCTGGAAGTTGAGGTTGAAGTTGCTGAAATTTTAAAAGTTTTAATGGCTGAAAATGAGGATGTGTGGTCGCTGAAAATCTGAGTTAAAGAAGACAACATAGTTGCTGAAATTTTCAAGTTTAATGCTAAGGAAAAATTGAGTTTTGTGGTGATTGAATTTGAGAGGAAAGAAAGAGAGGAGCTACGGTGGTGAAGGGAGGAGGAAGAAGAATGAGTAATGGGCTGGAAAAAGAAAGAAGAAAGCAACGTAGAAAAGAAGAAGAAAAGAGAAAAAGAAAAAAAAAGAAAAAGAAAAAAAATGGGTGGGCATGACCCATGAAAAAAATAATTGGGCATGGCCCAATAAGAACTAAAATTAAGCATGGCCCAATAGGAGAAAAGTGAATGGGCTAAGCCCAATAGGAGGAATTGGAGAAGCCATGGAGAGGCCCAAAGAGTCATAAAAAAATGACAAAGGCCTATTGGTAAGATTATGTTACAATTCAAGTTTTATGGGTAGTTTAACGTTGTGCATATTTTAAATGAAAAATATGCAAGTTCTTTAAGGAATTTTAATTAAATTAATGCCCATACAAACGTATAATTAGGTATATTGGATTTAAATGATTGCTAGGAATGTTTGTCGAGGAGGCGAGCCGAGCGAAGTACGCGATCGATAAATAGAAATAATTATATACGCATACAAAAATAGCAATATAATATCCCGCTATTTCAGGGTGAGTAGGGGGTATCGATTTTAAAATATTTCTAATTATATATGTATGTATATATATGAATTAATTTATGTATAAATTGTGAGATGTATGAATCGATGCAAAATTATGAAATTGTGAGTGCAAATTATTTTTAGAAATCGTTCAAAATATATATGTATAAAGTATAAGTAAAGCGTTTTGAAAAATGAGAAACAAGCTTTTCAACCCGATTTAGCTCCTAAATTGTGCCTTATATATTTTGTGTAATATGCATACACGATTTAGAGATTTAAATTTCTCTATGTATGGTATTTTACGAATCATGCATTAAAATTTATTTTGTGAATATACGATGAATTTTTATGACTTTTATATCAAATATTTGGCAATAAATTAGAATGAGACTTTAAAGGTATAAATGATTTCTAAGACAGTTTTCATAAATAAAATGAGATTTCTAATTTGTTTAGAAATTGAATGGCTTATGATAATATGGCATGAATGGCTGGATTTGAAATAGTTCAAAATGTTCCCTTCGGGGGAAATTTTAAAAAGGTCCGGGATTCGAAGCTTGGCGAGTTGTCCTTGTCGGGGGCTGTGGAGCTGTCACGATAATGCTCCTGGACAGTAGTCAAGTGATGAGGACCAAGACCTATCGATAACTGCCAAATCATGCCATTGGAATTTTTACTTAATTGGTGGATTATTATCTATTGCAATAGACGGGTTTCCGTGGACCGGCCTGCATAGAGGTGGCACGGTAAAACCCCTATATACTTTTATCTCAGTTGTAGAGGCGTACAGGGTTGTCTTGAGGTATGACAGAGTTCACTTCACGCAAACCACCACGTGAAGGTGAACTCAGCTAACACCAAGGAACGGTTGAATTTTGAATAATTTAACAGCTTTGGCGGATTTGATTGAATACCCCAGTGCAAGGTATCACCGAATATGAGTTTTATGGCACGAGCCAAGATTTTAAGTAGTCATAAGCCTTGTTGTGTATTTTTGATAAAATATAATCATTTTATATGTTTGAAATAAATTTTAACACTATGAATTATATTTCTTGGCATGATGAGAAAATTGAATTAAACGATTTTTCGCAGCTCCCCTGATTTTACTATCATGTGAATTTTCCCTCGCGTGCGAGAAGATTTGTAAATAGCGTATACGCTCGATTAGTGTTTGATTTCGCGGGAGCTTGCCCAATATTATTGATTTGATCCGAAAATGGTTTTACTTTATATGAAATTCTCGATTTTGATATGAGGCACAAAACCCCTGTTTGAAATAAATTGCTTTTATGATTTTATGTTTTATATTCAATTGATCTGTCGTCTGCTTGTTTCCTATCTACGCCCTACTCATTGGGTCGATGATATTCACTGAGTCTATGAGACTCACACCCTATTTTATTCCCCTTTTTGCAGACAGGGATCGATTTGGCTGAAGTCATCGACATGTTTGGTCTACCGTGAATAGGTAAAGGCATCTTCTAGCATACTATTCCGAGTCGCTCCACTGTACTTGTTATATTAGAGGTCAAGTGGTAGTCCTTTATCTATTAAGTTGTAAATGAAATCAAAATTTTATATATAGCATAAATTGGAAAATTTTATAGTTTCGTGTATATACTTGTAAATAAATAAGGAAAAAGTTTGTATTGATTTTTATATTTATGATTTAATTCAGTATATGAAAGTAATAAAACTATTTGATGAGTGAATCTAATGGATTAACGAGGGATTCGAGATAGGCTTGTTCGAGACTTGACGGGTTTTTCCCGAAAGTCTTGGACGCCGATAGCGACCAGAGAGGGGTTGCTACACCTCGCATGTGATACGACATGAAACCATCTAGCTGGAAGATGATTTAACCTATGAGGAACAACCAGTGGATATTCTTGATAGGCAAGTGAAAAAGCTCCATTCCAAGGAGGTAGCCTCAATCAAAGTCCTATGGCGAAACCATACAAGCGAAGAGGTAACATGGGAAGTCGAGGAGGAGATACGAACAAAGTATCTGCACCTCTTTAATACATAAAGATACACTACCTTATAGTTCGATTTAGATTCAAGGACTGAAATTCTTTTAGTGAGGGAGAATGTGAGACCTCGATCTTTATAGACACGTAGCTAGAAGTAGATGCAAAAACACGAACTAAGGGTAATTTCGTCATTTCCTTAATGAGCCCCTAGAAGTAGGTTTTCAAACATTATTAAGGACTAAGTAGGCCTAAGATATAAATAATGATGAAAATGAGGATAAAATAACAAAGGAAATGGAAATAATGATGATTTTCAAAGTAGGTGCAAAATGGTCATTTTGCATTTTGGGTCAAAAATTTTAAGTTTTCATGAACTCGAGTATTTCTAGACTATTATGGACTTTGTCTCAATGTCAAAAGAGTAAAAAGTTGAACCAAAGGAAAGAGAAAAGGCAAAGTCAACTTTGAGATGGAATTTTTAAATAAATGAAACAATAGTCAACCATAGCATAAATATCTCATTTCTCCAGCAACTTTTTCATTTTTCCAGCAACTTTTTCTTTTTCTTCCTCCCATCTCACGTTTCTTTCATCTTCCATGAAGGCTTCTTTCAAAGCTTCCATCACCCTTTCAAATTAACCTCAAATTTTATGCTTTTACACACCTTGTTATAGGGTTTTTGATATTCTTTTACTCTTTCACCTTAAAAACCTTCAAAAGTCTTACTCGTATACCTTCTCTCACTAACCAAGTGTTTTAGAGAGAAAAAGAGAGAGCTTCTACAATAACTTGAAAACTCTTAGAAATGGATTCAATTATAAAGCTACGAAGGTGAGTAATGAAGTAGAGTTGATTTTTAAGTGTTGTGAATGGCTAGTGAATAGACTTGCGAGTGTTTGGTAGTTGAGGTTGTTTATTCATTTTGGAGTGATTAGGATAATGAAAATAGATGGCCACTTAATGGCAATTGAAAGCTAGTTAGGAGGTAGCTTTTAGAATTTATAGTTATGTGAATTGAGTTAATTGTGATGTGATTGTGATGATAGGTTCCAACGAAGCCCTATCGCCCCATTTGGACCATTAGAGGAAGTTAGGGTTAGGTAAAGATTTAACAAACACCATTGAGTGAACTTGTATTAAACTTGATTTGGAAATGAATGCATGTATGTTTGATTGTGTCACTTGAAAATATTTTAATGGTTTTATGATAATTCTATTTTATAGAATTATTTTATTCCAATTTTGTTATTAAATTTTAGCTAAGTCCTTAATTTTTAATTGTAATTTACTTAATTTTTAGTTATTTTTATATTTAATTTATTTTTAAGTAAGTTATTTAATTTTATGTTATTTCCTTTAATTTGGTTAATATTTTTTAGTTTTTATATTTTTGGTAGGACCTAAAGTAATTGGGCTTAATTTTGGAAAGTAAGGTGCTAAAAGATCCATAAATCTACTTGCATATATTTCAGTGTTTTAGCCATATCTCGAGCTACAGAACTCCAATTGTTGCGATTCTTAGATCATTGAAAAGCTAAGAGACAGAGCTACAACTTTCTTGAAAATCACATTGCCCAGTTCTACCTTGAAGATAGAGAAAATTACGTCAAAAAGTAGCTGGACGTCTTGTACCGGGAATGGAAATTTGTAAAGACTGTTAAGTGATTTTTTGGGCCTCTCATTATGTTTTAAGCCCAATTAAACCCTAGGTCAACTTGGAGAAATTTAGGTTAAGTTTGTTAGTATATATAGGATATTTTAAGACTTGAGAAAAGAACCTTTGGAGATTCAAGAAGCTAGAAGTTGAAGTGGAAACCCTGAGATCAGAGCGGCAATTATTTTTTTTTCTTCCTTAGCTTTTATTCTTCTTGTTATTTTCAATGGTTGAACTTTATACAATGTTATTTGATTTTACAATTATGAGTAGCTAATTTTCTTTTTCTAGGATTGCAATTGAACTCACATGTAGTCTAAGTTTTTAATCTCTTTCTTACTTATTTTCAATAGGAATTGAATTGTTTATTCCAATTTGTTCTTAATGCTTTTGATTGCTTGGCCACCAATTCAACTGATTTAGGAACCTAAACAAACTTGGGAGAGGGAGTTTAGACTAGACTAAAATTGGGATAGCATATGATCATGTTAAATGATTTGCGTATAGGATAGGGGTATACCTATAGGCCATATGTAACCAGATTAGAGCCTGAACTTAATGAGTGTGTTTTAATTTCAAATCACATAGGGATATAGTATTTTGGTTAAAATAGATATTTTTATAGGACGAGTCGAGAGACCCTTATAAATAATTTAGGACTCTAGGTTAGCAATTCAACCCATTGAAATAAGTTAAGGAGTAGAGGTAAAATTTAGATGAAGTGTGAGGGATATTGTAATCCTAGGCTTGTTTAATTTGATATTTTCTCCAGTTGTTATTATTTTGATTTTTCTTGTTATTTTAAATTCTAGTTTATTAGTTTTAATTAATTAATTAATTTGGATTATTTGGATAAAATTAAATTGTTTTCATTTTTGTAATTAGTAAAGTTTTAGATCAATTCTCCGTGGGAACGATACTCTACTTGCTAATATACTGTTTATTCGATACGTATACTTGCGTAGTGGATTTTTAACTGACATTCTATCTTCAAACGTGCATGGGAACAAGCCATTAATGGAATTATTTTATGCTGAGAGATGTATATTTTAATGAAACTATGTGTGCTGATATTAAATGGATATACATATGTTATGTTGTGAATGGCAATGTTTTGTAATAACTATAACCGAATGTGTGCGATGTGGGAGGGCACATACCGGAAATGGCAGTGATTCTAACCATGTGCGGTGTGGGAGTGCACATGAGCTGATGACTGGAGGTGGTCTATATCTTGCCATGTACGGTGTGGGAGGGCACATGAGTTGAGGATCATTGGGTGTATACATGTTTATGTATATATATATGCATAGAGATGATCAGATACTCTATGAAATTGTTTATATTTGTTATGAAAAGCTTGTGGAAAGAATATGTGATTATATTGAATGTTGAAAAATTGATTATTGTTAATGTGTTCAAATTGATTTTCGATGTGGTTGGGACGGATTTTCTGTATATAACAGCAATGCCATTTTGTTACGAAAAGAAACTCTTCCTTGGTTGTTATGATTCTCACTGTAGCCATAAACTCTTATCCTTGCAAAGTTGGTCATGGTTCTATTTCTCGCTGCAGTCTATAGTGAGAAACTCTTAGGTGGTGGTGCAGTGCTTTTACTTTGACAAAGATTTTGACCACCTTCCGATTCGAACTAGGCAAAGTAGTAAACATTAAAGTTGTAGCCTAGCCTCTTAGCTTTCGAATGACCAAAAATCATGTCAATTGGACTTCTGTAATGGGAGATATGCTTGAAAAACCAAAACATATGCAAACCAAAATGCCTTTTCACTACAATGAGAAATGTGCTGTCACGTTGCTACCTAGCTCGATTTTGATATAATTTTTTTTTCACTCCTTTATCTTCATTATTGAGCATGAGTTTTTGCAACACTAAGAGTTTACTAATCAGTGTTTGAAATAAGGGGTTTTAGTAAGAAATTAAACTAAATTGCATTGTATTCAAAACAAGTGCATCATCATTTTCAAATTTTCCTTATCAATTGCTTGTTCCCTTCCTATTTTCACTCACTGAGTTTGTACTCACTTTTTTAAGTTGCATGTTTTTTGATCTGTAGCTAGTTGAGACCAAGATTAAGGAGGCCACTCGTGTTCAGCCCTTGGTAAGTATATGGCATGCGGTAGTTGTGCCCTTACCCAAGTCACTCCGTTGGTCGTCAAGAATTTTGCATGTGTATTTACACTCGATGTAAATCACTAAGATTTAGGCTACAAACAATAGATGTATATTTGATATGATGATGTCATTATGAGATGGCAATGAATGACAATATTTTGGATTAGTACAAATATAAAATATTTAGTTGCCTTGTTTATTATCGAAATACGTATAGTTGAGGATAAAGATTTGTGATTAAAAATGATGGTGGGAATGATGAAATAGAATTTCATAAATAGGCTTGCTTGGGCTTAGTGGGTTATGCCCATTGGGCCTATACGCCAGTCATGGCCTGAAAATTGAGTCGTGACAAAGGTCTAAATCCATAACCATCCTCATGCTTTATAATCACAGTCAAACGTATAGAAATAAATGCAAGCTCAATATCACTTGGTGATCTTGTGTGTCATTTGAGAAAAGCATCAATTAATTCACTTAAAGTGTTAGACTCAAATTATTTGGTGTTGTTTTATTTCAATTTAGTGTTTAAGAAATTCTTATTTTTAAAACACTTAAAGTAAACATTTTACTCCTTATTTCTTATTAGAAATTCTTTGAAATAAAACTTTCATTTTTAAGACTTTCCATTTTAATTCTTTCCATAATTAAAACTCCTTTTAATCTTGGAAACTTCTTTATTTAGGTAAACTTCCTAAAATATATCTAAGACAACATTTTAATTGCTAACATTTAGAATATAGATTAGTTTCCTAAATTGTATGTTGTTCAAGTTACCTAAATGGTGACTTAACAAAGTTTTGGAAGCTTTTAGTCAAACCAAAATTTTAAAGAAAGTTCAATGCTATCACATAACTTTAGGAATTTCTTTTGAAGTAGGAAACTATTTCCTATGAATTTCTCAAATTAAAATACTATCCTTAATTTTAGGAATTTCTTTTAAAGTAGGAAACAATTTCCTATTTCTTTATGAATCAACCAAAATTAAAATTCTATCCTTAATTTTAGGAATTGCTTTCAAAGTAAGAATCAATTTCCTATTTTTTATGCATCACCCAAAATCAAAATAGATGGTATTTAAGTGCTCTTAAAACTCCATAAATCATGAGTCAAACTCATGAAAAACTACTGAAAATTTCCAGCAAGTGTGTTTAACAATTAAACACAAAATTCATGAAGAATTAAGCCACAAAAACTGATCATAGCTGTCTAAAATTATCTACACTGAATCTTTGTTATTTTGGAACTTGAAAACATGATGTTTAAGAACCTTTTTCATACTAAATCAAGTCTGGCTGAAACAGGTAGTAATTCAACTTGATAAAACTAATTTTTTTAACAATTAAAAGTTGCTTATAAGATTTACCCAATGTTAGTAAAAAAAAAAAAATTGGCACATTAGTCCGCAAAGCACCTCAAAACTATTTGATTTTAACTTGGCTTTGCAAGCCTTTTAATCCATTCATTAATTCTTCAATTAAACATGATTTTGAACCTTTTAAAACATGTTTTAATGAATTAATTACATGCTGTCCAAATTTGTATTAAATAGAAAAATCAAATTTTAAAGAAAGCCTTTAAAATTGATATATATCAAATCAACACACAAATCAATCCTATTGATTATCACCAAGAATCAAGCATGCAAATTACATGAAAAATATCAAACAAAAGCTCTGATACCACTATTGGGATTCGACCTTGATAACTCTATGATATAGAGTTATTTGGACTTAATTTTGATAGTAATTTAGCTTAGTTCTTGCAGTAATGCATAAGAATTAGTAGATTTTATTTAATTATTTTAAATTAGTTATTTTAGGTGAGTCAATCTAATCATGGTTAATTTTATACTTAATTTGGTGTTAATGTGGTTAAGATAGATTGTTACTGATTTAATTATGCTTTTGTAGGTGTTTGAGGAAAGGAGAATTTTAATGAAAAAAAGAGAGCAATTTCAAGGTGCAGACTTTCACTGCATATGCTTTGGTATTTTGACCATTGGAAAGATAAGAGAAAGATCTAGAACTTTTATGTTTATGAATTTACCCAGTTTAGGCTGGAAGATGGTCAAAAATCATGTCAAATTTGATTCCCTGTAGTAGTCCTAGAGCAATTACGATTTTTATTAATTATTTGGGCAAGGCTGCAACTCACATAAGTCTGATTGTAATTGACTTCTTTCTCCACCCAATTTGACCTTACTTCAAAGCCTATAAAACAGCCTTTCGAAAGACTTGAAGTAACGAAAAGAACGAGCGAGGAAACACCAGATTAAAAGCTGAGAGTCAAGCCGCAGAATCATTGAAGTTAAAAGCCAAGGAGAATTTGCAGAATTCAAGGAGATTGGAGATCTAGAATATAATTCTTGGGCTTTTCTATCTTTTTGTTATTTTTCTTATTTTTTTAGGGTGATTGGAATGTTTAAATTTTATTCGATGAAAATGTGTGACTTGATGGAGACTTAAATTTTTATCTAAGATTATGATTGAACTCAATATATAAGTCTAATTTATTTATCTTTCTATTGCTCATATTTGATAGATTTAAGTTGTTTATTTTATTTTGTTCTTAATGCTTTTAATTGCCTGATCACCAATTGGATTAAATTGAAAACTTAAGTTAAACCTTGACGAAGGAGATTTAGGTAGACCTTGAATAAAATAGCTTATGATTGAATGCACTTTGTTGATTAGGTTGTTTGATTTGCATATAGGGTAGACATACACCTATAAGCCATTCGTAGCCAAAATTAGAGCACAAATCTAATAAATCTTTCTTTAATTTAATTTGCATAAGCATATAGTAAATTAATTGGGAGAGGTATTTTTATAAGAAACTCGACAGAGACTTATAAATAATTTAGGACTCTAGGTTAGCAACTTGATCTATTAAACTGAGTTAAGAAAAAGAAACAATAATCATATGAAGTACTGAGGGGTATCATAATCTTAGGTCTGGTGATTATTAAAAGTTAATAAAGTAAATTTGCTAGTAGATTTTAGATTAATTTTAGTTTTAGTTTTAGTTTATTCATTTATATTTTCCTTTCTAAATTTTAATTGTTTAGATAAAATTAAGGTATTTTAATTTTAGTAGTTAACAATAAAGATTAATTCAATTCTCTGTGGGATCGACACTCTAGTCATCATTATATTATCTTTGTGATACGTATACTTGCGTTGGTAGAGAATTGAACAACAGACCTCATGCTTAAACATGAAAATAATGAATAAATTAAAATTATAACATAATGGAATAATAAACTAGTATTAAATCAGAGAAACAATCTAATCCTATAGGATCAATGTTTGTGCTTTTATGTAACTTTCAATTTAATTATGAACACTCATAAGTTTAAGAATTACATACCTTGCTCTACATATCGCAATCAAGAGCCAATTAAATCAAAATCTTTGCTACTTCACCTTTAGAGTTTGTCAAATCTTTAGTCACCCAAGTGTTTAGCCTCTAATAGTAATCTACACAGTGATTGAATAAGACTTTATCAAAGGTAGGATTTTTACTTGTGCTAGCAAGTCTTGTTTCTAAAACAAAAGGACCAAAACTTCTTGTTGAATCTTATTTTCAGACAAAGAAAACTATTTTTCTTTTCTTATTTTATGAAACAACTGAGAAGTGGTTTAAGGCTTAAAGTTTTTTTAGTTTGCTAATATAACATATTTATATAGCCAACTAAGTTATAACTCTAAAAGCAACAGTTGTATTTTAATTTAATTAAGTCTTTGAGAACTTAATTAATTTCTTACTTTATTTTGGTCTTTTTCAATTAAGTCCAACTTAATTAATTATCCTTATTTAATCTCAATCATGTCACTTAATGTGTGTGACCTATTAGGCTTCTAACATGTTGGCAATAAATATAAATCATAATCAAATATCAATTTGATAATTAATTTATATTTATAGATCATGAGTGGCATTTAGCAATACATCATAACCACCCAAATGTTAGAGAGTTAATTAAAGAATTTAACAAAGCCCTTCAATGATAAGCCTCTTAGTGCAATACAGTCCTTTCATCAAATATCCCAAATATATTTTTAAGTATGGCTCGGTGTCTACTTATGACATTCCATATTAGTTCTCATAATTCATGACTAACCTGATGAATTTAGGAAACTAACTTTCTTCAAATTCATCATGCTTTGGCCAAAGACTTTATATAAGTTAATTGAGAATTGAGAACAAGTGAGATACATCCCCTCATATCACTTGGGGTAATGAATCCTCAAATATCCCATATATTTGAAGTACAAGATCGATTGCTTACTTCCTAAGTAAGAAGGCTTAACATGTACTGGTCTTTGAGCATTGTCAATGGCCTGTCTTAACAATACAATGACCAAGAACAATTTTAGGAACATGGCTTTGATTTATAGTGATCTCATAATTATAACTTTACAATTCTCTTGCAAGGCCTTTATGTTCCGTGGGCTTCATCCAATTAGTACTTAATAACTCCTTATTATTGCACTAACATGAAGGAAAACCTCTGTCACATATAGTTATGTGATTAAGTATGCATTAAATGACAATATATATTTCTTGATCAATCTAATTGACTCAAGGGCATATACCAACACCTAGGTGTGACTACTCATTAGGTTTCTTTACACACTAGTTGCTACTTTCATTGCTCGGATCCTTTTCGTCCATCATGATGGCTACGAGCTTTTTACGCATGATACAGTTCTTTGTCAAGTGTGGTTCTCACACAAGAAACATTTAAGGGACATCCTTTCCTTGCCCTTCTACTTGGCAATTGCCTTGGTCTGATGGTATTGAAATTTTTGGTCAACCCTTTCCTCAAACCCATTAGCTTTCTCTTTCGCATCGTTACCCTTTTTCTTAGGATTGGAAAACAAAGGCTTATTATCGGACTTGTGCAAAGCCACTAATGATTCCACCACGATCATAACCTTTGAGACATTCTACACATTTCTCCTTTAGAGTTCCAAGTAGGCCTCTAGTATGAGCCATCCATAAAAGAAAAGAGTGCCTCCGTTTCAACAAGATCGTTAATGTGTAATAATAATTTAGAAAATTGCTTAACATATTCTCTTACCTCATCTTGTTGGGTAAGCTTCTTGAGTTTTCCATGCGCCTTATCACACTACAATAAAACGGAGCATTATTGACAAAAATTTACATTGGTATGTAACATTACTGACAAAAATTATGACAAAAATTTCTGCCCGTAGTAACTTGGTTGGTAATGGGAAATCCATCGATGATGGAATATTCCATTGGTAACTTATCCACAGAGTATTCCATCGACAATTCAATCGGTATAAGTTCAATCCTTCAACCAATTTGTAGTCAGTAATGGGAGAAATTTGTTGGTATGCTTGTTTAATTGGCGAATATGAAGAATATTGTTGATTGTGCTTTATTTTCTTGAACAATTTTTGAACAACTTAGTCAGATGAAAATCTGTTGGATTATCTAATTGTCGGTTGAACAATTTTCGAACAACTTAATTGTTTTTCAAAATCTGTTGGTTATTTAGTTGTTGGTAGAGATTAATTTAACTAATTTTTAAGGTTTAAGTAAATTAAATTGGGGTTTAGATGTTAAATAAATGGAAAAATGTTTTAGTTAATTTAAGCAATTAACTAAATTAGGATTTAGTAATATTATATAATATTTTATTTATTTGTATTAGGTAATAGGACTATGGAATTAATTATATAATTTAAGGTTTAGGGTTTAGAAGAATCATGTATTGGTTATTAATCAATTAATTAAATTTGTTAAGTTAGCAAAATTTAGGGTTTAATTGTATTAATTAAGGTTTTATTAAATTAATCAAATGACAAAATGTTTTACTAATTAAGCAATTAACTAAATTAGTAATATTATTTAATTTTAAAAAAATTTCGAGTTTAGTGTTATAAGTAATTAAGCAATTAATTATATAAGTAATATTATATAATATTATATTTATTTCATGTATTCCTTCGACTTTTAATAGATTAAAGTTCTGTAGGACGAAAAGGTGATCACGTGACCTAGTTTACAAATAAAAGTTATTTGGTATGTTTGAGTTAAATTTCTTTTTTTTTTCTCTCAAATTAAAACTTCAATTAATAATATAAGCTTTGGTTCTAATATTAGAAAGGCAATGCTTTACAATAGCAAAAGCTATATGGCTTCTTACACTAGCTAGAGAAAATCATGGTAACCTCAACTTTAGGTCTAGAAAACCTTATTGTTTTCAAAATAATTCAAAAGAATGCTATTGATTCTATAAAATCGATGAGTGATCTTTTCTCAATTGCATAATCAATAAAGAAAAAGGTAGAGCTCCTATACTTGAGAAAAAGCCATCTATGGAAGAAATGTTCCTTCACTACATGATAAAGAATGATGCTATGATTAAGAGTCAGTCGACATCACTCAAGAAGCTTGAGACACAATTGGGTTAGTTGGCTAATGCCATCAACAATCAGTCTCAAGGTACTTTACCAAGTGACATTAAAACCAATTTTCCCTTAACACTTCACTGGAATCTCCTTTACTTTCTCTTAACTTACTAAACAAGTCCGAGTTGTTAACCTAGAGTTTTAATGTATTTATAAGTCTCTATGGAGATTCTTATAATATATATCTTTCCACCAATTCACTTTATGTCTATGTAAATTGAATTAAAGAAAGATTTATTAAGCTTAGGCTCTAATATTGGCTATATATGACATGTAAGTATATTTCTATCTTACACGTAAAACAAATTAATCAACTCCATTAATTGAATTTGTACATATGCTATTCCATCCATAACTTATATTAAACTCCCTCTTTCAAGTTGCATATAGATTTTCTTATCAATCTAATTGGTGGCTAGTTAATCGGATGCATTAAACACGGGATTGGAATAAATATCTCTAAACCATCAATGATAAGAAAGAAAGAATACTAAAAATCCAAACTACATGTTGGGTTCAATTACAATCCTAGATAAAAAAAAATTAGTTCATACTGAGTAATAAAAATAAAATCCAAAGAAGTCTAACTGTCACCACCCGGAACTCCTCATCGGGCCCGTGACAACCGTTGCAACGTCCCGATAGGCACTTATTACTTGGAATGCAGACTGAAACCCCGCAAAGCTTAGCATCAGCTTTCACACTTCCCCGGTGAGCAATAGTTATCAAATATCATAATTCACAGGATTTCGAGTCATTTCCAAATCAGAACATAAAAATATTATTTTTCGGCTCACAATGGCATTTTTGTCATTTTTCTTTGAAAATCTCAAAATTAGCTAAAAATGTAGTAGGTAAGTAGAAAACATATATTTAGTAATTAAAAATAAATTTAAGCATCTAAAATGTTCGTTTAAAGTAAAAATTTGATTATTTGAATATAATAAAATATTCAATAAAATAATCTATTTTCTTATAAAACAATTTTTATAAAGTCAGAGGTAAATAATTTTCGCAGCATAAAAGCTAAATATATTCTTACATACTATAATACAAATAGACAAGGTACGGATGTTAAATTCTAGTGACACGTGGGCCCACAACTACCCAAAATGCATCGGGAACTGTGAACTTACAGTTCTTGTCGATTCACGTCCATTGTGGTCCTTGATCGAATCCGCTAACTACGGGTTATTCTGAGCCTGAAATGTGAGGAAAAAGGGGTGGTGAGATTATAAAATCCCAATGAGTAAACAGATACCATCTAAACTATCTAAAGGCGAGTAAATGGTGTTGACTCCATTAGTTTTTGATGATAATAAAACATTCCCATGTCATTTGTGTCTAATATTTCTAACTAAGTGTGAGGGCAAATGTTCATAAATGAGACAATATGTCAATCTTCCTATTGAACACCTAAAGATGTGATTTGGATAAGGAACAAGGAATATTAGTATTTGATGAAGCTCCCTGGTGAATCAAAGAAGATCATTGGTTGAACAAAAGTCAAAATGGAGAAGTGAAAGAGTAAAGCTTGGTAAGAAACAAAATCGAGTTAGTCGACCAAGAAAATGGGGTTAGTCGACTAAGCACTCACTGGAATCTGGGTCTAAAATAGAACCAACTTAGTCGACCAAGGGAAAAATTTTAGTCGACTACATGTTCTCTGTCTGCTACATCCGCCAGGCCACTACAAGACAAGAAAACAACTAGAATCTTCCCCAAACTATTTCTAACAGTCATAAATGTCCCCACAGCCATCAGACAAGCTTCTCAAACTATAAAAGGACCTTCAAATGCCAAGAAACTAATTTTTGACAACTTTTGGCTTCACTAACAAAGACTTCATCATATTCAAGCCAAGAAAGAGTAAGCAAACCTGAAAATCCTTTGTACTCTTCATTGAACCTCAACACCTATTCTTTGTATTTTTAATTTGCACTTAAACTTGTACCACATAGATCAACCATGTGATCACTAGGTACTTTCTTCCTTTCATCTTTGTATTCTTAGAGTGAGTGTTTCACTCTAAGTGTTTGCATCAAGCAAGGTGTGCTTGGATGCTTGTGGGTTCTAGTTTAGCCCGTGAAAGCTAGAGTAAAGGCTGTGGTTGAGCCTTGAAAAGCCACATTAGGGTTTTAGTTCAGCCCGAAAAAAACTAGTGATAGGTTGTGGTTGAGCCTTGGAAAACCACATTGGGTTTTAGTTGATCCCGAGAAAAACCAGTGTAAAGGTTGTGGCTAAGCCTTGGAAAAACCATTGTAAAAGCTTGGTGGAAACTTGAGAATTCCACCGTTTTAGTGTTTGATTTGGAAATCATTGGTTGGATAATCAAGGTAGTGGATGTAGGCCTTAGACTGAACCACTATAAATATATTGTCCATTGTTTTCATTGCTTTATCTTCTTTACTTTGAGATCAAGTCTCAATCCCACAAGAAAAAGCTGAGCTAGTGCTATTCACCCCCCTCTAGTACCTATATTTAGGACCAACAATTGGTATCAGAGCTAGCTCTCTACATACAAGGTCTAACACCCTTAGAGAGGATCCAAAATGGCTCTACAAAAATCAGTTGTAACTGAGGGACAATCTACAAACAAGCCACCTCTGTTTGATGGCTCTAATTACCCTTATTGGAGCACTAGGATGTCAATATACATTAGAGCCATAGATTATGAAATGTGGGATGTCATCACAGATGGTTCTTTTATTCCCTCAACTGTAAATGTGGTTACAAATGAGTTGATGCCCAAGCCAAGGTCTGAATGGACTGAGGCTGAAATTAAGAAAGTGCATACCAACTTTAAGGCAATCAACACTTTGCATTATGCCTTAACTCCCACTGAGTTCAACAAAGTCTCAAGTTGTACAACAACTAAGCAGGTGTGGGACAAGTTAAGAATAATTCATGAAGGAACTTCTCAAGTTAAGAAGTCCAAAATTGCCCTCTTGACCCACAACTATGAAATGTTCAAAATGGAATCTAGTGAGGACATCACCAGCATGTTTGATAGGTTTACAAACATTGCAAATAAACTTAACCAACTAGGAAAACCTATCTTTGAACATGAGCTTGTAAAAAGACTTCTTAGGAGTCTACCTAAGTCATAGAAGCTAAAAGTGATTGCCATCCAAGAAGCCAAAGATTTGAATATCATCACACTTGATGAAATTTGCGGGTCACTCCTCACACATGAGTTGGAGCTCAAGGAAGAAGAAGAAAAGGATAAAAGAAAGGCAAAAGAGAAGAAAAAGAACATAACACTCAAAGCTAGCATCCTTGAAGAAGAGCTGGAAGAACTCTAATGCGATGATAATGATGAACTTGCATTTGTTGCAAGAAGATTGAGAAAAATGATGGGAAGAAAGAGTTGAAGATTTACAAAAAAAACCTTTAAAAGGGATCAAGGTCCTTCATGGAAGAAAAATAAGAATGAAAGTAATAACAAGGAAGAAGTAATCTTCTATGAATGCAAAAAACCAGGGCACTACAAATCCAAATGTCCATTGTTGAAGGAAGAAACTTCAAAGAAAAACAGAAAATCAAAAAAGGCAATGGTTGCTGCAGCCTGGTCAGATAGTGATTCAAGCACAGAATTTGATAAAGAAAGCGCAAAAGAAAGAGCAAACATTTGCTTGATGGCAAAGGATGATGAAACAGAGGTATGCTCATCGACATGTGATATATCTATGAATGATTTGCAAGATGAGTATGATGAGTTATGTGATGAATTTGAAAGCCTGTTTTTAAAGTACAAAAATCTGAAGAAAAGGGTTGTATCACTTGAAAAAGATTTGGAGAAAATAATACTCAATTTCAACTCTATTTTTGAACAAAGAAATTTGCTTCAAACTGAACTGGAACACTCAAAAACAGATTTTGAAATCATGAAAGTAGAGCTGAAAAATAAAATTGATGCTTTACTAAAAGTTCTTGACGAAAATACAACTCTTGAGTGTTTAAACGATAATTCTTTGAAAAAAAATTCATATTGTAAGAAAAATCATCATAAAGCATTATCTAAATGCTATTGTTGTGGAAAAAATGGTCATCTATCCTATGACTGTGTCAAAAATACAAATGTGCAGAAAACCAGAAAAATCTGGGTGCCAAAAGGCTATTTTATTAACACTAACACTCAAGGACCCATCAAAGCATGGGTATCTATCAAGAAGAACTGAATCATATTTTTGTAGGTTGAGCTGCACCTAAAGGAGACATGTTCAAAGGCTCAACACAAGAAAAAACAGCCATGGTACATGGATAGTGGCTGCTCTCGACACATGACAGGGGATGAAATGCTATTTGCATAGCTGGACAAGAAAAAGGGAGGCACCGTATCCTTTGGAGATAATTCAAAAGGAAAAATTCAAGGTATAGGTACGGTTAGTAAGAACTCTTGTCCTCAAATTAGTCATGTGTTATTTGTTCAAGGCTTACAACATAATCTGTTAAGCATAAGTCAGCTATGTGACAAAGGGTTTAAGGTTTGTTTTGATTACAACAAATGTGAAGTAATAGACATAAGCATTAACAAGACTACCTTCATAGGAAATAGATTGAAAAATATGTATGTCATCTTCCTTGAAGATCTAGAAAAGGATAGTGAAATGTGCTTAGTAGCTAAGGCTGAAAATGATAGTTGGTTGTGGCATAGGAGACTAGGGCATGTTAGTTTGAACACTATGTCGAAACTAATTAAGAAAGACCTAGTTGTTGGACTACCCAGCATTATATTTGAAAATGATAAAGTATGTGAAGCATGTCAGCTAGGAAAACAAGTCAGAACATCATTCAAAGCTAAGAATGTTGTGTCAACATCGAAACCTCTTGAAATGCTTCATATTGACCTTTTTGGTCCAATTAGCACCACAAGTCTAGGTGGTAAATCTTATGGTTTAGTGATTGTTGATGGTTATTCAAGATTCACTTGGGTTTATCTCCTTGCTCATAAGAATAATGCATTATCAATTTTCATAGGATATAGCAAGAAAGTTGAGAATGAAAGAGGTACATCCATTATTAGGATTAGGAGTGACCATGGAGGAGAATTTGAGAATGATGAGTTCAAGAAATATTGCAATGAAAATGGGTTGGAACAGAACTTTTCAGCACCTAGAACACCTCAGCAAAATGGAGTTGTGGAGAGAAAGAATAGAACATTGAAAGAGATGGCAAGAACTATGCTTTGTGAGAACAACCTTCCTAAATACTTCTAGGCTGAAGTTATCAATACAACAGCTTATTTACTTAATAGAGTTTCAATTAGAGCAATCATGTCAAAGACCTCATATGAGCTGTACAAAGGAAAAAAACCAAACATCTCTCATTTTAAGAGATTTGGCTGTAAATGCTTTGTGTTGAACAATGGAAAACAACCATTAGGGAAGTTTGATGCTAAAAATGATGAAGCAACATTTTTGGGATATGCCATGAACTCAAAGACTTATAGGGTTTTCAACAAAAGGACACTAAATGTTGAAGAATATGTCCATATAGTTTTTGATGAATCAATTCATGTTGAAAAGGAACCTCATGAGGATGATGAAGATCTAGAAAATGTAGAAAGACACATGGAAAAAATGAGTCTAGATGATAGCAAAAATAATGAGGAAGACTCATCTAGGGAAGAACCCGTAGCTCCACCACTTGAAAATTTATAAAAACAAGAAATCCAGCATAGTGACTTACTTAGAAGCTGGAGATATGTGTGAGATCACCCTCAATAACATATCATAGGTGACATATCTCATGGAGTTAAGACTAGGAAATGAACTATGGAGACATGTGAATTCTCAGCTTTCATTTCTTAAATTGAACCTAAAAGTTTTGAAAAAGTTGAAAAAGAAGAAAACTGGATTTTAGCAATGCAAGAGGAGCTGAATCAATTCAGGAGAAATAATATATGGTCACTAGTGCCTAAGCCTTCAAATCATCCTATAGTTAGCACTAAATGGGTGTTTAAAAATAAGATTGATGATCAAGGGAATATAGTGAGAAACAAAACAAGGTTGGTGGCAAAGGGATATAATCAAGAGGAAGGAATAGATTATGAAGAAACCTTTGCTCCAGTAGCTAGAATTAAAGCCATAAGATTACTAGTTGCCTTTGCTTGTCATATGAAATTCAAGCTATACCAAATGGATGTGAAGAGTGCATTCCTTAATGGAATTATTCAAGAAGAGGTATATGTTGAACAACCTACTGGTTTTGAAGATTTCGAGAAACCAGATCATGTCTTTAAACTTCACAAAGCCCTGTATGGATTGAAACAAGCTCTTAGACCTTGGTATGAAAGGCTTTCTAAATTTCTGGTAGAAAAAGACTATGTTAGGGGCAACATCGACACCACACTGTTTATCAAAAGATACCTAAATGATCTATTAATAGTTCAAATCTATGTTGATGACATAATATTTGGTGCTACTAATGAATCTCTTTACAAGAACTTTACTAAGGAAATGCAAGGAGAATTCGAGATGAGCATGATGGGAGAATTGAAGTACTTTCTTGGCCTTCAAATCAAGCAATGCAAAAGAGGAACCTTTGTCAACCAAGACAGATACATTCAAGACATGCTCAAAAATTATGATATGCTGAAATTGAAATCCATCAACACACCAATGAGTACATCTACCAAACTTGATACTGATGAGAAAGGTAAAGATGTAGATCAAAAGCTCTATAGAGGTATGATTGGATCTCTTCTTTACTTAACTGCAAGTAGACCAGATATTCAGTTTAGTGTGTGTTTATGTGCTAGATTTCAGTCTCAACCTAAAGAAACACACCTTACTGCTGTGAAAAGAATATTTAGAGATCTCATAGAAACTCAAGGCTTAGGACTATGGTATTCAAAGGAATCACCATTTAGCCTTGTAGGATATTCATATGCTAATTTTGCAGGAAGTAGAACTGATAGGAAAAGCACAAGTGGAACATGTCAGCTGCTAGGAAGCATGCTTGTATGCTAGTCGAGCAAGAAGCAAAATTCGGTAGCCTTGTCTACTGCTAAAGCAGAATATATGTCCCTAGGAAGTTGTTGTGCACAGGTTTTATGGATTAAGCAACAATTGAGAGACTACGGGTTGTCCATGAATAACACTCCCATATATTGTGACAACACCAGTGCTATAAACATTTCAAAGAATCTACAACATTCAAGAACTAAACATATTAAGATTAGACATCACTTCATTAGAGACTATGTAACTAAGGGTGAAATCAATATTGAATTCGTGAGCACATTGCATCAACTTGCAGATATATTTACAAAACCCCTTAGTGAGGATAGATTCTGTGAAATTAGAAAAAATCTAGGAATGTGTTATTTGGAAGAGGTATAGGAAGAAGTCTGAAGTAAATAGGGAAAAACAGAAGAAACTTAGTCGACTAAAGTATGAAACTCAGTCAACTAAGAGCATTCTATTTTATTAGATGAAAAGAACAGATGGTTGAGTGATAAAGGATTGAATTAAAGAAATTTTTGCCTACCGGGTGACAAAATAAAAAGGGGAAACCTGATGCTGTAAATAGTAAAAATATAAGAGGGAGTTTTTGAATTTTGGGAAAATGAGGCATTAGTTAAAGGGGAAACAGACAGTTCCCTAAGTTAGAAACGGTCATTCACTTTACAATCCTCTGATTACTGACTCCCTCATATCTTTTAGTCTTATTTGCTTCTCTCCATCTTCTGAAATCAACCAAGAACCCTCCTTTTGTCATCTTTTGGAACCCTAAGTGAAAAACAGCCTCAGAAGTTGCAATGGCCAAGTCGACCCTTCTCAAGGATTTGCTTGCAAAGAAAAAGAGGAAGAGAGCAGCAGAAGAAATCCCCGAAGATTAGCACCCAAGAAAGAAAAAAAAAGGGCATCGAGTTCTGCAACAAAAAAGACTGGGAAAGGGTCCGAGAAGAAGAAACAAAAAGAGAAGAAGAAGACGATTGAGAAACTAAGAAAGAAAGAAAAAGGTGAAAAAGGTACTTTATCTGCCTCTTCCATGAAATTTAGAAACAAAATTCATGAAGAGAGATTTAAGAAAATCGAAAATGCCCCCATTACATGTGGAAAGTACATTGATTGAGAGAGTTTCAGTGAAACTCCTGAACTCCAAACAAGCTTGATAAATTATTTTAATGAACTAAGTATTAAGGAGTATAACCTTTTCAAAGACAGAACGTATAGTGCTAGTTTAGTTAAAGAATTCTATGCTAGCATTGCATTTAGTGAAAGAGGGCTTGATGATTCATAAGACTATTTTGAAGAAAATCTGAATGTTTTTCTTAATGGGAAAGAATTCCTAGTTACAGCTTCAGACTTAAGTAACCTGCTAGGAATTGAAGGAGAAAATGGAGAATATGAAATGCCTGACAAGTATAATCCTACTTTTGTATGGGAAATTATCACCGAGAAGAAGGAAAAATTTTCTTCAAAGAGCAATGCAGGACTAATCATTAGTCCACAATTTAGAATCCTGCATTACTTGTAGTTACCAATTTGCATGGTAGGAGTGGTAGCTTAAGCTATATCAGCCTTCAAGACCTTTGGCTGATGGAGCATGCATTCACTGGTGAAGTTCTGAACCTTGGACAGTTCATGATTGAAAGAATAAGGGCAGTATGTAAATTGGAAAAGATTCATTTGCCCTATGGGAATGTGATTACATCTCTTATTAAAAAGAAATGAGTATGGGCAAAAAGGTATGATATGGATATGGTCAAGAGTAGAGAACAACCAATCTACCTAGGAAGTCTGATCAAAATGGGATACAAAGTGTATGGGGACACCTTTACTAAGACCTCAAAGATCACTTTAGCTCAAACTCAACCAGAGGCAGCCCCCACACAGCTAGAAATAGCAGCCCCTCCATTCTCCACTGAAGTAATGTTCAACCTGATGAGAATGGATGCCAAGCTCACTGATTAGGGAGCTAGGCTTGTTAAAATTGAAGAAAGAATGAATGAAATTGAAGCCAGCTTGAAAGTCAGATCTGAAATGCCAACGGGACCTACTAATGCTGACTCCTCTGCTACTGAGAGCATGGCACCAGAAGGACAAGGTGTTGAAGAATCAGCATTACAACCAGAAGGTTCTGAATTCTAAGATGCAAGCCTTGAATTTCAAGCTGAAGGATCGGCCTATCAGAGTGCAAGTCCTAGTCATCATGACCTTGAACCAGAACTTGAAGAACCACACCAAACCACGTCAGTAAGAAAGGAAACATCTGATCAAAGCATTGAGGTAGTTGGTTCACTACTTGGTTCTCCTGAGCACCAGCCTCCATCTCAGCCTGAACATGAAGCATCCCCTCCTCACTCTGATGAAGTGTTTGTCATGGGACTTTTCTATGAGATGGTAAGAGAAGAGCAAGCAGAAAAAGAGGCAGCAGCAGCTCAAGCTGCTCAAGCGATGACCTCAGAACAGGAAGATGCAGAAAAAAGAGAAGAAGAAAGGAAAAGCAAAAGCAAAAAACACAGCTCCTGCATCTAAGTCTTAGCCACCTGCCATGAGACAGAAGAATATAATAAGAAAATCAGTTCCTCAAAGAACAAGGAAGTCTTCAAGATTGGCAGAAAAGGCAAAATCACCTTTTGCAAGCACTCCTCAAGCTCCAATAGAAGTCTCTTATCAAGCAACTTCAGAAAAAGCTACAGAAACATCTCATCAGCAAACTCCAGAAGAAGCCTCTCAACCCCCTCTAAGACCACCTCTCTTGTTCCTCTAAATCCTTGGTGGGAACAGATTATGTCCTCTGAATCCACACCATCTTCCTTTGAAAATTGATACCTCAGCGTCCTCCCTGATGATGACAAAAAGGGGGAGTAGTATTTACAAGAAAAATAAAAAATTTGAGGGTAGAGGTACTGGACCTTTAGGGAGAATTTCAAGAAAAACAAAAAAATCCTGAGGGTAGAGGTACCAGATTTCTAAGGAAGATAGGTAGCAAAAATAGGACTAGGGGTATTTCTGGAACAATATTTTTGATTATTGTTTTGTTCGATATTCATGCCACAATGGCATTTAAATAATGACGTTAATCCTTGCTAACTTTATGAATGCTTAGAATATGTTTGTAGATAATTGTTTGGAATGCTTGAACTGTGAAAATGATATCTATGGGATTTTGAAGCATGGCTGGAAATTTATCTACTGATACTGTGCAATATTGCTACAATTTTTTGATATTCTGTTGATATTGAGTTATTATGTTGATAAATCATTTCTGAGACAATAATGCAAGTAAAATATATGCTTGAGTACTTATGGATGATGATTTATAGAGAGTTTGCTGGAAAAATGATGGTTTGAATGAAATCTGGAACTGACATGATGAAATCTGGAAATTACAAGCTAGTTGACAGAAAATTACAGAAATAGAAAACTGATAACAATCTGTCAACATGTCATTTGCTCTTAAAATCTGCATATATGAACGTTTTATATCCAAAGCAAGAATGTACAATGTCACTAAGAATATAACTTGGATAAAAATTGGCTGGAATGGATGAAAGAGATACACACACTTAGGGGGAGCAATCCTCATTTTCTGCAGAAACTGAAAAAGGAACTGAATAGACGCCATGTTGTTAACCAAGGGATGTTTTGTCATTATCAAAATGGGGGAGATTGTTGACTCCATTGGTTTTTGATGATAATAAAACATTCCCATGTCATTTGTGTCTAATATTTCTAACTAAGTGTGTAGGGCAAATGTTCATAAATGAGACAATATGTCAATCTTCTTATTGAACACCTAAAGATGTGATTTGGATAAGGAACAAGGGAGATTAGTATTGATGAAGCTCCCTAGTGAATCAAGGAAGATCATTGGTTGAACAAAAGTCAAAATGGAGAAGTGAAAAGGTGAAGCTTGGTGAGAAACAAAATCGAGTTAGTCGACCAAGAAAATGGGGTTAGTCGACTAAGCACTCACTGGAATCTGCGTCTGAAACAGAACCAACTTAGTCGACCAAGGGAAAAATTTTAGTCGACTACGTGCTCTCTGTCTGCTACATCCTCCAGGCCACTACAAGACAAGAAAACGACTAGAATCTTCCCCAAACTATTCCTAATGGTCATAAACGTCCTAATAGCCATCAGACAAGCTTCTCAAACTATAAAAGGATCTTCAAATGCCAAGGAACTAATTTTTGACAACTTTTGGCTTCACTAACAAAGACTGCATCATATTCAAGCTAAGAAAGAGTAAGCAAACCTGAAAATCCTTTGTACTCTTCATTGAACCTCAATGCCTATTCTTTGTATTTGTAATTTGCACTTAAACTTATACCACATAGATCAACCGTGTGATCACTAGGTACTTTCTTCCTTTCATTTTTGTATTCTTAGAGTGAGTGTTTCACTCTAAGTGTTTGCATCAAGCAAGGTGTGCTTGGATGCTTGTGGGTTCTGGTTTAGCCCGTGAAAAGCTAGAGTAAAGGTTATGGTTGAGCCTTGAAAAACCATATTGGGGTTTTAGTTTACCTCGAGAAAAACTAGTGATAGGTTGTGGTTGAGCCTTGGAAAACCACATTGGGTTTTAGTTAATCCCGAGAAAAACTAGTGTAAAGGTTGTGGCTAAGCCTTGGAAAAGCCATTGTAAAAGCTTGGTGGAAGCTTGGGAATTCCACCGTTTTAGTGTTTCATTTGAAAATCCTTGGTTGGATAATCAAGGTAGTGGATGTAGGTTTTGGACCGAACCACTATAAATACCTTGTCCATTATTTTCATTGCTTTATCTTCTTTACTTTGAGATCAAGTCTCAATCCCACAAGAAAGAGCCAAGATAGTGCTATTCACCCCCTCTCTTGCACTTATATTTGGGACCAACAAATGGAGACGATTTAATAAACCATCGTAAAACGGTTCATAACACTTCAGGTCCTTTCACTGAGTAATAGAAATTTGTTTTGTTCAAAAAATTAATATGGCTTATGTTTTCTTAAAAACATAGCTTATGCCAACAAAATCATACTTGGTGACACCTTGATCATAAGTATCCGACCGAGACCACCAAGGCTGTAAAATATTTCATATACTCATAAAAATATTTTTGTTTTGAAAACGCAACCATTCCTTGGCATTAGCGGAGTTCACCCTCACGTGGTGGTTTGACTTGATGTGAACTCTAATCATATCTTGGGAGATACCCTACGCGCCTCTACAACTGAGGAATAAGTTAACGAGGTTTATCGTGCCCCTCTAATAGGCCCAGTCTATGGAAACTCGCCCACTGTAGTAAGCTAATTGCTATCCCACCAATCAGTAGAAATTTTAGCAGCATGACTGAATAATTTTAATACTAACCAGTTTGCACGGCAAATAACATTTCATATATATATTTACAACACAATAATCGATCAGCCAATCATGCACAATTGTCATAAGCCATTTAGACCAAAATACAATTTGTCAAGCAATGATTTGCAGTCTCCAAGTACTCCATTTTCTAAATCATTATCAATTTTGAAATAATTTACTCAATAATTTTATTTTAAACACATTTATTTTTAAAATATAAGGATTTTCCTTTTTTTTTAAATCCATATTCCATAAAATTCATAATAATAGACAAAAACCACTTTAGATAATTTAAACAATAGTAAGTTTACTCACTATTTTTCTGAAGTTCGAATTCTTGAGGTACTTCGACTAGTGATCCTCGGGTGCCATTCCTTACCTTTCTCGGAGGACTCACTACCTTGATACAATACAAAATCGAGAAATTTACCACATTGCCCCTAAATTATAATAAACTAATTTAGACCACTAATGCATGCTACAAGATGCAAAAATTGTCTGAATCTTGCTTAAACACGATGTTGACCTAATTCGGCCTATTACCCGATAAAATGGTCATTATGACCAATTTAACTTCAAATCAATTCTTTTCACTTTCTAAACTCCAATTATAGCTAAATTACCTCAATGACTGCGAATGGGATTCAATTTATCAGTCTGAACTATAAAATACACCGGTCTATACACTAGACAAAAATTCAGATATTTATACCAAAAATTCCCATTTAATTTCTAGTCTCACCAATCATCAAATATCACCAAAATATCATGAATTATCATCATTTCCAACATCAATTCTCCCCCTAGAAAATTCAGCCAAAATGGGTTAAATAGAGGACAAGTATTTTTCTTACTAGATTTTCACACTTAACATTACTAATCAACTAAAAACACCAAATTCCATTGAAATCTAGCAAAATCAAGACTCAAAACTCCTCCATGAATGTTCGGCCAGCATGGGTTCAGCATGAGATCTCAAGTTTCAAGCATGGAAAATGGAAAGAAATGCATGGGTAAGGTAGATCACTAGCAAAATCAAAGAAATTTTACCTTTGCCTGATCAAATCCTTGATTTCCAACACTTTTTCTCTAATTTTCCACCTAGGGTTTGCTTGTTCTTCCTTTCCTTCTTTTCCCTTGCAATAGCCAACCATTATGGGAGAAATGGGCTAATTTTTATGGTTTTAATATGGAAAATAATAAAATATTAAAAGCTTGACACGTGGCACCTTCCTATTGGCCCATAACTTAAATATCTAACTTTTAATCTTTAATTCTCCACCACATTTTATGTCATATTTATACATTCCCATAATAAATAAAATCCACAAATTTGATAAGTGTTGGGGGTGGAAAATTAGCATTTTGCCCCAATGTGGTAAAATTATGATTTTGCCTCTATACTCCGAAAGTATCGAAATTACATTTTTTTTTCACTTTTCAACCTTAAATTATCCTCCAATTTATCAATCTTAGTCAAATGGGATCAAAATCTTTTCCAAAAATTCCCATTTTGTCATTGGGCGATAAAATTACTGTTTTGCCCCTATGCTCCAAAAATACAAAGAATTAAAATTTGTCACCGCTAAACTTCATATTATACTTCAAATGATTAATCTTGGTCAAAATTTTCATTAAATAAACAAAGTTCAACTTTGGGTGGCAAAATGACCATTTTTCCCCAAATTGGTCAATATTCCTGATTGACTCCAAATCAGCCATCGAACTTCGAATTACCATTTTAAGTAATCCCTGGACTGTGAAATTCCTAATTTCATCTTAAAATCCCTATTTTAGCTAGTTCAAGATTTAATTCCACTTAGTCGTACCTCTAGGTTTAATATTGACTTTCGACTAATTTTTCGAGCTTTCCACATATGCAAACATGTTGTCCATTAAATGTATGACATGGTTAATATTTTAGGATTGGGTTTGATAACATTACCCCTTTTAAAATAAAATTTTGTCCTCAAAATTTCACTAATCAAACTCGAAAAGAAGATGAGGGCATTAGCTCTTTCTCTGATATTCATTTTCCCATGTCATCTCCTATCATAGGGAATTTCAATTTGTTTACCTTTAAGTCAACTTGAGTACTTCACTCTGGTTTACCATTATCCTTTAAGATCATATCTGAAGTATCTTTCACAGCCATGATCTCTGTTACCGTCATTAAGTTCGAACCATAAGTCTATCTCAATCATACTAATTTCGATCTCCTTTTATACCTATTTATGTATATCAATCACTAATTTATTTCTTCATCCGTTATCAACCTTTCAGCATTCATTCCTTCCTATCTTCCCACTCTATTATATAGCTTGCAGTATCATTAGCATAGCATATTCATTTCTGTATGTACTCTCAACCTTAGAGAAGATTAATAGTCTTAATTCTTTCCATCTCATTTGGCTTGATCTTGCCATAGATTACATTTCTTTAATTATTTCCTTAGGTCGCCATCAATCAATTTCTAATAAGATTTCTGATTATTTCATGTTCTACTCAACTCATTAATTATATCGAGTTCAAATTTTTGAATCTCTATGGATAATTCTTTACTCTAATTGATCATATTATCGACTCCATACATACGTATGTACATACACATCTGGATATCCGCATTCCTCATAGCTTCACATCATTTATGTGTATATACTCTTTTCCTATCGTTTCCAATCATACACTTAGGTTTCATTGTATTATATGCCCTTGCATTACAATATCATTAATACTTCAAATATGTGCCTTGACTTGATCATTCGTGTCATAAGTCACACTTTGAATCAATTAGACTTTAAATTGATCTTTCAAGTAATTTATATATATCAGTCTCAATTATAGAATTCTACATGGCACTTGGACTAAACTCGACATTTTCGAGTCATTTAATCTTAAACTGCCAATTCCACATTTGGCATCCTCCTTGAAAGATTATTTCTCCAAGATATTGTTATGTTTGGGTCCCTATCTGTGAGACCTTGTCAAGCTCGATTAAAAGATGGCATTATACCGAGTGGTACAACCAAGTTAAATCGAGCCTTGAACTAGTTCAAATAGAAATTCTAAGAGAAATTTGAAAATTCTAAAACCCACAGAATGACTTAGAATGGTGATTTATAGTTCGAGGTTTAATTTGGAGTCAATCGAGAAAATTGACCGATTAGGGGTAAAACGATCATTTTGCCATTTAAGGATAAAATATGGATTTTTAGCAAAGATTTGATCACATTTGACCAAGATTAATTGTTTTGAAGTATAATATGATTATTCGGAGCATAATATGAAGTTTAGAAGTGATAAATTTAATTTCTTGATATTTTTGAAGCATAAGGGTAAAATGGTAATTTTACCATTTTGGGACAAAATGGGTATTTTTGGAAAAAATTTTGACAATATTTGATCAAGGTTGATTATTTAGACTATTTAGAACATAATTTGAAGTTTAGAAGTGAACAAAAATTGTCAATTCTCGGTATTTTTGGAGTATAGGGGTAAAATCGTAATTTTACCATCCCGAGGGCAAAACGATAATTTTGCACCCCCAGAACATTTTTCCAGCCATGGTCTTCTTTTATAAAAATCTTGACTTTTGACTAATCATGTTGTGGAGATTAAAAGTCAAGATTTAAAGAATAAAATGAAAAATGGACCAATAAGGTTGTGACATGTGGCAAGTTCACATTATTTTAATTTTTAGCCATAAAAATCAGCCATAAACCCTTATTCTCTCTCATCATATTCGGCCTTGGCAAGAAAGCAAAGGGGAAAAGAAGAACAAACCTTGGGTGGGAGGAAATTCAAGGGAAAAGTGTGGATTTTCAAGGAAAACAAGTAAAAAGGGTAAGATTTCTCCGATTAAGCTTAAGATCTTTTATTTCTAAGCAATTTCCCTCATTTTTCCATGCTTGAAATGCATTTTTTCATGGTGAATCAAGGGTTGGTCAAATAGGTTTAGAGAGAGAAAGATGTTGGAATAATTTGATTATGGACTATGTTAGTGTTTAGAGATTGTTTAGCATGTTAGTAAGAAAAACAACAAGAAAAGAATCCATTTTCTCCACCAATTTTCCATGACTGAATGCCTTATGGAGTGTGTGGAAAATGAAATGATTTCATTTGAAATGAAATGATTTCATTTGAAATGAAATGATTTCATTTCAAATGAAATGAATTGGAAAATGATGATTTATGGTAAGAAAACCAAATAGGAAAAATTTTGGTATTTTTGCACCATTATTGGCTGAATATTTCAAGAAGAAAAGTGAAGATGGATTTGCTGAATTTTAAGTTAATTGACTTGAAATTGGTGAATTAAAGCATTAGAAAAGAAATGGAATTAATTGGAGCTAAATCGGACGCGTGTATCGATTTATTGGGAAAAAGGCCGAAATAGGCCAATATGGTATTTGGGCAAAATTTAGACATTTTGCATTCTATTTTCCGCATTAATGTAGAGTCTAGGTTAATATATTATAATTTAGCACCAATATAGTAATTAAATTATTATGTAATTTGTCAAGGTGGTGAATCCTCCGGTAAGGGCAAGGAAATTGCACTCGAGGATCGATGATCGGAGTCCTCTAAATTAGACTCCCAAAAACTGTGAGTGAACTTGCATTTCAAATTGTTTTGGAAAATGTACATTTATTGAGATGAAATATTTGGATGATTTTATCAAAATTTTCTTAAAAATGCGTATCGGGGAACAAACCCTTGATAAAAATGTTTTGATGTGGTGAATTGTGATATGCATTAAGGCATGAATTCATGTGTCCCTATAATATGCTGCTATATATGTGTAGATGTGTGATATGTATTGGCAAATAATATTGTGTGATAATTATAACCGTACATGTGCACAATATGGGGGAGCACATGTCAATGATGATGGGTGTGGAGATATGGAGGATGATATTGCCTGTGCATGATGTGGGGGGATACACACAATAACTCCAGCTATTTGCGTGATGTGGGGGTTGCACATGAGCTGGTGAGATAGTGGTGATAATTGTGTTCATCTATGTGTGTATATGTGTGAAATTGAGTACTCTTCATTGTAAATTAATTTGCATTGAGGGGAAAGGGTTTGATATTGAAATGAATTAAAATGGTTTTGTTCCAAGTGTGTGCATCATGGTTTTAAATCCTTCCTGGATATTATTGCTTGTTCCCACCTAATGTTCGCTCACTGAGTTTCGTACTCATAGTTTTAAAAATTCATGTTTTCAGATCAAGAGATTGTTGGACCTTAGATCGAGGAGTCCCCGTAGTGTGTCTCTTGGGTTGAAGGTGAGCATTTAGTAGCAACTTTTCCCTTTTATTGTAAATTCTCCGCTGGAAGTCATGGGCCTTTTGTATTATGATTATGTAAATGTAATGTACATTGTCAAATTTTATGTTTGACCGGTATGTATGTGCATATTTTATCTATAATGCCATTGTGAGTTGGCTTTGTGCACACTAGGTGTGATGTGTGTGGATGTCTTAGTCAAGAAGATGTCTAGTGAAAAAAAAATAGGCTTGCTTGGGCTTGGTGGGCTATGCCCGTTGGGCCCTTACTCCAGTCATGGCCTGGGAATTGGGTCTTGACACCATCCCTCCAGCTCGGTCTTCCCTACAGTCTACAGCTTGCAGTTTGACACAAGAAGGTTCGAACCCAAGACTTTTTCTTACCCTAAAAAAAAATCTTTAACCATTTCACCCCATCTAGTCTTTTAATCTTGTAACTCTCTATACTATGCATAGCAAAATTCAAGCTCACCCATTGAGTAAATTTATTCACTAACTTTTTACTTCATGACCCCACATCAATTATAGTAACCATGGATGCTCACTCTTGAGTTAATTTATGGGCTTATATTTATAAACCATAATAGATCTAATTAATTTTTTTGAAATCTTACAGTTGCTTACTTGAAATCAACACTAGTTTCCTCTAAGCTACTATACATATTCATCACTTATTCACATATAAAATATTTTGAAATCCCAGCACCATTTATATATGGGCATAACAAACTCAATTAACATAGTGCATTTACCTTCATGCACATAAGTATTGGTTTACTTGTGTTGTTACTATTTCTTTCCTTCCAACAAAGTCAAAACAATATTTAGAAATTTCCATAGCCATATTATATATATATATTCATGTGCTATATCGTTCTTGAAATCTCTATTCACATATTTATTATTTGGTGTCAACATCTCTTATCAATATCTCGTGCATTCCTCTGATCTTTCCATTACTTTCTCTTTAGTCTTTAACATGGTTTAATCTCTTGTCTTTTCATTTCTTAAGACTTGACTGTATTCAACATATTATTTGTCTTAGCGATCCACATATTAATTTACCTTTACTTATCCATCTCGGAAATTCTCTAACTTTTCTTCCCTTATATACCAATGTGTAAGGCAATAAAGAAAATTTTCAATTCATTCATATCAATACTTTCCAAGAACCTTAAAACTCTAATTAATGAAATTTTGAATCAAGTTCAATAACTTCAATCCAATTCATACATTCAATCTCATATTTGTCACATTGTATGCCAATCTAAGGTTATTACCTTAATCATCCTTCTCCGATTGATTCTCCTTCAAGCTTACATCACACATTTTCCATAATCATTTATATCCTCCTAGTTTATCACGAATGATAGGAAAAGTCAATATTTTCAATTTCATTTCATCCTATAACACTTGTCAACAATCAGTAAATTTTACTTTAAAATATATTTTTTTCCATAAGGTATAGTCACTTCACCAAATGGTATCACAACGTTATGTTCCTCAATTTCACTATCATACATACTCCACAGAAATTAATTAAAAGGTTTATGTACATTGACTAATTGTCACGACCCAATTCCCGGGCCATGACCGGCGCAAGGACCCAATGAGCATAGCTCACTAAGCCCAAGCAAGCCTATTTTCACTTACTTGATCCCATACATACTCGTGTGAGGCATCGACACGTAATGCACCCCGTGTGCATACAATGCCAACTAATAGTGACATATCCAGTCACACACATACACACACACACCCTTTCCGGGGGTGGACACAGTCAAAGCACAATGGCATTATTAATCACAATATACATGCACTGTTCCAGTCATGTATTTAGCAATTTACATTGCTTACACAAATTTACATTCATACCAGTCAAATATAAACTCTGACAATGTACATTACATGTACATATCCATCATACAAAAACCCATGACTACCAGCGGAGACATGTACAATAAAACGGGCAGCTATTGAATGCCAGACACCTACCAGGAGATGGACTACTGTGATCCCGCAATATAGGAATCTACAACCTCCTGATCTGAAAACATGAATTTTTGAAAACGTGAGTATAAAACTCAGTGAGCAAACATTAGATAGGAACAAGCCATAATATCGAGAAGGGTTAAAATATGATGCATACATTTGGAACACATTCATTTTTATCCAATTTATTATCAAACCCTTCCCCTTACTAATAATTTAATTTATAATGAAGGAATAATCAAATTCATACATACGCACACAGATAAGTACAACATTCCATTGTCTCACCTGCTGAAAATATCGTGTGCACCATGTGCACTCACCAGCTCATGTGCATCCCCCCACATCGTGCACATAGCTGGAGTGGTCATGTGCACCATGTGCACTCACCAGCTCATGTGCATCCCCCCACATCGTGCACATAGCTGGAGTAATCATCATGTGCACCATGTGCACTCACCAGCTCATGTGCATCCCCCCACATCGTGCATATAGCTGGAGCTACAGTGTGCATCCCCCCACATCGTGCACCAACCACATTTTCCACATCCAATCTCACCGACATGTGTTTTTCCACACATCACACACACATACATTTACATATATATTAACAATATCAAATGTCAATACATCACACATATTCACACATATGTGACACATATATAACAGCACAATTTCATGCCTTCATGCTTACCACAATTCATCACATAAAATCATTTTATCAGGGGCTTGTTCCCGGCACATGTTTTAAATAAAACTTTGAATAAATCATTTAATCAGCTAATTCAATACAATGTGCATTTCCCAAATCATTTGAAATGCAAGTTCACTCACCGTCTCACAAATATCCGGATTCCGGATGCTCTCGGATTAAAAATCCTCAGTCACGATCCCTTTGCCTTTCTCGGTCTTCTCACCACCTTAACACAAAATAAAATCAAGAAATTTACTATAATGCCCCCAACTAATATAAACTAATTTAAATTACTAGCGTGTGATACGTAAGAGCAAAATCGCGTCCGATTATCGCATTAACGCGGTATTGCCTAATTTCGACCGTTCAGTCGATAAATTGGCCATTAAGCCCGATTCAATTCCAAATTGATCCATTCTTTTTCTAATACCTTAATTCATCCCATATCATGTAATTGATGCCAATTTCAGCATCCTACCATTTCCAATTCCTTATGGAAAAATTCGGCCAATGCAGTGCATTAGCACTGAAAATTTTTCTACTACATTTTTCACTTTAATTTATCATTTTCCAATTTCTTTCATTTCAAATGGAACCATTTCATTTGAAATGAGACAATTCCTCATGCATTCACTACACACTAGGTTTGGCCAAGGAAGAACAACCATGGAATTCAATTTCTTTCTTCCATATTTCTTCATAATCATGCTTAACTACCTCTAACTACTAACATAGTCTAAATTCAATCCAATCCAACAATCCTTCCTCATCCATACCCATTTTTCAGAATTAAACTCTTCATGATATTTCCATATTTAACCATTGAAATCAAGAACAAAAGCATTGGTAAGGTAAATCACAAGCCAAAGTAAAGATTTTGTTACCCTTTTTCACTTGAATCCTCCTTGAAATCACACTTGTCTTGAATTTCCCCTAGGTTTTTGTGTGTTTCTACTTTGTTCTTCTTTTTTTTGCTTAAATTCTGGTGGGTGCCGACTTTGAGAGAGAAATGAGGCTTAAATGCTGATTTTTATGGCTTAAATAATAAAATATAAAAGCTTGCCACGTGGCACCATGTGATTGGCCCGTTTTTTGACTTTTTTGACTTTTTCTCCCATTTGATCTCCACCACTTGATTCATCAAGTCAACATCTGATCCAAGGTTGACCATGGCTGGAAAAATTTATTCTGGTAGTGAAAAATTACCGAAATGCCCCCGGGATGGCAAAATTACGATTTTGCCCCTATACTCCGAAATGTCCCGGAATTTCATTATTTTCACTGTCCAACCTCAAATATCACTAATATAAATCAATATTACCCAATTGGGGTAAAATCCTTTCAAAAAAATTCACATTTAGCACTCCGGTGGTAAAATTACCATTTTGCCCTTGTGCTCTAAAAACACCGAAAATCACCATTTTACACTGCTAAACATCATTTTATGATTATGGGATCATAACTGTATGTCACATAATTATTTTTAGTCCACTGTGATCAAATCTTGGTTAAAAATCTCTATAAATCAACAAATGAGAAAATGACCGTTTTGTCCTTAACCGGTCAATTTTCCCGATTGACTCCAGACTGGACCTTGAACTCCGAATCACTATTCTGAGCTATCCTGTGGGTCTCAGAATTTTGAAATTCCCCTTAGAATTTCCATTAAACTAGGTTGAAGCTCGATTTAACTTAATTGTACCATTAGGTACAATACCGGTTTCCTAACAACTTAGACAGGGTCTCACACTAATACTAATTCTATTTATTCATATCTTAAATACTCCAGACTTGTAAATTATAACTCCAAGCATATATCCCAAGATTCATTGATTTCAAGTCTCGCCTTAAGACATCTTCCCTATACGATGTAATGAATTCACAACACATATCACCACCTACATAATTGTCCATTATTCATGGTGTTCCACCATTCTCATTATTCATTACTGATCATCTTCATCTTAATATTTTCCAATGTACTGAAAACTCCAAATAATAAAACTTAGCATCCCAAACCAATGACCATATTTCAATTCATAGGCCTTACCCTTATGTTGTTCCCAATACCTAAGTCCACAAAGAAGCCTTTTCAATTCACGTAATATTCTTTTATGCTTTCCTCGTATGTTTCCAAATTGCTTCAACACAATGCTCTAGTAGAAGTTGTTGAGGACTTAAACAATTATAGGTTCATCCTCAAAGCCATTTATAACTTTAACAATTTAATGTATGCTTATATATTAATAACCTCCATACTTGTTACAATCATGGAGATTGCCATTTGTAGAGTTAACTTTCTATTGCAGTTGTTGATCAAAGTCCTTAATCTCCACATATCTTGCTTTGAATATAATTTACTGTTGACATTCATATACCTTTACTTCAATATTCAGTGCAATTTTATTGAATACTGATTTTCAATTTGCTCTTAGTTATGTATACTTCAGATTACATATCGCCCATCGTCAAGAGTTCGACCTTATTCATCAACTCTTGATTAATCACATTTATAAAATGAATAATTTCTTATCAGACTTTGTAGTTGCTTAATTCATTATTGACTTTCTTCATCAGTCTACCATAATTATGTAAAATGTTCGACCATGTCTCTAAAATAATTATTCTTCCACAATAACGAATTTATTGGTCTACTTTTGTCATATCAGAAGAATACAATACATATCAAACCTTGTGAACAAACTACCTTATAATTTGTACAAGTTATATTAAGCAAAACAAGCTCTTAGTTCTTTTACAAAGATAGTTACGGCTATTTCCTTGTTTACTACAACTCCTTAAAGTCAGGTTAGTACAAAACTCAACAAGAATGTTAAGATTCTACTCTTGTTTCTCCTCAAGATCATTCTCAGTTTCTTTTTTCATTTCTTGAGATTTTTCTCTTTGTTCCTTGATCCACGCTTGTCGGATCCTTCTACATTCCTCCTCACTTACGAGTGCTGCGTTTCTTCCGCACCTAAAAGGAAAAAGTCTTACAACTGATGTAGGTGCTCTCCAATTACGAAAATCTTCTCCCACCATCCACATTCTTTCCCTCGCCTTAGCACATTTCTCAGCCTCTCTCAAGAGGGAATTCATTATACTTACATTGACATCATTACTGCTAGCACTTTCATCAGTTTCGCTAGCACTAGAACTTTTCGGGCTCCGAACCCTTGCTCTCAAAACCTTTGGAGTCCAATTTTCAGGAACTCTGAAAGGATACCTTTCTGGGCTGCTAGGTACCGAGTGCCTACGGCTTCTAGTTGTGGAGTCCAGTGATCCCTCACCGACGCTCCAAGAAGTGCCAGAATTATCATCCTTTCTAGACATGACGAACTATAAAATGAATGAAGTAAATTTAGATAACCTTAAGTGCTATATGCTAATGCATACTTGTAACTCCTTTAACTTAACTCGAGCCACACTGACACTATAAAGTTTCAAAACATTTTAAAACCAAAAACTCTAATCTTTAAAAACCAAAAGCTTTGATACCAACTTAATTGTCACGATCCAGAATTCCCTATCGGGCCCGTGACAACCGCCGCGACGTCCCGATAGACACTCATTACTCGGAATGCCGACTGAAACCCCGCAAGGCTTAACATTAGCTTTCGCACTTCCCCGGTGAGCAATAGTTATCAAATATCATAATTCACAGGATTTCAAGTCATTTCTAAATCAAAACATAAAAATATTATTTTTCGGCTCACATGGGCATTTTTGTCATTTTTCTTCGAAAATCTCAAAACTGGCTAAAAACGTAGTAGGTAAGTAGAAAACATATATTTAGTGATTAAAAATAAATTTAAGCATCTAAAACATTTGTCTGAAGTAAAAACTTGACTATTTGATTATAATAAAATATTTAATAAAATAATCTATTTCCTTATAAAATAATTTTTATAAAGTCATTAGTAAATAATTTTTGCAGTGTAAAAGCTAAATATATTCTTACATACTATAATACAAATAGCCAAGATACGAATGTTAAATTTCAGTGACACGTGGGCCCACAACTAACCAAAATGCATCGGGAACTGTGAACCTACAGTTCTTGTCGATTCAAGTTCATTGTGGTCCTTGATCGAATCCGCTAACTATGGGCTATTCTGAGCATGAAATGTGAGAAAAAGGGGTGGTGAGATTATAAAATCCCAGTGAGTAAACAGATACCTTCTAAACTATCTAAAGACGAGTAAATGCAGAGGATTTAATAAACCATCATAAAACAGTTCATAACACTTCAGTTCCTTTCACTAAGTAATATAAATTTGTTTTGTTCGAAAAATTAATATGGCTTATGTTTTCTTAAGAACTTGGCTTATGCTAACAAAATCATACTCGGTGACACCTTGATCGGAGGTATCCGACCCAGACCGCCAAGGCTGTAAAATATTTCATATACTCATAAAAATATTTTTATTTTGAAAACGCAGCCATACCTTGGCGTTAGCGGAGTTTAGAGTCACGTGATGGTTCGACGTGATGTGAACTCTAATCATACCTTGGGAGATACCCTATGCACCTCTAGAACCGAGGTATAAATTAACGGGGTTTACTGTGCCCCTCTAATAAGCCCGGTCCATGAAAACCTGCCCACTGCAGTAAGCTAATTGCTATCCCACCAATCAGTAGAAGTTTTAGTAGCATGACTGAACAATTTTAATACTAACCAGCCTGTACGACAAATAACATTTCATATATATTTACAACACAATAACCGATCAGCCAATCATGCACAATTGTCATAAGCCATTTAGACCAAAATACAATTTGTCAAGCAATGATTTACAGTCTCCAAGTACTCCATTTTCTAAATCATTATCAATTTTGAAACAATTTACTCAATAATTTTATTTTAAACACATTTATTTCTAAAACATAAGGATTTTCCTTTTTTTTTTAAATCCATATTCCATAAAATTCATCATAATAGACAAAAACCACTTTAGATAATTTAAGCGATAGTAAGTTTACTCACTGTTTTTCTGAAGTTCGAATTCTTGAGGTACTTCGACTAGTGATCCTCGAGTGCCATTCCTTGCCTTTTTCGGAGAACTCACTACCTTGATACAATACAAAAATGAGAAATTTACCACATTGCCCCTAAATTATAATAAACTAATTTAGACCACTAATGCATGCTACGAGATGCAAAAATTGTCTGAATCTTGCTTAAACACGATGTTGACATAAATCGGCCTATTACACGATAAAATGGTCATTTGGTCTAATTTAACTCCTAATCAATTCTTTTCACTTTCTACACTCCAATTATACCTAAATTACCTCAATGACTGTGAATGAGATTCAATTTATCAGCCCGAACCACAAAATACATCGGTCTATACACTAGGTAAAAATTCAAATTTTTATGCAAAAAATTCCCATTTAACTTTTAGTCTCACCAATCATCAAATATCACCAAAATATCATGAATTATCATCATTTCCAGCATCAATTCTCCCCCTAGAAAATTCAGCCAAAATGGATTAAATAGAGGACAAGTGTTTTTCTTGCTAGATTTTCACACTTAACATTACTAATCAACTAAAAACACCAAATTCCATTGAAATCTAGCAAAATCAAGACTTAAAACTCCTCTAAGAATGTTCGGCCAGCATAGGTTCAGTGTGAGATCTCAAGTTCCAAGCATGGAAAATTGAAAGAGATGCATGGGTAAGGTAGATCACTAGCAAAATCAAAGAAATTTTACCTTTGCTTGATCAAATCCTTGAATTCCAACACTTTTTCTCCAATTTTCCACCTAAGGTTTGCTTGTTCTTCCTTTCCCTCTTTTCTCTTGCAATAGCCGACCATTATGGGAGAAATGGGCTGATTTTTATGCTTTTTATAAGGAAAATAATAAAATATTAAAAGCTTGACACGTGGCACGTTCCCATTGGCCCATAAGTTAAATATCTAACTTTTAATCTTTAATTCTCCACCACATTTTATGTCATATTTATCCATTCCCATAATAAAAAAAATCCATAAATTTGATAACTGTTGGGGGTGGAAAATTACTATTTTGCCCCTATACTCCGAAAAGTACTAGAATTACATTTTTTTCCCACTTTTCAACCCCAAATTACCCTCAAATTGATCAATCTTAGTCAAATGGGGTCAAAATCTTTTCTGAAAATTTTCATTTTGTCCTTGGGCGGTAAAATTATTGTTTTGCCCTTATGCTCCAAAAATATCGAAAATTAAAATTTTTCACCGCTAAATCTCATATTATACTTCAAATGATCAATCTTGGTCAAGCTTTCATTAAATAACCAAATTTCAACTTTGGGTGGCAAAATGACCATTTTGCCCCAAATCGATCAATATTCTCGATTGACTCCAAATCAGCCATTGAAATTCGAATTACCATTTTAAGTAATCTCTAGATTGTGAAATTTCCAATTTTGCCTTTAAATCCCTATTTTAGCTAATTTGAGATTTAATTCCATTTAGTCATACCTCTAGGTTCAATACCGACTTTTGACTAATTTTCGGAGCTTTCCACATATGCAAACATGTTGTCCATTAAATGTATGACATGGTCAATATTTTAGGACTGGGTTTGACACTAACCATTAAGAACAATTCAATAAAATGAAATAAAAAATAGATAAGAAAAGAAAACTAAAGATTGTTAGGTCTTTGATCTTTCATAACTCTATTATATAGATTTATATTGTCATATTTTTTGGGGCTTATGTAGTTAAGCCATTGAGATTTTGGGTTTGAAATTAAGTATTTTAGTTGTTTTTCTTAATTAAATTTAATGCATGTTAATTACTGTAGTGTAAATTATTTTACTTTAATTTTATGTTAAATTGCTTTAAATTACTTTAAGTTTAGTTATTGCTGATCACTTTTATTGTTTTTATAGAAAATTTGATGAACAAGACCTTATTTGGTGATAATCCATGCAAGTATGGTGATAGCTTTGTTTGTACATGCTATATTATTCCGAGCATACTTTTCACTACTGAAGTCAATTGATGTTATTCTTAAGCCATTGAAAAGCTAATAGATAGGGCTACAAATTTCATCTTTACCATTTTGCCCAATTTAGATTAGATCGAGGTAAAAATTGCTTTGAAAAAGGCTAGACTGTTGTATTTCTACACAAAGCAACATAAAAAAAATGAAGGTCGCAGCGCCCTTGATGCCTAAGCTCCCATACATGGATGAGAGAGCATGGTGCTGTGGCACTAGTAAAGCAAAGTCGTGGCACCTTAGTAGATTTGAAGTGTTACACTACCACTCGAGAGCACGACACCATGGAGCCCAAAGAGGAAGGCTGCAGTAGCACCCAATTATGATATTCAAGATTTCTTTTCCCAAATTTTAGTAGAATTAGGTTTTCTTGGAGGTTTTTAAAAGGTAAATTCAAGGCAATCAAAGAAGAGGTTTTGATTAGGTTTTCTTTGAAGGAAAGTGGCTAAAAAAAAGTGGTTGCAAAATAATCAAGATAATAAGAAAGATTGTGCAAGATTGAAGATTTGACAAATCTTCAGCTTTTATTTTTTGTTTTTCTTTAATTGTTAAAATCGCTAAATTTCTTTGGATTATGTTTTTTTCTTTAGTTATGAAGTAATTTACTTTTTTTAGGATTATAATTAAACTCAACATGTAGTTTGAATTCTTAATCTCTTTTTTCCTTATTATCAATGGAATATGAGTTGTTTATTCTAATTTCGTGTTTAAATTCTTCTAATTTCTTGATCACCAATTAGATTGATTTGGATATCTAAATACTACTAATGTCAGTTAAAATTCTAGTATGTAAGTATACGTATCGAATACTTGCTCAATATCCATCTCTACAGTACTCCTCTGCTTGCTCCATGCCAGTAAGCCATTTAGCATTTGTTGATGATATTATTATTTTCACTAATGGCACGAAAACTTCCTTGCAGAAAATTCTTACATTCTTGCAAGAATATGAGGAGACTTATGGGCAGCGAATAAACCACTCCAAGAGTTGTTTCATCACTTATCGAAATGTAGCAACTTCGCGTAAACAAATTATCTCTCAAGCTACTGGTTTTGCCCATAAATGTATGCCTATCACATATTTGGGGTTGCCTCTGCACAAAGGACCTAAAAGGTAATCTTATTTGATGAACTGGTAGAAAAGATTCGGAAGAGAATTGAAGGATGGGATAATAAAATCTTATCATTGGGGGGACGAATAACGTTACTACGAAATGTACTGTCATCCTTACCTATCTATCTGCTTCAGGTCCTTAAACCCCCTATTTGTGTTATTGAAAAAATTGACAGAATGTTCAATAGTTTCTTGTGGGGAGGTTCAGCAGGTATGAGACATATCCACTAGAGTGCATGGCATAAGATCACCCTTCCACCTGGGGAGGGAGGATTGGACATTCGAGACTTAAGTGATGTATTTGAGGCCTTTAGCATGAAACTTTGGTGGAGGTTTGTGTCATGTAACAACATCTGGACACGATTTATGCAGATTAAATACTACACTAGCCAAATCCCGAGCTATGTTCAGCAGAAAAACCATGACTCACAAGCATGGAAACAGATGCTAGCCAACTGCCTAACTTCAGAACATCACATTAGGTGGTGAATAGGTAAGGGTGAACTATTTGTTTGGCATGATTGTTGGATGGGTGAAACACCTTTGATTAGTCGATTTCCATCATTTGCATCATCTATGACAAAAGTTTCCTATTTTGCGATGATGCTAAATAGGATGTGAATAAGCTGAACAATGTTTTGCTGGATGACGTGGTGGAGGAAATTTTGAAAAATTTGATTAATCCTTCTAGTGTTGATAGGGCTGTCACGACCCAATTCTCGGGCCATGACCGGCGCAAGGACCCAATGAGCATAGCTCACTAAGCCCAAGCAAGCCTATTTTCTCTTACTTTACTTACTGTATTCAACGTATACTCGTGTGAGGCATTCACACGTAATGCATCCGGTGTGCATACAAAGCCATTTAACAATGGCATTTTCAACATTTATATACATGCACTATACCAATAATGTATTTAGCAATTTACATTACATACACATATTCACATAATTAGATTGTATTTACAATACAAAGGACCCAAGACTTCCAGCGGAGACATTTACCACAAAAGGAATCACTAGCGAATGTCAGACACATACCCAGGAGATGCGCTATGGGGACTCCTCGATCTAGAGCCCAACAGTCTCTTGATCTGAAAACATGAATTTTTGAAAACGTGAGTACGAAACTCAGTGAGTGAATATTAGAAGGAACAAGCAATCTCATCAGAAGATTTGACAATCATGATGCACTGGTTGAAAATAAGGCCATTTTCAACTAACTAATATTTCAAACCCCTTTTTCCCTTACCCAGGAATTTGTTATGCATTCAAGGATTAAACATCCTTGAATTCACACTCATCATTCTATCAAAGTAGTAAATCGACGGTTGTTTACAAACCGTCACATAATAAGGGTTTCACAACCCGTACAATTTATATATGCATATGTACCACGTACAATTTAATTCACCAATTATTCTATCTCATTCATCGTCCCATCTTTTCCTCCACTCTACTATACTCTCAACTCATACATCATTACCGGCATTGCACTTCCCACTCCGCACATGCACGGTTGCATCAATTTCACCATAATTTATTAATAATGCATATCAGCATAATACAAGGGTACACAGATTCAGTACACTCAATTTCACATAATTTCTCAATAATACATATAGGCATCATGTTGATATACACAGATGCATGACAATCATATTTAACGTCATTGAAATATTTTCATCTTCAATTTCAAACAATTCGCATACCATACAATCACATATATACACAAATACATAAGCAATCATATACACTGCTAATATTCACTATCCTTAGTGGAAAAACATTTATCAAGGAACTTGGCAAGCAGTATCACTCAGCTTTGCCGCCAAGTTCTTGGGCAAACATTATTAGGTAAAGGCTATCACTCAGCATCCCTTCCAAACTCATGGGCGGAAATCATTTGGTAAGGGGTATCACTCAGCATCCCTTCCATCTATAAGTCCCTTATCATCATTCGCTCATGGATAGGAGATCACACAGCAATCCTATCCTCTATGAGCCCCAAATCATCATTCACACTAATGGTTATAATCATTACACAACATTATCTATCAATGCACAACATATATACATATATGCACACATTTTGGAACATAATCATTTGATCCAATTTATTATCAAACCCTACCCCTTAATTCAATTTAATTTATAATTAAATGATATTCGATTTCACACATATATACTCAAGGACATGAGCAATCATATATATACACAAACACATTTATCTGAGCACTCGCAGGCGTTACGTATCGCCGTCCCTGCAAGCCCCTGGACAACAAATCACACTTCACCAATGTTCACGAGTGATAGTTTCCAGGAATCGTGGGCGTTACGTATCGCCGTCCCCACTTTGCTCAGTTCTCAAAATTTCTAGTAAATAGTGGGCGTTACGTATCGCCGTCCCCACTTTGCTCAGTTCTCAAAATTTCTAGTTTACGTATCGCCGTCCCCACTTTTACTCAGTTCTCAATTTCTTGTAAATAGTGGGCGTTACGTATCGCCGTCCCCACTTTTACTCAATTCTCAATTTCTAGGAAATAGTGGGCGTTACGTATCGCCGTCCCCACTTTGCACACCATTTCAGGCATGTGCATTTTCCTCTTCACACGTGCACGGTGGTAACACTTTCACAACACCTCTCAACCATACATGTAAACATCATCACAATGTACACATTTAGCAAAATCAAATTTCACATCAATAAAATAATATTTCATGCCTTCATGCATACCACATAATATTATGCCTTCATGCATACCAAATAATTTCTATGCCTTCATGCATATCAAATAATTTCTATGCCTTCATGCATAACACATAATTTTATGCTTTCATGCATAACTCATATTTTTATGCTTTCATGCATAACACATACTTTTATGCTTTCATGCATAACACATATTTTTATGCTTTCATGCATAACACATATTTACCACATAAAATCATTTTTCCTCAAAGGCTTGTTCCCGGCACGTATTTTTAAAAACTTTGGATAAATCATTTAATTATCCACATCAATACAATATGCATTTCCCAAATAATTTGAAATGCAAGTTCACTCACAGGTGTCGAAAAATCCGGATTCCGGATGCACTCGGATTAACAGTCCTCAATCACGATTCTTTTGCCTTTCTCGGACTTCTCACCACCTTGACACAGAATAAAATTAGGGAATTTACTATATTGTCCCCAACTAATATAAACTAATTTAAATTGCTCACATATGATACTCAAAGGCAAAAAAATGCGTCCGATTATCACTTTAACGCGGTATTGCCTAATCTCGACCGATTACCCGATTAATCGGCTATTATGTCCAATTTGATTCCAAATTGCACCATTCTTTTTCTCATAGCTTAATTCATCCCACATCATGTAATTAGTGCCAATTTCAGCATTCAATATTTTCCATTTCTTTATAGAAAAATTCGGCCAATACAATGCATTAGCACTGAAAATTTTTCTACTACATTTTTCACTTGAATTTGTCATTTTCTAATTTCTTTCATTTCAAATGAAATCATTTCATTTGAAATGAACCAATTTTCCTCATGCATTCTCCACCCTAGGTTCAGCCTAATGAAGAATCACCATGACAATCAATTTCTTTCTTTCATTTTTGTCCATAATCATGCTTAACTACCTTTAAACACCAACATAGCTTAAATTCAATCCAATCCAACATCAAATCCATACTCATACCCATTTTTCAGAATTCATTCCATCATGATATCTCCATATTTAACCATTGAAATCAAGAACAAAAACATAGGTAAGCTAGGGTTAGAGTAAATCTAAAGAAAAGTTACCTTTGTTTTGCTTGAATCTTGAAAAACACTTGAAATCTATGGATTTTTGGCTAGGTTTTATGTTTTTCTCCTTTGTTCTTCTTTTCTTCCCTTCAATCGGTTTTTGTTCCAGAATTTAGAGAGAGAAATGAGGGCTAAGGCTGATTTTTATGGCTTAAATAATAAAATATAAAGGCTTGCCACGTGGCACCATGTGATTGGCCCGTTTTTTTGACTTTTTGACTTTTTCTTCCATTCTTTCTCCACCACTTGATTAATCAAGTAAAAATCTGATCCATAGATGATCATGGCTGGAAAAATTATTCTGGTGGTGGAAAATTACCGTTTTGCCCCCGGGATGGCAAAATTACGGTTTTGCCCCGATACTCCGAAATGTCCCGGAATTGTTTTATTTTCACTGTCCAACCTCAAATAACACTAATATAAATCAATATTACCCAATTGGGGCAAAATCCTTTCAAAAAAATTCACATTTTGCACTCCGGTGGTAAAATTACCATTTTGCCCTTGTGCTCCAAAAACACCGAAAATCACAATTTTACACTGCTAAACATCATTTTATGATTATGAGATCATAACTGTATGTCATATAATTATTTTTTTTGTCCAATGTGATCAAATTTTGGCTAAAATCTCCATAAATCAACAAATGAGAAAATGACCGTTTTGTCCCTAACCGGTCAATTTTCCCGATTAACTCCAGACTGGACCTTGAACTCCAAATCACTATTCTGAGCTATTCCATGGGTCTCAGAATTTTGAAATTCCTCTTAGAATTTCTATTAAACTAGTTGAAGCTCGATTTAACTTAATTGTACCATTAGGTACAATACCGGCTTTTCAACCAATTAGACAGGGTCTCACAAGGGCATACTGGGTTCCTACTTTGGATGGGTTTCTCACTACTAAGTATGCATGGGAGATAATTCGACACTACCAAATAGTGAATCATGTGTTTAATTTAATTTGGCATAGAAGTATTCCTCTTACTATCTCAGTCTTTCTATAGAGGTCACTATAGGATTGGATCCCCGTTGATTTGCAGTTGAAAACCAAAGGGTTCCAATTGGCTTCTAAATGCCAACACTGCAACTCAGAGGAGTCTCTCTTGCATGTCATGGGGAATGCCCAATGGCCACACAAGTTTGGAATTACTTTACAAAATTTTTTCAAATTAACATTATTCAACCCCAGACTACTTGTCAGATTATATGGGCATGGTTTTACTCCAGAGACTACACGAGAAAAAGACACATACGCACGTTAATGCCTTTATTCATTTTTTAGTTCTTATGGGTTGAAAGGAATGATGCGAAACATAAGAACCTCGTTATGTACCTTAATAGAGTGGTGTGGAAAGTGCATAAACTAGTCCACCAATTATTTCATGGGAAGCAATTACATCGGTGGCAATGGAAGCAGGACTCACAGATTGCTCAAGCATGGGGGATAGCATTTCAACAGGCAACCGCACACCCGTCAAAAATTTTCTCTTGGCATAAACCATCAACAGGTGAGTTTAAGTTGAATGTTGATGGCAGCTCCAAGCATAATCATCAGAATGTGGCAAGAGGTGGACTTTTTCGAGATCACACAAGTAACATGATTTTCGGGTTCTTTGAAAATTTTAGACCTCAGAATTCATAACAGGCAGAACTACTGGCACTATCGGGGGCTTGCTTTTGTGTATTAAGTACAATATCACTAAACTTTGGATAGAAATAGATGCAAAAGTAGTGGTACAAATGCTATAGGAGGATCATCAAGGATCCTCTAGGACTCGTTATCTGCTTGCTTCCATTCAGAGATGTTTGAGGGGTATCTCTTATCGGATTTCACATATTCATAGAGAAGGCAACAAAGTTGCAGATTATCTCTCAAATCAGGGACATACGCATCAGAACCTGCAAGTTTTTTCACAAGCAGAAAGTCAGCTCAGAGGTATCTTTAGATTAGACAAAGTTAGCTTAGCATATGTTCATTTTAAATGAATGTAAAGGAGTAGTACTCCTAGTTTATCTTTGTGTTTTTTATTTAGTCAACCTCATAGAATTTTGTAATATGAAAGTGTTTCAAATTTATGACGATAGTAAAGAAAATGGTCATAAATTGAAACATTCCATTCTAGGTACTTTTCTTGATCATTCTCGAGCTCATGTAACTTTGGAGGTTCGGTTTATGTCTCCCTCCTTTTGTACTTAACTTTTACGATTATTAATAAAATATTTACAGCATAGTTGGGCCCTGCGAGAATTTCCAGCATAAAAAAAAAGTATACGTATCGAATAGATAGTATATTAGCAAGCAAAGTATCGATCTCATAGAGAACTGATCTAAAATTTTACTAAATACTAAAATTAGAATAAATTAATCTTGTCTAATACTCAAAATTAATTGATTAACTAAAACTAACTAACTAAAAATTGAACTAACAAGAAAAATCAAAATAATAATAACTTGAGTAAATATAAAATCAAACAAGCTTAGGATTACAATATCCCTCACATTTCATGCAAGTATACATATCGAATAGACAGTATATTAGTAAGCAGAGTATCGATCCCATAGAGAATTGATATAAAATTTTATTAAGTACTAAAATTAGAACAAATTAATCTTATCTAAACATTCAAAATTAATTGATCAATTAAAACTAATTAACTAAAAATTGAACTAACAAGAAAAATCAAAATAATAATAACTTGAGTAAATATCAAATCAAACAAGCTTAGGATTACAATATCTCTTGCATTTCATCGAAATCTTACCTTTCTTCCTTAACTTATTTTAATGGGTTGAATTGCTAACCTAGAGTCCTAAATTATTTATAAGGGTCTCCCGACTCATCTTATGAAAATATCTATTTTAACCAAAATACTATATCCCTTTATGAATTGAAATTAAAACAGATTTATTAAGTTCAGGCTTTAATCTAGCTACATATGGCCTATTGGTGTATCTTTATCCTATACGCAAATCAAGATATATGATTATATGCTATCCCAATTTTAGTTTACAATAAACTCCTTTTCTTAAGTCTGTTTAGGTTCCTAAATCAATTTAATTAGTGGCCAAACAATTAAAAGCATCAAGAACAAATTAAAATAAACAATTCAATTCCCATTGAAGATAAGAAAGAAAGAGATTGAAAATTTAGATTACATGTCAGTTCAATTGCAATCCTAGAAAAAGAAAATTAGCTACTCATGATTGCAAAAACAAATAACATTATAATAAATTCAACCATTGAGAGTAATAAGCAAAATAGAAGCCAAGGAAGATTTGCCGCCTTGATCTCCAAGTTTTAGCCTCAACTTCTAGCTTCTTGAGTCTCCAAAAAGTTGTCTCCTCTAATATTCTTAAAAATATCCTATTGATAATAATAGACTTAACCTATAATTCCCTAAGTTGACCTATGATTTAATTTGGCTGAAAAGAGTAATGAGAGGCCCAAAAAATCAATTGCCAATTTTTAAAATTTCCATTCTTAGTATAGAATGTCCAGCCATTTTTCAATGTAATTTTCTTTATCTTTGAAGTAGAATTGGGTAAAATGATCTCATGAAATTTGCAGCTCTGTCTCTTATCTTTCCAGTGGTTAAAGAATTGCAGCATTTGGAGTTCTATAGCGAGATATGGCTAAAAAACTAAAGCATATGCAAGCAGACTTTTAGGTCTTTCAACACCTTACTTTCCAAAATTAAGTTCAATTCCTTTGGTTCTACGAAAAGTATAAAAACTAATAAACAATAACCAAATTAAAAGAAATAACATAAAATTAAAATAACTCACTTAAAAATAAACTAATTATAAAAACAACTAAAAATAAGTAAATTATAATTGAAAATTGAAGACTCAGCTAATATTTAATAATAAAATTAGACTAAAATAATTCTATAAAATAGAATTATCACTTGACGAAGGGAGTTTAGATTAGGTCATGAATGAAATTACATGTGGTCAAATTCACTTAGTTAATTGGTTGATTTGATTTGCATATAGGATAGACATATACCTATTTGTTGCATGTAGCCAAGATTAGAGCTCAAACTTAATAAATCTTTCTATAGTTGAATTTACATAGACATATAGTAAATTAATTGGGAGAGATACTTTTATGAGTAGCTTAACAAAGATTCATAAATAACTTGGGACTCTAGGTTAGCAACTTAATCCATTAAAGTAAGTTAAGAGAGAGAAAAAAGATTCAAATGAAGTGTTAAGGGATATCATAATCCTAGGCTTTTAATCAATTCTTTTTCTAGTAAACTTTATTATTCAACTATTAGTTTTAGTTTGTTAGTTCATTTTACTTTTAATTACTGTTCTAATTTTGATTTCTTGGATAAAATTAGTTTGTTACAATTTTAGTACTTTGCTTAAATTGGTGCAATTCCCTGTGGGATTCCACACTTAAACTTACTTTTATATTACTTGTTGTGATTCGTACATTTGAATGAATAATTCTTACAACATGTTTTTTGGCATCGTTGTTGAGGAATTTTTTTTTCTTCTTGCTAATATTAATACCAAATAAACTAGTCTTACTTCAAGCTCTGCTTTTTATTATTTTAGGTACTTTAGGTCATTGTATGCAAAGAGTGAGAAACTTGGAGATTGTTCCTTTTGATCCCGAAATTGAAAAGATTTTTCAAAGACTTTGGAGAAAAAATTCACAACCTTCAACTCCCATTGAAATAATGCCTAAACAATAGGGGAAGAGAACACATTTTTTAAGGAATATCCTATTTCTCTTATGCAAGGTCTTCATTCTAGCATTTGAAGGCCAACCATTCAAGCTAACAACTTTGAAATCAAGCTAGAGATCATCTAGATGATTTAGACTTGAGTACAATTTAGAGGATTACCCATTAGTGATCCAAATACTCCTATCATGAACTTTTTGGAGATCGATGACACATTCAAGCATAATAGACTAACTAATGATGCAATTAGATTGAGAATCTTTCTTTTCTGTTTTAGAGAAAAGGTAAAAAATTGGTTGAATTCACTTCATACTATTACTACTTGGGATGATTTAGCTCAATAGTTTTTAGCCAAGTTTTTCCACTCATCAAGATAGTGAAAATGAGGAATGACATTACCTCATTCATGTAATTGGATTAAAAGTCATTGTATGAGGCTTGGGAAAGATACAATGAGCTGTTTAGATGATGTCTTCATCAGGGGTTACTTAAGTGGTTATAGGTATAGAGATTTTATAATGGGTTGATGGGTCCTATTAGAACTACCATTGATGTTATAGTTGGAGGAGCACTTGTGGAAAAGTCTATTGATGAGGCTTACGACTTATTGGAAAAGATGTCATCTAATAATTATCAATGGCCATTTCAAAAATCAATGCCTAATAGAGTTACTAGTATTTATGAGCTTGACGCTATTAATACCTTGATCGCACAGGTGGTTGCTTTATCAAAGAAATTGGATACATTGTGGGTTCATTCTGTTCAGAGTTCGTTTATCACTTATGATTAGTGTGGAGGAGAACATTCTATTGATCATTGCCTAGCAAATTCAAAATCAATATGTTGCTTGCTAAATTACCAATATTTTTGCTTTAGATGGTTTTCACAATTTAGCAAGGAATTCACGCAAGTGCATGTGGTCTTCAACAAGTAATACAATGATAATAAGGGTTATCAATTCCATAAGGAGTTGATTCTAAATCTATGCAAAGCACTAAAGTTGAACAAGCTAATTTTATCCAAGTACCCAAAAGCCTAGATATAATTAAAACTAATTCTAAGTGACTAATCTAAACTAGTAATTACAAATTAAAATTGATGCAAAAGCAATGGTGTAAAAGCCTAGGATTATGGGTTCAGTTAGTATTTTACTTGGATGCATGATTGGCTAATTACTTACTTCAATGAAAATTTGATGCTAGTCTAGAATCCTCAAGCATGTACAACTATTGAGTTATTGTATAATGGCCTAACTTAATTAAATCTCTATATGTCTATAGTAATTTAGCTAAGACAAGTTCCTAAGGTAAAGGTTCTAATAATTGACTATATATGGCAAATAGGTGTATATTTACCTTACTTGCAAATCTCCCATTCAATTCTCAAGTGTAATGAACATATATTGCCCAAGTATCATCCAAAAACCCAAACTCATTTCATTAGTGATCCAACAATAAAATGAAAAATAAATTTAAATTTGAATAAACATCAGTAATTCCATAAAAAACATGTAAAGCCAAGCATAATATCTAGACTACATAATAATGTCCACAATAACCCTAGAAATAGAAATATAGCACAACATATCCACAACAAAACTTAACATCTTAGAAAAATAAATCATTTTTACAAAAAATAGATAAAGAAAGAAAATCAAATCTAGTGTGAGGAAGTAGTTTGTGCAGTTTTTTAAAGCATAATCTTCAAATTTCCTTCTTTTTTCTTTTCTTTTTCAAAGCTTCTTTTTCCCAAAATGAGGTCCGCTCCAACTATGTTTATCAGAGTAAAAAGCTTTTTTTCATACCCTAAAAATAGGCTCATGATGTAATAAATTGGAGGGTTTAGAATTGCCAATGTACATGTTAGTGCCACGGTGCTGACCTTTCTAGTTGTGCAACTTTGGCTTTCGAAGCTGCAACATTACCTTTAGTGCCTAACTATTGTGCAGTTTACTCTAGTCCTTCAAATTCCAATGCAATTTCGACCATGATCCAATCAGAATTGGGTGAAGTGTTGAACGTCAACGTTATAGCCTTTCCTTTTAACTTTCAAGTGGTCTAAGAATCTTGTCGATTGGATTTTTGTAGCTTAAGTTATGCTTAAATTACTGCAACATCATCAGAATCTCCTTAAGCATCTTTGCATGGTACTTTGCCATTTAAACCCTGTATGAATGCTTACCTTCAATAACAAATGACTAAATCAATAGAGGATAAAAATAGGACTTTTATATTGAAAATAAGCTAAACAAAACTCAATTAAAAATATTAAAACATGCACTAAACTAATAAATAAAAAGATGTAAAAACCATAAAAAAATGACTAAAAAGTAAAAGGACTCCATTCTTTTTATTCTCAACAAAGTACAAAATAACTCTATAAAATAGAGTGATCACAATACATTTTATTGGAAATCCAAATAGGCAACAGAACAATCTTTATTCCAACACTTATAATCCAAGGTGGAGAAATCATCCTAACCTTTTTTAGAATAATAATCGGGGATCTTTTTTAGTTCCAAGCCTAAATTTCCCCCTAGCTTTCCACCTCAAGCTAGATCTCCTATGCTAGAGAAAAAGCCAACAATGGAAAAGTTGTTTATGCAGTATATGGCCAAGACTAATTCTCTTATTCATAGTCAAATAACTTCATTAAGAAACCTTGAGACATAAGTGGGTCAACTTGCCAACACTATCAAAAATAAGCCTTAAGGGATCTTACCTAGTGATATATAAGCTAATCCTAAAAGATAAGGTAAATAGCATGTTAAGGCAATCACCCCTAGGAGTGGAACAGAGGTAGGAAGTAGTAAGCTGGTTGAAACTCAAGGTAAGTCTATCGAGAAAGCGACAATGATTGAGAAGTCTGATGAACAAGTTCAAGAAAATAAGCCAAGTTAACCCACTATTGCCACACTTTCCTCAGTGTTTTTAGAAACAAAAGCTTGATAATCAATTATAGAAGTTTTTAGAGGTATTTAAGAAGCTCCATATCAACAATCCTTTCGCGAAAACTTTAGAACAAATGCCTACTTATGTGAAGTTTCTGAAAGAGATTTTGACCAAGAAAAGAAGATTCAGTGAGTATGAGACTGTTGCACTTATGACATTATAACTTGCTAACCGATCTCTCACATATCCAAGAGGTATTATTGAAGATGTGCTTGTAAAAGTTGACAAGTTTATCTTTTTGGTAGAATTTATTGTAGTTGATATAGAGGAAGATAAAGATGTTCCAACCATGCTTAGGAGACCATTCTTGCATACTGCTAAAGCTCTCATTGATGTTGAAAAAAGAAAGCTTGCTTTAAGAGTTCAAATCAAGAGGTAACTTTCATCATTTTTAGAGCTTTAAAATTTCCAAATGATTTTAATGAATGTTTTGTTGTAAATTTGGTAAATAATGTCACTAGTGAAGTATTTATTGAAACCATCCCAAGGATCCACTTGAGACATCTTTAGTTGCTAATTCTAAGAGGGATGATGATGAATTCCTTAAGTATATGCATATGTTGGATGCTCTATCTCGGGTTTTAAGAACCCAATTTAAGTATTTGGATTTTTCTTTTACTTTATCTTCTTAGCCAAACCATCCATTGAAGAACCTCCTACTTTGGATCGTAAACCATTGCGAACACATTTGAGGTATGTTTTTCTTGCTAACTCATCTATTCTTCTTGTTATTATTTTTTCCACTTTTATTAATGTGCAAGAAGAAAAACTTTTGCGAGTGCTAGAGGAGCATAAAAAGGCATTAGATTGGAACATTGTTGACATTAAGCGAATTAATCCATCCATATGCAAACACAAAATCCTTTTGGAGAATGACCATAGAGCCACCATTAAGCATTAAAAGAGACTTAATCCTACCATGAAAGAGGTGGTCAAGAAGGAGATCATTAAATGGCTAGATGCTAACATTATTCATTCGATTTTTGATAGCTCATAGTAAGTCTTGTTCAGTGTGTGCCAAAGAAAAGTGGGATGATTATGGTGGTTAATTCCAACAATGAGCTCATTCTTACAAAAACAGTGACTGGATGGAGAGTGTGTGTGGATTACCAAAAACTCAATAAAGCCACAAGGAAAGATCATTTTACTTGCCATTTATTGATAAGATGCTTGATAAATTGGCTAGTAAAAAGTTTTATTGTTTCTTGTATAGATATTTTTGTTATAATCAGATAGCAATAGCTCTTGATAATCAAGAGAAAACTACTTTCACATGCCCATATGGCACTTTTGCCTTTCAAATGATGCCATTTGGACTTTACAATGCCTTTGCTTTTTTTCAAAGATGTATAATAGTAATCTTTTTTTATGATTGTCTTTTTAATCTTGTGAAGGTCCTTAATAGATGTGAAGAAACAAACTTAGTGTTGAATTGGGAAAAATGTCATGTCATGATACAAGAAGGCACTATTTTTGGTCATAAAGTTTTTAATAGAGGCTTAGAGGTGGATAAAGCCAAGATTGAAACAATCAAAAAGCTTCCACCGCCAACATTAGTAAAAGGCATTAGAAATTTCCTTAGACATGTTGGGTTTTACAGACGATTCATTAAAAACTTCTCTAAAATTTCTAAACCATTGTGCAATCAATTGGAAAAAGATGTTTTTTTCAAATTTGATGATGCTTGTCTTACTGCATTTTCATAATTAAAGAAAAAGTTAGTTTCTACTTTAAGCTTATCTTTCTAACAATTGGTATTAGAGTAGGTTCTCAAGTGTAGCAGGTTTAACAACCTTTAAGAGATCCTGAACAAGAAGCTTAAAATAACGACAATGGCATCTGCGAGCTTTATTGAAGAAAGATAATCTATGATGCGACCTCTTTTGTTCAAAGGGGAGAACTACCCATTATGGAGAATGAGGTTTTAAAACTTTATACAATTTATTGATTTGGATATTTGGGATATCGTTGTTGATAGACCTCACATCTTTAATAAAATTATTGATGGCGTGAAACATATTACAACAAGAGTAGAATGGGATGATAAAGATAAAAAGTTTAGACTATTGAATCATAAAGCTTTAATAGCTATTTTGTGTGCTTTTAGTGAGAGTGAATTTAATAGGGTAGCTATGTGCTCTTTTGTAGAAAAGATTTGGGACATTTTAGAAAACTGCTATGAATGCACTAGTCAAGGAAAGGAATAAAAAATTAATATATTGATACTTGACTATGAGTTCTTCAAGATGAATGATGAGGAATCCATTAAAAAGATGTTTGAGACATTCACAAAGATTATTAGAGGACTAAAAGCATTAGGAAAGAAATTTCCAAATGCATAACTTGTGAAGAAAATGCTCCATTACTTACTAAAGTCACGGAGACCTACGGTGAATGCCATAGAAGAACATAAGGACTTAAATGTCCTTAAGCTTGATCATCTCCTAGGATCTTTTCTTACTTATGAAATAACCCTTAGGCATGAAAAAGAAAGAGACAAGGCAATTTGAGAATAATAAAAAAGAAATGACATTGCTTTCAAAGTTGTAAAATAGAGTGACAAAAAGTCACTGGGGAGTGATAATGAAAAAGAGGATGATGAAGATATAACACTATTGACCAGAAGGTTCAATAGATTTTTAAGGAACAAACAAGCGAACAGAAGGCATTTTCGGAGAGAAAAACCAAGGAGAGATATAAGAAGAGATATGCCAAAGGATGATTAAGAAATAAAGAACATCATCTATTATAAAAAATACCCCAAGGACTCCAAGAAGAAAGCAATGATTGCTTCTTGTAGTGACAATGATGAGTCACAAAATAAAGAAGAGAAATAGGCTGCAAACCTCTGCTCTATGGTACTTGATGATCCTATGGATGAAAATGATGTAGAGTCAAGTAAACAAGAAGAAAATTTATAGTATCTTGATTCTAAATTTCTATGTCATACAATTTTCATCAAAGAGATATGTGTGAACCTTGAAGCAAAAGAAACCAACACAAGTGTTGAAGAAAATCACAATGATTAACATGAAGAACTTGAAGTTGCCACCTTAATGGACATAGATTATGCTCCACCAATTCTTAGTAGAGAAATATCATGTGTGGAACTTCCAAAGTTTAGTAATGAAAACTATTCTCAGTGGAAAATTCAAATGAAGCAAGTCATTCACACATATTGTCCAAAAATTTAGAGTACAATTGAAGAAGAACCACTTAAAATGATCAATGAAATGTATGAGTGGGATTGAAATGATTAGAAAATGTTAAAACTAAGGCTAAGGCCATGAATATTCTCTTTACTAAACTCAAAGAAGGAATATACAACAAAGTCTTTATATGCAACAATGCCAAAGAAATATGGGAAAAACTAGAATCTTTGTATGAAGAAAAAGAGCTTGAGGAAAAAGATTGTGAAAAAGAAAGTTCAACGAGTGGTGAAAAATCAACCAGGATTAAATCCTCAAGACAAGATTATGAAGCAAGTTCATCTTGAAAACCATGTTCATCCTTAAACTAGGAAGAAAAGTTACAAGTCTTGACAAATGATATGTTCACATATACACTTGATGAATTTGAAGAATTTTTTGATGAAATAGTTCACAAATATGAAAAGATGAAGTTTGAAAAAGAAGAAATGACTTCAAGTTTTAGCATAGAAAATGATTTCATGGAAATGAGAAAATTGAGTTAGAAAATGAAAATAAGAAACTAAAAGTAGAATTGAGGTTATGCTAAAACAATCTAAATAACATAGGTAAAAAAAATATAAAACTAAGAAATGCTATTGAAAATTACTAAAAGAAAATTGAGTAGATAGACTATAAGTAAAGTGAATAAATTTTTTTGTGATTGCTGTGAGTAACAAAAAGGATCTAAAGAAATTTGGATATCAAAAGTTCAATTGAGAGATTATCTTATAAGTAAACCAAGGCAAGAAGAAGCAAAGACTTGAAAGTGGGTATACAATGAAAATATGTGATTTCTATGCCAAAAAACATTTCTCTATGAATAATGATTTATTGCATTCTTATTTTAAGTGTTTGAAAAATTGATTGATTCATCCTTGATTATGTAGTATATATTATGCCTTGAATATCATTGATTGAAATTAACCTTATTAAGTTGATTATTGAGTCATTTCTTTTTAATGAAACATAATTTGAATAAATGAAATTCTGATGAAAATCTTGTGTGTTTATTTGTTGCATTCATACATTATAACATACTCATGCATTCTTTTTAGTTCAAAGAAAGTCATGTACTGAAAAATTTCTTTTATAAAATCGATTCTTTGACAATTTGTCCTCTCTTCTTTGACATTCGATAACCAACATCTAGTTTTCAAAGAATTGATTCCAATCATATAAAAATTTATTTTCTTGTGTTTTTAAAATTAGAAAGACCCTTAAACTTCTAATTTCAAAAGACACCTTTACAACTTCAAAAATCACTCATGAAGGTCATAACCCTTCATATTTTTAAAAAGTGTGACTTTTCAACATTTCCCTTCCCTTTATAACTATATATTAAAGTTTCATTCAAGGTATAACATCTTCAAAGAAGAAATATGTTTAGTACAGAAGAAAACAACAACTATTTTCAAAATCCTCATCAATCTCTACCTCAATGCCCTAAAAAGATCATTAAAAAAGAAGGGAAGGAGTTTTGTAAAGTCGTCTAAGAAACAAAACAATTCAAAAATGCATTTTCTCTACATACATTTTTCATCTGAAGAGAAAAGAAAAGTGTTTGATGAAGATTATGCTTTAAAAAAGGTACTCCATGGTAGAATGATTGACTTGGTATGGCTTGAAGAGGACATTGGATGGTCATATATTGCAAATATAAGAGAACTAGGATGACATTACTATTTGAACTTGAAGAGAGCAGTATATGAAGACCTTGTTAGAGTTTTCTACTGTGAGACCCTGTCTAATTGGTTGAAAAGTCGGTATTGTACCTAATGGTACAATTAAGTTAAATCGAGCTTCAACTAGTTTAATAGAAATTCTAAGAGGAATTTCAAAATTCTGAGACCCACAGAATAGGTCAGAATAGTGATTCAGAGTTCAAGGTCCAGTCTGGAGTTAATCGGGAAAATTGACCGGTTAAGGACAAAACGGTCATTTTCTCATTTGTTGATTTATGGAGATTTTTAACCAAGATTTGATCACATTGGACCAAAAATAACTATATGAAATATAGTTATGATTTTTGGAGTATAAAATGATGTTTAGCAGTGTAAAATGGTGATTCCCGGTGTTTTTGGAGCACAAGGGCAAAATGGTAATTTTACCACCGGAGTGCTAAATGTGAATTTTTTTGAAAGGATTTTGCCCCAATTGGGTAATATTGATTTATATTGATGTTATTTGAGGTTGGACAGTGAAAATAGTGAAATTCCGGTACATTTCGGAGTATAGGGGCAAAATCGTAATTTTACCATCCCGGGGGCAAAACCGTAATTTTCCATCACCAGAACCATTATTTCCAGCCATGATCAACCTTGGATCAGATGTTGACTTGATGAATCAAATGGTGGAGAATAAATGGAAGAAAAAGTCAAAAAAGTAAAGAAATGGACCAATTACGTGATGCCACGTGGCAAGCTTTTATATTTTATTATTTAAGCCATAAAAATCAGCCTTTAACCCTCATTTCTCACTCAAAAGTCGGCACCCACCAGAATTGAAAGAAAAAAAAAAGAAGAACAAAGGAGAAAAACATAAAACCTAGCCAAAAATCCATAGATTTCAAGTGTTTTTCAAGATTCAAGCAAAACAAAGGTAACTTTTCTTTAGATTTCCTCTAACCCTAGCTTATCTATGCTTTTGTTCTTGAATTCTATGGTTAAATATGGAGATATCATGATGGAATGGATTCTGAAAAATGGGTATGAGTATGGATTTGATGTTGGATTGGATTGAATTTAAACTATGTTAGTGTTTAGGAGTAGTTAAGCATGATTATGGAAAAAAATGGAAGAAGGAAATTGAATTTCATGGTTGTTCTTTGTTAGGCCGAACCTAGTGTGTAGAGAATGCATGAGGAATTGGTTCATTTCAATTGAAATGATTTCATTTGAAATGAAAGAAATTAGAAAATGACAAATTCAAGTGAAAAATGAAGTAGAAAAATTTTCAGTGCTAATGCACTGTATTGGCCGAATTTTTCCATAAAGAAATGGAAAAGGTTGGATGCTGAAATTGGCATTAATTGAATGTTTTGTGGTGAATTAAAGTATTAGAAAAAGAATGGGCCAATTCGGAATCAAATTGGACATAATAGCCGATTAATCGGGTAATCGGTCGAAATTAGGCAATGCCGCGTTAAAGCGATAATCGGACGCATTGTTGCCTTTGCGTATCATACGTTAGCAATTTAAATTAGTTTATATTAGTTTGGGGGCATTATAGTAATTTCTTAATTTTATTCTGTGTTAAGGTGGTGAGAAGTCCGAAAAAGGCAAGGGAATCGTAATTGAGGACGATTAATCCGAGTGCATCCGGATTTGTGAGACGGTGAGTGAACTTGCATTTCAAATTATTTAGGGAATGCAAATTGTATTGATGTGGATAATTAAATGATTTATCCAAAGTTTTAAAAAATAAAAATAAAAAAAAAATACGTGCCGGGAACAAGCCCTTGATAAAAATGATTTTATGTGGTAATTATGTGTTATGCGTGAAGGCATAAAAATTATGTTTTATGCTTGAAAGCATGAAATTATGTGGTATGCATGAAGGCATGAAATATTATTTATTTGATGTGAAATTTGAGTGTGATAAATGTGTACATTGTGATGATGCTTACATGGATGGTTGAGAAGTGTTGTGAAAATGTTACACCCGTGCACGTGTGAAGAAGGAAAAATGCACAGGCCTGAAATGGTGTGCAAAGTGGGGACCGCGAGACGTAACGCCCACGATTCCTGGAAAGGTTCACGCATGAATTGTGGTAAAGCGTGATTTGAAGTCCAGGAGCTTGGCAGCGATGCTGAGTGATACCGCTTGCCGAGTGCTTTGATATTCCAGCTATGTGCACGATGTGGGGGGATGCACATGAGCTGGTGAGATATTGGTGATATTTGTGTGTTGTGTGTGAAATTGAATATTATTCAATTATTAATTAAATTGAAATGGGGGAAAGGGTTGGGAAATAATTGAAAAGAAAAAAAGAATGTGTTCCAATTGTGTGCATCATGTTTTATAACCCTTCCTGATATTATGGCTTGTTCCTATCTAATGTTTGCTCACTGAGTTTTATACTCATCGTTTTCAAAAATTCATGTTTTCAGATCAGGAGATTGTAGATTCCTAGATCGCGGGATCACAGTAGTCCATCTCCTGGTAGGTGTCTGGCATTCACTAGTTGCCGTTTTTATTATACATGTCTCCGCTGGAAGTCTTGGGTTTTGTATGATGGTTATGTACATGTAATGTACACTGTTAAAGTTTATTTCTGACTGGTATGAATGTAAGTGTGTGAGCAATGTAAATTGCTAAATACATGACTGGAATAGTGCATGTATACTGTGATTAATAATGTTATTGTGAATTGGCTGTGTCCACACCCGGAAAGGGTGTGTGTGTGTATGTGTGACTGGATATGTCACTGTTAGTTGGCATTGTATGTACACTGGGTGTGTTACGTGTGGATGCCTCACACGAGCATGTATGGAATAAAGTAAGTGAAATTAGGCTTGCTTGGGCTTAGTGAGCTATGCTCATTGGGTCCTTGCGCCGGTCATGGCCCGGAAATTGGGTCGTGACAATGTTGGTATCAGAGCCCTAGGTTGTTAGGTCCTAGGGTGTTATGGTCGAGTCCAGCGGAGAGTCGGGTCTTTATGTGGGATCATTAATTATGAACTGTGAGCCGCGGCACATTTCATAATTGAGAAACCGCATAAATTTCCAATTGTAGAAACCACCTTGTTTTTAATTGTGTATAATAATTGGTGTTGCTCTTGTCTAGGTAAGAATGCCACCTAAGACACGGGCCACCTCGAGACGAGTGGGGGAGCAGGATGTCCCCATTGAGATGACCGATAGGCCACGGGCACCCACCCGCAGAGGTCGAGGTAGACGTGGTAGGGTCACTAGGCCAGTGAGGGCAGATACGCCCGAGGGTAGGAGAGAGGATGGACAGCCTGTAGGTGAGGCGGATAGGCCACCTACTAGAGGCGTTACTGTTGAGGACTTGGCGACTGGCCTGCAGGGAGTTAGTCGGGTTGTAGAGGTGATGGCAGCTCGAATGGAGGATATGCAGAAAGTAATGGAGGGGAGGCATGTGGAGCCAGAGTCCCCTAGTTCCCAAGGCCAGACAGATCGCCAACCTCCCGAGAGTGACAAAGGTCAGGTTGAGGTTTCACTCACTGACTTCCTGAAACTCAAGCCTCCATCGTTTACGGGGTCAGATGCATCGGAGAAACCCCAGGTTTTCTTGGACAAGATGGAGAAGATTTGTAACGCTATGGGATGCTCTAGTTCCAGATCAGTGGAACTAGTAGCTTTTCAGTTGGAGGATGTAGCACAGGAATGGTACGACTCCTTGCGAAGGGGTAGGCCGACAGGTGCTGCACCGTTGAGTTGGACTGAATTCAGTACCGCCTTCCTGGATCGATTTTTGTCGCACAGTGTGCGAAATGCCAGGGCTAGAGAGTTTGAGGCATTGGTGCAGACTTCGAGCATGACAGTGTCGGAGTATGATATCAAGTTTACACAGCTGTCTCGATATGCACCATATTTGGTTTCCACCGAGGAGATGAAAGTCCAAAGATTTGTGGACGGACTGGTGGAACCATTGTTTAAAGCTGTGGCTTCCCGAGATTTTCATACGTACTCTGCGGCAGTAGACTGTGCTCAAAGAATTGAGATGAGGACCAGCGAGAGTAGGGCCGCAAGAGATGTAACAAAAAGGGCCAAAATAGAGAGTTATAAAGGCCGTAGAGATTTCGGTGGCAGAAGTTCATTCTCTAGCCATCAAGGACCACAGAGAGGATCGAGGTTTCCCCAACGGGGAGGTGATGTGACGAGTGCCAGCGTCGGATCGTGGCAGAACACTTTTAGCGGAAGGAGACAGCCGCAGGATTCCAGGCAGAGTAGTCAACCTATTCCGCCCTGTGATAATTGTGGGAGATCACACAGAGGACAATGTTATCGTCCTGTAAGGACTTGTTTTAACTGTGGCCAGCCTGGACACATATGGAGAAACTGCCCGACAGCTCAACAACCGCAAGGTTCGGTTCGCGGTTCTACTCGACCAGCTTTGTCTGCTCCTTCGGTAGCTGTCTCAACTGGCCAGGGAGTTAGCGAGACGCGAGGTAGAGGTGCTGGTACTTCTTCTCGGGGTAGACCAGCGGGGTCTGGACAACAAAGTTCTGCAGGAAGAGGCCAGACAAGGGTATATGCCTTAACTCATCAGGATGCCCAGACATCCAATGCAGTAGTTTCAGGTACTCTTTCCATTTGTGATATGGATGCTAGAGTATTGTTTGATCCTGGATCTACTCATTCTTTTATCTCTCCATGCTTTGCATTTCGATTGGGTAAAGATTTTGTTAGGAGAGAAGAACAATTAGTGGTGTCTACTCCTTTGAAGGAGGCATTTGTGGCTGAGTGGGAATATCAGTCTTGCATAGTGCGAATCAAGGATAAGAACACCATAGTGAATTTAGTGGTGTTAGACACCTTGGATTTTGATGTGATATTGGGAATGGACTGGCTGTCACCTTGTCATGCCAGTGTAGACTGTTACCATAAGATAGTTAGATTTGATTTCCCGGATGAGCCATCATTTAGCATCCAAGGGGATAAAAGTAATGTTCCGACCAACTTGATATCCGCCATGTCTGCCAGGAGGTTATTGAGGCAGGGCTGTCAAGGTTACCTGGCGGTGGTGAGGGATAACCAAGCAGAGGTCGGAGATATAAGTCAAGTGTCGGTAGTGAATGAGTTTGTGGATGTATTTCCTGAGGAATTGCCAGGACTACCTCCGGAGCGAGAGATTGAGTTTTGCATAGACTTGATTCCTGATACTAGACCCATATCTATACCTCCATATCGGATGGCACCGGCAGAGCTCAAGGACCTCCATACTAGACACTATTTTAAGTCATTCTGGGGTTTTAAAATTCTCAATTTCATCTTAAAATCTCTATTTGAACTAGTTCGAGGCTTAAATCAACTTAATTATACCACTAGGTATAATACCGAATTTTTTGAAGTATTCATGTATGCAAGCATGTTATCAAGCACATGAATGACATGGCAAATATTTTATAGTGTTGGGCTTGACAAGATCTCACAGGTGCTTCCTTCCATTATTACAGATAATCAGAGTGGCTTTGTAGAGGGGAGACTGATCAGTGACAAAATCCGACTTGCGCAAGAACGAATAAGGAAAATTGACCGGAAGTCAAAGGGTGGAAATGTTGTTCTCAAGTTAGATATGATGAAGGCATATGATCGGCTTGAATGGGATTTTCTTTATAGAATGCTACAGCAGTTTAGATTTAATTCTCAGTGGATTGGTATGGTTCTCCATTCCATATCTAATTACTAGTTTTCTCTGTTGATAAATGGTGAGGTTGTGGGCTACTTCAAGTAAGAAAGGGGACTTAGACAAGGAGATTCCATTTCCCTATTTCTATTTATTCTGGTAGCGGATTATTTATCCCGAGGGTTGAATGCTTTATTTGCTCAATATTCATCTTTGCATTACTTTTCTGATTACTTGATGTCAGTCAACCATTTGGCCTTTGCTGATGATATTATTATTTTCACTAATGGTGCAAAATCCTCCTTACAAAAAATTCTAACATTCTTGTAGGAATATGAGGAGATTTTTGGGTAATGAATAAACCATTGCAAGAGTTGCTTTATCACTCATCGAAATGTGGCAAATTTGCGCAATTAGATCATTTCTTAAACTACTAGCTTTGTTCATAAGTGCATGCCAATAACATACTTGGGGGTACCACTATATAAAGGACCTAAAAAGGTAATGTTATTTTATGAATTGGTGGAAAAGATCCATGAGCGTATGAAGGATGGGATAATAAAATATTATCCCTGGGTGGGCAAATAACATTACTACGAAGTGTACTGTTTTTTCTACCTATCTATCTACTTCAGGTCCTTAAACCCCCTATTTGTGTAATTGAAAAAATTGACAGAATGTTCAATCATTTCTTGTGGGGAGGTTCAGCAGGTATTAGACACATTCATTGGGGTTCGTGGCATAAGACCACTCTACCATCTAATAGGGGTGGATTGGACATCCGAGGCTTAGGTGATGTGTTTGAGGCTTTTAGCATGAAGCTTTGGTGGAGGTTTATGTCTTGCAATAGCTTTTGGACACGATTCATGTAGACTAAATACTGTATTGGCCAAATTTCGAGGTACGTTCAACCCAAACTTCGTGATTCACAAACATGGAAACGGATGTTAGCTAGTTGTCCAGCCACTGAGCAATACACGAGGTGGAGGATAGGTAAGGATGAGTTATTTTTTGGTATGATTGTTGGATGGGTGAGGCTCCCTTGGTTAATCGTTTCCCATCATTTGCATCTTCTATGATGAGAGTTTCTTATTTCTATGATGATGGTAAATGGCATATGGATAAGCTAAACAATGTGTTGACGTAGGATGTTATGGTGGAAATCTTAAAAATTTTGATAGATCCTTCTAGTGATGATAGGGCGTATTAGATACCTACCTTGGATGGACAATTCACTACTAAGTCCGCTTGGGAGATAATTCGACAACGCTAGTTGGTAAATCCAGCATTTAATTTAATTTGGCATAAAAGCATTCCTCTAACTATCTCTTTCTTTCTACGGAGGTTGTTACAGGATTGGATCCCAATTGATTTGCGGTTGAAAACCAAGGGCTTCCAGTTTGCTTCTAAATGCCAACACTGCAACTAAAAGAAGTCCCTTTTACATGTCATGTCGGAATGCCCAATAGATGTGTAAGTTTGGAATTATTTTACGAGATTTTTCCGAATCAACATTATTCATCCCCAAAATGTTTATCAGATAATGTGGGCATGGTATTACACTGGTGACTATATGAAAAAAGGACACATACGCATGTTAATGCCTTTATTTATTTTTTGGTTCTTATGGGCTGAAAGGAATGATGCAAAACATATAGACCTCGGTATGTATCCTAACAGAGTGGTGTGGAGAGTGTTAAAACTCATCCACCAATTATTTCATGGGAGGCAATTTCACATATGGCAATAGAGGGGTGATCTACAAATGCACAAGCATGGGGGCTAATATTTTAGCAGACATCCCCACATCCACCAAAAATATTTTCTTGGCACAAACCATCAGCAGGTGAGTTTAAGTTGAATGTTGATGGTAGCTCCAAGCATAATTTTCAAAATGCTATTGGCAGTGGACTTTTCCGAGATCATACAGGTATCATGATTTTTAGGTTCTTTGAAAATTTTGGATCTCAAAATTCAGTACAGGTAAAGTTAATGGCATTACATAGGGATTTACTTTTGTGTATTGAGCATAATATTAGTAGACTTTGGATAGAGATGGATGCAAAAGTAGTGGTACAAATGTTACAAGAGGGCCATCAAGGATCCTCTAGGACTCGTTATTTGCTTGCTTCCATTCGGAGGTGTTTGAGTGGTATCTTTTTTCGGATTTCACGCATCCATAGAGAAGGCAACCAGGCTGCAGATTATCTCGCAAATCAAAGGCATACGCACCATAACCTGCAAGTTTTTTCACAAGCAGAAGGTTAGTTCAAAGGTATTCTTAAACTAGATAAAGTTAGCTTACCTTATGTTCTTGTTTTAAATGAATGTAAGGGAGTAGGACTTTTAGTTTATCTTTGTGTTTTTTATTTAGTTAATTTCATAGAATTTTGTAGTATGGAAGTGTTTCAATTTTATGACGATAGTAAAGAACATGGTCATAAAATGAAACATCCTATTCTAGGCACTCTTCTTGATCTTTCTCGGGCTCATGTAACTCTAGAGGTTTGGTTTATTTCCCCCTCCCTTTTGTACTTAATTTTCATGATTATTAATAAAACATTTTATAGCTAGGCCCTGCGAGAAATTCTAGCATAAAAAAATTACTATGTGGATCACCATTAGAGGCCGAATGTCAGTTAAAAATCCACTACGCAAGTATACGTATCGAATAGACAGTATATTAGCAAGTAGAGTATCGTTCCCACGAAGAATTGATCTAAAACTTTACTAATTACTAAAATTAAAACAATTTAATTTTATCCAAATAATCCAAATTAATTTAATTAAAACTAATAAACTAGAATTTAAAATAACGAGAAAAATCAAAACAATAACAACTGGAGAAAATATCAAATTAAACAAACCTAGGATTACAATATCCCTCACACTTCATCTAAATTTTACCTCTTCTCCTTAACTTATTTCAATGGGTTGAATTGCTAACCTAGAGTCCTAAATTATTTATAAGGGTCTCCCGACTCGTCCTATAAAAATATCTATTTTAACCAAAACACTATATCCCTATGTGATTTGAAATTAAAATAGACTTATTAAGTTCAGGCTCTAATCTGGCTATATATGGCCTATAGGTATATCCCTACCTATACGCAAATCATTTAACATGATCATATGCTATCCCAATTTTAGTCTACTCTAAACTCCCTCTCCCAAGTTTGTTTAGGTTCCTAAATCAATTTAATTGGTGATCAGGCAATTAAAAGCATTAAGAACAAATTGAAATAAATAATTCAATTCCCATTGAAAATAAGTAAGAACAAGATTAAAAACTTAGACTACATGTGAGTTCAATTGCAATCCTAGAAAAAGAAAATTAGCTACTCATAATTGTAAAATCAAATAACATTGTATAAAGTTCAACCATTGAAAATAACAAGAAGAATAAAAGCTAAGGAAGAAAACAAAAGAATTGCCGCTTTGATCTCCGGGTTTCCGCTTCAACTTCTATCTTCTTGAATCTCCAAAGGTTCTCTCCAAATTCTTCAAAGACATTCTATTTATACTAACAAACTTAACCTAAACTTCCTTTAGTTGACCTAGGGTTTAATTGGGCTTAAAAACATAATGACAAGCCCAAAAATCACTTGACAGTTTTTACAAATTTCCATTCCCGACACAGTACATCTAGTAACTTTCCAATGCGATTTTCTCCTTCTTCAAGGCAGAATTGGGCAAAGTAATCTCATGAAAGTTGTAGCTCTATCTCTTATCTTTCCAATGGTCTAAAAATCGTAGCAATTGGAGTTCTGTAGCTCGAGATATGGCTAAAAAACTGAAGTATATGCGAGCAGATTTCTGGATCTTTCAGCACCTTACTTTCCAAAATTAAACCCAATGACTTTAGGTCCTACCAAAAATATAAAAACTAATAAATATTAATCAAATTAAAGGAAATAACATAAAATTAAATAACTTACTTAAAAATAAACTAAATATAAAAATAACTAAAAATTAAGAAATTATATTTAAAAACTAAGGACTTAGCTAAAATTTAATAACAAAATTGGAATAAAGTAATTCTATAAAATAGAATTATCACACCCCCAAACTTAAGATTTTACTAGTCCTCGAGCAAAAGAAAAGAATCACAAAAAGAAAACGCAAACATGAAAATCCTTGAACGAGAGATAGAAATACCAAATCATGATTTCTCAATTTTTCCTCGGAAATTAACTCAAATTCTAGCTTAAGGTAAAATACAATTAATCTTTAATTTCATGTATCAATTCAAGCGAAACTTTATTTTTCGAATGGACTTCCGTGTGTGTGTGAATGCTCTTTTATAAAGAATATCATGCAATTCAAATTAGTTCATGCCAAATCTAAGCATAGATTAGTACTTGGATCCCATAAGTTTGCTTTTCATCTCTCTCTCCACTAATGTAGATTAACACTTATTCACGAATCAATAGGTCTTTATCAAGCTTGTAATGTAAGGCTAGGGTCAAGGTATGATAAAAGATATATTTAGGCTCAAATTCACCCTAAGCACTTAATCAATCTAGGACACATAAAGAGCTCAAAAAAAAATTTTTTTTTTTAGCACCCTCAAACTTGAAGTAAACTTTCCTTTGTACCGCACTTTGCTTTCTTTTCTTTCTCTTTTTTTTTTTATTTTTAACCCTCAAACTTATTTTTGACAATTATAACAAGGGGTAATTTTTCCAACAACCTTCATTATTTTTTTTTTCAAACCTTTCTTCCTCAATTTATTCTTTAAGCTCAAATCATTCCTTAGAAAGATTAAAATACTTAAAAGGTGAAAGGTTCAAATTATTGGATTTAAACAGACAGGCCAAGGCTACATAATTAGGTAATTACAAAGAAAAGGTAAATTAGGCTCAAAAAGGGTGACTAAGGATAAATATAACAAGGTAGGCTCAAAAAGCTCAAACGGTCCAAAGATGGCCTAAATCACTTTCTATCCTAAGTGTTATCTAAGATTTCGCCTCGAGAGAGAATCAAACAAATTCTAGAATTCATGATTTCACTATACTTTTTCATCAACATAAACTTTATCTAAAGCACATAAAAATTCTAAGTAAAAGAGTATAGTGCTCAATTTATTGGAAGTCACACTCTAAAATAAAATTAATACAAGAATATCACATAAAATTAAATCATAACTATATGCTTCCCAAAAGCTAAGAATCCAAAGATAATTAACATATCATCCTAGGATTGGGACAATCATGAATAAGGTGCAGCTATCTCATTTTTTTTTTTTAATTTTTTTGAAAACACAAATGAAACATGCAAAAAATGCAAAATATAAACATGCAAGACAAATTCTGAACCAAAACTAACTAAAAATTTCTATACTACCCCCAAACTTAGAATAAACATTGTCCTCAATGTGATAAAAGAAAATAAAGAAAAAGGACAAGAATACTCCCCTAACTCCTGAGTGGAAGACTATGAATCCTCTGCATCATCACCTCCAAGATCATCGTCCGAGTCAGAATCCGTAGGAAATGAAAGAAACGTAGTCATGTCCATCCCAATGTAGGCACCATAAGCTCTCATCATCTGTTCAAGTGCCCGATTTTGCCTTTCTTGACGATCTAAGCGACGATCAACACGCTCCATCCATTGAGCGATACTGCGTGTGGGCATGGCTTGGGAGGTTGGAGGAACAGCTTGTGAAGATGAAGGGGCGGCCTGAGAAGAACTACCAGCGATTGGTGCAGATGGCTCGAATCTCTGCAGAATACTCATGGTGATTGGAAGTTTTGGTTGTTGCAATTCTTCGCCATCGCTCCAAGACACACCAGCTTTCGCACATAAAGCAGTAATTAAGAAAGGGAAACCGATACCGTCTCGTTTTGTGCAGCCCGTATGTAAGATGGCATGCGAGATCACCTTACCAATATCAATGGACTTATGGGTGACAATGGCATAGATAAGCACTGCACGATCCCTCGTGACATCACTGATATGAGTGGAAGGGAGCAATCGTGCCGCTACAAAATGCAACCAAGCCTTGGACTCTGTTTTCATGGCACTACGTTTAAATGACACTGGCTCCCCATGTGATGTCTTCCATTGAGCTCCCTCAACACACAACGTCGATATAATCTCATTACAGTCTTGATGATCGCCCAAATATTGCTCATATTCATCATTCTCGATATTTGGAGTCCCAAAAAATGCATTGATAGCCTGGCTGTGAAAAGGGACTCGTTTACCACGGACAAATGCTACATTATCAACATGCTCGGCTGCATTGGCATAAAATTCGCGAACTACAGGTACAACTGCGGCTTCAGGTTGAGTGGTAAATGTGAGCCAATGTCGATCATGAAGCATGTCGAAAATCGCCTCGTAGGGTGAGGGAGGAATATCGATTCCTCGTTCAGGAATGGGTACTTTGTTGATCAAGGACGTGTGATATCGCTCCGAGGCTTCAGTAGAGACGAATTTCGATCTATCAAAAGACCCACTGGAACTTGCTTTGGATCTTTTTGGTGCCATTCCTAAAAAAATTACTTCTCAAAATAAGTCCAAAGGAAAAGAATAATAATAACTGCAAGTACTGTTGCATAATCATGTACATGGAAAGGTCCCATAATCACGAAGTGAAGTACTTTCTGTCTGATGTAACAACCTACATTCTAAAAGTGCATTGACAACCTCACTAAGATGCAAACAACGTTCAGCTAGTCTTCGCATAATCAGATTCGACACAATGCACAAGCCAACATAAAAATAAAAATAATTCTTGACCAATGTACGCATGCAAAATGATCAACCATGGCACGAGTTGCACCAACAACTCCAGAATGTATTCCTACGGGCTAATCCAAACATCAACAGTTAAACACAATATTAAACCATAGGTTCCTTCACCAACCAAGCAGTTAACAATTATAGTGGCAGCAAATAAAGTCCAGGAATGCATGGAATGAGTGAAACGAATTAAGCATCAATCATGAAAAACCACTACACTCAAAGCATAAAGTAATGGGAAATAGAAAAAGAAACATCCACAAACCTGCACAATGGAAACATTAAATGGGCATTGTTTTTTTTTTTTTTAAATTTGTAGAGAGAGAAAGAGTGTGTGTGTGTGAGAGAAGGAAAGAGAAAGCTTACCTGGAGGTAGGAGTGAGGGTGGTGGGTGCAAGAGTGGAATGGAAACTAAACTAAAAAAAACTAAGTAGAAATAATGTGTAACAAAGAAAAAAACTTGAGTGAAAAGGAGAGAGAGAGAGAGAGAGTTGCAGAAAAAATAATGGAGGGGGAAGGGGGATGGGCGGCAGAAAGAGAGAAAAGTGAAAACAAGAGAGAGAAAAAAAATAAACAAAAGATAAAAGAATAAAAAAAACATAAAATAAAAAATTGAAATTCAAAAGGGGTTAGGGCTATCGTCGAATACCGCGTCACCCGAAGAGTAGAATCGGGTTTGAGCGCTGCGGCGCTGAGGCTTCTGGTTGTGCTGCTTTGGCAGCACATTTGAGGGCCGCAGCCCTCAATTTGAGGGCCGCGGCTCTGATGCTCTTCTTTTTTTTTTTTGAAATTTTTTTTTTGAATTTTTTTTTTGAATTTTTTTTTAAATTGTGTTTTGAAACTAATTTCCTGCAAAAGAGACATGAAAAGAAAAATTAGAATAAATAAACTAAAATAAAACTCATGAAATAAAATAATGATGAAAATAAATAAATAAGGTTGAGGAACTTGGGTTGCCTCCCAAGAAGCGCTTCATTTATAGTCTTCGGCTGGACTGTAGCGGACTCTAGGTCGTGTCAAGCAAGTGAATTGAGGACTTTTGACGATTAATTTCGCCTCCCCAATAATGCTTCAATCTTTGTCCGTTGACCTTAAATTTTCGACCATCTGTCCCTTGAACTTCAATTGCTCCATGTGGAAATACCTCATTGACAATAAACGGATCAGACCACCTTGATTTGAGCTTTCCCAGGAATAGCTTCAAACGAGAGTTATAAAGCAACACTGATTGTCCCGGTTCAAAACTTCTTTCCATTATCTTCTTATCATGCCATTGTTTTGTTTTCTCTTTGTAGAGTTTGGCATTCTCATAAGCTTGAAGGCGAAATTCATCGAGTTCATTTAATTGCAATAACCTTTTCTCACCTGCTGCTCGTAAATCAAAGTTCAACTTCTTCACAGCCCAAAAAGCATTATGCTCAAGTTCCACCGGTAAGTGACAAGCTGTGCCAAAGATCATCTTGTAAGGAGACATGCCAATCGGAGTCTTATAAGCTGTCCTATATGCCCACAATGCATCATCTAATCTTTTTGACCAATCTTTTCTTGTGGGACATACAGTTTTTTCCAAAATCCTCTTGATTTCTCTGTTTGATACCTCCGCTTGGCCACTGGTTTGAGGATGGTACGCAGTTGCAACCTTGTGTTTAACTCCATACTTCGCTAAAAGTGCATCAAAATACTTGTTGCAAAAGTGACTTCCCTCATCACTAATAATTGCCCTTGGAGTGCCAAATCGAGTGAAAATATTTTTCTTTATGAAATTGATCACTACCTTTGAATCATTATGCCGAAAAGCTGCCGCTTCAACCCACTTGGAGACATAATCAACAGCAAGCAAAATGTATTTGTTGTTGTTTGAAGATATGAAAGGACCTATGAAGTCAATACCCCATACATTAAAAATTTCAATCTCCATGATGTTGTTGAGAGGCATCTCATGTCACCTTGAGATGTTGCCCACTCTTTGGCACCTGTCACAATGCAAAACAAAATTGTGAGCATCCTTAAATAATGTAGGCCAATACAAACCTGATTAGAGGACTTTAGCAGCAGTACTTGTTCCTCCAAAGTGTCCTCCATAATCTGAAGAATGGCAGTGGTGAAGCACACTTTGAATCTCTTCTTCTGGAACACATTTTCTGAAAATTTGGTCTTTACACTGCTTAAACAAGTAAGGCTCATCCTAAAAATAAAATTTGACATCATGCAAAAATTTCTTTTTCTGATGAAAATTTAACTCAGAGGGAATAATATTGCTTACCAAATAATTCACAAAATCAGCATACCAAGGAAGGGATTCCTTACCAACTTGAAGGATTTGTTCATCAGGAAAAGTTTCCTTGATTAAGGTGGAATCCTTACCTTGAGCTTCAATCTCCAATCGTGAGAGGTGGTCAGCCACTTGATTTTCTGTTCCTTTTTTGTCACAAATCTCGAGATCAAATTCTTGAAGTAAGAAAATCCACCTTATCAATCTTGGTTTCGCATCCTTCTTGGCAATCAAATATTTGATAGCTGAATGGTCAGTGTACACTATCACCTTTGTCCCCACAAGATAGGAGCGAAATTTGTCAAAAGCGAAAACTACAGCCAAGAGCTCCTTTTCTGTTGTGGTATAATTTTTCTGGGCATCATTCAAAGTCTTGCTAGCATAATAGATTGAATGAAAGACTCTATCCTTCTTTTGTCCCAAAATAGCTCCCACCACATAATCACTCGCATCACACATTAGTTCAAAAGGGAGAATCCAATCGGGACTAATTATAATAGGTGCAGATATTAATCTTTTCTTCAAATCATCAAAAGCAACAAGACACTCATTATCAAACTTAAATGGCACATCTTTCTCCAATAAATTGCAAAGTGGTTTAGAAATTTTAGAAAAGTCTTTAATAAATCTTCTATAAAAACCAGCATGACCAAGAAAACTTCTAATACCTTTGACATTTATTGGAGGTGTTAGTTTTTCAATTGCTTCAATTTTTGCTTTATCTACCTCAATGCCCCTACTAGAGATCTTGTGCCTAAGGACAATACCTTCTCGTACCATGAAGTGACATTTCTCCCAATTGAGCACCAGATTCGTTTCTTCACATCTCTTGAGTACCCTAGCAAGATTCAAAAGACAGTCATCAAAATTATTCCTAAAAACAGAAAAATCATCCATAAATACCTCCAAGCACTTTTCCACCATGTCTGTGAATATGGCCATTATACATCTCTGAAAGGTGGCAGATGCATTACATAATCCAAATGGCATTCTTCTAAAAGCAAAAGTGCCATAAGGACATGTAAATGTAGTTTTCTCTTGATCTTCAAGAGCAATAGCAATTTGGTTGTAACCAGAATAACCATCAAGAAAACAATAATATTCCTTACCAGCTAAGCGGTCCAACATTTGATCAATGAATGGAAGAGGGAAGTGATTTTTCCTTGTAGCTTTGTTGAGCTTGCGGTAGTCCATGCACACTCTCCATTCAGTCACAGTTCTTGTTGGAATGAGCTCATTATTATCATTGGTAACCACAGTCATTCCTCCTTTCTTAGGAACACATTGAACTGGACTTACCCATGAACTATCAGAGATAGGATAAACTATTCCAGCATCCAACCACTTGATGATTTCCTTTTTAACTACTTCTTTCATGATAGGATTCAATCTTCTTTGTTGCTCAATTGTGGCTTTGTGATTTTCCTCAAGGAGAATTTTATGCATGCAAATAGAAGGGCTAATTCCCTTTATATCAGCTATGGTCCACCCAATTGCTTTCTTAAATTCTCGAAGTGTCCTCAATAACTTTTCCTCCTGCATGTTAGTAAGAGCCGCAGACATAATAACTGGAAGAGTAGAAGATTTTCCAAGAAATGCATACCTCAAATGATTAGGCAGAGGTTTAAGTTCCAAAGTAGGTGGTTCCTCAATGGAAGGTTTAGAAGCTGGAATCAGAGAAGCTGAAACATCTAAAGACTCAAATTGATGATTAGTCTTAAGTCTTGAGTGAGCATTTAACAAATTAGAATATTCAACAAACTCATCATCATCCCTGTTACAATTAGCAACTAAACATGCCTCAAGAGGATCATTGGGATTTTCTTCTAAGAAAACATCATGAGCAAAGTTATTTACCATACTCAAAGCAAAGCAGTCTTCAGATGTTACAGGCAATTTTAGAGCTTTGAAAATATTAAATGTTACCTGTTGGTCTTGAACTCTCAAAGTGAGCTCACCTTTTTCAACATCAATTAAAGCTCTAGCAGTGGCCAAGAATGGCCTTCCAAGGATGATTGGAATTTGCCTATCTTCTTCCATGTCAAGAATTATAAAATCAACTGGAAAAATAAATTTATCTACCTTGGCAAGAACATCTTCAATGATTCCCCTTGGGTATACATAAGAACGATCAGCCAATTGCAAAGTAACAGAAGTGGGTTTGCATTCCCCCAAACCAAGTTTCTCAAAAATTGACCAAGGCATTAAATTGATACTTGCACCCAAATCACTCAAAGCTTTTGCAAAAAATAAATTACCAATAGTGCAAGGGATAGTGAAACTACCTGGATCTTTGAGTTTTGGTGGCAGTTTATTTTGGAGAATAGCACTACACTCTTCTATAAGGGAAACAGTTCCAAACTCACCTAGCTTTCTCTTTTTGGAGAAGATGTCCTTCAAGAACTTGACATAACTAGGCATTTGTTCCAACGCTTCAGCAAAAGGAATATTTATGTGTAATTTCTTGAAGACATCGATGAATTTTTGAAACTGCTTTTCAAGCTTTTGCTTTTGGAGCCTTTGTGGAAAAGGTGGTGGAAGATGGATGACTTGAGAAGTTCTTTCATCTTCAACCTTTACTTCTTCTCGCTGTTCACTTACATTCTCACTCTCACAAAATCCTTCTTTCTCAACAAGTTCATGTTCAAGTTCTACTGTTTTTTCTTTCACCCTTTCAATCTCTTTTCCACTCCTTAAAGTGATTGCTTGGCATTGTTCCTTACCTTTGGGGTTGATTTGTGTATCACTTGGTAAGGCACCTTATGGTCTATTGTTGATGGAATTTGCAAGCTTTCCTACTTGGGTCTCAAGATTTCTCAAGGAGGCTGCTTGACTTTGAATCAAAGCTCCTTGACTTTGAATTAAAGCATCATTCTTGGACATATATTGCAAGAGAAGTTCTTCCAGGTGGGACTTCTTTTCAGGAACTGGTGGTCTAACTTGTTGCTGGAAACTAGGAGGCATGATGGGTTTTGGATTGGAAGGCCCTGCATTGTTATTCCATGAAAAGTTAGGGTGGTTTCTCCAACCAGGATTATAAGTATTGGAGTAAGGATTATTCTGCTGTCTATTAAAGTTCCCCACAAACTGGACTGATTCAGAATTATATGGACATTGATCATGTGAATGGCCATCTTCACACATCTCGCAAACTACTGATGAATTTTGAACTGCATGGACTCCCAGTGTGTCAAACTTTTTGGTCAGTGCAGCCACTTGTGAAGCTAATTGAGCAGTTAAGTTGCCAAGTGCATCAATTTCATAAGCTCCAACCACTTTTCTCGATCCCGACCTTTCTGAAGGCCATTGATAATTATTAGAGGCCATCTCTTCCAACAAGTTATAGGCATCTGCAGCATTCTTACTCATTAATGCCCCACTAGCAGCAGCATCAATTGTAGTTTTAATTGACCCAACCAGCCCATTGTAGAATGTTTGAACTTGCAACCAATCAGGAATCCCATGATGTGGACATCTTCTCAATAATTCCTTAAACCTTTCCTAAGCTTCATACAATGACTCACCATCAAATTGTGTGAACGAGGTAATATTGTTCCTCATCTTTGCAGTCTTTGCAGGGGGGAAGAATTTTGCAAGAAACTTTTGAGCCAGTTCTTCCCATGTAGTGATAGACCCATTAGGTAGTGAATTAAGCCAGCTTTTTGCTTTATCCCTCAGAGAAAACGGAAACAGTCTCAATCTGATAGCATCGTCAGTTACTCCATTGTATTTAAAGGTGTCGCAAATCTCCAAGAAATTTACCAAATGAGAATTAGGATCATCACTCGGTAACCCACCAAACTGGACTGAAGACTGAATCATCTGAATGTAAGCTGGTTTAATTTCAAAATTGTTGGCATTAATGGACGGTTTCCTAATACTTTGGTGCAAACCTTGCAATAGCGGAACAACATAATCTCTCAGTGCTCTATTTGCTTCAGGAACCAGATTAATGGCATTATTGCCATTGTTATTGTTATCCCCAGCCATTGTCTGATTTAAAGCTGCAACTAGCGAATTCTCCCTTCGTAGCCTTCTGAAAGTTCTTTCTATCTCAGGATCAAAAGGAACAAGATTCAAGTTGTTTCTTCTTTGCATACAATGACTAAAGATACTTGTAAACAAACCAAAACTAATATTAAAACAAGAAAAATAAAATTTGAAGTAAGACTAAATTGCTTGGTATTAGTATTAATAAAAATTCTAGAAACAATTCCCCGGCAACGGCGCCAAAAACTTGTCAGTTAAAAATCCACTACGCAAGTATACGTATCGAATAGACAGTATATTAGCAAGTAGAGTATCGTTCCCACGGAGAATTGATCTAAAACTTTACTAATTACTAAAATTAAAACAATTTAATTTTATCCAAATAATCCAAATTAATTTAATTAAAACTAATAAACTAGAATTTAAAATAACGAGAAAAATCAAAACAATAACAACTGGAGAAAATATCAAATTAAACAAGCCTAGGATTACAATATCCCTCACACTTCATCTAAATTTTACCTCTTCTCCTTAACTTATTTCAATGGGTTGAATTGCTAACCTAGAGTCCTAAATTATTTATAAGGGTCTCCCGACTCGTCCTATAAAAATATCTATTTTAACCAAAACACTATATCCCTATGTGATTTGAAATTAAAACAGACTCATTAAGTTCAGGCTCTAATCTGGCTACATATGGCCTATAGGTATATCACTATCCTATACGCAAATCATTTAACATGATCATACGCTATCCCAATTTTAGTCTACTCTAAACTCTCTCTCCCAAGTTTGGTTAGGTTCCTAAATCAATTTAATTGGTGATCAGGCAATTAAAAGCATTAAGAACAAATTGAAATAAACAATTCAATTCCCATTGAAAATAAGTAAGAACAAGATTAAAAACTTAGACTACATGTGAGTTTAATTGCAATCCTAGAAAAAGAAAATTAGCTACTCATAATTGTAAAATCAAATAACATTGTATAAAGTTCAACCATTGAAAATAACAAGAAGAATAAAAGCTAAGGAAGAAAACAAAAGAATTGCCGCTTTGATCTCCGGGTTTCCGCTTCAACTTCTATCTTCTTGAATCTCCAAAGGTTCTTTCCAAATTCTTCAAAGACATACTATTTATACTAACAAACTTAACCTAAACTTCCTTTAGTTGACCTAGGGTTTAATTGGGCTTAAAAACATAATGACAAGCCCAAAAATCACTTGACAGTCTTTGCAAATTTCCATTCCCGACATAGTACATCCAGCAACTTTCTGATGCGATTTTCTCTATCTTTGAGGCAGAATTGGCGAAAGTGATATTCATGGAAGTTGTAGCTCTATCTCTTATCTTTCTAATGGTCTAAGAATCTCAGCAATTGGAGTTCTGTAGCTCGAGATATGGCTAAAACACTGAAGCATATGCAAGCAGATTTTTGGATCTTTCAGCACCTTACTTTCCAAAATTAAACCCAATGACTTTAGGTCCTACCAAAAATATAAAAACTAATAAATATTAACCAAATTAAAGGAAATAACATAAAATTAAATAACTTACTTAAAAATAAACTAAATATAAAAATAACTAAAAATTAAGAAATTATACTTAAAAACTAAGGACTTAGCTAAAATTTAATAACAAAATTGGAATAAAATAATTCTATAAAATAGAATTATCACCGGACAATTATGCTTCTACAGTTTGCTATGTCTAGTTTGTGTACAAAAGTTAAAAATGAAAAGCTAAGGAGGACTCAACCAAAGAATACCTCAAACTTTTAGGTATATTGAAATCTTTCTTTTATGGTTTTTCTAGATTAGTTTCAATTAAAGTGATCTATAGCTTAGTGTATTAAAATTTTAATAATATTCCACTATGTATGATTACCTTAGCATGATACAAATCCCCTTCAAAAGGGGGAATGAATAGCACTTTTAAAGAAATTTGATGGAAACGTTTAAGGTTGAAGAACTTTTAAAAGATTTTGAAAATAAAAGTTTCAAACTTGTAAAGACAAAAATCACCAAAAAAGGATAAAGATAAATAGACAAAACACAAGTATTTATAATGGTTCGATCCCCTTGACCTACATTCACTACCTTGATCTTCAAATCAAGGATTTTCAGCCCAGCTTCACTAAACCAGTGGAATTGACAACTTCCACCGGGTGAGTTTCTAATCAAAGCCCAAAACACTTCTAAGATTCCCTGAGCTCTCCTAAGCTTACTTTACCCCTTAGAGTGTCTTTCACACTCTAAGTAAACAAGAAATAGAGAAAAGATGAAGTACAATTGATCACTTAGCTGATCTATGATGTACAAAGTTAAGCTCACACACTTTTTCAAAGGATGGGAGTGAGACATGCAACGACCTTCTCCCCCGATGGTTACCAACATCCGAGACTTGCTAGTGAACCCGCTAAATCTTGAACAAGCCTTAGTTGAGATTCTGGATAACTAAAACCAACATACAACATTAATGCTATCATTATTTAGATCCAATAAATAGTTGTAATTAAGGTGTAGCAGCTAGATACAATATCCTCGTTTAACCAAACTTCAGGATAGTTTCCACAACACACTTAACATCCATTACCCAACCTTAAAGTTTTTAGCAAATACATTTTCGATGAACTAACAATAATTTTATGAGTCTAATAGTTTTACACAACATGATTCTATTCAATGGAGCAACTCGGAATGGAAGTCTAAGAGATCCCATTACCCATGTCGCAGCGAATCAAGATATGTTGGACAATACACTTACACTGATCACTTATTTGCGAAAAAAAAGATAGAGGGTGACTCCCACAAACTCAGTGATCATCAACTCCGTTAGCAGGGCGTAGATGGGAAAAAAGCTAGGGACAAAAGTTTGAATGTTAAAACATAAGAATTTATATAAACAATTTAACTCAAAAAGGAGATTTGTGCTTTATGTGTAAAACAAAGAATTTTAATGCAAGGTAATTATTTCGAACAATATATCAAAACCAGTGCAAATAAAGATTTCTACAGTCTAAATCAACTTTACTCAAATCAAGTCAATATAAACATGCATGCTCCCATAAAATCAAACATTATTAAACTTATACACAAGTTCATAAATCATCTCATCCTTGAGGAATTTAAATGCAAAAGTACTATATAAACAATGAAGTTGCAGAACATCTTGTAATCCTCACCATGCGAAAAAATTCATGTTCGAAAACTCAAAGAAATATCACTCTTGAGTAGGTAAACATAGTAATCACTTGTGGACCCGCTTCCACTTAATAACATCCAGGAGCCTCACTCTATTGGATTCCCACAACCATGGCAGTCTCAACGATGTTGGCTGACATCAGAGAAATCATGTGGTCGCAACTATGTATGTCACTTATGGCCTAGCCACGTATACATATCATAGACTGTGACCCCAGCCACGTTTAACAGCTCATCTGTGACCCAAAGATTCTCTAGCTAGAGTTCACTTCTGCATAAGGGTCACACTATCCTGATGTGACATTTGGCTTACTCTCGAATCTCCCAATTTGATAAAACCATTTAAAAATCAAATTGGTATCTCAAAAGCTAGTTTCAAAACCATTTCCAAAATGTTCATCATGGTAACATGATAAAATTCCTCTATAAGACCTTGTAATGTAAAACCTTTGCATGAGGTTTAATCATCAAATCAGCATTGTGAACATGTATTTTATACATGAATGCACATCACAAAAATAATAAAGCACATTTTGATATAAACCGTGTTAAAGCACTTGTTTCCTGATTTCTAAAATGCTTTACATATATAGCTTATATATATATATATTGTGAGACCCTGTCGAATTTGTTAAAAGCCGGTATTATATCTAGCAGTACAATTAAGTAAATCGAACCTTAAACTACCTCAAATAGAAGTTCTAAGAGGAATTTGAAAATTTTGAAACCCACAGAATGGCTAAGAATAGTGATTCGGAGTTTAAGGTCCAGTCTGGAGTCAATCGGGAAAATTGACCGATTAGGGACAGAATGGTCATTTTGCCATTTGATGAATAAATGGAGATTTTTAGCCAAGGTTTGATCACATTGGACCAAGAATAATTATATGAAATACAGTTATGATTATTGGAATATACAATGATGTTTAGCAATGTAAAATTGTGATTCTCGATGTTTTTAGAGCATAAGGGTAAAATGGTAATTTTACCACTAGAGGACTAAACGGGAATTTTTTTGAAAACATTTTTACCCCATTTGGTTAATATTGATCAATATTAGTGTTATTTGAGGTTGGACTGTGAAAATAATATAATTCTGGTACATTTCAGAGTATAGGGGCAAAATCGTAATTTTACCATCCCGAGGGCAAAACAGTAATTTTTCACCACCAGAACATATTTTTCCAGCCATGGTCATCTTTTGATCATATCTTGATTTAGAATAATCATGTGGTGGAAAATTATGGAAGAAAAAGTCAAAAAAGTTAGAAAAATGGGCAAATAAGCATGCGACATGTGGCATGCTTGATTATTTTATTATTAAGGCACAAAAATCAGCCCATTAAATCTCTAATTCCCTCACATATTCGGCCTAAGCATCCAGCAACACGAACAAAGGAAGAACAAAGGGAAAAAAAGAAAAACCTAGGTAGAAAATCAAAGAGAAAGTGAAGAAATCAAGGAAACAAGCTAGGTAAGTTAGAAATTCTTTAAATCTCCTTGATACCTAGCTAATCTATGCTTTTGTTCTTGATTTCCATGGTTGAATATTGAGATATCATGATGAATTCAATTCTGAAAAATGGGTATGGAAGAGGAATTGTTGTTAGAATAATTTGATTTTAGACTATGTTGATGTTTAGAGGTAGTTAAGCATGGTTATGAACAAAAGCACAAAAGAAATATTCAATTTCTCTAGGACTCTTTGTTGGCCGAACCTAGGGTGTTGAGAATCCCTGAGGAATTGTTTCATTTCAAATGAAATGATTTCATTTGAAATGAAATAAATTAGAAAATGATAAATTAAAGTGAAAAAGTTTGGTAGGAAAAATTTCAGTGCTAATGCATTGTAATGGCTGAATTTTTCCATGAAGAAAGGGAAAAGTTTAAATGCTGAAATTTGCACTATTTAAATGGCATGTGGTGATTTAAGGTATTAGAAAAAGAATGGTGCAATTTGGAATCAAATCGAATGCATTGGCCAATTTATCGGATAATCGACCGAATTAGGTCAACACCGCGTTTAAGGGAATGATCGAGTATTTTATGCATCCGTATAGAAATTAGGTTAATTCTATACCTAATTAGCACCAATATAGTAATTAAATTATTGTGTTGTTTGTCAAGGTGGTGAGATTTCTGATAAAGGTAAGAAAATCGCACTCGAGGATTAGCAGTCGAAGCGCTCGAATTCGACTCCCGGAAAACCTGTGAGTGAATTTGCATCTCAAAAATGGTTTTGGGAAATATGAACTTATTGAATAAAATGCTTGAATGATTTTATTCAATCTTCTTTAAAAGAATGAGTACCATGGGATTAAGCTTTTCGTAAAATATTATTTTATTGATGTGAAATTTTATTATGTTGAATATTGCTCATCTATATGATTGCGATGCATCTGTGTACCTTTATATGGTGCTTACATGTATTGTTAATAAATTATGTGAAATCGATGTAATGGTATGCAAAGTGGGGACGGCGATACGTAGCGCCCACAATCTCCTAGAAATTTAGAATTGAGCAAAATGGGGATGGCGATGTGTAGCACCCACGATTCTTAGAAAATTTGAGTTGAGTAAAGTGGGGAAGGCGATACGTAATGCCCACAATTTTTTAAAAAATTCAGAATTGAGCAAAGTGGGGACGGCGACACGTGACGCCCACGATTTCTGGAAATTATCACGCTGAACTTTGGTGAAGCATGATTCGCTGTCCAGGGGCTTGTAGGGACGGCGATGCGTAACGCCTGCAAGTGCTCAGATAAATGTCTTTGTGTATATATATATATGATTTCTCATGTCTTTGTGTATATATGTGATTGTATGGTATGGAATTGCCTTAAATTGAGAAAAAAGGATTTTACATGAAACCCTCATACAGATGAGCGAAACCCTCGTGCAGTGATGGTTTTGATTTCGCTACGATGCAGTAGAAATTTCGCTACAGCAATAATGGTCGATTTTTCTATCTAGCTAAAAAAATCTTGGGGTAAGTGGAAATGGTTTAAATATTAGTTAGAAAGAAAAATTATCTCGTTTTCAACTGGTGCATCATGATTGTTAAATTTCTTGATTGAGATTGCTTGTTCCCTTTTAATATTCACTCACTGAGTTTCGTGCTCACATTTTATAAAATTCATGTTTTCAGATCAAGAGACTATTGGACTCTAGATCGAGGAGTCCCCGTAGTGCATCTCCTAGTTAGAAGGTGGGCATTCAGTAGCAACCCATTTCTTTTATTGTAAATGTCTCCGCTGGAAGTGATGGGTCTTTTTGTATTGTGAATACAATCTAACTATGTGAATATGTGTATGCAGTGTAAATTGCTAAATACATGACTGGTATAGTGCATGTATATTCTATTGATAATGCCATTGTTAATTGGTTTTGTATGCACATTGGGTGCATCACGTGTGTTTGCATCACACTGTCGTACGATAAGTATAGTAAATGGATAAGCTTGCTTGGGCTTAGTGAGCTATGCTCATCGGGTCCTTGCGCCGGTCAAGGCCCGGGAATTTGGTCGTGACATATATTTACAAAACCTTCTTTTTGAAATAGCATGGCATTCACAAGCCTAACATTCTACCAACTCATGCTGTCCACAATTGTTCGTAAAATAAATTGGTATGTGTATTTGTTGGCTCAATTAGTTTTTGATGATAATAAAACATTCCTATTCATTTGTGTATAATGCTTTTACTTAAGTGTGCAGGACAAAGATTATAGGTAAATAATAAACCAACTCTCCATAAGTATGTGCCAAAAAATTAGATGAATATGGAGACAAGATTTATTATTGAGAAGGAAGGTCTTTCGTTGAATAAAGAAGTATGTTAGTCCACTAAGATTCAAATTGGAGAAATGGAGAGTTAAAGAATATTGAGAAACAGAACCAACTTAGTCGACCAAGAAATGAGTTAGTCGACTAAGAACTCTCTACCCGAATCTGTGACTAGAAGATAGAACGAACTTAGTCGACCAAGGAAAAAGTTAGCCAACTAAGAGCTCTTTGTCTGCAATTTGTACTAGAGCAGTACAAGACAGATTAACCGCTAGAATCAACTTCAAACTGTTTCCAACGATCATAAATTGCTAAACTGCCATCAGACTTGCTTTTCCAAGTATAAAAGAGTCTTCCAAAGGTTTGAGAAGAAGTTTTGAGAGAGATTTCAACACTTCCAAGTGAAAAAGAGTTGAGAACTTAGAAAATCTTCTTTGCACTTCACTGCACTCAAACACCCATCCTTTGTAATTGTTTTCTGTACTTAACCTTATACTATTTAAATCAACCATGTGATCATAGGTACTCCCCTTACTTCTCTTCTTGTATTCATAGAGTGAGGGATTCATTCTAAGTGGTTGCATCAAGCTAGGTTTGCTTGAAGGTATTAAGGTTTTAACTTAGCCTTGAAAAGTTAGGTGTTGCGTTTTAATTGAGCCCTTGAAAAACCATTGTAAAGGTTGTGGTTGAGCCTAGTAAAAGCCATTGTAAAAGCTTGGCAGGAGCTTGGCAATTACACCGTTTCTTAGTGAATTTTGGTGAAAATCCTTGGTTAGATAATCAAGTTAGTGGATGTAGGTCTTGGATTGAACCACTCTAAATCCTTGTCCATTGTCCACTTTGTTTTATTTTCTTTGTTTTCAAGAGTAGTTTCCAATCTTGATTGAGAGCCGAATTGTGCTATTCACCCCCCTCTAGCACATTTAATAGGAACCAACAAATTTGAAAAACATCTCTTAGGTCAAAAGCATATTTCAAATCACATTTAATATTTTTTAATTCATCATCTAAAGGTAAAGCTTTTTTTTCAAAAATTTATTCTTTAAAGCTAATTTCTCAAATTCAACATATAAACAATCATGCTCATTTTGAAATTCATCATAGGAAATATTATATAAATAAAAAATTAACTCAATTTCTTCACCTTTGGCCATCAAGCAAAAGTTGGCTCTTAATTTTATTTTTTCCTTGGTTTCTTTTTTTTCTTGTTCTTCCTTCATCTCTTGCTCATATATAGGGAGTGAGCCATATACTCACCTAGGGTAATGACATTAAGATCTTTGGCTCCTTAAATTGTTGTTACCTTTAGCTTTTAAGTCTTTGATAAGTTTCTAATGTCACGACCCAAAACTCCCATGAAGTCCGTGACAACTGCCACGATGTCCCGATAGACATTCATCTCTAGAAATGCCCACCAAAACCCCGCAAGGCTTTCTTATCAGTTTCCTTCGTTGAACATCATGTTTTTAATAATTTACCAGTCATTTTCTGTAGCGACCCCTCTTTGATCGCTACCAGCGTCCAAGACCTCCGAGAGATCCCTCCAAGTCCCGAATAAGCTTTTATAGATTTTCTCGTTAATCCACTACATTCAATCACCAAATAATATTGATACTTCCATATACTAAATTGAACTATAAATATAAAAATTAGTATAAACTTTTTACCTTTTTATTTGCAAGTTTATACATTAAAATCTAAAATTTCCAAGTTAATATTTATATAAAAATTTAGAATTCATTTACAACTTAATAAACAAATTGTAAAAATTCGACTTCTAGAAGCAGAGCGACTCGGAATAAAATGCTATGAGATGCTTTTACCTATCCATGGTGTACCGAACACACCAGTGACTACACGTTAGGCTGATCCTTGTTTGCAAAAAGGGAAATAATGGGGTGTGAGTCTCATAGACTCAGTGAATATCATCGACTCCGTGAGTAGGGCGTAGATAGGAAACAAGCAAACGACAGATCATTTGAGTATAAAAATGCAAGATTATAAAAATAATTTATTTCAAACGGGGATTTTGTGCCTTATATCAAAACCGAGAATTTCATATAGAGTAAAACCATTTTCGAATCAAATCGATAATATTGGGCAAGCTCCCGCAAAATCAAACACTAATCGAGCGTATACATTATTTACAAATTTCCTTGCACGCTAGGGAAAATTCACATGATAGTAAAATCAGGGGAGTTGGGAAAAATCGTTTACTTCCATTTCTCACCATGCTAAGAAACATAATTTAAAATGTTAAAACTTATTTCCAATCATGTAAAATAATTATATTTTATCAAAAATAAATAACAAGGCTTATGACTTCTTAAAAACTTGGCTCATGCCATAAAAACTCATATTCGGTGATACCTTGCGCCGGGGTATCCAACCGAATCCGGCAAGGTTGTTAAAATTTCTTAATCGTTCAAAACATAATCGATCCTTGGCGTTGGCTGAGTCACTTTCACGTGGGGGTTCGACGTAACGTGAACTCTAACCATACCTCAAGAGATATCCTTCGCGCCTCTCGTACCGAGGTATGAATATAACCGAGTATCGTGCCCCTCTAAATAGGCTGGTCCACAAAAACCCGCCATCACTACAGCGACTAATTAACCCACAAATCAAATAAAAGTACACTAGCATGACACAACAATTATTTTATACACAGCCTCTCAAGGCTAAATACACAGTGCATATAATTTCAACACAAATACCAATCTAGCCAGTCATGCTCACATTTTATCATAAGCCATTTAATTTCAAAACAATTTAGAAATCTCACTTCATTTATAAAAACTGTCTAAAAATAATTTATATCATTGAAATGTTGCCCAAAATTTATTGAATACATTCAATATAAACGTCATAAAAATCTATGATTATGCTCACGAAATAAAGCTTAATGCATAATTCATAAAATATTGAGTATAGGAAAATTAAATCTTGAAATAACGTATGCTCATTACACAAATATATATAAGGCACAATTTAAGAGATAAATCGGATTGAAAAGCTTGTTTCTCGTTTTTGAAATGCTTTACTTATACGACATACTTATACATATCCAAAATAATTTCTAAAATAATTTACAATCACAATTTTCTTAAAATTTTACAAACGTATGCCTTTCACAGTAATTCGCGTGTAATAAATCATGCGAATATATATATATGTATAGATATAGGAAAATTTTAAAATCGACACCCCCTACTCACTTCGTAATAGTGGGATGTTTCTTCACTATTTATTCGTATGCGTATTAATAATTATTCCTACTTGTCAGGTACCTACTTTGTTCGGTACACCTCCACGACAATTTTCCTAACATCAAATTTAAATTCAACATGCTTAATTGCACATTTATATGGGTAGCAACTTAATTAAAAATTCCTTAAACAACTTGTATATTTTTCATCTAAAATATGCATAATATTAAACTACCCATAAATCTTAAAATTTAATAATAAACTCACCATTGGGCCTCCCCTCCATGGGCTTTTCCAATTTTCTCTTATTAGGCTAAACCCAATTTTAATTCTTATTGGGCCTTGCCCAATTACTATTTTTTTCTACTTGGGCCATGCCCAATTTTATTTTTAATTTGGGCCATACCCACCATTTTTTTTCATCTCTTTTTCTTTTCTTTTTCTTTTCTTTTTCTCTTTTTCTTTCTCTCTTCTACGTTGCTTTCTTCCTCTTTTCCAGCCCGTTTCTCTTTCTTCTTCTTCCTCCCTTCACCATCGTTGCTCCTCTCTTTCTTTCCTCTCAAAAATCAGTCACCACATAGCTCATAAATTAGCCATCAAAACCGCACTTTTCAGCCTCCAAAAACCAGCAAATTTTTAGCCTTCAAAGTGCAAAATTTTCAGCCTTAAAAGTACAAATTTTTTAGCAATGAAAATCATAAATTTCCAGCCATAAAACTCACAAATTTCGGACAACTTAAACTTGGAATTTTCAACACCAAAATCAACTATAAAAAGCTCAAAATTTCCAGCAGCATCAAGCTTAATTTCCAGTATCAAGAACCTGAAATTTTCAGCACCTAAATCCCTTCAAAGTGCAGCCAAAACAGCCTCCAACAAAGTACAGAAATTTTCAGATTTTCTTAACTCCCTCAAGAATCGAATTTTCTTCTCTTTTTTTTCCTCCTTTGTTGCCAATTTTCTGCACTTGAACCAACTCTTTTTCTCCTCCAAAAGTGCAGCAAAATCAATCTTCTTCCTCCCACCAAAAATGGTCGAATTTTTCCTCTTTCTTCTCTTTAATGCTCGGCTAGTTTTTCTTGCTTCTCTTCCCACGGTTTTTCTTCTTCTCCTTCATCGTTCTTTCTTTTCTCTTATTTCTATTCTTTTCTTGCCTTTTCTATTCTCCTTAGCCGATCGTTCTAGGCCATTCTTACATCTTCTTTTTATTTCTTTCTTTGCCTCTTTATTTAACCAGCCACTTTATCTTCTTTTGCTTTCTTTTGTTTCCTTTTTATTATTTTTGTCTCTATTGACTTTTCCTACTTCTTTTTACTTTACATGTCATGCCACTCCTCCACATAAAAAATGTTTGTTTGATTTTTTAACCTCTTTTCTTTATTATTTAATCACCTTTTTTTTTCATTTTATTCTTACTTCTCCAAAATATTAAAATTCACATATAAATTTTCAACTTCATTTTATTCAATACACCTCCTTCAACTTCCTCGTAATTTAAAATTAGTTCATCCGACACATGTAAAAAATCTAATTTATGTCTATCTTCCTTCTCTTACACGTGTATAATCGAAATACTAAAATCGCATTTCAACGCGGTGTCTCTATAATGTTTAAATATTTTCCTACCGCGTTAACTCAACTAAAATGTGCGTCGTACGATTTTCACCGTTTTCGTCAAAAATTCTTCTTTACTGCTCCTCCCCCACTTAAATTAGTCATATTTCATTTTTCATGACTAATTTCGATAATAACTAAAAAATTAATATTTTAATATTAATTTATTAAATAAAATATTATTTTATTTCAAAAATTTTCACTTACTTTCTTTGGTCTTGAAACATATTATTATGTCTTGGTTTACCTCCGAATCATCCTTTAACTTACTAATTCACCTCCGACAAAAATATTTTTATTTAAGTATTATTTCTGAGCGTGCAGAATATTTTTCTTTTGAGCGTTTCTTTCATACTCTGTCATTCTTTAGCACACTAATTTGCATCAATTAATCCTTCGTTAAATCAACAAAGTCTTATTGGCGTCTAACGAAAGTACGAAGTGTTAAATTTTCAATCCAGAACAAATATAAAATGATTTTTGACTCACAAGAGCTTTTCGGTCATTACCTTTAAAAATTTTGAATCCAGATAAATACGTAGCAATTATGGGAAAACACGTATTTCGAAATGAAAAACGTGTTTTGTTATCTAAAACGTTCATTTTAAATGAAATAGAAATTTTCAGAATATAATGAAAATATTTAATAAAACATGAAAATTTCTTATAAAATAACATTTATGAAGGTAACAGTAAATACTTTTTATAACGTAAAAACAAAATATAATCATACATACTGTAATACAAATAAACAGAGTACGCAGTTACATTTACAGTGTCACATGGGCCCATGAATATACAAAAGTAAAGAGGACAGAAACCTACTGTTGAGGAGGTTGCAAAATCAATTGTCGTTCTCAGCAAACACAACTATCTACAAACTAGTCTAATCCTGAAAGGGTGGAAATGAGAGTGGTGAGCTTACACAACTCAGTGAGTAAGCAATTATCACCTAAAATATATAAAGGTGAGTAATATGAGACAATGAAAACTGTTTTTTTCCAGAAAGGTTTCATATTATACTTATTCATTTTGATCAATTACAGTAAATTTATTTCACCAAAATTATTAATAAGGCTTATGATTTCTTAAAAATCATGGCTTGTGCCATAAAAATCATACTCGGGGATACCTTGGCCGAGGCATCTAACCGAGTTCTCCAAGGCTGTTAAAATTTTATAATTTTTCCAAAACGTAATCGTTCCTTGGCGTTAGCTGAGTTCGCCTTCATGTGGTGGTTAGGCGTGAAGTGAACTCAATCATACCTCAGGATAACCCTTTACACCTCTACAGCTGAGATAAAAGTATATAGGGGGTTTTACCTTGCCACCTCTAAATAGGCTGGTCCATGAAAACCCATCTACTGAAGTAGATAATAATCCACCAATTAAATAAAAATTTCAATAGCATGAATTGGCAATTTTATTGCTAAGCAATTTATCAGTACAAAACATACAATTCACATTTTTCAATATAATTAACAAGTCAGCCAATCATGCCACAATATCATAAGCCAATTGAATCAACTCAAACTTTACAATAAAACGGGGGTCTCCAATTACTCAAATTTTCAAATCAATCATACAGTTTTCAATTCAATTTATAAAAATTAAACTTATTTTATATATTCAATGAATTTAGAAAATTTACATTTTTCTCATAAAATAGGCATTTCACCAAACCAAATAATTTTATAATAAAATCATCAAATTGAATAAAAATTACTTTAGATAAATAAGGTGATAAATAGTTTACTCACAGTATTCAGAAGTTCAAATCTCGGAATACTCTGACTAGTGATCCTCAAGCGCAATTTCCTTGCCTTTGTCAGAGGTCTCACCACCTTGACACAGTTTAAAATCAAGGAATTTACTACATTGCCCATAAATTGAATTAAACTAATTTAGATCCTATACTAATGCATGATATGCAGTGTAATTTATCCAATTATCGCTTAAACGCAGTGTCGACCTAATTCGGCCTATTACTCGATAAATTAGCCATCGCGTTCGATTTAATTCCAAATTGCTCCATTCTTTTTCTAATACTTCAAATCACTTAACATAAATCAAATAACCTAAATTTCAGCTTAATCAACTTCACAATTTCTCATGGAAAAATTCGACCATAAATGTGCATCACCACTAAAAATTTTCCTACTAAATTTTCTCACCATAATTCATCATTTTCTAAGCCTTTTCCCTTGAAATAACAACAATCCATCATTCACAAACTTCACCTAGGGTTCGGCCAATGAAAGATTGTAGGGAAAATGAAATTTTTCCTTATTGTTTTGCTTACAAACATGATTAACTAACTCCAAACACCAACATAACTCAAAATCAAGCCAAATCCAACATTAAATCTTCACCATACCCATTCGGTCAAGATCAAACCCATTATGAAACCATGCAATTCAACCATGAAAATGAGAAAATAATGCATGGGTAGTGTAGATCTCAAGGAAAAATAAAGAAAATTCACCTTACTTAGCTTAATTCCTTGAATTTTCACACTTTCCCTTTGATTTTTCCACCTAGGTTTTTGTGCTTCCTTTGTTCTTCCTTTCTTCTTGTTTGGCCAACCATGCGGGCTGAAAATGGGGGTTTTATGGCTGATTTTTCAAGTTTAATATTAAAGAATTCAAGCTTGACACGTGGCACAATGTCATTGGTCCAAAATTTTAATTATTTGACTTTTTCACTTAAATTTTCCACCACAATTTTAAGTCATATTTATCCATTCCCACCATAATTAAAATCCACAAATTTGACAAGTGTTGGTGGTGCAAAATTACCGTTTTGCCCCTACACTCCAAAAATACCAAGAATTGAAAATTTTTCACTGCCAAACCTTATATTATACTCCAAATAATTAATCTTGGCTAAAATTTTCATCAAATATCAAAATTTAAATTTCGGGTGGCAAAATGACCATTTTGGCCATAATCGGTCAATTTTCCCAATTGACTTCAAATCAACCCTTGAACTCCGAATTGCCATTTTAATTCATCCCTAGACTGTGAAATTCTCAATTTCACCTTAAAATCCCTATTTTAATTAGTTTGAGGTATAAATCGACTTAATTGTACTTCTAAGTACAATACCAGCTTTTATCCTTTGTTTGAGATATTTTAATATGCAGGCATAATGTCACATACATAAATGTCATGACAGATATTTTAAGGTTGGGCTTGATATCTAAGCAGCCTTTTAACCATTTCATTTTCAAGAATTTCTTTTCCAAGTTGCTTAAGCTTGTAGACAATGTTGGTGAACCGATCATACATGGTTGTGATGTCTTCTATTGGTTCCATCCTGAACATCTCATAGATGTGAGTGAAAAGGGTAATCTTGGACGCCTTAACTTGTGAAGTCCCATTATGAATGATTTTCTACTTCTTCGAGATTTCTTTAGTTGTCGTACAAGTTGAAACTTTGGTCCTTAATGCACAATAAATAGTGTTTATGCACTATTCTCATTTCAACTTGAGTCCACTCATCTCTAGTTTTATGAGTTTTGTCACCAGTTACAAGATCAATTTTCATAAGAACATAAAGACCTCTAGTGATGACATCCACATTTCATAATCAACGACCTTTATGTAAATGGGGATCCTAGTATTCCAAAATTAGCAGTTTGTTCCATTAAATAAAAGAAGCCTATTTATGGATTGATTTTCTATAATGTTAGAACTTTGGCTAGCCATTGGATCTATCCCTTAGAATGTTAAGCTTAAATTTTGTACTTTTATCATTTCAACTTTAGTCCACTCATCTCTAGCTTTATGAGTCTTCTCATCAATTAAAAAATCAATTTTCATAAAAACTTAAAGACCTTTAATGATGACATCTACATTTCATAATTAATAGCCTTTATGTAGATGAAGATCCTAGTACTCCAAAATTGGTAGTTTGATCCATCAAATAAATGAGGCCTATTTGTGGATTGACTTTCTATCCCTTAGGATGTTAAGCCTAAATTTCAAAGGTTAAGCTCTGATACCACTTATTGGTCCAAATAAAGTGCTAAAAAAGGGGGTTGAATAGCATTTTTAAAGAAATTGGATGGAAACTTTTACGATTGAAGAACTTTTGAAGGATTTTGAAAAAAATAGTTTAAAACTTGTGATGGCAAAAAATCACCACATAGAAAGAGGGTAAAGAGAAGTGAACCAGACACAAGTATTTATAGTGTTTCGGTCCCTTGTACCTATATCCATTACCTTGATCTCCCAATCAAGGATTTTTAACCCAACTTCATTAAGTTAGTGGAATTGACAACTTCCATCAAGTTTTTACAAGATGAGCTTTTAACCCAAGCTTAAAACCTTACAAGATTCCCTAAGCTTTCCTAACTTAGTTTACCCTTTAGAATGTTTCTCACACTCTAAGTAAAAAAGAAATAGAGAAAAGAGGAAGTACAATTAATCACTTAGCTGATCTAGGATGTCAAAATTTAAGCTCAAACACATTTTCAAAGGATAAAAGTGAAATACAAATCTAAAAAGAAGGTTTTTGGTCTTTTTAGCTCAAACATTTTTCTAAAATGCCATTTTTTATAATTTAAACCTGTATTTATGCTTAGAGGACAATTTCAAGCATTAGAAATAGTTTTAGAGCAAAAAAACACTTATTTTGTCTTCTTACGACTTTTGTCAAATTGCTATTAATGACTCTTTAACTAATGAAAGGTGATCGCTAATTGGTTAAAGCTTTTCTCTCTGGCAATTTGCTTCACTATGTTAAACGATTAAGCTTTCTCTAACTTACACTATTTGATAGCTCTTTTCATTATGTTAACAGATGAAAGGAAACTTTAACCGATTAAAAACATTATTGTTTTCAAATTTTTCTAACCAATAATATTCCTTTAATTGGTTAGTCCCTCTTTTAATTGATTGAGGCTTTCTTCGTTCAACTTTAACCGGTTGAAATAAATGAAAACTAATTCAAATATCTTCAAATTTGAAATCACTCATTTGGCATTCTTGAACGGTCAACTTCACTTTGAATTTAAATTTTGGCACTTTAAAGTGCTTTAAGTCTTGAGCTTTAATTGATTAACCCCTTTTCTTAACTAGTTAGCATGCTTCTGTCTTTAACTTCCAACACTTTCTTAATTAGTTAACCTTGGTGCTAACTGATTAAGGCTTTTCTGCCTTGTTTTTTATATAGCACCCAGTTTTGCCTTAATTAGTTAAGACTCCATGTTAATCAGTTAACATTTTTCTACTTTCACTTGGCCTTTTGTTTTTTGCTCTTTTAACTAATTAACCATTCTTGTAACATAGCAAGCTTCTTGACTTGCTTTCAAATAGCAAATATATTAAAGAATTTAAGCTTTCTCTTGCACACTTAAATAATATAATTAAACACTAATGAATGAGAATGTTTTGTTATCATCAAAAACACATCGAGTCAACATTCTCTCTTTCTAATTTTTTATGGTGACAAAACACTCTTAGATTAATAGTACAATGTCTATGTTCAGTATGAATGCTTTAAATCTTTATGCATAATGAGGATTGTTCCCCCTTAGTCAATGCATATATTTTTCTTTAAAGATTTGTAATAAAATATTTATAATATCCACAATAATTAAACAAGATATACAATATCCATAGTAGCTAAGCAAGATAAATTGAATATCCATAACAACTAGCACATAATATTCCATAAAACCATAACTAAGCATCACACACATAAATTAAACATAAAGACCTATGAAACTCTATTTAACTTAGTCATTTTCTCTCTCTTTTTTCATCATTGAAAAAGATATTCAAAACTTCCCTTTAATGAGTGCATATAGATTTTCCTTGAATCTTTAAATTAGACTTTAATGAATGGGAATCTGTCACAACCTAAATTTCGGACCATGACCGATGCATGGGCCCAATGGGCATAGCCCACTAAGCCCAAGCAAGCCTTTTTCAGTAATCATGTTCAACATTTCATAAATCTTGCATTACCATTCCTAAACCATAATTCATAATTCACAAGTCAATGTATTTTAGTACATAACATGTATACCACATATTTATATTTGTATTATATCAAAGTACTGTCATTCATTGCCATCTTATAGAGGCATCATCAACCCAACATATATATATACTTCATTTATAACAAGACTCCTAGTAGTTACATTACATATACTTGTACACAGACAAAGACTCTCGACCGTCAACGGAGTGACTTTGAATAAAGGCACAGCACAGCTACTGAGATGCCATAGTATCTACCAAAAGACAAGCATACGTGGATGACTTGCTCTAGGTCCCAACTGCCTCTAAATTTGAAAACATGAAGTTTAAAAATGTGAGTATAAACCCAGTGAGTGAACATAGGAAGGGAACAAAGCAATGATAAGGAAAATTTAAAAATCATGATGCACTTGTTTTGAAAACAATGCAATTTAATTTAACCTCTTACTAAAAATCCTTTATTTCAAACATCAATTAGTAAACTCTTAGTGTTACAAAAACCCATGCTTAATCATGAATATAAATGAGTGAAAGAAAAATTATATTAGAAGAAAGCAAGGTAGCAACGTGACAGCACATTTCTCGCTACAACGAAAGGCATTTTTGATTTGCATATGTTTCTGTTTCTCAAGTATATTTCTAACTACAGAGTCCAATTGGCATTATTTTTAGACCATTAGAAAGATAAGAGGTTGGGATACATCTTCGATGTTAACCACTTTGCCCAGTTCTAACTGGAATGTGGCTAAAATATTTTTCAAATTGAAAGCACTTCCACTGCAGCAGAAAGGTACTCTAGGTTTGCATATGGTTCGATTTTTCAAGAATATCTCACACTATAGAGGTCTAATGGACATGATTTCTAGACCATTGGAAAGATAAGAGACTGGGCTACAACTTTTTTCTTTACCACTTTACCCAATTCTGAACGCAAAAATGGTCAAAAAAAATTGTCAAATTAAAAGTAGGGCGTAGGACTCTAGAACCACCCGAGAGTTTCTGGCTGCAGCCAAAAATAGTCTTGCTGCAGCTAAAAACAGGGCATAAAAAAAGGATTTTTTGTTGGATACAAAGGAAACCATTTTTACTGTAATAAACTCAAATTAAAATACTTAGCATTTCTCAAGCTACAACATGCATGATTCACATACATCACAACCATAAACCATATTCATAAACTTTCTATTTCATGCATATATTTACACATATATAACCACAAATATCACCACCATATTACCAGCTCATGTGCAACCCCCACATCGCGCACAATTAATGTCATCCTCCACACTCCCACACCTTGTCATCATTGGCATGTGTATCCCCTCACATCATGCACACGCACGGTTACATCAATTACACAAAATTAGTTAACAATAAATATCATATACTCTTATATACATATCAGCATCATATAAAGGTATATGGATTCATCACAATCATGTTCCACATCACAAAAACATTTCACTAAAGGCTTATTCCCATGCATTTTTATAGAAAAACAATTAAAATGTCTCAATCAACCACATAGGCCTTAATCCCAAAACATTTTATACAAGTTCACTCACCGGTCTTTTTGATTTTTTTGCTTGACTCTAACTTCAACTAATGCTCCAAATGGACATGTGAGGCCTTGTTGGAACCTATCGCACACAATAGCATCACAAACCAACTCAATTCACATAACCATAATTCTAAAAGCTATTGCCTAAATCATGTTCTACTAGTTGTTCCTAACTAGCTTCCAACTACCATTAAGTGGTTATCTATTCTCTCCACCCTAGTATCACTAGAAATAAATAAACAAACCTCAATAATAAAATAAATCACAACTCCAATTGCTAGCCATTATCAACAACTTAAAAATTCAACTCAATTTCATTACTCACCTTGATAATTTGGTAATTGAATTCTTTCTCAAGAATACTCAAGCTATCAAGGAAAATCTCTTTTTCTCTCTTTAAATTTCCAGCTAGTGAGAGAAAGTATTATGGAAAGACTTTTGAGGGTTTTAAGCGGAAAGAGTAAGAGAGCACAAAGGATGTAACACCCCGTACCTTCGTTGGACACAAACAAGATTTTAATGATCAAATAAATGATCATTTGATACAAATTGGTGTGATAAAAGATGATTCGAAAGTAAACTGATATATAATAATGTGTTTCGAGACCGAAGTACGCGAGTGAAAATTTTTGAAATAAAATAATATTAAAATATTAATATTTTATATAATGTCAGAAATTAGTCATGAAAAATAGAATATGACTAATTTAAGTGGGGGGGAAGAAATAAAGAATAATTTTGAAGGAAAACGACGAAAAACGTGACACGTGATTTTTATCGAGTAGACGCGGTAAGGAAATATTTAAATATTATGGTGATACTGCATTGAAATTCGATTTTAATATTTTAGATTATACATGTGTAAGAGAAGGAAAATAGATGGAAATTATAATTTTTACACGTGTTGGAGGAATTAATTTTAAATTATAAAATTTTGATGGAGGTATGTCAAATAAAATGTAATTAAAGGACTATGTGTAAATTTCATTTGTTTAATGAAATAAACATAAAATGAAGATGAATTGAACAATGAATTAATGAAATTTGAGCGTTGAAAAGTCAAAGAAACAAAATAAATAATAAAGAAAGGTGGTGGAAAAGTCAAAATAATTTTTATGTGAATGCATGCTTACTTAAGAACAAGGCAAATAAAATTTTTTAAGTGTGCAAGATGGGGCCATTCACAACAAATGAAAAAGGGAACAAAGAATAGTCAAAGCAAGACAAAATAAAGAAAGAAATGAACATGAAAGTGGGGGCCGGCCATGTGAGGTACAAATGAAAGAAAGACTAGTCAAAGTAAAAAAAATAGAGGACAAAGAAATAAAAAGAGAATGAAACATCTAGAACAAGGAAGGTCGATCAAGCAAGGAAGAAAGAAATAAAAGAGATAAGAAGAAATGAAACAAAGTAAAAGCAAAAGAAGAAGAATAAAAAAGAAGATGAGGTCAGCCAAAAGAGAAATAAAAGAAGAAACCAAGAGAGAAAGGGACGGACACAAGGAAGAAAAGAAGGAAGAGAAATCGTGAAGGAGAAGGGAAGAAGAGGATCGAAAATTCAACACTTAGAGGGGGAAATAAAGTCAAATTTTTGTAAGCTTTTGGAGGAAAGAAAGAGCTGATTTTTGTAGGTAAGAAAACTGATTTTTTGAGGTTGTTATGGTTGAGTTTTGAGCTAGAAATTGGTGTTTCTAATGGCTCAAATTTCTGCATGTTGATGGCAGATTTATGAGCAGAAAATTGAGTTGTTGTGCTGCCAATTTAGTGTAGAAAATTGATGTGTTATGCTACCAAAAAGTGCAAATTTTTGGGCAGTATGGTTGCTAAATTTTGGAGGCTTAATTGCCATAGAAGGGAGTTTGATGATGATTGATTTTGGGAGGAAAAAAAAGAGGAGAAAATGAGGTTGAACGGTAGTGGAGCAGGAGAAGTTGCCACCACCAGCGGTGGTGGAGAGAATGGGATGCCACGGTGGAAAGGAAGCCACGATTGGAGGAAGAAAGAAGAAGAAAAAGATATGGAAGAGAAAGAAAGAAAAAGAAAAAGAAAAGAAAGAAGAAAGAAGAAAATAAAAGAAAAAAATGGATGCATGGAAAATTAAAATTTAGGTAAGGCCCAATGGAGAATTAAAATTGGGCAAGGCCTAATGGAAAGATTTAAATGGGCCTAGCCCAATGAAAGAAGTAGAGAAGCCCATGCAGAGGGAGGCCCAAAAAGGAAATAAAGAATTGAACAAGGTCCAAATGGTAAGTGAATTATAAATTTTAAGGTTTATGGATAATTACTAGTATGCATATTTTAGATGAAAATATGCAAGTTAGTTGAAGTATTTTAATTAAATTATTATCCATAAAAATGTATGATTAAATATATAGGATTTAAATTTTTATGTTGCTAGGAACGTTTGTCGAGAAGGCGAGTCGAGCGAAATAAGTGATCGAGAAGTAAAAATAATTATATACGCATACAAAAATAGCAATGAAATATCTCGCTATTTAAAAATAAGGATCGATTTAGCGCATAATTATCGGCGTGCTCAGTTATTTGCGGATAAGTGATGAGCTATTTGGTACAGATAGGAGATTACACCCGTGGACCGAGAATAGGAGTATCTCTACTCCTAATACAGTGAGTGGACAATTTATCGCTTTAATTATCTAGAGTAATTTTATTCAATTTGATGATTTTGTAGAAATTATTTTAAACTGGTGAAATTCTTGTTTTATGAGAAAAATATGATTTGATAAAATAAATTAAAATTTTATAAAGTGATTTGAAAATCAAATGTTGAATTTAAAACTAGAGTAATTGGAGACCTACACTATGATTTGTGTTGTTTATCCATAATTTTAAATTTAATGGCTTATGACATTGTAAGTACGACTGGCTATTTTTATGATGTGTTGAAAATATGTAAATTGCTTTGAATTGCCTTGTTATGTGAAATAAAGTATTGTGAGCCATGTCATGCTATTGCGATTTTTATTGATTGGTGGAATATATATAAAAAAAATGTGGGCACTGCAGTGACGGGGGTTCCGTGGGCCAGCCTACTTAGAGGGGCACGGTTCTCAATTATTGTGCTTACCTCATTTGGAGAGGCATGTAGGGTAACTCCAGAGGTGAGAAAATTCGGGTGCACTTCATGTCAGCAACCATGTGAAAGTGAGACTCAACCAACGCCAAGGAATGGCTGATTTTGAACAATTATGAGAATTTTAACAGCCTTGGCGGTCTCGAGTGGACACTTCTGATCAAGGTGTCGGTGAGAATAATTTTGGCAGAGGCCAAGTTTTTATGACAAATATAAGCTTTATGAGCAATTAGTGAAATACGATTGTTTATGTAGGGTGGAATAAATTTTCAAATTATGAAATACGTATTGGGATGAGTATTTTATTTGTCTCCTTTTGCTAGTCTTTAGATAGTTTTGGTGGTATTTGTTTACTCACTGGGATTTCATAATCTCATCCTTCTTCCTATTCACATTTCAAGTGGATAGTTAACACTGTCGAGAAGTCAATTTGGAGTTATGACCTTAGAGTTCAAAGGTTTATTTTCTAGCACACTATTTCGAGTCACTCCGATGTACTTGTTATATTAGAAGTCAAGTTGTTGTCCTTTGTCTATTAAGTTGTAAACGAAATCAAAATTTTATATTTTCGTGTATAGACTTATAAATAAATAAGGAAAGAGTTAGTACTGATTTTTATATTTATGATTTAAATTAGTACAAGAAAGTAATAATTTTATATGAAGAGTGAAAAAGGTGAATTAATGAGTAATTCGAGAAAGGCTTGTTCGGGACTTGGTGGGATCTCTCGAAGGTCTCGGACGCCGGTAGCGATTGGGGAGAGTAGTCATTACAAAGGACTTGTGAAAAGGTGCACAAAGCATGAAAATTTATGGCTAACTTGAGAAGTTATGGACGCTTGAAGAAAAACCCCCATGGGAGATGAAAAAACGTATGATGGGAAGAAAAAGCTGTTGGAGAAAAATGAAGAAGCTGCTGGAAAAAATTATATTTATAGCTAAAGCTTGTCTAGTTTTTACTTAAATTACCAAAAATGCCCTTAACAAGTTAACTTGTCTTCCTCCATTTCTTTGTGCAATCTTTTTACTCTTTTGACACTAGGACCAGGTCCATAATAGTCTATAAATACTTGGGTTCATGACAATTTAAAAACTTTGACCCGAGATGAAAAATGACCATTTTGACCCTATCTTGGAAATCATCATTATTTCCTATTCTTTTGTTATTTTATCCTCATTTTCATCATTCATTTATTCTTTAGGCCTACTTAGGCCTTAATAACATCAGAAAACCCACTCATATGAGTTTACTGTGAGACCCTGTCAAATTTGTTAAAAGCCGATATTGTACTTAGTGGTACAATTAAGTAAATTGAACCTTGAACTAGCTCAAATAGAAATTCTTAGAGGAATTTGAAAATTCTAAAACCCACAGAATAGCTTAGAATAGTGATTCGGAGTTCAAGGTCCAATTTGGAGTCAATTGGGAAATTGATCGATTAGGGACAAAACGGTCGTTTTGCCATTTGATGATTAAATGGAGATTTTTAGCCAAGATTTGATCACATTGGACGAAAAATAATTTTATGAAATATAGTTATGATTATTGGATTATAAAGTGATGTTTAGCAGTGCAAAATTTTGATTCCCGGTGTTTTTGGAGCACAAGGGTAAAATGGTAATTTTGCCACTAGAGGACTAAACGAGAATTTTTTTTGAAAGGATTTTGCCCTATTTGGTTAATATTGATCAATATTAGCGTTATTTGAGGTTGGACAGTGAAAATAATATAATTTCGGTACATTTCGGAGTATAGGGGTAAAATCGTAATTTTACCATCTCGGGGGCAAAGCGGTAATTTTTCACCACCAGAACATATTTTTCCAGCCATGGTCATCTTTTGATCATATCATGATTTAGAATAATCATGTGGTGGAAAAGAATTGGAAGAAAAAGTCAAAAAGTTAGAAAAAATGGGCAAATAAGCATGCGACACGTGGCATGCTTGATTATTTTATTATTAAAGCTTAAAAATCAGCCATTTCAACCCAATTTCTCTCTCTAATTTCGGCACACACCAGATTTAAGGGAAAGAAAGGAAAAACAAAGGGAAAAACAAGAAAACCTAGGTGGAAATCCAAGGAAAAGTGAGATTTTCAAGGAAAATCAATTGAAAAAGGTAATAATTCTTCACTTTTGCTTATGATCTGCAATACCTATGATTTTGTTCTTGATTTCCGTGGTTGAATATTGAGATATCATTATGAATTGAATTCTGAAAAATGGGTATGGAAGAGGAATGATTGTTGGATTGGCTTGATTCTAGACTATGTTAGTGTTTGGAAATAGAGTAGCATGTTAGTAAGCAAAACCGTAAAAAAGAAAATTTGATTTCCCCATGAATCACTCAAGGCTGAACCTAGTGTGTTGAGAAACAATGAGGAATTGTTTCATTTCAAATGAAATGATTTCATTTGAAATTAAATAAATTAGAAAATGACAAATTAAAGTGAAAAAGTTTGGTAGGAAAAATTTCAGTGCTAATGCACTGTAATGACAGAATTTTTATCCAAAGAAATTGAAGGGTTTAAATGCTGAAAAATTGTTATTTTGAAATGGTATGTGGTGAATTAAGGTATTAGAAAAAGAATGGTGCAATTTGGAATCAAATCGGACGTATTGGCCAATTAATCGAGTAATTGGTAGAAATTAGGCAATACCGCGTTAAAGCGATAATCGAACGCATTTTTGCATTTGCGTATCGTGCGTTAGCAATTTAAATTAGTTTATATCAGTTTAGGGGCAATATAGTAAATTTCCTAATTTTATTTTGTGTCAAGGTGGTAAGACGTCCGAAAAAGGCAAGGGAATCGCGCTTGAGGACTATTAATCCGAGTGCACTCGGAATCTGGATTTCCGACACTGTGAGTGAACTTGCATTTCAAATTATTTTGGGAAATGCACAATGTATTGAAAATGGATAATCTAAATGATTTTATCCAAATTTCTTAAAAATGCATGCCGGGAACATGCCCTTGAAAATAAATGATTTTATGTGGTGAATTGTGGTATGCATGAAAGCATGGAATTATGTGGTGAATTGTGGTATGCATAAAGGCATGAAATTGTGCTGTCATATATGTGTAAATATGTGAGGTTTATTGATATTTAATTGTGTTGATATATAATCGTACATGTGTACAATGTGGGGAGTACATGTCGATGATGATGGATGCAGAGATATGGAGAGTGATATTGTTTGTGCACGATGTGCATCCTATAGCTCCAGCTATATGCGCGATGTGGGGGTTGCACATGAGCTGGTGAGATTGAGTGATATTGTTTGTGCATGAGATGCACACGATAACTCCAGCTATGTGGGCGATGTGGGGGTTGCACATGAGCTGGTGAGATTGAGTGATATTGTTTGAGCATGAGAGGCACACGATAACTCCAGTTATGTGCGCGATGTGGGGGTTGCACATGAGCTGGTGAGATAGTGGTGATATTGTGTGTTTGTGTGTGAAATTCAGTATCATTTAATTATAAATTAAATTGAAGTGAGGGAAGGGTTTGATAATAAATGAGATCAAAATGATTGTATTCCAAATATGTGCATTATGTTTTATTAACCCTTCCTGATATTATTGCTTGTTCCTACCTAATGTTTGCTCATTGAGTTTTGTACTCACCGTTTTAAAAAAATTCATATTTTCATATCAGGAGATTGTAGAATCCTAGATTGCGGGATCATTGTATTTCATCTCCTGGTAGGTGTCCGGCATTCAATAGTTGCCCGTTTTTATTGTAAATATCTCTGTTGGAAGTCGTGGATGTTTATTGTATGGTGAATACAATCTAATTATGTGAATATGTGTGAGCAATGTAAATTGCTAAATACATAACTGGTATAGTGCATGTATATTATTATTGATAATGCCATTGTGATTTGGCTACGTCCACACTCGAGGAAAAGTGTGTGAGTATGTGCGATTGGATATGCCATTGCTAAATTTGCTTTGTATGCACACAAGGTGCATTACGTGTGTATGCATCACACAGTAGTACGATGAATAAAGTAAATGGATAAGCTTGCTTGGGCTTAGTGAGCTATGCTCAATGGGTCCTTGAGCCGGTCATGGCCCGGGAATTTGGATCGTGACATTTACCAAGAGAAATGATGAAATTACCCCTAGTCCGCATTATCGCTTCTACTTCTAGTTATGTGTCTATTTAGGTTGAGATTTCATAGGTTCACTTCTGAATTACCCTTTTTAAGTCGATAGTTAACCTCAGTTAACATCCGTAAACTTTATTAGCCACCATATCAAAATACAGGGTACTACAGTCTCCCCCACTTGAAATGAATTCGTCCTCGAATTCAAATTGATGTTGGGTGAATAATCAAAGTTCTAATGTTCTGCCACATCACTTTCGTCAGACATTCTTAACATAGAATCTTGGTTTATGCATTATATCGACTTCCACTCTTTTAGAAAACTTGACAATGTCATAATATATAATTATGTGCACTACTTTTTTTTTTTTTTGAATCAAAACAATATTATCCTTCATCTTATGAAAAGGATTCAAATATGCTATTAATTCTGGCCACACCTAAATCAAATCATCCTTACATCATCAATTATGCATGTTTACGCAAACATCCACAACTCCTTTACCTTGGTCCTTTATCAAACCTTCCAATATTCAAGTATCTATTCCACCATTGACTATGGGTCTAAATCGTCAACCAACCTCTATTCCATTTTACATACTTCCATACAAATCTCATTTAAGCATTTCACAATACATAAGGATCAAATGCTTTTTAATCATTTCATATATATATATATATTTATATCATGGATGATCCAAATCTAGTAACTATTAGTCATCATATTCCCAAAAACAACTTCAATACTTTCATGATCGAGTGCTCATTAGATAAATTTCTACTTATACCACAAGGCATTTCAATAAATCATGACATTCCACATACCTCCCTATGATATTAACTAATCTCTTTAATCAATCACTCAACCTCTTAAGGTTAAAGTTGCTCAAAAGTTTCCTTTGAAGTTCATTTCCAAGTCTTATTTTGATTACTAATTATCTCTATATTTCCAATGCCATAGCTAATTTGCTCGTCATCAATCACCTACAACATATCTAACTTGAAATTCCTTAAATTTACTCCAAACATCATATCTCATGGCCTCATTAGTTTATCAATATGAAGAGGAAACTAAACATTTATCTCTCTTTAAGTGCATTTAAAATCAAGGTATCATATATTAAGACGTTTCTGATATTAACTTCTTTTGGCCCTTTTTTACCTTAGGAAATTAAATCCATAATCATTCATTTTGAATCATGAGCTTTGTACCAATCAAGGTAGATTTTACACTTTTAATTATACGAATTCAGATGCACACCTCCACACATAAGCTATAAACTTTTCCCCAAATCTTTATAAGTCAAAACTTTATATTAGGGCTATACCAGCACTAATATGTTTTATTTCATTAGCCTTCAGGGACTTAAATCCATGGCATACTTCTCTATTTATGTACTTCATAATAGCCTATCAATTTCTAGCTTACAATTAAGCTAGTTCATATGCCAAACCTTTCAAGCTATATCAAAAATAGCAAGTTTGATCACGATATGATAGAACTTTATGAACTAATACCAGAAGTATAAACACTTACCCTTACATTGACAACATTATAATCAACTTGTTAACTACCAAAATCACTGATGGATTATCTCAGTCATCATCTCATGTTATAACCACCGATAGGATATCATCACCAAATCAAATTATAACCAACTCCATATGAGTTTTTGTACCAATTTGTCACATATATATCAAAAAATTTTAACTTCGAGTAGTCTTAGGCATAACCAGTTCAATAAGCCACTTGTAATGTTTAAATAACCATCAAATAAAATTTAGAATCATCTATTCTCACATTTAATCAAATCATGCTCATCATCATATGATGATTACACAAAGCCAATTTCAATGTTTTATTTTCATGCAAAAGTCAATCGTTAATTGGTACCATCCTTGGACCCATGTGTCTTAAAGATCGATTCTTCTTAGCCAAAATTCATATTGTAGTATTCCAATTCAGGTCATGTCTCATTACCAAATCTTTACTCATATATGAGTACTTAAATTCTCAAATCATCCTCTTTTTTCTAAGTAGATCTCTACAATTCTTGTAGCGTATTTCTATTCCCTCACCAGTAGTAGTACATTTAATCAAATCATATCACCCTTGTTCTCTAAACATTTGAAACACAATCCAACCTTTGCCTACCCTTACCAAGCACTTTCCCTTGATAATCACTCAAAATAAATTGGAACTTGTGGGCGAAACACATTTTACCATTTATGCCTCCATCTATAAGCATATCAAGACCACAAATTCATTAGATTTAGATATCAGCAAGATAATCGTTGCCTGAAACCAACATTTTCAAGCATCCTTATATTTGCAACATATTTTTATACTCATGTGACATATCTGTTACGAGCCCCAACTTAATTATATAGCCATTTGCTTTTTGAGCTTTAATGTTTTCTCAGTGTGGAAAATCTCTCGAATCCATCTCATCAACATGTTTACAAAGTGGTTACAAGTCCATAACTTATAGTTCCATGCCTAAAGTAGTGAACACAATCTCATTGTTAAAGTTCTACCCTTATATACCAATCATAGCTCGTTTGCACATTTACTTATAGCTTGTTGGGTTACACAAAAGCCACTCATGGCTATCTAAATTCTATCTTTTACAACAAGTCACTCTAGTATATTGTTCTCACATTTTTCCATACATTTCCAAAGCACTTAAACACTTCCTTTACTAGGGTTGTATTGAAAACTTAAATAGTCAAAGGCTTATCTTCAAAGCCACTCATAACTTTTAACATTTTAATGTATGCTTAATAGCATTTTAGTTCATTGACCTTGATGGACGTTATATTAAGATCTCCCAAGGTGTCTGTATTCTTAGTTCAGACCATACCAACTAACTTAGTATATTTGCATTGATTATCCTTAAGCTTTTTATGCTCAGCATATCGACATCCATATTTCCCCATCATTCACGTAATTAACCTTGTTAGGGTATATGTGGCTTTTCAACATTTCACAATACATTCCACATTTATGCCAAGGCATTCTCAATCTCATGCCAAGCCTATTGTCATGTAACCATAAATCAAGCTAAACTCCCCTATGGGATATCTCTTTCCGTACGATGCATGGGGATCACAAGGTGTACAACCCCAAGTGTATGCCTACATGTTGACAACCTCCATATATTTTATGACCATGGAAACCACAATTTGTTAAACTAGCTTTCTATCACAAGTTCACGATCAGAACATTAATCTCAACATATCTATTCCACATTTGGTGGTATGTCAAAATCACTCTTTGGACACATCTCATTACTAATATTCATGTACCTTTAACATGACATTCAGTGCCATTCTGATTAAGCAATGATCTCTAAATAACTCTTAGGTACACATATATCAAATTGTACACCACTTAGTGTTAAGATCTTTACTTATCAATTCTTAACTAATTACATCCATAAGATAAACAATTCACTTAATTTTTGGTATCTTGCTTTTGTAGTCATAAGATCAAAATTTCTAAGCTTAGGATGTAGAAGCTTTCTCTTAGAGCATATCAGAAAATCCACATGTTCTAAGTCCCTTACTTTTAAAGAACTCTCATTCAAGACTAATAATTTACATCGTAGGTTGCATATTGAACCAAACTTATATATTTTTTTAATTGACCTTTAAAGCAATTCATATATGAATCTCAATATAGAACTCTATATGACATTTATACTAAATTTCTCATTTCTATGTCATTTAATTTCAAACTACTAAATCCACATCTAGTCCTTTAATCCTTTGGCTCCACATTAAGCATAACAAAATTCAAGCTCATCCTTAGAACAAACTTGTTTACTAACCTTTTTCTTCATGACCACTATCAATTATAATAATCATTAATTTTTTTTCACCTTTGAGCTAATTCATGTACTTATAACTATAAACCATAATAGGTCAAATTAATTCTTAAGATCCCATGGTCACTTAATTGAAATCAAAACCAGCTCCCTCTAAGCTGCTGTACACATATTCAACACAAATTCACATATAAAATATTTCGGAAGCCCAACACCCTTTATATATGGGCATAACAAGCTTAATTAACATAGTGCACTTACTTCCGTGCACATAAGTATTGGTTTACTCTTACCTCCATGCTTAAATTTATAAACTCCATATGAATTACAACCATCATTATTCATTCCAATCAAAGTGTGCCCCTTGTTACCATTACTGTATATGTTCCTTTATATTGATCGCAATAATGATCCAATGTCATCCAAATTCTTCCCATTGAAAATCATAAGCTCAAGTTATTGCTCCACCAAATGAGTAAGCTATTATGGACTTATCAGTCCAACCCCTCTTTCCTCCATCTTGAGCCGGAGGAATATATCATTATAATAATCGTTCTTTAAGAGCATTTGTTTTAAAATCTTACCAACAATAGCTGTCACGACCCGGAACTCCGTATCGGGCACATGACAACCGCAGCGACGTCCCAATAGGCACTCATACCCGGAATGCAGACCAGAACCCCGCAAGGCTTAGCATCAGTTTCCACATCTCGCCAGTGAGCGATAGTTATAAAATGCCATATTTCAAAGAATTATAAGACATTTCCAACTCAAAACATTAAAATATTATTCGTCGGCTCATAGGGGCATTTTCGTTATTTTTCTTTGAAAATCTCAAAATAGGCCAGAAACGTAGTAGATACGTAGAAAACACATATCCCATGATTAAAAATAAATTTAAGAGTTTAAAATGCTCGTTTGAAGAAAATTTTGACTATTTGAATAAAATAAAAATATTTGATAAATTTATCTATTTTCTTGTAAAACAATTTTTATAAAGCTATAAGTAAATAATTTTCGCAACGTAAAAACTAAATATATTCTTACATACCATGATATAAACAGTCAAAGTATGAAATTTAAACTACAGTGACACGTGGGCCCACAACTAACCAAAATACATCAGAAGCTGGAAATCTACAGCTTTTCTCGATTCAAGTCCAACTGATGGTCCTTGACAAAATCTGCTAACTATGGAATTCTCTGAGCCTGAAATGTTAGGAAATGAAAGGGTGAGAATATAAAATCCCAATGAGTCAACAAACACAATCTAAACTATCTAAAGGCGAGTAAAACGAGACAATGAAAACTGTCCATCTCAAAAGGGTTTTAATCATGAGAATTCTTTTAAATCAGTTTAAGTAAATTCATTTCACCCAAACAATTGATAAGGCTTATGATTTTCTTTAAAACTCGGCTTATGCCAAAGCCAATACTCGAGGACACTTGATCGTCATTAGACTCCGACCGAGTCTGCCAAGGTTATAAAAGTTTCATATATGTATGGAAACACATTTTTACTTTTGAAAATATAACCGTTCCTTAGCGTTGGCTGAGTTCATCCTCACGTGGTGGTTTGGCGTGAAGAGAACTCTAATTGTTACCTCGGGAGTTACCCTACTTGCCTCTCTACTGAGGTATAAATACATAAACATATGTTCCCGGATTCCGTGCCCCTCTAATAGGCTGGTCCACAGAACTCGCCACTGCAGTGACCATTTAATAATCCACGAATTCAATAAAAGTTCAATAGCACGACTTGGCAATATAATTGCTAACCAATTTATCAGTACAAAGTAGACAGTTCACAATTTTCGATTCAATTAACAAGTTAGCCAATCATGCTATAAATATCATAAGCCATTTGATTCAAATCACAATTTACAATAAAGTATGCGGTCTCTAATTACTCTAATTTCAAACCAATTGTCCAATTTTCAAATCAATTTATAAAATTTTAATTTATTTTATTAATTCACATTTTTCACATAAAACAAAGCATTTTACCATTTAAAATTCATTTTTCACAAAGTCACCAAATTGAATAAAATTTACTTTAGATAATTAAGAAGATAATGAGTTTACTCACTGTTTTTGAAAACCGAATTCCAGGTACTTTGACTAGTGATCCTCGGGTGCAATTCCTTGCCTTTCTTGGAGGACTCACCACCTTGACACAGTACAAGGTCAAGAAATTTACTACATTGCCCCCAAATTGTAATAAACTAATTCATACGACTAATGCATGTTATGAAATGCAAAAATTGTCCGAATATTGCTTAATCGAGTGTTGACCTAATTTGGCCTATTTCCCAATTAAATGGCCATTGTATCCAATTTAACTCCAAATGACACCATTTCTTTTCTAATACTTCAAGTCACCAAATATAAGCCAAATATTCAAAATTTCAGCATTAACACCCTCACAATCCCTCATGGAAAATTCTGCCAAGATTGGTGCATTCACACCAAATTTGTTCCTACTTGATTTTCACACCACAAACCATCAATTCTCAACCAATTTACTTGCACGAAAATCAAATCCATCATTCCCACACAACATAGGATATTCGGCCATTGAAGGACACCAAAGTTTGTGAAATTTTCTTCACTTGTTTTCACTCTACACATAACTAACTAATCAAAAACACTAACATAACTCAAAATCAAGCCAATTTCAACATTAATTCCCCACCATACCCATTCGGGCAGCCACTAATTCATCATGAAAATATGCACTTCAATCACGAAAATGAGAAAATAAAGCATGGGTATTGTAGATCTCAAGTACAAATAAAGAATTTTCACTTTACCTTGCTTGATTCCTTGGATTTTCACGCTACTCCTTTGAAATTTTCTACTTAGGGTTCTTGTTTCCTTTCTTTCTCTCTTGTTCTCGTTTTGGCCAACTATTGGAGAGAAATGAGAAGAAATGGGCTGATTTTTATACCTTTTATAATGAAAATAATAAAATATTAAAGGCATGACATGTGGCATGTTCTCATTGGCTTGAAATTTAAATATTTGATATTTTTCACTTGAATTTTCCACCTCACAATTTCTCATATTTATCCTTTTCCATGATGAATAAAATCCCTTGGTCTTAACAAATGTTAGGGGTGAAAAATTACCGTTTTTCCCCCGAGGTGGTAAAGTTACGATTTTACCCTTATACTCCGAAATGTACCAAAATTACATTTTTTCACTTTTCAACCTCAAATTACACTCCAATTGATCAATCTTAATCAAATGGGGTCAAAATCTTTTCTAAAAATTCTCGTTTTGTCCTAGGGTAGTAAAATTATCGTTTTGCCACCGTGTTCCAAAATACAGAGAATTAAAATTTTTCACTGTTAAACCTCATATTATACTTCAAATGATTAATCTTAATCAAAATTTTCATCAAATAACCAAATTTAAATTTTTGGTGGCAAAATGACCATTTTGCCCCTAATCGGTCAATATTCCCAATTGACTCTAATTCGACCCTTGAACTCCGAATTGCCATTTTAAGTCATCTCTAGATTGTGAAATTCCCAATTTCACCTTAAAATCCCTATTTTAATTAGTTTGAGGTTTAAATTGACTTAGTCGTACCTCTAGTTGTAATGCTGACTTTTAATACGTTTCCGAGACATTCAAGTATACAAACATTCTATCCAGTACATGGATAACTGTCACGACCCAATTCCCGGGCCATGACCGGCGCAAGGACCCAATGAGCATAGCTCACTAAGCCCAAGCAAGCCTATTGTCACTTACTTCACTTACTGTATTCCACATATTCTCGTGTGAGGCATCCACACGTAATGCACCCAGTGTGCATACAATGCCAATTAACCATGGCACATCCAATCACACATACACACACACACCCTTTCCGGGAGTGGACACAGCCAAAACACAATGGCATTTTTAATCACAATATACATGCACTATGCCAGTCATGTATTTAGCAATTTACATTGCTTACACATATTTACATTCATACCAGTCAAATATAAACTCTGACAATGTACATTACATGTACATATCCATCATACAAAAACCCATGACTACCAGCGGAGACATGTACAATAAAACAGGCAGCTATTGAATGCCAGACACCTACCAGGAGATGGACTACTGTGATCCCGCAATCTAGGAATCTACAACCTCCTGATCTGAAAACATGAATTTTTGAAAACGGTAAGTATAAAACTCAGTGAGCAAACATAAGATAGTAACAAGCCATAATATCGAGAAGGGTTAAAATATGATGCATACATTTGGAACACATTCATTTTTATCCAATTTATTATCAAACCCTTCCCCTCACTTCAATTTAATTTATAATGAAGGAATAATCAAATTCATACATACGCACACAGATAAGTACAACATTCCATTGTCTCACCTGCTGAAAATATCGTGTGCACCATGTGCACTCACCAGCTCATGTGCATTCCCCCACATCGTGCACATAGCTGGAGTGGTCATGTGCACCATGTGCATTCACCAGCTCATGTGCATCCCCCCACATCGTGCACGTAGCTGGAGTCATCATCATGTGCACCATGTGCACTCACCAGCTCATGTGCATCCCCCCACATCGTGGACATAGCTGGAGCTACAGTGTGCATCCCCCCACATCGTGCACCAACCACATTTTCCACATCCAATCTCACCGACATGTGTTTTTCCACACATCACACATACATTTACATATACATTAACAATATCAAATGTCAATACATCACACATATTCACACATATGTGGCACATATATAACAGCACAATTTCATGCCTTCATGCTTACCACAATTCATCACATAAAATCATTTTATCAGGGGCTTGTTCCCGGCACATGTTTTAAATAAAACTTTGAATAAATCATTTAATCAGCTAATTCAATACAATGTGCATTTCCCAAATCATTTGAAATGCAAGTTCACTCACCGTCTCACAAATATCCGGATTCCGGATGCTCTCGGATTAAAAATCCTCAGTCACGATCCCTTTGCCTTTCTCGGTCTTCTCACCACCTTAACACAAAATAAAATCAAGAAATTTACTATAATGCCCCCAACTAATATAAACTAATTTAAATTACTAGCGTGTGATACGTAAGAGCAAAATCGCGTCCGATTATCGCATTAACGCGGTATTGCCTAATTTCGACCGTTCAGTCGATAAATTGGCCATTAAGCCCGATTCAATTCCAAATTGATCCATTCTTTTTCTAATACCTTAATTCATCCCATATCATGTAATTGATGCCAATTTCAGCATCCTACCCTTTCCAATTCCTTATGGAAAAATTCGGCCAATGCAGTGCATTAGCACTGAAAAATTTTTCTACTACATTTTTCACTTTAATTTATCATTTTCCAATTTCTTTCATTTCAAATGGAACCATTTCATTTGAAATGAGACAATTCCTCATGCATTCACTACACACTAGGTTCGGCCAAGGAAGAACAACCATGGAATTCAATTTCTTTCTTCCATATTTCTTCATAATCATGCTTAACTACCTCTAACTACTAACATAGTCTAAATTCAATCCAATCCAACAATCCTTCCTCATCCATACCCATTTTTCAGAATTAAACTCTTCATGATATTTCCATATTTAACCATTGAAATCAAGAACAAAAGCATTGGTAACGTAAATCACAAGCCAAAGTAAAGATTTATTACCTTTTTCAAGTGATTTCCTTTGAAAATCACACTTTTCCTTAGATTTCCACCTAGGTTTTGTGTTTTTCTCTTTTGTTCTTCTTGTTTTTCCTTCAATTCTGGTGGGTGCCGACTTTGAGAGAGAAATGAGGGTTTAAATGCTGATTTTTATGGCTTAAATAATAAAATAAACAAGGTTGCCACGTGGCACCATGTGATTGGCCCGTTTTTTGACTTTTTTGACTTTTTCTCCCATTTGATCTCCACCACTTGATTCATCAAGTCAACATCTGATCCAAGGTTGACCATGGCTGGAAAAATTTATTCTGGTAGTGAAAAATTACCGAAATGCCCCCGGGATGGCAAAATTACGATTTTGCCCCTATACTCCGAAATGTCCCGGAATTTCATTATTTTCACTGTCCAACCTCAAATATCACTAATATAAATCAATATTACCCAATTGGGGTAAAATCCTTTCAAAAAAATTCACATTTAGCACTCCGGTGGCAAAATTACCATTTTGCCCTTGTGCTCTAAAAACACCGAAAATCACCATTTTACACTGCTAAACATCATTTTATGATTATGGGATCATAATTGTATGTCACATAATTATTTTTAGTCCACTGTGATCAAATCTTGGTTAAAAATCTCTATAAATCAACAAATGAGAAAATGACCGTTTTGTCCTTAACCGGTCAATTTTCCCGATTGACTCCAGACTGGACCTTGAACTCCGAATCACTATTCTGAGCTATCCTGTGGGTCTCAGAATTTTGAAATTCCCCTTAGAATTTCCATTAAACTAGGTTGAAACTCGATTTAACTTAATTGTACCATTATGTACAATACCGGTTTCCTAACAACTTAGACAGGGTCTCACAATAACACTGCATATAATTTATATAGTCGAGTTTTACAACAGCCCCTGTCTTAGGTGGCATCTCAAACCCAGACAATGGCAACACTTATGACTTTTATATAACGCTAGCAAAAGGGTAGGTTGCTAAGAATAGGAATTCATATAGCCTCCTGTTTATGACTTGTGTTGCAGTCACAAGCCATAAACAAGACTCTATATTCACTTTGACAACTCCGCTGACTAACACAAGAATCCCTAGGACTCAAACCTAGAGCTCTGATACCACTTTTGTCACAACCAAAATTTCGGGCCATGACCGGCGCATGGGCCTAATGGGCATAACCCGCTAAGCCCAAGCAAGCCCTTTTCAGTAATCATGTTCAACATTTCATAAATCTTGCATTACCATTTCTAAACCACAATTCATAGTTCACAACTCAATGTGTTTCAGTACATAACATGTATACCAGATATTTATATTTCTATTATCTCAAAGTACTATCATTCATTGCCATCTCATAGAGGCATCGTCAATCCAACATATATATATAATTCATTTATAACAAGACTCCTAGTAGCTACATTACATATACTTGCACATAGACAAAAACTCTCGACCGTTAACAGCGTGACTTTAAATAAAGGCACAGCTATTGAGATACCATAGTACCAACCAAAAGACAAGCTTGCATGGATGACTTGGTCTAGGTCCCAACTGCCTCTAAATCTGAAAACATGAAGTTTAAAAACAGGAGTATAAACCTAGTGAGTGAACATGGAAGGGAACAAGCAACGATAAGGAAAATTTGAAAATCATGATGCACTTGTTTTGAAAACAATGCAATTTAATTTAACCTCTTACTAAAACCCTTTATTTCAAACATCAATTAGTAAACTCTTAGTGTTGCAAAATCCCATGCTCAATCATGAAGATAAAGGAGTGAAAGAAAAATTATATTAGAACAAAGCAAGGTAGCAACGTGACAGCACATTTCTCGCTGCAATGAAAGGCATTCTTAGTTTGCATATGTTTTGGTTTCTCAAGTATATTTGTAACTACAAAAGTCCAATTAGCATTATTTTTTGACCATTAGAAAGATAAGAGGCTGGGCTACATCTTTGATGTTGGCCACTTTCCTTAGTTCTAACTGGAAGGTGGCTAAAATATTTTTCAAATTGAAAGCCCTTCCACTGTAGCGAAAAGGTACTCTAAGTTTGCATATGGTTTGGTTTTTCAAGAATATATCACACTACATGGGTCCAATTGACATGATTTTTGACCATTGGAAAGCTAAGAGACTGGGCTACAACTTTGGTCTACACTACTTTACCCAGTTCTGACCGAAAAATGGTCAAAAAAATTATCAAAATAAAAGTAAGGCATAGGACTTTAGAACCACCTGAGAGTTTCCGGTTGCAGCCAAAAACAATCTTTCTGCAGCTAAAAACACTGCACAAAAAAAGAGAGTTTTTGTTGAACACAAAGGAAACCGTTTTTGCTACAAAAAACTCAAATTAAAATACTTAGCATTTCTCAAGGTACAACATGCATGATTCACATACTTCACAACCATAAACCATATTCATAAACTTTCTATTTCATACATATATTTACACATATATAACCACAAATATCACCACCATATTACCAACTCATGCGCACCCCCCACACTGCACACAACTAATGTCATCTTCCACACTCCCACACCTTGTCATCACCGGCATGTGCATCCCCCCACATCGTGCACACGCATAGTTACATCAATTACACAAAATTACTTAACAATACATATCATATACTCTTATATACATATCAGCATCATATAGAGGTATATGGATTCATCACAATCATGTTCCACATCACAAAAACATTTCACTAAAGGCCTGTTCCCATGCAATTTTATAGAAAAAGAATTAAAATGTCTCAATCAACCACATAGGCCTTAATCCCAAAACATTTTATGCAAGCTCACTCACCGATCTTTTTGAATCTTTTGCTTGACTCTAGCTTCAACTAATGCTCCAAATGGACATGTGAGGCCTTGTTGGAACCGATCACTTACAATAGCATCACAAACCAACTCAATTCACATAACTATAATTTTAAAAGCTATTGCCTAAATGTCATGGCCCAATTCTCAGGCCATGACCGGTGTAAGGACCCAATGAGCATAACTCACCGAGCCCAAGCAAGCCTATTTTCAATTACTTTATTCCACGTATGATCGTGTGAGGCATTCACACGTAATGTACCCAGTGCACACAAAGCCAACTCACAATGGCATTATTAGCAACAATATACATGCACCATACTAGTCATGTATTTAGCAATTTACATTACATACACATATTCACATAGTTAGATTGTATTCACAATACAAAAGGACCCATGACTTCCAGCGGAGACATTTACAATAAAAGAAATGGGATGCTACTGAATGCCCACATTCTAACCAAGAGATGCACTATGAGGACTCCTCAATCTAGGGTCCAACAGTCTCCTGATCTGAAAACATGAATTTTTATAAAACGTAAGTATGAAACTTAGTGAGTGAATATTAGAAGGGAACAAGCAATCTTAACCAGGAAATTTGACAATCATGATGCATCGATTGAAAACGAAATTGTTTTTGATCTAGCTAATATTTAAACCCTTTCCACTTATGCCATAAATTTATTATGCATTCAAGGATTAAACATCCTTGAATTTACACCGATCATTCTAGCAAAGTAGTAAAACTGACGGTTATTTACAAACTGTCACAGAATGAGGGTTTCGTGTTAAACCTTTTTGCTTCAATTTCAAACAATTCGCATACCATACAATCACACATATATACATAAATATCACTTACAATTTCATTTAATAATCACTCAATTTCATTCATTCATTATCCTATCTTTTCCTCCATTCTGCTGTACTCTCAATTCATACATCATTACCAGCATTGCACTTCCCACTCCGCATATGCACGGTAGTAATTATCACAACCTTTATCATTAAACCAGCATTGCACTTCCCACTCCGCACATGCACAGTTGCATCAATTTTACCATAATTCATTAATAATGCATATCAGCATAATACAAGGGTACACAGATTCAGTATACTCAATTTCAAACAATTTCTCAACAATACATGTAGGCATCATACAGATATACACAGATGCATCGCAATCATATTTAACATCACAGAAATATTTTCACTAAAGGCTTGTTCCCGGGATTCATTTTTAAATGCAAATTATATATAATCATTCACACATTTCATTTCAACTTAATTAGAATTCCCAAATAAATTTTGAAATGCAAATTCACTCACAAATTTCTCCGGGAGTCAAATTCGAGCGCTTCGATTGCTAATCCTCGAGTGTTATTTTCTTGCCTTTATCCGATGGCTCACTACCTTGACAAATAACAAAGTCAAGGAATTTACTATATTGTCCTTAAATTGATATAAACTAATTTAAATCACTAATGCTTGATATGTAAATGTAAAAATGCGTCCGATTATCGCTTAATCGCGGTATAGATTAAATTCGACCGATCACCCGATTAATTGGCGATTGTGTCCAAATCACCTCCAAATTAATCCATTCCTCCTCTAATACCTTAATTCACCACATATTACTCAAATAAAGCCAAATTCAGCATTAGAACCCTCACATTTCCTTATAGAAAAATTCAGTCATTTGGTGCACTAGCACCGAAATTTTTCCTACATAACCGTTAAACCTTAATTCATCATTTTCCTAGCCATTTTCCTTAAATTACAAACAATCCCTCATTGATTCTCAACACACCAGGTTCGGCCAATGAAGAACAACAAAGAGAATCAAATTTTTTCTTATATTTTTGTTCATAACCATGCTTAACTACCTCTAAACATCAACATAGTCTAAAATCAAGCCAATCCAACATTAATTCCTCTTCCATACCCATTTTTCAGAATTGAACTCATCATGATATCATGCCTCTCAACCATAGAAAATGGAAAGAAATGCATGGGTATTGTAGATCATAAGCTAAAGTGAAGAAATGTTACCTTTTTCACTTGATTTTCCTTAAAAATCATAATTTTCTCTTGAATTTTTAGCTAGATTTTCTTGTTTTTCTCCTTGTTCTCTTTTGTTTTCCTTGAATCGATTTTGTGTAGAATTTGGAGAGAGAAAATGGGTTTTATGGCCGATTTTTAGGCTTTAATAATAAAATAATCAAGCATGCCATGTGTCACATGCCTATTGGCCCATTTTTTAAACTTTTTGACTTTTTCTTTTAAATTTTCCACCACAAATAAATTTCATATTTATCCATTCCTAGTAGGAATAAAATCCCTTGGTCTTGACAAGTGCTAGGGTGAAAAATTTACCGATTTGCCCCTAGGGAGGAAAAATTACGATTTTGCCCCTATACTTCGAAATGTACCGGAATCACATTATTTTCATTTTCTAACATCAAATAACACTAATATTGATCAATATTAACCAAATGGGGTAAAAATATTTTCAAAAAATTTCTCGTTTGGTCCTCTAGTGGCAAAATTACCATTTTGCCCTTGTGCTCCAAAAATACCGAAAATCAAAATTTTTCACTGCTAAACTTCATTTCATACTCCAATAATCATAATTATATTTCATATAATTATTCTTGGTCAAATGTGATCAAATCTTGACTAAAAATCTCCATTTTATCATCAAATGGTAAAATGATCGTTTTGTCCCTAACTGGTCAATTTTCTCGATTGACTCCAAACTGGACCTTGAACTCTGAATCACTATTCTAAGTCATTCTATGGGTTCCAGAATTCTCAAATTTCTCTTAGAATTTCTATTTGAACTAGTTCAAGTCTCGATTTAACTTGGTTGTACCACTCGGTACAATATTGTCTTTTAATCGAGCTTGACAAGGTCTCACACTAAATCATGTTTTACTAGTTGTTCCTAACTAGCTTCCAACTACCATTAAGTGGTTATCTATTCTCTCCACCCTAGTATCACTAGAAACAAATAAACAAACCTCAACAACAAAACAAATCACAACTCCAATTACTAGCCATTATCAACAACTTAGAAATTCAACTCAATTTCATTACTCACCTTGATAATTTGGTAATTGAATTCCTCCTCAAGAATACTCAAGCTATCAAGGAAAATCCCTTTTTCTCTCTCTAAATTTTTAGCTAGTGAGAGAAAGTATTACAGAAAGATTTTTGTGGGTTTTAAGGGGAAAGAGTAAGAGAGCATAAAGGACTTATGAAAAAGTTCACAAAGCATGAAAATTTAAGGCTAACATGAGAAGTTATCGAAGCTTGAAGAAAAACCCCGATGGAAGATACAGAAACGTATGATGGGAGGAAAAAAAAGAAGAAGAAGAAGCTGCTGGAGAAAAATGAAAAAGCTGTTGGAAAAAATGATATTTATAGCTAAAGCTTATCTACTTTTTGCTTAAATTACAAAAATGCCTTTAACAAGTTAACTTGTCTTCCTCTATTTCTTTGTGCAATCTTTTTACTTTTTGGACACTAGGACCATGTCCATAATAGTCTAGAAATACTTGGGTTCATGAAAATTTAAAAATTTTGACCTGAGATGAAAAATGACCATTTTGCCTTTGTCTTGGAAATCATCATTATTTTCTATTGTTTCGTTATTTTATCCTCATTTTCATCATTCATTTATTCCTGAAGCCTACTTAAGTGTTGATAACATTAGAAAACCCACTCGTAGAAGCTTACCAAGAGAAATGATGAAATTACCCCTAGTCTGCATTATCGCATCTACTTCTAGTTACGTGTCTATTTAGGTCAAGATTTAATAGGTTCACTTCTGAATTACCTTTTTAACTCGATAGTTAACCTCAATTAACATCTGTAAACTTTATTAGCCACCATATCAAAATACGGGGTACTACAGAATCGTAAGCACTAATATAACTAAGTCATACAAGCTTATTGATACAATTGAATAACTTCAAGAGTCAATCTTGTAACTATGTAAGAACAAATGTATGAGAACTACTCAAGGATCAGTCAAATAATGTTTAGGTAAATTTGATCATTTTGTCATAATCAAAGCTACAAGAATTTTAAAGCTAATATTCATGTGATTTGGAAAAAGTTTATGTTAATAGAAGTATAGTGAAGTCAAGGATTCTAGAATTTGTTTGATTCTCTCTGAAGGTGAAATTCTAGACAACACTTAAGATGGGAAATGATTTAGGCTATTTTTGGAACGTTTGAGCCTATTCGAGCCTACCTTGTTATAAAGCTATCCCTAGTAACTCCATTTTGGGCCTAGTTTTTGTTTTCTTTACTAAACACATATTTATGTTAGCCTAAGCCTTTTTATATGCTTCCAAGTTTGAACCATTCATCCATAAGTTATTTGATCTTTCTAGGAAATATTTTGAGTTTAGAATTAAAATAAGGAGAAAGGGTGATGAAAAAAATAATGTGTGCTCGTTGGTGAAGCGAATATACCCTTGTTGAAAAATAAATAAATAAATAAATAAGGGGAAGAAAAGAAAAGGGCAGTGTATTATAAGTTTGGAGGTGCTATGAAGAAGAAATAAAAAAAAGTTTTTTTAGCTCTTAAATAGGTCCAAGATTAATTAACTGCTTCAGATGAATTATAGCTTAAATAATTCCTCAATCATACCATGACCCTAGCCTTATATTATAAACTAAATAAAGACCTATTGATGCTTGAATAAGTATTAGTCTTTATTAATGGAGAGAGAGATGAAAAGCAAACGTATGGGATTTTAACATTAATCAGTGCTTAAAATTAGGAAAAACCAATCTGAATTGCATGATATTATTTGTAAGAGATTATTCACACATAAACATTAAGTCCATTAAAAAGTGAGTTTTCACTTGAATTGATACACAAGTTTGAAGATTATCTATATTTTACCTTAAGTTGAAAATTATGGGATAATTTTTAAGGGAAGAATTAGAAAATCATAACTTGGAAAATTTATGTTTCTTGTAAAGTCTTTTTATTTTCAAGGTTTCATTTTCTTTGCTTTGTTTGTTTTCTTTTTTCTTTGTTGTGCTCAAGGACTAGCAAAATCGTAAGTTTTGGGGTGTGATAATTATATTTTATAAAATTATTTTATCTCATTTTGTTTTTAAAAGCTAGCTAAGTTCTTAGCTTTAGGTTAGAATTTAGTTATTTTTTAATTAGATTACTTTTTAATTTTATTTAATGCTATTTTTATGTTTATTTGCTTAGTTTAGTTATTATTTATTACTTTTTATGTTTTTGTAGAACTCTTAGAAATAGGGCTTCAAATTAGCGAAGAAAAGTGTTTGAAGGACTAAGACTCTATTTGTATGTGTTGCAGTATTTTGAGCATATGTTCAACTCTAGATGCCTAAATAAAGTGATTCTTATACCAATGGAAAGCTAAGAGGTAGAGCTACAACTTTCATGAAGACTGCTTTGCCCAGTTTTGCTTTTAAGTTAGAGAAAATTGCATTGTAAGATGATAGAGTGCCACAAAAGACTTGAAGCTAGGGCAACACCGCTGCATTGAAGGCCAATATCGTGGTGTCGAAAGCCCAATTTTGATTTATTTTACCCATATGCTGAAGGTTACGGGCTGGTGCATGTTTTGGAAGATATAAGAGTCCTAATAGAGTCTTCACACCTATTCTACACCTTTATAAATAGTTAATTAAGCTCGATTTAGGCTGAGGGAGAAAAACAAAGAGTTTTGGTTTTTTTTTTTTTAGAGAAGTTATTGTAATACCCCATACCCTCGTATAGTTGAGAAACCTTGACCTCCATAGATGTGTAACTAGAGGTAGGCTAATGAGTGCATCAAATTTATATATTTAATGAGAGATTAAATACCTAATTAGTCTAAGTTGGGCTAGATTTATGATCCAATCTAGGTATTTTTATTTATTTTATTAGTTTAGCTTAATTTACATTTAAATGCTTATTTTAATTTAATAATGTTAGTTTTACGTTATTAATATTTATTTTATGTTTTTATAGGAGTAGAATCAAAAATAATTTCAATTGGTGAAAAAAGGTGCATAATGGACTATTGGTCTATTTGCATATGTTTCAGTTTTTCAAGCATATCTCCCACTACAAAAGTCTAAATGACATGATTTTTAGACCATTAGAAAGCTAATAGTAGGGCTACAACTTTAATGTCTACCACGTTACCCAATTCTGATCGAAATGTGGTCAAAATCTTTGTCAAAGTGAAAGCACTACACCAGAAAAATAAAAAAGGGCAATTATGTAAATTACATGAAACTTTCACTAACTTTAAAGATAAATATCTAAAGTTCTAGTACTTTCTCCTCACTTCCAGCAACTTCTTTTTCTTCTTCCCATCTTTCTTCTCTATTTTAAGTTTTCCATCTTTCATGGAGGCCACCCTTAAAACCTCCATAATTTTCTCATAGTAACCTAAAATCTCATGTTTTTGGTACACTTTTTCATAGGACTCTTTGTGCTGTTTCACTTCTACACCTCAAGAACCCTTAAAAGTCTTTCCTCTACACTTTCTCTCACTGGTTAAAATTTTAAAGATAGAAAAAGAAAAACCATTCTCTCTTTCTTTCATTTTTTAAAGCCAAAAGGTACTTATTTTAAACTTTTGGATTTTGAAATTTATGGGTTTATATATATTTTCAGATTTTATTTCCTAATTTCTTCAAATTCTTTTTCTTGAAAATATTAGGTTTTTATTGACTTTTATGCCTCCAAGCTCTTTAAGGTAAAGAAACCTTAAATTTGAATAGTCAATTTAATGGGTTCGTGAATTAGACTAGAATTCTAGGTTAAATGTTAGGTTAAAATATAATTTAGCTAGTGGATATTTACTAGAATTATTAAGTTCAAATTTATGATATATTTGAAGCTATTATTGTTTACTGGCAAATATAGGTTTTAATGGTACTTCAGGACTTAACTTGGAGTAAAGTCTTATTGTTGCTAATTTTGTAAGTTGACATTACCAAGGTTAGTGAACTTGCATTAAAATGTTTTAGGATAAGTGCATATGTGTTTGACTGAATCACTTGAAATATTTTATTGGTCCTTTCTTTAAAATATGCATAGGAACAAGCACTTAGAGAAACGTTTTTATGTTGTGAAATGTGTAATGTGATGAATTCATGTGTGTATATATTATATTGAGATGTATATTATGCCTTAAACAATACTGTTGTGTGATAATTACAACCGAGCGTGTGCAGTGTGGGAATGCACATGCCGATGATGATGTGGTGTGAGAGTGCACATGATGGTACTAGCTACAACTCTAATGTCTCACTTTGCAAAGTTCTGATCAAAAGGTGGTCAAAATCTTTGTTGAAGTGAAAGTGCTGCACCCAAAAAATAAAATTTGGTAGAATCTTTGAGCGTCGTAACCCTCACCGTATTTTCCATAAATAACAAGCTTAAGAGAGTTTGGAGGCTATTTAAGAGGCCTTTTTAAGAGGTTTTTGGACATTTTCTCAGTGTCAAAAGAGTAAAAAGATTGCATAAAGGAAAAGAGGAAGACAAAGCCACTTGTTAAGGGCATTGTTGAAAATTGCATGAAACATTTGATAAACTTTGGCTATAAATATCTACTCTCTAGCAGCTTTTCTTCATTTTTCCAACAGCTTTTCTTCTTTTTCTTCCTCCTCCCATCTTTCTCTCCATCTCATGTTTCATTGCACCTTTCATGGAAACCTCCTTTGAAACCTTTATAACTTTCCTAAATTAGCTCCATTCCTTATGTTTTTCTACACCTTTTCATAGGGTTTTTCATGCTTTTCCACTTTTGCACCTCAACAGCCTTCAAAAGTCTTTTTTTAATACCTTTTCTCACTAGTTGGGCTTTTTAGAAAGAGAAAGAGAGATTTCACAATAGTTTGAAAGCTTTTGGAAAGGAATTCAACTATGAAGAAAACCTAAGGTGAGTGATGAGTTAGGGTTTATTTCTAATTTGCTGATAAAGGTCAATAATTTGATTTGTGGACTGTTTTATTATGGAGAGTTGTTTATTTATTTCTTGTGTGACTAAAGTAGTATAAATAATGTAGTCAAATAGCAATTGGAAACTAGTTAGGAATAACTAGTGGAGCTTGATTTAGGAAATAGTATTTAGAATTTTATTGATGTAAATTGAGTTAGTTGTGATGCCATTGTGTGTGCTACGTTCCAACGAGACCCCACATCTCCATTCGGAACATTAGTCGAAGTTAGGGTTAATCAAAACATCAACCAAGACCGGTGAGTGAACTTGCATTTCAAAATTGTTTTGAGAAATGTAAATGTTTTTGGATGAAACATTTGAATGATTTTATCCAACTTTTCTTTAAAAATAAGTGCCCGAGGAATAAGCCCTTGAAAAAATGTTTTGATGTTGTGAACATGTGAAGTATATAAAAGGATGAATCCATGTGCTCCTATATTGTGTTGGTATATATATATATGAATATATGTTGTGCACTGATGAATAATATTGCGTGATGATAATGAAATGTGCGAGTAGGGAGTGCACACATGATGATGTTGAAATGTGTGTGTAGGGAATGCACATAAGCTGAATGAGGCAGGTGGTGAACTTGTTTATATATGTTTATATATGTATATACAATAAAAAGTTTATGATTATAATATGTGATTGCATTGAATATTGAGAAAACTTGATTTTTGCCAATATGTTCAATTTGATGTTTAATATGGCAGGAATGGATTTTGTGGCATGTGAAAACCCCTTAATTTCCATTTACCCTGAATTTCACTGTAGTGAAAATGGATTCTCACTATAGTGAGAAACCCTCGTGCAGCAAGAATGCCTTTTCACTACAGCAAGGAACGAACTATTATGTTGCCTTGTTTAGATATTTGCTAAAACTTTCACTCTTTCTCGTTTTTATACTGATCATGGATCTTTTATCATTAAATGATTTAATAACGAAGGGTTTAATTGAGGGGTTTTAACAATAGTTAAACTAAATTGCATTGTCTTCAAACAAGTACATCATGATTTCTAAATTTCCCTTATCGTTGCTTGTTCCCTTTTTATGTTCACTCACTGAGTTTATACTCACCTTTGCAAATTCATGTTTTCAGATCATGAGGCAGTTGGAACCTAGATTGAGGTGTCCACATACATCCATTTTTTGGTAAGTACCAATGGCATTCAGTAGTTGTACCTTTCCATGGTCACTCCGCTGGAAGTTAAGAGTCCTTTTTGTTGTATACACATACACGTGATGTAAAATTGTTAGATATATGTCTTAAAAAATAGATGTTTATGTTGATTAATGTTGCGACTAAAAGTTGGCATGGATGACATTATTTTGGATAACATAAAAGTAAATATTTGGTTTCCATAGTATAATATTGAAATACTTGTTGTTGAGAATTACAACATACAATTTTAGGAATGAATGATGAAACCGATGAGCAGAATCAAATAAATAAGGTTGCTTGGGCTTAATGGGCTATGCCCATTGGGTCCATGCACCGGCCATGGTTAAAAAATTGGGCTGTGACAATCATATGCTTGTTCCCTTCCTATGTTCACTCATTGAGTTTATACTCATTGTTTTCAACTTCATGTTTTGGTTTTTAGGTCCGAAAGTAGTTGGATTCCCAGGCCAAGGTGTTTCCTCTTATCCATTTTTGGTAGGTTGCCATGACACTAAATGTTAGCACCCATGCTGAAAGTCACTCCACTAATGGTCAAGATCTTTGTATATGCACATGTATGCTTAATGTGAATTGTTAAGATACATTTGGCAAACTATCTATGTATATTTTGATTAATGATGCCAACATGAGTATATACTTGGGTTATGAATCGTTTTCGAAGAAGTTATCATTTGAACATTATAACATTATGAATTATAGACCTTAAAGAAATATGGATGATAGATGGACTAATGTACAGGTTCACATAGAAAGGCTTGCTTGGGCCTACTGGGCTATGCCTATTGGGCCTTTGCGCCGGTCATGGCCCACCAGAAATTCATGAAGCCAAGCCTCCAAAATGGAAGATTGAAGACAAGACTAACAATCTTTGTTTTCTATTTCCCCATTCTTTTTATTATTCTTGTATTTTTTATGATTAAATTTTCAATATTTTTTTTCAATAATGAGAAACTAATTTCTTTTCTCTATGATTGCAATTGAACTCACATGTAGTTTAAATTTTTAATCTTTTCCTTGCTTATTTTCAATGGTATTGTTTTGTTTAGTTCAATTTCTTAATACTTTTAATTTCTTAGCTACCAATTAAATTGATTTGGAAACCTAAACATAACTTGGAAAATGGAGTTTAGTGTAGGCCAAGATTGGAATAACATATGATCATATTTATTTGCTTGGATGAATAAATTGATTTGTGTATAGGATAGGAATATACCTATATCTTGTATGTAGCCAAGATTAAAGATTGAACTTAATGAGTCTTTTTAATTTCAATTTATATATGATTATAATGGTTTGATTAAAATAGATACTTTTATAAGAGTTTCGAGAGAGCTATATAAATAATTGAGGACTCTAGGTTAGTAATTCGATCCATTAAAATAACTTAAGACGGAAAGGAAAGATTTTGATGATGTGTAAAGGACATTGCAATCCTAGGCTTATTTAAATTGACTTTTCTCTATAATTATTTGTATGATTTTTAGTTTAATTATTTGTGATTTAGTTTTATTTAATTTTTAGTTTAATTAATTAATTAATTTTGATTGTTTGAATTAGAGTAAAGGCTTATAATTTTAGTGCTTAACAAAATTTTAGGTCAATTCTTTGGGGGATCGACACTCTACTTGCCATTATATTATTTGTTCGCTACATATATTTGTGTGTGTAGAAAAATAGACAACAGTGTTCTTCATTGGATTTGTTAGTTTCAAGACTAAGTTGAGCTTCATGTAAGGTGTATTTTAGAGTTCAAAGCCAGACAGAGTTGAGATAAAGTCTCGACATGTGAAAGATTGTATCAGAGCAAGTTAAGCGATAGGTGAGAGAAATGACTTCAGTAGTTTACTCCACTCCCACCTAAGAGATAAAGCAGACCTCGAGTGCAACTAAGCGAGGCGAGTCCAATATAAGAGACATATTATTCTATGTAAATGGTTGTGTCATGACTCGGAACTCCCATCGAGCCCATGACAACCACCGCGATGTCTCGATAGGCATTTATACCCCGAATACCGATCGAAACTCCGCAAGGCTTTTAGTACCATTTTGCTCGTCTCCCCCGTGAGAAATCAACACTGAATGTCATGTTCAAATGATTTTAATTTTCTTTCAACTTAAAACAGTAGAAAAGCAGTTTTTGCCTCACAAGGGGCATTTCGGTCATTTTTTTCCTGAAACCTTCGAAACCGACTAAAAATGTAGTAATCGAGTGGAAAACACATATGTCATAAATTAAAATAAATTTAGATGCATAAAACACTCTTTTTGAGTAAAATTTATAACTATTAAAATATAATAAAAATATTCAAGAAAATATACTAATTTCTTATAAAATAATTTTTATTGAATTATCGGTAAACAATTTTTGGGACGTAAAAGTAAAATAAATTCTTATATACAATAATAAAGTTAACCACAATATACAATTTTATTTACAGTGACAAGTGGGCCCACAATGAACAAAAATATAGAAAACAGTGAACCTACTGTTGGTAGGGTTGCAAGCGAACTTTAGTCCTCAACAAATTCAACTATCTACTAACTATTCCAGTCTTGAAAGGGTGGAAAGGAGAATGGTGAGATTATAAAATCCCAGTGAGTAAACATATACCAGCTAAATTATCTAAAGTCGAGTAAAGGGAGTAAAATTCAAACTCATTCTTTGTATCACATTTCACCTTATCTCAACTCATTATGATCGAGTAGAGACAAATAAAATATTCTATCGAGCAAAATAGAATTATTTTACTCAAATAATTAATATTTAGTATGGCTTATGCATCCCTTAAATACTTGGCTCGTGCCAACATCTGACTGAGACTACCAAGGCTGTTCAGTGTAGTACACACATGAACATATTTTTACATTTTAAAATCTAGCCATTCCTTGGCCTTGGCTGAGTCTCACTCTCACGTGATAGTCCATGTGAAGTGCACTCAAATCTTTACCTCTAGAAACACTTTACACACAGCTCTCCGATTGGGGTAAGGTATATCTAATTCTGTGCCCCCTCTCTTAGGCTGGTCCGCAGAACCTCCACTGTAGGGATTATGGATTATTTTATCTACCACTTTATTTATAAAATTGCAACTGCATGACATGGCAATTTGTTGCATCCTAGCCTCTCAAGGCTGAATACACAGTACTTGTAATTCTAACACGAAAATCAGTTTAGCCATTCTTGCTCATATATTGTCATTAGCCATTAAGTTTAAACACAATTTATAATACAACAATAAACAATCTCCAATTACTCTATTTTCCAAAATCATCATATAATTTCTGAAAAATTCATAAAATCATTTTATAAAATCACATTTATTTATAAAGCATAACAATTTACCATTTAAACCCATTTTACCATAAAATTTCAAAATTTAATAAAAACTACTCTAGATAATTAAGACGATAGTAAGTTCACTCATAGTTTTCAGAAATTGAATTTGGGTACTCCGATTATAAATCCTCAGGTACGATTTTCTTGCCTTTATTAGATGGCTCACCATCTTGACAAATTGCATAATAATTTAATCACTACATTTGTGCTAATTAGGTATAAAACTAACCTAATTTCTATATGAATGCATGGAATGCTCAATTAACCGTTTAAACGCAGTGTTGACCTAATTTGGCCTATCACCCGATTAAATTACTAACGCGTCCAATTTAATTCCAAATCGCTCCATTTCTTTTATAATACCTCAATTCACCAAACACCATTCAAGTAACACCAATTTCAGCATCAAAACTCTCCCATTTCTTCATGGAAAAATTCGACCATTATAGTGCACTAACACCGTGATTTTTCCTATTTAATTTTCTCACCATTATTCATCATTTTCTAAGCCATTTCTCTTGAAACAAAAATCAATTCATGAACATACACAACATAGGGCATTCGGCTATTGATGGATGGTGGGGGAAATGAAATGTTTCTTTGTTGTTTCGCTTCCAAACATGATTAACTAACTCTAAACACTAACATAACTCAAAATCAATCAATTCCAACATCATTTCTCTCACCATACCCATTTGGCCTACCAATCATTCCTTATGAAAACAAGCAATTCAACCATGGAAATGAGAAAATAAAGCATGGGTATGCTTGAAAAATCAATGAATTCCCTTGATTTTCTTAGCTAGGTTTTTGTTTTCTCTTTGTTTTTCCTTTTTCTTCCTTATTTTCTTCCTTTGGTTGAATATGGTGAAAGAAATGGGATAAATATGGGCTGATTTTTATAAAAAATAATAAAATAATAAAAGCTTGACACGTGGCACTTTGTGATTGGTCCAATTTTCTTTTTATACTTTAAATATTTGACTTTTTCACTTAAATTTTACACCACAATTTTATGCCAATTTATCCATTCCCACAATAAATAAAATCCACAAATTCGACCAGTGTTGAGGGTGAAAATTACCGTTTTGCCCCCAAGGTGACAAAATTACCGTTTTGACCCTATGCTCCAAAATACCGAGAATTAAAATTTTTCACTGCTAAACCTCATATTATGCTCTGAATGATCAATCTTGGATAAAAATTTCATCAAATATCCAAATTTAAAATTTAGGTGACAAAATGACCATTTTACCCCTAATCAGTCAATTTTCTCGATTAACTCCAAATCAGCCTTTGAACTCTGAATCTCCATTTTAAGTTATCCCTAGACTGTGCAATTCCCAATTTCACCTTAAAATCCCTATTTTAATTAGTTTGAGGTATAATTGACTTAGTTGTACTTTTAAACATAATACCGGCTTTTATCTATTTTTTTAAGATATTTTAATATGTAGGCAAAATGTCAAATATATAAATATCATGACAGATATTTTAGGGTTGGGCTTGACAGGTTCACTGTCCAAGTATGGGTGAAATGATGGACAGATTCAAAGAAGTTGAGGTAAACATCGAAGAGTTACAATCTAGAAAGGATGAGATTCTAGATGAGATGTAGTCGACCTTCAACAAATTTGTGGACATGTTTGTGAAGCCCTACCATTTCATATAGTGAGATTTGATAATTACAAGTATTTTTTTGAGCCTTAATATAATTTTGTTGTTGGATGAGTTTCCCAATCAATTTGTGATAAATTTTTCCCTAATATTTTGTTTGTTTGGTGGAAGATTGATTGTTGAAACAATGGGAGAAAAAGGAACTCAAAAAAATGCATTTTTTCAAGGCATAAAGGGTTGATCCCTAGAAGTTTTTAAGCTCAAAATAACTTATGGAATTATGGATGATTGACCCCAAAAGGAGAAAGGGATCCTTACATAACAAAACACTTGGAATAGCTTCTAAAACCATGATTGATCCCCAAGCTTTAAAACGTCAATATTTGCTACGTGAAACACAAAGTAGGCTTTTAGAAACCAAAACGATCGACTCGTAAGGTAAAAGTGTTGTTCCCTATAACCACGTAAGGGAAAAATAGGCCTAGGGATTGACCTTTGGGCTTAAAAGGTCGATCCCTAGGGTTTAGCAAAGAAAAATAAAAAACCTAACCCAATCCTTTTTTCTTATTTTTCATTTCTCTCAACCTTCTTTCTCTCTCTTTCACTCTCTAAACCCTTTTACAGCCTCCATAGAACCTATTTAGCAAAGATTATGCTTTCAAACTCAAATCCAAGTTAAGATTTAATTATTTTTGAGCTTTTGTTCCATGGTTTACATTGATTTTCTTTATTTACAAAATTTACAGCAATTTGTGATCTTTGAGCTTAAGATTTTTGGGTTGCTAACTTCCTCAATAAGCATAGAGGTAAGGTTTCTTTATTTGGAGTGATAAATGCTTAAAATTTAGACTTTTAGGCTCATTGGATTTAAATCGAAGAATATGAGTTTACTCGACTAGTTTCGAATAAATGAGTTTGATAGAAAGTTAAGAAACTTAGGATATAAATTATTATGTTAGGATGTGTTGAGCTCAAGGATCATAGAACGAGCAAGGTATGACGAAGCGAGGCTTAGAAACATGTTTCTTGTCAACGTGAGTGGATGTACCTCTTCAAAATATTTTAGTATGTAAAGCTAAGAATGGTTTATCGAATTGGTTGCCTTACATGATTTGAGTATTGCCTATAAAATGATGATTTGAATATGTTTAAATACAAATGTTTTTAAAAATGTTTTGGATTCTATTATGTAAGTAAATATCTTTACTACATATTAGTTTTCAACAAGAGGGGACAAGCTCTTTCAAGTTTTTTCACTTAAAAAATTGTCGATAAGATATGTGGAGCATAAATGGAGAATGATTAGGAAAATGCCTTGATGGATGAAGAACTGCCCACCCATGATAAAATGATCATGAAATGTTTGGAATCTCACCTTGTTGTATTTGCTAGTATGGATAAATATAGTCATCTTTATGATAAGGTGAATATTGATGATAGAAAGCCCACTTGTGGAACATTTGAGAGTGGATGAGTAAGTCTCCACCACTAAAGGATGTAACAGTGGTTGGATAAAAGCCCACAATTAAGTTAATGAAACATATGGCATGATTGAGTGCGATTAATATAATTTTCATGTTTGAAATGACATGTGGATAATAATGTATTTTATAAAATTATGAATTTTATGTGACTATATGGGCCAAATATGAGGTGTTGTACCATACATGCATTAGTCCCAGATGTGGGGCATTATAACACACAGGTATGTGGCCAGATGTGGGGTGCCATACCACACACGTATTAGGCCAAATGTAGGGTAAGATACCACAGGCACCTATATTACCTTGACTTGAGGATAATGAACTAATGTGATGACCTAAACTTAGGGCCATGACCGATCCAAGGGTATCGATGGGAGTGACCCTCTTAAACCATGCAAGCCGAAGATAGTAATGATCTAAATATTCATATGTGCCTCATGGGACTTATCACCATGGTATCATATGCAAGCATGCATAAACATGATTATATCATAATAGAAATATCATTTCAAATTGCACACTGATAGTTCTATTATATAGAGTTATTTTGCCACATTTTGATTATTAAAAATAGCTAAGTTCTTGTGTTTTTAAGTTGATCTTAGGTTTTTCGTTATTAAGTTTAATGCATGTTGAACTAAATGAATTTGAGTAATTTTAACTCATTTTAATGTTAAAAGTCCCAAATTGAGCCATCATTGATTTAGTCTTTGTTTTGAAAGTTCTCAAGTGCATGAAGATTCTTGAACATGAACCATGCAAGGATGGCTAGCTGCATATTTTTACTAAATATGCTACGGTATTTTAGGCACAACTTTCATTACAGAAGTCCAATTGATGAGATGCTTAGACCACTAGAAAGATAAAAGGAAAGGCTACAACTTGGATATTTACCACTTTACCCAATTTTGAGTAGATCAAGGTCAAAATCCTTACCAAAGTTGTACCACTACAGTAGTCTACACAAAAGGGAGACAAAGGATTCAACGTTGTGACCTTGAAGGGCTAGTGCCACGATGCTAGAAAGCTTGAGCAATGGGACAAAATGGTCGGTGCTGTGATGCCAATCACCTAGCATTGTGTGGCTAAAGTAGCTATTTTTTCTCGCTTTGCATCTGTGTTTTGTTTTTCCAAGGCTTTTTGATGGCTTATAAATAGGACTTTTTTAGTTGAGAAAAATGATGGAGCTGTAGCTTTTTTAGAGAAAAAGAGTGATTTTGCACAAGAGAAAAATGAGAAGAAAGCAAGAGCAGTGAAGATTGGATTTGGCACAAAACTTTTTCCTACTCTAGTTTTCTTATTTTTTTCTCTTTTGTTGTGAACATATACTGTTTTGATGAAATTATGTTTTTGCTTTAGTTATCATGAGCTAAACTATTTGTGAGACCCTGTTGACTTTGTTAAAAGACAGTATTGTACTGAGTAGTACAACTAAATTAAATCGAGCCTTGAACTAGTTTAAATAGAAATTCTAAGAGGAATTTCAAAATTCTGAGACCCATAGAATGGCTCAGAATAGTGATTCGGAGTTCAAGGTCCAGTTTGGAGTCAATCGGGAAAATTGACCGGTTAGGGACAAAACGGTCATTTTCTCATTTGTTGATTTATGGAGATTTTAGCCAAAATTTGATCACATTGGACAAAAAGATAATTATATGATATACAGTTATCATTATGGAATCATAAAATGATGTTTAGCAGTGTAAAAATTATGATTTCCGGTGTTTTTGGAGCACAAGGGCAAAATGGTAATTTTACCACCGAAGTGCGAAATGTGAATTTTTTTGAAAGGATTTCGCCCCAATTGGGTAATATTGATTTATATTAGTGTTATTTGAGGTTGGACAGTGAAAATAAAACAATTCCGGGACATTTCGGAGTATAGGGGCAAAACCGTAATTTTGCCATCCCGGGGGCGAAACAGTAATTTTCCACCACCAGAATAATTTTTCCAGCCATGATCATCTATGGATCAGATTTTTACTTGATTAATCAAGTGGTGGAGAAAGAATGGAAGAAAAAGTCAAAAAGTAAAAAAACGGGCCAATCACATGGTGCCACGTGGCAAGCTTGTATATTTTATTATTTAAGCCTAAAAATCAGCCTTTAACCATCATTTTCTCTCTCCAAATTCTGGAAAAGAACCGATTGAAGGGAAGAAAAGAAGAACAAAGGAGAAAAACATAAAACCTAGGCCAAAATCCATAGATTTCAAGTGTTTTTCAAGATTCAAGCAAAACAAAGGTAACTTTTCTTTAGATTTACTCTAACCCTAGCTTACCTATGCTTTTGTTCTTGATTTCTATGGTTAAATATGGAGATATCATGATGGAATGAATTCTGAAAAATGGGTATGAATATGGATTTGATGTTGGATTGAATTGAATTTAAGCTATGTTGGTGTTTAAAGGTAGTTAAGCATGATTATGGACAAAAATGAAAGAAAGAAATTGAATCTCATGGTGGTTCTTTGTTAGGCCGAACCTATGGTGGAGAGTGCATGAGGAAAATTGGTTCATTTCAAATGAAATGGTTTCATTTGAAATGAAGGAAATTAGAAAATGACAAATTCAAGTGAAAAATGTAGTAGAAAAATTTTCAGTGCTAATGCACTGTATTGGCCGAATTTTTCTATAAAGAAATGGAAAATATTGAATGCTGAAATTGGCACTAATTACATGATGTGGGACGAATTAAGCTATGAGAAAAAGAATGGTGCAATTTGGAATCAAATTGGACATAATAGCTGATTAATCGGGTAATCGGTCGAGATTAGGCAATACCGCGTTAAAGTGATAATCGGACGCATTTTTGCCTTTGAGTATCATATGTGAGCAATTTCAATTAGTTTATATTAGTTGGGGACAATATAGTAAATTCCCTAATTTTATTCTGTGTCAAGGTGGTGAGAAGTCCGAGAAAGGCAAAGGAATCGTGATTGAGGACTGTTAATCCGAGTGCATCCGGAATCCGGATTTTTCGACACCTGTGAGTGAATTTGCATTTCAAATTATTTGGGAAATGCACATTGTATTGATTAGGATAATTAAATGATTTATCCAAAATTTTTTTAAAAATACGTGCCGGGAACAAGCCCTTGATAAAAATGATTTTTATGTGGTAAATATGTGTTATGCATGAAAGCATAAAAATATGTGTTATGCATGAAGGCATAGAAAATATGTATTATGCATGAAAGCATAAAAATATGTGTTATGCATGAAGGCATAGAAAATATGTGTTATGCATGAAAGCATAAAATTATGTGTTATGCGTGAAGGCATAAAAATTATGTGTTATGCTTGAAAGCATAAAATTATGTGTTATTCGTGAAGGCATAAAAAAATTGTGTGTTATGCTTGAAAGCATGAAATTATGTGGTATGCATGAAGGCATGAAATATTATTTATTTGATGTGAAATTTGAGTGTGATAAATGTGTACATTGTGATGATGTTTACATGGATGGTTGAGAAGTGTTGTGAAAGTGTTACCACCGTGCACGTGTGAAGAAGGAACATGCATATGCCTGAATGGTATGCATAGTGGGGACGGCGATACGTAACGCCCACTAATTCCTTGAAATTCAGAATTTAGTAAAGTGGGGACGGCGATACGTAACGCCCACTATTTACTAAAAGAAATTCTGAAAGCTGAGCAAAGTGGGGACGGCGATACGTAACGCCCACGATTCCTGGCAATGTTCACGCATGAACTTTGGTGAAGCGTGATTTGCTGTCCAGGAGCTTGGCAGCGACGCTGAGTGATACCGCTTGCCGAGTGCTCTGATACTCCAGCCATGTGCGCGATGTGAGAGTTGCACATGAGCTGGTGAGATTGAGTGATATTGAGTAAAAGTGGAGACGGCGATACGTAACGCCCACTATTTACTAGAAATTTTGAAAGTTGAGCAAAGTGGGGACGGCGATATGTAACGCCCACGATTCTTGGAAACTATCACTCGTGAACATTGGTGAAGTGTGATTTGTTGTCCAGGGGCTTGCAGGGACGGCGATACGTAACGCCTGCGAGTGCTCAAATAAATGTGTTTGTGTACATATATGATTGATTATGTCCTTGAGTATATATGTGTGAAATTGAATATTATTTAATTATAAATTAAATTGAATTAAGGGGTAGGGTTTGATAATAAATTGGATCAAAATGATTGTGTTCCAAAATGTGTGCATATATGTATATATGTTGTGCATTGATAGATAATGTTGTGTAATGATTATAACCGTACGTGTGAATGATGATTTGGGGCTCATAGAGGATAGGATTGCTGTGTGATCTCCTATCCATGAGCGAATGATGATAAGGGACTTATAGATGGAAGGAATGCTGAGTGATACCCCTTACCAATTGATTTCTGTCTATGAACTTGGAAGGGATGCTGAGTGATACCCCTTACCAATTGATTTCTGTCTACTAATTTGGAAGGGATGCTGAGTGATACCCCTTACCAAATGATTTCCGCCCATGAGTTTGGAAGGGATGCTGAGTGATACCCTTTACCAAATAATGTTTGCCCAAGAACTTGGCGGCAAAGCTGAGTGATACTGCTTGCCAAGTTCCTTGATAAATGTTTTTCCACTAAGGATAGTGAATATTAGCAGTGTATATGATTCTTTATGTATTTGTGTATATATGTGATTGTAGGGTATGCGAATTGTTTGAAATTGAAGATGAAAATATTTCAATGACATTAAATATGGTTGTCATGCATCTGTGTATATCAACATGATGCCTATATGTATTATTGAGAAATTATGTGAAATTGAGTGTACTGAATCTGTGTACCCTTGTATTGTGCTGATATGCATTATTAATAAATTATGGTGAAATTGATGCAACCGTGCATGTGCGGGATGGGAAGTGCAATGCCGGTTGAATGATAAAGAGTGTGATAATTACGACCGTGCATGTGCGGAGTGGGAAGTGCAATGCCGGTTGAATGATAAAGAGTGTGATAATTACGACCGTGCATGTGCGGAGTGGGAAGTGCAATGCCGGTCTAATGATAAAGGTTGTGATAATTTCGACCGTGCATGTGCGGAGTGGGAAGTGCAATGCCGGTCTAATGATAAAGGTTGTGATAATTACTACCGTGCATGTGCGGAGTGGGAAGTGCAATGCCGGTAATGATGTATGAGTTGGGAGTATAGCAGAGTGGAGGAAAAGATGGGATAATGAATGAGATAGAATGATTGGTGAATTAAATTGTACGTGGTACATATGCATATATAAACTGTACGGGTTGTGAAACCCTTATTATGTGACGGTTTGTAAACAACCGTCGATTTACTACTTTGATAGAATGATGAGTGTGAATTCAAGGATGTTTAATCCTTGAATGCATAACAAATTCCTGGGTAAGGGAAAAAGGGTTTGAAATATTAGTTAGTTGAAAATGGCCTTATTTTCAACCAGTGCATCATGATTGACAAATCTTCTGATGAGATTGCTTGTTCCCCTCTAATATTCACTCACTGAGTTTTGTACTCACGTTTTCAAAAATTCATGTTTTCAGATTAAAAGACTGTTGGGCTCTAGATCGAGGAGTCCCCATAGTGCATCTACTGGGTATGTGTCTGGCATCCGATAGTGATTCCTTTTGTGGTAAATGTCTCCGCTGGAAGTCTTGGGTCCTTTGTATTGTAAATACAATTTAATTATGTGAATATGTATATGTAATGTAAATCATTAAATACATGACTGGTATAGTGCATGTATATTAATGTTGATAATGCCATTGTGATTTGGCTGTGTTCACACCCGCGAAAAGGTGTGTGTATGTATGGTTAGTTATGCCATTATTAATTGGCGCTGTATGCACTTTGGGAGCATTACGTGTGAATGCATCACACAGTAGTACGATAAGTAAAGTAAGAGAAAATAGGCTTGCTTGGGCTTAGTGAGCTATGCTCATTGGGTCCTTGCGCCGGTCATGGCCCGGGAATTGGGTCGTGACACTATTTTTCTAGGATAATGGTGGATTTTAACATATAGTTTGAATATTTATTTCACTTTTATTTATTACGAATAGGTATGATTTTGTTTATTCAAATTTGTTCGTAATGCTTTTAATTGTTAGGCTCGTAATTGAATAATTTGTGAATCTAGATGAGACTCGATAAAGTCATTTCAAATTGGATTAAGGTTTGAATAGTGTATGTTCATCTCACTTAGGTGATTTAATTCGCAATTAGGGTAGACATACGCCTCAATGCCTTACATAGCCAAACTAACAGACGAGCTTAATGAACCTTATTTAAATGATTACTATAGACATATAGTGACCCACTTAAGTTGGCTATTTGTACAAGCATCTTGACAAAAACTTGTGCATAGGTTTGGATTCTAGGTTAGAAAAACCACCAATGAATATAAATATTAAAAGAAACAATTGTCAGATGCATTATTGAATGAACCCATAATTCTAGGTTTTAAACTATTACCTCTTTAACGAATTTTTAGTTTTTCTGAATTAGTTTAGTATTTGATTAAATTTAGTTATAATTGATTTTCTACAAAATTGAGTTACTTGAATAAGATTAATTTGGCATAATTTAGTACTTAATGAAAAATTATGAGCAAATCCCTGTGGGATACGATTCCGGACTTACTGTCTATATTACTTGTTCAATACTTATATTTACGTATATTAAATCGACAACAAGTTTGTAACACCCCGTACCCTTGTATAGAAGTCAATAAGACGTTATTGACAAGACCAACGGTCAATTGACGTAAATTTAAGTGCCAAAAAGTGGTGACGAGTGAAAGGAATATTTTAAAATAAAATATTCCATATGCGAGAAAATAATAATAAAATAATATTATTTTTTTATCGAGGATGAATTAACGAGTTAAAAGGTGATTTGGTAGTAAATTGGGACAAAGTAAGACATTTTGGGTCCCGAGGAGACAAGTCAAAATTTTTAAAATAAAATAATATTAAAATATTAATATGTTATCTGTGGTTGAAATTAGTCATGAAGGAAAACTATATGACTAATTTGAGTGGGGTAGAAGAAGTAAGAAAGAATTTAGAAGGAAAACGATGTCAGTAAGGCCCATGTGCCTTTATTCAATAAAGCAAAAGAGGGTAAGTATATATTTAAATATTATGGTGACACATTGGTGAATTGTAAATTTGATATTTTATTTGTACAAGTGTAAAGGAAGAAAGATATAAGGAAATTGAAATCAAAGAAATGATTGAAGGACTAAATTGTAAAGGATGAAAAGTTTAAGGGTCAAACGGTAAATAAGGAAAATTTTGAGGACTTATGTGCAATTTCAACATTTGAAGTTAAGTAGAAACTAACTAACCAAGGAAAATTAGATTATGTGGGAGGATGGAATATGCATGTAATAAATGCTATTACTATAGTACCCCGTACCTTGACATGGTGGCTAATAAAGCTTATCGGATGCCAATCAAGGTTGATTACTGAGTTAACGGGTAATTCAAAAAGGAACCTGTGAAACCTCAACCTCCATAGACACGTAACTGGAAGTAGACGCGCTAACATGGACTAGGGGTAATTTCATCATTTCTCTTGGTGAGCTCTTATGAGCAGGTTTTCTAATGTTATTAAGGTCTAAATAGGCCTAAGGAATGAATGAATGATGTTTATGATGGTAAAATAAATGAAGAAATTAGAAATAATGATGATTTCCAAGTTAGGGGTAAAATGGTCATTTTTCATCTCAAGTCAAAATTTTTAAGTTTTCATGAACTTGAGTATTTCTAGACTATTATGGACTTTGTCTTAGTGTCAAAAGAGTAAAAGGATTGCATAAAGGATTAGAGGAAGACAAACCAACTTGCTAAGGGCATTTTCGTAATTTAAGTGGAGTTTGGATAAGCTTTAATTATAAATATCATTCTTTTGTAGTAGCTTCTTCTTCCTATTTTCTTCCTCATCTCATGTTTCTTTATCTTCCATGGAAGCCTCCCTTAAAGCATCCATAATTCTCTCTCTCTAGCTTCAATTTTCATGCTTTTGAACCTTTTTTCATATAACACTTTATTCTCTTTCAATCTCTCACCTTACAACCCTTAAAAGTCTTTCTCCAATATTTTCTCTCACTAGTTGGAAGCTTAGAGAGAGAGGGATTTTCCATGATAGCATGAGTATTCTTGAGAAAGAATTCAACTACAAATCCACCAAGGTGAGCAATGAATTAGGATTGATTTTAGGTTGTTGAAAATGGCTAGTGATTGGATTTGTGGGATATTATATTTTTAATGAGTATATGGTGTGTTATTGGTTCCAATGAGGCCCCACATGTCCATTTGGAGCATTAGTTGAAGTTAAAGTCAAGCAAAACAATCAACAAATACCGGTGAGTGAACTTGCATTTTAAAATGCTTTGGGAAGTGCCTATATGTTAAATAAATCATTTGGAAGTTCATTTGTGGAACAAGCCATTGCTGAAATGTTTTCATCTTGTGAAACGTGCAATATGAATAGTTCATGCATTATCTCATTATATGGATATGCATATTATGCATTGGAGATTCCTTTTCTGTGATAACGATGACCTAGCTATGTGCGTGTGGAAGTGCACATGAGTTGATGATGACCCAGCCATGTGTGAGTAGGGAGGGCACACGCGCTAAGGACCGTTGGGTGTAGACATGTTTGTATATATATGTACCATAGAGATGATCATATGCACTATGCAATTGTTTATATCTGATATGAAAAGCTTGCGAAAAGGACATGTGATTATACTGAATGTTGAAAAATTAATTAATATTAATGTGTTCAAATTGATTTTTGATGTAATTGAGATGAATTTTCTATATATAGCAACAAACATGACCTTTTTATTATGAAAAGAAACTCTTCCTCAGTTGTTAGGATTCTGGCTGCAACTAAAAACTCTCAGACTTGCAAGGTTCCCCATGGTTCTACTTCTCACTACAGCGAGGAATTTGGTTGCAGCGAAAATGGATTCTCGCTGCAGCAAAAAACTTTGAGATGGTTCCAAATTTTTATGTAGTGCTCTCACTTTGACAATAATTTTGATGACACTTTTTATTAGAACTGGACAAAGTGGTAAATCAAAGTTGTAGCCCAGTCTCTTAGCTTTCTAATGGTCCAAAAATCATGTCATTTTGACTTTTGTAGTGAAAGATATGCTTGGAAAACCGAAACATATGCAAATCGAGAATGTTTCTCGCTGTAACGAGAAACTTGTTATCATGCTTGCTACCTTGCTTGATTTTGACATATTTTACACCCATTTAACTTCATCGATTGATCATGGGTTTTTTTTCAACACTAAGAGGTTATTAATCAAAGTTCAAAATGAGGAGTTTTTGTAAGAAATTATGTTAATTTCATTGTTTTTGAAACAAGTGCATCATAATTTCCAAAATCTCCTTATCGATTGCTTTTTCCCTTCTTATGTTCACTCACTGGGTCTATACTCACATTTTTAAACTTCATGTTTCCAGATTTGGAGGCTGTTGGGACATAGATTGAGTGTCCACGTATGCTCGTTTTTTTGGTAGGTACTATGGCATCTCAATAGTTGTACCTTCACCCATAGTCTCTCTGCTGATGGTCAAGAGTTTTTTTTTTACCTGTGTTCACGTATATGGAACATAAATGACTAGGAGTCATGTTGTACATAAAGTATATATATATTTTGGATTGTTGATACCATTATGAGACGGCAATGAATAACAGTACTTTGAGATAATACAAGTATAAATATTTGGTATCCATGTTATACTACCGAGATACGTCTAGTTCTGAAATAAAATTTGTGGTATAGAAATGATGATGTATAATTGATAGAATAATGAACAAGATCACATAAAGAGGTTGGCTTGGCCTTAATGGGCTATGCCCATTGGGCACATGCGCTGGTCATGGCCCGGGATTTGGGTTGTGACAATTACATGCAAAGGTATGCAAGCAAGGATGCACTTGTAGTGGGGAGCATGTGGGACTCCCATCATGTGACAAACAAAAAGGCATGAGACAAATGAATAGAATGACACATGCATGTGGATTTTTAAAGTTAAAAGAATGCATGGAGGATTTATGCATGATGAACACTGTTGGGTAAGGGCTGATCATGCATCAAATGCAAATAAACGTAGCAGAAATAAATTTAAAAGAAATTAAATTTTGCCTCACCTACCGAGGATCTCTTTCATGCCAAATCAAATACAAAATTAAATGAAATTGAAAGTATATGATCGTATCACTTTATCTAAATAACAAAGGTTGATGAATACTTTGTTAAACCACCAAATCAGGCTTTAAAAGCTCAACCACCTCAGCTCGGTTGTTGCAAACCAAAGTTGTCCAACGAATCCTTGTACATCCTCTAATGGTGATCCACACCAATGAATGAGAAAATCCTTCTTTAAGGATTGGGAGTGTTATGACTTGACAATGTGCTAGCAAAGATGAGTTTCATAAACTCATAATCCACGTAAAATTGTGGGGTTGAACACACAAAAGTGAAGTGAATGAAAAACTATTTTTCTTCACACAAGGAACGTCAAGACAAAAGAATTTCTAATATGCCGTTCACCCTTTTTTTCTTTTCAGCCGTTCTTTCCAATTTTGCTTGGAGGTTGTAGCAAGGTATTTATACCTTGGATTAATTTTGAACACTAATTACAAAACCATTTTGTAATTTCCAATTAATCCAATAATTTAATAAACAATTTAATTAAGTCCTTTAGAAGCCCAATTAACTTAATTGTTTAATGTAATTAATTAGTCCCAATAACTTAATTAAACAATTTAATTAATTAAGCTCAACAATTTAATTAAACAATTTTAATCAATTGGGCTCAATGACTTAATTAAACAAATTTAATCAATGAGACCCAATAACTTAATTGTTTAATTTAATTAATTAGGTCCAATGACTTAATTAAACAATTTAATTAATTAGGCCCAACAATTTAATTAAACAATTTTAATCAATTAGGCTCAATGATTTAATTAAACAATTTAATTAATTAGGCACAACTTAATTAAACAATTTTAATCAAGTGCTTGAGAAGGTCATAACTTCTAATTTAATTAAGCCCAACTTAATCACCTCTCCCATTTTATTTTCAACACTCATTTTAAGTGTGTAACCCATTAGGCTTCAAACATGTCGGCAATGAACTCAACATATAATTCTTAAGTTAAACTTAGAATTAGATAAATTTAAACTACTTTAAATTTATCATTAATCAAGTTAACTACCTAGAGTTCATAGACCAAGATTAGGATCTAGCAATCCATCATGGCCACGTAAATGTTAGAAGAGTCAATATGGTTTGACTTAGCCTTTCAGTGATCAGCCTTTTAGTGTAATTCATTCCTTTATCATATATCCCGAAGATGATAAGAGAATGGTGTAGTGTCTACTCTAATTGATCTCCATATTTGTTCTTAAAGTTTCATCATTAGCTTTATAAAGACTTATAAAACTGATTTCATAATCTTCAAGTCACCATAGCCAAGGACTTCAATAAGCTAATATCAACCAAGAAGTGTTAAGATATGTCCCTTGCATCACTTGGGGTGATGATTCCTATCTTGACCGCTCATTTTCCTTCACATGCTTCATGTTATACCCAAAAGCATCTTATTTTGGCATCCTTGGTTAGGCACTCATAAGGATGAAATCAAAGCATAGCACTCCACATATAAGACAACATGGTGTCTCAAGTCTATAGAGTATTTACACAACTGACACATAAGAAGTATTGCATAGACACTTGAGTGAAATACCAATTGCACTTTTCATGGCTGGTCATGTTCAGTAAACTTGCTCTCCTAGGCAAGCCCCTACATTCTAGTTCCACGTATCTCTATACTTCAACCTATGAGATCAGTTGCTTACTTCTCAAGTAAAGAACATAGAATGTACTAGTCTCTAGGCATCATTGTTGTCCAATCTGAATGATACATTGACCAAGAACATTTTTGAGATTATGCTTTGATGCATAGGAATCTCATAATTGGAACCCATTATAATTTCCTTGCAAGGCATATTAATCTTATGGACTTTATCCAATTAGACTTATAACTCATTATAATTGATGTCTTGTTGACGAAGAAAAACCATTAATCATTCAACATGAATGATACTATTGCATGATTGGAATCAAGCCTTAACCAATCTTAATTGGCTACAAGACTCATCCCAATAGACACTTGGTGGCAATTGGACTAAAAGAAAAGAAAATATAGTTGCATGCAATGTCATTGCCCAAGGAGGAGGCCAAATGGAAAGTAAGGTGGGAAGTTGCATGAAAAACCATTGGGTACAAATAAGGTGGAATTAAGTGGAAATAAATTAAAGTTCTTGATATAGCTAAGTAAATGAGGATTTTTAACCAATGTAGAAGAAAGAAAATTAGTGCATGAAAACCTATTGGTTGGCAAAATGGTCAAATGAAAATAAAAGGTGAATGTGTGCATGTATTGTGATTGGTTAAATGGGTGGCCATATAAGTACCAAGATTCAAGAGTAAAAGAGAAATGTGAATTGGCTTTGGTGAAACTTGAGAGAGTCGGTCATTGAGAGGGGAAAAGAAAGAATAAAGTACCTTTGAAAAGCTCCACTCGGGAGGAAGAAAAGAGAAAAAAAAAGAGAAAAGTGTGGAAGGCTCAGGCTGTGAGGATTCAAGAGAAACCATGAGGTTTCTTTCCTTTATCTTGTAGAGATTTGATATTTTACCACCCAAAGAGTCTTCAACATGCAAGAAAGGAACTAATTGGTTGAGCTTGAAGCGAAAAGAAAGCTTGGTTTCAAGATACAAGAGAAACAACATAAGGATTATGGTTTTAGCTAAATGTTCTTTGAAAATGGGTTGGTAACAATAAGAAATGTATTGTGGCAGTAAAGAAAAGCTTGATTGGAGAAGACTTAATGACATGCAAGCCATCAAACTCTTGGATGCATCATAGATTCAAAGTGAAAGAGAAAAGGTAAGCATGGTATTATGTTTTAAGGCCTATGGTTGGTAAAATTGCTAAGAAAATAATTTGTGAATAATGTTGGCAACTTGATGATTAAAGCTTTGGATGAATATTGAAGTTGCATGCAAGATCGAAGCCATCACAAAGGTAAGGCATGCAATGTGAAATAGATGTGTGATGCCTTAAATACGATTAGAAAACAATTTTACAAGTTGAAAGCTTGAAAATAAAAAAAAGAAATTGTGGATATATGTTGTTTTGAAAGATTTAAAAGGTTAAGAATGTTGGTGCAACAAGAATAGAAAACTCAATATTGTGCTTAGTGGTAGCATGTTAAATGTGAATAATGGTGCATATAAGCTTAGAAATTACTTGGTGAAATCAAATTTATAGTTGCTACCATACATCTGATTAATAGTATGAAAATAATAGTTTGAACATGACAAATGTTATTAGGAGATTGATGTGGGCACTTGGAGTCATAAATATTTGCCAAGATTATGTAATTCAAAGTTTATACTAAGGATTAAGTGAAAACGGTTATCTCTTAAGAATAGGAGATGAAAGAATAGAATTAAATACGAACAGCAAATGTAGAATATATTGACAGCAAAGCTTATTAAATTTATTGGATTGAAATGATATCAAGAAGTGACAAAGCAAGGATTATTGCTGCTAGTATAAGTAAGCATTTAAGGAAATATTAGTGGCGAAGTGATATCTCGCCATGGTAAGCTGAGTAAGGGGTGTCTATTTCAAAATTTTCGTAAACTATATATTGATATACATTTAATAAACGTTGCTAGTTTTCTTTAAATGCAATTATGGATAGCATGAGTTGTTAGCCTCGATAAGCAATTTTTAAACGGATTTGTAATCAATTTTATTGTTTTTGTAGAAAGCATGAGTTGCTAGATAATGATAACTGATTTGAATACATAGTTTACAAGGATTTATGCTCTATTATTGTGGAAAGCATGAATTGGTAGAAACAACAGGCAATTGTGGATGCAAATTGATTTGGAAGTTGTTTGTGTATACTATATATGTACATATATGTAAAGTGTTTTAGAAACCGAGAAACAAGCCTTTTTACAATGTTTTGCATCAAATCCATGCCTTGTATCTTTGTGTGATGTCTATAGTTCCATGCACTTGTTAAATGGTTTAATGTAAATTTTTGAGAGTCGGTTTTAGTCCAAACTTTATGCAAATGATTACACCATGCATTTTAATGTGAAAAGCAATTTGAAAGGTTACTGAACCTTGTTTTGAAATGATTTAAAGGAAACGATTTTGATAAACCTAGAGCATCGACAGTAAGCCGAATGTCACATCAAGATAGTGTGACCTTTGTGCACAAGTGAGCTCTAGCTAGAGAAGCTTTAGGTCATCAACAGGCTATTAAACGTGGCTAGGTCATGGTATGTGATTACACATGGCAAGGCCACAGGTTGTTATATGTGGCCAGGCCACAAGTTGATATACGTGGTTGCAACCACATGATTTCTCCGATATCGGCCAACATCGTTAAGACTACCATGGCTGTGGGAATCTAGTGGATAGGGGCCGCCCAGATTATTATTACGTGGAAGAGGGTCCACAGGTTGATATCTATGATTACATACTCGAGAGCCTTAAGAGTTTTTAAACTCATACTCTTTTGCATGGTGGGGGGTTAATGTTTTTCCACAACTCCCTTATTTGATTGAATACTTTCAATGCTTTAAATGTTGATCATGAGTTTATATATGTGGATGTATATGATTATTTTTACATGCTGTACATTTTGGGAGCGTGTGTGATTTTATACAGCTATTGTATTATTGAACGAAATAGATGATTTCAATGATTGAAATTTATTTCACTATGCTTTGTTTTCAGCATTGTTTGTTAAGGAAAGTATTGCACTATGATTTTACGGCATTATTTTTACAAGGCATAAATACCTTGCTTGTTATTTGGCTTTATAAGGTTATCATTTTATACTCTGGTTCTTTGTTCAAATTATCTGCTCTAAGCTTGTTTTCCATCTACACCCTGCTCACGGAGCCGATGATCACTAAGTTTGTGAGACTCACCCCCCTTATCTCTCTTTTATAGATAGTGATCAGCCTAAAGTGCATTCATCAACATTTATTGTCTACCACGGATAGCTAAAGGCATCTCACAGCACTTTATTCCAAGTTGCTCCACTACTAGAGGTTGAGTTCTTAGTAGTGCATTTTGTCTTTATAAATAGACAGTAATCTCAATGTGAATGTACAGTTAGAAATTATACATTTTGATGTAATTTTGCCCTTATATGGAATAAAGGTTGAGTCAATTTATAACGACATTTGTTCAAATCATATTACAAAGAGCTATACAGTTCAAAGGGATTCAATCAGTTGGTGGAATGAATTAACAAGAGTTCCAATTAAGGCTTGTTCGGGACTTAACGAGTTCTCTTGCAAGACTTGGACGCCGGTAATGATCGAGGAGCAATCGTTACAAAGTTTTTAGCACCATTGTTGGGGATTTCTATTTCCTATTTATTTTTCTAATATTCAAATTCAACAGATTAGTCTTAATTTGAGTTTTTCTTTCTTTGTTTTTTAGGTTCATTCCGTCATTGTATAAGAAGAGAAAAAAACTTGGGGATTATATCTTGTGATCTAGAGATCAAGAAAACATTTCAAAGAATTAGATGAGAAAATCAGCAAGGTTTTGCTTAGACCAATACAATGGTTAATCAACAAGGTGAGTAGTGAATCCAAGAGCGATTAATGGAACAGAATCATTGCTTAAGGGATTATGCTATTCCATTGGTATAAAGGCTTCCATCGACCATTTGACGACCGATGATTCAAGCCAACAATTTTGAGATTAAGCCAACCATTATCACCATGATCCATACTTTAGTCTAGTTTGGGAGACTTTTAATTGACGATCTAAATGCCCATGTGTCAAACTTTATGGAGATATGTGACACTTTTAAACAAAATGGAGTCATTGATGGTGTAATCCGTATGAGACTTTTCCCTTGTTCATTGAGAGACAAAGCGAAGGTGTGGCTGAACTCAGTTTCCTATTGGATCTATCACAACATGGGATGACCTAGCTTAAAAGTTCCTTACCAAATTCTTTCTTCTAGCCAAGATAGTGAAGATGATCAATGACATCACATGTTTATGCAATTAGATGCTGAATCATTATATAAGGGTTGGGAGATATACAAAGATCTGCTCAGGCATTGCCTTCATCATGGTCTTCTAAGGTGGCTTTAAGTGTAGACATTTTACAATGGATTGAGTGGTTAGGTTTGAACCACTATTGACGTCGTTGTGAAAAGAGCTCTCACGGCAAAGTCAATTGATGAGGTGTACGATCTATTAAAAGAAATGGCATCAAAGAATTATAAGTGGTCATCAAAGCAATCAATGTAAAGAAGAGTAGTTAGGGTTCACAACGTGGACGCCATTTTAACATTATCAACACAAATAGCTAATCTAACTAAAAACTTGATTGGTGCTAACTTGATTCAAATCTTTTTTGTAGTTTATGAGTATTGTGGAGATGGGCATCCAAGTAATCAATGTCCAAGTAGTATAGAGACAGTTCAGTCTATGGGGAATAGACAATAGAACAACTATTAGTCAAACACTTTTAACCCTAGGTGGATGAACCATCCAAATTTCTCTTAAAGTAACACAATCAAGGATCATTTTCAACTCTAAGGTCGAACATGCTTCCCAAGTTCCAACAGTAAGTAAGAGCTCCTTTCCCAAAGAAGAAACCATCTATCAAGGAATTAATGATGTAGTACATGGCCAAGATTGACTCCCTTATACATAGTTAGGTAGCTTCGCTAAAGAACCTTAGGACCTAAGTTGGTCAACTTGCCAGCGTAATAAACAATAGAGCTTAAGGAACCTTACCTACTGATACAGAGATAAATCCAATGAGGGAAGATAAGAAACATGTCAAAGCCATTACCTAGAGAACTAGTAGGTGTTGGTCCTAAATGAGAGTGCTAGAGAAGGGGTGAATAGCACTGTCTCGGCTCTTTTGGTAGGATTGAGACTTGATCTCAAAACAAAGAAAGTATAACAATGAAAATAATGGACAAAGTATTTATAGTGGTTCGGTCCAAGACCTACATCCACTACCTTGATTATCCAACCAAGGATTTTTGAATCAAATCACTAAAACCAGTGGAATTCACAAGCTTCCACCAAGTTTTTACAAGGCTTAGCCACAAGCTTCACACTAGTTTTTCCCGAGCTCAAATAAAACCCCAATATGGTTTTCCAAGGCTCAACCATAACCTTTACAATGGTTTTTCATGGGCTCAACCAAAACCCAACACCCAACTTTTCAAGGCTAAGTTGGAACCTTTACACTTTCAAGTAACCTAGCTTGAAACTACAACTTAGAGTGAATCCCTCACTCTAAGAACACAAAGATGAGTAAAAGAGAAAATACCTATGATCACAAATTGATCTAAGTGGTACATGATGTAGAGCTAAATGTAAATACAAAAGATAAACGTTTTAATGCAATGAAGAGTACAAGGAATTTTTAAGTTTTCAGCTCTTTCTTGGCTTGAATATGATGAAATCACTCAATAATCTTTCAAAAGTTATTTCCTTAGCATTTGAAGATCCTTTTATAGTTAGAGATGCTTGTCTGATGGCTGTTGGAACGTTTTTTATCGTTAGAAACAGTTTGGGGAAGGTTCTAGACATTAATCTGTCTTGTAGCGGCCTGGTGTATGTTGCAAACAGAGAGCTCTTAGTCGACTAAGATTTTTCCCTTGGTCGACTAAGTTGGTTCTGTCTTGGTCGCAGATTCCAGAGAGCACTTAATCGACTAACCTATTTTCTTGGTCGACTAACTTGATTCTGTTTCTCATTAATCTTCAGCCTTCCACTTCTCCACTTTGAGTTATGCCCAACCAATGATCTTTATTATTCAACCAAAACACTTCCTTTAAGTTGGTCAATCTTTTTCCTTGTCCATATAAACTTCTTATGAGCATATTTGAAAGATTGACTCATAGTTTCCTCATAAACATTTACCTTGCACACTTAGGTAGAAATATTAGACATACAAGGATGGGAATGTTTTATAATCATTAAAAACTAATGAAGTCAACAATCTCCCCTTTTTTGATGATGACAAAACATCCCTTGGTTAATAGCATTGTGTCTTTTTAATTCCTTTTAGTTTCTGCAGAAAATGAGGGATGCTCCCTCTTAGTTCATGCTCCGCTTGAGTTTGTGCACATTTTTCATTCATTCCAGGAAGTTTTTATCTATGTTATATTCATAGTGACATTGCACATTATTTCTTTGGATAGAAAATGCTCATATATGCAGATTTAAGAGCAAATGGCAAGTTGACAAATTATTATTGGTTTTTCATTTCTGTAAATTTCTGTCAGCCAACATGTTGATTCCAGATTTCATTCAAATCATCATTTTTCCAGCAAACTCTCTATAAATCATCATCCATTGTATTCTAAAGCATGTTAATTTTGCAATATCATGACAGAAATTTTTTATAAACATAGTAGCTTAATATCATCATAGCATCAGTTTTTATCTGTAGAAATTGGCAGCAGCCTTCACAAATATCAACAAAAAATTTCCAGCAATACTTCACAATATCATAAACATTATTTTCAGAGTTCAAATACCACAAACAACTATCAGGACGCATGTTCCAAACATCCACAGAGTTAACCAAAATTAAAATCCAATGTTTGAATGCCATTTTGGCACAAAATAACCATTAAAACAGTAATCACAAATTTGTTCTAGAAATACCTCTAAGCTAAATTTTCTTCCTAGCTGTCTTAGAATCCTAGTACCTCTACCCTCATGATTTTTTTGTTTTTCTTGTGCTAGTCCTAGAAGTCTGGTACCTCAACCCTTAGATTTTTTATTTTTTCTTATAAGTTTACTGCTCCCTCTTTTTGTCATCATCAGAGGGAGTGGCCGAGGCATTAATCTTTAGAGGGAGATGTTTAGGATTTAAGGGACATTGTCTGCTCCCACCAAGGATTCAAAGGAATGGAGAGGGTAGTCATAGAGGTGGTTGAGTGGATGCTTTAGGAGGTTGCTGAAAGGGCTAGAAAGTGGCCTGCGTAGATCTCTGAGGATTGGTCTTATCAGAGACTTCTATTGGGGCTTGAGGAGAAGTTATAGGAGGTGATTTTGCTTTCTCTGCCAATCTTGAAGACTTCCTTGCCCCTGGAGGTACATATTTTCTAGCTATCTTCTTTTGTCTCATGGCATGTGGCTGAGGCTTAGTTATAGGAGCTGTTTCTTTTGTTTTTCCTTTTCCTTTGTCTTTCTCTTTTTTCTACAACTTCCTGTTATGAAGTCATTACTTGGGCAGCTTAAGCTGCTGCTGCCTCTTTCTCTGCTTACTTTTCTCTTACCATCTGATAGAAAAGTCTCATAACAAACACTTCATTAGAGTGATGAGGGGATGTTTCTTGTTCAGGGTGTGATGAAGGCTGATGTTTAGAAGGACTAAGTGGTGAACCAACTACCTCAGTGTCTTGATCAGATGTTTCCTTTCCTACTAAGGTAGTTTGAGAGGTTCTTCAAATCCTGGTTCAAGGCCTTGATGTCCAAGACTTGCACTTTGGTGGGTTGAACCTTTAGCTTAAAATTCAAGGCTTGCATCTTGGAATTCATAGCCTTCTGGTTGTAAGGTTGATCCTTCAACACCTTGTCCTTCTGGTGCCATGCTTTGGGTAATAGAGGAGTCAGCTTCAGCAGGTCCAAATGGCATTTCAGATTTTTCTTTCAAGCTGGCCTCAATCTCATTCACCATTTCCTCAATTTTTACAAGTCTTACTCCTTGATCAGTGAGCTTGGCATCCATCCTCATCAGCAGATTGAACATAACTTCATTGGAGAATGGAGGGGCTATTGTTTCTGGTGGTGTGGAGGCTGCCTCTGGTTGAGTTTGCACTGAAGTGATCTTGAAGGTCTTGTTGAAAGTGCCCCTACACACCTTGTAACCATCTTAATCAGATTTCCTAAAAAGATGGGTTGATTTCTACTCTTCACCATGTCCATATCATACCTTTTAGCCCAGATTCCCTTCTTCTTGACAAGGGATGTGATTACATTGCCATATGGCAAATGAATCTTTTTCAGCTTACATGTTGCCCTCATTCTTTCAATCATGAACTGTCCAAGGTTCAAAACCTCTCCAGTGAAAGCATGCTCCATCAGCCAAAGATCTTGGAGACTGATGTAGCTTAAGCTACCACTCTTACCATGCAGATTAGCTGCCACAAAGTAATGTAAGATTCTAAACTGTGGACTAATGATTAGTCCTGCATTACTCTTTCAAGAAAATTTATCTTTCTTTCCTGTAACAATTTCCCACACAAATGCAGGATCATACTTGTCACGCATTTCATACTCTCCATCTTCACCTTTTATTTCTAACAGATTACTCAAATTTGAAGCTGTAACAAAAAATTCTTTCTCATTTAAAAATACATTGAAATTGTTTTCTGAAAAGTCCTCTGAATCATCAAGTTCTCTCTCACTTAATATAATGCTGGCATATAATTCCTTAACTAAGCTAGCACTATATGCTCTGTCCTTAAAAGAACTATAATCCTTGATTCTTATTTCATTGAAGTAGTTGGTTAAACTGGTTAGAAGTTCATGGGTTTTATTAAAGCTATCCTAATCAATGAATTTCTAGCAAGTTATAGGTGCATTCTTTATTTTCCTGAATCTCTGCTCATGAATTTTGCTTCTAAATTTGAGAGATAAGGAGGATGAAGTACTTTTTGAAGAAATTTTCTTCTTGTCTTTCTTCTTTGTTTTTCTAGATTTCTTTTTCTTTTCCGTCTGTTTCTTCTGTTCAGAATCTTTGTCAGACTTTTTCTTTTCAAAACCTTATATGCCTTTCAGCTTCTTCTGTGAATGTTCTGACCTAGGACTTTCTTCCATTGGTCTTTTCCCTTTCTTTTTCTCCAGTAGCTCTTTAAGTAGGGTCGATTTGGCCATTGATTGTTCTGAGAGTGGTTTTTAAATTTAGGGTTTCAGGTTGTGAGAGAAGAAAGATTCTCATTTTATTTCAAATGAGCTAATGCGGATAAAATTGCTAGGGTTTTGAGAGAATCGATTATTCGAAGATGAAGGATACAAGTGATTGACAGTTTCTAATTTGTGAACCGTCTACCTCCCTCTTAACAATTGCCTCAATTTCTTGAAATTTTCAAAACTCCCTCTTAATTATTAACTATTTACCGTCTCAGTTTTACTCTTTCCTTTCATTACCCGATAAGCATAAAATCTCATTATTTTAATCCTTTATCATTCAGCTAGCAGTGCTTTGGTTTTAATGAAACAGAATACTCTTAGTTGACTAAGTTTTACACTTTAGTCGACTAAGTGCCTTCTGTTTTTCTTTACTTAGTCCAGACTTCTCCCTATAACTCTTCCAAACAGCTCATCCCTATATTTCTTCTAATTTCACAAAATCTATCTTCACTGAGGGGTTTAGTAAATATGTTAGCAAGCTGATACAAAATGCTCACAAATTCAATATTGATTTCACCCTTAGTTACATAATTTGTAGTTAAGTGGTGTCTAACCTCAATGTGTTTAGTTCTGGAGTGTTGTATAAGATTCTTTGAAATATTTATAGCACTAGTGTTGTCACAATATATGGGAGTGTTATTCATTGAGAATTCATAGTCTTTCAATTGTTGTTTAATCCATAGAACTTGTGCACAACAACTTCCAAAGGATATATATTCAGCTTCAGTAGTGGACAATGCTACAGAATTCTACTTCTTACTTGACCAGGATACAAGCATGCTACCTAAGAACTTACATGTTCCATTAGTGTTTTTCCTATCAGTTCTACTTCTAGCAAAGTCAGCATATGAATATCCTATTAGGCTAATTAATGATTCTTTTGAATACCAACTTTCAAAGGCTTGAGTTTCTAAGAGATATCTAAAACTTCATTTTACAGCTGTTAGGTGTGTTTCTTTAGGTTGAGACTGAAATCTAGTACACAAACACACACTAAGCTGAATATACTTGATGTCAAGTAAATAAAAGATCCATTCATACCTTTATAGAGCTTTTGATCTACAATTTTACCTTTTCCATCAACATCAAGTTTTGTAGATGGACTCATTGGTGTTCTGATGGGCTTAAATTTCAGCATGTCAAACTTCTTGAGCATGTCTTGAATATATCTATCTTCATTGATAAAAATTCCTTACTTGCATTGTTTGATTTGAAGGCCAAGAAAATACTTCAATTCACCCATCATGCTCATCTTGAATTCTCTCTGCATTTCCTTAGCAAAGTTCTTGCAAAGAGATTCATTAGTAGAAACAAATATAATGTCATCTACATAAATTTGCTCTATGATCAAATCATTTAAGCATTTTTTGATAAATAATGTGGTGTCTATGCATCCCCTAATATAGTTTTTTTCTACAAGAAATTTAGACAGCATTTCATACCAAGCTCTAGGAGCTTGATTCAATCCATACAAGGCTTTGTGAAGTTTAGAAACATAGTCTGGTTTTTCAAAGTCTTCAAAACTAGTAGGCTGTTCAACATATACTTCCTCTTGAATGAGTCCATTAAGAAATTCGCTCTTTATATCCATTTGATATAGCTTTGAAGTTCATATGACAAGCAAAGGCAACTAATAACCTTATGTCTTCTATTCTAGCTACCAGAGCAAAGCTTTCTTCATAGTCTATCACTTTTTCTTGATTATATCCCTTTGTTACCAATCTTGCTTTGTTTCTTACCACATTTCCTTATTCACCAACCTTGTTTCTAAATACCCACTTAGTGCCAACTATAGGATCATTTGAGGGCTTATGCACTAGTGACCATACATTGTTTCTCTTGAATTGATCTAGCTCCTCTTGAATGGCTAAAATCCAGTTTTCCTCTTTTTCAGCTTCTTCAAAACTTTTAGGTTCAACTTGAGAAATAAAGGCTAAAAATTCACATATCTCTCTAGATCCTTTCCTAGTCTTAACTCAATGAGATATGTCACCTATGATTTGTTCTTGTGGGTGATCTCTCACATATCTCCAGCTTCTAGGTAAGTCACTATGTTGGATTTCTTGTCTTTGTAGATTTTCTATAAGTGGAGCCATGGTTTCTTCTCTAGTTGAGCCTTTTTCATTGTTCTTGCTATCATTTAGGCTCATTACATCCATGTGCTTCTCTAGGTTCTCTAGATCTTCAGCATCAACATCAATTTCTTTTTCTAAATGAATTAATTCATCAAAAACTATATGGATAAATTCTTCAACATTTAGTGTCCTCTTGTTGAAAACTCTATAAGCTTTTGAGTTCATGGCATATCCTAAAAATATTGCTTCATCACTTTTTGCATCAAAATTTCCTAATGGATGTTTTCCATTATTTTAGAACAAAGCATTTGCAGCCAAAGCTCCTAAGGTGAGAAATGTTTGGTTTTCTTCCTTTGTACAGTTCATAAGGGGTCTTTGAGATAATGGCTCTAATTGAGACCCTATTAAGAATGTTAACTGTTGTATTTAAGCTTCAACCCAAAAGTACTTAGGAAGATTGTTCTCACAAAGCATAGTTCTAGCCATCTCTTTTAATGTTCTATTATTCCTTTCTACAACTCTATTTTGTTGGGGTGTTCTAGGTACAGAAAAATTATGTTTCAACCCCTTTTCATTACAAAACTTCTCAAACTCATCATTTTCGAACTCTTCTCCATGGTCACTCATGATACTAATAATGGCTATCCCTTTTTCATTTTTAACTTTCTTACAATAGCTTATGAAAGTTGATAATGCATCACTTTTGTGAGCAAGAAAATAAACCCAAGTATACATAGAGTAATCATCTACTATGACTAAGCCATAAGATTTTCCACCTAGACTTATGGTGCTAATAGGACCAAAGAGATCAATGTGTAGCATTTCAAGAGGTCTAGATGTTGACACAATATTCTTAGTTTTGAAAGAAGTTCTGACTTGTTTTCCTAATTGACAAGCTTCACATAATTTATCATTTTCAAACTTAATGCTAGGTAATCCAACAACTAAGTTTTTCTTAATCAGCTTTTGTCATGGTGTTTAAACTTACATGTCCTAGTCTTCTATGCCATAACCAGCTGTCATTTTCAGTGTTTTCTACTAAGTACATTTCACTATTCTTTACTAGATCTTCAAGAAATATAACATACATGTTTTTCAACCTTTTTCCTATGAAGGTAATTTTGTTGGTGCCTATATCTATTACTTCACATTTATTTCAATCAAAACACATCTTAAATCCTTTGTCACACAATTGACTGATGCTCAATAGATTATGCTTTAAGCCTTGAACAAATAACACATGACTGATTTGTGTACAGGAATTCTTACCAACCGTACCTATACCTTGAATTCTTCCTTTTGAATCATCTCCAAAGGATACGGTGCCTCCCTTTTTCTTGTCCAACTGAGCAAACAGCATTTCATTACCTGTCATGTGTCATGAGCAGCCACTATCCATTTACCTAGGCTGCTTTTTCTTGTATTGCGCTTTTGAACATGTTTCCTTTAGGTGCAGCTCAACTTACAAAACAGTTGTTCAATTCTTCTTGATAGGTACCCATACTTTTATGGGTCCTTGAGTGTTAGTTGAAATAAAAGAACTTTTTGGCACTCAGATTTTTCTGGTTTTCTGCATGTTTGTATTTCTTGTGCAATCATAGGATAAATGGCCATATTTTTGACAATAATAACATCTAGATGATGCATTGTGATGATTCCTTTTAACAAAATAATTTTTCTTTAAAGATTTATTTTTCAAACACTTAAGTGCTGCATTTTCATCAAGAACTTTTTGCAAAGTAGCAGATTTGTTTTCCAGTTCTACCTTCATAATTTCAAAATCTGTTTTTGAATGTTCCAACTCAATTTGCAGGAAATTCCTTTGCTCAACAACAAAGTTGAATTCACGTTTTATTTTCTCCAAATCTTTTTCAAGCAATATAGCCTTTTTCTTCAAGTTCTTGTATTTTAAAAACAGGCTTTCAAACTCATCACATAAATTGTCATACTCGTCTTGTAAATCATTCATTGCATTATCACAAGGTGATGAGCATACCTCTGTTTCATCATTTCTGGCCATTAGACAAATGTTTGCTTTTTCTTCTGAGCTTTGCTCATTAGTTTCAATGCTTGAATCACTATCAGACCAAGCTGCAATAACCATTGCCTTTTTCAATTTTCAAGTTTTCTTTGGAGTTTCTTCTTTCAGCAATGGACATTCAGACTTGAAGTGACCTGGTTTCTTGCACTCATAGCAAATCAGCTCTTCCTTTATATTTGAATCATTTTTGTTTCTTTTCTATGAAAATCTTGGATCTTTTCTGAAGCCTTTTCTTGCCAATCTCCTATTTCTTCTGCCCATCAGTTTTCTAAATTTCGTTGCAACCAATACAAGCTCATCATCATCATCGCATGAGAGCTCTTCCAGCTCTTCTTCAAGGATGCTAGCCTTAAGTGTAAAGTTTTTCTTCTTTTCTTTTGTTTCTCTTATATCTTCCTCTTTTTCTTCCTTTAGCTCCATCTCATGAGTAAGGAGAGACTAGCATATTTCATCAAGTGTGATGGTATTTAAATCTTTTGCTTATCTAATGGCAGTCACTTTTGGCTTCCACGATTTAGGTAGACTTTTAAGAAATCTTTTTACCAATTCACTTTCAGGGATAGGCTTTCCTAATTGGTTGAGTTTATTTGTGATGTTCGTAAACCTATCAAACATGTTGGTGATTTCTTCACCAGGCTCCATTTTGGACATCTCATAGTTATGAGTTAGGAGGGCTATCTTGGACTCCGTAACTTGAGAAATCCCTTCATGAATGATCCTAAGTTTGTCCCACACTTGCTTAGCTGTTGTACAACTTGAGTGTCACAGCCCAAATTCCTTTTCATGACCGGTGCATGGACCCAATGAGCAAAGCTCACCAAGCCTAAGCAAGCCTATTCCATTCATATTACTTAATGTCTTATCAACGAATGCATCCATTTGCATTCCAACTGATGTGAAAGTAGCCAACCCATGATGGCATTATCGATTAAAATGTACAATGGTACACTATGGCAATCAAATACTCATATTTGTATTATGCCAAATAGTGTCACCTATTTGCCAACTCATCGTAGCATCAATAATCAACTGTAACATAACATGACTCTTAGTGGACTTCATTACTTATACATGTCCACATAACATAAGAATTTTTTTTCACCGTCAGCGGGGTAACTTTGAATAAAGGCACAACTACTGAGATGCCATAGTACCTTTCAAAGATGAACATGCATAGACGTCTTGGGCAGGACCCAATTGCCTCTAAATCAGTACCTTTCAAAGATGAACATGCGTAGACGACTTGGTCAGGAACCAATTGCCTCTAAATATGAAAACATGAATTTTTAAAACTGTGAGTACAAAACTCAGTGAGTGAACATTAGAAGGGAACAAGCAATATTAGCCAGGAAATTTGATAACCATGATGCACTGATTGAAAACGAGACAATTTTGATCTACCAAATGTTAAAACCCTTCCACTTAACTCAGAATTATTAAACATTCAATGATAAGGCAACCATGAAATTTCACCAATTATTCTAGCAAGATAGCAAAACCGATGAGTTATCGTTGCAGCAGGAAGGCATTTTTTTTTTCTGTTGTAGCGAAGCATAATCACCACCCGTCATGGAACGAGGGTTTCGCTCAACCATACAAGGGTTTCGTGTTAGAACCATTTTTCCTCAATTTAAAGCAATTCGTATACCATACAACCACATTTTCTTCTATCATGTACAGTATGCCACACACATATATACCTAAAATCATAAGCAGTCATATACACTGCCAAGTCTTCACTGTCCTTGGTGGTAAAAAGAGACATTTATTAGAGCACTTGCAGGCGTTACTTATCGCCGTCCCTGTAAGCGCTTGGGCAGAGAATCACGCTTCACCATAGTTCAAGCGTGAGAGTTCCCAAGAATCTAGTGCACTCCTTACTCGCACCAAGCAATAAGACCATGTGTGCGTTCCCTACTCGCACAGTCGCTAGTCATCATGTATACATCCCCCACTAGTTCATAGCAATATGACCATGTGTGTGCTCCCTACTCACACAGCCACTGGTCATCATGTATACATTACCCATTCATTCATATCATTATCCACACAATAAATGAGCATGTATTCAATTTTTTTATATGATGTACATACTCATAACATAAAAATAATTTTCAAAGGCTTGTTCCCGGAACTCATTTTTAAACAGGAAGTTGGATATAAATCATTCAAGCATTTTATCTCAATTCAATTAAAATTCCCAAAACAATTTGAAATGCAAGTTCACTCACAAATTTTTGAGAGTCAAATTCAGATACTTCGACTATAAATCCTTCGGTGCAATTTCCTTGCCTTTGTTAGAGGATTCACCACCTAAACATATTGCACACTCAATAAATCGCTACAATTGTGCTAATTCGGTATAAAATTGACCTAAATTCTAAATGAATGCATGAAATGGTCGGCTAACCGTTTAATTACGGTGTTGACCCGATTCGGTCTATCATCCGATTAAATGGCCAATACATCCAATTTAATTCCCATTAACTCTATTTCTCTTCCAATACTTCTAATTTATCAAATACTAGACAACTGTCATGAAATATTACAAAAATCCTCATCACATTGTTCCTTGGAAATTCGGCCATGGTGGTGCATCAATACTAAAATTTTTCCTATTTAATGTTCTCACCATAACTCATCATTTTCTAACCAATTTCTCTTGAAACAAAATCAATCCATCATCCACATACAATATGGGACATTCGGCCATTGAAGGTTTCCAAGGTATAGGTGTTTTCTCTTCACTTGTTTTCATACTACATATCATTAACTAACTGAAAACACTAACATAACTTAAATTCAAGCCAATTCCATCATGAATTTCTCTCCATACCTATTCGGCCAACCACTCATTCATCATGAAAACATGTCATTCAACCATGGAAATGAGAAAATAAAGCATGGGTATTGTAGATCTCAAGCAAAAATCAAAAAATTTTACCTTTACTAGCTTGATTGCTTGAAATCTAACAATTTCCATTTGGATTTATCCTCCTAGGGTTTTATTTCTTTCTGTTCTATTTGGTTCTTACTTTGGCTGAATATGAGAGGTGTGATGGGGAAGATATGGGCTGAATTTTAAGTTAACTATTACATAAATCCAAGCTTGACATGTGGCACTTTCTCATTGGTCCACAATTTAAATATTTTTCCTTTAAACCTTTAATTCTCCACCACATATAATTGTCATATTTATCCATTCCATAAATGAATAAAATCTATAAGCTTAACCAATGTTGGGGTGAAAAATTACCATTTTGCCCTCGAGGTGGCAAAATTACCTTTTTGCCCTTATGTTCCAAAAGTACTGAGAATTAAAATTTTTCACTGTTAAACCTCATATTATACTCCAAATGATCAATCTTGATCAAATGTGGTCAAAATCTTTTCTAAAAATTCCCATTTTGTTCTTGGGTGGCAAAATGACCATTTTACCCTTAAGTAGTCAATATTCCTGATTGACTCCTAATTGAACCTCGAACTCCGAATCACCCTTTTAAAACATTCTGTGTGTTTTAGAATTCTCAAATTCATCTTAGAATCTCTATTGGAACTAGTTCGACGCTTAAATCCACTTAATTGCACCATTTAGTACAATACCGACCCTTCAAAAATTTTTTTCCTAGGTGTTTCAAATAAGCAAGCATTCTATCTACGGTTCTATAGAGGTCGAGGCCTCACATTGAGACTTTGTTAAACTCAGTGGGAGTTAAGGCACAGTGCAAGGTGTCGATTACCTTAAAGTTAGTTTGGACTTTCTTGGTTTCAACCTCGGTCCATTCAGACCTTGGCTTAGGCATCAACTCATTTGTGACTGCATTTACAGTTGAGGGAATAAATGGACCATCAGTGAAGACATCCCACATTTCATAATTTATAGCTCTAATGTATATAGACATTCTAGTGCTCCAATAAGGGTAATTAGAGCTATCAAACAAAGGTGATCTATTTGTTGATTGTCCTTCAGTTACAACTGATTTTTGAAGAGCCATAGGATCCTCCCTAAGGGTGTTAAACCTGTAAGAATAGGGTACATGCTCTGATACCAATTGTTGGTCTCAAATGAGAGTGCTAGAAGGGGGTGAATAGCATTATCTCGGCCTTTTTGGTAGGATTGAGACTTGATCTCAAAACAAAGAAAGCAAAATAATGAAAGTAATGGACAAAGTATTTATAGTGGTTTAGGCCAAGATCTACATCCACTACCTTGATTATCCAACCAAGGATTTTTGAATCCAATCACTAAAACTAGTGGAATTCACAAGCTTCCACCAAGCTTTTACAATGGCTTTTACAAGGCTTAGCCACAACATTCACACTAGTTTTTCCCGAGCTCAACTACAACCCCAATGTGGTTTTCCAAGGCTCAACCACAACCTTTACAATGGTTTTTCACGGGCTCAACCAAAACCCAACATCCAACTTTTCAAGTCTAAGTTGGAACCTTTACACTTTCAAGCAACCTAGCTTGAAACTACAACTTAAAGTGAATCATTGACTCTAAGAACACAAAGATGAGTAAAAGAGAAAGTACTTATGATCACAAATTGATAAGAGTGGTACACGGTTTAGAGCTAAATGCAAATACAAAAGATAGGCGTTTTAGTGTAATGAAGAGTATAAGGAATTTTCAAGTTTTCAACTCTTTCTTCGCTTGAATATGATGAAATCACTCAATAATCTTTTTACAGTTATTTCCTTGGCATTTGAAGATCCTTTTATTTTTGGAAAGGCTTGTCTGATGCTTGTTGGAATGTTTTTGACCGTTAGAAATAGTTTGGGGAAGATTCTAGCCATTAATTTGTCTTGTAGTGGCCTGGTGTATGTTACAGATAGAGAGCTCTTAGTCGACCAAGATTTTTCCCTTGGTTGACTAAGTTGGTTCTGTCTTGGTCGCAGATTCCAGAGAGCACTTAGTCGACTAACCCATTTTCTTGGTCGACTAACTCAGTTCTGTTTCTCATTAATCTTTAGCCTTCCACTTCTTCAGTTTGAGTTTTGCCTAACCAATGATCTTCATTATTCAACCAGAGAGCTTCCTTTAAGTTGGTCAATCTTTTTCCTTATCCATATTAACTTCTTATGAGCATATTTGAAAGACTGACTCATAGTTTCCTCATAAACATTTACCCTTCACACTTAGGTAGAAATATTAGACACAGAAGGATGGGAATGTTTTATAATCATCAAAAACTAATGGAGTCAGCAATAAGGAAGTTGAAAGTAACCTAGGAAAACTTAGTAGAAAGATATGACAGTTGACAGTGAGACATAGATTGCAAGTCCTATTGAGCAGTCTCAAGAAAAGAAAGCAAGGGTAACTCTACCACCATCGTCGTTTCCTTAATGCTTCAAGAAACAACAGGTAGAGAGCTAGTTTTAGAAATTTATGGAGTTGTTTAAAAAGCTTCACATTAACATTCCATTTGCAGAGGCTTTAGAGTAGATGCCTTTGTATGTAAAATTTTTCAAAGATGTCTTGTCTAAAAAAAAGAGGTTGGGAGAGTTTGAGACAAAGGCATTCACTGAGGAGTGCAATGCAATTATATAGAACAAGCATCCTCCAAAGCTTAAGGACCATGGCAACTTTACTATTCCATGTACTATTGGTGCATTATTTTTCACTAAGGCTTTGAGTGATCTGAGGGCTAGTATTAACTTGATGCCTTTGTTTATATACAACAACCTAGGTTTGGGGGAGATTAAGTGCACCACTATGACTTGTTGTCGATTTTGTACATGCAAGTATACATATTGCTCAAGTAATATATAGGTAAGTCAAGTATCATATCTCATAGAGATTTACCCCTAAACTTTTACTAAGTATTAAATCCATAACAAAATTTAACCTATCCAAGTAGCTTGATTTTGCATACTTAATTAACATAAGATTTAGAACTAAAACTAAACTAAGGATATGAATTTAATTTTACTAAAGAAACTATTACTTTAAAAACCTAGGATCATGGTGTCTCAATATTTCGTTTGAGTTTAATAATTTCTTTTAAACTTAGATTAATGGGGTGAATGGCTAGCCTAGAATCCAATTTTATTTACAAGTCTCTATTGAGATTCTTGCACACATACTTTTCAAAATTAATTCCATATGTCTATGCAAATTAGTTAAGGAAAGCTCATTACGTTTATGTCCTAATTTCGTTACTTATGGTATTTAGGTACATGTCTATCCTAAATATGAATCTATCACATAACCTTTAAGTAAGTTGAACATAAGTCATTCAAATCAAAGGTCTAGTATAAACTCCTTTCGTCAAATTGCATTTGGAAACTCAAAAAATTTCAACTATTGATCAATTAGTGAAAAACATTAAGCATAGATTTAAATAAACCATACAATACCCATTAATATTAAGCAAAGAGAAATCATATATTCAAACTACATATTGAAATAAACCATAATCCTAGAAAATAAGTTAGTTCGTCATCGTTTCTTCAGTAAACATCACAATTTGAAGAGAGTAAATGATTTCTACAATAAGAGAATAAAAAAGAATAAAAATTAGAATGAAGAACAAGGTTGCCGTCAATTCTTGATCTTCAATCATCTTTGTTTGTTCTCGTTTCCTCCTTTGTAGAACATTTTTTTCTTTCTAAACTACCATTTGTTTTCCTTTCAAATCTCTCCTATTTAGCTGCTAAAAATCACATATTTATAGTCATCAAAGAACCCTAAAAACTAAAATCCTACATGGCTGTGTTTTAGTAAAACATGTTAAAGTGTCGCAAGGCTCTACACTTCTTTTTTTTTTGTCTTAAGGCTTCCAACCAATGCCACGGCCCTCTTCCATGGCTACTGTAGTACTGAGTGCTCAGGAATTGGTATAGAAGTAATGCTGCTCCTTTGAGTGTTGCGGCCTTGAATCCTTCAAAGCCGCAACACTATTTCCTAGTGCTGCCTTGGTGCAGAAATTGCTGCTCTTCCTCATCTTGCAACATAATTTTTGCCTATCTCAAGGCTGATCTTGGTAAATTGGTAAACACGAAGTTCTAGATCTACCTCTTAGCTTTTAAAAGGCCTAATAGTCACATTGATTGAATCTCTGTAGCTTGAGTTATGCCAAAATTACCACAACATGATCAATGGAAATCTACACTTAGTCTGCATTGCATAATTCATCACAATTTAACTTTATACATTTGAAAACCTACAAAGAGAATAACTAAATCAATATTGGCTTAAATTAATAATTTCAACATGAAAAGGAACTAGAATTATTTAAATTGAAATAAGTTAACATGCTTTAAACTAATTAACTAAAAACATAAAAAAACTATCTAAAATCGACTTAAAACATAAGGACTTAGCTATTCTAACATCCAAAATGTAGCTATTTTAACATCCAAAATGTGGCTAAATAACTCTATATAATAGAGTTATCACACCCCCAAACTTAATATTTTGCTAGTCTTCAATTAAAATTAAAAATACAAATGAGATAAGATAGTTGAAAACATCAAACTAGGAGATTGCACCATTTCATTGATCACCTTTAATATCCTCATAACTTGTCTTGTTTTCCCAACTCGAAGCAAAACATGAATATTGTTTAAGTCTACATTTCATTCCAATGTAAGCTCATTTTTTCGATGAAGTTTTTATGTGTATGTGAAATCTCTTACAATGAATATCATGCATTTCAAATATGTTTATGCTCATGCAAACTTCAAACTAGCTTAAAATTTCATGAGTTTGCTTTTCACCTATCTCTCCACTAATTTAGGCTAACAATTAACTATGGATCTTTCGGACTTTATTTGGCTTGTAATATATGGCTAGGATAAAGGTAGGGTATAGAATATAATAACACTCAAATCACCCTAAGTATATAATTATTCTAAGACCTATATAGCCTTACTTCCCTTCACCAAGTATATCATTTTCTTTCCCTTCACGTTTCATTCATCAAGAATTTATTCTCTTTTTTTATCGAAATTTTTTTTTGGATTCTCAAATCAACACACCCAAACTTGTTTCTTTCAATGATAGTGTGATGAATGCCTTGCATTGAACTTTGAATTTTTCTCCACTTTATTTTTCCCATCTTTTCATCGAATAATTCACATAGATTTCTTAAAACATTGTACATGCTTAATCAATCCAAATGTAGCCTAAGTCATTTCTTTAACTAAGGTACCCTAGGATTTTACCTCAAGAAAAGATCAAACAAATTCTAAAACTCCAAACATGGTATAAGAATTTGCATTCACATAATCGTTTTCTAAATGTACACAATGACTCAATATAAGAGATAAAGTGCTTAATTGTGGAACTTTCATCCCATAATAATGCCACACATCAGAAGTCAACATACTACTTCAACTATATTCACATTTTACTAAAAGTGACAAGAATACCAAGACAGCTAGGTTTCATCATTCGATAGGTAAAACAATTTAATGATGTATTGACTCTAACTTCAATTTTCAATGCACTCCTAACGTAACATGCAAACGACTACCTTAAAATATAACTGTAATATACTAAAATTATCAGATTCTATTTTCTGAAAGGATAGTGACTAGCACAAGGACCTATGTGGGTATGGCCCACTAGGCCTAAACAAGCCTAATTCAAATATTCTTGGGCTAGTCATCCATCACATTCACATACATTGCCATTCACAACAATAACTCTAAAATAATTTATCAAAGTCATCTTTTTACAAAACTTCTCAATGTAAAAAGTGGTTTCCATTTCATTTCATGTAATATTCACAATATTATGTCAACTATGGTTCGATACACATTCCATACCTACATTGCTATGGTTTATCCACAATTGTCTTATCATCAACATGCACCCATATCCGGGCTCCTCATAATGTGCGAAAGTGTAAACAAGTGTATAAACATTATTTACACATCCCAAGTTCAATATGTAATGCCTCGTACCCTTGTTTATAAGCCAATAAGACCCTATCAATGAGATGAAAGGTCATTTGATGTAAATTTAGGTGTTAAAGAGCACGGACGGATGAAAATAATATTTTAGAATAAAATAATATTAAAATATTAATATTTTATTTATTATTGAAGTTAGTGAGAAAGAAAGGTTATATGACTAATCCAAGTGGGGGAGAGGAAGTAAAAAGGGATTTTGAAGGAAAAACAACATTAGTGGGGCTCGCGTGTTTTTATTAAATCGAGTTAGTGCAGGTAGTTATATATTTAAATATTATGGTGATATCGTGGTGGAGTACAAACTTTCTATTTTGTTTGTACACTTGTAAAGGAAAGAAATATAAGGAAATTGGAGTTTAAGAAAGGTTGGAAGGACCTAATTGTAAGGAATGAAAGTTGAACAGGTCACACAATAAATAAGGAAAAGTTTGAGGACTCATTTGTAATTTTAATATTTGGAGTTAAAAAAGGGGAATTTAGTAACCAAGTATAATACCCCGTATTTTGATATGGAGGCTAATGAAGCTTGTTGGATGCCATGTCACGACTCAGAACTCCCATCCAGCCCGTGACAACCGCCGCAATGTCCCAATAGACATTCCTACTCGGAATGCCGACCGAAACCTCATAAGGCTTTTCTATCAGTTTTCTCACCTCCCTTGTGAGCAACAGTTGCCGAATATCATGTTCTAAAGGTTTATAAACCATTTCCAAACCAAAACAATCATAAAATAATTTTTGTCTCACGGGAATATTTTGGTCATTTTTCACTGAAAATTTCGAACTTAGTTAAATATGTAGTATATAAGTGAAAAACACATATTTCATGATGAAAAATATGTTTTTCTATCTAAAACATTCATTTTAAGTGAAATTGTAGCTTTTAGAATATAATAAAAATATTTAATAAAATATTCTATTTTCTTGTAAAACAATTTTTATAAAATACAACATAAATAATTTTTACAACGTAAAAGCAAAATAAATTCATACATACAGTAATAAAGATAAGCAGAGTATGAAATTTAATTTACAATGACATGTGGGCCCCCAAATGACTAACAAGAGTGATACAGACAACCAAAGTATGAAATTTAATTTACAGTGACACGAAGGCCCACGACTAACCAAAAGCATCAAAAACTGTGAACCTACAGTTTTTGATGATTTAAGTCCAACTGTTGTCTTTTACAAAATCCGCTAACTACGGACTGTCATGAGCCTGAAATGGATGGAAATGAAGGTGGTGAGATTATAAAATCCCAGTGAGTAAACATACGTCATCAAAAATATCTAAAGTCGAGTAAGTGGAGACAAATAAAATAGTCATCCCAATATGTGTTTTATAACATAAATCTTCGGTTTACTCAACTAATCAACTTGGCTTATGAATCTCACAAAACTTGGCTCCTGCCAAAATTAGTACTCGTCGATGCCTTACGCATGGCATCCACTCGAGTCTGCCATGGCTGTTAAACGTCACATGCACATAAAACACATTTTACATATGACAACACAACCGTTCCTTGGCGTTGGTTGAGTCTCACCTTCACGTGATGGGCTGGCGTGAGGTGTACTCAAATCTCACCTCAAAAGATACCCTACGCGCCTCTCCAATCGAGGTGAGCACATTTAATTGAGTTTTCGTGCCCCTCTTATAGGCTGGTCCATGGAACCCACCACTACAGTGGCCTCTCTAATCCCACCAATTTAATAAAATTCAATAGCATGACATGGCAATTATTTTATACACAGCCTCTCAAGGCTAAATACACAGTGCATATAATATTCAACACAAATACCAGTTCAACCATTCATGCTCACATATTGTCATGAGCCATTCAATTTAAATCATACATTTTACAACATAGTCAAACGGGTCTCTAATTACTCTATTTCAAAAACCATCATTCGATTTTCAAATCGATTTATAAAAATTTATTTTACTTTATAAATTAACATTTTTCTCATAAAACAAGTAATTCATCATTTAAAAATCATTTTTCCACAAAATCACCACATTGAATAAAATTACTCTAGATAATTAAGATGATAATAAGTTTACTCACAGTACTAGGAGTTTGAAATACTCCTATTCTCAGTTCTCTGACACACTATCTTTATCCCGGTTAGAGGGCTCACCACCTATCCACAATGCACAGTAAACAATTCACTGAATTGATGCTAAATCGGTATAAACCAAATCAGGCTATATATATATACATGAAATGGGATGCAAATTGCAAGGGTAACCATTTAAATACGGTGTTTAACCTAAGTTCAATTGTGTACCAAATTAAATCAGTATTGGCCTCATTTGATTTTTCACTCGATTAATTTGCCAATACATCCAATTCAACTCCAATTAATTCCATTTCTCCTTCAATCTTCCAAATCATCAAACACTAGATAAATGTCATGAAATATAACAAAAATCATCATCACATTGTTTTTTGAAAATTCGACCATGGTGGTGCATCAACCATAAAATTTTTCCTACATGATTTTTACATCACAAACCATCAATTCTAGGACCAATTCACTTGAAACAAAACCAATCCACCATTAATATCCCACATGTAAGGTTCGGCCATGAAGAGTTACTAAAGATTATGTGATTTTCTTCACTTGTTTTCATACTACAAATCATTAATCATCTAAAAACACTAATCTAACAAGAAATCTAACTAAGTTTAAGCACAAAATCCCTTCCCCCATGTATGGTCAACCGTGATACCCATTTGCAAACTTTGATTTCAGCCATGGAATGAGAAAATAAGGCATGGGTATTGTAGATCTCAAGTAAAAATTAAAAAATTTTACCTTATCTTCCCTGATTCCTTGAATTTCCACACTTTCGATTTGAATTTCTCTTCCTAGGGTTTTGTTCTTCCTTTGTTTTCCTTTTCCTATTGTTTGGCCAACCATGATGAAGATAATAGGATGGTGTGGGCTGATTTTTATAGCTAAATAATAAAATAATCTAAACTTGCCACATGTCATTTTATTATTGGTCCATACTTTAAAAACTTATGCTTTAATCTTTGTTTCTCCACCACATAAAATCCTTCACTTATCCATGACCTAAAACGTTAATGGCTGAAATTCATGGGCATGACAAGTGTCGGCTGTGAAAAATTACAATTTTACCCCTAGGGTGGCAAAATGTTGATTTTGCCCCTATACTCCGAAAAATACCGAAATTATAATTTTTCACTTCTAAACCTCAAATTATACTCCAAATGATCAATCTTAGTCAAATGTGATCAAAATCTTTTCTAAAAATCCCCATTTTATCCTCGGGTGGCAAAATTACCATTTTAACCCTAGATTTCGAAAATTCTAGATTGACTCCAAATCAACCCTCGAACTCCGAATCATCATTTTAAGTTATTCCTTACTGTAAAATTTTCAATTTCACTATAAAATCTATATTTGATCTAGTTCGAGGCTTAAATCAACTTTGTTGTACCTCTAGGTGCAATACTGACTTTTGTCAATTTTTTGGGACTTTCCAAGTATGCAAATATGTTGTCCATCACATGTATGACATGGCAAGTATTTTAAGGCTGGGCTTGATATTTATTATGTTTCAGCTCTACAAACTGAACCCAATCTTTGACATTCCCTTCCTTCATGCCCTGTTCTTCTCTTGTACGTTTTCCTTTGCCTTTTTCCATCCCATTCCTCTTTGATCTTACTTCCATAGAATGTTGTTGCTTCTTCGGTTGGTGGCCCATCACTTTACATGTAGAAACACCATGGCCCACATGGCAGTAGTGGGTTCAGTACTCTAGTAGCTTTGCAAATTCAACTTTTTACATATAACCACCTATCTGTCATTGTCATGACTCGAAATTCCCATCGAGCCCCGTGACAACCGTCGGATGTCTCGATAGACATTCATTACCTAGAATGCCAACGGAGACCTCACAAGGCTTTAATATTTGTTTTCTCACCTCCCTTGTGAGCAATGATCACTATATACCATGTTTTAAAGATTGTTAAGCTATTTCAAGTCAAACCAATATAAAAATAATTTTTACCTCACAGGGGCATTTTGGTTGTTTTACCTCGAAAATTTTGAAACCGGCTAAAAATGTAGTATGTGGGTGAAAAACACATATTTCATAACCAAAAATAAGTTTTTCTATCTACAACCTTCATTTGAAGTGAAATTATAACTATTTCAATATAATTAAAATATTCAATTAAATATTCTATTTTCCTATAAAACAATATTTACAGAGTTATCGGTAAATAATTTTTATAGTGTAAAAGCAAAATAAATTTATACATACAGTGGCACACTCAGCGAGATATTCAAAATACTTTACAATGACGTGTGGGCCCTATAATAGACAAATATGTACCAGAAAGTAGACCTTCGAATTCTAAAGATGTAAGTCCAAAAGTAGATCATTGACGATATTGGCTATTTATTGACTATCCTGAGCTTGAAATGGATGGAAAGAAGGGTGGTGAGATTATATAATCCCAGTGAGTAAATAAACATCATCTAAACAATCTAAAGCCAAGTAATAGGAGACAATCAAAATTTCCCATCACAATATGTTTTTCATAACTTGAAGATTCATCCCAACCCATGTAAACAATTGTATTTCATTAAATTTTCAACAAGGCATATGATTTCCAGAAAAACTTGGCTCGTGCCAAAACCTGTACTCGATGATGCCTTGTACAGGGGCATCCAACCAAGTCCCCTAAGGCTGTAAAAATCTCATATACACGTAAAACATATTTTTACGTTAGAAAACACAGCCAAGGCTGTAAAAGTCTCACTCTCACATAGTGGTCCGCGTGAAGTGCACTCAAACTTTACCTCAAGAGATACCCTCCACATGGCTCTCCAATCGAGGTAAGATACACCTAGATTCCATGCCCCTCTTATAGGCTGTCCACAAAGCCCGTCACTGCTGTGATCAATTTATCTACCACCAATCAATAAAAATTCAAACTGCATGGCATGGCAATTATTGATAGGTCTGGGTTCCCATCACTTGACTTCCAGCCAAACGCCTTAACGCAAGCTCAACACAGGTCTCGCAGAACCTTCTCGCCAAGCTTCAAACCCTAGACCTTTTCAAACTTCCCCTAAAGGGAACACTTTTAATGTCAAACCCCGATCTATAAAATAATTACGATGACATTTAGATGCTTAGTAAAATGTTTGCATATTTGGGAAGTTCGAGAAAATCATTAAAAGACAATATTGTCCCTGATGGTACCATTAAGTTGATTAAGCCTCAACTGAGTTCAAATAAGGATTTTAAGAGTGAAATAGAGAATTTCACAATCAAGGGATTACTCAAAATAGTGATTCGGAGTTCGAGGTCCGATTTGGAGTCAATCGAGAAAATTGACCGATTAGGGACAAAACGATCATTTTGTCATTTAAGGACAAAATGGAGATTTCTATAAAAGATTTTTATTACATTTGACCAAGGTTAATCATTTGAAGTATAATATGCTTATTGGAGCATAATATGAAGTTTAGTAGTGAAAAATTATGATTCTCGACATTTTTGGGACATAAGGGCAAAACAAAAATTTTTAGAAGAGATTTTGACCCCATTTGATTAAGATTGATTATTTAGACTAGTTAAAACATAATTTGAGGTTGAAAAGTGAAAAAAGATGTAATTCCAGTACATTTCAGAGTATAGGGGTAAAATCGTAATTTTACCACTTGAGGACGAAAATTGAATTTTTGAGAGAATTTGGATCAAATTTGACAAATTGGAGAATGGTATGAGTATGAGAAGTGAAAAATATGCATTTTGATAAATTTTCAATTTTTGGGGCAAAAATGTAATTTTTCACTTTTTCGAGAGCAAAAATGTAATTTTGCAAAATTACTCTACGAAGATTTTTTTTTGGATGACTCTAGAAACTACTTATGATGAATGGATAAGTGAAGGAAGCTAAAGGTGGATAAAAAGTCAAAGAAAGAAAAAATAAAATAAAATAAATTAATAAAATATAATAAAATATAATAAAATAATATTATTTTATTTAAGTTATAAAAAGGCCAAATTTTCAGCCTTCTTCCCCTAACATTCGGTCAAACCAGCAAGGAAGAGAGAGAAACCAAAAATAAAACCCTAGGTGGAAGAAAATCAAAGAAAAAGTGTGATTTTTCAAGGATTCGATGTTTAAAGGTGTGATTTTTCAAGTTTAGCTTATGATCTATCATTTCCATGCATTTTTCCTTAGTTTCCATGGTTAGATGTCATGTTTTTATGGTGGATTCAAACCTGGTCATATAAGTTTAGAGAGAGAAAGTTGATGGAATTATTTGATTTTTAACTATGTTAGTGTTTTTAGTTAGTCAGTCATGTGTAGGAAAAAAATTAAGTGAGAAAATCACCTATTCCATGGGAATTCATTTAGGCCGAATTCTGTAGTGGATATGTGGAAAATGAAATGATTTCATTTCAAGTGAAATTGTTGAGAATTGATGAATTATGAAGTTAAAAAAAATTAAATAAGAATTTTTGGTGCAAAAATCAAAATTTTACCCACTAGGGGTAAAAGCGTAATTTATGACCTAGACTGATAATTTGCACCATATTTATGGATATTAAGTCAATTTGGGTATAATTGAGGCATAGAAATTGAAAGAAATTGATTCGGAGTTAAATGGGAGATTTTAGCAATTTACACCGTGTGTAGGCGAGTCGGTGAGACACCGTGATTAAACGACTGTCCGAACCATTTTTACCCTATTCCCATGCATTATGTAGAGCCTGAAATAATTTATGATAAATTGACACAGTTTATTGAATTTTGTGTCACGGATTATGGATAAGTGGTGAGCAAATTGACTCGAGTAAGAGACTGCATCCGAGGATGAAGGATAGGAGTATTTCTACTCCTAGAACTGTGAGTGGACAATTCATCACCTTAATTATCTAGAGTAGATTTTGTTAAATTTAATGATTTTATGAAAAATCATTGTATTTGGTGAATTGTTGATTTTACGAGAAAATTGTAAAATTTATAAAATAAATTGGATTTACAAAATAAATTGAATTTTTATAAATTGATTTGAAAAATGGAACAATTGGTTTTGAAATTAGAGTAATTGGAAACTGTTTGATTATGTTATAAATTGTGTTTTAAATTATATGGCTTATAGCAATATATGAGCATGAATGGCTAGACTGGTTTATGCAAGAATTCTTTATACCGTGTATTCAACCTTCATAGGCTAGATTGTGATAAATTGCCATATCATGCTAGTTAAGATTTTATTATTATGGTGGGACTTATTCTACACTGCAGTGGCGGGCTTCCATGGACCAGCCTATTAAAGGGGGCACGGTAAACCCGGTTAACTCTTACCTCGACTAGAGAGGTGCGTAGGGTATCTTTCGAGGTGAGGTTTGAGTTCACTTCACGCCTAACCAGCACGTAGAAGTGAGACTCAGCCAACGCCAAGGAATGATTGTATTTTGAGAAATTATGAAATTTTCACAGCCTTGGTGGACTCGAGTGGATGCCCCCGTACAAGGTATCCTCGAGAATGATTTTGGCATAAGCCAAGTTGAGATTTTGAGAAATACATAAGCCATACTAAATATTAATGTAATCGAGTAAAATAATTCTATTTTGCTTGATAGAATATTTTATTTGTCTCTACTCAATTGAAACGAGTTGAGATAAGACGAATGGTAGTACAAAGAAAGAATTTGAAATTTTGTCTCCTTTTACTCAACTTTAGATAATTTAGCTAGTATCTGTTTACTCATAGGGATTTTATAATCTCACCCCTTTTTTCCACACCTTACAGGCTCGAAGTTGTCTGTAGAAAACAGACTTGATAGAGGGTCACTGGTGGAGATGCACTCCTTGAGACCGTAGGTGCACTGCTTACTTTACATTTGGTCAGTCGGGGGCCTACGTGTCATTGTAAAAGTAATTTTATACTTTGGCTACTTGCATTTTAGTATGTATAAATATATTTAACTTTTACACTATAAAAAATTATTTACTGATGTTTCTATAAATATTATTTTATAAGAAAATTGAGTATTTTATTGAATGTTTTTATTATATTTATATATTCAAAATTTTGCTTCAAACTAATGTTTTAGACGTTTAAATTTATTTTCAAACTATAGAAATTGTGTCTTCAACATATTTATTACGTTTTTGGTCAGGTTTTGAGATTTTCAAGAAAGATGAAGAAAATGCCCCTGTGAGTCGAAAAAATAATATTTTATTATTTTAATTTGAAAAAACCTTATAATTTCTTGAATTGTAAAATTTAATAACCGTTGCTCACTGGGGAAGAGTGGAAACTGATGCGAAAGCCTTGCAGGGTTTTGGTCGGTATTCGAGGTGTGAATGCCTATCGAGAAGTCGCGGCGGTTGCCACAGGCTCAATGGGGAGTTCCGAGGCGTGACATTTAACCATTCCAAACACAGCCACTCAAGGCAAAACAAACAATTCATATAGTTTTAAGACAATTTCCAATTCAGCCATTCATGCCATATTATCATAAACTATTCGGTTCAAATCATAATTTACAACATCACTAGTGGTCTCCAATTACTCTACTTTCAAAGCCATCATCCGATTTTCAAATCGATTTACAAAAATTCATTTTATTTTATTAATTCACACTTTGCTCATAAAAGAAAGCAATTCACCATTTAAAATCATTTTTCCACAAAATCACCAAATTGAGTAAAAGTTACTCTAGATAATTAAGATGATAGTAAGGTTACTAACAATATCAAGAGTTCGATATACTCCTATTCTTGATCTTCTGACACAATGCCTTTACTCCGTTTAGAGGGCTCACCACCTATTCACAATACATGACACATAATTCAATATATTGTGTCATACCATTATAAATCTATTTTAGGCTCTATACTGATGCATATAATGGAATGTGAAATGCTCAAGTGACTATCTAAATACGGTGTCCTTTCTGAATTCCATTGTGTACCTAAATAAATCGGTATTGGCCTCATTTGATTTTTCACCCAATTAATTGGCCAATATACCCAACTCAACTCCAAATAATTCCATTTTTCCTTCAATATTCCAAATCATCAAACACTAGATAAATGTCATGAAATATTGCAAAAACCATCATCACATTGTTTCTTGGAAATTCGGCCATGGTGCTGCATCAACAAAAAAATTTTTCTTACTTGATTTTTACACCATAAACCATCAATTCATAATCAAATTACTTGAAATAAAATCAAATCCACCATCAACATACCCTAGGGTAAATTCGGCCAAATAAGGATGATGGGAGAAAATGAATTTTTCTTGCTTGCCTTGCATATTACACATCACTAATCAACTAAAAACACTTGTTTAACAAGAAATCTAACTAAATTCAAGCACAAAATCCCTTCCCCCATGTTTAGTCAACCATGGTACCCATCATGAAATCATGAATTTCAATCATGGAAAATGAGGAAAATTGCATAGGAATGCTAGATCTCAAGTAAAAATCGAAAATTCTTACCTTAACTTGCTTGATTCCTTGAATTTCCACAATTTCTCTTGAATTTTCTCTTACCTAGGGTTTGTTCTTTCTTTGTTTCCTGTTCCTCTTGTTTGGCCGAATATAGGAAGTGAAATGGGGGAAATATGGGCTGATTTTTAAGTTAAATAATAAAGAATTCAAGGCTTGACATTTGTCACAATTTCATTGGTCCATAATTTCATACTTATCCTTTAAACTTTATTTCACCATCACATAAAATGCCATAATTATATATACCAATAATGAGTGAAATTCAAAGATTTGACAAGTGTTGGGTGGTGAAAATTCCAATTTTGCCCTTGGGGTGGCAAATGACTATCTTGCCTCTATGCTCCGAAAAATGTTGGAATTAATATTTTTCACTTGACAACTTCAAATCATACTCCAATTAGTCAAATTTGGTCAAAATCTCATTTAACATTCCAATTTTTAACCTTGGGTGGCAAAATTACCATTTTCGCCCTACAGTGTGAAAATTCTGATTTGACTCCAAATCAGTCCTCAAACTCCGAATCATCATATTAAATGATTTTGGGGTTTCAAAATTCTCAGTTTCATCTTTAAAATCCTTATTTTGAATAATTCGAGACTTAATTCAACTTAGTTGTACCACTAGGTACACTACTGACTTTTAATAATTTTTTTGAGGTATTCACGTATGCAAGCATGTTGTCCATCACATGTATGATATGGCAAGTATTTTAGGACTGGGCTTGACATGTCACTATTCCAATTTGCCTATCCCAAGTCACGATCCACACTTGCTCAATGGGAGACTACTGGCAGTCATATTCTACGCACACCCTCGTGACGCTTGCATGTGTTCCATTTGCCATTGCTTCATCAACCATCAGAGAATGACCAACCATTTTTGCAATCACTAAAAGGGCTAATTTTCCATAGAAATAGGCCCTTATGTTTGGAAATGAGATGCAAACTGGTACCAACAAGGACTCCCTCTCCGGATGGAACTCAAGTGTCCATTTAAACACTCTCATTTTTTGATTTGAGATAAATCATGCTTATTTCAACCAGATCCTGTTGAGGTCGTGTTCATTAGAAAGCTGAATCAAAATGTGCTTATAGTCAAGCCAACGACTTTCATAAGCTCTTGCTAAGCTTATACCTTTGAATGCCATACGTATTTCTTGCATGCTAAGCATCTTGGAGAATTTTCCAACCATGGAGAACTTGAAGGGATATGCCACGATCGTGATTTCATCTTCATAGAAGGCAACAACCGACTTGTCCTTATAACAAAAGGGTTCACAGTTGGGAGGGATTAAAGGTGGCTTTTCCTTAGCCACCACACTCAGAAGGATTTCTTTTGTGCACGTGGCGAGATTGGAGGATTTTGAAGGTCCGTCTTATGCAAGCCGCCATTGTTGAGTCGTGGTTGCAAATCTTTTGCTTTAGTGGGTTTGTGGGTGGCCTCTTGCGGTATAGGGAGGGACGAATCAACATGCTGTGTCACGACCTGGAAATCCCATCTGGCCCGTGACAACTACCGCGACGTCTCGATAGGTATTCATACCCCGAATACCAACCGAAACCCCACAAGGCTCTCGTATCAATTTTCTTGCCTCCCCTGTGAGCGACTGTACTCAAACATCATGTTTTAACCAATTTACCAATCATTTCCAAACCAGAACATTCATAAAATGACTTTCAACTTTTAGGCGCATTTCGATCATTTTCATTAAAAAAGCTCGAGCCTAATTAAATACGTAGCAAATACATGGAAAACACACTTTTTGAAGTTAGAAACACGTTTTGTTATCTAAAACATTTATTTTGAAAGAAATGATAATTATCGAAATATAATAAAAATATTTAATGAAATACTGCAATTTCTTATAAAATAATATTTATAGAGTGTTCGGTAAATAAGTTTTATAGCGTAAACACAAAATAAAATCATACATACTGAAATACAAATAAATAAAGTACGCAGTACATTTACAGTGACACGTAAGCCCCCAAAATAATCGAAAGTAGAAAAGACAGAAACCTACTGTGGATGAAGTTGCAAAGTAAACTGTCGTCCTCAGCAAACACAGCTATTTACAAACTAGTCTGGGCCTGAAAGGTGGAGAAGAGAGTGGTGAGTTTTCACAACTCAGTGAGTAAACAAATATCTCCTAAAATATCTAAAGGCGAGAAAGAGGAGATAATGAAATTTTACAACTAAACAGAGTTTCGTAATATGGAATTTCTTTTCAAATAATTGAAATGATTTATCATTTCATTCAAATAATTAATTAGGCTTATGATTTCTAGAAAACTTTAGCTCTTGCCAAAATCATTCTCGGAGATACCTTGGTCGAGGTATCTAATCGAGACTGCCAAGGTTATTAAGATTTCATAATTACTCAAAATATAGCCATCCCTTGGCATTGGCCAAGTTCACTACCACTTGGTGGTTCGGCATGCAGTGAACCCTGTCATACCTCCGAAGTTACCCTTCGTGCCTCTCATCAGAGGTATAATATATGGGGTTTATCGTGCCCCTCTAAATAGGTTCAGTCCACAGAAACCCATCTACTGCAATAGTTAATAATCCACCAATTAAATAAATAAATAAATAATTAGTAGTATGACTAGGCCATTTTAACACTAACTAGCTTGCATGACAAACAACAGTTCATATAGTTTCCAACACAATAACCAATCAGCCAATCATGCCACATTTTCATAAGCCATATCAATTTAAAAATACAATTTATTCTACAACAAACAGTAGTCTCCCAGTAATATATTTTTCAAAATCACAGTACATTTCAAAACAATTAATGAAATATTTTATTTAAACACATTTATTTATAAAACATAAAAATTTATCTTTGAAATCCATTTTTCGTAAAATTCACCAAAAATAGATAAAAACCATTTCAGATAATTGAGGCGATAGTAAGTTCACTCACTATTTTCAAAAGTTCATATTTCGGGTGTACTCGGACTAGTGGTCCTCAAGTGCAATTTCCTTGCCTTTTTCAGAGGTCTCACCACCTTGACACAGAATAAAATCAAGAAATTTACTACATTGCCCCTAAATTGATATAACTAATTTAAACCCTATACTAATGCATGATATGCAATGCAATTTCATCAGAATATCGCTTAAACGCGTTGTTGACCTAATTTGGTAGATTACCCGATTAAATTACCAACACGTCTAATTTTTCTTCCTAATTGCACCATTTCATTTCCAACAGTTCAATTCACTAAACACAATTCAAATGGCCTAAAATTTAGCCTAACAACCTTCACAATTTTCCTTGCAAATTTCAGCCATTGTTGCGCATTAACACTGTGATTTTTCCTATTCCATTTTCTCACCATAAATCACTAATTTCTAAGCCATTTCTCTTGAAACAAGAATCAATCCGTGTTGTTTTGCTAAGCCATTGTTGCGCATTAACACATACAACATGGTAGGTTCAGGCAATGAAGGATTCTAGGGAAAATGAATATTTTTCTTGTTGTTTTGCTTACAAACATGATTAACTAACTCTAAACACCAACATAACTCAAAATCAAGCCATTTCCATCATCAAATCCTCTCCATACCCATTCGGCCAGCCCCTAATTCCTCATGAAAACGTGTCATTCATCCATGGTAATAAAGAAATAATGCATGGGTAGTGTAGTTCTCAACGAAAATTAAAGAAATTTCACCTTACCTAGCTTAATTCCTTGGATTTTCACACTTTCTTTTTTATTTTTCCACCTAGGTTTTTGTTTCTTCCTTTGTTCTTCCTTTCTTCTTGTTTGGCCGACCATGGGGGCTGAAAATGGGCTGATTTTTATGCCTTTTATAAGGAAAATATTAAAAAATTAAAAGCTTGACACGTGGCACCGTGTCATTAGTCCAAAATTTTAATTATTTGACTTTTTCACTTAAATTTTTCACCACATTTTCATGCCATATTTATCGATTCCCACCATAATTAAAATCCTCAAATTTGACAAGTGTTGGTGGTGCAAAATTACCATTTTGCCCTAAATATGACAAAATTACCGTTTTGCCCCTATACTCCAAAAATACCGAAAATTGAAAATCTTTCACTACTAAATCTCATATTATAATCCAAATGATCAATGTTGATCAAATGTGATCAAAATCACTTCTAAAAATTCCCATTTTGTCCATAAATGGCAAAATGACCATTTTGTCCCTAATCGGTCAATTTTCCTAATTGACTTCAAATCGACCCTCGAACTTCAAATTACCATTTTAAGTCATCCCTGGACTGTGAAATTCCTGATTTCACTTTAAAGTCCCTATTTTAACTATTTCGAGGTTTAAACTAACTTAGTTGTACTTCTAAGTACAATATCAGCTTTTTATCCATTTTTCTGATATATTCTAGTGTGCAAGCATGATGTCAATCATATGCATGACATGACAAATATTTTAGGGTCGGGCTTGATAGCACTACCCCCTTAAAATAAAATTTTGACCTTAAAATTTAATTTGCCCTATTCCAAGAAAAGGTGTGGATATTGGTTTCTCATCTGTTGTTCGACTTCCCACGTCATTTCTTCCATTCTAGCATTCTTCCACAACACTTTAACCATGGGAATGCTCTTGTTCCTCAATACTCGATCCTTCTGATCTAAAATGCGTACTGGTTGCACCTCGAACTTTAAACTTTCATGCAACTCCACCAGAGGTGCTTCGAGGATATGGGAAGAATCAGGCACATACTCTTTCAACATTGAAATGTGGAAAACATTATGGATTTGATCTAACTCTGGGGGTAGCTCAAGTTTGTAAGCCACTGGCCCAATCCTCTCAATAATTTGGAATGGTCCAATATACCTTGGGTTGAGCTTTCCCTACTTCGTGAATCAAATCACACCTTTCATTACCCAATAGATACCATAATTTATCATAATAGTGAAATTAAACAAGACTTAGTATTTCAAAACTTTTAGATTGTTACCTTTCCAAGGAGAAACTTTAAGAAAAACTTTATCATCCACTTCAAATTCCAAATCTTTCCTCCTTTTATCTGCGTAACTCTTCTGCCTATCTTATGTCGTCTTTGATCACTCCCGGATGACTTTAATCTTGTCATTAGTCAAGTCAATCAACTCCACATTAATTAATTTCCTTTCACCCACTTCGTCCCATCAAAGCGGAGTTCGGCATTTTCTTCCATACAAAGCTTCGTATGATGCCATGCCAATACTGGACTGAAAACTATTATTGTATGCAAACTCCACTATAGGCAAGTGTCTATCCCAACTCCCGATAAAATCAATGACACAAGCCCTTAACATGTCTTCCAAGGTCTAAATAGTTCTTTCAGACTAACCATCAGTCTGCGGATGAAAGGCAGTGCTGAATCTTAAATTGGTTTCGAGAGTTTCCTGAAATTTTAGCCAAAATTGAGATGTGAATCGGGGATCTCGGTTTGACACAATGGAAACTGGGGCTCCGCGAAGCCTCACTATCTCTTCTATGTAAAGCTTGGCCAATTTCTAAATAGAGTATGTGCTATGGATAGCTAGAAAATGAGCAGACGTAGTTAGTCTATCAACAATCACCCAGATGGCATCTTTCCCACTTTGTGTTCACAGTAAACCTCACACAAAATCCATAGTCACATGTTCCCACTTCCACTCGGGAATCGGTAAAGACTGAAGAGTACTTGCTGGCTTCTGGTGTTTCGCCTTGACTTGTTGGCATACGAGACATTTTGCTACAAATTCTGTTATGTCTCTCTTCATGCCCGACTACCAATAGTTTTCCTTAATGGTCCGATACATTTAGGTGCTACCGGGATGCATAGCGTAGGCGAAAGAATGTGCTTCTTCTAAAATAGCTTACCTTAACTGATCATCATTTGGAACACAAACTCGATCTCTAAACATCAACATACAATCATCTCCGAGTCTGAATTCACTAACTTCCCCATCTTGCAACTTCTGAATTTCCTGTTTCAACTCATCATCAGATTGCTGCAATTTTCTGATCTGATCCAACAATGAAGGCCTTACAATGAAACTAGCAAGTAGAGATCCATTTTCACCATCATTGAACTGAATCCCTAAAGACTTCATTTCAATTAACATAGGGAGATAAGAACTCCAAAGTGTTGCTGATGTCGACGACGACGATTTACAACTTAAGGCGTCTACTACTACATTCGCCTTTCTAGGATGATAGTCGATCACTAGGTCGTAATCCTTTATTAACTCGAGCCATCTTCTCTATCTCAGATTGAGCTCATTTTGGGTGAGCAGATACTTCAAACTTTTATTATCTATAAAAATCCAATAATGCTCACCATATAAATAGTGTCTCCAAATCTTTAATGTGGAAACCACTGCTGCTAATTCAAGATCATGGGTAGGGTAATTTACCTCATGCTTCTTCAATTGTCGGGAAGCACAGGCTATTACTTTCTCATCATGCATCAATACACACCCTAATCCCAACTTGCAAGCATTACTATATACCACAAACTCTTTTCCATTCACAAGAAGTGTTAGAACGGGATCGAAGGTTAATATATTCTTTAGCTCTTGGAATCGACTCTCACAGACATCGTTCCACTCAAACTTAACTCCCTTACGAGTCAAACGAGTCAATGGAGCAGCTATTAGTGAGAATCCCTAAACAAACCTCTTATAATAACCTGTTAATCTGAGAAAACTCTAAATCTCAATTACTGTCTTCAGTTGCTCCCATTATAATATTGCCTCAATCTTCTTGGGATCTACATAAATTATAGATCCAGATACTACATGTCCCAAGAATATCACTTCCTTCAGCCATAACTCACATTTAGAGAATTTGGCGTAGAGTTGCCTCTCACGTAAAGTCTGCAACACAATACGTAGATAGGCAGTATGGTCATCATTGTTTCTCAAATAAACCAGGATGTCATCGATAAAAGACTATCACAAACTTGTCTAAATATGGATGAAATACCCTATTCATGAGATCCATAACTGATGTCGGGGCATTAGTCAAACCAAACGGCATAACCAGAAATTCATAATGCCTATATCTAGTTCTGAAAGCAGTATTGGGTACGTCCTGCTTCTTAATTTTCAGTAGATAGTACCTAGACCTGAAATCAATCTTGGAGAATACCATTGCACCTCGCAATTGATCAAAGAGATCATCGATCCAGGGCAAAGGATACTTATTCTTAATAGTCACTCTATTCAACTAACGATAATCTACAAACAATCGAAGAGCGCCATCTTTTTTATTGACAAATAAGACTGGTGCTCCCCAAGGAGAAATACTAGGGCGACTGAAACCCTTGTTTACCAAATCTTGCAACTAAACCTTCAGTTCTTTCAACTCTACTAGAGCCATCCTGTACGAGAGAATAGAAATAGGCGTAGTACCCGAGAGTAAATCAATAGGGAACTCAAGCTCTTGATCTAGAGGTAGTCCTAGTAATTCATCAAGGAATACATATGGAAACTCACTTACTACTAGGACATTCTCGATCTTAGGTTCCACTATTGAAGTATTGATCACATGTGCCAGATAAGCTGAGTACTCTTTCCCCACCAATTTCAAATCTTTGATGGCCGAAATTACATAAGATTGTAATATCCGGCGTTCCCTTACAAATACAATCTCTACTCCCATTGAATTTTGAAGAACAACTTCTTTTCTAAAACAATCCACATTCGCTTGATGTGTACTCAACTAGTTCATACCCAATATTAGATCAAAATCCCTGATCTCTAGAGGAATTAAATCACCCCTTAAATTCCTCTTCTCCAACCATTACTCGACAGTCTCTATAGCAACTGTTTCTAACTAACTGCTCTCCCAGAGAATTGTGAACTATAATTTCTTCCTCTAATGGTGACAGGTTTCTATCCGTAAATGATGCAAATCTTGTACTGACATAAGACTTATCTGAGCCAAAATCAATTAAAACATACACATCTCTATTCAATAAGGACATAATACCTGTCACTACGCTAGGCTGAGCGCGCGCTTCCTCTTCTATTACTGTGAAAACCCTCGTTAGAGTGAGAACTGGTGGTTTGGAGGGTGGATGTGCTGGAGTGTTACTTTCCATTCCGGATCGTATGGTCACACCTTGCCTCTACTGTGGACTAGTCAAATATTTCCCCGATACATCTGCACGGGCTGGCAAGGATGGTGCAACTACAATAGCCCTTCTGAACTGCGAGCAATCACTCCTGATGTGACCCTGTTGACCACACTGATAACATTGTATCGACTCTCTGCACGACCCAACGTGAGTTCCACCATAATTTTTGAATTTATTAGAGCCACCCGAGCTCTTCCCAAAACTTACCATCGTAGACTTGTCGAATCTCGTAGGTCTCTGCCTCGACTGAGAAAATAGAGGTCGAGGAGATGTCACTGAAGCAGAAATGGTACTCCTAGAAGCAGATGAATCCCTGCCTCTTTTGGGTGGTTAACTAGAGGATACACTCGGGTTCCTCCTTTTAGCAAACTCAACTCGTATTCTCTAATTTTTATTTGTGAGCTTTTCGGCCATTAAAGCCATCTACACTACTTCCTGGTGTGGTTCTTTGCCAGTTATAGTCATCCGTTCTTTGATCTCGTTACAGAGCCATTACTCAAAGTAACTTGCTTGATCCTGCTCCGTCCTTACCAATTTCGGAATGTACAACATTAACTCGTTAAAACAAGTCTCGTACTCCTCTACCATTGAATTCTCTTGCTTCGAACTCAAAAATTCTCTTTTCTTCTCCTTCTAATAAAAATACGTGAAGTACTGACCCTCGAACTCTCTAAGAAAATTGGACCAAGTCAATGGTGTAGTGGAACGAGACTTCATCGAATTCCACAATGTTCGGGCTCTCTTTTCCAATAACCTCACAACCACCATCAATTTTATCTCATCATCCATTCTCATATCAGCGAGTGTCTTAGGGACCTGATAGATCTAATCCTTCACTGCAGTGGCATCTAACTCGCTCGTAAAAGATATACAGCCCAGCTGCTTAGCCTCTTCAGCTTCTTAGAGATAGACACATCAGGTACCAGTGGAACTGAAGGAGTAGCTGAAGGCACTGTAGGCGAGGCCTGACCAGTCTGAGCTTGACCAGCCATTGGGGTGAAGAAAGCTGCCAATGCCTGTGCTGCCTCATGGGGCATGGTAGGAATACTAGTAGGTGGCGGAAGAGGTAGAAGACTCTCAGGCTGCTCAGCAGCAAGCACTGCTCGAAAAGAAGATGTAGCCGATTCCTCTTCTACTGCATCTAGTAGCCGAGGTTGGGAACAACCTCTTCCCCTCCCGGCCGACCTGGTAATAGGCAGGTGCTCGCGTCTAGGAGGCATAGTGATCTATAAAGAAAGATTTATGCAGGTTTAAGCTACCTCAGGTTCTATATGCGATTGCATCCTAGTAAACCTAACCTGACGTAACCTAATTTGGGGACACACTAACACTGTAAATATTTTTAAAACGATTTTCAAATCAAAAGCTTTAAAACCAAAGGCTTTGATACCAATCGAATTGTCATGACCCGAAACTCCCATCGGGCTCGTGACAACCACCGAGACATCTCGATATGTATTCATACCCTGAATACTAATTGAAACCCCGTAAGGCTCTCGTATCAATTTTCTTACCTCCCTAGTGAGCGACTGTCGTCAAACATTACGTTTTAACCAATTTACCAGTCATTTCCAAACCAGAACATTTATAAAATGACTTTCGACTCATAAGGGCATTTCGATCATTTTCATTAGAAATGTTCGAACCTAATTAAAAACGTAGCAAATACATGGAAAACACACTTTTCGAAGTCAGAAACACGTTTTATTATCTAAAACATTCATTTTAAAAGAAATGATAATTATCGAAATATAATAAAAATATTTAATGAAATATTGCAATTTCTTATAAAATAATATTTATAGAGTGTTTAGTAAATAAGTTTTATAGCGTAAACACAAAATAAAATCATACATACTGAAATACAAATACATAGAGTACGTAGTACATTTACAATGACATGTGGCCCCCTAGAATAATCGAAAGTAGAGAAGACAAAAACCTACTGTGGATGAAGTTCCAAAGTCAACTGTCATCCTCAGCAAACACAGCTATCTACAAACTAGTCTAGGCCTAAAAGGTGGAGAGGAGAATGGTGAGCTTTCACAACTCAGTGAGTAACCAAATATCTCCTAAAATATTTAAAAGCGAGTAAGATGAGACAATGAAATTTCACAGCTAAACAAAGTTTCGTAATATGGAATTTCTTTTCAAATAATTGAAATGATTTATCGTTTCATTCAAATAATTAATTATGCTTATGATTTATAGAAAACTGTGGCTCTTGCTAGAATTATTCTCGAGGATACCTTGGCCGAGGTATCTAACCGAGACCGCCAAGGTTAGTAAGATTTCATAATTACTCAAAATGTAGCCATCCCTTGGCGTTGGCCGAGTTCACTATCACGTGGTGGTTCAGGGTGCAGTGAACCCTGTCATACCTCCGGAGTTACCCTCCACGCCTCTCATCAGAGGTATAATACATGGGGTTTACCGTGCCCTTCTAAAAAGGACCGACCCATAGAAACCCATCCACTATAGTAGTTAATAATCCACCAATTAAATAAATATAAAAAAGATTTAGCAGCATGACTAGGCCATTTTAACACTAACCAGCCTGCACGACAAACGGCAGTTCATATAGTTTCCAAAACAATAATCAATTAGCCAATCATGCCACATTTTCATAAGCCATATCAATTTAAAAGTACAATTTATTATACAATAAACAGCAGACTCCTAGTACTCTATTTTTCAAAATCATGGTATATTTCAAAACAATTAATGAAATATTTTATTTAAACACATTTATTTATAAAACATAAAAATTTATCTTTCAAATCCATTTTTCGTAGAATTAATCAAAAACAGATAAACATCACGTCAAATAATTGAGGCGATAGTAAGTTAACTCACTGTTTTCAAAAGTTCGAATTTCGGGTGTACTCGGACTAGTGCTCCTCAGGAGCAATTTCCTTGCTTTTCTTGGAGGTCTCACCACCTTGACATAGAATAAAATCAAGGAATTTACTACATTACCCCTAAATTGATATAACTAATTTGAACCCTATACTAATGCGTGATATGCAATGCAATTTCGTCTGAATATCTCTTAAACACGATGTTGACCTAATTTGGCCGATTACCCAATTAAATTACCAACGTGTCTAATTTTTCTTCCAAATTGCACCATTCCATTTCCAACAATTCAATTCACTAAACACAATTCCAATGACCTAAAATTCAGCCTAACAACCTTCACAATTTTCCTTGTAAATTTCGACCATTGTGGTGCACTAACATTGTGATTTTTCCTACTCTATTTTCTCACCATAAATCACCATTTTCTAAGCCATTTCTCTTGAAACAAGAATCAATCCATCAACACACACAACGTGGTAGGTTCAGGCAATGAAGAATTCTAGGGAAAATGGATATTTTTCTTGTTGTTTTGCTTACAAACATGATTAACTAACTCTAAACACCAAAATAACTCAAAATCAAGTCATTTCCATCATCAAATCGTCTCCATACCCATTCAGCCAGCCCGTAATTCTTCAGGAAAACAAGTCATTCATCCATGGAAATAAAGAAATAATGCATGGGTAGCGTAGTTTTCAATGAAAATTAAAAAAATTTCACCTTATTTAGCTTCATTCCTTGGATTTTCACACTTTCTCTTTCATTTTTCCACATAGGTTTTTGTTTCTTCCTTTGTTCTTCCTTTCTTCTTGTTTGGCCGACCATGGGGGCTGAAAATGGGCTGATTTTTATGCCTTTTATAAGGAAAATATTAAATAATTAGAAGCTTGACACGTGGCACTGTGTCATTGGTCCAAAATTTTAATTATTTGACTTTTTCACTTAAATTTTCCACCACATTTTCATGCCATATTTATCTATTCCCACCATAATTAAAATCCTCAAATTTGATAAGTGTTGGTGTTGCAAAATTACCATTTTGCCCACAGTATGGTAAAATTACCATTTTGCCCCCAATATGGTAAAATTATCGTTTTGCCCCTATACTCCAAAAATATCTGGAATTAAAAATCTTTCACTACTAAATCTCATATTATGCTCCAAATGATCAATCTTGATCAAATGTGATCAAAATCTCTTCTAAAAATTCCCATTTTGTCCTTAAATGGTAAAATGACCATTTTACCCCTAATCGGTTAATTTTCTCGATTGACTCCAAATCGGCCCTTGAACTTCAAATTGCCATTTTAAGTCATCCTTGGACTGTGAAATTCTCAATGTCACTTTAAAATCCCTATTTTAACTATTTCGAGGTTTAAATCGACTTAGTTGTACTTCTAAATACAATACCGACTTTTTATCCATTTTTTCGATATATTCTAGTGTGCAAGCATCATGTCAATCATATGCATGACATGACAGATATTTTAAAGTCAGGCTTGACATGCTGTGAAAGGAGAGGGGGCTCCGACGGCCTACTAGCCATCATTTCTTGGGGTTGAGAGAGAGGGGAAAATGTCAAAAGTTCAAAGCGTTTTCCAGGTTTTGTTTTTTCATTTTTAGTTTTTCTCCCCACACAGTAATTTGCTGAAATCTCTTTACTAAGAGTGTGTGAATCCTTAAACCAAAGTTTGTGCTAGCAAACTCTCAACTTAGAGCTCCTTTGTCTTTCTCTCTTTTGGTTGTGATCTTATCTCAACACATGAGAAAATAAAAATAAAACACTTTAATTCATTCAAAAGGGAACTAAAGGATTCTTTAATAGAGTGAATTGACCTACTTTATATCCAACAAAGATTAAAAAAATGCCTTGGACTAATTAGGCCTTTATTTTAATACTCCAAATCATACTTGATTGAGCCTAATATTTAAATAGAATAAGCCTCTATAAAATCAATTAGATCTCATCCAATTGAATTTAAATTAATTTCAACAATTCACATTATGTGTGTGACCCATTAGGTTCCCAACATATTGGCAACAAACATAAATTAATTCAATTAAGAATTTATATTTATATTTATAGATCATGAGCAACATCAAGCAATGCATTATGACCGCCCAAATGTCAGGAAAGTCAATATGGTTTGACTAACCTTTCAGTGTACAATATCTTAGTGTAATTTGATCCTTTCATTATATATCCTAGATAGATAGAAAGCCTGAATTGGTGTCTACTTTCTAACTTATCCTTATTAGTCTTGTAGCTTCCATATTGTCACGACCCAATTCCCGAGCCATGACCGGTGCAAAAACCCAATGAGAATAGCTCACTAAGCCCAAGCAAGCCTATTTTCATTTACTTTACTCCACGTATGATTGTGTGAGGCATCCACACACAATGCACCCAGTGCACACAAAGCCAACTCATAATGGTATTATAGATAAAATATGTACATACATACCGGTCAAACATAAAATTTGATAATGTACATTACATGTACATAATCACAATACAAAAGGCCCATGACTTCCAACGGAGAATTTACAAGAAAAACGGGCAACTATTGAATGCCAGACACTTACCAGGAGAAGAACTGCAATGATCCTGCGATCTAGGAATCTACAATCTCCTGACCTGAAAACATGAATTTTTGAAAACAGTGAGTACAATGCTCAGTGAGTGAACATTAGGTGGAAACAAGCAATAATATCCTATAAGGATTTTAAACCATGATGCACACATTTGGAACAAAACATTTTTGATCCAATTTAATGTCAAACGCCTTCCCTCAACTCAAATTAATTAGGTATAAAATTAACCTAATTTCTATACGGATGCATAAAATACTCGGTCAATTGCTTAAACGTGGTGTAGACCTAATTCGGTCGATACCCGATAAATCGGTCAATGCGTCCGATTTGATTCCAAATTGCACCATTCTTTTTCTAATACCTTAATTCACCACATACCATTTAAATAGTGCCAATTTCAGCATTAAAACTTTTCCATTTCTTCATGGAAAAATTCAGCCATTACAGTGCATTAGCACTATAATTTTTCCTACTTAACTTTTTCACATTAAATCGTCAATTTCTAATTTATTTCATTTCAAATGAAATCATTTCATTTTCCAAATACAACCTATGATATTCGGCCTTGAAAGATTCATGGGGAAAGTCAAGTTTTTTCTTACGGTTTTGCTTACTAATATGCTAACCTATCTCTAAACACTAACATAGTCTAAAATCAAGCCAATCCAACATTAAATTTTCATCCATACCCATTTTTCAGAATTGAATTCATGATGATATCATGCCTCTCAACCAAAGAAAATAGAAAGAAATGCATGGGTATTGTAGATCATAAGCAAAAGTGAAGAATTATTACCTTTTTCACTTGATTTTTCCTTGAAAATCACATTTTTTCTTGAATATTTTGGCTAGGTTTTCTTGTTTTTCCCTTTGTTCTCTTTTCCTTTCCCTTGAATCTGGTTTGTGCCGAATTTAGAGAGAGAAAATGAGTTGAAATGGCTGATTTTTAGGCTTTAATAATAAAATAAACTAACTTGCCACACGGCATAATGCCAATGGCCCATTTTTTTAACTTTTTTTACTTTTTCTTCTAATTCTTTTCCACCACATGATTAGTCAAAGTCAAGATATAAATAAAAGATGACCATGGTTGGAAAAATATGTTCTGGTGGTGGAAAATTACCGTTTTGCCCCCGAGATGGTAAAATTACGATTTTACCCCTACACTCTAAAATGTACCGAAATCACATTATTTCTACTTTTCAACCTCAAATAACACTAATATTGATCAATATTAATCAAATGGAGCAAAAATCTTTTCAAAAAAATTTCCGTTTAGTCTTTTAGTGGTAAAATTACCATTTTGCCCTTGTGCTCCAAAAAAACTGAGAATCACAAATTTTCACTGCTAAACTTCATTTTATACTCCAATAATCATAATTGTATTCCATATAATTATTCTTAGTCAAATGTGATCAAATCTTGACTAAAAATCTTCGTTTTATCATCAAATGGTAAAATGACTATTTTGTCCCTAACAGGTCAATTTTCCCGATTGACTCCAAACTGGACCTTGAACTCCGAATCACTATTCTAAGTCATTTTGTGGGTTTCAGAATTTTTGAATTCCTCTTCGAATTTCTATTTGAACTAGTTCAATGCTCGATTTAACTTAATTGTATCGCTAGGTACAATACCAGTTTTTAACAAATTCGACAAGGTCTCACACATATTGACCAATCAAGATTGCTTTGGCCAAGGACTTTTAGTTAATATAAGCTAGGATCAAATGAGATATATCCCTTTCAAATCACTTGAGGTAATGAATCCTCTCTAGACTACTCATTCATTTTTACATGTTTCATGTGACACCCAAAAGCACCCAATTTAGGCATCTGGTCACCTCTAAACTCGTAGAAGTGAAATCAAAGCATGACAATTCACATACAAGAAGACCCGATATCACAAGTTTAAGAATTACTAACGCTGCTGACACATGAGAGTAATTCGATAGACATTTGAGTGAAATGCCAAATGGAAGTTTCATAGTAGGTCATGTTTAATGAACTTGTTCTTTAACAAGCACTCACATACCATCCCTAAGTATCTCACATATTTCAACTTATGAGATTATTTGCTTACTTCCAAAGTAAGGAGGCTTAGCATGTACCAACCTTTAAGCATTGTCAATGTCCTTATTTTTGACAATACAATGACCAAGAACATATTTAGGAACAAGACTTTGATGCGTAAGAATCTCATAATTATAACCTTTATAATTTCTTTGCAAGGCCAATATGTTCCAAGGGCATTATCTACATAAGTATCTTATAACTCTTTATAAATAAACTCATAGATAAAGAAATACCTCATACATTATATAAAATATCCATAACGTATTTAACATGAAATATGAATAATTAATGTAGTGTTTTACAAGCATAAAATCAATGGCTTGCAAGGCTTACACTAACATCTCTAGCACTCCATTTTGACCAACAATGACAATTCTAGGTAAAAGAATGCAATTCACAAATTATTTGAAGTTTCATCTTACAATTAAGCTATCACAAAAATATCAACACAAGCTTAAATCATACTCATATTCTTCCCAAAAGCTAATATCATAAAGTAATCAAAATATCATCATAAGAGAAGGAAAATCATAAAAAAGGTTTCAAAACATCTCATGCAATTTTTTTATTTTTTTATTTTTTATAAAAATAAAAAATAATAGTATTATTAAAAATTAAAACCAACAAAACATGGAAAACAAAGAAACATAAAAATAAGGACAAGCAAATCATAAAAAATAAAAACAAGGACACATACTAAACAAAATCTAAAAACACCCCCACAAACTTAAAACGAAACATTATTACCAATGTTTCAAAAAATAAAGAGAAGGTAAACGAAAACTCTTTTAAAATTTGTTCAATGTAGAGAGAAACTAGCTATGCTCTTTGTCAGACCCGGTTTTAGGATATGTTTATTATGTCGTTTATGTACTTGACAACACGTTCCCATTTTGGAATGATTGGAGAAATCATTAAAGCTTGACATTTCACCTAATGTTATGAGTAAGTTGATTAAAGTCTCGAACTGATCTAAACAGAGAATTAAGGATGAATTTGAGAAAACTAAAACCCCTGGAATGACTTAAAACAAGGATTCGAAGTTCGAGGGCTGATTTAGAGTCAATCGAGAATATTGACCGATTAGGGGCAAAATGGTCATTTTGCCACCAAAATTCTAAATTGGGTTATTTGATGAAAATTTTGATCAAGATTAATCATTTGAAGTATAATATGATCATTCCAAGTACAATAAAAGGTTTAGCAGTGATAAATTTTAATTCTGGGCATTTTTGAGCATAAGGGTAAAATGGTAATTTTGCCACTCGAGGACAAAATTTGAATTTTTTGAGAGGATTTGGATCAAATTTGATTAATTGAAGAATGATACGAGTATGGGGAGTGAAAAATATGAATTTTGGCAATTTTTCAGGTTTTGGGGAAAAAATATAATTTTTCACTTTTACGGGGGTAAAAGTGTAATTTTTTAAAATTACACTACCAAGATTTTGGCTAAGTCTAGAAACTTTATTCAAGCTATGGATAAGTGAAGAAAAATGTGTGGTGGAGAAAGAAAGTCAAATGGATGATTAATGAAAAATAAATTAATAAAAATTTAAAATGTGTTAAAAATAAATAATATTTTATTTGGCTTATTAAAAGGCTTACAATTCAGCCAAGAACCCTTGTGAGGGTAGGCCAAAGCAAGCAAAGAAGGAAGAAAAGGAAACATAAACCCTAGGCTGAAAATTTAAGGGGAAATCAAGAGAATTCAAGGAATCAAGCTTGAAAAATGTAAATTTCTTTATTTTTCTTAGTGTTCTTCACTACCCATGCTTTCTTTTCCATTTTCCGTGCAAAAATCACATGTGGGTATAACACACCCATACTGGCCGAACCTCTATGGAGGGATTTTAATAAATTATTTTGATAGATTTTAAGTTAATTTAATGTTTTTAGTTAGGTAAAAATGAAATATAGCAAAAACTAGCAATAAAACAAAAAATTTCACCTTGAACCCCTTATAGCCAAACCTTCTAGGGGGAGAATGGCTGCTGAAATTGATGCAAATTTAAGGTATTTAGGTGAATTTTGATGAATTATAAAGTTGGAAAATTAAAGGGAAATTTTTGTGCAAAAATCAAAATTTTTGCCTAAAGTGCAGATAGGTGCACTATGTGGTTCGGACTGATAATTTGCATCACATTCATAGTCATTAAGGTAAATTGGGTGTAATTAGAGTATAGAAATTGAAAGAAATTAAATTGGAATTAAATTGGAGACTTTAGCCAATTTAGATGCGTGTAGGCAAACTAGGTCGAATACCGTGTTTAGACAGTTATTCGGACAGTTTGCATTGCATTGTGTGTACTCATTTAGAATTATAGAGCCTGAAATCAATTATGATTAATTGACATAATTTATTGAAATTCGTGTCGCGCGTAACGTATAGCTGGTGAACCTTCCGACAAAGGTAAAGAGATTGTGTCCGATGATTGAGACTAGGAGTGTTTTGGATTCCTAAAACTGTGAGTGGATAAATTATCGTCTGCAATATCTAGAGTGGTTTTATTTTTATGAATTTTATGCTTTTTAAGGCATGATAAATTTGAAGTGTAAAGTATTATGACTTTTAATTAAAATGTGTTTTGATGAAATATGATTAAATAAATTAAATTTTATAAATTATTTTGAAAAGAAATACTGTTGTGAAATTAAATGTTGATTTTATTAAAATGGAGTATATGGAGACTTATCTGGTGAATTGTGAATCTTATGTGCTATTAAAATTGTGGCTTATGATCTTAGGAAGCATGCTGGCTGGATTTATCTTTGTATGAAATATGTGATTGTTTTCCCTTGTCTAAGTACATTGGGTAGAATTTTATCAGCCATGTGATGCTGCAAAAATTTTGTTGATTGGTAGGTTGATTAGTCGCTGCAGTGATGGGAGTTTCCATGAACTACCTTTAGGAGGGGCACGGTAAACTCAATTATGTATCACCTTGGTACGAGAGGCATGGAGGGTAACTCCTGAGGTGACTATAGAATTTACTCCATGTCTGACGCTAAGGAACAATTGTATTTTCAAATATGATATGATCTTAGTAGCCTTGGTAGACTCAGTTGGATGCCCCGGGCCAAGGCATCATCGAGTAAGAGTTTCGACAATAGCTTGGTTTTTAAAGAAATCATAAGCCCTAGTGATTTAAGGATTTTGATGATTTTGAGGATTTTTATTGAAATTTGAAATGTCTTATATGAGATAAAAGTCAAAGTTTGTACTATGAACTGCTCATTTACGTGGTGGTTTCCTTTGTCTTCATCTGCTCGACTTTAGATGTTGTAAATGGTAATTATCTACTCACTAGGTTGTAAAACTCACCACCCTCTCTTCCACCCATTTCAGGCTCGAGACTATTGATAGACACTTGAATTGCATTGAGAGGCTAGCTCGAAGTCGCATCATAGCGAACAAAGGTACATAATTGTACATAGTGGGGCTCACGTGTCATTGTAATTAATATACATACTTTGTTTATCCGTAATACTGTATGTATAAATTTAATTTACTTTCACGTGCTGAAAATTAATTTTTAATATTTCTAAAAATATTGTTTTACAATAAAATGTAGTATTTTACTCTATTATCTAAAATGTTTATTTTAATAAGGGTTTTCGGTATCAAAATTTATTTTCGACTGTGAATTATATTTATTCTACTTGTATGTAACGTTTTTACCGATTTTGAAATTTTTTGACAAAAAGGACAAAAATTCCCATGTGTGGAAAATTGTGCATTTTGACTGTTTTAATTTGAAATATGATTTATTTCTTTGAAAAATGTTACTTGGAAACTATTAACCACAGGGGAGATGGAAAATTGGTACGAGAGCCGTGCGAGGTCTCAATAGGGTACTAAGGGGATGAGTGCCTATCGGGACATCGCGGCGGTTGTCACAGAGTCGAGGGTGGTTCTGGATCGTGACACTTTTCCTCATCCTCATCATTAGTTCTAGCAACATTAGTGGGGTCGTCTAGAGAAACAAGGAAAACAGCCATATACATGCCCACATATTTTGCATATGCTTGCATCATTTACTTAATGGCTCGAGTGCACTATGCTTGATGGTCATGTGGATCTCAAGTTGCTCAATCCTTTGTGCCCTAGACAAAATACAAGAATGAGGTACTCCAAGCCTCATGGTGGAGGAACTATGTGAGACCTCGATCTTTATAGACACGTAGCTAGAAGTAAACACGATAACACAAACTAAGGACAATTTTATCATTTCCTTAGTGAGCACTAAGAAGTAGGTTTTTAAATATTATTGAAGCCTAAATAGGCCTAAGGCATAAATGAATGATGAAAATGAGGATAAAATAATGAAAAAAATAGAAATAATGCTGATTTCCAAAGTAGAGGCAAAATGGTCATTTTGCATCTCAAGTCAAAATTATTAAGTTTTTGTGAACCCGAGTATTTCTAGACTATTATGGATCTTGTCTTGGTGTCAAAGGAGTAAAAAGATTGCACAAAGGATTGGAGGAAGACAAGCCACCTAGTTAAGGGCATTTTGGTAATTTAAATGAAATTTAGATAAGCTTTAGCTATAAATATCTCATTTTTCAGTAACTTCTTCATTTCTCCAGTGGCTTCTTCTTCTTCTTCTTCCTCCCATTTCACGTTTCTCTCATTTCCATGAAAGCTTCTCTCCAAGCTTCCATCACCCTCTCAAACTAACCTCAAATTTTGTGCTTTTACCCACCTTGTTATATGGCTTTTCATACTCTTTCACTCTCTCACCTTAAAACCCTTAAAAAGTTTTTCTTTAATACTTTCTCTCACTAGCTAAAAGTTTAGAGAGAGAAAAAGGGATTTTCCATGATAGCTTAGGTATTTTCGAGAAAGAATTCAACTACAAATCTACCAAGGTTCCAACAAGGCCTCACATGTCCATTTGGAACATTACTTGAAGTTAGAGTTGACTCAAGGAATCAACAAGAACCGGTAAGTGAACTTGTGATAAATTGTTTTGGAATAAATGCATATGTGTTGATTTAATCTCTTGAAATGTTTTAACGGTTTTATCTTCAAAAGCTGCATCGAAACAAGCCTTTAATGAAACGATTTTATGTTGAGAGATGTATATTATAATGAAACTATGTGTTTTGATATTATATGAATATACATATGTTATGTTATGAATGACAATGTTGTGATGATTACAACCGTGCATGTGCCGAGTGGGCAATACACATGTCGGTTGAATAAAAATGTTGTGATAATTACAACCGTGCATGTGCGGAGTGGGTAGTGCACATGCTGGTTAAATGACAATGTTGTGATAATTACAACCGTGCATGTTCGGAGTGGGTAGTGCACATGTCTGTAATGATGTGGGTGGGAGTGCGAATGATGATGGTGAAATGTACAAGTAGGAAGTGCACATTGGCTGAGTGAAGTGGTGGTATTCATGTTTATATATGTATAAATATATACATGCGTAATAGAAAGTTTATGAATATTGTATATGGTAGTAATGTATGTGAATCTTGCACATTGAACCTTGAAAATTGCTAAGTATTTTCAAACTGATGTTTATTGCAGCAAAAATGGCTTTTTATTTTATGAAAAGAAACTTTTTCTTGGTTGTCCTGTTTCTAGCTGTAGCTAGAAACTCTCAGACTTGCAAGGTCAGCCTCGGTTCTGTTTCTTGCTGTAGCGAGAATGAATTCTTGCTGTAGCAAGGAATTTCGCTTCAGTGAAAATGGATTCTCCCTGCAGCCAGAAACTCTTAGGTGGTGGTGCAGTACTTTCACTTTGATAATGATTTTGACCACCTTTTGATCAAAATTGGGCAAAGTGGTAAACATCAAAGTTGTAGCCCAGCCTCTTAGCTTTCTAATGGTCCAAAAAACATGTCAATTGGACTTTTTTAGTGGAACATATTCTTGAAAACTAAGACATATGCAAACAAAGAATGCCTTTTCACAGCATCGAGAAACCCCTATTTTGCTTGTCTTGCTTGTATATTTGCTGAAATTTTCACTCTTTCAACTTCATGGTTTATCATGAAAATTTTCAGCACTAAGGAATTAAATATTTAAGAGTTGAATTAAGGGATTCAAGGAATCAAACTAAGTTGCATTGTTTTTAACAAAAGTGCATCATGCTTTCAAAATCTTCTGTATCGTTTGCTTGTTCCCTTCTTGTGTTCACTCACTGAGTTTTATACTCACATTTTAAAACTTTATGCTTTTAGAGTCGTAGATAGTTGGAACCTAAATTTAGTGCCCACGTATGTTGGTTTTCTTGGTAAGTACTATGGCATCTCAATAATGGTACCTTTACTCAAAGTCACTCCGCTAACGGTTAAGAGTCCTTTATTTGTATACATGTATATGTAATATAAATCACTAGGATTCATGTTATAATTGAGACATGTATATTTGATTAATAATGCCACTATGAATTGGCAAATGATAGACACTATTTTGACATAATACAAGTATGAATGTTTAGACGCTATAAAATGTCAATGAAATATTTATTGTTGAGAATTACGATATGTGGTTTTAGAAATGACGGTTGAGAATGATAATCAAGAATGAAATAAAAGGCTTGCTTGGGCTTAGTGGGCTATGCCCATTGAGCCCATGCGCCGGTCATGTCCCGAGATTTGGGCTATGACAAACTACCCCCAATAGTGGATGAATCTTGTTGCATAAATTCTCAACTATACCACATCAATCGTACCTTTAGGATACAATAACTTTTCCTTCGATCTTTACTCCACACTAGCTCTCTTAAACAACTATGTAATCAAAAAAGGAAACCATAAGCCCTCACAAGGTGTATTAGCATAACAAATGATGGCGTTGTAAAGTAGCCTTCTAATATCAATGGCCTTTCTAGTCAAAATACAATAAAGCAATAGAGTTCTATCTTTAGTAATATCACTATCATGCTTCACTAGAAGCACTGTAACGGCAATAAAATACAACTAGCATTTGTAAGCTCCATAAAGTTCACTACCCTTGAAAGATACAAGTAGCCCCTTTGACATCTTCCACTCCCCATTACCCTTACACAAATAATTAATTACCACAGTGAAATCAAGCTCCCCAATAACAAATCCAAAATGCTCATCAACCATAGCCTTTTAGATCTTAAAATAAGCATTAATTGCATCAGCATTAAATAGCACAAATTTCCCTCAAATAAAAATAAACCTATTTTTATGTTCTTGTGCATTAGCATAAAATTCCCTAACAATGGACATTGCAGTTGTAAGAGAGCATTTACAAAATGTGCTCCACTACCTAGTAAGAATAATCTCATGAATATCTGGGTAGCAACCATTACTCACATCAAATCCTCTCTCAAGTACTGGAGTTTTATACATCACCTCATCATTGTATCTTTTCTCAACAGTAATAGAGATAAACCTAGTCTTATCATAAAAACCATTAACAGTACTCCTAGCTCTTTTAGGTGCCATTATCAGCCACAAAATTAAACTCCAAACAAATATCACAAATCAATCTCCAAATAATATTTAAATAAGTACCCACCTAGCGACTAACAACTCAGCACAGTTAACTTTTATCAACAATACAACTATCAATTCCAACTCAAACAATGCTCAATACTCAACTTTTCCATAATCAACAATATCAAATAAGCCAAAACTTCTTGCATTCAATGTCTCAAAAAGCGAAAATATTTCAAAAACAAGGAAAAATAAACTTACTTGAATAAGCACCAATGAGGAATGTAGGAAGCAAATGGTGAGTTTGGATGATGATTTGGTTGATAATTTTTTTCATGGTTATGTAGAGAGAAGTTAGAGAGAATAGGAGAAGGGAAATTTTAGAGAGAGAAAAAATTAGAGGTTGAAAGGGAGGATTGGGAATAAGAGGTGTTTAAATAAGGGAGGATTAGGTTTTTTTTTAATTGTTTATTAGTTCAATGTCGTGGCATTCTAGTGTGGGGGTCGTGGCATAAAACTTATGCACCTGACTTGGCGTCCTTCATCTCTGTGGCACTATAGTGTAAGTGATATCATGCCACAGCGTCAAATGGCCCTTAATTTCATGTCCTTGCAATGTCACAATGTTACGAGGTGAATCTTTCAATGTTGCAACATCGATCATTCCTCCAATTTGACATTTTGAAATTTTGAGGCATCACGGCATAATTCTCTAGTGTCAAAACACCAATTGCTTTTCCAATATGGCATGCTTGGAACCCTAAGGCATCATGGCATCGAGTGATTTTTATTTTTGAGTACTTACAAAAAAATCACTAATTAATAAGAACAAATAACTTAATAAAAAACTAATTAAAGGTAAATAGATTAAGTGAAAATGCTTGGGTTGCCTCTCAAGAAGCGTTTCTTTATGGTCATTAGCTTGACTATCTCAAACTTAAGCAATGTCAAGGAGATTTATTGAGGACTTTTGGTGATTAATTTTGCCTCCCCGATAATGTTGTAATCTTTAACCATTAACTCTAAATGTTCGACCATTTTTCTTTGCCACTTCGACTACTCCATGTAGAAACACCTTGGTCATCATGAATGGCCCAGACCACTTCGATTTAAGATTTCCTAGAAACAATTTCAAGCAACAAATATAGAGCAACACAAATTGGCCAAGCTTGAAATGACATTATATTATTTTCTTGTCATGTCAATTCTTTGTTTTCTCTTCATAGATTTTGGCATTGTTATAGGCTTTAAGTCAAAATTCATCAAGTTCATTTAATTTGTTGTCGATTTTGCACACGCAAGTGTATGTATCAAACAAGTAATATGAATAATAAGTGAATAATAAGTCCAAAATCATATCCCATAAGTATTTGCTTCTAATTTTTCACTAAGTACTAAAATTATGCCAAAATCATATTTTTTCAAGTAACTTAATTTTGTGGAAAAGTAATTGCAACTAAATTTAATTAAACATTAAACTAATTAAAAACTAAAAATTCACTAGATAAAGGCAATAGATAAAAACCTAGGATTATGGGTTTATTCAACATTTCATCTAACACTAGTTTTTCTTATTATTTGCATTCATGGGTGGTTTTCCTAATCTAGAATCCAAACTAAGCACAAGTCTCCGTCAAGATGCTTGTACAAATGTCTAACTTAATTAGGTCACTATATGTCTATAATAATCAATTAAATAAGGTTCATTAAGCTAGTGTTCTAATTTGGCTATGTATGGCATTTAGGCGTATGTTTACCCTAATTGCAAATCAAATCACCTAAGTGACGTGAACATACACTATTCAAATCTTAGTCTAATTTAAGATTACTTTGCTGAGTCTTGTCTAGATTAACAAATTGTTCAATTATTGGCCAAACAAGTAAAAGCATTAAGAATATATTTGAATAAGCAAAACTATAACCATTCATAGTAAATAAAAGATAAACAATTATTCAAATTACATGTTGAAATCCACCACAATCCTAGAAAATGTAAAGTAGTTCATGCTGAAAAACAAAAAGGTAATCCAAAGAATATCATCCATCAAAACAAGTCTAACAAAGTTAAAAAAAAAACAAAAGTTGAGAGAGAAACAAAAAGTTGTCAATTCTTAAATCTTCAATCTTCCTTGATTTTCCTAGCTTTCTTATATGTTTTATAGCTTTTTTCTCTCTAGAGAAGCCTCGCTTAATTGTGTCTAAAGTTGCTCTCAAAAGCTCCCTTAAATAGCCCCTCAAAATCCTAGTATTTTAAAAACTCGCTAAAATTGAATGCCCAGATATCGGGCTTACATCACAATGATAGATTCTTGATGATATTTCTCTACAATCCAATTTGAACTTGTCACGACCCAATTCCCGGGCCATGACCGGCGCAAGGACCCAATGAGCATAGCTCACTAAGCCCAAGCAAGCCTATTGTCACTTACTTCACTTACTGTATTCCACATATTCTCGTGTGAGGCATCCACACGTAATGCACCCAGTGTGCATACAATGCCAATTAACCATGGCACATCCAATCACACATACACACACACACCCTTTCCGGGAGTGGACACAGCCAAAACACAATGGCATTTTTAATCACAATATACATGCACTATGCCAGTCATGTATTTAGCAATTTACATTGCTTACACATATTTACATTCATACCAGTCAAATATAAACTCCGACAATGTACATTACATGTACATATCCATCATACAAAAACCCATGACTACCAGCGGAGACATGTACAATAAAACGGGCAGCTATTGAATGCCAAACACCTACCAGGAGATGGACTACTGTGATCCCGCAATCTAGGAATCTACAACCTCCTGATCTGAAAACATGAATTTTTGAAAACGGTGAGTATAAAACTCAGTGAGCAAACATAAGATACGAACAAGCCATAATATCGAGAAGGGTTAAAATATGATGCATACATTTGGAACACATTCATTTTTATCCAATTTATTATCAAACCCTTCCCCTCACTTCAATTTAATTTATAATGAAGGAATAATCAAATTCATACATACGCACACAGATAAGTACAACATTCCATTGTCTCACCTGCTGAAAATATCGTGTGCACCATGTGCACTCACCAACTCATGTGCATCCCCCCACATCGTGCACATAGCTGGAGTGGTCCTGTGCACCATGTGCACTCACCAGCTCATGTGCATTCCCCCACATCGTGCACATAGCTGGAGTCATCATCATGTGCACCATGTGCACTCACCAGCTCATGTGCATCCCCCCCACATCGTGCACATAGCTGGAGTCATCATCATGTGCACCATGTGCACTCACCAGCTCATGTGCATCCCCCCCACATCGTGCACATAGCTAGAGTCATCATCATGTGCACCATGTGCACTCACCAGCTCACGTGCATTCCCCCCCACATCGTGCACATAGTTGGAGCTACAGTATGCATTCCCCCACATCGTGCACCAACCACATTTTCCACATCTAATCTCACCGACATGTGTTTTTCCACACATCACACACACATACATTTACATATATATTAACAATATCAAATGTCAATACATCACACATATTCACACATATGTGACACATATATAACAGCACAATTTCATGCCTTCATGCTTACCACAATTCATCACATAAAATCATTTTATCAGGGGCTTGTTCCCGGCACATGTTTTAAATAAAACTTTGAATAAATCATTTAATCAGCTAATTCAATACAATGTGCATTTCCCAAATCATTTGAAATGCAAGTTCACTCACCGTCTCACAAATATCCGAATTCTGGATGCTCTCGGATTAAAAATCCTCAGTCACGATCCCTTTGCCTTTCTCGGTCTTCTCACCACCTTAACACAAAATAAAATCAAGAAATTTACTATAATGCCCCCAACTAATATAAACTAATTTAAATTACTAGCGTGTGATACGTAAGAGCAAAATCGCGTCCGATTATCGCATTAACGCGGTATTGCCTAATTTCGACCGTTCAGTCGATAAATTGGCCATTAAGCCCGATTCAATTCCAAATTGATCCATTCTTTTTCTAATACCTTAATTCATCCCATATCATGTAATTGATGCCAATTTCAGCATCCTACCCTTTCCAATTCCTTATGGAAAAATTCGGCCAATGCAGTGCATTAGCACTGAAAATTTTTCTACTACATTTTTCACTTTAATTTATCATTTTCCAATTTCTTTCATCTCAAATGGAACCATTTCATTTGAAATGAGACAATTCCTCATGCATTCACTACACACTAGGTTCGGCCAAGGAAGAACAACCATGGAATTCAATTTCTTTCTTCCATATTTCTTCATAATCATGCTTAACTACCTCTAACTACTAACATAGTCTAAATTCAATCCAATCCAACAATCCTTCCTCATCCATACCCATTTTTCAGAATTAAACTCTTCATGATATTTCCATATTTAACCATTGAAATCAAGAACAAAAGCATTGGTAAGGTAAATCACAAGCCAAAGTAAAGATTTATTACATTTTTCAAGTGATTTCCTTTGAAAATCACACTTTTCCTTAGATTTCCACCTAGGTTTTGTGTTTTTCTCTTTGGTTCTTCTTGTTTTTCCTTCAATTCTGGTGGGTGCCGACTTTGAGAGAGAAATGAGGGTTTAAATGCTGATTTTTATGGCTTAAATAATAAAATAAACAAGGTTGCCACGTGGCACCATGTGATTGGCCCGTTTTTTGACTTTTTTGACTTTTTCTCCCATTTGATCTCCACCACTTGATTCATCAAGTCAACATCTGATCCAAGGTTGACCATGGCTGGAAAAATTTATTCTGGTAGTGAAAAATTACCGAAATGCCCCCGGGATGGCAAAATTACGATTTTACCCCTATACTCCGAAATGTCCCGGAATTTTATTATTTTCACTGTCCAACCTCAAATATCACTAATATAAATCAATATTACCCAATTGGGGTAAAATCCTTTCAAAAAAATTCACATTTAGCACTCCGGTGGCAAAATTACCATTTTGCCCTTGTGCTCTAAAAACACCGAAAATCACCATTTTACACTGCTAAACATCATTTTATGATTATGGGATCATAACTGTATGTCACATAATTATTTTTAGTCCACTGTGATCAAATCTTGGTTAAAAATCTCTATAAATCAACAAATGAGAAAATGACCGTTTTGTCCTTAACCGGTCAATTTTCCCGATTGACTCCAGACTGGACCTTGAACTCCGAATCACTATTCTGAGCTATCCTGTGGGTCTCAAAATTTTGAAATTCCCCTTAGAATTTCCATTAAACTAGGTTGAAGCTCAATTTAACTTAATTGTAGCATTAGGTACAATACCGGTTTCCTAACAACTTAGACAGGGTCTCACAGAACTGGTAGAGTGCTAAATATGAAAGTTGTACGACTAGATATTATCTTTCCAATGGATTAATAATCACATCAATTGGACTTCAGGAGTGAAAGATATGCTCAAAATACCGCAACATGTTTAGTCCATAAAGATTACTACAGTGCTCCAAAATTGACAAGGAGTTTGACCATAATCCAATTAGACCTAGGCAACGTCATAAACATAAACACTATAGCCATTTCTCTTATCTTTCCATTGGTCCAAGAATCTCATCAATTGGACTTTTGTAGTTCAAGTTATTCCTAAAATACTAAAGCATGTGCAGTAAAATCTACACACCTAGCCATCCTTACGCGGTTCACTTTCATGAATCTTTATGCACTTGAGAACTTTCAAAATAAAGACTAAATCAGCGATGCATCAAATTTGTAACTTTAACATAAAAACGAGATAAAATTACGCAAATTAAAGTTGTTCAACAAGCACTAAACTTGATAAAGAAAACCATAAAAACTACTTAAAATTACTTAAAAATGCAATGACTTAGCTATTTTTAATAATCAAAATGTGACAAAATAACTCTAGATCGTAGAGTTATCACAATTGAAAAATCCTTCTTTCGTTAGCCACTTTGTCACAACCTAAATCTCGAACCATGATCGGCACATGGACCCAACAAGCATAGCCCACCAAGCCCAAGCAAGCCTCTCTATATAAACCCATCAATAGTCCATCTACCATTGTTGGCTCTATTAGTTTTTGATGATTATAAAACATTCCCATCCTTGTGTGTCTAATATCTATACCTAAGTGTGCATGACAAAAAGCTCATAAAGGAACAATAATCCAATCTTCCTAATGAGCACTTAATGATGTGATTTAAATAAAGAACAATGAGGATTAATATAAAGGAAACTCCTTGATAGAACAAGGAAGATCATTGGTTGAACAAAAGTCAAAATGGAGAAGTGGAAGGCTAAAGCTTAGTGAGAAACAAAATCGACTTAGTCAACCAAGAAAATGGGTTAGTCGACTAAGTGTTCTCTGCCAAATCTGCGACCGAGACAGAACCAACTTAGTTGACCAAGAGAAAAATGTTAGTCGACTAAGTGCTTTCTATCTACAATAGACACTAAGCCACTACAAGACAGATTAACGGTTAGAACTTTTCCTAAACTGTTTCTAACAGTCAAAAATGTTCCAACAACCATCAGACAATCCTCTCCAACTATAACAACATCTTCAAATGCCAAGGAACCAACTTGTGGAAGATTATTGAGTGAATTCATCATATTCAAGCCAAGAAATAACTGAAAACTTAGAAATTCCTTATACTCATCATTGCATTAAAACGCTTATCTTTTGTATTTGCATTTAGCTCTAAACTCTATACCACTTAGATCAATTTGTGATCATAGGAACTTTCTCTTCTACTCATCTTTGTATTCTTAGAGCAAGGGATTCACTCTAAGTGGTTGCTTCAAGCTTGATTGCTTGAAAGAGTAAAGGTTCCAACTTAGCCTTGGAAAGTTGGGTGTTGGGTTATGGTTGAGCTTATGAAAAACTATTGTAAAGGTTGTGGTTAAGCCTTGGAAAATCACATTAGGGTTTTAGTTTAGCCTAGGAAAAACTAGTGATAGGTTATGGTTGAGCCTTGAAAAACCACATTGGGGTTTTAGTTGAGCCCGTGAAAAACTAGTGTAAAGGTTGTGGCTAAGCCTTGGAAAAGCCATTGTAAAAGCTTGGTGGAAACTTGTGAATTCCACTATTTTAGTGTTTAGTTTGAAAATCCTTGGTTGGATAATCAAGGTAGTGGATGCGGGTCTTGGACCGAACCACTATAAATACTTTATCCATTACTTTCATTGTTTTACTTTCTTTATTTTGAGAACAAGTCTCAATCCTACCAAAAGAGCCGAGATAGAGCTATTCACCCCCCTCTAGCACTCACATTTGGAACCAACAATTGGTATCAGAGCTAGTCCCTTGTTCTTAAAGGTCTAACACCCTTAAGGAAGATCTAATGGCTCTTCAAAAATCTGTAGTGGCTGAGGGACAATCTACAAACAAACCACCTCTGTTTGATGGCTCAAATTACTCATATTGGAGTATTAGAACGTCAATCTATATTAGGGCAAAAGATTACTAGATGTGGGACATCATTACTAATGGACCCTTCATTCCCTCAACCTTAAACGTAATGACCAATAAGATGATTCTTAAGCTAAGGTATGAATAGACTGAAGCTGAAATTAAGAGAGCACAAATTAATTCTAAGGCCATGCATACTCTCATTTGTGCACTTGATTATAGAGAATAGGATAAAGTTTCATGTGCAAAAGTGCCAAGGAAATTTGTCAAAAATTAGAAGAGTTATATGGAGAAACATTTATGGAAAAAGAATTGGAAGGCAACTTTTGCGAGAATCAATGCTCAACAAGCAACAAGGCAAATGGAGACATGGAATCAAGTGAAGATTAGTACTCTAATCAAATTGAATTATGCTTCATGGCTCTTGAAGAGATAAAGGTAACTTCTTCATCATGTGAACTTAATGTATGTGCTTTTGATGAATTACATGATGCTTTTGAGGATTTAGGATTTAAGTTTGAGAAAATAAATATGAAAAACAGGAAAATTATTTCTACACTCGATGTTGAAAATGAATTTTTGATGAAAACAAAAATTGACTTGGAAAAAGAAAATGAAAATTTGGAAAAGGATTTTAAAGTTTACCAAGAGAAAATTGATATTTTGGAAAAAGGAAATTTTGATGTGAAAATAAAATTTGAAGAATTATTAAATAAGTAAATGGAAGAAAGTGCAGACTTATGTTTGATGGCAAAAAATGATGAGTTTGAGGTATCCTCATCCCCTTGTGATATTTCTATTGATAAGCTGCAAGATGAATATGAATGTCTCTACGATGAGTTTGAAAAACTTGCATCAAAGTATAAAACTTTGAAAAGAAAAACTGCATCCCTTGATATTGATTTGCAAAAATTAAAGCATGATTTTAATTCAATTTTTGAGCAAAGAAATTTACTGCAAGTTGAACTAGAGCATTCAAAAACTGATTTTGAAACTTTAAAATTGGAATTGGAAAACAGGGCTGAAGCTTTGCAAAAAGCAAATGATGAAAATGCTACTCTTAAAAATTTAAGGAATGAGACATCAAGAAGAAACGTATATTATAAGAAAAATTTTGATCATGGTTCATCTAAATGCTATAATTGTGGAAAACCTGGACATTTTTCTTATGATTGCTTTGGAAAAAGAAATGTGCAGAAAATTAACAGAATTTGGGTTCCAAAGAGATCTTATATTGCTGTTAACACTTAAGGACCCATCAAGGTATGGGTACCTATCAAGAAAAACTAAAAATCTGTTTTGTAGGTTGAGCCAAACCAAAGAGACATATGCTCAAGAGCTCAACTGAAGAAAAATGGGTGATTTCTATACTAAATTTTTTATGAGAATCGTGATTGCCTTTTCTTTGAATGCTTCCTTCAATTGGCTTGGTTTCTAAAATTGTTTACTTTTCTATATTGAAAATTTTGGTTGCCTATTCTTGCTTGAACATTAAGTGAATAATTCTTCGAACTTTATTCATAAATCTTAACTATGTAACTTGGTTTAATATGATACATGCTATAAGTTGCAAGAAAGTATGAATCTAAAGATTAAGGATGTACTTATATTTGACCTAGAATATATCATCATTCTTACCATGAGAAAATTATTTTATCAAGATTGCTTGATTATGAAAATTTGTTTCTATAAAATTTCCTCATATTTTGTGAAATTATATCCATACTTATTCTTTGAAGAAAAATGATTTTTAAGCATAATTTTGAAACATTAAAGATTGAATAATGTGATAGAAATATGAGCATACTTGATGATTTTCACTCATACTTAATGAAGTTGCCCAAGACAAGGAAAATTGAGTTAAAAAAAAAATTATCCTTGATTTCCTTATGCCTAACATAAGTCAACCATTTGAACAATCCTGATTTATATTCTAGAACTTGTTTGAATAGTTCAAGATGGTTGATAATGAGCTTAAAAGTTTTGACTACTTTAATTGGTACTTTTAAAGCAAAATGAGCCTATATGAGAACAATGTTTGCCATCCTTAAGTTTATAATGATTTATCAATTGAACAAGTTTGTTTCACAATGAAAATACTTGTGACTTGTTCTTATTGGATGTGCATGCTTGCTTGTAAGCTTGAATGGCTATAAGGGCATTTTTGGTACAAAATTTTGAGATATTTGCAAATGACCATTGACATGCATATACATGATTTATTATGCCCATTACATATTTCATAAATCATTTAGAGCATAATGAAACAAAATTGAGTGACATTGAGCCTATGATTTTCATAAAAGCAAGTGTAATCTTGAATGTTTCAAGCAAAAATGTTTACAAAGAAAGACTAAATCTTTATCAATTGATTTTCTTGCAAAACTTTTCATTCTCTTTAATTGAAATTGATACATTTTTTTTTCATGATATAGCATGGTTGAGCAAAATTGATTTGATACATGGATTGACTAAATCCCATTTTGCTTGGTATTTCTCTCATGATTGGTGAAATTGATTAAAAAAGATTTCTTAAGCATGACTTTGAGTAGGATCTTTTGGCATTGATGCCATTTTTCAAACAAAGGAACAAACCTTCTTGTAATGCTAGAAGCTATAATGATTTCAATGATATAAAACTTGAACAAGCGTACCTTATGTTAAAAATGCTATTATAACTTGATCTTATTGCAAATGAATGCTTGAATGACCTCAAGGGCATTTTTGTCCATATACTAAAAAATTATAGAAAATGCTAAATTTAATGCTTATTATGCTTGAACATTGTTTAAATGCTTGATTGCACATGTTATAAGTCATAGTCACGCATCATGATGTAAATTGAATATGTTTGAGCATATTAAAGGCATGATTCTTCAAATGAGCATTTCAACCTTTTTACACTTGTGAACCATAAGCAATAAAAGCCAAAATTTGAGTTCACATGTTTTTCTTGAAGAATCTTTGATCATGCATGTCCAAAATGATGTTCCAAACATGGTTGAAATGAAATTCTAAATTGTTCTCATACAAATCCATATTTTGAGATCATTATGCCTTGGAACATTGCATGTTTTGCACCTTTTTCTGGTTTTTCAATATGCAGGAATCAAGCATAATTGACTCTTTAGCATAGCTAGTCAATTAGTGGAGAACAAAATGCAACAATGCTGCTGGAATAACTAAAATTGGACCACAAGGATATGCAGTCCACTCTTGAGTGTTCTAAAGCCAAAATGGATAGGTTTTGAGTTTCAAAATGTCTTTTTGTGTTACTTCTTGTCCATTACAATATTTTTTTTCTTGAATTTCGTTGTTAAAGATAGATTTTGTGAGATTAGAAGAAATCTAGGAATGATTTGTTTGCAAGAATTATAAGGTGAAGTCTGGACCAAATAAAGAAAAACAAAAGCCACTTAGTCAACTAAGAGCATTCTGTTTCATTAAAACTATGGCACAGACCATTGAATGATGGAAGAATAAAATATAGAAAGAAATATGTTTACCAGATAATGAAGAAAAAAAGAAAACCTACATATGTGACTAACAAAAAGTTAAAAAGAATTTTGAAATTTTAAGAAATGAAATGAAGCAATATTTAAAAGGGAGGCAAAGGGTTTTTGGAATTAAAAACTACTGAAAATGGGAAATCCTTTTTGATGACATAAATCTATCTATTCCCAAGCATGACACTCATATTGATTCCATAAATTTTCATGTATGTACCATGACAAATTTGAAATATGTGAAATTGTTCATCAATGCTTTAATTTGTTAATTCGATTGGATTTCATGTGCTTATATAGAAAATATCTTCTCATGAAAATTGAAATGTTCAAATGCTAATCTAGGAATAATGCTTGAAATATATTTTAAGTTTGTGTTCAAATGATTTTTTCAAAATTGATTTCTTGATTATGCATACTTATTCAATTAGGATGAACTCATCAAACTTATTGAAAATATTCTTGGTTCATCTACTCTCTTGGTCAAGACACATGCTTATATGATTTTTCTTTCTGCTTGACCTTAAGGTTTGAAGTCTAAAACTTGACTTAAGCTATGCATATGAATATGAATTTAATTGTCAAGTTTGATCATGGCATATATTGTGAGTTGACATAGTTGAAATTTATTTTGAATTTGCATTTAAATGTTAACTATGTCTTCATTGAGCCTTAACGTTTACATGATCTAAAGATTTTGTGTGAATCCAACTTTAGCTTTTAGGTCACCATAAACAGCTTGACATGTGAAATAAAATATGGCCTATAGCTTTAGTTAGCAATGAATGCCTAATGTGCTTTGATTAAATATCTCTTTTTTGAATCTTGATAATTGGTATTCATTGATGATTGAATGTTCACTTTGAATATATTCATGAGTTGAACGCCTTACTTTTAATATTCTATAACAATTGATATCACTCATGAATCATGAATTATTGAAAAATTGCATGTACCTTGAACTTCAATGGTTGCATTTTTTTTATGGGTATATGTCTATATTGAACTCATGCTTGCATTTTGATGAGCAAAATTGGAATCATGATTAAGGAATATAGCCATGTTATTTTTTTTGTAATCATGGTAGTGCTTACTTGATCACAATTTTCTTTTACATGATTGCAATAAGTGCAAATTGCTTTGGTCATGCTTCGTTAATAATGATATGCCTTTTGTGAAAAGTTCTCTTTGCATTGACAATTTCGTATATAATTTGGAGAATACATCTTGCAATGCTTGCTTTAAAATGACTTGGATAAATGAACACTTGAAATTTAATTTGGAAGAATACTCACTAAAAATGTTTAATGATGATATTTTTAATTTCTTTTTGAGTTTCTATTGTTTAGAGAATTTCCTAGAAATGCTTGATTAATACTACTTGGCTTATTGATATTGAGAATAAATAATGAATGCTTGATGATAATTAAGAATGATGTTTGAAAACTAATGATACCTTGGACATGCTTAGGAACTATTTTGCAAATATCTCTTGAAATGCGAGTATTCAATGCATATGATGAACATTTATTCGAATGCTCGTATTTTTTTTAGTTTCATGAATACTTGAGTATTAGGAAAATAAATTGAATATCCATTTGAATGCTCATTTATTCTAGGCTCATGATTTCTCTCCTAATATTTGATCTATTAAGGATCTCTATCAATTTTTCTTAAGCATATGATTTTTTAAAAAATAGTTAGCCATTGTCATTGATATCATAAGGAATTAAGATCTTCAACAATAAGGTTTGGTGAGATTCAACATTTGGTGCTCTTCACTACCGGTAACATCTTTCTAAACACCAAATATATATTGTGTCTTATATTGCTTCTCGCGTAAACTAGAATGTTGAAATGCATAATTACTATTAAGCATCAAGTTTACTCATTTCATATGTAGCTTTAAAATTAGCTTTATAATTGTCTCTTCTCTCTTGAGCTCTAAATTGATCATATCTTTCTTAAATGTTTTGAAGCCTTTAAGTTGATATGCTTGGAATGCTTAGTGATAGGGGGAGTCTTTACCAATGCTTTACCAATTTATATAATGAGCTTTAAAATGATTCCATCTCTCATAATTGATATTGTGCTTTTACAAAGGGGGAGATTTTAATTATATCTATCAATTGGTATATTGAGGTTTAACACTTGGTATTGGAGTTGAAATATGGCTTATGTGCTTATTGAACATCTTTGTGCTTATCTTTCTTGAACTTCATAAATGTTATTTCCATATTTTGCTTATAGAAATATATGCATGTGGCTTTCTTGTCGATGATGCTCTTGATGAATTAATACTTGAATGTGCTTAATGGGTATATTTCTTAATGACTTGGCTAAGGATATTAAGTGCATATATATGATGAGTTGGTATAAAACTCAATTATATAAAATATATGCAGTGTTATCCATGTGCTGGGTGGAATGTTTTTATACTTGAATGCCTCTGAAAGGTATTAAAAGTCGGTATTATACCTAGAGGTATGACTAAATTGATTTAAACCTCGAACTAATTAAAATAGGAATTTTAAGGTGAAATTAGGAATTTCACAGTCCATGGATGACTTAAAATGGAGATTCGGAGTACGAGGGCCGAATTAGAGTCAATCAAGAGTATTGATCGATTAGGGACAAAATGGTCATTTTGCTACTCAAAATTTAAATTTGGTTATTTGATGAAAATTTAGACTAAGATTAATCATTTGAAATATAATATGAGGTTTAGCAGTGAAAAATTTTAATGCTCGATATTTTTGGAACATAGGGGCAAAACGGTAATTTTACCACCCGAGGACAAAATGAGAATTTTTAGATAAGAGTTTGACGCCATTTGATTAAGATTGGTCAATTTGAGTGTAATTTGAGGTTGAAAAGTAAAAGAAAAAATGTAATTCTGGTACATTTCGGAGTATAGGGGCAAAATCGTAATTTTACCACCACAGGGGCAAAACAATAAATTTTAACCCCCAACACTTGCCAAATTTGTGGATTTTATTTATTGTGGGAATGTATAAATATGGCATAATGTGTGGTGAAGAATTAAAGAATAAAAGATAAACATTAAAACTATGGACAAATGAAATGTCGCCACGTGTCAAGCTTTTACTTATTTAATATTTTCTTTATAAAAAGCATAAGAAATCAGCCCATTTCAGCCCCCATGGTCGGCCAAAATCAGAACAAAGAGGGGAAAGGAAAAACAAGAAAACCTAGGTGAAAAATTGGAGAAAAAGAGTTGGAATTCAAGGATTTGATCAAACAAAGGTAAAATTTCTTTGATTTTGCTAGTGACCCATCTTACCCATGCATTTATTTCCATTTTCCATGCTTAGAACTTGAGATCTCATACCAAACCCATGTTGCCCGAACATCCATGGAGAGGTTTTGGTTTTTGATTTTGCTAGATTTCAATGGAATTTAGTGTTTTTAGTTGTTTAGAGATTAATGGAATGAAAATCTAGCAAAAAAATGAATTGTTCTTCATTTAACCCATTCTGACTGAATTTTCTAGGGAGGAAATTGTGGCTGAAATTGATGATATTTCATGATATTTTGGTGATATTTCATGTTTGGTGAGGCTAGAAATTAAATGGAAAATTTTGGTGTGAAAATCTAAAATTTTGCTCAAAGTGTAGACATGTGAGATTATTGACCTGAGACTGATAAATTGAATCTCATTCGCAATATTTGAGGTAATTTAGGTATAATTGAAGTGTAGAAAGTGAAAAGAATTGATATGGAGTTAAATTGGACACAATGGCCATTTTATCAGATAATAGGCTGAATTAGGTCAATGCCGTGTTTAAGCAAGATTCAGATAGTTTTTGCATTTCATAACATGCATTAGTGGTCTAAATTAGTTTATTACAATTTAGGGGTAATGTAGTAAATTTCTTGACTTTGTATTGTGTCAAGATGGTGAGTCCTTCGAGAAAGGCAAGGAATTGCACTCGAGGATCACTAGTCAAAGTACCTAGATTCGGTTTCCAAAGACTGTGAGTAAACTTATTATCGTCTTTATTATCTAGAGTAGATTTTATTCAATTTCATGATTTTATAAAAAAATCATTTTATTTGGTGAATTGCTTATTTTAAGAAAAAAATGTGAAATTTATAACATAAATTTGATTTATAAATAAAATGAATTTTTATAAATTGATTTGAAAATCGGGAAATGGTTGTGAAATTAGAGTAATTGGAGACATTTGCTGTGTCACGACCTGGAACTACCATCGAGCCCGTGATAACTGCCGCGATGTCCCGATAGGCCCTCATCCCCCGAGAGTAAATCGAGACCTCGCAAGGCTCTTGTACCAGTTTTTCAACTTCCCTATGAGTCTCTATTTACTAATTTCATGTTTGTAAGCATTTCATGTTTCACGGTGAAAAAGACGAAATTCACTACACAAGGGCGTTTCGGTTATTTTTGTCGAAAATTTCAAAAGTTGGTAAAAATGTTATATATGTGTAGAGAGTACATAATTCACAATCTAAAATGAAATTGGTTATCTAAAACATGTAATTTAACCGAAATTATATTTAATAGAATAAAATAAAAATATTTCATAAAATAATGTATATTCTTATAAAACAATTTTTATATAGATATTCGAAAATAATTTTTGAAGCGTAAAAGAAAAATATATTATTACATACCGTAATACAGTTAACTAAAGTATAAAGTTTAATTTACAATGCTGAGCGGGCCCAAAACAGAAAGATATGGACTAGGAGATGGACCTTTGAAAATTAAGGTTGCCACTCCAAACTTCCTCCTCAACAAAAACTCTCTATCTACTGATGCTTGTGAGCTTGAAATGGGGGATTCTGAGGGTGGTGAGTTTTACGACTCAATGAGTAAATAAATACCATCCACGACATCTAAAGTCGAGTAGATGGAGACAACATAAAAACATGATATCATAATGTAATTCACAACAGCAAATTTAGTACATCATACAAAACAATTTCATTTTATCAAAACACAAGGCTTATGATTTTTTTTTTGTAAAAACTAGACTTAGACCAAATCTCATACTCGTGGACACTTGATCAGAGCATCCAATCGAGTCTGCCAAGACTGTTAAAAGTCATATGTAGATAAAATATATATTTAAGTTTACAATACAACCGTTCCTTGGCGTTCGCTAAGTTCAACTTCACGTGGTGGTTCAGCGTGAAATGAACTTGATCTTTACCTCAGAAGTTAACCTCCACGCCTCTCATACCGAGGTTAAAATAATAATTGGGTTTACTATGCCCCTCTAATAGGCTGGTCCATGAAAACTCGCCACTGCAGTGACTAATTAACCCACCAATCAATAAAATTTTTACAGCATAACATGGCCAATAAAATTCTACCCAGTTTGTTTAGACAAAGGAAAACAATCACATATTTAATACAAATATAGATCCAGCCAGCATGCTTCCCAAGATCATAAGCCATAGATTTCAAATTAAACACATAAACACAAGTTTAGCACAAGTCTCCATATACTCAGTGTTATAAAATCAATTTTTCAATTCAAAAATCATTTATAAAATTCAATTCATTAAAAGCACGAAAACATGTAAAATTACTCTAGATATTAAAAACGGTAATTTATCCACTCATCGTTTTAGGAGTTTGAAACACTCCTAGTCTCAATCGTCCAACACAATTTCTTTGTCTTGTCGGAGGGTTCACCACCTTTACATTACGTGCGACACTAATTTCAATAAATTATGTCAATTAATCATAATTGATTTTGGACTCTATAATTCTAAATGAGTGCATGAAATGCAATGCAAACTGTCCAAATAACCGTCTAAATATAGTATTCAACCTAGTTCGCCTTCACGCGTCCGAATTGGCTAAAGTCTCCAAATTAATTCCAAATTGATTTCTTTCAATTTCTATACTCTAATTACACCCAATTTACCTTAGTGATTGTGAATGTGATGCAAATTATCAGTTCGAATCACATAGTGCACTAGTTTGCACTTTAAGCAAAAATTTCAATTTTTGCACCAAAATTTCTTGTTAATTTTCTAACTTTATAATTCATCAAAATTCACCTAAATACCTCAAATTAGCATCAATTTCAGCAACCATTCTCTCCCTAGAAGGTTCGGCCATAAGGGGTTCAAGGTGGAAAATTATGTTTTCTTGCTAGGTTTTGTTATTTTTCATTTCTACCTAACTAAAAGCATTAAATCAAACTAAAATCTACTAAAATAATTGCTCAAAATCCATCCATGGAGGTTCAACCAGCAAGGGTGTGTTATACCCGCATGTGATTTTTGCATGGAAATTGGAAAAGAAAGCATGGGTAGTGAAGAACACTAAGAAAAATCAAGAAATTTACCTTTTTCAAGCTTGATTCCTTGAATTCTCTCTATTTTCCCTTGATTTTCCACCTAGGGTTCTTGGTTTTTCTTTTCCCCTTTGTGTTCTTGCCAAAGCCGACCCTTATGAGAGAGAAAAACTAGTGTGGGCTGATTTTTTAACTCTATTTATAAGCTTAATAAAATAATATTAAATTTTAACACAATTTAATTTTTTATTAATTTATCCTTTATTATTTATCCATTTGACTTTCTTTCTCTACCACATATTTTTTTCACTTATCCATAGCTTACATGAAGTTTCTAGAGTTAGCTAAAATCTTGGTGGAGCAAGTTTCAAAAATTACACTTTTGCCCTTGTAAAAGTGAAAAATTACATTTTTGCCCCAAAAATTGAAAAATTACCAAAATATATATTTTCACTCCTCATACTTATATCATACTTCAATTTATCAAATTTGATCCAAAGCCTTTCGAAATTTCAAATTTTATCCTCGGGTGGCAAAATAACCATTTTGCCCCTAAAACACTAAAATTCCGGATTTACTCCAAATCAACCCTCAAACTCTGAATTGCCATAATATGACACTGTGGGGTTTCAAAATTCTCAAATTCATCCTCAAATCTCTATTTAAACTAGTTTTAGGTTCAATCCTCTTAATTGTACCACTAGGTACACTATTGAACATTTAACTAGTTTTTCGGGGCAATTCAATATGTAAGCACGCTATCAAATGCATGTGAATGGCATATCAAAGATAAAACAAGGTCAGGCTTTACAACACTACTCCCCTTAAAATAAAATTTTGACCTCAAAATTTAACTTACTTATCTTTGAGAAAATGTGGGGATATTGCTTCCTCATCTGCTGCTCAGCCTCTCATGTCATTTCTTCCATCCAATCATTCTTCCACAAAACTTTAACCATCGGAATATTCTTATTCCTCAACACTTGATTCTTCCTATCTAAGATAAGCACTGGTTGCAGCTCAAACTTCAAACCTTCGTGCAACTCGATAGGAGGTGCCTCGAGAATGTGGGAGGGATCGGGTATATACTTCTTTAGCATCGAAACATAGAAAACATTGTGGATTCGATCCAACTCCGGAGGTAGTTCTAATATATACGTCACAGGACCAATCCTTTCACTGATATGAAATGGCCCAATGTACCTCGGGTTGAGCTTTCCTCATTTCGCAAATCGGATCACACCTTCCAATATCCATTTAAATTACCACAATTTATTATCATAATAAAATCTGCTAAAATTTAATACCTTAAATTACCAAAATTGTTACCTTTCCATGGAGAAACTTTAAGAAAAACCCTGTTGCCAATTTCAAACTCTAAGTCCTTCCTCCGCTTATCAACATAACCCTTTTGTCTATCTTGGGCTACCTTCAAGCACTCTCGTATAATCTTGACTTTATCATTCATTAAGTCGATCAATTCCACATTAACCAGTTTTCTTTCACCCACTTCACCCTAGCAAAAAGGAGTTCGGCATTTCCTTCCATACAAAGCCTCGTATGGTGCCATACTGATACTAGACTGGAAGCTGTTGTTGTAAGCAAACTCCATTAACGGCAAGTGTCTATCCCAACTCCCAATGAAATCCATGATACAAGCCTGTAGCATGTCTTCTAAGGTCTGAATGGTCCTCTCTGACTGGCCATCCGTCTGTGGGTGAAAAGCAGTACTAAATCTCAAGTTGGTTTAGAGAGCTTCTTGTAACTTTGGCTAGAATCGAGAAGTAAACCGAGGATCTTGATCTGACACTATGGAAACTAGAACTCCATGTAGCCTTACTATCTCATCGATATAGAGTTTCGCCAATTTCTCTATAGAATATGTACTATGAATTGCTAGGAAATGAGTAAACTTAGTCAACCAATCTATGACTACCCAAATGGCATCCTTTCCACTCTATGTCCGTGGCAATCCCAACACAAAATTCATAGTTACATGCTCCCATTTCCATTCAGGAATAGGTAAGGACTGAAGAGTACTTGCTAGCTTTTGATGTTATGCCTTAATCTGTTGACATACGAGACAATTTCCTACGAACTCTACTATGTCTCACTTCATACCCGTCCAATAATAATTCTCCTTGATGGTTCTATACATCTTGGTGTTTTCGGGATGTAAAACGTAAGCAGATGAATGGGCTTCTTCCATTATAGACTGCCTTAACTGATTCTCCTTAGGCGCAGAAACCTGATTTCTAAACATTAATATGTTATCATCCCCGAATCTGAATTCGCTAACCTCTCCATCATGCAACCTTGAAATTTCCTTTCTTAATTTATCATCAGACCTTTGAGACTCTTTAATCTGATCGAACAATGTGGGTTTCACAATTAAGGTAGCTAATAGGAATCTGTCTTCACCATTCTTCAATTGAACCCTTAGAGATTTCATCTCTAATAATACTAAAAAATAATGACTTCGAAGTGTAGCTAAAGACGATGAAGACTTACAACTTAAGGCATCAGCTACCACATTTGCCTTTCCTAGGTGATAGTCGATCACCAAGTCGTAATCTTTTATCAACTCCAACCACTGTCTTTGTCTCAAATTAAGCTCATTCTGAGTGAGCAAATACTTCAAACTCTTATGATCTGTAAATACCGGACAATGCTCACCATACAAGTAATGTCTCCAGATTTTCAATGCAAACACCACAACTACTAGCTCCAAATCATGGGTAGGGTAATTTGCTTCATGCCTCTTCAGTTGCAGAGTAGCATAAGCTACAACTTTCTTATCCTGCATTAATACACATCCTAACCCTAACCTAGAGGAATCTCTCTTTTGAACATTAAGGCGAGCTGGAGGAGAAGAAACAACTACTACAGTATGTCTCAACTACGGGCAATAAATCTTTATATGGCCCTGTTGACAACAATGATAACATCATGCGGGCTCCCTACACTGCTCGACATGAAACCCCCAGCAGTTGCAGCATCTGTCAGCTCATCTTGAACTTTTCCCAGAAATACTTATCGTTGGCCTATTGAATTTGGAAGATCTTGGGTGTGACTGCTGAGATAGAGGCCTAGTGGATGCGACTAATGCTGAGGTAATATTTCATGCAGTATATGTCGAATCTTTGCCTCTTTTTGATGACTGGCCAAAAAATGTAAGGGGATTCCATCTCTTGGCGAACTCAACTCAAATTCGTCGATTCTCAATTGTGAGCTTCTTAGCTTGTAAAGCCATCTGTATCATTTCCTTATACGACTCATTGCCGGTCACGGTCATACGCTCTTTAATTTTGTTTTCGAGCCGTTCTTCAAAATAGTTGGCCTAATCCTGCTTTGTCCTCACCAAATCAGGCATATATGACATCAGCTCGTTAAAACGAGCCTCATACTCTTCTATTGTCAAATTCCTTTGTTTCGAACTTAGGAATTCTCTTTTCTTCTCTTTCTGGTGGAAATACGTGTAGTAATGACTGTTGAATTCTCGTAGGAAATCCGTCCAAGTCAGCTGTGCAGTGGAACGTGACTTTACCGAGCTCTACCACATACGGGCTCACTTTTCAAGTACTTGTGTAGTCACCATTAGCTTCATCTCATCATCTATCATCATATCGATGAGCGTCTCCGATACTTGAACAATCCAATCCTTGGCAGCAATTGCGTCCAAGTCACCTGCAAAAGAAATACGTCCCAACTGCCGAGCTTCCTTGAGTTTCTTGGAAATGGAAACATTAGGTACCAAGGTCGGAACAAGAGGTGGTGTGGCATTGGGTGTGTTATCGAAAGAACAACAAGTGGAATTGGACTAGCTTAAGCCTGGCCTGTAATGGCAGCAAGAAAAGCTGCTAATGCTTGGGTTGCCTCAAGAAACATGGCAGGTACACCAAGAGTAGCAGTGGGTGGTGGAACATCAGCCTGCTCAGCAGCAGGTGTTGCTCTAAAAGAGGATGCAGCCGACTCCCCTTCTACAGGATCTAGCTGACTTTACCTAGAACGGCTCCTTCCTTTCCCTTCGGATCTAGAGAGAGGTGGGCGTCCATGTCGAGGAGGCATGGTTATCTACAAGAAAGAACATAACAAGTTTAAGCGATTTAAGATTCTATATGCAACTATATACAACTAACTTATCTCTATTGGGACCACACTAACACTGTAAATTTTTAAAATACTTTAAAACCAAAAGCGTTGAAATCAAAAACCCTGAACTTTTAAAACCAAAACCATGCTCTGATACCAATCTGATTGTCAAAACTCAGAACTACCATCGAGCTTGTGAAAATTACCGCGATGCCCCGATAAGCCCTCATCCCTCAAGAGTAAATTGAGACCTCGCAAGGCTCTTGTACCAGTTTTTCAACTTCCCTATGAGTCTCTATTTACTAATTTCATGTTTGCAAGCATTTCATCAAATTTCATATCAAAACGGTGAAAAAGACGAAATTCACTACACAAGGGCGTTCCGGTTATTTTCGTCAAAAATTTCAAAAGTTGGTAAAAATGTTATATATGCGTAGAGAGTACATAATTCGCAATCAAAAATAAAATCGGATATCTAAAACATGCAATTTAAGTGAAATTATATTTAATAGAATAAAATAAAAATTTTCCATAAAATAATTTATATTCTTATAAAATAATTTTTATATAGATATCCGAAAAAAATTTTTGTAGCGTAAAAGCAAAATACATTATTACATACCGTAATACAGTTAACTAAAGTATAAAATTTAATTTACAATGCTAAGCGGGCCCAAAACAGAGAGATATGGACTAAGAGATGGACCTTTGAAAGTAAGGTTGCAACTCCAAACTTCCTCCTCAACATAAACTCTCTGATGCTTGTGAGCCTGAAATGGGGGAAATTGAGGGTGGTGAGTTTTACAACTCAGTGAGTAAATAAATACCATCCACGACATCTAAAGTCGAGTAGATGGACACAACATAAAAACACGAAATCATAATGTAATTCATAACACCAAATTTAGTACGTCATACAAAACAATTTCATTTTATCAAAACACAAGGCTTATGATTCCTTTTGTAAAAACTAATCTTATGCCAAATCTCATACTCGTGGACACTTGATCAGAGCATCCAATCGAGTTTGCCAAGGCTGTTAAAAATCATATGCAGATAAAATATATATTTGAGTTTACAATACAGCCATTCCTTGGCGTTGGCTAAGTTCAACTTCACGTGGTGGTTCGGTGTGAAATGAACTCGATCTTTACCTCGAGAGTTACCCTCCACGCCTCACGTACCGAGGAAAAAATAATAACCGGGTTTGTCGTGCCACTCTAATAGGCTGGTCCACAGAAACCTGCCACTGCAGCGACTAATTAACCCACCAATAAACAAAATTTTTGCAGCTTAACATGGCCAATAAAATTTGACCCAGTTTGTTTAGACAAAGGAAAACAGTCACATATTTCATATAAATATAGATCCAGCCAGCATGCTTCCCAAGATCATAAGCCATAGATTTCAAATTGAACACATAAACACAAGTTCAGCACAAGTCTCCACATACTGAACGTTATAAAATCAATTTTTCAATTTGAAAATCATTTATAAAATTCAATTCATTAAAAGCATGAAAACATGTAAAATTACTCTAGATATTAAAAAGGGTAATTTATCCACTCACCGTTTTAGGAGTCCGAAACACTCCTGGTCTCGATCGTCTAACACAATTTATTTGACTTTGTCAGAAGGTTCATCACCTATACCTTACACGCGACATGAATTTCAATAAATTATTTCAATTAATCAGAATTGATTTCAGGCTCTATAATTTTAAATGAGTGCATGAAATGCAATGCAAACTGTCTGAATAACCGTCTAAACACGATATTCGACCTAGTTCGCCTACACGCGTCCTAATTGGCAAAAGTGTCCAAATTAATTCCAAATTGATTTCTTTTAATTTATATACTCTAATTACACCCAATTTACCTTAGTGACTACGAATGTGATGCAAATTATCAGTTCGAATCACATAGTGCACCGGTTTGCACTTTAGGCAAAAATTTCAATTTTTGCACCAAAATTTTCCATTAATTTTCTAACTTTATAATTCATCAAAATTCACCTAAATACCTCAAATTAGCATCAATTTCAGCAGCCATTCTCTCCCTAGAAGGTTTGGCCATAAGGGGTTCAAGGTGGAAAATTAAATTTTCTTGCTAGGTTTTGTTATATTTCATTTCTACCTAACTAAAAGCATTACATCAACCTAAAATCTACCAAAATAAATGGTCAAAATCCATCCATGGTGGTTCAGCCAGCAAGGGTGTGTTATACCCACATGTGATTTTTGCATGGAAATTGGAAAAGAAAGCATGGGTAGTGAAGAACACTAAGAAAAATCAAGAAATTTACCTTTTTTAAGCTTGATTCCTTGAATTCTCTCTCTTTTCCCTTGATTTTCCACCTAGGGTTCTTGGTTTTTCTTTTCCCCTTTGTGTTCTTGCCAAAACCGACCCTTATGAGAGAGAAAAAATGGTGTGGGCTGATTTTTTAAGTCTATTTATAGGTTTATTAAAATAATATTAAATTTTAACTCATTTTAATTTTTTATTAATTTATTCTTTATTATTTATCCATTTGACTTTCTTTCTCCACCACACATTTTTCTTCCCTTATCCATATCTTACATGAAGTCTCTAGACTTAGCCAAAATCTTTGTGGAGTAATTTTAAAAAATTACACTTTTGCCCCCGTAAAAGTGAAAAATTACATTTTTGCTCCAAAAATTGAAAATTTTCCAAAATGCATATTTTTCACTCCTCATACTCACATCATACTTCAATTTATCAAATTTGATCCAAATCCTTTTGAAAATTCAAAATTTATCCTCGAGTGGCAAAATGACCATTTTGCCCCTAGAACACTAAAATTCCAGATTTACTTCAAATCAACCGTCGAACTCCTAATTACCATAATATGACACTTTGGGGTTTCGAAATTATCAAATTCATCCTCAAATCTCTATTTAAACTAGTTCGAGGTTCAATTCTCTTAATCGTACCATTGGGTATACTATCAACGTTTAACTAGTTTTTAGAGGTAATTCAATATGCAAGCACACTATCAAATGCATGTGAATAGCATATCAAAGATAAAACAGGGTTAGGCTTTACATGTTGTGTTATAAATTATGATATGTATTACATGGCTTATGATAAATTTGCATGAATGGCTGAATCGAAACTGTCTTGAAATTATATAAATTGTTTGTTTTGCCTTGAACGATTTGATTTGAAATGCTTATAAGTATCTTCTTCGGGGGAAATTTCAAAAAGATCCGGGATTCGAAGTTTGGCGAGGTGTCCTTGCTGGGTGCTGTGGAGCTGTCGCAATAATGTGGCTGGCCAATAGTCAAGTGATAAGATCCCAAATCTATCAATAATTGCCAAGTCATGCTATTAAATTTTTATTTAATTGGTGGATTAATATCTATTGCAGTAGACGGGTTTCCGTGGACCATCCTATTTAGAGGGGTACGGTAAACCCCATATATTATACCTCTAATGAGAGGCACGGAGGGTAATTCCTGAGTGATGCCAGAGTTCACTTCATACCGAACCACCACGTGGCAGTGAACTCGGCCAACGCTAAGGATCGGTTACATTTTGAGAAATTATGAAATTTTGATAACCTTGGCTAACTCGGTTGGATACTTCTAATCTAGGTGTCACCGAGTATGATTTTGTTGGCATAAGCCAAGTTTTAAAGAAAACATAAGCGATATAAATTTTCTTGAACAAAATGAATTTATATTACCTAGTGAAAGGAACTGAAGTGTTATGAACTGTTTTACGATGGTTTATTTAATCGTCTCCATTCGCTCGCCTTTAGATAGTTTAGATGGTGTCTGTTTACTCACGGGGAATTTATAATCTCACCCCTTCATTTCCTCACATTTCAAGCTTAGGAAATTTCATAGTTAGCAGATTTTGTCAAAGACCATTAGTTGGGCTTGAATCGGCAAAAGCTGTAAGTTCTTAGCTTCTAATGTATTTTGGTTAGTTGTGGGCCCACGTGTCACTATAATTTAAATTTCATACTTTGACTGATTGTATTATACTTGGTAAGAATATATTTAGCTTTCACACTGTGAAAATTATTTATCGATGGCTTTATAAAAATTATTTTATAAAAAAATAGATAAAATTATTGAATATTTTTATTTTATTAAAATAGTTAAAATTTTACTTCAAACAAACATTTTAGATTTCTAAAATTATTTTTAATTATAAAATATATGTTTTCTAATCATCTACTACGTTTTTAGTCAGTTTTGAGATTTTTGAAAAAAAAATTAATGAAAACGCCCCTGTGAGTCGAAAAGTAAAATTTTAATGGTTTTGGTTTGGAAATGTCTTATAATTCTTTGAAATATGATTTCTAATAATTATTGCTCATTGGGGAGATGTGGAAACTGATGTTAAGCCTTGCGGGGTTCCAGTCGGCATTCCGAGTATGAGTGCCTATCAGGACGTCACGGCGGTTGTCACGGGCCCTATAGGGAGCTCCGGGTTGTGACAGTTGGAGACTTTATGGTTGCATATTCATGGTCTTAATGCTTATATTCTTGATGGATTTTGCTAATCATTTTTGTCACGACCCGGTACTCCCTTCGAGTCTGTGACAATCGTCGCGAAACCTTGACAAACATTCATTACCAAGAATAACAATCAAGACCTCGCAAGGCTTTAACATCAGTTTTTCACTTCCCTTGTGAGTATTAGTTACTAAAATCATGTTTTTAAGGGATATAGACCATTTCCAAGTCAAAAACAGTCAAAAACAAATTTTTACTACATAGGGGTATCTTGGTAATTTTTCCTAAAAATTCGAAACCAACTAAAAATGTCGTATATGAGTGAAGAATACACATTTCATAACCAAAAATAAGTTTTAATGTCTAAAACATTCATTTAGAGTGAAATTGTAGCTAATAGAATAAAATAAAAATATTAAATAATATATTCTATTTTCTTATAAAACAATTTTTGTAGAACTATCCGTAAATAATTTTTACAACGTAAAAGCAAAATAAATTCATACATACAGTAACATAAATAGCTAGAGTATGTAATTTAGTTTAGAATGACAAGTAGGCCCTCCAATAACCAAAAGTGAATGAGACTGTAGACCTACTATCTCAAAGGGTGCAAGTTCACACGCAACCCTCGACAAAGTCTGCTATCTATAGATAACTCAGAGCCTGAAATGGGTGGAAAGAAAAGGGGTGAGTTTTTACAAACTTAATGAGTAAACAAATATCATCTAAAATATCTAAAGCCGAGTAAATGGAGACAACTTAAAATAACTCATCGTACTATGATTCATAACATTTCAAACTCATGTAAACTAAGTAAATAAATTCCTTTCACTCAAATAATCAACATGGCTTATGAATTTATTAAAAATTTAGCTCGTGCCAAAACTCATTCTCCGGGATACCTTGGTTGGGACATCCAACCGAGTCTGCCAACATTGTTAAAATTTCATATACGTTTAAAACACATTTTACATTTGGAAACACAACTATTCTTTGGCGTTGGCTGAGTTCATCCTCACGCGGTGGTTCAGAGTGAAATGAACTTAGACCTCACCTCAGGAGATACCTACGCGTCTCTCTACCGAGGTAAGATATAACAGGGTTTACCGTGCCCCTCTAATAGGCTGGTCCACGGAACCCGCCACTGCAGTGACTAATTAGTTAACCCACCATATCAATAAAAATTTCAGTAGCATGACATGGCAATTACATTACTACCCAGCATATCAAGGCAAAACAAACAATTCATATAACTTCAACACAATTTCCAATTCAGCCATTCATGCCAATATTGCCATAAGCCATTCAATTCAAACCATAAATTTACAACACAAGCAAACAGTCTCCAATTACTCAATTTCTAAAATCATCATTCAATTTCAAAATGATTTATAAAACTCATTTCATCTAATCACATTTTACTTATAAAACATAAGGATTTACCATTTAAACTCAATTTTCTATAAAATCACAAAAACGAATAAAAACTATTTTAGAAATTAAGACGATAATAAGGTTACTCACAATATTGGGAGTCGAAGTACTCCTAGTCTCGATCTTCGGGTACAATCTCTTTAACCCTATCAGAAGATTCACCACCTAGACATAATGTATAACAAGCAATTTACTATATTTGTGACAAACCGTTACAAAACTAATTTAGGCTCTATGTGAATGCATGAAATGGGATGCGAAATACTCGGATAATCATTTAAATACGGTGTTCTACGTAGGTCTAATTGTGTATCGAAATAAAATGGTATTGGCCTAATAAGATCTATACCCTGGTTAATTGGCCAATACATCTAATTCAACTCCAAATAAACTCATTCCACTTCCAATACTCTAAATCATCAAATACAAGTTAGATAACATGAATTATAGCAAAATCATCCTCGACATTTTCTCTTGGAAAATTCGGCTATGGAGGGTTCATGAATAATATGTGGTTTTTCATGCTTGATTTTTACACCTAACATCACCAAAACAACTAAAACACCTAAATAACATGAAATTCATCAAAGTCCATTATCCAATCTCTCTCCTCAAGGTTCATCCAGCAAGAGTATCTTCATGCAAACTTGGTTCTCAACCATGGAAAATGAAAAATAATGTATAAGAAAGGTAGATCACAAGCTAGAATTAAGAAATTTTACCTTTAGTTGCTTAATTTCTTGAAATCCACCAATTTCCCTTTGAATTTCTTAGCTAAGATTTTGTTCTTTTTTTTTTCTTCTTTGTTATTCACTTGGCTGCCCATATGAGTGAGTTTGGGAGGGTTTCAAGTGGGTTTATATAGAAAATTAAAATAATATTAAAGCTTGACACTTGTCACCTTTTAATTGATCCATGTTAAAAAAACTTAATTATTAAGCATTCTCTCTCCTCCACGCAAAATTCCTTAATTATCCAAATAATAATAAGTGAAATTCATGAGCTTGACAAGTGTCATGGTGGTGTAAATTTCCAAAAATTCCAATTACGTCCTCCGGGACTCGAGTAATGACCGTTTTGCCCTTATACTCGAAAAATGTCAAAATTTATCTTTTTCACTTCTCAAACTCAAATCATACTCCAATTAATGAAATTTGGTCAAATCTTTTCCAAAAATTCCAATTTTGTCCTTGAGTGGCAAAATGACCATTTTACCCCTACGTAATGAAAATTCCAAATTTGACCCCAAATCAATCCTCGAATTCCAAATCACCATATTAAGTCAATCTAAGGTTCAACAACTCTCAAATACATCCTAAAATCTTTATTTGGACTAGTTCGAGGCTTAATCATCCTAATCGCACCATTAGGTATGTTACCAACTCTTAATGCTTTTTCGAAGCATCCACGTATGCAAACAAGCTTTCTAATGTATAAATGGCATAATAAATATATTGTAGAGTTGGGCTTGACAATTTTTTCTAAAGCTTAAGTGATTAATACTCACTCTTTTTAACCTTTTTGATATAACAAAAAGGGGGAGAAGGTTTATGAGCAAATTTAATGCACATGTTGAGGGGGAGATTTTAAAATCATTTCAAATGCAAATTATGCTCATAGTTTTGTCATATCATGAAGGGGGAGAAGTATAAAATAAGAAGAAAAATAAAATAAAAAAATGTTAGGGTAGAGTTACTAGACTCTTACGAAATAACACAAGAAAAACAAAAAAAAATCATGAGGGTAGAAGTACTAGGCTTCTAGGATAGCTAGGAAGAAAAACTAGTTCACGGGTATTTTTGGAACAAATTTACAGTTACTGTTTTTGTTGGATATTTATGCCATAATGGCATTCAAACATTAAATTTTAACTTTGATTGGGACTATGAATGTATGAAATATGCTTGTTGACATCTATTTATGGTTTTTGATCTCTGAAAATGGTGTTTATAGTATTGTGAAGTGTTGCTGGAAATTTTCTATTGATATTGTACAATGCTGTTGTCAATTTTTTATGTTGTGCTGATATTAAGTTACTATGTTGATGAATAGTTTCTAACATGATATTGCCAAGTTGAATATGCTTTTAAATACATATGGATGATGATTCATAGAGAGTTTGCTGGAAAAATGATGTCTAAATGAAATCTGCAATCAACATGCTGTTGACAGAAATTTGCAGAAATAGAAAATTGATAAAAATCTGTCAACTTGTCATATGCTCTTGAATTTGCATATATGAACATTTTCTATCTAAGGCAAGAATGTACAATGTCACTCTGAATATAAAAAAGACAAAAACTTGCTAGAACAAATGAGAAATATGAACATAAAAAAGGGGAGCACACACTTAGGGGGAGCAATCCTTATTTTCTGCACAAATTAAAGGGAACTAAAAAGTCACTATGTTGTTAACCAGTGGATGTTTTGTCATCATCAAAAAGGGGGAGATTGTTGACTCCATTAGTTTTTGATGATTATAAAACATTCCCATCTTTGTGTGTCTAATATCTATACCTAAGTGTGCAGGAGAAAAAGCTCATAAAGGAACTATAATCCAATCTTCCTAATGAGCACTTAAAGATGTTATTTGGATAAGAAACAAGGAGGATTAATATAAAGGAAACTCCTTGATGGAACAAGGAAGATCATTGGTTGAACAAAAGTCAAAGTGGATAAGTGGAAGGCTGAAGCTTAGTAAGAAATAAAACCGACTTAGTTGACCAAGAAAATGGGTTAGTCGACTAAGTGTTCTCTGCCAAATCTGCGACCAAGACAGAACCGACTTAGTCGACCAAGAGAAAATTGTTAGTCAACTAAGTGCTCTCTGTCTGCAACATACACCAAGCCACTACAAGATAGATTAACGGCTAGAACCTTCCCCAAACTGTTTCTAACGGTCATAAATGTTCCAACAGCCATCAAACAAGCCTATCCAACTATAAAAGCATCTTTAAATGCCGAGGAGCCAACTTTTAGAAGATTATTGAGTGAATTCATCATATTCAAGCCAATAAAGAACTGAAAACTTAGAAATTCCTTATACTTATCATTACACTAAACCGCCTATCTTTTGTATTTGTATTTAGCTCTAAATTGTGTACCACTTAGATCAATTTGTGATCATAGGTACTTTCTCCTCTACTCGTCTTTGTATTCTTAGAGTGAGGGATTCACTCTAAGTAGTTGTTTCAAGCTAGATTGCTTGAAAGAGTAAAAGTTCCAACTTAGCGTTAGAAAGTTAGGTGTTGAGTTTTGGTTGAGCTAGTGAAAAACCATTGTAAAGGTTGTGGTTGAACATTGGAAAACCATATTGGGGTTTTAGTTTAGCCCGGGCAAAACTAGTGATAGGTTGTGGTTGAGCCGTAAAAACTGTGAGACCCTGACGAATTTGTTAAAAGTCGGTATTGTACCTAGTGGTACAATTAAGTTAAATCGAGCCTTGAACTAGATCAAATAGAAATTTTAAGAGAAATTTGAAAATTCTGAAACTCACAGAATGACTTAGAATAGTGATTCGGAGTTCAAGATCTAGTTTGGAGTCAATCGAGAAAATTGACCAGTTAGGGACAAAACGGTCATTTTACCATTTGATGATAAAATGGATATTTTTAACCAAGATTTGATCACAGTTGACTACGAATAATTATATGAAATACAATTATGATTATTGGAGCATAAAATGAAGTTTAGCAGTGAAAATTTTGTTTCTTGGTATTTTTGGAACACAAGGGTAAAATGGTAATTTTGCCACTCGAGGACTAAACGGGAATTTTTTTTGAAAAGATTTTTACCCCATTTGATTAAAATTGATCAATATTAGTGTTATTTGAGGTTGAAAAGTAGAAATAATGTGATTTCGATACATTTCGGGGTATATGGGCAAAATCATAATTTTACCATCTCGAGGGCAAAACGGTAATTTTTCACCACCAGAATAATTTTTCCAGCCATGGTCATCTTTTAATCATAACTTGACTTAGACTAACCATGTGGTGGAAAAGAATTGGAAGAAAAAGTCAAAAAAGTTAAAAAAAATGGACTAATGGCATTTTGCCATGTGGCAAGCCATTTATTTTATGATTAAACTAATAAAATCAGCACATAACCCTCACTTTCTCTCATCAAATTCGGCACAAACCTGTAGCAAAGGAAAACAAAAGAGAAAAAGGAGAAAAACAAGAAAAACAAGCCAAAAGTTCAAGGAATTTCAAGGTTTTTCAAGATTGAAGCCAAAAAAAGGTGAGATTTCTTTAGATTTACTTCAAACCTTACTTATCCATGCTTTTGTTCTTGATTTCTATGGATGAATATTGAGTTATAATGATGAATTCAATTCTGAAAAATGGGTATGGAAGAGGAATTAATGTTGGATTGGCTTGATTCTAGACTATGTTAGTGTTTAGAGATAGGTTAGCATGTTAGTAAGCAAAACCGTAAGAAAAAACTTGATTTTCTCCATGAATCTTTCAAAGCCGAATATCATAGGTTATGTTTGGAAAATGAAATGGTTTCATTCCAAATGAAATGATTTCATTTGAAATGAAATGAACTAGAAAATGACAATTTAAAATGAAAAAGTTAAGTAGGAAAAATTACAATGCTAATGCACTGTAATGATTGAATTTTTCCATGAAGAGATGGAGAAGTTTTAATGCTGAAATTGACACTATTTAAATGGTATGTGGTGAATTAAGGTATGAGAAAAAGAATGGTGCAATTTGGAATCAAATCGGACACATTGGCCAATTTATCGGGTAATCGGTCGAATTAGGTTAACACCGCATTTAAGCGATTGACCGAGTATTTTATGCATCCGTATAGAAATTAGGTTAATTTTATACCTAATTAAACCCAACACAATAAATTCCCTAATTTTATTTTGTGTCAAGGTGGTGAGACGTCCGAAAAAGGCAAAGGAATCGTGCTTGAGGACTATTAATTCGAGTGCACTCGGAATCTGGATTTTCGACAACTGTGAGTGAATCTGCACTTCAAAAATTATTTTGGGAAGATGAATCTATTTGAATAAATGGTTTGAATGATTTGCATGCAATTTCTGGTTAAATATAAATAAGTCTCGGGAACAAGCCCTTGATAAATTGTCTCTATGTTGTGAAATGCGACTGTTGTGAATTTGGGTGTTATTACATTATATGGGTATATATCTATACATATATGTATATATGTTGTGCATTGATAGATAATATTGTGTAATGATTATAACCGTACGTGTGTACGATGATAAAGAGGCTCACAGAGGATGGGATAGTCTTGGGAACAAGCTTTTGGAAATATTTTATGCTGTGATTATGTACTGTGTGAAAAGAAAATGGATGTCTGCTCGTTTAATGTGTTGATAATTATTTGAATGAAACTGCAATGTGTAATAATGACCGAGGGTGTGCGAGTAGGATTGCCCCCATGGTCATATTGTTATGTTTAGTGGGAAATGTGCCCATGAGGTCCAGAGGCTTGTAGGGACAGGGAGATGTAACGCCTACAAGTACTTTGATAGGTACTGAGTAAAGTGGGGCTAGCGAGACGTAACGCCCACGATTTCTGGGAACTCTCCACCGAGAGGCTTGTAGGGACAACGAGACGTAACGCTTGCAAATGCTCTGGTAGGTAGAGAATGCACCCACCTAGAGACTTGTAGGGATAGCGAGACGAAACGCCTGCAAGTACTCTGATAGGTAGGGGGTGCACACATGGTCTTATTGAGGCGGTGTATGAAATTGTACATGATTTCTTTACATACACGTATATGCTTGCTATAGTATGAAATGATGAAATTGTGTTTGTATGATATGTGAAACCCTTGTTCGACGATGGTTTGTGATAAACCGTTGATATTGCTTTCTTGCTAGAATGATTGGTATACCTTCATGGTTGGCTTAGCCTTGAATGTAGAATCAATTCTGAGTCAAAAAGGGAAGGGTTTAAATATTAGCTAGATTAAAATTGTCTCGTTTTCAACCAGTGCATCCTGGTTATTAAATCTTTTGGCTATTATCGCTTGTTCCCTTCTAATATTCACTCACTGAGTTTCGTACTCACGTTTTTAAAAATTCATGTTTTCATATCTAAAGACTATTGGACCTTAGATCGAGGAGTCCCTGTAGTACATCTCCTGGTTAGAAGGTGGGCATTCAGTAGCATCCCATTTCTTTTATTGTAAATGTCTCCGCTGGAAGTCATGAGTCATTTTGTATTGTGAATACAATCTGACTATGTGAATATGTGTATGCAATGTAAATTGCTAAATACATGACTAGTATGGTGCATGTATATTGTTGCTAATAATGCCATTATGAGTTGGCTTTATGTGCATTGGATGCATTGCGTGTGGATGCCTCACACGATCATATGTGGAGTAAAGTAGGTGAAAATAGGCTTGCTTGGGCTTAATGAGCTATGCTCATTGGGTCCTAGCGTCGATCATGGCCCAAGAATTGGGTCATGACAAAAACCCACCTTGGGGTTCTAGTTGAGCTCGTGAAAAACTAGTGTAAAGGTTGTGGCTAAGCCTTGGAAAAGCCATTGTAAATGTGAGACCCTATCAAGCTCGATTAAAAGACGGTATTGTACCAAGTGGTACAACCAAGTTAAATCGAGCCTTAAACTAGCTCAAATAGAAATTCTAAGAGGAATTTGAGAATTTTGAAACCCACAGAATGACTTAGAATAGTGATTCGGAGTTCAAGGTCCAGTTTGGAGTCAATCGAGAAAATTGACCGATTAGGGACAAAACGGTCATTTTACCATTTGATGATAAAATGGAGATTTTTAGCCAAGATTTGATCACATTTGACCAAGAATAATTATATGAAATATAATTATGATTATTGGAGTATGAAATGAAGTTTAGCAGTGAAAAATTATGATTCTCGGTATTTTTGGAGCACAAGGGTAAAATAGTAATTTTGTCACTAGGGGACCAAACGGGAAATATTTTGAAAAGATTTTTGCCCCATTTGGTTAATATTGATCAATATTAGTGTTATTTGAGGTTAGAAAGTGAAAATAATGTGATTCCGGTACATTTCGAAGTATAGGGGCAAAATCGTAACTTTTCCGCCTCGGGGGCAAATCGGTAAATTTTTCGCCCCAATACTTGTCAAGACCAAGGGATTTTATTCCTCCTGGGAATGGATAAATATGGAATTTATTTGTGGTGGAAAATTTAAAAGAAAAAGTCAAAAAGTTTAAAAAATGGGCCAATAAGCGTGTGACACGTGACATGCTTGACTATTTTATTACTAAAGCCTAAAAATCAGCCATAAAACCCATTTTCTTTCTCCAAATTCTGCACAAAACCGATTCAAAGGAAAACAAAAGAGAACAAGGAGAAAAACAAGAAAACCTAACCAAAAATTCAAGAGAAAAGTGTGATTTTCAAGGAAAATCAAGTGAAAAAGGTAACATTTCTTCACTTTAGCTTATGATCTACAATACCGATGCATTTCTTTCCATTTTCTATGGTTGAGAGGCATGATATCATGATGAATTCAATTCTGAAAAATGGGTATGGAAGAGGAATTAATGTTGGATTGGCTTGATTTTAGACTATGTTGATGTTTAAAGGTAGTTAAGAATGGTTATGAACAAAAATATAAGAAAAAATTTGATTCTCTTTGTTGTTCTTCATTCGCTGAACCTGGTGTGTTGAGAATCAATGAGGGATTGTTTGTATTTCAAGGAAAATGGCTTGGAAAATGATGAATTAAGGTGAAACGGTTATGTAGGAAAAATTTCGATGCTAGTGCACCAAATGATCGAATTTTTCTATAAGGAAATGTTAGGGTTCTAATGCTGAATTTGGCTTTATTTGAATAATATGTGGTGAATTAAGGTATTAGAGGAGGAATGGATTAATTTGGAGGTGATTTGGACACAATCGCCAATTAATCGGGTGATCGGTCGAATTTAATCGATACCGTGATTAAACGGTAATCGGATGCATTTTTGCATTTACATATCAAGAATTAGTAATTTAAATTAGTTTATATCAATTTAAGGACAATATAGTAAATTCCTCGACTTTGTTATTTGTCAAGGTAGTGAGACGTCCGAAAAAGGAAAAGAAATTGCGCTTAAGGACTATTAGTCCGAGTGCACCCGAAATTTGGATTTTCGACACCTGTGAGTGAATTTGCATTTCAAAATTTATTTGTGAATTCTAATTAAGTTGAAATGAAATGTGTGAATGATTATATCTAATTCCCATTTAAAAATGAATCCTGGGAACGAGCCTTTAGCGAAAATATTTCTGTGATGTTAAATATGATTGCGATGCATTTGTGTATATCTGTATGATGCCTACATGTATTGTTGAGAAATTTTGTGAAATTAAGTGTACTGAATTGTGTACCCTTGTATTATGCTGATATGTGTTATTAATAAATTATGGTGAAATTGATGCAACTGTGCATGTGCGGAGTGGGAAGCGTAATGCTAGTTGAATGAAAAAGGATGTGATAATTACGATCGTGCATGTGCGGGGTGGGAACTGCAATGTCGGTTTAATGATAAAGGTTGTGATAATTACTACCGTGCATGTGTGAATGGGAAGTGCAATGCCGGTTTAATGATGTATGAGTTGAGAGTACAGCAGAGTGGAGGAAAAAATGGGATGCTGAGTGATCCCCATGCCTATGTGTAAAATGGGATGCTGAGTGATCCCCATGCTTGTGTGTAAAATGGAATGTTGAGTGACCCCCATGTTTGAGTGAATAATGCTGAGTGATAACCCTTATCGAGTACTCCGATAGTTATTTCTTTGTACCACCAATGATAGTGAAGACTTGGCGGTGTATATAATTGCTCATGTCTTTGTGTATATATGTGTGATCGTGCGATATGTGAAACCCTTGTTCGTGACGGTTTGTAATAAACCATTAATTTTGCTATCTTGCTTGATAGAACGATTGGTGAATGAAATTTTACGTGATATATATGCATATATGAATTGTACGGGTTGTGAAACCTTTATTATGTGACAATTTGTAAATAACCGTCAGTTTTACTACTTTGCTAGAATGATCGGTGTAAATTCAAGGATGTCTAATCCTTGAATGCATAATAAATTTTTGAGTAGGGGAAAAAGGGTTTGGAATAGTAGCTAGATGAAAATGGCCTTATTTTCAACTGGTGCATCATGATTGTCAAATTTCCTGGTTGAAATTGCTTGTTCCCTTCTAATATTCATTCACTGAGTTTCATACTCACGTTTTAGAAAAAAAAATTCATGTTTTCAGATTTAGAGGCAATTGCAACTTGGATCAAGTCATCCATGCAGGCTTGCCTTTTGGTAGGTACTACGGCATCTCAGTAGCTGTGCCTTTATTCAAAGTTACTCTGCTGATGGTTGAGAGTCTTTGTCTATGTATATGTATATATATATGTTGGATTAATGACGCCTCGATGAGATGGCATTGAATAACAATGCTTTGGGATAAAGAAATTGTAAACATGTGGTATACATATTATGTTTTGAAATATATTGAATTGTGAATCAAGAATTTCGATTCAGAAACAGTAATGCAAGATGTATAAAATGTCGAACATGATTATCGAAAAAGGCTTGCTTGGGCTTGGTGAGCTATGCTCATTAGGTCCTTGCGCCAGTCATGGCCCGAGAATTAGGTCGTGACAGTAAAAGCTTGGTGGAAGCTTATGAATTCCACTATTTTAGTGTTTGGTTTGAAAATCCTTAATTGGATAATCAAGGTAGTGGATGTAGGTCTTGGACCGAACCACTATAAATACTCTGTCCATTGCTTTCATTGTTTTACTTTCTTTGTTTTGAGATCAAGTCTCAATCCTACAAAAAAAGCCGAGGTAGTGCTATTTACCCCATTCTAGCACTCACATTTGGGACCAACAATCACTTTTTTTTCTTTAGGATCTAAAACGCGTAATTTTTAATAACAATTCCTTCAAACTTTAAACCGTGAAAACCAAGTACATTCAACGTTCACAATAAATCTCATAATTTACATTTAACTATCACATAAAAACAAACAACAGACTCATGACTACCAGTGGAGTGACTCTGGGCGTGGGTGCTATCATTGAGAGTCATGGTGAACCTACGAAAAGATGAATAGAAGGGAGCACCTCGACCTAGGATTCAACTACCTTCAATCATGAAAACTAAAACATGAAGTTGAAAAGGGTAAGTATAAACCTAGTGAGTGAACATAGGAAGGGAACAAGCAACGTTACGGAAGGCTTTCGAAAACATAATGCACTTGTGTTAAAACAATGCAATTTTGTAAATCATAAACAAAACTCGATGCGATGTTGTCTTTTAACTCATTTAAAATGTTTAGGAAACTCAACTTTGAACATTCAATGCAATCACATTTCATTTTCCAATCCTCACTATCCTACAAGACAAGCGCACATGGGTATAAGAATTCATATAAATATATTTTATGAATATATGTATATAAATATATATATATATATATAAACATTTCAAACATACATCAAACCCATCAAGGTCAATCCCAATATGGACAACATGGCTCAACACACACCACTGTCATCCTCAACTCAGCTTATGTGTACTCCCACACCACACATAGCTAATATCCGCATGTGCACTCCCACACCGCACATGGCATATATCATAGGTGTGTGCTCTCCCACACCACACACTACCGGTGTCAAGCCCAGCCCAAAAATACTTGCCACGTCATACATATAATGGACAACATGTTGGCATACTTGGAACTCCCGGAAAAAGTTTCAAAAGTCGATATTGGCCCTAGAGGTATAACAAAGCTGAATTAAACCTTGAACTAGATAAAATATGGATTTTAAGATGAAATTTTGAATTTCACAGTCCAAGGATGACTTAAAATGATGATTCGGAGTTCGAAGGCTGATTTGGAGTCAGTATGGAATAATGACTATCTAGGGGCAAAATGGTCATTTTGCCATTTAAGGATGAAATGGAAATTTTTAGAAAAGATTTTGACCACATTTGATCAAGATTGATCATATGGAGTATAATATGAGGTTTAGCAGTGAAAAATTTTGATTTTCGGTATTTTTGGAGTATAGGGGCAAAAGATAATTTTTGCCACCTCGGGGATAAAATGGTAATTTTCCACCCCTAACACTTGTCAAATTTGTGGATTTATTTATTGTGGGAATGAATAAACATGGCATAAAATGTGGTGGAGAATTAAAGTTTAAAAGTTAAATATTTAAATTATGGGCCAATAGAAACATGCCATTTGTCAAGCTTTTAATATTTTATTATTTTCCTTATAAAAGCATAAAAATCAGCCCAAATGCTCCCCACTCACTTAGTATGGTCGCCCAAAGGGAGAAAAAAGAAGAAAAGAAAAAGAACAAACCCTAGGTGGAGAATTCCAAGAGAAAAAGTATGGAAAATCAAGGCAATTAGTGGAAAAAGGTAAGATTTATCAAATTAAGCTTAAGATCTATTTTTTCCATGCATTTCTCCTTAATTTCTATGGATGGATTGCATGTTTTCATGGGGAAATCATGGCTGGCTGAATGGGTATGGAGAGAGAAATGATGTTGGATTGATTTGATTTTAAGTTATGTTGGTATTTTTAGTTAGTTTAGCATGTTAGGAAGCAAAACAACAAGAAAAAAAATTCAATTTCTTCCACCCTCATCAATGGTCGAATTTCATGAAGAGTGCATTGATGATGAAATGATTTCATTTCAAGTGAAATGGGTTAGGAAATGATGAATTATGGTGAGAGAATTAAGTGATGTTAGTGTTTTAATCGGTTAATGATTAATGGTGTGAAAATTAGCAAAAAAATAATATGTTTTTCATTAAACCCTAAAGGCCTGAATATTCTAGGAGAGAGATTGATGAGGAATTTTGTGATATTTTATGGTATTTTGATGGAAATTGATGGTTGGTGAAGGTAGAAATTAAATGGGAAATTTTGGTATGAAAATCTGAATTTTTGCCTAATGTGTGGACATAGGTGATTTGTGGTCTAGAACTGATAAATTAAATTATATTCACAGTCATTAAGGTAATTCGAGTATAATTGGAGCATAGAAAGTGAAATGGATTGAATTGGAGTTGAACTGAAGGTTTTAGCAATTTAAACCATGTTTAGGCAAATTAGGTCAGACACTGCAATTAAGTGATTGTCTAGACATTTCACACCCAATCTCATGCATACTTATAGATAAAGGCCTGAAATAGTTTATAATGGTTTGACACAAATTATTGATTTTGTGTCATGTACTATGGATAAGTGGTGAACCATTTGATACGGGTAGGAGACTGCACCCGCGGATAGAGAATAAGAGTATTTCTACTCCTAATATTGTGAGTAAACTTACTATCGTCTTAATTATTTAGAGTAGATTTTATTCAAATTGGTGATTTTGTGAAAAATGAATTTTAAAGGGTGAAATGCTTTGTTTTATGTGATAAATGTGAATTAATAAAATAAAATGAATTTTCATAAATTGATTTGAAAATAGGACAATGATTTTGAAATTAGAGTAATTGGAGACCACGTACTGTGTTATGAATTATGACATAAATTAAATGGCTTATGAAAAAATGTGAGCATGAATGGGTTAATTGATATTATGTTGAAATTATTTAAATTGTGTATTTTGCTTTGAGTGGCTAGATTTAAATTGGTTAAAAGTGTTCCCTTCGGGGAAAGTTTTAAAGGGACTGGGATTCGAAACTTGGCGAGTTCGGTTCTGCGGGACCTGTCCTTAGGTGACACTGTTACGCAAAGGAGTAAGTCCTTGGGTGACACGTGTTACGCAGAGGAGTAAGTCAAGTGATGGGGACCCAGACCTAGCAATAAATTGCCATATTATGCTAGTGGAATTTTATTGAATTGGTGGGATTAGAGTGGTCATTGTAGTGGCGAGTTCCGTGGACTAACCTTTAAGAGGGGCATGGTTCCCCGTCGTATTCTTACCTTGGTAGAAAGGTATGGAGGGTAACTCCCGAGGTAAGGTTAGAGTTCACTTTGCTCAGATACCACCACGGGGAGGTGTATTCAGCCAACGCCAAGGAACGACTGTATTTTCTAATGTGTATATGAAATTTTAACAGTCTTGGCAGACTCAATTGGATGCTTGATGACGATCAAGTATTCCCGAGTATGAGTGATGGCATGAGCCAAAGGATTACGAAAATTCATAAGCCTTGTTAATGATTTGAATGAAATACAATTGTTCATGTGGGTTGGGATGAATTTCCAAGTTATGAAACAAGTATTGTGATGGAATGTTTTCTTTGTCTCCTATTACTCGGCTTTAGATTATTTTGATGATGTTTGCTTACTCATTGGGATTTTATAATCTCACCACCCCTTTTTCCTCACATTTCAGGCTCAGAATAGCCCGTAGTTAGTGGATTCGATCAAGGACCACAATGGACTTGAATCGACAAGAACTGTAAGTTCACAGTTCTCGATGCATTTCGATTAGTTATGGGGCCCACGTGTCACTGAAATTTAAATTTCATACTTTGGCTATTTGTATTATAGTATGTAAGAATATATTTAGCTCTTACGCTGCGAAAATCATTTATCGATGGCTTTATAAAAATTGTTTTATCAGAAAATAGATTATTTTATTGAATATTTTTATTATATACAAATAGTCAAATTTTTACTTCTGTCACGACCCAATTCCCGGGCCATGACCGGCGCAAGGACCCAATGAGCATAGCTCACTAAGCCCAAGCAAGCCTATTTTCTCTTACTTTACTTATCGTATTACTGTGTGATGCATACACACGTAATGCACCCAAAGTGCGTACAGCGCCAATTAATAATGGCATAACTAACCATACATACACACACCTTTTCCCGGGTGTGAACACAGCCAAATCACAATGGCATTATCAACATTAATATACATGCACTATACCAGTCATGTATTTAATGATTTACATTACATATACATATTCACATAATTAAATTATATTTACAATACAAAGGACCCAAGACTTCCAGCGGAGACATTTACCACAAAAGGAATCACTATCGGATGCCAGACACATACCCAGGAGATGCACTATGGGGACTCCTCGATCTAGAGCCCAACTGTCTCTTGATCTGAAAACATGAATTTTTTTGAAAACGTGAGTACAAAACTCAGTGAGTGAATATTAGAAGGGAACAAGCAATCTCATCAGAAGATTTGTCAATCATGATGCATTGGTTGAAAATAAGGCCATTTTCAACTAACTAATATTTCAAACCCTTTTTCCCTTACCCAGGAATTTGTTATGCATTCAAGGATTAAACATCCTTGAATTCACACTCATCATTCTATCAAAGTAGTAAATCGACGGTTGTTTACAAACCGTCACATAATAAGGGTTTCACAACCCGTACAATTCATATATGCATATATATATCATGTACGATTTCATTCAACAAGCATTGCATTTCATTCATTATCCCATCTTTTTCTCCATTCTGCTGTACTCTCCACTCATACATTATTACCGGCATTGCACTTCCCACTCCGCACATGCACGGTTGCATCAATTTCACCATAAATTATTTATAATGCATATCAGCATAATACAAGGGTACACAGATTCAGCACACCCAATTTCACACAATTTCTCAACAATACATATAGGCATCATATAGATATACACAAAGACACAAGCAATTATATACATTGCCAAGTCTTCGCTGTCCTTGGTAGTATAAAGAAATAACTATCAGAGTACTTGATAAGGGTTATCACTCAGCATTAATCACTCAAACATGGGGGTCACTCAGCATCCCATTTTACACATAGGCTTGGGGATCGCTCCGCATTCCATTCTACACACAAGCATGGGGATCACTCAGCATCCTATTCTACACACAGGCATGGGGATCACGCAGCATCCCATTCTACACACAGGCATGGGGATCACACATATATTCACAAGTACATAAGCAATCATATACACCGCTAAATCTTCACTATCCTTAGTGGAAAAACATTCATCAGGGAACTTGGCAAGCAGTATCACTCAGCCTTGCCGCCAAGTTCCTGGGCAAACATCATTTGGTAAGGGGTATCACTCAGCATCCCTTCCAAACTCATGGGCGGAAATCATTTGGTAAGGGGTATCACTCAGCATCCCTTCCAAATTAGTAGACAGAAATCAATTGGTAAGGGGTATCACTCAGCATCCCTTCCACCTATAAGTCCCTTATCATCATTCGCTCATGGATAGGAGATCACACAGCAATCCTATCCTCTATGAGCCCCAAATCATCATTCACACGTACGGTTATAATCATTACACAGCATTATCTATCAATGCACAACATATATACATATATGCACACATTTTGGAACACAATCATTTTGATCCAATTTATTATCAAACCCTACCCCTTAATTCAATTTAATTTATAATTAAATAATATTCAATTTCACACATATATACTCAAGGACATAATCAATCATATATGTACACAAACACATTTATTTGAGCACTCGCAGGCGTTACGTATCGCCGTCCCTGCAAGCCCCTGGACAACAAATCACACTTCACCAATGTTCACGAGTGATAGTTTCCAGGAATCGTGGGCGTTACGTATCGCCGTCCCCACTTTGCTCAACTTTCAAAATTTTTAGTAAATAGTGGGCGTTACGTATCGCCGTCCCCACTTTTACTCAATTCTCAATTTCTAGTAAATAGTGGGCGTTACGTATCGCCGTCCCCACTTTTACTCAATATCACTCAATCTCACCAGCTCATGTGCAACTCTCACATCGGGCACATGGCTGGAGTATCAGAGCACTCGGCAAGCGGTATCACTCAGCGTCGCTGCCAAGCTCCTGGACAGCAAATCACGCTTCACCAAAGTTCATGCGTGAACATTGCCAGGAATCGTGGGCGTTACGTATCGCCGTCCCCACTTTGCTCAGCTTTCAGAATTTCTTTTAGTAAATAGTGGGCGTTACGTCTCGCGGTCCCCACTTTACTAAATTTTGAATTTCAAGGAATTAGTGGGCGTTACGTCTCGCGGTCCCCACTATGCATACCATTCAGGCATATGCATTTTCCTTCTTCACACGTGCACGGTGGTAACACTTTCACAACACTTCTCAACCATCCATATAAACATCATCACAATGTACACATTTATCACACTCAAATTTCACATCAAATAAATAATATTTCATGCCTTCATGCATACCACATAATTTCATGCTTTCAAGCATAACACATAATTTTTATGCTTTCACGCATAACACATAATTTTATGCTTTCATGCATAACACATATTTTCTATGCCTTCATGCATAACACATATTTTTATGCTTTCATGCATAACACATAATTTTTTATGCTTTCACGCATAACACATAATTTTATGCTTTCATGCATAACACATATTTTCTATGCCTTCATGCATAACACATATTTTTATGCTTTCATGCATAACACATATTACCACATAAAAATCATTTTTATCAAGGGCTTGTTCCCGGCACGTATTTTTAAAAAACTTTGGATAAATCATTTAATTATCCTAATCAATACAATGTGCATTTCCCAAATAATTTGAAATGCAAATTCACTCACAGGTGTCGAAAAATCCGGATTCCGGATGCACTCGGATTAACAGTCCTCAATCACGATTCCTTTGCCTTTCTCGGACTTCTCACCACCTTGACACAGAATAAAATTAGGGAATTTACTATATTGTCCCCAACTAATATAAACTAATTGAAATTGCTCACATATGATACACAAAGGCAAAAATGTGTCCGATTATCACTTTAACGCGGTATTGCCTAATCTCGACCGATTACCCGATTAATCGGCTATTATGTCCAATTTGATTCCAAATTGCACCATTCTTTTTCTCATAGCTTAATTCACCACAAAACATTCAATTAATGCCAATTTCAGCATCCAACCTTTTCCATTTCTTTATGAAAAAATTCGGCCAATGTAGTGCATTAGCACTGAAAATTTTCCTACTACATTTTTCACTTGCATTTGTCATTTTCTAATTTCCTTCATTTCAAATGAAACCATTTCATTTGAAATGAACCAATTTTCCTCATGCATTCTCCACCCTAGGTTCGGCCTAACAAAGAACCACCATGAGATTCAATTTCTTTCTTTCATTTTTGTCCATAATCATGCTTAACTACCTTTAAACACCAACATAGCTTAAATTCAATCCAATCCAACATCAAATCCATACTCATACCCATTTTTCAGAATTAAACTCTTCATGATATCTCAATGTTCAAGCATGGAAATCAAGAACAAAAGCATAGATAAGCTAGGGTTAGAGTAAATCTAAAGAAAAGTTACCTTTGTTTTGCTTGAATCTTGAAAAACACTTGAAATCTATGGATTTTGGCCTAGGTTTTTATGGTTTTCCCTTTGTTCTTCTTTTCTTCCCTTCAATCGGTTCTTTTCCAGAATTTGGAGAGAGAAAATGATGGTTAAAGGCTGATTTTTAGGCTTAAATAATAAAATATAAAGGCTTGCCACGTGGCACCATGTGATTGGCCCGTTTTTTGACTTTTTGACTTTTTCTTCCATTCTTTCTCCACCACTTGATTAATCAAGTAAAAATCTGATCCATAGATGATCATGGCTGGAAAAAATTATTCTGGTGGTGGAAAATTACCGTTTTGCCCCCGAGATGGCAAAATTACGGTTTTGCCCCTATACTCCGAAATGTCCCGGAATTGTTTTATTTTCACTGTCCAACCTCAAATAACACTAATATAAATCAATATTACCCAATTGGGGCAAAATCCTTTCAAAAAAATTCACATTTCGCACTTCGATGGCAAAATTACCATTTTGCCCTTGTGCTCCAAAAACATCGAAAATCACAATTTTTACACTGCTAAACATCATTTTATGATTCCATAATGATAACTGTATATCAAATAATTATCTTTTTGTCCAATGTGATCAAATTTTGGCTAAAATCTCCATAAATCAACAAATGAGAAAATTACCGTTTTGTCCCTAACCGGTCAATTTTCCCGATTGACTCCAGACTGGACCTTGAACTCCAAATCACTATTCTGAGCCATTCTGTGGGTCTCAGAATTTTGAAATTCCTCTTAGAATTTCTATTTAAACTAGTTCAAGGCTCGATTTAATTTAGTTGTACTACTCAGTACAATACTGTCTTTTAACAAAGTCAACAGGGTCTCACAACTTCAAATGAACGTCTTAGATAGTACAATATCAGGATGTCGCGACGGTTGTTACAAGCCCGATAAGGAGTTCCGGGTCATGACAACCGGCACCATCATGTTCACTCCCACACCGCACAGTACAATATCATTATCTGTATGCTCGCATCACATCACCGTCGGCATGTGCACTCCCACACCACATACGCATAGTTACAATTGTCACACAATAGTACCATTCAATGCATAACATACACGTCAACATAATGTAGGAGCACATGAGTTAATCACATTGCACATTCCATAACGTAAGAACATTTCATCAAGGGCTTGTTGCTAGGAATATTTTAAAGCAACAACAAATAAAATTTTCAAGTGATTTATTCAAACACATATGCATTTCCTAAAACATTTTAAATGCAAGTCCACTCACCTTAAGGTCCTAATCCAAGTAAGTCCTGAAGTACCATTAGCACTTACATTTACCAATAAACCATAACAATCTCAATTATGTCGTAAATTGAATCTAATAATTCTAATAAATTGACATTGGGCAATCTACACTCTAATCTAACATTTAACCTAAATTTTTAATCTAATACACAAACCCATTAGACAAATTACTCCAATTTAAAATTTTGTTACTTGGATGAACTTGGACGTAAACAGATCAATAAAAACCTAATATTTCCAAGAAAAGAAATTTGAAGAAAATTAAGAAACAAAATATGAAAAAATATATAAACCCATAAATTTCAAAATCCAATAGTTGAAAATATATACATTTTAGCTTTAAAAGCGCAGATTTGAAGCTAAAAAGCTTAGGTAGTGATGAAAGTAGAGTATATTGGAAAAATGAAGAAAAGAAAAAGAGATTTTATTTCTCTCTTTTAGTGTTTGATTGTGCTGAAAAATGGAGTTGAAAGTTGTGGGTTTGGTGCACAAGAAGGTGGGAGAAGGAAGAAGTAAGAAAAGAAAAAGAAGGAAAAGAAAATAAGAAAGTTTGATTTTTATGGTGAAGGTTGAAATTGGCATTGGGAAGAGAATGAGAAGAAAGATGATGCCTTGGACATGATGGCTGACCATGGGATAAGGATGAAGGGTCAAAGCTTCCAAAGGAAACTTTGACCAAGCTTAATAGAAAAATTACCGTTTTGCCCTCCAAGGTTCTCATCCTTTTAATTAAGTCCTCCCAACCTTCTTTTAGTTCCAATTTCTTTCTATTTTTATTCCTTAACACTTGTACCAATAAAATATCAAGTTTATACTTCAATGTGATATCACCATAATATTTAAATATATACTTACCCAATTGTGCTCTATTTAGTAAAGACAAGCGAGTCCCACGAGCATAGTTTTTCTTCAAAATTCTTTCTTATTTTTACTCTTCCATTTGGATAATCGTATAATCTTCCTTCATGACTAATTTCAAAAATTATTAAAATATTAATATTTTAATATTATTTTATTCTAAAATTTTTCACTTGTCTCTTCGGGTCTCAAAATGTCTTATTATGTCCCAGTCACTTCAAAATCACCTTTTAGCTTATTAATTCATCGCTAATAAAAGATATAATTATTTAATTATTATTTGCGCCCATGCAGACATTTTACTCTTGAACATTCTTTTCAGCCTTTATCACTCTTTAGCACATAAATTCGCATCAATTAGTTCTTCGTCTTACCAAGACAGTTACATTAACTACTATATGGGGGTACGGGGTGTTTCATGCTTGCAAGTCAAAATTCAACTTCTTAATAACCCAATAAGCATTGTGCTTGAGCTCCACTGGTAGGTGACAAGCTTTTCCAAAGACTAACTTGTATGGAGACATACCAATCGGAGTCTTGTAAGTAGTTGGATATACCCATGGTGCATTATCTAATCTTCTTATCCAATCCTTCCTTGAGGGACACATCGTTTTCTCCAAGATCCTCTTATTCTCTCTATTGGATACCTTAGCCTAACCACTTGTTTAAGTATGGCAAGCAGTTGCAACCTTGTGTTTAACTTCATATTTTGCAAGAAGTGCATCGAAATATCTATTGCAAAAGTGACTACCCTCATCACTTATGATTGCCCTTAGAGTGCTAAATCAAGTGAAGATATTTTTCTTCATGAAATGCATCACCACCTTAAAGTCATTGGTAGGAAAAGTTGTTACTTCAACCCAATTTGAGACATAATCAACAGCCACCAAGATGTATTTATTATTGTATGAAGTCAATACCCCACACATCAAAAATTTCTACTTCAAGGATGGTGTTGAGAGGCATTTTTTGTCTCCTTGATATGTTATTCTCTAGCATTTGTCACATTGTAAAATAATGCAGTGAAGCATCTTCAAACAATGTAGGCTAATGCAAACATGATTAGAGAACTTTAGCAACCATTCTGTCTCCCTAAAAGTGTCTGCCATAATCTGAAGAATGGCAATGTTGAAGTATGCTTTGGATTTCTTCCGTTGGGACACACCTTTTAAGAATCTGGTCTTTGCATTGCTTAAACAAGAAAGACTCATCCCAAACATAATAGTTAACATCATGCAAAATTTTCCTTTTTTGATGAAAATTTAAATCAAGAGAAAGAACATTATTTATTAGATAATTCACAAAATCAACATACCAAGGAAGTGTTTTCATACGTACTTGAAGAAGTTGTTCATCCAGAAAAGTCTTCTTGATTAAAGTTAAGTCTCCACTTGGAGCTTCATTCTCTAATCTTGATAAATGGTTTGCCACTTGATTCTCTATTCTTTTTGTATCACAAATCTCTAAATCAAATTCTTGTAGTAGAAGAATCCATCTTATCAATCTTAGCTTAGCATCCTTCTTAGCAATCAAATACTTGAATGTTGAATGATTAGTGTAAACTACCACTTTTGTCCCAACTAGATAGAAGCAAAATTTGTCAAAACCAAAAACTACAGCCTCATTTTTTGTTCTGTAATTTTTCTATGCCTCATTCAAGGTTCTGCTATTATAGTAAATTGAATGAAAGATTTTGTCTTTCCTTTGACCCAAAATAGCAACCATCGTATAATCACTTGTATCACAGATTAGTTCAAATTGAAGACTCGAGTCTGGACTTATGATCATAGGTGCATAAATCAATCTTTTCTTTAATTTGTCAAATGCCTCAAGGCAAGCATCATCAAATTTAAATGGCATATCTTTTTCTAAAAGATTGAAAAATGGTTTGAAATCTTTAAAAAATCCTTGATGAATCTGCTATAAAATCCAACATGGCCAAGAAAACTTCTAATACCTTTGACATTTGTTGGTGGTGGAAGCTTTTCAATTGTCTCAATTTTTGCTTTGTCTACCTCAATATCTTTACTACAACTTTTATGCCCAAGAATAATGCCTTCTTACACCATGAAGTGGCATTTTTCTCAATTCAACACTAAATTTGTTTCTTCACATCTCTTGAGGACCCTAGAAAGATTCATGAGAGAATCATCAAAAGTATTTCCAAAAGCAGAAAAATCATCCTTAAATACCTCTAAACATTGTTCCACTATGTCTATCAATATAGCCATCATGCATCTCTAGAAAGTAGCAAAGGCATTACATAATCCTAATGGTTTTCGTCTAAATGCAAAAGTATCATAAGGACATGTGAAGTTTGTCTTCTCTTGATCTTCAAGTGCAATGGCAATTTGATTGTAACCAAAATAGCCATCTAAAAAGTAATAATATTCCTTACTAGCCAATCTATCTAACATTTGATCAATGAAGGGAAGAAAAAAGTGATCCTTCCTTGTAGCTTTGTTAAGCTTGCAATAATCCATGGAAACTCTCCACTTACTCACTGTTCTTGTAGGAATTAGTTCATTGTTGTCATTCGAGACCACAATCATTCCTCTTTTCTTTGGTACACATTGCACTGGATTTACCCATATGCTATCAAAGATAAGATAAATAATTCCAACATCCAACCACTTAACGATTTCTTTCTTGACCATTTCTTTCATGATAGGATTGAGTCCTTTTTGATGTTTAATGGTGGCCTTGTGGCTATCTTCAAGAAGGATCTTGTGCATGCATATAGTAAGGCTAATTCCCTTAAAATCTACAATGGTCCATCCTATTGCTTTCTTAAACTCCCTGACTATCCTTAAAAGCTTGTCTTCCTATATTTTAGTGAGAAAGTAGAAATCAAACTAGAAGAGTAGAAGAGTTTCCAAGAAAAGCATAGTTCAAGTGTGTTGGCAAAGGTAGGTGGTTTTTCAATAGAACACTTAGAGCTAGCATTAAAGAAGCTGAAACATCTCAAGACTTAAATTGATGATTAAATTTAAATCTTGAGTGCGCATCTAATCAATTTGAGTATTCAAAAATTCAGCATCATCCCTATCAGAATTAGCAACTAAGCATGTTTCAAGAAGTTCATTGGGATATTCTCTTGAAAATACCTCATTTGTTAGATTACATACCACATTCACAAAAAAAACATTCTTTAGATTCCATAGGAAATTTTAAAGCTATAAAAATATTAAATGTTACTTGTTGGTCTTTATCTCTCAAAGTAAGCTCACCTTTTTCCACATCAATTAGAGCTCTAGCTATTGCCAAGAAAGGTTTTCCAAGGATGATTAGAATTTACTTATTTTCCTCCATGTCAAGAATCACAAAGTCAATTGTAAAGATAAATTTACCTACTTGACCAGAACATCTTCATTGATTCCTTTTGGACAAACATAGGAATGATCAACAAGTTGAAGTGTCACAGAAGTTGGCTAGCATTCCCCTAAACCTAGTTTCTCAAAGATTGATAATGGCGTAAATTGATACTTACACCTAAATAACTTAAAGCTTCAGCAAAGAATAAATTACCAATTATGGAAGGAATCGTAAAACTACCAAGATCCTTGAGTTTTGGTTGCAATTTATTTTGGAGAATTGCACTACATTCACCTATTAGAGGAATAGTCTCAAATTCACCTAATTTTCTCTTCTTGGAAAGAATGTCATTCAACAACTTGACATAGCTTGGCATTTGTTCCAAAGCTTCAAGAAAAAGGATATTTATGTGTATCTTCTTAAAAACATTGAGAAATTTCTCAAACTGTTTATCAAGCTTTTGCTTTTGCAACCTTTGTGGAAAGGGTTGTGGAAGATAATTTACTTCCAACTTCACTTGATTTTCAGCTTTCCCATCATCTCTCTTGTTAAATCCCATTTCTTGGAGGGATCGTGATCGACGCATGGACCTAGACAAGCATAATCCATTAGGCCCAAGCAAGCCTCTTATCATAACATCATCAAATATTCCTCATCACATACGGAAGCATCATGTAACATCCATTAATGTATGTAATCATAATACATACATTCATAACACTCATTATACAATTAAAGAACTTCTCAACTTAATTATATAACCTCGAGTTTTTGGTATATATATATAAAATGCCTCTATCATAGTGCACATTATCATTAGCTGTCAACAACACCCTCGACTATTCATGTAAGGTCTTGAGCCATCATCATAATCTCATACATTACATTATCAATATCAAATGCCCAACATTGGCAACATTAACATAAATATGTTCAGAGCCTATAAACACAAACATAAAGTAAAAGACTAACTCGTTAACGAAACATGACAAAACTTCTAGGCATCAAGTGGTTGCTAGACATCTACCAAAGAATGAACATTGGACGCTACTATCCGCAACACTGGCTACTATCAGACACTATAACTAATCTACAATAAAATAAATGGGGAAAATAACATGTGAATCACAAAGACTTGGTGAATGGATATGGGAAAGGGACAAGCCAGGGGATAAGAGTATTTCGTAAACATGCACTTTTAATCTCATAACATTCATAAACAATTTGATCATGGAATTCATAAAACATGTTATTTGAACACATTTTAATAGCATTTGTTGGAAAACATGTTAATATAAACTTTTGGGAATCTTTTACTTTTGAAATTCTCATCAAATTCAATCAAACAACCTATTTTACACGAAATCGATACTTTCAAGCTTCTATCGATACATTTCACACAAAAAGCCTCATAAAGCATTCTATTTGAAATATATCAATACTTTCAGCCCAGAACCTAAATTTTTGGGCAAAATGCTCTATTTTTACCATTCTTTAAGTTCCCTTGCCTTTTGGGACTTTTTCTATCATAGCTTAAATTTTCGAGCCATTACTGGAGCATGAGCCCAATGAGCAGAGCTCACCAAGCCCAAGCAAGCCTATTCCATTTATTTTACTTAACATTGTGTCAACGAATATGGCCATACGCATTTTCAACCAATGTGAACATGGCCAATTAACGATGGCATTAATGATTAAAACATACATGCATACATTGTTCATGACATGTAACTCAGTAATTACATTACATGAACATATTCACATATCAAAGGACCCGTGACTTCCAGCGAAGAACAACAGAAAAAGAGGAAAGCTATCGAATGCCGAGCACCTACCCAGGAGACGAATTTCGGAGCTCTTCGACCTAGGGTCCAACAGTCTCCTGATCTGAAAACATGAATCTTTAAAACCATGAGTACGAAACTCAGTGAGCGAACATTAGAAGGGAACAAGCAATCATAGCCAGAAAATTTGATAACCATGATGCACTGATTGGAAACGAGAAAATTTTGATCTAGTTAACATTAAAAACCCCTATTTTTTTCCTCATTTTAAGTCAATTTGCAGTGAGGTAGAGAGTTCTTAAATTTACACACACACATATATATATATATAACACATATAGTCATGTGCAATTTCATCCACCACACCATTTTCCTCAACTCTAGTGCACTCCCTACTCGCACCAAGCAATAAGATCATGTGTGCGTTCCTTACTCGCACAGTTGCTAGTCATCAAGTGTACATGCCCCACTGGTACATAGCAATATGACCATGTGTGCGTTTCCTACTCACACAGCCATTGGTCATCATGTGTCCATTACGCATTCATTCATATCATTATCCACACAATAAATGAGTATGTATACAATTTCTTTATACAATGTACATACTCATAACATTAAAATAATTTTCAAAGGCTTGTTCCCGAAACTCATTTTTCATTTCTTTTATATAGGAAATTGGATATAAATCACTCAAGTATTTTATCTCAACTCAATTAAAATTTCCAAAACAATTTGAATGCAAGTTCACTCACCAATGTTTTTCGAAAGTCGAATTTGGATACTTCGACTACAAATCCTCAGGTACAATTTTTTTGCCCCTATCGGAGGTTTCACCACCTAGACATATTGCACAATCAAACATTTACTACATTTGTACTAAATCGTATTAAAACTAATTTAAATTCTATATGAATGCATGAATTTGGATAAAATCCTCGGGTAACTATGTAAATACGGTATTGACCTAATTCGATCCGTCACCTGATTAATTGGCCAATACGCCCAATTTAATTCCAATTAACTCCATTGCTCTTCCAACATTCCAAATCATCCAACACTAGACAAATGTCATGAACTATTGCAAAAACCATCATCACATTGTTTTTTGGAAATTCGGCCATGGTGGTGCATCAACCATGAAATTTTCCATACTTGATTCTCACACCATGAATCATTAATTTTCAACCAATTCACTTAAAAATAAAATCAATTTCAACATCAATATCCCACATAGAGAATTCGGACTTGAAGGGTGTGAGACCCTATCATGCTCGTTAAAAGACAGCATTGTACCGAGTGGTACAACCAAGTTAAATCGAGCCTTGAACTAGTTCAAATAGAAATTCTATGAGGAATTTGAAATTTCTAAAACCCACAGAATGACTTAGAATGGTGATTCGGAGTTCGAGGTCCAGTTTGGAGTCAATCGGGAAAATCGACCGATTAGGGACAAAATGGTCATTTTCTCATTTGACGATAAAATGGAGATTTTTATAGAAGATTTTGATCACATTTGACCAAGATTAATCATTTGAAGTATAATATGATCATTTGGAGCATAATATGAAGTTTAGCAGTGATAAATTTAATTTCTCGGTATTTTTGGAGAACAAGGGTAAAATGGTAATTTTGCCACTAAAGACAAAACGAGAATTTTTAGAAAAGATTCGAGCCCCATTTGATTAAGATTGATCAATTGAAGTACTATTTGAGGTTGAAAAGTGAGAAAAATGTAATTCTGGTACATTTCAAAGTATAGGGGCAAAATCGTAATTTTACCTTATTGGGGGCAAAACAGTAATTTTCCACCATTAGAACATTTTTCCAGCCATGGTCTTGTTTTATCAACATCTTGACCTTTGACTAATCATGTGGTGGAGATTAAAAGTCAAGATTTAAAGAATAAAAAGAAAAATGGACCAATAAGCTTGTGACACGTGGCATGCTTTGAATATTTTAATATTTTCTTTTTAAAAGGCCATAAAATCAGCCCATCTTCCCCAAAATATTCAGCCGAACCAGAAAATAGAGAGAGAAACCAAAAACAAACCCTAGAGTGAGAAAATTCAAAGAAAAAGTGTGAAAAATTCAAGGAAATCAAGTGAAAAAGGTATGATTTTCCACTTTTGCTTGAGATCTTTCATTTCTAAGCAATTTCCCTTATTTTTCCATGCTTGAAATGCATATTTTCATGGTGAATTAAGGGCTGGTCAAATGGGTTTACAGAGAGAAATATGTTGGATTGAATTGATTTTTAGGTATGTTAGTGTTTGGAGAGAGTTTAGCATGTTAGTAAGCAAAACAACAAGAAAAAAATTGATTTTCCCCATGCATCTTCAACGACCGAATGCCTTAGGGAGTGTGTGTGAAATGAAATGCTTTCATTTCAAATGAAATGCTTTCATTTCAAATGAAATGGTTTTGAAATTGGCTGCTGAAAATTGAGGAAATTAATGAGATTTTAGGGTATTTTGGGAATATTTGATGAATTATAAGGGTAGGAATTAAATGAGAATTTTTGGTGCAAAAAATAGAATGTTTACCGAATAGGGGTAAAAGCGTAATTTGTCGTTTAGGACTAATAAATTGACCCGTGTATGCTATCATTGGGTAATGTGGGTATAATTGGATTGTTAGAAATTGAAATGTGTCAAATCGGAGTTAAATTGGGGGTTTTAACAAATTAAGCCGAGCGTAGGTAAATTGGTCGGACATCGTGATTAAACGACTGTTCGAAAAATTTGCATCCCATTTCCATGCATGTAGAGCCTGAAATAATTTATAGTAGTTTGACACAAATAATTAAAAAAGTGTGTCAAAAATTTGGTATAAGTGGTTGGTCCCCCGAGCAATAGAAAAAAATTCAGTATAGTGGAACCCGAAAACAGGAGTATTTTACACTCTGACGAGGTGAGTGAATTTGCATTTTGAATTGGTTTTGGGAATATGAATGTACTTGAATAAAATGCTTGAATGATTTTATTCAACTATCTTTAAAAAGAAAAGGAACATGGGAACAAGCCTTTAGTGAAAAATATTTCTGTGATGTTAAATATGATTACAATGCACATGTGTATAATTGTATGATGCTTGCATGTGTTGTTGAGAAATTTATGTGAAATTGAGTGTACTGAATCTGTGTACCCTTATATTATGTTGATATGCATTATTAATAAATTTTGGCAAATTTCATGTAACTGTGCATGTGCGGAGTGGGAAGTGCAATGCCGGTAATGATGTGTGAGTTAAGAGTATAGCAAAGCGAAGAAAAATGGAATGGTGGGTGTTATTGCATATAATTTTATATATATGCGTGGTATAATATGTATGATTGCAAACGTGAATTGTATGGGTTGCGAAACCCTTATTCTGTGACGGCTTGTGATAAACCGTCGATTTTGCGACCTCGATAGAATAATTGGTGTAAATTCAGGGATGCTTTATCCTTGAATGCATAATAAATTTCGAGTTAAGGGAAAAATGGTTTAAATATTAGCTAGACCAAAGTTGCCTTGTTTCCAATTAGTGCATCATGGTTATCAAAATTTCCTAGCGAATATTACTTGTTCTCCTCTAATATTCACTCACTGAGTTTCGTACTCACATTTTATAAAAATTCATGTTTTCAGATCAGGAGACTATTGGATCCTAGATCGAGGAGTCCTCGTGAGTTCGTCTCCTGGGTATGCGTCTGGCATTCGATAGTAATTCCTTTTCTTGTAAATTTCTTTGCTAGAAGTCATGGGTCTTTTTGTACTGTGAATGCACTCCAACAATGTGAATATGTGTATGCAATGTAAATTGCTAAATACATTACTGATATAGTGCACGTATATTGTTGCTAATAATGCCATCGTGGATGAGCTATGTTTACGCTATCTAAGAATGCGTACGGTCGTGTTATTTAACAGAGCGTTAAGTAAATTAACGGGAAAGGCTTGCTTGGGCTTGGTGAGCTATGCTCATTGAGCTCATGAGCCGGTCACGGCCTAGGAAATTGGGCTGTGACAAAGGGTTTCCAAAGATTATGTGATTTTCTTCACTTGTTTTCATACTACACATCACTAATCATCTAAAAACACTAATCTAACAAAAAATCTAACTAAATTCAAGCACAAAATCCCTTCCCTCATGTTCGGTCAGCCATGATACCCATTTGCAAACTTGCTTCTTAATCATAGAAAATGAAAAGAAATGCTTGGATAATGTAGATCTCAAGCAAAGATTGAAAAATTTTACCTTTACTAGCTTCATTGCTTGAAATTCAACAATTTCTCTTTAAATTTCTCCTCATAGGGCTTTGTTTCTTTTTTTTTCTCTTTGGTTTTTGCTTTGGCCGAATATGGGAGTGAAATGGGTGAGGTGTGGGCTGATTTTTAAAGGGAAATAATAAAATAATTCAAGTTTGCCACATGTCACTATTTCATTAGTCCATGTTTTTAAATACTTATCCATTAAACTTTATTTCTCCACCACATAAAATGCCATAATTATCCATACAAATAATGAATAAAATTCATAAATTTGACAAGTGTTGGGTGGTGGAAATTACAATTTTGCCCCCGAGGTGTAAAATTACCATTTTACCCCTGTGTTTAAAAAAATTACCGAAAATAAAATTTTCACTTTTAAACCTCAAATTATACTACAAATGATCAATCTTGGTCAAAAATTTCATCCAACATTCAAATTTCAACCTTGGGGGCAAAATGACCATTTTGCCCCTACATAGTCAATATTCTCGATTGACTCCAAATCAGACCTTGAACTCTAAATCACCGTTTTAAATCATTCTGTGGGTTTTAAAATTTTCAAATTCATCTTAGAATCTCTATTGGAACTAGTTCGAGGTTTAAATCCACTTGATTGTACCACTAGGTACAATATCGACCTTTTAAAAAATTTTTAGAGGTGTTTCAAGTATGCAAGCATTCTATCTACAGGTCTTGTAGAGGTTGAGGCCTCACATTCTCTAAGGCTCAATCTTCTTCACAAAGTGCATTTTCATGTCATCACAAAGCACAAATCATGAACAATTCTCAAATAGCATTAGTATGCAACATACCATAAACACAATAATTATAATCATTCCATTAACCTTAAACTCATACTTTGTGATGGTACGTCCCCCATCACATTAAGCCAGCAACGTACATCCTATTACTTTTTGGTGTTTATGATGCATCATAGGAGTGAAACTGTCACTGGCACCATGTGAAAATGGAATCATTTACGCTCATAGAGTTTTCATGCTCATAGCATTAGGTATGTGGAATGTCCTATACATACAAGCTTACTCATCTCATAAGGTATATGGAAAATACATTATATACATAATCTCATGGCATTCATCATGCTTTCTCAATAATCTCATGTAGTATATGGAATATACATCATATACATAATCTCACAGCATTTATCATGCATACATAATCACTTTATGTGGTATATGGAGTTTACATGATATACACAATCTTATAGTATATATCATGCATACTTAATCATCCCATATGGTATATGGAATTTACATCATATACTTAAATCTTACGACATTCATCATATCAAACATGCACATCATATCATCCATAGGTAAACATACAATATATCATACCCACACTAATACGAAGACTGGAGTAATGAGTGGACTTCAAACAGAAGTTGATTTTCCCCTTTTGTTGAAAACTAATACGTAATAGAATATTTACATATGTAGTAAATTCTTAAACATTTTAAAAACCAATGAGTTAATCATATCACAACCACTAACAATTTATTTTCTTAGAAACTCATTTTCATTCTTAAAACTCAAATCCTTTAGTAAAACATTTTAGAGATATCATTTCAACATACATAATTAATCCTTTTTCATAGAAATCATGCTAGCTTTACATATCAAAATAATTTGAAAGTGGTGTATCCATTCACCTAATTGGAGATTTAATTCTTAGCTCTAATCACAACTCTGTTTTGGTGAAATCTATGGAGTTTTCAAGTATTCCTATCATACAACAATTATCACAATCATTTCTTAGAATAAAAATCTAATAATAATCATTCTAAGCACTTTCAAAATTACTCGCTTTTAGTTAAACTAATTTTCTAGCTAAAACCTATGCTTAGAAATCCATAACTATTTCATCCTTACCTTAGGTGAGCTTTGATGCTAAGGAAAAACACAAAATCTTCTAGCTTTAGTGTTTGCTAGAAAATTTACGCATAAAAATAATATTTTTAATAATGGAAAATTCATAAATCAAGATTTAAAAGTTGAAAGATGTCACCTTTTTTTAAAAAACCCAAAACCAAGCTTCTGATCTCCCAAAATGATGATTTTGGGTGAAAATGGGTTTGATAAAGCTTAGAGTTGCTAAAAAACTAATGGGAGACGGCTTAGAATGAAAACCCTCCAAGTTGGGGTCATATTTATACTATGGGATGTGAAAATACCTTTTTACGCCTTTTATTTTTTAAAAAATTAATTAAATGTATCAATACATTGGCCAACGTATCGATACATTTGGTTCTGGAGAAAATATATCGTTACATTATGAATATGTATTGATACATGTTCATCAAAAACCCTTTCTAAGCTAAATGTATCGATACATCATGAACATGTATTAATAGATTTGAGACAGAATGTGGTTTCTAAGGCAGATTGCCTATAAAAACCTGCCTAAATTGTTTACATTAAATCTCATTTAACTAAATGTCCTCTTTACTTAAGATATTTAATGTAAATAAGCAAACAACCACCCATTTGGATTCTATAAAAAATAAAAAAAATCAACATCCAAAAGAATCAAAATCTAATTTTTGGTTTCAAGAACATAACCAAAAAAGCTTGACTGAAATTAAATTTTCAGTTTCTATTTACCATAGCAAACGTGCTCCAAAACTTATGAAAAAATCATTTTTGGTCATTTAAAAATCAAGGAAATAATTACCTCTATCTTTTTCTTCCAAAAGATTGTTCTATAAAAATTACATATTTTGCCCCCTTCCAGACTTAGAAAATTTTGTGCTTCAAAAGTGACAGACAACCAACAATATCAATGAATTTTTTTGAAGGTTAAAACTAAGTTTGATGTTCAAAATATGTAATCTATATGCCCACCTAAGGATTTCCTAACTTATCCTATTACTCAAGGTGGGATTTCACATTTTTTTTCAATTTCAACTTTTTTCTCAACAATTACCTTCTCATCATCAACATGCTCTGTCACAACCCGGTACTCCCCTCGAGCCCGTGACAACCGCTGCGAAGCCTCGATAAACATTCTTCGCTTGAAATATCCATCGAAACCTCACAACTTTCGCATCAGTTTTCTCATCTCCCCTGTGAGCATTCGTTACCAAATATCATGATTTAAAAGATCTTAAGCTTTTTCCAACTTAAAACGATAGAAAAATAATTTTCGCCTCACAGGGGAATTTTGATCATTTTTCCTCGAAAATCTCAAAACCGGCTAAAACGTAGTAGGTGAGTAGAAAGCACCTATTTCATGATTAAAAACAAATTTAGGTGTCTAAAACATCCGTTTAAAACTAAAACATAACTATTTGAATATAATAAAAATATTTAATGAAATATTCTAATTTCTTCATTTTGATAGAAGTATCGGTAAATAAGTTTTATAATGTAAAAACAAAATAAAATCATACATACTGTAATATGGATAATCAGGGTACACAATTACATTTACAATGACACATGGGCCCCCAGATGACCAATAAGGTATAAGCCTATATACCTTTGCTTTCTAAGGATGCAACTTTGAGATTATTTCTCGATGTGCTCAACTATACACAATCTATCCTGAGCCTGAAATGTGAGGAAAGAAGGGTGGTGAAATTATAAAATCCCATTGAGTAAACGGACATCATCAAAAATATCTAAAGTCGAGTAAATGGAGACAAATAAAATATCTTATCACAATACATTTTTCATAGCTTGAAGATTCATCCCTACCCATGTAAACCATTGTGTTTCATTAAATTTTCAATAAGGCTTATGAATTTCCTGAAAACCTAGCTTATGCCAAAATCTGTACTCGAGGATACCTTGTATCGGGGCATCCGTTCGAGTTCGCCAAGGCTGTGAAAATTTCATAATTTCTCAAGCTACAACCATTCCTTAGCGTTGGCTGAGTCTCACTTCCATGTGGTGGTTAGGCGTGAAGTAAACTCAAACCTCACCTCAGGAGATATGCTACGCGCTTCTCCCATCGAGGTAAGAATCAGCCGAGTTTATCGTGCCCCCTCTAAATAGGCTGGTCCACAGAAACCTGCCACCGTAGTGTAGCATAGACCCCACCATATCAATAAAATCACAATAGCATGGCATGGTTGACATAATATTACCCCGCCCATCAAGACGAATCAAATAGTTCACATACCCAACATGTCATAAAACCAGCCACTCAAACCCCAGATGTTTTGCTCCCTCGAAAGGGGACACCTTTAACCATTTCAATTGCACAATGCATAGTAAACAATTCACTGAATTGGTGCTAAATCAATATAAACTAAATTAGGCTCGATATATATGCATGAAATGGGATGCACACTACTCGGTAATTATCTAAATACGGTATCCTCTCCAAATTTCCATGGTGTACTTAAATTAAATCAGTATTGGCCTCAATTGATTTTTCACCCGATTATTCGACCAATATACCCAATTCAACTCAAATTAATTTTATCTTTCTTTCAATACTCCAAATAATCCCATTTCCTTCAGTATTCCAAATTATCAAACACAATTTAAATAACTTGAAATGTGACAAAATCATCCTCACATTTCATTTTGGAATATTCGGCCATAAAATGTCTACCACCAATAAAATCTTTCAAGCTACATTCTTACACCATAAATCATTAATTCCAACTCAAACCACTTGAAATTCAATCAAATTCATCACCAATAATTCACATAGGAAATTCGGCCTATGGGGTTTAATGTGAGATTTGTGGTTTCATGATAAATATCATCAACTTCGGTTTCTATCACCACCATTTATTAAAATCATTAAATCATAACCAATTAACATAAAATGCCACAAATTTCCTTTCCAATATTCACTCCATAATATTTGGCCTTAATGGGTAATAAGAGAAAATGAATTTTCCTTGGTTCCTTTTTCATACTACACATTACTAATTAACTAAAAACACTAAAATCTATTGAAATCTAACCAATTCAAGCATCAAAACCTCTCTCTAAAGTTTTGACCAGCAAGAACACCATCATGAGATCTTGATTCTCAACCGTTTAAAATGGAAAATAATGCACAAAAATGATAGATCACTAGCCAAAGTCAAGAAATTTTACCTTTTTTAGCTTGATTGCTTGAAATCCAACAATTTCCCCTTGATTTTCTCACTCTAGGGTTTGTTCTTCTTGTTTTCTTTCTTTCCTCTCTTTGGCCGACCCTTATGGGGAGAAATGGGCTAGTTTTATGATCTTTTATAAGGAAAATAATAAAGAAATAAAAGCTTGACACATGGCAAAATCTCATTGGTCCATTTTTTTAAATACTTATCCTTTACTCTTTATTTCTCCACCACAAAAATGCCATAATTATCCTTGATATAAAAATGTTAATGGCTCAAATCTTGGGACTTGACAAGTGTCGAGTGGTGTAAAATTACAATTTTGCCCCCGATGTGGCAAAATGCTAATGCTCCGAAAAATACCGAAATTATCACTTTTTACTTCTAAATCTCAAATTATACTCCAAATGATCAATCTTAGTCAAATGTAGCCAAAATTTTTTCTAAAAATTCCCATTTTGCCCTCGGGTGGCAAAATTACCATTTTACCTCTAGATTTTGAAAGTTCCAGTTTGACTCCAAATCAGCCCTCGAACTCCGAATCATCATTCTAAGTTATTCCTAGATTGTAAAATTTTCAGTTTCAACTTAAATTCTCTATTTGATCTCGTTTGAGGCTTAAATCAACTTTGTTTTACCTCTAGGTACACTATCGACTCTTGAAAATTTTTCGAGGCTTTCCAAGTATGCATACATGTTGTCCATCACATGTATAACATGACAAGTAATTTAGGGCTGGGCTTGACATGCTCTTTTGAAGTTTCAACTGCCCTTTTACTTGCCCTTTCAACCTATTTTCCACTCTTTAGAGTGATTGCCTTACATTGTTCCTTACCTTTTGATTGGCTTAAGTATTGCTCGGTTAGGTACTTCTCAAGATTTCTCAATAAAGATATTGGACTCTAAATGATGGTATCATTTTTTGCCATGTATTGCATGAGAATATCTTTCAAGGCAAGCTTCTTTTCAAGGGTAAGAGGTCTAGCTTGTTGAGGACAGCCAAAAGGTTTGTTTGGTCTTAGTTTTGAAGGCCCTGGTTTATTATTCCATGAAAGTTGGGATAGTTCCTCCAACCATGATTATAAGTGTTGGAATATGGATTATTCTGTAGCCTATTGAAGTTCCCAACAAACTGTAACAATGCAGGATTAGATGGACATTGATCACTTGAATGGCTTTCTCTATACAAATCACAAGTTATAAAGGATTTTTGGACAGCATTTATGCCCATTGTGTCAAATTTCTTTACCAATGCAACCACTTGTGCAGTTAAGGCATTAAGTGCTTCGATCTCATAAACACCAACAACTCTTCTAAGACTAGACCTTTCTAATGGCTATTGGTAATTACTGAATGCCATCTTTTCCAATAAATTGTAAGCCTCATCAGGATTCTTACATATTAATGCCCCACTTGCTGCAACATAAACTATAGCTCTAATTGAACCCATCAACCCATTGTAGAATGTTTGAACTTGTAGCCACTTTGGAAGCCCATGGTGCAGATATCTTTTAAGTAAATTTATAATTCTATTTTATAGAATTATTTTAGTCTAATTTTGTTATTAAATTTTAGCTAAGTCTTTAATTTTTAATTATAATTTAGTTATTTTTATAATTAGTTTATTTTTATTAATTTATTTTAATTGTATGCTTATTTTCTTTAATTTGACCATTTTTTATTAGTTTTTATGCTTTTGTAAGAATTAAGGGAATTGGGTTCAATTTTGGAAAGTAAGGTGTTGAAAAACCTACAAGTATGCTTGCATATGTGTTAGTTTTTCGATGATAACTTGCACTACAAAACTTCAAATGAGGTGATTCCTAGACGACTATAATTATAAGTGGAAGGGCTACAACTTTTTTGTTTACTACTTTTCTCAGTTTTAACTGGATCATGGTCAAACTATTTGTCTAATTTGGAGCAGTACAATAATATGCATGGACTAAACATGATGCGGTATTTGGATCATATCTTTCAATTCAAAAGTTCAATTGACATGATTCTAGATCCATTGGAAATTTAAGAGATAGGGCTAAAATTTTATTTACAACTTTACCCAGTTTGGAACAGATCAAGGTAAAAATTACGTTCGAAGTTGATAGATTGCCATAAAGCTGGGAGAATAAGGCTGTAATGTTGGTGAAAGAAAGCTCACCACGCATTTTCTAGAGGCTATAGCACCGTAGCACTAGAAAAAGAGCACTGCAACACTATTGTTGCAAAAATCCAGTGCTACAGTGCCAAGAAATCAAGGTCGTAGCATTGGTCAACTTTTCAAAAATAAAAATTTAATGGGATTTTGGAAATTAGGTTACTTAAAGCTTATTTAAGGAACCCTTTTTAGAGGTCTTAATGGGGAGGTAACAAGCAATTATTTTGGAGATTTGGAGCCAAGAATAAAGCAAGAAAACAAGAGAATTGGAGGGAGAATCAAGACTACAAAGCTCCAATTATTAGTTTTCTCTCAATACTTTTATGTTTTTCTTATTTTCCTTGACTTGGATTAATGGCTAATTTTCTTTGGATGAAGTTTTTATTAGATATTATGAGCTAAATTTATTTTTCTAGGATTGCAATTGAACTCATATGTAATCTAAATTTTTAATTTCTTTCTTTCTTATCTTTAATGGGATTTGAATTGTTTCCTCTAATTTGTTCTTAATGCTTTTAATTGCTTGATCACCAATTAAATTGATTTAGGAACCTAAACAAACTTGAGAAAAAGAGTTTAGTGTAGACTAAAATTAGGATAGCATATGATCATTTAATTGATTTGGGTATAGGATCCGGATATACTTGTAGGCCTTATATAGCCAGATTAAAGCCAGAACTTAATAAGCCTGTTTTAATTTCAATTCACATAGGCATATAGTGTTTTGATTAAAATAGATATTTTTATAAGATGAGTCAGGAGACCTTTATAAATAATTGAGGACTCTAGATTAGCAATTCAACCCATTGAAATAAGTTAAGGAAGAGAGTTAAGATTTAGATAAAGTATGAGGGATATTGCAATCCTAGACTTATTTGATTTGATTTTTACTCAAGTTATTATTACTTTAATTTTTCTTTTTTGTTTAAATTTTGGTTAATTAGTTTTAGATAATTAATTAATTTTCATTGTTTGGATAAGATTAAATTATTATAATTTTAGTACTTAATAAAATTTTAGATCAATTCTCTATGGGATCGATGCTCTGCTTGCTTATATATATCTATTCGATACCTATACTTGCGTAGTACAATTTTAACTAACAAGTTTTTGGCATCGTTGCCGAGGAATTGTTTCTAGAATTTTTACTAATATTAATACCATGTAATTTAGTCTTGCTTCAACTTTTATTTTTCTTGTTTTAATATTAGTTTTTGTTTGCTTGCAGATATCTTTGGTCATTGTATGCAAAGAAGAAACAACGTGAATCTTGTTCCTTTTGATCTTGAGATAGAATAAACTTTCAATAGATGTTGAAAGGAGAATTTGCAAGTTGTAACTTAAAAGTAGACAATGGTTGAGGATAACAACAACAATGGAAAGAATGCCATTAATCTGGTTCTTAAAGAAAATAAAGCACTAGGGGATTATGTTATTCCTCTTTTGCAAAGTTTACACCAAAACATTAGAAGACCTTCCATCAATGCAAATAATTTTGAAATTAAACCTACTTACATTCAGATGATTCAGTCTTGAATCCAATTTGGTGGGTTACCCAGTGAAGATCTTAATTCTCATTTGGTGAATTTCTTAGAAATCTATGATACCTTCAAATACAATGGAATAACTGATGATGCTATTAAATTGAGACTGTTTCCATTCTCTTTGAGGGATAAAGTAAAAAGTTAGCTCAATTCACTACTTAATTGGTCTATTACTACATGGAAGGACTTGGCTCAAAAGTTTTTAGCAAAATTCTTTCCACCTGCCATGATTGCAAAGATGAGGAACGATACAGCTTCATTCACACAATTTGAAAGTGAATCCTTACATGAAGCCTGGGAGAGATTTAAAGAACTAATGAGAAGATGTCCATATCATGGAATTCCTAATTAGTTGCAAGTTGGTACATTCTACAATGTGCTAGTTGGTTCAATAAAAACCACAATTAATGTTGCTATTGGTGGGGCATTAATGGGTAAGGATGCTACAGATGCTTATAATCTATTGAAAGATATGGCCTCAAATAATTACCAATGGCTTTCGAAAAGGTCTGGTTTGAGAAAAGTTGTGGGCGCGTATGAAATTGATGAATGTAGCACCTTAACTACTCAAATAGTTGCACAAGTGGTTGCATACAAAAAGTTTGACACATTGGGAGTTCATGTGGTTCAAAATTCATTTGTAATCTATGAGATGTGTAGAGATGGTCATTCAAGTGATCAATGTCCCTACAATTATGAATTAGTCCAATTTATAAGGAACTTTAACAACCAACAAAATAACCCATATTCCAATACATAAAATCTTAGTTAAAGAAACCAACCTAACTTTGCCTGGAACAACAATGCAAGGCCTTCAAATCGAAAACCCATCATGCCTCTTAGTTTTCAACAACAAGCTAGACCACCAATTCATGAAAGGAAGTCCCAAGTGGAAAAACTTCTCTTGCAATATATATTAAAGACTGATGCTATAATTCAAAGTTATGGAGCCTCTTTGAGAAATCTTGAGACCCAAATGGGACAGCTTGCAACTTTTATCTACAGTAAACCCCAAGGTACCTTACCAAGTGACACACAAGTCAATCCCAAAGGTAAAGAACATTGTAATCCAATGACCCTTAGGAGTGGAAAAGAAGTTGAAAGGGTGAGTGAAATATCAATTGAATCTTCAAAGAAACATGTAGATGATGACAAGGTAATTGTTGAGAAAAAAGTTGAAGTGGAAAAGAAAGATAGAGGGAAAGCTTAAAATCAAGTGAAGTCTCAAGCAAATTATCCTCCACCACCAATCGCACAAAGGTTGCAAAAGCAAAAGCTTGACAAACAGTTTGAGAAATTTCTTAATGTCTTCAAGAAGCTCCACATAAATATCCTTTTCACTAAAGCTTTGGAAAACATGCCAAGCTATGTTAAATTCTTGAAAGACATCTTAACTAAGAAGAGGAAACTAGAAGATTTTGAAACAACGGCACTTACTGAGGAGTGTAGCACAATAATTCAAAACAAGCTTCCACCAAAACTTAAGGATCCATGGAGTTTTTCTATCCCTTGTATTAGTGGCATATTTAAATTTACTAAAGCTTTGTGTGATTTGGGTGCAAGTGTTTCAATCGTGTCTTTGTCAATTCTTAAGAAACTTAGACTTAACAAGATACAACCTACTATAGTTTTCTTGTAATTAGCATGTAAAACAATCAAGTACCTTTTTGGGATTATTGAGGAAGCATTGGTTAAAGTTGGGCATCTCTACATTCTGATGAACTTCATTGTGCTTGAAATGGAAGAGAATATGGAAATTCCTTTAATCTTGGGATGACCATTCTTGGCTACTATAGGTGTAATCATTAATGTGAAGGAAGGCAAGATAACTTTTAAAGTTTGAGAGGAAGTAGTTGAGTTTAATAGTTTCAATGCAAATTAACATCTTAGGTTTACAAGTTGTTGCTATAGAGTGAAGTTAATTGATGAAGTTAAAGGTGAACCGATTTCTTCACCTACAAGTGAGCAAGCACCAATCTTTGAGTTTAAGCCACCACCTCTGATCGTTAGACCTAAGCGGTAGCCAAAGGAGCATCCTCCACCACCATCAAATTGTTCTTTCGGGATTGGACAACAAGTAATAATGCTTTCTCAATCATACTTCAAGCTTTTTCCTTGGAAACACAAAGAAAGATGATTGGGTCCTTTTAAAGTAGTAAACGCTTATCCTTGTGGAATAATTGAGATTGATAGTGAGGATACAAGCATATTCATGGCTAATGGGTTGAGACTCAGGCCATCTTTCAAGGATGAAAAATTACAAAAAATAATGCTATAATTAAGCTAGTGACTATAAGCAAGCACTTATTGGGAAGTAACCCAAGCTTTCGCAACTCTTATTTTTTATTTTTGTTTTATTTATTTATATTTCTACATTAATCTTTATTTTTTTCAGTAAAAAAATGTACCTCCCATAAGCATTGATTATAATGAAGATGAGGAGGAAGATTTAAGAGTTTTCAAATTCATTTAATCACCAGGGGAGTATTATTTACCTTTTTTTTTTCTTTAAACTTTGGGGACAATGTTTAGTTTTAAGTTTATGAGGGTGTTTTTGTTTGTTTCTATTTATCTTTGTTTGTTTATCTTTATTATTTTACATGTTTAGCTAGTTTTTATTTTCAACTTTTAAAAAAATTGAGATAGTTGGCACATTATCCATGATTTTTCTAGTATTGGGATGATGATTTGATTATCCTGTGATTTTTAACTTTTGGGAAACATATGGTTATGATTTAATTTTATTTGATATTTTGTGTTAGCTTTATTTTAGAATGCGACTTCCAATAATTTTAGCACCATATTTTCTTACTTAGAATTTTTATGCAATTTGGAGAAAGTTTATGTTGATAAAAACTATAGTGAAGTCAACAATTCTAAAATTTGTTTGATTCTCTCTTGAGGAAAAATCTTAGATAACACTTAAGATAGGAAGTGATTTAGGCCATCTTTGGATTGTTTGAGCCTTTTTGAGCTTTCCTTGTTATATTTATCCTTAGTCACCCTTTTGAGCCTAATTTACCTTTTTTCTTGTAAATACACAACTATATTAGCCTTAACCTTTTTATTTAATTCCAACAATTCGAACCTTTTACCCTTCAATATTTTGATCTTTCTAGGGAGTGGATTAAGCTTAAAGATAAATTGAGGGGGAAAGGTGGAAAAAAAAAGGTGATAGGTGCTAGAAATTTACCCTTCATTTATAATTGTTAAAAATAATTTTAAAGGTGTAAAAGAATAAAAAAGAAATCCCTTAGATTGATTAAGTGTGTTGTACAAAAGAAATTTTGCTTTAAGTTTAGGGGCGTTATAAAATTTTATTGAGCTCTTTTTAGGTCCTAGATTGATTAAGTGTTTAGGATGATTTTGAGCCTAAAAATATCCTTTATCATACCTTGACCCTAGCCTTATATTATAAGCTAAATAAAGACCTATTGATCCTTGAATAAGTGTCATTCTACATTAGTGGAGAGAGCAATGAAAAACAAACTTATGAGATCCTAGTACTAACTTATGCTTAGATTAGGCATAAACTAATCCACATTGCATGATATGCTTTGTAAGAGATTATTAACACACACACAAAAGAAGTCCATTCACAAAATAAGTTTTCACTTGAATTGATGCATGATTTTAAGGATTAGCTATATTTTGCCTTAAGCTAGAATTGGGGATAATTTTTGAGGGAAAAATTGGGATATCATGATTTGGCACTTTTATCTCTCAAAAGTCTTTTTAGGCTTACTTTTCTTTGTTTTATATTCTTTTGCTCAAGGCCTACCAAAATCTTAAGTTTGGGGATGTGATAATTCTTTTTTATAGAATTATTTACTCCAATTTTGTTATTAAATATTAGCTAAGTCCTTAATTTTTAATTATAATTTAGTTATTTTTAGTTGTTTTCATAATTATTTTATTTTTATTAATTTTTTTAATTGTATGTTTATTACTTTCATTTGGCCTTTGTTTATTAGTTTTTATGTTTCTGTAGGAATTAAGGGAATTGGGTTTAATTTTGGAAAATAAGGTGTTGAAAGACCTAAAAGTATGCCTTCATATGTGTCATTTTTTTGCCATAACTTGCTCTTCAAAACTTCAAATAAGGTTATTCTTAGACCCTTAGAATTTTAAGAGGAAGGGCTACAACTTTTGTGTTCACCACTTCACTCAGTTCTGATCTAATCATGGTCAACATATTTGTCTAAGTTGGGGCATTGCAGTAGAATGCATGGATTGAACATGATGTGGTATTTGGATCATATCTTTCAATCCAGGAGTCCAATTGATATGATTCTTAGTCATTGGAAGGTTAAGAGACATGGATAAAACTTTTATGTCTACTACTTTGCCTAGTTCTGTCACGACCTGGAACTCCCCATCAGGCCCATGACAACCGCTGTGACGTCTCAATAGGCATTCATACCCCGAATACCGATCAAAACCCTGCAAGGCTTTCGTATCAGTTTTCTTACCTCCCTTGTGAGCAATCATTACCAAACATCCTTTTTCAAGGATTTTAAACTTTTTCTAATTCAAAACAGTGGAAAAAATAATTTTCGCCCCATAGGGGCATTTTCGTCATTTTTCTTCAAAATTTTCGAATCTGACCAAAATTTCAGCAAACGAGTGAAAAATGCATATGTCGTGTTAAAACTTTAATTTAGATATCTTAAATGTTTATTTTAAATTAAAATTATAATTATTTGAATATAATAAAAATATTCAAGAAAATATTCAAATTTCTTATAAAATAATTTTTATAAAAATATCAGCAAAAAATTTTTTTTTGGAACGTAAAAGTAAAATATATTCATACATATTATAATGTAGATAATTAAATCATAATATTACTTTACAATGACACGTGGGCCCATGACTGACCAAATGTATTGAAAGCAGTGCACCTACGGTCTCAATGAGTGCAACTCCACAAGTGACTCTCTACCAGATCTACTATCTACAGACAACTTCGAGCCTATAAGGTATGGAAAAAAATGGGTGAGATTATAAAATCCTAACGAATAAACAAATACCAGCTAAATTATCTAAAGTCGAGTAAAAAGGAGACAAATTCAAATTCAATCTTTGTATTACAATTTACCTTATCTCAACTCATTTCAAGTGAATAGAGACAAATAAAATGTTCTATTCCAATGTATTTCATAACATGCGAATAATTTATATGGCTTATGAATCTCTTGAAAATTTAACTTGGCTCCTGCCAAAATCATTCTCGGGGATACCTTTGCTGAAGCATCTGACCGAAACCACCAAGGCTATTCAGTGCCATATACACATGAACATATTTTTATATATGAAAACCTAGCCATGCCTTGGCATTGGCTAAGTCTCACTTTCACGCGGTGGTCCTCGTGATGTGCACTCAAACTTTACCTCCGGAGATGCCCCACACACGGCTCTCCGATCGAGGTAAGGTAAATCTAATTCTGTGCCCCCTCTCTTAGGCTAGCCCACAGAACCGGTGTCACTATAGTGATTATTTTATCTACCACCTAATTTATAAAATCTTTATCTACATTACATGGCAATTTATCGAAATCTAGCCTCTCAAGGTTGAATACACAATATATATAATTTTAATGCAAATACCGACTTTGCCATTCATGCTCACATATTTCTATAAGCTATATAATTTAAAACTCAATTTATAACACATGCAGGCAGTCTCCAATTACTCTAATTTCAAAACCCGTATTCAATTTTCCAAAAAAATTTATAAAGCCATTTTATAAAATCACAATTCCTCTTAAAACATAGCAATTTACCATTTAAACCCATTTTCTATAAAATCACATAATTTAATAAAAACTACTCTAGATAATCAAGACGATAATAAGTTTACTCACAGTACTTAAGAGTCGATATACTCCTAATCTCAATGTTCAAGTAAAATCTCTGTACTTTTACCAATGTAGTTTGCTCACCACCATTGAGCCTTTGCCATTTCTTTATGACTTTGGGCTTCTCCACGGTTTCTCAGATTTTCTTTCTATTGGGCTAAGCCTTTTTTTTTTATATTGGGCTTTACCAAATTTTATTTCTCTATTGGGCCTTGCCCATTTTTATTTTTCTATTTTCTTTCTTTTTTCTTTTTTTTTCTTTTTTATTTCTCTCTTTCACGTCTTTTCCCTTCTTCTTCTAGCCAGCACATGGCTTCCTTCACTGTGGCTTCCTCCTTCATCGGTGGTGGGTCTCTTTCTTCTCTACCGCCGATCACCTTTTCCTCCTCTTTTTCTCATCCTTTGGGCAGTAAATATTCAGCCCTTTTTGGTTTTCAAAATCAGCAGCTATGGCTGCTTATTTCACTGAAAAAAAATCAGCCATGGCAGCTCAAATTTTCTGCACTTAAGCCGTAACTTTAAGCCTTATTTTTCCACCTCAACTTAGCTTCGTTTTCCTCTAATTTTCAGTAGCCAAGCTGCTCATTTTCCACCTATAAATCTTGCAAATTTCCAGCTCAAAAATCAGCCATGAAACCTTAAAAAAAATCAACAACAAAACTGACCTTTTTCAATAGATTTTTCAGCTCTAAAACCACTCCAAGAAAGTACCAAAATTAGCAACAAAATTACCTTCTTACCTCAACAATTTCCAGCTCCCTCTTCCTTCAAAAACTTGCAGCAAAACCGCACCATGAAAAGCAGAAATTTTCATCCCTTTTTCTTCTTTTTCCACGGTTTTCCGTTGGTTATTTTTTTTGGCTTTTCTCCTTCCTTTTGGTCGGCTTTTCTCTACTTATTTCCTTTCTCTTATTTCCATCTTTTTCTTGTCTTTTCTACCTTTCTTAGCTGACCTTTCTAGGCTCTTCTTACATATTTTTTTTATTTCTTTCTTTGCCTCATTATTTGACCGGCCACACTCATTCTCTCATTTATCTCCTTTATTCTTTTATTTCTTTCATTCTTGTACATTGGCCGGCCCCCACTTTCTTTTGTCTTCTCCTTTCATTTCTTTCTTCATTTCATGTCATGCCATGCCACTCATGTCATGTGCATCTGCCTTCATTCCTTCTTTTTACTTTACATGTCATGCCACTCATGCACATGAAAATTTATTTGACTTTTCAACACCTTTATTTCATTATTTTATTATCCATTTCATTTTTATTTGATTTTTTATTTCTTCAAACTAATAAAATTTACATTCTATGCCTTAATTTCATTTTATTCAACCTACCTCCATTAAATTTTCATATTTTAAAATTAACCTTTCTAACACGTGCAAAAATTCTAATTTTCGTCTATCTTCCTTTTCTTACACATATATAACCAAACTATTAAAATCGCATGTCAATGCGATGTCTCCATAATAATTAAATATTCACTTATCGCGTTTACTTGATAAAAGTATTATTCTTTATTTCTTCTCCCCCCCTTAAATTAGTCATATTCTATTTTTCATGACTAATTTCGATAACATATAAAATATTAATATTTTAATATTACTTTATTGAATAAAATATTATTTTATTTCAAAAATTTTCAATTGTCTTCTTTGATCTCGAAACTCGTTAATATGACTTGATTTACTTCCGAATCATCCATTGTCGGTCTTTAACGTGCTAATTAGCATCCAATAATCAATCATTTGTTCAATAATATCTTATAGGAGTCCAACGAGGGTACGAAGTATTACAAGTTCATATCAGATTAGGGTGAAAATCACATTTTAATTTAATAGACTGTTGTAGCATTGGTAAAACAAGGTTACAACGCTGGTGAAAGGAAGCCCACCATACATTTTCCAAAGGCTATAGCATTGCAACACTAGAAGAGGATTGCTGTAACTCTATTGTAGCAAAAATCCAACTCTGCAGCACCGAGAAATCAAGGCCGTTGCATTGGGTGACTTTCTAAAAATAAAAACTTGACGAGATTTTGGAAATTAGGTTACTTAAAGTTTACTTAAGGGACTTTTTTCAAAGGTTTTAAGGGAGAGGCAACAAGCAATAATTCTGGAGATTTGGAGCCAACAACAAAGCAAGAAAACAAGAGAATTGGAAGGAGAATCAAGATCACAAAGCTCCAGCTATTAGTTTTCTCTCTTTACTCTTGTGTTTTTCTTATTTTCTTTGCTTTGATTAATGGCTAATTTTCCATAGATGAAGTTTTCGTTAAATATTATGAGCTAAATTTATTTTTCTAGGATTACAATTGAACTCACATGTAATCTAAATTTTTAATCTCTTTCAAGTTGTAGATCATCTCTCCAATCAAGGGTATAAACACCACAACCTGCATGTATTCACAGAAGCAGAAGGTGAACTTAGAGGTATTACTAGATTAGATGAACTAAATTTACAGTATGTTGGTTTTAAATAAATGTAAATGGGTAGTACTCCTTGTGGATTTTCATAATATTTATTTTTATTTTTCTTTTGTCAATAATTTAGACTCCTGTAAAAGGGAAATGTTTATTTTTTATGATTGCATTCATAAATATGCACATAAAAGGAAACAACCCTCTATAGGTTCTCAGTTAAACTTTTCACAATATCATGTAATTTTGAAGGTTCGGTTTATCTCCCTCTCCTTGTTGTACTTAATTTTTTTGATCTTTTAATAAATTTCAATTAAAGGCGTTCCTCTATAGATTGACCATATCAATTTGACATGTTCCTCTCATCCTATTTATCATAAATCTATCTAACTTAAGAGGAGTTCCATTAAAGGCATGCTCCATTAGCCACATGTCCTGAAGATTGACATAGCTAAATCTACCACTTCTCCCATGAATAGATGTAGTAATGAAGTAATGCAAAATCCTAATCTAAGGGCTTTTAATTAAACTGGCATAGCTTTTGGATGAATACATTTCCTTATTCCCTATGATTATGTCACGACCTGGTACTCTCTTCGAGCCCGTGACAACTATCGCGACATCTCGATAGGCACTCATTACCCGAAATGCCAACCGGAACCCCGCAAGGCTTACATATCAGTTTTCTTATCTCCCCCATGAGCAATTGTTACCAAATATCATGTTTTAAAGGCTCTTAAGCTCTTTCCAACTTAAAACGATAGAAAAATAATTTTCGTCTCACAGGGGCATTTTGGTCGTTTTCTTTCTAAAATATCGAAACTAGCTAAAAAGGAAGTATGTGAGTGAAGAACACATGTTTCGTAATAAAAAATAAGTTTGGATGTTTAAAACATTCATTTAAAGTGAAATTATAACTTTTAGAATAAAATAAAAATATTGAATAAAATATTCTATTTTCTTATAATACAATTTTTATAGAGTCATCGGTAAATAATTTTTGTAGCGTAAAAGCTAAATATATTCATACATACTATAATACATATAACCAAAGTATAAAATTTAATTTTACAGTGTCACGTGGGCCCACGACTAACAAAAAGTGTCAGAAGCTGTGAACCTACAGTTTTTGATGATTCAAGTCCAACTGTTGTCCTTGACAAAATCCTCTAACTACGGACTATCCTGAGCCTGAAATGGTGGAAAAGAGGGTGGTAAGATTATAAAATCCCAGTGAGTAAACAATCATCAAAAATATCTAAAGTCGAGTAAAAAGAGACAAATAAAATATCCCATCACAATACATGTCAAGCCCAACCCTAAAATATCTGTCATGACATTTATATATGTGACATCACACCTGCATACTAGAATAACTCAGAAAAATAGATAAAAGCCGGTATTGTACTTAAAAGTACAAATAAGACGATTTATGCCTCGAACTAGGTAAAATAGGGATTTTAAAATGAAATCGAGAATTTCACAGCCTAGGGTTGACTAAAAATGGCAATTCAGAGTTTGAGATCTGATTTGAAGTCAATCGGGAAAACTGACCGATCAAGGGCAAAATGGTCATTTTGCCATTTGAGGACAAAATGGAGATTTTTATAAAAGATTTTGATTACATTTGAATAAGAATAATTATTTGGAGCATAATATGAGGTTTAGCAATGAAAGATTTTCAATTCCTTGTATTTTTGGAGTATAGGGGCAAAACAGTAATTTTGCTATACCAGGGACAAAACAGTAAATTCCACCACCAACACTTGTCAAAAATCAAGGATTTTGTTTATCATTAGAATGGATAAATATGAGAATAATTTTGGTGGAAAATTTAAGTAAAAAGTCAAATAATTAAAATTTTGGACGAATAGGAAAGTGACAAGTGGCATGTTTATATTATTTTGTTATTAAACTATAAAAATCAGCCCACACACTCCCCATCCACTTAAGTTGGTCGGCCAAAAGGAACAAAAGCAAGAGGAAAGGAAGAACAAGGGGAAAAACAAAAACATAGGTGGAAAATCAAGAGATTTCATTGATTTTTCAAGGATCAAGCAACAAAAAGGTAAAATCTTTTAATTTTTGCCTAAAACCTAGCTTACCCATGCTTTATTTCTTATTTTCCATGGCTGAAAATTGAGTTAGCATGCTGAAATCATGAAGGCCGAATGGGTATGGGAGAGATTTAATGATGGAAATGACTTGAATTTGAATTATGTTGATGTTTAGAGGTAGTTAATCATGTCTGGAAGCAAAACCACAAGAAAAACATTCATTTTCCCCAGGATTCTTCATTGGTCGAACCTTGTATGTTGAGTATCAATGAGGGATTGTTTTTATTTCAAGGGAAATAGCTTGGAAAATGAATAATTGAGGTGAGAAAATTAGGTAGGAAAAATCCCAGTGCTAGTGCACCAAATGGCCGAATTTTTCTATGAAGAAGTATAAGGGTTTTAATGCTGAAATTGATATTATTTGAATGGTATTTTTGTGAATTGAGATATTAGAGAAGAATGGAACAATTTGGAGTCAAATCGGACGCGTTAGCTAATTTCTCGGGTAATCGGCTGAGTTAGGTTAACACTACAATTAACCAATAGTCGGACGAATTTTTGTGCTGCATATCATGCATTAGTAGTTTAAATTAGTTTATATAAACTTAGGGGCAATATAGTAAATTTCTTAATTTTATTATGTGTCGAGGTGGTGAGACTTCCGAGAAAGGTAAAGAAATCACGCTTGAGAACCACTAGTCCGAGTACACTCGAAATCCAGACTTTTGAAACCGTGAGTGAACTTACCATCACGTCAATTATCTGAAGTGATTTTTATCTGTTTTTGGTGAATTTTACAAAAAAAAATGAATTTTAAAGATGAATTTTTATGTTTTATAAATAAATGGGTTTAAATGAAATTATGTCATAAATTATTTAGAAATCTATCGTGATTTTGAAAATTAGAGTATTGGGAGACCACTATTTGTTGCATGATAAATTGTATTTTTAAATTAATATGGCTTATGAAAATGTGGCATGATTGGCTGATGGTTTATTGTGTTGGAAAATATATGCTATGTTGTTTTGTCGTGCAGGCTAGTGAGTAATATAATAGCCTAGTCATGCTGCTAAACTTTTGTTAATTTGGTGGATTATTATCTACTGCAGTAGACGGGTTTCCGTGGGCTAGCCTATTTAGTGGTGGCACGGTAAAACCCCCTATATATCTTTATCTCGGTTGTAGAGGCGTATAGGGTTGTCATGAGATATGACAGAGTTCACTTCAAGCAAACCACCACGTGAAGGCGAACTCAGCTGACGCCAAGGATCGGTTGCATTTTTGAAAAAATTATAAAATTTGAATAGCCTTGATAGACTCGGTTAGATGCCTCGGCCAAGGTATCCCTGAGTATGAATTTTTATGGCATGAGCCACAATTTTTGATAAATCATAAGCCCTATTAGTTTTATTATTAATATTTAGGTGAAATGAATTTGATCGTATTGATTTAAATAATGTTTCATGTTATGAAACCTTTTGAGATGAAAATTTTTCATTGTCTCCTATTACTCGCCTTTAGATATTTTAAGAGATATTTGTTTACTCACTGAGTTGTGTAAACTCACCACTCTCCTCTCCACATTTCAGGCCCAAACTAGTTTGTAGATAGTTGTGTTTGCTGAGGACGACAGTTGATTTTGCAACCTCATCAACAGTAGGTTTCTGTCCTCTTTACTTTTGTACATTCGTGGGCCCACGAGTTACTATAAATGTACTACGTACTCTATTTATTTGTATTTCAGTGTGTATGATTTTATTTTGTGTTTACGCTATAAAACTTATTTACCAAACACTCTATAAATATCATTTTATAAGAAATTACGATATTTTATTATTTATTTTTATTATATTTTGATAATTTCTATTTCATTCAAATTGAATGTTTTAGTTAATGAAACACGTTTCTGATTTCGAAATATGTGTTTTTCATGTATTTTCCACGTAATTATCCGGATTTGAAATTTTTTGACGAAAATGATCGAAACGCCCCTGTGAGTCGAGAATTATTTTCTAGTCACTATAATTTGAAAATGGCTAGTGACTATTTAAAACATGATGTTCGATGACTGTCGCTCATAAGAGAGGTAAGAAAACTGATACGATAGCCTTGCATGGTTTCGATCGGTATTCGGGGTATGAATACCTATCGAGACGTCGCGGTGGTTGTTGCTGGCCTGAAGGGGGTTCCGAGTTGTCACAATACATTTTTCATGGCTTGAAGATTCATCCCTACTCATGTAAACCATTGTGTTTCATTCAATTTTCAATAAGGCTTATGAATTTCTTGAAAACTTGACTTATGCCAAAACCTGTACTCGGGGATACCTTGTACCGGGGCATCCACTCGAGTCCGCCAAGGCTTTGAAAATTTCATAATTTCTCAAACCACAGCCGTTCCTTGGTGTCGGCTGAGTCTTACTTCCACGTGGTGGTTAGGCGTGAAGTGAACTCAAACCTCACCTCAGGAGATACCTTACGCACCTCTCCAATTGAGGTAAGAATCAGCCGAGTTTACCGTGCCCCTCTAATAGGCTGGTCCATGGAAACCTACCACTGCAGCGTAGAATAAACCCCACCATAACAATAAAATCACAATAGCATGGCATGGCAATTTCATTATCATCCAATTTATCAAGACAAACAGACAGTTCATATTTCTCAACACAATTATCAAATCAGCCAATCATGCCATATTACCATAAGCCATTCAATTCAAATCATCAATTTGTAATATAACCAAGTAGTCTCCAATTACACTATTCTCAAAATCATTATTAATTTCAAAACAATTTACAAAGTAATTTCATTTAAACACATTTGTTTATAAAACATGGAAATTTACCTTTTAAATCCATTTCCATAAAATCACCCAATCAGATAAAAACCACTTTAGATAATTAAAATGATAGTAAGGTTACTCACAGTACTAGGAATTTGAAATACTCCTATTCTCAGTTCTCTGACACACTATCTTTATACCGATTAGAAGGCTCACCACCTATCGACAATGCACAGTAAACAATTCACTAAATTGGTGCTAAATCGGTATAAACTGAATCAGGCTCAATATATATGCATGAAATGGGATGTAAATTGCTCGGATAACCACTTAAATATGGTGTTTATCCTAAGTTCAACTGTGCACCTAAATAAATCGGTATTGGCCTCATTTGATTGTTCACCTGATTAATTTTCCAATACACCCAATTCAACTCTAATTAACTCCATTTCTCCTTCAATCTTCCAAATCATCAAACACTAGATAAATGTCATGAAATATCACAAAAATCATCATCACATTGTTTCTTGAAAATTCGGCCATGGTGGTGCATCAACCATAAAATTTTTCCTACTTGATTTTTACACCATAAACCATCAATTCTCAACCAATTCACTTGAAACTAAATCAATCCACCATCAATATTCCACATGTAAGGTTCGCCCATGAAGAGTTACTAAAGATTATGTGATTTTCTTCACTTGTTTTCGTACTACACATCATTAATCATCTAAAAACATTAATCTAATAAGAAATCTAACTAAATTCAAGCACAAAATCCCTTCCCCCATGTACAGTTAGCCATGATACCCAATTGCAAACTTTGATTTGAGCCATGGAAATGAGAAAATAAAGCATGGGTATTGTAGATCTCAAGTGAAAATTGAAAAATTTTACCTTATCTTGCTTGATTCCTTGAATTTCCACACTTTCCCTTTGAATTTCTCCTCCTAGGGTTTTGTTCTTTATTTCTTGCTTTTATTCTTGCTTTGGCCGAATATGGGAAGTGAAATGGGGAGATATGGGCTGATTTTTTTAAGTTAAATAATAAAGAATTCTAAGCTTGACACTTGTCACAATTTCATTGGTCAATAATTTAAATATTTATCCTTTAAACTTTATTTCTCCTTTACATAAAATGTCATATTTATCCACTCTAATAATGAATGAAGTCCATAAATTTGACAAGTGTTGGGTGGCAAAAATTACAATTTTTCCCTCGGGGTGGCAAAATGACGATTTTACCCTTATGCTTCGAAAAATATCAAAATTACAATTTTTCACTTTTAAACCTCAAATTATAGTCCAAATGATCAATCTTAGTCAAATGTGATCAAAATCTTTTCTAAATATTTTCATTTTGTCCTCAGGTGGCAAAATGACCATTTTACCCTTTGGTAGTCAATATTCCAAATTGACTCTAAATCAGTCCTCGAACTCCACATCATCATTTTAAGTTATTCCTGGACTGTAAAATTTTCAATTTCACCTTAAAATCTCTATTTGATCTAGTTTAAGGCTTAAATCAACTTTGTTGTACCTCTAGGTACAATGTCGACTTTTGTCAATTTTCGGGGGCTTTCCAAGTCTACAAGCATTCTATCACTCATATGTATGACACGGCAAATGCTCTGTAAGGTCGGGCTTGACAGCACTACCCCCCTTAAAATAAAATTTTGACCTCAAAATTTCATTTATCGAATTCGAAGCAACAGTGGGGGTATTGTCTTCTCATTTAATGCTCAACTACCTATGTTATCTCTTTTATAGGCAATTTTCGATTTATTCAACTTATTTACCTCTAGTTCAACTTGAGTACTTCACTCTTGTCTACCATTGTCCTTTAAAATCATATCTGCAGTATCTTTCACAGCCATGATCTCTTATATCGAGACTTCAAACATGTCTTTGTTACCATTATTAAGTTTGAACCATAACTCCATCTCAATCATACCTATTTCAATCACATTTTATACCTATTTATGTATATCAATCACCATCTTATTACTTCATTCCTTATCAACCTCTCAGCATTCATTCATTGCTATCCTCACACACTATTATATAGCTTGCAACATCATTAGCATGCCATATTCATTTCTGTACGTATTCTCAACATTAGAGAAGATTAATAGTCTTAATTATTTCCACATATTTCGTGTTTATCTCACATTTATATAACTTCCACCTTCTTAATCATATTAGTCCATCTCATATGGCTTAATCTTGCCATAGATTACATTTCTTTAATTATTTCCCAAAATTTCCTTAGGTCGCCATAAATCAACTTCTGATAAGATTCCTGATTTTTTCGTTTTCTATACAGCTCACCAAATATATCGAGTTCAAATTCTGAATCACTATGAATAATTCTTTATTCTGGTTGATAATATTATCGACTCCATACATACGTATGTACATGCACATATAGATATCCACATCCCTCATAGCTTCACATCATTTACGTGTTTATACTCATTTCTTATTGTTTCCAATCATACACATAAGTTTCATAGTGTTATATATCCTTGACTTGATCATTGCACAAGATGCAATACCACAACTTCTAAGGGTCATCATTTTTCTTCAATCATCTTTCATACCTCTACATTACTTTGTATCATTTTTGTATTCCGACATTAATTTGCCATTTAATACTTAAACTCATTTAAATCATGTATACTCCAAGCATTTTTTAGTTCCAATTTCCACAATATATTAAGAAATTTTCATAGCAATATTCTATATAAACTCATTCGCTATATTATTCTCGAAATCCTTATTTACACTCTCATCACTTGGTATTGATATCTCTTATCACTATATCACACCTTCATCTAACTTTTCACTCTTTTTCTCCAAGTTAGACTCGTGCTTCATCTTCTGTTATAACAAAAACTCTTGTTGAAGAATAAGTCTATGGACTAGAAGGTGGATATGTCGGGATATTACTCTTTACATTAGACCGTATAGTTGCTCCTTGTCTTGGTTGTAATCTAGAGGAATCTCTCATTTGCATATCCGTATGAATTGGTTGAGATGGAGCAGCTACAGTAGCATGTCCTAACTATGGGCAATTACTCCGAATCTGACCCGATTGACCACAACGATAACATCGTACGGGTTCCTTACACAACCCGACATGATATTTCCTACAATTCCAGCATCTATCAGAATTTTTGAAACTCTTCCCAGAAGTAGTCATCTTAGACCTACTAAATCTTGAAGGCCTTTATTGCATCTGTGCAAATGGAGGTCAGGAAGATGTCACTGGAACAGAGGTAGTATTTCCTAAAATAGATGAGTCCTTGCCCTTTTTTGTTGGCTGGTTGGAGGATACACTCGGATTCTTTCTTTTTGCAATTTCAGCTCACATTCTCTTATTTTCATTCGTGAGCTTCTTAAACTTTAAAGCCATTTGTACTACCTCTTTATACGGCTCCTTACCAGTCACTGTCATTCGGTCTCTAATCTCATTTTGGAGCCCTTCCTCGAAATAGTTGGCCTGATCCTATTTAGTCCTCACTAAGTCAGGCACATAAGATAGCGGCTCGTTAAAACGAGCCTCATACTCCTCTACCGTCAGATTTCCCTATTTCAAACTCAAAAATTCCCTTTTCTTTTCTTTTTGATGTAAATGAGTATAATATTGACCATCATATTCTTTGAGAAATTTGACCAAGTCGGAGGAGTAGTGGAACGGGACTTCACCAAATTCCACCAGGTGCGAGCCTTCTTTTCCAATAACCTTGTGGCCACCATTAATTTCATATCATCATCAAACCTCATATCAGCGAATGTCTCCGAGACCTGATTAATCCAATCCTTGGCTGCGGTGGCATCTAATTCACCCATAAAAGACACGTAACCAAGTTGCCTAGCCTTCTTCAACTTCTTAGAAATAGATACATCCTGCATTGGTAATGGAACTGAAGAGGCAACTAGAGGCACTATAGAAGGAGCTTGACTAGTCTGAGCTTGACCAGACATTGTGGTAATGAAGGCTACCAATGCTTGTGCTACCTTAGGAGGCATGGCAAAAATACCCGTAGGTGGTGGAGGAGGTGCAGGATGTGAAAGAACCTCGAACTGCTCACAGTAGGCGCTGCCCGAAAAGAGGATGCAGCCGATTCCCCTTCTACCTTATCTAACTGACGATGCTGGGAATGACCTCTTCACCTCCCATCTGACCTAATAATAGGTAGGTGTTCTCATTGGGGAGGCATGGTGATCTATAAAAGAAAACGAGGCAAGTTTAATCAACCTTAGACTTTATATGCAGATACACACATGCGACTCAAGCTAACCTGATTTAACCTAAATCGGGGCCACACTGACACTACAAAATTTAAAACAACTTTAAACCCAACAGCTTTAGAACCGAAAGCTCTAAAACCAAAAGCTCTGATACCAATTGAATTGTCACGACCCGGTACTCTCCTTGAGCCCGTGACAACCGCTGCGACGTCCCGATAGGCACTCATTACCCGAAATGCCAACCGAAACCCCACAAGTCTTACATATCAGTTTTCTTATCTCCCCCATGAGCAATTGTTACAAAATATCATGTTTTAAAGGCTTTTAAGCTTTTTCCAACTTAAAACGATAAAAAAATAATTTTCGTTTCACAGGGGCATTTTGGTCATTTTCCTTCCAAAATATCGAAACCAACTAAAAATGCAGTATGTGAGTGAAGAACACATATTTCATAATCAAAAATAAGTTTGGATGTTTAAAACATTCATTTAAAGTGAAATTATAACTTTTATAATAAACTAAGAATATTGAATAAAATATTCTATTTTGTTATAAAACAATTTTTATAGAGTCATCGGTAAATAATTTTTGTAGCGTAAAAGCCAAATATATTCATACATACTATAATACAGACAACCAAAGTATAAAATTTAATTTACAGTGACACGTGGGCCCAAGACTAACCAAAAGCGTCGTCTGTTGTGAACTTACAGTTTTTTATGATTCAAGTCCAATTGTTGTCATTGACAAAATCCGCTAACTATGGACTATCTTGAGCCTGAAATGGTGGAAAGGAGGGTGATGAGATTATAAAATCCCAGTGAGTAAACAAACATTTTCAAAAATATCTAAAGTCGAGAAAATGGAGACAAATAAAATATCCCATCACAATATATTTTTCATAGCTTGAAGATTCATCCTTACCCGTGTAAACAATTGTGTTTCATTAAATTTTCAATAAGGCTTATGAATTTCCTGAAAACCTGGCTCATGTCAAAACCTGTACTCGAGGATACCTTGTACTGAGGCATTCGCTCGAGTCCGCCAAGGCTGTGAAAATTTCATAATTTCTCAAACCACAGTCGTTCCTTGACGTTGGCTGAGTCTCACTTCCACGTGGTGGTTAGGCATGAAGTAAACTCAAACCTCAACCTAGGAGATACCCTATGCGATTCTCCAATCGGGGTAAGAATCAGCCGGGTTTACCGTGCCCCTTTAATAGGCTGGTTGACAAAAACCCGCCACGAAAACCCACCACTGCAGTGTAGAATAAACCTCACCATAACAATAAAATCACAATAGCATGGCATGGCAATTTCATTATTATCCAATTTATCGAGACAAAGCAGACAGTTCGTATTTCTCAGCACAATTATCAAATCAACCAATCATACCATATTACCATAAGCCATTCAATTCAAATCAGCAATTTGTAATACAAGTATGTAGTCCCCAATTACTCTATTTTCAAAATCATCATTAACTTCAAAACAATTTACAAAGTAATTTCATTTAAACACATTTGTTTATAAAACATGGAAATTTACCTTTTAAATCCATTTCCATAAAATCACCTAATCAGATAAAAACCACTTTAGATAATTAAAATGATAGTAAGGTTACTCACAGTACTAGGAGTTTGAAATACTCCTATTCTCAGTTCTTTGACACACTGTCTTTTTCTCGATTTGAGGGCTCACCACCTATCGATAATGCACAGTAAACAATTCACTGAATTGGTGCTAAATTGGTATAAACCAAATCAGGCTCGATATATATGCATGAAATGAGATGTAAAATGCTTAGATAATCACTTAAATATGGTGTTTAACCTAAGTTCAACTGTGTACCTAAATAAATCGGTGTTGGCCTCATTTGATTTTTCACCTGAGTAATTTGCCAATGCACCCAATTCAACTCCAATTCACTCCATTTCTCCTTTAATCTTCCAAATCATCAAACAATAGATAAATATCCTGAAATATCACAAAAATCATCATCACAATGTTTCTTGAAAATTCAGCCATGGTGGTGCATCAACCATAAAAACTTTCCTACTTGATTTTTACACCACAAACCATCGATTTTCAACCAATTCACTTGAAACAAAATCAATCCACCATCAATATTCCACATGTGAGGTTCGCCCATAAAGAGTTACTAAAGATTTTGTGATTTTCTTCATTTGTTTTCATACTACACATCATTAATCATCTAAAAACACTAATCTAACAAGTAATCTAACTAAATTCAAGCCCAAAATCCCTTCCCCCATGTACGGTCAGCCATGATACCCATTTCAAACTTTGATTTCAGAGATGGAAATGAGAAAATAAAGCAAGGGTATTTTAGATCTCAAGTGAAAATTGAAAAATTTTACCTTATCTTGCTTGATTCCTTGAATTTGCACACTTTCCCTTTGAATTTCTCCTCTTAGGGTTTTGTTCTTTATTTTTTGTTTTTGTTCTTGCTTTAGCCGAATATGGGAAGTGAAATGGGGTGATATGGGCTGATTTTTTTAAGTTATATTGTCAAGCCTAGCTCTAAAATATCTATCATGTCAATTACATACTTGACATCACACCAGTATACTAGAATATTCCAGAAAAAGGAATGAAAGTCGGTATTGTACTTAATAGTACAAATAAGTTGATTTATATCTCGAACTAATTAAAATAGGAAGTTTAAAGTGAAATTGGGAATTTTCACAGTCCAGGGATAACTCAAAATAGTGATTCGGAGTTCAAAGGTCGATTTGGAGTCAATCGAAAATATTGACTGATTATAGGTAAAATGGTCATTTTGCCATCTAAATTTAAATTTGGTTATTTGATGAAAATTTTGACGAAGATTAATCATTTGAAGAATAATATGATAATTTGAAACATAATATGAGGTTTAGTGGTGAAAAATGTTAATTTTTGATATTTTTGGGGTATAAGGGCAAAACGGTAATTTTGCCACTAGAGGACAAAACGGGAATGTTTAGAAAAGATTTTAACCCCATTTGACTAAGATTGATCAATCGGAGTGTAATTTGAGGTTGAAAGGTGGAAAAAATTGTAATTCCGGTACATTTAAGAATATATGGGCAAAATCGTAATTTTACCGCCTCGAGGGCAAATCGGTAATTTTTCACCCCCAACATTTGTCAAGACCAGGGGATTTTATTTATCATAAAATTAGATAAATATGAGAATTGTGTGGTGGAGAATTAATGGAATAAAAGTTAAATATTTAAAATTTGAGCCAATAAGATGTCGATATGTGTCATGCTTATAATATTTTATTATTTTCTTAATAAAAAGCCAAAAATCAGATCATTTGCACTCTAAGGGTCAGCTAGAACCAGAACAAAGAGGGCGAAAGGAAAAAACAAGCAAACCTAGGTGGAAAATCAAAGGGGAAGTGAGAAAACTCAAGGAAACCAAGTGAAAAAGGTAAAATTTCTCCGATTAAGCTTGAGATTTATTCCTCCTATGCAGTTTCCCTTAACTTCCATGGTTGAAAAGCATGCTTTCATGGTGAATTCATGGCTGGTCAAAATGGGTATGGAGAGAGAATGATCTTAGATTGATTTGATTTTGAGTTATGTTAGTATTTAGAGTTAGTTTAGCATGTTAGGAAACAAAACAACATGAAAAAAATCCATTTTTCCCATGAACCATCAATGGTCGAATTTCATGAAGAATGTAGTGAGAATGAAATGATTTCATTTCAAGTGAAATGGGTTAAGCAAGGATGAATTATGGTGAGAAAATTAAGTAATGTTAGTGTTTAAATCGGTTAATGATAAATGGTGTGAAAATCGACAAGAACACAATATGTTCTTCATTTAACCCATTTAGGCTGAATTTTCTAGGGGGAGAATTGATGCTGAAATTGATGCCAATTTGAGGTATTTAGGTGAATTCTGATGAATTATGAATATAGAAATTAAATGAAAATTTTTGGTGTAAAAATACAAATTTTACCTATTAGGGGTAAAAGCGTAATTTGTGGTCTAGGACTGATACACTGACCCAGATTTACAGTAATTGAGTATTGTGGATATAATCGGATTGTTAGAAATTGAAATAGGTCAAATCATAGGTGAATTAAAGGTTTTAGCAATTTAGACAATGTGTAGCGGGTCGATCGGACACCGTGATTAAACGACTGTCCGAATCATTTTTATCTTATTTCCATGCATCATATAGAGCTTGAAATCAGTTATTGTGGTTTGACACAAATAATTGAAAATGTGTCAAAAATTATGTATAGGTGGTGAGCCATTGCATACAGGTAAAGGAATGTACCCGCAAACTGGAAATATGAGTATTTCTACTCCTAATACTGTGACTGGACAATTTATCGTCTTAAATATCTAGAGTAATTATACTTGTTTGATGCTTTTATTGAATGGTGAGTTTAAATTATAAAATATTACGTTTTCCAATTAAAATGTCTTTTAATAAAAATTGAGATTTATACTGGTTTTGAAATTAAATATTGTTTTGGGAAAATAGAGTATGTGGAGACTGTGTTGAATTTATAATTTTATGTGTTACTGAAATTTTGGCTTATGACACTATGGTAGCATGATGGTTAAATTTTTGAGGTTGGCATGAAATATATGAACTGTTTTGGTTTGGTCTCGATAGACTGGATTAAATTTTATTCACCACATTATGCTACTGAAAATTTTATGTGTCTGGTGGCATATTAAACGGTCACTGCAGTGGTGGGGGTTTCCGTGGACTTCCTATAAGAGGGGCAGGGAAACCCAATTAATTATATACATACCCCTAGGGGGAGATATGGGTGAAGTATCTCCTGAGGTAAAAATTTGAGTGCACCTCACGTTCGGACCACCACATGAGAGTGAGACTCAGCCAACGCTAAGGAACGGCTGGGTGTCAGAGGTGAAAACATGGTTATGGGTATGGGACATTTAACAGCCTTGGCGATCTCGGTTAGATGCCTCGGCCAAGGCATCTCCTAGAATGATTTTGGTAGGGGCTAAGTTTAAGAAATTCATAAGTCGAAAAGTTTTGATGAAAAGAAATTGTTTGGTATGGATTGAAACAAATGTTGAGTTATGAATATTATTGAGATATAACATTTTTATGTTGTCTCCATCTACTCGGCTTTAGATGCTTTCGATGGTAATTGTTTACTCACTGGGATTATGTAATCTCACCCCTCTTCCTATCCATATTTCAGGCTCATGATGGGTTGTAAATAATCGGTTGCATCGAGGACTGCAATTGGATTGCACTTCTAGAAAAACTGTAGGTTCACTGCTTTCATCATAATTGGTTAGTCAGGGACCCACGTGTCACTGTAGTTTAAATTTCATACTTTGGTCGTTTGTATCTTACTATGCATTAATATAATTATCTTTTATGCTGCGAAAATTAATTCTCAATAGCGGTATAAAAATTGTTTTATAAGAAAATAATTTGTTTTATTGAATATTTTAATTATATTAAAACAGTTAAAATTTTACTTCAAATGAACATTTTAGACTTCTAAAATTACTTTTAACTATAAAATATATGTTCTCTACTCATCTTCTATATTTTTGCTCGGTTTTGGGGTTTTCGAGAAAAAATGACGAAAATGCCCAGTGAGCCAAAAGACAATATATTTTCATTTTTTTTGAATTTGAAAATAACTTTTGATTTTTAAAATGTGATATTTAATAACTGTTGCTCACTAGGGAGATGTGGAAGTTGATACAAAAGCCTTGCGAGGTTTCAGTAGGTGTTTGGGGTATGAATACCTATCGAGATTTTGCGGCAGTTGTCACGAGCTCGATGGGGAGTTCCAAGTCATGACATAAATAATAAAGAATTCTAAGCTTGACACTTGTCACAATTTCATTGGTCCATAATTTAAATATTTATCCTTTAAACTTTATTTCTCTACCATATAAAATGTCATATTTATCCACTCCAATAATAAATGAAATTCATAAATTTGACAAGTGTTGGGTGGCGAAAATTACAATTTTGCCCCTTGGGTGGTAAAATGACAATTTTTCCCCTATGCTTCGAAAAATACCAAATTTACAATTTTTCACTTCTAAACCTCAAATTATACTCTAAATGATCAATCTTAGTTAAATGTGATCAAAATCTTTTCTAAAAATTCTCATTTTGTCCTCGAGTCGCAAAATAACCATTTTGTCCCTAGGTAGTCAATATTCTAGATTGACTCCAAATCAGTCCTCGAACTCTGAATCATCATTTTAAGTTATTCCTAGATTGTAAAATTTTCAATTTCAGCTTAAAATCTCTATTTGATCTAGTTCGAGGCTTAAATAAACTTTGTTGTACCTCTAGGTACAATACTGACTTTTGTCGATTTTTCGGGGCTTTGCAAGTATGCAGGCATCTATCACTCATATGTATGACATGGCAAATACTCTGTAAGGTCGGGCTTGACAGATTATCTCCCATAAAGAAGAGGGATCATAACCTTAAATAATTTCATAATTTCCTTCTTTATATTCAACCATGAGTAGACTGCCTAAATCTACAATAGTAACCACAAATTCTTTTCCGTTCAAGAATACATTTAGGCCATTTTCCACAAAGTCCTCAGGTTCTTCTAGTTCTATCACGACCCGGAACTCCCATCGGGCCCATGACAAACGCCGAGATGTCTCGATAGACATTCCTACCCTGAATGTTGATCGAAACCTCACAAGGCTTTAATACCAGCTTTCGTACCTCCTCTGTGAGCAACAGTTGTCAAATCTCATGTTTCAAAGAATTTTGAGCTTTTTCCAACTTAAAACAATAGAAAAATAATTTTTGTAACATAGGGGTATTTTGGTCATTTTCCTTTAAAAATCTCCAAACTGGATAAAAACGTAGTAAGTGAGTAGATAACACATATTTCATGATTAAAAATAAATTTAGATGTCTAAAACGCCCGTTTGAAGTGAAATTGTGAATTCTTGAATATAATAAAAATATTCAATAAAATAATCTATTTTCTTATAAAACAATTTTTATAGAAGTCTCAGTAAATAATTTTTGGGACGTAAAAATATAAATAATTCATACATACAGTACTAAGAATAACTAGAGTATGCAATTCAATATACATTGACCAGTGGGCCCCCGAACAACGAAATTGTTCTAAGGCTATGAGTTGGAAAAATTTTGGATTTCCAAGGTTGCAACTCCAAAATTCATCTCTCGACGATATCAACTAACTACCGAATATCCTGAGCTTGAAATGGATGGAAAGAAGGGTAGTGAGATTATAAAATCCTAGTGAGTAAACAAATATCACCTAAAATATCTAAAGTCGAGTAAACGGAGACAATGAAATCTTCCCATCACAATAGGTTTCATAGCATAAAGATTTATCCCAATCCATATAAATATTTGTGTTTTGTCCAAACAATTAATAAGGCTTATGGTTTTCTTTAAAACTTGGCTCATGCCAAAACCAATATTCGAGGACACTTGATCGTCATCAGAGTCCGACCCAGTCCACCAAGGCTGTAAAAGTTTCATATATGCATAAAACTCTTTTTTTTTTTTTGCATTTGGAAACACAGCCGTTCCTTGGCATTGACTAAGTTCGCCTTCTCGTGGTGGTTTGGCGTGAAATGAACTCTGTCATACCTCAAGACATACCCTTTACGCCTCTACAATTGAGATAAAAATATGTAGTGGGGTTTATTGTGCCCCCTCTAAATAGGTTGGTCCACAGAAACCCGTCTACTACAGTAGTTCATATCCTTCCAATTCAATAAACATTTCAATAGCATGACTTGGCAATTTCATTGCTAACCAATTTATCAGGCCAAAGCAGACAGTTAACATTTTTCAATACAGTTATCAATTCAGCCAATCATGCCATAATATCATAAGCCATTTGATTCAAATCATAATTTACAATACATCGTGTGGTCTCTAATTATTCTAATTTCAAATCAGTCATCCAATTTTCAATTCAATTTATAAAAATTTAATTTATTCCCTAAATTCACATTTTTCTCATAAAACAACAATTCGCCATTTAAAATCATTTTTCCATAAAATCACCACATTGAGTAAAATTACTCTAGATAATTAAGGCGATAATAAGGTTACTCACTGTACTAGGAGTTCGAAATACTCCTATCCTCGGTTGTCGAGTACATTCTCTTACCCGTATTAAATGGCTCACCACCTATCCATAATACATGATACGAAATTCAATAATTTGAGTTAAACAGTTATAAACTATTTCAGGCTCTTATCTATATATATGCATGACATAGGATGTGAAAGGTTCAGGTAATCGCTTAATCACGGTGTTCGACCTAACTTGCTTATACACGACTTAAATTGCTAAAACCTTCAATTCAACTCCAATTCAATTCATTTCACTTTCAATACTCCAATTATATCCAAAATACCTCAATGATTGTGAATGTAATTTAATTTATCAGTCCTGAACCATAAAACACATATGTCTATACATTAGGTAAAAATTCAGATTTTCATGCCAATTTTTCCCATTTAATTTTTAACATCACCAATTATCAAATTCCATCAAAATACCATAAAATATCACAATTTCCAGCCTCAATATTCCCCCTATGAAATTCGGCTATAAAGGATTTAATGAAGAACAAATTATTTTAGTGCTAAATTTTCATGCTTGATTTTTAGGCTACACATTACTAACTAACTAAAAACACTAGATTACACTAAAATCTAACCAAATTAACCATTATTCTCTCTCTCTACATGTTCGGCCAGCATGGGTTCATCATGCAAACTTGAGTTCTAAGCATGGAAAATGAGAAAGAAATCATGGGGAAAGTAGATCACAAGTAAAAATCAAGAAAATTTACCTTTACTTGCTAAATCCCTTGAAATCCCACACCTTTTCTTCAATTTTTCCTCCTAGGGTTTCTTTTCTTTCTTTCCCACTTTTCTTCTTGCTATGGCCAACCATGATGAAGAGAATGGGATGGTGTGAGCTGATTTTTATAGCAAAATAATAAAATAATCTAAACTTGCCACATGTCATCATTTAATTTGTCCATTTTTTTTATACTTATCCTTTAAACTCTATTTGACCACCACATAAAATGCCATAATTATCCATACCAATAATGAGTAAAATCCATAAATTTGACAAGTGTTGCGTGGTGAAAATTCCACTTTTGCCCTTGGGGTGGAAAATTACCATTTTGCCTTTGTGCTCGAAAAAATGTCAGAATTTAAAATTTTCACCTCTCAAACTCAAATCATACTCCAATAAGTCAAATGTGGTCAAAATCTTTTCTAAAAATTTCCATTTTATCCTTGAGTGGCAAAATTACCATTTTGCCCCTAAATCTCAAAAATTCCAATTTGACTCCAATTCGATCCTCGAACTCCGAATTACCATTTTAAATCATTCTAGGAATGTGAAATTCCCAATTTCATCTTAAAATCTCCATTTGATCTAGTTCAAGGCTTAAATCAACTTTGTTGTACCTCTAAGTACAATACCAACTTTTGTCGATTTTTTGGGGCTTTCCAAGTATGCAGGCATTCTATCGCTCATATGTATGACATGGCAAATACTTTGTAAGGTCGAGCTTGATAAGTTCATTTTCACTTAGTTCTATGCTAGCATAAAATTCTTTCAGTAAACAAGCACTATATGTTCTATTCTTAAAGGTACTTAATTCCTTCAATTTCAATTTCCTCAAAATAATCAGATAACCCTTCTTTAATTTTTGGAATCCCACTAAAATTGTCCTAATCAATATATTTTCCATATGAAATTGGTGCATTTTTTTATCTTTTTAAATCTGTCTTTATGAACTTCATTTTTAAATTTAGAGGAAGGAAGAGTACCTTTCTTATTGACTTTTCCTTTTTCCTTCTTCTTTTCAAATTTTTGCTTTTTCTGTTTTTGCTTCTTTTCAATCTTCTCTATCATCGAAGCTGACCCATCTTTCTTCTTTTTCTTTTACATTTCTAATGGTGGACTGTCCTCCATTGGTCATTTACTTGTTTTCTTTTCTACAATATCTTTAGATTGAGAGGATTTGACCATTGAATTTGAGTGGTTTCAGATTTTGGGTTTTGAAAGTTTGAGAGGTAAAGGTTTCAATTTTGATAGGGGTGCCTTCAGATGGGAGAAAATGGTGTGGGAGGAAGTTTTAGAGAAGTTATTTCTTCTTTGGAAACTGTCAAACTTCCTCTTTTAATTTTTGTCAGTTACTTTTTTAAAAAAAAATTCAAAAATTACCTCTTTTTGTTTTTTGGTTTAATGATTTTTCTTTTTCCTCTTTCACCCGGTAAACTTGTTCTGTTTCCTTTTATTATTTTTCTTTTACCTACTTAGTTGGCTAAGTGTTATTCTTTTTCAACTAAGTCCATAAAGAAAAAAATACAAAATGCTCTTAGTTGATTAAGCGATACTCTTAATCAACTAAGTACCTATTGTCTTCTAAATGACAAGCTTAGAAATTTTTTTAAGCTCCTATACATTAACCATTCCTAAATATCTTCTAATCTCATAAAATCTTTTTTCATTTAAGGGCTTAGTAAATATATTAGCTAATTGTTGCAAAGTGCTAACAAACTCAATCTGGATGTCAACTTTAATCACATGGTCTCTAATAAAATGATGTCTAATCTCAATATGTTTAGTCCTAGAATGTTGTACAAGATTCTTTGATATATTGATGGCACTCGTGTTATCACAAAATATTGGTACATTATGCATTGTTACTTCAAAGTCCTTTAATTTGTTGGAAGTGCAACAGAGTTCTGTTTCTTACTTGACTAAGACACTAGCATGCTTCCTAAAAGCTGACAGTTTCATTAGTGCTATTTCTATCTGTTTTGCTTCTAGCAAAGTCTGCATCGAAATAACCTACAAGACTAAATGATGATTCTCTAAAGTACCATATTCTTAAAGTTTGTGTTTCTAAGAGGTACCTAACGATTCTCTTAACAGCAATTTAGTGTGACTCTTTGGGTTGTGATTGAAATCTTGCACACAAGCATACACTAAATTGAATATCAAGTCCGCTTGCTGTTAAGTAAAGTAATGAGCCAATCATACCTCTATAGAGTTTTTGATCAACAATTTTTCCTTGCTCATCAGCATCAAGTTTGGTGGATGAACTCATTGGTGAGCGAATCGATTTCAACTTCAGCATATCAAACTTTTTTAGCATGTCTTGAATGTATCTTTCTTGGCTGATGAAGATACCCTTCTCACTTTGTTTGATTTGAATGCCAAGAAAGAATTTCAACTCACCCATCATGCTCATTTTGAATTCACCCTGCATTTCTTTAACAAAGTGCTTGCACAAAACCTCATTAGTAGCACCAAATACAATGTCATCCAATAAGTTTGCACAACAATTAAATCATTTAAGCACTTTTTAATAAACAATGTTGTGTCAATACTTCCTCTACTATATCCTTTCTCAACTAAGAACTTTGAGAGTCTTTCATACCAAGCTCTTGGAGCTTGTTTCAGTCCATACAAAGCCTTATGTAATTTGAAAACATAATCAAGTTTCTCAAAGTCCTCAAATCCAAGTGGTTGCTCTACATAGACTTCCTCTATAATAGAACTATTTAAGAATGCACTTTTAATATCCATTTGAAATAGTTTAAAGTTCATGAAACATGCAAATGCAAGCAATAATCTTATAGCTTCTATCTTAGCAACAGGAGCAAATGTTTCATCATAATCAATGCCTTCTTCTTAGTTGTACCCTTAGGCCACTAGCCTCGCATTGTTCCTAATGACATTTCTTTACTTATCTACCTGATTTCCAAACACCCATTTAGTGCCAACAATTGTGTTGCAGCATAAATCCTGAGCCATGATCGGCACATGGGCTCAATGGGCATAGCCCACCAAGCCCAAGCAAGCCTTTTATTTCATTCTCGATTATCATTCTCAGTCGTCATTTCTAAAACCACATATCGTAATTCTCAAAAATAAATATTTCAGTAACATTTTATGACAACTAAACATTCATACTTGTATTATGTCAAAATAGTGTCTTCCATTTGCCAACTCATAGTGGCATTATTAATCAAATATACATGTCTTATTTATAACATGAATCCTAATGATTTATATTATATATACATGTATACAAGGAAAGGACTCTTGACCGTCAGCAGAGTGACTTTGAGTAAAGGTACCGCTATTGAGATGCTAAAGTACCTACCAAAAAGATGAGCATACATGGACAGTCAATCTAGGTCCTAACTACCTCTGAATCTGAAAACATGAAATTTAAAAATGTGAGTATAAAACTCAATGAGTGAACATAAGAAGGGAACAAGCAAACGATACGGAAGATTTTAAAAACATGATGCACTTTTGTTAAAAACAATGCAACTTAGTTTGATTTTTTGAATCCCTTAATTCAACCCTTAAATATTTAATTCCTTAGCATTGAAAAATTTCATGATAAACCATGAAGTTGAAAGAGTGAAAATTTCAAAAATGTCCAAGCAAGACAAGCAAAACAGAGGTTTCTCGATGCAGCAAAAAGGCATTCTTGGTTTGCATATGTCTCGGTTTTTCAAACATATCTTCCACTACAGAAGTCCAATTGACATGATTTTTAGACCATTAGATAGCTAAGAGGCTGGACTACAAATTTGTTGTTGACCACTTTGCTCAGTTCTGATGGAAGGTGGACAAAATTGTTGTTAAAGTGAGAGCACTACACCACTATTCGAGAGTTTCTGGCTGCAGCAAGAATCCATTTTCACTGCAGCTAGAATGGATTCTTGCTACAGTAAAAAACAAAACCCAAGCTAACCTTGTAAGTCTGAGAGTTTCTGGCTATAGATAGAAAAATTCTCTTTGTAGCGAGAAACATGACAACCAAGGAAGAGTTTCTTTTCGTAACAAAAAGGTCGTTTTTATTGCTATATATAGAAAATTCATCTCAACCACATCAAAAATCAATTTGAACACATTAATATTAATCAATTTTTTAACATCCAGTATAATGACATGTCCTTTTCACAAGCTTTTCATATTAAATATAAACAATTGCATAGTATATATAATCATCTCTATGGCATATATATAGAAACATGTCTACACCCAACAGTCCTCAGCTCATGTGCCCTCCCTACTCGTACATGGCTTGGTCATCATCAGGTCATGTGCACTTCTACACTGCATATAGCTGGGTCATCATCAGCTCATGTGCACTTCCACGGGCACATAGTTGGGTCATCATTATCAAACAAAAGGAACCTCTAATGCATAATATACATATCCATATAATGAGATAATGCATGAACTATTCATATTGCACGTTTCACAAGATGGAAACATTTCACCAAGGGCTTGTTCCAAAAGTTTTTTTTTTTAGCAAAAACAAATGAACTTCTAAATAATTTATTTAACATGTAGGCACTTCCTAAAACATTTTGAAATACAATTTCACTCATCGGTTCTTGTTGATTCATTAAGTCGACTCTAACTTCTAGTAATGTTCCAAATGGACATGTGAGGCCTTGTTGGAACCTATCACACACACAACATCACAACCAACCCAATTTGCATGAATACATTTCTAAAAGCTATTTATTAAATCAAGCTCTACTTGTTATTCCTAGCTAGCTTCCAATTACCATTTGATTGGCTATCTATTCTCTCCACCCTAGTATCACTAGAAAGCAATAAACAAACCTCAAAAATAAAACTACCCACAACTCCAATTACTAGCCATTATCAACAATCTAAAATCGATCCTCATTCATTACTCACCTTGGTGGATTTATAGTTGAATCCTTTCTAAAAAATACCTAAGCTATTATGGAAAATCCCTCTTTCTCTCTTTAAACTTCTAGCTAGTGAGAGAAAGTATTGAAGAAAAACTTTTTAAGGGTTTTAAGGTGAGAGAGTAAAAGAGTATGAAAAACCTTATAACAAGGTGGGTAAAAGCATAAAATTTGAGGTTAGTTTGAGAGGGTGATGGAAGCTTAGAGAGAAGCTTTCATGGAGATGAGAGAAACATGAGATGGGAGTAAGAAGAAGAAGAAGTTGTTGGAGAAATGACGAAGGTGCTAGAAAATGAGATATTTATAGCCAAAACTTATCTAAATTTCACTTAAATTGCCAAAATGCCCTTCACTAGGTGGCTTATCTTCCTTCAATCCTTTGTGTAATCTTTTTACTTTTTTGAAATCGAGACAAGATCCATAATAGTCTAGAAATACTCGTGTAAAACCCGACTATATAAAATATATGCCATGTTATCCATGTGCTGGATGAAATGTTTGTATACTTGAAGGCCTTGGAAAGGTATTAAAAGTTGATATTATAACTAGAGGAATAACTAAGTGGAATTATGCTTCGAACTAGTTAAAATAGGAATTTTAAGGTGAAATTGAGAATTTCACAATTCAGGGATGACTTAAAACGATAATTCGAAGTTCGATGGCTGATTTGGGGTCAATCAGGAATATTGACCGATTAGGGGCAAAATGATCATTTTGCCACTTAAAGTTGAAATTTGGTTATTTAATGAAATTTTTGATCAAGATTAATCATTTGAAGTATAATATGGGGTTTGGCAAAGAGAAATTTTAATTCTCGATATTTTTGGAGCATAGGGGCAAAATGATAATTTTACCACCCGATGACAAAATGGGAATTTTTAGAAAAGATTTTGATCCCATTTGACTAAGATTGATCAATTGGAGTGTAATTTAATGTAAAGTGAAAAAACTGTAATTTCGGTACTTTTCGGAGTATAGGGGTTAAATTGTAATTTTGCCACCCCAGGTGCAAAACGGTAATTTTTCACCCTCAATATTTGTTAAGACCAAGGGATTTTATTTATCATAGAAATGGATAAATATGAAAAATTGTGTGGTGGAGAACTAAAGAATTAAAAGTCAAATATTTAAATTTTGGGCCAATGGGAACATGCCATGTGTCATGCCTTTATTACTTTATTATTTTCTTTATAAAAAGGCATAAAAATCAGCCCATTTTTTCCATAATGGTCGGCCAAACAAGCGGAGAAGAGAAACCAAGGAAGAACAAACCCTAGGTGGGAAAATTCAAAAGGAAAGTGTGAGAATTCAAGGAATCAAGCTAGGTAAGGTGAAATTTCTTTATTTTTCCTTGAGATCTACACTACCCATGCTTTATTTTCTCATTTCCATGGCTGAAATCAAAGTTTGAAAATGGGTATCATGCTGACCGTACATGGGGAAAGGATTTTTATGCTTGAATTTAAATAGATTTCTTGCTAGATTAGTGTTTTTGGTTAGTTAGTTATGTGTAGGGTGAAAATAAGTGAAGAAAATCATAATATTTTTGGTATCCATCAATGGCCGAATGTCTCTTGTAGTGTGTGTGATGGATTGGTTTTGTTTCAAGAGAAATTGGCTAGAAAATGATGAATTATGGTGAGAAAATGGAATAGGAAAACTTTTAGTGATAATACACCAATATGGCTGAAATTTCCATGAAGAAATAGAAAGGTAATTGAGCTGAATTTTAGGTTATTTGATTGACATTTGGTGATTTGTGGTATTAGAAAAGAAGTGGAGCAATTTGGAGTTAAATTGGACACAATGGCCATTTAATCGGGTAATAGACCGAATTAGGTCAACACCGTGTTTAAGCAAGATTCAGACAATTTTTGCATCTCATAGCATGCATTAGTGGTCTAAATTAGTTTATTACAATTTAAGGGCAATGTGGTAAATTTCCCAATTTTGTATTGTATAAAAGCAGCGAGTCCTCCGAGAAAGGCAAGGAATGGCACCCGAGGATCATTAGTCAAAGTACCTCAAGAATTCGAACTTCTGAAAAACAATGAGTGAACTTACTATCGCCTCAATTATCTGAAGTGATTTTTATCTGTTTTTGGTGATTTCTAAGAAAAGGGATTTCAAAGATAAATTTTTATGTTTTATAAATAAATGTGTTTAAATGAAATTATTTCATAAATTGTTTTGAAATCTACTATAATTTTGAAAAATAGAGTACTTGGAGACTGTTGTTTGTTGTATAATAAATTCTACTTTTAAATTGATATGGCTTATGAAAATGTGGCATGGTTGGCTTATTGGTTATTGTGTTGGAAACTATACGAAATGATGTTTGCCGTGCAGGCTTGTTAGTATTAAAATGGCCTAGTCATGCTGCTAAAATTTTTGTTAATTTGGTGGGATATTTAGTAGCTACTTTCGTGGACCGAACCTATTTAGAAGGGCACGGTATACCCCATATATTATACCTCTAATGAGAGGCACGAAGGGTAACTCTTGAGGTATCACAGAGTTCACTGTACGTCAAACCACCACGTGGTAGTGAACTCTGCTAACGCCAAGGAATGGCTGCATTTTGAGAAATTATGAAATTTAAACAGCCTTAGCGATCTCGGTCGGATACCTCTGATCAAGGTGTCACATAGTATGATTCTGTTGGCGTAAGCCAAGTTTTTAGAAATTCATAAGCCATAGTAATTTTTCGTGTAAAAATGAATTTATTTTAACCAGTGAAAAAAACTGAAATATTACGAATTCTTTTATGAGGAGTTATTTATTCATCTCCATTTACTCGCCTTTAGATAGTTTAGATGATATCTGTTTACTCACTGGGATTTTATAATCTCAACCCCCCTCATTTCCTCACATTTCAGGCTCAGGAAATTCCATAATTAGCAGATTTTGTCAAGGACCATCAATTGGACTTGAATCGGCAAAAGCTATAGGTTCTCAGCTTTCGATGTATTTTGGTTAGTTGTGGGCCCACGTGTCACTGTAATTTAAATTTCATACTTTGGTTGTTTATATTATAGTATGTAAGAATATATTTAATTTTTAAGCTACAAAAATTATTTACCGATAGTTTTATAAATATTGTTTTAGAAAAAAATAGATTATTTTATTAAATATTTTATTATATTCAAATAGTCAAAATTTTACTTCAAATGAACGTTTTAGATACTTAAATTTAGTTTTAATCACTAAATATATGTTTTCTACTTACCTACTACGTTTTTAGCCAATTTTGAGATTTTCAAAAAAAAATGATGAAAATGCCCCTGTGAGCCAAAAAATAATATTTTAATGTTCTGATTTGGAAATGACTCGAAATCCTTTGAATTATGATATTTGATAACTATTGCTCATCGGGGAAGTGCGAAAGCTGATGCTAAGCCTTGCGAGGTTCCGGTCGGCATTTCGGGTAATTAGTGCCTATCGGGACGTCGCAACGGTTGTCAAGGGCCTGATGAGGAGTTCTGGGTCGTAACAATTCTAGTGGTATCAGAGCATTTGGGTTTTAAAAGATCAGAGTTTTAGTTTTAAAGTGTTTTGAAAATTTACAATGTCAGTGTGGCTCGAGTTAAGTTAGGTTAAGGGAATGCATTAGCATATAGCACTTAAAATTACCTAAACTCACTTTGTTTATTTCATAGATCGCCATGTCTAGGAAGGATGAAAATACTGATACTTCTGGGAATGTTAGTGAGGAATCATTGGACTCTACAGCTAGGATTCGTAGGCGCTCGGTACCTAATAGCCCGAAAAGATATCTTTTTAGAGTTCCTCTTAACTGGACTCCCTTAGATTTGAGAGCACAAGTTCGGACACCGGAAAGCTCTAGCACTAGTGATACCGATGAAAGTGCTAGCAGCAATGATGTTAATGTAAGTATAAGGAATTCCATCTCGAGAGAGGTTGAGAGATGTGCTGAAGCGAGGGAAAGAAAAAGAATGCAAGAGAAGATTTTTTTAATAGGAGAGCATCTCCATCGGTTGTTAGACATTTTCCTCCTGGGTGCGGAAGAAATGCAGCCCCGATAAGTGATGAGGAATGCCGAAGGATCCAACAAGCTTAGATTGGGGAACAAAGAGAAAAATCTCAAGAAATGAAAAAGAATTTGGAAAAGGATCTTGGGGAAAAACGAGAGTAGAATTTTAACACTCGTTGAGTTTTGTATTGACTTGACTTTAGGGAGTTGTAGTAAACAAGGAAATAGTTGTAACTATCTTTGTAAAAGAACTAAGAGCTTGTTTTGCTTAGTATAACTTATACGAATTATAAGGTAGTTGTTCAAAAGGTTTGATATGTATAGTAATATTCTGATATGACAAAAGTAAACTAGTAAAATCGTTATTGCGGAAGAATAATTATTTTAGCGACATGGTCGAACATTTTACATAATTATGGTGGACTGATGAAGAAAGTCAATAGTGAATTAAGCGACTACAAAGTCTGATAAGAAGTTATTCATTTTATAAATGTGATTAATCAAGAATTCATGAATAAGGTCGAACTCTTGACGATAGGCGATATGTAATCTGGAGTATACATAACTAAGAGCAAATTGGAAATTAGTATTTAATAAAATTGCACTGAATATTACAGTAAAGGTATATGAATGTCAATAGTGAAATATATTCAAAGCAAGATATATGGAGACTAAGGACTTTGATCAACAACTGCAATAGAAAGTTAACCCTACAAATGGCAGTCTCCATGATTGTAATAAGTATGGAGGTTATTAATATATAAACATGCGTTAAATTGTTAAAGTTATAAATGGCTTTGAGGATGAATCTATAATTGTTTAAGTCCTCAATAAACTTCTACTAGAGCATTGTGCTGAAGCAATTTGGAAACATATGAGGAAAGCATAAGAGAATACTACTTGAATTGAAAAGCTCCTACGTGGACTTAGATATTGGGAGCGGTGTCACGACCCGGAACTACCATCGGGCCCGTAACAACCTCCCCGATGTCCCGATAGGCCCTCATCCCCTGAGAGTAAATCGAGACCTCGCAAGGCTCTTGTACCAGTTTTTCAACTCCCCTGTGAGTTTCTATTTACTAATTTCATGTTTGTAAGCATTTCATCCAATTTCGGATCAAAATAGTGAAAAAGACGAAATTCGCTACACATGGGCGTTTCGGTCATTTTTGTCGAAAATTTTGAAATTTGGTAAAAATGCTATATATGCGTAGAGAATACATAATTCGCAACTGAAAATGAAATCAGATATCTAAAACATGCAGTTTAAGTGAAATTATATTTAATAGAATAAAATAAAAATATTCCATAAAATAATGTATATTCTTATAAAACAATTTTTATATAGATATCCGAAAATAATTTTTGTAGCGTGAAAGCAAATATATTATTACATACTGTAATACAGTTAACTGAAGTATAAAATTTAATTTACAATGCTAAGTATGCCCAAAACATAGAGATATGGACTAGGAGATGAACCTTTGAAAATTAAGGTTGCCACTCCAAACTTTCTCCTCAACAAAAACCCTCTATCTACTGATGCTTGTGAGCCTGAAATGGGGGGGAAATTGAGGGTGGTGACGTTTACAACTCAGTGAGTAAATAAATACCATCCACGACATCTAAAGTCGAGTAGATTGAGACAATATAAAAACGCGATATCACAATATAGTTCATAACACCAAATTTAGTACAATCATACAAAACAATTTCAGTTTATCAAAACACAAGGTTTATGATTCCTTTCGTAAAAACTAGGCTTAGGCCAGATTTCATACTTGTAGACACTTGATCAGAGCGTCCAATCGAGTCTGCCAAGGCTGTTAAAATTTCTTAGTCGTTCAAAACACAGCTGATCTTTGGCGTTGGCTAAGTTCAACTTCACGTGGTGGTTCGGCGTGAAGTGAACTCGATCTTTACCTCAGGAGTTACCCTCCATGCCTCTCGTACCGAGGTAAAAATAATCACTGGGTTTACCATGCCCCTCTAATAGGCTGGTCCACGGAAACCCGCCACTGCAGCGACTAATTAACCCACCAATCAAAAAAAATTTTGCAGCATAACATGGCCAATAAAATTCTACCTAGTATGCTTAGACAAAGGAAAACAGTCACATATTTCATACAAATATAAATCTAGCCAGCATGCTTCCCAAGATCATAAGCCATATATTTGAAATTAAATACATAAACACAAGTTCAGCACAAGTCTCCACATACTCAGTGTTATAAAATCAATTCTTTTCAATTTAAAACTTATTTATAAAATTCAATTCATTAAAAGAATGAAAACAGGTAAAATTACTCTAGATATTGAAAACAGTAATTTATCCACTCACTATTTTAGGAGTTCGAAACACTCCTAGTTTCGGTCGTCCAACATAATTTCTTTACTTTTGTCGGAGGGTTCACCATCTATACGTTACAGGCTACACGAATTTCAATAAATTATGTCAATAAATCATAATTGATTTCAGGCTCTATAATTCTAAATGAGTGCATGAAATGCAATGCAAACTGTCCGAATAACCGTCTAAACACGGTATTCGACCTAGTTTGCCTACACGCGTCCGAATTGGCTAAAGTCTCCAAATTAATTCCAAATTGATTTCTTTCAATTTCTATACTCTAATTACACTCAATTTACCTTAGTGATTGTGAATGTGATGCAAATTATCACTCCGAATCACATAGTGCACTGGTTTGCACTTTAGGCAAAAATTTCAATTTTTGCACCAAAATTTCCCATTAATTTTCTAACTTTATAATTCATCAAAATTCACCTAAATACCTAGAAGGTTCGGCCATAAGCAGTTCAAGGTGGAAAATTATGTTTTCTTGCTAGTTTTTGCTATATTTCATTTCTACCTAACTAAAAACATTAAATCAACCTAAAATCTATCAAAATAATTGATCAAAATCCCTCCATGGAGGTTCGGCCAGTATGGGTGTGTTATACCCACATGTGATTTTTGCATGGAAATTGGAAAAAAAAGCACGGGTAGTGAAGAACAGTAAGAAAAATCAAGAAATTTACCTTGTTCAAGCTTGATTCTTTGAATTCTCTCGATTTCCCCTTGATTTTCAGCCCAGGGTTTTTGTTTTCTTTTCTTCCTTCTTTACTTTGCTTTGGCCAACCCTCACAAGGGTTCTTGGCTGAATTTTTAGCCTATTTATAAGCTAAATAAAATATTATTTAATTTTAACACATTTTAATTTTTTATTAATTCTTTATTTATTAATCATCCATTTGACTTTCTTTCTCCATCACACATTTTTCTTCACTTATCCATAGCTTAAATGAAGTTTTTAGACTTAGCCAAAATCTTGGTGGAGTAATTTTCAAAAATTACACTTTTACCCCCGTAAAAGTGAAAATTTACATTTTTGTCCCAAAATTTGAAAAATTGTCAAAATTCATATTTTCCACTCCTCATACTCATATCATACTTCAATTAATCAAATTTGATCCAAATCCTTTTGAAAATTCAAATTTTATCCTCGGGTGACAAAATGACCATTTTACCTCTAGAACACTAAAATTTCGGATTGACTCAAAATCAACCCTCGAACTCCTAATTATCATAATATGACACTCTGGGGTTTCAAAATTCTCAAATTCATCCTCAAATCTCTATTTCAACTAGTTCAAGGTTCAATTCTCTTAATCGTACCACTAGGTACACTATCGACTTTTAACTAGTTTTTCGAGGCAATTCAATATGCAAGCACGCTATCAAATACATGTAAATGGCATATCAAAGATAAAATACGGTCAGTCTTTACAGCACTACCCCCCTTAAAATAAAATTTTGACCTCAAAATTTAACTTTTCTTTGAGAAAGGTGGGGATACTGCTTCTTCATCTGCTGCTCAGCCTCCCATGTCATTTCTTCCATCCGATCATTCTTCCACAAAACTTTAACCATTGGAATGTTCTTATTCCTCAACACTCGATCTGTCTTATCTAAGATATGCACTGGTTGAACCTCAAACTTCAAACCTTCGTGCAACTCGATTTGAGGTGCCTCGAGAATGTGGGAAGGATCGGGTACATACTTTTTTACCATCGAAACATGGAAAACATTGTGGATCTGATCCAACTCCGGAGGTAGTTCTAATCTATACGCCACTGGACCGGTCCTTTCACTGATATGAAATGGCCCGATATACCTCTGGTTAAGCTTTCCTCGTTTCACAAATCGGATCCCACCTTTCAATATCCATTTAAATTACCACAATTTATTATCATAATAAAATAAGATAAAATTTAATATCTTAAATTACCCAAATTGTTACCTTTCCTTGGAGAAACTTTAAGAAAAACTCTGTCGCTAACTTCAAACTCTAAGTCCTTCCTCCGCTTATCAGCATAACTCTTTTCTCTATATTGGGCTACCTTCAAGCACTCTCGTATAATCTTGACTTTATCATTTGTCAAGTCAATCAATTCCACATTAGCCAATTTTCTTTCACCCACTTCATCCCAGCAAAGTGGAGTTTGACATTTCCTTCCATACAAAGCCTCGTATGATGCCATATTGATACTAGACTGGAAGCTGTTGCTGTAAGCAAATTCCACTAACGGCAAGTATCTATCCCAACTCCCAATGAAATCCATGGCACAAGCCCGTAGCATGTCTTCTAAGGTCTGAATGGTCCTATCTGACTGACCATTCGTTTACGGGTGAAAAGCAGTACTAAATCTCAAATTGGTTCCGAGAGCTTCTTGGAACTTTGGCCAGAATCAAGAGGTAAATCGAGGATATCGATCTGACACTATGGAAACTGGAACTCCATGTAGCCTTACTATCTCATCGATATAGAGTTTCGTCAATTTCTCTATAGAATATGTACTATGAATTGCTAGGAAATGAGTGAACTTAGTCAATCGATCTACGATTACCCAAATGGCATCCTTTCCACTCTGCTTCCGTAACAATCCCAACACAAAATCCATAGTTACATGTTCCCATTTCCATTCAAGAATAGGTAAGGACTAAAGAGTACCTGCTAGCTTTTGATGCTCCGCCTTAATCTGTTGACAAACGAGACATTTTGCTATGAATTATGTTATGTCTCGCTTTATACCCAGCTACCAATAATTCTCCTTGATGGTTCTATACATGTTGGTGCTTCCGGGATGTAAGGCGTAAACAAATGAATGGGCTTCTTCCATTATAGCCTACCTTAACTGATTCTCCTTAGGTACACAGATTTGATTTCTAAACATTAATATGTTATCATCCCCGAATCTGAATTCGCTAACCCTTCCATCATGCAACCTTGAAATTTCCTTTCTTAATTCATCATCATACCTTTGAGACTCCTTGATCTGATCGAACAATGTGGGTTTCACAATAAAGCTAGCCAATAGGGATACGTCCTCACCATTCTTCAATTGGACCCCTAGAGATTTCATCTCTAATAATACCAAAAAATAATGACTCCGAAGTGTAGCTAAAGACAATGAAGACTTATGACTTAAGGCATCAGCTACCACATTTGCCTTTCTCAAGTGATAGTCGATCACCAAGTCGTAATCTTTTATCAACTCCAACCACCGTCTTTGTCTCAAATTAAGCTCCTTTTGACTGAGCAAATACTTGAAACTCTTATGATTTATAAATACCCGGCAATGCTCACCGTACAAGTATTGTATCCAGATTTTCAAAGCAAAACCACAGCTACTAGCTCCAAATCGTGGGTAGGGTAATTTGCTTCATGCCTCTTCAGCTGCCGATAAGCATAATGTCAAACCCTGATCTATAAAATAATTATGATGTGATTTACATGCTCAGTAGAATGTCTGCATATTTGGAAAGTTTGAGAAAATCGTTAAAAGACGATATTGTCCCTGATGGTACCATTAAGTCGATTAAGCCTCGAATGAGTTTGTGAGACCTTGTCGAATTTGTTAAAAGCCGGTATTGTACCTAATGGTACAATTAAGTCGATTCGATCCTTGAACTAGTTCAAATAGAAATTCTAAGAGGAATTTAAAAATTTTGAAACCCACAGAATGATTTAGAATAGTGATTCGGAGTTCAAGGTCCCGTTTAGAGTCCATTAGAATAATTGACCGATTAGGGACAAAAAGGTCATTTTACCATTTGATGATAAAATGGAGATTTTTAGCCAAGATTTGATCACATTTCACCAAGAATAACTATATGAAATATAATTATGATTATTGGAGTATAAAATGATGTTTAGAAGTGAAAAATTATGATTCTCGGTATTTTTAGAGCATAAGGGCAAAATGGTAATTTTGCCACTAGAAGACTAAACGAAAATTTTTATGAAAATATTTTTACCCCATTTGGTTAATATTGATCAATATTAGTGTTATTTGAGGTTGAAAAGTAAAAACAATGTGATTTCGGTACATTTCAGAGTATAGGGGTAAAATCGTAATTTTACCATCTCAAGGGCAAAATGGTAATTTTCCACCACCAGAACATTTTTTTCCAGCCATGGTCATCTTTTATTCATATCTTGACTTTGACTAATCATGTGGTGGAAAAATTTAGAAGAAAAAGTCAAAAAAGTTAAAACATGGGCCAATGGCATTATGCCATGTGCCAAGCTATTTTATTTTATTATTAAAGCCTAAAAATCAGCCACAAAAATCCATTTTCTCTCTCTAAATTCGGCACAAACCAGATTCAAAGGAAAGGAAAAGAGAACAAAGGGAAAAAAGCAAAAACCTATCCAAAAATTCAAGAAAAAAGTGTGATTTTCAAGGAAAATCAAGTGAAAAAGGTAACATTTCTTCACTATTGCTTATGATCTACAATACCCATGCATTTCTTTCCATTTTCTATGGTTGAGAGGCATGATATCATGATGAATTCAATTCTGAAAATAGGGTATGAATGAGGATTTGATGCTGGAATAATTTGATTTTAGACTATGTTAGTGTTTAGAGATAGTTAAGCACGTTTATAAGCAAAACCGTAAGAAAAAAATTGATTCTCTTTGTTGTTCTTCATTGGCCGAACCTGGTGTGTTGAGAATCAATGAGGAATTGTTTTCATTTCAAATGAAATGGGTTAGAAATGATGAATTATGGTGAGAAAACCAAATAAGAAAAATTTCAGTATTTTTGCACCATTATTGGTTGAAATTTTCAAGAAGAAAAATGAAGATGGATTTGCTGAATTTTAAGTTAATTGACTTGAAATTGGTGAATTAAAGCATTTGAAAAGAAATCGAATTAATTGGAGCTAAATCGGACACGTGTATCGATTTATCGGGTAAAAGATTGAAATAGGCCAATATGGGGTTTAGGCAAAATTTAGACACATTTTTGCAATTACCTATTATGCATTAGTAATTTACATTAGTTTATGTTAGCTTAGAGGCAATATAGTACATTCCCTAATGTTATTCTGTGTCAAGATGGTGAGATTTCTGATAAAGGCAAGAAAATCGCATTCGAGGATCAATAGTCGAAGTGCTCGAATTCGACTCCCTAAAACCTGTGAGTGAATCTGCATTTTAAAAATAGTTTTGGGGAATATGAACCTATTTGAATAAAATGCTTGAATGATTTTATTCAATCTTCCTTAAAAGGGAACGAGTACCATGGGAACAAGCTTTTCATGAAATATTATTTTATTGATGTGAAATTTGATTGTGTTGAATATTGTTCATCTATATGATGCTTACATATATGGTTAAAAAATTTATGTGAACTTGATGTAATTGTCCAGGTGTGAAGTGGGAAATGCACATGCTTGTAATGGTGTGCAAAGTGGGGACGACGATACGTAATGCCCATGATTTCCTAGAAATTCAGAATTGAGCAAAGTAGGGATGGCGACACGTAACGCCCACGATTCCTGGAAATTATCACGCGTGAACTTTGGTGAAGCTTGATTCGTTGTCCAAGGGCTTGCAAGGACGACGATACGTAACGCCTGCAAGTACTCAAATAAATGTCTCTTTTACCACCAAGAACAGTGATGACTTGGCGGTATATATATGATTGCTCATGTCTTTGTGTATATATGTGTGATTGTATGGTATGCGAATTGCATTAAATTGAGAAAAAAAGGGGTTTAATACAAAACCCTCATACGGTTGAGCGAAACCCTCATGCAATGACGAGTTATGATTTTGCTTCGTTACAGCAGGAAGGCATTTTTGAGAAAAGGGGTTGGGAACCATCGAAGGACTAGCAACCTGACAGTCCTAAGCAACCTTGAACCAACAACGTTACATATACCATACTGCTATAGAAGACATGTTATCTAGCTAGAATAAATCTCGGGATACATGGAAAGGGTTTAAATATTAGTTAGATAAAAAACTGTCTCGTTTTCAACCGATGTATCATGATTGTCAAATTTCCTGATTGAAATTGCTTGTTCTTTTCTAATATTCACTCACTGAGTATTGTATTCACGTTTTATAAAAATTCATGTTTTCAGATCAGGAGACTATTGGACCCTAGATCGAGGAGTCCCCGTAGTGCAAATCTTGAGTATGTGTCTGGCATTCGATAATGATCCTTTTTATTGTAAATGTCTCCGGTGGAAGTCATGAGTCCTTTTGTATTATGAATACACTCGAATAATGTAAATGTGTATGCAATGTAAATTGCTAAATACATGACTGGTATAGTGCATGTATATTATTATCGATAATGCCATTGTGATTTAGCTATGTTCACATCCGGGAAAAAGTGTGTGTTTGTATGCATGATATGATAAATTTGTTAAGTAAGGGTAAATGGATAGGCTTGCTTGGGCTTAGTGAGCTATGCTTATTGAGCTCATGCGCCAGTCATGGCTTGAAAAATTAAGTCGTGACAAAGTTGGTATTAGAGCCCTAGGTTGTTAGGTCCTAAGGTGTTATGGTCGGGTCCAGTGGAGAGTCAAGTCTTTATGTGGGATCTTTAATTATGAACTGTGAGCCGCGACACATTTCATAATCGAGGAACCACATAAATTCCCTATGTTGGAAACCACTTTATTTTCGTAATTGTGTTTAATAATGGGTGTTGCTCTTGTCTAGGTAAGAATGCCGCCTAAGACACAAACCGCCTCGAGATGAGTGAGGGAGCAAGATGTCCCCACTTAGATGACTGATAGGCCACAGGCACCCACTCGTAGAGGACGAGGTAGACGTGGTAGGGTCACTAGCCGGTGAGGGTAGATACGCCCGAGAGTAAGAGAGAGGATGGGCAGCCTATAAGTGAGACTGCAAGGCCACCGACTGGGGGCATTACTGTTGAGGACTTGGCGAAGGGTTTGCAAGGAGTCAATTGGGTTGTAGAAATGATGGCAGCCCATATGGAAGATATATAGAAAATAGTAGAGGGGAGACATGTGGAGCAAGAGTCCCCTAGTTCCCAAGGCCAAACAGACTGCCAACGTCTCGAGGGTGGCAGAGGTTAGGTAGAGGTTTCACTCACTGACTTTCTGAAGCTTAAGCCTCCTTATTTATGGAGTCAGATGCATCAAAGAAACCTCAGGTTTTCTTAGACAAGATGGAGAAGATTTGTAACGCTATGGGATGCTCTAGTTCTAGATCAGTGGAGCTAGTAGCTTTTCAGTTGCAGGATGTAGCACAGGAACGGTATGACTCCTTGCGAAGAGGTAGGCCGACAGATGCTATACCACTGACTTGGAATGAATTCAGTACAGCTTTCCTGGATCGATTTTTATCGCACAGTGTGCGAAATGCCAAAGCCAGAGAGTTTGAGGTATTGGTGCAGACTCCGAATATGATAGTATCGAAGTATGATATAAAATTCACGCAGCTATCTTGATATGCACCTTACTTAGTTTCCACAGAGGATATGAAAGTCCAAAGGTACGAGATTTCAATACTTACTCTATGGCCATGGATTGTACTCAACGGATTGAGATGAAGAGCAATGAGAGCAAGGCCGTAAGAGATAGAGCAAAACGGGCCAAGACAGATGGTTATCAAGGTCGCAAAGATTTCGATAGTGGGATTTCATCTTCTAGACGTCAAGGCCCACAGAGAGAGTCAAGATTACCCCAACGGGGGAGTGATGTGGCGAGTACCAACATTGGGTCAGGGTAAGGAACTTTTAGCAGAAGGAGGCAGCAACAAAATTCCAAGCAAAGTAGTCAAGCTCTTCCCTTTTGTGATACTTGCGGAAAATGTCATAGAGGACGTTGCTATATTAACACAGGAGTTTGTTTTGGTTGTGGCCAGCTTGGTGATAATTCTATTTTATAGAATTATTTTATTTCAATTTTGTTATTAAATTTTAGTTAAGTCCTTAGTTTTTAATTATAATTTACTTAATTTTTAGTTATTTTTATATTTAGTTTATTTTTAAGTAAGTTATTTAATTTTATGTTATTTCCTTTAATTTGGTTAATATTTATTAGTTTTTATATTTTTGGTGGACCTAAAGTAATTGGGCTTAATTTTGGAAAGTAAGGTGTTAAAAGATCCAAAAATCTGCTTGCATATGCTTCAGTATTTTAGCCATATCTCGAGCTACAGAACTCCAATTTCTACAATTCTTGGACCATTGGAAATCTAAGAGACAGAGATTCAACTTTTATGGAGATCACTTTGCCCAGTTCTACCTTGAATATAGAGAAAATTATGTCAGAAAATAGCTAGACGTCTTGTACCGGGAATGGAAATTTGTAAAGACTGTTAAGTGATTTTTTTTTGGGCCTCTCATTATGTTTTAAGCCCAATTAAACCCTAGGTCAACTTGGAGAAATTTAGGTTAAGTTTGTTAGTATAAATAGGATATTTTAAGGCCATTGAAAAGAGAGAACTTTTGGAGATTCAAGAAGTCAGAAGCTGAGGCTGAAACTTGAAGATCAAGCAGCAATTATTATTTGGTTTTCTTCCTTAGCTTTTGTTCTTCTTGTTACTTTCAATGGTTGAACTTTATACAATGTTATTTGATTTTGCAATTATGAGTAGCTAATTTTCTTTTTCTAGGATTGCAATTGAACTCATATATAGTTTAAGTTTTTAATCTCTTTCTTATTTATTTTCAATGGGAATTGAATTGTTTATTCCAATTTGTTCTTAATACTTATAATTGCTTGGCCATCAATTAAATTGATTTAGGAATCTAAACAAACTTGGGAGAGGGAGTTTAGAGTAGACTAAAATTGAGATAGCATATGATCATGTTAAATGATTTGCGTATAGGATAGGGATATACCTATAGGCCATATGTAGTCAAATTAGAGCCTAAACTCAATGAGTCTGTTTTAATTTCAAATCACATAGAGATATAGTGTTTTGGTTAAAATATATATTTTTATAGGACGAGTCAGGAGACCTTTATAAATAATTTAGGACTATAGGTTAGCAATTCAACCCATTGAAATAAGTTAAGGAAGAGAGGTAAAATTTAGATGAAATGTGAAGGATATTGTAATCCTAGACTTATTTAATCTGATATTTTCTCCAGTTGTTATTATTTTGATTTTTCTTGTTATTTTAAATTCTAGTTTATTAGTTTTAATTAATTAATTAATTTAGATTATTTAGATAAAATTAAATTGTTTTAATTTTAGTAATTAGTAAAGTTTTAGATCAATTCTCTGTGGGAACGATACTCTACTTGCTAATATACTGTCTATTCGATACGTATACTTGCGTAGTGGACTTTTAACTGACACCTGGACACATTAAGAGAAATTGCTCGATGGTTTAACAACTGCAAGGTTCGATTCGCGATTCTACTCGATCAGCTTTGTCTGCTCCTTTGACAACTGTCTCAACTGGCCAGGAAGTTAGCGAGACGCGAGGTAGAGGCACTGGTGCATCTTCTCGGGGTAGACCAGTTGGGTTTGGACATCAAAGTTCTGCAAGAAGAGGCCAGGCAAGGGTATATGCCTTAACTCCCCAAGATGCCTAGACGTCCAATGCAGTAGTTTCAGGTATTCTTTCCATTTGTAATATGGATGCTAGAGTATTGTTTGACCTTGGATCTATTCACTCTTATATCTTTCCATGCTTTGCATTTCGATTGGGTAAAGAATGTGTTAGGAGAGAAGAGCAATTAGTGGTGTCTACTCCTTTAAAAGAGGCATTTGTGGCTGAATGGGAATATCAGTCCTGCATAGTCTGAATTAAGGATAAAAACACCTTAGTGAATTTAGTGGTGTTAGACACCTTGGATTTTGATATGATATTGGGAATCGACTAGCTGCCACCTTGTCATGCCAGTGTAAACTATTACCATAAGATAGTTAGATTTGATTTCCCAGATGAGCCATAATTTAGCATCCAAGGGGATAAAAGTAATGTTCCGATCAACCTGATATCAACCATATCTGCTAGAAGGTTATTAAGGCAAAGCTGTCAAGGTTACTTGGTTGTCGTGAAGGATACCCAAGCAAAGGTCGGAGATATAAGTCAAGTGTCGATAGTGAATGAGTTTGTAGATGTATTTCTCGAGAAAAAATTGAGATTACCTCTAGAGCGAGAGATTGAATTTTGCATAGACTTGATTCTTGATACTAGACCCATATCCATACCCCCATATCGGATGGCACCGTCAGAGCTCAAGGAGCTCAACGATCAGTTGGAGGATCTACTAGAAAAAGGTTTCATTCGCCCCATTGTCTCACCATGGGGAGCACTGGTGCTATTTGTAAAGAAGAAAGATGGGTCACTTAGACTATGCATTGACTACCGACAACTTAATAAGGTAACAATAAAGAATAAGTACCCCCTCCCAAGAATAGATGACCTGTTTGATCAGTTACAAAGGGCACAATGTTTCTCTAAGATAGATTTGCGATCTAGGTATCATCAATTGAGGATCCGAAATGAGGATGTGCCAAAGATCGCATTTCGGACCAAGTATGGTCATTATGAGTTCTTGGTGATGTCATTTGGGCTTACTAATGCCCTTGTGGCCTTTTTGGATTTGATGAACCGAGTGTTCAAACCCTACCTAGACAAGTTTGTAATGGTGTTCATTGATGATATCTTGATCTATTTGAGGAGTCGAGAGGAGCATGAGCAGCATCTTAAGATAGTGCTCTAGATTTTGAGAGAACATCGATTGTATGCCAAGTTCTCCAAATGTGAGTTCTGGCTTGAAAGTGTTGCATTATTGGGACATGTGGTATCTAAGGATGGGGCACAAGTGGATCCAAAGAAAGTCGAAGCGGTGGAGAAATGGCCAAGGCCAACCTCAGTTACGGAGATTAAAAGCTTTTTAGGGTTAGAAGGCTACTATCGTCGCTTTGTCAAGGATTTCTCCAAAATAGTCGCCCCTCTAACCAAGCTAACATGAAAGGATACAAAATTTGTGTGGTCAAATGCTTGTGAAGATAGCTTTGAGAAGCTTAAGACATGTCTCACCACAGCTCTAGTGTTAAGCTTACCACAGGGCACAGGGGGTTATACAGCATTTTGTGACTCCTCGTTGGTTGGTTTAGGATGCATGTTAATGCAACACGGGAAGGTGATTGCATATGCATCAAGACAACTTAAAAGGCATGAACAGAATTACCCTGCACACGATTTGGAGATGGCAGCAATCGTGTTTGCCTTAAAGATCTGGAAACAATATTTGTATGGTGAGACTTGTGAGATATATACAGACCACAAAAGTTTGAAATATATATTTCAGCAAAGGGATTTGAACTTGCGGCAACGTAGATGGATGGAGTTGTTAAAGGATTATGATTGTACTATTCTTTACCATCTCGATAAAGCTAATGTAATGGTGGATGCCCTGAGTCAAAAATCGATAGGTAGCCTAGCATATATCTCCATAGACAAGAGATTGTTGGTTAGAGAGATGTATAGCTTGGGAGACATGGCTGTACATTTGGATGTCTCCAAGGCAGATGCATTACTAGGCCATTTCAAAGTGAGGACTATCATAATGGACTGAATTAAGGAAGCACAAAGTAAAGACGAGTTCTTAGTGAAGGTATTAGAGGGTCCTCAAGGGAAGAAAGAGAAGATGTTTACTATAGGCATGGATAGAGTATTAAGGTATGGAACCAAACTCTATGTGTCTGATAGTGATGGGTTGAGGAGAGAGATATTGGAGGAGGCTCACATGGCAGCCTATGTGATACATCCAGGAGCTACAAAGATGTATCAAGATTTAAAGGAAGTGTACTGGTGGGAAGGACTTAAAAGAGATGTGGCTGAGTTTGTCTCCAAGTGCTTAGTGTGTCAACAGGTTAAAGCAGAGCACCAAAGGCCTACAAGATTACTACAGCCATTACCAGTGCCTGAATAGAAGTGGGAGCATATTGCAATGGATTTTGTAACTGGGTTGCCTCGAACTAGTGGGGGCTATGACTCGATCTGGGTCATAATAGACCGGTTGACGAAGTCAGCTCATTTTCTTCCGATTAAGACCATTTATGGGGCTGCTCGGTATGCCCAGCTCTATATAGATGAGATAATATGGTTTCATGGCACTCCTGTTTCTATAGTGTCAGATAGAGGGACATAGTTTACTAGCAAATTCTGGGAAAAGTTGCAAGAAGCATTGGGCACTAAGTTGAATTTTAGTATAGCTTTCCAACCCCAGACTGATGGACAGTCTGAACGAACCATACAGACTTTGGAAGACATGTTGAGGGCATGTGTAATAGACCTTGGAGTCAAATGGGGTCGGTATTTACCCTTAATGGAGTTTGCTTACAATAACAGTTTCCAAAATAGCATCCAAATGGCACCATTTGTAGCACTATATGGAAAGAGGTGCAGGTCACCTATTGGATAGCTAGAGGTGGGTGAAAGGAAACTGTTAGGGCTTGAGTTGGTGCAAGACGGGACTAATAAAATACGAATAATTCACCAGAGGATGCTTACAGCACAAAGTAGGCAAAAGTCTTATGCTGATAATCGACGGAGGGATTTTGAGTTTCAAGTGGGAGACCAAGTATTTCTAAACGTCTAGCCAACCAAAGGGGTAATGAGGTTTGGTAAGAAAGGGAAATTAAGCCCTCGGTATAAAGGACCTTTCGAGATCTTAGAGAGGGTCGGAGCAGTGGCATATTGATTGGCATTACCGCCAGACCTTTCGAGTATTCACCCCGTGTTCCATGTATCAATGTTGAGGAAGTATAATCCAGATCCTTCACATGTAATACGGTATGAAACCGTTCCGTTGCAAGATGATTTAACTTGTGAGGAACAGCCGGTAGCTATCCTTGACAGACAAGCCAAAACGCTCCGATCAAAGGATGTGGCCTTAGTGAAAGTGTTGTGGCAAAATCACACTAGTGAAGAGGTAACATGGGAAGCTGAGGAGGAAATGCGGACTAAATATCCACACCTCTTCGATATGTAAAGGTAAGCCATTTTACTTTGCATTTAAATTCGAGGACTGAATTTCTATTAGTGGGGGAGCGTGCGAGACCCTGTCGAATTTGTTAAAAGTCGGTATTGTACTTAGTGGTACAATTAAGTTGATTCAATCCTTGAACTAATTCAAATAGAAATTCTAAGAGGAATTTGAAAATTCCAAAACCCACAGAATTACTTAGAATAGTGATTCAGAGTTTAAGGTCCAGTTTGGAGTCCATCAGGAAAATTGACCGATTAGGGACAAAACGGTCATTTTACCATTTGATGATAAAATGGAGATTTTTAGCCAAGATTTGATCACATTTGATCAAGAATAATTATATGAAATATAATTATGATTATTAGAGTATAAAATGATGTTTAGCGGTAAAAAATTGTGATTCTTGATATTTTCGGAATACAAGGGCAAAATGGTAATTTTACCACTAGAGGACTCAACGAGAATTTTTTTGAAAAGATTTTTGCCCCATTTGGTTTATATTGATCAATATTAGTGTTATTTGAGGTTGAAAAGTAGAAATAATGTGATTCCGGTACATTTCGGAGTATAGGGGCAAAATCATAATTTTACCATCTTAGGGGTAAAACGGTAATTTTCCACCACTAGAACATTTTTTTCCAGCCATGGTCATCTTTTATTCACATCTTGACTTTGACTAATCATGTGGTGGAAAATTTAGAAGAAAAAGTCAAAAAAGTTAAAAAATGGGCCAACGGCATTATGCCATGTGGCAAGCTATTTTATTTTATTATTAAAGCCTAAAAATCAGCCATAAAAACCCATTTTCTCTCTCTAAATACGGCACAAACCAGATTCAAAGGAAAAGAAAAGAGAACAAAGGGAGAAAAGCAAAAACCTAGCCAAAAATTCAAGAAAAAAGTGTGATTTTTAAGGAAAATCAAGTGAAAAAGGTAACATTTCTTCACTTTTGCTTATGATCCACAATACCCATGCATTTCTTTCCATTTTCTATGGTTGAGAGGCATGATATCATGACGAATTCAATTCTAAAAAATGGGTATGGATGATGATTTGATGTTCGAATAATTTGATTTTAGACTATGTTAGTGTTTAGAGATAGTTAAGCATGTTTATGAGCAAAACTGTAAGAAAAAAATTGATTCTCTTTGTTGTTCTTCATTGGCCGAACCTGGTGTGTTGAGAATCAATGAGGAATTGTTTTCATTTCAAATGAAATGGGTTAGAAATGATGAATTACGGTGAGAAAACCAAATAGGAAAAATTTCAGTATTTTTGCACCAGTATTGGCCGAAAATTTCAAGAAGAAAAATGAATATGGATTTGCTAAATTTTAAGTTAATTGACTTGAAATTGGTGAATTAAAGCATTAGAAAAGAAATGGAATTAATTGGAGCTAAATTGGATGCATGTATCGATTTATTGTGTAAAAGATCAAAATAGGCCAATATGGGGTTTAGGCAAAATTTAGACATATTTTTGCAATTACCTATTATGCATTAGTAATTTCAATTAGTTTATGTTAGCTTGGGGGCAATATAGTACATTCCCTAATGTTATTCTGTGTCAAGGTGGTGAGATTTCTGATAAAGGCAAGAAAATCGCATTCGAGGATTAGCAGTCGAAGTGCTCGAATTTGACTCCCGAAAACCTGTGAGTGAATCTGCATTTCAAAAATGGTTTTAGGGAATATGAACCTATTTGAATAAAATGCTTGAATGATTTTATTCAATCTTCCTCAAAAAGGAATGGGTACAATGGGAACAAGCTTTTCATGAAATATTATTTTATTGATGTGAAATTTGATTGTGTTGAATATTGTTCATTTATATGATGCTTACATGTATGGTTAAAAAATTTATGTGAACTTGATGTAATCGTGCACGTGTGAAGTGGGAAATGCACATGCCTGTAATGGTGTGCAAAGTGGGGACGGTGAGACGTAACACCCACAATTCCTAGAAATTATCATGCGTGGAATTTGGTGAAGCGTGATTCGCTGTCCTGGGGCTTGTAGGAATGGCGATACGTAACGCCTACAAGTGCTCAAATAAATATCTCTTTTACCACCAAAAAAAGTGATGACTTGGCGGTATATATATGATTGCTCATGTCTTTGTGTATATTTGTGTGATTGTACGGTATGCGAATTGCATTAAATTGAGAAAAAAATGGGTTTAATATGTAACCCTCGTACGGTTGAGAGAAACCTAGTGTAGCGACAGGTTATGATTTCGCTTCGCTGCAATGGGAAGGCATTCTTGCTATCTAGCTAAAATAAATCTCGGTGTAAGTGGAAAGGGTTTAAATATTAGTTAGATCAAAAACTGTCTCGTTTTCAACTGGTGCATCATGATTATCAAATTTCCTTATTGAGATTGCTTGTTCCCTTCTAATATTCACTCATTGATTATTGTACTCACATTTTATAAAAATTCATGTTTTCAAATGAGGAGATTGTTGGACCCTAGATCGAGGAGTCCCCGTAGTGCATCTCTTGGCTATGTGTTTGGCATTCGATAATGATCCATTTTATTGTAAATGTCTCTGCTGGAAGTCAAGAGTCCTTTTATATTGTGAATACACTCGAATAATGTAAATGTGCATGCAATGTAAATTGCTAAATACATGACTGGTATAGTGCATGTATATTATTATCGATAATGCCATTGTGATTTGGCTATGTTCACACCCGGGAAAAAGTGTGTGTGTATGCATGATACGATAAATTTGTTAAGTAAGGGTAAATGGATAGGCTTGCTCGGACTTAGTGAGCTATGCTTATTGAGCTCATGCACCGGTCATAGCCCTGGAAATTAGGTCGTGACAGAGTTCAAATAAGGATTTTAAGAGTGAAATCGAGAATTTCACAATCTAGGGATTACTCAAGACTTTGATTCGGAGTTCGAGGTCTGATTTGGAGTCAATTGGGAAAATTGACCAATTAGGGACAAAACGATCATTTTTTCATTTAAGGACAAGATGGAGATTTCTATAAAAGATTTTGATTACATTTGACCAATATTAATCATTTGAAGTATAATATGATTATTGGAGCATAATATGAAGTTTAGTAGTGAAAAATTATGATTCTCGATATTTTTGGGACACAAGGGCAAAACGGTAATTTTTCCACTAAAGGTCAAAACGGGAATTTTTAGAAAAGATTTTGGCCCCATTTGATTAAGATTGATTATTTAGACTAGTTAAAACATAATTTGAGGTTGAAAAGTGGAGAAAGATGTTTCCAGTATATTTTGGAGTATATGGGGCAAAATCGTAATTTTACCACCCGAGGACGAAAATTGAATTTTCGAGAGAGTTTGAATCAAATTTGACCAATTGGAGAATGGTATGAGCATGAGGAGTGAAAAATATGCATTTTGGCAAATTTTCAGTTTTTGGGGCAAAAATATAATTTTTGACTTTTACGAGGGCAAAAGTGTAATTTTACAAAATTACTCCACCAAGACTTTGGAAAAGTCTGGAAATTTTATCCAAGTCATGGATAAGAGAAGGAAAATTTATGGTGGAAAAGAAAGTCAAAGGAAAAAAAAATAATAAATTAATAAAAAAAATAAAAAAGTATAATAAAATAATATTATTTTATTTAAGTTATAAAAAAGCCAAATTTTCAGCCTTCTTCTCCTAACATTCGGCCAAACCAACAAGGAAGAGACAGAAAACAAAAATAAAACCCTAGGTGGAAGAACATCAAAGAAAAAGTGTGATTTCAAGGATTCAAGTGTTCAAAGGTATGATTTTTCAAGTTTAGCTTATGATCTATCATTTCCATGCATTTTTCCTTAGTTTCCATGGTTAGATTTCATGTTTTTATGGTGGATTCAAACCTGATCATATGGGTTTAGAGAGAGAAAGTTGATGGAATTATTTGATTTTTAACTATGTTAGTGTTTTTAGTTAGTTAGTCATGTGTAGGAAGAAAATTAAGTGAGAAAATCACCTATTCCATGGGAATTCATTTAGGCTGAATTTCATAGTGGACATGTGGAAAATGGAATGATTTTCATTTCAAGTGAAATTGTTGAGAATTGATGAATTATGAAGTTAAAAAATTAAAAAAGAATTTTTGGTGCAAAAATCAAAATTCTACCCACTAGGGGTAAAGGCGTAATTTATAACCAAGACTGATAATTTGCACCATATTTATGGACATTAAGTCAATTTGGGAATAATTGAGGTATAGAAATTGAAAGAAATTGATTCGGAGTTAAATTGGAGATTTAGCAATTTAGACCGCGTGTAGGCGAGTCGGTCGGATACTGTGATTAAACGACTGTTCAAACCATTTTGAACCCATTCCCATGCATTATGTAGAGCTTGAAATAATTTATGATAAATTGATACAATTTATTGAATTTTGTGCCATGGATTATGGATAGGTGGTGAGCAAATTGATTCGGGTACGAAATTGCACCCGAGGACGAAAGATAGGAGTATCTCTACTCTTAAAACAATGAGTGGACAATTTATCGTCTTAATTATCTGGAGTAGATTTTATTAAATTTAATAATTTTATGAAAAATTATTATATTGGGTGAATTATTGATTTTATGAGAAAAACGTCAAATTTATAAAATAAATTGGATTTACTAAATAAATTGAATTTTTATAAATTGATTTGAAAAATGGAACAATTGGTTTTAAAATTAGAGTAATTGGAGATGGTTTAATTGTGTTATAAATTGTGTTTTAAACTATATGGCTTATAGCATTATATGAGCATGAATGGCTAGACTAGTTTATGCAAAAATTATATATACTGTGTTTTCAGCCTTAAGAGGCTAGACTGTGATAAATTGCCATATCATGCTAGTTAAGATTTAATAAATGAAGTGGTAGATAAAATAATCGCCATAGTGACACCAAATCTGTGGGCCAGCCTAAGAAAGGGGGTACAGAATTAGACTTATCTTACCTCTATTGAAGAGCCAAGTGTGGGGGGGAGGGGGTTTCTTTAGAGGTAAAGTTTGAGTGCACTTCACGTGGACCACTACGTGAGAGTGAGACTTAGCCAACCTCAAGGCATGGCTAGATATTATTTTTAATGTAAAAATATGTTCAATTGTATACAAAACTGAACAACCTTGGCGGTCTCGGTCAGATGCTTTGGTTGGGGCATCCCCGAGAATGATTTTGGCATAAGCTAAGTTAAATTTTTAAGAAATACATAAGCCATATTAAATATTAATTTGATGGAGTAAAATAATTCTATTTTGCTCGATAGAATATTTTTTTGTCTCTACTCAATTGAAATGAGTTGAGATAAGACGAATGGTAGTACAAAGAAAGCAAATTTGAAATTTTGTCTCCTTTTACTGGACTTTAGATAATTTAGCTGATATTTGTTTACTCATTGAGATTTTATAATCTCACCACCCTTTTTTCAACCCATTTCAGGCTCAAGAAAAGCACTAGATAGCTATGGCATCAAAAAACTAGGCGGAGTCGGAATCTAGTACATTTAAGGTACATTGTAGTACATAGTGGGCCCACGTTTCATTGTAAAAGAAATTTTATACTTTGATTACTTGCATTTTAGTAGGTATAAATATATTCAATTTTTATGTTATAAAAATTATGTACCGATGTTTCTATGAATATTGTTTTATAAAAGTATATATATAATGCTATTTTATTGAATATTTTTATTATATTCATACATTCAAAATTTTGCTTCAAACTAATGTTTTAAATGTTTAAATTTATTTTCAAACTATGAAAATTGTGTCTTCTACACATTTATTACGTTTTTGGCTGGATTTTGAGATTTTCAAGAAAAATGACGAAAATGCCCCTGTGAGCTGAAAAATAATATTTTATTGTTTTAATTTGAAAACAATTTATAATTTTTTTTTAAATGTGGTATTTAATAATCGTCGCTTATCGAGGAAGTGTGACAGTTGATACGAAAGCCTTGCGAGATTTCGATAGACATCCGGGGTAGGAATGCCTCTCGAGACGTCGCAGCGATTGTCATGGGCCCGATAGGGAGTTCTGGGGCATGACAATTCTATTAGTATCAGAGCATGGTTTAAAGATCAGAGATTTTGGATTTTAAAGCTTTTAATTTTAAAGTTTTTGATTTTAAAGTTGTTTTAAGAAATATACACTGACACTGCATGGCCCGAGTTAGGTTAGGTTGACTAGAAACCGTGTGTCTGCATGTAGAGTCTAAGGTTGATTAAATTTGCCTTGTTTTTCTTTATAGACTACCATGCTTCCTAGACGCGAACACCCGCCCGTTACTAGATCGGCCAGTAGGGGAAGAGGTTGTTCGTAACCTCGTCAGCCAGACCTGATAGAGGGGGGAACTGTTGCATCTACTTTCTGGGCAGCACTTGCTGCTGAACAAGCCGAAACCCATCCACCTCCTCCGCCATCTGCTGATGTTTCTGCCATACCTCCTGAGGTGGTTCAGGCATTGGCAGCTTTCCTTACTGCTCTTGCTGACCAAGTTCAGGCTGGTTAAACTTCTCCCATAGTTCCTTTAGTTATTCTTTTAGTATCACCATCCCCTCCTCCTATCCTACCACCAATGCAGGACGTTTCTATTTCTAAAAAGCTTGAAGAGGCTAGGCAGCTCGGTTGTAGCTCTTTTGTGAGTGAATTGGAAGCAATCATAGCTAGGAAGGTGGTGCAATTAGCTTTAGGAGCTGAAAAGCTAGAGAATGAAAATAAGAGACTGCGAGTAGAGTTAGCAAAAAGGAAAAGTCCGAGCGTATCTCCTAGACAGCCATTAAAAAGTGGCAAAGACACATCTACTTTAGCAACATCTTCCTGACCACTATTTCCATAAACATAACAGAGGCCTCCAAAATCTAAGGAATCTACGATGGATATTTCTGAGAAGAATTCTGGAGGTTCTAGTAAGTGCAAAAATTATAAGAGATATCATGTTAGGCCGTGTTGGGGCATAAGATGTTTTCGTTGTAATCAGCCTGGTCACATTAGGAGTAATTGCCCACAGCTAGGATTGGCTACTATAGTTGTTCCATCTCCATTAACTTATATGGATATGCAGAGGAGAGATTCCTCTAGATCACAATCGGGATCAAGAATAGTTATACAGTCTGATGTAAAGAGTAATGCCCCAGCATATCCATCTTCTAGACCTTAGACTCGTTCTTCAACAAGAGTCTATGTTGTAACGGAAGATGAACCACGAGTCCAGCCGGGAGAGAATGAGTGAAAAGTTAGATGAAGATGTGAGATAGTAATAAGGGATGTTAATAGTAAGTAATGAGAATGTAACTAAAAGTTTCAAGAATAATATAGTAAAAGAGTTTATATGGAATATTGTTATAAGAATTTCCTAATATATATTGTGGAAATTATAACTCAAAAAGATGCTTGAGGTATAAATGATTTAAATGATTTTAAGTCTTAAGTGACAAATTAATGTCGAAATACGAGAAGGATACGAGGTAATGTAGAGATATGAAAGAAAATTGAGGAAAAAAGATGATTCTCAAGATTTGTGGAGTAAGTTAATATTTGTTTGGTGAACAATTGATCATGAAAGTATTAAAGTTGTTGGAGTTAATCTAGAGTCTTGTTTATGGATTGTGACTGTAACACAAATCATAGACAGGGGGCTATATGAACTCTTATTTCTAATATTATGCAATGATCAAATTAAGATAAATCTTCGCAGCATTAGTGGGATTATAAGGCATATACATATATGTGGACATAAGAGACTTTGGGAATCTACCAAGAGAATGATATCAATGAAAGACAATCTATAAAGTGGTTAAGTTGTATGAGATATACAAATACGATTAACAAAATTAAATATTTCATAAAACTGAGGTAAAAATGGAGTATATGGGAATAATTGAGGATGATACTCCCATTTTCTCTTTGAGTTAGATAAGTTAAATTTTGAGGACATAATTTTATTTTAAGGGGGGTGATATTGTCAAACCCTAATCTATAAAATAATTATGATGTCATTTACATGCTCAGTAGAATGTCTACATATTTGGAAAGTTCGAGAAAATCGTTAAAAGACGATATTGTCCCTGATGGTACCATTAAGTCGATTAAGCCTCGAATGAGTTCAAATAAGGATTTTAAGAGTGAAATTGAGAATTTCACAATCTAGGCATTACTCAAAACAGTGATTCGGAGTTCGAGGTCCGATTTGGAGTGAATCGGGAAAATTGACCGATTAGGGACAAAACGGTCATTTTGTCATTTAAGGACAAAATGGAGATTTCTATAAAAGATTTTGATTACATTTGACCAAGATTAATCATTTGAAGTATCATATGATTATTGGAGCATAATATGAAGTTTAGCAATGAAAAATTGTGATTCTCGGTATTTTTGGGATAGAAGGGTAAAACGATAATTTTTCACTAAAGGTCAAAACGAGAATTTTTAGAAAAGATTTTAGCCCCATTTGATTAAGATTGATTATTTAGACTAGTTAAAACATAATTTGAGGTTGAAAAGTGAAAAGATGTAATTCCAATACATTTTGGAGTATATGGGCAAAATTGTAATTTTGCCACTTGAGGACGAAAATTGAATTTTTGAGAGAATTTGGATCAAATTTGACAAATTGGAGAATGGTATGAGTATGAGGAGTGACAAATATGCATTTTGGAAAATTTTTAGTTTTTGGGGTAAAAATGTAATTTTTGACTTTTATAAGGGCAAAAGTGTAATTTTACAAAATTACTCCACCAAGACTTTGGAAATGTCTGAAAATTTTATCGAAGTCATGGATAAGAGAAGGAAAATTTATGGTGGAAAAGAAAGTCAAAGGAAGAAAAAAAATAATATATTAATAAAAAAATCAAAAAGTATAATAAAATAATATTATTTTATTTAAGTTATAAAAGGCTAAATTTTCAGCCTTTTTCCCCTAACATTTAGCCAAACAAGCAAGGAAGAGAGAGAAAACAAAAATAAAACCCTAGGTGGAAGAAAATCAAAGAAAAAAAGTGATTTTTCAAGGATTCAAGTGTTTAAAGGTATGATTTTTCAAGTTTAGCTTATGATCTATCATTTCCATGCATTTTTCCTTAGTTTCCATGGTTAGATTTCATGTTTTTATGGTGGATTCAAACCTGGTCATATGGGTTTAGAGAGAGAAAGTTGATGGAATTTTTTGATTTTTAACTATGTTAGTGTTTTTAGTTAGTTAGTCAGGTGTAAGAAGAAAATTAAGTGAGAAAATCACCTATTCCATGGGAATTCATTTAGGCCAAATTTCATAGTGGATATGTGGAAAATGAAATGATTTCATTTCAAGTGAAATTGTTGAGAATTGATGAATTATGAAGTGAAAAAATTAAATAAGAATTTTTTGTGCAAAAATCAAAATTTTACCCACTAGGGGTAAAGGCGTAATTTATGACCTAGACTGATAATTTGCACCATATTTATGGACATTAAGTCAATTTGGGTATAATTGAGGTATAAAAATTAAAAGAAATTGATTCGGAGTTAAATTGGAGATTTTAGTAATTTAGACCGCGTGTAGGCGAGTCGGTCGGAGACTGTGATTAAACGACTGTCCGAACCATTTTTACCCTATTCTAATGCATTATGTAGAGCCTGAAATAATTTATGATAAATTGACACAATTAATTGAATTTTTTGTCACCGATTATGCATAGGTGGTGAGCAAATTGATTCGGGTAAGAGGCTGCACCCGAGGACAGAGGATAGAAGTATCTCTACTCCTAGAACAGTGAGTGGACAATTTATCGTTTTAATTATCTGGAGTAGATTTTATTAAATTTAATGATTTTATGAAAAATTATTGTATCGGGTGAATTATTGATTTTAGGAGAAAAATGTGAAATTTATAAAATAAATTGGATTTACTAAATAAATTGAATTTTTATAAATTGATTTGAAAAATGGAACAATTGGTTTTGAAATTAGAATAATTGGAGACGGTTTAATTGTGTTATAAATTGTGTTTTAAATTATATGGCTTATAGCATTATATGAGCATGAATGGCTAGACTAGTTTATGCAAAAATTATATATACTATGTTTTCAGCCTTAAGAGGCTAGGCTGTGATAAATTGCCATATCATGCTAATTAAGATTTTATAAATGAAGTGGTAGATAAAATAATCGCTATAGTGACACCAGTTTTGTGGGCCAGCCTAAGAAAGAGGGCACAGAATTAGACTTATCTTACCTCTATTGGAGAGCCAGGTGGGGGAGGGGGTGTTTCTTTGGGGGTAAAGTATGAGTGCACTTCACATGGACCATTGCGTGAGAGTGTGACTCAGCCAACATCAAGGCATGGCTAGATATTATTTTTAATGTAAAAATATGTTCAGTTATATACTACACTGAGCAGCCTTGGCGATCTCGGTTAGATGCTTCGGCCGGGGCATTCCCGAGAATGATTTTGGCATAAGCCAAGTTAAGTTTTTAAGAAATACATAAGCCATATTAAATATTAATTTAATCAAGTAAAATAATTCTATTTTGTTCGATAGAATATTTTATTTGTCTCTACTCAATTGAAATGAGTTGAGATAAGACGAATAGTAGTACAAAGAAAGCAAATTTGAAATTTTGTCTCCTTTTACTCGACTTTAGATAATCTAGCTGGTATTTGTTTACTCACTGGGATTTTATAATCTCACCACCCTCTCTTCCACCCATTTCAGGTTCGAGAAAAGCACTAGATAGCTGTGGCATCAAGAAACTAGGCGGAGTCGGAATCTAGTGTGTTTAAGGTACATAGTTGTACATAGTGTGCCCACGTGTCATTGTAAAAGAAATTTTATACTTTGATTACTTGCATTTTAGTAGGTATAAATATATTCAATTTTTACGTTATAAAAATTATGTACCGATGTTTCTATGAATATTGTTTTATAAAAAAATATTAATATATATAATGTTTATTGAATATTTTTATTATATTCATATATTCAAAATTTTGCTTCAAACTAATATTTCAAATGTTTAAATTTATTTTCAAACTATGAAAATTGTGTCTTCTACACATTTATTACATTTTTGGCTGGGTTTTGAGATTTTCAAGAAAGATGATGAAAATGCCCCTGTGAGCCAAAAAATAATATTTTATTGTTTTAATTTGAAAACGACTTATAATTTTTTTTAAATGTGGTATTTAATAATCGTCGCTCACCGGGGAAGTGCGAGAGTTGATGCGAAAGCCTTGCGGGGTTTTAATCTGCATTCGGGGTAGGAATGCTTGTCGAGACGTCACGACGATTGTCATGGGCCCGATGAGGAGTTTCGGGGCGTGACACATAAGCTATAACTTTCTCATCCTGCATCAATACACACCCTAACCCCAACTTAGATGCATCACTATACACCACAAACTCCTTACCATTGACAGGATGTGTTAACACGGGAGCAAAGGTTAACTTGCTCTTCAGCTCCTGAAATCGACTCTCACACACATCGTCCCACTCAAATTTGACTCCTTTACGAGTTAAACGATTCAAACGAGCTGCTATAAAAGAGAATCCCTGAACAAACCTCCAATAATAACCGACTAATCCGAGAAAACTTCGAATCTCCATTACTGTCTTCGGTTGCTCCCATTGTAGAATGGCCTCAATCTTCTTGGGATCAACATATATTCTAGCTCCAGACACCACGTGTCCCAAGAAAACCACTTCTTTTAACCAAAATTCACACTTCGAAAACTTAGCATAAAGTTGTCTTTCACACAAAGTTTGTAGCACTATGCGCAAGTGGGCAACATGTTCATCATTATCTCTTGAATAAACCAGGATGTCGTGAATAAATACGATGACAAACTTATCCAAGTAAGGATAAAACACCATGTTCATAAGATCCATGAATGCTGTCGGGGCATTTGTCAAATCGAAAGGCATGACCAAGAACTCATAATGCCCATATCGAGTCCTAAAAGTTGTCTTACGTACATCTTGCTCCTTAATCCTCAACTGATGATATCCAGATCTCAAACCAACCTTAGAAAATACGGTGGCACCTTGCCGTTGATCAAAGAGATCATCAATCCTTGGCGACGAGTACTTATTCATGATGGTCACTTTATTTAGTTGTTGGTAGTCTATACACAGCCGAAGAGCACCATCTTTCTTCTTCACAAATAAAACCGGTGCTCCCCAAGGAGAAGTGCTAGGGCGAAAAAACCCTTATCCACCAATTCTTGCAACTGCACTTTCAACTCCTTCAATTCCACTGGAGCCATCCTGTATGGAGGAATAGAAATAGGTGTAGTACCCGGGAGTAAATCAATAGTAAACTCGAACTCACGATCAGGAGGAAGTCCCGGTAGTTCATTAGCGAACACATCAGGAAACTCATTTACCACTAGGACATTTTCCAACTTAGGTTCCTCTTTCGAAGTGTCAATTACGTGAGCTAAGTAAGTTGGGTACCCCTTTTTCACCAATTTCAAAGCTTTGAGGGCCAAGATTACGCAGGACAGTAATACTCGACGTTCCCCCATAAATACAATCTCTACTCCCTTTGAATTTTGAAGGATAACTTTTTTCTTAAAACAGTCCATCTTCGCCCGATGAGCAGATAACCAATCCATACCCAGGATTAAATCAAAATCCCTAATCTCCAAAGGAATTAAATCACCTCTAAATTCTTCCTCACCAACTTTCATTCTACAATCTCTATAGCAAGTTTTTATAGCTAACTATTCGCCTAAAGAAGTGTGTACTACAATCTTTTCCTCTAATGATGATAGGTTTCTATCCAAGAATGATGCAAATGTTATGTTCACATACGATCTATCTGAGCCAAAATCAATTAAAACATATGCATCCCTATCAAATAAAGACATAATACCTATTACTACTCTAGGTCGAACTCAGGCTTCTTCCTCTGTCATAGCGAAAACTTGGGTTGAAGTCTGAGCCTGCGATCTGGAATGTGGATGCACTGGGTTATTACTTCCCACTCTTGACCGTATCAGTAGGCCCTATCTAGGCTGGGACCTAAAGGAATCTCTCCTTTGAACATCAAGGGGAGCTGGAGGAGAAGAAACAGCTACTACAGTACATCTCAACTGCGGGCAATAAATCTTTATATAGCCCTGTTGACCATAATGATAACATCGTGCGGGCTCCCTACACTGCCAGACATGAAACCTTTTGCAATTACGACATTTGTTAGCTTATTCTGAAATCTTTCCTAGAATACTCGTCACTGGCCTGCTGAATCTGAAAGATCTTGACTGTGACTGCTGAGATAGAAGCCTAGTGAATGCGACTGATGCCGAGGTAGCACTCCCGGTAGTAGATGTCGAATCCTTGCTTCTTTTTGATGACTGGTTGAAAAATGTAGGCGAATTCCTTCTTTTAGCAAACTCAGCTCGAATATGTCAATTCTCAATTGAGAGTTTCTCAGCTCGTAAAGCCATCTATATCACTTCCTTATACGACTCCTTGCCGATCACGGTCATACACTCCTTAATTTTGTTTCGAAGCCCTTCCTCAAAATAGTTGGCCTGATCCTGTTCTATCCTCACCAAATCAGGTGCATATGACATCAACTCGTTAAAATGAGCCTCGTACTCTTCTATCATCAAATTCCCTTGTTTCAAACTTAGGAATTCTGTTTTCTTCTTTGTCTGGTGGAAGTACGTGTAATACTGACTGTTGAATTCACGTAGGAAATTTGTCCAAGTTAGCGGTGTAGTGGAACGTGACTTTACTGAGCTCCACCACGTACGAGCTCTCTTTTCAAGTAATCGTGTAGTCGTCATTAGCTTTATCTCATCATCTATCTTCATATCGGTGAGCATCTCCGATACTTGAACAATTTAATCCTTGGTAGCTGTTACGTCCAAGTCACCCGTAATAGAAATACAACCCAGTTGCCGAGCTTCCTTGAGTTTCTTGGAAATGGAAACATCAGGTGTCGGGTTCAGAATAGGAGGTGGTGGTGGCACTAGGGGTGCTTTTGGAGGAACAATAGGCAGAATTGGACTAGCTTGAGCTTGGCTCGTAATAGCAGCAAGAAAAGCTGCTAATGCTTAGGCTGCCTCAAGAAACATGGTAGGTACACCAAGAGTAGCAGTAGGTGGTGGAACATCAGCCTACTCAGCATCAAGTGCTGCTCTAAAAAAGGATGCAACCGACTCCCCTTCTACGGGATCTGGTTGACTCTACCTAGAACGACCTCTTCCTCTCCCTTTGGATCTAGAGAGAGGTGGGCATCCACGTCAAGGAGGCATGGTTATCTACAAGAAAGAACGGAACAAATTTGAGCAATTTAAGATTCTATATGCAACTACATGCAGCTAACTTATCTCGATTGGGGCAACACTGACATTGTAAAATATTTTTAAAACACTTTAAAACCAAAACCATGCTTTGATACCAATTTGATTGTCACGACCCGGAACTACCATCGGGCTTGTAACAACCACCGCGATGTCCCGATAGGCCCTCATCCCCCGATAGTAAATTGAGACCTCGCAAGGCTCTTGTACTAGTTTTTCAACTTCCATATGAGTTTCTATTTATTAATTTCATGTTTGTAAGCATTTCATCCAATTTCGTATCAAAAACAGTGAAAAAGACGAAATTCACTACATAAGGGCGTTTCGGTCATTTTTGTCAAAAATTTTGAAATTTGATAAAAATGTTATATATGCGTAGAGAATACATAATTCGCAACCAAAAATGAAATCGGATATCTAAAACAAGCAATTTAAATGAAATTATATTTAATAAAATAAAATAAAAATATTACATAAAACAATGTATATTCTTATAAAACAATTTTTATATAGATATCCGGAAATAATTTTTATAGCGTGAAAGCAAAATATATTATTACATATTGTAATATAGTTAACTGAAGTATAAAATTTAGTTTACAATGTTAAGCGGGCCCAAAACATAGAGATATGGACTAGGAGATGAACCTTTGAAAATTAAGGTTGCCACTCCAAACTTTCTCCTCAATAAAAACTCTCTATCTACTGATGGTTGTGAGCCTGAAATGGGGGGAAATTGAGGGTGGTGAGTTTTACAACTTAGTGAGTAAATAAATACCATCCACGTCATCTAAAGTCAAGTAGATGGAGACAATATAAAAACGCAATATCACAATATAGTTCATAACACCAAATTTAGTAAAATCATACAAAACAATTTCAATTTATCAAAACACAAGGCATATGATTCTTTTCGTAAAAACTAGGCTTAGGCCAAATCTCATACTCGTGGACACTTGATCAGAGCATCCAATTGAGTCTGCCAAGGCTGTTAAAATTTCTTAGTCGTTCAAAACACAGCCGATCCTTGGCATTGGCTAAGTTCAACTTCATGTGGCGGTTCAGCGTGAAGTGAACTCGATCTTTACCTCAGGAGTTACCCTCCACGCCTCTCATACCGAGGTAAAAATAATCATTGGGTTTACCGTGCCCCTCTAATAGGCTGGTCCACAGAAACCCGCCACTGCAGACTGCAACGACTAATTAACCCACCAATCAAAAAAATTTTTACAGCATAACATGGCTAATAAAATTCTACCAAGTATGCTTAGACAAAGGAAAACAGTCACATATTTCATACAAATATAAATCTAGCCAGCATGCTTCCCAAGATCATATGCCATATATTTCAAATTAAATACATAAACACAAGTTCAACACAAGTCTCCACATACTCAGTGTTATAAAATCAATTCTTTTCAATTTAAAAATCATTTATAAAATTCAATTCATTAAAAGTACGAAAACATGTAAAAGTACTCTAGATATTGAAAATGGTAATTTATCCACTCACTGTTTTAGGAGTCCGAAACACTCCTAGTCTCAATCGTCTGACACAATTTCTTTGCCTTTGTCGGAGGGTTCACCACATATACGTTATGCGTGACATGAATTTCAATAAATTATGTCAATTAATCATAATTGATTTCAAGCTCTATAATTCTAAATGGGTGAACGAAATGCAATGCAAATTGTCCGAATAACCGTCTAAACACGGTATTCGACCTAGTTCGCCTACACGCACCCGAATTGGCTAAAGTCTCCAAATTAATTCCAAATTGATTTCTTACAATTTCTATACTCTAATTATACCCAATTACCTTAGTGACTGTGAATGTGATGCAAATTATCAGTCTGAATCACATAGTGCACCGGTTTGTACTTTAGGTAAAAATTTTGATTTTTGCACCAAAATTTTCCATTAATTTTTTAACTTTATAACTCATCAAAATTCACCTAAATACCTCAAATTAGCATCAATTTCAGCAACCATTCTCTCCCTAGAAGGTTCGGCTATAAGGGGTTCAAGGTGGAAAATTATGTTTTCTTGCTAGTTTTTGCTATATTTCATTTCTACCTAACTAAAAGCATTAAATCAACCTAAAATCTATCAAAATAATTGATCAAAATCCCTCCATGGAGGTTCAACCAGCATGGGTGTGTTATACCCACATGTGATTTTTGCATGGAAATTGGAAAAGAAAGCATGGGTAGTGAAGAACACTAAGAAAAATCAAGAAATTTACCTTTTTCAAGCTTGATTCCTTGAATTCTCTTGATTTCCCCTTGATTTTCAGCCTAGGATTTTTGTTTTCTTTTCTTCCTTCTTTGCTTTGCTTTGGCCAACCCTCACAAGGGTTCTTGGCTGAATTTTTAGCCTATTTATAAGCTAAATAAAATATTATTTAATTTTAACACATTTTCTTTTTTTATTAATTCTTTATTTATTAATCATCCATTTGACTTTCTTTCTCCACCACACATTTTTCTTCACTTATCCATAGCTTAAATGAAGTTTCTAGACTTAGCCAAAATCTTGGTGGAGTAATTTTCACAAATTGCACTTTTGTCCCCATAAAAGTGAAAAATTATATTTTTACCCTAAATCTAAAAAATTTTCAAAATTCATATTTTTCACTCCTCATACTCATATCATACTTCAATTAATCAAATTTGATCCAAATCCTTTCAAAAATTCAAATTTTGTCCTCGAGTGGCAAAATAACCATTTTGCCCCTAGAACACTAAAATTCTGGATTGACTCCAAATCAGCCCTTGAACTCCTAATTACCATAATATGACACTTTGGGGTTTCAAAATTCTCAAATCCATCCTCAAATCTCTATTCAAACTAGTTTAAGGTTCAATTCTCTTAATCGTACCACTAGGTACACTATCGACTTTTAACTAGTTTTTCGGCGTAATTCAATATGCAAGCACGCTATCAAATGCATGTAAATGGAATATCAAAGATAAAACAGGGTCGGGCTTTACAAGCGGTATAAAGATAAGACGTATGAGTTGAAATATGGTTATTGGTTTGGATGCTAAGTTTTGTTATTGGAGTTTTCAGTACATTAGGGAGATGTTAAGATGAAGATGATCAGTAGTGAATAATGAGAATAGTGGAATACCATGAATAATGGACAATCACGTAAGTGATAATATGTGTTGTGAATTCATTACACCGTATAGGGAAGGAAAGTTAGAGAATTACCGAGATGGACAAATAAAGATGAATTGATATGTAGAGCATCAAGATGAATGATATGTCGAAAAAAGTCAATTCTTAAGAGATGAAGAAGATGAGAGATTAAATCATGTTAAAGGCTAAAAAGAAAGTGGTGGAAAGATTAGATGAATGTACGAGATAATGATAAGAGGTTGCTGATACCAAGTAACGAAAGTGTAAATAGAGATTTCAAGAACAATATAGCAAATGGATATATATAGAATATGACTACGAAAATTTCTAAATATTGTTTGGACTTTGTTGGAAAGAAAGGATTAGTAATAACACAAGTAAACCAATACTTGTGTGCATGAAGGTAAATGCACTGTACTAATTGGGTTGGTTATGCCCATAAATAAGTGGTATTGGGGTTTCAAAATATTTTATATGTGAATAAGTGATGAATCTGTACAACAGCTCAAAAGGAGCTGGAGGTGTTGATTTCAATTAAGTGACTGTGAGATTTCAAGAGTTGATTGGATTTATTATGGTTTATAAATATAAGCCCATGAATTAATCCAAGAGTGAGTATCAATGATTTTTATAATTGATGTGTGGTCATGAGGTAAAACGTTTGTGAATAAATTTACTCGAAAGGTGAGCTTGAACTTGCCATGTATAGCAATGGGGAATTATAAGATTAAAGGACTAGATGTGGTGAAAAGGTTAAAGACATTCCTTTCAGGGGAAGAAAAGGTCTTGGGTTCGAATCTCCTTGTGGCAAGCTACAGGCTGCAGACTGCAGTGAAGATCAAGCGGGAATGATGAGGATGCAGACATAACAATACCTTGGAGACATAGTTTTTCAAGGCGGATGCCACATGTGTAATTGACAACTTGAGGTTAAATGACTCAGAAATATTAAATCTAGTCCAAGTGCTGTGTAGAGTTCTATAATTGAGATTAATATATATAAATTACTTGAAAGATCAATTTAAAGGTCTATTTGGTTCAAAGTGTGACTTATGACATAAATGATCAAGTTAAGGAACATCTTTGAAGTATAAATGATATTATCATGCAAGGACATATAATACAATGAAACTTAAGTGTATGATTGGAAACGATAAGAAATAAGTATAAATATGTAAATGATGTGAAGCTATGAGGGATGCGGATATCCAGATGTGTATGCACATACGTACATATGGAGCTGATAATATAATCAACTAGGGTAAAGAATTACTCTTAGAGATTCGGAAATTGAACTTGATATATTTGATGAGTTATATAGAAAATAAAATGATCAGAAGTTTTATCAAAAGCAGAATTATAGCGACTTAAGGGAAATTTGGGAAATAATTAAAGAAATGTAATCTATGGCAGGATCAAGCCATATGAGATGGACTAATATGATTAAGAAGGTGGAAGTTATATAAATGTGAGACAAATGCGAAATATGTGGAAATAATTAAAACTATTAATCTTCTCTAAGGTTGAAAGTACCTACAAAAATGAATATGCCATGCTAATGATGTTGTAAGCTATATAATAGTGTGTGCAGATAGGGATGAATGAATGCTAAAAGGTTGTTAAGGAATGAAGAAATAAATTGGTGATTGATATACAGAAATAGGCATAAAAAGAGATCGAAATTGGTATGATTGAGATAGACTTTGTCACAACCCAATTCCCGGGCCATGACTGGTGCAAAGACCCAATGAGCATAGCTCACTAAGCCCAAGCAAGCCTATTTTCATTTACTTTACTCCACGTATGATCGTGTGAGGCATCCACACGCAATGCACCCAGTGCACACAAAGCCAAATTCTAATGGCATTATAGATAATAATATACATGCACTATACCGGTCATGTATTTAGCAATTTACATTGCACACACATATTTACATTGTTTGAGTGTATTCACAATACAAAAGACCCACGACTTCCAGTGGAGACATTTACAATAAAAACGGGCAACAATTGAATGTCGGATACCAACTAGGAGACGAACTACAGTGATCTCGCGATCTAGGATTCTACAATCTCCTGATCTAAAAATATGAATTTTTGAAAACGGTGAGTACAATACTCAGTGAGTGAACATTAGGTGGAAACAAGCAATAATATCCAAGAAAGATTTTAAACCATGATGCACACATTTTGAACAAAACATTTTTTATCCAATTTATTATCAAACCCCTTCCCTCAACTCAAATTAATTTACAACGAAGGAATATTCAATTTCATACATATGCGCACAAATGAATACAATATCCCACTATCTCACTAGCTCATGTGCAACCCCCATATCGTGCACATAGCTGGAGTTATCCTATGCATCCCCCCACATCGTGCACAAACAATATCACTCTATCTCACCAGCTCATGTGCAACCCCCACATCCCGCACATAGCTGGAGTTATCATGTGCATCCCCCCACATTGTGCACAAACAATATCACTCTCCATATCTCTGCACCCATCATCACCGACATGTGCTCCCCACATCGTGCACATGTACGGTTATAATTATCACACAATATTATTGGTCAATACATATCACACATCTACACATATATAGCAGCATATTATAGAGCACATGAATTCATGCCTTTATGCAGATCACAATTCACACATTAAAACATTTTTTTCAAAAGTTTGTTTCCAGGCATGTATTTTAAGAAATTTGGATAAAATCATTCAGATTATCCATTTCAATAAACGCGCATTTCTCAAAATAATTTGAAATGCAAATTCACTCACAGTGTCGAAAATCCAAATTCTGGGTGCACTCAGATTAATAGTCCTCAAGCACGATTCCTTTGCCTTTTTCGAACGTCTCACCACCTTGACACAGAATATAATTAGGGAATTTACTATATTGCCTCTAAGTTAATATAAAATAAATTTAAATTGCTAACGCATGATAAGCAAATGAAAAATACATCCGATTATCGCTTTAACGCGGTATCGATTAAATTCGACCACTCACCCGATAAATTGGCTAATATGTTCGATTTGATTCCAAATTGCACCATTCTTTTTCTAATACCTTAATTCACCACATACCATTTAAATAGTGCCAATTTCAGCATTAAAACCTTTCCATTTCTTCATGGAAAAATTCAGCCATTACAGTGCATTAGCACTGAAATTTTTTCCTACTAAACTTTTTCACTTTAATTTGTCATTTTCTAATTTATTTCATTTCAAATGAAATCATTTCATCTGAAATGAAACAATTCCTCATTGATTCTCAACACCCTAGGTTCGGCCAATGAAGAACAACCAAGAGAATCAAATTTTTTCTTACAGTTTTGCTTACTAACATGCTAACCTATCTCTAAACACTAACATAGTCTAGAATCAAGCCAATCCAACATTAAATCCTCATCCATACCCATTTTTCAGAATTGAATTCTTCATGATATCATGCCTCTCAACCATAGAAAATGGAAAGAAATGCATAGGTATTGTAGATCATAAGCAAAAGTGAAGAAATGTTACCTTTTTCAATTGATTTTCCTTGAAAATCACACTTTTTCTTGAATTTTTTGCTATGTTTTCTTGTTTTTCCCTTTGTTCTCCTTTCCTTTCCCTTAAATCTGTTGTGTACCGAATTTAGAGAGAGAAAATGGGTTGAAATGGCTGATTTTTAGGCTTTAATAATAAAATAAGCTAACTTGCCACATGGCATAGTGCCATTGGCCCATTTTTTTAACTTTTTTGACTTTTTCTTCCAATTCTTTTCCACCACATGATTATTCTAAGTCAAGATATGATCAAAAGATGACCATGGTTAGAAAAATATGTTTTGGTGGTAGAAAATTTATCGTTTTACCCTCGAGATGGTAAAATTATGATTTTGCCCTTACATTCCTAAATGTACCGGAATCACATTATTTCTACTTTTCAACATCAAATAACACTAATATTGATTAATATTAATCAAATGGGGTAAAAATCTTTTCAAAAAATTCCCGTTTAGTCTTCTAGTGGTAAAATTACCATTTTGCCCTTGTGCTCCAAAAATATTGTGAATCATAATTTTTCACTGATAACTTCATTCTGTACTTCAATAATCTTAATTATATTTCATATAATTATTTTTTTGTCCAATGCGATCAAATTTTGACTAAAAATCTCCATTTATTCATCAAATGGCAAAATGACCGTTTTGTCCCTAATCGGTCAATTTTTCCGATTGACTCCAAACTGGACCTTGAACTCCGAATCACTATTCTAAGCCATTCTGTGGGTTTCAAAATTTTCAAATTCCTCTTAGAATTTCTATTTGAGCTAGTTTAAGGTTCGATTTAACTTAATTGTACCACTAGGTACAATACTGACTTTTAACAAATTCGACAAGGTCTCACAAACTTATGGTTCAAACTTAATGACGGTAAGAGAGATTATGACTGTGAAAGATATTGCAGATATGATTTTAAAGGACAATGCTAGACAAGAGTGAAATACTCAAGTTGAATTGGAGGTAATTGAGGTGAACGAATCAAAATTCCTATGAAAGATGATAATATATGAAATTGAGCGTCAAGTGAAAGATTAATACCCTTATCTTTTCTTTAAGTTTGATTAGTGAAATTTTGAGAACAAAATTTTATTTTAAGGGGGGTAGTGCTATAAAACCTGGCTATATAAAATATATGCCATGTTATCCATGTGCTGGATGAAATGTTTGTATACTTGAAGGCCTCAGAAGGGTATTAAAAGTTGATATTATAACTAGAGGAACAACTAAGTGGAATTATGCCTCAAACTAGTTAAAATAGGAATTTTAAGGTGAAATTGGGAATTTCACAGTCCAGGGATGACTTAAAATGGTAATTCGAGTTCGAGGGCTGATTTTGGGTCAATCGAGAATATTGACCGATTAAGGACAAAATGGTTATTTTGCCACCTAAAGTTGAAATTTGGTTATTTAATGAAAATTTTGACCAAGATTAATCATTTGAAGTATAATATGGGGTTTGGCAGTGAGAAATTTTAATTCTCGGTATTTTTGGAGCATGAGGGCAAAATTGTAATTTTGCCACCCAAGAACAAAATGGGAATTTTTAAAAAAGATTTTAACCCCATTTGACTAAGATTGATCAATTGGAGTGTAATTTGAGGTTGAAAAATGAAAAAAATGTAATTTTGATACTTTTCGAAGTATAGGGGCAAAATCGTAATTTTACCACCTCGGGGGCAAAACGGTAATTTTTCACCCCTAACATTTGTCAAGACCAAGGGATTTTATTCATTATAGAAATGGATAAATATGAGAAATTGTGTGGTAGAGAACTAAAGAATTAAAAGTCATATTTAAATTTTGGGCCAATGGGAACATGCCACGTGCCATGCCTTTATTACTTTATTATTTTCTTTATAAAAAGGCATAAAAGTCAGCCAATTTCTTCCATAATGGTCCGCCAAACAAGAGGAGAAGAGAAGCTAAGGAAGAACAAACCCTAGGTGGGGAAATTCAAAGGGAAAGTGCGAGAATTCAAGGAATCAAGTTAGGTAAGGTGAAATTTCTTTATTTTTTCTCGAGATCTACACTACCCATGCTTTATTTTCTCATTTCCTTGGCTGAAATCAAAGTTTGAAAATGGGTATCATGCTGACCGTACATGGGGAAAGGATTTTTATGCTTGAATTTAGTTAGATTTCTTGCTAGATTAGTGTTTTCGGTTAGTTAGTTATGTGTAGGGTGAAAATAAGTGAAGAAAATCATAATATTTTTGGTATCCATCAATGGTCGAATGTCTCTTGTAGTGTGTGTGATGGATTGGTTTTGTTTCAAGAGAAATTGGCTAAAAAATGATGAATTATGGTGAGAAAATGGAATAAGAAAACTTTTAGTGATAATGCACCAATATGGCCGAAATTCCCATGAAGAAATGGGAAGGTAATTGAGCTTAATTTTAGGTTATTTGACTGACATTTGGTGATTTGTGGTATTAGAAAAGAAGTGGAGCAATTTGGAGTTAAATTGGACACAATGGCCATTTAATTGGGTAATAGGCCGAATTAGGTCAACACCGTGTTTAAGCAAGATTCGGACAATTTTTGCATCTCATAGCATGCATTAGTGGTCTAAATTTGTTTATTACAATTTAGGGGCAATGTGGTAAATTTCTCGATTTTCTATTGTGTCAAAGTAGTGAGTCATCCGAGAAAGGCAAGGAATGGCACCCGAGGATCACTAGTCAAAGTACCTCGAGAATTCAAACTTCTAAAAAATAGTGAGTGAACTTACTATCGCCTCAATTATCTAAAGTGATTTTTATCTGTTTTTGGTGAATTCTAAGAAAAAGGGATTTCAAAGATAAATTTTTATGTTCTATAAATAAATGTGTTTAAATGAAATTATTTCATAAATTGTTTTGAAATCTACCATAATTTTGAAAAATAGAGTACTTGGAGATTGTTGTTTGTTGTATAATAAATTGTACTTTTAAATTGATATGGCTTATGAAAATGTGGGATGATTGGCTAATTGGTTATTGTGTTGGAAACTATACGAAATGCTGTTTGCTGTGCAGGCTGGTTAGTATTAAAATGGCCTAGTAATGCTGCTAAAATTTTTGTTAATTTGGTGGGATATTTAGTAGCTACTGCAATAGACGAGTTTCCGTGGACCGGACCTATTTAAAGGGGCACGGTAAACCCCATATATTATACCTCTGAGACAGGCTCGGAGGGTAACTCCTGAGGTATGACAGAGTTCACTACACGCTGAACCACCACGTGGTAGTGAACTCCGTTAATGTTAAGGAATGGTTACATTTTGAGAAATTATGGAATTTAAACAGCCTTGGCGGTCTCGGTCAGATACCTCTAATCAAGGCGTCACCGCGTATGATTTTGTTGGCGTAAGCCAAGTTTTTAGAAATTCATAAGCCATAATAATTTTTCGTGTAAAAATGAATTTATTTTACCCAGTGAAAAGAACTGAAATATTACAAATTCTTTTATGAGGAATTATTTATTCGTCTCCATTTACTCGCCTTTAGATAGTTTAGATGGTATCTGTTTACTCACTGGGATTTTATAATCTCACCCCTCTCATTTCCTCACATTTCAGGCTCAGGAAATTCGATAGTTAGCAGATTTTGTTAAGAACCATCAGTTGGACTTGAATCGGCAAAAGCTGTAGGTTCTCAGCTTCTGATGTATTTTGTTTAGTTGTGGGCCCACGTGTCACTGTAATTTAAATTTCATACTTTGGTTGTTTATATTATAGTATGTAAGAATATATTTAATTTTTATGATGCAAAAATTATTTACCGATAGATTTATAAATATTGTTTTAGAAAAAAATAGATTATTTTATTAAATATTTTATTATATTCAAATAGTCAAAATTTTACTTCAAATGAACGTTTTAGATACTTAAATTTGTTTTTAATCACTAAATATATGTTTTCTACTTACCTACTACATTTTTAGCCAGTTTTGAGATTTTCAAAGAAAAATGACGAAAATGCCCCTATGAGCCAGAAAATAATATTTTAATGTTCTGATTTGAAAATGACTCAAAATCCTTTGAATTGTGATTTTGATAACTATTGCTCACCGAGGAAGTGCGCAAGCTGATGCTAAGCCTTGTGGGGTTTCGGTCGACATTCCGAGTAATGAGTGCCTATCGGGACGTTGCGGCGGTTGTCACGGGCCCAATAGGGAGTTTCGGGTCATGACAACTCTAGTTCACAAAAACTTAAAAATTTTGACTTTATATGTAAAATGATCATTTTGCCCTTACTTTGGAAATCATCATTATTTCTATTTCCTTCGTTATTTATCCTCATTTTCATCATTCATTTATGCCTTCGGCCTACTTAGGCCTCAATAATATTTGAAAACCTATTTCTAAAGGCTCACTAAGGAAATGATGAAATTACTCTTAGTCTGTGTTATCGTGTCTACTTCTACTTACGTGTCTATAAAGATCGAGGTCTCACAAATTGGATGATTTAATGGCCTAGAAACTAGTGTCCAAACTTGGTTTCTTTTAAATTGATCAAGCTCTTCCGGTATGGCCAAAATCCAACTTTCTTCTTTTTCAACTTCTTCAAAGCTTTTAGGTTCAATTGATGAGATAAAAGCTAAATACTCACATGTTTCTCTTATAACTCTCTTGGTTTTGACTCTTTGAAAAATATCACCAATGATTTGCTCTTGTGGATAAACTCTTACATATCTCCAGCTTCTTGGAAGATCACTATGCTGAATTTCAATTCTTTGCAAATTTTCTAGGGGTGGAGTTTCAGTTTATGTTCTAAGTGAGCTTTCTTCATTGCCCTTATTGTTTTCTAAACTCATTTTTTCCATTTGCTTTTCTAGGTTCTCTACATCATCTTCATCAAGAAAAGCTTCTTTTTTTAATGCATTAGATTCGTCAAAAAATACATGGATAGATTCTTCAACAATCAAAGTTCATTTGTTGAATACTCTATAAGCTTTTGAATTTAATGCATATCCTAAAAATATTACCTTATCACTCTTTGCATCAAACTTTCCTAGAGCATATTTTCCATTGTTCAATACAAAACATTTGCAACCAAAACTTCTAAGGTGAGAGATGTTTGGTCTTCTATCTTTGTAAAGTTCATATGGGGTTTTTGACATCGTGGCTCTTATTGAGACTCTATTGAGTATGTAAGCTGTTGTGTTGATAGCCTCAACCCAAAAATACTTAGGTAGATTATTCTCACAAAGCATAGTTCGAGCCATTTCTTTTAAGGTTTGATTTTTCCTTTCAACTACCCCATTTTTTTTAGGTGTTCTAGGTGTTGAGAAGTTATGATCTAATCCTTTTTCATTACAAAAGTTTTCAAACTCATCTCCCTCAAATTCACCTTCATGATCACTCATAATACTAACTATAGCTAGTCTTTTTTCATTTTCAACCTTCATACAATGATTTGTAAATGCAGATAGAGCATCATTGTTATGAGCAAGAAAGTAAACCCAAGTATACCTAGAGTAGTCATCAACTATCACAAATCCATATGATTTGCCACCTAGGCTAGTTGTGTTAATTGGACTAAACAAATCAATGTGCAGCAACTCAAGAGGTCTAGAAGTGGAGACACCCTTCTTGATTTTAAAGGATGTTCTAACTTGTTTACCTAGTTGGCATGCATCACAAATTTGATCATTCTCAAATTTAAGTTCAGGCAATCCTATGACTAGACATTTTCTTATCAATTTTGAAATGGTATGCATGCTTACATTTCCAAGTCTCCTATGCCATTGCCAATTATCATTTTCTTCATTTGCTATAAGACACGTTTCACAATTAATCTCAAGATCTTCAAGAAATATAACATACATATTTTTTATTCTTTTTCCTAGGAATGAAGTTTTGTTGGTGCTAATGTCTATCACCTCACATTTATTAGAATCAAAACACACTTTAAACCCTTTATCACACAATTGGTTGATGCTTAATAAATTGTGTTTCAATCCTTTAACTAGCAACACATGACTAATTTGAGCTTAGGAGTTCTTACCAATGGTTCCTATACCATGAATTCTACTTTTTGAATCATCTCCAAAAGATATCGTACCTCCCTTTTTCTTGTCCAACTGAGCAAATAGCATTTCATTTCTAGTCATGTGTCTTGAGCATCCACTGTCCATGTACCATGGTTTTTTTTCCTTCAATTGAGCTCTTGAGCATATGAATTTTTGTTTTGGCTCAGCCTACAAAACACAATTCCAGTTTTTCTTAACTAGTACCCATACTTTGATAGGTCCTTGAATGTTAGTTACAACATAGGATCCTTTTGAAACCCAAATCATTTTTGTTTCTGTGTGCTTCTTCTTCTATGGCAGTTATAAGATAGATGGCCAAGATTATCACAAATACAACATCTTGGAGAGAAATAATTAGCATTTTTTCTTAAATTTATGTTCTTTCTTGATGATTCTTTTCTTAACATTTTAACAACAATATTTTCATCAGTTGCTTTTTGTAAAGCTTGAGTTTTGTTTTCCAGTTCCAATTTCATAACCTCAAAATCTGTTTTTGAATGCTCTAATTCAATTTGGAGCAAATTTCTTTGTTCAAAAATAGAGTTAAAATCATATTTTATCTTTTGCAAATCGGTCTCAATAGATGTGACCTTTTTCTTTAAAATCTTGTATTTTATAACAAGTTTTTCGAATTCATCATAAAGGCATCCACACTCTTCTTGTATTTCATCAATAGAAATATCACAAGGAGCTGAGGATACCTCGGATTCATCATCTCTAGCCATCAGACACAAGTTTGCTCTTTCTTCCGCTTTCTCTTCTTCAACGTCTGAACTTGAAACATCACTATCCGACCAAGTAGTAGCCACCATTGCTTTCTTTGATTTTCTATTTTTCTTAAGAGTTTTCTCCTTCAACAGTGGGCATTCTAACTTGAAATGACTAGGTTTCTTGCACTCATAACAAATGGCATCTTCTCTCTTGTTGGATTCATTTTTGCTTTTGTTTTTCCATGAAGAACTTTGTTCTCTTCTATAACCTTTTTTAGCCAGCCTTCTATCTCTTTGTCCCATCAGTTTTTTGAATTTTCGTGCTACCATTACTAATTCTTCATCATTATCACAAGATAGATTATCCAATTCTTCTTCAAGTGTGCATGCTTTTAAAACAATGCTTTTATTTCTTTCTTTTGCTTCTCTCTTGTCTACTTCTTCTTCTTCTTTAAGCTTTATCTCATGAGTAAGAAAAAAACCCATATATTTCATCAAGTGTGATGGCATTTAAGTTTTTAACTTCTCTAATGGCAGTCAGTTTTGGCTTTCAAGTTTTAGGTAGGCTTCTAAGAAGTCTTTTCACTAATCCATGTTCAGGGATAAGCTTTCCTAATTGGCTGAATTTGTTTGTAATGTTAGTGAACTTATCCAGCATGCTAGTGATGTCCTCATCAAGTTCTCTCTTGAACATTTTGTAATTGTGAGTGAGCAGAGCTATTTTGGACTCATTGACTTGTGAAGTCCCTTCATGGATAACTCTAAGTTTCTCCCACACTTGTTTAGCTGTGGTACAACTTGATACCTTGTTGAATTCAGTGGGAGTTAAGGCACAATGTAAAGTGTTTGTAGCCTTGAAATTTGTCTGAACCTTTTTGGTTTTAGCTTCGGTCCATTCACCTCTAAGCTTAGGAATCATCTCATTAGCTACTACATTTATGGTTGAGGAGATAAAAGGACCATTAGTGATGACATGCCACATCTCATAATCTATTGCCCTAATGTAGATTAACATTCTAGTACTCCAATATAGGTAATTCAATCTATCAAACTGAGGTGGTCTACTTGTGGATTGTCCCTTAGCAACTACTATTTTCTACAAAGCCATTTAGATCTTCCCAAGGGTGTTAGATGTTGGTCCTTATAAAATGTGCTAGATGGGGGCTGAATAGAACAATTCAGCTCTCAATCAAGATTGGGAACTACTTTTGAAAAGTAAGAAAATAAAACAAATAAACAATGGACAAGGATTTAGAGTAGTTCGATCAAAGACCTATGTCCACTACCTTGATTATCCAACCAAGGATTTTCAACCAAATTCACTAAGAAATGGTGGAATTACCAAGCTCCCACCAAGCTTTTACAATGGCTTTTACCAGGCTCAACCACAACCTTTATAATGGTTTTTCAAGGGTTAAACCAAAACCCAACACCTAACTTTTCAAGGCTATGTTAGAACCTTAACTCTTTCAAGCAGACCTAGCTTGAAACTATTATTAGAATGACTCTCTCACTCTAAAAACAAATCAAAGAAGGTAAAAGGAAGTACCTAGTGATCACTAAGCTGATCTAATTGGTACAAGTTAAAGTGCAATTCACAATTACAAAGATGAGAGCTAAGTGTAGTGAGAAATCAGAAGGTTTTTCTGGTATTCTATCTCTTTTCGACTTTGAAGTCTTGATCTCTCTCAAAAACTTCATCTTAAACCTTTGGAAAATCGTTTTATACTTGAAAAAGCAAGTTTGATGGCAGTTTGGCAATTATGACCATTGGAAACAGTTTGAGGTTGGTTTTAGTCGTTAATTTGTCTTGTAGTGCTCTGGTTTAAAATGCAGACAGAGAGCTCTTAGTCAACTAAGTTTTTCCTTAGTCAACGAAGAGGTTATGTCTTTTGGTCACAAATTCTGGCAAAGAGCACTTAGTCGACTCACTCATTTCTCGGTCGACTAAGTTGGTTTTGTTTCTCAATATTCTTCAACCCGTCATTTCTCCAATTTGAATCTTAGTCAACCAACATTCTTTTTCATTCAACCAAAGACTTTCCTTCTCATTAATAAATCTTGTCTCCATATTCATCTGATTTTTTTGGCACATACTTATGAAGAATTGTTTTATTATTCACCTACAATCTTTGTCCGTCACACTTAAGTAAAACCATTAGACACACATGAATAGGAATGCTTTATTATCATCAAAAACTAATAGAGCTAAAAATCTCCCTCTTTTTGATGATGACAAAACATTCTTTGATTAACAGCATAGTGTCTTTCATTATTTGTCCAAATCTGCACATAATGAAGAATGTTCCCCCTTAGTGTGTGCTCCCCCTTAGTGTGTGCATGTTTCTTATTTATTTCACCATCCATTTTATTCAGGTCATGTAGAAAATGACACTATACATTCAGAATATATATGTATGCAGAGCTTAAGGTGGTTTACAACATATGAATGTTCACAGATTATCATCAGAATTTTTGCAGTGTTTGTCAACAGCATAATTTTATCAAATTTTTGTCCATATATGTGAGACCCTGTCTAATTGGTTGAAAAGCCGGTATTGTACCTAATGGTACAATTAAGTTAAATCGAGCTTCAACTAGTTTAATAGAAATTCTAAGAGGAATTTCAAAATTCTGAGACCCACAGAATAACTCAGAATAGTGATTCAGAGTTCAAGGTCCAGTCTGGAGTTAATCGGGAAAATTGACCGGTTAAGGACAAAACGGTCATTTTCTCATTTGTTGATTTATGGAGATTTTTAACCAAGATTTGATCACATTGGGCCAAAAATAATTATATGAAATATAGTTATGATTTTTGGAGTATAAAATGATGTTTAGCAGTGTAAAATGGTGATTCTCGGTGTTTTTGGAGCACAAGGGTAAAATGGTAATTTTACCACTGGAGTGCTAAATGTGAATTTTTTTGAAAGGATTTTGCCCCAATTGGGTAATATTGATTTATATTGATATTATTTGAGGTTGGACAGTGAAAATAATGAAATTCCGGTACATTTCGGAGTATAGGGGCAAAATCGTAATTTTGCCATCCCGGGGGCAAAACCGTAATTTTCCATCACCAGAACCATTATTTCCAGCCATGATCAACCTTGGATCAGATGTTGACTTGATGAATCAAATGGTGGAGAATAAATGGAAGAAAAAGTCAAAAAGTAAAGAAAAACGGGCCAATTACGTGATGACACGTGGCAAGCTTTTACATTTTATTATTTAAGCCATAAAAATCAGCCTTTAACCCTCATTTCTCTCTCTAAATTCGGCACCCACCAGAATTGAAGGAAAGAAAAGAAGAACAAAGAAGAAAAACACAAAACCTAGGTGGAAATCTAAGGAAAAGTGTGATTTTCAAAGGAAATCACTTGAAAAAGGTAATAAATCTTTACTTTGGCTTGTGATTTACAATATCTATGCTTTTGTTCTTGAATTCTATGGTTAAATATGGAGATATCATGATGGGATGAATTCTGAAAAATGGGTATGAGTATGGATTTGATGTTGGATTGGATTGAATTTAAACTATGTTGGTGTTTAGGAGTAGTTAAGCACGATTATGGACAAAAATGGAAGAAAGAAATTGAGTGTCATGGTTGTTCTTCATTGACCGAACCTAGGGTGTAGAGAAACCATGAAGAAATTGTTTCATTTCAAATGAAATGATTTCATTTGAAATGAAAGAAAATAGAAAATGACAATTTAAAGTGAGAAAATGTAGTCAGAAAATTTTCAGTGCTAATGCACTGTATTGGCCGAATTTTTCCATAAAGAAATGGAAAATGGTGAATGCTGAAATTGGCATTAATTGAATGATTTGTGGTGAATTAAAGTATTAGAAAAAGAAAAAAAAAAGAATGGGCCAATTCGGAACCAAATTGGACATAATAGCCGATTAATCGGGTAATCGGTCGAAATTAGGCAATACCGCGTTAAAGCGATAATCGGATGCATTTTTGCCTTTGCGTATCATACGTTAGCAATTTAAATTAATTTGTATTAGTCTGGGGGAATTATAGTAATTTTTTAATTTTATTCTGTGTTAAGGTGGTGAGAAGTCCGGAAAAGGCAAAGGAATCGTGATTGAGAATTTTTAATCCGAGAGCATCCGGAATTCGGATTTGTGAGACGGTGAGTGAACTTGCATTTCAAATTATTTGGGGAATGCACATTGTATTGAAATAGATGATTAAATGATTTATTCAAAGTTTTAAAAAAAATACGTGCCGGGAACAAGCCCTTGATAAAATGATTTTATGTGATGAAATTATGTATTATGCATGAAGGCATAAAATTATGTGTTTTGTATGAAAGCATGAATTATTATTTCATTGAGGTGAAATTTAATTGTGCTAAATGTGTACATTGTTATGATGTTTATATGTGTTGTTAAGAAGTATTGTGAAATTATTACCACCGTGCACGTGTGAAGAGGAAAATGCACAGGCCTGAAATGGTGTGCAAAGTGGGGACGGCGATACGTAACGCCCACTATTTACTATAAATTCTGAAAATTGAGCAAAGTGGGGACGGCGAAACGTAACGCCCACGATTCCTGGAAACTATCACTCGTGAACATTGGTGAAGTGTGATTTGTTATCCAGGGGCTTGCAGGGACGGCGATACGTAACGCCTGCGAGTGCTCAGATATATGTGGTTGTGTACATATGTGATTGTTCATTTCTCCGAGTATATTGGTATGAAATTGATTATTCTTTCATTATAAATTAAATTGAAATGAGGGAAAGGGTTGATAATAAATTGGATAAAAATGAATGTGTTCTAAATGTATGCATCATATTTTTAACCCTTCCTGATATTATGGCTTGTTCCTATCTAATGTTTGCTCACTGAGTTTTGTACTCACCGTTGTTTTCAAAAATTCATGTTTTCAGATAAGGAGATTGTAGATTCCTAGATCGCGGGATCACAGTAGTTCATCTCCTAGTATGTGTAAGGCATTCAATAGCTGCCCGTTTTTATTGTAAATGTCTCCGCTAGAAGTCTTGGGTTTTGTATGATGGTTATGTACATGTAATGCACACTGTTAAAGTTTATTTCTGACTGGTATAAATGTAAATGTGTAAGCAATGTAAATTGCTAAATACATGACTGGCATAGTGCATGTATATTGTGATTAAAAATGCCATTGTGCTTTGGCTGTGTCCACTCCCGGAAAGGGTGTGTGTGTGTATGTGTGACTGGATATGTCAGGGTTAGTTGGCATTGTAATGCACACGGGGTACATTACGTGTGGATGCCTCACACGAGCATGTATGGAATAAAGTAAGTGAAATTAGGCTTGCTTGGGCTTAGTGAGCTATGCTCATTGGGTCCTTGCGCCGGTCATGGCCCGGGAATTGGGTCGTGACAATGTTGGTATCAGAGCCCTAGGTTGTTTAGGTCCTAGGGTGTTATGGTCGAGTCCAGCGGAGAGTCGGGTCTTTATGTGGGATCATTAATTATGAACTGTGAGCCGCGGCACATTTCATAATTGAGAAACCGCATAAATTCCCAATGATAGAAGCCACCTTATTTGTAATTGTGTTTATTAATTGGTGTTGCTCCTGTCTAGGTAAGAATGCCACCTAAGACATGGGCCACCTCGAGACGAGTGGGGGAGCAGGATGTCCCCATTGAGATGACCGATAGGCCACGGGCACCCACCCGCAGAGGTCGAGGTAGACGTGGTAGGGTCACTAGGCCAGTGAGGGCAGATACGCCTGAGAGTGGGAGAGTGGATGGACAGCTTGTAGTTGAGGCGGATAGGCCACCTACTAGAGGCGTTACTGTTGAGGACTTGGCGACTGGCCTGCAGGGAGTTAGTCGGGTTGTAGAGATGATGGCAGCCCGAATGGATGATATGCAGAAAGTAATGGAGGGGAGACATGTGGAGCGAGAGTCCCCTAGTTCCCAAGGCCAGACAGACTGCCAACCTCCCGAGAGTGACAGAGGTCAGGTTGAGGTTTCACTCACTGACTTCCTGAAACTCAAGCCTCCATCATTTACGGGGTCAGATGCATCGGAGAAACCCCAGGTTTTCTTAGACAAGATGGAGAAGATTTGTAATGCTATGGGATGCTCTAGTTCCAGATCAGTGGAGCTAGTAGCTTTTCAGCTGGAAGATGTAGCACAGGAATGGTACGACTCTTTCCGAAGGGGTAGGCCGACAGGTGCTTCACCGTTGAGCTGGAATGAATTCAGTACAGCCTTCCTGGATCGATTTTTATCGCACAGTGTGCGAAGTGCCAGAGCTAGAGAGTTCGAGGCATTGGTGCAGACTTCAGGCATGACGGTGTCAGAGTACGACATCAAGTTTACACAGCTGTCTCGATATGCACCATATCTGGTTTCTACCGAGGAGATGAAAGTCCAAAGGTTTGTGGATGGACTGGTGGAACCATTATTTAAGGCTGTGGCTTCTCGAGATTTCCATACGTACTCAGCGGCAGTAGACTGTGCTCAAAGGATTGAGATGAGGACCAGTGAGAGTAGGGCCGCAAGAGATGTAGCAAAAAGGGCCAAAACAGAGAGTTATAAAGGCCGTAGAGATTTCGGTGGCAGAAGTTCATTCTCTAGCCATCAAGGACCACAAAGGGGATCAAGGTTTCCCCAACGGGGAGGTGATGTGACGAGTGCCAGCATGGGATCGGGGCAGAACACTTTTAGCGGAAGGAGGCAGCCGCATGACTCCAGACAGAGTGGTCAAGTTATCCCGTCTTGTGATACTTGTGGGAGACGACATTGGGGACGATGCTATCGTGCTCCAGGAGTTTGTTTTAACTGTGGCCAGCCTGGACACATATGGAGGAACTGCCCGACAGCTCAACAACCGCAAGGTTCAGTTCGCGGTTCTACTCGGTCAGCTTTGTCTGCTCCTTCAGCAGCTGCTTCAACTGGCCAGGGGGTTAGCGAAACGCGAGGTAGAGGTGCTGGTACTTCTTCTCGGGGTAGACCAGAGGGGTCTGGACAACAAAGTTCTACAGGAAGAGGCCAGGCAAGGGTATATGCCTTAACTCATCAGGATGCCCAGACATCCAATGCAGTAGTTTCAAGTACTTTTTCCATTTGTGATATGGATGCTAGAGTATTGTTTGATCTTGGATCGACTCATTCTTTTATCTCTCCATGCTTTGCATTTCGATTGGGTAGAGACTGTGTTAGGAGAGAAGAACAATTAGTGGTATTTACTCCTCTTGTCACGACCCAATTTCTGGGCCATGACCGACGCAAGGACCCAATGAGCATAGCTCACTAAGCCCAAGCAAGCCTATTTTCTCTTACTTTACTTACTGTATTCAACGTATACTCGTGTGAGGCATTCACACGTAATGCATCCTGTGTGCATACAAAGCCATTTAACAATGGCATTTTCAACATTTATATACATGCACTATACCAGTCATGTATTTAGCAATTTACATTACATACACATATTCACATAATTAGATTGTATTTACAATACAAAGGACCCAAGACTTCCAGCGGAGACATTTACCACAAAAGGAATCACTATCGGATGCCAGACACATACCCAGGAGATGCACTATAGGGACTCCTCGATCTAGAGCCCAACAGTCTCTTGATCTGAAAACATGAATTTTTGAAAACGTGAGTACGAAACTCAGTGAGTGAATATTAGAAGGGAAACAAGCAATCTCATCAGAAGATTTGTCAATCATGATGCACTGGTTGAAAATAAGGCCATTTTCAACTAACTAATATTTCAAACCCTTTTTCCCTTACCCAGGAATTTGTTATGCATTCAAGGATTAAACATCCTTGAATTCACACTCATCATTCTATCAAAATAGTAAATCAACGGTTGTTTACAAACCGTCGAATAATAAGGGTTTCACAACCCGTACAATTTATATATGCATATGTACCACGTACAATTGAATTCACCAATTATTCTATCTCATTCATTGTCCCATCTTTTCCTCCACTCTACTATACTCTCAACTCATACATCATTACCGGCATTGCACTTCCCACTCCGCACATGCACGGTCGTAATTATCACACTCTTTATCATTCAACCGGCATTGCACTTCCCACTCCGCACATGCACGGTCGTAATTATCACACTCTTTATCATTCAACCGGCATTGCACTTCCCACTCCGCACATGCACGGTTGCATCAATTTCACTATAATTTATTAATAATGCATATCAGCACAATACAAGGGTACACAGATTCAGTACACTCAATTTCACATAATTTCTCAATAATACATATAGGCATCATGTTGATATACACAGATGTATGACAATCATATTTAATGTCATTGAAATATTTTCATCATCAATTTCAAACAATTCGCATACCCTACAATCACATATATACACAAATACATAAGCAATCATATACACTGCTAATATTCACTATCCTTAGTGGAAAAACATTTATCAAGGAACTTGGCAAGCAGTATCACTCAGCTTTGCCGCCAAGTTCTTGGGCAAACATTATTTGGTAAAGGGTATCACTCAGCATCCCTTCCAAACTCATGGGCGGAAATCATTTGGTAAGGGGTATCACTCAGCATCCCTTCCAAGTTCATAGACAGAAATCAATTGGTAAGGGGTATCACTCAGCATCCCTTCCATCTATAAGTCCCTTATCATCATTCGCTCATGGATAGGAGATCACACAGCAATCCTATCCTCTATGAGCCCCAAATCATCATTCACACGTACGGTTATAATCATTACACAACATTATCTATCAATGCACAACATATATACATATATGCACACATTTTGGAACACAATCATTTTGATCCAATTTATTATCAAACCCTACCCCTTAATTCAATTTAATTTATAATTAAATAATATTCAATTTCACACATATATACTCAAGGACATAATCAATCATATATGTACACAAACACATTTATTTGAGCACTCGCAGGCGTTACGTATCGCCGTCCCTGCAAGCCCCTGGACAACAAATCACACTTCACCAATGTTCACGAGTGATAGTTTCCAGGAATCGTGGGCGTTACGTATCGCCGTCCCCACTTTGCTCAACTTTCAAAATTTTTAGTAAATAGTGGGCGTTACGTATCGCCGTCCCCACTTTTACTCAATTCTCAATTTCTAGTAAATAGTGGGCGTTACGTATCGCCGTCCCCACTTTTACTCAATATCACTCAATCTCACCAGCTCATGTGCAACTCTCACATCGCGCACATGGCTGGAGTATTAGAGCACTCGGCAAGCGGTATCACTCAGCGTCGCTGCCAAGCTCCTGGACAGCAAATCACGCTTCACCAAAGTTCATGCGTGAACATTGCCAGGAATCGTGGGCGTTACGTATCGCCGTCCCCACTTTGCTCAGCTTTCAGAATTTCTTTTAGTAAATAGTGGGCGTTACGTATCGCCGTCCCCACTTTACTAAATTCTGAATTTCAAGGAATTAGTGGGCGTTACGTATCGCCGTCCCCACTATGCATACCATTCAGGCATATGCATGTTCCTTCTTCACACGTGCACGGTGGTAACACTTTCACAACACTTCTCAACCATCCATGTAAACATCATCACAATGTACACATTTATCACACTCAAATTTCACATCAAATAAATAATATTTCATGCCTTTATGCATACCACATAATTTCATGCTTCCAAGCATAACACATAATTTTTATGCTTTCACGCATAACACATAATTTTATGCTTTCATGCATAACACATATTTACCACATAAAAATCATTTTTATCAAGGGCTTGTTCCCGGCACGTATTTTAAAAAAAATTTTGGATAAATCATTTAATTATCCTAATCAATACAATGTGCATTTCCCAAATAATTTGAAATGCAAATTCACTCACAGGTGTCGAAAAATCCGGATTCCGGATGCACTCGGATTAACAGTCCTCAATCACGATTCCTTTGCCTTTCTCGGACTTCGCACCACCTTGACACAGAATAAAATTAGGGAATTTACTATATTGTCCCCAACTAATATAAACTAATTTAAATTGCTCACATATGATACTCAAAGGCAAAAATGTGTCCGATTATCACTTTAACGCGGTATTGCCTAATCTCGACCGATTACCCGATTAATCGGCTATTATGTCCAATTTGATTCCAAATTGCACCATTCTTTTTTTCTCATAGCTTAATTCATCCCACATCATGTAATTAGTGCCAATTTCAACATTCAATATTTTCCATTTCTTTATAGAAAAATTCGGCCAATATAGTGCATTAGCACTGAAAATTTTTCTACTACATTTTTCACTTGCATTTGTCATTTTCTAATTTCCTTCATTTCAAATGAAACCATTTCATTTGAAATGAACCAATTTTCCTCATGTACTCTCCACCCTAGGTTCGGCCTAACAAAGAACCACCATGAGATTAAATTTCTTTCTTCCACTTTTTTCCATAATCATGCTTAACTACCTCTAAACACTAACATAGTTTAAATTCAATCCAATCCAACATCAAATCCATACTCATACCCATTTTTCAGAATTCATTCCATCATGATATCTCCATATTTAACCATAGAAATCAAGAACAAAAGCATAGATAAGCTAGGGCTAGAGGAAATCTAAAGAAAAGTTACCTTTGTTGTGCTTGAATCTTGAAAAACACTTGAAATCTATGGATTTTGGCCTAGGTTTTTATGGTTTTCCCTTTGTTCTTCTTTTCTTCCCTTCAATCGATTCTTTTCCAGAATTTGGAGAGAGAAAATGATGGTTAAAGGCTGATTTTTAGGCTTAAATAATAAAATATACAAGCTTGCCACATGGCATCATGCCATTGGCCCATTTTTTGACTTTTTGACTTTTCTTCCATTCTTTCTCCACCACTTGATTAATAAAGTAAAAATCTGATCCATAGATGATCATGGCTGAAAAAAATTATTCTGGTGGTGGAAAATTACCGTTTTGCCCCCGGGATGGCAAAATTACGGTTTTGCCCCTATACTCCGAAATGTCCCGGAATTGTTTTATTTTCACTGTCCATCCTCAAATAACACTAATATAAATCAATATTACCCAATTGGGGTAAAATCCTTTCAAAAAAATTCCCGTTTAGTCCTCCGGTGGTAAAATTACTATTTTACCCTTGTGCTCTAAAAACACCGGGAATCACAATTTTACACTGCTAAACATCATTTTATGATTATGGGATCATAACTGTATGTCATATAATTATTTTTTGTCCAATGTGATCAAATTTTGACTAAAAATCTCCATAAATCAATAAATCAGAAAATGACCGTTTTGTCCCTAACCGGTCAATTTTCCCGATTGACTCCAAACTGGATCTTGAACTCTGAATCACTATTCTGAGCCATTCTATGGGTCTCAGAATTTTGAAATTCCTCTTAGAATTTCTATTTAAACTAGTTCAAGGCTCGATTTAATTTAGTTGTACTACTCAGTACAATACTGTCTTTTAACAAAGTCAACAGGGTCTCACACCTCTGAAGGAGGCATTCATGGCTGAGTGGGAATATCAGTCTTGCATAGTGCGAATTAAGGATAAGAACACCCTAGTGAATTTAGTGGTGTTAGACACCTTGGATTTTGATGTGATATTGGGAATGGACTGGCTGTCACCTTGTCATGCCAGTGTAGACTGTTACCATAAGATAGTTAGATTTGATTTTCCGGAAGAGCCATCATTTAGCATCCAAGGGGATAAAAGTAATGTTCCGACCAACTTGATATCTGCCATGTCTGCCAGGAGGTTATTGAGGCAGGGCTGTCAAGGTTACCTGGCGGTGGTGAGGGATAACCAAGCAGAGGTCGGAGATATAAGTCAAGTGTCGGTAGTGAATGAGTTTGTGGATGTATTTCCTGAGGAACTGCCAGGATTACCTCCGGAGCGAGAGATTGAGTTTTGCATAGACTCGATTCCTGATACTAGACCCATATCTATACCTCCATATCGGATGGCACCGGCAGAGCTCAAGGATCAGTTGGAGGACCTGCTAGACAAAGGGTTCGTCCGCCCCAGTGTTTCACCATGGGGAGCACCGGTGTTGTTCGTAAAGAAGAAAGATGGGTCACTTAGATTATGCATTGACTACCGACAACTTAATAAGGTAACGGTGAAGAATAAGTACCCACTCCCAAGAATAGATGACTTGTTTGATCAGTTACAAGGGGCACAGTGTTTTTCTAAAATATATCTGCGATCTGGGTATCATCAATTGAGAATCCGGGATGAGGATGTGCCAAAGACAGCATTTCGGACCAGGTATGGTCATTATGAGTTCTTGGTAATGTCGTTTGGACTTACCAATGCCCCTGCAGCCTTTATGGATTTGATGAACCGAGTGTTCAAACCCTACCTGGACAAGTTTGTAGTGGTGTTCATTGATGATATCCTGATCTACTCGAGGAGTTGAGAGGAGCATGAGCAGCATCTTAAGATAGTGCTCCAGATTTTGAGAGAACATCGATTGTATGCCAAGTTCTCCAAATGTGAGTTCTGGCTTGAAAGTGTTGCATTCTTGGGACATGTGGTATCTAAGGATGGGGTACAAGTGGATCCAAAGAAAGTCGAAGCGGTGGAGAAATGGCCAAGGCCAACCTCTGTTACGGAGATTAGAAGCTTTTTAGGGTTGGCAGGTTACTATCGTCGCTTTGTTAAGGATTTCTCCAGAATAGCCGCCCCTCTGACCAAGCTGACACGAAAGGATACAAAGTTTGTGTGGTCAAATACCTGTGAAGATAGCTTTGAGAAGCTTAAGACATGCCTCACCACAGCTCCAGTGTTGAGCCTACCACAGGGCACAGGGGGTTATACAGTATATTGTGATGCCTCGTTGGTTGGTTTAGGATGCGTGTTAATGCAACACGGAAAGGTGATTGCATATGCATCAAGACAACTTAAAAGGCATGAACAGAATTACCCCGCCCATGATCTGGAGATGGCAGCAATTGTATTTGCTTTAAAGATCTGGAGACATTATTTGTATGGTGAGACTTGTGAGATATATACAGACCACAAGAGCTTAAAGTATATATTCCAGCAGAGGGATTTGAATTTGCGGCAACGCAGATGGATGGAATTGCTGAAGGATTACGATTGTACTATTCTCTACCATCCCGGTAAAGCTAATGTGGTGGCAGATGCTCTGAGTCGAAAGTCGATGGGTAGCCTAGCACATATCTCCACAGATAAGAGATTATTGGTTAGGGAGATGCATAGCTTGGGAGACATGGATGTGCATTTGGAGGTTTCTGAGGCAGATGCACTGCTAGCTCATTTCAGGGTGAGGCCTATCCTAATAGACCGAATTAAAGAGGCACAAGGTAAAGATGAGTTCGTAACTACGGTCTTAGAGGATCCTCAGGGAAAGAAGGAGAAGATGTTTACCAGAGGCACTGATGGAGTGTTGAGATATGGAACCAGACTCTATGTGCCAGATATCGATGGGTTGAGGAGAGAGATATTGGAGGAGGCTCACATGGCAGCCTATGTGATACATCCAGGTGCTACAAAGATGTATCAAGATTTAAAGGAAGTGTACTGGTGGGAAGGACTTAAAAGAGATGTGGCTGAGTTTGTCTCCAAGTGCTTAGTGTGTCAACAAGTTAAAGCCGAACACCAAAGGCCTGCAGGATTACTACAGCCATTACCAGTTCCCGAATGGAAGTGGGAGCATATTGCCATGGACTTTGTGACAGGTTTGCCTCGAACTAGTGGGGGTTATGACTCGATTTGGGTCATAATAGACCGGTTGACGAAGTCAGCTCATTTTTTTCCTGTCAAGATCACTTATGGGGCTGCTCAGTATGCCCAGCTTTATGTAGATGAGATAATACGGTTGCATGGCATTCCTGTTTCTATAGTGTCGGACAGAGGGACACAGTTTACTAGTAGATTCTAGGAAAAGTTGCAGGAAGCATTGGGCACTAAGTTGAATTCTAGTACAGCTTTCCATCCCCAGACTGACGGACAGTCTGAACGAACCATCCAGACTTTGGAAGACATGTTGAGAGCATGTGTAATAGACCTTGGAGTCAAATGGGGTCGGTATTTACCTTTAGTGGAGTTTGCTTACAATAATAGTTTCCAGACTAGCATCCAAATGGCACCATTTGAAGCACTGTATGGAAGAAGGTGCAGATCGCCCATTGGATGGCTAGAGGTGGGTGAGAGGAAACTATTGGGGCCTGAGTTGGTGCAGGACGCCACTGATAAGATCCGTATGATTCGTCAACGAATGCTTACAGCCTAGAGTAGGCAAAAGTCTTATGCTGATAACCGACGCAGGGATTTGGAGTTTCAGGTGGGAGACCATGTGTTTCTAAAAGTCTCGCCAACTAAAGGAGTAATGCGGTTTGGTAAGAAAGGGAAATTAAGCCCTCGGTATATAGGACCCTTTGAGATCTTAGAGAGGGTCGGAGTAGTGGCATATCGATTGGCATTACCACCAGACCTTTCGAGTGTTCACCCTGTGTTCCATGTGTCTATGTTGAGGAAGTATAATCCAGATCCTTCTCATGTGATACGGTATGAAACCGTTCAGATACAAGATGATTTGACTTATGAGGAGCAGCCAGTAGCTATCTTAGACAGACAAGTCAAAAGGCTTCGATCAAAGGATGTGGCTTCAGTGAAAGTGATGTGGCAGAATCACACCAGTGAAGAGGTAACGTGGGAAGCTGAGGAGGAAATGCGGACAAAGTATCCACACCTCTTCGATATGTAAAGGTAAGCCGCTCTACTTTGAATTTAAATTCGGGGACCGAATTTCTATTCGTCGGGGAGAGTGTGAGACCCTGTCTAATTGGTTGAAAAGCCGGTATTGTACCTAATGGTACAATTAAGTTAAATCGAGCTTCAACTAGTTTAATAGAAATTCTAAGAGGAATTTCAAAATTCTGAGACCCACAGAATAACTCAGAATAGTGATTCAGAGTTCAAGGTCCAGTCTGGAGTTAATCGGGAAAATTGACCGGTTAAGGACAAAACGATCATTTTCTCATATATTGATTTATGGAGATTTTTAACCAAGATTTGATCACATTGGGCCAAAAATAATTATATGAAATATAGTTATGATTTTTGGAGTATAAAATGATGTTTAGCAGTGTAAAATGGTGATTCTCGGTGTTTTTAGAGCACAAGGGTAAAATGGTAATTTTACCACCGGAGTGCTAAATGTGAATTTTTTTGAAAGGATTTTGCCCCAATTGGGTAATATTGATTTATATTGATGTTATTTGAGGTTGGACAGTGAAAATAATGAAATTCCGGTACATTTCGGAGTATAGGGGCAAAATCATAATTTTGCCATCCCGGGGGCAAAACCGTAATTTTCCATCACCAGAACCATTATTTCCAGCCATGATCAACCTTGGATCAGATGTTGACTTGATGAATCAAATGGTGGAGAATAAATGGAAGAAAAAGTCAAAAAGTAAAGAAAAACGGGCCAATTACGTGATGACACGTGGCAAGCTTTTACATTTTATTATTTAAGCCATAAAAATCAGCCTTTAACCCTCATTTCTCTCTCTAAATTCGGCACCCACCAGAATTGAAGGAAAGAAAAGAAGAACAAAGAAGAAAAACACAAAACCTAGGTGGAAATCTAAGGAAAAGTGTGATTTTCAAAGGAAATCACTTGAAAAAGGTAATAAATCTTTACTTTGGCTTGTGATTTACAATATCTATGCTTTTGTTCTTGAATTCTATGGTTAAATATGGAGATATCATGATGGGATGAATTCTGAAAAATGGGTATGAGTATGGATTTGATGTTGGATTGGATTGAATTTAAACTATGTTGGTGTTTAGGAGTAGTTAAGCACGATTATGGACAAAAATGGAAGAAAGAAATTGAGTGTCATGGTTGTTCTTCATTGACCGAACCTAGGGTGTAGAGAAACCATGAAGAAATTGTTTCATTTCAAATGAAATGATTTCATTTGAAATGAAAGAAAATAGAAAATGACAATTTAAAGTGAGAAAATGTAGTCAGAAAATTTTCAGTGCTAATGCACTGTATTGGCCGAATTTTTCCATAAAGAAATGGAAAATGGTGAATGCTGAAATTGGCATTAATTGAATGATTTGTGGTGAATTAAAGTATTAGAAAAAGAAAAAAAAAGAATGGGCCAATTCAGAACCAAATTGGACATAATAGCCGATTAATCGGGTAATCGGTCGAAATTAGGCAATACCACGTTAAAGCGATAATCGGACGCATTTTTGCCTTTGCGTATCATACGTTAGCAATTTAAATTAATTTGTATTAGTCTGGGGGCATTATAGTAATTTTTTAATTTTATTCTGTGTTAAGGTGGTGAGAAGTCCGGAAAAGGCAAGGGAATCGTGATTGAGAATTTTTAATCCGAGAGCATCCGGAATTCGGATTTGTGAGACGGTGAGTGAACTTGCATTTCAAATTATTTGGGGAATGCACATTGTATTGAAATAGATGATTAAATGATTTATTCAAAGTTTTAAAAAAAATACGTGCCGGGAACAAGCCCTTGATAAAATGATTTTATGTGATGAAATTATGTATTATGCATGAAGGCATAAAATTATGTGTTTTGTATGAAAGCATGAATTATTATTTCATTGAGGTGAAATTTAATTGTGCTAAATGTGTACATTGTTATGATGTTTATATGTGTTGTTAAGAAGTATTGTGAAATTATTACCACCGTGCACGTGTGAAGAGGAAAATGCACAGGCCTGAAATGGTGTGCAAAGTGGGGACGGCGATACGTAACGCCCACTATTTACTATAAATTCTGAAAATTGAGCAAAGTGGGGACGGCGAAACGTAACGCCCACGATTCCTGGAAACTATCACTCGTGAACATTGGTGAAGTGTGATTTGTTATCCAGGGGCTTGCAGGGACGGCGATACGTAACGCCTGCGAGTGCTCAGATATATGTGGTTGTGTACATATGTGATTGTTCATTTCTCCGAGTATATTGGTATGAAATTGATTATTCTTTCATTATAAATTAAATTGAAATGAGGGAAAGGGTTGATAATAAATTGGATAAAAATGAATGTGTTCTAAATGTATGCATCATATTTTTAACCCTTCCTGATATTATGGCTTGTTCCTATCTAATGTTTGCTCACTGAGTTTTGTACTCACCGTTGTTTTCAAAAATTCATGTTTTCAGATCAGGAGATTGTAGATTCCTAGATCGCGGGATCACAGTAGTTCATCTCCTGGTATGTGTAAGGCATTCAATAGCTGCCCGTTTTTATTGTAAATGTCTCCGCTGGAAGTCTTGGGTTTTGTATGATGGTTATGTACATGTAATGCACACTGTTAAAGTTTATTTCTGACTAGTATAAATGTAAATGTGTAAGCAATGTAAATTGCTAAATACATGACTGGCATAGTGCATGTATATTGTGATTAAAAATGCCATTGTGCTTTGGCTGTGTCCACTCCCGGAAAGGGTGTGTGTGTGTATGTGTGACTGGATATGTCACGGTTAGTTGGCATTGTAATGCACAGGGGGTGCATTACGTGTGGATGCCTCACACGAGCATGTATGGAATAAAGTAAGTGAAATTAGGCTTGCTTGGGCTTAGTGAGCTATGCTCATTGGGTCCTTGCGCCGGTCATGGCCCGGGAATTGGGTCGTGACAATATAATTCATCATTCATCCAATATACTATGCACATCATTCATATCTATTACACAAACACAACTTATTCACAATGTCACAATACAAATTAATCACTAGCATAATATGTCAGTGTAGCATCAGAATATTTATAGCAGCAGAAACTTAAATGACAGATACTCAATAACAGCTTGAAGCATTCTATCATCAACATGTCAATATCCAGAAACATAATTAGCATCCCAATTTCTACACATAAACATAAACAACAAAGTTAACTTCGATTGCTCAATTGTCTGCAGAACCAAAAACAGTCAAGGAAACAAAAGTAACATTTAATGTTCTTAAAATGCCTTTTGTTCATCTACTTCAATCTTCTCTTTGATCTTCCTTTCTTCCCCTAGGTTTGGTACCTCTACCCTAACATTTTTTGTTTTTCTTGTTTTTACTTCTCTAAAAGCTTGGTACCTCCACCCTAATATTTTTTTTCTTGTTTTTACTTCTCTCTTTTTTTGTCATCCTCATAAAAGGGGGAATTTATTCTTCTGAGGATGGAAAGGGGGTCTATTCACTGCAATAGAAGGGATTGAGAGGAAAAAAAGAGGGTTCACAAGGGAATTTTTCTAGTAGTGGTTCAAGAGAGGACTTGTCAAAAATTTCTAAGGGCTCTTGAGGAGAGGATGCAGATGTTGATTTAGCTTTTCTACCAGTTTGGAGGATTTTCTCTTTTTGATACACTTGGTTTTGGTGGCCATTGTTTTCTTGCCCTTGTTAGGTGGTTTAGACTTTGTTTGTGGAACTTAAGTGGCCTTCTCTTTTCTTTTTCCAAGTTGTCCTTCTGTAGGAGCTAGTGCAAATTGAGCTTAATGAACCTTTGCCTTGGCTGCCTCTTTTTCAGCTTGCTCCTCCCTAAACATTTGGTGGAAAAGTCCCATGACTAACAGATCCTCTAAGTGGGGAGGGGATGCTTGTGGCTGAGGTTCTTGTTGTGGTTGAATCTCAGGAGGTGGACTTCCAATAAGAGAACCAAGTATCTCAATCCCCTGATCAAATGCCACTTTAGTCTATGGATTTGGTGAAAGTGATTTCTGAGGCTGGTCAACCCCTGGCTTAGGTTCCTTTGCTTGGTGACCAAGGCTGGTAGTTTGATAAGCTGAACCCTCAGCTTGAAGCATAGGGTTTGCATCATGGAAGGCAGATTCTTTTGTTTGAAAGCCAGGGTCTTCAGCACCTTATCCTTCTTGTGCAAGGCTTGGTGTGGCAGAAGTATCTGTTGCATGTTTTGAAGACATTGCTAACTTTTCTTTCATTTTCTTTTCCATCTCAATTAATTTTTCTTCAATTTTCTAGATCCTTGCTCCTTGGTTAATGAGCTTACCTTCCAATCCTATGAGCAGATTGAAAATGACTTCACTAGAGAACTGAGAAAAAGTTCCTTCTAGTTGTGTTAGGATTTCAGAGAGCTTGGGTGTCTTAGTGAAAGTTTCTCCATACAACTTATAGCCCATTTTCGTTAGACTACCTAGGAAGATAGCCTGGTCTCTGGTTTTTACCATGTCTAGTTCATATCTTTTGGACCAGATTCCCTACTTTTTCACCAAAAAAGTAATCACATTCCCATAGGGTAGATTTACCTTATCTCCTCTGCAAGCATTTCTCATTTTCTCAATCATAAACCTTCCAACATTAAGTGGTGTGCCATTAAAACCATGCTCCATTAACCAAAGGTCTTAGAGATTGATATAACTCAAACTCCCACTTCTGCCATGAATATTTGCTGCAACAAAATAGTGCAGGATCCTAATTTGTTGGTTGGTTATCAAACCAGTATGGCTCTTTGATGAGTACTTTTCTTTTTTCCCTGTAATGATCTCCCACAGGGAAGATGGATCATATTTTTCAGTGGGAGACCTTGTCAAGCTCGTTAAAAGACGGTATTGTACCGAGTGGTACAACCAAGTTAAATCGAGCCTTAAACTAGTTCAAATAGAAATTCTAGGAGGAATTTGAGAATTCTAATACCCACAAAATAATTTAAAAGGGTGATTCGAAGTTCAAGGTCTAATTTGGAGTAAATCAAAAAAATTGACCGATGAGGGGCAAAAGGCTCATTTTACCATTTAAGGATAAAATGAGAATTTTTAGAAAAGATTTTGACAACATTTGAATAAGATTGACTATTTAGATTTTTTTTAGAACATAATTTGAGGTTGAAAAGTGAAAAAATGTGATCCTAGAGAATTTTTAGAGTATATGGGTAAAATCGTAATTTTACCGCCTCGGGGGCGAATTGGTAAATTTTCACCCCCGACACTTGTCAATACCAAGGGATTTTATCCATCATGGAAATGGATAAGCATGAGAAATATGTGGTGGAGAATTTAAGTGAAAAAGTCAAATAATTAAATTTTTGGACGAATAGGAAAGTGACACGTGGCAAGTTTATAATATTTTATTATTAAACTATAAAAATCAGCCCACACACTCCCTAATCACTTAAGTTGGTCAGCCAAACGAAAGAAAAGCAAGAGGAAAGGAAGAACAAAAGGGAAAAACCAAAACCTAGCTAAGAAATCAAGAGATTTTATTGATTTTCAAGGAAAATCAAGTGAAAAAGGTAGAATTTCTTCACTTTTGCCAAAGATCTACAATGCCCATGTATTTTTTTTCATTTTCTATGGTTGAGAAGCATGATTTCATGATGAATTCAACTCTAAACAAATGGGTATGATGGGAGAAATGATGTTAGATTGATTTGATTTTTAGTTATGTTAGTGAATTTAGTTAGTTTAGCATGTTAGGAAGCAAAACAATAAGAAAAAAATTGATTTTTCCCACCAATTTTCCATGACTGAATGCCTTATGGAGTGTGTGTGAAATGAAATGATTTCATTTCAAGTAAGATGGGTTAGAAATTGATTAATTATGGTGAGAAATTGATATAGGAAAAATTTTAGTGATAATGCCCCATTATAGCTAAATTTTTCTATGAAGCAATGAAAAGGAAATTAAGCTGAATTTTGTGTCAATTGATTGATAATTGGTGAATTGAGGTATTAGAAAAAGAATGGAGCAATTTGGAGTCAAATCGGACGTGTTGGCTAATTTATCGAGTAATCGACCGAATTAGGTCAACACTGCGTTTAAGTGGTTAACCGAGTATTCTATGCATCCATATAGAAATTAGGTTAATTTTACACCTAATTAACACGAATGTAGTGATTAAATTATTGTGCAATTTGTCAAGGTGGTGAGCCCTCTGATAAAGGCATGAAAATTGCACCCAAGGATTAGCAGTCGAAGTGCTCGAATTTGACTCCCAAAAAATTATGAGTGAACTTGCATTCAATTGTTTTGGGAATTCTAATTAAGTTGAAATGAATTGCTTGAATGATTATATCTAATACTCATTTGAAAATGAGTCCCACGAATAGGCCTTTAGTGAAAATATTTCTGTGATGTTGAAAATGATTGTGATGAATTTATGTACGTCTATATGATGCTTACCTGTATGGTTAAGAAATTTATGTGAACTTGATGTTACCGTGCACGTGTGAAGTGGGGACGGCGATACGTAATGCCCACGAGAGTGGATAATGCACATGCCTGTAATGGCGTGCAAAGTGGATAATGCACATGCTTGTAATGGTGTGCAAAGTGGGGACTACGATACGTAACGCCCACAATTCCTAGAAACTTAGAATTGAGCAAAGTGGGGACGACGATGCATAACACCCATGATCCTTGGAAACTTAGAGTTGAGCATAGCAGGGACGGCGATTCGTAATGCCTACGAGTGCTCTAATGGGTACTCTCTGTCCAGGGGCTTGCAGGGACGGTGATACGTAACGCCTGCAAGTGCTTTGATAGTTACCTCTTTTATCACCAAGAATGGTGAAGTCCTTGTGGTATATGTGATTGCATGTAGTTTTATATAAATATGCATGCTATAATGTACATGATGGAAAACATGATTTGTGTGGTATGTGAAATGCTTGTTTTGTGACGGTTTGTGATAAACCGTAGATTTTGCTATCTTGCTTGATAGAATGATTGATGAAATTTTATGGTTGCCTTATCATTGAATGTTTTAATAATTTCGGGTTAAGTGGAAAGGGTTTAAATATTAGCTAGATCAAAATTGTCTTGTTTTCAACCAGTGCATCATGGTTATCAAATTTCCTGGTTGATACTGCTTGTTCCCCTCTAATATTCACTCACTGAGTTTCGTACTCACGTTTTATAAAAATTCATGTTTTCAGATCAAGAGACTATTGGATCCTAGATCGAGAAGTCTTCATGAGTTCGTCTCCTGGGTATGTGTCTGGCATTCGATAGTAATCCATTTTCTTGTAAATGTCTCCGCTGGAAGTCATGGGACCTTTTGTATTGTGAATACACTCAAGTAAAGTGAATATGTGTATGCAATGTGAATTGCTAAATACATGACTGGTATAGTGCATGTATATTGCTGCTAATAATGCCATCGTGGATGGGCTTTGTTCACGCTATTTAAGAATGAGTATGGCTGCGTTATTTAACAAAGCGTTAAGTAAATTAACAGGAGAGGCTTGCTTGGGCTTGGTGAGCTACATTCATTGAACTCATGCGCACGTCACGGCCCGTGAAATTGGGCTGTGACATTCAATAAATTCAAATTCTCCCTTCTCATATTCAATTTATAGCAGACTTCCAAGATCAGCAGCAGTAACTACAAAATTCTTTACCATTCAAAAATACATTCAAGCCATAATCTACATAGTCATCAGAATCATCCAGTTCTTCTTCTCCTAATACTATACTAACATAAAATTCTTTCACTAAGCTAGCATTGTAGGATCTATTCTTAAATGTGTTATACCCTTTCAATTTCAAGTCTTCAAAATAATCTGATAGACTAGTATGAATTTCAGGCATTTTAGTGAAACTTTCCCAATCAATGTATTTGCCACAAGTTATAGGAGCATTCTCAATCTTTCCATATCTCTTTTCATGAATCTTATTTCTAAACTTGAGAGACAAGGAGGAAGTAGTATTTTTCTTTGGTGTTACATCCTTGTTCTTTTTCTTTTTGATTTTATATTTCTTCTTGGTTGGTAATTTTCTAGATTTCTCCATTCCAAAGCCCGACAGAGCCTTTTTCTTTTTCTTTTGATATGCAGGCTCTAAACTCTCTTTTAATGGTCTTTTGCCCTTTTTCTTCTCTAGTATCTCCTTAAGTAGAGAAGATTTGGCCATTTCGTTTTTCAAAGGATTCTTACACTTTGGGTTTTGAATGATAACGGAAATGAGGTTTTCATCAGTTTTAGGAGAGAGAGAGAGAGAGAGAGAGGATGACGATGAAAGATAAGAGAAGTTGCACTGATAATGGTTAAATAAAAACCATCTATCTCCTGCTTAAATATTGCCTCGTTTCTTCAAAATTTCAAAACTCCCTCTAATTTTTGGTTATTCATTCAAGTAGTTTTTCTTCTTTCTTTTTCCAACCCAATAAACATATTCTTCTCAATATTTTATTTTTTCTACATTTTAATGACTGAGTCTTATTATTAATGAAACAAAATGCATTTTTGACTAAGTTTCACTTTAGTCGACCAAGTGCCTTCTGTTTTTCTCTATTTGGTCCAAACTCTACCTTACAAATTCTGCAAACAAATCATTCCTAGGTTTATTCTAATCTCACAAAATCTATCTTCACTCAGAGGTTTGGTAAAGATATCAGCTAGTTAATGCAAAGTACTTACAAATTCACTATTAATCTCACCTTTAGCTACATGGTCTCTAATGAAGTGATGCTTAATCTCAATGTGTTTAGTCCTAGAATGCTATACATAATTTTTTGATATATTAATAGCACTTGTGTTATCACAATGTATAGGTGTATTATGCATTGATAACGCATAGTCCTTAAGTTGTTGTTTAATCCACAAAATGTGAGCACAGCAGCTACCTAAGGACACATACTATACTTCTGCTATGGATAGTGCTATAGAGTTTTGTTTCTTGCTCGACTAGGACATTAGCATACTTCCTAAAAATTGGCATGTTCCACTATTGCTTTTTCTATCGGTTTTGCTTCTTGCAAAGTTTACATCCAAATAGCCTACAAGACTAAATGATTATTCTTTAGAGTACCATATTCCTAATGTTTGAGTTTCTAAGAGGTATTTAAATATTCTCTTAATAGTTGTTAGGTGTGATTCTTTAGGTTGTGACTGAAATCTAGCACACAAACACACACTAAATTGAATAGTTGGTGTGCTTGCTGTTAAGTAAAGTAGTGATCCAATCATACCTCTATAAAGCTTTTGGTCTACATGTTTTCCTTTTTCATCAGCATCGAGTTTAGTGGATGAACTCATTGGTGTGCTGATTGGCTTTAGCTTCAGCATATCAAACTTCTTGAGTGTATTTATCTTGGCTGATAAAAATCCCTTCCTTGCATTGCTTGATTTGAAGGCCAAGAAAGTACTTCAACTCTCCCATCATGCTCATTTCAAACTCCCCCTGCATTTCTTTAGCAAAGTTCTTGCATAGAGTTTCATTAGTTGCACCAAATATAATGTCATCCACATATATTTGAACTATAATTAAATCATTTAAGTATCTCTTGATGAACAATGTTGTATCTATGCTACCCCTAACATAATCTTTTTCTACTAGAAATTTTGAAAGCCTTTCATACCAAGCTCTAAGAGCTTGTTTGAAACCAAACAAGGCTTTGTGAAGTCTAAAAACATGATCTGGTTTTTCAAAGTCTTCAAAACCTATTGGTTGCTCCACATACACTTGCTCTTGAATAAGTCCATTTAAAAAATGCACTTTTTACATCCATTTAGTACAACTTAAAATTCATATAACATGCAAAGGCTACTAATAACCTTATGGCTTCAATCCTAGCTATGAGCGTAACGGTCTCATCATAATCTATACCTTCCTCTTGGTTGTATCCTTTTGCTACCAATCTAGCTTTATTTCTAATTACATTTCCTTGTTCATCAACCTTATTCCTAGACAACCATTTGTTCCAACTATGGGGTGATTTGAAGGTCTAGGCACTAATGACCATACATTATTTCTCTTGAATTTGTCCAACTCCTCTTGCATGGCCAAAATCCAGCTTTCCTTTTTTTTAGCTTCCTCAAAGTTTTTAGGTTCAATTTAAGATATGAAGGTTGAAAATTCACATGTTTCTCTAGTTGCTCTCATAGTCTTAACTCTTTAAGATATGTCACCTATAATTTGTTCTTGTGGATGATCCTTTGCGTATCTCTAGCTTCTAGGCAGATCACTATGATGGATTTCTGGTCTTTGTAAATCTTCTAGAGGTGGAGCTGCGGTTTCTCTTCTAGATGAGCCTTCCTCATTATTCTTATTGTCATCTAGGCTAATTTTGTCCATGTGCTTCTCTAAGCTTTCTAAATCATCATCATAATCATGAACTTCTTTTTCTAAGGTAATTGATTCATCAAAATCTACATGGACTGATTCTTCAACACTTAATGTCATTTTGTTAAAAACTCTATAGGCTTTGGAGTTTAAGGCATATCCTAAAAATATAGCTTCATTACTCTTAGCATCAAACTTTCCTAATGGCTATTTTCCATTGTTTAAAATAAAACGTTTGCAGCCAAAGCTCTTAAGGTGAGAACTCCCTCTCACTCGCATCCTCATACAAAAAAGGCTTTAAGCGGAAACAACCGCATCCCCCTAAAATGGCTAGAGGGTTGAAGAAACACTTGAAAAGGCTCAATGCCCATAAGCATTGGATGCTTGACAAGCTTGGCGGGGCATTTGCACCCAAACCATCATCTGGACCACACAAGTCTAGGGAATCCCTTCCACTGATTCTCATTCTGCGAAACAGATTAAAGTATGCTCTGACATATAGAGAAGTGATCGCCATTCTTATGCAAAGGCATGCTATGGTAGATGGGAAGGTTAGGACAGATAAGACCTATCCTGCTGGTTTCATGGATGTTGTGTCAATTCCCAAAACAAATGAGGACTTTCGTCTCCTTTATGACACAAAATGTCGTTTTCGCCTTCATGCAATCACAAGTGATGAGACCAAGTTCAAGATCTGCAAAGTTAAATCTATCCAATTTGGCCATAAGGGTATTCCATACCTCAATACCTATGATGGACGCACCATCCGCTACCCTGATCCTCTGATCAAGGCTAATGATACCATCAAGCTTGACTTGGAGAGCAACAAAATTGTTGATTTCATAAAGTTTGATGTTGGGAATGTTGTCATGGTCACTAGAGGAAGGAACAGGGGACGTGTTGGAGTGATTAAGAACAGGGAGAAGCATAAGGCTAGCTTTGAGACAATCCACATTCAAGATGCTACTGGGCATGAGTTTGCAACTCGTCTAGGGAATGTCTTCACAATTGGTAAAGGGACAAAGCCATGGGTGTCACTTCCTAAGGGCAAGGGTATCAAGTTGTCCATCATTGAAGAAGCTAGAAAGAGGCTTGCAGCCCAAGCTGCTGCATAAATTTTATGATAGATATCTAGAGTTGTTTTTGTCAAAGAAGCAATTAGTTGGATAAATGCTGGCAGGTCCTGTGTCTTATTAGCTTGTAGGGTTTATGCTTAGAATGGATGCTTTGCTTTTACTAATGAGCACAGTTTTGGACCATTTGTTATATTGTTTTTGAAATGAAGTTTTATTACCATTGTTTATGTTGTTACACTTCAACTATCATTTATCACATATTTTTTTGGCTAAAAAAAAAAGCTCTTAAGGTGAGAAATGTTTTGTTTTCTACCCTTGTATAATTCATAAGGAGTTTTTGAGATCATGGCTCTAATTGGAACTCTATTGAGAATATAAGCTGTAGTGTTTACTACTTCAGCCCAAAAATATTTTGGCAGGTTATTCTCACAAAGCATAGTTCTAGCCATTTCTTTCAAGGTTCGGTTTTTGCTCTCTACAACTCCATTTTGTTGGGGTGTCCTTGGTGCAGAAAAGTTATGATCCAACCCCTTTTCATTGCAAAATTTTTCAAACTCATCATTTTCAAATTCTCCTCCATGGTCCCTCCTAATGTTAACAATGGCTAAACCTTTTTCATTCTCAACTTTCCTCCAATGGCTTATGAATGTTGATAAAGCATCATTCTTATGAGTAAGGAAATAAACCTAAGTGTACCTAGAGAAATCATCAACTATCACAAAGCCATAAGATTTTCCACCTAGACTAGTTGTACTTATTAGACCAAATAGATCAATATGCAGCAATTCAAGAGGTTTAGACGTTGATACAATATTCTTAGTTTTAAAAGATGTTCTAACTTGTTTTCCTAGTTGGCAAGCTTCACATATCCTATCATTCTCAAACTTTAGATTAGGCAATCCAACCACTAAGTTATTTCTAATCAATTTTGACATGGTATGTAAGCTTACATGTCCTAATCTCCTATGCCATAACCAATTGTCATTTTCAGCATTTGCAACTAAACATATTTCACTATTTATTTCAAGATCTTCAAGAAATACAACATACATATTCCTCAATCTTTTTCCTATGAATGTGACTTTGTTTGTGCTTATATCTATTACTTCACATTTATTAGAATCAAAGCAAACTTTGAATCCCTTATCACATAATTGACTAATACTTAATAAATTATGTTTAAAGCCCTTGACTAACAACACATGACTGATTTGAGTTTAGGAGTTCTTACCAACTGTACCTATCCCATCGATTCTACCTTCTGAATCATCACCAAAGGATACGGTATCTTCTTTTCTCTTGTCTAGTTGAGCAAACAGCATTTCATCCCCTGTCATGTGCCGTGAGCAGCCATTATCCATGTACCAAGGTTGCTTCCTCTTGAGTTGAGCTCTTAAACATGTCTCATTTAAGTGCAGCTCAACCTACAAAACATATTTTTAGTTTTTTTTTTATAGGTACCCATACCTTGATGGGTCCTTGAGTTTTAGTTGTAATAAAAGATCCCTTTGGAACCCAAATCTTTTTAATTTTCTGCATGCCTTTATTTCTAAAACAATCATAGGATAGATGTCTATATTTTTCACAACTATAACATTTAGATGTCCCTAAACCCAGCTCAACTTTTAAAGCTTCAAAATTTGTTTTTAAGTGTTCTAACTCGATTCGTAGGAAATTTCTTTGCTCAAAAACAGGGTCATAATCATATTTTATCTTTTCCAAATCCTTTTCAAGAGATGTAACATTTTTCTTTAAAGTTTTTTACTTTGAAAATAGTTTTTCAAATTCTTCATAAAGGCTATCATACTTATCTTGTAAATCATCCATCGAAGTATTATAAGGTGATAAGCATACCTCAGTTTCATCATCTCGAACCATTAAACAAATGTTTGCTTTTTCCTCAGAATTTTCACCATCAACTTTAGTGCTTAAGGAGCCACTATCCGACCATGCTGCTGCCACCATTGCCTTCTTTGATTTCTTATTTTTCTTTGGAGTTTCATCTTTTAGCAATGGGCATTCAAACTTGAACTGGTCTGGCTTCTTGCACTTGAAGCAGATCAATTCCTCATTTTTGTTGGAGTCATTTCTATTTCTTTTCCATGAAGGACCTTGATTTTTTCTAAATCTTTCTATTGCTATTCTTTGGTTCATTCTACCCATTAGCTTTCTGAATTTTCTTGTAACAAGTACCAACTCTTTATCATCATCGCAGGAAAGCTCTTCCAGCTCTTCATCATCATCGTAGGAAAGCTCTTCTAGCTCTTTTTTAAGGATACTGGCTTTAAGTGCAATGCTTTTTTTCTTTTCTTTTGCTTCCCTCCTATCTTTTTCTTCTTCTTCTTCCTTAAGCTCCAGCTCATGAGTAAGGAGTGAGTCACAGATTTCATCTAATGTAATGACATTTAAATCCTTAGCTTCTCAAATTGCAGTTACTTTAGGCTTCTAATTTTTCAATAGGCTTCTAAGAAGTCTCTTAATTGTTTCATGCTCAGGTATTGGTTTGCCTAATTGACTCAATTTATTTATGATATTCATGAATCTATCTAGCATGCTGGTGATGTCTTCACTAGGCACCATTTTGAACATCTCATAATTGTGTGTTAAGAGGGCTATCTTGGACTCCTTGACTTGAGAAGTCATTCATGAATTATTCTAAGCTTATCTCACACTTGTTTAACTGTTGTACAGTTTGACACCTTATTGAATTCAATGGGAGTTAAGGCACAATGCAATGTATTGATAGCCTTAAAATTGGTTTGAACTTTTCTAGTCTCAACCTCGATCCATTCAGACCTTGGCTTAGGCATCGTCTCATTTGTGACAACATTCAAGGTTGAGGGAATAAAGGGTCTATCAGTTATGATGTCCCATATTTCATAATCTATAGCTCTAATGTATATTAACATTTTAGTGCTCCAATAAGGGTAATTAGAGCCATCAAACAGAGGTGGTCTATTTATAGACTGTCCCTTAGCAACTATAGATTTTTGAAAAGACATTGGATCTTTCCTAAGGGTGTTAGACCTTAAAGACAAGGAACTAGCTCCAATACCACTTGCTGGTCCCTATAAAATGTGCTAGAGGGGTGGTGAATAGCACAATTCGACTCTCAATCAATATTGGGAAATACTCTTGAAAACTAAGAAAATAAAACAAAGTAGAGAATGGACAAGGATTTAGAGTGGTTCAATCCATGACCTACATTTACTACCTTGATTATCCAACCAAGGATTTTCAACCAAATTCACTAAGAAATGGTGGAATTACCAAGCTCCCAACAAGCTTTTACAATGGCTTTTACCAGGCTCAGCCACAACCTTTACAATAGTTTTTCAAAGACTCAACCAAAACCCAACACCTAACTTTTCAAGGCTAAGTTAGAACCTTAACTCTTTCAAGCAGACCTAGCTTGAAACTACCCTTAGAGTGACTCTCTCACTCAAAAAACAGAGGTAAAAAAGGTAAAAGGAAGTATCTAGTGATCATTAAACTGATCTAATTGGTACAAGTTAAAGTGCAACTCATAATAACAAAGACAGAAGTTGAGTGTAGTGAGAATTTAGAAGGTTTTGCTGGTATTCTAGCTCTTTTCGACTTTAAAGTGTTGATCTCTCTCAAAAACTTGTTCTCAAACCTTTGGAAGACTCTTTTATACTTAGAGAAGCAAGTCTAATGGCAGTTTGGCAGTTCTTGACCGTTGGAAACAGTTTAGGGTTAGTTCTAGCTGTTTATCTGTCTTGTAGTGCTCTGGCTCAAATTGCAAACAAAAAGCTCTTAGTCAACTAACTTCTTCCTTGGTCGACTAAGTTGGTTCTTTCTTCTGGTCATAGATTTTGGTAGAGAGCACTTAGTCGACTAACTCATTTCTTGGTCGATTAAGTTGGTTTTGTTTTTTAATATTCTTCAACCCGCCATTTCTCCAATTTGAATCTTAGTCAACCAACATACTTCTTCATTCAACTAAAGACCTTCCTTATCATTAATAAATCTTGTCTCCATATTCATTTTATTTTTTTGGTACATATTTATGGAGAATTGGTTTATTATTTACGTACAATCTTTGTCTTGCACACTTAAGTAAAAGCATTAAACACACATGAATGGGAATGTTTTATTATCATCAAAAACTAATTGAGTCAACATTAGACCTTAAGTATGGGGGCTAGGCTTTGATACCACTTGTTGGTCCTAAGTAAATGTGCTAGAGGGGGTGAATAGCACTTTTAGGGTTTTAGCATGATAAGGGAATAATTTGAGAAGGAATGAAATAAAAACAAACTAGACATTACACCATAATTTAGAATGGTTCGATCAAAGACCTACATCCACTACCTTCATTGTTCAACCAAGGATTTTTGAACAAAATCACTAATAAATGGTGGAATTCCCAAGCTCCCACTGAGCTTTACAATGGCTTTTAGTAGGATCAACCACAATCTGTATAATGTTTTTTCACAAGATCAACCAAAACCCAACAACTAACTTTTAAAAGGCCAAGTTAGAACTTATACACTCAATCATGCTCACCCAAGCTTGATCAACCTTTTAGAGCATCTCACACACTCTAAGTAATCAAGGAGAAGAGAGATAAAGATGTACCTATGATCACTGACTTAATCTAAGTGGTACAAAGTGAAGTGCTTAAGTCTATTACAAGAATATGAGTGAAGTGTATAGAGTATGCTGAGAGTTTTTGCTATTTTTCTCTTTTTCTAATCTTGGAAGCCTTAAAAAAAATGGATTCAAAATGTTTGAGGCTGCCTTATATACTTGGAAAAACAACTTTGATAGGTGTTAGGCAGTTTTAGGCTATTAGAAACAGTAGAGGGGCAGTTCTAGCCATTAATCAGTCTTTCTAGCATTCAGATTCAAATCTACAAATAGTATGCTCTTGGTCAACTAACATGCTTCTTAGTCGATTAAGTCATTTTTGTTTTCTGATCCAGTTTTTGCCAATAAGCTCTTAGTTAACTAACAATGCTTCTTAGTCATTTAAGTTGTCTTTGTCTTTGAACCTAGTTTTTAGTAGTAAGCTCTTAGTTAACTAAGTATGCTTCTTAGTCGATTAAGTGGTCTCTGTCTCTGAACTCAGTTTCTGGCAATAAGCTCTTAGTGGACTAACCATGTCTCTTGGTCGACTAACTGTTCTCTGTTTCACCATCCTACTTGAACCTGCCAACTTCTCATTTGAATTTTAGCCAACTAACTCCTTTAATTACTCAACTAAGTGGCTTCTATTTTGTTGCTCAATTGTGGCTCCTTATTCCTATAGTTTTTTATATTTGTCTTTGAATAATTAATTCATTATTAACATGGATTTTTGCCTTGTACACTCAAGTAGAGAAATTAGACACAAATGAGTGAGAATGTTTTATTATCATCAAAAACTAATGGAGTCAACAGCTTTTACAATGGCTTTTCACAAGCTCAGCCACAACCTTTAACAATAGTTTTTCACGAGATCAACCAAAACTCAAAATGGCTTTTCAAAGGCTCAACCACAACTTTTAACAATGGTTTTTCACAGGATCAACCAAAACCCAATACTAATTTTTCTAAGGTTAAGTTAGAACCTACCATAACAACCAAGCTAACCTAAGCTTGATCAACCCCTTAGAGTGTCTCTCACACTCTAAGTAAACAAGAAATAGAGAAACGATAAAGTACAATTGATCACCTAGTTGATCTAAGATGTACAAAGTTAAGCTCAAATACTTTTTTAAAGGATGGGAGTGAAATACAAGTGTAAAGAGAAGGTTTTTGGTCTTCTAAGCTCAAAATCACTTTGGATAACTTTTTTATCTTGTTTTTGACTATTGGAAAGGCTTTAAATACTTGCAAAATCACTTCTAGCCATTGGAGATAGAAACTAGCCGTTTCTGGCTATTATTTTGTCCTTTTGTGCTTAAATTCAAATTTTCTGACAGTGTGCTCTTAGTTGACTAACCATGCTTCTTAGTCGATTAAGTCTTCTTTATCTTGCAATCTGCTTTATTCTCTAAGTCAATTAAGTAAGGCCTCAACCAACTAAGGGCTTACTATCTTTGAAGCAGTCAATTTCACTTTTCAATTTTAGTTGACTAACTCCTTTGGTTATCCAACTAAGAGGCTTATGTTTTGTGGCTCATTTGTAGCTCCTTATTCTTATTTGCTTGTTTAACCAATTAACTCATCTTGCAACTGAGCAAGCATCTTGACTTGCTTTCAAATACCAAATATATTAATCAATTTAAGCTTTCTCATGCACATTTAAACAATATAATTAGACATCAATGAATGGGAATATTTTGCTATCATCAAAATCATATAGAGTCAATATTCTCTATCTTTTATTTTTTATGATCACAGAACACTCCTAGATTAAAAGTGCAATGTCTATGTTCAATATGAATGCTTCAAATCTTTGTGTAATGAGTTACTCCCCTTTGGTCAGTGCATCTAGTTTTCTTTACATAATATTCAACAAAACCAAAACTGAGCATTACACATATAAATTAAACATGAAGACCTATCAAACTTTATTTAACTTAGTCTTCTTTCTCTCTTTTTTCTTTTTCATCATTAAACAAGATATTCAAAACTCTCCTTTAATGAGTGCATCTAGATTTTCCTTTAATCTTTAAATTAGACTATAATAAATGAGAATCATATGCACTCATACACCTAAGTCATACAAGCTTATAAATATAGTTCAATAACTTCAAGAGTCAAGCTTGTGTCTATGTAGGGACAAATGTATGGGAGTTAAATCATTTCAAGAAATTGTCAAGGATTACTCAGATAATGTTCAAGCAAATTTGCTCATTTTGTCATAATCAAAACTATAATAATTTTAAAACTAACAATCTCTTCCTTTTTGATATGACAAAACTATGAGCATAATTTGCATTAGAAATGATTTTAAAATCCCCCCCACAATATATGCATAAAATTATATTCGCTCATAAACCTTCTCCCCCTTTTTGTTATATCAAAAAGGTTAAGAAGAGTGAGCATTAAACACTTAAGCTCAAGAAATAACAGTTAGTAAAATCCATCAAGAATATAAGCATTAAGACCATGAATATGTAACCATAAAGTCTCCAAGTCATCATATATATGCACTTAATATCCTCAACCAAGTCATTAAAAAATACACCCATTAAGCACATTCAAGTATTAATTCATCAAAAGAATCATCAATAAAAAAGCCACATGTATATATATATCCGTAAGCGAAATATGGACATATCAATTATGAAGTTCAAGAAAGATAATCATAAAGATGTTCAATAAGCACATAAGTCATATTTGAACTCCAATACCAAGTGTTAAAGCTCAATATACCAATTGATAGATATAAGTAAAATCTCCCTCTTTGTAAAAGCACAATATCAATTATGAGAGATGGAATCTTTTTAAAGCTCGTTATATCAATTGGTAAAGCACTAGTCAAGACTTCCCTTATCATTAAGCATTCTAAGCATATCAACTTCAAGGCTCAAAACATTTAAGAAATATATGATCAATTTAAAGCTCAAAAGAGAAAAGACAATTATAAAGCTTGATGCTAATTTTAAAGCTAGACACTAATTGAGAAAACTTAAAGCTTGATACCAATTATGCATTTCAACATTCAAGTTCAAGTGATAAGCAATATAAGGCACAATATCTATTTTGATGTTTAAAATGATGTTTTCGATAGTGAAGAACACTAAATGTTGAATTTCACCTAACTTTGTTGTTGAAGATCTTAATTCCTTATGATATCAAGGACAAAGATTGATTCCCCCTTAAGAAATCATAAGCTCAACATAAATTGTTAGAGATTTTCAATAGATCAAGTATTAAGAGAGAAATCATGAGCCTAGAATAAATGACCATTCAAATGGATATTCAATTATTTCCCTAATACTCAAGTATTCATGGAACACAAAAAAAAAAGGTATCAGCATTTGAATAGATGTTCAACATATGCATCAATATACTTATATTTTCAAGAAGTATTTGCAAAGTAATTCCTAGGCATTTCTAAGATATCATTAGTTTTCAATTATCATTCTCAATTATCATCAAGTATTATCAATCATCATCAAACATTCATTATTTATTTTCAATATCAATCAGCCAAGCAATATTAATCAAGCATTTCTAGGAAATTCCCTAAAAATAGCAACTTAAGGAGAAAAAGTGTCATTATTAAACATTTTTAGCAAGTATTCTTCCAAATCAATTTCAAGCAATCATTTATCTAAGTCATTTTGAAGCAAGCATTACAAGATGTATTCTTCAAATTTCATATGAAATTGTCAATTCAAGGAGAATTTTCAAAAAGGCATATCATTATTAATGAAGCATGACTAAAGCATTTTGAATTTATTGTAATCATGTACGAGCGTTATTATCAAATAAGCACAAACATGGTTACAAGAAATAACATTGCTATCTTCCTTAATCATGATTCAAATTTTGTTCATCAAAATGCAAGCATGAGTTCAATATAGACATATACCCATTCAAAAAATATGCAACCATTGAAGTTCAAGGTACATGCAATTTCTCAATAATTCATAATTCATAAGTGATATCAATTTTTATAGAATATTAAAAGTAGAGCACTCAACTCATGAATATATTCAAAGTGAACATTCAATCATCAATGAATACCAATTATCAATATTCAAGAAAGAGATATTTAATCAAAGCACATTAGCCATTCATTGATAACTAAAGCTATAAGCCATATTTTATTTGACATGTCAAGTTGTTTATGGTGACCTAAAAGCTAGAGTTGGATGCACACAAAATCTTTAGATCATGTAAACATTACGGCTCAATGAAGACATAGCTAACATTTAAATGTATATTCAAAATAAAGTTCAACTATGTCAACTCACAATATATGCCATGATCAAACTTGACAATTACATTCATGTTTAAATGCATAACTCAAGTCAAGTTTTAGACTTCAAACTTTAAGGTCAATCATAAAGCAAAATCATATAAGCATGTGTCTTGACCAATATAGTAGATGAACCAAGAATATTTTCATTAAGTTCAATGAGTTCATCCTAATCGAATAACTATGCATAATCAAGAAATCAATTTTGAAACAACCATTTGAGCACAAACGTAAAATACATTTCAAGAATTGTTCCTAGATTAGCATTTGAACATTTCAATTTTCACGAGAAGATGTTTTCTATATATGTACATGAAAATCCAATCGGATTAACAAATTCAACCATTGATGAACAATTTCCCATATTTCTATTTTGTCATTGTAAATACATGAGAATTTATGGTGTAAAGCCCGCCTTATAAAATACTTGTCATGATATACATGTGATGGATAGCATGTTTGTATGCTAGGAAAGCCCCAAAAAATAAACAAAAGTCGGTATTACACCTAAAAGCACGACAAAAATGATTTAAACCTCGAACAAGTTCAAATGAAGATTTTAAGGTGAAATTAAAAATTTTACAGTCCAGGGATGACTTAAAATAGTGATTCGGAGTTTGAGTGTTAATTTGGAGTCAAATCGAAATTTTCACTATGTAAGGGCAAAATGGTCATTTTGCCATCCGAGGGTAAAAATTTGATTTTGGAATGAAAATTTCGACTAAGATTGATCATTTGGAATATAATATGAGGTTGAGAAGTGAAAATTTGTCATTTCGGTATTTTACAGAGTATAGGGACAAAATCATCATTTTACCGCCCCATGGGAAAAACGGTAATTTTGCACCCCCAGAACACTTGTCCATCACATGGTCTTCACCCATCATCATTTTTGACCTTTGAATAATGTGTGGTGGAGATTAAATAATTAAAGGATAAGTATAAAGAAAATGGACCAATGAAAGCATGCCATGTGGCAAGTTTGGATTAAAATAATGTTTAGCTATAAAAATCAGCCCAAACCCTCCCCACTCATTCATATTGGTCGGCCAAAGGGAGAAAAGGAAAGGAAAAAGAAGAACAAACCCTAGGTGGAAGAGATTCAAGTGAAAACTTGGTGGATTTCAAGGATTTAGCAAGTAAAAGGTAAAATTTCTTGATTTTTACTTGTGATCTACATTACCCATGATTTCTTTCTCATTTTCCATGCTTAGAACTCAAGTTTGCGTGATGAATTCATGGTTGGCTGAATGGGTTTGGAGAGAGAATGATGTTGGATTGATTTGATTTTAAGTTATGTTAGTGTTTTTAGTTAACTAGTGAAGTGTAGTATGAAAAAACAAGCAAGAAAAACACATTTTCTTTATAAATCCCTTAAGGGCTGAATTTCAAGAGTGAGGGTTTGATGATGGATGTAGTTGGATTACATGATATTCAAGTGTTTTGGTTGTTTAGTGAAGTTAGGAATAAAAATAAAGTATGAAAAATTTCATGTTCTTCAAGAACATGCATTGGCCGAATTTTCCATATTTTTAATAATGGTGAAATTGATTTTATTTCAAGTAAACTGATTAAGAATTAATGAATTATGGTGCGAAAATCCAGTAGGAAAAATCATGGTGTTGATGCACCCACCATGGCCGAATTTTCTAAGAGAAGGATTAATGCCAAATTTTATGATATTTTATGGTATTTAGATAGTATATGATGGTTAGTGGTGACAGAAATTAAAATGCAAGAATTGGACATGGAAATCTGATTTTTTTTACCTAATGTATACATATATGTATTTTATGGTTCGAAAATGGTAATTTAAGATACAATTAAAGTTATTGAAGTATTTTAGGTATAATTAGAGTGTTGAAAGTGAAATGAATCGATTTGGGGATGAATTGGAGGTTTTGGCAAATTGATCCGTGTATAGTGCGAGTTAGGTCGAACACCGTATTTAAACAGCTATCCGAACATCTCACATCCCATTTCATGCATCAAAGTAGAGCCTGAAATAGCTTATAACTATTGGACACAATTTAATTGGAATATGTGTCATGGATTACGTATAGGTGGTGAGCCATTTGGTACGAGTAAGAGATTGTACCCGAAGACAAAGAATAGGAGTATTTCGAACTCCTAATACAGTGAGTAAACTTATTATCGTTTTAATTATCTAGAGTAGTTTTATTCAATTGTGTGATTTTATAGAAAAATGGGTTTTAAATGGTAAATTATTATGTTTTAGGAGCAATTGTGATTTTATAAAATGATTTTTACAAATCTTCTGGAAAAATTGAATCATGGTTTCAAAAATAGAGTAATTGGAGACTGACTGCTTGTGTTGCAAACTAATTGTTTAAATTAAATGGCTTATGACAATGTGGGTATGATTGGCAGGTTTTGTAGTTGTGTTGAAAATATGAACTGTTTGGTTTACCTTGATAGGCTACGCAGTAAAATAAATGCTATGTCGTGCTATCGAATTTTATCAATATGGTGGTTATATGTATAACACGGCCACTGCAGTGTGCAGGTTCTGTGAACCAGCCTTTTAAAAGGGTACGGTTCCCAGGAAATATATATTTTTACCTCAATCGGAGAGGCGCGTAGGGTAACTTCAGAGGTATGATTAGAGTTCACTTTGCGCCGAACCCCCACGAGACGGTGAACTCCGCTAACGCCAAGGAACGACTGTATCTTCTATCGTGAAAATATGTTTCGCGTGTGTATAAGATTTTAACAGCCTTGGCGGACTCGCTTGGATGCTTTGATGATGATCAAGTATCCCTGAGTATGAGTTTTGGCATGAGCCAAGTTTTTATAAGATTCATAAGCCATGTTGATGAATTGAATGAAATACAATTATTTTACATGGATTGGGACGAACTTTCACATTACGAAAAACATGTTGGGATAGGGCATTTTATTTGTCTCTATTTACTCGACTTTAGATACTTTAGATGGTATCTGTTTACTCACTGGGATTATATAATCTCACCCCTCTTCCTATCCATTTTTCAGGCTCAGGACAGTTTGTGGATTGTCGATTAAGATAAGAATTAATCTTGAAATTGCATCCTAAAAAGTAAGGGTTCACAGTTTTACACCTTTTTGGTCAATTGGGGGCCCACATGCCACTGTAAATGAAATTTTATAATTTAGTTATCTTAATTACCATATGAATGAATTTATTTTACTCTTACAGTATAAAAAAATATTTTTGGAAGACTTTTTAAATATTGTGTTTTAAGAAAATAGATTATTTTATCGAATATTTCTATTATATTCAAATAGTTGAAATTTTACTTTAAACGAATGTTTGAAACACCCAAATTTATTTTTAATCATGAAATACATGTTTTCCAATTATATACTACATTTTATCTGATTTCGAAAATTCTAATGAAAAATGACGAAAATACCCCTGTGTGGTAGAAACTTCTTTTTGACTGATTTTAAATTAGAAATGGTCAACATTCCTTTTAAACATGATTTTAGTAATCGGTACACACAGGGGAAGTGAAAATACTAATGCGAAAGCCTTACAAGGTTTCGATGGATATTCTGAGTAAAGGATGTCTGTCGAGGCTTCGCAGCAGTTGTCACAAGCTTGAGAAGAGTACTGGGTCGTGACATATGGAATCAATATGAGTGTCATGCTTAGGAATAGATAGATTTATGTCATCAAAAAGGATTTCCCATTTTTTAGCAAGTTTTACAATTTCAAGAACATATACTTGCACCCATGATCATGAGAGTATTCACAATGCAAGTTTGTAAGAGTCAAAAATCATCTTTGACAAGGAAATTCAAGGAAAAAATATTGTAATGGACAAAAAGTACAATACAAAGACATTTTGAAACTCAAAACCTATCCATTTTGGCTTTAGAGCACTCAAGAGTCGACTACATATCCCCGGGGTCCACTTTCTATCATTTTAGCAGCATTGTTGCATTTTGTTCTCCAATAGTCAACTAGCTATGCTAAGGAGTCAATTATGCTTGATTCCTGCATATTGAAAAGCCAGAAAAAAGTGCAAAACATGCAATGTTCAAAGTTATAATGATCTCAAAACATGGATTTGTATGAGAACAATTTAGAATTTCATTTCAACAATGTTTGGAACATCATTTTGTACATGTATGATCAAAGATTCTTCAAGAAAAACATGTGAACTCAAATTTTGGCTTTTATTGCTCATTGTTTACAAGTGCTAACTAGTTGAGATGCTCATTTGAAGAATCATGTCTCTAATATGCTCAAACATATTCAATTTATATCATGATGTGTGATTATGACTTATAACATGTACAACAAGCATTTAAACAAAGTTTAAGCATAATAAGCATCAAATTTAACATTTTTAGCAATTTTTCAGCATATAGACAAAAATACCCTTGAGGTTATTCAAGCATTCATTCATAGCAAGAACAAGATATAATGGCATTTTCAACACAAGGTATACTTGTTCAAGCTATATATCATTGAAATCATTGTAATCTCAATGATGTCAAACATTGCAAATAGAATTGTTCTTTTGCTTGAAAAATGCCATCAATGTCAAATTATCACAATAAAGATCATGCATAAGAAATCCCTTTCAATCAATTTCATAAATCATGAGAGAAATATCAAACAAAATGGGATTTTTGCAATTCATGTATCAAATCAATTTTGCTCAACCATGTTATATCATCAAAAACAATAAATCAATTTCAATCAAAGAGAATAAAAAGATTTTGCAAGAAAATCAATTGATAAGGATTTAATTTTTGTTTACAAACTTTTCAACTTGAAACATTCAAGATTAGACATGTTATGTGAAAAATCATGTGCTCAATATCACTCAATTTTGTTCAATTATGGTTTAAATGATTTATGAAATGTGTAATGAGCATAATGAATCATATTCATGTATATCAACGGTCATTTACAAATATCTCATAAGCATGCACATCTAATAAGAATAAGTCAATAAGTATTTTCATTATGAAACAAACTTGTCCAATTGATAAATCATTATAAAGTTAAGAATGGCAAACATTTTTCTCATATAGGCTTATTTTGCTTTAAAAGTACCAATAAAGTAGTCAAAACTTTCAAGCTCATTATCAACCATCTTGAACTATTCAAACAAGTTTTAGAATGTAAATCAAGATTGTTCAAATGGTTGACTTATGTTAGGCACAAGGAAATCGATAATTTTTTTTTTGTTTTAGGCTACTTGAATAAATGTGAGTGTAAGTCATCAAGTATGCTTATATTTTTATCACATTATCCAACTTTTTATGTTTCAAAATTATGCACAAAAATCATTTTTCCTCAAAAAAGTAGTATGGAAACAATTTCATAAATCATGAGGAAATTTTATAGGAACAATTTTCCATAATCAATCAATCTTAATAAAACAATTTTCTCAAAATAGAATGATAATATATTCAAGATCAAATATAAGTACATACTCAATCATTAGATTATTACTTCTTTGCAACTTATAGTATGTATCATATCAAATCAAGTTGCATAGCCAAGATTTATCAATAAAGCTCAAAGAATTATGCACTTAATATTCAAGCAAGAATAGGCAACCAAAGTTTTCAATTAAGAAAAGCAAACAATTTTAGAAATCAAGCTAAATCAATGAAACATTCAATAAATAAGCAATCATAATTCTCATTTAAACAAACAAAAAGCTTTTAGCTTAGAGATCACTTATTTTCCTTTATGTGTAACTAAAGAGCATTATTCTTCAAGAATTGTTCTTCCTTGCTCTAGCACACCTACAAGAGATATTTTTCATTTGATCTTTGGTATCCAAATTGCTTTGGATCCTTGAAAGTTTGTCTCATCACAAAGAATTCCTTTTGAAACCCACACTTGTCTAACATTGTAAGGTACACATTTTTTAACTAGACAAGTGTATGAACAATAACTATAAAATGTGCAATGACTGTATTTGGTCATTTTGGAAGATGAGAAATTCATGGTAGCCTTTTGTTTCTCATTCAATAAATCTTCAAATTTCATTTCCATATCAAACTTTCCTTTTTCCAAAATATCAATTTTCTTTTAGTAAGCTTTAAAATCCTTTTCTAAATTTTCATTTTCTTTTGCCAAGTCAATTTTTGCTTTCATCACAAATTCATTTTCAACATTGAGCATGGAAATAATTTTCTTATGCTTCGTATTCATTTTCTCAAACTCAAATCCTAAATCCTCAAAAGCATCATGCAATTCATGAAAAGCATATGAATTAAGTTCACAAGATGAAGAAATTACCTTTAACTTTTCAAAAGCCATGAGGCATAATTCAATTTGATTTGAAGATTCATCTTCACTTGATTCCTTGTCTACATTTCCCATGTTGCTTGTTGAGCATTAATTCTCACAAAAGTTGTCTTCTAATTCTTTTTACATCTTTGTTTCTCTATATAACTCTTCTAATTTTTGCCAAATTTCCTTGGTACTTTTTGCACATGAACACTTTATCGTATTCTGTATAATCAAGTGCATAAATGAGAGTGTGCATGGCCTTAAAGTTGATTTGTGTTTTCCGTATTTCAGCTTCTGTCCACTTATTTTTATCTTTGGGAGTTTTCTCACCATTTACCAAATTTATAATCATAGGAATAAAAGGACCATCGGTAATGACATCCCATATCTCATAGTCATAAGCCTTAACATAAATGGACATTCTAGTACTCCAATAAATATAGTTTGATTCATCAAATAAAGGAGGCATATTTATGCATTGACCCTCAGCATTAACAAAATTTTCTAGAGCCATTTGGATCTCCTATAAGGATGTTAAGCCTTAAAAATGAGCTTTAGGCTCTGATACCACTTGTTGGTCACAAAAAGTGTGGTAGATGAGGGGTTAATAGCACTTTTGGAATGACACTAAAATTCCTTCCAAGTAAAAAGCTGATTAAAGGAATTTGAAAATAGAAGTTTAAAGCTTGCTAGAGTAATGATTTAAGTGCTAAAAGTAAGAAGAAAATATAAGAAGATAGACAAAACAAAATGATTTCTAGTGGTTCGGTCCCCTTGACCTATATCCACTACCTTTATCTCCCAATCAAGGATTTTCAAACCAATTCACTAAAACTAGTGGAATTCCCAAGCTTTTACCAAGCCTTTATAATGGCTTCTCATAGGCTCAACCACAACCTTTAACAATGGTTTTTCACGGGATCAACTAAAACCCAAAATGGTTTTTCAAAGGCTCAACCACAAATTTTAACAATGGTTTTTCACAGGATTAATCAAAACCCAAAACTAACTTTTTTAAGTTTAAGTTAAAACCTACCATAACAACCAAGCTAACCAAAGCTTGATCAACCTCTTAGAGTGTCTCTCACACTTTAAGTGAATAGGAAATAGAGAAAAGATGAAGTACAATTGATGTCACAACCCAATTCCCGGGCCATGACCGGTGCAAGAACCCAGTGAGCACAGCTCACTAAGCCCAAGCAAGCCTATCCATTTACCCTTGCTTAATAAATTTACCATATCATGCATACACACACACCTTTTCTCGGGTGTGAACATAGCCAACTCACAATGGCATTATTTATAATAATATACATGCACTATATCAGTCATGTATTTAGCAATTTACATTGCATACATACATTTACATTATTGAGTGTATTTACAATACAAAAGGATCCAAGACTTCCAATAGAGACATTTACAATAAAAGGAATCACTATCGAATGCTAAACACATACCTAAGAGATGCTCTACGGGGACTCCTCGATCTAAGGTCCAACAGTCTCCTGATCTGAAAACATGAATTTTATAAAACGTAAGTACGAAACTCAGTGAGTGAATATTAGAAAGGAACAAGCAATCTTAATCGAAAATTTGACAATCATGATACACCGGTTGAAAATGAGACAATTTTTGGATCTAACTAATATTTAAACCCCTTTTTCCACTTACTCCGGGATTTGTTCTAGCTAGATAGCAAAATCGACAATTATCGCTGCAGCGAAATTTCTACTGCAGCGAAGCGAAATCAAAACCCGTCGCTGCACGAGGGTTTCATTCATCCGTACAAGGGTTTCGTGTTAACCCCTTTTTCTCAATTTAAGGCAATTCGCATACCATACAATCACATATATACACACAACTTGAGCAATCATGTATATCTATACAAAGACATGAGCAATCATATATATATACCGCCAAGTCACCTCTGTCCTTGGTGGTAAAAGAGACATTTATCTGAGCACTTGCAGGCGTTACATATTGCCGTCCCTGCAAGCCCCTGGACAGCAAATCACGCTTCACCAAAGTTTACGCGTGATAATTTCCAAGAATCGTGGGCGTCACGTGTCGCCGTCCCCACTTTGCTCAATTCAAAATTTTTAGGAAATTGTGGGCGCTACGTATCACCGTCCCCACTTTGCACACCATTACAGGCATGTGCATTTCCCATTTCGCACGTGCACGATTATATCGAATTCACATAAATTTCTTAACCATACATATAAACATCATATAAATGAACAATATGTAACACAATCAAATTTCACAATAATAAAATAATATTTCATGAAAAGCTTGTTCCCATGGTACCCACTTTTTTAATGAAAATTGAATAAAATCATTCAAGCATTTTATTCAATAAATTCATATTTCCCAAAACCATTTTTGAGATGCAAATTCACTCACAGGTTTTTCGGGAGTCGAATTCGAGCACTTCGACTGCTAATCCTTGAGTGCGATTTTCTTGCCTTTATCCAAGGGCTCACCACCTTAACAAATAGCACAATAATTTAATTACTATAATGGTGTTAATTAGGTATAAAATTAACATAATTTCTATACGAATGTATAGAATTCTCGGTCAATCGCTTAAACGCGGTGTTGACTTAATTTGGCCAATTACCCGATAAATTGGCTAATGCGTTCGATTTGATTCCAAATTGCACCATTCTTTTTCTAATATCTTAATTCACCACATACCATTTAAATGGTGCCAATTTCAGCATTTAAACTTTTCCATTTTCTCATGGAAAATTCAGCCATTATAGTGCATTGGCACTATAATTTTTCCTACTAAATGTTTTTCACTTTAAATTGTCATTTCTAATTTATTTCATTTCAAATGAAATCATTTCATTTTCCAATTTCAGCCTATGATATTCGGTCTTGCAAGATTCATGGGGAAATCAAATTTTTTTCTTACGGTTTTGCTTACTAACATACTAACCTATCTCTAAACACTAACATAGTCTAAATTCAACTTATTCCAACATCAAATCCTTATTCATACCAATTTTTCAGAATTCAATTCATCATGATATCTCAATATTTAACCATCGAATTCAAGAACAAAAGCATAGGTATTGTAGAGCATAAGCCAAAGTGAAGAATTATTACCTTTTTTTCTTGATTTCTCCTTGAAATCACACTTTATCTTGAATTTTTTAGCTAGGTTTTATGGTTTTTCCCTTTGTTCTTCTTTCTTTCCCCTTAATTCTGGTGTGTGCTGAATTTAGAGAGAGAAAATGAGTGGTAATGGCTATTTTTAGGCTTAAATAATAAAATAAACTAACTTGCCACATGGCATAATGCCATTGGCTCGTTTTTAATCTTTTTTTACTTTTCTTCCATTTCTTTTCCACCATTTGATTAGTCTAAGTCAAGATATGATCAAAAGATGATCATGGCTAGAAAAATATGTTCTGGTGGTGTAAACTTACGGTTTTGCCCCCGGGATGGTAAAATTACGATTTTGCCCCTATACTCTGAAATGCCCAGGAATTATATTATTTTCACTGTCCAACCTCAAATAACACTAATATTAATCTATATTAACCAAATGGGACAAAATCCTTTCAAAAAAATTCCAGTTTAGTATTTCGGTGGTAAAATTATCATTTTACCCTTGTACTCCAAAAACACCGAGAATCACAATTTTACACTACTAAACATCATTTTATAATCCAATAATCATAACTGTATTTCATAAAATTATTTTTGGTCCAATGTGATCGAATTTTGGCTAAAATCTCCATTTTATCATCAAATAGAAAAATGACCGTTTCGTCCCTAATCGATCAATTTTCTCGATTGACTCCAAACTAGACCTTAAACTCCGAATCGCTATTCTAAGCTATTCTGTGGGTTTCTGAATTTTGAAATTCCTCTTAAAATTTCTATTTGAGCTAGTTCAAGGTTCGATTTCCTTAATTGTACCACTAGGTACAATACTGGTTTTTAACAGATTTGACAAGGTCTCACAATTGATCACCTAGCTGATCTAAGATGTACAAAGTTAAGCTCAAACATTTTTCAAAAGATGGGAGTGAAATACAGGTGTAAAGAGAAGGTTTTTGGTCTTTTAAGCTCAAAATCACTTTGGATAACTTCTCTATCTTGTTTTTGACTGTTGGCGTGGCTTTAAATACTTGTAAAATCACTTTTGGCTATGGAAATAGAAACTAACCATTTCTGGCTGTTATTTTGTCCTTTTGTGCTTAAATTCAAATTTTCTGACAATGTGCTCTTAGTTGACTAACTATGCTTCTTGGTTGATTAAGTCTTCTCTGTCTTGCAATTTGCTTTACTCTCTTAATCAATTAAGTAAGGCCTCAACCGACTAAAAGCTTACTGTCTTTGAAGTAGTCAATTTCACTTTTGAGTTTAAGTTGACTAACTCTTATGGTTATCTGACTAAGAGGCTTCTATTTTGCGGTTCATTTGTAGCTCTTTATTCTTATTTTCTTGTTTAACTAGTTAACCCATCTTACAACTGAACAAGCATCTTGACTTACTTTCAAATACCAAATATATTAATGAATTTAAGCTTTCTCTTGCACACTTAAACAATATAATTAGATATTAGTGAATGGTAATATTTTGCTATCATCAAAAACATATAGAGTCAACATTCTCTATCTCTTCTTTTTTATGATCACAAAACACTCCTAGATTAAGAGTGCAATATCCATGTTCAATATGAATGCTTCAAATCTTTATGCATAATGAGTTGCTCCCCCTTAGTCAATGCATCTAGTTTTCTTTACATTATATTCAACAAAACCAAAACTAAGCAATACACACATAAATTAAACATGAAGACCTATCAAAATCTATTTAACTTAGTCGTCTTTCTCTCCTTTTCTTTTTCATCATTAAACAAGATATTCAAAACTCCCCCTTAATGAGTGCATCTAGATTTTCCTTTAATCTTTAAATTAGACTTTAATAAATGAAAATCATATGCACTCATACACCTAAGTCTTACAAGCTTATATATATATAGTTCAATAACTTCAAGAGTCAAGCTTGTGTCTATATAGGAACAAATGTATGGGAGTTAAATCATTTCAAGAAATTGTTAAGGATTACTCAAATATTGTTCAAGCAAATTTGATCATTTTTTCATAATCAAAACTATAATAATTTTAAAGATAACAAATTTTTTTAGATTAAATTTTGGTTAATTAGTTTCAGTTAAATAATTAATTTTCATTGTTTGGATAAGATTAAATTGTTATAATTTTAGTACTTAGTAAAATTTTAGATCAATTCTTTGTGAGATCGATACTCTACTTGCTTATATACTATCTATTCGATACATATACTTCCATAGTATTATTTTAATTAACATAAATCCTTAAATCTCTCCCAAGCATCATACAAGGACTCAACATCAAATTGTATAAATGATGTTATACCATTTCTTATCTTTGCAGTCTTGGCTAATGGAAAGAATTTAGCCTCAAATTTTTTAGCCAAGTCATCCCATGTAGTAATAAATCCTATTGGAAGTGAATTCAACTAGCTTTTTACCTCATCCCTTAATGAAAATGGAAAGAGTCTCAATCTAATAGCATCATTAGTTACCCCATTGTAGTTGAAAATGTCACAAATTTCCAAGAAATTCACTAGATGAGAGTTACGATCATCACTGGTAATCTACCAAATTGAACTGATCATTGAATCGTCTGGATGTAACCAAGCTTAATTTCAAATTGTTTGCGTTAATGCGAGGTCTTCTGCTACTTTAGTGCATCCTTGCAAGAAAGGAACTACATAATCCCACAAGGACTTGTTCTCTTCAAGAATCTGATTAATGGCATTGTTGCCATTATTACTGTTGTCTTCAGTCATTGTTTGGTTGGGAGTTATAACTTGCAAAATTTCCCTTCGAAGACTACAAAAAATTCTTTATATCTCTAGATCAAAGGGAACAATATTCAAGTTTCTTCCCTTTTGCATACAATGACCAAAGATACTTGAAAGTAGGAAAAATAAAGTTTGAAGTAAGACTAACTTTGCTTCGTATTAATATTAATAAAAATTCTAGAAAATAATTTCCCTAACAACGATGCCAAAAACTTGTTATCTATTTTTCTACCCACGCAAATATACATAACGAACATATAATATAATGGCAAGTAGAATTTCGATCTCACAGAGAATTGATCTAAAATTTTGTTAAGTACTAAAAATAGAACAGTTTAGTCTTATCCAAACAATAAAAAATAATTAATTAATTAAACTAAAAATTAAATAAAACTAAATCACAAATAATTAGACTAAAATTCATAGCAATAATAAATAGAGAAAAATCAATTTAAATAAGCCTACGATTACAATGTTTCTCACACTTCATCTAAATCTTACATCTCTCTCTTAACTTTTTTCAACGGATTAACTTGCTAACCTAGTGTCACAGCCCAATTTCCGGGCCATGATTGGTGCATGAGCCCAATGAGCGTAGCTCACCAAGCCCAAGCAAGCCTATCCCTTTTTATGTTGTTTAACATTTTATCAACCAATGCCTCCACACGTATACCGACGGGTGTGAACATAGCCAACTCATGACGGCATTATCGATTAAAATATATATATATATATAATGTTCGAGACATGTACTCAGTAATTTATATTACATGAACATATTTACAAAACAAAAGGACCCATGACTTCCAACGGAGAACAACGGAAAAAAGGATTACTATTGAATGCCATACACTTACCCAGGAGATGAACTACGATGACTCATCATCTAGGATCCAACAGTCTCCTAATATGAAAACATGAATTTTTTTAAAACTGTGAGTATGAAACACAGTGAGCGAACATTAGAAAGGACCAAGCAATAATAACCAGGAAAGTTGAGAACCATGATGCACGTAATTGGAACCAGACAATTTAGGTCAAGTTAATATCAAAACCCTTTTTTTTTCTCAATTCAAATCAATTTGCAATGAGAGAGAGAGTTCTCAAGTTCACACATATATATATTTATATATATAAGATCACGTGCAATTACATCCACCACACCATTTTTCTCCACTCTGATGCACTCCCTACTCGTACATCATTACCGGTATGTGCACTACCCACTCCGCACATGCACGGTCGTAATTATCACAACATTGTCATTCAACCGACATGTGCACTGCCCACTCCGCACACACACAATTACATCGACTTCACAAAAATTTCTGAACAATACATATCAGCATCATATAAAGGTACATAGATTCATCACAATCATGTCCCACATCACAAAATATTTCACTAAAGGCTTGTTCCCATGGTACCCGTTCTTTTTAGAGAAAAGTTGGAAAAAATCATTCAAATGTTTTGTTCAAATATATTCACATTCCCAAAAACAATTTTGAATTGCAAGTTCACTCACAATTTTCGGGAGTCGAATTCGGGTACTTCGACTACTAATCCTCAGGTACAATTTCTTTGCCCCTATCGGAGGATTCACCACCTAGACATATTGCACAATCAAACAATTACAACATTTGTGCTAAATCGTATTAAAACTAATTTAAACTCTATATGAATGCATGAAATGTGATGAAAATCCTCGAGTAACTATTTAAATATGGTATTGACCTAATTCGATCCGTCACCCGATTAATTGGCCAATGCGTCCAATTTAATTCCAATTAACTCCATTTCTCTTCCAATACTTCTAATTCATCAAACACAAGTCAAATAACATAAAATTTGGCAAGATCACCTTCACATTTTCTCATGGAAATTTCGGCCATGGTGGGTGTCACGATCCGAAACTCGCATCGAGCCGGTGACAACCGCCGCGACGTCTCGATAGGCATTCATACTCCGAATATCGACCGAAACATCGCAAGGCTTCTGTACCCATTTTCTTACCTCCCTTGTAAGTAGTCATTACCAAACATCGTATTTTAAAATATTTAAATATTTTTTTAAAACAATAAAAAAGTAATTTTAACCTCACAGGGGCATTTTAGTCATTTACCCTCAAAAATTTCGAGACAGGCGAAAAATGCAATGTGTGGGTGAAAAACGTATATTTTGCAACCAGAAATAAATTTAAAGGTCTAAAACATTTATTTAAAGAAAAATTGTAACTATTTGACTATATATAAAAATATTCAATAAAATGTTTGTCACGACCCAATTCCCGGGCCATGACCGGCGCAAAGACCCAATGAGCATAGCTCACTAAGCCCAAGCAAGCCTATTTTCACTTACTTTATTTCATACATGCTCGTGTGAGGCATTCACACGTAATGCACCCAGTGCGCATGCAATACCAATTAACAATGACATATCCAATCACACATACACACACACACCTTTTCCCAGGTGTGAACACAGCTAAATCACAATGGCATTATCAATCACAATATACATGCACTATTCAAGTCATGTATTTAGCAATTTACATTGCTTACACACTTACATTCATACCAGTCAAATATAAACTTTGACAGTGTACATTACATGTACATAATCACCATACAAAAACCCATGACTTCCAGCGGAGACAATTACAGTAAAGGGGACTACTACCGAATGCCAAACACATACCCAGGAGATGCACTATGGGGACTCCTCGATCTAGGGTCCAACAGGCTCCTGATCTGAAAACATGAATTTTTGAAAACGTGAGTACAATACTCAGTGAGTGAATATTAGAAGGGAACAAGCAATATTAGCCAGGACATTTGATAACCATGATGCACTGGTTAAAAACAAGACAGTTTTTTTGATCTAACTAATATTTAAACCCTTCCCACTTACCCTGGGATTTATTCTAGCTAGATAGCAAAATCAACAATTATCTCTGCAGCGAAATTTCTACTGCAGTAAATCGAAATCAAAACCCTTCGCTGCACGAGGGTTTCGCTTAATCGTACCAGGGTTTAGTATTAAACCCTTTTTCCATAGTTTTAATCAATTCACAGACCATACAATCACACATATATTCACAAATACATAAGCAACCGTATACACTGCTAATATTCACTATCCTTAGTGGAAAAACATTTATTAGGGAACTTGGCAAGCAGTATCACTCAGCATCCCTTCCAAGCTCATGGGCAGAAATCAATTGGTAAGGGGTATCACTCAGCATCCCTTCCAAGTTTCCGGATGAGAATTTCTCGGTGAGGGGTATCACTCAGCATCCCTCTTTACACACCATTACAGACATGTGCATTACCCATTCCACACATGCAGAATTACATCAAATTCACATATATGACGACATGTTATAAGAACACATACACAAACACATTTATCTGAGCACTCGCAGGCGTTACGTATCGCCGTCCCCATTTTGCTCAATTTTCAGAATTTCTAGGAAATAGTGGGCGTTACATATCGCCGTCCCCACTTTGCACACCATTTCAGGCATGTGCATTTTCCTCTTCACACGTGCACGGTGGTAATAATTTCACAACACTTCTTAACAATACATATAAACATCATAACAATGTACATATTTAGCACAATTAAATTTCACCTCAATAAAATAATATTTCATGCCTTCATGCATAACACATAATTTTATGCCTTCATGCATAACACATAATTTTATGCCTTCATGCATATCACATAATTTTAATGCCTTCATGCATAACACATAATTTCATTCCTTCATAAAATCATTTTTATCAAGGGCTTGTTCCCGGCGCGTATTTTTTTTAAAACTTTGAATAAATCATTTAATCATCTATTTCAATACAATGTGCATTCCCCAAATAATTTGAAATGCAAATTCACTCACCGTCTCACAAACCCGGATTTCGGATGCTCTCGGATTAAAAATCCTCAATCACGATTCCCTTGCCTTTCTCGGACTTCTCACCACCTTAACACAGAATAAAATTAAGAAATTTACTATATTGCCCCCAAACTAATATAAACTAATTTAAATTGCTAACGTATACTACGCAAAGGCAAAAATGCGTCCGATTATCGCTTTAACGCGGTATTGCCTAATTTCGACCGATTACCTGATTAATCGGCTATTATGTCCAATTTGATTCCGAATTGGTCAATTCTTTTTCTAATACTTTAATTCACCACAAACCATTTAATTAATGCTAATTTCAGCATTCAACCTTTTCCATTTCTTTATGGAAAAATTCGGCCAATACAGTGCATTAGCACTGAAAATTTTTTTCTACTACATTTTTCACTTGAATTTGTCATTTTCTAATTTATTTCATTTCAAATGGAACCATTTCATTTGAAATGAAACAATTCCTCATGCATTCTCTACACACTAGGTTCGGCCTAATGAAGAATAGCCATGACAATCAATTTCTTTCTTATAGTTTTGGTCATAATCATGCTTAACTACCTTTAAACACTAACATAGTCTAAATTCAATCCAATCCAACATCAAATCCATATTCATACCCATTTTTCAGAATTCATTCCATCATGATATCTCAATATTTAACCATAGAATTCAAGAACAAAAGCATAGATAAGCTAGGGTTAGAGTAAATCTAAAGAAAAGTTACCTTTATTTTGCTTGAATCTTGAAAAACACTTGAAATCTATGGATTTTTTTCTAGGTTTTATGGTTTTCCCCTTTGTTCATCTTTTCTTCCCTTCAATTCTGGTGGGTGCCGACTTTTAAGAGAGAAAATGAGGGCTAAGGCTGATTTTTATGGCCTTTATAATAAAATAAACAACTTTGCCACGTGGCATCACGCCATTGGCCCGTTTTAATTTTTTTTTGACTTTTTCTTCCATTTGTTTTCCACCACTTGATTTGTCAAGTCCAAATCTGATCCAAGGATGATCATGGCTGGAAAAATTATCCTAGTAGTGGAAAATTACGGTTTTGCCCCCGAAAATGGTAAAATTACGTTTTTGCCCCTACACTCCGAAATGTACCGGAATTTCATTATTTTCACTGTCCAACCTCAAATAACACTAATATTAATCCATATTAACCAAATGGGACAAAATCCTTTCAAAAAAATTCCCGTTTAATCCTCTGGTGGTAAAATTATCATTTTGCCCTTGTGCTCAAAAAACACTGGGAATCACCATTTTTACACTGCTAAACATCATTTTATGATCCCATAATCATAACTGTATGTCATATAATTATTTTTAGTTAAATGAGATCAAATCTTGGTTAAAAATCTCCATAAATCAACAAATGAGAAAATGACCGTTTTGTCCCTAACCGGTCAATTTTCCCGATTGACTCCAAATTGGACCTTGAACTCCGAACCACTATTCTGAGCTATTCTGTGGGTTTCAAAATTTTGAAACTCCTCTTAGAATTTCTATTAAACTAGTTTGAAGCTCGATTTAACTTAATTGTACCATTAGGTACAATACCGGCTTTTTAACAAGTCAGACAGGGTCTCACAATGTTCTAATTTCTTATAAAACAATATTTTCAAAAATATCTAAAAATAATTTTTTACAGCGTAAAAACAAAATAAATTCACATATACTATCATACCATGAACTAGGGAATGAACTTTAAATTCCAGTGACACGTGAGCCCCCAACTGACCAAGAAGGTGTAGTGCTATGAACCCTTACTTTCTAGAATGCAACTTCGAGATTAATTCTCATCTTAATCGGCTATCAACAAATTGTCTTGAGCCTGAAAAAAAAAGTATAGGAAGATGGGTGAGATTATAAAATCCCAGTGAGTAAACAGATACCATCTAGAGTATTTAAAGCCAAGTAAAGGGAGACAATAAAATATCCCATCACCGCATGTGATGCATAACATGAAAATTCGTTTCAACCCATAAAAATAATTATATTTCATCACATTACTAAACAGGGCTTATGAAATTCTTGAGAACACTTGGCTTATGCCAAAATCTGTACTCGGGAATACCTTGTATCGAGGCATCCGCTCGAGTCCACCAAGGCTGTAAAAATTTTATAATTCCTCAAAACACAACCGTTCCTTGGCGTTGGCTGAGTCTCACTTCCACGTGGTGGTTAGGCGTGAAGTGAACTCAAACCTCACCCCGGGAGATACCCTACGTGCCTTTCCAATCAAGGTAAGAGTTAGCGGGGTTTACTGTGCCCCCTCTAATAGGTTGGTCCACGAAAACCCACCACTACAGTGTAGAATAGACCCCACCATAACAATAAAATCATAGCCACATGACATGGCTGACACAATTTTACCCCACCTATCCAAGCGAATCAAATAATTCACATATTTAATATATTATAAAACCAGCCATTCATGCGAAGGTTACCATAAGTCATTCAATCTAAAAATCAAAAATTTATAACATAAGCAGACAGTCTCCAATTACTCTATTTTTAAAACCATTATTCACTTTTCCAGAAAATTTATAAAATCATTTTAAAAAATCACATTTTCCTATAAAACACAATAATTTGCCATTTAAACCATTTTTTCTACACAATCACAAAGTTGAATAAAACTACTCTAGATAATTAAGACGATAATAAATTTACTCACTGTATTAGGAGTAGAAATACTCCTATCCTCCGTCTTCGGGTGTAGTCTCTTACTCAAATCAATTTGCTCACCACCTATCCATAATCCATGACACAAATTCAATAAATTGTGTCAATTTATCATAAATTATTTTAGGCTCTACATGCATGGAAATGGAATGGAAATTGTTCGGACAATCATTTAATCACAGTGTCCGGCCAATTTGCCTACGCCCGACCTAATTTGCTAAAACCCTCAATTTAATTTCGAATCAATTTCTTTCAATTTCTATACCTCAATTATGCCCAAATTAACTTAATGTCCACAAATATGGTGCAAATTATCAGTCCACAAATTACGAAATTACCCCTATTAAGTAAAAATTTATATTTTCGCACTGAAAATTCCCATTAAATTTCTATATCCTTAATTCATCCAATTACAGTTAAATACCATGAAATATCCTCAAATTCAGTAGCCAATCTCACCCTAGAATATTCGGCATAAATGGGTTCAATGGTGAACAATTCATTTTCTTACTAAATTTTCATAGCCAATTCTTCCAATTTAATTTCTAACACTACTAATCATCAAACACTATCTAAGTACCTTGAAATGTCACAAATTGGGCAGCAATTTCTCCCTTGAATATTTGGCTAAAATGGATTTTCATAGAGCACATGATTTTCTTCCATAATTTTCTTCCTAAACATGGCTATCTACCTCCAAACATCAACATAGTCCAAAATCAAGCCAATCCAACATCAATTTCTCTTCCATACCCATTTTCCAGAATTGAATTCATCATGATAACTCAATATTCAACCATGGAAAATAAGAACTAAAGCATGGGTAAGCTAGGGTTAGAGTAAAACTAAAGAAATGTTACCTTTGTTTTGCTTGATTCTTGAAAAAACCTTGAAATCTCTTGGTTTTTGGCTAATTTTCTTGTTTTTCCCCTTTGTTCTCTTTTCCTTTCCTTCGAATCTGATTTATGCCAAATTTGGAGAGAGAAAGTGAGGGTTATAAGCTGATTTTATTAGTTTAATAATAAAATATAATGGCTTGCCACATGGCATAATGCCATTGGCCCATTTTTTTAACTTTTTGACTTTTTCTTCTAAATTTTCCACCACAAATATTTCAATATTTATCCATTCCATTATTAAACAAAATCTCTTAGTCTTGACAAGTGCTGGGGCGAGAATTTTACCGATTTGCCCCTAGGGTAGAAAAATTATGAATTTGCCCCTATACTCTTTAATGTACCGAAATTACATTTTTTCCACTCTTCAACCTCAAATAACACTTCAATTGATCAATCTTAATCAATTGGGCTAATATCTTTTCTAAAAATTCTCGTTTTGTCCTCTAGTGGTAAAAATACCATTTTGCCCTTGTGTCACAAAAATTCCAGGAATCATAATTTTCACTGGTAAACTTCATTTTATGCTCCAATAATCATATTATATTTCATATAATTATTCTTGGCCAAATGTAATCAAAATCTTTTATAGAAATCTCATTTGTCCTTAAATGGCAAAATGATCATTTTATCCCTAATCGGTCAATTTTCCCGATTAACTTCAAACTGGACCTCGAACTCTGAATTACTGTTTTGAGTAATCCCTAGATTGTGAAATTCTCGATTTTACTCTTAAAATCCTTATTTGAACTCATTCGAGGTTTAATCAACTTAATGGTATCATTATGGGTAATATCGTCTTTTAACGATTTTTCTCGAATTTCTCAAATATGCAAATATTCTATTGAGCGTATAAATGACATCATAATTATTTTATAGAGCAAGGTTTGACAGTGGGTGCATCAACACTACAATTTTTCCTACTTAATTTCTACACCATAATTCATTATTTCCTAACCAAATCACTTGAAATAAAAATCAATTCCACCATCAACACACCACAAGGAAGATTCGGCCAATGATGAACTCATAAGCAATGTGTGATTTTCAAGTTTGATTATCACAACTCGGAACTCCCATCGAGCTCGTGACAACCGCCGCGACGTCCCAATAGGTACTCAATATCCGGAATGCAGACCGAAACCCAACAAGGCTTAGCATCAGCTTTCACACATCCCCGACGAGCAATAGTTATTAAATATCATATTTCAAAGAATCATAAGTCATTTCCAAATGAAAACATTAAAATATTATTTTCTGGCTCATAGGGGCATTTTCATCATTTTTCCCCAAAAATCTTGAAACTAGCTAAAAATGCAGTACATAAGTAGAAAACACATATTTCAAAATCAGAGATTATAATTTGCTATCTAAAACTTTCATTTGAAGTAAAATTGTAACTATTAGAATAAAATAAAAATATTCAATAAAATATTCTATTTTCTTATAAAACAATTTTTATATAGTTATCGGTAAATAATTTTTGTAGCGTAAAAGTTAAATATATTCATACATACTATAATACAGACAACCAAAGTATAAAATTTGATTTACAATGACACGTGGGCCCACAACTAACCAAAAGCATCGGAAGCTGTGAACCTACAGTTTTTTATGATTGAAGTCTAATTGTGGTCCTTGACCAAATCCGCTAACCACGGACTACCTTGAGCCTGAAATGGATGAAAATGAGGGTGGTGAGATTTTATAATCCCAGTGAGTAAACAAACATCACCCAAAATATCTAAAGTCAAGTAAATGGAGACGATTAAAACATTCCATCATACTTTGATTTATAGCATTCCAACTCATTTCAACTAGATGAAATAACTTCATTTTTACTCAATTAATTGATATGGCTTATGAATTTCTTGAAACTTGGCTTATGCCAAAACTCATACTCGGCAACACCTTGATCAGAGGCATCCATCTAAGCCCACCAAGGTTGTTAAAGTTCTCATAATTGTTCAAAACACAACCGTTCCTTGGCGTTAGCTGAGTTCGCCTTCACGTGGTGGTTTAGCGTGAAGTGAACTCTGTCATACCTTAGGAGTTACCCTCCGCGCCTCTCATCAGAGGTATAATATATGGGGTTTACTGTGCCCCTCTAAATAGGATGGTCGACGGAAACCCATCACTGTAGTGAAAATTCTATAACCCACCAATCAATCAAATCTCTATAGCATGACATGGCAATTATTGATAGGTTTGGGTCCCCATCACTTGACTACTGGCCAGTCGCTTTGCGACAGCTCCATAGCCCTTGGCAAGGACTCCTCGCCAAGCTTTGAATCCCAAAACCTTTAAAGCTTTTCCCGAAGGAAACACTTATAATCATTTCAAATCCAGTCATTGAAGGCAAAGCAAACAATTCATATGATTTCAAAACAGTTTTTAATTCAACCATTCATGCCAATATTGCCATAAGGCATTCGATTTAAATCATCATTTAGAACACAAACAGTAGTCTCCAATTACTCAAATTTTAAAATCGTCATTCAATTTCCAAACAATTTTATAAAATCATTTCATTTAATTACATTTTGTTTTTAAAACATAAAGATTGCCATTTAAATTCATTTTCTATAAAATTCACAAATCAGATAAAAATCACCATAGATAATTAAGATGATGATAACGTTACTCACAGTACTAGGAGTCGATGTACTCCTAATCCCAGTCTTCGGGTACAATCTCTATACTTTTATCAGTGTAGTTTGTTCACCCCCTATCCATAAAGCACAACAAACAATTCATTGAATTGGTGCTAAATTGATATAAAACCAAATCAGGCTCTATTCTAATGCGTAAAATGAAATATGAAATGCTCAGGTGACTATCTAGATACAGTATCTTTTCTAAATTCCATTATATACCTAAATAAATTGGTATTGGCCTCATTTGATTTTTCACTCGATCAATTGGCCAATATACCCAGTTCAACTCCAATTCATTTCATTTTATTTTCAATACTCCAATTATATCCAAAATACTAGTCAATTAACATGAAATGTGGCAAAACCACCTTCACATTTCATTTGGAATATTAGGCCATAAAATATCCACCGCCAATAAAATTTTCCAAGCTTGAATCTCACACCATAATTCATCAATTCCTAACCAAATTCACTTAGAATAAAATCAATTTCAACATCAACACGCTACATGAAGAATTCGGCCAATGATGATTTAATATGAAATTTGTGGTTTCATGCTAAATGCCATCATTTTCGGTTTCTATCATCACCATTTATTAAACCATTCAATCCTAACCAATTGACATTAAATGTCACAAATTTCCTTTCCAATATTCACTCCATAATATTCGGCCTTAATGGGTAATAAGAAAAAATGAATTTTTCATGGTTCCTTTTTCATACTACACATTACTAACTAACTAAAAACACTAAAATCTATTGAAATCTAACCAATTCAAGCATCAAAACCTCTCTCTAAAGCTTTGACCAGCAAGAACATCATCATGAGATCTTGATTTTCAACCGTTTAAAATGGAAAATAATGCACAAGAATGATAGATCACTTGCCAAAGTCAATAAATTTTACCTTTTCTAGCTTGATTGCTTGAAATCTAACAATTTCCCTTTGATTTTCTCACTCTAGGGTTTGTTCTTCTTCTTTTCTTTCTTTCCTCTCTTTGGCCGACCCTTATGGGGAGAAATGGGCTAGTTTTATGATCTTTTATAAGGAAAATAATAAAGAAATAAAAGCTTGACACTTGTCATTTTATTATTGGTCTAAAAATTTAAATACTTATCCTTTAACCTTTAATTCACCACCACATAATACACTTTAATTCTCCTCCATATAAATTGTTAATGGATGAATTCTATGAGCCTGACAACTGCTAGTGGTGTAAAATTACCATTTTGCCCCTATGCTCTGAAAAATACCGAGATTACCATTTTTCACTTCTCAATCTCAAATTATACTCCAAATGATCAATCTTAGTCAAATGTGCTCAAAATCCTTTCTAAAAATTTCCATTTTGTTCTCGGGTGACAAAATTGCCATTTTACCCCTAGATAGTCAATATTCCAAATTGACTCCAAATCAGCCCCCGAACTCCGAATCATATTTTCAAGTTCTTCCTACACTGTAAAATTTTCAATTTCACTGTAAAAATCTCCATTTGGACTTGTTCAAGGCTTAAATTGACTTAGTTGTACCTCTAGGTACAATACCGACTTTTGACTATTTTGCAAGGCTTTCCAAGTATGCAAACATTCCACCCAGCATATGGATAACACTACACATATTTTATAAAGTCGGGCTTTACATTGATTCTTACACTTAACACCATAAACAACTAAAAACATCCATATAACTTAAAAATCTATATAAATCATCATGAAATCTTCTCTCTACATGTTCGGTCAGCCATGAATCCTTCATGATATTTTGTGATTCAACCATGAAAAATGCAAAAGAATGCATGGGTAAGATAGATCACAAGCTAGAATTGAAAAATCTTACCTTTTGTCACTAGATTCCTTGAAATTCAACACTTTCCCCTTGAATTTTGCTATCTAGGGTTTTGTTCTTTCTTTTTCTTGCTTTCCCTTGGTGAGGCCAACCATAATGAAGAGAAATGGGCTGGTTTTATGCTAATTTACGAGGAAAATAATAAAAAAATGAAATCTTGACACTTGACACCTTGCCATTGGCTCATTTTTTTCAAACTTAATAATTAAGCTTTCATTCTCCACCACATAAAATCCTTCAATTATTCTTGATGTAAAATGCTAATGGCTACAATTTATGGGCTTGACAAGTGTTGGGGGTGCAAAATTCCAATTTTGCCCCTAGGGTGGCAAAATGACTATTTTACCCCTTATGCTCGAAAAAATATCAGAATTAAGATTTTTCACTTCCAAATCTCAAATTATACTTCAAATGATCAATCTTAATCAAAAATTTCATCCAACATTCTGATCTCAATCGCCGGTGGCAAAATGACTATTTTGCCCCTACGAAGTGAAAATTTCAATTTGACTCCAAATCGATGATTGAATTCTGAATCACCATACTGAGTCATTCTGGGGTTTTAAAATTCTCAATTTCATTTTAAAATCTCTATTTGGACTAGTTCAAGGCTTAATTCAACTTAATTGTACCACTTGGTACAATACCGACCTTTGATAATTTTTTCGAGGTGTTTCAAGTATGCAAGCATTCTATCAAGCACATGAATGACATGGCAATTATTTTATAGGGTTGGGCTTGACAACTTCTATCTACTGGTCTATAGAGGTCGAGGCCTCACATTCTCCCCCACTAAAAGAAATTCGGTCCTCGAATTTAAATTCAACTGTAAGGTAACTTACCTTTATGTATCAAAGAGGTGTGGATCCTTTGTCTGCATCTCCTTCTCAGCTTCCCATGTTACCTCTTCACTAGTGTGATTCTACCACAACACTTTTACTGAGGCCACATCTTTTGATCAGAGCTTTTTGATTTGTATATCAAGAATAGCTATTGGTTGTTCTTCATAAGTCAAGTCATCTTGCAACTAAATGGTTTCATACTGTATTACATGAAAAGGATCCGGATTATACTTCTTCAACATTGACACATTGAACATGGGGTGAATATTCGAAAGGTCTGGCAATAATGCCAATCAATATGCCACTGCTCCGACCCTTTCTAAGATCTCGAAAGGTCTTATATATCGAGAACTTAATTTTCCTTTCTTGCCAAACCTCATTACCCTTTTGGTTGGTGAGACCTTTAAAAATACATGATCTCCCACTTGAAACTCCAAGTCCCTCCGTCGATTATCAACATAGGACTTTTGCCTACTTTGTGGTGTAAGAATCCTTTGGCAAATGGCAAATCATATGTATTTTATCGGTGGTGTCCTGCACCAACTCAGGCCCCAAAAGTTTCCTTTCCCCCACCTCTAGCCATCCAATAGGTGACCTACACCTTCTTCCATATAATGCTTCAAATTGTGCAATTTGGATGCTAGTTTGGAAACTGTTATTGTAAGAAAAATCCACTAAGGGTAAATACTAATCCCATTTGACTCCAATGTGTCAAACCCTGATCTATAAAATAATTATGATGTCATTTAGATGCTCAGTAGAATGTTTGCATATTTGGAAAGCTCGAGAAAATTGTTAAAAGACGATATTGTCCCTGATGGTACCATTAAGTCGATTTAGCATCAAATGAGTTCAAATAAGGATTTTAAGAGTGAAATCGAGAATTTCACTGTCTAGGGATTTCTCAAAACAGTGATTCGGAGTTCGAGATCCAGTTTGGAGTCAATCAGGAAAATTGACCGATTAGGGATAAAACGGTTATTTTGTCATTTAAGGACAAAATGGAGATTTCTATAAAAGATTTTGATCACATTTGACCAAGAATAATTATATGAAATATAATATGATTTATTGGAGCATAAAATGAAATTTGGCAGTGATAAATTTAATTTCTCAGTATTTTTTGAGCACAAAGGTAAAATGGTAATTTTGCCATTTAAGGACGAAACGAGAATTTTTAGAAAAGATTTTAGCCCCATTTGATTAAGATTGATTATTTAGACTAATTAGAACATAATTTGAGGTTGAAAAGTGGAAAAGAAATACAATTCTGGTACATTTTGGAGTATAGGGGTAAAATCGTAATTTTAAGACTCGAGGACGAAAATTGAATTTTCAAGAGAATTTGGATTAAATTTCACAAATTGGAGAATGGTATGAGTATGAGGAGTGAAAAATATGCATTTTGGTAAATTTTCATTTTTTGGGGTAAAAATGTAATTTTTCACTTTTTCGAGGGCAAAAGTGTAATTTTGCAAAATTACTCTACCAAGATTTTTTTTTTGGATGACTCTAGAAACTACTTATGATGAATGAATAAGTGAAGGAAGCTAAAGGTGGATCAAAAGTCAAAGAAAAAATAGAATAATAAAATAAATTAATAAAAATATTAAAAAAAGTGATAAAAACATAATATTATTTTATTAGGCTTATAAAAAGCCAATTTGTCATCAGCTCATCTTCCTCATGGTCGGCCAAACCAGCAAGAAGAGAGAGAAAATAAAAAGAAAACCCTAGGTGGAAGAAAATCAAAGAAAAAGTGTGATTTTTCAAGGATTCAAGTGTTTAAAGGTATGATTTTTCAAGTTTAGCTTATGATCTATCATTTCCATGCATTTTTCCTTAGTTTTCATGGTTAGATTTCATGTTTTTATGGTGGATTCAAACCTGGTCATATGGGTTCAGAGAGAGAAAGTTGATGGAATTATTTGATTTTTAACTATGTTAGTGTTTTTAGTTAGTTAGTCATGTGTAGGAAGAAAATTAAGTGAGAAAGTCACCTATTCCATGGGAATTCATTTAGGCCGAATTTCGTAGTGGATATGTGGAAAATGAAATGATTTCATTTCAAGTGAAATTGTTGAGAATTGATGAAATATGAAGTTAAAAAATTAAAAAAGAATCTTTGGTGCAAAAATAAAAAATTTTTCCCACTAGGGGTAAAAGCTTAATTTATGACCTAGACTAATAATTTGCACCATATTTATGGACATTAAGTCAATTTGGGTATAATTGAGGTATAGAAATTGAAAGAAATTGATTCAGAGTTAAATTGGAGATTTTAGCAATTTAGACCGCGTGTAGGCGAGTCAGTCGGACACCGTGATTAAACGACTGTCCGAACCATTTTTACCCAATTTCCATGCATTGTGTAGAGCCTGAAATAATTTATGATAAATTGATAAAATTTATTGAATTTTGTGTCATGGATTATGGATAGGAGGTGAGCCAATTGATTCAGGTTAGAAACTGCACCCGAGGACGGAGGATAAGAGTATCTCTACTCCTAGAACAGTGAGTGGACATTTTATCGTCTTAATTATCTAGAGTAGATTTTATTAAATCTAATGATTTTATGAAAAATCATTTTATTGGATGAATTATTGATTTTACCAGAAAATTATGAAATTTATACAATAAATTGGATTTACAAAATAAATTGAGTTTTTATAAATTCATTTGAAAAATGGAACAATTGGTTTTGAAATTAGAGTAATTGGAGACTATTTGATTGTGTTATATATTGTGTTTTAAATTATATGGCTTATAGCAATATATGGACATGAATGACTAGACTGGTTTATGCAAAAATTATTTATATTATGTATTCAGCCTTGAGAGGCTAGATTGTGATAAATTGCCATATCATGCTAGTTAAGATTTTATTATTATGGTGGGACTTATTCTACACTGCAGTGGCGGGCTTTCGTGGACCAGCCTATTAGAGGGGGCACGGTAAACCCGGTTAACTCTTACCTCGATTGGAGAGGCGCGTAGGGTATCTCCCAGGGTGAGGATTGAGTTCACTTCATGCCTAACCACCACGTAGAAGTGAGACTCAGCCAACGTCAAGGAACGACTGTATTTTGAGAAATTATGAAATTTTCACAGCCTTGGCAAACTCAAGTGGATACCCTCGTACAAGGTATCCCCGAGAATGATTTTGGCATAAGCCAAGTTAAGTTTTTAAGAGATACATAAGCCATACTAAATACTAATTTAATCGAGTAAAATAATTCTATTTTGCTCGATAGAATATTTTATTTGTCTCTACTCAATTGAAACAAGTTTAGATAAGACGAATGGTAGTACAAAGAAAGAATTTGAAATTTTATCTCCTTTTACTCGACTTTAGATAATTTAGCTGGTATTTGTTTACTTATTGGGATTTTATAATCTTACCCATTTTTTTCCACACCTTACAGGCTCGAAGTCGTCTGTAGATAGCAGACTTGATAGAGGGTCACTTGTGGAGTTGCACTCCTTGAGACCGTAAGGTGCACTACTTACCTTACATTTGGTCAGTCGGGGGCCTATGTGTCATTGTAAAAGTAATTTTATACTTTGGCTACTTTCGTTTTAGTATGTATAAATATATTTAACTTTTACGCTATAAAAATTATTTACCGATGTTTCTATAAATATTGTTTTATAAAAAAAATAAAGATATTTTATTGAATATTTTTATGATATTCATATATTCAAAATTTTGCTTCAAACTAATGTTTTAGACGTTTAAATTTATTTTCAAACTATGGAATTTGTATGTTCTACACATTTATTACGTTTTTGGCCTAGTTTTAAGATTTTCGTAGAAAAATGATGAAAATACCCCTGTGAGCCGGGAGATATTATTAAATTGTTTTGGTTTTGAAAACAACTTATGAATTCTTGAAATGCGAAATTAATAATTACCGCTCACCGGGGAAGTGCAGAAACTGATACGAAAGCCTTGCAAGGTTTCGGTCGGTATTCGGAGTGTGAATACCTATCGAGACTTCACAACGGTTGTCATGAGCCCGATGGGGAGTTTCAGGTCGTGACAATTCTTTTGGTATCAGAGCATGGTTTTGGTTTTAAAATATCATGGTTTTGATTTTAAAATTGTTTTAAGAAATCCACACTGACACTGCGTGCCCCGAGTCAAGTTAGGTTAAAGATATGCATTAGCATATAGTACCTAAGGGTTATAGGATTAAATAAATTTGAGAATATTGACTTTGTCTATCATGTGTGATAAACCAAGAGAACATAACTAGATATGGAAAGATGGTTATGTAAGCTTGGAGAAAAAAATATTTAATCGGGAAAGGATGGTTAAGGGAATAACCATAGATTGGAATACAATGTGACAAATGTGAAGTTGAACGAATAAATTGGATTGAAGTTATTGAAATTGATTCAAAATCGCGTTAATTGGAGTTTTAAGGTTTTTGGAAAGTCTTGATACGAATGAATTGGAAAATTGTCTTTATTGACTTATATATATAATGGCATATGAGAGAAGGAAAAAGTCAGAAAGATACCGAGATGGATAAGTAAAGATGAATTAATATGTGAAATGTCAAGATGAATAATATGTGGAAGAAAGTTAAATCTTAAGAAATGAAGAAAACAAGATATTAAATCTTGTTAAAAGTTAAAGAGAAAGTGATGGAAAGGTTATATGAATATACATAGAATATGGTTATGGAAATTTCTAAATATTGTTGTGACTTTGTTGGAAGAAAAGGATTAGTAACAACACAAGTAAACCAATACTTAGGTGCATGAAGATAAATGCACTATGTTAATTAAGTTGTTATGCCCATATATAAATAGTGCTGGGATTTAAAAATATTTTATATGTGGATAAGTGATGAATAGGTATAGCAGCTTAGAGGGATCTAGAATTAATTCCAATAAAGGAACTGTGGAATTCTAAGAATTGATTGGATCCAATTAGTTTATAGATATAAGCACAGAAATTTACTCTAGAGTGAGTGTCAATGACTACTGTGATTGATATGTGATTATGAGGTAAAAAGTTAGTGAATAAACTTACTCTAAGAGTGAACTTGAATTTTGCTATGTATAGCATGGGGAGCTATAGGATTAAAGGATTAGATATGGTGAAATGGTTAGAGACGTCTTTTCAGGGGAAGGAAAGGTTTCGAGTTCGAACCTACCCGTGTTCAACTGCAGGGAAGGCCGATCGGGAGGGATGAGGACCTAGAATGACAGTACCCTGGAGAGATAGTCATTCGAGGAGGATGCCACATGTGGAATTGACAATTTGAAATAAAATGACTAGAAATGAGGAAGATGTTGATAAGAATTATAAAAATTATTCTTTTGGATCTTGGTTATAGAGAATGATGAATAAAAAGAAATTTGTCCGAAGACATTTGAGAACAAAAGCATTTATATATAATGGGAAGTATAGACATTTGAAAGTACGTATACATACGTATATATGAAGTCGATAATATGATCAATTAGAGTAAATAATTATTCATAGAGATTCAGAAATTGAACTCGATATATTTGATAAGTTATATAGAAAATAATATGATCAAGAATTTTATCAAAAGTTGATTTATGACAACCTAAGGAAATTTGAAGAAATAATTAAGGAAATGTAATTTATGGCAAGATTAAGCCCTATGAGATTGACTAATATGATTAAGAAAGTGGATTATATATAGATGCGAGATAAACACGAAATATGTGGAAATAATTAAGACTATTAATTTTCTCTAAGGATTGAGAATACGTACAAAAAAGAATATGACATGCTAATGATACTACATGTTATATAATAATGTGTGAGGATGGAAGAAATGAATACCGAAAGGTTGATAAGGAACAAAGAAATAAATTGATGATTGATATACATAAATGGGTATAAAAGTATATCGAAATTGAAATGATTAAGATAGACTTATGGTTCGAACCTAATGATAATAACAAAGATCATGACTATGAAAGATATTACAGATATGATTTTAGAGGACAATGTTAAACAAGAGTGAAGTATTCAAGTTGATCTAAAGGTAAAAAAAATTGAAGTTCTTTACAATAAGTGATGACATGGAAGATAAATATCAAAGGATAAGATAATACCCAGTTTGTTCTTCAGGTTTGATCAATGAAATTTTGAGGATAAAATTTTATTTTAAGGGGGGTAATGTTGTCAAACCCTGATCTATAAAATAATTATGATGTCATTTAGATGCTCAGTAGAATATTTGCATATTTGGGAAGTTCAAGAAAATCATTAAAAGACAATATTGTCCCTGATGGTACTATTAAGTCGATTTAGCCTCAAATGAGTTCAAATAAGGATTTTAAGAGTGAAATTGAGAATTTCACAATCCAGGGATTTCTCAAAACAGTGATTTGGAGTTCAAGGTCCAGTTTGGAGTCAATCAAGAAAATTAACCGATTAAGGACAAAACGGTCATTTTGTCATTTAGGACAAAATGGAGATTTCTATAAAAGATTTTGATCACATTTGACCAAGAATAATTATATGAAATATAATATGATTTATTGGAGCATAAAATGAAATTTGGCAGTGATAAATTTAATTTCTCAGTATTTTTGGAGCACAAGGGTAAAATGGTAATTTTACCATTTAAGGACGAAACGAGAATTTTTAGAAAAGATTTTGGCCCCATTTGAGTAAGATTGATTATTTTGACTAATTAGAACATAATTTGAGGTTGAAAAGTGGAAAGGAAATGTAATTCCGATACATTTTGGAGTATAAGGGCAAAATTGTAATTTTACCACCTGAGGACGAAAATTGAATTTTCAAGAGAATTTGGATCAAATTTGACAAATTGGAGAATGGTATGAGTTTGAGGAGTGAAAAATATGCATTTTGGCAAATTTTCAGTTTTTGGGGTAAAAGTGTAATTTTGCAAAATTACTCTACCAAGATTTTTTTTGGATGACTCTAGAAACTACTTATGATGAATGGATAAGTGAAGGAAGCTAAAGGTGGATCAAAAGTCAAAGAAAAAAATAGAATAATAAAATAAATTAGTAAAAATATTAAAAAAAGTGATAATAAAATAATATTATTTTATTAGGCTTATAAAAAGCCAATTTTTCATCAGCCCATCTTCCTCATGGTAGGCCAAACCAGCAAGATGAGAGAGAAAATAAAAATAAAACCCTAGGTGGAAGAAAATCAAAGAAAAAGTGTGATTTTTCAAAGATTCAAGTGTTTAAAGGTATGATTTTTCAAGTTTAGCTTATGATCTATCATTTCCATGCATTTTTCCTTAGTTACCATGGTTAGATTTCATGTTTTTATGGTGGATTCAAACCTGGTCATATGGGTTTAGAGAGAGAAAGTTGATGGAATTATTTGATTTTTAACTATGTTAGTGTTTTTAGTTAGTTAGTCATGTGTAGGAAGAAAATTAAGTGAGAAAATCACCTATTCCATGGGAATTCATTTAGGCCGAATTTCATAGTGGATATGTGGAAAATGAAATGATTTCATTTCAAGTCAAATTGTTGAGAATTGATTAAATATGAAGTTAAAAAATTAAATAAGAATTTTTGGTGCAAAAATCAAAATTTTTCCCACTAGGGGTAAAAGCGTATTTTATGACCTAGACTGATAATTTGCACCATATTTATGGACATTAAGTCAATTTGGGTATAATTGAGGTATAGAATTTGAAAGAAATCGATTCGCAGTTAAATTGGAGATTTTAGCAATTTAGACCGCGTGTAGGCGAGTCGGTCAGACATCGTGATTAAACGACTATCCGAACCATTTTTACCGAATTTTCATACATTATGTAGAGCCTAAAATAATTTATGATAAATTGACACAATTTATCATATTTTGTGTCATGGATTATGGATAGGATGTGAGCCAATTGATTCGGGTTAGAAACTGCACCCGGGGACGGAGGATAAGAGTATCTCTACTCCTAGAACAGTGAGTGGACACTTTATCGTCTTAATTATCTGGAGTAGATTTTATTAAATCTAATGATTTTATGAAAAATCATTTTATTGGGTGAATTATTGATTTTACCAAAAAATTGTGAAATTTATAAAATAAATTGGATTTACAAAATAAATTGAATTTTTATAAATTCATTTGAAAAATGGAACAATTGGTTTTGAAATTAGAGTAATTGGAGACTGTTTGATTGTGTTATAAATTGTGTTTTAAATTATATGACTTACAGCAATATATGAGCATGAATGGCTAGACTGGTTTATGCAAAAATTATTTATACTGTGTAATCAGCCTTGAGAGGCTAGACTGTGATAAATTGCCATATCATGCTAGTTAAAATTTTATTATTATGGTGGGACTTATTCTACACTGCAGTGGCGGGCTTCCGTGGACCAACCTATTAGAGGGGGCACGGTAAACCCGGTTAACTCTTACCTCGATTGGAGAGGCGCGTAGGGTATCTCCTGTAGTGAGGTTTGAGTTCACTTCATGCCTAACCACCACGTAAAAGTGAGACTCAACCAACGCCAAGGAACGACTGTATTTTGAGAAATTATGAAATTTTCACAACCTTTGCGGACTCAAGTGGATGCCTCCGTACAAGGTATCCCCGAGAATGATTTTGGCATAAGCCAAGTTAAGTTTTTAAAAGATACATAAGCCATACTAAATATTAATTTAATCAAGTAAAATAATTATATTTTGCTCGATAGAATATTTTATTTGTCTCTACTCAATTGAAACGAGTTGAGATAAGATGAATGGTAGTACAAAGAAAGAATTTGAAATTTTGTCTCATTTTACTCGACTTTAGATAATTTAGCCGGTATTGTTTTCTCACTGGGATTTTATAATCTCACCCCTTTTTTTTCACACCTTACAAGCTCGAAGTCGTTTGTAAATAGCAGACTTGATAGAAGGTCAATTGTGGAGTTGCACTCCTTGAGACCGTAAGGTGCACTACTTACCTTACATTTGGTCAGTCGGGGGCCTATGTGTCATTGTAAAAGTAATTTTATACTTTGGCTACTTGCATTTTCGTATGTATAAATATATTTAACTTTTACGCTATAAAAATTATTTACCGATGTTTTTATAAATATTGTTTTATAAAAAAAATAAAGATATTTTATTGAATATTTTTATTATATTCATATATTCAAAATTTTGCTTCAAACTAATGTTTTAGACGTTTAAATTTATTTTCAAACTATGGAATTTGTATCTTCTACACATTTATTACGTTTTTAGCCGAGTTTTAAGATTTTCATAGAAAAATGATGAAAATACCCCTGTGAGTCGGGAGATATTATTAAATTGTTTTGGTTTTGAAAACGACTTATGAATTCTTCAAATACGAAATTAATAATCGTCACTCACTAGGGAAGGCGAAAACTGATACGAAAGCCTTACGGGGTTTCGGTCGGTATTCGGGGTATGAATATCTATCGAGACTTCATGACGGTTGTCATGGGCCCGATGGGGAGTTTCGGGTCGTGACATAAGGTCTATTACACATGCCCTCAACATATCTTCCAACGTGTGTATTGTCCGTTCAGACTGCCTATCAGTTTGGGGGTGAAAAGCCATGCTAAAATCCAACTTAGTGCCCTACGCTTCCTGTAACTTTTCCCAAAATCTAATAGTGAATTGTGTCCCTCTGTCCGACACTATAGAAACAGGAGTGCCGTGCAACCATATTATCTCGTCTGCATAAAGCTGGGCATACTGGGCAGCCTCGTATGTAGTTTTAACTGGAAGAAAATGAGCTGATTTCGTTAACCGATCTATTATGACCCAGATCGAGTCATAACCCCCACCAGTTCGAGGCAAACCTGTTACAAAGTCCATTGCAATATGCTCCCACTTCCATTCGGGCACTGGTAATGGCTATAGTAATCCTGCAGGCCTTTGGTGCTCTACTTTAACTTGTTGACACACTAGGCATTTGGAGACAAACTCAGCCACGTCTTTCTTAAGTCTTTCCCACCAATACACTTCCTTTAAATCTTGATACATCTTTGTAGCTCTTGGATGTACCACATATGTTGCCATATGCTCCTCTTCCAATATCTTTCTCCTTAATCCATCACTATCTGGCACATAAAGCCTAGTTCCATACCTCAACACTCTATTTGTGCCTTTCGTAAACATCTTTTCTTTCTTTCCCTGAGAATCCTCTAAAACCTTAGCTACAAACTCATCTTTACTTTGCGCTCCTTTAATTCGGTCTATTAGGACAGGCCTCACTCTAAAATATGCTAGCAATGCATCTGCCTTGGAAACTTCCATATGCACACCCATGTCTCCCAAGCTATGCATCTCCCGATTCAAAAATCTCATGTTTGTAGAGATATGTGCCAAGCTCCCCATCGATTTTTGACTCAAGGCATCCACCACTGCATTTGCCTTACCGGGATGGTAAAGAATAGTACAATCATAATCTTTTAACAACTCCATCCACCTACGCTACCGCAAGTTGAGATCCCTTTGCTGCAATATATATTTCATACTTTTGTGGTCTGTGTATATTTCGTATGTCTCACCATACAAGTAATGTCTCCATGTTTTTAAGGCAAACACGATTGTTTCCATCTCCAAATCGTGTGCAAGGTAATTTTGCTCATGCCTTTTAAGTTGTCTTGATGCATACGCGATCACCTTCCCATGCTGCATTAACACACACCCTAAACCAACCAACGATGCATTGCAAAATACTGTATAACCCCCTATGTCAAGCCCGACCCTAAATTATCTGTCATGTCATGTATATAATTGACATTATGCTTGTGTACTAGAATATCTCGATAAAATAGGTAAAAGCCGATATTATACTTAGAAGTACAACTAAGTTGATTTATGCCTCTAACTAGTTAAAATAGGGATTTTAAACTGAAATTGGGAATTTCACAGTCCAGGGATGACTAAAAATGGCAATTCGGAGTTCGAGGTCTGATTTGGAGTCAATCGAGAAAATTGACCGGTCATGGGCAAAATGGTCATTTTTCCATTTAAGGAAAAAATGGAGATTTTTACAAAAGATTTTGATCCCATTTAATAAAGATTAATTGTATGGAGTATAATATGAGGTTTAGTAGTGAAAGATTTTCAATTCTCGGTATTTTTGGAGTATAGGGGCAAAACGGTAATTTTGTCATACTGAGGGCAAAATGGTAATTTCCACCACCAACACTTGTCAAAAATCAAGGATTATGTTTATCATTGGAATGGATAAATATGGGAATATTAGTGGTGGAAAATTTAAGTAAAAAGTCAAATAATTAAAATTTTTTACTAATAAGAAAGTGACACGTGGCAAGTTATATTATTTTATTATTAAATCATAAAAATCAGCCCATAAACCTCATTTTCTCTCACCATATTCGGCCAAAGGGAACCAAAGTAAGAAGAAAAGAAAACAAAGAGGAAAAACAAGAAACCAAGCTAAGAAAATTAAGAGATTTCATTGATTTTTCAAGCATTAAGCAACAAAATGGTAAAATCTTTTAATTTTGCTTGAAACCCCATGCTTTATTTCTTATTTTCCATGGCTGAAAATTCAGTTAGCATGATGAAACCATGAAGGCCGAATGGGTATGGAAAGGAATTGATGATGGAAATGACTTGATTTTGAGTTATGTTGATGTTTAGAGATAGTTAATCATGTCTAGAAGCAAAACCACAAGAAAAATATCTATTTTCCCTAGAATCCTTCATTGGCCGAACCTTGTATGTTGAGTATCAATGAGGGATTGTTTTTATTTCAAGGGGAATAGCTTGGAAAATGATGAATTATGGTGAGAAAATCGTGTAGCAAAAATCAAGGTACTAGTGCACCAAATGGCTGAATTTTTCTATGAAAAAGTGTAAGGGTTTCAATGCTGAAATTAGTATTATTTAAATGGTATTTGGTGAATTGAGGTATTAGAAAAAGAATGGAGTAATTTGGAGTCAAATCGGACGCGTTGGCTAATTTATCGAGTAATCGACCGAATTAGGTTAACACTGCGTTTAGGCAATAGTCGGACGAATTTTTGCATTTCATATCATGCATTAGCAGTTTAAGTTAGTTTATTTCAATTTAGGGATAATGTAGTAAATTCCTTGATTTTATTCTATGTCAAGGTGGTGAGACCTCTGAGAGAGGCAAAGAGATCGCGCTTGACGACCACTAGTCCAAGTACACCCGAAATACATACTTTTGAAAACTGTGAATGAACTTACTATCGCCTCAATTATCTGAAGTGATTTTTATCTGTTTTTGGTGAATTTTACGAAAAATGAATTTTAAAGATGAATTTTTATGTTTTATAAATAAATGGGTTTAAATGAAATTATATCATAAATTATTTAGAAATCTACCGTGGTTTTGAAAAATAGAGTATTGGGAGACCACTATTTGTTGCATGATAAATTGTATTTTTAAATTAATATGGCTTATGAAAATGTGGCATGATTGGTTGTTGGTTTATTGTGTTGCAAAATATATGCTATGTTGTTTGCCATGCAGGCTGGTTAATAATAAAATAGCCTAGTCATGCTGCTAAATTTTTGTTAATTTGGTGGATTATTATCTACTGCAGTAGATGGGTTTCCGTGGACCGGCCTATTTTAGAGGTGGCACGATAAAACCCCCTATATATCTTTATCTCAGTTGTAGACTCGTACAAGGTTGTCCTAAGGTATGACAGAGTTCACTTCACGCCATACCACCACGTGAAGGCGAACTCAGCTAATGCCAAGGATCGACTACATTTTTAGAAAAATTATAAAATTTGAATAGCATTTGCAGATTCGGATAGATGCCTAGGCCAAGGTATCCCCGAGTATGAATTTTTATGGCATGAGCCATGATTTTTGATAAATCATAAGCCCTATTAGTATTATTATTATTATTTGGGTGAAATAAATTTGATAGTACTGATTTAAATAAGGTTTCATGTTATGAAACCTTTTGAGATGAAAAGTTTTCATTGTCTCATATTACTCGCCTTTAGATATTTTAGGAGATATTTGTTTACTCACTGAGTTGTGTAAACTCACCACTCTCCTCTCCACATTTCAGGCCCAGACTAGTTTGTAGATAGCTACGTTTATTGAGGACAACAATTGATTTTGCAACCTCATCAACAGTAGGTTTCTATCCTCTTTACTTTTGTATATTTGTAGGTCATGAGTCACTGTAAATGTAGTTGCATACTCTGTTTATGTGTATTACAGCATGTATGATTTTATTCGGTGTTTACGCTATACAAATTATTTACCCAACACTCTATAAATATTATTTTATAAAAAATTACAGTAGTTCATTAAATATTTTTATTATACTTCGATAATTATCATTTCTTTTAAAATGAAGGTTTTAGATAATAAAATACGTTTTTGATTTCAAAATATGTGTTTTCCATGTATTTTCCACGTAATTATCTGGATTTGAAATTTTTCGATGAAAATGATCAAAACGCCCCTATGAGTCGAGAATCATTTTCTGGTCACTATGGTTTGAAAGTGGCTAGTGACTATTTAAAATATGATGTTTGAAAATTGACACTCACAAGAGGTAAGAAAACGAATACCATAGCCTTGCGAGGTTTCGGTCGGTATTTGGGGTATGAATACCTATTGAGACATCGCGGTGGTTGTCGCAAGCCCAATTGGAGTTCCGGGTCGTGACACCCTATGCCTTGTGGTAGGCTTAACACTGGAGCTGTGGTGAGACATGTCTTAAGCTTCTCAAAGCTATCCTCTCAAGCATTTGACCACTCAAATTTCGTATCTTTACGTGTCAGCTTGGTTAAAGGGGCGGCTATTCTTGAGAAATCCTTGACGAAGAGACGATAGTAGCTTGCCAAACCTAAAAAGCTTCTAATCTCTGTAACTGATATTGGCCTTGGCCACTTTTCCACTGCCTTGACTTTCTTCGGATCAACTTGTACCCCATCCTTAGATACCACATGTGCCAAGAATGCAACACTTTCAAGCCAGAACTCACATTTGGAGAACTTGGCATACAATCGATGTTCTCTCAAAGTTTGGAGCACTATCTTAAGATGCTGCTCGTGTTCCTCTCGACTCCTTAAGTAGATCAAGATATCATCAATGAACACCATTACAAACTTGTCCAAATAGGGCTTGAACACTCGGTTTATCAAATCCATAAAAGTCGTAGGGGCATTAGTAAGCCCAAAGGACATCACCAAGAACTCATAGTGCCCATACCTTGTTCGAAATGCAGTCTTGGGTATGTCTTCCTTTCATATCCTCAATTGATGATACCCAGATCGCAGATCTATCTTAGAGAAACATTGTGCCCCTTGTAGCTGATCAAACAGGTTATCTATTCTTGGGAGGGGGTACTTATTCTTCACCGTTACCTTATTAAGTTGTCAGTAGTCAATACATAGTCTAAGTGACCCGTCTTTCTTCTTTACAAATAGCACCGGTGCTCCCCATGGTGAAACTTTGGGACGAATGAAACCTTTATCTAGTAGATCCTCCAACTGATCCTTAAGCTCCTTAAGCTCTGTCGGTGCCACCCGATACGGGGGTATGGATATGGGTCTAATATCAGGAATCAAATCTATACAGAATTCAACCTCTCGCTCTGAAGGTAAACCTAGTAGTTCCTCTGGAAATACATCCACAAACTCGTTCACTACTGACACTTGGCTTTTATCTCCGACCTTTGCTTGGATATCCCTCATAACAGCCAAGTAACCTTGACAACCCTATCTTAACAACCTTTTGGCAGATATGACTAATATCAAATTGGTTGGAACATTGCTTTTATCCTCCGAAATACTAAATGATGGCTCATTCGGGAAATCAAATCTCACTAACTTATGGTAACAATCTATATTGGCATGACAAAGCGACAGCCAGTCCATTCCCAATATCACGTCAAAATTCAGGGTGTCTAACACCACTAAATTCACTAAGGTGTTCTTATCCTTGATTCAAACTACGCAGGACTTATATTCCCATTCATCCACAAATGTCTCCTTTAAAGGAGTAGACACCACTAGTTGTTCTTCTCTCCTAACACAATATTTACCCAATCAAAGTGCAAAGCATGGAGAGATAAAATAGTGGGTAGATCCAGGGTCAAACAATACTCTAGCATCTATATTACAAATGGAAAGAGTACCTGAAACTACAGCATTAGATGTCTGAGCCTCTTGGGGAGTTAAAGCATATACCCTCGCTTGGCCTCTTCTTGCAAAACTTTGACGTCCAGACCTAGATGGTCTACCTCGAGAGGAAGCACCAGCACCTCTATCTTTTGTTCCGCTAACCTCCTGGCCAGTTGAGACAGCTGTCGAAGGAGCAGACAAAGCTGGCTAAGTAGAATCGCAAACAGAACCTTGCGGTTGTTGAGCCATCAGGCAGTTCCTCCAAATATGTCTAGGCTAGCCACAACTAAAACAAGTTCTTACAGGAAGATAGCATCGTCCTCTTTGTCGTCTTCCACAATTATCACAAGAAGGGATAGCCTGACTACTCTGCCTTGAATCTTGTTGTTGCCTTCTTCCACTAAAAGTTTTCTGCCCTGACCCAATGCTGGCACTCTCCACATCACTCCCCTATTAGGGAAACCTTGATTCCCTCTGTGGGCCTTGATGGCTAAAAGATGAAATCCCACTGTCGAAATCTCTACGACCTTGATAACCCTCCGTCTTGGCCCTTTTTGCTCTATCTCTTTCATCCCTACTCTCACTGGTCGTCATATCAATTTGTTGAGCACAATCCGCTGCCGCAGAGTAAGTATTGAAATCTCGAGAGGCCACAGCCTTGAACAATGGTTCCACTAGTCCATCCACAAACCTTTGGATCTTCATCTCCTCTATGGAAACTAAATAAGGTGCATATCGAGACAGTTACATGAATTTTATATCATACTCCAACACTGTCATACTCGGAGTCTGAACCAATGCCTCAAACTCTCTAGCTCTGGCATTTCGTACACTAAGTGACAAAAATCGATCTAAGAAAGTTGTACTGAATTCATTCCAAGTCAACAGTGCAACATCTGTCAGCCTATCCCTTGGTCTAGAGTCATACCATTCATGTGCTATATCTTCCAATTGAAAAGCTGCTAGCTCCATTGATCTAACACTAGAGCATCCCATGGCATTACAAATCTTTTCCATCTTGTCCAAGAAAACTTGGGGTTTCTCCAATGCATCCAACCCAATAAACAATAGAGGCTTAAGCTTCAAAAAGTCAATAAGTGAAACCTCTACCTGACCTCTTTCACCCTCTAGAGGTTAGCGGTCGGTTTGGCCTTGTGAACTAGGGGACGCTTACGCTACATATCTCCCTTCTACTACTTTCTGTATATAATCCATACGGGTTGCCATCATCTCTACAACCCAATTAACTCCCTGAAGACCTGTAGCCAAATCCTCATCAGTAATGCCCCTAGTTGGTGGCCTATTTGCCTCACTTAAAAGCTGTCCCTCCTCTCTCCTACTCATAGGCGTATTCACCCTCACCGGCTTAGTGGCTCTGCCACGTCTACCTTGCCCCCTGAAGATGGAGACCCGTGGCCTATCAATCATCTCAGTGGGGGTATCTTGCTCCCCTATCTGTCTTGAGGTAGCCCGTGTCTTAGGCGGCATTCTTACCTAGACAAGAGCAAACACTTGTTATTAAATGCATTTCATAGTCATAGTTAAGGAAATAAGGTGGCTTCTAAGATAGGGAATTTATGTGGTTCCTTGATTATGAGATGTGCCACAGTTCACAGTCCATAATCAAAGATCCCACATAAAGACCCGACTCTCCGCTAGACCAAACAAGAACTTCCTATGACCTAAATAACCTAGGGCTCTGATACCAACATTGTCACAGCCCAATTTTTGGGCCATGACCGATGCATGAGCCCAATAAGCGTAGCTCACTAAGCCCAAGCAAGCCTATCCCCTTTTTATGTTGTTTAACATTTTATCAACCAATGCATCCACACGTATTCCGACAGGTGTGAACATAGCCAACTCACGATGGCATTATCGATTAAAATATATATATACTGTCCAAGACATGTACTTAGTAATTTATAGTACATGAACGTATTAACAGAGCAAAAGGACCCATGACTTCCAGTGGAGAACAACGAAAAAAAAGATTACTATTGAATGCCATACACCTACCCAAGAGATGAACTACGGGGACTCCTCGTCTAGGATCCAATAGTCTCCTGATATGAAAACATGAATTTTTTTAAAACTGAGTACGAAACTCAGTGAAAGAACATTAGTAGGGAACAAGCAATAATAACCAGGAAAGTTGAGAACCATGATGCACATATTTGGAGCAAGACAATTTAGGTCAAGTTAATATCAAAACCCTTTTTTTCTCAATTCAAATCAATTTGCATTGAGAGAGAGAGTTCTCAAGTTCACACACACACATATATATATATATATATTTATACATATAAGATCGCATGCAATTACATCCACCACACCATTTTTCTCCATTCTGGTGCACTCCCTACTCGCACATTATTACCGGTATGTGCACTACCCACTCTGCACATGCACTGTCGTAATTATCACAACATTGTCATTCAACCGACATGTGCACTGCCTACTCCGCACACGCACGATTACATCAATTTCACAAAAAGTTCTTAGCAATACATATCAACATCGTATAAAGGTACATAGATTTATCACAATCATGTTTCACATCACAAAAATATTTCACTAAAGGCTTGTTCCCATGGTACCTGTTCTTTTTAGAGAAAAGTTGGATAAAATCATTCAAATGTTTTGTTCAAATATATTCACATTCCCAAAACAATTTTGAATTGTAAGTTCACTCATAATTTTCGAGAGTCGAATTCAGGTACCTCAACTACTAATCCTCGGGTACAATTTCTTTGCCCCTATCAAAGGATTCACCACCTAGACATATTGCATAATCAAGCAATCACTACATTTGTGCTAAATCGTATTAAAACTAATTTAAACTCTATATGAACGCATGAAACGGGATGAAAATCCTTGAGTAACTATCTAAATACAGTATTGACCTAATTCGATCCGTCACCCGATTAATTGGCCAATATACCCAATTTAATTCCAATTAACTCCATTTCTTTTCCAATACTTCTAATTCATCAAACACAAGTCAAATAACATAAAATTTGGCAAGATCACCTTCACATTTTCTCATGGAAATTTTGGCCATGGTGGGTGCATCAACACTACGATTTTTCCTACTTAATTTTTACACCATAATTCATTATTTCCTAACCAAATCACTTGAAATAAAAATCAATTCCACCATCAACGCACCACAAGGAAGATTCAGCCAATGATGAACTCATAAGGAATGTGTGATTTTCAAGCTTGATTCTTACACTTAACACCATAAACAACTAAAAACATCCATATAACTCAAAAATCTATCTAAATCATCATCAAATCTTCTCTCTACATGTTCGGTCAACCATGAATCCTTCATGATATTTTGTGATTCAACCATGGAAAATGCAAAAGAATGCATGGGTAAGATAGATCACAAGGTAGAATTGAAAAATCTTACCTTTTGTCACTTGATTCCTTGAAATTCAACACTTTCCCCTTGAATTTTGCTATCTAGGGTTTTGTTCTTTCTTTTTCTTGCTTTCCCTTGGTGAGGCCGACCATAATGAAGAGAAATGGGCTAGTTTTATGCTAATTTATAAGGAAAATAATAAAGAAATGAAAGCTTGACACTTGTCACCTTACCATTGGCCCATTTTTTTCAAACTTAATAATTAAGCTTTCATTCTCCACCACATAAAATCCTTCAGTTATCCATGATGTAAAATGCTAATGGCTGCAATTTATGGGCTTGACAAGTGTTGGGGGTGCAAAATTACAATTTTGCCCTTAGGGTGGTAAAATGACTATTTTGCCCCTTATGCTCGAAAAATATCGAAATTAAGATTTTTCATTTCCAAATCTCAAGTTATACTCCAAATGATCAATCTTAATCAAAAATTTCATCCAACATTCCAATCTCAACCGCAAATGGTAAAATGACCATTTTGCCCCTACGAAGTGAAAATTTCAATTTGAATCCGAATCGATCCTCGAACTCCGAATCACCATACTGAGTCATTCTAGGGTTTTAAAATTCTCAATTTCATCTTAAAATCTCTATTTCAACTAGTTCGAGGCTTAATTCAACTTAATTGTACCATTTGGTACAATACCGACCTTTGATAATTTTTTGGAGGTGTTTCAAGTATGCAAGCATTCTATCAATCACATGAATGACATGGCAATTATTTTATAGGGCTGGGCTTGACAACTTCTATCTACGAGTCTATAAAGGTTGAGGCCTCACACCTAGAGTCCTCAATTATTTATAAGACTCATCTAAAACTCTTATAAAAATATTTATTTTAATCAAAACACTATATTCCTATGTGAATTGAAATTAATAGACTTATTAAGTTTAGGCTCTAATCTTAGCTGCATACGACATATACGTATATTTTTGTCCTATACACAAATCAATTTATTCATTTGAACAAATAAATATGATCATATGTTATTCCAACCATGGCCTACACTAAACTCCCTTTTCCATGTTATATTTAGGTTTTCAAATCAATTTAACTGATAGCTAAGCAATTAAAAGTATTAAGAAAAACTTGAAATAAACAAAACAATATCATTGAAAATAAACGAGGAAGAGATTAAAAATTTAAACTACATGTGAGTATAATTGCAATTCTAGAAAAAAAAATTAGCTGCTCATAATTGAAATAAAAATCATTCAAAATATAACCACAAAAAATACAAGAATAATAAAACGTATAAGGAAGAAGAAAACAAAGATTGTTAGTCTTGATCTTTAGTCTTCCATTTTGGAGGCTTGGCTTTTTGAATTTTTGGTGGCTAACTTCTCTAGAAAAAAAGGTCAAAATATCCACCAAGTGCTTGTACCCGTGCATTTTGTTCAATTTAGTCCTCGTACTCAAAATTGAAGTAATTTGGTCCCTTGATTTTGGGAATTGCTTCAATTTAGTCATTCCCTCTAACAACATCCAATTTTACCGTTAAAAGGATGACATCAGCATTGACATCAATGTTAATGTGGTATATTTTGATGACGTGGCATGCCACATGGCATCGATGTGATGATGTCACAATGCCATATCGCACTAATATGATAGCGTGGCAATGCTGATATGGCATTAACATATTGACTTGTCAATGCCATGTGGTAGATTAAAATTTTCCAAAAAAATTATTTTGTGCCATGTCATAAAGACTAAATTAAACAAAAATATATAATACAGGGCCTAAATTGAACAAAAATATATAGTACAGGGACTAAATTGAACAAAATTGAGATGTTGAGGGACTAAATTGAAAAAAATATTTAAAAAATACAAATCTTTAAATAGATGATTGATACACATATTAATAAGCCAAATATTTAAGTGTAAAAGATTTATAGTGTTAAAAAATATATATAAATATTTTCTTACTTGATTATTTGGATTTAGAATATTTATATTAATTTATCTCTTTTGCAAACATTAAGTTTGAAACCTCTTTTTATTAAAAAGTTTCAAAAAAATTTTCATACTTGAAATCAAATTTAGATTAATAACTGCATTATGTTAGAATAAAATAATATAAAAAGACTAAATAAATTTTTTCTTTTATTTATAATAGTAAAAAAATTTGAAATTCTTTTAACTTAGTTTTTAACTTGAGTTGAACTCATATTAGCAAAATAGGTTGATTTAGTTTTTTCTTTTAAAATAAAGAAGAACAGAGATTTGGAGTTAGTGATGATTATAAAAATAATTCTTTATTTTAAGTTGCTTTATTTGGGCTTGGCATAAAATCTGAGTGACTCCACCCTTTTAATTTTTTATTTATTTTTCATGTTTTTATTTTGTTTAATATTTCAAGATATACTTTTTAGGTTAAAATTTCTTGGATTAAAGACTGGATTTATAGTTAATAGAGTTAAACATAATTGTAAATATTTGTATAATTTTATTTTGTATTTACAAATTTTTTGTAGATCCAAATTAATAATTTAAATTTAAATTTAGCAAAATTTGATTGTGACATTTGAACTTAAATAAAATCATTTTATAAGAAATTTTGAGTAAATTTAAATAAAAGGTAAATTGGTAAGGGTTGAATAATTCCAAAAGAATAGATATTTGTAAATTGTGAAAGTCGTAACTAAATCAACCAATTTTGCTAATTTGAGTTCAGCTCAAGTTAAAAATTAAGTAAAATAAATTTCAAATTCTTATATTATTATAAATAAATGAAAAAAAAATTATTTAGTCCTTTGATATTATTTTATTCCAGCATAATATAAATTATTTATCTAAATTTGAATTTAGGTATGAAATTTTTTTCAAAATTTTTTTATAGAAAGAGAATTTAGACTTAATTTATGTAAAAAATATAAATTAATGTGCATATTCTAGAATCAAATAATCAAGTAAGAAAATATTTATATATAGTTTTAACACCATTAATTGTTTACACTTAAATATTTGGCTTATTAATAAATATATCTATCATTTACTTAAAGATTTGTATTTTTTAAATATTTTCTTTAATTTAGTCCCTCAATATCTCAATTTAGTTCAATTTAGTCCATGTACTATATATTTTTGTTCAATTGAGTCCCTACAACGTGGTACAAAAAAATTTTTTAAAAATTTTTTATTTGTTATGTGGCACTGACATGTCAGCATGTCAATGCCATATCAGCATTGCCACGTCATCATATTAGTACCACATGGCACTGTCACATCATCACATTAGTGCCACATGGCATGCCATGTCATCAAAGTGTGCCACAAAAAGTGCTGACATCATCTTTTCAACGGCAAAATTGAATACCATTAACAAGAAGGACTAAATTGAAGTAATTCCCAAAATCAATGGATTAAATTGCTTCGATTTGAGTATAGAGACTAAATTGAATAAAATGCATAAGTACAAGGATTTGGTGGGTATTTTGACAAAAAAAACTAAAAACTCTTTCTTTTTCTCCTTTAACCTAAACCAATCATTATTAACTATTTATAGAGACTTATGGTAGGTGTTAAAACCATATTAGCACTGTTTTATCTTCCAAAACATGCATTAGCCCCCAACCTTCAACATATGGGCTTAAAAACTCAAAATTAGGTTGGACCCTACTGCATAGGCCTTTAATGCTGCAGTGTTGGCTTAGCTTTAAGTTTTCTAAGGCACTCTATCAAATTCCAATGCAATTTTCTCCAATATAAAGGCAAATTTGGGCAAAGCATTCTCCATGAAAGTTGTAGCTCTATATTTTATCTTTCCAATGGAGTAATAATAACTTCATTTGGACATTTGGAATGGAAGTTATGCTCAAAATACCACAATATGTACAAATAGAGTCTTGGTGTTCTAAACACATTTCTTTGCCAATTTGAAGTCTTATTCCTTAAAGTCTTACAAAAACATAAAAACTAATAAATAATAACTAAAGTAAAGCAAATAAACAAAAAATAGCATAAAATAAAATAAATTAATAAAAATAAACTAATTAGAAAATAATAAAAAAATATTTGAATTTTAATCTAAACTTAAGAACCTAGTTAACTTTTAAGGACAAAATGAGACAAAATATTTATAGAATTATCCAACACAAAGGTTCTTGAAGCAACAAAAGAGTGAAAATAAAGGAGAAAAAAGAAAGGAAAGTTTGAGAGAAATGAAATTTTATTCCCAAACTTGATGTGTTTTACAAATGAACATAAGGAATATTTATAGGCGTGACAAGCCTCCTTATCTAACTTATCTATAATTAAATTTTAAAATAAGTGACGAAGGCATTCAAATTTAAATGATCACTTTATCTATATCATTCAAATTTGGATGTACACCCTATCTACATAAAAATTTAAAATACGTCAACTTATCTACACTTTCAAAAAACTATGCAAACACTACTACTTTTGGTACGCAAATGAGCTACTTTATCTGTTGGGCTAGTCAACTGACCTACCTAAGTTGTGTTAGGATTTGACTTCATGCTCAAACATGAAAATAATCAATAAATTAAAATAATATAACGTAAACAAAAAAATAAACTAGTATTTAATCAGAGAAACAGTCAAATCCTACAGGATCATTATTTATGTTTTTCATGTAACTTTCAAATTAATTATGAACACTCATAAGTTTAATAGTTACATACCTTGCTCTAGATATTGTAATCAAGAGCCAATTAAATCAAAATCTTTGCTTCTTTACCTTTAGGATTAGTCAAATCTTCAACCACCCTAGTGTTTGGCCTCTAACAGTGATCCACATAGTGACTGAATAAGGTCTTCTCAAAGGTAGGATTTTACTTGTGCTAGTAAGCTTTGTTTCAAAAACAAAAAGACCAAAAATTCTTGTCGAATCTTATTTCTATAAAACAAAGAAAACTATTTTTCTTTTCTTTCTTTTTTATAAAACGGCTGAAAAGTGGCTGGAGGCTTAGAGTTTTAGTTTGCTAACATAACATATTTATATAGCCAAATTAGGTTGTAACCCTAAATACAACAGTTGTATTTTAATTTAATTAAGTCTTTGTGAACTTGATTAAATTTTCACTTTATTTTGGTCTCTTTCAATTAAGTCTAAGCTAATTAATTATCTTTATTTAATCCCAACCATGTCACTTAATGTGTGTGACCCAATAGACTTATAACAAGTTGGCAATAAATATAAATCCTAATCAAATATTAATTTGATAATTGATTTATATTTATAGTGTAACGACCCCTCTCCGGTCGCTACAAGCGTCCGAGACTTTCAGAAAGACCCGTCAAGTCCCAAACAAGCCTATCTAGAATTATCCGTCAGTTAACTATATACGATCACCATTTCAAATTGATGCACAAACCTTATTGTCACGACCCAATTCCCGGGCCATGACCGGCTCAAGGACCCAATGAGCTTAGCTCACTAAGCCCAAGCAAGCCTATTTTCACTTACTTTATTCCATACATGCTCGTGTGAGGCATCCACACGTAATGCACCCAGTGCGATACAATGCCAATTGACAATGGCATATTCAATCATACATACACACACACACACCTTTTTCCCGGGTGTGAACACAGCCAAATCACAATGGCATTATCAATCACAATATACATGCACTATTCCAGTCATGTATTTAGCAATTTACATTGCTTACACATTTTCATTCATACCAGTCAAATATAAATTTTGACAGTGTACATTTCATGTACATAACCATCATACAAAAACCCATGACTTCCAGCGGAGACAATTACAGTAAAGGGAACTACTATCGAATGCCAAACACATACCCAAGAGATGCACTATGGGGACTCCTCGATCTAGGGTCCAACAGGCTCCTGATCTGAAAACATGAATTTTTTTATAAAACGTGAGTACAATACTCAGTGAGTGAATATTAAAAAGGAACAAGCAATATTAGCCAGGACATTTGATAACCGTGATGCACTGGTTAAAAACGAGACAGTTTTTTATCTAACTAATATTTCAATCCTTCCCACTTACCCTGGGATTTATTCTAGCTAGATAGCAAAATCAACAATTATTTCTGCAGCGAAATTTCTACTGCAGCAAATCGAAATCAAAACCCTTCGCTGCACGAGGGTTTCGCTTAATCGTACCAGGGTTTCGTATTAAACCCTTTTTCCATAATTTTAAACAATTCACAGACCATACAATCACACATATATTCACAAATACATAAGCAACCGTATACACTGCTAATATTCACTATCCTTAGTGGAAAAACATTTATTAGGGAACTTGGCAAGCAGTATCACTCAGCTTTGCCGCCAAGTACCTGAGCGAACATCACTTGGTAAGGGGTATCACTCAGCATCCCTTACAAGCTCATGGGCAGAAATCAATTGGTAAAGGGTATCACTCAGCATCCCTTCCAAGTTTCTGGGCGAGAATTTCTCGGTGAGGGGTATCACTCAGCATCCCTCTTTACACACCATTACAGACATGTGCATTACCCATTCCACACGTGCACGATGGTAATAATTTCACAACACTTCTTAACAATACATATAAACATCATAACAATGTACATATTTAGCACAATTAAATTTCACCTCAATAAAATAATATTTCATGCCTTCATGCATAACACATAATTTTATGCCTTCATGCATATCACATAATTTCATCACATAAAATCATTTTTATCAAGGGCTTGTTCCCGGCACGTATTTTTTTTTAAAAACTTTGAATAAATCATTTAATCATCTATTTCAATACAATGTGCATTCCCCAAATAATTTGAAATGCAAATTCACTCACCGTCTTACAAATCCGGATTCCGGATGCTCTCGGATTAAAAATCTTCAATCACGATTCCCTTGCCTTTCTCGGACTCCTCACCACCTTAATACAGAATAAAATTAGAGAATTTACTATATTGCCCCCAAACTAATATAAACTAATTTAAATTGCTAACGTATAATACGCAAAGGCAAAATCGCGTCCGATTATCGCTTTAACATGGTATTGCCTAATTTCGACCGATTACCCGATTAATCGGCTATTATGTCCAATTTGATTCCAAATTGATCCATTCTTTTTCTAATACCTTAATTCACCACAAACCATTTAATTAATACCAATTTCAGCATCCAACCTTTTCCATTTCTTTATGGAAAAATTCGGCCAATACAGTGCATTAGCACTGAAAATTTTTCTGCTACATTTTTCACTTGAATTTGTCATTTTCTAATTTATTTCATTTCAAATGGAACCATTTCATTTGAAATGAAACAATTCCTCATGCATTCTCTACACACTAGGTTCGGCCTAATGAAGAATAGCCATGACAATCAATTTCTTTCTTACACTTTTGGTCATAATCATGCTTAACTACCTTTAAACACTAACATAGTCTAAATTCAATCCAATCCAACATCAAATCCATATTCATACCCATTTTTCAGAATTCATTCCATCATGATATCTCAATATTTAACCATAGAATTCAAGAACAAAAGCATAGGTAAGCTAGGGTTAGAGTAAATCTAAAGAAAAGTTACCTTTATTTTGCTTGAATCTTGAAAAACACTTGAAATCTATGGATTTTTGTCTAGGTTTTATGGTTTTCCCCTTTGTTCATCTTTTCTCCCCTTCAATTCTGGTGGGTGCCGACTTTTAAGAGAGAAAATGAGGGCTAAGGCTGATTTTTATGGCCTTTATAATAAAATAAACAACTTTGCCACGTGGCATCACGCCATTGGCCCGTTTTAATCTTTTTTTGACTTTTTCTTCCATTTGTTTTCCACCAATTGATTAGTCAAGTCCAAATCTGATCCAAGGATGATCATGGCTGGAAAATTATCCTAGTAGTGGAAAATTACGATTTTGCCCTCGAAAATGGCAAAATTACGTTTTTACCCCTACACTCCGAAATGTACCGAAATTTCATTATTTTCACTGTCCAACCTCAAATAACACTAATATTAATCCATATTAACCAAATGGGACAAAATCCTTTCAAAAAAATTCCCGTTTAATCCTCTGGTGACAAAATTACCATTTTGCCCTTGTGCTCCAAAAACACCGGGAATCACCATTTTTACACTGCTAAACATCATTTTATGATCCCATAATCATAACTGTATGTCATATAATTATTTTTAGTCCAATGTGATCAAATCTTGGTTAAAAATCTCCATAAATCAACAAATGAGAAAATGATCGTTTTGTCCCTAACCGGTCAATTTTTCCGATTGAATCCAAATTGGACCTTGAACTCTGAATCACTATTCTGAGCTATTCTGTAGGTCTCAGAATTTTGAAATTTCTCTTAGAATTTCTATTTAAACTAGTTCAAGGCTCGATTTAACTTAGTTGTACTACTCGGTACAATACTGTCTTTTAATCGAGCTTGACAGGGTCTCACAATTATACTTTCATAACATGAATTGAAACATACACATACTAATTTATTCAAACTTTAAAGCATTTAATCACAAGTTTATACATTGAAATTCACAGTATTCAATTATTTACTTATAAGAAAATCAATACCCTTTATAACTTAATAAATAAAGTACTACGACTCGACCTCTAACAGCGGAGCGACTCGAGATAAAATGCTAGGAGATGCCTTTACCTATCCACAGTGGACCGAACGGGTCGATGATTACACATTAGCTGATCCTTGTCTGCAAAAAGGGGAAAATGAGGGGTGTGAGTCTTACAGACTCAGTGATCATCAACTCCATGAGTAAGGCGTAGATGGGAAACAAGCCAACAACAAATTAGTTGAATATAAAATGCAAGATTATAAAAACCATATGTTTCAAACAGTAATTTGTGCCTTATATAAAAATCGAGAATTTCTTGTAAGGTGTAATCAACCGACGTAATAAAATTTTTTAACATCAAAATACATTAATAATCATTTTCGAATCAAATCAATAAAATTAGGCAAGCTCCTGCAAAACCATATATTATTTAAAATCATGTACAAATCATATCTCGCCCCATACGCAAGAAATTATAGATTCATTTCACAGAAAAACAAATAGGGGAGCTGCGAAATTGTGAGACCCTGTCAAGCTCGATTAAAAGACGGTATTGTACCGAGTGGTACAACCAAGTTAAATTCGAGCCTTGAACTAGTTCAAATAGAAATTCTAAGAGGAATTTGAAAATTCCAAAACCCACAGAATGACTTAGAATGGTGATTCAGAGTTCGAGGTTTAATTTGGAGTCAATCAGGAAAATTGACTAGTTAGGGACAAAACGGTCATTTTACCATTTAAGGACAAAATAGGGATTTTTAGCAAAGATTTGATCACATTTGACCAAGAATAATTATATGAAATATAATATGATTATTGGAGTATAAAATGAAGTTTAGCAGTAAAAATTTATGACTCTCGGTATTTTTGGAGCACAAGGGTAAAATGATAATTTTACCACTAGAGGACCAAACGGGAATTTTTAGAAAAGATTTTGATCCCATTTGATTAAGATTGATCAATATTAGTGTTATTTGAGGTTGAAAAGTAGAAATAATGTAATTCCGGTACATTTCGGAGTATAAGGGTAAAATCGTAATTTTTCCACCTCGGGGGTAAATCGGTAAATTTTTTACCCCAGCACTTGTCAAGACCAAGGGATTTTATTTGTGGTAGGATTGGATAAATACAAGAATAATTGTGGTGAAAAATTCAATAGAAAAAGTCAAATAATTAAAATAATGGACCAATGGCTTTATGCCATGTGTCAAGCCTTAGTATTTTAATATTAAAGCATAAAAATTAGCCCATAAAACCCATTTTCTCTCACCATATTCAGCCAAAACAACCAGCAACAAGAACAAAGGAAGAACAAAGGGGAAAAACAAAAATTTGGCCAATAAATCAAGGGATTTCAAGGGTTTTTCAAAGATCAAGCAACATAAAGGTAAAATTTCTTTAGTTTTGCTTGATACTTAGCCTACCCATGCTTTATTCCTTATTTTTCATGATTGAATATTGAGTTATCATGATGAATTCAATTCTGAAAATGGGTATGGAAGAGAAATTGATGTTGGATTGGCTTGATTTTGGACTATGTTAATGTTTAGAGGTAATTAACCATGTTTAGAAGCAAAACCATAGGAAAAATATTCATTTTCCCCATGAATCTTCAATAGCCGAATCTTGCTTGATGTGTATTGATGATGGATTGGTTTTGATTCAAGTAAAATGGTTGAGAAATGATGATTTATAGTGAGAAAACCAAATGGGAAAAATTTTCGTATTTTTGCACCATTATTGGCTAAAAATTTCAAGAAGAAAAGTGAAAATGGATTTGCTGAATTTTAAGTTAATTGACTTGATATTGGTGAATTAAAGCATTAGAAAAGAAATGGAATTAATTGGAGCTAAATCAGACGCGTGTATCGATTTATCGGGTAAAAGACCAGAATAGGCCAATATGGTGTTAGGCAAAATTTAGACATTTTGCATTCTATATTCCGCATTAATGTAGAGTCTAGGTTAGTTTATTATAATTTAGCACCAATATAGTAATTAAATTGTTGTGCAATTTGTCAAGGTGGTGAATCCTCCGGTAAGGGCAAGGAAATTGCACCCGAGGATCGGTGATCAAAGTCCTCTAAATTCGACTCCCAAAAACTGTGAGTGAATTTGCATTTCAAATTATTTTGGGAAATGTACATGTGTTGAGATGAAATATCTAAATGATTTTATCCAAAATTTTTAAAATGCGTGCCGAGGAACAAGCCCTTGATAAAAACGTTTTGACGTTGTGAATCGTGATATGCATAAAGGCATGAATTCATGTGCCCCTATAATATGCTGCTATATATGTGTAGATGTGTGATATGTATTGACAAATAATATTGTGTGATAATTATAACCGTACATGTGCACGATGTGGGGGAGCACATGTCGGTGATGATGGGTGCGAGATATGGAGGATGATATTGCCTGTGCACGATGTGGGGGGGATGCACAAAATAACTCCAGCTATGTGCGCAATGCAGGGGTTGCACATGAGCTGGTGAGATAGTGGTGATATTTGTGTTTATCTATGTGTGTATATGTGTGAAATTGAGTACTCCTTCATTGTAAATTAATTTCAATTAAGGGAAAGGGTTTGATATGGAATTGAACCAAAATGGTTTGTACCAAGTGTGTGCATTATGGTTTTAAATCCTTCTTGAATATTATTGCTTGTTCCCACTAATGTTCGCTCACTGAGTTTCGTACTCATAGTTTTTAAAAATTCATGTTTTCAGATCAGGAGACTATTGGACCCTAGATCGAGGAGTCCCCGTAATGTGTCTCCTAGGTTGAAGGTGGGCATTCAGTAGCAACTTTTCCTTTTATTGTAAATTCTCCGCTAGAAGTCATGGGCTTTTTGTATTGTGATTATATACATGTAATGTACGTTGTCAAATTTTATGTTTGACCGGTATGCATGTGCATATTTTATCTATAATGCCATTGTGAGTTGGCTTTGTGCACACTAGGTGCGACGTGTGTGGATGTCTTAGTCAAAAAGACGTCAAGTGAAAATAAATAAAATAGGCTTGCTTGGGCTTGGTGGGCTATGCCCGTTGGGCCCTTGCGCAGGTCATGACCCGGGAATTGGGTCGTGTTAGAAATAGTCATTTAATTTTGTTTTCACCATGCAAGAAATATGAGTTTAAAAATATCCAGAGATACCACTCTTGAGTACGAAATGGAAGTAAACCCGTGGTCCCGTTACCACGTAATAACATCCGGGAGCATCGCTTCCACTGGATTCCCACATAATGCCATGGCAATCTCCACGATGTTTGCCGACATTGGAGATATCAAGCGATCGCAATCGCGTATCACAAGTGGCCAAGCTACATATACATATATCACAGGCCATGGCCCTCGCCACGCCTAACCGCCCGTCGACGACCCAAAGGTTTTCTAGCTAGAGCTCACTCGTGCACGAGGGTCACACTTAACCGATGTGACATCCGGCCTACTCTCGAATCTCTTAGTTTAATAAAACTATTAAATATCCAAAACCAGGTTTTCCAATAATCATTTCAAACTATTTCCAAAATATCGATCACGGTTTCATGGGAAACCCCCTTTTTATAAAACTTTATACCATGAACCTTTAAATACGACTTTCATATCAAACGGCATGGTGAATATGCAATTAAATTCATGAACGCACACCACACAAACAATAAGGCACATTTTGGATATAAATCACATTGAAAAGCTTGTTTCCCGGTTTAAAACACTTTAAGTATATAACATATACATAGATACATAGTCAAAGCATTTTCAAATATTTATGCATCCACAAAACACCTAAAAATTCTACCAACTCATGCTATCCACAAATTTTGCACTCAACGTAAAATATATGTACATATATATATATACTGATTTTTTTTTAAAATTGACACCCCCTACTCGCGTCACAATAACGGGATATTACGTCGCTATTAATTTCGAAGGCGTATCTTACTATCCCTTCCTATCCGTCGTTCACTATTTCCTTCGGCCTGCCACCACAGTGCACCGCCTTATTTATTTTCTAAATATTAAAATTCCACTTAACATATATATATATATATACCTTCCTTCATTATGTTTTATTTTAATATTATTATTTTATTAAATATATATTATTATATATATTTATATTTAATATATATATTTTTACTTTTCTTTCTCCTTTCTTTCACGTTTCTTTCTCTCTCTCCTCTTCTTCCTCTTTCTTCCACCGCCAGCAGCTCCCAAAACTTAGCTCTCCCTCTCAATTTTTTTCTTCCAAAAATTTCCAACAACAACTCTTTTCTTTTATACCTCAAACTCACCTTTTCTTCTTAAAAAATTTAGCAGCACAAAGCTGCCCTTCCTCCCTCCAAATCGACAGCTATAGTTGCCTTTTTTTTAGCCTCAATTCTAGCAGTTTTCTAGCCTCTAGACCAGTAGCAAAACCACAAAATTCCAGCAACAAAGACCACAAAGTTCCAACAGCAAAACCCATAAAACTTCCAACAGCAAAACTCCTCAAATTTTCAACAGCAACACCTCAAAATTTCAGCAACAAAACTTCCAAATTTCCAGCAGTAAAACCTCAAAATTTTGGTAGCACAAAGCTGTCCTTCCTCCATCAAAAATCGATCACCAAAAGCCTAAAAAAAATCATCTCTTCCTCCAAAAATTATAAATAATCTGCTCCTTTTTCCTCCTTCAATGGTAACAAAATCATCCCCCCTTCCTCAGCTCTTTCCTCCTTTTCTCTTCTTCTTTTTTCTTCCTCTTTCTCGGCTACCTTCCTATTCCTTTTTTTTTCTCTCCTTTTTTTCCACATTTTCTTTCCCTCTTTTGCTCGACAGACCTTTTCAAGAATGGCTATTGTAAGCCAGTTGAAAATGAGAAAAAAAAATAGAGGGGACCGGACATGACTCTATTCTTGTCATGTCCCCTCCTTACAATCTTATTTTATTTATTTATTTATTATTATATTATTTTTTCCTTTTCTCCTCAATTGTCCCATTTGCCAGCCCTTACTTCATTCTTTAATTTGCTTTGACTTTTCTTGCCTTTTCATTACTTGGTCGGACCCCCACTTTGCGGGGTGTTACATATAGGTCATGAGCGTCATCTAGCAATACATCATGACCACCCAAATGTTAGAAAGTCAATTAAAAAATTTGACAAAGCCTTTCAATGATAAGCCTCTTAGTGTAATACAGTTCTTTCATCAAATATCTCGACTATGTCATTAACCATAGCTCGATGTCTACTTATGACATTCCACATTAGCTCTCATAATTGATGACTAACTTTATGAATTTAGAAAAATAACCTTCCTCATATTCATCATGCTTTGGCCAAAAATTTTATACAAGTTAATTAAGAATTGAGAACATGTGAGATACATCCCCTCATATCACTTGGGGTGATGAATCTTCTCTTGATCACTTGTTCACCTTCGCATGGTTCATGGCATACCTAAAAACACCCTATTTAGGCATCTGGTCGCCTCTCGACCCATAGGGGTGAAATCAAAGTATGTCATTCTCCATACAAGATGACCTGGTATCTCAAGTCTAAGGACTAGTTGCACAACTATTATATGAGAACATTTTCCATAGACACTTGAGTGAAATACCAAATGGAGTTCTCATAGTGGGTCATGTTTAGTGAACTTGTTTTTTAACAAGCACCTACATGTTATCCTCAAGTATCTTATATATTTCAATCTATGAGATCGATTGTTTACTTCCCAAGAAAAGAGGCATAACATGTATCAGTCTTTGAGCATTATCAAAGCCTTGCCTTGACAATACAATGACCAAGAACAATTTCAAAAACATGGCTTTGATGCATAGTGATCTCATAATTATAACAACCTTATAATTCTCTTGCAAGTCCTTTATGTTCCATGCGCTTCATCCAATTAGTTCTTAAAAACTCCTTATTATTGCACTAACATGAAGGAAAACCTCTATTACATATAATTATGTCATTAAGTATGCATTAAATGATAATATATATATATATATATATATTGACCAATCCAATTGACTTAAGGGCATATACCAACAAGTTGTTTGCCTGCCTAGATCGTTGGCTTGCTTGGGCTATTGGTCTGCTTGGGTTGCTGCCGTGCTTGATTATGCTATTGGCATATTGGCCTGCCTAGCTATTGACCGCTTGACTCATGACACAATGGCTTGGTTGCAGCACTATTTCGACTTTTTTTACATTTTTTGCTTATCTCAATTTTGGTTAGTAGCCCTCTTTCCTTTTTTTTTTTCACAACTATGTCAACAACTCTAATATAATACAAAAAATAGTAATAGTATATTTTTCTCATTTTCTTTAGTCAATTTTTATATGTTTCAAAATAATTTTTTATTATTCTTAAACACTTAATGCTCTTTTTATAAAATAAAAAATTTTTGCTTTGAATTTATTGTTATTAATATATTATGTGGCACCTAAGTTGGTGTGTGTCTTAGGTCGTGCATGTATAACATCCTTGTAGAGTTACCTAGACTTGACAGTAAAAGACAAGAAGGTGGGAAGGTCAGTTTAGAAACAACACTGATCCTAAGCTTGGCCCATAGCACGGCCCGAAATACAAGCTGAACATTTTCTATCCATTATCTTAAGGACCTTGAGAGTGAGCTCTCCAGGTCTATTCAATAAATCAACCCAAAATGAGCCTACTTTGATGACTTGGTTGCCGTACTATCTCGGCTTGGTTTTTTTCTTATCTTGGTTTCGGCCAAGTAGTAGCCCTCTTTCATTTTCTTTTTTCACAACCGAGTCAGCAACTCTAACATAACAATAAAAATACTAAAAGTATTTTTTCATTTTTCTAGAATTTTTCAAAATAATTTTTTAGACACTCAATACTCTTTTTATTATAAATTTATTTTTCATCAAATTTATTTTACTTTTTTATATAAAAATATTAAAACAAATTTAAATTGCAATATAAAAATAATAATTTTTATATTAAATTTGATAAGAATCAAATAAAGAGACAGTAGTGTTTTGTTAGACAAAAGATACCTTGACAATTTTTATGTTAGTAAATAAGACGGGCGAAGGGCTCCGCTGATTGACCGACATGCTCGGGGCAGTTGATAGATACATTGAGAGAAGTACAGGCATAAGGAAAGGATAGAGGAGGCGATGGGAAGCGTGCCTGAATTCCTGTAAAAATTCAGGCCTTTACGCAAGTGAAAGTGACAGTGACTACGGATCACATACAATTTCTTTTTTTAAATAGTAACCAATCACATACAATTAAAGTTGGGTAATCCAAGAATTTTTTTTTTCTGTTTGCTTCTGTGAAGTTACTCGATTGCGTTTGCATAATGCCGGGCATCCTGGTAGCAAGCATTCAAACTGCGCGGACTGCAAAATTCTACCATGTCATTTTGACGTAATCTTGGAACTAGAATTCAATGTCATAGATTGATTTATTTTAAATGACAATCTTTCTTCAATCTATTTCTCTTTATTTTCTTTTGCCCATCTGATAAAAATTTTTGAAAATATGAATGACACGTCATATTAAAATTTGTTCAACTCATTATTAATGTGAAAATGTTTTTTTAAAATATTAAAATCTAGATAAATTTCAGTTGAGATATATTTTTTTTACAAATTAAAAAATAATATTTTTTATTATAGAAATATATTTTTAAAATTAAAAATGTGAGTTCATACACTTTATAAGAAATTGTTTTTTTGGGGGGGCAAAAACGTTGATGTAATATTTTTGAAACGGAAAGAATTCTTGCCCGTCTCCAGTTTGAAACAGAGGAGAAATGAATAACCGAAAGATCAACTACATTCAACCTAAGGTTACCGGTTGCAAGTGGCAGTGATGATGAAAATGAAAATGTTGGTAATAAGAAAAAGAAGCAGAGGGCGTGACATAAGCAATAATTACTCTGACCTCACTCTGGTTGGAAGCGTGGCTTACAGCGTAGATTCACCCAAATAAAGCGGGTTTTCGACAGCGGCGCCGCCCCACACAGACTGCAACAGAAAATAAAGAAGCAATAAATTGGCAATAGTGACTTTGATTTTGTCAACAGTGAATAGTTAATAGAACAGAGACAAGAGGCAAGAAAAGAACAGGAGGACAATAATCTCATTTTTCCACGCTACACTAATAATAATAACACCACCCTATCCTCCCACCTTTGATTATTGTTGCCGATGGAGGGTCCCACCTCCATATATTTATTAATATTTATTTCACTTTAATTGCTATAATTATTCTTTAAGGAATTATAAAGCATATAGCAATTTTTTAAATATAATTTTCTAAATCAATCAATCTAAATCCTGGAACATGTTATCGTGAAAGCCAATGTCACATGGTTACCTTGCAATTGAATTAGTTAAAACACGTTTTGCGTTCTCCACGGCCAATAAAACTTAAAAATATTTGGAGACAAACTTATTTTAATGCATGTCGTTACGAGGGCAAATTTTGAAAGTTGTTTTAGTATGTCAAATTTTAAATTTCAATTAATTTAATAGCAACATTGTTATTTAAGGTAGAAGTTAAATATCTATCACAAAAAAAATTATGGATTAAAGATAAAAATATTTCAAGAGCGAACTAAGAGCCTCACTTTTATAAGGATTCATACTATTTCTTTCTTTAGAGTTTTAAAACTTGTTGCTAAATAATTCTGATAGTTAATTAAGCAAAAATGTTTAACTATTTATATATGACATATATAAAATCTTATTAATAATAGGATTCTAACTCAACTTTAATTACAAGTTAGATAACGTCTATGTGGATGTATTAATGGGTTTGGGTCCACTTATTTCGAACCTTAGTTTAACAAGAAATATTGAAATCTCGAAAGAAAGATATGCGTACTCCTTAGAGATTTCTTTATAATTGTGAGTCTAAGTCCATATCATCTAATGACTAATATTTTACTTGAAATTTTTTTTAATTTAATTTTATTATTTTAATTTCTTACAATAATTAAGAAATCTTATTTACCTATTAAATTACAATAATTTTCATCAATACATTTGCAACTCATCCATCCAAATAAAAGAATTATTAATAAGGTTCATTTCATTATAATGTTTACTAATCACTCCTTTCATGATCTCACTTTTTTCATAAATTTAATGATATATAATTTTCATATCACATCCAATCCATTTAGTATCAATAAATGCTTTCCATTCTTTCTAATTTTCAAAAAAATGTTATTTAAAACATATTTATATATAATATTATTATAAATAATACAATTTCAAAATAATTTTAGAAAATACATGAATCGGATTTTTTGAATCCAACAATCTTATAAAATCACTCAAAAATCTTTTCTCAATAGTTAATGATGAATTCTTCATTGAACATCTAATATAATTTATGTCACGATCCGGAACTCCCAATCGAGCCCGTGACAAATGCCACTACGTCCTGATAGACACTCTTTCCCCCGAATGCCGATCGAGACCTTGCAAGGTGCTCGTATCAGTTTTTCATATCCCCTGTGAGCAACCTTTACCAAATATCGTGTTTTAAATGTATATATATATATATATATATATTTCAACTCAAAACCGTGGAAAATAATTTTCGCCTCACAAAGGCATTTCTGTCATTTTTGCTGAAATTTTCAAAATTTGCATAAACGTGGTAAATGAGTAGAAAACACATATTTCAAAGTTAAAAATAAGTTTTATTATCTAAAATAGGCATTTAAAATCAAAATTGTAACTATTTGTTTATAAAAATAATATTCAATAAAATATTCTTATTTCCTATAAAATAATTTTTATAGAGAAATCCATAAACAATTTTTACAGTGTAAAAACAAAATAAATCCTTTTATACGATAATATAAACAACCAAAGTATGAAATTCAACATATAATGACAAGTGGGCCCCTGACATAAACGCAAAGGTATAAGGTTATAATCTTTGATTTCTACTGATGCACCTCCGAAATTGTTTCTCGACCAATCAGTTGTCTAAAGCTTATTTCGAGCCTGAAAAATATATAGGAAGAATGGTGAGATTACATGAATCTCAGTGAGTAAAAATATACCATTTAAAGTACTAAAGCCGAGTAAAAATAAGACAATGGAAATATCCCTTCGCAAAACATATTTTTTTCACTTGGAAATTCATCCCAACCCATTTAAATAATTGTATTTTAACCAATTACTTAAAAAGCTTATGATTTTTCATCAAAACAAGGCTCGTGCCAAATCCATTACTCGCGGACACTTGATCAGAACGTCTCACCGAGTCCGCCACGGCTGTTTATTATCACATATGCATAATTATCTTTTTACATTTAATAACACAGCCATTCCTTGGCGTTGGCTGAGTCTCACTTTCACGTGGTGGTTAGACGTGAAGTGCACTCAAAAAGCCCACCTCAGGAGATACCCTACGCGCCTCTACTACCGAGGTGAGAATATAATGGGGTTGACCGTGCCCCTCTTAAAGGCAGTCCACGGAACCCGCCACTGTATTAGCTAATCTTTAATCCACCAATTAATCAATATAATCTTAATAGCATAGCATGGCAATTACTTTACTAACCAATTTATCAAGGCAAAACAGACAGATCGTATTTTTCAACACAATAATCAAATCAGCCAAGCATGCCATATTTACCATAAGCCATTCGATTTAAACAAATTATAAATTTGCAACTCAAGTAAGCAGTCTCCAATTACTCAAATTTTCAAATCCAACATTTTATTTTCAAATCAATTTATAAAAATTCAATTTAATTTATAAATTCGATTTATTTTATAAAATTTTCATTTTTCTCATAAAACAAGTAATTCACCCTTTAAAATCATTTTTCACAAAATTACAGAGTTTAATAAAAACTACTCTAGATAATTCAGATGATAATAAGTTTACTCACCTCGTCAGGAGTGTAAAATACTCATGTTTTTCAATTTTCACTATACTGAAATTTTCCCGCGTCCAGGGGAAACTCACCACCTATACACGAGTCACGACACAAAATCTCATTATTTGTGTCCAACCACTATAATTTATTTTAAGCTCTATGTGATGCATGAAATAAGCTAAAAATAGTTCGAATAGTCGTTTACTCACGTTGTCCCACCGACTCGCCTACACGCATCTAAATTTCTATAATCCTTAATTTAATTCCAAATCAATTTTTTTCAGTTTCTATACCTCAATTACACCCAATTTGACTTAATGTTCGTCAGTGTGATGCAATTTATCAATCCCGATCATAAATTACGAAAATACCCCTAGTGGGTAAAAATTTTAATTTTTCTCTGAAAATTTCCATAATTTTCCTTTAGCCATAATTCACCATTATTCATCATAATACCTCAAAATAAACTCAAAATCAGTAGCATTTCTCTCTCTAGAAAATTCAGCCAAATGGGTTTAAATATGGAAATTTCTATTTTTTTGCTTATTTTTGCTATTTTTCATTTCTACCTAACTAAACAACATTAAATCAAGTTAAAACTCAGCCAAATCAAGCTCAAAACTCATCCATGGAGGTTTGGCCAGCATGGGTGTTCATATCCACTTTCTAATTTTGCTTGAAAATGAGAAAATAATGGATGGGTAATGAAGAAATTAAAGAAAATCAAAGTAATTTTACATTTTTTCTAGCTTGATTCTTGGATTTTCCTTGTTTTTCCTCAAATTTTCAGCCTAGGGTTCTTGTTCCTTTTCTCCCCTTTCTCTCCTGGTTTGGACGGCTTGAACAAGAAGAGAATTCTGGAAATTTTGGCCTTTTCAAAGGCTAATTAAAATAATATTATTTTATTCATTTTTTTAACATTTTATTAATTCCTAAATTTCTAGCCATCCATTTGTTTCCAAATTTCCACCATATATTTGTCTCTCTTATCCCCAGCTTAGATACAATTTTTAGACTTATCCAAACTCTTGGTGGAGCAATTTTTTAAAAATTACGCTTTTGCCCCCGTAAAAGTCAAAAGTTACATTTTCCCCCAAAAAACTGAAATATTGCCCATAGACGTATTTTTCACCAGTCATACTCATACCATTTTCCAATTTGTCAAATTAGATTTAAATTCTGTCAAAATCTTAAATTTTGTCTGTGAGTGGTAAAATTACAATTTTACCCCTACATTCCAAAAATCACCGGAATTAAACGTTTTCACTGCCAAACTCTCCAATTGTATTCCAATACCCATATCATATTCAAATATGTCAAATGGGGCTAAGAAAATCTTTTTTGAAAATTCTCGTTTCATCCCCAAGTGGTAAATTACCATTTTGCCATTGAAATACTTAAAGTCCAGATTGGCTCCAAATCGGACTTCAGACTCCGAATCCTCATTTTAAATCATTCCATAGGTTTTAGTTTCTCAAATTCATCCTCAATTCTCTGTTTAGATCAGTCTAAAACTTATTTAATCTTGACAATACCATTAAGAGCAATATAGTCATTTAACTAGTTTTTCGGAGCAATTCAATATACAAGCATGTTATCCAATGCATGTGAATGACATATCATAGATAATTTATTTAGCATTATATAACCCACTCTATTAGGGTATAACCTTTTAAATTCATTATCACTTGTTAGCAACATCAATATAAAAATTAAATAAAATATATTCACCTTTGAAGTCTAAGGTCAATTAATAAATTATAATAGAACTCCCCTTTAATTATTGAGATCGATAAATTCATACAGTACTCTTTTTTTAAAAAAAAAAGATATGATAGTCTTTAATTAGATCTTATTCAATATACACACACATACACACTACATTTGCTTAAAAGTCACTATTGCAATGACGGAGTTAAACATTCTATCTTTTGATAAGGGCATAACAATTGTAAGTTTTCAATATTTTGTCACATCTACAACTCATAATAATTTTGGTAAACAAGATAATGAAGAATTATAACTCCTTGCTTAATAGTTCATAAACTATTAGTATAATATTTCTACATCGTCACCGAATATAATCACAAACACACACACAAATATATATATATATATATATGAATTAAGAATTTTATTGCAAGTAGCCATAAAAAAGATCTATGGACTTGGAGTTTACAATAAAATAAATCCAAATACAAAAAATAACCCCAATAAAATGTCTAAACAATCGGATTTAAGGATATCCAACTTACACAAGAGAACCTAAACCAAAATCCAAATCTAGACAATGCTAAAATTTAGCAAAAGCTCATGTCAAGACTCATTAATTATCTTGCATTTTGCACTATCTGAATATCATATTAATGGACTAGTTATCCACTTCTTTAAACTCAGCAATGATCCATATCTAAGCTACTTAAAAGAATTTGAATCTAAACAAAATTCCACCCTAAAAATAGGGCTTAATCCACCTAAAGACTCAACCACACATAAGCTACAACCACCGACGTTAATTAAAACAATTGAAACAAACTTTCTCTTTTATTAATTTTGGCTTTCACTAGCAAATTAGCCTCTTCATTTGCCTCACAAAAAACATGAGCCACTTTACATTGGATTGTTAAGTTCTTTAATTAGAGGATGTTAAGATGGATGTGAAATTATTTCTGTATATACGGTTATTAGGCCATGAATAATCTGGTATGTGGCTATTGATATATGTGCGGCCAATGAACCATGATTATTGATGAAGAATGTGGCATGTATTTATATGTGAATACTCAAGGCATTGAAGGCCTGAATGTGATTATATTCTGTCTGAGGAGTAATTTTAGACGTTGATTTGAATAGTGGTTAAGTGACATCTTCCCCGTGATTATGTAATTAATTCCACCTGTCGAAATATTACTCCAAGTGATGACTATGCTTGTGATTCCACTCGTTGGGAGATTACTCTAGGTGATCACTCTACTTGTGATTCCACTCATCGAGAGATTACTTTAGGTGATGACTACACTTGTAATACCACTGTCGCCAGATTACTCCAAGTGATGATTATGTTGTGATACCACTAATTGGTAGATTACTTCGGGTGATGATTATGTTATGATACCACCGGTCGAGAGATTACTCCAGATGACGATCATGATTGTAACGTCATCCATTGGGAGATTACTATAGATGAGCGATTCGATTTGACTAATTAGCCATCGTTCATGACTTGTTTAACTAATCAAGGGGGGAAGAGCACTCATTAGAGATGAAGATTACATGATTATGGCTTAAGGTAAGCCCTAAATTATAACGCTTACCTTAGAGATGTTAATTATTGAAAATAAGTGTGCCGTTAAGTTGTACTTCTAACAAGGTAATATTGGAACAAGGTGCATTTAGGATGTTGGCACAATCCTTGCACTTGTGTTTGGATACGATTAATAGATAGCCTTGTAAGCTTGTCATATATGTGTATTCTCATTGTTGTATGACATGATGTATTATGCTATGTTTAGCATCCCTATTTCATTGAGTATTAGGATGACTCACACATTTTGTGTACCATGTGCAGATAAGTGACGCCATCGATTTTACATGGCTTAGTGTCATTGTTGGACAAACAAGATTTTGGCAGTTGATAGGTACTCTCCAAAAATGTTTACTTTGTTAAGTTTGAGTTATGAAATGCTTACTCACTCTGAGTTGTAAACATGATGAGAAATTTGTACTAAGGATATTATAGGAATTAAGTGTCGTATGTTATCAGATATAAAAGTTGTATTTATGAACCCAATGATTGGCCCAATGTACTTTGTATTAATGAATTATGTAATGAAATGACTTATATATTTGCTTATGATACCATGTAGTGGATATTGAACAGGCTAAAGATTTAAGGCTTCTTTGGGTCTTATGGGTTTACTTGCCAGATTTGTGTGTGTTAGTCACAGGCCCTCGAGTTTGGGTCGTGACACTAACACTACTTTAGAAAATTTTGAAGTTGAAACTGACAAGCAAAAAAGAAATTATTGGCATCACTAAAAGAAATGCAATACTTGAAGAGGATTTGAAAGTAGAATTTTTTGTTGGACCAATCACTTCGGTCAATTTTTTAGACAATGCTACAACGCTTCATGAAAATGTTAAAATTTCGCGTTCAATAGTGATAAAGACATTGAGACCATTCAACTCCAAAAATACCTCAATGGTAATGGAATATATATGGTTTATGCACCATATTAAAAGAGGCACTCCAATTGATTTGGCACATTTCATTTATAGAGATATGGAATCAGTAGCTAGAGGAGCAAGAAATAGATTAATATATGGAATGGTAATTTCAGTGATATTGGAAAAGTTAAAGGTGGATGTTTCATTAGAAAAATCAATGCTAGCCAAAAAGAGCAAAAATCTTGACAAAGCTTTAGTTGGAAGAATGGGATTCAAATATGATTCTGTAAGTAGTAAATGGATAGGGAAAAATGTGCAGCAAAAAGCTCAAGCTCAAGAAAAAAAAAAGAACATAATAAGATGACCAAACAAGAACTGATGACTAAACATGACTTCGGTACACCATTATCTCTAATAGATTTCTCACTTCCATATGTATCACTTCTAGAAGTTGGTGAAGGTCTACTTAGTTTGCCAAGCTCACAGTACATACTAGAAACTGTACATCATTTCTCACACAAGTGTACGTATCGCAAACAAGAAATATACTGATGAAGTAAAGCATCATTCCTATAGAGAATTGTTTTAATCCTTACTTGCTAACTACTAAAATTAACACACCTTAATTTTATCCAAATAATTAAATTTAAAATTATTATAAAAAAATTAAAATTAATAAACTAAAACTAAAACTAATCAAAATTTAATAACCAAATTTGTTTTTATAAAACTCACTTTACTACCAGACCTAAGATTATTGTATCCTTCAATATTTCATCTGAATATTATCTTTATCTCTTAACTTAGTTTTATGGACTAAGTTGCTAACTTAGAGTACTAAATTATTTACAAGTCTTTGTCAAGTTTTTTGTAAAAATATCTCTCCCAATTATATGTCTATGCAAATTAATTTGAAAAAAGATTCATGGAGTTCATGCTCTAATCTTGGCTATGTACGGCTTATAAGTGTATGTCTACCCTATATGCAAATCAAACGACCTAATCAACTTAGTGCATTTGATCACACACTATTTTATTCAAAGTCAACCTAAATCTCCTTCATTAAGGTTTAGCTTAGGTTTTCAGAAAAATCTAATTGGTGATCAGGTAATTAAGAGTGTTAATAATAGAATAGAATAAACTTAAAATCAGTAAACATTAAAAGAGATAAATAATTCAGACTACGTATTAAGTTCAATGATATCTTAGATAACTAAATTAGTTCCCCATAATGTTACACATAATCATCAAATAAGGTTTAAACATCAAAGTCAAACCAAGAAAATAAAAGAATAATAAAAAGAATAAAGAAACTCAAGAATTGCAATCTTGATCTCTAAATCTTGAATTTGCTGATTTTGTCTCAGCTCCAATGAGACGTTTCTAAATGATTTTTGTGGCTAAATCTCAACTATAATTTGATGTTTCGTGTCTTTAAAAGTCTTCCAAAAGGTGGTATAAATACGGTGTGAGTTTGCATCAAGAAAGAAGTTTGATCTAATAAGGATATCTTCACTACACTAGGTAAGTTGCGACCTACCTTCACCAAGGTCATGGCCTCAACAATTTAAATAGACAAGAAATGTGACTTTTAAGTCAAGGTGCTGCAGCATACCTTTTCCAAGGAAACTACCTCGCTTAGGCTATTGTAGTGCATCAACTTTGATAAGGATTTTGACCACTTTTCATATGGAATTGGCAAAGTGGTGCACATAAAATTTGTATCTTTTTCTCTTAACTTTTCAATGGTCCAAGGATCGCCTTATTTGGAGTTTTGTAGAAAGAGTTATGGTTGAAATTTCGAGACTTGTGTAGCGAAAGTTTGCATCTCATGAACACTTGATAACTTTTCACCCTTTTAATTGAACACCTACAAAATCAGCAAATTAATCAATAATAACATATCTTAGGCACATTAACACCAGTTTATGCACAACATTAACTAAGATTAGATTGACTCACTTAATCAACTAACTTAAAATAATTAAATAAACTTAATTAATTTTCCTACATTACTACAAGAACTAAGCTAAATTAATATCAAAATTAAATCCAAATTACTTTATATCATTAAGTTATCAGATGAATACTTAAAAAAGAATACATTTAGAAAAGCTAGATGAGATCAACAAGAAGATTAACAAAATTGTGAATGATCAGGCTATTCATTTTCAAAAAGTGATAGAAAAGTACACTCAATTCTTCATTGAGATAAAGAAAGAAGATAAGCTTCACAAAGGAATGATCACAATTTCCAAAAATCAAGTACAGCTTTATAGGAATTAAGGAATTTTATCCAAGAATCTTGGAACAAAACCTCATTCACCTAATCTACTGTAAGCATTGTTGGCCCCAATAGAGTGCTAGAGGGGGGTGAATAGCCTTTAAAAAATATTTTGAAGGAATCTTTTGAGGTTGAAAAACTTTTTGTATAATTTTGAAATGGAAGGTTTAAAACTTGTTCAAGTTAAATGGCACCGAGTAGGGAAAAGTGGACGAAACACAAATATTTATAATGGTTCGATCCCCTTAACCTATATCCATTACCTTGATCTCCCAATCGAGAATTTTCGACCTAACTTCACTAAACTTGTAGAATTAACAGCTTTCACCAAGCTTTACAAGGTCAGCTTCTAACCCAAGCTCTAAACCTTTCCAAGAATCCTTAAGCCTTCCAACCTTAGTCTGCCCCTTAGAATGCCTCACATACTTTAAGTAAATAAGAAATGGAGAAGAGATGAAGTACAATTTGTAACACCTCGTACCCTTGTATAGAAGTCAATATGACCTTATTGATGAGACGAGGGTCAAGTGAAGCTAATTTAAGTGTGAAAGAGTAGAGACGGGTGGAAAAGAATATTTTAGAAAAAAATATTTCGCACGTGAGAAAATAATAATTAAATAATAATAATAATTTATCAAAGATGAATTAGAGAGCTAAAAGGTGATTTGGAAGTGAACTAGGACAAAGTAAGACACTTTGGGACCTAAAGAGACAAGTGGAGAATTTTTGAGTAAAATAACATTTTATTAATAAAATAATATTAAAATATTAATATTTTGTCTATTATTGAAATTAGTCATGAAGGAGGATTATATGGCTAATCTAAGTGGGGGAGAGGAAGTAAGAAAGAATTTTGAAGAAAATCGACGTAAGTGGGCTTCGTGTGCCTTCATTAAATAAAGCAAGAGAGGATAAGTATATATTTAAATATTATCGTGACACCTTGGTGAAGTATCAATTTGATATTTTATTTGTACAAGTGTAAAAGAAGGAAAATAGAGGGAAATTGAAATTAAAGGAATGATAGGAAGACCTAATTGTACAAGATGAAAAGTTTGGAGGGTCAAATGGTAAATAAGGAAAAATTTTAGGACTTATGTGCAATTTCAACATTTGAAGTTAAATGGAAACTAACTAACCAAGGAAAATTAGATTGTGCCGGAGGATGGAATATGCATGTGACAAATACTATTACATGCAAAGATATGCAAGCAAGGATGTACTTGTAGTGGGGAACATGTGAGACCCGCACAATGTGACAAACAAAAAGGCATAAGACAAAATGAATAAGATAGCACATGCATGTGGATTTTTATGCTAAAAGAATGCATGGAAGATTTATGCATGATGGACACTTGGTGACAATTAGACTAAAAGAAAAAAATATATATAGTTGCATGTAATGTCATTGTCCAAGGAGGAGGCCAAATGAAAATTAAGGTGGGAAAGTTGCATGAAAGACCATTAAGCACAAATAAGGTTGGAATTAAGTGAAACTAAATTAAAAAAGGATATAGCAAAGGAAGACTACTAACCAATGTGAGAGAAAGGAAATTGGTACATGAATTCCCATTGGTTGGCAAAATAGCCAAATGAAATAAAAGGTGAATGTGTGCATGTATTGTGATTGGTTAAATGGGTGGCCATATAAATACCAAGTTTTCAGGAGAAAAAAAAATGTTAATTGGCCTTGGTGAAACTTGAGAGAGAGCCAACCATTGAGAGAAAAAAAGAAAGAAGAAAGTGTCTTTAAGAAGCTCTACCCGAGAGGAAGAAAAAGAGAAAGAAAAAGAAAGGAAAGTGAGAAAGGCTAAGGTTGTGAGGATTCAAGAGAAACCATGAGGTTTCCTTCCTTTGTCTTCTAGAGTTTTAATATTCTACCACCCAAAGAGTCTTTAACATTCAAGAGAGAAATCGTGGAGTGTTGATGGAGGTGTAAAGCTTGGTTTCAAGATACAAGAGAAACAAGGTAAGTATTGTGGTTTTAGCTTGAATGTTCTTTGAAAATGGGTTGGTGACCATAAGAAATGTATTGTGGTAGCAAAGAAAAGCTTGATTGGAGAGGATTTAGTGACATGCAAGCTATCAAACTCTTGGATGCATGATGGATTCAAAGTGAAAGAGAAAAGGTAAGCATGGTATTGTGTTTTAAGGCCTACAGTTGGTAAAATTATTAAGAAAATAATTTGTGCACAATTTTGGCAGCTTTTTTTTTTTTTTGATGCTGGAATTTCTCGCAGGGCCCAGCTACCCTGTAAAAGTTTTATTAATAAACATGAAAATTAAGTACATAAGGGAGAGGGACATGAACCGAACCTCCAAAGTTACATGAGCTCGAGAAAGATAAAGAAAAGTACCTATAATGAAGTGTTTCATTTTATGATCATATTTTTTACTATCATCATAAAATTGAAACACTTCCATATTACAAAACTCTATGAGATTTGCTAAATAAAGAACATAAAAATAAACTAGGAGTACTACTCCTTTACATTTTTTTAAAATGAACATAAGGTAAACTAACTTTGTCTAACCTAAGAATACCTCTAAGTTAACCTTTTGCCTGTGAAAAGACCTACAAGTTTTGGTGCATATGCCCCTGATTTGAGAGATGATCTACTGCCTAGTTTCCTTTTCTATGGATGTGTGAGATTTGAAAGGATATACCACTGAGGCAGTTACGGATGGAAGCTAACAAGTACCGAGTCCTTGAGGATCCCTGATGGCCCTTTTGTATCATTTGGACCACAACTTTTGCATCCATTTCAATCCAAAGTTTAGTAACATTGTGCTCCAAGCATAAACATAAACCTCTATGCAATGTCATTAGTTTTGCTTGTAGTGAATTATGAGGATCGAAATTTTTAGAGAACCCAATAATCATGGTGCCTGTATAATCACGTAGAAGACCACCTCCTGCAGCATTATGAGAATTAAGCTTGGAGCTACCATCAATATTCAACTTAAACTCACCTACTGATGGTTTGTGCCAAGAGAAAATTTTAGGTGGATGAGGGGTTGCTTGCTGAAATGTTAACCCCTACGCTTGTGCAATCTGTAAATCACCCTTCCATTGCCACTAGTGAAATTGCCTTCCATGGAATAATTGGTGGATGAGTTTTAATACTCTCCATTCCACTCTGTTAGGATACATACCTAGGTCCCTATATTTCGCATCATTCTTTTCAACCCATAAGAACCGAAAAATAAATAAAGGCATTAACGTCCGTATATGTCCGTTTTTCGTGTAGTCACTTGAATGGTACCATGCCCATATAATATGATGAACATTCTAGGGGTGAACGATGTTGATCTGGAAAAATTTTGAAAAATAGTTCCAAACATGTGTAGCAATTGGGCATTCCCACATAACATGCATGAGAGACTCCTCTGAATTGTAGTGTTGGCATTTTGAAGCAAACTAGAAACCTTTTCTTTTCAACCATTCTTTAACTAGGATCCAATCCTGTAATAGTCTCCAAAGAAAGAAAGAGATAGTTAAAAGAATATTTTTATGCCAAATGAGATTAAAACCTGGGTTTACCGACTGTCGTTGTCGAATAATCTCCTAATCGGACTTAGTAGTGAATTACCCATCCGAGGTAGGTGCCCAATATGCCCAATCATCATTGGAGAGGTCTATTAGAATTTTTAGAATTTTCAACACAACATCCACTGGCAACACATTGTTCAGTTTATCCACATCCCAATTACCCTCATTATAGAAATATGAGACTTTTGTCATAGATGAAATATATGATGGAAACTTATCAACCAAGAGAGCTTCACCCATCCAACAATCATGCCAAAAAAATAGTTCTCCTTAACCTATTCACCACCTAGTGTGTTGTTCAGTAATTGGGTAGTTGGTTAGCATCCTTTTCCATGTTTGTGGTCACAAAGTTTCAATTAAGCATACTTTAGGATTTTACCAGCACAGTATTTGTTTCTCATAAATTACGTCCAAATGCTATTATAGGACACAAACCTCCACCAAAGTTTCATGCTAAAGGCTTTAAACACATCACCTAGGCCTCGAATGTCTAGTCCACCTTCACTAGATGGAAGAGTTGTCTTATGCCAAGGGCCCCAATGAATATGTCTAGTACTTGCTAAATCTCCCCACAAGAAATTATTGAACATTTTGTCAATCTTCTCAATAACACAAATAGGGGGTTTAAGGACCTATAAGAGATAAATAGGAAGAAAGGACAGTACACTGCGCAATAACATTATTCAACCACCCGGGGATAACATTTTATTATCCCATCCTTCAATACGCTCTCGGATCTTATCCACCAAGTCATCAAAAAACATTACCTTTTTTGGTCCCTTATAGAGTGGCACTCCTAAATATGTGATAGGCAGGCACTTCTGAGCAAAACCCGTGGCTTGGGATATGATCTGTCTTCTTGAGATTGCCACATTTTGATGAGTGATGAAACAACTCTTAGAATGGTTAATTCTCTGCCAGGAAATCTCTTTGTATTCTTGCAAAAATGTAAGAATTTTCTGCAAGGAGGATTTTGCACCATTAGTGAATATAACGATATCATCTGCAAATGCTAAATGGTTAACTGACATGGAACAATCAGAGAGATAATTCAAGGAAAGGTATTTGGTGAAAAGAGCATTCAATCCTCGGGATAAGTATTCCACTGCCAAAATAAATAATAAAAGGGGAAATGGAGTCGCCCTGTTTGAGTCCCCTTTCTAACTTGAAATAACCCACGGCCCTGCCATTAATCAGCAAAGAGAACCAACAATTAGATATGCATCGGTGCACCATATCAATCCATTGGGAGTTGAATCCAAACTGTTGTAGCATTCTATAACGAAATTCCCATTCAAGCTGATCATATGCCTTCATCATGTCCAGTTTAAGGGTAATATTTCCTCTTCTTGATTTGCGGTCGATCTTCCCAATTAGTTATTGAGCAAGCAGGATATTGTCACTAATCAATCTTCTTGCAACAAAACCACCCTGATTCTCTATGATGATGGATGGAAGTACCCTTGCAAGGTGATTGGATAAAATCTTGGTAATGATTTTATTTAGGACATTACAAAGACTTATCAGTCTAAAATCATTCCATTGCGTGGCGTTGTGAATCTTGGGCAACAAGACTATTGTTGTGGATGTGATTCCCCTTGGTAGGTCAGCTCCATGAAAAAAATCAACTATTGCCTCCAGTAGGTCATTAGCAATAATATCCTAGCATTGTTGATAAAAGTATGAGGAAAATCCATCTGGGCCAGCAACACTATCCTTGTTGATATTGTGGACTGCTTCTTTCAATTCTTTTCTAGAAGGTGCTGCATATAAACTCAGGTTATCATTATTAGAAACCATAGTAGGAATCAATGAAGTATCAAACCTGGCCATGTTACACATTTCTTTCTTCATGAGGGAAGAAAAGTATTCCACTGCGGAGGACTTTACTGCATCTAGTTCCTCGATCCAACTGCCATCTGAATTATGAATTTTGAAGATATGGGTTTTGATTTGTTTTTTCTTGACACGCATGTGGAAGAACTTGGTATTACGCTCACCCTTAACAAGCCATTTTATACCGGATTTCTACGTCCAGAATAATTCTTCAACACTGAGATAATGATTGAGTTGAGCATATGCTTTGTTCATTGGTGCCCTATTTTCCAATAATTACTCTTGTTGAAATATCAATTCACAATCTGTAGCCCTTTGTTCCGCCTTCTTAAGGTTGTGGAAGATATCTCTAAACACCTCTTTATTCCATTACTTTAAGTCCTGATTCAACCGTCTTTGCTTTGCCTAAAAGGCTTGTAGACCAATTTCAGCGATGGAGAGGTTCCAATTCTTTACCACAAAATTTTTGAACCCATGATGAAGTGTCTAAGCATGTAAGAATCGGAAAGATGAGGGAGCTCTATCCTAGTTCGTAGAGCAAGAAATCAATAATGGACAATGATCAAATATATCCTTATTGAGGTGCTAGATACATGTAGAAGAAAAATATTCTGCCCATTGATGCTTATATACCATTCTGTCCAATCGTTGGAACATTCGGTTTATTAGTCCAGGTGAATGGGATTCTTTCATAGCAACCATCAACTAGGCCACAATCAAGTAAGGCTGAAGTAAAGTCTTCTATAGAGCCACTATGCAGAGTAGCACCATTCAACCTTTCTCTACTGTGTAAAATTACATTAAAATCGCCCCCTACTATCCACGGAGAATGAATGTTAACTGACAGGCTCCTTAGGCAATCCCACAACACTAACCTTTCTGACCTGGTGCATTTGGCATAAATGAAGGATACTAATAAAGGGGGTTTTTCAGCCATGGCAAGGTGAGCTTAACGTGTAGACATTGGACATGGTCCAACAGTACTTCACAACTCAGATCAAAAGAATGAAACAACCATATCTTCTGGGACCAATTTTTAACAACCTTTTCAAAACCCAATTTTCTTTTGATAAATTCAACTTTAGAATTGTCAACCATGGGTTCCAAAATAACTAAAATTTTTATTCTATGTATTAAATGCAATTTCTTAATTCTTCTTTGAATAGTAGCACTAGCAATACCTTTCACATTCCGAATTAGTGCACTGATCATGATTGGTTTCTTGCTGCAAAACTTACCGAGATAGAGTCGTCATTTGAGACCCCATCATTTTCCCCCATATTGATTGCTTGTTCTGAGGCTAAGCTGAGAATTTTACTGATTGAGATTGCAGTGTCTAAATGTCTTATGTGTCTCACTAGTGGATGGATTTCTATTTCTGCGAAATTGGTTCCTGAAGTCAAAGGAAGATCACTTAGTTCTTTATTATAATTGCACTTACTCGAGGTGGACTCTTAGGAAGGGGGATTTTCAACATGGTTTGCCATCCTTTCCTATTGACATGGAGCTGTTGAAGTAGTTTGGATATTGCCACCTAAGTTCTCAACCTGGTTTACATCCCGTGTCCCCATTGGACTGTATTCTCCACTGCCTTCCAAGTTGTTTGCTGACAAATTTTGGCTTCCTGACTCCCTCTTTGACCTCTGTTGATGGACCCTTTGCAGGAAAATATTTGCTTGCTCTAAAGGTTTTAAAAAAGGATTTTTTTGAATTTTTTCGAGTGTCCTCACACCCCGGTTTGTGCCCCCATGTCTTTTTTCCTGCTGCCTGGCCTATCACTTCCATATTTGCCATGCCCGTTCAGCTGTCTTATCGGGGGATTGAATTTTACCTTTTTTATTATTATTTTTTTCGGGGTTGCTTGCTTGCTCTTGTTATAAACTTGATTCTTGATAGAAACAAATAAAAACCAAGTCTATTGAAGAAGAACAGAGCATTCAAGAACCAGGAAAAACGATAAGTTCAAGTCTATTTTTCTATTACTTCAGTAAAACATTGTATAAATACAAAAGGTATATGGTTAACACCTGTTGCACATAAAGACAGATGTTAAGGCAGATTACATGCACAACAACATATTATAGGCATATACACCAGTCACTTAAAAGACCAGTACAACAAAGCAAAATGGACATACACCTGTCCATTTATCAAGCTGATGCATGCTTGATGATAGGATTCAAGCATGCACCAGATTAATACATGGACAGGTGTATGTCCATTTTGCTTTGTTGTACTGGTCTTTTAATGACTAGTGTATATGCTTCTAATGTGTTGCTGTGCATGTAGTTTATCTTAACACCTGTCTTTTTGTGTAACAGGTGTTTGCCATATACCTTTTGTATTTATACAATGTTTTACTAAAGTAACAATACAAGCCTTGAACTTATCGTTTTTCTGCTTCTTGAATGCTCTGTTTGTCCTTCAATATACTTGGTTTTTATCTGTTCTTCCAGAATCAAGTTTATAACATGGTATCAGAGCCTTAAACCGATCCCTGACCACTATCAAACTTGAAAATCCTACCTTAGTCTTCTTAGTTAATTCTGTTTGTTATAGTTCTTTCTCAGAAACTAATGGCTACTCCAACTGTTACTCAACAAGCTTCCCCAATCTTTGATGGCACTAACTATCCAGTGTGGGCTGTCAAGATGAAAGCATTCTTGAGAGGTTGCAATCTCTGGAATGTGGTTGAAACTGATACTGAACCTGCACCGTTGAGAGATAATGCTACACCAGCTCAGATTAACAAGTATGAAGAAGACATAGCCAAAAGGTATAGAGCTTTGTCTTTTATTCACTCTGCAGTGACAGAATCTGTTTTCAGTAGAATTATGGGAAGTGAGACAGCAAAGCAAGCTTGGGATAAGCTTGAAGAGGAGTTTTTGGGGTCTGCAAGGTCAAAACAAATTCGATTGCAGCACCTCAGAAGGGAGTTTGAGTTGCTGAGAATGAAGGAAAACCAGTCAATAATAGAATATATTGACATGGTGATGCAGCTGGTTAACCAAATTCGGTTGCTAGGAGAAACTTTGAAGGATGTTAAGGTGGTAGAGAAGGTATTAATCAGTTTGCCCGAAAGATTTGATGCTACAGTCTCTTCCCTAGAGCAATCTAAGGATATTACACAACTTACCATCACTGAACTGGTAAGTGCTCTGCAGGCTGATGAGCAGAGAAAAGCTGCAAGGAGAAATGAGAAATCTAACCTTGCAATGACTATTCGGGTAAAAGGAAAGGGACATGCAAACACTTCAAACAAGAAGGGTTTGAATGAAGTGAAAGAGCAAGAAAAGGGAAGTTCATGTTCTGGAAAAGCTCAAGTCAGGAGGAGTAAATTTCCAGTATGCTCCTACTGCAAGAAGAGAAACCATGCTGAATCATACTGCTGGTACAGACCTGGGGTGAGGTGCAATGCTTGTAAACAGCTAGGTCATGTAGAAAGAGTGTGTAAAAACAAATCTGAAGTAAAGGAAAACGTCTTAAATGCTGCTGAAAATGCTGAGTCTTCAGAAGAACAGCTATTTATGGCAACTGGGAGCAGCTCAACAGATGTTTCTCAATGGCTTCTTGACAGTGGCAGCTCTAATCATGTGACATCCAATCCTTTGTTGTTCACAGTATTAGACAATCATTACAGATCCAGAGTTAAAATTGGGAATGGATTTTATCTCAATGCTGTGGGAAGAGGTACAGTTGGTATCCATACACCATCAGGCCAAAGGTATGTTCATGAAGTACTTTTAGTACCTGATATTGCACAAAATCTACTTAGTGTAGGTCAGATGATGGAAAATAATTATGTGCTCATATTTAAAGATGATACATGCACTATCTTTGATCCATCTGGTGAGTTGCTTATGAATGTACAAATGAAAAATAGATGCTTTCCTGTCAACCTAACTGAAGTGTGCATGCAGGCAAGTGGTAGTAACTCTAATGTGTCATCATTATGGCATAAAAGATTTGGACATTGCAGTTCAAATTATCTGAATCAACTGTACACAGAAAATTTAGTTGACAAGCTGCCTAAACTAAGTCTGACAACATCAGTGTGTGAGGTCTGCAAATATGGTAAACAGACAAGCAAACCATATCCTGCTACAAGCTTATCCAGATCCAAGAGTAAGCTCAATTTAATTCACACTGATGTGGCAGGACCTATGAGCCAAGAATCTTTAAGTGGGAATAAATACTTCTTAGTATTTATTGATGATTTCAGTAGAATGACCTGGATTTATTTCCTCAAATTCAAGTCTGAAGTGTTTGAGACATTTGTCAGATTCAAGGCTAAAGTTGAAACTGAATCTGGTTTACAACTGAAGAGTTTGAGATCAGACAATGGTGGGGAATTCACTTCATCAGAATTTGAAAATTATCTTCAGGCTGAGGGGATTCATCATCAGCTTACTGTTCCTTACTCACCTCAGCAGAATGGGGTAAGTGAAAGGAAGAACAGGTCAATACTGGACATGGCCAGATGTCTTCTGTTTGAGAAAAACCTTCCAAAGAAGTTCTGGGCAGAAGCTTGTAATACTGCTGTCTACCTGCTAAACAGATTGCCAACAAGAGCTTTGATAGGGAAAACATCATATGAAGCTTGGCATGGCAGTAAACCCTCAGTTGATCATCTCAGGATTTTTGGAAGCCTATGCTATCATCAAATTCCTGAGAACTACAGAGACAAACTTGAACACAGGTCTGAAGCAGGAATTTTCATTGGTTATAGTGAGCAGTCAAAGGGATATAGAGTCTACCTGGTAAAGTCAGACAAGGTTGTGATTACCAGGAATGTTGTATTTGATGAGGACTCTAATTGGGACTGGTCTGTAAATAAATCACAGAGTTCACCATCACCATTCAGTATTCAGATCGACCAGCCAACTGAGACTGAGCTGGATATTCCAGAACAGAATATGGATGATGATGAAAACTATGCTGTCAGAGGGACTCGAAGTTTGGATGATATTTATGATAGGTGTTTAGTTGCTACAACTGAACCTGATACATATCAAGAAGCAGCAGAATCTGAAAAATGGAGAGATGCAATGCAAGAAGAAATCGACACAATAAACAAAAACAAAACATGGTTACTGGTTGATAAACCATCAAAACACCATGTAATAGGAGTCAAGTGGATTTTCAGGAAGAAGTTCAATTCAGATGGTACTCTAAACAAGTATAAAGCAAGACTTGTTGCCAAAGGGTACTCACAGCTTCCTGGTGTTGATTTTCTGCAAACTTTTGCTCCTGTAGCTCGTTTTGAAACCATTCGATTATTATTTGCATTATCATCTGCATTTGGATGGAAGGTGTATCACTTGGATGTGAAATCTGCATTTTTAAATGGAATATTGCAGGAGGAGATCTATGTTGAACAACCAGAGGGATTTAGAATTGAATCTCAAGCTGACAAGGTTTACAGATTATATAAAGCTTTGTATGGTCTGAAGCAGGCTCCAAGAACCTGGAACAGCAAAATTGATTCATATCTGGTGAATCTCGGGTTTGAAAAAAGCCCCAATGAAGCAACCATGTACATTCTCAAATATAATGACACAGCTCAAGTAATTATTTCCTTGTATGTTGATGATCTTCTGGTGACTGGATGCAACGATGAAGAAATCAGAAAATTCAAGTCTGATATGAAGAAAAATTTCAATATGTCAGATCTTGGTACAATGAAGTATTTTCTTGGGATGCAAATCTACCAAAATAACAAAGGTATTTTTATATCTCAGGAGAATTACATTAAAAAAATTCTGAATAAGTTTCACTTGAGCAACTGTAATTCTGTGTCTACTCCTCTTGTGGTAAATCAGAAATTTTCTGTTAATGATGGCTGCAAATTGAGGAATGCATCAGTTTTCAGAAGTTTAGTTGGAAGCTTATTGTACATCTGCTCCACACGTCCAGAATTAATGTACTCAGTTAGTCTCTTGTCCAGGTTCATGAAAGATCCTACTGATGTTCATTTTGCTGCAGCTAAGCACATTCTTAGATACTTAAAGGGAAGTATCAAATCTGGTATCTTTTATAGCAGATTGCAGGAGATAAAATTGATTGGTTACGCAGATAGTGACTGGGGAGGCAGTCTTGATGACTCCAAAAGCACTTCTGGGTATATTTTTACTGTTGGTAATGGGGTATTTTCCTGGAATTCACACAAGCAATGTGTAGTTGCTCAATCTTCAGCTGAAGCAGAGTACATAGCAGCTAATGCAGCAACAAATCAAGCTATTTGGTTAAGAAAAGTCTTGAATGACTTGACCTTGGTTCAAGAAACTTCCACCAGTATATTTGTTGATAACAAATCTGCCATTGCCATCACAAAGAATCCTGTGTTCCATGGCAAAACTAAACACATTAAGGTGAAGTTTCATGCCATCAGAGAAGCTGAGAGGAATGGAGAAGTTATTCTGCAGCATTGTTCATCTGACAATCAGCTTGCAGATATCATGACTAAAACCTTGCCAAAGATCAGATTTGAAAGGATCAGAACCATGATGAATGTCACGGATGCAAGCTTTAAGGAGGAGTGATAGGATTCAAGCATGCACCAGATTAATACATGGACAGGTGTATGTCCATTTTGCTTTGTTGTACTGGTCTTTTAATGACTAGTGTATATGCTTCTAATGTGTTGCTGTGCATGTAGTTTATCTTAACACCTGTCTTTTTGTGTAACAGGTGTTTGCCATATACCTTTTGTATTTATACAATGTTTTACTAAAGTAACAATACAAGCCTTGAACTTATCGTTTTTCTGCTTCTTGAATGCTCTGTTTGTCCTTCAATATACTTGGTTTTTATCTGTTCTTCCAGAATCAAGTTTATAACACTTGAATCCTAACAGCTCTAACGTTCCTGCAATTTGTTCTGAAAAGCTGTTTCCGTTTGCTGGTCCGAGGACGTCCCCATGCAGTGTTGAACCCTCCAACTGGTCATTTTCTATTTGTTTTGGTATTTTGCTCTCTTTCACGATATTTTTTTTCTGCCCATGCATTCCATATTTGTGAAACTGCACCTGTACTTCTCCCTCGACTGTTTGCTCTTTTCGCGATTTTTCTGCTACCTTTGGGCTACCGTTGACGTGCTGTCCCATTGTGCTTTTCATTTGCTCACCATGTAGAGTAGTCACCTCCTTGTGCTCATTTCTTGTGCTTTTTGACCTCTCTTTTTCTTCTACATTGTTTTGCCTTTGCCTGAGCATCCCATTTCTGCCATTTTCTACTACTTTCGGTTTGTCAAGTACTGTTGCCCCTGATGCCTCAGTCTACACCCCTTCTTTTTTGTTGTTTGCCTCGGTCAACCCTTTATCCCTTTTGTTGTTTTTGATTTTCCCATGCACCCCGTTTACGTGAAAAATTTCCTGCACCATTCCTTCCCAGTTTTCGTGCAAGGGCACCAGCGTCTTATCCTCCAACATCTGTAATTTTGCAGAAAAAATTGCTTCCCTGTCATCTACGTCTAGTTTGTCGCTTTTGGATCGGCCTTTCGCTCCTTTCCGTTGCATGTTCGACCCATCCCGGTGCCCGTCGCTCAGTTCTCTTCCTCCAACTTGAGATAAATGTCCAACAGCATTGGGAGCGGATATAGAAAAATGCTCCGTTGCTGCTGCGGTTTCTTGGCATGGTGCGGCACCATTAACATGCTTTGTTGTCCCTTGTTCTGCATGTAGTACTAGTTCTCTATACTCACCCACGTCTAGTGTCTCGAAACGGTTCGACGATGAAACCGTTCCTTTACCATGATTTTGATCTTCCACTGAAACGACTTGGTAACTACTAGCAGTTGGGATATTGGGTTCGTTAGCTAGATCCTTCTTTCTACCATTTCGATTTTTAACACCACTAGGTCCGACTTTGCCCACCCTTTGCCATTGTTTTTTCACTGGTTCATCCAAGCCTTGGATTTTTTTATTTCCCATATTTTTTCTTTTGTCCACGAAACCGTTAGTGCCATCACCCAGGTTTTTCCTTTTTTTTATTACCACCGTAGCCCTTTCTTCTGTCCCCTTAGGTTATTCATCTGTACCGTGGTCTGCGGTGCCTGTCATTCCATTCGGTTGTTGCGATAGGTCTGTGGTCTGCGGAACGTTTTTATCAGTTGTTTTTCTCTTCAAAGTCCGGTTACCCAGTATCAGGCATTCCGATTCCTTGTGTCCCACGTGAGAGCAATAGTTACAATAATATGGCAACCTTGAAAACTCTACTTTCTGATAGTAGCCCCCCGAAACTGTTCCTATGTCCCTGTTTCGAATAATAATCCAAACCACCTCTATCGGTTGTTGTCTTCAATCATATTCGATACACACTCTAGCCACACTTGGCCTAGACCCATTTGCTGTAGCTTTATCTACCTAAAGAGGCTTCCCAACTATCTTTGCTATCAACAATAAGGCTGACTTCTCATACAAATGTGCTTTTAGGTTTGGGAAAGAGATCCAAACTGGGACCATTGCTGATTCTTTCTCTACTTCAAAGTCTGGCGACCATTTGAACACTCTCATTTTCTAGTTTGAAATAAACCATGTTTGCTTGACCCATATTCTGTTAAAATCTTGCTCGTTTGATAGGTGAATCAATACATGTTTGTAATCCAACCACCGAATCTCATAAACACCCGATAACCCTATGCCTTTGAATGCTTGTCTTATTTCCTGCATTTTGGGCATTCGGCTGAACTTTCCTACAACAGAGTGAGCAAAGGGCTTGGCAAGGATCTGAATCTCATCTTCATAGAAAGTTGCGGTTCGTCTATCTTTGTATACGCATGGGTCTCGTGTTGGGGGAATCACAGGAAGCCTTTCTCCTACTACAACAGATCGAAAGGACTTCTTGAGGGCTCGGGGGGAAAGTGGTTGCAACTTCCTTCTGAGACGTCTTGCAAGCAGTTATTTTTGGGTGGTGGTTGCTAGTTATTTTGTGTTATGGCTTGTTGGTAGATAGTTTTGAGTGGTGGCAGAACATTGTTTGGAGGGAGGTGGTTCTGGGTAGTCATGGGTTGCATGAGGGAGGTGCTGCAAGCTGCAAAACGGGGATGGGGGGGTCGGTGGCCTTCCGGTGGCCATCCTTGGGTGGTGAGGGAGGGGAGGAAAGTTGGAGGAGTTGAGAGCATTTTCCACTTTTTTTGTTTTTTAGCTAAGAAGTTATTTGCACAATGTTGGCAGCTTGGTGATTGGAACTTGGAAGAATATTAGAGTGCATGTGCAGATCAAGCAACCTTAAAGGTAAAAATGAATCATACCTTAAGTATAGTTGAAAGATTTTGAGAAAATGGCTATTGTTGTGTTGATTGAAATCTTGAAAGATAAATTGTGAGGAATAATGATTGTTGAAAAGATTTAAAAATGCATGAGCTAGTTAGAAATGTTAAAGTTGCATGTTAGAGTATTTATAAGAATAAAGATGAACAATGTGGATATTCATTAAGGATTCTTGGTTAAGATGCTACCTACTTATAATTGTGTATGTGCATGAAATTGAAAATAATGTGCCCGGTCAAGTATAGTGAAAAATAATTATTTGGAATGTGAATAGTTCTTGAAAATGAAAGGAACTAAGAATTTGGTACATAGAGCAACAAATGTGAGCTGAATTGGAATGGTAAATACTAAGTATATTAAGCTTGGTTTATTACTAAGAAGTGTGCAAGTGAAAAAGATTACCGTGGTGATTAACTAGAGAAAGACACGGGTGATCAGCAAGCTAATTTAATTCGGAACGTAATTGGATAAGTGGCGAACTAATATCCCGCCATTGTAAGGTGCGTAGGGGATGTCTATTTCAAAAGATTCCATACTATATAATGTTATATGTATAGTGACTTGTCAATGATTTATTCAACGTCCTTGTGGGAAGCATGAGTTGTTAGAAAATGATAAGTGATTTGATAAGTGATTTATGATTTGAATACTTGGTTTGGAACAATTTATACACTATTTTTGTGAAAAGCATGAGCTGGTAGAAACCATAGGCAATTGTGGATGCAAAGTAATTTGGAAGTTGTTTGTGTAGACTACATATATATACAATATGTAAAGTGTTTTAGAAATAAGGAAACAAGCCCTTTTGCAACGTTTTACATCAAAATCGTGCCTCGTATCTTTGTGTGATGTGCATAGTTAAATGCACTTGTTAAATGGTTTAAATGCAAATTCTTGAGAATTGGTTTTAGTCTGAACTTTATGCAAATGTTTACACCATGCATTTTAATGTGAAAAGCAATTTGAAAGGTTACCGAACCTTGTTTTCAAATGATTTAAATCAAAAGTCTTGGAAACCTTGATTTGGTTTTGAAAATGATTTTAACAAACTGAGAGCACCGAGAGTAAGTCGAATGTCACATCAAGATAGTGTGACCTTTGTGCACAAGTGAGATCTAGCTAGAGAACCTTTGGGTAACCGACAAGCTGTTAAACGTGGCTAGGCCACGGTCTGTGATTATACGTGGCAAGGCCACGAGTTGTTATACCTGACGAGGCCACAAGTTGATATACATGGTTGCGACCACATGATTTCTTTGATGTTGGCCAACATTATCGAGATTCCCATGACTGTGAGAATTCGATAAAAGAGGGCTTCTCGGATTGTTATTATGTGGAAGAGAGTCCACGGGTTGATATCTATGATTACCTACTACAGAGCTTTGAGAGTTTTTAGATTCATACTTTTTTGTATGGGGGATAGTTAATGTTTTTTCACAGCTCTCTTATTTGATTGAAAGGTTTTACTGCTTTATATGTTGATCATGAGTTGATATATGCAGATGTACACGATTATTTTTATATGCCACACTTTTTGGGAGCGTGCATGTTTTTATATAGCTATTGTATTTTTGAATGAAATAGATGATTTTGATGATTGAAATTTATTTTACTATGCTTTGTTTTCGGCATTGTTTGCCAAGGAAAGTATTGCACTATGATTTTATGGCATTATTTTTGCAAGTCACAAATACCTTACTTGTTATTTGGTTTTATAAAGTTATCATTTTATACTCTGATTTTATTGTTCAAATGATCTACTTTAAGCTTGTTTCCCATTTACACCCTATTCATGGAACTGATGATCATTTAGTTTGTGACACTCACCACCTTATCTCCCTTTTTACAGATAGTGATCAACCTAGCATGCATTTATCAGCACCTATTGTCTACCGCATATAGGTAAAGGCATCTCATAGCATTTTATCCCGAGTCGCTCTACTGCTAGAGGTCGAGTCATTTGTAATGTATTTTATTTTTGTAAGTGGACACTAGTTTCAACAAAAATGTTCAGCTGGAGATTATAGACTATAATGTACTTTTTCAATTATATGGAATAAAGGTTAAGTTGATTTATTTTGACTATTGTTCAAATTATATGACAAAAAGTTATACGGTTCAAAGCAATTATCTAGATTTGGGGAATGAATATATCATATCAACAAAAGTTTTAATTAAGGCTTGTTCAGGATTTGGTGAACTCTCCCACAAGAATCGAACGCTAGTAGCGATCGAGGAGTGGTCATTACACAATTAATCACCTAATTGATCTTAAGATTTACAAGGTTAGGCTAAAACACTTACAAAAGATAAGAGTAAAAAACAAATGTTTAAGATAAGGTTTTTGCTCTTTTTGTCTCTCTCAAATTCATTGGAACTCCTTTTTATCATTTTTGACCATTGGAGATGCCTTTTATACTTTGACAAATCAATTATAACAGCTTGAGACAGAAACTAGCTATTACAAATAGTTTTTGACTATTAGTTTGTCCTTTTGCACTTAAATTCAAAATTTGCTTGCAACATTCCTTTAACATGTTAAAAACAGACTTTAACTGAGTAAGCTTTCTCTATCTGTTATATTGCTTTCCTATGTTAACTAGCCAGTTGTAACTCTAACTGATTAAAAAGTCGCTATTTTCAAGCAACATTTTCCACCAGCCTTCTTTTGACTGATTAAAGCATCACTCCGTTTAACTTAATTGATTGAAGTAGGCTCTAGTCGATTAGAAATTCTTAAACTTTGAATCTCATGGTTTGCTACCTTTGAATGGTCAATGATTTTTGAATTTGACTTTTGATGCTTTTTGAAATTTCAACTTTGACCTTTAACCAATTAACTCCTCTACCTTAACTGATTAAAAGGCTTATATTTTGTACTCATGTAGTGCCATGAATTGCCTTAACTAAATAATGCAACATGCTCACTAGTTAATAGTTTTTTGTTATCACTTGTTCTTTGTTGCTTTAACTAATTAATCATTCTTGTATTATAGCAAGCTTTTTAACTTTCTTTCAAACAACATTTTCATTAAAAGATTCAATTTTAATCCCACACAGTTAAGTAATGTAGTTAGACATTAAAGAATAAGGAATGTTTTGTTATCTTCTTAAAGTAGAGTATCTGAGTTAGTACATTAGGGAGCAGTTGGCAAGGGACAAGCCACGGTTTTACTTTAACAACTTAGGACATTTAGACAACCAATGTTGTGGTTTCAAGTATCTTTCTTATTTATGGTTTTGAAGCATTTGTTCTATTTGATCTCGAGTCAACACATTCTGTTGTATCTCTATGTTTTGTTGTAAAATTAGGTGTTGATCATACTTTGATGGAAATTGGTTTGGTAATAACTACTCCACTTAAGGAGATATTTGTTGCTCAATTTGAGTATAAGTCTTGTGTAGTTCAAATGAGGAATAAAGACACACAAGCCACTTTGATTTTGCTCAATACGTTGGCCTTTGATGTGATTTTGGGTATAAATATGCTATCGCTAAATTTTGCTAGTGTGGATTGCTATCACAAACTACTTAGATTTGATTACCCAAAGGAGTCATCTTTTAGTATTCAACTTGATTGCAGTATTGCTATAACCAATATGGTTTCTCACATGATAACAGGGAAATTGTTGCAACATGGATGCTAAGGATTTTTGGCAGTTATTAGAGATACTTAGGTAGAGGTCAGAAGTATGGCCAATGTGCCTATAGTTAAGGAGTTTCTTGATGTGCTTTTGAAAGAACTACTTGACTTACCTATGATAGGGAGCTTGAGTTTTGTATAAAATTGGTAAAGGATACTCGACTGATATTCATTCCACCATACCAGATAGTACTAGTAGAACTTAAGGATCAGCTGGAAGATTTATTAAATAAGGGTTTTATAGTGCGTCACCATGGGTCAATATTGTTTGTAAGGAAAAAGATGGATCACTCAGGCTATGCATTGATTACCGATGGCTTAATAAGGTAACGATAAAGAATAAGTATCCCATTCCTCGTAGTGATGATTTGTTTGATTAGTTGTAAAGAGCATAGTGTTTCTTCAAGATTGATCTTCGTTTTGGTTACCACAAACTTAAGATTAGGCAAAAAAATGTGCCTAAGACTACAATTCATACTAGGTCTGGACATTATGAGTTTTTGGTTATGTCATTTGGTCTTACAAACACCTCGATAGCTTTTATGGACATGATGAATTGGATGTTCAAACCATATTTGGACAATTTCGTGGTAGTATTCATTGATGACATTTTGGCATACTTGAGGAGTAAGGAGAAACATGAACAACATCTTAGGATTGTGCTTCAAGTGTTGAGAAATCATCAATTGTATGCCAAATTCTCCAAGTGTGAGTTTTGGCTTAATAGTGGTAGTGCCTTGGGTCATGTGATTTCTAAAGAAAGAGTTATGGTAATCCCAAAGAAAATAAAGGCAATGGAGAAATGGCCAAGACCAACCTCTGTGATGGAGATTTGTAGCTTTTTAGGTTTAATAGGATATTACAAACAATTTGTCAAGGATTTCTTTAAACTTACAACACCGATGACTAGACTAACTTAAAAGAATATGAAGTTCCAATGGAATGATACTTGTGAGGAAAGTTTGGAAAGCTCAAGAGTTGTCTTAATTTAGCTCTCATACTTAGCCTACCGTAGGGCATATGTGGATGTAGGGTTTATTGTGATGCCTCACATGTTGGTTTAGGATGTGTGTTAATGAAACATGGCAAGGTCATAGCCTATACCTCTAGACAATTGAAAAAGCATGAGCAAAATGATTCTACTCATAACTTAGAGATGGCTGCCATGGTGTTTGCATTTAAGATTTAGAGACATTACCTTTAATTTATGAGATCTACACCGATCATAAGAGTCTCAAGTATGTTTTTGAGCAAAGAGATCTCAATCTTAGGCAACATTGATGGATGGAGTTGCTTAAAGATTATGATTGCATTATCATATACCATCCTAGTAAGGCCAATGTGGTAGCTAATGCCTTGAGTCAAAAGTCTATGAGGAGTTTAGCTCATATCACTATTGGTAAAAGACCCTTGGTGAGGGATATCCATGGTTTGGGAGAAATAAGAGTACATCTTGAGGTCAATGATACTGATGCTATATTAACACATTTTCGAGTTAAACCTATGATACTTGATCACATTAAGGAAGCCCAAGATAATGATGATTAGGTGAACAAGGGAATTAGGGGTAGCACTTAGAGATACCAACGGGTTACTTCACTATGGAAAAAGAGTGTATGAGCCAAATTTGGATAGGTTCAGAAGAGAGATTCTTGAGGAGGCACATTTCTTGACTTATGTAGTACATCCCAATCCACCAATATGTAGCATGATTTGAGTGAGATATACTAGTGGGAGGGCATAAGAAAGATGTAGCTGAGTTTATGGCAAAATGTTTAGTATGCCAGTAGGTTAAGTGTCACAACCTAAATTTCGGGTGATGACTAGCTCATGGACCCAATGGGCATAGCCCATTAAGCCCAATCAAGCCTTTCTAAGTAATCATGTTCAACATTTCATAAATCTTGCATTACCATTCCTAAACAACAATTTGTAACTCAGAACTCAATGTATTTCAGTACGAAACATGTATACCCAATATTTATATTCATATTATCTCAAAGTACTGTCATTCATTGTCATCTCATAATGGCATCATTAATCTAAAATATACATCATTTATAACATGACTCCTAATAGTTTACGTTACATATACGTGTACACAGACAAAATACTCTCAATCGTCAGTGGAGTGACTTTGAATAAAGGCACAGCTACTGAGATGCCATAGTACCTACCAAAAGACGAGCATGCATGGATGACTTGGTCTAGGCCCCAACTGCCTCTAAATCTAAAGACTTGGTCTAGGCCCCAACTGCCTCTAAATCTAAAGACATGAAGTTTAAAAATGTGACTATAAACCCAGTGAGTGAACATAGGAAGGGAACAAGGAATCGATAAGGAAAATTTGGAAATTATGATGCACTTGTTTCAAAAACAATGCAATTGAGTTAATTTCTTACTAAAAACCCATCATTTCAAACTTTGATTAATAACCTCATAGTATTGAAAAACCCATGATCAATCCATGAAGTTCAATGGGTAAAAATCTGCCAAAATCAAGCAAGGTAACAAGCATGACAACAAGTTTCTCGCTGTAGTGAGAAACATCCATGGTTTGCATATATTTTAGTTTTTCAAGCCTATCTCCCACTACCAAAGTCCAATTGACATGATTTTTGAGTCATTAGAAAGCTAAGAGGTTGGGATATAATTTTGATGTTGACCACTTTGCCCAATTCTATTTAAAAGGTGGCTAAAATATTTTTCAAAATGAAAACACTTTCTCACTATAGCGAAAAGGAATTCTTGGTTTGCACATGTCTCTGTTTTTCAAGTATATCTCACACTACATATGTCCAATTGACATGATTTTTTAACCATTAGAAAGATAAGAAACTGGGATACAACTTTAATGTTTATCACTTTGCCTAGTTCTGATTGTAAGATGGTCAAAATCATTATTAAAGTGAAAGTAATGCATAGAAATCTAGAATCACCTGAGAGTTTCTGGCTGCAGCGAGAATCCGTTCTCGCTGCAACGAGATTCGAGACAGATGACCATTAAAGGGTTTTCAGATGCCACAAAATCCATCGCTACCATATTGCACATCAAAGTGAACACATTGACGATAATCAAGTTATCAACATTTAAAACAAGCACATATTATAGTTATAAAGTTGTTATTACATATACATATATAAACACATATAAACAAGCACACCACTCCACTTCAATCATCGTCATGTGCACTCCTTACTCGCACATTTCAACATCATTAGCTCATGTGCACTCCCTACTCACACATAGCTGAGTCATCATCGGCTCAGTGCACTCTCTACTCGCACATAACCAGGTTATCATCGACTTATGTGCATTCCCTACTTGCACATAGTCGAGTCATCATCATCACACAATATTATTTATTAAAGTACAACATATACTCATATATATCCACAAAATAGAGGAGCACATGGATTCATCCTTTTCCCATTTCACAACATCCAAATATTTTACCAAGGACTTGTTCCTAAGGCACCCGTTTTTGAAAAAAAGTTGGATAAAATCATTCAAACGTTTTGTTCAACTACATTCACATTCCCAAAACAATTTTGAAATGCAAGTTCACTCACCTGACAAAACTAGCATCGACAAGTTCCTAATCCTGGTAATCCTGAAATATCATTAAAACCTTGGTGAGCTTGGAGGCATGAAGATCATCAAGAAAACCTAATATTTCCAAGAAAATAAACTTGAAAAAATTAGGAAATAAAATATGAAAATATAACCATAAATTCAAAATTTTCAAAAATTGGAAATATATACCTTTCAACCTTAAAAATGAAGATTTGAAGCCAAAAATCCAAGTGTTGTTGAAAGTGAAGTAGAGATAAAAAATAAAGGAAACAAGGGGAGATTTTTCTTTCTCTCTCTTAGGGTTTAGATGTGCTGAAAATTGGTGTTAAAGGTTGTAAATTTGGTACCCAAGAAGTTAGAAGAAGAAAGAAGCAAGAAAAGAAAGGAAATGAAAAGAAAACAAGGAAAATCACATGGAAAAATTTGATTTTCATGGACTTGAAATGAAAATGGTGTTGGTGGGTGGGGAGGAAGAAAAAGTTGCTGGAAGCTAGAAGAAGAAGCTGGAAATTGATAGAGCTTTAGATATTTATAGCCAAAGTTTATCCAAGTTTCATGTAATTTACCAAAATGCCCTTAACATGGTGGCTTTGTCTTCCTCTCATCTTTTGTGCAATCTTTTTACTTTTTGACATTAAGACAAACTCCATAATAGTATAGAAATACCTGAATTCATGGAAACTTAAAAATTTTGACCTGATATGCAAAATGACCATTTTACCCCTACCATGGAAATCGTTATTATTTCCATTTCTTTCATTATTTTATTCTCATTTTCATCATTTATTTATTCCTTAGGCCTACTTAGGCCTTTATAATATTAAAAAACCCACTTCTGAAAACTCACTAGAAAAATGATCAAATTATCCCTAGTCCATGTTATCGCGTCTACTTCTAGCTACGTGTCTATAGAGGTCGAGGTTTCATAGGTTCACTTTTGAATTACCCTTTTTAACTTAGTAATTAACCTCAATTGGCAACCGTAAACTTTATTAGCCACCATATCAAAATACAGGGTACTACAGTTTCCCCCACTTAAAATGAATTCATCCTCTAATTCAAATTGGCATGGGGTGAATAATCAAAGTTCTGAAGTTTTATCACATCACTTTTGTAGGGCATCTTAACATAGAATCTTGGTTTATGCATCATATTGACTTCCAATCTTATAGAAAACTTGACAATGTCATAATATATAATTATGTGTACTACTTTTATTGGATCCAAACAATATCATCCTTTACCTTATGAAGAGAATTCAAATATGCTATTAATTTTGGTCACACTTAAATCAAATCATCCTTAAATCATCAATTGTGCATGTTTACTTAACCATCCACAACTCCTCTACCTTGGTCCTTTATCAAACCTTCCAATATTCAAGCATCTATTCCACCATTTGTTGGTCCTAAATATGGGTGCTAGAGGGGGGGGGGGGGGGGGTGAATAACACTATTATGAGACCTTGTCAAGCTCTATTAAAAGACGGTATTATACCGAGTGGTACAACCAAGTGAAATCGAGCCTTGAACTAGTTCAAATAGAAATTTTAAGAGGAATTTGAAAATTCTGAAACCCACAGAATGACTTAGAATAGTGATTCGGAGTTTAAGGTCCAATTTGGAGTCAAACGGGAAAATTGACCAGTTAGGGACAAAACGATTATTTTTTCATTTGATGATAAAATGGAGATTTTTGGCCAAGATTTGATCACATTGGACCAAGAATAATTATATGAAATATAATTATGATTATTTGAGTATAAAATGAAGTTTAGTAGTGAAAAATTGTGATTCTCGATATTTTTGGAGCATAAAGGTAAAATGGTAATTTTGACATTAGAGGACTAAACGTGAATTTTTTTGAAAAGATTTTTACCCCATTTGATTAATATTGATCAATATTAGTGTTATTTGAGGTTGAAAAGTAGAAATAATGTGATTCCGATACATTTCGAAGTATAGGGGCAAAATCATAATTTTACCATCCTAGGGGTAAAACGGTAATTTTTCACCACTAGAACATTTTTTCCAGCTATGATCATCTTTTATTCACATCTTGACTTTGACTAATCACGTGGTGGAAAAATTTGGAAGAAAAAGTCAAAAAAGTTAAAAAATTGGCCAATGGCATTATGCCATGTGACAAGCTATTTTATTTTATTATTAAAGCCTAAAAATCAGCCATAAAACTCATTTTTCTCTCTCCAAATTCTGAACAAACCAGATTCAAAGGAAAACAAAAGAGAACAAAGAGAAAAACAAGAAAACCTAGCCAAAAATTCAAGAAAAAGTGTGATTTTCAAGGAAAATCAAGTGAAAAAGGTAACATTTCTTCACTTTTGCTTATGATCTACAATACCCATGCATTTCTTTCCATTTTCTATGGTTGAGAGGCATGATATCATGATGAATTCAATTCTGAAAAATGGGTATGGAAGAGGAATTGTTGTTGGAATAATTTGATTTTAGACTATGTTGATGTTTAGAGGTAGTTAAGCATGGTTATGAACAAAAACACAAAAGAAATATTGAATTTCTCTACGGTTCTTTGTTGGCCGAACCATGAGGGCTGAATATCAATGGGAGATTGTTTTTATTTCAAGGAAAATGGCTTAGAAAATGATGAATTATGTTGAAACGGTTATATAGGAAAAATTTCGATGCTAATGCACCAAATGATCAATTTTTTCTATAAGGAAATGTGAGGGTTCTAATGCTGAATTTAGCTTTATTTGAATGATATGTGGTGAATTAAGGTATTAGAAGAGAAATGAATTAAATTGGAGGTGATTTGGACACAATCGTTAATTAATCGGGTGATTGGTCGAATTTAATCGATACCGCGAATCGGACGCATTTTTGCAATTACATATCAAGCATTAGTAATTTAAAGTAGTTTATATCAATTTAGGGATAATATAGTAAATTCCTTGACTTGGTTATTTGTCAAGGTGGGGAGACGTTCGGAAAAGGCAAAGGAATTGCGCTTGAGGACTATTAGTTCTAGTGCACCTGGAATCCGGATTTTTGACACTGTGAGTGAATTTGCATTTCAAAATTTATTTGGGAATTCTAATTAAGTTGAAATGAAATGCGTGAATGATTATATCTAATTCTCATTTAAAAATGAATCCCGAGAACAAGCCTTTAGTGAAAATATTTCTGTGATGTTAAATATGATTGCGATGCATCTGTGTATATCTGTATGATGCCTACATGTATTGTTGAGAAATTGTGTGAAATTGAGTGTACTGAATCTGTGTACCCTTGTATTATGCTAATATGCATTATTAATAAATTATGGTGAAATTGATGCAATCGTGCATGTGCGGAGTGGGAAGTGCAAATGCTGGTTTAATGATAAAGGTTGTGATTATTACTACCGTGCATGTGCAAAGTGGGGATGGCGATACGTAGCGCCCACAATTTCCTAGAAATTCAGAGGTGTGCAAAATGGGTTGCTGAGTGACCCCCATGCCTGAGTGAATAATGCACATGCCAGTAATGGTGTGCAAAATGGGATGCTAAGTGACCCCTATGCTTGAGTGAATAATGCACATGCCTGTAATGGTGTGCAAAGAGGGATACTGAGTGATACCCCTTATCGAGTACTCTGATAGTTATTTATTTGTACCACCAAGGACAGTGAAGACTTGACGGTGTATATGATTGTTCTTGTCTTTGTGTGTATATGTGTGATTGTGTGGTATGTGAAACCCTTGTTTGTGACGGTTTGTGATAAACCGTTGATTTTGCTATCTTGCTTGATAGAATGATTGGTGAATGAAATTGTACGTGATACATATGCATATATGAATTGTACGGGTTATGAAACCCTTATTATGTGATGGTTTGTAAACAACTGTCGATTTACTACTTTGCTAGAATGATCGGTGTAAATTCAAGGATGTCTAATCCTTGAATGCATAATAAATTTTTGGGATAAGTGGAAAGGGTTTAAATATTAGCTAGATCAAAAACTGTCTCGTTTTCAATCGGTGCATCATGATTGTCAAATTTCCTGGTTAAGATTGCTTAGTCCCTTCTAATATTCACTCACTGAGTTTCATACTCACGTTTTATAAAAATTCATGTTTTCAGATCGAGAGACTATTGGACCCTAGATCAAGGAGTCCTAGCAGTGCATCTCCTAGTTAGAAATTGGGCATTCAATAGCATCCCATTTCTTTTATTATAAATGTCTCCGCTAGAAGTCATGGGTTCTTTTGTATTGTGAATACAATCTAACTATGTGAATATGTGTATGCAATGTAAATTACTAAATATATGACTGGTATGTTGCATGTATATTGTTGCTAATAATGCCATTATGAGTCGGCTTTGTGTGCATTGGGTGCATTGCGTGTGGATGCCTCACATGATCATACGTGGAGTAGCGTAAATGAAAATAGGCTTGCTTGGGCTTGGTGAGCTATGCTCATTGGGTCCATGCGCCGATCATGGCCAGGGAAATTGGGTCGTGACAACTATATCGACTTTTTTGGTGGGATTGAGACTTGATCTCAAAACAAAGAAAGTATAACAATGAAAGCAATGCACAAATGATTTATAATGGTTCGGTCCAAGACCTACATCCACAACCTTGATTATCTAGCCAAGGATTTACAAACCAAACACTAAACGATGGAATTCACAAGCTCCCACCAAGCTTTCACAATGGCTTTTCCAAGGCTTAGCCACAACCTTTACACTAGTTTTTCACGAGATCAACTAAAACCCAAGGTGGCTTTCCAAGGCTCAACCATAACCTATCACTAGTTTTTTCCAGGCTAAACTAAAACCCCAATGTGGTTTTTCAAGGCTTAACCACAACCTTTACTCTAGTTTTTCACAAGCTAAACTAGAACCCACAATGAGGTTTTCCAAGGCTCAACCACAACCTATCTCTAGTTTTTCACGGGCTAAACTAGAACCCACAAGCATCCAAGCAAACCTTGCTTGATGTAAACACATAGAGTGAAACACTCACTCTAAGGATACAATGATGGAAAGAAGAAAGTACCTAGTGATCACACGGTTGATCTAAATGGTACAAGTTTAAGTGCTAAACTCAAATACAAAGAATAAGTGTTGAGGTTCAATGAAGAGTACAAAGGATTTTCAAGTTTGCTACTTTTTCTTGGCTTGAATATAATGGAGTCTTTGTTAATGAAGCCAAAAGATGTCAAAAGTTGGTTCCTTGGCATTTGGAGATCCTTTTATAGTTGGAGAAGCTTGTCTGATGGCTGTTGGGACATTTTTGACCGTTAGAAACAGTTTGGGGAAGATTCTAGCCGTTTTCTTGTTTTGTAGTGGCTTGGCAGATGAAGCAAATAGAGAGCACTTAGGCGACTAAAATTTTTCCCTTAGTCGACTAAGTTGGTTTTGTTTCAGATGCAGATTCTAGTGAGCGCTTATCGACTAACCCCATTTTCTTAGTCGATTAACTTGATTCTGTTTCTTACCAAGCTTCACCCTTTCACTTCTCCACTTTGACCTTTGTTCAGCCACTGATCTTTCTTGTAATATCAGGGGACTTCTTTTATAATGTTCATCCTTGTTCCTTATATAAATCATATCTTTAAGTGCTTATTAGGAAGATTGAAATAACATTTCTTTGTAGTTATTTCCCCTGCACACTTAGTTAGAAATGTCAGACACAAATGACATGGGAATGTTTTATTATCATCAAAAACTAATGGAGTCAACAATCTCCCCCTTTTTGATGATGACAAAACATCCCTTGATTAATAACATGGTGCCTTTTTAATATCTTTTTCAGTTTCTACTGAGAATGAGGATTGTTCCCCCTAAATTCATGCTACCCTTAAGTGTGTGCATATTTTTCATCCATTCCAGCAAGTTTTTATCTTAGTTATATTTCTAGTGACATTATACATACTTGCTTCTGATAGAAAATGTTCATATATGTAGATTTAAGAGCAAATGACATGGTGACAGATTTTATCAGATTTTCTACTTCTGCAGATTTTTGTCAATAGCTTGTAATTTCCAGATTTCATCATGTTAGCTCCAGATTTCATTCAAACCATCATTTTTCTAGCAAATTCTTTATAAACTATCATCCATATGTACTCAAGCACATATTCAACTTTGCATTATTGTGTCAGAATAGGTTCATCAGCATATTTATTCAATATTAGCACAGCATCAGAAAATTGACACAGCATTTCAAAGATATCAGTAGAAAATTTCCAATAATGCTTCATAATGCCATAGATATCATTTTCAAAGTTCAAGCACTTCAAATAGCTATCAACAAGCATATTCAAAACATCCACAAAGTTAGCTAAAATTAAAAGCATTGTTTGAATGCCATTTTGGCATAAATATCCAACAAAATAGTAATAAGAAATATTGTTCCAAAAATACCCCTAGTCTTGTAATTACTACTTGTCTACCTCTACCCTCAGGATTTTTGTTTTTCTTGATATATTCCCTAAAGGTCCAGTACCTCTACCCTCAGATTTTTTTTATTTTTTTTGTAAATACTACTCCCCCTTTTTGTCATCATCAAGGAAGGGGTCTGAGATGTCAACCTTCAAAGGGAGATGATGTAGACTCAAGGGACATAGTTTGTTCCCACCAAGGATTTAGGGGAACATGAGAGGGTGGTTTCAAAGGGGGTTGAGAGGCTGCTTCAGGAGTTTGCTGAGGAGGTTGAGAAGGTATCTTTGTAGCTTTCTCTGGAGTTGTCTGATCAAAAACTTCTATTGGGGCTTGAGGAGTGCTTGTAGGAGGTGATTTTACTTTTTCTACCAATCTTGAAGACTTTTTTGTTCTTAGAGGTATTGATTTTCTTACTGTCTTCTTCTGTCTCATGGTAGGAGGTTGAGGCTTAGATGCAAGAGATGTGTTTTTGGCTTTTGCTTTTCCTTTGTTCTTCATTTTTTTTCTGCAGCTCTCTATTCTGGGGTCATTGCTGAAGCAGCTTGAGCTACTACTGCCTCTTTTTCTGCTTGCTCTTCTCTTGCCATTTGATAAAACAGTCCCATGACAAACATTTCATCAGAATGAGGAGGTGATGCTTCTTGTTCAGGTGGTGGTGAAGATTCATGCTTAAGAGAACCAAGTGGTGAACCAACTACCTCAGTGCCTTGGTCAGATGTTTTCTTTCTTGCTGAAGTGGTTTGGTAAGGTTCTTCAAGTTCTGGTTCAAGGTCATGATGACTAGGACTTGCACTTTGGTAGGCTGATCCTTTAGCTTGGAATTCAAGGCTTGCATCTTGGAATTCAGAACCTTCTGGTTGCAAGGTTGATCTTTCAGCACCTTGTCTTTCTGGTGCCATGCTTTCAGTAGTAAAGGAGTCAGCATCAGCAGGTCCAGTTGGTATTTTAGATTTGGCTTTCAAGCTGGCTTCAATTTCATTCATTCTTTCTTCAATTTGGACAAGCTTAGCTCCTTGATCAGTGAGCTTTGCATCCATTCTCATTAGCAAATTGAACATAACTTCATTTGAGAATGAAGGGGTTGCTGTTTCTAGTTGTGTGGGGGCTGCCTTTGGCTGAGTTTGAACTGAAGTGATCTTCGAGGTCTTGCTGAAGGTGTCCCTATACATTCTGTATCCCATGTTGATCAGACTTCTTAGGTAGATTGGTTGGTCTCTGCTCTTGACCATATCCATATTATACATCTTTGCCTATACTCTTTTTTTCTTCACAAGAGATGTGATCACATTCCCATAAAGCAAATGGATCTTCTCTAGTTTACATGCTGCCCTCATCTTTTCAATCATGAACCATCCAAGGTTCAGAACTTCACCAGTGAATGCATGCTCCATCAGCCAAAGGTCTTGAAGGTTGATGTAGCTTAGGCTACCACTTCTACCATGCAGATTTGCAGCTACAAAGTAATGCAGGATTCTAAATTATGGACTAATAATCAGTCTTGCATTGCTCTTTGAAGAGAATTTTTCCTTTTTCTCGGTGACAATTTCCCACACAGAAGCAGGATCATACTTGTCAAGCATTTCATACTTTCCATTTTCTCCTTCTATTCCTAACAGGTTACTCAAGTCGGAAGCTGTAACTAAGAATTCTTTCCCATTCAGAAATACATTCAGATTTTCTTCTGAATAGTCCTTTAAATCATCAATCTCTCTTTCACTAAATGCAACGCTAGCAGAGAATTCTTTAACTAAAGTAGCACTATACATTCTGTCTTTAAAAGAGCTATACTCCTTAATGCTCAGTTCATTGAAGTAATCAGTCAAACTTGTTTGGAGTTCAAGAGTTTCATTGAAACTCTCTCAGTCAATGTGCTTCTCGCATGTAATGGGAGCATTTTTGATTTTCCTGAACCTTTCTTCATGAATTTTATTCCTAAATTTCAAGGAAGAAGCAGATGATGTACCTTTTTCTCCTTTGCTCTTCTTTCCCAATTTCTCAGTTTTTTTTTCTCTTTTTGTTTCTTCTTTTGAGAATCTTTTTCAGTCCTTTTTGTTACAGAACTCGAAGTTCTTTTTTGTTTCTTTTTTGGGTGCTTAGCTTCGGGGTTTTCCGCTATTGGTCTCTTCCCCTTTTTCTTTGCAAGCAAATCCTTAAGCAGAGTCGACTTGGCCATTGCGATTTTTGAAGATAATTTTCACTTAGGGTTTTGAGATGTAATAGAATGAGGGTTCTTGGTTGATTTCAAAGGAGGAAGAAAAGCAAATACCATTGTTTGGGTTGAGAGAATCGGTTTTCTAAAGGTTAAGAAGTGATTGACAGTTTCCAACTTAGAAAACTGTCTGCCTCCCTCTTAACAAATGCCTTATTTTCCAAAATTTCAAAAACTCCCGCTCATATTTTACTATTTACTGTTTCAGGTTTTCCCTTTTTATTTTGTCACCCGGTAGGCACAATATTTCATTAATTTAATCCTTTATCACTCAACTATCAGTTCTTTTGATCTAATAAAATAGAATGCTCTTAGTTGACTGAGTTTCATACTTTAGTCGACTAAGTTTCTTCTGTTTTTCTCTATTCAGTCTAGACTTCTTCCTATAATTCTTCCAAGCAATACATTCCTAGATTTCTTCTAATTTCACAGAATCTATCCTCACTAAGGGGTTTTGTAAATATATCAGCAAGTTGGTGCAATGTGCTCACGAATTCAATATTGATTTCTCTCTTAGTTACATAATCTCTAATAAAGTGATGTCTAATCTCAATGTGTTTAGTTCTTGAGTGTTGTACAAGATTCTTTGAAATATTTATAGCACTGGTGTTGTCACAATATATGGGAGTGTTATTCATGGACAACCTGTAGTCTCTTAATTGTTGCTTAGTCCATAAAACCTGTGCACAACAACTTCCTAGGGACACATATTCTGCTTCAGCAGTGGACAATGTCATAGAATTTTGCTTATTGCTTGACCAACATACAAGTATGCTTCCTAGCAGCTGACATGTTCCACTTGTGCTTTTCCTATCAGTTCTACTTCCTACAAAGTCAGCATCTGAATATCCTACAAAACTGAATGGTGAATCTTTTGAATACCAAATTCCTAAGCTTGGAGTTTCTATGAGATATCTAAATATTCTTTTCACAACAGTAAGGTGTGTTTCTTTAGGTTGAGACTGAAATCTAGCACATAAACACACACTAAACTGAATATCTGGTCTACTTGCAATCAAGAAAGAAGAGATCCAATCATACCTTTATAGAGCTTTTGATCTACATCTTTACCTTTCTTATCAGCATCGAGCTTTGTAGATGTACTCATTGGTGTGTTGATGGATTTCAGTTTCAGCATATCAAACTTTTTGAGCATGTCTTGAATGTATCTGTCTTGGCTAATAAAAGTTCCTTCTTTGCATGGTTTGATTTGAAGGCCAAGAAAGTACTTCAATTCTCCCATCATGCTCATATCGAATTCTCCCTACATTTCTTTAGCAAAGTTCTTGCAAAGAGATTCATTAGTAGCACCACATATTATGTCATCAACATAGATTTGAACTATGATTAGATCATTTAGGTATCTCTTGATAAACTGTGTGGTGTCAATGCTGCCCCTAACATAGTCTTTTTCTACCAGAAATTTAGAAAGCCTTTTATACCAAGCTCTAGGAGCTTGTTTCAATCCATACAAGTCTTTATGAAGTTTAAGGACATTATCTAGTTTTTTGAAATCTTCAAAACTAGTAGGTTGTTCAACATATACCTCTTATTGAATAATTCCATTAAGGAATGCACTCTTCACATCCATTTGGTATAGCTTGAAGTTCATATGACAAGCAAAGGCAACTAATAATCTTATGGCTTCTATTCTAGCTACCGGAGCAAAGGTTTCTTCATAATCTATTCCTTCCTCTTGATTATATCCTTTTGCCACCAATCTTGCTTTGTTCCTTACAACATTTCTTTGTTCATCAATCTTGTTTCTAAACACCCATTTAGTGCCAACTATAGGATGATTTGAAGGCTTAGGCACTAGTGACCATACATTATTTCTCTTGAATTGCTCCAGCTCCTCTTGCATGGATAAAATCTAGCTTTCCTCTTTTTCAGCTTCTTCAAAACTTTTAGGTTCAATTTGAGAAATGAATGCTGAAAATTCACATGTCTCCCTAGTTCCTTTCCTAGTCTTAACTCTATGAGATATGTCACCTATGATTTATTCTTGAGGGTGATCTCTCACATATCTCCAGCTTCTAGGTAAGTCACTATGCTAGATTTCTTGTCTTTGTAAGTTTTCAAGTGGTGGAGCTACGGGTTCTTCCCTAGATGAGTTTTCCTCATTATTTTTGCTATCATCTAGACTCATTTCTTCCATGTTTCTTTCTAGATTTTCTAAATTTTCATCATCCTCATGAGCTTCCTTTTCAACATAGATTGATTCATCAAAAACTATATGGACAGATTCTTCAACATTTATTATCCTTTTGTTGAAAACTCTATAAGCTTTTGAGTTCATGGCATATCCCAAGAATATTGCTTCATCACTTTTAGCATCAAACTTCCCTAATGGTTGTTTTCCATTGTTCAAAACAAAGAATTTACAGCCAAAGCTCCTAAGGTGAGAGATGTTTGGCTTTCTTCCTTTGTACAATTCATATGGGGTCTTTGAAATGATTGCTCTAATTGAAACTCTATTAAGTATGTAAGCTGCTGTATTTACAACTTCAGCCCAAAAGTACTTAGGAAGGTTATTCTCACAAAGCATGGTTCTTGCCATCTCTTTCAATGTTTTATTTTTTCTCTCCACAACTCCATTTTGCTGGGGTGTTATAGGTGCTGAAAAGTTATGTTCCAACCCTTTTTCATTGCAATATTTCTCAAACTCATCATTTTCAAATTCTCCTTCATGATCACTCCTAATCCTAATAGTGGATGTACCTCTTTCGTTCTCAACTTTCTTGCAATATCCTATGAAAGCTGATAATGCATCATTCTTGTGAGCAAGGAAATAAACCCAAGTGAATCTAGAATAATCATCAACAATCATTAAACTATAAGATTTGCCACCTAGACTTGTGGTGCTAATTTGACCAAAAAGATCAATATGAAGATTTCAAGAGGTCTCGATGTTGACACAACATCCTTAGCTCTGAATGATGTTCTGACTTGTTTTCCTAACTGACATGCTTCACATACTCTATCATTTTCAAACATAATGCTAGGTAGTCCAATAACTAGGTCTTTCTTAATTAGTTTCGACATGGTGCTTAAGCTAACATGTCCTAGTCTCTTATGCCACAACCAACTATCATTTTCTGCTTTGGCTACAAAGCACATTTCACTATCTTTTTCTAGATCTTCAAGAAAGATGACATACATGTTTCTCAATCTTTTTCCTATGAAGGTAGTCTTGTTAGTGCCTATGTCTATTGCTTCACATTTGTTGGAATCAAAACAAACCTTAAACCCTTTGTCACATAGCTGACTTATGCTTAACAAATTATGCTTAAAGCCTTGAACAAATAACACATGACCAATATGAGTACATGAGTTCTTACCAACCGTACCTATACCTTGAATTCAACCTTTTGAATTATCTCCAAATGATACGGTACCTCATCTTTTCTTATCTAGCTGTGCAAATAACATTTCATCCCCTGTCATGTGTCGAGAGCAGCCACTATCCATGTACCATGACTGTTTCTTCTTGTGTTGAGCCTTTGACCATATTTCTTTTTGGCGCAGCTCAACCTACAAAAATATGGTTTAGTTTTTCTTGATAGGTACCCATGCTTTGATAGGTCATTGAATGTTAGTGTCAATAAAATAACCTTTTGGTACCCATATTTTTCTGGTTTTCTGCACATTTAGTTTTTTGACACAATCATGTGATAAGTAACCATTTTTTCCACAACAATAGCATCTAGATGATGCTTTACGATGATTCTTCTTACAATATGAATTTTTCTTTAAAGAATCATTGTCTAAACACTTAAGAGCTGTATTTTCATCAAGAGCCTTTTGTAAAGCATCAGTTTTATTTTCCAGCTCTACTTTCATGATTTCAAAATCTGTTTTTGAGTGTTCCAGTTCAGTTTGAATCAAATTTCTTTGTTCAAAAATAGAGTTGAAATCGAGTTTTATGTTTTCCAAATCTTTTTCAAGTGATGTAGCCTTTTTCTTCAGATTTTTGTATTTTAAAAACAGGCTTTCAAACTCATCACATAACTCATCATACTCATCTTGCAAATCATTCATAGATATATTACAAGTCGATAAGCATACCTCTGTTTCATCATCCTTTGCCATCAGGCAAATGTTTGCTCTTTCTTCTGAGCTTCCTTCATCAGATTCTGTGTTTGAATCACTATCTGACCAGGTTGCAGCAACCATTGCCTTTTTTGATTTTCTATTTTTCCTTGGAGTTTCTTCCTTCAGTAATGGACATTCAGATTTGTAGTGTCCTGGTTTTTTGCATTCGTAGTAGATCACTTCTTCCTTGTTATTGCTTTCATTCTTGTTTTTCTTCCATGAAGGACCTTGATCCCTTTTAAAGAATTTTCTTACAAATTTTTGATTCTTTCTTCCCATCAGTTTTCTCAATCTTTTTGCAACAAGTGCAAGTTCATCATTATCATCGCATAAGAGTTCTTCCAGCTCTTCTTCAAGGATGCTGGCTTTGAGTGCTATGTTCTTCTTCTTCTCTTTTGCCTTTCTTTTATCGTCTTCTTCTTCTTCCTTGAGCTCCAGCTCATGTCTGATGAGTGACCCGCATATTTCATCGAGTGTGATGATGTTCAAATCTTTGGCTTCTCGAATAGCAGTCACCTTTAGCTTCCAAGACTTAGGTAGACTCCTAAGAAATCTTTTTACAAGCTCGTGCTCAAGGATAGGTTTTCCTAGTTGGTTAAGCTTATTTGTAATGTTTGTGAACCTATCAAATATGCTGGTGATGTCTTCACCAGGTTCCATTTTGAACATCTCATAACTGTGGGTCAGGAGGGCAATCTTGGACTCCTTAACTTGATAAGTCCCTTCATTAATTATTCTTAACTTGTCCCACACTTGCTTAGCTGTTATACAACTTGAGACTTTGTTGAACTCAGTGGGAGTTAAGGCACAATGCAAGGTGTTGATTGCCTTAAAATTGATCTGCACTTTCTTAGTTTCAACCTCTGTCTATTTAGACCTTGGCTTAGGCATCAACTTATTTGTAACCACATTTACAGTTAAGGGAATAAAGGAACCATCTGTGATGACATCCCACATTTCATAATCTATGGCTCTAACGTATATTGACATCCTAGTGTTCCAATAAGGGTAATTAGAGCCATCAAATAGAGGTGGTCTGTTTGTCGATTATCCCTTGGTTACAACTGATTTTTGTAGAGCCATTTGGATCCTCTCTCAGGGTGTTAGACCTTGTATGCAAAGAGCTAGCTCTGATACCAATTGTTGGTCTCAAATATGGGTGTTAGAGCGGGGGTGAATAGCACTATATCGGCTCTTTTGGTGAGATTGAGACTTGATCTCAAAACAAAGAAAGTATAACAATGAAAGCAAGGCACAAAGGATTTATAGTGGTTCCGTCCAAGACCTACATCCACTACCTTGATTATCCAACCAAGGATTTTCAAACCAAACATTAAACGGTGGAATTCATAAGCTCCCACCAAGCTTTCACAATGGCTTTTCCAAGGCTTAGCCATAACCTTTACACTAGTTTTTAACGGGATCAACTAAAACCCAAGGTGGCTTTCCAAGGCTCAACCACAACCTATCACTAATTTTTCCCAAGCTAAACTAAAACCCCAATGTGGTTTTTCAAGGCTCAACCATAACCTTTACTTTAGTTTTTCATGGGCTAAATTAGAACCCACAATGAGGTTTTTCAAGGCTCAACCACAACCTATCTCTAATTTTTCATAGGCTAAACTAGAACCCACAAGCATCCAAGCAAACCTTGCTTGATGCAAACACTTAGAGTGAAACACTCACTCTAAGGATACAAGGATGGAAAGAAGAAAGTACCTAGTGATCACACGAATGATCTAAATGGTACAAGTTTAAGTGCTAAACTCAAATATAAAGAATAGGCGTGGAGGTTCAATGAAGAGTACAAAGGATTTTCAAGTTTGCTACTTTTTCTTAGCTTGAATATGATGAAGTCTTTGTTAATGAAGCCAAAATATGTCAAAAGTTGGTTCCTTTGCATTTGGAGATCCTTTTATAGTTGGAGAAGCTTGTTTGATGGCTGTTGGGATGTTCATGACCGTTAAAAATAGTTTGGGGAAGATTCTAGCCGTTTTCTTGTCTTGTAGTGGCCTGGCGGATGAAGCAGACAGAGAACACTTAGTCGACTAAAATTTTTCTCTTGGTCGACTAAGTTGGTTCTGTTTCAGATGTAGATTCCAGTGAGCGCTTAGTCGACTAATCTCATTTTCTTGGTCGACTAACTTGATTCTGTTTCTTATCAAGCTTCACCCTTTCACTTCTCCACTTTGACCTTTGTTCAGCCACTAATTTTACTTGTCATATCAGGGGACTTCTTTTATAATGTTCATCCTTGTTCCTTATCCAAATCATATCTTTAAGTGCTCATTAGGAAGATTGAAATAATATTTCTTTGTAGTTATTTCTCCTGCACACTTAGTTAGAAATGTCAGACACAAATGCATGGGACTATTTTATTATCATCAAAAACTAATGGAGTGAACACCATTGACCATAGGTTTAAATTGTCAACCGATCTCTATTTCGTTTTTCATTCTCCCATACAAATTCCATTTAAGCATTTCACAATACATAAGGATCAAACACTTTTCATTCATTTCATATATATATTTTTTATATCATGGATGATTCAAATCTAGTAACCATTAGTCATCATATTCCCAAAAACAACTCCAATACTTTCATGATCGAGTGCTCACTAGATAAATCTCAACTTATACCACAAGGCATCTCAATAAATCATGACATTCCACATACCTCCTTATGATATTAACTAATCTCTTTAATCAATTGCTCAACCTTTTAAAGTTAAAGTTGCTCAAAAGTTTCCTTTGAAGTTCCTTTCCAAGTCTCATCTTGATTACTAATTATCTCTATATTTCCAATGTTATAGCTAATTTACTCGTCATCAATCACCTACAACATATCTAACTTGAAATTCCTCAAATTTACTCCAAACATCAGATCTCATGGCCTCATTAGTTTATCAATTTGAAGATGAAACTAAACATTTATCTTTTCTTAAGTGCACTTTAAAATCAAGGTATCATCTATTAAGATGTTTTTGATATTAACTTCTCCTTTTTACCTTAGAAAATTAAATCCATAATCATTCATTTTGAATCATGAGCTTTGTACCAATAGGCAATATATATATCCATACATATATATTTCCCAAAATTTTAACTTCGAATAGCCTTAAGCATATCAAGCTTAATAAACCATCTGTAAAACCAAAATAACCAACAATCAAGTTTAGAATCATTTCTTCTTATAGTTGGTTAGATCATGCTCATCATTTATGGTGAATACACGAAGTTGATTTCAATATTCCATTCTCATACAAGAGTCAACCACTAATTGACACCATCCCTAAGCACCACGTGTTGTATAAGTTGATTTTTATAGTCAAAGTTCATATTATAGTAATTTAACTCTAGGTCATGCCTGATTACCAAATCCTTACTTGTATATGAGTACTTAAATTCTCAAATCATCATCTCTTTTCTAAGTAGAACTCTACAATTCACGTAGCATATTTTTATTCCCTCATCAATAATAGTATACTTAATCAAATCGTATCACCCTCGTCTTCTAAACATTTGGAAGCACATTTCAACCTTTGTTTACCCTTATCGGGCATTCTACCTTCATAATTACTCAAATAAATTGAAACTTGCGGGGGAAACACATTTTACCATTTATGCCTCCATCTATAAGCATATTGAGACCACAATTTCATCAGATTTAGATATCACCAAGATAATCGTTACCTGAAACCAACATTTCCAAGCATCCTTATACTTGCAACATTTTTTTTACTCATGTACATATCTGTTACTAGCCCCAACTTAATTATATAGCCATTTGCTCTTTAAGCTTTAATGTTTTCTCATTGAGAAAAATCTCTCGAATTTATCTCACCAGGATGTTCACAAGGTGGATACATGTCCGTAACTTACAGTTCAATGCCTAAAGCAGTGAACATAGTCTCATCATTAAAGTTTTACCTTTATTTATCAATCATAGCTCCCATGCACATTTACCTATACATTGCTGGGTTACTCCCAAGCCACTCATGGCCTTCCAAATTTTGACCTCTTATAGCAAGTTAAGCTAATATATTCTCTTATGCTTTCCATACACTTCCAAAACATTTAAACACTTCCTTTAATGGGGTTCTATTGAGAACTTCAACAATCAAAGGCTTATCTTCAAAGTGACTTATAACTTTAACAATTCAATGTATGCCTGATAACATTTTAGCTCACTGACCCCCCGGGGAATTATTTCAAAATCTCCCAAGGTGTCCGTGTCCTTAGTTCAGACCATACCATTTGACTTAGTATAATTGCATTGATTATCCTTAAGCTCTTTATGGTCAACATATCAACATCCATATTTCCCCATCATTCACGTTATTGACCTTGTTAGGGTATATGTGGCTTTTCAACCTTTCACAATACCTTCTACATTTATGTTAGGGCATTCTCAATCTCATGCCAAGCCTATAGTCATGTAACCATAAATCAAGCTAAACTCTCTTATAGGATATCTCCTTCCATATGATGCATGGGGATCCCAAGATGTACAACTCCAAGTGTATGTCTATATATTGATAACCTCCATATATGTTATGATCATGGAAACCAAAATTTGTAAAACTAGCTTTCTATCACAAGTTTGCGATCAGAACATTAGTGTCCACATATCTCACTTTGGACATACTTCACTACTGACATTCATATACCTTTACCATAACATTCAGTGCAAAATTGATTAAGCAATGATCTCCAAATTTACTCTTAGGTACACATATATCAAATTGTACATCACTTAGTGTTAAGATCTTGACTTTATTGATCAATTATTAACCAATTACATCCATAAGATAGACAATTCACTTAATTTTTGGTATCTTGCTTTTGCAGTCGTAAGATCAAATTTTCTTAAACTTAGGTTGCATAAGCTTCCTCTTAAAGCATATCCGAAAATCCACATGTTTTAAGTCCCTTACTTTTAGAAAAGTCACATTCAAGGCTAATCATTTACATCATAGGTTGCATATTGAACCAAACAAATTTTTAAATTGACCTTTAAAGCAATTCATATACCGATCTCAATATAGAACTCCATATGGCACTTAGACTAAATTTGTCATTTCTATGTTATTTAATTTCAAACTGCTAAATTCACATCTAGTCCTTTAATCCTTAGAACAAACTTGTTGACTAGTCTTTTTCTTTATTACCACCATTAATTATAATAATCACTGATTTTTTTCACCCTTGAGCTAATTCATATACATATAATTTTAAACCATAATAGTTCAAATTAACCCTTAGGATCTCACAGTCACTTAATTGGAATCAAAACCAGCTCCCTCTAAGTTGCTATGCACATATTTAACACTTGTTCTCAAGTAAATATTTTGGGAGCCCAACACCATTTATATATGGCATAACAAGCTCACTTAACATAGTGCCCTTACCTCTGTGCACATAAGACTGGTTTGCAACTCCTTCAATACTCAAAGTTATAAACTTTAAGTGAATTACAACCATCACTATTCATTTCAATCAAAGTACGTCCCTTATTACCATTATCACACGTGTTTCTTTATATTGGCCTCAAATACAATCCAATGCCATCCAATTTCTTCCCCTTGACAACCATAGGTTCATATTATAATTCCACCAAATAAATAAATTATCACGGACCTATTTGTCTAGCTCCAATTTCCTCCATCTTTAATTAGAGGGATTTATTGTTACATTAACATTTCATTAGGAGCATTTGCCTAAAATCTTTCCAATGGTAGCTCATGCCTTAGGTGGCATCTCAAACCTGGACAACGGCACCACTTATGACTTTTGTATGACATTAGCAAGAAGGTAGGTTAATAAGAACATGAGTTCATATAGCCTCCTGTCTATGATTTGTGCTGCAATCACAAGCCATAAACAAGACTCTATATTAACTCCGACAACTCTGCTGACTAACACAAGAATCCCTAGGACTCTACTAAACATAGGGCTCTAATACCAAGTTTGTCATAGTCCAAATTTCAAGCCATGACCAGCGCATGGGCCCAATGGGCATAGCCCACTAAGCCCAAGCAAGCCTTTCTAAGTAATCATGTTCAACATTTCATAAATCTTGCATTACCATTCCTAGACCATAATTCGTAACTTAAAACTCAATGTATGTCAAGCCCAGCCCTAAAATATCTGTCATGTCATTTATATATTTAACATCATGCCTGTATACTAGAATATCTAAAAAAAAATAGATAAAAGCTAGGATTGTACTTAGAAGTACAAATAAGTTGATTTATACCTCGAACTAGTTGAAATAGAGATTTTAAGGTGAAATTGGAAATTTCACAATCTAGAGATTACTCAAAATAGTGATTTTGAGTTTGAGGTTCGGTTTGGACTCAATAGGGAATATTGATCGATTATGGGCAAAATGGTCATTTTGCCACCAAAAATTTAAATTTGGTTATTTGATGAAAATTTTGATCAAGATTAATCATTTGAAGTATAATATGATTATTTGAAGCATAATATGAAGTTTAGCAGTGATAAATTTAATTTCTCAGTATTTTTAAAGCACAAAGGCAAAACGGTAATTTTACCACTAGAGGACAAAACGAGAATTTTTAGAAAAGATTTTGGCCCCCTTTGATTAAGATTTATCAATTGAAGTGTTATTTGAGGTTGAAAAGTGGGAAAAACATAATTTCGGTACATTTCGGAGTATAGGGACAAAATCATAATTTTTCCACCCTAGGGCAAAATCGGTAATTTTTCACCCTCGACATTTGCCAAGACTAAGAGATTTTGTAATGACCACTCCCCGGTCACTACCGGTGTCCAAAACTTTCGGGAAAGACCAGCCAAGTCTCGAACAAGCCTATCTTGAATTACTTAATAATCCACTACCTTTATTCATCATCTAATAGTAAAACTTTCATATATTAAATTAAATCATAGATATAAAAATCACTATAAACTTTTTTGCTTTTTTTTTATTCACAAACAGATATATGAAAATATAGAATTTTCAAATTCATGTTGTATATAAAAAGAAATTTAAACTCGTTTACAACTTAACAAATAAAATATTACGACTCGACCTCTAACAGAAACAGATACAGCAGAGTGACTCAGGGTAGTACGCTAGGAGATGCCTTTACCTATTCACGGTAGACCAACACGTCGATGACTTCATGCCAAATTGATCCCTGTCTGCAAAAAGGGAAATAAAATGGGGGGTGAGTCTCATAGACTCAATGAATATCATCGACCCAGTGAGTAGGGCGTAGGTAGGAAACAAGCAAACATCATATCAGTTGAATATAAAACATAGAATCATAAAAGCAATTTAATTCAAATGAGGGTTTTGTGCCTTATAACCATTTTTGCATCAAACCAATAAAATCGAACCAGCTCTCATGAAACCAAATATTATTCAAAATCATATACAAATCATAGCTCGCCTATACGCAAGGAATCACTGATTTATTTCACTGAAAATAAATAGGGGAGCTGCAAAAACCATTTAATTCACTTTTCTCACTATGCCAAGAAACATAATTTAAAATGTTAAAACTTATTTCAATCCATGTAAAATAATTATATTTTGTCAAAAATAAATAACAAGGCTTATGACTTTATAAAAAAAAAACGTGGCTCGTGCCAAAAACTCATGTTCAATGATACCTTGCGTCGGGGTATCCAATCGAATCTGCCAAAGTTGTTAAAAGTTCCACAATTTCTAAAAAGATAGCTATTCCTTAGCGTTGGCTGAATTCACTCTCATGTGGGGTCAGACATGGAGTCAATCCTATGGTCACCTTAGGAGTTACCTTCCGTGCTTCTCGCACCGAGGTGAAACATAACTGGGTTTATCGTGCTCCTCCTAAAGGCAGTCCACGGAAAAACTCGCCACTGCAGCGACTAATCAACCCACTATTTTACTAAAACCTTTAAGTAGCATACATGGCCAGTACAGCTCTATATATTACATTCAATTAACAAATCGGCCAATCACGTTATAACTATCATAAGCCATTTAATATCAAAGTCATAAAAATTTATGATTATGCTCACGAAATAAAACTTAATGCAAGATTCTTGAAATATTGAGCATATGAAAATTAAATCTCGAAATAATGTATGCACGTTACACAAATATATACAAGGCACAATTTAAGAGATAAATCAGGTTGAAAAGCTTGTTTCTCATTTTTAAAACTCTTTATGTATACGTCATACTTATACATATTCAAAACAATTTCTAAAATAATTTACAATCACAATTTTTTTCAAAATTTACCATCTCATGCTTTTTCACAGTAATTCGTGTGTAATAAATCATGCGAATATATATATATAAATAGATATATGAGAATTTTAAAATCGTTAAAATCGACACCCCCTACTCACCTTTAAATAGCGGGATATCACATCGCTATTTTTATACGCGTATATACTTATTTCTATTTCTCGATCACCTATTTTGCTCGGCTCGTCTCCTCGATAAACGTTCTATTTGGACTTGGGCTTTCTCCATTTCTTTATTTCCTTTTGGGCCTTTCTAATGGGCTTCTCTACTTCTTCCATTAGGCTAGGCCCATTTATTTTTTCCTATTGGGCCTTTCCCAATTTTATTTCTCCATTAGGCCTTGCTCTATTTTATTTTATCTTTTTTTCTATATGGGCGATGCCCAATTTTCTTTTCTTAATCCTTTTTCTTTTTCTTTTTCTCTTTTCTTTTTATTTCTTCCTTTTGGACGTTGCTTTTTTTCTTTTCTCCAACCCATTACAACCTCACCACCGTGGCCTCCTCCACCGCTAGTCAACTGCTTTTCCATTCTCCTCTCAAAATCGGTCACCAAAACCTCATTTTCTCCCCATTTTTGGTTGCCATTTTCTGCTCATTTTTTAGCTTAAAAAATCAGCAGCTAAAGCTGCTCATTTTCCCTTCTTGAATGGCAACAAAACAGCTCTAATTTTCTGCACTATTTGGCAGTAATTTATGCACTTTTCCTGTTCAAATTTTCTGCACTTTTCTGCTCCAATTTCCTGCACTTTTCTACTCCTATTTTTGCACTTTTCTGCTTATTTTTGTACACTAAATTGGCAGCATAACCACTCAAGTTTCTGTACCCAAAACTGTACTTTGCAGCCCCCAAAAACAACAGCAAACTAACCACTTTTTTAGCACCAAAATCAACCATAAAAACCTCAATAATTTACAGCAATTAACCTCGAAAAAAATCAGCTTCTTACCTCAAAATTTTTAGCTCTTTCTTCTTCCAAAATTTACAGCAAAACCGTTCCACCATGGGTAGAATTTTCGGTTTTCATCTTCTCCTTTTTTTTTTGCCTTTTCCTTTCTCTCTTTGGCTTGGTTTTTCCTCTCTTTCTTCTATCCTTTCTCTCCTCTCTTTCTCATGGTTTTTTCCTTGTCTTCTCCTTGGCTTTTGTTTTGTTTCTTCCTCCCTTTATTTTCGTCTTATTTTTGTTTCTCTTTGCCGACCTAACTCTTTCTAGATTCTTCCCTCTTCTTATCTCTTTTTCCTTTCTTTGTTTCTTTGTCTTTATTCCCTTCTTGCATGCTTAGCCGACCATCACTTCTTTTATCTTTTATTTCTTTGACTTTTCTTTGCTTTGTCTTCATTTGCACCTCACTTGACTTATTCCTTTCATTTCTTTTTCACTTACCTTGACTTTTCCTTGCCTTTTTCCTTTCATGTGTGTGACCAGCCCCCACTTCATTTCATGTCTTCATTTTTATTTCTTTCATTGGTTCTTTTGTCTTTATGTAGCCATGCATGTACATATAAAATATTTGCTTGACGTTTCTTCTTGTCTCATGTCCATGTGTTCACTCATGTATATAAATAAATATTTGTCTGACTTTTCCACCATCAAATTTTCATTGAATAAAATTAATTCTTCTAACACGTGTAAAAATTATAATATCTGTCTATTTTCCTTTTCTTACACGTGTATAACCTAAATACGAATTTCGCATTTCAATGCTGTGTCTCCATAATATTTAAATATTCACTTACCGCGTTTACTCGATACAAATCACGTCGTTTTCCTTCAAAATTCTTCTTTACTTATTCTTCCCCACTTAAATTAGTCATATTTTATTTTTCATGACTAATTACGACAACATATAAAATTTTAATATTTTAATATTATTTTATTGAATAAAATATTATTTTATTGAATAAAATATTATTTTATTGAATAAAATATTATTTTATTCCAAAAATTTTCACTTGTCTTCTTTGGTCTCGAAACACATTATTATGTGTCGGTTTACTTCTGAATCACCCTTTAACTCACTAATTCATCTCCGATGAAAATATTAATATTTAATTATTGTTTCTGCATGCGCAAAATATTTTATTCTTAAGCGTTCCTTTGCACGCCAATTCGCATCAAATAATCATTCCTTTGATCAATAAAATCTTATTTGTGTCCAACGAGAGTACGGGGTATTACAATCCTCTCCTTCTTAAAAATAAATTCGTCCTCGAATTCAAACCAATGTACGGTGAATAATCAAAACTCTAAAATTCTTCTACATCACTTCCGTTAGACATTTTCCATATTAGATTTCAATCTTATAAATTATATCAATCTTCAATTTTTGTAGATAATTTGACAATGTCAGCTTACATCTAATTATAAGTACCACACTTCTTGAATTGAATCGATATTATTCTTCCCTTTATAAAGAGAAATAAAATATATCATTAATCTTGTCATACTTCCATTACATCATTCTTAAATCATTGATTATATATGTTTATACAGCCATCCACAATTTCTCTACCTTGACCTTTTATCAAGCCTTCTGACCTTCGAATATTTATCCAACCATTGACTATCAGTCGAACTCATCATCCATATTTATTTTGGTTTACACACTTCCATACTATTTTTATTCAAGTATTTCATAGAACATAAAAACCAAAACATGTTTTATTTCTTTCAGATATATTTAGCATTAGAGACGATTCAAATCTAATAACCATTAATGACCATATTCTCAAAAATAAAACTCTAGTACTTTCATGATCGAATGCTTACTAGATAATTTTAACTTATACCACAAGGCATTTCAATAATTAACGATGTTCTTGTATATATCTTTATAATCTTAATCAATCTCTTTAGTTAATAGTTGATTTGTTAATCTCCAACCGTATACAACATATCAAACTTAAAATTCCTCAAATTTACTTAAAATGCCAAACCTCATGGCTTCATTACCAAAGTCTTTACTAATATATAAATACTCGAAACTTCAAATTATCATCTCTTCCTAAATAGATCTTCATAATTTCAGCAACATATTTCTATTTCTTCACTAAAGGTAATATCATTTAATCAATCCACATCACCTTCGTTCTTTAAATATTTATAACACAATTCAACCTTCACTTATCATTATCAGACACTTTGCCTTGATAATTAATCGAATAAACTGGAATTGATGTGAAGGGTACATTTCACAATTTATGTCTTGTATCTACAAACAAGTCTCGACATGCTTGTATGTTTGCAGTCCATCGCCATACTTATGTAACATATCATTCATGAATCTCAACTTGGCTACATAAACTTTTTATTTCTCGAGCTTTAATATTTCTTATGGTGAAAAATTTCTCGAACTATGTCATCAAGATGTTCACAAAGTGGATACAAGTCCATAACTTTTAGTTCAATGTCTAAAGCAGTGAACACAATCTCATCATTAGAGTTGCACTCTTACCTGCCAATCATAACTCCCCTTGTTCATTTACTTGCACATTGCTTAGTTGCTCATCAATCATTTATAACCATCAAATTTTGAACTTTTATAAATAATCAAACTAGTGGGTTCTCACACTTTTCCATACATTTCCGAAACATTCATACACTTCCTCTAATACAATTTTGTTGAAAATCTAAACAATCAAAGGCTAATTCTCCAAGCCTTTCATAACCTTAACATTGCAACATATGCTTATGAACATTCCAACTTATTGGTTCCCAATGGACATTATTTTAATTCTCCCAATGTGTCCATGTTCTTAATTCGGACCATATAGAACCAATTTAGTATGATTACATTAATCACCTTTAAGTTTAGTAGGTGCGATGTAATAACATCCATATTTCTCCCATCACTCATCCAATCACAACTTGTTATCCGCATAAGCTTTATGATTTTATTGACCTTTTAGGTTCATCTTTACACGATCACTGGATTGGTGGGTCATGGGCCCACCACATTTCCACTACGTAACTTTGATATTTATGAAACTTAATATAGATTTTACTTAAATGTCCTTCGACATTATTGCCAATATCTAATTTCAACCTTGAGCTAATTCATGCACTAATAACTATAATCCAACATAGTTTCATCAAACCTTGAGATCTTATCATCACTTAATTAAATTCAAAACTAGCTTCATTTAAACTGCTATATGCTTATTTAGCACATATTCGCATTTAAAATATTTTGAATATTTAACACCAATCATATACGAGCAAGGCAAATTAACTAACACAGTGCACTTACTTTAGTGCATGTAAATATCAATTTACATCTCCTTAATACTTAAATTCATAAACCTCAAATGAATCTCAAGAATAATTATTTATTCCAGTCAAAATATACCTCTTATTATCATTATCGTAAGTTTTCCTTTATATCTTCCTCAAATATAGTTCATAGTCACCAAATTTCTTCCCATTAACGATCATAGGCTCAAATTTTAACTCCACCAATTAAATCAATTATTACGGACTTATTAGTTCGATTTTACTTTCATCCACTCTTGGCCGAAAGGATATATCATCATACCAGCCTTTCATTCAAAGCATTTGCTTAAGATATTTTTAATAGTTGCTCGTGTCTTGGGTGGCATCTCAAACCCACACATTGACAATCAATTTTTATTTAATCACTACTTATGATTACACAGGGTGGTTTTCTAGGATAAAGAGTTTACGCAGCCTTCTGTCTATAATCGATGCTGCAGTCAGCAATCATAGACAAGACTCTACGTCGACTCCACAACTCCGCTGTTTGACACAAGGATTCCTAGGACTCATTAAACCTAGAGCTCTGATACCAATACTGTAACGACCACTCCACAGTTGCTACCGTCGTCCAAGACTTTCGAGAAAGACACGCCAAGTCTCGAACAAGCCTATCTCGAATTACTCGATAATCCACTACCCTTAATCATCATCTAATAGTAAAACTTTCATATATTAAATTAAATCATAAATATGAAAATCATTATGAACTTTTTTGCTTTTTTTTATTTATTCACAAACATATACATGAAAATATAGAATATTCAAATTCATGATGTATATAAAAAGAAATTTAAACTCGTTTACAATTTAACAAATAAAATATTACGACTCGACCTCTAACAGAAACAAATACAACGGAGTGACTCCGGGTAGTACGCTAGGAGATGCCTACTTATTCACGATAGACCAACACGTCGATGACTTCACGCCAAATCGATCCCTATTTGTAAAAAGGGAAATAAAATGGAGGGTGAGTCTCATAGACTTAGTGAATATCATCGACCCAGTGAGTAGGGCGTAGATAGGAAACAAGCAAACGACAGATCAATTGAATATAAAACATAGAATCATAAAAGCAATTTAATTCAAACGAGGGTTTTGTGCTTTATAACCATTTTTACATCAAACCAATAAAATTGAACCAACTTCTGTGAAACCAAATATTATTCACAATCATATACAAATCATAGCTCGCCTATATGCGAGGAATCGCTGATTTATTTCACTAAAAATAAATAGGGGAGTTGCGAAAACCATTTCATTCACTTTTCTCACTATGCCAAGAAATATAATTTAAAATGTTAAAACTTATTTCAATCCATGTAAAATAATTATATTTTGTCAAAAATAAATAAGAAGGCTTATGACTTTATAAAAAAAAACTCATGTTCGGTGATACCTTGCGTCGGGGTATCCAACCGAATCCGCCAAGACTGTTAAAAGTTCCACAATTTCTAAAAAGATAGTCGTTCCTTGGAGTTGGCCGAATTCACTCTCACGTGGGGTCAAACATGGAGTAAATTCTATGGTCACCTCAGGAGTTACCCTGCGCGCCTCTCATACCGAGGTGAAACATAATTGGGTTTATAGTGCTCCTCCTAAAGGCAGTCCACGGAAAAACTCGCCACTACAGCGACTAATCAACCCACTATTTTACTAAAACCTTTAAGTAGCATACATGGCCAGTACAACTCTATATATTACATTCAATTAACAAATCGGCCAATCACGTTATAATTATCATAAGCCATTTAATATCAAAGTCATAAAAATTTATGATTATGCTCACGAAATAAAACTTAATGCAAGATTCATGAAATATTGAGCATTTGAAAATTAAATCTCGAAATAATGTATGCACATTACACAAATATATACAAGGCACAATTTAAGAGATAAATCGAGTTGAAAAGCTTGTTTCCCGTTTTTAAAACGCTTTACGTGTACGACATACTTATACATATTCAAAACAATTTCTAAAATAATTTACAATCATAATTTTTTTCAAAATTTACCATCTCATGCTTTTTCATAGTAATTCGCGTGTAATAAATCATGCGAATATATATATAGATATATGAGAATTTTAAAATCGACACCCCCTACTCACCTTTAAATATCGGGATATCACATCGCTATTTTTATACGCGTATATACTTATTTCTATTTCTCGATCATCTATTTCGCTCAGCTCGCCTCCTCGACAAATGTTCCATTTGGGCTTGGGCTTTCTCCATTTCTTTATTTCCTTTTGGGCCTCTCTAATGGGCTTCTCTACTTCTTCCATTGGGTTAGGCCCATTTATTTTTTCTATTGGGCCTTGCCTAATTTTATTTTATTTTTTTTTCTATTTGGGCCATGCCCAATTTTATTTTCTTAGTTCTTTTTCTTTTTCTTTTTCTCTTTTCTTTTCTTTCTTCTTCTTTCACGTTGCTTTTTTTCTTCTCTCCAACCCATTACAACCTCACCAACGTGGCCTCCCCCATCACCGGTCAACTGCTCTTCCATTCTTCTCTCAAAATCGATCACCAAAACCTCAACTTTCCCCTGTTTTGGTTGCCATTTTTTGCTCAATTTTTTGTTTCAAAAATCAGCAGCTAAAGCTGCTCATTTTCCCTCCTTGAATGTCAACAAAACAGTTTCAATTTTCTGCACTATTTGGCAGCAATTTATGCACTTTTCCTACTTAAATTTTATGTACTTTTCTGCTCTTATTTTTTGCACTTTTTTGCTCTAATTTCCTGCACTTTTCTGCTTTTTTTTTTTGCATTAAATTGGCAGCATAACCACTCAATTTTCTGTACCTAAAACTGCACTTTGCAGCCCCTAAAAATTACAGCAAACTCACCATTTTTTCAGCACCAAAATCAACCATAAAACCTCAATAATTTACAGCAATTAACCTCGAAAAAAATCAGCTTCTTACCTCAAAATTTTCAACTATTTCTTCCTCCAAAATTTACGACGAAACCGTTCGACCATGGGTAGAATTTTCGGTCTTCATCTTCTCCTTTTTTTTCGCCCTTTCCTTTCTCTCTTTGGCTTGATTTTTCCTCTCTTTCTTCTATCCTTTCTCTCCTCTCTTTCTCACGATTTTTTCCTTGTCTTCTCCTTGGCTTTTGTTTTGTTTCTTCCTCCCTTTATTTTTGTCTTATTTTTCTTTCTCTTTGTCGACCTAACTCTTTCTAGATTCTTCTCTTTTCTTATCTTTTTTTCCTTTCTTTGTTTCTTTGTCTTTATTCCCTTCTTGCATGCTTAGTCAACCATCACTTCTTTTATCTTTTGTTTCTTTGACTTTTTTTTGCTTTGTCTTCATTTGCACCTTACTTGACTTCTTCATTTCATTTCTTTTTCACTTACCTTGACTTTTCCTTACCTTTTTCCTTTCATGTGTGTGACCAGCCCCCACTTCATTTCATGTCTTCATTTTTATTTCTTTCATTGGTTCTTTTGTCTTTATGTAGCCATGCATGTACATATAAAATATTTACTTGACGTTTCTTCTTGTCTCATGTCATGTATATAAATAAATATTTGTCTGACTTTTCCACTATCAAATTTTTATCAAATAAAATTAATTCTTCCAACACGTGTAAAAATTATAATATCTGTCTATTTTCCTTCTCTTACACGTGTATAACGAAAATATGAATATCGCATTGCAACGCGATGTCTCCATAATATTTAAATATTCACTTACTGCGTTTACTCGATATAAATCATGTCGTACGATTATTGTCGTTTTCCTTCAAAATTCTTCTTTACTTCTTCTCCCCCATTTAAATTAGTCATATTTTATTTTTCATGACTAATTATGATAACATATAAAATATTAATATTTTAATATTATTTTATTGAATGAAATATTATTTTATTCTAAAAATTTTAACTTGTTTTCTTTGGACCCGAAGCACATTATTATGTGTTGGTTTACTTCCGAATCACCCTTTAACTCACTAATTCATCTCCGATGAAAATATTAATATTTAATTATTGTTTCTGCGCGTGCGAAACAGTTTATTATTAAGAGTTCCTTTGCACGTCAATTCGCATCAAATTATCATTCCTTTGACCAATAAAATCTTATTTGTGCCCAACGAGAGTACGGGGTATTAAAAAATTTATTCAACATGGTAATGGATAAATATGACAATTGTGTGGTGGAGAATTAATGGAATAAAAGTCAAATATTTAAAATTTAAACCAATAGAAAAATGCCAGGTCTCATACTTTTAATATTTTATTATTCACTTAATAAAAAGCATGAAAAATCAACCCATTTAACCCCATGGTTAGCCAAAGCAGCCAAAAACTCGAAGAAACGAAGAACAAAGAAAGAAACAAAAAACCTAAGCGGAAAATCAAAGGGAAAGTGAGAGAAATCAAGGAATCAAGCTAGGTAAATTGAAATTTCTCTAATTTTCCTTGAACTCTATCTTACCCATGCATTATTTCTTTGTTTCCATAGATGAATGACATGTTTTCATGAGGAATTAGGGGCTGACCAAATGGGTATGGAAGAGATTTGATGATGAAAATGACTTGATTTTAAGTTATGTTAGTGAATTTAGTTAGTTTAGCATGTTAGTAAGCAAAACAACAAGAAAAGAATCCATTTATCCCATGAACCATCAATGGTCAAATTTCATGAAGAATGTAGTGAGAATGAAATGATTTCATTTCAAGTGAAATGGGTTAAGCAAGGATGAATTATGGTGAGAAAATTAAGTAATGTTAGTGTCTAATCGGTTAATGATAAATGGTGTGAAAATCGACAAGAACACAATATGTTCTTCATTTAACCCATTTTAGCCAAATTTTCTAGGGGGAAAATTGATGTTGAAATTGATGCTAAATTGAGGTATTTAAGTGAGATTTGATGAATTACGAATATAGAAATTAAATGGGAATTTTTGGTGCAAAGATACAAATTTTACCTAATAGGGGTAAAATCGTAATTTATGGTCTAGGATTGATACACTGACCCACATTTATAGTAATTGAGTATTGTGGGTATAATCGGACTATTAGAGATTGAAATGGGCCAAATCAGAGTTATTAAATTGAGGATTTTAGTAATTTAGATAGTGTGTAGGCGAGCCAATCGGGCACCATGATTAAACGACTGTCCGAATAATTTTTATTTCATTTCCATGCATCATGTAGAGCCTAAAATCATTTATAGTGGTTTGACACAAATGATTGAAAATGTGTCCAAAATTATGTATAGGTGGTGAGCCATTGGATATTGGTAAAAGACAGTACCTGCGAACTGAAAATAAGAGTATTTCTACTCCTAATACTGTGAATAAACTTATTATCATCTTAATTATCAAGAGTAGATTTAATTCAATTGTTTGATTTTATAGAAAATGGGTTTAAATGGTAAATTGCTCTATTTTAAGAAAAAATATGATTTTATAAAATGATTTTATAAATTTTTTAGAAAATTAAATAATGGTTTCAAAAATGAGTAATTGGAGACTGCTTACTTGTATTGCAAATTATTGTTTGAATTGTATGGCTTATGATGATTGTGGGCATGACTGGTTGTTTTTATGATTTGATAAATACGTGAACTGCTTTGATTTGCCTTGATAGTTAAGGTAAGGATTGTGGGCCATGTTATGCTATGATAAGTTTTATTTAATTGGTGGGATAATTGTGGTCGCTATAGTGATGGGGGTTTCCGTGGACTAGCCTATAAGAGGGGAATGTAAATCCAATTATTGTGCTTACCTTAGTAAAGAGGCGCGTAGGGTATCTCTTGAGGTAGGATATGAGTTCACTTCACACCTAACCACCTCGTGGTAGTGAACTCAGCCAACGCCAAGGAATGGTTGAATTTTGAGAAATATGAAATTTTACAGCCTTGGCGGACTCGAACGGATGCCCCCGTGCAAGGTATCCCCTCGTACAGGTTTTGGCATAAGCCAAGTAAATTATTTGAGTAAACTAAGTATTGATGCTGTGAAAAATATATTGGATTTGAATATTTTATTTGTCTCCTTTTTTCTCGACTTTAGATAATTTAGATGGTGTCTGTTTACTCACTGGGATTATGTAATCTCACCTCTCTTCCTATCCATATTTCAAGCTCAAGATAGACTGTGGATAGTCGATCACATCAAGAAATAAATTCAGAGTTACGTCCTTAGAAAGTAAAGGTATATGGACTTATACCTTCCTAGTCAGTTGGGGGCCCACGTGTCATTGTAAAAGTAATTTTATACCTTGGTTATCTGCACTTTAGTATGTATGAATATATATAACTTTTACGCTATAAAAATTATTTACCGATGTTTCTATAAATATTATTTTATAAAAAAATATAGTATTTTATTAAATATTTTTATTATATTCAAATATTCAAAATTTCGCTTCAAACTAATGTTTTAGACATTTAAACTAATTTTCAACTATGGAATATGTGTTTTCTACTTACTTATTATGTTTTGGGCGGGTTTCAAGATTTTCTAAGAAAAACGACGAAAATGCCCCTGTGAGTCAAAAAATAATATTTTAATGTTTTGGTTTGGAAATGTTTCATATTTCTTTAAAATATGATGTTTAATGATTATTCCTCACCTGGGGAGATGCGAATTTGATGCTAAGCCTTGCGGTGTTTCGATCGGCATTTCAAGTATGAGTGCCTATTGGGATGTCGCGGCTATTGTCATGGGTCCGATGGGGAGTTCTGGGTCGTGACAATTCTTGTGGTATCAGAGCATGGTTTTGGTTTTAAAAGATTAGGGTTTTTTTATTTTAAAACTTCTGGTTTTAAAGTGTTTTAAAAAAAATTTTACAATGTCAGTGTGGCCCGAGTCAAGTTAGGTTAAGGGTATGCATTAGCATATACTACCTAAGGGTTATAGGATTAAATGAATTTGAGAATATTGATTTTGTCTATCATGTGTTATAGACCAAGAGAACATAATTAGTTATGGAAAAATGGTGATGTAAGCTTAGAGGAAAATTATTCGGGAAAGAATGGTTAAGGTAATAACCATAGATTGGAATACAATGTGACAACTGTGAAGTTGAATGTACGAATTGGATTGAAGTTATTGAATTTGAATCAAAATCTTAATAATTGTAGTTTTAAAATTTTTGGAAAGGTATTGATATGAGTAAAGTGAAAATTGTCTTTATTGCTTTATATATTGGCATATAAGCAAAGGGAAAAGTTAGAGAAATTTGAGATGACTACAGAAAGGTAAATTAACATATGGAGTAGCAAGATGAATAATCTGTTGATAAAAGTTAAATCGTAAGAAATGGAAAGGGCAAAAGGTTAAACTTTGTTAAAGGTTACAGAGAAAATGATAGAAAGGTTAGATAAATATACAAGATATTGATAAGAAATGTTAATACCAAGAAATGAAAGTGTGAATGGAAATTTCCAGAACGATATAGCAAATGAATATATATAGAATATGGCTATGAAAATTTTTAAATATTGTTTTGACCTTGTTGAAAAGAAAGGATTAGTAACAACCCAAGTAAACCAATACTTATGTGCACGAAGAAAAGTGGACTAGGTTAATTAAGTCTGTTATGTCTATATATAGATGGTGTTGAAATTTCAAAATGTTTTATATGTGAATATGTGTTGAGTATGTATAGTAGCTTAAAGGGAAGTGGTGCTGATTTCAATTAAGCGACTATGAGATTCCAAGAGTTGAATGGATCTATTATGGTTTATAGATATAAATACATGGATTAATTCAAGAGTGAGTATCAATGGTTTCTATGATTGATGTGTGAGCATGAAGTAAAAAGGTTAGTGAATAAATTTAGTTTAAGGGTAAATTTGAATTTTGGCTATACATAGTATGAGGAGTTACAAGATTAAAGGACTAGACGTGGTGAAATGGCTAAAAGCGTTTCTTTCAGGGTAAGAAAAAGTATCAGGTTCGAACCTCTCCGAGTCAAACTGCAGGCTGCAGATTGCAGGGGAGACCGTGCGAGAGGGATAAGGACCCAAACATGACAATACCTTAGAGAGATAGTATTTTAAGAAGGATGCCACATATGGAGTTGATAGCTTGAGATTAAATGATTTAGAAATGTTGAATCCAGTATAAATGCCATATAAAGTTTTATAATAGAGATTGATATATAAATTACCGGATAAATCAATTTCAAAAGTTTATTGGGTTTAAAGTATGATTTATGACACGAATAATTAAGTCAAGGAAAATCTTTAAAACGCTAATGACCTTATAAAACCTACATGCATTCTTAATCACAATTTGATGAAAACCATGGGGTGATGTAATGATATGTAGGACCAGGAAGCTAAGCATATAATTAGGGATAATAAGAAAGGAGTATAAGCATGCAAATGGTATGGGATTGTGCATAAACATGGTGAAGATGTTGATAAGAATTATGGAGATTATTCTATTGGATATTGGTTATAGTGAAGAACGAACAAAGGCATTTATATATAATGAGAAGTATGGACATTTGAAAGTGAGTATACATACATATATATATGGAGTCAATAATATGCTCGATTAGAGTAAAAAAGTATACATAGAGATTCAGAATTTGAACTTGATATATTTGATAAATTGTGCAGAAAATGAAATGGTTAAGAATTTTATCAGAAGTTGATTTATGGAGACCTAAGGAAAGTTGGAGAAATAACTAAGGAAATGTAATCTATGGCAAGATTAAGCCATATGGGATGGACTAATATGATTACGAAAGTGGAAGTTATATAAATGAGAGATAAACACGAAGTATGTGGAAATAATTAAGACTATTAATTTTCTCTAAGGATTGAGAATAAGTACAGAAATGAATATGGCATGCTAATGATACTATAGGTTATATAATAATACGTGAGGATGGGAAGGAATGAATATTAAAAGGTTGATAAGGAATAAAGAAATAAGATGGAAATAGTTATACATAACTAGATGTAAAAGGTGATCGAAATTGGTATGATTGAGATGGATTTATGATTCGAACTCAATAATGATAACAGAGATCATGGCTGTGAAAGGTAATGTAGAAATGATTTTAAAGGACAATGGTGGATAAGAGTGAAGTACTCAAGTTGACCTAGAGGTAAACAAATTGAAGTTCCCTACAATAAGAGATGACATGGGAAAGTGAATATCAGAGGATAAACTAATACCCCAATTTTCTCTTCAAGTTTGATTAGTGAAATTTTGAGGATAAAATTTTATTTTAAGGGGAGTAGTGCTGTCAAGCCCAGCGTTAAAATATCTGTCATGTCATTTATATATTTGACATCATGCCTGTATACTAGAATATCTCAAAAAAATAGATAAAAGTCAGTATTGTACTTAGAAGTACAAATAAGTTGATTTATACCTCGAACTAGTTGAAATAGGGATTTTAAGGTGAAATTGGAAATTTCACAGTTCAAGGATTATCAAAACAGTGATTTGGAGTTCGAGGTCCGGTTTGGAGTCAATCGAGAATATTGACTGATTAGGGACAAAATGGTCATTTGGCCACCTAAAATTTAAATTTGGTTATTTGATGAAAATTTTGATCAAGATTAATCATTTGAAGTATAATATAATCATTTGAAGCATAATATGAAGTTTAGCAGTGATAAATTTAATTTTTTGATATTTTTAGGGCATAAGGGCAAAATGGTAATTTTACCATAAGGGCAAGGGGATTTTTAGAAAAGATTTTGGCCCTATTTGATTAAGATTTATCAATTGAAGTGTTATTTGAGGTTGAAAAGTGGGAAAAATGAAATTTCAGTACATTTCAGAGTATAGGGGCAAAATCGTAATTTTTTCACCTAGAGGGCAAATTGGTAATTTTTTGCCCCTGACATTTGTCAAGACCAAGGGATTTTATTCAACATGGCAATGGATAAATATGAGAATTGTGTGGTGGAGAATTAATGGAATAAAAGTCAAATATTTAAAATTTGAACCAATAGAAAAATGCCATGTGTCATACTTTTAATATTTTATTATTTATTTAATAAAAAGCATGAAAACTCAGCCCATTTAACCCCATGGTCTGCCAAAGCAACCAAAAACCAGAAGAAATGTAGAACAAAGAAAGAAACAAAAAACCTAGGCGGAAAATCAAAGGGAAAGTGAGAGAAATCAAGGAATCAAGCTAGGTAAGTTGAAATTTCTTTAATTTTCCTTGAACTCTAGCTAACCCATGCATTATTTCTTTATTTCCATGGATGAATGACATGTTTTCATGAGGAATTAGAGGTTGACTGAATGGGTATGGAAGAGATTTGATGATGGAAATGACTTGATTTTAAGTTATGTTAGTGAATTTAATTAGTTTAGCATGTTAGTAAGCAAAACAACAAGAAAAGAATCCATTTATCCCATGAACCATCAATGGCCGAATTTCATGAAGAATGTAGTGAGAATGAAATGATTTCATTTCAAGTGAAATTGGTTAAGCATGGATGAATTATGGTGAGAAAATTAAGTAATGTTAGTGTTTAATCGGTTAATGATAAATGGTGTGAAAATCGGCAAGAACACAATATGTTCTTCATTTAACTCATTTTAGCCGAATTTTCTAAGGGGAGAATTGATGTTGAAATTGATGCTAAATTAAGGTATTTAAGTGAGATTTGATGAATTATGAATATAGAAATTAAATGGGAATTTTTGGTGCAAAGATATAAATTTTACCCAATAGGGGTAAAAGCGTAATTTGTGGTCTAGGACTGATACATTGACCCACATTTACAGTAATTGAGTATTGTGGATATAATCGGATTATTAGAAATTGAAATGGGTCAAATCGGAGTTAAATTGAGGATTTTAGCAATTTAGATAGTGTGTAGGCGAGCTGATTGGACACTGTGATTAAACGATTGTCCAAGCCATTTTTATTTCATTTCCATGCATCATGTAGAGCTTGAAATCATTTATAGTGGTTTGACACAAATGATTGAAAATGTGTCCAAAATTATGTATAGGTGGTGAGCCATTGGATACGGGTAAAGGACAGCACCCGCGGACTGGAAATAGGAGTATTTCTACTCCTAGTACTGTGAGTAAACTTATTATCATCTTAATTATCTAGAGTAGACTTTATTCAATTGTCTGATTTTATAGAAAATGGGTTTAAATGGTAAATTGCTCTATTTTAAGAAAAATTGTGATTTTATAAAATGATTTTATAAATTTTTTGGAAAATTAAAGAATGGTTTCAAAAATAGAGTAATTGGAGACTGCTTACTTGTATTGCAAATTATTGTTTGAATTGTATGGCTTATGATGATTGTGGGCATGATTGGCTGTTTTTATGATTTGATAAATACGTGAACTACTTTGATTTGCCTTGATAGGCAAGGTAAGGATTGTGGGCCATGTTATGCTATGATAATTTTTATTTAATTGGTGGGATAATTGTGGCCGCTGCAGTGATGGGGGTTTCCGTGGACCAGCCTATAAGAGGGGCACGAAAATCCAATTATTGTGCTTAGCTTAGTAGAGAGGCACGTAGGGTATCTCCTGAGGTAGGATATGAGTTCACTTCACGCCTAACTACCTCGTGGTAGTGAACTCAGCCAACGCCAAGGAATGGTTGAATTTTGAGAAATATAAAATTTTACAACCTTAGCAGACTCGAACGGATGCCCCTGTACAAGGTATCCCCAAGTGCAGGTTTTGGTATAAGCCAAGTTTTAAAGATTGTGCATAAGCCAAGTAAATTATTTGAATAAATTGAGTATTGATGTTGTGAAAAATATATTGGATTTGAATATTCTATTTGTCTCCTTTTTACTCGACTTTAGATACTTTAAATGGTGTCTGTTTACTCACTAGGATTATGTAATCTCACCCATCTTCCTATCCATATTTCAAGCTCAAGATAGACTGTGGATAGTCGATCACATCGAGAAATAAATTCAGAGTTGCATCCTTAGAAAGTAAAGGTATATGGACTTATACCTTCCTGGTCAATTGGAGGCCCACGTGTCATTGTAAAAGTAATTTTATACCTTGGTTATATGCACTTTAGTATGTATGAATATATTTAACTTTTATGCTATAAAAATTATTTACCGTTGTTTCTATAAATATTATTTTATAAGAAAATTGAGTATTTTATTAAATATTTTTATTATATTCAAATATTCAAAATTTCGCTTCAAACCAATGTTTTAGACATTTAAACTAATTTCCAACTATGGAATATGTGTTTTCTACTTACTTATTACGTTTTGGCCAGGTTTCGAAAAAAAAAGATGAAAATGCCACTATGAGCGAAAAAATAATATTTTAATGTTTTAGTTTGGAAATGTTTCATATTTCTTTAAAATACGATGTTTAATGATTATTGCTCACTGGGGGAGATGCGAAATATGATGCTAAGTCTTGCGGGGTTCCAGTTGGCATTTCAGCTATGAGTGCCTATCGGGACGTCGGGCCGGTTGTCATGGGCCTGATGAGGAGTTCCAGGTCGTGACAATGTACTTCAGTACATAGCATGTATTCCCAATATTTATATTCATATTATCTCAAAGTACTGTCATTCATTGCCATCTCATAATGGCATCATTAATCTAAAATATACATCATTTATAACATGACTCCTAATAGTTTACGTTACATATACATGTACAAAGACAAAGGACTCTCAACAGTCAACGGAGTGACTTTGGATAAAGGCACAGCTACTGAGATGCCATAGTACCTATGAAAAGACGAGCATGCATGGATGACTTGGTCTAGGCCCCAACTGTCTCTAAATCTGAAAACGTGAAGTTTAAAAATGTGACTATAAACCCAATAAGTGAACATAGGAAGTGAACAAGCAATCGATAAGGAGATTTTAGAAATTATTATGCACTTGTTTCAAAAACAATGCAATTGAGTTAATTTTTTACTAAAAACCCCTCATTTCGAACTTTGATTAATAACCTCATAGTGTTGAAAAACCCATGATCAATCCATGAAGTTAAATGGGTAAAAATCTATCAAAATCAAGCAAGGTAACAAGCATGACAGCAAGTTTCTCGCTGTAGTGAAAAACATTCATGGTTTGCATATGTTTCAGTTTTTCAAGTATATCTCAAGCTACATAGGTCCAATTGACATGATTTTTAGACCATTAGAAAGCTAAGAGACTGGGCTACAACTTTGATCACTTTGCCTAGTTCTAATCGTAAGATGGTCAAAATCATTATTAAAGTGAAAGTAATGCACAAAAATCTAGAACCACTCGAGAGTTTCTGGTTGCTGCGAGAATCCATTCTCGATGTAACTAGATTCGAGACAGATGACCATTAAAGGGTTTTCACATGCCACAAAATCCATCGCTACCATATTGCACATCAAAGTGAACACATTGACGATAATCAAGTTATCAACATTCAAAACAATCACATATTATAGTTATAAACTTGCTATCACATATACATATATAAATGCATATAAACAAGCACACCACTCCATTTCAATCATCGTCATGTGCACTCCCTACTCGCACAATTCAACATCATCAGCTCATGTGCGCTCCCTACTTGCACATAACTAGGTCATCATCAACTCATGTGCACTTCCTACTCACACATAGTTGAGTCATCATTGGCTTATGTGCACTCGTTACTCGCACATGGCTGGGTCATCATCATCACATAATATTTTTTATCAAGGTACAACATATACTCATATATATATCCACAAAATAGAGGAGCACATGGATTCATCTGTTTCCCCATTTCACAACATCCAAACATTTTATCAAGGGCTTGTTCTCAAGGCACCCATTTTTGAAGAAAAGTTAGATAAAATCATTCAAACGTTTTGTTCAAATACATTCACTTTCCCTAAACAATTTTGAAATGCAAGTTCACTCACCTGACAAAACTAGCACCGACACGGTCCTAATCCAGGTAATCCTAAAATATCATTAAAACCTTGGTGAGCTTGGAGGCATGAAGATCATCAAGAAAACCTAATATTTCCAAGAATAATAACTTGAAGAAATTAGGAAATAAAATTTGAAAATATAACCATAAATTCAAAATTTTCAAAAATTAGAAATATATACCTTTTAACCTTAAAAATGAAGATTTGAAGTAAAAAATCCAAGTGTTGTTGAAAGTGAAGTAGTAATAGAAAATAAAGGAAACAAAGAGAGATTTTTCTTTCTCTCTTCTAAGGTTTAGATGTGCTGAAAATTGAGGTTAAAGGTTGTAAATTTGGTGCCCAAGAAGTTAGAAGAAGAAAGAAGAAGGAAAAGAAATGAAATGAAAAGAAAACAAGGAAAATCACATGGAAAAATTTGATTTTTATGGACTTGAAATGAAAATGGCATTGGATGGGTGGGGAGGAAGAAGAAGTTACTGGAAGCTAAAAGAAGAAGCTGAAAATTGATAGAGCTTTAGATATTTATAGCCGAAGTTTATCCAAGTTTCATGTAATGTACCAAAATGCCCTTAACATGGTGGCTTTTTCTTCTTCCCATCTTTTGTGCAATCTTTTTACTTTTTTGACACTAAGACAAAAGTCCATAATAGTCTAGAACTACTCGGGTTCACGAAAGCTTAAAAATTTTGACCCGAGATGCAAAATGACCATTTGGCCCCTACCTTGGAAATCATCATTATTTCCATTTCTTTCATTATTTTGTCCTCATTTTCATCATTCATTTATTCCTTAGGCCTACTTAGGCCTTTATAATATTAAAAAACCACTTCTAGGAGCTCACTGGGAAAATGACCAAATTTTTCATAGTCCATGTTATCGCATCTACTTTTAGTTACGTGTCTATGGAGATCGAGGTTTCATAGGCTCACTTCTAAATTACCCTTTTTAACTTAGTAATTAACCTCAATTGGCATGCATAAACTTTATTAGCCACCATATCAAAATACAGGGTACTACATTAAGATGGAGCGTCAGAAGCCCGCAAGTTTGCTATAACCCTTACCCATTCTCAAGTGGAAGTGAGAGCACATTTCTGTGGATTTTGTGATGGGGTTACCTTGAACTAGTAAAGGGTATGATTCCATTTACGTCATTATAGACAGATTGACTAAGTCCATTCATTTCTTATAAATGAAGGCCACCTATGGGGCAACCTAATATGTAAGGATATATATTAAGGAGATAATGCAATTACACAAGGTTCTAGTTACCATAGTCATGGATAAAAGGTGCCCATTTCATTAGTCAATTTTAGGGTAAATTCCAAAATGCTTTGGGAACCAAGATTAATTTCAGCACTGTCTTTCTTCCTCAAACCTATGGATAGCTTGAAAGGACTATACAGACCTTGGAAGATGTGTTAGAAACTTGTGTTGTAGATTTTGGAGTTGCTTAGGATCAGTAATTTCCTTTGATAGAGTTTTCCTATAACAACAATTACCAGGCTAGCATTGAGATTGTGCCTTTTGAGGCATTATACGAGCATTAGTGCAAATCACTTATTGCTTAGTTTGAGGCTAGTGAATGGAAGCTACTTGGATCAGAGATAGTTTAAGAAGCCACTAACAAGGTTTGATTGATTCGAGAAAGGCTATTGACAGCTTAGAGTTGACAAAAATCATACGCCGACCACAAGTGTTGAGACTTAGAGTTTGAGGTGGGCGACCATGTATTCTTGAAGGTTTTACCCACTAAGTGAATCATGTTATTTGGTAAAAAGGGCAAGTTGAGCTTGAGAAATATTGGACCTTTTGAGCTTTTGGAGAAAGTCAGTGCAGTAACTTATAAATTGGTGCTACCCCCAGATCTTTCCTGTATTTATCTGATGTTTGACATGTTTGTGCTTTGTTAGTACAACTTCAACACGTGATTCGTTAAGAGGAAATTCACTTAGATGATGATTAATCATATGAGGAGGTACCGGTACAGATCTTGGATAGACAAGTAAAACGAGTGCGCACTAAGGATGTAGCTTTGGTGAAAGTCTTTTGGCACAACCACTCTAAAGAGGAGGTGACTTAGGAAGCTAAGGATGACATGCACACAAAGTACCCCCTCCTTATTTCAAAATTGAGGAAAGTAACTCTCGATTTAAATTCGAGGATAAATTTTTCTTAAAAGGTGAGAATGTGAAACTTGTAGTTCCCATTGCTTGGGTAAATTGAACACTTAACTTGGTGAGCTTAGGTAATGTAAAGACTAGCCAAAGAACTTTAATTTCATCCTTGAGAATTCACAACAAAAGATTATAGAGGCTATGGAAGGGAATTAGAATGGAATTAGGCCGTAAAAGGAACAACTTTCACAAATCTAAACCTACAAAGTCGACCACATTGCATAAACAGTTGACCTTGAGAAGCAAAAATAAAGGAAATGTAAACATTCTGGTCTAGATCAACTATAGACCTTTTATAGTCAATCTTGTGAAAAACAAATGAATGAAATGAGAACATTTGAGTCCAACATGGACTATAGACCTTCTACATTCGACCTTAGATTGTCGAGTTAGCCTAAAATAGGCTTAAAAGTCTTAAAACTCAAGATTCACCCATTTTTCTCACATCTCCATGTTCTTCCATCTAGTTTTTCTCAAATTTCACATCCTTCAAGACCTTCAAACTCCACTAACAAATCTTGGATTCTAAGTGCTAAAGGTAAAGATTTTCACTCTTGAAATTTGGTTGAGATGATTTTATGTTTTTTCTCTCAAAAAGCTAAATATTTTTGTAGGTTTTCAAGATTTGGCTAGATCCCCTACTAGAAGCTCACCAAGGAAGAAAAATAGGTAAAATGAGTTGTTTATTTATTGAGTATAAGGTTTGGATGAAATATTTATGAAAGTTATTAGGAATAAGTAAATATTAAATAGAATTAGAAATGGGTATTCAAAGTATTCCATAATTATGCGTTTTTGAGCATATTGATGATTAAACATAATTTTAAGTGCTATTGGAGTAATTTGAGTTTATTGAAGAAGTTGATCTTATGATGAAGGGTACTAAGAGGAAAATGCATGCTTTAAAAGGTGGGTAAATGTGGCGTTGTTAATTATTTTAATATAATTAAGTGTGCATATTCTACAACCTCACATTAAAATGTATTTTAATGACCTTTGTGACTGAATGATGGTTTCAAGTTTGTTTTATGAAATCTACATATACTATATAAATATGTTATTATGTTTTTAGTTTTGAGCATGGGGAAGAAGCCTTTCAATTGTTTGATTCTAAAAAATAAATGATATTTTTCTATGGATAATTGCTTGATTGTTGCCTTGAAAATTTAGAATGAAAAATGATTAGTTTTGTATAGACCCTAGCATTGGGTCAATATGTCCTTAAGATTGATGATTTTAATTTAGTATTCAGTTCAAACTTCTATTGTGTAGATGGTTGAATTCATCTTGTGTTTGGAAATAGACTTTGAACATTTGACTTCATTTTGTTTTAAACCTTTTGATCTTGGATGGTGAATGGATTCACCTTTTGATTTGGAAAAAAATATTTGGATATTTGGAAACATAAAACCAAATGTTTAAGTGGACCCTACTTAAGATATGGACCTATCGTTAGTGACAGTAGCCACTAGCCATTGTGCGCAACACTTAGCTTTGATTGGGTAACTATCAGAGTCTTTCCCCCTTTAACTTGGTTTCATATGGTAGTTGATACGATCTTACCTCATTCGATATAAGATCGATAACTATCATGTATCGACCACTTAGTGTTACGACATGCTTGATTGATTGTCCATGCTAGCTAGTACTCCACAATTTATTTGTAATGATATTGACCCTATGGAATTGGGATTCGATATTTGTTTTGACTTTGAACTTCAGAAATGATATTGTATGATTTTGGATTTTGGTTTTGGTATTTGTTTAGACTTTGGTCCTTGAATTTGGAAATTGTTTCGACCATGGTGCTTGAATTGCTATTTGTTTTGATTTTGGCAATTGGATTTGGTATTCATCTTGACCTTGTTCTTTGGATTGGGTTTTTTGCCCCAACATTGGTGTTTGAACTTGATTTATTCAATTTAGTATGTATTATGTTTTTTTTTTTAAATCCAATAGTTTTCTTTAAGGGTGTTTTAAAAGTATCAACATTATTTTGTTTTAACATTAAACCTTTGTTTTCTTTAGCATCTTCTACTAAAGCTTTAAACTTGATATTTATTAATTATTTTCTTGGAAATATTCAAACAATTTAGAAACCAATACTCTCACTTCAAGGGCTTGTGAATAGGTTTTCAACAAAACCTTATAATATCTTTTTAAATGAGTTTGTATCTATCGAGATGATGGTATTGGAGTTTTCTTTTGACACATGATCCTAATTGGTACATAACTCACACCTTGAGATGTTTGATTTTGTCCAGGGTTTGAATTCCTAAACTCTTTGAATGTTTGTTATGGTTGAAAAGGAAACTTTGGTATTGCTTGAAATGGATTACTTGCATTTATTTTAAAAGTATATTAGATAAACACTCTCCCGTTTAGCTTGTTCCCCCTCCCTGTATCTACTTACGAAGTTATTTATAACTTACACATGTAAGATGCATTTGTTTTGCAGATCAATAGTTGTTTGAGCTTACTATCCTTAAGAAGAAGGTACTTCCATAGTTAGCATTGTTAGGTGTTCGGTAAGGCATCTAGTAGGTTTCAGTCCTTTTGTGTCAAGTTGTACTCCACTGGTCCAATTTAGGTTGGTCATTTATGTTAACTGTGTTGACTTTATTAGTTTTTGATGATAATATAACATTACCATGTCATTTGTGTATAATATTTTTAACTAAGTGTGCAGGGCAAATGATCATTAATGAGACAATATTGCAATCTTCCCTATTGAACTCTTAAAGATGTGATTTAGATAAAGAACAAAGAATATCAGTATTGATGGAGTCTCCTGATATGTTAAGGAAGATCATTTGCTGAACAAAGGTCAAAGTGGAGAAGTGAAAGGGTGAAGCTTGGTGAGAAACAGAATCAAATCAGTCGACCAAGATAATGGGGTTAGTCGACTAAGCGATCACTGGAATCTACATTTGAAACAGAACCAACTTGATCGACCATGGGAAAAATTTTAGTCGACTAAGTGCTCTCTATCTGCTACATCCGCCAAGCCACTACAAGACAAGAAAACGGTTGAAATCTTCCCTAAACTGTTTCTAACGGTCATAAACGTCCCAACAGCCATCAGACTAGCTTCTTTAACTATAAAAAGATCTTCAAATGCCAAGGAAAAGAGCTTTTGGAAAAACTTTTGACAAACTTTGACTTCATACTCAAAGGCACCATCATATTCAAGCCAAAAAGAGTAGCAAAACCTGAAAATCCTTTGTACTCTTCATTGAACCTCAACGCCTATTCTTTGTATTTGTATTTAGCACTTAAACTTGTACCACATAGATCAACCGTGTGATCACTAGGTACTTTCTTCTTTCCATCCTTGTATTCATAGAGTGAGTGTTTCACTCTAAGTGTTTTACATCAAGCAAGGTTTGATTGTATGCTTGTAGGTTCCAACTTAGGCTTGAAAAGTTAGGGTTGAGTTCTAGTTTAGCCCGTGAAAAGCTAGAGTAAAGGTTGTGGTTGAGCCTTGAAAAACCACATTGGGGTTCTAGTTTAGCTCGAGAAAAAGTAGTGATAGGCTATGGTTGAGCCTTGGAAAACCACATTGGGTTGTAGTTGATCCCGTGAAAAACTAGTGTAAAGGTTGTGGCTAAGCCTTGGAAAAGCCATTGTGAAAGCTTGGTGGAAGCTTGTGAATTCCACCATTTTAGTGTTTGATTTGAAAATCCTTGGTTGGATAATCAAGGTAGTGGATGTAGGTCTTGGACCGAACCACTATAAATACCTTGTCCATTGTTTTCATTGTCTTATCTTCTTCATTTTTAGATCAAGTCTCAATCCCATAAGAAAAAGTCGAGATAATGCTATTCACCCCCCTCTAGCACTTATATTTGGGACCAACAATTGGTATCAGAGCTAGTTCTCTGCTACAAGGTCTAACACTCTTAGAGAGGATCCAAATGACTCTACAAAAATCAGTTGTAGCTAAGAGACAGTCTACAAACAGACCACCTCTGTTTGATTACTCTAACTACCCTTATTGGAGCACTAGAATGTCAATTTACATTAGGGCCATAGATTATGAAATGTGGGATATCATCACTGATGGTCCCTTTACTCCCTCAATTGTGAATATTGTCACAAATGAGTTGATGCCTAAGCCAAGGTCTAAATGGACCAAGGCTGAAACTAAGAAAGTATAGACAAATTTCAAGGCAATCAACACCTTGCATTGCGCCTTAACTCCCTCTGAGTTCAACAAATTCTCTAGCTGTACAATAGCCAAGCAAGTGTGGGATAAGTTAAGAATTATTCATGAAGGGACTTCTCAAGTTAAAGAGTCCAAAATTGCCCTCTTGACCCATAACTATGAGATATTCAAAATGGAACCTAGTGAGGACATCACCAGCATGTTTGATAGGTTCACAAACATTACAAATAAGCTTAACCAACTAGGAAAACCTATTCCTGAACATGAGCTTGTAAAAAGACTTCTTAGGAGTCTACCTAAGTCTTGGAAGCCAAAGGTGACTGCCATCCGAGAAGCCAAAGATTTGAACATCATCACACTTGATGAAATTTACGGGTCACTCCTCACACATGAGCTGGAACTGAAGGAAGAGGAAGAAGAGGATAAAAGAGAGGCAAAAGAAAAGAAGAAGAACATCACACTCAAAGCCAACATCTTTGAAGAAGAGTTGGAAGAACTCTCATGCGATGATAATGATGAACTTGCACTAGTTACAAAAAGATTAAAAAAACTGATGGGAAGAAAGAATCAAAGAATTGTAAGAAAATTCTTTAAAAGGGATCAAGGTTCTTCATGAAAGAAAAACAAAAATGAAAGTAGTAACAAGGAAGAAGTGATTTGTTATGAATGCCAAAAACCAGGACACTACAAATCTGAATGTCTATTGCCAAAGGAAGAGACTCCAAGGAGAAATAGAAAATCGAAAAAGGCAATGGTTGCTGCAGCCTGGTCAAACAGTGATTCAAGCACTGAATCTGATGAATGAAGCTCAGAAGAAAGAGCAAACATCTGCCTGATGGCAAAGGATGATGAAACAGAGGTTGAGCTGCACCTAAAGGAAACATGCTCAAATGCTCAACACAAAAAGAAGCATCCATGGTACATGGATAGTGGCTGCTCTCGACATATGACAGGGGATGAAATGTTATTTGCACAACTGGACAAGAGGAAGAGTGGCACTGTATCCTTTGGAGATAATTCAAAAGGAAGAATTCAAGGTATAGGTACAGTTGGTAAGAACCCCTGCACACAAATTAGCCATGTGTTGTTTGTTGCAGGATTAAAACATAATCTGCTAAGCATAAGTCAGCTATGTGACAAAGGGTTTAAGGTTTGTTTTGATTCCAACAAATGTGAAGTAATAGTCATAGGCACAAACAAGACTACCTTTATAGGAAATAGATTGAAAAACATGTATGCAATCTTCCTTGAAGATCTAGAAAAGGATAGTGAAATGTGCCTAGTAGCCAAGGCTGAAAATGATAGCTGGTTGTGGCACAGGAGACTAGGACATGTTAGCTTGAACACTATGTCGAAACTAATTAAGAAAGATCTAGTTATTGGATTACCCAACATTAGGTTTGAAAATGATAAAATATGTAAAGCATGTCAACTAGGAAAACAAGTCAGAACATCATTCAAAGCTAAGAATGTTGTGTCAATATCGAAACCTCTTGAAATGCTGCACATAGATCTTTTTGGTCCAATTAGCACCACAAGTCTAGTTGGTAAATCTTATGGTTTTGTGATTGTTGATGATTACTCAAGATTTACTTGGGTTTATTTCCTTGCTCACAAGAATGATGCATTATCAACTTTCATAGGATATTGCAAGAAGGTTGAGAATGAAAGAGGTACATCCATTATTAGGATTATAAGTGACCATGGAGGTGAATTTGAAAATGATGAGTTTGAGAGATTTTGCAATGAAAAGGGGTTGGATCACAATTTTTCAGCACCTAGAACAACCCAGCAAAATGGAGTTGTGGAGAGAAAGAATAGAACTTTGAAAGAGATGGCAAGAACCATGCTTTGTGAGAACAACCTCCCTAAATATTTCTAGGTTGAAGCTATCAATACAGCAGCTTATATACTTAATAGAGTTTCAATTAAAGCAATCATGTCAAAGACCCCATATGAGCTGTACAAAGGTAGAAAACCAAACATCTCTCACCTTAGGAGCTTTGGCTGTAAATGCTTTGTGTTGAACAATGGAAAACACCCATTAGGGAAGTTTGATGATAAAAGTGATGAAGCAATATTATTGGGATATGCCATGAACTCAAAAGCTTATAGAGTTTTTAACAAAAAGACACTAAATGTTGAAGAATCTGTCCATATAGCTTTTGATGAATCAATCCATGTTGAAAAGAAAGTTCATGAGGATGATGAAGATTTAGAAAATCTTGAAAGAAACATGGAAGAAATGAGTCTAGTTGATAGCAAAAATAATGAGGAAGACTCATCTAGGGAAGAACCCGTAGCTCCACCACTTGAAAACTTACAAAGACAAGAAATCCAACATAGTGACCTACCTAGAAATTGGAGATATGTAAGAGATCACCCTCAAGAACAAATCATAGGTGACATATCTCAAGAAGTTAAGACTAGGAAAGAAACTAGGGAGACATGTAAATTTTCAACATTCATTTCTCAAATTGAACCTAAAAGTTTTGAAGAAGCTGAAAAAGAGGAAGGCTGGATTTTAGCCGTGCAAGAGGACCTGGAGCAATTCAAGAGAAATGAAGTATGGTCACTAGTGCCTAAGCCTTCAAATCATCCTATAGTTGGCACTAAATGGGTATTTAGAAAAAAGATTGATGAACAAGGAAATGTTGTAAGGAAAAGTAAGATTAGTGGCAAAGGGATATAATCAAGAGGAATGAATAGATTATGAAGAAACCTTTGCCCCCATAGCTAGAATAAAAGCCATAAGATTGTTAGTTGCCTTCGCTTGTCGTATGAACTTCAAACTATACCCAATGGATGTGAAGAGTGCATTCCTTAATGGAATTATTCAAGAAGAGGTATATGTTAAACAACCTACTGGTTTTGAAGATTTCGAAAAACCAGATCATGTCTTCAAACTTCACAAAGCCCTATATGGATTGAAACAAGCTCCTAAAGCTTGGTATGAAAAGCTTTCTAAATTTCTGGTAGAAAAAGACTATGTTAGGAGTAGCATTGACACCACACTGTTTATCAAGAGGTACCTAAATGATCTAATTGTAGTCTAAATCTTAGTTGATGACATAATATTTGGTGCTATTAATGAATCTCTTTGCAAGAATTTTGCTAAGGAAATGCAAGGAGAATTCGAGATGAGCATGATGGGAGAATTGAAATACTTTCTTGGCCTTCAAATCAAGCAATGCAAAAGAAGAACCTTTGTCAGCCAAGACAGATACATTCAAGACATGCTAAAAAAATATGACATGCTGAAATTGAAATCCATCAGCACTCCAATGAGTACATCTACAAAGCTTGATGCTGATGAGAAAGGTAAAGATGTAGATCAAAAGCTCTATAGAGGTATGATTGGATCTCTTCTTTACTTAACTGCAAGTAGACCAGATATTCAGTTTAGTGTGTGTTTATGTGCTAGATTTCAGTCTCAACCTAAAGAAACACACCTCACTACTGTATAAAGAATATTTAGATATCACATAGAAACTCAAGGCCTAAGATTGTGGTATTCAAAAAAGTCACCATTTAGCCTTGTAGGATATTCAGACGCTGACTTTGCTGGAAGTAGAACTGATAGGAAGAGCACAAGTGGAACATGTCAGCTGATAGGAAGCATGCTTGTATGTTGGTTGAGCAAGAAGCAAAATTCTGTAGCCTTGTCCATTGCTGAAGCAGAGAATGTGTCCCTAGGAAGTTGTTGTGCATAGGTTTTATGGATTAAGCAACAATTGACAGACTATGGGTTGTCCATGAATAACACTCCCATATGTTGTGACAACACCAGTGCTATAAACATTTCAAAGAATCCTGTACAACACTCAAGAACAAAACACATTGAGATTAGACATCACTTCATTAGAGATTATGTAACTAAAGGTGAAATCAATGTTGACTTCGTAAGCACATTGCACCAACTTGTAGATATATTCACAAAACCCCTTAGTGAGGATAGGTTCTGTGAAATTAGAAGGAATCTAGGGATGTGCTATGTCGAAGAGTTATAAGAAAAAGTCTAGACTGAATAAAGGAAAACAGAAGAGACTTAGTAGACTAAAGTGTAAAACTCAGTCAACTAAGAATACTCTGTTCCATTAAATCAAAAGGACTGATGGTGTTTGATATAGGATTAAATTGATGAGATTGTGTGCCTACCGGGTGACAAAAAAAAGAGAGAAACCTGGTGCAGTAAATAGTAAAAATTTGAGAGGGAGTTTTTGAAATTTAGAAAAATAAGGCATCAGTTAAGGGGGAGGCAAGCAGTTCTCTAAGCCAGAAACCGTCACTCTTTTTTAATTCTCTGAACACCGACTCTCTCAATTCCAAAAATCTTATTTGCTTATCTCCATCTTCTGAAATCAATCGAGGACCCTCATTCTGTCATCTCTTGAAACCCTAAGTCAAAAACATCCTCAGAAACCGCAATGGCTAAGTCAACCTTTCTCAAAGATTTGCTTGCAAAGAAAAAGGGAAAAAGACTAGTAGAAGAAAACCTCGAAGCTGAGCACCAAAGAAAGAAGCAAAAAGAGGGATCTAGTTTTGCGACAAAGAAGACTGGGAAAGGGTTCGAGATGAGGAAACAAAAAGAGAAGAAGAAAAAAGCAGAGAAACTGAGAAAGAAAGACAAAGGAGAAAAAGGTATTTCATCTGCCTCTTCCACGAAGTTTAGAAACAAAATTCATGAAGAGAGATTTAAGAAAATCGAAAATGCCCCCATTACATGCGAGAAGTTCATTGACTGGGAGAGTTTCAGTGAAACTCCTGAACTCCAAACAAGCTTGACAGATTATTTCAATGAACTAAACATTAAGGAATATAGCTCCTTCAAAGACAAAACATATAGTGCTAGCCTTGTTAAAGAATTTTATGCTAGCATTGTATATAGTGAAAGGGAGCTTGATAACTCAAAGGACTATTCTGAAGATAATCTGAATGTTTTTCTGAATGGGAAGGAATTCTTAGTTACAGCCTCAGACTTGAGTAACCTGCTAGGAATAAAAGGAGAAAAGGGAGAGTATGACATGCTTGACAAGTATAATCTTGCTTCTGTGTGAGAAATTATCATTGGAAAGAAAGATAAATTCTCTTCAAAGAGCAATGCAGGACTGATTATTAGTCCACAATTTAGAATCCTGCATTACTTTGTTGCTGCGAACCTGCATGGTAGGAGTGGTAACCTAAGCTATATCAGCCTTTTGCCCTATGGGAATGTAATCACATCTCTTGTTAAGAAGAAAGGAGTATGGGCAAAGAGGTATGATATGGATATAGTCAAGAGTAGAGACCAATCAATCTACCTAGGGAGTTTGATCAAAATGGGATACAGAGTGTATGGGGACACTTTCAGCAAGACCTCAAAGATCACTTCAGTTTAATCACAACCAGAGATAGCCCCCACTCAACTAGAAACAATAGCCCCTCCATTCTCCAATGAAGTAATGTTCAACCTGCTATGAGAATGGATGCCAAGCTCACTAATCAGGGAGTTAGGCTCGTTAAAATTGAAGAAAGAATTAATGAAATTGAAGCCAGCTTAAAAGCAAGATCTAAAATTCCAACTGGACTTACTAATGCTGACTCCTCTGCTACTAAGAGCATGGCACCAAAAGGATAAGGTGCTGAAGGATCAGCATTGCAACCTGAAGGATCTGAATTTCAAGCTAAAGGATCAGCCTACCAGAGTGCAAGCCCTGGTCATCATGACCCTGAACCAGAAATTGAAGAACCCTACAAAACTAGCTCAGTAGAAAGGGAAACGTCTGAACAAGGTACTGAGGTAATTAAGTCACCACTTGGTTCTCTTGAGCACCAGTCTCCATCGCATCTTGAGAAAGAAGCATCACCTCCTTATTTTAATGAAGTGTCTATCATAAGACTGTTTTATCAGATGGCAAGAGAAGAACAAGCAGAAAAAGAGGCAGCAGCAGCTCAAACTGCTCAAGCAATAACCTCATAACAGAGAGCTACAGAAAAAGGAAAAAAAACAGGAAAGGTAAAAACAAAAGACACAGCTCCTGCATCTAAGCTTCAGCCACTTGCCATGAGACAGAAGAAGACAGCAAGAAAATCAGTTCCTCCAAGAACAAGAAAGTTTTCAAGATTGGCAGAAAAGGCAAAGTCACCTCCTGAAAGCACTCCTCAAGCTCCAATAGAAGTCTCGGATCAGGGAACTCTAGAAAAAGCTCCAGATACATCTCCTCAATAGGCTCCAGAAGCAGCTTATCAACCCCCTCTAAGACCATTTTCTCCCCTTCCCCTAAATCCTTGGTAGGAACAAAATATGTCCCCTAAATTTACACCATCTCTCTTTGAGAATTGATACCTCAGCCACCTCCTTGATGATGACAAAAAGGGGGAGTAGTATTAAAAAAACAAAAAGGTAGAGGTACCAGACTTCTAGGGTAGATAGGTAGCAAAAATAAGACTAGGGGTATTTCTAGTATTTTTGGAATAATATTTCTGATCATTGCTTTGTTGGATATCTATGCCGAAATGGCATTCAAATAATGCTTTCAATCCTAACTGACTTTATGAATGTCTTGAATATGCTTGTTGATTGCTGTTTAAAGTGTTTGAACTCTGAAAATAATATTTATGACATTATGAAGCATGGCTGGAAACTTGTCTGCTGATACTGTGCAAAACTGTCAAAATTTTTTGATATTGTGCTGATATTGGGTTACTATGTTGATAAATCATCTCTGAGATAGTAATGCAAAGTAAAAACATGTGCTTGAGTACAATAAATGATGATTTATAAGAGCTTTGCTGAAAAAAATGATGGTGTGAATGAAACCTGTAGCTAACATGATGAAATCTGAACCTGCATGCTAGTTGACAGAAAATGCAAACATAGAAAACTAATGACAATCTGTCAACATGTCATTTACTCTTAAAATCTGCATATATGAGCATTCTTTATCAAAAGCAAGTATGTACAATATCACTAGGAATATAACTAAAGAAGGAACTTGCTGGAATAAGATGAATAATATGCACACACTTAGGGGGAGCATGAATTAGGGGGAGCAATCCTCATTTTCTGTAGAAACTGAAAAATGTATTACAAAAGCACCATACTATTAATCAAGGGATGTTTTGTCATCATCAAAAAGGGGGAGATTGTTGACTCTATTAGTTTTTGATGATAATAAAACATTCTCATGTCATTTGTGTCTAATATTTTTAACTAAGTGTGCAGAACAAATGATCATTAATGAGACAATATTGCAATCTTCCCTATTGAACTCTTAAAGATGTGATTTGGATAAAGAACAAAGAAGATCAGTATTGATGGAGTCTCCTGATATGTTAAGGAAGATCATTTGCTGAACAAAGGTCAAAGTGGAGAAGTGAAAGGGTGAAGCTTGGTGAGAAACAGAATCAAATTAGTCGACCAAGATAAAAGGGTTAGTCGACTAAGCGATCACTTGAATCTACATCTGAAACAGAACCAACTTCTTCGACCAAGGGAAAAATTTTAGTCGACTAAGTGCTCTCTATCTGTTACATCCGCCAAGCCACTACAAGACAAGAAAACGACTAAAATCTTCCCCAAACTGTTTCTAATGGCCATAAACGTCCCAACAGCCATCAGACTAGCTTCTACAACTATAAAAGGATCTTCAAATGCCAAGGAAAAGAGCTTTTGGAAACACTTTTGACAAACTTTGGCTTCATACTCAAAGACACCATCATATTCAAGCCAAGAAGAGTAGCAAAACCTGAAAATCTTTTATACTCTTCATTGAACCTCAACGTTTATTCTTTGTATTTATGTTTAGCCCTTAAACTTATACCACATAGATCAACCGTGTGATCACTAGGTACTTTCTTCTTTCCATCCTTGTATTCTTAGAGTGAGTGTTTCACTCTAAGTGTTTTGCATCAAGCAAGGTTTGCTTGGATGCTTGTAGGTTCCAACTTAGGCTTGAAAAGTTGGGGTTGGGTTCTAGTTTAGCCCATGAAAAGCTAAAGTAAAGGTTGTGGTTGAGCCTTGAAAAATTACATTGGGGTTCTAGTTTAGCTCGAGAAAAACTAGTGATAGGTTGTGGTTGAGCCTTGGAAAACCACATTGGGTTTTAGTTGATCCCGTGAAAAACTAGTGTAAAGGTTGTGGCTAAGCCTTGGAAAAGCCATTGTGAAAGCTTGGTGGAAGCTTGTGAATTCCACCATTTTAGTGTTTGATTTGAAAATCCTTGGTTGGATAATCAAGGTAGTGGATGTAGGTCTTGGACCAAACCACTATAAATACCTTGTCCATTGTTTTCATTGTCTTATCTTTTTCATTTTTAGATCAAGTCTCAATCCCACAAGAAAGAGCTGAGATAGTGCTATTCATCCCCCCCTCTAGCACCTATATTTGGGACCAACAAACTGTTATGGATATAACTATGCTTATGTGTTGTATTAAATGACATGTATTTGAGATATGCCGAGAAATGACTATATTTGTCTTTGCCATAGGATGGCCCACACTTGTCATTTTGATGTGTTGCTTTTGCATTTTGAGCACATGAGCGTGTAGACAACTATGATATTTTCCTGTGTGATATAATATGTTTATGCATTTTTGATGTATGGTTCCTTGGTGGTGAGTCCCATGAGGTTAAATTCAAGTAATTGTTTTATTTGTTCATCTTAGGTGTCACGTCCCAGTTTCCCGGGCCATGACCGGCGCATGAACCTAATGAGCATAGCTCACCAAGCCCAAGCAAACCTTTTTCGGTAATCATGTTCAACATTTTATACATCTTGCATTACTATTTCTGAACCAAAATTCTTGATTCACAATTCAATATATTTCAAAACATAACATGTATACCACATGTTTACAATTTCATTATCTCAAAGCACTGTCATTCAATGCCATCTCATCGAGGCATCATTAATCCAACATATATATATACATGTACAAAGACAAAGACTCTCAACCATTAGTGAAGTAACTTTGAATAAAGGCACAGCTACTGAGATGCCATAGTACCTACCAAAAGGTGAGCCTGCGTGGACGACTTGATCCAAGTCGTAATTTCCTCTAAATCTGAAAACATGAATTTTTATAAAACGTGAGTATGAAACTCAGTGAGTGAATATTAGAAGGGAACAAGCAACTTAACCAGGAAATTTGTCAATCATGATGCACCGGTTGAAAATGAGATAATTTTTTATCTAGCTAATATTTAAACCCTTCCCACTTAACTCGAGATTTATTCTAGCCAGATAGCAAAATCGGTGGTTATCGCTACAGTGGGAAGGCATTCTTGCTGCTGCGAAGCGTAATCATAACCCGTCGTTGAATGAGGGTTTCTCTCAATCATACGAGGGTTTTGTACTAAACCCATTTTTCCTCAATTTAAAGCAATTCGCATGCCATACAATTACACCTAATGAAGCAATTCGCATACCATACAATCACACATATATTCACAAAGACAAGAACAATCATATACACCGCCAAGTCTTCACTGTTCTTGGTGGTTAAAGAGACATTTATCAAAGCACTTGTAGGCGTCACATTTCGCCGTCCCTGTAAGCCCCTGGACGGATAATCATGCTTCACCAAAGTTCACGCATGAAAATTTCCAGGAATTGTGGGCGCTACGTGTCGCCGTCCCCACTTTGCTCAACTTTCAATTTCTAGGAAATTGTGGGCGCTACGTATCGCCGTCCCCACTTTGCACACCTTTGTATTTCTAGCAAATCGTGGGTGCTACGCATCGCCGTCCCCACTTTGCTCAATTCTAAATTTCTAAGAGTCGTGGGCGCTACGTATCGCCGTCCCCACTTTGCACACCGTTACAAGCATGTGCATTTCCCACTTCACACGTGCACAATTACATCAGGTTCACAATTGCATCATATAAATGAGCAATATTCAACACAATCAAATTTCATATCAATAAAATAATATTTCATGAAAAACTTGTTCCCATGGTACCTGTTCTTTTCAAAGAAGATTAAATAAAATCATTCAAGCATTTTATTCAATAAGTTTATATTTCCCAAAACCATTTTTGAGATGCAAATTCACTCACAGGTGTCGAAAATCCGAATTCTGGGTGCACTCGGACTAATAGTCCTCAAGCGTAATTCCTTTGCCTTTTCCAGATGTCTCACTACCTTGACAAATAACAAAGTCGAGGAATTTACTATATTGTCTCTAAATTGATATAAACTAATTTAAATTACTAATGCTTGATATGTAAATGCAAAAATGCGTCCGATTACCGCTTAATCGCTGTATCGATTAAATTCGACCAATCACCCGATTAATTAGCGATTGTGTCCAAATCACCTCCAAATTAATCCATTCCTCCTCTAATACCTTAATTCACCACATATTATTCAAATAAAGCCAAATTCAGCATTAGAACCTCACATTTCCTTATAGAAAAATTCGGTCATTTGGTGCACTAGCACCGAAATTTTTCCTACATAACCGTTTTACTTTAATTCATCATTTTCCAAGCCATTTTCCTTGAAATACAAACAATCCCTCATTGATTCTCAACACACTAGGTTCGGCCAATGAAGAACAACAAAGAGAATCAAATTTTTTCTTATATTTTTGTTCATAACCATGCTTAACTACCTCTAAACATCAACATAGTCTAAAATCAAGCCAATCCAACATTAAATTCCTCTTCCATACCCATTTTTCAGAATTGAATTCATCATGATATCATGTCTCTCAACCATAGAAAATGGAAAGAAATGCATGGGTATTGTAGATCATAAGCTAAAGTGAAGAAATGTTACCTTTTTCACTTGATTTTCCTTGAAAATCACACTTTTCTCTTGAATTTTTGGCTAGGTTTTCTTGTTTTTCTCCTTGTTCTCTTTTGTTTTCCTTTGAATCAGTTTTGTGCAGAATTTGGAGAGAGAAAATGGGTTTTATGGCTGATTTTTAGGCTTTAATAATAAAATAATCAAGCATGCCACGTGTCACATGCTTATTGGCCCATTTTTTAAAAACTTTTTGACTTTTTCTTCTAAATTTTCCACCACAGTTATTCTTGTATTTATCCAATCTCAGGGGGAATAAAATCTCTTGGTCTTGACAAGTGCTGGGGCGATAAATTTACTGATTTGTCCCTGAGGTCAAAAAATTACGATTTTACCCCTATACTCCGAAATGTATTGGAATCACATTATTTTCACTTTCTAACCTCAAATAACACTAATATTGATCAATATTAACCAAATGGGACAAAAATCTTTTCAAAAAAATTCCCGTTTGGTCCCCTAGTGGCAAAATTACCATTTTGCCCTTATGTTCCAAAAATACTGGGAATCACAATTTTTCACTACTAAACTTCATTTTATACTCCAATAATTTTAATTATATTTCATATAATTATTTTTGGCCAAATGTGATCAAATCTTGGCTAAAAATCTCCATTTTATCATAAAATGCTAAAATGACCGTTTTGTCCCTAATCGGTCAATTTTCCCGATTGACTCTAAACTGGACCTTGAACTCCGAATTACTATTCTAAGTCATTATGTGGGTTTCAAAATTCTCAAATTCCTCTTAGAATTTCTATTTGAACTAGTTCAAGGCTCGATTTAACTTGGTTGTACCACTCGATACAATACTGTCTTTTAACGAACTTGACAAGGTCTCACATTAGGCTTGCATGGGTTAAGTGCTGGAATGGCATGAAAATCAGAGGTAACAATTATCATATGCAGCGAAAAATAAAATTTAAACATACCATGCCATGCCACGACCCATGGATCACCTTGGTGATTTTAATGCAAACAAAATTCAAAAGGAGTAAACAAAATATTACCTAGCCAAGTGATGTCATAATCGTGATGGAAAATCCTCTTGATTAAGAGAAGATACAACATTACTCTTATTTCGACTGAAGCTCGTTTACACCACAAAAGAAGGAATAACCCATGCAACCCAAGCGTTTGGCCTCCAATAGTATCCACACAATTGTACTTAAACCTTCAGCAAGGTAGGAGCTTTTAACTACTCTCTGTGCTAGCACAATGGACAACAATTGTCTTTTTCTTCACACAAACTATAAACAAAATCACTCTAGAGAAATTCTTCACATGAATTTTCTCTTAACCACAAGAGATGGCTATAGAATTTTTGGTTGTTTTTGACAACTAGGTTTTCATAGTCATATGTGAGTAGTTAAAGGTGATATTTATACCTAGGTTAAATGTCACGACTTGGAACTCCCATCGAGCCCGTGACAACTGTCGCGACGTCCCGATAGGCACTCATTACTCAGAATGCCAACCGGAACTCCGCAAGGCTTACGTATCAGTTTTTCTTATCTCCCCTGTGAGTAATCATTTTCAAATATCATGTCTTGAAGAATTTTAAACTTTTCAAACTTAGAAACAATGGTAAGAGATTTTTACCTCACAGGCGCATTTTGGTCATTTTTCCTTAAAAATCTCAAAAATCGGCTAAAATGTAGTAGGTAAGTAGAAAACACATGTTTCATGATTAAAAATAAATTTGGCTGTCTAAAACCTTCATTAAAAGTGAAAATACAACTATTAGAATAAAATAAAAATATTGAATAAAATATTTTATTTTCTTATAAAACAATTTTTATAGAAGTATCAGAAAAATATTTTTTTGTAGTGTAAAAGTTAAATATATTCATACATACTATAAAGCAAATAACCAAAGTATAAAATTACTTTTACAATGACACGTGGGCCCCCGACTGACCAAATGTAATGTAAGCAGTGCACTTACGGTCTCAAGGAGGCAACTCCACAAGTAACATTTTACCAAGTCTGCTATCTATAGACAACTTCGAGTCTATAATGTGTGGAAAAGAAGGTGGTGAGATTGTGAAATCCCACTGAGTAAACAAATATCACCTAAAATATCTAAAGTCGAGTAAATGGAGACAAATAAACTATATCATCATAAAACAGTTTATAACATTTCATTTCATTTCACTGGATAAAATAAACTCATTTTATTCAAATATTTAACGTGGCTTATGATTTTTTGAAAACTTGGCTCGTGACAAAATCAATCTCATACTCGGTTCTTAGGGATTCATTGCACGGGGGTAATCCCAACCGAGTCTACTGATGCTGTTACAATTTCATAAATACTCAAAAACACAGTCGTTCCTTGGCGTTGGCTAAATTCAGTCTCACGTGGTGGTTTGGCGTGAAGTGAATTCTAAAGGTGTACCTTGGGAGTTACTCTACTTGCCTCTCTACCAAGGTAATATAACGGGGTTCCCGTACCCCTCTAAACAAGCTGGCCCACGATCACCCGCCCACTACAGTAAGCTAAATGATATTGCACCAATCAATTAAATCTCAATAGCATGGCATGGCAATTTTTGATAGGCCTGGGTCCCTATCACTTGACTTACCGGCCATGTGCCTTAGCGTAAGAATCAACTTAGGTCCCGCAAAACCTTCTCGCCAAGCTTCGAATCCCAGACCCTTTTAAAAACTTTCCCCGAAGGGAATGTTTTTAAACATTTCAAATTTATCCACTCAAAGAAAAACAAACAATTCATATAATTCAAAATAATTTTTAAATCCGCTCTTCATGCCATATTATCATAAGCCAATCAATTTCAAATCATAATTTGTAATACAAACAGGTAGTCTCCAATTACTCTATTTTTAAAATCATTATTCAATATTCTAAATCATTTATAAAATCATTTTATTTAAATCACATTTTGTTGAAAACATATAACAAGTTACCATTTAAATTTTATTTTCCATAAAATCATCAAATCAAATAAAACCACTCTAGAAAATTAAGATGATGATAAGTTTACTCACTGTTCTAGAAGTTCGAATTACTCCTATCCTTGATTCTCGAGTGCAGTCTTTTACCCGTATCAAATGGCTCACCATCTATCCATATTGCACAATACACAATTTACCACATTAATGCTAGACCATTATAAAATCAATTCAGGCTCGGTGTATATGCATGAAATGGAATGCACACTACTCGGTAACTATCTAAACACGGTGTCCAATGTAGCCTCAATTGTGCACCCAATTGAAATGATATTGGCCCAATTTGATTTACTATCCAATTAATTGGCCAATATACTCAATCCAACTCCAAATAAATTCCATTTTTCTTCCAATTCACCCAATTATCAAACACTAGTCAATTACCGTGAAATGTTGCAAAATTATCCTCACATTCCATTTTGGCAATATTCGGCCATGTTGGTGCATTAACACTAAAATTCTTCCTACTTAATTTTCTCACTATAAATCATTATTTCCCTATCAAATCACTTGAATTAAAATTAATTCCACCATCAATAAGATTTTTCAAGCTTGATTCTCACACCACAATTCATCAATTCCTCACCAAATTCACTTAGAATAAAATAAATTTTAACCTCAACACATTACTTGTAGAATTCGGCCAATGATGGTTAGGTATGATCATGAACTTTTTTTGCTTGCATTTTATTCCACACATCATTAAACATCCAAAAACACTTGAATATCACATAATCCATTCAAATCCATCATCAATTCCTCACTCCACATATTCGGCCTTTAATGAATTCATGAAGAAAATGTGTTTTTCATGCTTGATTTCTATGCTACATATCACTAAACACATAAAAACACTAGATTAACATGTTTTCTAACTAACTTAATCATCAAATCCTCTCTCTCCAAAATGGGTCAACATGGGTTCATCATGCAAACATGAGTTCTAAGCATGGAAAATGAAAAAAAGAACCATATAGAAAGTAGATCACAAGTAAAAACCAAGAAATTTTACCTTTACTTGTTAATTTCCTTGAAATCTCACACTTTTTCTTCAATTTTTCCTCCTAGGGCTTCTTTCCTTTCTTTCCCTCTTTGGTTCTTGTTTGGTCAACCCTCGTGGAGAGAATGGGCTGGTTTTTAAGCTGATTTTATAAGGAAAATATTAAAATATTCAATCTTGCCACAAGGCATTTTACTATTGGTCTACTTTTTAAACTCTTATCCTTTAAATCTTTAATTCACCACCACATAAATTCCATAATTATCCATACCAAAAACATGTAAAATTCAGACATTGGACAAGTGTTGGGTGGTGAAAATTACAATTTTACCCTTGGAGTGGCAAAATTACGATTTTTCCCTTATACTCCGAAAATACCGAGATTACAATTTCTTTCACTGCTTAACCTCAAATTATACTCCAAATGATCAATCTTAGTCAAATGTGATCAAAATCTTTTCTAAAAATTCCCATTTTGTCCTCGAGTGGCAAAATTCTCATTTTGTCCTCGGGTGGCAAAATTACCATTTTGCCTCTAAAAAGTCAAAATTCTTAATTAACTCTAAATCAGCCATCGAACTCCAAATCATCTTTTTAAGTTATTCCTAGACTGTAAAATTCTTAATTTCCTCTTAAAATCTTCATTTGAACTTGTTCGACGTTTAAATCAACTCAGTTGTACTTCTAGTTACAATGCCGACTTTTAATACTTTTTCGGGGCTGTTCAAATATACAATCACTCTATCAGTCACATGCATAACATGGTAGATATGTTAAAAGGTCAAGCTTCACATTAAACAACTTCCATAATTACAACTAAGGGCCCAATATTGTAACCCATTATAATATTGGCCCAACACATAATTAAACCCTTTTAATATAGTCATTGGAAATTAAAATCAAATTAATTTCCCTTTGTCATGTTTGCAATTAAGGTTCTAACATTGTAACTATTTATAATATTAACCTTAATCTTAATTAAACTATTTTAATTAAGTCCTTAGAAGTTAAAACCTAGAGTATGATTTAAGTCTAGGTTAAATCATCACACTCGCAATTTAATTCATAGTACAACTTTTGTGTGTGACCCATTAGGTTTCTAACAAGTTGGCAATGGAATTAAATTGTAATATTAATCAATTAATTCAATTCCATAGGCCAAGATTGGCATTTAGCAATGCATCATGGGCACCCAATTGTTAGGAAACTCAAAAGATTCTTCGACAACCTTTCAATATACAATCTATCAGTGTAATTCATTCCCTCATCATATATCCAAGAAATGATAAGACCATTGTCACAACCCAAAATCCTGAGCTATGATTGACGCAAAGGCCTAATGGGCACAGCCTACTAAGCCCCAACAAGTTTATTTGTATAAAATTGTTCATCATTTTATTGATCATTCTTAAGGCCACATTTTGTAATTCTTAACTATAAAATATTCAACGATATACTATGGCAACCAAAATGCTTACATTTGTGTCATCCAAAATAACATCACCCATTGCCAACTCATTGTGGCATCATGAATCAAAAGAAACATATTGTTCATAACATGTATCTTAGTGATTACCATTTGTATGTATACATAGCAAAAAGACTCTTGATTACCAATGGAGTAACTTTGGGTGAAAGTACAGGTACTGAATGTCGTGGTACCTACCTAAAAGGTGAATACAAGTGGACACCCAATCTAGATCCCAACTACCTCCGAATCTGAAAACATGAAGTTAAAAAAAGTGAGTATAACCTAGTGAGTGAACATAAGAAGGGAACAAGCAAGTATGTCACGACCCAAATCCCGGGCCATGACCGGCGCAAGGACCCAATGAGCATAGCTCACTAAGCCCAAGCAAGCCTATTCCCACTGACTTTATTCCATACATGCTCGTGTGGGACATCCACACGTAATGCACCCAGTGCGCATAAATGCCAGTTAACCATGGCACATCCAGTCACACATACACACACACACCCTTTCCGGGTGTGGACACAGCCAATTCACAATGACATAATCAACATTAACATACATGCACCATGCCAGTCATGTATTTAGCAATTCACATTGCTTACACATATACACATAATCAGTCAAATATAAATTCTGACAATGTACATTACATGTACATATCCATCATACAAAAACCCATGACTACCAGCGGAGACATATACAATAAAAACAGGCAGCTATCGAATGCCAGACACCTACCAGGAGATGGACTACAACGATCCCGTGATCTAGGAATCTACAACCTCCTGATCTGAAAACATGAATTTTTGAAAACGGTGAGTATAAAACTCAGTGAGCAAACATTAGATAGGAACAAGCAATAATGTCTGGAAGGGTTATAAAAATATGATGCAAACATTTGGAACACATACATTTTTATCCAATTGTTTCCCAACCCTTCCCCTCATTTTAATTTAATCAATAATTGAATAACATTCAATTTCACATGCAATCACACAAATATCACCAATTTCTCACCAGCTCATGTGCAACCCTCACATCGTGCACATAGCTGGAGTATCAGAGCACTCGGCAAGCGGTATCACTCAGCGTCGCTGCCAAGCTCCCGGACTTCAAATCACGTCTTACCACAGTTTGTGCGTGAACACTTCCAGGAATCGTGGGCGTTACGTCTCGCGGTCCCCACTTTGCTCAATTCAGAATTTCAAGGAGTTAGTGGGCGTTACATCTCGCGGTCCCCACTTTGCTTACCATTCAGGCATATGCACTTTCCTTCTTCACACGTGCACGGTGATAACACTTTCACAACACTTCTCAACCATCCATGTAAACATCATCACAATGTACACATTTATCACACTCAAATTTCACATCAAATAAATAATATTTCATGCCTTCATGCATATCACATAATTTCATGCTTTCAAGCATCACACATAACTTTTATGCCTTCACGCATAACACATAATTTACCACATAAAATCATTTTCCTCAAAGGCTTGTTCCCAGCACGTATTTTTAAAAACTTTAGATAAATCATTTAATTATCCACATCAATACAATTTGCATTCCCCAAATAATTTGAAATGCAAGTTCACTCACCGTCTCACAAATATCCAGATTTCGGATGCTTTCGGATTAAAAATCCTTAGTCACGATCCCTTTGCCTTTCTCGGTCTTCTCACCACCTTAACACAAAATAAAATCAAGAAATTTACTATAATGCCCCCAACTAATATAAACTAATTTAAATTACTAGCGTGTGATACGTAAGAGCAAAATCGCGTCCGATTATCGCATTTACGCGGTATTGCCTAACTTCGATCGATTACCCGATAAATCGGCTATTATGCCCAATTCGATTCCGAATTGGCCCATTCTTTTTCTAATACTTTAATTCACCACAAATCATTCAATTTAATGCCAATTTCAGCATCCAATCTTTTCCAATTCCTTATGGAAAATTCGGCCAATGCAGTGCATTTGCACTGAAAATTTTTCTACTACATTTTTCACTTGCATTTGTCATTTTCTATTTTCTTTCATTTCAAATGAAATCATTTCATTTGAAATGAAACAATTTCTCACACATTCTCTTCACACTAGGTTCGGCCTAACAAAGAACAACCATGGAATCAATTTCTTTCTTTCATTTTTCTTCCATAATCATGCTTAACTACCTCTAACTACTAACATAGTCTAAATTCAATCCAATCCAACAATCCTTCCTCATCCATACCCATTTTTCAGAATTAAACTCTTCATGATATCTCCATAATAAACCATAGAAATCAAGAACAAAAGCATTGGTAAGGTAAATCACAAGCCAAAGTAAAGATTGATTACCTTTATTTTGTTTGAATCTTGGAAAAACACTTCAAATCTATGGATTTTGGCCTAGGTTTTATGTTTTTCTCTTTGGTTCTTCTTTTTTTTCCTTCAATCGGTTTTTGTTCCAGAAATTAGAGAGAGAAAATGAGGCTAAGGCTGATTTTTATAGCTTAAATAATAAAATATAAAAGCTTGCCACGTGGCATCACGTAATTGGCCCGTTTTTTTGACTTTTTGACTTTTTCTCCCATTTGATCTCCACCACTTGATTCATCAAGTCAACATCTGATCCAAGGTTGACCATGGCTGGAAAAATTTATTCTGGTGATGAAAAATTACCGAAATGCCCCCGGGATGGCAAAATTACGATTTTGCCCCTATTCTCCGAAATGTCCCGGAATTTCATTATTTTCACTGTCCAACCTCAAATAACATCAATATAAATCAATATTACCCAATTGGGGTAAAATCCTTTCAAAAAAATTCACATTTAGCACTCCGGTGGCAAAATTACCATTTTGCCCCTGTGCTCCAAAAACACCGAAAATCACCATTTTACACTGCTAAACATCATTCTATAATTATGGGATCATAACTGTATGTCACATAATTATTTTTAGTCCACTGTGATCAAATCTTGGTTAAAAATCTCTATAAATCAACAAATGAGAAAATGACCGTTTTGTCCTTAACCGGTCAATTTTCCCGATTAACTCCAAACTGGACCTTGAACTCCGAATCACTATTCTGAGCTATCCTGTGGGTCTCAGAATTGTGAAATTCCCCTTAGAATTTTCATTAAACTAGGTTGAAGCTCGATTTAACTTAATTGTACCATTAGGTACAATACCGGTTTTCTAACAACTTAGACAGGGTCTCACAAAGTAATACGGAAGGTTTTAGAAAACATGATGCATTTATGATAAAACAATGCAATTTAGCTAACTTTTATGTTAAAACCCTTCAATTTAGCTTTGATTATTGATCCCCTTAGTGTGGGAGAATCTATGATAACAAGAAGTTAAAGAGTGAAAATCTACAACACATATCCAAGCAAGAACAGCAAGACAAAGAGTTTCTCGTTACAGTGAGAATGTAATTTTGCTGTAGCAAAACCCAAGACTGATAAAGTTAAGGGGGGTTTTGATGCATTGAAAATTTATCCTATTACAACAAAAATCAATTTGAAAGTATTTAACAATTTCCAACATTCAACATTCAATACAATCACATCTTATTTCCTTATCCTTTCTATAACATATATAAACAGTTCTATAACATGTCTGATCATCTCTATAGCATATATATAAGCATGTATACAACCACCGGTCATCAGCTCATGCGCATTCCCACACCGCACATAGCTTGAATCATTTTGTGCGTTCTTACACCACACAGCAAACATATATACAACAACCAATCATTAGCTCATGTGCACTCTTACACCGCACATAGCTAGAATCATCTTGTGCACTCCCACACCACATCATCACCGGCATGTGCACTCCCACATCGCACACACTCAGTTATAATTACCACACAATATTACTTATCAATACATATAATATATCTATATATATATCAACATAATATAGGAGAACATGGATTCATCATAGTCACGTTCCACAATGCAAAAATGTTTCATCAAGGGCTTGTTCCCATGCATGTTTTAAAGAAAGACAAATAAAATGTTTCAAGTGATTCAATCAAACACATATGCCTTAATCCTAAAACATTTTAATGTAAGTTCACTCACATGTCTTTGTTGGTTTTTTTATCAACTTCAACTCCGACTAATGCCCCAAATGGAGATGTAGGGTCTCGTTGGAACCTATCACACATAATAGCATCACAACCAACTCAATTTACATAAATATAATTCTAAAAGTTATTTCCTAAATCAAGCTTTACTATTTATTCCTAACTAGTTTCCAATTACCAATTGACTAGTCATTTGTTCACATTATTCTAGTCACACTAGAAATAATTAAATAACCTTTAACAACAAAATAACCTAGAAATCTAACTATTGGCCATCATTAACAAATTAAAAATCAATTGTAACTCATTACTCACCTTGGTAATTTTTGTAGTTGAATTCCTTTTCAAGAGTTTTTCAAGTTATTATGGAAAGACTCTTTCTCTCTCTCTCTAAAATGTTCAGCTAGTGAGAAAAAGTTCTAAGGAAAGCCTTTTGAGTGGTTTTGAGGTGTACAAGTGAAAGAGTACAAAGGACTTTGTGAAAAGGTGCACAAAAGCATGAAAATTGGAGTTAAGTTGAAAAAGTCATTGAGGTTTTTAGGGTGGCCTCCATGAAAGATGAGAAACTTGAAATGTAGAAGAATGATGCAAAGAAGAAGAAGAAGCTACTGGAAGTGAGGAAAAAGTGCTGGAAATTGAGATATTTATTACTAAAGTTGACTAAACTTTCATTTATTTACAAAAAAGCCATTGCATAGTTAACTTTACCTTCTTTTTTTTTTTTTTTTTGCAATCTTTTTACTCTTTTGACATTGAGAAAAGGTCCAAAAACTTTTGAAAAAGGCCCTTTAAATAGCCTCCAAAAGCCCAGCTTCCAAAATCCTATAAGCTTGTTATTCATGGAAAATACGATGAGGGTCGCGGCTCTCAAATGTTTGCCCAATTTTGTTCTTCTGGTGCAGTATTTTCACTAGAAACACTAAGATCAAAATAACATAAACAACTTAAAACCATCAAACATAAACAAAAGAAAAATAAATAAATCAGACTACGTATTAAGAACAATCATAATCTTAGATTACTAAATTAGTTCCCCATAATGTCACAAATCATCCGTAAATAAAGTTTAAACATTAAAACCAAATCACAAAATATAAAGAATAACAAAAGGAATAAAAAACTTTAAAAGTTGAAATCTTGATCTCTAAATCCTCTTGAATCCTCAAATTTCTTCTCAGCTCTAATGTGACTTTTCTTTAATGATTTTGTGGTTGAATCTTAGCTCTTAATCTTGTGTTTTTTCATCACTCTAAAAGTCTTATGAAATGTTGCTTTAGTCAAGCCAAGTTAAGTGTAGAAAGAAGTCAATTCTAGCAAGGATTTCCTCATCAAACTATGTGAGCCACAACCTACCTCCACCAAGGCTGCAGCCTCAACCATTTAATTTACAAAATCGTTATTTAAATTTTCTCTCCAAGACTATTATAGTGCTTCAAATTCAACAAAGTTTTTTACCATCTTTCAAGATGAACTGGGTGAGGTTGTAAAGATAACAGTTCTCTTTTCTTCTCTTAGTTTTTCAATGGTCCAAGAATCACCTCATTTGAAGCTTTGTAGAGAGAGTTATGGTTGAAACACTAAGACATGTGCAGTGAAAATTTGCATCTCATGACCACTCATCTGGACAACTTTTCACCCTTTTAATTGCACAGCTACAAAATCAGCAAATTAATCAATAATAACATATCTTAGGCACATTAACACCAATTTAGGTACAAATTTAACTAAGATTATATTGACTCACCTAAGTAACTAACTTAAAATAATTAAATAAGACCTACTAATTTCTATGCATTGCTATAAGAACTTAACTAAGTAACTATCAAAATTAAGTCTAAATAACTTTATATCATAGAGTTATAAGATGAGCCTTTTATATTTAACCAATGTAAGGATCAGATTCTTAGAAGATGTGTTTCAAACGAGGAATTTTAAGATATACTTAAGCATTGTCATTCTTTAGATTATGGAAGACACTTTGGAAGAGAGAGAAGTGTAGCAAAAGTACTTCAATCGAGTTTTTATTAACCTACACATTTTAAAGATGCTCACTATTTTGTTGCAAAGTGTGATGGGTGTTAATGAGCTAGTAACATCTCACAGAGACATGAAATGCCTCTTAACAACATCCTTAAGATGGAGATTTTTTATATGTAGAGAATTGAATTTATAGGTTTTTTTATACCTTCATACAATAATCTTTATATTTTGGTTGCTACTGATCTAAATGGGTTGAAGCTACAACAATGCTAGTAAATGACTCAAAAATGATGGTGAACATCTTGAAAAAGAATATCTTCACTCATTTTGGCACCCCAAGAGCTATTATCAATGATGAGGCTTCTCACTTTTGCAACAAGTACTTTAAGGCACTCTTTACTAAATATGGAGTCACACATAAAACTGCGACAACCTATCATCTAAGACAAGTGGCCAAGCTAAAGTGTCTAATAGAGAAATCAAGAGAATTTTAGAAAAGACTATGTGTCCATCTAGAAAAGTTTGGTCTAAGAGGTTGGATGATGCTTTGTGGGCATATATGACTCCTACAAAACTCCAATTGGGATGTCTTTTTGCAAATTAGTTTTTGGAAAAACTTGCCATTTTCTATTTGAACTAGAGCATAATGCATATTGGAACATTAAGAAACTGAATTTTGATCTCCAAGAATTGGAGAAAAGTGTCTCTTACAACTTAATGAGATGGATAAGTTCTGCTTCAAGCTTATGAAAATGCCAAGATTTACAAGGAGAAAACCAAGAAAAGGCATGATAAGAAGAGCATTAAGCACCACTTTAAACCAAACCAACATGTCTTACTTTATAATTAACACTTAGTTGAAATTATTTCCAAGTAACCTCAACTTTATATGCTTCCGGCCTTTCACTGTCACAAAAGTATTCCCTTATGGAGCAATGGAAGTATCCAAAGAAAGCTCAAACAGGACATTCAAGGTTAATGGGCAACGTCTCAAGCACTATTAGGGAGGTGAAATCAATCACCAAAAATCCTCAATCACTCTAGTTGACACCAAATGAGCATGCAGAAGTCAAGCCGATGACTATAAATCTTGCATTTCTTAGGCGGTAACCCAAGTTTTCGAAACTTATATTTTTTCTTTAAATTTACTTTTACTTTTATTTTTATTTTTTATTTTATTGTTATTAGTTTAATTACCTTCGCTATTCAGTAGTATTATTTTGATTATTTGAATAAGATTAAATTGTTATAATTTAGTAGTTAGCAAAGTTTTGAGAACAATTCCTTATGGAAACAATACTTTACTTTTCATTATATTACTTATCATTGATACTTGCGTGGTAAATCCGACAACAAGAAGTCGCAAGAAAACAAGGGGAGTAAAAAGGTTTTGGACAAATTACCATAATCCCTTTTTTTTAAATGTTTTGCATATATCAATACTTGTTGTACAAAATGTCTTTTCAGGGCATTTTGGGCACTAGGTATTGATACCTTCCTTAGAGGTATGGCACAAAATGCTCTTTTCCTTATGCAATACATATGTTTCTATTTTACTCTCTGTCACGACCCAAAACCTCCCTCAGGCCCATGACAACCGTCGTGACGTCGCGATTGACACTCATTACCTGAAATGCCAATCGGAACCCCGCAAGGCTTACGTATCAGTTTTTGCCTTTCCTGTGAGCAATCGTTATTAAACATTCCATTTTAAACAATTACCAGTCGTTTCCGGTTCAAGTAAATCAAAAGACAATTTTTTTGCCTCACAGGGGCATTTTTGTCATTTTTTGACAAAAATATCAAATTTTGGTAAAAAAGTAGTTTATACGTCGAGAATACGTAATTCAAAATTGAATTTGAAATCGGAAGTCTGAAACATGCTTTTTTTTTAAAGATTTATAGACAAATATTACTATTCAAAATATTGATTAAAATATAGCATTTTTATTTAAAATAATATTTATAGAAACACGTGTAAGTAATTTTTTTGTAACGTGGAAGTAAAATAAATTCATACATACAATAATTTACAAAGTTATAATGTACAATAATAATTACAATGACAAGTGGCCCATAAATACACCAAGTGTTGGTGATAGTAACCTACTTTCTGTGAGATAGAAGGGTCAATTGGAATCCTCGATAAAATCGGGTATCTACAAGCTACCACAGGCTTGAAATATTTGGAAAAGAGGTGGGTGAGATTTTGCAATCCCAATGAGTAAACAGACATTATTATAAATATCTAAAGGCGAGTAAAATGGAGCCAAGTTTAAACAACAAATCACAAACCATTTCATAAGAATTTCAATTTATTTCTTAAACCATAAAATATTTGTAATTTACCAAAACAGTTGTTAAGGCTTATGACTTTTATTAAAAACAGGGCTCAAGCCAAAACTAGTCCTCGGGGATACCTTGGCTAAGGTATCTAATCGAGTCCGCTAAGGTTGTTAAGACATTTACATGTTAAACACATTTTAGTTTTGAAAACAAGTCGTTCCTTGGTGTTGGCCGAGTTACACATTCACGTGGGGGTTCGACGTGAAGTGAGCTCTAACACTACCCCGGGAGTTACCCTCATCGCCTCTACAACCAAAGTAACTATGCAACCAGGTTTACCGTGCCCCTCTAATAGGCAGTCTACGGAAACCCGTCACTGTAGTGACTAAACCCATCAATTTTAATAAAATTTCGACAGTGTAACGTGGCTTTTATTTATTTACCCAGCCTGCATAGTAAAAGATAGCTTACATAAATTCCCAATGCAATTATAAAATACACCCACATATACTCATATATCATAAGCCATTCATAAGAAAATATATTTTTCAAGACAATTGGCAGCCTCCAATTACTCAATTTCATAATCAAAAGTTTCTTGTTTCAGATAATCAACATAATATATTTATTTGTCACATTTATTTCTAAAACATCAAAAGTCCCGTTTTAATCTCATTTTCGTTTCATAAAATACATAAAGAGCATTTAAAAATAAACTCTAGATAATTTACAATAATAATAGGTTTACTCACCGTTTGTACAAATTAAATGCTTTCTAGGTGCCCCGATTACTGTTCGTCGGGTATGACTTCCTTACCTTTACCGGAAAGCTCTCCTCCTAGACACATTGCAAAAATTACACAATTCACCACATTGATGCTAAATCACTATATAATTGACTTAAATCCTATACTAATGCATGGTATAAAATGCAATGGCCTAAAATGGCTTAAACGCAGTATTAACCTATTTTTGGCACTTTACCCGATAAATTGCTAACGCGTTCCATTTTAGCTCTAAATTGTCTCATTCTCTCTCCAACATTTCTAACCATTAAATATCAGCCAATAACCCTCTAAAATCACCAAAATCAGCTCACTTTTGCTCCTTGGAAAATTCAGCCAAAAATGGGACATTAACCCGGTTAATTTTCCACTTTGTTTTTCTATCACATTTAACCATTTTTCATTACTTTCTCTTTATTTCTCTTAGAATAAAATCAGTTCATCATCATTGTACATCATTGAATATTCAGCCAAGGGTGGGTATTGTGAGAATTTCATGCTTTCTTGCCCAATTTGATTTCTAAACACATTTAACTAACTAAAACTACCAATTTAACTAAGAATCAAAACATAAAAATTTCAAAATCCTTCCCTTTGAAATTTGGCCAGCCTTTGGTATCACTTTTTGATCTCTCTCCTCAAGCATGCTAAATGGAAACAAAGGCATAGGAAAGGTAGAAATCAAGCTAAAGTCGAAAAATCTTACCATTAGACGCATAAACGGACGAAAAACATGAATTCCCCTTTGAATTTTCTAGTTTTCCTTTGGTTTTTCTCTTTTCTTCCTTTGCTCTCTATTTGCACTCTTGTTTTCTCCTTATGGCCGACCATCACCTGATGTGGGGTTTAAATGGGCTGATTTTCTATTAAAATAATATTAAATCATTAAAAAGTGCCATGTGTCACTTTCCCATTGGCCTTTTTTTAAAATTTCGTCCTTTAAGCTTCAATTTTTCACCACTTAAAATACCTTAGTTATTCATACCAAAAATAAATAAATCTATGATTTTGACAAGTTTTGGGTGGTGAAAATTACGGTTTTACCCTGAAAGTGACAAAATTACTGTTTTGCCCCTATGTTCCGAAAATTGTCGAAATTGAAATTTTTCACTTCCTATCATTAAATTATACTCCAAATAGTTAATCTTGGTCAAAAATTTCACTCCATGATCAAATTATTATCTTAGGTGGCAAAATGATGATTTTGCCCCTGAACATCAAAATTTTCAATTTTATCCCAAATGAACTCTCGAACTCCGAACAATCATTTTTAGTCATTCCTGGATTGTAAAATATTAAATTTCATCTTAAGACTTCTATTTGAACTAGTTTGAGGTTAAATCAACTCAAGTGTACTGTTAGGTACAATACCGGGTTTCGTCTATTCTTAGGGGCTTTCCTAGCATATAAACATGCTACTCAGTGCACGTATGTCATGACATGTGTTTATAGGGTCGGGTTTTACACTCTCTCTCTTTTTTTTTTCAAATAGACTTAGTACCGGTTTGACTTTGTTTTTTTTATCTTAAAAGTTATTATGCAGCTTTTATGAAAAATAATAGTTTTTAAAATTAAGTTAGAGTTATTTGGTAAATTTACTTTTATAAGTTCTTTTTTATAAATAATTTGTTTGGCAAAACAACTTACATAAACTCTAATTTTGGTTAAAATTATCATAAAAGGTTTATTTTTAATATATGCGGATTTTTTTTAATTTTTTTGAGATGAGTGATTGTAGAGAGAGGAAGAAGATAGGGAGATCGATTGAGAAAGGGAGAGGAAAGGGAAATCAATTAAGAAAAGGGGGTTGATTTGTGGAGAGAGAGAAATATGGGTGATTTGAAAAAAAAGGGAGAGGAAAGGGTAATTGATTGAGAAAGAGCGAGGATTTGCAAAGAGAAGGAGAAGAAAGGGAGATCGATTGAAAGAGAGGGTAATTTTTGAAAGGGTAATATTGAGATTATTTTTAATAAATGAAGACATTTTGAAAAAAAAAATTCTTAGAAGCTAGTGTGTTTTTAAAAGAAAATAAAAGAAAGCTCCTCTTTGTAGTTTTTTCTTGAAGCATTTTTTTTAAATATTGTTCTTTAAAAAAAAAGGTGTTTTGTTTTTAAGAACTTCTCAAAATTCTATTTGGCCCAACTTCTACTTTTAAAATATAGATAAACTAAAAAAAACTGAGCCAAACAAGCAGTTAATAACTTAAAAATATAAATTTTTGAAGGAAAACTTTAAAATATTAATTAAAGTGTACATTTTACAAACTCAACTAAAAATTTATCATTTTACCCTTATATTAAAAATCGAGGTTCTACAAGGACTTATTTGATAGTTTAGAAAAAAAAGTTATTTAATTTGTTACCAGTAATGCAAATATAAATTATTGTATTCATTGCTATTTTTATATACAAATAATCTTTAATTATTTTCATTGAATTTTTCAATTGTTAAATATATTACAAAATTATATAATATTTGCTTTTGACCTATGATTTTTAATGTTCATTCACTTCTTTTGCCATCCAGCTACTATTGTTTTACCGGACACTCCACGATTGATAATAGTTAAACCCATTCCTCATCTTGCCACTAAACTTATTTAAAAAATTACAGGAAAAAAAAAAAGACATCTTATCATTAGTGGACTGAACGAAAACTTGTGCATAACAAAGATTCAATGAAAACGTGAAGGAGTATAAATTTGTGTGAGAAATTTAAAAAATTTAGCCATCATATTAAAATATTTCTTTTTCTATATTCTCCCATCATCTGTAGCTTCACTCAGTATAGATACACTATTGTGGCCTCTAGAGGTAGTCATTCACATATAGGCATTCTCCAAATTAAGTACTCCTCATGGTCTCCGCATAAACCTTTTGCCTACCTTTCAAATGACTTGTTTATATATAAATAAGATCATAAAATTGTAAAATATGAAATGGGTGGTGTGAATCATCCAACATCAAGTACAAATGAACTTTATCAAGGAACTAAACAAATATTGGAACCTGAAAAGGCAAAAATCCAAGTAAGAGCTTCAGGTAGGCGAGGCTACTAAGGAAGTGGCACATGTGCTGCACATACTTTCAAACCAATTAAAGCTGCTTTGGGCTTGGAGAGATGTTTTATTTTTAGAAAACTTTACTTAGCTGGTTTCATCATTATACTCACTAAGGTCACATCAAACATTATAATTGTCAAGATTTGTAACTTTTGATAGTTCAATTAGTGTGTTTTGTTAATCTGTACCTTGAAAAGAGAAAAGAGGAAATAAAAAGTTGGACCACTTGCAATATAATATATATATATATATATATATAAACCAAAATCGACAGAATTTGCCTGCTCTGAGTGAGGTTGGTGGCACTGCTCTTTTCGGTATTCTTTGATTTTCTATAAGGTCTTGTTCAATGTTAAGTGCAAAGTCTTATTATTGCATTATCTTTCTCATCATGATTCATACTTGTCCTGCCCCTCCTTACTTTAGTGTGTTTGTTAAACGGTCAAAAAACGCCGAAAAATCGAACAGCTAAACTATATTTTTTGACTGACGTGTTTCAGCCATTCACGTAACATAGTTGTACACCTTTCAATAGTTCAAGTGCAACCGTCAAAATTTCAACTAGAGCCGTGCGTTTTCATCACAATTATCAGATTCATTCGTAAAAATAATTTCAAATTATATGATTAAAAATAGATATAAATATTTTGTAAAAAAATTTAATTATTGAAAAAATTTTAAATAAATAATTATTTTTTGATTACATTCAATTAAATTTTTATATTTTTATTTTAAAGTAAATAAACAATTATTACTAATGTTTGACTAATTATCATTAATTAAAATATTACTTACCATTTTATATACATTAGGCACTAATATAGATAGTGAAAAATATCATGTAACTATGTCATCATATCATATCAACATATTGCGTCATCATTCACTATTATATGTTAGTATATCACATCAGTATCACTCATCATAAAAATGATAAGTAACGTTTTGATTAACTACAACTAATCAACTATTAATTATAAAAGTTTATTTGATTTAAAATAAAAATATAAGAATTTGATTAAACATAATTAAAAACAAAAAACTGATTCAAATTTTTTTAAATAGTCTCGAACCTTTTTTAAGTATTATGTCTTAAAAATATGATAACAGTGACTTTTTATTTTAATTCTTTTACCTTTAATACTTACAAAAAGGTAATGCTTTTATAGTTTTAATTCTCCGTGAACTTGAAATGTGGAAATTATATATTGATTTTTGCATGAGCTTGAATATAATTACTTCACTTTCAATTTATAGAAAGTGTTGCATTTAAATGTGGTATGTCTACATAGCATGCAACTTTATTAATTATTTGTGAATAATTAACTAATATTCAATTTATTAATTGAATAATGAATAATAAATGTTTGAGATAGGATATAAATTTAAATTTAAAATTATCTATCCATTATATTTAAATTTAATTTGTTTAAACTTAAATAAAGATTAATTATATTTGAATTTAATTTGTTTAAATTTAAACATAATATCCTATCTCTATATCCCTAATACATTTATAAATAGTAAATAGACATACTAGTTTCAAAACACAACAAAAGAGTGAATGCGAGTTCTTCTATAAGTTAGAAAAAAAAAAACTCTTTTTTGCTTTTTTCTTTCTCTTCATTCTTGAAGCACTATGAAAAGTCAAAGGGATTTGGAACGTGTAATTATTTGTGGAGGACTCTAGTACTTGCTCCATAACTACGAGAGTGAAGAAATTGTTGTGTGCACAAAGGAGGATTTGTAAGTCAAGCTTCTTCAATCAGAAAGGGAGTGGAATATTTATTTGAAAAGGTAAGCCCACATCCCAACAGTGGTATCAGAGCAAGTTTTGGCTCGATTTCATCCCTTTAATTTGTGTATATTTTGAAAACTTGTTTTGATTATGATTTTATTATCGATACTAATTAATTTTGAAACTGATATGGAAAAGGAATAAACTTTAATCCAATGCAAACATGTGCATTGGTCTAAGGTCACGTGATGCCTTATGGATGACAACAAAAAGCAAAAAGGAAAAGAAAATGCAACTAGCAAGATTCAAACCTGCACTTAAAAGGTCATTAAGACTTTAAAAAAATATATATCCTCCAACCACTACACCAAGGAAGCATCCTTGAAATAAAAGTACAGCAAATAATAAAATCCCAAAAGGTCCAAACACTGCCATAAATGGCTTGATGTGGCAATCACATGACACCAAAGGATATATTTTTCTTAATTACATTTTTACCCCGTAAGTTTTTATTTTTGCAAAATGACCCCAAAATTTTTTTTTGGTAAATTTAAAAAAATTTTAAATTATTATTTATGCATTTAGCATGTTACTATTTTATTAAATTCACATGCATTATAAATATAGTTAATTAATATGTTAATTAACCACATTTTGTTCTTATATGTTGTATATTAGAAATTATTTTTCTTCTAAGACATATATATCAATTTAGCAAATGTTTCTTAATTCAATTATTTTACATATGTTGTAAAATGCTATGTACCATATAATTATATTTTGTATGATTTTACTTATATGCTAGGTAAAATTTATAAAATGCATGAAGTAATTATTTTATTTATTTGTTAGGTAAAATTTATAAAATGCATGATATAATTATTTTACTTATTTCTTAGGTAAAATTTATAAAATGCATGATGTAATTATTTTACTTATTTGTTAAGTAAACTTGTATGCAAAAAGATAGTACAGTGATTATGAATCTCAGTAGTTTTGTCAAAAGAAACTAGATTTTAAGAGAGACCATTTGTGATTCATTCAACCTTTCTTGGAAATTACTATAGAAGTAGAGTACTTTGTCGAGGAGACTATTCTAGTCTTTATTGGAAACATTTGAAAATAAGATCCTTTTAGTGCTATTTTTGTGTGCATAATATTAATATGAAAGTTTTTAATCATCCAAAATAATAAATATGCATAAACAAGCACAATATCCCTATTTTTGTATAGATTAATGTAGTAGGTTCCTTATGATGTAATTTATGTTAAGCTTGTATTAATTATTGAGGCCATGTAAAAGGATATAATTTTGCTCTTACTTTACGCATAATATATTTTTTTTTATATAGGCACCTATAAATATCATAAGGGTTCCTTGGTAGAACTCATTATATTATGTGGTACGTGGAAGTTGTTCCCATGCTTAAGTATAGTGGGAGTTGTTCCCATAATCCAAGGTTAAATTAAATTAGACATTTTAATTAATGCTTATACTATTGGTGATGATTACTAGCATGCATGCGAAATTTTTGAACTAGTAATATATGTAAAAATTAAATATGTCTAATCTTAATTGATTAGAAAATTAGATATGTGCCTAATTAAATCTTATACAATGATATAGTGATATGGCTTCAAAACAAATTATTATTGATTTGACCAAAGGTGCCAAACTTGATGGCAAAAACTATCATATCTGGCATAAGAAGGTTCAATATCTTCTCAATGAGTAAGAGTTGCTCGATCATCTGACTAAAGAGATGAACCCACCTAAAGCTGAAAACACAGCCTAGCATCACTGTGATCAAAAGGCCTATTGTCACAACCTAAATCCTGGGCCATGATTGGCACAAGGGCCTAATAGGCACAATTTACTAGGCCTAAGCAAGTCTTTCTATATGAATCTATACATTAGTCCATCTATCATCTATATTTCTTTAAGATCTATAATTCATAATGTTCAAATGATAATTTCGTCAAAAACAATTGATAAAACCCAAGTATGTACTCATATTGGCATCACCAATCAAAATACACAGATATAGTTTGCCAAATGTATCTTAACAATTCACATTAAGCATACATGTGCATATACAAAGACCTTGACCGTCAACATAGTGACTCTAGGTGTGGGTGCTAACATTTAGTGTCATGACAACCTATTGAAAAATGGATAAGAGGAAACACCTTGGCCTAGGAATCCAACTAATTTTGGACCTGAAAACTAAAACATGAAGTTGAAAATAATGACTATAAACTGAATGAGTGAACATAGGAAGTGAACAATCAAATGATACAAAAGGTTTTTTTTTTTTCAAAAACATGATGCATTTGTTTTAAAACAATGTAATTTTGTGTATCATAAACAAAACTCGATGCCATGTTGTCTTTTGATCGTTTGAAACATTTAGGAAACTCAACTTTCAACATTCAAAACAATTACATTTCACTTTCCAATCATCTCTATCCTACAGGACAGGCACACATGCGTATAAGAATTAATGTAAATATGCTTTATGCATATATGTATGTAAATATATATAGACATTTCAAACATACATCAAACACATCGAGATTAATCCCATACTAGATAACATGGCTCAACGCACACCACCACCATTCTCACACTCAGCTCATATGCAATCCCACACCCCGCATGACATATATCATCATCATCATGTGCTCTCCCACACCGCACATGGCATATATCATTGACGTGTGCTTTCCCACACCGCACATTACCAGCATCATCATGTGCTCTCCCACACCACACATGGCATATATCATCGGCATGTGCTCTCCCACACTGCACACGCACAGTTATATTTACCAATCAACATTACATTTCAAGGCATAGCAATACATCACATGCAACAATTCATTTGACAAATCGACATAATATTCAAACGCATAACTCATAACATTATATGTTCAAAAACACATAAAAGAATCACTTGTGAAAAGCTTGTTCCCATGCATAAATTTTAAAAGAGTCAACCAAAGATATTCTAGCATTTCATTCAACACGTAAACATTTATTCAAAACGTTTTAAATGCAAGTTCACTCACCTTGTTAATGTCACCTTACAAAATTAGCACGAATAAGACTTTACTCCAAGTTAAGTCTTGAAGTACCGTTAAAGCCTATATTTACCAATAAACAATAATAGCTTCAAATATATCATAAATTTGAACTTAATAATTCTAGTAAATATACAATAGCTAAATTATATTTTATTTTAACATTTAACCTAGAATTTTAGTCTAATTCACAAACCCATTAAATTAATTATTCAAATTTAAGGTTTCTTTACCTTGAGGAGCTTGGAGGCATAAAAGTCAACAAAAACCTAATATTTCCAAGAAAAAGAATTTAAAGAAATTAGAAAATAAAATCTGAAAATATATATAAACCTATAAATTTCAAAATCCAAGAGTTGAAAATACATACCCTTTTGGTTTTAAAAAAAATGAAGGAAAGAAAGAATAAGTTTTTATTTCTCTCTCTCTAAAATGTTCATCTAGTGAGAAAAAGTGTAGAAGAAAGACTTCTGAGGGTTCTTGAGGTGTAGAAGTGAAAAAGCACAAAGAATCCTATGAAAAAGTGTACCAAAAACATGAGATTTATGGTTACTATGAGAAAATTATGGAGGTTTTAAGGGTGGCCTCCATGGAAGATGGAAAACTTGAAATAGAGAAGAAGAATGGGAAGAAGAAGAAGAAGCTACTGGAAGTGAGGAGAAAGTGCTAGAACTTTAAATATTTATCTCTAAAGTTAGTCAAAGTTTCACATAATTTACAAAAATACCCTTTTTATTTATTGTAGTGTAGTACTTTCACTTTGACAAAGATTTTGACCACCTTTCAATCAGAAATGGGCAAAATGGTAAACATCAAAGTTGTAGCGCTACCTTTTTGCTTTCTGATGGTTTAAAAATCATATTATTTGGACTTTTGTAGTGGGAGATATGCTTGAAAAACTGAAATATATGCAAATAGAGCAACAGTCCATTATGCACCTTTCCTCACCAATTGAAATTATTTTTGATCCTACTACTATAAAAACATAAAATAAATATAAATAATGTAAAACTAACATTATTAACTTAAAATTAACATTTAAACATAAATTAAACTAAACTAGTAAAATAAACAAAATTCTAAAATTCAATCCTAGATCTAGTCCAACTTAGACTGATTAGGTACTTAATCTCCCATTAAATATATGAATTCGATGCACTCATCAGTCTCTCTTATACCAAGTGTCATAGGTGTAATACCTCGAACCCCTATATAGTTGTGAAACCCCCATATAGTTATGTGAGGCTTAGGTTTCATAACTATATGGGGGTTCGAGGTATTACACCTATGACACTTGGTATAAGAGAAACCACAGTGCATGTTTTACCATGTTAAACTGCATGCACGATGATCTCATTAGGGAGTTTGAGAACTTTGCAACTGCTAAAGAATTGTGGGAACAACTAAAATTCAAGTATGGTGGAACTATAGTTACAAGGCTTCATGCCTTGACACTTAGGTTCAATCAATATGTGATGGACTCCAAGCACACTATAGCCGAACACTTAAAGGCTATGTCAATCATGATAAGAGAGATGAAAGAGTTGGCTATGATCTCATATATGAGTAACAAGTCTTAGCTGTCATCAAGTCACTCCCCGAGTCCTCATGGGGACATGTTAAACTTGTATTAACATATAATGAAGGGATAAAGACTTTTAATGATATTTCTCACCATTTAAAGCTTGAGATATAGCATAGAAAAGCTATCCGCAGCACTGCCTTGATAGCTCATGCTGGAAATTGCAAAGGGTATATTCTCTAGCAAAAAAGACAACAAAAGAAGATAATGACTAGAAATCTAAGGCCTAAAAGTGATAGAGTGATCAAGCACCAAAGAAACAAGCATGGTGGGAAGAAGGATAAGTCCAAGTTGAAATGCTTTAACTGTGGTAAGAATGGACATTTTGCTCAAGAATGCACTGAGCCTAAGAAGATTTGTCCTTTAAACTGCTTTAGAACTTAAGTATGTTCTCATATGTTTATAGCTTATTCTCTCACTAGTTGGATTGTAAATACAGGAGCAACCAAGCACATAACTTGCAACCGTGCAAGATATGTAGATTACCATCGTTTACCAACGGGTAGACACTTTGTCATGATGGGGAACGAAGAATAGAAGAAGGTTCTAGGAGTAGGAATTACCAACTCACAATGCACAATGGGAGAAAATGGCTCTTACATGATGTGTTTCATACTCCGTCCATATGATGTAATTTACTTTTAGTTTTAGCATTGATGGGTTTAGTATTTAATTTTACCTTTAAGAATATAATTTGTCTATTTTTCTTGAAAGCACATTTTTTTGTTATGTTTATTTTATAGACGGTTTTATTATGTTAGAGTTGGATTCTAATAATGATGTTGCTTTTGTTTCAAATTCTTCTTTTGATGTTATAAATGATTCTATGAAACGGCATGCTAGATTAAGACATATTGGGCAAAATAGAATGTCCAAATTGGCTAGAGAAAGGTTATTGGGCTCAATCACCAAAGTTAAACTTCCTATATGTGAGCAATGTCTTGCTGGTAAGTCCAGTAGAAAGCCTTTTGAGAAGGCAAAAAGGGACATCCATCTTCTAGAACTTGTTTATTCAGACATTTATGGGCCTATGAATGTGAAGGCACACAATGGCACATCCTATTTTATTACATTCATAGATGATTACTCACAGTATGGATCCATATTTCTGTTGTCTCACCATTTTGAAGCTTTGAATTGTTTTAAACACTTTATGGCAGAGGTTGAGAATTAGAAAGAAAGGAAACTTAAGGTTTTTCACACAGATAAAGGTCGTGAATACCTTTTTGATAAGTTTAGAGAATTATGTGAGGAAAAATGAATACATCAACAATTAACGATACCTAGAACTCTACAACAAAACGGTGTTGTAGAGAGAAAAAATCATACCTTGTTAGACATGGTTAAGTCAATGATGGCACAAGCCAACCTTTTAATAAGTTTTTGGGAGGATGCCTTTTTGACCGCAACATACATCCTCAATCATGTGCCTTCAAAATCTGTTCCCACAACTCCATATGAGTTATGGAATGAAAGTAAGCCCAATTTACAAGGCTTACATCCTTTGGGATCAACCAGGTACGTACATCATTCATCTATTAATTATGGGAAACTTGGTCCTAAAGCTAATAAGTGTGTATTTATTAGATATTCAAAACATTCTGAGGGCTACATGATGTATGGAGAACACCTTAACAGAGGGCTAACTAAGATGGAATCTCGTGATGTTGATTTTCTAGAAGATAACTTCACAACCATAGATGAGGTTAAAGAAAGCCTTAAGCTTTATGAGATGGAGAAACCTCAAGAAAATGCATCCCAACATAAGAAAATGAATATGAAAACACATCTTATTTAAGAGGTTGTTAAAGTCAATAGGAGTACACCATTTGAGCTCCACTAAGATTCATAGTTGCGAAGAAGTGAACGCGGGCAAATACCCCATAAATGATTCGAGATAGAAGGTCAGTCTTTCTTAAGCATTCTTGTGGATGTTGATGAACCATCTTATTTTGAGGAAGCTTTAAACTCACCATCATCAGACAAGTGGCTTGTTGCTATAGAAGATGAAATGAAATCCGTGACTGAAAACCAAGTATGGAGTTAGTTGACTTTCCATCTGAGCGCAAAGCAATTGGAAACAAATGGGTTCTGAAGGTAAAGCACAAAACGGATGGATCAATTAAAAAATATAAGGCTTGTTTAGCGAAAAAAAGCTATACCCAAAAACTGGGTGTGGATTGTGAAGAGATGTTTTCTCTTGTGGTAAGATTTGCATCAATTCGCCTTATCTTGGCTATAGTGGCACATCTAGATTTGGAATTGTTCTAAATGGATGTGAAAACTGCATTTCTCAATAGAGAAATCAATGAGGAGATTTACATGAATCAACCAATTGGTTTTCAAGCCAAAGGAAAGGAACACAAGGTGTGTCACTTAAAAAACGTTCTATCTATGGCTTGAAACAATCATCCTGACAACGGTATCTTCATTTTCATCAAGACATCATTCCCATAGGATTTGTGATGATTGAAAAGGACCATTGTATATATGTAAAGAGATTAGGGAATAAGTTCCTTATTCTTTCATTATATGTGGATGACATCCTATTAGTCAAGAATGACATGGAGTTAATTGTCACCACTCAAAAGTGGTTATCCTCCACTTTCGAGATGAAAAACATGGGACAAGTTGAATCCATCCTCGGGGTTAAGATATCGAGAAATCGTTCTAAGATGTTCTTGAGTTTGTCTCAAGAAAATTACATTCAAAGTGTTTTAAAATGATTCTATATGCAAAACTCCAATCCTGTAGACACTCTAATGGAGAAAGGCTTATATCTCAACATGGAACAATGTCCAAAAACCTAAGAAGAAAAGAAACAAATGGTGAATGTACCATACGCAAGTGTTGTTGGAAGTCTGATGTTGTCAAGCTCGACCTTATAGAGTATTTGCCATGTCATACATATGAGTGATAGAATGCCCGCATACTTAGAAAGCCTCGAAAAATCAATAAAAGTCGGTATTGTACCTAGAGGTACAACAAAGTTGATTTAAGCCTCGAACTAGATCAAATAGAGATTTTAAGGTGAAATTGAAAATTTTACAGCCCCAAAATGATTTAAAATGGTGATTCGAAGTTCGATGATCGATTTGGAGTCAAATTGAAATTTTCATGATCCAAGGGTAAAATGTTCATTTTGCCACTCGAGGGCAAAATTTGAATGTGCAATAAAATTTTTGACTAAGATTGATCATTTGGAGTATAATTTGAGGTTGAAAAGTGAAAAAAAATTGTAATCTTGGTATTTTTTCGAGCATAGGGGCAAGATGGTAATTTTGCCACCTTAGGGGTAAAAGTGGGATTTCCACCACCCAACACTTGTCGAATTTATGAATTTTACCCATTATTGGTATGGATAATTATGGCGTTTTATGTGGTGGTGAAATAAAGTTTAAAGGATAAGTATTAAAAAAATGGATTAATTAAATGATGACACTTGGCAAGTTTAGATTATTTTATTATTTGGCTATAAAAATCAGCCCACACCATCCCATTCTCTTCATCATGGTCAGCCAAGCAAGAACAAAAGAAGAAGAGAAAGAACAAAAACCATAGAGTGAAAATTCAAAGGGGAATTGGTGGATTTCATGAAATTTAGCCATTAAAGGTGAAATTTCTTAACTTTAGCTTGTGATTTACCTTTCCTTTGCATTTATATTCAATTTCCATGGTTTAATCACATGTTTTCATAATGGGTTCAAGGCTAGCCGAACATGTAAAGAGAGAGAATGATGGTTGATTTGGTTAGATTTTGGTGTAATCTAGTGTTTTTAGTTAGTTAGTAATGTGTAGCCTAAAAATCAAGCATCAAAGACATATTTTCTTCATGAATTCCTTATCGGCTGAATAAATGGAGTGAGGGTTTGATGATGAATTTGAATGGATTACATGATATTCAAGTGCTTTTAGATGTTTAGTGATGTGTGGAATGGAAAACAAGCAAGAAAACATCATGTTATGATGAACCCTTTAATGGTTGAATTTTTCCTTGGAAAATGTGAAGGTGGTTTTTCTAAATTTTAGGTTATTTGGCTTGTGTTTGATAAGTTGGAGTATTGAAAGAAAAATGAAATTATTTGGAGTTAGATTGAGTATATTGGCCAATTAATCGAGTAATAAATCGAATTAGGCCAATACCATTTTAATTGGGTGCATAATTGAGTCTACATTGAACACCGTGTTTAAATAGTTACTCGAGTAATGTGCATCCTATTTCATGCATATATATCAAGCTTGAATTGGTTTTATAATGGCCTAGCATTAATGTGGTAAATTGTGTATTGTGCAATATGCATAGGTGGTGAGCATTATGGTAAAAGTAAAGACATTGGGCTAGAGGATCGAGAATATGAGTATTTCGAACTCCTAGTATAGTGAGTAAACTTACTATCATCTTATTATTTGAAGTGGCTTTTAGTTATTTTGGTGATTTAATGGAAAATGAATTTAAATGGTAAATTGTTATGTTTTATAAACAAAACGTGATTTAAACAAAATGATTTTATAAATTGTCTTGAAAATTAAATGATGATTTTGAAAATAGAGTAATTGGAGACTAACTGCCTTGTTGTAAATTGTAATTTAAATTAAATGGGTTATAACATTGTTGGCATGAATGGCTAGATTAGTAATTGTGATGAAATTATATGCATTGTGTATTTAGCCTTGAGAGGTTGTGTAGTAAAATAATAGCCATGTCATGCAGTTGATATTTTATTAATATGGTAGGTTACAAAGGGGTCACTGCAGTGGCGAGTTCCATGGACCAGCCTATTAGAGGGGCACGGTTCCCCATCATATTCTTACCTCAGTTGGAGAGGCGCGGAGGGTAACTCCTAAGGTAAGGTTAGAGCTCACTTCGCTCAGATACCATCACGGGGAGGTGAACTCCACTAATGCCAAGGAACAACTATATTTTCTAACGTGAAAATATGTTTTAGGTGTAAATGAGATTTTAACAGCCTTGGCGAACTCGATTGGATGCTTGATGACAATCAAGTATTCCCGAGTATGAGTAATGGCATAAGCCAAATGGTTACGAAAGTCATAAGCCTTGTTGATTATTTGAATGAAATACAATTGTTTATGTGGGTTGGGATGAATTTTGAAGTTATGAAACACGTATTGTGATGGGATATTTTGATTGTCTCATATTACTCGACTTTAGATTATTTCGATGATGTTTGTTTACTCATTGAGATTTTATAATCTCACCACCCTCCTTTCCTCACATTTCAGGCTCAAGATAGTTTGTGGATAGTCGATCACGTCGAGAAATAATCTCGGAGTTGCATCCTTAGAAAGCAAAGGTATATAGGCTTATACTTTCTTGGTCATCTAGGGGCTCACGTGTCATTGTAAATGTAATTGCACACTCTGATTATCTGTATTATAGTATGTACGAATTTATTTTGTTTTTACGCTACAAAAATTATTTACCGATACTTCTATAAAAATGGTTTTATAAGAAAATAGATTATTTTATTGAATAATTTTTATTATATTCAAGAAGTCACAATTTCACTTCAAACGAATGTTTTAGACATCTAAATTTATTTTTAATCATGAAATATGTGTTTTCTACTCACCTACTACATTTTTAGTCGATTTCGAGATTTTTGAAAAAAAATGACCAAAATGCCCCTGTGAGACAAAAATTATTTTTCTATTGTTTTAAGTTGAAAAAAGCTCAAAATCCTTTGAAACATGAGATTTGATAACTGTTGCTCATAGGGGAGGTGCGAAAACTGGTATTAAAGCCTTACAAGGTTTCGGTCAACATTCCGGGTAATGAATGTCTATTGAGATTTCACGGCGGTTGTCACGGACTCGAGAAGAGTACCGGGTCATGACAGATGTACACTATGATGTGTACTCAAATGGACATATGCTTTGCAGTTGGTATGGTTAGTAGGTACCAAAGTAATCCTAAGACTACCCATTGGATTGCAGTCAAAAAGATACTACAGTATCTAAAAGGAACCACTAATTTGGCTTTGTGCTATCAATGTGGAAATCTAAAATTAATCAAATATAGTGATGTTGATCACGCCGATGATAAAGATGATCAAAAGTCTACTTTAGGATATGCTTTTATACTTGGAGGTAGAGCTATTTCCTGGAGTAGCAAGAAGCAACTTTGTACTGCTTTGAATACTATGGAAACAGAGTACGTAGCATGTTGTGCTGCAGTACAAGAGGCGGTTTGGTTAAGGAGATTTTTACAAAGCTTGAACATTACTGGGCATTTTAGTGAAGCTATTGTACTTTTTTGTGACAACACAACTGCCATAGCTTATACAACAGATCCTAAGTATCATGGAAAAATCAAACACATTGATACTCGCTATCACTACATTCATGACATCATTGCACAAGGTCTTATTGTGTTGAAGTACATTTCCACAATTGATATGTTAGCAGACCCATTCACTAAACCTATTACTCGAAATGCTTTCCAAAAGCATATTAGAGGTTTAAGATTATTACACATTTGATATTCATGTACTATTCTTTCTGAACAATTAATAAATTAAGTCTATTTTGAATCATTTGATCAAATGTTGTTAATTAATTAAGGCACATATCTAAAGTACTTATTGTCACCTAGCTTTATAGATTATTCCTCTCACACGAGATAATCGCCCCAACGTTTCGGTAGTGTGTGGGATGAGACTTAAACGATCACAAGGTACCAAGCGTTTTGTGATCTCTTTGTCACATGAGTTGTGAGTAAGGATCTTAGAAATGTCACATTGACTTAGAGTCAGGTTGAGGCTTGTAAGAGTCAAACATGGAGATTATCCATAGTCCATGGAGCTAATGATAGCCAGATTTGAATCTTAAGGGATTCAAGTCAATCCTTTTGTAAGGATTAGACCGAGATTTGTATGGTGGTTTTGACATGACAAGCCCTAAATGAAAAATCCACCATAACATACATTTCATACTGTACATGCTATTAGTTGACCAATAGAAGGGAGTGGTTGAATAGATCCGAGCTTCATCACTATGTGAGCTCTAAAGACATATGTAGTCAAAATTTTATACCTTTTGGACTTATATCTATGATATGAAGTCGAGATTTGGTGTTGCTACTTTAGCATGATTTCCAAAGGTCAAAAATGATACGATTTAGCAAAACATGACTAAGAAAGCAGTCAGATCTTAATGGATTGACATAAGTATCTGAGGAAGAGTCATTATACATCTCACATACATGGTCTATAACTCATTGCCCGGGCGGTTATAAAAAAAACATTAGTTGTTAGATATAACCATGAGTTTAGACACATAAAGAGATTCTGCATAGTTCTTACATGTAGGAGGGATCAGAGATGCAAAATGTTATGTGATTAAAATGATTTGGGGTATAATGAGAACTCGAGCAGTGTTCTGTTAGTAAGATGGTAACTTAATATCTCACTATTCATTGGTACCTTTATTTTCTCGTTGGTCGCACGTTCCATTTTCCCTGTATGACAATGAATGGAGAATGAGTTATTGAGAATGGTATAAGTTGATGCCAATGTGTACGAGTGGGAGATGTTGCATTTAAATATGGTGCGTCCATATAGCATGCAACTTTATTAATTATTTGTGGATAATTAACTAATATTCAATTAATTAATATAAGATATTGTTTTGATATAACTTAATTGAATAATTAACAATAAATATTTGAGATAGGATATAAATTTAAATTTAATTTGTTTAAATTTAAATTACCTATCCATTATATTTAAATTTAAATAAGGATTAATTATATTTAAATTTAATTTGTTTAAATTTAAACATAATATCCTATCTCTATATCCCTAATACATCTATAAATAGTGAATAAATGTATTAATTTCAAAACACAACAAAAGAGTGAATGCGAGTTCTTCTGTAAGTTCAAAAAATTAAGAAAAAAAAACTCTTTTCTCATTTTTTCTTTCTCTTCATTCTTGAGGCACTATCAAAGGTCAAAAGGTTTTGGATCGTGTAATTCCTTGTGGAGGACTTTAGTAGCCACTCCATAATAACGACAGTGAAGAAATTGTTGTGTACATGAAGGAGGATTATAAGGTAAGCTTCTTCGATTAGAAAAGGAGTGGAATATTTATTTGAAAAGGTAAGCCCATGTCCCAACAAAAAGAAAATTTGCTTTCATTAGTTTTGTTTTGTTAAAAAAAATCAACATAAGACTACGGCAACGTTTTTCAGATAGAATTCATGAAATTTTTCATTGAAATTGATTAAATAATAAACTAAAACCATTAAGAATAAAATTTTTTAGATAGATCATGTCTAAAATAATTTTAAATATTTCATTTAGGTAAATTCTTTAATTGAAATTATGGCACAATTTTCTTTGTGTTCTCTAATTTTTTATTATTACATTGCTTATTAAATATTTTTTTACCTATATGTTTTTCCCAAGTGCTATCATTAATTTTTTTCATAATTGTGTTTTTTAGGTATATTTTTAATTGAGGAAAGGGCATTCGAACCCTGCTTTATAGGTAGGAGGATCATGCACCAACCAATGAGCCAAATGCTCGAGTGCTAGGTATACTTTGAGTTGTTATATGGATACTATCCTAATAAGCTTGCTTATTGGAATCTAGGTAGTTTTTTTATGTCTTTGATGTTTTATTATGAAGCTTTTCGAAAAAGAAAATTTGTTTTATTTTGTGTTTCAAATGTTGATGTGCATTTTACATTTATTGAGTTCTATACTAATAAAAAATTTGTTGCTTTCTATTTTCTTTTATTACATTTTATTTTCTATATACATATGATTACAAGTGTCCATAGGATAGATTCAGCATGAATTTTTAAACTCAATCCCAATCTAATCCAACCTGAGATACTATTATATAAATAAATAATATATTTTTTAAAGATTTTAATTTTAAAATATTAATATTAAAATACTTTTTATATTTTAATAATAAATATAATATAAAATAATTAAATTGAGATGAATCAAACTCAAATCCAACTTAGATTTCAAAGTGTCAACAACTTGACCTAACCTATGAACACATTTACATTTGATGGAAAACATAGAGTTATGATAAACATTCTTTGTACATTATAAATGTTGGTTAAATATTCATTTGGATAGGTAGTAGGAAATGATAATTGGATAATTATTGCAAGATTATTCATTAATAGCAGTAATGTCATACATTCTCTGAATTTGAGTTAGCACAATCCCACGTTCAATCTTATTTTGATAAGAGTAAAAAAAATTAAAATCTTTAGATTCCAAGTTTAAATTCTCACATATATTAAAGTTTCATCCAATTTCAAATTTGAATTTTTCTCCAACTTTGTGCTAGTGGTTATGTAATTTCTATTTATGCTAAACACTATTTGATTATTATCTTAATTCCTACTTATATATAATTCTTAAGAAGAGACAAATTTATAGCTTCGCCAATGGCCAAATTTGACCATAGCAAATCTGATGCTAAAGCATTGCCATGTGTCATGGGCCAACCTTATATAGGGCTATGATAGGGCATAACCCTCTAGGATTAAGTCCTTTGTACCCTAAAAAAATATGTCTCATTTTTAAACATTGTAATGGCACTTGGTGATGTCTTTGGAAATGCTTATTAAGTTTTTAGGGGGAAGACCCTTTAGGGAAGGAATGTCCCCATCTCACATTTTGTAATGGTTCTTTGTGATATACTTAAAAAATCTCATAAACTTTTACAGGAAGTGAGCAGTTAGTGGATTGTTGAGCTGCCTCATTGGTAAAGGTATGTTTGTAACGAACCATATAGGGCTACCCCTATGGCCTGACAATAGAGCATCTTGGTCCTTTTGTACTTATCTCAATATTATTAAAACATTTCCTTTATGTGACTCTAATGGTTGCATACATGGCATTCGTTATGCCTTATAATTTCAATGTTGTGTTGCCTTAAACTGTTTTATTACTATTATTGATGTTTGTTTTAATATAAAACGCTATTGGCGCGCTTGAGTGGAAGCATCCATCCAAGCAACTCATAAACTATCACATGCTTATGCGAAGGTACGTAATTCGTGATAGTTAGTATCAAAGCTCGACCAAGACATGTTAAGTGAAAGAGCAAAAATGGTAACCATGTAGAGTGCACCAAAGAACCATCAGAGAATTGATGAGTTAAAGGTTGCAGTGGCCACAATAAAGTTAAAATGGTATCTCGTGAACGAATAAATGAAATTGAGACAGTCTAGCGAGAACTATCTAACATCATAAATACCCTAAGTGATAAGACTAAGGATAAGTTGGGCATTCCCAAGGTAAGTTTGGAGAATTAAAAACTCAAGTAAATCTCTTGATTATTGTTGCAAACCAAGGGATCGAGGGAAAAAAGCTAAAGTACCAAAGCCCAAGCAATACAAGAGGGCCAAAGATGCGAAAGAGTTAGAGAACTTCTTTTTTGATATTGAACAGTACTTCCAAAGTGATGGCTACATAGAGTCGAAAGAAGACAAAGTAGCGAATGCTGCAATATATCTTGCTAGTGATGCAACGTTATTGTGGCATTCCAAATTTATCGATGTCTAGTGTCACATCAATACTTTGGTGGACCTTAAGCGAGAGCTAAAGAGTTAGTTTTTTTCTTGAGAATGTAAAAGACATGGCTCAGTAGAAATTGGGAGAGTTAACGCAAATCAAGTCAATATGAGAATTTGTGAGAAACTTCACTACCCTAATGCTAGATATTAGAGACATGATTGAGAAAGATAAGTTTTTTTATTTTCTTAAGGGTTTGAAACCATGAGTGAAGATGAAGTTATAATGACAAAAGGTGTAAGGCGTCACTTTAACAATAATGGTTGTTGAACAACTTACTAATTATAGTGATAACCCAAATAAAAGGAAAGACCTTTTATTAAAATTCAATAGCTTGAGCTATAATAGTAAGGTGAAATTTCCAAGAGTTAGCAAATCATCGAGTGAGGGAAGAGAAAGGAGACCACTCGCTAGGGACGCACCCCAACCAAGAACAACTAAGTCATGAAACTATAAACCTCAAGACATGTATCTTGTTTTCTTTGCAATAAACCTCATTGGGTAGTTGACTACCCACATCGAGCAACTCTTAATGCGATATGAACTATTAATGTGAAAGCACCTCAGCTCCAAACCCCAATTAAGGAAGTTGATGAAGAAACAGAGCAAATAGGTTCAATTTAGTTCCTCATTGCCCTACAAGTGAAACTAGAAAAGATAAAGAAAGAACGGCAACGAGGTCTAATGTATGTGGATGTGTTGTTGAATGATAAAAGGACCAAAGCCATGATCGACATAAGGGCCTCCGATACCTTCATCACCTCGAGAGAGGCAAAAAGATATGGTCTCAAGGTTGAGAAAGACTTCAGACAAATGAAAGCAATTAACTCACCAGCCTTAGCTATTATGGGGAACTAGAAAGAAATGGAGATTAAGATTGGTTTTTGAGAGAGGAAGGTGAACATGACTATTGCCATTATAGAAGACTTTGATTTTGTTTTAGGCTTGGATTTTATGACAATAGCGCAAGCCATCCTATTCTTTGTTGTGAGTTGCTTAATATTTTTTGGAGAACAACCTTGTGTGGTACCAACTACAATTCTACCTAAGAATGGGAGGAAGATCATAACAGCTATCCAATTCAAAAAAGAGATTAAAAAAGGAAAGCCTTCCTATGTAGCCATGCCCATCTACAGAGGTAGAGATAACACAAATCCAATACTCGATAAAGTGAAGTTGGTTTTGAAAGAATTTCAAGATATGATGCCAGAACAGCTACCTAGGGTCTTACCATGTCAACAAGCTATCAATCATAAGATAGAATTACTCTTGGGCATTAAGCTATTTACAAATGGGCTATACTAAATGGCTTCCCCAAAGCTAGTAAAGTTAAAGAAAGAATTAGACTAGTTGATCAAAGCAAAATTCATTCAAACTTTAAAAGCACTTTTTGAGGCCTTGGTACTTTTCCAAAAGAAGCAAAATGGGAGTTTGCAATTATGAGTATCAAGCTTTGAACAAAGTCACAATAAATAATAAATATCCAATTCCCCTTATAGCAAATATTTTTTACCAACTGAGTCATGCAAAGTACTTCTCTAAATTGGATTTGAGATCTGGCTGCCATCAAATAAAAATGGCAGATGGAGATGGCCCGAAAACCACCTGCAAAATGCAGTATGGTGCATTTGAATTTTTTGTTATGCCTTTTAGACTAACTAATGCTCCTACCACTTTTTGCACATTGATGAATCAAGTTTTCTATGATTATATGGACAAGTTCATGGTAATATACCTGGATGACATTTTGGTGTACAATTCAACCTTAGAAGAACATCAAAGGCACTTGTGACAAGTGTTTCAAAGGTTATGAGACAACCAATTGTATGTGAAAAAGAAAAATAAGCATTCATGTAAACCCGAATTCAATTCCTCAGCCATATAATTAAGTAAGGTCACATCCGAATGAATATGCAAAAGGTGAAGGCTATCAAAGAATGGGCAACCCTTAAGAATATGACAAATCTTCATTCATTCTTATTGAAGATTTATGGAGGAGGTATTCAAAAAGAATATTGGAACTTGCAGAATTGCTCAAAAAAAGACAAAAATGGGATTAGACACCTTAATGCCAGGAAGCTTTCGAAGATTTGAAAGAAGTGATGATGACGGATCACGTCTTAGCACTCCCAAGCATTGAAAAACCTTTTGAAGTACAGATAGATGCAGACAGATGCGTCAAACTTTTCTCTTTTAGGGGTATTATTGCAAAAGGAACTTTTAGTTGCGTTCAAAAGTAAAAAGTTAAACAAAGTTGAAAAGAGATAAACGACATAGGAAAAAAGCTCTTAGTTGTAATTCATTATTTACAGGCGTGGCGACACCTTGCTAGGGTTCAAATTTGTGGCTAAGATAAACAATACTGCAATCAGTTACTTCCTTACTCAATTGAAACTCAACGCCTAACAAGCGAGATGGCAAAAGTTCTTAGTCAAGTTTGATTTCCATTTGAACACAAGTCTAGAAAAGCTAATTAAGTGGTAGATGCACTCAACAAAAAGGTTGAATTTGTAGCTCTCAAGTGTAATACCTTTTACTTTGATATGCCGACTAATAAAGCTTATCGGTTGCTAATTGAAGTTAATTATAATGTTTAAAAATGATGGAAGATGAAAGGAATAGTTGGGGATAAAATATTCTACACGCGAGGAAATAATAACATAATAATATTTTTATCGAAGAACAATTTATGAGATAAAAAGTGATTCGAAAGTCCATTGAAGCATAATAAGGTATTTTGGGTACCAAGGAGACAAAAGGAGACAAGATGAAATTTTTGGAATAAAATAATATTAATTGGAAGTTTGGAAAAGAAATGAATTGTGTGGATATATATATGTTGTTAGGAAAAGCTTAAAAGGTTACGGATGTTGATGCACATGAATGGATACTGATGTTATGCTTGGTGGTAATGTGTGAATAAGAATAGTTTTGCATGTAAACTTAAAAAATGTTTAATGGAAGTAATTTGTAGTTGCTGCCATATGCTAGGTAATTGTTGTGGAAATGGTGGGTAAACTCGATAAATATCCTTATATGTGTTAGAGTTATAAATAAGTTGCCAGTATCTATAATCCCAAGAATTTCGCAAGTAAAGGATAAAGGCAATTTTGATTAAAATGTGTCAAGATGTAAGTTAGTTGAATAAGGATACATGATGGAAGGAAAAAGAGAAGTAGCAATGATGTACACTAAAGGTGTTACATTTGTACTGTTGTTAGGAAGTGTAAAGATAAAGTTATAGTACAGTGGTGGTGTGCCAGAGGAAATAACGAGCGACCGGCAAGTAGGGATAGTTAGACCCACCTCTGAACAAATAGCGATGTAATATCTCGCTATTGTAAGGTGAGTGAACTTGCATTAAAATTGCTTGAGAAATAAATGCATGTATGTTGATTGTATCACTTGAAAATGTTTTAATTGTTCTATCTTCGAAACATGCACGGGAACAAGCTTTATTGAAACATTTTTGCATTGTGAAATGTGATTGTAATGAAATTGCAAAGTCCTTTTATATGTCGATATGTATATATATGTATTGTACATCTGTAGATAATATTGTGTAATGAATATGACCATGCGTTTGCACGATGTGGGGGGATGCACATGCCGGTGAGGACTGGGTATGACCATACGTGTGCACGATGTGGGGGGTTGCACATGCTGGTGATGACATCGTGTGGAAGTGTGGAGGAGGACATTAGTTGTGGTATTCGTGTGTAATGAAGTGTGCATGATGTGGGGGGATGCACATGAGCTGGGTAAAGTGGTGGCGGTATTTGTGTTTATATATGTATATGTGATAACAAGTTTATGATTATAATATGTGATTGTTTTGAATGTTGATAACTTGATTGTTGTCAATGTGTTCACTTTGATGTGCAATATCATAGGGATGGATTTTGTGGCATGTGAAAACCCTTTAATTGTCCTCTACCCGGAATCTCACTGCAGTGAGAATGGATTCTCGCTGTAGCCAGAAACTCTCAGGTGGTTCCAGATTTTTGTGCACTATTTTCATTTTAACAATGATTTTGACCACCTTACAATCAAAACTTGGCAAAGTGGTAAGCATCAAAGTTGTACCCCAGACTCTTAGCTTTTTAATGGTCTAAAAATCATGTCAATTGGACCTCTTTAGAGTGAGATATAGTTGAAAAACTAAAACATATGCAAACTAAGAATGCCTTTTGCTGCAGCGAGAAATGTGCTGTCACATTGCTACCTTGATTAGTTCTAATATAATTTTTCTTTCTCTCATTTATCTTAATGATTGAGCATGTGTTTTTGTAACACTAAGAGTTACTAATCAATGTTTGAAATAAAAGGTTTTAGTAAAAAGTTAAGCAAAATTGCATAGTGTTTAATATAAATGCATTATGTTTTCTGAGTCTTGTTGTGTTTATGCTTGTTCCCTTTCTATGTTCACTCACTGAGTTTATTCTCACGTTTTTAAACTTCATGTTTTAAGTTTTCTAAGTAAAAGGTGATTGGGTTCTAAGACAAGGTGCTCCTCCCTATCTATTGCTCGGTAGGTTTAACATGACACTAAACGTTAGCAACCGTGCCTAGAGTCACTTTGCCGACGGTCAAGGTTTAATTACGTGTATATGAATACTTGATGTGAAATGCTAAGATTCATTTTTCAAGCTATATATGTATATTATGGTTAATGATGCCATTCTGAATGCATAATTGGGTTTTATGAATTGTTTTCAAAGGAACTACATTTTAACATTACGAATTATGGATTTTAAATAAATATGGATTAAGGTATAAGGTTATATAAATAGGCTTGTTTGGGCTTAATGGGCTGAGCTCATTGGGCCCTTGAGTCGGTCATGGCCCAAAAATTGAGTTGTGACAAAAGTGGTATCAGAGCTTTAGCTTTAGTTGAGTCCTAGGGATGCTGTAAAGCCCGACCTTATTTTATCTTTGACATGCCATTCACATGCATTTGATAGCATGCTTGCATATTGAATTGCCCTGGAAAACTAGTTAAAAGTCGATAGTGTACCCAGTGGAACGATTAAGAGGATTGAACCTCGAACTAGTTTAAATAGAGATTTGAGGATGAATTTGAGAATTTCGAAACCCCGAAGTGTCGTATTATGGTAATTAGGAGTTCGATGGTTGATTTAGAGTCAATTCAAAATTTTAGTGTTTTAGTGGCAAAATGGTCATTTTGCCACTCGAGGATAAAATTTGAATTTTTCGAGAGGATTTGGATCAAATTTGATTAATTGAAGTATGATATGAGTATGAGGAGTGAAAAATATGAATTTTGGTAATTTTTTTGGCATAGGGGCAAGAATGTAATTTTTCATTTTTATAAGGGTAAAAGTGTAATTTCTTAAAAATTTACTCCACCAAGACCTTGGCTAAGTCTAGAAACTTCATTTAAGCTATGGATAAGTAAAGAAAAATGTGTGGTGGAGAAAAAAAGTCAAATAGATGACTAATAAAGAATGAACCAAAAAAAATTGACATGTGTCAAAAATAAATATTATTTTATTAAGCTTATAAATAGGCTTAAAATTGAGCCAAAAACCCTTGTGATGGTCGGCCATAGCAAAGCAAAGAAGGAAAAGAAGAAAACATAAGCCTTAGGCTGAAAATCAAGGGAAAAGTGAGAGAATTCAAGGAATCAAGCTTGAAAAGGTAAAATTTCTTGATTTTTCTTAGTGTTCTACACTACCAATGCTTTCTTTTTCATTTTCCATGCAAAAATCAAAAGTGGGCATAACAAACCCATGCTGGCCGAACCTCTATGGAGGGATTTTGAGCAATTATTTCGATAGATTTTAGGTTGATTTAATGTTTTTAGTTAGGTAGAAATGAAATATAGCAAAATCTAGCAAAAAAACCAAATTTCCCACCTTGAACCCCATATGGCCTAACCTTCTAGGAAGAGAATGGCTGCTAAAATTGATGCTAATTTGAGGTATTTAGGTAAATTTTGATGAATTATAAAGTTAGAAAATTAATGAGAAATTTTGGTGCAAAAAACGAAATATTTGCCTAAAGTGTAAACTAGTGCACTATGTGGTTCGGACTGATAATTTGCATCACATTCACAGTCACCAAGGTAAATTGGGTGTGATTAAAGTATAGAAATTGAAAGAAATTTATTTGGAATTAAATTGGAGACTTTAGCCAATTCGGTCGCATGTAGGCGAACTAGGTCAAATATCGTGTTTAGACAATTATTCAGACAGTTTGCATCGCATTTCATGCACTCATATAGAATTATAAAGCTTGAAATCAATTATGATTAATTGACATAATTTATTGAAATTTGTGTCGCGTGTAACGTATAGGTGGTGAACCCTCCGACAAAGGTAAAGAAATTGTGTCGGACGATCAAGACTAGGAGTGTTTCGAACTCCTAAAACTATGAGTGGATAAATTACCGTTTTCAATATCTAGAGTAATTTTGCCTGTTTTCGTGCTTTTAATGAATTGAATTTTATAAATAATTTTTAAATTGAAAATTTGATTTTATAACACTGAGTATGTGGAGACTTGTGCTGAACTTGTGTTTATGTATTCAATTTGAAATCTATGGCTTATGATCTTAGGAACCATGCTGGCTGGATTTATATTTGTATGAAATATGTGATTGTTTTCCCTTGTCTAAGTATATTGGGTAGAATTTTATTAGCCATGTTATGCTATAAAAATTTTGTTGATTAGTGGGTTAATTAGTCGCTGCAGTGGCAGGTTTCTGTGGACCAACCTATTAGAGGTGCACGGTAAACCCAGTTATTATTTTTATCTTAGTACGAGAGGCGTGGAGGGTAACTCTTGAGGCAAAGATCGAGTTCACTTCACGTCGAACCACCACGTGAAGTTGAACTTAGCCAACGCCAAGGGACAACTGTATTGTAAACTCAATATATATATATATATTTTATTTGCATATGATTTCTAACAGTCTTGGCAGACTCGATTGGATGCTCTGATCAAGTGTCCACGAGTATGAGATTTGGCCTAAGCCTAGTTTTTACGAAAGAAATCATAAGCCTTGTGTTTTAATAAAATGAAATTGTTTTGTATGATTGTACTAAATTTGGTGTTATGAACTACATTATGATATCGCGTTTTTATATTGTCTCCATCTACTCGACTTTAGATGTCGTGGATAGTATTTATTTACTCACGAGTTGTAAAACTCACCACCCTCAATTTTTCCCATTTTAGGCTCACAGGCATTAGTAGATAGAGAATTTTTGTTGATGAGGAAGTTTGAAGTGACAACTTTAATTTTCAAAGGTCATCTCCTAGTCCATATCTCTCTGTTTTGGGCCCGCTTAGCATTGTAAATTAAATTTTATACTTTAGTTAATTGTATTACAGTATGTAATAATATATTTTGCTTTTACGCTACAAAAATTATTTCCTGATATCTATATAAAAATTGTTTTATAAGAATATACATTATTTTATGAAATATTTTTATTTTATTCTATTAAATATAATTTTACTTAAATTGTATGTTTTAGATATCCAATTTCATTTTCAATTGCGAATTATGTATTCTTTACGCAAACATAACATTTTTACCAAATTTCAAAATTTTTGACAAAAAATGACCGAAACGCCCCTATGCAGTGAATTTTGTCTTTTTCACTATTTTGATCCGAAATTGGATGAAATGCTTACAAACATGAAATTAGTAAATAAAGACCCACTGGGGAGTTGAAAAACTGGTACAAGAGCCTTGCAATGTCTCAATTTACTCTTGGGGAATAAGGGCCTATTGAGACATCGCAACAGTTGTCACGGGCTCGATGGTAGTTATGGGTGGTGACAATTCCTGTTTCTGTTAACGAAGTTGTTGGAGTCCGTGTAGAGTCTTGTCCTTGGATTGTGGGTACACAACGCAAGTCAAGGATGGGAGGCTACATAGGCTCCTGATTCATTAGAAACCTACCCACTCTTGAGATGTATAAATGGCTAAGTAATTAATACTTGGTTACGTATAGGTTTGGAGGCGCACTTGTTGCACTCGTCATGTCTAAAAGAGACGATAGTCCTAACACTTCCCTTCTGGTTGTGGGAGAGGTGCTACACCTATTAGTAAGGAGGAATTTGAGAGGCAGCGACAAGCTCGGATTAAGGATAAAAAGGGAAAATCCCAAGAGATGGAAGATAACCCAAAAGAGGATCCGTCGATGTGCCTGGATTAAGGCGACAAGGATTCTAAAGACATTTAATATTTTCATTGAAGTTTGTATCTTTTTAAGTCTTGGCGGATGCGGTGTAAAGGAAACAATAGTAGTTATCTATACAAAGAAGATGATTTTTGACTAAACACAATAAGTTAGGGGATTATGTTATAAGAAGCAGGTTCAATGTGTTGTAGCCGCATAGGATATCATGAGGAAGCATGGTAATGTAAGAAATCAATTGCATAAATGTGAAATTGGGAATCTTAATTGTTGTTACAATTTGGAAGGATATAGAAGAAATCAATGAGGCTATAGATGACACTTTGAGTGGTTAATGTGATTAAGTCAAGGATTGTAAACTTAAGTGTGGAGGGAATTATAAAATGTTGATATAACATTATAAAATGATAATCTGACACAAATATGGCCTATTGGAGGTAAATTATGGAACATGAGAAAGATAAATTCTTGATTAGTAAGGATTGTGAGTATAAGGTGTGGAAAAAATGAACTATTTTCATGGTCATTTGTACTGAAAGTTAATAAACTATTTGAGTTACAATATAAGAAAGACAATTCATTATGGATGATAAGGATTGTGGAACAGCATAAATAGTGAATAATTGTGTGTGTGGTGTTATATATATTGTGAATTCATTACATCATATGGGAAAGATATTTTAAGGTGGGACTTAGAACATGGGGATTTATGGATATGCTCTAAGAAGGAGCTTCTGAATCTTAAATTCAAGAAATTTGAATTTTATAAATTGTAAGGGCAAGATGCAATAATTAAGTGAACTATTCACTTTATAAATGTAATTGGTTGAGTATTGATGAGTAAAGTCAATCTCTCGGCAGTAAGTGGCGTACAAGCTAATATACTCGTCGCTAAAAGTAAATTTGGAGATCATTGCTTAATCAAACTTGTACTAAATGTTATGATGGAGATATGTGAATACTAGAAGTGAAACATGCCCAAAGGATGATTTTGGCATACCACAAAATGTGATATAGATATGTTGAAATCAATGTTCTGATCACGTACTTGTGATAGAAAGTTAGTTTTGCTAATTGTGGTATAGACTCAGAAAGAAGCCACACGGTTGAGAATGATTAAGGTAGTAGCCTTAAAGGAAGAAGAATTGTTTTGATAAAGCAGATTCTAATAGCTGCAACGCTGTAGCACTGGCTGCCCAACGCTGTCGTGTTAAAAACCCCTTATGGCTAGAAAGTACAAGCAATTATGAGTGGCATGAAGATGAAAGTCACAATTTGAATTATGGTCATTGATCTTAATGTTAAGCCTTGTTATTTGGAGTTTTTAGTAAATTGGGGAAGTATTAAGATAAAGATGATAAGTGAATTGAAAAGTTCCTTTTTTGCCTTACATATTGGCATGTGAGTAAAAGAAAGGTTAAAGAGTTCTCGAGACGGCTACATTGAGATAAATTACCATAAGAAGCATTACAATGAATAATATGTTAACTAAAGTCAAATCTTAAGAAATAAAGGAGATAGAAGATTAAGCCTTGTTAAAGGCTAAGGAAAAATGAGTCAAAAGTTAGATGAATATATGAGATATGGATAAGGGAAGTCAATACCAAGTGATGAAAGTATGAATGAATGATTACAAGGGTGGTACAGCAAATGAGTTTATATAGAACGCTGCTATGAGAATTTGCAATTCTTGTCTTGACTCAGTTGAATGAAAAGGATTAGTAACAATACAAGGTCGATTACATGGCATGCTAGAAACTGTCACGACCCAATTCCCGGGCCATGACCAGCGCAAGGACCCAATGAGCATAGCTCACTAAGCCCAAGCAAGCCTATTTTCTCTTACTTTACTTATCGTACTACTGTGTGATGCATTCACACGTAATGCTCCCAAAGTGCATACAGCGCCAATTAATAATGGCATAACTAACCATACATACACACACCTTTTCCCGGGTGTGAACACAGCCAAATCACAATGGCATTATCAACATTAATATACATGCACTATACCAGTCATGTATTTAATGATTTACATTACATATACATATTCACATAATTAAATTGTATTTACAATACAAAGGACCCAAGACTTCCAGCGGAGACATTTACCACAAAAGGAATCACTATCGGATGCCAGACACATACCCAGGAGATGCACTATGGGGACTCCTCGATCTAGAGCCCAACAGTCTCTTGATCTGAAAACATGAATTTTTGAAAACGTGAGTACGAAACTCAGTGAGTGAATATTAGAAGGGAACAAGCAATCTCATCAGAAGATTTGTCAATCATGATGCACTGGTTGAAAATAAGGCCATTTTCAACTAACTAATATTTAAACCCCTTTTTTTTTCCTTACCCAGGAATTTGTTATGCATTCAAGGATTAAACATCCTTGAATTCACACTCATCATTCTATCAAAGTAGTAAATCGACGGTTGTTTACAAACCATCACATAATAAGGGTTTCACAACCCGTACAATTTATATATGCATATGTACCACGTACAATTTAATTCACCAATTAATCTATCTCATTCATTGTCCCATCTTTTCCTCCACTCTACTATACTCTCAACTCATACATCATTACCGGCATTGCACTTCCCACTCCGCACATGCACGGTAGTAATTATCACAACCTTTATCATTAGACCGGCATTGCACTTCCCACTCCGCACATGCACGGTCGTAATTATCACACTCTTTATCATTCAACCGGCATTGCACTTCCCACTCCGCACATGCATGTCGTAATTATCACACTCTTTATCATTCAACCGGCATTGCACTTCCCACTCCGCACATGCACGGTTGCATCAATTTCACCATAATTTATTTATAATGCATATCAGCATAATACAAGGGTACACAGATTCAGCACACCCAATTTCACACAATTTCTCAACAATACATATAGGCATCATATAGATATACACAAAGACACAAGCAATTATATACATTGCCAAGTCTTCGCTGTCCTTGGTAGTATAAAGAAATAACTATCGGAGTACTCGATAAGGGTTATCACTTAGCATTAATCACTCAGACATGGGGGTCATTCAGCATCCCATTTTACACATAGGCTTGGGGATCGCTCCGCATTCCATTCTACACACAAGCATGGGGATCACTCAGCATCCTATTCTACACACAGGCGTGGGGATCACACAGCATCCCATTCTACACACAGGCGTGGGGATCACACAGCATCCCATTCTACACACAGGCATGGGGATCACACATATATTCACAAGTACATAATCAATCATATACACCGCTAAATCTTCACTATCCTTAGTGGAAAAACATTCATCAGGGAACTTGGCAAGCAGTATCACTCAGCCTTGCCGCCAAGTTCCTGGGCAAACATCATTTGGTAAGGGGTATCACTCAGCATCCCTTCCAAGCTTATTGGCAGAAATCAATTGGTAAGGGGTATCACTCAGCATCCCTTCCAAGTTCATGAACAACAATCAATTGGTAAGGGGTATCACTCAGCATCCCTTTCAAGTTTTCCGAGCGAGAACTTAATTGGTAAGGGGTATCACTCAGCATCCCTTCCAAGTTTCCGAGCGAGAATTTCTCGGTGAGGGGTATCACTCAGCATCCCTCTTTACACACCATTACAGACATGTACATTACCCATTCCACACGTGCAGGATTACATCAAATTCACATAATTTATTAACAATAAAAGTAAACATCATATAGAGGAGCATAATTCAGCACAATCATTTGAACATCGAGATCTCTATTATCAAATTCATACATACGCACACAGATAAGTACAACATTCCATTGTCTCACCTGCTGAAAATATCGTGTGCACCATGTGCACTCACCAGCTCATGTGCATCCCCCCACATCGTGCACATAGCTGGAGTGGTCATGTGCACCATGTGCACTCACCAGCTCATGTGCATGCCCCCCACATCGTGCACATAGCTGGAGTATCAGAGCACTCGGCAAGCGGTATCACTCAGCGTCGCTGCCAAGCTCCTGGACAGCAAATCACGCTTCACCAAAGTTCATGCATGAACATTCCCAGGAATCGTGGGCGTTACGTATCGCCGTCCCCACTTTGCTCAGCTTTCAGAATTTCTTTTAGTAAATAGTGGGCGTTACGTATCGCCGTCCCCACTTTACTAAATTCTGAATTTCAAGGAATTAGTGGGCGTTACGTATCGCCGTCCCCACTATGCACACCATTCAGGCATATGCATTTTCCTTCTTCACACGTGCACGGTGGTAACACTTTCACAACACTTCTTAGCCATCCAGGTAAACATCATCACAATGTACACATTTATCACACTCAAATTTCACATCAAATAAATAATATTTCATGCCTTCATGCATACCACATAATTTCATGCTTTCAAGCATAACACATAATTTTTATGCCTTCACGCATAACACATAATTTTATGCTTTCATGCATAACACATATTTTCTATGCCTTCATGCATAACACATATTTTTATGCTTTCATGCATAACACATATTTTCCACATAAAATCATTTTTATCAAGGGCTTGTTCCCGGCACGTATTTTTTAAAAACTTTGGATAAATCATTTAATTATCCACATCAATACAATTTGCATTCCCCAAATAATTTGAAATGCAAGTTCACTCACAGGTGTCGAAAAATTCGGATTCCGGATGCACTCGGATTAACAGTTCTCAATCACGATTCCTTTGCCTTTCTCGGACTTCTCACCACCTTGACACAGAATAAAATTAGGGAATTTACTATATTGTCCCCAACTAATATAAACTAATTTAAATTGCTCACATATGATATTCAAAGGCAAAAATGCGTCCGATTATCACTTTAACGCGGTATTGCCCAATCTCGACCGATTACCCGATTAATCGGCTATTTTGTCCAATTTGATTCCAAATTGCACCATTCTTTTTCTCATAGCTTAATTCATCCCACATCATGTAATTAGTGCCAATTTCAGCATTCAATATTTTCCATTTCTTTATAGAAAAATTCGGCCAATACAGTGCATTAGCACTGAAAATTTTTCTACTACATTTTTCACTTGCATTTGTCATTTTCTAATTTCCTTCATTTCAAATGAAACTATTTCATTTGAAATGAACCAATTTTCCTCATGCACTCTCCACCCTAGGTTCGGCCTAACAAAGAACCACCATGAGATTCAATTTCTTTCTTCCATTTTTGTCCATAATCATGCTTAACTACCATTAAACACCAACATAGTTTAAATTCAATCCAATCCAACATCAAATCCATACTCATACCCATTTTTCAGAATTAAACTCTTCATGATATCTCAATGTTCAAGCATGGAAATCATGAACAAAAGCATAGGTAAGCTAGGGTTAGAGTAAATCTAAAGAAAAGTTACCTTTGTTTTGCTTGAATCTTGAAAAACACTTGAAATCTATGGATTTTGGCCTAGGTTTTATGTTTTTCTCCTTTGTTCTTCTTTTCTTCCCTTCAATCGGTTTTTGTTCCAGAATTTAGAGAGAGAAATGAGGGCTAAGGCTGATTTTTATGGCTTAAATAATAAAATATAAAGGCTTGCCACGTGGCACCATGTGATTGGCCCGTTTTTTTTGACTTTTTGACTTTTTCTTCCATTCTTTCTCCACCACTTGATTAATCAAGTAAAAATCTGATCCATAGATGATCATGGCTGGAAAAAATTATTCTGGTGGTGGAAAATTACCGTTTTGCCCCCGGGATGACAAAATTACGGTTTTGCCCCTATACTCCGAAATGTCCCGGAATTGTTTTATTTTCACTGTCCAACCTCAAATAACACTAATATAAATCAATATTACCCAATTGGGGCAAAATCCTTTCAAAAAATTTTCCGTTTAGTCCTTCGATGGCAAAATTACTATTTTGCCCTTGTGTTCTAAAAACACCGAAAATCATCATTTTACACTGCTAAACACCATTTTATGATTATGGGATCATAACTGTATGTCATATAATTATTTTTGTCCAATGTGATCAAATTTTGACTAAAAATCTCCATAAATCAACAAATCAGAAAATGACCGTTTTGTCCCTAACCGGTCAATTTTCCCGATTGACTCCAAACTGGACCTTGAACTCCAAATCACTATTCTGAGTCATTCTGTGGGTCTCAGAATTTTGAAATTCCTCTTAGAATTTCTATTTAAACTAGTTCAAGGCTCGATTTAATTTAGTTGTACTACTCAGTACAATACTGTCTTTTAACAAAGTCAACAGGGTCTCACAGAAACCTTTGGAGATAAATTGAAGTATGAATAGTTGAGCATGCATTTAAATATTTGGTGAGTAAGTGCATTCCTTTATGGAAAGGATATGCTCGAAATATGAAAGAGTAAATAAGTGATTAAGTGTTTCAAGAATGTTTAAACACCCTTGAGAAAGAATTACAAATTATATGCGATGAGTATAAGATGTATGATTTTGAAACTTGCTAAGGAGCCTAGTGTCTAAGTCACGGGTTAAGTGATCACATGTTGTGAGACATAAGTTTAAGATAGGTATTCCTAATGAAATACTCAAGAGGAGCTCTGTCACGGATCTTGTGAAAACAAGCATTAAGTTATGTGGTTACAAAAATAGAAGCCATAAGTTGAGAATGATATTCGTATTGACATTGAAAAGTACTTAAGGAGGACCTTGTTTCTAGTCTTGCAATTTCAAGTACAATTTGTAAATTGGCTAAGGGAGAATGATGTTATTTTTGTATGAAGGAATGGAACAAAAAATGATTGAAGGAAACCTTGATAATGAAGTCAAATAATGAAACTTTCCTAATATATTGGGGAAATTGGAATTAAAAAATACTTGACACATGCATGATTCGAATGAGTCTAAGTCTTAAGTGACTAATCAATGTCGAAATGCAATAAGGATACAATATATGTTAAAGGCATGAAAGATAATTGAGAAATAAAGATGACTTTAGAGAATTATGGCATTGCATAAGATGCAATGATCAAGTCAAGGCAAATCTTTGAAGCACCAAAGAGATTATAAAGCATGTACGCATATTAGATTGCAATTTAATGAAAATGACATTGTGATGCAACAACATATAATACAAGGAAACTTAAGCATATAATTGGAAATGATAATAAAAAAGTATAAGCATGTAAATGATGTGGAGCTATGCACAGGCATGTTGAGAATTTGTATAGATTACGTAAGAGATAATTTGTGGTAAGAAGCAAGTTGAATGGTAGCTTAAACCACTAAAAAAGGGCAATCTGAGATTAATTGTACCTCAATGTTCATAAGTTAAATATGAAAATGTTGACATGAATTATGAAAATTATTATATTGAATCTTGGTTATTGATGGGCACGAACAAAAAGAAATTAGTCTGAAGGCATTTGAAAATAAGGACCCTTACACATAATGAGGAATGTGGACATATGAATGTGTGCGTACATATGTATACGTGGAGTTGATAATATGATCAACTAAAGTGAAGAATTGTTCTTAGTGATTCAATATTTGAACTCAATATATTCGATGAGTTGTATAGATAATACAATGATAAGAAATTTCATCCAAATTGAGTTGTGTCAATATAAGAAATGTTGGGGAAGTCGTCAAAGAAATGATATCAAGGAAATGTAATCTATTGTGAGATTAAGTCACACAAGATGGACTAATATGATTAAGAAGATTGAAATTGCATAAATGCAAGGTAAACATGAAGTATGTGGGAATAATTGAAGCCATTAACCTTCTTTAACGTTAAGGATATGTACAAGAATGAATATGGCATGTTAATGATGTTATAAACTACATAATAGTGTATGAGGATAGGATGAATGAATGCTGAAAGGTTGACAGGGAATAAAGCAATAAGATGGTGATTAGGTATACATAAGTGTAAAATGTAATTGAAATCAATACGATTAAGATGGAGTTAAGGTTCAAATTTAAGAATGGTGATAATGGCATACTTGACGTCTTAAAATAAGAGATAATGATTGTGATGGTACCGTAGATTTAATTCTAAAAGATGATAATAGACATAAGTAAGATATCCTTGTCTAACTAGAGGTAAACGAGGTGAATAAATGACTAGAGGTTTGACAAGAATTGAAATAAAGATATGTTTGAGGTCTATGATGGAACTAAAGGCATACTTGGGATCTTAATGATAAGAAAGAACAATTGAGAAGGGTATTGTGGTTTTGACTCAAAGTGGATAATAGATATAAATTACGTACTCTGACCATGTAAAGTGTTCTAGTCAAATTGAAGGTAACGAAGTGCATAAAAATCAAAATTCCGTACGAAGAAAGAAATGGAATATGACCATTGAGTGAGTTTAACAACCTGACGTTAAGGAGAATTCGAGGACGAATTCTATTTAAGTGAGGGAGACTGTATGTCATGACCCAATTCCTGGGCCATGACCGGCGCAAGAACCCAATGAGCATAGCTCACTAAGCTCAAGCAAGCCTATTTTCATTTACTTTATTTACTGTACGACTGTGTGATGCATACACCCATAATGCACTCAATGTGCTCACAAAGCCAATTCCCAATGGCATCATAGATAATAATGTACATGCACTATACCAGTCATGTATTTAGTAATTTATATTGCACACACATATTTACATTCATACCAGTCAAACTTAAACTTTGACAATGTACATTACATGTACATAACCACAATACAAAAGGCCCATGACTTCCAGCGGAGATATTTACAATAAAAACAGGCAACTATTGAATGCTGGACACCTACCAGGAGATGAACTACAGTGATCCTGCGATCTAGGATTCTACAATCTCCTCATCTGAAAACATGAATTTTTGAAAACTGTGAGTACAAAACTCAGTGAGTGAACATCAGATAGAAACAAGCAATAATATCCAAGAAGTATTTTTAAACCATGATGCACACATTTGGAACAAAACATTTTTTTTGATCCAATTTATTATCAAACCCTTTCCCTCAACTCAAATTAATTCACAACGAAGGAGTATTCAATTTCATACATATGCACTCAGATGAATACAATATCCCACTATCTCACCAGCTCATGTGCAACCCTCACATCACTCACATAGCTGGAGTCATCGTGTGCATCTCATGCATAAACAATATCACTCAATCTCACCAGCTTATGTGCAATCCCCACATCGCACACATAGCTGGACTTATCGTGTGCACCTCGTGCATAAACAATATCACTCATACTCACCAGCTCATGTGCAACCCCCACATCGCGCACATAGCTGGAGTTATAGGGTGCACATCATGCACAAACAATATCACTTTCCATATCTCTGCACCCATCATCACCGACATGTACTCCCCACATTGTACACATGTACGGTTAGAATTATCACACAATGTTATTGGTCAATACATATCACACATCAACACACATATATAGCAGCATATTACAGAGCACATGAATTCATGCCTTTATGCATATCACAATTCACACATCAAAATATTTTTATCAAAGGCTTGTTTCCAAGCACGCATTTTTAGAAATTCGAATAAAATCGTTCAGATTATCCATTCAATACACGTACATTTCCCAAAATAAATTGAAATGCAAATTCACTCACAGTGTCAAAAATTCATATTCCAGGTGCACTCGGATTAATAGTCCTCAATCACGATTCCTTTGCCTTTTTCGGACGTCTCACCACCTTGACACAGAATAAAATTAGAGAATTTACTATATTGCCCTTAAGCTAATATAAACTAATTTAAATTGCTAACGCATGATAGGCAAATGAAAGATGCGTTCGATTATCGCTTTAACGCGGTATTGCCTAATTTCGACCGATTACCCGATTAATTGGCCAATATGTCCGATTTGATTCCAAATTGCACCATTCTTTTTCTAATACCTTAATTCACCACATACCATTTCTAAATAACAATTTTTCAGCATTTAAACCCTTCAATTTCTTCGGATAAAAATTCGGTCATTACAATGCATTAGCACTATAATTTTTCCTACTAAACTTTTTCACTTTAATTTGTCATTTTCTAGTTTATTTCATTTCAAATGAAATTATTTCATTTGAAATGAAACAATTTCTCATTGATTCTCAACACCCTAGGTTCGGCCTTGAGTGATTTATGGGGAAATCAAATTTTCTTTTTACGATTTTGCTTACTAACATGCTAACCTATCTCCAAACACTAACATAGTCTAGAATCAAGCCAATCCAACAATCATTCCTCATCCATACCCATTTTTCCGAATTGAACTCATCATGATATCTCAATATTCAACCATGGAAATCAAGAACAAAAGCATGGGTATTGTAGATCATAAGCAAAAATGAAGAATTATTACCTTTTTCAATTGATTTTCCTTGAAAATCTCACTTTTCCTTGGATTTCCACCTAGGTTTTCTTGTTTTTCCCTTTGTTCTTCTTTCCTTTCCCTTAAATCTGGTGTGTGCCGAAATTAGAGAGAGAAAATGGGTTGAAATGGCTGATTTTTAAGCTTTAATAATAAAATAATCAGGCATGCCACGTGTCGCATGCTTATTTGCCTATTTTTTAAACTTTTTGACTTTTTCTTCCAATTCTTTTCCACCACATGATTATTCTAAATCATGATATGATCAAAAGATGACCATGGCTGGAAAAATGTGTTCTGGTGGTGAAAAATTACCGTTTTGCCCCGGGATGGTAAAATTACGATTTTATCCCTATACTCCGAAATGTACCAGAATCACATTATTTCTACTTTTCAACCTCAAATAACACTAATATTGATCAATATTAACCAATTGGGGCAAAATCCTTTCAAAAAAATTCTCGTTTAGTCCTCTAGTGGCAAAATTACCATTTTACCCTTGTGCTTCAAAAACACCGAGAATCATAATTTTACACTGCTAAACATCATTTTATAATCCAATAATCATAACTGTATTTCATAAAATTATTTTTGGTCCAATGTGATCAAATCTTGGCTAAAAATCTCCATTTTGTCATCAAATGGCAAAATGATCGTTTTGTCCCTAACCGGTCAATTTTCTCGATTGGCTCTAAACTAGACCTTGAACTCCGAATCACTATTCTAAGCCATTTTGTGGGTTTCAGAATTTTCAAATTCCTCTTAGAATTTCTATTTGAGCTAGTTCAAGGTTCGATTTAACTTAATTGTACCACTAGGTATAATACCAGCTTTTAACAAATTCGACAGGGTCTCACACTATAATACCTCGTACTTTGATATGATGACTAATAAAGCTTATTGGTTGCCAATTAAGGTTAATTATAATGTTTAAAAATGATGGAAGATGAAAGGAATAGTTAGAGATAAAATAGTTTGCACACAAGGAAATAATAAAATAATAATATTTTTATCAAAGAAGAATTTGCGAGATAAAAAGTGATTCGGAAGTCCATTGAAGCATAATAAGGTATTTTGGGTACCAATGAGACAAAAAGAGACAAAAGGAAATTTTTAGAATAAAATAATATTTTATTCAGTATCAAAATTTTTCACGAAAAAGGAGTATATGGTTAATCTAAGTGGGGGAGAGGAAGAACAAGGAAATTTTTGAGAAAAATGAGTTAGTGGGGCCCATGCATTTTTATTAAATAATGACAACGCAAGTAAATAAATATTTTAAATATTATGGAGACACCGCGTTGGAGTACAAACTTTATATTTCATTTGTACATGGGTAATAGAAAATAATAGAAGGAAATTGGAGTTAAAAGAGTGTTGGGAGCACTAAATTAAAAAGGGAAGAAACTTGGAAGGCAAAATGGTAATTTTGCCATTAGTTGGTCAAAGCTTCCAAAGGAAGCTTTGACTCTGACTTTTTTCCAACCAAACCGTCTTTATCCTTTCCCACCAGATTTTTTCTTCTTCCTCATCCATTCCCATGCCATTTTTTCTTTGTCCACCATGAAATCAAGTTTAATTCATTTTCCTTTCCATGTTTTCTTTTCCTTTCTTTTCTTTTCTTACTCCTTTCTTCTCCAAACTTCTTAAGCATTAAATTTACAGCCCTTAACCCCAATTTCTAGCACCTTTAGAATCCTAGGAGAAGAAAAAAAAGAGAAAGAAAGGAAGAAAAGCTTGATTTTGTAATTCAAGCAAGCTAAGGTAAGGATTTTATGTTTTAAGTTCATGGTTGGTTGAATCCTTGAAAAATAAAGTGTGAATCATTTTGTGGTAGCTATGGTGACTATAGGTGTGAGGAAATTATGAACCTTGTTAGGTGAAATTCAAGCTAAAACTAAGTGGTAAGCGTTATGCTATAATTTGAAGTCTATGATTGGTTTACTATGGTGAAAATGATTGTGTGCCATACACAGTGTTATTGTGGTGTCATGGGTACGGTTGGAAGGTAATTATATTAATTGGAAATTGGAAAAGAAATGAATTGTGCGGATATATATATGTTGTTCGAAAAATCTTAAAGGTTACGGATGTTGATGCGTATAAATGGATACTGATGTTATGCTTGGTGGCAACGTGTGAATGAGAATAGCTTTACATATAAACTTAGAAAGTGTTTAATGGAAGTAATTTGTAGTTGCTGCCATATGCTAGGTAATTATTGTGGAAATGGTGGGTAAACTAGATAAATATCCTTATATGCGTTAGAGTTATAAATAAGTTGGCAGTATCTATAAACCCAAGAATTTCGCAAGTAAAGGATAAAGGCAATTTTGACAAAAATGTGTCAAGATGTAAGTTAGTTGAATAAAGATTCATGATGGAAGGAAAAAGATAAGTAGCAATGATGTACACTAAAGGTGTTGCATTTGTACTATTGTTAGGAAGTGTAAAGATAAAGTTATAGTACGGTGGTGGTGTGCCAGAGGAAATAACAAGCAACCGACAAGTAGGAATAGCTAGACATGCCTCCGAATAAATAGCGATGTAATATCTCGCTATCGTAAGGTGAGTGAACTTGCATTAAAATTGCTTGAGAAATATATGCATATATGTTGATTGTATCACTTGAAAATGTTTTAATTGTTTTATCTTCAAAACGTGCACGAGAACAAGCTTTATTGAAACGTTTTTGCGTTGTGAAATGTGATTGTAATAAAATCGCAAACTCCCTTTATATGTCGATATGTATATACATGTATTGTGCATTTGTAGATAATATTGTGTAATGAATATGACTATGCCTGTGCACTATGCGGAGGGATGCACATGCCGGTGAGGACTGAGTATGACCGTGCGTGTGCACAATGTCGGGGGATGCACATGTCGGTGAGGACTGAGTATGACCGTGCGTGTGCACAATGTCGGGGGATGCACATGTCGGTGAGGACTAAGTCATGTGCACGATGTGGGGGGATGCACATGATCTGGATAAGGTGATGGTTGTATTTGTGTTTATATATGTATATGTGATAGCAAGTTTATGATTATAATATGTGATTGTTTTGAATGTTGATAACTTGATTATTGTCAATCTGTTCACTTTGATGTGCAATATCATAGGGATGGATTTTGTGGCATGTGAAAACCCCTTAATTGTCATTTGCCCTAAATCTCACTGCAACGAGAATCCATTCTCACTATAACCAGAAACTCTCAGGTGGTTCCAAATTTTTATGCGCTACCTTCACTTTAACAATGATTTTGACTACCTTACAATCAGAACTTGGCAAAGTGGTAAACGTCAAAGTTGTACCTCAGTCTCTTAGCTTTCTAATGGTTTAAAAATCATGTCAATTGGACCTCTTTAGCATGAGATATAGTTGAAAAACTGAAACATATGCAAATTAAGAATACCTTTTACTGCAACGAGAAATGTGTTGTCATGTTGCTACCTTGCTTAGTTCTAATATAATTTTTCTTTCTCTCATTTATCTTCATGATTGAGCATGTGTTTTTGCAACACTAAGAGTTACTAATCAATGTTTGAAATAAAGGGTTTTAGTAAGAAGTTAAGCAAAATTGCATAGTTTTCAACATAAGTGCATTATGTTTTCTCAGTATTGCTGTGTTTATGCGTGTTCCCTTCCTATGTTCACTCACTGAGTTTATACTCATATTTTTAAACTTTATGTTTTAGGTTTTCTGAGTTAAAGGTGATTGGATCCTAGGACATGGTGCTCTTCCCTATCCATTGCTCGGTAGGTTTAACATGACACTAAACGTTAGCAACCGTGCCAAGAGTCACTCCACTGACGGTCAAGGTCTAATTACGTGTATATGAATACTTGATGTGAAATGTTAAGATTCATTTTTCAGGCTATATATGCATATTATGGTTGATGATGCCATTCTGAATGCATAATTGGGTTTTATGAATTGTTTTTAAACGAACTATATTTGAACATTACGAAATCTGGATTTTAAAGAAATATGGATTAATGTATAAGGTTATATAAATAGGCTTGCTAGAGCTTAGTGGGCTGAGCCCATTGGGCCCTTGCACCGGTCATGGCCCGAAAATTGGGTTATGACATCAAGGTGATAGCCCTGATCATAGCAAGCGAGTAATTACAAGTATTTGCAACCTTATTGAAAATAAATCCCCAAGCCATTATCATTATGAAATCAGTGGAAAGTGGAAGTCCAAGTATTCTTAGGTGGAAAATAGACTTCTACTGACAAAAAGGCCACAAATATTTGTTCCAAGAGTTTAAGAGTTGAGATAAAATTTGATGCAGGAATGTCATGACACTCCATGGGCAAGATATCCAAGTTGGTAGCGCACTTTGGTATTATTGAAACAAGGTTACTACTGGCGCCATATGCAACAAGATGTGATGGATTATACCAAGACATGCTTTATTTGTCAACAAGATAAAGTGGAGAGACAAAAGCTAGTAAAAACACTTCAATAGCTACTAGTACCAAGCAGATCATGGTTAAACATTTCTCTTAACTTCATAGTAGGGCTCCCCAAATTGGGAGATATGACAGCATGGTAGTAGATCATTTTTCAAAAAAGACTACATTTTTCCCAATACAGAAGTTTAACTTTGCAGAAAAAAGAGCTTATATGATTTTCACACATGTGGTAAAGTATTAGGGTGTACCTAAAAGCATTATCAATGACAAAAAGCCAAGGTTTACTGGTTTTTCCTTTTAAACAACTTTTCAAGCTACTGGGGTCAAGACTCAACATCTCCTCTAGTTATCATCCTCAAGCAGATGGTCAAACGGAATGCTTCAATAAATTGTTGGAAGAATATCTATGACACTTTATACAAGCAAATTAGAAGAATTGGCCTAATCTACTAGATGTGTATCAATTATGTTTCAACTTGCAGAAAAGTTCCGCCACATATAAAACCCCTTTCAAAGTTGTCACTGGGTAACAACCTAAACTTCCCAACACCTTGGTGGGATCTTATAAGAAAAAGAGCCCTCGAGCCTTTAACTTTGCTAAAAAGCGAAGACAAAACACTAAGAACACCTGAGCTTATCTAAAGAAAGCCTCTGACCACATGAAGAGCAAACAAAGGTCGAAGAAAGCAACACTTTAAGATAAAGGACCTTGTGCTAGTGAAATTGGTACCCAGACAACTCAAATTCTTAATAAAAAGGTATAAACAACTAGTGCGAAAGTATGAAGGCCCCGTACAGATTACGACTAAGTTGGGGAAGACTTCCTACAAGATTGAGCCATCTAAGTGGATGAAAGTGTATATAGTATTTCACGTTAGCAACTTAAAGCTGTTCCATGCAAATGCAAGCAAAAGTCAAGCCACGAGAACTACCATTACCGCCAAGCCACCATCACAATGCGGAGTAAATGATGCAAAGAGAACGACCATAATCAACCGATGGCCAACACAAGAGTACTTAGTGAAATAGGAAGGTTTGAGGATAAATGAAATCATCTAAAAGAAGGAAGCCGACCTTGACATCTTCAAGTAGAAGATTGAAGAGTTCCAAATCAACCAGTCAACATGGACATTGATAGATTGAGTGGGGGGGATATCATGAGATAACTTTGTGTAGCACTATGACAGGGTAGAATTGTCAGGAGACTAAGTCTTTTGTACCTTTAAAGGATGTGTCTCCTTTTTAAACTTTGTAATGGCACTTGGTGATGTCTTTAGAAATGCTTGTTAAGCCTTTAGAGGGAAGACCCTTTAAGGAAAGAATAACCCCATCTCACGCTTTATAATAGTTCTTGGTAATATACTTGTAAAATCTCGCAGACTCTTTATAATGAGTTAGTAGTTGGCGGATTGTTAGGTTGCCTCACTAGTAAAAGTATGTTTGTAGCGAACCATCTAGAGCTACCCTTATGGCCCGACAATAGAGTGTCTTGGTCCCTTTGTACTTATCTCAACAGTAGTGAAACATTTCCTTTATGTGGCTCTAATGGCTGTGTACATGGCATTCGTTATACTTTATGATTTCAATGTTGCATTACCTTAAACTAATTTGTGGCTATTATTGATATTTGTTCAAATATAAACAAGTTATTGGCTAGCTTGTGTGGAAGTGTCCATCCAAGCACTGTATGAACTATCGAATACTTAAACGAAGGAGCGTAGTTCGTGACACCATGCCTTGGCAAGAGGTACTGCTGCTGGCCTTGTCATCAATTTTGTCTCGTCGGCTACTAATAAAGAAATGGGAATATTAAAAAGAAAGGAAAAAAGAAAAAAAAAGTAACAATGAAAAGAACTAATTGTTTTGAAATTTCATAAGAAATTATAAGATTGTATGTCCATGCCATCACGACATGTGAAATTAAAATGACACATGACAAGCTCATATGGTATTTTTAATAATAAGTGGAAGCTAATTAAATATTAATTACCTAATTTTCCTTTATTGAATCACTTTGAACAGTTGAGATTCTTAATCAATTTAAATCTTAAATTGGTGTTAAGTCATGTATTAAAACTAAAAGTTTTGGTCCTAAATTGTTTGATAAAAAGTTAAGCTATAATGCAACACTTTTAGGAATTTCTTTCGTATCACAATTTTCAGCTTTTATAATTTTTTTCATGTCAACATTTTTGGCAGAGATTTGAATCATATAATGACTGATTTCATTAATTTAACAAAATTTGAAAGTTTAATAGATAATTTAAATCTAAATAAAAAAATTGATTAGATTTCACAAAATGTAAGTTGTATGAAGAAAAGTAGAATTTTGAAAAAGCATAATGGTCAAAAGTGCATTATACCACGAAGTTATATAATAAGTCAAGAATTTTAGAAGATCAAGGGTGAGTACATAGAAACATGAAATTTCGTACTGGACAAAAAGGACAAACCTTTTAGGTTAAGAGGGCCAAATAAGCATAAGTGAAAAAATTGAAAATTTTCTAAAGGGAGAGAGTAGGAGTAAGAAAGCCTCCATGCTCGTTATGATAACGAGTAGGATATTTATTTATTTTTAAATATTTTAATTTGAATTATATTGTTTGATAAGGTATTTAAATTTTATAAATATTGATTAATTTTTTGAATTGTTACTCGAATTTGTATTTAGATATCGTAGATATACTTTTTAAATATTTGTACCTGTTAAATATCTAATTAAAATAAATTAGATATTATGAATATTATTAATAAAACTTAAATTAATAAATTAAAATTAATTTATAACAAATAAATTAAGCTTTAAAATCATATTTAGAACAATTAATAAATTTTAGTAAATATTAGATTAATTAAATGAAATTTATAAACAAAAATTATTTTATAAAAAATTGAAATTTAATATTAAAAAATCATTATTTATAATCATTGTAAGCACCTTATGATCACTACTTGAACCATACTAGGAGGCGTGATAGAGCATGACAAACCAATTATAAGATAGTAGTTTTATTGCGTGAACCCTATCTGAACTCTAAAAACCCTAAGACGACTATCTGAAATATACCCGAAGGTGTGGCATGAGTATAACAAGCCAATTATAGGATAATAGTTTTACTAACTAAATCCTATCCAAAACCGATTATAAGTACCCTAATTTTAATCAGCCCGATTACAAAATACATTTGACATCCTTACTTGGTCCGGATTCCTGAGAATGACACATCATTTTTCTTAATTTACTTCCACGACAATTTGGCTAATTATTTGGCACCCTAAGGAGTTATTGATTTGGAAAAAGTTGCAAGTGTTTAATGTTCACGGGCTGTGAGGAAATTTTGTAGTAACGTCCACAAAACTGAATATGTAAGATCAATATCAACATCATAAGCATAGGAGTAATTCATGGAAGAAAAAATTTAACATCTTTTAACAAAAGATCCTCCCTGGGTTTTGTACTTTGGAAAATGTTTACTTCATTTTATTTGCTGCCATAAGTGGCAACACCAATCCTGTAGAGTATAGGAGTAAGAATTGATTTTTCTTTGTAATTATGCGACACATGCCGTTGATCTCATTTAAACGAAGCGTGCCGCAAATAAATGTGATCCATTATTATCTCAAGTACTTTTCACACTGAGCCCCACCACCAAGCCTTTTTATATAAGCACTACTGCCCAACTGCCCAAACACAGCCTTGTGGTGGCATGGGTCAATTTCAGAGGTCTCCAACAAGCCGACATAAGTTTAAATGTAGCTCCTCCAGCTCAAGCTAAATACCTTAGCTGCCACGCCCAACCTAAAGACAGCTATCAAACATAGACCTGCCATCTTTTCAAGTCCCAACCATGAAATGTATTCAGATTGATAGACAAAAACCCAGTCTCTTGTGACAGCCGGTGCTCCTTTCTTTTTTGGCCACAGGCTTTTATTATAACTAGCTTTATTGTCTGTTGGGCCTTTTAATTTTAGTGAATACTTGTTTTTAAAAATCGGAAAAGAAAGAAACACAGATAAAACACCACCGAGCAAGCCGATTGGCTTCCCTCTTTAGTGTTCTTTCTAAAGAGTGTAGACAAATATTGTTGCTGTGGGCGTAGGGATTTTCTTGCATAGAGATTCCAATCGGATTAATATCTCTTTTTGACCTTACAAAAGGTTTAAGAAAAACGCAGAGGTATCTTTGCTGATCTACAAACATGCCTCACTTCCTTTCATCAAAAATAACAAAAGCAAAAAGCACGAGGCTCCTAGTGAGAAAAGCATACATAAAGAGAACAAAAAATTTCTAGCGTCCATGGCTGTCAATGTTTCCTCTTTTGCTATCACCGGTTGTGAAGAGAAATCTCTGTACTCTTTTCTCTCATCACTAATGATCAGTTCAGAAATGAAATTATATTTTTCCCTGTTAAGAGAAATCCAAAAACTTCCCAAATTCCAAATGGGTAGTGTACTAGTAACTAGTCTTCTTTCCTTTATAAGGTTCCTAGAGTATTTTTGCTTCAAAGTCCCAGCAGGATGTAGTAAACCAGTGTTATAGGAAGGGCAATCAGCATTCCGAATATGACCCTGAACAAAATTAGGAATAAAGAATTTCAGCTTCACATCATGACTTATAAGCATATCATTATCCATAATGACATACTAAAATTAATAATTACATTGATTCATTTACCCAAAAAAAAAGGAAAAAGAAAAGCATTCATAATTGCATGCAATAAACATGAAAGCTTATATCTTTGTACTTGGACCACCACCATATTCTCGGTTGGACCACTAGCACATAAAAGATTAAAAGCTTATATCTTTACAAATAGAGGCATGCACATCAGTACAAGTCATGCACGCATGAAAGAGTTTTGCATATGAGAAGTTTTAAGAGTATAGATAAAAGTTTGTTACGCACCCTGTGCTCAATATGTCAGGATGAACATTGTATTCCTTTGCAAATACGAAAGGGACAATCCCTTGTGGAAGAGCTGCCTGATAATTCAAACAATTCAAAGACCTGAATCAGATCTACTTGACAAGGTTGAGAACCGGCCAAACAAGGTTAATACAACAGACCACTATTACCTGCACAATTGCGATGCGCAGCAGGACACCTCTCAATCCAACAGCGATCGAGGCAGCAGCCATGACTGCAGGACCTGTTAGGAATCGAATTGCCATGGCAAAGGCTGCAATTGTGTTTCCACATGCAATAATCCTCGGCTGAAGTGCCATGAATAAACCTGCGCCCCAAAATCTTAGCTTCTTCAGAAGAATCAAGCAAAAATACAAATTGACAACAACAACAGTTTTACCAACTAAAATGCCTGGGTATCTTCCATACACAGAAACCTCAATTAAGTTGATCATTGACTTACCAAGACTAAACATTGCCATTCCAAGACCTGCATCAGAAAGAATAGATATTGAACGAGCAATTATAGCAGGCATCTGAATATCCCATCTGCAAAAAAAGCAAAGAGCCACTAAAATTTTGTATAAATAGATCAGAAAAATACACTTCAAAGGAAAAGGTTATGTAGTTTTACACACTTGAACGAAACGAGAGACCAGGTGAGGCCAATCAGACTCGAATAAGTATTGGGATTCCTGATTAGTTTTCGCCACACCATGATGAGGATGAGTCTGGTCATAACACTAGCAGGAGGCATAGCAGTTGGCTTAGTTTCAGCGTGAGCACTAGCCTTTGGGTGGAGTTCAGTTGTGGAGCTTGAACCAAGCTTGGAAAGCACTGGTCCTTCACGGTCAACCCCATTTGTAAGTTGTTTATTACCAAAGCTAAATTCATCTCTACCATACTCATCATAGTCTGGAAGTCAAAAAAAAAAAAACATAACATAAAAGTATTGCTAATACAACAAAAGAAAATGACATGAGAGGAAAGCATTATTAGAGTAATGACAAATATGACCACAAGAAAACACTCCGTGGATCAAAAGAAAGAAGAACAAGACCATCGAGGAGGAGAAAGGCGAAGAGAAAAAGAGGTAACAAACAACCAACCAGCCCCACTTGACGCACAACGGAAAACAGCATTCTCCAATCCCAAACCCTCATTCAACAAGACAAATACAGTTACCCCAATAAACAGAACATTCCAATAAAACAAAAATGCAACTCATTCACGTCCAATACCATAAAACCACATTCACAACATCCAAGAAACAATCAAGACTAAAGATAACAAATAACAAATAACCTTAAAGTTTAGTGTTGGAAATTGCCAAATCCTAATGCCCCTCAATGCAAAATCAGAGTCAGAACAAGTAGTAAACGAAAACGACCAAAAAATACCGAAACCCAAACTACGACGTTGAAAGGTTCATGTCTATACCTTTTTGGTGAGCTACCCCACCAAGATCATTCCCATACTCTCCTCCCCTGAAAACATGAATCCCACCTTCTGATACAGGAGAAGCGCTTGAACTCCAAACAAACATATGCAAATCCTTGCCACTATCAGTTCCATTTGCCTTCTTCTTGGCCCCTGGTCCAGTCACTGGAGAGAAGATTCCAGCACTAGTTGGAGCAGGATAAGCATTTCCATTTGCTCTCCCTGGATTACCAAATACCCCAAGTCCGTTCTCTTCATCGAAACCCAAGTTCCCAAAGTTGGATTGTCTTGGACTCACATTGCTTATGTTCTTTCCATTCACCATTGAGTAGAAATCTGTGTGGTTGAAGCTGGATCCTCTTGGAGTGGGATTTCTTGATGATTGGAGGGAGTAAATTTCCGCATTTGTCAAATTTGATGGTCTTGGAGTTAAAGAGACGCCTGAGTTTGGACCGTGTGATCGGCGAGAAAAAATTTCCGAGCGAGAACTAGTAGATTTTCTAACAGTGACATGGAGTTTCCCGTCTTCCCCAACTTCGGCATCGGTTTGCAATGGCTCTTTCCCATCCAGGGAAATGATATCAGAATCAACTTTGAAGGAAATGATAGAGCCAGCAGTATCTGGGAATTGCTCAGCTATCAGAAGTCTAGCTCCTCTGTATTCAAAGAGAAAGAGCATCAACGTGTACCAAATTATGCATTGAAGAACGACTATTTGGACCATTAAGCTCCCTGAATATTCTCCATACATTCCTTTCAACAAAGGGATGCCCATGACAAGAGTGTTTGGAAGAGTTGAGAGCGAAAATAAGGTGATGGACCATTCCAGGGAACCCCTTGAGCTAGCTCTTGACCAGATAGCCAACATAACCAAGACTATGATCTTTTGGAGAGTGTCCGCTGCTATGAACCTCAAGTTCATAGCGTATGGATTGTTGGTAGATATGAAATGGAAAGAAAGGAGAGGCACTGCAAATAAAGCAACGAACCGATTGATACCAGAGCACTGGTCAGGGCTGAAGATTTTCCACCATTTCACAGAGCCATATGCTAAGATCATAGCCACATAAAGCGGCACCACGGCAGTAAGGACATGGTAGAGGTCTGTGGCACTGATCATTGTGTATTGCAAGAGAAACCCAGATGACAAATATATATAGGGCTAATAAGTAAACCCAGGTACAATTTCACACGAGAACGAAGAAGGAATGCACTTTGTATGATTCTTCTCACAGTTGTCAGGGATTTTCTTGGTGAGAAAGTGGAAAAGAGTATGCCGGGAAAATGGCTATAACCAGATGAGGGAAAAGAACCCAAAAACAAATCAGCCCATTATCATATTCGGGTCAAGGGATAATTAAAACTAAGAAACAAAAAAAGAGAAGTCAGAACACAGCTGATAATTGTCACCGGAAAATGGCTTCCCGGCGAGAGAAAACAGAGAAAGGAGAGTCGGAGAAAACAGGGAAGTGAAGCAGTTATATTTAAGGGAGTTGATGGCAGACAAGGATATAAAAGCAGGGGGCTTTTTTAAGAAGCCTTTGTGCCGTAGTCAAGTAGTGTATAACTGTCTTTTTGAGAGAGAGAGCGGGGGCATCAGAGAGGAAAAAGTGTACAGCGTGGAAGTTGCTGGTGAGAGAAATGAGAATGGAGGGAGGAAATTACCAAACTGCATCAGGAGAGATCAAGAAAGAAGAACAAAACTAAAGCCAGAGAGCTCTTAAAGATTCTCTTTTATCGTTTATGGGGTACAACTATTTAGATATCCTAATTCGTATTTTCATATCATAAATATATTAGACATGATTAAATATAAAATATATTAAAATTAAATATAAATATGATATATTTAATATTTATATTTTAAATTTAAAATAAATATATTTATACGTTTAATAAATATATAACATGATAAGACACGATTAACACGATTAACATGTTTAATACGATTAACACGTTTAACACGATTAAATAAAAATATTTATAATTAAATATAATTTTATTATTTAAATTTAAAATTATAATTATAAAAATAATTATAATAAAATAAAATAATAATAACATCAAATATAATTAAATTTAAAAAAAATAACGTACATAAAATTCATTATCATATAATATAATAAAATACATTATTAACATCTAACCTTCAAATACTAATAATATAAAAAATCATTCATAATTTTCAATCATAATAATTACATTATTACCTTTATAAAAGAGGAAATTGTGAGAAATAACCCTCCTTATAAGGTGATTTCAAAAGTAACTACCAAAATAAAGTTATCTGTTTCTACCCAAAAAAAAGCATGAGCAGACGAAAATGCCCTTAAAAAACACTGTGGCAAATTAAGCTGTCGATATCTGCCTCCCGCCATCTTCCAAAAATTAGAAATTAATGCTCAGTTGTTTGTGCTCGCTCATCTTTCTCTCTCAACTCTCTGAACTGTATCAACTCTGTGTTCAGCACCATTGTCATCAGCTCTCTCAGCTCTCTGAACTGTGCGAGCTCTATCAACTCTCTGTTGAGCACTATCGTCTTTGTGCCGTGGTCTATCTCTCTCCATTTGGCCATATTGTCCTCGAAAAATAAACCCCATTGCGGAGATGACATCAAGGTATGTTTTTGGGTTCGTTGCTGCAACACATAAATTTATGAAACTTTTTTTTATAAATCAGAAGACGGATTAGAAACATTGCACAGAGTTGTTACCAGCATGTCTATGTGCACTTGTCGTGTCACCAGCATGTCTGCATGCATTTGTCGTGTCACTAACATGTCTATGTGTACTTGGCGTGTCACTAGCATGTCTGCATACACTTGTAGTGTCACCAGCATGTCTATGTGCACTTGGCGTGTCACCAACATGTCTACATGCACTTGTCGTGTCACCAGCATGTCTATGTGCACTTGTCGTGTCACTAGCATGTCTATGTGCACTTGGCGTGTCACCAGCATGCATGCATGCACTTATCGTGTCACCAGCATGCATGCATGCACTTGTCGTGTCACCAGTACGTTTGCCTGCACTTGGCGTGTCACCAGCATGCATGCATGCACTTGACCTGTCCCCACCATGTAATTAAGTAAATAATTAAATAATTAAGTAAATTAAATAATTATTTTTGTTTTCAAAATTTCAGTGGGGTTTCAATTTTGCGACTTGTGATAAGACACGGTGGTCAGTGGGTGGATGGCATGTATAAGGGTGGTGAGTTATGAATGCGGGGGGTTAGGAGTGATTTGTCGTTTGCGGGCTTGATGAAGCTGGTTGAAGATGTTGTTGGGATAAACTCAGAAATTGACAATATTGAGTTGCATGCATTGATCAGTACACCCGGGGAGCTATCACAGCCAATTATCAAGGATAATGAGGATGTTGCATTAATTCTGCTAGAACAGAGGAATGTTCCGGTTGTGTATGTCAGCAGTAAGAGACTCGAAACAAATGTTATGTCACATGAAGAAGCTGAAAAACATGGTAATCAACTCAATCAGAATCAGATTTACAATGCTTCACATATGTCAGAGCATTCGGTCCGCAACCCGCAGTTGAGGTATCCTCAAGAGTTTATACAGCCCGGTAACCAGAGGACATTGATAGAAGAGTTGGGTGCACAATTCCGATCGGGATGTGCATCAAACCAATTAGGGTCTGCTGCTAAAGGAATGCATCGATCGGGTGAAACGGTAGAGTGTGTAATTCCAATTTCAAATGAGAATACGACATGTGAGTACAACACTGTGACGTTGGATGTTAACACTGCGACGCTGGAGGATAATGCTGCATGTTATGAGGGAAATGAGGATTTGTTTGTTGGCAGTGAAGATAGATTTAATGACAGTTCGAATGATGGGCTTGACGAATGGGATCATGACATTTCAGACAATGACTGCCTTTATGACAGTGACATTCCAATTTACAATAATGTTGAAGGTGGAACGAAACCTGTTGAAGGTTTTGATGTAGGAGATGTTCAGTGTGATGATCCCATATACAATAACCCCATCGCTGGTGAGGACGGGAATCGTTCCATTGATACAATGCTCGATGATAGTTATCAAGAAAGGCGAAATGAAGGGATATTTTCTACGTAGCGAATTGTAGGTGCAAAAAGGTTCTCCTTCCAAACAATTAGCACTGAGGAGTCGACATGTCCCAATGATCGCTTATACAAAGAAAGAATGTTTTCCTCGAAGACGGAGTTGAAACGAGCTCTGAACATGTTGGCTCTAAAAGAGCAGTTTGGGATAAGAGTGAAAAGGTCATGCAAAAGTCGTTACGAGGTTGGTTGCAAAGACAAGGCATGCAAGTTCAGTGTCCGTTCAAAGAAGTTACCTGACGGAGGAGGGTATTGGGAAGTTCGGAAGTTCCACAAAGTACACACATGTACTGTTGATGGGTTGCAAGGGCGATTTCCATCTATGAGTGCCAAGATAATTGGTGAACTTATGGCACCCAAGCTTCGGGCTAATGGAGTAGCGTTAAGACCTAATGACATAATTGGTGAGATGAGGGTTCAGTGGGGATTGGAATGCTTGTATGGTAAGGCTTGGCAAGCAAAGGAGTATGCGGAGATGCTTGTTTTCGGTCCCCCGGAGGAGTCATTTCAACTACTACCCTCATATTTTTATATATTGGAACAAGAAAATCCTGGCACAGTCACAGCAGTGGCTACTGACGAGGTTGAAAGATTCAAATATTGTTTCTGGTCATACGGGGCTTGTATTCGGGGGTTTAGGGATGTAATGCGTCCTACGGTTGCAATTGATGCAACACATCTGAAAGGCGGGTTCAAGGGTGTTCTGTTTGTTGCTGTATGCAAAGACGCGAACGAGTGTGTATATCCAATTACGTTTGGCATCGGCCATGTTGAGGACGAAGACTCGTGGACGTGGTTTCTCATCAAGCTACGTGATGCTGTTGGTTGTCCTGAAAACACTATGTTCATTTTTTATCAGCATCTCGGCATTAAGAAAGCAATCCAAAATGCATACCCAGAAGCGCACAACGGTTTATGCGGTTAGCATTTGAAGAAAAACTTTAAAAACAAGTTCAAGCGTGATGACGTTTCTATGATTTTCACCCTTGCTCGAGATTGCTATAAGGTTTTTGAATTCAACAAACATATGAACCAGTTCAAGTAGATTCATGCGGGAGCCTATGCTGATCTTTTGAGAATAGGCCCTGAGAGATGGGCACGTGCATGTTCACCGACAAGGCGATACCAAATGATGACCTCGAACATTGCCGAATGTGTTAACTCCTGCTTAAAGCATTCCAGACAAATGCCAATCACTGTTTTGATCGAGTTCATATGAGACATGTTCCAGCGTTGGTTCCATGATCGGTATAAGGAGGCTGTCAAGGTGACCACACCCCTCAGCCTTTGGGTTGCTAGGCAATTGAGCAAACGCTTCAATGATGCACATCACTTTGTAGTGAAGCCTATCAATCGAGTGGAGTTTGAAGTTAAAGACGGGAAGATGGATAGACTTGTTAACCTATCCACGAAGACATGTTCATGCTGTGAGTTCCAAAAAGATTTGCTGCCATGCAGCCATGCCATTGCAGCAATAAGGTTAGATTATATTTTCTTTATTTCTTATTTGATCCTTAATTTGACATAACATAGCATTATATTCTGCTAGAATATTGGGTTCATTGTATTTTTCAGTAAATGCAAACGTGAAGCCTTTGATTTTTGCACCGATTACTACAAGACAACCGTTTGGGTGGAGGGTTATGCGGGGTCCATTCGCCCAGTAGGGCATCCTAGTGAATGGGACATCCCCCCGCATGTGAAACAAATTGTTGTCTTGCCACCACCTTAGCGAGGCCAAGCAGGAAGACCTAAGAGGAGAAGGATTCCATCCGCTGGTGAAGGCAATCAAGCACGGAGATGTTCGCAATGCAAGATGTACGAGCACAACAGACAGAATTGCCCATATCCATTTGTAAATCCATTAACAAATCCGACAGCATCTCGAAGTCAATCAGCGCCTCGATGAGTGCGTCGATCGAAAACGTATTTAATTTACAGAGAAACCGGTCATATACACAACAACTGTCCAATCCGAAGGACAATGTCTGAAAACGTGATGTGTGTTATGGACGAAGACATATTATCGAGGCCTAACTAACTGCAATTTATCTGTTGCTTTGTTAAGGTTTGATTCGAACTGTTTCGATCTTGACCATTGACATTTGCATTGAATAATGATATTTGCTATAAACCAGTGTATAATAATAGCATTGCCTAGGCATAGAAGTTGTCAATAATTGACTGTAGCCACACCATGCATGGTGGTATAGTATGAAATGTAAATTGTCCAATCTTTGGACAACATATATAAATAAAAAATCAACAATGTTACTCTACATTTCGACAATTGTAAAGCCAATACATTCGTTACATTATTGCTTAAAGCAAATCGCTTCAATATACATAAGGGAATTTTACGCATTTTACAAAAGACATTGCAAAACTATATCAATTGTTCGCTTTGGTTTAGAGTTTGTGATAGGGTATAAATGTGAGAAGTCAGGCTGCAGAGTCGGTGACACGTCATTGAGGGAAGCAGTGACACGACATCCTTTTCGTGCTGCTGACACGCCAAGTGCATGCAGACATGTTGGTGACACGCTGACTCTATGCAGACATTTTTGTGACACGCCAGGTGCACATGGACTTGCTAGTGACACGCCAAGTGCATGCAGATATGGTAGTGACACCCCAAGTGCATGCAGACATGTTGGTGACACGCCGACTCTATGCAGACATTTTTGTGACACACCAGGTGCACATGGACTTGCTGGTGACATGCCAGGTGCATGCAGATATGGTAGTGACACCCCAAGTGCATGCAGACATGTTGGTGACACGTCGACTCTATGCAGACATTTTTGTGACACGCCAGGTGCACATCAACTTGCTGGTGACATGCCAAGTGCATGCAGACATGTTGGTGACACGTCGACTCTATGCAGACATTTTTGTGACACGCCGACTCTATGCAGACATTTTTGTGACACGTCAGGTGCACATCGACTTGCTAGTGACACGCCAAGTGCATGCAGATATGGTAGTGACACCCCAAGTGCATGCAGACATGTTGGTGACACGTCTACTCTATGCAGACATTTTTGTGACACGCCTAGTGCACATAGACTTGCTGGTGACACGCCAAGTGCATGCAGATATTGGTTGTGACACGCCACCTACATGCATACTGGGTGTGACACGCTGACTCTATGCAGACATTTTTGTGACATGCCTAGTGCACATAGACTTGCTGGTGACACGCCACCTGCATGCAGATATTGGTGGTGACACGCCACCTGCATGCATATTGGGTGTGACATGCCAGACGCATGCAGACATGGTGGTGACACGCCGAGTGCATATTGTCAATGTTGTCAGACGCTGACTTATTACTAAATTGCGATACAAAAAAAATAATATAAGGATACAAAATTACTTAACAAAGATAATGTATTCCTGTTTAAAATTAATTGTCTATACAAAAAAATTTTATTCTGTATACAAATATAATGAAGTGAGTAATAAAAAAATGATTATATTTCCTATGATTGTGTATACAATAAAAAATTTATCTCTAAATTGTATTTTGTAGAAAAAAAATTATACAACTAATTGCGATATGTTCATGGTTCGCTCGCACAACTGTTGGAAAAAATTTCATGCGCATATTGGATACGCAATTTTGCAATCATATTCTACTTAACTCTTATTGGCTCCGATTGCAACATTGCGTCAATGTAGCTTACCATGAACATGCCGCAGCTGACACTATCCTCCTGCCGATGCACTGAAGGGCTGGGCAAAAAAATTTCCAATGGCATCGGCGTCAAATCCCATCTGCTCCGACGTGTTTTATTGAAATTCCTGACTTGGTGGCAAATGATTGGAAAAATTGTCGTAAGTGGCTTCATCTGCTTCGCACGAACTCCGTTATCCTTCGCTACTGAAGTTGTTGCGGAGTCTATCACCTTGATCTTCCACTTTCCCAAATCGATCTTTGCCACCACCCAATGCGCACTCACATTGCAAGGAGCGAGGATGAAATCGACCTCTTCCCATTTCTTACCGTATGTCGGCCTTTCACCCTCCACATACCCCCTTAAATCATCCGAAATTTGCATGCTCGACCAGGCATCTTCGGTTTGATATGTCGAGTGTAGCATATGGATGGTGTCTTGGAAAAAAAATTTTGCATTGGTTTAGACTTAATCCATTGAAAAGCTTAGAAAAAATTAAAATTTTTTGCAAAAAACTTACAAAGAATATCGTGTCAACCACACATGCACGGGTAATGTAATGCTTCAATTTTGGGCCTGTCGTCCGCTTACACATAACGTTGAGGCATGCGTCGATATGTTCACTTGTCATTTCTACTTGTGGATTCTCTAACGATGTGAAGAAGTCAACACCTTGATCCCCTAAGATTCCGACGTTACGCCTGCATATGTCACAAAATGAATTTGATAAGCGATGGTGGATGAATGTTTCTATAGAAAACAACAATGAATTGATATTTACAAGCTGACCTAGCGGACTGGTTCTTCTTGAAGGCTTCGTACGTTTCCATCATCGTGTCCTTCAACGCTCGACGGGTCAATGAGGGGTCGACATACGGGCTTGCAAGGTATTTGTTCGCCATTATCACCCGTGCCCACTCAGTAAGGTCGGCAATTGCTGCTACACGATGATGGTAATTGGAGGATAGTGGTGAACTGGTGGCTTCGAAAGTGCTCTGAGCAAGCTGGCCCGATCCTGCTGCTGGAAGCGCGACGATCACCTCGGACGAAGGAAGATGCTCTACGGCTAACACAATTAATTGAAGGTCTCCCTCATATCCGGCGAAAGTATCCACAATCAGATCGACCTCACCAACCTCGGCTCCTTCAGCATCTTCTGATTGAAGGCTGACACCATGCTTCTCATGCTGCCCATCATCAGGATCATCGTGACCCGCAGCAGCATTGTCGGATGAAGGACCGGCCTACAGAACGAGACAACTGTGAAAATTCGATAGTGAATTGACCAAAAATAGCAAAAAACTAAAGCGCAGAAAGATTAACGTACTTGTGATTTCAGCCCATCTAGAACCCGTGAAACGATGCGGTCCTCTAGCGTTTCAACAGCATAAGTCAAGGACTTAATTGATGCCTTCAGCTCCTACATTTCCCGCATGATCCGTCGGAGCTGACGTTTTGTGTTTATGCCGTCATTGACTCTTGTCGACTGGGTCAACTGCAATAACATATATATTAGTGGTGTTATTCAATAATCATATAGGAAACGCATGAAAAACCAATATAACAACTTTAATATCCTTACCAGTGGCTCATTGACAGCATGCGGTTGAATCGGAGCTAGAGCCATCGCTGGTTGCGGACTGGACGTCGTCTCCGTGAACTGCAATGACATAAGTTACTTTGTTACTAGATCAACATATGTGGAAACTTTGAACATAAATCGTTATAACTAAACTTACCAATGACTCAATACGAATGTGTATCTGAGGAGGATTGGTGGGTGGCTGTGGTTGTGGAGCTGCCGTAGGTTGATCCAACTGCAAGCACATAAATGTTAGTAGATAATCACATATCAAAATGGATGGAAAAAAATTGTTAGAACCGTAAATACCGGCTGTTCACTTCCTGCACCATGGTCGTCTCCTTGTTCCATCAACTTAGGGGCCAATGGCTCATCAACACTGGGAGAGTCGGTGCGCATTCGCTTAGTTGAAGGGGTGGATCTTTTCTCCTTCAAGCTTCTCCTCTTCGACTTGGCAGCGACACTAATCTAATCACCCCGATCCTCCGTCTGCCCAATTGGCACGTACTGGTGGACCTCCGATAATGGCACATCGAGGTCCACCAAATACCCCCGGCTGTCCTCCTCCGGGGTGATCTCTAACGTCTCCAGGGCCCATAATTGCAAAAAAAAAAAAAATTATCAAACGTTTAAATTTGAGATAAATTTCTTATACAAATATGAAGGATCAATCAATTTGTAGCTGTTCACTCACTTGCTTAGATGACTCGAACTTCTCAATCGCCTTGTACAGGTCTTTCGGCTTTTGATTGCATTGCCATCTGCACATTCGCGGGTAGACGTTTTCCTTTGGAGCAGAGGGGGCTACTATTTTTCGCAAGACCGGAATTGCCTCCAATGCCCAGAACTGCAAGTCAATTGTAAACATTATCAAACATAAATTATTAAACAGTGCAACAATAAATTATTTTCTCAAAACCAAACAAAAGCAGTAAATGTGACAATACCTGTATCACCCATACGAAGCCGTAGATGTTGTACCGTAAACGGCTTTCCTTTGCTGCGCTTGAGGTAGGCACCTCGAACCCTTTCAATAGGTAGTCCAAGGTGAGCCTCCAAACATAATGGCTCCACGAAAATCTGTTCCAAGCGTCAAGGTCCTCAACCAATGACAGCAACCAAGGTGTCACCCGTCTACGGTAGTCTTGCCCAAATAGGATGTTATTTGCAATCAAGACGAGTGCCATCTTGGTCGCGTCTCCTTCCCGCTGGAAGTTTCCTTCGCGGAACGTGTCAAGCAAAGCCTACAGCTTTATGCTATCCTAGCTGCTCCAGTATCTCGCATGAATTCTTTTCGCAACCACCTCGTACGGATGTGTGAACACATCGGGCATTGGACCGAACTTCAGCCCGATTATAAGTCAGAACTCCTACTTCGACATCCGCGCCTTGCTCTTGCCGATAGCAAACCATAGCTCCTCCTCCGTTGCCTCCTTTTCATTGATTCGATGAATCATTATGTTATGAAGGAGACCAACGCTAAAGTAGCCTTGCGGATAGACATCAAGGAGCATTCCGAAGCATGTACGCTTCACTACATCCAACTCCCCATTCTCTTGGAGAGTCTTGTTGATGTAATGGAGTTAGGACCACTTACATTGGGTGTTTATTGCGACATTGAAGGCCCACTTCTCCCTCGGCACAATGAGGACATTGTCAAGATCCTCATATTCTCTACGATGCATCTGCATCACATGGCACACGTGCATGAGTCAGTTAACCAATAATGTGCCCAAAAGGTATACTAACTATATAAATAATTGTTCTGACATGCCATGCATATCAAGTAAAATGTTGTCACACGCCATGGATATCATGCAAAAATGTTGTCACACGCCATACATACCAGGCGAAATGCTGTAACACGCCATGCATATGAGGTGAAATGCTGTAACACGCCATACATACCAGGTGAAATGCTGTAACATGCCATGCATATGAGGTGAAATGCTGTCACACGCCATGCATATGAGGTGAAATGCTGTGACACGCCATGCATATGAGGTGAAATGCTGTCACACGCCATGCATATGAGGTGAAATGCTATCACATGCCATGCATACCAGGTGAAATGCTGTAACACGCCATGCATATCAGGTGAAGATGTTGTCACACACTAAACCCCAAAGTCCAGTCAACCCAGCACCACTTTAACACCCAAAATCATCAAACCCGGACTCAAACAGTTTAGAACTTTACATTTGAAAAAAACATGACCATATGTATCACCCTAAACCCTTAAAAAAAATTACCGAAATCAATGAAGGTTTTTTTTGTGGTTTTTTTTTCAGTCTCACTTACCTCTTCACCGATATCTGACATTTTTCTTCCTGTTGCAATGGTGTCGTTAACCTTCTAAATAACGAAGTTGAACTCCCTTCTACCTTTCGCAATGAGAAATGAATCGAACAGCCCTTAGTTCACACACACAGACGTTTATGAATAAGGAAAAGGGAAAATGAACTGTTTATTGTGAAAAATGAATAAATAAAATTTAAAATTAATATTCATAAAATTTAAGCAAACTGCCCGCTTTTCAATCCGCCGTGTCAGTCTTTCTATTAATGCCGTGTCACATATTTCAAAGCAAACCATGGCTTGTCAGATATTAAAGCAATGCCGTGTCACACACTCAAAACCATGCCGTGTCACTGTTTCACTCCATACCGTGTCACTGCTTCACTCAATGTCGTGTCATTGCTTCCCTTCATGTCGTGTCACAAAACTCTGCACCATGCCGTGTCACTGCTTCACTCCATGTCGTGTCACTGCTTCACTCAATGTCGTGTCATTGCTTCCCTCCATGTCGTGTCATAAAACTCTGCACCATGCCGTGTCACTGCTTCACTCCATGTCATGTCACTGCTTCACTCAATGTCGTGTCACTGCTTCACTCAATGTCGTGTCACTGCTTTCCTCCATGTCGTGTCACAAACTCTGCACCATGCCGTGTCACTGCTTCAATCCATGTCGTGTCACTGCTTCACTCAATGTCATGTCACTGCTTCCCTCCATGTCGTGTCACAAACTCTGCACCATGCCGTCTCACTACTTCACTCAATGTCGTGTCACTACTTCCCTCTATGTCGTGTCACAAAACTCTGCACCATGCCGTGTCATTACTTCACTCCATGTCGTGTCACTGCTTCACTCAATGTCGTGTCACTACTTCCCTCCATGTCGTGTCACAAACTCTGCACCATGCCGTGTCACTGCTTCACTCCATGTCATGTCACTGCTTCCCTCCATGTCGTGTCACAAAACTCTGCACCATGTCGTGTCACTGCTTTACTCAATGTCGTGTCACTGCTTTACTCAATGTCGTGTCACTACTTCACTCAATGTCGTGTCACTGCTTCCCTCCATGTTGTGTCACAAACTCTGCACCATGCCGTGTCATTGCTTCACTCCATGTCATCTCACTGCTTCACTTCATGTCGTGTCACTGTTTCCTTCCATGTCGTGTCACAAACTCTGCACCATGCCGTGTCGCTGCTTCACTTCATGTCGTTTCACTACTTCACTCAATGTCGTGTCACTGCTTCACTCCATGTCGTGGCACTGCTTCCCTTCATGGCATGTCACAAACTCAGCCCTATGCCGTGTCACCAACTCAGCTCTATGCCGTGTCACCACCAGTATGCATGCAAGTGGCGTGTCACCACCAATATCTGCGTGCACTTGACGTGTCACGACCAGGTCGGCAGTGGTAGCCGAAACGTTTAAACTGGTAAAGTCGGTTTATATTCCTCTACTATATATAGTCCAAAACTCTTCAATTCTCATAGACAGACCGTACGTTGCTTCTAAAGCAGACTTTATCGATGCTTCATCAGCAGTTCTTTCGAGCATTTTTGACAGTTTTTACCATCCCGCCCTTGATGTATTCAACTTTAGAATTCTCCACTAGTCTAATAATTAATCTATCTGGATTTCAAATAGCCAAGGTTAGACATTGCAAATAGGTCGGAGGTCAAGAGAAACAGATTAATTATTAGGCTAGTGGAGAATTATAAAGTTTACTATATTAAGGGGGGGATGTTAACAACGACATGCGTAAGCGGGATTTCTGTAAACAACCATGGCATGTCAGATGTTAAACCAATACCGTGTCACACACTCTGCACCATGCCGTGTCATAAACTCAGCACCATGCCGAGTCACTGCTTCCCTCCATGGCGTGTCACCAACTCTGCACCTTGCCGTGTCACTGTTTCCCTCCATGGCGTGTCACCAACTCTGCACCCTACCGTGTCACTGCTTCCCTCCATGTCGTGTCACTACTTCACTCCATGTCGTGTCACTGCTTCCCTCCATGTCGTGTCACAAACTTTGCACCCTGCCATGTCACTGCTCCCCTCTATGATGTGTCACCAACTCTGCACCCTCCCGTGTCACATTTTCCCTTTCACATACTCTAAACCCAATGGCCTGTCCTGATTGTTGTAGCACGACCATTTCGTGCTCTGCATTCACGTCTTTCTCCTTTCGATTCACCTCCTTAAGCAGGATTTCTGGTTTCACATCGTGCTTCAAGCTTTCGATTCATCACGACCACCTCCCCCTCCTCGTTCGGTTTATGTAAATGCATGTTTGAACATTCAGAAAAACCATCTCATGCAACATTATTTTCTTTTGCACAAGCTTTTTCAAAAAAAAAAAGGATGTTTTGCGCAAAAAATAGATGTTCGCTAATTTCTTTGCATAATTTTCCGCCGTCCGGGTGTTTCAGAGTGCCCACAACAAAGATGTCTCATTAAGGGCATTTTTGTTCGAAAATGTACTTTAATGGCTAAAAACAGTTAAAGTTATTTGGAGGGTTATTTCCAAACACACCTTATTTTTAATGGCTAAAAAAAAAATCACCCTTTATAAAATTAAAAAAACTTATTAAAATAATTATTTAAAATTATTTATATAAATTTAAAATAGTCTTTAACTATTAATTTTTAATAGGTTAATAAACGTGCATATATACACATTTAAACATGATAACACGATTAAGTAAACATGTCACGTATACACGTTTAAACATGATAATATGATTACGTAAACGTGTTTAAACGTGTTTTAAATGTGTTTGTCGTGTCAGACACGATTAGACGCGAAACACGTTAAGATTAAACTCAAAACTTATTTAACTTGTGTTTTCTCGTGTTGTGTTAACGTATCGTGTTCAAAATTGTCAAGTCCACAACTACTTTTAGTTTGTGCAAATAGAGAAATGACATGATAAATGTTATTTCCTCCTTTCTTATGTGAGGGACGAAAGAAAGAAAATTTGTTATAAGAGTTTTTGCTTCTCAATTCTTCTTAATAGTAGATATTTTGCTCTCTGGATAATTTTCAACAACGGGCATGTCCTTGTTATTGTTATTATTTTACCCTTATCATTTTTTTAAAAGAAAATAACTTCTTGAATTATTGAAAAAATTTAAATAATCTTTTACATTAATATTGCATTTAATCAAATTTTAATTCTTTTATCTTTAACCAAATAGATCTTTATAATTTTTTTTTTCAAAAAGCATCAAATTCATTCACAAAAAATGGAAAAAAGCCATCCACCATTGCAAAGAACAAAATGACATAGTTTTGGATCATATATGTCACGACTGGAACTCACATCGGGCCCATGACAACCGCTACGACATCCTAATAGGCACTTATTACTCGGAATGCCGACCGAAACCCCGCAAGGCTTAGCATCAGCTTTCGCATCTCCCCAGTGAGTGACAGTTATTAAATCTCATATTTCAAGAAATCATAAATTGCTTCCAAATCAAAATAATAAAATATTATTTTTCGGCTCACAGGGGCATTTTCGTCATTTTCTTTTGAAAATCTTGAAACCGGCTAAAAACGTAGTATATGAGCAGAAAACACATATTTAATGAACAAAAATAAATTTAAGAGTCTAAAACGTTCGTTTGAAGTAAAAATTTGACTATTTGAATGTAATAAAATATTCAATAAAATAATCTATTTTCTCATAAAACAATTTTTATAAAGCCATTGGTAAATAATTTTCGCAGCGTAAAAGCTAAATATATTCTTACATACTATAATACAAATAGTCAAAGTATGAAATTTAAATTCCAATGACACATGGGCCCACAACTAACCAAAATGTATCGAAAGTTGGAAACCTACAACTTTTGCCGATTCAAGTCCAACTGAAGGTCCTTGACAAAATCTGCTAACTATGAAATTTCCTGAGCCTGAAATATGAGGAAATGAGGGTGGTGAGATTATAAAATCCCAGTGAGTAAACAGATACCATCTAAACTATCCAAAGGTGAGTAAATAGAGACAAATAAATAAATCCTCATAAAATAGTTCGTAATATTTCAGTTCTTTTCACTAGGTAAAATAAATTCACTTTGCACGAAAAATTATTATTATGGCTTTATGAATTTCTGAAAACTTGGCTTATGCCAACAAAATCATAGTTGGTGACACCTTGATCAGAAGTATTCGACCGATACAGCCAAGTTTGTTTAAGTTCCACAATTTCTCAAATTTCAGCCATTTCTTGGCGTTAGTGGAGTTCACCCTCACGTGGTGGTTCGGTGCGAGACGAACTCTTTCATACCTCCGGAGTTACCTTCCGCACCTCTTATCAGAGGTATATTATACGGGATATACCGTGCCCCTCTAAATAGGCCCGGTCCATGGAAACTTGCCTATTACAGTAGCTCATAAACCCCACCAATAAATCAAAAATTTTAGTAGCATGATTAGGCCATTTTAATACTAACCAGCTTGCACGGCAAATAGCATTGCATATATATTTACAACACAATAACCCATCAGGCAATCATGCACAATTGTCATAAGCCATTTAGACCAAAATACAATTTATCAAGCAACGATTCGTAGTTTCCAAGTACTTTATTTTCTAAATCATTTTCAATTTTCGAAACAATTTACACAATAATTTCATTTTAAACACATTTGTTTCTAAAACATAAAAATTTTCCTTTTTAAATCCATATTCCATAAAATTCATAATAATAGACAAAAACCACTTTAGATAATTTAGATGATAATAAGTTTACTCACTGCGTCAGGAGCAGAAATACTCCTAGTCCCGGTCTTCGGTGTAATCTCTTTATCCTTATCAAACAGCTCACCACCTATACATCATACATGACACAAAATTCAATAATTGTGTCAATTTGTCATAAACTATTTTAGGCTCTCTAAATCTAAATGAATGCATGTGATGGGATGCAAAATGTCCGATTAATCGCTTAAATGTGATATTCGACCTAAGTCGCACTATACTCGTCTAATCGGCTAAAATCTCCAATTTAATTCCAAATCAATTCTTTTCATTTTCTACACTCCAATTATGCCTAAATTACCTCAATGACTGTGAATGAGATTCAATTTATCAATCCCGGGTCAATAATCACACATGTCTATAAGTTGAGCAAAAATTCAGATTTTCACACTAAAATTTCTCATTTAATTTCTAGCCTCACCAAACATCAAATATCACCAAAATATCATGAAATATCATCAATTTCATTTGCAATTTCACCAAAATAATTCATTTTCTAGCTAGATTGTCATTATATTAATCTCTAAATAGCTAAAAACACTAAATTCCATTGAAATCTAGCAAAATCAAGAACCAAAACCTCTCAATGGATGTTTGGCTAGCATGGGTTTAGTATGAGATCTCAAGTTCTAAGCATGGAAAATGAAAAGAAATGCATGGGTAAGGTAGATCACTAGGAAAATAAAAAAAAAAAAATTTACCTTTGCTCGATCAAATCCTTGAATTCCAACACGTTTTCTCTAATTTTCCATCTAGGGTTTTCTTGTTCTTCCTTTCCCTCTTTTCCCTTGCAATGGCTGGCCAAATGAGTGAGTTTCTAGAGATTTCTAAGCTTTTTGTATAATGCCATTAAAATAATATTAAACTTGACACATGGCATGTTCCCATTGGCCCATAATTTAAATATTTAACTTTTAAACTTTAATTCTCCACCACATTTTATGTCATATTTATCCATTCCCATAATAAATAAAATCCACAAATTTGAGAAGTGTTGGGGGTGAAAATTACCGTTTTACCCTCGTGACGGTAAAATTATCGTTTTGCCCCTATAGTCCAAAATACCGAGAATTAAAATTTTTTCATTACTAAACCTCATATTATACTTCATATGATCAATCTTGATCAAATGTAGTCAAAATCTTTTCTAAAAATTCTCATTTTGTCCTTAAATGGCGAAATGACCATTTTACCCCTAGATAGTCAATATTCTCAATTGACTCCAAATTAGCCATCGAACTCCAAATTACCATTTTAAGTCATCTTTGGACTATGAAATTTTCAATTTCATCTTAAAATCTCTATCTTAACTAGTTCGAGGTATAATTCCACTTAGTCATACATCTAGGTACAATACCGACTTGTAATGGTTTCTCAGAGTACTCCAATATATAAACCTGCTGTCGAGTATATAAACGACATAGTGAGCATATTGTATAACTGGGTTTGACAGCACTACTCCCCTTAAAATAAAATTTTATCTTCAAAATTTCACTGACCAAACTTGAAGAGAAGATGGGGGTACTGGTTTATCCTCTGATATTCACTTTCCCATGTCATCTCCTATTATAGGGAACTTCAATTTGTTTACCTCCAGGTCAACTTGAGTACTTCACTCTTGTTTACCATTATCCTTTAAAATCATATCTGCCATATCTTTCACAGCCATGATCTCTGTTACCATCATTAAGTTAAAACCATTAGTCTATCTCAATCATACCAATTTCAATCTCCTTTTATACCTATCTATGTATATCAATCACCAATTTATTTCTTCATTCCTTATCAACATTTCAGCATTCATTCATTCCTATCCTTCCACTCTATTATATAGCTTGCAGTATCATTAGCATGGCATATTCATTTATGTACGTATTCTCAACCTTAGAGAAGATTAATAGTCTTAATTATTTCCACCTATTTCGCATTTATATAATTTCTATCTTCTCAATCATATTAGTCCATCTCATATGGCTTGATCTTGCCATAGATTACATTTCTTTAATTATTTCCTCAAATTTCCTTAAGTCGCCATCAATCAAATTCTAATAAGATTTCTGATCATTTCATTTTCTATATAATTCATCAAATATATCAAGTTCAAATTCTAAATCTCTATGAATAATTCTTTACTCTAATTGATCATATTATCGACTTCATATATACGTATGTACATACACATCTTGATATCCACATTCCTCATAGCTTCACATCATTTATGTGTTTATACTATTTTCCTATCATTTCCAATCATACACTTAGGTTTCATTGTATTATTTGTCCTTGCATTACAATATCACTGATATATCAAAAATGTGCCTTGACTTGATCATTCTTGTCATAAGTCACACTTTGAACCAAATAGACTTTTAAATTAATCTTTCAAGTAATTTGTATATATCAATCTTAATTATAGAACTCTACATGACACTTAGATTAGATTCAATGTTTCCAAATCATTTAATCTCAAGTTGCCAATTCCACATGTGGCATCTCCCTCGAAATACTATCTCTCCAAGGTATTGTTATGTCTGGGTCCTTATCATTCCCGCTCGGTCTTCACTACAGTCTGCAACTTGCAGCTTGCCATAGGGAGGTTCGAACCCAAGACCTTTTCTTACCCTAAAAGGAACGCCTTTAAATATTTTACCACATCTAGTCCTTTAATCCTGTAACTCCCCTTACTATGCATAGCAAAATTCAAGCTCACCCTTTGAGTCAATTTATTCACTAACTTTTTTTTTACTTCACAACCACACATCAATTATAGTAATAATTGATACTCACTCTTGAGTTAATTCATGGGCTTATATCTATAAACCATAATAAATCCAATCAACTTTTGAAATCTCACAGTCACTTAATTGAAATCAATACCTCCAGCTCCTTTTGAGCTGTTGTACAGATTCATCACTTATTCACATATAAGATATTTTGAAACTCCAACACCACTTATTTATGGGCATAACCAACCCAATTAGTACAGTGCATTTACCTTCATGCGCACAAGTATTGGTTTACTTGTGTTATTACTAACCCCTTCTTTCCAACAAAGTCAAAACAATATTTAGAAATTTCTGTAGTCATATTCTATATATATTCATTTTCTATATCGTTCTTGAAATCTCTATTTACACTTTCATTGCTTGGTATCAACAACCTCTTATCATTATCTCGTACATTCATCTAATCTTTCCATCACTTTCTCTTTAGCCATTAACATGATTTAATCTCTCATCTTCTTCATCTCTTAAGAATTGACTTTATTCGATATATCATTCATCTTGAGGCTCCACATATCAATTCATCTTTATTTGTCCATCTCGGCAATTCTCTAACTTTTCTTCCCTTATGTACCCATGTATAAGGTAATAAAGACAAATTTTCAATTCATTCATATCGGTACTTTGCAAAAACTTTACAACTCCAATTAACAGGATTTTGAATCAAGTTCAATAACTTCAATCCAATTCATACATTTAATCTCATATACATCACTTTGTATTCTAGTTTAAGGTTATTACCTTAATCATCCTTTCTCGATTGGTTTTCCTCCAAACTTACATCACAATTTCCATATCCCTTTATATTCCCTTGTGCTCATCACAATTGATAGGTATGGTTAATACTTTCAAATTCATATTATCCCATAACACTTGTCAACAATCACCAAATTCCTCTTTAGACTACTCTTTCCATATTGTATAGTAACTCCACCATATAATATCATGGCACCATATTTCTCCATTCCATTATCATATATGCTCCACAGAATTTAATTAAAAGATTTATGTAACTAGATTAATGCTAATTCCCTTTAATCATATCTTAGATACTCTGAACTTGAAATTTTCAACTCCAAGTATATGTTCACATATTGATGATTTTTATATATATTCCATGTTCACGAAAATTACAACTTACAAACTAACTTTCTACCATATGCACACTACTAGAACATAAATTTTCAGTATAAAAGACTACGAAAATAATTTATCTTTCTCTACACTTATATCCACAATTCTTATTATTCAAAAATTTGTCTATCCCAAGTTCCATCATTCACTTCCAATGGGTCATATTGATATTAGATTATTAGCTTACAGTGTTATAGCATCATTTATAGCTCTCTCATTACTTAGATTGACAATCCTCAACTTAATTACACCATCCACCCTAAATGTCACCTATAGCCTTATTAATTTCTCTCATAACTTTTCAAATTGTATCTGCAATCGAGATTTCACATTTCGCCTTTTCATGATTAATTGGTAATCATTTCATAGTACTGTAAAATATATTCCTTAATGGATCTGATCATTACTTGTACCATTACTGACTTCCCACCAAAAGGTTTCCATATATATATATATATATATATCTAGTCTTACACTTTAAAGGTCAAACCATTAGCCCTTTTTGTACAGATAATTGTCATCTACTATTTCATTACATCTACCTAAAGTTAAAAGAATACAAAATCTAACGATAGTATTAAACATCATTAAGTTTATCCTTTTGATCTATATATACCGAAAGATTCTACTCTTAGTCTTCCTTGGAATCCTCTTTCGAATTTTCTTTTGTTTCTTGTGACATCCTCGTTTGTCCTTCAATCCAAGCCTCTTGGATTCTCCTACATTCCTCCTCGTTCACAGGTGCTACATTTCTTCCGCACCTTGGAGGAAAATCTCATACCGTAACTACCTTCCTAGAAAGATAATTTGTCATAGTCACTTTCTCCTTATTCCATTCATGTTGTCTTCTTATACTTCTCCTACTTTCTATAACATTTTCCCTAAACTCTTTCAACAGAGAATTCCTTATACTTATTTCGAGGTCATTACTATCCTTACTTTCAATGGTCTCGCTAATGTCAAGGCTCTTCCTTTTGCGGAGCCACCTTCCCCAATCCGGTGGAGTCCTAGGTGAATCATTTCTCAGACTACTTGGCTCTGAGTGCCATCAACTCTTAGCCGTAGAATTTAATGATCCCTCGTTACTATTACGAGTGGTACCAGGATTACCACTTCTCCTAGACATGATATGTGAAATCAGCGTACCTCTAACCTATAAATAGCCAAATGGTAACTTCTTAATCATCTATGCATCACGAAAATAAGCTGACTTCCATATGCAAATATATGTATTCTATTCAATCTAGTCTAACTGGACTTGACTTACTTGGGGCCACATTGACATTGTAAAATTTTAAAGCAAGTTTTGAATCAAAACTCTGATCTTTTAAAACCAAAAGCTCTGATACCACTAGAATTGTCACAACCCGGAACTCCCATCGGACCCATGACAATCGCTGTGACGTCCCGATAAGCATTCATTACCCGAAATGCTGACTAGAACCCCACAAGGCTTAGCATCAGCTTTCGCATCTCCCCAGTGAGCGACAATTATTAAATCTTACATTTCAAGAAATCATAAATTGCTTCCAAATCAAAATAATAAAATATTATTTTTTGACTCATAGGGGCATTTTCATCATTTTACTTTGAAAATCTCGAACTAGCCAAAAACATAGTAGATGAGCAGAAAATACATATTTCATGATTAAAAATAAATTTAAGAGTCTAAAACGTTCGTTTGAAGTAAAAACTTGACCATTTGAATATAATAAAATATTTAATAAAATAATTTGTTTTCTCATAAAACAATTTTTATAAAGCCATCGGTAAATCATTTTCACAGCGTAAAAGCTAAATATATTCTTACATACTATAATACAAATAGTCAAAGTATGAAATTTAAATTCCAATGACACGTGGGCCCACAACTAATCAAAATGCATCTAAAGTTAGGAACCTACAACTTTTGCCGATTCAAGTCCAACTGAAGGTCCTTGACAAAATCTGCTAACTATGGAATTTCCTTAGTTTGAAATGTGAGGAAATGATAGTGGTGAGATTATAAAATCTCAGTGAGTAAACAGATACCATCTAAACTATCCAAAGGCGAGTAAATGGAGACAAATAAATAAATCCTCATAAAATAGTTCATAATATTTCAGTTTTTTTCACTAGGTAAAATAAATTCACTTTGCACGAAAAATTATTAGTATGGCTTATGAATTTCTAAAAACTTGGCTTATGCCAACAAAATCATACTTGGTGATACCTTGATTAGAGGTATCCGACCGAGACCGCCAAGGCTATTGAAATTCCACAATTTCTCAAATTTCAACCATTCCTTGGCGTTAGCGAAGTTCACCCTCACGTGGTGGTTCAGTGTGAGACGAACTCTTTCATACCTTCGAAGTTACCCTCCGCGCCTCTCATCAGAGGTATATTATACGGGGTTTACCGTGCCCTTCTAAATAGGCTCAGTCCATGGAAACCCACCTATTAGAATAGCTCATAAACCCTACCAATAAATTAAAAATTTTAAAAGCATGATTAGGCCATTTTAATACTAACCAACCTGCACGACAAACAACATTGCATATATATTTACAGCACAATAACCCATCAACCAATCATGCACAATTGTCATAAGCCATTTAGACCAAAATACAATTTATCAAGCAATGATTCGTAGTCTCCAAGTACTTTATTTTCTAAATCATTTTCAATTTTCGAAACAATTTACACAATAATTTCATTTTAAACACATTTGTTTCTAAAACATAAAAGTTTTCCTTTTTAAATCCATATTCCATAAAATTCATAATAATAGACAAAAACCAATTTAGATAATTTAGACGACAATAAGTTTACTCACTGCATGAGGAGTAGAATAACTCCTAGTCCCGGTTTTCGGTATAATCTCTTTATCCTTATCAAACAGCTCACCACCTATACATCATACATGACACAAAATTCAATAATTTGTGTCAATTTGTCATAAACTATTTCAGGCTCTCTAAATCTAAATGAATGCATGTGATAGGATGCAAAATGTCTGATTAATCGTTTAAATGTGATATTCGACCTAAGTCGCACTATACTCGGTCTAATCGACTAAAATCTCCAATTTAATTCCAAATCAATTTTTTTCATTTTCTACACTCCAATTATACCTAAGTTACCTCAATGACTGTGAATGAGATTCAATTTATCAGTCCCGGGTCAATAATCACACATGTCTATAAGTTGTGCAAAAATTCAGATTTTCACACTAAAATTTCCCATTTAATTTCTAGCCTCACCAAACATCAAATATCACCAAAATATCATGAAATATCATCAATTTCAGCCACAATTTCACCAAAATAATTCATTTTCTAGCTAGATTTTCATTCCATTAATCTCTAAATAGCTAAAAATACTAAATTTCATTGAAATCTAGCAAAATAAAGAACCAAAACCTCTCCATGGATGTTCGGCCAGCATGGGTTTAGTATGAGATCTCATGTTCTAAGCATGGAAAATGAAAAGAAATGCATGGGTAAGGTAGATCACTAGGAAAATAAAAAAAAAAATTTTACCTTTGCTTGATTAAATCTTTGAATTCCAACACTTTTTCTCCAATTTTCCACCTAGGGTTTTCTTGTTCTTCCTTTCCCTCTTTTCCCTTGTAATGGCCGGCCAAATGAGTGAGTTTCTAGAGATTTCTAAGCTTTTTGTATAATGCCATTAAAATAATATTAAACTTGACACATGGCATGTTCCCATTGGCCCATAATTTAAATATTTAACTTTTAAACTTTAATTCTCCACCACATTTTATGTCATATTTATCCATTCCCATAATTAATAAAATCCACAAATTTGATAAGTGTTGGGGGTGAAAATTACCATTTTACCCCCAAGGTGATAAAATTATCGTTTTGCCCCTATAGTCCAAAATATCGAGAATTAAAATTTTTTCACCGCTAAACATCATATTATAATTCATATGATCAATCTTGATCAAATGTGGTCAAAATCTTTTTTAAAAATTCTCATTTTGTCCTTAAATGGCAAAATGACCATTTAGCCCCTAGATAGTCAATATTCCCGATTTACTCCAAATCAACCCTCGAACTCTGAATTATCCTTTTAAGTCATACCTGGACTGCGAAATTCTCAATTTCATTTTAAAATCCCTATTTTAACTAGTTCGAGGTATAATTCCACTTAGTCATACATCTAGGTATAATACCGACTTTTAATGGTTTTTCAGAGTACTCCAATATATAAACCTATTGTCGAGTATATAAACGACATAGTGAGCATATTGTATAACTGGGTTTGACAATATATCAATCCTATATACCTTTCCAAAGCCTCATTTGAGAAACAAAGGGAACCATACCCCTATACAAACCAATACCAAAACCCAAAAACACCAAAAAGGGCCACTACATTCACCCTTCCTAAAGAAAAAATCCCAAGGAGGTTGCAGACACTCAAGAACTTGCCTGTACATTCTTGTATCAAAAGAGAGTTGTTCTCCCAATCTAATAGAAACAAGGGAGGGATTCTTACAAAACTTAGACAAAACACAAATCCAAAGAAACAGGCCTTATTCAGCATAAGAAGCCCCAACTTAACATAAACTAGAGATTAGACACAATTGAACTTTACCACCACTTAACCAAGATAGAAGAAGGATTTAGTACACTCTTAAAATCTCACTCTGAAAATGGATGGTGGTTTTAGCCAATGTGTCATCTTCTTAGTTTACCTTTTTCAATGAATGTTGGATCTCCCATATATCACTCATCCATTTAACCTTTCAATCTGAATCATCCAATTTCTCAACCTCCACGATGTGCTCACTAGATCTTTAATCCATTTAACAACATTGCACGCATCTGTTGACTCCATTAGTTTTTGATGATAATAAAACATTCCTATGTCACTTGTGTCTAACATTTCTAACTAATTGTGTTGGGGAAATAACTACAAAGAAATAATATTTCAATCTTCCTAATGAGCACTTGAAGATATGATTTTTATAAGGAACAAGGATAATCATTAGAAAGGAAGTCCCCTGGTGAAATAAAGAAGATCATTGGTAGAACAAAAGTCAAAGTGGAGAAGTAAAAAGGTGAAGATTGGTGAGAAACAGAATCGAGTTAGTCGACCAAGAAAATGAGGTTAGTTGACTAAGCGCTCACTGGAATCTGCGTCTGAAACAGAACCAACTTAGTCGACCAAGGGAAAAATTTTAGTCGACTAAGTGCTCTCTGTCTGCTACATCCGCCAAGCCACTACAAGATAAGAAAACGTCTAGAATCTTCCCCAAACTGCTTTTAACGGTCATAAACGTCCCAACAGCCATCAGACAAGCTTCTCCAACTATAAAAGGATCTTAAAATGACAAGGAACCAACTTTTGGCTTCATTAACAAAGACTCCATCATATTCAAGCCAAGAAAGAGTAGCAAACTTGAAAATCTTTTGTACTCTTCATTGAACCTCAACGTCTATCCTTTGTATTTGTGATTTGCACTTAAACTTGTACCACATAGATCAACCGTGTGATCACTAGGTACTTTCTTCTCTCCATCCTTGTATTCTTAGAGTGAGTGTTTCACTCTAAGTGTTTGCGTCAAGCAAGGTTAGCTTGGATGCTTGTGGGTTCTAGTTTAGCTCGGGAAAAATTAGAGTAAAGGTTATGGTTGAGCCTTGAAAAACCACATTGGAGTTTTAGTTTAGCTTAGGAAAAACTAGTGATAGGTTGTGGTTGAGCCTTGGAAAACCACATTGGGTTTTAGTTGATCCCATGAAAAACTAGTGTAAAGGTTGTGGCTAAGCCTTGGAAAAGCCATTGTAAAAGCTTGGTGGAAGCTTGTGAATTCCATCGTCTTAGTGCTTGATTTGAAAATCCTTGGTTGGATAATCAAGGTAGTGAATGTAAGTCTTGGATCGAACCACTATAAATACTTTGTCCATTGCTTTCATTGATATACTTTCTCTGTTTTGAGATCAAGTCTCAATCCCACCAAAAGAGTCGAGTTAGTGCTATTCACCCCCTCTTTAGCACCTATATTTGGGACCAACAGCATCAATTTTCAATCAACAAGGAGTGATTGTTTTTCCATCTTGAGGTTGAGAAGATAAAAAATGCCCCCTTCATTAGTAATAGAATTAACAACACCAATCGGTTGGGAGAAAGTCATTAACACCTCACTCTTCTCATTCTTAAAAATGCCCTCAATTCTAGTTGGTCTAAAACAACCTTAGGCCACTTCAACCTTAAATTTCAACTAGCCTTGCTTTGGTTTCTCTCATATTATACCTTTTCTTTCCTTTGTTTTCTTTTTACCAAAACATCTAGCATCGAGGAACATAAAAGTAGTCAAAATAAAAGGATACTCACTATGCCACTTAACATTAGCCTAAGAAGGCACTCTTATCATAGCAGTTTCCTAACATTGTGTATTATCCCAAACTTTACTGTTGAAGACAACATCATTATGATACTTCAAAACTATCCACAAAATCGTAAAATAAGCCATTCTCCAAATTCTTTCATCCGCATATCCCAAGTGACAATCGTTCCAAGATTCAAAGAATGATTTAACAATATTAGGAGTAGTCCATTGATAACTAAATAAATCACATTACCAAGCCCACATCTTCCACGTTTCAGAGCAAAAAATAAACAAGTGATTGGCAAATTCTGTCTCTTTGTTGAACAACACACAAACACTCTAGTTATCTTGTAGAAATCCTCTACCTACCAGTTTTTCCTTCACCTTAATTTTTTCATGGAGAAGTTGCCACGCAAAAGCCTCAATTCACAAGGCCAACCTAAACATTTTTCCATACCTTGTCTCTCTTTTCAGCTAGTGCCATCAATCTACTATTGAAGGATTTTGAAATATACATACCATTAGTTTCTCCTTTTGTGAGACCTTGTTGAGTTTGTTAAAAGCCGGTACTGTACCAAGTGGTACAATTAAGTTGATTCGATCCTTGAACTAGTTTAATAGAACTTCTAAGATGAATTTGAAAATTCTAAAACCCACAGAATGACTTAAAATGGTGATTTGGAGTTCGAGGTCCAATTTGGAGTTAAGCGAGAAAATTGACCGATCAAGGGTAAAATGGTCATTTTTCCATTTAAGGACAAAATGGGTATTTTTGGAAAATATTTTGACAATATTTGATCAAGGTTGATTATTTAGACTATTTAGAACATAATTTGAGGTTTAGAAGTGAAAAATTTTCAATTCTTGGTATTTTTGGAGTATAGAGGTAAAATCGTAATTTTACCATCCTAGGGGCAAAACGGTAATTTTGCACCCCCAGAATATTTTTTTTCAGCCATGGTCTTCCTTTATCAACATCTTGACTTTTGACTAATCATGTGGTGGAGATTAAAAGTCAAGATTTAAAGAATAAAAAGAAAAATGGGCCAATAAGAGTGTGACACGTGGCATGTTTAATTATTTTATTATTTTCCATAAAAATCAGCTTATAAACCCCATTTCTCTCTCTCAATATTCGGCCTAAGCATGAGCAAGAGCAAGGAAGAAAAGAAACAAACCCTAGAGTGAGAAATTCAAAGAAAAAGTGTGAGAAATTAAGGAAAATCAAGTGAAAAAGGTATGGTTTTTCATTTTTTGCTTGAGATCTTTTATTTTTAAGCAATTTCTCTTATTTTTCCATGCTTGAAATGCATGCTTTCATGGTAAATCAATGGCTGGTCAAATGGGTTTAGAGAGAGAAAGGTGTTGGAATAATTTGATTTTGGACTATGTTAGTGTTTTAGGTTAGTTTAACATGTTTATAAACAAAACAATAAGGAAAAGATTCATGTAGCCCATTAATCTACATTGGTCGAATATCCTAGGTTGTGTGTGGAAAATGAAATGATTTCATTTCAAATGAAATGAATTGGAAAATGATGATTTATGGTGAGAAAACCAAGTAGGAAAAATTTCAGTATTTTTGCACAATTATTGGCTGAAAATTTCAAGAAGAAAAGTGAAGATGGTTTTACTGAATTTTAAGTTAATTGACTTGAAATTGGTGAATTAAAGCATTAGAAAATAAATGGAATTAATTGGAGCTAAATCGGACACGTGTATCGATTTATCAGGTAAAAGACTGAAATAGGCCAATATGGTGTTTAGGCAAAATTTAGACATTTTGCATTCTATATTCCGCATTAATGTAGAGTCTAGTTTAGTTTATTATAATTTAGCACCAATGTAGTAATTAAATTATTGTGCAATTTGTCAAGGTGGTGAATCCTCCGGTAAGGGTAAGGAAATTGCACCCGAGGATCGGTGATCGGAGTCCTCTAAATTCAACTCCCAAAAACTGTGAGTGAATCTGCATTTCAAAATTTTTTGGGAAGATGAATATATTTGAATAAATGGTTTGGATTATTTGCATCCAATTTCTTATTAAAATATAAATAGTCTTGGGAACAAGCTTTTGGAAATATTTTATGCTGTGATTATGTACTATGTGAAAAGAAAATGGATGCCTGCTCGTTTAACGTGTTGATAATTATATGAATGAAATTGTATTGTGTGTTAATGACCAGAGGTTGTTCGAGTATGGAGTGCACACATGGTCATACTGCTAAGTATAAATGGAGGATGTACACCTGAGACCCAAGGGCTTGCAGGGATGGCGATACGTAACGCCTGCAAGTGCTTGATAGCAAAGTGGGGACGGCGACACGTAACCCCCACGACTCTTGGAATCTCACGAGTGAATTGTGGCGAAGCGTGGCTCTCCGCCTAGAGGCTCGCAGGGACGACGATACGTAACACTTGTGAGTGCTCTGAGGGGTGGGGAGTACACACATGGGTTCCTTGTTGGGTGAGTGGGAGACGCACCAGAGTGGCAGATGTAATTGCAATGGATTTAAATATGTGTATGTGTGATATGGTGTGCATGATGAAAATGTGATTGCATGGTAGGTGAACTGTTAGAAATTTACTTTCCTTGCAAATTGATTTAATTTGAGGAAAGGGGAAGGTTTTCGATATTAAATTGGATCAAAAATGGTTTTGTTCCAATTATGTGCATCATGATTTTAAATTGTCCTGGTTATTATTGCTTGTTTCCTTCTAACATTCGCTCACTGAGTTTCGTACTCACAGTTTTCAAAAATTCATGTTTTCAGATCAGGAGATTGTAGAATCCTAGATCGAGGGATCAGTGTAGTTCGTCTCCTGGTAGGTGTCCGGCATTCAATAGTTGCCCGTTTTTCTTGTAAATTCTCCACTGGAAGTCATGGGCTTTTTGTATTGTGATTATGTACATGTAATGGACATTGTCAAATTTTACGTTTGAACGGTACGTATGTGCATATTTTATTGATAATACCATTTTAAGTGAGCTTTGTGCACACTGGGTGCGTTGCGTGTGTATGCCTCACACCATCGTACGTTAAGTAAAGTAAATGAAAATAGGCTTGCTTGGGCTTGGTGAGCAATGCTCATTGGGTCCATGCGCCGGTCACAGCCCGGGAATTAGGTCATGACACTTTTCCACACCATCTCATCTTTTAGCTCTTTGCTTATCTGGACATCTTTAAGTAGGTTTCCAAGTTGATCCCATTGAGCAACTTCCCAATCAAAACGATTCTTTCTCAAGAAAATATCCCGTCTCCACACATTCTCCTCCCATCTTCCATAATTTGTAATTCTCCCATCTTTGTGGTTGGCCATCGCAAAAATCCTTAGAAAGATTTAAGCCAACGTGCCATTTTTAATCTACTCATTAGTCCAAAAGTGGATATTTTTACCATTTCTAGTAATTAAACCAAGGTTAGAGCTTACTAACATTGATTTGAGCAAGGAGATTCTACCCCCAAAAGATAGCATTTTAAACTTCCATCTTACCAATTTTCCTTCCACTTTCTTAATGATCAAATTCCAAAAAGCCATGGATTTATGATTAACCCTCAATGGGAGTCCCAAATAAGTAGTTGGGACATCTTTTACCTAGTACTCAATCAAAGTAGCCCGATTTTGAACCAACACACTTTCAATTCCAATATCAATGAGGTGACTTTTCTTAAAGTTCATACTCAATCCTAACACACTTTGAAAACACTTAAGAATTCTTTTCATTACTAAGATATCATCCATTATAAGATTGTAGAAGAATACTATGTCATCTATAAATTGCAAATGAAAAATCTTAAGCTCTTGTGTCCCTATTCCAATCCCTTCGCAAACTCCCATATGCTCAGCTCTTTTAATCATATTGCTTAATGCCTTGATAGTGATATTAAACAAGAATAGGGACAAAAGGCAGCCTTGCCTAAGCCCTCTTTTCTTTCCAAATTGTCTTACTAGATCACCATTAACTAACACCGAGACCCTCGTTGTACTCGTACACTCCTCAATCCATGATCTCCATCTCTCCCTAAAGCGGATTATAAATATTTTTTTGTAATTAATGATTGACTAATTGTTATTAGTCAAAAAATCACTCATCATTTTTATGTCCACATGACATTAATGTGTAGAGTGAAATACTACATGATCATGTCATCATATTACATCAATATGACACGTCATCATCCATTATAACATGTCAACATATTACATTAACGTTATATAACATTGAACGAAAAGTAACATTTTAACTAATAAAAGTTAGTCAATTATTAATTATAAAAGTTTATTTGATTTTAAATAAAACTAGGACTTTATTAAATTAAATAAAAATAAAAATATATTTTAATTTTTTTAAATAGTTTAGGAATATGTTAGTTTTTTTTATTTATTTTTCACTGAAAGTTAAAAACTTGATTTTGGTATTACTCTATATTAAATTTTAAATCTTTTTTTTTATAAAATTTATGCATTATAATTTAATGTCAAGATTTAAATTAAAAATTATGGAAAAAATTAAAATATAAAAATAGTAAAAGTATTAGATGTAAAAAGAAAACCTAATTTTGAGACATCAAGAAAAAAGTGAACAAAAAATAGGAGTATACTTTTCAAAACAATATTATTATGCCTTTTTTTTTCTTTTGTATACTATTTCTCTATGCATTGCAAAATTTTCATAAAGGAAAAAAAGGTAATTTTAAACCAATTGGTTTGTATTCATAGTTTTAAGATATTATACTTTGTTATACATAGAAAAAAAATGAAATCTAATTGTAAAGTTTAACTTTAAAAATTTACACAAAAAAATAAATTTTAGACTTTTTTAAAAAGGTAAAATTATATTACACTAAAGAGTAAGAAGTTATATTCTTACTTTATTTTCCTTTTAAATAATTAAAAAAATTTTATTAATTAAAAATATTTATCTCCAAAAATGCTTTGGCGTTGGATTCTGAAAGTGTTGTTAGAAAGTAATGTTGGAGCCAAACTAAAGGTGCTATTAAAAATATTCATCTCCTAAATGCTTTTACAACTTTAAAAATCTCTCACAAGGTGGATATATTGCTAATTTTAAACATTAAAAAGGAATAAGGAATTTAATGACAAGGCCTTGAAATACTTGAAGAATTTAATCATTCAACTCGTACTTCTTGTTTTCAGTGTTGTGATGCTCCTCTTTATAAAGAAACCTCAATTTAACCCTTAAATCCACTCTCCCTAACTCTAAGTCAACTTTCGGACAAAACAATTTTTGCATTTTTATTTGAGTTTCATTTAGAGTTGGTGACTTTTTATGATCAACAAATTGTTTTGAAGAAAAATGAAGATTTAGAAACATAAGAGATGGATTTTTTTAGAGAACAATTCACACTACTTGTATTTTATTTTCATGGAGCTTTTATACAACAAAATTTGAAAATATAAACTACCCAATTGTAGATCTAGCTTTGGGAATCACATACACGAGAATATAGAATCAAGAACTAACAAAGCATAGAAATCAAGTATGGTTTACTGTGTATTACAACGGCTACAATCAACAGAGAATCAAAATGATTGCTAGGCCTTCAAGAAAACAATCAAAACGACATCAAATCCTAACCTTTAGAAAACAAGAACATACTAACGTGGCAAAACGACAAGCTAAGAAGACATTTTTGCCTTACACATTCAACAACTAATTAAAACGACATTATAACAAGTCACATAAATTGGTAAAGGTTAAAACTCCCTATTTTGTCATTAGGATTATCTTCTTTTTTTCTTCAAACGTCTATTCTTTCCTTCCAATTTCCTACTACTAAACCACTTTAGATTTAGTCAAGTTAATGATTGTTTTTCAACACATCCCCATAATCATTTACTTGATAAACACTTAGACCTGATCTTAGTAATTCAAACTTTTCTCAATCTAGTCCTTTAGTAAAAATATCAGCAAGTTGTTCCTCAATTGGACAATACCCTAGCTCAACTTCCTACTCCTTTATAACATCTCTCAAAGCATGATACTGGACCTTGATATGCTTTGTCTAGCCAGGTTGCATAGGGTTGTTAGCAATTGCAATGGTTAACTAGTTGTCTACATAAATCAATGTTCCCTTTTCTTACTTGAATCCAAGATTAGATAACAACTTTCTTAGCCACATAGCATGATTTGATGTAGCTGCAGTGGCTATATGCTCAACTTTAGCTAAAAACTAGGTTACAACATCTTGCTTATTTGAATTCCAGTAAAAAACACCACTACCAAATGAAAAACAATAACCTTTAGTGCTTTTTGAGTCTTCAAAAGATCGTTTCACTATAACTTAATAGTTCACCACTTTTAGTTTGCTTATACTTCAAACCAAAGTCTACAAAACCCTTTACGTACCTAAAGATCATTTTAATAGCAGTAAGATGAAAAATTGATGGATTTTGCATGATTCTAGAAAGTATACTTGTTGAAAACATGATATTAGTTCTAATAGCTAACAAATATAACAGAGATCCTACCGTGCTTCTATAAAGCTTTCCATTAGCTTTGCCATATTCATCTTCCTTGCTCAACTTACATCCAATCATGACTGAGATGTCCACAGCTTTGTAAGAATACATATTGAACTTTTTAAGTCGATCTCATGCATACTTTGCCTGATGTAACATAATCTCTGTCACGACCCAGAACTTCTATCGAGCCCGTGACAACCACCGCGATGTCCTGATAGACATTCATTACCCGGAATACCAATTGAAACCTTGCAAGGCTTTAATATTAGTTTTCCACTTCCCCTGTGTGTAACAGTTACTAAATATCATATTTAGAGGAATATAGATTAATTTCAATTCAAAAACAGTCAAAAAGCAATTTTTACTACATAGGGGTATTTTGGTCATTTTTTTCAAAAATTTTAAAACTGGGTAAAAATACAACATACAAGTAATAAACATTCATTTCATGTGTAAAAATAAATTTAGTTGTCTAAATCATTAATTTAAAGTGAAATTGTAGCTATTCAGACTAAATAAAAATAATAAATAAAATATTCTATTTTCTTATAAAATAATATTTTTAGAACTCTGCATAAATAATTTTTATAGCATAAAAGCAAAATAAATTCATACATACAGTGGCAGCCAGGTATTCAAAATATTTTACAATGATATGTGGGCCCCATAGTAAACAAATATGTACAAAAGAGTAGACCTTTAGTTTCTATGGATGTAAGTCCAAAAGTAGATCCTCGATGAAATGGACTATCTACAGACTATCTTGAGCTTGAAATGAGTGGAAAGGAGGGTGGTGAGTTTATATAAACCCAGTAAGTAAACAAATATCATCTAAAATATCTAAAGTTGAGTAAATGGAGACAGTTAGAACAGATTGGCATAAAATGATTCATACAATTTCGAACTCATTTCACCCAAATAATCAATGAGGCTTATGATTTTCTGAAAACTTGGCTCGTGCAAAAAACTCATACTCAGTGACACTTTGATAAGAGGCATCCAACGGAGCCCGCCAAGGCTATTTAGAAGTCATATACGCATAAAACATGCTTTTATTTTGAAAACAAAGCCGTTCTTTGGCATTAGCTGAGTCCTACCCTCATGTGGTGGTTTAGCGTGAAGTGCACTCAAACCTCACCTCAGGAGATACTCTATGCGCCTCTCTACCAAGGTAAGAATATATAATCGGGTTATCGTGCCCCTTAAATAGGTTGGTCTATGGTACCCGCCACTGCAGTGACCAACCTATAACCACCAAATCAATAAAAATTCCAATAGCATGACATAGCAATTATTTTACTACATAGCCTATTAAGGCAAAACAACAGTTCATATATTTTCAGCACAATTACCAATCCAGCCACTCATGCCCACATTATCATAAGTCATTCAATTCAAACCATAATTTACAACACAACAATTAGTCTCCAATTACTCCATTTTCAAAACCATCATTCAATTTCAAGACAATTTATAAAATCATTTCATTTAATCACATTTTGCTTATAAAACATAAAGATATACCATTTAAACTCATTTTCCATAAAATCACAAAAACGAATTAAAATTTACTTTAGATAATCGAGATGATGATAAGGTTACTCATTATAATGGGAATCGAGTTTGAGATACTCTGATTCTTGATCCTCGGGTACTACCTCTTTACTCTTGCCAAAATGCTCACCACCTAGACATAATGCACAATAAGCAATTTGCTACATTTGTGCTAAACCGTTATAAAACCAATTCAGGCTCTGTATGTATGCATGAAGTTGTTTGGATAGTCACTTAAAATCGGTATTCCACTTAGGTTTAATTATAATCGGAATAAATTTGTATTCGACCTAATACGTACTATACACTGTTAAATGGACCAAAACATCCAATTCAACTCCAAATATATTCATTTCACCTCCAATATTCCAATTACATCAATGTACCTCAATGAACTTGAATTTTGACTAACTTCACCATACCCAAGATTCATTCTGATTTCGAACTAACTTGCAAATCAATATCAACACAGTCTAATAAATCCATCCATATCATTAGAATTCAATTCTCAGTCCATTTATTATGATTTTTCTCATTTTTCATAAAGCTAATTTCCAAAGGGACTATACTTAAAAATCACCATTTTCGGTTTCCATCCCCACAATTCATTAAATCCTATCTATATAACATAAGATATCACAAGAATCATCATCACTAGGTTTTTTTATGAAATTCGGCCATGGAGGTGGTTAAAAAGCACGTGATTTTTCTTACTTGTTTTCCTTCCAAGCATGATAAATTAACTAAAAACACTAAAATATCTTAAAATCTAATCAAATCCACCATCAAATCCTCTATCTACATATTCGGCCAGCAATGAATCTTTCATGCAAACTTGGTTCTCAACCATGAAAAATGAAAAATAATGCATAGGAAAGGTAGATCACAAGCTAGAATTAAGAAATTTTACCTTTACTTGCTTAATTCCTTGAAATCCACCAATTTCCCTTGAAAATTTTTTTCCTAGGGTTTGTTCTTCCTTTTCTCTTCTTTGTTATTCACTTGGCCGGCCATATGAGTGAGTTTGGGAGGGTTTCAAGTTGGTTTATATAGGCAAGTAAAATAATATTTAACTTTGACACTTGTCACAATTCCATTGGTCCATGTTTAAAAACTTAATTATTAAGCTTTCTTTCACCACCACATAAAATATCTCAATTATCTATAATATAAAATGTTAATGGATAAAATCCATGGGCATGACAAGTGTTGGGTGGTGTAAAATTCCAATTTTACCTTAGATGGCAAAATGACTATTTTGCCCTTACGCTCGAAAAAATATCAAAATTAAAATTTTTCACTTTTCAAACTCAAATTATATCCTAAATAGTCAATCTTGGTCAAGAACCTCTTCCAACATTCCAATCTTAACCTCGAGTGGCAAAATGACCATTTTGCCCCTACGTTATGAAAATTTGAATTTGACTCCAAATCAATACTCGAACTCCGAATCACCATATTAAGTCATTTTGGGGTTTTAAAAATTCTCAATTTCATCTTAAAATCTCTATTTGGACTAGCTCGAGGCTTAATTCAACTTAGTTGTACCGGTAAGTACAATACCAACTTTTGACGACTTTTTTAAGGTATTTCAAGTATGCAAGCATTCTATCAAGCACATGAATGACATGGCAAATATTTTATAGAGTTGGGCTTGACATAATCTGACCAAGAAATTGTAGTATCTTGATTCCTAGAAAATAAGACATAAGCCTTAATTCTGTCATTTCAATGACACTCATCATCTGTGACTTGAAATCTTCTAGACAAGCATTATTAGGCCCAGTTATTAACATGTCATCTACATAGAAAGCTACAAAAAAAGTTACTATGTCATGTGATTTCTTAATGTAAAGAGTATGCTTATTTTGATTCCTAAAAAAACCTTGGTCTTTAAAATTGTCAAACCCAATTATACAATATGCTCACTATGTCGTTTATATATTCAACAGCAGGTTTATATATTGGAGTGCTATGAGAAATCACTAAAGGTCAATATTGAACCTAGAGGTACAATCAAGTCGATTTAAACATCGAACAATTTCAAATGAAGATTTTAAGAGGAAATTGAAAATTTCACAGTCTAGGGATGACTTAAAATAGTGATTCAGAGTTCGAGGGCTAATTTGGAGTCAATCAAGAATATTGACCGATAGGGGCAAAATGATCATTTTGCCATTTAAGGACAAAATGGGAATTTTTAGAAAAGATTTTGACCACACCTGTTCGAGATTGATCATATGGAGTATAATATGAGATTTAGCAGTGAAAAATTTTAATTCTTGATATTTTTGGAGCATAGGGGCAAAATGGTAATTTTACCGCCTTGGGGGCAAATCTATAATTTTTCACCCCTATAACTTGTCAAATCTGTGGATTTTATTTATGGTGGAAATGGATAAATATGGCATAAATATGTGGTGGAGAATTAAAGGATTAAAAGAAAGATATTTAAATTTTTGGACCAATGAGAAAGTGCTACATGTCAAGCTTGATTATTTTATTATTTTTTAAAAAAATCAGCCTATTAAATCCCCCATTCTCTTCATCATACTCGGCCAAAGCAAGAGGGAAAGGAAACAAAGGAGAAAAACAAAAACCTAGCTAGGAAAAATCAAGAAAATCAAAGAAAAATTGTGGAAATCTAAGGAATCAAGTAAAATAAGGTAAAATTTCTTAATTTTTACTTGAGGTCTATCATACCCATGCTTTATTTTCTCATTTCCATGGCTGAATCACATGCTTTCATAACGAATTCAATATTGATCAAATGGGTATGGTGAGAGAAATGATGTTGGAATTGGTTGATTTTGAGGTATGTTAGTGTTTTTAGGTGATTAATGGTGTGTAACATAAAAACAAGTGAAGAAAACCATCAAATCTTTGGTACCCTTCAATGGTTGAACCTTGTATGTTGAGTATTGATGCTGAATTGGTTTTGATTCAAGTGAAATGGTTAGAAAATGATGATTTATGGTGAGAAAATGGAATAAGAAAATTTTTAGTGATAGTGCACCAATATGGTCGAATTTCCCATGAAGAATTGTCAGTGTAAATAAGCTGAATTTTAGGATATTTAGCTTATGTTTGGTGATTTGAGGTATTAGAAAAGAAATGGTGCAATTTGGAGCTAAATTGGACGTGTTGGCAATTTGATCGGGCGATAGGCCAAATTAGGCCAACATCGTAATTAAAAGTTACCCGAACATTTCATGCATATACATCGAGTTTGATTTGGTTTTATATCAATTTGGCATCAATTCAGTGAATTGTTTTCTGTGTATTATGAATAGGTGGTGAGCCAATTGGTGCGGGTAAGAGATTGTACCCAAGAATTGAGAAAATGAGTATTTTGAACTTCTAGTACTGTGAGTAACCTTACTATCATTTTAATTATCTAAAGTAGGTTTTTATCCGATTTTATGATTTTATGGAAAATGAATTTAAATGGAAAAATCTTTATGTTTTATAAACAAAAGGTGATTTAATGAAATGAATTTTATGAATTTTTGAAAATTGAATGAAGATTTTGGAAAATAGGGTAATTGGAGATTTCCTATTTGTTGTATTATAAATTGTATTTAAATTGCATGGCTTATAGCAATATGTGAACAAGACTAGCTGGATTTGAAATGATTAAAAATGTTCCTTTGGGGGAAAGTTTTAAAAGGGATTAGGATTCGAAACTTGGTGAGAAGGTTCTGCGGGACTTGTGGCGTTATCAATAAGTTCAATAAGTCATGTGATGGGGACCCAGACCTAGAAATACATTGCCATGTCATGCAGTCAAAATTTTATGACAACGGCGATAGATAAAATAATCCCTGCAGTGGAAGGTTCTATGGGCCAACCTATGAGAGGGGACACAGAATCAAGTATATCTTACATTGATCGGAGAGCCGTGTGGAGGGTATCTCTGGAGGTAAAGATTTGAGTGCACTTCACGCGAACCACCACGTGAGAGTGACACTCAACCAATGCCAAGGAACTGTTGTGGTTTGAGAAGTTATGAAATTTTCACAACCTTGGCGAACTCGAGCGAATGCCCTGGTACAAGGTATCCTCGAGTACAGATTTTGGCATAAGCTAGGTTTTCAGGAAATTCATAAGCCATGCAGATTATTTGGTTGAAATGAATATTCATGTGGTGAAATACGTATCGGAAATGAATTATTTTAATCGTCTCCATTTACTCCACTTTAGATATTTTTGATGAGGTCTATTTACTCACTGGGATTTTATAATCTCATCACCCTCCTTTCCTCACATTTCAAGCTCAGAATAGACTGTGGATGTCGACCACGTCGAGAAATAAACTCAGAGTTGTATTCTTAGAAAGCAAAGGTATATTGACTTATACCTCCTTGGGTATTTGGGGGCCCACGTGTCGCTATAAATGTAATTATATACTTTGGTTACCTTTGTTATTATATGAAAGAATTTATTTTGCTTTGACGTCCCAAAATTTATTTAGAGACTGTTCTATAAAAATTGTTTTACAGAAAAAAATGAAATATTTTATTAAATATTTTTATTATGTTTTAATAGTTAAAATTTTATTTCGAATGAGGGTTTTAGACAACAAAAACTGATTTTTTATTATGAAACATGTGTTTTGTACTCACTTATGTGGTTTTGGCCTAGTTCAAAATTTTTAAGAAAAAAATTACCGAAATACCCCTGTGAGGCGAAAACTATTTTTCCATTGTTTAGAATTGGAAGAAGTCTAAATTCTCATGTGAGGGTATGTTTGGAAATGAATGCTCATAGGGGAGGCAAGAAAACTGGTACGAAAGCCTTGCGAGATTTCAGTTGGTATTCGGGGTATGAATACCTATTGAGGCTTCGCAGCGGTTGTCACGGGCTCGAGGGGAGTACCGAGCCGTGACAAAAATGCTCGCCAATCCTTTCATACCATGCCTTAGGAGCTTTTTTCAAGCCATAAGAAGCTTTAATAACCTTGCAAACTTTGCTTTTAGCACGTTTCTTCACATAGCCATCAAGTTGTTCAATATAGATATTGTGAGACCCTGTTGAGTTTGTTAAAAGCTGGTATTGTACCTAGTGGTACAATTAAGTTGATTTGATCATCGAACTAGTTTAATAAAAATTCCAAGATGAATTTGAAAATTCTAAAACCCACAGAATGACTTAAAATGGTGATTCGGAGTTCGAGGGATAATTTGGAGTCAAATAGGAATTTTGACTATTCGGGGGTAAATTGGTTATTTTACCACTCGAGGACAAAATGGGTATTTTTGAAAAAGATTTTGACAATATTTGATCAAGGTTGATTAGTTAGACTATTTAGAACACAATTTGAGGTTCAGAAGTGAAAAATTGTCAATTCTCAATATTCTTGGAGTACATGGGCAAAATCGTAATTTTGTCATACCGGGGGCAAAACGGTAATTTTCCACCACCAGAACATTTTTCCAGCCATGGTCTTCTTTTATCAACATCTTGACTTTTGACTAATCATGTGGCGGAGATTAAAAGTCAAGATTTAAAGAATAAAAAAAATAGACAAATAAGCTTGTGACACATGGCAAGCTTTATTATTTTATTATTTTCCATAAAAATCAGCTTATAAACCCCATTTCTCTCTCTCAATATTCGGCCTAAGCATGAGCAAGAGCAAGGAAGAAAAGAAACAAACCCTAGAGTGAGAAATTCAAAGAAAAAGTGTGGGAAATTAAGGAAAATCAAGTGAAAAAGGTATGATTTTTCAATTTTGCTTGAGATCTTTTATTTCTAAGCAATTTCCCTTATTTTTTCATGCTTGAAATGTATGTTTTCATGGAGAATCAAGGGCTGGTCAAATGGGTTTAGAGAGAGAAGGTTGTTGGAATAATTTGATTTTGGACTATGTTAGTGTTTTAGGTTAGTTTAACATGTTTATAAACAAAATAACAAGGAAAAAATTCATTTCGCCCATTAATCTTCATTGGTCGAATATCCTAGGTTATGTGTGGAAAATGAAATGATTTCATTTCAAATGAAATGAATTGGAAAATGATTATTTATGGTGAGAAAACCAAGTAGGGAAAATTTTGGTATTTTTGCACTATTGTTGGCTAAATTTTTCATGAAGGATTGAGAAGATAATTTTGCCCAATTTTAGGTAAAATGACTTGTATTGGGTAAATTGAAGTATTGGAAATAAAACGGTACAATTTGGAGCTAAATTGCACGCGTTGGTCAATTTATCGGGTAAAAGACTGAAATAAGCCAATATGGTGTTTAGGCAAAATTTAGACATTTTGCATTCTATATTCCACATTAATGTAGAGTCTAAGTTAGTTTATTATAATTTAACGCCAATATAGTAATTAAATTACTGTGCAATTTGTCAAAGTGGTGAATCCTCTGGTAAAGGTAAGGAAATTGCACTCGAGGATCGGTGATCGGAGTCCTCTAAATTTAACTCCCAAAAACTGTGAGTGAATCTGCATTTCAAAATTATTTGAGAATATGAATATATTTGAATAAATGGTTTGAATGATTTGCATCCAATTTCTTGTTAAAATATAAATAGTCCCGGGAACAAGCTTTTGGAAATATTTTATGCTATGATTATGTACTGGGTGAAAAGAAAATGGATGCTTGCTCGTTTAACATGTTGATAATTATATGAATGAAATTGTATTGTGTGTTATTAACCAGAGGTTGTGCGAGTATGAAGTGCACACATGCTCATACTGCTAAGTATAAATGGGGGATGTACACCAGAGACCCAGGGGCTTGCAGGGATGGCGATACGTAACGCCTGCAAGTGCTTTGATAGCAAAGTGGGGACGGCGACATGTAACGCCCACGATTCCTGAAAACTCTCACGAGTGAACTGTGGCGAAGCGTGACTCTCCGCCTAAAGGCTCATAGGGACAACGATACGTAACGCTTGTGAGTGCTTTGATGGGTAGAGAGTACACACATGGATTCATTATTGGGTGCGAGTAAGAGATGCACCATAATGGAGAAAAAACGGAGTGGTGGATGTAATTGCACATGAATTTAAATATGTGTACGTGTGATATGGTGTGCATGATGAAAATGAGATTGCGTGGTAGGTGAACTGTTAGAAATTTACTTTCCTTGCAAATTGATTTAAATTGAGGAAATGAGGGTTTCGATATTAAATTGGATCAAAAATGGTTTTGTTCCAATTATGTGCATCATGATTTTAAATTGTCCTGGTCATTATTGCTTGTTCCTGTCACGACCCAATTCCCGGGCCATGACCGGCGCAAGGACCCAATGAGCATAGCTCACTAAGCCCAAGCAAGCCTAATTTCACTTACTTTATTCCATACATGCTCGTGTGAGGCATCCACACGTAATGCACCCCGTGTGCATTACAATGCCAACTAACCGTGACATATCCAGTCACACATACACACACACACCCTTTCCGGGAGTGAACACAGCCAAAGCATAATGGCATTTTTAATCACATTATACATGCACTATGCCAGTCATGTATTTAGCAATTTACATTGCTTACACATATTTACATTCATACCAGTCAAATATAAACTCTGACAATGTACATTACATGTACATATCCATCATACAAAAACCCATGACTACCAGCGGAGACATGTACAATAAAGCGGCAACTAGTGAATGCCAGACACCTACCAGGAGATGGACTACTGGGATCCCGCGATCTAGGAATCTCCAATCTCCTGATCTGAAAACATGAATTTTTGAAAACGGTGAGTATAAAACTCAGTGAGCGAACATTAGATAGGAACAAGCCATAATATCAGGAAGGGTTACAATATGATGCATACATTTGAAACACGTTCATTTTTATCCAATTTATTACCAACCCTTCCCCTCATTTCAATTTAATTTATAATGAAGAAATAATCAATTTCATACAAATATACTCGGAGAAATGAACAATCACATGTGTACACAAACACACATATCTGAGCACTTGCAGGCGTTACGTATCGCCGTCCCTGCAAGCCCCTGGATAACCAATCACACTTCACCACTGTTCACGTGTAATGGTTTCCAGGAATCGTGGGCGTTACGTATCGCCGTCCCCACTTTGCTCAATTTCTAAAATTTATAGTAATAGTGGGCGTTACGTATCGCCGTCCCCACTTTACTAAATTTTCAATCTCTAGGAAATAGTGGGCGTTACGTATCGCCGTCCCCACTTTGCACACCATTTCAGGCCTGTGCAATTTCCTCTTCACACGTGCACGGTGGTAACAATTTCACAACACTTCTCAACAATGTACACAAACATCATAACAATGTACATATCCAGCACAATTAAATTTCATCTCAATGAAATAATATTTCATGCCTTTATGCATAGCACAAAGTTTTATGCCCTCATGCATAACATATAATTTTATGCTTTTATGCATAACTCATATTTTTATGCTTTCATGCATAACACATATTTTTATGCTTTCATGCATAACACATATTTTTATGCTTTCATGCATAACACATAATTTATCACATAAAATCATTTTAATCAAAGGCTTGTTCCCAGCACATATTTTTTTTAAAACTTTGAATAAATCATTTAATTATCCAAATCAATACAATGTGCATTTCCCCAAACAATTTTGAAATGCAAGTTCACTCACCGTCTCACAAATCCGGATTCCGGATGCTCTCGGATCAAAAATCCTCAATTACGATCCCCTTGCCTTTTCCGGACTTCTCACCACCTTAACACAGAATAAAATTAAGAAATTACTATAATGCCCCCAAACTAATATAAACTAATTTAAATTGCTAACGTATGATACGCAAAGGCAAAAATGCGTCCGATTATCTCTTTAACGCGGTATTGCCTAATTTCGACCGATTACCCGATTAATCGGCTATTATGTCCAATTTAATTCCGAATTGGTCCATTCTTTTTTTCTAATACTTTAATTCACCACAAATCATTCAATTAATGCCAATTTCAGCATCCAATCTTTTCCATTTCTTTATGGAAAATTCGGCCAATGCAGTGCATTAGCACTGAAAATTTTCTACTACATTTTCTCACTTTAAATTATCATTTTTCTATTTTCTTTCATTTCAAATGAAACCATTTCATTTGAAATGAACCAATTCCTCATGCATTCTCTACACACTAGGTTCGGCCTAACAAAGAACAACCATGAAATTCAATTTCCTTCTTCCATTTTTTTCCATAATCGTGCTTAACTACTCCTAAACACCAACATAGTTTAAACTCAATCCAATCCAACATCAAATCCATACTCAAACCCATTTTTCAGAATTCTTCCCATCATGATATCTCCATATTAAACCATAGAATTCAAGAACAAAAGCATAGATATTAGAGATCACAAGCCAAAGTAGAGATTTATTACCCTTTTTCACTTGAATTCACCTTGAAATCACACTTTGTCTTGAATTTCCCCTAGGTTTTTGTGTGTTTCTCCTTTGTTCTTCTTTTTTTTTTGCTTAAATTCTGGTGGGTGCCGACTTTGAGAGAGAAATGAGGCTTAAATGCTGATTTTTATGGCTTAAATAATAAAATATAAAAGCTTGCCACGTGTCATCACGCCATTGGTCTTTTTTTTTGACTTTTTGACTTTTTCTCCCATTTGATCTCCACCACTTGATTCATCAAGTCAACATCTGATCCAAGGTTGACCATGGCTGGAAATAATGGTTCTGGTGATGAAAAATTAAGGTTTTGCCCCTAGGATGGCAAAATTATGATTTTGCCCCTACACTCCGAAAAGTACCGGGATTTCATTATTTTCACTGTCCAACCTCAAATATCACTAATATAAATCAATATTACCCAATTGGGGCAAAATCCTTTTAAAAAAATTCACATTTAGCACTCCGGTGGCAAAATTACCATTTTGCCCTTGTGCTCCAAAAACACCGAAAATCACCATTTTACACTGCTAAACATCATTTTATGATTATGGGATCATAACTGTATGTCACATAATTATTTTTAGTCCACTGTGATCAAATCTTGGTTAAAAATCTCTATAAATCAACAAATGAGAAAATGACTGTTTTGTCCTTAACCGGTCAATTTTCCCGATTAGCTCCAGACTGAACCTTGAACTCCGAATCACTATTCTGAGCTATCCTGTGGGTCTCAGAATTTTGAAATTCCCCTTAGAATTTCCATTAAACTAGGTTGAAGCTCGATTTAACTTAATTGTACCATTAGGTACAATACCGGTTTTCTAACAACTTAGACAGGGTCTCACAGTTCCTTTCTAACATTCTCTCACTAAGTTTCGTACTCACAGTTTTTAAAAATTCATGTTTTTAGATCAAGAGATTGTAGAATCCTAGATCGAGGGATCATTGTAGTTCGTTTCCTAGTAGGTGTCTGACATTCAATAGTTGCCCGTTTTTCTTGTAAATTCTCCACTAGAAGTCATGGGCCTTTTGTATTGTGATTATGTACATGTGATGTACATCGTCAAATTTTATGTTTGACCGGTATGTATGTGCATATTTTATCTATAATACCATTTTGAGCGAGCTTGGTGCACACTGGGCGCATTGGGTGTATATGCCTCACATGATCGTACTTTAAGAAAGTAAATGAAAATAGGCTTGCTTGGGCTTGGTGAGCCATGCTCATTGGCGCCATGTGCCGGTCATGGCCCGAGATTTGGGTTGTGATAGATATCCTCATATATCATCCCATTTAAAAATGTAGATTTCACATCTATATGAAACATATTTCAGTTTTACTTAGCAAACAAAGTAGCAAGCAACCTAATTGTGTCATGTTTAGCAACTGGAGCAAATGTTTCAAAATAATTAATGCCATATACATGAGCATATCCCTTTACTACTAACCTAGCTTTAAACTTGTTAATTGACCCATCTAGATTTAGTTTAGTCCTAAAAATCCACTTTACTCTAATGAAATGTTGATCATTTGGTATATCAACAAGAATCTTGGTTTTTTTTTTTCAATTATCTTCATCTCTACATCCATTGTAGCTCTCTAATTCTCATCAGTTTCAATCTTACTAAATTTTGTAGGTTCACTTATAGCTACATTACACCTACTATATATATATATATCTTGTAATGTTCTTGTAACCCTAACAACCAACCTTTCATCTTCAATATGAACTGATTCACCATAACTATCATTTAATTAATCATTGATTCAACAATAATACTATCAATACCCTCTACAATGTTTTTGTCCAATTCCAAAACTGGCCTTCATAAAAAACTACATCTTTAGTTACGAAAACTTTGTTTAACTCAATGTCAAATAGTCTATTACGCTTAACTACATCATTGTATCTAATAAACACAACTGTAGTAGACTTAGCATCAAACTTAGTTCTTTTTACATCAAGTGCTTTAGCATAGCATATAGAACTAAACACTTTAAAGTGAGTAACAGAGGTTTGTAACCATACCATAGTTTAAATGGAGTTTTCTATAATGCAACCCTTGCATAAGTTTTGTTTAGAATATCATTTATAGTATTAACTGCTTTTACCTAAAACTTTTTTTGCATGAGTTTTTGAAATAACAAACATCTCTCTATCTTAACAAGAGTCTTATTCTTTATTTTTTTTTCTAAAATATCATTTTAATGAGGGTTGTAAGTAATTGTAACTTGATGTTCAATACCAAAATCAACTAGAAATCTCTCAAACTCAGTGTTAGTGTACTCTGAGCCATTTTCACTTCTCAGAGTCTTGATATTATAGCTTGAATAATTCTCAACTAGTTCTTTAAACTTCAAAAAATTCATGAATTCTTCTGATTTTTGTTTTAAAAAGTAAATTCAGTAATATCTAGTTAAATCATCAATGGACAGAATGTAATACTTACTGCCATTTAGAGACAAAGTTTTCATAGGTCCACTGATGTTCGTGTGGACCAACTCTAACTTCTAATTTGCTTTCCATTTTCTTTCTTTGGGAAAAGGGCTTCTTACTTTCTTTTTTTTTTGCCAAATTGGCATATATCACACACCTTCTCTAACATTGTAATTATTGGAATTCCTTTAGTCGACCTATCAATAGCCATTTTAGATAGTGAACCATAGTTCACATGTCCCATCATTCTACGCCAAGGCTCTAAAGTGTCAAGCTCACTATAGAAAACAACACATCTTGAATCCATCAAGTCTAGTGGATAGCAATTGTTCTTCATCTCCACAATCATCAAGTTTGTGTAGTAATCGAGTAGTATATAATAGTCTTTTTAAGAGAGAAAGCAAGGGTATTAGAGAGGAAAAAGTGTACAGCATAAAAGTTGCAGGTGAGAGAAATAAGAATGGAGGGAGGAAATGACCAAACTGCATCAGGAGAAAAAAAAGAAAAGAAGACAACAAAAACAAAAGCAGATAGCTTTTAAAGGTTCTCTTTTATCATTTCTAGAGTACTACTACTTTTAGTGTCAAACCCTACTCTACAAAATAATTACGATGTCATTTACATGCTCAATAGAATGTTTGCATATTTGGGAAGTTCGAGAAATCGTTAAAAGAAGATATATCCCTAATGATACCGTTAAGTTGATTAAACCTAGAACAAGTTCAAATAAGGATTTTAAGAGTGAAATTGAAGATTTCACAGTCTAGGGATTACTCAAAACAGTGATTCGAAGTTCGAGATCCAGTTTGGAGTTAATCAAGAAAATTAACCGATTAGGGACAAAACGATCATTTTGCCATTTAAAGACAAAATGGAGATTTCTATAAAAGATTTTGATCACATTTGACCAAGATTAATCATTTGAAGTATAATATGGTTATTGGAGCATAAAAATGAAGTTTGGCAATGATAATTTAATTTTTCAGTAGTTTTGGAGCACAAAAGGTAAAATAGTAATTTTACCACTATAGGACAAAACGAGAATTTTTAGAAAAGATTTTGGCCCCATTTGATTAAGATTGATCAATTGAAGTGTAATTTGAGGTTAAAAAGTGAAAATAATGTAATTCTTGTACTTTTCGAAGTATAGTGGTAAAATCGTAATTTTACCACCCGAGGACGAAATTTAAGTTTTCAAGAGAATTTGGATCAAATATGATTAATAGAAGTATGATATGAGTATGAGGAGTGAAAAATATGCATTTTGGTAATTTTTCAATTTTTGTGGCAAATATGTAATTTTTCACTTTTACGGGGGCAAAAGTGTAATTTTATAAAATTACTCCACCAAGACTTTGGAAAAGTCTGGAAATTTCATCCAAATCATGGATAAGAGAAGGAAAATTTATGGTGGAAAAAAAAGTCAAAGGAAGACTAATAAAAAAATAAATTATTAAAATATTAAAAAGTGTTAATAAAATAATATTATTTTATTTAGCTTTTAAAAAGCCATAAAAATCAGCCATTTTTTCCCCAAATATTCGACCAAACCAGAAAAGAGAGAGAGAAACCAAAAATAAAACCCTAGAGTGAGAAAATAAAAAAAATTAAGGAAATTCAAGAAAAACAAGTGAAAAAAGGTATAATTTTTCATTGTTGCTTGAGATCTTTTATTTCTAAGCAATTTCTCTTATTTTTCTATGCTTGAAATGCATGTTTTCATGGTGAAAAAGATGTTAGAATGATTTGATTTTGAACTATGTTAGTGATTTAGGTTAGTTTAGCATGTTTGTAAATAAAACAACTAGAAAAAAAAAATTTTCCTATGGTTCTTCAATAGTCGAATTTCATGAGGAATATGTTGAAAATGAAATGATTCCATTTCAAATGAAATGGTTTTGAAATTGATCAATTATGGAGAGAAAAATTAAATACTAAAATTTTGGTATTAGTGCACTATTTTTAGCCAAATTTTTGGAGAGAAAATGATTGCTGAAAATTGAGAAATTGATGAGATTTTAGGGCATTTTGGTAATATTTGATGAATTATGAAGGTAGGAATTAAATGGGAATTTTTGGTGTAAAAATATGAATTTTTACCTAATAGGGGTAAAAGCATAATTTGTAGTCTAGGACTGATAAATTGACCCATGATCACTGTCATTGAGTAATGTGGATATAATTGGATTGTTAGAAATTGAAATGGGTCAAATCGGAGTTAAATCGAGGGTTTTAGCAAATTAGGCCAGGTGTAGGCAAATTGGTTGGACACCGTGATTAAACGACTATCCGAACAATTTCGTCTCATTTCCATTGCATGTAGAGCTTGAAATAATTTATGATAAATTGACACAATTTATTGAATTTTGTGTCATAGATTATGGATAGGTAGTGAGTCAATTGATTCGGGTAAGAGATTGCACCTGAGGACGAAGGATAGGAGTATTTCTACTCCTAGTACAATGAGTAAACTTATTATCGTCTTAATTATCTAAAGTAGAATTTATTAAATTTAATGATTTTATGAAAAATCATTTTATTGAGTGAATTGTTGATTTTACAAAAAAATTATGAAATTTTAAAATAAATTGGATTTACGAAATAAATTGAATTTTTATAAATTGATTTGAAAATTGAACAATTGGTTTTAAAATTAAAGTTATTGGAGACTGCCTGATTGTGTTATAAATTATGTTTTAAATTATATGGCTTATAGCAGCATGTGAGCATGAATGGTTAAACTGGTTTGTATTGAAATTATTTATACTGTGTATTCAGCCTTGAGAGGCTAGATTGTGATAAATTGCCATATCATGCTAGTTAAGATTTTATAAATAAGGTGGTAGATAAAATAATTCATAATCCCTGTAGTGGAGGTTCTGTGGGCCAGCCTAAGAGAGGGGGCACAAAATTAGATTTACCTTACCTCAATCGGAGAGTCGTGTGAAGGGCATTTCCGGAGGTAAAGTTTGAGTGTATTCCACGTGGATCACCACGTGAGAGTGAGACTAAGCCAACGCCAAGGAATGGCTAGATACTATTTTTAATATAAAAATATGTTCATGTGTATACTACACTGAACAGCCTTGGCGGTCTCGGTTAGACTCCTCGACCGGGGTATCCCTGAGAAGGATTTTGGCAGAAGCCAAGTTAAGATTTTTAGAAATTCATAAGCCATATTATTTATTCGAACATCAGCTTTAGTAATTATTCGAGTAAAATAATTCTATTTTACTCAGTTAAAATGAGTTTAGATAAGGTGAATTGTAATACCAAAACTATTTTTAATTTGTCTCATTTTACTCGGCTTTAGATACTTTAGATAGTGTCTGTTTACTCACTAGGATTTTATAATCTCACCCCTTTTCCTATACATTTTTCAGGCTCGAGATAGTTTATAGACAGTTGATTTGGTCGAGAGACGATCTTAGAGTTACATCATAGAAAGTAAGAGTTCACATTCCTGCATCTCCTTGGTCAATTGGGGGCCCGCGTGTCACTGTAACTGAAATTTTATACTTTGGTTATCTGTATTTTAATATGTATGAATATATTTTACTTTTACGTCTCAAAAATTGTTTATCGATATTTCTATAAAAAAATTATTTTATTAGAAATTAGACTATTTTTTTGAATATTTTATTATATTTTAATAGTTATAATTTTATTCAAAAAAAGTGTTTTAAAAGTCTAAATTTATTTTAAATCATGAATTATGTGTTTTACACTTACCCTCTACGTTTTTGGTCAAGTTTAGAAATTTTGAAGAAAAATGACGAAAATGCCCCTGTGAGCCGAAAAATAGTATTTTATCGTTTTGGTTTGGAAATGATTTGTGATTTCTTGAAATGTGAATATTTATAATCGTCGGTCACTAGGGAAGTGCAACAACTGATGCTAAGCCTTGCGGGATTTCAATCGGTATTCGGGGTATGAATGCTTGTCGCGATGTAGCGGCGGTTGTCATGCGTCCGATGTGGAGTTCTAGGTCGTGACATTTAGTCTGTGTACATAGAGAAATGACATAATAAATGTTATTTCCTCTTTTCTTCTATGTGGGATGAAAGAAAGAAAATTTGTTATGGGTGGTCTTGTTTCTCAATTCTTCTTAATAGTAGATATTTTGTTCTGTGGGTATTTTTCAATAATAGGGCATGCCCTTGTTATTATTATTTTACTTTATCATTTTTTTATAAAAAACTTTTTGAATTATTGAAAAAAAATTTAAATAATCTTTCACTCTTATATTAAGCTTAATCAAATTCTTATATTTTTATCTTTAATTAAATGTATCCTTATATTTAACAATTGATTAATTGTCATTGGTCAAAATATCACTTATTATTTTTATATCCATGTGACATTGACGTGGAGGATGAAATACCACATGGCCATGTCATCATGTTACATGAGTATGACATGTCATTATCCATTATAACAAGTCAATATATCATGTTAACGTCATGTAACTATAATATTTTAACTAATAAAAGTTAGTCAATTTTTAATTATAAAAGTATATTTGGTTTCAAATAAAAGTATGACTTGATTAAATTCAATAAAAGAATATAGATTTATTTGAGTTTTCTCAAATAGTTTAGGAGAATTTTTGGGTATTATGCTACTTTTTTTTATTAATTTCATTGAGTTAAAAAATTGATTTTGGTATTACTCTATTAAATTTTAAATCTTTTTAAAAAAATTTATGCATTATAATTTTAATGTTAAGATCAAAATTAAAAATTATTGAAAAGTAAAAATATAAAAAATGTAAAAATATTAGATGTAAAAAGAAGACCTAATTTTGAGACATCTAGAAAAAATGAAAAAAAAAAAAAGAACAAGGGAGTGTACTTTTCTAAACAGTATTATTATGCCTTTCCTTTTCTTTTGTATATTGTTTCTCCGTGCATTGCAAACTTTTCATAAAGGAAAAAAATAATTTTAAATCAATTGGTTTATATTTATAATTTTAAGATATTATACTTTGTTATACACAGAAAAAAAATGAGGTGTAATTGTAAAGTTTAATTTTAAAGATTTACATGAAAAAATAAATTTTAAAATTTTTAAAAAAATTAAAATCATATCAGGTTAAAGATTAAGTAGTTATATTCTTACTTTATTTTCCGCTTAAATAATTAAAAAAGTTTAATAATTAAAAATATTTATCTCCAAAGATGCTTTGGTGTTGGATTCTGTAGGTATTGTTAGAAATATAGTTATCAATATCATGTATTGTACGAAATGATATTAATAAAAGACAATATGTATTTATAATCGTGTTGCATTTGATTAAATATTGAAAGCATATCGTACGATATGCGATACGTATCTTATCATACGAGAACATATTGTATGATACAGTTGATACATTTTGTATAAGTTTAATTTTAACTAGTTATTAAAAATTTTATTTTTTATTTTTTAAATTGAAACATGAAAAATTATATTTTATGATATTCATTTTTTAAATTTTAAACAAAAAAATACTAAAAAAATTGAATATCCATTTGATTTCAACATGATAAGTGTTTTTTAATTTTTAAGTAATAAATTAATATGAAATAAATATATTTTATTTGAAAATATATTATTAAAGAATATGTTGATAATTTAAATTAAAAAGAAACATCTTTTCAATTTATATCCTATAATCTTCAATTCTATTAAAAAATATAAAATTTTTTAAAATCTTTTCTTTATTTTACTTGTATAAATATTATTTATAATTAATTTTAATATTTTGTATCGTATCTTAGAATGCAATATGATATTCGATATTGAAAAATAATATTTCAATATATGAAACGTATCCTGATTTAATAATTATGATTAGAAAGTAATGTTAGAGCCAAACCAAAGGTGCTGTTAAAAATATTTATCTTCTAAATGCTTTTAAAGCTTTAGAAATCTCTCACAAGGTGGATATATTGCTGATTTTAAACATTAAAAGGGGATAAGGAACTTAACGACAAGGCCTGGAAATACTTGAAGAATTTGATCATTCGACTCATACTTGCTGGTTTCAGTGTTGTAATGCTCCTCTTTATAAAGTGTTGCATTTAAATGTGGTGTGTTCACATAGCATGCGACTTTATTATTTATTTGTGGATAATTAAATAATATTCAATTAATTAATATTAGATATTGTTTAGATATAACTTAATTGAATAATTAATAATAAATGTTTGAAATAAGATAAATTTAAATTATCTATCTATTGTATTTAAATTTAATTTGTTTAAATTTAAATAAGGATTAGTTATATTTAAATTTAAACATAATATCCTATCTCTATATCCCTAATATGACTATAAATAGTGAATAAACGTACTAGTTTTAACTCATTGCAAAAGAGTGAGTACGAGTTCTTTTGTAAGTTAGAAAAACAAAAAAAACTCTTTTCTCATTTTTTTTCTTTTTCTTCATTCTTGAGGCAGCATCAAAGGCCGAAGGGTTTTGGAACATGGAATTCCTTGTGGAGGACTCTAGTAATTGCTCTATAACAACGAGAGTAAAGAAATTGTTGTGTTCACGAAGAAGGATTTGTAAGGGAAGCTTATTCGATTAGAAAATGAGTGGAATATTTATTTGAAAAGGTAAGCCCACATCCCAATAGTGGTATCAAAGAAAGTTTTGGCTTGCTTTCATCTTTTTAATCTGTGAATATTTTGAAAGCTTGTTTTGATTATGATTTTATTATTGATACTGATTAATTTTGAAGCTGATATGAAAAGGAGTAGGCTTTAATCCAATGCAAACAGGTGCATTGGTTTAAGGCAACGTAGTGCCTTATGGATGGCAAAAAAAAAAAAAAAATGAGAAAAGAAAATGCAACTAGTAGGATTCGAACTTGCACTAAGAAGGTCATTAAGACTTAAAAAAAAAAAAATATCTTTCAACCACTACACTAGGGAAGCATCCCTAAGATAAAAATGCAGCAAATAATAAAGACCAAAAGGGTTCAAACACTACCATAAAGGGTCTGATGTGGCAGCCATATGGCACCAAAGGCTATTTTTTCTTAACTGCATTTTTCCCCCATAAGTTTTTGTTTTTACAGAATGATCTCAAAATTTTTTTCGATAAATTTTAAAAAAATTTCAAAATATTATTTATACTTTTAGCATGTTACTATTTTATTAAATTCGCATGCATTATAAATATAGTTAATTAATATGTTAATTAACCTAATTTTTTTTATATGTTGTATATGTAAGACCTGACTCTATAAAGTATATGCTATATTATCCATGTGATGGATGAGATGTGTCACACCTCAAAACCACCCATCGGGCCCGTGACAACTGCCGCGACGTCTCAATAGGTACTCATTCTTCGAGTGCAAACCGAAACCCCGTAAGGCATCTCGTACCAGTTTTCCATCTACCCCGTGGTTAATAATTTCCAATAAACATTTTTCAATGAATAAAATTCATGTTTTGAACCAAAACAATTAAATTGTACCATTAACCACGCAGGGACATTTTCGTTATTTTTCTTTCAAAAATTTCAGAATCGGTAAAAATATTACAATTTATTTTAAAACAATATTTTTATAAACACTAATAACCAAATTTGAACGCATAAAAGCAAAATATGTCATTATATATTGTTATGCAATTAAACCGAGTGTGTACAAGAATTTCAATGACATGTGGGCCCAACTAAGCATGACTTTGTACCTTTGTATACTAGTGACGCGGCTTCAATCAAGCCTCTATATGCACTCCAGGTGCTTACTCGTAACTTCGAGCCTGAAAGGGGAAGGAGAGGGTGGTGAGTTTTACAACCCAGTGAGCTAGATAATTACCATCTACGACATCTAAAGTCGAGTAAATGGAGACAATATAAAAACGAAATGCTATCATGTAATTCATAGTATCAATTACACCAAATTTAATTCAATTATACAAAGCAATCATATTTTAGCAAAACACAAGGCTTATGAATTATTTATAAAAATCAGGCTTAAGTCAATTCTCATACTCATAGACACTTGATCAGAGCATCCAATTGAGTCCGCCAAGGTTGTTAGAATTTCATAATTTTTTTTTCAGATACAGTCAATCCTTGGCATTGGCTAAACTCATCTTCACGTGGTGGTTTAAAGTGAAATGAATCATAATATTACCTCGGGAGTTACCCTCGTCGCCTCTCCGACCGAGGTAACAATTAATCAGGTTAACCGTGCCCCTCATAAAGGCAGTCCACGGCAACCCTCACTGCAGTGTTTTATTAGACCACCAAATTTATAGAAAAACCCAACAGCATAACAAGGCTATTTTTAAAACTAGCCAGCCTACACGACAAACAGCAATTTATGCAATTTTAACACAATAAACCAACCAAGCATGCTCACCAAGATCATAAGCCATAATTTCAATTTTAATACATGAATACAAATTAATGCTGGTCTCCATATACTCCAGGTAAATAAATCAATTTTTTTCGATTTAAAAATCATTTATAAATTCAATTTATTTTTAAATCATAGAAGCAGATAAAACTACTCTAGATATTGAAAACAGTAAATTATCCACTCACCTCGTCATAAGAGTGCACGATACTCTTGTTTTTAATTCCACTACACCGAAATTTTCTCGCGTCCGAGGGACCCACCACTTATGTGTAATGTTTCGAAACAATTCCAATCATTTGTGTCAGACCACTGTAAATTATTTCAGGCTCTTCATGATGAATGAAATGTTATGCAACTGTCCAAATAATCGTCTAAACACGATATTCGACTTAGTTCGCCTACACGCGTCTAAATTGCTAAAATCCCCATTTTAACTCTGATTTGACCCGTTTCAGTTTCTAATTGATCGATTACATTCCAATTACTCAATGGCAGCAACTACGGGTCAATTTACCAGTCCTAGACTAAAAATTATGATTTTACCCCTAGTGGGTAAAAATTTTAATTTTTACTCTGAAAATTCTCAAAATTTTTCTAGGCTCATAATTCATTAAATTACACTTAAACACCACAAATTTGCATCAGAATCAGCAGCCAATTTCACCTTAGAAAATTCGGCCTAAATGGATAAAATGAACAACATTTCATTTCTAGTTAAATTTTCCATTCCATTATTTTTCCTACTTGATTTCTACACCATAAATCACCTTTTTGCCATCCAATTCTCTTAAAATAAAGTCAACCTCAACCTCACACACCATTGGCTAGATTCGACCTAGTGAAATTCATGGAGAAAATGAATATTTTTCTTGTTGTTTTACTCATAAACATGCTAAACTAACACTAAGCACTAACATATATCAAAATCAATTATTTCCCATCAACTTTCTCTCTCTAAACCCATATGACCAGAATTGAAATCATCCTCAAATCACATGATTCAACCATGGAAAATGATGGGAAATGCATGGGAAAGGTAAAGCACTAGACAAATTTAAGAAATTTTACCTTTAACTTGATAAATCTTGGATTTCTACACTTTTCCCCTTTGATGTTCCCCTAGGGTTCTTGATTTCCTTCTTTCACTCTTTTGCCTTGTTCTACCCGACCCTCACATGTCCAGAAAATTGAAAATTTTGGCCTTTTTATAATTGAATAAAATAATATTATTTTATTTATTTTTTAATGTTTTATTAATTCCTTTTTTTCTAGCCATCCATTTTATTTCAAATTTCCACCATATGTTTTTCTTACATATCCATAGCTTTCCAGAAATTTCTGGACCATTCCAAAAATTTTGGTGGTGTAATTTTACAAAATTACACTTTTACCCCCAAAAAAGTACAAAATTACATTTTTGCCTCAAAAATTGAAAATTTGTCATAAGGCATAGTTTTCAGTTCTCATACTCATATCAGACTCCAAATAATTAAATTTGATCAAAATCCTTTCAAAAATTCAATTTCTGTCCTCGGATGGTAAAATTACCATTTCGCCCTTACACTCCAAAATGTACCGAAATTGGATTTCCTTTCCACTTTTCAACCTCAAATTATGTTTTAACTAGTCTAAATAATCAATCTAAATCAAATGGGGTCAAAATCTTCTTTAAAAATTCTCGTTTTGACCTTTGGTGGTAAAATTACTATTTTACCTTTATGTCTCAAAAATACCGAGAATTACACTTTTTCATTGCTAAACTTCATTTTATCCTCAAATAATCATATTATATTTCATATAATTATTCTTGATCATTTAAAATCAAAATCTTTATTAAAAATCTCCATTTTGTCCTGAAATTGAAAAATGACTGTTTTGTCCCTAATCGGTAAATTTTTTCGATTAACTCCAAACTGAACCTCGAACTCTGAATTATTGTTTTAAGTAATCCCTGAACTGTGAAATTGAGGATTTCACTCTTAAAATCTATGTTTGAACTTGTTCGAGGTTTAATCGACTCAATGGTATTACTAAGGGCAATATAGTCATTTAACTTGTTTCCCGAGGCAATTCAATATACAAACATGCTATCCAATGCATGTGAATGACCTGTCACAGATAAATTAGGGTCGGGTATTACAAGATGGTTATATACTTGAATGCCCCTGAAAGGTATTAAAAGTTGGTATTATAACAAGAGGCATGACTAAGTCAAGTTGAACCTCGAACTAATTAAAATAGGAGTTTTAAGGTGAAATTGGGAATTTCACAGTTCAAGGATGGCTTAAAATAACGATTTAGAGTTCGAGGGCCGATTTGGGGTTAATCGAAAAAATAGACCAATTAGGGATAAAGTGGTCATTTTGCCACCAAAAATCTAAATTGGGTTATTTGCTGAAAATTTTGATCAAGATTAATCAATTGAAGTATAATATGATCATTGGAAGTATCATAAGAGGTTTAGCAGTGAAAAATTTTAATTCTCGGTATTTTTGGAGCACAAGGGCAAAATGGTAATTTTGCCACTAAAAGACAGAGCGAGAATTTTTTTTAGAAAAGATTTTGGTCCCATTTGATTAAAATTGATCAATTGAAGTGTTATTTGAGGTTGAAAAGTAGAAAAAATGTAATTTCGGTACATTTCGAAGTGTAGGGGCAAAATCGTAATTTTACCATCTCGGGGGTAAATCGGTAATTTTTTGCCCCTGACATTTGTCAAGACCAAGGGATTTTATTCCTTATGGGAATGGATAAATATGAGAATTATGTGGTGGAGAATTAATGAAATAAAAGTCAAATATTTAAAATTTGAGTCAATAGAAATGTGCCATGTGTCATACTTTTAATATTTTATTATTTTCTTAATAAAAAGCAAAAAATCAGATTATTTTCACTCCAAGGGTTGGCTAAAACCAGAACAAAGAGGGGGAAAGGAAGAAACAAGAAAACCTAGGTGAAAATTGGAGAAAAATAGTTGGAATTCAAGGATTTGATCAAGCAAAGGTAAAATTTCTTTAATTTTGCTAGTGATCTAGCTTACCCATGCTTTTCTTTCCATTTTCAATGCATGAAACTTGAGATCTCATGTTGAACCCATGCTGGCTGAATCTTCAAGGAGGAGATTTTGAGTCTTGATTTTACTATATTTAAATGGATCTAGGTGTTTTTAGTTGATTTGTAATGTTAAGTGTGAAAATCTATCAAGAAAATCGATTTTTCCTCTTGAAACCCATTATGGCCAAATATTATAGGGGATGAATGGCTGCTGAAATTGATGCTAAATTGAGGCATTTAAGTGAGATTTGATGAATTATGAATATAGAAATTAAATGGGAATTTTTGGTGCAAAGATACAAATTTTACCTAATAGGGGTAAAGGCGTAATTTGTGGTCTAGGACTGATACACTGACCCACATTTATAGTAATTGAGTATTGTGGATATAATCAGACTATTAGAAATTGAAATGGGTCAAATCGGAGTTAAATTGAGGATTTTAGCCAATTAGACCGAGTGTAGTTTGAATTAGGTCAAATACCGTATTTAACCGATTATTCAGACATTTTGCATCACATTTTGTATATTCATGTAGATTTATAGAGCCTGAATAGTTTATAATAGATAGACACAATTTATTGAATTTTGTGTCACGCATGATGTATAAAGGGTGAACCATCCGACAAGGGAAAAGAAATCTTGTCGGACGATCGAGAATAGGAGTATTTCTACTCCTGATACAGTGAGTAAACTCATTATCATCCTAATTATCTAGAGTAGATTTTATTCAACTTGATGATTTTATGAAAAATCATTTTATTTGGTGAATTGCTTATTTTATGAGAAAATTGTGAAATTTATGAAATAAATTAGATTTATAAAATAAATTAAATTTTTATAAATTGACTTGAAAAATTGAACAATTGATTTTGAAACTAGAGTAATTGGAAACTACGTGTGTTATTGTAAAGTTTGATTTGATTCAATTGGCTTATGATATTATGACATGATTGACTGACTTGTTAACTATACTGAAAAATGTGAATTTGTATGTTTTGCCTGATAAATTACTTAGTGATAAAATTGTCAAATCACGCTATTGATATTTTTATTAAATTGGTGGATTATTAAATGGTTGCTGCAGTGATGGGTTCTGTGGACCATCCTATTAGAGGGGCACAAATCCAGGTACATATGTATATGTATTTCTACCTCGATCGAGAGGCGAGTAGGGTAACGCCTGAGGTAACCATTGGAATTCTCTTCACGCCAAACCACCACGTGAAGGCGAACTCAGCCAACACTAAGGAACAACTATATTTCCAAAAGTAAATATGTGTTTCATGTATATATGAAACTTTTATAACCTTGGCGGACTCGATCGGACTCTGATGACGATCAAGTGTCCTCGAGTATTGGTTTTGGCATAAGCTAGGTTTTCAAGAAAATCATAAGACTATTTAATTGTTTGAACAAAATAAAATTACTTATTCGGGATGGGATAAATCTTTATGCTATGAAACTTATGGGGATGGAAATATTTTATCTATCTCTATTTACTCGTCTTTAGATAGTTTAGATGGTATCTGTTTACTCACTGTGATTTTATAATCTCACCCCCTCATTTCCTCACATTTCAGGCTCAGAGCATTCCATAGTTAGCGGATTTGATCAAGGACCACAGTGAACTTGAATCGACAAGAACTGTAAGTTCACAGTTCTCGATGCATTTTGGTTAGTTGTGGGCCCACGTGTCACTGTAATTTAAATTTCATACTTTGGCTGTTTGTATAATAGTATGTAAAAATATATTTAGTTTTTACGTTGTGAAAAATCAATTATCAATAACTTTATAAAAATTGTTTTATAAGAAAACAACTTATTTTATTGAATATTTTTATTATATTAAAATAGTAAAAAAATTTACTTCAAACAAATATTTTAGACTTCAAAAATTATATTTAATTATAAAATAAATGTTTTCTACTCATCTTCTATACTTTTGCTCGGTTTTGGGGTTTTCGAAGAAAAATGATGAAAATGCCCGTATGAGCCAAAAGACAATATATTTTTATTTTTGAATCGAAAATAATTTTTAATTCTTGAAATGTGATATTCAATAACTGTCGCTCACCAGGGAGATGTGAAAATTGATGCTAAGCCTTGCGGGGTTTCGGTTGGCATTTCGGGTATGAGTGCCTATCGGAACGTGGCGACGGTTGTCATGGGCCCTATGAGGAGTTCCGAGTCGTGACAGTATATTATAAGTTATTTTTTTTTCTAAAACATATATATAAATTTAGCAAATGTTTATTAATTTAGGTATTTTACATATGCTGTAAAATACTATGTACCATATAATTATATTTTGTATGATTTTATTTATTTGTTAGGTAAAATTTTAAAAAATACATAATGTGGTTATTTTACTTATTTGTTAGGTAAAATTTATAAAATGCATGACGTAATTATTTTACTTATTTGTTAAGTAAACTTGTAACACCCTGTACCTTCGTTGGACATAAATAAGATTTTATTGATCAAACAAGTGATCATTTAATGCGAATTGGTGTGCTAAGAAACGTTTAAGAATAAATTATTTCGCACGCGCAGAAGCAGTAATTAAATAATAATATTTTAGTCAGAGATGAATTAGTGAGCTCAAGGATGATCTGGAGGTAAATCGAGACATAATAATGTGTTTCAGGATCAAAGTAAGCGAGTGAAAATTTTTGAAATAAAATAATATTAAAATATTAATATTTTATATAATATCAAAAATTATTCATGAAAAACAGAATATGACTAATTTAAGTGGAGGAGAAGAAATGAAGAATAATTTTGAAGGAAAATGATGAAAAACGTATGATGTGATTTTTATCATGTAGACGCGGTAAGTAAATATTTAAATATTATGGAGACACCGCTTTGAAATTTAATTTCAATGTTTTGATTATACACGTGTAAGGGAAGGAAAATAGATGAAAATTAGAATTTTTACACGTGTTGGAAGGATTAATTTTAAAGTATGAAAATTTGATGGTGGTGTATTAAATTAAATGAAGTTAAGTGATTATATGTGAATTTTATTAGTTTGAAGAAATAAAAATAAAGTAAGGCATAAAATGTAAATTTTATTATTTTAAGAAAAAAATAATGATAATAATAAAATTATGAAAATAAAATGAGTGATAAACTAATAAAGAAAAGTGGTGGAAAAGTTAAACAATATTTGCTTATGTACATGAGACAAGAAAAGAAATGAAATGTTGAAAAGTCAAAATAATTGTTAGTATGAATGAATAAAGAATGAAGACAAAGGAAAGAAAGGACAAAGAAATAAAAGAAGGAAAGAAATGAAAAGAGAAGATAAAGTGGTGGGGGTTGGCTAAGTAAATAAGGTAAGAAAAACAAAAGAAATAAAAGACCAAGGAAGAGTCTAGAAAAGAAAAAGAGAAGTCGGTCAAAGTTGAAGAAGATAAGAAAAAGAATAAAGGAAGAAAGAAATAAGAAGAGGGAAGAATCTAGAAAGAGTTAGGTCGGCAAAGAGAAAGAAAAATAAGGCAAAGAAAGAGAGGAAAAACAAGGAAAAAGGAAGAGAGGAAGGGGCAGACAAAGGATGGGAGCAAGATGAGAAATAACCGAGGAAAAAGAGAGAAGGAAAAAGATGGAAAGAAAAAGGAAAGAAAAGGGCGTGGAAGAGGAAAGAAAGAGCTGATTTTTGGGAGGTAAGAAAGCTAAAATTTTTAAGGCTTTTGTGGTTGATTTTGAGCTGAAAATTTTCAGGTTTTTACTGTAAATTTTGAGGTAGGAAAAATTGATTTTTTGAGGTTTCTATAGTTGATTTTAATGGCTGAAAATGATGAGGATTAGGTGCTGAAAATTCTGCTTAAAGGTTTCTATAGTTTGAAAGCTTAAAGGTGTTGTATTGATGGCTGAAAATTTGTTGGAAATCTTGGAGGTTTTGTGGCCTTGAAATGAGGCTTTAATGACCCAATTTGGGAGGAAGAAAGGGAGGAGAAAGGAGGAGGAGCGGTGGGGCTGCCACCACCGACGGTGGTGGAGAGAACGGGCTACCACGGTGAAGGAAGCCACGTCTGGAGGAAGAAAGAAGAAGAAAAAGACGTGGAAGAGAAAGAAATAAAAAGAAAAAGAAAAGAAATAAAAATGAAAATGGATGAAAAGGAAAAATAAAAAATGGGCCATGTAAGAAATAAAAAAAAAATTGGGCAAGGCCCAATGAAAAATTTTAAATGGGCTTAGCCTAATGTGAGGAAAGGAGGAGAAGCCCATTGAAGAGGGGCCCAAAAAGGAAATGAAGAAATGGAAAAGGTATAATGTAAGTTAGTATTGTATTTTAAGATTTATGGATAGTTTAACATTTTACATATGTTAGAAAAAAAAATATGCAAGTTGTTTAAGAAATTTTAATTAAGTTGCTATACATATAAATGTATAATTAATTATATAAAAATTTAAATGATTGCTAGGAACATTCGTCGTGGAGACGAGCTAAGCGAAATAGGTGACCGAGAAATAGGAAAATTTGAAGTGCTTATGAACAAGGTCCAATAGTAAGGAGAAAAAAAACGAGAAGCTTAATAGTGGTGGGCACTTTAGCAAAAGTAAAGATATTGTGCCAAAGGATTGAGTAAAGGAGTAATTCGAACTCCTAGCATTGTGAGTAAACTTACTATCATCTTAATTATCTAGAGTAGATTTATTTAATTGTGTGATTTTATAGAAAAATGGTTTAATTGGAAAATTATTGTGTTTTATGGGAAAGTGAGATTTTATAAAATAACTTTATAAATTTTTGAAACTTTAATAATGATTTCAAAAATAGAGTAATTGGAGACTTACACTGTGATTTGTGTTGTTTATCCATGATTTTAAATTAAATGGCTTATGACATTGTGGGTATGACTAGCTGTTTTATTTTTATAATATGTTGAAAATATGTGAACTGTTTTGATTTGCCTTGATATATGAAATAATGTTATGTGGGCCATGTCATACTATTGAGATTTTATTGACTGGTGGGATATATATATGTGTATACATATATATATAGAGTGGGCACTGCAGTGACAGGGGTTTCGTGGGCCAGCTTATGAGAGGGGCACGATTCCCAATTATTATGCTTACCTCAATTGGAGAGGTGCGTAGGGTAACTCCTGAGGTGGGATTCGAGTGCACTTCAAGTCAGCCACCGCGTGAAAGTGAGACTCAGCCAACACCAAGGAACGATTGTGTTGTCAGATAGAAAATATGATTATGTGTGTGACAATAAACAACCTTGGCAGGCTCGGGTGAATGCCTCTGATCAAGGTATCTCCGAGCATGGATTTTTGGCAAGGGCCAAGTTTTAAAAAGCACATAAGCTATGTCGAAAAATTGATTGAAGCACAATTATTTAAATTGGAAGGGATGAATTATCATACTATAAAATCTATTGTGAGGGGAAGTTTTTCCTTGTCTCTATTTACTCGACTGTAGATACTTTAGATGGTATCTGTTTACTCACTGGGATTATGTAATCTCACCCCTCTTCCTATCCATTTTTCAGGCTCAAGATAGTTCATAGATAGCTGACACTGTCGAGAAGTACATTTGGAGTTATGACCTTAGAGATCAAAGGTTTATTTTCTAGCATTTTATCCCGAGTCACTCTGCTGTACCTGTACCTGTTAGCTGTTAAAGGTTAAGTCATAGTATTTTATTTATTAACTTATAGACGAAATTCTAAATTTTTAAATAAGCAATAATTTGGAAATTAGAAATTTTAATACATATATTCACGAATAAAATGAAAAAAGTTCGTATTGATTTTTTTATTTTTGATTTAATCTAGTACATGAAAGAATAAATATTATATGAAGATTTAATGTAGTGGATGAACCAAGAAAATCTGGACAAGCTTGTTCGGGACTTGGCGGGTCTTTCCCTATGGTCTCAGACGCCGGTAGTGACCAGGGAATGATCGCTACAAAACTTGTATGCAAAAAGACAGTACGGTGATTATATATCTTAGTAGTTTTGTCAAAGGAGACTGGGTTTTAAGAGAGACCATTTGTGACTCCCTCAGCCTTTCCTGAAAAAACTACAGAAGTAGAGTGTTTTGTCAAGGAGACTATTATAGTCTTTCTTGGAAGCATTTGAAAATATGATCTACTTAGTGCTATTTTTGTATGCATAATATTTTTTTTTGGATATAAGCACCTATAAATATTATAAGGGTTCCGTAGTAGAACTCATTATATTATGTGATACGTGAGAGTTGTTCCCATGCTCAAGCATAATGGGAGTTGTTCCTATAATCTAACATTAAATTAAATTAGACATTTTAATTGATGCTTATTCTGTTGGTGATGATTACTAGCATGCATGCAAAATTTTCGAACTAGTAATATAGGTAAAAATTAAATATGTCTAATCTTAATTGATTAGAAAATTAGATATGTGCCTAATTAAATCGTATGCAATGATGTAGTGATATGGCTTCAAAACAAATTATTGCTGATTTGACCAAAAGTGCCAAACTTGATGGCAAAAACTATGATATCTGACATAAGAAAGTTCAATATCTTCTTAATGAGCAAGAGTTGCTCGATCATTTGACAAAAGAGATGATCCCACTTGAAGCTAGAAACATAGCCCAGCATCGCCGTGACCAAGAGGCCTATGACACTTGGTATAAGAGAGACCGTAGTGCACATTTTACTATGTTAAGCTGCACGCATGATGATCTCATTAGGGAGTTTGAGAACTTCTCAACTGCTAAACAATTGTGGAACAACTAAAATTCAAGTATGGTAAAACCACAGTTACGAGGCTTCATGCCTTGACACTTAAGTTCAATCAATATGTGATGGACTCCAAGCACACTATGGCTGAACACTTAAGGGTTATGTCAACCATGATAAGAGATATGAAAATAGTTGGTTATGATCTCACAGATGAGTAGCAGGTCTTAGTTGTCATTAAGTCACTCCTCGAGTCCTCATAGGGACATGTTAAGCTTGTATTAACATAGAATGAATGGATAAAGACTTTTAATGATATTTCTTGTCATTTACAGCGTGAGGTAGAGCGTAGAGAAGCTATTCGTAGCACTGCCCTGATAGCTCAAGTTGGAAATCACAAAAGGTATGTTCCTCAGCGAAAGAGACAAAAAAAAAAGAAATAATTAGAAATCTAAAGCCCAAAAGTGATGGAGTCACCAAGCGCTAAAGAGGCAAGCGTGGTGGGAAGAAGGATAAGTCCAAGTTGAAATGCTTTAACTGTGGTAAAGAGGGACATTTTGCTTAGGAATGCACTGAGCCTAAGAAGGTTCATCCTCTAAACCGCTTTAAAACTTATGTATGTTCTCATGTGTTTATAGCTTATTCTCTCCTTGATTGGATTGTAGATACAAGAGCAACCAAGCACATAACCTGTAACAATGCAGTAAATGTAGATTACCATCGTTTACCAATGAGTAGACATTTTGTCATGATGGGGAATGAAAAACAAAAAGAGGTCCTAGGAGTAGGAACTTACCAACTCATAATGCACAATGGGTGAAAATGGCTCCTACATGATGTGCTTCATACTTCGTCCGTACGATGTAATCTACTTCAGTTTTAGCATTGATGGGTTTAGGATTTAATTTTACTTTCAAGAATTATAGTTTGTCTATTTTCTTGAAAACACATTTTTTGGTCATGGTTATGTTAAAGACGGTTTGATTATGTTAGATTTGGATTCTAATAATGATATTGCTTTTGCTTCAAATTCTTTTTATGATGTTATAAATGATTTTGCGAAATGGCATGCTAGATTAGGACATATTTTGTAAAATAGAATGTCCAGATTGGCTAGAGAAAGGTTATTGGGCTCAATCACCAAAGTTAAACTTCCTACATGTAAGCCATGTTTTGCTAGTAAGTCTAGCAAAAAGCCTTTTGGGAAGGTTAAAAGGGTTACCCATTTTCTAGAACTTGTCCATGCAGACATTTGTGGGCCTATGAATGTAAAGACACGAAATAGTGCATCTTTTTTCATTACATTCATAGATGATTAGTCACCATATGGATCCATATTTCTATTGTCTCACAGTTCTGAAGCTTTGAATTATTTCAAATGCTTTATGGTAGAGGTTGAGCATCAAAAAGAAAGGAGACTTAAGGTTTTTCGCACTGATAAAGGTCGTGAATACCTATCTAATCAATTCAAAGAATTATGTGAGGAAAAAGGAATACATCGACAATTAACGATACCTAAAACTCCACAACAAAACAATATTGTAAAGAGAAGGAATTGTACCTTGTTAGACATGGTTAGGTCAATGATGGCACAAGCCAACCTTCCAATAAGATTTTGGGGGGATGTCTTTTTTGACCACAGCATATATCCTCAATCGTGTGCCCTCAAAATTTGTTCCCACAACTCCATATGAGTTATGGAATGAAAATAGGCTCAATTTGAAAGGCTAACGTCTTTGGGAATCAACTAGGTATGTACATCACTCATCTCATAAGTATGGGAAACTTGGTCCTGAATCTAATAAGTTTGTATTTATTAGATATTTAGAACATTCTAAGGGCTACCCAATGTATGGAGAACACCTTCATAGAGGGCTAACTGAAATGGAATCTCGTGATGTTGATTTTCTAGAAGATGACTTCCCAACCATAGGTGAGGTTAAAGAAAGCCTTGAGCTTTATGAGATGGAGGAGCCTTAAGAAAATGTATCCCAACATAAGGAAATGAATGTAAAAACACATCCCATCCAAAAGACTATTGAAGTCAGCGAGAGTACACCATTTGAGCTCCATTAAGATTCACAGTTATGAAGAAGTGAACGTAGGCAAATACCCCGTAAATGGTTCGAGATAGAAAGTTAGTCTTTTTTAAGTATTCCTGTGGATATTGATGAACCATCTTTCTATGAGGAAGCTTTAAACTCACCATTATTAGACAAGTGGTTTACTACTATGGAAGATAAAATGAAATCCATGACTGAAAACCAAGTATGAGAGTTTGTTGACCTTCCACTAAGTGCAAAGCAATCAAAAACAAATAGGTTCTCAAGGTAAAGTGCAAAATGAATGGATAAATTGAAAATATAAGGCTTGTTTAGCAGTAAAAGGTTATACCCAAAAAGAAGGTGTGGATTATTAAGAGATGTTTTCTCCTGTGGTAAGATTTGCATTAATTCGCCTTATCTTGGCTATAGTAGCACATCTAGATTTGGATTGTTCCAAATGGATATGAAAACTACATTTCTCAATGGAGAAATCAATGAGGAGATTTACATAATTCAACGAATTGGTTTTCAAGCAAAAAGAAAGGAACACAAGGTGTGTCGTTTGATGCGTTCTATCTATGGCTTAAAATAATCATTCTGACAATGGTATCTTTGTTTTCATCAAGCCATCGTTTCAATAGGGTTTGTGATGATTGAAAAAGACCATTGTGTATATGTAAAAAGATTAAAGAATAAGTTCTTTACTCTTTCATTATATGTGGATGATATCCTATTAGTTGGGGATGGCATGGACGTAATTGTCACCACTTAAAAGTGGTTGTCTTCCACTTTTCAGATGAAAGACATGGGACAAGTTGAATACATCCTCAGGGTTAAGATCTTGAGAAATCGTTTTAAGAAGTTTTTGAGTTTGTTTCAGGAAAATTACATTCAAAGGGTTTTAGAATGATTTTTTATGCAAAACTCTGAGCCTATAGGCACTCTAATGGAGAGAGGTATATATCTCAACATGGAACAATGTCCTAAAACCAAAGAAGAAAAGAAACAAATGGCGAACGTACCATACACAAGTGCTGTTAGAAGTTTGATGTATGCTATGATGTGTACTCGACCAGACATATGCTTTACGGTTGGTATGGTTAGTAGGTACCAAAGTAATCTTGGGACTACCCATTGGGCTGCAATCAAAAGGATACTATGGTATCTAAGAGGAACAATTAATTTGGTTTTATGTTATCAGGGTGGAAATCTAAAATTAGTCGGATATAGTGATGCTGATCACGCCGGTGATAAAGATGTTTGAAAGTCTACTTCAGGATATGCTTTTATACTTAGAGGCGGAGCTATTTCTTAGAGTAGCAAGAAGCAGCATTGTACTGCTCTATATACTATGGAAGCAGAGTATGTAGCATGCTGTGATGCAGTACAATAAGTGGTTTGGTTAAGGAGATTTTTACAAAGCTTGAACATTACTAGGCATCTTAGTGAAGCTATTGTACTTTATTGTGACAACACAGCTGCCATAGCTTATACAATGTATCCTAAGTATTATAAACCAGACACATTCATACTCGCTATCACTACATTCGTGACATCATTGCACAAGGTCTTGTTGTGTTGAAGTACATTTCCACAATAGATATGTTAGTAGACCCATTCACTAAACTTATTGCTCAAAATGTTTTCCAAAAACATATTAGAGGTTTATGATTATTACGCATTCAATATTCATGTACTATTAGTTCTGAACGATTTAATAAATTAAGTCTATTTTGAATCATTTGATCAAATGTTGTTAATTAATTAGGGCACATATCTAAGGTAATTATTGTCACCTGACTTTATAGATAATTTCTATCACACGGGATAATCACCCCAACACTTTGGTAATGTGTGGGAAGAGACTTAAATGATCACAAGGTACCAAGTGTTTTGTGATCTCCTTGTCATATGAGTTGTGAGCAAGGATCTTAGCAATGTCACCATGACTTAGAGTCAGGTTGAGGCTTGTAAGAGTCAAACATGGAGATTATCCATATTCCATGGAGCTAGTGATAGTCGGATTTGAATCTTAGGGGATTCAAGTCAATCCTTTTATAAAGATTGGATCGAGATTCGTGTGGTGGTTTTGACATGACAAACCCTCAATGAAAGATCCACCATAATGTACATTTCGTATTGTATGTGCTATTAGTCGACCGATGGAAGGGAGTGATTGAATAAATCCTTGCTTCATCACTATGTGAGCTTTAAGGACTTATGCAGTCCAAATTTTATACCCTTAGGACTTAGATCTATGATATGAAGTTGAAATTTTGTGTTGCTACTTGTGAGATCTTGTCAAGCCCAACACTATAAAATATTTGCCATGTCATTCATGTGCTTGATAACATGATTGCATACTTGAATACTTCAAAAAAATCATCAAAAAGTCGGTATTATACCTAATGGTACACCTAAGTTGATTTAAGCCTTGAACTAGTTCAAATAGCTATATTAAGATGAAATTGAGAATTTTAAAACCTCAAAATGACTTAATATGGTGATTCAGAGTTCGAGGGTTAATTTGGAGTCAAATTGGAATTTTCATGACGTAGGGGCAAAATGGTTATTTTGCCACCCAAGGGCAAAATTGGAAGTTTACACCACCCAACACTTGTCATGCCCATGGATTTTATCCATTAACATTTTATGTTATGGAAAATTGAAATATTTTATGTGGTGGAGAAAGAAAGCTTAATTGTTAAGTGTTAAATATGGACCAAAGGTATGGTGACAAGTGGCAAGCTTTCATTTCTTTATAATTTACATTAAAAATTATCACATGACCCTCCCATTTCACTCCCATATGTTCGGCCTCACCAAGGAAAAGAGGAAAAAAGGGAAGAACAAAACCCTATTTAGAAGAATTCAAGAGAAATTCACTAAATTTCAAGGAATCAAGTGACAAAAGGTAAGATTTTTCAATTTTAGCTTGAGATCTATCTTTCCTAAACATTCTTTCTCATTATCCATGGTTGAAATTCATGATTTCATGATGAATCCCTTGTTGGCCGAACCTAGAGAAAGAAGATTTGATGATAAATTTAGTTGGAAAACATGTTATTCTAGTGTTTTTAGTTGGTTGGTGATGTGTAGCATGAAAAGCAAAGAGGAAAAAACCATGTTCTTCCATCACCCTCATTGGCCGAATCTTCCTTATGGTATGTTGATGGTGGATTTGATTTTATTTCAAATGATTTGGTTAGGAATTAATGATTTATGGTGCAAAAATCAAGTATGAAAAACCATAGTGTTTATGCACCCGCCATGGCCGAATTTCATAAGGAACCTAGTGATGATGATTCTTGTGATATCTTGTGTTATTTAGTTAGAATTTAATGAATGGTGGTGATGGAAACCGAAAATGGTAATTTTAAAGTATAATTCTTTTAGAAAATACGTTGAATAACAATAAGAAAGTCAAGCTCATTGAGGCACTTTGGTGTATTTTGGGACATTGGAAGTATGATGAATATATTTGGAATCAATTTGGATGATTTGGTTAAATCAAAGGTGGAGAGTTCGAATTAGATAAAAAAAAATCGATCAATTCTGATCACAATTAAACCAATGTGTAACACCGTCTTTAAGTAACTATCCAAACAACCTCATGCACTCATATAGAGCCTAAAATAGTTTTATAATGGTATGACACATATTGAATTATGTGTTGTGTATTATGTATAGGTGGTGAGCCCTCTAACAAGGGTAAAGACATTGTGCCAAAGGATCAAGAATAGGAGTATTTTGAACTCTTGATACTAAGAGTGAACTTGCATTTGAAACTGTTTTGGAAATTTTAATTGAGTTGAGATGAAATGCTTGAATGATTTATATCCAACTTTTTATTTAAAAATGAGTCCACGGGAACAAGCCTTTGACAATTATTTTAATGTTATGAGTGTGTACATTGTGTAAAGAAAATGAATACATGCTCATTTATTGTGTTGATAATGACATGAATGAATGGATAATGTGTATTAATGACCACGGGATTGTTCGAGTAGGGAGTGCACACATGGTCATATTACTATGTATGAGTAGAGGATGTACACATGATGACCAGGGGATGTGCGAGTAGGGAGTGCACACATGGTCTTATTGCTTTGTGCAAGTAGGGAGTACACACATGGTCTTATTGCTATGTGCGAGTAGGGAGTGCACCAGAGTAGAGGAAAATAGGGTGGTGTATGTAATTGCACGTGATTTTATATATATATGCGTGATATAGTGTGCATGATGGAAAAATGTGATTGTATGGTATGTGAACCTTGAGAAATTCTCCTTTATTGTAAATTGATTTAAATTGAGGAAAAGGGTTCTAACACGAAACCCTTATGTGGTTGAGCAAAACCCTCGTTCTGTGACGGTTTGTGATTACACCTCGCTGTAGCAGAAATTCATTCTTGCTGTAGCGCCCTTCCCGCTGCAGCAATAACTTGTCGATTTTGCTATCTTGCTAGAATGATTGATGTAAATTTCTTTTCTTCTCAACTCATGTTGAAAATGGTTGCTTTACCATTGAATGTTTAATAACTCAGGGTCAAGTGGAAAGGGTTTTAATATTAACTTGATTTAAATTGTCTTGTTTCCAAACAAGTGGATCATGGTTCTCAACTTTCCTTATCATTACTACTTGTTCCTTTCTAATGTTCGCTCACTGAGTTTTGTACTAACTATTTTAAAAATTCATGTTTTCAAATCAAGAGGCTGTTGGATCTTAGGTCGAGGAGTCCCCGTAGTTCATCTCCTGGGTAGGTGTTTGGCATTCAATAGCAACCTTTTTACCGTAGTTTCTCCGCTGGAAGTCACGGGTCCTTTTGTTTTATGAATATGTTCAAGTAATGTAAATTACTAAGTTACATGTCTTGAATAGTATATGTATATTTTAATCGATAATGCCATCATGAGTTGGCTACTTTCATACCAGTTGGAATGCGTGTGGATGCATTAGTTGATAAGACGTTAAGTAATATAAATGGGATAGGCTTGCTTGGGCTTGGTGAGCTACGCTCATTGGGCCCATACGTCGATCATGGCTCGAAAATTTGGCTGTGACAAACTTGGTATCAAAGCCCTAGGTTGTTTAGGTCTTAGGATGTTTTTCTTTAGTCCAGCGGAGAGTCGGGTCTTTATGTGGGATCTTTGATTATAAACTGTGAACCGCGACACATCTCATAATCAAGGGACCGCATAAATTCCCTATCTTAGAAACCACCTTATTTCCTTAACTATGACTATGAAATGTGTTTAACAATAGGTGTTTGCTCTTGTTTAGGTAAGCCTGAGACATGGGCCGCCTCAAGACGGATAGGGGAGCAAGATACCCCACTAAGATGATTGATAGGCCACGGGTATCCACCCTTAAGGGGCGAGGTAGACTTGGCAGAGCCACTAGGTCAGTGAGGGTGGATACGCTTGTGAGTAAGAGAGAGGAGGGACAATTTTTAGGTGAGATAGATAGGCCACAAACTAGGGGCATTACTGTTGAGGATTTGGCGGTAGGTCTGTAGGGAGTTAATCGAGTTGTAGAGATGATGGCATCTCGTATGGATGATATACAGAAAGTAGTAGAAGGGAGACATGTAGTGCAAGCGTCCCTTAGTTCACAAGGCTAAACTGACTACCAACCTCCAAAGGGTGAAAGAGGTCAGGTAGAGGTTTCACTTACTAACTTTCGGAAGCTTAAGCCTCATCGTTTACTGGGTCGGATGCATCGGGGAAACCCTAGGTTTTCTTGGACAAGATGGAAAGATTTGTAATGCCATGGGATGTTTTAGCGTTAGATCAATCGAGCTAGAAACTTTTTAATTGGAAGATATAGCACAAGAATGGTATGACTCCTTACGAAGGGGTAGGCCGACAGATGCTGCACTGTTGACTTGGAATGAATTTAGTATAGCTTTCTTAGATCAATTTTTATCACTTAGTGTATGAAATGCTAGAGCTAGAGAGTTTGAGGTGTTGGTGTAGACTCCTAGTATGATTGTGGCATCCCCTTCGGGGCCCACCCTCAAGGTATTATATGGTTTCAATTTATTCTTGGCCCCACCTCTGCAGTGACACACGAGAGCCCGAACCTTCTGATCCCACTCCGGATCGAACCCACGACCTTTTGCTGCCCCCAAAGGGGACACCTTTAACCATTTCAGCTGGGGAGTAAAAGGTCTTGGGTTCGATCTGGAGTGGAATCGGAAGGTTCGGGCTCCCGTGTGCCGCTGCAGAGGTGGGACCAAGAATAAACCCAGACCATATAATACCTATCCACAATGTACAATACATAATTCACCACATTAATGCTTGACCATTATAAAATCAATTCAGGCTTGGTGTATATGTATGAAATGGAATGCACACTACTCGATAACTATCTAGACACAGTGTTCAATGTAGCCTCAATTATGCACCCAATTGCAATGATATTGGCCCAATTCGATTTACTATCCAATTAATAGGCCAATATACTCAATCTAACTCCAAATAAATTCCATTTTTCTTCTAATTCCCCCATTTATCAAACAGTAGCCACTTACCATGAAATGTTACAAAATCACTTTCACATCCTATTTTGGCAATATTCGGCCATGTTGGTACATTAACACTAAAATTCTTCTTACTTAATTTTTTCACCATAAATCATTATTTTCTAATCAAATCTCTTGAATTTAAATCAATTTCACCATCAATAAAACCTCATTGAAAATTCGACTAACTAAGTGTCCACTGACACTAAGATTTTTCAAGCATGATTCTCATACCATAATTTACTATTTTCCAAGCCATTTCTATCATGACATGGAACTCCCATAGGGCCCACGACAATCGCTACGACATCTCAATAGTGATTCATATCCCGAATATCGACCGAAATCCCGTAAGACTATTGTATCAGTTTTCTTACCTCCCTTGTGAGCGTCGATTTCTGAACATCAAATTTTAAATAATTACTAGCCACTTTCAAACCAAAGTGACCAGAAAATGATTCTCGACTCATAAGGGCATTTCGGTCATTTTATAAAAAATTTTAAATCTAGATAATTACGTGTCAAATACGTGGAAAGTACATATTTCAAAATTAGAAACTCGTTTTATTATATAAAATGTTCATTTTTAAACAAAATAGTAATTATCAAAATATAATAAAAAAGAAAAGAAAATATTTAATAAAATATCTTAGTTTCTTATAAAATAATATTTACAGAGTGTTCGGTAAACAAATTTTATAGCGTAAACACAAAATAAAATCATACATATTGAAATATAAATAAGCAGAGTACACAAGTATATTTACAGTGACTCATGGGCCCACGAATACGTAAAAGTAAGGAGTTGCAAAAATCTACTATCGTCCTCCGCAAATACAGCTGTCTACAACTAGTTTGGTCTTGAAATGTTGGAAAGGAGAGTGGTGAGTTTACACAGCTCAGTTAGTAAACAAATATCTCCTAAAATATCTAAAGTGAGTAATAGGAGACAAAGAAAACTTTTTTATATCAAAGGGTTTCATAACATGAAACCTTATTTAAACCAATGCGAGTAATTTGAATTTACGCACATAATATCAAATATGATAATAATAATAGGGCTTATGATTTATCAAAATCGTGGCTCGTGCCATAAAATACATACTTGGGGATACCTTGCCTGAGGCATCTAACTGAGTCCGCCAAGGCTGTTCAAATTTATAATTTTTCCAAAAATGCAATCGATCCTTGGCATTAGTTGAGTTCGCCTTCACATGGTGGTTTAGCGTGAAGTGAACTCTGTTATACCTCAAGACAACCCTACACGCCTCTACAACTGAGATAAAAGTATATAGGGGTTTTATCGTGCCACCTCTATATAGGCCGGTCCACGAGAACCCATCTACTGCAGCAGATAACAATCCACCAATTAACAAAATTTTAACAGCATGACTAGGATATTTTATTACTAACTAGCCTGCACGGCAAACAGCAGTTCATATAATTTTCAACACAATAAACTAGCAGCCAGTCATGTCAGATTTCATAAGCCATATTGATTTAAAAATACAATTTATCATACAACAATTAGTGGTCTCCCAATACTCTATTTTTTAAAACCACGGTAGATTTCTAAATAATGTATGACATAATTTCATTTAACACATCCATTCATAAAACATAAAAATTCATCTTTGAAATCCATTTTTCATAGAATTTACCAAAACAAATAAAAATCACTTTAGATAATTGAAGGGATAGTAAGTTCACTCACAGTTGTTGAAAATCTGAATTTCGGGTTTACTCGGACTAGTGATCCTCAGTATGCAAATGCAAAAATGCGTCCGAATGTCGCTTAAACGAGTTATCGATTAAATTCGACTGATTTCCTGATTAAATGATGATTGTGTCCAAATCACTCCATTTCTCTTCTAATACCTTAATTCATCAAATACATTTTTAAATAACTTAAATTCAGATTAAAATCCTTTAATTTCTCCATGGAAAAATTCGATCATTACGGTGCACTAACACTGTAATTTTTCCTAGTCACATTTCTCACTTAATTTTTCATTTTTTCAAGCCATTTTCCTTGAAATACAACCAATCGCTCATTGATATTTAACCTTCATGGTTCGGTAAATGAAGAACCTTAGAGAAATTGAATGTTTTTCTTATAGTTTTGTTCATAACCATGCTTAACTATCACCAAACATGAAAATAACTAAAAATCAACTAATTTCCATTATCAAATCTCTCTCATACCCATTCGCCCTTCCTCAATTCAGCATGATAACTCAATATTCAGCGATGAAAAATAAGAACTAAAGCATGGGTAAGCTAGGTTTAAAGCAAAACTAAAGAAATTTTACCTTTACTTTGCTTGATTTTTGAAAAACCCTTGAAATCTCTTGATTTTTGGCTAGGTTTTTGTTTTTCCCCCTTTGTTTCCTTTTCTTTCCCTTTGATTCTGGTTTATGCCAGCTTTGGTGAGAGAAAATGAAGCTTAAAAGTTGATTTTATAGTTTAATAATAAAATACTAAAACTTGACACATGGCATAAAGCCATTGGTCCATTATTTTAATTTTTTAACTTTTTCTACTTAATTTCCCATCAGATATATTTCCATATTTATCCATTTTATTTTCAAACAAAATCCTTGATTTTGGACAAATGTTGGTGGTGAAAATTACCGTTTTGCCCCCGGTAAGGCAAAATTACCGTTTTGCCCTTATACTCCAAAAATACCGAGAATTGAAAATCTTTCACTGCTAAACCTCATATTTTACTCCAAATAATCATCCTTGATCAAATGTGATCAAAATCTTTGTTAAAAATCTCCGTTTTGTCCTTAAATGGAAAAATGACCATTTTGCCCATAACCGATCAATTTTACTGATTAACTCCAAATTGGCCCTCGAACTTCGAATCACTATTTCGAATAATGCCTGGACTGTGAAATTCCTTATTTCACTGTAAAATCCCTATTTTAATTAGTTTGAGGTTTAAATCAACTTATTTGCACTTTTAAGTACAACATTGGCTTTTATCAACTCTACCGGGCTATTCAGATATGCAGGCATAATGTCACATATATAAATATCGTGTCAAATAATTTAGGGTCGGGCTTGACAATTTTTCTTGAAACAAAACCAATCCATCACACACACGCAACATGGGGCATTCGGCCATTGAAGGGCACCAATGTATATGTGATTTTCTTCACTTGTTTTCACACTACACATCACTAATTAACCGAAAATAGTAACATATCTTAAAATCAACCAATTCCAACATCATTTCTCTCACCATACCCATTTGGCCTGCCCTAAATTCATCATGATAACATGTGGTTCAACCATGGAAATGAGAAAATAAAGCTTGGGTAATGTAGATCTTAAGCTAAACTTGAAAAATCTTACCTTTCTCCACTTGATCAGTTGGATTTTCATAATTTCTCTTGAATTTTCTTGATTTTTCCTGACTAGGTTTTTGTTTTCTCTTTTTTTTCCCTTTTCTTCCTTTTGTTCTTCCTTTGGCCAACCCATATGGGGTTAAATGGGCTGATTTTTATGCTTTTATAAGGAAAATAATAAAATATTAAAAGCTTGACACATGGCATGTTTTAATTGGTCCATAATTTAAATATTTGACTTTTATACTTAAATTTTCCACCACATCTTTATGTCATACTTATCCATTCCACCATAAATAAAATCCACAAATTTGACAAGTGCTAGGGGTGAAAAATTACAGATTTGCCCTTGGGGCGATAAAATTACCGTTTTGCCCCTATGCTCCAAAAACATCGAGAATTAAAATTTTTCACTGCTAAACCTCATATTATACTCCATATGATCAATCTTGATCAAATGTGGTCAAAATCTTTTCTAAAAATTCCCATTTTATCCTTAAATGGCAAAATGATCATTTTGCCCTTAGATAGTCAATATTCCTGATTGACTCCAAATTAGCCCTCGAACTTTGAATCGCTATTTTAAGTCATCCCTTGTCAAGCCCAGCCATAAAATATCTACCAGGTTATACATGTGACTGATAGAATGACTATATATTTGAACAGTCGGAAAAGTATTTAAAATGTCGGTATTATAACTATAAGTACAACTAAGATGATTTAAACCTCGAATAAGTTCAAATAAAGATTTTAATAGTGAAATTGAAAATTTCACAGTCCAGGGATTACTCAAAATAATGATTCGGAGTTTGAGGTCTAGTTTGGAGTTAATCAAGAAAATTGACCGATTAGAGACAAAACGATCATTTTGTCATTTAAAGACAAAATGGAGATTTTTATAAAAGAATTTAATCACATTTGACTAAGAATAATTATATGAAATATAATATAATTTTTGAAGCATAAAATGAAGTTTAGTAGTGAAAAATTGTGATTCTTGATACTTTTAGAGCACAAGGGCAAAATGGTAATTTTTTCACTAAAGGTTAAAACGAAATTTTTTAGAAAAGATTTTTGACCTCATTTGATTAAGATTGATCAATATTAGTGTTATTTGAGGTTGGAAAGTGAAAATAATATAATTTTGGTACATTTCAGAGAATAGGGGCAAAATCATAATTTTTCTACCTCGGGAGCAAATCGGTAAATTTTTTACCCCAGTACTTGTGAAGACCAAGGATTTTATTTAACAATGGAATGGATAAATATGGAAATAATTGTGGTTGGAAATTAAGTAGAAAAAGTCAAAAAAATAAAAAAAAAATAGACCAATGGCTTTATGCCATGTGGCAAGCCATTATATTTTATTATAAAACCATAAAAATTAGCTTTTAACCTTCATTTTCTCTCACCAAAGTTGGCATAAACTAGAATTGAAGGGAAAGAAAAGAGACAATGGGAAAAACCAAGAAATTAGCTAAGAAATCAAGAGATTTCAAAGGTTTTTCAAGAATCAAGCAAAACAAAGGTAAAATTTCTTTAGTTTTACTTTAATCCTAGCTTACCCATGCTTTAGTTCTCATTTTCCATGGTTGAATATTGAGTTATCATGATGAATTCAATTCTGAAAAATGGGTATGGAAGAGAAATTGATGTTGGATTGGCTTGATTTTGGACTATGTTGATGTTTAGAGGTAGTTAATTATGTTTAGAAGCAAAACCATAGCAAAAATATTAATTTTCCCCATGAATCTTCAATAGCCGAATCTTGCTTGATGTGTATTGATGATATATTGGTTTTGATTCAAGTAAAATGATTGAGAAATGATGAATTAGGGTGAGAAAATGAAGTAGGATGAATTTTAGTGTGAATGCCACACCATAGCCGAAATTTTCAAGAAAAATTGTGAAGATTTTTAGACTAAATTTTAGGTAAATTGGCTGCTGGAAACTGAGGAAAATTGATGAGATTTTAAGGCATTTTGGTAAAATTTGATGAATTATGAAGGTAGGAATTAAATGGGAATTTTCGATGCAAAAATATGAATTTTTACCTAATATGGGTAAAAGTATAATTTACAGTCTAAGATTGATAAATTGACCCGTGTTTACTGTCATTGAGTATTATGGATATAATTGGATGGTTAGAAATTGAAATGGGTGAAATCAGAGTTAAATTGAAGGTTTTAGCAAATTAGGCCGGGTATAGGTAAATTGACCGGACACTACGATTAAATGATTGTTCGAACAATTTCCATCCCATTTCCATGCATGTAGAGCCTGAAATAATTAATGATAAATTGACATAATTTATTGAATTTTGTGTCATTGATTATGGATAGGTGGTGAGCAAATTGATTCGGGTAAGAGACTGCACCCGAGGATGGAGGATATGAGTATTTCTACTCCTAATACTGTGAGTGGATAATTTATCGTCTTAATTATCTATAGTAGATTTTATTAAATTTAATGATTCTATGAAAAATCATTTTATTAGATGAATTGTTGATTTTACGAGAAAATTGTGAAATTTATAAAATAAATTGGATTTACAAAATAAATTGAATTTTTATAAATTGATTTGAAAAATGGAACAATTGGTTTTGAAATTAAAGTAATTGGAGATTGTTTGATTGTGTTTTAAATTATATGGCTTATAGCAATTTATGAGCATGAATGGCTAGATTGGTTTGTGCAAAAATTATATATACTATGTATTTAGCCTTGAGAGGTTAGATTGTGATAAATTGCCATATCATGCTAGTTAAAATTTATAAATAAGGTGGTAGATAAAATAATCACCGCAGTGACATCTGTTCTATGGGCCAGCCTAAGAGAGGGGGCACAGAATCAGACTTACCTTACCTCGATCGAAGAGTCGTGTGTGGGGCATCTCTAGAGGTAAAGTTTGAGTGCACTTCACGTGGACCGCCGCGTGAAAGTGAGACTCAGCCAACATCAAGGCATGGCTAGATATTCACCTGTAAAAAAATATATGTTCGGTTGCATACCACACTAAACAGCTTTGACGGTCTCGGTCAGATGCTTGGGCCGGGGCATCCTCGAGAATGATTTTGGCATAAGCCAAGTTAAGTTTTTAACAGATAAATAAGCCATACTAAATATTAATTTAATCGAGTAAAATAATTCTATTTTGCTCGATAGAATATTTTATTTGTCTCTACTCAATTGAAATAAGTTGAGATAAGACGAACGGTAATATGAAGAAAGAATTTGAAATTTGTCTCCATTTACTCGACTATAGATATTTTTGATGGAGTCTGTTTACTCACTGGGATTTTATAATCTTACCCCTCTTCCTATTCACATTTTAGGCTCAGGATAAGCTGTAGATGGCTAGTTGCATCGAGGATTGCAATTGGATTGCATTCCCAGAAAAGCTGTAGGTTTTCAGCTTTTAATGCATTACGGTTAGTTGTGGGCCCACGTGTCACTATAATTTAAATTTCACACTCTGATTTTTTGTATACTAGTATGTAAAAATATATTTAGTTTTTATGCTGCGAAAATTATTTATTGATGTCTTTATAAAAATTATGTTATAAAAAAATTTATTATTTTATTGAATATATTTATTTTATTCAAATAGTTCAATTTTTATTTTGAAATGAACATATTAGGCTTATAAAATTATTTTCAATTATTAAATATATGTTTTCTACTCATCCTCTATACTTTTACTCGATTTCGGAGTTTTCGAGGAGAAAGGATAAAAATGTCCCTATGAGCTAGAAGAGAACATATTTTCGTTTTTGAATTCAAAAGAACTTTTTGATTTTTTCTATATGATGTTTAATGATTATTGCTCACTAAGGAAGTGTGGAAACTGATACGAATGCCTTGCGAGGTTTCAGTCAGTATTCGGGGTGTGAATACCTATCGAGACTTTGCGGCAGTTGTCAAGGGCCCAATGGGGAATTTATGGACGTGACATCCATGGACTGTGAAATTCTTAATTTCATCTTTAAAATCCTTATTTTAACTAGTTCGAGGTTTACTTAAGCTTCGTTGTACCTCTAGGGGCAATACCGACTTTTGATGATTTTGTCGAGATACTCGAGTATGCCAGCTTGTTGTCAAGCACATAAAGGACATGGTAAGTATTTTATTGATTCGGGTTTTACAATGACAGTGTCGGAGTATGATATAAAATTCACACAGCTGTCTCGACATGCACCTTGTTTAGTTTCCACATAGGAGATGAAGATCCAAAGGTTTGTGGATGGGCTGGTGGAACCATTGTTTAAGGCTATGGCCTATCGAGATTTCAATACTTACTCTGCGGCAGTGGATTGTGCTCAACGAATTGAGATGATGACCAATGAGAGTAGGGCCGCAAGAGATAGAGCAAAAAGAGCCAAGACAGAGGGTTATTAAGGTCATAGAGATTTTGACAGTGAGATTTTGTCTTCTAGCCGGCAAGGCCCACAGAGGGGATCAAGGTTACCACAACGGAGGAGTGATGTGGTGAGTGCCAACGTTAGGTCAAGGCAAAAAACTTTTAAAGGAAGGAGGTAGCAATAATGTCAAGCCCAGCCCTAAAATATCTATCAAGACATTTATATATTTGATATTATGCCTGCATGTTAAAATATCTTAGAAAAATGGATAAAAGCTGTTATTGTGCTTAGAAGTACAACTAAGTCGATTTATGCATCGAACTAATTAAAATAGAGATTTTAAGCTAAAATTCAGAATTTCATAGTCCAAGGATGACTTAAAATGGCAATTCAGAGTTCGAGGGCTGATTTGGAGTCAATCGAAAAAATTGACCAATTAGGGGTAAAATGGTCATTTTGCCATTTGAGGACAAAATGGGAATTTTTGGAAAAAAATTTGACAACATTTGATCAAGATTGATTATTTAGACTATATAGAACATAATTAGAGTTTGAGAAGTGAAAAGTTTTAATTTCGATATTTTTTTGAACATAGGGGCAAAACGGTAATTTTGCCACTCTAGGGGTAAAATTGTAATTTTACACCACCAACACTTGTCAAGCTGTGAGACCCTATAGAATTTGTTAAAAGCCAGTATTGTACCTAGTGGTACAATTAAGTTAAATCGAGCCTTGAACTAGTTCAAATAGAAATTCTAAGAGGAGTTTGAAAATTCTAACACCCACAGAATGACTTAGAATAGTGATTCGGAGTTCAAGGTCCAATTTGGAGTCAATCGGGAAAATTGACCGGTTCAAGACAAAACGATCATTTTGCCATTTGATGATAAAATGGTGATTTTATGCAAAGATTTGATCACATTTGACTAAGAATAATTATATGAAATACAATTATGATTATTAGAGTATAAAATGAAGTTTAGCAGTGAAAAATTATGATCCTGGTATTTTTGGAGCGTAAGGGCAAAATGATAATTTTACCACTAGAGGACTAAACGGGAATTTTTTTGAAAAGATTTTTACCCCATTTGATTAATATTGATCAATATTAGTGTTATTTGAGGTTGAAAAGTAGAAATAATGTGATTTCGGTACATTTCGAAATATAGGGGTAAAATCGTAATTTTACCATCTGGGGGGCAAAATGGTAATTTTCCACCACCAGAACATTTTTTTTACAGCCATGGTCATCTTTTATTCACATCTTGACTTTGACTAATCATGTGCTGGAGAAATTTGAAAGAAAAAGTCAAAAAAGTTAAAAAATGGGCCAATGGCATTATGCCATGTGGCAAGCTATTTTATTTTATTATTAAAGACTTAAAATCAGCCATAAAACCCATTTTCTCTCTCTAAATTTGGCACAAATCAGATTCAAACGAAAGGAAAAGAGAACAAAGGGAGAAAAGCAAAAACCTAGCCAAAAATTCAAGAAAAAGTGTGATTTTAAAGAAAAATCAAGTGAAAAAGGTAACATTTCTTCACTTTTGCTTATGATCTACAATACCCATGCATTTCTTTCCATTTTCTATGGTTGAGAGGCATGATATCATGATGAATTCAATCCTGAAAAATGGGTATGGATGACGATTTGAAGTTGGAATAATTTGATTTTAGACTATGTTAGTGTTTAGAGATAGTTAAGCACGTTTATAAGCAAAATCGTAAGAAAAAAATTGATTCTCTTTGTTGTTCTTCATTAGTCGAACCTGGTGTGTTGACGATCAACGAGGAATTGTTTTCATTTCAAATGAAATGGATTGGAAAATGATGATTTATGGTGAGAAAACGAAATAGGAAAAATTTTGGTATTTTTGCACCATTATTGCCTGAAAATTTCATGAAGAAAAGTGAAGATGGATTTGCTGAATTTTAAGTTAATTGACTTGAAATTGATGAATTAAAGCATTGGAAAAAAAATGGAATTAATCGAAGCTATATCGGACGTGTGTATCGATTTATTGGGTAAAAGATTGAAATAGGCCATTATGAGGTTTAGGCAAAATTTAGACACATTTTTGCAATTACCTATTATGCATTAGTAATTTAAATTAGTTTATGTTAGCTTAGGGGCAATATAGTAAATTCCTTAATTTTATTGTGAGACCCTGTCAGATTTGTTAAAAGCCGGTATTGTACCTAGTGGTACAATTAAGTAAATTGAATCTTGAACTAGCTCAAATAGAAATTCTAAGAGGAATTTGAAAATTCTGAAACCCACAGAATAGCTTAGAATAGTGATTTGGAGTTTAAGGTCCAGTTTGGAGTCAATTGGGAAAATTGACCAGTTAGGGACAAAACAATCGTTTTGTCATTTGATGATTAATTGGAGATTTTTAGCCAAGATTTGATCACATTGGACCAAAAATAATTTTATGAAATACAGTTATGATTCATGGATTCTAAAGTGATATTTAGCAGTGTAAAATTTTGATTCCCGAAGTTTTTGGAGCATAAGGGCAAAATGATAATTTTGCCACTGGAGGACTAAACGAGAATTTTTTTTGAAAGGATTTTGCCCCATTTGGTTAATATTGATCAATATTAGCGTTATTTGAGGTTGGATAGTGAAAATAATATAATTCCGGTACATTTCGGAGTATAGGGGCAAAATCGTAATTTTACATCTCAAGGGCAAAACGGTAATTTTTCACAACCAGAACATATTTTCCAGCCATGGTCATCTTTTGATCATATCATGATTTAGAATAATCATGTGGTGGAAAAGAATTGGAAGAAAAGGTCAAAAAGTTAGAAAAAATGGGCAAATAAGCATGCGACGCGTGGCATGCTTGATTATTTTATTATTAAAGCTTAAAAATTAGCCATTTCAACCCACTTTCTCTCTCTAATTTCGGCACACACCAGATTTAAGGGAAAGAAGAGAAGAACAAAGGGAAAAACAAGAAAACCTAGGTGGAAATCCAAGGAAAAGTGAGATTTTCAAGGAAAATCAATTGAAAAATGTAATAATTCTTCACTTTGGCTTATGATCTACAATACCTATGCTTTTGTTCTTGATTTCCATGGTTGAATATTGAGATATCTTGATGAATTGAATTCTGAAAAATGGGTATGGAAGAAGAATGATTGTTGGATTGGCTTGATTCTAGACTCTGTTAGTGTTTGGAGATAGATTAGCATGTTAGTAAGCAAAACCGTAAAAAAAAAAAAATTGATTTCCCCATGAATCACTCAAGGTCGAACCTAGTGTGTTGAGAAACAATGAGGAATTGTTTCATTTCAAATGAAATGATTTCAGTTGAAATGAAATAAATTAGAAAATGACAAATTAAAGTGAAAAAGTTTAGTAGGAAAAATTTCAGTGCTAATACACTGTAATGACCAAATTTTTATTCGAAGAAATTAAAGGGTTTAAATGCTGAAAAATTGTTATTTTGAAATGGTATGCGGTGAATTAAGGTATTAGAAAAAGAATGGTGCAATTTGGAATCAAATCGGACGTATTGACCAATTAATCGGGTAATTGGTCGAAATTAGGCAATACCGCGTTAAAGCGATAATCGAACGCATTTTTGCATTTGCGTATCATGCGTTAGCAATTTAAATTAGTTTATATCAGTTTAGGGGCAATATAGTAAATTCTTTAATTTTATTTTGTGTCAAGGTGGTAAGACGTCTGAACAAGGCAAGGGAATCGCGCCTGAGGACTATTAATCTGAGTGCACCCTGAATCCGGATTTCCGACACTGTGAGTGAACTTGCATTTCAAATTATTTTGGGAAATGCACAATGTATTGAAAATGGATAATCTAAATGATTTTATCCAAATTTCTTAAAAATACGTGCCGGGAACAAGCCCTTGAAAATAAATGATTTTATGTGGTGGATTGTGGTATGCATGAAAGCATGAAATTATGTGGTGAATTGTCGTATGCATGAAAGCATGGAATTATGTGGTGAATTGTGGTATGCATGAAGGCATGAAATTGTGCTGTCATATATGTGTAAATATGTGAGATGTATTGATATTTAATTGTGTTGATATATAACCGTACATGTGTACAATGTGGGGGTTGCACATGAGCTGGTGAGATTGAGTGATATTGTTTGTGCATGAGATGCACACGATAACTTCAGCTATGTGCGCGATGTGGGGGTTGCACATGAGCTGGTGAGATAGTGGTGATATTGTGTGTTTGTGTGTGAAATTCAGTATCATTTAATTATAAATTAAATTGAAGTGAGGGGAAGGGTTTGATAATAAATGGGATCAAAATGATTGTATTCCAAATATGTGCATCATGTTTGATTAACCCTCCCTGATATTATTGCTTGTTCCTACCTAATGTTTGCTCATTGAGTTTTGTACTCACCGTTTTAAAAAAATTCATGTTTTCAAATCAGGAGATTGTAGAATCCTAGATCGCGAGATCACGTAATTCATCTCCTGGTAGGTGTCTGACATTCAATAGTTGCCCATTTTTATTGCAAATGTCTTCGTTGGAAGTCGTGGGTGTTTATTGTATTGTGAATTCAATCTAATTATGTGAATATGTGTGAGCAATGTAAATTGTTAAATACATGACTGGTATAGTGCATGTCTATTATTATTGATAATGCCGTTGTGATTTGGTTGCGTCCACACCCGGGGAAAGGTGTGTGAGTATGTATGATTGGATATGCCATTGCTAAATTGGCTTTGTATGCACACAAGGTGCATTACATGTGTATGCATCACACAGTAGTACGATGAGTAAAGTAAATGGATAGGCTTGCTTGGGCTTAGTGACCTATGCTCAATGGGTCCTTGCGCCGGTCATGGCTCGAGAATTGGGGTCGTGACAATGTTGGTATCAGAGCCCTAGGTTGTTTAGGTCCTAGGGTGTTATGTTCGAGTCCAGCGGAGAGTCGGGTCTTTATGTGGGATTTTTAATTATGAACTGTGAGCCGCGACACATTTCATAATTGAGAAACCACATAAATTCCCAATCTTAGAAACTACCCTATTTCCGTAACTGTGTTTAATAACGGGTGTTGCTCTTGTCTAGGTAAGAATGCCACCTAAGACATAGGCCACCTTGAGATGAGTGGGGGAGCAAGATGTCCCCATTGAGATGGTAGATAGGCCACGGGCACCCACCCGTAAGGGTCGAGGTAAACGTGGTAGGGTCACTAGGCCGGTGAGGGCAGATACACCCAAGAGTAGCAGAAAGGATGGACAGCCTGTAGGTGAGACTGTTAGGCCACCGACTGGAGGCGTTACTGTTATGGATTTGGCAGTAGGCCTGCAGAGAGTTAGTCGGGTTGTAGAGATGATGGCAGCTCGAATGGATGATATACAAAAAGTAGTAGAGGGGAGACATGTGGAGCGAGAGTGCACTAGTTCCCAGGGCCAAACAAACCGCCAACCTCCCGAGGGTGACAGAGGTCAGGTAGAGGTTTCACTCACTAACTTCCTGAAACTTAAGCTTCCATCATTTACGGGGTCAGATGCATCGGAGAAACCCCAGGTTTTTTTAGACAAGTTGGGGAAGATTTGTAACGCTATGGGATGCTCTAGTTCTAGATCAGTGGAGCTAGTAGCTTTTCAGTTGGAGGATGTAGCACAGGAATGGTACGACTCCTTGCGAAGGGGTAGGTCTACAGATGCTATACCGCTTACCTAGAATGAATTCAGTACAGCTTTCCTGGATCAATTTTTATCGCACAGTGTGCGAAGTGCCAGAGCCAGAGAGTTTGAGGCATTGGTGCAGACTCCGGGCATGACGGTGTCAAAGTATGATATAAAATTTACGCAGCTGTCTCGACATGCACCATATTTGGTTTCAACTGAGGAGATGAAAGTCCAAAGATTTGTGGATGGACTGGTGGAACCACTGTTTAAGGCTGTGGCCTCCTGAGATTCTATACGTACTCTGCAGCAGTAGACTGTGCTCAACGAATTGAGATGAAGACCGGTGAGAGCAGGGTCGCTAGAGATAGAGCAAAAAAGGCCAAAAGAGAGGGTTATCAAGGCCGCAGAGATTTCGGTGGCAGAATTTCATTCTCTAACCGTCAAGGACCACAGAGGGGATCAAGGTTTCCCCAACGGGGAATTGATGTGACGAGTGTCAGCGCTGGGTCAGGACAGACCACTTTTAGTGGAAAGAGACAGCCACAAGATTTCAGGCAGAGTAGTCAAGTTATTCAGTCCTGCGATAATTATAGGAGACCACACAAAGGACAATGCTATCGTCCTGTAAGGACTTGTTTTAATTGTGGCCAGCCTAGACAAATGTGGAGGAATTGCCCGACAGCCCAACAACCACAAGGTTTGGTTCGCGGTTATACTCGGCCAGCTTTGTTTACTCATTCGATAGCTGTTTCAACTGGCCAGGAAGTTAGCGAGACACGAGCTAAAGGTGCTGGTCCTTCTTCTCGAGGTAGACTATTTGGGTCTGGACATCGAAGTTCCGCAGGAAGAGGCCAAGAGAGGGTGTATGCTTTAACTCACCAAGATGCCTAGATGTCCAATGCAATAGTTTCAAGTACTCTTTCCATCTGTAATATGGATGCTAGAGTATTGTTTGATCTTGGATCTACTTATTCTTTTATCTCTCCATGCTTTGCATTTCGATTGGGTAAAGACTGTATTAAGAGAGAAGAACAATTAGTGGTATCTACTCCTTTGAATGAGGCATTTATGACTGAATGGGAATATGAGTCCTGCGTAGTCCAAATCAAGGATAAGAACACCCTAGTGAATTTAGTGGTGTTAGACACCTTGGATTTTGATGTTATATTGGGAATGGACTGGCTGTCACCTTATCATGCCAGTGTAGGCTATTATCATAAGATAGTTAGATTTGATTTCTCGAGTGAGCCATCATTTAGCATCTAGGGGGATAAAAGTAATGTTCCGACCAATTTGATATCAGCCATATCTACCAGGAGGTTATTGAGGCAGGGCTGTCAAGGTTACCTGGCAGTGGTAAGGGATAACCAAGTAGAGGTCGGAGATATAAGTCAAGTGTCGGTAGTGAATGAGTTCATGGATGTATTTCCTGAGGAACTATCGGGATTACTTTCGGAGTGAGAGATTGAATTTTGCATAGACTTGATTCCTGATACTAGACCCATATCCATACCCCCATATCGGATGGCACCAGCAGAGCTCAAGGAGCTCAAGGATCAGTTGGAAGATCTGCTAGACAAAGGTTTCATTCGTCCAGTGTCTCACCATGGGGAGCACCGGTGCTATTCGTAAAGAAGAAAGATGGGTTACTTAGACTATGCATTGACTACTGATAACATAATAAGGTAATAGTGAACAATAAGTACCCACTCCCAAGAATAGATGATCTGTTTGATCAGTTACAAGGGGCACAATGTTTCTCTAAGATAGATTTACGATCTAGGTACCATCAATTGAGGATCCGGAATGAGGATGTGCCAAAGACCGCATTTCAGACCAAGTATGGACATTATGAGTTCTTAGTGATGTCGTTTGGGCTTACCAATGCCCTTGCAGCCTTTATGGATTTGATGAACCAAGTGTTCAAGCCCTACTTGGACAAGTTTGTAGTGGTATTCGTTGATGATATCCTGGTCTACTCGAGGAGTCAAGAGGAGCATGATCAGCATCTTAAGATAGTGCTCCAGACTTTGAGAGAACATCAATTGTATGCCAAGTTCTCCAAATATGAGTTCTGGCTTCAAAGTGCTACATTCTTGGGACATGTGGTATCTAAGGATGGGGTACAAGTGGATCCAAAGAAAGTTGAAGCAGTGGAGAAATGGCAGAGGCCAACATCAGTTACAGAGATTAGAAGCTTATTAGGGTTGGCAGGCTATTATCGTTGCTTTGTTAAGGATTTCTCCAAAATAGCTGCCCTTCTGACCAAGTTGACACGTAAGGATACAAAATTTGTGTGGTCAAATACTTGTGAAGATAGCTTTGAGAAGCTTAAGACATGTCTCACCATAGCTCGAGTGTTGAGCCTACCACAGGGCAAAGGGGGTTATACAATATATTGTGATGCCTCGTTGGTTGGTTTAGGATGCATGTTAATGCAACTCAGAAAGGTGATTGCATATGCATCAAGACAACTTAAACGGCATGAACAGAGTTACCCCACACACGATTTGGAGATGGCAACAATCGTATTTGCCTTAAAGATCTGGAGACATTATTTGTATGGTGAGACTTGTGAGATATATACGGGCCACAAAAGTTTGAAATATATATTTCAGTAGAGGGATCTTAACTTGCGACAACATAGGTGGATGGAGTTGCTAAAGGATTATGATTGTACTATTCTTTACCATCTTGGTAAAGCTAATGTAGTGATAGATGCCCTAAGTCGAAAGTCGATGGGTAGCCTAGCACATATCTCAACAGATAGGAGATTGTTGGTTAGAGAGATGCATAGCTTGGGAGACATGGCTGTACATTTGGAAGTCTCCGAGATAGATGCATTGCTAGCTCATTTCAAAGTAAGGCCTGTCCCAATGGACCGAATTAAGGAAGCACAGAGTAAAGACGAGTTTGTAGTGAAGGTCTTAGAGGATCCTTAGGGAAAGAAAGAGAAAATGTTTACCAGAGGCACAGATGGAATGTTGAGGTATGGAACCAGACTCTATGTGCCAGATATCGATGGGTTGAGGAGAGAGATATTGGAGGAGGCTCACATGGCAGCCTATGCGATACATCCAGGAGCTACAAAGATGTATCAAGATTTGAAAGAAGGGTACTGGTGGGAAGGACTTAAGAGAGATGTGGCTGAGTTTGTTTCCAAGTGTTTAGTGTGTCAACAGGTTAAAGTAGAGCACCAAAGGCCAGCAGGATTACTACAACCATTACCAGTGCTCGAATGGAAGTTGGAGCATATTGCAATGGATTTTGTGACGGGTTTGCCTCGAACTAGTGGGTGTTATGACTCGATCTGGGTTATAATAGGCCGGTTGATGAAGTCAGCTCACTTTCTTCCAGTCAAGACCACTTATGGGGCTGCTCAGTATGCCCAGCTCTATATAGATGAGATAATACGATTACATGGCATTCCTGTTTCTATAGTGTTGGATAGAGGGACACAATTTACTAGTAGATTCTAGGAAAAGTTACAGGAAGCATTGGGCACTAAGTTAGATTTTAGTACAGCTTCCACCCCCAGATTGATGGACAGTCTGAACGAACCATACAGACTTTGGAAGACATGTTGAGGGCATGTGTAATAGACCTTGGAGTGAAATGGGGTCGGTATTTACCCTTAGTGGAGTTTACTTACAATAACAGTTTCCAATCTAGCATCCAAATGGCACCATTTGAAGTACTATATGGAAGGAGGTGCAAGTCACCCATTGGATAGCCAGAGGTGGGTGAAAGGAAACTTTTGGGGCCTAAGTTGGTGCAGGACGCCAGTGATAAAATCTGTATGATTCGCTAGAGGATGCTTACAGCCCAAAGTAGGCAAAAGTCTTATGCTGATAACCGACAGACGAATTTGGAGTTTCAAGTGGGAGACCATGTATTTCTAAAAGTCTCGCCAGCCAAAGGGGTAATGAGGTTTGGTAAGAAAGAGAAACTAAGCCCTTGGTATATAAGACTCTTCGAGATCTTAGAGAAGGTCGGAGCAGTGGCATATCGATTGGCATTACCGCCAGACCTTTCTAATATACACCTTGTGTTCCATGTGTCGATGTTGAGGAAGTATAATCCAAATCCTTCTCATGTGATATGGTATGAAACTATTCAATTACAAGATGATTTGACTTATGAGGAACAACCGGTAGCTATTCTTGACAGACAAGTCAAAAAGCTCCGATCAAAGGATGTCGCCTCAGTGAAAATGTTGTGGCAAAATCACACCAGTGAAGAGGTAACATGGGAAGCTGAGGAGGAAATGCGGACAAAGTATTCAAACCTCTTCGATATGTAAAGGTAAGCCACTCTACTTTGAATTTAAATTCGGGGATCGAATTTCTATTGGTGGGGGAGAGTGTGAGACCCTGTCAAATTTGTTAAAAGCCGGTATTGTACCTAATGGTACAATTAAGTAAATTGAACCTTGAACTAGCTCAAATAGAAATTCTAAGAGAAATTTGAAAATTCTGAAACCCACAGAATAGCTTAGAATAGTGATTCGGAGTTGAAGGTCCAGTTTGGAGTCAATTGGGAAAATTGACTAGTTAGGGACAAAACGATCATTTTACCATTTGATGATTAAATGGAGATTTTTAGTCAATATTTGATCACATTAGACCAAAAATAATTTTATGAAATACAATTATGATTATTGGATTATAAAGTGATGTTTAGCAGTGTAAAATTTTGATTCTCGGTGTTTTTGGAGCACAAGAGCAAAATGGTAATTTTGCCATTGGAGGACTAAACGGGAATTTTTTTGAAAGGATTTTGCCCCATTTGGTTAATATTGATCAATATTAGCGTTATTTGAGGTTGGACAATGAAAATAATATAATTTCGGTACATTTGGGAGTATAGGTGTAAAATCGTAATTTTACCATCTCAGGGGTAAAACGGTAATTTTCCACCACCAGAACATATTTTTCCAGCCATGGTCATCTTTTGATCATATCATGATTTAGAATAATCATGTGGTGGAAAAGAATTGGAAGAAAAAGTCAAAAAGTTAGAAAAATGGGCAAATAAGCATGCGACGCGTGGCATGCTTGATTATTTTATTATTAAAGCTTAAAAATCAGCCATTTCAATCCATTTTCTCTCTCTAATTTCGACACACACCAGATTTTAGGGAAAGAAAAGAAGAACAAAGGGAAAAACAAGAAAACCTAGGTGGAAATCCAAGGAAAAGTGAGATTTTCAAGGAAAATCAATTGAAAAAGGTAATAATTCTTCACTTTGGCTTATGATCTACAATACCTATGCTTTTGTTCTTGATTTCCATGGTTGAATATTGAGATATCATGATGAATTGAATTCTGAAAAATGGGTATAGAAGAGGAATGATTGTTGGATTGGCTTGATTCTAGACTATGTTAGTGTTTGGAGATAGATTAGCATGTTAGTAAGCAAAACCGTAAAAAAGAAAATTTGATTTCCCCATGAATCACTCAAGGCCGAACCTAGTGTGTTGAGAAACAATGAGGAATTGTTTCATTACAAATGAAATGATTTCATTTGAAATGAAATAAATTAGAAAATGACAAATTAAAGTGAAAAAGTTTAGTAGGAAAAATTTCAATGCTATGCACTGTAATGACCGAATTTTTATCTGAAGAAATTGAAGGGTTTAAATGCTGAGATGTATTGATATTTAATTGTGTTGATATATAACCGTACATGTGTACAATGTGGGGGTTGCACATGAGCTAGTGAGATTAAGTGATATTGTTTGTGCATGGGAGGCACACGATAACTCCAGCTATGTGCGCGATGTAGGGGTTGCACATGAGCTGGTGAGATAGTGGTGATATTGTGTGTGAAATTCAGTATGATTTCATTATAAATTAAATTGAAGTGAGGGGAAATGTTTGATAATAAATGGGATCAAAATGATTGTATTCCAAATATGTGCATCATGTTTGATTAACCCTTCCTGATATTATTGCTTGTTCCTACCTAATGTTTGCTCACTGAGTTTTGTACTCACCGTTTTAAAAAAATTCATGTTTTCAGATTAGGAAATTGTAGAATCCTAGATCGTGGGATCATTGTAATTCATCTCCTGGTAGGTGTCCGGCATTCAATAGTTGCCCGTTTTTATTGTAAATGTCTCCGTTGGAAGTCGTGGGTGTTTATTGTATTGTGAATACAATCTAATTATGTGAATATGTGTGAGCAATGTAAATTGCTAAATACATGACTGGTATAGTGCATGTATATTATTATTGATAATGCCATTGTGATTTGGCTGCGTCCACACTCGGGGAAAGGTGTGTGAGTATGTATGATTGGATATGCCATTGCTAAATTGGCTTTGTATGCACACAAAGTGCATTACATGTGTATGCATCACATAGTAGTACGATGAGAAAAGTAAATGGATAGGCTTGCTTGGGCTTAGTGAGCTATGCTCAATAGGTCCTTGCGCCGGTCATGGTCCGAAAATTTAGGTCGTGATATTTATTCTGTGTCAAGGTGGTGAGATTTCTGATAAAGGCAAGAAAATCGCACTCGAGGATTAGCAGTCGAAGCGCTCGAATTCGACTGTCGAAAAACCTGTGAGTGAATCTACATTTCAAAAATGGTTTTGCGGAATATGAACCTATTTGAATAAAATGCTTGAATGATTTTATTCAATTTTCCTTAAAAAAGAATGGGTACCATGGGAACAAGCTTTTCATGAAATATTATTTTATTGATGTGAAATTTGATTGTGTTGAATATTGTTCATCTATATGATGCTTACATGTATGGTTAGGAAATTTATGTGAACTTGATGTAATCGTGCACGTGTGAAGTGGGAAATGCACATGCCTGTAATGGTGTGCAAAGTGGGGATGGCGATACGTAACACCCACGTTTCCTCGAAATTCAGAATTAAGCAAAGTGGGGGCGACGACACGTAACGCCCACGATTCCTGGAAATTATCACGCGTGAACTTTGGTGAAGCGTGATTCGCTGTCCAGGGGCTTGCAAGGACGACAATACATAATGCTTGCAAGTGCTTAGATAAATGTCTCTTTTAACACCAAGGATAGTGATGACTTGGTGGTATATATATGATCGCTCATGTCTTTGTGTATATATGTGTGATTGTATAGTATGCGAATTGCCTTAAATTGAGAAAAAAAAGATTTAACACAAAACCCTCGTACGGTTGAGCGAAACCTTCGTGCAGCGAAAGGTTATGATTTTGCTTCACTGCAGCAGAAATTGTCGATTTTGCTATCTAGCTAGAATAAATCCTGAGGTAAGTGGAAAGGGTTTAAATATTTGTTAGATCAAAAACTGTCTCGTTTTCAACCGGTGCATCATGATTGTCAAATTTCCTGATTGAGATTGCTTATTCCTTTCTAATATTCACTCATTGAGTATTGTACTCACATTTTATAAAAATTCATGTCTTCAGATCAGGAGACTGTTGGACCCTAGATCGAGGAGTCCCCATAGTGCATCTCTTGGGTATGTGTCTAGCATTCGATAGTAATCCTTTTTATTGTAAATGTCTCCACTGGAAGTCATGGGTCCTTTTGTATTGTGTATACACTCAAACAATGTAAATATGTGTATGCAATGTAAATTGCTAAATACATGACTGGTATAGTGCATGTATATTATTATCGATAATGCCTTTGTGTTTTGGCTATGTTCACACCCAGAAAAAGATGTGTTTGTATGCATGATATGACAATATTTTTTAAGCAAGAGTAAATGGATAGGCTTGCTTGGGCTTAGTGAGCAATGCTCATTGAGCTCATGCGGCGGTCGTGGCTTGAGAAATTGGGTTGTGACACAAGCCTATGGGTATCATCTATTGATTTTTATGCTATGGATAAGTGAGAAAATATGTGTGGTGGAGATAAAAAGATTAAATTTTTAAATATTTAAAGTATGGCCAATAAAATGGTGCCATGTGTCAAGCTTTTAACACTTTATTATTTCCTTATAAAATGGCACAAATCAGCCCATTTCTCTCTCATCATGGTCGGCCAAGAGAGGAAAAAAGAGAAGAAAAGGAAAGAAAATAAGAACATAAACCCTAGGTGCCAAAAATTCAGGAAAAAGTTTTATTTTTCAAGGAAAATCAAGTGAAAAAGGTAAGATTTATTATGTTAAGTTTGAAATCTATCTTCTTTATGCATTTTTCCTTATTTTCCATGGTTAAAAAGCATGTTTTCATGGGGAAACCATGGCTGGTCAAATGGGTATGGAGAGAGAAATGATGTTAGATTGATTTGATTTTGAGTTATGTTAGTGAATTTAGTTAGTTTAGCATGTTAGTAAGCAAAACAACAAGAAAAAATTTGATTTTCCTTAGTGTTTTTCAAGGGCCGAACCTTGCTTGAAGTGTGAGAGTGATGGATTGATTTTTATTTCAAGAGAATTAGTTAGAAAATGAAGAATTATGGAGAGAAAATTAATCAGGAAAAATTATGATATTAGTGCACCATTTTGGCCGAATTTTCCAAGAAGGAATATGAATGTGGCTTTGCTGAATTTTAAGGTATTTAGCTTGACATTGGTGATTTGAAGCATTAGAAAAGAAATGGAGTTGGTTGGATCTAAATCGGACGCGTATATCAATTTATCGGGTAAAAGACCGAAATAGGCCAATACGATGTTTAGGTAAAATTTAGGCATTTTGCATTTCATATCATGCATAAGCATAGAGTCTAGGTTAGTTTGTTTTTATTTAGCATCAATGTAGTAAATATTTTGATTGTACACTGTGTTTAGGTGGTGAGTCCTCCGAAAAAGGCAAAGAGATTGCGCCTGAGGATCAGTAGGCACAGTGCCTCGAAAAATATGAAAATTTGACATAGTGAGTAAACTTATTATCATCTTAATTATCTAGAGTAGTTTTATTAAATTGTGAAATTTTATGGCAGAATGGGTTTAAATGGCACATTGTTATGCTTTATGAATAAATGTTATTTTATAAAATGATTTTATAAATTTTTAGAAATTAAATAATGATTTTGGAAAAATAGAGTAATTGGAGATGGTTTATTTGTTGTATTATAATTGTGTTTAAATTTAATGGCTTATGATAATATACGAGCATGAATGGCTAAACTGATTTTGTGTTAGAATTATATGTACTGTGAATTCAGCCTTGAGGGGCTAGATTGCGATAAATTGCCATGTCATGCATATAAAGATTTTATAAATCATGTGGTAGATAAAATAATCACTGTAGTGACACCGGTTTTGTGGGCCAGCCTATGAGAGAGGGCACTGAATCATATTTACCTTACCTCGATCGGAGAGCCGTGTGTGGTGTGTCTTTGGAGGAAAAGTTTGAGTGCACTTCACGTGGACCACCGCGTGAGAGTGAGACTCAGCCAATGGCAAGGCATGGCTAGATTTTTAAATGTAAAAATATGTTAATGTGTATACTACACTGAATAGCCTTGGCGGTCTCAATCAAATGCTTCGGCTGGGGTATCCTCGAGAAGGATTTTGGCAGGAGCCAAGTTAAGATTTTGAGAATTCATAAGCAATATTATTTATTCGAGCATAAGCCATATTAATTATTCGAGTAAAATAATTCTTTTTTGCTCGATAAAATATTTTATTTGTCTCTACTCGATTGTAATGAGTTGAGATAGGGTGAAATATTATACAAAGAATGAGTTTGAATTTATCTCCATTTACTCAACTTTAGATAATTTAGTTGGTATTTGTTTACTCACTGGGATTTTATAATCTCACCCCCTTATTTCCTTACATTTCAGGCTCAGAGTATTCCATAGTTAGTAGATTTTGTCGAGGACCATCAGTTGGACTTGAATCAACAAAAGCTGTAGGTTCCCAACTTTCAATGCATTTTGGTTAGTTGTGGGCCCACGTGTCACTGTAATTCTATTTTCATACCTTGGTTGCATGTATACTAGTATGTAAGAATATATTTAACTTTCACGCTATAAAAATTATTTACCGATAGCTTTATAAAAATTATTTTATAAGAAAATAGTTTATTTTATTGAGTATTTTTATTATATTCAAATAGTCAAATTTTTACTTCAAACAAACGTTTTAGATACTTAAATTTATTTTTAATTATGACATATGTGTTTTCCCACCTATTTACTACGTTTTTGGTTGGGTTTAGAAATTTGGAAAAAAAATGACGAAAATGCCCCTATGAGGCGAAAATTGATTTTCCACTGTTTTGAGTAGAAAAAAGTTTAAAATCTTTTTAGAAAGGATGTTTGGAAATGATTGCTCACAAGGGAGGTATGAAAACTGATACGAAAGCCTTGCGGGGTTTTGGTCGATATTCGGGGTGTGAATACCTATCGAGACTCCACAGCGGTTGTCACGGGCTCGAGGGGAGTACCGGGTCGTGACAAATAAGATTCAAGGTGGAGTAGTCAGGCTATTCCTTCTTGTGATACTTGTTGAAAACGACACAGAGGATGATGCTACTTTACTACAGGAGCTTATTTTAGTTGTGGCCAGCTTGGACATATTTGGAGGAACTGCCCAATGGCTCAACAACCGCAAGGTTCTATTCGCGGTTCTACTCAGCCAGCTTTGTCTGTTCTTTCGACAGCTATCTCAACTGGCCAAGAGGTTAGCGAGACAAGAGATAAAGGTGCTAGTGCTTCCTCTCGAGGTAGACCATCTAGGTTTGGATGTCAAAGTTTTGTAAGAAAAAGCCAAGCGAGGGTATATGCTTTAACTCCCCAAGAGGCTCAAACATCCAATGCAGTAGTCTCAGGTACTCTTTCCATTTGTAATATGAATGCTCGGGTATTGTTTGACCTTGGATCTACCCACTCTTTTATCTCTCCATGTTTTGCACATCGGTTGAGTAAGAATCGTGTTAGGAGAGAAGAACAATTAGTGGTATCTACTCCTTTAAAGAAGGCATTTGTGGCAGAATGGGAATATAAGTCTTGTGTGGTTAGAGTCAAAGAAAAACATACTTTGGTGAATCTAGTGGTGTTAGACAGCGTAGATTTTGTTGTGATCTTGGGAATGGATTGGCTATCGCCTTGCCATGCTAGTGTGGATTGCTATCATAAGTTGGTTAGATTTGATTTTCCAAGTGAGCCATCGTTTAGTATTTAAGAGGATAGAAGCAATGTTCCAACCAACTTGATATTAGTTATGCCTACCAGAAAGCTGTTAAGACAGGGTTGTCAATGTTACTTGGCTATTGTGAAGGTTACCCAAGCAAAGGTTGGAGATATAAACCAAGTGTCAGTAGTGAATGAGTTTGTGGATGTATTTCCTGAGGAACTACTAAGTTTACCTCTAGAGTGAGAGATGGAATTCTGTATAGATTTGATTCTTGATGCTAGACCCATATCCATACCCTCGTATCGAATGGCACTGGTAGAGCTTAAGGAGCTTAAGGATTAGTTGGAGGATCTGCTAGATAAAGGTTTCATTCGCCCCAATGTCTCACCATGGGGAGCACCGGTGCTATTTGTAAAGAAGAAATATGGGTTACTTAGACTATGCATTGACTATCAACAACTTAATAAGGTAACAGTGAAGAATAAATAGTCTCTCCCAAGAATAGATGACTTGTTTGATCAGCTACAAGGGGCACAATGTTTCTCTAAGATAGATATGCGATTTAGGTATCATCAATTGAGAATTCGAAAGGAAAACATACCCAAGACTATATTTCGAACAAGATATGGACATTATGAGTTCTTGGTGATGTCGTTTGGGTTTACTAATGCCCTTGCGGCTTTTATGGATTTGATGAATTGAGTGTTCAAGCCCTATTTGGACAAGTTTGTAGTGGTGTATATTGATGATATCTTGATCTACTTGAAGAGTTGAGAGGAGCACGAGCAATATCTTAAGATAGTGCTCCAAACTTTGAGAGAACATCGATTGTATGCCAAGTTCTCCAAATGTGAGTTTTGGCTTGAAAGTGTTGTATTCTTTGGACATGTGGTATCTAAGGATGGGGTACAAGTCGATCCAAAGAAAGTCGAGGCAGTGGAAAAGTGGTCAAGGCCAACATCAATTACGGAGATTATAAGCTTTTTAAGGTTGGTAGGCTATTATCGTCGCTTCGTTAAGGATTTCTCGAGAATAGCCGCCCCTCTGACCAAGCTGACACGTAAAGATACAAAATTTGAGTGGTCAAATGCTTGTGAGGATAGCTTTGAGAAGCTTAAGACATGTCTCACCACAACTTTAGTGTTAAGTCGACCACATGGCATAGGAGGTTATATAGTATTTTACGATGCATCGCTGGTTGGTTTAAGGTGTGTGTTAATGCAGCATGGGAAGGTGATCATATATGCATCAAGACAACTTAAAAGGCATGAGCAGAATTACCTCGCACACGATTTGAAGATGGCAGCAATCGTGTTTGCCTTAAAAATATGGAGACATTACTTGTATGGTGAGACTTGTGAAATATATATGGACCACAAAAGTCTGAAATATATATTTCAGCAGAGGGATCTTAACTTGCGACAACGTAGGTGGATGGAGTTGTTAAAAGATTATGATTATACTATTCTTTACCATCCTGGTAAGGCAAATGTAGTGGCTGACGCCTTGAGTCGAAAATCGATAGGGAGCTTGGCACATATCTCTACAGACAGGAGATTTTTGATTAGGGAGATGCATAACTTGGGAGACATGGGTGTGCATTTGGAAGTTTTCGAGGTAGATGCAATGCTAGCACATTTTAGAGTGAGGCTTGTCCTAATGGACCGAATTAAAAGAGCGTAAAGTAAAGATGAGTTCGTAGCTAAGACCTTAGAGGATCTTCATGGAAAGAGAGAAAATATGTTTACCAAATATATGCCGGATAGTGATGGATTGAGGAGAGAGATATTGGAGAAGGCGCATATGGCAGCCTATGTGGTACATCCAGGAGCTACAAAGATGTATCAAGATTTAAAGGAGGTGTGTTGGTGGGAAGGACTTAAGAAAGATGTGGTTGAGTTTGTCTCAAAGTGCCTAGTGTGTCAACAAATTAAAGCAGAGCACCAAAGGCCTGTAGGATTACTATAGCCGTTACCAATGCTTGAATGGAAATGGGAACATATTGCAATGGACTTTGTAACGGGTTTACCTCGACCTAGTGGGGGTTATGACTCGATTTGGGTCAAAGTGGATCAGTTAACGAAATCATCTCATTTCTTTCTAATTAAAACTATACACAGGGCTGCCTAGTATGCCCATCTTTATGTAGACGAGATAATAGGATTGCACGGCACTTCTGTTTCTATAGTGTCACAGTTCATTAGTAGATTTTGGGAAAAGTTGCAAGAAGCATTAGGCATTAAGTTGGATTTTTGTACGACTTTTCACCCCCAGATTGATAGACAGACTGAACGGACAATACAGACATTAGAAAATATGTTAAGGGCATGTGTAATAGACCTTGGAGTGAAATGGGATCGGTATTTAACCTTAGTGAAGTTTGCTTATAATAACAGTTTCCAAACTAACATCCAAATGGCACCATTTGAAGCATTATATAGAAGAAGGTGCATGTCACCCATTGGATGGCTAGAGGCAGGGGAAAGGAAACTTTTGAGGCTTGAGTTGGTGCATGTGAGACCCTGTTGACTTTGTTAAAAGACAGTATTGTACTGAGTAGTACAATTAAATCGAGCCTTGAACGAGTTTAAATAGAAATTCTAAGACGAATTTCAAAATTCTGAGGCCCACAGAATGGCTCAGAATAGTGATTTGGAGTTCAAGGTCCAGTTTGGAGTCAATCGAAAAAATTGACCGGTTAGGGACAAAACGGTCATTTTTTGATTTGTTGATTTATGGAGATTTTTAGTCAAAATTTGATCACATTGGACAAAAAATAATTATATGACATACAGTTATGATCCCATAATCATAAAATGGTGTTTAGCAGTGTAAAATGATGATTTTCGGTGTTTTTGGAACACAAGGGTAAAATAGTAATTTTGCCATCGAAGGACTAAACGGGAAATTTTTTGAAAGGATTTTGCCCCAATTGGGTAATATTAATTTATATTAGTGTTATTTGAGGTTGGACAGTGAAAATAAAACAATTCCGGGACATTTCGGAGTATAGGGGCAAAACCGTAATTTTGCCATCCCGGGGGCAAAACGGTAATTTTCCACCACCAGAATAATTTTTTCCAGCCATGATCATCTATGGATCAGATTTTTACTTGATTAATCAAGTGGTGGAGAAAGAATGAGAAAAAAAGTCAAAAAAGTAAAGAAAACGGGCCAATCACATGGTGCCACGTGGCAAGCTTGTATATTTTATTATTTAAGCCTAAAAATCAGCCTTTAACCATCATTTTCTCTCTCCAAATTCTGGAAAAGAACCGATTGAAGGGAAGAAAAGAAGAACAAAGGAGAAAAACATAAAACCTAGGCCAAAATCCATAGATTTCAAGTGTTTTTCAAGATTCAAGCAAAACAAAGGTAACTTTTCTTTAGATTTACTCTAACCCTAGCTTACCTATGCTTTTGTTCTTGATTTCCATGCTTGAACATTGAGATATCATGAAGAGTTTAATTCTGAAAAATGGGTATGAGTATGGATTTGATGTTGGATTGGATTGAATTTAAACTATGTTGGTGTTTAATGGTAGTTAAGCATGATTATGGAAAAAAGTGGAAGAAAGAAATTTAATCTCATGGTAGTTCTTTGTTAGGCCGAACCTAGGGTGGAGAGTGCATGAGGAAAATTGGTTCATTTCAAATGAAATGGTTTCATTTGAAATGAAGGAAATTAGAAAATGACAAATGCAAGTGAAAAATGCAGTAGGAAAATTTTCAGTGCTAATGCACTGCATTGGCCGAATTTTTCCATAAAGAAATGGAAAAGGTTGGATGCTGAAATTGGCATTAATTGAATGTTCTGTGGTGAATTAAAGTATTAGAAAAAGAATGGGCCAATTCAGAATCAAATTGGACATAATAGCCGATTAATCGGGTAATCGGTCGAGAGTAGGCAATACCGCGTTAAAGTGATAATCGGACGCATTTTTGCCTTTGAGTATCATATGTGAGCAATTTCAATTGGTTTATATTAGTTGGGGACAATATAGTAAATTCCCTAATTTTATTCTGTGTCAAGGTGGTGAGAAGTCCGAGAAAGGCAAAGGAATCGTGATTGAGGACTGTTAATCTGAGAGCATCTGGAATCCGGATTTGTGAGAAGGTGAGTGAATTTGCATTTCAAATTGTTTGGGAAATGCACATTGTATTGATTAGGATAATTAAATGATTTATCCAAAGTTTTTAAAAATACGTGCCGGGAACAAGCCTTTGAGAAAAATGATTTATGTGGTAAATATGTGTTATGCATGAAAGCATAAAATTGTGTTATGCATGAAGGCATAGAAATTATTTGATATGTATGAAGACATAGAAATTATTTGGTATGCATGAAGGCATAGAAATTAGGTGATATGCTTGAAGCATGGAATTATGTGGCATGCTTGAAGGTGCGAAATTATGTGTTCTTATAACGTGTTGTCACATATGTGTTAATACGTGCAATGTATTATGTGGTAAATTGTGTTATGCATGAAGGCATGAACTATTATTTTATTGATGTGAAATTTGAGTGTGATAAATGTGTACATTGTGATGATGTTTACATGGATGGTTGAGAAGTGTTGTGAAAGTGTTACCACCGTGCACGTGTGAAGAAGGAAAATGCATATGCCTGAATGGTATGCATAGTGGGGACCGCGAGACGTAACGCCCACTAATGCCTTGAAATTCAGAATTGAGCAAAGTGGGGACCGCGAGACGTAACGCCCACGATTCCTGGAAATGTTCACGCATGAACTGTGGTAAAGCGTGATTTGATGTCCAGGAGCTTGGCAGCGACGCTGAGTGATACCGCTTGCCGAGTGCTCTGATACTCTAGCTATGTGCCCGATGTGGGGGTGCACATGAGCTGGTGAGTGCACATGGTGCACATGATGATGACTCTAGCTATGTGCCCGATGTGGGGGTGCACATGAGCTGGTGAGTGCACATGGTGCACATGATGATTATGACTCCAGCTATGAGCTGGTGAGATTGAGTGATATTGTTAGTGCACGAGGTGCACATGAGTTGGTGAAAGAATGGTGATATTTGTGTGATTGCGCATGAAATTGACTGTTATTCAATTAATAACCAAATTAAATGAAGGGAAGGGTTGGAAAAATAATTGGATCAAAATGATTGTGTTCCAAAATGTGTGCATATATGTATATATGTTGTGCATTGATAGATAATGCTGTGTAATGATTATAACCATACGTGTGAATGATGATTTGGGGCTCATAGAGGATAAGATTGCTGTGTGATCCCCATACCTGTGTGTAGAATGGGATGCTGTGTGATCCCCATGCCTGTGTGTAGAACGGGATGCTGTGTGATCCCCATGTCTGAGTCAATAATGCTGAGTGATACCCCTTACCAATTGATTTCTGTCTACTAATTTGGAAGGGATGCTGAGTGATACCCCTTACCAAATGATTTCTGCCTATGAGTTTGGAAGGGATGCTGAGTGATACCCTTTACCAAATAATGTTTGCCCAAGAACTTGGCGGCAAAGCTGAGTGATACTGCTTGCCAAGTTCCTTGATAAATGTTTTTCCACTAAGGATAGTGAATATTAGCAGTGTATATGATTGTTTATGTATTTGTGTATATATGTGATTGTAGGGTATGCGAATTGTTTGAAATTGAAGATGAAAATATTTCAATGACATTAAATATGATTGTCATGCATCTGTGTATATCAACATGATGCCTATATGTATTATTGAGAAATTATGTGAAATTGAGTGTACTGAATCTGTGTACCCTTGTAATGTGCTGATATGCATTATTAATAAATTATGGTGAAATTGATGCAACCGTGCATGTGCGGAATGGGAAGTGCAATGCCGGTTGAATGATAAAGAGTGTGATAATTACGACCGTGCATGTGCGGAGTGGGAAGTGCAATGCCGGTCTAATGATAAAGGTTGTGATAATTACTACCGTGCATGTGCGGAGTGGGAAGTGCAATGCCGGTAATGATGTATGAGTTGAGAGTATAGTAGAGTGTTGGAAAAGATGGGACAATGAATGAGATAGAATAATTGGTGAATTAAATTGTACGTGGTACATATGCATATATATAAATTGTACGGGTTGTGAAACCCTTATTATGTGACGGTTTGTAAACAACCGTCGATTTACTACTTTGATAGAATGATGAGTGTGAATTCAAGGATGTTTAATCCTTGAATGCATAACAAATTCCTGGGTAAGGGAAAAAGGGTTTGAAACATTAGTTAGTTGAAAATGGCCTTATTTTCAACCAGTGCATCATGATTGACAAATTTTCTGATGAGATTGCTTGTTCCCCTCTAATATTCACTCACTGAGTTTTGTACTCACATTTTCAAAAATTCATGTTTTCAGATCAAGAGACTGTTGGGCTCTAGATCGAGGAGTCCCCATAGTGCATCTACTGGGTATGTGTCTGGCATCCGATAGTGATTCCTTTTGTGGTAAATGTCTCCGCTGGAAGTCTTGGGTCCTTTGTATTATAAATACAATTTAATTATGTGAATATTTATATGTAATGTAAATCATTAAATACATGACTGGTATAGTGCATGTATATTAATGTTGATAATGCCATTGTGATTTGGCTGTGTTCACACCCGAGAAAGGGTGTGTGTATGTATGGTTAGTTATGCCATTATTAATTGGCGCTGTATGCACTTTGAGAGCATTACGTGTGAATGCATCACACAGTAGTACGATAAGTAAAGTAAGAGAAAATAGGCTTGCTTGGGCTTAGTGAGCTATGCTCATTGGGTCCTTGCGCCGGTCATGGCCCGGGAATTGGGTCGTGACAGTGCAGGACGCCACCGATAAAATACGTATGATTCGCTAGAGGATGTTTACAGCATAAAGTAGACAAAAGTCCTATACTGATAACTGATGGAGGGACTTGGAGTTTCAAGTAGGATACCATGTATTTTTAAAGGTCTCACCAACCAACAAAAGTCAAATTGGAATTTTCATGACATAAAAGCAAAATGGTCATTTTGCCACCTAAAGGTAAAATTGGAATTTACACCACCCAACATTTGTCATGCCCATGAATTTTATCCATAAACATTTTATATTATGGATAATTGAAATATTTTATGTGTGGGAGAAAGAAAGCTTAACTGTTAAGTGTTAAATATGGACCAAAGGTATGGTGACAAGTAGCAAGCTTTCATTTCTTTATAATTTATATTAAAAATCAGCACATGACTCTCCCATTTCACTCCCATATGTATGGCCTCACCAAGGAAAAGAGGAAAAAACGGAAGAACAAAACCTTAGTTAAAAGAATTCAAGAGAAATTCACTAAATTTCAAGGAATCAAGTGACAAAAGGTAAGATTTTTCAATTTTAGCTTGAGATCTATCTTTCCTAAACATTCTTTCTCATTATCCATGGTTGAAATTCATGATTTCATGATGAATCACTTGTTGGTCGAACCTATAGAAAGAAGATTTGATGATGAATTTAGTTGGAAAACATGTTATTCTAGTGTTTTTAGTTGGTTGGTGATGTGTAGCATGAAAAGCAAATAGGAAAAATCCATGTTCTTCCATCACCCTTATTGGTCAAATCTTCCTTATGGTATGTTGATAGTGGATTTGATTTTATTTCAAGTGATTTAGTTAGGAATTAATGATTTATGGTGTAAAAATCAAGTATGAAAAACCATAGTGTTTATGCACCCACCATGGCCGAATTTCATAAGGAACCTAGTGATGATGATTCTTGTGATATCTTGTGTTATTTAGTTAGAATTTAATGAATGGTGGTGGTGGAAATCAAAAATGGTAATTTTAAAGTATAATTCTTTTAGTAAATACATTGAATAACAATAAAAAAGTCAAGCTCATTGAGGCACTTTGGTGTATTTTGGGACTTTAGAAGTATGATGAATATATTTGGAATCAATTTGGATGATTTGGTTAAATCAAAGGTGGAGAGTTCAAATTAGATAAAAAAAAAACCGATCCATTCCGATCACAATTGAACCAATGTGTAACACCGTCTTTAAGTAATTATCCAAACAACCTCATGCACTCATATAGAGCCTAAAATAGTTTTATAATGGTATGACAGAATATATTGAATTATGTGTCGTGTATTATGTATAGGTGGTGAGCCCTCTAACAAGGGTAAAGACATTGTGCCAGAGGACCAAGAATAGGAGTACTTTGAACTCCTGATACTGTGAGTGAACTTGCATTTCAAACTATTTTGGAAATTTTAATTGAATTGAGATGAAATGCTTGAATGATTTATATCCAACATTTTATTTAAAAATAAGTCCTAGGAACAAACCTTTGACAATTATTTTAATGTTATGAGTGTGTACATTATGTAAAGAAAATGAATACATGCTCATTTGTTGTGTTGATAATGACATGAATGAATGGATAATTTGTATTATTGACCAAGGGATTATGCGAGTAGGGAGTGCACACATGGTAATATTGCTATGCACGAGTAAGAGATGTACACATGATGACCAAGGGATGTGCGAGTAGGGAGTGCACACATGGTCTTATTACTTTGTGCGAGTAAGGAGTGCACACATGGTCTTATTGCTTTGTGCGAGTAGGGAGTGCACACATGGTCTTATTACTAGGTGCGAGTAGGGAGTGCACCAGAGTGGAGGAAAATAGGGTGGTGTACATAATTGCACGTGATTATATATATATATATGCGTGATGTAGTGTGCATGATGGAAAAATGTGATTGTTTGGTAGTGAACGTTGAAAAATTCTCCTTTATTGCAAATTGATTTAAATTGAGGAAAAGGGTTCTAACACGAAACCCTCGTGTGGTTGAGCGAAACCCTCATTTCGTGACGGTTTGTGATTAATTCTTACTGCAGCGCCCTTCCCACTGTAGCGATAACTCGTTGATTTTGCTATCTTACTAGAATGATTGATGTAAATTTCTTTTCTTCTCAACTCATGTTGAACATGTTTACTTTATCATTGAATGTTTAATAACTCAGGGTTAAGTGGAAAGGGTATTAATATTAACTTGATTTAAATTGTCTTGTTTCCGAACAAGTGCATCATGGCTCTCAACTTTCTTCATTATTATTGCTTGTTCCCTTCCAATGTTCGCTCATTGAGTTTTGTACTCACTATTTTAAAAATTCATGTTTCTAGATCAAGAGGCTATTGGATCCTAGGTCGAGGAGTCCCCGTAGTTCATTTCTTAAGTAGGTGTTTGGCATTCAATAACAACCCTTTTACTGTAGTTTCTTCGCTGGAAGTCATGGGTATTTTTGTTTTATGAATATGTTCAAGTAATGTAAATTACTAAGTTACATGTTTTGAACAGTATATGTATATTTTAATTGATAATGCCATCATGAGTTGGCTACTTTCACATTAGTTGAAATGCAAATAGATGCATTAGTTGATAAGACGTTAACCAATATAAATGGAATAGGCTTGCTTGGGCTTGGTGAGCTATGCTCATTGGGCCCATGCGCAGGTCATGGCCCGAAAATTTGGCTGTGACACTACTTTAGCATGATTTCCAAGGGTAAAAAATGATACGATCTAGTGAAAAATGACTAGGAAAGCAATTAGATCTTAATAGATTGACATGAGTATCCAAGGAAGAGTCATTATACATCTCACATACATTGTCTATAACTCATTGCCTGGGTAGTTATAAAAAACATTAGCTGCTAGATATAACCATGAGTTTAGACACATAAAGAGATTCTGCATAGGTTTTACATGTAGGAGGGATTAGAGATGCAAAATCTTGTGTGATTAAAATGACTTGGGGTATGATGAGAACTCGAACAATGTTATGTTAGTAAAATGGTAACTTAATATCTCATTGCTCATCAGTACCTTTATTTTCTCGTTGGTCGCGGGTTCTGTTTCCCTTGTATGACAATGAATGGAGAATGAGCTAAATTGAGAATGGTATAAGTTGATGCCAAAGTGTATGAGTGGGAGATATTGCATTTAAATGTGGTGCGTCCACATAGCATGCCCCTTTATTAATTAGTCGTGGATAATTAACTAATATTCAATTGATTAATATGAGATATTGTTTTGATATAACTTAATTGAATAATTAATAATAAATGTTTGAGATAAGATAAATTTAAATTTAATTTGTTTTAAGTTAAATTATCTATCTATTGTATTAAAATTTAATTTGTTTAAATTTAAATAAAGATTAATTATATTTAAGTTTAATTTGTTTAAATTTAAACATATCCTATCATTATATCCTTAATATGTCTGTAAATAGTGAATAGACGTACTAGTTTCAACATGCAGCAAAAGAGTGAATGCGAATTTTTTGTAAGTCAGAAAAACCAAAAAAACTCTTTTTGCTTTTTTTTTTCTCTTTATTGTTTGGGCACCATCAAAGGCCAGAGGATTTTGGAACGTGTACTTCCTTGTGAAGGACTCTAGTAACTGCTCCATAACAACGAGAGTGAAGAGATTATTGTGTGCACGAAGGAAGATTTGTAAGATAAGCTTATTCAATCAGAAAGGGAGTGGAATATTTATTTGAAAAGGAAAGCCCACATCCCAACATAAAGAGACCTCAATTTAACCCTCAAATGCACTCTCCCCAACTCTAAGTCGACTCTCAAACGAAGTAATTTTTTCATATTTTCTTGAGTTTCATTGTGAGTCTACTGTCACCTGAAATTACATTTTCTTTTCATTCACCTTTCAAGCTTCATGTTCTGATGCACACACACATATGTAGAGCCAATCAAAGCATTGATTTGTTTTCACTACAAAACATTTGGCAGTCCAAATCTCATTTTATAACTTTATCAATCAATCACAGTGCTGATTTTTTTGGTGACGTAGCTCGTTCAGTCGTTCTATGGTCAAAACTCCATCTACTTTAATCACCCACTTTGAAAAGAGATAGTAGATGTCGTTTTTCGACTCTTTTATCCCTTTGCCATCGTGATGACAACTTATGATCTTCGACAAGCACTATTGATTTTGTCGCTTTTTTTGTTGGGTAGACTCTAGTTGGAATTAGGTTCTGAAATTTTCTTTTGCCTTCAACTTCAATTTTTTCACCTTCCTTTGAAATTTACAAGCCGTTTGACAAGTTGAAACATTTTCCTGCTTATAGTAATTTGCTTTAGCCCTACACCTCAGCCACGCAGCCATATAATTTCAATCACGACCATATGACTATATTATTTTTCTTTTGGGTAGGGAAGAAATGTTTTTTCATCTTAGGAGTGGATTACACAATTATGTATCATTAAGTCTTGTAATTTTGTAAATTAGAGCTATTCATGGTCAGGTCAAGTCAAGTTCAAACTAAATCTAAGTAAGACATTAACAATATACATGCTTTCCCATGTCAGATCCAAATAGATTATTCAAGTCTCAACTTCTGTCTAAATTTGATCCTAAATAAAAGAGATACAGTTAAGGATTGTCCAAATGCTGTGTCTTTTTCCAAACCAAAAAAAAAAAAGATTAGAATACATAATAAGAGAAAATAATTGGAAAAAGAACCCTAAATTGATAATTGATAGTTGGAAACATGATAAAAGAAAATTAAAAGGTAGATAGACAATAATTTGAATAATTTATCTCAATGAGATTAAACTTGAGGTGTTCACTAATGGAAGCAAAAGTTGGAGTGATTTTGAAAGATTAGTTAGCTGGAAAGTTGGATCTTTAAGAATATTGATTTTGGAGTGAGTGGTGTTGGGAGATTTGGAGGTGAAACCAACTACACTTTGGGATGAGTGGCTAATTCTAAATATTCTTAATTTAGAATTCAAAACTTACATTCCTTTTACGCAAGTTCTGGTTTTTATTTAATCTTTTACTGTTTTTTCTTTTTCTATTATTGAGGTTTAAAATGTGGCTAAAGCTTAGCATAATTTTTAAAGTTCACAATTATAGTAAAACCTCTATAAATTAATATTTTCTGGATTAAGAAAATTTATTAATTAATCTAGATATTGTTTAATTTATAAATTAATAATTTATTAATTTATACATAAATAATAAAATTAATTTATTAAGGTATTCTATGTTTTTTTTTCCAAAACATTCAACTTTATACATGTATTGTATATTGTGTGTCAAACCCTACTCTATAAAATAATTACGATGTCATTTACATGCTTAATAGAATGTTTGCATATTTGGAAAGTTCGAGAAATCGTTAAAAGACGATATTGCCCCTAATGATACCATTAAGTCGATTAAACCTCGAATAAATTCAAATAAGGATTTTAAGACTGAAATTGAGGATTTCACAGTCCAGGGATTACTCAAAACAATGATTATGAGTTCGAGGTCCGATTTGGAGTCAATAAAAAAAATTAACCGATTAGGGGTAAAATGGTCATTTTGCCATTTAAGGACAAAATAGAGATTTTTATAAAAGAATTTGATTACATTTAACCAAGATTAATCATTTGAAGTATAATATGATTATTTGGAGCATAATATGAAGTTTATCAGTGATAAATTTAATTTCTCATTTTTTTTGAAGCATAAGGGTAACATGGTAATTTTGTCACTAAATGACAAAATAAGAATTTTTAGAAAAGATTTTGGCCTCATTTGATTAAGATTGATCAATTGAAGTGTTATTTGAGGTTGAAAAGTGGGAAAAAAGTAATTCCGGTACATTTCGGAGTATAGAGGGGAAATAGTAATTTTTCCATCATAGAGGGCAAATCGATAAATTTTTCGCCCCAGCACTTGTCAAGATCAAGGGATTTTATTCAGCATGGAATAGGATAAATATGATAAATGTGTGGTGGAGAATTAATGGATAAAAGTCAAATATTTAAAATTTGAACCAATAAAAAAATACCATGTGGCATAATTTTAATATTTTATTATTTCTTTATAAAATAGCGTAAATCAGCCCATTTCTCTCTCATCATATTCAGCCAAGAGAGGAAAGAAGGGAAGAAAAAGAAAGAAAATAAAAACATAAACCCTAGGTGCAAGAAATTCAAGAAAAAGTGTGATTTTCAAGGAAAAATCAAGTGAAAAAGGTAAAATTTCTTCACTTTTACCTAAGATCTACCATACCCATGCATTTCTTTTCATTTTCTATGGTTGAGAAGCATGATTTTATGATGAATTCAATTCTGAAAAAATGGGTATGGAGAGAGAATGATCTTGGATTGGTTAGATTTTTAGGTATGTTAGTGTTTAGAGATAGTTTAGCATGTTAGTAAGCAAAACAACAAGAAAAAAATTGATTTTTCCCATGAATCTTCAATGACCAAATGCCTTAGGATGTGTGTGTGAAATGAAATGATTTCATTTCAAGTGAGATGGTTTTGAAATTGATTAATTATGGTGAAAAATTGATGTAGGAAAAATTTTAGTGATAATGCTCCATTATAGCCGAATTTTTCTATGAAGTAATGAAAAGGAAATTAAGCTGAATTTTGTGTCATTTGACTGATAATTGATGATTTGTGGTATTAGAAAAGGAATGACACAATTTGGAGTTAAATTGGACACAATGGCTATTTTATCGGGTAATAGATCAAATTAGGTCGACACCGTATTTTAACGGTTACTCTAGTAGTTCACGCATTCATGTAGAATTCAAGTTAGGTTTATATGAAATTAGCACAATTGTGGTAATTAATTTATTGTGCAAATTGTCAAGAAGGTGAGTCCTCGGATCAAGGTAAGGAAATTGCAACGGAGGATTAGTAGTCAGAGTACCCAGAATTGATTTCTAAAAATAGTTAGTAAACTTATTATCGTATTAATTATTTAGAGTAGATTTTATTAAATTTAATGATTTTATAAAAATCATTTTATTGGGTGAATTGATGATTTTATGAGAAAATTATGAAATTTATAAAATAAATTGGGTTTATGAAATAAATTGAATTTTTATAAATTAATTTGAAAATTTAACAATTGGTTTTGAAATTAGAGTAATTGGAGACTGCCTGATTGTACTATAAATTATGTTTTAAATTATTGGCTTATAACAGTATATGAGCATGAATGGTTAAACTGGATTGTATTGAAATTATTTATACTGTGTATTTAGCCTTGAGAGGCTAGATTGTGATAAATTGCTATATCATGCTAGTTAAGATTTTATAAATAAGGTGGTAGATAAAATAATTCATAATCCCTACAGTGGAGGTTCTGTGGGCTAGCCTAAAAGAGGGGGTACAGAATCAGATTTACCTTACCTCAATCGGAGAGCCGTGTGTGGGGCACCTCCGGAGGTAAAATTTGAGTGCACTTCACGTGGACCATTGCGTGAGAGTGAGACTCAGCCAACACCAAGGAATGACTAGATACTATTTTTTAATTTAAAAATATGTTCATGTGTATACTACATTGAACATCCTTGGCGGTCTCGGTTAGATGCCTCGGTCGGGGTATCCCCGAGAAAGATTTTGGCAGGAGCCAAGTTAAGATTTTGAGAAATTCATAAGCCATATTATTTATTTGAACATAAGCCATAGTAATTATTCGAGTAAAATAATTCTATTTTACTCAGTTAAAATGAGTTAAGATGAGGTGATTTGTAATACAAAGAATAAATTTAAATTTGTCTCCTTTTACTCCACTTTAGACAGTTTAGATGGTATCTGTTTACTCATTGGGATTTTATAATATCACCCCTCTTCCTATCTACATTTCAGGCTCAGAATAGCCTGTAGTTAGCGGATTCGATCAAGGACCACAGTGGACTTGAATCGACAAGAACTGTAGGTTCTCCATTCTTGATGCATTTTGGTTAGTTATGGGCCCACGTGTCATTGTAAAAGAAATTTTATACTTCGGTTATCTGCATTTTAATATGTATGAATATATTTTACTTTTACGTCCCAAAAATTGTTTATTGATATTTCTATAAAAATGTTTTATGAGAAATTAGCCTATTTTCTTGAATATTTTATTATATTTTAATAGTTATAATTTTACTAAAAAAGAGTGTTTTAGAAGTCTAAATTTATTTTAAATCATGAATTATGTGTTTTACACTTACCTTTTACGTTTTTGGTCAAGTTTAGAAAATTTGAAGAAAAATAGCAAAAATGCCCCCGTGAGCCGAAAAATAGTATTTTATCGTTTTGGTTTGGAAATGATTTGTGATTTCTTGAAATATGAAAGTTTATAACCGTCGCTCACTAGGGAAGTACGAAAACCGATACTAAGCCTTGCGGGGTTTCAATTGGTATTCGGAGTATGAATGCCTATCGAGACGTCGCGGCGGTTGTCATGGACCCAATGGGGAGTTTTGGGTCGTGACATTGTGATTATACGAATATTACCTAATTATTAAATTTTGAATTATTATTATTCATGATGAGCAAATTATTGGAAATGTCATGAGAAATGACAAAGAAAATGGAGTTCAAGACAATAATTTTGTACTGAAGCTTGTCTTACGTAAAGATGCACTCAAATCAAGAATCACATTGCATAATTTTTTCTTACAATATGAGAAAACTACATCAGAGCTTCTCAATGCATTAATAAAGTTAGAGATGAGGTCCAACATGACATCAATTTCAAGAAAAAACAAGTAACATTAGAGTCATTTTACAAAAGCCTTTTAATAAAATCACGTATATATATATATATGTATAATTTTGATGTATAAGAAGATTATTAATTTATATATCAAGTGGGACCTATGTCTATTTTTTTAATGTATTATCATATAAATTTAGTGAATTATTAATTTACCATGTTGGTCTTAAGTCATGACAAAACAAAAATATTATTTAATCGAAGTTATTAATTTATCGAGTATTAATTTATAGAGATTTTACCTTACAATATAATATATAAATAGTAAATATATTAAATGTATTATTTAATAGTTAGGCCAATTTAGGTTGGCTTAGACCTTAAATGTTGGAGCCACCTGATCTAATTATTAAATAGGTCTCATATTTTTGCCTAAACCCATATAATTTTTTAGAAAAAGTTATGCAAAACAATTCATATACACAATTAAAATTCAAAACTTTCTCTAAAAAAAAGAATCAACTTTTATTGTTTAAGAATTTTGATTTTGAAGTGAGTGGTGTTGCGAGATTTGGAGGTGAAACCAACTGTATTTTAAGATGAGTGGTTAACCTTAATTCCTAATTCAAAACCTACATTTTTTCTATTTCTAAATTATTCTTAGTTGATGTATCATTAAGACAGAATATTAATGATGCTTAAAACTAGTATATTCTATGTTCCTTACATCAGAAGTAAGTAACCAATCTTATAGGTTGAAGTGTATGGATACTTAGAACTAAAATGCAGGTGCTTGTTTTAGGAACAAATTTTTTGAACATGACCTGGCATGAGGATTCCATTATAGTGTCACTGGAGTATATTCTCATGTGATAGCTGTGTAAGTGATCCTCAAACTTAAGACATTTGCTTGTTTTATGTGCGGAATGTTATGCTTTGACTGTGTCTCTTTGGGTCTTAACCAAGGATGCCTAAAAAAGATGAACATTGGATACAACATGAAGCATATGGTGGCAAATGAGTGGTCAAGATAGGATTCTTCGAGTGATTAAGAAGATGTACCTCAATTGTTCATACCTTGACTTAGCTTATGTGAATAGTCTAGCTAGAGCATAGTGGATATTATGAAATGCGTTTCTTATAACCCATGATAGCTAATCAGTGTTATGACTGAAATGGAAGGTTTAGGAGTTGACATTGCACCATGCTCTTAAGCTTTCTAAGGTACATGATGAAAGGATTGAATTATACTAAGAGATTGATCATTGAAAGGTTGAGTCAAACTATCTTGACTTTTATAACATTTGGGTGGCCTTGATGGATTGTTAGATCCCACCCATGGTCTATGATCATAAAGTGGTTGATGTGATAAATGATAAATTCGAAGTAGTTCGAATTAATGTAATCCTAAATATAATTTATGGATTACATTTTAAGGTTATTGCCAACATGTTGAAAGCCTAATGGATCACACACAAAAGGTGAATATTGAGATTATATTATAAGAGGTGATTAAGTTGGACTTAATCAAAACTAGAAGTTATAAACTTCTATTAAACTTAATTAAAAGGTTTAATTAAGTGCAATGACCAATTAGCAATTACATGGAAAAGTAATTAGGGTTGAAATTGGTCCATGGTAGAAATACATTACTTAAGCTACTCATTCAAGTAACCTAGCCACCATTCAACACTAATGAGTAGTGTAATCGCCCCTTATGAGTGTGTGAAGAAAAAAAATCAATTTTTCTCTCATTCTTTCGACTAGGGTGAAAGGAAAGGAATAGTGTTTTAGAACACATCTTTGCTAGCACATTGAAAGCTTGGAAATCCCACTCTTTTTTAAGGATTTCTCCATTCATCGTGTGGACTTTTTTAGAAGATGTACAAGAACTTCTTAGACAGCTTTGGTTTGTAACAACCGTGATTGGTGTGAGGTCTTTTGAAGGGATTGTTTTGGTAAAGTTTGTACAAGGAATCAAGCTTTACTTTGTACATAAAGTAATGACTAGATCGCTCTAGTGTCTTGTTGCACTATGTATCATCCAAAAGCTGGGAAAGTGATTTTAGGTGGAAAAGTCAATTTTAATTGTTATTCTACTATGCTTGCATGGCTTGGCCTTTCCCATTAATAGGTCTCTTGGCTTTAAAAGTTTGCTTCATGAACCTATTAAACTTCTTAGCTAGCATGGCCATGTCCTCTTCATTTACACTCTCATTTTTTGTGCTTCTCTCTTTTTCCTCAATTAAAGATTTAAAGGCTATTTCTTTTTTCTTAACTCCCTCTTTCTTAGGTTCCTCTCTTTCATTTCCATGCTTTAATGTCATTTCATAAGTAAGAAGGGATCCTACAAGTTCTTCTAGCTTGAAATAATTGAGGTTTATAGCTTTTTCTATAGTAGTAACCTTAGGTTTCCACAATTTTGGTAGGCTATAAAGAATTTTCTTTGCAAGTTAAGCATTTGAAAATTCTTTCCCTAAAGCCTTTAAACCTTCTAATATGTTGGTCAATTTTTCAAATATCTCATTAATTGATTCACCTTTTCTCATCCTAAAAAGTTCATAGGCATGAGTAAATAATCTAATCTTGGATTCCTTAACTTGATTTGTGCCCTCATAAATGGTCTCTAAAGTATCCCTTATTTGCTTGCCATTTTCACACATAGAGACTTTGTTAAATTCATTAGCACCTAAGGTACAGAAGAAAGTATTATAAGCTTTGCAATTGATTTGAATTAGTTTCTTATCTCTATCATTCCATTCTCTTTTAGTCTTAATGACTAATTTTCCATCTACCTTTTTATATGGAATATGTGGACCATCTAATATAATATCCTAAACATTTAGCTCCATAGATTATATCAACATTTCCATGTGCTTTTTCCCATATGGGTGGTTTGTACCTATAAAGAGAAGTGGCCCTTCGATTGATTGCTTTTCACTAAGCACGTTTGCCATAACCTCCATTTTTGATAATTTGAGCTACTACAATGGATCACTCAAGGTTGTTAGACTTGTAAAATTGAGCCCTTGCTCTGATACCAATTGTGAGTGTAGTAAGGTCAATGCAATAAATACCAAGTGACGGGTGAATTGGTATTTTAGATATTTTATTTGCAAGCTCAATGAAAAATAACCCCTTTTTGAAAAAAAAACAAATCTTATCTTGTGTCAAAAGTAAAGCAAGTGGCTTTTCTTTAAAGCAAATATCAATAATAAATCATAATGCAAAAAAGTAAATCAAAAGATAAGGATTTTTTTATAGATGTTTGGTTTTCTTGAATGCCTACATTTTTTCCTTTGGCTCACCAAGGAGTTTAGAATTCACTTAAGGAAATATGCTTTTTGATGGGATCAAGTATTAAACCCTTGCAAATTCCTTTTAATGAGATCAAGCGAAACCTATAAATGCCTTTTAATGGGAGCAAGCACAACCCAGATAATGCCTTTTAACAAAAGCAAGCACAACCCACAAAGTGGCTTTTACTAGGCTCCACCATAAATCCACATTAACTTTTCAAAGTTAAGTTAAAACCTTTACAAATGCATGTACAAAGGAGTAATGGCAAAGATTTCCCTCATAAAGGTTGGGTGCTAAAAGTTTAAACTTTTTGTGTACAATGAGAAGAAATGCTTTCACAAATATCTGCTCAAGGATTTGTAAGTGAATGAGCTTAAATGGTTTTGAGTGCTTAAGGGAAGAATAAAATGATTTCTAGACAGATATAAGGATTGTGAATTCTCTTTCTAAGGTTTCCAAATATATTGTTGGTCTTCTTTTACTTCAAAATGAGTCGAAGGTGGCTTTTTATACTTGCATGGAGATTTGGAGTCATTAGACACAAGTTTGAATTTAAATTGGTTGTTACTGAGCTTGAGGATTAACTAAAAGTAATTAGCATCAACTATGTTTTTCAAAACTCTCAAATTAGGGCTTTCATAATCAAGTACAAACTTCCTCTACTTGATCCACTTCTTGAAAGCATGTAACTTTGAAGTTTTGGCCTTGAGGATTGATTACCAAAACTTGCAGATCGATTAAGACTCCTTCAAATTGAAATTTCCACATGTCTACTGTTCAAGGATTGACTACTGCTCGAGTGGGATCGACTATTGTTCCTTGAAATTTGAGAATCAAGATCAAAAAGCTTCTATCATTAGTTTCTTTCTCTACTTTTGTGTTTCTTTTATATTCTTTGACTTCAATTAATGGCTAATTTTCTTTGGATGATATTTTCATTAGATATTATGAACTAATTTGCTTCTGTAAGGTTGTGGTGGATTTCAACATATAGTCAGAATATTTATTTCTCTTTTATTTATTATGAATAGGTATAGTTTTGCGTATTCAAATCTATTCTTAATGTTTTTAATTGTCTAGCCAGCAATTAATTGATTTGTGAATCAAATTGAGACTTGATAGAGAGATTTTAGATTGGACTAAGATTTGAATAATATATGTTCACATCACTTTGGTGATCTGATTTGCAATTCAAGTAGACATACGTCAATTGCCATACATAGCTAAATTAGAACACTAGGTTAATGAACCTTATTTAGTTAATTACTATAGATATATATTGACCCAATTAAGTTAAGTGTTAGTGCAAGCATCTCAACAGAGACTTAGCTTTGGATTCTAGGCTAGTAAAACAACCCATGAATATAAATAATAAGAGAAATTGGTATAAGATGAAGTGTTGAATGAACCCATAATGCTAGATTTTAATCTATTGCCTTTCTTAAGTGAATTTCTAATTTCTATTAATTAATTTTTTGTTTGAGTAATTCAGTTTTAATTAGATTTTTATAAAAATTGAGTTCCATGAACAAGGTTAGTTTGTCATAATTTTGTAAAAATGTAGGAGCAAATCCCTATTGGATACAATTCTAGATTTACTATCTATATTACTCGTTCGATATGTATACTTGTGTGTGGCAAATCGATGACAACATACTAGAGTTATCACTTGTAAAGGTTCTAGTTTAACCTTGGAAAGCTATCTTGTAAGAGTTATTGCTTCCCATTTAAAAAACAAGATTCCTTTTGTGGATTGTGTAGGGTTACTGTTTAATCTTGTGAAAACACAAGAATTCATTTGAGGATATTGCATGGGTTATTGCTTGATCCTGTGGAAAGGCAAGAATCCTTTTGTGGCTTGTGTAAGGGTTATCATTTTCCATTAAAAAGCAAGAATCCTTAATAATGGATTGAAATTCCTTGGTTAGCAAGGAATGGATGTAAGATTTGAAAAAGTCAAACCACTATAAATTCTTTATGTCTCTCTTTAATTTTTTGCATTATTATTTATAGTTCATTATTGCCCTAGGAAAATAGATTTATATTGATTCATTGATTTATACTTAGGAAAATATTTTTTCTTTACCTTTCATAGCTAGCATTTAACCTAGGAAAAGTATTTTACTTTCATAAATTGTGTTTATACTTAGTGATTTATTATTGGAAATTTGTTTGTGATGTTAGAGAAGTTTTTGGGTAAAAAAGCTTTGATTTTTACATTTAAATTTTCAAAGAAAACTTTTAAAAACCAATTCATCCCCTTTTGGTATTTTACTCTTAGAGACTTCTGTACTAACACATTTATTGGTGGATATTTGGGTAGCAAAGTCATGAATTGTTCATGATTTAAGAGGTTGAATTTAAGCATAAAACAAAGCAAAGCTGAATTTACGTGTGGAAGAATTACAACATGTGTTTCGGTTTTTATTGCAGAATTGTTTTGCATTAATTTTGAAAATTTCTAGAATTAATTTCACCATGAATTGTTCATGTGTGAGGTTGGAATAAGGTTGAATATCAGTTTCAAAGACTGCTGAAAGTTGCTTCAGTTTTGGAAAATTTTTTTCACCTAGTGCCACAGCTACCAAAGAGCTAGGGTTGCTCCAAGGGTCGTCGCACATGGTGGCTTGAATTGCCATTGGGATTGCAGCCACCAAGATGAATGGCAAGTTGGCACGTAAGGCAATATTCAATGGTTAGTAAGGATTCTTTCCTTGGCTGATCATTGAATCCCTAAATGTTAGGAATGTGCACCTAAAATCATGGATATCTAATTTGATTGAAATCACCTAAAATCATGAATATGATCCTTGAATACTATCAAATCTCCAAATCAATTAAATCTTTCTCATTTGACGAAGACTCCCAAAATCAAGGGATTAAGATTTAAATTTGTCAACATCTAATTAGATTAGATAAGCTTAATTAAAAATGGAAAGTCAACTTGAGAAAATGATATCCTAATCCAATTAGGAAAGCTTTTAATAAAGGAAAGTTTACTAAAGAATTAAGACTTTTAATAATGATTAGAATTCTAAAATTAGTAAATGAATAATACAAGATTATAAAGTGGATAAAAACCTTCTTAAAAGGTTTAGGGTTAGTTTCTGGATTTAGAAAGTTTCCTAAAGTGTTTAGGCTAGATATGGAAAGTTTCCTAAAATGTTTAGGATATTTTTAGAAGTTTCCTAAAATTTTTAAGATATATGATTAGGATCATGAAATCTTCCTAAGTGATTTGGGATACAAAATTAAATAAGGAAGTTTCCTAAAATGGTTTAGGTTTCTAATTAAAGAAGTAGAACTTACTAATTGAATTAACCCAAATACGATTTGAGCTAGCAAAAGGTCTTGATATGATCAATTCCTTTATTAAGTAATTTCAAAATTGTTTTTCTACAATTGCTAAACTTTTTCATACTTAAGTACCAAATTGTTTGAATTATGATCCTCAATGGTTGAGTAACAATTTTTAAATGAAATGCAAGATCATTATCATATTGAGCATGCTTATCTTATATGTTCATAATAAAATTGTGAATTGATGAAGATGGTTATGGACTATAGACCCAATATGATAATGGTGTTTGGTTAAATTGTTATTTATGGAAATTTTGAAATAGGGTTTATGCACCTTGCCTTATCTCTTGCTTTTTGGATTTGTAAAATTCTCTCTTTATCTTACTTTCTTCGAATGTAACTCGAAGTTTCTACATTTAATTGCAATCAGTATTAGATTAGGAAACGAATTTTGTAAATCTGAAGATGGAGATCCATAGTTGCCATGAAGAGCAAAGGAGGTTGTAAAGTAAGGCTTGTAATGTATGATAAATGGTATCCCCTAGGATTTGACCAACTAGTTTCTTTTGGTGGCTATTTTTAGATTTACCACGCAAGAGCAAATAACAAAATGAAAAGTAAAGTATCATTCTCACAAAGAATTGCACCAAAATTTTTTGCTAAGTACTAAAATTAACGTAACTTAGTCTTATCTAAACAATCGAATTTTAAAGCTACTAAAAATTAAAGAAACTAAAACCAAGAACAAGAATTGCAATTTAACCCGATTTAAGCAATCAAATATGACCCAAGATTACAATATCACCTCAACACTTCATTTGTATCACCTTTAATCTCTCTTTACTTATTAGATAGGCATGGGTTGTTAACTTAGAATTCTAATGTATTTATAAGTCTTTGTCTGGTTTCTTATAAAAATATCTTTTGCGACCAATTGACTATATGTCTATGCTTGCGATTAAGAAAGTCTCGTTAAGCTTAGATTCTATTGTTGGTTGCATATGACATCAAGTGAATGTCTACCTCACACATGAATCAAATCAATCATCTCATGCAATTGATATTGAACATATGCTACTTCACCCAAGGCTTACACTAAACTCTTTCTCTTCATTCTGTTTAGGTTACCCTATCAATCTAATTAGTAGCCAGCTAATCAGATGCATTAATCATTAGACCAAAATAAACAACTTAAACATTATCAATTATCAGCAAGAAAGAGTATTAAAAATTCAAACTACATCTTGGGTTCAATTGCAATCCTAGATAAAGAAATTTAGTTCATGATAACTAGTAAAAACTTCATCTAAAAAAGTTTAACCATTGACACAAAAGAAAAACTATAAAGAGAACTAAAGAAGAAAAGAAAAGTAAGATTCGTCATATCTTCGATGTTAAATCTTCAAGAGTTTTTCCTCGTTTTCGTGCTTGCTTGACAGTTCTTTTTCTTCAGAGGAAAACTATCTTAATTGTGCCTTTCAATTGCCTAAAAAGTGCCCTTACATAAGCTTTAAAAGTCCTAATTTTAGTTGAATCCAAAATCAAAATGTTCGAGACATTATGTCGGTGTCGTGGCCTCACTTTCCCAATGTTGTAACACCTATCTTGTTATCTTCCATTATGCTCTTCACTGCACTTGATTAACTTGTGATGCCATTTTCACTTTAATTAGGGTCGAGTTGGGAAATGTGGTAAACATAAAAGTTGTAAGTATGTCTCTTAACTCTCTAATGGCTCAAGAATCACTTCAATTGGTGTAATACCATGTACCTTGATATGGTAGCTAATAAAGCTTATTGAAGGTCAATTAAGGTTAATTATAATTCTTGAAAGTAAAGAAAGGTGAAAGCAGTAGTTTGGAATAAAATATTCCACAGGTGAGAAAATAATAATAAAATAATAATATTTTTATTGGAGAAGAATTTGTGAGATAAAAAGTGATTCAGAAGTGAATTGAGGCATAATAAGGTATTTTGAATACTAAGAAGGCAAGTGGAAAATTTTAGAATAAACTAATATTAAGATATTAAGATTTTATTCAGTGTCAAAATTTTTCATGAAATAGGAGTATATGGTTAATCTAAGTGGGAGAAAGGAAGAACGAGGAAATTTTAGAAAAAAATGAAGTTAATGGGACCTACACGTTGTTGTTAAATAATGACAAGCGAGTGAATAAAAATTTTAAATATTATGGAGACACCGCGTTGGAGTACAAACTTTACAAGCGAGTGTAATATAAGATAATAGAAGGAAATTGGAGTTAAAAGAGTGTTGGGAGGACTAAATTAAAAAGGAAAGAAACTTGGAAGGCAAAATGGTAATTTTATGAAAAGTTTTGTCACGACTCGGAACTCCCATCGGGCCCATGACAATTGTCGCGAAGTCCCGATAAGCACTCATTACCCGAAATGCTGATCGTAACCCCGCAAGGCTTAACGTCAGCTTTCGTACTTCCCCGGTGAGCAATAGTTATCAAATATCATAATTCAAAGGATTTCGAGTCATTTCCAAATCAAAACATTAAAATATTATTTTCTGGCTCGCAAGAGCATTTCCATTATTTTTCTTCGAAAATCTCAAAATTGGCTAAAAACATAGTAGGTGAGTAGAAAACACATGTATCATGATTTAAAATCAATTTGAATGTCCAAAACCTTCATTAAAAATGAAAAAACAACTATTAGAATAAAATAAAAATATTGAATAAAATATTTGATTTCTTATAAAACGATTTTTATAGAAATACTGGTAAATAATTGTTTTAGCGTAAAAGTTAAATATATTTATACATACTATAAAGCAAATAACCAAAGCATAAAATTACTTTTATAATGACACGTGGGCCCCCAACTGACCAACTGTAGTATAAGCAGTGCACCTACGGTATCAAGGAGTGCAACTCCTCTAGTGACTTTCTACTAAGTCTGCTATCTATAGACAACTTCGAGCTTGTAAAGTGTGGAAAAGAGAGGGTGAGATTATAAAATCCCAGTGAGTAAACAAACATCGTCAAAATAATCTAAAGCCGAGTAATAGGAGACAATTTAAAAATATCCCATCACAATACTTATTTCATAACTTGGAAATTCATCCCAACCCATATGAACAATTATATTTCATTCAAATCATTAGCAAGGCTTATGAATTCCGCAATCTTTTGGCTCATGCCATCACTCATACTCAGGAATACTTGATCGTCATCAAGCATCCAATCAAGTCTGCCAAGGCTGTTAATATTTCATATTCACGTAAAGCATATTTTCACATTAGAAAATACAGTCGTTCCTTTGCGTTGGCCGAATTCACCTCCTCGTGGTGGTATCCAAGCGAAGTGAACTCTAACCTTACCTCTGGAGTTATCCTCCACGCCTCTCTACCGAGATAAGAATACGGCGAGGAACCATGCCTGTCACGACCCGAAACTACCATCGAGTCCATGACAACTGCCGTGATGTCTCGATAAGCCCTCATCCCCAAAGAACAAATCGAGACCTTGCAAGGCATCTTGTACCGGTTTTTCAACTCCCCTGTGGGTATTAGTTTCCAAAAATATTTTTCAAAAAATAATAATCCAAATTTTAGGTTAAAATAATTAAAACGCACAATTCACCACATAGGGGCATTTTTGTCCAAAAATTCTAAAATCATTAAAATCGTTGTATGCACGTAGAATAAACATAATTCGCAAACTAAAATAAAATTTGATACCTAAAACCCTTATAAAAATTAAATATAATAGAATAAAATAAAAGTATTGAATAAAATATTACATTTTAATTATAACACAATATTTTTAGAAATATCGAAAATCGATTTTCAGCATGCGAAGGTAAAATAAATTTTATACATACTGTATTGAATATAAACAAAGTATGTAAATCAATTACAATGACACGTGGGCCTGACTGTGTACGACTATGTACCTTTGTTGCTAGGATACAACTTCAAACTAATCTCTCAGTGCAATCCAAATATCTATCAATAACCTTGAGCCTGAAAGGGGGAAGAGAAGGTGGTGAGTTTTACAACCCTGTGAGTTAGATAATTACCATCTACGACATCTAAAGTCAAGTAGATGGAGACAATGTAAAAAAGCAATATCATAAAGTTATCTTATTGGTATCAGAGCGTTTGGTTGTAAAAATATGAAAGTTATTGATTTTAAAGATATCAGAATATGATTTTTTAAAAGTTGTTTTAAAAATCTGCACTGACACTACGTGATCCCGAGTCAAGTAAAGTTAGGTCGAATAGAATGCATGTCTCTACATGTAGATTTTAGAAATCTATTTGTACCTTTGTGAGGTATAATACCAAAATCGTCACTATTGATTTTGTATAGGTCTTGAAGTGTGCCGAGTACACACTTACGATGTCTAGGAATTATGGTAATTTTAACGTCCCTCATAACCTTAGTAAGGAGTTGCTCAACTCTACTGCCAGAAGTCGTTGGCGTTCGAACCCAAGCAGTCTCAAAAGGTACCTCTTTGCTTTTATAATTCTTGATAATTGAACTTCAGGGGATTCGGGAAAGAAAGCTGGGGGACAGAACAGTTCTAGCTCTAGTGGGACTGACAAAAGCGCCAGTAGCAATGATGTTAATGAGAGCATAAGAAATTCCCTCATCAAGGAAGTTGAGAGGTGTGCTGAGGAGAAGGAAAGAACAAGGAGATTAGGAGAGACTTTCGCTATTAGGAGACCTCCTTTGTTAGTAATTAGACCTTTTCCTTTTGGCAGTGGACCAAGCGTAAGAGGTCGATAAGGAAAAAGTAAACCAAGAATGTCTGTGATCGATCTTCCTTCTGGAAAGACACTTGTGATACGAGATTTTCCTCCTGAGTGCGGAAGGAATGCTACACTAGTGAGTGATGAAGAATGTCGGAGGATCCAACAAGCTTGAATGAAAAAACGAAAAGGGAAATCTCACAGAATGGAAGAGGATACCGAAGAAGATGACTCGAGCGATACTTGATGTGTTAGTTAGGTTTCCCATAACTTCAAATTTTGGTAGATGCAATGTAAGCGGAAATAGTCATAGATATCTGTAAAAAGGACTCGAAAGTTGACTTCTGTTGTGTATAATATAAGTGGATTGTAAAATAGTTGTTTAGCTGACTTGATGTATATAAATATAGAGGTCTTTGGCATGAAAAGGATAGATTAATAATATAATTTTCAAGGATAAAGATTGATCTTAAAGTTATGGAATCGACAACTTGAAGTTAAAAGATTTGAAATTGTCAAATCAAATTTAAGTAACATATGGAATTCTATAATTGAGATTGATATACGAAGTATTCGAAATGATTAGTTTAAAAGTATACTTGGTTCAAAGTGTGATTTATAATGAAAACGATTAGTTTTAAAGATGATCACTTGGAGGGAAGAAATTAAAAGAAATATCGATGTTTGGATGTACTCTAAAGAGAAAAATAGATCCTTGATTAATAAGGACTGAAGGAATGAGTGTACCGAAAGATAAACTGTTTTGTGGTTTATTGAAATAGAGGTAAATAAATTATTGGAGTCATCAAACAAAAAGTATAATTTAATATGAGGAATAAAAATAGTAGTGGGGTGCGATCATACCAGCACTAATGCATCGGATCCTATCAGCACTCCGCAGTTAAGCATGCTTGGGTGAAAGCGATAATAGGATGGGTGACCTTCTGGGAAAGATGTCCTACAATAAAGTGGGAAGTATGAGGAATTTTAAAAATACTTATTGATGGAAGTACAAATGGTACAATATGGTTTCCCTCATAAATTTCGATCTATTTGAGGAATTATCATGGTAAATAAGTTAATAAGAGTAACAAGGACTGAATTGTGATTCAAATATTTAAAGATGGAAGGTGATATGAATTGATTAAAGGATATTCATTGGCTTAATATGGAGTTTTATTAATTGGAGTTTTAAGTGCATCAGAAAAATGTTAAAAATAGAAATGAGAAGTAAATTGAAAGATTTCTATATTGCTTCATATATATACATGTGGATAGAAGAAAATTTAAAAGTTATTGAAAGGGGTCACATTGAGGTACATTATTATGTAGAGTAGTAAAAATCAATGATGAGTTGATTAAAGACTGAATTTAGGAGAATAAAGGAGATCGAGAGTTAAGTTTTATTGATGGTTAAGTAAAAGTGAATGAGGAGTTAAATAAATTATGAGATGTTGATGAGGAATATCAATACTAAATGATAAAATCGTGAATGAAGGATTACAAGAGAATGTAGAAACAAGTTGATGAAAAGTATTATTATGAGAATTTATAATTATTGCCTCGACTTGATAGAATGAAAAGAATTAGTAATAATCTGAGATTGATTATGTGATATATTAGAAACTTTTGAGACAAATGTGAAATTGAATGAATAAATTGGGTTAAAGTTACCGGATTTGACTTAAAATCTCGTTAATTGGAGTTTTAAAGTTTTTGGAAAGGTATTGATATGAGTAAAGTGAAAATTTTGAGATAGATACCTAAGGATAAATTGATATATGGAGAGTTACAGGATTAAAGGACTAAATGTAATGAAATGGTTAAAGGTGTTTTTTTCAGGGGAAGGAAAAGTTTTGAGTTCGAACCTCCCATTGTCCAACTACAGGCTGCAGATTGCAAAGAAGACCAGTTGATTAAAGGCTTCATGACAGTACCTTGGAGAGATAGTCATTCTAGGAGGATGTCATATGTGGAATTGGTAATTTGCAATTAAATGATTTGGAATTGTTGAATCTGGGTTAAATGTCAAGTAAAGTTTTATGATAGAGATTGATATATAAATTACCTGAGAGATCAATTTAAAAAGTCTATTGGATTCAAATGTGACTTATAATACGAACAATCAAGTCAAGGAAAATTTTTGAAACAGTAATGACCTTACAAAACACGTGTGTGTATTTAATTACAATTCGAAGAAAACAAAGGAGTGATATGATGATATGTAAGACCAGAAAATGTAAGCGTATAATAAAGGATAATGAGAAAAGAGCATAAGTATGTGAATAAAATAAGACTATGCACTGATGTGACAAAAATATTGATATGAATTATGAAGGGTATTCTATTGGATCTTGGTTATATAGAAGGACAAACGAAAGAAAATTTGGTTCAAAGATATTAGAGAATAAAGGCATTTATATATAATGAGAAGTATAGACATATGAAAAGTACGTATACATACGTATGTATGGAGTCAGTAATATGATTAACTATGGTAAATGATTATTCATAAAGATTTAGAATTTGAACTTGATGTATTCGATGGGTTAAATAGAAAATGAAATGATCAAGAATATTACTAGAAGTTGATTTATAGAGACCTAAGGAAATTAGAGAATTCATTCAGGAAATGTAATCTATGGTAAAATTAAACCATATGGAATAGACTGATATGATTAAAAAGGTGGAGGTTATATGTAAATAAGAGACAAATACGATATATTTGGAAATAATTAAGGATTACTAATTTCCTCTAAGGTTGAGAATATGTCCAAAAACGAATATGGCATACTAATGATATTGTAGGCTATATAATAATGTGTGAGGATGGAGATGAATGAGTACCGTAAGGTTGATAAGGAGCAAAGAAAGGAATTGATGATTGATATATATAAATGGGTATAAAAATAAATCAAAATTGATATGATTGAGATAGACTTGTAGTTTTAATTTAATGATGGTAACAAATATCATGGTTGTGAAGAAATACTGCTGATATGATTTAAAAGGATAATAGTAGACAAGGGTGAGGCACTCAAGTCGAACTGAAGGCAATGGAAGTAAACAAATTGAAATTCCCTATAAAGGAAATAACGTGGAAAATCGAGCATCAAGTGAAAATCTAATACCCCCATCTTCTCATTAGCATTGATCAGTGAAATTTTGAGGACAAAATTTTATTTAAAAGGGGTAGTGTTGTAAAACCCGACTCAATAAAGTATATGTCATGTTATCCATGTGCAGAATGAAATGTTTATATCCTTGAATGCCCTTGAAGGGTATTAAAAGTCGGTATTATAACTAGAGGTATGATTAAGTTGATTTATATCTCGAACTAATTAAAATAGGGATTTTAAGGTGAAATTGAAAATTTCACAATCCAGGGATTACTCAAAACGGTAATTCGGAGTTCGAGGTCCGATTTGGAGTCAATCAGAAATATTGACCGATTAGGGGCAAAATGGTCATTTTGCCACCAAAAATTTAAATTGGATTATTTGATGAAAATTTTAATCAAGACCAATCATTTGAAGCATAATGTGATCATTTGAAGTATAATAAGAGGTTTAGTAGTGGAAAAATTTTAATTTATGGTTTCCTTTGAGCACAAGGGCAAAACAGTAATTTTGCCATTAAAGGACAAAACAAAAAATTTTAGAAAAGATTTTAGCCCCATTGATTAATAATGATTAATTAAACTGCTATTTGAGGTTGAAAAGTGGAAAAAGATGTAATTTCAATATATTTCGGACTATAGGGGAAAAATCGTAATTTTGCCACCCGGGGATAAAATTTGAATTTTTGAGAGGATTTGGATCAAATTTGATAAATTGAAGTATGATACGAGTATGAGGAGTGAAAAATATGCATTTTGTCAAATTTTCAATTTTTGGGATAAAAATGTAATTTTTCACTTTTACGAGGGCAAAAGTACAATTTATGGAAATTTCTCCACCAACACTTTGGACAAGTCTAGAAACTTCTTTTAATGGATGGATAAGTGAAGATATTGTATGATGGATAAAAAGTCAAATGAAAAAGTAAAAAAAAATTAATAAAAAATTAAAAAGTATAATAAAATAATAATATTTTATTTAAGTTATAAAAAGGCAAAAAATTCAACCAATGAACATTGTGAGGGTCGGCCAAGCAAGGAGAGAAAGGGGGGAAAGAACACCATGAACCCTAGGCTGAAAAATCAAGGAGAAATCAAGTTAGAAAAAGGTAAAATTCTTGAATTTTCTTAGTGTTCTTCATCACCCAATCTTTCTTTTTCATTTTCCATGCAAAATTGACATGTGGGTATGACCACCCTATGTTGGCTGAACATGGAGGAGAGAGAATTGAGCTTGAATCTAGTTAGATAATTAGCTAGGAAATGTTTTCAGTTAGTTTGGTATTGTGTAGAAATGAAATATAGCAAAAACAAGTAAGAAAAATTCAATTTCCATTTTTAAACCCATATAGCCGAATATTCTAGGGTGAGATTGGATACCAAATTTGAGAATATTTCACGACATTTAAGTGTATTTGGATGAATTAAGGATAAAGAAATTAAATGGGAATTTTTGGTGCAGAAATATAAATTTTACCTAATAGGGGTAATTTCGTAATTTGTGGCCTAGACTAATAATTTGCACCATATTTATAGGCATTAAGTTAATTTGGGTGTAATTGAGATATAGAAATTGAAAGAAATTGATTCGGAATTAAATTGAGGATTTTAACAAATTAGACGCGTGTAGATGAGTCGGTCAAACATTATAATTTAACGACTGTCCGAAACCTTTTTATCGCATTTCATGCATTCATATAGAATCATGAAGCCTGAAATTAATTATGATTAATTGATAAATTTTATTGAAATTCGTGTCACGCATGACATATAGGTGGTGAGTCCCCTAGACGGGGGAAAATATAATACAGTGGAAATTGAAAACAAGAGTATTGTGCACTCCTGACGAGGTGAGTGGATAAATTACCATTTTCAATATCTAGAGTAATTTTACCTATTTTTGTGTTTTTAAATGAATTAAATTTTATAAATGATTTTTAAACTGAACAATTGGTTTTATAACACTGAGTATGTGGAGACTAGTATTGCAATTGTGTTTTATATGCTTAAATTGAAATTTGTGGCTTATGACATTGGGAAACATGCTGGCTGAATTTTATATTTTTATGAATGATATAAATTGTCTATTTATTTTGATAATTGAATATAATTTTATTGGCCATGCTATGCTGCTAGATTTTTATGAATTTGGTGGTTTAATTATACAATGCAGTGAGGGTTGTCGTGGACTGCCTTTAGGAGGGGCACAATAAACCTGACTAATTGTTACCTTGATTGGAGAGGCACGTAGAATAACTCCTGAGGTGATGTTAAAATTCACTTCACGTTAAACCACCACGTGAAGATGAATTTGGCCAACGTCAAGGAGCGGCTATATTTTCCAAATATAATATAATTGGTAATAGCCTTGGAGGACTCGATGGAATGCTCTGATCAAGTGTCCACGAGTATGAGATTTGGCCTAAGCCTAGTTTTTACGAAAAAAATCATAAGCTTGGTGTTTTGATAAATTGAAATTGTTATTTTTTTATGTACTAAATTTGGTGTTATGAATTACTTTATGATATTGTGTTTTTACATTGTCTCCATCTACTTGACTTTAGATGTCGTAGATAGGAATTATCTAACTAGATTCAAGCTCAATTCTCTCTCCTCCATGTTCAGCTAGCATAGGGTGGTCATACCCACATGTCAAATTTGCATGGAAAATGAAAAAGAAAGATTGGGTGATAAAGAACACTAAGAAAATTCAAGAATTTTACCTTTTTCTAACTTGATTTCTTGTTTTTTCTTGATTTCTCCTTGATTTTTCAGCCTAGGGTTCTTGGTGTTCTTTCCCCCCTTTCCCTCCTTGCTTGGCCGACCTTTACAATGTCCATTGGTTGAATTTTTGGCATTTTTATAACTTAAATAAAATATTATTATTTTATTATACTTTTTAATTTTTTTATTAATTTTTTTTACTTTTTCATTTGACTTTTTATCCACCATACAATTTCTTCACTTATCCATCCATTAAAAGAAGTTTCTAGACTTGTCCAAAGCGTTGGTGGAGAAATTTCCAAAAATTACACTTTTACTCCCGTAAGAGTGAAAAATTACATTTTTGCCCCAAATTTTGAAAATTTACCAAAATGCATATTTTTCACTCCTCATACTCATATCATACTTCAATTTATCAAATTTGATCTAAATCCTCTTGAAAATTCAAATTTTATCCCCGGGTGGTAAAATTACAATTTTTCCCCTATACTCCGAAATGTACTGAAATTACATCTTTTTCCACTTTTCAACTTCAAATAGCACTTCAATTAATCATTATTAATCAAATGGGGCCAAAATTTTTTCTAAAATTTTTTGTTTGTTCCTTTAATGACAAAATTACTGTTTTGCCCTTGTGCTCCAAGGATACCGAAAATTAAAATTTTTCCACTACTAAACCTCTTATTATACTTCCAATGATCACATTATACTTCAAATGATTGGTCTTTATCAAAGTTTTCATAAAATAATCCAATTTAAATTTTTGGTGGCAAAATGATCATTTTGCCTCTAATCGATTAATATTTCTGATTGACTCCAAATCGGACCTCGAACTCTGAATTACCGTTTTGAGTAATCCCTGGACTGTGAAATTTCCAATTTCATCTTAAAATTCCTATTTTAATTAGTTCGAGGTATAAATCAACTTAATCATACCTCTAGTTATGATATCGACTTTGAATACCCTTTAAGGGCATTCAAGGATATAAACATTTTCATTCTGCACATGGATAACATGACATATACTTTATTGAGTCGGGTTTTACAGTGCCCCTCTTATAGGCTGGTCTATGGAACCTGCCACTGCAGTGACCCCTCTATCTACCACCAAGTCAATAAAATATCCACATCATAACATGGCTAATATTGATAGATTTGGATCCTCATCACTTGACCTACTCCTCTGCGTAACACATGTCACCCAAGGACTTACTCCTCTACGTAATAATGTCACCCAAGGACAGGTCCCGCATAACCTAACTCACCAAGTTTTGAACCTCAGACCCCTTTTAAAACTTTCCCTCTAAGGGAACATTGTTAATCATTCCAAATCAAACCATTTATGCTCACATTTAACCATAAGCCATTTAAATTAAACACAATTTATAACACAACACGTGGTCTCCAATTATTCTAATTTTCAAATCAATCATAAAATTTTCAATTCAATTTATAAAAATTCAATTAAATTTATAAATTCACATTTTTCTATAAATCAAGTAATTCAACAATTTAAAATCATTTTTCACAAAATCATCAAATTGAACAAAATGTACTCTAGATAATTAAGACGATAATAAGTTTACTCACTGTTCTAGGAGTCGATGTACTCCTAATCCCAAACTTCAAGTACAATCTCTGTATTTTTACCAGTATGGCTTGCTCACCACCTATCCACAATGTACAATACATAATTCGCCACATTAATACTTGACCATTAGAAAATCAATTCAGCCTCAGTGTATATGTGTGATATGATATGCAAATTGTCCAACTACTGCTTAACCGCGGTGTTGACCTAATTCGGTCTATCACCCGATTAAATCTCCAACGCTTCCAATTTAGCTCCAAATTGCACCATTTCTCTTCTAATACCTCAAATCACCAAAAATAAGCTAATTATCCTAAAATTCAACTTATTTACACTCACAATTCTTCATGGGAAATTCGACCATATTGGTGCACTATCACTAAAAATTTTCCTATTCCATTTTCTCACCATAAATCATCATTTTCTAATCCATTTCTCTTGAATCAAAATCAATTCACTACACTCACACAACATGGGACATTCGACCATTGAATGTTCATAGGGAAAATGGATTCTTTTCTTGTTGTTTTGTTTCCAAACATATTCAACTAACTAATAACACTAACATAACTTAAAATTAAACAATTCCAACATCATTTCTCTCACCATACCCATTCGGCCAACCACTCATTCATCATGAAATCATGCTTCTCAACCATAGAAAATGAAAAGAAATGCATGGGTAATGTAGATCTTAAGCAAAAATTGAAAGATTTTACCTTTTGTCACTTAATCTTTGGAAAATTAATGAATTTTTCTTGGTTTTCTTGGCTAGGGTTCTTGTTTCTCTTCTTTTCTCCTATTTTCTTCCTTTGGCCGACCAGCTCAAGTGAATGGGGAGTGTGTGGACTGATTTTTTTATGTTTAATATTAAATAATAAAAGCTTGACACGTGGCACTACATGATTAGTCAAAAATTTAAATATTTTTCTTTTAAACTTTAATTCTACACCACATCTTTATGCCATACTTATCCATTCCACCATAAATAAAATCCACAAATTTGACAAGTGTTGGGGGTGAAATATTACCGATTTGCCCCGAGGCGGTAAAATTATCGTTTTACCCATATGCTCCAAAAACACCGAGAATTAAAATTTTTCACTACTAAACCTCATATTATACTCCATATGATCAATCTTGATCAAATGTGGTCAAAATCTTTTTTAAAAATTTCCATTTTGTCCTTAAATGGTAAAATTACCATTTTACTCCTCTTCGGTCAATATTCTCGATTGACTCCAAATTAGCCCTCGAACTCTGAATTACTATTTTAAGTCATCCCTAGGCTGTGAAATCCTCAATTTCCTTTTAAAATCTTCATTTGAACTTGTTCGAGGTTTAAATCGACTTGATTGTACCTCTAGGTACAATACTGACCTTTGAAAATTTTCGGGGCTTTCCAAGTTCGCAACATGTTGTCCATCACATGTATGACATGGCAAGTATTTTTGGACTAGGCTTGACAAGTTTGATCAAAGCTTCTTAAGGAAGCTTTGACTCTGATTTTTTTAAAGCCAAAACCGTCCTTATCCCTTCAACAAAAGAGTTTTTTCTTCTTCCCCTTTATCCCATGCCGTTTGCTTATCCTTCACCATGAAAATTTAATTTTCTTCCATTTTCTTTCTTTGTTTTCTTTTCCTTTCTTTTCTTTTTTTACTTTTTTCTTCTCCTAACTTCTTGGGCACCAAAGTTATAGCCTTTAACCCTAATTTCTAGCTCATATAAAACCCTAGGAGAAAAACAAAGAAAAAGAGAGAAAGGAAGAAAAGCTTGGTTTTGTGATTGAAGCAAGAAAAGGTAAAGATTTTTGTGTTTTAAGTTTATGGTTGGTTAAATCCTAGGAAAAATAATGTGTGAATCATTTTGTGGCAGCTATGGTGACCATGGGTGTGAGGAAATTATGAATTCTATTAGGTGAAATTCAAGCTAAAACTAAGTGGTAAGCTTCATGCTATAATTTGAAACCTATGATTGGTTTACTATGGTGAAAATGATTGTGTGCAATATGTAGAGTTATTGTGGTGTCATGGTGTGAGACCCTGTCTAATTGGTTGAAAAACCGGTATTGTACCTAATGGTACAATTAAGTTAGATCGAGCTTCAACTAGTTTAATAGAAATTCTAAAAGGAATTTCAAAATTCTGAGACCCACAGAACAGCTCAGAATAGTGATTTGGAGTTCAAGGTCTAGTCTGGAGTCAATCTGGAAAATTAACCGGTTAAGGATAAAACGGTCATTTTCTCATTTGTTGATTTATGGAGATTTTTAACCAAGATTTGATCACATTGGACCAAAAATAATTATATGAAATATAGTTATGATTTTTGGAGTATAAAATGATGTTTAGCAGTGTAAAATGGTGATTTTCGGTGTTATTGGAGCACAAGGGCAAAATGGTAATTTTGCCACCGGAGTACTAAACGGGAATTTTTTTGAAAGGATTTTGCTCCGATTGGGTAATATTGATTTATATTAGTGTTATTTGAGGTTGGACAGTGAAAATAATAAAATTTCGGTACATTTCGAAGTATAGGGGCAAAATTGTAATTTTGCCATCCCGGGGGTAAAACCGTAATTTTCCATCACCAGAACCATTATTTCCAGCCATGATCAACCTTGGATCAGATGTTGACTTGATTAATCAAGTGGTGGAGAATAAATGGAAGAAAAAGTCAAAAAGTAAAGAAAATGGGCCAATGGCGTGATGACACGTGGCAAGCTTTTATATTTTATTATTTAAGCCATAAAAAATCAGCCTTTAACCCTCATTTCTCTCTCTATATTCGGCTCACACCAGAATTGAAGGGTAGAAAAGAAGAACAAAGGAGAAAAACACAAAACCTAGGTGGAAATTTAAGGAAAAGTGTGATTTTCAAAGGAAATCACTTGAAAAAGGTAATAAATCTTTACTTTGGCTTGTGATTTACCATATCTATGCTTTTGTTCTGGAATTCTATGGTTAAATATGGAGATATCATGATGGAATGAATTCTGAAAAATGGGTATGAGTATGGATTTGATGTTGGATTGGATTGAATTTAAACTATGTTAGTGTTTAGAGGTAGTTAAGCATGATTATGGACAAAAATGGAAGAAAGAAATTGCATCTCATGGTTGTTCTTCATTGACCGAACCTAGGGTGTAGAGAAACCATGAAGAAATTGTTTCATTTCAAATGAAATGATTTCATTTGAAATGAAGGAAATTAGAAAATGACAAATGCAAGTGAAAAATGTAGTAGGAAAATTTTCAGTGCTAATGCACTGTATTGGCCGAATTTTTCCATAAAGAAATGGAAAATGGTGAATGCTGAAATTGGCATTAATTGAATGATTTGTGGTGAATTAAAGTATTAGAAAAAAAATGGGCCAATTCGGAATCAAATTGGACATAATAGCCGATTAATCGGGTAATCGGTCGAAATTAGGCAATACCGCGTTAAAGCGATAATCGGACCCATTTTTGCCTTTGCGTATCATACGTTAGCAATTTAAATTAATCTGTATTAGTTTGGGGGCATTATAGTAATTTCTTAATTTTATTCTGTGTTAAGGTGGTGAGAAGTCCGGAAAAGGCAAGGGAATCGTGATTGAGGATTTTTAATCCGAGAGCATCCGGAATCCGGATTTGTGAGACGGTGAGTGAACTTGCATTTCAAATTATTTGGAGAATGCACATTGTATTGAAATAGATGATTAAATGATTTATTCAAAGTTTTTAAAATGTGTGCCGGGAACAAGCCCCTGATAAAAATGATTTTATGTGATGGAATTATGTGGTATGCATGAAATTATGTGTTCTTATAACTTGTTGTCACATATGTGTGAATATGTGTGATGTATGGACATTTGATATTGTTGATGTATATATGTAAATGTACATGTGTGTGATGTGGGGAAATGCTCATGTCGGTGAGATTGGATGTGGAAAATGTGGTTGGTGCACGATGTGGGGGGATGCACACTGTAGCTCCAGCTATGTGCACGATGTGGGGGGATGCACATGAGCTGGTGAGTGCACATGGTGCACATAATGATGACTCCAGCTATGTGCACGATGTGGGGGGATGCACATGAGCTGGTGAGTGCACATGGTGCACAGGACCACTCCAGCTATGTGCACGATGTGGGGGGATGCACATGAGCTGGTGAGTGCACATGGTGCACACGATATCTTCAGCAGGTAAGACAATGGAATGTTGTATTTATTTGTGTGCGTATGCATGAAATTGATTATTCCTTCATTATAAATTAAATTGAAGTGAGGGGAAGGGTTTGATAATAAATTGGATAAAAATGAATGTGTTTCAAATGTATGCATCATATTTTTAACCCTTCCTGGTATTATGGCTTGTTCCTATCTAATGTTTGCTCACTGAGTTTTATACTCACCGTTTTCAAAAATTCATGTTTTCAGATCAGGAGATTGTAGATTCCTAGATCGCGGGATCACAGTAGTCCATCTCCTGGTAGGTGTCTGGCATTCAGTAGTTATCGTTTTTATTGTACATGTCTCCGCTGGAAGTCGTGGGTTTTTGTATGATGGATATGTACATGTAATGTACATTGTCAGAGTTTATATTTGACTGGTATGAATGTAAATGTGTAAGCAATGTAAGTTTCCAAATACATGACTGGAATAGTGCATGTATACTGTGATTAATAATGTCATTGTGAATTGGCTGTGTCCACACCCGGAAAGGGTGTGTGTGTGTATGCGTGACTGGATATGTCACTGTTAGTTGGCATTGTATGCACACTGGGTGCATTACGTGTGGATGCCTCACACGAGCATGTATGGGATAAAGTAAGTGAAAATAGGCTTGCTTGGGCTTAGTGAGCTATGCTCATTGGGTCCTTGCGCCGGTCATGGCCCGGGAATTGGGTCGTGACACATGGGTATGGTTGGAAGGAAATTATATTAATTGGAAAGTTGGAAAAGAAATGAATTGTGTGGATACATATATGTTATTAGGAAAAGCATAAAAGGTTATTGATGTTGGTGCATATGAATGGATATTAATGTTATGCTTGGTGGCAACAAGTGAGTGAGAATAGTTTTACATGTCAACTTAGAAAGTGTTTGATGGAAGTAAATTTGTAGTTGTAGCCATATGTTAGGTAATTGTTGTGGAAATGGTGGGTAAACTCGAAAAATATCCTTAGACAAGATTAATATATGTGTTAGAGTTATAAATAAGTTATCGGTATCTATAATCCCAAGAATAAAAGCAATTTTGATAAAAATTTGTCAAGATGTAAGTTAGTTGAATAAAGATTCATGATGGAAGGAAAAAAAGAAGTGGCAATGATGTACACTAAAGGTGTTGCATTTGTACTGTTGTTAGGAAGTGCAAAGAAAAAGTTAGAGTACAATGGTTGTGTGCTGGAGAAAATAATGAGCGACTGGCAAGTAGGAATAGCTAGACACGCCTTCGAATAAATAGTGATGTAATATCTCGCTATCGTAAGGTGAGTGAACTTGCATTTCAAAAATTATTTTGGGAAATGTAAATGTATATGGATGAAACATCTGAATGATTTTATCCAACTTTTCTTTAAAAATGTGTGCCGAGGAACAAGCCTTTGATAAAATATTTTGATGCTGTGAAAATGATTTTATCCAACATCTGAATCCATGTGCTCCTATATTATGTTGGTATATATATATAGGGATATATGTTGTGCATTGATGAATTGTGTGATGATGTTAAGTGTGCAAGTAGGGAGTGCACACATGATGATGACCCAACTATGTGTGAGTAGGGAGTGCACATGAGCTGATGATGTTGGAATTACGAGTAAGGAGTGCACATGACGATGAATGAATTGGAGTGGTGTACTTGTATATATCTGTTTATATATGTATATGTGATAGCAAGTTTATAATTATAATATGTGATTGTTTTGAATGTTGATAACTTAATTATTGTCAATGTGTTCCCTTTGATTTGCATTATGGTAAGGATGGATTTTGTGGCATGTGAAAACCCCTTAATTGTCATTTACCCTGAATCTCACTGTAGCCAGAAACTTTCAAGTGGTTCTAGATTTTTATGCACTACTTTCATTTTGATAACAATTCTGACCACCTTTTGTTCAGAATTGGACAAAGTATTAAACACCAAAGTTGTAACCCAACCTCTTAGCTTTCTAATGGTCCTAAAATCATGGCAATTGGACTTATGTAATGAGAGATATACTAAAATAACAGAAACATATGCAAACTAAGAATGCCTTTTGCTGTAGTGAGAAATGTGCTGTCATGTTGCTACCTTGCTTAGTTCTAATATAATTTTTCTTTCACTCCTTTATCTTCATGATTGAGAATGTGTTTTTGCAACACTAAGAGTTTACTAATCAATGTTTGAAATAAAGGGTTGTAGTAAGAAGTTAAGCAAAATTGTATAGTTTTCAATAAGTGCATCATGTTTTCTAGGTCTTCCCGTGTTTATGCTTGTTCCTTTCGTATGTACACTCACTAAATTATATTCACGTTTTTAAACTTCATGTTTTAGGTTGTCCGAATTGAAAGAGGATTGGATCTTAGAACGAGGCTCTCCTTCCTATCCACTGTTTGATAGGTTTGTTATGACACTAACTGTTAGCAACCATGCCTTGTGATACCCCATACCCTCGTTGAACACAAACAAGATTTTTTTGATCAAATGAGTGATCAATTGATGCAAATTAGCATGCTAAGAAATGCTCAAGAATAAAATGTTTCACACGCGTAGAAACCTCAATTAAATAATAATATTTTTGTTGGAGATGAATTAGCCAGCTTAAGGATGATCCGGAGGTAAACCGAGACATAATAATGTGTTTTGAGACCAAGGAAAACAATTGAAAAATTTTGAAATAAAATAATATTTTATTTAATAAAGTAATATTCAAATATTAAATTTTATATGTTATCGAAATTAGTCATGAAAAATAGAATATGACTAATTTAAGTGTTGGAGAAGAAATAAAGAATAATTTTGAAGGAAAATGACGAAAAATGTACGACGTGATTTTTATTGAGTAAACGCAGTGAGTGAATATTTAATTATTATAGAGACACCGTGTTGACATGCGATTTCAATATTTTGGTTATACACGTGCAAGAGAAGGAAAATAGATGGAAATTATAATTTTTACACGTGTTGAAATGATTGATTTTAAAATATGGAGAAATTGAAGGAGGATGTTAAATAAAATAAAGCAAAAGTATAGTTTTTAAATTTAATTATTTGGAAGAAACAAAAATATTATGAAAGTAAATTGAATTATAAAATAGTAAAGAAATGATGTTGAAAAGTCAAATGAATTTTCATGTTCATGAGTGGCATGACATGTAAAGTTAAAAGAAGGAATGAAGGCAAATGCACATGACATGAGTGGCATGGCATGACATGGAATGAAGGAAGAATAAATAAAGAGAAGACAAGTCAACTAATAATTTTTATTATGTGTGCAAGAATGACCATATGAAGACAGAAGAAATAAAGAGATAAGAAGATGGAAGAGAAATCTAGAAGGAAGGCATGGATACAAGAAAAAAGGAAGATGAGGGGAAAAGATAAAAGAGAAAAAAGACAAGAGAAGTGAAAGAAATAAAAAGAAAGAGAGAAAGGACGTACAAATGAGAGAAAAATTGAGCAAAAGAGGGAAAGAAAATGAAAAGAAAGAGAAGAGAAGAAAAACCGTGGGAGAGGGAAGAAGAGGACGGAAAAACAAAGAAAAGAAAGGAGAGGAAAAATGGTGTGAAAGAGGGGAAGAAGCAAGCAAAAAAAAAAATTCAGAAAGCTTGTGGCAAGTAAAGACTGATTTTTTTGGTTGCACTTTGGAGGGATTTTGGTGTTAAAATTTTAAGGTTTTAGCTGCCCAAGTTTGAGGTAAGAAAGTAAAATTTTTGGAGGTTAATTTTTGGAAAATTTTGAGGTTTTTGTAGTTGATTTTGGTTACTGAAAATGGGTGAGTTGCTGCTGATTTTGGGTGCAGAAAATTGGAGTTATGTTGCTGAAAATTTTGCACTTTGAAAGGGGAAAGAGAGTTGAATTTTTTAGAGAAAAAAATTGTCACGACCCAATTTCCCGGGCCATGACTGGCGCATGGACCTAATGAGCATAACTCACAAAGCCTAAGCAAGCCTTTTCCGGTAATCATGTTTGACATTTTATACATCTTGCATGACTATTTCTGAACCAAAATTCTTGATTCACAATTCAATATATTTCAAAACATAACATGTATACCACATGTTTACAATTTCATTATCTCAAAGCACTGTCATTCAATGCCATCTCATCGAGGCATCATTAATCCAACATATATATATATACATGTACACAGACAAAGACTCTCAACCATCAGTGGAGTAACTTTGAATAAAGGCATAGCTACTGAGATGCCGTAGTACCAACCAAAAAGCGATTATGCATAGACGACTTGGTCTGGGCTCCAATTTCTTCTAAATCTAAAAACATGAATTTTTATAAAACGTGAGTACGAAACTCAGTGAGTGAATATTAGAAGGGAACAAGCAATCTCAACCAGGAAATTTGACAATCATGATGCACCGGTTGAAAACGAGACAGTTTTTGATCTAGCTAATATTTAAAACCCCTTCCACTTGACCTGGAATTATTTTACATTCAAGGATAAAGCATCCATGAATTTACACCAATCATTCTAACAAGGTCGCAAAATCGACTGTTTATCACAAGCCATCACAAAACAAGGGTTTCACAACCCATACAATTCACGTTTGCAATCATACATATTATACCACGCATATATATATATAAAATCATACGCAATAACACCCACCATTCCATTTTCCTCCGCTCTACTGTACTCTTAACTAACACATCATTACCGGCATTGCACTTCCCACTTCGCACATGCACGGTAGTAATTATCACAACCTTTATCATTAAACCGGCATTGCACTTCCTACTCCGCACATGCACGGTCGTAATTATCACATCCTTTGTCATTTAACTGGCATTGCACTTCCCACTCTGCACATGCACAGTTGCATCAATTTCACCATAATTTGTTAATAATGCATATCAGTAGAGTACAAGGGTACACAGATTCAATACACTCAATTTCATAAAATTTCTCAACAATACATGTAGGTATCATACAGATATACACAGATGGATCGTAATCATATTTAACATCACAGAAATATTTTCACTAAAGGCTTGTTCTTGGGATTCATTTTTTAAAATGGGAATTAGATATAATCATTCACGCATTTCATTTCAACTTAATTAGAATTCCCAAATAAATTTTGAAATGCAAGTTGACTAACAGGTGTCGAAAAATCCGAATTTCGGGTGCACCCGTACTAATAGTCCTTAGGCGCAATTCCTTTGCCTTTTCCGGACGTCTCACCACCTTGACAAATAACAAAATTGAAAAATTTACTATATTGTCCCTAATTTGATATAAACTAATTTAAATTACTAATGCTTGATATGTAAATGCAAAAATGTGTCCGATTATCGCTTAATCGCGATATCGATTAAACTCGACTGATCATCCGATTAATTGGCGATTGTGTCCAAATCACCTCCAAATTAATCCATTCCTCCTCTAATACCTTAATTCACCACATATTACTCAAATAAAGCCAAATTCAGCATTAGAACCCTCACATTTCCTTATAGAAAAATTTGGTCATTTGGTGCATTAGCACTAAAATTTTTCCTACATAACCGTTTCACCTTAATTCATCATTTTCCAAGCCATTTTCCTTGAAATACATACAATCCCTCATTGATTCTCAACACACCAGGTTTGGCCAATGAAGAAAAAGAAAGAGAATCAAATTTTTTCTTATATTTTTGTTCATAACCATGCTTAACTACCTCTAAACATCAACATAGGCTAAAATCAAGCCAATCCAACATTAATTCCTCTTCCATACCCATTTTTCAGAATTGAATTCATCATGATATCATGTCTCTCAACTATAGAAAATGGAAAGAAATGCATGGGTATTGTAGATCATAAGCTAAAGTGAAGAAATGTTAACTTTTTCACTTGATTTTCCTTGAAAATCACACTTTTCTCTTGAATTTTTGGCTAGGTTTTCTTGTTTTTCTCCTTGTTCTCTTTCGTTTTTCTTTGAATTGGTTTTGTACAGAATTTGGATAGAGAAAATGGGTTTTATGGCCGATTTTTAGGCCTTAATAATAAAATAATCAAGCATGCCACGTGTCACAAGCTTATTGGCCCATTTTTTAAACTTTTTGACTTTATCTTCTAAATTTTTCACCACAATTATTCTTGTATTTATCCAATCCCAGAAGAATTAAAATCCCTTGGTCTGACAAGTGCTGGGGTGAAAAATTTACCGATTTGCCCTCGAGGTGAAAAAATTTCGATTTTGCCCCTATATTTCGAAATGTATCGAAATTACATTATTTTCACTTTCTAACCTCAAATAACACTAATATTGATCAATATTAACCAAATGGGGTAAAAAACCTTTTCAAAAAAATTCCTGTTTGGTCCCCTTGAGGTAAAATTACCATTTTGCCCTTGTGCTCTAAAAATACCGAGAATCACAATTTTTCACTACTAAACTTCATTTTATACTCCAATAATCTTAATTATTTTTCATATAATTATTTTTGGTCCAATGTGATCAAATATTGGCTAAAAATCTCCATTTTATCATCAAAGGGTAAAATAATCGTTTTGTCCCTAACTGGTCAATTTTCTCGATTGACTCCAAACTGGACCTTGAACTCTGAATCACTATTCTAAGTCATTCTGTGGGTTTTAGAATTCTCAAATTTCTCTTAGAATTTCTATTTGAACTAGTTCAAGGCTCGATTTAACTTGGTTGTACCACTCGGTACAATACCGTTTTTTTATCGAGCTTGACAGGGTCTCACAAAAATGGCAACAAAAATGGTAAGAAAATGATCGATTTTGGGAGGAAGAAAGGAAGGAGAAAGGAGCTTTACGGTGAAAAATCACATTTCTACATTGTGTATATATTAATATATTAAATAGGCGGGGTAAAATTGTGTCAGCCATGTCATGCGGCTGAGATTTTATTGTTATGGTGGGGTCTGATCTACACTGCAGTGACGAGTTTTCGTGGACCAGCCTTTAGGAGGGGCACGGTAAACCCGACTGTCTCTTACCTCCGTAGCAGAGGCATGAAAGGTATCTCCTGAGGTGAGGTTAGAGTTCGCTCCACGCTTAACCACCATGTGGAAATGAGACTCAACCAACGCCAAGGAACGATTGTGGTTTCGAGAAGTAAAAATATGTTTTATGAGTGCATGAATTTTTGCAACCTTGGCGGACTCGAACGGATACCTCGGTACTAGGTATCCCCGAGTACAGGTTTTGGGTTGAAACGAATTTTCATGTTCTGCATCACATGTAGTGATGGGATATTTTTATTGTTTCCCTTTACTCGGCTTTATATACTCTAGATGGTATCTGTTTACTCACTAGGATTATGTAATCTCACCCCTCTTCCTATACATTTCCCAGGCTTAGGACAATTTATTGATAGCCGATTAAGACGAGAATTAATCTTGGAGTTGCATTCTAGAAAGTAAGGGTTCATAGCCCTACATCTTCTTGGTCAGTTGGGGGAAGGGCCCACATGTCACTAGAATTTAAAATTCATACCCTAGCTCACGGTATGATAGTATATGTAAATTTATTTTGTTTTTGAGCAGTAAAAATTATTTTAAGATATTTCTGAAAATATTGTTTTATAAGAAATTAGAACATTTTATTGAATATTTTTATATATATTCAAATCGTTACAATTTTACTTCAAATAAATGTTTTAGAACTCTAAATTTATTTTTGGTTGCAAAATATGCGTTTTCACCCACACATTGCATTCTTCGCCTGTCTCAAAAATTTTGAGGGTAAATGACCAAAATGCCCATATGAGGTTAAAATTACTTTTTTATTGTTTTGAATTGAAAAAAATATTTAAATCCTTTAAAATACGATGTTTGGTAATGACTACTCACATGGGAGGTAAGAAAACTGGTACGAAAGCCTGGCGATGTTTCGATCAGTATTTGAGGTATGAATGCCTATCGAGACGTCGAGTCGGTTGTCACGGGCTCGATGGGAGTTTCGGGTCGTGACATGCCCAGAGTCACTTTGTTGACGATCGGAGTCTTGAATGTGTGCATGTAAACTAGATAAAAAAAAATTTGTTAAGAGTTGTTTGACAAACTATTGGTGTATATTATGATTAAGGAGTATTATTATGAATAAAGAATAGGGCTTTATGAATGGATTTCAATGAAGTTATTATTTGAATATTATGATTTATAGATCATAAAGGGAACATGGATGATAAATGGGCTAATATGCAAGTGTATGTAAATAAGCTTGTTTGGGCTCAGTGGACTATACCCATTGGGCCCTTGCGCCAGTCATGGTCTGAAAATTTGGACTATGACAATAGGACTTCTAGAATGAGAGTTATACTCAAAATACTAAAACATGTATGAAAGAAACACTTGGCCATTCATGCACTCTTTTTCACCAATTGAAGCCGTCTTAACTGCGCACCTACAAAAGCATAAACCTAAATCAATAATAACTAAACTAAAAGTAAATTACCATCAAACTAAAATAAAATAACTTAAATTTAAACAACCTAACATGATTTACTAAACTAAGACAAATAGTTGAAAATACCTAATTCCTACACTAAGTCTCAAGAACTTAGCCAATTTAATACTCAAAATGTGACAAAATAACTCTATCAAATAAAGTTATCACATCATAAAACTTAGGATTTTTCTAGTCCTCGAGCAAAATGTAAAAGAATTTTAAAACAAAACAAAACATGTAAATGATCAAAACACTTAATGATGAAAAACAAATAACTAGAGATAAGTTGCTCCAAGCCAATGATCTCCCATAAATTCCTTAAATGTTATCTTAAAGTCACAACTCAATGTAAAACATAGATATTGTTTAAGTCCATGATTTAACTTAAATGCAAGCTCATTCTTAAATAGATCTCCATGTGCGTGTGTAATCCTTTTACAAAGAATATCATGCAATCTGGATAAATTTATACTTATGCAAAATTTCAATTAGTACAAGAATCCCATAGGTTTGCTTTTCTTCTCCCTTTCTCCACTAATGTAGACTAATACTAAGTCAAGGATCATTAGGACTTTATTAAGCTTGTAATGAAATGCTAGGGTAAAGGTATGATAAGGATATGAATATTGTAGTTGAAATCACCCCAAGCACATCAATCATTCTAGGACCTATATAAAGCTCTAATCATACTCCAAGTAATTCCATCTACTTGATTTCAACTTTTTCTTTTGTCTAATAGTTTATTCTCTTTTCTTATATTTTTTCATCACCATTCTACACCTTCAAACTTGATTCATTTTTAATATAGATAGTGGGGTGAATACTAAGCATAATTGAATTTTTTTTATCAACCCCACCTTCTACCTTATTCAACATCAAGCTTAATACAGTTTTGAAAAAGATTAATATACTTAGGATTAGGTATACTATGTAGGTTATATAAAATATGTGTTTGACAAAGAAAAGGAAATATTAGGCTTAAAGAGTTACACTAGGGATAAAAATATATCAAGGTAGGCTTGAAAGGCTTAAACTGTCCAAAGATGGCCTAATTCATTTCCTTAATTATGTATTGCCTAAGATTTTGCCTAGCGAGAGAATCAGACAAAGTCTAGAATTCAAGATGAATTAAAAAATTCACATTCTTTAAATATGCACAACAATTCCAAGCAAAAGATAAACTGTTCATTAAATGGGAAATCTCATCCTAATGATGATGCTTATCATAAGAATTTCATAGAAACTCAAACAATATCTACATTTACCAAAAGCTAAAGGTAATTATATAACTAAGTTAACATTATCAGATAGATAAATCATAGAAATTGGCACAATTATCTCTTGCTTAAGTACTCAAAATATGAAAAAAGTAAATGTTGAATAAAATCTAAAATACATAAATGCAAAAAGAAAACCATAACTTTAAAATTCAACAACCCCCATAAACTTAAAGCTAATATTATCCTCAATGTTATACAAGTAGAGAAGAAAGGTAAAGGAATACGCGAATATGGAGAAACTCTACTTTTCTTCTTCATTTTCATTATTATCACCAATTTGAGGAATAACTGATTAGGTGACAAAAATCTTACTAAGAAAAAAATAAAAAAAATAATAGGGAAAATCTAAATAAAAAAATAAAATAACTTCAAACAAAAAAATGTAAGAGTTCGAAAGCTTGAGTCGCTTCTCAATAGGCACTTCTTTATAGTCAATAGCTTGACTATGGCACCCCTTTTCACACAACTTCATTCATGAAATAAAGCTTGAGATGTAGTTTATTAACCATGAATATGTTAGTAGCTTTACTATCAATCTCTATTATACAAGAAAGATAGACCTTAACCACTTTGAAAAACACAACCATCTTGATTTACATTTCCATGGAAAAAGCTTGAAGCATGACTTAGAAAGTAACACCTGTAGTCTAAGCTCAAAACTTGTTGCTTTAGAATATTCCTTATCAAAATCCTCCTTAGCCAACACATCAATTGAGTCCACTTTATAACAACTATTTGTATGGGGAGGGTACTTAGTTGTATTGAACAAATTAAACACTACTTCCTCTTCTCCAACTTTGAAAGTTATCTTGCCATTCTTCACATTTATGATTACTCTTACTGTAGCTAAGAATGGTTATCCTAAAATAAGAGGAAGTTCAACATCCTCTTTGATTTCAAGCATAAGAAAGTTTACTGAAATGCAGAGCTTTGTTGTTGATTTAGTACACGCAAGTATATGTATAAAACAAGTGAAAGGCAATAGACTAAAATTTAGGACTATGGGTCCATTTAACATTTCATTTGACATATATTTCTCTCAATATTTACATTCAAGGGTAGTTTTGCTAACTTGGAATCTAAACCTATGCACAAATCTCTATTAAGCTACTTGCACAATACCCAACTTAATATGATCACTATATATCTATAGTAATCAATTAAATAAGGTTCATTAAGCTAATGTTCTAATTTGTATCTATGGCATTTACGGATATGTCTATCTGAATTGAAAATAAGATCACCTAAGCAATGTGAACATACACTATTCAAACTTTAGTATAATCTAAAATCACTTTGTTGAGTTTTATTCAGATTAACAAATCATTCAATTGCTGGTCAGGCAATCAAAAACATTACCAACAGATTTGAATAAACATGACCATACCCATTCATAATAAATAAAAGAGGAACAAATATTCAGCTTACATGTTCAAAACCACCACAATTGTTTAGCTCATAATATCTAATAAAAATAGTGTTTAAAGAAAAGTAGCAATTAAACTAAGTCAAAGTAATGAAGAGAGAAACAAAAGTAAAAGTGAAACTAATAGTTGAAGCTTCTTTATCTCAATTCTTTTTCAAATTCTTTTACTCTCTTCCTTTGTTTTTGGCTCTTTTTTTCCAAAATATTTGCTTGTTGTCCTCTTTCAAAAATCTCTGAGAAAGGTCCCTTAAATAGTCCACAAAACCTTATTTACAAAAATTCAGTAACAATTTTATTTTTGGAAGTACGTCTAGTGACATGGACTTGCCTTCCTTGGCACCACAACATTGTAATCGTGGGATGAAGTATGGTGCCTAGATGCCTTGTCACACCATGGCGCTACTTTGATCAACGTTGCAGCCCTATGCTCTTAGGTATGGGAGCATCATTTTCACTAGTGTCGTGGCCTCACTTCTCTACCTCCAAGGTGTTGTACTCTCTAGTTTTTGTATAGTGTGCTAATGCACCTTGGTGCCACGGCCTTGAGTAACTCAAGGCCCCAGCGTTCACTTCCTTATGCTACCTTTTGTAGACTTGCAATAGTCCAGCATATTAAAATGTGATTTTCAACTAGATAAAATCTAAACTAGGTAAAGTGGTAAACATCAAAGTTGTAGCCATATCTCTTAGCTTTCTAATGGCTTAAGAATCATGTCCATTAGACTTCTATAGTGCAACTTATCTTCGAAATACTATAGCATGTATGAATGAAGCCATCACCATAGTTGCACGACTTGTCATTAACTAAGATTTTTTTATCAAATTTCATGCAAGAGAAATAAAATAAATCAATAGTAACTAAAATTAAATTAATTTAAAGCAAAATGACATAATGTTAAACTAACATACTTAAACCAACAAATCAACATGTATGAAACTAAATTAGGCAAAATAACTAAAATACTTAAATTCTTAACCTAAAATCTCAAAAACTTAGCTACTTAAGCCCTCAAAATGTGACAAAATAACTATATATAATATAGTTACCACACCCCCAAACTTAAGATTTTGCTAGCCCTCGAGAAAAATGTAAAATAACATGAAATAACATAAATGAAGAATACAACTTAACTAGAAATAAATTGCACCAATTCAATAATCATCTTTAGCATCCTTATAAGTTATTCCATATCCTTAACTCTAAGCAACACATAAATATTATTGAAGTTTATGTTTCTACTTAAATTCAAGCTCATCATTAAGTGGATTTATATGTGTGTGTGCTATCTTTTCACCAAGAACATTATACAATCCGGATAAGTTTATACGCATCCAAAATTCATATTAGTACTTGAATTCCATAAGTTTGCTTTTCATCTTTCTCTCCACTAATGTAGACTAATACTAAATTAAAGATCATTAGGTTTTTATCATGCTTGTAATGTATGACCAAGGTCAAGGTAGGCTATGGGATATTATATAGCTCAAATCACCCTAAGCACATAGTCATTCTAGGACCTATGAAAAGCTTTATTTTCCCTTACCAAATACACCCATTTCATCATATTTTTCTTTTGTTCAACACTTCATTCTTTTTCTTCTTTATCTTCCTGTTGCATTTTTCTTTTTCCTAATACCACACCCCTAAACTTATTTCTTTTATTGGCTAGTGAGATGAATACAATAATGCTTTTAAGCTTTTAATCACTTTTCATCTTTACTACCTTCTTCACAATTTGGCTCATCACAATTCCTAAATTGACTTATGCACTTAAGAGTAAGGGATGTGAAAATTGAAACTATTTATGTAAGGTTCTAGGTTCATAATTAAGTGTTTAAACAAAGAAAATGTTGCATTAGGCTCAAAAGGGGATTCTAGGGATATATATATAGAGGTCGCTTGGCAGGCTCAATCAGTCGAAAGATAACCTAAATTATTTCCTAAACAATGTACAGCCTAAGATTTCACCTTAAGAGAGAATCATACAAATTATAAAGCTCAAAACATAATTCAAGATTTCGCATTCTCATAAACCTTCTCTAGATATGCACAATAAATCTAAGAAAAAGACATGGTGCTCAAATTGTAGAAATCTCATCCTAACTATGAAGCTTAGCATAGGAATTTACATAATACTTAACCAATATTCACATGTTCAAAGAATCAAAATAAGAATATAACTAAGTTCTTATCATTGAAAAGGTAAATTAAACGAAATTGGCATAATTAAATCTAACTCAAGTTCTTAAAATATGTAACAAATTAAATGATAAATAACTTAGCTAAATTTAATAGCTAAAACCATAAAGAAAATAAAGCTTTAAAATTGAAAATTCCCCCTAAACTTAAAATTAAGATTGTCCTTAATATTAAAAAGGAAAGAAGAAAACTCAAAAATACTCCCCTGAGTGGCGAAGATCTTTTAATCTTCTTCTTTATCATCATTATCCAAATTTTGTGGGAAGATCTGTTAAGGTGACAAAAATCTAAATAAGAAAAAGCAAAAAATAAATTAATGGGAAAATATAAAAAATTAACTTCAAATAAAAAGAATAAGAGTTTTTAAAACATGGGTTGCCTCCTAAGAAACATTTCTTTATAATCATTAGCTTGACTATGGCACCCTTTTTTGCACTTCTTCATCCACAGAGTAATGCTTGAGACTTTGTTTATTAACCTTGAATGCTCTAATAAGCATACCAAAAATCTCAATAAGGCCATAAGACAAAACCTTTACAACTTTAAAGGTTTTCCAACAATATGGTTGATGTTACCATGGTAAAAGATGGAGGTGTGAACTAGAGAGTACTATTTGCTACCTAATCTCAAAATTAAGAGAACTAAGAGGTGGTGGAAGATACTCTTCATGCGACTGTTCGGTTCTAATATGTGGATGTGGTGGCTCTAGCTCAAATGTTGGTGCTTACTCGCTTGTAGGTGGAAAAATAGGGTTGCTTTCGCTCGCGTTAAATAAATTCACTCTATAGCAACTCTTTATAGAGTCAAGATGCTGAATTGCATTGAAATCATTAAATTTGGCTACCTTCCTTCCAACTTTAAAAAATATCTTGCATTCCTTCACATCAATGATTGCATTTGCAATAGCTAAGAATGGTCATCCTAAGATTAGAGGAATTTTCACATTTTCTTCCATCTCAAACATAATGAAGTCCACTAGACTATAGAAATGCCCAACTTTAACCAACACATCCGCTATAATCCCAACGAGGTATTTGATTGTTCTGTCTACTAATTGCAACGTAACTATAATAGGTTGAACTTCCTTAAGTCAAAGTTTCTTAGCAATAGACAAAGTCGTTATTGAAACACTAGCACCCCAATCACACAAAGCTTTAAAAAATCTACTAATAGTGCAAGGAACAAAAAACTCCCTAGATCCTTAAGCTTTGGTGGAAGCTTATTTTAGATTGCAGCATTGCACTCCTTAGTAAGTGTAATTGTCTTAAACTCTTTTATTATCCTTTTCTTGGCTTGGATGTGTTTTAAAAGCTTCACGTTGAGATCTTGTCAAGCCTAACACTATAATATATTTGCCATGTCATTTATGTGCTTGATAACTAGTGGTACAACTAAGTTGATTTAAGCCTCGAACTAGTTAAATAGAAATTTTAAGATGAAATTGAGAATTTTAAAACCCCATAATGACTTAATATGGTGATTTGGAGTTCGAGAATTAATTTGGAGTCAAATTGGAATTTTCATAACGTAGGGGTAAAATGGTCATTTTGCCACCCGAGGTTAAAATTGGAATGTTGGAAGAGGTTTTTGACCGAGATTAATTATTTAGAACATAATTTGAGTTTAAGAAGTGAATAATTTTATTTTCGACATTTTTTCGAGTATAAGGGCAAAATAGTCATTTTGCCACCCAAGGGAAAAATTGTAATTTTACACCACCCAACATTTGTCAAAATCATGAATTCCACGTATTATTATTATGGATAATTGAGGGAAATTAAATGGTGGAGAGAAATTGCTTAATTACTAAGTATGACACATAGACCAATGGAATGGTGACATGTGTCAAAATTTCATCCATTCATAATTGGCTTTAAAAACCAGCCCATAACTCTCCCATATCACTCTCATATGGTCGGCCAACCCAAGGAAGAGAGGAGAAAAGGAAGAACAAACCCTAGGAAGGAAAATTTCAAGAGAAAATCACTAGATTTCAAGGAATCAAGCAATCAAAGGTGAAATTTCTTAATTCTAGCTTGTGATCTATCTTTCCTATGCATTATTTTGCATTCTCCAAGGTTGAATCATAAGATATCATGAAGAATAGTGTGCTGGCTGAACATATAGATAGAGAATTTGATGATGAATTTAGGTAGATTTTAAGGTATTTTAGTGTTTTTAGTTTATTTGTCATGTTTGCAATGAAAACAAGTAAGAAAAAAATCACATGTTCTTACCCACCCTTCATGGCCGAATATTCCTTATGGTATATTGATGGTGGATGTGATTTTATTTCAAGTGATTTGGTTAGGAATTGATGATTTATGGTGTAAAAATTAAACATGAAAAACCATAGTGTTTGTGCACCTACCATGGTCGAAATTCCCAAGAGAAAATGTAGAGATGATATTGCTAAATTTTATGTTATTTGACTTGTGTTTGATGATTTAGAGTATGGGAAGAGCAATAGAGTTATTTGGAGTTAAATTGGACGTATTGACCAATTAATCGGGTGATAGATCGAATTACGCCAATACCATTTTATTTAGGCACATAATTGAATTTATCAAGAACACCAATTTTAAGTAACTATCCAAACAACCTCATGCACTCATATAGAGCCTAAAATAGTTTTATAATGGTATGACACAATATATTGAATTATGTGTCGTGTATTATGTATAGGTGATGAGCCCTTTAACAAAGGTAAAGACATTGTGCCAGAAGACAAAGAATAAGAGTATTTCGAACTCCTAATACAGTGAGTGAACTTGCATTTCAAACTGTTTTGGGAATTTTAATTGAGTTGTGATGAAATGCTTGAATGATTTATATCCAACTTCTTATTTAAAAATGAGTCCCAGGAACAAGCCTTAGATAATTATTTTAATGTTATGAGTATGTATATTGTGTAAAGTAAATGAATACATGTTCATTTATTGTGTTGATAATGATATGAATGAATGGATAATGTGTATTAATGACCAAGGGATTGTGTGAGTAGGGAGTGCACACATGGTCATATTGCTATGTACGAGTAGGGGATGCACACATGATGACCAGGGGATGTGCGAGGAGGGAGTGCACACATGGTCTTATTGCTTTGTGCGAGTAGGGAGTGCACACATGATCTTATTGCTTGGTACGAGTAAGGAGTGCACCAGAGTTAAAAAGAATGGGGCGGTGTATGTAATTGCACGTAATTTTATATATATGCATGATATAGTGTGCATGATGAAAAATGTGATTGTATGATATGTGAACCTTGAGAAATTCTCCTTTATTGCAAATTGTTTCAAATTGAGGAAAAAAAGGTTCTAACACGAAACCCTCATATGGTTGAGCGAAATCCTTATTCCATGACGGGCTATGATTACACTTCGCTGTAGCAAGAATGCCTTTCGCTGCAGTGATAACCCGTTGATTTTGCTATCTTGCTAGAATGATTGATGTAAATTTCTTTTCTTCTCAACTCATGTTGAACATGGTTGCTTTATCATTGAATGTTTAATAACTCCGGGTTAAATGGAAAGGGTTTTAATATTAAATTATCTTGTTTCCAAACAAGTGCATCATGGTTCTTAACTTTCCTTATTATTACTGCTTGTTCCCTTCCAAGGTTCGCTCACTGTGTTTTGTACTCACTGTTTTAAAAATTCATGTTTTCATATCAAGAGACTGTTCGATCACAGGTCGAAGAGTCCTCATAATTCATCTCCTAAGTAAGTGCTTGGCACTCAATAGCTACCCTTTTTCCGTTGTTCTCTGTTGGAAGTCATGAGTCCTTTTGTTTTATGAATATGTTCATGTAATGTACATTACTAAGTTACATATCTTGAATAGTATATGTATATTTTAACTGATAATGCCATCATGAGTTGACTACGTTCACACTGTTGGAATGCATATGGATGCATTAGTTGATAAGATGTTAAGCAATATAAATGAGATAGGCTTACTTAGGCTTGGTGAGCTACACTCATTGGGTCAATGTGACGGTCATGGTCTAAAAATTGGGCTATGACATTCACATAGGTTGGCATGTTTTCTAAAGCTTCAACAAAAGGAATATTGATGTGAAGCTTTTTAAATACTTCTAAGAACTTTTAAAATTGATGATCAAGCTTTTTAGAGCTATGGAAAAAGTGGTGGTGGTGGTGGGTTTGCCTTTGTATCCTTTAATTGCACTATTAGCTTGTCAACATTCTCAACCACTATCTTATTCTCAATTGACCTATCTTATTTTCAGTATACTTGCTACTAATTCCAACCTATTTTTTTACTTCTAAAAGTAATAGCATTGCTTTGTTCCTTACCTTTACTCTTAGGATTAACTTTCACGTTACTAGGTAAGGCACCTTAAGGCCTATTGTTAATAGTGTTGGTAAGCTGTCCAACTTGAGTATGAAGATTTCTTAGCAAGGTTGCCTAACTATGAATAAAGGGGTTAATCTTGGCCATGCACTGCATAAGTAACTCCTCCATAATTGGTTTCTTTTCTAGCATACGAGGTCTTGCTTGGGGTTGAAATGTGGGAGGGAAATTAAGCCTTAGAGTTGATGAAACCCTAAACCTTGGTTGTTACTTGAAGAAAAATTTGGATCATTCCTCCACCAGAGATTATAGGTGTTGGAATGTGGGTTATTTTGCTACCTACTCCCTATAAATTGAACTCTCTTTGTACTGCTTAGACACTAATTACTAGCATGCCCTTCTCCACAATACTCACAAACTATAAAAGAACTGTGAACTGAGTTAGCACTGAAAGAATCAAGTTTTTTAGTTAGAGTTGCTAGCTATGCTGATAATGTTGAAATGGCATCTACGTTGTGAACTCTAATTGCGCTCTTATGTATTGATCATTCTTGGCCATTAGTAATTGTTTCATGCCATCTTTTCCAATAGGTTGAATGCTTCATCAATTGACTTTGCCATGAGAGCACCTCTTGCCACGACAACAATAGTTGTTCAAACTTGAACATTCAACCCATTATAGAACATCTGCACTTAAAGCCACTTTAAAAGACCATGATAAGGGCAACGCCTAAGCAAATCCTTGTATCTTTCCCAAGTGTCGTACAATGACTTAGTATCTAGCTGCATGAACGATGTGATATCATTCATCATTTTCGTTGTCTTGGTCAGAGGAAAGAATTTGGTAAGGAACTTTTGAGCAAAGCCATCCCATGTTGTAATAGATTTAGTAGGTAGTGAGTTCAGCCACACTTTCATTTTGTCCCTCAATGAAAAAGGGAAAAGTCTCAGTAGATTGCATCATCTATGACTCCATTGTGTTTAAAGGTGTCACATATCTCTAAAAAGTTCAAAATGTGGGCATTTGGATTGTCATTTGGAAGACCCCCAAATTAGACCGAAGCTTGGATCATGGTGATGATGGTTGACTTCATCTCATAATTGTTGGCTTGAATAGTTGACTTGCGAATACTCGAAGGAAGCCCTTATACCAATGGAACAACATAGCCCTTAAGCAATGGTTCTTTTCTATTACTTGTTCTTGGACTTGTTGCTCTAGCTGTCGATCAACCATTGCATCGGTTTGAACTAAAACTTGTTGATTTTCTTGTCAAAGTCATCGAAATGTTCTCTAAATCTCTAGATCACAAGATATAATCTCCAAGATTATTGTTCTTCTCATATAACGACAAAACGAACTTGAAAAAAGTAAAAAGAAAATTTTGAATTAAGACTAATCTTAGCTGAATTTTAATATTATCGAAACAAATAGGAAACACAAATCCCAAACAACGGCACCAAAAACTTGTTGATTTAGTACATGCAAGTATATCAATTGAACAAAAAATATAGACAGTAAGTCTAAAATCGTATCCTACAGAGATTTACTCTTAATTTTTCACTAAGTATTAAGATTATGACAAACTAATCTTTTTTGAGTAACTCATTTATATAAAAAATCAATTAAAACTAAATTGAATCAAACAATAAACTAATTAACAGAAACTAAAAAATTCACTAGGGAAAGATAATATATTAAAACGTAGGATTATGGGTTCATTCAACACTTCATTTGATATCTATTTTTCTTGATCTTTACATTCATGGGTAGTTTTGCTAACCTAGAATCCAAACCTATGCACAAGTTACCATCGAGATGCTTGGAAAAATGCTTAACTTAATTTGGTCACTATATGTCCACAATAATTAATTAAATAAGGTTCATTAAACTAGTGTTCTAATTTCACTATGTATGGCATTTAGGTGTATGTCGACCTTAGCTGTAAATCAGATCACCTAAGTGATGTGAACATACACTACTCAAACCTTAGCCCAATCTAAAATCATTTTGTCGAGTCTCATTCAAATTCACAAATCATTCAATTCATGGCTAAACAATCGAAAGCATTATGAACATATTTCAATAAGCATAACCATACCCATTTATAATAAATAAAAGAGAAACAAATATTTAGATTGCATGTTCAAATCCACCACAATCCTAGAAAGATGGTTTAGCTCATAATATATAATAAAAACATTGTCAAAAGAAAATTAGCCATTAATCCAAGTCAAATAAATTAAGAGAAAAACTAATAGTTAACGCTTTTTTATCTCAATTCTCTCTCAAATTCCCTTACTCTTTTATTTTGTTTTTGGTTGTTTTTTTCTAGAATATCTACCTGTCGTCCTTCCTCGAAAACCTCTAAACAAGGTCCCTTAAAAAGTCCACAAAACCCTAGTTTGCAAAAGTCCCGTAACAATTTTATTTTTGGAAGTACGTTTGGCATCACAGCCTACCTTCCTTGGCAACACAGTGCTAAATTCTCTAGATGAAATAAGGTGCCCAATTACCTTGTGATGCCATGATGCTACTCTCTTCAATACCATAACCCTTTAGTTTGAGGTGAAGTATGGGAGCATCAATTCCACCAATGCCGCAACCTCACTTAACCAATGCCATGACAATGTACTCATAGGTTTTTGTATGGGGTGCTGGTGCATCTTGGCACTATAGCCTTTATTTCCTTATGCTGCCTTGTGCAGAACTACAATAGTTTATCCTCTTCCAACATAATTTTTACCTTGGTCTGATCTGAACTAGGCAAGGTGGTAAACACCAAAGATGTAGTCCTGTCCTTTAACTTTTCAATGGCTTAAGAATCATGTCCATTGGACTTCTATAGCTTAAGTTATGCTCAAAATAATGCAAAATGTACAAATAAAGCCATTACCATACTTGCACAGATTTTATCAGCTAAGATCTTTTTATCAAATTTCCTACAAAAACAATAAAAATAAATAAAAAATAACTAAACTTAAGGTAATATAAAGCAAAATAATATAAAATTAAACGAACACACTTAAACTAATAAATCAACATGTATTAAAGTAAATTAGGAAAAATAACTAAAATACTTAAATTTTGAATATAAAATCTCTAAAACATAATTACTCAAGCATCTAAAAATGCGACAGAATAACTCTATATAATAGAGTTATCAAGCTTCCCAATTTTCACCAAAACTTATTTTATAACCCCAATGGGGTACTTGAATGTTTTGTCTACTAATTGCAAGGTACATGTAATAAGTTGTATATCCTTAAGTCGTAATTTCCTAGCAGTTGACAAAGGCTTGTGAAACAATAGCACCTAAATCACACAAAGCTTTAGAAAATTTAATAGCATGAATAGTTCAAGGAATAAAAAAACTCATTGAATCCTAAAGCTTTGATGGAAGCTTATTTTGGATTATAGCACTATATTCCTCAATAATTGCAACTATCTTAAAATCTTTCAATTTCCTTTTCTGGACACGATCTCTTTAAAGAACTTCACATCAAAAGGTATTTGTGCCAAAGCATCTATAAAAAGAATGTTAATGTAAAGTTGTTGGAAAACATTTAAAACCTTTTCAAATTGCTTATCTATTTTTTTTTTTGCTTTAATGCTTAAAAAAGGAATGAAAGGCACATTTGGCTTGACTTGTGGTAGTGTGAATACTTCCTTCCCTTGCTTAAGTTTACCAACTTGAACTTGCTTGCTAGAAATATCCTCTTGATCACTCTATCTTCACCATCTACCAATTACTTACCTTTTACGTTATCAAGCTGGTTACCTGTGAGACTTTGTTAGATTGGTTAAAAGCCGGTATTGTACCTAGTGGTACGATTAAGTTAAATCGAACCTTGAACTAGCTCAAATAGAGATTCTAAGAGGAATTTTAAAATTTTGAAACCCACAGAATGCCTTAGAATAGTGATCCGGAGTTCAAGGTTCAGTTTGGAGTCAATCGAGAAAATTGACTAGTTAGGGACAAAACGGTCATTTTGCCATTTGATGATTAAATGGGGATTTTTAGCCAAGATTTGATCACATTGGACCAAAAATAATTGTATGAAATACAATTATGATTATTGGATTATAAAATGATGTTTAGCAATGAAAAAGTTTGATATCCGGTGTTTTTGGAGCACAAGGGTAAAATGGTAATTTTACCACTAGAGGACTAAACGGAAATTTTTTTGAAAGGATTTTGCCCCATTTGGTTAATATTGATCAATATTAGTGTTATTTGAGGTTGGACAGTGAAAATAATATAATTTCGGTACATTTCGGAGTATAAGAGTAAAATCGTAATTTTACCATCCTAGGGGCAAAATCGTAATTTTCCACCACCAGAACATATTTTTCCAGCCATGGTCATCTTTTGATCATATCATCATTTAGAATAATCATGTGGTGGAAAAGAATTGGAAGAAAAAGTCAAAAAGTTAGAAAAAATGGGCAAATAGGCATATGACACGTGGCATGCTTGATTGTTTTATTATTAAAGCTTAAAAATCAGCCATTTCAACCCACTTTCTCTCTCTAATTTCGGCACACACCAGATTTAAGGGAAAGGAAAGAAGAACAAAGGGAATAATTCTTCACTTTGGCTTATCATCTAGAATACCCATGCTTTTGTTCTTGATTTTCATGGTTGAATATTGAGATATCATGTTGAGTTCAATTCTGAAAAATGGGTATGGATGAGGAATGATTGTTGGATTGGCTTGATTCTAGACTATGTTAGTGTTTGGAGATAGGTTAGCATGTTAGTAAGCAAAATCGTAAAAAGAAAATTTCATTTCCCCATGAATCACTCAAGGCCGAACCTAGGGTATTGAGAATCAATGAGAAATTATTTCATTTCAAATGAAATAATTTCATTTGAAATGAAATAAATTAGAAAATGACAAATTAAAGTGAAAAAGTTTAGTAAGAAAAATTACAGTGCTAATGCACTGTAATGATCGAATTTTTATCCAAAGAAATTAAAGGGTTTAAATGCTGAAAAATTGTTATTTAGAAATGGTATGTGGTGAATTAAGGTATTAGAAAAAGAATGGTGCAATTTGGAATCAAATCGGACGTATTGGCCAATTAATCGGGTAATCGGTCGAAATTAGGCAATACTGCATTAAAACGATAATCGGATGCATCTTTCATTTGTCTATCATGCGTTACCAATTTAAATTAGTTTATATTAGCTTAAGGGCAATATAGTAAATTCCCTAATTTTATTCTGTGCCAAGGTGGTGAGACGTCCGAAAAAGGCAAAAAGAATCATGATTAAGGACTATTAATCCGAGTGCACCCGGAATCCGGATTTTTGACACTGTGAGTGAATTTGCATTTCAATTTATTTTGGGAAATGTACGTGTATTGAAATGGATAATCTGAACGATTTTATCCGAATTTCTAAAAATGCGTGCCTGGAAACAAGCCTTTGATAAAAATATTTTGATGTGTGAAATGTGATATGCATAATGGCATGAATTCATGTGCTCTGTAATATGTTGCTATATATGTGTGTTGATGTGTGATATGTACTGACCAATAATATTGTGTGATAAGTCTAACTGTACATGTGTACAATGTGGGGAGTACATGTCGGTGATGATGGGTGCAGAGATATGGAGAGTGATATTGTTTATGCACGATGTGCGCCCTATAACACCAGCTATGTGCGCAATGTGGGGGTTGCACATGAGCTGGTGAGATTGAGTGATATTGTTTGTGCACGAGGTGCACACGATAACTCAAGCTTTGTGCACGATGTGGGGGTTGCACATGAGCTAGTGAGATTGAGTGATATTGTATTCCTCTGAGTACATATGTATGAAATTGAATACTCCTTCGTTGTGAATTAATTTGAGTTGAGGGAAGGGGTTTGATAATAAATTGGATCAAAAAATATTTTGTTCCAAATGTGTGCATCGTGGTTTAAAAATACTTCTTGGATATTATTGCTTGTTTCCACCTAATGTTCACTCACTGAGTTTCGTACTCACAGTTTTCAAAAATTCATGTTTTCAGATTAGGAGATTGTAGAATCCTAGATCACGGGATCACTGTAGTTTGTCTCCTGGTAGGTGTCCAGCATTCAATAGTTGCTCGTTTTTATTGTAAATATCTCCGCTGGAAGTCGTGGCCCTTTTGTATTGTGGTTATGTACACGTAATGTACATTGTCAAAGTTTATGTTTGACTGGTATGAATGTAAATATGTTTGTGCAATGTAAATTGCTAAATACATGACTGGTATAGTGCATGTATATTATTATCTATGATGCCATTGGGAATTGGCTTTGTGAGCACATTGAGTGCATTACGAGTGTATGCATCACACAGCCATACAATAAATAAAGTAAATGAAAATAGGCTTGCTTAAGCTTAGTGAGATATGCTTATTGGGTTCTTGCATCGGTCATGGCCTAGGAATTGGGTCGTGACATTACCATTCCTTAAAGTAATTGCAATGCATTTCTCCTTTCTTTCCTTTTTAGGATTTGATTCAGTTTCATTTGGTAAAGTTCCCTAAAGTCTGTTATTGATGGCGTTGGAAAGTTGACACTTGTGTTTTAAGATTTTAGAGTGATGCCGCCTAACTTTGAATGAGAAAATTAGTCTTTGTATGTATTGCATCAGTAACACTTCCATAAATGGCTTTTTCTCAAGCATGGGAGCTATAACTTGTGGTTGAAATCTAAGAGAAAGCTTGGCTTAGGTGTTTACGAAGATTCTTGGTTGTTGCCCTTAGAGAAATTAAGATGACTTCTCCAACTAAGATTATAGTTGTTTGAATAAGGATTATTTTGCTATCTATTAAAGTTTCTAACAAACTTCACAGATTTAGCATTAATAGGACAATGATCACTATAATGCCCATCTCCACATAACTCATATGTCATAAAGTGACTTTGAACAACTTGGACACTGAATGTATCAATTTTCTTAGTGAGTTCAACCTTTTGTCCAATCAAGGCATTAGGTGCATCAAGCTCAAGAAAACCAACAACTGTTGGTCCCAATTATATGTGCTAGAGGGGGGGTGAATAACACAATTCGACTCTTAAATGAGATGGGGAACTAATTTAGATAACAAAGAAAATAAAACAAAGTAGACAATGGACAAGGATTTATAGTGCTTTGGTCTAAGAACTACATCCACTACCTTGATTATCCAACCAAGGATTTTCAACCAAATTCACTAAGAACTAGTGGAATTACCAAACTCCCACCAAGCTTTTACAATGGCTTTTACTAGGCTCAGCCACAACCTTTACAATGGTTTTTCAAGGGCTCAACCAAAACCCAACACCTAACTTTTTAAGGCTAAGTTAGAAACTTAACTCTTTCAAGCAAACCTATCTTGAAACAACTCTTAGAGTGGCTCTCTCACTCTAAAAATAGAGGTAAATAAGGTAAAATGAAGTACCCAGTAATCAATAAGTTGATTTAATTGGTATAAGTTAAAGTGCAGCTCACAATTACAAAGATGAGAGTTAAGTGCAATGAGAAATCAAAAGGTTTTGCTAGTATTCTAGCTCTTTTCGACTTTGAAATGTTGATCTCTCTCAAAAACTTTCAAAAATTCATTTATAATCACTTAAGCACCCTTTTATACTTGGAAAAACAAGTTTGATGGCTGTTTGGCAATTTATGATCGTTGGAAGCAGTTGAGAGTTGGTTTTAGCCGTTAATCTATCCTCTAGTGCTCTGGTTCAAATTACAGATAGAGAGCTCGTAGTCGACTAACTTTTTCCTTGGTCGACTAAGTTGGTTCTGTCTTCTGGTCGCAGATTCTAGTAGAGAGCATTTAGTCAACTAACCCATTTCTTGGTCGACTAAGTTGGTTCTATTTCTCAACATTCTTCAGCTCGCCAAATTTCCCATTTGAATTTTAGTTAACCAACATCCTTCATTAATGAACTAAGGAGTTTCCTTCTTATTAATTAGTCATGTCCCCTTTATTCATTTGACTTCAAGTGTTTGATTTTGAAGGATTGCTTTATTGTTTGCATATAAGCTTTTGTCCTACACACTAAGGTAGATAGGCTAGACACACAAGGATGGGAATGTTTTATTATCATCAAAACCTAATAGAGCCAATAATAACTTTTCTTGGACTTAATTTTCAGATGGCCACTGGTAATGATTGAAAGCCATCTCTTCTGTGAAATCCCACCTTAAGAAAAAGGATAAGTTAAGAAATCCATAGATGAGCATGTAGATTTCACGTTGTGAACATCAAACCTAGTTTTAACCATAAAAAAAATTCATTGTCACTTTGGTTGGTTGTCACTGCGGAAGTAGAAATTTTTCAAACTCATGAAATGGTCAAAATATGTGATTTTTATAGAACAATCCTTGGGAAATTAAAAATAGCAGTAATGATTCCCTCGATATTTAGATGACCAAAAAGGATTTTTCCATAACATTTGGAATATGTTTGCTATGGCAAATGGGAGTTGCAAACTTAGGTTCAATTGATCTTTGTTGATTTTGTTCTTAAAACTAAAATTTAGATTTTGATTTTATTGGATTTTTATTTTTTTTATATTTTAATTGAATCCAAATGGGGGATGCTTACTTATTTACATTAAATATCTTAAGTAAATGGAGAGTAAAAAAGTAAAAAGCAAAAATGAGGACATTTACTTAAATAGTATTTAATGTAAATAATCTAAGTAGGCTTTTATAGGCAATCTGCCTTAGAAATTTCATTATGTCTCAAATGTATCGATACATGTTCATGATGTATTGATACATTTAGCCAAAAAAAGAATTTATGATGAACATGTATTGATACATGTTCCTAATATATTGATAGAATTTTTCCTAAACCAAATATATCGATTCATGGGCCATATCTATCAACACATTTTATCAATTTCAAAGACTAAAAGGGGTAAAAATGTATTTTACACGTAGCTTATAAATATACTACATTTTTTAAGGGTTGGTAGCCTTCAATCACATTTGCAAGGTAAAACCCTAACTCTTAAGCTTTTTCAACTCATTTTTGGTCAAAATCACCATCTTTGATGATTTTGAGCTTGGTTTTAGGTTTTTATGAGAAGAATGGTACTTTTAAACTTCAAAAGCATTAAATCTTGGATTCCATAACCAAAGATTTTGTTTTACTGTCTAAATTTTTTTGTTGATTGCTAAGGTCTAAGTTTTTGTGATTTCCTTGAGTATTAAAGCTCACCTAGGGTAAGGATGATAGGTTTACAAATTTTTTGCTCATAGATATTTGTAGAACATTGAACTTCGATTGGAAAATTAATTTTAAAAGAATCCAAATAGATTCGAAACAGCTTAAAAAGCTTAGAACTCAATTCCTAGACTAATTATTTATTATAAGAATTATTGAATGTTTAGGAACAATCGAAACTTCAAAGGAATTGCCAAAATAGATTTGTGCTTGATTACAAAGGTTGACTTTTTGAGGTGAGTGGGTGCCTCTGGTCTAATGTGAGTAGGAGATATTAGTTGAGATAGTGATTATGGTTGACTAGAATGCTCTTGCATGTGAGTATTGTGAATGTTGATTGAAAAGGTCTCCACTTTTCCATGATTTATGTATGTGACTTGATTTATTGTTGAAGCTTGATCATGGTATGATCTTGCATGAAACTCATGATTTTGTTGTGATTGGTTTTATTCCTGGTGTGGGAATAAGAATATAATAGGGTTAAGTTAGGCATCATACCACTTTTCTCCTCTTTGTGAGTCTCGTTCTGCGGGTAAGAATACCACAAGGTTAAACTTGGCTAACGTGCCACCTTTTGGCCCTTTGTATGTTAGCTCTAGTTCCAGTGTGGGGGTAAGAATACCATAGGGTTACATTGGGCATCATATCACGTTTCCTCTTTTTATGAATCCCGATGTGGGAGTAAGAATACCATAGGGATGAGTTGGATGAAAGCTCCCATTTTCGCCATAATTTGTTAATGGCATGTATTAATGTGTATTTTGTATATGGATATTGTGATGCCTATGATTGTTAATTGATGATTATTATGTCCATAATGAAATGGTGAGATAAATTATTAAATGAATAATACATTCTTGATTTCAATGTTTGATGCTGAGCTTAAAAGTTTGAGGACTAACATTCGTTATCTCCTTACACATGTTTTGTAACTTGAGCTTGTATATGGTTATTATATTCTATGCATTTAGAGTTTTCAAATCCATTTATGGCTATTGAAAGGATTTATATGATTATCATGTTGTTTTGCAACATTATGGTTTATTGCAAAAGTCTTCCCCCTTGGCTTGTCCCCTTCTCCGTTTCCACTCACAAAGTCTTTATGACTCATACGTTATTTTCCCTTATTTTGTTTTATAGATCAGTAGCTTGTTTGGCTAGGAGACTTGTGGAGTAATAGCCCAGCTTGTTTGTGCTAGGGGTGGTATAGATTTCTTTCTTGCCTTCCATTATCGTACACTGTGTGATGTGTTTAGTCTAGTCTTAAACTGTCTTGTTTATAATGAACATTGTTAAGTAAATAATATTGATAAACTTGTTTACACTTCCAATTGTTGTGTTAAGCCCTGGACTCTCGCATCCCACTTTATGGTGAAACATAACCAATGCATGAACTCAGACGGGTATAGCCCGTTAAGCCCAAGCAAACCTTTTTAACATTCATCATTAAGTATTCCTCAGTGCGAAAGCATATTTAAACATCCATAGCCATACAATATCCACTTATGCATACCATCATACACAACATTACACATATATGGAACTTTTCAACATATTCGTGTAAATGCAAACATTTCATATATCATTAAAGTACCATATTCTTAGTGCACCATATCATTTACAAGTCTCAACACCTTCAAGTGTCCATATAGGCTCTTGAGCCACTTTATGCATTTAACAGAACAATCGTAATGTAATATGCCTAAACATTTGGCTACATTATCATCTCATACACATAAACCATAAAACATGTTCATAGTTTGTAAACATAAACATAACATAGATTGTGTGAGACCCTATCTAATTTGTTAAAAGCCGATATTGTATCTAATGGTACAATTAAGTTAAATCGAGCTTCAAACTAGTTTAATAGAAATTCTAAGAGGAATTTCAAAATTTTGAGACCCACAGAATAGCTCAGAATAGTGATTTAGAGTTCAAGGTCTAGTTTGGAGTCAATCGGGAAAATTGACCGATTAGGGACAAAACGGTCATTTTCTCATTTGTTGATTTATGGAGATTTTTAACCAAGATTTGATCAAATTGGACCAAAAATTTTTTTTTGAAATACAGTTATGATTATTGGATTATAAAATGATGTTTAGCAGTGTAAAATGGTGATTCTCGGTGTTTTTGGAACACAAGGGTAAAATGGTAATTTTGCCACCGGAGTACTAAACGTGAATTTTTTTGAAAGGATTTTGTCCCATTTGGTTAATATGGATTAATATTAGTGTTATTTGAGGTTGGACAATGAAAATAATGAAATTCTGGTACATTTCGGAGTATAGGGGTAAAATCGTAATTTTGCCATCCCGAGGGCAAAACCGTAATTTTCCACCACCAGAATAAAATTTTCCAGCCATGATCATCTTTGGATCAGATTTGGACTTGATTAATCAAGTGGTGGAAAAAGAATGAGAAGAAAAGTAAAAAAAGTAAAGAAAATGAGCCAATGGCATAATGCCATGTGGCAACTTGTTTATTTTATTATAAAGGCCATAAAAATCAGCCTTAACCCTCATTTTCTCTCTCAAATTTCGGCTCACATCAGAATTGAAGGGAAAGAAAGAAGAACAAAGGGGAAAAACATAAAACCTAGGTGGAAATTCAAGACAAAGTGTGATTTCAAGAAGAAATCAAGTGAAAAAGGTAATAAATCTTCACTTTGGCTTATGATCTACAATATCTATGCTTTTGTTCTTGAATTCTATGGTTAAATATTGAGATATCATGATGAAATAAATTCTGAAAAATTAGTATGGATAAGGATTTGATGTTGGATTGGATTGATTTTAGACTATGTTAGTGTTTAGAGGTAGTTAAGCATGATTATGAACAAAAGTGTAAGAAAGAAATTGAATCTCATGGTTGTTCTTCATTGGCCGAACCTAGGTTGTAGAGAAACCATGAAGAAATTGTTTCATTTCAAATGAAATGATTCCATTTGAAATGAAATAAATTAGAAAATGACAAATTCAAGTGAAAAATGTAGTAGAAAAATTTTCGGTGCTAATGCACTGTATTGGCCGAATTTTTCCATAAAGAAATGGAAAAGGTTGAATGCTGAAATTGGCATTAATTAAATGGTTTGTGGTGAATTAAGGTATTAGAAAAAGAATGGATTAATTTGGAATCAAATTGGACACAATAGCCGATTAATCGGGTAATCGGTCGAAATTAGGCAATACCGCGTTAAAGCGATAATCGGACGCATTTTTGCCTTTACGTATCATGCGCTAGCAATTTAAATTAGTTTATATTAGTTTGGGGGCAATATAGTAAATTTCTTAATTTTATTCTGTGTTAAGGTGGTGAGAAGTCCGAGAAAGGCAAAGGAATCGTGATTGAGGACTATTAATCCGAGTGCATCCGGATTTGTGAGACGGTGAGTGAACTTGCATTTCAAATTATTTGGGGAAAGCACATTGTATAGAAATAGATGATTAAATGATTTATTCAAAGTTTTTAAAAATACGTGCCGGGAACAAGCCCTTGATAAAAAAAATGATTTTATGTGATGAAATTATGTGGTATGCATGAAGGCATGAAATTATGTGTTCTTATAACATGTTGTCACATATGTGTGAATATGTGTGATGTATTGACATTTGATATTGTTGATATATATATATATATGTAAATGTACATGTGCACGATGTGGGGGAATGCACACTGTAACTCCAGCTATGTGCGCGATGTGGGGGTTGTACATGAGCTGGTGAGATAGTGGTGATATTGTTTGTGCACGATGTGGGGGGATGCACACGATGACTCCAGCTATGTGCACGATGTGGGGGGATGCACATGAGCTGGTGAGATAGTGGTGATATTGTTTGTGCACAATGTGGGGTAATGCACACGATGACTCCAACTATGTGCACGATGTGGGGGGATGCACATGAGCTGGTGAGATTGAGTGATATTGTTAGTGCACGAGGTGCACACGATGACTCCAGCTATGTGCACGATGTGGGGGGATGTACATGAGCTGGTGAGATAGTGGGACATTGTATTTATCTGTGTGCATATGTATGAAATTGATTATTCCTTCATTATGAATTAAATTGAAGTGAGGGGAAGGGTTTGATAATAAATTGGATCAAAATGAATGTGTTCCAAATGTATGCATCATATTTTTAACCCTTCCTGATATTATGGCTTGTTCCTATCTAATGTTTGTTCACTGAGTTTTGTACTCACCGTTTTTAAAAATTCATGTTTTCAGATCAGGAGATTGTAGATTCCTAGATCGCGGGATCACTATAGTTCATCTCCTGGTAGGTGTCCAGCATTCAATAGCTGCCCGTTTTTATTGTAAATGTCTCCGCTGGAAGTCGTGGGTGTTTATTGTATTGTGAATACAATCTAACTATGTGAATATGTGTAAGCAATGTGAATTGCTTAATACATGACTGATATAGTGCATGTATATCAATACCGATAATGCCATTGTGAATTGGCTGTGTTCACACTCGGGAAAAGGTGTGTGTGTATGTATGATTGGATATGCTATTGTTAATTGGCATTGTATGCATATTGGGCGCATTACGTGTGGATGTCTTACACGAGCATGTATGGAATAAAGTCAGTGGAGAATAGGCTTGCTTGGGCTTGGTGAGTTATGCTCATTAGGTCCTTGCGCCGGTCATGGCCCGAGAATTGGGTCATGACAGATTGACTCATCAGCAGAATATGACTTGACTTACTAGGCATCAACAGGCTGCTAGACACCTACCAATAAGGAATGAATGGATCACGTCTCCATAACACTAGTTGCTAATAAGAGAGTGTTATCACTAATCTGCAACAAAAATTGTGATAGCAAATAAAATGTGAGTCATAAAGATTTTGTGAGTGGATACAGGGAACGAGACAAGCTAAGGGGGAAAGCTTTTCATAACCATGCAATTGCAAATACATATGATTCATAAATTCCTTTCACATTACCATGATGTTCATGAAACATGGCATTTAATCATCATCTCAATAACATTGCATGGAAAACATCTTTGCATAAACCATTAAAACCCATGTCATCTTGAAAACCTTTTTAAAATAACTTGAAAAGTCAATTTTGTAACAATTCTATTGATACATTATGGAACATATCAATACATGCAAGGAATCTATCGATACCCTTGGTAATGTATCGATACATTTCATATAGAATGCCTTCTGTAGCATTCCATTGAAAATCTATCGATACATACTTGATATGTATCGATACTTTTGCCACAAAATCCAACTTTCTAGGCATTTTCTTAAATCTAACTCATTCATAATCCTTTCTAGCATTGAAGAATCATTCCTTAGGATAATGTTCTGTTTAACCAAGCCAATATCATCGTATTACATTGTGAATAACATCATCAATACTCATATAATCATAAATTAGCCATTTAAGCAAAAATCATGAAGCAATACTCATATAATCATCTCATAAACTCATTAATTTCATTGGTCATAACATTCTAACTATGAGTGGGTCCATTGCATTCCTACAAATACTAGTTTAATCCTCATTAGTTTGTGTTTCTAGTGTGTTCTCATGAAGGGCACATCGGCCTTATCCACAATCTACCAAGTAATCCCACCCCACTCATGTAGGTGGTGAACCAAGTCTTTGATAACTCTTCTATTTAGAGTTATTTTGACACATTCTAGGGCTTAACTAGCTACTTCTTTGAGATTTTAGGTTTCAATTTAAGTAATTTAAGTGTTTTTCATTGTTAAGTTAGATTGCATGTTGATTACTTTAATTTAAGTTATTTCAGCTTAATTTTAAGTCATTTTATTTAAAATTACATTAAGAGTAGTTATTGTTGATTTCTCTCATTGCTATTGTAGGAAATTTCATGAAAAAGTCTTATTTGATGAAAATTTGTGCAAGTATGGTGATGGCTTCATTCACATATATATCTATATTTTGAGGATACCTTGAGGTCTTGAAGTCCAATTGAAACGATTCCTAAACCATTAGGAAGTTAAGAGAAAAGGATTTAACTTTGATGTTTATCAATTCACCTAATTCTACTCGGATGGTTGCCAAACTCTTTGTCAAATTTAGAGCATTATAGTAGTCTACATAAACTAAACATGATGTGGCAGTGTCCATATATTGTTCAATTAAGAAGTTCAAATGACGTGATTCTTAGGCCATTGGAAAGCTAAGAGATAGGGCTACCGCCTTTATGTTTACCACTTTGTCTTGTTCGGCTTGGAAGAAAGTGAAAATCGCATCACAAGATGAAACAGAGACAGCATAAGAGAGGAGCACCATAGTGCCACATGAGAATAAGGCATTGTAGCACCCAAATGACAAGGACACGGCTCCCGACGACTTATCAAAAATTTCTTTTTGACAAGATTTTTTAAATTATGGTTTTTAAAGCCTATTTCAAGGGCCTTTTTCAAAGGTTTTGAGAGGACGAAACAATAAGCAACCATTCCGAAGAAAAAGAGCTAAAAACAAAGTAAGAAAACAAGAGAATTTGTCAAGCCTGACCTTATGAGATATCTGTTATGTCATAAATGTGATTTATAGAGTGTTTGCATATTTGAAAAGCCTCGAAAAAATGATAAACTTCGGTATTGTACTTAAAAGTACCACTAAGTCGATTTATACCTCGAACTAATTAAAATATGGATTTTAAGGTGAAATTGGAAATTTCACAGTCCAGGGATGACTTAAAATGGTAATTCGGAGTTCGAGGTCCGATTTGGAGTCAATATGAAATATTCGAAATCTAGGGGCAAAATGGTCATTTTGTCACCCAAAAATTTGATTTGGATATTTGATGAAAGTTTTGACTAAGATTGATCAATTGGAGTATAAATTGAGGTTTAAAAGTGAAAAATATTAATTTCGGTATTTTTCAGAGCATAAGGGCAAAATAGTTATTTTGCCATCTCGAGGGCAAAACAGTAATTTTCACCCCCAACACTTGTCAAAAACCAAGGAGTTTATTCATTATGGAAATGGATAAATATGACAAATTATGTGGTGGAGAAATAAGATTTAAAAGATAAATATTTAAATTATGGACTAATAAGATAATGACATGTGGCAAACTTTATTATTTTATTATTTAGCTGTAAAAATTAGCCTATATCTTCCCCAACACACCTCCCATATTCGGCCAAAGGAAACAAAAGCAAGAGGAAAAGAAAACAAAGAGAAACAAACCCTAGCTAAGAGAAATTGAAAGAGAAATTGTGGAAATTCAAGCAATTCTCCTTATTTTCCATGGTTGAATTACATGTTTTCATAGTGAATTCATGGCTGACTGAATGGATATGGTGAGGAAATGATGTTGGGTTTGGTTTGATTTTGAGGTATGTTAGTGTTTATGGTTAATTTAGCATGTTTGGAAGCAAAACAACAAGGAAAAAATTCAATTTCCCCACCATCCTTCAAGGGCTGAATCTTACATGTAGTGTGGGAATGGTGGATTTGATTTTGTTGCAAGTGAATTGGTTGAGAATCGATGGTTTGTGATGTGGAAATTAAGTAGGAAAGATTTCAATGTGAATGCACCCACCATGGCCGAAGTTCCCTTGAAGAAATGTGAAGGTTGTTATGTTGAATTTTAGGTTAATTGGCTTGTATTTGGTGAATTTAAGTATTGGAAAAGAAATGGTGTTAATTAGAGCTAAATTGGACGTATTGGCAATTTAATCAGGTGATAGACGGAAATTAGGTCAACATCGTATTTAAACGGTTACCGAGCATTTCATGCATTCATATAGAATTTAGGTTAATTTTATACCTAATTAGTATAAATGTAGTAATTGATTAATTGTATTGTGTCAAGGTGGTGAGTCCTCTAACAAAAGCAAGGAAATTGCATCCGAGTATTTATAGTCAGAATACCCGAGTTTGGTTTTCGAAAACAATGAGTAGCCTTACTATCATCTTAATTATCTAAAGTAGGTTTTTATCCGATTTTGTGATTTTATAGAAAATGAGTTTAAATGGAAAAATCTTTATGTTTTATAAACAAAATGCAATTTAAAGAAATGAATTTTATGAATTTTTTAGAAATCAAATGATGATTTTGGAAAAATAGAGTAATTGGAGATTGTTTATTTGTAGTGTTATAAATTGTGTTTAAATTGAATGGCTTATGGCAATATGTGAGCATGAATAACTAAACTGGTTTTTGTGTTGAAATTATATGTACTGTGTATTCAGCCTTGAGAGGCTAGGTTGCAATAAATTGCCATGTCATGCAATTACAATTTTATGAATTTGGTGGTAGATAAAATAATCCATGTAGTTGAAGGTTTTGTGGACCAGCCTACGAGAGGGGGCACAGAATCAGTTGTATCTTACCTCGATCAGAGAGCCGTGTGAAGGGTGTCTCCTAAGTTAAAGTTTGAGTGCACCTCGCGCTGACCACCTCGTGAGAGTGAGACTCAGCCAACGCCAAGGAATGGCTATGTTTTCATATGTAAAAATGTGTTCATGTGTATATGACACTTAATAGCCTTGGCGGTCTTGGCCAGATGCTTCGGCTGGGGTATCCCAGAGAATGATTTTGGCAGAGCCAAGTTTTTAAGAGATTCATAAGCCATATTAATTATTCGAGTAAAATGATTCTATTTTACTTGATTGAAATGAGTTGAGATAAGATGAACTGTAATACGAAAAACAAATTTGAATTTGTCTCCATTTACTCGACTTTAGATATTTTTCATGATATATGTTTACTCATTGGGATTTTATCATCTCACCACCCTCATTTCCACCTTTTCAGGCCCAGAATAGTTAGTTAATAGCTGAGTTCACTGAGGACTACAGTTGGCTTTGCAACCTCACCAACAGTAGATTAATTGTCCTCTTTACTATTGAACATTTGTGGGACCATGTGTCACTATAAATAAAATTGTATACTCTGGTTACCGTTATTATTGTATGTAAGAATTTATTTTACTTTTACATCCTAAAATTTATTTACGGACTATTCTATAAAAATTATTTTACAGAAAAATGAAATATTTTATTCAATATTTTTATTATATTCTAATGGTTATCTTTTCATTTAAAATTAACATTTTAGATGGCAAAACATGTTTTCGATTTCGAAACACGTGTTTTTCACTTATATGCTTCAAATTATCTAGTTTTGAAATTTTTGAGTAAAAATGACCGAAATACCCCTATGAGGCGAAAACCATTTTTTTACTGTTTTGAGTTGGAAAAAAAGTTTAAAATCCTTTAAGACATGACGTTTGGAAATGATTGCTCACAGGGGAGGTAAGAAAATTGATACGAAAGCTTTGCGAGGTTTCGGTCGGTATTCGGGGTGTGAATACCTACAGAGGCGTCGCAGCGGTTGTCACAGGCTCAATGGGAGTTTCGGGTCGTGACAGAATTTGATATAAAATTTAGATTGCAAAGCTTTAACACTTAGTTTCTTTCTCTATTTTTGTGTTTCTCTTATTTTCTTTGACTTGGATTTGTGGTTAAATTTCTTTGGATATCGTTTTTATTATATATTATGAACTAAATTCTTTTTCTAAGATTATGTTGGATTTCAACATGTAATGAATACTTGTTTCTCTTTTATTTACTATGAATAGGTATAGTTTTGCTTATTTCAATATGTTTTTAATGCTTTTGATCACTTAGCTAACAATTAATTGATTTGTGAATCTAATTGAGACTCAACAGATAGATTTTAGATTGGAGTAAGGTTTGTATAGTGTATGTTTACGTCACTTAGGTGATTTGATTTGTGATTCGAGTAGACATACACCAATTGCCAAACATAGACAAACTAGAACACTAGCGTAATGATCCTTACTTAATTAAATATTATAGACATATAGTTACCTAATTAAGTTATGTAGTTGTGTAAGCATCTGGACGGAGACTTGCACATAGCTTTGGATTCTAGGTTAGTAGAACCGCCCATGAATGTACATAATAAGAGAAGCTTAGTTGAAATGTTGAATGAACCCATAATCATAGTTTTTAGTCTATTGCTTTTTCCAAGTATCTATTAGTTAACTTAATGCCTATTTTAATTTTGTTGTAACTAATTTTTTGAAAATTTTAGTTACTTAAATACGATTAATTTGTTAGAAATTTTAGTACTTAGTCAAGATTTAGGAACAAATCTTTATGGGAATGATACTCTACTTCATCGCTGTAGTATTTGTTCGATACATATTCTTGGGCATGCAAAACTGACAATAAGGTTTTGTTGTGAAAACTCAACTATCTAGAGTTATTTTGACACATTTTAGGGTTTAAGTAGATACTTCTTTGAGATTTAGATTTGAATTTAAGTAATTTATTTGTTTTTCATAGTTAAGTTAGATTGCATGTTGAGTAGTTAATTTAAGTTATTGTAGTTTAGTTTTATATTATTTTGTTGTAAACTACTTTAAGAGTAGTTATTGCTAATTTCATTTAATGCTTTTGTTAGAAATTTCATGAAAAAAGCTTATTTGATGAAAATTCATGCAGGCATGGTGATGGCTTCATTTATACATAATTTTATAACTTGACCTATGTAAGTCCAATAGATGCAATTTGTGAACCATTAGAAAGAAGGGCCTTCAACTTTGATGTTAATCACTTCACCTAGTTCTAATCAGATGGTGGTCAAACTCCTTGTCCAATTCGCAACACAATAGTAGTTTGCACAAACTGAACATGATGCAGCCTTTTGCAGATATCTTTACATTAATAAGTCAAAAAGATGTTATTCTTAAACCATTTGCAAGATAAGAGATAGAGCTACAACTTTTATGCTTACAACTTTACCTAGTTCGGCCTGGACAAAGGCAAAAATCGCATCACAAAATGAAGTAGTGCAGTTGAGACAACATAAGAGAGAAGCACCATAATGCCACTTGAGTTAGGCATTGCAGCGCTTGACAACTTACCAAAAATCTGTTTTTGACTGGATTTTCAAAGTTAGGGATTTTGGAGCTTATTTAACGAGCCTTTTTCAGAGGTAGTGGGAGGGAGGAGCCATCAAGCAACTATTATGGAGAAAAAGAGCCAGGAACAAAGCAAAAAAACAAGAGAATTGAAAAGAGCATTGAGATCATAAAGCTTCAATAATAAGTTTCTTTCTCTACTTCTATGTTTCTCTTATTTTTTTTAACTTGGATTTATGGTTAAATTTTTTCGGACATTGTTTTAATAAATATTGAGGACTAAATTATTTTTCTAAGATTGTTGTGGATTTCAACATGTAATATGAATATTTATTTCTCTTTTATTTACTATGAATGAGTGCAGTTTTGCTTATTTAAATATGTTCTTAATGCTTTTGATTACTTGGAGAACAATTAATTGACTTGTGAATCTAATTAAGACTTGATAGACAGATTTTAGATTAGAGTAAGGTTTGAATAGTATTATGTTCATGTCACTGAGGTGATCTGATTCGTGATTCGGGTAGACATACATGAATTGCCATATATAGCCAAATTAGACTTGTGAGACCTTGATTTTTATAAACTCATAGCTAGAAGTAGACGCGATGACAAGGATTAGGGGTAAATTCATCATTTCTTTAGTGAGCCCTTAGAAGTAGGTTTTCAAACATTATTAAGGCCTAAATAGGCCTAAGATATAAATGAATGATGAAAATGAGGATGAAATAATGAAGGAAATGGAAATAATGATGATTTCCAAGATAAGGAAAAAAAAGTCATTTTTCATCTTGAGTCAAAATTTTTAAATTTCGTGAACTTGAGTATTTCTAGACTATTATGGACTTTGTCTTAGTGTTAGAAGAGTAGAAAGATTACACAAAGAATTGGAAGAAGACAAACCAACTTGTTAAGGGCATTTTCGTAATTTAAAAAAAGTTTGGATAAGCTTTAGCTATAAATGTCTCTTTTTTCCAACAGCTTCTTCCAATCTCCAGCTGCTTCTTCTTCTTCTTCCCATCTCTTTTCCTCATTTCACGTTTCTTCTTCTTCCATGGAAGCTTGCTTGAAACCTTCATAAAATTTCTGATGGTAACCTTAAAACTTCTGTTTTTCTAAGCCTTGTCATAGGATTTTTCATACTCTTTCACTCTTTCACCATTAAAGCCCTCCAAAAGTCATACTCCCATACTTTCTCTCACTAACTAAACATTTAAAAGAGAGAAAGAGAGACTCTTTACAATAGCTTGAAAGCACTTGGAAAAGAATTCCAATATAAAGCTAGCAAGGTTCCAACGAGGCCTTACATGTCCATTTGGATGCAATAATCAAAGTTAGAGTTGATTCAAGGAATCAATAAATACCGGTGATTGAATTTGCATTAAGTTGTTTTGGAATAAATGCATATTAATCTCTTGAAATATTTTAACGAATTATCTTCAAAACGTGCATGAGAACAATCCCTTAATGAAATGATTTATGCTGAGAGATGCATATTATAATGAAACTATGTGTTATGATATTCTATGAATATACATCTGTTATGTTATGAATGACAATGTTGTGATAATTACAATCGTGCATGTGCGGAGTGGGCAATGCACATGCTGGTTGAATGACAATATTGTGATAATGACAACCATACATGTGCAAAGTGGGCAGTGCACATGCTAGTAATGATGTGGGCAGGAGTGCGTGTGATGATGGTGAAATGTGGGAATAAGGAGTGCACATGATAATATTGCTTGTGCGCGATGTGGGGGTTGCACATGAGCTGGGTGAGGCAACAGTGATATGCATGATAATTTATTATATATATTTTATAGAAAGTTTATGAAAATATTTGTGATTGGGTTGTATGTTGGCATTGTTAATTTCTCCTAAATTGCTTTTCATTTCAACAAGAAAATGGCTTTTTGATGTAATAAGACCCTTTTAACTAAATTGCTTTGTTTCTTGCTATAGCGAGAGTCATTTTGGCTGCAGCGAAAACTCTCGAGCAGGTAGCCTTAATCCATGCTCTGAATTTGGCCGCAACGAGAATGGATTCTCGCTACAGTGAGGAATTTGGCTGCAACAAAAATGGATTCTCGCTATAGCTAAAAGCTTTCGAGTGGTTCCAAATTCTAGTGCAGTGCTTTCATTTTGACAATGATTTTAACCACCTTCATATCAGAACTGGGAAAAGTGGCTTTCATCAACGTTGTAGCCCAGTTTCTTAATTTCTAATGATCTAAAAATATGTAAATTGGACTTTTGTAATGAGAGATATGCTTGAAAAACTGAAACATATGCAAACTAAGAATGTGTTTTCACCACATCGAGAAACCCTTTGTTTTGCTTGTCTTGCTCGGACATTTGCTGAAACTTTCATTCTTTTAAACTTCATGGTTTATCATGGATATTTCAACACTAAGGGATTTAATAATCAAAGGTTTAATTATGGGGTTTTACAAGGAATTAAACTAAATTGCATTTTTTTTGACAAAAGTGCATCATGTTTTTAAAATCTTTGTATCGTTTGCTTGTTCTCCTCTTATGTTCACTCACTAGGTTTATACTCACATTTTTAAACTTCATGTTTTCGTATTCAAAGGTAGTTGGGACCTAGAGTAAATGTCCATGTATGCTCATCTTCTTGGTAGGTATTATGGCATCTCAATAGCTATACCTTCACCCAAGGTCACTCCGTTGACAGTCATGAGTCTTAAGCTTGTGTACACATATATGTAATGTAAACCACTAGAAATCATGTCATAAATCAAATATGTATATTTGATTACTGATGCCACTATGAGTTGGCAAACGAGTGACATTATTTTTGGCATATTACAATTGTGAATGTTGGTTTGCTATAAAATGATATTGAAATATTTATAGTTGATAAATACAACATGTGAGATTAGAAATAACGATTGAGAATGATGATCAATATTGCATAAAAAGGCTTGCTTGGGCTTAGTGGGCTATACCCATTGGGCCCATGCATCGGTCATCGCCTGGAATTTGAGCTGTGACAAAAGTGGTATCAGAGACCTAGGATTAGTCGAGTCCTAGGAATTATAGTGTTTGTTAGTGGAGTTGTTGGAGTTAATGTAGAGTCTTGTTTATGGTTTGTGACTGTAGAATAAGTCATAAACAAGAGGCTATATGAACTATTATTCCTAGTAACCTACCCTCTTGCTAACATTATGTAAAGGTCATTAGTGGTGCCGTTGTCTGGATTTGAGATGCCACTTCAGACAAAAGCTGTCGTTGGAAAGATTTTAAGCAAATGCTCCTAATGAAAGTTTAATGTAATGATATATCCCTTTGATTAAGGATGGAGGAAGGTGGAGTAAGGATGGAGGAAGATGGAGCTGGACTGATAAGTCCGTAATAATTTATTTATTTGGTGAAGTTATAATCTGAACCTATGGTTGTCAATGGGAAGAAAATTAAGGGACTATGGATTGTATTTGAGGTCGATATAAAGGAACACATGTGATAATAGTAACAAGGGACGTACTCTGATTGAAATAAATAGTGATTGCAGTGATTCACTCGAGGTTTATAAATCTAAGCATTGAGGAATGTGTAATCCAATGTTTATATGCACAGAGGTAAGTGCACAGGGTTAATTAAGCCTGTCATGCCCTTATAGAAATGGTGTGGGCTTTTGGAATATTTTACAATCGCATAAGTGTTGAATATGTGTGTAGCAGCTTAACTAGAGCTAGTTTTGATTTCAATTAAGTGATTGTGAGATTCCATGGTTTGATTTGAATTATTATGGGTTATAGTTATAAGTATATGAATTAGCACAAGGGTGAAATTCAATGATTATTATAATCGATGTGTGATTATCAAGTGAAAGGTTAGTAAACAAATTTGCTCTAAGGAGGAGTTTGAATTTTGTTATGCTTAATGTGAAGCCAAAAAATTAAATACTAGTTGTGGATTGGGTAGCTTGAAGTTAAATGATTGAGAAATGATGAATCTAGTCTAAATGCCATATGAAGTTTTATATTTGAGTTTGATATATGATTTACTTTAACGATCAATTTAAAAGTCTATTGGGTTCAGTATGCAATGATAACAAATGATCAATTTTGAATGTGATCTTCCCAACGGTAAAAGATGTAGGAAATATTAATTCTTGGATAAGTTTTAAGAGAGAGTTTTTACATCCTAAGTTTAAGAAATTTGGGTTTTATAGTTGCAAAGGCGAGATGTAACAATTAAGTAAATTATTTAATTTGTAGATGTAATTGGTTACGGATTGGTGAGTAAAGTTAAGACCTTAACATTAAGTGGTATACAATTTGATATTTATGTATTTAAGAGTTATTAGGAAATAATTGCTTAATTAAGGTTGCATTAAAATGTTATGATGAAGGTATACGATTGTTAGTAGTGAAATATACCCAAAGGATAATCTTAGCATGCCACAAAAAGGGAAATGTGGAGTAGACATGTCGAAATTGAGGAAAGTAATAAGGGGTTCGTACACATGGTAATGGATGTTGACATTTATACTTATGTATATATGTATATGTGGAGTTACTTATGTCATTCGTGGAAACAAAGAATTGTTCTTAGTGATTTGAGATTTGAGAACAACATGCTTGGTGGGTTGCATAACTGGTATTATAAGATACTAAATTGACATAATATATGCTATTGGAAATAATTATGAAAATAGGGGAAGAATAAATTCTTGAACTTTGAAGTAATGATATGAGCATAAGTGGAATGATCAAGACAGACAAAATTCATGATGTTACTAAGTTGAAGTGATTAAACTATTTGAGTTATAAGATAAGAAAGACGGTTAATGATGAATATTAAGGAATTAAGGAACACTAGAAACAATGAATAATTAAGTGTGTGGTGTTTATACATATATGGTGAAGTTATTATACAATATGGAAATAATGTCTTAAGGTGGAATTTATTGATTATTGACAAGTGATAAGGGATAAGATGAATTTGAAAAATATTGGTTTGGCCTAGTATATGTGATAAACCTACGAGAATATAAATGGCTATGGAAATTGTGATCTAAGCTTCGAGGGAAAACCAAATGGTTGAGGATGACTAATGTAGTAACCTTAAATGTAGACGAATAGCATTGATTAAGTAAACCCCAATAACAAACGTGCCACAATGCTAGGAGCACCTCATGTTTAAGACATATGAATAAAATGTGAAGGGTGTGAAGCGGAATTTACGAGCTGAATTATGGTCATTGGACTTGATGTTAAGCTTTGTTAATTTGAGTTTTAAGGTTTTGGAAAAGTATTTATGTGAATGAATTGGAAAGTTTCTTTAATTGCCTTATACACTGGCATGTAGGTGAATGAGACAAGAGACTAAGCCTTGTTAAAGGCTAAGGAAAGAGTGAATGAAAAGTAAGATAAATGATAAGAGAAATATGGATGTTCCTTTGAGGAACATAAGGAGCTTAAGAATAATCAATGCAAATATACTAAGTTAGTTGTGTGGTTTGACATAAGGACAAGGACACCTTGGGATATTTGAAAATGATGTCCGTTAGAACTAAGGAGGTGGAATGTTATTGAGCATACATTGGATTGTTAAAGTTATGAGTGGCTTTGAAGGTGAGCTTTTGATTATTTAAGTTCTGAACTAAATTCCACCAAAGGATGTGTTTAACTGTTTCAAAAGTGTATTGAAAAGCATAAGAGAATATACGAGTTAATTTGTTGTAAAAGGTTGAAATGGCATGGCCATGAAAGGCTTGTGCGCAACCAAGCAATGTACAGGTAAATGCATAAGGGAGCTATGATTGGTAGACATGGGTAGAACTTTAATGATGGGATAGCGTTCACTGTTTTAGGCATTCAACCATAAGTTATAGGCTTGTATCCACCTTATGAATGCTTTGGTGAGATAATTCAAAGGAGTTCTTACAATGTGAAAACATTAAAGCTCAAGGAGCTAATAGTTTATAGAGACGTTGGTGCTCGTGATTGATATGTCGCGTAATACAAAGGTATGCTGCAAGTCTAAGAATGCTTGGAAATGTTGGTTTGAGACAATGATTGTCTTGCCATTATGTAGACTTGATAATGCTACAGTTTTGATACGCTTGTGGGGGCAGAGCATACAATGGTAAGAAGTGCTTCCCTCACATGTTTCATTTCATTTTCGGTAATTATCAAAGTAAAGTACTTGATAAGGGTAAGCAAAGATTGAACTATGCTTTAAATGCTTAGTGAATAATTGCAGTATGCTCTAGTTAATAGATATTACCCTCAGTGAGGGAATAACAGTACACAACGAGATTCATGGAGATTTACTTGGGGAAAGAGATGATGATTTGATATTTCAAGTAACCATGTGCAAGTAAAGATTCTGGTAATAAGCTATGATTTAGCGTGAAGATACAAGAACATGAATTTGGACTAAGTAATATTGAGATGACATAAGAATATAACATATATGTTGAAAGTATGAAAGACAGTTAAGAAGTAAAGATGACTTTTAAGAATTATTGTATTGCATAAATGCAATGATCACGTAAAGATAAATTTTGAAAGATCAACCAAATAGTAAAGTATAAACAGATGCTAGATTGTAATTCGATAAAAATGATAATTGATAACTGTGACAAGTTTATGACTTTGTGATGCAAGGATGCACGATGGAGCTATTGGGTAAGGGCTGTTCATGCATCAAATGCAACTAAAATGCAGTAGAAATAAATTCAAAAGAAAATTAAATTTTGCCTCACCTACCCAAGATTTCTTTCATGCCAAAGCGAGTACGAAATTAAATGAAATTGAAAGAATATGATCATATCACTTTACCTTAATAACAAAGGTTGATGAATCCTTTGTTAAACAACCAAATAAGCCTTCAAAAGCTCAACCACCTCAGCCCGGTTGTTGCAAACCAAAGCTATCCAAGGAATCCTTGTGTAGCCTCTAATGGTGATCCACACCAATGAATGAGAAAATCCTTCTTTAAGGATTGGGCATGCTAAGCCTTGACAATGTGCTAGCAAAGATGAGTTTGATAAACTCATAATCCACACAAAATTGTGGGGCTGAACACACAAAAGGGAGTGAATGAAAAACCTTTTTTCTTCACACAAGGAATTCTAATGTGTCGTTTACCCTTTTTCTTTTGAGCCAAATTTCCTTAACTGATCATTGACTCCTAAATGTTAGGGATACATGCCTAAAATCAAGGAGTTTGAATCCTTGGTGGAATCAATCAATTTTAAATTGATTGATATTAAATCCCTAAAAACATTAAGTCATCCTTATTTGATGAGGACTTCCTAAGATAAGGTATTATGGTTTAAATTTATCCACATCTAATTAGATTAGATAATTTTAATTAAAATTGAATGTCAATTTGAGTAGATGACATCCTAATCCGATTAGGATTGATTTTAATTAAGATAAATTCACTAATAAATTAAGACTTTTAATAATAATTAGAACTTTACAATTAGTGAAAGGATAATACAACATTAAAAGGTGGATAAGGACCTTCCTAAAATATTTAGGACACATGATTTGGATCATGAAACCTTTTAAAGTAGTTTATAATAGATACTCAAATTAGGAAGTTTCCTAAATTGGTTTATGTTTCTAATTAAAGAAGTTTAATTAGAAAGAACTTACTAATAGAATTAATTCAAATATGATTTGAGCTAGTTAAAGGCCTTGATAAGATCAATTCCTTTGCTAAGTAATTTAATAAAAAAAAATCTTTTCAAATCTAAGCACCAAATGATTTGAACTATGATCCTCAATTGTTGAGTGACATTTTTCAAATGAATTGCAAGATCATCATCATCGAGCATGTTTACTTTATATGCTTATAACTAGATTATGGATGTTAATTGATAGTTATGGACTATAGGCCCAATATGATTGTGGATGTTTGCTTAAATTGCTATTTTTTCAGATCTTGTCAAGCCCAACACTATAAAATATTTGCCATGTCATTCATGTGCTTGATAACATGCTTGCATACTTGAATACTTCGAAAAAAAAATATCAAAAAGTCGGTATTATACCCAGAGGTACAACTAAGTTGATTTAAGCCTTGAACTAGTTCAAATAGAGATTTTAAGATGAAATTGAGAATTTTAAAACCCCAGAATGACCTAATATGGTGATTCAAAGTGCAAGGATTAATTTGAAGTCAAATTGGAATTTTTATAATGTAAGGGCAAAATGGTCATTTTGCCACCCGAGGTTAAGATTGGAATGTTGGAAGAGGTTTTTGACCAAGATTGACTATTTAGAATATAATTTGAGTTTTAGGAGTAAAAAATTTTAATTTCTATATTTTTTCGAGCATAAGGGCAAAATAGTCATTTTATCGCCTAAGGGCAAAATTGGAATTTTACACCACCCAACACTTATCATGCCCATGAATTTTATCCATTAACATTTTATATTATGGATAATTGAGATATTTTATGTGGTGGTGAAAGAAAGCTTAATAATTAAGTTTTTAAACGTGGGCCAATTATGTGGTGACAAGTGTCAAAGTTAAATATTATTTTATTTGCCTATAAAAACCCATTAGAAACTCTCCCAAACTCGCTCATATGGCCAGCCAAGTGATGAACAAAGAGGAGAAAAGGAAGAACAAAACCCTAGCTAAGAAATTCAAGGGGAAATTGGTGGATTTCAAGGAATTAAGCAAGTAAAGGTAAAATTTCTTAATTCTAGCTTGTGATCAACCTTTCCTATGCACCATTTTTCATTTTCCATGGTTAAGAACCAAGTTTGCATGAAGGATTCATGGCTTGCCGAATATGTAGAGAGAGGATTTGATGGTGGATTTGATTATACTTTAAGGTATTTTAGTGTTTTTAGTTAATTTATCATGTTTGGAAAGAAAACAAGTGATAAAAATCACATGCTCTTTACCCACCCTTCATGGTCGAATTTCATAAAAAACCTTGTGATGATGATTCGTGTGATATCTTGTGTTATTTAGTTAGAATTTAATGAATGATGGTGATTGGAACCGAAAATGGTAATTTTAAAGTATAGTTCTTTTAGTAAATACGTTGAATAACAATAAGAAAGTCAAGCTCATTGAGGCACTTCGGTGTATTTTGGGACATTGGAAGTGTTATGAATATATTTGGAATCAATTTGGATGATTTTGTTAAATCAAAGGTGGAGAGTTTGAATTAGATAAAAAAAAACTGATCCATTTCGATCACAATTGAACCAATGTGAAATACCGTCTTTAGGTAACTATCCAAACAACCTCATGCACTCATATAGAGTGTAAAACAGTTTTATAATGGTATGATGCAATATATTGAATTATGTGTCGTGTATTATATATAGGTGGTGAGCCCTCTAACAAAGGTAAAGACATTGTGCCAGAAGACCAAGAATAGGAGTATTTCGAACTCCTGATACAGTGAATGAACTTGCATTTCAAACTATTTTGAAAATTTTAATTGAGTTGAGATGAAATGCTTAAATGATTTATATCCAACTTCTTATTTAAGAATGAGTCCCAAGAACAAGCCTTTGACAATTATTTTAATGTTATGAGTGTGTACATTGTGTAAAGAAAATGAATACATGCTTATTTATTGCATTGATAATGATATGAATGAATGGATAATGTGTATTAATGACCAGGGGATTGTGCGAGTAGGGAGTGCACACATGGTCATATTGCTATGTACGAGTAGGAGATGTACACATGATGACCAAGAGATGTGCGAGTATAGAGTGCACACATGGTTTTATTACTTTGTGCGAGTAGGGAGTGAACACATGGTCTTATTGCTTTGTACGACTAGGGAGTGCACCAGACTTGAGGAGAATGGGGTGGTGTATGTAATTGAATGTGATTTTATATATATATATATATGCGTGATATAGTGTGCATGATGGAAAAATGTGATTGTATGGTATGTGAACCTTGAGAAATTCTCCTTTATTGCAAATTGATTTAAATTGAGGAAAAAAGTTTCTAACACGAAACCCTCGTGTGGTTGAGCGAAACCCTCATTCCGTGACGGTTTGTGATTGCACTTCGTTGCAGTGGGAAGGCATTCTTGCTGCAGCGTCGATTTTGCTATCTTGCTAGAATGATTGATGTAAATTTCTTTTCTTCTCAACTCATGTTGAACATGGTTGCTTTATCATTGAATGTTTAATAACTCAACGTAAAGTGGAAAGGGATTTTAATATTAACTTGATTTAAATTGTCTTGTTTCCAAACAAGTGCATCATGGTTCTCAACTTTCCTTATTATTACTACTTTTTCCCTTCTAATGTTCGCTCACTGAGTTTTGTACTCACTGTTTTAAAAATTCATGTTTTCAAATCAAGAGGCTATTGGATCCTAGGTCGAGGAGTCCCCGTAGTTCGTCTCCTGGGTAGGTGTTTGGCATTCAATAGTAATCCTTTTACCTTAGTTTCTCCACTGGAAGTCACAGGTCCTTTTGTTTTATGAATATGTTCAAGTAATAGAAATTACTAAGTTACATGTCTAGAACATTATATGTATATTTTAATCGATAATGCCATCATGAGTTAACTACTTTTACACCAGTTGGAATGCGTATGGATGCATTAGTTGATAAGACGTTAAGCAATATAAATGGGATAGGCTTGCTTGGGCTTAGTGAGCTACGCTCATTGGGCCCATGCGTCGGTCATGGCCCGAAAATTGGGCTGTGACATATTTATGGAAATCTTTTCAATTAAGGTCTGTGAACCTTACCTTATCTATTACGTTTTGGGTTTGTAAAATTATCTTCTCATCTAACTCCCCTCAAATGTAACTTAAGGTTTCTGCATTAATTTTTAATTAGAAATAGGATTAGATTAGGAAGGAAATTTTGTAAATCAGAAGATAGAGATCAAAGGTGCCATGAAGAGCTAAAGGTGGATGCAAGCTAAGGCATGAAATGCTTAATGTATGCTATCCCCTAAGATTTTACCAACTAGGTTCCTTTTATGGCTCTAGGAAACTAGAGTTCAAGAGTCCATAACTATCTTAGTAGAACATCATGTGATAGATTTAATTTTATGTGATATATTAAATGCTATGCATGCTAATCAAATGAGACCTTAATAAAATGAAAAGTATAAAATCCCTCGGTAAATATTGAGTCACATACCACGTATGATTAAGTTGCCTTCCACCATATGGCAAGATAACCTAGCTGCTCTTTTAATTGGAGACTTGTTGAGCACACTCAAGGTCACACTTTTGCACGAGTATGTTTGAGCTATTGGTGGGTCTTACTCAACTAGTTTCATAAAATCTGGATGCTTTGAAACTTGATTATTATGAAACTGGAGGCAAAGGCTAGGCGAAACATATATGATATGTTTAGCCAATGTGTTGTCACCTAGCTAATCTAGGAGTTGTATAGAGTTACAATTGGTAAGCTCAGTTATCTACCTAATCCACCTATCATGGTTTATTGAGCACACTCAAGGCCATGACTAAATGGATGGGATCCTAGCCCACTAAGAGAACCCTAGTGGAAATCTCTCAAGGTGATATAGAGGGTTATCATCTTGTAGAAAATTGTGGGAGGACTATTCAAAATTTTAAAACCTTGTTTTAAATAATTTATGCATGATATTTACTTATTGCTTTATTTTATCTGCTTAGACATAATTTATATACATGGCTAATAATCTGTCACTATGGTGTATCTTGGATGCAAATCAAACTTACTAGACCAAACCCCTTTTAAAGGTACTAGGATTCGAGAAATGTTCTCAAGCAAAAGGTTGTTCATTCCACAATCTCTACCAAATACAAATTCATAATTAGAAGTGTACTTCCATGAGATGGAATTTATATTGCCTTAATTATGAATTGGGAAGACAACCACGACAATGACACTAACTGGGAAATGTTTTCAAACATCTTTATGGTAAAGATGGACAAAGGAGGGACTAGAAAAAAAAACGTTTCCTTGATAGAGTTAAAGAAAAGGAAGCTTATAGAAGCTTTTAGTTCACCAAAGTTTATAATTGAGGTAGAAGTTACTACTATTGCATTAACATCATAAGTATTCAATACTAGATGTTAAATGCATTTATGTAATGACATAAAGCACAAAACAATAGTAGTAAGTTAATGCTCAATATAAATGTCAAGAATACTAATTACATATGATCTCAATTATGGCATTTTTGTCTTGGTTATTAAAGTAACAATCAGAGTTGTTAGATTCTTAGATCCTTTTGATTGGGAATCATAAACGAGCTAGTAATTCTTATATGACCAAGTGAATTTTCATGCAAAGGTGAATGACTTGGTATATTCAAAAGATCTTATACATATAGATGTATACGAACCATTGAACATAAAATGATATGGAAAATGTTCCTAATTCATTAAGTTTACAAAAGACCAAATTGAGATTTTGTCTTGTATACTTAAAGAAATAAAAATTGAAATCTTGAAATGTTCAGAGAATTAAAATATAAGATCATACGAGCTATATAGTATGCAGTACTCTTATTAAGATATGATCTTAGTGAAGATTACTCTTACTTATTAATTAATTATTCAAAAGATGAATGTAGATTCATGTGAAATGGAACTTTCTTATGAATAAAACATAGAGATGTTTGTTCAAAGAAGAAAGCAAATTCATATAGTAATATGATTTGGTCCATATCTCTCCAATATATATGTAGCTAATTATATTATTACAAACCAATAGGATTCCAAGCATACATTGAGATGCATATATGTAACATCACAGAAAATTCAAAAGAGTTTGATTATTACTCTCACAAAGGATCTTGGATTTAGTGGGAGCATAATGACACTAAAAAAGGAGTATCTTAGTTGTTACATGGTTACATTGGAATCTAATTTTTAAGATTTTGCATGGAGATGCATAATCATATGTATGAGAACTCTATAGATTTAGTAGGATACATTGGAGATGTATTATTTATATGAAATGGACTACAAAATATGTTTTTCTTTAAAGTTATACACTTTGTTCTATTAAACGGTATCCAAAAGGTTGGATTTAATAAAATGTATAAGTGTGCTTATCTCATACACAAAAGGAGGTTAGTAGGAGTGAATACAATTCTTTGGTGATACAATTACATAGGATTCAATGTGTATACAAAGAAAGTGCCAAAATTTAAAAGGGAGCAAATGGCATAACATAGAGTGACACATGCATATGATGCATACAACATAGTTTAGTTGGAAAGTTCCAAAGAAACAAAGAGGACTATGTATATGTATATAATTAAGTTATATACATCCTATTCAAAGGGCTCTAATAGGAAGATATTTAGGTCGTTAGTTCATGGAACTGATAAAGGGTTCTAAACATTGTTAATGTAAGAATGGAGCCATAATGGTAGAACTTGGGTCTCATTAGATCTAGATATAGTAATATGACATGATGTGATGCATGGATATCATAGAGATAGATAAAAGTAATTAACCACATTGAAGGGCACAAGCGAGTCTACATGCAGACATGATTGCTAGATGGAATGAATCCACATACGATGAGGTAGCAATTGGCTTTGTGCTAGTGGGGGATGTTATGACGACCCTTGCAGCCAATTGGGAATGGTCAAGGCTTGATTCCAATCATGCAACAATATCATTCATGTTGAATGATTAGAGGTTTCCCTTCATCAATAAGACATCAATTATAATGAGTTACAAGTCTAATTGGATTAAGTCCATGAGATTAATATGCCTTGCAAGGAAACTGTAATGGGTTGCAGTTATGAGATTCCTATGCATCAAAGCATAATCTCAAAATGTTCTTGGTCAACGTATTATTGAGACTTGACATCAATGATGCTTAGAGACTGGTACATTCTATGCTCCTTACTTGAGAAATAAGCAACCGATGTCATAGGTTGAAGTATAGAGATACTTTGAACTAGAATGCAGGTGTTTCCTTAGAAGAGCAAGTTCACTGAACATGACCCACCATGAGAAGTGCATTCGGTATTTCACTCAAGTGTCTATGCAATACTTCTCATGTGTCAATTGTGTGAATACTCCCTAGACTTAAGACACCAAGTTGTCTTATGTGTGGAGTGCTATGCTTTGATTTCATCCCTACGGATGCTTAACTAAAGATGCCAAAACATGATGCTTTTGAGTATAGCATGAAGCATGTGTAGCATGAAGCATGTGAAGGCAAACGAGTGGTTAAGATAAGAATCATCACCCCAAGTGATATAAGGGACATATCCTAGCTATTCTTGGTTGATATTAGCTTGTTGAAGTCCTTGGCCAAAGCAACTTGAAGATTATGAAAGGAGTTTCATAAGTCCTTATAAAACTGATGATCAAACTTTAAGAATGAATATGGAGATCAATAAGAGTACATAATGCACCATTCTCTTATCATCTCTGGGATATATGATGAGGGAATGAATTACACTGAAAGGCTAATCACTGAAAGGTTGAGTCAAACCATCTTGACTCTTCTAACATTTGGGTGGCCATGATGGATTGCTAGATCCCAATCTTGGTCTACGAACTCTACGTAGTTAACATGGGTAATTGTCATGACCCAATTTTTAGGCCATGACCGGTGCATGGGTCTAATGGGCATAGCCCACTAAGTCCAAGCAAGCCTATTTCTATGATCCTACTTATCATTCCATCAACTATTCTTAAGGTCACATTTCATAATTCCAACCTAAAAGTACTTTAGTGATGTGCTATGGTAATCAAGTACTACATTTACACTAATCCCAAAATAGTGTTAACCATTGCCAACTCATGGAGGCATTACCAATCCAAATATTCACATATTGTCTAACACATATATCTTAGTACTTTACATCACATGAACTTATTCACAAGCACAAATGACTTTTGACTTCTAGCAGAGTGACCACAGTGAAGGTGTTGCTACTGAATGCCATGGATACTTATCGAAAAGATTTTATGAGGACACCTCTATCTAGGTTTCAACCGCCTATGGTTATGAAAATATAGAGTTAAAAATAGTGAGTACAAACTCAGTGAGTGAACATAAAAAGGGTACAAGCGACGATAAGGAAAATTTGAAAATCATGATGCACTTGTTTTGAAAACAATGCAATTTAGTTTAACCTCTTATTAAAACCCTTTATTTCAAACATCAATTAGCAAACTTTTGATGTTGCAAAAACCCATGCTCAATCATGGAGATAAATGAGTGAAAGAAAACAATTATATTAGAACTAAGCAAGGTAGCAACGTTACAGCACATTTTTTGCTGCAATGAAAGGCATTCTTGGTTTGCATATGTTTCGATTTTTCAAGTATATTTCTCACTACAGAAGTCCAATTGACACTAGTTTTAGATCATTAGAAAGATAAGAGGCTAGGACACATCTTTGATGTTGACCACTTTTCCCAGTTCTATCTGGAAGGTGGCTAAATTATTTTTCAAAGTGAAAGCACTCTCATTGCAGCAGAATGGTATTCTGGGTTTGCATATGGTTCTGTTTCTCAAGCATAAATCAGGGTGAAGAGATCCAATTGACCTGATGTTTAGACCTTTAGAAAGATAAGAGGCTGGGATACAACTTTTATGTTGACCACTTTACCCAGTTCTAACTGTAAGGTGGTTAAAATATTTTTCAAATTGAAAGCACTCTCACTATAGTAGAATGGTATTCTGGGTTTGTATATGGTTCAATTTTTCAAGAATATCTCACACTACGAAAGTCTAATTGATATTATTTTTTACCCATTAGAAAGCTAAGAGATTGGGATACAACTTTCTTGTTTACCACTTTGCCCAGTTCGAACCGAAAGATGGTCAAAAATATTTTCAAACTAAAAGTAGGGCACAGGACTCTAGAACCACCCGAGAGTTTCTGGCTGCAGCCAAAAACAATGTTGCTATAGCCAAAAATAGGGCATAAAAAAAAAGAGTTTTTGTTGAACACAAAGGAAACCATTTTTCCTACAATAATCTCAAATTAAAATACTTAGCATTTCTTAAGGTACAACATGCATGATTCACATATATTACAATCATAAACCATATTCATAAACTTTCTATTCCATACATATATTTACATATATATAACCACAAAAATCACCACCACATTACCTGTTGGTCCCAAATATAGGTGCTAGAGGGGGGTGAATAGCACTTTCTCAGCTCTTTCTTGTGGGATTGCGACTTGATCTCAAAATGAAGAAGATAAGACAATGAAAACAATGGACAAGGTATTCATTGTGGTTCGGTCCAAGACCTACATCCACTACCTTGATTATCCAACCAAGGATTTTCAAATCAAACACTAAAATGGTGGAATTCACAAGCTTCCACCAAGCTTTCACAATGGCTTTTCCAAGGCTTAGCCACAACCTTTACTCTAGTTGTGAGACCCTGTCTAAGTTGTTAGAAAATCGGTATTGTACCTAATGGTACAATTAAGTTAAATCGAGCTTCAACCTAGTTTAATGAAAATTCTAAGGGGAATTTCAAAATTCTGAGACCCACAGGATAGCTCAGAATAGTGATTCGGAGTTCAAGGTTCAGTCTGGAGTTAATCGGGAAAATTGATCGGTTAAGGACAAAACGGTCATTTTCTCATTTGTTGATTTATGGAGATTTTTAACTAAGATTTGATCACATTGGGCCAAATATAATTATGTGACATACAGTTATGATTTTTGGAGTATAAAATGATGTTTAGCAGTGTAAAATGGTGATTTTCGGTGTTATTGGAGTACAAGGGCAAAATGGTAATTTTGCCACCGGACTGCTAAACGTGAATTTTTTTGAAACGATTTTGTTCCATTTGGTTAATATGGATTAATATTAGTGTTATTTGAGGTTGGACAGTGAAAATAATGAAATTTCGGGACATTTCGGAGTATAGGGGCAAAATCGTAATTTTTGCCATCCCGGGGGCATTTCGGTAATTTTTCATTACCAGAATAAATTTTTCCAGCCATGGTCAACCTTGGATCAGATGTTGACTTGATGAATCAAGTGGTGGAGATCAAATGGGAGAAAAAGTCAAAAAAATCAAAAAAAACGGGCCAATCACATGGTGCCACGTGGCAAGCTTTTATATTTTATTATTTAAGCCATAAAAATCAGCATTTAAGCCTCATTTCTCTCTCAAAGTCGGCACCCACCAGAATTTAAGCAAAAAAAAAAGAAGAACAAAGGAGAAACACACAAAAACCTAGGGGAAATTCAAGACAAGTGTGATTTCAATGAGGATTCAAGTGAAAAAGGGTAATAAATCTCTACTTTGGCTTGTGATCTCTAATATCTATGCTTTTGTTCTTGAATTCTATGGTTTAATATGGAGATATCATGATGGGAAGAATTCTGAAAAATGGGTTTGAGTATGGATTTGATGTTGGATTGGATTGAGTTTAAACTATGTTGGTGTTTAGGAGTAGTTAAGCACGATTATAGAAAAAAATGGAAGAAGGAAATTGAATTTCATGGTTGTTCTTTGTTAGGCCGAACCTAGTGTGTAGAGAATGCATGAGGAATTGGTTCATTTCAAATGAAATGGTTTCATTTGAAATGAAAGAAAATAGAAAAATGACAATTTAAAGTGAGAAAATGTAGTAGAAAATTTTCAGTGTTAATGCTCTGCATTGGCCGAATTTTCCATAAAGAAATGGAAAAGATTGGATGCTGAAATTGGCATTAATTGAATGATTTGTGGTGAATTAAAGTATTAGAAAAAAAGAATGGACCAATTCGGAATTAAATTGGACGTAATAGCCGATTAATCGGGTAATCGGTCGAAATTAGGCAATACCGCGTTAAAGCGATAATCGGACGCATTTTTGCCTTTGCGTATCATACGTTAGCAATTTAAATTAGTTTATATCAGTTTGGGGGCATTATAGTAATTTCTTAATTTTATTCTGTGTTAAGGTGGTGAGAAGTCCGGAAAAGGCAAGGGGATCGTAATTGAGGATTTTTGATCCGAGAGCATCCGGAATCCGGATTTGTGAGACGGTGAGTGAACTTGCATTTCAAAATTGTTTGGGGAAATGCACATTGTATTGATTTGGATAATTAGATGATTTATTCAAAGTTTTAAAAAAATATGTGCTGGGAACAAGCCTTTGATTAAAATGATTTTATGTGATGAATTATGTGTTATGCATGAAAGCATAAAAATATGAATTATGCATAAAAGCATAAAATTATATGTTATGCATGAGGGCATAAAACTTTGTGTTATGCATAAAGGCATGAAATATTATTTCATTGAGATGAAATTTAATTGTGCTGGATATGTACATTGTTATGATGTTTGTGTACATTGTTGAGAAGTGTTGTGAAATTGTTACCACCGTGCACGTGTGAAGAGGAAATTGCACAGGCCTGAAATGGTGTGCAAAGTGGGGACGGCGATACGTAACGCCCACTATTTCCTAGAGATTGAAAATTTAGTAAAGTGGGGACGGCGATACATAACGCCCACTATTACTATAAATTTTGGAAATTGAGGAAAGTGGGGACGGCGATACGTAACGCCCACGATTCCTGGAAACCATTACACGTGAACAGTGGTGAAGTGTGATTGGTTATCCAGGGGCTTGCAGGGACGGCGATACGTAACGCCTGCGAGTGCTTAGATATATGTGGTTGTGTACATTTGTGATTGTTCATTTCTCCGAGTATATTTGTATGAAATTGATTATTTCTTCATTATAAATTAAATTGAAATGAGGGGAAGGGTTGGTAATAAATTGGATAAAAATGAACGTGTTTCAAATGTATGCATCATATTGTAACCCTTCCTGATATTATGGCTTGTTCCTATCTTATGTTTGCTCACTGAGTTTTATACTCACCGTTTTCAAAAATTCATGTTTTCAGATCAGGAGATTGTAGATTCCTAGATCGCGGGATCACAGTAGTCCATCTCCTGGTAGGTGTCTGGCATTCACTAGTTGCCGCTTTATTGTACATGTCTCCGCTGGTAGTCATGGGTTTTTGTATGATGGATATGTACATGTAATGTACATTGTCAGAGTTTATATTTGACTGGTATGAATGTAAATATGTGTAAGCAATGTGAATTGCTAAATACATGACTGGAATAGTGCATGTATACTGTGATTAATAATGTCATTGTGCATTGACTGTGTCCACACCGGAAAGGGTATGTGTGTGTATGTGTGACTGGATATGTCACTGTTAGTTGGCATTATATGCACATTGGGTGCATTACGTATGGATGCCTCACACGAGCGTGTATGGAATCAAGTAAGTGAAAATAGGCTTGCTTGGGCTTAGTGAGCTATGCTCATTGGGTCCTTGCGCCGGTCATGGCCCGGGAATTGGGTCGTGACACTAGTTTTTCACGGGATCAACTAAAACCCAATGTGGTTTTCCAAGGCTCAACCACAACCTATCACTAGTTTTTCTCGGGCTAAACTAGAACCCCACTGTGGTTTTCAAAGGCTCAACCACAACCTATCTCTAGTTTTTCATGGGCTAAACTAGAACCCCAAGGTGGTTTTTCAAGGCTCAACCACAACCTTTACTCTAGCTTTTCAAGGGCTAAACTAGAACCCAACTCTAACTTTTCAAGGCTAAGTTAGAACCTACAAGCATCCAAGCAAACCTTGCTTGATTCAAAACACTTAGAGTGAAACATTCATTCTAAGAATACAAAGATAGAAGAAGAAAGTACCTAGTGATCACATGGTTGATCTATGTGGTACATTTTTAAGTGTTAAATACTAAAATAAAGGATAGACGTTGAGGTTCAATGAAGAGTACAAAAGATTTTTCAGGTTTGCTACTCTTCCTTGGCTTGAATATGATGGTATCTTTTGGTATGGAGCCTAAGGTTGTCCAAAGTTTTTCCAAAAAGCTCTTTTCCTTGGCATTTGAAGATCCTTTTATAGTTGGAGAAGCTGGTTTGATGGCTGTTGGAATGTTTATGACCGTTAGAAACAATTTGAGGAAGATTCTAGCCGTTTTCTTGTCTTGTAGTGGCTTGGCGGATGTAGCAGACAGAGAGCACTTAGTCGACTAAAATTTTTCCCTTGGTCGACCAAGTTGGTTTTGTTTCAGATGTAGATTCCAGTGATCGCTTAGTCGACTAACCCCATTATCTTGGTCGACTAATTTGATTCTGTTTCTCACCAAGCTTCACCCTTTCACTTCTCCACTTTGACCTTCGTTCAGCAAATGATCTTCCTTAACATATTAGGAGACTCCATCAATACTGATCTTCTTTGTTCTTTATCCAAATCACATCTTTAAGAGTTCAATAGGGAATATTGCAATATTGTCTCATTAATGATCATTTGCCCTGCACACTTAGTTAAAAATATTAGACACAAATGACATGGGAATGTTTTATTATTATCAAAAACCAATGGAGTCAACATTACCAGCTCATGTGCAAACCACACATCGTACATAACTAGTGTCATCCTCCACACTCCCACACCTTGTCATCACCGGCATGTGCATCCCCCCACATCGTGCACACGTACGGTTATATTTAATCATCACCGGCATGTGCATCCCCCTACATCGTGCACACACACAGTTACATCAATTACATAAAATTACTTAATAATACATATCATTTACTCTTATATACATATCAACATCATATAGAGGTATACGGATTCATCACAATCATGTTCCACATCACAAAAACGTTTCACTAAAGGCTTGTTCCTATGCAGTTTTATAGAAAAACAATTAAAATGTCTTAATCAACCACATAGCCTTAATCCCAAAACATTTTATGCAAGTTCACTCACCGGTCTTTTTGATTCTTTTGCTTGACTCTAGCTTCAACTAATGACCCAAATGGACATGTGAGGCCTTGTTGGAACCTATCACACACAATGGCATCACAAACCAACTCAATTCACATAACCATAATTCTAAAAGCTATTGCCTAAATCATGTTCTACTAGTTGTTCCTAATTAGCTTCCAACTACCAGTAAGTGGTTATCTATTCTCTCCACCCTAGTATCACTAGAAATAAAAAAACAAACCTCAACAATAAAACAACTCACAACTCCAATTACTAGTTGTTATCAACAACTTAGAAATTCAACTCAATTTCATTACTCATCTTGATAATTTGGTAATTGAATTCCTTCTCAAGAATACTTAAGCTATCAAGAAAAATCCCTCTTTCTCTCTCTAAATTTCCAACTAGTGAGAGAAAGTATTATGGAAAGACTTTTGAGAGTTTTAAGGGGAAAGAGTAAGAAAGCACAAAGGACTTGTGAAAAGGTGCACAAAGAATGAAAATTTAAGGCTAACTTGAGAAGTTATGGAAGCTTGAAGTAAAACCCTATGGAAGATGAAGAAACGTATGATAGGAGGAAAATGAAGAAGAAGCTGTTGGAAAAAAGGATATTTATAGCTAAAGCTTATCTAGTTTTTGCTTAAATTACCAAAATGCCCTTAACAAGTTGACCTGTCTTCCTCCATTTCTTTGTGTAATCTTTTTACTCTTTTGACACTAGGACCATGTCCATAATAGTCTAGAAATACTCAGGTTCATGAAAATTTAAAAATTTTGACCCGAGATGAAAAATAACAATTTTGCCCCTATTATGGAAATCTTCATTATTTCTATTTTCTTCATTATCTTACCCTTATTTTCATCATTCATTTATGCTTTAGGCCTACTTAGACCTAAATATTGTTTGAAACCTACTTCTAGGAGCTCAATAAGAACAATGACGAAATTACCTTTGGTCCGTGTTATCGTATCTACTTTTTATTACAAGTCTATAGAGGTCGAGGTCTCACATTAATGATAAATTTAACGTAGTTTAAATTTATCTACTTCTAAGTTTAACTTAAGAATTATATGTTGAGTTCATTGCGAACATGTTAAAAGCCTAATGGGTCACACACCTAAAATGAATGTTGAAAATGAAATGGGAGAGGTGATTAAGTTGGACTTAATCAAATTAGAAGTTCTGAACTTCTCACGCACTTAATTAAAATTGTTTAATTAAGTTGTTCCTGATTAATTAAATTGTTTAATTAAATCATTGGGCCTAATTAATTAATTGTTTAATTCAGTCATTGGGCCTCATTGATTAAATTAAACAATTAAGTTATTAGGCCTAATTGATTAAATTTGTTTAATTAAGTCTTTGGGCCTAATTGATTAAAATTGTTTAATTAAATTGTTGGGCCTAATTAATTAAATTGTTTAATTAAGTTATTGGACCTAATTGATTAAATTAAACAATTAAATTAATTGGGCTTTTAAAGGACTTAATTAAATTATTTATTCGAATTATTGGATTAATTAGCAATTACAAAATAGTTTTGTACTTAGGGTTTAAAATTAATCCAAGGTATAAATACCTAGCTATAGCCTCCAAACAAAAAAGTGGAGAACGGCTGAAAAAAAAAAAGGAGAGGTGAACGGCACATTAGAATTCCTTGTGTGAAGAAAAAGGGTTTTTCATTCACTCCCTTTTGTGTGTTCAGCCCCACAATTTTGTGTGGATTATGAGTTTATGAAACTCATCTTTGCTAGCACATTGTCAAGGCTAAGCACTCCCAATCCTTAAAGAAGGATTTTCTCATTCGTTGGTGTGGATCACCATTAGAGGCTGCACAAGGATTCCTTGGACAGCTTTGGTTTGCAACAACCGGGCTGAGGTGGTTGAGCTATTGAAGGCTGATTTGGTGGTTTAACAAAGGATTCATTAACCTTTGTTATTTAGGTAAAGTGATATGATCATATAATTTTATACTCAATTTGGCATGGAAGAGATCCTGGGAAGGTGAGGCATAATTTAATTAATTAAATTTCCTTTCGCTGCAATTTTATTTGTATTTGATACATGATCAGCCCACACCCAACAGTGGTATTAGAGCCCCTTTCATGCCATTAGAGTGCTTGTTCATGTTCAATGGATGCTTGATATAGAAATAGTTGTTTTGTATTTTGATTTGGTGCAATTCTGTTAAAATCGATTTTTCAAAATCTGCTTTGCCAATTTCATTTAATTCTGTCCAGCAACCTTTGTAGCCTCCTTGAATCTTATTTTAACTGATTTGAATCATATATAGACTTAACAAATGTGTGTTTTACATTGTGCTAAGGAAGCACAAGAAAAAGCGACACCATAAGGCATGGTTTTGGAGGCTGTCTTGCAAGGCAGCACACACACGGTTTTAGGTGCAGAATTTTGCTTCTATTTTGTGCTTAATTTCTGGCAAATAAAATATGTAATTGTTACACATTTATTGTTGGATATGTGGACAGCAAAATCATGAAACATTCATGATTAAATAGGCAGATTTTAAGCAAGAAATTGGAGCAAAAAGTGAAAGCAGTCCAGCTCAATGTTAAGACATGAATTTCAGTTTTAATTAACAAGAAAGTCTTGGAAATTAATTCTAAAAAATTCCAGGAAAATTATCTTTATTAAAATGTTCAATACGGATTATTTCTGGAAAATATCAAGGTCTAATATGCTGATTTCGAGCAAGAAAATTGGGGCAAATATAAATCTGTCCAGCTCACTATTTTGGCAAGAATTTCAGTTTTAATTGACAAGAGACTCTTGAAAATTAATTCTGAATATTCCAGAAAAATTATCTTTATTAAAATGTTCAATAAGGATTATTTCTGGAAATTTTCATGGCCAACAAGCTTATTTATGCTATTAATTATTGAAACTTTGAAAACAGTTCAGAGAATGGTTATAGCTTGGAAATCGGTTTTGAATGGCAAGATAATCTTGCAAAATTAATTCTGAAAATTTCAGAATATTATCCTCATTTGAAAGGTTCAATTAAAAGATAAAATTTTGAATTTGAATTAATTTTTAAGTGGCTGGACACTTAACTAAATTAAAGGAATGTCCTTTACATGTGAAACAACACACATGACCAAGGTAGTGCATGGTGCTGCCACACATGGTTGCTGCACCTCCCATTGCCATGGATGCAACTGCTTTATGGAAAGAGGCTACCCAACAATGGTCTGTTGGGTGAGGGCTGATCATGCATCAAACGTAAATAAAAGGCAGCAGAAATAAATTCAAAAGAAGATTAAATTTCGCCTCACCTACCCAAGATTTCTTTCATACCAAATCGAGCACAAAATTAAATGAAATTGAAAGAATATGATTATATCACTCTGCTTGAATAACAAAGGTTGATGAATCCTTTGTTAAACCACAAATCAGCCTTCAAAAGCTCAACCACTTCAGCCCGGTTGTTGCAAACCGAAGCTATCCATAGAATCCTTGTGCAGCGTCTAATGGTGATCCACACCAATGAATGAGAAAATCCTTCTTTAAGGATTAGGAGTGCAAAGCCTTGACAATGTGCTAGCAAAGATGAGTTTCATAAACTCATAATCTGCACAAAATTTTGGGGCTGAACACACAAAAGGGAGTGAATGGAAATCCCTTTTCTTCACACAAGGAATTCTAATGTGTCATTTACCTTTTTTGTTTTTAGCCATTCTCCACTTTTTGTTTCGAGGCTATAGCTAGGTATATATACCTTGGATTAATTTTAAACCCTAACTACAAAACTATTTTGTAATTACCAATTAATCCAATAATTTGAATAAACAATTTAATTAAGTCTTTTAGAAGCCCAATTAACTTAATTGTTTAATTTAATTTAATTAGGCCTAATAACTTAATTAAACAATTTAAATAATTAAGCCCAACAATTTAATTCAACAATTTTAATCCATTAGGCCCAAAGATTTAATTAAACAAATTTAATCAATTAGGCGTAAAAACTTAATTGTTTAATTTAATCAATTAGGCCCAATGACTTAATTAAACAATTTAATTAATTAGGCCCAATGATTTAATTAAACAATTTAATTAATTTGGCACAACTTAATTAAACAATTTTAATCAAGTGCATGAGAAGTTCATAACTTCTAATTTGATTAAGTCCAACTTAATCTCCTCTCCCATTTTATTTTCAACATTCATTTTAGGTGTGTGACGCATTATGCTTCTAACATGTTGGCAATGAACTCAATATATAATTCTTAAGTTAAACTTAGAATTAGATAAATTTAAACTAGTTTAAATTTATCAATAACCAAGTTACCTACCTAGAGTTCATAGACCAAGATTGGGATCTAGCAATCCATCATGGCCACCCAAATGTTAGAAGAGCCAAGATGGTTTGACTCAACCTTTCAGTGATCGGCCTTTCAGTGTAATTCTTTCCCTCATCATATATCCCAGAGATGATAAGAGCATGGTGCAGTGTCTACTCTTATTGATCTCCATATTCGTTCTTAAAGTTTGATCATTAGTGTCACAGCCCAATTTCGCGGGCCATGACCGACGCATGAGCCTAATGAGCGTAGCTCATCAAGCCCAAGGAAGCCTATCCATTTACCTTGCTTAACAGATTTATCAAATCATGCATACACACACACCTTTCCTCGGGTGTGAACATAGCCAAATCACAATGGCATTATTGATAATAATATACATGTACCATTCCAAGCATGTATTTAGCAGTTTACATTGCATACACATATTCATATTGTTTGAGTGTATTCACAATACAAAATGACCCATGACTTCCAACGGAGACATTTACAAGAAAAAATGTTACTATCGAATGCCAGACACATACCCAGGAGATGAAACACAAGGACTCCTCGATTTAGGATCCAATAGTCTCATGATCTGAAAACATGAATTTTTATAAAACATGAGTACGAAACTCAGTGAGTGAATATTATAGGGGAACAATCACTAACAACATGAAGAGTTAAGAATCATAATGTACTCATTTAAAAATGAGTCAATTTTCATCAAAACCCTTTTTTCCTCAATTCAAATATATTTGTTGTTGGCTCCATTAGTTTTTTATGATAATAAAACATTCCCATGTCATATGTGTCTAATACTTCTAACCAAGTGTGCAGGGTAAATGTTCATAAATGAAAAAATATTTCAATCTTCCTATTGAACACCCAAAGATGTGATTTGGATAAAGAACAAGGAAGATCAATACTAATGGAGTCCCCTGATATGTTAAGGAAGATCATTTGCTGAAAAAAGGTCAAAGTGGAGAAGTGAAAGGGTAAAGCTTGGGAGAAATAGAATCAAGTTAGTCAACCAAGATAATGGGGTTAGTCGACTAAGCGATTGCTGGAATCTGCATCTGAAATAGAACCAACTTAGTCGACCAAAGGAAAAATCTTAGTCGCCTAAGTGCTCTCTGTTTGCTTCATCCATCAGGCCACTACAAAACAAGAAAACGGCTAAAACCTTCCCCAAACTGTTTTTAACGATCATAAACGTCCTAACAGCCATCAGACCAATTTCTCCAACTATAAAAGGATCTTCAAATGCTAAAGAGAAAGACTTTTGGCTTCATACAAAAAGATACCATCATATTCAAGCCAAAGAGAGTAGAAAACCTGAAAATCCTTTGTACTCTTCATTGAATCTCAACGCCTAATCTTTGTATCTATGTTCAGCACTTCAACTTGTACCATATAGATCAACCGTGTGATCACTAGGTACTTTCCTTCTTCTATCTTTGTATTCTTAGAGTGAGTGTTTCACTCTAAGTGTTTGCATCAAGCAAGGTTTGCTTGGATGCTTGTAGGTTCCAACTTAGCCTTGAAAAGTTAGGGTTGGGTTCTAGTTTAGCCCGTGAAAAACTAGAGTTAAAGGTTATGGTTGAGCCTTGGAAAACCACATTGGGTTTTAGTTTAGCCTTGGAAAAACTAGTGATAGGTTGTGGTTGAGCCTTGGAAAACCACATTGGGTTTTAGTTGATCTTGTGAAAAACTAGTGTAAAGGTTGTGGCTAAGCGTTGGAAAAGCCATTGTAAAAGCTTGGTGGAAGCTTGTGAATTCCATCGTCTTAGTGTTTGATTTGAAAATCCTTGCTTGGATAATCAAGGTAGTGGATGTAGGTCTTGGACCGAACCACTATAAATACCTTGTCAATTGTTTTCATTGCCTTATCTTCCTTAGTTTGAGACCAAGTCTCAATCCCACCAAAAAGAGCTGAGATAAAGCTATTCACCCCCCCTCTAGCACGTATATTTGAGACCAACAATTGGTATCAGAGCTAGCTCTTTGCATACAAGGTCTAACACCTTTAGAGAGGATCCAGATGGCTCTACAAAAATCAGTTGTAGCTGAGGGACAATCAACAAATAGACCACCTATGTTTGATGGCTCTAATTACCTTTATTGGAGCACTAGAATGTCAATTTTCATTAGGGCCATAGATTATGAAATGTGGGATGTCATCACTGATGGTCCCTTTACTCCCTCAACTATGAATATTGTCACAAATGAGTTGATGCCTAAGCCAAGGTCTGAATGGACTGAGGCTGAAACTAAAAAGGTGCAGACAAATTTCAAGGCAATCAACACCTTGCATTGTGCCTTAACTCCCACTGAGTTCAATAAAGTCTCAAACTGTACAACAACTAAGCAAGTGTGGGATAAGTTAAGAATAATCCATGAAAGGACTTCCCAAGTTAAGGAGTCCAAGATAGCCCTCTTGACCCACAGCTATGAGATGTTCAAAATGGAATCTGGTGAGGACATCACCAGCATGTATGATAGGTTCACAAACATTACAAATAAACTTAACCAGCTAGGAAAACCTATCCCTAAACATGAGCTTGTAAAAAGACTTCTTAAGAGTTTGCTTGAGTCTTGGAAGCCAAAGGTGACTACCATCCGAGAAACCAAAGACTTGAACATCATCACACTTGATGAAATTTACGGGTAATTCCTCACACATGAGTTGGAGCTCAAGGAAGAAGAAGAAGGGGATAAAAGAGAGGCAAAGGAAAAGAAGAAAAACATAGCACTCAAAGCCAGTATCCTTGAAAATGAGCTGGAAGAACTCTCATGTGATGACAATGATGAACTTGCACTTGTTGCAAGAAGACTGAAAAAACTGATGGGAAGAAAGAATCGAAGAATTGCAAGAAAATTCTTTAAAAAGGATCAAGGTCCTACATGGAAGAAAAACAAGAATGAAAGCAGTAACAAGGAAGAAGTAATCTGCTATGAATGCAAGAAACCAGGACACTACAAATCTGAATGTCCGTTGCTGAAAGAAGAAACTCCAAGGAAAAATAGAAAATCGCAAAAGGCAATGGTTGCTGCAGCCTGGTCAGATAGTGATTTAAGCACAGAATCTGATGGAGGAAGCTCAGAAAAAAGAGCAAACATTTGCCTGATGGCAAAGGATGATGAAGCAAAGGTATGCTCATCGACTTGTGATGTATCTATGAATGATTTGCAAGATGAGTATGATGAGTTATGTGATAAGTTTGAAAGCTTGTTTTAAAGTACAAAAATTTGAAGAAAAAGGCTACATCACTTGAAAAAGATTTGGAGAAAATTAAACTTGATTTCAACTCTTTTTTTGAACAAAGAAATTTACTTCAAACTGAACTGAAACACTCAAAAGCAGATTCTAAAATCATGAGAGTAGAGCTGGAAAATAAAACTGATGCTTTGCAAAAAGTTCTTAATGAAAATGCAGCTCTTAAATGTTTAAACAATGATCTTTTAAAGAAAAATTCATATAGGAAAAAGAATCATCATAATGTATCATCTAAATGCTATCGTTGTGGAAAATATGGTCACCTATCATATAAATGTGTCAAAAACATTTATGTGAAGAAAACTAGAAAAATCTGGGTGCCAAAAGGTTATTTTATTGACACTAACACTCAAGGACCCATCAAAGCATGGGTACCTATCAAGAAGAACTGAACCATATTTTTGTAGGTTGAGCTGCACCTAAAGGAAACATGTTCAATGGCTCAACACATAAAGAAACAGCTATGGTACATGGATAGTGGCTGCTCTCGACACATGACAGGAGATAAAATATTGTTTGCACAGTTGGACAAGAAAAAGGGAGGCATCGTATCCTTTGGAGACAATTCAAAAGGAAGAATTCAAGGTATAAGTACGGTTGGTAAAAACTCTTGTACACAAATCAGTCATGTGTTATTTGTTCAAGGATTAAAGCATAATCTGCTAAGCATAGGTCAGCTATGTGACAAAGGGTTTAAGGTTTGTTTTGATTCCAACAAATGTGAAGTGATAGACATAGGCACTAACAAGACTACCTTCATAGGAAATAGATTGAAAAACATGTATGTCATATTCTTTGAAGATCTAGAGAAGGATAGTGAAGTGTGCCTAGTAGCCAAGGTTGAAAACAACAGCTGGTTGTGGCATAGGAGACTAAGACATGTTAGCTTGAACACCATGTCAAAACTAATTAAGAAAGATCTAGTTATTGGACTACCTAGCATTATCTTTGAGGATGAAAGATTATGTGAAGCATGTCAGCTAAGAAAACAAGTCAAAACATCATTCAAAGCTAAGAATGTTGTGTCAACATCGAAACCTCTTGAAATGCTTCACATGGATCTCTTTGGTCCAATTAGCACCACAAGTCTAGGTGGTAAATCTTATGATTTAGTGATTGTTGATGATTACTCAAGATTTACTTGGGTTTATTTCCTTGCTCACAAGAATGATGCACTATCAGCTTTCATAAGATATTGCAAGAAAGTTGAGAATGAAATAGGTACATCCATTATTAGGATTAGGAATGACCATGGCAGTGAATTTGAGAATGATGAGTTCGAGAGATATTGCAATGAAAAGGGGTTGGAACACAACTTTTTAGCACTTAGAACGCCCCAGCAAAATGGAGTTGTGGAGAGAAAGATTAGAACATTGAAAGAGATGGCAAGAACCATGCTTTGTGAGAATAACCTTCCTAAGTACTTTTGGGCTGAAGCTGTAAATACTGCAGCTTGCATACTTAATAGAGTTTCAATTAGAGCAATCATGTCAAAAACCCCATATGAGTTGTACAAAGGAAGAAAACCAAACATCTCTCACGTTAGGAGCTTTGGCTGCAAATGATTTGTTTTAAACAATGGAAAACAACCACTAGGAAAATTTGATGCCAAGAGTGATGAAGCAATATTCTTGGGATATGCCATAAACTCAAAAGCATATAGAGTTTTCAACAAAAGGACAATAACTGCTGAAGAATATGTCCATATAGTTTTTGATGAATCAATCCATGTTGAAAAGGAAGTTCATGAGGATGATGAAGATTTTGAAAATCTAGGAAAACACATGGATGAAATGAGTCTAAATGATAGCAAGAACAATGAGGAAGACTCATTAAGAGAAGAAACCATAGCTCCACCTCTTGAAAATTTACAAAGACAAGAAATCCAGCATAGTGACTTACCTAGGAGCTGGAGATATGTAAGAGATCATCCACAAGATCAAATCATAGATGACATATCTCATGAAGTTAAGACTAGGAAAGGAACTAGGGAAACTTGTAAATTTCCAGCTTTCATTTCTCAAATTGAACTTAAAAGTTTTGAGGAAGCTGAAAAAGAGGAAAGCTGGATTTTAGCCATGCAATAGGAACTGAATCAATTCGAGAGAAATAACGTATGGTCACTAGTGCCTAAGCCTTCAAATTACCCTATTTTTGGCACTAAATGGGTGTTTAGAAACAAGATTGATGAGCAAGGAAATGTTGTGAGAAACAAAGCAAGATTGGTAGCGAAGGGGTATAATCAAGAGGAATGAATAGATTATGAAGAAACCTTTGCTCCAGTAGCAAGAATAGAAGCCATAAGATTGCTAGTTGCCTTTGCTTGTCATATGAACTTCAAACTTTACCAAATGGATGTGAAGAGTGCATTCCTAAATGGAATTATTCAAGAAGAGGTATATGTTGAACAACCTACTAGTTTTGAAGATTTCAAAAAATCGGATCATGTCTTTAAACTTCATAAAGCCTTGTATGGATTGAAACAAGCTCCTAGAGCGTGGTATAAGAGGTTTTCTAAATTTCTGGTAGAAAAAGAATATGCTAGGGGCAGCATTGACACCACACTGTTCATCAAGAGATACCTAAATGATCTAATCATAGTTTAAATCTATGTTGATGACATAATATTTGGTGCTACTAATGAATCTCTTTGCAATAACTTTGCTAAGGAAATGCAGGGAGAATTCAAAATGAGCATGATGGGAGAATTAAAGTACTTTCTTGACCTTCAAATCAAGCAATGCAAAGGAAGAACCTTTGTCAGCCAAGACAGATACATTCAAGACATGCTCAAAAAGTATGATATGCTGAAATTGAAATCCATCAGCACACCAATGAGTGCATCTACAAAGCTTGATGCTGATGAGAAAGGTAAAGATGTTGATCAAAAGCTCTATAGAGGTATGATTAGATCTCTTCTTTACTTAACTACAAGTAGACCAGATATTCAGTTTAGTATGTGTTTGTGTGCTAGATTTCAGTCTCAACCTAAAAAAACACACCTCACTGCTGTAAAAAGAATATTTAGATATCTCATTGAAACTCAAGGCCTAGGATTATGGTACTCAAACGAATCACCATTCAACCTTGTAAGATATTCAGATGCTGACTTTGCTGGAAGTAGAACTGATAGGAAGAGCACAATGGAACATGTCAGCTGCTAGGAAGCATGCTTGTATGCTGGTCAAGCAAGAAGCAAAATCGTATAGCCTTATCCACTGCTGAAGCAGAATATGTGTCCCTATGAAGTTATTGTGCACAGGTTTTATAGATTAAGCAACAATTGAGAGACTACGGGTTGTCCATGAATAACACACCCATATATTGTGACAACACCAATGCTATAAATATTTCAAAGAATCTTGTGCAACACTCAAGAACTAAGCACATTGAAATTAGACATCATTTTATTAGAGATTATGTAACTAAGGGAGAAATCAATATTGAATTTGTGAGCACATTGCACCAACTCGCTGACATATTTACAAAACCCCTTAATGAGGATAAATTCTATGAAATTAGAAGGAATCTAGGAATGTGTTGTTTGGAAGAATTATAGGAAGAAGTCTGAACCAAATAGAGGAAAACAGAAGAAACTTAGTCGACTAATGTATGAAACTTAGTCAACTAAGAGCATTTTGTTTTATTGGATCAAAAGAACAGATAGCTGAATAATATAGGATTAAACTAAGGAAATTTTGTGCCTACCAGGTGACAAAATGAAAGGGGGAAACCTGATGTAGTAAATAGTAAAAATATGAGAGGGAGTTTTGAAATTTGGGAAAATGAGGCATTAGTTAAGGGGGAAACAGACGGTTCCCTAAGTTAGAAACTGCCATTCACTTCTTAATCCTCTAAAAATTGACTCTCTTCTCTTTATCAGTCTTAGTTGCTTCTCTCTATCTTCTGAAATCAACTGAGAACCTTATTTCTGACACCTCTTGGAACCCTAAGTGAAAAACATCTTCAGAAATTACAATGGCCAAGTCGACCCTTCTGAAGGATTTACTAGCAAAGAAAAAAGGGAAGAGACCAATAGAAGAAAACCCTGAAACTGAGCACCCAAGAAAGAAACAAAAAGGGGCATTGAGTTCTGTAACAAAGAAGACTGAGAAAGGGTCCGAGAAGAAAGAACAAAAAAAAAAGAAGAAAAAGACTGAGAAACTGGGAAAGAAGAGCAAAGAAGAAAAAGGTACTTCATTTGCTTCTTCCCTAAAATATAGGAACAAAATTCATGAAGAGAGATTTAAGAAAATCGAAAATGCCCCAATTACATGTGGGAAGTATATTGACTAGGAGAGTTTTAATGAAACTCCTGAACTGTAAACAAGCCTGACAGATTATTTTAATGAACTAAGTATCAAGGAGTTTAGCTCTTTCAAGGATAGAGCATATAGTGCTAGTTTAGTTAAAGAATTCTATTCTAGCATTGCATTTAGTGAAAGAGAGCTTCATGATTCAGATGAGTACTCTGAAGAAAATCTAAATGTCTCTCTTAATGGAAAAGAATTCCTAGTTACTGCCTCAGAGTTAAGTAACCTGCTAAGAATTGAAGGTGAGAATGGAGAATATGAAATGCCCGACAAGTATAATCCTGCTTCTGTATGGGAAATTGTCACCGGGAAAAAGGAAAAATTCTCTTCCAAGGGCAATGCAGGACTGATCATTAGTCCACAGTTTAGAATCCTGCAATACTTTGTTGCTACAAATCTACATGGGAGAAGTGTTAGCTTAAGCTACATCAGCCTTCAAGACCTTTGGTTGATGGAGCATGCATTCACTGGTGAAGTTCTGAACCTTGGACGGTTCATGATTGAACGAATGAGGGCAACTTACAAACTGGAAAAGATTCATTTGTCCTATGGGAATGTGATCACATCCTTTATCAAAAAAAAAGGAGTATGGGCAAAGAGGTATGATATGGATATGGTCAATAGTAGAGACCAACCAATCTACTTGGAAAGTCTGATCAAAATGGGATACAAAGTGTATAGGGACACCTTCAGCAAGACTTCTAAGATCACCTTAGTTCAAACTCAACCAGAGGCAGCCCCCACACAACCAGAAACAGTAGCCCCTCCATTCTCTAATGAAGTAATGTTCAACCTATTGATGATAATGGATGCTAAGCTCACCGATCAGGGAGCTAGGCTTGCTAGAATTGAAGAATGAATGAATGAAATTGAAACCAGCCTAAAAGCCAAATCTGAAATGCGAACGGGACCTGCTAATGTTGACTCTTCTGCTATAGAGAGCATCGCACTAGAAGGACAAGGTGCTGAAGGATAAGCATTGCAACTAGAAGGTTCTGAATTCCAAGATGCAAGCCTTGAATTTCAAGCTGAAGGATCAACCTATCAGAGTGCAAGCCCTGGTCATCATAGCCCTAAACCAGAAATTGAAAAACCCTCCAAAACCACCTCAGCAGAAAATGAAACATCTGAACAAGGAACTGAGGTAGTTGGTTCACCACTTGGCCTCTTGAGCACCAATCTCCATCGAATCCTAAACAAGAAGCTTCACCTCCTCATTCTGATAAAGTGTCTATCATGGGACTATTCTATCAGATGGCCAGAGAAGAACAAGCAGAAAAAGAGGCAGCAGCAGTTCAAGCTGCTCAAGCCATGACCACATAACAGAGAGTTGCAAAAAAAGGGAAAAACAAAGGAAAAGCAAAAGCAAAAGACACAGCTCCTGCATCAAAGCCTCAGCCACCTGCCATGAAACAGAAAAAGACAGCAAGAAAATCAGTTCCTCCAAGAACAATGAAGACTTCAAGATTGGCAGAAAAGGCAAAGTCACCTCCTGCAAGCACTCTTTAAGCTCCAATTAAAATCTCTGATCAGGCAACTCTAGAAAAAGCTACAAAAACATCTCCTCACCAGACTCCAGAAGGAACTTCTCAACCCCTTCTGAGACCACCTTTTCCTTTTCCACTAAATCCTTGGTAGGAACAGACTATGTCCCCTAAATCCACACCATATCCTTCTGAGAATTGATACCTAAGCCCCCTTCTTGATAATGACAAAAAAGAGGAGTAGTATTTATAAGGAAAAATAAACAAATTTGAGGGTTGAGGTACAGGACCTTTAGGGAGAATATCAAGAAAAACAAAAAATCCTGAGGGTAGAGGTACCAGACTTCTAGGGCAGATAGGTAGCAAAAACAAGACTAGGGGTATTTCTGAAATAATTTTTCTTGTTACTGTTTTGTTGGATATCAATGCTAAAATGGCATTCAAACAATGCTTTTAATTTTAGCTGACTTTATGAATGTCTTGAATATGCTTGCTGATAGTTGCTTAAAGTGCTTGAACTCTGAAAATAATTTTTATGGCAATATGAAGCATGGCTGGAAACTTATTTGCTGACACTGTGCAAAACTGCTACAATTTTCTGATATTATGCTAATATTGAGCTATTAGATTGATAAATCATTTCTGAGACAATTATGCAAAGTAAAATATGTGCTTGAGTACTTATGGATGATGATTTGTGAAAAGCTTGCTGGGAAAATGATGGTTTGAAGGAAATCTGGAGCTAACATGATGAAATCTGGAAATTATAAGCAATTGACAAATATATGCAAAAGTACAAAATTCGATGAAATTTGTCAACATGTCATTTGCTCTAAAATCTGCAAATGTGAACAGCTTCTGATAAGAGCAAGTATGTACAATGTCACTCGGAATGTAACCAAGATAAAAACTTGTTGAAAAAAAAATGAAAGATATGCACACACTTAGGGGGAGCATGAACTTAGGGGGAGCAATCCTCATTCTCTGCAGAAATTGAAAAAGGAACTGAATAGACACCATGCTATTAATCAAGGGATGTTTTGTCATTATCAAAAAGGGGGAGATTCTTGGTTCCATTAGTTTTTGATGATAATAAAATATTCCCATGTTATTTGTGTCTAATACTTCTAACCAAGTGTGCAGGGCAAATGTTCATAAATGAGAAAATATTTCAATCTTCCTATTGAACACCCAAATATGTGATTTGGATAAAGAACAAGGAAGATTAGCATTGATGGAGTCCCTTGATATGTTAAGGAAGATCATTTGCTGAACAAAGGTCAAAATGGAAAAGTGAAAGGGTAAAGTTTGGGAGAAACAGAATCAAGTTAGTCAACCAAGATAATGGGGTTAGTCGACTAAGCGATCACTGGAATCTGCATCTGAAACATAACCAACTTAGTCGACCAAAGGAAAAATCTTAGTCGACTAAGTGCTCCCTGTCTGCTTCATCCGCCAAGCCACTACAAGACAAGAAAATGGCTAGAACCTTCCCCAAACTGTTTCTAACGGTCATAAACGTCCCAACAGCCATCGAACCAGCTTCTCCAACTATAAAATGATCTTCAAATGCCAAAGGGAAAGACTTTTAGCTTCATACAAAAAGATACCATCATATTCAAGCCAAATATAGTAGAAAACTTGAAAATCCTTTGTACTCTTCATTGAACCTTAACGCCTAATCTTTGTATCTATGTTCAGCACTTCAACTTGTACCATATAGATCAACTGTGTGATCATTAAGTACTTTCCTTCTTCTATCTCTGTATTCTTAAAGTGAGTATTTCACTCTAAGTGTTTGCATCAAGCAAGGTTTGCTTGGATACTTGTAGGTTCCAACTTAGCCTTGAAAAGTTGAGGTTGGGTTCTAGTTTAGCTCGTGAAAAACTAGAGTTAAAGGTTGTGGTTGAGCCTTGGAAAACCACATTGGGTTTTAGTTTAGCTCGGGAAAAACTAGTGATAGGTTGTAGTTGAGCCTTAGAAAACCACATTGGGTTTTAGTTTAGCCCATGAAAAACTAGTGTAAAGGTTATGGCTAAGCGTTGGAAAAGCCATTGTAAAAGGTTGGTGGAAGCTTGTGAATTCCACCGTCTTAGTGTTTTATTTGAAAATCCTTGGTTGGATAATCAAGGTAGTGGATGTAGGTCTTGGACTGAACCACTATAAATACCTTATCAATTGTTTTCATTGCCTTACCTTCCTTAGTTTGAGACCAAGTCTCAATCCCACCAAAAAGAGCCGAGATAGAGCTATTCACCCCCCCTCTAGCACCTATATTTGGGACAACATTTGCAATGATAGCAAAATTAACAGTTTATCACAAACCGGCACAGAACAAGGGTTTCATATACCATACAATCACGTTTTCCATCATGCGCATTATATCACGTACAATTTCATTCGCCAGTCATTCAATTTCATTCACCATCCATTCCTTTCCTCCACTCTGGTGCACTCCCTACTCACACCAGGCCATAAGATCATGTGTGCACTCCCTACTCGCACAAAGCGATATCATCATGTCTGCACTCCCTACTCACAAAAAGCAATATGATCACGTACATTATCCACTTTGCAGACCATTACAAGCATGTGCATTATCCACTCCACACGTGCGATTACATCAAATTCGCCAAAACTTATTAATAATGCATATTAGCATAATATAAGGGTACACAAATTCGGTACATTTAAATTTCACATAAATTTCTCAACAATACATGTAGGCATCATACAAATATACACAAGTGCATCGCAATCATATTTAACATCACAGAAATATTTTTCACTAAAGGCTTCTCCCAAGTTCCCTTTCTTTTTAAAGAAAGTTGAATAAAATCATTCAAGCATTTTATTCAAGTGCGTTCATATTTCCAAAACCATTTTGAAATGCAATTTCACTCACAATTTTTCGGGAGTCAAATTTGGGCACTTCGACTGTAAATTCTGGGGTGCGACTTCTTGCCTTTATTCGAAGGCTCAACATCTTGACAATTTGCACAATAATTTAATCACTACATTTGTGTTAATTAGGTATAAAATTAACCTAATTTCCATATGAATGCTTTAAATGTTCGGGTAACCGCTTAATTTCAGCAGTGACCTAATTCGACCGATTACCTAATAAATTAGCCAATGCATCCGATTTGACTCCAAATTGCTCTATTCTTTTTCTAATACCTCAATTCATCAAATACCATTTAAATAATGCCAATTTCAGCATTGAAACCTTTCCATTTCTTCATGAAAAAATTCGACCATTTGGTGCACTCGCACAGTAATTTTTCCTACTTAACTTTTTCACCTTAATTCATCATTTTTCAAGCCATTTCCCTTGAAATAGAAACAGTCCCTCACACACACACAACATGCTAGGTTCGGCCAATGAAGGATTCTAAGAAAAATTAATTCTTTTCTTACGGTTTTGCTTCTAAACATGCTTAACTATCTCTAAACATCAACATAGCTCAAAATCAACCACTTTCAACATATATTCCCCACCATGCCTATTCGACCAGCCACATATTCATCATGAAAACATGTCATTCAAACATGGAATTGAGAAAATAATGCATGGGTAGTGAAGATCTCAAGGAAAAATAAGGAAACTTCAACTTACCTAGCTTGATTCCTTGGATTTTCGCACTTTTCCTTTGATTTTTCCACCTAGGTTTCTTGTTCTTCCTTTTGATTTTCTTTCCCCTTGCTTGGCCAACCATGGGAGGTGTGTTTGGGAAGGTATGGGCTGATTTTTATAACAAAATAATAAAATATTCCAACTCACCACGTGTTACAACGTGATTGGTCCATTTTTCTTTTTATACTTTAAATATTTGACTTTTTCACTTAAATTTTCCACCACATAATTATGCCGTGTTTATCCGTTCCTTCTATGAATAAAATCCATAAATTTAACTAGTGCTGGGTGTGAAAATTTATCGTTTTGCCCTCGAGTCGGTAAAATTACCATTTTGCCCCTATGCTCCAAAAAAATTGAGAATTAAAATTTTCCACTGCCAAACTTCACATTATACTCCATATGATCAATCTTGATCAAATGTGGTCAAACACTTTTCTAAAAATTTTCATTTTGTCCTTATATGGTAAAACGACCATTTTGCCCCTAATCGATCAATTTTCCCTATTGACTCTAAACTAGACATCGAACTCCGAATTGCCATTTTAAATCATTCTGTGGGTTTTAGAATGCTCAAATTCCTCTCAGAATTTCTATTTGAACTAGTTCGAGGCTCGATTTAACGTGGTTCTATCACTCGGTACAATACCATCTTTTAACGAGGTTGACAAGGTCTCACATTCTCCCCTACTAATAAAAATTCGATCCTCGAATTTAAATTCATTGTAAGATAGCTTACCTTTATGTATCAAAGAGGTGTGGATACTTTGTTTGCATCTCCTCTTCAGCTTCCCAAGTCACCTCTTTATTAGTGTGATTACGCCACAACACCTTCACTGAGGCCACATCTTTCGATCGAAGCTTTCTGACTTACCTATCAAGAATAACTACCGGTTGCTCCTCATAAGTCATATCAACTTGCGACTAAATGGTTTCATACTGTATCACATGAGAATGATCTAGATTATACATCCTCAACATCGACACATGGAACACGGGGTGAATATTTGAAAGATCTGGCGGTAAAGCCAATCGATATGCCACTGCTCCGACCTTCTCTAAGATCTCGAAGGGTCCTATATATCGAGGACTTAATTTCCCTTTCTTGCCAAACCTCATTACCCCTTTTGTTGGTGAGACCTTCAAAAGCACATGGTCTCCCACTTGAAACCCCAAATCCCTCCGTCGGTTATCAATATAGGACTTTTGCCTACTTTGTGCTGTAAACATCCTCTAGTGAATCATACATATTTTATTAGTGGTATCCTGCACCAACTTAGGCCCCAAAAGTTTCCTTTCTCCTACCTCTAACCATCCAATGGGTGATCTGCACCTCCTTCCATATAGTGCTTCAAATGGTGCCATTTGGATGCTAGTTTGGAAACTATTATTGTAAGCAAATTCCACTAAGGGTAAATACCGATCCCATTTGACTCCAAAGTCTATTACACACGCCCTCAGCATATCTTCCAGCATTAGTATTATCTGTTCAGACTACCCATCGTCTAGGGATGGAAAACCATGCTAAAATCCAACTCAGTGCCCATTGCTTCCTATAACTTTTCCCAAATCTACTAGTGAACTGTGCCCCTTTGTCCTACACTATAGAAACAGGAATGCCATGCAATCATATTATGTCATCTACATAAAGCTAGGCATAGTGGGTAGCCCCGTATGTAGTTTTAACCGATCCACTATGACCCAGATCGAGTCATAACCCCCACTAGTTTGAGGCAAACCCGTCACAAAGTCCATAACAATGTGCTCCCATTTTCATTCAGGCATTGGTAACGGTTGTAGTAATCCTACAGGCCTTTAGTGCTCTACTTTAACTTGTTGGCACACTAGGTACTTAGAGACAAACTCAGCCACATCTTTCTTAAGTCCTTCCCTCCAATACACCTCTTTTAGATCTTGATACATCTTTGTAGCACCTGGATGTATCACATAGGCTGCCATGTGAGCCTCCTCCAATATCTCTCTTCAATCTATCACTATCTGGCATATAGAGTCTAGTTTCATACCTTAACACTCCATCTGAGCCCTTGATAAACATCTGTTCTTTCTTTCCCTGAGGATCCTCTAGGACCTTAACTACGAACTCATCTTTACTTTGTGCTTCTTTAATTCGGTCCATTAGGATAGGCCTCACTTTAAAATGTGCTAGCAATGCATCTACCTTTGAAATTTTCAAATGCACCCCTATGTCTCCCAAGCTATGCATTCTCTAATAAAAAATCTCCTATCTGTAGAGATATGTGCCAAGCTTCCCATCGATTTTTGACTCAAGGCATCAGCCACTACATTAGCTTTATCGAGATGGTAAAGAATAGTACAATCATAATCTTTTAAAAACTCCATCCATCTATGTTGTCGCAAGTTCAAATCCTTCTGCTGAAATATATATTTCAGACATTTGTGGTCCGTATATATCTCACAAGTCTCACCATATAAATAATGTCTCTAGATCTTTAAGGCAAACACGATTACTGCCATTTCCAAATCGTATGCGGGGTAATTCTGCTCATGCCTTTTAAGTTGTCTCGATGCATATGCAATCACCTTCTCATGTTGCATTAACACACACCTTAAACCAACTAATGAGGTATCACAAAATACTATATAACCCCTTGTGCCTTGTGATAAGCTCAACACTGGAGCTGTGGTAAGACATGTCTTAAGTTTCTCAAAGCTATTCTCACAAGCATTTGACCACTTAAATTTTGTATCTTTACGTGTCAGCTTGGTCAGAGGGGCGGCTCTTCTTGAGAAATCCTTGACAAAGCGACGATAGTAGCTTGCCAACCCAAAAAAGCTTCTAATCTTTGTAACTGATGTTGGCCTTGGCCACTTCTCCACTGCCTCGACTTTCTTTGGATCAACTTGTAACCCATCCTTAGATACCACAAGTCCCAAGAATGCAACATTTTCAAGTCAGAACTTACATTTGGAGAACTTGGCATATAATCGATGTTCTCTCAAAGTTTGGAGCACTATCTTAAGATGCTGCTCGTGCTCCTCTCAACTCCTCGAATAGATCGAGATATCATCAATGAAGACCACTACAAACTTGTTCAAATATGGCTTAAACACTCAGTTCATCAAGTCCATAAAAATCGTAAGGGCATTAGTAAGCCTAAACGACATCACCAAGAACTCATAATGCCTATACCTGGTTCAAAATACGATCTTTGGCACATCCTCATTCCAGATTCTTAATTAATGATACCTAGATCGCAGATCTATCTTAGAGAAACATTGTTCCCCTTGTAACTGATCAAACAGATCATCCATTCTTAAAAGTGGGCACTTATTCTTCACTATTACCTTATTAAGTTATCGGTAGTCAATATATAATCTAAATGACCCATCTTTCTTCTTTACGAATAGCACCAGAGCTCCCCATGGTGAGACACTGGGGCAAATAAAACCTTTATCTAGCAGATCCTCTAACTGATCTTTGAGCTCTTTAAGCTCTGTCGGTGCCATCTGATACGAGGGTATAGATATGGGTCTAGTATTAGGAATCAAATCTATTCAAAACTCAATCTCTCGTTCTAGAGGTAAACTTGATAATTCCTTAAGAAATACATCCACAAACTCGTTCACTACCGACACTTGACTTATATCTCAAACCTTTGCTTGGGTATCCCTCACAACAGCCAAGTAACCTTGATAGCCCTGCCTCAATAACCTTCTGGCAAATATGGCTGATATCAAATTGGTCAGCGTATTGCTTTTATCCCCCTAGATGCTAAATGATGGCTCATCTGAGAAATCAAATCTCACTAACTTATGGTAACAATCTACACTGGCATGACAAGGTGACAACCAGTCCATTCCTAATATCACATCTAAATCCAAGGTATCTAACTCCACTAAATTCACTAAGGTGTTTTTATCCTTGATTCGTACTATACAGGACTTACATTCCCATTCAGCCACAAATGCCTCTTTTAAAGGAGTAGACACCACTAATTATTCTTCTCTCCTAACACAATATTTACCTAATCGAAGTGCAAAGCATGGAGAGATAAAAGAGTGAGTAGATCCAGGGTCAAACAATACTCTAGCATCCATATTGCAAATGAAAATAGTACTTGAAACTACTGCATTGGACGTCTAAGCATCTTGGGGAGTTAAAGCATACACCCTTACCTGGCTTCTTCCTGCAGAACTTTAACGTCCAGACCCAGATGGTCTACCCCGAGAGGAAACACCGGCACCTCTATCTCTCGTCCCCCTAATCTCTTAGTTAATTGAGACAACTATTGAAGGAGCAAACAAAGCTGGCTGAGTAGAACTACGAACAGAACCTTGCGGTTGTTGGGCCATCAGGCAGTTCCTCCAAACATGCCCAGGTTGGCCACATTTAAAACAAACTCTTGTAGTAAGATAGCATCGTCTTCTATGTCGTCTTCCACAATTATCACAAAGAGGAATGGCCTGACTACTTTGCCTTAAATCTTATGGTTGCCTTCTTTCACTCCCCTGTTGGGGTAACCTTGATCCTCTTTGTGAGCCTTGATGGCTAGAAAATGAAATTCAACTACTGAAAGCTCTATGACCTTCATCACCTTCTGTCTTGGCTCTGTTTGATATATCTCTTACGGCCTTGCTCTCACTGGTCCTCGTCTCAATTTGTTGAGCACAATCCACTGTCGCAGAGTAAATATTAAAATCTCGAGAAGCCATAACCTTAAACAATGGTTCCACTAGTCCATCCACAAACCTTTGGACCTTCAGCTCCTTGGTGGAAACTAGATAGGGTGCATATCGAGACAGTTGTGTAAATTTTACATCATACTCCGACACTGTCATATTTAGAGTCTGCACCAATGCCTCAAACTCTCTAGCTTTGGCATTCCGTACACTATGTGCTAAGAATCAATCTAAGAAAACTGTACTGAATTCATTCCAAGTTAGCGGTGCAGCACTTGTTGGCCTACCCCTTCGTAAGGAGTCATACCATTCTTGTGCTACATCCTTCAATTGGACTGTTGCTAGCTCCACTGATCTGATGCTAGAACATCCCAGGGCATTACAGATCTTTTCCATCTTATCTAAGAATACCTAGGGTTTCTCCGATGCATCCGACCCAGTAAACGATGGAGGCTTAAGTTTCAAGAAGTCAGTAAGTGTAACCTCTACCTGACTTCTTTCTCCCTCAATAGCTTGGCGGTAAGTATGGCCTTATGAACTAGGGGATGCCTACGCTACATGTCTCCCCTTTACTACTTTCTGTATATCATCCATTCGGGCTGCCATCATTTCTACAACCCGATTAACTCCCTGCAGGTCTACTGCCAAATCCTCAATGGTAATGCCTCTTGTTGGTGGCCTATCTGCCTCACTTACAAGTCGTCTTTCCTCTTTCCTACTTTAGGTGTATCTGCCCTTATCGGCCTAGTGGCCCTGCCATGCCTACCTCACCCTTACGGGTCGATACTCATGGCCTATCAGTGATCTCAATGGGACATCTTGCTCCCCCATACGTCTTAAGGTGGCCCGTTTCTTAGGTGGCATTTTTTCCTAGACAAGAGCAAACACCTTTTATTAAACACATTCAAAGACATGAAGTAGTTTCTAAGATATGCAAATTATGTGCTTCCTCGATTATGAAATGTGCCGCGGCTCACAGTTCAAAATCAAAGAGTCCACACAAAGACTCGACTCTCCATTGGACCAAACAAGAACACCCTATGACCTAACAACCTAGGGCTCTGATACCAACTTTGTCACAACCCAATTTCACGGGCCATGACCGACGCATGAACCTAATGAGCGTAGCTTATCAAGCCCAAGAAAGCCTATCCATTTACCTTGCTTAACAAAGTTATCAAATCATGCATAAACACACATTTTTCCCCGAGTGTGAACATAGCCAAATCACAATGGCATTATCGATAATAATATACATGTACCATTCTAGGCATGTATTTAGCAATTTACATTGCATACACATATTTACATTGTTTGAATGTATTCACAATACAAAATGACCCATGACTTCCAGCAAAGACATTTACAAGAAAAGAGGTTATTATCGAATGCCAAACACATACCCAGGAGACGAAATCACGAGGACTCCTCGATCTAAGATCCAATAGTCTTTTGATATTAAAACATGAATTTTTATAAAATGTGAGTACGAAACTCAGTGAGTGAATATTAGAGGGCAACAAGCACTAATAATAAGAAGAGTTAAGAATCATGATGCACTCATTAAAAAACGAGTCAATTTTCATCAAAACCCATTTTTCCTCAATTCAAATATATTTGCAGTGATAGCAAAATTAACGGTTTATCACAAACCGTCACAGAACAAGGGTTTCACATACCATACAATCACGTTTTCCATCATGCACATTAAATCACGTACAATTTCATTCACCAGTCATTCAATTTCATTCACCATCCCATATTTTCCTCCACTTTGGTGCACTCCCTACTCACATCAGGCCATAAGATCATGTGTGCACTCTCTACTCGTACAAAGCGATATCATCATGTGTGCATTCCCTACTCGCACAAAGCAGTATGATCACGTACATTATCCACTTTGCAAACCATTGCAGGCATGTGCATTATCCACTTTGCACACCATTACAAGCATGCGCATTATCCACTCCACACATGTGCGGTTACATCAAATTCGTCAAAACTTATTAATAATGCATATCAGCATAATATAAAGGTACGCAGGTTCGGTACACTCAAATTTCACATAAATTTCTCAACAATACATGTAGGCATCATACAGATATACACGGGTGCATCACAATCATATTTAACATCACAGAAATATATTTCACTAAAGGTTTCTACCAAGTTCCCTTTCTTTTTAAAGAAAGTTGAATAAAATCATTCAAGCATTTTATTCAAGTACATTCATATTCCCAAAACCATTTTGAAATGCAAATTCACTCATAATTTTTTGGAAGTCGAATTCGAGCACTTCGATTGTAAATTCTCAGGTGCAACTTTCTTGCCTTTATCTGAGGGCTCACCACTTTGACAATTTGCACAATAATTTAATCACTACATTTGTGTTAATTAGGTATAAAATTAACCTAATTTCCATATAAATGCATTAAATGTTCGAGTAACCGCTTAATTTCGACGATGACCTAATTCAGTCAACTACCCGATAAATTAGCCAATGTGTCCGATCTGACTCCAAATTGCTCCATTCTTTTTCTAATACCTCAATTCATCAAATACCATTTAAATAATGCCAATTTCAGCATTGAAACCTACCCATTTCTTCATGGGAAAATTCGGCGATTTGGTGCACTAGCACAGTAATTTTTCCTACTTAACTTTTTCACCTTAATTCATCATTTTCCAAACCATTTCCCTTGAAATAGAAACAATCCCTCACACACACACACAACATGCTAGGTTCGGCCAATGAAGGATTCTAGGAAAAATGGATTCTATTCTTACGGTTTTGCTTCTAAACATGCTTAACTATCTCTAAACATCAACATAACACAAAATCAACCAATTTCAACATAAATTCTCCACCGTACCCATTTGGCCAGCCACTCATTCATCATGAAAACATGCCATTCAAACATGGAATTGAGAAAATAAAGCATGGGTAGTGAAGATCTCAAGGAAAAATAAGGAAATTTCAACTTACCTAGCTTGATTCCTTGGATTTTCACACTTTTCCCTTAATTTTTCCACCGAGGTTTCTTATTCTTCTTTTTAGTTTTCTTTCCCCTTGCTTGGCCGACCATGGGAGGTGTGTTTGGGAAGTTATGGGCTGATTTTTATAACAAAATAATAAAATATTCCAACTCTCCACATGTCACAACGTGATTGGTCCATTTTTCTTTTTATACTTTAAATATTTGACTTTTTCACTAAAATTTTTCGTCACATATTTATGCTATGTTTATCCATTCCCTCTATGAATAAAGTCCATAAATTTGACTAGTGCGGGGGATAAAAATTTATCGTTTTGCCCACGGGGTGGCAAAATTACCGTTTTGCCTCTATGCTCCAAAAACATCGAGAATTATAATTTTCCACTGCCAAACCTCACATTATACTCCATCTGATCAATCTTGACCAAATGTGGTCAAAATCTTTTCTAAAAGTTCCCATTTTATCTTTAAATGGTAAAATGACCATTTTGCCCATAATCGATCAATTTTCTCGATTGGCTCCAAAACGGACCTCGAACTATGAATTGCCATTTTAAATCATTCTGTGGGTTTTATAATGCTCAAATTTCTCTTAGAATTTCTATTCGAACTAGTTCGAGGCTCGATTTAACTTGGTTGTACTACTCGATACAATATCGTCTTTTAATGAGCTTGACAAGGTCTCACAATCAGCTTTATAAAGACTTATGAAACTCTTTTCATAATCTTCAAGTTGCCCTAGCCAAGGACTTGAATAAGCTAATATCAACCAAGAACAGCTAGGATATGTCCCTTGCATCACTTGAGGTGATGATTCCTATCTTGACCAGTCATTTGCCTTCACATGCTTCGTGTTATACCCAAAAGCATCCTATTTTGGCATCCTTGGTTAAGCACCTGTAGGGATGAAATCAAAGCATAGCACTCCACACATAAGACAACTTGGTGTCTCAAGTCTAAGGATTATTTACACAACTGACATATGAGAAGTATTGCATAGGCACTTGAGTGAAATACCAAATGCACTTATCATGGCAAGTCATGTTTAGTGAATTGCTCTTCTAGGCAAGCACCTACATTCTAGTTCCAAGTATCTCTATACTTCAACCTATGAGATCGATTGCTTACTTCTCAAGTAAGGAACATAGAATGTAGTAGTCTCTAGGTATCATTGATGTCTAGTCTCAGTGATACATTGACTAGGAACATTTTGAGATTATGCTTTGATGCATAGGAATCTCATAAATGCAATCCATTATAGTTTCCTTGCAAGGCATCTTAATCTTATGGACTTCATCCAATTAGATGTATAACTCATTATAATTGATGTCTTATTGATGAAGGAAAACCTCTAATCATTTAACATGAATGATATTATTGCATGATTGGAATCAAGTTTTAACCAATCCCAATTGGCTGCAGGCTCATCCTAACATCTCCCACTAGTACAAAGCCAATTGCTACCTTATCGTATGTCAATTCAATCCATCTAGCAATCATGTTTGCATGTAGACTCGCTTGTGCCTTTCATTGCGGTTAATTACTTTTATCTATCTCTATGATGTCCATGCATCACATCATGTCATCTTACTATATCTAGATTGAATGAGACCCAGGTTTTACCATTATGGCTCCATTGTTACATTAACATTGTTTAGAACCCTTTATTAGTTCCATGAACTAATGATCTAAATGTCTTCCTATTGAAGCCCTTTTAATAGGATGTATATGACTTAAATTATATGCATGTACATAGTCCTTTTTCTTTCTTTGAAACCATTCCAACTAAACTATGTTGTATACATCATATGCATTTGTCACTTTTCATTGTACCATCTGCCCCTTTTAAATTTTGGCACTTTCTTTCTATACACATTGCATCCCATGTAATTGTGTCACTAAAGAATTGTATTCAATCCTACAAATCTCTCTTTATGTATGAGATAAATACACTTATACATTTTATTAAATGCAACCCTTTGGATCCTATTTAATAGAACAAAGTGTATAACTTCAACGAAAAACATTTTTAGTAGTCATCTCTAAGAGCAATACATCTCCAATATATCCTACTAAATCCATGGAGTTCTCATACATTTGATTATGCATCTCTATGCAAAATCTTAAGAGTTTGATTCCTATGTAACCATGTAATAACTAAGAAACTCCTTTTTTAGTGTCATCATGCTCCCACTAAATCCAAGATCCTTTGTGAGAGTAATAATCAAACTCTTTTGAATATTCCATGATGTATATACATCTCAATGCATGCTTGGAATCATATTCGTTTAGAATATCATAATGGATTTTCATGTTGGAAAGGTATGGACCAAAGCATATTGCAATATGATGTTGCTTTCTTTATCGAACATTCATCTCTATGTTTTGCTTTTAAGAAAGTTCCATTTTATATGAATCAATATTCAACCTTTTGATCAATTGAACATAATCCATAATTGATCAAATATCATTTCAAGGATAAACATGAAGCATGGATAATTCAATATGACATAATTATTCCAAACAATTATTCAAACTTGAAACATATAAGCTTCCACATCCAAATGCTAAAGATAAATGTTTCACCAGCCATTCCTATGGCAATCACATAATTAATGTTTGAAAAACATCAAAATAAATTATCCAACATGTCAAGATAAATAGGAGTGTAACCATCTAATGTAGCATTTAATGCTTTAGGTAGCCCATCCAAATAGTCACCTCCTCAGCTAAGATCCTACTCATCTTTATCTTCGATTCCTACAATATGTTAAACATATGAGAACCAACTTTGAGGTATCATAAACCTTTAATACATAAAGTAGAATTATTTAGCAAATGGTACCTGAATCAGACATTTCAATAAGCTTCTTTTTCTTACTCACAGTAGCAAGGTACTCATTGAAATTCCTCCTCAAATGCCCAAGTTTGCCACAATGATGGCAAATGTCTTTCTTTTTGTCTTTTTTGACACCTCCCTTAGGCTTTAATGCCTTTTCATTTGAGGATTTTACTTTCTTCCCTTTTTAGGCTTTCTTCTTTTGTTGCTTCGTATGAGCCTTAGAAAAAGAAACAAGAAGCAATGATCCCTTATTTTTTTTTTGATGAACCTTTTTACCATGTCTAGCATATTCAAAAGTTTGAAAAGAATGGCTTCCAACCGATTCATATGGAAGTTCAACACGAACTGACTAAAGCTGTCAAGAAGAGATTGTAGAACTAAGTCTATACTTAGCTCATGATCCATTACTAATCCCAATTGTCCAAGTTTCTCGATGAGTCCAATCATCTTCAGCACATGGGGTCTAACAGAACTACCTTCTGCCATCTTGCATTGAAATAGTTCTTTAGAGATCTCATATCTCTCAATGCGCCCCTCATTATCGAACAATTCTCTAAGGTGAAGAATCATGGATTGCACATCCATATGTTCATGCTGCTTTTAAAGCTTAAGGGTCATACTGGCTAGCATCACGCATGTTGCCTGATCATCGTCATCCTTATGACGTTGATATGCTTCCTTATCCTCAACACTAGCATCAGCAATAGGGACTGGTGGAATAGGAGTGTCAAGGACATAGGATTTCTTCTCAAGTTTCAAGACGATCTTGACGTTTCAAAACCAATCGAGGAAGTTTGGGCCAATGAGTTTATTTGCATCCAAGATGCTCTACAATGACAGATTATTACCCATGTATATAAATTATGCCTAAATAGATAAAATAAACCAATAAGTAAACATTATGCATAAACTATTTAAAACAAGGTTTTAAAATTTTAAATAATACTCCCACTATTTTCTACAAGATGATAACCTTCATATCACTTCGAGATATCTCTACTAGGATTCTTTTAGTGGGCTAGGATCCCATCCATCAAGTCATGGCCTTGAATTTGCTCAACAAACCATGGTAAATAGATCACGTAGATAACTGAGCTTACCAATTGTATCTCTATACAACTCCTTGATTAGCTAGGTGACAACACATTGCCTAAACATATCATATATGTTTTGCCTAGCCTTTGCCTCTAGTTTCCATAATAATCAAGTTTCCAAGCATCTGGATTTTATGAAACGAGTTGAGTAAGACCCACCAATAGCTCAAACATACTCCTGTAAAAGTGTGGCCTTGAGTGTACTCAACAAGCCTCCGATTAAAAAAGCAACCAGGCTATCTTGCTATATGGTGGAAAGTAACTTAATCATACTTGGTATGTGACCAAGTATTTACCAAAGGATTTTATACTTTTCATTTTATCAAGGTCTCATTTAATTAGCATGCATAGCATTTAATATATAGCATAAAATTAAATCTATCACATGTTGTTCTACTAAGATAGTTCTAAGCATATAAAGTAAACATGCTCAATGATGATGATCTTGCATTTCATTTGAAAAATGTCACTCAACAATTGAGGATCATAGTTCAAATCATTTGGTGCTTAGGTTTGAAAAGATTTAGTAATTTTTTTTTAAATTACTTAGTAAAGGAATTGATCATATTAAGGCCTTTAGCTAGCTCAAATCATATTTGAATTAATTCTATTAGTAAGTTCTTTCTAATTAAACTTCTTTAATTAGAAACTTAAACCAATTTAAGAAACTTCCTAATTTGAGTATCTATGATAAACTATTTCAAAAGGTTTCATGATCCAAATCATGTGTCCTAAATATTTTAGGAAAGTCCTTATCCACCTTTTAATCTTGTATTATCCATTCACTAATTGTAGAGTTCTACTCATTATTAGAAGTCTTAATTTATTAGTGAATTTATCTTAATTAAAATCTATCCTAATCGGATTAGAATGTGTGAGACCCTGTCGAATTTGTTAAAGTCGGTATTATACCTAGCGGTACAATTAAGAAAATCGAACCTTGAACTAGCTCAAATAGAAATTCTAAGAGCAATTTGAAAATTCTAAAACTCATAGAATGGCTTAGAATAGTGATTCGGAGTTCAAGGTCCAGTTTGGAGTCAATCGAGAAAGTTGACCGATTAGGGACAAAACGATCATTTTACCATTTGATGAATAAATAGAGATTTTTAACCAAGATTTGATCACATTGGACCAAAAATAATTATATGAAATACAGTTATGATTATTGGAGTATAAAATGATGTTTAGCAGTGAAAAATTATGATTCTCGGTATTTTTGTAGCATAAGGGTAAAATAGTAATTTTGGCACTGGATAACCAAATGGGAATTTTTTTGAAAAGATTTTTGCCCCATTTGGTTAAAATTGATTAATATTGGTGTTATTTGAGGATAGAAAGTGAAAATAATGTAATTCCGGTACATTTCGGAGTATAGGGGCAAAATCGTAATTTTGCCATCCCGGGGGCAAAACGATAATTTTTCACCACCAGAACATATTTTCCAGCCATGGTCATCTTTTGATCATATCTTGATTTAGAATAATCATGTGGTGGAAAATTATGGAAGAAAAAGCCAAAAACGTTAGAAAAATAGGCAAATAAGCATGCGACATGTGGCATGCTTGATTAATTTTATTATTAAGGCACAAAAATCAGCCCATTAAATCCCTAATTCCCTCACATATTCGGCCTAAGCATCCAGGAACAAGAACAAAGGAAGAACAAAGGGAAAAACAAGAAAACCTAGGTGGAAAATCAAAGAGAAAGTGAAGAAATCAAGGAAACAAGCTAGGTAAGTTAGAAATTCTTTAAATCTCCTTGATACCTAGCTAATCTATGCTTTTGTTCTTGATTTCCATGGTTAAATATTGAGATATCATGATGAATTCAATTCTGAAAAATGGGTATGGAAGAGGAATTGTTGTTGGAATAATTTGATTTTAGATGATGTTGATGTTTAGAGGTAGTTAAGCATGGTTATGAACAAAAACAGAAAAGAAATATTCAATTTCTCTAGGACTCTTTGTAGGCTGAACCTTGGGTGTTGAGAATCCATGAGGAATTGTTTCATTTCAAATGAAATGATTTCATTTGAAATGAAATAAATTAGAAAATGACAAATTAAAGTGAAAAAGTTTAGTAGGAAAAATTTCAATGCTAATGCATTGTAATGGCTGAATTTTTCCATGAAGAAATGGAAAAGTTTAAATGCTGAAATTGGCACTATTTAAATGGTATGTGGTGAATTAAGGTATTAGAAAAAGAATGGTGCAATTTGGAATCAAATCGGACGCATTGGCCAATTTATTGGATAATTGACCGAATTAGGTCAACACCGCGTTTAAGTGAGTGACCAAGTATTTTATGCATCCGTATAGAAATTAGGTTAATTTTATACCTAATTAGCACCAATATAGTAATTAAATTATTGTGCTGTTTGTCAATGTGGTAATATTTCTGATAAAGGTAAGAAAATCGCACTCGAGGATTAGCAATTGAAGCGCTCGAATTTGACTCCCGGAAAACCTATAAGTGAATTTGCATCTCAAAAATGGTTTTGGGAAATATGAACTTATTGAATAAAATGCTTGAATGATTTTATTCAATCTTCTTTAAAAGAATGAGTACCATGGGAACAAGCTTTCCGTGAAATATTATTTTATTGATGTGAAATTGTATTCTGTTGAATATTGCTCATCTATATTATTGCGATGCATCTGTGTATGTTTATATGGTGCTTACATGTATTGTTAATAAATTATGTGAAATCGATGTAATGGTATGCAAAGTGGGGACGGCAATACGTAACACCCACAATCTCCTAGAAATTTAGAATTGAGCAAAAGTGGGGACGGCGATGCGTAGCGCCCATGATTCTTAGAAAATTTGAGTTGAGTAAAGTGGGGACGGCGATACGTAACCCCCACAATTTCCTAAAAAAATTTAGAATTGAGCAAAGTAGGGACGGTGACACGTAACGCCCACGATTTCTAGAAATTTTCACGCTGAACTTTGGTGAAGCGTGATTCGCTGTCCAGGGGCTTGCAGGGACTACGATACGTAACGCCTGCAAGTGCTCAGATAAATGTCCTTGTGTATATATATATATGATTGATCTTGTCTTTGTGTATATATGTGATTGTATGGTATTCGAATTGCCTTAAATTGAAAAAAAAAGGGTTTTGCACAAAACCTTGTATGGATGAATGAAACCCTCGTGCAGCGACAGTTTTGATTTCGCTTCACTGCAGTAGAAATTTCACTGCAGCGATAATGGTCAATTTTGCTATCTAGCTAAAAGAAAATTCTCGAGGTAAGTGGAAAGGGTTTAAATATTGTTAGAAAGAAAAATTGTCTCGTTTTCAATTGGTGCATCATGATTGTCAAATTTCCTGATTAAGATTGCTTGTTCCCTTCTAATATTCACTCACTAAGTTTCGTACTCACGTTTTATAAAATTCATGTTTTCAGATCAGGAGACTGTTGGACCTTAGATCGAGGAGTCCCTTTAGTGTATCTCCTGGTTAGAAGGTAGGCATTCAGTAGCAACCCATTTCTTTTATTGTAAATGTCTCCGCTGGAAGTCATGGATCTTTTTTGTATTGTGAATACAATCTAACTATGTGAATATGTGTATGCAGTGTAAATTGCTAAATACATGACTGGTATCGTGCATGTATATTCTATTGATAATGCCATTGTTAATTGGCTTTGTATGCATACTGGGTGTATCACGTGTGTTTGGATCACACCGTCGTACGATAAGTAAAGTAAATGGATAGGCTTGCTTGGGCTTAGTGAGCTATGCTCATCGGGTCCTTGCGCCGGTCATGGCCCAGGAATTAAGTCGTGACAAGATGTCATCTACGCAAGTTGACTTTCAATTTTAATTAAAATTATCTAATCTAATTGGATATTGATAAATTTAAATCATAATCCCTTATCTTAGGGAGCCCTCATCAAATGAGGATGACTTAATATTTTTGGAGATTAATATCAATCAATTTAAAATTGATTGATTCCACTAAGGATTGAAACTCCTTGATTTTAGGCATGTATCCTTAACATTTAGGAGTTAATGATCAGCTAAGGAAAGAATCCTTCCTGATCATTGAGTGTCCAATTTCTCTGGCAAACAAGCTCTTTCCATAAAGCGGTTGAATCCATGGCAATGGGAGGTGTAGCATCCATATGTGGAAGCACCACGCACAACCTTTGTCATGTGTGCTGTTTCACATATAAAGGACATTCCTTTAATTTAGTTAAGTGTCCAGCCACTTAAAAAATTAATTCAAATTCAAAATTTTATCCTTTAATTGAACCTTTCAAATAAGGATAATATTTTGAAATTTTCATAATTAATTTGGCAAGATTATCTTGCCATTCAAAACCGATTTCCAAGCTATAACCATTCTCCGAACTGTTTTCAAAGTTTCAATAATTAATTGCCTAAATCAGCTTGTTTGGCCATGAAAATTTCTAGAAATAATCCTATAAAGCCCGACTTAATAAAATACTTACCATGTCATCCATGTGCTTGACAATATGCTGGCATACTCAAGTATCACAAAAAATATCAAAAGCCGGTAGTGCACCTAGTGGTACGACTAAGTTGATTTAAGCCTCGAACTAGTCAAAATGGAGATTTTAAGATGAAATTGAAAATTTTAAATTCTCAAAATGACTTAAAATGATAATTCAGAGTTCGATGATAAATTTGGAGTCAAATCAGAATTTTCACGATCTAGGGGTAAAATGGTAAATTTGCCACTCAATGTTAAAAATTGGAATGTTAAACGAGATTTAGACTAAATTTGACTAATTGGAGTATGATTTGAAGTTGACAAGTCAAAAATTTTAATTTTGGCATTTTTCAGAGCTTAAGGGTAAAATAGTCATTTTGCCACCTTAGGGGCAAAATGGTAATTTGAGACCACCCAACACATGTCCAACACATGAATTTCACCTTATACCATGGATAATTATGTGTGGTGGAATGAGATAGCTTAATTATTAAGCATTTACACATGGGCCAATAAAATGGTGACATGTGTCAAAATGATAACCATGGATATAAAGCTTTAAAAATCAGCCCATAAACCCTTAAAATTCATTCATGTTGGTCGACCAAAGAGGGAAAAAAAGAGAAAGGAAGAAGAACAAACCTTAGAGTGAAAAATTCATGGGGAAGTTGGTGGATTTCAAGGAAACAAGCCATTATAGGTGAAATTAATTCTAGCTTGTGTTCTATCTTTCCTATGCTTTATTTTTCAATTTCTATGGTTGGATTACATGATTTCATGAAGGATTCATGGCTGACCCATTTTAGAGAGAATATTTGATGATGATTTTAGGTGGATTTTGAGATATGTTAGTGTTTTTAGTTAGTTTGTCATGTTTGGAAGGAAAATCAAGTGAGAAAATCACATATTCTTTGGTAACCCATCAAGGCTGAATTTTATAGAGTGGATATTAGAAAGGAATTTTGTGACATTTAATGTTAATTGGTTAGGACTTAATGGTTTTAATGAATGGTGGTGATGGAAACCGAAAATGATGATTTTTAGCATGAAACCATAAATTTCACATTAAACGCTCATAGGCCAAATTACCTAAGTGAATTATTAGTGATGAATTTGATTGAATTTCAAGTGATTTAATAGGGAAATAATGGTTTATGGTATGGAATTAAAGATTTATGGTGTAAGAATGTAGCTTGAAAAATTTTAATGTTAGTGGACACACCTTGGCCGAATATTTCAAAATGAAATGTGAAGGTGGTTTTGCCACATTTCATGTTAATTGACTAGTATTTGATGAATTAGAGTATTGAAAGAGAAATAAAATTAATTGGAGTTAAATCGGACGTATTGGCCATTGAATCGAGTAATAAATCAAATTAGGTCAATACCATATTTAGATAGTTACCCGAGGATTTTTCATCCTATTTCATGCATTAGAATAAAGCCTAAAATAGAATTATATGATGTGACACAATATATTGAATTATGTGTCATGTATTGTATATAGGTGGTGAGCATTCTGGTAAAAGTATAAAGATTGTACCCGAAAATTGGGACTAGGAGCACATCGACTTCTGATACTGTGAGTAAACTTATTATCGCCTTAATTATCTAGAGTAATTTTTACTCAATCTGATGATTTTGTGGAAAAGTGATCTTTAAATGGTGAATTGTTTTGTTTTATGAGAAAATGTGAATTTATAAAATAAAATGAATTTTTATAAATTGAATTGAAAAATCGGATGATGGATTTGAAATTAGAGTAATTGGAGACCACTCGCTGTATTGTAAATTATGATTTGAACCAAATGGCTTATGATATTATGGCTTGATTGGCTGAATTGATAATTGTGTTGAAAAATGCGAGCCGTCTGCTTTGTCTTGATACATTGGATAGTAATGTAATTGCCATGCCATGTTATTGAAATTTGATTGATTGGTGGGATATCGATTAGCTTGCTGCAGTGGGTAGGTTTCCGTGGACTAGCCTATTAGAGGGGCATCGTAAACCCCGTTATTTTTATACCTCAGTATGAGAGGCGTGGAGGGTAACTCCTGAGGTATGACAGAGTTCACGTCATGCCGAACCACCACGTGAGGGTGAGCTCAGCTAACGCCAAAGAACAGTTGTGTTGTATCGTAAAAAAATGTTTTACGAGTATATGAAATTTTAACAGCCTTGGCGGGCTCGGTTGGATACCTCTGATTAAGGTGTCACCGAGTATAATTTTTGGCACGAGCCAAGTTCTTCAAGAAATCATAAGCCATGATAATTTTTCGAGCAAAATGAACTTAATTTATCTAGTGAAAGGAATTGAAATGTTATGAATCATTTTATGATGATATATTTTAATCGTCTTTATTTACTCGACTTTAGATAGTGTAGATGGTATATGTTTACTCACTAGGATTATATAATATCACCACCCTCATTTCCATTCAGTTCAGGCTCAGAATAGCCAATAGTTAGCCGATATCATCGAGAGACAAATTTTGGAGTTGCAACCTTGGAAATCAAAGGTTTACAGACTCACAGCCTTAGTTCAATTTTGTCGTTCGGGGGCCCACTTGTCATCGTATGTTGAATTACATACTCTGATTATTCTTACTACTGCATGTATAAATTTATTATGCATTTACGTCCCAAAAATTATTTACGTTGCTTTCTAAACATCTTGTTTATAAGAAAATAGAATATTTTATTTAATATTTTTATTTTATTCCAATAGTTGAATTTTCACTTTTAATGAAGGTTTTAGACATCCAAATTTATTTTTGATCTTAGAATGTATGTTTTTCACCCACATACTACATTTTTGGCTAGTTTCGAGATTTTTGAGAAAAATAACCAAAATACCCTTGTATAGTAAAAATTTGCTTTTGACTGATTTCAGCTTGAAAATGGTTCTTATTTCTTCAAAAATATAATTTTAGTAACTAATACTCACAAAGAAGGCGAGAAAATTGATATGGAAGCCTTGTGAGGTTTCGGTCGGCATTCGGGGTAGGAATGTCTATCGATGCATCGCAACGGTTGTCACGAGCTCAATGGGAGTTCTGGGTCGTGACAAATCCTTATTGAACATTTTAGTAAAGTTAATTTTTCTGGAATTTTCAGAATTTGATATTCAAGAGTCTCTTGTCAAGTAAAACTAAAATTCTTGCCAAAACAGTGAGCTAGACAGATTTATATTTGCCCCAATTTTCTTCCTCAAAATTAGCATATTAGACCATGATATTTTCTAGGAAATTTATCTTTATTAAAAGTTCAATAAGGATTAATTAATGCTCTGATACCACTATTGGGTGAGGGCTGATCATGCATAAAATGCAAATAAAATGCAATGGAAATAAATTCAAAAGAAAATTCAATTTCACCTCAACTACCCAAGATTTCTTTCATGCCAAATTGAGTACGAAATTAAATGAAATTAAAAGAATATGATCATATCATTTTATTTGAATAACAAAGATTGATCAATCATTTGTTAAACCACCAAATCAGCCTTCAAAAGCTCAACCACCTCAACCCGGTTGTTGTAAACCAAAGCTGTCTAAGGAATCCTTGTGCAGCCTCTAATAGTGATCCACACCAATGAATGAGAAAATCCTTCTTTAAGGATTAGGAGTGCTAAGCCTTGACAATGTGCTAACAAAGATGAGTTTCATAAACTCATAATCCACAAAAAATTGTGGGGCTAACACATAAAAGGGAGTGAATGAAAACCCTTTTTTCCTCACACAAGGAATTCTAATGTGCTGTTTACTCTCTTTTTTTTTCAACCGTTCTCCACTGTTTGTTTGGAGGCTATAGCTAGGTATTTATACCTTGGATTAATTTTAAACCCTAAGTACAAAACTATTTTGTAATTGCTAATTAATCCAATAATTTGAATAAACAATTTAATTAAATTCTTTATAAGCCCAATTAACTTAATTGTTTAATTTAATCAATTAGGCCCAATAACTTAATTAAACAATTTAATTAATTAAGCCCAATGGTTTAATTAAATAATTTAATCAATTAGGCACAACTTAATTAAACAATTTTAATCAAGTGCATGAGAAGTTCATAACTTCGAATTTGATTAAGTCCAACTTAATCACTTCTCCCATTTTATTTTCAACATTCATTTTAGGTGTGTGACCCATTAGGCTTCTAACATGTTGGCGATGAACTCAATATATAATTCTTAAGTTAAACTTAGATTTAGAAAAATTTAAACTACTTTAAATTTATCAGTAACCAAGTTAACTACCTAGAGTTCATAGACCAAGATTGGGATTTAGCAATCCATCATGGCCACCCAAATGTTAGAAGAGTCCATATGGTTTGACTCAACCTTTCAGTGATCAGCTTTTCAATGTAATTCATTCCCTCATCATATATGCCAGAGATGATAAGAGTATGGTGCAATGTCTACTCTTATTGATCTCCATATTTGTTCTTAAAGTTTGATCATCAGCTTTATAAAGACTTATGAAACTCCTTTCATAATCCTCAAGTTGACTTTGTCAAGGAGTTCAATAAGCTAATATCATCCAAGAACAACTAGGATATGTCCCTTGCATCACTTAAGGCAATGATTCCTATCTTGACCACTCATTTGCCTTCACATGTTTCATGTTATACCAAAAAGCATCCTATTTTGAAATCCTTGGTTAAGCACCTGTAGGGATAAAATCAAAGCATAGCACTTCATACATAAGACAACCTAGTGTCTCAAGTCTAGGGAGTATTTACACAACTGACACATGAGAAGTATTGCATCGACACTTGAGTGAAATACCAAATTCACTTCTCATGGCGGGTCATGTTTAGTGAACTTGCTCTTTTAGGCAAGCACCTACATTCTAGTTCCAAGTATCTTTGTACTTCAACCTATGAGATTGGTTGCTTACTTTTCAAGTAAGGAACATAGAATGTACTAGTCTGTAGGCATCATTGATGTCCAGTCTCAATAATACATTGACCAGGAATATTTTGAGATTATGCTTTGATGCATAGGAATCTCATAACTGTAACCCATTACAATTTCCTTCTAAGGCATATTAATCTCATGGACTTCATCCAATTAGACTTATAACTCATTATAATTGATGTCTTATTGATGAAGGAAAATGTCACGACTCGGAACTCCCCATTGGGCCCATGACAACCACCGTGAAGTCTCGATAGGTATTCACATCTCAAATACCGACTGAAACCCCACAAGGCTTTCGTATCAACTTTTACGCTTCCTCGGTGAGTGACGATTACGAAATGCCACATTTCGAATACCACCAGTCATTTTCAATTTAAAAATACTAAAATAGTTTCATCTGGCTCACAAAGGCATTATCATCATTTTTCACCGAAAATTTCAAAATTTACTAAAAAATGTAGTAAATAAGTATAAAACACATTTATCGTAATAAAAATAAATTTAAGTATCTAAAATATTTATTTAGAAATAAAATTTTATTATTTGAATATAATAAAAATATTTAATAAAACAACATGTTTTCTCATAAAACAATTTTTATAAAACTATTAATTTATTATGTTTTTACATACCATAATGTAAACAACTAAAGTGTGAAATTTAAATTACAATGACACGTGGGCCCACAACTAACCAAAATGTGTCAGAAGCTGAAAACCTATAGCTTTTGCCAATTCAAGTCCGATCAACAGTCCTTGACTAAATCTACTAACTATGGACGCTCTGAGCTTGTAAGGTGTGGAAAAAAAATGGGTGAGATTATAAAATCACAGTGAGCAAACATTTACCATCAAAACTATCTAAAGTCGAGTAAAATGAGACAATTAACGTAAACTAGTGTAAAATGATTATAACACTTTATTTCCTTTCGCTGAGTAAATTAATTTTATTTCACTTGAAAATTTACATCGCTTATGATTATTCACAAAATCGTGGCTTGTGCCAACAATCTCGTTCTCGGTGACACCTTGATCAGAGGTATTCAACCAAGCCTGCCAAGGTTGTTGAAATGATCATAATTATTCAAAATTAGCCATTCCTTAGCATTAGCTGAGTTCGCCTTCACATGGTGGTTCAACGTGAAGTGATTCTGTCATATCTCAAGAAAATAAAATAACCTTGTACACCTTCACAATTGAGATATCGGTATATAGGGGTTTTATCGTACCACCTCTAATGAGGCCGGTCCACGAAAACCCATCTACTGCAGCAGATATTAATCCACCAATTAATAAAATTTTAACAATATGACTAGGCTATTTTATTACTAACCAGCCTCCACGGCAAACAGCAGTTCATATAAATTTCAACACAATAAACCAGCAGCCAATCATACCACATTTTCATAAGCCATAATAATTTAAAACATAATTCACAATAAATCACGGGTCTCAAATTACTCTAATTTTTTAAATCAAATATTTGATTTTAAAGTCAATTGATGAAATTTTATTTATTTGATAAATTCCATTTATTTCATAATTTCTTATTTTTCTCAATAAACAAGAAATTTTCCATTTAAAATAATTTTCACAAAATCATCAAATCATCAAATTGAATAAAATTCCTTTAGATAATTAAGGTGATAAATTGTCCGCTCAAAGTTCTAGGAGTAGAGATACTCCTATCCTCCATCCTCGAGTGCAATCACTTACCTGAATCAGTTTACTCAGCACCTATCCATAATTCATGACACAAAATTCAATAAATTGTGTCAATTCATCATAAATTATTTCAAGCTCTAAATGCATGGAATGTCCTACAAACTGTCCAAATAATCGTTTAAATATGATATTCGGCTTAATCACCTACACACATCCAAACCGGCTAAAATCTTCAATTTAATTCCTAATCAATTTCTTTCAATTTCTATACCTCAATTATACCCAAATTAACTTAATGTCCATTAATATGGTGAAAATTATCCATCCAGGCCACAATTATGAAATTACCCCTATTGGGTAAAAATTCGTATTTTCGCACCGAAAATTCTCATTTAATTTTTATATCCTTAATTCATCCACATGCACCTAAATACTATAAAATATTATCAAAATCAGCAAACAATCTCTCTCCATAGAATTCGGTCTAAAGTGGGTAAAATGGGAAGCAATTCTTTTCTTGCCTAAATACCGCTTTAACCTATTTCGATCTTTTACCTGATAAATTGATTTACACATCCGATTTAACTCAAATCAATTCCATTTCTTTCCTAATACTTCAATTCATCAATGTCAAGCTAAATACCTCAAAATTCAGCAAAGCCACATTCTTATTCCTACTTGAAAAATTCAACCAAAAATAGTGCATTAATATTGAAATTTTCCTATTTAATTTTTCTCTCCATAATTCTTCATTTTCTAACCTATTTACTTGAAATAAAAATCAAATTCATCCTCACACACTCAAGGGTAAATTTGGCTAATGATGATTGGTGGGGAAAATAAATTTTTCTTAGTGTTTTGCTAGCCAACATAATAAACTAGCTAAAATCATCAACATATCTAAAAATTAAATTTATCTAACAACTTGCTCTCTGTAAACCCCTATGATCAGCTTTAAATTCATCATGAAATCGTGCTATTTAACCATGGAAAATAATGAAAATTACATGGGTAAGGTAGTAATTAAGCTAAGTATGAAAAATCTCACCTTTTTGTTCTTGAATCACTTGAATTTCTTTACTTTCTCTTGACTTTTCTCTTAGTTAGGGTTTGTTTTGTGTTTTCTCTCTCGTCCTTCAGCTTAGGCCGAAATTTTTGGAGAAGAAGGCTAAAATTTGGCCTTTTTTTCATTTAAATAAAATAATATTATTTTATTATACTTTTTGATTTTTTTATTAATTAATTTTTTTTTTACTTTTTATTATCCACCATCAGCTTCTTCACTTATCCATTCAGCACGAAAAGTTTCTAGACTTATCAAAAAAAAATCTTGGTAAAGAAACTTTTAAAAATTACACTTTGACCCCGAAAAAGTCAAAAATTACATTTTTACCCCAAAAACTGAAAAATTGCCAAAATGCATATTTTTCACTCCTCATACTCACACCATTCTCCAATTTGTCAAATTCAATCCAAATTCTCTCGAAAATTCAATTTTCATCCTTGGGTGGTAAAATTACGATTTTACCCCTATACACCGAATTGTACTGGAATTGCATCTTTTTCTACTTTTCAACCTCAAATAACACTTCAATTAACCATTATTAATCAAATAGAGACAAAACCTTTTCTAAAAATTCCAATTTTATCCTTTAATGGTAAAATTACTATTTTACCTTTGTGTCTCAAAAATACCGAGAAATTACATTTATCACTATTAAACTTCATATTATGCTCCAATAATCATATTATACTTCATATAATTATTCTTGGTCAAATGTGATCAAATTCTTTTATGAAAATCTCCATTTTGTCCTTAAATGACAAAACGACCGTTTTGTCCCTAATCGGTCAATTTTCTCGATGGACTCCAAACTGGACCTCGAACTCCAAATCACTATTTTGAGAAATCCTTGGACTATGGAATTCTCAATTTCACTCTTAAAATCCATATTTGAGCTTATTCGAAGTTTAAATCATCTTAGTCATATTTCTAGTTATAATGCTGCCTTTTAAATACTTTCCTAACTGTTCAAATATACTATCACTCTATCAGTCACATGTATAACATGGTAGACATTTTAGGGCCGAGCTTGAAAATGCTGCCTCCCTTAAAATAAAATTTTGTCCTCAAAATTTCATTCATCAAACCTGAAGAATAAACAGGGTATTATATTATCCTTTGATATTTATTTTCCCATGTCATCACTTATTGTAGAGAACTTCAATTTGTTTACCTCTAGGTCCACTTGAGTACTTCACTCTTATCTACCATCATCCTTTAAAATCACATCTGCAGTATTTTTCACAGTCATGATCTTGGTAATCATCATTGGGTTTTGAACTATAAGTTTATATTTTCCTTTACATATAAATGCCTTTATTCTCTAATTCCTTTGAACTAATTTTTCTTTTGTTCATCCTTCTCCATCACTAAGATCCAATAGAATACTTTTTTATAATTCTTATCAATATTTGCATCATATCCGTGCATAGTCGTATACTATTTGCATACTTATACTCTTTTCTTATCATCCCCAATTATATATGCTTACATTTCTTGATCCTACGTTTCATTATGTCACCTCATCATTTCCATAAAATTGTAATTGAATACTTATGTATGTTTCATAGAGTCATTAGTATTCTAAAGATTTTTCCTTGACTCGATTGTTTGTATTATAAGTCACACTTGAACTCAATAGGCTTTTAAATTGATCTCTCAAGTAATTTATATATCAATCTCCATTATAAAACTTTACCTAATGCTTAATCCAGATTCAACATTTCTAAATCATTAAATTTCAATTTGTGAATTTTCCACATGTGGCATCTTTTTCAAATGATTATCTCTCCAAAGTATCATCATATCTGGATCCTCATCCCCATTGCCAGTCTTCCCTGCAGTCTGCAGCCTGCAGTTGGACACGGAGATGTTCGAATCCGAAACCTTTCCATCTAACCAAATCAAATCAATATTTAGAAATTTCCATAACCATATTCTATGTATATGTATTTACTTGCTATATCATTCTTGTCCTCTCCATTCACACTCTCATTACTCAGTATCAATATCTATTATCAATATCCCATACATTCATCTAACTTTTCCATCCCTTTCTCTTTAGTCTTTATTAATCAAGGATTTATTTTTGCCAAACACCATTGTTTATCTTTAATAAACTATATTTATACTAAATTCTCATCTTAAAACTTTGTGGTATCACTCTTTAATTCCCTCCATATTCCAATATTACAATCCTTGACTTAATTCCATTATTTGGGGACCAATTATGCCACTACGGTAAATGTTCAGTCTTACTACTTATATCACCAATTCACTTTTGTTATACCAAAAAACCTTTATATATATATATATCAAGTCAGCAAACAGCTATGCTACAGTCCATCCATATTACACATATCAAAAGTCAACTCTCAGTTCCTTTATACAGTTATCTATGGCTATTTCCACTTATAGTGTTTCTATCAAAATTTGAGGTTGTGGGTAACCTAACTAACCCATCAAGTATCACTCGAATCATCCCCTTTAGTATCCTCATCTATCATTTGGGTTTTTCCTTTCTGTTTTTCCATTCGAGCTTGTCGGATCCTCCGATGTTCTTAATCACTCACTGGTGCAACATTCCTTCTGCACCTAGAAGGAAAATCTCGTATCACAAGTGGTTTTTCAGAAAAAAGATCAATCACAGACTTTATGGATTTACCTTTTCCTTGTCAACCTCTTACGTTAGGTCCACCACAAAAAGGAAAGGTTTAATTACCAACGGGGAAGGTTTCTTAGTCGCTAAAGTTTCTCCTAATTCTCTTGTACTTTCCCTTTGTTCCTTGAGCCATGCTTCTTGAATTCTCCTATACTCTTTCTTCATCCCTCACGGTTACTACGTTTCCTTCACCCCCGAGAGGATAATACCTAATAACCGATTAGGGTGCTTTCCTATCGCAATAATCTTCTCCCACCATACTCATTCTTTCTTGCCCTTCCTCACCTCTCTCAATCTCTCTCAAGAGAGAATTTCTAATGCACAAATTAGTATCATTACTACTAACGCTCTCGTCGGTCTCAGTAGCACTAGAGCTCTCAAGTGTCTGACCCTGTGCTCTCACTCTTGAGGGATCCCAATTCTCAAGGACTTTGAAAGGATACCTCTCTCGGCTAGTGGGTATTGAGCGTCTACGACTCCCAACTGTGGATTCCAATGGTCCCTCACTAGACATAGTGATCTATAAAATAAACAATTTAATTTCAAAAAATTCTTAGATACTATATGCTAATGCACATCCTTGACCTAACTTGGCTCGGGCCACACAGTGTCAATGTAGATTTCTTAAAACAATTTTCAAATCAAAACCATGATTTTTTAAAATCAAAACCATGCCTTAATACCAACTGAATTGTCACAACCCGAAACTCCCTATTAGGCCCATGATACCCATCGTGAAGTCTCGGTAGGTATTCACACCCCGAATACAGACCAAAACCTCGCTAGGCTTTTGTATCAGCTTTTGCACTTCCCCAGTGAGCGACGTTTACGAAATGTCACATTTCGAATACCACCAGTCATTGTTAATTTAAAAATACTAAAATAGTTTCATCCGGCTCACAAAGGCATTATCATCGTTTTTCACTGAAAATTTCAAAATTTGCTAAACAACGTAGTAAATGCGTATAAAACACATTTATCGTAATAAAAATAAATTTAAGTATCTAAAATATTTATTTAGAAATAAAATTTTATTATTTGAATATAATAAAAATATTTAATAAAACAACATGTTTTCTCATAAAATAATTTTTATAAAACTATTAATTTATTATGTTTTTACATACCATAATGTAAACAACTAAAGTGTGAAATTTAAATTACAGTGACACGTGGGCCCATAACTAACCAAAATGTGTCAAAAGTTGAAAACCTACAGCTTTTGCCGATTCAAGTCCAATTGACAGTTCTTGACTAAATCTACTAACTATGGACGCTCTGAGCCTGTAATGTGTGAAAAAAAAAGGTGAGATTATAAAATCCTAGTGAGTAAACATTTACCATCGACACTATCTAAATTCGAGTAGCATGAGACAATTAACGTAAACTAGTGTAAAATGATTATAACACTTTATTTCCTTTCACTGAGTAAATTAATTTCATTTCACTTGAAAATTTACATGGATTATGATTATTCACAAAATCATGGCTTGTGCCAAAAATCTCGTGCTCGGTGACACCTTGATCAGAGGTATTCAACCAAGCTCGCCAAAGTTGTCGAAATTATCATAATTATTCAAAATTAGCCATTCCTTGGCGTTAGCCGAGTTCGCCTTCACGTGGTAGTTTAACGTGAAGTGACTTTGTCATATCTCAAGAAAATTAAATAAGCATATACACCTTTACAACTGAGACATCGGTATATAGGGGTTTTACCGTGCCACCTCTAATTAGGCCGGTCCACGGAAACCCATCTACTGCAGCAGATATTAATCCAGCAATTAATAAATTTTTAACAGTATGACTAGGCTATTTTATTACTAACCAGCCTGCACGGCAAACAACAGTTCATATAAATTTCAACACAATTAACTAGTAGCCAGTCATACCACATTTTTATAAGCCACAATAATTTAAAACATAGTTCACAATAAAATCACGGGTCTCCAATTACTCTAATTTTTTAAATCAAATATTCGATTTTCAAATCAATTGATGAAATTTGATTTATTTGATAAATTCCATTTATTTCATAATTTCTTATTTTTCTCAATAAACAAGAAATTTTCCATTTAAAATAATTTTCACAAAATCATCAAATCATCAAATTGAATAAAATTCCTTTAGATAATTAAGGCGATAAATTGTCCACTCACAGTTTTAGGAGTAGAGATACTCCTATCCTCCGTCTTCAGGTGCAGTCTCTTACCCGAATCAATTTACTCACCACCTATCCGTAATTCATGACACAAAATTCAATAAATTGTGTCAATTCATCATAAATTATTTCAGGCTCTAAATGCATGGAATGTCCTACAAACTGTCCGAATAACTGTCTAAATACGATATTCGGCCTAATCGCCTACACACATCCAAATCGGCTAAAATCTTCAATTTAATTCTGAATCAATTTCTTTCAATTTCTATACCTCAATTATACCCAAATTAACTTAATGTCCATTAATATGGTGCAAATTATCCGTCCAGGCCACCAATTATGAAATTACCCCTATTGGGTAAAAATTTATATTTTCGCACCGAAAATTTTCATTTAATTTTTATATCCTTAATTCATCTACATACACCTAAATACCATAAAATATTATCAAAATCAGCAATCAATATCTTTCCATGGAATTCGGTCTAAAGTGGGTAAAATGGAAAACAATTATTTTCTTGCCTAAATACCGCTTTGACCTATTTCGATGTTTTACCCGATAAATTGATTTACACACCCTATTTAACTCAAATCAATTCCATTTCTTTCCTAATACTTCAATTCATCAATGTCAAGCTAAATAGCTCAAAATTCAGTAAAGTCACATTCTTATTCCTACTTGGAAAATTTAGCCAAAAATAGTGCACTAATACCGAAATTTTCCTATTTAATTTTTCTCTCCATAATTCTTCATTTTCTAACCTATTTACTTGAAATAAAAATCAAATTCATCGTCACACACTCAAGAGTAAATTTGGCTAATGATGATTGGTGGGGAAAAGAAACTTTTCTCTTAGTGATTTCCTAGCCAACATAATAAACTAGCTAAAATCATCAACATATCTAAAAATTAAATTTAACTAACAACTTTCTCTCTCTAAACCCATATGATCGGCTTTAAGTCATCATGAAATAATGCTATTTAACCATGGAAAATAATGAAAATTACATGGGTAAGGTAGTAATTAAGTTAAGTATAAAAAATCTCACCTTTTGGTTCTTGAATCACTTGAATTTCCTTACTTTCTCTTGATTTTTCTCTTATTTAGGGTTTGTTTTTGTGTTTTATCTCTCTTCCTTCAGCTTAGGCAGAAATTTTTGGGGAAGAAGGCTGAAATTTTGCCTTTTTATCATTTAAATAAAATAATATTATTTTATTATACTTTTTGATTTTTTTATTAATTTTTTTTACTTTTTATTATCCACCATCAGCTTCTTCACTTATCCATTTAGCAAGAAAAGTTTCTAGACTCATCAAAAAAAGAATCTTAGTAAAGAAACTTTTAAAAATTACACTTTGGCCCCGAAAAAGTTAAAAATTACATATTTACCCCAAAAATTGAAAATTTGCCAAAATGTATATTTTTCACTCCTCATACTCATACCATTCTCCAATTTGTCAAATTCGATCCAAATTCTCTCAAAAATTCAATTTTCCTTCTCGGGTGGTAAAATTACGATTTTGCCCTTATACTCCGAATTGTACTGGAATTACATCTTTTTCTACTTTTCAACCTCAAATAACACTTTAATTAACCATTATTAATCAAATAGGGCCAAAACCTTTTCTAAAAATTCCAATTTTATCCTTTAATGGAAAAATTACTATTTTGCCATTGTGTCTTAAAAATACTGAGAAATTACATTTATCACTGCTAAACTTCATATTATGCTCCAATAATCATATTGTACTTCATATAATTATTCTTGGTCAAATGTGATCAAATTTTTTTATGAAAATCTCCATTTTGTCCTTAAATGACAAAACGACCGTTTTGTCCCTAATCTATCAATTTTCTCGATTGACTCCAAATTAGACCTCGAACTCCAAATCACTGTTTTGAGAAATCCCTGGACTGTGGAATTCTCAATTTCACTCTTAAAATCCGTATTTGAGCTTATTTGAGGTTTAAATCATCTTAGTCATATTTCTAGTTATAATATTGTCTTTTAAATATTTTCCCAACTGTTCAAATATACTATCACTCTATCAGTCACATGTATAACATGGTAGATATTTTAGGACCGGGCTTGACAGAAAACCACTAAACATTCAACATGAATGATATTGTTGCATGATTGGAATCAAGCCTTAACCAATCTCAATTAACTGCAAGGCTCATCCTAACATCTCCCATTGGCACAAAGCCAATTGCTACCTTATCATATGTGGATTCAATCCATCTAGCAATCATGTCTACATGTAGACTCACTTGTGCCCTTCAATGTGGTTAATTACTTTTATCTATCTCTGTGATGTCCATGTATCACATCATGTCATATTACTTTTATCTACAATTATGGCTCCATTGTTACATTAACATTGTTTGGAACCTTTTATTAGTTTTGTGATCTAACAATGTAAATATCTTCCTATTAAAGCCCTTTTCATGGGATGTATATGACTTTAATTATATACATGTACATAGTCCTCTTTCTTTCTTTGAAACCATTCCAACTAAACTATGTTGTATGCATCATATGCATTTTTCACTTTTCATTGTACCATCTGCCCCTTTTAAATTTTGGCACTTTCTTTCTATACACATTGCATCCCATGTAATTGTGTCACCAAAGAATTGTATTCACTCATACAAATCTCTCTTTATGTATGAGATAAATACACTTGTACATTTTATTAAATCCAACCCTTTGGATCGTATTTAATAGAACAAAGTGTATAACTTCAACGAAAAACATATTTAGTAGTCCATCTCATATGAACAATACATCTCCAATGTATCCTACTAAATCCATGGAGTTCTTATACATATGATTATGCATCTTTTGGCAAAATCTTAAAGGTTAGATTCCAATGTAGCTATGTAATAACTAAGAAACTCCTTTCTTAGTGTCATCATGGTTCCACTAAATCCAAGATCCTTTGTGAGAGTAATAATCAAACTCTTTTGAATATTCCATGATGTATATACATCTCAATATATGCTTGGAATCATATTCGTTTGGAATATCATAAAGGGTTGTTAGGGTGAGGGCTGATCATGCATCGAATGTAAATAAAATGCAATGAAAATAAATTCAAAAGAAAATAAATTTCGCCTCACCTACCCAAGATTTCTTTCATGCCAAATCGAGTATGAAATTAAATGAAATTTAAAGAATATGATCATATCACTTTACTTGAATAACAAAGGTTGATGAATCATTTGTTAAACCACCAAATCAGCCTTCAAAAGCTCAACCACCTCAACCTGGTTCTTAATGCTAGTGCTGAGGATAAGGAAGCATATCAACGTCATAAAGATGATGATGATCAGGCAGCATGCGTGATGCTAGCCAGTATGACCCCTAAGCTTCAAAAGCAGCATGAACATATGGATGTCTAATCCATGATTCTTCACCTCAGAGAATTGTTCGATAAGGAAGGGTGCACGAAGAGATATGATGTCAAGCCTAGCCCTCAATTATCTGTCAGGTCATACATATAGTTGACATCATGCCTGTGTACTAGAATATCTCGGTAAAATAGGTAAAAGTCGGTATTATACTTAAAAGTACAACTAAGTTGATTTATACCTCGAACTAATTAAAATAGAAATTTTAAGATGAAATTTAAAATTTCACAATCCAGGAATTTCTCAAAATAGTGATTCGGAGTTCGAGGTCCAGTTTGGAGTCAATCGGGAGAATTGACTGATTAGGGACAAAACGATCATTTTGTCATTTAAGGACAAAATGGATATTTCTATAAAAGAATTTGATTACATTTGACCAAGAATAATTATATGAAATATAATATGATTATTGGAGCATAAAATGAAGTTTAGTAGTGAAAAATTATAATTCTCAATATTTTTGAGACATAGGGGTAAAATGGTAATTTTGTCACTAAAAGACAAAACGAGAATTTTTAGAAAAGATTTTGGTAACAATTGATCAAGATTAATTATTTAGATTATTTAGAAAATAATTGGAGTTTGAGGAGTGAGAAATTTTCAATTCTTGGTATTTTTGGAGTATGTGGGCAAAACAGTAATTATGTCATACTATGGGCAAAATGGTAATTTTGCACTACCGACACTTGTCAAATTTGTTGAATTTAATTATGATGGGAATGGATAAAGATGGAATAAAGGTGTGGTGGAAAATTAAAATGAAAAGTCAAAATTTTAAAAAAAAAGAGGCCAATGACATGATGCCACGTGTCATGCCTTTATGTGGGCAAAAACCAGCCCATCTTCCACCCTATGGTTGGCCAAACCAGCAGGAAGAGAGAGGAAATAAAAACCAAACCCTAGAGAGAGAAAATCAAAGAAAAAGTGTGAATTTTCAAGGAAATTAAGCAAAAAAGGTAAGATTTTTCTATTAAGCTTGAGTTTTCTTATTCTTAAGCATTTCTTCATGTTTTTCCATGCTTAAAATGCATGATTTCATGGTGAATCAAAGGCTGGTCATATGGGTCTAGAGAGAGAAAATTGTTGGATTGATTTGATTTTGATATATGTTAGTCTTTAGTGTTAGTTTAGCATGTTAGTAAACAAAATATGTAGAAAAACATTCATTTTTCCCATTACCTAGCCTTAGCCGAATTTTCAAGTCAATGGTGAGGAAGAATGTGATGTTATTTTAGGTTATTTGATTATGAAATCATGGTTTTTGAGATGGAATTTAATGAATTATGGAAAGAAAATCAAGTAGGAAAAATTGTGACAATGATGCACCATTTTGGCCGAATTTTTCCAAGAAGGAATATGAATGTGGCTTTGCTGATTTTTGGGTTATTTGGCTGGACATTGGTGGTTTGAAGCATTAGAAAAAGAAATGGGATCAATTGGAGCTAAATTGGACGCGTATTTCAATTTATCGGGTAAAAGACCGAAATAGGTCAATACGGTGTTTAGGCAAAATTTAAACCTTTTGCATTTCATACCATGCATTAGTGATCTAAATTAGTTTATTTCAATTTAAGGGCAACATATTAAATTCCTTGATTTTATACTGTGTCAAGGTGGTGTGCCCTTCGACAAAGGCAAGGAAATTACGCTTGAGGATCACTAAGCTAAGTACACTCAAAATTTGAACTTTTGAAACCAGTGAGTAAACCTATTATCGTCTGAATTATCTAGAGTAGTTTTTATTCAATTTGTTGGTTTTGTGAAAAATAATTTTAATTTATTGAATTACTTGTTTTATGAGAAAAATGAGGATTTTATGAAATAAATTGAATTTACAAAAATAAATTGAAATTTTAAAAAATTGATTTGAAAATCGAATATTTGATTTGGAACTAGAGTAATTGGAGACCATGTGATTTATTGTAAATTATGATTTGAATTAAATGGCTTGTGATAAATTGGCATGATTGGCTGAATTTATACTTGTGTTGAAAAATATAAACTGTCTGTTTTGCCTTGAGAAATTGGTTAGTAATGTAATTGCCATGTTATGCCATTGAAATTTGATCAATTGGTGGATTAAAGATTAGCTACTGCAGCGGCGGGGGTTCATGGACCAACCTATTAGAGGGGCACGGTAAACCCCATTATATTCTGACCTTGATCGTAAATGCGTGTAGGGTATCTCCTGAGGTGGGCTTTTTAAGTGCACTTCACGTTAACCACCACGTGAAGTGAGACTCAGTCAACTCCAAGGAAGGACTGCTTTTTCAAAATAAAAACAAGTTTTATGATTATATAAAATTTTTCACAACCTTGGTAAACTCGGTTGGATACCCTTAGTCCAGGTGTCCCCGAGTACAGGATTTGGCATGAGCCAAGTTTTGAGAAATTCACGAGCCATATTGATTATTTGGTTGAAATGAATATTCATGTTGTGAAAAACTTGCTGAAATGAATTATTTTTAATTGTCTCCCTTTACTCGCCTTTAGATTATTTAGATGGTGTTTGTTTACTCACTGAGATTTTATAATCTCACCCTTTTTTTTATCCTATCATTTCAGGCCGGGTTAGCCTGTAGATAGCAGACATCGTTGAGAACTATAGTTGGCCATACTACTTCAAAAATTGTAGGTTTACTGTCTTTACTACTTTTGTTCATTTGTGGGCCCATGTAGCACTGTAAATTAAATTTCATACTTTGGTTTTCCGTATTATAGTTTGTATAAATATATTTAACTTTAACGCTACTAAAAAATCATTTTCAGGATACTCTATAAATATTAATTTGTAAAAAATATAATATTTTGTCAAATATTTTTATTTTATTTAAATGGTTATAATTCCATTTTAAATCACGCTTTAGACATTTAAATTTAATTTCGATTTCAAAATATGCATTTCTCGCTTAAGTACTACATTTTGGTCGAATTTGAAATTTTTGACAAAAAATGACCAAAATGCCCATGTGAAGTGAAATTTATTTTTTCATTGTTTTAAATCGAAAAAAGGTTAAAATTCTCTAAAATACGACATTTGGCAACGATTAAGCACAGGGGAGATAAGAAACTGATACAAAAGCCTTGCAAGGTCTCAATATGGTATTCGGGGGATAAGTGCCTGTCGAGACATCACGGCGGTTGTCACAGACTTGAGGATGGTTTCAAGTCGTGACATATGAGATCTCTAAAGAACTATTTCGATGCAAGATGGTAGAAGGTAGTTCTGTTAGATCCCATGTGCTGAAGATGATTGGACTCATCGAGAGACTTGGACAATTGGGATTAGCAATAGATCATGAGCTAAGTATAAACTTAGTTCTACAATCTTTTCTTGACAACTTTAGTCAGTTCGTGTTGAACTTCCATATGAATCGATTGGAAGCCATTCTACCCAAACGTCTAAATATGCTAAACATAGCAGAGAGGTCCATCAAGAAAGATAAGGGATCATTGCTTATTGTTTCTTCTTTCAAGGCTCATATGAAGCAATAAAAGAAGAAAGCCTAAAAAGGGAAGAAGGTAAAATCCCAAAATGAGAAGGCATTAAAGCTTAAGAGAGGTGTCAAAAAGGACAAAGAGAATGACATTTGCCATCATTGTGGCAAACTTGGGCATTTGAGGAGGAATTGCAAGAAGTACCTAGCTATTGTGAGTAAGAATAAGAAGCTTATTGAAGTTTCTAATTCAGGTACCATTTGCTAAATAATTCTACTTTATGCATTAAAGGTATATGATACCTCAAAGTTGGTTCTTATATGTTTGACATATTGCAGGGACCAAAGATAAAAATGAGTAGGATCTTAGTTGAGGAGGTGACCATATGGATGGACTACCTAAAACATTAAATGCTAAATTGGATTGTTACACTCTTATTTATCTCGACATGTTGGATAATTTATTTTGATGTTTTTGAAACATTAATTATGTGATTAGCATGGGAATGGTTGGTGAAACATTTGTTTTTAGCATTTGGATGTGGAAGTTTATATGTTTCAAGTTTGAATAATTATTTGGAATAATTATGTCATATTTAATTATCCATGCTTCATGTTTATCCTTGTAATGATATTTGATCAATTATGGATTATGTTCAATTGATCAAAAGGTTAAATATTGATTCATATAAAATGGAACTTTTTTAAAAGCAAAACATAGAGATAAATGTTCGAGAAAGAAAGCAACTTCATATTGCAATATGATTTGGTCCATACCTCTCCAACATAAAAACCCATTATGATATTCCAAACGAATATCATTCCAAGCATGCATTGAGATGTACATACATCATGGAAGATTCAAAAAAGTTTGATCATTACTCTCACAAAGGATCTTGGATCTAGTGAGAGCATGATGACATTAAGAAAGGACTTTCTTAGTTTTTACATGGTTACATTGGAATCTAACTCTTAAGATTTTGCATAGAGATGCATAATCATATGTATGAGAACTCCATAGATTTAGTAAGATACATTGGAGATGTATTGTTCATAGAGATGACTACTAAATATGATTTTCGTTGAAGTTATACACTTTGTTCTATTAAATAGGATCCAAAGGGTTGGATTTAATAAAATGTACAAGTGTACTTATCTCATACATAAAGAGAGATTTGTAGGAGTGAATACAATTCTTTGGTGACATAATTACATGGGATGCAATGTGTATACAAAGAAAGTGCCAAAATTTAAAAGGGGCAGATGGTACAATGAAAAGTGACAAATGCATATGATACATACAACATAGTTTAGTTGGAATGGTTTCAAATAAAGAAAGAGGACTATTTACATGTATATAATTAAAGTCATATACATCTTATTAAAAGGGCTTTAATAAGAAGATATTTAGATCATTAGTTCATGGAATTGATAAAAGGTTCTAAACAATGTTAATGTAACAATGGAGCCATAATGGTAGAACTTGGGTCTTATTCGATCTAGATATAGTAATATGGCATGATGTGATGCATGGACATAATAGAGATAGATAAAAGTAATTAACCACATTGAAGGGCACAAGCGAGTTTACATGTAGACATGATTGCTAGATGGATTGAATCCACATACGATGAGGTAGCAATTGGCTTTGTGTTAGTGGGAGATGTTAGAATGTGTCAAGCCCAACCCTAAAATATCTGTCATGTCATTCATATATTTGAGATCGCACCTGCATACTTGAATATCTTGAAAAAATAGTTAAAAGTCGGTATTATACCTAGTGGTACAATTAAGTTGAATTAAACCTTTAACTAGTTAAAATAGGGATTTTAAGATGAAGTTAAGAATTTCAAATTCCAAGAATGACTTAAAATGGTGATTCGGAGTTCGAGGATCGATTTAGAGTTAATCTGAAATTTTTGAGATCTAGGGGCAAAATGGTAATTTTGTCACCTAAGGTTAAAAATTTGAAAGGTTAAATGAGATTTAGACCAAATTAGACTAATTGGAGTATGATTTGAAGTTGACAAGTGAAAAATTTTAATTTTTGGCATTTTTTGGAGCATAAGGGCAAAATAGTCATTTTGCCACCTTAGGGGCAAAATGGTGAACTTACACCACCAACACTTGTCATGCTCATAGAATTCATCCATTAACAATTTATATGGAGGAGAATTAAAGTGTTTTATGTGGTGGTGGAAGAATACTTAATAGTTAAGTTTTTAAGTGTGGACCAATAATAAAATGACATGTGGCAAGCTTGATTATTTTATCTTTTCCTTTAAAAATCAACACATGAACCTCCCCACTCACTTATTCTGGTCGGCCAAAGGAAGAAAAGGGAAGAAAAGAAAAAAAACAAAAACCCTAGCTAAGAAAACCTAGAAAATTCATTGATTTTTCAAGGATTAAGTGACGAAAGGTAAAATTTATCAATTTCAGCTTGAAATCTATCTTTCTCAAGCATTTTTCCTTATTTTCCATCATTGAATTACATGTTTTCATAATGGGTTCATGGCTGGCCGAATGGGTATAGAGAGAATTTGATCTTGGAATTGGTTTGATTTTAAGATATGTTAATGTTTTTTGTTAGTTTATCATATTTGGAAGCAAAACAACATGAAAAAAATTCATTTTCACCACCACCCTTTATTGGTCAAACCTACCTTGTAGTGTGTTGAGGATGAATTTGATTCTTATTTCAAGTAAATGGGTTAGGAAATGATGAATTATGGTGTAGAAATTAAGTAGGAAAAATCATGGTGTTAGTGCACCCACCATGGCTGAATTTCCCATGAAGAAATGTGAAGGTGGTTATGCTAAATTTTGGGTTATTTGGCTTATGTTTGGTGGTTTGAAGTATTAGAAAAGAAATGGAGCAATTTGGAACAAAATTGTACGCGTTGGCCATTTAATTGGGTGAAAAACCAAAGTAGGCCAACACTGTGTTTAGACAATATTCGGACAATTTGCATTTCATATCATGCATTAGTAGTCTAAATTAGTTTATTACAGTTTAGAGCCAACGTAGTAAATTTCTTGATTTTGTACTGTGTCAAGGTGGTGAGTTCTCTGATAAAGGTAAGAACATTGCACCCAAGGATCACTAGTCAAAGTACTTCGAAAATCCGAACTCTTGACATAGTGAGTAAGCTTACTATCATCTCAATTATCTAAGGTGTTTTTATCTGTTTTTGTGAATTCTATGAAAAATGGATTTAAAAAGGTAAATTTTCATGTTTTATAAACAAATGTGTTTAAATGAAATTACTTTGTAAATCGTTTTGAAATTAATAATGATTTTGAAAATAGAGTACTTGGAGACTGCTAATTGTTGCGTGATAAATTGTATTTTAATTTAAATGGCTTATGATAATGTGGGCATGATTGGCTGATTGGTTATTGTGTTGGGAATATATGAAATGTTGTTTGCCGTGCAGGCTAGTTAGTGTTAAAAATTACCAAGTCATGCTGCTAAAAATTCTATTGATTTGGTGGGATATTTAGGGGCTACTGCAGTAGACGGGTTTCCGTGGACCAGGCCTATTGGAGGGGCACGGTAAACCCCATTATATTATCCCTCGGTTGGAGAGGCGCGTAAGGTATCTCCTGAGGTATGGTTAGAGTCACATCACGCCGAACCACCACATGAAGGTGAACTCCGCTAACGCTAAAGAGCGGCTGTGTTTTCAAAATAAAAATATGTTTTATGAGTATATGAAATTTTTAATAGCCTTGGCGGTCTCGATAGGATGCCCCGGCCAAGGTATCCTCGAGAATGAGTTTTGGCACGAGCCATGTTTTTACGAGAATCATAAGCCACTTTGAATATTTTGGATGATTTCAAATCTATTGTGATGTTATGAACTATTTTATGATGAATTATGGTATTCGTCTCCATTTACTCGTCTTTAGATATTTTAGGTGATATTTGTTTACTCACTGGAATTTTATAATCTCACCACCCTCATTTCCAACCATTTTAGGCTCGAGATAGCTTGTAGATAGCAGATATCGTCGAGGATTACAGTTGGCTTTACTACTTCAAAAACTATAAGTTCACTACCCTCGGCACTTTTGTTCATTGTGGGCCCACGTGTCTCTGTAAATTAGATTTCATATTCCGGTTATCTGTATTATAGTACGTATGAATTTATTTTGTTTTTACGCTACAAAAAAATTATTTACCGATAACTCTATAAATATTGTTTTATAAGAAAATAAATTATTTTGTTGAATATTTTTATTCTATTCAAATAGTCACAATTTCACTTTAAACGAACGTTTTAGACATCTAAATTTATTTTTAATCATGATATATGTGTTTTCCACTCATCTACTACGTTTTTAGTCAGATTCGAAAATTTTGAAAAAAAATGACCAAAATGCCCTTGCAAGGCAAAAATTATTTTTCTACTGTTTTCAGTTGGAAAAAGCTTAAAATCCCTTAAGATATGATGTTTGGCAACTGTTGCTCATAGGGGGGGTAAGAAATTTGATATACAAGCCTTGCGGGGTTTCAGTTGATATTTGGTGTATGAATGCCTATCGAGACGTAGCGACGGTTGTCACGAGCTCGATGGGAGTTCCAGGTCGTCACAAGATGAGCCCTGCAGCCAATTGGGATTAGTTAAGGCTTGATTCCAATCATGCAACAATATCATTCATGTTGAATGATTAGAGGTTTTCCTTCGTCAATAAGACATCAATTATAATAAGTTATAAGTCTAATTGGATGAAGTCCATGACATTAATATGCCTTGCAAGGAAATTGTAATGGGTTGCATTTATGAGATTCTTATGCATCAAAGCATAATCTCAAAATGTTCCTAGTAAATGTATCATTAAGACTGAACATCAATGATACCTAGAAACTGGTACATTCTATGTTCCTTACTTGAGAAGTAAGCAACCAATCTCATAGGTTGAAGTATAGAGATACTTGGAACTAGAATGTAGGTGCTTGCCTAGAAGAGCAACTTCACTAAACATGACCAGCCATGAGAAGTGCATTTGGTATTTCACTCAAGCGTCTATGCAATACTTCTCATGTGTCAGTTGTGTAAGTACTCCTTAGACTTGAGACACTAGGTTGTCTTATGTGTGGAGTGCTATGCTTTGATTTCATCCCTACGGGTGCCTAACCAAGGATGCCAAAACAGAGTGCTTTTGGGTATAGCATGAAGCATGTGAAGGCAAATGAGTGGTCAAGATAGGAATCATCACCCCAAATGGTGCAGGGGACATATTCTAGCTGTTCTTGGTTGATATTAGCTTATTAAAGTCCTTGGCGAAGGCAACTTGAAGATTATGAAAGGAGTTTCATAAGTCTTTACAAAGCTGATGATCAAACTTTAAGAATGAATATGGAGATCAATAAGAGTAGACATTGCACCATGCTCTTATCATCTTTTGGATATATAATGAGGGAAGGAATTACACTGAAAGGCTAATCACAGAAAGGTTGAGTCAAACCATCTTGACTTTTTTAACATTTGGATGGCCATGATGGATTACTAGATCCTAATCTTGGTCTATGAACTCTAGGTAGTTAACTTGGTTACTAATAAATTTAAAGTTGTTTAAATTTATCTAATTCTAAGTTTAACTTAAGAATTATATATTGAGTTCATTGCCAACATGTTAGAAGCCTAATGGGTCACACACCTAAAATGAATGTTGAAAAAAAAATGAGAGAGGTGATTAAGTTAGACTTAATCAAATTAGAAGTTATGAACTTCTCATGCACTTGATTAAAATTGTTTAAGTTGTGCCAAATTAAATAAATTGTTTAATTAAATCATTGGGCCAAATTAATTAAATTGTTTAATTAAGTCATTGGGCCTAATTGATTAAATTAAACAATTAAGTTATTACGCATAATTGATTAAATTTGTTTAATTAAATCTTTGGGCCTAATTGATCAAAATTATTTAATTAAATTGTTGGGCTTTATTAATTAAATTGTTTAATTCAGTTATTGGGCCTAATTGATTAAATTAAATAATTAAGTTAATTGGGCTTCTAAAGGACTTAATTAAATTGTTTATTCAAATTATTGGATTAATTGGTAATTACAAAATAGTTTTGTACTTAGGGTTTAAAATTAATCCAAGGTATAAATACGTAGCTATAGCCTCCAAACAAAAAGTGGAGAATGGCTGAAAAGAAAAAGGGTAAACGACACATTTGAATTCCTTGTGTGAAGAAAAAGGGTTTTTCATTCACTCTCTTTTGTGTGTTCAGCCCCACCATTTTCTGTGGATTATGAGTTTATGAAACTCATCTTTGCTAGCAGATTGTCAAGGCTTAGCACTCCTAATCCTTAAAGAAGGATTTTCTCATTCATTGGTGTGAATCACGATTAGAGGCTACACAAGGATTCCTTGGACAGCTTTGGTTTGCAACAACCGAGCTAAGGTGGTTGAGCTTTTGAAGGCTGATTTGGTGGTTTAACAAAGGATTCATCAACCTTTTATTATTTAGGTGAACTGATATGATCATATTCTTTCAATTTCATTTAATTTCGTATTTGATTTGGCATGAAAGAAATCCCGGGCAGGTGAGGCGAAATTTAATTTTCTTTTGAATTTATTTCCACTACATTTTATTTCCATTTAATGCATGATCAGCCCTCACCCAACAGTGGTATCAGAGCCAGGTTCATGCCATTAGAGTGCTTGTTCATCTTCAATGGATGCTTGATTAACAAATAGTTGTTTTGTATTTTGATTTGGCGCAATTTTGTTAAAATCGATTTTTCAAAATCTGCTTTGCCAATTTCATTTAATTCTGTCCAGCAACCTTAATACCCTCCTTTAATCTTATCTTAACTGATTAGAATCATATATAGACTTAACTACTGTGTGTTTTACATTGTGCTAAGGAAGCACAAGAAAAAGGGACACCATAAGGCACGGTTTTGGAGGGTGTCTTGCAAGGCAGCACACACATGGTTTTAGGTGCAGAATTTTGCTTCTCTTTTGTGCTTAATTTCGAGCAAATAAAACATGTAATTGTTTCACATTTATTGTTGGATATGTGGACAGCAAAATCATAAAATGTTCATGATTAAATAGGTTGATTTTAAGCAAGAAATTGGAGTAAAATTTCAAAGCAGTCTGGCTCACTGTTACGACATGAATTTCAGTTTTAATTAACCAGAAAGTCTTGGAAATTATTTCTGAAAAATTGCAGAAAAATTATCTTTATTAAAATGTTCAATAAGGATTATTTCTGAGAAATATCATGCTCAAATATGCTGATTTCGAGCAAGAAAATTGGGGCAAATATAAATCTGTCCAGCTCCCTTTTTTGGGATGAATTTCAGTTTTAATTGATAAGAGACTCTTGAAAATTAATTCTGAAAATTCCAGAAAAATTATCTTTATTAAAATGTTCAATAAGGATTATTTTTGGAAATTTTCATGGCCCAACAAGCTGATTTAGGCTATTAATTATTGAAACTTTGAAAACAGTTCAGAGAATGGTTCTAGCTTGGAAATCGGTTTTGAATGGCAAGATAATATTGTAAAATTAATTCTGAAAATTTTAGAATATTATCCTCATTTGAAAGGTTCAATTAAAGGATAAAATTTTGAATTTGAATTAATTTTTGAGTGGCTGGACACTTAACAAAATTAAAGGAATGTCCTTTACATGTGAAACAGCACACATGACAAAGGTTGTACATGGTGCTGCCACACATGGATGCTGCACCTCCCATTGCCATGGATGCAACTGCTTTATGGAAAGAGATTGTTTGCTGGAGAAATTAAACACTCAATGATCAGTAAGGATTCTTTCATTAGCTGATCATTGACTCCTAAATGTTAAGGATACATGCCTAAAATCAAGGAGTTTGAATCCTTGGTGGAATCAATCAATTTAAAATTGATTGATATTAATCTCCAAAAATATTAAGTCATCCTCATTTGATGAGGATTCCCTAAGATAAGGGATTATGATTTAAATTTATCCACATCTAATTAGATTAGATAATTTTAATTAAAATTGAAAGTCAACTTGAGTAGATGATATCCTAATCCGATTAGGATAGATTTTAATTAAGATAAATTCACTAATAAATTAAGACTTCTAATAACGATTAGAACTCTACAATTATTGAATGGATAATACAAGATTAAAAGGTGGATAAGGATCTTCCTAAAATATTTAGGACACATGATTTGGATCATGAAACCTTTTGAAATAATTTATGATAGATGTTCAAATTATGAAGTTTCCTAAATTGGTTCAGGCTTGTATTTAAAGAAGTTTAATTAGAATGAACTTACTAACACAATTAATTCAAATATGATTTGAGCTAGCTGAAGGCCTTGATATGATCAATTCCTTTACTAAGTAATTTAAAAATATATATATATTACTAAATCGTTTCAAACCTAAGCACCAAATGATTTGAACTATGACCCTCAAATGTTGAGTGACATTTTTCAAATGAACTACAAGATCATCATCATATTGAGCATGTTTACTTTATATGTTTATAAATGGAGTTGAAAAGTCCACAACCATTTTAGTAGAACAGCATGTGATAGATTTAATTTTATGCGATATATTAAATGCTATGCATGCTAATCAAATGAGACCTTAATAAAATGAAAAGTATAAAATCCCTGGGTAAATATCGAGTCACATACCATGTATGATTAAGTTGCCTTCCACCATATAGCAAGATAACCTGGCTGCTTTTTTAATCGGAGGCTTGTTGAGCACACTCAAGGCCACACTTTTACACGAGTATGTTTGAGCTATTAGTGGGTCTTACTCAACTAATTTCATAAATTCCGGATGCTTGGAAACTTGATTATTATGGAAACTAGAGGCAAAGGCTAGGTGAAATATGATATGTTTAGGCAATGTGTTGTCACTTAGTTGATCTAGGAGTTGCATAGAGATACAATTGGTAAGCTCAGTTACCTACCTAATCTATCTACCATGGTTTGTTGAGCACACTCAAGGCCATGACTAGATGGATGGGATCCTAGCCCACTAAGAGAATCCTAGTAGAGATCTCTTGAGGTGATATGAAGGGTTATCATCTTGTAAAAAATAGAGGGAGAACTATTTAAAAATTTAAAACCTTGTTTTAAATAGTTTATGCATGATGTTTACTTATTGGTTTATTTTATCTATTTAGGCATAATTTATATACATGGCTAATAATTTGTCACTGCAGCTGCTAAGAATGGTGTGTTTAAAGAATCGATGCAATGGAATAAAAAAATTGAAATAAAATAAAATCATGCCTCCTACGTTTGGATCACCTTGGTTGTTTAATGCAAAATTAAGCACCACATAAAATTAGAAAAAGTATACCTTTCCAAATGATATTGTAATCAAATGGATTCTTTTTGGTGATGAAAGAGTTCCAGCCATTCAATTGCTTGGCCTCCAATGATGCACACACGATTGCAACAGATCTTTCTTAAAGAGAGAGCTTTATGCCACGGGCTTGTGTTAGCAAGTGGACAACGATTTGTCCTCTTTTTTTAGTTTTGATTTCCAACAAAGAATCAAAAGAAAAGTTTTCAAAGAAAGAAAATGTCACGACCCGATACTCCCTTCGAGCCCGTGACAACCGCAGCGAAGCCTTGATAGACATTCATTACTTGAAATGACAACCAAGACTTTGCAAAGCTTTAATGTCAATTTTTCCACTTCCCTTGTGAGTGAAAGTTACGAAAATCATGTTTTAAAAGGATATGGACCATTTTCAAGTCAAAAACAGTCAAAAAGAAGTTTCTACTACACAAAGGTATTTTGATCATTTTTCTCAAATATTTTGAAACTTGCTGAAAATATAATATATAGGGGAAAAATACACATTTCATAACTATGAGACCTTGTCGAATTTGTTAAAAGCTGATATTGTACCTAGTGGTACAATTAAGTAAATCGAACTTTGAACTAGCTCAAAGAGAAATTCTAAGAGGAATTTGAAAATTCTGAAACCCACAGAAGCTTAGAATAGTGATTCGGAGTTCAAGGTCCAATTTGGAGTCAATTGGGAAAATTGACCGGTTAGGGACGAAACGACCATTTTGCCATTTGATGATAAAATGGAGATTTTTAGCCAAGATTTGATCACATTGGACCAAAAATAATTTTATGAAATACAGTTATGATTATTGGATTATAAAATGATGTTCAGCAGTGTAAAATTGTGATTTTCAGTGTTTTTGGAACATAAGGGCAAAATGGTAATTTTACCACTAGAGGACTAAACGGGAATTTTTTTGAAAGGATTTTACCCCATTTGGTTAATATTGATCAATATTAGTGTTACTTGAGGTTGGATAGTGAAAATAATATAATTTCGGTACATTTCGGAGTATAGGGGCAAAATCGTAATTTTGCCATCTTATGGGCAAAACGGTAATTTTCCACCACCAGAACATATTTTTCCAGCCATGGTCATCTTTTGATCATTTCATGATTTAGAATAATCATGTGGTGGAAAAGAATTGGAAGAAAAAGTCAAAAAGTTAGAAAAAATGGGCAAATAGGCATGCGACACATTGCATGCTTGATTATTTTATTATTAAAGCTTAAGAATCAGCCATTTCAACCCATTTTCTCTCTCTAATTTTGGCACACACCAGATTTAAAGGAAAGAAAAGAAGAACAAAAGGAAAACCAAGAAAACCTAGGTGGAAATCCAAGGAAAAGTGAGATTTTCAAGGAAAATTAATTGAAAAAGGTAATAATTCTTCACTTTGGCTTATGATCTACAATACCTATGCTTTTATTCTTCATTTCCATGGTTGAATATTGAGATATCATGATGAATTGAATTCTGAAAAATGGGTATGGAAGAGGAATGATTGTTGGACTGGCTTGATTCTAAACTATGTTAGTGTTTGGACATAGATTAGCATGTTATTAAGCAAAACCGTAAAAAAAAAATTTGATTTCCCCATAAATCACTCAAGGCCGAACCTAGTGTGTTGAGAAATAATGAGGAATTGTTTCATTTCAAATGAAATGATTTCATTTTGGAATGAAATAAATTAGAAAATGACAAATTAAAGTGAAAAAGTTTAGTAGGAAAAACTTCAGTGCTTATGCACTGTAATGACCGAATTTTTATCCAAAGAAATTGAAGGGTTTAAATGCTGAAAAATTGTTATTTAGAAATGGTATGTGGTGAATTAAGGTATTAGAAAAAGAATGGTGCAATTTGGAATCAAATCGGTCGTATTGGCCAATTAATCGGGTAATCGATCGAAATTAGGCAATACCGCGTTAAAGAGATAATCGGGCGCATCTTTCATTTGCCTATCATGCGTTAGCAATTTAAATTAGTTTATATCAGTTTAGGGGCAATATAGTAAATTCTCTAATTTTTTTTGGTGTCAAGGTGGTAAGATGTCCGAAAAAGGCAAGGGAATCGCACCTGAAGACTATTAATCCGAGTGCACTCGGAATCCGGATTTTGACACTGTGAGTGAACTTGCATTTCAAATTTTTTTGAGAAATGCATAATGTATTGAAAATGGATAATCTAAATGATTTTATCCAAATTTCTTAAAAATACGTGCCGAGAACAAGCCCTTGAAAATAAATGATTTTATATGGTGAATTGTGGTATGCATGAAAGCATGAAATTATGTGGTGAATTGTGGTATGCATGAAAGCATGGAATTATGTGGTGAATTGTGGTATGCATGAAGGCATGAAATTGTTCTATCATATATGTGTAAATATGTGAGATGTATTGATATTTAATTGTGTTGATATATAACCGTACATGTGTACAATGTGGGGAGTACATGTCGGTGATGATGGGTGTAGAGATATGGGGAGTGATATTGTTTGTGCATGATGTGCACCATATAACTCTAGCTATGTGCATGATGTGGGGGTTGCACATGAGCTAGTGAGATTGACTGATATTGTTTGTGCATGAGAAGCACACGATAACTCTAGCTATGTGCACGATGTGGGGGTTGCACATGAGCTGGTGAGATTGAGTGATATTGTTTGTGCATGAGAGGCACATGATAACTCCAGCTATGTGCGCGATGTGGGGGTTGCACATGAGCTGGTGAGATAGTAGTGATATTGTGTGTTTGTGTGTGAAATTCAGTATCATTTAATTATAAATTAAATTGAAGTGAGGGGAAGGGTTTGGTAATAAATGGGATTAAAATGATTGTATTCCAAATATGTGCATCATGTTTTATTAACCCTTCCTGATATTATTGCTTATTCCTACCTAATGTTTGCTCACTGAGTTTTGTACTCACCGTTTTAAAATAATTCATGTTTTCATATCAGGAGATTGTAGAATCCTAAATCGCGGGATCACTCTAATTCATCTCCTGGTAGGTGTCCGGCATTCAATAGTTTCTCGTTTTTATTGTAAATATCTCCGTTGGAAGTCGTGGGTGTTTATTGTATTGTGAATACAATCTAATTATGTGAATATGTGTGAGCAATGTAAATTGCTAAATACATGACTGGTATAGTGCATGTATATTATTATTGATAATGCCATTGTGATTTGGCTGCGTCCACACCCGAGGAAAGGTGCGTGAGTATGTATGATTGGATATGCCATTGCTAAATTGGCTTTGTATGCACACAGGGTGCATCACATGTGTATGCATCACACAGTAGTACAATGAGTAAAGTAAATGGATAGGCTTGCTTGGGCTTAGTGAGCTATGCTCAATGGGTCCTTGCGCTGGTCATGGCAAGAGAATTTGGGTCGTGACAATGTTGGTATCAGAGCCCTAGGTTGTTTAGGTCCTAGGGTGTTATGGTCGGGTCCAGCGGAGAGTCAAGTGTTTTTATGGGATTTTTAGTTATGAACTGTGAGCCGCAGCACATTTCATAATTGAAAAACCGCATAAATTTCCAATCTTAGAAACTACCCTATTTCCGTAATTGTGTTTAATAACGGACGTTGCTATTGTCTAGGCAATAATGCCACTTAAGACACGGGCCACCTTGAGATGAGTGGGGGAGCAAGATGTCCCCATTGAGATGACTGATAGGCCACGGGCACCCACCCGTAGGGGTCGAGGTAGACGTGGTAGGGTCATTAGGCCGGTGAGGGCAGATACACCCGAGAGTAGAAGAGAGGATGGACAGCCTGTAGGTGAGACTGTTAGGCCACTGACTGGAGGTGTTATTGTTGAGGATTTGGCGGCAGGCCTGCAGGGAGTTAGTCGGGTTATAGAGATGATGGCAGCCTGAATGGATGATATACAGAAAGTAGTAGAAGGGAGACATGTGGAGCGAGAGTCCCTTAGTTCCCAAGGCCAGACAGTCTGCCAACCTCCCGAGGGTGACGAGGTCAGGTAGAGGTTTCACTCACTGACTTCCTGAAACTTAAGCCTCTATCATTTATGGGGTCAGATGCATCGGAGAAACCCTAGGTTTTCTTAGACAAGATGGAGAAGATTTGTAATGCTATGGAATGCTTTTGTTCTAGATCAGTGGAGCTAGTAGCTTTTCAGTTGGAGGATGTAGCACAGGAATGGTACGACTCCTTGCAAAGGGGTAAACTGACAAGTGCTGCATTGCTGAACTGGAATGAATTCGGCACAGCTTTCCTAGATCGATTTTGTGCGAAGTGCCATAGCCAAAGAGTTTGAGGCATTGGTGCAGACTCCGGGCATGACGGTGTCGGAGTATGATATAAAATTTACGCAGTTGTCTCGATATGTACCATATTTGGTTTCCACTGAGGAGATAAAAGTCCAAAGATTTGTGGATGGACTAGTGGAACCACCGTTTAAGGCTGTGGCCTCCCGAGATTTCCATACGTACTTTGTGACAGTAGACTGTGCTCAACGAATTGAGATGAAGATCGGTAAGAGCAGGACCGTTAAAGATAGAGCAAAAAGGGCCAAAACAGAGGGTTATCAAGGCCGCAGAGATTTCGGTGGTAGAATTTCATTCTCTAACTATCAAGGACCACATAGGGGATCAAGGTTTCCCCAACGGGGAAGTGATGTGACGAGTGTCAGCGCTGAGTCAGGACAGACCACTTTTAGTGGAAGGAGGCAGCCGCAAGATTCCAGGCAGAGTAGTCAAGTTATTCCGTCCTGCGATAATTGTGGGAGACCACACAAAGGACAATGCTATCGTCTTGTAAGGACTTGTTTTAATTGTGGCCAGCCTAGACAAATGTGGAGGAATTGGCCGATAGCCCAACAACCACAAGGTTTGGTTTGTGGTTCTACTCGACCAGCTTTGTCTACTCCTTCGACAACTGTTTCAACTGGCTAAGAAGTTAGCGAGACACGAGGTAGAGGTGCTGGTCCTTCTTCTCGGGGTAGAGCAGCTGGGTCTGGACATCAAAGTTTCACAGGAAGAGGCCAAGCGAGGGTGTATGTTTTAACTCACCAGGACGCCCAGACGTCCAATGCAGTAGTTTCAGGTACTCTTTCCATCTGTAATATGGATGCTAGAGTATTGTTTGATCTTGGATCTACTTATTCTTTTATCTCTCCATGCTTTGCATTTCGATTGGATAAAGATTGTGTTAGGAAAGAAGAACAATTAGTGGTATCTACTTCTTTGAAGGAGGCATTTGTGGCTGAATGAGAATATCAGTCCGGCATAGTCCAAATCAAGGATAAGAACACCCTAGTGAATTTAGTGGTGCTAGACACCTTGGATTTTGATGTGATATTGGGAATGGATTGGCTGTCACCTTGTCATGCCAATGTAGACTGTTACCATAAGATAGTTAGATTTGATTTCCCAGGTGAGCCATCATTTAGCATCCAAGGGGATAAAAGTAATGTTCTAACCAATTTGATATCAGCCATATCTACCAGGAGGTTATTGAGGCAGGGCTGTCAAGGTTACCTAGCAGTCGTAAGGGATAACCAAGTAGAGGTCGGAGATATAAGTCAAGTGACAGTAGTGAATGAGCTCATAGATGTATTTCCTGAGGAACTACCGGGATTACCTCCGGAGCGAGAGATTGAATTTTGCATAGACTTGATTCCTGATACTAGACCTATATCCATACCCCCATATCGGATGGCACCGGCAGAGCTCAAGGAGCTCAAGGATCAGTTGGAAGATCTACTAGACAAAGGTTTCATTCGCCCCAGTGTCTCACAGTGGGAAGCATCGGTGCTATTCGTAAAGAAGAAAAATGGGTCACTTAGACTATGCAATGACTACCGACAACTTAATAAGGTAACAATGAAGAATAAGTACCCACTCCCAAGAATAGATGATCTGGTTGATCAGTTACAAGGGGCACAATGTTTCTCTAAGATAGATTTACGATCTGGATATCATCAATTGAGGATCCGGAATGAAGATGTGCCAAAGGCCGCATTTCAGACCAGGTATGGACATTATGAGTTCTTAGTGATGTCGTTTGGGCTTACCAATGCCCCTGCAGCCTTTATGGAATTGATGAACCGAGTGTTCAAGCCCTACCTGGACAAGTTTGCAGTGGTATTCATTGATGATATCCTGGTCTACTCGAGGAGTCGAGAGGAGCATGAGCAGCATCTTAAGATATTGCTCCAGATTTTGAGAGAACATCGATTGTATGCCAAGTTCTCCAAATGTGAGTTCTGGCTTGAAAGTGTTGCATTCTTGGGACATGTGGTATCTAAGGATGGGGTACAAGTAGATCCAAAGAAAGTTGAGGTAGTGGAGAAATGGCCGAGGCCAACATTAGTTACGGAGATTAGAAGCTTTTCAGGGTTGGCAGGCTACTATCGTCGATTTGTTAAGGATTTTTCGAGAATAGCCGCCCCTCTAACCAAGCTGACACGAAAGGATACAAAATTCGTGTGGTCAAATACTTGTGAAGATAGCTTTGAGAAGCTTAAGACATGTCTCACCACAGCTCCAGTGTTGAGCCTACCATAGGGCACAGGGGATTATACAGTATATTGTGATGCCTCATTGGTTAGTTTAGGATGAGTGTTAATGCAACATGGGAAGGTTATTGCATATGCATCAAGACAACTTAAAAGGCATGAACAGAGCTACCCCGAACACGATTTGGAGATGGCAGCAATTGTGTTTGCCTTAAAGATCTAGAGACATTATTTGTATGGTGAGACTTGTGAGATTACACTGACCATAAAAACCTAAAGCATATATTTCAGCAGAGGGATCTTAACTTGAGACAACGTAGATGGATAGAGTTGCTGAAGGATTATGATTGTACTATTCTTTACCATCCTAGTAAAGCTAATGTAGTGGCAGATGCCCTAAGTCGAAAGTCGATGAGTAGTCTAGCACATATCTCTACAGACATGAGAGATTGTTGGTTAGAGAGATGCATAGCTTGGGAGACATGGCTGTACATTTGGAAGTCTCAGAGACAGATGCATTGCTAGCTCATTTCAGAGTAAGGCCTGTCCTAATGGACCGAATTAAGGAAGCACAGAGTAAAGATGAGTTTGCAGTGAAGGTCTTAGAGGATCCTCAGGGAAAGAAAGAGAAAATGTTTACCAGAGGCGCAGATGGGGTGTTGAGGTATGGAACCAGACTCTATGTGCCAAATATCGATGGGTTGAGGAGAGAGATATTGGAGGAGGCTCACATGGCAGCCTATGTGATACATCCAGGAGCTACAAAGATGTATCAAGATTTGAAGGAAGTGTACTGGTGGGAAGGACTTAAGAGAGATGTGGCTGAGTTTGTTTCCAAGTGTTTAGTGTGTCAACAGGTTAAAGCAGAGTACCAAAGGCCTGCAGGGTTACTACAGCCATTACCAGTGCCTAAATGGAAGTGGGAGCATATTGCAATGGATTTTGTGACGGGTTTGCCTCGAACTAGTGGGGGTTATGACTCGATTTGGGTTATAATAGACCAGTTGATGAAGTCAGCTCACTTTCTTCCAGTCAAGACCATTTATGGAGTTGCTCAGTATGCCCAACTCTATGTAGATGAGATAATACGGTTGCATGGCATCCTTGTTTTTATAGTGTCGGATAGAGGGACATAGTTTACTAGTAGATTCTGGGAAAAGTTACAAGAAGTATTGGGCACTAAGTTGGATTTTAGTACAGCTTTCCACCCCCAGACTGATGGACAGTCTGAACGAACCATACAAACTTTGGAAGACATGTTGAGGGCATGTGTAATAGAGCTTGAGTCAAATGGGGTCGGTATTTACCCTTAGTGGAGTTTGCTTACAATAACAGTTTCCAATCTACCATCCAAATGGCACCATTTGAAGCACTATATGGAAGGAGGTGCAGGTCACCCATTGGATGGTTAGAGATGGGTGAAAGGAAACTTCTGGGGCCTGAGTTGGTGCCGGACGCCACTGATAAAATTTGTATGATTCGCTAGAGGATGCTTATAGCCCAAAGTAGGCAAAAGTCTTATGCTGATAACCGACGGAGGGATTTGGAGTTCCAAGTGGGAGACCATGTATTTCTAAAAGTCTCGCCAACCAAAGGGGTAATGAGGTTTGGTAAGAAAGGGAAATTAAGCCCTAGGTATATAGGACTCTTCGAGATCTTAGAGAAGGTCAGAGTAGTGGCATACCGATTGGTATTACCGCCAGACCTTTCTAATATACACCCTGTGTTTCATGTGTCTATGTTGAGGAAGTATAATCCGGACCCTTCACATGTGATACAGCATAAAACTATTCAATTACAAGATGATTTGAGTTATGAGGAATAGCCGGTAGCTATCCTTGACAGACAAGTCAAAAAGCTTCTATCAAAGGATGTAGCCTCAGTGAAAGTGTTGTGGCAAAATCACACCAGTAAAGAGGTAACATGGGAAGCTGAGGAGGAAATACGGACAAAGTATCCACACCTCTTCGATATGTAAAGGTAAGCCATTCTACTTTGCATTTAAATTCAGGGACCCAAATTCTATTAGTGGGGGAGAGTGTGAGACCTTGTCGAATTTGTTAAAAGCCGGTATTGTACCTAGTGGTACAATTAAGTAAATCGAACCTTGAACTAGCTCAAATAGAAATTCTAAGAGGAATTTAAAAATTCTGAAACCCACAAAATAGCTTAGAATAGTGATTCAGAGTTCAAGGTCCAGTTTGGAGTCAATTGAGAAAATTGACAAGTTAAGGACAAAACGGTCATTTTGCCATTTCATGGTAAAATGGAGATTTTTAGCCAAGATTTGATCACATTGGACCAAAAATAATTTTACGAAATACAATTATGATTATTGGATTATAAAATGATGTTTAGCAGTGTAAAATTATGATTCTCGGTGTTTTTGGAACACAAGGGCAAAATGGTAATTTTACCACTAGAGGACTAAACGGGAATTTTTTTGAAAGGATTTTGCCCTATTTGGTTAATATTGATCAATATTAGCATTATTTGAGGTTGGATAGTGAAAATAATATAATTCTGGTACATTTTAGAGTATAGGGGTAAAATCGTAATTTTACCATCTCGGGGGCAAAACGGTAATTTTCCACCACCAGAACATATTTTTTCAACCATGGTCATCTTTTGATCATATCATGATTTAGAATAATCATGTGGTGGAAAAGAATTGGAAGAAAAAGTCAAAAAGTTAAAAAAAATGGATAAATAGGCATGCGACACGTGGCATGCTTGATTATTTTATTATTAAAGCTTACAAATCAGCCATTTCAACCCGTTTTCTCTCTCTAATTTCGGCACACACCAGATTTAAGGGAACGGAAAGAAGAACAAAAGGAAAAACAAGAAAACCTAGGTGGAAATCCAAGGAAAAGTGAGGTTTTTATGGAAAATCAATTGAAAAAGGTAATAATTCTTCAATTTGGCTTATGATCTACAATACCTATGCTTTTGTTCTTTATTTCCATGGTTGAATATTGAGATATCATGATGAATTGATTTCTGAAAAATGGGTATGGAATAGGAATGATTGTTGGATTGGCTTGATTCTAGACTATGTTAGTGTTTGGAGATAGATTAGCATGTTAGCAAGCAAAACCGTAAAAAGAAAATTTGATTTCCCCATGAATCACTCAAGGCCGAACCTAGTGTGTTGAGAAACAATGAGGAATTGTTTCATTTCAAATGAAATGATTTCATTTGAAATGAAATAAATAGAAAATGACAAATTAAAGTGAAAAAGTTTAGTAGGAAAAACTTCAGTGCTAATGCACTATAATGACCAAATTTTTATCCAAAGAAATTGAAGGGTTTAAATGCTGAAAAATTGTTATTTAGAAATGGTATGTGGTGAATTAAGGTATTAGAAAAAGAATGGTGCAATTTGGAATCAAATCGGATGTATTGGCCAATTAATTGGGTAATCGGTCAAAATTAGGCAATACCAAGTTAAAACGATAATCGGACGCATCTTTCATTTTCCTATCATGCGTTAGCAATTTAAATTAGTTTATATCAGTTTAGGGGCAATATAGTAAATTTCCTAATTTTATTTTGTGTCAAGGTGGTAAGACATCCGAAAAAGGTAAAGAAATCACGCTTGAAGACTATTAATCCGAGTGCACCCGGAATCTGGATTTCGACACTATGAGTGAACTTGCATTTGAAATTATTTTGGGAAATGCACAATGTATTGAAAATGGATAATCTAAATGATTTTATCCAATTTCTTAAAAATACGTGCTAGGAACAAGCCCTTGAAAATAAATGATTTTATGTGGTGAATTGTGGTATGCATCAAAGCATGAAATTATGTGGTGAATTGTGGCATGCATGAAAGCATGGAATTATGTGGTGAATTGTGGTATGCATGAAGGCATGAAATTGTGCTGTCATGTATGTGTAAATATGTGAGATGTATTGATGTTTAATTGTGTTGATATATAACCGTACATATGTACAATGTGGGGAGTACATGTCGGTGATGATGGGTGCAGAGATATGGAGAGTGATATTGTTTGTGCACGATGTGCACCCTATAACTCCAGCTATGTGCGCAATGTGGGGGTTGCACATGAACTGGTGAGATTGAGTGATATTGTTTGTGCATGAGAGACACACGATAACTCCAGCTATGTGCGCGATGTGGGGCTCACACATGAGTTGGTGAGATAGTGGTGATATTGTGTGCTTGTGTGTGAAATTCAGTATCATTTAATTATAAATTAAATTGAAGTGAGGGGAAGGGTTTGGTAATAAATGGGATCAAAATGATTGTATTCCAAATATGTGCATCATGTTTTATTAACCCTTTCTGATATTATTACTTGTTTCTACCTAATGTTTGCTCACTGAGTTTTGTACTCACCGTTTTAAAAAAATTCATGTTTTCAGATCAGGAGATTGTAGAATCCTAGATCGCGGGATCACTCTAATTCATCTCCTGGTAGGTGTCCGGCATTCAATAGTTGCCCGTTTTTATTGTAAATGTCTCCGCTGGAAGTCGTGGGTGTTTATTGTATTGTGAATACAATCTAATTATGTGAATATGTGTGAGCAATGTAAATTGCTAAATACATGACTGGTATAGTGCATGAATATTATTATTGATAATGCCATTATAATTTGGCTACGTCCACACCCGGGGAAAGGTGTGTGAGTATGTATGATTGGATATGCCATTTCTAAATTGGCTTTGTATGCACACAGGGTGCATTACGTGTGTATGCATCACACAGTAGTACGATGAGTAAAGTAAATGGATAGGCTTGCTTGGGCTTAGTAAGCTATGCTCAATAGGTCCTTGCGCCGGTCATAGCCCGGGAATTTGGCTCGTGACAGTAACTAAAAATAAGTTTTAATGTTTAAAACATTCATTTAGAGTTAAATTATAGCTAATAGAATAAAATAAAAATATTGAATAAAATATTGCATTTTCTTATAAAACAATATTTTTAGAACGCTACGTGAATAATTTTTACAACGTAAGAACAAAATAATTTCATGCATATAGTAACATAGATAACCAGAGTATGGAATTTAATTTACAATGACATGTGGGTCGTTGAATGACGAAAGTGAATGAGACTGTAGACCTACTATCTCAAAGGATGCAAGTCCACACGCAACCCTCGACAAAGTCTGCTATCTGCAGATGACTCAGACCTTGAAATGGGTGGAAAAAAAGAGGGTGAGTTTTTATAAACTCAATGAGTAAACAAATATCATCTAAAATATCTAAAGTTGAGTAAATGGAGACAACTTAAAATAACTCATTGTACTATGATTCATAACATTTCAAACTCATTTCAACTAAATAAATAAATTCATTTCACTCAAATAAGCAACATGGCTTATGAATTTCTTAAAAATTTGGCTCGTGCCAAAAGTCATTCTCGAGGATACCTTGGCCTGGGCATCCAACCGAGTCTGCCAAGGTTGTTAAAAAGTCAGGTACGTATAAAACATATTTTTACATTTGGAAACACGTTCGTTCCTTGGCGTTGGCTAAGTTCACCCTCACTTGGTGGTTCGGCGTGAAGTGAACTTTAAGGTTTACCTCAGAAGTTACACTCTGCGCCTCTCGGATCGAGGTAAAATGTCAATCCCAATGCTAAAATATCTGTCATGTCATATATATATATATTTGACATCATGTTTGCATACTAGATTATCTTGAAAAAATATATAAAAGTCGGTATTGTGCTTAGAAATACAACTAAGTCGACTTATGCCTTGAACTAATTAAAATAGGGATTTTAAGGTGAAATTGGAAATTTCACAGTATAGGGATGACTGAAAATGGTAATTCAGAGTTAAGGTCCGATTTGGAGTTAATCTAAAATTTTTGAAATCTAGGGGCAAAATGGTCATTTTGCCATTTAAAGACAAAATGGGAATTTTAGAAAAGATTTTAACCATATTTGATGAAGATTGATCATATGGAGTATAATATGAAGTTTAGTAGTGAAAAATTTTAATTCTCAGTATTTTAGGACCATAGGGGCAAAATAGTAATTTTTCACCCCCGACACTTGTAAAATTTATGGATTTTATTTATTGTGGGAATGGATAAATATGGCATAAAATGTGGTGGAAAATTTAAGTGTAAAAGTCAAATAAATAAATTACGGACCAATTATATTATGCCATGTGTCAAGCTATGATTTATTTAATAATAAACATGAAAAATCAGTCCACAAACCCCCGATTTCACTCCCATAGTCAGCCAAACAAGGAGAGAAAGAAACCAAAGGAAGAACAAAACACTAGGAGGAGAAATTCAAAGAGAAAGTGTGGAAATCCAAGGAATCAAGCAAGATAAGGTGAAATTTCTTTATTTTTACTTGAGATCTACAATACCCATACTTTATTTTCTCATTTCCATGGTTGAATTGCTTGTTTTCATAATGAATGAGTGCCTGGCTGAATGGGTATGGGGAGAAATTCATGATGGGATTGGCTTGAATTTAAGTTAAGTTAGTGTTTTCGATTACTTAATGATATGTAGTATGGAAATAAGTGAAGAAAAACACCTATACCTTGGAAATCTTCAATGGCCGAATGTCCCATGTTGTGTGTGGGTGGTGGATTGATTTAGTTTCAAGAGAAATTGGTTAGGAAATGGTAAATTATGATGAGAAAATTAAGTAGGAAAAATCACGGTGTTAGTGCACCACAATGGTCGAAACTTTTAAGGAGCATTGTGAAGGTGATTAAGCTGAATTTTAGGTTATTTGAATTGTGTTTGGTGAATTGACGTATTGGAAAAGAAATGGTGCAATTTGGAGCTAAATTGGACGCGTTAGTCATTTAATCAGGTAATAGGCCGAATTATATCAACACCGCGTTTAGGCAATATTCGGATAAATTTGCATTTCATATCATGCATTAGTGGTCTAAATTAATTTATTACAGTTTAGAGCAATGTAGTAAATTTCTTGATTTTGTACTGTGTCAAGGTGGTGAGTCCTCCGAGAAAGGTAAGGAAATTGCACTCGAGGATCACTAGCCAAAGTACCTCGAAAATCTGAACTTTTGAAAAATTATGAGTAAACTTATTATCGCCTTAATTATCTAGAGTATATTTTATCCAATTCAGTGATTCGTGGAAAAATAAATTTAATTAGTGAATTGCCTTGATTTATGAGAAAAATAAGAATTTATGAAATAAAATGAACTTTTATAAATTCATTTGAAAATTGAATACTGGTTTTGAAATTAGAGTAATTGGAGACCCTTTGCTTTGTTATCAATTATGATCTGAACTAGATGGCTTATGATAAATTGGCATGATTAGCCGAATTGAATTTCATGTTCAAAATTATGAATTTTCTATTTTTTCGGAATAGACTGTGTGATGAATAAATTGCCAAATCATGCAATTGGATATTTGATTGATTGGTGGGTTATAGAATTCTCATTGCAGTGACGGGTTTTCATGACCAGCCTATTTATAGGGGCACGGTAAACCCTGTGTATTATACCTCTGATGAGAGGCGCGGAAGGTAACTCTTGAGGTATGATAGAGTTCACCTCACGCCGAACCACCACATGAGGGTGAACTCATCTAACACCAAGTACCGGTTGCATTTTCATAATTTATGAAACATCAACAGCCTGGCGGTCTTGGTTAGATACCTCGACCAAGGTATCCTTGAGAATGAATTTTTTGCAAGAGCCAAGATTTTCTGGGAATCATAAACCTATTCAATTATTTGAGTAAAATGATTTTATTTTAATTGATTGTAATGAATTCTCGTGTTATGAAATTCTTTTGAGTTGAGAAGTTTTCATTGTCTCATGTTACTCGCCTTTAGATATTTTAGGAGATATCTGTTTACTCACTGAGTTGTGTAAACTCACCACTCTTCTTTCCAACCTTTTAGGGCTAGATTAGTTAGTAGATAGCTGAGCGTGCTGAGGACTACAGTTGGGCTTGCAACCTCACCAATAGTAGGTTTACTGTCCTTTTTACTTTTGAACAATTACAGGCCCACGTGTCACTGTAAATGTAATTGTATACTCCAGTTATCTTTATTATTGTATGAAAGAATTTATTTTGCTTTTACGTCCCAAAATTTATATACGAATTGTTCTATAGAAATTATTTTATAAGAAATTAGAATATTTTCTTGAATATTATTATTTTATTCAAATAGTTATTATTTTAATAAAAAATGGTGTTTTAGATGTCTAATTTCATTTTTAACTATGACATACGCGTTTTCCACTCATTTGATATATTTTTAGTCGCATTCGAAAATTTTGAGGAAAAATGATGAAAATGTCCCTATGAGGCGAAAAATATTTTTCCATTGTTTTGAATGGGAAAAAGGTTAAAATCTCTTAAGATATGATGTTTGGCAATGGTTGCTCATGGGGAGGTAAGGAACCGATATAAAAGCCTTGCGAGGTTTCAGTCGGTATTCGGGGTATGAATGCCTATCGAGAGTTCACGACGGTTATCACGGGCTCGATGGGAGTTCCGGGTCCTGACATAAAATATAACCGGGTTTATCGTGCCCCTCTAATAGGCTGGTCCATGGAAACCCGCCACTATAGTGACTAATAAATATCCCCACCAAATCAATAAAAGTTTTAACAGCATGACATGGCAATTACATTACTACCCAACCTGTCAAAGCAAAACAAACAATTCATATAATTTCAACACAATTTCCAATTCAGCCATTCATGCCAATATTGCCATAAGCCATTCAATTCAAACCATAAATTTACAACACAAGCAAACAGTCTCCAATTACTCAATTTTTAAAATCACCATTCAATTTCAAAATGATTTATAAAACTCATTTCAAAATGATTTATAAAACTCATTTCAAAATGATTTATAAAACTCATTTCATTTAATCACATTTTACTTATAAAACAGAAGGATTTACCATTTAAACTCATTTTCCTATAAAATCACAAAAACGAATGAAAACTACTTTAAATAATCAAGACGATAACAAGGTTACTCACAACATTGGGAGTCGAAGTACTCCTAGTGCCGGGCTTCGGGTACAATCTCTTTACCCCTATTAGAAGATTCACCACCTAGACATAATGCACAATAAGCAATTAACTATATTTGTGCTAAACTAGTATAAAACTAATTTAGGCTCTATATGAATACATGAAATGGGATGCGAAATATTCGGATAATCATTTAAATACGGTATTCTACGTAGGTCTAATTGTGTATCGAAATAAAATGATATTGACCTAATTCGATCTATACCCCGGTTAATTGGCCAATACATCCAATTCAATTCCAAATAAACTCATTCCACTTCCAATACTCCAAATCATCAAATAAAAGTTAGATAACATGAATTATAGCAAAATCATCCTCAACTAAAAATTCGACCATGGAGGGTTCATGAATAATATGTGGTTTTTCATGCTTGATTTTTACACTTTACATCATAAAACAACTAAAAACACCTAAATAGCATGAAATTCATCAAAGACCATTATCCAATTTCTCTCTTGAAAAGTTCAGCCAATGAGTATGAGTGAAGGGCATGAATTTCTTGCTTGTTTTTCATGCTAAACATCAGCAAACAACTAAAAACACTAAGATATCTTGAAATCTAACCAAATAAATCATGAAATCTTCTCTCTCTAAATTCGGTCAGCCATGAATCCTTCATGAGATCTTGAGTTTCAACCATGGTAATTGAAAAATAATGCATAGGAAAGGTAGATCACAAGCTAGAATTAAAAAATTTTACCTTTACTTGCTCGATTCCTTGAAATCCACCAATTTTCCCTTGAATTTTCTTAGCTAGGGTTTTGTTCTTTTCTTTCCCTTTGTTCTTTGTTTTGGCCAGCCATGAAGAGTGAATATGAGAGGGTTTATGTTGGTTTTTATAAGGAAAATTATAAAAGGATGAAAACTTGCCATGTGTCACCATATAATTGTTCCATTTTAAAACTTAATAATTAAGCATTCTCCCACCACCACATGATTATCCAGGGGTCAAAATGATGATGGGTGAAGTCCATGGGCTGGAAAAGTGTATGGTGGTGTAAAATTCCAATTATGCCTTCATGGTCACGTAAAATGACCGTTTTGCCCTTATGCTTGAAAAGTGTCAAAATTGAAAATTTTCACTTATTAAGCTAAAATTATGTTCCAAATAGTAGAACTTGATCAAAATTTTATCCACCATTCCAATTTTACCCTTGAGTGGGAAAATGACCATTTTGCCCCTATGTTATGAAAATTTCAATTTGACTCCAAATCACCATAGTAGGTCATTCTTAGATTCAATGACTCTCAATCGCATCTTAAAATCTCTATTTGAACTATTTCTAGGCTTACATCAACTTAGTTGCACTACTAGGTACACTGTCGACTTTTGATGATTTTTTTGAGGTATTCAAGTATGTAAGCATGTTGTCAAATACATGAATGACATGACAAGTATATTATGGGGCTAGGCTTGACAGAAAATAAACGTCTCAAGAGTGGCAGCACTAAAGAAAAAAAACTATTTTTTTCTTTTCTTCTCTCTAAAAAAAGAGTGGCTAGAATTTGATATTTATATTTAGGTTTAACTTTTTGAAATTTACAAAATAAGTCCTTAATACTATAACAATTATAATATTTAACCAATACCTGATTACACTCTTTTAATTAGGCCCTTAGTAGTTAAAACCTAGAATTTGATTTAAGTCTAACTTAAATCATCACACTTTCAATTTAATCCAAATTGCAACCTTTGTGTGTGACTCATTAGGTTCCTAACATGATGGCAATCATATTGAATTATAATATTACTAATTAATTAATTTAAATGAATTATATTCAATTTTAAATTAACTAATTCAATTCCATAGACCATGATTGGCGTCTAGCAATGCATCGTGGCCACCCAAGTGTTAGGAGAGTCAAAGGATTCTTTGACAACCTTTCAATGTACAGTTTTTTAGTGTAATTCATTCCCGCATCATATATCCCAAAGATGATAAGAGCTTGGTGTAATGCCTACTCTTATTGATCTCTATATTTGTTCTTGCAGTTAGATCATTAGCTTTATAGAGACTTATGAAACTCATTTCATAATCTCCTAATCACCTTAGCCAAGGATTTGATTAAGCTCATATCAACCAAGAACTAATGAGATATTTCCCCTTGAATCACTTGGGGTGATGATTCCTATCTTGACCACTCATTTGCCTTCACATGCTTCATGCTATACCCAAAAACATTCTATTTTGGCATCCTTGGTTAGGCACCCGTAGGACTGAAATCAAAGCATAGCACTCCAGACATAATACAACTTGGTGTCTCAAGTCTAGGGAGTATTTACACAACTCACACATGAGAAGTATTGCATAGACACTTGAGTGAAATACCAAATGCACTTTTCATGGCGAGTCATGTTCAATGAACTTGCTCTCCCATGGCAAACACCCACATACTAGTTCCAAGTATCTTTATACTCAACATATGAAAACGATTGCTTTAATGATCAGGAACTTATAGGAACAATGCTTTAATGCATAAGGATTTCATAATTGTATCGTAATACAATTCTTTTGCAAAGCATATATAGTTCCATGGGCTTTATCTATATAAGTACAAAAGGTAATTGTCAAACCCTACTCTATAAAATAATTACGATGTCATTTACATGCTCAAAACAATGTTTGCATATTTAGGAAGTTTCAGAAATCGTTAAAAGACAATATTGCCCCTAATGGTACCATTAAGTCGATTAAGCCTCGAACTAGTTCAAATAGGAATTTTAAGGTGAAATTAAGAGTTTCACAGTCCATGGATGACTCAAAATGGTAATTTGGAGTTCGAGGATCAAATTGGAGTCAAATTGAAAATTTCACTATCCAAGGGCAAAATGGTCATTTGCCACCTATGGACAAAATGAGAATTTTTAGAAAAGATTTTTTTTGGCTCCATTTGACTTATTGGAGTATCATTTGAGTATTGGAGTATGATTTGAGGTTTAGAAGTGAAAAATTTTAATTTCGGTATAATTTGGAGTATATGGGTAAAATGGTAATTTTGCCACCTTGGGGGCAAAACGGTAATTTTGCACCCCTAAAGCATTTTTCCAGCACATGGTCTTCACCCATCATTATTTTTGACATTTGAATAATGAATGGTGGAGATTTAAAGCTTAAAAGATAAGAATTTTAAAAAAATAGACCAATCATGGAATGCCATGTGGCAAGTTTAAATTATTATATTATTTAACTATAAAAATCAGCCCGCACCACCATTTCTCTCTTATAAGGGTTGGCCTTGGCAAGAAAACAAAGGGGAAAAGAAGAACAAACCCTAGGTGGAAAGAAATTCAAGAGAAAAATGTGGATTTTCAAGAAAATCAAGTGAAAAAAGGTAAAATTTCTTGATTTTAGTTTATGAACTATTTTTCCTATGCATTTTCCCTTAATTTCCATGGTTGAAAAGCATGCTTTCATGGTGAATTCATGGCTGGTCAAAATGGGTATGGAGAGAGAATGATCTTGGATTGGTTTGATTTTTAGGTATGTTAGTGTTTCTTAGGTGATTAATGATGTGTAGCATGAAAACAAGTGAAGAAAACCACCAAAGGTTTGGCGCCCATCAATAGCTGAATTCTCTAAGTGAATAATGAGGAAGAATGGGATGTTATTCTAGGTGATTTGATTAAGAAATAATAGTTTTTTGGTGTACGAATTAATGAATTATGGAGAGAAAATTAAGTAGTAAAAATCACGGAGTTAGTGCACCATTGTTGGTCGAAAGTTCCAAAAAGAAAAGTGAAAATAAATTTTATCTAATTGTGTGTTAATTAGTTTGTGTTTGGTGAATTGAGGGATTGGAAAAGAAATAGAGCAAGTTGGAGTGAAATTGGACGCATTGGCCAATTTATCGGATGAAAAATCGACTTAGGCCAATACCAAGTCTAGATGGCTACCCATGCATTCTTCATTTCATATCATGCATATATATCGAGCCTGAAATAGCTTATGACTGTTAGACACAATGTAATTAGAATTTGTGTCATGGATAATGTTTAGGTGGTGAGCTATTGGATTCGAGTAAATGACTGTACTCGCGGATTGAAAATAGGAGTATTTCTCATCCTAATATCATCAATGGACAATTTATCGTCTTAAATATCTAGAGTAATTACACTTGTTTGATGTTTTTATTGAATGGTGAGTTGAAATTATAAAATATTATGTTTTCCAATTAAAATGTCTTTTAATAAAAATGAGATTTATACTAGTTTTGAAATCAAATATTGTTTTGAGAAAATTGAGTATATGGAGATTGTGTTGAATTTATGATTTTTTATGTTATTGAAATGGTGGCTTATGACACTATGGTAGCATGATGGCTAAATTTTTGGGGTTGGCATGCAATATATGAACAGTTTTGGTTTGGTCTTGGTAGACTGGATTAAATTTTATTCGCCATATTATGCTACTGAAAATTTTATGGGTCTAGTGGCATACTAAAAGGTTACTGCAGTGGTGGGAGTTTTCGTGGACTGCCTATGAGAGGGGCACGGTAACCCAATTATATACATACCTCCGGGGGGAGATGTTGGGTGAAGTATCTCTTGAGATAAGATTTGAGTGCACCTCGCGTTCGAACCACCACGTAAAAGTGAGACTTAGTCAATGCCAAGGAACGGCTGTGTGTCAGATGTGAAAACATGTTTATGGGTATGGGACATTTAACAGCCTTGGTGGTCTCAGTGGGATACCTTGACGAAGGTACTCGTGAGAATGATTCTGGTAGGGGCCAAGTTTTTTTAGAAATTCATAAGCGGGGAAGTTTTGATGAAAAGAAATTGTTTGGTATGGATTGAAACAAATTTTGAGTTATGAATATTATTGAGATATAACGTTTTTATATTGTCTCCATCAACTCGGCTTTAGATGCTGTTGATGGTAATTGTTTACTCACTAGGATTTTATAATCTCACCCGTTTTTTCCTCACATTTCAGGCTCAGAATAGCCCGTAGTTAGCGGATTCGGTCAAGGACCATAGTGGACTTGAATCGACAAGAACTACAGGTTCACAATTCCTGATGCATTTTGGTTAGTTGTGGGCCCACGCGTCACAGTAGTTTAAATCTCATACTTTGGTTGTTTATATTATAGTATGTAATAATATATTTAAGTTTTACACTATAAAAATTATTTACTGATGGTTTTATAAAAATTATTTTATAAAAAATTAAATTATTATATTGAATATTTTTATTATATTAAATTAGTCAAAATTTTACTTTAAACAAACATTTTAGACTCATAAATTTATTTCTAAGCACGAAATATATGTTTTTTACTTACCTACTCCGTTTTAGCCAGTTTTGAGACTTTCGAAGAAAAATGATGAAAATACCTTAGTGAGCCAAAAAATAAACCCTAATCCTTTAAATTATGATATTTGATAACTATTGCTCACCGGGGAAGTACGAAAACTGATGCTAAGCCTTGCGGGGTTCCGATCAGTATTTCGGGTAATGAGTGCCTATCGGAATGTCGCGGCGGTTGTCATGGGCCCAATGGGAGTTCCCGGCCATGACAGTAATTAAATCACAAACTTATGGATAAAGAACTACCTCAATGTTACTATGAATATCTCAAAACTGCAATTCCCATACAACCGGGGATTGGCTTGTAGGGCTTATACTAACAATCTCCCACTAGCACTAAAGCCAATCGCCTATGTATCTAATACTGATGTTCTCAACAAGACGATTATGCTTCTGTTGGGACAGTGCTTTAGTGAGAGGATCAGCAATATTATCCTCAGTGGGTATACGCTCTATGCAAATGTCTCTTCTTCTAATGATCTCTCTGATCACTTGGTAACGCCGTAATATATGTTTAGATTTCTGGTGAGACCTTGGTTCCTTTGCTTATGCAATGGCTCCATTATTATCACAATACAAAGGTATTAGATCAATAATGTTAGGAACCACATCTAGTTTAGTAATGAACTTCTTAATCCAAACTACCTCTTTCGCTGCCTCAAACACAGAGATGTATTTGGCCTCGATTGTAGAATCTGCGGTCATCTCTTGTTTGGAACTCTTCCAACTCACTGCACCTTCATTAAGTGTGAACACATATCCACTTTGCGACATGTTATCATCTTTGTCAGTTTGAAAGCTTGCATCCGTATAACCGTTAACTTGGAGTTCACCTGCTCCATAAACTACAAATACATCCTTAGTTCTTCGTAAGTACTTCAAGATGTTTTTCACAATTATCCAGTGACTTTCACCAGGATTAGCTTGGTATCTACTCGTAACACTTAGAGCATAAGATACATCTGGTCTCGTGTAAAGCATTGCATACATGATAGATCCAATTACTGAAGCATATGGGATTTTATCCATACTATTTTTCTCTTCTTGATTCTTTGGACACATGTCCTTGGAGAGATCGATGCCTTGCAACATAGGCAATTGTCCCTTCTTGGATGCCATCATGCTAAACCCTTTTAGCACCTTGTCTATGTATATGGATTGTGAGAGACTGAGTAACCTTTTAGATCTATCTCTATAGATCTTTATTTCAAGAATATATGTTGCTTCTCCCAAATCCTTCATGGAGAATTGTTTGGACAACCAAATCTTCATAGATTACAGCAATAGTATATCATTTCCTATGAGCAATATGTTATCAACATATAACACTAGGAAAATAATAGCACTCTCACTAACCTTTTTATAGACACATGCTTTATCCTCATTATTTATGAAGTCAAACCCTTTTATAGCTTCATCAAAACGGATGTTCCAACTTCGAGAAGCTTACTTAAGTCCATAGATGGACTTTTGAAGCTTGCATACCTTATTAACATTAGCACTAGATATAAAACTGTGAGACCTTGACCTTTATAGACTTGTAATGAAAAGTAGATATGATAACACTAATCAGGGGTAATTTCGTCATTTTTTTAGTGAGCTCCTAGAAGTAGGTTTCAAACAATATTAAGGTCTAAGTAGGCCTAAGGCATAAATGAATGTTGAAAATAAGGGTAAAATAATAATAAAAAAAGAAATAGTGAAGATTTCCATAATAAGGGTAAAATGGTCATTTATCATCTCAGATCAAAATTTTTAAATTTTCATGAGCTAGAGTATTTCTAGGCTATTATGGGCCTGGCCCTAATGTCAAAAGAGTGAAAAGATGGCACAAAGAAATGGAGAAAGAAAAACTAACTTGGTAAGGGCATTTTCATAATTTAAGTAAAGTTGGATAAGCTTTAGCTATAAATATCATTTTTTCCCAGCAGCTTCTTCATATCTCCAACAGCTTCTTCTTTTTCTTCCTCCCATCATACGTTTCTTCATCTTCCATGGGGGTTTTTCTTCAAGCTTCCATAACTTTTCAAGTTAGCCTTAAATTTTCATGCTTTGTGCATCTTTTCACAAGTCCTTTGTGCTTTCTTACTCTTTCCCTTTAAAACCCTCAAAAGTCTTTCCATAATACTTTCTCTCACTAGTTGGAAATTTAGAGAGAGAAAGAGGGATTTTCCTTGATAGCTTGAGTATTCTTGAGAAGGAATTCAATTACCAAATTATCAAGGTGAATAATGAAATTGAGTTGAATTTTTAAGTTATTGATAATGGCTAGTAATTGGAGTTGTGAGTTGTTTTATTATTGAGGTTTGTTTATTTATTTCTAGTAATACTAGGGTGGAGAGAATAGATAACTACTTGATGGTAGTTGGAAGCTAGTTAAGAATAACTAGTAGAACGTGATTTAGGCAATAGCTTTTAGAATTATGGTTGTGTGAATTGAGTTGGTTTGTGATGCCATTGTGTGTGATAGGTTCCAACAAGGCCTCACATGTCCATTTGGAGCATTAGTTGAAGCTAGAGTCAAGCAAAAGAATCAAAAAGACCGGTGAGTGAACTTGCATAAAATGTTTTGGGATTAAGGCATATGTGGCTGATTGAGACATTTTAATTGTTTTTCTATAAAAATGCATGGGAACAAGCCTTTAGTGAAATGTTTTTGTGATGTGGAACATGATTGTGATGAATCTATATACCTCTATATGATGCTGATATGTATATAATAATATATGATATGTATTGTTAAGTAATTTGTTGTAATTTATATAACCGTGCGTGTGCACGATGTGGGGGGATGCGCATGCCGGTGATGACTAAATATAGCCGTACGTGTGCACGATGTGGGGGGATGCACATGCCAGTGATGACAGAGTGTGGGAGTGTGAAGGATGACATTAGTTGTGCATGATGTAGGGGTTACACATAAGCTGGTAATGTAGTGGTGATGTTTGTGGTTATATATGTGCAAATATATTTATGAAATAGGAAGTTTATGAATATGGTTTATGGTTGTAATGTATGTGAATCATGCATGTTGTACCTTGAGAAATGCTAACTATTTTAATTTACGTTTATTGCAGCAAAAATGGTTTCCTTTGTGTTCAACAAAAACTCTTTTCTTTATGCCCTGTTGTTGGCTGCAACAAGACTGTTTTTTGGTTGCAGCCAAAAACTCTTGGGTGGTTCCAGAGTCTCGTGCCCTGCTTTTACTTTGATAATTTTTTTAACCACCTTCCAATTAGAACTGTGTCAAGCCTAGCCCTAAAATACTTGCCATGTCATACATGTGATGGACAACATGTTTGCATATTTGGAAAGCCCCGAAAAATAATCGAAAGTCGGTATTGTACCTATTAGTACAACTAAGTTGAATTAAGCCTCGAACTAGTCTAAATAGGGATTTTAAGATGAAATTGAAAATTTTAAAGCCCCATAATGATTTAAAGTGGTGATTCGGAGGTCAAGGATTGATTTGAAGTCAAATCAAAATTTTTGAGATCTAGGGGCAAAATGGTAATTTTGCCATCCAACGTTAAAAATTTGAAATGTTAAATGAGATTTAACCAAATTGGACTAATTGGAGTATGATTTAAAGCTGACAAGTGAAAAATTTTAGTATCGATAGTTTTCAGAGCATATGGCGAAATAGTCATTTTGCCACCCTAGGGGCAAATTTATAATTTTTCACCTCCCAACACTTGTCAAATCTATGAATTTCACTCATTATTGGTATGGATAATTATGGCATTTTATGTGGTGGAGAAATAAAGTTTAAAAGATGAGTATTTAAATTATGGACCAATGAAATCATGACAAGTGTCAAGCCTTGAATTCTTTATTATTTAACTTAAAAATCAGCCCATATTTCCCCCATTTCAATCCCAATATTCGTCCAAACAAGAGGAAAGGAAAATAAGAAAGAAACAAAACCCTAGGAGGAGAAATTCAAAGGGAAATAGTTGGATTTCAAGCAATCAAGCTAGTAAAGGTAAAATTTATTGATTTTTACTTGTGATCTACCTTTCCTATGCTTTATTTTCTCACTTCCATGGCTGAAATCAAGGTTTGCATGAAGGAACCATGACTGGCCGAACATTGGGGGAGGGTTTTTGTGCTTGAATTTAGTTAGATTTCTTGCTAGATTAGCGTTTTTGGTTAGTTAGTGATGTGTAGCATGAAAAGTAAACAAGAAAAATTCATTTTCTCCCATTACTCATCATTGGCCGAAATTTCCATAGGGTGTGTGGATGATGGATTTGAAATTCTTTTAAGTGAATTAGTTAGAAAATGATGATTTTTGGTGAGAGAATTAAATAGGAAAAATTTTAATGTTGATGCACCACACCACCATGGCTGAAATTCCAAGAAACAATCTGATGAAGGTTTTTGCAATATTTCATGACATTTATCTAGTGTTTGATGATTTGGAATATTGAAGGAAAAATGGAATTATTTGGAGTTGAATTGGATATATTGGCAAATCAATCAGGTGAAAAATCAAATGAGGCCAATACCGATTTATTTAGGTATACAATGGAATTTGGAAAGGACACCGTGTTTAGATAGTTACTCGAATAGTTTGCATCCCATTTCATGTATATATATCGAGCCTGAATTGGTTTTATAATGGTTTAACATGAATGTGATGAATTGCTTATTGTGCATTATGTCTAGGTGGTGAGCAGTCTGATAAAAGTAAAGACATTGCGCTAGAGGATCAAAAATAAGAGTATTTCAAACTCCTAGTACAGTGAGCAACCTTACTATCATCTTAATTATTTGAAGTAGGTTTTTATCTGATTTTATGATTTTATGGAAAATGAGTTTAAATGGATAAATTTTTATGTTTTATAAACAAAATGTGATTTAATGAAATGAATTGAATGGCTTATGGCAATATTTGCATTAATGGCTGAACTGGTATCTATGTTGGAATTATATGTACTGTGTATTTAGCCTTGAAAGGCTAGGTAGTAATAAATTGTCATGTCCTGTGGTCGAAATTTTATGAATCTGGTGGTAGATAAAATAATTCCTACAGTTGAAGGTTATATGGACTAGCCTATGAAAGGGGGCACAAAATCCAGGTGTATTCTTACCTCAATCAGAGAGCCGTGTCGTGGGTGTCTCTTGAGGTAAAGTTTAGGTGCACTCCACACGGGCCACCACGTGAGAGTAAGACTTAGCCAATGCCAAGGAATGGCTTGTTTTCATATGCAAAAATGTGTTCATGTGTATAAGACATTTAATAGCCTTGGCGGTCTCGATCAGATGCCTCAGCCAAGGTATCCCTGAGAATGATTTTGGCAGGAGCCAAGTTTTTAAGAGATTCATAAGCCATGTTAATTATTCGAGTAAAATGATTCTATTTTACCCTATTGAAATGAGTTGAGATAAGATGAACTATAATACAATGAATGAATTTGAATTTGTCTCCATTTACTCAACTTTAGATATTTTAGATGATATTTGTTTACTCATTGGGATTATATAATCTCACCACCCTCCATTCCACTCCTTTCGGGCTTGGATTTGTCTGTAGATAGTAACTTTGTCAAGGGTTGCGCGTGGACTTGCACCCTTTGGGACTGAAGGTTCACTGCCTTCATTTCATTTGGTTAGTTGGGGCCCCATGTGTCACTGTAAATGTAATTTCATTTACCTATCATGACTCGAAACTCTCGTAGGGCCCGTGACAACCTCCGCGACGTCTTGATAGGCATTCATATCTCGAATACCCATCGAAAGCCCGCGCTCTCGTATAAGTTTTCTTATCTTCCCTGTGAGCGTAAATTTTTGGACATCATATTTTAAATAATTATTAGTCACTTTCAATCCCAAGTGGCCAGAAAATGATTTTCAACTCACGGGGGCGTTTCAGTCATTTTCATCGAAAAATTTTTGAATCTAGTTATTTAGAAACTTATGAGTGGAACACACGTATTTCAAAGTCGAAAATATATTTTGCTATCTAAAACATTCATTTTTAAAAGTAAAGGTGGCTACTAAAATATAATAAAAATATTTAATAAAATATCATAATTTCTTATAAAATAATATTTTTAGAACACTACGTAAATAATTATTACAGCATAAAGCAAAATATATTCATATGTACTATAATACAGATAACTAGAATATGAAATTTAATTTATAGTGACTTGTAGGCCTACAATGAACAAAAGTAGAGAGGACAGAAACCTACTGTTGATGTGGTGATAAGGTCAACTGTCGTCCTCAATAAACACAGCTATCTACAAACTAGTCTGGGCTTGAAATGTGGAGAATAGAGTGGTGAGTTTACACAACTCAGTGAGTAAACAAATATCTCCTAAAATATGTAAAGGCTAGTAAGAGGAGACAATGAAATCTTCACAACTAAACAGAGTTTCGTATTATGGAATTTCTTTTCAAATAGTTAAAATAATTTTTCATTTCATTCAAATAATTAATTAGGCTTATGATTTCCAGAAAACTTCGACACTTACCAAAAATCATTCTCGGGGATACCTTGGCTGAGGTATCTAACTGAGACCGTCAAGGTTATTAAGATTTCATAATTACTCAAAATGTAGCCATCCCTTGGCGTTGGTCGAGTTCACTACCACGTGGTGGTTCAGCTTGCAGTGAACTCTATCATACATCCGGAGTTACCCTCCGTACCTCTCATCAGAGGTATATCATACAGGGTTTACCGTGCCCCTCTAAATAGGTCCGGTCCACGACAACTCGTCTATTGTAGTAGCTATCAAACATCCCACCAAATTAACAAAAATTTTAGCAGCATGACTAGGCCATTTTAATACTAACCAGCCTGCATGGCAAACAACATTTCATATAGTTTCCAACACAATAACCAATCAACCAATCTTGCCACATTTTCATAAGCCATATCAATTTAAAAGTACAATTTATTATACAACAAACAATAGTCTCCAAGAACTTTATTTTTCAAAATTACAGTAGATTTCAAAACAATTTATGAAATAATTTCATTTAAACACATTTATTTATAAAACATAAAAACTTATCTTTGAAATCCCTTTTTCATAGAATTCACCAAAAACAGATAAAAATCACTTCAGATAATTGAGGCGATACTAAGTTCACTCACTGTTTTCAAAAGTTCAGATTTTAGGTGTACTCGGACTAACGATCCTCAAGCAAAATTTCCTTGCCTTTTTCGGAGGTCTCACCACCTTGACATAATATAAAATTAAGGAATTTACTACATTGCCCCTAAATTGAAATAAACTAATTTGGACTACTAATGCATGATATGAAATGCAAATTTGTCCGAATACCGCTTAAACGCGGTGTTGACCTAATTCGGTCGATCACCCGATTAAATGGCCAACTCGTCAAATTTCATTCCAAATTGCTCCATTCTTTTTCTAATATCTCAATTCACCAAACATTATTCAAATCACATCAATTTCAGGATTAAAATCCTCCCATTTCTTCATGGAAAAATTCAACCATTTGGTGCACTAACACCGTGATTTTTCCTACTTAATTTTTCCACCATAATTCATCATTTTCTAAGCCATTTCTCTTGAAATAACAACAATCCATCACACACACACTACAAGGTAGGTTCGGCCAATGAGGAATGAAGGGGAAAATGAATATTTTTCTTGTTGTTTTTCTTCTAAACATGCTTAACTAACTTTCAACACCAACATAGCTCAAAATCAAGCCAATCCAACATCATTTCTGTCTCCATACCCATTTGGCCAGCCCCTAATTCCCCATGAAAACATGCTTCTCAACCATAGAAATGAGAAAATAAAGCTTGGCTGTTGTAGATCTTAAGGAAAACTAAAGAAATTTCACTTTACCTTGCTTGATTTCTTGATTTCTCTCACTTTCCCTTTGATTTTTCCCACTTAGGTTTTGTTCTTCTTTTCTTCTAGTTTTGGCCGAATATGGGAGTAAAAATGAGGGTTTATGGCTGATTTTTATATGTTTAATATTAAATACTAAAGGTTTGACACATGGCATAAAGCCATAGGTCTAAAATTTAATTATTCGACTTTTTCAATTAAATTTTCCACCACATATTTATGCCATATTTATCCATTCCCACCATAATTAAAATCCACAAATTTGACAAGTGTTGGTAGTGCAAAATTACCATTTTGCCCCCGGTATTGTAAAATTACCGTTTTGCCCCTACACTCCATAAATATTGAGAATTTTAAAATTTTTCACTACTAAACCTCATATTATACTCCAAATGATTAATCTTGGCCAAAAATTTCATCAAATACCAAAATTTAAATTTTGGGTGGCAAAATGACCATTTTGCCCATAATTGGTCAATTTTCCTAATTGACTCCAAATCATACCTCGAACACCGAGTTACTATTGTAAGCCATCCATGGATTGTGAAATTCCCAATTTCACTCTTAAAATCCTTATTTTAACTAATTCGAGGTATAAATCAACTTAGTTGTACTTCTAAGTACAATACCGATTTTTATCTATTTTACCGAGATATTCCAATACATAGTCATGATGTCAGTCTATATGCATGACATGATAGATAATTTAGGACTGGGCTTGACAGGTTATCTATATTATGATATGTATGAATATATTTAACTTTTACGCTACAAAAATTATTTATCGATAACTCTATAAAAATTGTTTTATAAGAAAATAGAATATTTTATTGAATATTTTTATTATATTCTAATAGTTATAATTTCATATTAAATGAATGTTTTAGACACCCAGACTTATTTTCAATTATGAAATATGTGTTTTTCAACCATATACAACATTTTTAATTGGTTTCGAAATTTTTGAAGAAAAATGACCAAAATACCCCTGTGAGACAAAGATTATTTTTTTCTTGTTTTGAGTTGAAAACAATTTGTAATCTTTTAAGACATGATATTTGACAACGATTACTCACAGGGGAGATGAGAAAATTGATATGTAAGCCTTGCGGGGTTTTGGTCAACATTAGGGATGGTGAATGCTTATCAGGACTTCACGGCGGTTGTCACGGACTCGATGGTAGTTTCGGGACCTGACAATTAAGTCGGTATGAAAGCATTCGGTTTTAAAAATCTAAGCTTTTGGTTTTAAAATGTTTTAAAAATTTACAACGTCAGTGTGGCCCCAAGTTAAGCTAAGTCAGGTTAGATTGAATAGGATGCATTTACATATAGAGTCTGAGGTTGCTTAAACCTGCGTTGTTTTTCATTATAGATTATCATGCATCCACGACGTGAACACCCACCTCTCACTAGATTAACTGGGAGGGGAAGAGGTCGTTTCCAATATCTTCAGTTAGATGCAATAGAGGGGGAATCGGCTACATCCACTTTTCAAGTAACACCTGCTGCAGAGCAGACCAAGACTCCTCCACATCCTCCACCTCCTCTGCCACCTACCGGTATTCCGGCCATGCCTCCTAAGGTAGTTCAAGCATTGACAGCCTTATTTACTACTATTGTTGGTCATGCTCAGGCTGGTCAAGCCCCACCTACAGTGCCTCCAACTACTCTTTCAATTTCACCACCAATACAAGATGTATCTATTTCTAAGAAGCTGAAGAAAGCTAGGCAGCTAGGCTACACTTCTTTTACAAGTGAGTTGGATGTAACCGTAGCCAAAGATTGGATTAATTAGATTTTAGAGACATTCTCTGACATGAGATTAGATTATGACATGAAATTGATGGTGGCTACAAGATTATTGGAGAAGAGGGCCCGTACATGATGGAACTTAGTAAAAGCCCACTCTACTACTTCTCCAACTTGGTCAAACTTTCTAAGGGAATTTGATACTCAATATTACAACTATTTCCATCAGTAGGAAAATAAGAAAGAATTTCTAAGCTTGAAATAGGGAAACTTAATGGTAGAGGAATACGAGGCTCATTTTAATGAGCTAATGTTGTACGTGCTGGATCTGGTGAGAACGAAGCAAGATCAGGCTAGTTATTTTGAGGAAGGGCTCCGTAATGAGATTAGAGAATGAATGACAGTAACAGGCAGGAAGATACATAAAGAAGTAGTACAAATGGCGTTAAGAGCTAAGAAGCTTGCAAACGAAAATAGGAAAATACGTGCTGAGTTTGCTAAAAGGAGAAATTCGAGTGTATCCTTCAGTCAGCCACCAAAAAGGAGCAAAGATTGATTGGTTTCAGGAAGCACTACTTCTACTCCAATAGTATCTTCTTGATCCCCGTTTTCACAGACACAGTAAAGGCCTCCGAGATTTAGTAAGTTTGAGATGACTATTTCTAGGAAAAATTTCAAAGGGTCTAATAGATATGGAGAATGTGGGAATTATCATGTCTGGCTGTGTAGGGGGCTTGTACGATGTTTTCATTGTAATCAGCCTGGTCATATTAGGAGTGATTGCCCACAGTTAGGATAGGCTATTGTAGCTGCCCCGTCTCCACTAGCTTATATGGATGTGCAGATGAGAGATTCCTCTGGATTGCATCAAAGACAAGGAGTAGCTATACGGTTTGATGTGGAGAGTAATACCCTAGCATATCCACCTTTTAGACCATAGAGTCATTCTTTGGCAAGAATTTTTACTATAACAGAAGATGAAGCACGAGTCTAACTTGGAGAAAGTGAGTGAAAAATTAGATGAAAGTATAAGATAATGATAAGAGATGTCAATACCAAGTGATGAGAGTGTAAATAAAGATTTCAAGAATAATATAGTAAATGAGCTAAAATCTTAAGTGACAAATTAATGTCGGAATGCAAGAAGGATACAAAGTAATGTAGAGGCATGAAAGATGATCGAGGAAAAATGATGACTCTTAGGAATTGTGGTATTGCATCTTATGCAATGATCAAATCAATATAAATCTTTGAAGCATTAATAGGATTATAAAGCATATACACATATGTGGAGTTAGTGATGTACCCAACTAAAGTAAAGAATGGTTCTTAGTGGTTCGAGATTAGAACTCAATATATTTGATGAGTTGTATATATAATGTAATGATCAAGAATCCTATTAAAAGTTGACTTATGGCGACCTAAGGAGTTTTGGGGAAATGATCAAGGAAATGTAATCTATAGTGCGATCAACCCATATGAAATGGACTCATATGATTAAGAAGATTGACATTTCATAAATGCGAGATAAACATGAAGTATGTAGGAATAATTAAAGCCATTAACCTTCTCTAACATTGAGGATATATATAGAAATGAGTATAGCATGGTAATGATGCTGTAAACTACTCAATAGTGTATGAGGATAGGATGAATGAATGAATGTCGAAAAGTTTTATAAGGAATGTAGTAATAATATGGTAATTGGTATATATAAATAAGTATAAAATGCAATCGAAATTAGTATGATTGAGATAGAGTTATGGTTCAAATTTAATGATAGTAATAGAAACATGTTTGGAGTCTCGATATAGGAGATCATGATTGTGAAGGTTACTGTTGACCTAATTCTAAAGGATAATAATAGACATAAGTGAAGTATTCCAGTTGAATTGGAGGTAAAAGAGGTGAACAAGTCGAAATTCTCTACAAAGGAGATGACATGGGAAAGTCGAGTATCTGATGAGGAGTTAATACCCTTATCTTTTCTCTGAGTTTGGTAAGTGAAATTTTGAGGTCAAAATTTTATTTTAAGGGGGGTAGTGCTATCAAGCCCAGCCTTAAAATACTTGCGATGTCATACATGTGATGGACAACATGTTTGCATATTTGGAAAGCCACGACAAATAGTTGAAAGTCAGTATTGTATCTAGTGGTACAACTAAGTTGAATTAAGCCTCGAACTAGTCCAAATAGGGACTTTAAGATGAAATTGACAATTTTAAAGTCTCATAATGACTTAAAATGGTGATTCGGAGTTCGAAGACTGATTTGGAGTTAAATTGAAATTTTTGAGATCTAAAGGCAAAATGGTAATTTTGCCACCCAACGTTAAAAATTTGAAATGTTAAATGAGATTTAAACGAAATTGGACTAATTGGAGTATGATTTGAAGTTGACAAGTGAAAAATTTTAATTTTGGCATATTTCGGAGCATAGGGACAAAATAGTCATTTTGCCACCTTAAGGGTAAAATTATAGTTTTTCACCATCCAACACTTGCCAAATCTATGAGTTTCACTCATTATTGGTATGGATAATTATGGCATTTTATGTGGTGGAGAAATAAAGTTTAAAGGATAAGTATTTAAATTATAGACCAATGAAATCATAACCAGTGTCAAGCCTTGAATTCTTTATTATTTAACTTAAAAATCAGCTCATATTTCCCCTATTTCAGTCCTAATTTTTGGCCAAACAAGAGGAAAGGAAAACAAGAAAGAAACAAAACCCTAGAAAGAGAAATTCAAAGGGAAATAGTTAGATTTCAAGCAATTAAGCTCATAAAGGTAAAATTTATTAATTTTTGCTTGTGATCTACCTTTCCTATGCTTTATTTTCTCATTTCCATGGCTGAAATCAAGGTTTACATGAAGGAACCATGGCTAGCCGAACATGGGGTGAGGGTTTTTGTGCTTGAATTTAGTTAAATTTCTTGTTGGATTAGTGTTTTTGGTTAGTTAGTGATGTGTAGCATGAAAAGTAAATAAGAGAAATTCATTTTCTACCATTACCCATCATTGGCCGAATTTTCCATGGGTTGTGTGGATGATGGATTCAAATTTCTTTCAAGTGAATTAGTTAGAAAATGATGATTTATGATGAGAGAATTAAATAGGAAAAATTTTAGTGCTGATGCACCACCATGGCCGAAGTTCCAAGAAACAATGTGATGATGGTTTTTGCAATATTTCATGACATTTATCTAGTGTTTGATGATTTGGAGTATTGAAGGAAAAATGAAATTATTTGGAGTTGAATTGGGTATATTGGCAAATTAATTGAGTGAAAAATCAAATGAGGCCAATACCGATTTATTTAGGTATACAATGGAATTTAGAAAGGACATCGTGTTTAGATAGTTACTCGAACAGTTTGCATCCCATTTCATGTATATATATCAAGCCTGAATTGGTTTTATAATGGTTTAACATTAATGTGGTGAATTGCTTATTGTGCACTATGTCTAGGTGGTGAACAGTCTGATAAAAGTAAAGACATTGTGCCAGAGGATCAAGAATAGGAGTATTTCAAACTCCTAGTACAGTGAGTAACCTTACTATCATCTTAATTATATGAAGTAGGTTTTTATTCGATTTTGTGATTTTATGGAAAATGAGTTTAAATGGATAAATTTTTATGTTTTATAAACAAAATGTGATTTAATGAAACGAATTTTATGAATTTTTTGAAAATTGAATGATGATTTTCGAAAATAGAGTAATTGAAGATTGTCTACTTGTTGTGTTTTAAATTATGTTTAAATTGAATGGCTTATGGCAATATTTGCATGAATGGCTGAATTGGTATTTGTATTGGAATTATGTGTACTGTGTATTTAGCCTTGAGAGGCTAGGTAGTAATAAATTGCCATGTCATGCAGTTGAAATTTTATGATTCTGGTGGTAGATAAAATAATCCCTACGGTGGAGGGTTCTGTGGACCAGCCTATGAGAGGGGGCACGGAATCCAGGTGTATTCTTACCTCAATCGGAGAGCCGTGTGGAGGGTGTCTCTTGAGGTAAAGTTTAGGTGCACTCCACACAGACCACCACGTGAGAGTGAGACTCAGCCAACGCCAAGGAATGGCTATGTTTTCATATGCAAAAGTGTGTTCATGTGTATAAGACATTTAATAGCCTCAGCGGTCTCGGTCAAATGCCTTGGGCAAGGTATCCCCGAGAAAGATTTTGGCAGGAGCCAAGTTTTTAAGAGATTCATAAGCCATGTTAATTATTCAAGTAAAATGATTCTATTTTACCCGATTGAAATGAGTTGAGATAAGATGAACTGTAATACGATGAATGAATTTGAATTTGTCTTATTTTACTCAACTTTAGATATTTTAGATGATATTTGTTTACTCACTGGGATTATATAATCTCACCACCATCTTTTCCACTCCTTTCAGGCTTAAATTTGTTTGTAGACTTTGTCGAGGGTTGTGTGTGGACTTGCACCATTTGAGATCGTAGGTTCACTAACTTCATTTCATTTCGTCAGTCGGAGGCCCACGTATCACTATAAATGTAATTTCATACTTCGGTTATCTATATTATGATATGAATGAATATATTTAACTTTTACGCTACAAAAATTAGTTACCGAAAGCTTTATAAAAATTGTTTTAGAAGAAAATAAAATATTTAATTGAATATTTGTTTTATATTCTGATAGTTATAATTTCATATTAAATGAATGTTTTAGATAGCCAGACTTATTTTCAATTATAAAATATGTGTTTTTCACCCATATACTATGTTTTTAACAAGTTTAGGAATTTTTGAAGAAAAATGACCAAAACACCATCGTGAGACAAAGATTATTTTTTTATTGTTTTTAGTTGGAAACAACTTGTAATCTTTTAAGACATGATATTTGACAACGATTGATCACAGGGGAGATGAGAAAACTCATATGTAAGCCTTGCGGGGTTTCGGTCGGCATTCGGGATAGTGAATGCCTATCGGGACTTCGCGACAATTGTCACGGACTCGATGAGAGTTCTGGGTAGCGACAAACTGGGTAAAGTGGTCAACATATAAGTTGTATCCCAGCATCTTATCTTTCTAATGGTCTCAAAATCAGGTCAATTGGACCTTTATACCCTGATATATGCTTGAGAAGCAGAACCAGATGCGAACCCAAAATACCTTTCTGCTGCAATGAGAGTGCTTTCATTTTGAAAAATATTTTAACCACCTTTCAGTTAGAACTGGGAAAAGTGGTCACCATCAAAGATGTGGCCCAGCCTCTTTTCCTTTTAATGATCCAAAAATAATGTCAATTGGACTTCTGTAGTGAGAAATATACTTGAAAAACTGAAATATATGCAAACCAAGAATGCCTTTCACTATAGCGAAAAATGTGCTGTCACATTGCTACCTTGCTTAGTTCTAATATAATTTTTTCTTTCACTCCTTTATTTTCATGATTGAGCATGGGTTTTTGCAACATTAAAAGTTCACTAATTGATGTTTGAAATAAAGGGTGTTAATAAGAGGTTAAACTAAATTGCATTGCTTTCAAAACAAGTGCATCATAATTTTCAAATTTTCCTTACCGCCGCTTGTTCCCTTCTTACGTTCACTCACTGAGTTTATACTCACTATTTTCAACTTCATATTTTCATATCCAAAGGTGGTTGACACCTAGATAAAGGTGTTCTCGTATAACCTTTGGTAGGTATCAGTGGCATTCAGTAGCTGCACACTTACTATGGTCATTCCGCTAGACGTCAAGAGTTATTTTTGTTTGTAAATACGTTTATGTGATGTAAAGTATTAAGTTACATGTCTTAGACACTATATGTATATTTTGATTGGTAATGCCATTATGAGTTGGAAATGGTAACTTTATTTTGAGTTAGTGTAAATGCAAGTATTTGAAATTTATAGGTTGGATCTATGAAATGCGACGTTAAGAGTAGTTAATGGAATGTTAAATAGGGTTATAAAAATAGGCTTGCTTGGGCTTAGTGGGCTATGCCCATTGGGTCCATGCGCCGATCATGGCTCGAAAATTGAGTCGTGACAAAAACCTTTAGGTAGTGTCATGTACATCTCCTCCCACAAGTTTCCATTAAGGAATGCCGTTTTTACATCCATTTGCCATATTTCATAATCATGGTATTCAGCAATTGTGAGAAAAATCCTAATGGATTTAAGCATAACAACCGTTAACATTTGACAGTGGAGCCGGAAAAATGGAAAACGCTCTCAACTCCCTTGCTCTCCCTCCCCTTCCAAACACTCATGGCTTGGCAACTGGTAGGCCGCCTAACCCTCCCCAAGGGCTGCCGACGCTGACTCCTGCTCCTCCACACCCTACGGTGACCACCACAACTACACTAGCACACGGAACTCCCCAGCCACCAACCACCCCTCAACTGCCGCAAGCATTACAAACCCCAAAAGATCCCCCAATATCCCCACGTACCATCAAGAAAACCTTCTTATTTGTCGCAGCTGGAGGTAAGCCACTAATCATCCCCCTAGATAGGAACAGCTTTTGGTACTAGGATCGCCCAGCAGTTGGTTTTTTTGAGGATGAGTTGGAAGTCCTTGCTGAGCCTTTCAAACACTCAGTCATCGGTAAGTTCTCTAGAATGCCACGAATGCAAGAGATCAGACTAGCTTTCAAAGGAATAGGCTTGGTGGGTGCATACGAAATCCGTTGGCTTGATTACAAGCATATTATCATCCATCTCACAAACCAACATGATTTCAACCGTATATGGATCCGTCAGGTATGGTTCATAGCAAATTGGAAAATGAGAGTCTTCAAATGGTCCCCCGACTTTCAATCTGAAAAAGAATCATCCTTGGTCCCTGTGTGGATCTCCTTCCCGAGCTTGAGAACTCACCTTCAAGAGAAATCTGCTTTGATGATGATTGCCAAGGTGGTTGGTAAGCCCCTTTTCGTGGACGAAGCAACTGCGAATGGAAGCCGTCCCAGTATTGCTCGAGTATGTGTGGAATACGACTGCCAGAAACCACCCCTTGATCAAATATGGATAGTGAGTAGGGAAAGGAAAACTGGAGCTGTGAAAGATGGCTTTATGCAAAGGGTGGAATTCTCCAAACTACCCGACTACTGCTCACACTGCTGCCACGTTGGCCACGCCATCTCAGAATGCATGGTTTTAGGAAATAGACCAGAACTGGGTAGCAAAAATATTCAGCAGTCACGGGTGAAGAAGCAACAAATGGAACAGCACAAAGTCCAGATCCCACAATCAGATGCAAAGGAAGTCAAGGTCGAGAAAGAAGGAAGAGTTCGGGCTGCGCATGATAGTAAGAACAAAGAAGTGATTCAAGTTGATGATTCAAAACAAAGCAAGCAATGGAGAATGCCGGACAACAAGGAACAAGCGGGGTAAAGGATTCAAAAGGAATGATAATAACCCAGAATCAATCTGAAAATGTGCACGTATTAGTTTCAAACAATTTCGAAGTGCTCCGGGCAATGGAAGAGGAAGACCAACCAAGGCAAGCCAAACAAGGGCAAGCAGGGCACGTAAACAGTGCCGAGCCTGCCCAAAAAATTACAAAAGCTAGAGAACGCTCTGCTGCGCATTTTGGGAAGCCCATCCATGGCTGTGCTGGACCGTTGTTGCAGGCCGAGGAAGGGGCTGAGCTCAATTTCCCCCGAGAAGTGTCAGGTCAGCAAATGCAAGACTTGATGCTACAACACGATCGAACCACCTTGGGCAAAGCGAAGACAGTAGCAGTAAACGTTAGAAAGATGTAGACATCCGAGGAAGCTATGCTACCGAGGTTACACGAATATGGCATGCATGGGCAGGAGGAAAATAAAGCAAGAGAAAGGGAAAAAACAAAAAAAATAGGAAAGGACCAAATAGAGGCCTCAAATATGCATGGGTACGTCCAAAGCTCGCGAACATGCGACTGCCAACGTGGAGGAAAAAATGCCACAGAACAGCCCATAGGGGCTCAGTCTGTAAACGTTATCGAAGCAGCAGAAACTTCTGCAAAGTTGAAAGTCGTAGAAGGAAACGGGAAAGAGAAAAATTCACAAAAATGGGAAGCATGGGCAAACGGGAAACGAGAAAGAAAAAGGAATGCCAAAACATGCAGGAAATAAACACTGTCAGGAGCTGGTTTTGCATAAGGCCGCCCAACGAGCATCGAGACATGGAGACCCAGGCGGCGCGGAAGGTTTGCCACGTCTGTCTGTAGGGGTACGGATTGCAGCAAATGAATATGGAACCTTTGAAAGCCTTGACACCAAGCCGAACTAGCAAAACCACACAAAGGAAGCCACGGGGACAGGTGAAAGAGTGATGGCAGCATACGTAGCAGGTGAAGATACATCGGGACAAGCCTTTACCCGGACAAGTGGAGAAGAGAGTATTAAAAAGAATTTTTTTGAATCTTCAACAAGGCCAAGGGTACAATCAACAGTAACTACGCATGGATATGGGACAACGATAGAAAATATATTAACTGGCAGCACTTCCCCACGGGGCCCAACGACAGGACAGTAAGACCCATCCCCTTTGCAGCGTCAAAGGGTCCCCATAAGTCAGCCCACGGGTGAAATGGGCATGGCCCCAGCAGCCATAGTACAAACTGGTGAGACTTTGGGCATGAGGAATGAAGAACTGCAAGTGCATGACAAGGAAGATGGGACCGAGATCTTAGAAGTTCCAACACATGGTAATGTCGTGGGACCCTCGGTAACTCCAACAACTAAATCGAATGTAGAACATGGCCAACGGGGCTCGAAGAGGGAAGACACGGGTGAAAAACACTGCCAGCATGGGAACGTAGAACAACGACAAACAAATGATGGACCAAGTGGCAAGAGGGACATGCCACCTCAGCAGAGGAAGGACCAAAATGAGATAGCAAGCAGCGGCAATCTATCAAAAACTGGAATGAGCATGTCAGAATAAACAAGAAAAGAAGAAAGAAAGAATAATAAAGAAAGCTGTGCCCACCTAACTGAGAGGACACCAACAGCGGACAGACTTGTGGCCTACCATTCCATCACCGAGACAAACCAGCGGGACCCATCCATGATTGCAACGGGTATGAGCAATAGAGAACCCATAATGCATGTAGAGGGAGATGGGACATTGGGCCAAAAATTTACGCAAACACAGATAAATGGAAAAAATAAAAATTATTTGAAGTCAACTTTGGAGAGAGGAATGGATATTTCGCATGGGAGTGGCCAACAAACCCCAAAAAGTGAGTCGGGGGATTAGCAGGAATCAGGGATTTTGGCTGAAGGTAGTGGAGATTACAATCCATCACCCGAACAAGGAGCATCTCAGATCGGGGGAGTTGGTAGACAGACTCAAAGCAACCCAACAGAAGTGTGCACACGAGGAATGATGGAAGACCAAGAAGATATCCCTCCTACCCAAGAGTCTGCTTCAGGCAAATGCATGTACATCAAAGAGATAAGTGATATTCCTCCATCCTCAGATAATAACCCCGCAAATTTGGAAGTTCACCCACGAGTGCGATACAGGAGACACTCAGACACTACAGCTTCAATTGGAAAAATTCTCAACTTAGCCTCAGAGGAAGCAGTGGATATGAAAGGAAATGATGGAGTCTTTGATGAGGATTCCATCTCAGTAAGCTTTGAAGCCAGAACCAGATCATGATTAGTGCACTGATTTGGAATGTGAGAGGTATTTCTAAAGTCGTTATCTAAAGAAGGATTAAGAAATTACAATTGCTGCACAAAATAAAAATTTTAATAATCTTGGAGCTTATGGTTGATGCTACTAAAGCCGAATTCATCAGAAGAAAGTTGGGGTTTGAAAAAGTTTTTATGAACTGTTCCCAAAAGATATGGTTGTTTCACTCTTTTGACTTAAATTGTGAAGTGCTGCTAGATCACATACAATGTCTTCACGTTAGACTCACCATTCCATGGCTGAAAATTCCTCTATTAGCTTCCTTCATTTACGCCAAGTGCACTAGGTCAGAAAGATATGTGTTGTGGGATTGTTTAAAGAACCTGTCAGGTAACATTCACACACTGTGGATAGTTGGGGGAGACTTCAATGTCATTCTTCATAGAAGAGAGATTCTTAATGGAGCCACTCCACACGGTGGTTCGATGGAAGATTTTGCTATGGCTTTGCTTGATTGTGGTTTAGTGGATAGTGGTTTTGAAGGGAACCCATATACCTGGACGAACAACCGTATGTTTCAAAGGTTGGACATAATGGTTTTTAATCACCATTGGGCAGAATTCTTTCCCTCTACGAGTATACAGCATCTCAACAGGGACGAGTCAAATCACTATCCTTTGTTGATTTCTTGCTCTATGAACTTGGATAGAACTCCCTCATCTTTTAGATTCTTGCATGCATGGGTGCTTCATAATGGATTTAAAGATTTTGTTGCACAGAATTGGAATCTTTCCATTACTGGATCGGGCTTACAAGCTTTTTGGGCAAAACAACGCTGCTTGAAACAAGCTCTAAAGTAATGGAACAAAGAGGTATTTGGAGATATATTTCATAACTTGAAAGTGGCAGAACAGAGGGCTGCAGACTGCGAGTTAGTTTTTCAACAAGAACAGTCAGTGGAGAATCATGCAGCAATGAATAAAGCTTATGCTCAGCTCAATCATTGTCTTAGCGTGGAAGAATTATTCTGGAAGCAAAAATATGGTATAAAGTGGTTGGTAGAGGGTGAGCGCAACACTAAGTTTTTTCACATGCGAGTCAAGAAGAAAAGAATCAAAAGTGGGATTTTCAAAATCCAAAATTCGGATGGCAGTTGGAACGAGGATCCGGAGGCAGTGAAGCTCTCTGCAGTGGATTTCTTTTCCTCCCTTATGACAAAGGAGCCGAGTAATATGGCCAGGTTTGATGCTTCATTGATTCCTTCCATTATTTCTGAGAATGATAATCTGAGTTTATGTGCAGTGCCATCTAAAGATGAATTGAAAGAGGTCTTTTTTAATATCGACAAGGATAATGCTGCTGGCCCGAATGGATTCTCTTCATACTTTTATCAACAATGCTGGGACATTGTTGCCGATGACCTCCTGGATGCAGTGGTTGATTTCTTTCAAGGGGCTGACCTCCCGAGGGGAATCACGTCTACAACAATAGTGTTGCTACCTAAGACTGACAACGCCTCACAGTGGAGCGATTTTAGACCAATAAGTCTTTGCAATGTGTTGAATAAAATCATTACTAAGACTTTGGCCAACTGACTTGCAAGGGTGCTTCCATCTATTATCACCGAGAATCAGAGTGGCTTCGTAGGAGGACGATTGATCAGTGACAACATCCTCCTTGCACAGGAACTTATTGGGAAGATTGATAGAAAATCAAGATGAGGAAATATAGCTCTTAAACTGGATATGATGAAGGCATATGATCGGCTCGACTGGGATTTCCTTTTCAGAATACTACAACAGTTTGGATTTAATGCTCGGTGGATTTACATGGTTCGCTGTTGTATATCTAATTGCTGGTTTTCTCTGTTGATCAATGGCAAGATTGTGGGTTATTTTAAGTCAGAAAGGGGACTCAAACAAGGCGACTCCATCTCCCCCCTATTATTCATTCTGGCGACGAAATATTTATCGCGAGGATTGAATGCCTTGTTTGCTCAATATCCATCCCTTCATTATCTCTCTGATTGCTCCATGACAGTTTCCCACTTGGCTTTTGCGGATGATATTATTATCTTCACTAATGGTGCAAAATCCTCTTTGCAGAAAATTCTGTCTTTCTTGCAGGAATATGAAGAGATTTCCGGGCAACGAATTAACCAGTCAAAAAGTTATTTCATCACTCATCGCACTATGGCAAGCGCAAGGAAACAGATCATCTACCAAACCACCGGCTTTACACGAAAATGTCTGCCTATCACATACTTGGGGGTACCTCTCTTCAAAGGACCCAAAAAGGTGATGCTTTTCGATGAACTGGTGGAAAAGATTCGAGCAAGAATAGAAGGATGGGACAACAAAATATTATCCCCAGGTGGAAGAATAACGTTATTGCGGAGTGTTCTGTCTTCTCTTCCTATCTACCTCCTGCAGGTCCTCAAACCCCCTGTATGTGTAGTTGAAAAAATTGACAGAATGTTCAACAATTTCTCGTGGGGAGGCTCATCAGGTACTAAACATATTCATTGGGGCGCCTGGCATAAAGTCACTTTTCCATCTAGTGAGGGTGGACTAGACATTCGAGGATTAGGTGATGTGTTCAAGGCCTTTAGCATGAAACTCTGGTGGAGGTTCGCATCAAGTAACAGCATGTAGTCCCGTTTTTATGTGAATGAAATATTGCGTGGGCCAAATTTTGAGGTATGTTCAGTCGAAACCTCGTGATTCTCAGCTCTGGAAACGAATGCTAGCCAACTCCTTTGATACAGATACAGAACAACATATCCGATGGCGAGTCGGTAAGGAGGACCTATTCTTTTGGCATGATTGCTGGATGGGTGAAGAGCCCTTGGTTAATCAGTATCCATTATTGACATCATCTATGACGAAAGTCTCATTTTTTTATGATGTTGATAAATGGGATGTGGAGAAGCTGAATAGTGTGTTGGCAGAGGAGGTTGTGGAGGAAATTCTGAAGATCCCGATCGATCCTTCCGGTGAAGATATGATATATTGGGCACTTACTCCAGATGGGCAGTTTACTACTAAGTCTGCATGGGAGAGTATTCGTTGACACCAGCCAGTAAATCCAGCTCCCAACTTATCCTGGCATAAAAGTATCCCCTTTACTATCTCTTTCTTTTTATGGAGGCTGTTACAGGATTGGATCCCAGTGGATTTGCGACTGAAAACCAAAGGCTTCCAGTTAGCTTCCAAGTGCCAACACTGCAATTCAGAGGAGTCCATCTTACACGTCATGTGGGAATGCCCGATCGCCACGCAGGTTTGGGTTTATTTTTCGAGATATTTCCAAATCAACATTGTTCACCCCCGAAATGTTCCTCAAATCTTATGGGCTTGGTTCTACTCTGGCGACTACTCAAAAAAATGGCACATACGCACACTATTGCCTCTTTTTATATTCTGGTTCTTATGGGTTGAAAAAAATGATGCAAAACACAGAAACCTTGGCATGCATCCTAACAGAGTGGTGTGGAAAGTTCTAAAACTCATCCATCAACTTTTTCATGGGAGGCAATTCCGACAGTGGCAATGGAGGGGAGACCTACAGATCGGCCAAGCATGGGGGTTAAAATTTCAAATGACATCCTCTAAACCACCAGAATTTTTCTTTTAGCATAAACCATCGGCAGGTGAGTTTAAGTTGAATGTCGATGGCAGTTCCAAGCATAACTTCCAAAATGCTGCTGGAGGGGGACTTCTTCGAGACCACATAGGTACTATGATCTTTGGCTTTTTTGAAAACCTTGGACAGCAAAACTCACTACAGGCAGAACTCATGGCACTTCATAGAGGGTTTCTCATGTGTATTGAGCTTAATGTTACCCAACTTTGGATAGAAATGGATGCAAAAGTGGCTGTACAGATGATTAAAGAAGGATATCAGGGTTCTTCTAGAATCAGGTACCTACTCGCCTCTATTCGCAAATGTTTGAGGGGACTCTCTTTTCGGATCACGCATATCTATAGAGAAAGCAACCAGGCAGCAGATCATCTCTCCAATCAAGGCCATACACACCAAAACTTGCAGACTTATACACAAGCTGAAGGTCTCCTCAAAGGTATCCTGAGATTAGATAGAGCTAATTTATCTTATGTTCGTTTTAATCTTTGTAAGGGAGTAGTGCTCCTTATTTATTTATGCTCTTTCCTTTTTCCTTTAATAGTTGAATCTTGTAATATGGAAGTGTTTCAATTTTATGACGATAGTAAAAAATTTGGTCATAAAATGAAACACTTCATCCTAGGTACTTTTCTCGATATTTCTTTATCTCTTGTAACTCTGGAGGTATGGTTTATGCCCCCCTCCCTTTTGTACCTCATTGTCACATTTATTAATAAAATATATAAAGGATAGTTGCGTCCTGCGAGAACTTCCAGCATTTAAAAAAAAAAAGCATAACAACCGTTGAAAAAGTTTCTTCAAAGTCAATACCTTGTCTTTGTTTTTAACCTTTTGCTACCAACCTAGCTTTAAAGGTTTGCACCTTGCCATCTACATCGGTCTTTCTCTTAAAGACTTATTTACACCCAATAGGTTTTATCCATTCAGGTGGATCCACCAAACTCCATACTTGGTTGGTATCCATGGCATCCATTTCAGATTTCATGGCTTCTAGCCATTTCTCAGAATTGATGTCCAACATTGCCACCTCATAGGTTGTAGGCTCATCATTTATGGGCAATGCGTCTCTTTCCAAGAGAAATCCATATCTCTTTGGAGCTTGACGTATTCTACAAGACCTTTTGAGTGGTTGTGTCTCTTGAGATTATGGTTGTATATCAGATGTCGCAATTTCAGGCTCAAGTTCCAATAGAATGTCAATTTATGGGTCTTGAACTTCTTCAAGTACAACTTTACTCGCATTATCCCTTTCATTTAAGAATAGTTCTTTCTCAAGCAAAGTGCCATGCCTTGAGACAAACATCTTTTGCTCAATGGGATTATAAAAATAATGTCTGTGTGTTTCTTTAGGATATCCCACAAATATACATTTGTCTGATCTTGCTTCTAGCTTATCAGACATTATACGCTTCACATAAGCAGTACATCCCCAAATCCTAGCATAAGACAAGTTGGGCCTTTTCTCACTCCATATCTCATATGGTGTCTTATCAACAGATTTGGTAGGAACTTGGTTCAATATACGAGCAGCAGTTTCTAGGGCATATCCCCAAAAAGATATAGTAAGATCTACCCAACTCATCATGCATTGAACCATGTCTAATAATGTTCGATTCCTTCTCTCATACACCCCATTGTGTTGTGGAGTCCCTGAAAGAGTCCATTGTGCAGAATCCCATTTTCTTTCAGATAATCCTGAAACTCTTGGCTAAGATATTCTTCTCCTCGATCAGATCTAAGAGTGAGAATACTCTTCTTAATTTGCTTTTCAACCTCCTCTCTGTATTCTTTGAACTTATCAAAGGATTCAGATTTATATTTCATCAAATATACATAACCGTAGCGAGAATGGTCATTTGTGAAGGTGATAAAGTAGGAGTATCCTCCTCTAGCACTAGTATTTATAAAACCGCATACATCCGAATGTACAAGTCCTAGTAACACCCCAGCTCATTCACCCTTCTTGGTGAAAGGTGACTTAGTCATCTTACCAAGGAGACAACACTCACATGTTCCATAAGATTCATAATTAAATGGATCAATATAACCTTGTTTGTGTAACTTGCTTAAGTGAGTCTCATTGATGTGTCTAAGTCTACAGTGCCAGACGTAGGATAGTTTTGGATCATTTTTCTTTGCTTTCTTGACCTCTATATTGAGTATAGGTCTCTTAGAATCAAGAATATAAAGATCGTTTGAATGTGTCCCTACATCATAATGCCTTTCTCCTTTCAAGAAAGAACAACAATTGCCCTTGATGCAAAATTTAATATCATCATATAATGCCAAGTATGACACATATATGATATTTCGAGATATGAAAGGAACATAGCAGCAGTCTCGTAATTCCAAGATCAACCTAGAATGTAGAGGTATGTTAACTGTCCCTACAACTAATGCAACAACCTTTGCTCCATTTCCTACTCTTAGGACCATCTCTCCCTTTGTTAATCTTCTACTCATTTCTAGCACCTTCATGTCATTACATAAGTGTGACCCACATCTAGTGTCTAATACCCATGATGACGGATCGATAGTAGACAGATTTACTTCAATCATATACATAGTCAAAGCTGAAACTTCAACAAGTTTCCCATTCTTTGACTTTGTCAAGAAAGTTAGGATATCTTCCTTAATGACTTTTATTCTAAATAGATATTTGAGGACATTTCTTAACTTGATATACCAGTCTAAACATTTTGGCTCGAATTTCATGATGACATCAAGGATGCCGTGCAAAGTAATGTGTATTCTCATTCTAACAACCTAGACATTTAAAAAATGTTTATGAGTGATCATGTATTATAATCAATTAAGATGAGATAGTAAATCTTAAATTGATTGTTCCCACTATTTTCTGTAAGATGATAACCCTCCATATCACCTCGAGAGTACTCTACTAGGATTCTCTTAGTGGGTTATGATCCCATCCATCTAGTCATGGCCTTGAGTTTGCTCAACAAACTATGATAGGTGGATTAAGTAGGTAACTGAACTTACCAATTGTATCTCTATACAACTCCTAGATCAGCTAGCTGACAACACATTGCCTAAACATATCATATATGTTTCGGCTAGCTTTTGCCTCTAGTTTTCAAAATAATCAAGTTTCCAAGCATTCGAATTTTATGAAACTAGTTGAGTAAGACCCACCAATAGCTCAAACATACTCGTGTAAAAGTGTGGCCTTGAGTGTGCTCAACAAGCCTCTAATTAAAAGAGAAGCCAGGCTATCTTGCTATATGGTGGAAGACAACTTAATCATATGCAGTATGTGACTCAATATTTACCGAGGGATTTTCTTATTTTTAACTTAGTTAAGGTCTCATCTTTGCATGCATAGTAATTATTAATTGCATAAATAAACCTATCTCATGCATACGACTTTGGATGATTATGGACTTTATCTACACTAATTTCCTTGAGCTATAGAAGGAAATTAGCTTGGTCAAACCTAGGGGATAACATATAATACATTGTAATCTTCCTCCTTATATCTTCATGGCGCCTTTAGGTCTTCATCTTCGAATTGTAAAATTAACTCCTAAACTAATCCTAACTCTACACTTATATGTAACTTATTACATTTTAGTAAAGAAACCTCATGGTACATCCAAGGGGAGTTAGGTGAGGAAAGAATTTTACAATTCTAGAAAATTAAGAGAAAGGCAGGGTGCGCAGACCTTATTTAATAAATAAATACCATGATACAATTCAACCATACATCCACAATCATATTGGGCCTAGTCCATAATCATCCTCATTCATCCATCCACATAAGCATAAAATTAAAACTATGTCATATTCTAATTGTTATTCATATGAGGCATCCGAAATTAGAATACAACTAATTTCGAGTTCATTTTTTAATTCTAAGTATGGAAACAGTTTTTTATATATGGAAGTCTTTACTAATCAATATTAGTAATATTATCCATTCCAAATCTCATTAAGATTGGAATTAAAATATTAGTACAAATTAAAACATTTTAATTTGTAATCTTTAAACGTTTTAAGTAACTTTTACTAATCCTTTTAAATTAAAGATTATATGTCTTCAATTATCTAATCTCATTAGATAATTTAAATATAATATTTAAGACATCATTATCTTTAATTATATTTAAGTGTCCTATTCGAATTTCACTTTTTAAAAGAAGGAATTAATTCATGATATTTATCTTGTCCATATTTATCACACTCCCATATTTGTAGGAATGAAATTCCTAAATTTATCGAAGTGATTAGTTAAATTCTAATATTTTTATTTTAAGGAATCATATTCCCTAATTTAAATATATCAAAATTTATCTTTTTGGAACTTTTCCATAAGATATTGTTTAGTGAATTAGAGTTTTAATTGCACCAATTTAGGCTGCATATATGGACACTAAAATTGTAAAAACCATGACTTTACAAAATTTTGGCAACACTGTACCAATCACGGTTTTGTGGGTTGATGCAGAACTAAATCAGGGAATTTAATTCCCACATTTTAACCATGATTAGCTAACATATGGAACCTTTCTATATTAAAATTTCATAATTTGTGGACTTATTTAGCTGGTCAAAACCCCAAAAAAATACAGCTTATGTATCTTATACATAGCTGTGGTTTTTGGGTTGCATATGTGGCATTATGATGGAATAAATCAAGGGATTAAATCCCTTAATTTTAGTGATCTTTCTAGGCATCTTTTGAGCATATTCAAACTTCAAAAATTTATCCAAAAGGTACAACAATTGCATAATTTTAGGACTCTTTGAAGATGACTTTCTCAGCAAAATCATGACCTGAAACTACTGCTAACAGTAATGGTATCAGCCACAATGTCATGGCCTTTCCTTCACCATTTTGAGCTGGTAATTAATCATATTGAAACAATTTCAATGTCGATTACTTCCAAATTTTTTCAAAATTTTTGGAGGCTTTTAGACTCCTGTTAAAAACTGAAAATCAAACCATATCCAAATCTGGACAGAATCAAATTCTATCACCAAACCTCATCTTGTTTCCCATGAATTTGAATCCTTTTCTTGCCAAACTCTTTTGTGCATCTCATGCACATATTATTCTGACAAATTGAGACACTTAAACAAGATTAATTGTTGAAACAAAGAAGTATTAAAAATCAAAACTCGAATATGTGATAAACTACTTTAAAACATAATCGAAATTTAACACTTACTTACTTTCTTCTGAATACCTCACATCAAAAACAAGACATACCTTTGCATTAAATCAAGCCAAGGGTGGCTCTGATAGCACTGCTAGGAATGGCATGGTTAAAGAATTGACGCAGCAGAATAAAAAAATTGAAATAAAATAAAATCATGCCTCCTACCTTTGGATCACCTTAGTTGTTTAATGCAAAATTAAGCACCACATAAAATCATAAAAAATGTACCTTTCCAAATGATATCGTAATCAAATGGATTCCTTTTCGTGATGAAAGAATCCTAGCCACTCAATTGCTTGGCCTCCAATGATACACGCATGATTGCAACAGATCCTTCTTAAGGAGAGAACTTTATGCCACAGGCTTGTGCTCGCAAGTGGACAACGATTTGTCCTCTTTTTTACTTTTGATTTCCAACAAAGAATCAAAAAGAAGTTTTCAAAGAAAGAAAAGAAACGTCTCAAGAGTGGCAGCACTCAAGAAAAAAAGACTTTTTTTTTCTTTTCTTCTTTCTAAAAAAAGAGTGGCTATAATGTGATATTTATATCCAGGTTTAACTTCTTCAAATTTACAAAATAAGTGCTTAATATTATAACAATTATAATATTTAACCAATACCTAATTAAACTCTTTTAATTAGGTCCTTAGTAGTTAAAATGGAGAATTTGATTTAAGTCTAACTCAATCATCACACTCTCAATTTAATCTAAATTGCAACCTTTATGTGTGACCCATTAGGTTCCTAAAATGTTGGCAATGGTATTGAATTATAATATTATTAATTAATTAATTTAAATGAATTATATTCAATTTTAAATTAACTAATTCAATTCCATGACCATGATTGGCATTTAACAATGCATCATGGCCATCCAATTGTTAGGAAAGTCAAAAGATTCTTTGACAACCTTTCAATGTACAGTTTTTCAGTGTAATTCATTTCCTCATTATATATCCCGAAGATGATAAGAGCTTGATGCAGTGCCTACTCTTATTGATCTCCATATTTGTTATTGCAGTTAGATCATTAGCTTTATGGAGACTTATGAAACTCATTTCATAATCTCGTAATCACCTTGGCCAAGGATTTGATTAAGCTAATATCAACCAAGAACTAATGAGATATTTCCCTTTGAATCACTTGGGGTGATGATTTTTATCTTGACCACTCATTTGCCTTCACATGCTTCATGCTACACCTAAAAGCATGTTGTTTTGGCATCCTTGCTTAGGCACTCGTAAGGATGAAATCAAAACGTAGCACTCCACACATAAGACAACCTGGTGTCTAAAGTTTAGAGAGTATTTACACAACTGACACATGAGAAGTATTGCATAAACACTTGAGTGAAATACCAAATGCACTTCTCATGGTGGGTCATGTTCAATGAACTTGCTCTCCCATGGCAAGCACCCACACTCTAGTTCCAAGTATCTCTATACTTCAACCTATGAGAATGATTGCTTACTTCACGAGTAAGGAACATAACATGTGACAATCTTTGAGCATTATTGATGCCCTGTCTCAATAATACAATGATCAGGAACTTTTAGGAACAATGCTTTAATGCATAAGGATTTCATAATTATATCTCAATACAATTCCTTTCCAAGGCATATATAGTTCCATGGGCTTTATCTACATAAGTACAAAAGGTAATTAAATCACAAACTTATGGATAAAGAACTATTTCAATGTTATTATGAATAACAAAATGTCATACATGAATATCTCAAAATTAGAATTCCCATATAACCACAGATTGGCTTGTAGGGCTTATACTAACATTGAAGGCTCTAGGGAAATATTTTTCCCAATATCCAACTTGTGAAAAAAATCCTTTATAGCTTACCAAAATCTTGGAAACCCAAAGTAATAACCATAAAAGAAGTTCAGAATCAAACAATTTTAAGTTGGAAGAATTAGTGGGATCCCTACTCTCTTATTAGATGACATTGAACCATAAAAGTAAGTTAGAAGAATCTAAGAGGGAAGAGGTCAAGCAAAAGGGAACTACCGTTAAGTCTTTTGTAAAGGAAAAAAAAAGCCTAAAAAGTGAAAATGGAAAAGAAAAGGGCATCGCCATTCTAGCTAGAAAATTTAATAAGTTCATGATTAAAAATTTTAAAATTTGGAAGCCTACAAGAAGGGATGTGCCCAAGAAAAAGCATATAAGAGATCACTTGATATGCTCTAATTGCAAAAAGTCTAATCACACCAATATGAGCGCCTCGACAACAACAAGATGAACACTTTAAGAAATTTCAAGAAGAAGAAGGCAATAAAAGCCCGTTGGAGTGAAAATGATGACTCTCAAGATGAGCAAAGTGAAGAAATTGCCAACCTTTGCTTCATGGCATGTGATGACTACAAGGTATATGTCACGACCCAATTCTCGGGCCATGACGGGCACAAGGACCCAATAAGCATAGCTCACTAAGCCCAAGCAAGCCTATTTCCATTTACTTCATTCCACATATGCTCGTGTAAGGCATCCATACATAATGCACCCAGTGTGCATACAAAGCCAATTAACAATGGCATAACCAATCGTACATACACACACCTTTCCCCGGGTGTGAACATAGCCAAATCACAATGGCATTATCAATAATAATATACATGCACTATACCAGTCATGTATTTAGCAATTTACATTGCTCACGCATATTCACATAATTAGATTGTATTCACAATACAATAAACAACCACGACTTCCAGCGGAGACATTTACAATAAAAACGGGCAACTATCGAATGCCGGACACCTATCGGGAGATGAATTACAGTGATCCCGCGATCTAGGATTCTACAATCTCCTGATCTGAAAACATGAATTTTTTTGAAACGGTGAGTACAAAACTCAGTGAGCAAACATTAGGTAGGAATAAGCAATAATATCAAGAAGGGTTAATAAAACATGATGCACATGTTTGGAATACAATCATTTTGATCCCATTTATTATCAAACCCTTCCCCTCACTTCAATTTAATTTATAATTAAATGATATTGAATTTCACACACAAACACACAATATCACCACTATCTCACCAACTCATGTGCAATCCCCACATCGCGCACATAGTTGGAGTTATCGTGTGCCTTTCATGCACAAACAATATCACTCAATCTCACTAGCTCATGTGCAACCCCTACATCGCGCACATAGCTGGAGTTATCATGTGCATCTCATACACAAACAATATCACTCAATCTCACCAACTCATGTGCAACCCCCATATCGCGCACATAGCTGGAGTTATCGTGTGCATCTTATGCACAAACAATATTAATCAATCTCACCAGCTCATGCGCAACCTCCACATCGCGCACATAGCTAGAGTTATAGGTTGCACATCGCGCACAAACAATATCACTCTCCATCTCTCTGCACCCATCACCACCGACATGTACTCCTTAGATTGTACACATGTACGGTTATATATCAATACAATTAAATATGAATACATCTCACATATTTACATTTATGATAGCACAATTTCATGTCTTCATGCATACCACAAATCACCACATAATTCCATGCTTTCATGCATACCACAATTCACCACATAATTTCATGCTTTCATGCTTTCATGCGTACCACAATTCACCACATAATTTCATGCTTTCATGCATACCATAATTCACCACATAAAATCATTTATTTTCAAGGGCTTGTTCCCGGTACGCATTTTTAAGAAATTTGGATAAAATCATTTAGATTATCCATTTTCAATACATTGTGCATTTCCCAAAATAATTTAAAATGCAAGTTCACTCACAGTGTCAAAATCCGGATTCCGGGTGCACTCGGATTAATAGTCCTCAATCACGATTCCTTTGCCTTTTTTGGACGTCTCACCACCTTGACACAAAATAAAATTAGGGAATTTACTATATTGCCCTTAAATTGATATAAACTAATTTAAATTGCTAACGCATGATACGCAAATGCAAAAATGCGTTCGATTATCGCTTTAACACGGTTGATAATTCTATTTTATAGAATTATTTTATTCCAATTTTCTTATTAAATTTTAGCTAAGTCCTTAGTTTTTAATTATAATTTCTTAATTTTTAGTTATTTTTATATTTAGTTTATTTTTAAGTAAGTTATTTAATTTTATGTTATTTCCTTTAATTTGGTTAATATTTATTAGTTTTTATATTTTTTGTAGGACCTAAAGTCATTGGGCCTAATTTTGGAAAGTAAGGTGCTAAAAGATCCAAAAATCTGCTTGCATATACTCCAGTGTTTTAGCCATATCTCAAGCTACAGAACTCCAATTGCTGCGATTCTTAGACCATTGGAAAGCTAAGAGACAGAGATACAACTTTCATGAAGATTATTTTACCCAGTTATGCATCGAATATAGAGAAAATTATGTCAGAAAGTAGCTGGACGTCCTGTACCGGGAATGGAAATTTGTAAAGACTGTTAAGTGATTTTTTGGGCCTCTCATTATGTTTTAAGCCCAATTAAACCCTAGGTCAACTTGGAGAAATTTAGGTTAAGGTTGTTAGTATATATAGGATATTTTGAGACCTGAAAAAAAAGAACCTTTGGAGATTCAAGAAGCTAGAAGTTGAAGCAGAAACCCGAAGATCAAAGCGGCAATTATTTTGTTTTCTTCCTTAGCTTTTATTCTTCTTGTTATTTTCAATGGTTGAACTTTATACAATGTTATTTGATTTTGCAATTATGAGTAGCTAATTTTCTTTTTCTAGGATTGCAATTGAACTCACATGTAGTCTAAGTTTTTAATCTTTTTCTTACTTATTTTTAATGGGAATTGAATTGTTTATTTCAATTTGTTCTTAATGCTTTTAATTGCCTGATCACCAATTAAATTGATTTAGGAACCTAAACAAACTTGGGAGAGAGAGTATAGAGTAGACTAAAATTGGGATAGCATATGATCATGTTAAATGATTTGCGTATAGGATAGGGATATACCTATAGGCCATATGTAGCTAGATTAGAGCCTGAACTTAATGAGTATGTTTTAATTTCAAATCACATAGGGATATAGTGTTTTGGTTAAAATAGATATTTTTATAGGACGAGTCGGGAGACCCTTATAAATAATTTAGGACTCTAGGTTAACAATTCAACCCATTGAAATAAGTTAAGGATGAGAGGTAAAATTTAGATGAAGTGTGAGGGATATTGTAATCCTAGGCTTGTTTAATATGATATTTTCTCCAGTTGTTATTATTTTGATTTTTCTTGTTATTTTAAATTCTAGTTTATTAGTTTTAATTAATTAATTAATTTGGATTATTTGGATAAAATTAAATTGTTTTAATTTTTGTAATTAGTAAAGTTTTAGATCAATTCTCCGTGGGAACAATACTCTACTTGCTAATATACTGTCTATTCGATACGTATACTTGCGTAGTGGATTTTTAACTGACAAGTATTGCCTAATTTCGATCAATTACCCGATTAATTGGCCAATACGTCCGATTTGATTCCAAATTGCACCATTCTTTTTCTAATACCTTAATTCACCACATACCATTTCTAAATAACAATTTTTCAGCATTTAAACCCTTCAATTTCTTCGGATAAAAATTTAGTCATTACAATGCATTAGCACTGTAATTTTTCCTACTAAACTTTTTCACTTTAATTTGTCATTTTCTAATTTATTTCATTTCAAATGAAATTATTTCATTTGAAATGAAACAATTTCTCATTGATTCTCAACACCCTAGGTTCAGCCTTAAGTGATTCATGGGGAAATGAAATTTTCTTTTTACGGTTTTGCTTACTAACATGCTAACCTATCTCCAAACACTAACATAGTCTAAAATCAAGCCAATCCAACAATCATTCCTCATCCATACTCATTTTTCAGAATTCAATTCATCATGATATCTCAATATTCAACCATGGAAATCAAGAACAAAAGCATAAGTATTGTAGATCATAGCCAAAGTGAAGAATTATTACCTTTTTCAATTGATTTTCCTTGAAAATCTCACTTTTCCTTGGATTTCCACCTAGGTTTTCTTGTTTTTCCCTTTGTTCTTCTTTTCTTTCCCTTAAATCTGGTGTGTGCCAAAATTAGAGAGAGAAAGTGGGTTGAAATGGCTGATTTTTAAGCTTTAATAATAAAATAATCAAGCATGCCACGTGTCACATGCTTATTTGCCCATTTTTCTAACTTTTTTACTTTTTCTTCCATTTCTTTTCCACCACATGATTATTCTAAATCATGATATGATCAAAAGGTGACCATGGCTGGAAAAATATATTCTGGTGGTGGAAAATTACCGTTTTGCCCCCCGAGATGGTAAAATTATGATTTTGCCCCTATATTCCGAAATGTACCGTAATCACATTATTTTCATTGTCCAACCTCAAATAACACTAATATTGATCAATATTAACTAAGTGGGGCAAAATCTTTTCAAAAATATTTCAGTTTATTCTTCCAGTGGTAAAATTACCATTTTACCCTTGTGCTCCAAAAATACCGAGAATCAAAATTTTACACTGCTAAACATCATTTTATAATCCAATAATCATAGCTGTATTTCATAAAATTATTTTTGATCCAATGTGATCAAATCTTGACTAAAAATCTCCATTAAATCATCAAATAGCAAAATGACCGTTTTATCCTTAACCGATCAATTTTCCCGATTGACTCCAAATTGGACCTTGAACTCCGAATCACTATTCTAAGGCATTCTGTGGGTTTCAAAATTTTCAAATTCCTCTTAGAATTTCTATTTGAGCTAGTTCAAGGTACAATATCGACTTTTAACCAATCTGACAAGGTCTCACAGTATATCTTATTTCTCATAATCTTGACTCGTTCACTCAAAAAGAAAATGATAATGCATTTCATGAGTTGCAAGATACATATGATGACCTAATGTTTGAATTTGAAGAAAATATTTTGAAATTGAAAAACATCATATCTAAACTTAAAATAGAGAATAAAAATCTAGTTAAAAGTGAAATTGATCGAGAAAATATCATGAAAGGCATGCAAACTGAAATTGACTTGTTGAAAAAGAAAGATGATGACTTGCATGATACATTCTCTAAGTTTCAATATATCAATAAAAATTGAATGATAAGTCAAAATTGCAAAAGGCTTTCTTTAACAAATAAGGGTTAGGTTATGATTTCACACAAAAAGAAACCCACCTTCAGAATTTCTTTGTTAAAGATAATGAAAAGTATGATGGTTTTTCTAGATGTATTTGTTGTTTTAGATTTGAACATCCTAGTTTATATTGCCCATTGAGAGTTGTCTCAGAAAGAGACAAAATTGTGAAGTATGCATGGATTCCAACAAAAATTAAAATTTCACAAGGTAAAGTTAAAAAGATTGATGTGGTTCAAAAAAAAAAACCAAAGACCTAAGACAATTTGGGTACAAAAAACAAAAGCTTAATTTGTGTTTGGAAAAGGATCTTGCATGGTTAAGGTAAAAAACACAATGAAGAGGTAAATTGTGTGTGTACATGTGAAAATGAATTCATGATTGCTAAAAGCACTTATGATGAAATTTCTCTTAATATTTGATCATATGCTCATATTGAGAAAATTCTCTCTTGAATTGTCATTCTTATGAGAAATAAAAAATATTTTTAATTTGATTAATTGACATTCTGAACAAGCATGGGAACTAATGAATGTTTGCTTCTTCAAATTATGAGCATTTTATACGTACATTGAATACTTAAATACTCATTCTTCTTTAGTTTCTTAATTTTTTTAATACTTATTTTTGTACTATTTAATTATATGCAAATGATTTACTTACAACCTCTTGATCTCATGATCCATCTAGGGGAAGGTACGATTATGTTATTATGTGTTTATCCACTTTATCTACTGACCTTATTGTATCACGCACTTCTTATTGGTGTTGAGCTAAAAAATGGTTAAAAAGAGCATGATCATTGTCCTTGCCTTATAATTCAAGAGTATTTGAAGTCTTCAAGAATAAGCTTATGGAACTTCAACAAATGGTATTCTTAAATGGTAATATCTTTTAAACACATATTGCCGTTGTGCTCGATAATGCCTAACAACTGTATTTATGTAAAACTCGACTATATAATTATATGCAGTGTTATTTATGTACTAGATGGAATGTTTGTATACTTGAATGTCTCGGAATGGTATTAAAAATCAGTATTATAACTAGAGGTATGACTAAGTCGATTTAAACCTTGAACTAATTAAAATAGGGATTTTAAGGTGAAATTGGAAATTTCACAGTCCAAGGATGACTTAAAAGAGCAATTCGGAGTTCGAGGGTCGAATTGGAGTCAACCGGGAATATTGATTGATTAGGGGCAAAATGGTCATTTTGCCACTCAAAAATTTAAATTTGGTTATTTAATGAAAAATTTTGACCAAGATTAATCATTTGAAGTATAATATGGCGTTTAGCAGTGAAAAATTTTAATTTTCGGTATTTTTTGAGCATAGGGGCAAAACTGTAATTTTATCATCCGAGGACAAAATGGGAACTTTTAGAAAAGATTTTGGCCCCATTTGACTAAGTTTGATCAATTGGAGGGTAATTTGAGGTTGAAAAGTGAAAAAAATGTAATTCCGATACTTTTCGGAGTATAGGGGTAAAATCATAATTTTACCACCTTGGGGCTAAAACGGTAATTTTCACCCCCCTACACTTGTCAAATTTATGGATTTTATTTGTTGTGGGAATGGATAAATATGGCATAATGTGTGGTGAAGAATTAAAGAATAAAAGTCAAATATTAAAACCTTGGACCAATAAAACGTTGCCACGTGTGAAGCTTTTAATTATTTAATATTGTCCTTATAAAAGGCATGAAAAATCAACCCATTTCAACCCCCATGGTCGGCCAAAAACCAGAACAAAGAGGGGAAAGGAAAAGCAAGAAAACCTAGGTGGAAAATTGGAGAAAAAGTGTTGGAATTCAAGGATTTGATCAAGTAAAGGTAAAATTTCTTAACTTTGTCTAGTGATCTACACTACCCATGCTTTATTCTTTCGTTTCCATGGCTGAATTGCATGGTTTCTTAAGGGATTCATGGCTGGCCAAATGGGTATGGAGAGAGAAATGATGTTGGTTTGATTTGATTTTTAGTTATGTTAGTGTTTTTAGCTAGTTTAACATGTTTGTGAGCAAAACAAGTGAAGAAATCACATTTTCCCTAGTAATTCTTCATTGGCCAAACCTATATGGAAGTGTGTGAGGATGAATGTGACGTTTATTTTAATTAAATGGGTTAAGAAATGATGAATTATGGTGAGAAAATGGAATAGGAAAATTTTTAGTGATAGTGCACCACAATAGCTGAATTTTTCCATGAGGTAATGTGAAGGTTGTGATGCTAAATTTTGTGTCAATTGACTGCTATTTAGTGATTTGAAGAATTGGAAAAGAAATGGTGTAAATTGGAATGTAGAAAATGAAAAGAATTAATTTAGAATTAAATTGAAGATTTTAGCAGATTAGGCCGAGTATAGTGCGACTTAGGTCGAAAATCATATTTCAGCGATTAATCTAACATTTTGTATTCCATAGCCTGCATTCATTTAGATTTAGAGAGCCTGAAATAGTTTATGACAAATTGACGAAAATTATTGAATTTTGTGTCATGTACAATGGATAGGTGGTGAGCCATTTGACACGGGTAGGAGACTACACCCGCGGGCAGAGAATAGGAGTATTTCTACTCCTAATGTAGTGAATAAACATATTATCATCTTAATTATCTAGAGTAGATTTTATTTAATTTGTTGGTTTTGCAAAAAAATATTTTAAATGGTGAATTTTGTATTTTATGAGAAAAATGTGTATTTATAAAATAAAAGGAGTTTTTATAAATTGATTTGAAAATTGAACAATTGATTTTGAAATAGAGTACTAGGAGACTGTTGTTTGTTGTATAATAAAATGGTATTTTTAAATCGATGTGGCTTATGAAAATGTGGCATGATTGGCTGCTTGGTTATTGTGTTGGAAACTATACGAATTGATGTTTTCCGTGCAGGCTGGTTTGTGTTAAAATGGTCTAGTTGTGCTAATAAAATTTTTGCTAATTTGGTGGATTATTAACTACTGCAGTAGATGGGTATTCATGGACCGGGCCTATTTAGAGGTGCACGGTAAACCCCGTATGATATACCTCTGATGAGAGGCGCGGAAGGTAACTCCGAAGGTATACCAGGGTTCACTGCACGTCGATCCACCACGTGGTAGTGAACTCAGCCAATGCCAAGGAATAACTGTATTTTGAGAAATTGTGACATTTTAAACAGCCTTGGCGGTCTCGGTCAGATACCTCTGATCAAGGTATCACTGAGCATGATTTTGTTGGCATAAGCCAAGTTTTTAGAAATACATAAACCATAATAATTTTTTCTACAAAATGAATTTATTTTACTCAATGAAAAGAAGTGAAATATTATGAATTATTTTATGAAGATTTAATTATTCTTCTCCATTTACTTGCCTTTAGATAGTTTAGAGGGTATCTGTTTACTTACTGGGATTTTATAATCTCACCCTCTCATTTCTTCACATCTCAGGCTTAAAGTATTCCATAGTTAGCGGATTTAGTCGAGGACCGTCAATTGGACTTGAATCGACAAAAATTGTAGGTTTTCAGCTTCCGACACATTTTGGTTAGTTGTGGGCCCACGTGTCATTGTAGTTTAAATTTCATACTTTGACTATTTATATCATGGTATGTAAGAATATATTTAATTTTCACACTGCGAAAATTATTTATCGATAGTTTTATAAAAGTTGATTTATAAGAAAATATATTATTTTATTGAATATTTTTATTATATTCAAATAATTAAATTTTTACCCCAAACAAATGTTTTAGATACTTAAATTTATTTTTAATCATGATATATGTGTTTTCTACGCATTTACTACATTTTTAGCAAATTTGGATATGTTTGACGAAAAATGATGAAAATGCCCCTGTGAGGTAGAAGACAATATAATTTTGTTTTTGAATCGAAAATAACTTTTGACTCTTGAATTATGGTATTTAATAACTGTTGCTCACCGGGGAGATGTGGAAACTGATGCTAAACCTTCGGGGGGTTCCGATCGGCATCCCGGGTATGAGTGCCTATTGGGACGTCACGGCGGTTGTCATGGGCTCGATGAGGAGTTCCGGGTCGTGACAACTTAATTGATGAATTATCCCACGACTATGGTTCTCATTTTTTTTTTGTGTGGTTATTGATTATTTAGTTAATTATCTATGTGAATATAATTTTATGAATATTCATCTATTTGATTGATTGATTCTATCACTTGTTCATTAATTATTTGATTACTTGTAAAAATATCTATGTATATGTATATGTTATTATACAGTATCATGTTGCATTATACATTGTTCATAACATGCATGTATGCACTACACCTACAAGTCATCCATTTCTAGGATCTTCAATCATCCTTCATGAGTTTTCAAAATTACATCTTTTAAAGCTCAAGAATATGCTCTTGATTTTTCAAATAGAAGCCAAAATTTGATTTTTAAACAAATATAGTTGACTATTTGTAATACCCTGTATATTGGTATGGTGGCTAATAAAGCTTATTGGATGCAAAATGAAATTAATTATAATTTTTAAAGGTGATGAAAGGTGAAAAGAGTATTTTAAGAAAAAATATTTCGTACGCGAGGAAATAATAATAAAATAATAATTTTTTTGTCGAGAAAGAATTTACAAGATAAAAACTGATTCGGAAGTGAATTCATGCATAATAAGGTATTTTGGGTGCCAATGAGATAAGTGGAAAATTTTAGAATAAAATAATATTAAAATATTAACATTTTATTTAGTGTCAAAATTTTTCATGAAGGAGTATATGGTTAATCTAAGTGGGGGAGAGGAAGAACGAGGAAATTTCAGAGAAAAATTGAAGTGAGTGGGGCCCATGCGTTGTTATTAAATAGTGACAATACGAGTAAATAAATATTGTAAATATTATAGGGACACCACGTTGGAGTACAAACTTTTATATTTCATTTGTACATGTGTAATAAAAGATAATTAAAGGAAATTGGAGTTAAAAGAGTGTCAAACCCAGCTTTATAATATGATTGCCATGTCATCCACATGTCTAACAACATGCTTGCATATGTGAATACCTCAGAAAAATTATTAAAAGTCGGTGGTGCAGCTAGTGGTACAACTAAGTTGAATTAAGCCTCGAACTAGTCCAAATAGGGATTTAAGATGAAATTGAAAATTTTAAAACCCCAGAATCATTTAATATGGTGATTCAGAGTTAAAGGATCAATTTGGAGTCAAATTAAAATTTTCATGATCTAGAGGCAAAATGGTCGTTTTGCCACCTGAGGTTAAGATTTGAATGTTGGAAGAGGTTTTTGACCAAGATTGATTACTTAAAACATAATTTGAGTTCGAGGAGTGAAAAATCTTAATTTCGACATTTTCCTGAAGATAGGGGCAAAATGGTAATTTTGCCACCTGAGGTTAAAATTGGGATGTTGGATGAAATCTTTGACTAAGATTGATCATTTGGAGTATAAATTGAATTTGGGAAGTGAAAATTTTCAATTTCAAGATTTTTTCGAACATAAGGGTAAAATGGTAATTTTGCCACTCTAAGGGCAAAATTGTAATTTTACACACCCGACACTTGTCATGTCCATAAATTTCAGCCATTGGCATTTTATATCATGGATAATTGAAGGATTTTATGTGGTGGAGAAAGAAAACTTAATTATTAAGTTTTTAAACTATGGACCAATGGTAAGGTGACAAGTGTCAAGTTTGATATTTTTATTAATTTCCTTATAAAACCAGCCCATAACCCACCTATCTCCCTCATAAGGGTCAGGCAAAGAGAGAAAAAGAGAGAAAAGAAGAAAAACAAACCCTAGTTACCAAAATTCAAGAGAAAAGTGTGAAATTTCAAGGAAACAAGTGACAAAAGGTAAGATTTTTCAATTCTAGCTTGAGATCTTTCATTCGTAGGCATTCTTTCTTATTTTTCATGGTTGAATCACAAGATTTCATGAAAGATTCATGGCTGACCCATTTTAACGAGAGAAGAATTGATGGTTTAGTTGGTTAGATTTCAATAGATCTAAGTGTTTTTATGTGTTCAGTGATGTGTAACATGAAAATCAAGCATGAAAAACACATTTTCTTCAAGAATCCCTTAATGACCGAATATGTGGAGTGAGGGTTTGATGATGAATTTGAGTGGATTACATGATATTCAAGTGTTTTTGGATGTTTAGTGATGTGTGGAATGGAAAACAAGCATGAAAATCACTTGTCCTTCACCCACCCTTAAGGCCGAATTTACCATGTGGATTATGGGTAATGAAATTGATTTTATTTCAAGTGAATTTGGTTAGGAATTAATGGTGTACGATATGAGAATCAAGCTTGAAAAATTATGTTGTTAATGAACTCACCATGGCCGAATATTCCAAGATGGAATGTGAAGGTGAATTTGCCACATTTCATGTCAATTGAATAGTATTTGATGAATTGGAGTGTTGGAAAAAAATGGAATTAATTGGAGTTGAATTGGACGTATTGGCCATTTAATCGAGTAATAAATTGAATTAGGTCAATACCGTATTTAGATAGTTACCCGAGGATTTTTCATCCCATTTCATGCATTGGTATAGAGTTCAAGTTAGTTTTCATACGATTTAGCACAAATGTAGTAATGATTTGATTATGCAATATGTCTAGGTGGTGAATCCTCCGATTGGGGCAAAGAAATTGTACTTGAGGATTAATGGTCGGAGTACCCGAATTCAACTCCCAAAAATAGTGACTAACCTTATTATCGCCTTAATTATCTAGAGTAAATTTTATTCAATTTGGTATTTTGTGAAAAAATGGATTTAATTGGTGAATTGCTTTGTTTTATGAGCAAAATATGAATTAATAAAATGAAATGAATTTTTATAAATCGATTTGAAAATCGAATGATGATTTTGAAATTAGAGTAATTGGAGACCACTTGATATGTTGGAAATTATTATTTGAACCGAATGGCTTATGATAATATGGCATGATTGGCTGAATTGATATTTGTGTTGAAAAATACGAAATGTCTGCTTTATCTTGATAATTGTATAGTAATGAAATTGCCATGCCATGATATCGAGATTTGATTGATTGGTGGGATATTGAGTAACTACTGCAGTAGTCAGGTTTCCATGGATCAACCTATTTAAAGGGGCACGGTAAACCCCATTATATTTTTACCTCAGTTGTAGAGGCGTAAAGGGTATGTCCTGAGGTATGACAGAGTTCACTTCACGCCGAACCACCACATGAGGGTGAACTAAGCCAACGCCAAAGAATGGCTGTGTTTCCCAAATAAAAACATGTTTTATGCGTACATGGCATTTTAACGGCATTGGCGGGCTCAGATGGATGCCTCTGATCAAGGTGTCACCGAGTACGAGCTTTGGCATGAGACAAGTTTTTAGGAAATCATAAGCCGTATTGATTATTTGGATGAAATACAATTATTTATATGGATTGGGATAAATTTTTATGTTATGAAACATATTGTGATGGGAAGTTTCCATTGTCTCCATTTACTCGACTTTAGATATTTTACGTGATATCTGTTTACTTACTGGGATTATATAATCTCACCAACCTCCCTTCCATCCATTTCAGGTTCAAAGTTGTCTGTAGATAGTAGACTCTGTCGAGGGTTACGTGTGGACTTGCACCCTTTGAAATAGTAGGTTCACAACTTTCAGTACTTTTAATCATTTGGGGGCCCACTTGTCATTGTATATTGAGTTACATACTTTGGCTGTCTTTGTTACAGTATATATGAATTTATTTTACTTTTATGCTGTAAAAATTATTTACGGATTTCTTTATAAAAATTATTTTATAAGAAAATGGAATATTTTATTGAATATTTTTATTTTATTCTAATAGTTACCATTTTGCTTCCAATGAAGGTTTTAGATAGTAAATCATACTTTTGTTTATGAAATATGTTTTTCACTCACATACCACATTTTTAGATGGTTTCGAAATTTTCAGGAAAAAATGACGAAAATACCCCTGTGACACAGAAAATAATTTATAAATTTTTGAAATATGACATTTAATAACCATTGCTCACCGTGGAAGTGCGAAAACTGATGTTAAGCCTTGCAGGTCTCGATTGGCATTTCGGCTATGAGCATCTATCGGGACATCGCGGTAGTTGCGCGAGCTCAATAGGAGTTCTGGGTCGTGACAAAGAGTGTTAGGAGGACTAAATTAAAAAGGAAAGAAACTTGGAAGGCAAAATGATAACTTGGCCATTAGTTTGGTCAAAGCTTCCAAAGGAAGCTTTGACTTTGATTTTTTCCAACCATTACCGTCTTTATCCTCTCCCATCAGATTTTTTCTTCTTCCTCATCCATTCCCACGCCATTTTCTCCTTGTCCACCATGAAATCAAGTTTTCTTCAGTTTTCTTTCCATGTTTTCTTTTCCTTTCTTTTCTTTTCTTACTCTTTTCTTCTCTAAACTTCTTGAGCACTAAATTTACAACGTTTAACCCCAATTTCCAGCACATCTAAACCGTAGGAGAAGAAGAAAGAAAAAGAAAGAAAGGAAGAAAAGCTTGGTTTTGTAATTCAAGCAAGCTTAGGTAAGGATTTTTGTGTTTAAGTTCGTGGTTGGTTAAATCCTTGGAAAAATAATGTGTGAATCATTTTGTGGCAGCTATGGTGACCATGGGTGTGAGGAAATTATGAATTTTGTTGGCTGAAATTCAAGCTAGAACCAAGTGGTAAGCTTAATGGTACAAATTGAAGCTTATGATTGGTTTAATATTATGAGAATGATTGTGTGCATATGTGGTGTTATTGTGATGTCATTGGTATGGTTGGAAGGCAATTATATCAATTGGAAGTTTGGTGTGTAGATATGTGTTGTTAGGAAAGGTTTAAAAGGTTATGGATGTGGTGTGCATGAATGGATATTAATGTTATGTTTGGTGGCAACATGTAAAGGAGGATGGTGGTACATGTAGACTTAGAAAATGTCTAATGGAAGTAAATTTATAGGTGCTGCCATATGTTAGGAAATTGTTGTGGAATGATGGACAAACTTGATAAATATCCTTAGGCAAGATTTATATGTGTCAGAGTCATAAATAAGTTACCAATAGTCATAACTTAAAGAATTATGCAAGCAAGGTATAAAAGCAACTTCGGTAAAAAATGTGTTAAGATAAGTTAAGTTGAATAAGGATTCATGATTGAATGAAAAAGGGAAGTATAAATGATGTATGCTAAAGATATTGAATGGGGATTATTGCTAGGAAGTGCAACAGTAAAGGTAATGTACTATGGTGGTGTGCCGGAGGAAATAACGAGCGATCGGCAAGTAGGAATAGCTAGACACGCCTCCGAATAAATAACAATATAATATCCTGCTATCATATGGTGAGTGAACCTGCATTAAATTGTTTTGGAATAAATGCATATGTGTTGATTTAATCTCTTGAAATATTTTAATGGTTTTATCTTTAAAATGTGCATGGGAACAAGCCCTTAATGAACAATTTTATGCTGAAAGATGTATATTATAATGAAACTACGTATTCTGATATTATGTGAATATACATATGTTATGTTATGAATGACAATGTTGTGATAATTACAATCATGCATGTGCAGAGTGGGCAGTGCACATCCCGGTTGAATGATAATGTTGTGATAATTACAGCCGTGCATGTGCGGAATGGGCAGTGCATATGTCGGTAACGATGTGGGAGAGAGTGCATGTGATGATAGTGAAATGTGTGAGTAGAGAGTGCAAATGATGATATTGAGGGGTGTTCGATGTGGGGGTTGCACACGGTGACACCAGCTATGTGCACGATGTGGGGATTGCATATGAGCTGGGTGAGGTGGTGGTGGTGTATATACTTATATATATTTACTCTATACAATGGTTTGGAATTAATATGTGATTGCTTGACTATTGAATGTTGAGTTTCCTAAATGTTTTAGACGAACGAAAGACAACATGGCATCGAGTTTTATTTATGATATATAAATTGCATTGTTTTAAAGATGAATGCAACATGCTTAGAAAAACCTTTTATATCATTTGCTTGTTCCCTTTCTTCGTTCACTCACTGCGTTTACACTCATGTTTTTTTAAACTTCATGTTTTAGGTTTTCTGAGTTAAAGGTGATTGGATCTTAGCACAAGGTGTTCCTCCCTATTCATTGCTCAGCAGGTTTAACATGAAATTAAACGTTAGCAACCATGCCTAAAGTCACTCCTCAGATGATCAAGGTTTAATTATGTGTATATGAATACTTGATGTGAAATGTTGAGATTCATTTGTCAAGCTATATATGTATATCATGGTTGGTGATGCCATTCTGAATGCATAAATGGGTTTTATAATTTGTTTTCAAAGGAACTATATTTAAACACTACGAAATTTGTATTTTTAAAGAAATATGGATTAATGTATAAGATTATATAAATAAGCTTGCTTGGGCTGAATGCGCTAAGCCCATTGGGCCCTTGCACCGGTCATGGCTTGGGATTTGGGCTGTGACACTATTCTCTCAAAAAGATCGACTAGTCTTAGAGTTTTGAAAGTCAAAAACTCAAAGTTACAAAGCCATAAATGACTAGGTCTCTAATAGGATCAATTGCCAAGTGAATTAACAATTAGACCTATAACTTTTATCAAGCTAGGATTGATCCTCGCTATCCACTGGTCAATCTTTACGAGGTTTTTTTTAAATCTTTTAAACTCCTCATTTTCCCAAGTTCATCTAATCCTTCAAAGATTTATTCCCCATTTTTGTTTCATTCTCCTTTGGTTTTCAAGATTCGAATTGCCTATTTAAAATCCCCAATTTCCATCCAATTCACATAACCAGGTTTTTCTTCTTTTCTTTTCACTCGGTGACACATTTCTTTCTATATTTTATTATTTTCTTCATTCAAATGGTTGTGCCTTAGTTTTAATGAAACATGATGCTTTTGTTGACTAAGTTTTTTACTTTAGTCGACTAAGTGCCTTCTGTTTTTCTCAGTTAGGTTCAGACTTCTCTTTGCAATTCTTGCAAACAAATCATTCCTAGATCACTTCTAGTCTCACAAAATCTGTCCTCACTCAAAGGTTTGATAAAAATATCAGCTAGTTGATGCGATGTACCTACAAATTCAATGTCAATCTCACCTTTGGCTACATAATCTCTAATGAAGTGGTGTCTAATCTCAATGTGTTTTGTTCTAGAGTGTTGTACTGGATTTGTTGATATATTAACAGCACTTGTGCTATTACAATATATAGGTATATTATGCATAGATATCCCAAAGTCCTAAAGTTGTTGCTTAATCCACAAAATTTTAGCATAGCAGCTCTTTAAAGACATGCTCAGCTTCAGCTGTGGACGGTGCTACAGAGTTTTGTTTCTTGCTTGACTAGGACACTAGCATACTTCCTAGGAATAGGTGCGTTCCACTAGTACTTTTCCTATCAGTTTTGCTTCTTGCAAAGTTTGCATCCGAATAGCCTACAAGACAAAATGATGATTCTTTGGAATACCAAATTCCTAAAGTTTGAGTTTCTAAGAGCTATCTAAATATTCTCTTAACAACTGTTAGGTGTGTTTTTTAGATTATGACTGAAATGTAGCACACAAGCACACGCTATACTGTATATCTAGTCTACTTGTTGTTAAGTAAAGAAGAGATCCAATCATACCTTTATAGAGTTTTTGGTCTACACTTTTACCTTTTTCATTAGCATTAAGTTTAGTGGATGGACTCATTGGTATGCTGATCAGTTTTAGCTTCAGCATATCAAACTTCTTGAGCATATCCTGAATGTATCTATCTTAACTGACAAAAGCTTCTTCCTTGCATTGCTTGATTTGAAGGCCAAGAAAGTACTTCAACTCTCCCATCATGTTCATCTTGAATTCTCACTGCATTTCTTTAGCAAAGTTCTTGCAAAAAGATTCATTAGTTGCACCAAATATAATGTCATCCACATATATTTGAGCTATGATTAAATGATTTAAGCATTTCTTGATCAACAATGTTGTATCTATGCTGCCTCTTACATAGTCTTTTTCTACTAGAAATTTAGAAAGCCTTTCATACCAAGCTCTAGGAGCTTGCTTCAATCCATACAAGGCTTTGTGAACTCTAAAAACATAACCTAGTTTTTCAAAATCTTCAAAACCAATTAGTTGTTCAACATATACTTCCTCTTGAATAAGTCCATTTAAAACTACACTTTTTACATCCATTTGGTACAACTTAAAGTTCATATGACAAGAAAAGGCTACTAATAACGTTATAGCTTTAATTCTAGCTACAGGAGCAAAGGTCTCATCATAGTCTATGCCTTTCTCTTGATTGTATCCTTTTGCTACCAATCTAGCTTCGTTTCTAATCACATTTCCTTGTTCATCAACCTTATTTCTAAATACCCATTTAGTTCCAACTATGGGATGATTTGAGGTCTTAGGCACTAGTGACCATACATTATTTCTCTTGAGCTGATCTAGCTCCTATTGCATGGCTGAAATCAAGCTTTCCTCTTTTGGAACTTCTTCAAAACTTTTATGGAACTTCTTCAAAACTTTTAGGTTCGATTTGAGGTAAAAAGGCTAAAAATTCACATGTTTCTCTAGTTCCTTCCCTAGTTTTAACTCCTTGAGATATGTCACCTATGATTTGTTCTTCTGGGTGATTTTTTGCTATCTAGAGCTCCTAGGCAAAATCACTGTGCTGAATTTATAGTCTTTGTAGGTTTTCTAGAGGTGGAGCTACGGTTTCTTCTCTAGATGAGCCTTCTTCATTGTTCTTGTTTTCATTAAGGCTCATTTCATCCATATGCTTTTCTAAATTTTCTAGATCATCATCATCATCATGAACTTCTTTTTCTAAATAAATTAATTCATGAAAAACTATATGGACAGATTCTTTAACACTTAATGTCCTTTTGTTGAAAACTCTATAAGCCTTGGAGTTCATGGCATATCCTAGAAATATTGCTTCATCACTCTTAGCATCAAACCTTCCTGATGGTTATTTTCCATTATTTAAAACTAAGCATTTGTAGCCAAAGCTCCTAAGGTGAGAGATGTTTGGTTTTCTTCCTTTGTACAGCTCATAAGGAGTCTTTGAGATAATTGCTCTAATTGAAACCCTATTAAGAATATAAGCTGCAGTGTTTACAGCTTCAGCCCAAAAGTACTTTGGAACATTGTTCTCACAAAACATAGTTTTACCTATCTCTTTTAAGGTGCGATTTTTCCTCTCCACAACTCCATTTTTGTTAGGGTGTTCTTGGTGTAGAAAAGTTGTGTTCCAACCTCTTTTCATTGTAAAACTTTTCAAACTCATCATTTTCAAACTCTCCTCCACGGTCACTTCTAATGCTAACAATGACTGTACCTTTTTCATTCCCAACTCTGCTACAATGATTTATGAATGCTAATAGTGCATCATTCTCATGAGCAAGAAAATAGACCCAAGTAAACTTAGAGAAATCATCAACTATCACCAAGCTATGAGATTTTCCACCTGGACTAGTGGTGCTAATTGGACCAAAAAGATCAATATGCAGCATTTTAAGAGGTCTTGATGTTGATACAACATTGTTAGTTTTGAAAGAAGTTCTAACTTGCTTTCCTAGTTGACAAGCTTCACACATCTTATCATTCTCAAACTTTAGAGTAGGTAATCCAAGCACTAAGTTTTTCTTAATCAACTTTGACATGGTATTCAAACTAACATGTCCCAGTCTTCTATGCCACAACCAGCTGTCATTTTCAGCATTTGCTACTAAGCACATTTCACTATTCTTGTCACGACCCGAAACTCCGATCGAGCTCGTGACAACCGCCGCAATGCCCCGATAGACACTCGTTACCCAAAATGCCAACCGAGACCCAGCAAGGCTTAACATCAATTTTTGAACTTCCCTTGTGAGTAATTGTTATTAAATATCATATTTCCAAAATTTATAAATTATTTCCAAATCAAAACAGTAAAAATTTATTTTCTGTCTCATAGGGGCATTTTCGTCATTTTTCCTTAAAAATTTTGAAACCATCTAAAAATGTAGTATATGAGTGAAAAACACATATTTCAAAATCAAAAATATGATTTGCTATCTAAAACTTTCATTTGAAGTGAAATTGTAACCATTAGAATAAAATAAAAATATTCAATAAAATATTCAATTTTCTTATAAAACAATTTTTATAGTGTTATCCGTGAATAATTTTTGCAGCGTAAAAGCAAAATAAATTCATATATACTGTAACAAGGATAGCCAGAGTATGTGACTCGATATACAATGACAAGTGGGCCCCCAAATGATTAAAACTACCGAAAGTTGTGAACCTACTATTTCAAAAGGTGCAAGTCCACACGCAACCCTCGACAGAGTCTACTATCTACAAACAACTCCAAGCCTGAAATGGATGGAAGAGAGGGTGATGAGATTATATAATCCTAGTGAGTAAACAAATATCACCCAAAATATCTAAAGTCGAGTAAATGGAGACGATCAAAATATTCCTTCGTACTTTGATTTATAGCATTTCAAACTCATTTCAACTAGATGAAATAAATTCATTTTCACTCAAATAATCAACATGGCTTATGAATTTCTTAAAAACTTGACTTTTGTTAAAACTCATACTCGATGACACCTTAATCAGAGGCATCTATCCGAGCCTGCCAAGGCTATTAAAAATCTCATATACACATAAAACAATTTTTTACGTTTGAAAACACAGTCGTTCCTTAACGTTAGTTGAGTTCGCCTTAACGTGGTGGTTTGGCATGAAGTGAACTCTGTCTATACCTTAGGACATACCCTTTGTGCCTCTACAACTGAGGTAAAAAATATATAGTGGTGTTTACCATGCCCCTTTGAATAGCCTGGTCCACGGAAACCCGTCTACTGCAGTAGTTAATATCCCACCAATGTAATAAAAGTTTCAATAGCATGGCATGACAATTACATTACTCACTAATTTATCAAGACAAAGCAGACAGTTTGTATTTTTCAACACAAATATCAATTTAGCCAATCATGCCATATTATCATAAGCGATTCGGTTCAAATAATAATTTACAACATATCAAGTGGTCTCCAATTACTCTAATTTCAAAACCATCATCCAATCTTCAAATCGATTTATAAAAATTCATTTTATTTTATTAATTCACATTTTGCTCTTAAAACAAAGCAATTCACAATTTAAATTCATTTTTTTCCACAAAATCACAAAATTGAGTAAAACTTACTCTAGATAATTAAGGCGACAATAAGGTTAGTCACTATTTTCGGGAGTCAAATTTGGGTACTCCGACTATTAATCCTTGGGTACAATTTCTTTGCCCCTATCGAAAGATTCACCACCTAGACATACTGCACAATCAAACAATTACTACATTTGTGCTAAATCGCATTAAAACCAACTTAAACTCTATACCAATGCATGAAATGGGATGAAAAATCCTCAAGTGACTATCTAAATACGGTATTGACCTAATTCGATTTATTACCCGATTAAATGGCCAATATGTCCAATTTAACTCCAATTAATTTCATTTCTCTTCCAACACTCCAATTCATCAAATACTAGTAAATTAACATGAAATGTGGCAAATTCACCTTCACATTCCATTTTGGAATATTCAGCCATGGTGAGTTCATTAACAACATAATTTTTCAAGCTTGATTCTCATACCATAAACCATTAATTCCTAACCAAATTCACTTGAAATAAAATCAATTCCACCATCAATATTCTACATGAAAAATTCAACCATTGAGTGTGGGTAAAGGGCATGAAATTTTCTTGCTTGTTTTCCATTCCACACATCATTAAACATCCAAAAACACCTGAATATCATGTAAGCCATTCAAATTCATCATCAAACCCTCACTCCATATAGTCGGTCATTAAGGAATTCATGAAGAAAATGTGTATTTCATGCTTGATTTTTATGCTACACATCACTAAACACATAAAAACAGTTAGATCTATTGAAATCTAACCAACATCATAATCAAATCGCTCTCTATATATTCAGCCAGCAAAGGGATTCATCATGAAATCATGAATTTCAACCATGGAAAACACAAAAGAGTGCATGGGTAGGTAGATCGTAAGCTAGAATTGAAAAATCTTACCTTTTGTCACTTAATTCCTTGAAATTTCACTTTCCTATTAAATTTACCTATCTAGGGTATTTGTTCTTTCCTTTTCCTTTTGTTCTTGGTTTGGCCGAACCTTATGAAGGTGATGGGAGGGGTATGGGTTGATTTTATAAGGAAATTAATAAAATAATCAAACTTAACACTTGTCACCATATTATTGGCCTATATTTAAATACTTATCCATTAAGCTTTCTTTCACCACCACATAAAATCCATCAATTATCCATGATATAAAATGCTAATGGCTGAAATTTATGGGTTGGACAAGTGTGGGGTGTGTAAAATTATAATTTTGCCCCTTATTGTGGTCAAATTACCATTTTACTCTTATGTTCAGAAAAATCTCGAAACTGAAAATTTTCACTTCCCAAATTCAAATTATACTCCAAATGATTAATCTTAGTCAAAGATTTCATCCAACATCCCAATTTGAACCTCGGGCAGTAAAATTACCATTTTGCCCCTATACTCGAAAAAATGTTAGAATTAAGATTTTTCACTCCTTAAACTCAAATTATGTTCTAAGTAGTCAATCTTGGTCAAAAACCTCTTCCAACATTCAAATCTTAACCTCAGGTGGCGAAATTACCATTTTGCCTCTAGATCATGAAAATTCTAATTTGACACCAAATCGGTCCTCGAACTTCGAATCACCATATTAAATGATTCTAGGGTTTTAAAATTTTGAACTTCATCTTAAAATCCCTATTTGGACTAGTTCGAGGTTTAATTCAACTTAGTTGTACCACTAGGTACACTACCGACTTTTAATAATTTTTTTAAGGTATTCACGCATGCAAGCATGTTGTCAAACATATGGATGACATGGCAATCATATTATAAAGCTGGGTTTGACAATTCTTCTCAAGATCTTCAAGAAATACAACATACATATTTTTCAATCTTTTTCCTATGAAGGTGATTTCGTTAGTGCCGTATCTATTACTTCACATTTGTTGGAGTCAAAACAAACTTTAAATCCTTTATCATACAGCTGACAATGCTTAACAAATTATGTTTCAAACATTTGACAAGCAACACATGACTAATTTGTGTGTGATAGTTCTTACCAACCGTACCTATCCCATGGATTCTACCTTTTGAATCATGACCAAAAGATATGGTGTTTCCCTTTTTCTTGTCTAGTTAAGCAAACAACATTTCATCCCCTATCATGTGTCGTGAGTAGCCACTATCCATGTACCGAAGCTGCTTCTTCTTGAGTTGAGCTTTTGAGCATGTCTCCTTTAGGTGTAGCTTAACCTACAAAGCAATTGTTCAATTTTTCTTGATAGGTACCCATACCTTGATGGGTCCTTGAGTGTTAGTGGCAATATATGAACCTTTCGACACACAAGTTTTTTTGGTTTTCTGCAAGTTTTTATTTCTAACGCAATCATAAGATAAATGACCATGTTTTCCACAACAATAGCATATAGATGATGCATTGTGATGATTTTTCTTAACATAAGAACTTTTCTTTAATGTATCATTTTTTCAAACACTTAAGAGTTGTAATTTCATCAAGAGATTTTTGCAAAGCTGCAGATTTATTTTCCAACTTTACTTTCATAATTTAAAAATCTATTTTTGAGTGTTCTAACTCAATTTGCAAAAAATTTCTTTGCTCAAAAACAGAGTTATAGTCACATTTTATCTTTTCCAAGAAATGTAACCTTTTTCTTTAAGGTTTTGTACTTTCAAAATAGATTTTCAAATTCGTTACACAAGCTACCATACTCATCTTGTAATTCATTCATTGAAATGTTGCAAGGTGATAAGCATACCTCAATTCATCATTTTGAGCCATTAAGCAAATGTTTGCTCTTTCCTCTGAACTTCCTCTATTAACTTCAATGCTTGAGTCATTGTCTGACCATGTTGCTACAACCATTGCCTTCTTCGACTTTTTATTTTTCATTGGTGTCTCATTTTTTGGCAATGGGCATTCAGACTTAAAGTGTCCTGGTTTTTTGCACTTGAAACAAATCAAATCCTCTTTTTTGGTTGTGTTATTTTTGTTTCTCTTCCATGAAGGACCTTGATCTCTTTTGAATCCTTTTCCAGCAATGCTTTGATTCTTTCTGCCCATCAGCTTCCTAAATTTTTTTACAACAAGTGCCAACTCTTCATCATCATCACATGAGAGATCTCTCAGCTCTTCCTCAAGGATGTTGGCTTTAAGTGCTCTGTTTTTCTTTTTCTCTTTTGCTTCCCGCCTATCCTCTTCTTTTTCTTCTTTGAGTTCTAGCTCATGTGTAAGGAGAGAACAAGATATTTCATTAAGTGTGATGAGATTCAAATCCCTGGCCTCTCAGATAACAGTCACTTTAGGTTTCCAATTCTGTGATAGGCTCTTAAGGACTCTTTTAGCTATTTCTTGTTCTGGTATTGGCTTAGCTAGCTGACTCAATTTGTTTGTGATGTTTGTGAACCTATCAAGCATGCCGGTGATGTTTTCACCAGCCTTCATTTTGAAAATCTCATAATTATGTGTTAGGAGGGCTATCTTGTGTTAGTCCCAAATATAGGTGCTATAGGGGTGGTGAATAGCACTATTTCGGCTCTTTCTTGTGGGATTGAGACTTGATCTCAAAGTATATAAGATAAAGCAATAAAAACAATGGACAAGGTATTTATAGTGGTTAGGTCCAAGACCTACATCCACTATCTTGATTATCTAACCAAGGATTTTCAAATCAAACACTAAAATGGTGGAATTCCCAAGCTTCCACCAAGCTTTTACAATGGATTTTCCAAAGTTTAGCCACAACCTTTACACTAGTTTTTCTCGGGATGAACTAAAACCCAATGTGGTTTTCCAAGGCTCTACCATAACCTATCACTAGTTTTTCCTGGGCTAAACTAAAACCCTAATATGGTTTTTCAAGGCTCAACCACAACCTTTACTCTAGCTTTTCACAAGCTAAACTAGAACCCACAAGCATCCAAGCACACCTTGCTTGATGCAAACACTTAGAGTGAAACACTCACTCTAAGAGTACAAAGATGAAAGGAAGAAAGTACCTAGTGATCACACGATTGATCTATGTGGTACAAATTTAAGTGCAAATTACAAATACAAAGAATAGGCGTTGAGGTTCAATGAAGAGTACAAAGGATTTTCAGGTTTGCTTACTCTTTCTTGGCTTGAATATGATGGAGTCTTTGTTAGTGAAGCCAAAAGTTGTCAAAAGTTAGTTCCTTGGCATTTGGAGATCCTTTTATAGTTTGAGAAGCTTGTTTGATGGCTGTTGGGACGTTTACGACCGTTAGAAACTGTTTGGGGAAGATTCTAGCCGTTTTCTTGTCTTGTAGTAGCCTGGTGGATGTAGCAAACAGAGAGCACTTAGTCGACTAAAATTTTTCCCTTGGTCGACTAAGTTGGTTCGTTTTCAGATGCAGATTTCAGTGAGTGCTTAGTCGACTAACCTCATTTTCTTGGGTGACTAACTTGATTCTGTTTCTCACAAAGCTTCAACCTTTCACTTTTCCATTTTGACTTTTGTTCAACCAATGAACTTCCTTGATTCACCAGGGAGCTTCATCAATAATAATCTTCCTTGTTCCTTATCCAAATCACATCTATAGGTGTTCAATAGGATCATTGACATATTGTCTCATTTATGAACATTTGCCCTGCACACTTAGTTAGAAATATTAGACACAAATGACATGGAAATGTTTTATTATCATCAAAAACTAATGGAGTCAACGATCTCCCTCTTTTTGATGATGACCAAACATCCCTTGGTTAACAGCATGGTGTCTATTCAATTTTTTTTTTTCAGTTTTTGCAAAAAATGAGAATTGCTCCCCCTAAGTTCATGCTCCCCCTAAGTGTGTGCATATCTTTCATCTATTCCAACAAGTTCTTATCCAAGTTATATTCTTAGTGACATTGTACATTCTTGCTTTGGATAGAAAATGCTCATATATGCAGATTTTAAGAGCAAATGACATGTTGACAGATTCTTATCAGTTTTCTGTTTCTGTAATTTTCTATCAACTAGCTTGTAATTTCCAGATTTCATCATTTCAGCTCCAGATTCCATTCAAACCATCATTTTTCAAGCAAACTCTCTATAATTCATCATCCATAAGTACTCAAGCACATATTTTACTTGCATTATTGTCTCAGAAATGATTTATCAACATAATAACTCAATATCAACACAATATTAGAAAATTGTAGCAATATTGCACAGTATCAGCAGATAAATTTCCAACCATGCTTCAAAATCCCATAGATATCATTTTCATAGTTCAAGCATTCCAAACAATTATCAACAAACATATTCTAAGCATTCATAAAGTCAACAAGGATTAAGGTCATCGTTTAAATGCCATTGTGGCATGAATATCCAACAAAACAATAATAAAAAATATTGTTCCAGAAATACCCTTAGTCTTATTTTTGCTACCTATCTTCCCTAGAAGTCTAGTACCTCTACCCTCAGGATTTTTTTTTTCTTGAAATTCTCCCTAAAGGTCCAGTACCTCTATCCTCAGATTTTTTATTTTTCTTGTAAATACTACTCTTCTTTTTTGTCATCATTAGGAAGGGGGCTAAGGTATCAATTTTCAGAAGGAGATGGTGTGGATTCAGGGGACATAGTTTGTTCCCACCAAGGATTTAGAGGAACAGCAGAGGATAGTCTTAGAGGGGGTTAAGAGGTTTCTTCTAGGGTCTGCTGAGCAGATGTTTTTGTAGCTTTTTCTGGAGTTGCCTGATCAGAGACTTTTATTGGAGCTTGAGGAGTGCTTGCAGGAAGTGATTTTGCCTTTTTTACCAATTTTGAAGACTTCCTTGTTCTTTGAGGAACTAATTTTCTTACTGTCTTCTTCTGTCTCATGGCAAGTGGTTGAGACTTAGATGCAGGAGCTGTGCCTTTTGCTTTTGCTTTTCCTTTCTTCTTTCTTCTTTCTGCAGCTTCTTGTTTTGAGGTCATTACTTGAGCAACTTTAGCTGCTGCTACCTCTTTTTTGCTTGCTCTTCTCTTACCATCTCATAGAAAAGTCCCAAAACAGACACTTCATCATAGTAAAGAAGGGATGCTTCACGTTCAGGCTGAGATGGAGGCTAGTGCTCAAAAGAACCAAGTGGTGAACCAACTACCTCAGTGCCTTGATCAGATGTTTCCTTTCTTACTGAGGTGGTTTGGTGTGGTTCTTAAAGTTCTTGTTGAAGGTGATAATGACCAGGACTTGCACTCTGATAGGCTGATCCTTCAGCTTGAAATTCAAGGCTTGCATATTGGAATTCAGAACCTTCTGGTTGCAATGCTGATCCTTCAGCACCTTGTCCTTCTAGTGCCATGCTCTCAGTAACAGAGGAGTCAGCATTAGCAGGTCCCGTTGGCATTTCAGATATGACTTTCACGCTGGCTTCAATTTCATTAATTCTTTCTTCAATTTTAACAAGCCTAGCTCCCTGATCAGTGACCTTGGCATCCATTCTCATAAGTAGGTTAAACATTACTTCATTGGCGAATGAAGGGGCTGTTGTTTCTGGCTTTGTGGGGATGCCTTTGGTTGAGTTTGAACTGATGTGATCTTTGAGGTCTTGCTAAAGGTGTCCCCATACACTATGTACCCTATTTTGATCAGACTTTCTAGGTAGATTGGTTGGTCTCTACTCTTGACCATATCCATATCATACCTTTTTGCCCATACTCTTTTCTTTTTGACAAGAGATGTAATCACATTCCCATAGGGCAAATGAATCTTTTCCAGTTTACATGCTGCCTTCATTCTTTCAATCATGAACCATCCAAGGTTCAGAACTTCACCAGCGAATGCATGCTACGAAAGGTCATGAAGGCTAATGTAGCTTAAGCTAGCACTCCTACCATGCAGATTGGTAACTACAAAGTAAAGCAGGATTCTAAATTGTGGACTAATGATTAGTCCTGCATTGCTCTTTGAAGAGAATTTTTCCTTCTCCCCGGTTACAATTTCCCATACAGAAGCAAGATCATACTTGTCAGGCATTTCATATTCTCCATTTTCTCCTTCAATTCCTAGTAAGTTACTTAAGTCTGAGGCTGTAACTAAGAATTATTTCACATTAAAAAAAACATTCAGATTTTCTTCAGAATAGTCTTCTGAATCATCAAGCTCTCTTTCACTAAATGCAATGCTAGCATAGAATTCTTTAACTAAACTAGCGCCATACGTTCTGTCTTTGAAAGAGCTATACTCTTTAATACTCAGTTCATTAAAATAATATGTTAGGCTTGTTTGGAGTTCAGGAGTTTCACTGAAACTCTCACAATCAATGTACTTTCCACATCTAATGTGGGCATTTTCGATTTTCTTAAATCTCTCTTCATGAATTTTGTTTCTAAATTTCATGGAAGAGGCAAATTAAGTACCTTTTTCTCCTTTGCCTTTCTTTCCCAGTTTCTCAGTCGTCTTCTTCTTCTCTTTTTGTTTCTTCTTCTCGGACCTTTTCCTAGTCTTTTTTGTTGCATAACTCCATGCCCCTTTTTCTTTTTTTCTTGGGTGCTCAGCTTCAGGGATTTCTTCTGTTGGTCTCTTCTTTTTTTTCTTTGCAAGCAAATCCTTGAGAAAGGTCGACTTGGCCATTGCGACTTCTGAGGGTGCTTTTCACTTAGGGTTCCAAAAGATGATAAAATAAGGGCTCTCGGTTGATTTCAAAAAATGGAGAGAAGCAAATAAGACTGATAGAGATGAAAAAGTCGGTAATCAAGGGATTGCAAAGTGAATGACGGTTTCTAACTTAGGGAACTATCTGTCTCCCCCTTAACTAATGCCTCATTTTCCCAAAATTCAAAATCTCCCTCATATTTTTACTATTTACGGCATCGGGTTTCCCCTTTTTATTTTGTCACCCGGTAGGCACAAAATTTCTTTAATTCAATCCTTTATCACTCAGCGATATGTTCTTTTGATCTAATAAAATAGAATGCTCTTAGTTGACTGAGTTTCATACTTTAGTCGACTAAGTTTCTTCTGTTTTTCCTTATTTACTTCAGTCTTCTTCCTATATCTCTTCCAAACAACACATTCCTAGATTTCTTCTAATTTCACAGAATCTATCCTCACTAAGGGGCTTTGTAAATATATCCGCAAGTTGATGGAATGTGCTCATGAATTCAATATTGATTTCACCCTTAGTTACATAGTCTCTAATGAAGTGATGTCTAATCTCAATATGTTTAGTTCTTGAATGTTGTATAGGATTCTTTGAAATATTTATAGCACTGGTGTTGTCACAATATATGGGAGTGTTATTCATGGACAACATGTAGTCTCTCAATTATTGCTTAATCCATAAAACTTGTGAACAACAACTTCCTAGGGACATATATTCTGTTTCAGCAGTGGACAAGGCTACAGAATTTTGCTTCTTGCTCAACCAGCATACAAGCATGCTTTCTAGCAGCTGACATGTTCCACTTGTGCTTTTCCTATCAGTTCTACTTCCTGCAAAATCAGCATTTGAATATCCTACAAGGTTGAATAGTGATTCCTTTGAATACCATAGTCCTAAGCCTTGAGTTTCTATAAGATATCTAAATATTCTTTTCACGGCAGTAGGGTGTGTTTCTTTAGGTTGAGACTGAAATCTAGCACATAAACACACACTAAACTGAATATCTGGTCTACTTGCAATTAAGTAAAGAAGAGATCCAATCATACCTCTATAGAGCTTTTCATCTACATTTTTACCTTTCTCATCAGCATCAAGTTTGGTAGATGTACTCATTGGTGTGCTAATGGATTTCAATTTTAGCATATCATACTTTTTGAGCATGTCTTGAATGTATCTGTCTTGGCTGACAAAGGTTCCTCCTTTCCATTGCTTGAATTGAAGGCCAAGAAAGTACTTCAATTCTCCCATCATGCTCATCTCAAATTCTCCCTGCATTTCCTTAGCAAAGTTCTTGCAAAGAGATTCATTAGTAGCACCAAATATTATGTCATCAACATATATTTGAACTATTAATAGATCATTTAGGTATCTCTTGATAAATAGTGTGGTGTCGATGCTACCCCTAACATAGTCTTTTTCTACCAGAAATTTAGAAAGCCTTTCATACCAAGCTCTAGGAGCTTGTTTCAATCCATACAGGCTTTGTGAAGTTTAAAGACATGATCTGGTTTCTCGAAATCTTCAAAACTAGTAGGTTGTTCAACATATACCTCTTTTTGAATACTTCCATTAAGGAATGCACTCTTCACATCCATTTGGTATAGCTTGAAGTTCATATGACAAGCAAAGGTAACTAGTAATCTTATGGCTTTAATTCTAGCTACTGGAGCAAAGGTTTCTTCATAATCTATTCCTTCCTCTTGATTATATCCCTTTGCCACCAACCTTGCCTTTTTTCTCATCACAGTCCCTTGATCATCAATCTTATTTTTAAACACCCATTTAGTGCCAACTTGTCACGACCCAATTCTCGGGCCATGACAAGCGCAAGGACCTAATGAGCATAGCTCACTAAGCCCAAGCAAGCCTATTTTCATTTACTTTACTCCACGTATGATCGTCTGAGGCATCCACACGCAATGCACCAGTGCACACAAAGCCAAATTCCAATGGCATTATAGATAATAATATACATGCACTATACCAGTCATGTATTTAGCAATTTACATTGTATACACATATTTACATTGTTACAAAAAACCCACGACTTCCAGCGGAGACATTTACAATAAAAGCGATAACTATCGAATGTCGGACACCTACCATGAGACGAACCACAGTGATCCCGCGATCTAGGATTCTATAATCTCTTGATCTGAAAACATGAATTTTTGAAAACGGTGAGTACAATACTCAGTGAGTGAACATTAGGTGGAAACAAGCAATAATATCCAAGAAGGATTTTCAACCATGATGCACACATTTGGAACAAAACATTTTTGATCCAATTTATTATCAAACCCCTTCCCTCAACTCAAATTAATTTACAACGAAGGAGTATTCAATTTCATACATATACACATAGATGAATACAATATCCCACTATCTCACCAGCTCATGTGCAACCCCCACATCGTGCACATAGTTGGAGTTATCGTGTGCATCCCCCCACATCGTGCACAAACAATATCACTCAATCTCACCAACTCATGTGCGACCCCCACATCGCACACATAGCTGGTGCTATCGTGTACATCCCCCCACATCGTGCACAAACAATATCACTCTCCATATCTCTGCACCCATCATCACCGACATGTGCTCCCCACATCGTGCACATGTACGGTTATAATTATCACACAATATTATTGGTCAACACATATCACACATCAACACATATATATAGCAGCATATTATAGAGCACATGAATTCATGCCTTTATGCATATCACAATTCACACATCAAAACATTTTAATCAAAGGCTTCTTTCCAAGCACGCATTTTTAGAAATTCGAATAAAATCATTAAGATTATCCATTTCGATACACGTACATTTCCCAAAATAATTTGAAATGCAAATTCACTCACAGTGTCGAAAATTTGGATTCCGGGTGCACTCGGATTAATAGTCCTCATACGCAATTCCTTTGCCTTTTTCGGACGTCTCACCACCTTGACACAAAATAAAATTAAAAAATTTACTATATTGCCCCTAAGCTAATGTAAACTAATTTAAATTGCTAACGCATGATATGCAAATGCAAAAATGCGTCCGATTATCGCTTTAATGCGGTATCGATTAAGTTCGACCGTTCACCGGATTAATTGAAAATTATATCCAAATCATCTCCAAATTAATCCATTTCTCCTCTAATATCTTAATTCACTGCACACATTTCTAATAACTAATTTTCAGCATTTAAACCCTTCAATTTCTTCGGATAAAATTTGGTCATTACGGTGCACTTACACCATAATGCTTCTTAATCAATTTTTTTTTCTAAATTCTTCATTTTTCCAATTCATTTCATTTCAAATGAAATCATTTCATTTGAAATGAAATCATTTCAATTTCGAAGCACAACCTTTGATTTTCGGTCTTGGAAGATTCATGGGGAAATCAAGTTTTTTTCGTATAGTTTTGCTTACTAACATATTAACCTATCTCTAAACACTAACATATTGTGAGACCCTGTCCCAGTTGTTAAAAGCCAGTATTGTACATAGTGGTACAATTAAGTTAAATTGAGCTTAAATAGAAATTCTAAGAGGAATTTCAAAATTTTGAAACCCACAGAATAGCTCAAAATAGTGATTCGGAGTTCAAGGTCCAGTTTGGAGTCAGTCGGGAAAATTGACCGGTTAGGGACAAAACGGTCATTTTCTCATTTGTTGATTTATGGAGATTTTTCACCAAGATTTGATCACATTGGACCAAAAATAATTTTTTATGAAATACAGTTATGATTATTGGATTATAAAATGATGTTTAGCAGTGTAAAAATAGTGATTCCCGGTGTTTTTGGAACATAAGGGTAAAATGGTAATTTTGCCACCGGAGGATTAAACGGGAATTTTTTTGAAAGGATTTTGTCCCATTTGGTTAATATGGATTAATATTAGTGTTATTTGAGGTTGGACAGTGAAAATAATGAAATTCTGGTACATTTCGGAGTATAAGGGCAAAATTGTAATTTTACCATCCCGGGGGCAAAACCGTAATTTTTCACTACCAGAATAAATTTTTCCAGCCATGATCATCTTTGGATCAGATTTGGACTTGATTAATCAAGTGGTGGAAAAAGAATGAGAAGAAAAGTCAAAAAGTAAAGAAAATGAGCTAATGTTATAATGCCATGTGGCAACTTGTTTATTTTATTATAAAGGCCATAAAAATCAGCCTTAACCCTCATTTTCTCTCTCTAAATTCTGGTCAAAAACCGATTGAAGGGAAGAAAAGAAGAACAAAGGAGAAAAAACATAAAACCTAGGTGGAAATTCAAGACAAAGTGTGATTTCAAGGAGAAATCAAGTGAAAAAGGTAATAAATCTTCACTTTGGCTTATGATCTACAATATCTATGCTTTTGTTCTTGAATTCTATGGTTAAATATTGAGATATCATGATGAAATAAATTCTGAAAAATGGGTACAGATAAGGATTTGATGTTGGATTGGATTGAATTTAGACTATGCTAGTGTTTAGAGGTAGTTAAGCATGATTATGAACAAAAATGGAAGAAAGAAATTGAATCTAATGGGTGTTCTTCATTAGGCCGAACCTAGGGCGGAGAATGCATGAGGAAATTGGTTCATTTCAAATGAAATGATTTCATTTGAAATGAAAGAAATTAGAAACTGACAAATTCAAGTGAAAAATGTAGTAGAAAAATTTTCAGTGCTAATGCACTGTATTGGCCGAATGTTTCCATAAAGAAATGGAAAAGGTTGAATGCTAGAATTGACATTAATTAAATGATTTGTGATGAATTAAAGTATTAGAAAAAGAATGGATCAATTTGGAATCAAATTGGACATAATAGCCAATTAATCGGGTAATCGGTCGAAATTAGGCAATACCGCGTTAAAACGATAATCGGACGCATTTTTGCCTTTGCGTATCATACGTTAGCAATTTAAATTAGTTGATATTAGTTTGGGGGCAATATAGTAAAATTCTTAATTTTATTCTGTGTTAAGGTGGTGAGAAGTCCAAGAAAGGCAAGGGAATCGTGATTGAGGATTTTTAATCCGAGAGCATCCGGAATCCGGATTTGTGAGATGGTGAGTGAATTTGCATTTCAAATTTCTTGGGAAATGCACATTGTATTGATTAGGATAATTAAATGATTTATCCAAAGTTTTTTTAAAACACGTGCCGGGAACAAGCCCTTGATAAAAATGATTTTTATGTGGTAAATTGTGTTATGCATGAAGGCATAAAATTACGCGGTATGTATGAAAGCATGAAAATTATGTGATGAATTGTGGTATGCATGAAGGCATGAAATTGTGCTGTCATATATGTGTAAATATGTGAGATGTATTGATGTTTAATTGTGTTGAATATTGCTCATCTATATGATGCTTATATGTATGGCTAAGAAATTTACGTGAATTCGATATAATCGTGCACGTGCGAGGTGGGAAATGCACATGCCAATAATGGTGTGCATAGTGGGGATGACGATACGTAACGCCCACGATTTCTGGAAATTATCACGCATGAACTTTGGTGAAGCGTGATTCGCTGTCTAAGGGCTTGCAGGGACGGCGATACGTAACGCCTGCAAGTGCTCAGATAAATGTCTTTATGTATATATGTGATTGTATGGTAGGCGAATTGTTTGAAATTGAAGGTGAAAATATTTCAGTGACGTTAAATATGATTGCGATGCATCTGTGTATATCAACATGATGCCTACATGTATTATTGAGAAATTATGTGAAATTGAGTGTTCTGAATCTGTGTACCCTTGTATTATGCTGATATGCATTATTAATAAACTATGATGAAATTGATGCAACCGTGCATGTGCGGAGTGGGAAGTGCAATGCCGGTTGAATGATAAAAAGTGTGATAATTACGACCGTGCATGTGCGGAGTGGGAAGTGCAATGCCGGTCTAATGATAAAGGTTGTGATAATTACACCGTGCATGTGCGGAGTGGGAAGTGCAATGCCGGTCTAATGATAAAGGTTGTGATAATTACTACCGTGCATGTCGGAGTGGGAAGTGCAATGCCGGTAATGATGTATGAGTTGAGAGTATAGCAGAGTGGAGGAAAAGATGGGACAATGAATGAGATAGAATGATTGGTGAATTAAATTGTACGTGGTACATATGCATATATGAATTGTACGGGTTGTGAAACCCTTATTATGTGACGGTTTGCAAACAACCGTCGATTTACTACTTTGATAGAATGATCAGTGTAAATTCAAGGATGTTTAATGCTTGAATACGTAATAAATTCCTAGGTGAAGGAAAAAGGGTTTGAAATAGTAGTTAGATAAAAAAAAATGGCCTATTTTCAACCAGTGCATCATGATTGTTAAATTTCCTGGTCGAGATTGCTTGTTCCCTTCTAATATTCACTCACTGAGTTTTGTACTCACCGTTTTCAAAAATTCATGTTTTCAGATCAGGAGACTGTTGGACCCTAAATCGAGGAGTCCCCGTAGAGCATCTCCTGGGTATGTATCTGGCATTCGATAATGATACTTTTTATTGTAAATGTCTCCGCTGGAAGTCATGGACTTTTGTATGGTGGTTATGTACATGTAATGTACACTGTCAAAGTTTATATTTGACTGGTATGAATGTAAATGTGTAAGCAATGTAAATTGCTAAATACATGACTGGAATAGTGCATGTATATTGTGATTGATAATGCCATTGTGATTTGGCTGTGTTCACACCCAGGAAAAGGTGTGTGTATGTATGTATGATTGGATATGCCATTGTTAATTGGCATTGTATGCACACTGGTGCATTACGTGTGGATGTCTCACACGAGCATGTATGGAATAAAGTAAGTGAAAATAGGCTTGCTTGGGCTTAGTGAGCTATGCTCATTAGGTCCTTGCGCCGGTCATGGCTCGGGAATTGGGTCGTGACACATATCCATACCTATTTTTCAGAATTGAACTCATCATGATATCTCAATATTAAAACATGGAAATCAAGAACAAAAGCATGGGTACTGTAGATCATAAGCAAAAGTGAAGAATTATTACCTTTTTCACTTGATTTTTCCTTGAAAATCACACTTTTCTTGAATTTTTTGGCTAGGTTTTCTTGTTTTTCCCTTTGTTCTCCTTTCCTTTCCCTTAAATCTGGTGTCTGGCAAATTTAGAGAGAGAAAATGGGTTGAAATGGCTGATTTTTAAGCTTTAATAATAAAATAAACTAACTTGCCACATGGCATAATGCCATTGGTCCATTTTTTGACTTTTTTGACTTTTTCTTCCAATTCTTTTCCACCACATGATTATTCTAAGTCAAGATATGATCAAAAGATGACCATGGCTGGAAAAAATGTTCTGGTGATGGAAAATTACCGTTTTGCCCCTGAGATGATAAAATTACGATTTTACCCCTATACTCCGAAATAGACCGAAATCACATTATTTATACTTTTCAACCTCAAATAACACTAATATTGATCAATATTAATGAAATGGGGCAAAAATCTTTTCAAAAAAATTCTCGTTTAGTCTTCTAGTGGTAAAATTACCATTTTGCCCTTGTGCTCTAAAAATACTGGAAATCACAATTTTTCACTGATAACTTCATTCTGTACTCCAATAATCTTAATTATATTTCATATAATTATATTTTTCTCCAATGTGATCAAATCTTGGCTAAAAATCTCCATTTATTCATCAAATGGCAAAATAACCATTTTGTCCCTAACCGGTCAATTTTCCCGATTGACTTCGAACTGGACCTTGAACTCCGAATCATTATTCTAAGCCATTCTGTGGTTTCAGAATTTTCAAATTCCTCTTAGAATTTCTATTTGAGCTAGTTCAACGTTCGATTTAACTTAATTGTACTATTAGGTACAATACTGGCTTTTAACAAATTTGACAAGGTTTCACACAACTATAAGATGATTTGAAGGCTTAGGCACTAGTGACCATACATTATTTCTCCTGAATTGATTTAGCTCCTCTTGCAAGGCTAAACTCCAGCTTTTCTCTTTTTCAACTTCTTCAAAACTTTTAGGTTCAATTTGAGAAATGAAAGTTGAGAATTCACACGTCTCACTAGTTCCTTTCCTAGTCTTAACTCCATGAGATATGTCACTTATGATCTTTTCTTGAGGGTGATCTCTCACATATCTCCAGCTTTTAGGTAAGTCACTATGCTGGATTTCTTGTCTCTATAAATTTTCAAGTGGTGGAGCTACGGGCTCTTCCCTAGATGAGTCTTCCTCATTATTTTTGCTATCATCTAGACTCATTTTTTCCATGTGTCTTTCTGCATTTTCTAGATCTTCATCATCCTCATGAGGTTCCTTTTCAACATGAATTGATTCATCAAAAACTATATGGACAGATTATTCAACATTTAGTGTCATTTTGTTGAAAACCCTATAAGCCTTTGAGTTCATGGCATTTCCCAAGAATATTGCTTAATCACTTTTAGCATCAAACTTCCTTAATGGCTATTTTCCATTGTTCAACACAAAGCATTTGCAACCAAAGCTCCTAAGGTGAGAGATGTTTGGTTTTCTTCCTCTGTACAGCTTATATGGGGTCTTTGACATGATTGCTCTAATTGAAACTCTATTAAGTATATAAGCTGCTGTATTGACAGCTTCAGCCCAGAAGTATTTAGGAAGGTTGTTTTCACAAAGCATAGTTCTTGCCATCTCTTTCAATGTTCTATTCTTTCTCTCCACAACTCCATTTTGCTGGGGTGTTCTAGGTGCTGAAAAGTTGTGTTCCAACCCCTTTTCATTGCAATATTTCTTGAACTCATCATTCTCAAATTCTCCTCCATGGTCACTCCTAATCCTAATAATGGATGTACCTTTTTCATTCTCAACTTTCTTGCTATATCCTATGAAAGCTGATAATGCATCATTCTTATGAGCAAGGAAAAAAACCCAAGTGAATCTTGAATAATCATCAACAATCACTAAACCATAAGATTTACCACCTAGACTTGTGGTGCTAATTAGACCAAAAAGGTCAATATGAAGCATTTCAAGAGGTTTCGATGTTGACACAACATTCTTAGCTTTGAATGATGTTCTAACTTGTTTTCCTAGCTAACATTCTTCACATACTCTATCATTTTAAAATATAATGCTAGGTTGTCCAACAACTAGGTCTTTCTTAATTAGTTTCGACATGGTGTTCAAACTAACATGTCCTAGTCTCCTATGCCACAACCAACTATAATTTTCAGCCTTGGCTAATAAGCACATTTCACTATCCTTTTCTAGATCTTCAAGGAAGATGACATACATATTTTTCAATCTATTTCCTATGAAGGTAGTCTTGTTAGTGTCTATGTCTATTACTTCACATTTATTGGAATCAAAACAAACCTTAAACCCTTTGTCACATAGCTGACTTATGCTTAGCAGATTATGCTTTAAGCCTTGACCAAATAACACATGACTAATTTGAGTACAAGAGCTCATACCAACTGTACCTATACCTTGAATTTTTCCTTTTGAATTATCTCTAAAGGATACGGTGCTTCCCTTTTTCTTGTCCAACTGTGCAAATAGCATTTCATTCCCTATCATGTGTCGAGAGCAGCCACTATCCATGTACCATGGCTGTTTCTTCTTGTGTTGAGCCTTTGAACATGTCTCCTTTAGGTGCAGCTCAACCTACAAAAATATGGTTCAATTCTTCTTGATAGGTACCCATGCTTTGATGGGTCCTTGAGTGTTAGTGTCAATAAAATAGCCTTTTGGCACCCATATTTTTCTAGTTTTTTGCACATTTGTATTTTTGACACAGTCACAGGATAGATGACCATTTTTTCCACAACAATAGCATCTAGATGATGCTTTATGGTGATTTTTCTTACAATATGAATTTTTCTTCAAAAAATTATCGTTTAAACACTTAAGAGCTGTATTTTCATCAAGAGCTTTTAGTAAAGCATCAGTTTTATTTTCCAGCTCTACTTTCATGATTTCAAAATATGTTTTTGAGTGTTCCAGTTCAGTTTGAAGCAAATTTCTTTGTTTAAAAATAGAGTTGAAAACGAGTGTTATTTTCTCCAAATATTTTTCAAGTGATACAGCCCTTTTCTTTAGATCTTTGTACTTTAAAAACATGCTTTCAAATTCATCACATAACTCATCATACTCATCTTGCAAATCATTCATAGATATATCACATGTCGATGAGCATACCTCTGTTTCACCATCCTTTGCCATCAGGCAAATGTTTGCTCTTTCTTCTGAACTTTCTTCATCTGATTCTGTGCTTGAATCACTATCTAACCAGGCTACAGCAACCATTGCCCTTTTTGATTTTCTATTTTTCCTTAGAGTTTCTTCTTTCAGCAATGGACATTTGGATTTGTAGTGCCCTGGTTTTTGCATTCATAGTAAATTACTACTTCCTTGTTGTTGCTTTCATTCTTGTTTTTCTTCCATGAAAGACCTTGATCCCTTTTAAAGGTTTTTCTCGTAAATCTCTGATTCTTTCTTCCCATCAGTTTTCTCAATCTTCTTGCAACAAATGCAAGTTCATCATTATCATCGCATGAGAGTTCTTCAAACTCTTCTTGAAGGATGTTGGCTTTGAGTGCCATGTTTTTTTCCTTCTATTTTGCCTCTCTTTTATCCTTTTCTTCTTCTTCCTTGAGCTCCAGCTCATGTGTGAGGAGTGACCCGTAAATTTCATCAAGTGTGATGATATTCTAATCTTTGGCTTCTCGGATGGCAGTCACCTTTGTCTTATAGGACTTAGGTAGACTCCTAAGAAGTCTTTTTACAAGCTCATGTTCAAAGATAGGTTTTCCTAGTTGGTTAAGTTTATTTGTAATGTTTGTGAACCTATCAAACATGCTGGTGATGTCTTCACCAGACTCCATTTTGAACATCTCATAGTTGTGGGTCAAGAAGGTAATTTTGGACTCCTTAACTTGAGAAGTCCCTTTATGAATTATTCTTAACTTGTCCCACACCTGCTTAGCTATTGTACAGCTTGAGACTTTGTTGAACTCAGTGAGAGTTGAGGCACAATGCAAAGTGTTGATTGCCTTAAAGTTGGTCTGCACTTTCTTAGTTTTAGCCTCAGTCCATTCAGACCTTGGCTTGGGCATCAACTCATTTGTAACCACATTTACAGTTGAGGGAATAAAGGGACCATCTGTGATGACATCCCACATTTCATACTCTATGGCTCTAATGTATATTGACATCTTAGTGCTCTAATAAAGGTAATTAGAGCGATCAAACGGAGGTGGTCTGTTTGTAGATTGTCCCTCAGCTACAACTGATTTTTGTAGAGCCATTTTGGATCCTCTCTAAGGGTGTTAGACCTTGTATGCAGAGAGCTAGCTCTGATACCAATTGTTCATCCCAAATATAGGTGCTAGAGGGGGGTGAATAGCACTATCTCGGCTCTTTCTTGTGGGATTGAGACTTGATCTCAAAGTAAAGAAGATAAAGCAATGAAAACAATGGACAAGGTATTTATAGTGGTTCGGTCTAAGATCTACATCGACTACCTTGATTATCCAACCAAGGATTTTCAAATCAAATACTAAAACAGTGGAATTCCCAAGCTTCCACCAAGCTTTTACAATTGCTTTTCCAAGGCTTAGCCATAACCTTTACACTAGTTTTTCTCGGGATCAACTAAAACCCAATGTGGTTTTCCAAAGCTCAACCATAACCTATCACTAGTTTTTCTCGGGATAAACTAAAACCCCAATGTGGTTTTTCAAGGCTCAGCCACAACCTTTACTATAGCTTTTCACGGGCTAAACTAGAACCCACAAGCATCCAAGCACACCTTGCTTGATGCAAACACTTAGAGTGAAACACTCACTCTAAGAATACAAAGATGAAAGGAAGAAAGTACCTAGTGATCACACGGTTGATCTATATGGTACAAGTTTAAGTGCAAATTACAAATACAAAGAATAGGTGTTGAGGTTTAATGAAGAGTACAGAGGATTTTCAAGTTTGCTTACTCTTTCTTGGCTTGAATATGATGGAGTCTTTGTTAGTGAACCCAAAAGTTGTCAAAAGTTAGTTCCTTGGCATTTGAAGATCCTTTTATAGTTTGAGAAGTTTGTGTGATGGCTGTTGGGATGTTTATGACCGTTAGAACAGTTTGGGGAAGATTCTAGCTGTTTTCTTGTCTTGTAGTGGTTGGCGAATGTAGCAGACAGAGAGCACTTAGTCGACTAAAATTTTTCCCTTGGTCGACTAAGTTGGTTCGTTTTCAAACGTAGATTCCAGTGAGTGCTTAGTCGACTAACCCCATTTTCTTGGTCGACTAACTCGATTCTATTTCTCACCAAGCTTTACCCTTTCACTTATCCATTTTGACTTTTGTTCAACCAATGATCTTCCTTGATTCACCAGGGAGCTTCATCAATACTAATCTTCCTTGTTCCTTATCCAAATCACATCTTTAGGAGTTCAATAGGAAGATTGACATATTGTCTTATTCATGAACATTTGCCCTGTACACTTAGTTAGAAATATTAGACACAAATGACATGGGAATGTTTTATTATCATCAAAAACTAATGGAGTCAACATCTTGGACTCTTTAACTTGAGAAGTCCCTTCATGAATTATCCTTAACTTGTCCCACACTTGCTTTGCTGTTGAATAGCTTGACACTTTGTTAAATTCTGTAGAGGTCAAGGCACAATATAAGGTGTTGATGGCCTTAAAATTGGTTTGTACTTTCTTAGTTTCAGCCTCGGTCTATTCGGACCTTGGCTTAGGTATCAACTCATTTATGACTACATTTACGGTTGAGGGAACAAAGGGACCATCTGTGATGACATCTTACATTTCATAGTCTATGGCTTTAATGTATATTGACATTCTAGTGCTTTAATAAGGGTAGTTAGAGCCATCAAACAAAGGTTATTTGTTTGTAGATTGTCCCTCAGCCACTATAAATTTTTGAAGAGCCATTAGATCCTGCCTAAGGGTGTTAGACCTTAAAACTAGGGAACTAGCTCTTATACTAGTTGTTGGTCCCTATAAAATGTGCTAGAGAAGGGGTGAATAGCACAATTCGACTCTTTAACAAGATTAGAAACTAATCTTAAAAGTAAAGAAGGTAAAACAAAGAAGACAATACAGAAGGATTTAGAGTGATTCGGTCCAAGACATACATCCACTACCTTGATTATCCAACTAAGGATTTTCACCAAAATTCACTAACAAATGGTAGAATTACCGAGCTCCTACCAACCTTTTACAGTAGTTTTTACTAGTCTCAACCAAAACCTTTACAATGGTTTTTCAATGGCTCAACCAAAACCCAACACCTAACTTTTCAACGCTAAGTTAGAACCTTTACTCTTTCATGCAACCTAGCTTGAAACAATCACTTAGAGTGAATCCCTCACTTTAAAAATACAAGAATAAGTACAAAAAGAAAGTACCTATGATCACAAGTTGATATAAGTGGTACAAAGTTAAGTGCAGGATATAGACACAAAGGATTGGCGTTTGAGTGCAGTGAGAAAGTAGAGAGTTTTTCTAGTTTTCTTTCTCCTTTTTGGACTTGGAATTGTGAAATCTCTCAAAAAGCTACTTCTCTAACCTTGAAGGGCTCTTTTATACTTGGAAAAGCATGTTTGATGGCTGTTCGATTGTTTGTGACCGTTGGAAACAGATTGCAGTAGGTTCTAGCCATTAATCTGTCTTGTAGTGCTCTGGTGTAAGTTGCAGATAGAGAGCTCTTAGTCGACTAACATTTTTCCTTGATCGACTAAGTTAGTTCTGTCTTGTTCGCAGATTCTGGTAGAGAAAACTTAGTTGACTAACTCATTCTCTTGGTTGACTAAGTTGATTCTGTTTCTCAATATACTTCAGCTCTTCACTTCTCCAATTTGAATTTTGGCCAACCAATGTTCTTCATTATTCAACCAGAGAGCTTCCTTTATATTGATTAATCTTTTTCCTTATCCATATCAACCTCTTATGTGCATATTTGAAAGATTGACTTATTGTTTCTTTATAAACATTGTCCTGCACACTTGGATAGAAATGTTAGACACAAAAGGATGGAAATGTTTTATGATCATGAAAAACTAATGGAGCCAACATGTTCGAGTCATACAAAATAAAAGCCAAACTCTTAACTCCTTTATACAAATAACTACTATTTTCTTTATACTACATCTACCTAGACTTAAGATGTTATGAACTTTAACGAAAATATTAAGTGTCTTTAGGATCATCGTCGTCTTGATCCGAGCATATCAACGGATCCTCCTCCAGGTCCTCTTGAGATTTTCTTTTTTTATCCTTAATCCAAGCTTGCTATATTCTCATGCATTCCTCACTACTCACAGCTACGACACCTCTCCCACAACCTGGAGGAAAGTCTCAAACAACGGGCATAGATACCTTACTAGGACAATAATCTCTTCTAGCTATCATCTCTTTCACCTTTTCCTTAAGGTGTTTTTCAGACGTTTCCAAAAGGAAATTTCTTACACCTTTCTTAATGTTAGTACTATCCTCGCTTTCAAGAGTCTCACTAGTGTCGAGGCTTTCCTTATCATGAAACAATATTTCCAAATCCGGTGGGATCCAAATAATAGGAATCCTAGATGGGCCACTTTTCGGACTCCTTGGTTCTGGGCGCCATTTGCTCCTAGTAGTGGAATATAGCAATCCTTCACTAGTACTATAACGGGCATCAAGACTATTGTCTCTTCTAGACATGGCATGTGCAACCAACGAACCTCTCAACCTATATGCAACCAAACATCAATTGCTTAGCTATTTATACATCATAGAAATAGGTAGGTTTCTAATGAATTAGGGGCCCATGTAGCCTCCCATCCTTGAGTTGCGTCGCACACCCACAATCCAAGGACAAGATAGTACACAGACTCCAACAACTCCGCTTACAAACACAGGAATCCTTAGCACTCAACTAAACCTAAAGCTCTGATACCAAGTCTGCCACAGCCCAAAACCCGAGCCATGTCTGGCATAAAGGCCCAATGGGCTCAGCCCACTAAGCCTAAGCAAGCCTATTTATATAATCTTATACATAAATCCATATTTCTTTAAAATCCAAATTTCATAATGTTCAAATATAGTTCTTTTAAAAACAATTCATAAAACCCAATTATGCATTCAGAATGGCATCATCAACCATAATATACATATATGGCTTGACAAATGATTCTCAGCATTTCACATCAAGTATTCATATGCATATAATTAGACCTTGACCATTAGTGGAGTGACTCTGGGCATGGTTGCTAACGTTTACCGTCATGATAAACCTATCGAGCAATGGATAAAGAGAAGCACCTTGTCCTAGGATCCAATCACCTTTAACTTAGAAAACCTAAAACATGAAGTTAAAAAAAAATGTGAGTATAAACTCAGTAAGGAAACATAGGAAGGGAACAAGTGAACAATATGAAAGGTTTTCGAAAACATGATACACTCATCTTTAAAACAATGGAATTGATATATCATAAATAAAACTTAATGCCGTGTTTTCTTTTAATCATTTGAAATATTTAGGAAACTCAATGTTCAATAGTAAAGCAATGACATATTAATTCCAAACTTCTATATATAATAAATATATATAAGAATATACATCACCATCGCTTTACCCCGCTTATGTACAACCTCCACATCGCGCACACCTCAATATCATCACATGCACTCTCGCCCACATCATTATCGGCATGTGCACTACCCACTCCGTACATGTACGGTAGTAATTATCACAACATTGTCATTCAACCGGCATGTGTATTGCCCACTTCACACATGCACAGTTGTAATTATTAGACAATATTATCTACCAATGTACAACACATATATATATATATCAACATATAAAGAGATTCACAAATTCATTACAATCACATTTCATAAGGCAAAACATTTCATCAAAGGCTTGTTCCCATGCAATTTTTTAAAGAAAAACCAACAAAACATTTCAAGTCACTAAATCAAGCATATAATCATTCATTCCAAAACATTTTAATGCAAGTTCACTCACCTTATGATAGCAGAATATTACATCGCTATTTATTCGAAGGCGTGTCTAGCTATTCCTACTTGTCGGTCGCTCATTATTTCCTCCAGCACAACACCATAGTACATTACCTTTATCGTCGCACTTCCTAGCAATAATCCCAATTCAATATCTTTAGCGTACATCATTTATACTTCCTTTTTTCATTCGATCACGAATCCTTATTCAACTTAACTTATCTTGACACATTTTTACCAAAGTTGCTTTTCTATCTTACTTGCGTAATTCTTTAAATTAGGACTACCGATAACTTATTTATGACTTTAACACATATATAAATCTTGTCTGAGGATATTTATCAAGTTTATCCATCATTTCCACAATAATTTCCTAACACATGGCAGCAACTATAAACTTACTTCCACCAAACATTTTCTAAGTCTACATGTACCACCATCCTCATTTATATGTTGCCAGCAGACATAACATTAATATCCATTCATGCACACCACATCCGTAACCTTTCAAACCTTTCCTAACAACACATATCTGTACACCAAACTTCCAATTAATATAATTGCCTTCCAATAATACCCATGACATCACAATAACACTACATATGCACGCAATCATTCTCACAATATTAAACCAATCATAAGCTTCAATGTATAGCATTAAGCTTACCACTTGGTTTTAGCTTGAATTTCACCCAACAAAATTCATAATTTCCTCACACCCATGGTCACCATAGTTGCCACAAAATGATTCATGCATTATTTTTCCAAGGATTTAACTAATCATGAACTTAAAACACAAAAATCCTTACCTTTGTTTGCTTGAATTACAAAACCAAGCTTTTTCTTCTTTTCTCTCTTTTCCTCTTTTCTTTTCCTAAGGTTTAGGTGTGTTGGAAATTAGGGCTAGAAGTGTAGGTTTAGTGTCCAAGAAATTTGGAGAAGAAAGAAGCAAGAAAAAAAAGGAAATAAGAGAGAAACAAGGAAAAGAAATGGAGAAATATTCAATTTTTCTCACTTCACCATGAAAATGGTGTTGGAAGCTTCAAGAAGAAGAAGAAAATGGTTTGTTGGAAGAGATAAGGACGATTATGGCTGATAAAGAAACTTTAACCAAACTTTATGCAAAATTATCATTTTACCCTTTAACTTTCTTCCATTTTTAATTTAGTCCTCCCAACACTCCTTTAACTCCAATTTCCTTTTATTATCTTCTATTCCACATGTACAAACAAAATTTAAGGTTTGTACTACAACGTGGTGTCCCCATAATATTTAAAATATTTATTTACCTATATTAGTTTTATTTAATAACAACGCATGGGCCCCACTACCTCATTTTTCTTCAAAATTTATTCATTCTTTATCTCCCCCACTTAGATTGACCATATACTCCTCATTCACGAAAAATTTCGACATCGATTAAAATATTAATATTTTAATATTATTTTATTTAAAAAATTTTTACTTATTTTCTTGGTATCCAAAATACCTTATTATGCCTCAATTCACTTCTGAATTAATTTTTTCTAACAAATTCTTCCTTGATAAAAATATTATTATTTTTTTATTATTTCCTCACGTGCGAAATTTATCTTAAAATACTCTTTTCACTTTTCATCACCTTTAAATGTTATAATTAACCTCATTTTGCATCCAATAAGCTTCATTAGCCTCCATATCAAAGTACGAGGTATTATAGTCTATTAAATAATCCAACATGAATGATTGGATAGTAAACTTTATTCAATGTAATAAATTCAAAATATTTGAACACATTCAATAAGATAAACATATTATGTGCACATCATAAGATTAGTGGGAGTAAAATAACTTACTCATTCAAAGTATATATGACACATTTACCAGTTTAAGAAAAACAAAATGGGACTAAAGAGTTAGAGCCTAAAAAGGGATTCAACAAAATAAGTTAGGACTACATGTTAAAGGAGTTTAACATAAAGAGAATCCTAAATGTTAAAAGTGATATAAAGTCATGATTGAGCGGTGTAGTACCTCATACTTTGATATTGTCACAGCCCAATTTTTGGACCATGACCGGCTCATGGATCCAATGAGCGTAGCTCACCAAGCCCAAGCAAGCCTATCTCATTTATATTACTTAACGTCTTATCAACTAATGCATCCATACGCATTCCAATGGGTGGGAACGTAGCCAACTCATGATGGCATTATCAGTTAAAATATACATATACTGTTCAAGACATGTAACTTAGTAATGTACATTACATGAACATATTAATAAAACAAAAGGACCCATGATTTCCAGCGGAGAACAACGAAAAAAGGGTAGCTATTGAATGCCAAGCACCTACCTAGGAGACGAATTACGGAGACTCCTCGACCTAGGATCCAACAGTCTCTTTATCTGAAAACATGAATTTTTAAAATAGTGAGTACAAAACTCAGTGAGCGAACCTTAGAAGGGAACAAACAGTAATAATAAGGAAAGTTAAGAACCATGATAAACTTGTTTGGAAACAAGACAAGTTAATATTAAAACCCTTTCCACTTAACTTGGAGTTATTAAACATTCAATGATAAAGCAACCATGTTCAACATGAGTTGAGAAGAAAAGAAATTTACATCAATCATTCTAGCAAAATAGCAAAATAGATAGGTTATCATTGCAGTGGGAAGACATTCTTGCTGCAGCGAAGTGTAATCACAACTCGTCACGGAACAAGGGTTTCATTCAACCATACGAAGGTTTTGTGTTAGAACCCTTTTTCCTCAATTTGAAACAATTTGCAATAAAGGAGAATTTCTCAAGGTTCACATATCATACAATCACATTTTTCATCATGCACACTATATCACACACATATATATAAAATCACATGCAATTGCATACACCACCCCATTCTTTTCAACTCTGGTGCACTCCCTACTCGCACCAAGCAGTAAGATCATGTGTGCACTCCCTACTCGCACAAAGCAATAAGACCATGTGTGCTCTCCTTACTCACACATCCCCCGGTTATCATGTGTACTTTCCTTACTCGTACATAGCAATATGACCATGTGTGCATTCCCTACTCGCACAATCCCCTAGTCATTAATACACATTACCCATTCATTCATATCATTATCAACATAAAAAATGAGCATGTATTCATTTACTTTACACAATTTACACACTCATAACATTAAAATAATTGTCAAAGGCTTGTTCCCAGGGCTAATTTTTAAATAAGAAGTTGGATATAAATCATTCAAGCATTTTATCTCAACTCAATTAAAATTTCCAAAACAGTTTTGAAATACAAGCTCACTCACTGTATCAGGAGTTCGAAATACTCCTATTCTTGGTCCTCTAGCACAATGTCTTTACCCTTGTTAGAGGGCTCACCACCTATACATAATACACGACACATAATTCAATATATTGTGTCATACCATTATAAAACTATTTTAGGCTCTATATGAGTGCATGAGGTTGTTTGGATAGTCACTGAAATTAGTGTTCTACACAAATTCAATTGTGTACCTAAATAAAATGGTATTGGCCTAATTCTATCTATCACCTAATTAATTAGCTAATACGTCCAATTTAACTCCAAATAACTCCATTTCTCTTCTAATACTCTAAATCATCAAACACAAGTCAAATAACATAAAATTTATCAAGATCATTTCCATATTTTCTCTTGGGAATTTTAGCCATGGTGGGTGCACAAACACTATAGTTTTTCATGCTTAATTTTTACACCATAAAACATCAATTCCTAACCAAATCACTTGAAATAAAATCACATCCACTGTCAATATACCATAAGGAAGATTCGGCCATGAAGGGTGGGTAAGAACATGTGATTTTTTTCTTACTTGTTTTCATTCCAAACATGACAAATTAACTAAAAGCACTAAAATACCTTAAAACCTACCTAAAATCATCATCAAATTCTCTCTCTATCTGTTTGGCCAGCACACTATCCTTCATGATATCTTCTGATTCAACCATGGAAAATATAAAATAATGCATAAGAAAGATAGGTAACAAGTTAGAATTAAGAAATTTCACCTTTGATTGCTTGATTCTTTGAAATCTAGTGATTTTCTCTTGAAATTTTCCTTCCTAGGGTTTGTTCTTCCTTTTTTCCTCTCTTCCTTGGGTTGGCCGACCATATGAGAGTGATATGTGAGAGTTATGGGCTAGTTTTTAAAGCAAATTATGAATGGATGAAAATTTGACATATGTCACCATTCCATTGGTCCATGTGTCATACTTAGTAATTAAGCAATTTCTCTCCACCACTTAAATTCCATCAATTATCCATACTAATAATGAGTGGAATTCATGATTTTGACAAATGTTGGGTGGTGTAAAAACACAATTTTGCCCTTGGGTGGCAAAATGACTATTTTGCCCTTATGTTCGAAAAAAATGTCAAAATTAAAATTCTTCACTTTGCAAACTCAAATTATGCTCTAAATAGTCAATCTTGGTCAAAAACCTATTCCAACATTCCAATTTTAACCTCTGGTGGCAAAATGACTATTTTGCCCTTACGCTATGAAAATTCCAATTTAACTCCAAATTAATCCTCGAACTTCAAATTATCATATTAAGTCATTCTGGGGTTTTAAAATTCTCAATTTCATCTTAAAATCTCTATTTGGTCTAGTTCAAGGCTTAATTCAACTTAGTTGTACCACTAGGTACACTATCGACTTTTGACGATTTTTTAAGGCTTTCCAAGTATGCAAGCATGTTATCAAGCACATGAATGACATGGTAATTATTTTATAGTGTTGGACTTGACAAGATCTCACAAATATGGTGGCTAATAAAGCTTACGGAGCCTTATTGAGGTTAATTACTGAGTTAAAAAGGTGATTTGGAAGTGAATCTATGAAACCTCAACCTCCATAGACACGCAACTAGAAGTAAACGTGATAATGTAGCTCAGGGGTAATTTCATAATTTTTCTTTGTGAGCTCCTACAAGTGGGTTTTCTAATGCTATTAAGGTCTAAATAGGCCTAAGGAATGAAAGAATGATGTTTACGATGGTAAAATAAATGAAAAAGATAAAAATAATGATAATTTCCCAATAGGGGTAAAATGGTCATTTTACATCTTGGGTCTAAATTTTTATGTTTTTGTGAACTCGAGTATTTCTAGACTATTATGGACATTATCCAAATGTCAAAAGAGTAAAAAGGTTGCACAAAGGTTGGGAGGAAGACAAAGTCATCATGTTATGGGCATTTCGGTAATTTATGTGAGAATTAGATAAACTTTAAGTATAAGTATCTAAAGCTCCAGCAGCTTCTTCTAGCGTCCAACAATTTCTTCTTCCTCCTCACCCATCCAACACCATTTTCATCTCAAGTCCATGAAAATCAAACTTTTCCATGTGATTTTTCCTTATTTTCTTTTCATTTCCTTTCTTTTCTTGCTTATTTCTTCTCCTAACTTCTTGGGCATCAAATTTACAGCTTTTAACCCCAATGTCCAATGCACCTAAACCCTAGAAGAGAGAATGGAAAATCTCTTCTTGTTTCCTTTATTTTCTATTTCTACTTCACTTTCAACAACACTTGGATTTTTGGCTTCAAAATTTCATTTTTAAGGCTAAAAGGTATATATTTTCAACTTCTAAATTTTTTTAATTTATGGTTATATTTTCATATTTCATTTCCTAATTTCTTCAAGTTATTTTTCTTGAAAATATTAGGTTTTCTTGATCATCTTCATGCCTCCAAGCTCACCAACATAAAAGATCTTTAAATTTGGAATAATTGATATGATGGGTTAAGAATTAGACTAGAAATTTAGGTTAAATGTTAGGGTAGAGGGTAGACTGCCTAATTTAAATTTATTATAATTATTAGATTTAATTTATGACTTAATTAAGGTTGTTAAGATTTATTGGTAAATATAGGTTTTAATGATATTTCTGGATTACCTAGATCAGGACCTTGTCGATGCTAGTTTTGTCAGGTGTGTGAACTTGCATTAAAATTGCTTGAGAAATAAATGCATGTATGTTGATTATATCACTTGAGAAATAAAATTGCTTGAGAAATAAAGGTCAATTTAATGTTATATCCCTCCGACTAAGGTGTGAGACCTTGTCAGATTGGTTAAAAGTCGGTATTGTAGCTAGCTACGATTAAGTTAAATCGAACCTTGAACTAGCTGAAATAGAAATTCTAAGAGGAATTTGAAAATTCTAAAACCCACAGAATGACTTAGAATAGTAATTCGGAGTTCAATGTCCAGTTTGGAGTCAATTGGGAAAATTGACCGGTAAGGGACAAAACGGTCATTTTGCCATTGATGATTAAACGGAATTTTTTAGGCAAGATTTGATCACATTGGACCAAAAATAATTATTTGAAATACAGTTATGATTATAGGATTATAAAATGATGTTTAGCAGTGTAAAATTATGATTTTCGATGTCTTTGGAGCACAAGGGCAAAATGGTAATTTTACCACTAGAGGACTAAACGGGAATATTTTTAAAAGGATTTTGCCCATTTGGTTAATATTGATCAATATTAGTGTTATTTGAGGTTGGACAGTGAAAATATAATTTCGGTACATTTCGGACTATAGGGGTAAAATCGTAATTTTACCATCTCGGGGGCAAAACCATAATTTTCCACCACCAGAACATATTTTTCCAACCATGGTCATCTTTTGATCATATCATGATTTAGAATAATCATGTGGTGGAAAAGAATTGGAAGAAAAAGTCAAAAAGTAAGAAAAAAATAGGCAAATAGGCATGCGACACGTGGCATGCTTGTTTATTTTATTATTAAAGCTTAAAAATCAGCCATTTCAACCCATTTTCTCTCTCTAATTTCGGCACACACCAGATTTCAGGGAAAGAAAAGAAGAACAAAGGGAAAAACAAGAAAACCTAGGTGAAAATCGAAGGAAAAGTGAGATTTCCAAGGAAAATCAATTGAAAAAGGTAATAATTCTTGACTTTGGCTTATGATCTACAATAGCCATGCTTTTGTTCTTGATTTCCATGGTTGAATATTGAGATATCATGATGAGTTCAATTTTGAAAGATGGGTATGGATGAGGAATGATTGTTGGATTGACTTGATTCTAGACTATGTTAGTGTTTGGAGATAGGTTAGCATGTTAGTAAGCAAAACCGTAAAAAGAAAATTTGATTTCCCCATGAATCACTCAAGGTCGAACCTAGGGTGTTGAGAATCAATGAGAAATTGTTTCATTTCAAATGAAATAATTTCATTTGAAATGAAATAAATTAGAAAATGATAAATTAAAGTGAAAAAGTTTAGTAGGAAAATTACAATGCTAATGCACTGTAATGACCAAATTTTTATCTGAAGAAATTGAAGGGTTTAAATGCTGAAAAATTGTTATTTAGAAATGGTATGTGGTGAATTAAGGTATTAGAAAAAGAATGGTGCAATTTGGAATCAAATCGGACGTATTGGCCAATTAATCAGGTAATTGGTCAAAATTAGGCAATACCGCGTTAAAGCGATAATCGGATGCATCTTTCATTTGCCTATCATGCGTTAGCAATTTAAATTAGTTTATATTAGCTTAAGGGCAATATAGTAATTTTCTTAATTTTATTTTGTGTCAAGGTGGTGAGACGTCCGAAAAAGGCAAAGGAATCGTGATTGAGGACTATTAATCCGAACGCACCCGGAATCCAAATTTTTGACACTATGAGTGAATTTGCATTTCAATTTATTTTGGGAAATATACGTGTATTGAAATGGATAATCTGAATGATTTTATCCGAATTTCTAAAAATGCGTGCCTGAAAACAAGCCTTTGATAAAAATGTTTTGATGTGTGAATTGTGATATGCATAAAGGCATGAATTCATGTGCTCTGTAATATGCTGCTATATATGTGTGTTGATGTGTGATATGTATTGACCAATAATATTGTGTGATAATTCTAATCGTACATGTGTACAATGTAGGGAGTACATGTCGATGATGATGGGTGCAAAGATATGGAAAGTGATATTGTTTGTGCACGATGTGCACCCTATAACTCCAGCTATGTGCGCGATGTGGGGGTTGCACATGAGCTGGTGAGATTGAGTGATATTGTTTGTACACGAGGTGCACACGATAACTCCAGCTATGTGCGCGATGTGAGGGTTGCACATGAGCTGGTGAGATAGTGGGATATTGCATTCATCTGAGTGCATATGTATGAAATTGAATACTCTGTCGTTGTGAATTAATTTGAGTTGAGGGAAGGGGTTTGATAATAAATTGGATCAAAAAATGTTTTGTTCCAAATGTGTGCATCATGGTTTAAAAATACTTCTTGGATATTATTGCTTGTTTCCACCTAAAGTTCACTCACTGAGTTTCATACTCACAGTTTTCAAAAATTCATGTTTTCAGATCAGGAGATTGTAGAATCCTAGATCGCGAGATCACTATAGTTCCTCTCCTGATAGGTGTCCGGCATTCAATAGTTGCCCATTTTTATTGTAAATATCTCCGCTGGAAGTCATGGCCCTTTTGTATTGTGGTTATGTACATGTAATGTACATTGTCAAAGTTTATGTTTGACTAGTATGAATGTAAATATGTGTGTGCAATGTAAATTGCTAAATACATGACTGGTATAGTGCATGTACATTATTATCTATGATGCCATTGGGAATTGACTTTGTGAGCACATTGAGTGCATTATGGGTGTATGCATCACACAGTCGTACAGTAAATAAAGTAAATGAAAATAGGCTTGCTTGAGCTTAGTGAGCTATGCTCATTGGGTTCTTGAGCCAGTCATGGCCCGGGAATTGGGTCATGACATAAGGATGGAGGAAGGTGGAGTTGGACTGATGGGTCTATAATAATTTATTCATTTGGGGGAGTTATAATTTGAAACCATGGTTGTCAATAGGAAGAAAACTTGAGGACTATGAATTGTATTGAGGTCAATGTAAGGAAGACATATGATAATGGTAACAAAAGCTGTATTTTGACTGAAATGAATAATGATTGTTATGACTCACTAAAGGATTATAAATTTAAGTACTGAAAAAGGTGTAAACCAATGCTGATGTGCACAAAAGTAAGTGCACTAGGTTAATTAAGCTTGTCATGCCCCTATAGAAATGGTGTGGGCTTGTGAAATAATTTATAAGCATATAAGTGTTGAATATGTGTATAGCAGCTTAGATGGAGTTGGTTTTGATTTCAATTAAGTGATTATCATAATTGATGTGTGGTCATCAAATGAAAAATTAGAAAACAGAGCTACTCCAAGGATAAGCTTGAGTTTTGTTATGCTTAACTTATGGTCAAAGGATTAAATTACTAGTTGTGGATTTGATGGCTTGAAGTTAAATGACATAGATATGATAAATTTAGTCTAAGTGCCACATGGAGTTATATTTTGAGATTGATAAATGAATTGTTGTAAAGGTCAATTTAAAAATCTGTTTGGTTCAATATGTAACCTATGATGTAAATGATTTAGTCTTCCATGTGACTTCTCTAAAAGTAAGAGACTTAGAACATGTGGATTTTTGGATATGCTCTAAGAAGAAGCTTCTGCATCCTAAGTTTAAGAAATTTTTTATCTTATGAATGCAAAAACGAGATACCAAAAATTAAGTGAATTATCTATCCTATGGATGTAATTAGTTAAGTATTGATGAGTAAAGTCAAGATGTTAACACTAAGTGGTGTATAATTTGATATATGTGTACCTAAGAGTAAATTTGGAGATCATTACTTCATCAATTTACACTGAATGTTATGGTAAAGGTATATGAATGTTAGTGGTGAAGTATGTCCAAAGTGAGATATGTGGAGACTAATGTCCCAATCGTAAACTTGTGATAGAAAGCTAGTTTTGCAATATGTGGTTCCCATGATCATAAAATATATGGATTTTATCAATATGTAGGCATACACTTGGAGTTGTACATCTTGTGATTCCCATGCATCTTATGGAAGGAGATATCCCACTGAAAAGTTTAGCCTGATTTATGGTTACATGACTATAGGCTTGGCATGAGATTGAGAATGCCCTGGCATAAATGTGGAATGTATTGTGAAAGGTTGAAAAGCCACATATACACTAACAAGGTAAATAACGTGAATGATGGGGAAATATGGATGTTGATATGTTGAGCATAAAAAGCTTAAGGATAATCAATGCAATTATACCAAGTCAGATGGCATGGTACGAACTAAGAACATAGACACCTTGGGAGATTTTAAAATAATTTCCAGTGGGGTCAGTGAGCTAAAGTGTTATTAGGCATACATTGAACTGTTAAAGTTATTAGTGGCTTTGAAGATAAGCCTTTGATTGTTTAAGTTCTCAATAGAACCTTACTAAAGGAAGTGTTTAAGTGTTTTGGAAGTGTATGAAAAAGTATAAGAGAATATATTAGCTTAACTTGCTATAAGAGGTCAAAATTTGGAAGGCCATGAGTGGCTTGTGAGTAACCCTACAATGTATAGGTAAATGAGTAAGAGAGTTATGATTGGTAGATAAGGGTAGAACTTTAATGATGAGACTGTGTTCAGTACTTTAGGCATTGAACTATAAGATACTGACATGTATCCACCTTGTGAACACCTTGATGAGATAAATTCGAGAGATTTTTCTCAATGAGAAAACATTAAAGCTCAAAGAGCAAATGGCTATATATTTAAGTTGGGGCTAGTAATAGATATGTGCATGAGTATAAAAAATACGTTGCAAATATAAAGATGCCTAGAAATGTTGGTTTGAAGCAACGATTATCTTGCCGATATCTAGATCTGATTGAGTTGTGGTCTCGATATGCTTATAAATAGAGGCATAAATGGTAAAATGTGTTTCCCTCACAAGTTTCAATTTATTTGAGTAATTGTCAAGGTAAAGTGCTTGAAAAGAGTAGGCAAAGGTTGAATTGTGTTTCAAATGTTTAGAAGATGAGGGTGATATGGTTTGATTAAATGATACTATTATTGGTGAGAAAATAGAAATACACTACGAGAATCATAGAGATCTACTTAGAAAGAGATTATGATTAGAGAATTCAAGTAACCCTAATTTCCAATACACCTAAACTGTGAGACCCCGTCAAGCTCGATTAAAAGACAGTATTGTACCGAGTAGTACAACTAAGTTAAATCGAGCCTTGAACTAGTTTAAATAGAAATTCTAAGAGGAATTTCAAAATTCTGAGACCCACAGAATAGCTCAGAATAGTGATTCAGAGTTCAAGGTCCAATTTGGAGTCAATCGGGAAAATTGACCGGTTAGGGACAAAACGGTCATTTTTTCATTTATTGATTTATGGAGATTTTTAACCAAGATTTGATCACATTGGACTAAAAATAATTATATGACATACAGTTATGATTATGGGATCATAAAATGATGTTTAGCAGTGTAAAAATGGTGATTCCCGGTGTTTTTGGAGCACAAGGGTAAAATGGTAATTTTGCCACTAGAGGATTAAACGGGAATTTTTTTGAAAGGATTTTGTCCCATTTGGTTAATATGGATTAATATTAGTGTTATTTGAGGTTGGACAGTGAAAATAATGAAATTTCGATGCATTTCGGAGTGTAGGGGCAAAAACGTAATTTTGCCATTTTCGGGGGCAAAACCGTAATTTTTCACTACTAGGATAATTTTTCCAGCCATGATCATCCTTGGATCAGATTTGGACTTGACTAATCAAGTGGTGGAAAACAAATGGAAGAAAAAGTCAAAAAAAGATTAAAACGGGCCAATGGCGTGATGCCACGTGGCAAAGTTGTTTATTTTATTATAAAGGCCATAAAAATCAGCCTTAGCCCTCATTTTCTCTCTTAAAAGTCGGCACCCACCAGAATTGAAGGGAAGAAAAGCTGAACAAAGGGGAAAACCATAAAACCTAGACAAAAATCCATAGATTTCAAGTGTTTTTCAAGATTCAAGCAAAACAAAGGTAACTTTTCTTTAGATTTACTCTAACCCTAGCTTACCTATGCTTTTGTTCTTGGTTTCTATGGTTAAATATTGAGATATCATGATGGAATGAATTCTGAAAAATGGGTATGAGTAGGGATTTGATGTTGGATTGGATTGAATTTAGACTATGTTAGTGTTTAGAGGTAGTTAAGCATGATTATGAACAAAAATGGAAGAAAGAAATTGAATCTCAGGGTTGTTCTTTGTTAGGCCGAATCTAGTGTGTAGAGAATGCATGAGTAATTGTTTCATTTCAAATGAAATGATTTCATTTGAAATGAAATAAATTGGGAAATGACAATTTAAAGAAAAAAAAATGTAGTAGAAAAATTTTCAGTGCTAATGCATTGTATTGGCCGAATTTTTCCATAAAGAAATGGAAAAGGTTGAATGCTGAAATTGGCATTAATTAAATGGTTTGTGGTGAATTAAGGTATTAGAAAAAAAAAAGAATGGATCAATTGGGAATCAAATTAGACATAATAGCCGATTAATCGGGTAATCGGTCGAAATTAGGCAATACCGCGTTAAAGCGATAATCGGACGCATTTTTGCCTTTGCGTATCATGCGTTAGCAATTTAAATTAGTTTATATTAGTTTGGGGGCAATATAGTAAATTTCTTAATTTTATTCTGTGTTAAGGTGGTGAGAAGTCCGAGAAAGGCAAAGGAATCGTGATTGAGGACTGTTAATCCGAGTGCATCCGGATTTGTGAGACGGTGAGTGAACTTGCATTTCAAATTATTTGGGGAATGCACATTGTATTGAAATAGATGATTAAATGATTTATTCAAAGTTTTTAAAAATACGTGCCGGGAACAAGCCCTTGATAAAAAATGATTTTATGTGATGAAATTATGTGATATGCATGAAGGCATAAAATTATGTGTTATGCATGAAGGCATGAAATATTATTTTATTGAGGTGAAATTTAAGTGTGCTAAATATGTACATTGTTATGATGTTTATATGTATTGTTAAGAAGTGTTGTGAAATTATTACCACCGTGCACGTGTGGAATGGGCAATGCACATGTCTGTAATGGTGTGTAAAAAGGGATGCTGAGTGATACCCCTTACCAATTGATTTCTGCCCATGAGCTTGTAAGGGATGCTGAGTGATACCCCTTATCAATTGATTTCTGCCCATGAGCTTGGAAAGGATGCTGAGTGATACCCCTTACCAAGTGATGTTCTCTCAGGTACTTGGCGGCAAAGCTGAGTGATACTGCTTGCCAAGTTCCCTAATAAATGTTTTTCCACTAAGGATAGTGAATATTAGCAGTGTATACCGTTGCTTATGTATTTGTGAATATATGTGTGATTGTATGGTTTGTGAATTGTTTAAAATTGTGGAAAAAGGGTTTAATACGAAACCCTGGTACGATTAAGCGAAACCCTCGTGCAGCGAAGGGTTTTGATTTCGATTTGCTGCAGTAGAAATTTCGCTGCAGAGATAATTGTTGATTTTGATATCTAGCTAGAATAAATCCCAGGGTAAGTGGGAAGGGTTTAAATATTAGTTAGATCAAAAACTGTCTCGTTTTTAACCAGTGCATCATGGTTATCAAATGTCCTGGCTAATATTGCTTGTTCCCTTCTAATATTCACTCACTGAGTATTGTACTCACCGTTTTCAAAAATTCATGTTTTCAGATCAGGAGATTGTAGATTCCTAGATCGCGGGATCATTGTAGTTCTTCTCCTGGTAGGTGTCCGGCATTCAATAGCTGCCCGTTTTTATTGTAAATGTCTCCACTGGAAGTCGTGTGTGTTTATTGTATTGTGAATACAATCTAATTTTGTGTATATGTGTAAGCAATGTAAATTGCTAAATACATGACTGGTATAGTGCATGTATATTAATGTTGATAATGCCATTGTGAATTGGCTGTGTTCACACCCGAGAAAAGGTGTGTGTGTGTCTGTATAATTGGATGTGCCATGGTTAATTGGCATTGTATGCACACTGGGTGCATTACGTGTGGATGCCTCACACGAGCGTGTATGGAATAAAGTAAGTGAAAATAGGCTTGCTTGGGCTTAGTGGGCTATGCTCATTGGGTCCTTGCGCCGGTCATGGCCCGGGAATTGGGTCGTGACATAAACCCTAGGAAAGAGAAAACAAAATCTCTCTTTGTTTTCTTTATTTTCTATTTCTACTTCACATTCAATGTGTCACGACCCGGAACTCCCCATCGAGCCCATGACAACCGCCGTGACATCTCGACAACTATTCATACCCCGAATACCGATCGAAACCCTGCAAGGCTTAGCATCAGTTTTTGCACTTCCCCAGTGAGCGACGGTTATAAATTTTCACATTTCAAGAAATCACAAATCATTTCCAAACCAAAATGATAAAATACTATTTTTTTGCTCACAGGGGCATTTTCGTCATTTTTCTTCAAAATTTCTAAACTTGACCAAAAATGTAGAAGGTGAGTGTAAAACACATAATTCATGATTTAAAATAAATTTAGACTTCTAAAACACTCATTTTGAGTAAAATTATAACTATTAAAATATAATAAAATATTCAAGAAAATAAGCTAATTTCTCATAAAATAATTTTTATAGAAATATCAATAAATAATTTTTGGGACGTAAAAGTAAAATATATTCGTACATATTAAAATGCAGATAACCAAAGTATAAAATTTCTTTTACAATGACACGTGGGCCACAGCTAACCAAAATGCATCGAGAACGAAAAACCTACAGTTCTTGTCGATTCAAGTCCACTGTGGTCCTTGATCGAATCCGCTAACTACGGGCTATTCTGAGCCTGAAATGTGGATAGGAAGAGAAGTAAGATTATAAAATCTCAGTGAGTAAACAGATGCCATCTAAACTGTCTAAAGTTGAGTAAAAGGAGACAAATTTAAATTTATTCTTTGTATCACAATTCACCTAATCTTAACTCGTTTTAACAAAGTAAAATAGAATTATTTTACTCGAGTAATTACTATGGCTTATGTTCAACTAAATAATATGGCTTATGAATTTCTTAAAATCTTAACTTGGCTCCTGCCAAAATCCTTCTCGGGGATACCCCGACCGAGGCATCTAACCGAGACCGCCAAAGCTGTTCAGTGTAGTATACACATGCACATATTTTTATATTAATAATAGTATCTAGCCATTGCTTGGCGTTGGCTGAGTCTCACTCTCACGCGGTGGTCCACGTGAAGTGCACTCAAACTTTACTTCGGGAGGTGCCCTTCACACGGCTCTCCGATTGAGGTAAGGTAAACTTGATTTTGTGCCCCCTCTCTTAGGCCAGCCCACAAAACCTCCACTGAGGGATTTTGAATTATTTTATCTACCACCTTATTTATAAAATCCTAACTAGCATGATATGGCAATTTATCACAATCTAGCCTCTTAAGGCTGAATACACAGTATAAATAATTTCAATACAAACCAGTTTAACCATTCATGCTCACATATTGCTATAAGCCATATAATTTAAAACATAATTTATAACACAATCATGCATTCTCCAATTACTCTAATTTCAAAACCAATTGTTCAATTTTGAAATCAATTTATAAAAATTCAATTTATTTTGTAAATCCAATTTATTTTATAAATATCACAATTTTCTCGTAAAATCAACGATTCACCCAATAAAATGATTTTTCATAAAATCATTAAATTTAATAAAATGTACTCTAAATAATTAAGACGATAATAAGTTTACTCATAGTATTAGAAATAGTAATACTTTTATTTCCGGTCCTCGAGTGTATTCTCTTACTTGTGCCAAATAGCTCACCACCTCGACATAGAGTAAAATCAAGGAATTAACTATATTGCCTCTAAGTTAATATAAATTAATTTAAACCCTAAACTAATGTATAATATATAATGCAAAATGTCTAGATTTTGCCTAAACACCGCATTGACCTATTTCGGTTTTCTACCTGATAAATTGATATACACGTCTGATTTAGCTCAAATCAACTCCATTTCTTTTCTAATGCTTTAAATCATCGATGCCAAGATAAATACTTTAAAATTCAGTAAAGCCACATTCATATTCCTACTTGAAAAATTCAGCCAAAATTGGTGCACTAATACAGAAATTTTCCTATTTAATTTTTCTCTCCATAATTGATCAATTTCAAAACCATTTCACTTGAAATGAAATCATATCATTTCACACACATTCCTTAAGGCATTCGGTCATGGAAACTGGGTGGGGAAAATCAATTTTTTTCTTGTTGTTTTGCTTATAAACATGCTTAACTATCACTAAACATCAACATAACTAAAAATCAAATTATTTCTATTATCAAATCTCTCCCATACCCATTCGGCCTTCACAATTTCAGCATGATAATTCAATATTCAGCCATGAAAAATGAGAAGTAAAGCATGGGTAAGCTAAGTTTCAAGCAAAACTAAAGAAATTTTACCTTTATGTTGCTTGATCTTTGAAAAATCCTTCAAATCTCTTGATTTCTTGGCTAAATTTTTGTTTTTCCCCTTTGTTTTCTTTTCTTTCCCTTTGATTCTGGATTAGACTGACTTTAGTGAGAGAAAATGTGGCTTATAAGCTGATTTTTATAGTCCAATACTAAAATATAATGACTTGCCATGTGTCACCACCTAATTCATCCAAAATTTTATTTATTTGACTTTTATCCTTAAATTCTCCTCTACACCTTTGTCATATTTATCCTATTCCATGCTGAATAAAATCATTTGGTCTTGACAAGTGCTGGGGCAAAAAATTTACCGATTTGCCCACGGGATGAAAAAGTTACGATTTTGCCCCTATACTCCGAAATGTACCAAAATTATATTTTTTTCCACTTTTCACCTCATATAACACTTCAATTGATCAATCTTAATCAAATGGGGCTAAAATCTTTACTAAATATTCCTATTTTGTTCTTTAGTGGTACAATTACCATTTTGCCCTTGTGCTCCAAAAATATCGAGAAATTAAATTTATCACTGCTAAACTTCATATTATGCTCCAATAATCATATTATACTTCAAATGGTCAATCTTGGTCAAATGTGATCAAAATCTTTTATAGAAATCTCCATTTTGTCCTTAAATGGCAAAATGATCGTTTTGCCCCTAATCAGTCAATTTTCCCGATTGACTCCAAACCGGACTTCGAACTTTGAATCACTGTTTTGAGTAATCCTTGAACTGTGAAATTTCCAATTTCATCTTAAAATCCTTATTTTCATTAGTTCGAGATATAAATTAACTTAATTGTACTTCTAAGTACAATACCGACTTTTATCCATTTTTCTAAGATATTTTAATATGCAGGCATACTGTCAAATATGTAAATATCATGACAGATATTTTAGGGTTGGGCCTGACACAATGACACTTGGATTTTTGGCTTTAAATCTTCATTTTTAGGGCGAAAAGGTATATATTTCTAACTTTTGAAAATTTTGAATTTATAGTTATATATTCAAATTTTATTTCCTAATTTCTTTAAGTTATTTTAGATTTTCTTGATGATCTTCATGCCTCCTAGCTCACCAAGGTAAAAGATCTTTAAATTTGGAATAGTTGATATGATGGGTTGAGAATTAGACTAGAAATTTCGGTTAAATGTTAGGGTAGAGGGTAGATTGCCTAATTTAAATTTATTAGAATTATTAGTTTTAATTTATGACTTAATTAAGGTTGTTATGATTTATTATTAAATATAGGTTTTAATGATATTTCGAGATTATCTGGATTAGGACCTTGTCGGTACTAGTTTTGTCAGGTGTGTGAACTTGCATTAAAATTGCTTGAGAAATAAATGCATGTATCTTGATTGTATCACTTGAAAATGTTTTAAATGTTTTATCTTCAAAATGTGCACAGGAACAAGCTTTTATTGAAACGTTTTTATGTTGTGAAATGTGATTGTAATGAAATTGCAAAGTCCCTTTATATGTCGATATGTATATATATGTATTGTGCATCTGTAGATAATATTGTGTAATGAATATGACTGTGTGTGTGCACGATGTAGAGGGATGCACATGTCGATGAGGACTGAGTATGACCGTACGTGTGCACGATGTGAGGGGATGCATATGCCAGTGATGACAGGGTGTGGGAGTGTGGAGGATGACATTAGTTGTGTGCGATGTAGGGGTTGTCACGGACTTAAGGATGGTTCCGGGTCGTGACACATAGGGTCAGGCTTGACAGCACTACCCCCCTTAAATAAAATTTTGGCCTCAAAATTTCTCTTATCAAGCTCAGAAAAAATAGGGGTATTAGCTTTTCATTTAATGTTCAACTTCTATGTCATCACCTTTTATAAGTAATTTCTATTTGTTTACTTTGTTTACCTTCAATTCAACTTAAGTACTCCTTTTATGTTTATCATTATCCTTCATTATCATATTTACAGTACCTTTCACAAGCATGATCTCTTATATCGAAACTCCAAACATGTTTCTATTACTATTGTTAAACTTGGACCATAATTTAGTCTCTATCGTACCAATTCCGATCACATTTTATATTTATTATATATATACTAATCACCATTTCATTACTTCATTCCTTATAAAACTTCTCGACACTCATTCGTTAATCCTATCCTTAATGCTATTGTATGGTTTACGGCATCGTTAACATGCCATACTTATTTCTGTACATATCCTCAGCATTAAAGAAGGTTAGTGGCTTCAATCATTTCCACATACTTCATGTTTACTTTGCATTTAGGAAATTTCAATCTTTTCAATCCTATTAGTCCCTCTCATATGGCTTATAATATAGTTAAGCCATAAATTTCCCCAATTTCAACTCCTAATAAGATTACGACTATTACATTATCTATACAACTCTTCAAATATATCGAGTTCAAATCTTGGACCATTAAGAACCGTTCTTCATTTTAGATGGGTACATCAATAACCCCACATATATGTATGCATACGCACTTTCAGATGTCCATATTCCTCATTATGTGTAAGTGTCTTTGTTCTCGAATGCCTTTGGACTAATTTCTCTTTGTTCGTTCCACTCTATAACCAAGATTCAATAGAATAATCTCCATAATTCTTGTCAATATCCTCATCATGTCCATGCATAGTTCCACATCATTTGCATACTTATACTATTTTTTTATCATTCCCAATTATAAGCCTAAGTTTCCCGGTACTATTTATCATTACACCACAACGTCGTTTTCATCAAATTGTAATTTAATACGCATGTATGTTTTATAATGTCATTAGTGCTTCAAAGATTTTCCTTGACTTGATCATTGCATTTTATGCAATACCACTATTCCTCATAGTCATCCTTTTTCTTCGATTATCTTTCATGCCTCTACATTACTTAGTATCCTTCTTGTATTCCGTCATTAATTTGTCACTTAAGCTTTAAACTCATTTGAATCATATATACCTCAAGTATTTTTTTGGGTTCCAATTTCCACAATATAATAAGAAATTTTCATAGCAATACTCTATATAAACTCATTTGCTATATTATTCTTGGAATCTTTATGTACACTCTCATTACTTAGTATTGACACCTCTTATCATTATCTCATACTTTTGTCTACTTTTTCACTCACTTCCTCCAAGTTAGAATCGTACTTCATCTTTCATTACAACAAAAACTCTTGTCGAAGAATGAGTCTATGGTCTAGAAGGTGGATATGCTGGGGTGTTACTCTCCACGTCAGACCGTATAACTACCCCCTATCTCGGTTGTAATCCAAAGGAATTTCTCCTCTACATATCCATATGAGCTGATGGAGATGGGGCAGCTATAGTATTATGTCCTAGTTGTGGGCAATTACTCCTAATATGACCCGGCTAATTACAATGATAACATCATGTAGGCCCCCTACATAGCCCGACATGATAATTCCCACACGTTCTGTATTTATTAGAACTTCTGGAACACTTCCCAGAATTAGTCATAGCAGATCCTGTAATACCCTGTACTCTCGTTGGACACAAATAAGACCTAGTTGATTAAATGAAGGATCATTTGATGCGAATTGGCATACTAATGAACGCTTAAGACTAAAAAGTTTCGCACATGCAGAAACAATGATTAAATAATAATATTTTCATCGGAGATGAATTAGTAAGTTAAAAGACGATTCGGAAGTAAACCGACACATAATAATGTGTTTCGAGACCAAAGAAGGCAAATGAAAAATTTTGAAATAAAATAATATTTTTGTCATAACCCATAACTCCCCATCGGGTCTGTGACAACCATCGCGACGTCCCGATAGGCAATCATACCCGGAATGCCGATCGAAACCCCACAAGGCTTAGCATCAGTTTTCGCACTTCCCTAGTGAGCAACGGTTTTTAAATATCACATTTCAAGAATTAAAAGTCAATTTCGATTCAAGAAGCATTAATATATTGTCTTCTGGTTCACAAGGGCATTTTCGTCATTTTTCTTCCATAACCCCGAAACCGAGCACAAATATAGAAGATGAGTAGAAAACATATATTTTATAATTGAATATAATTTTAGAAGTCTAAAATATTCATTTGAAGTAGAATTTAGCTATTTTAATATAATAAAAATATTCAATAACATAAGTTGTTTTCTTATAAAATAATTTCTTATAAAGCTATTGATAATTGATTTTCACAGCGTAAAAGCTAAATATATTAATATAAACTATAATACAGATGTCCAAAGTATGAAATTTAAATTACAATGACACGTAGGCCCATAACTAACAAAATTGTGTTGAAAGCTAGAAACCTACAGCTTTTGCCGATTCAAGTCCAATTGACGGTCCTTGACTAAATCTGCTAACTATGGAATACTCTGAGCCTGAAATGTGAAGAAATGAGGGGGTGAAATTATAAAATCCCAGTGAGTGAACAGATAGCCTCTAAACTATCTAAAGGTGAGTAAATGGAGATGAATAATTAAATCTTCATAAAATAATTCATAATATTTCACTTCTTTTCATTGAGTAAAATAAACTCATTTTTGCACAAAAAATTATTATGGCTTATGTATTTCTGAAAACTTGGCTTATGCCAACAACATCATGCTCAGTGATACCTTGATCAGAGGTATTCGATCGAGACCGCCAAGGCTGTTTAAAATTCCACAATTTCTCAAAATGCAGCAATTCCTTGACGTTGGCCGAGTTCACTACCACGCGGTGGATCGGCGTGCAGTGAACCCTGGTACACCTCAGGAGTTACCCTCCGCGCCTCTCATCAGAGGTATAATATGCGGGGTTTACTGTGCCCCTTTAAATAGGCCCGGTCCACGAAAACCTGTCTACTGCAGTAGTTAATAATCCACCAAATTAATAAAAATTTTGGCAGCATGACTAGACCATTTTAACACTAACCAGCCTGTACGGCAAACAGCAGTTCGTATAGTTTCCAACACAATAACCAAGCAGCCAATCATGCCACATTTTCATAAGCCACATCGATTTAAAAATACCATTTTATTATACAACAAGCATCAATCTCCAAATACTCTATTTCAAAATCAATTGTTCAATTTTCAAATCAATTTATAAAATTTCCTTTTATTTTATGAATACACATTTTTCTCATAAAATACGAAATTCACCATTTAAAATAGTTTTTCACAAAACAAACAAATTAAATAAAATCTACTCTAGATAATTAAGGTGATAATATGTTTACTCACTATATTAGGAGTAAAAATACTCTTATTCTCAGCTCGTGGGTGCAGTCTCCTACCCATGTCAAATGGCTCACCACCTATCCATAGTGCATGACACAAAATTAAGTAATCTGTGTCAATTTGTAATAAACTATTTCAGGCTCTCTAAATCTAAATGAATGTAGGTGCTGGATTGCAAAATGTATGATTAATCACTTAAATATGATTTTCGACCTAAGTCGCACTATACTCGGTCTAATCGGCTAAAATTTCCAATTTAATTCCAAATCAATTCTTTTCAATTTTTACACTCCAATTATACTTAAATTACCTCAATGATTGTGAATGAAATTCAATTTATTAGTCTTGGGTCAATAATCACACAAGTCTATACTTTGAGCAAAACTTTAGATTTTCACACCAAAATTTTCCATTTAATTTCTAATGTAACGACCCCTCCCTGGTCGCTACCGGCGTCCGAGACCTCCAAGAAGACCCGTCAAGTCCCGAACAAACCTATCTAGAATTACCCGTCAGTTAACTATATACGATCACCATTTCATATTGATGCACAAACATTATACTTTTATAACATGAAATGAAACATACACATACTTATTTATTCAAACTTTAAAGCATTTAATCATAAGTTTATACATTGAAATTCATAGTATTCAATTATTTACTTATAAGAAATTATAACTTAATAAATAAAGTATTACGACTCGACCTCTAACAGCGAAGCGACTTAGGATAAAATGCTAGGAGATGCCTTTACCTATCCACGGTGGACCGAACGCGTCGATGATTACGCGTTAGGCTGATCCTTGTCTGCAAAAGGGAAAAAATGAGGGGTGTGAGTCTCACAGAGTCAATGATCATCAGCTCCGTGAGTAGGGCATAGATGGAAAACAAGCCAACAGTAGATCAGTTGAATATAACATGCAGGACTATGAAAACCATTTGTTTCAAACGAGAATTTGTGCCTTATATAAAAATCGAGAAATTCTTGTATGGTGTAATCAACCAAAGTGTATATCAAATCAAGTAATTAAAATTTATGTATTAAAAAGGTTAATAACCAGTTTCAAACCAAATCAGTAAAATATCATTCTAAAGCTCGTGTTTGTAAAAAATCTTTGTAGTTGAAATTATCTCATGTGCTGTTCAAAGTAAATCAATAAAATTTGGCAAGCTCCCGCAAAACAAAATATTAATCGGTGTATACACCGTTCACAAATCGCCTTGAACGCGAGGGTAAAATTCGTATAAGAGTAAAACCAGGGGGAGCTGCAAAAAATCGTATAAATTTTTGTTTTCACCATTCAGGAAATATGAGTTTGAAAACTAGAGAAATGCCATTCTCGAGTAGGAAATGAAAATAAACCCGTGGTCTTGCTACCACATAATAACATCCGGGAACATCGCTTCCACCGGATTCCCATATAATGCCATGGCAATATCCACGATGTTGGCTGACATCGAAGATATCAAGCGGTCGCAACCACGTATCATAGGTGGCTGAGCCATATATACATATCACAAGCCATGGCCCCCACCACTCCTAACCGCCAGTTGATGACCCATAGGTTCTCTAGCTAGAGCTCACTCGTGCACGAGGGTCACACTTAAACGATGTGACATCTGAACTACTGTGAAATCTCTTGGTTTAATAAAACTTTTAAATATCCAAAATCGAGTTTTCTAATAATCATTTCAAATTGTTTCCAGAATACTAATCACCATTTCATAGGAAACCCCCTTTTTATAAAGCTTTATACCATGAACCTTTAAATGCGACTTTCATATCAAACATCATGGTGAATATGCGATTCAATTCATGAATGCACATCACAGAAACAATAAGGCAAATTTTGGATATAAATCACATTGAAAAGCTTGTTTCCCAATTTAAAACACTTTACGTATATAACATATACATAGATACATAGTCAAGTATTTTCAAATATTTATGCATCCAAAAAACACCTAAAAATTCTACCAGCTCATGCTATCCACAAATTTTGTACTCAACATAAAATATATGTATATGTATATATATACGGAACTTTTAAAATTGACACCCCTTACCCACCTCAAAATAGCAAGATATTACATCGCTATTTCTACTTGCCGATCGCTCGTCAATTCCTTCGACATGCCATTATCTTCACTTTAGCAATTCCTAGCAACAATCCAACTCAATATATTTAGTACATCAATCGCACTTTTATTTCTGATCCTATTATGTTTCCATATTCAATTAACTCCCATTTTAATGCATTTTTACTCAATTTACTTATACCCTTTGCTCACATACTTCCTTAGATTATAACATCGGTAACTTTTTTAAGATGTGACATGCCTACTTTCTAAATAACTTCTGCCCAATTCCATCTTATATTTCAATCCACATTATTCCTCCTTATTTCTTCCAATTAATATACCATTCGACTTAACTCTTTCAACTAAATTATGCTAATAAATTCCTCCAACAAAAACAATTCATCGCAATAAATCATTTCAAAATTTTTTAACTACATTCAAGCACTATTCATCAATTTCATATTTTCTTTTTTACTTTAGTCCTATGAGACATCATAAAAGAATTTTTAATTATTGTATTAAAGCAACTTCAATTCAATTCATATCACCAAATATAAAAAAATTAGCTAAACAAGATGGGCTAGCACCAAATGAGCCAATTTCATAATAAGGCCCAAAAAAAAGAGTAAGGCAATTTTTACCAATTTGGGCTAAGTAGCCCAAATATCCACATTTCTTTTCTTTCCCTTTCTCTTCCTCCCTGTCCTAGATGGCCTTCTCATGAACCAGCACCCATGGACAACCCATGCTCTCTCTCTCCCTCACATCACCGGTGGCTTAAAGTCCCTTATCTGTTTCCACAGTTGTTAGCTCCAAGTCAGCCCAAAGAACTCTAATTTTTCTCTCATTTTATTCAGCCATTTTGTCACCAAAACCAAGCTCTCTCTCTCTCTCTTTTTCTACCAACCACCATAACCCAACTCTATCTCTTTTCTTTTCTTTCTTTCTCTTTTCTCTCCTTGGTCTGGCCGAATTCCTTCTCTCTTTTTCTTTCCTTTCTTCCTTCTCTCACTCGGTTTCTTCACCATTCGACCCTTTCTCCCTTTTTATTTTTCTTCTCTTTTTTCTCTTTTCCTTCCTTGGCTGATTACTTTCCCTTTTCTCTCTTTTCTTTTTTTTTATTCTTTCTTCTTCTTTGGCCGACCACTCTCTAGATTTTTCTTTCTTTTTCTCTCTCATTTTCATCTCTTTTATTTCTTCTCTTTTTTCCCTCCATGTGGCCGGCCCTTACCCATTTAAATTTAATCACACTCTATTATATATATATATATTTATTCAACACATGTGCAACTATCCTTTAACTTTTGTCTGTCCATTCATTTATTTTATTATTTATTTTATTCTTTTTCTCCTTTATTGTCCCATTTGTCAGCCTCTACTTCATTCTTTAAATTGTTTTGACTTTTCTTGCCTTCTCTCCTTACTTGGCCGAACCCCCACCTTGTGGGGTGTTACAATCTCCCCTACTTAAATAGAATTCATCCTTGAATACAGTTCAACGTTGATTCATTAATTCCACTCTAGGCTCCTATTTCATTCCTTCCTTTATAAGGAATTTCTTTTTATCTACCTCGTTTACTTTCAATCCTATTAGAATTCTTTACTTGTAATTATTATTACCTTTTTGAATCAAATTAGCGATACCCTTCATAGTCATTATCATTTATTGTTTCGATACCGAACCTTCGTCTATCTCCGTCATTAACTTGAAACCATAACTCCTTCTTAATCAGACCAATTTCGATCACGTATTACATTTACGTATACCTAATAACCCTCTTATTCCTTCGTTCATTGTCAAACATCTCAACATCCATTCATTCATTTCATCCTTATACCTTTTTAGATAGTTTATAGCATCATAAACATGCCATATCCATTCTTGTACACATTTTCAATGTTGGGGGAAAATTAATGTCTTTAACATCTCCACATACTTTATGCTTATCTTGCATCTATGCAACTCCGATCTTATCCATCTTTCCGTTAATTACACATCCAAAGATTCATACTTCTACATCATTTTTAATTTGATACAGTTCAATTTATGTGGAAAGGTAATTCACTTATCAATATTCATCTTTAATTTCAATTCTTTCATTCACCATTTAATTCTTTTCGGTAGTTCTAATATTTCATGCTTTAAAATATATTATCATTATTATGACTTGGAACTTTTGACCATCTTTGACAAAATTAGACTTTTTTTTTTACCCAATTTGCCAATATTCACCTTATAATACTATCACTATTTGTCCTTCATCCATTGCATTATTGCCGCATAGAAAATTTAACATAATTATGAAATGACTTCATTTATTCTTACGTCTCGATCATGTGATTTCATCTTGACTATTATTCAGGAATTCTCTTCATATCCACATAGCTGAATTTCTAATCGTATCTCTTATCATTGTACCATTCATGTAACTCATTTGACATATTGTGTTCAAAACTCAACTTACAAAAAATAGTTCTTCACTTCCATCGTTTACATACGCAACCCCATATATGCATACATATATATTTATTTTAAACATCAACATTCATCACCGGTGTAGGGACTCCTATCAATTATATTCGAATCAAATTCCCTTTTTACTTTACTTTTCTCATTTCCAACACTTCTAATTTATCCTTCTTTTTCACTTCCATATATCATAGTTAGTATGTGAACATCAAAATATAATCAATATCCAATTCACTCTTTGGACATTTAAGGTATCATTCAACTTACATTCTACCATACTTTATCCTTCATGTAGTCCATATGAACTCACTTTATGCCGATGCACCACTTAATGCACTTTCAAACTTAAGCTTTTCTTTTATCATTTCCAACCATATATACGGATTCTAGCATACTATATATCATTGTATCATAGTGTCATTATCCATATCTCAATCACTAAATACTATTTTCATCTAATTAGATTTCAGTATCCATGTATCTTTTACGATCTTATTGACTTTTCAAGTTCATATATATATATTTTACTGGATCATTGCATCTTATGCAATGTCACAATCCCTAAAAGTCACCTTCGTTTCTCATTTACCTTTTGTACTTCCATCGTATACATCTTTATTCATTTCAATATTAATTACTCACTTAAGATTTAGATTCATGGGAGCCATATGCACCTTTTGCATTTTTGAATTTCAATTTCTACATTAGGGGATTCTCATTAACCAGCTTCATTATTGGGATTACCTTCAATCGTCCTTGTATTATCCCTTTACACCAATATACCATTACTTTCCCTTTAACGTCTACACAGTCTACTATGATATTTATAAAACTTAATATAAATTTTACTTAAGTGTCCTAGACATGAGGTGTTCCTAATGTTACTGCACGGTGGCTGCTGAAGTTTACTTAATCAACGTTATTTGTCTAAATTTAAGGTTACTACATTAATCATCCTCAACCATTTGATTTTTCCTCCAAGTTTACGTCATATTTTCCATAACCATTTATATGTTCTTATGCTTATCACATATAATTGTCAAAGATAATTTTTTTAATTCATCTCATCCTATAACACTTGTCAACAATCAATAAATCTCACCTTAAGATACTCTTTCCATATTGTATAGTGACTTCACCTATACGTATAACACTTCATACATAATTATTTACTGTTTCCAGTGTTCCACAATTCCTTAGCATTCACAACTAATTATCTTTCTTATCTTATAACTCAAATAGTTTAACCACGCCAACTTAGTATCATCATGAATTTTGTCTATCTTGATCATCTTACTTATGTTCACGTTATTATTTCGAATTTCTAGAATTCACTGTTCCCCTATTTTCATAATTATTTCCACTGATAACATGAGTAACTCTCTCTATATATATATATATGTCAACATCCCCATTTTCATAATTAAATGTCAACATCTATTGCCACGGGTAAGAACCCCTTCTTATTTTTCTCAATTTCAACATATCTATCCCACATTTCACCTTTTGTGGTATGCGTCGATTATCCTTTGGACATATTTCACTATTAGCATTCATATACCTTTACCATAGCATTTAATATAAATTTCTTTAAGTAATGATCTCCAAATTTTCTCGTCGTTACGTATGTCTCAATTTGTACACCACTTATCATCTAGATCTTGACTTTACTCTTCAGTTCTTAACCAATTACATGTATAAAGTGTATCATTTACTTAATTATTGCATCTTGCCTTTGCGATCATAAGATCAAAGTTTTTTTTTTTACTTAAATTTAGGGTGTAGAAAGTCCCTTACCTTTAGAGAAATTAAATTCAAGTCTAATCGTTTGCATCGTTGATTACATAATGAACCAAATAGACTTTCAAATTGATCTTTAAAATAATTTGTGTATCAAGCTTAAATATAAATCCCTATATGGTATTTAGGCTAGAATCAATATTCCTAAGTCATTTAACTTTAAGCTATTAAATCCACAATTAGTTCTTTAATCCTCTGGCTTCACGCTAAACATAACAAAATTCAAGCTCATCCTTAGAGCAAATTTATTTACTAACCTTTTACTTCTTAACCACACATCGATTATAATAATCACTAATTTTTACCCTTAAGCTAATTCATGTACTTATAAATAAACCATAATAGTTCAAATCAAACCTTGGGATCTCATCGTCACTTAATTGAATTCAAAACCAGATCCATCTAAGCTGTTATACAGATGTTTAGCCCATATACACTTATAAAATATTTCAAAAGTCTAACACCATTCATATATGGGCAAGACACCTTAATTAACACAGTGCATTTACTTCCGTGCACGCGAGTATAATTTTACTCCTCCCTTAATACTTAAATTTATAAACCTCAAGTGAATCTCAACAATCACTATTTATTCCAATTAAAATATACCTCTTATTACCATTATCGTATGTTCTCCTCTATATTGAACTCAAATACCATCCATGGTCATCAAATTTCTTCCCATTGACAATCATGGCTCAATGGTTAACTCCACTAAATAAATCAGTTGTTTCGGACCTATTAATCCAACTCTACTTTCCTCCATCCTTAGTCGAAGGAATACGTCATTACAATACTCTTTCATTAAGAGTATTTGCTTTAAAATCTTTCCAACAATAGCTTGTGTCACAGGTGGCATCTCAAACCCGGACAACAACACCACTTATAACCTTTATAGGACTTTAGTAAAAGATAGGTTACTAAGAATAAGAGTTTATATAGCCTATTGTCTATCACTTGTGCTACAGTCACAAACCATAAACAAGACTCTACGTTAACTCTAATAACTCCGTTGACTGACACAAGAATATCCTAGGACTCGACTAAACCTAGGGCTCTGATACCAACTTTGTAACGACCCGTCCCTAGTCTCAACCAGCGTCCGAGACCTCCAGGAAGATCCGTCAGTCCCGAACAAGCCTATCTAGAATTACCCGTCAGTTAACTATATACGATCACCATTTCATATTGATGCACAAACATTATACTTTCATAACATGAAATGAAACATACACATACTTATTTATTCAAACTTCAAAGCATTTAATCATAAGTTTATACATTGAAATTCATAGTATTCAATTTTTTACTTATAAGAAATTATAACTTAATAAATAAAGTATTACGACTCAACCTCTAACAGTGGAGTGACTTGGGATAAAATGCTAGGAGATGCCTTTACCTATCCACGGTGCACTGAATGCGTCAATGAGTACACGCTAGGCTGATCTTTGTTTGTAAAAGGGAAAAAATGAGAGGTGTGAGTCTCACAGACTCAGTAATCATCGGCTCCGTGAGTAGGGCGTAGATGGGAAACAAGCCAACAACAGATCAGTTGAATATAAAATGCAGGATTATGAAAACCATTTTTTTCAAACGAGAATTTGTGCATTATATAAAAATCGAGAATTTCTTGTATGGTGTAATCAACCAAAGTGTATATCAAATCAAGTAATTAAAATTTGTGCATTAAGAAGGTTAATAACCAGTTTCAAACCAAATCAGTAAAATATCATTCTAAAGCTCGTGTTCGTAAAAGATCTTTGTAGTTGAAATTATCTCATGTACTGTTCAAAGTAAATCAATAAAATTTGGCAAGCTCCCGTGAAACCAAATATTAATCGGGTGTATACACCGTTCACAAATCGCCTCGTATACGAGGGTAAAATTCATATAAGAGTAAAACCAGGGGAAGCTGTAGAAAATCGTATAAATTTTTGTTTTCACCATGCATGAAATATGAGTTTGGAAACTAGAGAAATGCCATTCTCGAGTAAGAAATGAAAATAAACCCATGGTCCTGCTACCACGTAATAACATCCGGAAGCATCGCTTCCACCGGATTCTCATATAATGCCATGGCAATCTCCACGATGTTGGCCGACATCAGAGATATCAAGCGGTCCTAACCGCGTATCATAGGTGGCTGAGCCACATATACATATCACAAGCCGTGGCCCCCACCACGCCTAACCTCCCGTCTGTGACTCGTAGGATACATAGTCAAGTATTTTCAAATATTTATGCATCCACAAAACACTTAAAAATTCTACCAACTCATGCTATCCACAAATTTTACACTCACCATAAAATATACGTACATGTATATATATACAAAACTTTTAAAATTGACACCCCCTGCTCACCTCGAAATAGCGGGATATTACATCGCCATTTCTACTTGCCGATTACTCATCAATTCCTCCGGCACTCCATTATCTTCACTTTAGCACTTTTTAGCAATAGTCCAACTCAATATATTTAGTACATCAATCCCACTTCTATTTTCTTATCCTATTATGTATCCATATTCAATTAACTCCCATCTTAATGCATTTTTACTCAGTTTACTTATACCCTGTGCTCACGTACTTCCTTAGATTATAACACCGGTAACTTATTTAGGATGTCATGTGCCTACTTCGACCTTTCTAAGTAAGTTCTGCCCAAATCCATCTTATATTTCCATCCATATTATTCCTCTTTATTTCTTCCAATTAATATACCATTCAACTTAACTCGTTCACCTAACTTATGCTAATAAATTCCTCCGACAACAATAATTCATCCCAATAAATCATTTCAAAATTTCTTAACTACATTCAAGCACTATTCATCAATTTCATATTTTCTTCTTTACTTTAGTCCTATGAGACATCATAAAAAAAATTTTAATCATTGTATTAAAGCAACTTAAATTCAATTCATATCACCAAATATAAAAAAATTAGCTAAACAAGATGGGTTAGCCCTAAATGAACCAATTTCATAATAAGGTAATTTTTACCAATTTCGGCTAGGTAGCCCAAATATCCACCTTTCTTTTCTTTCCCTTTCTCTTCCTCCTTGTCTCAGTTGGCCTTTTCATGAACGACCACCCATGGACAGCACATGCTCTCTCTTTCCCTCACATCACTGGTAGCTTAAAGTCCCCTCTCTACTTCCACAGTTGTTAGCTCCAAGTCAGCTCGAAGAACCTTAATTTTTCTCTCTTTTTATTTAGCTATTTTGTCACCAAAACCAAGCTCTCTCTCTCTTTTTTTTTCCTACCAACCACCATAACCCAGTTCTATCTTTTTTCCTTTCTTTCTTTCACTTTTCTCTCATTGGTCTGGCTGAATTCCTTCTCTCTTTTTCTTTCCTTTATTCCTTCTCTCACTCGGTTTCTTCACCATTCGACCCTTTCTCCCTCTTTTTTTTTTCTTTTTTTTCCCCCTTCCTTCCTTGGCCGACTACTTTCCCTTTTCTCTCTTTCTTTTTTTTTCTTCTTTCTTCTTCTTTGGCTGACCACTCTCTAGATGTTTCCTTCTTGTTCTCTCTCTTATTCATCTTTTTTATTTCTTCTTTTTCTTCCCTCCATGTAGCCGACCCCTACCCATTCAAATTTAATCACACTTTATTTTATATATATATTTTTATTCAACACATGTGCAGCTATCCCTCAACTTTTGTCTTTCCATACATTTATTTTTTTAGTTTTTTATTTTTTTCCTCTTCCATTGTCCCATTTATCGGCCTTTACTTCATTCTTTAAATTATTTTGACTTTTCTTGCCTTTTTCTTACTTAGCCGAACCCCTACCTTACGAGGTGTTACATCTAACCTCACCAAACATCAATTATCACCAAAATATCATGAAATATCATCAATTTCAGCATCAATTCTCTCCATAGCAAGTTCAGCCAAAATGAGTTAAATGAAGGATAAGTATTTTTCTTGCTAGATTTTCATTCCATTAATCTCTAAACAACTAAAAACACTAAATTCCATTGAATTCTAGCAAAATCAAGAACCAAAACTCCTCTATGAATGTTCGACCAGCAGGGGTTTGGTATGAAATCTCAAGTTTTAAGCATGGAAATTGGAAAGAAATGCTTGGGTAAGATGGGTCACTAGCAAAATGAAAGAAATTTTACCTTTGCTTGATCAAATCCTTGAATTCCCACACTTTCTCTTGAATTTTCCTTTGGCTAAGGTTTGTTTTCCTTATTTTCCTTTTTTTCCCCCTTGTTTTCTTGCTTGGACGACCCTTAGAGTGAATATGGGCTGATTTTTATGTTTTTAGAAAGAAAATAATAAAATACTAAAAGTTTGACACATGGCAGTTTTTAATTGGTCCATAATTTTAATACTTCACTTTTTCACCTTATTTCTCCACCACACATTATGCCATATTTATCGATTCCCACCACAAATAAAGTCCACAAAATTTGACAAGTGCTAGGGGTCAAAAATTATCAATTTGTCCTCGAGGTGACAAAATTACTATTTTGCCCCTACACTCTGAAAAGTATCGAAACTACATTTTTTTTCACTTTTCAACCTCAAATTACCCTCCAATTGATCAATCTTAGTCAAATGGGGCCAAAATCTTTTCTAAAAATTCCCATTTTGTCGTCAAGCGGTAAAATTACCGTTTTGCCCCTATACGTAAAAAATATTGAGAATTGAAATTTTTCATCGCTGAACCCCATATTATACTTCAAATGATTAATCTTGGTCAAAATTTTCATTAAATAATTAAATTTCAACTTTGTGTGGCAAAATGACCATTTTACCTCTAATCGGTCAATATTCCCGATTGACTCCAAATCGACCTTCAAACTTCGAATTATCGTTTTAAGTCATCCCTGGACTGTGAAATTTCCAATTTCACCTTAAAATCCCTATTTTAGCTAGTTCGATGCATAATTCCACTTAGTCGTAACTCTAGGTACAATACTGACTTTTGATTATATTTCAGAGTTTTCCACATATGCAAACATGTTGTCCAATAAATGTATGACATGGTCAATATTTTAAGACTAGATTTAATAATTTTATTCAATAAAATAATATTAAAATAATAATATTTTAATTATTGTCAAAATCAGTCATGAAAAATGAAATATGACTAATTTAAGTGAGGGAGAAGAAGAAAGAATGAATTTTTGGAAAAAAATACCGTAAGTGAGATCACGTGATTTTATTAAATTGAGTTAACACGGTAAATAAATATTTAAATACTATGGTGACACTGCGTTGATATGTGATCTCGATATTTTGGTCATACACGTGTACTAGTACGAGTATAGAAAGAAGTTAGAATTTTTAACGTGTTGGAAGAATTAATTTTAGAACACGAAAGTTAGAGAACGGTGTATCAAATAAAATGAAATCGAGAGATGATATAAAAATTTCAAAGATTGTATAAGGACTTGATTAAAAAGAGATGAGAACTTGGGGGATTAAATAGTAAATTTTTCAATGACTTGATAAAAGTTTCCAAAGAAAAGTCAAACAAACCATATTTCTTTGTCTAGTTGAATTAGTCAACAAAAAGCCTTAAAGGGCTAAGTAAATATGAAATGGGGGGTGGGGGGGCATTATACAATCAAAGAAAGGATGGAATGAGGACAAAGACAAAAAAAAAAAAAACAGAAACAAAACAAAGAAAAGTCAAAGAAGAAAAAGAGAGAAGTGAAGGTCAGCTAAGAAATGAAAGAAAGACAAAGAAACAAAGAAAACAAAAGAAATGTGAAAATAAAAGGATGGTGGGGCCGAACAATGAAGACAAAAGAAATGAAAAAGAGATAACAGAGAAATCTAGAAAGAGTGAAGTCAGTTAAGGATGAGTTAGCCGAGCATGAAGTCGGTTGAAGGAGAACTAAGAAAAAAGAAGAAAAGTTAGTCGAGCGTGAGAGAAAAGAGAGAAGAAAAAATTTAACAATTTTGTTGGGAGGAAGAAGCTAATTTTTTTTGCATTTTTGGAGGAGAAAAGGGGCTGGTTCAAGTGCAAAAAATTGACGACAAAAAGAGGAGAAAAATTAAGCCAAAGAGGGAAGGAAAAGGACAAGAAAAGGGGAGAGAAAATAGGTTAAAATTTAGTAAATTTTAGAGGAAAAAAAAGCTGAAAATTTTGAGGTAAGTAGCTGATTTTTTTATGCTCCACTTTGGAGGGATTTTGGTGCTAAAAATTTAAGGTTTTTGCTACCAATTTGCACAAAAAAAATTAGACAACTTTGTGCTACCAAAATTGAAAGGTTTTGAGCTGGAAATTTGCTGAATTTGTGACTGAAATTGTTGAGTTTTGCTGCTGATTTTGAGTGTAGAAAATGGTGCAAAAAATGTATAGGAAATTGAGTAGAAAATTGTGCAGAAAATTATGCAGAAAAATGGCAACAGGAGGGTAAGAAAATGGAGCTGTTTGCTGTCGGTTTTGAAGCTGAAAAGGAGCAGCTTGGTTGTTGAATTTTGAGAGGAAGAAGAGAGAGTGACGGGTTAAAAGAGAAAAAGAAAAAAAATATGGGCATGGCCCAAGTAGAAAATAAATGGGCTTGGCCCAATAGCTATTAAATAAATGGGCATGGCCCAATAGCTATTAGATAAGTGGGAATTACCCAACAAAAGAAATAAATGGGCTTAGCCCAAATAGGAAAGAAATTGGAGAAGCCCATGGAGGGGGGCATAAAGGTCATAAAGGAATGGAAAAGGCCTAATGGTAAGTTAATATTATATTTTAAGGTTTATGGGTAGTTTAATATTATACATATTTTGGATGAAAAACATGCAAGTTGCTTAAAGAATTTTTAATTAAATTGCTACCCATATGAATGTGTGATTAAGTATATTGAGTTGAAATTATTGCTAGGAAAGTTATCGTAGAGGCGTGCGGAACGAAATATGTGACCGACAAATATGAATAAGTATATACGCGTACGAATAAATAGTGAAGAATATCCCACTATTACGAGGTGAGTAGGCGGTGTCAATTTTGAAATAATTTCGTATATATACATGTACGTATATTTCACGTGAAGTGCGAAATTTGTGAAAGCCATGCATTGATGGAATTTTAAAAAATTGTGAATGCAAGTTATTTTTAGAAATTGTTTTCTATATGTATATATTATACGTAAAGCGTTTTAGAAATGGGAAACAAGCTTTTCGACCCGATTTATCTCCTAAAATTGTGCCTTATATATCTGTATAATGCGCATACATGATTACAAGGTTTAATTTCCTTATACTCGGTATTTTATGAATCATGCATTAAACTTTATTTTGTGAGCATACTCATAAATTTTTATGACTTGTATATTGAATGTTCGTAATAAAATTTGGAACGATACCTCATGCATATGATAAATGATTTTAAGACAGTTTTCATAAATGAAATGAGATTCCTAATTTGTTTTAAAATTTAGTGTCTTATGACAATATTGGCATGAATGGCTGGTTTTATGATAAGTTGAAATACATGAATTGTGTAATTAGCCTTGAGAGGCTGGTTAGAAATATAATCGCCATGTCATGTTGTTGATCTTTATTGAATTGGTGGGTTATTAGCTTACTGCAGTGAGCAGGTTTCCGTGAACCAGCCTATTAAAGGGGTACGGTAAACCCCGTTATATTTTACCTCGGTAAAAAGGCGTGGAGGGTAACTCTTGAGGTAATGATTTAGAGTTCACTTCACATCGAACCACCACGTGAGAGTGAACTCAGCCAAGGCTAAAGAACGACTGTGCTTTTAAACATAAAAATGAGTTTATACATAAATGATTTTTAACAGCCTTTGCAGACTCGGTTGGGATACCCCCGAGCTAGGGTATTCTTGAGAACCGTGTCACGACTAGCAACTCCCATCGGGCCCATGACAACCGATGTCTCGATAGGCATTCATACCCCAAATACCCATCGAAACCTCGCAAAGGCTCTCGTATCAATTTTCTTACCTCCCTTGTGAGCGTAAATTTTTGAACATCATATTTTAAATAATTGCTAGTTACTTTCAAATCCAAGTGACCAGAAAATGATTTTCGACTCACGGGGGCGTTTCAGTCATTTTCATCAAAAAATTTTTGAATCCAGATATTGAGAAACTTATGAGCGAAAAACGCATATTTCAAAATCGAAAATATATTTTGCTATCTAAAACATTCATTTTTAAAAGTAAAGGTGACTATTAAAATATAATAAAAATATTTAATAAAATATTACAATGTCTTATAAAACAATATTTATAGAGTGTTTGGTAAATAAGTTTTATAACGTAAACATACAATAAAATCATACATACTGAAAAACAAATAAACAAAATGCGTAGTTACATTTACAATGGCTCGTGGGCCCCCAGAATAATGAAAAGCAAAGAAAACAGAAACCTACTGTGGATGAAGTTGCAAAGTCTACTGTCTTCCTCAACAAGCACAGCTATCTACAAACTAGTCTAGGCTAGAAATGTGGAGAGGAGAGTGGTGAGTTTACACAACTTAGTGAGTAAACAAATATCTCATAAACTATCTAAAGGCGAGTAACAGGAGATAATTAAAACTTCTTAGCTCAAAAGAATTTCATAACACGAGAATTCATTACAATCAGTTCAAATAAAATCATTTTACTCAAATAATTAAATAGGCTTATCATTCCTAGCAAATCTCGACTTTTGCCAAAAACTCATTCTCAGGGATACCTTGGCCGAGGTATCTAACCGAGACCGCCAAGGTTATTAAGATTTCATAATTTCTCAAAATGCAGCCATTCCTTGGCATTGGTCGAATTCACTACCATGTGGTGGTTCGACGCGTAGTGAATTCTGTTATACCTCAGGAGTTTCCCTCCGCACCTCTCATCAAAGGTATAATATATGGGGTTTACCGTGCCCCTCTAAATAGGTCCGGTCCACAAAAATCCGTCTATTGTAGTAGCTACTAAATATCCCATCAAATTAACAAAAAATTTAGCAACATGACTAGGCCATTTTAATACTAACCAACCTGCATGACGAATAGCATTTCATATAATTTCTAACGCAATAACCAACCAACCAATCATGCCACATTTTCATAAGCCATATCAATTTAAAAGTACAATTTTATATACAACAAACAACAGTCTCCAAGTACTTTATTTTTCAAAATGATGGTAGATTTCGAAACAATTTATGAAATAATTTCATTTAAACACATTTATTTATAAAATATAAAAATTTATCTTTGTAATCCCTTTTTTGTAGAATTCACCAAAAACAGATAAAAAAATCACTTCAGATAATTGAGGTGATAGTAAGTTCACTCATTGTTTTCAAAAGTTCGGATTTCGGGTGTATTCAGACTAGTGCTCATCAGGCGAAATTTCCTTGCCTTTGTCGGAGGTCTCACCACCTTAACATAGTACAAAATAAAAGAATTTACTATATTGTCCCTAAATTGATATAAACTAATTTAAACCCTATACTGAAGCATGATATGAAATGCAATTTCGTCTGAATATCACTTAAATGCGATATCGACTAAATTCAGCCTATCACCCGATTAAATGACAATTGTGTCCAAATCACTTCCAAATTGCTCCGTTTCTTCTCTAATACCTCAATTCACCAAACACATTTCAAATAACCTAATTTCAGCATCAAAATCCTCCCATTTCTTCATGAAAAAAAATTCAACCATTACGGTGCACTAACACCGTGATTTTTCCTAGTTAATTTTCTCACTTTAATTCATCATTTTCTAAGCCATTTTTCCTGAAACAAGAATCAATCCATCAACACACACAACATGGTAGGTTCGGCCAATGAAGGATTCAATGGAAAATGAATTTTTTTCTTGTTGCTTTGCTTACAAACATGATTAACTAATTCTAAACACCAACATAACTCAAAATCAAGTCATTTCCATCATCAAATCCTCTCCATACCCATTTGGCCAGCCCCTAATTCCTCTTGAAAACATGTCATTCATCCATGGAAATAAAGAAATGATGCATGGGTAGTGTAGATCTCAAGGAAAATTAAAGAAATTTCAACTTACCTAGCTCGATTCCTTGATTTCTCTCACTTTCCCTTTGATTTTTGATTTTTCCACCTAGGCTTTTGTTTCTTCCTTTGTTCTTCCTTTCTGCTTGTTTTTGTTTCCTTTGGCCGACCAACTTAAGTGAATGGGGAGTGTATGGGCTTATTTTTATAGTTTAATAATAAAATATTATAAACTTGCCACATGGCCTTTTGTAATTGGTCCATACTTTAAATATTTGACTTTTTCACTTAAATTTTCCATCACAGTTTATGCCATATTTATCCATTCCCACCATAAATAAAATCAACAAATTTGATAAGTGTTGGTGGTGCAAAATTAGCATTTTGCCCCCGGTATGGTAAAATTACCATTTTGCCCCTATACTTCAAAAATACCGAAAACTAAAATTTTTCACTGCTAAACCTCATTATACTCCAAATGATTAATCTTGGCTAAAAATTTCATCAAACATCCAAATTTAAATTTTGGGTTGCAAAATGACCATTTTGCCTCTAATCGATCAATTTTTCTGATTGACTCCAAATCGGACCTCGAACACCGAGTTACCATTTTAAGCCATCCCTGGACTGTGAAATCCCCAATTTCACCCTTAAAATCCTTATTTAAACTAGTTCGAGGCATAAATCGAGTTAGTAATATTTCTAGGCGTAATACCGACTTTTGCCTATTTTACCGAAATATTCTAGTACGCAATCAAGATGTCAATTATATGCATGACATGATAGATATTTTAGGGTTGGGCTTGACAAACCGAGTATGAGAATGATTTTTGGCACGAGCAAAGTTTTTAAGAAGTCATAAGCCTTGTTATTTATTTTTGACAAAAATATAATTATTTTATATCAATTGAAATAAGTTTTACCATTTTGAATTTTGTTTCTTAGCATGGTGAGAAATAGAATTAAATGGTTTTTCGCAGCTCCCTTATTTGTTTTTTGTGAAATAAATCAATGATTCCTCACATATGGGTGAGCTATGACTTATACATGATTTTAAATAATATTTGGTTTCACGGGAGCTTGCTCAATTCTATTGATTTGATGCTAAAATGGTTATAAGGCACAAAACCCCTGTTTGAATTAAATGGTTTTTACGATCTTGCATTCTTCTTTTTATATTCAACTGATTAGCCATTTCCTTGTTTCCTATCTACACTCCACTCATGGAGTCAATGATATTCACTCTGTCTATGTGTCACGACCCGAAACTCCTTATTGGGCCCGTGACAATCGTCGTGAAGTCTCGGTAGGTATTCACACCCCGAATACCGACCGAAACACCACAAAGCTATCGTGTCAGCTCTCACACTTCCCCAGTGAGCGACGATTATTAAATACCACACATCCTTTTTCAATTTCAATACGCTAAAATAATTTTCATCTGGCTCACAGGGGCATTTTCATTATTTTTCACCGAAAATTTCAAAATTTATTAAAAACGTTTTAAAGGCTTAGAAAACACATATATCATGATAAAAAAATAAATTTAAACTTATAAAACACTATTTTTTGAGTAAATTTATAACTATTAAATTATAATAAAAGTATCCAAGCAAACAACATTACTTTACAATATTTATAGAAACATCAGTAAATAATTTTTATAGCGTAAAAGTAAAATATATTCATACATATTATAATGTAGATAACTAAAGTATAATATTACTTTACAATGACACGTGGGCCCCCGACTAACTAAATGTATTGAAAACAGTGTACCTACGGTCTCAATGAGTGCAATTCCACAAGTGAATCTCTACCAAGTCTGTTATCTACAGACAACTTCGAGCCTGTAAGGTGTGGAAAAAAGGGGTGAGACCTAGTGAGTAAACAATTACCATTGAAACTATCTAAAGTTGAGTAAAAGGAGACGATTAACATAAATTAGGATAAAATGTTCATAACACTTTGTTTCCTTTCGCTAAGTGGATTTATTTCATTTCACTTGAAAATTTACGTGGCTTATGATTATTCGTAAAATCGTGCCTCATGCCATAAAATATCGTGCTCGGTGACACCTTGATCAGAGGCATTCAAGCAAGCTTGCCAAGGCTATAAAAGTTCTCTTAATTATTCAAAACAAGCCATTTCTTAGCGTTAGCTGAATTCACCTTCATGCGGTGGTTTAGCGTTAAGTGACTCTGTCATATCTCAGGACAATTAAATAACCTTGTACGCCTCTACAACTGAGATAAAAATATATAGGGGTTCCATTATGCCACCTCTAATTAGGCCGGTCCACGGAAACCCATCTACAGCAGTAGATAACAATCCACCAATTAAATAAATATTTCAATAACATAAATTGGTAATTTTTATTGCTAAACAATTCATTAGTACAAAGCAGATTGTATACATTTTCAACACAATAAACAATTAGCAAAGTATGCCATAAACATCATAAGCCAATTAATTTAAAACATAATTCACAATAATACAAGTAGTCTCCGATTACTCTGGTTTCAAAATCAATTGTTTAATTTTTTTAAGTCAATTTATAAAAATTCAATTTACTTTAGAAATCCAATTTATTTCATAATTTTCACAATTTTCTCATAAAATAAGCAATTTACTAAATAAAATGATTTTTCATAAAATCATCAAATAGAATAAAATTTCTTTAGATAATTAAGGCGATAAATAGTTTACTCACAGTATTAGGAGTAGAAATACTCCTATTTTTCGTCCTCGGGTGCAGTCTCTTACCCGAATCTATTTACTCACCACCTATCCATAATCCATGACACAAAATTCAATAAATTGTGTCAATTAATCCTAATTAATTTCAGGCTCCATAAATCTACATGAATGCATAAAATGCTATGCAATTGTCTGAAAAATCTCCAAATAAATTCTAAATTCATTTCCTTCAATTCCTATACCTCAATTATACCCAAATTAACTTAATGTCCACTAATATGGTGCAAATTATCAGTCTAGGCCACAAATTATGAAATTACCCCTATTAGGTATAAATTTGTATTTTCACATCGAAAATTCTCATTTAATTTCTATATCCTTAATTCATCATAATAAACTTAAATACCATGAAAGATCATCAAAACCAATGGCCAATCTCACCCTAGAATATTCAGCATAAATGGGTTCAATGAGGGAAAATGCCATTTCTTGCCAAATTTGAATATTTTTCATTATAACCTAACTAAACAACATTAAATTCACCTAAATCTACCAAAGTAATTACTCAAAATCATGCCTTGAAGAGTCGGCCAGCAAGGGTGGGTGATACCCACTATCAATTCTTGCATGAAAATGGAAAAAAATGCTTGGGTAATGAAGAACACTATAAAAAATCAAAAAATTTTACCTTGATTTGTGACTTTGCTTAGATTTCCACACTTTTCCCCAAAATTTTCCACCTAGGGTTCATGTGTTTCTCTTCTCCCCTCATTGTTGGGTTTAGGCCGACCCTCCTAAGGGTTATTGTCTGAAAATTTTGGCTATTTATAAGTCAAATAAAATATTATTATTTTATTATACTTTTTTTTTATTAATTTATTATTATTATTTTTCTTTTCCATTTGACTTTTTATCCACCATACATTTCTTCACTTATCTATCCATTAAAAGAAGTTTCTAGACTTGTCCAAAGTGTTGGTAGGGAAATTTTCAAAAATTACACTTTTGCCCCTATAAAAGTGAAAAATTACATTTTTGCCCCCAAAATTGAAAATTTGCCAAAATACATATTTTTCAATCCTCATACTCATACCATTCTCCAATTTGTCAAATTTCATCCAAATCCTCTCGCAAATTCAAATTTTCACCACGAGTGGTAAAATTACGATTTTACCCCTATACTCCAAAATGTACTGTAATTACATTATTTTCACTTTTCAACATCAAATTACACTTCAATTAACCATTATTAATCGAATGGGGCTAAAACCTTTCCTAAAAATTCTCGTTTTGTCCTTTAATAGAAAATTACTATTTTGCCCTTGTGTCCCAAAAATACCGAGAAATTAAATTTATCATTGCTAAACTTTATGTTATGCTTTAATAATTTGATTTCTATGACAAAATGATCTTGGTCGAATGTGATCAAAATCTTTTATAGAAATCTCCATTTTGTCCTTTAATGACAAAATGACCGTTTTGTCCTTAATCGGTCAATATTCCTGATTTATTCCAAATTGGACCTTAAACTCTGAATCACTGTTTCAAGAAATCCCTGGGCTGTGAAATTCTCGATTTCACTCCTAAAATCCTTATTTGAACTCATTCGAGGTTTAATCGACTTAATAGTAGCATTAGGGATAATATCGTCTTTTAACGAATTTTTTTTAATTTCCTAAATATTCAAACATTCCATTGAGCATGAAAATGACATCATAACTATTTCATAGAGCAGGGTTTGACACTATGAGACTCACACCACATTTTCCCTTTTTGTAGATAGGGATCGATCTAGCATGTAGTCATCGACGCACTCTGTTATTTGCGGATAAGTAAAGGCATCTCCTAGCATTTAACTTCGAGTCGTTCTACTGCCTAGAGTTTAATCGCATGAAAATTTTTCATATTATCAGTATTGTAAATCTATAAATATGTATTGTTAAAATTTTACATTTTTAAATTTAACTACTATTATTGGAAATAGAATATTAATAATACAATTATTATTATTATTAACCATTTGCCTATTTGTTAGCGTATTTAATAAATATTTTTGAAATTTTGTAAAGGCTTGTTCGGGACTTGGAGGGATCTCCTGGAGCTCTCGGATGTCGGAAATGACCGGAGAGGGGTCACTATAAATCCACTAAGTCTCGAAAGCCTCTACTGTGTCTGTGAAAATGAAGGTTGGGAAGATGTTACTGGAACAGAGGTAGTATTTCCTAAAACAGATGAGTTTTTACTCCTTTTTGGTGGCTAGTTGGAGGATACACTCGGATTCCTCCTTTTTGCAAACTTAGCTCCCATTCTTCGATTTTCATTAGCGAGTTTTTCTGCCCTTAAAGCCATTTGCACTACTTCTTTATGCGGCTCCTTACTAGTCATTGTCATTCTGTCTCTAATCTCATTTCGGAGCCTTTCCTCGAAGTAGTTGGCCTGATCTTGTTTAGTCTTCACTAAGTCAGGCACATAAGATAGCAGCTCGTTAAAACGAGCCTTTTACTCTTCTATCGTCAAACTTCCCTGTTCAAACACAGAAATTATCTTTTCTTCTCTTTCTGATGAAAATGAGTATAATATTGATCATCAAATTCTTTTAGAAAGTCTGACTAGGTCGGTGGGGTAGTGGAATGGGACGTTCACCGAATTCCACCAGGTACATGCCCGTTTTCCCAATAACCTTATGGCCACCATTAATTTCATACCATCGTCTATCCTCATATCAGCGAGTGTCTCTGAGACCTGATTAATCCAATCATTGGCTGCGGTGGCATATAATTCACCTGTAAAAGAAACGTAACCAAGTTCTCTAGCCTTCTTCAGCTTTTTAGAACTAGATATGTCCTGTACTGGTGGTGGAACTAAAGGAGCAACTGGAGGCACTATAAAAGGAGTTTGACCAATCTAAGCTTGACCAGCCATAACGGTAAAGAAGGCTGACAATGCTTGTACTATCTCAAGAGGCATGACAGGAATACCCGTAGGTGGCGGAAGAGGGGGTGGATGTGGAGGAGCCTCTGCCTGCTCAGTAGTAGGAGCTGCTAGATACATGGATGCAGCTGATCCCTCCTCTACTGCCTCTTGCTGACGAGGTTGGGAACGACCCCTTCCTCTCCCAACTGAACTAGTAACAGGTGGGTGTTCACATCTAGAGGCATAGTGATTTATAAAGATAAATAACAAAGTTTTAGGCAACCTCAGGTTCTATATGCAAATGCATCATATTCAATCTAACATAACTTAACCTAAACCGAGGCCACACTAACACTGTAAATTTTTAAAACAATTTTAAAACTAAAAGCTCTGATCTTTAAAACCAAATGCTCTGATACCATTCGAATTGTCATGATCCGAAACTCTCATCGAGCCCGTGACAGCTGCCGCGATGCTGTGAGGCCTTGACTTCTATAGACTCGTAAATAGAAGTTGTCAAGCCTAGCCTTGGAATATACTTGCAAACTTGAAACACCTTGGAAAAGTTATCAAAGGTCAATATTGTACCGAGTAGTACAACCGAGTTGATTTAAGCCTTGAACTAGTTAAATGGAGCTTCTAAGATGAATTTGAGAATTTCACAGTCCAGGGATGACTTAAAATAATGATTCGGGGTTCGAAGTCTGATTTGGAGTTAATTAGGACTATTGACTATGTAGGGGCAAAATGGTCATTTTGCCACCCAAGGATAAAATGAGAATTTTTAGAAAAGATTTCCAACATATTTGATCAAGAATAATCATTCAGAGTATAATATAAGGTTCAGCAGTAAAAAATTTTAATTCTCGATATTTTTGGAACGTAGGGGCAAAACGGTAATTTGTCACCCCCATCACTTGTCAAATTTGTGGATTTTATTTAATTTGGGAATGGATAAATATGGCATATAGATGTGGTGGAAAACTTAAGTTAAAAAGTCAAATATTTAAAGTATAAAAAGAAAAATGGACTAATAAGCATGTGACACGTGTCAAGCAAGAATATTTTATTATTTTCTATAAAAATTAGCCCATATTTATCCCATTCTTCTGCTCCATATTCGGCCAAGACAAAGGAAAGAAAGGAAAAACAAGAACAAACCCTAGGTGGGGAAAAATCAAAGGGAAAGTGTGAGAATTTAAGGAATCAAGCTAGGTAAGTTGAAATTTCTTTAATTTTCCTTGAGATATACACTACCTATACATTATACAGACCGAAACCCCGTAAGGCTTTCGTATAAGTTTTCTTACCTCCCCTGTGAGCAATCATTTCCAAATGTCATGTCTCAAAGGATTTTAAACTTTTTTTTCCAACTCAAAATAGTAGAAAAATGGTTTTCGCCTGACAGGGGTATTTCGATTATTTTTCCCTAAAAATTTCGAAACCAGATAATTTGAAGCATATAAGTGAAAAGCACATGTTTCAAAATCAGAAACATGTTTTTCCATCTAAAACATTAATTTCAAATGAAAAGATAACCATTAGAATATAATTAAAATATTTAATAAAATATTCCATTTTTCGATAAAACAATTTTTATAGAACAGTCCGTAAATCAATTTTGGGACGTAAAAGTAAAATAAATTCTTACATACAATAATAGAGGTAAGCAGAGTATACAATTTCATTTACAGTGACACATGGGCCTCACAAATGTTCAAAAGTAAAGAGGATAGTGAACCTACTATTGGTGAGGTTGCGAAGCCAATTGCAGTCCTCAGCGAACTCAGCTATCAACTAATTATTCTAGGCCTGAAAGGGTGGAAAGGAGGGTGGTGAGATTATAAAATCCCAGTGAGTAAACAGACATCATCAAAAATATCTAAAGTCGAGTAAATGGAGACAAATTCAAATTCATTCTTCATATTACAGTTCATCTTGTCTCAACTCATTTTGATCGAGTAAAATAGAATCATTTTACTCGAATAATTAATATGGCTTATGAATCCTTAAAACCTTGGCTTTGTCAAAATCATTCTTGGGGATACCCCGGTAGAGGCATCTGACTGAGACCGCCAAGGCTATTAAGTGTCATATACACATGAACACATTTTTACATTTGAAAACATAGCCATTCCTTGGCGTTGGCTGAGTCTCACTCTCACGTAGTGGTCCGCGTGAGGTGCACTCAAACTTTACCTCAAGAGACACCCTTCAAACGGCTCCGATCGAGGTAAGATACAATTGATTCTGTGCCCCATCTCATAGGCTAGTCCACAGAACCTTCCACTACAGGGATTATTTTATCTACCACCAGATTCATAAAATTGTAACTGCATGACATGGCAATTTATTGCAACCTAGCCTCTCAAGGCTGAATACACACTACATATAATTTCAACACACAAACCAGTTTAGCCATTCATGCTCACATATTGCCATAAGCCATTCAATTTAAACACAATTTATAACACTACAAATAAACAATCTCTAATTACTCTATTTTTCCAAAATCATCATTTAATTTAAGAAAAATTCATAAAATTCATTTCTTTAAATCGCATTTTGTTTATAAAGCATAAAGATTTTTCCATTTAAACTCATTTTCTATAAAATCACAAAATCAGATAAAAACCTACTTTAGATAATTAAGATGATAGTAAGGTTACTCACTGTTTTCAGAAACCAAACTCGGGTACTCCGACTGTAAATCCTCGGGTTCAAATTCCTTGCTTTTGTTAAAGGACTCACCACCTTGACACAACACAATTAATTAATTACTACATTTGTACTAATTCGTTATAAAATTAACCTAAATTCTATAAGAATGCGTGAAATGCTCGGTAACCGTTTAAATACGGTTTTGACCTAATTTCGGTCTATCACCCGATTAAATTGCCAACGTGTCCAATTTAGCTCCAATTAACACCATTTCTTTTCCAATACTTCAATCAACCAAATACAAGCAAATTAACCTAAAATTAGGCAAAACAACCTTCATATTTCTTCATGGGAAATATTTTTTGCTTAATCTTTCCTACTTAATTTCCACAGCACAAACCATCGATTCTCAACCAATTCACTTGCAACAAAATCAAATCCACCATTCCCAAACTACATGTAAGATTTGGCCCTTAAAGGATGGTGGGGAAATTGAATTTTTTTCCTTCTTGTTTTGCTTCCAAACATGCTAAACTAACCATAAACACTAATATACCTTAAAATCAAATCAATCCTATCATCATTTCCTCACCAAAACCATTTGGCCAGCCATGAATTCACTATGAAAACATGTAATTGAACCATGGAAAATAAGGAGAAATGCATGGGTAATGTAGATCTCAAGCAAAAATTGAGAAATTTTACCTTTTTCCACTTGATTGCTTGAATTTCCACAATTTCTCTTTGAATTTCTCTTAGCTAGGGTTTGTTTCTCTTTGTTTTCTTTTCCTCTTGTTTTTGTTTCCTTTGGCTGAATATGGGAGGTGTGTTGGGGAAGATATGGGCTAATTTTTATAGCTAAATAATAAAATAATAAAGTTTGCCACATGTCATTATCTTATTAGTCCATAATTTAAATATTTCTCTTTTAAATCTTATTTCTCCACCACACAATTTGTCATATTTATCCATTTCCATAATGAATAAAATCCTTGGTTTTTGACAAGTGTTGGGGGTGAAAATTACTGTTTTGCCCCTAAGGTGACAAAATTACCATTTTGCCCCTATACTCCAAAAAATATCCAAATTAATATTTTTCACTTCTAAACATCAAATTATACCCCAATTGATCAATCTTAGTCAAAAATTTCATCAAATATCTAAATCAAATTTTTTGGTGGCAAAATGACCATTTTACCCCTAGATTTCGAATATTTCAAATTGACTCCAAATCGGACCTCGAACTCCAAATTACCATTTTCAGTCATCATGGACTGTGAAATTCCCAATTTCACCTTAAAATCCATATTTTAACTAGTTCGAGATATAAATCGACTTAGTGGTACTTCTAGGTACAATACTAACGTTTATCTATATTTTCAAGGCTTTTCAAATGTGCAAACACTCTATAAATCACATGTATGACATAGCAGATATCTCATAGGGTCAAGCTTGACAAGAAGAGTTTGAAAATGATGAGTTTGAGAAGTTTTGCAATGAAAAGGGGCTGGAACACAACTTTTCTGCATCAAGAACACCCTAGCAAAATGAAGATGTAGAGAGAATTAATCGAACCTTAAAAGAGATGGCTAGGATTTTGCATTGTGAGAACAATCTTCCTAAGTACTTTTAGGCTGAAGTTGTAAACGCAGTAGCTTATATCCTTAATAGGGTCTCAATTAGAATAATTATCTCAAAGACACCTTATGAGCTGTACAAAAGAAGAAAACCAAACATCTCTCACCTTAGGAGCTTTAGCTGCAAATGCTTTGTTCTAAACAATGGAAAACAACCATTAGGAAAGTTTGCTGCCAAAAGTGATGAAGTAATATTTTTAGGATATGCCATGAACTCCAAGGCTTATAGAGTTTTCAACAAGAGGACATTAAATGTTGAAGAATCTATCCATATAGTTTTTGATGAGTCAATTCATTTAGAAAAAGAAGTTCATGATAATGATGAAGATTTAGAGAACTTAAAGAAACACATGGATGAAATGAGTCTAAATGATATCAAGAACAATGAGGAAGGCTCATCTAGAGAAGAAACCGTGGCTTTACCTCTAAAAAATCTGCAAAGATAAGAAATCCCGAATAGTGATTTCCCCTGAAACTGGAAATATGTAAAAGATCACCCACAAGAACAAATCATAGGTGACATAACTCAAGGAGTTAAGACTAGAAAAAGAACTAGAGAGACATGTGAATTTTCAACCTTTATATCCCAAATTGAACCTAAAAGTTTTGAAGAAGCTGAAAAAGAGAAAAGTTGGATTTTAGCCATGCAATAGTAGCTAGATTAGTTTAAGAGAAATAATGTATGGTCACTAGTGCCTAAGCCCTCAAATCATTCTATAGTTGAAACTAAATGGGTATTTAGAAAAAAAGTTGATGAACAAGGAAATGTGATAAGAAACAAAGCTAGATTGGTTACAAAGGGATACAATCAAGAGGAAGGCATAGACTATGATGAGACCTTTGCACCTGTTGCTAGAATAGAAGCCATAAGGTTATTAGTAGCCTTTGCTTGTCACATAAACTTTAAGCTATATCAAATGGATGAAAAAAGTGCATTCTTAAATGGACTTATTCAATAAGAAGTATATGTTGAACAACCAATTGGTTTTGAGGATTTTGAAAAACCAGATTATGTTATTAGACTGCACAAAGCCTTGTATGGATTGAAGCAAGCTCTTAAAGCTTGGTATGGAAGGCTTTTTAAATTTTTGGTAAAAAAAGATTATGTTACGGGCAGCATAGATACTACATTGTTTATCAAGAGATGCTTAAATGATTTGATCATAGTTCAAATATATGTGGACGACATCATATTTGGTGCTACTAATGAATCTCTTTGCAAGAACTTTGCTAAGGAAATGCAGAGAGAATTCGAGATAAGCGTGATGGGAGAATTGAAGTACTTTCTTGGCCTTTAAATTAAGCAATGCAAGGAAGGAATTGTTATCAGCCAAGATAGATACATTCAAGATATGCTCAAGAAGTTCAATATGTTGAAATTGAAACCCATCAGCACACCAAGGAGTCTATCCACCAAACTAGATGCTAATGAAAAAGGTAAGGATGTTGAACAAAAGCTCTATAGAGGTATGATTGGATCTCTTCTTTACTTAACAAAAAGAAGACTAGATTTACAGTTTAATGTGTGTTTGTGTGCTACATTTCAGTCACAACCTAAAGAAACACACTTAACAGCTATTAAAAGAATATTTAGATACTTCTTAGGAACACAAACCTTAGGAATTTGATACTCAAAAGAATCATCATTTAGTATTGTAGGATATTCAGATGCAGATTTTGTAAGAAGCAAAACTGATAGGAAGAGTACTAGTGGAACGTGCCAATTCCTAGGTAGCATGCTAGTGTCTTGGTCAAGCAAAAAACAAAACTCTGTTGCATTGTCCACAGCTGAAGCAAAATATGTGTCCTTAGGTAGCTGCTGTACACAAGTTTTATGGATCAAACAACAATTGAAAGACTATGGATTGTTGATGAATAACATTCCAATATATTGTGACAATACCAGTGCAATAAACATTTCAAAAAATCCTATACAGCACTCAAGAACTAAACACATTGAGGTTAGACACTACTTCATTAGAGATTATATAACTAAAGGTGAAATTAATATTGAACTTGTAAGCATTTTACATCAGCTTGGTGACATATTTACCAAACCCCTTAGTGAAGATAGATTCTCTAAGATTAGAAGAAATCTAAGAATAAGTTGTTTGGAAGAATTATAGGGTGAAGAATGGACCAAGTTGAGAAAAACAGAAGTCACTTAGTCGACTGAAGTAAGAAACTTAGTCAACTAAGAGGATTCTGTTTCATTTAAACTAAAGAACATACTATTGAGTAAAAGAAAAATAAGATAATGAAAATTATGTCTATCAAGTAATAAGGAGGAGAAGAAAGCTGAAAAAATAAATAGTGAAAATGTTAGAGGGAATTTTGAAATTTTGGAGAATTAAGGCAATAGTTAAAGGGGAGGTAGACAGTTCTTGAAATGAAACACTGTCGAAAACTCCCACTCTTCATCTCCTGAAAACCGTCCTCTCAAAACTTAAGAAATCTTCTATGCATTCCCTCAACCGATGCAACAACCTCTCCCCGGTCACTGCCAGCGTCCGAGACCTTCGTGAAGACCCGTCAAATCCCAAACAAGCCTATCTAGTATTGCTTATCAGCTAACTGAATACATACATCATATTATATTTATGCTTTCATATACTAAATTAAATCATAAATATAAAAATCAATACAAACTTTTTACTTTTTATTCACAAGTATATATACACTAAAATCTATAATCTCCAAATTTATGTTTATATTAAAATTTAGAATCCGTTACAACTTAATAAACAAATTGTTAAAACTCAACTTCTAACAGTGGAACGACTCGAAATAAATTACTATGAGATGCCTTTACCTATCCATTGTAGACCGATCGCATCGATGACTACACGCTAGGTTGATCCCTGTCTGTAAAAAGAGAAATAAAGGGGTGTGAGTCTCATAGACTCAGTGATCATCATCAACTCAGCAAGTAGGGCGTAGATGGGAAACAATCAAGCAGCGGATTAGTTGAATATAGAAATGTAGGATTATAAAAATAATTTATTTCAATCAAACATTTGTGCCTTATACGTATATAGAAAATATCATGAGTTATCTTTATGATATAACCATTTCAAAAAAATATGTATATATATGTCAAATCTGGTTTGCATAACAATTTTCATGTAGAAATCATTTAGAATAATTTATTCAAATCAACTTCCTTAAATCAGGCAAGCTCCCTTAAAACCAAACTTTAATCGGGTGTATACATTATTCACAAATCGCCTCACACACAAGGGTAAAATTCATATAATAGTGAAACTAGACGGAGCTACGAAAAACTATTTAATTCCATTTTCACCACGCAAAGAAATATAATTCAAAATTTTAAAACTCATTTCAAGCCATATAAAACATTTACATTTTGTCAAAAATATCAACAATCAAGCTTATGACTTTCTGAAAAGCTTGGCTCGTGCCAAAATCATGCTCATACTCAGTTCTCAAGGATACCTTGGCTTGGGGCTATCCCAACCGAGTCCGCCAAGACTATTAAAAAGTTATGTACTCATAAAACATGTTTTTATTTTGAAAACGTAGCCGTTCCTTGGCGTTGGCTGAGTTCACCCTCATAAGGTGGTTCGGCGTGAAGTGAACTCTAATCATTTTACCTCAGGACATACCCTTTACGCCTCTACAACCCAGGTAAAATAATATATACCCGAATTCCATGCCCTTCTAATAGGCTAGTCCACAGAACCCGACTACTGCAGTAGTTAATTGATATCCCACTGATCAATCAAATCTTGATAGCATGGCATGGCAATTTCATTACTATTCAATTTATCAAGACAAAGCAGACAGTTTGTATTTTTCAACACAAATATCAATTCAGCCAATCACGCCATATTATCATAAGCCATTCTATTTCAAAACAAATTAGGAATCTCTTTTCATTTATAAAACTATCTTAAAAATCATTTATATACTTGAAGTATCGTTCCAAATTTATTGCCAAACATTCAATATAAAAGTCATAAGAATCCATAGTTATGTTCACAAAATAAAGTTTAGTGCATGATTCATAAAACACCGAACATAGAGAAATTAAACCTCATCATCATGTATGCACATTACACAAATATATAAGGCACAATTTAAGATATAAATCAGGTTGAAAAACTTGTTTCTCATTTTTAAAATGCTTTACGTATAATTTATACACATATATATTCCAAACAATTTCTAAAAATAACTTGCAATCACAATTTCTTAAAATTCTACTAACTCATGCTATCCATAAATTTTGCACTTTATGTAAAATTTACGTACATGTATATATATATGAAAATTTTGAAATTGACACCCCCTACTCACCTCATAATAGTGGGATATTACTTCACTATTGATTTGTACACGTATCTACTTATTCCTATTTGTCGATCACATACTTCGTTCGGCATGCCTCCAGATAAGCTTTCCTAGCCACAATTTAAACTCAATATACTTAATTACGCATTTGTATGGGTAGCAACTTAATTAAAAATTCCTTAAGCAACTTGCATATTTTGAATAAAAAATATGCACAATATTAAACTAGCCATAAACCTTAAAATATAACATTAAGTTACTATTGGGCCTTTTCCATTTCTTCATTACCTTTGGGCCCCTCTCCATGAGCTTCTCCAATTTTTTCTTTATTTGGGCTAAGCCCATTTATTTTATTTTTATTGGGCCATGATCACTTATTTGCTATTGGGCCATGCCCATTTACTTGCCATTGGGCCATGCCCATTTTTGTTATTTCTTTTATTTTTCTTCTTCCTTTCTTCCTTTCTTTCTCCTTTTCCAACCCATCACTCCCTTCACCACCGTTGCTTCCTCTCTTCACCACCGGGGTAGCACTTTCCTACTCCCTTTTCCCTCACAAAACCGGCAACACAAGGCTCTCTCTTTTTCGCCTCAAAACCAATCACCAAAGCCTCAAAAATCAACAACCATAACTACACCTTTCAGCCTCCAATTCAGTAACAAATTCACATTAATTCAGCAACAAAAACCTTGAATTTTCAGCACCTAAATCAACAGCTTTTTAGTTCAAATTTCCAGCAACAAAATCCTTAATGATTTCAGCTATAAAACCTTAAAATTTTCAACAAATAGACCTTGAAAGTTTTAGCAACAAACCTTAAATATTTTCAACTTTCTCACCTCCCTTAAAGTGCAAAAAAATCAACCTTCTTCTCCCTCAAAATTTATTGAATTTTAGCCTTCTTCTTCTTCTCCTCATTCACATCACTTTCTCTCCCCTTTCTTTTCATTTTTTTCTTTCTCTTTTTGCCCGGCTCTTTCTTTGTTTTTTCCATCCTTTCTCTTATTTCTTTTCTTCCCACGTTTCTCTTCTTTTTCTTTCCTTTATTTTTCTCCAACTTTGATCGACCATACCTCATTTTATTCTTTTTCTTCCACTCGACTTTTTCTTTATTTCTTTATCTCTTTAGTCGACTTCTCTTCTAGACTTTTCTTTTGTTTTCTTTCTCATTTCTTTCATCTCACATGACTAGCCCCCACATCTTTCTACACTTTTCTACTTTGTTTTCTTTGGCTTTTGTCTTCATTCTTATCTTGACTCTATTATTTGTTGACTAATTCAACCAAACTAAAAAATTTATTGTTTGACTTTTCTTTTTGCATGATTAGCCGACCCTTGCTACTTTCTTTACTTTCTTTGTTTGCTTATTATTTTATTATTTGTTTTAGCTCTTCAAACTAATAAAATTTGCATATTATCTCTTAACTTCATTTTATTTAACACACTTTCTTTTCACTGTCATATTTTTAAAATTGATTATTCCGACATGTGTAAAATTCTAATTTCCTTCTAGCTTTCTTCTTTTACACGTGTACAACCAAAATATAAAAATTACATTTCAACGCGGTGTCACCATAATATTTAAATATTTACTTAACGCGTTTACTCGATTTATTATAGTTGCACTGTATTGTACAATTGTCATCATATTCCTCCAAAATTCTTGTTTACTTCTTCTCCCCCAGTTAAATTAGTCATATTTCATTTTTCATGGCTACTTTTGATAACAAATAAAATGTTAATATTTTAATATTATTTTATTGAATAAAATATTATTTTATTTTAAAATTTTTTACTTGTCTTCTTTGATATCGAAACACATTATTATGTCTCGATTTACCTCTGAATCATCCTTTAGCTTACTAATTCATCTCCAATGTAAATATTATTATTTAATTGTTGTTTTTGCGCATGAATAAACATTTTATTCTTGAGCATTCCTTTCATCCTTTGTCGGTCTTTAACATGCTAATAAACATCAGATGATCACTGTTTTATCATTAATATCTTATTGGTGACCAATGAGGGTACGAGGCATTACAATCTCCCCCACTTAAAATAAATTCGTACTCGAATTCAAACCAACATACGGTGAATAATCAAAATTCTAAAATTTTTCTACATCACTTTTGTTGAACATTCACCATATAGGATATCGATCATATAAATCATATCAATTTCCAATCTTTATAGAAAACTCAGTAATGTCATATTACATTTATTTATAAATACCACAATTCTTGAATTAAATCGATATTATTCCTCTTTTTATAAAGAGGAATTAAACATCTCATTAATCCTAGTCACACCTCCATCAAATCATTCTTAAGGCATCAATTATGCATGTTTACATAACCATCCACAATTCCTCTTCCTTGATCTTTTATCAAGTCTTCCAACATTCAAACATTGGTCCAACCATTGATTATTGATCTAACTCATCATCCTATCTTTATTTCGGTTTACATACTTCTATACCATATCCATTCGAATATTTCATAATACGTAAGGATCAAGACATGTTTTATTTATTTCATATATATTTAACATCAGAGATGATTCAAATCTAATAATCATTAGTAACCATATTCCCGAAAACAAAACTCAAGTACTTTCATGATCGAGTGCTCAATAGATAATTTCAATTTATATCACAAGGCATGTCGATAATTAAAGTTATTCTTGTATATATCTTTATAATCTTAATCAATCTCTCTAATCAATAGCTAATTGGTTCATCATCAGCCGCATACAACATATCTAACTTGAGATTCCTCAAATTTACTCTAAATGCCAAATCTCATGGCCTCATTACCAAAGTCTTTACTAGTATATGAATACTCGAAATCTCAAATCATCTCTTCCTAAATGGATCTTTATAATTCCTGTAGCATATTTCTATTTCTTCACCAATAGTAATATCATTTAATCCAATCATATCACCCTCGTTCTTTAAATATTCATAGCACAAGTAAACCTTTGACTATCTTTATCAGACACTTTGCTTTGAAAATTAATCAAATAAATTGAAACTGACAGGCGAGGTACATTTCACAATTTATGTCTGGTATCTACAAGCATATCGAGACCACAACTTCCTCAAATCTAAGATATATGTAGGATAATCATTGCCTTAAACGACCATTTCCAAATATCTTTATATGTTTGCAATATACCTTTATATTTATGTGACATATTAGTCATGACTATATAGCCTTTTACTCTTTAAGCTTTAATGTTTCTCATAGTGGAAAATCTCTTGAGCTATGCCATCAAGGTGTTCACAGAGTGGATACAAGTTCATAACTTATAGTTCAATGCCTAAAGTAGTGGACACAATCTCGTCATTAGAGTTCTACTTTTACCTACTAATCATAGCTCCCTTTATTCATTTACTTACACATTGCTTGGTTGTTCACCAGTCATTTATAACCATCCAAATTCAAACTTTTATAAATAGTCAAACTAGTGCATTCTCACACCTTTCCATACATTTCCAAAACACTTAAACACTTCCTTTAATACAATTTTGTTGAAAATTTAAATAATCAAAGGCTAATCTTTGAAACCTTTCATAACCTTAACATTTCAATGTATGCTTATTAGCATTTCAACTTATTGGTTCCCAATGGACATTATTTTAAGATCCCCCAAAATGTCTGTGTTCTTAATTCGGACTATATAGAGTTAACTTATTATGATTACATTAATTATCCTTAAGCTTCTTAAGTGCGATGTAACAACATCCATATTTCTTCCTTCGCTCATCCAATCACAGTCTGGCAGCCACCTATGCTTAATGATCTTATTGACCCGTTAGGTTCATCTTTACGGGGTCACTAGATCTTATACAATGTCACAATTCCTAAAAATCATCCTCGTTTATCATTTACCTTTTGTACTTCCATCGTATATATCCTTATTCATTTCGATATTAATTACTCACTTAAAATTTAGATTCATGGGAGTGATATGTACCTCTTGCATTTTTGAGTTTCAACTTCTACATCAGGGGATTCTCATTAAACAACTTCATTATTGGGAGTACCTTCAATCGTCCATGTATTATCCTTTTACACCAATATACCATTACTTTCCCTTTAATGTCTACACAGTCAGTTATGATATTTATAAAACTTGATATAGATTTTACTCAAGTGTCCCTCGACATTATCGCCAATATCTAATTTCAACCTTGAGCTAATTCATGCTCTAATAACTACAATCTAACATGGTTCCATCAAACCTTGGGATGTCATTGTCGCTTAATCGAATTTAAAACCAGCTCCATTCAAGTTGCTATATACCTATTTAGCACTTATTCCCATGTAAATATCTCAAAAATTCAGCACCATTCATACATGGGTAGAACAAACCTAATTAACACAGTGCAGTAACCTTCGTGCACGTGACTATTAGTTTACATCTCCTTAATACTTAAATTTAGAACCCACAAATGGATCTCAATAATTATTATTTATTCTTGCCAAAAATATACCCCTTATTATCATTATCGTAAGTTATCATTTATATCAACCTCAAATATCATCCATAGTCATCAAATTTCTTCCCATTGACAATCCTAGGCTCAAATTTTAACTCCACCAGTTAAATGAGCTATTATGGACTTATTAGTCTGACTTCACCTTCCTCCATTCTTGATCGAAAGGGTATATCACCGTATCAGGCTTTCATTAAAAGCATCTACTTAAAATATTTCCAACAGTAGCTCGTGTCTCGGGTGGCATCTCAAACCCGAACATCGATAATCAATTCTCGTTATTTAATCATCGCTTATGATTACAGAAGGTGGTTTTCTAAGATAAAAGAGTCTACACAACTTCTTGTCTATAATCGGTGCTGCAGTCATTAACTATAGACAAGACTCTACGTCGACCCCACTACTCCGCTGTTTGACACAAGAATATCCTAAGACTCAACTAAACCTAAAGCTCTTATACCACTATTGCAATGACCTCTCCCCGGTCATTGTCGGCGTTCGAGATCTCCGGGAAGACCCGTCAAATCCCGAACAAGCCTATCTAGTATTGCCCGTCAGCTAACTGAATACAATCATCATATTATATTTATGCTTTCATATACTAAATTAAATCATAAACATAAAAATCAATACAAACTTTTTACCTTTTATTCACAAGTATATATACACTAAATCTATAATCTCCAAATTTATGCTTATATAAAAATTTAGAATTCGTTTACAACTTACTAAACAAATTTTTAAAACTTGACTTCTAACAATGGAATGACTTGGAATAAATTGCTATGGGATGCCTTTACCTATCCACGGTAGACCGATCACATCGATGATTGCACGCTAGGTTGATTTTTGTTTGCAAAAAGGGAAATAAAGGGGTGTGAGTCTCATAGACTCAGTGATCATCATTGACTCAGCAAGTAGGGTGTAGATGGGAAACAATCAAACAACGGATCGGTTGAATATAGAAATGTAGGATTATAAAAATAATTTATTTCAATCGGACATTTGTGCCTTATACATATATAGAAAATATCATGAGTTATCTTTATGATATAACCGTTCCAAAAAAATACGTATATATATATATGTCAAATCTGGTGTGCATAACAATTTTCACTTAGAAATCATTTAGAATAATTTATTCAAATCAACTTCCTTAAATTAGGCAAGCTCCCATAAAACCAAACTTTAATCGGATGTATACATTATTCACAAATTGCCTCGCACACAAGGGTAAAATTCATATAACAGTGAAACCAGAGGGAGCTGCGAAAAACTATTTAATTCCATTTTCACCATGCAAAGAAATATAATTCAAAATTTTAAAACTCATTTCAAGCCATATAAAACAATTACATTTTGTCAAAAATATCAACAATCAGGCTTATGACATTTTGAAAAGCTTGGCTCGTGCCAAAATAATTCTCATACTCGATTCTTGGGGATACTGTGAGACCTTGTCTAATTGGTTGAAAAGCCGGTATTGTACATAATGGTACAATTAAGTGAAATCGAGCTTCAAATTAGTTTAATAGAAATTCTAAGGGGAATTTCAAAATTCTGAGACCCACAGAATATGTCAGAATGGTGATTTGGAGTTCAAGGTCCAGTCTGGAGTTAATCGGGAAAATTGACCGGTTAAGGACAAAACAGTCATTTTCTCATTTGTTGATTTATAGAGATTTTTAACCAAGATTTGATTACATTGGTCCAAATATAATTATGTGACATACAGTTATGATTTTTGGAGTATAAAATGATGTTTAGCAGTGAAAAAATGGTGATTTCCAGTGTTTTTGGAGCACAAGGGCAAAATGGTAATTTTGCCACCGGAGTGCTAAATGTGAATTTTTTTGAAAGGATTTTACCCCAATTGGGTAATATTGATTTATATTAGTGATATTTGAGGTTGGACAGTGAAAATAATGAAATTCCGGGACATTTCGGAGTATAGGGGCAAAAATCGTAATTTTGCCATCCCGGGGGCATTTCGGTAATTTTCCACTACCAGAATAAATTTTTCCAGCCATGGTCAACCTTGGATCAGATGTTGACTTGATGAATCAAGTGGTGGAGATCAAATGGGAGAAAAAGTCAAAAAAGTCAAAAAACGGGCCAATTACATGGTGACACGTGGCAACCTTGTTTATTTTATTATTTAAGCCATAAAAATCAGCATTTAAACCCTCATTTCTCTCTCAAAGTCGGCACCCACCAGAATTGAAGGAAAAACAAGAAGAACAAAAGAGAAAAACACAAAACCTAGGTGGAAATCTAAGGAAAAGTGTGATTTTCAAAGGAAATCACTTGAAAAAGGTAATAAATCTTTACTTTGGCTTGTGATTTACCTTACCAATGCTTTTGTTCTTGATTTCAATGGTTAAATATGGAAATATCATGAAGAGTTTAATTCTGAAAAATGGGTATGGATGAGGAAGGATTGTTGGATTGGATTGAATTTAGACTATGTTAGTAGTTAGAGGTAGTTAAGCATGATTATGAAGAAATATGGAAGAAAGAAATTGAATTCCATGGTTGTTCTTCCTTGGCCGAACCTAGTGTGTAGTGAATGCATGAGGAATTGTCTCATTTCAAATGAAATGGTTCCATTTGAAATGAAAGAAATTGGAAAATGATAAATTAAAGTGAAAAATGTAGTAGAAAAATTTTCAGTGCTAATGCACTGCATTGGCCAAACTTTTCCATAAGGAATTGGAAAGGGTAGGATGCTGAAATTGGCATCAATTACATGATATGGGATGAATTAAGGTATTAGAAAAAGAATGGATCAATTTGGAATTGAATCGGGCTTAATGGCCAATTTATCGACTGAACGGTCGAAATTAGGCAATACAGCGTTAATGCGATAATCGGACGCGATTTTGCTCTTACGTATCACACACTAGTAATTTAAATTAGTTTATATTAGTTGGGGGCATTATAGTAAATTTCTTGATTTTATTTTGTGTTAAGGTGGTGAGAAGACCGAGAAAGGCAAAGGGATCGTGACTGAGGATTTTTGATCCGAGAGCATCCGGAATCCGGATATTTGTGAGACGGTGAGTGAACTTGCATTTCAAATGATTTGGGAAATGCACATTGTATTGAATTAGCTGATTAAACGATTTATTCAAAGTTTTATTTAAAACATGTGCCGGGAACAAGCCCCTGATAAAATGATTTTATGTGATGAATTGTGGTAAGCATGAAGGCATGAAATTGTGCTGTTATATATGTGTCACATATGTGTGAATATGTGTGATGTATTAACATTTGATATTGTTAATATATATGTAAATGTATGTGTGTGTGATGTGTGGAAAAACACATGTCGGTGAGATTGGATGTGGAAAATGTGGTTGGTGCACGATGTGGGGGGATGCACACTGTAGCTCCAGCTATGTGCACGATGTGGGGGGATGCACATGAGCTGGTGAGTGCACATGGTGCATATGACCACTCCAGCTATGTGCACGATGTGGGGGGATGCACATGAGCTGGTGAGTGCACATGGTGCACACGATATTTTAAGCAGGTGAGACAATGGAATGTTGTACTTATCTGTGTGCGTATGTATGAATTTGATTATTCCTTCATTATAAATTAAATTGAAGTGAGGGGAAGGGTTTGATAATAAATTGGATAAAAATGAATGTGTTCCAAATGTATGCATCATATTTTAACCCTTCTCGATATTATGGCTTGTTCCTATCTAATGTTTGCTCACTGAGTTTTATACTCACGTTTTCAAAAATTCATGTTTTCAGATCAGGAGATTGTAGATTCCTAGATCGTGGGATCACAGTAGTCCATCTCCTGGTAGGTGTCTGGCATTCACTAGTTGCCGCTTTATTGTACATGTCTCCGCTGGTAGTCATGGGTTTTTGTATGATGGATATGTACATGTAATGTACATTGTCAGAGTTTATATTTGATTGGTATGAATGTAATTATGTGTAAGCAATGTAAATTGCTAAATACATGACTGGCATAGTGCATGTATATTGTGATTAAAATGCCATTGTGTTTTGGCTGTGTCCACTCCCAGAAAGGGTGTGTGTGTGTATGTGTGATTGGATGTGCCATGGTTAATTGGCATTGTATGCACACTGGGTGCATTACGTGTGGATGCCTCACACGAGAATATGTAGAATACAGTAAGTGAAGTAAGTGACAATAGGCTTGCTTGGGCTTAGTGAGCTATGCTCATTGGGTCCTTGCGCCGGTCATGGCCCGGGAATTGGGTCGTGACAGATACCTTGGCCTCAGGCTACCCCAACCGAGTCTGCCAAGGCTATTAAAAGGTTATGTACTCATAAAACTTGTTTTTATTTTGAAAACATAGCCGTTTCTTAGCGTTGGCTGAGTTCACCCTTATGTGGTGGTTCGGCGTGAAGTGAACTCTAATATTTTACCTCAGGGCATACCCTTTATGCCTCTACAACTGAGGTAAAATAATATATACTTGGATTCCGTGCCCCTCTAATAGAGTGGTCCACAGAACTTGACTATTGCAGGAGTTAATCGTTATCCCACTAATCAATCAAATCTCTATAGCATGGCATGGCAATTTCATTACTATTCAATTTATCAAGACAAAGCAGACAGTTTGTATTTTTCAACACAAATATCAATTCAGCCAATCATGCCATATTATCATAAGCCATTCTATTTCAAAACAAATTAGGAATCTCATTTTATTTATAAAACTATCTTAAAAATCATTTATATCCTTGAAGTATCGCTCTAAATTTATTGCCAAACATTCAATATAAAAGTCATAAAAATCCACAGTTATGTTCACAAAATAAAGTTTAGTGCATGAGTCATAAAACACCGAACATAGGGAAATTAAACCTCGTCATCATGTACGCACATTATATAGATATATAAGGCACAATTTATGAGATAAATCGAGTTGGAAAGCCTGTTTCCCATTTTTAAAACGCTTTACGTATAATTTATAGACATATATATTCCAAACAATTTCTAAAAATAACTTGCAATCATAATTTCTTAAAATTCTACTAACTCATGCTATCCATAAATTTTTCACTTTACGTAAAATATATGTACATGTATATATATATGAAATTTTTAAAATTGACACCCCCTACTCACCTTATAATAGTAGGATATTACTTCGCTATTGATTCATACGAGTATATACTTATTTGTATTTGTCGGTCACGTACTTTGTTCAGCACGCCTCCACGACAAACTTTCCTAGCAACAATTTAAACTCAACATACTAAATCACACATTTGTATGGGTAGCAACTTAGTTAAAAATTCTTTAAGCAACTTGCATATTTTTCATTCAAAATATGCACAATATTAAACTAACCATAAACCTTAAAATATAACATTAACTTACCATTGGGCCTTTTCTATTTCTTCATTACCTTTGGGCCTTTTTCCATGGGGTTCTCTAATTTTTTCTCTATTTGGGCTAAGCCCGTTTATTTTATTTTTATTGGGCCATGCCCACTTATTTGCTATTGGGCCATGCCTATTTTTGTTGTTTATTTTATTTTTCATCTTCCTTTCTTTCTTTCTTTCTCCTCCTCTAACTTGTCGCTACCTTCACCACTGTGCCTTCCTCACTTTACCATCGTGGTAGCACTTTCCTCTTCCCCTTTCACTCACAAAATCGATAGCACAAGGCTCTTTATTTTGCCCCTCAAAACTGATCACCAAAGCCTCAAAAATCAATAACCATAATCGCACCTTTCAGCCTCTAATTCAGCAGCAAATTCATATTAATTCAACAACAAAACCTTGAATTTTCAGGACCTAAATCAGTAGCTTTTCAGCTAAAATTTCTAGCAACAAAATCCTTAATGATTTCAACTATAAAACCTCAAAATTTTTAGCAAATAAACCTTGAAAGTTTTAGTGACAAACCTTAAATATTTTCAGCTTTCTCACTTCCCTTAAAGTGCAGAAAAATCAACCTTCTTCTCCCTCAAAATTTACTGAATTTTAGCCTTCTTCTTCTCTTCCTTCATGTCACTTTCTCTCCCTTTCTTTCCATCTTTTTCTTTCTCTTTTTGCTTGGCTCTTTCTTTGTTTCTTCCATCATTTCTCTTCTTTCTTTTCTTCCTACGTTTCTTTTCTTTTTCTTTCCTTTATTTTTCTCCAACTTTGATCGATCATTCCTCTTTTTATTCTTTTTCTTCCACTCAGCTTTTTCTTTATTTCTTTCTTTCTTTAGTCGACTTCTCTTCTAGACTTTTGTGTTGTTTTCTTTTTCATTTCTTTCATCTCACATGACCGGCCCCCACATCTTTCTACACTCTTCTACTTTGTTTTCTTTGGCTTTTGTCTTTGTTCTTATCTTGACTCCATTATTTGTTGACTAATTCAGTCAAACTAAAAAATTTATTGTTTGACTTTTCTTCTTGCATGATTAGTCGACCCTTGCTACTTTTTTTACTTTATTTGTTTGCTGATTAGTTTATTATTTATTTTAGATCTTCAAACTAATAAAATTTGCATATTATCTTTTGACTTTATTTTATTGAACACACCTTCCTCTAACTTTCATATTTTTAAAATTGGTTTTTTCGACACATGCAAAATTCTAATTTCCTTATATCTTTCTTCTCTTACACGTGTATGACCAAAATATTGAAATCATATTTCAACGCGGTGTCACCATAATATTTAAATATTTACTTACTACATTTACTCGATTTATTATAGTTGCACTGTACTGTATAATTGTCATCATATTCGTCCAAAATTCTTCTTTACTTATTTTCCCCTACTTAAATTAGTCATATTCCATTTTTCATGACTAATTTTGACAACAAATAAAATGTTAATATTTTAATATTATTTTATTGAATAAAATATTATTTTATTTCACTTATCTTCTTTGATCCTGAAACACATTATTATGTCCCGATTTATCGCTGTATCATCCTTTAGCTTACTAATTCATCTCTGATGTAAATATTATTATTTAATTATTATTCTGCACATGCAAAACATTTTATTCTTGAGCGTTCTTTTCATTCTTTGTTGGTCTTTAGCACACTAAGTTGCATTAGATGATCACTCGTTTGGTCATTAATATCTTAGTGGCGTCCAACGAGGGTACGGGGCATTACATCCGAAACTAACGAAAAATCTATTTATCATCGCCGCTTGAAACCTTAAGTGTAAAATCACCTTCAAAAATCACAATGGCAAAGTTGACTCTACTTAAAGAATTTCTTGAGAAGAAAAAGGGAAAGAGGCCATTAAAAGAGAGCCCCGAGGTAGACCATCTATAGAGAAAGCAAAAGGGGGTATCAGCTTCATAAATGAAGAAATCTAAGGAAGGTTCCAACAAGAAGAAATTGAAAGAAAAGAAGAAGAAATCTGAGAAAACAAAAAAAAAGATAAGAAAGAAATGTCTCAAAAAGGTATTTCATCCTCTTCATCTTTGAAATTTAGAAATAAAATTCATGATGAGAGATTTAGGAAGATTGAGAATACTCCCATTACTTGTGGAAAATTTATTGATTGGGAGAGTTTTAATGAGACCACAAAGCTTTAGACTAGCCTAATAGATTACTTTAATGAAATAAGAAGAAATTAGTATAATTCTTTCAAAGATAGAGCCTATTGATCTAGTCTGGTAAAGGAATTCTATGGAAGCATAGCTTTAAGTGTGAAAGAACTTGATAATCCAAAGGATTTCTTAGACAGTAATCTGAATGTGTTTTTGAATGGAAAAGAATTCGTGGTTACTACTGCTGATTTGAGCAATTTGTTAGAAATAGAAAGTGAAGAAGGAGAGTTTGAGATGCTTGAGAAGTATGATCCATCATCTGTATGAGAAATAATCACTGGGAAGAAGGAAAAATTCTCATTAAAGAGTAACACAGGATTAATAATAAGCCCACAATTTAAGATTCTGCACTACTTTGTTGCAGCAAACCTACATGGAAAAAGTGGCTGTCTAAGCTACGTCAGCCTCCAAGATCTTTGGCTAATGGAGCATGCCTTTGTTGGAGTTGTTTTAAACCTTGGGAGGTTCATGATTGAGAAAATGAGAGCAACCTGCAAGCTAGAGAAAATTCATTTGCCATATGGGAATGTTATCACTTCCTTGGTGAAGACGAAAGGGGTCTAGGCTAAGAGGTATGATCTGGACATAGTCAAAAGTAGGGACTAGCCCATTTACTTGGGGAGCTTAATTAAGATGGGGTACAAGGTGTATCGAGAAACCTTCACTTAGACATCAAAGATTACATCCATACTAGCTCAGCTAGAAGCAGCCCTTGCACCATCAAAAACAGTAGCCCTTTAGTTCTCTAATGAAATCATGTTTAATCTGCTCATGAGGATGGATGCCAAGCTCATTGACCAAGGAGCAAGGCTTCTGAAAATCGAGGAAAAGCTAAATGAAATTACAAGAAATTTGAAGGAAGAGCAAGAAATGCCCTCTAGACCCACTGTAGTTGATGCTTCTGCTACTCCAAGCATGGCACCAGATGGATAAGGTGCTGAAGGATCAACTCTTCAACTAGAAGGTTCTGCCTTTCACAATGCTAGTCTTGAATTTCAACTTGAGGGTTCAGCTTATCAAAGTGCAAGTCTTCGTCACCAAGACCCTAAAACCATGGATTGAGCAGCCTTTCAAATCCCCCTTAATAGAGCCACAGACTAAAGAGCCTTTTGATCAAGGAATAAAAGTACTTGGTTCACTTATTGGAAGTCCACCTCTTCAGCCATAACCTCAGCAGCAACCACAACAATAAACATCCCCTCCCTATTTTGATGAAGTTTCTGTGATGGGACTCTTCTATGAAATGATAAGGGAAAAACAAGTTGAAAAAAAAGCTGTTGCAACACAAGTAGAAAAAGAAATTGTTGTAGCACAAGAAAAAAGAAAAGGAAAAACAAAAAGAATAGCTTTTGTAGTCAAGGCCAAGCCACCTACCATGAAGAAAAAGACAATGGCTACTAAGACTGCACCTCCCAAGAAAAGAAAATCCTCCAAATTGGTAAAAAAAACCAAATCTCCACTTGCATCTCCTCCATAGGCACTAGTGGAAGTTTAAGACAAATCCTCTCCTGAACCATCTTCAAAGAAATCCCCTTTACTTGAACCTTCTCCCTTCTCTCTCAATCCCTTCTATGGCTCTGAGTTCTCACCCTTTGCCTCAGAAGAATAACGCTTCACCTCCCCCCCTAATGATGACAAAAAGAGGGAGTAGTAAAATCCAAGAAAAATAAAAAATCATAAGGGTAGAGGTACTAGACCTTAGGGAAAAGAATAAGAAAAACAAATCATGAAGGTAGAGGTACCAGGTCTCTAGGAAGTTAGGAAGTTAAAACAAGTCTAGGGGTATTTCTGGAATAAATTTGTGGTTGTTTAAATTGTTAGTTATTTGTGCCATGATGGCATTCAAACACTGATATTTAACTTTTGCTGCTATGTTTAATAGTTAATTGTGAGACCGTGTCAAATCTGTTAAAAAGCCAATATTGTACCTAGTGGTACGATTAAGTTAAATCGAACCTTGAACTAGCTCAAATAGAAATTCTAAGAGGAATTTCAAAATTCTGAAACCCACAAAATGGCTTAGAATAGTGATTCAAAGTTCAAGGTCTAGTTTGGAGTCAATCGGGAAAATTGACCGGTTAGAGACAAAACGGTCATTTTCCCATTTGATGATTTAATGGAGATTTTAGCCAAAATTTGATCACATTGGACCAAAAATAATTTTATGAAATACAGTTATGATTATTGGATTATAACATGATGTTTAGCAATGTAAAATTATGATTCCTGGTGTTTTTGGAGCACAAGGGTAAAATGGTAATTTTACCACCGAAGTACTAAACAGGAATTTTTTTTGAAAGGATTTTGTTCCATTTGGTTATATGGATTAATATTGGTGTTATTTGAGGTTGGACAGTGAAAATAATATAATTTCGGGACATTTCGGAGTATAGGGGTAAAATCGTAATTTTACCATCTCAGGGGCAAAACCGTAATTTTACACCACCAGAGCATATTTTTTCAGTCATGATCATCTTTTGATCATATCTTGACTTAGACTAATCAAGTGGTGGAAAAAAAATGGAAGAAAAAGTCAAAAAGTCAAAAAAGGGCCAATGGCATTATGCCACGTGGCAAACTTGTTTATTTTATTATTAAAGCTTAAAAAAATCAGCCATTTCAACCCATTTTCTCTCTCTAATTTTGGCACACACCAGATTTAAGGGAAAGGAAAGAAGAACAAAGGGAAAAACTATAAAGCCTAGGTGGAAATTCAAGACAAAGTGTGATTTTCAAGGAAAATCAATTGAAAAAGGTAATAATTCTTCACTTTGGCTTATGATCTACAATACCTATGCTTTTGTTCTTGATTTTCATGGTTGAATATTGAGATATCATGATGAACTCAATTCTGAAAAATGGGTATGAATAAGGATTTGATGTTGGAATAAGTTGAATTTAGACTATGTTAGTGTTTAGAGATAGGTTAATATGTTAGTAAGCAAAACCGTAAGAAAAAAATTTAATTTCCCCATGAATCTTGCAAGACCGAATATCATAGGCTGAAATTGGAAAATGAAATGATTTCATTTCAAATGAAATAAATTAGAAATGATAATTTAAAGTGAAAAACATTTAGTAGGAAAAATTACAGTGCCAATGCACTGTAATGGCCAAATTTTCCATGAGGAAATGGAAAAGTTTAAACGCTGAAATTGGCACTATTTAAATGGTATGTGGTGAATTAAGGTATTAGAAAAAAGAATAGTGCAATTTGGAATCAAATCGGACGCATTGGCCAATTTATCGGGTAATTGGCCAAATTAGGTCAACACCGCGTTTAAGCGATTGACCGAGTATTCTATACATCCATATAGAAATTATGGTTAATTTTATACCTAATTAACACCATTAAAGTAATTAAATTATTGTGCTATTTGTCAAGGTGGTGAGCCCTTAGATAAAGGCAAGAAAATCGCACCCGAGGATTAGCAATCGAAGTGTTCGAATTCGACTCCTGGAAAACCTGTGAGTGAATTTGCATCTCAAAAATGGTTTTGGGAAATATGAACTTATTGAATAAAATACTTGAATGATTTTATTCAATCTTCTTTAAAAAAATAAGTACCATGGGAACAAGCTTTTCGTGAAATATTATTTTATTGATGTGAAATTTTATTGTGTTGAATATTGCTCATCTATATGATTGTGATGCATCTGTGTACCTTTATATGGTGCTTACATGTATTGTTAATAAATTATGTGAAATCGATGTAATGGTATGCAAAGTGGGGACGGCAATACGTAGCACCCACAATCTCCTAGAAATTTAGAATTTAGCAAAGTGGGGACGGCGATGTGTAGCGCCCACGATTCTTAGAAAATTTGAGTTGAGTAAAGTGGGGACGGAGATACGTAACGCCCACAATTTCCAAAAAAAATCAAAATTGAGCAACGTGGGGACGGCGGCACGTAACGTCCATGATTTCTGAAAATTATCACGCTGAACTTTGATGAAGCGTGATTCGCTGTCCAGGGGCTTGCAGGGATGACGATATGTAACACCTGCAAGTGCTCAGATAAATGTCTTTGTGTATATATATATATGATTGCTCATGTCTTTTTGTATAGATGTAATTGTATGGTATGCGAATTGCCTTAAATTGAGAAAAAAAGGTTTTACACGAAACCCTCATACGGATGAGTGAAACCCTTGTGCAGTGACGGTTTTGATTTTGCTTCGTTGTAGTAGAAATTTCGCTGCAGTGATAATGGTTGATTTTGCTATCTAGTTAAAAAAAAATCTCGGGGTAAGTGAAAAGGGTTTAAATATTAGTTAGAAAGAAAAATTGTCTCGTTTTCAACTGGTGCATCATGATTGTCAAATTTCCTGATTGAGATTGCTTGTTCCCTTCTAAGATTCACTCACTGAGTTTCGTACTCACGTTTTTATAAAGTTCATGTTTTCAAATCAGGAGATTGAGGAGTGCCCGTAGTTCATCTCCTGGTAGGTGTTTGGCATTCAATAATTGCCTGTTTTTATTGTAAATGTCTCTGCTGGAAGTCATGGGCTTTTGTATGGTGGTTATGTACATGTCATGTACACTGTCAAAGTTTATATTTGACTGGTATGAATGTAAATGTGTAAGCAATGTAAATTGCTAAATACATGACTGGTATAGTGCATGTATATTATGATTGATAATGCCATTGCGATTTGGCTGTGTTCACACCTGGAAAAAGGTGTGTGTGTGTGTATGATTGGATATGTCATTGTTAATTGGCTTTGTATGCATACTAGGTGCATTACTTGTGGATGCCTCACACGAGCATACGTGGAATAAAGTAAGTGGAAATAGGCTTGCTTGGGCTTAGTGAGCTATGCTCATTAGGTCTTTGCGTAGGTCATGGCCCGGGAATTTGGGTTGTGACATTAATGCTATGGTTATGAACATATTTATCATTTGCTGCTATGGCTATGTGTGGAAAATGAATGATGTGTGTCTACTGATAATGTTATTATCTGTGAAATTATGTTGTTCATAATGTATTGATGAAAACTTTATGATGATGCTCTGATGATTGGAATGTATGCTGATAGCTAAAGATCTTTGTGATGTTGTGAATAAATTGAGTTTGAGAATGAGTATGAAGTAAACCAAATGAGTGATGAATGATGTAGACAAAATTCTTATTAGTGTACTGTTGACAGATCTTACAAAAACTCTAATAAAAATCTGTCAAACATTTATTTGCTATAAATAACTTAAATGTTCCATATATATATATTGGATGCATGACATCATTTTTTGTATTATACGAACAAAATATATGCTGAAATAAATAAGCAATATGCCCAAATTAAGGGGGAGCACACGACGAGCATTCCCCATTATGTGCAAAACTAAAATATAATTAAAAGACACTATGTAATAAATCAAGGAATGTTTTGTCATCATAAAAAAGGGGGAGATTATTGACTCCATTAGTTTTTGATGATAATAAAATATTCCCATCCTTATATGTCTAATATTTCTATCTAAGTGTGCAGGGCAAATGTTTATAAAGAAACAATAAGTCAATCCTTGAAATGTGCACATAAGAAGTTGATATGGATAAAGAATAAGATTGACCAACATAAAGGACGCTATCTGGTTGAATAATAAAGAACATTGGTTGGCCAAAATTCAAATTGGAGAACTGGCGAACTGAGGCATATTGAGAAACAGAACCGACTTAGTCGACCAAGAAAATGAGTTAGTTGACTAAGTGCTCTCTGCCAAAATCTGCGACCAAGACAGAACCAACTTAGTCGACCAAGGGAAAAATGTTAGTCAACTAAGAGCTCTCTATCTGCAACTTGCACCAGACCACTATAAGACAGAGTAATGGCTAAAACCTACCCTAAACTATTTTTAACAGTCACAAACTGCCCAACAGCCATCAGACATGCTTCTCCAAATAGAAAAGGAACTTCAAATGGCTAAGAACCAACTTTTGGAAGATTATTGAGAGATTTCATCATATTCAAGCCAAGAAAGAGCAGAAAATTTAGAAATTCTTTGTACTCTTCACTACACTTAAACAACTATCTTTTGTATTTCCATTCAAGACTGAACCGTGTACAACTTAAATCAATTTGTGATCATAGGTATTTTCTTTTCTACTCATCGTTGTATTCTTAAAGTGAGGGATTCACTCTGAGTGATTGTTTCAAGGTAGGTTGCTTGAAGGAGTGAAGGTTCCAACTTAGCCTTGAAAATTTGAGTGTTGGGTTTTGGTTGAGCCCTTGAAAAACCATTGTGAAAGGTTGTGGTGGACCCTTGGAAAACCACTTTGGGATTTTAGTTGAGCCCGTGAAAAACTAGTGTAAAGGTTGTGGCTAAGCCTTGTAAAAGCTTGGTGGAAGCTTGTGAATTCCAATGTTTTTAGTGATTGATTTGAAAATCCTTGGTTAGATAATCAAGGTAGTGGATGTAGGTCTTAGACAGAACCATTCTAAATCCTTTGTTTACTGTCTTTCTTGTTTTACCTTCCTTGTTTTAAGATTATATCTTAATCTTGCTAAAGAGCCAAAATAGTGCTATTTACCCACCCTTTGGCACTCATATTTAGGACCAATAATAACAACAAAGGCCATAATTATGGAATCAAGGTCTCATTGTAATCTAAACTAGTATTTTGATTATGACAATGGAGATTGTCAAATATATATGTTGACTCCATTAGTTTTTGATGATAATAAAACATTCCCATGTCATTTGTGTCTAATATTTCTAACTAAGTGTGTAAGGAAAATGTTCATAAATGAGACAATATGTCAATCTTCCTATTGAACACCTAAAGATGTGATTTGGATAAGGAACAAGGAAGATTAGTATTGATGAAGCTCCCTGGTGAATCAAGAAAGATCATTGGTTGAACAAAAGTCAAAATGGAGAAGTGAAAGGGTAAAGGTTGGTGAGAAACAGAATCGAGTTAGTCGACCAAGAATATGGGGTTAGTCAACTAAGCACTCACTGGAATTTGCGTCTGACACAGAACCAACTTACTCAACCAAGGAAAAAATTTTAGTCGACTAAGTGCTCTCTGTTTACTACATCCACCAAGCCACTACAAGACAAGAAAACGGCTAGAATCTTTCCCAAACTATTTCTAACGGTCATAAACATCCCAACAGCGATCAAACAAGCTTCTCAAACTATAAAAGGATCTTCAAATGCCAAGGAACTAACTTTTGACAACTTTTGGCTTCACTAACAAAGACTCCATCATATTTAAGCCAAAAAAGAGTAAGCAAACCTGAAAATCCTTTGTACTCTTCATTGAACCTCAACGCCTATTCTTTGTATTTGTAATTTGCATTTAAACTTGTACCACATAGATCAATCGTGTGATTACTAGGTACTTTTTTCTTTTTCATCTTTGTATTCTTAGAATGAGTGTTTCACTCTAAGTATTTGCATCAAGCAAGGTGTGCTTGGATGCTTGTGAGTTCTAGTTTAGCCCGTGAAAAGCTAAAGTAAAGGTTGTGGTTTAGCCTTGAAAAACCACATTGGGGTTTTAGTTTAGCTCGAGAAAAACTAGTGATAGGTTGTGGTTGAGCCTTGGAAAACCACATTGGGTTTTAGTTAATCTCGAGAAAAACTAGTGTAAAGGTTGTGGCTAAGCCTTGGAAAAGCCATTGTAAAAGCTTGGTGGAAGCTTGGGAATTCCACCGTTTTAGTGTTTGATTTGAAAATCCTTAGTTGGATAATCAAGGTAGTGGATGTAGGTCTTGGACCGAACCACTATAAATTCCTTGTCCATTGTTTTCATTGCTTTATCTTCTTTACTTTGAGATCAAGTCTCAATCCCACAAGAAAGAGCCAAGATAGTGCTATTCACCCCCCCTCTAGCACCTATATTTGGGACCAACAATATAAATTAACATATTCTCAGATATTACAATTTGAGGTGCCCTAGTAGGGACACAATTGCTAATCAAAAGAGTTTGATATTGGATACGTTAGCAATTGACTCGAGTGCAAGTGGGAGATTGTTGGTATATGCCCTTGAGCCAATTAGATTGATCAAGAAATATATATATTGTCATTTGTTGCATACTTAATCACATAATTATATGTGATAGAGGTTTTCCTTCATGTTGGTACAATAATAAGGAGTTATTAAGTGCTAATTGGATGAAGCTCGTGGAACATAAAGGCCTTGCAAGAGAATTGTAAAGTTGTTACAATTATGAGATGTATATGCATCAGAGCCATGTTCCTAACAGTGTTCCTGGTCATTGTATTATCAAGACAGGGCATTCATAATGCTCAAAAACTAGTACATGTTAAGCCTCCTGAGTTGGGAAGTAAGTAATTGATCTCATAGATTGAAGTATACGGGATACTTTAGGATAACATATAGATGCTTGTTAAAGGACAAGTTCATGAACATGACCTGTTATGAGAACTACATTTGGTATTTCACTCAAGTGTCTATGGAGAATGTTCTCATGTGATAGTCGTGCAACTAGTCTTTGGACTTGAGACACTAGGTCATCTTGTACGAGGAATGACATACTTTGATTTCACCTTTATGGATTTGAAGGCAACTAGATGCCTAAACAAGGTGCTTTTAGGTATGCCATGAAGCATGCAAAGTTGAATGAGTGGTCAAGAGAGGATTCATCACCCTAAGTGATATGAGGGGATGTATCTCACTAGTTCTCAATTCTTGATTAACTTGTATAAAGTCTTTGGCCAAAGCATGATGAATTTGAGGAAAGTTAGTTTCCTAAATTCATAAGGTTAGTCATGAATTATGAAAACTAATATGGAAAGTCATAAGTAGACACCGAGCCATGCTTAATGACATATTTGGGATATTTGATGAAAGGATCATATTGCATTGATAGGCTTATCACTGAAGGCTTTTGTCAAATTCTTTAATTGACTCTCTAACATTTGGGTGATCATGATGTATTGCTAGATGCCGCTCATGATCTATAAATATAAATTAATTATCAAATTAAAATTTGATTATGATTTATATTTATTGCCAACATGTTAGAAGCCTAATGGCTCACACACATTAAGTGACATGATTGGGATTAAATAAGGATAATTAATTAAGTTGGACTTAATTAAAAGAGACCAAAATAAAGTGGAAAATTAATTGAGTTCTCAAATACTTAATTAAATTAAAATACAACTGTTGTATTTAGAGTTACAGTTTAGTTTGGCTATATAAATATGTTATATTAGTAAACTGAAAACTCTAAGCCTAAAAAAATACTTCTTAACTATTTGAGAAAACAAGAAAAGAAAAATAGTTTTCTTTGTCAGACAAAAATAATATTCGGCAAGAAATTTTGGTCTTTTTATTTTTGAAACAAAACTTGCTAGCACAAGTAAAAATCCTACCTTTAGGAAGGTCTTATATAGTCATTGTGTGGATTTCTGTTAAAGGCCAAACACTTGGATGACTGAAGATTTGACAAATCCTAAAAGTGAAGAAGCAAAGATTTTGATTTAATTGGCTCTTGCTTACGATATCCAGAGCAAGGTATGTAATTCTTAAACTTATGAGTGTTCATACTTAATTTGAAAGTTGCATGAAAACACAAACATTGGTCTTGTAGAATTTGATTGTTTCTTTGATTTAATAATAGTTTATTATTCTGTTGTGTTATATTATTTTAATTTATTAATTATTTTCATTTTTGAGCATGAGGTCGAATCCTAGCAACGTGAACACGAGTGGACTCTTCAAGCTAGGTCCCAACTGTCTATGAATTTGAAAACATGCAATTCAAAAAAGTGAGTATAAACCCAGTGAATGAATATAAGAAACGAACAAACAAAGGATAAGGAATGTGTAGAAATCATGATGCACTTGTTTCCAAAACATGCAATCTAGTTTGGTTTCTTGCTAAAACCCTTCATTTCAAACTTTGATTTGTTAAATGTCTTAGTGTTGAAAACCCATGATCAATCATGAAGATAAATGAGTGAAATTCATAGCAGAAACCCAAGCAAGGAAAGCATGATAGAAGAATTCTCACTATAACAAAGAGGCATTCTTACTGTAGCGAAATTCAAAGCTCCATTTTATTGAAACAACCTGAGAGTTTCTCCCTACAGTGAAAACCTTCAATACATTTCTCGCTGCAGTGAAAACCGGGGTGGGTGGAAACCTCCACCACTTGAGAGTTTCTCGCTATAGCGAGATCCTGGCCAGCTAAAATTTAAGGGTTTTCACTGCCACCCAAAAAATTCACTCATACACATTAAACATTAAATCAAACACATTGACAATAATTAAGTTTTCTCAATTTTCAATGCAATTACATATTAGTTCCATAACCTTTTCATAACACATATAAAAAAATTTCATAGCATATGTGATCATCTTTACGGCATATATATATACAAGCATGTATACACCCAACAGTCCTAAGCTCATGTACCCTCCCACATCGCACATAGTTGGATATATAACATCGCTAGTCATCAGCTCATGTGCTCTCCCATATCGCACATAGCTAGAATCCCCCATCGATCATCAACTCATGTGCACTCCCACACCTCACATAGCTGGAATCATCGTTATTACCGGTATGTGCCATACCGTACCACACACACTCGGTTATAATTACCACACAATATTACTTATCAATACAAACCATAGCTATATATATGTTAACATAATATAGGGGCACATGGATTCATCGCAGTCATATTTCACAATGCAAAAATGTTTTATTAAAGGCTTGTTCCCATGCTTATTTTAAAGAAAGGCCAATAAAACATTTCAAGTAATTAAATCAAACACATACACATTAATCCCAAAACATTTTTATGCAAGTCCACTCATCGGTCCTTGTTGATTCTTAAATCGACTCTAACTTCCACTAATGCTCTAAATGGAGATATGGGATCTCATAGGAACCTATCACAAACAATAGCATCACAAATCAACTCAATTCACATAACCATAATCTCAAAAGTTATCTCCTAAATCATGTTCTACTAGTTATTCATAGCTAGCCTCCAACTACCATTAAGTGGCTATCTATTTTCATTATTCTATATTGGTTCCAAATGCGAGTGCTAGAGGGGGGTAAATAACACTATCTCGACTCTTTTGCAAGATTGAAACTTGATCTCAAAACAATGAAAGTAAAACTAAAGAGACAATAGACAAAGTATTTATAGTGGTTTGATCCAAGACCTGTATCCACTACCTTGATTATCCAACCAAGGATTTTGAAACAAATCACTAAAACCAATGGAATTCGTAAGCTTCCACCAAGCTTTTGCAATGGCCTTTACAAAGCTTAGCCACAACCTTCACACTAGTTTTTCACAGGCTCAACTAAAACCCCAATATGGTTTTCCAAGGCTCAACCACAACCTTTACACTTGTTTTTCCCAAGGTTAACTAAAACACCAATGTGGTTTTCCAAGGCTCAACCTCAACCTTTACAATGGTTTTTCAAGGGCTCAACCAAAACCCAACACCCAACTTTGCAAGGCTACGTTGGAACCTTTACACTTTCAAGCAATCTAGCTTGAAATAACTACTTAGAGTGAATCCCTCACTCTAAGAATACAAAGATGAGTATAAAAGAAAGTACCTATGATCACAAATTGATCTAAGTGGCACATGGTTCAGAGTTAAATGCTATAACAGAAAATAGGGGTTAAGGTTCAGTGGAATACAAGAGAAAATTTTAGTTTTCAACTCTTTCTTAGCTTGAAAATGATGGAGACTTTGTTAATGAAGCCAAAAGATGTCAAAAGTTATCAAAAGTTAGTTCTTTGGCATTTGAAGATCCTTTTATACTTGGAAAAGCTTGTCTAATGGCTATTGGATTGTTTTTGATCATTGGAAATAGTTTGGGGAAAGTTTTTGCCATTAATTTGTCTTGTAGTGGCCTGGTGTATGCTGCAGACAAAGAGCTCTTAGTCGACTAAAATTTTTCCCTTAGTCGACTAAGTTCATTCTATCTCAGATGCAAATTTGGCAGAGAGCACTTAATCGATAAACCCATTTTCTTGGTCGACTAAGTCGGTTCTGTTTCTCACTAAGCTTCAACCTTCCACTTCTCCACTTTGAGTTTTAAACAACCAATGATCTTCCTTGTCAAACCCAATCCTAAAATATTGACCATGTCATACATTTATTGGACAACATGTTTGATTTTGTGGAAAGCTTCTAAAAATAATCAAAAGTCGGTATTGTACCTAGAGGTACGACTAAGTGCAATTATGCCTCGAACTAGTTAAAATAGGGATTTTAAGGTGAAATTAAAAATTTCGCAGTCTAGGGATGACTTAAAATGGTAATTTCTAAGTTCGAGGGCCGATTTGGAATCAATCGAGAATATTGACCGATTAGGGGCAAAATGGTCATTTTGCCACCCAAAGTTGAAATTTGGTTATTTAATGAAAATTTTGACCAAGATTAATCATTTGAAGTATAATATGAGGTTTAGCGGTGAAAAATTTTAATTCTCGTTATTTTTGGAGCATATGGGTAAAACTATAATTTTACCGTCCGAGGACAAAATGCGAATTTTTAGAAAAGATTTTGGCCCCATTTGACTAAGATTGATCAATTGGAGGGTAATTTGAGGTTGAAAAGTAAAAAATGTAATTTCAGTACTTTTCGAAGTATATGGGCAAAATCGTAATTTTGCCATCCCGAGAGCAAAATCATAATTTTGCCATCTCAAGAGCAAAATCATAATTTAACACCATCAGGACTTGTCAAGACCAAAAAATGTATTTATTATTAGTGTGGATAAATATGAAAAATGTGTGGTGGAGAATTTAAGTCTAAAAGTCAAATATTTAAAAAATAGACCAATAAAGTTGTGACACGTGGCAAGCTTTTAATTCTTTATTATTATACTATAAAAATCAGCCCATTTCTTCTCATTTTAACCCCATGGTCAATCAAAACCAGAACAAAAGAGAAAGAAAGGAAACCAAATGCTAGGTGGGAAAAATCAAGGGGAAATTGTGAAAATCCAAAGAATCATGCAGGGTAAAGTGAAAATTCTTTATTTTTACTTGAGATTTACAATACCCATACTTTATTTTCTCATTTCCATGGCTGAATTGCATGGTTTCTTAAGGGATTCATGGCTGGCCAAATGGGTATGGAGAGAAAAATGATGTTGGTTTGATTTGATTTTGAGTTATGTTAGTATTTTTAGCTAGTTTAACATGTTTGTGAGCAAAACAAGCAAGAAAACAATTTGTTCTTCATTTAACCTATTTTGGTCGAATTTTCTAGGGGGAATATTGTGGCTGAAATTGATGATATTTCATGATATTTTGGTGATATTTGATGTTTGGTGAGACTAGAAATTAAATAGGGATTTTTGGCATAAAAATTTGAATTTTTGCCTAGTGTATAGACTAGTGTATTTTTTGGTTCGGACTGATAAATTGTGCCACATTTACAGCCATTGAGGTAATTTAGGTATAATTGGAGTGGAGAAAGTAAAAAGAATTGATTTGGAGTTACATTGGAGATTTTAGCCAATTAGACTGAGTGTAGTGCGAATTAGGTCGGACACCGCAATTAAGTGATTGTCCAGACATTTCACACCCAATTTCATGCATACTTATAGATAAGGGCCTAAAATAGTTTATAATGGTTTGACACAAATTATTGAATTTTGTGTCATGTATTATGGATAGGTTGTGAGCTATTTGACATGGGTAAGAGACTGCACCCGTTGACCAAGAATAAGAGTATTTCTACTCCTAATACTGTGAGTAAACTTATTATCATCCTTATTATCTAGAGTGAATTTTATTCAACTTGTCAATTTTATGAAAAATCATTTTATTTTGTGAGGAAATTGTGAAATTTATGAAATAAATTGAATCAATAAAATAAAAGGAATTTTTATTAATTGATTTGAAAATTGAACAATTGATTTTGAAATAGAGTGATTGGAGATCACACGTTATATTGTAAACTGTGATTTGATTTAAATGGCTTATGATATTATGGCATGATCGATTGAATTTATAATCGTACTTCAAAATGTGAACCGTTTGCTTTATCTTGATAAATTGATTAGCAATGTAATTGCCAAATCATGCAAAATTGGAAATTTTCATGATTGGTGGTTTATAGAATATTCACTGCAGTGATGGGTTTCCGTGGATCGGGCTTATTTAGAGGGCCACAATAAATCCCATATATTATACCTCTGATGAGAGGCGCGGAGGGTAACTCCTGAGGTATACCAAAGTTCACTTCACGCTGAACCAACACGTGGTAGTGAACTCGGCCAACGCCAAGGAATGGCTGAATTTTGAAAATTTAGGAAATTTCAACAGCCTTGGCCGTCTCGGTTGCATACCTTTGATCAAAGTGCCACCGAGTATGATCTTATTGGCTTAAGCCAAGTTTTCAGAAATTCATAAGCCATAATAATTTTTCGTGCAAAATGAATTTACTTTACCCAGTGAAAAGAACTGAAATATTACGAACTATTTTGTGAGGATTTATTTATTCGTCTTTATTTACTCGCCTTTAGATAGCTTAGATGGTGTCTATTTACTCACTGGGATTTTATAATCTCACCCCCTCATCTCCTCACATTTCAGGCTCAGAGTATTCCATAGTTAACGGATTTAGTCAAGGACCGTCAATTGCACTTGAATCGGCAAAAGCTGTAAGTTTCCAGCTTTAGACAGATTTTGGTTAGTTGTGGGCCCACGTGTCGCTGTAATTTAAATTTCATAGTTTGGTTGATTATATCATAGTATGTAAGAATATATTTAATTTTTACGCTGTGAAAATTATATACGGATAGCTTTATAAAAATTATTTTATAAGAAAATAGATAAATTTATCGAATATTTTTATTTTATTTAAATAGTCAAAATTTTACTTCTAATGAATGTTTTAGACTCTTAAATTTATTTTTCTCATAAAACATGCGTTTTCTATGCTTCTACTCCGTTTCTCGCTGATTTTGAGATTTTCGAAAGAAAATGACGAAAATGGCCCAGTGAGCCGATAAAAATAATATTTTAATGTTTTGAGTTCGAAATGTCTTATAATTCTTTGAAATACGGCATTTTATAACTATCGCTCACCAGGGAGATATGGAAACTGATGCTAAGCCTTATGGGGTTCCGATCGGCATTCCGGGTATAAATGCCTATTGAGACGTCGAGGTGGCTGTCATGGGCCCGATGGGGAGTTCTATGTCGTGACATTCCTTGTTTCACCAAGGGTGTCACGACCTAATTCCCGGGCCGTGACTGGCGCATGGACCCAATGAGCATTGCTCACCAAGCCCAAGCAAGCCTAATTTCATTTACTTTACTTAACGTACGATCATGTGAGGCATACAGATGCAATGCACCCAGTGTGCACAAAGCTCACTCAAAATGGTATTATCGATAAAATATGCACATACATACTATTCAAATGTAAAATTTGACAATGTACATTACTTGTACATAGTCACAATATAGAAGGCCCATTACTTCCAGCGGAGAATTTACAAGAAAAACGGCAACTATTGAATGTCGGACACCTACCAGGAGACGAACTATAGTAATTCCTCGATCTAGGATTCTACAATCTCCTGATCTGAAAACATGAATTTTTGAAAATTGTGAGTACGAAACTCAGTGAGCGAATGTTAGAAGGGAACAAGCAATAATAACCAGGATAATTTAAAATCATGATGCACATAATTGGAACCAAACCATTTTGGATCCAATTTAATATCGAAAACCCTCCCCTTTCCTCAAATTAAATCAATTTGCAAGGAAAGTAAATTTCTAACAGTTCACCTACCATGCAATCACATTTTCATCATGCACACCATGTCACACATACACATATTTAAATCCATTGCAATTACATCCACCATTCTGGTGCATCTCCCACTCGTACCCAACAAGGAACCCACGTGTGTACTCCCTACTCTCAAAGCACTCATAGGCGTTACGTATCGTCATCCCTGCAAGCCTCTAGGCAGAGAGCCACGCTTCGCCACAATTCACTCATGAGATTCCAAGAGTCGTGGGCGTTACGTGTCACCATCCCCACATTGCTATCAAGCACTTGCAGGAGTTACGTATCACCGTCCTTGCAAGCCTCTGGGTCTCAGGTGTAAATCCTCCATTTATACTTAGCAATATGACCATGTGTGCACTCCATACTCGCACAACCTCTGGTCGTTAACACACAATATAGTTTAAATCATATAATTATCAACATGTTAAATGAGCAAGCATCCATTTTCTTTTCACATAGTACATAATCACAACATAAAATATTTCCAAAAGCTTGTTCCCAGGACTATTTATATTTTAATAAAAAATTGGATGCAAATCATCCAAACCATTTATTCAAATATATTCATATTCCCAAAACAATTTTGAAATGCAGATTTACTCACAGTTTTTGGGAGTCGAATTTAGAGGACTCCGATCACCGATCCTCGGGTGCAATTTCCTTGCCTTTAGTAGAGGATTCACCACCTTGACAAATTGCACAATAATTTAATTGCTACATTGGTGCTAAATTATAATAAACTAACCTATACTCTACATTAATGCGGAATATAGAATGCAAACGGTCTAAATTTTTCCTAAACGCCATATTGGCCTATTTCAGTCTTTTACCCGATAAATTGACCAACGCGTGCAATTTAGCTCCAAATTGCACCATTTTATTTCCAATACTTCAATTTACCCAATACAAGTCATTTTACCTAAAATTGGGCAAAATTATCTTCTCAATCCTTCATGAAAAAGTCGGCCAACAATAGTGCAAAAATATTGAAATTTTTCTTACTTGGTTTTCTCACCATAAATCATCATTTTCCAATTCATTTCATTTTCCACACACAACCTAGGATATTCGGCCAATGAAGATTAATTGGCTAAATGAATTTTTTCCTTTTTATTTTGTTTATAAACATGTTAAACTAACCTAAAACACTAGCATAGTCCGAAATCAAATTATTCCAACATCTTTCTCTCTCTAAACCCATTTGACCAGCCCTTGATTTACCATGAAAACATGCATTTCAAGCATGGAAAAATAAGGGAAATTGCTTAGAAATAAAAGATCTCAAGCAAAAATGAAAAATCATACCTTTTTCCACTTGATTTCCTTAAATTTCTACACTTTTTCTTTGAATTTTCTCACTCTAGGGTTTATGCTCCTATTTTTCTCTCTCTTGCTCGTTTTTGCCGAATATTTAGGGAAGAAAATGGGACCTTATGGGCTAGTTTTTATGGAAAATAATAAAATAATTAAGCATACCACGCGTCACATGCTTATTTGTCCATTTTTTCTTTTTATTTTTTAAATCTTGACTTTTAATCTCCACCACATGATTAGTCAAAAGTCAATATGTTGATAAAGGAAGACCATGGTTGGAAAAATGTTCTGGTGGTGGAAAATTACTGTTTTGCCCCCGAAATGGTAAAATTACGATTTTACCCCACTCCAAAAATATCGAGAATTGAAAATTTTTCACTTCTAAACCTCAAATTATGTTCTAAAGAGTCTAAATAATCAACCTTGATCAAATATTGACAAAATCATTTTCAAAAATACCCATTTTGTCCTCAAGTGGCAAAATGACCATTTTACCCCCGAATAGTCAAAATTCCTATTTGACTCCAAATTGACCCTCGAACTCCAAATCACCATTTTAAGTCATTCTGTGGGTTTTAGAATTTTCAAATTCCTTTTAGAATTTCTATTAAACTAGTTCGAGGATCGAATCAATTTAATTGTACCACTAGGTACAATACCGGCTTTTAACAAATTTGACAGTGTCTCACACTCTCTCCCACTAATAGAAATTCGGTCCCTGAATTTAAATTCAAAGCAACGTAACTTACCTTTACGTATCGAAGAGGCGTGGATACTTTGTCCGAATTTCCTCCTCAGCTTCCGACGTTGCATCTTCACTAGTGTGATTTTGCCACAACACTTTCACTAAGGCCACTTTTTTTGATTGGAGCCTTTTGACTTGTCTGTCAAGGATAGCTACCGATTGTTCCTCATAAGTCAAATCATCTTGCAACTGAGCAGTTTCACACTGTATTACATGTGAAGGGTCTAGATTATACTTCCTCAACATCGACACATGGAACATGGGGTGTATAGTCGAAAGGTCTAGCGGTAATGCTAATCGGTATGCCACTGCTCCGACCCTTTCTAAGATCTCAAAGGGTGCTATATACCGAGGACTTAGTTTTCCTTTCTTGCCAAACCTCATTACCCCTTTGGTTGGTGGGACTTTTAAAAATACATGGTCTCCCACCTTAAATTGCAAATCTCTCCGTCGGTTATCAGTGTAGGACTTTTGCCTACTTTGTGTTATAGACATCCTCTGACGAATCATACGGATTTTATCAGTGGCGTCCTGCACCAACTTGGGCCCTAAAAGTTTCCTTTCACCCACCTCTAGCCATACAATGGGTGACTTGCACCTCATTCCATATAGTGCTTCAAATGGTGCCATTTGGATGATAGTTTGGAAACTGTTACTGTAGGCAAACTCCACTAAGGGTAGATACTAATCCCATTTGACTCCAAGGTCTATTACACATGCCTCAACATGTCTTCCAATGTCTGTATCGTTTGTTCCGACTGTCTATCAGTCTGGAAGTGGAAAGCTGTACTAAAATCCAACTTAGTGCCCAATGCTTCCTGCAACTTTTCCTAGAATTTGCTAGTAAACTGTGTCCCTCTGTCTGACACTATAGAAACAGGAATGCCATGCAATCGTATTATCTCATCCATATAGAGCTGGGCATACAGGGCAGCTCCATATGTAGTTTTAACTAGAAAGAAATGAGCTGATTTTGTTAATCGATCCAGTATGCCCAAATCGAGTCATAACCCCCACTAATTCGAGGCAAACCAGTTAAAAAGTCCATTGCAATATGCTCTCACTTCTATTCGGGCACTAGTAACTGTTGTAGTAATCCTGTAGGCCTTTGGTGCTCTGCTTTAACTTGCTGACACACTAAGCACTTGGAAACAAACTCTGCCACATCTTTCTTAAGTCCTTCCCACCAATACAGCTCATTTAAATCTTGATACGTCTTTGTAGTTCCTAGATGTATCACATAGGCTGCCATATGCACTTCCTCCAATATCTTTCTTTTCAACCCATTACTATCAGGCACATAGAGTCTTGTTCCATACCTCAATACTCCATCTGTGCCTCTGGTAAACATCTTCTCTTTTTTTCCCTGAGGATCCTCTAAGACCTTAGCTATAAACTCATCTTTACCTTATGCCTCTCTAATTCGGTCTACTGGGATAGGCCTCACTCTAAAATGGGCTAGCAATGCATTTGCCTGGGAAACTTCGAAATGTACACCCATATCTCCCAAACTATGCATTTCCCTAACCAAAAGTCTCCTATCCATAGAGATATGTGCCAGACTCCCCATCAATTTTTGACTCAAGGCATCAGCTACCACATTTGCCTCACCTGGATGGTAAAGAATGGTACAATCACATTCCTTTAGCAACTCCATCCATCTACATTGTCGCAAGTTAAGATCCCTCTACTGAAATATATACTTTAAGCTTTTATGATCTGTATCTATCTTGCAAGTCTCAGCATACAAGTAATGTCTCCAAATCTTCAAGGCAAACACGATTGCTACCATCTCCAAATCGTGTGCGGGGTAATTATACTTATGCTTTTTCAGTTGTCTCGATGCGTACGCAATTACCTTTCCATGTTGCATTAACACACAACCTAAACCAACCAACGATGTATCGTAAAATACTATGTAACCCTCTGTGCCTTCGGGTAAGCTTAACACTGGAGTTGTGGTGAGACATGTCTAAAGCTTCTCAAAGCTATCCTTACAAGCATCTAACCACACAAATTTTGTATCCTTAAGTGTCAGCTTGGTCAGAGGGGTGGTTATTCTCGAGAAATCCTTAATGAAGTGACGATAGTAGCTTGCCATTCCTAAAAAACTTCTAATCTCTGTGACTGATGTTGGCCTTGGCCATTTTTCCACAGCCTCTACTTTCTTTAGGTCGACTTGTACCCCATCCTTAGATACCACATATCCCAAGAATGTAACACTTTCAAGCCAGAACTCACATTTGGAGAACTTGGCATACAATCGATGTTTTCTCAAGGTTTGAGCATTATCTTAAGATACTGTTCGTGCTCCTCTCGACTCCTCGAGTAAATCAGGATATCATCATTGAACACCACTACAAACTTATCCAAATAAGGCTTGAACACTTGGTTCATTAAATCCATAAAGGCCACAGGGGCATTAGTAAGCCGAAACGACATCATCAAGAACTCGTAGTGCCCATACCTAGTTCAGAATGCGATCTTTGGTACGTCCTCATTTCATATCCTCAATTGCTAATATCTAGATCACAGATCTATCTTAGAGAAACATGGTGCCCTTTGTAGTTGATCAAACGAGTTATCTATTCTTGGAAAGGGGTACTTATTTTTCACTGTTACCTTATTAACTTGTTGGGTGTCAATGCATAGTCTAAGTGACCCATCTTTCTTTTTTACAAATAGCATCGGTGCTCCCCATGGTGAGACATTGGGGCGAATGAACCCTTTATCTAGTAGATCCTCTAATTGATCCTTGAGCTCCTTGAGTTCTATCAATGCCATCCGATATGGGGGTATGGATATAGGTTTAGTATCAAGAATCATATTTATGTCAAATTCAATCTCTCACTCCGGAGGTAATCCCAATAGTTCCTTGGGAAATACATCCACTAACTCATTTACTACCGACACTTGACTTATATCTCCAACCTCTACTCGGGTATCTCTCACAACCACCAAATAACCTTGGCAACCTTGCCTTAACAACCTCATAATAGATATAATCGATATCAAATTGGTTGGAACTATGCTTCTATCTCCTTGAATATTAAACGATGGCTTGCTTGGAAAATCAAATCTAACCAACTTATAATAGCAATCCACACTAGCATGGCAAGGCAATAGCTAATCCATTCCCAATATCACGCCAAAATCTATGGTGTCTAATACCACCAGATTCACCAAAGTGTTCTTATCCTTGATTCAAACTACTCAAGACTTATATTCCCACTCAGCCACAAATGCCTCATTTAGAGGAGTAGACACCACTAATTGTTCTTCTCTCCTAACATAAGCTTTGCCCAATCCGATGTGCAAAACATGGAGAAATAAAAGAGTGGGTAGATCCAAGGTTAAACAATACTTGAGCATTCTTATTATAGATAGGAAAAGTACCTGAGACTACTGCATTGGAGGTTTGGGCCTCTTGGGGAGTTAAGGCATACACCCTCACTTGGCCTCTTTCTACAGAACATTAACCTCCAAACCCAGCTGGTCTACCCCGAGAAGAAGCACCAACGCCTTTACCTCGTGTCTCGCTAACTTACTGGCCAATTGAGACAACTGCTGAAGGAGCAGACGAGGCTAAGTGAGTAAAGTCACGAAAAAAACCTTGCAGTTGTTGAGCTATCGGGCAATTTCTCTTAATGTGTCCAGCCTAGCCACAACTAAAACAAATTCCTGTGTTAATATAGCATCATCCTTTATTCCGTCTTCTACAAGTATCACAGAAGGGAAGAGTCTGATGACTCTGCTTGGAATCTTGTTGCTGCTTTCTTTCGCTAAAAGTTCTCTGCCCTGACCCAAGTTGGTACTTTCAACATCACTCCCCCGTTGGGGTAACCTTGACTCTTTTTGTGGGCTTTGACGACTAAAAGATGAAATCCCACTACCGAAATCTCTACGACCTTGATAACCCTCAATTTTGGCCTTTTTTGCCTTATCTCTTGCAGCCCTACTTTCACTAGTCCTCATCTCAATCCATTAAGCACAATCCACGGCCGCAGAGTAAGTATTGAAATCTCAAGAGGCCACAACCTTAAACAGTGGTTCCACCAGCCCATCCACGAACCTTTGGACTTTCATCTCTTCTGTGGAAACCAAGTAAGGTGCATACCGAGATAACTACGTGAATTTTATATCATACTCCAACGCTATCATATTCGGAGTTTGCACTAATGCCTCAAACTCTCTAGCTTTGGCATTTCATTCACTATGTGATAAAAACCGATCTAGGAAAACTGTACTGAATTCATTCCAGGTTAATGGTACAGCAGCTATCGGCCTGCCCCTTCGCAAGGAGTCATACCATTCCTATGCTACATCCTCCAACTGAAAAGCTACTAGCTCCACTGATCTAGAACTAGAGCATCCCAAGGCGTTACAAATCTTTTCCATCTTATCTAAGAAAACCTGAGGCTGCTCTGATGCATCCGACCCAGTAAATGATGGAGGCTTAAGCGTCAGAAGTCAGTGAGTGAAACCTCTACCTGACTTCTGTCACCCTCGGGAGGTTGGCGGTCGGTTTGGCCTTGGGAACTAGGGGACTCTTGCTCCACTTGTCTCCCCTTTACTATTTTCTGTATATCCTCCATATAGGCTGCCATCATTTCTACAACTCGATTAACTTTTTGCAAACCCGTCGTCAATTCCTCAACAGTAATGCCCTCAGTCGGTGGCTATCTGCCTTACGTAAGGGATGTCCCTCATCTCTTTTTCTCACAAGCATAGCTGCCCTTACCGGCCTAGCGGCATTGCCACGTCTACCTCGCCCTCGACGGTCGAATACCCGTGGCCTATCAATCATCTCAATGAGGGCATCTTGCTCCCCCACTTGTCTTGAGGCGGCTCGTGTCTTAGGTGGTATTTTTACCTAGACAGGAGCAACACCCATTATTAAACACAGTTAAGAAAATAAGGTGGTTTCTAAGATAGGGAATTTATGTAGTCACTTGGTTACGAATGTGCCGCGGCTCACAGTTCATAATCAGAGATCCCACATAAAGACCTGACTCTCCGCTGGACTTGACAAAAACACCCTAAGACCTAAAAAACCTAGGGCTCTAATACCGACTTTGTCACAACCCAATTCCCGAGCCGTGACCGGCGCATGGACCCAATAGCATTACTCACCAAGACCAAGCAAGCCTATTTTCATTCACTTTACTTAACGTACGATCGTGTGAGGCATACACACACAATGCACCTAGTGTGCACAAAGCTCAATCAAAATGGTATTATCGATAAAATATGCACATACATACCATTCAAACATAAAATTTGACAATGTACATTACATGTACATAATCACAGTACAGAAGGCCCATTACTTCCAGCGTAGAATTTACAAGAAAAATGAGCACGTATTGAATACCGGACACCCACCAGGAGACAAACTATATTGATCCCTCGATCTAGGATTCTATAAACTCCTGATCTGAAAACATGAATTTTTGAAAACTGTGAGTACAAAACTCGGTGAGCAAATGTTAGAAGGGAACAAGCAATAATAACCAGGACAATTTAAAATCATGATGCACATAATTGGAACAAAACCATTTTTGATCCAATTTAAAATCGAAAACCCTCATTTTTCCTCAAATTAAATCACTTTGCAAGGAAAGTAAATTTTTAACATTTAACCTACCATGCAATCACATTTTCATCATGTACACTATATCACACGTACACATATTTAAATCCATTGCAATTATATCCGCCACTCTGGTGCGTCTCCTACTCGTACCCAAAAAGGAACCCACGTGTGTATTCCCTACCCCTTAGAGCACTCACAGGCATTACGTATCGTCGTCCCTACGATCCTTTAGGCGGAGAGCCACGCTTCGCCACAATTCACTTCTGAGAGTCCAAGAGTTGTGGGCGTTAGATGTCGCCATCCCCACTTTGCTATCAAGCACTTGCAAGCGTTACGCATTGCCGTCCCTACAAGCCCTTGGATCTCAGATGTACATCCTCCATTTATACTTAGCAGTATAACCATGTGTGCACTCCATACTCGCACAACCTGTGGTCATTAACACACAATATAGTTTCATTCATAAAATTATCAACACGTTAAACGAGCATGCATCCATTTTCTTTTCATATAATACATAATCACAGCAAAAAATATTTCCAAAAGCTTGTTCTTGGGACTATTTATATTTTAATAAGAAATTGGATGCAAATCATCCAAACCATTTAATCAAATATATTCATATTCCCAAAACAATTTTGAAATGCAGATTCACTCACAGTTTTTGGGAGTCGAATTTAGAGGACTACGATCACCGATCGTCGGGTGCAATTTTCTTGGCCTTACCGGAAGATTCACCACCTTGACAAATTGCACAATAATTTAATTACTACATTGGTGCTAAATTACAATAAACTAACCTAGACTCTACAGTAATGCAGAATATAGAATGCAAAATGTCTAAATTTTGCCTAAACACCATATTGGCCTATTTCGGTCTTTTACCCGATAAATTGACTAACGCGTGCAATTTAGCTCCAAATTGCACCATTTTATTTCCAATACTTCAATTTACCCAATACAGGTCATTTTACCTAAAATTGGGCAAAATTATCTTCTCAATCCTTCATGAAAAATTCAGCCAACAGTGGTGCAAAAATACCAAAATTTTTTCTACTTGGTTTTCTCACCATAAATCATCATTTTCCAATTCATTTCATTTGAAATGAAATCATTTCATTTTCCACACACAACCGAGGATATTTGGCCAATGAAGATTAATGGGCTAAATGAATTTTTTCCTTGTTATTTTGTTTATAAACATGTTAAACTAACCTAAAACACTAACATAGTCCAAAATCAAATTATTCCAACATCTTTCTCTCTCTAAACTCATTTGACCAGCCCTTGATTTGCCATGAAAACATGCATTTCAAGCATGGAAAAATAAGAAAAATTGCTTAGAAATAAAAGATCTCAAGCAAAAATGAAAAATCATACCTTTTTCCACTTGATTTCCTTGAATTTCTATACTTTTTATTTGAATTTTCTCACTCTAGGGTTTATGCTCTTATTTTTCTCTCTCTTGCTGGTTTTCGCCAAATATTTGGGGAAGAAAATGGGACTTTATGGGCTGATTTTTATAAAAAAATAATAAAATAATTAAGCATGCCACGTGTTAGATGCTTATTTGTCTATTTTTTTTATTCTTTAAATCTTGACTTTTAATCTCCACCACGTGATTAGTCAAAAGTCAAGATGTTGATAAAGGAAGACCATGGCTGGAAAAATGTTCTGGTGGTGGAAAATTACCGTTTTGCCCCCGAGATGACAAAATTACGATTTTACCCCCATACTCCAAAAATACCGAGAATTGAAAATTTTTCACTTCTAATCCTCAAATTATGTTCTAAATAGTCTAAATAATCAACCTTGATCAAATATTGTCAAAATCTTTTCCAAAAATACCCATTTTATCCTCGACTGGCAATGTGACCATTTTGCCCCCGGATAGTCAAAATTCCTATTTAACTCCAAATTAACCCTTGAACTCCGAATCACCATTTTAAGTCATTCCGTGTGTTTTAGAATTTTCAAATTCCTCTTAGAATTTCTATTAAACTAGTTTAAGGATCGAATCAACTTAATTGTGCCACTAGGTACAATACCAACTTTTAACAAACTTAACAAGGTCTCACAAAGGGGACTTCCTTTATATTAATCTTCCTTGTTATTCATCCAAATCACAACTTTAAGTGCTCATTGGGAAGATTGAAATATTGTTCCTTTGTAGACATTTGCCCTGCACATTTAGGTAGAAATATTATACACAAATGACATAGGAATGTTTTATTATTATCAAAAACTAATGGAGCCAACAATCTTCCCCTTTTTTGATGATGACAAAATATCCCTTGGTTAACAGCATAATGTCTCTAATTAATTCCCTTTAGGTTTCTGCAAAAAATAAGGATTGCTCCCCCTTAATGTGTACTCCCCATTTTTGTGTACATATTTCTCATTTGTTCCAACAAGTTTTTATCTTTGTTATATTCATAGTGACATTGTACATTCTTGCCTAAGATATAAAATGTTCATATATGCAAATTCAAGAGCAAATGACAAGTTGATAGATTATCATTAGTTTTTCATTTTTGCAAATTTTTGTCAATAACATGTCGATTCCGGATTTCATTCAAACCATTCATTTTTCAGTAGATTTTCTATGGACATCATCCATATGTACTCAAACACATATTCAACTTTTCATTATCATGTCGGAAATGGTTTATCAACATAATAACTCAATATCAGCATAGAATCAGTTTTTTTTCTACAGACATTGATAACAGCAGTTCAAAGATATCAGCAAAATATTTCCAACAACACTTCACAATGCCATAAACATCATTTTCAAAGTTCAAATACCACAAACAGCTATCAGCATGCATGCTCTAAACATCTGTAAAGTTAACCAAAATTAAAATCCAATGTTTAAATGCCATTGTGGCATAAATAACTAACAAAAACAATAATTGCAATTTTGTTCCTAAAATACCCCTGAGCAAAATTTTCTTCCTAGACGTTTTAAAATCCTAGTACCTCTACCTTCAGATTTTTTTTATTTTTCTTGTAATTTTACCACTCCCCCTTTTTGTCATCATCAGAAAGGGGGGGAAGGGGGGGCATTGAGGTATCAATCTTTAGAGTGATATGGTGTCACGACTCGGTACACCGTTCGAGCCCGTGACAACTATCGCGAAGCCTCGATAGACATTCATTTCCCGGAATGCCGACCGAAACCTCGCAAGGCTCTAATATCAGTTTTTCGCTTCCCCTGTGAGTAATGGTTACGAAAATCATGTTTTAAAGTGATATGGACCATTTTCAATTCAAAAACAGTCAAAAAGAAATTTTTACTACATAGGGGTATTTTGGTCATTTTCTCCAAAAATTTTTAAACTAGCTAAAAATGTAGTATATGAGTGAAAAATACACATTTCATAACCAAAAATAAGTTTAGATATCTAAAACACTCACTTAAAGTGAAATTATAGCTATTAGAATAAAATAAAAATATTAAATAAAATATTCCATTTTCTCATAAAACAATATTTATAGAATTATCCGTAAATAATTTTTACAGTGTAAAAGCAAAATAAATTCATACATACAATAACACGGATAACCAGAGTATGTAATTTAGTTTACAATGACATGTGGGCTCCCAAATGATCGAAAGTAACAAAGGCTGTGGACCTATAATTTCTGAAGAGGCGAGTCCAATAATAACCCTCGACGTAATCAACTATTTATGGACTGTCCTGAGCTTGGAATGGGTGGAAAGGAAGGTGGTGAGTCTTTATAAACTCAGTGAGTAAACAAATATCATCTAAAATATCTAAAGTCGAGTAAATAGAGACAACTTAAAATAGCTCATCGTACTATGATTCATAACATTTCAAACCATCTAAACCAGTTACATTTCATTCAAACTATACAACAAGGCTTATGAATTTCTTGAAAACTTGGCTCATGCCAAAACTCATTCTTGGGGATACCTTGATCAGAGGCATCCAACTAAATCCGCCAAGGCTGTTAAAAAAATCATATACGCATAAAACACATTTTTACATTCAAAAGCATAGCCGTTCCTTGGCGTTGGCTGAGTTCACCCTCATGTGGTGGTTTAACATGTAGTGAACTCTAAAGCTTTACCTCAACAGATACCCTCTGCGCCTCTCGTACCGAGGTAAAATATAATCGGGTTTACCGTGCCCTTTAATAGGCTGGTCCATGGAAACCGCCACTGCAGTGACTAATCAATATCCCACGAAATAAATAAAAGTTTTGATAGCATGACATGCTAATTATATTACTACCCAACCTATCAAGGCAAAACAAACAGTTCATATAATTTCAACACAATTTCCAATTTAGCCATTCATGCCAATATTGCCATAAGCCATTTAATTCAAACCATAAATTCACAACACAAACAAACAGTCTCCCATTTACTCAATTTCTAAAATCGTCATTCAATTTCAAAATGATTTATAAAACTCATTTCATTTAATCACATTTTACTTACAAAACATAAGGATTTACCATTTAAACTCAATTTTCTATAAAATCACAAAAACGAATAAAAACTACTTTAGATAATTAAGACAATATATAGGTTACTCACAATATCAAGAGTCGAAGTACTCCGAGTCTTGGTCTTCGAGTACAATCTCCTTACCTTTATCGGAAGTTTCACCACTTAGACATAATGCACAATAAACGATTTACCATATTTGTGTTAAACCATTACAAAACTAATTTAGGCTCCATATGATGCATGAAATGGGATGCGAAATGTTCGGATTATTATCTAAATACGGTGTTCTACGTAGGTTCAATTATGTACGGGGTTGAAATGACATTGACCTAATTCACACTATACCCCGGTTAATTGGCCAAAATATCCAATTTAACTCCAAATAAATTCATTTCATTTCCAATACTCCAAATCATCAAATACAAGCTAGATAACATGTAATATCACAAAATCTATCATCAATATCTCCCTTGTAAAATTCGACAATTGAAGGTTTAGTGTGGAACATGTGATTTTCATGCTCGATTTTTACACTTAACATCACAAAACAACTAAACACACCTAAATAGCATGAAATTCATCAAAGTCCATTATCCAATTTCTCTCTTGAAAAATTCGACCAATGAGTGTGGGTGAAGGGCATAAAATTTTCTTGCTTATTTTTCATGCTAGACATCACCAAACAACTAAAAACATTAAGATATCTTAAAATCTAACTAAATAAATCATCAAATCTTCTCTCTCTAAATTCGGTCAGCCATGAATCTTTCATGAGATATTGAGTTTCAACCATGGTAATTAAAAAATAAAGCATAGGAAAGGTAGATCACAAGCTAGAATTAAGAAATTTTACCTTTATTTGCTTGGTTCCTTGAAATCCACCAATTTCTCTTGAATTTTTCTTAGCTAGGGTTTTGTTCTTTTCTTTTCCCTTTGTTCTTTGTTTTGGCTGGCCATCAAGAAATGCAATGGCTAAGGCTTAAGTTGATTTATAAAGGAAATCATAAACAATTTAAAGCTTGACACTTGTCAGCATTTAATTGGTCCAAAATCAAAACTTAATAATTAAGTATTCTCCCACCACCCACATAATATCTTATCTATCCATAGTATAAAATAATAATAGATGAAATTCATGAGCTTGACAAGTGTCATGGTGGTGTAAAATTCTAATTACGTCCGCATGGTCACGTAAAATGACCGTTTTGCCCTTATGCTCAAAAAATGTCAAAATTATAATTTTTCACTTTTCTAGCTCAAATTATGTTCCAAATAGTAGAACTTGATCAAAATTTCATTCACCATTCCAATTTTACCCTCGGATGGCAAAATAACCATTTTGCCCTTATATTATGAAAATTTTAATTTGACTCCAAATCAATCCTCAAACTTTGAATCACCATATTAAGTCATTCCAAGGTTCAATAACTCTCAAATTCATCCCAAATCCTTTATTTGGACTAGTTCGAGGCTTAATCATCTTAATCGTACCACTAGGTACGTTACCAACTTTTAGCGATTTTTGAGGTACGCAAGTATCCAAACATGCTTTCTAATGTATAAATGGCATAGTAAATATATTGTAAAGCTGGGCTTGACAGATGGTGTGGATTCGGGGAAATCTATCTGGTCCCATTATTCTCAAAAAGGATTCGGAGGAAGAGAAGATGGTGGTCTTGGAGGTGGTTGAGTGGATGCTTTAAGAGGTTGCTGAAGAGGTGTCTGTGCAATTTTCTGAGGAGTGGTCTGATCAGAAATTTCTATTTGTGCTTACGAAAAAGGTTGTAGGAGGTGATTTTGCTTTTTCTGCCAATCTTGAAGACTTCTTTGTCCTCAGAGGTACTGATTTTCTGGTTGTCTTCTTCTGTCTCATGGTAGGTGGCTAAGGCTTAATTGCTGGAGCTTTTTCTTTTGTTTTTCTTTTTTCTTTTTTTTTCTCTTTTTCTACAGCTTTCTGTTCTGAAGTCATTGCTTAGGCAACTTAAGCTGCTGCTGCCTCTTTCTTTGCTTGCTCTATACTCACCATTTAATAGAAAAGTCTCATGACAGAGGCCTCTTCTGAGTGGGGAAAGGATACTTGTTGTTGAGTCTCTTGTTGTGTAGGAATTTTAGGGGGTGGACTTGCAATTGGAAAGTCATGAACTTCTATTCTTTAGTTAGAAAGATCCTTGGTTTGTTGCTCTACTGAGGGGGATTGGTAAGGTTGCTTATTTCCTGGTTCAGGGTCTTAGCGACCAGGACTTGCACTCTGGTAAGCTAAGCCTTCAACTTGAAATTTAGGGCTTGCATCTTGGAATTCAAAACCTTCTGGTGCCATGCTTGGAGTAGTAGAAAGACCAACTTCAGTAGGTCCAGATGGCATTTAAAAATTTTCTTTCAAGCTAGCTTCAATCTCATTCATCCTTTCCTTAATTTTCATAAGCCTTGCTCCTTGGTCAGTGAGCTTGGCATCCATCCTCATTAGCAGATTGAACATAACTTCATTAGAGAATGGAGGGGCTATTGTTTCTAGTGGTGTGGGGGCTGCCTCTGGTTGAGTTTGCACTAAAGTAACTTTGGAGGTCTTACTAAAAATGTCCCCATACACCTTGTATCCCATTTCGATCAGGCTTCCCAAGAAGATGAGATGTTCCCTACTCTTCACCATGTCTATATATACCTTTTAACTCAAATTCCTTTATTCTTGACAAGGGATGTGATTACATTGCCATAAGGTAATTGAATCTTTTCCAGTTTACATGCTGCCTTTATTCTCTCAAATATGAACCTTCCAAGGTTTAGTACTTCTCCAGTGAAAGCATGCCCCATCAACTAAAGATCTTGAAGGTTGATGTAGCTTAAGCTACCACTCTTACCATGTAGATTGGCTGCCACAAAGTAATGCAAGATTCTAAATTGTGGATTGGTAATCAGTCCTGCATACTTTTTGATTAAAATTTTTCTTTTTTTACCGTTACAATATTCTACATAGATGAGGGATCATATTTTTTTAGCATTTGAAATTCACCTTCCTCACCTTCAATCTCCAATAGACTACTCAAATCAGAGGCAGTAACCAAAAAACTCTTTTCCATTAAAAAATACATTCAAATTATATTATGAAAAATCCTCTGAATCATCAAGTTCTCTATCACTTAATGCAATGCTAGCATAGAATTCCTTGACTAAGCTAGCACTATATGCTTTGTCCTTAAAAGAACTATACTTCTTAATTTTCATTTCATTGAAATAGTCGGTTAAAGTGGTCTGGAGTTTTAGGATTTCGTTAAAACTATCCCAGTCAATAAATTTCCCACAAGTTATAAGAGCATTTTCTATTTTTTTGAATCTTTCCTCATGAATATTATTTCTAAACTTAAGTGATGTGGAAGACGAAGTACCTTTTTGGCTTATTTCTTCCTTGTTTTTCTTTCTCAGTTTCTCAGACTTACGATTTTTCTCTTTCTGTTTCTTCTTGTTCGAATATTTCCCATTCTTCTGTTTTTCTGCACCCGATACATTTTTCTACTTCTTTTGAGGTTGTTCTGTTTCAAGTTTCTCCTCTATTGGTCTTTTTCGCTTTTTCTTCTCAAAAAGCTTTTTAAGTAGGGTCGACTTTGCCATTGATTGTTCTGAAAATGGTTTTTAAATTTTGGGTTTCAAGTTGTGAGAGAAAAAAAATTCTTGGTTGATTTCAAAAGAGGGAATGCAGATGAGATTGCTTGGGTTTTGAGAGAATCGATTATCAGAACATAAAGAATATAAGTGATTAACAGTTTTCAATTTAGGAACCGTCTACCTCCCCCTTAACAATTGCTTCAATTTCTTGAAATTTCAAAACTCCTTCTCAAATATTAAATATTTGCTTCCTCAGCTTTTCTTCTTTTCTTTTACTACCCGGTAAGCATAAAATCTCATTATTTTAATCATTTATCATTCATCCAGCAGTTCTTATGTTGTAATGAAATAGAATACTCTTAGTTGACTAAGTTTTATACTTTAGTCGACTAAGTGCCTTTTGTTTTTCTCTACTTAGTCCATACTTTTCCCTATAACTTCTTCTAAATAACTTATCCTTAGATTTCTCCTAATTTCACAAAATCTATCTTCACTAAGGGGTTTGGTAAATATGTCAGCAAGCTGATGCAAAGTGCTCACAAATTCAATATTGATTTCACCCTTAGTTACATAATTTCTAATGAAGTGGTGTCGAACTTCAATGCGTTTAGTTCTTGAGTGTTGGACAAGATTTTTTTAAATATTTATAGCACTTGTGTTGTCACAATATGTGGGAGTATTATTTATTAACAATCCATAGTCTTTCAATTGTTGTTTGATCCATAAAACTTGTGCACAAAAACTCCCTAAGGATACATATTCAGCTTCAACAGTGGACAATGCTATAGAATTCTGCTTTTTACTAGACCACGACACAAGCATGATGCCTAAGAATTGACATGTTCCACTCGTGCTTTTCCTATCAGTTCTACTTCCTGCAAAGTCAGCATCTGAGTATACTATAAGACTAAATGATGACTTTTTTGAATACCGAATTCCTAATGTTTAAGTTCCTAAGAGATATCTAAATATTCTTTTTATAGCTATTAGGTGTGTTTCTTTAGGTTGAGACTGAAATCTAGCACACAAACACACACTAAACTGAATATCTAGTCTACTTGATGTTAAGTAAAGAAGAGATCCAATCATACCTTTATAGAGCTTTTGAGCTACATCTTTACCTTTCTCATCAGCATCAAGTTTTGTAGATGGACTCATTGGTGTGATGATTGGCTTTAGTTTCAACATGTCAAACTTTTTGAGCATGTCTTGAATGTATCTATCTTGGCTGATAAAAATTCTTTCCTTGCATTGCTTGATTTGGAGGTCAAGAAAGTACTTCAATTCTCCCATCATGCTCATCTCGAATTCTCCCTACATTTCCTTAGCAAAGTTCTTGCAAAAAGATTCATTAATAGCACCAAATATAATATCATTTACATATATATGAACTATGATGAAGTCATTTAAGCATCTTTTGATAAATAATGTGGTGTCTATGCTACCCCTAACGTAGTCTTTTTCTACAAGGAATTTTGAAAACCTTTCTTACCAAGCTTTAGGAGCTTGTTTCAATCCATACAAGGCTTTGTGAAGTCTAAAAACATAGTCTAGTTTCTCAAAATCATCAAAACTAGTAGGTTGTTCAACATATACTTCCTCTTGAATGAGTCCATTAAGAAATGCACTCTTTACACCCATTTGGTATAGCTTGAAGTTCATATGACAAGCAAAGGCAACTAATAACCTTATAGCTTCTATTCTAGCTGCCGGAGCAAAAGTTTCTTTATAGTCTATGCCTTCCTCTTAATTATATCCCTTTGCTACCAATCTTGCTTTGTTTCTAACCACATTTCCTTGTTTATCAACTTGATTTCTAAACACCCATTTAGTTCCAACTATAGGATGGTTAAAGGGTTTAGGCACTAGTGACCATATATTGTTTCTCCTGAATTGATCTAGCTCCTCTTGCATGTCTAAAATCCAGTTTTCTTCTTTTTTAGCTTCTTCAAAGCTTTTAGATACAACTTGGGAAATGAAGGCTGAAAATTCACATGTCTCCCTAGTTTCTTTCTTAGTTTTAACGCCATGAGATATGTCACCTATAATTTGTTCTTGTGAGTGATCTTTTACATATCTCCAGCTTCTAAGTAAGTCACTATGTTCGATTTCTTATCTTTGCAGATTTTCTAGAGGTGGAGCCACGATTTCTTCTCTAGATGAAGCTTCTTCATTATTCTTGCTATCATTTAGGCTCATTTCGTCCATGTGTTTTCCTAAGTTTTCTAAGTCTTCATCATCATCATCAATTTCTTTTTCTAAATGAATTGATTCATCAAAAACTATATGGACAGATTCTTCAACATTCAGTGTCTTCTTGTTGAAAACTCTATAAGCCTTTAGAGTTCATGGCATATCCTAAAAATATTGCTTCATCACTTTTTGCATCAAACTTCCCTAATGGTTGTTTTCCATTATTTAGAACAAAGCATTTCAAGCTAAAGGTTCTAAGATGAGAGATGTTTGGTTTTCTTCCTTTGTACAACTCATAAGGGGTCTTTGAGATAATTGCTCTAATTGAGACCTTATTGAGAATGTAAGCTGCTATATTTATAGCTTTAGCCTATAAGTACTTAGGAAGATTGTTCTCACAAAGCATAGTCCTAGCCATTTCTTTTAATGCTCTATTCTTTCTTTCCACAACTCCATTTTGTCGGGGTGTTCTTGGTGTCGAAAAATTATGTTTCAGCCCATTTTCATTACAAAACTTCTCAAACTCAACATTTTCGAATTATCCTCCATGGTCACTCCTAATACTAACAATGGTTGTACCTTTTTCATTCTCAACTCTCTTACAAAAACCTAGGAAAACTGATAGTGCATCACTTTTGTGAGCAAGGAAATAAACCCAAGTGTATCTAGAATAATCATCCAATATCACTAAGTCATAAGATTTTCCACCTAGACTTGTGGTGCTAATAGGACCAAAGAGATCAATGTGCAGCAATTCAAGAGGTCTATATGTTGATACAACATTCTTAGCTTTGAAGGAAGTTCTGACTTGTTGTCCAAATTGACAAGCTTCACATATTCTATCATTTTCAAACTTAATGCTAAGTAATCCAACAACTAAGTTTTTCTTAATCAGCTTTGTCATGGTGTTTAAACTTACATGTCCTAGTCTTCTGTGCCATAACCAGCTGTCATTTTCAGTGTTGGCTACTAAGCACATTTCACTATTCTTTTCTAAATCTTCAAAAAAGATAACATACATGTTTTTCAACCTTTTTCCTATGAAAGTGATCTTGTTAGTGCCTATATCAATTACTTCACATTTATTAGAATCAAAACAAACCTTAAATCGTTTATCACATAGCTGACTGATGCTCAACAGATTATGCTTTAAGCCTTTAAGAAGTAACACATGATTGATTTGAGTATGAAAGTTCTTACCAACCGTTCCTATCCCTTGAATTCTACCTTTTGAATCATCTCCAAAGGACACGGTGCCTCCCTTTTTTCTTGTCCAGCTGAGTAAACAGCATTTCATCCCTTGTCATGTGTCGAGAATAGCCACTATCCATGTGCCACAGCTGCTTCTTCTTGTGTTGAGGTTTTAAACATGTTTTCCTTTAGGTGCAGCTTAAGCTACAAAACAGTTGTTCGGATCTTCTTAATAGATACCCATACTTTGATGGGTCCTTGAGTGTTAGTGGCAATAAAAGGACTTTTTGGCACTTAGATTTTTCTGGTTTTCTATAGGTTTTTACCTTTAATACATTCATAAGATAAATGACTATCTTTTCCACAACAATAGTATTTAGATGATGCATTGTGATGATTCTTTTTAACATAAGAATTTTTCTTTAAAGAATCATTTTTCAAACTCTTAAGTGCTGAATTTTTATCAAGAACTTTTTACAAAGTAGCATATTTGTTTTCTAGTTCCGCCTTCATAATTTCAAAGTTTGTTTTTGAATGTTCCAATTCAATTTACAAAAAATTCCTTTGCTCAAAAACATAGTTGAATTCATGTCTTATTTTCTCTAAATCTTTTTCAAGTAATGTAGCCTTTTTCTTTAAGTTCTTGTATTTTAAAAACAGGCTTTCAAACTCATCACATAAACTGTCATACTCATCTTGCAAATCATTCATTGAAATATCACAAGGTGACGAGCATGCCACTATTTCATCATATGTGGCCATTAGGCAGATGTTAGCTCTTTCTTCTAAGCTTTCCTCATCAGCTTCAATGCTTGAGTCATATCAAACCAAGCTGTAGCAACCATTGCCTTTTTCGATTTTTTGGTTTTCTTTGGAGTTTCTTCTTTCAACAATGGACATTCAGATTTGAAGTGGTCTGGTTTCTTGCACTCATAGCAGATCATCTCCTCCTTTTTATTTAAAACATTTTTGTTTCTTTTCCATGAAAATCTTGAATCTTTTCTGAAGCCTTTTCTTACTAATCTCATGTTTCTTTTGCCAATCAATTTTCTAAATTTCCTTACAACTAGTGCCAGCTCATCATCATCATCACATGAGAGCTCTTCCAGCTCTTCTTCAAAGATGCTGGCTTTAAGTGCAATGTTTTTCTTCTTTTTTTTTTGCTTCTTTCCTATCTTTCTCTTTTTCTTCCTTTAGTTCCAGCTCATGAGTAAGGAGAGACCCGCATATTTCATCAACTGTGATGATATTTAAATCTTTTACTTCTCTGATGGCAATCACTTTTGGCTTCCATGATTTAGGCAGACTTCTAAGAAGTATTTTCACTAGTTCATGCCCGGGGATAGGGTTTCCTAGTTGATTGAGTTTGTTCGTGATGTTTGTGAACCTATTAAACAATTCTGGTGATGTTTTCACCATGCTCCATTTTGAACATCTGATAGTTATGTGTTAGGAGGACTATTTTGGACTCCTTGACTTGAGAAGTCCCTTAATGAATAATCCTTAGTTTGTCCCACACTTGCTTAGCTATTGTACAGCTTGAGACTTTGTTGAATTCTGTAGGGGTCAAGGCACAATGCAAGGTGTTGATTGCCTTAAAGTTGGTTTGGACTTTTTTAGTTTTAGCCTCGATCTATTCATTCCTTGGCTTAGGCATCAATTCATTTGTGACCACAGTTACAATTGAGGGAATAAATGGACCATCAGTGATGACATCCAACATTTCATAATCTATGGCTCTAATGTATATTGACATTCTAGTGCTCCAATAAGGGTAATTAGAGCCATCAAATAGAGGTGGTTTGTTTGTAGATTGTCCCTCAGCTACAATTGAATTTTATAAAGGCATTTGGATCCTCCTTAAAGGTGTTAGATTTTATATGCAGGGTACTAGCTCTGATACCAATTGTTGATCCCAAATGTGAGTGCTAGAGGGGGGTGAATAACACTATCTTGGCTCTTTTGCAAGATTGAGACTTGATCTCAAAACAAAGAAAGCAAAACTAAAGAGACAATAGACAAAGTATTTATAGTGGTTCGATCCAAGACTACATCCACTACTTTGATTATCCAACCAAGGATTTTGGAACAAATCACTAAAACTAATGGAATTCACAAGCTTCCACCAAGCTTTTACAATGGCTTTTACGAGGTTTAGCCATAACCTTCACACTAGTTTTTCAAGGGCTCAACTAAAACCCTAATGTTAATTCCAAGGCTTAACCATAACCTTTACACTAGTTTTTCCTGAGATCAACTAAAGCCCCAATGTGGTTTTCCAAGGCTCAACAACAACTTTTACAATAGTTTTTCAAGGGCTCAACCAAAACCCAACAACAAACTTTTCAAGGCTAAGTTGGAACCTTTACACTTTCAAGCAACCTAGCTTGAAATAACTGCTTAGAGTGAATCCCTCACTCTAAGAATCCAAAGATGAGTCGAAGAGAAAGTACCTATGATCACAAATTGATCTAAGTCGTGCATAGTTTAGAGCTAAACACTATAACAGAAGATAGGCATTGAGGTTCAATGGAATACAAGAAAAAATTTCAGCTTTTAGCTCGTTCTTGGCTTGAAAATGATGGAGACTTTGTTAATGAAGCCAAAAGATGTCAAAAGTTATCAAAAGTTGGTTCATTGGCATTTGAATATCCTTTTATACTTAGAGAAGCTTGTCTGATGGCTATTGGAATGTTTTTGACTGTTTGAAACAGTTTGGGGAACGTTCTAGCCGTTAATCTATCTTGTAGTGGCCTAGCATATGTTGCAGATAGAGAGCTCATAGTCGACTAAAATTTTTCCCTTAGTTAGCTAAGTTGATTCTATCTCAAACGTAGATTTGGCAGAGAGCACTTAGCCGACTAACCCATTTTCTTAGTCAACTAAGTCGAATATGTTTCTTATTAAGCTTCAGCCTTTCACTTTTCCACTTTGAGTTTTGAACAACCAATGATCTTCCTCATTTCTTCAAGGGACTTCCTTTATATTAATCTTGCTTGTTATTCGTCCAAATCACAACTTTAAGTGCTCATTGGGAAGATTGAAATATTGTTTCTTTGTAGACATTTGCCCTACACACTTACGTAGAAATATTAGACATAAATGACATGGGAATATTTTATTATCATCAAAAACTAATGGAGCCAACATTCTAGTCACACTAAAATGAATAAACACCTCAACCACAAAACACTGACAAATCCAACCACTAGCCATTCTCAACAACTTAAAAATCAACTCAATTTCATTACTCACCTTGGTAGTTTTGTAATTGAATTCCCTTTCAAGGGTTTTCAAGCTATCATGGAGAGTCCCTCTCTTTTTTTCTTTCTACAAAGTCTAGCTAGGGAGAGAAAGTGTTGAAGAAAAACTTTTAAGGGTTTTTAAGGCAAAAGAATAAAAAAGCACAAAGAGTTCTTATGAAAAGTGTACAAAACATGAAAATTGAGGTTAATTTGATAAAGTGATGGAAACTTTAAGGGAGGCTTCCATGAAAGATGGAAAAAATGTGAGATGAGAGGAAGAAGACGAAGAAGCTACTGGAAAATGAAAAAAAGCTGTTAAAAAATTACATATTTATTGCTAAAGCTTATCCAAGTTTCACTTAAATTATAAAAATGCCCTTAACAAGGTAGCTTTATCTTCCTCCAATCCTTTGTGCAATCTTTTTACTATTTTGACACTGAGACAAAGTCCATAACAGTCTAGAAATACTAAGGTTTAGGAAAACTTAAAAATTTCAATTCGAGATGAGAAATGACCATTTTGCCCCTATTATGGAAATAATCATTATTTCTATTTTCTTCATTATTTTATCCTTATTTTCATCATTCATTTATGCCTTAGGCCTACTTAGGCCTTAAATATGTTTGAAAACCTATTTCTAGTGGCTCATTGAGGAAATGATGAAATTACCCTAGTTCGTGTTATCATCTCTACTTCTAGCTATGTGTCTTTAAAGATTGAGGTCTCACATTCTAGCTCACCTAAACATTGACACATCCTTGGATGATGAAATCACTCAACCCAAAATCAAGAACCTTGACAAGATCACAAATTCTAAACTAGGGTATGTTGAGGATGATAAGGGTAATTGGGTTGACAAGAAAGCATGTCATGCTAAGGGTGATGATGAGGAAAGGTAATTGGGTTCATAAGAAAACATGTCATGTTCAGGGTGATGATGCAAATTATGATAAGGAGATACCTCCATAAGCTTCCACTGAACCACCACTGAGTGTTATGCCTTCTAGTTTAGTTGGTACTATGAATATAAATGCGAGACTCAATAGGATTATGATTATTTTAGAACAAAATGCTAGACATCTTTATCTTCTTCAAGAAACACTTGAGGAGAAATCTCAAGCTATTCGATATGCCATGGACACACATTTTGATGACATGGATCAACACATGAGGTGTATGCTTGAGTAGTTACAATCTTTAGAACGCCACTTTGCAAAATTCCTTCTTAAAGGAATATCTTAGCTTGGATGATTTGCACACATCTCAGCCATGCATGTCATATTTACTTTAGCTTGCTTTATTATATTTGTTTACACATGGTTACTTTTACATGCCTTGGTTTGTTTAAGCTTAGTTTTTATGTTCTTGAACTTAAATGATGTAATGTCCACATGATTTTGCTCTTATATACATATATCTATATGTGGTATTATTAGTTTAATATATATTTGCTCTTGACTAAATATTTTGTTATGCTTTGATTGAATATATTGAATTGAAATATATCATTACTTTGAATTAATGGTTAGGAATGTTGATTTTAATGCTTAAATATTTGATGATTTTTGCTAACCATTGTCTCTTAAGTTTAAATGTCTAGACCTCACACATCTTAACCTTTTTGATATAACAAAAAAGGAAAGAACGTTTATGAGCATATTAAAATGTTCTTAAATTATTTAAAGGCTGAAACTTATTTTGAAAACATCATGCATATGTTGAGGGGGAGAATCTTAAAGTTTTTACTTATTTCTTACCTTTCTCACTTGAACTTTGATTTCTTAAATGTTTTCAAACAAGGCCACAGAGACTAATAGATTTAGGGGGAGCTTTCATGAGATTTCAAATGCAAATATGCTCGTTATTTTCTCATATCAAGAAAGAGGAGATTGTTAGCTTTGAAATATCTTATGTTTTGATTTGACAAAGTAGCATGACATCTTGGTTTTAATGATAAGCATTTGAAATTGTTTAAATCATATTTTTAGCCTCATAATATTATACAATTGTTTTGAAAAGCCATGCATCACTAAAAACATATCAAAAGCTTTCAAACATTGATTATTCAGCCAAGGAAACAAAGAGCAAACATGCCTTAACTTGATTTTAGATCACAAGGAAGAAGCAAGGATGAAATAGCTTAGGTGAAGAACCAAAATTACAAGATATCTTGAGGAAAGGAAGCTTTAGTCAATCTTAGAAGAGTAACAATCAATCTTATGGTAGAATGCCGAGAACAAATAAGGAAACATGATTCAGGACATCCATAGTCGATATTCGATAGAAGACAATTAGGCAGTTTTCACACAAAACTTAAACATTTGTGAAGCTGTAGTTGATCATCCTCAAGTGCCAGTTAATCCTTGACCAGTCGATCTTTGAATAGTAACATCACACAAAACCCAACTTCGAGGAAACCCAGTCGATCATCAAGGCATGGCAATTGATCCTCAAGCCTAGAACTTCAAAGTTGCACATTCTCTGACACTGGATCGAATATAGGATGAATTTAGTTGATTATAAAAGCCCTAAATCACGAATTTTTAAAGAATATAGTCAATTCTAGAAGGGTAGTAGTCAATCTTTAAGCTTCAACAAAGGGCAAATTTAATTCAAACTTGTGTTTAATGGCTCCAAACATCCATGGAACTATAAATAGACGCATTCGAGCCATTTTGAAGCAAGAAAATACCAGCACCAAAAAGAAAACTCTAGAAAGAGCCTTAAGCTTATTTTTCCTTTTTAGCTTTCATCTCAGTCTTCCAACAAGCATTCAAAACCCTAAAAGTTCACTCTTTGAAAATCGTTGAGCTAATTTTTGTAAGATTTTTTCTTGTCTTTATACCAAAGCATAAACTTGTAGCATTCAACCTTTATGAGGCAAATCCTTTGCTATACCTCTTTATACATATACTTTTGTAAAGTGTGAAACCTTGTCAAGCTCAATTAAAAGACAGTATTGTATCGAGTGGTACAACCAAGTTAAATCGAGTTTTGAACTAGTTCAACTAGAAATTCTAAGAGGAATTTGAAAATTTTGAAACCCACAAAATGACTTAGAATAGTGATTCAGAGTTCAAGGTCCAGTTTGGAGTCAATTAGGAAAATTGACCAGTTAAGGACAAAACGATCATTCTACCATTTGATGATAAAATGCAGATTTTTAGCCAAGATTTAATTACATTTGACCAAGAATAATTATATGAAATATAATTATGATTATTGTAGTATAAAATGAAGTTTAGTAATGAAAAATGGTGATTCTCGGTATTTTTAGAGCACAAAGGCAAAATGGTAATTTTACCACTAGAGGACCAAATGAGAATTTTTTTTGAAAAGATTTTTGCCCCATTTAATTAAGATTGATCAATATTAGTGTTATTTTAGCTTAAAAAGTGAAAACAATGTGATTTCGATATATTTCAAAGTATAGGGGCAAAATCATATTTTTTTCACCTTAGGGGCAAATCGGTAAATTTTTCACCCCAGCACTTGTCGAGACTAAGGGATTTTATTTGTGGTAGGATTGGATAAATACAAGAATAATTGTGGTGGAAAATTTAGAAGAAAAAGTCAAAAAGTTAAAAAAAAATAGGCTAATAAGCATGTGACACGTGGCATGCTTGATTATTTTATTATTTTCTATAAAAATCAGCCCATTAAATCCTCAATTCTCTCACCATATTCGGCCTAGGCAACCAGCAACAAGAACAAAGGAAGAACAAAGGGAAAAACAAGAAAACCTAGGTGGAAATTCAAAGAGAAAGTGAAGAAATCAAGGAAACAAGCTAGGTAAGTTAGAATTTCTTTAATTCTTCTTGATACCTAGCTTGCCCATGCTTTTGTTCTTGATTTCCATGATTGAATATTGAGTTATCATGATGAATTCAATTCTGAAAATGGGTATGGAAGAGGAATTGATGTTGGAATAATTTGATTTTGGACTATGTTGATGTTTAGAGGTAGTTAGCCATGTTTAGGAAGAAAATTATGTACTCTATGAAAATCTATTTTAGCCGAATATTCAAGGGAGAAATTGATGCCCAAATTGTGACATTTCAAGGTACTTAGATAGTGTTTGATAATTAGTAGTGTTAGAAATTAAATTGGAAGAATTGGATATGAAAATTTAGCAAGAAAGTGAATTGTTCACCATTGAACCCTATGTGGCCGAATATGAGGAGTGGTAATTTGATGATGAATTGATTTCATTTTTGGGTGAAATCTTGTGTTATTTGGTTAAGAATAAATGGTTTGGAATATGAGAATCAAGCTTGAACAATTTAATTATTGGTGAACCCTTCAATGGCCGAATTTAGTATATGGAGTGTTGACGATAAACTTTATTTTATTTCAAGTGAATTAAATGGGAAATTAAAGATTTATGGTGAGAAAATTAAGCTTTAGAAATTATAATATTAGTGCACCCTACGTACTGAATTTTCCTTGGAAAATATGAGAGTGATTTTGGTCATATTTCGAGTTAATTAAGATGGAGTTTGATACTAGGAATATTGGAAGAAAAAAATGGGATTATTTGGAATTAAATTGGATGTATTTGCCAATTAATTGGGTAATTGGCCGAATTAGGTCAGCGTCTCGTTTAAGCGGTTGACTAAGTATTCTATGCATTCGAATAGAAATTAGGTTAATTTTATACCTAATTAACACCAATATAGTAATTAAATTATTGTGCAATTTGTCAAGGTGGTGAGCCCTCGGATAAAGGCAAGAAAATCGCATTTGAGGATTAGTAGTCGAAGTGCTCAAATTCGACTTTCGAAAACCTGTGAGTGAATTTGCATTTCAAATTCATTTTGGGAATATGAACGTACTTGAATAAAATGCTTGAATGATTTTATTCAACTCTCTTTAAAAAAAAAGGGAACCTGGGAACAAGCCTTTAGTGTAAATTATTTCTGTGATGTTAAATATGATTACAATGCATCTGTGTATATCTGTATGATGCCTGCATGTATCGTTAAGAAATTTATGTAAAATTTGAGTGTACTGAATATGTGTACCCTTATATTATGCTGATATGCATTATTAATAAATTTTGGTGAATTTGATGTAACTGTACGTTTGTAAATTGGAAAATGCACATGCTTGTAATGGTGTGCAAAATGGGATGCTGAGTGACCCCCATGCTTGAGTGGATAATGATGTTCGAGTAGGGAGTGCACACATGGTTATATTGTTACGTGTGAGTAAGGAATGCACACATGATGATATTGCTTTGCGCGAGTAGGGAGAGCACACATGATCTTATTGCTTGGTGCGAGTAGGGAGTGCACCAAAGTGAAGAGAGTAGAGTGGTGGATGTTATTGCATATGATATATGCATGATATAATATGTATGATGGAACATGTGATTGTATGATATGTAAAACCCCAGCTCTATGACGGCTTGTGATGAACCGTTGATTTTGCTATCTTGCTTGATAGAATGATTGGTGAATGAAATTATACGTGATATATATGCATATATGAATTGTACGAGTTGTGAAACCCTTATTCTATGACGGTTTATAAACAACCGTCGATTTACTAATTTGCTAGAATGATCGGTGTAAATTCAAGGATGTCTAATCCTTGAATGCATGATCGGTGTAAATTCAAGGATGTCTAATCCTTGAATGCATAATAAATTTCTGGGATAAGTGACAAGGGTTTAAAAAAATTAGCTAGATAAAAAATTGTCTCGTTTTCAACCAATGCATCATGATTGTCGAATTTCCTGGTTGATATTGCTTGTTCCCTTCTAATATTCAGTCATTGAGTATTGTACTCACCGTTTTATAAAAATTCATGTTTTCAGATCAAGAGACTGTTCGACCCTAGATTGAGGAGTCCCCATAGTGAAATCTCCTGGTTAAAAGGTGGGCATTTAGTAGCAATCCATTTCTTTTACTATAAATTTCTCCGCTGGAAGCCATGGGTTCTTTTGTATTGTGAATACACTCAAACAATGTAAATATGTGTATGCAATGTAAATTGCTAAATACATGACCGGTATAGTGCATGTAGATTAATATCGATAATGCCATTGTTATTTGGCTATGTTCACACCTGGGAAAAGGTGTGTGTGTGTGCATGATATGATAAATTTGTTAAGCAAAGGTAAATGGATAGGCTTGCTTGGGCTTAATGAGCTATGCTAATTGAGCTCATGCGCCGGTCATGGCTTGGAAAATTGGGTCGTGACATAAAGGTTCTAGCTTAACGTTGAAAAGCTACTTGTGGGTTTCTAGTTATGCCCTTTAAAAACCTTTGCTAAAGGGTTTCATTTAATCCTATGAAAAGGCTATTATAAAAGTTTCGCTTGATCCCATGAAAAAACTATTGTGAAAGTTCCATTTGATCTCATAAAAAGCTCCTTTCCTTTCATGGTTTTGAAATTCCCTAGTGTTCTAAGGGAGTCGATGTAGGCACTAGAGAAACCCAAACCATTATGAAAATCTTATGTCTTACTTTTAATTTTTTGCATTGTATTTATTACTTGTTTTTGCCTTAGGAAAATATTTTACCTTGATTTTTGCTTATGCTTTACTTGCATTTGGATTAGGAAAATATTTTACCTTGATTCATTATTTATGTCTTGCTTGCACTTGACTTAGGAAAATATTTTACTTTTGTTTGTTATTTATGCTTTGCAATTTATTGTTGAAAACTTGCTAAGAAAAATCACATACTTGTTTTTGAACTTTTTGGTTGCTAAAAGTCTTGATTTTTACACTTGGTTTTCTAAAGAATTTTTAATATACCAATTCACCCCTTTTTGGGTATATTGTTCATTGAGACTTCTACGCTAACACTTAGGATCATTCGTGAAGAGACTTTTCAAGTCAATGAGTCCAAGATTACTCTTCTCACCCTTAGCTATGAAATGTTTAAAATGAGACCAGGAAAATACATCACCACCATGTATGATCGATTCACAAATATTGCCAACAAGCTTAACCAACTTGGGGAAGTAATTGCAAAACATGAGTTAGTTAAAAGGCTACTTAAAAGCCTACCAAAAAGTTGGAAGCCAAAGGTGACTGCAATGTAAGAAGCTAAGGACCTTAATGTAGTAACTCTTGATGAGATACATGATGCACTTCTCACACATGAGCTAGAAATAAAGGGAGAAAAAGGAAAAGAAAGTAAAAAAGCTAGGGAGAAAAATAAGAGTTATGGCCTTAAAGGTAAACTCACTTGAACAAGAATTGAAAAGTCTTACAAGTGATGAGGATGCAGAATTAGCTATGATTGCTAGAAAATTTAAGAGGCTCATGGGACAAAGAAACTAGAGACTTGTAAGAAGAAATTATAGAAAAGATCAAGGTTCTCCATAAAAGAATAAATCCAACATAAAAGATGAAATGGAGTGTTTTGAATACAAAAAACTAGGCCACTTTAGATCGCAATGTCCATTACTCAAGGAGGAATCTTCAAAGAAAAATAAAAAGCCAAAGAAAACAATAGTGGCAATAACTTGGTTTGATAGTGACTCATTTAGCTCAGATGATAGGAAAAAAAACATTGAAGTAGAAGCCATCTTTTGGTTGATAGCCAAAGATGAAGAACTCGAGGTAAATTTTAGTTTATATGAAATTTCATATGATAAATTTCAAGATGAATATGATTGTTTGTATGCAGAATTTGAAAAGTTAGCTCTAAAGTATAAAGTCTTGAGAAAGAAAGCTATAACCCTAGATGATGAATTAGAAAAAATTAAACATGATTTCGAATATGGTTTTGATCAAAGATGTATTTTTCAAATTGAGTTAGAGCATTCCAAAACAGCTTTTGAATTTTTGAAGCAGGAACTTGAAAGCAAATATTAAGCCTTGCAAAAGGCATTAGATGAAAATGTGACTCTTAAATCCTTAATTGAAGAGAATTAAAAATTGAAATTGAACAAAGAAGAGAAACCAAAGAGAAAAGATATGTTTACAAACAAAAATGATGCATCTTCATTTCATTGTTATGTTTGTAGCGAGAGAGGTAATTTCTTTTATGATTGCTATTACAAGGGAAATAACCTTCCTAAAACCAAAATGGTTTGGGTGCCAAAAGTTTCTTATGTGCTTGCTAAACTTGAAGGACATGTTAAAGTATAGGTACTTTTAAAGAAAGACTAAAGAGTTCACTTTGTAGGTTAAGCAAGAGCAAAAAGGACAATGTTTGAAAGCTTAACCAAAAGAAAGGTAGCCTAGGTACTTAGATAGTAAATGCTTAAGGCACCTGACTAGAAATGAGAAGTTGTTTGTCAAGCTTGATAGAAAGAAAAGTGGTAGTGTTTTATTTGGGTATGATTCCAAAGGTATCATTTAAGGAATTGGAACAATTAGTGACACTTCTCAAACTCAAATCAAGCATGTTTTATTTGTTAAAGGTTTAAAGCAAAACTTGTTAAGCATTAGTCAACTTTCTGATAAAGGATTTAGAATTTGCTTTGACTCTCATGTATGCCATGTAATTGACATTGACACTAATAAAGTTGTATTCATTGTCAAAAGAGTTAAAAATATGTTTGTGATCTTTCTTGATGAAATTGATGGTCAAAATGAATCTTGTCTAATGGCCAATGATGTTTGTGATAGTTGGTTGTGGCATGACAGATTTGGACATGCTAGTGTAAATAGTATTTGAAAATCATTAAGAAAATATTTGGTTCTTGGACTTCCAAAGATTTCTTTTGAGAATGATAAAATGTGAGACCCTGTCAAGCTCGATTAAAAGACGATATTGTATCGAGTGGTACAACCAAGTTAAATCGAGCCTTGAACTAGTTCAAATAGAAATTCTAAGAGAAATTTGAAAATTCTAAAACCTACAGAATGACTTAGAATAGTGATTCGGAGTTCAAGGTCCAGTTTGGAGTTAATCGAGAAAATTGACCGGCTAGGGACAAAATGATCATTTTGCCATTTGACGATAAAATGGAGATTTTTTAGCAAAGATTTGATCACATTTGACCAAGAATAATTATATGAAGTATAATACGATTATTTGAGTATAAAATGAAGTTTAGCAATGAAAAATTGTGATTCTCGGTATTTTTAAAGCAGAAGGGCAAAATGGTAATTTTGCCATTAGAGGACCAAACGGGAATTTTTTTGAAAAAATTTTGCCCCAATTAATTAAGATTGATCAATATTAGTGTTATTTGAGGTTAGAAAGTGAAAACAATGTGATTCCGATACATTGAAGAGTATAGGGGTAAAATCGTAATTTTTTTACCTCAGGGGAAAATCGGTAAATTTTTCGCCCCAGCATTTGTCAAGACCAAGGGATTTCATTTGTGGTAGGATTGGATAAATACAAGAATAATTGTGGTGGAAAATTTAGAAGAAAAAGTCAAAAAGTTAAAAAAAAAAAGGCCAATAAGCATGTGACACATGGCATGCTTGATTATTTTATTATTTTTTATAAAAATCAGCCCATTCAATCCGCAATTCTCTTACCATATTCGGCCTAGGCAACCAGCAACAAGAACAAATGAAGAACAAAGGGAAAAACAAGAAAACCTAAGTGGAAATTCAAAGAGAAAGTGAAGAAATCAAGGAAACAAGCTAGGTAAGTTAGAATTTCTTTACTTCTCCTTGATACCTAGCTTACCCATGCTTTTGTTCTTGATTTCCATGGTTGAATATTGAGTTATCATGATGAATTCAATTCTGAAAAATGGGTATGGAAGAGGAATTGATGTTGGAACAATTTGATTTTGGACTATGTTGATGTTTAGAGGTAGTTAGCCATGTTTAGGAAGAAACTTATGGAAGAAAATTATGTACTCTATGAAAATCCATTTTAGCCGAATATTCAAGGGAGAAGTTGATACCCAATTTGTGACCTTTCAAGGTCCTTAGATAGTGTTTGATAATTAGTAGTGTTAGAAATTAAATTGAAAAAATTGGATATGAAAATTTAACAAGAAAATGAATTGTTCAGCATTGAACCCTATATGGCCGAATATGAGGAGTGATAATTTGATGATGAATTGATTTCATTTTTTGGTGAAATCTCGTTTTACTTGGTTAAGAGAAAATGGTTTGGAATATGAGAATCAAGCTTGAACAATTTGATTATTAGTGAACACTTCAATGGCCAAATTTAGTATATGGAATGTTGATGATAAACTTTATTTTATTTCAAGTGAATTAAATGAGAAATTAAAGATTTATGGTGAGAAAATTAAGCTTGAGAAATTATAATATTAGTGCACCCTATGTATTGAATTTTCCTTGGAAGATATGAGAATGATTTTGGTCATATTTCGAGTAAATTAAAATGGAGTTTGATGATTAGGAATATTGGAAGAAAAAATGGGATTATTTGGAATTAAATTGGACACATTGGCCAATTTATCGGGTAATCGGCCGAATTAGGTCATCACCGCATTTAAGCGGTTGATCGAGTATTCTATGCATCTGTATAGAAATTAGGTTAATTTTATACCTAATTAACACCAATATAGTAATTAAATTATTGTGCTATTTGTCAAGGTGGTGAGCCCTCGGATAAAGGCAAGAAAATTGCACCCGAGGATTAGCAGTCGAAGTGCTCGAATTTGACTCCCGAAAACCTGTGAGTGAATTTCCATCTCAAAAATGGTTTTGGGAAATATGAACTTATTCAATAAAATGCTTGAATGATTATATTCAATCTTCTTTGAAAATAACGAGTACCATGGAAACAAGTTTTTCATGAAATATTATTTTATTGATGTGAAATTTGATTGTGTTGAATATTGCTCATTGATATGATGTTTATATGCATGGTTAAGAAATTTTTGTGAACTTGATGTAATCTTGCATGTGTGACGTGGGAAATGCACATGCCTTTAATGGTGAGCAAAGTGGGGACGGTGATACATAACGCCCACAATTTCTTAAAAATTCAGAATTGAGTAAAGTGGGGACGGCAATACGTAGCGCCCGCAATTTCCTAGAAATTCTGAATTGAGTAAAGTGGGGATGACGATGCGTAGTGCCCACGATTTCCTAGAAATACAGAGGTGTGCAAAGTAGGGACAACTATACGTAGCGCCCATAATTTTCTAGAAATTCAGAGTTGAGCAAAGTGGGGACGACGATACGTAGCGCCCACGATTCCTAGAAAATTAGAGTTGAGCAAAGTGGGGATGGTGATGCGTAGTGCCCACGATTCCTGGAAATTTTCACGCGTGAACTTTGGTGAAGCGTGATTATTCGTCCAGGGGCTTGTACGGACGGCGAAACGTGACGCCTGTAAGTGCTCTGATAAATGTCTCTTTTACCACCAAGAACAGTGAAAACTTGACGGTGTATATGTGTCACGACCCAATTCTCGGGCCATGACTGGCGCAAGGACCCAATGAGCATAGCTCACTAAGCCTAAGCAAGCCTATTCCCACTGACCTTATTCCATACATGCTCGTGTGGGACATCCACACGTAATGCACCCAGTGCGCATACAATGCCAATTAACGATGGCATATCCGATCATACATACACACACACACCCTTTCTGGGGGTGGACACAACCAAAGCACAATGGCATTTTTTTTTTAATCACAATATACATGCACTATGCCAGTCATGTATTTAGCAATTTACATTGCTTACACATTTACATTCATACCAGTCAAATATAAACACCGACAATGTACATTACATGTACATACCCATCATACAGAAACCCATGACTACCAGCGGAGACATGTACAATAAAGCGGCAACTAGTGAATGCCAGACACCTACCAGGAGATGGACTACTGTGATCCCGCGTTCTAGGAATCTACAATCTCTTGATCTGAAAACATGAATTTTTGAAAAAACGGTGAGTATAAAACTCAGTGAGCAAACATAAGATAGGAACAAGCCATAATGTCAGGAAGGGTTACAATATGATGCATACATTTGAAACACGTTCGTTTTTATCCAATTTATTACCAACCCTTCCCCTCATTTCAATTTAATTTATAATGAAGAAATAATCAATTTCATACAAATATACTCGGAGAAATGAACAATCACAAATGTACACAACCACATATATCTGAGCACTCGCAGGCGTTACGTATCGCCGTCCCTGCAAGCCCCTGGATAACCAATCACACTTCACCACTGTTCACGTGTAATGGTTTCCAGGAATCGTGGGCGTTACGTATCGCCGTCCCCACTTTGCTCAATTTCCAAAATTTATAGTAATAGTGGGCGTTACGTATCGCCGTCCCCACTTTACTAAATTTTCAATCTCTAGGAAATAGTGGGTGTTACGTATCGCCGTCCCCACTTTGCACACCATTTCAGGCCTGTGCAATTTCCTCTTCACACGTGCACGGTGGTAACAATTTCACAACACTTCTCAACAATGTACACAAACATCATAACAATGTACATATCCAGCACAATTAAATTTCATCTCAATGAAATAATATTTCATGCCTTTATGCATAACACAAAGTTTTATGCCCTCATGCATAACATATAATTTTATGCTTTTATGCATAACTCATATTTTTATGCTTTCATGCATAACACATATTTTTATGCTTTCATGCATAACACATAATTCATCACATAAAATCATTTTAATCAAAGGCTTGTTCCCAGCACATATTTTTTTTAAAACTTTGAATAAATCATTTAATTATCCAAATCAATACAATGTGCATTTCCCCAAACAATTTTGAAATGCAAGTTCACTCACCGTCTCACAAATATCCGGATTCCGGATGCTCTCGGATTAAAAATCCTCAGTCACGATCCCTTTGCCTTTCTCGGTCTTCTCAATACCTTAACACAAAATAAAATCAAGAAATTTACTATAATGCCCCCAACTAATATAAACTAATTTAAATTACTAGCGTGTGATACGTAAGAGCAAAATCGCGTCCGATTATCGCATTTACGCGGTATTGCCTAATTTCGACCGTTCAGTCGATAAATTGGCCATTAAGCCCGATTCAATTCCAAATTGATCCATTCTTTTTCTAATACCTTAATTCATCCCATACCATGTAATTGATGCCAATTTCAGCATCCTACCCTTTCCAATTCCTTATGGAAAAATTCGGCCAATGCAGTGCATTAGCACTGAAAATTTTTTTACTACATTTTTCACTTTAATTTATCATTTTCCAATTTCTTTCATTTCAAATGGAACCATTTCATTTGAAATGAGACAATTCCTCATGCATTCACTACACACTAGGTTCGGCCAAGGAAGAACAACCATGGAATTCAATTTCTTTCTTCCATATTTCTTCATAATCATGCTTAACTACCTCTAACTACTAACATAGTCTAAATTCAATCCAATCCAACAATCCTTCCTCATCCATACCCATTTTTCAGGATTAAACTCTTCATGATATTTCCATATTTAACCATTGAAATCAAGAACAAAAGCATTGGTAAGGTAAATCACAAGCCAAAGTAAAGATTTATTACCTTTTTTAAGTGATTTCCTTTGAAAATCACACTTTTCCTTAGATTTCCACCTAGGTTTTGTGTTTTTCTCTTTTGTTCTTCTTGTTTTTCCTTCAATTCTGGTGGGTGCCGACTTTGAGAGAGAAATGAGGGTTTAAATGCTGATTTTTATGGCTTAAATAATAAAATAAACAAGGTTGCCACGTGTCACCATGTAATTGGCCCGTTTTTTGACTTTTTGACTTTTTCTCCCATTTGATCTCCACCACTTGATTCATCAAGTCAACATCTGATCCAAGGTTGACCATGGCTGAAAAAATTTATTCTGGTAGTGGAAAATTACCGAAATGCCCCCGGGATGGCAAAATTACTATTTTGCCCCTATACTCCGAAATGTCCCGAAATTTCATTATTTTCACTGTCCAACCTCAAATAACACTAATATAAATCACTATTACCCAATTGGAACAAAATCGTTTCAAAAAAATTCACGTTTAGCAGTCCGGTGGCAAAATTACCATTTTACCCTTGTACTCCAATAACACCGAAAATCACCATTCTACACTGCTAAACATCATTTTATACTCCAAAAATCATAACTGTATGTCACATAATTATATTTGGCCCAATGTGATCAAATCTTGGTTAATAATCTCCATAAATCAACAAATGAGAAAATGACCGTTTTGTCCCTAACCGGACAATTTTCCCGATTGACTCCAAACTGGACCTTGAACTCTGAATCACTATTCTGACCTATTCTGTGGGTCTCAGAATTTTGAAATTCCCCTTAGAATTTCTATTAAACTAATTTGAAGCTCGATTTAACTTAATTGTACCATTAGGTACAATACCGGCTTTTCAACCAATTAGACAGGGTCTCACAATATGATTGTTCTTGTCTTTGTGAATATATGTGTGATTGTATGGTATGCGACTTGCTTAATATATGTGTGATTGTATAGTATGCGAATTGCTTTAAATTGAGGAAAAAAAGGTTTAGCACAAAACCCTCATACGGTTGAGCGAAACCCTCGTTCAGCGACGGGTTGTGATTACGCTTCGCTGCAGCAAGAATGCCTTCCTGCTGCAACGATAATCATTGTTTTTGTTGTCTGGCTAGAATAAATTATAGGCTAAGTGGAAAGGGTTTAAATATTAGCTAGATCAAAAATTATCTCATTTTCAACCAGCCCATCATGATTATCAAATCTCCTGGTTGATATTGCTTGTTCCCTTCTAATATTCACTCACTGAGTATTGTACTCATCGTTTTTATAAAAATTCATGTTTTCAGATCAGGAGACTATTGGACCCTAGATCGAGGAGTCCCCGTAGTGCATCTCCTGGTTAGAAAGCGAGAATTTAGTAGCAACCCATTTCTTTTACTGTACATTTCTCTGCTAGAAGTCATGGGTCCTTTTGTATTGTGAATACAATCTAACTATGTGAATATGTGTATGCAATGTAAATTGCTAAATACATGGCTGGTATGGTGCATGTATATTGTTGCTAATAATGCCATTATGAGTTGGCTTTGTGTGCATTGGGTGCATTGCGTGTGGATGCCTCACATGATCATACGTGGAGTAAAGTAAATGAAAATAGGCTTGCTTGGGCTTGGTGAGCTATGCTCATTGGGTCCATGCGTCGGTCATAGTTCGGGAAATTGGGTCGCGATATAAAACTTGTGATGCATGTCAAATTGTGAAGTGAAAATCTTTTTCAAATAAAAGAAAGTGATTTTAACTTTTAGACTACTTGAACTATTACATCTTGACTTGCTTGGACCTATTGATGTTGTTAGCACAAGATGCAAGTCATGTCGCTTTGTTATTGTTATGATTATTTAAAGTATACTTAGGTGTATTTTCTAGCCCATAAAGATGATGCATTACATACTTTTGTTAAATTTTATAAGAAAGTGTTTTCCATTGTTAGCATCAAAAGTGACCATGGTGGCCAATTTCAAAGTGGTTATTTTGAAAGATTTTGCAATGAAAATGGTTTTGATCACAACTTTTCAACCTGTAGAACTCCATAACAAAATATAGTGGTATAGAGAAAAATTTCACCTTAAAGGAAATGGCAAGAACATTGCATTGTGAAAACAATTTGCCAAAATATTTATGGGCTAAAGCTATAAACACAACTTTTTATATTTTAAATAGAGTTTATAATAGGCCTGTGATTTCAAAAACTCTTGATGAGCTTCACAAAAGAAGAAAACCAAACATTGCACATTTAAAGACTTATGGTTGTAAATGCTTTGTTTTAAATAATGGAAAATGCACTTTGGTAAAGTTTGATGCTAAGAGTGATAAAGCTATTTTCTTAGGTTATGCATTAAATTCTAAAGCTTATAGATTGTTTAACAAAAGAACATTAGTTGTAGAAGAATTTGTCCATGTTGTTTTTATGATACTAGTGTTGCATGAAGAAATGTAGTGCATGACGATGTAGATGATATTGAGAAGAAAATGGAAAAAAAAATCTTGGAGAACAAAGAAAATGATAAAGACAACTACGAAGAGAAAAATGAAAAAGAACAAACACCAGAGGACTTGCAAAGAACTAAAAATCAACACAAAGATTTTCTTAGAGTTGGGAAATTTGTAAGGAATCATCTGCAAAAGCAAAGCATTGGAGACTTATTGGAAGGGGAAAAACTAGAAAAGGACTAAAGCAAGCTTGTGAACATGTGGCTTTCATATCACATGTAGAACTCAAGAACTTTGATGAAGCTGGGAAGGAAGAAAGTTGGACGATTGCCATGAAAGAAGAACTTGGCCAATTTGAAAGGAACAAGGTTTGGACTTTAATACTAAGGCTAACAAACCATCCTATTATTGGTACCAAGTTGCTGTTTAGAAACAAATTGGATGAGTTGAGCAATGTGATAAGAAACAAAGCAAGGTTAACTACTTAAGGCTACAATAAACAATCAGGTATTAATTATGATGAAACTTTTGCTCTCGTAGCTAGATTAAAAGCAATTAGACTCTTGCTCGCTTATGCATGTTACATGAATTTTAAATTGTTCACAATGAATGTTAAAAGTGCATTTCTAAATGGTTTTATTCAAAAAGAGGTATACGTAGAACAACCTCTTGGTTTTAATAATTTTGAAAAGATTGATCATGTTTATAAATTGCATAAAGCTTTATATGGATTTAAGCAAGCTACTAGAGCTTCGTATGAAAAGCTTTGAAATTTTTGATTGAGAAAGGACTTTCTAGGGTAAGTGTAGATACTACATTGTTTATTAAGAAAAGTAAAAATGATTTACTTGTTCAAATATATGTTAAAGATATAGTCTTTGGTGCCACCAATGAAAAATTATGTGAGAATTTTACTAAGGAAATGCAAGGTGAGTTTGAAATTAGCATGATGGGAAAGTTAAGTTTCTTTCTTGGTCTGCAAATCAAGCAATGTGAAGATGGGATCTTCATAAACCAAGCTAAATACATTAAGAAAATCCTGAAAAAGTTTGGCATGATGAATGTGAAATCAATTGGAACACCTATGAGCTCCTCTACAAAGCTTAATAGAGATAAGTGATAACTCTATTATATAGAGTTGTCTTACATATTTTTTAGCAGAAAAATAGCTATGTTTGTCATGACCCAAATGCAAGGAGTCCATGACTGGGGCACGAGCCTAGTAAGTAAGCTCACTAGACCTAAGTAAGCCATAGAGTCCAAAATCATATAACATAAGACAATGGATTTAATAAATCAAATATTCATCATAAATTCAAACATAAATATATTAACCTTTATACATAGTTTATACAAATGGTCAAAAGGCCATGCATTAGCCAATCAAGGTAGGTTCGTACATAAGAACCCTTACACAAAATATAACATGGCACTTAGTGCCTACATACATTATCCACAACGAAAGGCTTTAATTGACTCAGCGAAGTGACCAAAACGGGAAACCTACAAAAAGCCAAAATCGATTTATCACTAGATGACCTTTACCACACTGCTCTATAAACTATTTATCTGTAAATAGTATACAAATGGCTGAATACTATAATACTCAGTGAGTGGTGCAAATAAACAAAATCATATGTGTTTATATAAAATATATGCAATTTTCATTCAATGAGATGTTCCAACAAACATCTCTAAATACATAGCATATCATTATCCCTAAATCTCCAATATGAGGGCATATCATCATCCTCAATGTCTCCAAAAATCATCACACATATCACTATGCTTACCCTCGAAGTCGATCAAAATTATTCAAATCATTCTCCATGGAACACTTTAGTTGTCAAAGTATCACATCAGAATCATCTCACATTTATCTAAGCCTTTCCATGGCTATCTCGCATGATATACAAATCAGATCAATGAGTCATCTTCCCCTGTACATCAACAAATCACACTCGGTGACCAACCAATGAAGAATAAGATCACGCTCAGGGCAAAGCTATCATGAACCAATTTTTGGGCCATGACCGACGCATGGGCCCAATGGGCATAACCCACGAAGCCTAAGTAAGCCTATTTATATGATCCTGCTCATCATTCCATCAATTATTCTTAAGGTCACATTTCGTAATTCTAACCTAAAAGTACTTTAATATTGTGCTATAGTAACCAAGTACTACATTTACACTAAGCCCAAAATAATGTTAACCATTGCCAACTCATGGTGGCATTACCAATCCAAATATTCATATATTGTCTAATACATATATCTTAGTACCTTATATCACATGAACTTATTCACAAGCAAAAATGACTCTTGACTTCCAGTGGAGTGACCATGATGAAGGTGCAGCTACTGAATGCCATGGATACCTACTGAAAAGATTATACGGGGACACCTCTATCTAGGTTTCAACCTCCTCCGGATCTGAAAGCATGAAGTTAAAAATAGTGAGTATAAGCTCAGTGAGTGAACATAAAAAGGGAACAAGCAATTGGTAAAGAAAATTTTGGAACTTATGATGTATTTGTTTTAAAAATAGTGCAATTAAGTTAATTTCTTATTAAAAAACCCACATTTTAAACTTTGATTAATAGCTTCAAAGTGCTGAAAAAACCCATGAACAATCCATGAAGTTAAATGGGTAAAAATCTATCAAAATCAAGCAAAGTAACAAGCATGACAACAAGTTTCTCGCTACAACGAGAAACATTCATGGTTTGCATATGTTTCGATTTTTCAAGCATATCTCCCACAACCAAAGTCTAATTGACATGATTTCTAGGTCAATAGAAAGCTAAGAGGTGAGCTACAATTGTAATGTTGACCACTTTGCCCAATTCTATTTGGAAAGTTGATAAAATATTTTTCAAAATGAAAGCACTTTTTCGCTGCAACGGTAAGGCATTCTTGGCATGCACATGTCTTGATTTTTCCAGTATATCTCATGCTACAATCGAGAGTTTCTGCCTGCAGCGAGAGTCTATTCTCACTATAGCAAGATTCAGGACAAATGACCATTAAGGGGTTTTCACATGCCACAAAATCCATCCCTACCATATTGCACATCAAAGTGAACACATTGACAATAATCAAGTTATCAACATTCAAAACAATCACATATTATAGTTATAAACTTGCTATCACATATACATATATAAACACATATAAAGAAGTACACCACTCCACTTCATTCATCGTCATGTGCGCTCCTTACTCGTACATTTCAACATCATCAGCTTATGTGCACTCCCTACTCACACATAGCTGGGTCATCATTAGCTCATATGCACTCCCTACTCGTACATAGACGGGTCATCATCGGCTCATGTGCACTCCCTACTCGCACATAGCCGGGTCATCATCATCACACAATATTATTTATCAAGGTACAACATATACTCATATATATATCCATAAAATAGAAGAGCACATGGTTTCATCTTTTTTCCCATTTCACAACATCTAAACATTTTATCAAGAGCTTGTTCCCAAGGTACCTATTTTTGAAGAAAAGTTGGATAAAATCATTCAAATGTTTTGTTCAAATACATTCACATTCCTAAAACAAATTTGAAATGCAAGTTCACTCACTGGTCTTTATTGATGTTTTGATCAACCCTAGCTTCAACTAATGTTCCGGATGGGGATGTGGAGCCTTGTTAGAATTTGGTCATCTTTTTAATTGAATTCTCATTAAAGATTATTTAAGCTAGTAAAGGAAATCATTATCTCTTTCTCTCTCCACACATTCATCTAGTGAGAGAGAGTATGAAAGTAAGATGTTTTAAGGGTTTTAAGGTGAGAAAGTGAAATGCACAAATATTAGCTCTATTAGTTTTTGATGATTATAAAGCATTCCCATTCTTGTGTGTCTAACATTTCTTTTCAAGTGTGCAAGACAAATGTTTATAAAGAAACAATAAGTCAATCTTTCAAATATGCACATAAGAGGTTGATATGGATAAGGAATAAGATTGATCAACATAAAGGAAGCTCTTTGATTGAATAATGAAGAACATTGGTTGGCCAAAATTTAAATTAGAGAAGTGGCGAACTGAAGCATATTGAGAAACATAACTAACTTAGTCGACCAACAAAATGAGTTAATCAACTAGGTGGTCTTTGCCAAAATCTGTGGTCAAGACAGAACCAACTTAGTTGACTAAGGAAAAATGTTAGTCGTTTAAGAGCTCTTTGTCTACAACTTGCACAAGACCACTACAAGACAGATTAACGGCGATAACCTACCCTAAACTGTTTCTAACGATCACAAACTGCCCAACAGCCATTAAACATGCTTCTCCAAGTATAAAAGATCTTCAAATGGCTAGGAACCAACTTTTGGAAGATTATTTAGAGATTTCATCATATTCAAGCCAAGAAAGAGCATAAAACTTAGAAATTCTTTATACTCTTCACTGCACTCAAATGCTTATCTTTTGTATTTGCATTCAACACTGAACCATGTACCACTTAGATCAATTTGTGATCATAGGTACTTTTTTTTCTACTTATCTCCGTATTCTTATAGTGAGGGATTCACTCTAAGTGGTTGTTTCAAGCTAGGTTGCTCAAAAAAGTGAAGGTTCTAACTTGGCCTTGAAAACTTAAGTATTGGGTTTTGGTTGAGCCCTTGAAAAACCATTATTGTAGGTTGTGGTTGAGCTTTTGAAACACCACTTTGGGTTATAGTTGAGCCTGGGAAAAACTAGTGTAAAGGATTTGGCTAAGCCTGGTAAAAGCCATTGTAAAAGCTTGGTGGGAGCTTGGTAATTCTATCTTTTGATAGTGAATCTTGGTGAAATCCTTGGCTGTCTGATCAAGGTAGTGGATGTAGGTTTTGGACCGAACCACTTTAAATCCTTTGTCTATTATCTTTCTTGTTTTACCTTGTATTAAGATTGGATCTTAATCTTGCTAAAGAGTCGGATTAGTGCTATTGCCCCCCTCTACCACTCATATTTAGGACCAACAATTGGTATTAGAGCTAATTCTCTGTTCTTAAAGGTCTAACACCTTTAGGGAAGATCCAATGGCTCTTCAAAAATCAATTGTGGCTAAGGGATAATCTACAAATAGACCACCTATGTTTGATGGCTCTAATTACCCTTATTGGAGAACTAGAATGTCAATATACATTAAAGTTATAGATTATGAAATGTGGGATGTCATCACTGATGGTTCTTTTGTTCCCTTAATTGTAAATGTTGTCACAAATGAGTTACTGCTTAAGCCAAGGTTTGAGCGAACCAAGGCTGAAACTAAGAAAGTACTAACCAATTTTAAGGTCATCAACAACTAGCATTGTGCCTTGACCCCCACAGAGTTTAACAAAGTGTCAAGCTATTCAATAGCAAAGCAAGTGTGGGACAAGTTAAGGATAATTCATGAAGGGACTACTCAAGTTAAGGAGTCCAAGATAGTCCTCCTAACTTACAATTATAAGATGTTTAAAATTGAGCCTGGTGAAGACATCACCAGCATGTTTGAAAGGTTCACAAACATTACAAATAAACTTAGTTAGTTAGGAAAGCCTATTCCTGAACATGAATTAGTAAAAAGATTTCTTAAAAGTCTTCCTAAATCTTGGAAGCCAAAAGTGACTGCCATTAGAGAAGCCAAAGATTTAAATATTATCACACTTGATGAAATATACGAGTCTCTCCTCACTCATGAGTTGGAACTAAAGGAAAAAGAAGAGGAAGATAGGAGAAAAGCAAAAAAAAAAAAAAAAGAACAGTGCACTTAAGGCCAACATCTTAGAAAAAGAGTTGGAAGAGCTCTCATGTGATGACGATGAAGAGCTAGCACTTGTTGCAAGAAAATTCAGAAATTGATAGGCAAAAGGAATGGACGAATAGCTAGAAAAGGCTTCAAAAGATATCAAGGTCTTTCATGGAAAAGAAACAAAAATGATTCTAGTAAAAAGGAGGAACTGATTTGCTACGAATGCAAGAAACCAGGCCACTTTAAATCTAAAAGTCCTTTACTAAAAAATGAGACAACAATGAAAAATAAAAAGTCAAAAATGGCAATGGTAGCTACAGCTTGCTCAAATAATGACTCAAGCACTGAAGCTGATGAAGAAAGCTCAGAGGAGAGAGCAAACATTTGCTTAATGGCTTGGGATGATGAAACAGAGGTATGCTCATCACCTTGTGATATCTCGATGAATGACTTACAAGATGAGTATTGTCACGACCCGAAAGTTCCCATCTAGCCCGTGACAACCGTCGCGAAATCTCGATAGGTATTCTTACCCCGAACACCGATCGAAACCTCGCAAGGCTTTTGTATCGGCTTCCACATCTCCCTGGTGAGCAACAGTTATTAAATTTCACATTTCAAAAATCAAAAGTTATTTTCAAATTCAAAAAAATGAAAATATATTATCTCCTAGCTCATAGGGGCATTTTCGTCATTTTCCCTTGAAAACCCCAAAACCAAGTAAAAATATAGAAAATGAGTAGAAAACATATATTTTATAATTTAAAGTAATTTTAGAAGTCTAAAATGTTCATTTGAAGTAAAATTTTAACTGTTTTAATATAATAAAATTTTTCAATAAAACAAATTATTTTCTTATAAGAGAATTTTTATACCGCTATTGAGAATTAATTTTCACAGCATAAAAGATAATTATATTAATGCATACTAAGATACAAATGACCAAAGTATGAAATTTAAATTACAGTGACACGCGGGTCCCCGACTGACCAATTATGATGAAAGTAGTGAACCTACAGTTTTTCTAAAAGTGCAATCTAATTGCAGTCCTCGATGCAACCGGTTATCTACAACCTATCCTGAGCTTGAAATATAGATAGGAACACGAGTGGGATGACGTAATCCCAATGAGTAAATAATTACCATCGAAAGCATCTAAAGCCTAGTAGATGGAGACAACATAAAAACGTTATATGTCAATAATATTCATAACTCAAAATTTGTTTCAATCCATTCCAACCAATTTATTTTCATCAAAACTTTCCGACTTATGAATTTCTTAAACTTGGCCCCTGCCAAAATCATTCTCGGAGATACCTTGGCCAAGGCATCTAACCGAGACCGCCAAGGCTGTTAAATGTCCCATACCCATAACCATGTTTTCACCTCTGACACCCAACCGTTCCTTGGCGTTGGCTGATTCTCACTCTCACGTGGTGGTCCGAACGTGAGGTGCACTGAAATTTTTACATCATGAGATACTTCACCCACATCTCCCCTTGGAGGTATGTATATAATTAATTAGGTTACCATGCCCCTCTCATAGGCAATCCATGGAAACCCCTATCATTGCAGTGATCGTTTAATATACCACCAGACCTATAAAATTTTCATTAGCGTAATGTGGCAAATAAAATTTAATCTAGTCTATCGAGACCAAACCAAAACAGTTCATATATTTCATGTCAACCCCAAAAATTTAACCATCATGCTACCATAGTGTCATAAGCCACAAATTGAATAACATATAAAATCATAAATTCAACACAGTCTTCATATACTTAGTTTTCCCAAAACAATATTTGATTTCAAAACCAGTATAAATATCATTTTTTATTAAAAGACATTTTAATCGGAAAACATAATATTTTATAATTTAAACTCACCAGTCAAGAAAGCATCAAATAAATATAATTACTCTAGCTATTTAAGACGATAAATTGTCCACTCACAATATTAGGAGTGGAAATACTCCTATTTCCAGTTTGTGGGTACAGTCATTTACCCGTATCCAATGGCTCATCACCTATACATAATTTTTGACACATTTTCAACTATTTGTGTCAAATCACAATAAATGATTTCAGGCTCTACATGATGCATGGAAATAAGATAAAATGATTCGGATAGTCGTTTAATCACGGTGTCCGATCGACCCGCCTACACACTATCTAAATTGCTAAAACCTTCCATTCAACTCTGATTTAACCCATTTCAATTTCTAATAGTCCAATTATATCCACAATACTCAATTACTATAAATGTGGGTCAGTGTATCTGTCCTACACCACAAATTACCCTTTTACCCGTATAGGTAAATTTTGTATCTTTGCAGCAAAAATTCCTATTTAATTTCTAACCTCACCAAACATCAAATATCACCAAAATAACATGAAATATCATCAATTTCAGCATCAATTCTCCCCCTAGAAAATTCAGCCTAAATGGGTTAAATGAAGAACATATTGTGTTCTTGTCGATTTTCACACCATTTATCATAAACCAATTTAAACACTAACATTCTTAATTCCCTCACCATAATTCATCCTTGCTTAACCCATTTCACTTGAAATGAAATCATTTCATTCTCAACACACTCACTAAGAAATTTAGCCTATGAAGGATTGTGGAGGAAATAAAATTTTTCTTATTGTTTTGTTTCCAAAACATGATTAATCACCTTTAAACATCAACATAGTTCAAAATCAAGCCATTTCCATCATCAAATCTCTTCCATACCCATTCGGTCAGACCTTAATTCCTCATGAAAACATGTCATTCATTCATGGAAATAAAGAAATAATGCATGGGTAAGCTAGGTTTCAAGGAAAATTAAAGAAATTTCAACTTACTTAGCTTGATTCTTTGATTTTTCTCACTTTTCCTTTGATTTTCCACCTAGGTTTTTGGTTTTTTCCTTTGTTCTTCCTTTCTTCTTGTTGCTGGTTGCTTTGGCCGAATATGGTGAGAGAAAATGGGTTTTATGGGCTGATTTTTATGCCTTTTTATAAAGAAATAATAAAATATTAAAAGTATGCCACATGGCATTTTCTAATTGGCTCATTTTTTAAAATATTTGACTTTTAATTCTTTAATTCTCCACAACACAATTCTCATATTTATCCATTCCCAGCACAAATAAAATCCACCAATTTGACAAGTACTGGGGGTAAAAATTTATCGTTTAACCCCTAAGGCGGTAAAATTACAATTTTGCCCATATACTCTGAAAAGTACCGAAATTACATTATTTTCACTCTCCAACCTCAAGTTACACTCCAATTGATCAATCTTAGTCAAATAGGGCCAAAATCTTTTCTAAAAATTATCGTTTTATCCTCTAGTGGCAAAATTACCGTTTACCCTTGTACCCGAAAAATACCAGAAATTAACATTTTTCACCACTAAACCTCATAATATGTTTCAAATGATCGCATTATATTTCAAATTATTAATCTTGGTCAAAATTTTCATCAAACAACTAAATTTAAATTTTAAGTGGTAAAATGACCATTTTACCCCTAATCGATCAATATTTTCAATTGACTCCAAATCGACCCTCGAACTCCAAATCACTATTTTAAGTCATCCCTTGATTGTGAAATTTCCAATTTCACTTTAAAATTCCTATTTTAATTAGTTCGAGGTATAAATCAAATTATTTGTACTACTAAGTACAATACCGACTTTCATTCTTTTTTTTGGAATATTCTAGTATACCGGTGTGATGTGGAGTATATAATTGACATGATAGACATTTCAATGCGAGGCTTGACAAGTATGACAGCTTATGCGATGAATTTGAAAGTCTGTTTACAAAGTACAAAACGTTAAAGAAAAAGGTTGCATTTCTTGAAAAAGATTTGGAAAAGATAAAACATGATTTCAACTCGATTTTTGAGGAAAGAAATCTTTTGCAAATTGAGTTAGAGCACTCAAAAAAATATTTTGAAATTATGAAAGTGGAGCTAGAAAATAAATCAGTTGCATTATAAAATTCCCTTGATGAAAATGCATTTCTTAAGTGTGTGAAAAATGATACATTAGAGAAAAACTCTTCTGCTTAGAAAAATAATCAGAATGCATCATCTAAATGCTATTGTTGTGGAAAACATGGGCATTTATCCTATGATTATGTTAGAAATAAAAACATGCAGAAAACTAGAAAGATTTGGGTGCCACAAGGCTCATATATTGCCATTAACACTTAAGGACCCATCAAAGTATGGGTACCTATCAAGAAGAACTGAACAATTGTTTTGTAGGTTGAGTTGCACCTACAGGAGACATGCTCAAAAGCTGAACACAAGAAGAAATAGCCATGGTACATGGACGGTGGCTGCTCATGACACAAGATAGAGGATGAAATGCTGTTTGCTTAACTAGACAAGAGAAAGAGAGGCACCGTATCCTTTGGAGATGATTCAAAAGGTAGAATCCATGGGATATGTACGGTTAGTAAGAACTCTTGCACATAAATCAGTCATGTGTTATTTGTTAAAGGCTTGAAACATAATCTGTTAAGCATTAGTCAACCGTGTGATAAAGAATTTAAAGTTTGTTTTGATTTCAACAAATATGAAGTAATAGATATAGGCACTAACAAAATCACCTTCATAGGAAAAAGATTGAAAAATATGTATGTTATCTTTCTTGAAGATCTATAGAAGAATAGTGAAATGTGCTTAGTAGAAAATGCTAAAAATGACAACTGGTTGTGGCATAGAAGACTAGGACATGTAAGTTTAAATAACATGTCAAAGTTGATTAAGAAAAATGTAAAACCCTACTATATAAGATATATGCCATGTTATGCATGTGTTAGATGGAATGTTTGTATACTTGAATGACTCGAAAAGATATTAAAAGTCAATATTGTACCTAAATGTACGACTAAGTGGAATTATGCCTCGAACTAGTTAAAATGGGGATTTTAAGGTGAAATTAGAAATTTCACAGTCCAAGGATGGCTTAAAATGGTAATTCAGAGTTTAAGGGCTAATTTGGAATCAATCGACAATATTAACCGATTGGGGGCAAAGTGGTCATTTTGCCACTCAAAGTTGAAATTTGGTTATTTAATGAAAATTTTGACCAAGATTAATCATTTGAAGTATAATATAAGGTTTAGTGATGAAAAATTTTAATTGTTGGTATTTTTGGAGCATAAGGGCAAAACGATAATTTTACCGCTCAAGGATAAAATGGGAAGTTTTAGAAAAGATTTTGACCCCATTTAACTAAATTTGATCAATCATAAGGTACTTTAAGGTTGAAAAGTGAAAAAAATGTAATTCTGGAACTTTTCGAAATATAAAGGTAAAATCGTAATTCTACTACCCGGGGGGCAAAATTGTAATTTTGCACCGCTCAACACATGTCCAGCATATGAAACACATTTATTATTATTGTGCATAAGAGAGAAATCATGTGTGGTGGAGAATTAAAGTTTAAAAGTTAAATATTTAAAAAAATAAACCAATGGTAAAGTGACATGTGGCAAGTTTAGATTATTTTAATATTTTGTTATAAAAATCAGCATAAATCAGCCCATTCTCACTATAAGGGTCGGCCAAGCAAGAACACAAGAGAGGAAAGAAAGAAAATAAGGAAAACAAACCCTAGCCAAGGAAAATTCAAGAGAAAGTGTGAAAATTCAAGGAATGAAGCTAGGTAAGGTGAAATTTCTTTATTTTTCTTTGAGATTTACACTACCCACGCTATATTTTCTCATTTCCATGGTTGAAATCAAAGTTTGAAAATAGGTATCATGCTGACTGTACATGGGGGAAGGATTTTTAGGCTTGAATTTAGTTAGATTTCTTGTTAGATTAGTGTTTTTAGTTAGTTAGTTATGTGTAGAGTGAAAAATGAGCGAAGAAAATTGCATAAACTTTGGTACTCTTCAATGGTCGAATGCCCCATGTGGTGTGTGTGTGATGGATTGATTTCATTTCAAGAGAAATTGTTTAGAAAATGATGAATTATGGTGATAAAATGGAATAGGAAAATTTTTAGTGATGATGCCCCATTATGGCCGAGTTTCCCATGAAGAAATGGGAAGATAATTGTGCTGAATGTTGTGTTATTTAGCTTGTGTTTGGTGATTTGAGGTATTAGAAAGGAAATGGAGTAGTTTGCAATTAAATTGGACACATTGGCCATTTAATTGGGTAATAGGCCGAATTGGGTCAACACTGCGTTTAGGCGATGTTCAAACAATTTGCATTGCATTTCATGCCTTAGTATAGGGTCAAAATTAGTTTATTACAATTTAGGGGCAATGTAGTAAATTTCTTGACTTTGTGTTGTGTCAAGGTGGTGAGTCCTTCGAGAAAGGCAATAAAATTGCACCCGAGGATCACTGGTCAAAGTACTTGAATCCGAGTTCTGAAAACAATGAGTAAACTTACTATCATCTAAATTATCTAAAATGGTTTTTGTTTATTATTATGAATTTTATGGAAAATGGCTTTAAAAAGGAAAACTTTCATGCTTTATAAATAAATGGGTTTAAATAAAATTACCTTGTAAGTTGTTTTGAAATTAATTATGAGTTAGAAAATAGAGTACTTGGAGACTGTTTATTATTGTGTGATAAATTGTATTTTGGTCTAAATGGCTTATGATAATTGTGCATGATTGGCTGATGGGTTATTGTGTTGTAAAAATATATGCAATGCTGTTTGCCGTGTAGGCTGGTTAGTATTAAAATGGTCTAATCATGCTGCTAAAATTTCTGATTTATTGGTAGGGTTTATGAGCTACTGCAGTAGGCGAGTTTCCGTGGATTGGGCCTATTTAGAGGGGCATGGTAAACCCCCTATAATATACCTCTGATGAGAGGCGCAAAGGGTAACTCCGAAGGTATGACAGAGTTCATCTCACGCTGAACTACCACGTGAGGGTGAACTCCACTAACGCTAAGGGATGGCTGAAATTTGAGAAATTGTGGAATTTAAACAACCTTGGTGGTCTCGGCGGGATACCTCTGATCAAGGTGTCACCGAGTATGATTTTGTTGATATAAGCCAAGTTTTCAGAAATTCATAAGCCGTAATAATAATTCTTCGTGGAAAGTGAATTTATTTTACCTAGTGAAAAGAACTGAAATATTATGAACTATTTTATGATGGTTTATTTATTCGTCTCCATTTACTCGCCTTTGGATAGTTTGGATGGTATCTGTTTACTCACTAGGATTTTATGATCTCACCACCCACATTTCCTCACATTTTAGCCACAGGAAATTCCATAGTTAGCAGATTTTATCAAGGACCTTCAATTGGACTTGAATCGACAAAAGCTGTAGGTTCCTAGCTTTTCATGCATTTTGGTTAGTTGTTGGCCCACGTGTCACTGGAATTTAAATTTCATACTCTGGTTATTTGTATTATAGTATGTAATAATATATTTAGCTTTTACGCTGCAAAAATTATTTACCGATGGCTTTATAAAAAAATTTGTTTTATGAGAAACTAGATTATTTTATTGAATATTTTATTATATTCAAATAGTCAAATTTTTACTTCAAACGAACATTTTTGTGAGACCCTGTTAGATTGGTTAAAAGCTGGTATTGTACCTAGTGGTACGATTAAGTTAAATCGAACCTTGAACTAGCTCAAATAGAAATTCTAAGAGGAATTTTAAAATTCTGAAACCCACAGAATGCCTTAAAATAGTGATTCGGAGTTCAAGGTCCAGTTTGGAGTCAATCTGAAAAATTGACCGATTAGGGACAAAATGGTCATTTTGCCATTTGATGATAAAATGGAGATTTTTAGCCAAGATTTGATGACATTGGACCAAAAATAATTTTATGAAATACAGTTATGATTATTGGATTATAAAATGATGTTTAGTAGTGTAAAGTTGTGATTCTCGGTGTTTTTAGAACACAAGGGCAAAATGATAATTTTGCCACTAGAGGACTAAACGGGAAGTTTTTTGAAAGGATTTTGCCCCATTTGGTTAATATTGATCAATATTAGTGTTATTTGAGGTTGAAAAGTAGAAATAATGTGATTCCTGTATATTTCGGAGTATAGGGGCAAAATCGTAATTTTACCATCCCGGGGCAAAACCGTAATTTTCCACCACCAGAACACATTTTTCCAGCCATGGTCATCTTTTGATCATATCATGATTTAGAAAAATCATGTGGTGGAAAAGAATTGGAAGAAAAAGTCAAAAAGTTAGAAAAAATGGGCAAATAGGCATGCGACACGTGGCATGCTTGATTATTTTATTATTAAAGCTTAAAAATCTGCCATTTCAACCCACTTTCTCTCTCTAATTTCGGCACACACCAGATTGAAGGGAAAGGAAAGAAGAACAAAGGAAAAAAACAAGAAAACCTAGGTGGAAATCCAAGGAAAAGTGAGATTTTCAAGGAAAATCAATTGAAAATGGTAATAATTCTTCACTTTGGCTTATGATCTACAATACCCATGCTTTTGTTCTTGATTTCCATGGTTGAATATTGAGATATCATGATGAGTTCAACTCTGAAAAATGGGCATGGATGAGGAATGATTGTTGGATTGGCTTGATTCTATACTATGTTAGTGTTTGGAGATAGGTTAGCATGTTAGTAAGCAAAACCGTAGAAAGACAATTTGATTTCCCTATGAATCACTCAAGACCGAACCTAGGATGTTGAGAATCAATGAGAAATTGTTTCATTTCAAATGAAATAATTTCATTTGAAACGAAATAAATTAGAAAATGACAAGTTAAAGTGAAAAAGTTTAGTAGGAAAAATTATAGTGCTAATGCACTGTAATGACCGAATTTTTATCCAAAGAAATTGAAAGGTTGAAATGCTGAAAAATTGTTATTGAGAAATGGTATGTGGTGAATTAAGTTATTAGAAAAAGAATGGTGCAATTTGGAATCAAATCGGACGTATTGGCCAATTAATCAGGTAATCGGTAGAAATTAGGCAATACCGCCTTAAAGCGATAATCGGACGCATCTTTCATTTGCCTACCATGCTTTAGCAATTTAAATTAGTTTATATTAGCTTAAGGGCAATATAGTAAATTTTCTAATTTTATTTTGTGTCAAGATGGTGAGACGTCCGAAAAAGGCAAAGGAATCATGATTAGGGACTATTAATCCGAGTGCACTCGAAATCCAGATTTTTGACATTATGAGTGAATTTGCGTTTCAATTTATTTTGGGAAATGTACGTGTATTGAAATGGATAATCTAAACGATTTTATCCGAATTTCTAAAAATACGTGCCTGGAAACAAGCCTTTGATAAAAATGTTTTGATGTGTGAATTGTGATATGCATAAAGGCATGAATTCATGTGCTCTGTAATATGCTGCTATATATGTGTGTTGATGTGTGATATGTACCGACCAATAATATTGTGTGATAATTCTAACCGCACATGTGTACAATGTGGGGAGCATATGTCGGTGATGATGGGTGTAGAGATATGGAGAGTGATATTGTTCGTGCACGATGTGCACCCTATAACTCCAGCTATGTGCGCAATGTGGGTGTTGCACATGAGCTGGTGAGATTGAGTGATATTGTTTGTGCACGAGGTGCACACAATAACTACAACTATGTGCACGATGTGGGGGTTGCACATGAGCTAGTGAGATTGAGTGATATTGTTTGTGCATGAGATACACACGATGACTCCAGCTATGTGAGCGATGTGAGGGTTGCAGATGAGCTGGTGAGATAGTGGGATATTGTATTCCTCTGAGTGCATATGTATGAAATTGAATACTCCTTCGTTGTGAATTAATTTGAGTTGAGGGAAGGGGTTTGATAATAAATTGGATCAAAAAATATTTTGTTCCAAATGTGTGCATCATGGTTTAAAAATACTTCTTTGATATTATTGCTTGTTTCCACCTAATGTTCACTCATTGAGTTTTGTACTCACAGTTTTAAAAAATTCATGTTTTCGGATCAGCAGATTGTAGAATCCTAGATCGCAGGATCACTGAAGTTCATCTCCTGGTAGGTGTCCAGCATTCAATAGTTGCCCATTTTTATTGTAAATATTTCCGTTAGAAGTCATGGCCCTTTTGTATTGTGGTTATGTACATGTAATGTACATTGTCAAAGTTTATGTTTGACTGGTATGAATGTAAATATGTGTGTGTAATGTAAATTGCTAAATACATGACTGGTATAGTGCATGTGCATTATTATCTATGATGCCATTGGGAATTGGCTTTGTGAGCACATTGAGTGCATTACGGGTGTATGCATCACACAGTCGTACAGTAAATAAAGTAAATGAAATTAGGCTTGCTTGAGCTTAGTGAGCTATGCTCATTGGGTTCTTGCGCCGGTCATGGCCAGGGAGTTGGGTCGTGACAGACTTGGTATCAAAGCCCTAGGTTGTTAGGTCCTAGGGTGTTATGGTCAGGTCCAGCGGAGAGTCGGGTTTTTATGTGGGATTTTTGATTATGAACTGTGAGCCGCGACACATTTCATAATTGAGAAACTGCATAAATTCCCAATCTTAGAAACTACCTTATTTTTAATTGTATTTAATAACGGGTGTTGCTCTTGTCTAGCTAAGAATGCCACCTAAGACATGGGCCGCGTCAAGACAAGTGGGAGAGCAAAATGTCCCCACTGAGATGATCGATAGGCCACGGGCACCCACCCGTGAAGGGCGAGGTAGACGTGGTAGGGTCACTAGGTCGAGGAGGGCAGATACGGTCAGGAGTAGGAGAGAGGATAGATAGTCTATAGATGAGGTGGATAGACCACTGACTAGAGGCGTTACTATTGAGGACTTGGCGATGCGTCTACAAGGAGTCAACGGGTTGTAGAAATGATGGCAGCTTGTATGGAAGGTATACAGAAAATAGTAGAGATGAGACATGTGGAACAAGAGGCCCCTAGTTCTCAAGGCCAGACAGACCGTCAACCTCCCGAGAGTGACAGAGGTCAAGTCGAAGTTTCACTCACTAACTTCCTGAAACTCAAGCCTCCATCATTTACGGGGTTGGATGTGTCAGAGAAACCCCAGGTTTTCTTAGACAAGATGGAAAAGATTTGTAACGCTATGGGATGCTCTAGTTCTAGATCAGTGGAGCTAGTAGCTTTTCAGTTGGAAGATGTAGCATAAGAATGGTACGACTCCTTGCGAAGAGGTAGGCCGACAAATGCTACACCACTGACCTGGAATGAATTCAGTATAGTTTTCCTGGATTGATTTTTATCGCACAATGTGCGAAGTACCAAAGCTAGAGAGTTTGAGGCATTGGTGCTGACTCCGAGCTTGACGGTGTCAGAGTATGATATAAAATTTACACAGTTGTCTAGATATGCACCTTATCTAGTTTCCACCGAGGAGATGAAAATCCAAAGGTTTGTGTATGGATTAGTGGGATCACTATTTAAGGCTGTGGCCTCTCGAGATTTCCATGCTTACTCTGCGGTCGTGGATTATGCTCAACGGATTGAGATAAAGACCAATGAGAGCAGGGCCGCAAGAGATAGAGCAAAATGGGCCAGGACATATGGTTATCAAAGCCGCAAAGACTTCGATAGTAGAATTTCATTCTTTAGCCGTCAAGGGCCACAGAGGGGATCAAGGTTTCCCTAACGGGAAAGTGATGTGATGAGTGTCAGTGTTGGATCAGGACAAAATACTTTTAGTGGAAGGAGGAAGCCGTAGGATTCCAGATAGAGTAGTGAAGCTATCCCTTCCTGCGATAATTGTGGGAGACCATACAAAGGACAATGTTATCGTCCTGTAAAGACTTCTTTTAATTGTGGCCAGCCTAGACATATTTGGAGGAACTGCCCGACAGCCCAACAACCGCAAGGTTCAGTTTGCGGTTCTACTCAGCTAGCTTTGTCTACTCCTTCGGTAGCTGTCTTAACTGGCCAGAAAGTTAGCGAGACACGAGGTAGAGGTACTGGTGCTTCTTCTCGGGGTAGATCAGCTGGGTCTGGACATCAAAGTTCTGTAGGAAGAGGTCAGGCAAGGGTGTATGCTTTAACTCCCCAGGATGCCCAGACGTCCGATGCAGTAGTTTCAGGTACACTTTCCATCTATAATATGGATGCTAGAGTATTGTTTGATCCTAGATCTACTCATTCTTTTATCTCTCCATGCTTTGCATTTCGATTGGGTAAAGACTGTGTTAGGAGAGAAGAACAATTAGTGGTGTCTACTCCTTGAAAGGAGGCATTTGTGGCTGAATGGGAATATCAGTCCTACGTAGTCCAAATCAAGGATAAGAACACCCTAGTGAATTTAGTGGTGTTAAACACCTTAGATTTTGATGTGATATTGGGAATGGACTGGTTGTCACCTTGTCATGCCAGTGTGGACTGTTACCATAAGATAGTTAGATTTGATTTCCCGTGTGAGCCATCATTTAGCATTTAGGGGGATAAAAGTAATGTTTCAACCAACTTGATATCAACCATATCTTCCAGGAGGTTGTTGAGGTAGGGCTGTTAAGGTTACTTGGCAGTGGTGAGGAATAACCAAGCAAAGGTCGAAGATATAAATCAAGTGTCGGTAGTGAATGAGTTCGTGGATGTATTTCCTCAAGAACTACCGGGAGTACCTCCAAAGCGAGAGATTGAATTTTGCAAAGACTTGATTCCTGATATTAGACCAATATCCATACCCCCATATCGGATGGCACCGACAAAGCTTAATGTGCTCAAGGATCAGTTGGAGGATCTGCTAGATAAAGGTTTCATTCACCCCAGTGTCTCACCAAGCGGAGCGCCAGTGCTATTAGTAAAGAAGAAAGATGGGTCACTTAGACTATGCATTGACTACCGACAACTTAATAAGGTAACGGTGAAGAATAAGTACCCATTCCTAAGAATAGATGACTTGTTTGATCAGTTACAAGGGGCACAATGTTTCTCTAAGATAGATTTGCGATCTGGGTATCATCAATTGAGGATCCGGAATGAGGATGTGCCATAGACCGCATTTCGGACCAAGTATGGTCATTATGAGTTATTGGTGATGTCGTTTGGGCTTACTAATGCCCCTGCAGCCTATATGGATTTGATGAACCGAGTGTTCAAGCCATACCTGGACAAGTTTGTAGTGGTGTTCAATGATGATATCCTGGTCTTCTCGAGGAGTCGAGAGGAGTATGAGCAGCATCTTAAGATAATGCTCCAAATTTTGAGAGAATATCGATTGTATGCCAAGTTCTCCAAATATGAGTTCTGGCTTGAAAGTGTTGCATTCTTGGGACATGTGGTATCTAAGGATGGGGTATAAGTAGATCCAAAGAAAGTCGAGGCAGTGGAGAAATGGCCAAGGCCAACATCAGTTACAGAGATTAGAAGCTTTTTAGGGTTGGCAGGCTACTATCGTTGATTTGTTAAGGATTTCTCCAGAATAGCCGCCCCTCTAACCAAGTTGACACGTAAGGATACAAAATTTGTGTGGTTAAATACTTGTGAAGACAGCTTTGAGAAGCTTAAGACATGTCTCACCACAGCTCCAGTGTTGAGCTTACCACAGGGCACAGGGGGTTATACAGTATATTGTGATGCCTCGTTGGTTAGTTTAGGATGCGTGTTAAGGCAACACGGGAAGGTGATTGCATATGTATCAAGACAACTTAAAAGGCATGAACAGAATTACCCTGCACAGGATTTGGAGATGGCAACAATCGTGTTTGCCTTGAAGATTTTGAGGAATTATTTGTATGGTGAGACTTGTGAGATATATACAGACCACAAAAGTTTGAAATATATATTTTAGCAGAGGGATTTGAAATTGCGGCAACGTAGATGGATGGAGTTGCTAAAGGATTATGATTGTACTATTCTTTACCATCCTAGCAAAGCTAATGTAGTGGCGGATGCCTTGAGTCGAAAGTCGATGGGTAGCCTAGCACATATCTCTACAAACAGGAGATTGTTGGTTAAAGAGATGCATAGCTTGGGAGACATGGATGTGCATTTAAAGGTTTCTGAGGCAGATGCACTACTATCTCATTTCAGAGTGAGGCATGTCCTAATGGACCAAATTAAATAGGCAGAAGGTAAAAATGGGTTCATAGTGAAGGTCTTAGAGGATCCTCAGGGAAAGAAAGAGAAGATGTTTATCAGAGGCACAGATGGAGTGTTGAGGTATGGAACCAGACTCTATGTGCCAGATAGCGATGGGCTGAGGAGAGAGATATTGGAGGAGGCTCACATGGCAGCCTATGTGATACATCCATGTGCTACAAAGCTGTATCAAGATTTAAAGGAAGTGTACTAGTGGGAATGACTTAAGAGAGATGTGGCTGAGTTTGTCTCCAAGTGCTTAGTGTGTCAACAGGTTAAAACAGAGCACCAAAGGCCTGCAGGATTACTACAGCCATTACCAGTGCCCAAATGGAAGTGGGAGCATATTGCAATGGATTTTATGAAGGGTTTGCCTCGAACTAGTGGCAGTTATGACTCGATCTAGGTCGTAATAGATCGGTTGACGAAGTCAACTCATTTTTTTCCAGTTAAGACCACTTATGGAACTGCTCAGTATGCCCAACTCTATGTGGATGAGATAATACGGTTGCATGGCATCCCTGTTTCTATGGTGTCGGATAGAGGGACACAGTTTACTAGTAGATTCTAGGAAAAGTTACGAGAAGCATTGGGCACTAAGTTGAATTTTAGTACAGCTTTCAACCCTAGACTGATGGGCAATCTGAACGAACCATCTAGACTTTGGAAGACATGTTGAGGGCATGTGTAATAGACCTTGGAGTCAAATGGGGTAGGTATTTACCCTTAGTCGAATTTGCTTACAATAACAGTTTCCAAGCTAGCATCCAAATGGCACCATTTGAAGCACTATATGGAAGGAGGTGCAGGTCACCCATTGGATGGCTAGAGGTGGGTGAAAGAAAACTGTTGGTGTCTGAGTTGGTGCAGGATGCCACTGATAAAATTCGTATGATTTGTCAGCGGATGCTTACAGCCCAAAGTAGGCAAAAGTCCTATGCGGATAACCGATGGAGGGATTTGGAGTTTCAAGTGGGAGACCATGTATTTCTAAAAGTCTCGCCAACCAAAGGGGTAATGAGATTTGGTAAGAAAGGGAAATTAAGCCCTCGGTATATGAGACCCTTCGAGATTTTAGAGAGGGTCGGAGCAGTGGCATATCGATCGGCATTACCGCCGGACCTTTCGAGTATTCACCTCGTGTTCCATGTGTCTATGTTGAGGAAGTATAATCTAGATCCTTCTCATGTGGTACGGTATGAAACTGTTCAATTACAAGATGATTTGACTTATGAGGAATAACCGGTAGCTATTCTTGACAAACAAGACAAAAGGCTTCGATCAAAAGATGTGGCTTTAGTGAAAGTGTTGTGGCAAAATCACAATAGTGAAGAAGTAACATGGCAAGCTAAGGAAGAAATGCGGACAAAGTATCCACACCTCTTCGATATGTAAAGGTAAGCCACTCTACTTTGAATTTAAATTCGGGGACTGAATTTTTATTAGTGGGGGAGAGTGTGAGACCTTGTCAGATTGGTTAAAAGCCGATATTGTACCTAGTGGTACGACTGAGTTAAATCGAACCTTGAACTAGCTCAAATAGAAATTCTAAGAGGAATTTTAAAATTCTGAAACCCACAGAATGCCTTAGAATAGTGATTCGGAGTTCAAGTTCCAGTTTGGAGTCAATCGGGAAAATTGACCGGTTAGGGACAAAATGGTCATTTTCCATTTGATGATAAAATGGAGATTTTTAGCCAAGATTTCATCACATTGGACCAAAAATAATTTTATGAAATACAGTTATGATTATTGGATTATAAAATGATGTTTATCAATGTAAAATTGTGATTCTTGGTGTTTTTGGAACACAAGGGCAAAATGATAATTTTGCCACTAGAGGACTAAACGAGAATTTTTTTGAAAGGATTTTGCCCCATTTGGTTAATATTGATCAATATTAGTGTTATTTGAGGTTGAAAGGTAGAAATAATGTGATTCCGGTACATTTCGGAGTATAGGGGCAAAATCGTAATTTTACCATCTCGGGGGTAAAACCATAATTTTCCACCACCAGAACACATTTTTCCAGCCATGGTTATCTTTTGATCATATCATGATTTAGAATAATCATGTGGTGTAAAAGAATTGGAAGAAAAAGTCAAAAAGTTAGAAAAAATGGGCAAATAGGCATGCGACACGTGGCATGCTTGATTATTTTATTATTAAAGCTTAAAAATCAGCCATTTCAACCCACTTTCTCTCTCTAATTTCGGCACACACCAGATTTAAGGGAAAGGAAAGAAGAACAAAGGGAAAAAACAAGAAAACCTAGGTGGAAATCCAAGGAAAAGTGAGATTTTCAAGGAAAATCAATTGAACAAGGTAATAATTCTTCACTTTGGCTTATGATCTACAATAACCATGCTTTTGTTCTTGATTTCCATGGTTGAATATTGAGATATCATGATGAGTTCAATTCTGAAAAACGGGTATGGATGAGGAATGATTGTTGGATTGGCTTGATTCTAGACTATGTTAGTGTTTGGAGATACGCTAGCATCTTAGTAAGCAAAACCATAAAAAGAAATTTTGATTTCCCCGTGAATCACTCAAGGCCGAACCTAGGGTGTTGAGAATCAATGAGAAATTGTTTCATTTCAAATGAAACAATTTCATTTGAAACGAAATAAATTAGAAAATGACAAATTAAAGTGAAAAAGTTTAGTAGGAAAAATTACAATGCTAATGCACTATAATGACCTAATTTTTATCCGAAGAAATTGAAGGGTTTAAATGCTGAAAAATTGTTATTTAGAAATGGTATGTGGTGAATTAAGGTATTAGAAAAAGAATGGTGCAATATGGAATCAATCGGACGTATTGGCCAATCAATTAGGTAATCGGTCGAAATTAGGCAATACCGTGTTAAAGCGATAATCGGACGCATCTTTCATTTGCCTATCATGTGTTAGCAATTTAAATTAGTTTATATTAGCTTAAGGGCAATATAGTAAATTCTCTAATTTTATTCTGTGTCAAGGTGGTGAGACGTCCGAAAAAGGCAAAGGAATCGTGATTGAGGACTATCAATCCGAGTGCACCCGAAATCCAGATTTTTTACACTGTGAGTGAATTTGCATTTCAATTTATTTTGTGAAATGTACGTGTATTGAAATGGATAATCTGAATGATTTTATCCGAATTTCTAAAAATACGTGCCTGAAAACAAGCCTTTCATAAAAATGTTTTGATGTGTGAATTGTGATATGCATAAAGGCATGAATTCATGTGCTCTGTAATATGCTGCTATATATGTGTGTTGATGTGTGATATGTATCGAACAATAATATTGTGTGATAATTCTAACCGTACATGTGTACAATCTGGGGAGTACATGTCGGTGATGATGGGTGCAAAGATATGGAGAGTGATATTGTTTGTGCACGATGTGCATCCTATAACTCCAACTACGTGCGCAATGTGGGGGTTGCACATGAACTGGTGAGATTGAGTGATATTATTTGTGCACGAGGTGCACACGATAACTACAACTATGTGCGCGATGTGAGGGTTGCACATGAGCTAGTGAGATTGAGTGATATTGTTTGTGTATGAGATGCACACGATGACTCCAGCTATGTGAGTGATGTGAGGGTTGCAGGTGAGCTGGTTAGATAGTGGGATATTGTATTGCTCTGAGTGCATATGTATGAAATTGAATACTCTTTCGTTGTGAATTAATTTGAGTTGAGGGAAGGGGTTTGATAATAAATTGGATCAAAAAATGTTTTGTTCCAAATGTGTGCATCATGGTTTAAAAATACTTCTTGGATATTATTGCTTGTTTCCACCTAATGTTCACTCACTAAGTTTCGTACTCACAATTTTCAAAAATTCATGTTTTCAGATCAGGAGATTGTAGAATCCTAGATCACGGGATCACTGTAGTTCGTCTCCTGGTAGGTGTCCGGCATTCAATAGTTGTTCGTTTTTATTGTAAATATCTCCGCTGGAAGTCGTGGCCCTTTTGTATTGTGGTTATGTACATGTAATGTACATTGTCGAAGTTTATGTTTGACTGGTATGAATGTAAATATGTGTGTGCGATGTAAATTGCTAAATACATGACTGGTATAGTGCATGTACATTATTATCTATGATGCCATTGGGAATTGGCTTTGTGAGCACATTGAGTGCATTATGGGCGTATGCATCACACAGTCGTACAGTAAATAAAGTAAATGAAAATAGGCTTGCTTGAGCTTAGTGAGCTATGCTCATTGGGTTCTTGCGCTTGTCATGGCCCAGGAATTGGGTTGTGACAATTTTATACTCTTAAATTTATTTATAATCATGAAATATGTGTTTTCTGCTCACCTATTACATTTTTGGCTGATTTCGAGATTTTCGAAGAAAAATAATGAAAATGCTCCTGTGAGACGAAAAAATAATATTTTATTGTTTTCATTTAAAAGTGACTTATGATTTCTTGAAATGTGAGATTTAATAACTGTCGCTACTTGGGGAGATGAGAAAGCTGATGCTAATCCTTGCGGGATTTCGGTTCGCATTAATGAGTGCCTATCGGGACGTCGCGACGGTTGTCATGGGCCCGATGGGAGTTTCGGGTCGTGACAATTTAGTTGGTATCAGAGCATGGTTTTGATTTTAAAGTGTTTTAAAAATTTACAATGTCAGTGTGGCCCTAAGTTAGGTTAAATTAGGTTAGATTGAATTGAGATAGATATATGCATTTACACGTAGAAATCACTTATTCTTACGGTGTATAAATAAATTAAGAAATTATCATTTGGTGACATATAGGTTGGTGGTGTTCCATACACTTGTACATCATGTCTAGAAGGAATGAAAACTCCTACACCTCTCGTAACATTAGTGAGGGATCATTAGACTCTACCGCTACAAGTAAATTGCGCTCAGAACCGAGCAGTCTAGAAAGGCATCCATTTAGAGTTCCTGATAATTGGACTCTAGCAGATTTGAAAGCAAGGGTTTGGAGCCTGAAAAGTTCTAGTGCTAGTGAAACTGATGAAATTGCTAGCAATAATGATGTTAACGTAAGTATAAGGAATTCCCTCTAGAGAGAGGCTGAAAGATGTGCTGAGGCGAGGGAAAGAATGAGGATGGCTAGAGAAGATTTTCTTAATTGGAGAGCACGTACATCAATTGTAAGACATTTTCCTTTTGGGTACAGAATAGACGCAGCACCCATAAGTGAAGAGTAATGTAGAAGGATCCAACAAGTTTGGATTAGGGAACAAAGAGAAAAATCTCAAGAAAGGAAAAAGGAATTTGAAAAGGATCTTGAGGAAAAACGAGAGTAGAGTCTTAATACTCTCGTTGAATATTGTACTATCTTAACTTTAAGTAGATGTAATGAAATAGTAGATGACAATTATCTATACAAAGGGGCTAATGGTTTGACCTTTAAAGTGTAAGACTAGATATATATATATATATATATGGAAACTTTTTGGTGGGAAGTCAGTAATGGTACAAGTAATGATCAAATCCACTAAGGAATATATTTTACAGTACTATGAAATGATTACCAATTAATCATGAAAAGGTGATATTTAAAATCTCTATTGCATATACAATTTGAAGGGTTATGGGAGGAATTAATAAGGCTATAGGTGACATTTAGAATAGATGGTGTAATTAAGTTGAAGATTGTCATCTAAGTATCGAGAGAGGTATAAATGATAGTATAACACTGTAAGCCAATAATCTAATATCAATATGACCCATTGGAAATGAATGATGGAATTTGGGAGAGATAAATATTTGATTAATAAGGATTGTGGATATAAGTGTAAAGAAAGATAATAATGAATTAAGCGACTACAAAGTCTGACAATGAATTACTCATTTAATAAACGTGATCAATCAAGAACTGATAAGTAGGGTCGAACTCTTGACAATAAGTGATATGTAATCTGGAGTATACATAGCTAAGAGCCAATTAGAGATCATTATTTAATAAAATTGCACTGAATGTTGCAGTGAAGGTATATGAATGTCAATAGTGAAATATATTCAAAGCAAGATATGTGGAGACTAAGGACTCTAATCAATAACCGCAATAGAAAGTTAACTCTACAAATGGCAGTCGCCATGATTGTAACAAGTATGGAGGTTATTAATAAATAAACATGTGTTAAATTGTTAAAGTTATAAATGGCTTTGAGGATGAGCCTATAATTGTTTAAGTCCTCAACAAACTTCTACTAGAGCATTGTGTTGAAGCAATTTGGAAACATATGAGGAAAGTATAAGAGAATATTACGTGAATTGAAAAGCTCCTACATGGACTTAGATATTGGGAGCGGTATAAAGATAAGACGTACGAGTTGAAATATGGTTATCGGTTTGGATGCTAAGTTTTGTTATTGGAGTTTTTAGTACATTAGGGAGATGTTAAAATGAAGATGATCAGTAGTGAATAATGAGAATGGTGGAATACCATGAATAATGGACAATCATGTAGGTGATAATATGTGTTGTGAATTCATTACACCGTATAGGGAAGATGTCTTAAAGTGAGACTTGAAACGCATGAATCTTGGGACATACACTTGGAGTTATAATTTACAAGTCTGAAGTATTTAAGGTATGAATAAATGGAATTAGTATTAGTCGAGGTACGTAAAAATATTAAATTAATTTATGTAGAGTATGAATGATAATAGAATGGAGGAACATAGTGCGGTGACACCATTTGGTGAAGTTGTTATACCTTATGGAGAGAATATTTTAAAGTGAAATTTACTGAGTGTTGACAAGTGTTATAGGACCAAATGAATTTGAAAATATTGACTTTGTCTATCATGTGTGATAAACCAAGAAAATATGAATAGTTATAGAAATTGTGATATAAGTTTGGAGGAAAACCAATCAAGAAAGGATGATTAAGGTAGTAACCTTAGACTGGAACACAATGTGATATATATGAAATTGAATGTATGAATTGGATTGAAGTTATTGAACTTGATTCAAAATCTTGTTAATTGGAGTTGTAAAGTTTTTGCAAAGTACCAATATGAATGAATTGAAAAATTATCTTTATTACCTTACATATGGGTGCATAAGGGAAGGAAAGTTAGAGAATTGCTGAGATGGACAAATAAAGATGAATTGATATGTGGAGCCTCAAGATGAATGATATGTCGAATAAAGTCAATTCTTAAGAGATGAAGAAGATGAGATATTAAATCATGTGAAAGGCTAAAGAGAAAGTGATGGAAAGATTAGATGAATGTACGAGATAATGATAAGAGGTTGCTGATACCGAGTAATGAAAGTGTAAATGGAGATTTCAAGAATGATATAGTAAATGAATATATATAGAATATGACTACGAAAATTTTTAAATATTGTTTTGACTTTGTTGGAAAGAAAAGGTTAGTAATAACACAAGTAAACCAATACTTGTGTGCATGAAGGTAAATGCACTGTACTAATTGGGTTGGTTATGCCCATAAATAAGTGGTGTTGGGGTTTCAAAATATTTTATATGTGAGTAAGTGATGAATCTATACAACAACTCAAAAGGAGCTAGAGGTGTTTATTTCAATTAAGTGACTATAAGATTTCAAGAGTTGATTGGATTTATCATGGTTTATAGAAATAAGCCCATGAATTACCTCAAAAATGAGTATCAATGACTATTATAATTGATGTGTGGTTGTGAAGTAAAAAGTTAGTGAATAAATTTACTCAAAGGGTGAGCTTGAATTTTGCTATGCATAGTAGGGGGAGTTACAAGATTAAAGGACTAGATGTGGTGAAATAGTTAAAGGCGTTCCTTTCAGGGTAAGAAAAGGTCTTGGGTTCGAACCTCCCTATGGCAAGTTGCAGGCTGCAAACTGTAGTGAAGACTGAGCGGGAATGATGAGGACCCAAACATAACAATACCTTAGAGAGATAATATTTCGAGTGAGATGCCACATGTGGAATTAGCAACTTGAGATTAAATGACTTGGAAACGTTGAATCTAAACTAAGTGCCATGTAGAGTTCTATAATTGAGATTAATATATACAAATTGCTTGAAAGATTAATTTAAAAGTCTATTTGGTTCAAAGTGTGACTTATGATTTAAAAGTCTATTTGGTTCAAAGTGTGACTTATGACACGAATGATCAAGTCAAGGCACATCTTTGAAGTATCAGTGATATTATAATGCAAAGACATATAATACAATGAAACCTAAGTGTATGATTGGAAATGATAGGAAAAGAGTATAAACACATAAATGATGTGAAGTTATGAGGAATGTGGATATCCATATGTGTATGTACATATGTATATATGGAGTCGATAATATGATCAATTAGAGTAAAGAATTATTCATAGAGATTTAGAATTTGAACTTGATATATTTGATGAATTATATAGAAAATGAAATGATCAGAAATCTTATTAGAAATTGATTGATGGCGACCTAAGGAAATTTGAGGAAATAATTAAAGAAATGAACTAATATGATTGAGAAGATAGAAGTTATTTAAATGCGAAATAGGTGGAAATAATTAAAACTATTAATCTTCTCTAAGGTTGAGAATACGTATAGAAATGAATATGCCATGCTAATGATACTACAAGCTATATAATAGAGTGGGAGGATAGGAATAAATGAATGCTGAAATGTTGATGAGGAATGAAGAAATAAATTGGTGATTGATATACATAGATAGGTATAAAAGGAGATCGAAATTGGTATGATTGAGATAGACTTATGGTTCGAACTTAATGATGGTAACAGAGATCATGGCTGTGAAAGATATCGTACATATGATCTTAAAGGATAATGGTAAACAAGAATGAAGCACTCAAGTTGACCTGGAGGTAAACAAATTGAAGTTCCCTATAATAGGAGATGACATAGGAAAGTGAATATCAGAGGATAAACCAATACCCCATCTTCTCTTCAAGTTTGATTAGTGAAATTTTGAGGACAAAATTTTATTCTAAGGGGGGTAATGTTGTGAAACCTGACTATATAAAATATATGTCGTGTTATCCATGTACTAGATGGAATGTTTGTATACTTGAATGCCTCAGAAAGGTATTAAAAGTCAGTATTGTACTTAGATGTATGAGTAAGTGGAATTATGCCTCGAACTAGTTAAAATACGAATTTTAAGGTGAAATTGGAAATTTCACAGTCCATGGATGACTTAAAATGGTAATTCGGAGTTCGATGGCTGATTTGGAGTCAATCGAGAATATTGACCGATTGAGGGCAAAATGGTCATTTTCCCACCAAAAGTTGAATTTTGGTTATTTAATGAAAATTTTGACCAAGATTAATCATTTGAAGTATAATATAAGGTTTAGCAATGAAAAATTTTAATTCTCGGTATTTTTGGAGCATAGAGGCAAAAAGGTAATTTTATTGCCCGAGGACAAAATGGGAATTTTTAGAAAAGATTTTGATCCCATTTGACTAAGATTGATCAATTGGAGGATAATTTGAGGTTGAAAAGCGAAAAAGATGTAATTTTGGTACCTTTCGGAGTATAGGGGTAAAATCATAATTTTACCACACCGGGGGACAAAATTGTAATTTAGCATCACTCAACACATGCCCAGCATATGAAACACATTTATTATTATTGTGGATAAGAGAGAAATCATGTGTGGTGGAGAATTAAAGTTTAAAAGTTAAATATTTAAAAAAATAGACCAATGGTAAAGTGACATGTGGCAAGTTTAGATTATTTTAATATTTTATTGTAAAAATCAGCATAAATCAGCCCATTCTCACCATAAAGGTCGGCCAAGCAAGAACACAAGAGAGGAAAGGAAAAAAATAAGGAAAACAAACCCTAGCCAAGGAAAATTCAAGAGAAAGTGTGAAAATTCAAGGAATCAAGCTAGGTAAGTTGAAATTTCTTTATTTTTCTTTGAGATCTACACTACCGATGCTTTATTTTCTCATTTCCATGGCTGAAATCAAAGTTTGAAAATGGGTATCATGCTGACCGTACCTGGGGGAAGGATTTTTAGGCTTGAATTTAGTTAGATTTATTGCTAGATTAGTGTTTTCGGTTAGTTAGTTATGTGTAGAGTGAAAATGAGTGAAGAAAATTGCATAAACTTTGGTACTCTTCAATGGACGAATGTCCCATGTGGTGTGTGTGTGTGATGGATTGATTTTATTTCATGAGAAATTGTTTAGAAAATGATGAATTATGGTGAGAAAATGGAATACGAACATTTTTAGTGATGATGCCCCAGTATGGCTGAATTTCCCATGAAGAAATGGGACGATAATTGTGTTGAATTCTGTGTTATTTAGCTTGTGTTTGGTGATTTGAGGTATTAGAAAGGAAATGGAGTAGTTTGGAATTAAATTGGATGCGTTGGCCATTTAATCAGGTAATAGGCCGAATTGGGTCAACACTACGTTTAGGTGATGTTCAGACAATTTGCATTGCATATCATGCATTAGGATAGGGTCAAAATTAGTTTATTATAATTTAGGGGCAACGTAGTAAATTTCTTGACTTTGTACTGTGTCAAGGTGGTGAGCCCTCCGAGAAAGGCAAAGGAATTGCACCCGAGGATCACTAGTCAAAGTACTTAAATCCGGGTTTCGAAAATAGTGAGTAAACTTACTATAGTCTAAATTATCTAAAGTGGTTTTTGTCTATTATTATGAATTTTATGGAAAATGGCTTTAAAAAGGAAAATTTTATGCTTTATTAATAAATGGGTTTAGATAAAATTACCTTGTAAATTGTTTTGACATTAATTATGAGTTAGAAAATATAGTGCTTGGAGACTGTTTATTCTTGTCTGATAAATTGTCTTTTGGTTTAAATGGCTTATGATAATTGTGCATGATTGGCTAATCGGTTATTGTGTTGTAAATATAAATGCAATGTTGTTTGCCGTGTTAGTATTAAAATGGCCTAATCATGCTGCTAAAATTTTTTATTTATTGGTGGGGTTTATGAGCTACTGCAGTAGGCGGTTTTCGAGGACTGGGCCTATTTAGAGGGGCACGGTAAACCTCGTATAATATACCTCTGATAAGAGGCACGGAGGGTAACTCCGAAGGTATGTCAAAGTTCATCTCATGCCGAACAACCACGATGAGGGTGAACTCCGCTAATGCCAAGGGATGGCTGAAATTTGAGTAATTATGGAATTTAAACAGCTTTGGTGGTCTCGGCGGGATACCTCTGATCAAGGTGTCATCGAGTATGATTTTGTTCGCATAAGCCAAGTTTTCAGATATTCATAAGCCAAAATAATTATTTTTTGTGCAAAGTGAATTTATTTTACCTAGTGAAAAAAACTAAAATATTACGAACTATTTTATGAGGGTTTATTTCTTTGTCTCTATTTACTCGCATTTAGATAGTTTAGATGGTATCTATTTACTCATTGGGATTTTATAATCTCACCACCCTCATTTCCTTACATTTTGTGCTCAAGAAATTCCATAGTTAGTAGATTTTATCAAGGACCTTCAGTTGGACTTGAACCAACAAAAGCTGTAGGTTCTCAACTTTTGATGCATTTTGGTTAGTTGTAGGCCCACGTGTCACTGGAATTTAAATTTCATACTATGGCTATTTGTATTATAGTATGTAAGAATATATTTAGCTTTTACGCCACAAAAATTATTTACCGATGGCTTTATAAAAAAATTTGTTTTATGAGAAAATAGATTTTTTATTGAATATTTTATTATATTCAAATAGTCAAATTTTTACTTCAAACGAACACTTTAGACTCTTAAATTTATTTTTAATCATGAAATATGTGTTTTTTGCTCACCTACTACGTTTTTGGCCTGTTTCGAGATTTTTAAAGAAAAATGATGAAAATGACCCTATGAGCCAAAAAAATAATATTTTATTGTTTTGATTTGGAAGCAACTTATGATTTCTTGAAATGTGAGATTTAATAATTGTCGCTCATCGGGGAGATACGAAAGCTTATGTTAAGCCTTGCGGGGTTCTAGTCGGCATTTTGGGTAATGAGTGCCTATTGGGACGTCACAAGGTTGTCATGGGCCTGATGGGAGTTCTAGGTCGTGACAAAAAACTTAGTGATTGGGTTACCTACTATAAAGTTTGAGAGTGATAGGATGTGTAAACCTTGTCAACTAGGAAAGCAAGTTAGAACTTCTTTCAAAGCTAAGAATGTTGTATCAGCATCAAGACCTCTTGAAATGCTGCATATTGATCTTTTTGCTCCAATTAGCACTACTAGTTTAGGTGAAAAATCTTATGGCTTAGTAATAATTGATGATTTCTCTAGGTATACTTGGGTCTATTTCCTTGCTCATAAAAGTGATGCATTGTGAACATTCATAGGCTATTGTAAGGGAGTTGAGAATGAAAAAGGTATAACCATTGTTAACATTAGGAGTGACCATGGATGAGAGTTTGAAAATGATGAGTTTGAGAAGTTTTGCAATGAAAAGGGGTTGGAACACAACTTTTCTTCACCAAGAACCCCCCAACAAAATAGAGTTATGGAGAGGAAAAACTGAACCTTAAAAGAGAGGGCTAGGACTACACTTTGTGAAAACAATCTTCCAAAGTACTTTTGGGCTAAAGTTGTAAACACTGCAACTTATATACTTAATAGAGTTTCAATTAGAGCAATTATCTCAAAGACTCCTTATGAGCTGTACAAAGGAAGAAAACCAAACATCTCTCACCTTAGGAGCCTTGATTATAAATGCTTTGTTCTAAATAATGGAAAACAACCATTAGGAAAGTTTGATGCCAAAAGTGATGAAGCAATATTTTTAGGATATGCCATGAACTCCAAGGCTTATAGAGTTTTCAACAACAGGACATTAAATGTTGAAGAATCTATCCATATAGTTTTTGATGAATCAATTCATTTAGAAAAGGAAGTTCACGATGATGATGAAGATTTAGAAAATTTAAAGAAACACATGGATGAAATGAGCCTAAATGATAGCAAGAACAATGAAGAAGGCTCATCTAGAGAAGAAACCATAGATCCACCTCTAAAAAACCTACAAATACTAGAAATTCAACATGCTGATTTATCTAGAAGCTGGAGATATGCAAAAGATCACACACAAAAATAAATCATAGGTGACATATCTCAAGGAGTTAATACTAGGAAAGGAACTAAAGAAACATGTGAATTTTCAAGCTTTATACCTCAAATTGAACCTAGAAGTTTTAAAGAAGCTGAAAAAGAGAAAAACTAGATTTTAGCCATGCAAGAGGGGCTGGATCAATTCAAGAGAAATAATGTATGGTCACTAGTGCTTAGGCCCCCAAATCATCCTATAGTTAGAACCAAAAGGGTATTTAGAAATAAGGTTGATGAACAAGGAAATGTTGTCAAGCCTGACCCTATAATATTTGCCATGTCATTCATGTATTTGACAACACGCTTGCATACTTGAATACCTCGAAAAAATTATTAAAAGTTGATAGTGTAGCTAGTGGCACAACTAAGTTGAATTAAGCCTCAAACTAGTCCAAATAGGGATTTTAAGATCAAATTGAGAATTTTAAAACCCCAGAATGACTTAATATGGTAATTTAGAGTTTGAGGACTAATTTGGAGTCAAATTGAAATTTTCATAATGTAAGGGCAAAATGGTCATTTTGCCACCCGAGGTTAAGATTGGAATGTTGGATGAGGTTTTTGATCAAGATTGACTATTTAGAACATAATTTGAGTATGAGAAATGAAAAATTTTAATTCAGACATTTTTCCAAGCATAAAGGCAAAACAGTTATTTTGCCGCCCAAGGGTAAAATTGAAATTTTACACACCCAACACCTGTCATGCCCATGGATTTTATCCATTAACATTTTATATTATGGATAATTGAGATATTTTATGTGGTGGTGAAAGAAAGCTTAATAATTGAATTTTTAAACATGGACCAATGAAATGGTGACAAGTGTCAAACTTTAATATTATTTTATTTTCCTTTATAAACTCGCTTAAAACACTCTCAACTCACTCATATGGCTGGCCAAGTGAAGAACAAGAAAGAGAAAATAAAGAACAAACCGTAGGAAGGAAAATTTCAAGAGAAATTGTTGGATTTCAAGGAAACAAATGATTAAAGGTAAAATTTCTTAATTTTAACTTGTGATCTACCTTTCCTATGCATTATTTTACATTTTTCATGCTTGAATCACAAGATATCATGAAGGATAGTGCACTGGCTGAACCTAAGGAAAGAGAATTTGATGATGGTTTTAGAGAGATTTTATGTTATTTAGGTGTTTTTAGCTAATTTGTCATGTTTGGAAGGAAAATAAGTGAGAAGAATCACATGTTCTTTACCCACCCTTCATGGCCGAATCTTCCTTATGGTATATTGATGGTGGATTTGATTTTATTTCAAGTGATTTGGTTAAGAATTAATGATTTATGGTGTAAAAATTAAGCATGAAAAACCATAGTGTTTGTGCATTCACCATGGCTGAAATTCCCAAGAGAAAATATGGAGATGATCATGCTAAATTTTATGTTAATTCACTTGTGTTTGATGATTTGGAGTATTGGAAGAGAAATGGAGTTATTTGGAGTTAAATTGGACGTATTGGCCAATTAATCGGGTGATAGATCGAATCAGGCCAATGCCATTTAATTTAGGTACACAACTGAATTTATATAGAACATTGTCTTTAGAAAATAATCCAAACAATTCGCATTCCATTTCATGCATTCATATAGAGTCTAAATTAGTTTTATAATGGTTTAGCACCAATGTGGTAAATAGCTTGATTGTGCATTATGTCTAAGTGGTGAATCCTCTTATAAGGGCAAAGAAATTGTACCCGATGAGCAATAGTTGGAGTACTCCAAAATTCGACACCCGAAATAGTGAGTAACCTTATCATCATCTTGATTATCTCAAGTAAATTTTAATTCGTTTTTGTGATTTTATGGAAAATGAGTTTAAATGGTAACTCTTTATGTTTTATAAGCAAAATGTGAGTAAATGAAATGATTTTATAAGTTGTCTTGAATTTGAATGATGGCTTTGAAAATGGAGTAATTGGATACTACTTGCTGTGTTGTAAATTATGGTTTGAATTGAATGGCTTATGATATTGTGGGCATGAGCGGTTGGATCGATAATTGTGCTGAAAATATATGAACTATTGTTTTGCTTTGATAGGCTGTGTACTAAAATAATTACCATGTCATACTGTTGGAATTTTATTGATTGGTGGGATATTTATTAGCTTACTACAATGGGTGGGTTTTCGTGGACCAGCCTATTTAAAGGGGCACGGTAAACCCCGTTATATTTTGCTTCGGTACAAAAGGTGTGGAGGGTAACTCCTAAGGCAACAATTAGAGTTCACTTCACGCCGAACCACCACGTGAAGGTGAACTCAACCAACGCCAAGGAACAACTGTGTTGTTCAACGTCAAAAAGGTGTTTTATGCATACATGATTTTTTTAGCAGCCTTGGCGGACTCGATTAAATGCCTCGGTCAGGATATCCCCGAGAATGAATTTTTCGCACGAGCCAAGTTTTTCAAGAAATCATAAGCCTTGCTAATTATTTGGGTGAAATGAATCCATTTTATCTTATTGAAATGAGTTTAAAATGATATGAATCATTTTGTGCTAATCAATTTTAACTGTCTCCATTTACTTAGCTTTAGATATTTTTGATGATATTTGTTTACTCATTAGGTTTATATAAACTCACCACCCTCTTTTCCACCGATTTCGAGCTCAGGATAATCGGTAAATACTCCATTTCATCAAGGATCTACCTTTGGACCTACATCTTTAGAATTCGAAGGTCTACCTTCTTGTGCATATTTGTGTATTATGTGGCCCACATGTCATTGTAAAACATTTTGAATACCTAGCTACGTGTGCCACTGTATGTATGAATTTATTTTGCTTTTATGCTGTAAAAATTATTTACGTAGCGTTTTTAAAATATTGTTTTATAAGAAAATAGAATATTTTATTTATTATTTTTATTTAGTTTGAATAGCTAAAATTTTACTTAAAATTGATGATTAGACAACCGAATTTATTTTTACACATGAAATGAATGTTTATTACTTGTATATTGTATTTTTACCAAATTTCAAAATTTTTAAGAAAAATGACCAAAATACCCTATGTAGTAGAAATTTCTTTTTGACTGTTTTGACTTGAAATTAATCTATATTCCTCTAAATATGATATTTAGAAATTGTTACTCACAGGGAAGTGGAAAACTGATATTAAAGCCTTGCGAGGTTTCGATTGGCATTCTATGTAATGAATGTCTATTGAGAGATCGCAACGGTTGTTACGGGCTCGATGGAAGTTTCGGGTCATGACAATTAAAGTGGTATAAGAGCTTTTGGTTTTAAAGTTGTTTTATAATTTACAGTGTCATTGTGGCCCTAAGTTAAGTTAGGTTAGGGGAGTTGAAAGCATGCATTAGCATATAGAACATATGGTTATCTAAACTCGCTTTGTTTCCTCTTATAGATCACCATGCCTCCTTGACGTGAACACCCACCTCTTACTAGATCAACTAAGAAGGGAAGAGGTTGTTCTCAACATCGTTAGCCAAATCCTATAGAGGGGGAATCGGTATGTCAACTTTTCGGGCAACACCTGTGTGAGACCTTGTCGAATTTGTTAAAAGCCGGTATTGTACCTAGTGGTACAATTAAGTTAAATCAAACCTTGAACTAGCTCAAATAGAAATTTTAAGAGGAATTTGAAAATTCTGAAACCCACAGAATGGCTTAGAATAGTGATTTGGAGTTCAAGGTCCAGTTTGGAGTCAAACGAGAAAATTGACCGGTTAGGGACAAAACGGTCATTTTACCATTTGATGAATAAATGGAGATTTTTAGCCAAGATTTGATCACATTGGACAAAAAAATAATTATATGAAATATAATTAAGATTATTGGAGTACATAATGAAGTTATCAGTGAAAAATTATGATTCTCGATATTTTTAGAGCATAAGGGCAAAATAGTAATTTTACCACTAGAGGACTAAAGAAGAATTTTTTGAAAAGATTTTTACCCCATTTGATTAATATTGATCAATATTAGTATTATTTGAGGTTAAAAAGTAGAAATAATGTGTTTCCGGTACATTTCAGAGTGTAGGGGTAAAATCGTAATTTTACCATCTCGGGGGTAAAACGGTAAATTTTCCACCACCAGAACATATTTTTTCAGCTATGGTCATCTTTTGATCATATCTTGACTTAGAATAATCATGTGGTGGAAAAGAATTGGAAGAAAAAGTAAAAAAAAAGTTAAAAAATGGGCCAATGGCATTATGCCATGTGGCAAGTTAGTTTATTTTATTATTAAAGCCTAAAAATCAGCCATTTCAACCCATTTTCTCTCTCTAAATTTGGCACACACTAGATTTAAGGGAAAGGAAAGGAGAACAAAGGAAAAAACAAGAAAACCTAGCAAAAAAAATCAAGAAAAAGTGATATTTTGAAGGAAAATTAATTGAAAAAGGTAACATTTCTTCACTTTTGCTTATGATCTACAATACCCATGAATTTCTTTCCATTTTCTATGGTTGAGAGGCATGATATCATGAAGAATTCAATTTTGAAAAATGGGTATGGATGAGGATTTAATGTTGGATTGGCTTGATTCTAGACTATGTTAGTGTTTAGAGATAGGTTAGCATGTTAGTAAGCAAAACCGTAAGAAAAAAAATTGATTCTCTTGGTTGTTCTTCATTGGCCAAACCTAGGGTGTTGAGAATCAATGAGGAATTGTTTCATTTCAAATGAAATCATTTCATTTGAAATGAAATAAATTAGAAAATGACAAATTAAAGTGAAAAAGTTTAGTAGGAAAAATTACAGTGCTAATGCACTATAATGGCTGAATTTTTCCATGAAGAAATGGAAAAGTTTTAATGCTGAAATTGGCACTATTATGATGGTATGTGGTGAATTGAGGTATTAGAAAAAGAATGGTGCAATTTGGAATCAAATGGGACGTACTGGCCAATTTATCGGGTGAGCGGTCGAATTTAATCGATACCGCGTTAAAGTGATAATCGGATGCATTTTTCGTTTGCCTATCATGCATTAGCAATTTAAATTTAGTTTATATTAGCTTAGGGGCAGTATAGTAAATTCTCTAATTTTATTCTGTGTCAAAGTGGTGAGACATCCGAAAAAGGCAAAAGAATCGTGCTTGAGGACTATTAATCCGAGTGCACCCGAAATCCAGATTTTTGACACTGTGAGTGAATTTGCATTTCAAATTTATTTTGGAAAAAGTGCGTGTATTGAAATGGATAATCTGAATGATTTTGTCCAAATTTCTAAAAATGCGTGCTTGGAAATAAGCCTTTGATAAAAATGATTTGATGTGTGAATTGTGATATGCATAAAGGCATGAATTCATGTGCTCTATAATATGCTGCTATATATATGTGTTGATGTGTGATATGTATTGACCAATAATATTGTGTGATAATTATAACCGTACATGTGCACGATGTGGGGAGCATATGTCGGGGATGATGGGTGCAGAGATACGGAGAGTGATATTGTTTGTGCACGATGTGGGGGGATGCACATGATAACTCCAATGATGTGCGCGATGTGGGGGTTGCACATGAGCTGGTGAGATAGAGTGATATTGTTTATGCACGATGTGAAGGAATGCACACGATAACTCTAACTATGTGCACGATGTGGGGGTTGCACATGAGTTGGTGAGATAGTGGGATATTATATTCATCTATGTGCATATGTATGAAATTGAATATTCCTTCGTTGTAAATTAATTTGAGTTGAGAGAAGTGGTTTGATAATAAATTGGATCAAAAATGTTTTGTTCCAAATGTGTGCATCATGGTTTAAAATCCTTCTTGGATATTATTGCTTGTTTCCACCTAATGTTCACTCACTGAGTATTGTACTCATCGTTTTCAAAAATTCATGCTTTCAGATCAAGAGATTGTAGAATCCTAGATCGTGGGATCACTGTAGTTCGTCTCCTGGTAGGTGTCCGGCATTCAATAGTTGCCCGTTCTTGTTGTAAATGTCTTCGCTGGAAGTCATGGGCCTTTTGTATTGTGGTTATGTACATGTAATGTACGTTGTCAAAGTTTATGTTTGACTGGTATGTATGTACATATTTTATCTATAATGCCATTGGAAATTAGCTTTGTGTGCACTGGGTGCTTTTGTGTGTGGATGCCTCACACGATCATACATGGAATAAAAGTAAATGAAAATAGGCTTGCTTGAGCTTAGTGAGCTATGCTCATTGGGTTCTTGCGCCGGTCATGGCCAGAGAATTGGGTCGTGACAACCTGCTATTGAGTAGACCGAGACTCTTTCACATCTTCTACCTTCTCCACCACCTACTGGTATTTTTGCCATGTCTCCCGAGACAGTTCAAGCATTGGCAACCTTCTTTACTGCTATTGTTGGCCAAGCTCAGGCTGGTCAAGCTTCTCCTACAGTTCCTCCAGCTGCTCTTTCAGTGCCACAACCCCCACCTCCTGTTCCACCTCAAGTGCCAGATGTCTCTATTTCTAAAAAGCTTAAGAAGGCTAGCAACTCGATTGCATCTCTTTTACGGGTGAGCTAGATGCGATCGCAGCTAAAGACTAGATTAATCAAGTTTCGGAGACACTTTCAGATATGAGGTGGATGATGACATGAAGTTGATGGTGGCCACAAGATTACTTGAAAAGAGGGCCCACACATGGTGGAATTTAGTAAAATCCTAAACTACTACTCCTCCGACTTGGTCAAATTTTCTAAGAGAATTTAATGGTCAATATTACACTTATTTCCATCAAAAAGAAAAGAAGAAAGAATTTCTGAGTTTGAAACAGGGGAATTCAACTGTATAGGAGTATGAGGCTTGTTTTAACAAGCTAATGTTATATGTGCTGGATTTAGTGAAAATTGAGCTGAATCAGGCCAATTATTTTGAGGAAGGGCTCCGTAATGAGATTAGAGATCTGATGACAGTGATAGGCAAGGAGTCGCGTAAAGAGGTAGTACAAATGGCTTTAAAGGCTGAGAAGCTCGTGAATAAAAATAAGAAAATGCGGATTTAGTTTGTGAAAATGAGGAATCCAAGTGTATCTTCCAATCAGCCACTAAAAAGGAGCAAAGACTTACCTGTTTCAAAGAGTACTACCTTTGTTTCAATAACATCTCCCCGACCTCCATTTCCAGAGCCACAACAGAGGCTTTCGAGATTTAGTAGATCTGTAGTGACTATTCCTAGAAAAAGTTTCAGAGGTTTTGATAAATGCAGAAATGGTGGGAGAACTCATAGTGGGCTATATAGAGGGCCTGCACGGTGTTTTCATTGTGGTTAGCCGGGTCACATTAGGAGTGATTGCCTACAGTTCAGACGAACTATTGCAGCTACTTCGTCTCCCCCAGTTCACACAGATATGCAGAGGAGAAATTCTTTTGGGTTACCACCAAGATAGGGAGTAGCCATATGGTCTGGTGTAGAGAGTAACACCCCGGCATATTCACCCTCAAGACCATAGACTCGTTCTTTGACGAGAGTCTTTGCTGTGACGGAAGATGAGGCATAAGTTTGACTTGGAGCAGTGACAAGTACTATGTCTTTATTTGATAAAAATGCTTATGTCTTAACAGATTTTGGCTCGTATAGGTCTTATGTGAGCATGACATTTGCATCATCTTCTAATAGAAACCTGTCACCATTAAAGGAAGAAATCATAGTTCACACCCCTCTAGGAGAGTAGTTGATTAGAAATACTTGTTATAGAGACTATGAGGTAATGGTTCGTAAAGAAGAATTTAAGAGTGACTTAATTCCTCTAGAGATCTAGGATTTCAATTTAATATTGGATATGGACTAGTTAACTGCACATCTAGTGAATATAGATTGTTTTAGAAAAGAAATTGTGCTTCAGAATTCAGAGGGAGCAGAGATTATATTTGCAAAGGAACATCGAGTATTACTGTCCTATGTAATCTCACCTATCAAAGCTTTGAAACTGGTATAGAAAGTGTATCTAGCATATTTAGCACACATGATCGATACTTCAAAAGGGGAACCTCAGTTAGAGGATGTCCCAAAAGTAACTGAGTTTCCTGATGTATTTCCTGATGAGTTATCGAGACTACCTCTTGATCGAGAGCTCGAGTTCCCTAATGATCTACTCCCAAGTACCGCACCTATTTCCATTCCTTCGCATCGAATGGCTCTAATGGAGTTGAAGGAACTGAAAGTCCAATTGCAAGATTTGGTAGATAGGGTTTCATTCACCCTAGCACTTCTCTTTGAGGAGCACCAGTCTTATTTGTAAGGAAGAATGATGGCACTCTTGAATTGTGTATTGATTACCGTCAGCTGAACCGAGTGACCATCAACAATAAATACCTTCTACCCCAGATCGATGATCTTTTTAATCAATTATGAGGTGTCATGTTGCTTTCCAAGATTGATTTGAGGTCTGGGTATTATCAGTTGAAGATTAAAGAGCAGGATGTACCTAAGACTGCTTTCAGGACACGCTATGGGCATTATGAGTTTCTGGTTATGCCATTTGGTCTAACTAATACCCTGGCAACTTTTATGGATCTTATGAACAGGGTGTTCCATCCATACTTAGATAAGTTCGTGATAGTATTCATAGATGACATTCTAGTCTACTCGAAGAATGATGATGAACATGCTACCCATTTGCGCATTGTGCTACAAACTTTGCACGAGAAACAACTTTATGCCAAGTTTTCTAAATGTGAGTTCTAGTTAAAGGAAGTGGTTTTCTTGAGACATGAGTGTATGGAGCTGAAATTTATGTCAATCCCAAGAAGATTGAGGTAATCTTATAATGCGAGCAACCAAAAACAGTAACAGAGATTCAAAGTTTCCTTGGCTTAGCCGGTTACTATAGGAGGTTTGTTTAGGGAATCCAATTGATAGCTGTTCTTTTCACTCGTCTAACTCACAAGGGAGTTCAATTTAAGTGGGATGATGTTTGTGAGAGTCGATTTCAGGAGCTAAAGAATCGGTTGACCTTTGCTCCCGTTTTGATACTTTTTGTTAATGGAAAAGAATTTGTGGTATACAATAATGCCTTTAAGTTGGGATTAGGGTGCGTATTGATGTAGGATGAGAAAGTAATAGCTTATGCTTCCTGACAGTTGAAAAAGCATGAGATGAACTACTTTACCCATGATTAAGAGTTAACAACAGCGGTCTTTGCATTGAAGATTTGGTGGCATTATTTATATGGTGAGTATTGTCAGATTTTTACTAATCATAAAAGTTTGAAATACTTGCTCACTTAGAAAGAACTCAACTTGAGGCAGAGACGGTAGTTAGAGTTGATTAAAGATTATGACTTAGTGATTGATTATCACCCTGTGAAGGCAAATGTTGTAGCAGACACCTTGAGTCGTAAATCCCCATCGTCATTAGCATCACTTCGGAGTTTTTATCTTCCAATGTTACTGGAAATGAAGTCTCTAGGGATCCAGTTGAATAATGGTGTTAATGGAACCCTACTTGCTAGTTACGTTGTGAGACCTTCATTGTTCAATCAAATCAGAGAATTGCAGAAGTTTGATGATGGGTTGAAACGAGAAGTTCAAAAGCTGTAAGATGGAAAAACTAGTGAGTTCAGACTCGATGATGATGGTATTTTGATGTTTGGAGATTAGGTTTATGTTCCTAAGGATGATTAGTTGAGACGAGCTATTTTAGAGGAAGCTCATTCTTCCGCCTATGCTTTACATCCCAAAAGCACCAAAATGTACTGGACTATCAAAAAAAGTTTTTGGTGGCAGGGTATGAAACAAGACATAGCAGAGTTTGCAGCAAAATGTCTCACATGCCAACAGATCAAGGCAGAACATTAGAAACCATCAAGTACTCTTCAACCCTTACCTATTCCTGAGTGGAAGTGGGAGCACGTGACTATGGACTTTGTATTGGGTTTACTGTAGACACAGAGTGGGAAAGATGCCGTTTAGGTGATTGTGGATAGATTGACTAAGTCCGCCTATTTCTTGGCTATCCATAGCACGCATTCTATTGAAAAACTGGCTAAACTTTATATAGATGAGGTTGTGAGATTACATGGAGTTCCAATTTCTATTGTGTCCGATTGAAACCCTCGGTTTACTTCTTGATTCTGGCCAAAATTTCAAGAATCTCTTGAAACTAATTTGAGATTTAGCACTACCTTTCATCCATAAACAGATGGTTAATCTAAAAGGACTACTCAAACTTTAGAGGATATGTTACGGGCTTGTGTCATTGACTTTATTGGGAGTTCGGACAAACACATGCCAATGGTGGAGTTCACGTATAACAACAGTTTTCAGTCTAGTATTGGGATGGCACCATACGAGGCTTTGTATGGAAGAAAGTGCCAAACTCCATTTTGTTGGGATGAAGTGGGTGAGAGGAAATTGTTTAATGTAAAACTGATTGATCTGACTAATGACAAGATCAAAGTTATCCGAGAGCGATTAAAGACAGCTCAAGATAGGCAGAAAAGTTATTTTGATAGACGGAGGAAAGATTTGGAATTCGAAGTCGATGATAGAGTTTTTCTTAAAGTTTCCCCATGGAAAGGTAAGGATTTAAATATTTTGAGGTATTAAGTTTTATCTTGATTATACTATCGTGGTAATTGTGGTATTTTATTGGATAATGAAAGGTGTGATTCGATTTCCAAAGCAGGAAAAGCTCAATCCGATATACATTGGACCTTTTGGTATTATTGAAAGGATTGGGCCAGTGGCTTATAGACTAGAATTACCCTGAAATTGGATCGGATTCATAATGTCTTCTACATCTTGATGTTAAAGAAGTATATACCTGATCCCTCCCATATCCTCGAGACACCTCCGATTGAGTTGCACGAAGATTTAAAGTTCAAGGTGCAACCTGTACGTATTCTAGATCGAAAGGATAGAGTATTGAGGAACAAGAGCATTTCGATGGTTAAAGTGTTACGGAAAAATGCTCAGATGAAGGAGATGACATGGGAAGTTAAACATTAGATGAGAAGACAATACCCTTACCTTTTCTCTTAGTCTGGTAAATGAAATTTTGAGGTCAAAATTTTATTTTAAGGGGAGTAGTGCTATCAAGCCCAGCCCGATAATATTTGCCATGTCATTCATGTATTTGACAACACGCTTGCATACTTGAATACCTCGAAAAAATTGTTAAAAGTCAGTAGTGCACCTAGTGGTACAACTAAGTTGAATTAAGCCTCGAACTAGTCCAAATAGGGATTTTAAGATGTAATTGAGAATTTTAAAACCCCAAAAAAACTTAATATGGTAATTCGGAGTTCGAAGACTAATTTGGAGTCAAATTGAAATTTTCATAACGTAGGGACAAAATGGTCATTTTGCCACCCGAGGTTAAGATTCGAATGTTGGAAGAGGTTTTTGATCGAGATTGACTATTTAGAACATAATTTGAGTTTGAAAAGTGAAAAATTTTAATTTCGACAATTTTTCGAGCATAAGGGAAAAATAGTCATTTTGCCGCCTAAGGGCAAAATTGGAATTTTACACACCCAACACTTGTCATAGCCATGGATTTTATCCATTAACATTTTATGTTATGGATAATTGAGATATTTTATGTGGTGGTGAAAGAAAACTTAATAACTAAGTTTTTAAACATGGACCAATGAAATGGTGATAAGTGTCAAACTTTAATATTATTTTATTTGCCTTTATAAACTCACTTAAAACACTCTAAACTCACTCATATGGTCGGCCAAGTGAGGAACAAAGAGGAGAAAAGGAAGAACAAACCCTAGGAAGGAAAATTTCAAGAGAAATTGGTGGATTTCAAGGAAGCAAGTGATTAAAGGCAAAATTTCTTAATTTTAACTTATGATCTACCTTTCCTATGCGTTATTTTGCATTTTCCATGGTTGAATCATAAGATATCATGAAGGATAATGTGCTGACTGAACCTAAGGAGAGAGAATTTGATGATGGTTTTAGATAGATTTTAAGTTATTTAGGTGTTTTTAGCTAATTTGTCATGTTTGGAAGGAAAAAAAGAAAAATCACATGTTCTTAACCGACCCTTCATGGCCGAATCTTCTTTATGGTATATTTATGGCGGATTTGATTTTATTTCAAGTGATTTGGTTAAGAATTAATGATTTATGGTGTAAAAATGAAGCATGAAAAACCATAGTGTTTGTGCACTCACCATGGCCGAAATTCCCAAGAGAAAATGTGGAGATGATCATGCTAAATTTTATCTTAATTGACTTGTGTTTGATGATTTGGAGTATTGCAAGAGAAATGGAGTTATTTAGAGTGAAATTGGACGTATTGGCCAAGTAATCGGGTGATAGATCAAATCAGGCCAATACTGTTTTATTTAGGTACACAATTGAATTTATATAGAACATTGTGTTTAGACGATAATCCGAACAATTCGCATTCCATTTCATGCATTCATATAGAGTCTAAATTAGTTTTATAATGGTTTAGCGCCAATGTGGCAAATAGCTTGATTGTGCATTATGTCTAGGTGGTGAATCCTCCGATAAGGGCAACCAAATTGTACCTAAGGATCAATAACTCCAAAATTCGACTCCCGAAATAGTGAGTAACCTTATCATCATCTTGATTATCTAATGTAAATTTTAATTCATTTTTGTGATTTTATGGAAAATGAGTTTAAATGGTAACTCTTTATGTTTTATAAGCAAAATGTGATTAAATGAAATGATTTTATAAGTTGTCTTGAATTTGAATGATGGCTTTAAAAATGGAGTAATTGGAGACTATTTGTTGTGTTGTAAATTATGGTTTGAATTGAATGTCTTATGATATTATATGCATGAGTGGCTGGATTGGTAATTGTGCTGAAAATAGATGAACTGTTGTTTTGCCTTGTTAGGCTATGTAGTAAAATAATTGCCATGTCATGCTGTTGGAATTTTATTGATTGGTGGGATATTGATTAGCTTACTGTAGTGGGTGGGTTTCCGTGGACCAGCCTATTTTAAATGGCACGGTAAACCCCGTTATATTTTACCTTAGTACGAGAAGTAGAAAAGGTAACTCCTGAGGGAACAATTAGAGTTCATTTCATGCCAACCACCACGTGAAGCGGAACTCAACCAACGCCAAGGAACGACTATGTTGTTAAACGTAAAAAAGGTGTTTTATGCATACATGATTCTTTTAACAGCTTTGGCGGACTCAGTTAGATGCCTCGGCCAAGGTATCCCTAAGAATGAATTTTTGGCACGAGCCAAGTTTTTCACGAAATCATAAGCCTTGTTAATTATTTGGGTGAAATGAATCCATTTTATCTGATTGAAATGAGTTTGAAATGATATGAATCATTTTGTGCTAATCTATTTTAACTGTCTGCATTTACTCAGCTTTAGATATTTTAGGTGATATTTGTTTGCTCACTGAGTTTATATAAACTCACCACCTTTCTTTCCACCCATTTTAGGCTTAGGATAGTCGGTAGATAGTGCATTTCGTCGAGGATCTACCTTTGGACCTACATCCTTAGAATTCGAAGGTCTACCTTCTTATGCATATTTGTTTATTATGGGGCCCACATGTCATTATAAAACATTTTGAATACCCGACTACGTGTGCCACTATATGTATGAATTTATTTTGCTCTTACACTGTAAAAATTATTTACGTAGCGTTCCAAAAATATTATTTTATAAGAAAATAGAATATTTTATTTATTATTTTTATTTAGTTTGAATAGCTAAAATTTCACTTTAAACTAATGATTTAGGCAACCAAATTTATTTGTACACATGAAATGAATGTTCATTACTTGTATATTGTATTTTTACCAAATTTCAAAATTTTTAGAAAAAATGACCAAAATACCCCTGTGTAGTAGAAATTTCTTTTTGACTGTTTTGATTTGAAATTAATCTATATTCCTCTAAATATGATATTTAGTAATTGTTACTCACAGGGGAAGTGGAAAACTGATATTAAAGCCTTGCGAGGTTTCGATTGGCATTCCGGATAATGAATGTCTATTGAGACATCGCGGCGGTTGTCACGGGCTTGATGGGAGTTCTGGGTCTTGACAAATGTGGTTATAAACAAAGCTAGATTAGTAGCTGAGGGATACAATCAAAAGGAAGGCATAGACTATGATGAGACCTCTACTCCCGTAGCTAGAATTTAAGCCATAAGGTTACTAGTAGCCTTTGCTTGTCGAATGAACTTTAAGTTGTATCAAATGGATGTAAAGAGTGTATTTTTAAATGGAATTATTCAAGAAGACGTATGTGTTGAACAACCAATTGGTTTTGAGGATTTTGAAAAACCAGATTATGTTTTTAGACTGCACAAAGCTTTGTATGGATTGAAGCAAGCTCTTAGAGCTTAGTATGAAAGGCTCTCTAAATTTCTGGTAGAAAAAGACTATGTTAGAGGGAGCATAATTACAACATTGTTCATCAAGAGATGCTTAAATGATTTAATCATAGCTCAAATATATATGGATGACATTATATTTGGTCCAATTAATGAATCTCTTTGAAAGAACTTTTCTAAAGAAATGAAGGGAGAATTCGAGACAAGCATGATGGGAGAGTTGAAGTACTTTCTTGGCCTTCAAATCAAGCAATGCAATGAAGGAATTTTTATCAGCCAAGATAGATACACTCAGGACATGCTCAAGAAGTTTGACATGTAGAAACTAAAGCTTATCGACACACCAATGAGTCCATCCACAGGACTTGATGTTGATGAAAAAGGTAAAAGTGTAGATCCAAAGCTCTATAGAGGTATGATTGGATCCCTTCTCTACTTAACAGAAAGTAGACCAAATATACAGTTTAGTGTGTGTTTGTATGCTAGATTTCAGTTACAACCTAAAGAAACACACCTAACAACTGTTAAGAGAATATTTATATACCTTTTAGAAACTCAAACTTTAGGAATTTGGTACTCAAAAGAATCATCATTTAGTCTTGTAGGATATTTAGATGTAGACTTTGTAGGAAGCAAAACTGATAAGAAAAGTACTAGTGGGACATGCCAATTCCTAGGAAGTATGCTAGAGTCTTGGTCAAGTAAGAAACAAAACTCTGTAGCACTGTCCACAATTGAAGCTGAGTATGTGTTCTTAGGGAGTTGCTATGCTCAAATTTTATGGATTAAACAATAGCTTAAGGACTTTGAGATATCCATGAATAACATACTTGTATATTGTGATAACACAAGTGCTATTAATATTTCAAAAAATCCAGTACAACACTCTATAACAAAACATAGTAAGGTTAGACATCACTTTATTAGAGATTATGTAGCTAAAGGTGAAATCAATATTGAATTTGTAAGCATTTTGCATTAGCTTGCTGACATATTTACCAAACCTTTTAGTGAAGATATATTCTATGAGATTAGAAGAAATCTAGGAATAATTTGTTTGGAAGAATTATAGGGTGAAGTCTGGACCAAGTAGAGAAAAACAAAAGGCACTTAGTCGACTAAAGTGAGAAACTTAGTCAACTAAGAGGATTCTATTTCATTAAGGCTAAAGCACAGACAACTAAATGAAAAAAGAATAAAATAATGAAAATTATGTCTATCGGGTAATAAATAATAGAAGAAAACTCGAGAAAGTAAATAGTAAAAGTTTTAGAGGAAATTTTGAAATATTGAAGAGTTAAGGCAATTTTTTAAGGGGAGGTAGACAGGTTTTAGAATTAAAAACTGCCAAAAGCTTCTACTTTCCCATCTTTGATAACCAATCATCAGAAGCATAAACCATATTCACTATATCTTCCTTTCTAAAACCAACTGAAACCAGCCTATTCTCATCCCTCAAAACCCTAAGTTTCAGACTTTGCCCGAAGAAAAAGAAATGGCAAAATCAACTCTGCTCACTGAACTGCTTGAAAGAAAAAGGGAAAGAGGCCACTAGAAGAGAGCCTAGAGGCAAAGCATCCACAGAAGAAGAAAAAAGAGATATCGGGTTCAGAAATGAAGAAGTCTAAAAAAGTTTTTGACAAGAAAAAACTAAAGGAAAAGAAGAAATCTGAGAAAAAAAAACAAAAAAGAAATAAAAACTACTTCATCCTGCTCTTTACTCCAATTTAGAAACAAAATTCATGAAGAGAGATTTAGGAAAATTGAAGATGCTCCTATTAGTTGTAGAAAATATATTGATTGGGATAGTTTTAGTTAAACCCTTGAGATTCAGACTAGCTTGACAGATTACATTAATGAAATGAGAATAAAGGAATATAGTTCCTTTAAGGATAGAGGTTATAATGCCAGCTTGGTCAAAGAGTTTTATGCAAGTGTAGCCTTAAGTGAGAAAGAAGTTGATGACTTTGAGGACTTCTCTGACAGTAACCTAAATATGTTTTTGAATGGAAAAGAATTATTAGTAACTGTTGTTTATCTAAGTAATTTGTTAGAAATTGAAGGAGAAGAAGAAGAATTTGAAATGCTTGAGAAGTATGATCCATCATCTGTATGGGAAATCATCACTAGGAAGAAGGAAAAATTCTCATCAAAGAGTAATGCAGGACTGATTATAAGTCCACAATTTAGGATCCTGCACTACTTTGTTGCAACAAATCTGCATAGGATAAGTGGTAGTTTGAGTTACATCAGCCTTTAGGCCCTTTGGCTAATTAAACATGCTTTTATTGGAGTTATTTTAAACCTTGGGAGGTTTATGATTGAAAAAATAAGAGCAGCCTGCAAGCTGGAAAAAATTCATTTGCCATATAGGAATGTCATCACTTCCCTGGCAAAGAAGAAAGGGGTTTGGGCTAAGAGATATGATTTGGACATGGTCGAAAGCAGGGACTAGCCCATCTTCTTGGGGAGTTTCATTAAAATGGGGTACAAAGTGTATGGAGAAATGTTCACTAAGACATCCAAGATTACATTCGTACCACCTCAGCCAGAAGTAGCCCCTGCACCACTTGAAACATCACCCTCTTAATTCTTAAATGAAATCATGTTTAACTTGCTCATGAGAATGGATGCCAAGCTCAATGACCAACGAACAAGGTTTCTGAAAATTAAGGAAAAGCTAAATGAAATAGAAGGAAATTTGAAGGAAAAGTCAACAATGCCCTCTAGACCTACTGCAGCTAATACTTTTGCTACTCCAAGCATGGCACCAGATGGAGAAGGTGCTAAAGGATTAACTTTATAGCCATAAGGTTCTACCTTCATGATGCTAGTCCAAAATTTCAAGCTTAGGTTTCAGCTTATCATAGTCCAAGTCCTGATCACCAAGACCCTAAACCAAGGATTGAACAACCTCTCAAATCTCCCTCAACAAAACCCCAAACAAAAGAAACAACAGATCAAGAAACTGAGGTACTTAGTTCACCTTTTGGTTCACCTAAGCATCAACCTTAGCCATAGCCTGAACAAGAAGCATCCCCTCCCCATTTTGATGAAGTTTTTATTATGGGACTATTCTATGAAATGGTAAAGAAAGAACAAGCTGAAAAAGAAGTTGTTGCAGCACAAGTAGAGAGAGTAGCAGTTGCAGCTCAAGCTGCCAAGGCAATACCCTCAGAACCAGAAGCTTCAGCAAAAGGAAAAGAAAAAACCAACGAAACAGCTCTTGTGACTAAACCTCAACCACCTGCCATGAGGAAGAAGAAAATGGCTACAAAACCTATCCCTCTAAAAATAAAGAAGTCTTCTAGATTTGCAGAGTAGGCCAAATCTCCACTTGCATCTTCTCCACAAGCTCTAGTGGAAGCTTCAAACAAATCTTCCCCTGAACCATCTTCAAAGAAATCCCCCCTACGTGAACCTTCTCCTTTCCATCTCAATCCCTTTTATGGCTCTAAGTCCTCACCATCTACTTCAGAAGAATGAAGCCTCACCCCCATTTCTAATGATGACAAAAAGAAGAAGTGGTAAAATTCAAGAAAAATAAAAATCATGAGGGTAGAGGTGCCAGACCTTTAGGGAAAATAACAAGAAAAACAAAAAAATCATGAGGGCAGAGGTACTAGGTCTCTAGGAAGATAGGAAGTAAAAATAACTCTAGGGGTATTTCTAGAACAAATCTGTGGTTATTGGTTTTGTTGGTTATTTGTGCCATGATGGCACTCAAACACTGAATTTTAACTTTTGTTGGTTTTATGGTTGTATGGAATATGCATGTTGACACTTATTTATGGTATTTTGATCTCTAAAAATATTGTTATACTCTATTGCTTATGCTTTTATGAAATGATTGCTATGAACTTTTTGCTGATCAAATATGATGTTGAACAAATGATTGGAATTATATGCTGATATTGAGTTATTAATGATGAATAGTTTCTGTCATGATATTACAAATTGGATATGCTTTTGAATAACATGTGAATGATGATTCATAAAGTGTTTGTTTGAAAATTTATGGCATTAATGAAATCTGGAACTAACATGTTGTTGACAGAAATTTGGAGAAATCGAAAACTAATAATATTCTGTCAACTTGTCATTTGTTTCTAAATCTACATATATGAACATTTTCTATCAGAGGCAAGATTGCACAATGTCATTATGAACTTAACATAGATAAAAACTTGCTGGAATGAATGAAAAATATGCACAAACTAAGGGAGACCATGCATTTAGGGGGAAAAATCCCTCACTGTCCACAGAACTAAAAAATGAACGAATAGACATTGAGATTTCAATCAAGGAATGTTTTGTCATCATCAAAAAGGGGGAGATTGTTGGCTCCATTAGTTTTTGATAATTATAAAGTATTCCCATCCTTGTGTGTCTAACATTTCTATCCAAGTGTGCAAGACAAATGTTTATAAAGAAACAATAAGTTAATCTTTCAAATGTGCACATAAGAGGTTGATATGGATAAGGAATAAGATTGATCAACATAAAGGAAGCTCCCTGGTTGAATAATGAAGAACATTGGTCGACCAAAATTCAAATTAGAGAAGTGGCGGGCTTAAGCATGTTAAGAAACAAAACCAACTTTGTCGACCAAGAAAATAAGTTAGTCGACTAAGTTCTCTATACCAAAATCTATGACCAAGACAGAACCAACTTAGTCAAGCAAGGAAAAATGTTAGTCGCCTAAGAGCTCTTTGTTTGCAACTTGCACCAGACCATTGTAAGACATATTAACCGCTAGAACCTACCCCAAACTGTTTTTAACGATCACAAACTGCCCAACAACCATCATACATGCTTCTTCAAGTATAAAAGGATCTTCAAATGGCTAGGAACCAACTTTTGGTAGATTATTGAGAGATTTCATCAAATTCAAGCCAAGAAAGAGTAGAAAACTTACAAATTCTTTGTACTCTTCAGTGCACTAAATCGATTATCTTTTGTATTTGCATTTAGCACTAAAACCGTGTACCACGTAGATCAATTTGTGATCATAGGTACTTTCTTTTCTACTTATCTTTGTATTATTAGAGTGAGGGATTCACTTTAAATGGTTGTTTCAAGCTAGATTACTTGAAAAAGTGAAGGTTCTAACTTAGCCTTGAAAAGTCAGGTATTGGGTTTTGGTTAAGCCCTTGAAAAACCATTATTGTAGGTTGTGGTTGAGCCTTTGAAAAACCACTTTGGGTTATAGTTGAGCTCGGGAAAAACTAGTGTAAAGGTTTTGGCTAAGCTTTGTACAAGCCATTGTAAAAGCTTGGTGGGAGCTTGGTAATTCCACCTTTTGGTAGTGAATCTTGGTGAAATCCTTAGTTATATGATCAAGGTATTGGATGTAGGTCTTGGACCGAACCACTCTAAATCTTTTGTCTATTGTCTTTCTTGTTTTACATTCCTTATTTTAAGATTATATCTTAATCTTGCTAAAGAACTGAATTAGTGCTATTCACCCCCTTCTAGCACTCATATTTGGGACCAACAACAAAAGCTTCTATGGAAAAATGCATAAAAGCATGAAAATTGAGGTTAACTTGAGAAAATCTATGGAAGTTTCAAAGCAAACTCCCATGGAAGGTGAGAAAACATAAGAAAAGAAGAAGAAGAAGTGCTGAAAATTTGAAGAAGTTACTAGAAACCTAGATATTTATGCCTTATGTTCATCCATTTTCTCACATAATTAACAAAACGCCCTTAACAATGTCATTTTGTCTCCCCCTTGCTTTCATACAATCTTTTTACTTCCTTGACACTAAGACAAGGTCCATAATAGTCTAAAAATGTTCAAGTTCATGAAAACTTAAAAATTTCCACTCGAGATGTAAAATGATCGTTTTGCCCTTATTGTCAAAATGATCAATATTTCTATCTTCTTAATTCATCTTACTATCATTCTTTATTCTTTAGGTCTATTTAGACCTTAATAACATTAGAAAGCTACTTGTTAGAGCTCATCATATGTTACGTCTGGGTCCCATCACTCAATTTACTCGAGACTCAAATAGGCCCTGTAAGACCTTCTCACCGAGTTTCGAACCTCAGACCTTTTGCTCCCCCATAAAAGGAACACCTTTAACCATTTCAGCTGCGGAGCAAAAGGTCTGAGGTTTGAAACTCGGCGAGAAGGTACTGTAGGGTTTGTCTGAGTCTCAAGTAAATTGAGTGATGGGGACCCAGAAGTAACAATACCTTGTAATGGGCCCTGAGGGGGATGCCACACTATAAGAATGACAAAATTACCCATGGTCCGTGTTATGGTGTCTACTTCTAGTTATGGGTCTATAGAGATCGGGGTCTCACAAAAGTCACTAAAGGAAAAACAAATCACACACATGCCTAAGCAATGGGTGGAGAACCGATCACGCACAACGTCGGAGCAACTGGGGGAGAACAGATCATCGATTGAAGAAATCTCTCAATGTCAGCATCACTCGAAGTAATCTTAACGGATGGCATCAAAGCACTGCAAAAGGGAATTATGGGCGGGATTAGTGCCACTGTCCCTACTTACCATCATTCCTGCAAGCACACACATAGTAATAGAGGGACAAAAATCAACTCAACCACAAATTAGATCAACTTCTGGCATTCATCCCTTAGACGAAAAACACAAATCCATAAATATTCCATTATGCCTTTTTCACTCACATTTTCCTCATTGAACCGTAATTCATTTTTTTTGAGCTTCAATAAACTTTAAGAACGATTAGATTCTAAGAGCCTCTAAGTCTCCAAGGCATCATTCAATCAAATCATCTCAACATATCATTCACCTAGGGTAATCTACTCCTAAAGCTTCATCATAGCCTCTAGTCATTTTAGTGTAGGCACACACAGCATATGCCACCCATATGGCTCACATTACAGCACATAATCACACACAGTTCACATATATACATATACACATATATTGCTCTCTAGCATAGGTTCATTCGTTAATTCACATATGTACATATACACATATATTGCTCTCTAGCCTAGGTTCATTCGTCTAGGCATATATATTTTTATCCTAGTACCATGGCAATGCATTTTTAGTGCGTTATGCATTATGTAAATTTATCTTAAATGTCGCTGATAGTGACAAATTGGAGGCACTCCTAGCCAAGCTTTGATCTTTATCCTCCAATCATTGTCTAACTTGCCAATGAGTTGACTTAACTCCGTTTCCCCCTTCAAACACGTAAGAACATCAAAATGTTAATTATTCCTGGCTTTTGAAAAATGCCACCTTTTCGTAATTAACCAAATCTTAGCAATCCAACTATTTAAGCTCAAATCCTTTATTAAAGAGCTAAACACATACTTTTGACGCCATATTGCATGAGTCTTAGCTCCCAAATTCCTTAATCTAAGCCAAAAAAGGGAAAATATCAAATTTAGAAAAATATTAGAATCAAAGTTATTAACCATTTAAATAAGAAAATAATTAGTAAAAGTGATAAATTTTACCTCCAAGAATGGCTCCCAAGCTCCAAATTAGTTTAAAAATTTGTTTGGGCCTTTAGGGTTTTGGGTTTTTAGAAAGAGAAAGGGACAAAAAAGGTAAAGCAAAATAGCTCGAAATCTTTTTTATTTTTGCCTTTCCTCTCAGATGTATCGATACATTTTGGCAATTTATCGATACATCTACCCGAATTTTGAATGAATGTATCGATACACTAGGGAAATGTATCGATACTTTTCCCCTTGGGTGCTCTATGCTTCAAGTGTGTCAATACATGCTTATATTTGGCCAAATCTATCAATACATCCTCAAATGTATCGATAAATTATGCTTCCTAAGGCCTTTGTTGCTTATCCTATCATGAATGTATGATACGTTAGGGTGTGTATCGATATTTTCACCCTTGTAGGTAGTTCTAAGCTTCCCAAAATCTCAAAAAATCTAAATTTAACACTCTAATATTATTCGCGATTGATATTACACCTTAAATCATTCATTTAACTCAATCCCATACACATAAATTCATAAGTATAACATTAAACTTAGATCAAAACCTCAAACTATCGAACTATCACATATTTCCTCAAAGTTTTGCCTGAATGTCAATATGTACACTTTTAAACACTAGGCATACATATCATATCAAAGTGTTAGGAACTTGCAGCATGTGGTGCCTTGGAAAGCAAGTATATTCTCATGCTTAATTTCGTTAAATTTGTAATGAGAGTACATTTTGATAATAAGTTAAAAGGTTTGTTTTAAGTAAGCATTAATTATCTAGTCATTAAGGTAACATTATTCTATTGAAATATTAAAATGCCTTTGTATGTAGAGTCATACATAGTAGACATGTATTTTAATTAAATATAAAAGTTGTTCAAAGTCACATAATAAAGCTTGTCACTTTATTGTGTTAAGATTGTAGTGTCCAGATTACTTCCAACGAACTGAATGTGATTCACTTTAAGGGAATCATAAGTCTCCAATTATCGAATCAGTTGACTTTGAGTAATAACACTATAACATGAACTGGAATCATGTGAGAATCAAATTTAAGTTTAATCGTTACTTAAATCTTGATCTCGTTCTTATGCATTTGCTTATAGTAGAACGAAAATCTTGATAGATAATGAACTTGTGTTTAATTTCCTCATAATCTTTGATTTACCATGATCATGATCATCATAAAGCATTGATCTAGACTCTATATTTTGAGATTATAATCGAGATAAACATTTAGGAACATATATCCAAATAATGGAGTTTATAGCATTAACATCCTTTTAGTGATTTTAGGAAGATTGGTGATTAATCTAGGCCTAGTGGATTGATGAATTAGCTACTCATCACATCTAAATACTCAAAAGATTAGACCTAGAGTATTGAATTACTGATTGGATGAAATTTGAAACAAAAGGACAGAATTGACGTAAAGGGTAAAACGATAATTTCACCTTTTATCATTGGATGGTTTTAAGGTTAATAGTATAAGGTTTGCAATTGGATTCTAAATGAAATTAAACATGAGAATATGCTTGTTTTCTAAGGCACCATATTCTTAAATTTTTAACATTTTCATCCTTCATCTTAAATAGCTCATAGTCGAGTATCAACATACTAATCTTTGACTCCTTCACTTGACTTGTGCCACATCTTTAAGCTTAAAACTAGCAAACTCCACTGAACATATGCTAAAGCATCCTCAAATAGTATAAATCTTCTCAATCTCTTCCAAGAAAATCTGAAGATCCTATATCGCATCAGACCTAAAAATAAAGGGGGGTTTCATCTTAAGAAAGTCTGATAATGAAACTTCAATCATCTCTTTAGCGAACATTGATTAATGTTAATTATCCTAACCCTAAGAGCTACGCATAGCATTCACTGGCTGATGACTTTCGACTCATTGCTAAAGGTCATCCATATGAGTCACAATTACCTCAATGACCTTATTAACTACTTACAAATTAGCTACCATATATGCTAAGGTTGGCTCTTTAATGGGTATCTCATCTCTCACCCTTTGAGATTGAGCATTAATAAGATCCACCGTAAGTACCTCAACACTAACAAGTACAAGTGCCCATTGCTAATAGATCTGGCGATCCTATAATGGAAGCTTGTGGACTCATAAACATATCAATAAAAGCGTCTTGCTCTACCATGCCCCTCGTTGTGGCTCATGTCTGAGGTGGCATCTTGACTTGAACAAGAGCAAACACCATACTCAATATAGTGAACGAAATGGTAGATTCTAAACAAACAAGAAAATCCATGTAGTCTCTCATTTAAGAGTTATGTTGTAGTTCATAAATGAAACACAAGACATGACACAAAAACCCAACTCCGTTGACTCAAAACAAAATGCCTAGGACTTAGACAAACCTAGGGCTCCAATACCAATGTTGTCAAGAACCAAACTCAAAGCCATCACTAATACAAGGGTATTGATAGGAGTGACCCTCTTAATCCAAGCAAACCCTAAACAAATAAGCAATTTACTCAAATGTACATCATAGAGCTCATAACCAAGAAATCTTTATACAAACACGTATATCTATACTAATATCAAATGTCTAAATATTGGTGTAACAACCCGTACCCTCGTATAGAAGCCAATATGAGCTTATCAAAGAGACGAAGGGTCAATGGATGCTAATTTAAGTGCTTGAGAGTGGAGACAAGTGAAAAGAATATTTTAAAATAAAATATCCTACACACGAGAAAATAATAATAATATAATAATATTTTTATTAAAGATGAATTAGTGAGTTAAAAGGGTGATTCGAAAGTGAACAGAGACAAACTAAGATGTTTAAAGCCCTAGAAGGTTAGTGAAGGATTTCATAGTAAAATATTATTTTATTAATAAAATAATATTAAAATATTAATATTTTATCTGTGTTGAAATTAATCATGAGGGAGGAATATATGGCAAATTTAGGTGGCGGAGAAAAGGTAAGGGAGGATTTTAAAGAAAAAATGACATTGATGGGGCCGACATGCCTTCCTTTAATAGAGCTAGCATGGGTAAGTATATATTTAAATATTATGGAGATATCCGGGTGAAGTGCAAATTATACATTTTAATTGTATAGGTGTAAAGGAGAAAAAAATAAATTGGATTTAAAAGATTGTTGGGAGGACTAAATTAAAAAAAAAAAAAAAAGAGAAACATGGAGGACTAATTGGTAAATTTTCCATTAACTTGGTCAAAGCTTCCAAAGGAAGCTTTGACTCTTTTTTTTGTTCCTCATGGCTGGCCATCCCATGTGGGATTGTTAGAAATATAATGTTTATGTATAGAAAAAAAAACAAGGGTGGGGGGAGAAAGGAAAATACAAGAACTGTTACTATGCATTACTTTAACTAAAGGAAAAAGCTTTTGCCTTTCTTCCTTGACTTTTCTTTCTTTTCCACTTGGCTAGCTAATTAAGGCCAACTTTTGCTATTTTTTTTCTTAGCCAAATGACTTCTAGAATCTTCACTTTTTCATCACTTTACTTATTTCTTCTTTTTTCTTTTTAAAGGCAATTCTTTCTTTCTTTTTTTCATTTCACAACCTGTGGCTTATTTCAAAGAAAAATTGTGCACCAAGTTCTACCATTTTTCCTTCATGTTCCTTCCTTTTCTCCTTCTTCCTCATAAATCATCTTCCCTTTCCTTCTTCCATAACCGAACCTTAAGAGAGAGAAAGGAAATTTTTCTTCATTTTCTTCATTTTTAGTTATACTTCACCCTCATTTACATTTAAGCTTATAGCTTCAAATCTTTATTTTTAAAGACAATAGGTATGTATATTTTAACTCTTGAATTTTATAATTTATGGGTTATAGTTTTAGATTTTATTTCCTAATTTTCTTCAAATTCTTTTTTTGAAAAATATTAGGTTTTGTTGATTTTTATGCCTCCCAAGCTTACTAAGGTAAAGAAACTTTACACTTGAATAGTTAGTTTAATAAGTTTGTGAATTAGACTAGAGTTTTAGGTTAAATGTTAAGTTATAGTGTAGATTATCTAATGTATATTTATTAGAATTATCAAATTCAAATTTATGGCATATTTGAGGTTATCATGGTTTATTTGTAAAAATGGGTTCTAATGATACTTCAGGACTTACTTAGATTAGGATCTTGTGGGTGTTAGTTTTGTGAGGTGGCATTATTAAGGTGAGTGAACTTGCATTTAAAAAGTTTTGAACAAGTACATATGTGTTGAATAAAGTATTTGAATATCTTTGTTTAACTCCTTTAAAGAAAATGATGCATGGTAACAAGCCTTTCACAAGTGATATTTCTATGTTGTTAAGCGTGTAGTGTGGTGGATTACATGTTGGAAATATTATGTTAAATAGCCAATTAAATTATGATGTGCGATGCATTAGAAAACTTGAGATGTTTTAAACTAGTGGCATACAATTAATATTAGTTTCCTTGAATGTTTGACTGTGCAACTATGTTTGCGACTAATAAAATAATGAACCATGTGAAATATATTATTATGCAAAGATTCTTGTCACTTTTTGTTACGAGTGCTATGCCTTGAATGATAATATTGAATGATAACTATAATCGTGCATGTGCGGTGTGGGAGTGCACATGATGGGGATGCAGTGTGCGGTGTGGGAGTGCTCACGACGATGATGATATTTGCCATGTGTGGTGTAGGAGTGCACATGATTGGGATGCAATGTACGGTGTGGGAGTGTACACGACAATGATGGTATGCCATGTGATGTGTGGGACTGCACACGATACTTGCCATGCACGGTATGGGAGTGCACATGAGAATATTAGTTATGTGCGGTGTGGGAGTGCACATGAGTGGAGTTTGAGGATGGCAGTTTTATGCGTTGAGCTATGTTGACTAGCTTAGAAATGATTTTGATGTATTTGAGGCATAATTGAAAATGTCTATATATATATATATAACATTTACATGAATTCTTATATACTTGTGCACTTGCTTTGTAAAATAGAGATGATTGGAAAACGAAATGTGATTGCATTCAATGTTGGAAGTTGAATTTCCTAAATGTTTTAGAATGAGTTAAATGTCAACATGGCATCGAGTTTGTTTATGAAATACAAATTGCATTGTTTTAAAATAAGTGCATCATATTTTTGAAAACCTTCCATATCAGTTGCTTGTTCCCTTCCGATGTTCACTCACTGGGTTTATACTCATTCTTTTCAACTTCACGTTTTAGTTTTGATGCTCGAAAGTAGTTGGATCCTAGGTAGAGGTGCTTCTTTTTATTCATCTTATGGTAGGTTTACTAGGACACTCCATGATTGTACCCATGCTAGAGTCACTCCGCTAATAGTCAAGGTCTTCTGTATGTGTATATGGTTATTTAAATGTAATTCGTGAGATTTGTTGTAAACATTGTATGTTTGGTTTGAATAATAATGTCGCCATAGTTTGGCAAGTGATGATATTATTTTGTGAATGGTATATGCTCGGTTGCCATGATTTATTCTTGAGAAGAAATTATTATTGAAAATTATGAATAGAGAACCTTGGAGGTAAAAGAGGGACAAATGATTTAATGAACAAGTTTTCACAGAAAAGCTTGTTTGGGCCTAGTGGGTTATGCCTATTGGGTCTACACGTTGGTTATGGTCCACGATTGGCCTGTGACAATTGGTTTGCATGATTCCGTGCTCACAGTGTGGAAGCTTAAGAAATACAAAGTTCAAATTAGAAGCCACTTTGGGCAATTTAAAGTGTAAACCATTCTATGGCAATTTTTAAAGTATAACATTTATTACAAAAATATAGACAAGTCTATATTCATGATAAACAAACAAAACGGCCAAACCACTGAAGTTCAACTCAAGCAAAAGGGGTTGACACCTACTGGATGCCTTATTGATCCCTTACTAAATTGATTGAAGTAATAGCTCTTTCACAAGAATAGTGAGCCAAGCAAACTACTTATCCATAACAAGAAATGCATTATACATATTTGACTTATAAATAACTTTGTGAGTAGATACAGAGAGGGGAACAAGCTAAATGGAAGAGCGTTTACCAAAGATACTTTCAAAATAAGGCAAGTAATCTATTTCCAAACAATATCAAAGTTTTCCTTTCAACATATCAAATATCCAAAGAGTTGGGGAATCCAATTCTTGAGCAAGATCAAATATCCAAAGAGTTTGTGAACCCAATTCTCAAGCAAGATCAAATAAGGTGCAAGTTATGTGACAAGCACAATCAATCATTCAAGGAATCTCAAATCATCATTTCAATAGATACAAATTTGTTTAAAATGTTTTTATAAAGTTTTGTTTGAAAACCATTTCATAAGCCTTTGAAATGAAGTTAGTAATTTGTAAAACGTTCAAGCATTTCGAAAGAGAATAGTATTAAATATTAGGTTTAGAAACTTTTGAAGTAGATTTTGAATATTTCAAGAGTTTACTCCTAATGATAGGGTCTATGTGAAACTAATCATTTTTCAAAGACATCAACAAAATCAACGATCGAAACAAAATCAAAGAACAAAACAAAGACCAAATCAAACTCATCAATCTTACTAATATCTCAAGGATAAATTGTCCTGATGCTAGGGTCTATGCAAAACTAATCATTTTTCATTCCAAATTTCTAAATCATCAATTATTTGAAAAATCATAGACAAATATTAATTTTGAGGTGTCAAACAATTGAACAGCTTGTTTCCCATCTCCAAAACTAAATACATAATAACATATTTACATAATATAGTTAGCTTTCTTCAAACAACTTGAAAACATCGTTCACATCACAAACTTTATTGAAATACAATTTAATGCAAGGTTATAAAATAGGCATTCTTAGTTATATCAAAATAATTAAAAAAACACCGAATCTACCCACCTCGTGGAAGCATGCTTTTCCTCTTAGCACTTTTTGTAAATAGCTCAACTTCTTTAAAACCTCAATCTACTCTAACAGCACATAAAAATGATGTTTCATTATTATTATCTTTAAAGACCCATAGTAATTTCTTAGTACAATTAATATACAATTCTAACTTTATAGAACCCATACTTAAATCCAAAGATTTTGTCTAATAGTTATTCTAATATTTTTATCTATCATATATCCAACTCAAATTATCCATTTCCTTACCTTCGCGAGCTCTGACACAAGGGCTTTAACAAATCTTCCCTAAGTAGGAAATTTGAGTCCAAAGAAAGAAATAAAAATTAGAACTTGAAACACATTTTTTAAGGAGGGTTAAGAGAGATTTAGGAATTAGAAATCCTTACCTTTGTTTCTTGAAGATCAAGGTTTGACAATGGACTTTAAAGGCCTTAAAGGTTGAGAAATTTGAGAGAAAGTGAGTGGAAGAACAAGGATAAATGATAGAAATGAATGACGCTTGGATTTTAAGAATTTCAGGGTTCTTTTTTTTTTTTGTTATGCTATAGGATCGACTACACGAGGTATAGGGTTAATTATGGCTATGCTTTTGCTCTAGGTTCGACTCCATTGAGGGTGGTAGTCAATCCTTCTCTAAAAAGTTACCCCTTGTTTGAAAATTTTTTGCGAGACCTTGATCTTTATAGATTTGTAGCTAAAAGTAGACGCGATAACACGAACTAGGGGTAATTTCATCATTTCCTTACTAAGCTCCTAGAAGTAGGCTTTCAAACATTATTAAGGCTTAAGTAGGCCTAAGATATAAATGAATGATGAAAACAAGGATAAAAAAATAAAGGAAATGGAAATAATGATGATTTCTAAGGTAAGGGTAAAATGGTCATTTTGCATCTCAAGTAGAAATTTTTAAATTTTCATGAACCTGTGTATTTCTAGACTATTATGGACTTTGCCTTAGTGTCAAAAGAGTAAAAAGTTGAACCAAATGAAAGAAAGAAGGCAAAGTCAACTATTGGATGGCATATTTGTAAATAAATGGAACTTTAGTCAACCGTAGCATAAATGTCTCATTTCTCCAGCAACTTCCTCATTTTTCTAGCAGCTTTTTCTTTTTCTTCCTCCCATCTCACGTTTCTTTCATCCTCCATGAAAGCTTCTCTCAAAGCTTCCATCACCCTTTCAAATTAACCTTAAATTTCATGCTTTTATACACCTTGACATAGAGTTTTTCATGGTCTTTCACTCTTTCACCTTAAAAAGCCCTCAAAAGTCTTTCCTCAACACTTTCTTTAACTAGTTGGAAGTTGCAGATAGAGAGAGAGAGAGAGAGACTTTCCCTAATAGGTTGAGGACTTTTTAGAAAGAATTCAACTATAAATCCACCAAGGTGAGAATTGAATTAGGATTAATTTTAGGTTGTTGATAATGGCTAGTAATTAGAGTTGTGAGTTGTTTTATTGTTGAGGTTTGCTTATTTATTTCTAGTGTTACTAGGGTGGAAAGAATAGATAGCCAGTCAAAGGGTAATTGGAAGCTAGATAGGAATAACAAGTAGAGCTTGAATTAAGAAATAGCTTTTAGAAATGTATTCATGCAAATTGGGTTAGCTGTGATGTTGTGTGTGTGATAGGTTTCAACAAAGCCTCACATTTTCATTTGGAACATTACTTGAACTTAGAGTCGATTCAAGGAATCAATAAGATCGGTGAGTGAACCTGCACTAAAATGTTTTGGGTAGATGCATATACGTTTGAACAAATTACTTGAATTGTTTAAATTGTCTTTTCCTTAAAATGAATACGGAACAAGCCTTTGATGAAACACTTTTGCGTTATGAAATGTGATGTACTGAATTTGTGAAATCCCTTTATGTGTTGATATATATTTATATATGTATTGCACATTGATAGATAATATTGTGTAATGAATATAACTGCGCGTGTGCGCGATGTGGGGGATACACATGCAGGTGATGATAGGGTGTGGGAGTGTGGAGGATGACATTTTTATGTGTGATATGGGGGTTACACACAATGGCATTAGTTGTGTGCGATGTGGGGGATGCACATGCCGCTGATGATAGGACGTGGGGTGTGGAAGATGACATTGTTGTGCGCGATGTGGGGTTTGCATACAATGGTATTAGTTGTGTGCGATGTGGGGGTGAACACGATAACTCCAACTATGTGCACGATATGGGGGTTACACATGAGCTGGGTGAGGCAGCGGTGATATGCATGTTTATGTGTATGTATATATGTTATAGAAAGTTCATAAAAATATGTGTGATTGTGTTGTATGTTGGCATTGTTAATTACTCCCAAATTGCTTTTCATTTCAATAAGAAAATGGCCTTTTCTGATGTAACAAGACCCCTTTAACTAAATTGCTCTGTTTCTCGCTATAGCAAGATTCATTTTTCCTGCAATGAGAAACTCTCGGGCTGATAGCCTTAATCCACACTCTGAATTTCACTGTAGCAAGAATTCATTCTCACTGTAGTGAGAAACTCTCGGTGGTGGTGTAATGCTTTAACTTTGACAAAGATTTTGACCACCTTTTGGTAAGAACTGGGCAAAGTGGTAAAACATCAAAGTTGTAGCCCAACCTTTTATCTTTCTATTGATCAAACATCATGTCAATTGGACTTCTGTAGTGGGAGATATACTTGAAAAACCAAAACATATGCAAACTAAGAATGCCTTTCCGTTGTAGCGAGAAACCCTTTGTTTTGCTTATCTTGCTTAGACATTTGTTGAAACTTTCATTCTTTTCAACTTCATGGTTTTTCATGGATCTTTCAACACTAAGGGATTTAATAATCAAAGGTTGAATTATGAGGTTTTACAAGAAATTAAACTAAATTGCATTATTTTTAACAAAAGTGCATCATGTTTTCAAAATCTTTCTGTATCGTTTGCTTGTTCTCTTCTTATGTTCACTCACTAAGTTTATACTCACATTTTTAAACTTCATGTTTTTAAATTCAGAGGTAGTTGGGACTTAGACCGAGTTATCCACGTATGCTCATCTTTTTGGTAGGCACTATGGCATCTCAGTAGTTTTGCCTTCATTCAAAGTCACTCTGTTGACGGTTAAAAGTCTTTTGTCTTTGTACACGTATATGTAATGTAAACTACTAAGAGTCATATTATAAATGAAGTATGCATATTTTGGATTAATGATGCCATTATGAGATGGAAATAAATGACAATACTATGAGATAATACGAATACAAATATTAGGTATACATGTTATGTTACTAAAATACGTTGAGTTGTGAACTATGACTTGTGGTTTATGAATGGTAGTCCAAGATTTATGAAATGTTGAACATGATTACTTAGAAAGGCTTGCTTGGGCTTAATGGGCTATGCCCATTAAGCCCATGCACTGGTCATGCCCAGAAATTTGGGTTGCGACAATTTCCTGGGATCAACTTCTGAAGGCAAAGATTGATCCTTCCACCTCCAACATGCAAAAATTGACCCTTTTGAGTTCTAAATCAACTCTAGTCAACCCACCAACCTTTAAATATTTTGTGAATGGTTTTCTATCATAGTCCAAAATCCTGAGCCATGACTGGCGCATGAGCCCAATAAGCATAGCCCATTAAGCCCATGCAATCCTATTTGTATAATATTGTTCATCATTTTATTGATCATTCTTAAGGTCACATTTTGTAATTCGTGACTATAAAATATTCAACGATATACTATGGCAACCAAAATGCTTGCATTTGTATCATCCAAAATAACATCACCCATTGCCAACTCAAAGTGGCATCATGAATGAAAAGAAACATATTGTTCATAACATGTATCTTAGTGATTACATCATTTGTATGTATACACAACAAAAAGACTCTTGACTACTAGTGGAGTGACTTTGGGTGAAGGTACAGCTACTGAATGTCGTGGTGCCTACCTAAAAGGTGAATACAAGTGGACGCCCAATCTAGATCCCAACAACCTCTGAATTTGAAAACATGAAGTTAAAAAGAGTGAGAATAACCTAGTGAGTGAACATAAGAAGGGAATAAGCAAGCAATACGGAAAGTTTTAGAAAACATGATGCACTTATGGTAAAAACGATGCAATTTAGCTAACTTTCATGTTAAAAAACCTTAATTCAACTTTGATTACTTATCCCTTTAGTGTGAGAGAATCCATGATCAATAAGAAGTTAAAGAGTGAAAAACTACAACATATATCCAAGGAATAAAAACAAGACTAAGAGTTTCTCGTTGCAACGAGAATGTATTTTCATTGTAGTGAAAACTAGGACTAATGAAGTTGAGAAGGGGGTTTTGCTGCATTAAAAATCTATCTCGTTGCAACGAAAATCAATTTAAAAGTATTTAACAATTTCGAACACTCAACATTCAATACAATCACATATTATTTCCTTATCCTTTCTATAGCATATATAAACAATTTTATAACACGAATGATCATCTCTATAGCATATATATAAGCATGTATACAACCACTAGTCATCAGCACATGTGCACTCCCATACCGCACATAGCTGGAATCATCCTGTGCACTCCCACACTACACAACAAACATATATAAGACCACCGGTCATCAACTCATGTGCACTCCTATACAGCATATAGTTGGAATCATCCTGTGCACTCCCACACCGCACAGTAAACACATATACAACCACCGATCATCAGCTCATGTGCACTCCCACACCGCACATAGCTGAAATCATCTTATGCACTCCCACACTACATCATCACCGGTATATGCACTCCCACACCATGCACACTCGGTTATAATTACCACACAATATTACTTATCAATACATATCATATATCTAGATATATATCAACATAATATAGGAGCACATGGATTCATCACAGTCATGTTCCATAACACAAAAATGTTTCATCAAGGGCTTGTTCCCATGCATATTTTAAAGAAAGACAAATAAAAAGTTTCAAGTGATTCGATCAAACACATATGCCCCAATCACAAAACATTTTAATGCAAGTTCACTCATATGTCTTTGTTGGTTTTTTTATTAACTCCAACTTTGACTAATGCCCCAAATGGAGATGTAGGGTCTTGTTGGAACCTATCACACACAATAGCATCACAACTAACTCCATTTACATAAATATAATTCTAAAAGCCATTTCCTAAATCAAGCTTTACTATTCATTCTTAACTAGTTTGCAATTACCAATTAACGAGTCATTTGTTCAAACTATTCTAGTCATACTAGAAATAATTAAATAACCTTTAACAACAAAGCAATCTACAAATCAAACTATTTGACATCATCAACAAATTAAAAATCAACCCTAACTCATTACTCACCTTGGTAATTTTTGTAGTTGAATTCCTTTTCAAGAGTTTTCCAAGCTATTATGGAAAGTCTCTCAATCACAGCCCAAATTCTGGGCCATGATTGGTGCATGGGCCCAAACGGCATAGCCCACTAAACCCAAGCAAGCCTTCTTTAGTAATCATGTTCAACATTTCATAAATCTTGCATTACCATTCCTAAACCACAATTCATAATTCACAACTCAATGTATTTCAGTACATAACATGTATATCGCATATTTGTATTTGTATTATCTCAAAGTGTTGTCATTCATTGCCATCTCATAGAGGCATCATGAATCCAACATATATATATACTTCGTTTATAACAATACTCCTAGTAGTTACATTACCTATACTTGTACATAGACAAAGACTCTCGACCATCAGTAGAGTGGCTTTGAATAAAGGCACAGCTATTGAGATGCCATAGTACCTACGAAAAGAAAAACATGCATGGAGACTTGGTCTAGGTCCCAAATGCCTCTAAATATTGAAACATGAAGTTTAAAAACGTGAGTATAAACCCAGTGAGTGAACATAGGAAGGGAACAAGCAACGATAATGAAAATTTGAAAATCATGATGCACTTGTTTTGAAAACAATGCAATTTAATTTAACCTCTTACTAAAACCCTTTGTTTCAAACATCAATTAGTAAACTCTTAGTGTTGCAAAAACCCATGCTCAATCATGAAGATAAAGGAGTGAAAGAAAAATTATATTAGAACTAAGCAAGGTAGCAACATGATAGCACATTTCTTGCTACAGTGAAAGGCATTTTTAGTTTACATATGTTTCGGTTTCTCAAGTATATTTCTCACTACAGAAGTCTAATTAGCATTATTTTTGTACCATTAGAAAGATAAGAGGCTGGACTACATCTTTGATGTTGATCACTTTTCACAGTTCTAATTGGAAGGTGGCTAAATTATTTTTCAAAGTGAAAGCACTTCCACTACAGCGAAAATGTACTCTTGGTTTGCATATGGTTCGCTTTTTTAAGAATATGTCACACTACATAGATCCAATTGACATGATATTTGGACCATTGAAAATATAAGAGACTGGGGTACAACTTTAGTCTTTATCACTTTACCTAGTTCTGACAAAAAAATGGTCAAAATAATTGTCAAATTAAAAACAGGGCATAGGACTCTAGAACCACTTGAGAGTTTCTGGCTGCAGCCAAAAACAGTCTTGCTGCAACCAAAAACAGGGCAAAAAAAGCAAGAATGTTTGTTCACCACAAAGGACACCATTTGTGCTACAATAAACTCAAATTAAAATACTTAGCATTTCTCAAGGTACAACATGCATGATTCACATACATTACAACCATAAACCATATTCATAAACTTTCTATTTCATAAATATATTTACACATATATAACCACAAACATGACCACCACATTACCAACTCATGTGCAATCTCCACATCGCACACAACTAATGTCATCCTCCACACTCCCACACCCTATCATCATCGGCATGTACATCCCCCTACTTCGTGCACACGCATGGTTATATTTAGTCATCACCAGCATGTGCATCCCCCCACATCGTGCACACGCACGGTTACATCAATTACACCAGATTACTTAACAATACATATCATATATTCTTATATACATATTAGCATCATATAGAGGTATATAGATTCATCACAATCATGTTCAACATCACAAAAACATTTCACTAAAGGCTTGTTCCCATGCATTTTTATAGAAAAACAATTAAAATGTCTCAATCAACACATATGCCTTAATCCCAAAACATTTTATGCAAGTTCACTCACTTGTTGATTCTTTTACTTGACTCTAGCTTCAACCAATGCTCGAAATGGACATGTAAGGCCTTGTTGGAACCTATCACACACAATGGCATAACAAACCAACTCAATTCACATAACCATAATTCTAAAAGCTATTGCCTAAATCATGTTCTACTAGTTATTCCTAACTAGCTTCCAACTACCATTAAGTGGTTATCTATTCTCTCCACCCTAGTATCACTAGAAATAAATAAACAAACCTCAACAATAAAACAACTCACAACTCCAATTACTAGCCATTATCAACAACTTAAAAATTCAACTCAATTTCATTACTCACCTTGATAATTTGGTAATTGAATTCTTTCTCAAGAATACTCAAGCTATCAAGGAAAATCCCTTTTTCTCTCTCTAAATTTTCAACTAGTGAGAGAAAGTATTATGGAAAGACTTTTCAGGGTTTTAAGGGAAAATAGTAAGAGAGCACAAAAAGTTCTATGGAAAAGTGCATAAAAGCATGAAAATTGGGATTAACTTGAGAAAATCTATGGAGGTTTGAAAGCAAGCTCCCATGGAAGGTTAGAAAACATAAGAAAGGAAGAAAAAGAAGAAAAAGCGCTGGACATTTAAAGAAGCTACTGGAAGAAGGAGATATTTATAGCTAAAGTTGACTAAAGTTTCATTTATTTACAAAAATGCCATTCACTAGTTGACTTTGCCTTCTTTCTTTCCTTTGATTCCACTTTTTACTCTTTTAACATTGAGACAAAGTCCATAATAGTCTAGAAATACTCAGGCCCACGAAAACTTAAAAATTTTAACACGAGATGAAAAATGACCAATTTACCTTGTCATAGAAATTATCATTATTTCTATTTTTTTTTCATTTATTTTATCATTACAAACATCATTTATTCATTCCTTAGGCCTATTTAGACCTTAACAACATCAGAAAATTCACTCATAGGGGCTTACCAAGAGAAATGATGAAATTACCCCTAGTTCACATTATTGCATCTACTTTTAGTTACATGTCTATTTAGGTTGAGATTTCACAAGTTCACTTCTAAATTACCCTTTTTAACTTGATAATTAACCTCAATTGACATCCGTAAACTTAATTAGCCACCATATCAAAATACAAGGTACTACACTCTCTTTCTTTTTAAAATGTTCAATTAGTGACAAAAAGTGCTAAGGAAAGGCTTTTAATGGTTTTTAAGGTGTACAAGTGGAAGAGTACAAAGGACTTTGTGAAAAGGTGCACGAAAGCATGAAAATTGGAGTTAACTTGAGAAAGTCATGGAGGTTTTTAGGGTGGCCTCAATGAAAGATGGGAAACTTGAAATGGAGAAGAAGATCGGAAGAAGAAGAAAAAGTTGTTGAAAGTGAGACAAAAGTGTTGGATTTAGATATTTGTTGCTAAAGTTGACTAAAGTTTCATTTATTTACAAAAATGCCATTGTATACTGGACTTTACCTTCCTCATTTCTTTTGTGCAATCAGTTTACTTTTTTGACACTGAGAAAAAGTCCAAAAAAACTCTAAAAAAAGCCCCTTATATAGCCTCCAAAAGCCCTAGCTTCTAAAATCCCATAAGCTTGTTATTCATGGAAAATACGGTGAGGACCGTGGCTCTGAATTTCCAAAGCTGTGGCTCTTAAAGGTTCTGCCCAATTTTGTTTTTTTTTTTTTTTGTGTAGTACTTTTAATTTGACAGAGATTTTAACTACCTTTCGGTCAAAACTAGACAAAGTGGTAAACATCAAAGTTGTAGCACTATCTCTTATATTTCTAATGGTTAAAAAATCATGTCATTTGGACTTTTGTAGTGAGACATATGCTTGAAAAACAGAAATATATGCAAATAAAGCAATAGTCCATTATGCACCTTTCTTCACCAATTGAAATTATTTTTGATCCTACTCCTATAAAAACATAAAATAAATACAAATAACATAAAATAAATACAAATAACATAAAACTAACATTATTAACTTAAAATAAACATTTAAACAAAAATTAAACTAAACTAATAAACAAAAAATACCTAAATTTGATATTAAATCTAGTCTAACATATCAAGATACGGGGTGTTATATTTTCCCAAGGTTAGAAATCAAGGGATTTAAGCTAGTCAATGTTTTTCTTAAGCTCACCAAGCTAATTACATATTTTCTCCAAGTAATTCAACCTAGAGATTTCTCACCAACATAACTGTGAGACCCCGTCGAATTTGTTAAAAGTCGGTATTGTACCTAGTGGTACAATTAAGTTAAATCGAACCTTGAACTAGCTCAAATAGAAATTCTAAGAGGAATTTTAAAATTCTGAAACCCACAGAATGGCTTAGAATAGTGATTTGGAGTTCAAAGTCCAATTTGGAGTCAATCGAGAAAATTGATCGATTAGGGACAAAACAGTCATTTTACCATTTGATGAATACATGAATATTTTTAGCCAAGATTTGATCACATTGGATAAAAAAATAATTATATGAAATATAATTAAGATTATTGGAGTACAGAATGAAGTTATCAGTGAAAAATTGTGATTCTCAGTATTTTTGGAGCACAAGGGTAAAATGGTAATTTTACCAGTGGAAGACTAAACGAGAATTTTTTGAAAAGATTTTTGCCCCATTTGATTAATATTGATCAATATTAGTGTTATTCGAGTTTGAAAAATAGAAATAATGTGATTCCGGTACATTTCGGAGAGTAGGGGTAAAATCGTAATTTTACCATCTTGGGGGTAAACGGTAAATTTTCCACTACCATAACATATTTTTCTAGCAATGGTCATCTTTTGATCATATCTTCACTTAGAATAATCTTGTGGTGGAAAAGAATTGGAAGAAAAAGTCAAAAAAGTTAAAAAAATAGGCCAATGGCATTATACCATGTGGCAAGTTAGTTTATTTTATTATTAAAGCCTAAAAATCAGCCATTTCAACCCATTTTCTCTCTCTAAATTCAGTACACACCAGATTTAAAGGAAAGGAAAGGAGAACAAAGGGAAAAACAAGAAAAAGTAGCAAAAAATTCAAGAAAAAGTGTGATTTTGAAGGAAAATCAATTGAGAAAGGTAACATTTCTTCACTTTTGCTTATGATCTACAATACCCATGCATTTCTTTCCATTTTCTATGGTTGAGAGGCATGATATCATGAAGAATTCAATTCTGAAAAATGGGTATGGATGAGGATTTAATGTTGAATTGGCTTGATTCTAGACTCTGTTAGTGTTTTGAGATAGGTTAGCAAGTTAGTAAGCAAAACCGTAAGAAAAAATTTGATTCTCTTGGTTGTTCTTCATTGGCCGAACCTAGGGTGTTGAGAATCAATGAGGAATTGTTTCATTTCAAATGAAATGATTTTATTTGAAATGAAATAAATTAGAAAATGACAAATTAAAGTGAAAAAGTTTAGTAGGAAAAAATTTCAATGCTAATACACTGTAATGGCTGAATTTTTCCATGAAGAAATGGAAAAGTTTTAATGCTGAAATTGACACTATTTAAATGGTATGTGGTGAATTAAGGTATTAGAAAAAGAATGGTGCAATTTGGAATCAAATCGGACATATTGGCCAATTTATCGGGTGAACGGTCGAATTTAATCGATACCACGTTAAAGCAATAATCGGACGCATTTTTCATTTGCCTGTCATGCATTAGCAATTTAAATTTAGTTTATATTAGCTTAGGGGTAATATAGTAAATTCTCTAATTTTATTCTGTGTCAAGGTGGTTAGACGTCCGAAAAAGGCAAAGAAATCGTGTTTGAGGACTATTAATCCGAGTGCACCCGAAATTTAGATTTTCGACACTGTGAGTGAATTTGCATTTCAAATTATTTTAGGAAATCTGCATGTATTGAAATGGATAATCTGAATGATTTTATCCAAATTTCTTAAAATTCGTGCCTGGAAACAAGCTTTTGAAAAAAAAATGTTTTAATGTGTGAATTGTGATATGCATAAAAGCATGAATTCATGTGCTCTATAATATGCTGCTATACATGTGTAGATGTCTGATATGTATTGACCAATAATATTGTATGATAATTATAATCGTACATGTGCACGATGTGAGGAGCACATGTCGGTGATGATGGGTGCAGAGATATGGACAATGATATTGTTTGTGCACGATGTGGGGGGATTCATACGATAACTCCAGCTATGGGCGCGATGTGGGGGTTGCACGTGAGCTAGTGAGATAAAGTGATATTGTTTCGCACGATGTGGGGGGATGCACATGATAACTCCAGCTATGTGCGCGATGTGGGGGTTGCACATGAGCTGGTGAGATAGTGGGATATTGTATTCATCTGTGTGCATATGTATGAAATTGAATACTCCTTCGTTGTAAATTAATTTGAGTTGAGGGAAGGGGTTTGATAATAAATTGGATCAAAAATGTTTTGTTCCAAATGTGTGCATCATGGTTTAAAATCCTTCTTGGATATTATTGTTTGTTTCCACCTAATGTTCACTCACCGAGTATTGTACTCATCGTTTTCAAAAATTCATGTTTTCAGATCAGGAGATTGTAGAATCCTAGATCGCGGGATCACTGTAGTTCGTCTCCTGATAAGTGTCCGGCATTCAATACTTGCCCGTTTTTATTGTAAATGTCTCCGCTAGAAGTCGTGGGTCTTTTGTATTGTGAATACACTCAAACAATGTAAATATGTGTGTGCAATGTAAATTGCTAAATACATGACTAGTATAGTGCATGTATATTATTATCTATAATGCCATTGGAATTTGGCTTTGTGTGCACTGGGTGCATTGCGTGTGGATGCCTCACATGATCATACGTGGAGTAAAGTAAATGAAAATAGGCTTACTTGCGCTTAGTGAGCTATGCTCATTGGGTCCTTGCGCCGGTCATGGCTCGGGAATTGGGTCGTGACAATAACGTGGTATAATGTTACCTCACGACATGTGAAAACACTAATAAATTTTTAAATCAAAAGTAGTTTCATAACTCATGCAAAATATCTCATCATAAACATTTAACGTTAAATCCTTTAAACCATATTAATCATAGTACTACTCGTGGCTACAAACTCATGAACTAGTCATCAATAAAAATATAACAACTTGTCAATGGAATATGACTGGACCTTTTAAGCATCAACCGAGTTACTAGAACACCTATCAAGAAAAACTAGAGAGCTCAACATTGTCACAAAAGAGGTAAAGTACTCACTAATCCATAAAAAATGTGTGAGACCTCAACCTCTATAGAACCGTAACGAGAAGTAAACATGATAAAACAGACTAGGGGTAATTTCATCATTTCTCATAAGGAACTCTTGGAAGTAGTTTTCTAATGTTATTAAGGTCTAAATAGGCCTAAGGAATAAACAAATGATGGTAAAATAAATGAAGAAGATAGAAATATTGATAGGTTCCACGATATGGGTAAAATGGTCATTTTGTACCTCAAGTCTAAATTTTTAAATTTTGTGAGCTTGAGTACTTCTAGACCATTGTGGACCTTGTCTTAGTGTTAGAAGCGTAAAAAGATTGCACAAAGGAAAGGAGAAAGGCAAGTGGCCTTGTTAACGGCATCATGGTAAATTGCATGAAAATTGGATAAGCTTTAATTATAAATATCTAGTTCCAGCAGCTTTTCTCCATTTTCCAACAATTTCTCTTCATCTTCTTCCTCCTATCTCATGTTTCTCTCACCTTCCATGAAATCTTCTCTCCAAGCTTTTATCACTCTCTCAAACTAATCTCAAATTTCATGCTTTACAGACCCCATTGTAAGGTTTTTCATACTTTTTTACTCCTTTACCTTGAAAACCCCCAAAAGTCATGCTCCCATACTTTTTTTCACTAGCTAGATGTGTAGAGAGAGAGAGAGAGAGAGAGAATGATTTCCCTTACTAGCTTGAAGAATCTTTAAAAAGAATTCAATTAAAAAGACCACCAAGGTAAGTACGGGCTAAGGTTAATTTATTTAGTGGTTGATAATATCTAGTAATTAGATTTGCGAGTGTTTTATTATTGAGATTGATTATTCATTTTAGTGTAACTAGAATAGTGCAAATAATAGCCATTTAATAGTAGTTAGAAGCTAGTGAGAAATGAATGTAGAACTTGGTTAAGAAATAACTTTTGGGTTGGTATTAATGCCAAGTTGGATTAAATGCGATATTGTTTTTGAAACAAGTGCATCATGATTTCCAAGTTCTCCTTATCTACTGTTTGTTCCCTTCTTATGTTCACTCACTGAGTTTGTACTCACTATTTTCAACTTCATATTTTCAGATCCAGAGGTAGTTGAGACCTATATAGAGGTGTCCTCGTGTATCCTTTTGGTAGGTATGGATGGCATTCAGTAGCTGCACCTTTACCGTGGTCATTCTGCTGGAAGTTGAGTTATTTTTGCTTATGAATATGATTATGTGATGTAAAGTACTAAGATACATGTTTTAAACACTATATGTATATTTTGATGGGTAATGCCACTATGAGTTAACAATGGTTAATCTTATTTTGAGTTAATATAAATGCAAGTATTTGATTACTATAGTGCATAATTAAAGAAATTTATAGGTTGGAACTATGAAATGTGTCCTTAAGAATAGTTGATGGAATGGTTAGCACGATTTATAAATAGGCTTGCTTGGGCTTAGTGGGCTATGCCCATTGGGCCCATATGCCAATCATGGCCTAGAAATTTAGGTTGTGATAGAATGGGAAATTAACATGTGAGCCACAAAGAATCCATGAGTTAATACAAGATGGGGAGAAGCCAAAAAAAAAAACGTTTTTGCATAAATCATCAGTTGCAATATTATGGCATTCATAAATCTTATATATTTCTTTTAAATTTTTGTAAAGAATGTTGTTCAAAGCCATTTTATAAAGGTTTAATTGAAACCAAAATTTTATTTACATTTAGGATGAAATGGAATTTGAAATCATTTGAAAACCTTGTGAAAAGGAGTAAAAACACTAATATGTAGTTGAAGTATCGATACTTTTTACACAAAATGCTTCCTGGACTAAATACATTGATATTTCCCTTGAATGCATTGATACTTTCCACTTAGAATGCTTCTTAGAGCATTATGTCTATTAAGTGTTAATACATATTCTTCTTGTATGATACTTCACTCAAAAAACTCAAATTTTAGGTAAGTTTTGCACTCTGTAACTCTAGAAGTCCTTCTAGTATGAAAGACATTCATGCAAACTAAGATTCGCTTGGACTAAGCCATATACCATTGCTCAATGATATCATATCACTACCCAAACATAACTAATATGTAATCTTTCTAAAAATCCAACTTTTATACTCTTCCAAAACTCATTTAAAACAATGAGACCCTGTCAAGCTCGATTAAAAAACGGTATTGTACCGAGCGGAACAACTAAGTTAAATCGAGTCTTGAACTAGTTCAAATAGAAATTCTAAGAGGAATTTGAGAATTCTGAAACCCATAGAATGACTTAGAATAGTGATTCGGAGTTCAAGGTCTAGTTTGGAGTTAATCGGGAAAATTGACCAGTTAAAGACAAAACGGTCATTTTACCATTTGATGATAAAATGGAGATTTTTAGCCAAGATTTGATCACATTGGACCAAAAAGAATTATATGAACTATAATTAAGATTATTGGAGTATAAAATGAAGTTTAGCAGTGAAAAATTGTGATTCCTAGTATTTTTGGAGCACAAGGGCAAAATGGTAATTTTGACACTAGGGGACCAAACGAGAATTTTTTTTGAAAAGATTTTTGCCCCATTTGGTTAAAACTGATCAATATTAGTGTTATTTGAGGTTAGAAAGTGAAAATAATGTGATTCCGGTACGTTTCGGAAGGGTAAAATCGTAATTTTATCACCTCGAGGGCAAATCAGTAAATTTTTCACCCCAGCAGTTGTCAAGACCAAGTGATTTTATTCCTCCTGGGATTGGATAAATACAAGAATAATTGTGGTGGAAAATTTAAAAGAAAAAATCAAAAAGTTTAAAAAATAGGCTAATAAGCATGTGACACGTGGCATGCTTGATTATTTTATTATTAAAGCCTAAAAATCAGCCATAAAACCCATTTTCTCTCTCCAAATTCTGCACAAAACCGATTGAAAGGAAAACAAAAGAGAACAAGGAGAAAAACAAGAAAACCTAGCCAAAAATTCAAGAGAAAAGTGTGATTTTCAAGGAAAATCAAGTGAAAAAGGTAACATTTCTTTACTTTAGCTTATGATCTACAATACCCATGCATTTTTTTCCATTTTCTATGGTTGAGAGACATGATATCATGATGAATTCAATTCTGAAAAATGCATATGGAAGAGGAATTAATGTTGGATTGGCTTGATTTTAGACTATGTTGATGTTTAAAGGTAGTTAAGCATGGTTATGAACAAAAATATAAGAAAACATTTGATTCTCGTTGTTGTTCTTCATTGGCCGAACCTGATGTGTTGAGAATCAATGAGGGGTTGTTTGTATTTCAAGGAAAATGGCTTGGAAAATGATGAAATAAGGTGAAACGGTTATGTAGGAAAAATTTCGGTGCTAGTGCACCAAATGACCGAATTTTCCTATAAGGAAATGTGAGGGTTCTAATGCTGAATTTGGCTTTATTTGAGTAATATGTGGTGAATTAAGGTATTAGAGGAGGAATGGATTAATTTGGAGGTGATTTGGACATAATCGTCAATTAATCGGGTGATCGGTCGAATTTAATCGATACCGCAATTAAGCGGTAATCGGATGCATTTCTTTTGCATTTACATATCAAGCATTAGTAATTTAAATTAGTTTAGATCAATTTAGGGACAATATATTAAATTCCTTGACTTTGTTATTTGTCAAGGTAGTGAGACATTCGGAAAAGGCAAAGGAATTGCGCTTAAGGACTATTAGTTCGAGTGCACCCGAAATCTGGATTTTCAACACCTGTGCGTGAATTTACATTTCAAAATTTATTTGAGATTTCTAATTAAGTTGAATAAATGCGTGAATGATTATATCTAATTCCCATTTAAAAATGAATCCCAAGAACAAACCTTTAGTGAAAATAATTCTGTGATGCTAAATATGATTACGATGCATCTATGTATATCTGTATGATGCCTACATGTATTGTTGAGAAATTGTGTGAAATTGGGTGTGTTGAATCTGTGTACCCTTGTATTATGCTAATATGCATTTTTAATAAATGTTGTGAAATTGATGTAATCACGCATGTGCAGAGTGGAAAGTGAAATACCAATAATGGTCTGCGAGTAGGGAGTGCACACATGGTCATATTGTTATGTGCGAGTAAGGAGTGCACACATGATGATATTGCTTGGTGTGAGTAGGGAGTGCACTAGAGCTAAAGAGAGTGGGATGGTGTGTGGTGCGAGTAGAGAGTGCACCAGAGTTGAAGAAAATGAGGTGGTGTATGTAACTGGACGTGATTTTATATATATGCGTGCTATAATGTGGATGATGGAAAATGTGATTTGTGTGGTATGTGAAACCCTTGTTTGTGATGGTTTGTGATAAACCGTTAATTTTGCTATCTTGCTTGATAAAGTGACTGGTGAATGAAATTGTACGTGATATATATGAATATATGAATTGTACAGGTTGTGAAACCCTTATTATGTGACGGTTTATAAACAATCGTCGATTTATTACTTTGCTAGAATGATCGGTGTAAACTCAAGAATGTCTAATCCTTGAATGCATAATAAATTTCTGGGATAAGTGATAAGGGTTTATATATTAGCTAGATAAAAAACTATCTCATTTTCAACCGGTGCATCATGATTGTCAAATTTCCTGGTTGAGTTTGCTTGTTCCCTTCTAATATTTAGTCATTGAGTTTCGTACTCACGTTTTATAAAAATTCATATTTTCAGATTTAGAGGAAATTGGAGCCTAGACCAAGTCGTTTACGCAAAATCGCCTTTTCGTTGGTACTACGGCAGCTTAGTAGCTATGCCTTTATTCATAGTTACTCCACTGATGGTTGAGAGTCTTTGTCTGTGTACATGTATAAAATATATATATATATATACATATATATGTTGGATTAATGATGCCTCGATGAGATGGCATTGAATGACAGTGCTTTGAGATAATGAAATTGTAAACATGTGGTATACATATTATGTTTTGAAATATATTGAATTGTGAATCAAGAATTTTGGTTCAGAAATAGTAATGCGAGATGTATTAAAAGTTGAACATGATTACCGGAAAAGGCTTGCATGGGCTTGGTGAGCTATGCTCATTAGGTCCATGCTCCGGTCATGGCTCGGGAAATTGGGTTATGACAGATTTGGTACCAGAGCTCTAGGTTTAGTTGAGTCTTAGGGATTCTTGTGTCAATCAGCGGAGTTGTTAGAGTTAATGTAGAATCTTGTTTATGGCTTGTGACTGCAACACAAGTCATAGACAGGAAACTGTATGAACTCCTATTTCTAGTAACCTACCCTCTTGTTAATGTCATGTAAAGGTCATAAGTGGTGCCGTTGTCCGGGTTTGATATGCGAATCGAGACACGAGCCATCGTTAAAGAGATCTTAAAGCAAATGCTTTCAACGCAAGGTCAATGTAATGGTATATCCCTTCGACTAAGGATGGAGGATGGTAGAGCTGGATTGTTAGGTCCGTAATAAATTAGACATTTGATGGAATTATGATTTGAACCCTGAATCTTTCATGAAATCATGTGATTCAACTATGAAAAATGCAAAATAAAGCATAGGTAGGATAGATCACAAGCTAGAATTGAAAAATCTTACCTTTTGTCACTTGATTCCTTGAAATTCAACACTTTCCCCTTGAATTTTGCTATCTAGGGTTTTGTTCTTTCTTTTTCTTGCTTTCCCTTGGTGAGGTCGACCATAATGAAGAGAAATGGGCTGATTTTATGTTCATTTATAAGAAAATATTAAATAGACCAAAATTTGCCATGTCACCATTTCATTGGTCCATGTGCAAATACTTACTAATTAAGCAATCTTTCTCCACCACACATAATTATCTATGGCATAAAATGAAATTCATGTGCTGGACATGTGTTGGGTGGTGTAAAATTACAAGTTTGCCCTTGGGCGGTAAAATGACTATTTTGCCCCTATACTAGAAAAAATGCTGAAATTAAAATTTTTCACTTCTCAAACTCCAATTATGTTCTAAATAATCAATCTTGGTCAAAAACCTCTTCCAACATTCAAATCTTAACCTCGAGTGGCAAAATGACCATTTTGCCCTTATGTTATGAAAATTCCTATTTAACTCCAAATTAGTCCTCGAACTCCGAATCACCATATTAGGTCACTTTGGGGTTTCAAAATTCTCAATTTCATCTTAAAATCTCTATTTGGACTAGTTCGAGGCTTAATTCAACTTAATTGTATCACTCGGTATAATACCGACCTTTGACAATTTTTCCAAGGTGTTTCAAGTATGCAAGCATTCTATCAAGCACATGAATGACATGGCAAATATTTTATAGGGCTAGGCTTGACCACTTCTATTTACGGGTCTATAGAGGTCGAGGCCTCACACCACGGATAAGCAATTCACTACTAAGTCTGCTTGGGAGATAATTTGCCAACATCAGTCGGTTAACCCGGTATTCAATTTCATTTCGCATAAAAGCATTCTCCTAACTATCTCTTTCTTTCTATGGAGGTTGTTACAAGATTGGATCCCAATTGACCTATAGCTGAAAACCAAGAGGTTCCAATTCGCCTCTAAGTTCCAACACTGCAGCACAAAGGAGTCTCTTTTGCATGTCATGTGGGAATGCCCAATTGCCACACAGGTTTAGAATTATTTTGAGAACTTTTTTCAAATCAATATCTTTCATCCCTAAAATGTTTTTCAAATTATGTGGGCATGGTATTATTTTGGTGATTACACGAAAAAATGACACATACCCACGTTATTGCCTTTATATATTTTTTGGTTCCTATGGGTAAAAAGGAATGATGCGAAACATAGAGACCTCGGTATGTATCCTAATAGAGTGGTTTGGAGAGTGTTAAAACTCATCAACCAATTATTTAATGCGAGGTAATTTCACCGGAGGCAATCGAGGGGTGATTTACAGATTGCTCAAGCATGGGGGATGATTTTTCAGCAAGCATCACCACCTCCACCAACAATATTTTCTTAGCACAAACCGTTAGCAGGTGAGTTTAAGTTGAACGTTGATGGTAGCTTTAAGTATAATTCTCAAAATGCTGCAAGAGGTGGACTTCTTCGAGATCATACAAGTTCCATGATTTTTGGGTTCTTTGAAAATTTTGGACCTCATAATTCATTACAGGCAGAATTACTGGCACTGCATAAGGGTTTACTTTTGTGTATTGAACACCATATCACTAGACTTTGGATAGAAATGGATGCAAAAGTAGTGGCTCAAATGCTATAAGAGGGTCATCAAGGTTCCTCTAAGACTCGGTATCTGCTAGCTTCTATTCGTAAATGTTTGAGTGGCATCTCCTTTCGGATTTTGTATATCCATCGAGAAGATAACCAGGCTGCAGATCTTCTTTCCAACCAAGGGCATATGCACCAAAATTTACAAGTGTTTTCACAAGCAGAAGGTTAACTCAAAGGTATCCTCAAGTTAGATAAAACTAGTTTACCTTATGTGCGTTTTAAATGATTGTAAGGTAGTAGTACTCCTAGTTTATTTCTGTGTTTACTTCTTTGTTAATTTCATTGAATCTTGTAATATATAAGTGTTTCAATTTTATGACGATAGTAAAGAATATGGTCATAAAATGAAACATTCCACTCCAAGTACTTGTCTTGTTCTTTCCCGATCTCATGTAACTTTGGAGGCTCGGTCCATGTCCCTTTCCCTTTTTTACTTTATTTTATGATTATTGATAAAATATTTACAGGGTAGTTGGGCCTTGTGTGAATTTCTAGCATAAAAAAAAAGCTAATGGTTGGTTAAATCTTTTGAGAAATAATGTGTGAATCATTTTGGCAACTTGATGATTAATGTTTTGAAGGAATATTGGAATGCAAGTTTGGGTCAAGCAACCATAAAGGTAAAATAAATTATGTTTTAAGTGTAGTTGAGAAATCTTGAGAAAATGGGTATTGTTGTGTAGTTGATAAATATCCTTAGAAAAGATTAATATATGTGTTAGAGTTATAAACAAGTTACCGATAATCATAATTTAAAGAATTACGCAAGCAAGGGATAAAAGCAAATTTGGTAAAAATGTGTCAAGATAAGTTAAGTTGAATAAGGATTCGTGATTGAATGAAAAAGGGAAGTATAAATGATGTATGCTAAAGATATTGAATTGGGATTGTTGCTAAAAAGTGCAACAGTAAAGGTAGTGTACTATGGTGGTGTGCTGGGGGAAAAAATGAGCGATCGGCAAGTAGTAATAGCTAGATACACTTTCGAACAAATAGCGATGTAATATCCCGCTATCATAAGTTGAGTGAACTTGCATTAAAAATGTTTTGGAATAAATAATTATATGCTTGATTTAGCCACTTGAAATATTTTAATGGTTTTTCTTTAAAAAGAAAAAAAATTGCTTGGGAACAAGCCCTTGATGAAATGATTTTATGCTGTGAAATATGAATGCAATGAATTCATGTGTTCCCACTTTATGTGGATATGTATGTTATGCATTGAATGGTACTATTGTGTGATAATTATGACCTAGCCATGTGCGGTGTAGGAGTGCACATGAGCTGATGATGACCTAGCCATGCGCGATGTAGTAGTGCACACGAGCTGATGATAACCCAACTATGTGCAGTGTGGAAGTGCACATGAGCTGATGACCGGTGGTGGCAATATGCATATATATACGTTATAGAGATTTTTCTATACACTATAGAACTATTTCTATATGCTTTATATGGTTGATTTGAATGTTGAAAGCTGAGTTTTTTAAATGGTTTAAAATGAATTAAATGTTAATATGGCATTGAGATGTTTATGACATATAAAGTGCATTGTTTAAAAACAAGTGCATCATGTTTTCAAAAGCCTTTTGTATCGTTTGCTTCTTCCCTTCCTATGTTCACTCATTGAGTTTATATTCACTGTTTTCAAATTCATGTTTTAGTTTTCAAGTTCGAAGGTAGTTGGATCTTAGGTAGGGGCACTTCCTCTTGTTCAACTTATGGTAGGTTTACCAAAACACTCCATGATAGTATCCACGTTAGAGTCACTCCGCTGATAGTCATGATCATTTGGTATGTGGATAGTATGGTTTAAATGTAATTCATGAAAATTTGTTGTAAGCACTGTATGATTGATTTGTCTATTAATTGCAAGGAAATTGTAATAGCTCGTACACATCCTCCATAATCCCAATTGGGAACTTGGTTGTTCTGTTTGTTAACTGTAAAGAAACTATAGTAGCTTGAATTTGATTAAGTTTAAGTTTTCTGGCAATAGGCATATGCATAATTGAAACACTAGCACCCAAATCTCACAAAGCTTTAGAAAATTTAAAACTATCAATAGTACAAGGGATAGAAAAACTCCTTGGATCCTTAAGCTTTGGTGGAAGCTTATTTTCGATTATAGCACTACACTTCTCAGTAAATGAAACTATTTCAAAGTCTCCTAGTTTCCTTTTCTTGGTTAAGATGTCTCTTAAAAACTTAACATAAGTAGGCATTTGTTCCAAAGCTTCAAGGAATATTAATATGAAGCTTCTTGAATACCTTGACAAACTTTTGGAACAGCTTACCAAGTCTCTACTTCTAAAAGCCCTAAAAAAAAGGTGGTGGTGGTGAGCTTGCTTTTGTATCCTTCTATTAAAGCTACTTGTCAGCATTCTTAATCACTATCTCAGTCTTAACAAGCTTATCTTAAGCTTCAGCTTGTTTACTACTACTTCTTACCTCTTTTCCCTTTTTAAGGTTTATTGCATTGCAATGTTCCTTACCTTCTCTCCTATGATTAGCTTCTGTGTCACTAGGTAAAGTACCTTATGTTGGCTCCATTAGTTTTTGATGATAATAAAACATTCACATTTACTTGTGTCTAATGCTTTTATTTTTTATTTAAATGTGCAGGACAAAGATTGTAGGAAAATAATAAACCAATTCTCCATAAATATGTACCAAAAATTAGATGAATATGGAGACAAGATTGATTAATAAGAAGGAAGCTCTTTAGTTGAATAATAAAGATTGTTGGTTGACCAAAATTCAAATTAGAGAAATGGCGGGTTGAAGAATATTGGGAAATAAAACCAACTTAGTCGACCAAGGAAGAAGTTAGTCGACTAAGAGCTCTTTGTTTGCAATTTGAACCAGAGCACTAGAAGACAAATTAACGACTAGAACCAACTGTCAACTGTTTTTAACTATTTTCAACAGTCATAAACTGTCAAACTACCATCAAACTTGCTCCTTTAAGTATAAAAGAGTCTTCTAAAGGTTAGAAAAGAATTTTTTGAGAAATTTTAGCATTTTCAAGTCGAAAAAGAGTAAGAAAACCAGCAAAACTTTTTGTTTTCTCATTGCACTCAACTCTCATCTTTGTAATTGAGAGTTACACTTTAAATTATACCAAATAGATCAGCTTAGTGATCACTATGTACACTCTTTTACCTTTTTTACTTCAGTTTTTAGAGTGAGAAAGTCACTCTAAAGGTTGTTTCAAGCTAGAATTGCTTGAAAGTATAAAGGTTATAACTTAGCCTTGAAAAGTTAGGTGTTGGGTTTTGGTTGAGCCATTAAAACACCATTGTAAAGGTTGTGGCTAAGCTTGGTAAAAGCCACTGTAAAAGCTTAGTGGGAGCTTGGTAATTCCACCGTTTCTTAGTGAATTTGGTTGAAAATCCTTGGTTGGATAATCAAGATAGTGGATGCAGGTCTTAAACTGAACCACTCTAAATTCTTGTTCCTTGTCTACTTTGTTTTTATTTCCCTTGTTCTCTAATTAGTTCCATATCTTGTTAAAGAGCCGATTTGTGCTATTCACCCCCCCTCTAGCACATATATTTGGGACCAACATGTGAGACCCTGTCTAAGTTGTTAGAAAACTGGTATTGTACCTAATGGTACAATTAAGTTAAATCGAGCTTCAACCTAGTTTAATGGAAATTCTAAGGGGAATTTCAAAATTCTGAGACCCACAGGACAGCTCAGAATAGTGATTTGGAGTTCAAGGTCCAGTTTGGAGTTAATCGGAAAAATTGACCGGTTAAGGACAAAACGGTCATTTTCTCATTTGTTGATTTATAGAGATTTTTAACCAAGATTTGATCACAGTGGACTAAAAATAATTATGTGACATACAGTTATGATCCCATAATTATAGAATGATGTTTAGCAGTGTAAAATGGTGATTTTCGGTGTTTTTGGAGCACAAGGGCAAAATGGTAATTTTGCCACCGGAGTGCTAAATGTGAATTTTTTTTGAAAGGATTTTACCCCAATTGGGTAATATTGATTTATATTGATGTTATTTGAGGTTGGACAGTGAAAATAATGAAATTCCGGGACATTTCGGAGTATAGGGGCAAAATCGTAATTTTGCCATCCCGGGGGCATTTCGGTAATTTTTCATCACCAGAATAAATTTTTCCAGCCATGGTCAACCTTGGATCAGATGTTGACTTGATGAATCAAGTGGTGGAGATCAAATGGGAGAAAAAGTCAAAAAGTCAAAAAAATGGGCCAATCACATGGTGCCACGTGGCAACCTTGGTTATTTTATTATAAAAGCTATAAAAATCAGCTTAAGCCCTCATTTCTCTCTCTAAATTCTGGAACAAAAACCGATTGAAGAAAAAAAAGAAGAACAAAGGAGAAAAACACCAAAACCTAGGGGAAATTCAAGACAAAGTGTGATTTCAAGGAGGATTCAAGTGAAAAAGGGTAATAAATCTCTACTTTGGCTTGTGATCTCTAATATCTATGCTTTTGTTCTTGAATTCTATGGCTTAATATGGAGATATCATGAGGGAATAGATTCTGAAAAATGGGTTTGAGTATGGATTTGATGTTGGATTGGATTGGATTTAAACTATGTTAGTAGTTAGAGGTAGTTAAGCATGATTATGGAAGAAAAATGAAAGAAAAAAATTGATTCCATGGTTGTTCTTTGTTAGGCCGAACCTAGTGTGAAGAGAATGTGTGAGAAATTGTTTCATTTCAAATGAAATGATTTCATTTGAAATGAAAGAAAATAGAAAATGACAAATGCAAGTGAAAAATGTAGTAGAAAAATTTTCAGTGCAAATGCACTGCATTGGCCGAATTTTCCATAAGGAATTGGAAAAGATTGGATGCTGAAATTGGCATTAAATTGAATGATTTGTGGTGAATTAAAGTATTAGAAAAAGAATGGGCCAATTCGGAATCGAATTGGGCATAATAGCCGATTTATCGGGTAATCGGTCGAAGTTAGGCAATACCGCGTTCAAGCGATAATTGGACGCGATTTTGCTCTTACGTATCACACGCTAGCAATTTAAATTAATTTGTATTGATTTGGGGGCACTATAGTAATTTCTCAATTTATTCTGTGTTAAGGTGGTGAGAAGGCCGAGAAAGGCAAAGGGATCGTGATTGAGGATTTTTAATCCGAGAGCATCCGGAATCCGGATATTTGTGAGACGGTGAGTGAACTTGCATTTCAAATTATTTGGGGAATGCAAATTGTATTGATGTGGATAATTAAATGATTTATCCAAAGTTTTTAAAAATACGTGCCGGGAACAAGCCTTTGAGGAAAATGATTTTATGTGGTAAATTATGTGTTATGCGTGAAGGCATAAAAATTATGTGTGATGCTTGAAAGCATGAAATTATGTGATATGCATGAAGGCATGAAATATTATTTATTTGATCTGAAATTTGAGTGTGATAAATGTGTACATTGTGATGATGTTTACATGGATGGTTGAGAAGTGTTGTGAAAGTGTTATCACCGTGCACGTGTGAAGAAGGAAAGTGCATATGCCTGAATGGTATGCATAGTGGGGACCGCGAGACGTAACGCCCACTAATTCCTTCAAAGTCAGAATGGAGCAAAGTGGGGACCGCGAGACGTAACGTAACGCCCACTAACTCCTTGAAATTCTGAATTGAGCAAAGTGGGGACCGCGAGACGTAACGCCCACGATTCCTGGAAGTGTTCACGCACAAACTGTGGTAAGACGTGATTTGAAGTCCGGGAGCTTGGCAGCGACGCTGAGTGATACCGCTTGCCGAGTGCTCTGATACTCCAGCTATGTGCACGATGTGAGGGTTGCACATGAGCTGGTGAGAAATTGGTGATATTTGTGTGATTGCATGTGAAATTGAATGTTATTCAATTATTGATTAAATTAAAATGAGGGGAAGGGTTGGGAAACAATTGGATAAAAATGTATGTGTTCCAAATGTTTGCATCATATTTTTATAACCCTTCCGGGCATTATTGCTTGTTCCTATCTTATGTTTGCTCACTGAGTTTTATACTCACGTTTTCAAAAATTCATGTTTTCAGATCAGGAGGTTGTAGATTCCTAGATCACGGGATCGTTGTAGTCCATCTCCTGGTAGGTGTCTGGCATTCGATAGCTGCCTGTTTTTATTGTATATGTCTCCGCTGGTAGTCATGGGTTTTTGTATGATGGATATGTACATGTAATGTACATTGTCAGAATTTATATTTGACTGATTATGTGTATATGTGTAAGCAATGTGAATTGCTAAATACATGACTGGCATGGTGCATGTATGTTAATGTTGATTATGTCATTGTGAATTGGCTGTGTCCACACCCGGAAAGGGTGTGTGTGTGTATGTGTGACTGGATGTGCCATGGTTAACTGGCATTTATGCGCACTGGGTGCATTACGTGTGGATGTCCCACACGAGCATGTATGGAATAAAGTCAGTGGGAATAGGCTTGCTTGGGCTTAGTGAGCTATGCTCATTGGGTCCTTGCGCCGGTCATGGCCTGGGATTTGGGTCGTGACAAAGTTGGTATCAGAGCCCTAGGTTGTTAGGTCCTAGGGAGTTATGGTCGAGTCCAGCGGAGAGTCGGGTCTTTATGTGGGATCATTAATTATGAACTGTGAGCCGCGGCACATTTCATAATTGAGAAACCGCATAAATTCCCAATGTTAGAAGCCACCTTGTTTTTCATTGTGTTTATTAATTGGTGTTGCTCCTGTCTAGGTAAGAATGCCACCTAAGACACGGGCCACCTCGAGACGAGTGGGGGAGCAGGATGTTCCCATTGAGATGACCGATAGGCCACGGGCACCCACCCGCAGAGGTCGAGGTAGACGTGGTAGGGTCATTAGGCCAGCGAGGGCAGATACGCCCGAGAGTGGGAGAGTGGATAGACAGCCTGTAGGTGAGGCGGATAGGCCACCTACTAGAGGCGTTACTGTTGAGGACTTGGCGACTGGCCTGCAGGGAGTTAGTCGGGTTGTAGAGATGATGGCAGCCCGAATGGAGGATATGCAGAAAGCAATGGAGGGGAGGCATGTGGAGCCAGAGTCCCCTAGTTCCCAAGGCCAGACAGATCGCCAACCTCCCGAGAGTGACAGAGGTCAGGTTGAGGTTTCACTCACTGACTTTCTGAAACTCAAGCCTCCATCATTTACGGGGTCAGATGCATCGGAGAAACCCCAAGTTTTCTTGGATAAGATGGAGAAGATTTGTAACGCTGTGGGGTGCTCTAGTTCCAGATCAGTGGAGCTAGTAGCTTTTCAGCTGGAGGATGTAGCACAGGAATGGTACGACTCCTTGCGAAGGGGTAGGCCGACAGGTGCTGCACCGTTGAGCTGGACTGAATTTAGTATCGCCTTCCTGGATCGATTTTTATCGCACAGTGTGCGAAATGCCAGGGCTAGAGAGTTTGAGGCATTGGTGCAGACTTCAGGCATGACGGTGTCGGAGTACGACATCAAGTTTACACAGCTGTCTCGATATGCACCATATCTGGTTTCCACCGAAGAGATGAAAGTCCAAAGGTTTGTGGATGGACTGGTGGAACCATTATTTAAGGCTGTGGCTTCCTGAGATTTCCATACATACTCGGCGGCAGTAGACTGTGCTCAAAGGATTGAGATGAGGACCACTGAGAGTAGGGCCGCAAGAGATGTAGTAAAACGGGCCAAAACAGAGGGTTATAAAGGCCGCAGAGATTTCGGTGGCAGAAGTTCATTCTCTAGCCATCAAGGACCACAGAGGGGATCGAGGTTTCCCCAACGGGGAGGTGATGTGACGAGTGCCAGCGTCGGATCGGGGCAGAACACTTTTAGCGGAATGAGGCAGCGGCAGGATTCCAGGCAGAGTAGTCAGGCTATCTTGCCCTGTGATAATTGTGGGAGACCACACAGAGGACAATGTTATCGTCCTGTAAGAACTTGTTTTAACTGTGGCCAGCCTGGACACACATGGAAGTACTGCCCGACAGCTCAGCAACCGCAAGGTTCGGTTCGCGGTTCTACTCGACCAGCTTTGCCTGCTCCTTCAGCAGCTGTTTCATCTGGCCAGGGGGTTAGCGAGACACGAGGTAGAGGTGTTGGTACTTCTTCTCGAGGTAGACCAGCGGGGTCTGGACAACAAAGTTCTGCAGGAAGAGGCCAGGCAAAGGTATATGCCCTAACCCATCAGGATGCCCAGACATCCAATGCAGTAGTTTCAGGTACTCTTTCCATTTGTGATATGGATGCTAGAGTATTATTTGATCCTGGATCGACTCATTCTTTTATCTCTCCATGCTTTGCATCTCGATTGGGTAAAGACTGTGTTAGGAGAGAAGAACCATTAGTGGTATTTACTCCTCTGAAAGAGGCATTAGTGGCTGAGTGGGAATATCAGTCTTGCATAGTGAGAATCAAGGATAAGAACACCATAGTGAATTTAGTGGTGTTAGACACCTTGGATTTTGATGTGATATTGGGAATGGACTGGCTGTCACCTTGTCATGCCAGTGTAGACTGTTACCATAAGATAGTTAGATTTGATTTCCTGGATGAGCCATCATTTAGCATCCAAGGGGATAAAAGTAATGTTCCGACCAACTTGATATCTGCCATGTCTGCTAGGAGGTTATTGAGGCAGGGCTGTCAAGGTTACCTAGCAGTGGTGAGGGATAACCAGGCAGAGGTCGGAGATATAAGTCAAGTGTCGGTAGTGAATGAGTTTGTGGATGTATTTCCTGAGGAACTGCCAGGATTACCTCCGGAGCGGGAGATTGAGTTTTGCATAGACTTGATTCCGGATACTAGACCCATATCTATACCTCCATATCGGATGGCACCGGCAGAGCTCAAGGAGCTCAAGGATCAGTTGGAGGACCTGCTAGACAAAGGGTTCGTCTGCCCCAGTGTCTCACCATGGGGAGCACCGGTGTTATTCGTAAAGAAGAAAGATGGGTCACTTAGACTGTGCATTGACTACCGACAACTTAATAAGGTAACGGTGAAGAATAAATACCCACTCCCAAGAATAGATGACTTGTTTGATCAGTTACAAGGGGCACAATGTTTTTCTAAGATAGATTTGCGATCTGGGTATCATCAATTGAGAATCCGAGATGAGGATGTGCCAAAGACAGCATTTCGGACCAGGTATGGTCATTATGAGTTCTTGGTAATGTCGTTTGGACTTACCAATGCCCCTGCAGCCTTTATGGATTTGATGAACCGAGTGTTCAAACCCTACCTGGACAAGTTTGTAGTGGTGTTCATTGATGATATCCTGATCTACTCGAGGAGTCGAGAGGAGCATGAGCAGCATCTTAAGATAGTGCTCCAGATTTTAAGAGAACATCGATTGTATGCCAAGTTCTCCAAATGTGAGTTTTGGCTTGGAAGTGTTGCATTCTTGGGACATGTAGTTTCTAAGGATGGGGTACAAGTGGATCCAAAGAAAGTCGAAGCGGTGGAGAAATGGCCAAGGCCAACCTCGGTTACGGAGATTAGGAGCTTTTTAGGGTTGGCAGGTTACTATCGTCGCTTTGTTAAGGATTTCTCCAGAATAGCTGCTTCTCTAACCAAGCTGGCACGAAAGGATACAAAGTTTGTGTGGTCAAATACTTGTGAAAATAGCTTTGAGAAGCTTAAGACATGTCTCACCAGAGCTCCAGTGTTGAGCCTACCACAGGGCACAGGGGGTTATACAGTATATTGTGATGCCTCGTTGGTTGGTTTAGGATGCGTGTTAATGCAACACGGGAAGGTGATTGCATATGCATCAAGACAACTTAAAAGGCATGAACAGAATTACCCCGCCCATGATCTGGAGATGGCAGCAATTGTATTTGCTTTGAAGATCTGGAGACATTATTTGTATGGTGAGACTTGTGAGATATATACAGACCACAAGAGCTTAAAGTATATATTCCAGCAGAGGGATTTGAATTTGCGGCAACGCAGATGGATGGAGTTGCTGAAGGATTATGATTGTACTATTCTTTACCATCCCGGTAAAGCTAATGTGGTGGCGGATGCCCTGAGTCGAAAGTCGATGGGTAGCCTAGCACATATCTCCACAGATAGGAGATTATTGGTTAGAGAGATGCATAGCTTGGGAGACATGGACGTGCATTTGGAGGTTTCTGAGGCAGATGCACTGCTAGCTCATTTCAGAGTGAGGCCTGTCTTAATAGACCGAATTAAAGAGGCCCAAGGTAAAGATGAGTTCGTAACTACGGTCTTAGAGGATCCTCAAGGAAAGAAGGAGAAGATGTTTACCAGAGGCACTGATGGAGTGTTGAGATATGGAACTAGACTCTATGTGCCAGATATTGATGGGTTGAGGAGAGAGATATTGGAGGAGGCTCACATGGCAGCCTATGTGATACATCCAGGTGCTACAAAGATGTATCAAGATTTAAAGGAAGTGTACTGGTGGGAAGGACTTAAGAGAGATGTGGCTGAGTTTGTTTCCAAGTGCTTAGTGTGTCAACAGGTTAAAGCAGAGCACCAAAGGCCTGCAGGATTACTACAGCCATTACCAGTTCCCGAATGGAAGTGGGAGCATATTGCCATGGACTTTGTGACAGGTTTGCCTCGAACTAGTGGGGGTTATGACTCGATTTGGGTCATAATAGACCGGTTGACGAAGTCAGCTCATTTTCTTCCGGTCAAGATCACTTATGGAGCTGCTCAGTATGCCCAGCTTTATGTAGATGAGATAATACGGTTGCATGGCATTTCTGTTTCCATAGTGTCAGATAGAGGGACACAGTTTACCAGTAGATTCTGGGAGAAGTTGCAGGAAGCATTGGGCACTAAATTGAATTTTAGTACAGCTTTTCATCCTCAGACTGATGGACAGTCTGAACGAACCATCCAGACTTTGGAAAACATGTTGAGAGCATGTGTAATAGACCTTGGAGTCAAATGGGGTCGGTATTTACCCTTAGTGGAGTTTGCTTACAATAACAGTTTCCAGACTAGTATCCAAATGGCACCATTTGAAGCACTGTATGGAAGAAGGTGCAGATCACCCATTTGATGGCTAGAGGTAGGTGAGAGGAAACTGTTGGGGCCTGAGTTGGTACAGGACGCCACTGATAAAATCCGTATGATTCGTCAACGGATGCTTACAGCCTAGAGTAGGCAAAAGTCTTATGCTGATAACCGACGGAGGGATTTGGAATTTCAGGTGGGAGACCATGTGTTTCTAAAAGTCTCGCCAACCAAAGGGGTAATGAGGTTTGGTAAGAAAGGGAAATTAAGCCCTCGGTATATAGGACCCTTTAAGATCTTAGAGAGGGTCGGAGCAGTGGCATATCGATTGGCATTACCACCAGACCTTTCGAGTATTCACCCTGTGTTCCATGTGTCTATGTTGAGCAACCAGTAGCTATCTTGGACAGGCAAGTCAAGAGGCTCCGATCGAAGGATGTGGCTTCAGTAAAAGTGTTGTGGCAAAATCACACCAGTGAAGAGGTAACGTGGGAAGCTGAGGAGGAAATGCGAACAAAGTATCCACACCTCTTCGATATGTAAAGGTAAGCCACTCTGCTTTGAATTTAAATTCGGGGACCGAATTTCTATTAGTGGGGGAGAGTGTGAGACCCTGTCTAAGTTGTTAGAAAACCGGTATTGTACCTAATGGTACAATTAAGTTAAATCGAGCTTCAACCTAGTTTAATGGAAATTCTAAGGGGAATTTCAAAATTCTGAGACCCACAGGACAGCTCAGAATAGTGATTTGGAGTTCAAGGTCCAGTTTGGAGTTAATCGGGAAAATTGACCGGTTAAGGACAAAACGGTCATTTTCTCATTTGTTGATTTATAGAGATTTTTAACCAAGATTTGATCACAGTGGACTAAAAATAATTATGTGACATACAGTTATGATCCCATAATTATAGAATGATGTTTAGCAGTGTAAAATGGTGATTTTCGGTGTTTTTGGAGCACAAGGGCAAAATGGTAATTTTGCCACCGGAGTGCTAAATGTGAATTTTTTTGAAAGGATTTTACCCCAATTGGGTAATATTGATTTATATTGATGTTATTTGAGGTTGGACAGTGAAAATAATGAAATTCCGGGACATTTCGGAGTATAGGGGTAAAATCGTAATTTTGCCATCCCGGGGGCATTTCGGTAATTTTTCATCACCAGAATAAATTTTTCCAGCCATGGTCAACCTTGGATCAGATGTTGACTTGATGAATCAAGTGGTGGAGATCAAATGGGAGAAAAAGTCAAAAAGTCAAAAAAATGGGCCAATCACATGGTGCCACGTGGCAACCTTGGTTATTTTATTATAAAAGCTATAAAAATCAGCTTAAGCCCTCATTTCTCTCTCTAAATTCTGGAACAAAAACCGATTGAAGAAAAAAAAGAAGAACAAAGGAGAAAAACACCAAAACCTAGGGGAAATTCAAGACAAAGTGTGATTTCAAGGAGGATTCAAGTGAAAAAGGGTAATAAATCTCTACTTTGGCTTGTGATCTCTAATATCTATGCTTTTGTTCTTGAATTCTATGGCTTAATATGGAGATATCATGAGGGAATAGATTCTGAAAAATGGGTTTGAGTATGGATTTGATGTTGGATTGGATTGGATTTAAACTATGTTAGTAGTTAGAGGTAGTTAAGCATGATTATGGAAGAAAAATGAAAGAAAGAAATTGATTCCATGGTTGTTCTTTGTTAGGCCGAACCTAGTGTGAAGAGAATGTGTGAGAAATTGTTTCATTTCAAATGAAATGATTTCATTTGAAATGAAAGAAAATAAAAAATGACAAATGCAAGTGAAAAATGTAGTAGAAAAATTTTCAGTGCAAATGCACTGCATTGGCCGAATTTTCCATAAGGAATTGGAAAAGATTGGATGCTGAAATTGGCATTAAATTGAATGATTTGTGGTGAATTAAAGTATTAGAAAAAGAATGGGCCAATTCGGAATCGAATTGGGTATAATAGCCGATTTATCGGGTAATCGGTCGAAGTTAGGCAATACCGCGTTCAAGCGATAATTGGACGCGATTTTGCTCTTACGTATCACACGCTAGCAATTTAAATTAATTTGTATTGATTTGGGGGCACTATAGTAATTTCTCAATTTATTCTGTGTTAAGGTGGTGAGAAGGCCGAGAAAGGCAAAGGGATCGTGATTGAGGATTTTTAATCCGAGAGCATCCGGAATCCGGATATTTGTGAGACGGTGAGTGAACTTGCATTTCAAATTATTTGGGGAATGCAAATTGTATTGATGTGGATAATTAAATGATTTATCCAAAGTTTTTAAAAATACGTGCCGGGAACAAGCCTTTGAGGAAAATGATTTTATGTGGTAAATTATGTGTTATGCGTGAAGGCATAAAAATTATGTGTGATGCTTGAAAGCATGAAATTATGTGATATGCATGAAGGCATGAAATATTATTTATTTGATCTGAAATTTGAGTGTGATAAATGTGTACATTGTGATGATGTTTACATGGATGGTTGAGAAGTGTTGTGAAAGTGTTATCACCGTGCACGTGTGAAGAAGGAAAGTGCATATGCATGAATGGTATGCATAGTGGGGACCGCGAGACGTAACGCCCACTAATTCCTTCAAAGTCAGAATGGAGCAAAGTGGGGACCGCGAGACGTAACGCCCACTAACTCCTTGAAATTCTGAATTGAGCAAAGTGGGGACCGCGAGACGTAACGCCCACGATTCCTGGAAGTGTTCACGCACAAACTGTGGTAAGACGTGATTTGAAGTCCGGGAGCTTGGCAGCGACGCTGAGTGATACCGCTTGCCGAGTGCTCTGATACTCCAGCTATGTGCACGATGTGAGGGTTGCACATGAGCTGGTGAGAAATTGGTGATATTTGTGTGATTGCATGTGAAATTGAATGTTATTCAATTATTGATTAAATTAAAATGAGGGGAAGGGTTGGGAAACAATTGGATAAAAATGTATGTGTTCCAAATGTTTGCATCATATTTTTATAACCCTTCCGGGCATTATTGCTTGTTCCTATCTTATGTTTGCTCACTGAGTTTTATACTCACGTTTTCAAAAATTCATGTTTTCAGATCAGGAGGTTGTAGATTCCTAGATCACGGGATCGTTGTAGTCCATCTCCTGGTAGGTGTCTGGCATTCGATAGCTGCCTGTTTTTATTGTATATGTCTCCGCTGGTAGTCATGGGTTTTTGTATGATGGATATGTACATGTAATGTACATTGTCAGAATTTATATTTGACTGATTATGTGTATATGTGTAAGCAATGTGAATTGCTAAATACATGACTGGCATGGTGCATGTATGTTAATGTTGATTATGTCATTGTGAATTGGCTGTGTCCACACCCGGAAAGGGTGTGTGTGTGTATGTGTGACTGGATGTGCCATGGTTAACTGGCATTTATGCGCACTGGGTGCATTACGTGTGGATGTCCCACACGAGCATGTATGGAATAAAGTCAGTGGGAATAGGCTTGCTTGGGCTTAGTGAGCTATGCTCATTGGGTCCTTGCGCCGGTCATGGCCCGGGATTTGGGTCGTGACACAACACCTTGAAGCCTATTGTTGATGGTGTTGGCAAGTAGCTTAACTAGAGTCTTAAGGTTTCACAATGAGCCTACCTGACTATGATTGAGAGCATCAATATTAATTAGCCATATACTATATAAGCAACTCTTCCATAGATGGCTTCTTTTCCTACATAAGAGGTCTTACTTAAAGTGGAAATTTGGGGGGGAAATTAGGCTTTAGAGCTAATGAAGAACCTTAATTATTTCTCCAAGAAAAGTTTGGATGATTCTTCCACTCGTTATTATAAGTGTTGGAATATAGGTTATTTTATTGCCTATTACCAACAAATTGAATAGATTTTGAATTGCTCGTGTAGTGGTCACTTGCATGCCCATCTCCACAATAATCACAAAAAATAAAAGGCCTCTAAATTGAATGAACTCCAAAAGAATTAAATTTCTTAGACAGAGTAACTCCCTATGCTGTCAATGCATTAATGGCATTCAACTCATGAATTCTAGCTACGTTCCGATGCATTGATCTCTCCGATGACCATTAATAGTTATTTGAGGCCATTTTTTCCAAAACATCATAAGCCTTATCAATTGGCTTTGCCATAAGAGATCCTCTAACAATGGCATCAATAGTAGTCTAAATATGACCATTCAAACCACTGTAAAACATTTGGACCTGATGCCTCTTAAGTATACCACGATGACGGCAACACCGAAGCAAATCTTTGTATCTTTCTTAGGCCTTGTACAATGACTTAGAATCAAGTTGCATGAATGATGTGATATTATTCCTCATTTTTGCTATCTTGGTTAGAGGAAAGAACTTGGCTAACAACTTTTAAGCAAGATCATCCAAAGTAGTAATGGAGCACATGGGAAGCAAGTTCAATCAAGCCTTCGCCTTGTCCCACAATGAGAAAGGGAATAGTCACAATCTAATAGCATCATCGTGACACAACCCAAATGTGAGACCCTGTCTAATTGGTTGAAAAGCCGGTATTGTACCTAATGGTACAATTAAGTTAAATCGAGTTTCAAACTAGTTTAATAGAAATTCTAAGAGGAATTTCAAAATTCTGAGACCCACAGAACAGCTCAAAATAGTGATTTGGAGTTCAAGGTCCAGTTTGGAGTCAATCGGGAAAATTGACCGGTTAAGGACAAAACGGTCATTTTCTCATTTGTTGATTTATGAAGATTTTTAACCAAGATTTGATCACATTGGACCAAAAATAATTATATGAAATATAGTTATGATTTTTGGAGTATAAAATGATGTTTAGCAGTGTAAAATGGTGATTTTCGGTGTTATTGGAGCACAAGGGCAAAATGGTAATTTTACCACCGGAGTACTAAACGGGAATTTTTTTTGAAAGGATTTTGCCCCAATTGGGTAATATTGATTTATATTAGTGTTATTTGAGGTTGGACAGTGAAAATAATGAAATTCCGGTACATTTCGGAGTATAGGGGCAAAATCGTAATTTTGCCATTTCGAGGGGCAAAATCGTAATTTTCCACTACTAGGATAATTTTTTCCAGCCATGATCATCCTTGGATCAAACTTTGACTTGATTGATCAAGTGGTGGAGAATAAATGGAAGAAAAAGTCAAAAAGTAAAGAAAATGGGCCAATGGCGTGATGACACGTGGCAACCTTGGTTATTTTATTATAAAGGCTATAAAAATCAGCCTTTAACCCTCATTTCTCTCTCTATAATCGGCTCACACCAGAATTGAAGGGTAGAAAAGAAGAACAAAGGAGAAAAACACAAAACCTAGGTGAAAATTTAAGGAAAAGTGTGATTTTCAAAGGAAATCACTTGAAAAAGGTAATAAATCTTTACTTTGGCTTATGATTTACCATATCTATGCTTTTGTTCTTGAATTCTATGGTTAAATATGGAGATATCATGATGGAATGAATTCTGAAAAATGGCTATGAGTATGGATTTGATGTTGGATTGGATTGAATTTAAACTATGTTAGTGTTTAGGGGTAGTTAAGCATGATTATGGACAAAAATGGAAGAAAGAAATTGAATCTCATGGTTGTTCTTCATTGACCGAACCTAGGGTGTAGAGAAACCATGAAGAAATTGTTTCATTTCAAATGAAATGATTTCATTTGAAATGAAGGAAATTAGAAAATGACAAGTGCAAGTGAAAAATGTAGTAGGAAAATTTTCAGTGCTAATGCACTGTATTGGCCGAATTTTTCCATAAAGAAATGGAAAATGGTGAATGCTGAAATTGGCATTAATTGAATGATTTGTGGTGAATTAAAGTATTAGAAAAAGAATGGGCCAATTCGGAATCGAATTGGACATAATAGCCGATTAATCGGGTAATCGGTCGAAATTAGGCAATGCCGCATTAAAGCGATAATCAGACGCATTTTTGCCTTTGCGTATCATACGTTAGCAATTTAAATTAATCTGTATTAGTTTGGGGGCATTATAGTAATTTCTTAATTTTATTCTGTGTTAAGGTGGTGAGAAGTCCGGAAAAGGCAAGGGCATTGTGATTGAGGATTTTTAATCCGAGAGCATCCGGAATCCGGATTTGTGAGACGGTGAGTGAACTTGCATTTCAAATTATTTGGGGAATGCACATTGTATTGAAATAGATGATTAAATGATTTATTCAAAATTTTTAAAATGTGTGACGGGAACAAGCCCCTGATAAAAATGATTTTACGTGATGGAATTATGTGGTATGCATGAAATTATGTGTTCTTATAACCTGTTGTCACATATGTGTGAATATGTGTGATGTATGGACATTTGATATTGTTGATGTATATATGTAAATGTACATGTGTGTGATGTGGGGAAATGCTCATGTCGGTGAGATTGGATGTGGAAAATGTGGTTGGTGCACGATGTGGGGGAATGCACACTGTGGCTCCAACTATGTGCACGATGTGGGGGGATGCACATGAGCTGGTGAGTGCACATGGTGCACATGATGATGACTCCAGCTATGTGCACGATGTGGGGGGATGCACATGAGCTGGTGAGTGCACATGGTGCACAGGACCACTCCAGCTATGTGCACGATGTGGGGGGATGCACATGAGCTGGTGAGTGCACATGGTGCACACGATATCTTCAGCAGGTGAGACAATGGAATGTTGTATCTATTTGTGTGCGTATGTATGAAATTGATTATTCCTTCATTATAAATTAAATTGAAGTGAGGGGAAGGGTTTGATAATAAATTGGATAAAAATGAATGTGTTTCAAATGTATGCATCATATTTTGAACCCTTCCTGGTATTATGGCTTGTTCCTATCTAATGTTTGCTCACTGAGTTTTATACTCACCGTTTTCAAAAATTCATGTTTTCAGATCAGGAGATTGTAGATTCCTAGATCGCGGGATCACAGTAGTCCATCTCCTGGTAAGTGTCTGGCATTCAGTAGTGGCCGTTTTTATTGTACATGTCTCCGCTGGAAGTCATGGGTTTTTGTATGATGGATATGTACATGTAATGTACATTGTCAGAGTTTATATTTGACTGGTATGAATGTAAATATGTAAGCAATGTAATTTTCCAAATACATGACTGGAATAGTGCATGTATACTGTGATTAATAATGTCATTGTGCATTGGCTGTGTCCACACCCGGAAAGGGTGTGTGTGTGTATGTGTGACTGGATATGTCACTATTAGTTGGCATTGTATGCACACTGGGTGCATTACGTGTGGATGCCTCACACGAGCATGTATGGAATAAAGGAAGTGAAATTAGGCTTGCTTGGGCTTAGTGAGCTATGCTCATTGGGTCCTTGCGCCGGTCATGGCCTGGGAATTGGGTCGTGACACCAAACCTGAGGGCCATGACTAGAGTAAGGCTATCGAAGAGAGTGACTCTCTTAGCCCACATAAGCCTAAGATAAACAAATAAATTAAATACTCAAAATTACCTCATGGGACTCATCACTATGGAACCATATGTCAAACTTGCATGAGTATATTGTATAACATAGGAAATATTTTATCTTAGTTTGCACGTTCATGTGCTTAGAATAAGGAAGGAACACATATTCAAATAACAAGTATGGGCCATCTTGTGGCAAAGACAAAGTGTAGCCATCCTATGGCAAATCTCAAAGGACATGTCTTTTAATACAAGACATAAGCGTGATCTTATCTGTGATAGTCAAACATAATTGACCAAACCAAATAGGACCAGCATAGTACGATGCAAAGCAAAAAGGCTGATGTCTATTGGATGCCATATGTTCACCTTCCCAAGACTGACAAAAGTATTTGCCTTTAACAAAAGATGGCAAGCCAAGCAACTAGTGATTTGCAAAACAAATGCATCTTACATGTGTGAATTATAAATAACTCCATGAGCATATATGAAGAGGAGGAACAAGCTAAATGAGATAGTGTTTATCATAGATACTTTTAAAATAATGCAAGCAATCCATTTCAAACAAAATCAAAGTTTGCCTTTCAACCATCACAAATATCTAAAGAGTTTGGGAATTCAATCCCTAAGCAAAATCATACATCTTAAGGTGTGAGCTTTGTGTCAAGTACGATCAATTATCTAAGAAATCTCAACTCATTGTCTCGATAGATACAAACTCACTTAAAATGATTTTATAAGGTTATGTTAAAAACCTATTCATAAGCCTTTGAAATGAGAATAATAATTTGTTGAACGTTCAAGTATTTTGAAGAAAACAATTGAAAAATATTAGGTTTAAAAGGTTTTGCAGAAAAAGTTAAGGAAAACTATCACAGCCCAATTTTTGAACCATGACCGGCATATGGGCCCAATGGGCATAGCCCACTAAGCTCAAGCAAACCTTTTTGTGTAATCAAGTTCATACTCTCTTCAAACATTCCTAAAGCCATGTTTTGTAATTTTCAACTATAAGCACTGTAATAACATACTATGACAACCAAGTATTTACATTTGTATCATTTCAAAATGTTGTCATTCATTGCCATCTCATAATGGCATCATCAATCCTACATATACATACTTTGTTTGCAAAATATGTCTTAGCAATTCACATCTAATGTACATGTATTTATGCAAAAGACTTCTGACGACCAGCGGAGTGACTTTGGTGAGGATACAGCTACTGAATGCCATGAAACCTACCAAAGGTACAAGTAGACACCTTAATCTAGGTTCCAATTACCTCTGAGTCTAAAAACATGAAGTTTAAAAGAGTGAATATTAACTCAGTGAGTGAACATAAGAAGGGAACAAGTAGACAGTAAAGAATGTTTTAGAAGACATGATGCACTTACAATAAAACCATGCAATTTAGTTTAATTTCTTGTTAAAACCCCTCATTTCAAACTTTGAATGCTTAATCCCTTAGTGTTAAAAGATCCATGATAAACCATGAAGTTGAAAAGAATGAAAATTTTAGCAAATAACCAAGCACAACAAGCAAACAAAGTGTTTCTCGCTATAGCGGAAAGGCATTCTTGCTACTGTGAAATTCGGATAAAAATTTTGGAACCACTTGAGAGTTTCTTGCTGCAACATGAATGAATTCTCGTTGCAGCTAGAAGCATCAAGAAATTTCTCGCTACAGCGAGAATAAAGCCAGTGTAAAACCCTCGAACCCGAGAGTTTCTCACTGCAGCGAGATTCATTCTCGCTATAGCTAGAAACAGAGTAATTTAGTTAAAGGGGTCTTGTTACATCAAAAATCCATTTTCTTGCTGAAATGAAAAGAAATTTAGGAGCAATTAACAATTCCAACATACAACACAATCACAAATATTCTCATAAACTTTCTATAACACATATATAAATATATAAATTCATGAACACGCATACCATCCCGCCTCACTCAGCTCATGTGCACTCCCTATGTGCACAAGGCAATATCATCATGTGCATTCCCTACTCGGACATTTCAATATCATTACATGCACTCCTGCACACATCACTACAGGCATGTGCACTCTCATACCGCACACGTGCAGTTATATTTATTACACAATATTACCTATCAATGCTCAACAAATATATATGTATATCAACATAATCAAGAAGTACGTGGATTCATCACTGTCACATTTCGTAACACAAAAACATTTTCTCAAGGGCTTGTTCTTGTATACATTGTAAAGAAAAGACAATTAAAATATTTCAAGTGCTTCATTCAAACATATATGCATTTACCCCCAAAGCATTTTAATACAAGTTCACTCACATGTCTTTGTTGATTTTTAAATCGACTCCAACCTCCACTAATGCTTCGAAGAGAGATGTGGGGTTTCGTTGGAACCTATCACACATAATAGCATCACAATCAACTCAATTTGCATAACTATAAATTCTAAAAGCTAGCATAACTATAAATTCTAAAAGCTATCTCCTAAATCATGTTCAACTAGTTATTCATAACTAGCTTCCAATTATCTTTAAGTGGCTATTTATTTTCACTATTCTAGTCACATTAAAGATGAATAAACAACCTCAACTACAAAACGCTCATAAATCTAGCCACTAGACATTCTCAACAACTCAAAAATCAACTCAATTTCATTACACACCTTGGTAGATTTGAAATTGAATTTCTTCTCAAAAGTTCTCAAGCTATAATAGAAATTTTCTCTTTCTCTCTCTAAAATGTCCAACTAGTGAGAGAAAGTATTAAAAAGGGACTTTTAAGGGTTCTTAAGGTGTAGAAGTAAAAGAGTATGAAAAACCTTATAACAAGGTATATAAAAACATAAGTTTTGGGGTTACCATGAGAAAATTTATGGAGGTTTCAAAGCAAGCTTTCATGGAAGATGAGGAAACGTGAAAAGGGGAAAAGAGACGAAAGGAAGAAAAAGAAGTTGCTGGAAGTTAGTAAAAGCTGCTATAAATTAGATATTTATATATAAAGTTTATCCAAGTTCCACTTAATTTATAAAAATGCCCTTAATAAGGTAGCTTTGTCTTCTTTCTATCCTTTGTGCAATTTTCTTACTCTTTTAACACTAAGACGAAGTCCATAATAGTCTATAAATACTTGGGTTCATGCAAAATTAAAAATTTCAACTCGAGATAAAAAAATGACTATTTTACCCCTACTATGAAAATTATCATTATTTTTATTTTCTTCATTTATTTATCATTATATACATCATTCATTTATTCCTTAGGCCTACTTAGGCCTTAATAATATTAGGAAACTTGCTTCTAAGAGCTCACCAAGGAAAATGATGAAATTACCCCTAGTCCATGTTATCGTGTCTACTTTTAGTTATGTGTCTATGGAAGTTGAGGCTTCAGAAAAACAAAGGTTTTCTTTCAAAAATAAAATGATGCCAATACCTTTAGGAAACCTTTAAAGAAAACTATTGGATTTCAAAAATAATATAGTTCGTACTAAATTTAATAAACCAAGTTTAAATACTAAAGTTAAGGCAATGCCCAACCCAAAGATCAAGGTCAAGATGAATACCAATTCAAATACCATAATCCAAACAAATATCAATTCAAGCACCAAGATCGAAACCCATATTAAATCTAAAGACCAAAGTCTAAACAAATATCAATCCAAAGTCGAAAGTTAAAATAATATTAATTCCAAAGTCTAAAATTGATACAAATATCAAAACCAAAGTCCATAGTGTAAAATATCATTTCAAATAGATCGTGGAGTGCTAGATAGCATGGACAATCAAATCAAAGTGTGTCGTAGCACCAAAGTGGTCGGATACATGATAGTCATCGACCATATATCAATGGAGGTAGGATCATATCAACTACCAAATGAAACTTAATCAAAAGAGTAAGACTTTATTAACTACCCAATTAAAGCTAAGCATTATGCACAATGGCTAATGGCTATATCACTAGCTACAGGTCCATAACTCCAATAAAACATTTCATTTTATATTTCCAAATATTCAAATGTTCGTTTCCAAATGAAAAGGGAAATCCATTCGCCATCCAAGATCAAAGGGTTTGAAACAAAACGAAGTCAAGTATCCAAATTCCATTTCCAAACAAAAGATGAATCCAACCATGAATCAAAAGAGTTCGAAACAAAGCCAAAGATCACATTTGAAATTTCGAGGCATCACACATTTGAAAGGTTTGTTTCCCATGCTCAAAACTAGATACATAATAACGTATTTACTTAATATCCATAGATTTCATAAAACAAACTTGAAACCATTATCCAAATCACAAAGTTCATCAAATATGTTTTAATGCAAGGTTTTAGAATAGACATGCTTAATTATATCAAAATAATTAAAACGTCGTATCTACCTACCTCTTCAAGCAAGCCTTTTCCTTTTAGCATCATTTATCGAAAGCTTGACTTTTTCAACAACTCAAACTACTCGAATATCACCTAAAAATGATTTTAAATCATCAACATTCCCAAAAACCCATAATAATTTCAGAATATATTCAATATGATGGATTTGTATCTAAGTGGATTGATGTGTTTGTGCAAAGCATAGATTTCAAAAATTTTTCTTTTACAAAGGAAGAAAGCAATCTAATTACAAAAGCGAAAAAACACATTATTCATATTGCAAGTAACATAACCACATCCTAAAAAATAAGAATTTATTAAACTAAAATAAAAAGTACCTTTATTTTGAGATTCTTATTTTCAGACACATAATGAATTGTAGTAAATTCACCACCACAACAATGATTGATTTCTTAGCCAAACAAACTTACCACTTATTCTTCAAGAATGCTTTCAACTTGAACCTTGAGTGGACAAGATGTGGAATGCTAGATTACAAGATGACAACCAATTTTGTCTTTCTTTTCTTCCTAAAAATTAATGGTCATTTTTTTTTCAAGAAATAAGCCAAAATGGGAGAGAAAATAGAGGTGCGGCAAAGTTAGGAGGAAAATGAGAGAAATAACGGCAAAAACTTCTTCTAGAAAGACACGTTCAATTCTTTTCTTCCAATCTCTTCTCTTTTTATTAAAACTCTTACCTCAAAGGTTTAATCAAAATCAAATACCTTTGAATCAATCTTGACCATCCATTTAGAGTTATAGATGCATCAAACATGCTTCATAATTATCAATATTAAAAATAAATAATAAATAATTTAATTCATTAATTATCATTTAGAGTTCTTCATAAAATAAAACTCCTTGTTGAATAATAGCTCTTATTTTATTATTATCCATCTTTCTTTAAAAAGAATTAATAATAAATAAAAAAATGCTAGCAAACATGGAATCTCTTTTTATCAACATGGATGTTTAGATTAATTTTGCAAGAATCCTTCTAGCATTATCTTAATTCAAGACAACTCTTGTCTTTAATTAAGACAAAACATGTTATCTTGTCTAAAATGAGACTAAAATGTTTTTCTTGTCTAGATTAAGACAAAACATATTTTTCTTGTCTTAAATTAAGACAAATATGTTTTCTTGTCTAAATTAAGACAAATATGTTTCTTGTCTAAATTAAGAGAAAACATGTTTTCTTGTCTAAGTTAAGACATAACATGTTTTCTTATCAAAATGAACACAAAATATGTTTTCTTGTCTAAATTATGACAAACATGTTTGGTTGTCTAAATTAAAATAAACAAGTAAAAGTTGCCATTTTTGTACATAAATTTAATTAATCAAATAAAACGTTCATTCCAACTTAAACAAGTTGAATTCTATGAAACTAAGTGGGGAATCTGTTTGGACATTGATATTCCAAGCTCTAGTAAACTTAGAATTATTCTTAATCTCATTAAGATAATTAAAGCTGATTAACCACGAAAACAGTCCACCATAGATTCATGGTTGCACTCTTAGTTTAACTATAACTACAAGAAATGATTCAATACTTGATATTCATTATTAATTGTCCAATTGCAAACCTTATATGTAAACCCTCATAACCATCCAATGATAAAAAGTGAAACTATTGTTTTGCCCTTTATGTCAATTTTGTCCTTCAGTCTTAGATTTCATCTAATTAGTGATCCAATACTGTAGATCTAATCTTTTGAGTGTCAAGATGAGATGAATAGCTAATTCATCAATCCATTGGGCCTAGATTAATAACCAATCTTCTTGAAATCACTAAAAGTGATGTTAATGTTATGAACTCCACTCCCAGATGTTCACATCGATTATAATCCCAATATACGGAGTCTAGATCAATGCTTTATGATGATCATGCCATGGTATATTAAAGATTATAAAGAGATAAAACATGAGTTCACTATCCATTAGGATTTTGGTTTTACCATAAGCAAATGCATAAGTGTGAGATCAAGATTTAAGTAACGGTTAAACTTAAATTTGATTCTCATGTGATTCCAATTCATGTTATAGTGTCATTACTCAAAGTCAAACATTTCGATGATTTGAGGCTCATCATTCCTTTGAAGTGAATCACATTCATTTCATCGAAAGTAATCTAGACGCTAGAGCTTTAACACAATAAAGCGACCAATATTATTATATGGATATGAACAATTTTTAGATTCAATTTAAAATACATATCTCTATGTATGACTTTTCGTACAAATGCATTTTAATATCTCAATAGAATCATTGTACTTTAATAACTAGATAATGAGTGCTTACTTAAAATAAACTTTTTGTTTTATTATGAAAATGCACTTTCATTATAAATAAATTAAATGAAATTAAACATGAGAATATACTTTCTTTCCAAGGCATCATATTCTCAAATTCTTAGCAGAATATCCATATCTAACTCTATTTGATCTTCACTTATTTTCAATAACTTCAATTAATTTTTCATCGTAACCTCTTACCCATTAAGTAAACAACTTACTTTACATACTTTTCCTTTTTGGTAAGCTTCTAGTGAAGAGATCTAGCAAAATCTTGAAAACCTAGAAAAATTTTCTAGCTTTTGGGGAAAGAAGATAAAATAAAAAAAATAAAGTTTTGGAAGTGAAAATCCTTACCTTTAACATGTAGAGCCCAAGGTTCAATGATGGGATTTATTGGGTCTTAAAAGGTGTGAAGTTTGAGAGAAAATGAATGGAATAAAACAGTGAGTCTTAGGGATTTATGGCTTTTAAACTTTTTTTAAGTTGCTTGGGCACCTAAGGGTCTACTGCAAAGGGTTTAGGGCCAACCCTTGACCAGAATGCTTTCATTTCCCTTATTGCTTCTTCAGAAGGTTGACCCTTTATGCACTTGGGTCAACTTTTTAGGTCCAGATTTATAAAAATTATCCCTTTTTAAGTCTAATTCCATCCTGATTCCTTTCCATTACCTCCATGATCTATAATTATGGGTTCTTAAGGATGAAATCAAGCTTCTTTAGCTAGTCCTTGCATTTCCTAAGCTCACAAAGTTAATTGTCTAATTTATCCAAGTAACAAAAGCTACAAGTTTCACACATCAGTAACTCCATTGTGTTTGAAAGTGTCATAGATCTCTAGACAATTTGAGATATGAGCATTAGGATTATCATTAGGTAAACCCCTAAAATGGACTAAAGTCTAGATCATTTGGGTGATTGCTAGCTTTATCTTGAAGTTGTTAGCTTGAATAGCCGACTTTCAAATGCTTGAGTAAATACCACACACCAACGGAACAACATAATCTCTCAAAGATCGATTTTCTTCCATTACTTGCCCTTGGATTTGCTTATCTCTTTCATTATCAACCATTGTTTCTATATGATTGGAGTCTTATGAATTTTGCCTCAAAAGTCTCCAAAAAGCCTTCTTAATTTTTTTATCACAAAGGCCAATTTCCAAGCTTTTTCTTCTTCTCATACAAAAACCAAAAAGTACCTGCGCATAAAGAAAACAAAGCTTGATGTAAGACTAGTTTGCTTAGTAATAATATTAGCAAAAGAATAGGAAAACAATTCCCTAGCAATGTTGCAAAAAACTTGTTATTGACTTTACAAACACAAGTGCACATGTCGCTCAAGCAATAGGGAGGTAAGTAAGCATCTTATCCTATGAGGATTTGTATCTAAAATTTTGCTAAATACTAAATTAAGGCACCCTAGTTTTATCGAAGTAAACCAATTTTCAAAAATTAACTAAATACAAAAATTTAGTTAACTAGTATAAGAAATGGACGTTAAAATTAATAAAAAAGTAATGGACTAAGAATCTAGGATTATGGTTTCATTGAACATTTCATTTGGATTAATATTCTCTTAATACTTAAATTAATGGGTGGTGATACTAATCTAGAATCCAAATCTATGTATAAATCTCCGCCAAGATGTCTACATAAATACCTAAACTAATTAGCTCACTGTATGTCTATAGGAATTAATTAAGGTAGGTTCATTAAGCATATGTTCTAATTTGACTACATGTGGCATTTAAGTGTATGTCTACCCTAGTTGATAACCAATTCACTCAATTTCTAAGTGAAATGAACACACACTATTCAAACTATGGTATAATCTACACTAACCTCATCGAGTCTCATTTAGATAGCCATATCCATTCAATTGTTGATAAAGCAATCAAAGGCAATAACTTTAGATTTTAATAAGCATCAAACTACCCATTAAAAATAAGCAAAGGAGAAACAAAATATCCAATTACATATTGAAATCTACCATAATCCTAGGAAAATTAATTTAGCTCATAATATCTTAAATAAAAATCCACATCCCAAGAAAATAAATCATTTTCATAGAAAAAGAAAAAGGGAGAAAGCTAAATCTAGTGAGAGAAACTATTTTGCAATTGCTTTAGAAGCTAAATCTTTTTCATTTTCTCCCTTTTTCCTCTTTTGGAAAAAGATCTTTTTTCCTTAGAAAGTTGCTTTGCTCCAACCCCTACTCAAAAAGTCTTATTTATACCCCATTTAAAAGCCAAAAATAAAGAAAAAGTTATAGATTTTTAGGTCACGTGCTAATGCCTAGGTGTCGTGCTCTCTAGAATTTGTACGAAGGCATCCCAGCACCACAGTGCTAGCTTCTTCATGTTGCCACTGTGTAGAATTTGCTATAGTATTTTCATTTGAGAAGTGTTTTTCTTCTATTTCGAAGCTTAACTAGGCAAAATAATAAACATTAAAAGTTTTAGCTCTACCTATTAGCTTTCCAATGATCCAAGAATCACATCAATTGAATTTCCAAATAGGAGAGTTAAGCTCAAAATACTACATCATATTCAGTGAGAGTTTGCACATAGCCATACTTGAACGATTCATTGCCCCTTAAGCCCTTTTTAGTTGTGGACCTTCAAAAACAAGGAACTAAACCAATAGTAGCTAAAATTAGGCATTTTAAATACAAATAAACTAAAATACTTGAAGTCAAATTGACTGAACATGCTTTTATTAAGTTAAGTAAAACAACTAAAACAACTTAAAACCACACCTAAAACTCGAGAACTTAGCCATTTTAGCACCCAAAATATGACAAGATAAGTCTATGCAATATAGTTACCAACAATTCATAAACATACATATCATTCTCAAGTACATATCACATAATCATTTTATAAGCTCATGGGTGGGAATATTTGCATCCACCAAAACATCTCATCAAACATACATGCATTTCATACTCATCATATCAACTTAAACTCATTTTGAAGGAAATCATTAAAAGGGCTTGTTCCTTCTTTTTTTAGAAGCTAATACATTGTAGAATATTTACATATATCATAGATTCAAAAACATCTTTAAAATTATTTGGATTCAAAACATTTGACTAGTCATCATAAAAATGATAATTAAATCATGCAAGATAAACACCTCAATAAATCATGCTTTACTTCACATATAAAATACTTAAAAAGGTGTATCCACTCACCTTCAAAGACTCGACCTCTACCAAGCAAAACTTTACTCTAGCAAATCCCTCAGAATTTCGACCACACCTATGCGTTCAATCAATTCTAGTTATTACTTAACCAATATGGCATGTGGTGCTCATCCTACGCTATTTTGAAACTGGTCGAGTTCATTAAATGTCACGACTCGAAACTCCCATCGAGCCCGTGACAACCGCCGTGACGTTCCGATAGGCACTCATTACCCGAAATGCCAACTAGAACCCCGCAAGGCTTACATAGCAGTTTTTCTCATCTCCCCTGTGAGTAATCCTTTTCAAATATTATGTCTTGAAGAATTTTAAACTTTTCTAACTCATAAACAGTGGTAAGTGATTTTTTTTCCTCACAGGGGCATTTTGGTCATTTTTCCTCAAAAATCTCAAAATCGACTAAAATGTAATAGGTAAGTAGAAAACACATGTTTCATGATTAGAAATAAATTTGAATGTCTAAAACCTTCATTAAAAGTGAAAAAACAACTATTAGAAGAAAATAAAAATATTGAATAAAATATTCTATTTTTTTATAAAACAATTTTTATAGAGATATCGGTAAATAATTTTTGTAGCATAAAAGTTAAATATATTCATACATATTGTATTACGAATAATCAGAGTACACAATTACATTTACAATGACACGTGGGCCCCTAGATGACCAAGAAGGTATAAGCCTATATACTTTTGCTCTCTAAGATGCAACTCCAAGATTATTTCTTGACATGATCGACTATCCTAAGCCTAAAATGTGAGGAAAGTAAGGTGGTGAGATTATGAAATCCCAGTGAGTAAGCAAACATCATCGAAATAATCTAAAGCCGAGTAATAGGAGACAATTAAAATATCTCATCACAAAACATGTTTCATAACTTGAAAATTCATCCCAACCCACATAAACAATTGTATTTCATTCAAATCATTAACAAGGCTTATGATGTCCATAATCCTTTGGCTTATGCCATCACTCATACTCGGGAACGCTTGATCTTCATCAAGCATCCAATCGAGTCCACCAAGGCTGTTAAAATTTCATATGCACATAAAACATATTTTCACATTAGAAAATACAGTTGTTCGTTGGCGTTGGCCGAATTCACCTCCCCGTGGTGGTATCCGAGTAAAGTGAACTCTAACCTTACCTCAGGAGTTACCCTTCGCACCTCTACGACTGAGGCAAGAATATGGTGGGGAACAATACCCCTTCTAAAGGTTAGTCCACAGAACCCGCCACTGTAGTGACCCCTTTGTAATCCCACCATATCAATAAAAATATCAATTGCATGACATGGCAATTATTGGTTTCCTGTAAGTCACGGAACCCTTTAAAATTTAAAGTCCCAACGGCAGGTCTCCTACAGGACCTACTCGCCAAGTTTCGAATCCCAGACCCTTTAAAATTTACCCCGAAGGGAATGCTTTTAAACATTTCAAATTTAGCCATTGAAGGTAAAAACAAACAATTCTTATATGTCAAAATGATTTCTAAATCAGCCATTCATGCCATATTATCATAAGCCAATCAATTTCAAATTGTAATACGAACAGGCAGCCTCCAATTACTCCTTTTTTAAAATCATTATTCAATTTTCTAAATCATTTTATTTAAATCACATTTTGTTGAAAACACATAACAATTTACCATTTAAATTCATTTTTCATAAAATCATCAAATCAGATAAAAACCACTCTAGATGATTAAGATGATGATAAGTTTACTCACTGTACTATGAGTTCAAAATACTCCTATTTTTTGTTCTCGGGTACTGTCTCTTACCCGTATCAAATGGCTCACCACATATCCATAATACATGACACGAAATTCAATAATTTGGATTAAATCATTATAAACTATTTCAGGCCCTTATCTATATGCATTAAATGGGATGTACACTACTCAGGTAACTATTTAAATAAAATGCCCTTTCTAAATTCCATTGTGTACCTAAATAAATCGGTATTGACCTCATTTGATTTTTCACTCGATTAATTGGCCAATACATCCAATTTCACTCAAATCTATCATGACCCGGAACTCCCCATCGAGCCCGTGACAACCGTCGTGAAATCTCGTTAGGTATTCATACCCCGAACACCGACCGAAACCTCGCAAGGCATTTGTATAAGCTTTCTTACCTCCCATGTGAGCAATCATCACCAAACATCCTTTCTCAAAGGATTTTAAATTTTTTTCCTACTCAAAACAGTGGAAAAATAATTTTCGCCTCACAGGGGTATTTTGGTCATTTTTTTCCAAAAGTTTCGAACTTGACCAAAATGTAGTACATGAGTGGAAAACACATATTTCGTAACCGAAAATAATTTTAAATGTCTAAAACTATCATTTTGGAAGAAATTATAACTAGTTGATTAAAATAAAAATATTTAATAAAATATTTCATTTTCTTTTAAAACAATATTTATAGAAACATCCGTAAATCATTTTTACAGTGTAAAAGCAAAATAAATTCTTTCATACAATGCTATAGATAACTAGAGTATGAAGTTTCCTTTATAGTGACACGTGGGCCCCTAATTGACTACAAAGATATAATATTGTGATCTCTTACTTTCTAGGATGCAATTCCGAGATTAATTCTCGTCTTAATCGACTATCAACAAACTGTCTTGAGCTTGAAAAATGGATAGGAAGAGGGGTGAGATTACATAATCCTAGTGAGTAAACAGATACCATCTAAAGTATCTAAAGTCGAGTAAATGGAGACAATAGAAATATTCCATCGCAACACATGATGCATAACATGTAAATTCGTTCCAACCCATTTAAACCGTTATATTTTATCCTATTACTCAACATGGCTTATGAATTTCTTAAAAACATTTAGCTCATGCCAAAACCTGTACTCAGGGATACCTTGTACCGGGGCATCCATTCGAGTCCGCTAAGGCTGTGAAAATTCATGTACACAAAAACATCTTTTTACATCTCGAAACCACAACCGTTCATTGGCGTTGGCTGAGTCTCACTTCCACGTGGTGGTTAGGGGTGGAGTGAACTCTAACCGCACCTCATGAGATACCTTTCGCGCCTCTACTACCGAGATAAAAAATAGCCAGGTTTACTATGCCTCTCTAATACGCTGATCCACGGAAACCTGCCCTACAGTGTAGAATAGACCCCACCATAACAATAAAATCTCAACCACATGACATGGCTGACACAATTTTACCCCGCCTATCCAAGCAAATCAAATAATTCACATATTTAATATATTATAAAACCAGCCATTCAAGCGAAGATTACCATAAGCCATTCAATTTAAAATCAAAAATTTATAACATAAGCATATAATCTCCAATTACTCTATTTTTTAAACCATTATTCAATTTTTCAAAAAATTTATAAAATCATTTTAAAAATCACATTTTCTCATAAAACACAATAATTTGCCATTTAAACCATTTTTCTATAAAATCACAAAATTGAATAAAATTACTCTAGATAATTAAGACGATAATAAATTTACTCACAATATTAAGAGTAGAAATACTCCTATTCTCAGTTAGCAGGTGCAGTCTCCTACTCGTGTCAAATGGCTCACCACCTATCCATATTACGTGACACATGTTGGTCCAAAATATAGGTGATAGAGGGGGGTGAATAGTACTATCTCGACTCTTTTTGGTGGGATTGAGACTTAGTCTCAAACTAAGGAAGATAAGGCAATGAAAACAATTGACAAGGTATTTATAGTGGTTTGGTCCAAGACCTACATCCACTACCTTGATTATCCAACCAAGGATTTTCAAATCAAATACTAAGACGGTGGAATTCACAAGCTTCCACCAAACTTTTACAATGGCTTTTCCAAGGCTTAGCCACAGCCTTTACACTAGTTTTTCACGAGATCAACTAAAACCCAATGTGGCTTTCCAAGGCTCAACCACAACCTATCACTAGTTTTTCCCGAGCTAAACTAAAACCCAATGTGGCTTTCCAAGGCTCAACCACAACCTTTAACTCTAGTTTTTCACAAGCTAAACTAGAACCCAACCCCAACTTTTCAAGGCTAAGTTGGAACCTACAAGCATCCAAGCAAACCTTGCTTGATGCAAACACTTAGAGTGAAACACTCACTCTAAGAATACAAAGATAGAAGAAGGAAAGTACCTAGTGATCACACGGTTGATCTATATGGTACAAGTTGAAGTGCTGAACATAGATACAAAAAATAAGCGTTGAGGTTCAATGAAGAGTACAAAGGATTTTCAAGTTTTGCTACTCTTCTTGGCTTGAATGTGATGGTGTCTTTTAGTGTGAAGCCAAAGTTTTCAAGAAACTTGTCCTTTGGCATTTGAATATCCTTTTATAGTTGGAGAAGCTGGTCTGGTGGCTGTTGGGACGTTTATGACTGTTAGAAACAGTTTAAGGAAGATTCTAGAAGTTTTCTTGTCTTGTAGTGGCTTGGCGGATGTAACAGACAAAGAGCACTTAGTCGACTAAAACTTTTCCTTTGGTCGACTAAGTTGGTTCTGTTTCTTATGCAGATTCCAATGATCGCTTAGTCGACTAACCCTATTATCTTGGTCGACTAACTTGATTCTGTTTCTCCCCAAGTTTTACCCTTTCACTTCTCCACTTTGACCTTTGTTCAGCAACTGATCTTCCTTAACATGTCAGGGGACTCCATCAATACTAATCTTCCTTGTTCTTTATCCACATCACATCTTTGGGTGTTAAATAGGAAGATTGAAATATTATTTCTTTGTAGTTATTTCCCCTGCACACTTAGTTAGAAGTGTTACACACAAAAGACATGGGAATGTTTTATTATCATCAAAAACTAATGGAGTCAACAATCTCCCCTTTTTTGATGATGACAAAACATCCTTTGATTGACAGCATAGTGTCTATTAAGTTCCGTTTTCAGCTTCTGCAGAGAATAAGGATTGCTCCCCCTAAGTTCATGCTCCCCCTAAGTGTGTGCATATCTTTCATTTTTCCAGCAAGTTTTTATCTTGGTTACATTCCTAATGACTTTGTATGTACTTGTTCTTATTAAAAGCTATTCACATATCCAGATTTTTAGAGCAAATGACATGTTGACAGATTTCATTAGATTTTCTACTTTTGCAGATATCTGTCAATTGCTTGTAATTCCATATTTTATTCACACCATCATTTTCCAGCTAAGCTCTTATGAATCATCATTCATATGTACTCAAGCACATGTTTTACTTTGCATTATTGTCTCAGAAATGATTTAACAATATAATAACTCAATAACAGCACAATATAAAAAAATTATAGTAGTTTTGCACAGTGTCATCAGATAAATTTCCAACCATGCTTCAAAATCCCATAGATATCATTTTCACAGTTTAAGCATTTCAAACAATTATCCATAAGCATATTCTACGCATTTAAAAAGTCAGCTAAAATTAAAAGCATTGTTTGAATGCCATTTTGGCATTTATATCCAATAAAACAGTAACTAGAAAAACTATTCCAGAAATACCCCTAGTCTTGTTTTTGCTACCTATTTGCCCTAGAAGTCTGGTACCTCTACCCTCAAGATTTTTGTTTTTCTTGATATTCTCCTTAAAGGTCTCGTACCTCTACCCTCAGATTTTTTTATTTTTCCTTGTAAATACTACTCCCCATTTTTGTCATCATCAGGAAGGGGGGCTGAGGAATCAATTTTCAGAAGGAGATGGTGTGGATTCAGGGGACATAGTCTGTTCCCACCAAGGATTTAGGGGAAAAAGAGAGGGTGGTCTCAAAGGAGCTTGAGAAGTTACTTCTGGAGTCTGCTGAGGAGATGTCTCTCTAGCCTTTTTTGGAGTTGCCTGATCAAATACCTCTATTGGGGCTTGAAGAGTGCTTGCAAGAGGTGACTTTGCCTTTTCTGCCAATCTTGAAGACTTCCTTGTTTTTGGAGGAACTGGTTTTCTTGCTATCTTCTTCTGTCTCATGGCAGATGGTTGAGTCTTAGAAGTATGAGCTGTGTCTTTTGCTTTTGTTTTTCCTTTCTTCTTCCCTTTTTCTGTAGCTCCTTGTTCTGAGGTCATTGCTTGAGCAGCTTGAGCTACTGCTGCCTCTTTTTCTGCTTGCTCTTCTCTGACCATTTCATAGAAAAGTCCCATAACAGATACTTCTTCAAAATGTGGAAGGGATGCTTCATGTTCAGGCTGAGGTGGAGGCTGGTGCTCAGGAGAACCAAGTGGTGAACCAATTACCTCAGTCCCTTGATAAGATATTTCCTTGCTTGCTGAGATGGTTTGGTGTGGTTCTTCGGGTTCTGGTTCAAGGTTACGATGATCGGGACTTGCATTCTGGTAGGCTAATCCTTCAGTTTGAAATTCAGGGCTTGCATCTTGAAATTCAGAACCTTTTGGTTGCAATGCTGATCCTTCAGCACCTTGTCCTTCTGGTGCCATGCTCTCAGTAGTAAAGGAGTCAGCATTTGTAGGACCCGTTGGCATTTTAGATCTAGCTTTCAAGCTTGCTTCAATTTCACTCATTTTTTCTTCAATTTTAATAAGCCTAGCTCCTTAATTAGTGAGCTTGGCATCCATTCTCATCAACAGATTGAACATCAGTTCATTGGAAAGAGGAAGGGCTGCTATTTCTAGTTGTGTGGTGGCTGCCTCTAGTTGAGTTTGAACTGAGGTGATCTTAGAGGTCTTGCTGAAGATGTCTCCATATACTTTGTATCCCATTTTGATCAGACTTCCCAAGTAGATTGGTTGGTCTCTACTCTTGACTATATCTGTATCGTACCACTTTGCCCATACTCCTTTCTTTTTGACAAGGGATGTGATAACATTCCCGTAGGGCAAATGAATCTTTTCCAGTTTACAGGCTACCCTCATTCTTTCAACCCTGAACCGTCCAAGGTTCAGAACTTCTCTAGTGAATGCATGCTCCATCAGCCAAAGGTCTTGAAGGTTGATGTAACTTAGGCTTCCACTCCTACCATGCAGGTTAGCAGCAACAAAGTAATGCAGGATTCTAAATTGTGGACTAATAATCAGTCCTGCATTGCTCTTTGAAGAGAATTTCTCTTTCTTTCTAGTGATAATTTCCCACACAGAAGCAGGATTATTCTTGTCAGGCATGTCATACTCTCCTTTTTCTGCTTCTATTCCTAGCAGGTTACTCAAGTCTGAGGCTGTAACTAAGAATTCTTTCCTATTCAGAAAAACATTTAGATTATCTTCAAAATAGTCCTCTAAGTCATCAAGCTCCATTCCACTATATGCAATGCTAGCATAAAATTCTTTAACTAAGCTAGCACTATATGTTCTGTCTTTGAAGGAGCTATATTCTTTAATGCTTAGTTCATTGAAATAATCTATCAGGCTTGTTTCGAGTTCAGGAGTTTCACTGAAACTCTCCCAATCAATGAACTTCCCGCATGTAATGGGGGCATTTTCGATTTTCTTAAATCTCTCTTCATGAATTTTGTTTCTAAATTTCATAGAAGAGCCAGATGAAGTACCTTTTTTCTTCTTTGCCTTTCTTTCCCAGTTTCTCAGTTTTTCTCTTCTTTTCTTTTTGTTTCTTTTTCTCGGACCCTTTCACAGTCTTTTTTGTTGCAGAACTTGATGCACCTTTTTGTCTCTTTCCTGGGTGCTCGGCCTCAGGGTTTTATTCTGCTGGTTTTTTCCCCTTTTTCTTTGCAAGTAAATCCTTGAGAAGGGTCGACTTGTCCATTGTGACTTCTGAAGATGTTTTTCACTTAGGGTTCAAGGGGGGGTCAAAAATAGGGTTCTCGATTGATTTCAGAGGATAGAGATAAGCAACTAAGACTGATAAAGATGAGAAAGTCGATTTTCAGAGAGTTAGGGAGTGAATGGCAGTTTCTAACTTAGGGAACCGTCTGTCTCCCCCTTAACTAATGCCTCATTTTCCCAAATTTCAAAACTTCCTTTCATGTTTTTACTATTTACTGCATCAGGTTTCCCCCTTTCTATTTTGTCACCCGGTAGCCACAAAATCTCCTTACTTTAATCCTTTATTACTCTGTCATCAGTTTTTTGATTTAATAAAACATAATGCTCTTAGTTGACTGAATTTCACACTTTAGTCGACTAAGTTTCTTCTATTTTCCTCTGTTTATTCCAGACTTCTTTCTACAACTCTTCTAGACAACACATTCCTAGATTCCGTCTGATTTCACATAACCTATCCTCACTAAGGGGCTTTGTGAATATATCAGCTAATTGGTGCAATGTGCTTATGAATTCAATGTTGATTTCTCCCTTAGTTACATAATCTCTAATAAAATGATGTCTAATTTCAATGTGCTTGATTCTTGAGTGTTGCACTGGATTCTTTGAAATATTTATAGCACTGGTGTTGTCACAATATATGGGTGTGTTATTCATGGATAACCCGTAGTCTCTCAATTGTTGCTTAATCCATAAAACATGTGCACAACAACTTCCTAGGGACACATATTCTGCTTCAGCAGTGGACAACGCAACAGAATTTTGCTTTTTGGTCGACCAGCATACAAGCATGTTTCCTAGCAACTGGCATGTTCCACTAGTGCTCTTCCTACCAGTTCTACTTCCAGCAAAGTTAGCATCTAAATATCCTACAAGTCTGAATGGTGATTCTTTTGAATACCATAATCCTAGGCCTTGAGTTTCAATGAGATATCTAAATATTCTTTTTACAGCAGTGAGGTGTGTTTCTTTAGGTTGAGACTGAAATCTAGCACACAAACACACACTAAATTGAATATCTGGTCTACTTGCAGTTAAGTAAAGAAGAGATCCAATCATACCTCTATAAAGCTTTTGATCTACATCTTTACCTTTCTCATCAGCATCAAGCTTTGAAGATGTACTCATTGGTGTGCTGATGGATTTCAATTTTAACATGTCATACCTTTTGAGCATGTCTTGAATGTATCTGTCTTAGCTGACAAAGGTTCCTCCTTTGCATTGCTTGATTTGAAGGCCAAGAAAGTACTTCAATTCTCCCATCATGCTTATTTCAAATTCTCCCTGCATTTCCTTAGCAAAGTTCTTGCAAAGAGATTCATTAGTAGCACCAAATATTATGTCATCAACATAGATTTGAACTATGATTAGATCATTTAGGTATCTCTTGATAAACAATTTGGTGTCAATACTGCCCTTAGCATAGTCTTTTTCTACTAGAAATTTTCAAAGCCTTTCATACCAAGCTCTAAGAGCTTGTTTCAATCCATATAAGGCTTTATGAAGCTTAAGGACATGATCTGGTTTTTCGAAATCTTCAAAACTAGTAGGCTTTTCAACATATACTTCTTCTTGAATAATTCCATTTAGGAATGCACTCTTCACATCCATTTGGTATAGTTTGAAGTTCATATGACAAGCAAAGGCAACTAGCAATCTTATGGCTTCTATTCTTGCCACTAGAGCAAAGGTTTCTTCATAATCTATTCATTCTTCTTAATTATACCCCTTTGCTGCTAATCTTGCTTTGTTTCTCACAACATTTCCTTGTTCATCAATTTTGTTTATAAACACCCATTTAGTGCCAACAATAGGGTGATTTGAGGCTTAGGCACTAGTGACCACACATTATTTTTCTCGAATTGATTTAGCTCCTCTTGCATGGCTAAAATCCAGCTTTCCTCTTTTTCAGCTTCCTCAAAGCTTTTAGGTTCAATTTGAGAAATGAAAGTTGAAAATTCATAAGTTTCCCTAGTTCCTTCGCTAGTCTCAACTCCATGAGATATGTCTCCTAAGATTTGATCTTGTGGATGATCTCTCACATATCTCCAGCTCTTGGTAAGTCACTATGCTGGATTTCTTGTCCTTGTAGATTTTCAAGAGGTGGAGCTACGGTTTCTTCTCTGGATGAGTCTTCCTCATTGTTCTTGCTATCATTTAGACTCATTTCATCCATGTGTTTTCCTAGATTTTTAAAATCTTCATCATCCTCATGCACTTCCTTTTCAACATGGATTGATTCATCAAAAACTATATGGACATATTCTTCAACAGTTAGTGTCCTTTTGTTGAAAACTCTATATGCTTTTGAGTTCATGGCATATCCTAAGAATATTGCTTCATCACTTTTAGCATCAAACTTCCCTAATGGCTGTTTTCCATTGTTCAACACGAAGCATTTGCAGCCAAAGCTGCTAAGGTGAGAGATATTTGGTTTTCTTCCTTTGTACAGCTCATATGGAGTTTTTGACATGATTGCTCTAATTGAAACTCTATTAAGTATATAAGCTGCTGTATTGACAACTTCAGCCCAGAAATATTTAGGGAGGTTGTTCTCACAAAGCATAGTTCTTGCCATCTCTTTCAATGTTCTATTCTTTTTTTCCATAACTCCATTTTGCTGAGGTGCTCTAGGTGCTGAAAAGTTGTGTTCCAACCCTTTTTCATTGCAATATCTCTCGAACTCATCATTCTCAAATTCACCTCCATGGTCACTCCTAATCCTAATAATGGATGTGCCTCTTTCATTCTCAAATTTCTTGCAATATCCTATGAAAGCTGATAATGCATCATTCTTGTGAGCAAGGAAATAAACCCAAGTAAATCTTGTGTAATCATCAACAATCACTAAACCATAAGATTTACCACCTAAACTTGTGGTGCTAATTGGACCAAAGAGATCCATGTGGAGCATTTCAAAGAGGTTTCGATGTTGACACAACATTCTTAGCTTTGAATGATGTTCTGACTTGTTTTCCTAGCTGACATGCTTCACATAGTCTATCATCCTCAAACATAATGCTAGGTAGTCCAATAACTAGATCTTTCTTAATTAGTTTTGACATGGTGTTCAAGCTATCATGTCCTAGTCTCCTCTACCATAACCAGCTATCGTTTTCAACCTTGGCAACTAGGCACACTTCACTATCCTTCTCTAGATCTTCAAGAAAGATGACATACATGTTTTTCAATCTATTTCTTATGAATGTAGTCTTGTTAGTGCCTATGTCTATCACTTCACATTTGTTGGAATCAAAACAAACCTTAAACCCTTTGTCACATAGCTGACTTATGCTTAACAGATTATGTTTTAGACCTTGAACAAATAACACATGGCTAATTTGTGTGCAGGAGTTCTTACCAACCGTTCTTATACCTTGAATTCTTCCTTTTGAATTATCTCCAAAGGATACGGTGCCTCTATTTTTCTTGTCCAACTGTGCAAACAGCATTTCATCTCCTGTCATGTGTCGAGAGTAGCCATTATCCATGTACCATGGCTGTTTCTTTATGTGTTGAGCCTTTGAGCATGTTTCCTTTAGGTGCAACTCAACCTACAAAAATATGGTTCAGTTTTTCTTGATAGGTACCCATGCTTTGATAGGTCCTTGAGTGTTAGTGTCAATAAAATAGCCTTTTGGCACCCAGATTTTTCTGGTTTTCTCCACATAAACGTTTTTGACACACTCATATGATAGATGACCATATTTTCTACAACGATAGCATCTAGATGATGCATTATGATGATTCGTCTTGCTATATGAATTTTTCTTTGAAAGATCATCATTTAAACATTTAAGAGCTGCATTTTCATTAAGAACTTTTTGTAAAGCATCGGTTTTATTTTGCAGCTCTACTCTCATGATTTCAAAATCTACTTTTGAGTGTTCCAGTTCAGTTTGAAGTGGATTTCTTTGTTCAAAAACAAAGTTGAAATCAAGTTTAATTTTGTCCAAATCTTTTTCAAGTGATGTAGTCTTTTTCTTCAGATTTTTATACTTTAAAAACAGGCTTTCAAATTCATCACATAACTCATCATACTCATCTTGCAAATCATTCATAGATATATCACAAGTTGATGAGCATACCTCTGTTTCATCATCCTTTGCCATCAGGCAGATGTTTGCTCTTTCTTCTAAGCTTTCCTCATCTGATTCTGTGCTTGAATCACTGTCTGGCCAGGCTGTAGCAACCACTGTCTTTTTCGATTTTTTGATTCTCCTTGGAGTTTCTTCTTTTAGCAATGGACATTCAAATTTGTAGTGTCCTGGTTTTTTGCATTCATAGCAGATTACTTCTTCCTTGTTACTGCTTTCATTTTGTTTTTCTTCCATGAATAGCCTTGATTCCTTTTAAAGAATTTTCTTACAAATTTTCGATTCTTCCTTCCCATCAGTTTTCTCAATCTTCTTGCAACAAGTGCAAGTTCATCATTGTCATCACATGAAAGTTCTTCCAACTCATATTCAAGGATGTTGGCTATGAGTGCTATGTTCTTCTTCTTCTCTTTTGCCTCTCTTTTATCTTTTTCTTCTTCTTCCTTGAGCTCCAGCTCATGTGTGGGGAGTGACTCACAGATTTCATCAAGTGTGATGATGTTCAAGTCTTTGGCTTCTCGGATAGCAGTCACTTTTGGCTTCTAAGACTTAGGCAGACTTCTAAGAAGTCTTTTTACAAGCTCATGCTCAAGGATAGGTTTTCCTAGCTGGTTAAGCTTATTTGTAATGTTTGTGAACCTATCAAACATGCTGGTGATTTCCTCACCAGGTTCCATTTTGAACATCTCATAGTTGTGGGTCAAGAGGGTAATTTTGGACTCCTTAACTTGAGAAGTCCCTTCATGAATTATTCTTAACTTATCCCACACTTGCTTAGCTATTGTACAGCTTGAGACTTTATTAAACTCAGTGGGAGTTAAGGCACAATGCAAGGTGTTGATTGCCTTGAAATTAGTCTACACTTTCTTAGTTTCAGCCTCGGTCCATTCAGTCCTTGGCTTAGGCATCAACTCATTTGTGACAATATTCACAGTTGAGGGAGTAAAGAGACCATCAATGATGACATCCCACATTTCATAATCTATGGCCCTAATGAAAATTGACATTTTAGTGCTCCAATAAGGGTAATTAGAGCCATCAAACAGAGGTGGTCTGTTTGTTGATTGTCCCTCAGCTACAACTGATTTATGTTAAGCCATTTGGATCCTCTCTAAGGGTGTTAGACCTTATATTCAGAGAACTAGCTCTGATACCAATTGTTGGTCCCAAATATAGGTGCTAGAGGGGGGTGAATGGCACATCTCGGCTCTTTTTGGTGGGATTGAGACTTGGTCTCAAACTAAGGAAGATAAGGCAATGAAAACAATTTACAAGGTATTTATAGTGGTTCGGTCCAAGACCTACATCCACTACCTTGATTATCCAACCAAGGATTTTCAAAACAAACACTAAGACGGTGGAATTCACAAGCTTCCACCAAGCTTTTACAATGGCTTTTCCAAGGCTTAGCCACAACCTTTACACTAGTTTTTCACGGGATCAACTAAAACCCAATGTGGCTTTCTAAGGCTCAACCATAACCTATCACTAGTTTTTCTCGAGTTAAACTAAAACCCAATGTGGCTTTCCAAGGCTCAACCACAACCTTTAACTCTAGTTTTTCACGGGCTAAACTAGAACCCAACCCCAACTTTTCAAGGCTAAGTTGGAACCTACAAGCATCCAAGCAAACCTTGCTTGATGCAAACATTTAGAGTGAAACACTCACTCTAAGAATACAAAGATAGAAAAAGGAAAGTACCTAGTGATCACACGATTGATCTATATGGTGCAAGTTGAAATGCTGAACATAGATACAAAGAATAGGCGTTGAGGTTCAATGAATAGTATAAAGGATTTTCAGGTTTTGCTACTCTTTTTGGCTTGAATGTGATGGTGTCTTTTAGTGTGAAGCCAAAGTTTTCAAGAAACTTGTCCTTTGGCATTTGAAGATCCTTTTATAGTTGGAGAAGCCGGTCTGGTGGCTGTTGGGACGTTTATGACCGTTAGAAACAGTTTAGGGAAAATTGTAGCTGTTTTCTTGTCTTGTAGTGGCTCGGCGGATGTAGTAGATAGAGAGCACTTAGTGGACTAAAATTTTTTGTTTGGTTGACTAAGTTGGTTCTGGTTCTGATGCAGATTCCAATGATCGCTTAGTCGACTAACCCTATTATCTTGGTCGACTAACTTGATTCTGTTTCTCCCCAAGCTTTACCCTTTCACTTCTCCACTTTGACCTTTGTTCAGCAACTGATCTTCCTTAACATGTCAGGGGACTCCATTAATACTAATCTTCCTTGTTCTTTATCCACATCACATCTTTGGGTGTTAAATAGGAAGATTGAAATATTATTTTTTTGTAGTTATTTCCCCTGCACACTTAGTTAGAAGTGTTAGACACAAAAGACATGGGAATGTTTTATTATTATCAAAACCTAATGGAGTCAACAACACAGAATTCAATAATTTGTGTCAAACCATTATTAATTAATTCAGGCTCATATCTATACGTATGCATGAAATTGGGTATGAAATGTCTGGATAATCGCTTGATTGCGGTGTTTGACCCAACTCGCCTATACACGATGTAAATTCCTAAAACCTCCAATTCAACTCCAATTCAATCCATTTCACTTTTAATACTCCAATTATATCCAAAATACCTCAAATCACCAAACGCAAGCCAAATAACCTAAAATTTGGCAAAACCATCTTCACTTTTCTTCTTAAAATTTTCGACCAATAATGTTGCATTAACACCATGATTTTTCCTATTACTTTTCCACACTAAAATTCATCATTTTCTAATCCCTTTCACTTGAAATGAAGTCATTTCATTATCAACGCAGTCACTATGAAAATTGGCCTATGAAGGATTATGGAGGAAATGAAATTTTTCTTATTGTTTTGCTTCCTAAACATGATTAACTAACTAAATTCACTAACATACCTAAAAATCAAACCAATCCAAGATCATTCTCTCTCCATACCCATTTTGACCATCCATTAATTCACCATGAAAGCATGCTTTTCAACCATGAAAATTAAGGAAAAATGCTTGGAAAAAATAAATCTTAAGTTTAATCGGGGAAATCTTACCTTTTTCACTTGATTTCCTTGACAATCCACACTTTTCTCTTGAATTTCCCACCTAAGGTTTGTGTGTTTATTCTTTTTTCTCTCTTGCTGGTTTTGGCCGACTCCCATGAAGAAAATGCGGCTTTATGGGCTGATTTTATATGGAAAAGAATAAAATATCTAAAGCTTAACACATGGCACCCATTCATTGATCCATTTTTAAATTCTTTTCTTTTAAGGTTTAAATCTCCACCACACATTATTCAAAGGTCAAAAATGATGATGGGTGAAGACCATGTGCTGGAAAAATGCTCTGGGGGTGCAAAATTACCGTTTTGCCCCCGGTGTGGTAAAATTACCATTTTGCCCATATACTCCAAATTATACCAAAATTAAAACTTTCTTCACTTCTAAACCTCAAATCATACTCCAATACCCAAATCATACTCCAATAAGTCAAATGGGGCAAAAAAATCTTTTTTAAGAATTCTCGTTTAGTCCTCTAATGGTAAAATTATCATTTTGCCCTTGTACTCAAAAAATACCAAGAATTAAAATTTTGCATTGCAAAATCTTATATTTTACTTCAAATGATCATATTATACTTCAAATGATTAATCTTGGTCAAAATTTTCATCAAATAACCAAATTTAAATTTTAGGTGGTAAAATGACCATTTTGCCTCTAATCGGTCAATTTTTTCGATTAACTCCAAATCGGACGTCGAACTCTGAATCACCATTTTAAGTCATTTCGTAGGTTTTAGTTTTCTCAAATTCATCCTCAATTCTCTGTTTAGATCAGTTCGAGGCTTTAATCATCTTACTCATAACACTAGGTGAAATGTCGACTTTTAATGATTTCTCCAATCATTCCAATATGGAAACGTGCTGTCAAGTACATAAACGACATAATAAGCATATCCTAGAACTAGGTCTGACAAAATCAATTCCATTTTTCTTCCAATGCTCCAATTTATCAAACACTAGCCAATTATCATGAAATGTGGCAGAATTACCCTCACATTCCATTTTTAATATATTCGGTCATGGTGGTTCACTAACACTAGAATTTTTTCAAACTAAATTCTTACACCATAAACATTAATTTCCACACCATCAACCATTATTTCCTAATCAAATCACTTGAATTTAAATAAATCTCATCACCAATAATCTACATGGAAAATTCAACCTATAATGGTTATGTAGGAACATAAATATTTCTTGCTTGCATTTCATTCCACACATCATTAAACATCCAAAAACACTTGAATTTCATGTAACCCATTCAAATCCATCATCAATTTCTCACTCCACATATTCGGCCTTTGATGAATTCATGAAGAAAATGTGTTTTTCATGCTTGACTTTTATGCTACCTATCACTAAACATATAAAAACACTAGATTAACATGTTTTCTATCTAACTTAATCATCAAATCCTCTCTTTCCAAAATGGGTCAACATGTGTTCATTATCAAACATGAGTTCTAAGCATGGAAAATGAAAAAGAAACCGTAAAGAAAGTAGATCACAAGTAAAAATCAAGAAATTTTACCTTTACTTGCTAAATCACTTGAAATCTCACACTTTTTCTTCAATTTTTCCACCTAGGGTTTCTTTTCTTTCTTTCCCTCTTTTGTTCTTGCTTTGGCCAACTATGGGAAGAAGATGGGCTGGCTTTTATGCTGATTTTATAATGAAAATATTAAAATATTCAAACTTGCCACATGTCACTTTACCATTAGTCCACTTTTTAAATTCTTATCCTTTAAATCTTTAATTCACCACCACATAAATTCCATAATTATCCATACCAAAAACATGTAAAATTCAGAAATTTGCCAAGTTTTGGGTAGAGAAAATTACAATTTTACCCCCGGAATGGCCAAATTACCATTTTACCCCTAAGTTTCAAAAAATACTGAAATTACAATTTTTCACTTCCCAATCTCAAATTATACTCCAAATGATAAATCTTAGTCAAATGTAGCCAAAATCTTTTCTAAAAATTCCCATTTTGTCCTCGAGTGGTAAAACTACCATTTTACCCCTGGAAAGTCAATATTCCGGATTAACTCCAAACAGTTCTCGAACTCCGAATCTTATTTTTAAGTGATTCCTAGATTGTAAAATTTTCAATTTCATCTTAAAATCTTCATTTTAACTTGTTCGAGGGTTAAATCGACTTAGTTGTACTTCTAGTTACAATACCGACTTTTAGTATTTTTTCGAGGCATTTCGAGTATGCAGGTATTCTATCACTCATATGTATGACATAACAATTGCTTTGTAAGGTCGGGTTTGACATCAAAAATTAATTTTCTACCTTAATATTCATTATTCTTTACTTAACTTGTAATATAGACATTTAAATTGTAATCTATCGCTTACCTTGGTGAGTTATTAAGGATAGAACCCTTTAGAAACCTTAGCTCCTTTGAAGAATCATGAAATCTGCTGGAATATTTAAGATCAATAAAGGAAATCTAAAATGTTACCTTTGATGTTTAGAAAACCCAAAACTCAACTTCTAATCTCCAAAATTTTGAAACTGAGGACTTTTGGTGGAAAAAGGGTTCAAGAATGTTGAAAGTTGAGAAAAAATGTTTAAGAGGTAGCCAAAACTTAAAATTATTGAAAAATAGGCCTTTTAGAGTAATTATTTAGTGAGAAAATACTATTTAAGCCCTTCTTATTTTTGTGAAAATGGCATCAAGTATCAATATATTTAGGAATACATTGATACTTGAGTTCTAGGTTTAATATATTGATACATGTTCATCCAAATGCTTTTGAAAGCTGTTTAAGTAGAAAGCATCGATCCTTGTTCATCATGTATCTATACTTTCACTCCAAAATGTGATCATTACTTTGAAAATCCATCATTTTTTGCTTAAATTCTTCTCCAATAACACATGTTTGTAAACTTGAAATGTAGACTTTTGTAAAGAAAATTTTCAAGATTTTTAAGCTATAACATGTTTAATTTACTCACCAAGTATGATTTTACTTAACTAATTTACACCTAAGGTATAGGGTTTCACACACCTGGTGTCACGACCCAATTTCATGGGCCATGACCAGCGCATGAACCTAATGAGCATAGCTCACCAAGCTTAAGCAAGCCTTTTCTGGTAATCATGTTCGACATTTAATACATCTTGCATTACTGTTTCTGAATCAAAATTCTTGATTCACAATTCAATATATTTCAAGACATAACATGTATACCACATGTTTACAATTTCATTATCTCAAAGCACTATCATTCAATGCCATCTCATCGAGGCATTATTAATCCAACATATATATATACATGTACACAAACAAAGACTCTCAACCATCAGCGGAGTAACTTTGAATAAAGGCACAGCTATTGAGATGCTGTAGTACCTACCAAAAGGCGAGCCTGCGTGGACGACTTGATCCAAGTCGCAATTGCCTCTAAATCTGAAAACATGAATTTTTTTATAAAACGTGAGTATGAAACTCAGTGAGTGAATATTAGAAGGGAACAAGCAAAACTCAACCAAGAAATTTGACAATCATGATGCACTGGTTGAAAATAAGGCCATTTTCAACAAACTACTATTCCAAACCCTTTTTTCCTTACCCTAGAAATTTATTATGCATTCAAGGATTAGACATCCTTGAGTTTACACCGATCATTCTAGCAAAGTAGTAAATCAACGGTTGTTTACAAATCGTCACATAATAAGGGTTTCACAACTCGTACAATTCATATATGCATATGTATCACGTACAATTTCATTCACCAATCATTCTATCAAGCAAGATAGCAAAATTAACGGCTTATCACAAACCGTCACAAACAAGGGTTTCACATACCACACAAATCACATTTTCCATCATGCATGTTATATCATGTATATGTATAAAATCACGTCCAGGTACATACACCACCTCATTTTCTTCAACTCTGGTGCACTCCCTACTCGCACCACACACCATCCCACTCTCTTCAGCTCTGGTGCACTCCTTACTCACACCAAGCAATATCATCATGTGTGCACTTCCTATTCGCACATAACAATATGACCATGTGTGCACTCCCTACTCGCACACCATTATTGGTATTTCACTTTCCACTCCGCACATGCGCGGTTACATCAATTTCACAACATTTATTAAAAATGTATATTAGCATAATACAAGGGTACACAGATTCAGTACACCCAATTTTCACATATATACACAAAGACATGAGCAATTATATACACTGCCAAGTTTTCACTGTCCTTGGTGGTACAAAGAAATAACTATCAGAGCAATTGGTAAGGGTATCACTCAGCATCCCTATCGGAGTACTTGGCAACAGGTATCACTCAACCTCGTTCTTTGCACACCATTACAGGCATGTACATTACCCACTCCACACATGCACGATTACATTAGCTTCGCAGAAATATTTTAACAACACATGTAAGCACCATATAAAGATACACAAATTCAACACAATCAATTTTACATCAATAAAGTTAATATTTCATGAAAAGCTTGTTCCTAGGTTCCCTTTTCTTTTTATAGAGACTTGAATAAAATCATTTAAGCATTTTATTCAAGCATGTTCATATTTCGCAAAACCAATTTGAAATGAAAATTACCTCACAAGTGTCGAAAATCCAGATTTTGGGTGCACTCGGACTAATAGTCCTCAAGCGCAATTCCTTTACCTTTTCCGGACGTCTCACTACCTTGACAAATAACAAAGTCGAGGAATTTACTGTATAATCCTTAAATTGATATAAACTAATTTAAATTACTAATGCTTGATATGTAATTGCAAAAATGCGTCCGATTATCGCTTAATCCCGGTATCGATTAAATTCGATCGATCACCAAATTAATTGACGATTGTGTCCAATTTAATTTTAAATAATCCCATTTTTTTCTTCCAATATTCCTAATCATCAAACTCCATTTTAATTTACTCAAAATATGACCAAAATCATTCTCATATCTTCCAAGAAAAATTCAGTACATAGGGTGCACTAATATTATAATTTTATAATTTCTCAAGCTTAATTTTCTCACCATAAATCTTTAATTTCCCATTTAATTCACTTGAAATAAAATAAAGTTTATCATCAACACTCCATATACTAAATTCGGCCATTGAAGGGTTCACCAATAATCAATTTGTTCAAGCTTGATTCTCATTTTCCAAACCATTTATTCTCAACCAAATAACACAAGATTTCACCCAAAATGAAATCAATTCATCATCAAATTATCACTCCTCATATTCGGCCACATAGGGTTCAATGGTGAACAATTCACTTTCTTGCTAAATTTTCATATCCAATTCTTCCAATTTAATTTCTAACACTACTAATTATCAAACACTATCTAGGTACCTTGAAATGTCACAAATTGGGCATCAATTTCTCCCTTGAATATTCAGCTAAAATGGATTTTCATAGAGTACATAATTTTCTTCCATAATTTTCTTTCTAAACATGGCTAACTACCTCTAAACATTAACATAGTCTAAAATCAAGCCAATCCAACCTTAATTTCTCTTCCATACCCATTTTTCAGAATTGAATTCATCATTATAACTCAATATTCATCCATGGAAATCAAGAACAAAAGCTTGGGTAAGCTAGGTTTAAAGTAGATCTAAACAAATCTCACCTTTGTTTGGCTTGAATCTTGAAAAACCTTGAAATTCCTTGAATTTTTTGCTTGTTTTTCTTATTTTTCTCCTTTTTCTCTTTTGTTTTCCTTTGCTGCAGGTTTGTGCCGAATTTGATGAGAGAAAGTGAGTTGAAATGGCTGATTTTTAGGTTTTAATAATAAAATAAATAACTTGCCGCATGGCATAATGCTATTGGCCCAATTTTTAACTTTTTTGACTTTTTCTTCCAATTCTTTTCCACCAAATGATTAGTCAAAGTCAAGGCATGATTAAAAGATGACCATGGCTGGAAAAATATGTTCTGGTGGTGGAAAATTACCGTGTTGCCCCTGAGATGGTAAAATTACAATTTTGTCCTTATACTCCGAAATGTACCAGAATCACATTATTTCTACTTTTCAACCTCAAATAACACTAATATTGATCAATATTAATCAAATGGGGCAAAAATCTTTTCAAAAAAATTCTCGTTTAGTCCTTTAGTGGCAAAGTAACCATTTTGCCCTTGTGCTCCAAAAATATCGGGAATTACAATTTTTCACTGCTAAACTTCATTTTGTACTCACATAATCAAATTATACTTCATATAATTTTTCTTGGTCAAATATGATCAAATCTTGGCTAAAATCTCCATTTTATCATCAAATGGTAAAATGACTATTTTGTCCTTTATCATTCAATTTTCTCGATTGACTCCAAACTGGACCTTAAACTCCAAATCACTATTCTAAGTCATTTTGTGGGTTTCAGAATTCTCAAATTCCTCTTAGAATTTCTATTTGAACTAGTTCGAGGCTCGATTTAACTTAGTTGTACCACTCGGTACAATACTGTCTTTTAACGAACTTGACAGGGTCTCACACCTGGCCAAGATATGGTGATATGGAATGTTAAGTAACATGTTTGTTATCTTTTAATAGTTGAATGATCGAAATAATAACATTTATAAATGTTGGTAATCAAAGCATTACTTTTCAAAATTTTATTTATCAAAATAAAAAATCAAAAGAAAATAATTGATCAAAAAGTAATCGACTTAACTTAAAATATGACATATTGTCACATCCCATTTTCCAAAGGAATCATGACCGACACCAAGACCTACGAAGGTATGGCCCATTAGGCTGTAGAAAACCTCATACATCATTCATTCATAAATCAAACACATTTTGCTCATTCTCCATCATCATCATCATGCATACAAAAACATTGGTTGTCATAGACAACATCCATTCATAGGTGTATTACACACAATCATGGACCTCTTACCATAAACTATGCAATATGCTTTGCATTCATAATATTTGTAACCTGTACAATTCATATCAATTCTATAAATGCACTTTAAGTGCTTATATAGGCTCAAAAGCCGTCATCCATAACATTCATATAACACATACAAGTAACTTGTTGTTCAATGGCTTAACATTCCAATATCAACAAGGATATATATATATATATATGAACAGAAATAAAAGATTGACTCATCAATCAAAACATGACTCAACTCTTTAAGCTTTAAAGGTTGCTATGTCACCTACCAAGGAAAACAAACCACGTTTCTATGACACGGGTGTTCAACAACTATCATTGATCTGCAAAAAAAATGAGAAAACCTAACGTGTGAGTCACAAAAACTCCATGAATGGATATCAGAAGGGGACAAGCCAAGGAGTTAGAGCTTTTGCATAAATAAAACATTTATATAACTATGCACATATGATCTTTCAATACACATGTATCAACTTCCAATAAAGTGTAATCATGCTTGGAAATACACTATGGAGAATCATTGAAGTAATGCAAAATCTTAAAATCATGGAAAAAGAGTTGACCAAACCTTGATTTGCATTTCAAACTCATTTATAATCACGTAATCATTTAGAAACCAATTTGAGTGAAAAACTGGTTTACATCCAAAAAGGATTAACTTATACATGCATCTTTTCATGTCAAGTTATCGAGACTTAGTTTTGATGGCTTGATATGTCATACAAGTAATCCCAAAAATCTTGGGCGAAACAATTCTAAATCCTCATTTATCAACCTTACCTCTTGTTTCCATCCATTACTAATTTAGGGAATCTTGTTCCATCTATCATACATTTATCTTATGTAAAATGAATACACATAACATTCATTAAGTAATCGTATAACACTGTTAATGGTATAACCCCAACTAACCACGAGCTTAAATGGTATAACTCCCATTAAAAATGAGCTTACATGCATTCGTAGGAATGGAATCACCGCATCATTCTCTTTCTTTTCTTTAAGAGATGGTAATGGTATATCTTTCATTACCGTATGAGCTTACTAATGGTATAACCCCCATTAACCATGGGCAACAATAAAATATTTCACATCGTATCACCATATGCTCATTACATAATTCATAACTAACCATTGATCATTTCATGTACATATGGTATCATATTTATGTCTTTATATTTGAAAGATGTGGTATGTGGAAACTACATCACATACTAATATCATGGCATTCAACATGTTTTTTTTATAACCTTTGATTTTTTATGGAATCTACATCACATTCTAACATTATAGCATTCAAGCATATCTTACATTATGTACTTTTTCTTATGTCATATAGTGTGTGGGGTGAACTTCACACACAACTAGTCAACCAAACCTATGCTATGAATTTATTCATAATTCATTTAATATGTGGGCTTTACCATCACATAATCATAGCAATTTAGGATACTCCAAGCATTTCATACACATCTCATTGAAGTAGTGGTTTTGGTGCAAAACAATTAAAAAGACTTGTTCTCCTTGTTGAAAACTAGTATATAGTAGGACATTTACATATATATAGTAGTTTTGAAAAACATTTCCAAAGCATGGGTTCATCCATAAGCACATTTTCATTTAACAAAACCATTTATGGTAAAACATAATCATCAATAAACATCAAACAACACATTTAGCTTTACGTACTAAAATATTTTGAAAGTGGTGTATGTTGGGTTTAGCTATGGACGACATGCTTAAAATGCGCAGTGAAAAGAAAATTTAAACTTTATAAATCAAACAACAAAAACATGCCTACACCCATGGATCACCTTGGTAATATTTAACAAATAAGAGCACAAAATAAATTATTGTTTAGGAAGTTACCTTGCCAAGTAATTTCGTAATTACAATGGCACTTTCCGAAGCAATCCAGCGAACACCACAAAGAGCAAAAAACCCTAGCCAATCAAGTGCTTGGCCTCCAATGGTAGTACACACGATTACACTTGAACCTTCAACAAAAGGGAGAATTTTTTAACTATACTTTGTGCTAGCAAAGAGGACAACAATTGTCCTTTTCTTCCTTTTCACAATCTTGGCCAAACCTCTCTTTCATATAAAAAGAGTGGTGGCAAAAAGAGAAAACGCTTTTCTTTTTCTGACAAAAACTACATTTTCTTCAATTGTGAAAACTCTCTTGTGAAAATAGTTAAAAGGTGACTTATATAGTTAGGTTAAAATAACTTCTATTTTACAATTAAGCCCAATATTAGCAAAAAAAAAAAAAAGTGGAAAACGCTTTCAACTCTTCCCACTTTCTTCCCCTCCCTAGCCTCCACGGGATGGCTACCGGCAAGCCACCAGACCCCTCCCCCCACCCCCCTCCGATCACCACTACCACCTCCACCACCCCTAAGTAGACCGGAGTAACTCTCATCCAAGTCCCACCAACAAACCCTCAGCATCCATCCACAAATGGTGACCCACAGGCTCCTGCTACTGGAAACCAGCAGCTTTCCTCACCTAGGGCACTCAAGAAATCCTTTTCGATAGTGGTGGCCGGCGAGAAACCCCTTGTGATCCCTCCTTCACGGGAACCATATGTCTACAAGGACAGACCAGCAGCTGTCTTCTTTGAAGACGAGATACAAACCTTAGCACAGCCTCTCCAGATGTCCCTAGTGGGTAAGTTCTCCAGGATGCCAAAGCTTCAAGAAGTCAGATCTGCGTTCAAGGGGATAGGTCTAGCAGGGGCTTATGAAGTCAGGTGGCTTGACTACAAACATGTTCTCATCCATCTCTCTAATGAACAAGATTTCAACAGGATTTGGACAAAGCAAGCTTGGTTTATAGCAAACCAAAAAATGAGAATATTCAAGTGGACTCCAGAATTTGAACCAGAAAGAGAATCTGCTATAGTACCTGTTTGAATCTCCTTCCCCAACCTCAAAGCACACTTGTTCGAAAAATCGGCTCTATTGTTAATTGCAAAAACTATAGGAAGACCTCTATCCGTTGATGAGGCCACAGCTAATGGGTCAAGACCAAGTGTGGCAAGGGTATGCATAGAGTATGACTGCAGGAAGCCCCCGGTGAACCAGGTCTGGGTTGTGGTGCAAAACAGAGAAACAGGCACAATAACGAATGGATATTCTCAAAGGGTGGAGTTTGCCTCAATGCCAGTTTACTGTGACCACTGTTGTCACGTATACCACAAAATGACCGATTACATTGTTTTAGGAAACAAAGAAAAACCATCGGAAGCAGGTAAGTACAAACCACCCCGTGGAGTTGCTACAGAGAAGATTCCGGGCAATAATGGAACCAAGGAGAAGTCTTTGGAAAGAAGAAAAAATCCAGAAAAAGAAAATATTCGGGGAATGGAGGAACCAACAAGTCAAAAATGGCAACCAGTAGGAAAAGTTAGAACCAGTGGAACCAAGGATAAGCAAGGAAAGGAGATCCCCTTAGATAATATTCCCAAAGAGACCAACATTTCATCCACAAACCGTTTTTATGTGATCTTGGAAGATGACCATGAGAATATACAAATCATCAAAGGAACATTGAATATGGAAAGAATATTGCCCGGGGGAGCATATAGAAGGAATATTGTCATTTCTGGACAGCAACGAATAGAAACGGGGCATGCCCAGATGGATACAAGCGAGCAGAATGGGAGCAAAGAAACGATGAACCCAAACGAAGAAAGACAGCAAAGGTTCTTGCGATCACCGAAACTGGGGATAGCAGCTGACGATGTCGAGGATCCCCAAGTCAATAATACTGAGGCCATAAGCCGAGAACAGCAGCGGAAGAAGGCGAACGACGTGACCGGCAAAGGCGAATCGGGAGTAGCAAAAAAAGAGAAATATTTTTGGCAAAGAAGCAGACCTCGGAAGAAGAAGTACAGGAGGTTTTTCATGGATATGTGAGGTGCGAAAGCCATGCAGAAAAAGATTATGGGAACACGTTACATGAAAGAGTTGGCAAAGATAATAAAAATCAGCAAAAGGGCAAAGAAGGGACAACAGAACGCAGGCAGCAAGGAGCGGACTTGCAGGGGCAGTTGCATGGAAATGGAATGCATGGATACATGCACGGTAACGTGGGAGAAAGAGAAGTGTCAGAGCAAACAAGGGGAGAGTAGATGGAAGACCTTTTCCTGCATGAGGACGACCAACGACAACCAAAAAAGAGAAGCCTCCGAGGCTCAAATGAAAAGACAAATCAACTTACAGGGGCCCAGGATGCAGCAGTCACTGAAACAGCAGAAGGGACCAGCCCTCTTGAGCAAGAAATAGAAAGGTCGAAGCAAGTAGGAGAAGGAAGAAAAAAAACAAAACAGAATAAAAAAGTAAGCATTTCCAAGACTCCTGAAAAGACAAAAGAAATGAGTAGGTCTGCCACTTCCTCCAACAAGAATGACCTGCAGGACCCGTCAGGACGTGCCGTGGGTATGAGGAAGGAAGAACTGACAATGCAAGGCAATAAAGATGGGACAAGGACCATGGCAGTGTTGTGGGACCCTTGGCAACCCCAGCATCAAAACCGGAAGTAGAACATGGCAAAAGGGGTTCGAAGAGGGATGACACAAGCAAAAAACATTTTATGCATGGGAACGTCAAGTAGCGACAAATAAAGGATGTCCCACGTGGCAAGGGGGACATGCCACATCAGCAGAGGATGGACGAAAACACGATAGCAAGCACCAGCAATCCTTCAAAAATTAGAATGGGCATGTCGGAACAAGCAAGGGACGGAGAAAAGAAAAATAATAAAGAACGTGATTCCTAACTGACCGAAAGGACACCAACAGTGGACAGACTAGCGGCCTACCACTCTATCACCGATCTTGACCAACAGGACCCACCCATGAGTGCAACGGGCATGAGTAACAGGGAACCCATAATGCATACAATGGGTGATGGGACATTGGGCCAAAAATCTACGCAAGCACAGACAAAAGAAAAAAATAAAAATTATAGGAAGTCCACTTTGGAGAGAGAAATGACCACTTCGCATGGGAATGACCAACAAACTCCAAAAAGTGAGACGGGGGATCAACATGAGTCAGGAAATTTGGCTGAAGGTAGTGGAGATTACAACCCATCACCCGAACAAGGAGCATTTCAGACCGGGGGGATAGATAAACAGACTCAAATCAAACCAACAGAGGTGTGCACACGAGGAAGGATGGAAGACCAAGAAGATACCCCTCTTACCCAAGAGTCTGCTTCAGGCAAATGCATGTACAACAAAGAGATAAGTGACATTCCTCCCTCTTCAGAAAATAATCTCGCAGAACTGGAAGTCCACCCACGAGTGCGATATAGGAGGCACTCAGACACTGCAGTTTCAATAGGAAGAAATCTCAGCTTAGCCTCAGAGGAAGCAGTGGATATGGAAGGAAACGGTGGAGACTCAAATGAAGATTCCATCTCAGTGAGCTTTGAAGCCAGAATCAGATCATGATTAGTGCACTGATTTGGAATGTGAGAGGTATTTCTAAAGCCGTTACCCAAAGAAAGATTAAGAAATTATAATTGCTGCACAAAATAAAAATTTTGGTAATCTTGGAGCCTATGGTTGATGCTACTAAAGTCGAATTCATCAGAAAAAAGTTGGGATTTGAAAAAGTTTTTATGAACTGCTCCCAAAAGATATGGTTGTTTCGCTTTTTTGACTTAAATTGTGAAGTGTTGCTAGATCACATACAATGTCTCCACGTTAGACTCACCATTCCATGGCTAAAAATTCCTTTATTAGCTTCCTTCATTTACGCCAAGTGCACCAGGTCAGAAAGATTTATGTTGTGGGATTGTTTAAGGAACCTGTCAGGTAACATTCACACACCGTGGATAGTTGGGGGAGGCTTCAATGTCATTTTTCACAGAAGAGAAAAGCTCAATGGAGCTACTCCACATGGTGGTTCGATGGAAGATTTTGCTACGGCTTTGCTTGATTGTGGTTTAATGGATGGTGGTTTTGAAGGGAACCCATATACCTGGACGAATAATCGAATGTTTCAAAGGTTGGACATAATGGTTTTTAATCACCATTAGGTAGAATTCTTTCCCTCTATGCGTATACAGCATCTCAACAGGGACGGGTCAGATCATTGTCCTTTGTTGATTTCTTGCTCTACGAACTTGGACAAGACTCCCTCATCTTTTAGATTCTTGCATGCATGGGTGCTTCATCATGGGTTTAAAGATTTCGTTGCACAGAATTGGAATCTTTCCACTACTGGATCGGGCTTACAAGCTTTTTGGGCAAAACAATGCCGTTTGAAACAAGCTCTAAAGCAATGGAACAAAGAGGTATTTGGAGATATATTTCATAACTTGAAAGTGGCAGAACAAAGGGCTGCAGACTGCGAGTTAGTTTTTCAACAAGAACAGTCAGTTGAGAATCATGCAGCAATGAATAAAGCTTATGCTCAGCTCAATCATTGTCTTAGCATGGAAGAATTATTCTGGAAGCAAAAATCTGGTATAAAGTGGTTGGTGGAGGGTGAGCGCAACACTAAGTTTTTTCACATGCGAGTTAAGAAGAAAAGAATCAAAAGTGGGATTTTCAAAATCCAAAATCCGAATGGCAGTTGGAACGAGGATCCGGAGGCAGTGAAGCTCTTTGCAGTGGATTTCTTTTCCTCCCTTATGACAAAGGAGCCGAGTAATATGGCCAGGTTTGATGCTTCATTGATTCCTTCCATTATTTCTGAGAATGATAATATGAGTTTATGTGCAGTGCCATCTAAAGATGAATTGAAAGAGGTAGTTTTTAATATCGATAAGGATAGTGCTACTGGCCCGGATGGATTCTCCTCATACTTTTATCAACAATGTTGGGACATTGTTGCCGATGACCTTTTGGATGCAGTGGTTGATTTCTTTTAAGGGGCTAACCTCCTGAGGGGAATCACGTATACAACAGTAGTGCTGCTACCTAAGACTGACAACACCTCACAGTGGAGTGATTTTAGACCAATAAGTCTTTGCAATGTGTTGAATAAAATCATTACTAAGACTTTGGCCAACCGACTTGCAAGGGTGCTTCCATCTATTATCACAGAGAATCAGAGTGGCTTCGTAGGACGACGATTGATCAGTGACAACATCCTCCTTGCACAAGAACTTATTGGGAAGATTGATAGAAAATCAAGAGGAGGAAATATAGCTCTTAAACTGGATATGATGAAGGCATATGATCGGCTCGACTGGGATTTCCTTTACAGAATACTACAACTGTTTGGATTTAATGCTCAGTGGATTTACATGGTTCGTCGCTGTATATCTAATTGCTAGTTTTCTCTGTTGATCAATGGCGGGACTGTGGGTTATTTTAAGTCAAAAAGAGGACTCAGACAGGGAGACTCCATCTCCCCCCTTTTATTCATTCTGGCGACGAAATATTTATCCCGAGGATTGAATGCCTTGTTTGCTCGATATCCATCCCTTCATTATCTTGCTGATTGCTCCATGACAGTTTCCCACTTGGCTTTTGCGGATGATATTATTATCTTCACTAATGGTGCAAAATCCTCTTCGCAGAAAATTCTATCTTTCTTGCAGGAATATGAAGAGATTTTTGGGCAATGAATTAACCAGTCAAAAAGCTGCTTCATCACTCATCGCACTATGGCAAGCGCAAGGAAACAGATCATCTACCAAACCACCGGCTTTACACAGAAATGTCTGCCTATTACATACTTGGGGGTACCTCTCTTCAAAGGACCAAAAAAAGTGATGCTTTTCGATGAACTGGTGGAAAAGATTCGAGCAAGAATAGAAGGATGGGACAACAAAATATTATCCCCAGGTGGAAGAATAATGTTATTGCGAAGTGTTCTGTCTTCTCTTCCTATTTACCTCCTGCAGGTCTTCAAACCCCCTGTATGTGTCGTTGAAAAAATTAATAGAATGTTCAACAATTTCTTGTGGGGAGGCTCATCAGGTACTAAACATATTCATTGGGGCGCTTGGCATAAAGTCACTTTTCCATCTAGTGAGGGTGGACTAGACATCCGAGGATTAAGTGATGTGTTCAAGGCCTTTAGCATGAAACTCTGGTGAAGGTTCACATCAAGTAACAGCATGTGGTCTTGTTTTATGCGAATGAACTATTGTGTGGGCCAAATTCTGAAGTATGTTCAGCCGAAACTCCGTGATTCTCAGCTCTGGAAATGTATGCTAGCCAGCTCCTTTGATACAGAACAACATGTCCGATGACGAGTCGGTAAGGGGGACCTATTCTTTTGGCATGATTGCTGGATGGGTGAAGAGCCCTTGGTTAATCAGTATCCATTATTCACATCATCTATGACGAAAGTCTCATTTTTTTATGATGTTGATAAATGGGATGTGGAGAAGCTGAATAGTGTGTTCGCAGAGGAGGTTGTGGAGGAAATTCTGAAGATCCCGATCGATCCTTCCGACGAAGATAGGATATATTGGGCACTTACTCTGGATGGGCAGTTTACTACTAAGTCTGCATGGGAGAGTATTCGTCGATGCCAGCCAATAAATCCAACTCTCAACTTATCCTGGCATAAAAGTATCCCCCTTACTATCTCTTTCTTTTTATGGAGGCTATTACAGGATTGGATCCCAGTGGATTTGCGACTGAAAACCAAAGGCTTCCAGTTAGCTTCCAAGTGCCAACACTGCAATTCAGAGGAGTCCATCTTACACGTCATGTGGGAATGCCCGATCGGCACGCAGGTTTGGATTTATTTTTTGAGATATTTCCAAATCAACATTGTTCACCCTCGAAACGTTCCTCAAATCTTATGGGCTTGGTTCTACTCTGGCAACTACTCAAAAAAAGGGCACATACGCACACTATTGCCTCTTTTTATATTCTGGTTCTTATGGGTTGAAAGAAACGATGCAAAACACAGAAACCTTGGCATGCATCCTAACAGAGTGGTGTGGAAAGTTCTAAAACTCATCCATCAACTTTTTCATGGGAGGCAATTCCGACAGTGGCAATGGAGGGGAGACCTATAGATCGGCCAAGCATAGGGGTTAAAATTTCAAATGACATCCTCTAAACCACCAGAATTTTTCTCTTGGCATAAACCATCGGTAGATGAGTTTAAGTTGAATGTCGATGGCAGTTCCAAGCATAACTTCCAAAATGCTGCTGAAGGGGGACTTCTTCGAGACCACACAGGTACTATGATCTTTGGCTTTTCTGAAAACCTTGGACATCAAAACTCACTACAAGCAGAACTCATGGCACTTCATAGAGGGTTACTCATGTGTATTGAGCTTAATGTTACCCGACTTTGGATAGAGATGGATGCAAAAGTGGTTGTACAGATGATTGAAGAAGGATATCAGGGTTCTTCGAGAATCAGGTACCTGCTCGCCTCTATTCGCAGATGTTTGAAGGGACTCTCTTTTCGGATCACGCATATCTATAGAGAAGGCAACCAGGCAGCAGATCATCTCTCCAACCAAGGCCATACACACCAAAACTTACAGACTTACACAGAAGCTGAAGGTCTCCTCAAAAGTATCCTGAGATTAGATAGAGCTAATTTACCTTATGTTCGCTTTAAATCTTTGTAAGGGAGTAGTGCTCCTTATTTATTTTTGCTCTTTCCTTTTTCATTTAATAGTTGAATCTTGTAATATAGAAGTGTTTCAATTTTATGACAATAGTAAAAAATTTTGTCATAAAATGAAACACTCTATCCTAGGTACTTTTCTCAATATTTCTCTATCTCTTGTAATTTTGGAGGTACGGTTTATGGCCCTTTCCTTTTGTACCTCATTTTCACGTTTATTAATAAAATATATACAGGATAGCTGGGTCCTGCGAGAACTTCCAGCATTAAAAAAAAAAAGCCCTCAATATTATAACTATTATAATATTGGGCCCATTACTTAATTAAACTCTTTTAATTAAGTCCTTGCAAATTAAAATCAAAATTAATTTCCCTATATTTTGCAATCAAGGCTTTATAATTATAACTATTTATAATTATGTCTAAAACTTAATTAAACTCTTTTAATTAAGTTTATGGAAGTTAATTACCTACCATGTGATTTAAGTCTAACTTAAATCATCACTCTCCCAATTTAATTCAAATCCAATCATTGTGTGTGACCCATTAGGTTCCCAACATGTTGGCAATGGAATTGATTAATGAGTCAATTGATTAATATAAATTTCAATTAATTAATTTATAATCAATTCCATAGACCAAGATTGGCATTTAGCAATGCATCATGGCCACCCAATTGTTAGGAGAGTCAAAGGGTTCTTTGACAACTTTTCAGTGTACAATTTATTAATGTAATTCATTCCCTTATCATATATCCCAGAGATGATAAGACCTTGGTACAGTATCTACTCTTATTGACCTCTATAATTGTTCTTGCAGTTACAGCATTAGCTTTATAGAGAGTTATGAAACCTTTTCATAATCTCCATGTCGCCTTGGCCAAAGACTTCAATAAGCTAATGTTAACCAAGAACTAATATGATATGTCCTCTAAAACACTGGAGGTGATGATTCCTATATTGACCACTCATTTGCCTTCACATGCTTCATACTATACCTAAAAACATCATGTTTTGGCATCCTTGGTTAGACACCCATAGGGATGAAATCAAAGCATAGCACTCCACATATAAGACAACCTAATGTCTCAAGTCTAGAGAATATTTACACGACTGACACATGAGAAGTGTTACATAGACATTGGAGTGTATTACCAAATGCACTTCTCATGACGGGTCATGTTCAGTGAACTTGCTCTCCTAGACAAACACCTATATTCTAGTTCCAAGTATCTCTATACTTCAATCTATAAGATCGATTGCTTATTTCCAAAGTAAGGAACATAGAATATACCAGTCTCTAAGCATCATTGATGTTTAGTCTCAATGATACATTGACTAGGAACATTTTGATATTATGCTTTGATGCATAAGAATCTCATAATTGCAACGCATTACAGTTTCCTTGCAGGGCATATTAATCTCATGGACTTCATCCAATTAGACTTATAACTCATTATAATTGATGTCTTATTGATGAAGGAAAACCTTTAATCATTCAACATGAATGATATTGTCTCATGATTGGAATCAAGCCTTAACCAATCTCAATTGGCTATAAGGTTTATCCCAACAGTGTATCCACTCACCTTGACAAAATGGTGCTTTTAAGCCTTGCTTCATCAAATTCGCTCATTCTACAATTCACGAGCTCAACACAACTTAACACAAAAATTTCTAAAATAAATTTCCTATTTTTCCAATAAGCCCATTTTTTCAAAACTAGTTAGGCAAACACAGATTTTTTGTTTCCAACCAATAATCCTCAAAACTTCAAAACTGAATCAAATATATTGAAACCTTAAACATCTTTACTTCAAACATTTCTTTTGAGTACAAAACCTCTAAAAATCTTCAACTCAATTAAGGTGTTGTTGAAATTCATGGAAAATGCATATTATGGCATAACCATTAAATCTTACCTAAAAATCGAGTTGAAAGCTTAATCCTTGCTATATTGAGTCCATGGAGGATGAATAAGGGTTTGGAAATGAAGAAAGAGTGTTTGGAGTCTAGTGGAAATAAAAAGTGTGAGAAAAATCGTGTTTTAAGGCATATAATTGTTTTTTCTACCCTACAGCCTTAGGATTGAGCTTTGAAACTTGAAGATAGATCTTTATGCTTAAATTTTTTGTCTTAAGATCAACCTCGATTCTCAGTATGTCGATCTTACACCAGAAGTTGATCTTTTGGACTCCATGTTGTTGGGATCGACCCTTTAACCATTCTAGGTCAATCCTTAAGTTTTGAGAAGCTATTTTAAGTGTTCCAACTTATGAGGATCAACCTTACCTTGCTTGGGGTCAATTCTTGACACCTCCAATAGTTATTTAAGGATCTTTCATCCTTTACGGTCGACCTTTCAAGCTCAATCTTGGAAAAATCCTTTCCTTTGGTTTCCTTTTTCAACCATCTTTCAGCCATTATTCCTTCATGAATGTAACACAACAATATGGATAGATTTACATCAAATAACAAGAAATTCTCATTGATAATCATCACCAATGTGTACTTCATAAAAGTTTAAATTTATACCAATTTTTACAATAAGAAAAATTGAGGTTTTACACATATAAATTTCAAAATTTAGGAATTTATCATATTTAGTAATTTGTTTTATTATAGGGAATTGAAGTTCAAGAAAACTTGAGCCATATACGTTTTATATCATTCTAAATTTTGTGTAGCATATACATGTATGCACAATGAGCATTAACAAAAATCCATGTAGCGGTTTTTTTGATAAAAGAAACAATGTAACAATATTTTTTTTATAAAATTACATATTAATAAATAGAAATTATGATCACAATTTGCATATCTTTTAATATATATCAAATAATATGTATATCCATGAAAGTAACCAATAAACAAATCAATCAAGTAACATTAATATAAAATTATACTAACTCGCTTATAGTAATACTTGAACTTAAAAAACAAAAATTATAACATGTATAATGCCTAAAAAAACACGTAAAACATTCAAATAATTTCTTTTTTTTATTAAGTTCAATTAAACCTCTATATTTTTATTTTAAGTCAAAGAGGCCCTTATGATTAATAATTAACTATTGTTAGTCCAAACATCACTTGTAATTTTATGTCACGTGGTATTAATGTGGCATGTTGATATGTCATAATAGATGATAACATGACATGGCCACATGGCATTTTTAACCTCCATGTCAGCACATGAAAAAGACAAGTCGTATTTTGACTAATGGCAATCAGTCAACCATTAATCATAAGATCTTATTTGACTCAAAATAAAAGTACAAGAACTTGATTAAACACAATAATACTTCAAATTAAAAGCTAAAAATTATAAAAGGTTTAATACTTAAAAAAGCCTTGAAATATTCAGATAAATTCAAGTAAGTTCTTATTTTTTATTGCGTTCAATCAAGTTTCAATATTTTTATTTTAAGTCAAATAGACCCTTATTGCTTAACAATTAACTAACTGTTGTTAGTCAAAACATCAATTGTCATTTTATGTTACGTAATGTTGACATATCATAGTGGATGATGGCATGGTATGCTAATGTGACATGATGACATGGGCACATGGCATTTTCAGCCTCCTTGTCAGCACATAAAAAGGATAAGTGACATTTTAACTAATGATAGTTAATCAATCATTAGTTATAAGGACGTATTTAATTCAAAATAAAAATATAAAAACTTAATTGAATGTAATGAAAAAATAAAATTTTATTTAATTTTTCTTAAATAATTCTATTTTACCTTTATAAAACTTTCTCTTAACAATATCGAGATAAGTACTCATTGGCAAATTGTCAACAAAACTGAATTTGAATTGAGCTGGCTCTAATATATCTTCCTTTGTTGTGTCTGTATATATTCATACTTCAATTTAATTATGGGTCATGCCATGGACAGCACTAACCAGCAATCCCTGCTTTCGGCTGGTCATGATCAAGGGAACTAGGAAAAAAAAATACATTACTTAGTTTTCTCGTTGATTTGCACTTGATTAGTCAAAAGAAAAGGTTGACACTAATTATTTTCTCCATGAAGATGAGTGTGAACTTTGAATGTGAACTTAACACTGGGCTCCTAGATGTCGGCTGATTGCTACACTAAATAGTAGAAGAAAACAAAAATAATTGGACCTTTCTCTTCCCAAAAATTGTCTTTTACACTATTATGTGGTAGATTCAAAACAAACTTTATTGACATATTGACAGATAAAACGTTTAGTGATAAATTCAAATATCCTTGATAAAAGAAAATCAAATTTTTAATAAATAAAAATAAAATATTTATGAAAAGTTATAACTTAATTATATAATTTGCTTAATGTTACAAAAACATACCTTCTGTTTTTTTCTTTTTTGCGTTACGTGGAAATGTGTTTTCATTGCAAATGATGACCCCACATTGAAATTTGGCCAGAGGTACGCTAAAGTGTACACTACCGAAGAAAGGATTATAAAAGAATCGGAATCTGATAACTCGTGAGAAGTTACCCAACTTTGTAAAAAAAACCCTAAAGACAAAAACCACCGAAAGCAAAGCACTGAACACACTTTGATTTCACTTCCAACTTCCAAAACTTGGTCAAAAAAAGACACCATCATCATACTCATATCATACCACAAGCATGCAACCGGAGAACTCCGAGCTCTACCGTTTTCTGGCTCAAAACGGCGTCGGATCCTACGGCTTTCCTGCCAATTTGGAGTTTCCAGTTATGCAAAGCTTTTCCAGTTCCTCCACGTACTATCCTCTGGAGATGTCTGGAGTTACTACTGAGACGACGCCGCAGGATAGAGCTCTTGCTGCTTTGAAGAATCACAAAGAGGCCGAGAAAAGGAGGAGAGAGAGGATTAACTCTCATCTCAATAGGCTACGGAGCCTTCTCCCTTGTAATTCTAAGGTATGTTTTTTTGGGTCTCTTGTATATCAATGGAGCCACACACACCGTGTATAATATTTGCTTACGTCGGTGTCTTGGAATTGTAAAATCTTTGAATATAATTTTCTCTGTTTTTTTTTTGGGAAATTTCAAGCTATCAGAGAAATGGGTTTTTGATGCTGATGGACTCAAGCTGGTTTTTCATATCACCTCACATTGCAAATTTTTTTATGCTGCTTTTGGTGGTAAAAAATGTTACTTCCTTTCTTAAAAGAAGAAAGTAAAAAATCTTTTGTCTTAATAAAGTTAAAAGTTTTCAACCTTTGAGCTATCTATCAAAGCTTTGGATTCGTTTTTCTTTGGGCGGTTGGACGTTTGAATTTTTGTTTGTTTACTGTAATTTGTGCTTTGTTGACTGTTCGTTTTCTGGGAAAAAATCGTAAAGGGATAGAAATTTGGGACTATGAGAATTAGACCACATGGATTCCCTTTGACCCCACGAAAAGAAAAAAAATTGCCAAATGACTTGACGTTTTCCTAACGCAATTATTTGGAGCAGTTTCAGCGATTAAACATTGCAAATTCAAATATAGAGATTTGCAGTATGTTAGTCACTCTTGTTTCTTTTGTTTTCACTGGACAAGGTCTTTAGATTCTGAAATCTTGGGATCTATATCAGCCTTATGAAGCTTTTGAAACGTTCAAACAGCTGCTGCTAAAGCAATTTAAAGAACAAAAAGGAAGAAAACATTTCATTACTTTCTAGGGCTTGTGCGTTTGGGAAAGTGAACAAGCTTTTTACAATTAGGTTTTCTTTATCTTTTCCTTTAATTTAAAATTTTATTTTAATTATCGCAGACAGACAAGGCTTCTCTTCTGGCGAAGGTGGTCCAACGCGTGAAAGAATTGAAACAACAAACCCTTGAACTCACTGAACTCGAAGCCTTCCCGTCTGAAACCGACGAAATCACAGTGCTTTCATGCGATTATTCAATTGATGGAAGGCTAATATTCAAGGCTTCGTTGTGCTGTGAGGACCGGTCCGATCTTTTACCGGAACTAATCGAGATTCTAAAGTCTCTCCATTTGAAGACACTAAAAGCAGAAATGGCAACGCTAGGAGGAAGAATCCGCAACGTTCTAATTGTTGCAGCAGATAAAGATCACAGCATTGAATCAGTTCATTTCTTGCAAAACGCATTGAAATCTTTGCTGGAACGTTCAAATTCAAGCGATCGGTCTAAAAGGAGACGGGTATTAGATCACAAAATAATGGTCTAGTCAATATGTAAGAATTGTCCTTCCATTGTTTAAGGATTTTATCTTTTCTTTTCATTTCCTTTTTTTTCTTTTGGGTTTTTGGTGTTGGGGGTGGGGAAGGGAGCTTGATTTTGTTTTCTAGTGTGACATGGATTGTACTTGTATGGTGGGTTTGCTTTACTTGTATTTGAAATGAAATCCAAAAGAAGGGGAAAAGATCTTTGTGTGTTGCAGAACCGTGGGGGGTTACTACAAGCTTGCTGCTGTGTTATGACTATAGGATTTAGATTTGAGAAGATCTGGGTCGATCCTGCAGTTAGCAAGGAAAAAGCGGAAGAGGAATCAAATCCAATCCAATAATCCCATGTTCTGAAATCTCAATGAAGATGTACGTAAGTTATGGGTGTCTTTTAGCTGTAAAAGCAGTAGTTTGTGTGAGTTTCGAAGCTCTCATAGTATAGCATCTGAACTGAATCTGAATGATAGTATTATATTACTATATATCATCTCTTTCTTATGTTGTGGGTTCTGGCAGCTGGCACTTCTCTCACTGAGCATTTTGTTTTGTACAATGAGTCTGGAGAAACAAGCATTAGAGTGGAAAGATTTTGAAGCTTCTTGAATGATTCTGTTACATCCAAACGCAGATTTGCTGCTTAAATCATGGTCTGTTGTTGAGATAGTGATAGCCTTATCTGGGACACCAGTTATCTGCACGACAACTGATGTTCTTTCTTCTTTTTTTTTTTCCTTTTTTTTTTCGTTCGGGTGATGTTTAAATATTCAGTTCCTGCATTAGAGAAGCAACTTCTGCTTTGGGGAACATTCTCACAGGAATCCGGGAGGATCTCTGCTATTGAGAACTGATGTTTTATTACTTTTGTCTTTCATGGAACAATGTTAGCCGTTGCTTTTTCTTTTCCCAGTTACTAATTTATTATACATACATACATATATATATATATATATATATATATATATAGACACACACACACATATATAACTAGTCATGAGCATTAAGATATGTTTTAGTTTCAATGTTATATAAATATAAAGATTTTATAAGTTTTTTATGATACTTATAGTTATTTTCATATCAAAAATAAAAAGAAAATGCATGAAATACTAATATGAAATATTAAAAATGTAAATTAGTAGTTTATATTAGGGATGCAAACGGGTAAGGTACCCGAACCCGAACCTTATAAAAAATAAATTACTTGAATCCTATTAATGACTCGAATATTTTTTAAAATTACTACCCTAGCTCTAACCCTAATGCTTCCCCACTATCTTATAATTATCTTAACTCGTTTAAAAACCCGATTATGTAAAAATATTATTAGAATACTATTCATGGGTATCCAATTATCTAAATCCGAATCTGTATCCATATACAATACATATTTCATATAATTTACTAATAATTAAATTGATTAACACACACAAATAATAAAATTTAAATTTAAATAATCAAAAACAAATATCTCAAACATAATTAATAAATTTATTAGTTATAATTTTTGTAATGTTAACACAAAATAGAATGTAAATATATTTATATTTAAAGTGTATATATACTAAAAGTATTTTAATATATATAATAGTAATTATATTTTTTATAAATGAAACTAATGTATATAAAGTGTATATATTAAAAGACATTACAAGTCAATTAATAATTATAGTTTCATTAATGAATTTAATTAACTATATAGGTTTATCCTTAATTACAAGAAATAAAAAAATAACTAAGTTTCTAAACTATTCTAATCTTAAAACTTCCCTTTATATTTTTATATGATAAGTTTATAGAAACAAAGGTATATATATTGTAATTAATAATTTTATAAGTTATAATTTTTGTAATGTTAACACAAAATGTCACGACCCGGAACTACCATCGAGCCCATGACAACTGCCGCGATGTCCCGATAAGCCTTCATCTCCCGAGATTAAATCGAGACCTCGCAAGGCATCTTGTACCAGTTTTCCATCTTCCCTGTGGGTATTAGTTTTCAAAATTAATTTTTTCAAGAAATAATAATCTCGATTTCTGGATTTAAAATAATTAAAACATACATTTCACTACACAGGGGTATTTTCGTCCTTTTCATCCAAAAGTTTCACAATTTGTAAAATCGTTGCATACGAGTAGAATACACAAAATTCACAGTCGTTAATAGCTTTTGATATCGAAAACCCTTATAGAAATAAGAATTTTTAGGGAATAGAATAAAATAAAATATTAAGCAAAATATTATATTTTATTTCAAAACAATATTTTTAGAAAGATCGAAAATCAATTTTCAACAATTGAAAATAAAATAAATTTATACATACAGTATTACATATAAACAAAGTACATAAATTAATTACATTGACACGTGGGCCTTACTGTGTACTACTATGTACCTTTGTATGCTAAAGACGCAACTTCAATCAAGCCTCTATATGCACTCCGAGTGCTTACCAGTGATCTCGAGCCTGAAAGGGGGAAGAGAAGGTGGTGAGTTTTACAACCCAATGAGTTAGATAATTACCATCTACGACATCTAAAGTCGAGTAGATGGAGACAAGTGCAAATATTGAGTAATAACACATTTCATAGCATATACTTGAATTCTATTCAAGTAATTTATTTCAATTTCATGAATTATCATCAAAATTATCAAAATCATCAAAATCATTAAGGTTTATGGTGTTCCTTAAAACCGAGCTTATGCCAAATCCTTACTCGGCGATGCCTTGGCCAAGGCACCCTAACCGAGCCTGCCAAGGCTGTTATAAACATATTTCATTTAAAAATACAATCGTTCCTTGGCATTGACCGAATTCATCTTCACGTGGTGGTTTATCGTGAAGTGAATTTTAACATTACCTCGGGAGTTACCCTACGCGCCTCTCCAACCGAGGTAACAATTAATCAGGTTTACCGTGCCCCTCCTAAAAGCAGTCCACGGCAACCCTCACTGTAGTGTTTTATTACTCGTAATCCACCAATTTCGTATATAAAATTTCTCGAGTAACATAGCATGGCAATTTTTATTTCAATTCGGTCTATCAAGACCACCAATAATTTGTATATATTTTTCATAGAAACATTAAAATCATGCCATCATGCTACTATAATATCATAAGCCTCAAGTTCAAGTTATTTCATAAATAACACAATTCAATAATTAGGTCTCCATATACTCAAGTGCATAAAATCGACATTTAATTTCAAAAATAGTATTTCATCGAATTACATTTTCATTGAAAATCGTAATATTTCATACTTTCAAATTCATCATGCTTTAAAAAGCATAAATTTATAATAAATCCACTCTAGATATTACAGATGATAATTTATCCACTCACATCGTCAGGAGTGCACGATACTCCTATTTTCAATTTCCACTACACCGTATTTTTCCCACGTCCAGGAGCCCACCACCTATACACGATCCACGACACAAAATTTCATTATTTGTGTCCAACCATTATAATTTATTTCAGGCTCTACATGCTTGGAAATTGGGTAAAAATGGTTCAGACAGTCGTTAAATTAAGGTGTTCGACTGACTCGCCTACACGCGTCTAAATTGCTAAAATCCTCAATTAAATTTCGATTTGACCCATTTTAGTTTCTAATTGTTCAATTATATCCATAATGTTCAATTATAGTGAGTATGGGTCAATGTATCAGTCCTAGATTGAAAATTACGATTTTACCCCTAGTGGGTAAAAATTTTGATTTTTACTCTAAAAATTCCCATAATTTTCCTATATCCATAATTCACCATAATTCCTTAAAATACCCCAAATAAACATCATTTTCAGCAATCAATTTCTCTCTCTAAAATTCGGCCTAGGCTAGTAAAAATGAGAAACAATTATTTCTTTGCTAATTTTGCTTACTAACATGTTATACTAACCTAAAACACTAACATAATTCATAACCAACCAAATCCATTATCATTCTCTCTCTAAACCCATTTTGATCAGCCAAGAATTAATCATGAAAGCATGCCTTTCAACCATGGAAATTAAGGGAAATTGCATCGAAAATGAAGAACACTAAGAAAAATCAAGAATTTTACCTTTTTCAAGCTTGTTTTCTTGATTTCTCTTTATTTCCCCTTGAATTCTTAACCTACGGTTTGTGTTTTTGTTTCCTCTCTCTTCTTGCTGGTTTAGCCGAATATTGGGGAAGAATTGGGCTGAAAATTTTGGCTATTTAATAGCTAAATAAAATATTATTATTTTATTATAGTTTTTGATTTTTTTATTAATTTATTTTATTATTATGTTTTTTTCTTTGACTTTTTATCCACCGTCAGCTTTCTTCACTTATCCATTCAGCCAAAGAAGTTTCTAGACTCATCAAAAAAATCTTGATAGAGAAATTTTTAAAATTACACTTTTGCCCCCAAAAAGTGAAAAATTACATTTTTGTCCCAAAAACTGAAAATTGGCCAAAATACATATTTTTCACTTCTCATACTCATACCATTCTCCAATTTGTCAAATTTAATCTAAATTCTCTCAAAAATTAAAATTTCGTGCTTGGGTGGTAAAATTACAATTTTACCCCTGTACTTCGGAATGTACTGGAATTACCTCTTTTTCCACATTTCAACCTCAAATAACTCTTCAATTAACCATTAATAATCAAATGGGGCCAAAACCTTTTCTAAAAATTCCCGTTTTATCCTTTAATGGTAAAATTACTATTTTACCCTTGTGTCCCAACAATACCAAGAAATTAAATTTAACTCCGCCAAATTTCTTTTTATGCTCCAATAAATCATATTATACTTCAAATGATTAATCTTGGTGAAATGTGATAAAAATCTTTTACAAAAATCTCCATTTTGTCCTTAAATGACAAAATGACAGTTTTGTCCCTAATCGGTCAATTTTCCCGATTGATTCCAAATTGGACCTTGAACTCTGAATTACTATTTCGAGTAATTCCATGGGTTTTAGTTTTCTCAAATTCATTCTTAGTTCTCTGTTTAGATCAGTTCAAGGTTTAAATCATATCAATTGCATTTCTAGGTACATTACCGTGTTTTAAATTCTTTCCTAGCTATTCAAATTTTCAATCACTCTATCAGTCACATACATGATCTGACAAGTATTTTTAGGGTTGGGCTTGATACAAAATATAAAGTAAATATGTTTATGTTTCAAGTACATATACATACACACACACACACACACAAAATCATATATATAATAGTAATTATATTCCTTATAAATGAACTTAATATATATAAAGTATATATATTGAAAGACATTACAAGTTAATTAATAATTGTAGTTTCATGAATTAATTTAATTAACTATACAAGTTTTTTCTTAATTACATGAAATTAAAAAAGTAACTATGTTTCAGAACTATTCTAATCTCTCAACTTCTCTTTACGTTTATATATTATAAGTTTATATGAACAAAGTTATATATATATATTAATTAATAATTAAATAAGTTATAATTTTGTAATATTAACAAAAAATAAAACGTAAATATGTTTATATTTAAAGTATATATATAGTAAAAATATTTATATATATATATATAATAATAATTATATTTCTTATAAATTAATAAAATATATAAACTATATATATTAAAAGACATTACAAGTTAATTGATAATAATAGTTTCATGAATTAATTTAATTAACTATATGAATTTGTCCTTAATTTCATGAAATTAAAAAAAATAGTTAGGTTCCGAAACTATTCTAATCTCAAAAGCTCTCTTTAGGTATATGTGTTATAAGTTTATATAAATAATGGTATATATATTTTAATTAATAATTTATAAGTCATAATTTTTGTAATGTTAAAACACAAAATAGAAAGAAAACAATATTTATGTTAAAAGTATATATATAACATAGTAATTATATTCCTTTATAATATGATATGATATTCATATTATTTAAGCATGATTAACAATCTAATAATTTTTTAATTTAAATATATTAATGTCATCATATTAATAATTAGAGTAACCACACTTTTCATATATTTGTTAGTTTTTAACAAAAGGAATTGCTTGTAAAGTTGGTAAAAATTATATATTTTTAATTCAATTATTAAAATAATAATAAAATATTTATAAATGGTAATCGAGTTCGGATAACAGGTACACGAACTCAACCCAAATTCGATTATAGGGTACCGTAACTCTATATAACTGGTCGGGTATCCGCGGGTATCCTATAATAGGTTACCCATTACCATCCCTAGTTTATATTTAATATTGATATTAAAATCACTGCAATAATCTAAACAATATACTTATGATGTCATTACTGAGGTGATCATATAACTCTATATAGTTTATAATTTTTCTTTGTGTGTGTATATAATCTTGAATTGTATATGATTGAAACTATAGCTATGACTTCATTATTTGCTTTTAGCTATTAAAAATAAATGGTAAAAAATACGTTCACATATATTTGAAGGAATACACTGTTAGGTTTATGTTATGCTAACAACGAAATCACTTTTATTATCTAAAAAAAAAAATACTTTTTAAAGCTTCATGTGTAATTTTAATTAAAGATAGTTCCCGTTAGGTAATTAATAAGTTATTAGCAAACTCTAAGGTGTAACCATATGGAGTATTAATTCTTTTAAAGTTAATGAATACATAGCTCTATTTTTGGCAATGCCTTTTTCTCTTTATATTACACAAAAAAGCTCTTTAGCAGATTTGATGTTTGTATCCACCACAAAAGAAAAAGAACAAAAAAGAAAAAGAAGATGTTTGTAGTATCCTAAAGCAAGTCAAATAGTATGAGAATATATATCCAATCAGTTAATTTTGTGGCTAATAAACTAAAGACATGAAGAGATAGACAATCTGGTTTTTCTCCAAACTTTGAAGCAAATAAAGTATAAATTGTTTTATATATGTATTTTAGCTACGCTTGCTTATAGCAAATTGCAAGCTTAATTATACCAAAAAAACATGGAAAAGATAAGACTCTTCCAATGATATGCTATTGTTAGGACTGGGCTGGTCAAAAGACTGGTCCTATAACAACTTTTGGGTTCATTTGCCGAAACCTAATCTTAAACCTTTATGTTCTTTTTGTAAAAGATCATGCAATGTCCAATCATGATGATGAATCCTCATTTTCTTTTAGTTTTGCTATGATTTGTATTTTTTTATAATACATATATGTTGTGATCAATTAAGGTTAAATACCAAATTTGACTATCATCATGTAAGAACCTTAATTTTTGACATGTCTGTAGATTTTTAATGAGAAAATTGTGAGAAATAACCATCCTTATAAGCTCACTTCAAAATTTACCTTTACTATAATTTTAACTATGTTTAGACAATTTTTAGCATTGCTTATTAAGAATACCCTTTAAATCATTTAATACAAATTAGGTGGTCTTAGTTTTTTTCTCCTTTCTCACCATTCAGATAAAAATTTTCAAATTAAATCTCGATTTAGCTATCTTGCCATCCAGCTCTCCAACACCATCGGAGTTTATATCTCACTGTCTAACTCCCCAACGCCATCAAGGTCTATATCAGCATCCAATATTCTCACCATCCCAAGAGAGATGATATCAAGGTATTTGTTATATGTTCTTGGGGTTTTTTTTTTTATATTCATAGAACACAAAAGTTGATTGGTAAATTATATGACTTTGGAAACTTAAATTTGGCTAAGAGTAGTGAAATCAATCAATTTATAAGCAATGCATGAATATTCGTTAGGCATTGCATCACTGGATATTAAAGTGTGTGACTTGATATTAGGCATTGCATGACTAATTATTAGGAATCAAAACCTGTTTATTTGGCTTTACATGACTGAATTTTAGATAATGTGGGACTGGATATGAGGCATTGCGAGACTAGATTTTAGGAATTGCATGAATTGTGCATTACGTGATGAGGTTTAAGGAATTGCTTGGCTAGTTTGTAAGCATTATGTGACTAATTTTTAGTAATTGTGTTGCTTTATCTACCTAATGCTGAAGCTGCTTTTCTACTAATTCAGCCCCCTCAATAACAAATTTTGTAAAATTAGAAAAGAATTAGGAATGCTTAATAACCAATTCAGCCCCCTTAGTTCCACTTATATCAGTGCAGAAAACCATCTAGATTCAGTTGACACAAAACTCTGAAATTCTCTTAAAAGCACTTAATGCATTGATTTATGAAATAAACATATTCATCAGAAAACAAGCCTAAAACCATTAAACACCCTTGCAAGAGTCAGCATTCATGGTTATAAAGAGGAAACCATTATCCATTTTAATCAAAATCATTTGAAAAAAAATCTCAAAATTCTCATGGCTTCCAAACGTTTTAGAGGTGAAACTAGGAAGGGGGTTCTTCTCAAAAGGAAGATATCCTCAACAATTTTGTAGCATATTTGGTGAAGTTGATGGACCCAATTGAGAACATGGAGAAGGACATGCGCGGGTTGATGGATGAGTTGCTGCTTAAGACAAAAGTCTTGGAGATAGAAATTCTATGCAGTAACAAGATTCTAGTTGAAATTTATGAAATAGTAGATGAGATTAGGAAGAAATGAACCATGATTCATATGCTGTATCATCTACTTTTTTCAACTAATGAATAAAAATATTGATTTATCACATATTTTCCATAAAATGAGTTATTACCTTTAATTTCTATTATGTTGAATAAGTTGTTTACTCACCCTAATTTCTTAATTTTCTATTTATATAAGAGAAGCAAAGGTATGATGACAAAAGTTGGAATATTATTTTATTTATAGGCATTACGTGAATGGATATTATGCATTGTATGAATGGATATTAGGCATTGCGTGTCTGGTTGTTATGTATTCCATGACTGGTTCTATGTATTGTGTGACATTGGCCAATACGTTAGTGGGTATTTTGGCATCATGTGAGTGGATATTAGGCATTGCGTGACTTATTATTAGGTATTATGAGACTGGCTTATAGGTTATATGAATTGTGCAATGCATATCTTGTTTTGAGACATTTCTTGACTACTTTTTAGGCATTACATGACTTGTTATGTATTACGTGACTTGTTGTTATGTATTACGTGACATTGGACTAATACATCACTGGTTATTTTGGCATGACGTGAGTGGATATTAGGCATTGAGTTACTTATTGTTAGGTATTACGAGATTGGCTTATAGGTGCTACTTGAATTATGCAATGCATATCTTGTTTTAAGACATTTCTTGACTACATTTTAAGCATTGTGTGACTAATTGTTATGTATTGCGTGATGTTGGGCCAATACATGATTGGTTATTTTGGCATCTTGTGAGTGGATATTAGGCATTTAGTGACTTATTATTAGGTATTGTGAGACTGGCAATGCATGACTTGTGCAATGCATCTCTTGTTTTGAGGCATTTCGTCACTAGTTTTTAAGCATTGTGTGAATGTGTATTAGACATTGGGAGATTGACTTTATGTTATTCCATGACTTAGGCATTGCGTAAGTGGTTTTTATGCATTAAGGGGCAATTTTTGATAAATTGACTGTTTGTGACACTTATTTTCTATTAAATTTCAGCAGCCTGTCAAATGTGAAGCTTATGATTACATATGATGGTCATTGGGTTGATAACACTTACAAGGGTGGTAAGACATAAGTGAGGGGTGTTGGGAGTGATTTGTCATTTACTGGCCTACAGAAGTTGGTTTAAGAATCTGTCTGGGTCAACTCACATAATAACTAAATCGAGCTACATGCATTGCTCTATCATGTTGTAGGGGTTTGGTGCGTAGTTAGCAAGGATGATGAAGATGTAGTAAGTATTTTGTAAGATGAGAAGGCAGTTGTTGTGTCTATTACAATTAAGGCACAAAATGCAAATGATATTCCACATGAACATGGTGTCCAACATAGTAATCACCTATAATAGTATGTTAATGTGAGACCCTGTCTAATTGGTTGAAAAGCCGGTATTGTACCTAATGGTACAATTAAGTTAAATCAAGCTTCAACTAGTTTAATAGAAATTCTAAGAGGAATTTCAAAATTCTGAGACCCACAGAATAGCTCAGAATAGTGATTCAGAGTTCAAGGTCCTGTTTGGAGTCAATCGGGAAAATTGACCGGTTAGGGACAAAACGGTCATTTTCTCATTTGTGAATTAATGGAGATTTTTAACCAAGATTTGGTCACATTGGACCAAAAATAATTATATGACATACAGTTATGATTATGGGATCATAAAATGATGTTTAGCAGTGTAAAATGGTGATTCCCAGTGTTTTTGGAGCACAAGGGCAAAATGATAATTTTGCCACCGGAGTGCTAAACGTGAATTTTTTTGGAAGGATTTTGACCCATTTGGTTAATATGAATTAATATTAGTGTTATTTGAGGTTGGACAGTGAAAATAATGAAATTCTGGTACATTTCAAAGTGTAGGGGCAAAATTGTAATTTTGCCATTTCGGGGGGTAAAACCGTAATTTTTCCCTACTAGGATAATTTTTCCAGCCATGATCATCCTTGGATCAGACTTTAACTTGATTGATCAAATGGTGGAAAAGAAATGGGAGAAAAAGTCAAAAAGTCAAGAAAATGAGCCAATGGCATAATGCCATATGGCAACTTGTTTATTTTATTATTTAAGCCATAAAAATCAGCCTTTAACCCTCATTTCTCTCTCTAAATTCGGCACCCACCAGAATTGAAGGGAAGAAAAGAAGAACAAAGGAGAAAAACATAAAACCTAGCCAAAAATCCATAGATTTCAAGTGTTTTTCAAGATTCAAGCAAAACAAAGGTAACTTTTCTTTAGATTTACTCTAACCCTAGCTTACCTATGCTTTTGTTCTTGATTTCTATGGTTAAATATTGAGATATCATGATGGAATGAATTCTGAAAAATGGGTAAGAGTAGGGATTTGATGTTGGATTGGATTGAATTTAGACTATGTTAGTGTTCAGAGGTAGTTAAGCATGATTATGAACAAAAATGGAAGAAAGAAATTGAATCTCAGGGTTGTTCTTCATTAGGCCGAACCTAGGGTGGAGAGTGCATGAGGAAATTGGTTCATTTCAATTGAAATGATTTCATTTGAAATGAAAGAAATTAGAAAATGACAAATTCAAGTGAAAAATGTAGTAGAAAAATTTTCAGTGCTAATGCACTGTATTGGCCGAATTTTTCCATAAGGAAATGGAAAAGGTTGAATGCTGAAATTGGCATTAATTAAATGGTTTGTGATGAATTAAGGTATTAGAAAAAGAATGGATCAATTTGGAATCAAATTAGACATAATAGCCGATTAATCGGGTAATCGGTCGAAATTAGGCAATACCGCGTTAAAGCGATAATCGGATGCATTTTTGCCTTTGCGTATTATACGTTAGCAATTTAAATTAGTTTATATTAGTTTGGGGGCATTATAGTAAATTTCTTAATTTTATTCTGTGTTAAGGTGGTGAGAAGTCCGAGAAAGGCAAGGGAATCGTGATTGAGGATTTTTAATCCGAGAGCATCCGGAATCCGGATTTGTGAGACGGTGAGTGAACTTGCATTTCAAATTATTTGGGGAATGCACATTGTATTGAAATAGATGATTAAATGACTTATTCAAAGTTTTTTTTTTAAAATATGTGCCGGGAACAAACCCTTGAAAAAAATGATTTTTTTGTGATGAAATTATGTGTTATGCATGAAGGCATAAAATTATGTGTTATGCATGAAGGCATAAAATTATGTGTTATGCATGAAGGCATGAAATATTATTTTATTGTGGTGAAATTTAATTGTGCTAAGTATGTACATTGTTATGATGTTTATATGTATTGTTAAGAAGTGTTGTGAAATTATTACCACCGTGCACGTGTGAAGAGGAAAATGCACATGCTTGAAATGGTGTGCAAAGTGGGGACGGCGATACGTAACGCCCACTATTTCCTAGAAATTTCGAATTGAGTAAAGTGGGGAGGCGATACGTAACGCCCACTATTTACTAGAAATTTTGAAAACTGAGCAAAGTGGGGACGGCGATACGTAACGCCCACAATTCCTGGAAACTATCACTCATGAACAGTGGTGAAGTGTGATTTGTTGACCAGGGGCTTGCAGGGACGGCGATACGTAACGCCTGCGAGTGCTCAGATAAATGTGTTTGTGAATATATATGATTGCTCATATCTTCAAGTTTATATGTGTGAGATTGTATGGCATATGAATTGTCGTAAATTGGGAAGAAGGGGTTTAAATATTAGTTAGAAGAAAAAAATTTGTCTCATTTTCAATCGGTGCATCATGGTTATCAAATGTCCTGGCTAATATTGCTTGTTCCCTTCTAATATTCACTCACTGAGTTTTGTACTCACCGTTTTCAAAAATTCATGTTTTCAGATCAGGAGGTTATAGATTCCTAGACCGTGGGATCATTGTAGTTCATCTCCTGGTATGTGTAAGGCATTCAATAGCTGCCCGTTTTTATTGTAAATGTCTCCGCTGGAAGTCGTGGGTGTTTATTGTATTGTGAATACAATCTAATTATGTGTATATGTGTAAGCAATGTAAATTGCTAAATACATGACTGGTATAGTGCATGTATATTAATGTTGATAATCCCATTGTGAATTGGATGTGTTCATGTCACGACCCAATTCCCGGGCCATGACCGGCGCAAGGACCCAATGAGCATAGCTCACTAAGCCCAAGCAAGCCTATTTTCTCTTACTTTACTTACTGTATTCAACGTATACTCGTGTGAGGCATTCACACGTAATGCATCCTGTGTGCATACAAAGCCATTTAACAATGGCATTTTCAACATTTATATACATGCACTATACCAGTCATGTATTTAGCAATTTACATTACATACACATATTCACATAATTAGATTGTATTTACAATACAAAGGACCCAAGACTTCCAGCGGAGACATTTACCACAAAAGGAATCACTAGCGGATGCCAGACACATACCCAGGAGATGCACTATGGGGACTCCTCGATCTAGAGCCCAACAGTCTCTTGATCTGAAAACATGAATTTTTGAAAACGTGAGTACGAAACTCAGTGAGTGAATATTAGAAGGGAACAAGCAATCTCATCAGAAGATTTGTCAATCATGATGCACTGGTTGAAAATAAGGCCATTTTCAACTAACTAATATTTCAAACCCTTTTTCCCTTACCCAGGAATTTGTTATGCATTCAAGGATTAAACATCCTTGAATTCACACTCATCATTCTATTAAAGTAGTAAATCGACGGTTGTTTACAAACCGTCACATAATAAGGGTTTCACAACCCGTACAATTTATATATGCATATGTACCACGTACAATTTAATTCACCAATTATTCTATCTCATTCATTGTCCCATCTTTTCCTCCACTCTACTATACTCTCAACTCATACATCATTACCGGCATTGCACTTCCCACTCCGCACATGCACGGTAGTAATTATCACAACCTTTATCATTAGACCGGCATTGCACTTCCCACTCCGCACATGCACGGTCGTAATTATCACACTCTTTATCATTCAACCGGCATTGCACTTCCCACTCCGCACATGCACGGTCGTAATTATCACACTCTTTATCATTCAACCGGCATTGCACTTCCCACTCCGCACATGCACGGTCGTAATTATCACACTCTTTATCATTCAACCGGCATTGCACTTCCCACTCCGCACATGCACGGTCGTAATTATCACACTCTTTATCATTCAACCGGCATTGCACTTCCCACTCCGCACATGCACGGTTGCATCAATTTCACCATAATTTATTAATAATGCATATCAGCACAATACAAGGGTACACAGATTCAGTACACTCAATTTCACATAATTTCTCAATAATACATATAGGCATCATGTTGGTATACACAGATGCATGACAATCATATTTAATGTCATTGAAATATTTTCATCTTCAATTTCAAACAATTCACATACCCTACAATCACATATATACACAAATACATAAGCAATCATATACACTGCTAATATTCACTATCCTTAGTGGAAAAACATTTATCAAGGAACTTGGCAAGCAGTATCACTCAGCTTTGCCGCCAAGTTCTTGGGCAAACATTATTTGGTAAAGGGTATCACTCAGCATCCCTTCCAAACTCATGGGCGAAAATCATTTGGTAAGGGGTATCACTCAGCATCCCTTCCAAATTAGTAGACAGAAATCAATTGGTAAGGGGTATCACTCAGCATCCCTTCCAAGTTCATAGACAGAAATCAATTGGTAAGGGGTATCACTCAGCATCCCTTCCATCTATAAGTCCCTTATCATCATTCGCTCATGGATAGGAGATCACACAGCAATCCTATCCTCTATGAGCCCCAAATCATCATTCACACGTACGGTTATAATCATTACACAACATTATCTATCAATGCACAACATATATACATATATGCACACATTTTGGAACATAATCATTTTGATCCAATTTATTATCAAACCCTACCCCTTAATTCAATTTAATTTATAATTAAATAATATTCAATTTCACACATATGTACTCAAGGACATGAGCAATCATATATATATACACAAACACGTTTATCTGAGCACTCGCAGGCGTTACGTATCGCCGTCCCTGCAAGCCCCTGGACAACAAATCACACTTCACCAATGTTCACGAGTGATAGTTTCCAAGAATCGTGGGCGTTACGTATCGCCGTCCCCACTTTGCTCAGTTCTCAAAATTTCTAGTAAATAGTGGGCGTTACGTATCGCCGTCCCCACTTTTACTCAGTTCTCAATTTCTAGTAAATAGTGGACGTTACGTATCGCCGTCCCCACTTTTACTCAATTCTCAATTTCTAGTAAATAGTGGGCGTTACGTATCGCCGTCCCCACTTTTACTCAATTCTCAATTTCTAGGAAATAGTGGGCGTTACGTATCGCCGTCCCCACTTTGCACACCATTTCAGGCATGTGCATTTTCCTCTTCACACGTGCACGGTGGTAACACTTTCACAACACTTCTCAACCATCCATGTAAACATCATCACAATGTACACATTTATCACACTCAAATTTCACATCAAATAAATAATATTTCATGCCTTCATGCATACCACATAATTTCATGCTTTCAAGCATAACACATAATTTTTATGCCTTCACGCATAACACATAATTTTATGCTTTCATGCATAACACATATTTTCTATGCCTTCATGCATAACACATATTTTTATGCTTTCATGCATAATACATATTTTCTATGCCTTCATGCATAACACATATTTTTATGCTTTCATGCATAACACATATTTACCACATAAAAATCATTTTTATCAAGGGCTTGTTCCCGGCACGTATTTTTAAAAACTTTGGATAAATCATTTAATTATCCACATCAATACAATTTGCATTCCCCAAATAATTTGAAATGCAAGTTCACTCACCTTCTCACAAATCCGGATTCCGGATGCTCTCAGATTAAAAATCCTCAATCACGATTCCTTTGCCTTTCTCGGACTTCTCACCACCTTGACACAGAATAAAATTAGGGAATTTACTATATTGTCCCCAACTAATATAAACTAATTTAAATTGCTCACATATGATACTCAAAGGCAAAAATGCGTCCGATTATCACTTTAACGCGGTATTGCCTAATCTCGACCGATTACCCGATTAATCGGCTATTATGTCCAATTTGATTCCAAATTGCACCATTCTTTTTCTCATAGCTTAATTCATCCCACATCATGTAATTAGTGCCAATTTCAACATTCAATATTTTCCATTTCTTTATAGAAAATTTCGGCCAATACAGTGCATTAGCACTGAAAATTTTTCTACTACATTTTTCACTTGCATTTGTCATTTTCTAATTTCCTTCATTTCAAATGAAACCATTTCATTTGAAATGAACCAATTTTCCTCATGCACTCTCCACCCTAGGTTCGGCCTAACAAAGAACCACCATGAGATTCAATTTCTTTCTTCCATTTTTGTCCATAATCATGCTTAACTACCATTAAACACCAACATAGTTTAAATTCAATCCAATCCAACATCAAATCCATACTCATACCCATTTTTCAGAATTAAACTCTTCATGATATCTCAATGTTCAAGCATGGAAATCAAGAACAAAAGTATAGGTAAGCTAGGGTTAGAGTAAATCTAAAGAAAAGTTACCTTTGTTTTGCTTGAATCTTGAAAAACACTTGAAATCTATGGATTTTGGCCTAGGTTTTTATGGTTTTCCCTTTGTTCTTCTTTTCTTCCCTTCAATCGGTTCTTTTCCAGAATTTGGAGAGAGAAAATGATGGTTAAAGGCTGATTTTTAGGCTTAAATAATAAAATATACAACTTGCCACATGGCATCATGCCGTTGGCCCATTTTTTGACTTTTTGACTTTTTCTTCCATTCTTTCTCCACCACTTGATTAATCAAGTAAAAATCTGATCCATAGATGATCATGGCTGGAAAAAATTATTCTGGTGGTGGAAAATTACCGTTTTGCCCCCGAGATGGCAAAATTACGGTTTTGCCCATATACTCCGAAATGTCCCGGAATTGTTTTATTTTCACTGTCCAACCTCAAATAACACTAATATAAATCAATATTACCCAATTGGGGCAAAATCCTTTCAAAAAAATTCACATTTCGCACTCCGATGGCAAAATTACCATTTTGCCCTTGTGCTCAAAAAACATCGAAAATCACAATTTGTACACTGCTAAACATCATTTTATGATTCCATAATGATAACTGTATATCATATAATTATCTTTTTGTCCAATGTGATCAAATTTTGGCTAAAATCTCCATAAATCAACAAATGAGAAAATGACCGTTTTGTCCCTAACCGGTCAATTTTCCCGATTGACTCCAAACTGGACCTTGAACTCCAAATCACTATTCTGAGCCATTCTGTTGGTCTCAGAATTTTGAAATTCCTCTTAGAATTTCTGTTTAAACTAGTTCAAGGCTCGATTTAATTTAGTTGTACTACTCAGTACAATATTGTCTTTTAACAAAGTCAACAGGGTCTCACAGTTCACACCCGGGAAAAGGTGTGTGTGTATGCGTGATTGAATGTGCCATGGTTAATTGGCATTGTATGCACATTGGGTGCATTATGTGTGGACGCCTCACACGAGCATGTATGGAATAAAGTAAATGAAAATAGGCTTGCTTGGGCTTAGTGGGCTATGCCCATTGGGTCCTTGCGCCGGTCATGGCCCGGGAATTGGGTCGTGACAGTTAAATATTTTAACATACTACACCATGCGTTTCTTAAAAAACAACAATGGCAATCACCATTCACGTATACACATGAGTTTGAGCAACCCAGTACACACATGAGGTGTCTACAAATGATGTCTACATAATTCCGATCGAAATGTGCATTGAACGAAATACTTGGTACTTTGTAACAAACACAACCATGGCTTAGAAATGCAATTTATAAATTGTCATTCGTAAATGACACTATGATGGTTGTTAGTGACGACGATGCATCTAATCATATTGAAGATGATATTGAAAAGGATGACATTACAGATTGGAGCTATAAGTTAGAGGATAGTTGTGAAGATGATTACGTTGGTGGACATGATGGCTATTTAGAGGACGATAGGGGTGAGCACAACGACATTTCAAATTGTAATCATCCAGATGGTAGTACAGAACATGCCACAACTATTGTGCTAGAAAGCATTCAGTGTGATAAGCATGCCACAATTGTTGAATTAGAAGATGCTAAAGGTGCCAACCTTATTTACGACAACCTCATCGCACTTGATAACAAGATTCATTCACTTGATGATAGTAACTAAGAGAGGGTAAATACAGGGTTATCTCGTCAATGGATTATTTCAAGAGTAGATATGATATATGATATCCTTCCAAACAGTTGCGAATAAGGAGTCCAGATTAATGTACGACCACTTATATCAAGAAAAAGTGTTTGCATCGAAGGACAGATTGAAACAAGCTTTGGGCATATTGGCACTAAAAGAATATTTTGAGATTAGAGTTAAAAAGTCATGTCACGTTTGTTTAAAGGTTCCTTGTAGGAAAAAGGCATATGCAAGTTTGCTTTGCACGCAACAAAGTTACCTGAGGGAGAATATTGGCAAGTTTGGATGTTCTAGAAAGTACACACGTGCACTGTTGATGGTTTGTAAAGTGGGTACTGAACGGCAAGTGCAAGGTTAATTGGTGAGCTTATCTCCCCTAGGCTGTAAGAAAATAATGTAACCTCATTGAGACCTAAGGAAATAATGGAAGAGATGAATTGTAAGTGGGGATTGCAATAGAGTTATTTTGACACATTTTGAGGGCCTAAGTAGCTAGATCTTTGACATTTTGCATTTGGATTTTAGCATTTTAAGTGTTTTAAATTACTTTAAGAGTCGTATTGCTAATTTCTCTCATTGCTTTTGTAAGAAATTTGATGAAAAAGGCTTATTTGATGAAAATCCGTGCAAGTATGGTGATGGCTTCATTTGTATATGTTTTTGTAATTTCACCATATCTCTTTATGTAGACTCTAAATGAAGTTTATCTTAAACCAAGTGAACGATAAGAGGAAGGACTACAACTTTTATGTTTACCACTTCACCTAGTTCAAATCGAATCATGGTCAAAATATTTGTCTAATTTGGAGCACTGTAGTAGTATGCATGAACAAAATATGATGTGGCATTTGGAGCATATATTTCTATTCTAAAGTCTAATTGACTTGATTCATAAGCCATTGGAAAGTTAAGAGACATGGATAAAACTTTCATGTTTACTACTTTGACAAGTTCAAACTAAATCGGGGTGAAAATCACATTCGAATTTGATAGACCATTGTAGCACTGGTGAAAGGAAGCACATAATACATTTTCCCAAGAGCTCAGCGCCACAATGCTGGGAGATTTTTCAAAAATAAAAATTTGATGGGATTTTGTAAATTAGGTTACTTAGAGCCTATTTAAGGGACTTTTTTTCAGAGATTTTAAGGAGGTGGCAGCAAGTAACTATTCTGGAGATTTGGAGCCTAGAACAAAGCAAGAAAACAAGAGAATTTGAGAAAGAATTGAGATTGCAAAGCTTCGACACTTGGTTTCTTTCTCAACTTTTGTGTTTCTTTTATTTTCTTTGACTTGGATTCATGGCTAAATTTCTTTGGATATTGTTTTTATTACATATTATGAGCTAAATTATCTTTCTAGGATTGTGGTGGATTTCAACATGTAGTTTGAATATTAGTTTCTCTTTTATTTATCATGGATAGGTGTAGTTTTGTTTATTCAAATATTAGTTTCTCTTTTATTTATCATGGATAGGTGTAGTTTTGTTTATTCAAATATGTTTTGAATGCCTTTGAATGTCTGGCCAACAATTAATTGATTTGTGAATCTAATTGAGACTCAACAAAGAGATTTTATATTGGACTAAGGTTTGAATAGTGTATGTTCATGTCACTTAGGTGATCTAATTCACGATTCGGGTAGACATACGTCAATTGGCGTACATAGCCAAATTAGGACACTTGCTTAATGAATTTAATTTAATTGATTCTTATAGACATACAGTGAACTGATTAAGTTAGGTATTTGTACAAGCAAATCGATGGGGACTTGTCCATAGCTTTGGATTCTAGGCATGGCCCACCAAGCCCAAGCAAGCATTTCTTTCTTTAAGATCTAAAACTCATAATTTCTAACAAATATTCTTTCAAAATTAAAACATGAGAACCAAGTATACAAATATATAAAGTTCTCAGAATAAGGTGATAATTTGTCAACCCTACACAACATGGTTAATCAAACTAAACATACAAAGTGCACAACAATCTCATAATTCAAGTTCAAGTAACTATATAAGCATGTAAGAGACCTTGACTTTCAACGGAGTGACTTTAGGTGTGGGTACTGCTATTGGATGCCATGGTACCTACCAAATGGCGAACACAAATGGACATGCCAATTTAGGTCCCAACTATCTTTGAATCTAAAAACATGAAGTTGAAAAGTGTGAGAATAAACCCAATGAGTGAACATAAAAAGGGAACAAGCAAACGTTAAGAAAAGTTTTTGAAAACATGAATGCACTTATGATAAAAACAATGCAATTTCGTTTAATTTCTTGTTAAAATCCCTCATTTCAAACTTTGATTACTTAATCTCTTAGTCTTAAAGGATCCATGATCAACCATGAAGTTGAAAAGAATGAGACCTGCGTTAGAATTCAAGCAAGGCAAGCATGACAAAGGAATTCTTGTTGCAGCGAAATTCGGACAAAAACTTTTTTGAACCACTCAAGAGTTTGTTGCTACAGCGAAAACCAGGGCCAGTGCTAGCCTCCAACACTTGAGAGTTTCTTGCTTCAGCGAGAATGAATTTTGCTACAGTGAGAAACAGGGTAGTTAAATTAAAAGGATTCTTATTGCCCTGAAAATCCATTTTTGCTACAATGAAAATCAATTTGAAAGCAATTCTCAAGATTCAATATATAATATAATCACATATTATTTTCATAAACTTCTATAGCATACATAAACATGTATACCACTGCCGCCTCACTCAGCTCATATGCATTCCCACACCGCACATGGCAATATCATCATGTGCACTCCCACACCACACATTTCAATATCATCATATGTATTCCCACACCACCTTATGACTGGCATGTGCAGTCTCACATCGCACACCACTGGCATTGTCACATGCATTCCCACACTGCACATGCATGGTTATAGTTATCATATAACATCATCATTCAAGGCATAACATACATATTCACATAATATATAGGAAAACATGGTTTCATTATGTTACACATTTCACAGCATCAAAACATTTCATTAAGAGCTTGTTCCCATGCACATTATAAAGTTAAAATCAATAAAATATTTCAAGTGATTCAATCAAACACATATGCATTTATCCCAAAAAATTTTAATGCAAGTTCACTCACCTGACAAAACTAGCACCAACAAGATCTTAATCCGGGTAGTCCCAGAATACCATTAAAACCTATATTTGCCAATAAACCATAACAACCTCAATTAAGCCATAATTTGAATTTAATAATTCTAATAAATTTATGTTGGGTAATCTACACTCTAACCTAATATTTAACCTAAATTTCTAGTCTAATTCACAAACCCATTGGAGCAACTACTCCAATTGAAAATTTCGTTACCAGGATGAGCTTAGAGGTAACCAGATCAATAAAAACCTAATATTTCCAAGAAAAGAAATTTGAAGAAATTTAGGAAATAAAATTTAAAATTATATGCAAAACCATAAATTTCAAATTCCAAAAGTTGAAAATATTTACCTTTTGGCTTTAAAAGCACAGATCTGAACCTCAAAAGCTTAGGTAGTGATGGAAGTGGAGTATATTGGAAAAATAAAGAAAAGGAAGAGAGATTTTCTTTCTCTCCTAGGGTTTGATTGTGTTGAAAAATGGAGTTAAAGGCTACTGGTTTGCTACACAAGTAGTTAGGAGAAGAAAGGAGTAAGAAAAGAAAGAAAAAAAATAAAACAAGGAAAATTCAATTTTTCAATTCACCATGAAAATGGCATTGGAAGCATGAAAAAGGAAAAAGGAAAGGGCTTTTGATGAAGATAACAACCGGTCATGAGAGAAAAAGATAAGGAAGCTTTGACCAAGATAATGGCAAAATTATCATTTTACCCTCTAAGGTTCTTACCTCTTTTAATTAAATCATCCCACAATCTTTTAATTCCAATTTCTTTCTATTTTTCTTCCTTAACACTTGTACCAATAAAATATCAAGTTCGCACTTCAACGCGATATCACCATAATATTTAAATATATATTTACCCGCTCATACTCTATTTAATAAAGGCATGTGGTCCTACAAATGCCATTTTTCATCGAAATTCTTCCTTATTTCTTCTCCCTCACTTGGATTAGTCATGTAATCCTTTTTCATGACTAATTTTAATAACAAATAAAATATTAAATTTTAATATTATTTTATTCTAAAATTTTCCACTTGTCTCTTTAGGTCCCAAAACATCTTTTTATGTCCTAGTTCACTTCCAAATCACTTTTTATCTTGTTAATTCATCCTTAATAAAAATATTATTATTTAATTATTATTTTCTCGTATGTAGAATATTTTATTCCAACTATTCCTTTCACCTTTCATCGCTTTTAAACATTCTAGTCAACTTCAATTTGCATTCAATAAGCTTTATTAGCCATCATGTCAAAGTATGGGGTATTATAGTAAGTAAAACCACCCAAGAAAGATAAATAGCAAGAAAAACTAGTATTAAATGAAATGTTGAATGAACTCATAATCCTAAGTCTTTAATATACTACTTTTCTCAACTTATTTAGTTTGTTAGTTAATTTAGTGTTTATTTTAATTTTGTTCCAATTAATTTTTTGCAAATTTTGACTACTTAAATAAGATTTGTTTGTTATAAGATTTTAGTACTTAGTAAAAATTTAGAAACAAATCTTCGTGGTAACGATACTATACTTCATCACTATAGTACTTGTTCGATACGTATACTTGCATGTGCAAACTTGACAATAATTATCTCATCAATGGATTAATCCGAGGGTAGATATGGTATCATTGTAAATAGTTGTGACTAAGGAGTCCAGATCAATGGACAACCACTTATATCGCGAAAATGTGTTTCCATTAAAGGTTGAATTGAAATGAGCTTTGAGCATGTTGGCACTAAAAGAGCATTTTAAGATCATAGTTAAAAAGTTATGTCACACTCGTTTAAAGGTTACTTATAAGGAAAAGGCATGCAAGTTTGCTTTCTGTGCAATAAAGTTGCCTAAAGGAGGATATTGGCAAGTTTGAACATTCTAGAAGATACACATGTGTACCGTTGATGGTTTGCAAGGTGGGTACCGAACTGCGAGCACGAGGTTAATTGGTAAGCTTATCTCCTATAAGCTACAAGGAAATAATGAAACCCTATTAAGACCAAAAGAAATAATAGAAAAGATGAATCGCAAGTGGGGATTACAATGCTTATATGGTAAAGCCTAGCAAGTGAAGGTGTATACGGGGAGTTTTGTTTTTGATCCCTGAAGGAGTTATTCCAACTCCTGCCTTCGTGTTTCCATATGTTGGAATGTGAAAATCGCAGTACTATCACAACTGTTGTTATGGATGTGGAACAATGATTCAAATATTGTTTCTGGGCATTCGAGGCATGTATCTAAGGGTTCAACGTTGTAATGCGACCTATAGTTGTTATCGATGCCACACATCTAAAAGGCAGATTCAAGGGTATTATGTTTGTTACGATATACAAAGATGCGAATGATCTTATATATCCAATTCCATTTGGCATTGGCCATGTGAAAGATGAAGAGTCTTGGTCATGGTTTCTTACCCAATTGCTATTGACTCCATTAGTTTTTGATGATAATAAAACATTCCCATGTCATTTGTGTCTAATATTTTTAAATAAGTGTGCAGGGCAAATGATCATTAATGAGACAATATTGCAATCTTCCCTACTGAACTCTTAAAGATGTGATTTGGATAAAGAACAAAGAAGATCAGTATTGATGGAGTCTCCTGATATGTTAAGGAAGATCATTTGCTGAACAAAGGTCAAAGTGGAGAAGTGAAAGAGTGAAGCTTGGTGAGAAACAGAATCAAATTAGTCGACCAAGATAGTGGGGTTAGTCGACTAAGCGATCACTGGAATCTACATCTGAAACAAAACCAACTTGGTCAACCAAGGAAAAAATTTTAGTCGACTAAGTGTTTTCTGTCTGCTACATCAGCCAAGCCACTACAAGACAAGAAAACGACTAGAATCTTCCCCAAACTATTTCTAACGATCATAAATGTCCCAACAGCCATCAGACCAGCTTCTCTAACTATAAAAGGATCTTCAAATGCCGAGGAAAATAGCTTTTTGGAAAAATTTTGGACAACCTTCGGCTCTATACAAAAAGATACCATCATATTCAAGCCAAAGAAGAGTAGCAAACTTGAAAAATCTTTTGTACTCTTCATTGAACCTCAACGCTTATCCTTTGTTTTAGTATTTAGCACTTAAACTTGTACCACATAGATCAACCGTGTGATCACTAGGTACCTTCTTATTCTATCTTTGTATTCTTAGAGTGAATGTTTCACTTTAAGTGTTTTGCATCAAGCAAGGTTTGCTTGGATGCTTGTAGGTTCCAACTTAGCCTTGAAAAATTGGAGTTGGGTTCTAGTTTAGCCTGTGAAAAACTAGAGATAGGTTGTGGTTGAGCCTTGAAAAACCACCTTGGGTTCTAGTTTAGCCTGTGAAAAACTAGAGATAGGTTGTGGCTGAGCCTTGGAAAACCACATTGGGGTTCTAGTTTAGCCCGAGAAAAACAAGTGATAGGTTGTGGTTGAGCCTTGGAAAACCACATTGGGTTTTAGTTGATCCCGTGAAAAACTAGTGTAGAGGTTGTGGCTAAGCCTTGGAAAAGCTATTGTGAAAGCTTGGTGGAAGCTTGTGAATTCCACCATTTTAGTGTTTGATTTGAAAATCCTTGGTTGGATAATCAAGATAGTTGATATAGGTCTTGGACTAAACCACTATAAATACCTTGTCCATTATTTTCATTGTCTTATCTTCTTCATTTTGAGATCAAGTCTCAATCCTACAAGAAAGAGCCGAGATAGTGTTATTCACCCCCTTTCTAGCACCTATATTTGGGACCAACAATTGGTATCAGAGCTAGTTCTCTGCTACAAGGTCTAACACCCTTAGAGAGGATCCAAATGGCTCTACAAAAATTAGTTGTAGCTGAAGGACAGTATACAAATAGACCACCTCTGTTTGATGGCTCTAACTACCCTTATTGGAGCACTATAATGTCAATTTACATTAGGGCCATAGATTATGAAATGTGGGATGTCATCATCAATGGTCCCTTTACTCCCTCAACTGTGAATGTTGTCACAAATGAGTTGATGCCTAAGCCAAGGTCTGAATGGACCGAGGCTGAAACTAAGAAAGTACAGACAAATTTCAAGCAATCAACACCTTGCATTGTGCCTTAACTCCCACTAAGTTCAACAAAGTCTCTAGCTGTACAATAGCCAAGCGAGTGTGGGATAAGTTAAGAATTATTCATAAAGGGACTTCTTAAGTTAAGGAGTCCAAAATTGCCCTCTTGACCCACAACTATGAGATGTTAAAAATGGAACTTGGTGAGGATATCACCAGCATGTTTGATAGGTTCACAAACATTACAAATAAGCTTAACCAACTAGGAAAACCTATTATTGAACATGAGCTTGTAAAAAGACTTCTTAGGAGTCTACCTAAGTCTTGGAAACCAAAGGTGACTGCCATCCGAGAAGCCAAAGATTTGAACATCATCACACTTGATGAAATTTGTCGATCACTCTTCACATAAGAGTTGGAACTGAAGGAAGAGGAAGAAGAGGATAAAAAAGAGGCAAAAGAAAAGAAGAAGAACATCGCACTCAAAGCCAGCATCCTTGAAGAAAAGCTGGAAGAACTCTCATACGATGATAATGATGAACTTGTACTTGTTGCAAAGAGATTAAGAAAACTGATGGGAAGAAAGAATCGAAGAATTGGAAGAAAATTCTTTAAAAGGGATCAAGGTTCTTCATAGAAGAAAAACAAAAATGAAAATAGTAACAAGGAAGAGGTGATCTGCTATGAATGCAAAAAACTAGGACACTACAAATCTGAATGTCCATTGCTAAAGGAAGAAACTCCAAGGAGAAACAGAAAATCGAAAAAGGCAATGGTTACTGTAGCCTGGTCAGACAGTGATTCAAGCACCGAATCTGATGAAGGAAGCTCAGAAGAAAGAGCAAACATTTACCTGATGGCAAAGGATGATGAAATAGAGGTATGCTCATCGACAAATGATATATCTATGAATGATTTGCAAGATGAGTATGATGAGTTATGTGATGAGTTTGAAAGCTTGTTTTCAAAGTATAAAAATCTGAAGAAGAAGGCTGCATCACTTGAAAAAGATTTAAAAAAAAAAATTGATTTCAACTCTGTTTTTGAACAAAGAAATTTACTTCAAACTGAACTGGAACACTCAAAAACAGATTTTGAAATCATGATAGTAGAGTTGGAAAATAAAACTGATGCTTTGGAAAAAGTTCTTAATGAAAATACAGCTCTTAAGTGCTTAAACAATGATATTTTAAAGAAAAATTCATATAGCAAGAAGAATCATCATAATGCATCATTTATATGCTATTGTTGTGGAAAATATGGTCATTTATCATATGATTGTTTTAAAAACATTAATGTGTAGAAAACCAAAAAAATCTAGGTGCCAAAAGGTTATTTTATTGACACTAACACTCAAAGACCCATCAAAGCATGGGTACCTATCAAGAAGAACTGAACCATATTTTTGTAGGTTGAGCTGCACCTAAAGGAAACATGCTCAAAGGCTCAACACAAAAAGAAGCAGCCATAGTACATGGATAGTGGCTGCTCTCGACACATGATAGGGGATGAAATGCTATTTGCACAGTTGGACAAGAGGAAGGGAGGCACCGTATCCTTTCGAGGTAATTCAAAAAGAAGAATTCAAGGTATAGGTATGGTTGGTAAGAACCCCTACACGCAAATTAGCCATGTGTTGTTTGTTCAAGGAGTAAAGCATAATCTGCTAAGCATAAGTCAGCTATGTGACAAAGGGTTTAAGGTTTGTTTTGATTCCAACAAATGTGAAGTAATAGACATAGGCACAAACAAGACTACCTTCATAGGAAATAGATTGAAAAACATGTATGCAATCTTCCTTGAAGATCTAGAAAAGGATAGTGAAATGTGCCTAGTAGCCAAGGTTGAAAATGATAACTGGTTGTGGCATAGGAGACTAGGACATGTTAGCTTGAACACTATGTCGAAACTAATTAAGAAAGATCTAGTTATTGGACTACCCAGCATTAGGTTTGAAAATGATAAAATATGTAAAGCATGTCAGCTAGGAAAACAAGTCAGAACATCATTCAAAGCTAAGAATGTTGTGTCAATATCGAAACCTCTTGAAATGCTGCACATAGATCTTTTTGGTCCAATTAGCACCATAAGTCTAGGTGGTAAATCTTATGGTTTTGTGATTGTTGATGATTACTCAAGATTTACTTGGGTTTATTTCCTTACTCACAAGAATGATGCATTATCAACTTTCATAGGATATTGCAAAAAGGTTAAGAATGAAAGAGGTACATCCATTATTAGGATTAGGAGTGACCATAGAGGTGAATTTGAAAATGATGAGTTCGAGAGATTTTGCAATGAAAAGGGGTTGGATCACAATTTTTCAACACCTAGAACACCCCAGCAAAATGGAGTTGTGGAGAGAAAGAATAGAACTTTGAAAGAGATGGCAAGAACCATGCTTTGTGAGAACAACCTCCCTAAATATTTCTGGGCTAAAGCTATCAATACAACAACTTATATACTTAATAGAGTTTCAATTAGAGCAATCATGTCAAATACCTCATATGAGTTGTACAAAGGTAGAAAACCAAACATCTCTCACCTTAGGAGCTTTGGTTGCAAATGCTTTGTGTTAAACAATGGAAAACACCCATTAGGGAAGTTTGATGCTAAAAGTGATGAAGCAATATTCTTGGGATATGCCATGAACTCAAAAGCTTATAGAGTTTTCAACAAAAGGACACTAAATGTTGAAAAATCTGTCCATATAGTTTTTGATGAATCAATCCATGTTGAAAAGGAAGTTCATGAGGATGATGGAGATTTAGAAAATCTTGAAAGAAACATGGAAGAAATGAGTCTAGTTGATAGCAAAAATAATGAGAAAAACTCATCTAAGGAAGAACTTGTAGCTCCACCACTTGAAAACTTACAAAGACAAGAAATCTAGCATAGTGACCTACCTAGAAGCTAGAGATTTGTAAGAGATCATCCGCAAGAACAAATCATAGGTGACATATCTCAAGGAGTTAAGACTAGGAAAGGAATTAGGGAGACATGTGAATTTTCAGCATTCATTTCTCAAATTGAACCTAAAAGTTTTGAAAAAGCTGAAAAAAAAGAGGCTGGATTTTAGCCATGCAAGAGGAGCTGGAGCAATTCAAGAGAAATGAAGTAAGGTCACTAGTGCCTAAGCCCTCAAATCATCCTATCGTTGGCACTAAATGGGTATTTAGAAATAAGATTGATGAACAAGGAAATGTTGTAAGGAACAAAGCAAGATTAGAGGCAAAGGGATATAATCAAGAGGAAGGAATAAATTATGAAGAAACCTTTGCCCCGGTAGCTAGAATAGAAGCCATAAGATTGTTAGTTGCCTTCGCTTGTCATATGAACTTCAAACTATACCAAATGGATGTGAAGAGTGCATTCCTTAATGGAATTATTCAAGAAGAGGTATATGTTGAACAACCTACTGGTTTTGAAGATTTCGAAAAACCAGATCATTTCCTCAAACTTCACAAAGCCTTGTATGGATTGAAACAAGCTCCTAAAGCTTGGTATGAAAGGCTTTCTAAATTTCTAGTAGAAAAAGACTATGTTAGGGGCAGCATTGACACCACATTGTTTATCAAGAGATACCTAAATGATCTAATCGTAGTCCAAATCTATGTTGATGACATAATATTTGGTGCTACTAATGAATCTCTTTGCAAGAATTTTGCTAAGGAAATGTAGAGAGAATTTGAGATGAGCATGATGGGAGAATTGAAATACTTTGTTGGCCTTCAAATTAAGCACTGCAAAGGAGGAACCTTTGTCAGGTAAGACAGATACATTCAAGACATGCTCAGAAAATATGATATGCTAAAATTGAAATCCATCAACACTCCAATGAGAACATCTATAAAGCTTGATGCTGATGAAAAAGGTAAAGATGTAGATCAAAAGCTCTATAGAGGTATGATTGGATCTCTTCTTTACTTAACTGCAAGTAGACCAGATATTCAGCTTTGTGTGTGTTTATGTGCTAGATTTCAGTCTCAACCTAAAGAAACACACCTCACTGCTGTGAAAAGAATATTTAGATATCTCATAGAAACTCAAGGCCTAGGATTATGGTATTCAAAAGAGTCACCATTTAGCCTTGTAGGATATTCAGATGCTGACTTTGCTGGAAGTAGAACTGATAGGAATAGCACAAGTGGAACATGTCAGCTGCTAGGAAGCATGCTTGTATGCTGGTCGAGCAAGAAGCAAAATTATATAGCTTTGTCCACTACTGAAGTAGAGTATGTGTCCCTAGGAAGTTGTTGTGCACAGGTTTTACGGATTAAGCAACAATTGAAAGACTATAGGTTGTCCATGAATAACACTCCCATATATTGTGACAACACCAGTGCTATAAACATTTCAAAGAATCCTGTACAACACTCAAGAACAAAACACATTGAGATTAGACATCACTTCATTAGAGATTATGTAACTAAAGGTGAAATCAATGTTGAATTCGTAAGCACATTGCACCAACTTGCAAATATATTCACAAAACCCCTTAGTGAGGATAGGTTCTGTGAAATTAGAAGGAATCTAGGGATGTGCTATGTGGCAGAGTTATAAGAAAAAGTTTGGACTGAATAGAGGAAAACAAAAGAGACTTAGTCGAATAAAATGTAAAACTCAGTCAACTAAGAATACTCTATTCCATTAAATCAAAAGAACTGATGGTGTTTGATGTAGGATTAAATTGATGAGATTGTGTGCCTACCGGGTGACAAAATAAAAGGGGGAAACCTGGTGCAGTAAATAGTAAAAATATGAGAGGGAGTTTTTGAAAATTGGAAAAATAAGGCATCAGTTAAAGGAGAGGCAAACAGTTCCCTAAGCCAGAAACCGTCACTCTCTTTTAATTCTCTGAACACTGACTCTCTCAATTCCAAAAATCTTATTTGCTTATCTCCATCTTCTGAAATCAATCGAGGACATTCCTTCTGTCATCTCTTGAAACCCTAAGTAAAAAACATCCTCAGAAACTACAATGGCTAAGTCGACCCTTTTCAAAGATTTGCTTGCAAAGAAAAAGGGAAAAAGACCAGCAGAAGAAAACCCTGAAGCTAAGCACTAAAGAAAGAAGCAAAAAGGGGCAACGAGTTCTACGACAAAGAAGATTGGGAAAGGGTTTGAGTTGAGGAAACAAAAAGAGAAGAAGAAGAAAATTGAGAAACTGAGAAAGAAAGACAAATGAGAAAAATGTACTTCATCTGCCTCTTCCATGAAGTTTAGAAACAAAATTCATGAAGAGAGATTTAAGAAAATAAAAAATGCCCCCATTACATACGGGAAGTTCATTGATTGGGAGAGTTTCAGTGAAATTCCTGAACTCTAAACAAGCTTGACAGATTATTTCAATGAATTAAGCATTAAGAAATATAGCTCCTTCACAGACAGAACATATAGTGCTAGCTTTGTTAAAGAATTTTATGCTAGTATTGCATATAGTGAAAAGGAGCTTGATAACTCAGAGGACTATTCTTAAGATAATTTGAATGTTTTTATGAATGGGAAGGAATTCTTAGTTACGGCCTCAGACTTGAGTAACTTGCTAGGAATAGAAGGAGAAAAAAGAAAGTATAACATGCCTGACAAGTATAATCCTGCTTTTGTGTGGGAAATTATCACTGGAAAGAAAGAGAAATTCTCTTCAAAGAGTAATGCAGGACTGATTATTAGTCTACATATTAGAATCCTGCATTACTTTGTTGCTGCGAACTTGCATGGTAGGAGTGGTAGCCTAAGCTACATTAGCCTTCAAGACCTTTGGCTAATAGAGCATGCATTCACTGGAGAAGTTCTAAACCTTGGACGGTTCATGATTGAAAGGATGAAGGCAGCCTGTAAACTGGAAAAGATCATTTTGCTCTATGGGAATGTAATCACATCTCTTGTTAAGAAGAAAGGAGTATGGGCAAAGAGGTATGATATGGATATGGTCAAAAGTAGAGACCAACCAATCTACCTAGGGAGTTTGATCAAAATGGGATACAGAGTGTATGGGGACACCTTCAGCAAAACCTCAAAGATCACTTCAGTTCAATTACAGCCAGAGGCAGCCCTCACTCAACCAGAAACAACAGCCCCTCCATTCTCCAATGAAGTAATGTTCAACCTGCTGATGAGAATGAATGCCAAGCTCACTGATTAGGGAGCTAGGCTCGTTAAAATTGAAGAAAGAATGAATGAAATTGAAGCCAACTTAAAAGCAAGATCTGAAATTCCAACTAGACCTGCTAATGCTAACTCTTCCGCTACTGAGAGCATGGCACCAGAAGGACAAGGTGCTGAAGGATCAACATTACAACCTTAGGGATCTGAATTTCAAGTTGAAGGATTAGCCTACCAGAGTGCAAGCCCTGGTCATCATGACCCTGAACCAGAAATTGAAGAACCACACAAAACCACCTCAACAGAAAGAGAAACGTCTAAACAAGGTACTGAGGCAGTTGGGTCACCACCTGGTTCTCTTGAGCACCAATCTCCATCGAATCCTAAACAAGAAGCATCACCTCCTCATTCTGATGAAGTGTCTGTCATGGGACTGTTCTATTAGATGGCAAAAGAAGAGTAAACGGAAAAAGAGGCAACAGCAGCTCAAACTGCTCAAACAATAACCTCAAAACAGAGAGCTGTAGAAAAAAGAAAGAAAACAGGAAAGGCAAAAACAAAAGACACAACTCCTGCATCTAAGCTTTAGCCACCTGCCATGAGACAGAAGAATACAGCAAGAAAATAAGTTCCTCTAAGGAAAAAGAAGTCTTCAAGATTGGTAGAAAAGGCAAAGTCACCTCCTACAAGCACTCTTCAAGACCTAATAGAAGTCTAAGATCAAGGAACTCTAGAAAAAGCTCTAGATACATCTCCTCAATAGGCTCCAGAAGCAGCTTCTCAACCCCCTCTGAGACCACTTTATCCCTTTCCTCTAAATCCTTGGTGGGAACAAACTATGTCCCCTGAATCTACACCATCTCTCTTTGAGAATTGATACCTCAGCCACCTCCCTGATGATGGAAAAAATAGGGAGTAGTATTAGAAAAACAAAAAGGTAAAGGTACCAGACTTCTGGGGTAGACAGTAGCAAAAATAGGACTAGAGGTATTTGAGGTACCAGACTTCCATGGTAGATAGGTATCAAAAATAGGACTAGGGGTATTTTTGAAAGAATATTTCTGATCACTGCTTTGTAGGATATTTATGCCGAAATGGCATTTAAACAATGCTTTCAATCCTAGCTGACTTTATAAATGTCTTGAATATGCTTGTTGATTGCTACTTAAAGTGTTTGAACTCTAAAAATGATATTTATGACATTATGAAGCATGACTGGAAACTTGTCTACTGATACTGTCAAAATTTTCTAAAATTGTGCTGATATTGAGTTACTATGTTGATAAATCATCTTTGAGATAGTAATGCAAAGTAAAAACATGTGCTTGAGTACAATGAATGATGATTTATAAGAGCTTTGTTGAAAAAATGATGGTGTGAATGAAATCTAGAGCTAACATGATGCAATCTGAACCTGCATGCTAGTTGACAGAAAATGTAGACATAGAAAACTGATAACAATCTGTCAACATGTCATTTACTCTTAAAATCTGCATATATGAGCATTCTCTATCAAAAGTAAGTATGTACAATATCACTAGGAATATAACTAAGGAAGGAACATGCTAGAATAAGATGAAAAATATGCACACACTCAGGGGGAGCATGAACTTAGGGGGAGCAATCCTCATTTTCTGTAAAAACTGAAAAAGGTATTAAAAAGGCACCATACTATTAATCAAGGGATGTTTTGTCATCATAAAAAAGGGGGAGATTGTTGACTCCATTAGTTTTTCATGATAATAAAACATTCCCATGTCATTTGTGTCTAATATTTTTAACTAAGTGTGTAAGGCAAATGATCATTAATGAGACAATATTGCAATCTTCCCTATTGAACTCTAAAAGATGTGATTTGGATAAAGAACAAAGAAGATCAGTATTGATGGAGTCTCCTGATATATTAAGGAAGATCATTTGTTGAACAAAGGTCAAAGTGGGGAAGTGAAAGGGTGAAGCTTGCTGAGAAACAGAATCAAATTAGTCGACCAAGATAATGGGGTTAGTCGACTAAGAGATCACTGGAATCTGCATCTGAAACAGAACCAACTTGGTTGACCAAGGGAAAAATTTTAGTCAACTAAGTGCTTTCTATCTGCTACATCCGTTAAGCCACTACAAGACAAGAAAACGACAAGAATCTTCCCCAAACTGTTTCTAACGGTCATAAACGTCCCAACAGCCATCAGACCAGCTTCTCCAACTATAAAAGGATCTTCAAATGTCAAAGAAAAGAGCTTTTTGGAAAAGCTTTGGATAACCTTTGGCTCCATACAAAAAGATACCATTATATTCAAGCCAAAGAAGAGGCAAACCTAAAAAATCTTTTGTACTCTTCATTGAACCTCAACGCCTATCCTTTGTTTTAGTATTTAGCACTTAAACTTGTACCACATAGATCAACTGTGTGATCACTAGGTACCTTCTTCTTTTATCTTTGTATTCTTAGAGTGAGTGTTTCACTCTAAGTGTTTTGTATTAAGCAAGGTTTGCTTGGATGCTTGTAGGTTCCAACTTAGCCTTGAAAAGTTGGAATTAGGTTCTAGTTTAACTTGTGAAAAACTAGAGACAGGTAATGGTTGAGCCTTGAAAAACCGCCTTGGGGTTCTAGTTTAGCCTGTGAAAAACTAGAGATAGGTTGTGGTTGAGCTTTAGAAAACCACATTAAGTTTTAGTTGATCCCGTGAAGAACTAGTGTAAATGTTGTGGTTAAACCATGAAAAAGCCATTATGAAAGGTTGGTGGAAGCTTGTGAATTCCACCATTTTAGTGTTTGATTTGAAAATCCTTGGTTGGATAATCAAGGTAGTGGATGTAGGTCTTGGACCGAACCATTATAAATACCTTGTCCATTATTTTCATTGTCTTATCTTCTTCATTTTGAGATCAAGTCTCAATCCCACAAGAAAGAGCTGAGATAGTGCTATTCACCCCCTTCTAGCACCTATATTTGGGACCAATAATTGCGTCATGTGATTGGTTGTCTAAAAAATGCAATGTTCATTTCTAATCAGCATCTAGGCATTAAGAATGCAGATGAGAAAGTGTACCACGCCGTGCACCATGATTTATGCAAATACTAGTTAGGGAAAAATGTTAAAAATAGGTTCAAGCACGAAGATGTTGCTACGACTTTCACCTTGGAGACCAACTGCTACAAGCCCGTTGATTTTAACAGACATATGAATCAGCTGAAACAACTTTGCAAACTTACTTATGACTGCCTTATGGTATTATGCCTTGAGAGATGGGCATGTGCACAGTCACTAGTAAGGCATTCCAAGCTCATGACATCCAACATTGCGGAGTGTATTAACTTGTGTCTGAGGCTGGCAAGAAAAATCCCAATAATTGTCTTAATTGAGTGCATTAGAGGCATGTTCTAGCATTGGTTCAATAACCGGCATAAAGAGGCATTGAATTTGACCACGCCTTTCAGGCCTTGGGCTATCGATCTATTGAGCACATAGTTCAATGAAGTACAAACAACCAATCAATTGAGTGGAGTTCCAAGCTATAAGCAAGACTAATGACAAAGTCATCAACTTGTCCACCACCACATGTTCATACGGTGAGCTCTAGATAGATCTACTCCCTTGCACGCATGCCATGGCAACAATAATGTATGAATATTCATGTTTTCTTATTTTATGCATGATGAATTGAAATTTTAAACTATTCGCCACCTGTGATTTCATTGTCTTGGTAGTAAGTGCAAACATGTAGCCATTGAATTTTGCTCAGACTATTACAAGACTTAATTTTAAGTGAAGGATATGCAGTTCCTATTTGCTTGGTTGGGCATCCTAGTGAATGGCACATCCTTCATGACATTCAGCAAATTATCATTTTGCCACCAACTTGGCGAGGTCAAGTGGGAAGACTTAGAAAGAAAATGATTCCATCAGTTAGGGAAGGTAGTCGATGATGTAGATGTTCACAATGCAAAAGTTACAGTCATAATAGACAAAACTTTTGAACTCTGTTTACAGGTCCATTGACAGATCTGAAAACATAGTTTATTCAATTAACAGCTCAATAAAGATGACGATGATGACCCAAGGCATGTTCAATTTGCAAACAAACCAGGCACACATGAAATAACTATCCAATGCGGATTAAAAACTCCAAGAACGTGCTCGGTGCCTTACTTGAAGATAATGGCTCCTCATATGTCAGTTGTTAGGGATTTGTTTCCAACTTACCATTGAGATTTGCATTGAATAATTCTATTTGAACTTAAGTTTGATCGAGTCTGGAGATGATACTTTGGCGTCTAACAACAGCCAACATCAAGATATATGCCTCTGAAGATAATATTGTGGGATCATCAAATGCATTATACTCCTTCATAATTTGTCTATGTTTGTAAACAATTGAATAAAACCACAATATATTTAATATGGCATAAATTATAGGGAAATTTGTTTTAGGATAGATATGATTGGTCAATCTGTCAATAACGAAGTGAACTTTTGATATTCTCGATAGGAATTTTAGAGAAAAAAGAAGTCAATTGCCATTGGTTCTGACTGAGTCAAGCATAGCAAATGAAGATTCACATTTTGTGATTAGGGATGAACAAATTGTTAACTGGTTTAGGGATATTGTAATTTGTTCGCTAAACGATTTCTAGTTTATTATTTTTTGTTTTTGCTATATGTGGTTTAACTTTTATGTGTTTACTCATACTTCTGGTTAAGGGTTTAGGATATTCAACTACATATTATGTTATAATGGTCACTGGGGTTGGGTTATGGTTTGATATTATCCATTATAATTACCTTACCTTTCTTCAATAAACATGACACACAGTAAGTGAGTCACGCAATGTCATGCAAATTGTCACGCGATTCCATATTAACTAGTCACATGATTCGATAATAACTAGTCACGTGATTCTATATGAAACAGTCGTGCAATTCCATATCAACTAGTCACGTGATTCCATACACACCATTCATATAATGCATATGTCATTGTCATAACCCAATTCCCAGGCCATGACTGGCGCAAGGACCCCATGAGCATAACTCACTGAGCCTAAGCAAGCCTATTTTCACTTTATTCGACGTATGATCGTGTGAGGCATTCACACGTAATGCACCCAGTGCACACAAAGCCAACTCACAATGGCATTATTAGCAACAATATACATGCACCATACTAGTCATGTATTTAGCAATTTACATTGCATACACATATTCACATAGTTAGATTGTATTCACAATACAAAAGGACCCATGACTTCCAGCAGAGACATTTACAATAAAAGAAATGGGATGCTACTGAATGCCCACCTTCTAACCAAGAGATACACTATGGGGACTCCTCGATCTAGAGTCCAACAGTCTCTCGATCCGAAAACATGAATTTTTATAAAACGTGAGTACGAAACTCAGTGAGTGAATATTAGAAGGGAACAAGCAATCTTAATCAGGAAATTTATCAATCATGATGCACTGGTTGAAAATGAAGCAGTTTTTGATCTAACTAATATTTAAACCCCTTTTCACTTACCCCGGGATTTATTCTAGCTAGTTAGCAAAATCGACAATTTTCATTGTAACGGGAAGGCATTCTTGCTGCAACGAAGCGTAATCATAACTCGTCGTTGAACGAGGGTTTCTCTCAATCGTACGAGGGTTTCGTGTTAACCCCTTTTTCTCAATTTAAGGCAATTCGCATACCATACAATCACACATATATACATAAAGACATGAGCAATCATATATATATACACAAAGACATTTATCTTAGTACTTGCAGGCGTTACAAATCGCCGTCCATATAAGCCCCTGGAGGGATAATCACGCTTCACCAAAGTTCATGCTTGATAATTTCCAAGAATCGTGGGCGCTACGTGTCACCATCCCCACTTTGCTCAACTCTAAATTTCTAGGAAATTATGGGCGCTACGTATCACCGTCCCCACTTTGCTCAACTCTGAATTTCTAGAAAATTGTGGGCGCTACGTATCGTCATCCCCACTTTGCACACCATTACAGGCAAGTGCATTATTCACTCTTTCTCGTGGGCGTTACATATGGCCGTCCCCACGTTACACACCATTATATCGATTTCACATAAATTTATTAACAATACATGTAAGCTCCATATAAAGGTACACAAATGCATTGCAATCATGTAGATGAGCAATATTCAACCCAATCAAATTTCACATCAATAGAATAGTATTTCATGAAAAGCTTGTTCCCAGGGTACCCATTCTTTTTAAAAAAGATTGAATAAAATCATTTAAGCATTTTATTCAAGCACATTCATATTCCCCAAAACCAATTTGAAATGCAGATTCACTCACAGGTTTTTCGAGAGTCGAATTCGAGCACTTCGACTGCTAATCTTCGTGTGTGATTTTCTTGCCTTTATTTGAAGACTCACTACCTTGACAAATAGCACAATAATTTAATTACTATATTGGTGTTAATTAGGTATAAAATTAACCTAATTTCTATACAGATGCATAGAATACTCGGTCAACCGCTTAAACGTGGTGTTGACTTAATTCGACCGATTACCCGATTAATTGACCAATACATCCAATTTCATTCCAAATAATCACATTTTTTTCCAATATTCCTAATCATCAAACTCCATTTTAATTAACTCGAAATATGACCAAAAATCATTTTCATATTTTCCAAGGAAAATTCAGTACATAGGGTGCACTAATATTATAATTTCTCAAGCTTAATTTTTTTTTTCACCATAAATCTTTAATTTCCCATTTAATTCACTTCAAATAAAATAAAGTTTATCATCAACACTCGATATACTAAATTCGGCCATTGAAGGGTTCACCAATAATCAAATTGTTCAAGCTTGATTCTCATTTTCCAAACCATTTATTCTTAACCAAATAACACAAGATTTCACCCAAAAATGAAATCAATTCATCATCAAATTATCACTCCTCATATACGGCCACATAGAGTTCAATGGTGAACAATTCACTTTCTTGCTAAATTTTCATATCCAATTCTGCCAATTTAATTTCTAACACTACTAATTATCAAACACTATCTAAGTACCTTGAAATGTCACAAATTGGGCATCAATTTCTCCCTTGAATATTTGGCTAAAATGGATTTTCATAGAGTGCATAATTTTCTTCCTAAACATGGCTAACTACCTCTAAGCATCAACATAGTCTAAAATCAAGCCAATGCAACCTTAATTTTTCTTCCATACCCATTTTTCAGAATTGAATTCATTATTATAACTCAATATTCATTCATGGAAATCAAGAACAAAAGCATCGGTAAGCTAGGTTTAAAGTAGAACGAAAGAAATTTCACCTTTGTTTGGCTTGAATCTTGAAAAACCTTGAAATTCCTTGAATTTTTGGCTTGTTTTTCTTGTTTTCTCTTTTTTCTCCTTTGTTTTCCTTTGCTGTAGGTTTGTGCCGAATTTGATGAGAGAAAGTGAGGGTTATGTGCTGATTTTATTAGTTTAATCATAAAATAAATGGCTCGCCACATGGCAAAATGCCATTAGTCCAATTTTTTAACTTTTTGACTTTTATTCCAATTTTTCCACCACAAATAAATTCCATATTTATCCATTCCCAGGAGGAATAAAATCCCTTGGTCTTGACAAGTGCTGGGGCAAAAAATTTACCAATTTACCCCCGAGGAGAAAAAATTACGATTTTGCCCCTATACTCCGAAATGTACCGGAATCACATTATTTTCACTTTCTAACCTCAAATAACACTAATATTAATCAATATTAACCAAATGGGGAAAAAATCTTTTCAAAAAAATTCTCGTTTAATCCTCCAGTGGTAAAATTACCATTTTACCCTTATGCTCCAAAAATATCGAGAATCATAATTTTTCACTGCTAAACATCATTTTATACTCCAATAATCTTAATTATATTTCATAGAAGTATTTTTGATCCAATGTGATCAAAATTTGGCCAAAAATCTCCATTTTATCATCAAATGGTAAAATAACCATTTTGTCCATAACCGATCATTTTTCCCGATTGACTTCAAACTAGACCTTGAACTCCGAATCACTATTCTAAGTCTTTCTATGGGTTTCAGAATTTTCAAATTCCTCTTAGAATTTCTATTTGAACTAGTTCAAGGCTCGATTTAACTTAGTTGTACCACTCGGTACAATACCGTCTTTTAATCGAGCTTCACAAGGTCTCACAGTCACACTATGACTATACCCTATTCACACAATGCCACATCAACTTGTGACGCCCCCATGATATTGATTAGTGCGGGCATTACATTGCATGACTATGTCATGTAATTCATATCAACATGTCATATAGTCTATAAAGTCATGGGGTTGGCATATTCAAACTTATGAACTCTGGCATGTAAATTGCATAAAATATTAACAAAATTTAAGATATGAATAAGAAAAAAACAATGTTGTTATTGGACCCATCTATATATCGCATAAATGAATACAGAACTGTTCTTATTGCCTTTCTCTTTGTTAAATAATACAAAAAAGAATAATTTGTAAATGATACAATAAAGAATAGTTTGGAGATGATACATAACAATGTTACTTTACATATAAGGAAAAAGAATAAACAAATTAAGAAAATTAACAAGTCATGCTATTTGAAAAAATCGTTAGGGGTAAAACCTTTTCGAAGGTCGTCTATGGCGTTTGCCTTTAAGGTATAATCCTTCGAATCGATCAACCATTGCAATGAAGCAATAACCCAATCCCAATAACTATGCGAATTTTGTTGTTTCGGGGTTTCTACATTTAACTTATACCTCATCCACGTCAAAGGTTGCTTTTGACGATGTGAGTTGACAAAGTACCTAGTGGCTGTCATATAATGGGAAACAATGTTGTTAGTGGACCCATTTACTTATCATGCAAGCCAGACTTCATTGCATTTATTGACTATACGATGAGTCAACTAACGTCATACTCTATTTCAGTAAGTTACTGTGCACTACTACCCAGTGGTTGTAAAAAACAAACAATACGAGAATTAAGTCAACCTTGTAACATGGCAAACCCCACAAAGAACTTTTACCCCTTACACATTCAAGCACATGTTTTGGCAAAACCACCTTAGTCGGCTTGAATGTCTTATCGATCGGGAGAGGCTGCATTTCTTTGCTCAAACTCGGTAAAATAAGCTATCAATTAAGTTTCGCACAATAGTTAAATGCCATGAACTAATACACACCCCATACATTTTAATAATTACAACTCATTAAAATATACTTACATAGAAGTAGCTATCAATAATGCACATTCTCTGCTTGTGGAGTTGTGGATGGTGTTTGCGTGCCCACTTACATATGACATTGATACATGCGTTAATGTGTTGTTTGTCCAACAACTCACTCGGTATCTTTGATTGTTGAAAAAAATTAAGGCCCCTCTTGCCTTTCAATTCTCAGAACATTAATCTTGTGTATATATAATATCCACGTAAAAAGGTCTATGGAATTAATAATCTAGAACTATTAACCTTAATATCGTGTACCGTTATCATTTTACTTGGCGTGCTCATTTTTCGTGAAAGACTCATATTTGTCCTTCAAATCATCCTTCACTTTAGGCTGGACTAATAGCAAGTTAACAGATGGGCTTTGAATGTATTTGCTGGCTATGCTTACATGTGCGTCTTCGACCTGAGGTGGAGGTGGAGCCTCAAGAGAAGGTGTGATTTGCCATGCTAAAAGGCTTTTGGTGGAGTTAGGACATGAGCAAGATGCAAGAAAGTTGTAGTTGGACTACTCATAGGATGAGGAGCCTCTTTGACCTAAGGTGGTGGTGGAGCCTTAAAAGAAGGTGTGTGTTGACAATATTGGGGGGCCTTTGGTGGAGTTTGGACAAGAGCAAGATGTGGGGAAGTTGTAGTTGGACTCCTAGCAAGATGATCTTTCTTCGAGGTAGCAAGAGGTGAGCTTGGAGCCAATGCAATTGCCTGATTTATACCACCTACGTTGTCAAGATCAGCCCTAGTTTCTTTATTAGGCGCACCATCCTTTTCAACCATCGAGTGACTTTACATAGTGAAAAAGATCAAGCACATTAAAATAGTGTATATATTGTACATATTATAACTCATGCAATGGAAAAAGGTAAAAGCTCATACCTCATAAGCCAATCGACAATTCGATCCTTCAACTTTTGTAATAATTAATGGATATCTAGATGTAGTGGCTGCATCTACAACTACGTCGCTCACTGGATCCCTAACTTCATTGCTTGCTAGATCTGTAACTGTATTGCATGCATATGCATCTGCATGTCTCGCTCAACCTCTATTCATAATTATTGCATTTGATTTGCATGTCCATCGACATCTCCATCTATATTGATTGTAGATATTTCTTCTACTATGTCTGCATCTGTTGCATCTCTCGCTTAAAGCTTGTAGTCATTTGAGGACACAATGATGGGTTACACACCTGAGCATGAAAAGCATCATGAAAGGAAATAGTAGAAGTAGAAGGAGGAGCAACGTGAGGAGTCATGGCAAGAACAACAAGAGTAATAGCATGAAGAGTAGCATCGAAAGTAGTATAAGGAGAAGTAGCATTAAGAGCAGCAAGAGAAGTAGTAAGAGAAACGATAAGAGGAGTAGCAAAAAGAAAATTAGGTACCTCAACAGCACTAGGAGCCTTTATAGCAACAAATTAGGCATGGACCTCCTTATCCGTGGTGTGACTAAGATTAACGCTTCATCTTACCATACTTGTCTGTTTGTGGTCTATTATCTTCCTTCTTTGTTGGACACCAAATTTTGACTGACCCTCCAACTTCCATAATGGAATGTATTATTGCCTATCGGAGATATTGATTTTAATGTCGACCTAATATGTGGTCAATATCTCTTTCGCAGTTAGCCCCAAGGTCTTGACTACACACAATTGCATAGAAACATACATTGCTGTTAGGTTGAACCCTAGCTACCCTATAAAAAAATAAAATTAAATAAAATAAAAACAATATTGTTTCTTTATTCACCTTGCCTTCTCTTTCCAAACCTGCAATATTGACGTGGAAGCCTATAGGCCTCTTGTTATAGTGCCATTTTAGCATTCTTAAGCAAACCTGTCTAGACGGGTGTTGCCTTCCAAACAAGCTTTGGATATCAAGAATAGCTTCCAACACTGCACACCAACTATAAAACATTTTACTTACCTTATAAAATCTTATGCACAAGGAATAGTGAAAAACATTAGGGTATGGCAGACTACTTGAAACACCCATATAAATCCACAGAAGTGGTAGCGTTTCTTCTCTACTACTCCCATCATTAGAGGTTCGAAACCCCTCATCAAGTAATCAATGGTCAAACTTCAAACCTATGTGCCCCATGAGAATGCACTCCAGTCATTGATGTTCTTGACCGGTGACGACAAACATGGAATCACTAATCGTCCGTAGTCTTGATCGAATAAAACATTGCTTGTGATCAAGATAAAGGCCATTTTCGTTGTGTTTCCCTCTTGCTGAAACTGCCTTTTCTTGAATGTCGCTAAAACTTGTTGTATCTTCACTTTATTTCTTAGTCCCTAATATTGCTTATGAATTCCTTTGGAGACAACATTGTAGGGATTTACAATAAAAACTAGTAAGGTACCAAACTTCAGTCCTATCACCAGGTAGATGATAACTCTATTATATAAAGTTATTTTGACATATTTTGGGGGTTTAAGTAATTATATCTTTGAAATTTTAGGTTTGGATCGTAGCATTTTAGGTGTTTTTCTAGTTTAAGTTTGATTACTTGTTAAATAGTCAATTTAAGTTATTTAGTTAAATTTTATGTTATTTTGTTTTAAATTACTTTAAAAGTAGTTATTGCTAATTTCTTTTATTGCTTTTGTGGGAAATTTGATGAAAAAGTCTCATTCGATGAAAATCAATGCAAGTATGGCGATGGTTTCATTCATATATGTTTTTGTATTTTGACCATATCTCTCTCTACAAAGCTCCAAATAAGGTGATTCTTAGACCACTAGAATTTTAAGAAGAAGGGCTACAATGTTTATGTTTATCAATTCACCTAGTTCTGATTAGATCATAATCAAAATATTTGTCAAAGTCATAGCACTATAGCAATTCACATGGACTAAACAGGAATCAGTATTTGGAGCATATCTTTCGATCCTGAAGCCCAATTGACATAATTCTTAATCCATTAGAAATTTAAGAGACAAGGATACAAATTTTATGTTTACCATTTTTTCTAGTTTTATCACAGCTCAAATCTCGGGCCATGACCGACACATGGGCCCAATAGGCATAGCCTATTAAGCCCAAGCAAGCCTTTTTATGCAATCCCGATCATCACTCTAGTAATCATTCTTTAAGTCACATTCCATAATTCTCGATTATAAAATATAAAATGAGATACTATGGCAATTAAATACTCATGTTTATATCATGCGAAAATAGTGTCACCTGTTTGCCAACCCATCATGCATCAGTAATCAAATATGCATATTTGACAAATAACATGAATCCTAGTGGATTACATTACTTATACATGTCCACATAATATAAGACTATTGACCATTAGTGGAGTGACTCTGGGTGAAGATACAACTACTAAGATGTCGTACTACCTACCAAAACGATTAGCGTACATGGGTAACTCAATCTAAGTCCCAACTGCCTCCGAATCTAAAAACATGAAGTTTAAAAATATGAGTATAAACCTAATGAGTGAACGTAAGAAGGGAACAAGCAAACGATACGGAAGGATCTTGAAAACATGATGTACTTTTGTTAAAAACAATGCAACTTAGTTTAATTTCTTATAGAACCCCTTAATTCAACCCTTAAATATTTCATTCCTTAGTGTTGAAAAATTCATGATAAACCATGAAGTTGAAAGAATGAAAATTTCAACAAATGTCCAAACAAGACAATCAAAACGGGGGTTCTCGATGATGCAAAAAGGCATTCTTGGTTTGCATATGTCTCAGTTTTCAAGCATAACTCCCACTACAGAAGTCTAATTGACATGAGTTTTAGGTCATTAGAAAGCTAAGAGACTGGGCTACAACTTTGATGTTTACTACTTTGCCTAGTTCTAACTTGAATGTGGTCGAAATCATTGTCAAAATGAAAGCACTACACCACCACCTGAGAGTTTTTGGCTAAATCCATTTTCACTATAGCCAAATTCCTCGCTGCAACAAGAATCCATTCTCGCTACAGTGAGAAACAGAACCATGACCATTGCAAGGTTAAGTGTTTCTTGCTATAGCCAGAAACATTCTCATTGTAGCAAGAAATAAGACAACTAAGAAAGAAATTCTTTTCATAACAAAAAAAAAACATTTTTTGCTACAATAAACATCAATTTGAAAATACTTAGCAAATTTTCAAGATTCAACATGTAATACAATCACATATTATATTCATAAATTTTCTATTGCACATGTATATATGTGAGACCCTGTCGAATTTCTTAAAAGCCGGTATTGTACCTAGTGATACAATTAAGTTAAATCGAGCATTGAACTAGTTCAAATAGAAATTCTAAGAGGAATTTGAAAATTCTGAAACCCACAGAATGACTTAGAATAGGGATTCGGAGTTCAAGGTCCAGTTTGGAGTTAATCAGGAAAATTGACTGGTTAGGGACAAAATGGTCATTTTACCATTTGATGATAAAATGGAGATTTTTAGCCAAGATTTGATCACAGTTGACTAAGAATAATTATATGAAATACAATTATGATTATTGGAGCATAAAATGAAGTTCAGCGATGAAAATTGTGATTCTTGGTATTTTTAGAACACAAGGGCAAAATGGTAATTTTACCACTAGAGGACTAAACGAGAATTTTTTTGAAAACATTTTTGCCCCATTTGATTAATATTGATCAATATTAGTGTTATTTGAGGTTGAAAAGTAGAAATAATGTGATTCCGGTACATTTCGGGGCATAGGGTAAAATCATAATTTTGTCATCTCGGGGGCAAAACGATAATTTTCCACCACCAAAACATATTTTTCCAGCCATGATTATCTTTTAATCATATCTTGACTTAGACTAATCATGTGGTAGAAAAGAATTGGAAGAAAAAGTCAAAAAAGTTAAAAAATGGACCAATGGCATTTTACCATGTGGCAAGCCATTTATTTTATGATTAAAGTAATAAAATCAGCACATAACCCTCACTTTCTCTCTTCAAATTCGGCACAAACCTGCAGCAAAGGAAAACAAAGGAGAAAAATGAGAAAAACAAGAAAAAAAAGCCAAAAATTCAAGGAATTTCAAAGCTTTTCAAGATTCAAGCCAAACAAAGGTGAGATTTCTTTAGATTTACTTCAAACCTAGATTATCCATGCTTTGGTTCTTGATTTCCATGGATGAATATTGAGTTATAATGATGAATTCAATTCTGAAAAATGGGTATGGAATAGGAATTAATGTTGGATTGGCTTGATTCTAGACTATGTTAGTGTTTAGAGATAGGTTAGCATGTTAGTAAGCAAAACCGTAAGAAAAAACTTGATTTTCCCCATGAATCTTTCAAGGCAGAATATCATAGGTTATGTTTGGAAAATCAAATGGTTTCATTTCAAATGAAATGATTTCATTTGAAATGAAATGAATTGGAAAATGACAATTTAAGGTGAAAAAGTTAAGTAGGAAAAATTACAGTGCTAATGCACTGTAATGGCTGAATTTTTCTATGAAGAAATGGACAAGTTTTAATGCTGAAATTGGCACTATTTAAATGGTATGCGATGAATTAAAGTATTAGAAAAAGAATAGTGCAATTTGGAATCAAATCCGACGCATTGGCCAATTTATCGGGTAATTGGCATAATTAGGTCAACACCGCGTTTAAGCGATTGATCGAGTTTTTTATGCATCGTATAGAAATTAGGTTAATTTTATACCTAATTAAACCCAACATAATAAATTCCCTAATTTATTCTGTGTCAAGGTGGTGAGACGTCCAAAAAAGGCAAGGGAATCGTGCTTGAGGACTATTAACCCGAGTGCACCCGGAATCTGGATTGTCGACAGCTATGAGTGAATATGCATTTCAAAAATTGTTTTAGGAAGATGAATATATTTGAATAAATGGTTTGAATGATTTGCATGCAATTTCTGGTTAAATATAAATAAGTCTTGGGAACAAGCCTTTGATAAATTGTCTCTATGTTGTGAAATGCGGCTGTTGTGAATTTGGGTGTTATTACATTATATGGGTATATATCTATACATATATGTATATATGTTGTGCATTGATAGATAATATTGTGTAATGATTATAACCGTACATGTGTACGATGATAAAGAGGCTCACAGAGGATGGGATAGTCTTGGGAACAAGCTTTTGGAAATATTTTATGCTGTGATTATGTACTGTGTGAAAAGAAAATGGATGTATGCCCGTTTATTGTGTTGATAATTATATGAATGAAATTGCAATGTGTAATAATGACCGAGGGTGTGCGAGTAGGAGTGCCCCATGGTCATATTGCTATGTTTAGTGGGAAATGTACCCATGAGGTCTAGAGGCTTGTAGGGACAACGAGACGTAACGCCTACAAGTACTCTGATAGGTATTGAGTAAAGTGGGGACAGCGAGATGTAACACCCACGATTTTTGGAAACTCTCCACCGAGAGGCTTGTAGGGACAACGAGACGTAACGCCTACAAGTGCTTTGGTTGGTAGAGAGTGCACCCATCTAGAGGCTTGTAGGGACAGCGAGACATAACGCCTGTAAGTATTCTGATAGGTAGGGGGTGCACACATGGTCTTATTGAGGTGGTGTATGAAATTGCACGTGATTTCTTTACATACACGAATATGCTTGCTATAGTATGAAATGATGAAATTGTGTTTGTATGGTATGTGAAACCCTTGTTCGACGACAGTTTGTGATAAACCGTCAATATTGCTTTCTTGCTAGAATGATTAGTGTACCTTAATGGTTGGCTTAGCCTTGAATGTAGAATCAATTCTGAGTCCAAAGGGGAAGGGTTTAAATATTAACTAGATCAAAATTGTCTCGTTTTCAACCAGTGCATCATGGTTATTAAATCTCTTGGCTATTATCGCTTGTTCCCTTCTAATATTCACTCACTAAGTTTTGTACTCACGTTTTTTAAAATCCATGTTTTCAGATCAAGAGACTATTGGACCCTAGATTGAGGAGTCCCCATAGTGCATCTCCTGGTTAGAAGGTGGGCATTCAGTAGCATCCCATTTCTTTTATTGTAAATGTCTCCGCTAGAAGTCATGGGTCCTTTTGTATTGTGAAAACAATCTAACTATGTGAATATGTGTATGCAATGTAAATTGCTAAATACATGATTGGTATGGTGCATGTATATTGTTGCTAATAATGTCATTATGAGTTGGCTTTGTGTGCATTGGGTGCATTGCGTGTGGATGCCTCACACGATCATATGTGGAGTAAAGTGGATGAAAATAGGCTTGCTTGGGCTTGGTGAGCTATGCTCATTGGGTCCATGCACCGGTCATGGCCCGGGAAATTGGGTCGTGGCAATATATATATATAAACACAAATACCACAACCTCATTCAGCCAATATGTACTCCCTAGTCGCACATTTCAACATCATCATGTGCACTCCCTATAGCACATTTAAACAGCATCACATGCACTGCTGCCCACATCATTACCTACATGTGCATTCCCCACATCATGCACATGCATGGTTATATTTATTACAATGTTACATATCAATGCACAACACACACACACACACACACACACACACACATATATAAATCAACATAATAGAAGAGTGCATGCATTCATCATAGTCATATTCCACATCACAAAAACATTTCATTAAAGGCTTGTTCCCATGCATTTTTATAGAAAGATAATTAAAATGTCTCAATCAAACACCTGTGCCTTAATCCCAAAACATTTTATGCAAGTTCACTCACTAGTCTTATTCATTGTTTTTATTGACTCTAACTTCAGCTAATACTCCGAATGGACATGTGAGGCCTTCTTGCACCCTATCACACACGATAGCATCAGAAATCAACTCAATCCACATAACCATTATTCTAAAATCTATCTCCTAAATCATGTTCTACTAGTTATTCCTAACTAGCTTCTAATTGCCATTAAGTGGCTATTTACTTTCACTATTCCAATCACACTAAAGATGGATAAATAACCTCAACTACAAAACATTCACAAATCTATCCTTTAGCCATTCTCAGCAACTTAAAAATCAACTCTAATTCACTACTCACCTTGGTAGCTTTGTAATTGAATTCCTTTTCAAGAATACTGAAGTTATCATAGAAAATCCCTCTTTCTCTCTCTAAACATCCAGCTATTGAGAAAAAGTATTGAAGAAAGACTTTTGAGAGTTTTAAGGTAAAAGAGTGAAAGAGCACAAAAAATTCTATGAAAAAGTACTCAAAAGCATAAAAATTGAAGCTAAAGAGAGAGAAAGAGAGTTATGGAAGCTCTAAGAGAAGCTTGCATGGAGAATGATAGAAATGTGAGATGAGAGGAAAAAGAAAAAGAAGTTGTTGGAAAAAATGAGAAGAAGCTACTAGAATTAGATATTTATATCTAATGCTTATCTAAATTTCACTTGAATTACTAAAATGGCCTTAACTAGGTGGCTTGTCTTCCTCCAACCCTTTGTGCAATCTTGTTACTTTTTTTGACACTGAGACAAAGCTCATAATAGTCTAGAAATACTCAAGTTCATGAAACTTAAAATATTTGACTTGAGATAAAAATTGACCATTTTGCCTTTACCTTGGAAATCATCATTATTTCTATTTCCTTCATCAGTTTATCCTTATTTTCATCATTCATTTATGCCTTAAAGCGTACTTAGGCCTTAATAATATTAGAAAACCCACTTCTAGAAGCTCACAAGGAAAATGACCAAACTACCCCTGCTCCACATCATAGGGTCTACCTCTGTTACATGTCTATGAAGGTCGAGATCTCATAAGTTTGGAGCATATCATTGTGAAAATCACGTTCAAATTTGATGAACAGCTACAACGCTAGTGAAAGGAAGCTCACCATACAATTTCCCAAAGAGCTTAATGTTGTAGCACTGTAAAAGTAACACCGCAGAGCTGGGCAATTTTCCAAATATAAAAAAAGTTGATAAGATTTTGGAAATTAGGTTATTTAGAGCCTATTTAAGGGACCTTTTTCAATGATTTTAAAAAGGAGGCAACAGGCAATTTCTCCAGAGAAAAAGAGTTATAAACAAAGTAAGAAAGCTAAAGAATTAGAAGGGGAATCAGGATCATAAAACTTCAACTATTAGTTTTCTCTCCCTACTTTTTTGTTTTTCTTATTTTCTTTGACTTGGATTAATAGCTAATTTTCTTTGGATGAAGTTTTTATCAGATATTATGAACTAAACTATGTTTCTAGGATTGCAATTGAACTCACATGTAATCTAAATTTTTAATCTTTTTCTTGCTTATCATTAATGGGATTTGAATTGTTTATTCCAATTTGTTCTTAATGCTTTTAATTGCTTGATCACCAATTAAATTAATTTTGGAACCTAAACAAACTTGGGAAAAAGAGCTTAGTGTGGACTAAAATTGGGATAGCATATGATCATATTAATTGATTTGCGTATAGGATAAGGATATACCTATGGGCTTTATGTAGCCAAGTTATAACTTGAATTTAATCAGTTTGTTTTAATTTTAATTCACATCGAGATATAGTGTTTTGGTTAAAATAGATATTTTTATAAGATGAATCGAGAGACCCTTATAAATAATTTAGGACTTTAAGTTAGCAATTCAACCCACTGAAACAAGATAAGGAAGAGAGGTAAGATTTAGATGAAGTGTGAGGGATATTGAAATCTTAGGCTTGTTTGATTTGATTTTTACTCAAGTTATTATTACTTTGATTTTTCTTTTTAGTTTAAATTTTGGTTAATTAGTTTTAGTTAATCAATTAATTTTGATTGTTTGGATAAGCTTAAATTTTTCTAATTTTAGTACTTAGTAAAATTTAGATCAATTCTCTGTGGGATCGATACTCTGCTTGCTTATATACTATCTATTTGATACGTATACCTATGTAGTAGAATTTTAACTGACAGTAGAACTCCCTCTTCGAGAATCGAGCCTTCGTTTTACTTATGCCGAACCGTAACTCACCCCCGATGGCATCGAGTTCATTGATTTTACGTAGCATTAGGTTGTGCAAAAGATTGGTGCAAAGTAAACTTTTCTCTGATTCAACGTTCATCATATGCTCAAAGTCTGTTCTTGTTAATTAAAATTCTACTACGCAAGTATACGTATCAAATCAATAGTATAAAAATAAGTGAAGTATCAATCCTACAGATAATTGATTGAAAATTTCACTAAGTACTAGAATTAGAATAATTTAATCTTATCCAAACAGTCAAATTTAAATAGCTAAATTAATTAACTAAAACTAATTAACCAAAATTTTAACTAAAAAGAAAAATCAAAGTAAAAATAACTTGAATAAAAATCAAATCAAATAAGCCTAGGATTATAATGTTCCTCACACTTCATCTAAACCTTAACTCTCTTCCTAAACTTATTTCAATGGGTTGAATTGCTAACCTAAAGTCTTTAATTATTTATAAAGGTCTTTTGACTCATCTTATAAAATATTTATTTTAACCAAAACACTATATCCTTATGTGAGTTGAAATTAAAACAGATTCATTAAGTTTAGGCTCTAATCTAGCTACATAAGACCTATAGGTATATCCCTATCCTATGTGCAAACCAATTAATATGATTATATGCTATTCCAATTTTAGTCTACATTAAACTCCCTTTCCCAAGTTTCTTTAGGTTCCTAAATCAATTTAAGTGGTGATTAGGCAATTAAAAGCATTAAAAACAAATTGGAATAAACAATTCAAATCCCATTAAAGATAAGCAAGAAAGAGATTAAAAATTTATATTACATGTGAATTCAATTGCAATCTTTAAAAAAAATAGCTACTCATAATTGCAAAGACAAATAACATTATATAAAATTCAACCATTCAAAGTAACAAGAAAAATAAAAGCCAAGGAAGAAAACAAAACAAATATTTACCGCATTGCTCTCCGAGTTTTAGCCTCAACTTCTAGCTTCTTGAGCCTCCAAAAGTTGTCTACCTAGTGTCACTTAAAAATATCCTATTTATACTAACAAACTTAACCTATAAATGCTTAAATTAACTTACTAATTCTAACTATAAGGCTTAATAGTGTGATGAGGCCTAAACATCAATTGTTAGTCTTAAAATTGCCATTTTTGTAATAGTACACTTAACCATTTTCTGATGCAATTTTCTTTATCTTCAAGGCAGAATTGGGCAAATTGATCTGCACCAAAGTTTTATCTCTATCTTTTAGGTTTCCAATGGTCTAAGAATCGTAACATTTGGAGTTCTGTAGTGTGAGTTATGGTCGAAATATTGAAGCATATGCAAGCAGACTTTCAGATCTTTCAACACCTTACATTCGAAAATTAAGCCTAATTCCCTTAGTTCCTACAAAAATATAAAATCAAGTAAATAATAACCAAATTAAAAGAAATAAACATAAAATTAAAATAACTTACTTAAAAATAAACTAATTATAAAAACAACAAAAAATAACTAAATTATAATTAAAAATTAAGGACTTAACTAATATTTAATAGCAAAATTAGACTAAAATAATTCTATAAAATAGAATTATCAGGTCTTTTCAAGGCTTGGAACTCATTTACTTTGCACAGCATCTCTCAAATCACATGTAGATGTGACCACTTATAGTGGATGTTAATGCCAGTGTTGAAGCCTCACCAGTTCTTTGGCACACAAAGCAAAGATTTCACAGTATCTTGCTTTATTCCTATTTTGGCCATTTGCAACATAAAATAGATTACATTTTCATTTTAGTTAATATGATCATTGTAGATTAGAAAAACAAAAGAAAATTTTGAGAAATAGCCCTCTTTATAAGCTCACTCCAAAAATGAGCTTCACGATAATTTTAATTATTTGTAGACAACTTTGAAATAGAATAACTAATGCACGTGTTGAGCATGGCTTATTAAGTAAATCAACATATACATGTTAAAACATTACAGTTGACCCAAAATAATTTAGAATGAATGCAATGTCGATTAGCAATGCCATACAAATAAATTTCATGTGGTTATAACATTCACGCACTTTCATACAAGTAACAGTCATGCAATGCTTTATCAAGAAGTCATGTGCTAACTCTATTATATAGAGTTATTTTGACATAGTTTGAGGGATTAAGGAGTTGGATCTTTGAGATTTTATGTTCAGATTTTAGCATTTTAGTTGTTTTTCGAGTTTAAGTTGATTACCTGTTAAGTAGTTAATTTAAATTATTTTGGTTTAATTTTATGTTTTTTATTTTAAATTACCTTAAGAGTAGTGTTGCTAATTTCTCTTATTGCTTTTTTGGGAAATATGATGAAAAAGGCTCATTTGATGAAAATCCGCGCTAGCATAGTGATGGCTTTATTTGTATATGTTTTGATATTTTAATCATATCTCTCTATACAGAACTCCAAATGAAGTGATTCTTAAACCAATAGAACGGTAAGCTAAAAATTTTGTGTTTGTCTAATTTGGTGCACTGTAGTAGTATGCATGGACTGAAAATGATGCAGTATTTGAAGCATATCTTTCAATCCCAAAGTCCAATTGACATGATTCTTGAGCCATTGGAAAGTTAGAAGATAGGGCTAAAACTTTCATGTTTACCACTTTGTCTAGTCTCAAGCAAATCAGGGAGAAACTCACATTCAAAATTGATAGACTGTTGTAGCGCTAAGAGAGTAAGACTGTAGTTCTAGTGAAAGGAAGCACACAACACATTTTCCCAAGAGCTTAGCGCCGTAACACTAAAGAACTAGTGCTGTAGCATTGGGTAATTTTTTAAAAATAAAAATTTGATGGGATTTTGGAAATTACGTTACTTGGAGCCTATTTAAAGGACCCTTTTCAAAGGTTGCAATGGGGATGTAGCAAGTAACTATTCTAGGGATTTGAAGCCAAGAGCAAAGCAAGAAAATAAGAAAATTTGAAAGAGAATTGAGATTGCAAAGCTTCAATAATTAGTTTCTTTCTCTACTTTTTTGTTTTTTTCTTAATTTTCTTTGACTTGGATTCATAGCTAAATTTATTTGGATAATGTTTTTATTAGATATTATGAGTTAAATTATCTTTCTAGGATTACGGTGGATTTCAACATGTAGTTTGAATATTAGTTTTTTTTTATTTATCATGAATGGGTGTAGTTTTGCTTATTAGAATATGTTTTTAGTGCTTTTGATTGTCTGGTCAACAATTAACTGATTTGTGAATCTAATTGAGACTTGGCAGAGAGATTTTATATTAGACTAAGGTTTGAATAGTGTATGTTCATGTCACTTAGATGATTTGATTCGTGATTCGAGTAGACATACGCCAATCACCATACATAGCAACATTAGGACAATTGCTTAATGAACTTAATTTAATTGATTCCTATAAACATATAGTGAACTAATTAAGTTAGGTTTTTGTACAAGCAACTCAACAAAGACTTGTCTATAGCTTTGGATTCTAGGTTAGTAAAACCACCCAGGAAAGATAAATAACAAGAAAAGCTAGTATCAAATGAAATGTTGAATGAACCCATAATCCTAGGTCTTTAATATACTACTTTTTTCAACTTATTTCGTTTATTAGTTAATTTAGTATTTATTTTAATTTTGTTTTAATTAATTTTCTACAAATTTCAATTACTTAAATAAGATTGATTTGCTATAAGATTTTAGTACTTAGTAAAAATTTAAGAACAAATCTCAGTGGGAATGATACTGTACTTCATTAGTATATTACTTGTTTGATACATATACTTGTGCGTGGAAAATCAACAACATCATACAATTACTTATATGAAATCACGTAATGATCTATCAACAAGTCATGCAATTTTAAAAACAACTAAACAATCATGCACACACTAAGTGACACCATGCCTGAACAATATTCACACAATGACCTATCAACCACTCACGCAATGACCTATCAACCACTCACGCAATGACATATCAACCAGTCAAGGAATGTTAAACCCTAAACGTAGTGCCTGATGTAATTATGCACACCTGAAGTGACACCATGCCAAAATTCAATCATGCATAAAATGTCAACCACGTACAAAAACCCTCAGTCATGCAATATTTAAACCCTAAGCCCAATTCCTATCAAAAGGATAACACAGACATATCAATCAGTCATGCATGCCCGGCACCTTTTGACCCCAAAAACACCAACAATACCAAATTCATATTTATATTCAACGATTTCAAACAACAAGAATATCAATATGAATAAGCAATATGCCTACATTTATGCTCAAAAACCATAAATGAAAAACATGAAGAATAACAATAGCCCTAAAAACATTTATCCAAATGGTTAAAACTAAAATAAAAATATATTATAACTTTCTTAGTGTAATGTGACCTTCCTCTCATTACTCAATATGTGAGCTACCTTTATGTGAATAATAGTCACTCCAAAGTGCTTATACCACTATGAAATATGCTTAAAAGTTAAACTGGTGAGGAATGCTTTCAAGAGCATTCTTTGTATGGAGATGTACAGTTTATCGATGAGAACTAAGGAACACACACCTTGTAAACATACTTGACCTGTTAATAGGTTTCGAGTTGAGGCATGGAGCAAAACAAATGGGTCAGTTTCATTAAGGGTAATTTTGTTTTAATTTTAATTTTCTTTGCTAAAAGTAGTTAAAGTTATGGGAATGCCTATTTTTGAAAATGCCTTATGCATGGGGCCCATTATAAAAAGAACTCTAGATTAACATGAGAGTTTTCAATGTGGATCATAAGTAAACTAAAACTTTGTTGGTGAGCTTTTATCATCTATCTTGTATAATCTTTGTTATTCATTATAATTCTTTCTATGGTTCCTACCTTTTGTGGTCTTGATATCTTGGTTAACTGTTATTTCCAAATATAAAAACTTTTTTAAGTCTTGGAAGGGAAAAATATATTATTTTTGCAAATAATCTAATGAGAATAAAAAGTCCCAACATTAGTTTTTTTTATATTAAAATGTTTTACAATAATTTTTCTATAATTTTAGAAAATGCTATTTAAGAGCCCGAAGCTTAGTTTTAGCCAAATCCTTTCGATTTTATTCTAGAAACCAAAATTTAGATTTTTATTGTTTTAGAATTTGATTTTTTTATACTTTTATTGTGTCAAATCATAGGTTATTTGTTTATTTACATTAAATATTTGAAGTAAATAAAGAGTAGAAAGGAAAGAAAGTAATTTCTTTTTCTTCACATGACCTAAGCCTTCTTTGAGAAGCTTCTTGTTTTTCTTTTCTAAAAATAACCCTAGCTTTTTCCAAAATGCTTCTTCCTTTTCATCTTTCTTCTTTTTCATTCGCTTGCACCATAAGCTTCAAATCCTCAACTTTAAGCTAAACCAAGGTAAGAAACTTCAATTTTAGGCTATTTAATTCATGGGTTACAATTTCTAAACTATTACTTTTTATTTCCAACCCTTTTTTCTTATTTTCACATGGCAAAGGTTTTAACTTGAATTCTTCATCGCATTATTGTTCAAAATTTAATTTTTCAAATTCTTTGCCATGGTAACTTCTAACATTTGACATAACATACCCTTTTTTCATTCTTAACTCTCTTGCAAAATGATGTAAATGTTTTAAAAGTTTTATCCTTATGTGCAAAAAAAAAAATTGTGTAAACCTAGTGTAGTCATCAACAATTACCAAATCATACCTCTTTCCTCATGAACTTGTAGTCCTAGTTAGGCCTAACAAATCTATGCGGAGAAATTGCAATGCTCTAATTATCGTCACATTCTTTTTGGATTTAAATGGGAATCTCTTATGTTTACCTTTTGCATAAGTATCACATAGTTTATTGTACTCAAAATTTAACTTAGGAAGTCTTACCTCAAGATCTAATGATGACAATTTAGCAAGTGTGTTTATACTAACAAGTCTAAGTTTCTTATTCCATAACCAAGCATTCTCATTCTTTCTAGCCATAAAACATACATTATTTAAAGACAATTCATCAAGATAAACAACATATATAATGCCTTGTCTTTAACCTATAAAAAGAAATTTATTTTACTAAGTATCTACAACATGTCAAATTATGTATTAAAAATGACTTTAAGACCTTTATCATCAAGTTGACTAATACTTAACAAATTATGTTTAAGTCCACTAAAAAAACAAACATTTTCAATTTGAGAGGAAGAGTTCTTACCGATTATACCAATACCTTCAATGTGACCTTTTGAGTCATCATCAAAAGTTACGTTACCTCTTTTCTTTGGTCCCAATGCTTTGAATGATTCCTTGTTACCAATCATGTGTCTAGAGCATCCACTATCAAGGTACTATTTTCTATTTTATTGTGCTATTGATGTCAAACATTTATGTTACTCTTTGTAGCTTTAAATGCCATAAGATAAGAGATTGTAACGTCATCATCTTAAGAATCATCATCACTCCAATTTGGTATCATTACCTTTTTCTTGGATTTTCTTGAGACTTTCTTCTTGCTTGGATGTTCATATTTGGTGTATTTAGGGCTTTTGTAACCATGGCATATCAAATGATCACTTGAATGCTCCAGTTTAGGCTTATCTCTCTTTGTAGGTTTTCTATTTCTATAGTTTTTAATCATGAACTTATTGAATTTTCTAGCTAGCACGACCATGCCTTCCTCACTTTCACTATCACTTTTTATGACTATTTCTTTTTCCATAATTATGAATTTAAAGGCAACTTTCTTTTGTTTGACTTCTTCCTTCCTAAACTTTTCTCTCTCATTCTCACGAGTAAGTGTCAACTCATAAGTGAGAAGGGATCTCATAAGTTTTTCTAATTTAAAGTCATTTAGATCTCTATCTTCTTTTATATCCGTAACTTTAGGTCTCTAAGTTTTGGGTAGGCTATATAAGATCTTTTTCACTAATTGGGCATTTGGGAAGTCCTTCCCTAGTGTCACGACCCAATTCCCCGGCCATGACCGACGCAAGAACCCAATGAGCATAGCTCACTGAGCCCAAGCAAGCCTATTTTCATTTACTTTACTCCACGTATGATCGTGTGAGGCATCCACACGCAATGCACCCAGTGCACACAAAGCCAAATTCCAATGGCATTATAGATAATAATATACATGCACTATACTAGTCATGTATTTTGCAATTTACATTGCACACACATATTTACATTGTTTGAGTGTATTCACAATACAAAAGACCCACGACTTCCAGCGGAGACATTTACAATAAAAACGGGCAACTATTGAATGCTGGACACCTACCAGGAGATGAACTACAGTGATCCCGCAATCTAGGATTCTACAATCTCCTGATCTGAAAACATGAATTTTTGAAAACGATGAGTATAATACTCAGTGAGTGAACATTAGGTGGAAACAAACAATAATATCCAAGAAGGATTTTAAACCATGATGCACACATTTGGAACAAAACATTTTTGATCCAATTTATTATCGAACCCCTTCCCTCAACTCAAATTAATTTACAACGAAGGAGTATTCAATTTCATACATACGTACACAGATGAATACTATATCCCACTATCTCACCAGCTCATGTGCAACCCCCACATCGTGAACATAGCTGGAGTTATCGTGTGCATCCCCCCACATCGTGCATAAACAATATCACTCTATCTCACCTGCTCATGTGCAACCCCCACATCACGCACATAGCTGGAGTTATTGTGTTCATCCCCCCACATCATGCACAAACAATATCACTCTCCATATCTCTGCACCCATCATCACCGATATGTGCTCCCCACATCGTGCACATGTTCGGTTATAATTATCACACAATATTATTGGTCAATACATATCACACATCTACACATATATAGCAGCGTATTATAGAGCACATGAATTCATGCTTTTATGCATATCACAATTCACACATTAAAACATTTTTTTTCAAAAGCTTGTTTCTAGGCACAGATTTTAAGAAATTTGGATAAAATCATTCAGATTATCCATTTCAATACATGCACATTTCTCAAAATAATTTGAAATGCAAATTCACTCACAGTGTCAAAAATCCAAATTCTGGGTGCACTCAAATTAATAGTCCTCAAACACGATTCCTTTGCCTTTTTCGGACGTCTCACCACCTTGACACAGAATAAAATTAGGGAATTTACAATATTACCCCTAAGCTAATATAAACTAAATTTAAATTGCTAACGCATGATAGGCAAATGAAAAATGCATCCGATTATCGCTTTAACGCGGTATCGATTAAATTTGACCACTCACCCGATAAATTGGCCAATACGTCCGATTTGATTCCAAATTGCACCATTCTTTTTCTAATACCTTAATTCACCACATACCATTTAAATAGTGCCAATTTCAGCATTAAAACTTTTCCATTTCTTCATGAAAAAAATTTAGCCATTACAGTGCATTAGCATTAAAATTTTTTCCTATTAAACTTTTTCACTTTAATTTATCATTTTCTAATTTATTTCATTTCAAATGAAATCATTTCATTTGAAATGAAACATTCCCTCATTGATTCTCAACACCTTAGGTTCGGCCAATGGAGAACAACCAAGAGAATCAAAATTTTTCTTACGGTTTTGCTTACTAACATGCTAACCTATCTCTAAACACTAACATAGTCTAGAATCAAGCCAATCCAACATTAAATCCTCATCCATACCCATTTTTCAGAATTGAATTCTTCATGATATCATGCCTCTCAACCATAGAAAATGGAAAGAAATGTATGGGTACTGTAGATCATAAGCAAAAGTGAAGAAATGTAATCTTTTTCAATTGATTTTCCTTGAAAATCACACTTTTTCTTGAATTTTTTGCTAGGTTTTATTGTTTTTCCCTTTGTTCTCCTTTCCTTTCCCTTAAATCTAGTGTGTGCCGAATTTCGAAAGAGAAAATGGGTTGAAATGACTAATTTTTAGGCTTTAATAATAAAATAAACTAACTTGCCACATGGCATAATGCCATTGGCCCTTTTTTTTAACTTTTTTGACTTTTTCTTCCAATTCTTTTCCACCACATGATTATTCTAAGTCAAGATATGATCAAAAGATGACCATGGCTGGAAAAATATGTTCTGGTGGTGGAAAATTTACCGTTTTACCCCCAGTATGGTAAAATTATGATTTTGCCCTTACACTCTGAAATGTACCAGAATCACATTATTTCTACTTTTCAACTTCAAATAACACTAATATTGATCAATATTAATCAAATGGGGCAAAAATATTTTCAAAAAATTTCCATTTAGTCCTCTAGTGGCAAAATTACCATTTTACCCTTGTGTTCCAAAAATACCAAGAATCATAATTTTTCATTGATAACTTCATTTTGTACTCCAATAATCTTAATTATATTTCATATAATTATTTTTTTGTCCAATGTGATCAAATCTTGACTAAAAATCTCCATTTATTCATCAAATGGCAAAATGATCGTTTTGTCCCTAACCGGTCAATTTTCCCGATTGACTCCAAATTGGACCTTGAACTTTAAATCACTATTCTAAGCCATTTTGTGGGTTTCAGAATTTTCAAATTCCTCTTAAAATTTCTCTTTGAGCTAGTTCAAGGTTCGATTTAACTTAATTGTACCACTAGGTACAATACCGGCTTTAAACAAATTCGGCAGGGTCTCACACCTAGAGCCTTCAAACTTCCTACAATGTTTGTGAACCTTTCAAACATCTTACTTATTGGTTCACTCTCACTCATTTTAACAAGTTTATAATCATGGATAAGTAATCCAAAATTGGATTGCTTAACTTGGTTAGCTTCCTCATATGTGGTCTCTAATGTATCCCAAATTTGCTTGGTATTTTCACACAAAAAGACTTTATTATATTGGCTAGAACTCAAACCACAAAAAAAAGTATTATATACCATACAATATGTTTTAAGTAGGTTTTTGTCTTTATCACTCCACTAATCTCTAGGTTTAATCACTAATTTTCCTTTTACTAAGTTATATGGAACATTAATGTAAAGCCTGATCTTGTTTTATCTTTGATATGCCATTTATATGCATTTGATAGCGTGCTTGCATATTGAATTGCCCTGGAAAACTAGTTACAAGTCGATTGTGTACCCAATAGTACGATTAAGAGAATTGAAACTTGAATTAGTTTAAATAGAGATTTGAGGATGAATTTGATAATTTTGAAACCCTAGAGTGTCATATTATGGTAATTAGGAGTTTGAGGGTTAATTTGGAGTCAATCCGAAATTTTAGTGTTCAGGGGTAAAATGGTCATTTTACCATCTGAGGACAAATTTTGAATTTTTAAGAAGATTTGGACCAAATTTGATTAATTGAATAATGATATGGGTATGAGGAGTGAAAAATATACATTTTGGCAATTTTTCAATTTTTGGAGCAAAAATGTAATATTTCATTTTTACGGGGGTAAAAGTGTAATTTTTGAAAATTACTCCACCAAGATTTTGGCTAAGTCTAGAAACTTCATGTAAGCTATGGATAAGTGAAGAAAAATGTGTGGTGGAGAAAGAAAGTCAAATGGATAAATAATAAAGAATAAAAAAATTAATAAAAAATTAAAATGTGTTTAAAATAAATAATATTTTATTTGGCTTATAAATAGCCAAAATTTTCAGCCAAGAACCCTTGTGAGGGTTGGCCTAAGCAAAGCAAAGAGGGAAGAACAGAAACACAAACCCTAGGCTAAAAATTCAAGGGGAAATCAAGAGAAATCAAGAAATCAAGCTTGAAAAAGGTAAAATTCTTGATTTTTCTTAGTTTTCTTCATTACCCAAGCTTTCTTTTCCATTTTCCATGCATAAATCACATGTGGGTATGACACACCCATACTGGCCGAACCTCTATGGAAGGATTTGATCAATTATTTTGATAGATTTTAGGTTGATTTAATGGTTTTAGTTAGATAGAAATGAAAAATAACAAAAACTAGCAAGAAAACTGAATTTTTCACCTTGAAACCCTTAAGGCCGAATGTTCTAGGGAGAGAATCACTACTGAAATTGATGTAAATTTGAGGTATGTAGGTGAATTTTGATGAATTATAAAGTTGAAAAATTAAGGGGAAATTTTGGTGCAAAAATCAAAATTTTTGCCTAAAATACAAACAGGTGCACTATGTGATTCGGACTGATAATTTGCATCACATTCATAGTAATTAAGGTAAATTGGGTGTAATTAGAGTATAGAAATTGAAAGAAATCAATTTGGAGACTTTAGCCAATTCGGATGCGTGTAGATGAACTAGGTCGAATACCGTGTTCAGACGGTTATTCGGACAGTTTGCATTGCATTTCATGCACTCATTTAGAATTATAGAGCCTGAAATCAATTATGATTAATCGACATAATTTATTGAAATTCATGTCACGCGTAACGTATAAGTGGTGAACCATCCGACAAAGGCAAATAAATCGTGTCGGACAATCGAGACTAGGAGTGTTTTGGACACTTAAAACTGTAAGTGGATAAATTACCGTTTTCAACAACTAGAGTAATTTTACCTATTTTTGTGCTTTTAATGACTGAATTTTATAAATGATTTTTAAATTGAAAAAATTATTTTTATAACATTGAGTATGTGGAGACTTGTGCTGAATTTGTGTTATGAATTAAATTTGAAATTTATGGCTTATGATCTTGGAGAGCATGCTTGGCTGATTTATTGTGTTGAAATTGCATCAGTTGCTGTTTGCCATGCAGGCTGGCTAGTATAAAAATTGCCTTGTTATGCTGCAAAAATTTTGTTGATTGTGGGTTAATTAGTCGCTGCAGTGATGGGAGTTTTCGTGGACTGCCTTTAAGAGAGGCACGATAAACTGAATTATTGTGCTTACCTCGGTAGAGAGGTATGTAGGGTATATCCTGAGGTAGGATATGAGTTCACTTTACGCCTAACCACCTCGTGGTAGTGAATTCAGCCAATGCCAAGGAACGACTGTATTTTCAAATATGATACGATCTTAACAGCCTTGGCAGACTCAATGGGATGCTCTGATCAAGTGTCCACGAGTATGAGATTTGACCTAAGCCTAGTTTTTACCAAAGGAATCATAAGCCTACTATTTTGATAAAATGAAATTGCTTTGTAAAATTGTTCTAAATTTGCTGTTATGAACTATATTATGATATCGTGTTTTTATATTGTCTCCATCTACTCAACTTTAGATGTCGTAAATGGTAATTATCTACTCATTGGGTTGTAAAACTCACCACCCTTAATTTTCCCCATTTCTGGCTCACAAGTATTAGTAAATAGAGAGTTTTGTTGAGGAGAAAGTTTGGAGTGGCAACTTTAATTCTCAAAGGTCCATCTCCTAGTCCATATCTCTCTGTTTTGGGCCCGTTTAGCGTTGTAAATTAAATTTTATACTTCAGTTAACTGTATTACAATATGTAATAATATATTTTGTTTTTACGCTATAAAAATTATTTTCGGATATCTATATAAAAATTATTTTATAAGAAAATATATTATTTTCTAGAATATTTTTATTTTATTCTATTAAATATAATTTTACTGAAATTGCATGTTTTAGATATCTGATTTCAATTTCGATTACGAATTATGTATTCTCAAAGCCTATACAACATTTTACCAAATTTCAAAATTTTTGACAAAAATGACCAAAATGCCCCTATGCAGTGAATTCTGTCTTTTTCACTGTTTTGATTCGAAATTGGATGAATTGTTTAAAATCATGAAATTAGTAAATAAAGACTCATAGGGGAGTTGAAAAACTGGTACAATATGCCTTACGAGATCTCGATTTGTTCTCAGGGATGAGGACCTATCGGGACATTGCGACAGTTGTCATAGACTCGATGGTAGTTCCGGGTCGTGATGATTAAGGCCATTTAGTATCACATTGCACACATCCAAATCCATAGATTGAATAAACATTTCCATTATCATTTCCAAATAGGGAGTTAGTACTTAAAAAGAGATATGGCCATTAGATTGATTGGCCTTCATCGAGTATAGTTGTCGTTACTTCCATTTTAATCGATTTGAGCTTTTACAATGGATCCCTCAAAGGTGGTTAGAGCTACAAAATTTGAGACCACGCTCTGATACCAATTGTTAATGTAGATGTCTCAAAGTGAAGTATACCAAGAAAGGGGTGAACTAATATTTATAAAAATTTATTTGAATATCTAGTTATCAAGATGAAAATATTTTTTATCATAAAATTAGTTTTCCAATAATAAATCACTTAAGCACAAAAACAATATATCAAGATAAAGTATTTTTCCTAAGTTAAATTCTAGATATGAAAAGTAAATGGAAAAATATTTTTCTATATGTAAAACAATAAATCAATATAAAACTATTTTTTGAAGACAAATATTGTTAGCTTTAAAATTATTATATTTTTGATTATGTCAAAATGATCAAATTTGCTTGGACATTATTTGAGTGATCCTAGACAAGTTCTTGAAATAATTTAACTCTCATACATTTGTTCTTACATAGTTATAAGCTTCACTCTTAAAGTTATTGAACTATATCTATAAACTTGTATGACTTAGTTGTATGAGAGCTTATGATTCTTGTTCATTAAAGTCTAATTTGAAGATTAAAGGAAAATTTGGATGCACTCATTAAAAGGGAGTTTTGAATATCTTTCTTAATGATGACAAATTGGGGAGAAAATAAATAAGGAGTAACATAAGATAAATGAGGAGTAACATAAGATTTGATGTATTTATCTTGTTTATCTTTATTCTATGTTCCTTCTATTGTTATATGGTTGTTTTGAACAATTGTTGGATTAGTTATGGTATATCTATGATTGATCGATGTTATTATATTTGTATTCATTGTTGAATGATTGTTTATAAATCTTTGCATATATGTGGTTAATGGGATAACAAATATTTTTATTTTGATTGAGAAATATTGAAATTTTTGTGAGCCCATATTAAGGGGAGCTTATAATAAGGGGTAGTGATCCCTCACTTGCACATAGATATAAAATATAAACATAGACATTGCACTCTTAATATATGAGTGTTTTGTCATCATAAAAAATGAGAGAGAGAATGCTGACTCCATTTGTTTTTTATCATAACAAAAATTCTCATTCATTGATGTCTAATTATATTATTTAAATGTATAAGAGAAAACTTGAATTCATTAATATATTTGTTATTTAAAAGTAAGTCTAGATGCTTGTTCAGTTATAAGATGGGTTAATTGGCTAAACAAGTAAAGAAGAAAAAGCTTTAATGAATACAGATTAGTCTTAAGCAATTAACAAAAACCCTTAATTAGTTAAAATAATTCTGAGTGTTACACTAAAGATAAGCATAAAGGTCTTAATTGATTAACACAAGGCTTAATTAGTTAAAAGGGTATTGGACACATAACAAAAGGTTATTAATCAGTTCATGAAAGGGTTTAATCGATTAAAGGTGAAACCTGAAGTACCTAAAAGTGCCCAAAATTCAAACTCAATAGGAAGTTGATTGTTGAAGGGTGTCAAATTAAGAAATTCAAATTTGAAAAATTTTTAATTGGTTGACGTTTATTTTAATTAGTTAAAGTTGGAGGAAGAAAAGCTTCAATTAGTTAAAATGAGGACTAACCAATTAAAGGAAGACTGTTGGTTGGAGAAGTCTCAAAACTAAAAGTTTTTAATTGATTAGAGTTTCCTTTAACTAGTTAACACATTGAAAAGAGCTACCAAACATTGTGAGTCAAAGAAGGTTTAATCGGTTAAAGCTTGCTTTTAATTGATTAATAAGACACTGTCTGTACGTTTGAATTTAAGCACAAAAAGATATAATAATAGCTAAAAATGACTAGTTTCTATCTTCAATAGCCATTAGTGATTTTTCAAGTATTTAAAACCTCTCTAATAGTCAAAAGTCATAGAAATAAGCCATCCAAAGTGATTTTGAGCATAGAAGACGAAAAACCTTCTCATTACATTTGTATTTCACTCCCATCATTTGAAAAAATGTTTGAGCTTAACATTGTACATTCTATATCAGCTAAGTGATCAATTGTACTTCATCTTTGCTCTATTTCTTATTTACTTAAAGTGTGAGAGACACTCTAAAGGGTACATTAAGTTTAGGGAATCTTGTAACAGTTTTGAGCCTAGGTTAAAAGCTCACTTTATAAAAGCTCGGTGGAAGTTGTCAATTCCACTTGTTTAGTGAAGCTGGGTTGAAAATCTTTGATTGGGAGATCAAGGTAGTGGATGTAGCTTAAGGTGACCTAACCATTATAGATACTTGTTTTTGTCCAGTTCTTTTTACCTTTTTTTTTTTACTTGGTGATTTTTTGCCTTTACAACTTTTAAACTCTTCTTTTCAGAATCCTTCAAAAGTTCTTTAAATCAAATTTCTTCAAAATTGTTATTCACCCCCTTGCACTCTATTGGGACTAACAAGTTGTTACATCTCATTTTCTATAGGGAATGTGATCAGTGCATGGACCCGGATGATTATAATTTACTAGGCTCAAGCAAGCCTCTTACCATAACCTCACTAAACATTCATCATTACATCCAGAAGCATCTTACAACATCCATTTGCATATGAAATCATCATGCATGCATTCATAATACTCATTATACAATTAAAGAACTCCTCAACTTAATTGTATAAGCTCAAGCATTTGGTATACATATATATAATGCCACTATCATCGTGCACATTGACATTTGCTGTCAACAACACCCTCAAGTGTCCATGTAGGCTCTCGAGCCATCATCATAATCTCATACATAACATTTTCAATGTAAAATGCCTAATATTGGCAACATAAACATAAACATGTTAATAGTCTCTAAACATAAACATAAGGGAAAGGTCTACTCGTCAGTAGAACATGACTTGACTCATTAGGCATCGAGAGGTTCGTAGACACCTACCAATGAGGAATAAGCAGATAACGTCTCCATGACACTAGTTGTTAGCAAAAGAGCTATCACTGATCTACAACAAAAATAGTGAAGGAAAATAACGTGTAACTCACAAAGACTCCATGAGTGGATACTAGGAAGGGGACAAGCAAAAGGGGAAGAGTTTTGTAATAAATCATAGTTTAAAAAACAACATGGCAAACTTATAAATCATTTAAACCATCATGAATGCATTTGATAACGTTAAATGCATAAAAACAATGTCCACATGCAAGCTCAATTTAAAAACATTTGCAAAAAGATAACTGAAGATAAACCTTGACCCTTCAAGCTCAACAACAAACATCTAAATCAAGAATGTGTAATTTATTTTACAACTCATCTCATTATTTCCATATAAACACAATAATTATTAATCGACAAACAAAAGTGTCACAATACCTAATTTACAAATAACACATAAATACATGCCATAGCAAATTATATGGAGAATAGGAACTTAACCCTATGGTATTCTCACCCCTACACCGGGATTAATTGTCACGACCCAATTCCCGGGCCATGACCGGCGCAAGGACCCAATGAGCATAGCTCACTAAGCCCAAGCAAGCCTAATTTCATTTACTTTATTCCATACATGCTCGTGTGAGGCATCCACACGTAATGCACCCAGTGTACACACAATACCAATTAACAGTGACATATCCAGTCACACATACACACACACACCCTTTCCGGGGGTGGACACAGCCAAAGCACAATGGCATTATTAATTACAATATACATGCACTATTCCAGTCATGTATTTAGCAATTCACATTGCTTACACATATACACATAATCAGTCAAATATAAATTCTGACAATGTACATTACATGTACATATCCATCATACAAAAACCCATGACTACCAGCGGAGACATGTACAATAAAACGGGCAGCTATTGAATGCCAGACACCTACCAGGAGATGGACTACTGTGATCCCGCAATCTAGGAATCTACAACCTCCTGATCTGAAAACATGAATTTTTGAAAACGGTGAGTATAAAACTCAGTGAGCAAACATTAGATAGGAACAAGCAATAATGTCCGGAAGGGTTATAAAAATATGATGCAAACATTTGGAACACATACATTTTTATCCAATTGTTTCCCAACCCTTCCCCTCATTTTAATTTAATCAATAATTGAATAACATTCAATTTCACATGCAATCACACAAATATCACCAATTTCTCACCAGCTCATGTGCAACCCTCACATCGTGCACATAGCTGGAGTATCAGAGCACTCGGCAAGCGGTATCACTCAGCGTCGCTGCCAAGCTCCCGAACTTCAAATCACGTCTTACCACAGTTCGTGCGTGAACACTTCCAGGAATCGTGGGCGTTACGTCTCGCGGTCCCCACTTTGCTCAATTCAGAATTTCAAGGAGTTAGTGGGCGTTACGTCTCGCGGTCCCCACTTTGCTCCATTCTGACTTTGAAGGAATTAGTGGGCGTTACGTCTCGCGGTCCCCACTATGCATACCATTCAGGCATATGCACTTTCCTTCTTCACACGTGCACGGTGATAACACTTTCACAACACTTCTCAACCATCCATGTAAACATCATCACAATGTACACATTTATCACACTCAAATTTCAGATCAAATAAATAATATTTCATGCCTTCATGCATATCACATAATTTCATGCTTTCAAGCATCACACATAATTTTTATGCCTTCACGCATAACACATAATTTACCACATAAAATCATTTTCCTCAAAGGCTTGTTCCCGGCATGTATTTTTAAAAACTTTGGATAAATCATTTAATTATCCACATCAATACAATTTGCATTCCCCAAATAATTTGAAATGCAAGTTCACTCACCGTCTCACAAATATCCGGATTCCGGATGCTCTCGGATTAAAAATCCTCAATCACGATCCCTTTGCCTTTCTCGGCCTTCTCACCACCTTAACACAGAATAAATTGAGAAATTACTATAGTGCCCCCAAATCAATACAAATTAATTTAAATTGCTAGCGTGTGATACGTAAGAGCAAAATCGCGTCCGATTATCGCTTGAACGCGGTATTGCCTAACTTCGACCGATTACCCGATAAATCGGCTATTATGCCCAATTCGATTCCGAATTGGCCCATTCTTTTTCTAATACTTTAATTCACCACAAATCATTCAATTTAATGCCAATTTCACCATCCAATCTTTTCCAATTCCTTATGGAAAATTCGGCCAATGCAGTGCATTTGCACTGAAAATTTTTCTACTACATTTTTCACTTGCATTTGTCATTTTCTATTTTCTTTCATTTCAAATGAAATCATTTCATTTGAAATGAAACAATTTCTCACACATTCTCTTCACACTAGGTTCGGCCTAACAAAGAACAACCATGGAATCAATTTCTTTCTTTCATTTTTCTTCCATAATCATGCTTAACTACCTCTAACTACTAACATAGTTTAAATCCAATCCAATCCAACATCAAATCCATACTCAAACCCATTTTTCAGAATCTATTCCCTCATGATATCTCCATATTAAACCATAGAATTCAAGAACAAAAGCATAGATATTAGAGATCACAAGCCAAAGTAGAGATTTATTACCCTTTTTCACTTGAATCCTCCTTGAAATCACACTTTGTCTTGAATTTCCCCTAGGTTTTGGTGTTTTTCTCCTTTGTTCTTCTTTTTTTTTCTTCAATCAGTTTTTGTTCCAGAATTTAGAGAGAGAAATGAGGGCTTAAGCTGATTTTTATAGCTTTTATAATAAAATAACCAAGGTTGCCACGTGGCACCATGTGATTGGCCCATTTTTTTGACTTTTTGACTTTTTCTCCCATTTGATCTCCACCACTTGATTCATCAAGTCAACATCTGATCCAAGGTTGACCATGGCTGGAAAAATTTATTCTGGTGATGAAAAATTACCGAAATGCCCCCGGGATGGCAAAATTACGATTTTGCCCCTATACTCCGAAATGTCCCGGAATTTCATTATTTTCACTGTCCAACCTCAAATAACATCAATATAAATCAATATTACCCAATTGGGGTAAAATCCTTTCAAAAAAATTCACATTTAGCACTCCGGTGGCAAAATTACCATTTTGCCCCTATGCTCCAAAAACACCGAAAATCACCATTTTACACTGCTAAACATCATTCTATAATTATGGGATCATAACTGTATGTCACATAATTATTTTTAGTCCACTGTGATCAAATCTTGGTTAAAAATCTCTATAAATCAACAAATGAGAAAATGACCGTTTTGTCCTTAACCGGTGAATTTTCCCGATTAACTCCAAACTGGACCTTGAACTCCAAATCACTATTCTGAGCTGTCCTGTGGGTCTCAGAATTTTGAAATTCCCCTTAGAATTTCCATTAAACTAGGTTGAAGCTCGATTTAACTTAATTGTACCATTAGGTACAATACCGGTTTTCTAACAACTTAGACAGGGTCTCACATTAATAAAGAGGGGAAAAGTGGTGCACAACCCAACTTAACCCTGTGGTGTTCTTACCTCTACACCAGGACTAGAGCTAATATACAAAATCATGGAAAGTGGAGACCTACTCAATCCACTTTGCAACAAAATCATGGAAGTGGGGTCTTACTCAATCCACTTTACCACAAAATCATGGGAAGTTGAGACATACTCAATCTATTTTACAACAAAATCACGAGAAGTGGAGACATACTCAATCCACTTTAGAACAAAATCATGGGAATATTGAGACCTTCTCAATCCAAATGACAACACCCATCATGAGAATGTGGAGACCTTTGCAATCCACATTCACAGTACTAATATGCAAGAGCAATTCGATCAATCACGATCATTGTCTCAACTAATATGTTGTACCCACACTAGCCTAAAAACTGGAGCAATCGAGGGAGTTGTTCAAAACATTGAAAGGGTTTGTCCTCTTTTGTTGAATACTATTACATAGTAAGATATTTAATTATACATAATATTTTTGAAAACCATTTCAAAATGTTTTCCCATCAACAAATATAATTTTCCTTAGTCAAATATTTATGGCAACAATGCTCATAGCAAATCCATTAAATGATGTAACAATACTTTCAACTTTGCATATTTAAATAGTTTCAAAAGTGGTGTACCCACTCACCTCGAAAGTTGAATTTTACCAAGTATGCGAAAGTCTACTCTAATGAAATTTTTGAAGTTTCAATAGTTCCTAAATACCCAAATAAATATTTTCCATTAATACTTATTCTAGGAAACACATTATAATCATTTTATGCTACTTCGAGCTATTTGGATTTGCCTAAACTAATACTCTAGACTAAATCTATTGCTCATCAAAACACCCATTTGTACAAACCCATAAAATCAATATTCTTACCTTAGGTGAGCTATAGGAAGTGAGAAAATCCTCTCAAATTCTCTACTTTACAAACATCAATAATTTTGGAATTATAAATCATATTTTTAGAATAAAAACTTCAAGATTTAAAGATTCAAGATTAAGAAAAATCTCATTTTTCATTTAAAACCCAAAACCTAGCTCAAATCTTTCAAAAATGGGTTGGAAAAGCTTAAGAGTTAGGGTTTTACCTTCAAAATGTAGTTGAGGGTTGCCAACCCTCAGTAAATGCATATATTTATAAGCTAAGGTGTGAAAATACATTTTTACCTCTTTTATTTTTCTGAAATCGACGAAACGTATAAGTACATTGGCCCATGCCTTGATAGGTGGCGTAATGTTCTGTTAGCCATATCATGCAGCTGAGATTTTATGATATGGTGGAGTTATTCTACACTGCAGTGGCGAGTTTCCATGGACCAGCCTATTAGAGGGGCACGGTAAACCCGACTATTTCTTACCTCGGTAGTAGAGGCGTGGAGGGTATCTCTTGAGGTGAGGTTAGAGTTCACTTCACGCCTAACCACCACATGGAAGTGGGACTCAGCCAACGCCAAGGAATAGCTGTGGTTTCGAAAGGTAAAAATATGTTTTTGTGTACATGAATTTTCACAACCTTGGCAGACTCGAACGGATGCCACGGTACAAGGTATCTTCGAGTACAAGTTTTGGCATGAGCCAAGTGTTTTTAAGAAATTCATAAGCCATGTTGAGTAATGTGATGAAATATAATTGTTTACATGGGTTGAAACAAATTTTCATGTTATGCATCACATGCTGTGATGGGATATTTCTATTGTCTCCATTTACTCAACTTTAGATACTTTAGATGGTATCTGTTTACTTACTAGGATTATGTAATCTCACCCCTCTTCCTATCCATTTTTCAAGCTCAAGACAGTTTGTTAATAGTCGATTAAGACGAGAATTAATCTCGGAGTTGCATCTTAGAAAGTAAGGGTTCATAGCCTTGCACTTTCTTGGTCAGTTGGGGGCCCACATATCACTGTAAATTAAATTTTATACTATGGTTGTTTGTATTAAAGTTTGTATGAATATATTTAGCTTTCACGCTACAAAAAATTTTTACCGACATTTCTATAAAAATTGTTTCATAAGAAAGAGAATATTTTATTCAATATTTTTATTTTATTCTAAAAGTTATAATTTCACTTTAAATGAATGTTTTAAACATCCAAACTTATTTTTGATTACGAAATATGTGTTCTTCCCTCACATACTGCCTTTTTAGCTGGTTTCGGTATTTTGGAAGGAAAATGACCAAAATGCCATTGTGAGGCAAAAATTATTTTTCTATTGTTTTAAATTGGAAAAAGCTTAAGAGCCTTTAAAACATGATATTTGGTAATGATTGCTCATAGAGCGAATGAGGAAACTGATATCAAAGCCTTATGGGGTTCCGGTCGGCATTATGGGTAATAAGTACCTATCGGGACATTGCGATGGTTGTCACAAGCTAGATGGGAGTACCGAGTCATGACATTTTGATAGTCGTGATGCATTGATTTGAAACGAAACAATTTTGATCTAGCTAATACTTAAACCCTTCCTACTTGACCCAGAATTTATTCTACATTCAAGGTTAAGGCAACCATGAATTTACACCAATCATTCTAGCAAGAAAGCAATATCAACGGTTTATCACAAACCGTCACCGCACAAGGGTTGCACATACCATAAAAATCACATTTTTCATTGTGCACATTATATCACGTATATATATAAAATCACGTACAATTACATACGACGCCTAGTCTTCACCACCCTTGGTGGTAAAAAAGATAACTATCAAAGCACTCGCAGGCGTTACGTATCGCTGTCCTTGCAGGCCCCTAGGCGGAGCGTCGTGCTTCGCCACAGTTCACACTTGAAAGTTCCCAGAAATCGTGGGTGTTATGTTTTGCAATCCCCACTTTGCTCAACTCTGAGCTTTCAAGAATCGTGGGCTTTACGTTCCGTTGTCCCCAGTTTGCACACCATTACAAGCATGTGCACTACTCACTCCGTACGTACACAGTTACATTAATTTCACCAAAATTTATTAATAATGCATATCAGCATAATATAAAGGTACATAAATTCATCACAACCAAATCTCACATTAGTAACAAAAAAATAATATTTCACTAAAAGCTTGTTCCCATGGTACCCATTCTTTTTAAAGAAGGTTGAATAAAATCATTCAAGCATTTTATTCAAATACGTTCATATTTCCCAAAACCATTTTGAAATGCAATTTAATTCACAATTTTTTTTCGGGAGTTGAATTTGAGCACTTCGACTGCTAATCCTCGAGTTTGATTTTCTTGCCTTTATCAGAGGGTTCACCACCTTGATAATTTGCACAATAGTTTAATCACTACATTTTTGTTAATTAGGTAATAAATTAACCTAATTTCTATATGGACGCATGGAATACTCGGTTAACCGCTTAAATGTGATGTTGACTTAATTCAGCCTATCACCCAATTAAATTGCTAACGCGTCCAATCTAATTCCAATTTGCTCTATTTCTTTTCGAATACCTCAATTCACCAAACACCATTCAAATAACACCAATTTCAGCATCAAAACCCTCCCATTTCTTCATGAAAAAATTCAGCCATTATAGTGCACTAACACCGCGATTTTTTTCCTACTTAATTTTCTCACCATAATTCATCATTTCCTAACCCATTTCTCTTGAAGCCAAATCAATTCACCACACACACACATCATGGGACATTTGGCCAATGAAGATTCATGGGGAAAATGGATTCTTTTCTTATTGTTTTGCTTCCAAACATGATAAACTAACTCTAAACACTAACATAACTCAAAATCAAACAATTCCAACATCATTTGTCTCACTAAACCCATTCAACCAGCCATGAACTCTCTATGAACGCATGCAATTCAGCCATGGAAATGAGAAAATAATGTATGGATAGTGTAGATCTCAAGGAAAATTAAAGAAATTTCAACTTACCTAGCTTGATTCCTTGGATTTTCACATTTTCCCTTTGATTTTTCTCCATCTAGGGTTTGCTCTTGTTTTTCCTTTCTTTTTTTTGTCTTGACCGAATATGGAGAAGAAGAATGGGATAAATATGGGCTGATTTTTATAGAAAATAATAAAATATTCTTGCTTGACAAGTGTCACATGCTTATTAATCTATTTTTTTATAATTTAAATATTTGACTTTTTCACTTAAATTTTTCACCACATCTTTATGCCATACTTATCCATTCCAAAAATAAATAAAATCCACAAATTTGACAAGTATTGGGGGTGAAAATTATCATTTTGCCCCCGAGGTGACAAAATTACCATTTTGCCCATATACTCCAAAATTATCAAAAATTAAAATTTTTCGCTGCTAAACCTCATATTATGCTCCAAATGATCAATCTTGGTTAAAAATTTCATCAAACAAACAAATTTAAATTTTAGGTGGTAAAATGACCATTTTGCCCCAATCGGTCAATATTCCTCGATTAACTCTAAATTATACCTCGAACTCCGAATTATCCTTTTAAATAATTATGTGGGTTTTAGAATTCTCAAATTCATTTTACATTCTCTATTAGAATTAGTTTGGGGTTTAAATCCACTTGATTGTACCACTAGGTACAATACCGACCCCTTTAAAATTTTTTCGAGGTGTTTCAAGTACGCAAACATTCTATCTACGGGTCTATAGAGGTTGAGGCCTCACAATAGACCCACTTGAAACCCTCCCAAACTCACTCATATGGCCGTCCAAGTGAAGAACAAAGAAGAAAAGAGAAGAACAAAACCCTAGCTAAGAAATTCAAGGGGAAATTAGTGGATTTGAAGGAATTAAGCAAGTAAAGGTAAAATTTCTTAATTCTAGCTTGTGATCTACCTTTCCTATGCATTATTTTTGATTTTCCATGGTTGAGAACCAAGTTAGCATAAAGGATTCATGGCTGACCGAATTTAGGGGAAGAATATTTGATAATTTATTTGGTTAGATTTTAAGATGTTTTAGTGTTTTTAGTTAATTTATCATGTTTGGAAGGAAAACAAGTAAGAAAAATCACATGTTCTTTACCCACCCTCCATGGTCGAATTTCATAAGGAACCTAGTGATGATGATTCTTATGATATCTTATGTTATATAGATAGGATTTAATGAGTTGTGGTGATGGAAACTAAAAATGGTGATTTTTAAGTATAGCCCCTTGGGAAATTGGCTTTATGGAAATTGAGGAAATTATGGTAAATTGATTTGGATTTGATTTCTAATGATATAAATAGATTTATAGGACTGTGTTGACATTGATTAGCGAGTTAGTTCGAAATTGGAATGAATGTTGAAATGGTGAAGTTAGTCAAAAATCAAGCTTATTGTAATGCCTTGGTGTATTGGGTTTTGGAAATGTAATGAAAGTATTTGGAGTCAATTGGGATGTTTTGGTCCATTTAACATTGTATAGTACGAATTAGGTTGAATATAAATTTATTTCGATCACAATTAAACCTAAGTGGAATATCGATTTTAAGTGACTATCCAAACAACCTCATGGATACATACAGAGCTTGAATTGGTTTTATAACGGTTTAGCACAAATGTAGCAAATTGCTTATTGTGCATTATGTCTAGGTGGTGAGTATTCTAGCAACAGTAAAAAGGTACTACTCGAGGATCAAGAATCGAAGTATCCTGAACTCGATTCCCATTACAGTGAGTAACCTTATCATCATATTGATTATCTAAAGTAAATTTTAATTCGTTTTTGTGATTTTATGGAAAATGAGTTTAAATGGTAAATCTTTATGTTTTATAAGCAAAATGTGATTAAATGAAATGATTTTATAAATTGTCTTGAAATTGAATAATGGCTTTGAAAATGGAGTTAATAGGAGACTACTTGTTGTGTTGTAAATTATGGATTGAATTGAATGGCTTATGATAATGTGGGCATGAATGGCTGAATTGGAAATTGTGTTGAAAACATATGAATTGTTTGTTATGCCTTGACAGGCTGGGTAGTAATGTAATTGCCATGTCATGCTATTGGAATTTTATTGATTTGGTGGGATATTGATTAGCTTACTATAGTGGGTGGGTTTCCATGGACCAACCTATTTAAAGGGGCACGGTAAACTCCGTTATATTTTACCTCGATACAAAAGGCATGGAGGGTAACTCCTGAGGTAACGATTAGAGTTCACTTCACACCGAACCACCAAGTGAGGGTGAACTCAACCAACGCCAAGGAACTGTTGTGTTGTCAAGCGTAAAAATGTGTTTTACGTGCACATGAAACTTTTTAACAGCCTTGGCGGATTTGGTTGGATGCCTCTGATCAAGGTATCACCGAGTATGAGTTTTTGGCACGAGCCAAGTTTTTCAGGAAATCATAAGCCGTGTTGATTATTTGGGTGAAATGAGTGTATTTTATCTGATTGAAATGAGTTCAAAATGCTATGAACCATTTTATGCTAATCTATTTTAATTGTCTCCATTTACTCAGCTTTAGATATTTGAGATGATATTTGTTTACTCACTCGGTTTATATAAACCCACCGCCCTCATTTCCACCCAATTCAAGCTCAGGATAGTGGTAAATAGTCCATTTCGTCGAGGATCTACTTTTGGACTTGCATCCTTAGAAACTGAAGGTTTATTCTTTGGACACATTTTTTTACTATGGGGCCCACATGTCATTGTAAAATATTTTGTATACCTGGCTTCGTGTACCACTGTATGCATGAATATATTTTTCTGTTATGCTACAAAAATTTTTTACGCAGGTTCTAAAAATATTATTTTATAAGAAAATATAATATTTTATTTATTATTTTTATTTAGTTTGAATAGCTACAATTTTACTTTAAATTGATGATTTAGACAACTAAATTTATTTTTACACATAAAATGAATATTTATTACTTGTATATTGTATTTTTATCAAGTTTCGAAATTTTTGGAAAAAGTAACCAAAATACCCCTGTGCAGTAGAAATTACTTTTTCGCTGTTTTTGATTTAAAATTAATCTACCTTCCTCTAAATATGATATTTAGTAACTGTTGCTCACATCGGAAGTGGAAAATTGATATTAAAGTCTTGCGAGGTTTCGATGGCATTCAGGGTAACGAATGTCTATTGGGACATCGCGGCGGTTGTCACGAGCTCGATGGTAATTAAGGGTCGTTACAATTCGATTAGTATAAGAGCCTTTGGTTTTAAAGATATTTTAAAAATTACAGTGTCAGTGTGGCCCCAAGTTAAGTTAGATTAGATTGAATAAAATGTACGCATCTGCATATAGAAACCTACCTATTTTTGTGATACATAAATGATCTAGTAATTACTGCTTGATTGCGTATAGGTTTTGAGGTGTGCTGGTTGCACACATCATGTCTAGGAGAAACGGTAGTCTCGATGTCTCTCGTAGTGTTAGTGAGGGATCACTCGATTCCACGGTTAGGAGTCGATGTCACCCTGAACCAAGTAGTCTAAAAAGTGACTCATTTAGGACTCTATTGTGAGACCCTGTCTAAGTTGTTAGAAAACCGGTATTGTACCTATTGGTACAACTAAGTTAAATCGAGCTTCAACCTAGTTTAATAGAAATTCTAAGGGGAATTTTAAAATTCTGAGACCCACAGAATAGCTCAGAATAGTGATTCGGAGTTCAAGGTCTAGTCTGGAGTTAATCGGGAAAATTGACCAGTTAAGGACAAAACGGTCATTTTCTCATTTGTTGATTTATGGAGATTTTTAACCAAGATTTGATCACATTGGACCAAAAATAATTATATGAAATATAGTTATGATTTTTGGAGTATAAAATGATGTTTAGCAGTGTAAAATGGTGATTCCCGGTGTTTTTGGAGCACAAGGGCAAAATGGTAATTTTACCACCGGAGTGCTAAATGTGAATTTTTTTTGAAAGGATTTTGCCCCAATTGGGTAATATTGATTTATATTGGTGTTATTTGAGGTTGGACAGTGAAAATAATGAAATTCCGGTACATTTCGGAGTATAGGGGCAAAATCGTAATTTTGCCATCCCGGGGGCAAAACCGTAATTTTCCATCACCAGAACCATTATTTCCAGCCATGATCAACGTTGGATCAGATGTTGACTTGATGAATCAAATGGTGGAGAATAAATGGAAGAAAAAGTCAAAAAGTAAAGAAAACGGGCCAATTACGTGATGCCACGTGGCAAGCTTTTATATTTTATTATTTAAGCCATAAAAATCAGCCTTTAACCCTCATTTCTCTCTCTAAATTCGGCACCCACGAGAATTGAAGGAAAGAAAAGAAGAACAAAGAAGAAAAACACAAAACCTAGGTGGAAATTTAAGGAAAAGTGTGATTTTCAAAGGAAATCACTTGAAAAAGGTAATAAATCTTTACTTTGGCTTGTGATTTACCCTATCTATGCTTTTGTTCTTGAATTCTATGGTTAAATATGGAGATATCATGATGGGATGAATTCTGAAAAATGGGTATGAGTATGGATTTGATGTTGGATTGGATTGAATTTAAACTATGTTAGTGTTTAGGAGTAGTTAAGCATGATTATGGACAAAAATGGAAGTAAGAAATTGATTGTCATGGTTGTTCTTCATTGACCGAACCTAGGGTGTAGAGAAACCATGAAGAAATTGTTTCATTTCAAATGAAATGATTTCATTTGAAATGAAGGAAATTAGAAAATGACAAATGCAAGTGAAAAATGTAGTAGGAAAAATTTTCAGTGCTAATGCACTGTATTGGCCGAATTTTTCCATAAAGAAATGGAAAATGGTGAATGTTGAAATTGGCATTAATTGAATGATTTGTGGTGAATTAAAGTATTAGAAAAAAAAAAGAATGGGCCAATTCGGAACCAAATTGGACATAATAGCCGATTAATCGGGTAATCGGTCGAAATTAGGCAATACCGCGTTAAAGCGATAATCGGACGCATTTTTACCTTTGCGTATCATACGCTAGCAATTTAAATTAATTTGTATTAGTCTGGGGGCATTATAGTAATTTCTTAATTTTATTCTATGTTAAGGTGGTGAGAAGTCCGGAAAAGGGCAAGGGAATCGTGATTGAGGATTTTTAATCCGAGAGCATCCGGAATTCGGATTTGTGAGACGGTGAGTGAACTTACATTTCAAAATTGTTTGGGGAATGCACATTGTATTGAAATAGATGATTAAATGATTTATTCAAAGTTTTAAAACAAAAATTTCGTGCCGGGAACAAGCCCTTGATAAAAATGATTTTATGTGATAAAATTAGGTATTATGCATGAAGGCATAAAATTATGTGTTTGGCATGAAAGCATGAATTATTATTTCATTGAGGTGAAATTTAATTGTGCTAAATGTCTACATTGTTATGATGTTTATATGTGTTGTTAAGAAGTATTGTGAAATTATTACCACCGTGCACGTGTGAAGAGGAAAATGCACAGGTCTGAAATGGTGTGCAAAGTGGGGACGGCGATACGTAACGCTCACTATTTACTATAAATTCTGAAAATTGAGCAAAGTGGGGACGGCGAAACGTAACGCCCACGATTCCTGGAAACTATCACTCGTGAACATTGGTGAAGTGTGATTTGTCATCCAGGGGCTTGCAGGGACGGCGATACGTAACGCCTGCGAGTGCTCAGATACATGTGTTTGTGTACATATGTGATTGTTCATTTCTCCGAGTATATTTGTATGAAATTGATTATTCCTTCATTATAAATTAAATTGAAGTGAGGGGAAGGGTTTGATAATAAATTGGATAAAAATGAATGTGTTCCAAATGTATGCATCATATTTTTAACCCTTCCTGATATTATGGCTTGTTCCTATCTTATGTTTGCTCACTGAGTTTTATACTCACCGTTTTCAAAAATTCATGTTTTCAGATCAGGAGATTGTATATTCCTAGATCGCGGGATCACAGTAGTCCGTCTCCTGGTAGGTGTCTGGCATTCACTAGTTGCCGTTTTATTGTACATGTCTCCGCTGGAAGTCTTGGGTTTTGTATGATGGTTATGTACATGTAATGTACACTATTAAAGTTTATTTCTGACTGGTATAAATGTAAATGTGTAAGCAATGTAAATTGCTAAATACATGACTGGCATAGTGCATGTATATTGTGATTAAAAATGCCATTGTGCTTTGGCTGTGTCCACTCCCGGAAAGGGTGTGTGTGTGTGTATGTGTGACTGGATATGTCACGGTTAGTTGGCATTGTAATGCACACTGGGTGCATTACGTGTGGACGCCTCACACGAGCATGTATGGAATAAAGTAAATGAAAAATAGGCTTGCTTGGGCTTAGTGGGCTATGCTCATTGGGTCCTTGCGCCGGTCATGGCCCGGGAATTGGGTCGTGACATCTATCAAATTGGGAAAGGTGGTTACGTGAAAAGGAAAGTCTCGACATTAGCGAGACTATTGAAAGTGGAGATAGTAATGACTTTAAAATAAGTGTAAGAAATTTCCTTTTGAAAGAGTTTGAGGAATACGCGAAAGAAATGGAGAAAATGATGATAGCCAAAAGAAATTATCGCCCTAGGAAGGTATTTGTAGTTGTTGTTTGACACTTTCCTCCCGATTGTGGAAGAAATGCTACACTTGTGAGTGATGAGGAATGTAGAAGAATACAATAGGCTTGGATTAAAGAACAAAAAGAGAAGTCTCAAAAGATAAAAAAAGACTCAGAAGAGGATGATCATAATGATACTTAATAGTATCATTAGATTTTGTACTACTTTAACTCTAGGAAGATGTAGTGTGAAGGAAATGATAGTTATCTATACAAAAAAGTTAAGAGTTTGACTTTTAAAGTGTATAACTAGAATAGATTATAAAGTAGCTGTTTAAATGACTGGATGTATATGGGAATCTTTTGGTAGGACAAAAGTGGACTAACAATATAATTATTGAAGAAAAATATTCATTTAAGTGGCATGGTTGATCATCTTAAATAATTATTGAAAATTAAAGTGGGAACTCATTAATGATTCAAGCATTTACCAGATCTAATAATAAATGTGATTGGTCATTGATGAGTAAAGTCAAGATCTTAACATTTAGTGGTGCACAAATTGATAATTATGTATTTAAGAGTTATTTGGAGACAATTCCTTAATCAAATTTGCACTAAATGTTATGGTAAAGGTATATCAATGTTAATTCACGCAAGCAGATCATTTCTCAATCTATTGGCTTTACTCATAAATGTCTGCCTATTACATATTTAGGGGTGCCACCTCACAAAGGACCGAAAAAGGTAATGTTATTTGATGATTTGGTTGAAAAGATTTGGGAGCGAATTGAAAGATGGGAGAATAAAATCTTATCCTCGAGTAGGCGAAGAACATTGCTACGGAGTGTGCTGTCTTCTCTACCTATCTATCTTTTGTAGGTCCTCAAACCTCATGTTTGTGTTATTGAAAAAATTGAAAGAATGTTTAACAATTTCTTGTGGGGAGGTTCAACAGGCATTTAACACATCCATCGGAGTGCGTGGCATAAGAACGCCCTTTCATCCAAGGAAGGTGGACTGGATATATGTGGCTTCAACGATGTGTTTGAGGCCTTTAACATGAAGCTTTGGTGGAGATTTGTGTCGTGTAATAGCATATGGACAAGATTTATGAGGATTAAATACTGCACCGGCCAAATTCCAAGGTATGTTCAGTTGAAACTTCATGAATCACAAACATGGAAACGGATGCTAGCCAGATGCCTAACTTCAGAACAACACACTAGGTGGTGAATTGGTAAGGGTGAACTATTCTTTTGGCATGATTGTTGGATGGGTGAAGCACCCTTGGTTAATCGATTTCCATCGTTTGCTTCAATACGACAAAAGTTTCCTATTTTTATGGTAATGATAAATAGGATGTGGATAAGTTGAACAATGTCTTGCCGGATGACGTGGTGGAGGAAATTTTAAAGATTCCGTTTGATCTTTCCAGTGATGATAGGGCATACTGGGTTCCTACCTCGGATGGGCTCTTCACTACTAAGTTTGCATGGGAGATAATTCAACAACGCCAAACGGTGAATCCAATGTTTAATTTAATTTTGGCATAGAAGCATTCCTCTAATTATCTCATTCTTTCTTTGGAGGTTGCTTCAGGACTTGATTCCAGTTGACTTGTAGTTGAAAACCAAAAGGTTCCAATTAGCTTCTAAATGCCAACACTGCAACTCAGAGGAGTCTCTCTTGCATGTCATGTTGGAATGCCCAATTGCCACGTAGGTGTGAGACCCTGTTGACTTTGTTAAAAGACAGTATTGTACTGAGTAGTACAACTAAATTAAATCGACCCTTGAACTAGTTTAAATAGAAATTCTAAGAGGAATTTCAAAATTCTGAGACCCATAGAATGGCTCAGAATAGTGAATTGGAGTTCAAGGTCCAGTTTGGAGTCAATTGGGAAAATTGACCGGTTAGGGACAAAACGGTCATTTTCTCATTTGTTGATTTATGGAGATTTTAGCCAAAATTTGATCACATTGGACAAAAAGATAATTATATGATATACAGTTATTATTATGGAATCATAAAATGATGTTTAGCAGTGTAAAAATTGTGATTTTCGGTGTTTTTGGAGCACAAGGGTAAAATGGTAATTTTGCCACCGGAGGACTAATCGGGAATTTTTTTGAAAGGATTTTGCCCCAATTGGGTAATATTGATTTATATTAGTGTTATTTGAGGTTGGACAGTGAAAATAAAACAATTCCGGGACATTTCGGAGTATAGGGGCAAAACCGTAATTTTGCCATCCCGGGGGCAAAACGATAATTTTCCACCACCAAAATAATTTTTCCAGCCATGATCATCTATGGATCAGATTTTTACTTGATTAATCAAGTGGTGGAGAAAGAATGGAAGAAAAAGTCAAAAAGTCAAAAAACGGGCCAATCACATGGTGCCACGTGGCAAGCTTTTATATTTTATTATTTAAGCCATAAAAATCAGCTTAAGCCCTCATTTCTCTCTCTAAATTCTGGAACAAAAACCGATTGAAGGGAAGACAAGAAGAACAAGGGAGAAAAACATAAAACCTAGCCAAAAATCCATAGATTTCAAGTGTTTTTCAAGATTCAAGCAAAACAAAGGTAACTTTTCTTTAGATTTCCTCTAGCCCTAGCTTATCTATGCTTTTGTTCTTGATTTCTATGGTTAAATATGGAGATATCATGATGGAATGAATTCTGAAAAATGGGTATGAGCATGGATTTGATGTTGGATTGGATTGAATTTAAACTATGTTAGTGTTTAGAGGTAGTTAAGCATGATTATGGAAAAAGTGGAAGAAAGAAATTTAATCTCATGGTGGTTCTTTGTTAGGCCGAACCTAGGGTGGAGAGTGCATGAGGAAAATTGGTTCATTTCAAATGAAATGGTTTCATTTGAAATGAAGGAAATTAGAAAATGACAAATGCAAGTGAAAAATGTAGTAGGAAAATTTTCAGTGCTAATGCACTGCATTGGCCGAATTTTTCCATAAAGAAATGGAAAAGGTTGGATGCTGAAATTGGCATTAATTGAATGTTCTGTGGTGAATTAAAGTATTAGAAAAAGAATGGGCCAATTTGGAATCAAATTGGACATAATAGCCGATTAATCGGGTAATCGGTCGAGAGTAGGCAATACCGCGTTAAAGTGATAATCGGACGCATTTTTGCCTTTGAGTATCATATGTGAGCAATTTCAATTGGTTTATATTAGTTGGGGACAATATAGTAAATTCCCTATTTTTATTCTGTGTTAAGGTGGTGAGAAGTCCGAGAAAGGCGAGGGAATCGTGATTGAGGATTTTTAATCCGAGAGCATCCGGAATCCGGATTTGTGAGAAGGTGAGTGAATTTGCATTTCAAATTATTTGGGAAATGCACATTGTATTGATTAGGATAATTAAATGATTTATCCAAAGTTTTTAAAAATACGTGCCGGGAACAAGCCTTTGAGAAAAATGATTTTATGTGGTAAATATGTGTTATGCATGAAAGCATAAAATTTTGTGTTATGCATGAAGGCATAGAAATTATTTGATATGTATGAAGACATAGAAATTATTTGGTATGCATGAAGGCATAGAAATTATGTGATATGCTTGAAGCATGGAATTATGTGGCATGCTTGAAGGTGCGAAATTATGTGTTCTTATAACGTGTTTTCACATATGTGTTAATACGTGCAATGTATTATGTGGTAAATTGTGTTATGCATGAAGGCATGAAATATTATTTTATTGATGTGAAATTTGAGTGTGATAAATGTGTACATTGTGATGATGTTTACATGGATGGTTGAGAAGTGTTGTGAAAGTGTTACCACCGTGCACGTGTGAAGAAGGAAAATGCATATGCCTGAATGGTATGCATAGTGGGGACCGCGAGACGTAACGCCCACTAATTCCTTGAAATTCAGAATTTAGTAAAGTGGGGACCGCGAGACGTAACGCCCACTATTTACTAAAAGAAATTCTGAAAGCTGAGCATAGTGGGGACCGCGAGACGTAACGCCCACTAATGCCTTGAAATTCAGAATTTAGCATAGTGGGGACCGCGAGACGTAACGCCCACTAATGCCTTGAAATTCTGAATTGAGCAAAGTGGGGACCGCGAGACGTAACGCCCACGATTCCTGGAAATGTTCACGCATGAACTGTGGTAAAGCGTGATTTGATGTCCAGGAGCTTGGCAGCGACGCTGAGTGATACCGCTTGCCGAGTGCTCTGATACTCCAGCTATGTGCACGATGTGGGGGGGATGCACATGAGCTGGTGAGATTGAGTGATATTGTTAGTGCACGAGGTGCACATGATGACTCCAGCTATGTGAGCTGGTGAGAAAATGGTGATAATTGTGTGATTTCGTGTGAAATTGAATGTTAATTCAATTAATAATTAAATTAAATGAGGGGAAGGGTTTGATAATAAATTGGATCAAAATGATTGTGTTCCAAAATGTGTGCATATATGTATATATGTTGTGCATTGATAGATAATGTTGTGTAATGATTATAACCGTACGTGTGAATGATGATTTGGGGCTCATAGAGGATAGGATTGCTGTGTGATCTCCTATCCATGAGCGAATGATGATAAGGGACTTATAGATGGAAGGGATGCTGAGTGATACCCCTTACCAATTGATTTCTGTCTATGAACTTGGAAGGGATGCTGAGTGATACCCCTTACCAATTGATTTCTGTCTATGAACTTGGAAGGGATGCTGAGTGATACCCCTTACCAATTGATTGTTGTTCATGAACTTGGAAGGGATGCTGAGTGATACCCCTTACCAATTGATTTCTGCCAATAAGCTTGGAAGGGATGCTGAGTGATACCCCTTACCAATTGATTTCTGTCTATGAACTTGGAAGGGATGCTGAGTGATACCCCTTACCAATTGATTTCTGTCTACTAATTTGGAAGGGATGCTGAGTGATACCCCTTACCAAATGATTTCCGCCCATGAGTTTGGAAGGGATGCTAAGTGATACCCTTACCAAATAATGTTTGCCCAAGAACTTGGCGGCAAAGCTGAGTGATACAGCTTGCCAAGTTCCTTGATAAATGTTTTTCCACTAAGGATAGTGAATATTAGCAGTGTATATGATTGCTTATGTATTTGTGTATATATGTGATTGTATGGTATGCGAATTGTTTGAAATTGAAGATGAAAATATTTCAATGACGTTAAATATGATTGTCATGCATCTGTGTGTATCAACATGATGCCTATATGTATTATTGAGAAATTATGTGAAATTGAGTGTACTGAATCTGTGTACCCTTGTATTATGCTGATATGCATTATTAATAAATTATGGTGAAATTGATGCAACCGTGCATGTGCGGAGTGGGAAGTGCAATGCCGGTTGAATGATAAAGAGTGTGATAATTACGACCGTGCATGTGCGGAGTGGGAAGTGCAATGCCGGTTGAATGATAAAGAGTGTGATAATTACGACCGTGCATGTGCGGAGTGGGAAGTGCAATGCCGGTCTAATGATAAAGGTTGTGATAATTACTACCGTGCATGTGCGGAGTGGGAAGTGCAATGCCGGTAATGATGTATGAGTTGAGAGTATAGTAGAGTGTTGGAAAAGATGGGACAATGAATGAGATAGAATAATTGGTGAATTAAATTGTACGTGGTACATGCATATATAAATTGTACGGGTTGTGAAACCCTTATTATTCGACGGTTTGTAAATAACCGTCGATTTACTATTTTGATAGAATGATGAGTGTGAATTCAAGGATGTTTAATCCTTGAATGCATAACGAATTCCTGGGTAAGGGAAAAAGGGTTTGAAATATTAGTTAGTTGAAAATGGCCTTATTTTCAACCAGTGCATCATGATTGACAAATCTTCTGATGAGATTGTTTGTTCCCCTCTAATATTCACTCACTGAGTTTTGTACTCACGTTTTCAAAATTTCATGTTTTCAGATTAAGAGACTGTTGGGCTCTAGATCGAGGAGTCCCCATAGTGCATCTACTGGGTACGTGTCTGGCATCCGATAGTGATTCCTTTTGTGGTAAATGTCTCCGCTGGAAGTCTTGGGTCCTTTGTATTGTAAATACAATTTAATTATGTGAATATGTATATGTAATGTAAATCATTAAATACATGACTGGTATAGTGCATGTATATTAATGTTGATAATGCCATTGTGATTTGGCTGTGTTCACACTCGGGAAAAGGTGTGTGTATGTATGGTTAGTTATGCCATTATTAATTGGCGTTGTATGCACTTTGGGAGCATTACGTGTGAATGCATCACACAGTAGTACGATACGTAAAGTAAGAGAAAATAGGCTTGCTTGGGCTTAGTGAGCTATGCTCATTGGGTCCTTGGGCCGGTCATGGCCCGGGAATTGGGTCGTGACAGTAGGTTTGGAATTACTTTGCAAAACTTTTTCAAATTAACATTATTCATCCCCGGATTGCTTATCAGATTATATGGGCATGGTTCTACTCTGGTGATTACATGAGAAAAGGGCACATAGCACGTTAATGCCATTATTCATTTTTTGGTTCTTATGGGTTGAAAGGAATGATGCGAAACATAGGAACCTCGGTATGTATTCTAATAGAGTGGTGTGGAAAGTGCTAAAACTAGTCCACCAATTATTTCATGGGAAGCAAATACAGCGGTGGCAATGGAGGGGGGACTTATAAATTGCTCAAGCATGAGGGATGATATTTCAATAGGCAGCCCCACATCCGCCAAAAATATTCTCTTGGCGCAAACCATCAACATGTGAGTTTAAGTTGAATGTTGATGGTAGCTCCAAGTTTAATCTTTAAAATGCCGTAGGTGGTGGACTTCTCCAAGATCATACAAGTACCATGATTTTTAGGTTCTCTGAAAACTTTGGAACACATGATTCATTACAGGTAAAATTTATGGCATTATACAGGGGCTTGCTTTTGTGTATTAAGCACAATATTACAAAACTTTGGATAGAAATGGATGCTAAAGTAGTGATACAAATGCTACAAGAGGATCATCAGGGATCCTCTAAGACTCTTTATCTGCTTGCTTCCATTCGGAAATGTTTAAAAGGAATCTCCTATAGGATTTTGCATATCCACAAAGAAAGCAACCAAGCTGCTGATTATCTCTCAAATCAAGGACATACGCACCAAAGCTTGCAAGTGTTTCACATGCAGAAAGTCAACTTAGAGGTATCCTTAAACTCGATATAGTTAGCTTAGCTTATGTTCATTTTAAATGATTATAAAGGAATAGTACTCCTTGTTTATTTTCGTGTTTTCTATTTAGTCAACTTCAGAGAATTTTGTAATATGGAAATGTTTCAAATTTATGACAATAGTAAAGAACATGGTCATAAAATGAAACATTCCATTCTATGTACTCTTCTTAATCCTTCTCGAGATCATGTAAATCTAGAGGTAAGGTTTATGTCCCCCACCCTTTTATACTTAACTTTTATGATTTTTAATAAAACATTTATAGGGTAGCTGGGCCCTGCGAGAATTTCTAGCTTTAAAAAAAAAAGGTATATCAATGTTAGTATGGAAATATATCCAGGGATGATCTTGACAGACCACCAAAGGTGAATTAAACATATTGAAATTAATGTTCTAATAGTGTGCATATGATAAAAAGCTAGTTTTGTAAATTGTAGTTTTCATGATCATGAAATATATAAAGATTCTCAGTATGTGGACATACACTTGGAGTTGTAATTTACAAGTTTGGAGTATTTAAGATATGATTAAATAGAATTAACATTAGTCAAGGTACGTAAATCTTTTAATTAATTTCTGTGGAGTATGCACGATAGTAAAATGAAGGAATACAATGTCGTGACACTATATGGTGAAGTTACTATACAATATCGAAAAAGTATTTTAAAGTGGGATTTATTGATTAATGATAAGTGTTATTGGATGGGATGAATTTGAAAATATTGGCTTTGCTTATTATGTGCGATAAGTACAAGAGAATATAAATAGTTATGGAAATTATGATGTAAGCTTGGAGGAAAACCAAACAGTTGAGGATGATTAATGTAGTAACCTTAAATTCAGATGAATAACCTTGATTACGTAGACTCCAATAGCCACCATGCCATGGTGCTAGGAACACTTCATGTCTAGGACATGTCTTGGACACATGAATAAACTACGACAGATGTGAAGTTGAACTTACGATCTAAACTAAAGTCATTGAACTTGATTCAAAATCTTGCTAATTGGAGTTTTAAGGTTTTGGAAGGTATTGACATGAATGAATTGAAAATTGTCTTTATTGCCTTATGTATTGACAAAAAAAAAAAAAAAGAGAAGGAAAAGTTAAAGAATTTTTTAGATGGCTACATAAAGATAAATTAACATGTGGAGTGTTACGATGAATAATATGTTGAGTAAAGTCAAATCTTAAAAGATAAAGAAGACAAAAGATTAAACCTTGTTAAAGGTTAAGGAAAAAGTGAGTAACAAGTTAGATGAATGTATGACATATTGATAACAGATGTCAATACCAAGTGATGAAAGTGTGAATGGAGATTTCATGAATGATATAGCAAATGAATTTATATAGGATATTGCTATAAGAATTTACAAAACTTGTCTTGACCTTGTTGAAAAGGAAGGATTAGTAACAACATAAGCAAACTATGTGGCATGCTAGAAATCTTTGGAGATAAACTGAAGCATAAATAGTGAGTATGCATTTAAATATCTTGGTGGGTAAGTGCATGCCTTTATGGAAATGATATGCTTGGAGGATGAAAGAGAAAATAAGTGATTAAGTGTTTCAAGAATGTTTAAACTCCTTTGAGAAAGAATTATAAATTATACGAGATGAGTATAAGATGTGTGATTTTGAAACTTGCTAAGGAGTCAAACGGTTAAGTCACAGGTTAAGTGATCACCTGTTGTGAGGCATGAGTTTAAGGTAGGTATCCCCAAGGAAATACTCAAGAGAGTTCTGCTATGGATCTTGTGAAAGCGAGCATTAAGTTATGTGGTTATAAAAGGAAGCTGTAAGCTAAGGGTGATATTCGTATTGACATTGAAAAGTACTTAAAGAGGACCTAGTTTCAAGTCTTGCAATTTCAAGTACAATTTGTAAATGGCTAAGGGAGAATGATGTTATGTTCATATGAAAGAGTGGAACAAAAGATGATTGAAGTTAACCTTGATAATGAAGTCAGATAATGAAAATTTCCTAATATATTATGGAAATTGGAATCAAAAATGCTTGAGGCATACTTGATTCAAATGAGTCTAAGTCTTAAGTGATAAATCAATATCGAAATGCAATAAGGATACAATGCAATGTAGAGGCATGAAAGATAATTGAGGAAAAAGGATGACTCTTAGGAATTGTGATATTGCATAAGATGCAATGATCAATTCAAGGAAAATCTTTGAAGTATCAATGACATTATAAAGCATACACGCATATTAGATTACAATTCAATGAAAATGACATTGTGATGTAATGATATATAGTACAAGGAAACTTAAGCATATAATTGGAAATGATAAGAAAAGAGTATAAGTATGTAAATGATGTGGAACTATGTAAAGGCTTGATAAGAAATCATATGGATGACGTGAGAGATAATTTGAGGTAAGAAACAAGTTGAACGATAGTTTAACAATTGAAAAAAGGCAATCTGAAATGGATAATACCTAATGTTCGTAACTTAAATATGAGAATGTTGACATGAATTATGGAGATTATTTTATTGAATTTGGTTATGGATGGGAACGAACAAAGAGAAATTAGCCTGAAAGCACTTTAGAACAAAAACACTTATACATAATGGGGAATGTGGGCATCTGAATGTGCATGTGCATACGTATGTATGGAATTAGTGATGTACCCAACTAAAGTGAAGAATTGTTCTTAGTAGTTCGAGACTTGAACTCAATATATTTGATGAGTTGTATAAATAATGCAACAATCAGGAATCCTATCAGAAGTTGACTTATGGCGACCTAAGGAGTTTTGGGGAAATAGTCAAGGAAATGTAATCTATAGTATGGTTAAGCCATATGAGATGGACTAATAGGATTAACAAGATTAAAATTTCCTAAATGCAAGGTAAACATTAAGTATGTGGAAATAATTGAAGCCATTAACCTTCCTTAATGCTGAGAATATGTACAGGAATGAGTATGGCATGTTAATGATGCCGTAAACTACACAATAGTGTATGAGGATAGAATGAATAAATGAATGTTGAGAAGTTTGATAAAGAATGAAGTAATAAGATGGTGATTGGTATGCATAAATAGGTATAAAATGTGATCGAAATTGGTATGATTGAGATGGAGTTATGGTTCAAATTTAATGATAGTAATAGAAGCACGCTTGGTGTCTCAATATAAGTAATCATGATTGTAAAGGTTACTGCTAATTAGATTCTAAAGGTTAATAATAGACATAAGAGAAATATTCTAGTTGAATTGGAGGTAAATGAGGTGAACAAATCGAAATTCCCTATAAAAAGTGATGACATGGGAAATTGAACATCAAATGAGAAGCCAATACCCCCATTTTTTCTCTGAGTTTGGTAAGTAAAGTTTTGAGGTCAAAATTTTATTTTAAGGGGGGTAGTGCTGTCAAGCCCAACTCTATAAAATATTTGCCATGTCATTTATGTACTTGATAGAATGCTTGCATACTTGAAATACCTCAAAAAAGTCATCAAAAGTCGATATTGTACTTACTAGTACAACTAAGTTGAATTAAGCCTCGAACTAGTCCAAATAGAGATTTTAAGATGAAATTGAGAATTTTTAAAACCCCAGAATGACTTAATATGGTGATTCGGAGTTGGAGGATTGATTTGGAGTCAAATTGGAATTTTCATAACGTAGGGGCAAAATGGTTATTTTGCCACCCGAGATTAAAATTGGAATGTTGGAAGAGGTTTCTGACCAAGATTGACTATTTAGAATATAATTTGAGTTTGAGAAGTGAAAAATTTTAATTCCGACATTTTTTCCAACATAAGGGCAAAATAATCATTTTACCGCCAAAGGGCAAAATTGGAATTTTACACCACCCAACACTTGTCATGCCCATAGATTTTATCCATTAACGTTTTATATTATGGATAATTGAGATATTTTATGTGGTGGTGAAAGAAAGCTTAATAATTAAGTTTTTAAACATGGACCAATGGAATGGTGACAAGTGTCAAATTAAATATTATTTTGTTTACCTATATAAACCCACTTGAAACCCTCCCAAACTCACTCATATGGCCGGCCAAGTGAAGAACAAAGAAGAAAAGAGAAGAACAAAACCCTAGCTAAGAAATTCAAGGGGAAATTAGTGGATTTCAAGGAATTACGCAAGTAAAGGTAAAATTTCTTAATTCTAGCTTGTGATCTACCTTTCCTATGCATTATTTTTGATTTTCCATGGTTGAGAACCAAGTTAGCATGAAAGATTCATGGCTGACTGAATTTAGGGAAAAAAGATTTGTCAAGCCCAACCCTATAAAATATTTACCATGTCATCCATGTGATTGATTGAAGGCTTGCATATGTGGATGCTCGAAAAAGTTGTCAAAAGACGATATTGTACCTAATGGTACAATTAAGTTGAATTAAGCCTCGAACTAGTCTAAACAGAGATTTTAAGATGAAATTGAGAATTTTAAAACCTCAAAGTGACTTTATATGGTGATTTGGGGTTCGAGGACTCATTTGGAGTCAAATTGAAATTTTTATGACATAGGGCAAAATGGTCATTTTGCCACTCGAGGTTAAGATTGCAATGTTGGAAGAGGATTTTGACCAAAATTGACTATTTAGAACAAAACTTGAGTTTGAGAAGTAAAGAATTTTAATTCCAACAATTTTTCGAGCATTGGGGTAAAATAGTCATTTTGCCACCCCAAGGGCAAAATTGTAATTTTACACCATTTGACACTTGTCAAGCCCCTAAATTTCAGCCATTAACATTTTATATCATGGATAATGGAAGGATTTTATATGGTGGTGGAAGAAAGCTTAATAATTAAAATTTTAAAGTATGGACCAATAACATGGTGACAAGTGTCAAGCTTGAATTATTTTATTATTTGCTTTAAAAACCAGCACATAAACCCTCCCAACCCATTTATCTTGGTCAGCCGAAGAGAGAAAAAGAGAGAAAAGAAGGAGAACAAACCCTAGAGTGAAAAATTCAAAGGGAAATTTTTTAGTTTCAAGGAATCAAGCCATTAAAGGTAAAATTTCTTAATCTTAGCTTGTGATCTACCTTTCCTATACATTATTTTGCATTTTCCATGGTTAAATTACATGGTTTCATGAAGGATTCATGGCTGACCCATTTTAGAGAGAGAAGAATTGATGGTTGATTTGGTTAGATTTTAGGTTAATTAGGTGTTTTTAGTTAATCTATCATGTTTAGAATGAAAACAATTAAGAAAAATCACATGTCCTTTACCCACCCATAAGGCCAAATTTCATAAAGAGAATATTGATGTAAATCTTTTGACATTCTATGTTAATTAGTTAGAATCTAATGAATTGTGGTGATGGAAACTGAAAATGATGATGTCTAGCGTGAAAATTACAAATGCGACATTAAACCCTTAATAGTCGAATTTTCCTTATGGAATATTGGTGATGAATTTGATTGAATTTCAAGTTATTTGGTTAGGAATTAATGATTTATGGTGTGATAATTAAGCATGAAAAAGTTCATTGTTAGTGCACTCACAATGGCCGAATTTTTCAAGAGAAAATGTGAGGATGATTTTGCCATATTTCATGTCATTTAATTGGTGTTTGATAATTTGGAGAAATTGGAAGAGAAATGGAATTATTTGGAGTTGAATTGGATTGTGTTGGCCAAGTAACTGGGTGATAAATCGAATTAGGCCAATACCATTTTATTTAGATTCACAATCGGACTTAAATAGAACACCGTGTTTAGATAGTTACCCAAGTATTTCACATCCAATTTCATGCATTAGTATTGTCAAGACCCGGTACTCCCCTCTAGCCCATGACAGCCGCTGCGATGTCTCGATAGACATTCCTACCCCGAATGTCAACCAAAACCTCACAAGGCTTTAATACCAGTTTTTGCACCTCCCCTATGAGCAACAGTTGTCAAATCTCATGTTTCAAAAGAATTTGAGCTTTTTCAAACTTAAAACAATAGAAAAATAATTTTTGTCTCAAATGGGTATTTTGGTCATATTTCTTCGAAAATCTCAAAACCGACTAAAAACGTAGTAGGGGAGTAGAAAACACATATTTCACGATTAAAAATAAATTTAGATGTTTAAAACGTCCGTTTGAAATGAAATTGTGACTTCTTCAATATAACAAAAATATTAAATAAAATAATCTATTTTCTTATAAAATAATTTTTTATAGAGTTATCGGTAAATAATTTTTAGGACATAAAAGCATAATAAATTCATACATACAGTAGTAAAATTAACCAAAGAATGAAATTCAATATACATTGACCAGTGGGCTCCTGAACGACGAAATTGATCTAAGGCTGTGAGTCAGAAAACCTTTGATTTCCATGGTTGTAACTTCCAAAATTCTTTTCTCGACGATATCGACTAACTACTGACTATTCTGAGCCTGAAATGGATGGAAAGGAGGGTGGTGAGATTATATAATCCTAATGAGTAAACAAATATCATCTAAATAATCTAAAGCCGAGTAATCGGAGACAATCAAAATATCCTATCACAATACGTTGTTCATAACTTGAAGATTCATCCCAACCCTTGTAAACCATTGTATTACATTAAATTTTCAACAGGGCTTATGTTTTCCTGAAAGGCTTGGCTCGTGCCAAAATCATTCTCATACTTGGTTCTTAGGGATACCTTGATCAGAGGCATTCCAACCGAGTCTGCCAAGGACGTTAAAAAGTCGCATATGCATAAAACACATTTTTATATTTGGAAACACTGTCGTTCCTTGGCATTGGCTAAGTTCACCCTCACGTGGTGGTTTGGCATGAAGTGAACTTTAATCGTTACCTTGGGAGTTACCCTACTCGCCTTTACAACCGAGGTAGAAATATATATACACACGGGTTCCATGCCCCTCTAATAGGCTAGTCCACAAAACCCGCCACTGCAATGACCATCCTACAACCCACCAATTCAATAAAATTGCGATAACATGACATGACAATTATATTATTATCTAGCCTATCAAGGCTAATCAACATTTCATAGATTCAACTTATCATAAAACTAGCCATGCATGCCAAGACTGCCATAAGCCATTCAATTCAAATCTTCAATTTTACAACACAGTCAAACGGGTCTCCAATAACTCTATTTCAAAAGCCATCATTCGATTTTCAAATTGATTTATAAAAATTCATTTTATTTTTTGATAAATTCACATTTTTCTCATAAAACAAAGCAATTCACCAATTAAAATCATTTTTCCACAAATCACCAAATTGAGTAAAATTACTCTAGATAATTAAGATGATAGTAAGGTTATTCATAGTACCAATAGTTCAAAATACTCCTATTCTCAATTCTCTGGTACAATCTCTTACCCGTATCAATTGGCTCACCACTTTTCCATAATACATGACACGAAATTCAATAATTTGGGTTAAACTATTATAAACTTTTTCAGGCTCTTATCTATATATATGTATGAGATAGGATGCGAAAGGTTCGGGACAATCGCTTAATTATGGTGTCCGACCTAACTTGCCTATACACGACTTAAATTGCTAAAACCTTCAATTCAACTCCAATTCGATCCATTTCACTTTCAATACTCCAATTATATCTAAAATACCTCAATGATTGTGAATGTAATTTAATTTATCAGTCCTTAACTATAAAATACATATGTCTATACATTAGGTAAAAATTAGGATTCTCATACCAAAATTTCCCATTTAATTTTTAATATCACCAATCATCAAATTCTATCAAAATACCATAAAATATAACAATTTCCAGCCTCAATATTCTCCTTATGAAATTCGGTTATAAAGGATTTAATGAAGAACAAATCATTTTCTTGCTAGTTTTTCGTGCTACATATTACTAACTAACTAAAAACACTAGATTACACTAAAATCTAACCAAATCAACCATTATTCTCTCTCTTTACATGTTTGGCCAGCATGGGTTCATCATGCAAACTTGAGTTCTAAGCATGAAAAATGAGAAAGAAATCATGGGGAAAGCAGATCACAAGTAAAAATCAAGAAATTTTACCTTTACTTGCTAAATTCCTTGAAATCCCACACTTTTTCTTCAATTTTTCCACCTAGGGTTTCTTTTCTTTCTTTCCCACTTTTGTTCTTGCTTGGCTGACCATGATGAAGAGAATGGGATGGTGTGGGCTGATTTTTATAGCAAAATAATAAAACAATCTAAACTTGCCACGTGTCACTTTACCATTAGTCCACTTTTTAAATACTTATCCTTTAAACTTTAATTCACCACCACATAAAATGGCATAATTATCCATACCAATAATGAGTAAAATCCATAAATTTGATAAGTGTTGGGCGGTGAAAATTACAATTTGCCCTCGAGGTGACAAAATTACCATTTTGCCCCTATGCTTCAAAAAATATCGAAATTACAATTTTTCACTTTTCAACCTCAAATTGTACTCCAATAAGTCAAATGTGGTCAAAATCTTTTCTAAAAATTCTCATTTTATCCTCAGGTGGTAAAATGACCATTTTACCCTTGGGCAATCAATATTTCAGATTGACTCCAAATCGGCCATCGAACTCCGAATCATCATTTTAAGTTATTCCTGGGCTTTAAAATTCTCAATTTCATCTTAAAATCTTCATTTAAACTTGCTCGAGGCTTAAATCGACTCAATTGTACCTCTAGTTACAATATCGATTTTTAATGCTTTTTTGAGGCATTCGTGCATGCAAACATTCCATCTAGCACATGGATAACATGGCACATATTTTATAAAGTCAGGTTTTACAAGTATAGAGCCTGAATTTGTTTTATAATGGTTTAGCACAAATGTAGCAAATTGCTTATTATGCATTATATCTAGGTGGTGAGCATTCTGGCAAGAGCAAATAAATTGTACCCAAGGATCAATAGTCGGAATACTCCAAAATTTGACTCTCGAAACAGTGAGTAACCTTATTATCACCTTAATCATCTAGAGTAAATTTTACTCAATTTGGTGATTTTTTGAAAAAATGAATTTAATTGGTGAATTGCTTTGTTTTAAAAGCAAAATGTGAATTAATAAAATAAAATGAATTTTTATAAATCGATTTGAAAATCAGATTATGGCTTTGAAATTAGAGTAATTGGAGACCACTTGCTATGTTGTAAATTATGATTTGAACCGAATGGCTTATGATAACATGGCATGATTGGTTGAATTGATATTTATGTTGAAAAATATGAACTATCTGCTTTGTCTTGATAAATTGGATAGTAATGTAATTACCATGTCATACTATTGAACTTTTATTGAATTGGTGGGTTATAGGATGGTCACTGTAGTGGCTGGTTCTATGGACCAGCTTATTAGAGGGGCACGAAATTCGGGTATATATTATTTTACCTTAGTTGGAGAGGTGCGTAGGGTATCTCTTGAGGTATGGATAGAGTTCTATCACAACCCGGAACTCCCCATCGGGCTTGTGACAACCACTGCGACGTCCCGATAGGCACTCATACCTGGAATGCCGATCGCAATCCTGCAAGGCTTAGCATCAGTTTTCACACTTCCCCAATGAGCAACAGTTATTAAATATCACATTTCAAGAATTAAAAGTCATTTTCGATTCAAAAAGCATTAATATATTGTCTTTTGGCTCACAAGGGCATTTTCATCATTTTTCTTCAAAAACCCCAAAATCGAGCAAAAAAATAAAAAATGAGTAGAAAACATATATTTTATAATTGAAAATAATTTTAGAAGTCTAAAATGTTCGTTTGAAATAGAATTTTAACTATTTTAATATAATAAAAATATTCAATAACATAAGTTGTTTTCTTATAAAATAATTTTTTATAAAGCTATTGATAATTGATTTTCGCAGCGTAAAAGCTAAATATTTTAATACAAACTATAATACAGATGTCCAAAGTATGAAATTTAAATTACAATGACACGTGGGCCTACAACTAACCAAACTGTGTCGGGAGCTGGAAACCTATAGCTTTTGTCGATTCAAGTCCAATTGACGGTCCTTGACTAAATCCGCTAATGATGGAATACTCTGAACTTGAAATGTGCAAAAATGAGAGGGTGAGATTATAAAATCCCAGTGAGTAAACAAATACCCTCTAAACTATCTAAAGGTGAGTAAATGGAGACGAATAATTAAATCTTCATAAAATAATTCATAATATTTCACTCATTTTCATTGAGTAAAATAAATTCATTTTTGCACGAAAAATTATTATGGCTTATGTATTTTTGAAAACTTGGCTTATGCCAATAAAATCATGCTCGATGATACCTTGATCAGAGGTATCCGACAGAGACCGCCAAGGCTGTTTAAAATTCTACAATTTCTCATAATCCAGCCATTCCTTGGCGTTGGTTGAGTTCATTACCATGTGGTCGATCGACGTGTAGTGAGCCCTGGTATACCTCAAGAGTTACCCTCTGCGCCTCTCATCAGAGGTATAATATGCGAGGTTTACTGTGCCCCTCTAAATAGGCTCGGTCCACAGAAACTCGTCTACTGCAATAGTTAATAATCCACCAATTTAACAAAAATTTTGGCAACATGACTAGACCATTTTAACACTAACTAGCCTGCATGGCAACAATAGCCAAACAACCAATCATGCCATATTTTCATAAGCCACATCGATTTAAAAATACCATTTTATTATACAACAAACAGCAGTCTCCAAATACTCTATTTCAAAATCAATTGTTCAATTTTCAAATCAATTTATAAAAATTCCTTTTATTTTATAAATACACATTTTTCCCATAAAATACGAAATTCACCATTTAAAATAATTTTTCACAAAACCAACAAATTAAATAAAATCTACTCTAGATAATTAAGACGATAATATGTTTAGTCACTGTATTAGGAGTAGAAATACTCCTATTCTCAGCCCGCAGGTGCAGTCTCCTACCTGTGTCAAATGGCTCACCACCTATCCATAGTACATGACACAAAATTAAATAATTTGTGTCAATTTGTCATAAATTATTTCAGACTCTGTAAATCTAAATGAATGCAGGTGCTGGAATGCAAAATGTCCGATTAATCGCTTAAATATAATTTTCGACCTAAGTTGCACTATACTCGGTCTAATCGGCTAAAATCTACAATTTAATTCCAAATCAATTCTTTTCACTTTCTACACTCCAATTATACTTAAATTACCTCAATGACTATGAATGAAATTCAATTTATCAGTCTCAGGTCAATAATCACACAAGTCTATACTTTGAGCAAAACTTCATATTTTCACACCAAAATTTTCTATTTAATTTCTAACCTCACCAAACATCAATTATCACCAAAATATCATGAAATATCATCAATTTCAGCGTCAATTCTTCCCATAGAAAATTCGGCCAAAATGGGTTAAATGAAGGATAAATATTTTTCTTGCTAGATTGTCATTCCGTTAATCTCTAAACAACTAAAAACACTAAATTCCATTGAAATCTACCAAAATCAAGAACCAAAACTCCTCCATGAATGTTAGGCCAGCATGAGTTTGGTATGAAATCTCAAGTTTTAAGCATGAAAAATGGAAAGAAATGCATGGGTAAGATGGGTCACAAGCTAAATCAAAGAAATTGTACCTTTGCTTGATCAAATCCTTGAATTCCCACACTTTCTCTTGAATTTTCCTTTGGCTAGGGTTTGTTTTCCTTATTTTCCTTCTTTTCCCTCTTTGTTTCTTGGTTGGTCAACTCTTAGAGTGAATATGGGCTAATTTTTATGTTTTGATAAGGAAAATAATAAAATACTAAAAGTTTGACACATGACATTTTTTAGTTGGTCCAGAATTTTAAGATTTTACTTTTTCACCTTATTTCTTCACCACACATTATGCCATATTTATCCATTCCCAACACAAATAAAGTCCACAAAATTTTACAAGTGCTGGGGGTGAAAAATTGCCAATTTACCACCGAGGTGGTAAAATTATTATTTTACCCATATACACCGAAAAGTACCGGAATTGCATTTTTTTCACTTTTCAACCTCAAATTACCCTCTAATTGGTCAATCTTAGTCAAATGGGGCCAACATATTTTCTAAAAATTCCCATTTTGTACTCGGGCGGTAAAATTATCATTTTGCCCCTATGCTCCAAAAATGCTGAGAATCAAAATTTTTCACCACTAAACCTCATATTATACTTCAAATGATTAATCTTAGTCAAAATTGTCATTAAATAACTAAATTTCAACTTTGGGTGGCAAAATGACCATTTTTCCCCTAATCGATCAATATTCCTGATTAACTCCAAATCGGCCCTCAAACTCCGAATTACCATTTTAAGTCATCCCTGGACTGTTAAATTTCCAATCTCACCTTAAAATCCCTATTTTAACTACTTCGATGCATAATTCCACTTCGTCATACCTCTAGGTACAATACCGACTTTTGATTATTTTTCGGAGCTTTTCACATATGCAAACATGTTGTCCAACAAATGTATGACATGGTGAATATTTTAGGACTGGGTTTGATAGTACTACCCCCCTTAAAATAAAATTTTGTCCTCAAAATTTCACTAATCAAACTCGGAGAGAAGATGGGGGTTTAACATCTTTCTATGATATTCATTTTCTCATGTCGCCATATTTCATAAGTAATTTCGATTTATTTAACTTGTTTAGCTCCAGCTCAACGTAAGTGCTTCTCTTGTGTCTATCATTATTCTCTGAAACCATATTTATAGTACTTTGTACAATCATGATCTCTAATATTGAAACTCCAAACATGCTTTCATTTCTATTATTAAATTTGAGCTATAACCCCAAATCAATCGTGTCCGTTTCAATTGCATTTTATACTTATTTACGTATATCAATCGTCATCTTATTTCTTCATTCTGTATCAACCTTTCAGTATTCATTCATTCCTATCCTCACATTATTATATAGTTTGCAGCATCTATTAGCATGGCGTATTCGGTTCTGTGCGTATTCTCAACCTTAGAGAAGATTAATAGTCTTAATTATTTCCATCTCATATGGCTTGATCTTGCCATAGATTACATTTCTTTAATTATTTCCCCAAATTTCTTTAGGTCGTCATCAATCAATTTCTAATAATATTTATGATCATTTCATTTTCTATATAATTCATCAAATATATAAAGTTCAAATTCTGAATCTCTATGAATAATTCCTTACTCTAATTGATCATATTATCGACTCCATATATATGTATGTATACGTACTTTTAGATGTCCATACTTCTCATTATATATAAATGCCTTTGTTCTCAAATGCCTTTGGACAAATTTCTTTTGTTCGCCCATCTCTATAACTAAGATCCAATAGAATAATCTCCATAATTCATATCAACATCTTCATCATGCTTGTGCATAGTCCCATACCATTCGCATACTTATACTCTTTCCTTATTATCCCTAATTATGTGCTTAAGTTTCTTGGTCCTACTTATCATTACATCACCCCATCGTTTTCATCGAATTGTAGTTAAATACGCATGTAGGTTTTATAAGGTCATTAGTGTTTTAAAGATTTTTCCTTGACTTGATTATTCGTGTCATAAGTCACACTTTAAACCCAATAGACTTTTTAAATTGATCTCTCAGGTAATTTATATATCAATCTTTATTATAAAACTTTATATGGCATTTATACTAGATTTAGCATTTCCGAATCATCAAATCTCAAGTTGCCAATTCTACATGTGGCATCCTCCTTGAAAGACTATCTTTCCAAGGTACTGTCATGTCTAGGTCCCTACCCTTTCCGCTTGGTCTTCCCTGCAGCTTGCAGCCTGCAGTTGGACACAAGGAGGTTCGAACCCAAAATTTTTTCTTACCCTAAAAAGAACACCTTGAACCATTTCACTACATCTAGTCCTTTAATCCCGTAATTCTCCTTGCTATACATAGTGAAATTCAAGCTCACCTTTAGAGTAAATTTATTCACTAACTTTTTACTTCATGACTACACGTCAATTATAGTAATCCTTGATGTTCATTCTTAAGTTAATTCATAGACTTATATCTTTAAACCTCAATAGATCCAATCACTCTTGAAATCTTACAGTCGCTTAATTGAAGTCAATGCTAGTTCTCCCTAAGCTACCATACATATTCCTCACTTATTCACATATAAAATATTTTGAAATCCTAGCACCTTTTATATATGTGGGCATAACAACTTCATTAACATAGTGCATTTACCTTCATGCACCTAAATATGGGTTTACTTGTGTTGTTACTAATCCTTTCCTTCCGACAGTGTCAAAACAATATTTAGAATTTTCCATTCACATTTTCATTACTTGGAATCTTCATCTCCTATTAGTTTCTCATATATTTATTTAACCTTTTTATCATTTTCTCTATAACCTTTAACAAGATTCAACCTCTTGTCCTTTCCATTTCTTACGATTTAACTTTAATCATTAGATTATTCATCTTGCTACTCCATATATTAATTTATCTTTAAGTATCTATCTCAAAATTTCTTTAACCTTTTTCCTTCTCTTATATGCCAATATATATATAAGGCAATAAAGACAATCTTCAATTTATTCATAACAATACCTTTCCAAAAACTTTAAAACTCCAATTAACAAGATTTTAAATGAAATCCGGTAACTTCAATCCAATTTATTCATTCAATATCACATTTGTCACATTGTCATCAATCACCAATTCCTTTTTAGAATATTCTTTCCATAATATATGATAACTTCACCATATTATATCACAGCTTTATGTTCCTCCATTTCACTATCATACATACTCCACAGAAATTAATTAAAAGGTTTATATACCTTGATTAATACTAATTCTATTTAATCATACCTTAAATACTTCGAATTTGTAGATTACAACTTTAACTGCATGTCCACCCATTAATAATCTTTATACGTATATATTATCATACACATGATTACTTACGGTATATCTCTATCTCCATCATCCATTACCTATCATCTTTATCTTAACACCTCCTTAATGCACTGAAAACTCCAATAACAAAACTTAGCATTCCAAACCGATGACCATATTTCAACTCATGAGTCTTACCCTTATGCTTTTCCCGGTACCTAATTCTACAAGGAAGCCTTTCGATTCACATTATATTCTTCTATACTTTCCTTGTATGTTTCCAAATTACTTCAACACAATGCTTTAGTAGAAGTTTGTTGAGGACTTAAACAATTATAGGTTCATCCTCAATGTCATTTATAACTTTAACAATTTAGTGCATGTTTATATATTAATAACCTCCATACTTGTTACAATCATGGAGACTGCCATTTGTAGAGATAACTTTCTATTGCAGTTGTTGATCAGAGTCCTTAGTCTCCACATATCTTGCTTTGAATATATTTCATTATTGACATTCCTATACCTTCACTGCAACATTCAGCGCAATTTATTAAATAATGATCTCCAATTGGCTCTTAGCTTTGTATACTCCATATTACATATCACCTATATCCACAATCCTTATTAATCAAAAATTTGTCTCTACCAAATTTCATCATTCACTTCCACTGGGTCATATTAATATTAGATTATTGACTTACAATGCTATAACATCATTTATACCTTTCTTGATACTTAGATTGACAATCCTCAACTTAATTACTCCATCCATTCTAAATGTCACCTATAGCCTTATTAATTTCTTCCATAACCTTTTAAATTTGTATCCGCAATTGATATTTTAAATATCACATTTTCATAATTAATTGGTAATCATTTTATAGTATTGTAAAATATATTCCATAGTGGATATGATCATTCCTTGTACCATCACTAACTTCCCACCAAAAGGTTTCCATATATGTATATATATATCCAGTCTTACACTTTAAAGGTCAAACCATTTAAACAGTTACCTCATAGTCCATACAAGTCATATAAAACAAAACAACTCTTAGTTATTATACATAAATAACTACTGTTATTTCCTTGTTTACTACAACTCCCTAAAGTCAGGCTAGTACAAAATTTAACAAGAGCGTTAAGATTCTTACTAAATCCTTAGGATCCTTTTCTAAATCCTTTTTCATTTCTTAAGATTTTTCTCTTTGTTCCCTAATCCAAGCTTGTTGGATCCTTCGGCATTCCTCATCACTTACCGAGGCTACGTTTCTTCCTCACCCGGGAGGAAAATGTCTAATAATCGATGGAGGTGATCTCCAATTATGAAAATCTTCTCCCGCCATCATCATTCTTTCCCTCGCCTTAGCACATCTTTTAGCCTCTCTCTCGAGGGAATTTCTTATGCACATATTAGTATCATTACTACTAGTGCTTTTGTCGGTCTCGCTAGCACTAGAACTTTCCAGTGTCTGAACCTGTGCTCTCAAATTTGAGGGATTCCAATTAAGAGAAACTCTAAAAGGATACCTTTCTGGGCTACTAGGTACCGAGCGCCTACGACTCCTAGTTGTGGATTCCAATGATCCCTCACTGACGCTCCCAGAAGTGTCAAAGTCATCACCCTTCCTAGACATGGTGATCTATAAAACGAACAAAATAAATTTAGATAATCCTTAGGTATTATATGCTAATGCATACCTTTAACCTAGTTTAACTCGGGCCACACTGACAACGTAAATTTTTAAAACATTTTAAAACCAAAACCATGCTCTGATACTAACTGAATTGTCACGACCCGGAACTCTCCATCGGGCCCATGACAACCACTCGATGTCCCAATAAGCACTCATGCTCAGAATGCCGATCGGAACCCCGCAAGGCTTAGCATCAATTTTCACACTTCCCCAGTGAGCAACAGTTATTAAATATCACATTTCAAGAATTAAAAATCATTTTCGATTCAAGAAGCATTAATATATTGTCTTCTGGCTCACAGAGGTATTTTTTTCATTTTTTTTCGAAAACTCCAAAACCGAGCAGAAATATAGAAGATGAGTAGAAAACATATATTTTATAATTGAAAATAATTTTAGAAGTCTAAAATGTTCATTTGTAGTAGAATTTTAGCTATTTTAATATAATAAAAATATTCAATAACATAAGTTGTTTTCTTATAAAATAATTTTTTATAAAGCTATTGATAATCGATTTTTGCAGCGTAAAAGTTAAATATATTAATACATACTATAATACAGACGTCCAAAGTATGAAATTTAAATTACAGTGACACGTGAGCCCACAACTAACCAAATTGTGTCCGAAGCTGGAAACCTATAGCTTTTACCGATTCAAGTCCAATTGACGGTCCTTGACTAAATTCGCTAACTATGGAATACTCTGAGCCTGAAATGTGAAGAAATAAGGGGGTGAGATTACAAAATCCCAGTGAGTAAACAGATACCCTCTAAACTATCTAAAGGCGGGTAAATGGCGAATAATTAAATCTTCATAAAATAATTCATAATATTTCACTTCTTGTCATTGAGTAAAATAAATTCATTTTTGCATGAAAAATTATTATGGCTTATGTATTTCTAAAAACTTGGCTTATGCCAACAAAATCATGCCCGGTGATACCTTGATCAAAGGTATCCGACCAAGACCGCCAAGGCTGTTTAAAATTCCACAATTTCTCAAAATGCAGCCATTCCTTGGTGTTGGCCGAGTTCACTAACACGTGATGGATCAACGTGCAGTGAACCCTGGTATACCTCAAGATTTACCCTTCATGCCTCTCATTAGAGGTATAATATGCGAGGTTTCCGTGCCCCTCTAAATAGGCCCAATCCACGAAAACCTGTCTACTGCAGTAGTTAATAATCCACCAAATTAACAAAAATTTGGGTAGCATGACTAGATCATTTTAACACTAACCAGCCTGCACGGCAAATAGCAGTTCGTATAGTTTCCAACACAATAACCAAGCAGCCAATCATGCCACATTTTCGTAAGCCACATCGATTTAAAAATACCATTTTATTATACAACAAACAGTAGTCTCCAAATACTCTATTTCAAAATCAATTGTTCAATTTTCAAATCAATTTATAAAAATTCCTTTTATTTTATAAATACACATTTTTCTCATAAAATATGAATTCGCCATTTAAAATAATTTTTCACAAAACCAACAAATTAAATAAATCCTACTCTAGATAATTAAGATGATAATATGTTTACTCACTATATTAGGAATGGATATATTCCTATTCTCAGCCTGCGGGTGCAATCTCCTACTCGTGTCAAATGGCTCACCACCTATCCATAGTACATGATACAAAATTAAATAATCTGTGTCACTTTGTCATAAACTATTTCAAGCTCTCTAAATCTAAATGAATGCAGGCACTGGAATGCAAAATGTCTGATTAATCGCTTAAATATGATTTTCGACCTAAGTCGCACTATATTCGATCTAATCGGCTAAAATCTCCAATTTAATTCCAAATCAATTCTTTTCACTTTCTACACTCCAATTATACTTAAATTACCTCAATGACTATGAATGAAATTCAATTTGTCAGTCCCAAGTCAATAATCACACAAGTCTATACTTTAAGCAAAACTTCAAATTTTCACACTAAAATTTCCCATTTAATTTCTAACCTAACCAAACATCAATTATCACGAAAATATCATGACATATCATCAATTTCAACATCAATTCTCCCCCTAGAAAATTCGGCCAAAATGGGTTAAATGAAGGATAAGTATTTTTCTTGCTAGATTTTCATTCCATTAATCTCTAAACAACTAAAAACACTAAATTCCATTGAAATCTAGCAAAATCAAGAACCAAAACTCCTCCATGAATGTTCGACCAGCATGGTTTTGGTATGAAATCTCAAGTTTTAAGCATGGAAAATGGAAAGAAATGCATGGGTAAGATGGGTCACTAGCAAAATCAAAGAAATTTTACCTTTGCTTGATCAAATCATTTAATTCCCACACTTTCTCTTGAATTTTCCTTTGGCTAGGGTTTGGTTTTCTTATTTTCTTTCTTTCCCCTCTTGTTTTCTGTCACGACCCAATTCTCGGGCCATGACCGGTGCAAGGACCCAATGAGCATAGCTCACTAAGCCCAAGCAAGCCTATTCCCACTTACTTTATTCCACATATGCTCGTGTGAGGCATCCACACGTAATGCACCCAGTGTGCATACAAAGCCAATTAACAATGGCATATCCAATCATACATACACACACACTTTTCCCCGGGTGTGAACACAGCCAAATCACAATGGCATTATCGACATTAATATACATGCACTATACCAATAATGTATTTAGCAATTTACATTGCTTACACATTTACATTCATACTAGTCAAATATAAACTTTGACAGTGTACATTACATGTACATAACCACCATACAAAAGCCCATGACTTCCAGCGGAGACATTTACAATAAAAACGGGTAACTACTGAATGCCAAACACCTACCAGGAGATGAACCACAATGATCCCACTATCTAGGAATCTACAATCTCCTGATCTAAAAACATGAATTTTTGAAAACGGTGAGTACAAAACTCAGTGAACAAACATTAGGTAGGGACAAGCAATAATATCAGGAAAGGTTAATAAAACATGATGCACACATTTCGAACACATTCATTTTGATCCAATTTATTATCAAACCCTTCCCCTCACTTCAATTTAATTCATAATTAAATAATACTCAATTTCACACCCAAACACACAATATCACCACTATCTCACTAGCTCATGTGCAACCCCCACATCGTGCACATAGCTGGAGTTATTGTGTGCATCCCCCCACATTGTGCACAAACAATATCACCACTATCTCACCAGCTCATGTGCAACCCCCACATCGTGCACATAGCTAGAGTTATCGTGTGCATTCCCCTACATCGTGCACAAACCATATCATTCATCATATTTTCGCATCCAATATCATCGACATGTGTTTCCTCCATATCGTACACATGTACATATATATATCAACACAATTAAATATCAATACATCTCACATATTTACACATATATGATAGCACAATTTCATGCCCTCACGCATACTACATTTCACCACATAATTTCATGCTTTCATGCATACCACAATTCACCACATAATTTCATGCTTTCATGCATACCACAATTCACCACATAATTTCATGCTTTCATGCATACCACAATTTACCACATAAAATCATTTATTTTCAAGGGCTTGCTCCTAGCACTCATTTTTAAGAAATTTGGATAAATTCATTTAGATTATCCATTTTCAATACATCGTGCATTTTCCAAAAAAATTTGAAATGCAAGTTCACTCACAGTGTCACAAATCCAGATTTCAGGTGCACTCGAATTAACAGTCCTCAATCACGATTCTTTTACCTTTTTGAGATGTCTCACCACCTTGACACAAAATAAAAATTAAGAAATTTACTATATTGCCACCAAGCTAACATAAACTAATTTAAATTACTAACACATGATAGGCAAGCGAAAAATGTGTCCGATTATTGATTTAACGCGGTGTCGATTAACTTCAACCGTTCACCCGATAAATTGGCCAATACGTCCAATTTGATTCCAAATTGCACCATTCTTTTTCTAATACCTTAATTCACCACATACCATTTAATTAGTTCCAATTTCAGCATTAAACTTTTCCATTTCTTCATGGAAAAATTCAACCATTACAGTGCATTATCACTGTAATTTTTCCTACTAGACTTTTTCACTTTAATTTGTCATTTTCTAATTTATTTCATTCCAAATGAAATTCATTTGAAATGAAACAATTTCCTCATTGGTTTTCAACACCCCAGGTTCGGCCTTGAATGATTCATGGGGAAATCAAAGTTTCTTTTTACAGTTTTGCTTACTAACATGCTAACCTACCTCATTGGTTAAACCCTAAACCCTAAACCCTAAACATCCAAACACTAACATAGTCTAGAATCAAGCCAATCCAACAATCATTCCTCATCCATACCCATTTTTCAGAATTGAGTTCATCAAGATATCTCAATATTCAACCATGGAAATCAAGAACAAAAGCATAGGTATTGTAGATCATAAGCCAAAGTGAAGAATTATTACCTTTTTCAATTGATTTTCCTTGAAAATCACATTGTCTTGAATTTCCACCTAGGTTTTATGGTTTTTCCCTTTGTTCTTCTTTCCTTTCCCTTAAATCTGGTGTGTGCCAAAATTAGAGAGAGAAAATGGGTTGAAATGGCTGATTTTTAAGCTTTAATAATAAAATAAACAAGTTTACCACGTGGCATAATGCCATTGGCCCGTTTTTTTACTTTTTGACTTTTTCTTCCATTTCTTTTCCACCACTTGATTAGTCTAAGTCAAGATATGATCAACAGATGATCATGGCTGGAAAAATATGTTCTGGTGGTGTAAAATTACGGTTTTACACCCGAGATGGCAAAATTATGATTTTACCCCTATACTTCGAAATGTCTCGAAATTATATTATTTTCATTGTCCAACCTCAAATAACACTAATATTAATCCATATTAACCAAATGGGATAAAATCCTTTCAAAAAAATTCTCGTTTAGTACTCCGGTGGTAAAATTACCATTTTACCCTTGTGCTCCAAAAACACCAGGAATCACAATTTTACATTACTAAACATCATTTTATAATCCAATAATCATAACTGTATTTCATAAAATTATTTTTGGTCCAATGTGATCAACTTTTGGCTAAAATCTCCAATAAATCATCAAATGGGAAAATGATCGTTTTGTCCCTAACCGATCAATTTTCTCAATTGACTCCAAATTGGACCTTGAATTCCGAATCACTATTCTAAGCCATTCTGTGGGTTTCAGAATTTTCAAATTCCTCTTCGAATTTCTATTTGAGCTAGTTCAAGGTTCGATTTAACTTAATCGTACCACTAGGTACAATACCGGCTTTTAACAGATTTGACAGGGTCTCACATTTTCTTTCTTGGCCGACCCTTAGAGTGAATATGGGCTTATTTTTATGTTTTTATAAGGAAAATAATAAAATACTAAAAGTTTGACACATGCCATTTTTTAATTAGTCCATAATTTTGATATTTTACTTTTTCATCTTATTTCTCAACCACACATTATGCCATATTTATCCATTCCCACTACAAATAAAGTTCATAAAATTTGACAAGTGTTGGGGGTGAAAAATTACCAATTTGCCCTCGGGGTGGCAAAATTACTATTTTGCCCATATACTCTGAAAAGTACCGAAATTATATTTTTTTCACTTTTCAACCTCAAATTACCCTCCAATTGATCAATCTTAGTCAAATGAGGCCAAAATCTTTTCTAAAAATTCCCATTTTGCCCTCCGACGGTAAAATTATCATTTTGTCCCTATGCTCCAAAAATACCGAGAATTAAAATTTTTCATCGCTAAATCTAATATTATACTTCAAATGATTAATCTTGGTCAAAATTTTCATTAAATAACTAAATTTCAACTTTGGGTGGCAAAATGACCATTTTGCCCCTAATCGGTCAATATTCTTGATTGACTCCAAATCGGCCCTCGAACTCCAAATTACCATTTTAAGTCATCCCTGGACTGTGAAATTTTCAATTTCACCTTAAAATCCCTATTTTAACTACTTTGATGCATAATTTCACTTAGTCGTACCTCTAGGTAAAATACCAACTTTTGATTATTTTTTGGAGCTTTCCACATATGGAAACATGTTGTCCAATAAATGTATGACATGGTCAATATTTTAGGACTGGGTTTGACAGGTTCACTTCATGTCGAACCACCACGTGAGGGTGGACTTAGCCAACGCCAAGGAACGGTTGTGTTTTCAAACGTAAAAATGTGTTTATGCATATATGACTTTTTAACAGCCTTGGCAGACTCGGTTGGATGCCTTTGATCAAGGTATCCTAAGAACTGAGTATGAGAATGAATTTGGCACGAGCCAAGCTTTTCAAGAAATCATAAGCCTTGTTGTTTATTTGGATGAAATGAATCTATTTTAACTTGTTGAAATGAGTTTGAAATACTGTGAATCATTTTATGCTAATCTATTTCGATTGTCTCCTATTGCTCGACTTTAGATTATTTAGATGACATTTGTTTACTCACTGGGATTATATAATCTTAGCACCCTAATTTCCACACATTTCAGGCTCAAAATAGTCCATAGACAGTCAATTCCGTCAAGAGACGAATTTTAGAGTTGCAACCTTAGAAATCAAAGGTTTACCGACTCACACTTTCTTGATTATATTGGGGGCCCACTTGTCAATGTATATTGAGTTGCATACTCTGGCTGTCTTTGTTACAGTATGTACTAATTTATTTTACTTTTACACTATAAAAATTATTTACGGATAACTTTATAAAAATTATTTTATAAGAAAATAGAATATTTTATTCAATATTTTTATTTTATTCTAAAAGTTGTAATTTCTCTCTAAATGACTGTTTTAGATACTTAAACTAAATTTTGATAAGGAAATGTGTATTTTTCACTCACATATTACATTTTTAGCTGATTTCAAAAATATTAAGAAAAATGACCAAAATGCCTTTGTGAGACAGAAAATATCTTTTTATTGTTTTAATTTGGAAATGACTTATGATCTCCTGAAATATGATATTTAATAACTACTGCTCACCGGGGAAGTGCGAGAACTGATGTTAAGCCTTGCGAGGTCTCGGTTGGCATTCCGAGTAATGAGTGTCTATCGAGACATCGTGACGGTTGTCACGAGCTCGATGGGAGTTATGGGTCGTGACAATATTTGATGATTTATTTTATTAGATTTTAAGATGTTTTAGTGTTTTTAGTTCATTTATCATGTTTGGAAGGAAAACAAGTAAGAAAAATCACATGTTATTTACCCACCCTCCATGGTCGAATTTCATAAGGAACCTAGTGATGATGATTCTTGTGATATCTTAAGTTATATAGATAGGATTTAATGAGTTGTGGTGATAGAAACCGAAAATGGTGATTTTTAAGTATAGTCCCTTTGGAAATTGGCTTTATGGAAAATGAGGAAATTATGGTAAATTGATTTGGATTTGATTTCTAATGATATAAATAGATTTGTGGGACTATGTTGACATTGATTAGCGAGTTAGCTCGAAATTGGAATGAATGTTAGAAATGGTGAAGTTCGTAAAAAATCAAGCTTATTGTAATGCCTTGGTGTATTGGGTTTTGGAAATGTAATGAAAGTATTTGGAGTCAATTGGGATGTTTTGGTCCGTTTAATAGTGTATAGTACGAATTAGGTCGAATATAAATTTATTTCGATCACAATTAAACCTAAGTGGAATACCGATTTTAAGTGACTATCCAAACAACCTCATGTATATATACAGAGCCTGAATTGGTTTTATAACGGTTTACCACAAATGTAGCAAATTGCTTATTGTGCATTATGTCTAGGTGGTGAGCATTCTGGCAAGAGTAAAGAGGTAGTACTTGAGGATCAAGAGTCGAAGTACCCGAACTCGATTCCCATTACAATAAGTAACCTTATCATCATCTTGATTATCTAAAGTAAATTTTAATTCTTTTTTGTGATTTTATGAAAAATGAGTTTAAATGGTAAATCTTTATGTTTTATAAGCAAAATGTGATTAAATGAAATGATTTTATAAATTGTCTTGAAATTGAATGATGGCCTTGAAAATAGAGTAAATGGGAGACTACTTGTTGTGTTGTAAATTATGGAGTGAATTGAATGGCTTATGATAATATGGGCATGAATGGCTGAATTGGAAATTGTGTTGAAACCATATGAATTGTTTGTTATGCTTTGACAGGCTAGGTAGTAATGTAATTGCCATGTCATACTGTTGGAATTTAATTGATTTGGTGGGATATTGATTAGCTTACTACAGTAAGCAGGTTTCTATGGACTAACCTATTTAGAGGGGTACGGTAAACCCCGTTATGTTTTACCTCAGTACGAGTGGCGCGGAGGGTAACTCATGAGGTAACGATTAGAGTTCACTTCACACCGAACCACCACGTGAGGGTGAACTCAGCCAACGCCAAGAAACGACTATGTTGTCAAACGTAAAACGGTGTTTTATGCATACATGAAACTTTTTAACAACCTTGGCGGATTAGGTTGGATGCCTCTGATCAAGGTGTCATCGAGTATGAGTTTTTGGCATGAGCCAAGTTTTTCAGGCAATCATAAGCCTTGTTGATTATTTGGGTGAAATGAGTCTATTTTATCTAATTGAAATGAGTTCGAAATGCTACGAACCATTTTATGCTAATCTATTTTAACTGTCTCCATTTACTCAGCTTTAGATATTTTATATGATATTTGTTTACTCACTGGGTTTATATAACCTCACCACCCACCTTTCCACCTATTTGAGGCTTAGGATAGGCGGTAGATAGTCCATTTTGTCAAGGATCTACTTTTGGACTTATATCTTTAGAAACTGAAGGTCTACTCTTTGGACACATTTGTTTACTATAAGGCCCACTTGTCATTGTAAAATATTTTGTATACCTAGCTGCGTGTGCCACTGTATGTATGAATATATTTTACTTTTACGCTACAAAATTTATTTATGCAGAGTTCTAAAAATATTGTTTTATAAGAAAATTGAATATTTTATTTATTATTTTCATTTAGTTTGAATAGCCACAATTTCACTTTAAATTGATGATTTAGACAACTAAATTTTTTTTTACACATGAAATGAATGTTTATTACTTGTATATCGTATTTTTATCAAGTTTCAAAATTTTTGAAAAAAATGACCAAAATGCCCATATGTAGTAGAAATTACTTTTTCATTGTTTTTGATTTAAAATTAATCTACCTTCATCTAAATATGATATTTAGTAACTGTTGCTCACAGGGGAAGTGGAAAATTGATATTAAAGCCTTACGAGGTTTCGATTGGCATTCCGAGTAATGAATGTCTATTGGGACATCGCAGTGGTTGTCATGGGCTCGATGGGAGCTCCAGGTCAGACAAACATACTCCAAAAAATATGAAAAAATCATTTTTGCTTATCTAAAAATCAAAGGAATCATTATTGCCAATTTTTATTTCCAAAAGATTATTACATAAAAATTTCATATTTCGATCCTTTTTAGACTTAAAAATCTTTTTGCTTTAAAGTGACAAACAACTTAAAATGTCAATGAATTATTTTAAAAGGTTAAAGCTAAGTTCAATATTTAAAACATGAAACCTATATGCTCTCCTAAGGATTTCCTAACTTATCCTTTTATTCAAGATGGGATTTCACACAAGTGGTATCAAAGCCTAACCCTTGAAATTTAGGGTTAACATCCTAAGAGGTAGAACTAATGGCTAGCCAAAGTTCTAACGCTGTAAAAGGTCAATCCGCAAGTGCCTTCCCTATTGGTACATGCCCTTAAGCTAATTAGATTGTTAGTTAATGCATATTTAATCGCATAACCATATATGATAGAGGTTTTTCTTCCTGTTAGTGCAATAATAAAGAGTTATTAAGTACTAATTAGATGAAGCCCATGGAACATAAAGGCCTATGTAGAGAATTGTAAAGTTGTTATAATTATACGATCACTATGCATTAAAGCCATGTGTCTAAAATTGTTGTTCGTCATTGTATTGTCTAGACAGGGCATTGACAATGCTCAAAGACTAGTACATGTTAAGCCTTCTTACTTGGGAAGTAAACAATTGATCTCATAGATTAAAGTATATGAGATACTTGAGGATAACATGTAGGTGCTTGTTAAAGAACAAGTTCACCAAACATGACCTGCTATGAGAACTCCATTTGGTATTTCACTCAAGTATGTATGAAATATTTTCTCATGTGATAGTCGTGTAATTAGTCCTTAGACTTGAGACACCAAGTCATCTTGTATGGGGAATAACATTCTTTGATTTCACCCTTACGGGTTTAGAAGTGACCAGATGCCTAAACAGGGTGTTTTTAAGTATGCTATGAAGCATGCGAAGGTGAATGAGTGGTCAAGAGAGGATTCGTCGCCCCAAGTGATATGAGGGGATGTATCTCATTTGTTCTCAATTCTTGATTAACTTGTATAAAGTCTTTGGGCAAAGCATGATGAATTTGACGAAAGTTAGTTTTCTAAATTCATAATGTTAGTCATAAATTATGAGAACTAATATGGAATGCTATAAGTAGACATTAAGCCATGCTTTATGACATCTATGATATTTGATTAAAGGATCGTATTTAATTAAGAAGCTTATCACAGAAGGGCTTTGTCAAATTCTTTAATTGACTCTCTAACATTTGAGTGGTCATGATGTATTGCTAAATGCCACCCATGATCTACAAATATAAATCAATTATCAAATTGATATTTGAGTAGGATTTATATATATTGTCAACATGTTAGAAGCCTAATGGGTCACACACATTAAGTAGCATGATTGGGATTAAATAAGATTAATTAATTAAGCTGAACTTAATTGAAAGAGAACAAAATAAAGTGGAAACTTAACTAAGTTCACAAAGACTTAATTAAATTAAAATACAACTATTGTATTTAGGGTTACAAATAAGTTTTGGCTATATAAATATGTTATGTTAGCAAACTAAAGCTCTAAGCCTCCAACCACTTCTTAACTGTTTCATAAAATAAGAAAAGAAAAATAGTTTTCTGTGTTTGACAAAAATAAGATTCGGTAAGAATTTTTGGTCTTTTTTGTTTTTAAAGCAAAACTTACTAGCATAAATAAAAATCCTACCTTTGAGAAAGTCTTATTCGATCACTGTGTGGATTACTGTTAGAGGCCAAACACTTAGGTGGCTAAAGATTCAACAAATCCTAAAGATGAAGAAGCAAATATTTTAATTTAATTGGCTATTGATTAGAAATCTAGAGAAAGGTATGTAACTCTTAAACTTATCAGTGCTCATAATTAATTTGAAAGTTACATGAAAAACACAAACATTGATCTTGTAGGATTTGGCTGTTTCTCTGATTAAATGCTAGTTTATTTTTTTGTTGCATTATATTTTTAATTTATTGATTATTTTCATATTTGAGCATGAGGTCGAATCCTAGCACTCCCTTCACCAACGTCATGGCATTGTGGCTTCTATTCCTACTATGATGCTTTGTTGTATCTTGGCACCACAAACTTGTGCAATTCAAGGTCGTGACCTCATTTCCTTCTTGCTACCTTGTGCAGAACTAGAGCAGTCCATCCTCTTCCAATGTCATTTTCACTTTAACCTAATTTGACCTAGGCAACGTAGTTTCCCATGGTTTTGGCCCTATCTCTTCGCTTTCTAATGGTTTAAGAATCATGTGAATTGGACTTCTGTAGCTCATGTTATGATCAAAATATTACAACATATATGAGTAAAGCCATTGTCATACATTCATGGATTTTTATAAAATTTCGTAAAAAAATAGTAAAATAAATCAACAATAACTAAACTTAAAATAATTTAAAGTAAAATAACAAAATTAGATTAAACTAATCAACATGTATTGAACTAAATTAATAAAAATAACTAAAATACTTAAATTTCAAACATAAAATCTCTAAAGATTTAGCAACTTAAGCCCCTAAATTATAGTAGAATAACTTTATATAATAGAGTTATCACACCCGCAAACTTAAAATTTTTCTTGTCCATGAGCAAAATATAAACTGAAATGCAATAACATAAATGAAGTAAACAACTTAACTAGAGATAAATTACACCATCTCAATAATCACCTTTAATATCTTCATAAGTTAATCCCTATTCTCAACTCTAAGTAATGCATAACTATTATTTAAGATCATATTTCAATTCAAATGCAAGCTCATCATAAGATAGATTTCTTTATGTGTGTGCAATCATTTCACCAAGAACATCATAAAATCCAGATAAGTTTATATACATGAAAAATTCAAATTAGTACAAAAGTTCCATATAGTTGCTTTTCATCTCTCCTTTTATTAATGTAGACTACTACTAAATTAATGATCATTAAGTCTTTATCAAGGTTGTAATGTATGGCTAGGGTCAAGGTAGGATATGAAATATTAATGTGGCTTAAATCACCTTAATCACATAGTCATTCTAAGACCTATAAAAAGCTTTACTTTCCTTTACCAAGTACATCCCTTTTATATCAAAATTTTCTTTTGTTCAACACTTCATTCATTTTGCTCTTTCTTTTTCCCTTTTTCTTTTTCTCGATATTACACCTCAAAATTTATTTCTTTAATTGAGTAGTAAAATGAATACAATCATACTTCTAATCTTCCAATCACCTTTCATGGTTACTCCTTTTTTCACTATCTAGCTCATTGCACTTCCTAAATTAACTTATGCACTTAGGAATGAGAGGTGCAAAAATTTGAAATTTTTTATGCAAGGGTTTAGGCTAATAATTAAGTGTTTAACCAAAGAAAAGGTTACATTAGGCTCAAAGGGGAATTTTACGGATAAATATATAACAAAGTAGCACAAAAGGCTCAATCGATCCAAATATGGCCTAAATCATTTCCTTAACTAAGTATAGCCTATGTGAAATCCCACCTTAATGTAAATGCTAAGCTAAAAACTCATTATGTGACATGATGAGTATGTGTTTTGAGCATTCAAAACTAAGTTTTAATATTTGAAAAATTCATGTTTTGACGCATTAAGATGATTTGATAAATTTGGTGTTAAAAGGAGTCGAATTGGACATGTTTCTAAGGTTTATTTTTGTTTATTGGAGCTTATCTATCGATAGATATTCTTCATTTATAGATGATACAATCCAAAAAAGTTTTCTTAAAGCTGCCTTGAAAAATATCTATGGATAGATGACTAAATCTATCCATAAATAACCAGATCTATCAATAAGTGGCTCTCATTTATTGATATATAGTGAAAGCTTTTAAAAAGGGCTATGAAGCCCATCTATCGATAAATGTCCTTTATATTCATGTCCACAATTCCTTTTAATATTCACATATATATGTATGCACATATTTGCAAGCAACATAAAGACATTTATATATTCTTATGAACCACATAAAAGTGAAATATAACAATTTTTCTATATATTTCATGTATAGCTTTCATTTGAACATAAGCCATATCAAGCAATAAAGGGCTTGTTCCTATGCATAGTGTTAGACTTGAGCTACATCGAATTTTGATTTAACAAAAATCACATGTCTTCTTGAACTTAATGTCAAGCATTTGAAATTGTTTAAAAAGCCATGCATCCTCAAAAAACATCTTACAAGCTTTCAAACAATGCATTTTTAGCTAAGAAATCAAGAGCAAACATGCCTTGAAACTTTTATTTCAATATAAGTACAAGGTAATGAGAAAGTAGCTAGAGTGAAGCACCAAAAGATTAAGGAAACCTTAAGACACAAGTCATGAATTTATCTTAGTGAAGATAAAGTTGATTTAAAGGTTGAAATGGTGCAAAACTTGAAGATTATGAAGTTATAGTCAACCTTGAAATGTCTATAGTCGACCTTATTCTAGAAAGATCATGCAAATCAAGTTTTGAACAAACAAAGTTGACCCTGGACCAAGTATTGTCACGACTCGAAACTCCTCATTGGGCCCATGACAACCGCCGCAACGTCTCGATAAGCATTCATACCCTGAATACCGATGGAAACCCCGCAAGGCTTAGCATCAGTTTTCGCACTTCCCTAGTGAGCAATGATTATAAATTTTCACATTTCAAGAAATCACAAATCATTTCCAAACCAAAACGATAAAATACTATTTTTCGGCACACAAGGGCATTTTCGTCATTTTCCTTCAAGATTTCTAAACTTGACCAAAAACTTAGAAAGTGAGTGTAAAACACATAATTCATGATTTAAAATAAATTTAGACTTCTAAAACACTCTTTCTGAGTAAAATTATAACTATTAAAATATAATAAAATATTCAAGAAAATAGGCTAATTTCTTATAAAATAATTTTTTTATAGAAATATCGATAAACAATTTTTGGGACGTAAAAGTAAATTATATTCATACATATTAAAATACAGATAACCAAAGTATAAAATTTTAGTTACAGTGATACATTGGCCCCCAATTGACCAAGGAGATGCATGATTGTGAACTCTTACTTTCTAGACTGTAACTTCAAGATCGTCTTTCGACCAAATCAACTGCCTATAAACTATCTCGAGCCTAAAAAATGTATAAGAAGAAGGGTGAGAATATAAAATCCTAGTGAGTAAACAGATACCATCTAAATTGTCTAAAGTCGAGTAAAAGGAGACAAATTTAAATTTATTCTTTGTATCACAATTCACCTAATCGTAACTCATTTTAACTGAGTAAAATAGAATTATTTTACTCAAATAATTACTAGGGCTTATGTTCAAATAAATAATATGGCTTATGAATTTCTCAAAATCTTAACTTGGCTCTTGCCAAAATCCTTCTCAGGGATACCCCAGCCGAGACATTTAATCGAGACCGCCAAGGCTGTTCAGTGTAGTATACACATGAACATATTTTTATATTAAAAATAGTATCTAGCCATTCCTTGGCGTTGGCTGTGTCTCACTCTCACGCGATAGTCCACGTGGAGTGCACTTAAACTTTACCTCCGGATATGCCCTTCACACGGCTCTCCGATTGAGGTAAGGTAAATCTGATTCTGTGCCCCCACTCTTAGGCTGGCCCACAGAACCTCTACTGTAGGGATTTTCAATTATTTTATCTACCACCTTATTTATAAAATCCTAACACGATATGGCAATTGATCACAGTCTAGCCTCTTAAGGTTGAATACACAGTATAAATAATTTCAATACAAACCGGTTTAACCATTCATGCTCACATACTGCTATAAGCCATATTAATTAAAACATAATTTATAACACAATCAGGCAGTCTCCAATTACTCTAATTTCAAAACCAATTGTTCAATTTTCAAATCAATTTATAAAAATTCAATTTATTTCGTAAATCCAATTTATTTTATAAATTTCATAATTTTCTCGTAAAATCAACAATTCACCCAATAAAATGATTTTTTATAAAATTATTAAATTTAATAAAATCTACTCTAGATAATTAAGACGATAATAAGTTTACTCACAGTATTAGGAGTAGAAATACTCCTATTTTCGATCCTTGGGTGTATTCTCCTACCCGTGCCAAATAGCTCACCACCTCGACATAGAGTAAAATCAAAGAATTTATTATATTGCCCCTAAGTTAATATAAACTAATTCAAACTTTAAACTAATGTATGATATGTAATGCAAAATGTCTAGATTTTGTCTAAACTTCGTATTGACCTATTTCGGTCTTTTACCGGATAAATTAATATATACGTCTGATTTAGCTCAAATCAACTCCATTTCTTTTCTAATACTTCAATTCACCAAATACAAGCCAATTTACCTAAAATTCATTAGTTCCACCTTCACAATCCTTCTTGAAAAATTCAGCCATGGTAGGGCATAAATCATCGAATTTTTCCTACTCAATTCTTATCCCATAATTCATCATTTTCTAACCTATTTACTTGAAATAAAAATCAAATTCATCCTCACACACTCAAGGGTAAATTCGGCTAAGGAAGAATGGTGGGGAAAATGAATTTTTCTCTTGGTGTTTTGCTAGCTAACATGATAAACTAGCTAAAATCATCAACATATATTAAAATTAAATTAATCTAACAACTTTCTCTCTCTAAACACATATGACCAGCTTTAAATCCATCATGAAAACTTGCAATTTAACCACGAAAAATAACGAAAAATACATGGGTAAGGGAGAAATCAAGCTAAGGATGAAAAATCTTACCTTTTTGTTCTTGAATTTCTTGAATTTCCTTACTTTTTCTTGATTTTCTCTTAGTTAGGGTTTAATTTTGTGTTTTCTCTCTCTTCCTTCAGGTTAGGCTGACTCTTTGGGGAAGAAGGCTGATGAAAATTGGCTTGTTATAAGCCTAATAAAATAATATTATCTTATTATCACTTTTTAATATTTTATTAATTTATTTTTTTATTAGTCTTCCATAGAATTCTTTTTTCCACCAAACATTCCTCTTCACTTATCCATGTCTTAGATGAAGTTTCTAAATTTTTCCAAAGTCTTGGTGGAGTAATTTTGTAAAATTACACTTTTACCCCTGTAAAAGTAAAAAATTACATTTTTGCCCCAAAAATTGAAAAATTGCTAAAATGTATATTTTTTACTCCTCATACTCATATCATACTCTAATAAATCAAATTTGATCCAATTCCTCTAGAAAATTCAATTTTTGTCCTTGGGTGATAAAATTACGATATTGCCCTTATACTCCGAAAAGTACCGAAATTACATTATTTTTACTTTTCAACCTCAACTAATGCTTCAATTGATAAATCTTAATCAAATGGGGCCAAAATCTTTTTCTAAAAATTTCTGTTTTGTCCTCTAGTGGTAAAATTACCATTTTACCCTTATGCTCCAAAACTACCGAGAAATTAAATTTATCACTACCAAACTTCATTTTATACTCCAATAATTATATTATACTTCAAATGATTAATCTTGGTCGAATGTGATCAAAATATTTTATTGAAATCTCCATTTTATCTTTAAATGGCAAAATGATCATTTTGTCCCTGATCGGTCAATTTTCTCGATTGACTCCAAACTGGACCTTGAACTCCAAATCACTGTTTTGAGTAATCCCTGGACTGTGAAATTTCCAATTTCATCTTAAAATCCTTATTTTTGATTAGTTCGAGATATAAATTGACTTAATTGTACTTCTAAGTACAATATCGACTTTTATCCATTTTTTCTAAGATATTTTAATATGCAGGCATACTGTCAAATATGTAAATATCATGACAGATATTTTAGGGCTGGGCTTGACAAGTGTAGTCGACCGTAACGAGTCAAAAACATTAAAAAGTCAACTTCACACAGCCATAGTCGAGTAAGAGAAGGAATAGTCGACCTTGACAAGTTAAAGATCAGAAAAAGTCGAGATCACATAGCCATAGTCAACCCTAAGTGAGTCACAGTCGAATATAGAAGGCTAGAATTACAAATCACATGCTCTTAGGAAGTGGATTGACTAGAGAAAGCTTATATTCGATTGTGGAAGCCTTAATTGAGAAATTTGAAGAACACAGTCGACCCTAGGATTGTCATAGTAGACTTTTAAGTTTCGACAACTCTTATATTTGATTCAAATTTGTGTCTAATCACTTCAAATCTTGCCCTAACTATAAATAGACACATTTAAGCCATTTTGTAGTAGAGAACACTTGAACCAAAGCTTCAAACCCTAGAGAGACTACCCACAGGCTTATCTTCACTCTTTATCATCCTTTTAGTCTTCCATTAAGCTTTCAAAGTTGAATCCTTGCTCTATTCAAGCAAAACTGTCACGACTCGGAACTCCTATCGAGCCCGTGACAACCGTCGCGGCGTCTTGATAAACACTCATTCCCTGCAATGCCAACTGAAACTGCGTAAGGCTTACGTATTGGTCTATTCATCTCCCCTATGAGTATTAGTTACCAAAATCAGGTTTTGGGGAAATAGGAACCAATTTCAAGTTAAAAACAATCAAAAAGAAAATTTTACTCCACAAGGGTATTTTGGTCATTTTTCTTTGAAATTCTCAAAACCGGCTAAAATGAAGTACTTGCGTGAAAAACACATATTTCATAATCAAACATAAGTTTAGATGTCTAAAACATTTATTTAAAGTGAAATGGTAACTATTTGGATATAATAAAAATATTGAATAAAATATTTTGTTTTCTTGTAAAACAATCTTTATAGAAAGTTACGTAAATAAATTTTGAGACGTAAAAGCAAAATAAATTCTTACATATTGTAGTAAAAATAACCAAAGTATGTAATTCAATATACATTGACTAGTGGGCCCCCGAACGACGAAATTGATCTAAGGTTGTGAGTCAAAAAACCCTTTGACTTCCAAGGTTGCAACTCCAAAATTCATCTCTCGATGATATCGGTTAACTACTGGTTAACCTAAGCCTGAAATGGATGGAAATGAGGGTGGTGAGATTATAAAATCCCAGTGAGTAAACAGATACCATCTAAACTATCTAAAGCCGAGTAAATAGAGACAAATAAAATATCCCATCATAATACATTTTTCATAGCTTGAAAATTCATCCCTACCCGTGTAAACCATTGTGTTGCATTAAATTTTCAACAAGGCTTATGATTTTCTAAAAAGCTTGGCTCGTGCCAAAATCATTCTCATACTTGGTTCTCAGGCATACCTTGATCAGAGGCATCCAATCGAGTCCACCAAGGCTGTGAAAATTTCATAAATGCTCAAAACACAGCCGTTCCTTGGTGTTGGTTGAGTCTCACTTCCACATGGTGGTTAGGCGTGAAGTGAACTCAAACCTCACCTTATGAGATACCCTACGTGCCTCTCCAATCAAGGTATGAATCAGTCGTGTTTATTATGCAGCCTCTAAATAGGCTGGTCCGCGAAAACCCACCATTGCAGTGTAGAAGGAACCCCACTATAACAAAAAAATCACAATAGCATGGCATGGTAATTTCATTATTATCCAATTTATCGAAACAAAGCAGACAGTTCACATTTCTCAACACAATTTTCGAATCAGCCAGTCATGCCATATTTACCATAAGCCATTCAATTAAATTCATAAATTTGTAATACAAACAAGCAGTCTCCAATTACTCTATTTTCAAAATCGAACATTCGATTTTTAAATCAATTTATAAAAAAATGATTTATTTTATAAACTCAATTTATTTTATAAATTCATATTTTTCTCATAAAACAAGAAATTCACCATTTAAAATAATTTTTTTCACAAAACCGTCAAATTGAATAAAAATTACTCTAGATAATTATGGCAATAATAAGTTTATTCACAGTACTAGGAATCGATGTACTCCAAATCCCAGTCTTCAAGTACAATCTCTGTACTTTTACCAGTGTAGTTTGCTCACCATCTATCCACAATGTACAGCAAACAATTCACTGAATTGGTGCTAAATTAATATAAAACCAAATCAGGCTCTGTACTAATGCGTAAAATGAAATATGAAATGCTCGGCTGACTATCTAAATATGGTATATTTTCTAATTTCCATTGTACACCTAAATAAATCAATATTGGCCTCATTTGATTTTTTTCACCCGATTAATTGCCCAATATATGCAATTCAACTCCAATTAATTTTTATTTTTCTTTCAATACTCTAATTCATCAATTACTAGTCAATTAACATGAAATGTGGCAAAATCATCTTCACATTTCATTTTGGAATATTCGGCCAATGTGTATTCACCACCAATAAAATTTTTCTAGCTTGATTCTCACACCAATATTCATCAATTCGTAACCAATTCCACTTAGAATGAAATCAATTTCAACCTCAACACATTACATGAAGAATTCAGCCAATGAGGACTAAATATGAGATTTGTGATTACATGCTAAATGTCATCGATTTCGGTTTCTATCACCATGATTTATTAAAACCATTATATCCTAACCATTTAACGTAAAATGCCACAAACTCATTTCCAATATTCACTCCTCAACATTCGGCCTTGATGGGTTTCCACAGAACATGTGATTTTCTCACTTAATTTTATTCCTAAACATGACTAACTAACTAAAAACACTAACATATCTTAAAATCAAATAAATCCCAACATCATTCTCTCTCCATACCGATTCGGCCAGCCATGAATCCACTATGAAAACAAGTAATTCAACCATGGAAATGAGAAAATAAAGCATAGGAATGATAAAACACAAGCTAGAATTAAGAAACATTATTTTTAATCGATTGAATCCCTAAAATCTCACAATTTTCTCTTGAATTTCTCACTTTAGCATTTTGTTCTTCTTGTTTTCTTTCTTTCCTCTCTTTGGTCGACTCTTATGGGTGAAAATGGGTTGGTTTTTATGCCTTTTATAAAGAAAATAATAAATAAATAAAAGCTTGACAAATGGAAAAATCTCATTGGTCCAAAATTTTAAATTCTTATCCTTTTCTCTTTTATTTCTCCACCACACAAATATCATATTTATCCACACTAATAAAAAATAAATTCCTTGGTCTTGACAAGTGCTGTGGTGTAAAATTACAATTTTGCCCCCGAGGTGGCAAATTATGATTTTGCCCCTATGCTCCGAAAATACCGAGTTTGCAATTTTGTTCACTTTTTAACCTCAAATTATACTCCAAATGATCAATCTTAGTCAAATGTAGTCAAAATCTTTTCTAAAAATTTTCATTTTGTCCTCGGGTGGTAAAATTACTATTTTAAGTCAATATTCCAAACTGACTTCAAATCATCCCTCGAACTCCGAATCACTATTTTAAGTCATCTTTGGACTGTGAAATTCTCAATTTCATCTTTAAAATCCCTATTTAAGCTAGTTCAAGGTTTAATTCAGCTTAGTTGTACCTCTAGGGGCAATACCGACTTTTAATGCTTTTTCAAGGCATTCGAGTATACAAGCATTCCACCAAGTACATGGATAACATGATGCATATTTTATAAAGTCGAGCTTTACATAAACTTTCTTCTTTCACTACACTTAAGCTAAAATCTCTAGGATGTAGCCTTTATAAGAAAAATCTTTGCTATTGTTCCTTTGTACACACATTTTACAAAGGTTCTAGCTTAACCTTGAAAAGTTATATTTTAAGGGTTATTGATTCCCATTTAAAAAGCAAGAATCCTTTGTGCATTGTATGGGTTATCACTTGATTTTGTAAAAAACAATTATAAGGGTTACCATTTAATCTTATGAAAAAGTAAAAATCCCTTTGTGAATTATGTAAGGGCTATTGCTTCTCAATAAAAAGCAAAAATCCTTAATAATGGATTGAAATTCCTTTGTTACTGTGAGACCTTGTCGAATTTGTTAAAAGTCGGTATTGTACCTAGTGGTACGATTAAGTTAAATCGAACCTTGAACTAGCTCAAATAGAAATTCTAAGAGGAATTTGAAAATTCTGAAACCCATAGAATGACTTAGAGTAGTGATTCGGAGTTCAAGGTTTAGTTTGGAGTCAATCGAGAAAATTGATCGGTTAGGGACAAAACGATCATTTTACCTTTTGATGATAAAATGGTGATTTTAAGAAAATATTTGATCACATTTGACTAAGAATAATTGTATGAAATACAATTATGATTATTGGAGTATAAAATGAAGTTTAGTAGTGAAAAATTGTGATTCTCGATTTTTTTTGATCATAAGAGTAAAATGGTAATTTCTGCACTAGAGAACTAAAAGGGAATTTTTTTGAAAAGATTCTTACCCCATTTGATTAATATTGATCAATATTAGTGTTATTTGAGGTTGAAAAGTAGAAATAATGTGATTTCGGTGCAATTCGGAGTAGAAGGGCAAAATTGTAATTTTACCATCTTTGGGGCAAAACAGTAATTTTCCACCACTAAAATATTTTTTCCAGCCATGGTCATCTTTTATTCCCATCTTGACTTTGACTAATCATGTGGTGGAAAATTTTAGGAGAAAAAAAGAAAAAAAGTCAAAAAAGGTTAAAAACGGGCCAATGGCATTATGCCATATGGCAAGTTAGGTTATATTATTATTAAAGCCTAAAAATCAGCCATTAAAACCCATTTTCTCTCTCTAAATTTGGCACACACCAGATTCAAAGTAAAACAAAAGAGAACAACGAGAAAAACAAGAAAACCTAGGTGGAAATGAAAGGAAAAGTGTGATTTTCAAGGAAAATCAAATGAAAAAGTTAATATTTCTTCACTTTTGCTTATGATCTACAATACCCATGCATTTCTTTCCATTTTCTATGGTTGAGAGGCATGATATCATGATGAATTGAATTCTGAAAAAAGGGTATGGATAAGGATTTAATGTTGGATTGGCTTGATTCTAGACTATGTCAGTGTTTAGAGATAGGTTAGCATGTTAGTAAGCAAAACCATAAGAAAAAACTTGATTTTCCCCATGAATCTTTCAAGACCGAATATCATAGGTTGTGTTTGGAAAATGAAATGAATTGGAAAATGACAATTTAAGGTGAAAGAGTTAAATAGGAAAAATTACAGTGCTAATGCACTGTAATGGCTGAATTTTTCCATGAAGAAATGGAAAAGTGTTAATACTGAAATTGGCACTATTTAAATGGTATATGGTGAATTAACGTATTAGAAAAAGAATGGTGCAATTTGGAATCAAATCGGACGCATTGACCAATTTATCGGGTAATTGACCGAATTAAGTCAACACTGCGTTTAAGCGGTTAATCGAGTATTCTATGCATCCGTATAGAAATTAGGTTAATTTTATACCTAATTAACACCAACATAGTAATTAAATTATTGTGCTATTTGTCAAAGTGGTGAGTCCTCGGATAAAGGCAAGAAAATCACATTCGAGGATTAGCAGTCGAAACGATTGAATTCGACTCCCAGAAAACCTGTGAGTGAATCTACATCTCAAAAACGGTTTTGAAAAATGTGAACCTATTTGAATAAAATGCTTGAATGATTTTATTCAACCTTCTTTGAAAAGAACATGTACCATGGGAACAAGCTTTTCATGAAATATTATTTTATTGATGTGAAATTTGATTGTGTTGAATATTGCTCATCTATATGATGCTTATATGTATGGCTAAGAAATTTATGTGAATTCGATATAATCGTGCACGTGCGAAGTGGGAAATGCACATGCCTGTAATGGTGTGCAAAGTGGGGACAGTGATACGTAACGCCCACCATTTCCTAGAAATTCAGAATTGAGCAAAGTGGGGACAGCGACATGAAATGCCCATGATTTCTGGAACTTATCACCCGTGAACTTTGGTGCAGCGTGATTCGCTATCCAGGGGCTTGCAGGGATGGCGATACGTTACGCCTGCAAGTGTTCAGATAAATGTCTTTGTGTATATATATATATGAATGCTCAAGTCTTTGTGTATATATGTGATTGTATGGTATGTGAATTGCCTTAAAATGAGAAAAATGAGTTTTACATGAAACCCTCCTACGGATGAGCAAAACCCTTGCGCAGCGATGGGTTTTGATTTCACTGCACTACAGTAGAAATTTCGTTGCAACGATAATGGTCGATTTTGCTATCTAGCTAGACCAAATCTTGGGGTAAGTGGAAAAAGATTTAAATATTAGTTAGATCAAAAACTGTCTCATTTTCAACTGGTGCATCATGATTATCAAATTTCCTGATTGAGATTGCTTGTTCCCTTTTAATATTCACTCACTGAGTATTGTACTCACGTTTTATAAAAATTCATGTTTTCAAATTAGGAGACTGTTGGACCCTAGATTGAGGAGTCCCCGTAGTGCATCTCTTGGGTATGTGTCTGGCATTCGATAGTAATCCCCTTTATTGTAAATATCTCTGCTGGAAGTAATGGGTCTTTTTATATTGTGAAACTATGTGAATATGTGTATGCAATGTAAATTGCTAAATACATGACTAGTATAGTGCATGTATATTATTATCGAAATTGCCATTGTGTTTTCGCTATGTTCACACCCGGGAAAAGATGTGTTCGTATGCATGATATGATAGTGTTTGTTGAGCAAGAGTAAATGGATAGGCTTGCTTGGGCTTAATGAGCTATGCTCATTGAGCTCATGCACCGGTCATGGCCCGGGAAATTAGGTCGTGAAAAAATTGGTATCAGAGCCCTAGGTTGTTAGGTCCTAGTGTGTTATGGTCGGGTCCAGCGGAGAGTCGGGTCTTTATGTGGGATCTTTAATTATGAACTGTGAGGCGCGGCACATTTCATATTCTAGGAATCGCATAAATTCCTTGTCTTAGAAACCACCCTATTTCCGTAATTGTGTTTAATAACGAGTGTTGCTCTTATCTAGGTAATAATGTCGCCTAAGACGCGAGCCTCCTCGAGACGAGTGGGGGAGCAATATGTCCCCACTGAGATGACCGATAGGCCACGGGCACCCACCCATAGGAGACGAGGTAGACGTGGTAGGGTCACTAAGCCGAAGAGGGCAGATACACCCGAGAGTAGGAAAGAGGATGGACAGACTGTAGGTGAGACTGCTAGGCCACCGATTGGGGGGATTACTATTGAGGACTTAGAGGTGGGTCTGCAGGGAATCAATCGGGTTGTAGAAATGATGGCAGCCCGTATGGAAGATATACAGAAAATAGTAGAGGGGAGACATGTGGAGTAAGAGTCCCCTAGTTCCCAAGGCCAAACAGACCGTCAACCTCCCGAGAGTGACAGAGGTCAGGTAGAAGTTTCAGTCACTGACTTCTTAAAACTCAAGCCTCCCTCATTTATGGGTTCAGATGCATCAGAGAGACCTCAAGTTTTCTTAGACAAGATGGAGAAGATTTGTAATGCTATGGGATGCTCTAGTTCTATATTAGTGGAACTAGTAGCTTTTCAATTAGAGGATGTAGCACAAGAATGGTACGACTCCTTGCGAAGGGGTAGGCTGACAAGTGCTACATTGCTGACTTGGAATGAATTCAGTATAGCTTTCTTGGATCGATTTTTATCACACAGTGTGCGAAATGCCAAAGCTAGAGAGTTTAAGGCATTGGTGTAGACTCCGAATATGACAGTATAGGAGTATGATATAAAATTCACACAACTATCTCGGTATGCACCTTACTTGGTTTCCACAGAGGAGATAAAAGTCCAAAGGTTCGTGGATGGGCTGGTGGAATCACTGTTTAAGGTTATGGCCTCTTGAGATTTTCATACTTACTCTGCGGCTGTGGATTGTGCTTAACGAATTGAGATGAAGACTAATGAAAGTAGGGTCACAAGAGATAGAGCAAAACGGGCCAAGACAGATGGTTATCAAGGTCACAGAGATTTTGGTTGTGAGATTTCATCTTTTAGCCGTTAAGGCCTACAGAGGGAGTCAAGGTTACCCCAACAGGGGAGTGATATGGCGAGTACCAACGTTGGGTCAGGCAGAGAACTTTTAGTGGAAGGAAGCAGCAACAAGATTCTAAGCAGAGTAGTCAGGCTTTTCCTTTCTGTGATATTTACGGAAGACAGCATAGAGGACGATGCTATATTAACACAGGAGTTTGTTTTGGTTGTGGCCAGCCTAGATACATTAAGAGAAATTGCTTGATGGCTCAACAACTGCAAGGTTCGGTTCACGATTTTACTCGGCCAACTTTGTCTGCTCCTTCGGTAACTATCTAACTGGCCAAGAAGTTAGCGAGACATGAGGTAGAGGTGCTGGTGCTTCTTCTCGGGGTAGACCAGCTGGGTCTAGACATCAAAGTTCTGCAAGAAGAGGCCAGGCAAGGGTATATGCCTTAACTCCCCAAGATGCTCAGACGTCCAATGCAGTAGTTTCAAGTACTCTTTCCATTTGTAATATGGATGCTAAAGTATTGTTTGACCTTAGATCTACTCACTCTTTTATCTCTCCATGCTTTGCACGTTGATTAGGTAAAGAATGTGTTAGGAGAGAAGAACAATTAGTGGTGTTTACTGCTTTAAAGGAGGCATTTGTGGCTGAATGAGAATATCAGTCTTGTGTAGTCTAAATCAAGAATAAGAATATCCTAGTGAATTTAGTGGTGTTAGACACCTTGGATTTTGATGTGATATTGGGAATGGACCGACTGTAACCTTATCATACCAGTGTAGACTGTTACCATAAGATAGTTAGATTTGATTTCCCGGATGAGCCATCATTTAGCATCCAGAGGGATAAAAGTAATGTTTCGACCAACTTGATATCAGCCATATCTGCCAAAACGTTATTAAGGCAAGGTTGTCAAGGTTACTTGGCTGTCGTGAGGGATACCCAAGAAAAGGTCAGAGATATAAGTCAAGTGTCAGTAGTGAACGAGTTTATGGATGTATTTCTCGATGAACTACCGAGATTATGTCTAGAGCGGGAGATTGAATTTTGCATAGACTTGATTCCTGATACTAGACCCATATCCATACCCTCATATCGGATGGCACCGGCAAAGCTCAAGGAGCTCAAAGATCAGTTGGAGGATTTGCTAGACCAAGGTTTCATTCGCCCCAGTGTTTCACCATGGGGAGCACCAGTGCTATTCGTAAATAAGAAAGATGGGTCACTTAGACTATGCATTGACTACCGACAGCTTAATAAGGTAACAATAAAGAACAACTACCCCCTCCCAAGAATAGATGACTTATTTGATCAGTTACAAGGGGCACAATGTTTCTCTAAGATAGATTTACGATCTGGGTATCATCAATTGAGGATCCGGAATGAAGATGTGCCAAAGATTGCATTTCGGACTAGGTATGGTCATTATGAGTTTTTGGTGATGTCGTTTGGGCTTACTAATGCCCTTACTGCCTTTATGGATTTGATGAACCGAGCGTTCAAGCCCTACCTGGACAAGTTTGTAGTGGTGTTCATTGATGATATCTTGATCTACTCGAGGAGTAGAGAGGAGCATGAGCAGCATCTTAAGATAGTGCTTTAGATTTTGAGAGAACCTCGATTGTATGCCAAGTTCTCCAAATGTGAGTTCTGGCTTGAAAATGTTGCATTCTTGAGACATGTGGTATCTAAGGATAGGTTACAAGTGGATTTAAAGAAAGTCGAAGTGGTGGAGAAATGGCCAAGGCCAACCTCAGTTACGGAGATTAGAAGTTTTTTAAGGTTGGCAGGCTATTATCGTTGCTTTATCAAGGATTTCTCCAAAATAGTCGCCCCTCTGACCAAGCTGACATGAAAAGATACAAAATTTGTGTGGTCAAATGCTTATGAAGATAGCTTTGAGAAGCTTAAGAGATGTCTCACCACAACTCCAGTGTTAAGCTTACCACAGGGCACAGGGGGTTATACAGTATTTTGTGATGCCTCATTGGTTGGTTTAAGATACGTGTTAATGCAACACGGGAAGGTGATTGCATATGGATCAAGACAACTTAAAATGCATGAACAGAATTACCCCGCACACGATTTGGAGATGGTAGCAATCGTGCTTGCCTTAAAGATTTGGAGACATTATTTGTATGGTGAGAGTTCTGAGATATATACAGGCCACACAAGTTTGAAATATATATTTCAGCAGAGGGATTTGAACATGCAGCAACGTAGATGGATAGAGTTGCTAAAGGATTATGATTGTACTATTCTTTACCATCCCGGTAAAGCTAATGTAATGGCAGATGCCCTGAGTCAAAAATTGATGGGTAACCTAGCACATATCTCCATAGACAGGAGATTGTTGGTTAGAGAGATGGATAGCTTGGGAGACATGGCTGTATATTTGGAAGTCTCCGGCACAGATGCATTGCTAGCCCATTTCAGAGTGAGGCCTATCCTAATGGACCGAATTAAGGAAGCATAAAGTAAAGACGAGTTCGTAGTGAAGGTCTTAGAGGATCCTCAGGGGAAGAAAAAAAATATGTTTACCAGAGGCATGGATAGAGTATTGAGGAATGGAACCAGACTCTATGTGCCTGATAGTGATGGGTTGAGGAGAGAGATATTGGAGGAGGCTCACATGGCAGCCTATGTGATACATCTAAGAGCCACAAAGATGTATCAAGATTTAAAGGAAGTGTACTGGTGGGAAAGACTTAAAAGAGATGTGGCTGAGTTTGTCTCCAAGTGCTTAGTGTGTCAATAGGTTAAAGCAGAGCACCAAAGGCTTGCAAGATACTACAACCATTACCAGTGCTTGAATGGAAGTGGGAGCATATTGCAATGGATTTTGTAATTGGTTTACCTCGAACTAGTGGGGGTTATGACTCGATCTAGATCATAATAGACCGGTTGACGAAGTCAGCTCATTTTCTTCCGGTTAAGACCACTTATGGGGCTACTTAGTATGCCCAGCTCTATGTGGATGAGATAATACGGTTGCATGGCATTCATGTTTCTATAGTGTCAGACAGAGGGACACAGTTTACGAGTAGATTATGGGAAAAGTTACAGGAAGCATTGGGCACTAAGTTGAATTTTAGTATAGCTTTCCACCCCCAAACTGATGGACAGTCTGAACGAACCATACAGACTTTGGAAGATATGTTAAGGGCATGTGTAATAGACCTTGGAGTCAAATGGGGTCGGTATTTACCCTTAGTGGAGTTTGCTTACAATAACAGTTTCCAAACTAGCATCGAAATGGCACCATTTGAAGCACTATATGGAAGGAGGTGCAGGTCACCCATTGGATGGCTAGAGGTGGGTGAAAGGAAACTATTGGGGCCTGAGTTGGTGCAGGACGCCATCGATAAAATACGAATGATTCGCCAGAGGATGCTTACAGCACAAAGTAGGCAAAAGTCTTATGCTGATAACCGATGGAGGGATTTGGAGTTTCAAATGGGAGACTATGTATTTCTAAAAGTCTCACCAACGAAAGGGGTAATGAGGTTTGGCAAGAAAGGGAAATTAAGCCATCGGTATATAGGACCCTTCGAGATCTTAGAGAGGGTCGGAGTAGTGGCATATCTATTGGCATTACCGCTAGACCTTTCGAGTATTCACCCCGTGTTCCATGTATCAATGTTGAGGAAATATAATCCGGACCCTTCACATGTAATACGGTATGAAACCGTTCAGTTGCAAGATGATTTGACTTATGAGGAACAGCCGATAGCTATCGTTGACAGACAAGTCAAAAGGCTATGATCAAAGGATGTAGCCTCAATGAAAGTGTTGTGGCAAAATCACTATAGTGAAGAGGTAACATGGGAAGCTGAGGAGGAAATGCGGACCAAGTATCCACACCTCTTCGATATGTAAAGGTAAGCCACTCTATTTTACATTTAAATTCGAGGATAGAATTTCTATTAGCAAGGGAGAGTGTGAGACCCTGTCGAATTTGTTAAAAGTCGGTATTGTAATTAGTAGTACGATTAAGTTAAATCGAACCTTGAACTAGCTCAAATCGAAATTCTAAGAGGAATTTGAAAATTTTGAAACCCACAGAATGACTTAGAATAGTATTCGGAGTTCAAGGTCCAGTTTGGAGTCAATCGGGAAAATTGACCGATTAGGGATAAAACGGTCATTTTACCATTTGATGATAAAAATGGTGATTTTAAGCAAAGATTTGATCACAATTGACTAAGAATAATTATATGAAATACAATTATGATTATTGGGGTATAAAATGAAGTTTAGCAGTGAAAAATTATGATTCTCGGTATTTTTGGATCACAAGGGTAAAATGGTAATTTTGCCACTGGAGGACTAAATGAGAGTTTTTTTGAAAATATTCTTGTCCCATTTGATTAATATTTATCAATATTTGTGTTATTTGAGGTTGAAAAGTAGAAATAATGTGATTCCGGTACATTTCAGAGTATAGGGGCAAAATCATAATTTAACCATCTCGAGGGCAAAATAGTAATTTTCCACCACCAGAACATTTTTTCCAACCATGGTCATCTTTTATTCCCATCTTGACTTTGACTAATCATGTGGTGGAAAAATTTAGAAGAAAAAAAGAAAAAAATCTAAAAGGGTTAAAAACGGGCCAATGGCATTATGCCATGTGGCAAGTTAGGTTATATTATTATTGAAGCCTAAAAATTAGCCATTAAAACCCATTTTCTCTCTCTAAATTCGGGACACACCAGATTCAAAGGAAAACAAAACAGAACAAGGAGAAAAACAAGAAAACCTAGGTGGAAATCAAAGGAAAAGTGTGATTTTCAAGGAAAATCAAGTGAAAAAGGTAATATTTCTTCACTTTTGCTTATGATGTACAATACCCATGCATTTCTTTCCATTTTCTATGGTTGAGAGGCATGATATCATGATGAATTGAATTCTGAAAAATGGGTATGGATGAGGACTTAATGTTGGATTGGCTTGATTCTAGACTATGTTAGTGTTTAGAGATAGGTTAGCATGTTAGTAAGCAAAACTGTAAGAAAAAACTTGATTTTCCCCATGAATCTTTCAAGACAGAATATCATAGGTTGTGTTTGGAAAATGAAATGATTTCATTTCAAATGAAATGAATTGGAAAATGACAATTTAAGGTGAAAAAGTTAAATAGGAAAAATTATAGTGCTAATGCACTATAATGGCTGAATTTTTCCATGAAGAAATGGAAAAGTGTTAATGCTGAAATTGACACTATTTAAAAGGTATATGGTGAATTAAGGTATTAGAAAAAGAATGGTGCAATTTGGAATCAAATTGGATGCATTGACCAATTTATCGAGTAATTAGCCGAATTAGGTTAACACCGCGTTTAAGTGATTGATCGAGTATTCTTATGCATCCGTATAGAAATTAGGTTAATTTTATACCTAATTAACACCAATATAGTAATTAAGTTATTGTGCTATTTGTCAAGGTGGTGAGTCCTCGGATAAAGGCAAGAAAATCGCATTCGAGGATTAGTAGTCGAATCGCTCAAATTCAACTCCCAGAAAACCTGTGAGTGAATCTGCATCTCAAAAATGATTTTGGGAAATGTGAACCTATTTGAATAAAATGCTTGAATGATTTTATTCAACCTTCTTTGAAAAGAATAGGTACCATGGGAACAAGCTTTTCATGAAATATTATTTTATTGATGTGAAATTTGATTGTGTTGAATATTGCTCATCTATATGATGCTTATATGTATGGCTAACAAATTTATGTGACTTCGATATAATCGTGCACGTGCGAAGTGGGAAATGCACATGCTTGTAATGGTGTACAAAGTGGGGACGGCGATACGTAATGCCCACGATTTCCTAGAAATTCAGAATTGAGCAAAGTGGGGACGACGACACGTAACGCCCACGATTTTTGGAAATTATCACCCGTGAACTTTGGTGATGCGTGATTCGCTGTCCAGGGGCTTGCAGGATGGCCATATGTAACGCCTGCAAGTGCTCAGATAAATGTTTTTGTGTATATATATATGATTGCTCGTGTCTTTGTGTATATATATAATTGTTTGGTATGCGAATTGCCTTAAATTGAGAAAAATGGGTTTTACACGAAACCCTCGTACGGATGAGCGAAACCCTCGTGCAGCGACGGGTTTTGATTTCCCTTCGCTGTAGTAGAAATTTCGCTACAGCGATATTGGTCGATTTTGCTATCTAGCAAGAACAAATCCTAGGGTAAGTAGAAAAGGGTTTAAATATTAGTTAAATCAAAAACTATCTCATTTTCAACTGGTGCATCATGATTATCAAATTTCTTGGTTGAGATTGCTTGTTCCCTTCTAATATTCACTCATTGAGTATTGTACTCACGTTTTATAAAAATTCATTTTTTCAGATCATGAGACTGTTGGACCCTATATTGAGAAGTCCCCGTAGTGCATCTCCTAGGCATGTGTTTGGCATTCGGTAGTAATCCCCTTTATTGTAAATGTCTCCGCTAAAAGTAATGGGTCTTTTTGTATTGTGAATACAATATAACTATGTGAATATGTGTATGCAATGTAAATTGCTAAATACATGACTGGTATAGTGCATGTATATTATTATCGAAATTGACATTGTGTTTTGACTATGTTCACACTCGGGAAAAGATGTGTTTGTATGCATGATATGATAATGTTTGTTGAGCAAGAGTAAATGGATAGTTTTGCTTGGGCTTAGTGAGATATGCTCATTGAGCTCATGCGCCAGCCATGGCCTGAGAAATTGGGTCATGACAGTTACCAAGGGAGTGGATGTAGGCATTGAAAAAGCCAAACCACTATAAATTGTTTGTATCTTTCGTTAGTTTTTGCATTATTATTTATTATATATACTTGCCTTAGAAAATGGATTTATATTGATTTTTTGTTTTTCTCTTAGAAAAATATTTTTGCTTGATTCATTATTTTTATACTTAGCGATTTATTGTTGGAAATTTGTTTTTGGTGTTAGAAAACTGTATCACCTCGTACTTTGATATGGTAGCTAATAAAGCTTAATGAGCACCAATTGAGGTTAATTAGAGTGTTTAAAAGTGAGGAAGGGTGAAAGGAATAGTTTGAAAGAAAATATTTCACGCGCGAAGAAATAGTAATTAAATAATAATATTTTTATTGAGGATGAATTAGTGAGTTAAAAGATGATTCGAAAGTGAACCGGGGTAAAGTAAGATGTTTTGGAGCTCTAGAAGGCTAGTGGAAAATTTAAAATAAAATAATATTAAAACATTAATATTTTATTAATTATGGAAATTAGTCATGAAGGAGGAGTATACGACTAATCCAAGTGGGGGAGAAGAAATAAGAAAGAATTTCGAAGAAAAACGACATTAGCAGGGCCCGTGTGCCTTTATTAAATAGAGCACAAGCAAGTAAGTAAATATTTAAATATTATGGTGACACCTTGATGAAGTGCAACTTTGATATTTTGATTGTACATGTGTAAAGAAAGAAAGATAGAAGAAAATTGGAATTTAAAACTTGTTGGAAGCATCAAATTTTAAAAGATGAAGGTTTAGAGGGTTACAAGGTAAATAAAAGAAAGTTTGAGGACTTATGTGTAATTTTAATATTTGGAGGCTAATGAAGATTAATTAGCCAAGGAAAGTTAGATTATGTGGGGTATAAGATGTATGAGAGAATTCACTATTAGATGCAGGTCATTGCATGCAAAAAGGAGGAAGATAGTGGCAAACATGTGGGACCTCACCATGTGATAGTTGACTAAGGGAAAAAGAAAAAATGGTATTTAAATGGAGAAAACCATGGTTTGGCAAGGATAGCCCATGGTAAATAAGTAAGAGAGGTGATGTGATTTGAAGAGAAAAAGGCATAAATATAATATTTATGGAAAGAAAACAAAGAAAGGTGATTGAATGGCATGGCATGTAAATTAAAAAAAAATGAAAAGGAAATGAAGAAAGAATGGAAGCGATAAGTGGGTGGAATGGTCAAAGGCTTTTTATTTTGTGACTTTAACACCTAAAAGGAAAAAAAAATAGGCCAAAAAATGAGCAAACCTTAGGCAATCCACCTTTGAAGAAAAGTAAAAAGAAAGAAAAGGAAAATAAAGGAAAAAGGGGGCATTAGGCAAACCGCCCATGAGTGAACAAAAATAAGAAAAGAAAACCATTTTTTCTCAAGGCTAGGCCTTGAGAAGTTTGCCACAACCATGAAGGAAAAGGAAAAGAGAAAGAAAGAAAAAAAAAAGGAGAAAGGAAAGGAAAGAAAAGAAAAAAGAAAAAGAAAGAAAGAGATGAAAGGCACGGGTTTGCACAAAGTTAAGATAAAACCGTGAGGTTTCCTCCCTCACCTTGCAAATTTGAGTTGTTTCATCACTCAAAGAGTCTTTAATGCTCAAGAGAGAAGCCATGGAGAGTCAATGAAGGAATAAGCTTAGTTTTGGTGGTTTAAGCAAGGAAAGGTAAGGATTTTGGTTTTTAGCTTGCATAATATTTGGAAATGAGTTGGTGACTAAGAGAAATGTCTTATGGGAACAAAGATCAACTTGATTGGAGAAAATTTGGTGGCATGCAAGCCACCAAGCCCAGAGGTGCATGGTAGATTTAAAGTGAAAGAAAAGTGGTAAGTTTAATGCTATATTTTGAGGTCCACAACTAGTCTAATATTGTGAGGAATAATTGTACAATTGTTGATAGCTTGGTGAGTGAAATATTGGAGGAGTATTAAGGTTATGAATGTTAGTGTGCTTGGATGAATATTGATGTTATGCTTAGAGGTAGCATATGAATGTAAATTGTGGTGCATGCAAACTTAGAGAAAATGCTTGATAAGAGTAGATTTATAATTACTATCATGTATGATTGTGTAAGTGTGAATTAACTATGGAAACTTAGTTAAGAATTTATTTGTTGATTTGCTACCATCCATGAGCACCTAAGTGAATTGGGTTTGAATGGTTGCTAGGAAACGTATAAATAGAGAAAGTGAGCTATAGTGGCGTGCCAGACCAAGTAAGGAGTGACTGGCAAATATGATTAGTTATATACGTGCATGAATCAATAGTGATGTAGCATCCCACTATTGTGAGGTGAGTAGGGCGTGTCCATTTTAAAATTTCCATAGCTATATATATACATATTGGTTTACATTAAATGCAAAATTGTGTAAAGCATAAGATGGTAGAATCCTAGGTATTTTATGGATGCAAGTTGTTTTGGAAGTTGGTTTGGATATATCTATAGATAGACTATATATGTGTTTTAAAACCAAAAAACAAGCCTTTTTATGATGTTTGCATCAAAATTCATGCCTTGTGTTTTTATGTGATATACATAGATAAATGCATTTGTCAAATGATTTAAAATGCCAGTTTTGAGTACCGATTTTATTTTGACCTTTGTACAAAGAGTTTACACAATGCCATTTAAATGTGAAAAGCAATTTGAAGGATTTTCGAACTTGGATTTCAAATGTTTTATGACAAAAAGCCTCGAAAAACTTGATTTCGTTTTGAAAATGGTTTTGACAAACCAAAGGCGTCGAGAATAGGCTGGATGTCACTTCGGTTAAGTGTGACCCACGTGCACGAGTGAGCACTAGCTAGAGAACCTTTGGGCTACCAACAGGCTGTTAGACATGGCTGGGGTAATAGTTTGTGATATACATGGCAAGGCCATAGGTTGTTATATGTGGCTAGGCCATTAGTGATATTCGTGATTACGATTGCTTGATTTCTCTGATGTCAGCCAACATTGTCAAAACTCCCATGACATGTGGGAATCTGGTGGAAAAGATGCTCTCAGATGTTATTATGTGGAAATGGGTCCATGTGTTGATATTATGCTTCCCTACTTGATAGCCTTGTGAGTTTTTCGATGAATACAATTTTACAAGGTGGAGAGTTAAGATTTTCTCTACAGCTCCCCTTATTTGAATAAAAGCTTTCAGTGCTTATTTGACAATCATGAATTGGTTTATGTGGCCTTATAAGTGGATTTGTTTTCATGCCACAAATTTTGGGAGTGTGCATACTTTTAAATTGTTTCCCGTACTTTGATAACAAGTGATGTTTTTCAATGATTGAATCTTGTTCTGCCACACCTATTTTCGACATCATTTTGTTAAGTGAAATATTGCATGTTGATTTTACAACATCACATTTACCAGGCATAAACACTTTATCTATTGATTTAATGTTTCTAAGATTATTATTTTCATTCCGGTTTTATCATTAAAATGATCTACATTATGCTTATTTCCCATTTACTCCCTACTAATGGAATCGATGATCACCGAGTTTGTGAGACTCACTCCCTTAGTTCCCTTTTGTAGATAGTGATCGGCTTAGCACGTAATCATCAGCGCTTATGGTCTATTATAGATAAGTAAAGGCTTCACATAGCATTTATTTCTGAGTCACTCCGCTGTTAGAGGTTGAGTCAATTGTAGCCCAATTTGATTGTAAATAGTGTTAGTGTAAATGTATAATTGGATATTAAACACCTTGATGTACTTTTACAATCATGTTGAATAAAAGTTGAGTTGATTTATCATAGTTATTGTTCAAGTTATGTTACATAAAAGATGTATGGTTCAAATAATTAAATAGATCGGTGGAACGGGTTCATTGTTATGCAAAGGTTTTGAATAAGGCTTGTTCAGGACTTGGCGGGTTTTTCGCAAGACTCGAATGACAGTAGCGACCAAGAAGCAGTCGTTACAAAAGCATTTTTGGGTGAAAAAGATTTGATTTTGATAAATAAAATTTTAAAGAAATTTTTATAGATACTAATTCAACCCCTCTTGTTATATTGTTATTGAGTCTTCTAAACTAACAATTGGTATCAGAGCTTAGTCTCAAATTTTGTAAGTCTAATTGCCTTTGAGAGATCCATTATAGAAGCTCAAATTGATGAAAATGAAGGTCACGCCAACCATGCTTGGTGAAAGTTAATCAATCCAAAGGTAACCCCTTTTTGTAGTTACAAATTATTCCTATTGGAAGAAATGTATGGAAATGTTTATTCAATCTATGGATCTAGATATTTGGGATGTCATACTAGATGCTCCATATGTTCCAAGTAAGGGGGTAGATGGCAAAATAGTTGTCAAGTATAGAAAAGATTGGATGATAACAATAAGAAATTTATTCAATTAAATTGTGAGGCTCGTAATACTTTTCTTTGTGTCTTTACGTTTGTAAGTTTGATAAAGTGTCTATTTGTTAAAATACAAAACAAATTTAGGACACCATAGAAACCACTTATGAGGGCACCAACCAAGTCAAGGAATCTAAAATTGGATTATTTACAAATGACTATAAGATTTTTAAGATGAAAGAAAATGAGTCTTTAATTGAGATGTTTGAGATGTTTACTAATATAGTTGGAGGTTTGAAGGCTTTAAGAAAAAACTTTCCTAATGCCCAACTTGTAAATAAAATTCTTCAAAGCCTACCCAAATTTTGGAAACCCAAAGAAACAACTATAAAAAAAGATAAAGACCTTAACAACTTAAAACTACAAGAGTTGATAGAATATTTACTCACTTATGAAATGACACCTGAGCATGAAATTTAAAGAGAATAACCTAGGAAACAAGAGGTCAAACAAAAAAGAATAGCTCTCAAATCTATAGTTAAGGAAAAAGAGAGAAACACTAAGAGTGATAGTGAAATGTATCGATACGTGTTGGGGTAATGAGCATTCTATTTGAAATGTATCAATACATTGGTCCAATGTATCGATACATTTAGTCAAGATACAGGCAAATGTATCAATACATCATTCAAGATAGGTAAACTGAAAAAAGGGCTTATAAGCAGTTCTGTGAGACCCTGTCAAGCTCAATTAAAAGACAGTATTGTACCGAGTAGTACAACTAAGTTAAATTGAGCCTTGAACTAGTTTAAATAGAAATTCTAAGAGGAATTTCAAAATTCTGAAACCCACAGAATAGCTCAGAATAGTGAATCGGAGTTCAAGGTCCAGTTTGGAGTCAATCGGGAAAATTGACCGGTTAGGGACAAAACGATCATTTTCTCATTTGATGATTTAATGGATATTTTTAGCCAAGATTTGATCACATTGGATCAAATATAATTTTATGAAATACAGTTATGATTATGGGATTATAAAATGATGTTTAGCAATGTAAAATTGTGATTTTCGATATTTTTGGAGTACAAGGGAAAATAGCAATTTTGCCACCAGAGGACTAAACGGGAATTTTTTTGAAAGGATTTTGCCCCATTTGGTTAGTATTGATTAATATTAGTGTTATTTGCAGTTGGACAGTGAAAATAAAATAATTCCGAGACATTTCGGAGTATAGGGGTAAAATCGTAATTTTACCATCACGGGGGCAAAATCGTAATTTTCCATCACTAGAACATATTTTTTCAGCCATGGTCATCTCTTGATCAGATCTTGACTTTGATTAATCAAGTGGTGGAAAAGAAATGGAAGAAAAAGTCAAAAAGTAAAGAAAATGGGCCAATGGCATAATGCCATGTGGCAACTTGTTTATTTTATTATAAAGGCCATAAAAATCAGCCTTAACCCTCATTTTCTCTCTCCAAATTCTGGACAAAACCGATTCAAAGGAAAACAAAAGAAGAACAAAAGGGAAAAACCATAAAACCTAGACAAAAATCAAGGGATTTCAAGTGTTTTTCAAGAATCAAGCAAAACCAAGGTAACTTTTCTTTAGATTTACTCTAACCCTAGCTTACCTATGCTTTTGTTCTTGATTTCCATGGTTAAATACTGAGATATCATGATGAAATGAATTCTGAAAAATGGGTATGAATAAGGAAATGATGTTGGAATAAGTTGAATTTAGACTATGTTAGTGTTTAGAGGTAGTTAAGCATGATTATGAACAAAAATGAAAGAAAGAAATTGATTTTCTTGGTTGTTCTTCAAGGCAGAATCTCATAGGGTGTAATTGGAAAATGAAATGATTTCATTTGAAATGAAATAAATTAGAAAATGACAATTTAAAGTGAAAAAATGTAGTAGGAAAATTTCGGTGTTAATACACCGTAATGTCTGAATTTTTATGTGAAGAATTTTAAGGATTTCAAGGCTGAAATTTTAGTTATTTAGAATGGTATGTGATGAATTAAAGTATTAGAAAAAGAATGGATCAATTTGGAATCAAATTGGACATAATAGCCGATTAATCGGGTAATCGGTCGAAATTAGGCAATATCGCGTTAAAGCGATAATCGGACTCATTTTTGCCTTTGCGTATCATGCGTTAGCAAATTAAATTAGTTTATATTAGTTTGGGGGCAATATAGTAAATTCTCTAATTTTATTTTGTGTTAAGGTGGTGAGAAGTTTGAGAAAGGCAAAGGAATCGTGATTGAAGACTGTTAATCTGAGTGCATCCGGATTTGTGAGACTGTGAGTGAACTTGCATTTCAAAATAATTTGGGGAAATGCACATTGTATTGAAATGGATAATTAAATGATTTATCCAAAGTTTTTAAAAATACGTGCCGGGAGCAAGCCCTTGATAAAAATGATTTTATGTGATGAAATTATGTGATATGCTTGAAGGCATGGAATTATGTGGTATGCTTGAAGGCATGAAATTATGTGTTTTTATAACATGTTGTCACATATGTGTAAATACGTGCAATGTATTGATATTTAATTGTGTTGATATATAAATGTACATGTGTACGATATGGGGGGAAAAACATGTCGATGATATTGGATGCAGAAATATGGTGAGTGAATCTGCATCTCAAAAACGGTTTTGGGAAATGTGAACCTAATTGAATAAAATGCTTGAATGATTTTATTCAACCTTCTTTGAAAAGAACGGGTACCATGGGAACAAGCTTTTCGTGAAATATTATTTTAACTGATGTGAAATTGATTGTGCTGAATTATGCTCCTCTAGATGATGCTTACTTTTATTGTTAGTAAATTATGTGAATTTGATGTAATTCTGCACGTGTGGAATGGGCAATACACATGTCTATAATGGTGTGTAAAGAGGGATGCTGAGTGATACCCCTCACCGAGAAATTCTCGCCCGGAAACTTGGAAGGGATGCTGAGTGATACCCCTTACCAATTGATTTCTGCCCATGAGCTTGGAAGGGATGTTGAGTGATACCCCTTACCAAATGATGTTCGCCCAGGTACTTGGTGGCAAAGCTAAGTGATACTGCTTGCCAAGTTCCCTAATAAATGTTTTTCCACTAAGGATAGTGAATATTTAGCAGTGTATATGATTGCTTATGTATTTGTGAATATATGTGTGATTTTATGGTCTGTGAATTGTTTTAAATTGTGGAAAAAGGGTTTAATACGAAACCCTCGTACGGTTAAGCGAAACCCTCGTTCTGCGATGGGTAATGATTACTCTTCGTTGTAGCAAGAATGCCTTCCAGCTATAGCGAAAATTGTCGATTTTGCTATCTAGCTAGAATAAATCCTAGGGTAAGTGGAAAGGGTTCAAATATTAGTTAGATCAAAAACTGTCTCGTTTTTAACCAATGCATCATGGTTATCAAATGTCCTGGCTAATATTGCTTGTTCCCTTCTAATATTCACTCACTGAGTATTGTACTCACGTTTTATAAAAAATTCATGTTTTCAGATCAGGAGCCTGTTGGACCCTAGATCGAGGAGTCCCTATAGTGCATCTCCTGGGTATGTGTTTGGCATTCGGTAGTAGTCCCTTTTACTGTAATTGTCTCCGCTGGAAGTCATGGGCTTTTGTATGGTGGTTATGTACATGTAATGTACATTGTCAAAGTTTTTATCTGACTGGTATGAATGTAAATGTGTGAGCAATGTAAATTGTTAAATACATGACTGGTATCGTGCATGTATATTAATGTTGATAATGCCATTGTTAATTGGCTTTGTATGCACACTGGGTGCATTACGTGTGGATGCCTCACACGAGTATATGTGGAATAAAGTAAGTGAAAATAGGCTTGCTTGGGCTTAGTAAGCTATGCTCATTGGGTCCTTGCACCGGTCATGGCCCAGGAATTGGGTCCTGACAAGTTTTCCCATTTGACAAAAATTGTTACTTGTCTCTCTCCCTAACCTTTTAACTCCCTTTGCCTAAATAGATTCTAAAGTGATTTAGAGCTAATCCAAGCTTGAGAAAATGTTTTAGAGGTAAGATTAAACATTTTTACTTATTATTTTTCAATTTAATCGATTAGATTCTAAGAAATCAAATTTCTCCAACTTAGGCAAATCTCCCTTGATTCAACTAGAATTTAGAGCTAAAATTCATCCAATCTAGATTTTAATGTATGGGTTTAGCTCATTATTGATGGATTTGAGTTTAAATAGTTGGATTGCTAAGATTTGATTAATTATGGGAAAGCTAGCATTTTTGAAAGCAAAAAATAATTAATATTTTGATGTTTTGATGTGTTTGAAGAAGGAAATAAAGTTAAATCAACTCGTTGGCAAGCTAGAGAATGATTAGAGGCTAAAGGTTGAAGCTTAGTTAGGAGTACCTCCGATTTGTCACTGTGTGTGAGACCATGTCAAGCTCGATTAAAAGATGGTATTGTACCGAGTGATACAACCAAGTTAAATCGAGCCTTGAACTAGTTCAAATAGAAATTCTAAGAGGAATTTGAAACTTTTGAAACCCACAGAATGACTTAGAATAATAATTCGAAGTTTAAGGTCCAGTTTGGAGTCCATCAGGAAAATTGACCGATTAGGGACAAAACGATCATTTTGCCATTTGATGATAAAATGGAGATTTTTAGCCAAGATTTGATCACATTGGACCAAAAATAATTATATGAAATATAATTAAGATTATTGAGGTATAAAATGATGTTTAGCAGTGAAAAATTGTGATTCTCGATATTTTTGGAGCACAAGGGCAAAATAGTAATTTTGCCACTATAGGACTAAACGGGAATTTTTTTTGAAAAGATTTTGCCCCATTTGGTTAATATTGATCAATATTTGTGTTATTTGAGGTTAGAAAGTGAAAATAATATGATTCCGGTACATTTCGCAATATAGGGGTAAAATCATAATTTTACCATCTCGGGGGCAAAACGGTAATTTTCCACCACCAGAACAATTTTTTCCAGCCATGGTCATCTTTTATTCACATCTTGACTTTGACTAATCATGTGGTGGAAAATATTAGAAGAAAAAGTCAAAAAAGTTAAAAAATGGGCAAATGAGCATGTGACATCTGCCATGCTTGATTATTATATCATTTTCTATAAAAATGTCACGACCCAATTTCCCGAGCCATGACCGGCGCATGAGCTCAATGAGCATAGCTCACTAAGCCTAAGCAAGCCTATTCATTTACCTTTGCTTAACAAATTTATTGTATCATGCATACATACACACATTTTCTCAGGTGTGAACATAGCCAAATCATAATGGCATTATCGATAATAATATACATGCACTATGCCAGTCATGTATTTAGCAATTTACATTGCATACACATATTTACATTGTTTGAGTGTATTCACAATACATAAAGACCCATGACTTCCAGCGGAGACATTTACAATAAAAGGGATCACTATCGACTGCAAGACACATACCTAGGAGATGCACTACGGGGACTGCTCGATCTACGGTCCAATAGTCTCTTGATCTGAAAATATGAATTTTTATAAAGCGTGAGTACGAAACCCAGTGAGTGAATATTAGAGGGGAACAAGCAATATCAACTAGGAAATTTAATAATCATGATGCACTGGTTGAAAACGAGGCAATTTTTAATTTAGCTAGTATTTAAACCATTTCCACTTAACCCGGAATTTATTCTAACCCGATAGCAAAATCAACGATGATCGCTGTAGCGGAAAGGCATTCTTGATACAATTGAATTTCTACTGCAGCGAAGCGTAATCGTAACTTGTCACTGAATAAGGGTTTCGCTCAACCGTATAAGGGTTTCGTGTTATAATCTTTTTTTCCTCAATTTAGATCAATCTACGATAAAGGAGAATTTCTCAGAATTCGCATATCATACAGTCATATTCTATCAGCATGCACACTATATCACCCACGTATATATATCAAATCACATGCCTATATACATCACATTTTCGTTCAATCAATATGTACACTGCACCCCTCCGCACAACCATATGACTAGGCAAAGGGTGCACTTCACCTCGCACAGGGGTCCCCTTGCGAGCAGTCCCTTCCCTCATCTTTCGAGATCTCTATTAGAGAACTCATACGGTGGGGGATCACACAGCACCCCATCATCTATAAGTCCCTTAAAATCATTCTCTCATGGATGGGAGATCACACAGCAATCCTATCCTCTATGAGCCCTAAATCATCATTCACTCATGGATGGGACATCACACAGCAATCCTATCCTCTATGAGCCCCAAATCATCATTCACACGTACGGTTATAATCATTACACAATATTATCTATCAATGCACAACATATATTCATAGGTATATAGATGTATACCCATATAATGTAATGACACCCAAATTCACAACAGCCACCTTTCACAATATAGAGACAATTTATCAAGGGCTTGTTCCCGAGACTTATTTCTAAATAAGAAATTAGGTGCAATTCATTCAAGCAATTGAATTAAAGTCCCCAAATCGACTGTTGTTTACAAACCATCACATAATAAGGGTTTCACAACCCGTACAATTCATATATGCATATATATCACATACAATTTCATTCACCAATCGCTTTATCAAGCAATATAGCAAAATTAACGGTTTATCACAAACCGTCACGAACAAGGGTTTCACATATCACACGATCACACACATATATACACGAAGACATGAGCAATTATATACACCGCCAAGTCTTCACTGTCCTTGGTGGTACAAAGAAATAACTATCGGAGTACTCGGTAAGGGTTATCACTCAGCATTATTCACTCAGACATGGGGGTCACTTAGCATCCCATTTTACACACAGGCATGTGGATCACTTAGCATCCCATTTTACACACAAGCATGGGGGTCACTCAGCATCCCATTTTGCACCCCATTACATCGATTTCTCATAAATTTATTAACAATACATATAAGCATCATACAAATATACACAGATACATCACAATCATATTTAACATCACAACAATAATTTACACTAAAGGCTTGTTCCCAGGTTCCCTTTCTTTTTAAAAAGAGTTGAACAAAATCATTTAAACATTTTATACAAGCACATTCATATTTGCCAAAACCAATTTGAAATGCAAATTCACTCACAGGTGTCAAAAATCCAGATTTCGGGTGCACTCGGACTAATAGTCCTCAAGCGTAATTTCTTTACCTTTTCCGAATGTCTCACTACCTTGACAAATAACAAAGTCGTGGAATTTACTATATTGTCCCTAAATTGATATAAACTAATTTAAATTACTAATGATTGATATGTAAATGCAAAAATGCATCCGATTACTGCTTAATCGTGGTATCGATTAAATTCGACCGATCACCCGATTAATTGGCGATTATGTTCAAATCACCTCCAAATTAATCCATTCCTCCTCTAATACCATATTTCACCACACATTACCCAAATAAAGCCAAATTCAGCATTAGAACCCTCACATTTGCTTATAGAAAAATTTGATCATTTGGTGCACTAGCACCGAAATTTTTCTATATAACCGTTTCACCTTAATTTATCATTTTTCAATTCATTTCATTTCAAATGAAATCATTTCATTTGAAATGAAAACAATTCCTCATTGATTCTCAACACACTAGATTCGGCCAACAAAGAACCCTAGAGAAATTGAATATTTCTTTTGTGTGTTTGTTCATAACCATGCCTAACTACCTCTAAACATCAACATAGTTTAAAATCAAGCCAATCCAACATTAATTCCTCTTCCATACCCATTTTTCAGAATTGAATTCATCATGATATCATGTCTCTCAACCATAGAAAATGGAAAGAAATGCATGGGTATTGTAGATCATAAGCTAAAGTGAATATATATTACCTTTTTCACTTGATTTTCCTTGAAAATCACACTTTTTCTTTGATTTCCACCTAGCTTTTCTTGTTTTTCTCCTTGTTCTATTTTGTTTTCCTTTGAATTGATTTTGTGCAGATTTTGGAGAGAGAAAATAGGTTTTATGGTTGCTTTTAGGCTTTAACAATAAAATAAACTAGTTTGCCACATGGCATAATGCCATTGGCCCATATTTTGACATTTTTTACTTTTTCTTTCAATTCTTTTCCACCACATGATTAGTCAAAGTCAAGATATGATCAAAAGATGACCATGGCTGGAAAAATATATTCTGGTGGTGGAAATTACGATTTTGCCCCCAGGATGGCAAAATTACAATTTTGCTCCTATACTCCAAAATATACCGGAATCACATTATTTCTACTTTTCAACCTCAAAATAACACTAATATGGATCAATATTAACCAATTGGGGCAAAAATATTTTCTAACAAATTCTCGTTTAGTCCTCTAGTTGCAAAATTACTATTTTGCCCTTGTGCTCCAAAAATACCAAGAATCATAATTTTTCAATGGTAAACTTCATTTCATACTCCAATAATCTTAATTATATTTCATATAATTATTTTTGGTCAAATGTGATCAAATCTTGGCTAAAAATCTCTATTCTATCATCAAATGGTAAAATGACCGTTTTGTCCTTAACCGGTCAATTTTTTCGATTGACTCAAAATTGGACCTTGAACTCCGAATCACTATTCTAAGTCATTCTGTGGGTTTCAAAATTCTCAAATTCCTCTTAGAATTTCTATTTGAACTAGTTCGAGGCTCGATTTAACTTCGTTATACCACTCAGTACGATACCATCTTTTAACGACCTTGACAGGGTCTCACAAAAAATCAACCCATGAAATCCCTAATTTCCTCACCATATTTGGCCTAAGCAACCAGCAACAAGAACAAAGGAAGAACACAAGGAAAAACAAGAAAACCTAGGTGGAAAATCAAAGAGAAAGTGAAGAAATCGAGGAAACAAGCTAAGTAAGTTATAAATTCTTTAATTCTCGTTAATACCTAGCTAACCTATGCTTTTGTTCTTGATTTCCATGGTTGAATATTAAGTTATAATGATGAATTCAACTCAGAAAAATGGGTATGGTTGAGGATTTAATGTTGGATTGGCTGGATTCTAGATTATGTTAGTGTTTAGAGATAGGTTAGCATGTCAATAAGCAAAATCATAACAAAAAACTTGATTTTCCCCATGAATCTTTCTAGGCTGAATATCATAGGTTGTGTTTGGAAAATGAAATGGTTTCATTTCAAATGAAATAAATTAGAAATTGACGATTTAAGGTGAAAAGTTAAGTAGGAAAAATTACAGTGCTAATGCACTGTAATGGCTGAATTTTTCCATGACGAAATGGAAAAGTTTTAATGTTGAAATTGGCATTATTTAAATGGTATGTGGTGAATTAAGGTATTAGAAAATGAATGGTGCAATTTGAAATCAAATCGGACGCATTGTATAATTTATTGGATAATCGGCCAAATTAGGTCAACACCGCGTTTAAGTGATTGACTGAGTATTCTATGCATCCGTATAGAATTTAGGTTAATTTTATACCTAATTAACACCAATATAATAAATTTCCTAATTTTATTATGTGTCAAGGTGGTGAGACATTCGAAAAAGGTAAAGGAATCACGCTTGAGGACTATTAATCCGAGTGCACCTAGAATCCGGGTTTTCAACACTGTGAGTGAATTTGCATTTCAAATTATTTTGGAAAATGTACGTGTATTGAAATGGATAATCTGAATGATTTTATCTGAATTTCTTAAAATACGTGCCTAGAAACAAGCCTTTGATAAAAATGTTTTGATGTGTGAATTGTGATATGCATAAAGGCATGAATTCATGTGCTTTATAATATGTTGCTATATATGTGTTGATGTGTGATATGTATTGGCAAATAATATTATGTGATAATTATAATCGTACATGTGCACAATGTGGGGGAGCACATGGCGGTAATGATGAATGCGGAATTTATGGAGAATGATATTGCTTGTGCACGATGTGGGGGGATGCACACGATAACTAGCTATGTGCACGATGTGGGGGAATGCATACGGTAACTCCAGCTATGTGCGCGATGTGGGGGTTACACATGAGCTGGTGAGATAGTGGTGATATTGCATTCATCTGTGTGTATGTGTATGAAATTGAATACTCCATTGTAAATTAATTTTAGTTGAGGGAATGGGTTTGATACTAAATTGGATCAAAATGGTTTTGTTCCAAATGTGTGCATCATGGTTTAAAATCCTTCTTGGATATTATTGCTTGTTTCCACCTAATGTTCACTCACTGAGTATTGTACTCACCATTTTCAAAAATTCATGTTTTCAGATCAGGAGATTATAGATTCCTAGATCGCAAGATCACTATAGTTCATGTCCTGGTATGTGTCTGGCATTCAATAGTTGCTCGTTTTTCTTGTAATTTCTCCGCTGGATGTCATGGGCCTTTTGTATTGTGGTTAGGTACATGTAATGTACATTGTCAAAGTTTATGTTTGACTGGTATGTATGTACATATTTTATCTATAATGCCATTGGGAATTGACTTTGTGTGCACTGGGTGCATTGCGTGTGGATGCCTCACATGATCATACGTGGAGTAAAATAAATGAAAATAGGCTTGCTTGGACTTAGTGAGCTATCCTCAATGTGTCCTTGCGTCGGTCATGGCCCAAGAATTGGGTCGTAACACTGTGAGTGCGATTTATTTTTCAATAATGCATACGATGCCTCATGCATTGTAAATGCACTACCATAGTATTAGAATAGAAAATGTATATATTTGATTGCTTAGATGTAAGTGCCTAGGCTAGAGAACCCAAAATATGGATTAAGTGTTGGTGTATTATGATCTAGCCATATGGGAGGCCTATGTTGTGTGAGACTAGACTAAAAGATCTAAAGGCTATGATGAACCCTTACGAATAGACAACCCTAGGCGAATGAGATGTTAAAAGGATTTGATCAAATGATGCCTTAGAGATAAAGGCACTTAGAAACTTGAACAAGCTAATGACAATTGAAGCTTGATAAACATGATTTGTCATATATTGTGGATGTGTGGACTGATAAAGGCATGATGGCTTCATTGTGGATTTGTATTTTTGTTTGAGGGATGAATTCTGAACATTGATTTGAGTTGTGGTTGAGTGGAGTTCTGTCCCCTTGTGACTGTCTGTGCTTGTAGAGATGGTTATAAGTAGGGACGATGACACTAATCCTGCCTATAGTGCTTTGATGGCACTTATTTGAGATTACTCCAGGTGATGCTGACCGTCAAGAGATTACTTCAGTTGATGACTTTGTCTTTTGCTCATTGTTTTGGCATGCACGCGATTTGTTCTCTGCCAATGACTTTGCCTTGAGTGTGATTTGATTATGTCTAGGGGAAGACCACTCGTTGATTTGATTTGTATATGACATGAGATAGCTATGGAGTGGCTTACATAAATATGAGATGAATTTGATGTGAAACTCTAGTGAGTAGAGTGTGCTAATGAGAATAATTTGAATAACTTGGTTGGCTTCGAAAGTGAGTCTAATGATGATTGTGAAAATCTTTAGAGATATTGAGGAAGACGATATGCCCTCACATTGAAGACTTCAGGATAATGATGTGCCATATATTTAGTGATGTTTGCTAGAACATATGCACAGACGTGCGTGTATATTTATATATGTGTTCAATACATCTAATTTTGTTTATCTGCACCACTCACTGAGTATTTGAGTACTCGCCCATTTATACACCATGTATAGATAAATAGGCCATAGAGTTGTGTAGTATAGGTCGTCCAACGGTAGAATGATCTTGGCATTTAGTAAGGTTCCATTTGTTATGCCACTCCTTTATGTTAATCATGAGCTTTCACTCTGCACTTAACTTGTTGTTTATGTAGGCACGTTGTGTCATATGAACTTATGTAAAGGTTGTTATGGATGAACCTAGCTTGGACGACCAATGTATGGCTTAATTAATATTTGTACGGATTGTGAGCTAGGGATAACTTATTAAATTTGAATTTTGTTATGAATTTTGGATTATTGAATCCCTTAGCGTTTGTGTTGTATGATTTTGAACTATGAGGTTGCCCGAGTCTAGTGGGCTTACTTGTTGGGCTTGTGCACTGGTCACAAACCCCTGGGCTCGGTCGTGACAAGTACTTAATGTTTATCAGTAATCACTGTCTCTTTATTTTAAATGCTTAAAACTCACATTTCTTAACCTTTTTGATATAGCAAAAAATGGGAGAAGGTTTATGAGCACATTGAAATGATCTTACATTAGCTGAATTGCTTCGAAACCATTTTTGAACTTCATGCATATATTTAAGGGGAGAATCTTTTTAAAGTCCATATTTAATTCTTATATCCTTCTCATTTATATTTACATACTTTCACAGGGTTAGTGGCTAATTAAGTTAAGGGGATATTTCAAGAAATTTCAACTGCAATATGCTCATGTTTTTGTCATTTCTAAATGGGGGAGATTGTTAGACTTGAACTACATCATGTGTTGATTTCACAAAAATCACATGTCTTTTTAACTTAATGTCAAGCATTTAAAATTGTCACAATTACATTTCTAGTCCCCTAAAGTTACAAAATTGTTTGAAAAACCACGCATCCTTAGAAAACATCTTAAAAGCTTTCGAACAATGCATTTTTATCTAAGGAATCAAAAGCAAACATGTCTTGAAACATTTATTTGGATATAAGTACAAGGTAATGAGAAAGTAGTTGGAGAAAAGCATCAAAATACTAAGGAAACCTCCATATACAAGTCAACAATTCATCCTAGTGAAGCTAAGTCAGTCTAAAGGTTGAAAGAGTGCAAAACTTGAAGATTAAGAAGTTATAGTTGACCCTGAAATGTCTATAATCGACCTTATTCTAGAAAGATCAAGAAAATCAAGTTTTGAGAAGACATAGTCGACCATGACAAGTCAAAAACATTAAACAACCAACTTTACACAACCATAGATGACTATAGAGAAGGTATGGTCAAAGTCCAAAAAAAGTCAAGTTCACACAGCCATAGTCGACCATGAATGAGTGATAGTCAACTATAGAAGGCAAAATTTTCAGACCACATGCTCTCGGAAAATGAATCGACTAGAGAAAGCATATACTTGAGTATGGAAGTGCTAATTGAGGAATTTGAAGAACACAGTTGACACTAGGAGTGTTGTAGTCGACCCTCAAGCTTCAGCAATGGCCACATTTGATGTAAACTTGTATCTTATGGCTCTAAATCTTGCCCCAACTATAAATAAATGCATTTTAGCCATTTTGAAGTGGAGAAGACTTGATTTAAAGCTTCAATGTTGGCTTTATTAGTTTTTGATGATTATAAAACATTCCCATCGTTGTGTGTCTAATATCTCTACCTAAGTGTGTAAGATAAAAGTTTATAAAGAAACAATGATTCAATCTTTATAATGAGCTCTTAAAGATTTGATATGGATAAGGAATAAGAATGATCAACATAAGGGAAGCTCCCTGGTTGAATAATGAAGATCATTGGTTGGGTAAAACTCAAAGTGGAGAAGTGTCACAACCTTAATTTCCTTGGCCATGACCGGCACATGGGCCCAATGAGCATAGCTCACCAAGCCCAAGCAAGCCTATCCATTTACCTTGTTTAATGTTTTTATCAACAAATGCAGTCACGCACATTTCACCGGGTGTGAACATAGCCAAATTACGATGGCATTATCGATAACAATAGACATGTACTGTGCAATACATGTATCTTAGCAATTTACATTGCATGAACACATTTAGAGAGCAAAAAGACTTGTGACTTCCAGCGGAGAATTTACAACAAAAGGGTTGCTATTGAATGTCGGACACATACCCAGGAGACAAACTACCGAGACTCTTCGATCTAGGATCCAACAGTCTCCTGATTTGAAAACATGAATTTTTAAAAACTGTGAGCACAACACTCAGTGAGTGAACGTTATAAGGGAACAAGCAATATTAGCTAGGAATTTGATAACCATTATGCACTGATTGGAAATGAGACAATTTTGATCTAGCTAATATTTAAACCCTTTCCATTTAACCTGAAATTATTCTACATTCAAGGATAAGACAATCATGAATTTACACCAATCATTCTAGCAAGATAGCAAAAATCGACGGTTTATCACAAACCCTCACCGAACAAGGGTTTCATATACCATGCACATCACATTTTTCCATCATGCAAATTATATCATGCATATATATATAAAATCATGTGCAATTACATATGTCGCCTAATCTTCACCGTCTTTGGTGGTAAAAATTATAACTATCAGAGCACTCAGCAAGGGGTATCACTCAGCATCCCTTCCGACCTCTTGGGTAAAGACCTATCAAAGCACTTGACAAGATGTATCACTCAGCATCCCTTTCGAGATCTGCTTTGCCTCTGTTCACGTGCGAGAGTTCCTAGGAATCGTGGGCATTACGTATCGTTGTCCCCACTTTGCTCAATTCTGGTGCACTCCTTACTCGCACCAAGCAATATGACCAGGTGTGCACTCCCTACTCGTACATTATTACCGGCATTGTACTTTCCACTCCACACATGCATGGTTATGTCAATTTCGCCAAAATTTATTAATAATGCATATCAACATAATATAAAGGTACACAGATTCAGTACAACCAAATTTCACACCAGTAAAAATAATATTTCACTAAAAGCTTGTTCCCATGGTACTTATTTTTCTTAAAGAAAGTTGAATAAAATCATTCAAGCATTTTATTCAAATATGTTCATATTCCCCAAAACCATTTTGAAATGGAAATTCACTCACAAATTTCTGAGAGTCGAATTCTGGTACTTCGACGACAAATCCTCGGATACAATTTCCTTACTTTTGTCAAAGGATTCACCACCTACACATATTGCACAATCAAGAAATTCACCACATTGGTACTAAATAGAAATAAACTAATTTTAGACTCTTAATGCATAATATGAAATGCAAATTGTCTGTATATTGTCTAAATGTAGTGTTGACCTAATTCGGCCTCTCACCCGATTAAATGGCCAATACGTCCAATTTAGCTCCAAATAATTCCATTCTTTTTCTAATACTTCAAATCACTCAACATAAACCAAATAACCCAAAAATTCAGCTTAATCAACTTCATATTCCTACATGGAAATTTCGGCCATAATGGTGCATTATCACTAAAATTTTGCCAATTCAATTTTCTCACCATAAATCATCATTTTCTAACGAATTTCTCTTGAAACAAAATCAATCCACCATCCACACACAACATGGGACATTCGGCCATTGAAGGTTTCCAAGGTATATGTGTTTTTCTTCACTTGTTTTCATACTACATATCATTAACTAACCGAAAACACTAACATAACTTAAATTCAAGCCAATCCCATCATGAATTTCTCTCCATACCCATTCGGCCAGCCACTAATTCATTATGAAAACATGCAATTCAACCATGGAAATGAGAAAATAAAGCATGGGTATTGTAGATCTCAAGTAAAAATAAAGAAATTTCACCTTATCTTACTTTATTCCTTGAATTTTCACATTTTCCCTTTGATTTTCACCATGGGGTGAAAATGGGCTAGTTTTATGCCTTTTTATAAGGAAAATAATAAAGTATTAAAAGCTTGACACTTGTCTTTTTCTCATTGGTTCAAAATTTTAAATTCTTATCCTTTACTCTTTATGTCTCCACCACATAAATGCCATATTTATTTATTCCATTAATGAATAAAATCCTTGGTCTTGACAATGGTTGGGGGTGAAAAATTATCATTTTGCTCTTGTACTCCGAAAAATATTGGAATTAAAATTTTTCACTGTTAAACCTCATATTATACTCGAAATGATCAATCTTGGTTAAAAATTTCATCAAACATCCAAATTTCAACCTTGGGTGGCAACATGACAATTTTGCACCTAAGTAGTAAATATTCCCGATTAACTCCAAATCAGCCCTCAAACCCTGAATCACCATTTTAAGTCATTCTGTGGGTTTTAGAATTCTCAAATTCTTCTTAGAATTTCTATTTCAACTAGTTTGAGGCTTATTTCAACTTAATTGTACGACTTGGTACAATATCGACCTTTTGAAAATTTTTTTAGGGTGTTTCAAATATACAAGCATTTTATCTACGGGTCTATAAAGGTCGAGGCCTCACATTGTCCCCCACTAATAGAAATTCGGTCCTCGAATTTAAATTCAACGTTAAGTAGCTTACCTTTATATATCGAAGAGGTGTGGATACTTTATCTGCATCTCTTCCTCAACTTCCCACGTTACCTCCTCACTAGTGTGATTTCGCCACAACACTTTTGTCAAGCCTGACCTTACATTATTTGTCATGACATTTACATATGTGACATCATGCTTGCATATATGAATAGCCCGGTAGAGTTGATAAAAAGTCGATATTGTACTTAGAAGTACAAATAGGTTGATTTATGCCTCAAACTAATAAAATAAGTATTTTAAAGTGAAATAAGGAATTTCACAGTCCAAGGATTACTTGAAATAGTAATTTAGAGTTCGAGGGCAAATTTGGAGTCAGTCGAAAAAATTGACCGATTAGGGACAAAACGGTCATTTTTCAATTTTAGGATAAAATGGGGATTTGTAAAAAAGATTTTGATTACAAATGACCAAGAATATTATATGAAATATAATATGATCATTAAGCATAAAATAAAGTTTAGTAGTGAAAAATTGTGATTCTCGATATTTTTGGAGTACAAGGGCAAAATGGTAATTTTACCATTAAAGGACGAAACGAGAATTTTTAAAAAAGTTTTTGACCCCATTTGACTAAGATTGATCAATTGAAGTGTTATTTGAGGTTGAAAAGTGGAAAAAATATAATTTCGGTACATTTCGGAGTATAGGGGTAAAATCGTAATTTTTTTGCCTTAGGGGAAAGTCGGTAAATTTTCGCCCCAGCACTTGTCAAGACCAAGGATTTTATTTAACAATGGAATGGATAAATGTTGAAATAGTTGTGGTGGAAAATCAAAAAGAAAAAGTCAAAAAGTTAAAAAAATGGGCCAATGGCATTATGCCATGTGGCAACCCATTTTAATTTATTATTAAAGTAATAAAATCAGCCTATAACCCTTACATTCTCTCTCCAAATTTGGGACAAACCAGATTCAAAGGAAAGGAAAGGAAACAAAGGGGGAAAAACCAAAAACTAGCCAAAAATCAAGAGATTTCAAGTTGTTTTTCAAGATTCAAGCAAAACCAAGGTGAGATTTCTTTAGTTTTACTCTAACCCTAGGTTGGCCATGCTTTAGCTTTCATTTTTCATGGCTGAATGATGAGGAATCATGCTGAATTGAGGAAGGCCAAATGGGTATGAGTGAGATTTAATAATGGAAATTGCTTGATTTTTAGTTATGTTGTTGTTTGGTGATAGTTAAACATAGTTATGAACAAAAATCTAAGAAAAACATTCAATTTCTCTAGGGTTCTTCATTTGCTAAGCCATGTGGGTTGAATATCAAGGAGGAATTGTTTGAATTTCAAGGAAAATGGATTGGAAAAATGAAAAATTAAGTGAGAAATGTGACTAGGAAAAATTACGGTGTTAGTACACCGTAATGATCGAATTTTTATGTAAAGAAATTGAAGGATTTCAAAGCTGAAATTAAGGTAATTGATATGTGATTAGTGAATTAAGGTTTTAGAAGAGAAATGGATCAATTTGGAAGTGATTTGGACATAATTGTCAATTAATCGGGTGATCGGTCGAAATTAGTCAATACTGCATTTTGGCGAAATTCGGACGCATTTTGCATTTGCATATCATGCATTAGTCATTAAAATTATTTTATATCAATTTAGGAATAAATTAGAAAATTCCTCGACATTAGTATTTGCCAAAGTGGTGAGATGTGCGGAAAAGGCAAGGAGATCACGCTTGAGGACCATTACTCTGAGTGCATCTGAAATCTGGATTTTCGAAAGTTGTGAGTGAATATAATATCACCTCATTTATCTAAAGTAATATTTATTAAATTTGATGATTTTATGATAAAATTAATTGAGTTGGTGAAATGCCTATTTTATGAGAAAAATATATTTTTTTCTAAATAAATTGAATTTCTACAATAAGTTTAATTTTTATAAATTGAATTGAAGATTTTATGATTTATTTGAAAAATTGAGTAATTGGAAACCCTATTGTTTATTGTCTGATAAATGGTATTTCTTAAATTATTATGGCTTATGAAAATATGGTACGACTGGCTGCTGGTTTATTGTGTTGAAATCTACGTGAGCTGCTGTTTGCCGTGCAGGCTGGTTAGAAATAAAATAGCCTAGTCATGCTGCTAAAATTTTATTAATTGGCGGATTGATATCTGCTGCAGTAGATGGGTTTCCGTGAACCGGCCTAATTAGAGGTGGCATGGTAAAACCCTTATATATTGATATCTCAAATGTAGAGGCGTACAGGGTTATTTAATTGTCTTGAGATATGATAGAGTCACTTCACGCTAAACCACCACGTGAAGGCAAACTCAACCAATGCTAAGGATTGGCCGTATTTTTGGATAAATTAGAAATTTCAATGACCTTGGCGGACTCGGTAAGATGCCTCGGCCAAGGTATCCCCGAGTATGTATTTTATGGCATGAGCCATGATTTTGATAAATCATAAGCCATGTTATTATTATATTTGATATTACTTGAGTGAATTAAAATTTTTGCACTGATTAAATTAAGGTTTCATGTTATGAAACCCTTACGTGATAAAAAGATTTTTCTTTATCTCTTATTACTTGCCTTTAGTTATTTTATAAGATATTTGTTTGCTCACTGAGTTGTGTAAACTCACCACTCTCCTTTCCAACATTTTAGGATCGAACTAGTTGTAAATAGTCGTGTTTGCTAAGAACAACAGTTGACCTTGCAACTCCATCTACAGTAGGTTTTTGCCTTCTCTACTTATATTCATTTTGGGCCCATGAGTCACTGTAAATATACTAACATACTTTGCTTATTTGTATTTCAACATGTAAAATTTTATTTTGTGTTTACGCTATAAAACTTATTTTCTAAGCACTTTGTAAATATTGTTTTCTAAGAATTTACAGTATTTTGATAAATATTTTTATTATATTTATATTTCGATGAAAATGACATAAAATGCCTTTGTGAGTCGAAAGTCACATTATGAATATTATGAAATGGAAATTTGTTAAAACGTGATGTTTGATGATTGTCGCTCACAAGGGAGGTAAAGACACTGATACGAAAGCATTGTGGGGTTTCGGTCTGTATTCAGGGTATGAATGCCTATCGAAACGTTGCAGTGATTGTCGCAGGCCCGATTGGAGTTCCGGGTCGTGACAATTCGATTCGTATCAGAGCTCTTCGTTTTGAAATTTGATTTTTAAGAGTTGGTCTTAAAAAGTCAATTTAAAATTTACAGTGTCAATATGGCCTGAGTTAGGTGAAGTCGGGTTAGGTTCACTAGGATACATTTGCATATAGAACTTAAGGTTACTTAAATGTGTAAATTTTTTTTATAGATCGATATGCCTCCTAGACGCAAGCAACTGCCAGTGACTCGATCGGCTTGGAGAGAAAGTGGTAGTTCCCAACCTCGACTGTTAGAGGTGGTAGATGAGGATACATAGACATCTACGTTCCAAGCAGCACCTACTGTTGAGCAAGTAGAGAGTCTTCCACATCCACCACCTCCCTCTCTACCTACTAGTGTTCTTGCCATGCCACATGAGGCGACACAGGCATTGGCAGCATTCTTTACTGCGATGGCTGGTCAGGCACAAACTGGTAAAGTCCTACCTCCAGTACCTCCCGTTATACCTATAGTACCACTGTCGACGCCAGAAGTTTCCATTTTGAAAATGCTGAAGGAAGCAAAACAACTTGGCTATATTTCTTTTGCCAGTGAACTGGACTCAACAGTGGCAAAAGATTAGATCAATTAGATATCTAAAACCTTTGTGGACATGAGATTGGATGATGAGATGAAAGTAATGGTGGCCATAAGGTTGTTGGAGAAATGAGCTCGTACCTGGTGGAGTGCAGTAAAATCTCGTTCCACTACTCCATTGACTTGGTCAGATTTTCTTAGAGAGTTCGATGGTTAATACTTCACGTACTTCCATCAAAAAGAGATAAAAATGGGAATTTCTGAGCCTGAAGTAGGGGAATTCAATGGTGGAAGAGTACGAGACTCGTTTTAACGAGTTGATGTTGTATGTTCCGGAATATGTGAGGACTGAGCAAGAACACGCAAGTCACTTCGAAAAAGGGCTCCGTAATGAGATCCGTGAGAGGATTACTGTAACTGGTAGAGAACTTCACAAGGAAGTGGTACAGATGGTCCTAAGAGCCGAAAAGCTCGCTAATGAAAATCAAAGAATGCGGGTTGAGTTTGCTAAGAGGAGAAACCCGAGCGTATCCTCTAATTAGCCAACTAAGAGAGGCAGGGACACATCTACTTCTATGAGTACTACTTCTGTCTCAGTGACATCTCCTCGACCCCAGTTTTCACAATTGCAGTAGAGACCTTCAAGGTTCAGTAGGTCGGGAATGACTAGTTCGAGAAAAGTTTTGAAAGTTCAAACAGATGCAGAAGATGCAAGAAATTTCATATTGGGCCATGCAAGGTGCCTATACAATGCTTTCATTTGGGCATACAAGCCATATTAAGAGGAATTATCCACAATTCGGACAGGGTACAGTAGTTGCCCCATTTCCACACGTCTGTGCGGACATATAGAGGAAATAGTCAGTTGGACCACAGCAAAGGCAAGGAGTGGTTATACGATCTGGTGTGGAGAGTAATACTCCAGCACATCCATCTTCTCGACCACCAGCTCATACTTCGGCGAGGGTATTTGCAGTTACAGAGGAAGAACCGCGTGCTCGACCTAGCACTATGACAGGTACTATGTCTTTATTTGGTAGAGATGCATGTGTTTTAATTGACTCTGGCTTTGATAGGTCTTATGTCAATACAACATTTGCATCATTTGCAGATAGAAACCTGTCACCACTAAAAGAAGAAATCATAGTTCACACTCATCTAGGAGAACAACTAGTTAGGAATAGTTGCTATAGAGATTGTGGAATAAAAGTCGGTGAGGAAGAATTTAGGGGTGATTTTATCCCTTTGGAGATTTGAGATTTTGATTTGATTTTGGGCATGGACTGGTTGAGTACACATTGGGCGAATGTGGACTGCTTTAGAAAAAAAGTTGTTCTTCGGAGTTCGGAGGGAGTAGAGATTGTATTCGTAAGGGAACGCCGAATATTACCATCTTGTGTAATTTTGACCATTAAAGCTTAGAAATTGGTGCAGAAAGGATACCCAGCTTATTTGGCCCATGTGGTTGATACTTCAGTAGGGGAACCTAAGTTAGAGGATGTCCTAATAGTGAGTGAGTTTCTAGATGTATTTCCTGATGATTTATTGGGACTACCTACAGATAGAGAGCTTGAGTTCCCTATTGATTTACTCCCAGGTACTGCGCCTATTTCTATTCCTCCATATCGAATGGCTCCCGTAGAATTGAATGAACTGAAGGTTCAGTTGCAAGACTTAGTAGATAAGGGTTTCATTCGCCTTAGTATTTCTCCTTGGGGAGCACCAGTCTTATTTGTTAAGAAGAATGATTATACTCTTCGACTGTGTGTTGATTATTGACAACTGAATAGAGTGACCATCAAGAATAAGTATCCTTTACCCCAGATAGATGATCTCTTTGATCAGTTACGAGGTGCTAAGGTATTCTTTAAAATTGATTTGAGGTCTGGTTACTGTCAATTGAAGATTAAGGAGCAGGATGTACCCAAGACTGCATTTAGGACTAGATATGGGCATTATGAATTTTTGGTGACGCTGTTTGGATTGACTAATGCCCCGGCAACGTTCATGGATCTCATGAGCATGGTGTTTCATCCATATTTAGACAAGTTTATGATAGTCTTTATTGATGACATCCTGGTATATTCGAAGAGTAATGATGATCATGCTGTCCATTTACGAATTGTGTTGCAGACTTTACGGGAAAGATAGCTCTACGCTAAATTCTCTAAATGTGAATTTTGGCTAAGGGAAGTGAATTTCTTTGGACATGTAGTGTTTGGAGCTAGAATTTATGTGGATCCCAAGAAAATCAAGGCAATATTACAATGGGAGCAACCGAGAATAGTCATAGAGATTCGTAGTTTTCTCGAATTAGCTGGTTATTATCAGAGGTTTGTTCAGGGATTCTCCCTAATAGCTGCTCCATTGACTTGTTTGACTCGTAAAGGAGTTTGTGGTATATAGTGATGCTTCTAAATTGGGTTTGGGATGTGCACTGATGCAAGATGAAAAAGTAATAGCCTATGTTTCCCGACAGTTGAAAAAACATGAGGTAAACTGCCCTACCTATGATCTTAATTTAGTGGCAGTTGTATTTGCGCTAAAAGATTTGGAGACATTATCTATATGGTGAGCGGTGTCATATTTTTACTGATCATAAAAGTTTGAAGTATCTACTCACCCAAAAGGAGTTGAATTTGAGATGGAGGAGATGGCTAGAATTAATCAAGGATTACGACTTAGTGATTGACTATCACCCTAGGAAGGCGAACGTAGTAGCAAACGCCTTAAGTCGTAAAACTTCATCGTTGATAGCAGTAGTATTTCAGAGTTCTTATCTCTCTATGTTAATTGAAATGAAGTCCTTAAGAATCCAGATGAATATTGGTGAAAATGGATCTTTACTTGCTAGTTTCTTGGTAAGACCTTCATTGTTGAATCAGATCAATAAGTTACAGCAGTCTGATGATGAGTTGAGACAAATAGCTCAAAAGCTGCAAGATAGAGAAGTTAGTGAATTCAGACTCGGAGATGATGGTATGCTGATGTTTAGAGACAGAGTTTGTGTTCGAAGTGATGGACAGTTAAGACAAGCTATTTTAGAATAAGCACATTCATCTACCTACGCTATGCATCCTAGTAGCACCAAGATGTATCAGACTATTAAGGAAAACTATTGGTGGCCAAGAATGAAAAGGGACATAGCAAAATTTGTAGCAAAATGTCTTATATGTCAACAAGTTAAGGCAGAACATCAAAAGCCAATAGGTACTCTTCAAAACTTGCCAATTCTCGAGTGGAAGTGGGAACATGTAACTATAGATTTTGTGTTGGGTTTACTACGAACACAGAGCGAGAAATATGCCATATGGGTGATTGTTGACAGATTAACCAAATCCATTCATTTTCTGGCTATCCATAGTACATACTCTATTGAGACGTTGGTGAAGCTCTACATAGATGAAGTAGTGAGACTACACAAAGTACTAGTTTCCATTGTGTCAGTCTGAGATCCTCGATTCACCTCTCGATTTTGGCCAAAATTCCAAGAAGCTCTCGGAACCAAGTTGAGATTCAGTACAGCCTTTCATCCGCAGACCGACGGACAGTCTGAGAGGACTATTCATACCATAGAAGACATGTTACGACCATACGTCATTGATTTCACTAGGAGTTGGGATAGACACTTGCCTATGGTGGAGTTTGCATACAATAATAGTTTTCATACCAGTATTGGTATGGCACCATACGAAGCTTTGTATGGAAGAAAATGTCGAACTCCACTATGTTGGGACGAAGTAAGCAAAAGGAAACTAGTTAATGTAGAATTGATTGATCTAACAAATGAAAAGATTAAAGTCATTCGCGAGCGACTAAAGATAGCACAGCATAGGCATAAGAGCTATGCTGACAGAAGGAGAAAAGATTTGGATTTTGAAGTGGATAATAAAGTTTTTCTTAAGGTTTCTCCTTGGAAAGGTAACAATATGAAACTTTTAAAATATTAAGTTTCGATTGATTTCACTATTATGATAAATTGTGGTATTTATTGGGTAATGAAAGGTGTGATTCGATTCATAAAGCGGGGAAAGCTCAACCCCAGATATATCGGACACTTTCGGATCACTGAGAGGATAAGGCTAGTGGCTTACAGACTTGAGTTACCCCCAGAGTTAGATCGAATTCATAATGTCTTCCACGTTTCGATGTTGAAGAAGTATGTACCTGATCCTTCTCATATTCTTGAGACACCTCCGGTTGAACTGCATGAAGATTTAAAGTTCGAGGTGCAGCTTGTTCGAATTCTAGATCGAAAGGATCGAGTATTGAGGAACAAGAGCATTCACATGGTGAAAGTCTTGTGGAAAAATGCTCGTATGGAAGAGATGACGTGGGAAGTTGAACAACAAATGAGAAACCAATACCCATACTTGTTCTTGGAATCGGGTAAGTTAAATTTTGTGGACAAAATTTTTATTTTAAGGGGGGTAGTGTTGTCAAGCCCGACCCTAAATTATTTGGCATGACATTTACATATGTGACATCATGCCTACATATCTGAATAGCCCGGTAGAGTTGATAAAAAGTCGGTATTGTACTTAGAAGTACAAATAGGTTGATTTATGCCTAGAACTAATAAACCAAGGATTTTAAAGTGAAATAAGGAATTTCACAGTCCAGGGATTACTCGAAATAGTAATTCGGAGTTCAAGGGTAAATTTCGAGTCAGTCGGAGAAATTGACCGATTAGGGACAAAACGATCATTTTTCAACTTCAAGACAAAATGGGGATTTTTAATAAAGATTTTGATTACAAATGACCAAGAATAATTATATGAAATATAATATGATCATCGGAGCATAAAATGAAGTTTAGCAGTGAAAAATTATGATTCTCGATATTTTTGGAGCACAACGGCAAAATGGTAATTTTGCCATTAAATGACGAAACGAGAATTTTTGGAAAAGATTTTGGCCCCATTTGATTAAGATTGATCAATTGAAGTGTTATTTGAGGTTGAAAAGTGGAAAAAATGTAATTCCGGTACATTTCGGAGTATAGGGGTAAAATCGTAATTTTTTCACCCTGGAGGCAAATTAGTAAATTTTTCACCCCAGCACTTGTCAAGACCAAGGATTTTATTTAACAATGGAATGGATAAATATTGAAATAGTTGTGGTGGAAAATCAAAAGAAAAAGTGAAAAAGTTAAAAAAATGGGCCAATGGCATTATGCCATGTGGCAACCCATTTTAATTTATTATTAAACTAATAAAATCAGCCTATAACCCATACATTCTCTCTCCAAATTCGGCAGAAACTAGATTCAAAGGAAAGGAAAGGAAACAAAGGGGGAAAAACCAAAAACTAGCCAAAAATCAAGAGATTTCAAGTTATTTTTCAGGATTCAAGCAAAACCAAGGTGAGATTTCTTTAGTTTTACTCTAACCCTAGCTTACCCATGCTTTAGCTTTCATTTTTCATGGCTGAATGATGAGGAATCATGCTGAATTGAGGAAGGCCGAATGGGTATGAGTGCGATTTAATAATGGGAATTGCTTAATTTTTAGTTATGTTGTTGTTTGGTGATAGTTAAGCATAGTTATGAACAAAAATCTAAGAAAAACATTCAATTTCTCTAGGGTTCTTTGTTGGCTGAACCATGTGGGTTGAATATAAAGGAGGAATTGTTTGGATTTCAAGGAAAATGGATTGGAAAAATGAAGAATTAAGTGAGAAATGTGACTAGGAAAAATTACGGTGTTAGTACACTGTAATGACCAAATTTTTATGTGAAGAAATTGAAAGATTTCAAACATGAAATTAAGTTAATTGATATGTGATTAGTGAATTAAGGTTTTAGAAGAGAAATGGATCAATTTGGAAGTGATTTGGACATAATTGTCAATTAATAGAGTGATCAGTCGAAATTAGTCAATACCGCGTTTTAGCGAAATTCGGACTCATTTTGCATTTGCATATCATGCATTAGTCATTCAAGTTAGTTTATATCAATTTAGGGATAAATTAGTAAATTCCTCAACTTTATTATTTGTCAAGGTGGTGAGACGTTTGGAAAAGGCAAGGAGATCGTGCCTTAGGACCATTAGTCTGAGTGCATCCGGAATCTGAATTTTCAAAAGCTGTGAGTGAATATAATATCACCTCATTTGTCTAAAGTAATTTTTATTATATTTGATGATTTTATGATAAAATTAATTGAGTTGGTGAAATGCCTATTTTATGAGAAAAATATAATTTTTTCTAAATAAATTGAATTTCTACAATAAGTTTAATTTTTATAAATTGAATTGAAGATTTTATGATTTATTTGAAAATTTGAGTAATTGGAGACCCTGTTGTTTATTGTCTGATAAATGGTATTTCTTAAATTATTATGGCTTATGAAAATATGGTATGACTGGCTGCTGGTTTATTGTGTTGAAATCTATGTGAGTTGCTGTTTGCCGTGCAGGTTGGTTAGAAATAAACTAGCCTAGTCATGCTGCTAACATTTTATTAATTGGTGGATTGATATCTGCTGCAATAGATGGGTTTCCGTGGACCGGCCTAATTAAAGGTGGCACGGTAAAACTCTTATATATTGATATCTCAATTGTAGAAGCGTACAGGGTTATTTAATTGTCTTGAGATATGATAGAGTCACTTCACGCTAAACCACCACGTGAAGGCAAACTCAACCAATGCCAAGGATTGGCCGTATGTTTGGATAAATAGAAATTTGAGTGACCTTGGTGGACTGGGTAAGATGCCTCGGCCAAGGTATCCCCGAGTATGTATTTTATGGCACGAGCCATGATTTTGATAAATCATAAGCCATGTTATTATTATATTTGATATTACTTGAGTGAATTAAAATTTTTGCACTGATTAAATTAAGGTTTCATGTTATGAAACCCTTACGTGATAAAAAGATTTTTCTTTGTCTCCTATTACTCGCTTTTAGATATTTTAGGAGATATTTGTTTACTCACTGAGTTGTGTAAACTCACCACTCTCCCTTCCAACATTTCTAGATCGGACTAGTTGTAGGTAGCCATGTTTGCTGAGAACGACAATTGACTTTGCGACTCCATCTACAGTAGGTTTCTGTCTTCTATACTTATGTTCATTTTGGGCCCCCGAGTCATTGTAAATATACTTACGTACTTTGCTTATTTGTATTTCAACATGTAAAATTTTATTTTGTGTTTACGCTATAAAACTTACTTACTAAGCACTCTGTAGATATAGTTTTATAAGAAATTGCAGTATTTTGATAAATAATTTTTTTATATTTATATTTCGATGAAAATGACATAAAATGCCTCTGTGAGTTGAAAGTCACATTATGAATATTATGAAATGGAAATTTATTAAAACATGATGTTTGATGACTATAGCTCACAAGGGAGGTAAGGACATTGATATGAAAGCCTTGTGGAGTTTCGGTCGGTATTCAGGGTATGAATGCCTATCGAAACATCGCGACAGTTGTCGCGGGCCCGAAAGAAGTTTCGGGTTGTGACAACTTTTACTGAAGCCACCTCTTTTGATCGGAGGTTTTGACTTGTCTATCAAGAATAGCTGCCGGTTGCTCCTCATAAGTCAAATCATTTTGCAACTGAATGGTTTCATGTTGTATTACATGAGAAGGATTTGGATTATACTTCCTCAACATCAATACATGGAACACGGGGTGAATATTCGAAAGGTATGACAGTAATGCCAATCGATATGCCACTACTCCAACCCTTTCTAAGATCTCTAAGGGTCATATATACCAAGGACTTAATTTTCCTTTCTTGCCAAACCTCATTACCCCTTTGGTTGGTGAGACCTTTAAAAATACATGATCTCCCACTTGAAACTCCAAGTCCCTCAGTTGGTTATCAGCATAGGACTTTTGTCTACTTTGTGCTGTAACCATCTTTTGGCGAATCATACGTATTTTGTCGGTGGCATCCTGAATCAACTCAGGCCCCAAAAGTGTCCTTCCCTTATATCTAGCCATCCAATAGGTAACTTGCACCTCCTTCCATATAGTGCTTCAAATGGTGCCATTTGGATTCTAGTTTGGAAATTGTTATTGTAAGCAAACTCTACTAAGGGTAGATACCGATCCCATTTGACTCCAAGGTCTATTACACATGCCCTCAACATATCTTCCAAAGTTTGTATTGTTCGTTCAAATTGTCCATCAGTCTGGGGGTGAAAAGTCGTGCTAAAATCTAACTCAGTGCCTAACTCTTCTTGCAACTTTTCCCAAAATCTACTAGTGAACTGTGTCCCTCTGTCTGACACTATAGAAACAGGAATGTCGTGCAACTGTATTATCTCATCTACAGACAGCTGGGCATATTGGGCAGCTCCGTATATAGTTTTAATTGGGAATAAATGAGCTGATTTCGTTAACCGATCCACTATGACCCAGACCGAGTCATAACCTCCACTAGTTTGAGGTAAACCCATTACAAAGTCCATTGTAATGTGCTCCCACTTCCATTCGGGCACTGGTAACGGCTATAGTAATCCTGTAGGCCTTTGGTGCTCTGCTTTAACTTGTTGACACACTAGGCACTTAGAGACAAACTCAGCCACATCTTTCTTAAGTCTTTCCCAACAATACACCTCAATTAAATCTTGATACATCTTTATAGCTCCTAGATGTATCACATAGGCTGCCACAAGTGCCTCTTCCAATAGCTCTCTCCTCAATCCATCACTATCTGGCACATAAAGCCTAGTTCTATACCTCAACACTCCATCGGTGCCTTTGATAAACATATTTTCTTTCTTTCCCTGGGGATATTCTAAGACCCTAGCTACGAACTCATCTCTACTTTGTGCTCCTTTAATTTGGTCCATTAGGACCGGCCTCACTCTGAAATGTGCTAGCAATGCATCTACCTTAGAAACTTCCAAGTGCACATACATGTCTCCCAAGCTATGCATCTCTCTAGTTAAAAATCTCCTATTCGTAGAGACATGTGCTAAGCTCTCTATCAATTTTCGACTCAAGGCATCAAGCACTACATTTGCCTTACCAAGATGGTAAAGAATAGTACAATCATAATCTTTTAACAACTCAATCCACCTACGTTGCAGCAAGTTAAGATCCCTCTGTTGAAATATATACTTCAAACTTTTGTTGTCCGCATATATTTCGCAAGTCTAACCATATAAATAATGTCTCCATATTTTCAAGGCAAACACGATTACTACCATTTCCAAATCGTGTGTAGGGTAATTCTGCTCATGCCTTTTAAGTTGTCTCGATGCATATGCAATCACCTTCTCATGTTGCATTAACACAAATCCTAAACCAACCAATGATGCATCGCAAAATACTGTATAAACTCTTGTGCCTTATGGTAGACTTAACACTGGAGTTATGGTGAGACATGTCTTAAGCTTTTCAAAGCTATCCTCACAAGCATTGGACCACTCAAATTTTGTATATTTACATGTTAGCTTGGTAAAAGGGGCGGCTATTCCTGAGAAATCCTTGACAAAGCAACAATAGTAGCCTGGCAACCCTAAAAAGCTTCTAATCTTCGGAATTGATGTTGGCCTTGGCCACTTCTCCATTGCCTTGACTTTCTTTGGATCAACTTGTACCCCATCTTTAGATACCAAATGTCCCAAGAATGCAACACTTCTAAGCCAGAACTTACATTTGGAGAACTTGGCATATAATCGATGCTCTTTCAAAATTTAGAGCACTATCTTAAGATGTTGTTCATTCTCCTCTCGACTCCTTGAGTAGATCAAGATATCATCAATGAAGACCACTACAAACTTGTCCAAGTAAAGCTTAAACACTCGATTCATCAAGTCCATAAAAGCCGTAGGGGCATTAGTAAGCCCAAAAGACATCACTAAGAACTCATAATGCCCATACTTGGTTCGAAATGCGGTCTTTGGCACATCTTGATTCTGGATCCTCAATTGATGATACCCAGATTGCAGGTCTATCTTAAAGAAACATTGTGCCCCTTGTAGCTGATCAAACAGATAATCTATTCTTGGGAGTGGGTACTTATTCTTTACCGTTACCTTATTAAGTTGTCGGTAGTCAATACATAGCCTAAGTGACCCATCTTTCTTCTTTACAAATAGCACCGGTGCTCCCCATGGTGAAACGCTGGGGTGAATGAAACCTTTATCTAACAGATCCTGCAATTGATCTTTAAGCTCCTTAAGCTCTACCAGTGCCATCCGATACGGGGGTATGGATATGGGTCTAGTATCAAGAATCAAATCTATACAAAATTCAATCTCTCATTCTGAAGGTAATCCTGGTAATTCCTTGAGAAATATATCCATAAACTCATTCACTATCGACACTTGACTTATATCTTCGAACTTTGCTTGGGTATCACTCACAACAGCCAAGTAACCTTGACAGCTCTACCTCAATAACCTTCTGGCAAACATAATTGATATCAAATTGGTCGGAGTATTGCTTTTATCCCCTTGAATACTAAACGATGGCTCTCCTAGAAAATCAAATCTCACTAACTTATGGTAACAATCTACATTGGCATGACAAGGTGACAACCAGTCCATTCCCAATATCATGTCAAAATCCAAGGTGTCTAACACCACTAAATTCTCTAACACCACTAAATTCACTAGGGTGTTTTTATTCTTGATTCGAACTGCACAAGACTTATATTCACATTCAGCCACAAATGCATTCTTTAATGGAGTAAACACCACTAATTGTTCTTCTCTCCTAACACAATCTTTACCCAATCGAAGTGCAAAGCATGGAGAGATAAAAGAATGGGTAGATCTGAGATCAATGTGAGGCCTTGACCTTTATAGCCCCGTAGATAGAATCCTTGCATATTTGAAACACCCCAAAAAAAAATTTTTAAAAGGATCGGTATTGTTCCTAGTGGTATAATCAAGTGGATTTAAACCTCGACCTAGTTCTAATAGAGAATCTAAGATGAATTTGATAATTTTAAAAGCACTAGAATGACTTAAAATGGCGATTCGAGGCACGAGGTCCGATTTGGAGTCAATCAGGAATATTGACTTTGTAGAGGCAAAATGGGAATTTTTAGAAACGATTTTGACCACGTTTGATTAAGCATAATCATTTGGAGTATAATATGAGGTTTACCAGTGAAAATTTTTAATTCTCGGTATTTTTAGAGCATAGGGGCAAAACGGTAATTTTGCCACATAGAGGGCAAATCGATAGTTTTGCCACCTTAGGGGCAAATCAGTAATTTTTCACCCCCAACACTTGTCCAATTTGTGGATTTTATTTCTGATGGAATGGATAAGTATGGCGTAAAGGTGTGGTGGAAAATTAAAGTTTAAAAGTCAAATATTTAAATTATGGACCAATTAAAGCATGCCATGTGTTAAGCTTAGATTTATTTAATATTTAACTTGAAAAATCAGCCCATAAACCCCCATTCTCTTAATCATATTCGGCCAAAGCAAGAGGGAAAGGAAACAAAAGATAGAACAAACCCTAGTTGGAGAAAATTAAAGAGAAATTGTGGAAATCCAAGGAATCAAGCAAGATAAGGTAAAATTTCTTAATTTTTACTTGAGATCTATCATACCCATGCTTTATTTTTTCATTTCCATGGCTGAATCACATGCTTTCATAATGAATTCAATGCTGATCGAATGGGTATGGTGAAAGAAATAATGTTGGAGTTTGTTGATTTTGAGCCATGTTAGTGTTTTTAGGTGATTAATGGTGTGTAGCATGAAAACAAGTGAAGAAAACCATCAAATCTTTGGTACCCTTCAATGGCCGAATATCCCATGTTGTGTGTAGATGGTGGATTGATTTTGTTTCAAGAGAAATTGGTTAGAAAATGATGATTCAAGGCGAGAAAATTGAATTGGGAAAATTTTAGTGATAATGCACCATTATGGCTGAAATTTCCATGAAGGAATGTGAAGTTGATTAAGTTGAATTTTTGGGTTATTTCGTTTATGTTGAGTGATTTGAAATATTAGAAAAAAAAAAAGAATGGAGTCATTTGGAGTTAAATTGGACTCGTTGACCATTTAATTGGGTGATAAGCCGAATTAGGTCAACACTGCGTTTAAACAATATACAAACAATTTACATTTCATATTATGCATTAATATTCTAAAATTAGTTTATTACTATTTAGTACCAATGTGGTGAATTTCTTCATTGTGCAATATGTCTAGGTAGTGAATCCTCTGACAAAGGCAAGGAAATTGTATCTGAGGATTTGTAGTCGAAGTACCTGAATTCGACTCGTAGAAATTTATGAGTGAATTTGCATTTTAAAATGGTTTTGGGGAATATGAACGTATTTGAATAAAATGCTTGAATGATTTTATTCAACCTTCTTAAAAAAAGAGAACGGGTACCATGCGAATAAGCTTTTAGTGAAAGATTATTTTTACTGATGTGAAATTTGATTGTGCTAAATTTGTATACCTTTATGTGATGCTGATATGTATTGTTAAGAAAATTTTGAGAAATTTGTATAACCGCACACGAGCGGAGTGGGCAGTGCACATGCCGGTTAAATGACAGTATTGTGTGATAATTACCACCATGCATGTCACGACCCGGAACCACCCTTGAGTTAGTTTTCCATCTCCCTTGTAGTTATTAGTTTCCAAGTAACATTTTTTAAAGAATAAAATCAGATTTCGGATCAAAACAGTTAAAATGCACAATTTTCCACACAAGGGCATTTTTGTCGAAAAATTTTAAAATCGGTAAAAACGTTACATGCAAGTAGAATAAACATAATTCATGATTGAAAATAAATTTTGATACCAAAACCCCTTATTAAAATAAAATTTTTCAATAATAGAATAAAATAAAATATTAAATAAAATATTATATTTTATTCTAAAACGATATTTTTAGAAATATCCAAAATCAAATTTCAGCACGTGAAAGCAAGATAAACTTATACATAATGTATTACGAATAAACAAAGTATATACATTAATTACAATGACACGTGGGCCCCATATGTACAACTATGTACCTTTGTTCGCTAGGACGAGACTTTGAACTAGCCTCTCAATGCAATCCAGGTGTCTATCAATAGTCCTAAGCCTAAAATGGATGGAAGAGAAAGTGGTGAGTTTTACAACCCGGTGAGTAGATAATTACCATCTATGACATCTAAAGTAGAGTAAATGGAGACAAAGGAAAACACCACGTAATTGAGCAGTTCATACTACAAACTTTGATTTTTATCTCATATAAGACATTTCAAATTTCAATAAAAATCATCAAAATCATCAAAATCCTTAAATTGCTGGGGCTTATGATTTCTTTGAAAACCAGGATATTGTCGAAAACTCTTACTCGATGATGCCTTGGCCCGGGGCATCCAATCAAGTCCACCAAGGCTGTTAAAATCATATCATATTTGGAAACACAACTGTTCCTTGTCATTGGCTAAGTTTAACTTCACATGGTGGTTCGGCGTGAAGTGAACTCGATCTTTACCTTAGGAGTTACCCTCCACACCTCTCGTATCGAGGTAAAAATAATAATTTGGTTTACCGTGTCCGTTTAATAGGCTGGTCCATAGAAACCAGCCACTGCAGCGACTAATTAACCCATCAATCAACAAAATTTTTGCAACATAACATGGCCAATAAAATTCTACCCAGTATACTTAAACAGGGAAAAACAGTCATATATTTCATACAAATATAAATCCAGCCAACATGCTTCCTAAGATCATAAGCCACAATTTTAATAGCACATAAGATTCACAATTCACCAGGTAAGTCTCCATATACTCCATTTTAATAAAATCAACATTTAATTTCAAAATAATTTATAAAATACATTTATTTAATCATATTTCATCAAAACACATTTTAATTGAAAATCATAATACTTTATACTTCAAATTTATCATGCCTTAAAAGGCATAAAATTCATAAAATAAAAACCACTCTAGATATTACAGATGATAATTTATCCACTCACCTCGTCAGGAGTGCAAAATACTCCTGCTTTCGATTTCCACTATACTGAATTTTTCCCACGTTCGGGGGACCCACCCCTACACATAATTTTTGACACATTTTCAATTATTTGTGTCAAACCACTATAAATGATTTCAGTCTCTACATGATTCATGAAAATGAGATAAAAATGGTTCGAACAGTCATTTAATCACGGTGTTCGATTGACTCGCCTACACACTATCTAAATTGCTAAAATCCTCAATTTAACTTCGACTTGACCCATTTCAATTTCTAATAGTCCAATTATATCCACAATACTCAATTACTATAAATGTGGGTCAGTGTATCAGTCTTAGACCACAAATTACGCTTTTACCCCTATTAGGTAAAATTTGTATCTTTGCACCAAAAATTCCCATTTAATTTCTATATTCATAATTCATCAAATCTCACTTAAATACCTCAATTTAGCATCAATATCAGCGGCCATTCATCCCCTATAATATTCGACGATAATGGGTTTCAAGAGGAAAAATCGATTTTCTTATTAGATTTTGCTATATTTCATTTCTACCTAACTAAAAACATTAAATCAACATAAAATTTATCAAAATAATTGTTCAAAATCCCTCCATAGAGGTTCAGCCAGCATGGGTTTGGTATGCCCACTTGAGATTCATGCATGGAAATTGAAGAAAAATGGATGGGTAAGGTAGATTTCAAAGAAAATTAAAGGAATTTTACCTTTAGCTTGATAAATCTTGACTTTCCACACTTTTCCCCTTGAAATTCAGCCTAGGGTTTCTTGGTTTTCTTTTCCCCTTTCTTTTCCCTTGCTGGTCGGCCAAAATGGGTAAGAATACTGAAGAAATTTGGCTTTTTATAAGCCATTAAAATATTATTTCTTTACTTGAAACATGGCACCATACTAAAGAAATTTGGTTTTTTATAAGCCATTAAAATATTTCTTTCTCCACCACACATTATTTCTTACTAATCCAAGACATTAATTGAATTCCATGTGTTGTCAAATGCCATGGTGGAGCAATTTTTCAAAAATTACAGTTTTGCCCCTATAATTATGCAAAATTACAATTTTACCCTTAATACTCCAAAAATTGTAAAAATTCAAAATTTTCACCTTTCAACCTCAAATTATACTCCAATGGGGCAATTGGGGTCAAAATCTTTCCCAAAATTTCTCATTTTGTTCTTAGGGGTAAAAATTACCATTTTGCCCTTGTGTTCCAAAAATAACGAGAATTAAAATTTTCACTGCAAAACCTCATATTATGCTTCAAATGATCATACTATACTTCAAATGACTAATCTTGGTCAAAATTTTCATCAAATAACCAAATTTAAATTTTGGGTGGCAAAATAACCATTTTGCCCCTAATCAGTCAAATTTCCCGATTGACTCCAAATTGACCCTCGAACTCCGAATCACTATTTTGAGTCATCCTTGGACTGTGAAATTCCCAATTTCATCTTAAAATTCCTATTTGAACTAGTTCAAGGCTTAATCGACTTAATGGTATCATTAGGGGCAATATCATCTTTTAACGATTTATTGAACTTCCCAAATTGGTAAACATTCTATTGAGCATGTAAATGACATCGTAATTATTTTATAGAGCAGGGTTTGACAGTGCATGTACGAAATGGGCAATGCACATGTCGGTTGAATGACTATATTGTGATAATCATGACCGCGCATGTGTGGAGTGGGAAGTGCAATGCCGGTAATGATGTGCGAGTAGTGAGTGCACCAGGGTGAATGAAAATGGCATGGTGGATGAAATTACACGTGATTATATATGTATATATATATGTGTGAATTCAAGAACTCTCTACTTCATTGTAAATTGACTTGAATTAAGGAAAAAAGGGGGTTTTAATTTTAGCTAGATCAAAAATTATCTTGTTTCCAACCAGTGCATCATGGTTATCAAATTTCCTAGCTATTATTGCTTGTTCCCTTCTAACGTTTGCTCACTGAGTTTTGTACTCATAGTTTTAAAAAATTCATGTTTTTAGATTAGGAGACTATTGGATCCCAGATCGAGGAGTCTCGGTCGTTTGTCTCTTGGGAATGTGTCTGGCATTCAATAGTTTCCCTTTTTCCGTAGTCCTCTGCTGGAAGTCCGGGCCCTTTTTGTTGTGAATATGTTCATGTAATGTCAATTACTAAATTACATGTTTTGAAATGTATATGATAATTTAATCGGTAATGCCATTGTGAGTTGGCTATTTTCACATCAATTGGAAATGCGTGTGGACGCATTAGTTGACAAACGATAAGTAAATTAAATGGGATTGGCTTGGTGAGCTACACTCATTGGGTTCATACGCTGGTCATGGCTCTAAAATTTGGGCTGTGACAATCAAATAATACTCTAGCATCCATATTACAAATGGAAAGAATACTTGAAACTACTACATTGGACGTCTGAGCATCTTTGGGAGTTAAGCCATATACTCTTGCTTGGCCCCTCATTGCAGAACTTTGTCATCCAAACCTAGATGGTCTACCTTGAGAAGAAGCATCAACACCTCTATCTCTCGTCCCGCTAACCTCTTGTCCAATTAAGATAGCTGCTGAAGGAGCAGACAAAGCTGGCTAGGTAGAACCACGAATAGAACCTTGCGATTGTTGAGCCACTAGGCAGTTTCTCCAAACATGTCCAAGCTAACCACAATTAAAACAAGTTCTTACAGAAAAAAAGCATTGTCCTCTGTGTCGTTTTCCACAATTATCACAAAAAGGAGTAGCCTGACTACTCTGCCTTTAATCTTGTTGTTGCCTCCTTCCACTAAAAGTTTTTTACGCTGACCCAACACTAGCACTGGCCACCTCACTCCCTCGTTGGGGTAACCTCGATTCCCTCTGTGGGCCTTAACGGCTAGAAAACGAAATTCTACAACCGAAATCTATGCGACCTTGATAACCCTTTGTCTTGGCCTTTTTTGCTCTATTTGTTGATAACTCTCACTGGTCTTCATATCAATTCGTTGAGCACAATCTACTGTCGCAGAATAAGTATTGAAATCTTGGGAAGCCACAGCTTTGAACAATGGTTCCACCAGTCCATCCACAAACCTTTGGACCTTCATCTTCTCGGTGGAAACTAAATAAGGTGCATATTTAGACAATTGCGTGAATTTTAAATCATATTCTGACATAGTTCTACTCGGAGTCTGAACCAATGCCTCAAACTCCCTAGCTTTAGCATTTCGTACACTATGTGATAAAAATTGGTCTAAGAAAGCTGTATTGAATTCATTTCAAGTCAACGATGCAGCATCTATTAGCCTACCCTTTCGTAAGAAGTCATACCATTCCTGTGCCACATCTTCCAATTGAAAAGCTGCTTGTCGTAAGGAGTCATACCATTCCTGTGCCACATCCTCCATTTGAAAAGCTACTAACTCTACTGATCTAACACTAGAACACCTCAATGCATTACAAATCTTTTCCATCTTGTCCAAGAAAACCTAGGGTTTCTCCGATGCATCTGACCCCGTAAATGATGGAGGCTTAAGATTTAGAAAGTCAGTAAGAGAAACCTCTATCTAACATCTTTCACTTTTTGCAGGTTGACGGTCGGTCTGGCCTTGTGAGCTAGGGGACGCTTACGTTACATGTCTCTCTTCTACTTCTTTTTGTAAATCATCCATACGGGCTGCCATTATCTCTACAACTCGAGTAACTCCCTGCAGACATACTACCACATCCTCGACAGTATTGCCCCCAGTTGGTGGCCTATCTACCTCACCTAAAGACTATCCCTCATCTCTTCTACTCTCATGCGTATCTGCCATCACCAGCCTAGTGGCCCTACCACGTTTACCTCGCCCCCTACGAATGGGTACCCATCGCCTATCAGTCATCTCAGTGGGAACATCTTGCTCCCCCATCCATCTTAAGGCGGCTCGTGTCTTAAGTAACATTTTTACCTAGACAAGAGTAAACACCTATTGTTAAACACAATTAAGGAAATAAGGTGGTTTCTAAGATAGAGAATTTATGCAGCTCCTTGGTTATGAAATGTGTCACGGTTCATAATTCATAATAAAAAATACCACATAAAGACCCGACTCTTTGATAGACCGAATAAGAACATCCTAGGACCTAACAACCTAAAGCTCTGATACAAACTTTGTCACAGTCCTAATTTCTCGGGCCATGACTGGCGCATGGGCCCAAGCAAGCCTATCCATTTACCTTGTTTAATGCTTTTCCCAACAAATGTGGTCATGCACATTTCACCAGGTGTGAACATAGCCAAATTACGATGGCATTATCGATAACAATATACATGTACTATGCAATACATGTATCTTAGCAATTTACATTGCATGAACATATTTACAGAGCAAAAAAACTCGTGACTTCTAGCGGAGAATTTACAGCAAAAAGGTTGCTATTGAATGCCGGACACATACCCAGGAGACGAACTATCGAGACTCCTCGATCTAGGATCCAACAGTCTCTTGATCTGAAAACATGAATTTTTAAAAACTGTGAGTACAAAACTCAGTGAGCGAACGTTAGAAGGGAACAAACAATATTAGCTAGGAATTTGATAACCATGATGCACTGATTGGAAACGAGACAATTTTGTTCTAGCTACTATTTAAACCTTTTCCATTTAACCCGAAATTATTCTACATTCAAGGATAAGACAGCCATGAATTTACACCAATCACTCTAGCAAGATAGCAAAAATCAACGGTTTATCACAAACCATCACCAAACAAGGGTTTCATATACCATGTGCATCACATTTTTCCATCATGTAAATTATATCACTCAGATATATATATAAAATCATGTGCAATTACATATGCCGCCTAATCTTCACCGTCTTTGGTGGTAAAAATTATAACTATCAGAGCACTCGGCAAGGGGTATCACTCAGCATCCCTTCCAAACTCCTGGGTAGAGACCTATCAAAGCACTCGACAAAAGGTATCACTCAGCATCCCTTCCGAGCTTTGCTTTGCCTCTGTTCACATGTGAGAGTTCCCAGGAATCGTGGGCATTATGTATCGCTGTCCCCACTTTGCTCAATTCTGGTGCACTCCCTACTCACACCAAGCAATATGACTAGGTGTGCACTCTCTACTCATATATCACTACTGGCATTGCACTTTCCACTCCACACATGCATGATTATGTCAATTTCACCAAAATTTATTAATAATGCATATCAGCATAATATAAAGGTACGTAAATTCAGCAAAACCAAATTTCACATCAGTAAAAATAATATTTCACTAAAAGCTTGTTCCCATGGTACCTTTTTTTTTAAAGAAAGTTGAATAAAATCATTCAAGCATTTTATTCAAATACGTTCATATTCCCCAAAACCATTTTGAAATACAAATTCACTCATAAATTTTCAAGAGTCAAATTCGGGTACTTCGACTACAAATCCTCTAATACAATTTGCTTGTCTTTGTCAGAGGATTCACCACCTAGACATATTGCACAATCAAGAAATTCACCATATTGGTACTAAATAGTAATAAACTAATTTTAGAATATTAACTCCAATGTTAACTCCAACAACTTTGCTGACTGACACAAGAATCCCTAGGACTCAACTAAACGTAGAGCTTTGATACCACCTTTGTCACGACCCAATTTCATGGGCCATGACCGACGCATGGGCCCAATAGGCATAGCCCACTAAACCCAAGCAAGCTGCTTCTGGTAATCATGTTCGACATTTTATAAATCTTGCATTACTATTTCTGAACCAAAATTCGTCATTCACAACTCAATATATATTTCAAAATATAACATGTATACCACATGTTTGCAATTGCATTATCTCAAAGCACTGTCATTCAATGCCCTCTCATCGAGGCATCAACAATCCAACATGTATACATATATATATATATATATACTTGTACACAGACAAAGACTCTCAACCATCAGCGGAGTAACTTTGAATAAAGGCACAGCTACTGAGATGCCGTAGTACCTACCAAAAAGGCGAACCTACGTGGACGACTTGGCCCAAGCCGCAATTGCCTCTAAATCTGAAAACATGAGTTTTTATAAAACGTGAGTATGAAACTCAGTGAGCGAACCTTAGAAGGGAACAAGCAATATCAATCAGGAAATTTGATAATCATGATGCACTGGTTGAAAACGAGAATTTTTCTCTAGCTAATGTTTATAACCCCTTCCACTTAACTCAGAAGTATTAAACATTCAATGATGAAGCAACCATGTAATTACACCAATTATTCTAGCAAGATAGCAAGTCAACCGTTTATCACAAACCGTCATAGAACAAGGGTTTCACAGACCATACACATCACATTTTTCTATTCATACACACTATATCAAGCATATATATAAAATCACATGCAATTACATACACCACCCCACTCTCTTCAACTTTGCTGCACTCCCTGCTGGCACCACACGCCATCCCACTCTCTTCAGCTCTGGTGCACTCCCTACTTGCACCAAGCAATATGATCATGTGCATTATCCACTCTTTCATGGGCGTCACGTCTCGCTGTCCCCACGTTGCACACCATTACAGGCATGTGCATTATCCACTCTCTCGTGGGCGTTACATCTCGTTGTCCCCATGTTGCACGTGCATGGTTACATCAAATTCACATAAATTTCTTAACCATACAGGTAAGCATTATATGGATGTACATAAATTCATCATAATCATTTTCAACACCATAGAAATATTTTCACTAAAGGCTTGTTCCCGGGACTCATTTTTAAATAAGTATTTGATATAATCATTCAAGCAATTCATTTCAACTTAATTAGAATTCCCAAATAAATTTTTGAAATGCAAGTTCACTCACAAATTTTCAAGAGTCGAATTCGGGCAGTTCGACTACTAATTCTCTGGTGCGACTATCTTGCCTTTATCCGAGGGCTCATCGCCTTGACAAATTGCACCATAATTTATTCACTACATTCGTGTTAATTAGGTATAAAATTAACCTAATTTCTATATGAATGCATTAAATGTTCGGGTAACCACTTAATTTCGACGGTGACCTAATTCGACCAATTATCTGATAAATTAGCCAACGCGTCCGATTTGACTCCAAATTGCTCCATTCTTTTTTTAATACTTCAATTCATCAAATACCATTTAAATAATGCTAATTTCAGCATTGAAACTTTTCCATTTCTTCATGGAAAAATTCAGCCATTTGGTGCACTAACACAGTAATTTTTGCTACATAACTTTTTCATCTTAATTCATCATTTTCCAAGCCATTTCCCTTAAAATAAAAATTAATCCATCAACACACACAACACACTAGGTTCGGCTACTGAAGAATCCTAAAGGAAATGAATATTTTCCTTGTTGTTTTGCTTATAAACATGCTTAACTATCTCTAACCATCAACATAGTTCAAAATCAAGCCAATCCAATATCAATTTCTCTTCCATACCCATTCGGCCACCATGATTTCAGCATGATAACTCAATATTCAGCCATGAAAAATAAGGAATAAAGCACGGGTAAGCTAGGTTTCAAGGAAAATTAAAGAAATTTCAACTTACCTAGCTTGTTTCCTTGATTTCTCTTACTTTCCCTTTGATTTTCCACTTAGGTTTTCTTATTTCGCCCTTTGTTTTTCCTTTCCTCTTGCTTTTCTTTCCTTTGGCTAACCATGGGAGGTGTGTTTGGGAAGTTATGGGCTGATTTTTATGCTTTAATAATAAACTAATATGGCTTGCCACGTGTCACAAGCTTATTAGTCCATTTTTCTTTTTCTACTTTAATAATTGACTTTTAGTCTCCACCACACATTTCTCATGTTTATCCATTTCCATGATAGATAAAATTCCTTGGTCTTGACAAGTGTCGGGGGTGAAAATTTACCAATTTGCCCCTAATGGGTAAAATTACGATTTTACCCCTATACTCCAAAAATTAACCGGGATCACAAATTTCTACTTCTCAACCTCAAATTATGTTCTAAATAACCTAAATAGTCAATCTTATTCAAATGTTGTCAAAATATTTTCTAAAAATTCCCATTTTATCTTTAAATGGAAAAATGAGCATTTTACCCCTAATTGGTCAATTTTTTTGATTGACTCCAAATTAGACCTTGAACTCCGAATCACCCTTTTAAATCATTCTGTGGGTTTTAGAATTCTCAAATTCCTCTTAGAATTTCTATTTGAACTAGTTCGAGGCTCAACTTAACTTGGTTGTACCACTCGGTACAATACCATATTTTAACGAGCTTGACAAGGTCTCACATCCAACACTTTCTCCTCACTTCCAACAATTTCTTCTTTTTCTTCCCATATTTTCTTCCCATCTCACATTTTCCATCCTCCATGGAAGCTTCCCATAAAACCTCCATAACTTTCACAAATTAACTTCAATTTTCTCGCTTTTATACACTTTTTCATAGAACCCTTTGTGTTCTTTCACTTTTTCACCTTAAAACCTTCAAAAGTCTTTCCTTAAGACCTTTTTCTCACTAGTTGGACATTTTAAAGAGAGAAAGAGAGAGAGACTTTCCATAATAGCTTGAAACTTTTGAAAAGAGGTTCAACTACAAATCCACCAAGGTGAAAAATGAGTTAGGGAAGATTTTAAGTTGTTAGAGATGGCTAATAATTAGATTTGTAGGCTATTATATTTTTTATGGTTATATTGTGTGTGATAGGTTCCAACGAGGCCCCACAGCTCCATTTGGACCATTAATGGAAGTTGGAATCGATTAAAGAATCAACATAGACCTGTGAGTGAACTTGCATTAAAATGTTTTAGGATAAATGCATATGTGTTTGATTGAATCACTTGAAATATTTTATTGGTTTTATCTTTATAACATGCATAGGAACAAGCCTTTATTGAAATGTTTTTATGCTGTGAAATGTGTAATACAATGAAACCATGTTTTCCTATAATATGTGTGTCAAGAATGACCCTATAAAATGTTTGCTATGTCATTCGTGTATTTGACATCATGCTTGCACACTTGACTATCTCGAAAAAATCATCAGAAGTTGGTAATGTACCTAGTGGTACAACTAAGTTGATTTAAGCCTCGAACTAGACCAAATAGAGATTTTAAGATGAAACTAAGAATTTTAAAACCCAAAATCATTTAATATGGTGATTCAGAGTTCGAGGATTGATTTAGGGTCAAACTGAAATTTTAATGATCTAGAATCAAAATGGTAATTTTGCCATCCAAGGTTAAAAATTGGAATGTTAAATGAGATTTAGACTAAATTTGACTAATTGGAGTATGATTTCATGTTGACAAGTGAAAATTTTTAATTTTGGCATTTTTTTGAGCATAGGGTCAAAATAGTCATTTTACCACCCCATGGGTAACATTGGAATTTTCACCACCCAACACTTGTCAAATCTATGAATTTCACTCATTATTGGTATGGATAATTATGGCATTTTATGTGGTGGTGAAATAAAGTTCAAAGGACAAGTATTTAATTATGGACCAATGAAATTGTGACAAGTGTCAAGCCTTGAATTCTTTATTATTTAACTTAAAAATCAGCCCATATTTCCCCCATTTCACTTCCCATATTCAGCCAAACAAGAGGAAAATGAAACAAAGAAAGAACAAACCCTAGCTAAGAGAAAATTCAAGAGAAATTATGGGAATTCAAGGAATCAAGCAAGCTAAGGTAAAAATTTTTAAATTTTAGTTGAGATCTAGCATTGCGATGCAATTTTCCTCATTTTCCATGGCTGAAATTCATGATTTCATGATGGGTACCATGGTTGACCAAACATGGGGGAAGAGATTTTAGTTAGATTTCTTGTTAGACTAGTGTTTGTTGATTAGTGATGTGTAGTATGCTAAGCAAGCAAGAAAAATTCATTTTATGCCATCACCTTTTTTTGGTCGAATTTACCCTAGGGTATGTTGATGGTGGATTTGATTTTATTTAATGTAATTTGGTTATGAATTGATGGTTTATGGTGTAAAAATCTAGTAAGAAAAATTTTATGGTTGATGCACCATTATGACCGAATTTCTAAGAAACAATGTGATGATAGTTTTTGCAATATTTCATGACATTTATCTAGTGTTTGATGATTTGGAATATTGAAGGAAAAATTAAATTAATTGGAGTTGAATTAGATGTATTGGCCATTTAATCAAGTAATGAATCGAATTAGGTTAATACCGTATTTAGATAGTTACCCGAGGATTGTTCATCCCATTTCATGCATTCATATAGAGTTTAAATTAGTTTTAATACGATTTAGCACAAATGTAGCAATTGTTTGATTGTGCAATATGTCTAGGTGGTGAATCCTCCGATACGGGCAAAGAAATTGTACCCGAATTTGACTCTCGAAAATAGTGAGTAACCTTATTATCGCCTTAATTATCTAGAGTAAATTTTACGCAATTTGGTGATTTTGTGAAAAAATGAATTTAACTGGTGAATTGCTTTCCTTTAGAGCAAAATGTCAATTAATAAAATAAAATGAATTTTTATAAAGTAATTTGAAAATCGGATGATGGTTTTGAAATTAGAGTAATTGGAAACCACATGCTATGTTGAAATTTATGAATTGAACCGAATGGCTTATGATAAAATGGCATGATTGGCTGAATTGATATTTGTGTTGAAAAATACGTAATGTCTTCTTTGTTTTGATAAATTGAATAGTAATGAAATTGCCATGCCATGCTATCAAGATTTGATTGATTGGTGGGATATCAATTAACTACTGCAGTAGTCAAGTTTTCGTGGACCAGCCTATTTAGAGGGGCATGGTAAACCAAATTATATTTTTACCTCAGTTGTGGAGGCGTAAAGCGTATGTCCTGAGTTATGACAGAGTTCACTTCACGCCAAAGCACCACGTGAGGGTGAACTCAGCTAACGCCAAGAAACTATTGTGTTTTCAAACGTAAAAGTATGTTTTACGTGTACATGAGATTTTTAACAACCTTGGTGGACTCGGTCAGATGCCTTGGCCAAGGTATCCCCGAGAATGAGTTTTTGGCACTAGCCGAGTTTTTCGGGAAATCATAAGCCTTATTAATTATTTTGGTGAAATGAATTTAATATAACTGATTTCGAGGAACTTTCATGCTATGAGACCTTTTTTAAATGGGAAGTTTTCATTGTCTCTTTTTACTCGCCTTTAGATATTTTAGGTGATATTTGTTTACTCACTGAGTTGTGAAAACTCACCATTCTCCTTTCCACCCCTTTCAGGCCTAGAATAGTTTGTAGATAGCTGAGTGTGCGGAAGACTACAATTGGCTTTGCAATCTCACCAATAGTAGGTTCATTGTCCTTACTACTTTTGATCATTCGGGGGCCCACATGTCACTGTAAATGAAATTACATGCTTTGACTATTTGTGTTATAGTATGAATGAATTTATTTTGTTTTTACACTATAAAAATTATTTATGTAGCATTCTATAAAAATTATTTTATAAGAAAATAGAATATTTTATTTAAAATTTTTTTTTATTCTAATAACTGAATTTTCACTTTTAATGAAGGTTATAGACATCCAAATTTAATTTTGATCTTAGAATGTATGTTTTCCTCCTATATATTGCATTTTTATCTGAGTTTGAAAATTTTGTGAAAAATGACCAAAATGCCCCTGTGAGGTAAAAAAATTTATTTTTATTGTTTTAACTTGGAAATAACATATAAACCTTTGAAACATGGGAATTGAAGAATATTGATCACAAGGGAGATGATAAAATAATATTAAAGCCTTGCGAGGTTTTGGTCGGCATTTGGGGTAGTGAATGCCTATCGGGACATCGCGACGACTATCATGGGCTCAATGGGAGTTTTGGGTTGTGACAATGTAAATATGCATGTTATGCCTTGAATGATAATGTAGTGTGGGAGTGCATGTGACGGTGCTGGTGGTGTGCGGTGTGGGAGTGCACGTGCCAATGATGAGGTAGTGTGGAAGCGTACATGATGATATTGCCATGTGCGATGTGGGAATGCACATGTGCTGGGTGAGGCAGCATTGGTATACATGTTTATTTATGTTTATATATATATATATGCTCTTGAAAGGTTATGAAAAAATAATATGTGATTGTACAATATGTTGAAATTGTTAATTGCTTCCAAATTGATTTTCATTGCAACAAAAATGGATTTTCGTTATAACAAAAACCATTTTAACTTAATTGCTCTATTTCTTGCTACAGCAAAATTGTATTCTCACTGCAGTGAGAAACTCTTGAGTGTTCGAGGGTGTGAACTAGCCCTGGTTTTCACTGCAGTGAGAAACTCTCAGGTCCTTCAAAATTTGTCCTAAATTTCATTGTAACGGAAAGACATTCTCGCTGTTTTGCTTGTCTTGCTTGGATATTTGTTGTAGTTTTCACCTTTTCAACTTCATTATTATTCATAGACCTTCCACCCTAAGGGATTAAGTAAGCAAAAGTTGAATTAAGGGGCTTTATAGGAAATTAAACTAAATTGCATTGTTTTTAACATAAGTGCATCTTGTTTTCATAAAAACTTTTCGTATCGTTTGCTTGTTCCCTTCCTATGTTCACTCACATAGTTTATACTCACTCTTTTCAACTTCATGTTTTCAGATTCGGAGATAGTTGGAATCTAGATTGAAGTGTCCATCTGTGTTCACCATTTGGTACGTACCATCGCATCTAGTAACAATACCCACGCCTTAAGTCCCTTTGCTCATAGTCAAGGTCTTTTGCACATATAAAGAGTTGTTTAAATGTAAATTGTGAGATTTTTGTGCACTTTTTATGTTTGGTTGGATTAACCATGTAGTGTAGGGTTGACAAATGATCACTTTATTTTTGAGAACTTTACATAATTGTATACTTGGTTCTTACGATTTAATTTAGAAAAAAACTTATTATTAGAAATTACAAGTCTTATATACTAAAGAAAAAAAGGCTTGCTTGGGCCTGGTGGGCTATGCCTATTGGGCCCTTGCACCGGTCATGACTTGAGAATTAGGTTGTGACATATACTTAGTGATTTATTATTGAAAATTTATTTTTGGCGTTAGAAAATAGTTTTGGGTGAAAAAAATTTGATTTTAATAAATAGACTTTTTTAAAAAAATTTATAAATAGAAGTTCACCCATTTCCTTTTGGTATATTGTTATTGAGACTTCTACACAACACATAGCTTTCTAAATATTTAATTCACAACATTCAAAATATTTCATGCCTTTATTAAAAAATTTAACCGCAATCCCTTAACTTAGTGTTACCTCTATACTATCAACATCACCTAGTTAGCTCTTCTAGCTAAATGGCCTGGAATTCTAATAGTATCTTTAACAATCAAAAGCACATAATCAATACATATAATTAAGTAAAAACATTTACTTTTCTATAAACTCACTAAACTCATCTTTTTACCAATATTCTCATGGTCATCTATAATACCTATTTCCTCGAATTTGTTCTCTACACTTCCACATGCTTATTTCTAGTTGAAGCTTATGTAGATTAAGCCAATAATCCATTTCAAATCATATCTTAACTCATACCCATTTTCATAACTTAAGGTTTTTCCTTCAAATTCGTTTTTATTTACATGCTTTCTAGCTAAATAAAACATTTCAACCATCTAAACATTTTCTTCTTACCTTATCCTTAAATCTAGGTTTTCCCTTTATATTTCCATTTATCTTTCATTATCCATCCACAGACATAAACTTTAGAGACAAACTTTACCTTGGTGTGTTGATGGAAGCTTGATATAACTGAGAAAATCACCCAAAAACCATGAAATTTAGGGTTAGAAGCTAGAGCTTAAAGATTGGGAAAATGAGAGAAAATAATGTGAAGCTTTTTGAAAAAAGAAGAAATGAAGAAAAGAACCCCAAGTTAGGGCTTTAAAGCCCTTTTTCTATATATGAAATGGCCTAGAGATCAGCCTTTTAACCCTCAACGGTCGATCTTTATGCTAAAAAAACATTTTGTTTCTCTTGGGGGCTTCCAAGAATCGACATTTTAAATAAATAAGGCCGATCCCTACAAAACAAAATGCAGCTCGAGTGCTTTGTTTGCTAAACATCGAACCTTTTTCCTTTGGGGGTATATCCCTGCATCCAGAATGTAGAGAATTGACTCTAATCCTCCAAGGATCGATCCTTTTCTTTTAGAGATCAGACCTTCATGCATTATTTTGCAAAAACTAATTCTTTCAAGTTTCCTTAAAAGATTCTAAGCTTATTTTCATTTAATATCATTTAAGTAAATATCCTTATTTTTATTTCTTTTCGTTGTACTCTTCATTTACTTAAGATATTTAATGTAAATAAGCAAACACCCCCATTTGGATTCAATAAAAATTTCAAAAAAATAAAATTTCAAAAGGATAAAAATCTAAGTTTTGGTTACAAGAACAAATTCAAAAAGATTCAATTCAAATTAAATTTTAGGCTCTCATTTATAATAGCAAACATACTTTTAAAATTATAGACAAATCATTTTAAGTTATTTCAATACCCAAGGAACCAATATTGCCATTTTTTTACCCATTAGGTCATTTTTACAAAAATCACATATTTTGTACCCTCAAGAATTTGGAAAACCTTTTGCTTTTCAACAGTGAAAGCTAACTGAGGTATCAAGACCACGAAAGATGAATGAAAACAAGAAAAAGGCTATAATCAATAAACAAAATCATGCATCGTAGATGACAAAAGCTCACCAAGTAAACTGACGAAATTGAACTTGGTCCATGTCACCGTTAATTCGCTACCTTACGTGTATATAAAAATCTAGGGTTTCACAAAAGGCTTATTAACTGAAATCATGAAAGGGCAACTAGACAAAAGTCAAGTCATGCTCTATCACAACCCAATTCCCTGGCCATGACCTGATGCAAGGGCCCAATGGGCATAACCCACCAAGCCCAAGCAAGCCTATGTTATTTATTTTCACTTGACGTCTTCTCGACTAAGACATCCTCTCACATCACACCTAGTGTGCACAAAGCCAACTCACAATGGCATTATAGATAAAATATGCACATACATACTAGTCAAACATAAAATTTGACAATGTACATTACATGTACATAATCACAATAGAAAGGCCCATGACTTCCAGTGGAGAATTTACAATAAACGAAATGGGTTGCTACTGAATGCCCACCTTATACCCAAGAGACACACTACGAGGACTACTCGAACTAGGGTCCAACAGTCTCCTGATCTGAAAACATGAATTTTTAAAACTATGAGTATGAAACTCAGTGAGCAACATTAGTGGGAACAAGCAATAATATCCAAGAAGGATTTTAAAACCATGATGCACACACTTGGAACAAAACCATTTTGGTTCAATTCAATATCAAATCCTTTCCCTCAATTCAAATTAATTTACAATGAAGGAGTACTCAATTTCACACATATACCCACATAGATGAACACAAATATCACCACTATCTCACCAGCTCATGTGCAAACCCCACATCGGGCACATAGTTGGAGTTATCGTGTGCAACCCCCTACATCGTACACAAGTAATATCATCTTCTATATCTCCGCACCCATCATCACCGACATGTGCTCCCCCACTTCGTGCACATGTACGATTATAATTATCACACAATATTATTTGTCAATACATATCACACATCTACACATATATAGCAACATATTATAGGGACACATGATTTCATGCCTTTATGCATAGCACAATTCACCACATCAATACATTTTTATCAAGGGCTTGTTCCCCGGCACGTATTTTAAGAATTCAGATAAAATCATTTAAATATTTCATCTCAATACATGTACATTTCCTAAAACAATTTGAAATGCAAGTTCACTCACAGTTGTCAAAAATCCGAATTCCGGGTGTACTCAGACTAATAGTCCTCAAGTGCGATTCTTTTACCTTTTTCAGATGTCTCACCACCTTGACAAATAACAAAGTCGAGGAATTTACTATATTGTCCCTAAATTGATATAAACTAACTTAAATTACTAATGCATGGTATGCAAATGCAAAAATGCGTCCGATTATCACTAAACGCGGTATCGATTAAATTCGACTGATCACCTGATTGATTGACGATTGTGTCCAAATCACCTCCAAATTAATCCGTTTCTCTTCTAAAACCTTAATTTATCACACACATTTCTAATAACTAAATTTCAGCATTGAAATCCTTCAATTTCTTCATGTAAAAATTCGATCATTACAGTGTACTAACACCGTAATTTTTCCTAGTCACATTTCTCACTTAATTCTTCATTTTTCCAATTCATTTTCCTTGAAATTTAAACAATTCCTCCTTGATATTCAACCTTCATGGTTCGGCCAATGAGGAACCCTAGAGAAATTGAATGTTTCGCTTGTATTTTTGTTCATAACCATGCTTAACTATCACCAAACAACAACATAACTAAAATTTAACTAATTTCCATTATCAAATCTCCCTCATACCCATTCGACCTCAAGGATTTCAGCATGATTCCTCAACATTCAGCCATAAAATTTAAGAACTAAAGCATGGGTAAGCTAGGATTAAAGTAAAACTAAAGAAACTTTACCTTTATTTTGCTTGATTCTTGAAAAGCACTTGTGATCTCTTGATTTTTGGCTAGGTTTTTGCTTTTTTCCCTTTGTTTCCTTTCTTTTCTCTTCAATTATGGTTCATGCCGATTTTGGTGAGAGAAAGTGAAGGTTATAAGTTGATTTTTATAGTTTTATAATGGCTTGCAACATGGCATAAAGCCATTGGTCCATTATTTTAATTATTTGACTTTTTCTATTGAATTTTCCTCCATAACTATTCTTGTATTTATCCAATCCTACCACAAATAAAATCCCTTGGTCTTGACAAGTGCTGGGGTGAAAAATTTACCGATTTACCGCCAAGATGAAAAAATTACGATTTTACCCCTATACTTCGAAATGTACCGGAATTACATTATTTTTACTTTTCAACCTCAAATAACACCAATATTAATCAATCTTAATCAAATGGGGCCAAAATTTTTTTCTAAAATTCTCGTTTTGGTCTTCTGGTAAAATTACCATTTTGCTCTTGTGTTCTAAAAATACCAAGAATCATAATTTTTCACTACTAAACTTCATTTTATACTCTAATAATCATATTATATTTCATATAATTATTCTTGGTCAAATGTGATCAAATCTTTGCTAAAAATTGTGAGACCCTGTCTAATTTGTTAAAAAACCGATATTGTACCTAATGGTACAATTAAGTTAAATCGAGCTTCAAACTAGTTTAATAGAAATTCTAAGAGGAATTTCAAAATTTTGAGGCCCACAGAATAGCTCAGAATAGTGATTCAGAGTTCAATGTCCAGTTTGGAGTCAATCGGGAAAATTGACCGGTTAGGGACAAAACGGTCATTTTCTCATTTGTTGATTAATGGAGATTTTTAGTCAAAATTTGATCACATTGGACCAAAAATAATTTTTATGAAATAAAGTTATGATTATTGGATTATAAAATGGAGTTTAGCAGTGTAAAATGGTGATTCCCAGTGTTTTTGGAACACAAAGGTAAAATGGTAATTTTGCCACCGGAGTACTAAACGTGAATTTTTTTGAAAGGATTTTGCCCCATTTGGTTAATATGGATTAATATTAGTGTTATTTGAGGTTGGACAGTGAAAATAATGAAATTTCGGTACATTTCGAAGTATAGGGGCAAAAATCGTAATTTTGCCATCCCGGGGGCATTATGGTAATTTTTCACTACCAGAATAAATTTTTCCAGCCATTATCATCTTTGGATCATATTTGGACTTGATTAATCAAGTGGTGGAAAAAGAATGAGAAGAAAAGTCAAAAAAGTAAAGAAATTGGGCCAATGGCATAATGCCATGTGGCAACTTGTTTTTTTTATTATAAAGGCCATAAAAATCAGCCTTAACCCTCATTTTCTCTCTCTAAATTCTGGACAAAAACCGATTGAAGGGAAGAAAAGAAGAAAAAAGGGAAAAACCATAAAAACCTAGACAAAAAATCCATAGATTTCAAGTGTTTTCCAAGATTCAAGCAAAATAAAGGTAACTTTTCTTTAGATTTACTCTAACCCTAGCTTACCTATGCTTTTGTTCTTGATTTCCATGCTTGAATATTGAAATATCATGATGAAAGGAATTCTGAAAAATGGGTGTGAATAAGGATTTGATGTTGGATTGGATTGAATTTAGACTATGCTAGTGTTTAGAGGTAGTTAAGCATGATTATGAACAAAAATGGAAGAAAGAAATTGAATCTCGTGGTTGTTCTTCATTAGGCCGAACCTAGGGTGGAGAATGCATGAGGAAATTGGTTCATTTCAAATGAAATGATTTCATTTGAAATGAAAGAAATTAGAAAATGACAAATTCAAGTGAAAAATGTAGTAGAAAAATTTTCAGTGCTAATGCACTGTATTGGTCGAATTTTTCCATAAAGAAATGGAAAAGGTTGAATGCTGAAATTGGCATTAATTAAATGGTTTGTGGTGAATTAAGGTATTAGAAAAAGAATGGATCAATTAGGAATCAAATTGGACATAATAGCCGATTAATCGGGTAATCAGTCGAAATTAGGCAATACCGCGTTAAAGCGATAATCGGACGCATTTTTGCCTTTGCGTATCATACGTTAGCAATTTAAATTAGTTTATATTAGTTTGGGGGCAATATAGTAAATTTCTTAATTTTATTCTATGTTAAGATGGTGAGAAATCCGAGAAAGGCAAAGGAATCGTGATTGAGGACTGTTAATCCAAGTGCATCCGGATTTGTAAGATGGTGAGTGAACTTGCATTTCAAATTATTTGGGGAATGCACATTGTATTGAAATAGATGATTAAATGATTTATTCAAAGTTTTAAAAATGCGTGCCGAGAACAAGCCCTTGATAAAAATGATTTTATGTGATGAAATTATGTGATATGTATGAAGGCATGAAATTATGTGTTCTTATAACATGTTGGCACATATGTGTGAACATGTGTGATGTATTGATATTTGATATTGTTGATATATATATATGTAAATGTACATGTGCACGATGTGGGGGGATGCACATTGTAACTCCAGCTATGTGCACGATGTGGGGGGATGCACTTGAGCTGGTGAGATTGAGTGATATTGTTAGTGCACGAGGTGCACATGATAACTCCAGCTATGTGCACGATGTGGGGGGATGCACATGAGCTGGTGAGATTGAGTAGTATTGTTAGTGCACGAGGTGCACATGATGACTCCAGCTATGTGCACAATGTGGGGGGATGCACATGAGCTGCTGAGATGGTGGGATATTGTATTTATCTGTGTGCATATGTATGAAATTGATTATTCCTTCATTATAAATTAAATCGATGTGAGGGGAAGGGTTTGATAATAAATTGGATCAAAATGAATGTGTTCCAAATGTATGCATCATATTTTTAACCCTTCCTGATATTATGGCTTGTTCCTACCTAATGTTTGCTCACTGAGTTTTGTACTCACCGTTTTCAAAAATTCATGTTTTCAGATCAGGAGATTGTAGATTCCTAGATCGCGAGATCACTGTAGTTCATCTCCTGGTAGGTGTCCGGCATTCAATAGTTGCCCGTCTTTATTGTAAATGTCTCCGCTGGAAGTCGTGGGTGTTTATTGTATTGTGAATACAATCTAATTATGTGAATATGTGTAAGCAATGTGAATTGCTAAATACATGACTAATATAGTGCATGTATATTAATGTCGATAATGCCATTGTGAATTGGCTGTGTTCACACCCGGGAAAAGGTGTGTGTGTGTATGTGTGATTGGATATGCCATTGTTAATTGGCATTGTATGCACACTGGGTGCATTACGTGTGGATGCTTCACACGAGCATGTATGGAATAAAGTAAGTGAAAAATAGGCTTGCTTGGGCTTAGTGAGCTATGCTCATTAGGTCCTTGCACCGGTCATGGCCCGGGAATTGGGTCGTGACAAAAATCCTCATTTTGTCTTTAAATGGCAAAATGATCGTTTTGTCCCTAACCGATCAATTTTCTCGATTGAATCCAAATTAAACCTAGAACTCCGAATCACCATTCTAAGTCATTTTGTAGGTTTTATAATTTTCAAATTCCTCTTAGAATTTCTATTTGAACTAGTTCAAGGATCGAATTTAACTTGGTTGTACCACTCCATACAATACCGTCTTTTAATCGAGCTTGACATGGTCTCACATGCTCACTAGGTAGAAAACTCAAAAGGGTCACCAATGAGCACTGAAAGATGAAAGAATTGAAATTTTCAATGAAAAATAGGGGTAAAATCAATAACCATGCAAAGATTGAACATTTCAACAAATTACAATAGTTGTAGATAATTGACATCTTACCTTCCAAAAAAAATATCAAAATGACTTCAAAAAGAATAATTTTTGCCATGAAAATAATGTTGACCATTTTAAACAAAAAGTTTTCAAATTAAATGGGCTTTCAAAATTTCACTTAATTTCAAGCAAAGTTATCTTTCCTACCATTACCTCTTAGAACATCACTTTGACCAACCTTTTGCATCAAATAAAAATTCAAGAGAAAGTCATTCATGAAATTGTCTTCCAATTTTCATTCTCAAAGTCTTTGATATGATTTTTCACCTACTCATGATTTGAATGTTGTTTTCTTAGGATGAAGACATCATTCAAAAATTTAATTAAAAATTCTTATCAAAGTTTCCTAAAATTCTTAAGAAATCATTTTAAAATGAACGTTTTTCCATGATCATCTTAATTGGCCACTTAATTCATTCACTTAAATTCCTCATGAAAATTAACTTCTTTTCATAATTTATCATGAGAATATTAATCATTCTTGATAAATCATGATCACTTTTATTTAGTCTTTCATTATACATGCATCATTAAGCGTTTAACCATGATGAATCTTTTTTGCTAAGGGGCACAGTAAAATTTTCACTTAATCAGTCAATGTTTTTGCTAAATTGCATCATTAGTTCGAAAAAGTTTTTCAATGCATCCTCATTTTTAAACTCAAGAAGCCAATTTCATTCAACGTTTTTCTATCATCAATCATCATGATTAACTCTTTTCATTCTAGTAAGTTGTTGCTAGTTGCACACACACACAAGTGCACGTGCCATATAAGTAATATAGTAGTAAGTAAGATATCATCTTCATAGGGAATTGTATCTAAATTCTTGCTAATTACTAAAATTTGGCACCCTAATCTTATCCAAGTAAATCTAATTTGAAATTAATTACAACTAAAATTAAGGTAACAAAGCTAAACTAATGAATTAATGCTAAAAATGTCTAAAGGACCACTAAAGTAAGACATAGGATTGTGGAATTACTCTACCTTTTATTTGAATTTAATCTCCCTTTTTATACTTATATCGACAAGTTGGTTGCTAACCTAGAGTCCAAATTTATCTACAATTATTTATTGAGATACTATAAACCTACTTTTTGGTCCTTATAAATTGTGCTAGAGGGAATAGCACAATTCGGCTCTTTAACAACATTAGAAACTAATCTTAAAAGCAAAGAAAATAAAACCAAGAAGACAATAGAGAAGAATTTAGAGTGGCTCGGTCCAACACCTACATCCACTACCTTGATTATCCAACCAAGGATTTTCACCAAAATTACTAACAAACGGTAGAATTACAAAGCTCCTGCCAAGCTTTTACAATGGCCTTTACTAGGCTTAGCCATAATCTTTACAATGGTTTTTCAAAGGCTCAACCAAAACCCAGCACTTAACTTTTCAAGGCTAAGTTGGAACCTTCATTCTTTCAAGCAAACCTAGCTTGAAATAACCACTTAGAGTGAATCCCTCACTCTAAGAATACAAAAAGAGAAGTAGAGAGAGTGCCTATTGATCAGACGGTTGATCTAAATGGTACAAGGTTAACTGTTGAATACAATTACAAATGATTTGCGTTTGAGTGCAGTGACGTACAAAGAGGGTTTTTTAAGTTTTCTACTATTTCTTGTCTTAAATATGTTGAAATCTCTCAAAAAGCTTCTTCTTTATCCTTGGAGGGCTCTTTTATACTTGGAAAAGCATGTTTGATGGCAGTTTAGTAGTTTATGATTGTTGGAAATAGTTTAGGGTAGGTTTTAGCCTTCAATCTGTCTTATAGTGCTTTGGTGCATATTGCAGACAAAGAGCACTTGGTTGACTAACTCCTTTTCTTGGCTGACTAAGTTGGTTTTGTCTTGGTCGCAGATTCTGACAGAGAGCACTTAGTTGACTAACTCCTTTTCTTGGTCTACTAAGTTAGTTCTATTTTTCAATATACTTCAATTCGCCATTTCTCCAATTTGAATTTTGGCCAATCAACGTTTTTCATTATTCAACCAGGGAGCTTCCTTTATAGTGATCAATCTTATTCGTTATCCATATTTGAAAGATTGACTTATTGTTTCTTTATACATTATTGTCCTACACACTTTGATAGAAATGTTTGACAGACAAGGATGGGAATGTTTTATTATCATCAAAAACTAATGGAGCCAACAGTACTTATCTTAATTAATTTTCTATATGTCTATGTAAATTAATTAAGGTAAGTTCACTAAGCTCATGCTCTAAATTTGACTACACATTGTATTTAGGTGTAGTTCTATCCTAAATACTAATCAAATCACCTAAGCTCTACGTGAAGTGAACACATGCTATTGAAACTATCACGACCCAAAATTCGAATCGTGATTGGTTCATGAGCCCAATGGTTGTAGCCCACTAGGTCCTGCCAAGCCTCTTTCGTGATCCTGTTCACTATTCCAGTAGTTATACATTACCATTACTAGACCACAACTTGTAATTTAAATATAAACATATGTAATACCCGGCACCCTTGTTAGACATAAATAAGACCTTATTGATCAAATGAATGATTATTTGACGCAAATTGTCATGCTAAAGAATGACAAAAGATGAAAGGAATGCTTAAGAATAAAATATTTTACACGCGCAGAAATAATAATTAAATAATAATATTTTCATCAAAGATGAATTAATAAGCTAAACGATGAGTTGGAAGTAAAACGAGACATAATAATGCGCTTCGGGACCAAAGAAGGTAAATGAAAATTTTTGAAATAAAATAATATTTTATTTAATAAAATAATATTAAAATATTATTATTTTATTTGTTATCGAAATTAGTCATGAAAAATGGAATATGACTAATTTAAGTGGGGAAGAAGAAGTAAAGAAGAATTTTGGAGAAATATGACGATAATTTTATAGTACAGTGCAATTTTAATAAATCGAGCTAACGCGGTAAGTAAATATTTAAATATTATTGTGACACCGCATTGAAATACGACCTCATTTTGATTATACACATATAAAGGAAGAGAATAGAAATAAATTAGAATTTTTAAAAGTGTCAGAAGGATTGAATTTTAAAATACGAAAGTTAGAAGGATGTGTAGCAAATAAAGTGAAGTTAAGGGATGATATGTAAAATTTATTATTTTGAAGAAATAAAAATAAAATGAATATAAAATAGATGATAAAATAAGGAAGAAAAGATGTTGAAAAGTCAAACATAAGATTTTTAAGGTGAATGGCCGGCCACATGAGTCAAGAAAAGAAGGAAGATGAAAAGTAAAAAGAAAACAAAAGATAAGAATGTAGAAAGATGGGGCCGATCAATGGTGAGGGAAAAAGATAAAAGAGAAAAGGAAGGAAAACTCTAGAAGAGAGTGGTCGGCCAAATAAGAATAAGGAAGAAAAAGAAAGAAGAAAGAAAGAATGGAAAAGGAGAAGAAAGAAAGAAAAATGAGAGAAAAATCAAGGGAGAGGAAAAGAAAAGAAACAAAAACAAATTCTACTCTTTAGTGAGGCGGTTTTGCTGGACTTTGAGGGAGGAAAAGAGAACTTTTTGCTGCAATTTTTGGAGGAAGAAAGAGCTGAAAACTTTTAAGGTTAGTCGTTGAAACTTTCAAGGTTTAATTGCTGAAAACTTTTGAGGTTTTATGGCTGAAATTATTAAGGTTTTGCTGCTGAAAATTGAGCTGGAAATTTGCTGATTTTGTGGCTGAAAGAAGTAGTTTTGGCTATTGAAAATTGAAGCTTTGTGCTGCCAAAAATTTGAAGAAAAAGAAGTTGAGTTTGAGGTAGAAAAATAAAAGATATTGTTGGAAATTTTTGGAGGCTTTTGCTACCATTGAAAGAGGCTTTTGGTGATCGATTTTGAGAAGAAAAAAGAAAAAGTTTGGCTGCAAGTTGGAGAGGAAGCCACGGTGGTGAAGGGAGGAAGGAAGAAAAGTCAAAGAGATGAGGGAAGAAACGTGGAAGAGAGAAAAGAAAAAAAAATGGAAGGATAGAAAAAAAATAAATGGGCATGGCCCAATAAGAAATAAAAATAAGTGGGCATGGCCCAATAAGAAATAAATGAGCTTAGCCCAAATAGGAAAAAATGGAAAAGCCCATGGAGAAGGCCCAATGACAATAAGAAAAAAGAAAAGCCCAAAAGAGAAAAATAAATGTGGAAATTGGAAGTGCTTAATTGACAATAGTGCACTATAGTGGCATGTCGGAGGAATTGACGAGCGATCAGCAAATACAAAATAACGATGTAATATCCCGCTACTTCGAGGTGAGTAGGGGATGTCCATTTTAAAATTTTCATATTATCTATAGATATATATATTTATGCATGATTTATCGAATGCGTACAATTGTGGAAAGCATGTGTTGATAGAAATTTTAAGGAATTGTGGATGTAAGTTATTCTTAGAAATCGTTTGAAATATATACATATATAAATTATACGTAAAGTGTTTTAAATCGAGAAACAAGCTTTTCGAAATGATTTACATCAAAGAAAAATGTGCCTTATTGTTTGTGTGGTATGCATTCATGAAATTTATTACATATTCACCATGCTACTTTGATATAAAAATATCATGCAAATATTTACCATGAGCAATATATGAAAAGAAACTTTTAATGTGATACGTGTATCTATATTTTGAGAAGAATTTAAAATATTCCCTTGCAAATTAAACTTGGATTCTTTTAAAAGTGATTTCATATAACACAAGTTTGAAATTGATGGCTTAAAACAATGTGTTGGCATGAATGGCTAGAATTGGTTTTGTGTAGAATATGCATGCTGCTTCATTTTGCCTTGATGGGTTGTGTAATGTAATATTAGCCATGTCATGTTATCAAAATTTTTATTGATATGGTGGGTTATTAGATTAGCTTACTACAGTGGGCGGGTTCCGTGGACCAGCCTATAAGAGGGGCACGATAACCCCGTTATTTCTTACCTTCGTAGAGAGGCACGGAGGGTATCTCCTGAGATGAGGTTTGAGTACACCTCACGCCAAACCACCACATGAGGGTGAGACTCAGCTAATGCCAAGGAACGACTATGTTTTCAAAATAAAACATGTTTTATATGTATATGATATCTAAATAGCCTTGGCGTGCTTGGTTAGATACCTCTGATCAAGGTGTCACCGGTCATGAGTTTTAGGCAGGAGCCAAGTTTTTAAGAGAGTCATAAGCCTTGTTGATTATTTTTAATAAAATGTAATTGTTTTATATGGCTTGAAATGAGTTTTAAAATTATGAATCATATTTCTTTGCATGGTGAAAATGGAATTAAATGGTTTTTCACAGCTCCCCCTGGTTTTACTGTTATATGAATTTTACCCTCATGTGCGAGGTGATTTGTGAAGGATGCATACATCTGATTAATGTTTGGTTTCGCAGGAGTTTACTGAATTTTATTGATTTACTTTGAGCAGTACATGAGATAATTTTGACTACAAGCATATTTTACGAACATGGGGTTTAGAATGAAATTGTACTGATTTGGTTAGAAAATGGTTATTGACCTTCTTAATGCACAAATTTTAATTACTTGATTTGATATGCACCTTGGTTGATTACACCTCATAAGAAATTCTCGATTTTTATATAAGGCACAAACCCCGTTTGAAATAAATTGCTTTTATAATCTTGTATTTTTATATTCAACTGATCTGTCGCTTGCTTGTTTCCCATCTACGCCCTTCTTGCTGAGTCGATGGTTATCATTGAGTCTATGAGACTCACACCCCTTTATTTTCCTTTTTATAAACAAGGATCAACCTAGCGTGTAGTCATCGACGCGTTCGGTCCACCGTGGATAGGTAAAGACATGTCATAGCATTTTATTTCGAGTTGCTCCGTTGTTAGAAGTTGAGTTTTAACAATTTGTTTATTAAGTTGTAAACAGATTCTAAATTTTTATATAAGCATAAATTTGGAGATTATAGATTTTAGTGTATATACTTGCGAATAAAAGGTAAAAAGTCTATATTGATTTTTATATTTATGATTTAATTTAGTATATGAAAGTACCAATATAATATGATGACTGTATTCATTTAGCTAACGGGCAATTCTAGATAAGCTTGTTCGAGACTTGACGGGTCTTCCCGGAGGTCTCAAACGTCAGTAGCGACCAGAGAGGGGTCATTACAGCATATTTCTGTACTATAACATGGATACCAAATATTTACATTTGTATGATCCCAAAATATGGTCATTCATTGCCATCTCATAATGGTATCATCAATCCAAAATATACATGCATTGTTTTGCAAAATAAATCTTAGCAATTTACAGCTAATGTACATTTACTCATGAATAAGACTTATGACGACCAGCAGAGTGACTTTGATGAGGTACGGCTATCGAATGCCATGATACCTACCAAGGGTGAACACAGGTGGACTCTTCAAGCTAGGTCTCAACTGTCTACGAATCTGACAACATGTAAATTAAAAGAGTGGGTATAAACCTAGTGAGTGAACATGAGAAGGGAACAAGCAAACGAGAAGGGATGTGTAAAAATCATGATGCACTTGTTTTGAAAACAATGCAATTTAGGTTGATTTCTTATTAAAACTCCTAATTTCAAACTTTGATTTAATAAATCTCTTAGCATTGAAAACCCATGATCAATCATGAAGATAAATGAGTGAAATTCACAGCAAAAATTCAAGCAAGGTAAGCATGATAGAAGGTTTCTTACTACAACGAGATTCAAAGCTAAATTGGTTACAGCAACCCGAGAGTTTCTCACTGTTGTGAGATTCATTCTCATTGCAGCGAAAACCAAGTGTCAGCCCAATTTTATGGGCCATGACCTGCGCATGAGCTCAATAAGCGTAGCTCACCAAGCCCAAGCAAGCCTCTCTCGTTAATTTACTTAACATTTTGTTAAATAACGCGGCCATACGCATTCTTAAATAGCGTAAACATAACCTATCCATGATGGCATTATTAGCAACATTATACATGCACTATACTAGTCATGTATTTAGCAATTTACATTGCATACACATATTCACCTTACTTGAGTGTATTCACAATACAAAAGGACCCATGACTTCCAGCGGAGACATTTACAAGAAAAGGGCTACTATCGAATGCCAGACACATACTCAGGAGATGAACTCACAAGGACTTCTCGATCTAGGATCCACTAGTCTCCTTATCTAAAAACATGAATTTAAAAAAAAATGTGAGTACAATACTCAGTGAGTGAATATTAGAGGGGAACAAGCAATATTCGCTAGGAAATTTTTTTATAACCATGATGCACTAATTGGAAACAAGGCAATTTTGATCTAGCTAATATTTAAACCCTTTTACCCTTAACCCGAAATTTATTATGCATTCAAGGATAAAGTATCCATGAATTTACACCAATTATTCTAGCGAGGTCGTAAAATCGACGGTTTATCACAAGCCGTCACAGAACAAGGGTTTCACAACCCATACAATTCATGTTTGCAATCATACATATTATACCATGCATATATATAAAATCATATGCAATAACACCCACCATTCCATTTTCCCCCACTCTGCTATACTCTTAACTCACACATCATTACCGGCATTGCACTTCCCACTCCGCACATGCACGGTAGTAATTATCACAACCTTTGCCATTAAATCGACATTGCACTTCCCACTCCGCACATGCATAATTACATCAAATTCTCCAAAATTTATTAATAATGCATATCAGAATAATATAAGGGTACACAGATTCAATACACTCAATTTCTCATAACTTTCTCAACAATACATGTAGGCATCATACAGATATACACAGGTGCATCGCAATCATATTTAACATCATAGAAATATTTTTCACTAAAGGCTTGTTCCCAGGTTCCCTTTCTTTTTAAAGAGAGTTGAATAAAATTATTTAAGCATTTTATTCAAGTACGTTCGTATTCCCAAAACCAATTTGAAATGCAAATTCACTCACAAATTTTCGAGAGTCGAATTTGAGCACTTTGACTGCTAACTCTCGGGTGCAACTTTCTTGCCTTTATCTGAGAGCTCACTACCTTGACAAATTGTACAATAATTTAATCACTACATTCGTGTTAATTAGGCATAAAATTAACCTAATTTCCATATGGATGCATGAAATGCTTGGTTAACCGCTTAAACGCAATGTTCACCTAATTCGACCTATCAATCGATTAATTAGCCAACTTATCCGATTTGACTCCAAATTGCTCCATTCTTTCTCTAATACCTCAATTCATCAAATACCATTTAAATAATGCCAATTTTAGCATTGAAACATTTCCATTTCTTCATGGAAAAATTCGACCATTTGGTGCACTAGCACCGTAATTTTTCCTACTTAACTTTTTCACCTTACTTCATAATTTTCCAAACCATTTCTCTCGAAATAGAAACAATCCCTCACACACACACACAACATGCTAGGTTCGACCAATGAAGGATTCTAGGAAAAATGGATTCTTTTCTTACGGTTTTGCTTCTAAACATACTTAACTATCTCTAAACATTAACATATCTCAAAATCAAACAATTCCAACATCATTTCTCTCTCCATACCTATTTGACTAGCCATGGTTTCCCCATGAAAGCATGCTTTTCAACCATGAAAATTAAGGGAAAATGCATGGGAAAAATAAATATCAAGCTTAATCGGAGAAATCTTACCTTTTTCACTTGATTTCTTCAAAAATCCACACTTTTCTCTTGAATTTCTTTCCACCTAGGGTTTGTTCTTCTTTTCCCCTTTGTTTTCATGCCAAGGTCGACCCTTATCAGAGAGAAATGGTGGCGTGGGCTGATTTTTTTATGCCTTTTTATAAAGAAAATATTAAAATATTCAAAATATGCCATGTGTCACAAGCTTATTGGTCTATTTTTCTTTTTCTACTTTAATAATTGACTTTTAATCTCCACCACACATTTCTCATGTTTATCCATTTCCATGATGGATAAAATCCCTTGGTCTTGACAAGTGTCGAGGGTGAAAATTTATCGATTTGCCCTCGGGCGGTAAAATTATGATTTTGCCCCTATACTCCAAAAATTCATCGGGATCACAATTTTCCACTTCTCAACCTCAAATTATGTTCTAAATAACCTAAATAGTCAATCTTATTCAAATGTTGTCAAAATCTTTTTTAAAAATTCTAATTTTGTCCTTAAATGGCAAATGACCATTTTGCCCCTTATAGATCAATTTTTTCGATTGACTCCAAATTAGACCTCGAACTCCAAATCACCCTTTTAAATCATTCTGTGGGTTTTAAAATTCTCAAATGCCTCTTAGAATTTCTATTTGAACTAGTTTGAGGCTTGATTTAACTTAGTTGTACCATTCGGTACAATATTGTCTTTTAACGAGCTTGACAAGGTCTCACACCTAGGCTGATGGAAACCTCCACCACTCGAGAGTTTCTCGCTACAGTGAATAAGAATCTCGTTGCAGTGAGATTCTAGCCAGTTGAAAATCAAGAGTTTTCATTGTCACAAAGAAAATCCAATCAGGCCACAATGAACATTAAATTGAACACATTGACAATAATCAAGTTTTCTCAATATTCAATGAAATCACTTATTAGTTCCAAAACCTTTTCAAAGCACATATATAAATAATTTCACAGCATATATGATCATCTCTATGGCATTTATATATACAAGCTTGAATACACCCAACGATCCTTAGCTCATGTGCCCTCCCACACCACAATAACTGGATACAGACCACCACCAGTCATCAGCTCATGTGCACTCCCACACCACACACAGCTAGAATCCCCTACCAGTCATCAACTCATGTGCACTCCCTCACCGCACATAGCTGGAATCACTGTCATTATCGGTATGTGCCCTCGCACATCGCACAAACTCGATTATAAATTACACATAATATTTCTCATCAATACCGACAATATCTTTAAATATATATATTAACATAATATAGGGGCACATGGATTCATCATTTTACACATTTCACTATAGAAAGACGTTTCATCAAGGGCTTGTTCCCATGCATATTTTGAAGAAAAGACAATTAAAATATTTTCAAGTGATACAACCAAACATACATGCATTTATCCCAAACCATGTTAATGCAAGTTCACTCACCGGTCTTTATTGATCCTTAAATCGACTCCAACTTCCACTAATACTCCAAACAAAGATGTGGGTTCCCGTTGGAACCTATCATACATAATAGCATCACAAATCAAATCAATTCACAGAACCGTAATTCTAAAAGCTATCTCTTAAATCATGTTCTACTAGGTATTCCTAATTGACTTCCATCTACCATTAAGTGGCTTTCTATTTTCATTGTTCTAGTTAGACTAAAATGAATAAACCACCTCAACTACAAAACACTTACAAATCCAACGACTAGCCATTCTCAATAACTTAAAAATCATCTCAGATTCATCACTCACATTGGTAGCTTTGTAATTGAATTCCTTCTCAAGGGTTTTCAAGCTATCATGGAGAGTCCTTCTCTTTCTCTCTCTCTCTCTCTCTCTCTCTCTCTATAAAGTCAAACTAGTGAGAAAAAGTATTGAAGAAAGACTTTTAAGGGTTTTTAAGGCAAAAAAGTGAAAGAGGACAAAAGTTCTTATGAAAGGTGTATAAAAGCATGAAAATTAAGATTAATTTGAGAAAGTGATGGTAGCTTTAAGGAAAGCTTCCATGGAAGATGAAAGAAACATGAGATGGGAGGAAAAAGAAGAAGAAGTTACTAGAAAAATGAAGAAGCTGCTAGAAAAATGAGATATTTATGCTATGGTTGACTAAAGTTTCCCTTATTTACAAAAAAAAACATTACATAGTAGACTTTACCTACTTTTTTTTCTTTTGTTCAACCTTTTTACTCTTTTAACACTAAGACAAAGTCCATAATAGCCCAGAAATGCTCGGGTTCACGAAAACTTAAAAATTTCAATCTAAGAGGCAAAATGACCGTTTTACCCTCACCTTGGAAATCATCATTATTTCTATGCCCCTTGTGTAATTTATCCTTACTTACACCGGTTATGTATTTCTTCGGCTTACTTAGGCATTAATAATATTAGAAAACCACTTCTAAGAGCTCACTAAGGAAACTGATGAAATTACCCTTAGTCTATTTTATCGCGTCTACTTCTAATTACGTGTCCATGGAAGTCGAGGCTTCACAAAAACCCTTGGTTTATTCTAAATTCTTTTGTCAAGTTACATTTAGAGACCCAACTCAATTTAATGGTTGATCAAGTAATTATAAGCAATAAGCATAGATTTGAAATAAACCACACAATACCCATTAATATTAAGTAAAGGAAAGTTAAAATATCTAAACTACAAGTAGAGATTAACCACAATCCTAAGAGTAGAAATGTAGTTCAACATGTTTAACACAAAATCCAATGTTTTTAGAAAACTATTCATTTCTACAATAAAAGGTAGAGAGAGAGAGATAGAACTAGTGAGAGAAAAATGAGTTGATGTAGATGATTGAAGCTCTCAAGAAATCCTTGAATCCTCTCTTTCCTTTTTTATGTAGAAAGTTACCTTTTCTCTTTCTTTGAAAGCTGTTACAGAAACCCTTTTTGTCAACCCTAAAAAGGCCTATTTAAGCCATTCCATGTAGCCCTCAGATTTAAAATTAGAGGGTGTAAAAATTTTGTCAACTTGAGTGTTAGTTAGGAGCACGGTGCTATAGTGCTTTAGCTTTTGCCTTGGGTGCTTGCTGGTTGACTTGGATGACATTGCAATGCTGCCCACTGTGCTTGTTGTTTCGATGTTTTATTCCTTCAAGCTGCCTAGTGCAGAAATGCTGCAGTTTAGCTATTTCTAATAAAATTTTGACCATGTTTCGATTAGAATTGGGCAATGTGATAAACTTAAAAGTTGTAGCCCTTATTTTGATCCTTCTAATGGTCCAAGAATGTCAAGCCCAGCCCTATAATACTTGCCATGTCATTCATGTATTTGACATCACGCTTGCATACTTGAATATCTTGAAAAAATCATTGAAAGTCGGTAGTGTACCTAGTGGTACGACTAAGTTGAATTAAGCTTCGAACTAGTCCAAATAGAGATTTTAAGATGAAATTGAGAATTTAAAAACCCCAAAATGACTTAATATGGTGATTTGGAGTTTGAGGACTGATTTGGAGTGAAATTGGGATTTTCACATTATAGGGGTAAAATGGTCATTTTGCCACCAGAGGTTAAGATTGGAATGTTGGAAAAATTTTTTGATCAAGATTGACTATTTAGAAAATAATTTGAGTTTGACAAGTGAAAAATCTTAATTCTAACATTTTCCGAGCATACGGGCAAAATAGTCATTTTGCCACCCAAGGGCAAAATTATAATTTTACACCACCCAACACTTGTCAAGCCCCTAAATTTCAGCCATTAGCATTTTATATCATGGATAATTGATGGATTTTATGTGGTGGTGAAAGAAAGCTTAATTATTACATGGTGACAAGTGTCAAGCTTGGATTATTTTATTATTTGCTTTAAAAACCAGCACATAAACCCTCCCAACTCATTTCTCTTGGTCGGTCGAAGAAGAAAAAAAAGAGAAAAGAAGAACAAAAACCCTAGAGAGAAAAATTCAAAGGGAAATTGTGGGATTTCAAGGAAACAAGTGATTAAAGGTAAAATTTCTTAATTTTAACTTGTGATCTACCTTTCTTATGTTTTATTTTGCATTTTCCATGGTTGAATCACAAGATATCATGAGCAATAGTGTGCTGACCGAATTTAGAGAGAGAAGAATTGATGGTTTATTTGAGTAGATTTTAAGGTATTTTAGTATTTTTAGTTAATTTGTCATGTTTGGAATGAAAACAAGTAAGAAAAAAATCACATGTTCTTACCCACCTTCATGGCCGAATCTTCCTTGTGGTATATTGATGGTGGATTTGATTTATTTCAAGTGATTTGGTTAGGAAATTAATGATTTATGGTGTGAAAATTAAGCATGAAAAACCATAGTGCTTCTGCACTCAACATGGCCGAATTTTTCAAGAGAAAATGTGAGGATGATTTTACCATATTTCATGCTATTTAATTTTTGTTTGATGATTGGGAGTATTGGAGGAGAAATGGAATTAATTGGAGTTAAATTGGACGTATTGGCCAATTAATCAGGTGATAGATCGAATTAGGCCAATACTGTTTTTTTTAGGTACACAATTGAATTTATGTAGAACACCGTGTTTAGACGATAATCCGAACAATTCGCATTACATTTCATGCATTCATATAAAGTCTAAATTAGTTTTATTATGGTTTAACACCAATGTGGTAAATAGCTTGATTGTGCATTATGTCTATGTGGTGAATCCTCCGATAAGGGCACAGAAATTCTACTCGAGGATCAATAGTCGGAGTACTCCAAAATTCAACTTCCGAAATAGTGAATAACCTTATTATCATCTTAATTATCTAAAGTAGTTTTTATTCGTTTTTTTGATTTTCTAGAAAAATGGGTTTAAATGGTAAATCCTTATGTTTTATGAGTAAAATGTGATTAAATGAAATGAGTTTTATAAATCAATTTGAAATTGAGTAATTGGAGACTGTTTGTTTGTGTTGTAAATTATGGTTTTAAATTGAATGGCTTATGGCAATATTGGCATGAATGGCTAAATTGGTAATTGTGTGAAAATATATGCACTGTTGGTTTTGCCTTGATAGGTTGGATAGTGATATAATTGCCATGTCATGCTGTTGGAATTTTTATTGACTTCGTGGTTATAGGGTGGTCACTACAATGGCAGGTACCGTGGACTAGCTTATTAGAGGGGGCACGGTAACCTAGTTATGTTCTTACCTCGGTTGGAGAGGCGCGTGGGGAATCTCCTGAGGTGGGGTTTGAGTGCACTTCATGCCAAACCACCACGTGAAGGTGAACTCAGCCAACGCCAAGGAATGGTTGTGTTTTCGAAATAAAAACATGTTTTATGTGTATATGACTTTTTAACAGCCTTGGCGGACTCGGTTAGATGCCTCGGCCAAGATATCCCCGAGAATGAGTTTTGGCACGAGCCAAGTTTTTCAGGAAATCAAAAGCCTTGATTATTTGTTTGGGTGAAATGAATTTATTTATTTAGTTGAAATGTATGAATCATAATACGATGAGTTATTTTAAATTGTCTTTATTTACTCGACTTTAGATATTTTAGATGATATTTGTTTACTCATTGAGTTTATGAAAACTCACTCCTTCTTCCTATCCATTTTAGGGTTAGGATAAATTGTAGATAACCGATTTTGGTCAAGGAATACCTTTGGACCTACATCCTTAGAAATTGAAGGTCTACTCTTTGTACACCTTTGTTTATTATAGGGCCCACATGTCATTGTAATATATTTTGAATACCTGGCTACGTGTGCCATTGTATGTATGAATATATTTTGCTTTTACGCTACAAAATTATTTATGGATAACTCTATAAAATTTGTTTTCTAAGAAAATTGAATATTTTATTTAATATTTTTATTTTATTCTATTAGCTACAATTTCATTTTAATTGAATGTTTTAGACATAAAAACTTGTTTTTAGTTATGAAATGTGTACTTTTCCCCTATGTATGATATTTTCAGCGAGTTTCAAAGTTTTTGGAAAAAAATGACCAAAATGCCCCTGTGAGACAAAATATATCTTTTTATTGCTTTGAGGTGGAAATGATTTATGATCTTTTAAAATATGATATTTAGTCACTATTGCTCACAGGAGAAGTGCAAAAACTGATGTTAAGCCTTGCGAGGTCTTGATTGGCATTTCGAGTAATGATTGTTTATCGGGACATCACGACGGTTGTCACGGGCTCGATGGGAGTTCCGGGTCGTGACAAAGAATCTCATTGAATGCACCTTTGTAGCTTGAGTTATGACTAAAATATCATAGCATGTTCGGTGAAGTCTGCCTTTTGCCAACTTGTACAATTCCTTGGTAGTTGACCATTTCTTTTTTGAGGACCTTAAAAACATAGGAACTAAATCAACCATAAATAAAAATGGGCAATTTTATCGTAAAAATGAACTAAAATAACTTGAAGTAAACTAGCTCTATCATGCATTAACTAGCTCTATCATGCATTAACTAGTTAAAGACAAATAAAGAAAACCATTTAAAACTTTACCTAAACTCAATGGCCTAGCCATTTTATCACTCAAAATATCGCAAGATAACTCTATATAATAAAGTTATCACACCCCTAAACTTACTATTTTGCTAGTCCCTGAGCAAAACTTAAAACAAAAGGAAATAACATAAAGAAGAAAACATCTAACAAGAAGTAGTTTGCACGAAGTTATTGATCACCTTTATATTCCTCATAAGTCATCTCATTTTCTCTCAACTCAAAACAAGATATAAATATTAGTCAAGTTCACATTTTAGTGCACATGCAAGCCCATTTTTTAATGAATTCCTATGGCTGTGTGCAATCTTTTACAATGAACCATCATGCAATCCACTAATATAGTGTCACAGCCCAAATTAGCTTAAAGTTTCATATGTTTGTTTTTCATCTCTCTCTCCATTAATATGGTATCATAGCCCAAAATTTCGAGCCATGATCGGTGCATGGGCCCAATAGGTACAGTCCACCAGGCCCAAGCAAGCCTTTCTATGTAATCCAGTTCATCATTTCATCAAACATACATCACCATTCCTAACTCACAATTTGTGATTCTCATATATACATATTTCGGTAATACACCATTTCAACTAGATATTTATATTTGTATCATCTCAAAATATGGTCATTCATTGCCATCTCGTAATGGCATCATCAATCAAGATATACATATATGGTTTACAAAAAAAGTCTTAACGATTCACATCTAATGTACATGTACATATGCAAAAAACTCTTGACGACCGACGGAGTGACTTTGGGTGGGGGTACGGCTACTGAATGCCAAGATACATATCAAACGGTGATTATAAATGGACGCCTCAATCTAGGTCCCAATTACCTTTGAATCTAAAAACATGACGTTTAAAAGAGTGAGTATAAACCCAATGAGTGAACATATAAAAGGAACAAACAAACGATACAAAAAGTTTTTGAAAACATGAGGCACTTATGTTAAAAACAATGCAATTTAGTTTAATTTCTTACAAAGCCCCTTAATTCAACCTTTGCTTACTTAATCCCTTAGGGTGGAAGGTCTATGATAAACAATGAAGTTGAAAAGAGTCAAAACTATTGCAAATATCCAAGCAAGACAAGTAAAACAGAGGGTTTCTTGCTAAAACAGAAAGGCATTCTCTCTGCAGTGAAATTTGGGATAAATTTTGAACCACACAAGAGTTTCTCGCTATAGCAAGAATGCATTCTCGTTGCATAAAAAACCAGGGCTAGTGCTAGCCTCCAACACTTGAGAGTTTCTACAGCGAGAATGCAATTTTACAACAACAAGAAACAAGGTAGTTAAGTTAAAAGGATTCTTGTTGTCCTAAAAATCCATTTTTGTTGTAATGAAAATCAATTTGAAAGCAATTTTCAAGATTCAACATGCAATACAATCACATGTTATTTTCATAAACTTTCTATAGCATATATAAACATGTATACCACCATCTCTTCACTCAGCTCATGTGTATTTCTACTCCGCACATAGCTCGAATCATCATGTGCACTCCCACACCACCTTATCACCGGCATATGCACTCCCACACCACACACCACCGGCACCATCATGTGCACTCCCACACCGCACATGCACAGTTATAGTTATTATACAACATCATTATTCAAGGCATAACATAATATTAACATAATATAAGAAAACATGGTTTCATTTTATTACACATTATACAGCATCAAAACATTTCATTAAAGGCTTGTTCCCATGCATGTTATAAAGAAAAAACCAATAAAATATTTCAAGTGATTCAATGAAACACATATGCATTTATCCCAAAGCATTTTAATGCAATTTCAATCACAAGTCTTGTTGATTTCTTTAATCGACTCTAACTTCAACTAATGCTTCAAATGGACATGTGTGGCCTCATTGGAACCTATCGCACACAATATAACCATAAAAAATATAACAACCCATAAATCTAATTATTAGCCATCTCTCACAACTTAAAATCAACCCTAACTTATTTCTCACCTTGGTGGATTTGTAGTTGAACCCCTTTTCAAGAGTTTTCAAGCTATTATGGAAAGTCTCTCTCTTTTTCTCTCTCTAAAAAATCCAACTAGTGAGAAAAAGTACTAAGGAAAGATTTTGAAGGGTTTTAAGGTGAAAGAGTGAAAGACCACAAAAGGTCCTATGAAAAAGTGTACAAAAGCATGAAAATTAAAGTTAATTTGAGAAAGTTATAGAGGCTTTAAGGGAGGCTTCCACGGAAGGTAGAAAACATGAGATAGGGAGAAAAGATAGGAAGAAGAAGAATAAGTTGCTGGAAGTGAAGAAACAGTGTTGAAAAATTAAATATTTATACTTAAAGTTGACTAAAGTTTTTTCTATTTACAAAAATGCCATTGCATAGTTGACTTTACCTTTTTTCTCTCATCTGGTTCAACTTTTTACTCTTTTGCTATTGAGAGAAGGTCCATAATAGACTAGAAGTACTTGGGTTCATGAAAACTTAGAAATTTACTCTTGAAATCCAAAATGACCATTTTACCCATATTATGAAAATTATTCTTCTTTCATTTATTTTATTATTATATATTACCTATTTATATGTTTTTACTTACTTAGACCTTAATAATATTGGAAAACCTACTTCTAGGAGCTCACTAAGGAAAATGATTAAATTACCCTTAACTCGTGTTATCGTATCTACATCTAGTCATGCGTCTATAAAGGTTGAGGTTTCACATTCTCCCCAACTAAAAGAAATTTGGTCCCCAAATTTAAATCAAACTATAAGGTAGCATACCTTTATGGATTAAAGAGGTGCAGATACTTTGTTCGTATCTCCTCTTTAGCTTCCCATGTTACCTCTTCACTAGTATGGTTTCACGATAACACTCTCACTAAAGCTAAATCTTTTGAACGAACCTTTTTGACTTGCCTATCAAAGATAGCCACTAGTTACTCCTCATAGGTTAAATATTCTCTCAGTTGGATGGTTTCATATCGTATTACATGAGATAGATCCAGGTTATACTTCCTAAGCATCAACACATGAAATACATGGTGAATATTCGAAAGATCTAGTGGTAGTGCCAAGCGATATGCCACAGCTCCAACCCTTTCTAAGATCTTGAAGGGTCCTATATATCGAGGACTTAATTTTCCTTTCTTGTCAAACCTCGTTACCCCTTTTGTTGGGGAAACCTTCAAAAATACATGATCCCCCAATTGAAATTCCAAGTTTCTCCACCGGTTATCAGTATACGACTTCTTTCTACTTTGTGCTAATAACATCCTCTGACAAATCATGTGTATCTTCTCGGTGGCATCTTGTACCAACTCTGGCCCCAAGAGTTTCCTTTCTCTGACCTTTAGCCACCCAATGGGTGACCTGCACCTCCGTCCATATAATGCTTCAAATGGTGCCATTTGTATACTAGCTTGTAAACTGTTGTTATATGCAAACTCCGCTAAGGGTAAATACGAATCCCTTTTGACCCCAACGTCCATCACACATGCCCTCACCATATCTTCCAATGTCTATATTGTTCGTTTAGATTCTCCATCAGTCTGAGGGTGGAAAGTTATGCTAAAATCCAACGTAGTGCCCAAAGCCTCTTGCAACTTTCCCAAAAACCTACCGGTGAATTGTGTCCCTTTATCAAATACTATGGAAATAGGAATACCATGCAATCATGCTATCTCATCCACATAAACTTGAGTGTACTGGGTAGTTCTGCAAGTAGTCTTAACCAGAAGAAAATTAGCCCCTACTAGGTCGTGGCAAGCCCATTACAAAGTCCATTGCAACATGCTCCCATTTCCATTCGAGCATTGATAATGGTTGTAATAGCCCTATGAGCCTTTAGTGCTCTACCTTAACCTACTGACAAACTAGGCACTTGGAGACAAACTCAACTACATCTTTCTTACATCTTTCCCACCAGTATGTTTCCCTCAAATCTTGATACAGCTTTGTAGCTCTTGGATGTACCACGTATGCTGCCATATGCTCATCATCTAATATTTCTTTTCTCAATCCATCACTATCAAGCACATAAAGCCTGGTTCCATACCTCAATACTCCATTTGAGCCTTTAGTAAACATTTTTCCTTTTCTTCCTTGAGGGTCCTTTAAGGCCTTAACTACAAACTCATCTTTACGTTGTGCTTCATTGATTTGATCTATTAAGATAGGTCTCACTCTAAAATGTGCTAGCAATGCGTTTGTCTTTGAGACTTCAAAATGCACCCCCATATCTCTTAAGCCTTGCATTTCCCGAATCAAGGATCTCCTATCTATAGATATATGTGCCAGACTCCCTATTGACTTTTGACTTAAGGCATCTGCCACTACATTTACCTTACCGAGATGGTAGAGAATAGTACAATCATAATCTTTAAGCAACTCCATCCACATGCATTGCCGCAAGTTAAGATCCCTCTGTTGAAATATATACTTTAAGCTCTTGTGGTCTATATATATGTCGTAAGTCTCACCATACAAGAAATGTCTCCAATTCTTTAAGGCATATACGATTGCTGCCATCTCCAGATCATGTGCGAGGTAGTTTTGTTCATGCCTTGTAAGTTGCCTCAATGCATATGCTATCACCTTCCCATGCGGCATTAATACACACCCTAAACTAACCCGTGATGCATCACAAAATACTGTATAACCCCATGTGCCTTACAGTAGGCTTAATACTGGAGGTGTGGTAAGACAAGGCTTAAGCTTTTTAAAGCTATCCTTACAAGCATTTGACCACACAAATTTTGTGTCTTTATGTGTTAGCTTAGTCAGAGGTGTGGCGATTTTGGAAAACTCTTTCACAAATCGACGATAATACCCAGCCAAGCCAAAAATCTGCTAATCTCTGCAACTGATGTTGGCCTTGGCCATTTTTCTACTACCTCAACTTTCTTTAGGTTGACTTGTACCCCATTCTTAGAGACCACATGTCTTAAAAATCTAACGCTTTCGAGCCAGAACTCACACTTGGAGTACTTGGCATACAATTGATGTTCTCTCAAAGTTTGGAGCACTATCCTAAGGTGCTGCTCGTGCTCCTCTCTACTCTTGGAATATATCAAGATGTCATTAATAAATACCACCACAAACTTGTCCAAATAAGGCTTGTACACTCAATTCATCAAATACATAAATGTTACAAGGCATTTGTAAGCTCAAAAGACATTACCAAAAACTCATAGTGCCCATATCTTGTTCGAAATGTGGTCTTTGGTATGTCCTCATACCTGATCCTTAACTGATGGTACCCAGATCGTAGATCAATCCTGAAGAAACATTACGTTCCATGTAGTTGGTCAAATAAATCATCTATTCTCGAAAAGGGATGCTTATTTTTCATTGTCACTTTATTAAGCTGTCAATAGTCAATGCACAATCTAAGTGACCTATCTTTCCTTTTTACAAATAGCACTAGTGCTTCCTATGGTGAGATGCTGGGGCAGATGAAGCTTTTATCTATCAAATCTTCTAACTGATCCTTAAATTCCTTAAGCTCTATCTGTGCCATGTAGTATGGAGGTATGGATATGGGTCTAGTGTTTGGGATCAAGTTTATACAAAATTCAATCTCCTACTCGGGAGGTAAACCTAGTAGTTCATCTAGAAATACATCTATAAATTCACTCACTATTGACACTTGGGTTATATCTTCTACTTTCGCTTGGGTATCTCTTAGAATAGCCAAGTAACCTGAACAACCCTGTCTTAATAGCCTTCTAGTAGACATGACTAATATCAAATTAATTAGAGTATTACTCTTATCCCCTTGAATATTGAATGATGGCTCACTTAGAAAATCAAATCTAACCAATTTATGATAGCAATTCACGTTGGCATGGCAGAGGCAACAGCCAATCCATTCCCAAAATCACATCAAAATCTAAGGTGTTTAATACCACTAAATTGACCAAAGTGTTTTTATTCTTGACCCGAACTACACAAGACCTATATTCTCATTCTACCACAAACTCCCTTAAAAGGATAAACACCACTAATTGTTATTTTCTCATAACACGATCTTTACCCAATCAAGGTGTAAAACATGGATAAACAAAAGAGTGGGTAGAACCAGGATCAAGCAATACTTGAGTATCTGCATTGTAGATAGAAAGAATACCTGAGACCACTACATTAGATGTTTGGGTCTCCTGCGATGGTAAAGCATATACCCTCACATAGCCTTTACCAACAGAGCTCTAATGTCCAAACATGGACAACTTTCTCTGAGAAGAAGTAAAAACACCTTTACTTTTGCATCCACTAGCCTCTTAACTAGGTGAAGCGACTACTAAGGGCGTAGTTGAAGCTAGTTGGGTAAAGTTAGAAGTAGATCCTTGCAATTGATGAGTCATTGGGCAACTCTTCCTCATATTCCCTGGTTGACCACATGTAAAACAAACTCCTATAGCACGGAAGCATCATCCTCTATGTCGTACCCCACAAGTATTGCAATGGTTGATAACTTGACTACTCTGCCTTGAGTCTTACTACCTGCCAACACTGAAGGTCTTCTATCCTAACCCAATGCTAGCATTAGATGAGCCATTCCCTAGTTAGGGCAATTATGAGTCTCTTTGTAGGCCTTGATGGCCAAAAGATGCAATACCACTATTGAAATCTTTGCGACCTTGATGGCCCTCTGTCTTGGCCCTCTTGACTCTATCCCTAGCCGCTTTACTCTCGTTGGTCCTTATCTCTATCTATTGGGTGCAATCTACGACTGTAGAGTAGGTATCAAAATCTTGAAATGCTATAGCCTTAAACAATGGCTCTACTAGCCCATCCACAAATCTTTAATTCTTCATCTCCTCTATAGAAACTCAATAGGGTGCATACCAAGCCAACTACTTGAATTTGATGTCTTATTTTGACACCGTCATACTTAGGGTCTGCATTAATGCTTCAAACTCCCTTTTACTTGCATTACATACACTGACTAGTAAGATTTGATCTAAAAAAGTTGTACGAAACTCACTCAAAGTCAATAATGCTACACACGTCGACCTACCTCTATACAAGGAGCCATACAACTCTTGTGCCAAATCCTCTAATTGGAAAGTGACTAGCTCCACTGATCTGGTACTAAAACATCCCAAGGCATTACAAATTTTCTGCATATTATCCAAGAAAACCTAGGGTCTTTCCGATGCATCAGACCTTGTAAACAACAAAGGCTTACGCTTCAAGAAGTTAAGAAGTGTAACCTCTACATAACCTTTCTCAACCTCTAGATGTTGGCGATCCATCTGTCCTTGTGAACTAAGGGACACTTGTGTTGCATGTCTCCCTTCTACTATTCTTTGTATATCATCTATACGAGTTGCCATGATCTCCACAACCTTATTAACTCTCTATAGACCTGCAGCCAAGTCCTTGATGGTAATGCCCCTAGTTGGATGTCTATCCGCATCACCTAAAAATTGTTCCTCCTCATGCCTACCTACAGGCGTATCTACCCTCATTAACCTAGTGGCCTCGCCACGTTTACCGTACCTCCTAAGGGTGGATGCCCATGTCTTACTTGTCATCTCATTAAGGGCATCTTTCTTCCCCCCTCCCCCCCCCCCCCCCCCCCGTCTTTCTCAAAGCGGCTCATGTCTTAGGCAACATTCTTACCTAAACAAGAGCAAACACCTATTATTAAACAAATTTTATAATTATACCTAAGAGAAAATGTGGTTGTTGGAATAGGGAATCTATGCAATTTTTTGGTTGTGAAATGTGCCGTGGTTCACAATTCACAACCGAAGCTTCCACATAAAGACCCGATACTCCACTAGACTAACAAGAATATCCTAAGACTTAAACAACCTAAGGCTTTGATACCAACTTCGTCACAGCTCAAATTTCGAGCCATGACCAGCACATAGGCCTAATGGACACAGCCCACTAGGCTAAAGCAAGCCTTTCTATGTAATCTTGTTCATCATTTCATCAAACATACATCACCATTCCTAACCCACAATTTGTGATTCTCATGTATATATATGTATTTCGGTAATACGCCATTTCAACCAGATATTTATATTTGTATCATCCAAAAATATGGTCATTCATTGCCATCTCATAATGGCATCATTAATCAAGATATACATATATGGTTTACAAAATAAGTCTTAATGACTCACATCTAATGTACATGTACAATGCAAAAGACTCCTTACAACTAGCAGACTGACTTTGGGTGAAGGTACACTATTGAATGCCGGGATACCGACCAATGGGTGAATACAAGTGGACACCTCAATCTAGATCCCAACTACCTCTGAATATGAAAACATGAAGTTTAAAAGAGTGAGTATAAACCCAGTGACTGAACATAGGAAGGGAACAAGCAAACGATATGGAAAGTTTTTGAAAACATGATGCACTTATGTTAAAAATAAGGCAATTTCGTTTAATTTCTTCTAAAGCCCCTTAATTCAACCTTTGCTTACTTAATCCCTTAGGGTGAAGGGTCTATGATCAACAATGATGTTGAAAAAAGTGAAAACTACAACAAATATCCAAGCAAGATAAGCAAAATAGAGGGTTTCTTGCTGCAAAGGAAAGGCATTCTCGCTGTAGTGAAATTTAAGGCAAATTTTGAACCACCCAAGAGTTTCTCGTTGCAGCGAAGTCTAGCGCTAGTGCCAGCCTCCAACACCTAAGAGTTTCTCACTACGACAAGAATGTAATTTCGCTGCAACAAGAAACAAGGTAATTAAGTTAAAAGGATTCTTGTTGCCCTAAAAATCCAATTTTGCTGTAATAAAAATCAATTTGAAAGCAATTTTCAAGATTCAAAATACAATACAATCACATCTTATTTTGATAAACTTTCTATAGCATATATAAACATGTATACCACCACCGCCTTACTTAGCTCATGTTCACTCCCACATCGCACATAGCTGGAATCATCATGTGCACTCCCACACCGTACATGGCAATATCATCATGTGCACTCCCACACCGCACATTTTAATGTCATCATACGCACTCTTACACCACCTTATCACTAGCATGTGCACTCCCACATCGCATACCACCGACACCATCACGTGCACTCCCACATCGCACATGCACAATTATAGTTATTATACAACATCATCATTCAAGGCATAATATACATATTCACATAATATAGGAAAACATGGTTTCATTATATTACACATGTGAGACCCTGTCAAGCTCGATTAAAAGACGGTACTGTACCGAGTGGTACAACCAAGTTAAATCGAGCTTTAACTGTGAGACCCTGTCCAAGTTGTTAGAAAGCCGGTATTGTACCTATTGGTACAACTAAGTTAAGTCGAGCTTTAACCTAGTTTAATAGAAATTTTAAGAGGAATTTCAAAATTCTGAGACCCACAGAATAGGTCAGAATAGTGATTCAGAGTTCAAGGTCCAGTCTGGAGTTAATCGGGAAAATTGACCGGTTAAGGACAAAACGGTCATTTTCTCATTTGTTGATTTATGGAGATTTTTAACTAAGATTTGATCACATTGGGCCAAATATAATTATGTGACATACAGTTATGATTTTTGTAGTATAAAATGATGTTTAGCAGTGTAAAATGGTGATTCTCGGTGTTTTTAGAGCACAAGGGCAAAATGGTAATTTTGCCACCGGAGTGCTAAATGTGAATTTTTTTGAAAGGATTTTGCCCCAATTGGGTAATATTGATTTATATTGATGTTATTTGAGGTTGGACAGTGAAAATAATGAAATTCCGGGACATTTCGGAGTATAGGGGCAAAATCGTAATTTTGCTATCCCGAGGGCAAAACCGTAATTTTTCATCACCAGAACCATTATTTCCAGCCATGGTCAACCTTGGATCAGATGTTGACTTGATGAATCAAGTGGTGGAGATCGAATGCGAGAAAAAGTCAAAAAAGTCAAAAAACGGGCCAATCACATGGTGCCACGTGGCAAGCTTTTATATTTTATTATTTAAGCCATAAAAATCAGCCTTTAACTCTCATTTCTCTCTCTAATTTCGGCACCCACCAGAATTGAAGCAAAAAAAAAGAAGAACAAAGGAGAAAAACACAAAACCTAGGGGAAATTCAAGACAAAGTGTGATTTCAAGGAGAATTCAAGTGAAAAAGGGTAATAAATCTCTACTTTGGCTTGTGATCTCTAATATCTATGCTTTTGTTCTTGAATTCTATGGTTTAATATGGAGATATCATGATGGAAAGAATTCTGAAAAATGGGTTTGAGTATGAATTTTATGTTGGATTGGACTGAGTTTAAACTATGTTGGTGTTTAGGAGTAGTTAAGCACGATTATGGAAAAAAATGGAAGAAGGAAATTGAATTTCATGGTTGTTCTTTGTTAGGCCGAACCTAGTGTGTAGAGAATGCATGAGGAATTGGTTCATTTCAAATGAAATGGTTTCATTTGAAATGAAAGAAAATAGAAAAATGACAATTTAAAGTGAGAAAATGTAGTAGAAAATTTTCAGTGCTAATGCACTGCATTGGCCAAATTTTCCATAAAGAAATGGAAAAGATTGGATGCTGAAATTGGCATTAATTGAATGATTTGTGGTGAATTAAAGTATTAGAAAAAGAATGGACCAATTCGGAATTAAATTGGACATAATAGCCGATTAATCGGGTAATCGGTCGAAATTAGGCAATACCGCGTTAAAGCGATAATCGGACGCATTTTTGCCTTTGCGTATCATACGTTAGCAATTTAAATTAATTTGTATTGGTTTGGGGGCATTATAGTAATTCCTGAATTTATTCTGTGTTAAGGTGGTGAGAAGTCCGGAAAAGGCAAGGGAATCGTAATTGAGGACGATTAATCCGAGTGCATCCGGATTTGTGAGACGGTGAGTGAACTTGCATTTCAAATTATTTGGGGAATGCAAATTGTATTGATGTGGATAATTAAATGATTTATTCAAAGTTTTTTAAACATGTGCCGGGAACAAGCCCCTGATAAAATGATTTTATGTGATGAATTGTGGTAAGCATGAAGGCATGAAATTGTGCTGTTATATATGTGTCACATATGTGTGAATATGTGTGATGTATTGACATTTGATATTGTTAATATATATGTAAATGTACGTGTGTGTGATGTGTGGAAAAACACATGTCGGAGAAGTTGGATGTGGAAGGTATTGTTGGTGCACGATGTGGGGGGATGCACACTGTAGCTCCAGCTATGTGCACGATGTGGGGGGATGCACATGAGCTGGTGAGTGCACATGGTGCACATGATGATGACTCCAGCTATGGGCACGATGTGGGGGGATGCACATGAGCTGGTGAGTGCACATGGTGCACACGATATTTTCAGCAGGTGAGACAATGGAATGTTGTACTTATCTGTGTGCGTATGTATGAATTTGATTATTCCTTCATTATAAATTAAATTGAAGTGAGGGGAAGGGTTTGATAATAAATTGGATAAAAATGAATGTGTTCCAAATGTATGCATCATATTTTAACCCTTCTCGATATTATGGCTTGTTCCTATCTAATGTTTGCTCACTGAGTTTTATACTCACCGTTTTCAAAAATTCATGTTTTCAGATCAGGAGATTGTAGATTCCTAGATCGCGGGATCACAGTAGTCCATCTCCTGGTAGGTGTCTGGCATTCACTAGTTGCCGCTTTATTGTACATGTCTCCGCTGGTAGTCTTGGGTTTCTGTATGATGTGTATGTACATGTAATGTACATTGTCGGAGTTTATATTTGACTGGTATGAATGTAAATATGTGTAAGCAATGTGATTTGCTAAATACATGACTGGAACAGTGCATGTATATTGTGATTCATAATGCCATTGTGCTTTGGCTGTGTCCACCCCCGGAAAGGGTGTGTGTGTGTATGTATGATCGGAAATGCCATTGTTATTTGGCGTTATATGCACACTGGGTGCATTACGTGTGGATGCCTCACACGAGAATATGTGGAATACAGTAAGTGAAGTAAGTGACAATAGGCTTGCTTGGGCTTAGTGAGCTATGCTCATTGGGTCCTTGCGCCGGTCATGGCCCGAGAATTGGGTCGTGACATTAACCTAGTTCAAATAGAAATTCTGAGAGGAATTTGAAAATTTTGGAACCCACATAATGGCTTAGAATAGTGATTCGGAGTTCAAGGTCCAGTTTGGAGTCAATCGGGAAAATTAACCAGTTGGAGACAAAACGGTCATTTTGCCATTTGATGAATAAATGGAGATTTTTAGCGAAGATTTGATGACATTGGACAAAAAAATAATTATATGAAATATAATTAAGATTTTTTGAGTACAAAATGAAGTTATCAGTGAAAAAATTATGATTCTCGATATTTTTGGAGCACAAGGGTAAAATGATAATTTTATCACTAGAGGACTAAACGGGAATTTTTTTTGAAAGATTTTTGCCCCATTTGATTAATATTGATCAATATTAGTGTTATTTGAGGTTCAAAAGTAGAAATAATGTGATTCTAGTATATTTCGGAGTATAGGGGCAAAATCATAATTTTACCATCCCGACGGCAAAACGGTAATTTTCCACCACTAGAACATATTTTTCCAGCCATGGTCATCTTTTGATCATATCTTGACTTTGACTAATCATGTGGTGGAAAAGAATTGGAAGAAAAGTCAAACAAATCAAAAAATGGGCCAATGGCATTATGCCATGTGGTAAACTAGTTTATTTTATTATTAAAGCTTAAAAATCAGCCATTTCAACCCATTTTCTCTCTCTAAATTTGGCACACACCAGATTTAAGGGAAAGGAAAGGAGAACAAAAGGAAAAACAAGAAAACCTAGCCAAAAATTCAAGAAAAAGTGTGATTTTCAAGGAAAAATCAAGTGAAAAAGGTAATAATTGTTCACTTTTGCTTATGATCTACAGTACCCATGCTTTTGTTCTTGATTTCCATGGTTGAATATTGAGATATCATGATGAATTCAATTCTGAAAAATGGGTATGGATGAGGATTTAATGTTGGATTGGCTCGATTCTAGACTATGTTAGTGTTTAAAGATAGGTTAGCATCTTAGTAAGCAAAACCGTAAGAAATAAATTGATTCTCTTGGTTGTTCTTCATTGGCCGAACCTAGGGTGTTGAGAATCAATGAGGAATTTTTTTCATTTCAAATGAAATGATTTCATTTGAAATGAAATAAATTAGAAAATGACAAATTAAAGTGAAAAAGTTTAGTAGGAAAAATTACAGTGCTAATGCACTGTAATGGCTGAATTTTTCCATGAAGAAATGGAAAAGTTTTAATGCTGAAATTGGCACTATTTAAATGGTATGTGGTGAATTAAGGTATTAGAAAAAGAATGGTGCAATTTGGAATCAAATCGGACGTATTGGCCAATTTATCGAGTGAGCGGTCGAATTTAATCGGTACCGCGTTAAAGCGATAATCGGACGCATTTTTCATTTGCCTATCATGCGTTAGCAATAAAAATTTAGTTTATATTAGCTTAGGGGCAATATAGTAAATTCCTTAATTTTATTCTATGTCGAAGTGGTGAGACGTCCAAAAAAGGCAAGGGAATTGGGCCTGAGGACTATTAATCCGAGTGCACCTGGAATCCAAATTTTTGACACTGTGAGTGAATTTGCATTTCAAATTATTTTGGGAAATGTACGTGTATCGAAATGGATAATCTGAATGATTTTATCCTAATTTTTAAAAATACGTGCCTGAAAACAAGCCTTTGATAAAAATGTTTTGATGTGTGAATTGTGATATGCATAGAGGCATCAATTCATGTGCTCTATAATATGTTGCTATATATATGTGTTGATGTGTGATATGTATTGACCAATAATATTGTGTGATAATTATAACCGTACATGTGCACGACATGGGGAGCACATGTCGGTGATGATGGGTGCAGAGTTATAGAGAGTGATATTGTTTGTGCACGATGTGGGGGGATGCACACGATAACTCCAACTATGTGCGCGATGTGGGGGTTGCACATGAGCTGGTGAGATAGAGTGATATTGTTTGTGCATGATATGGAGGGATGCACACGATAACTCCAGCTATGTGCACGATGTGGGGGTTGAACATGAGGTGGTGAGATAGTGGGATATTGTATTCATCTATGTGCATATGTATGAAATTGAATACTCCTTCGTTGTAAATTAATTTGAGTTAAGGGAAGGGGTTTGATAATAAATTGGATCAAAAATGTTTTGTTCCAAATGTGTGCATCATGGTTTAAAATCCTTCTTGGATATTATTGCTTGTTTCCACCTAATGTTCACTCATTAAGTATTGTACTCACCATTTTCAAAAATTCATGTTTTCAGATCAAGAGATTATAGAATCCTAGATCGCAGGATCACTGTAGTTTGTCTCCTGGTAGGTATCCGACATTCAATAGTTGCCCGTTTTTATTGAAAATGTCTCCGCTAGAAGTCGTGGGTCTTTTGTATTGTGAATACACTCAAACAATGTAAATATGTGTGTGCAATGTAAATTGCTAAATACATGACCGGTATAGTGCATGTATATTATTATCTATAATGCCATTGGAATTTGGCTTTCTGTGCACTGGGTGTATTGCGTGTGGATGCCTCACACGATCATACGTAGAGTAAAATAAATGAAAATAGGCTTGCTTGGGCTTAGTGAGCTATGCTCATTGGGTCCTTGCGCTGGTCATGGCCCGGGAATTGGGTCGTGACAAACTTGGTATCAGAGCCCTAGATTGTTAGGTCCTAGGGTGTTATGGTCGGGTCCAGTGAAGAGTTGGGTCTTTATGTGGGATTTTTTATTATGAATTGTGAGCCGTGACACATTTCATAATTGAGAAAACGCATAAATTCCCAATCTTAGAAACCACTTTATTTTCATAATTGTGTTTAATAATGGGTCTTGCTCTTGTCTAGGTAAAAATGCCACCTAAGACACAGGCCGCCTCGAGACAAGTGGGGGAACAACATGTCCCCACTGAGATGGCTAATAGGCCACAGGCACCCACCCGTAGGGAGCGAGGTAGACATGGTAGGGTCACTAGGCCGGTGAGGGCAGATACGCCTGAGAGTAGAAGAGAGCATGGACAGCCTATAGGTGAGACTGCTAGGCCACCGACTAGGGGCATTACTATTGAGGACTTGGTGGTGGGTTTGCAGGGAGTCAATTGGGTTGTAGAAATGATGGCAGCCCATATGGAAAATATACAGAAAATAGTAGAGGGGACACATGTGGAGCAAGAGTCCTCTAGTTCCCAAGGCCAGACAGACCACCAACGTCACGAGAGTCACAGAAGTCAAGTCGAAGTTTCACTCCCTGACTTCCTGAAACTCGAGCCCCCATCATTTACCGGGTCGGATACGTCAGAGAAACCCCAAGTTTTCTTAGACAAGATAGAGAAGATTTGTAACGCTATGGGATGCTCTAGTTCTAGATTAGTGGAGCTAGTAGCTTTTCAATTGGAAGATGTAACACAGGAATGGTATGACTCCTTGCGAAGGGGTAGACCAACAGACGCTCCACTGTTGACTTGGAGTGAATTTAGTATAGCCTTCCTGGATCAGTTTTTATCGCACAATGTGCGAAGTGCCAGAGCTAGAGAGTTTGAGGCATTGGTGCAAACTCTAAGCATGACGGTGTCGGAGTATGATATAAAATTTACGCAGCTGTCTCGATATGCAACATATTTGGTTTCCACGGAGGAAATGAAGGTCCAAAGGTTTGTGAATGGACTGGTGGAACCACTGTTTAAGGCTGTGGCCTCCCAAGATTTTCATACATACTCTGCAACAGTAGACTGTGCTCAACGAATTGAAATGAAGATCGGTGAGAGCAGGGTTGCAAGAGATAGAGCAAAAAGAGCTAAAATAGAGAGTTATCAAGGCCGCAGAGATTTCGGTGGTAGAATTTCATTCCTTAACCATCAAATACCACAGAGGGGATCAAGGTTTCCCCAACGGGGAAATGATGTGACGAGTGTCAGCCCTAGGTCAGGACATACCACTCTTAGTGGAAAGAGGCAGCCATAGGATTCCAAGCAAAGTAGTCAAGTTATCCCTTCCTGCTATAATTGTGGGAGACCACACAAAGGACAATGCTATCATCTTGTAAGGACTTGTTTTAATTGTGGCCAGCCTGGATATATTTGGAGGAACTGTCCGACAGCCCATCAACCGCAAGGTTCGGTTCACGGTTCTACTTGGTCAGCTTTGTCTGCTCCTTCGGCAGCTATCTCAACTAGCCAAGAAGTTAGCGAGACATGAGGTAGAGGTGTTGATGCTTCTTCTCGAGGTAGACCAGCCGGGTCTGGATATCAAAGTTCTGCAAGAAGAAGCCAAGCAAGGGTATATGCCTTAACTCCCTAAGATGCCCAAACATCTAATGCAGTAGTTTCTAGTACTCTTTTCATTTGTAATATGGATGCTAGAGTATTGTTTGATCCTAGATCTACTCATTCTTTTATCTCTCCATGCTTTGCATTTTGATTGGGTAAAGACTATGTTAGAAGAGAAGAACAATTAGTGGTATCTATGCGTAGTCCAAATCAAGGGTAAGAACACCCTAGTGAATTTAATGGTGTTAGACACCTTGGATTTTGATGCGATATTGGGAATGGACTGGTTGTCACCTTGTCATGCCAGTGTAGACTGTTACTATAAGATAGTTAGATTTGATTTCCCGAGTGAGCCATCATTTAACATCCAAGGGGATAAAAGTAATGTTTTGACCAACCTGATATTAGCCATATTTGCCAGAAGGTTATTAAGGCAAGGCTATCAAGGTTACTTGGCTGTCGTGAGGGATACCCAAGCAAAGGTCGGAGATATAAGTCAAGTATTGGTAGTGAACGAGTTTGTGGATGTATTTTTCAAGGAACTACTAGGATTACCTCCAGAGTGGGAGATTGAATTTTGCATAGACTTGATTCCTGATACTAGACCCATATCTATACCCCCATATCGGATGGCACCGGTAGAGCTCAAGGAGCTCAAAGATCAGTTAGAGGATCTACTAGACAAAGGTTTCATTCGCCCCAGTGTCTCACCATGGGGAGCACCGGTGCTATTCGTAAAGAAGAAATATGGGTCACTTAGACTATGCATTGACTATCGACAACTTAATAAGGTAACAGTGAAGAATAAGTACCCACTCCCAAGAATAGATGACTTGTTTGATCAGTTACAAGGGGCACAATGTTTCTCGAAGATAGATCTACGATCTAGGTATCATCAATTGAGGATATGGAATGAGGATGTTCCAAAGACCGCATTCGGACTAGGTATGGTCATTATAAGTTCTTGGTGATGTCGTTTGGGCTTACCAATGCCCCTGCGGCCTTTATGGATTTGATGAACCGAGTGTTCAAGCCCTACCTGGACAAGTTTGTAGTGGTGTTCATTGATGATATCCTGGTTTACTCAAGGAGTCAAGAGGAGCATGAGCAGTATCTTAAGATAGTGCTCTAGATTTTGAGAGAACATCGATTGTATGCCAAGTTCTCCAAATGTGAGTTCTGGCTTGAAAGTGTTGCATTCTTGGGACATGTGGTATCTAAGGATAGGGTACAAGTGGATCCAAAGGAAGTCGAAACAGTGGAGAAATGGCCAAGGCCAACATCAGTTACAGAGATTATAAGCTTTTTAGGGTTGGCAGGCTATTATCGTCGCTTTGTTAAGGATTTCTCCAGAATAGTCACCCCTCTAACCAAGTTGACACGTAAGGATACAAAATTTGTGTGGTCAAATACTTGTGAAGATAGCTTTGAGAAGCTTAAGACATGTCTCACCACAGCTCCAGTGTTGAGCCTACCACAGTGCACAGGGGGTTATACAGTATATTGTGATGCCTCGTTGGTTAGTTTAGGATGTGTCTTAATGCACCATGAGAAGGTGATTGCATATGCATGAAGACAACTTAAAAGGCATGAACAGAATTACCCCGCACACGATTTGGAGATGGCAGCAATCGTATTTGCTTTAAAGATCTAGAGACATTATTTGTATGGTGAGAATTGTGAGATATATACGGACCACAAAAGCCTAAAGTATATATTTCAGCAGAGGGATCTTAACTTGCGACAACGCAGATGGATGGAGTTGCTAAAGGATTATGATTTTACTATTCTTTACCATCCCAGTAAAGCTAATGTGGTGGCGGATGCTCTGAGTCTAAAGTCGATAGGTAGCCTAGCACATATCTCCACAAATAGGAGATTATCGATTAGGGAGATGCATAGCTTGGGAGACATGAATGTTCATTTAGAGGTTTTTGAGGCAGATGCATTGCTAGCCCATTTCAAAGTAAGGCCTGTCCTAATGGACCGAATTAAAGAGGCGCAAGGTAAAGATGAGTTCGTAGTGAAGGTCTTAAAGGATCCTTAGGGGAAGAAAGAGAAGATGTTTACCAAATGCATGGATGGAGTGTTGAGGTATGGAACCAGACTCTATGTGCCTGATAGTGATGGGTTGAGGAGAAAGATATTGGAAGAGGCTCACATGGTAGCCTATGTGATACATCTAGGAGCTACAAAGATATATCAAGATTTAAAAGAAATGTACTGGTGGGAAAGACTTAAGAGAAATGTGGCTGAGTTTGTCTCCAAGTGTTTAGTTTGCCAACAGGTTAAACAGAACACCAAAGGCCTGCAAGATTACTACAGCCATTACTAGTGCCCGAATGGAAGTGAGAGCAGATTGCAATGGATTTTGTAACTAGTTTGCCTTGAACTAGTGAGGTTTATGACTCGATCTGGGTCATAATAGATCGGTTGACGAAGTCAGCACATTTTCTTCATGTTAAGACCACTTATGGAGCTACCCAGTATGCCCAGCTCTATATGGATGAGATAATACGGTTGCATGGCATCCCTGTTTCTATAGTGTCGAATAGAGGGACACAATTTACTAGTAGATTTTGGGAAAAGTTACAAGAAGCATTGGGCACTAAGTTGGATTTTAGTACAGCTTTCCACCCCCATACTGATGGACAGTCTAAACGAACCATCCAAACTTTGGAAGACATGTTGAGGGCATGTGTAATAGACCTTCGAGTCAAATGGGGTAGGTATTTACCCTTAGTGGAATTTGCTTACAATAACAGTTTCTAATCTAGCATCTAAATGGCACCATTTGAAGCACTATATGAAGAAGGTGCAGATCACCCATTGGATGGCTAGAGGTGGGTGAAAGGAAACTTTTGGGGCCTGAGTTGGTGCAAGACACCACTGATAAAATCAGTATGATTCGCCAGAGGATGCTTAGAGCCCAAAGTAGGCAAAAGTCTTATGCTGATAACCGACGGAGGGATTTGGAGTTTCAAGTGAGAGACCACGTATTTCTTAAAGTCTCGCCAACCAAAGGGGTAATGAGGTTTGGCAAGAAGGGTAAATTAAGTCCTCGGTATATAGGACCCTTCGAGATCTTAGAGAGGGTCGGAGCAGTGGCATATCGATTGGCATTACCGCTAGACCTTTCAAGTATTCACCCCGTGTTCCATGTGTCTATGTTGAGGAAGTGTAATCCAGATCCTTCACGTGTAATACGGTATGAAACCGTTTAGTTACAAGATGATTTGACTTATGAGGAACAACCAGTTGCTATCCTTGACAGACAAGTCAAAAGGCTCTGATCAAAGGATGTAGCCTCAATCAAAGTGTTGTGGCAAAATCACACTAGTGAAAAGGTAACGTGGGAAGCTGAGGAAGAAATGCAAACAAAGTATCCACACCTCTTCAATATGTAAAGGTAAGCCACTCTACTTTGCATTTAAATTTGAAGAACAAATTTTTATTAGTGGGGGAGAATGTGAGACCTTGTCAAGCTCGATTAAAAGAAGGTATTGTACCGAGTGGTACAACTAAGTTAAATCGGGTCTTAAACTAGTTCAAATAGAAATTCTAAAAGGAATTTAAAATTTTTGAAACTCACAGAATGGCTTAGAATATTGATTCGGAGTTCAAGGTCCAGTTTGGAGTCAATCGAGAAAATTAACCGGTTGGGGACAAAATGATCATTTTGCCATTTGATGAATAAATGGAGATTTTTAGCCAAGATTTGATCACGTTGGACAAAAAAATAATTATATGAAATATAATTAAGATTTTTGGACTACAGAATGAAGTTATTAGTGAAAAAATTATGATTCCCGGTATTTTTGAAGCACAAGGGCAAAATGGTAATTTTACCACTAGAGGACTAAACATGAATTTTTTAAAAATATTTTTGCCCCATTTGATTAATATTGATCAATATTAGTGTTATTTGAGGTTCAAAATTAGAAATAATGTGATTCCAGTACATTTCGGAGTATAAGGGTAAAATCTTAATTTTACCATCTCAGGGGCAAAACGGTAATTTTCCACCACTAGAACATATTTTTCCAGCCATGGTCATCTTTTGATCATATCTTGACTTTGACTAATCATGTGGTGGAAAAGAATTGGAAGAAAAAGTCAAAAAAATCAAAAAATGGGCCAATGGCATTATGCCATGTGGCAAACTAGATTATTTTATTATTAAAGCTTAAAAATAGCCATTTCAACCCATTTTCTCTCTCTAAATTCGGCACACACCAGATTTAAGGAAAAGGAAAGGAGAACAAAGGGAAAAACAAGAAAACCTAAGCAAAAATTCAAGAAAAAGTGCGATTTTCAAGGAAAAATCAAGTGAAAAAAGTAATAATTCTTCACTTTTGCTTATGATCTACAATACCCATACTTTTGTTCTTAATTTCCATGGTTGAATATTGAGATATCATGATGAATTCTATTCTGAAAAATGGATATGGATGAGGATTTAATGTTTGATTGGCTTGATTCTAGACTATGTTAGTGTTTAGAGATAGGTTAGCATGTTAGTAAGCAAAACCGAAAGAAATAAATTGATTCTCTTGGTTGTTCTTCATTGGCCGAACCTAGGGTGTTGACAATCAATGAGGAATTGTTTCATTTCAAATGAAATGATTTCATTTGAAATGAAATAAATTAGAAAATGACAAATTAAAGTGAAAAAGTTTAGTAGGAAAAATAACAGTGCTAATGCACTGTAATTGCTGAATTTTTCCATGAAGAAATGGAAAAGTTTTAATGCTGAAATTGGCACTATTTAAATGGTATGTGGTGAATTAAGGTATTAGAAAAAGAATGGTGTAATTTGGAATCAAATCGGACGTATTGGCCAATTTATCAAGTGAGCGGTTGAATTTAATCGATACAGCGTTACAGCGATAATCGGACGCATTTTTCATTTGCCTATCATGCGTTGGCAATTTAAATTTAGTGTATATTAGCTTAGGGGCAATATAGTAAATTTTTTAATTTTATTATGTGTCAAGGTGGTGAGACGTCCGAAAAAGGCAAGGGAATTGCGCTTGAGGACTATTAATCCGAATGCACCTGGAATTCAGATTTTTGACACTGTGAGTGAATTTGCATTTCAAATTATTTTGGGAATTGTACGTGTATCGAAATGGATAATCTGAATGATTTTATCTGAATTTCTAAAAATGCATGCCTGGAAACAAGCCTTTGATAAAAATGTTTTGATGTGTGAATTGTGATATGCATAGAGGCATCAATTCATGTGCTCTATAATATGTTGCTATATATATGTGTTGATGTGTGATATGTATTGACCAATAATATTGTGTGATAATTATAACCGTACATGTGCACGATGTGGGGAGCACATGTCGGTGATGATGGGTGCAGAGAAATGGAGAGTGATATTGTTTGTGCACGATGTGGGGGGATGCACACGATAACTCCAGCTATGTGCACGATGTGGGGGTTGCACATGAGCTGGTGAGATAGTGGGATATTGTATTCATCTGTGTGCATATGTATGAAATTGAATACTCCTTCGTTGTAAATTAATTTAAGTTGAAGGAATGGGTTTGATAATAAATTGGATCAAAAATGTTTTGTTCCAAATATGTGCATCATGGTTTAAAATCCTTCTTGGATATTATTGCTTGTTTCCACCTAATGTTCACTCACTGAGTATTGTACTCACCGTTTTCAAAAATTCATATTTTTATATCAGGAGATTGTAGAATCCTAGATCGCGGGATCACTGTAGTTCATTTCCTGGTAGGTGTCCGGCATTCAATAGTTACCTGTTTTTATTGTAAATGTCTCCGCTGGAAGTCGTGGGTCTTTTGTATTGTGAATACGATCAAAAAATGTAAATATGTGTGTGCAATGTAAATTGCTAAATACATGACTGGTATAGTGCATGTATATTATTATCTATAATGCCATTGGAATTTGGCTTTGTGTGCACTGGGTGCATTGCGTGTGGATGCCTCACACGATCATACGTGCAATAAAGTAAATGAAAATAGGTTTGCTTGGGCTTAGTGAGCTATGCTCATTAGGTCCTTGCGTCGGTCATGGCCCGAGAATTGAGTCGTGACAACACATTACACAACATAAAAACATTTCATTAAGGGCTTGTTCCCATGCACGTTATAAAGATAAAACCAATAAAATATTTCAAGTGATTCAATCAAACACATATGCATTTATCCCAAAACATTTTAATGCAATTTCACTCACAGGTCTTGTTGATTTCTTTGATTGACTCTAATTTCAACTAATGCTCCAAATAGACATGTGGGGCCTCGTTGGAACCTATTACACACAATATAACCATAAAAAATATAATAGCCCACAAATCTAATTATTAGCCAACTTTAACAACTTAAAATCGACCCTAACTCTTTTCTCACCTTGGTGGATTTGTAGTTGAGCCCTTTTTCAAGAGTTTTCAAGCTATTATGGAAAGTTTCTCTCTTTCTCTCTAAAATGTTCAACTAGTGAGAGAAAGTACTAAGGAAGACTTTTGAGTTTTAAAGTGGAATAGTGAAAAAGCACAAAAGGTCTTATGAAAATGTGTACAAAAGCATGAAAATTTAAGTTAATTTGAGAAAGTTATGGAGGCTTTAAGGGAGGCTTCCATGGAAGGTAGAAAACATGAGATAGGGAGAAAAGATGGGAAGAAGAAGAAAAAAGCTACTGGAAGTAAGGAGAAAGTGTTGGAGAATTAGATATTTACGCTTAAAATTGACTAAAGTTCCTTTTATTTACAAAAATGCCATTGCATAATTGACTTTACCTTCTTTCTCTCCTTTGGTTCAACTTTTTTCTCTTTTGCCACTAAGACAAAGTCCATAATAAACTAGAAGTACTTAAGTTCGTGAAAACTTAGAATTTTAGTCTCGAGATCCAAAATGACCATTTTACCCCTATCATGGAAATTATTCTTATTTCATTTATTTTGTTATTATTTATTATCTATTTATATATTTTACTTACTTAGACCTTAATAATATTGGAAAACCTAGTTCTAGGAGCTCACCAATGAAAATGATAAAATTACCCATAACTTGTGTTATTGTATCTGTCTCTAGTTATGCATCTATGAAGGTTGAGGTTTCACGTATGGAATAACACCTAATCAAAGATCCTTAGGACTTTATTCTTCTTGTAACATATGGCTGGAGTGAAGGTAAGATATGGCATATTATGTGCCTCAATTCACCTTAAGCACTTAGTCTATCTGGGACTTATTTAGTTCTTTATTTTTCCTTCACCCAATACACTCCTTTTACATCAACTTTTTATTTTGCTTAACACTTCATTCTTTTCTTCCTTGTCTTTCCTTTTTTTTCCTCTCAATTTTCACACCCTCAAGCTTATTTCTTTTACTAGGTAATGAGATGAATACAAACATGTTGACTTTTAATCATTTATCATCTTCACTACCTTTTTTTCTAAGTCAATTACACTTTTTAAATTGACTTATGCACTTATGAGTGAGGGATGTGAAGATTGGAACATTTGATATAAAGGTTTAGGCTAATAATGAAGTGTTTAAAAAAAAAGGTTACATTAAGCTTAAATGGGAATTCTAGGGATAAATATGAAATAAGGTGGCTCAAAAGGCTAAAACAGTCCAAGGATGGCCTAAATCATTTCCTCAACTAAGTCTAGCTTAAGATTTTACCTCAAGAAAAACTCAAATAAATTTTAAAACTTAGACATTATTCAAAAATTTACGTTCACATAAATCTTCTCTAAATGTACAAAACAATTCAATGCAAGAGATACATTGCTCAAATTGTGAAAAAATTTCATCCTATAATGGTGTTTATCATGGGAGTTCAACATAATACTCAAATAATATTTACATCTACTAAGAGAAAAAGATAACAAGATAACTAAGTTTTCATCATTGGATAGGTGAATCAAATAAATTGGCATAACTAACTCTAGTTCAAAATCTTTAAATATGCAGAAAGTGAAATGATGAATAACTTAACTAAATTTAAAGTCTAAAAACATAAATGCAAAAAGAAGACAATAAAGCTTAAAAACTAAAAAGTTACCCTAAACTTAGAATTAACATTGTCCTTAATGTTAAAAAGTAAAGAAGAAAAGCCAAGAATACTCTCTTGGACGGTGGAAATCTTCTAATCTTCCTCTTCATCATCATTATATCCAAAGTTGTTGGAAAAATCCATTAAGGTGACAAAAATCTAAATATGAAAAAGAACAAAAAAAATCAAAAAATCTAAAAAAATTAACTTCAAATAAAAAGAGTAAGTGTTTAAAAAACTTGGGTTGCCTCCCAAAAAGTATTTCTTTATCATCACTAGCTTGACTATGGCACTTTATTTTGCATTTCGTCATCCACAACATACTACTAGAGGCTCATTCCATTGACCATAAGTGCTCTAGTGGCCTCACTCTTTATCTTTGTTATTCCACGTCGATAGAGCTTGATCACTTTAAAAGGATCCAACCAATTTGCCTTATGTTTCCATAAAAAAAGTTTGAAGCTAGAATTACTAAGTGATAGTTGTTGTCCAACATGAAAATTAAGACAACTAAGAGGTGGTGGATGATACTCCTTAGGTGACTGCTCGGTTTTGATTTGTGGAGGTAGTAGCTTTAACCCAAAGGTTGGTGCTCTATCACTTATAGGTGGAGAAATAGGCTTACTCTTACCCTCATCAACCACATCCTTTCTAAAGCAACAAACTAAAGAGATATATGCTTAATTCCATTGAAAATATTAAACTTTACTACCTCTTCTCCAACTTTAAATGTTATTTTGCCTTCCTTCACATCAATGATTACACCAACAATGGCTAAGAATGGCTTTCCCAATATTAGAGGAATCTCAACATCCTTTTCCATTTCAAGCATAATAAAATCCATAGGAATATACAATTTCCCTATTTTCACCAATACATCATCAACAATTCCAAAAGAGTACCTATTCGATCTATTTGTTAATTCTAAAATCATTATAGTAGGCTTGATTTCATTAAGTCCAAGACTCTTAACAATAGACAAAGGCATGATAGATACACTTGCACCTAAATCACACAAAGCTTTAAGTAATTGAACCTTACTAATAGCGCAAGAGATTGAAAAACTCCTTGGGTCTTTGAGTTTCGGTGGTAGCTTGTTTTGGATTATTACACTACACACCTTAGTGAATGTTACAATTCCATATTCTCTCAACTTCTTCTTCTTGGTTAGGATGTCTTTGAAAAATTTAACATAAATAGGCATGTTCTCCAAGGCTTCAGTAAATGAAATGTTAATATGGAGTTGCTTGAACACTTCTAGAAACTTCTAAAATTGAGCATCCAATTTTTTCTTTCAAAAATGCTAAGGAAATTTTGGAGGAGGGTGTGTTGCCTTTACATCTTTTTCTTGCATCCGTTTCTTTAAACCATCAATTGCTACCTCTTTTTCCACTATCTTCTCTTGCCTTTCAACTAGCATGCTATTTTCATCCAGTAATGTCCCACTCCTAAGTGTAATGGTTTTCACATCCTCTTTAGCTTCACTTTTAGGATTAGGCTTTGCATCACTAGGCAAAGTTCCTTGAGGCCTAGAATTGATCGAGCTAGCAAACTAACCAACTTAAGCTTCCAAATTTTTTATTGAAGCTGAATGATTGTGGATGAGCGAGTCAATCTTAGCTATGTATTGCACCAATAGCCTTTTCATGGATGGTTTCTTTTCTTGCACTAAAGGTTTCACTTGAAGTTAATAACCAAGAGGAAAGTTTGGTCTTAGAGTGTGTCACGACCCAATTTTCAGGCCATGACCGACGCATGGACCCAATAAGTATAGCCCACCAAGCCCAAGCAAGCCTATTTATATAACCCTGCTCAACATTCCATTAACTACTCTTAACGTCACATTTCATAATAGTTCCAACCTATAAATTTTAAATACTTGCATTTATACTAACTCAAAATAAAGTTAACCATTTCTAACTCATAGTGGCATTACCAATCAAAATATACATATAGTGTCTAAGACATGTAACTCAATACTTTACATCACATAAACGTATTCACAAACAAAAATGGCTCTTGACATCCAGTAGAATGACCACGGTGAGTGCGCACCTACTGAATGCCATTGATACCTACCAAAGATTATACGGGAACACCTCTATCTAGGTCTCAACCACCTCCGAATCTGAAATCATGAAGTTGAAAACAGTGAGTATAAACTCAGTGAGTGAACATAAAAAGGGAACAAACAATGATAAGGAAAATTTAGAAACTATGATGCACTTGTTTTGAAAACAATGCAATTTAGTTTAACCTCTTACTAAAACCCTTTGTTTCAAACATCAATTAGTAAACTCTAAATGTTTCAAAACCCCATGCTCAATCATGAAGATAAAGGAGTGAAAGAAAATTATATTAGAACAAAGCAACGTAGCAACATGACGGCACATTTCTTGCTACAATGAAAGGCATTCTCAGTTTGCATATATTTTGGTTTTTCAAGTATATTTTTCACTACAGAAGTCCAATTAACATTATTTTTTGATCATTAGAAAGATAAGAGGTTGGGCTACATCTTTAGTGTTGATCACTTTGCCCAATTCTAACTGAAAGGTGGCTAAAATATTTTTCAAAGTGAAAGCACTCTCACTACAGCTGAAAGGTATTCTGGGTTTGCATATGGTTCGGCTTTTCAAGCATATCTCACACTACAAAGGTACAATTGACATGATTTTTCTAACCATTAGAAAGCTAAGAGATTGGGCTACAACTTTTATGTTTACCGCTTTGCCCAGTTCTGATCAGAAGATGGTCAAAAAAATTATCAAACTAAAAGTAGGGCACAAGACTTTGGAACCACCAGAGAGTTTCTGGCTGCAGCCAAAAACAGTCTTGCTGCAGCCAAAAACAGGGCATAAAAAAAAAAGTTTTTATTGAACACAAAGGAAACCATTTTTACTGCAATAAACTCAAATTCAAATGCTTAGCATTTCTCAAGGTACAACATGCATGATTCACATACATTACAACCGTAAACCATATTCATAAACTTTCTATTTCATACATATATTTACACATATATAACCACATATATCACCACCACATTACTAGCTCATGTGTAACCCCCACATCGTGCACAACGAATGTCATCCTCCACACTCCCACACCTTGTCATCACTAGCATGTGCATCCCCCCACATCGTGCACATGCACGGTTATATATAGTCATCACCGGCATATGCATCCCCTCACATCGTGCACACACAGAATTACATCAATTACACAAAATTACTTAACAATACATATCATATACTTTTATATACATATCTGCATCATATAGAGGTATATGAATTCATCACAATCATGTTCCACATCACAAAAACATTTCACTAAAGGCTTGTTCCCATGCATTTTTATAGAAAAATAATTAAAATGTCTCAATCAACCACATAGGCCTTAATCCCAAAACATTTTATGCAAGTTCACTCATTGGTCTTATTGATTCTTTTGCTTGACTGTAGCTTCAACTAATGCTCCAAATGGACATGTGAGGCCTTGTTGGAACCTATCACACACAATGGCATCACAAACCATCTTAATTCACATAGCCATAATTCGAAAAGCTATTGCCTAAATCATGTTCTACTAGTTATTCCTAACTAGCTTCCAACTACCATTAAGTGGTTATCTATTCTCTCTACCTTAGTATCACTAAAAATAGATAAACAAACCTCAACAAGAAAAAAACTCACAGCTCCAATTACTAGCCATTATCAACAACTTAGAAATTCAACTCAATTTCATTACTCACCTTGATAATTTGGTAATTGAATTCCTTCTCAAGATTACTCAAGCTATCAAGGAAAATCCCTTTTTCTCTTTTTAAATTTTCAACTAGTGAGAGAAAGTATTATGGAAAGACTTTTGACTGTTTTAAGGGGAAGAGTAAGAGAGCACAAAGGGCTTGTAAAAAGGTGCACAAAGCATGAAAATTTAAGGCTAACTTGTGAGAGTTATGGAAGCTTGAAGAAAAACTTTCATAGAGATGAGAAAAATGTGAGATGGGAGGAAGAAGAAGAAGAAGCTGCTAGAGAAATGAAAAAGCTATTGGAAAAAATGATATCTATAACTAAAGCTTATCTAGTTTTACTTAAATTACCAAAATGCCTTTAACAAGTTAACTTTTCTTCCTCCATTTCTTTGTGCAATCTTTTTACTTTTTTGACACTAGGACCAGATCCATAATAGTCTAGAAATACTTGGGTTCATTAAAATTTTAAAATTTTGACCTGAAATGTAAAATAACCATTTTGCCCCTATTATGGAAATCCTCACTATTTTTATTTTTTTCATTATTTTACCCTTATTTTCATCATTCATTTATACTTTAGGCCTACTTAGACCTAAATATTGTTTGAAACCTACTTCTATGAGCTCACTAAGAAAAATGATAAAATTACCCCTGGTCTTTTTTATCGTATCTACTTTTCATTACAAGTCTATAGAGACCGAGGTCTCACATTCTCCCCCACTAAAAGAAATTCAATCCCCAAATTTAAATCCAACTATAATGTAGCGTACGTCTAAGCATAAAAAAAGTGTGGATGCTTTGTCTACATCTCCTATTTGGCTTCCCATGTTACCTCCTCACTGGTGTGATTTTGCCATAACACTTTCATTGAGGCTACATCCTTGGAATGGAGCTTTTTGACTTGCCTATCAAGGATAGCCACTAGTTGCTCCTTATAGGTCAAATAATCTCTTAGCTGGATGGTTTCATACCGTATTACATGAGATGGATCCGGGTTATACTTCCTAAGCATCGACACATGAAATACCGGATGGATATTTGAGAAGTCTAGAGGTAGTGCTAAACGATATGCTACTACTCCAACCCTTTCTAAGATCTCGAAGGGTTCTGTATACCAAGGATTTAATTTTCCCTTTTTACTAAACCTCTTTACCCTTTTGGTTGGTGAGACCTTCAAAAATACATGATCCCCTACATGAAACTCCAAGTTTCTCCGTCTATTATCGACATATGACTTTTGCCTACTTTGTGCTATCAACATCCTTTGACGAATCATGCATATCTTTTCAGTGGTGTCTTGCACCAACTCTGGCCCCAAGAGTTTCCTTTGTCCCACCTCTAACCATCCAATAGGTGACCTACACCTCTGTCTATATAATGCTTCAAATGGTGCCATTTGGATGCTACCTTGGAAGTTATTGTTATAGGTGAACTCCACTAAGGGCAAATACCGATCCCATTTAACCCCAAAGTCCATTACACAAGCCCTTAGCATATCTTCCAATGTCTGTATTGTTCGTTCCAATTGTCCATCAGTTTAAGGGTGGAAAGTCGTGCTGAAATTCAACCTAGTGCCTAGAACTTCTTGTAGCTTCCCCCAAAACCTACTGGTGAACTATGTCCCTCTATCAGATACTATAGAAATAAGAATACCATGCAATCGAACTATCTCATCCACATAAACTCGAGTGTACTGGGCAACCTTGTAAGTAGTCTTGACCAGAAGAAAGTGAGCTGACTTTGTCAATCAATCTACTATGATCCAAATTGAATCATAACCCCCACTAGTTCGAGGCAAGCTCGTTACAAAGTCCATGGTGACATGCTCCCACTTCTATTCAGGCACTGGTAATGGTTGCAGTAGCCCTGTGGGCCTTTGGTGCTTTGCTTTAACTTGCTGACAAACCAGGCACTTAGAAACAAACTTAGCTACATCTTTCTTAAGTCCTTCCCACCAATATACCTCTTTTAAATCTTGATACATCTTTGTAGCTCTCGGGTGTACCACGTAAGTCACCATATGCGCCCCTTATAAAATTTATCTCCTCAATCCATCACTATCGGGAACATAAAGTCTAGTCTCATACCTCAAAACTCCATCAGTGCCTTTAGTAAACATTTTTCCTTTCTTTCCTTGGGGGTCCTCCAAGGCCTTAGCTACAAACTCGTCAATACTTTGTGCTTCTTTAATCCATCTATTAAAAAAGCCTCACTTTAAAAAGTGCTAGCATTGCATTTGCCTCTGAAATTTCTTAATGCACATCCATGTCTCCCAAGTTATGCATCTCTCGAATCAAGGATCTCTTACCTGTAGAGATATATGCCAAGCTCCCCATCAATTTTTGACTCAAGGCATCTACCACTACATTTACCTTACCGAGATGGTAGAGAATACTGCAGTCATAATCTTTAAGCAACTCCATCCACTTACATTGCCTCAACTTGAGATCCCTCTACTAAAATATATATTTCAAACTTTTGTGGTCTGTATATATCTCATAAGCCTCACCATACAAGTAATGCCTCCAAATCTTTCAAGCAAACACAATTGCTGCCATTTCCAAATCCTGTGCAGGGTAATTTTGCTCGTGCTTTTTAAGCTGCCTTGATGCATAAGCAATCACCTTTCCATGCTGCATCAATACACACCCTAAACCAACCCGCGATGCATCACAAAATACTGTATAACCCCTTGTGCCTTGTGGTAGACTTAATATTGGAGCTGTGGTGAGACAAGCCTTAATCTTCTCAAAATTATCCTCACAAGCATCCGACTACACAAATTTTGTATCCTTATGTGCCAGTTTAGTCAGAGGGGCTGCTATGTCAAGCCTAGTCCTAAAATACTTGCCATGTCATATAGGTAAAGGACAACATGTTTGCATATTTGAAAAGTCTCGAAAAAATAGATAAAAGTTGATATTGTGCCTAAAAGTACGATTGAGTCGATTTATGCCTCGAACTAGTTAAAATAGGGATTTTAAGGTGAAATTGGAAATTTCATAATCTAGGGATGACTTAAAATAGTGATTTGGTGTTTGAGGACCGATTAAGAGTCAATCGAAAATATTCGAGATTCATGGGTAAAATAGTCTTTTGCCACCTAAAAATTTAATTTGGATATTTGATGAAATTTTTTATTGAGATTGATCATTTGGAGTATAATTTGAGGTTTAGAAGTGAAAAATATTAATTCTAGCATTTTTCGGAGCATAGGGGCAAAATGATAATTTTGCCACCCTAGGGCAAAACAGTAATTTTCACCCCCAACACTTGTCAAAAGCTAAGGATTTTATTCATTACAGAAATGGATAAATATGACAATTTAACTGGTGGAGAATAAAGATTAAAAGAATAAATATTTAGATTTTGGACCAATGAGAAAATGCCACGTGTCAAGCTTGATTTATTTAATATTTAACTTAAAAAAATCAGCCCATATCTTCCCCAATACACCTCCCATATTCAGCCAAAGGAAACAAAAGCAAGAGGAAAATAAAACAAAGTGAAACAAACCCTAGCTAAGAGAAATTCAAAGAGAAATTATGAAAATTCAAGCAATCAAGTGGAAAAAGGTAAATTTTCTCAATTTTTGCTTGAGATCAACATTACCCATGCATTTCTCCTTATTTTTCATGGTTGAATTACATGTTTTCATAGTGAATTCATCGCTGGCCGAATAGGTATGGTGAGCAAATGATGTTGGGATTGGTTTGATTTTGAGGTATGTTAATGTTTATGGTTACTTTAGCATGTTTGGAAGCAAAACAACAAGGAAAAATTTCATTTTCCCCACCATCCTTCAATGGCCGAACCTTACATGGAATGTGGAAATGGTGGATTTGATTTTGTTGCAAGTGAATTGGTTGAGAATTGATGGTTTGTGATATGGAAATTAAGTAAGAAAAATTTCAGTGTGAATGCACCCACAATGGCCGAAATTTTCAAGAAGAATTGTGAAAGTGATTATGCTGAATTTTGGGTAATTTGGCTTGTGTTTGGTGAATTGAAGTATTGGAAAAGAAATGGAGCAATTTGGTGCTAAATTGGACGCATTGGCAATTTAATCAGGTGATAAGTCGAATTAGGTCAGCATCACGTTTAAGCGATATTCGAACAATTTGCATTTCATATCATGCATTAGTAATTTAAATTAATTTATTACAGTTTAGGGCCAATGTAGTAAATTACTTGATTTTGTACTGTGTCAAGGTGGTGAGTCCTCCAATAAAGGCAAGAAAATTACACTCGAGGATCACTAGTCGAAGTGCCCAAGTCTGATTTTCAAAAATTGTGAGTAAACTAATTATCACCTTAATTATCTAGAGTAATTTTTACTAAATTTGATGATTTGGTGAAAAATTATTTTTAAATGGTGAATTTCTTATTTTATGAGAAAAATATGAATTTATAAAAGAAATTGAATTTTTATAAATTGATTTGAAAATTGTATGATTGATTTGAAAATTAGAGTAATTGGAAACCACATGTTTTATTGTAAATTATGATTTAATTCAATTGCCTTATGATATTATGGCATGATTGGTTGAATTGATAATCGTATTGAAAAATGTGAACTGTCTATTTTGTACTAATAAATTGCTTACTAATAAAATTGCCAAGTCATACTATTGAAATGTTTATCAAATTAGTGGAATATGATCTACTGCAGTAGACAGGTTTCCGTGGACTAGCTTATTTAGAGGTGGCATGGTAAAACCCACCATATATATCTTTATCTCAGTTGTAGAGGCGTAAAGGGTTGTCTTAAGGTATGACAGAGTTCACTTCATGCCCAACCACCACGTGAAGGCGAACTCAGCCAATGCCAAGGAACGACTATATTTACAAATGTAAAAATGTGTTTCATGCATATATGAAACTTCCATAGCCTTGGCGGACTCGGTCGGACTCTGATGACGATCAAGTGTCCTCGAGTATTGGCTTTGGCATAAGCCAAGTTTTAAAGAAAATCATAAGCTTTATCAATTGTTTGGGTGAAATGAATTTATTTAAACTGATTTAAGTGAATTTTCATTATATGAAACCCTTTTCAGATGGAAAGTTTTCATTGTCACCTTTTACTCGCCTTTAAATATTTTAGGTGATGTTTATTTACTCACTGAGTTCTGTAAACTCACCACTCTCCTTTCCACCCTTACAGGCCCAGAATAGTTGTAGATAACTATTAAACCCTACTTTATAAAATAATTACGATGTCATCTACATGCTCAATAGAATGTTTGCATATTTGGGAAGTTCAAGAAATAGTTAAAAGACAATATTGCCCCTAATGATACTATTAAGTTGATTAAACCTCGAACAAGTTCGAATAAGGATTTTAAGAGTGAAATTGAGAATTTCACTGTCCAGGGATGACTCAAAACAGTGATTCGGAATTCGAGATCCAGTTTGGAGTCAATCGGAAAAATTGACCGATTAGGGACAAAACTGTCATTTTACCATTTAAGGACAAAATGGAGATTTTTATAAAAGAATTTGATCACATTTGACCAAGATTAACTATTCAAAGTATAATATGATTATTTGGAGTATAATATGAAATTTAGTAGTGATAAATTTAATTTCTCGATATTTTTGGAGCACAAGGGTAAAACGATAATTTTACCACTAAAGGTCGAAACGGGAATTTTTAGAAAAGATTTTGGTCTCATTTGATTAAGATTGATCAATTGAAGTGTTATTTGATGTTGAAAAGGGGGAAAAATGCAATCCCGATGAATTTTTTGAGTATAGGGGCAAAATCGTAATTTTACCACTTGAGGATAAAAATTGAATTTTTGAGAGAATTTGCATCAAATTTAATTAATTGGAGTATGATATGAGTATGAGGAGTGAAAAATATGAATTTTGGTAATTTTTCAATTTTTGGGGTAAAAATGTAATTTTTCACTTTTACGGGGACAAAAGTGTAATTTTTGAAAATTTACTCCACCAAGACTTTGGAAAAATCTAGAAACTTCATCTAAGACATGGATAAGTGAAGAGGAATGTATGGTGGAAAAAGAAAGTCAAATGGATGGTTAGAAATAAATAAATTAATAAAATATTCAAAATGTAAATAAAATAATATTATTTTATTTAACTTTTATAAAGGCATAAAATTCAGCCATAAACCCTCATTCTCTCTCATCATATTCGGCCAAGCAAGGAAGAAAGGAAATCAAAGGAAGAACAAACCCTAGGTGGCGGAAAATCAAAGAAAAAGTGTGAAAAATCAAGGAAACTAGTGTTTAAAGGTAAATTTCTTAACTTTGCCTATTGATCTACACTACCCATGCTTTATTTTCTCATTTCAATGGCTGAATTTCAAAGTTTTATGATGAATTCAGTTCTGAAAAAATGGATATGGAGAGAGAATGATATTGGATTGGTTGGATTTTTAGGTATGTTAGTGTTTAGAGATAGGTTAGTATGTTAGTAAGAAAAACAACAACAAAAAAATCCATTTTCCCCACCAATTTTCCATGACCGAATGCCTTGAGTATGTGTGTGAAATGAAATGATTTCATTTCAAATAAAATGATTTCATTTCAAATGAGATGGTTTTGAAATTGATTAATTATGGTGGGAAATTGATGTAGGAAAAATTTTAGTGACAATGCCCCAATATAGCCAAATTTTTGGAGAGAAATTAGCTGCTGAAAATTTAGGAAATTGATGAGATTTTAGGGCATTTTGGTAATATTTGAAGAATTATGAGGTTAGAAATTAAATGAAAATTTTTGGTGCAAAAATGAGAATTTTACCTAATAGGGGTAAAAACATAATTTGTGGTCTAAGACTAATACATTGACCCATATTTACAGTAATTGAGTATTGTGGATATAATTGAACTATTAGAAATTGAAATGGGTCAAATCGGAGTTAAATTGAGGATTTCGACAATTTAGACAATGTGTAGGCGAATCGGTCGGACACCGTGATTAAATGATTATCCGAACCAATTTTTACTAGATTTTCATGCATGTAGAGCTTGAAATAATTTATGATAAATTGACATAATTTATCGAATTTTGTGCCACAGATTATGGATAGGTGGTGAGCAAATTGATTCGGGTAAGAGACTGCACCCATGGACGGAGGATAGGAGTATTTCTACTCCTAATACTGTGAGTAAACTTATTATTGTCTTAATTATCTAGAGTAGATTTTATTAAACTTAATGATTTTATGAAAAATCATTTTATTGGGTGAATTGTTGATTTTATGAGAAAATTGTGAAATTTATAAAATAAATTGGATTTATGAAATAAATTGAATTTTTATAAATTGATTTGAAATTTTGAATAATTGGTTTTGAAATTAGAGTAATTGGAAACTGTATGCTGGCGTTATAAATTGTATTTTAAATCATATGGCTTATATGTAAGCATGAATGGCTAGACTAGTTTGTGTTGAAATTATATATATATATTGTGTTTTCAGCCTTGAGAGGCTAGATTGTGATGAATTGTCATATCATGCTAGTTAAAATTTTATAAATAAGGTGGTCGATAAAATAATTCATAATCCCTGTAGTGGAGGTTCTGTGGGCTAGCCTAAGAGAGGGGGTACAAAATTTTATTTATCTTACCTCAATTAGAGAGCCGTATGTAGGGCATCTCTGGAGGTAAAGTTTGAGTGCACATCACGTGGACCACCGCATGAGAGTGAGACTCAGCCAACGCCAAGACATGGCTAGATAAGATTTTCATATATAAAAATATATTCAAGTGTATATGACACTGAATAGTCTTGACGGTCTCGGTTAGATACCTCTGCAGGGGTATCCTCGAGAATATTTTAGCAAAAGCCAAGTCAAGATTTTGAAAGATTCATAAGCCATAGTAATTATTCGAGTAAAATAATTCTATTTTACTCAGTTAAAATGAGTTAAGATGAGGTGAATTATAATACAAAGAATAAATTTAAATTTGTCTCCTTTTATTCGACTTTAGACAGTTTAAATGGTGTATGTTTACTCACTGGGATTTTATAATCTCACCCTTCTTCCTTTCCACATTTCAAACTCAGAATAAGCTATAGATAGTCGGTTGCATCGAGGACTGCAATTGGATTACATTCCCAGAAAAGCTATAGGTTCCTAGCTTTCAATGCATTTTAGTTAGTTGTAGGCCCACGTGTCACTATAATTTAAGTTTCACACTCTGATTTTCTGTATACTAGTATGTAAAAATATATTTAGTTTTTACGCTACAAAAATTATTTACTTATGTCTTCATAAAAAATATGATATAAAAAAATAGATTATTTTATTGAATATTTTTATTTTATTCAAATAGTCAAATTTTTATTTTTAAACAAACGTTTTGATTACTTAAATTTGTTTTTTAATCACTAAATGTATGTTTTCTATTCACCTACTACGTTTGTGACCGGTTTTGAGCTTTTCGTAGAAAAATGACGAAAATGCCCCTGTGAGCTGAGAAATAGTAATATATTGTTTTGGTTTTGAAAATGACTTATGAATTCTTGAAATGCGAAATTTAATAACCATCACTCATCGGGGAAGTGTGGAAACTGATATGAAAGTCTTACGGGGTTTTGATCGGTATTCGGGGTGTGAATACCTATCGACACTTCGCAGCCGTTGTCACGGGCCCGATGAGGAGTTCCGGGCCGTGACAATCTTATTGGTATCAGAGCATTTGGTTTTACAATCATGGTTTTGGTTTTAAAGAAATTAGAACATTTGGCTTTTAAAGTTGTTTTAAGAAGTTTACACTGACACTGCGTGGCTCGAGTTAGGTTAAGTTAGGTTAGATCAAATAGGATGCATTTGCATTTAGAAATTGAAGTTGCCTAAACCTACATTGTTTTTCTTCTAGATTAACATGCCTCCTAAACGTGAATGCCCACCTCTAATTAGATCAGCTGGTAGAGGAAGTGGTCGGTCCCAATCTCGTCAATGAGAGGTAGTATATGAGATATCAGTTGCATCCATGTATTGAGCAGCACTTGCTGCTAAACGAGCAGAGGTTCCTCAGCCACCTACTAGCATTCCTGCCATGCCTCTGAGATGGCACAGGCATTGGCAACCTTTTTTACCGTTATGGCCGGTCAAGCTCAGACTGGTCAAGTCCCACCTGTAGTGCCTCCAGTCGTTCCTTTAGTTCCATCACCAGTACAGGACATGTCTATTCCTAAGAAACTGAAGGAAGCTAGGCAATTTGGTTGCGTGTCTTTTACGGGTGAATTAGATGCCACCACAGCCAAGGATTAGATCAATCAAGTTTCGAAAACTCTCTCTGACATAAGAGTAGATGATGACATGAAGCTGATGATGGCCACTCGATTATTGGAAAAGAGAGCTCGTACCTGGTGGAATTCGATGAAGTCTCGTTCCACTATTCCTCATACCTAGTCAGACTTTCTAAAAGAATTTGACGATCAGTATTATACTCATTTCCATCGAAAAGAGAAGAAGAGAGAATTTTTGAGTTAGAAACAAGGAAGTTTGACGGTAGAAGAATACGAGGCTCGATTTAATGAGCTGATGTCTTATGTGCCTGACTTAGTGAAGACTGAACAAGATCAGGCCAATTATTTCGAGGAAGGGCTCCGAAATGACATTAGAGACCGAATGACAGTGACTGGAAAGGAAACGCAAAAAGAGGTAGTACAAATGGCTTTAAGGGCCGAGAAGCTCGCAAATGAAAATAGGAAAATGTGAGCTGAAATTGCGAAAAAGAGGAATCCAAGTGTATCCCCCAGCCGGCCACCAAAAAGGGGCAAAGACTCACCTATTTCAGGAAATACTACCTCTAATCTGGTGACATCTTCCCGACTCTCATTTTCACAGACACAACAGAGACCTCCGAAATCCGATAAGTCTGAGATGACTATTTCTGGGAAAAGTTCCAGAAGTTTCGATAGATGCGGAACGTGTGGGAATTATCATGTTGGGTTGTGTAGGGGTTCGGTACGATGTTATCACTGTAATCAGCCTGGTCACATTATGAGTAATTACCCACAATTAGGACAGGCTACTGTAGCTGCCCCATCTCCATCAACTCATATTGATATGCAGAGGAGAGATTCCTCTAGATTACACCCGAGACAAGGAGTGACTATAAGATTTGATGTAGAAAGCAACACACCCGCATATCCACCTTCCAGACCCCAGACTCGTTCTTTGACAAGAGTTTTTACTGTAGCAAAAGATGAAGCACGAGTCCAACTTGGAGAAAACTAGTAAAAAGTTAGATATAGATGTAAGATAGTGATAAGAGATGTAAATACTAAGTGCTGAGAATGTAAATAAAGGTTTCAAGAATAATATAGTGAATGAGTTATGTAGAATATTGCTATGAAAATCTTTAATATATATCTATTGTGGGAATTGGAACTCAAAAATAGTAGAGATATACATGACTCAAATGATTTTAAGTCTTAAGTGACAGATTAATGTCGGAATGAAATAAGGATACAAAATATGTTAGAGACATGAAAGATAATTGAGGAAAAATGATGACTCTTGGGAATTGTGATATTGCATAAGATGCAATAGTCAAGTTAAGGTAAATATGGAGTATATGAGAATAATTGAATATGATACCCCCATTTTTCTTAGAGTTCGATAAGTGAATTTTGAGGACAAAATTTTTTTTTAAGGGGGCTAGTGTTGTCAAACCCTGCTCTATAAAATAATTACGATGTCATCTACATGCTCAATAGAATATTTGCATATTTGAGAAGTCCGAGAAATTGTTAAAAGACGATATTGCCCCTAACGATACTATTAAGTCGATTAAACTTCAAACAAGTTTAAATAAGGATTTTAAGAGTGAAATCGAGAATTTCACAGTCCAGGGATTACTCAAAATAGTGATTCAGAGTTCGAGGTCCAATTTGGAGTCAATCGAGAAAATTGATCGATTAGGGACGAAACGATCATTTTGCCATTTAAGGACAAAATGGAGATTTTCATAAAAGAATTGATCACATTTGACCAAGACTAACGATTTGAAGTATAATATGATTATTTGGAGCATAATATGGAATTTAGTAGTGATAAATTTAATTTCTTGGTATTTTTTGAGCACAAGGGCAAAATGGTAATTTTGCCACTAAAGGTCGAAACAAGATTTTTTAAAAAAGATTTTGATCCCATTTGATTAAGATTGATCAATTGAAGTGTTATTTGAGGTTAAAAAGTGGGAAAAATGCAATCCTGGTCAATTTTTGGAGTATAGGGTTAAAATCGTAATTTTACCATCTAGGGACAAAAATTGAATTTTTGAGAGAATTTGGATCAAATTTAATTAATTGGAGTATGATATGAGTATCAGGAGTGAAAAATATGAATTTTGGTAATTTTTCAATTTTTTGAGCAAAAATGTAATTTTTCACTTTTACGGGGATAAAAGTGTAATTTTTGAAAATTTACCCCACCAAGACTTTGGAAAAATCTAGAAACTTCATCTAAGACATGGATAAGTGAAGAGGAATGTATGGTGGAAAAAAAAGTCAAATGGATGGTTAGAAAAAATTAAATTAATAAAATATTCAAAATGTAAATAAAATAATATTATTTTATTTAGCTTTTAAAAAGGTATAAAAATCAGCCATAAACCCTCATTCTCTCTCATCATATTCGGCGAAGCAAGGAAGAAAGGAAATCGAAGGAAGAACAAACCCTAGGTGGGGGAAAATCAATGAAAAAGTGTGAAAAATCAAGGAAACTAGTGTTTAAAGGTAAAATTTCTTAACTTTGCCTATTGATCTACACTACCCATGCTTTATTTTCTCATTTTCATGGCTGAATTTCATAGTTTCATGATGAATTCAATTATGAAAAAATGGGTATGGAGAGAGAATGATCTTGGATTGGTTGAATTTTTAGGTATGTTAGTGTTTAAAGATAGTTTAGTATGTTAGCAAGAAAAAAAATAAGAAAAGAATCCATTTTCCCCACCAATTTTCCATGACCAAATGCCTTAAGTATGTGTGTGAAATGAAATAGCTTTGAAACTGATTAATTATAGTGGGAAATTAATGTAGAAAAAATTTTAGTGACAATGCCCTATTATAGCCAAATTTTTGGAGAGAAATTAGCCGCTGGAAATTGAGGAAATTGATGAGATTTTAGGGCATTTTGGTAATATTTGATGAATTATGAGGTTAGAAATTAAATGGGAATTTTTGGTGCAAAAATGGAAATTTTACCTAATAGGGGTAAAAATGTAATTTGTGGTCTAGGACTGATACACTGACCCATATTTATAGTAATTGAGTATTGTGGATATAATTGAACTATTAGAAATTGAAATGGGTCAAATTGAAGTTAAATTGAGGATTTCGGCAATTTAGACAATATGTAGGCAAATCGGTCGGACACTATGATTAAACGACTGTCCGAATCAATTTTTACCTCATTTCCATGCATGTAGAGCCTAAAATAATTTATGTTAAATTGACACAATTTATTGAATTTTATGTCACGGATTATGGATAGGTGGTGAGCAAATTAATTCGGGTAAGAGACTGCACCCAAGGACGGAAGATAAGAGTATTTCTATTCCTAATATTGTGAGTAAACTTATTATCGTCTTAATTATCTAGAGTAGATTTTATTAACCTTAATGATTTTATGAAAAATCATTTTATTGGGTGAATTGTTGATTTTACGAGAAAATTATGAAATTTATAAAATAAATTGGATTTATGCAATAAATTGAATTTTTATAAATTGATTTGAAAATTTGAATAATTGATTTTGAAATTAGAGTAATTGGAGATTGCCTGCTTCTATTATAAATTGTGTTTTAAATCATATGGCTTATAGTAATATGTGAGCATGAATGGCTAGACTGATTTCTGTTGAAATTATATATATATTGTGTTTCCAGCCTTGAGAGGCTACATTGTGATGAATTGTCATATCATGCTAGTTAAAATTTTATAAATAAGGTGGTAGATAAAATAATTCATAATCCTTGCGGTGGAGGTTCTGTGGGCCAGCCTAAGAGTGGGGGCACAGAATCAGATTTATCTTACCTCGATCAGAAAGCCATGTGTAGGGCATCTCTGGAGGTAAAGTTTTAGTGCACATCACGTGGACCACCACGTGAGAGTGAAACTCAACCAATGCCAAGGCATGACTAGATAAGATTTTCAGATATAAAAATATATTCATGTGTATATGACATAGAATAGTCCTGGCGGTCTTGGTCAGATGCCTCTGCAGGGGTATCCCCGAGAATGATTTTGGCAAGAGCCAAATCAAGATTTTGAAAGATTCATAAGCCATAGTAATTATTCGAGTAAAATAATTCTATTTTACTCAATTAAAATGAGTTAAGATTAGGTGAATTATAATACAAAGAATAAATTTAAATTTGTCTCCGTTTATTCGACTTTAGACAGTTTAAATGGTGTTTGTTTACTCATTGGGATTTTATAATCTCACCCCTCTTCCTATCCACATTTCAGGCTTAGGATAAGCTGTAGATAGCGGGTTGCATCGAGGACAGCAATTGGATTACATTCCCAAAAAAGCTGTAGGTTCCCAGCTTTCAATGCATTTTAGTTAGTTGTGGGCCCACGTGTTACTATAATTTAAGTTTCACACTTTGATTTTCTATGTACTAGTATATCAAAATATATTTAGCTTTTACACTACAAAAATTATTTACTGATGCCTTTATAAAAATTATGATATAAGAAAATAGATTATTTTATTGAATATTTTTATTTTATTCAAATAGTCAAATTTTTATTTTTAAACAAATGTTTTCATTACTTAAATTTATTTTTTTATCACTAAATGTATGTTTTCTATTCATCTACTACGTTTTTGACCGGTTTCGAGCTTTTCGTAGAAAAATGACGAAAATGCTCCTGTGAGTCGAGAAATAGTAATATATTGTTTTAGTTTTGAAAACGATTTATGAATTCTTGAAATGCGAAATTTAATAACTATCGCTCACTAGGGAAGTGCGAAAACTGATACGAAAGCCTTGCGAGGTTTCGGTCGATATTCGGGATGTGAATACCTATCGATACTTTGCATCAGTTGTCACGGGCCCATGGGGAGTTTCGGGGCATGACAATAACTGAGTTGCCGAGGACTACAACTGGCTTTGTAACCTCACCAACAGTAAAATCACTGTCCTCTATACTCATGATCAGTCGTGGGCCCACGTGTCATTGTAAATGTGATTGTATACTCTAGTTACCTGTAACACCCCATGCAAGGGTCAGTAGAAGAAGAAGAAAAAAAAGAAGAAAAGATAAGAGAGAAAAGAAGGACAAAGGAGGAAGAGAAAAAGAAAGAAAATTGGGGGAAGGCTCGGTCAACAAAGGAAGGAAGAAAAAAACAAAAGAAAGAAGGAAAAAAAGGAAGAAAGAGAAAAAAAAAAGAAAAAAGGAGAAAGAAAAAGAGAAGAAGAAGAACAAAGAGAGATAGAGCAACGCCGAGAGGGAAGGAAGAAGGAGAAAGAAAAAGAGAAGAAGAAGCAAAAGGAAAGAATGCAACGTCGGGAAGGAAGAAATGAAGAAAGAAAAAAAGAAACAGAAAGAAAAAAAATAAAGGAAAGAAGAAGGGAAAGAGAAAGGAGAGGAAAGCAGAGAGAGAGAAACAGATAGAGAGAAAGAGAAGAAAGAAAGAGAAAATAAAGATGAAAAAGGAGAGAGAGAGAGCAACGTGGGGAAGAGAAGAAGAAAAAGGGGGAGAGCAGCGCCAGGGAGAGAAGAAGAAAAAAAAAGAGCTGTGCCAAAAAAAATAAAAAATAACTTGGTACACGCGCGAACCAATAACGAAGTAGCATCCCGCTATTTTGAGGTGAGTGGATGCTAAATTTTAAAAATATTATATTCTTATAATATTGTATAAATTGTGTTGATAGTTGATGAAATTGTGGATAGCATGAGCTGGTAGAAGATTTAGGTTGTTTGTGGGTGTGACAGAGTTTTAAAAATTTGGGTTTTTGATACTATACGTAGTACGTATATATATATATATGATTTTTAAGTATGGGGAAACAAATCTTTGATTGATTTTATTTCAAAATAATGCCATGCGATTTGTGCACTGCTTAGGCCAATGGCCATTACACTACTTTTCAAGAAATAATAATAAATTGATTATTTCTCTTAATACGTTGATTTGGTAGACACGTTATGTTCTAAATGATTCATGTATAAAGTGCAATTTATGAGAGAAATATTCTTATTTTATTTTATCATGCTTGGTAAATGCCTTAAATTGGAATGACTTTTATTTACACGTGATTGAGATACTTTGTGCACGAGTAAAAACTACTATTTATTAATATTCGATTTTACGTAAAAGGGGACCTGAAGCCCCAATTTGTATTGGTGATGTGGGTAGTTCACACGAGTAGGAAAAAGAGGGACCTGAAGCCCCGATTTATATTTGTGACATGGGTGATTCCCACGAGTAGGTAAAAAGGGGGACCTGAAGCCCCGATTTATACTGGTGACGTGGGTGATTCCCACGAGTAGGTAAAAAAGGGGACTTGACACCTCGATTTATATTAGTGTCGTGGGCAGTTCCCATGAGTAGATAACGACATCTGAGAATAAGCCTAAGGGCTGTACTAAATTTACCCGAGGACGAGATTCACTCGTTTATTGTCTTAGTATACATCGCGTGTCATTGACACATAAATTTTTATTAATGATTGATAAGTGAAATTATGTATATATTTACTTGAATTACATCATTTTAGACTTGCAAGGCATAAAATATCTGTCTGTTTAACGAAATATTTTTCTACGCATACTCTCGAGCTTATAACTAATCCTTCTTTATATTGTTTCCCCTTCTTGCCTACTCACTGAGTCTATGAGACTCACACCCTCTTATTTTCCCCTTTTGCAGACAGGGACTAGTCTAACGTGAAACCATCAGTGAGCACAGTCTACCACAAATTGGGCAAAGACAATTCTTAACTCGTTTTAGAGTCACTCAGCTGATAGAGGTCGGGTTGTAATACTCTGGATTTGTATGTGGCAAATATTGATTTTTGAGATAATGAAAATTTGAGATTTCAAACTCAACATAGTTTAATTACAATAGCATGACTTAAAGTCAAAAATGAATTGATTATGCTTGATTTTGAATTCAAGTACACGTGTATATATATATATACTTGACTTAAAATTTATGCAATCTATTGCAAGTGTATAGGGAATGTTGAAAAGTCAAATGAGGCTTGTTCGGGACTTGGTGGGATACCTCGAAAGTCTCGAATGCCAGTAGCGATCTAGGAGGGGTCGTTACTTTTTTTTGTGACATCCCTTCCGGGGGCAACACATCCAAGGTATTGTTCTATCCAAGTCCCCATCACTTGGCTACCACCAGCACACCACGGCCCTGCAAGGCCTCACCAAGTTTCGAACCCAAGACCTTTTGTTTCCCCCGAAAGGAACGCCTTTCACCATCAACTCAAATGGTGAAAGGCGTTCCCTTCGGGGGAAACAAAAGGTCTTGGGTTCGCAACTTGGTGAGACCCTGCAGGGCCATGGCATGATGGTGGTAGCCAAGTGATGGGGACCCGGATAGAACAATACCTTGGATGTGTTGCCCTCGGAGGGGATGTCACATTACCTTTATTATTACATGTAAGAATTTAATTTACTTTTATGTCCCAAAAATTGTTTACCAGTACTTCTATAAAAGTTATTTTATAAGAAAATAGATAATTTTATTGAATATTTTTATTATATTCGAGAAGTCAAAATTACACTTCACACAAATGTTTTAGACAACTAAATTTATTTTTAATCATGTCATAAATGTTTTCCACTCACCTACTACGTTTTTTGTTAATTTCAAAAATTTTGAGAAAAAATGACCAAAATGTCCCTATGAGGCAAAAACTATTCTTCTACTGTTTTGAGTTGGAAAAAGTTTGAAATCCCTTAAAACATGATGTTTGGAATGATTACTCACATGGGAGGTAAGAAAACTGGTACAAAAGCCTTGCGAGGTTTCGATCGGTATTCGGGGTGTGAATGCCTATCGAGACGTCGCAATGGTTGTCACAGGCTCGATGGGAGTTTCAGGTCATGATAATTCTTTTGGTATCAGAAATTTTGGTTTTAAAGCTTTTGATTTTAAAAGTTTTGGTTTTAAAATGGTTTTAAAAATTTACAGTGTCAGTGTGGCCCCAGGTTAGGTTAAGTTTGGTTAGATTGAATAGGATGCATCTGCATATAGAATCTAAGGTTGCCTAAAACTGCGTTATTTATCTTTATAGATTACCATGCCTCCTAGATACGAACACCCACTTGTTACTAGATCTGCCCGAAGGGGAAGAGGTCATTCGCAACCTCGTCAGCCAAACCCGATAAAGGGGGAAACTGTTGCATCCACTTTCCAAGCAGCACCTACTGTTGAGCAGGCCGAAACCCTTCCTCATCCTCCACCTCCTTTGCCATCTACTGATATTTCTGCCATATCTCTTGAGGTGGTTCGAGCATTGGTAGCTTTCCTTACTATTCTTGCTGGCCAAGTTCGGGCTAATCAAACTCCTCCCATAGTTCCTCCAGCTGCTCCTTCAGTACCACCACCCCCACCTCCTATTCCGCTACCAGTGCCAGATGTTTCTATTTCTAAAAAGCTTGAAGAGGTTAGGTAGCTCAGTTGTAGCTCTTATATGAGTGAGTTGGACGCAACCGTAGCTAAAGAAGTGGTGCAAATGGCTTTAAGAGCTGAAAAGCTTGAGAATGAGAATAAGAAAATGCGAATAGAGTTAGCAAAAAGGAAAAATCCGAGCATGAATGTTAGTGGCAAAATAAATATGTTAAATCAATGATCTGATCTTGTACCTGTAATGAAAAGTTAGCTTTACTAATTGTGGTATAGACTGAGAGGAAAGCCACACGATCGTGAATGATTGTGATAGTAGCCTTAAAAGTAGAAGAATTGCTTTAATGAAGTAAATTTTAACTACCGCAATGCCACAGTACTAACTACCCAATACTATCACATTAAGAACCCCTTATGGCTAGAAAGTATGAGCAAATTGTGAGCGGCATAAAGATTGGACTCACAAGTTGGAATATGGATATTGGTTTTGCTGCTAAGCTTTGACATTTGGAGTCTTAAGTGTAATGGGGATGTATTAAGAAGAAGATAAGGAGTGAATTGAAAAGTTTCTATATTGCCTTATATATTGGCATATAAGAGAAAGGAAAAGTTAGAGAAAATTTGAAATGACTATATAAACATAAATTAACATGTGGAATGTCAAGATGAATGATATGTTGACTAAAGTGAAATCTTAAGAAATAAAGAAGCTAAGAGATTAAGCCTTGTTAAAGATTAAAGAGAAAGTGAGGGAAAGGTTAGATGACTGTATGAGATATTGATAAGAGATGTAAATACTAAGTGATAAAAGTGCGGATGAAGGTTTCAAGAATGATATAGTGAATGAGTTTATATAGAATAATGTTATGAGAATTTACAAATACTATCTTGACTTTGCTAAAAGGAAAAGATTAGCGACAACACAAGTAAACTACGTGGCATGATAGAAACCCTTGGAGATAAATTGAAGCATGAGCAATTGAGCATGCATTTTTTTTTTTAACATTTCAACAACCCATAATAAAATTTCAACAAAACTAAGCATTTATACAATGAGATTTAGAGAGAGAAAAATAACACTAGTGAGAGAAAACTCTTTTGGTGCAATTTTTTTTTTTTTTGGAAAGTTTTTAGGGCCCAGCTACCCCGTTAAAATTTTATTAAAAAACCTTTAAAGTAAGGTGCAAAGGGAAGAGGGACATTAACCGTACCTCCCAATTTACATGAGCTCGAGAAAACTTAAAAGGAGTACCTAAAAAGACGTTTCAATTTCTTGAATTTTCGTTGAATTCCAAAACAAAAGGTACCTCTCACAATCCAAACCAGTGCACTGATCCTAATTGGGTTCTTGTAGCATAGTTCACTGAAATGGAGTCATCATCAGAGAACTCATCACTTTCCCCCATATCAACTGCTTCTTCCGAGGCTAGGCAGAGTATTTTACCTATTGTAGCTTCAATGTCTGAATGTCTTCTACGCCGCTCCCTTGGATGGACTTCCAATTTTGTGAAATTAGTTGATGAATTAACTGGACCCTCACTCAACTCTTTGTGGTATGTGCACTTACCTGAGGTAGACTCTTGAGTGGAGGGGTCATTTATGTGAGCTTCCATCTTTTCTTGTGAGCTTGCAATTGAGGAAACAACATGGTTATTTCCATTTAATCTCTTGTTTTGACTTGCATCCTATTCTCCCATTGGGTTGTGTTCTCCACTACCTTCCAAATAATCCTCTGACTCATTTTGGCCTTTTGACTTGCTTTCTGCCCTTTGCTGGTGTTCATTATGGTCATTTATCTTTTTCCTTGGTTGACCTTTCCCATACATTAAAGCCGCTCCTTGTGATGTTGGCTTTGTAAAGCATTTTTTTTAATTTTATACCCTACATGTGCTTGTTTGAATTCTTGCATTACTGTCACGTCACCTGCAGTAGTGGCCATTATTAGGCCTATTTCTTCACCACTTTTGTCGTCATTCAATGAGCCCCACTGGACGTGTCTTGTCAAGGAGCAAGAAATTCCAGTTGGAGCTGTCACGGGTTCCTCAGCCCAGACAGCTATTGCATCCTCGTGGTCCCGGTCAACTCCCGTGTCAAGCTGCTCGTCTTTTCCGTGTAGGTTGTCTGTATCTTGGGCTATTTGTTGATGCTCGTTTTTACCTTTTTTTTGGCTTCCTTCAGCTTCCTTGTCCTTCCACGACGTTTTGTGATGCGCTTGGGTCTCTTCGTAGGCCTCCCATGCTACGGGTTCCTTTTCCCTTCCATCCATGTCGTTGTTTTGATCCAGCTGGTCAATCAAGGGGAGTGAAGGGCATGTGACGTGCCAACTTCATGTTGGGGCCCCTGACTAGTCGATTTCACCATGCACTGGAGCTGCAGGCATCGTCCACCGGTCCGTGGCATGATCCTGCTACTGCTTTTCTTTTCCCTACAGAGTGGGTTCCACAGCTCGGTGTGTCAGCTTTTGCCCATTTTTTCCTTGTTTTTTTATTCATTTAATAACCTTTTTCTTGTTTTTCTTTGTGCTTGACCTATTGCCCTTGATAATTGCCCTTGGGCTATTTCCGTTTCCATGCAACAATGTTTGTGCTTCACTTTGCAAGAGTTGCAAATTAGCAAGTGGCTCTGCCCCTTGCGATGCTTCTTTCTGTTTGTGTCTGCCTTTTGGTTCCTCTTTTTCGAACGTCTGCTCCTCCGTCCCTTCCCTATGTTCCTTTTCTTTGTTGTTATTTTTTCCTTTTTTACTTGCTTGTTCTGACAACCCATGTAGGACCTGCTCTCTTTCTTTTTCGATGCAAATTACCTGCGTTGGAGGACTAAAAATAGAATTATTTGAATTCTTTTTCGCACTTTCATGCACTTGTTCATGCCCCTCGGACCCAGTCACTCCCATCTATTGTCTGTTCCCATGCGAAGGAGAAGTTGCCTGCGTTGGAAGCTTAATCAAAATATTTTTTGAATTGTCTCCTGTTTCCACTTGTACTAGTTTCGGTTGTAATGTCCCATCACCTGCAGCTATCTCAAATACTTCTACTGCCATTGATTCCTCAAACCCCGTACTTCCTTTTTTGGTGTAATCCGCGGTCAACTTTCTATCATATTTGGTGTTGCTCATTTGCCCATGCATCCCATGCATTCTTGCATTTGCCTATTTTTTGCTTGTGGGAATAGTTAACTTTCTGCTCTTCTCCTCTGCGCAGACTTGTGAGTCAGGCCCCATGGTCTCTGTTCTTTCTCTTTCCTTCTCGATTGTTCCACTTTGGTCTTGCATGCTATTTTCATGCAAAATCCCTTGTTTCTTGTTCTCCAATGCCTTCAGCTTTGCAACAAATTTTGCCACATTTTTCGCTCCTCTCAATTCGTTGCGTCCAACCATTATTTCCTGATGTCGAACTTCCACGTCGGCCTGAATTCCGTCGGTGTCCATTCCTTCATCTGGCATGCTCTGTTTTTTGCCAATGACATAGTTTCCTTCTCCCGTTGGTCTCTCTTCTTCTATTATCACCTGAATTCTGTTTGAAACTGGGATGCTGTCACCTTGAATGCTTTCTGTTACTACTTCCCTTCCTTGTAGCTCCTTTGTTCCGCTAGGCTCTAGGTTCTTCACGAGTTGCCATCTCTGACTGGTTGGTTCCTCTAAGCTCAGGATTTTGTCTTTTTCTAAATTTTTCTTTTTTCTAAATTTTTTCCTTTGACTTGCTGCTTCCCTTTCCCACCTTCTTGACCCGTGGCTACCGTGTTGGTATGCTGTAATCTACCTGGGATTGATTGTTTGTCGTTGTTTCCCAAAACAATACAATCAACCTCCTTATGACCTACGTGACAACAGTAGTCACAGTAAGTTGGCATCTGTGTAAATTCCACCTTTTGAGAATAGCCATTCATGACCACTCATATTTCCCTGTTTTGAACCACTATCCAAATTTGGTCCACCGGAGGAGTCCTGCAATCGTACTCAATGCATACTCGGGCCACACTTGGTCTTGACCCATTAGCAGTGGCTTCATCCACAAATAGTGGTCTTCTTACTATTTTAGCAATCAGCAAGAGGGCAGATTTTTCAAACAAGTGAGCTTTCAAATTTGGAAAGGAGATCCATGCCGGTACAACAGCGGATTCCTTCTCCGGTTCAAAATCTGGTGACCACTTGAAAACCCTCATTTTTTTGCCAACAATGAACCAAGCTTGCTTTGACCAGATCCGGTTGAAGTCTTGTTCATTGGTCAAATGGATGAGCACATGTTTGTAGTATAACTATCTAATTTCATAGGTCCCTACTAAACTAATCCCCTTGAATGCAAGTCCGACTTCTTGCAATTTTGGCATCTTGGAGAATTTGCCCACAATGGACATCTTGAAGGGTTGTGCCAAGGAAATTATTTCATCTTCAAAGAAGGCAGCAGCTGGTCTGTCTTTGTAAACACATGGTTGACGGTTAGTTGGAATCACAGGGGGTTTTCCTCTGGTCACCACTGACAGAAATGATTTTTGGAGAGCCCGGGGTGAGGAGAGCTGCTGGTTTCCAACAGTAGGAGCCTTTGGGTTACTGTTTGTGGTTGTTAGTTGTGGGTTTGTTGGCATCATATGGTTCTGAGTAGCTCCGGAAGTCGTGGGGGTGGTTGAAGTGGTCGACTGGATGTGGGGGGCCGGGTCTAGTGACCTGTCGGCCGCCATCCCGTGGTGGTGGGGGAGGGGGGAAAGTTGGAAAGGTTGAGAGTGTTTTTGGTTCTTTTTGAGCAAGTGCATGCCTTTATGAAAATGATATACTTGGAATATGTAAGAGCAAATAAGTGATTAAGTGCTTCGAGAATGTTTAGACACCTATGAGAAGGAATTATAATTTATACACAATGTGTATAAGACAGGTGATTTTGAAAACTTACTAAGGAGCCAAACGGCTAAGTTACGTATTAAGTAATTACATGCTTGCTTTCGTAAGCATTAAATTATACGATTATAAAAAGAGTCATAAGCTGAGAGTGACATTTATATTGGTATTGACAGGTACTTGAGGGGAACCCAGTTTTAAGTTTTGCAATTTCAAATACAATTGCAAATTGGCTAAAAGGAAAATGATGTTATGTTCGTATGAAAAGTGGAACAAAAGATGATTGAAGTTAACCCGGATGATGAAGTCAGATAATGAAAATCTCTTGATATAATTGCAGGAATTGAAATTAAAAAATGCATGAGGTATACATGATTCAAATGAGTTTAAATCTTAAGTGACAAATTAATGTTAGAATGCAAGAAGGATACAAGGTAATGTAAAGGCATGAAAGATAATTGAGGAAAAAGGATGACTCTTAGGGATTGTGATATTACCTAAAATGCAATGATCAAGTCAAGGAAAATCTTTGAAGCACTAATGACATTATAAAACATACACGCGTATTTGATTATAATTCAATGAAAATGACATTGTGATGTAATGATATGTAGTACTAGGAAACTTAAACATATAATTGGGAATGATAAGAAAAGAGTATAAGTATGCGAATGATGTGGAACTATGCACGGACATGATGAGAATGTTGACAAGAATTATGGAGATTATTCTATTGAATCTTGGTTATAGAGGAAAACGAACAAAGAGAAATTAGTCCAAAGGCATTTAAGAACAAAGGCACTTACACATAATGAGGAATATGGACATCTGATAATGCGTATGCATACATATATGTGGAGTTATTGATGTGCCCATCTAAATTGAAGAATGGTTCTTAATGGTCCAAGACTTGGACTAAATATATTTGAAGAGTTGTATAGATAATGTGACGATAAGAAATCCTATTGGGAGTTGAATTTAGAGAATTTATGGCTTAATCATACTATAAGCTATGTGAGATGGACTAATAGGATTGAGAAGATTGAAAATTCCTAAATGCAAAGTAAACATGAAGTATGTGGAAATAATTGAAGCCACTAACTTTCCTTAATGCTGAGGATATGTACAGGAATAAGTATGGCACGTTAATGATGCCGTAAACTACACAATAGCGTATAAGGATGAGATGAATGAATGAGTGTCGAGAAATCTGATAAGGAATGAAATAATGAGATGATGATTAGTATATATAATAAGTATAAAATGCGATCGAAATTGGTATGATTGAGATGGAGTTATGGTTCAACTTTAATGATAGTAATAATGACATGTTTGGAGTCTTAATATAAAAGATCATGCTTGTGAAAAGGCATTGTAGATATGATAATGAAGGATAATGATAACATAAGTGAAGTACTTAAGTTCAATTGGAGGTAAACGAAGTAAACAAATCGAAATTACCTATAAAAAGGTGATGACATGGAAGTTGAACATCAAATGAGAAGTTAATACCCCTATTTTCTCTGAGCTTGATAAGTGAAATTTTGAGGTCAAAATTTTATTTTAAGGGGGCTAATGCTGTCAAGGCCAGTCCTAAAATGCTTGCCATGTCATAATGTAAAGGACAACATGTTTGCATATTTGAAAAGTCTCAAAAAAATAGATAAAAGTCGTTATTGTGCCTAAAAGTATGATTGAGTCGATTTATGCCTCGAACTAGTTAAAATAGGGATTTTAAGGTGAAATTGAGAATTTCACAGTCAGTGATGACTTAAAATAGTGATTCGGTGCTTGAAGACCGATTTGGACTCAATCGAAAATATTCGAGATTTAGGGGCAAAAGGTCATTTTGCCACTAAAAAATTTAATTTGGATATTTGATGAAATTTTTGACTGAGATTGATCATTTGGAGTATAATTTGAGGTTTATAAGTGAAAAATATTAATTCTGGTATTTTTCAGAGCATAGGGGCAAAACGGTAATTTTGCTATCTTGGGGCAAAACAGTAATTTTCACCTCCAACACTTGTCAAAAGCCAAGGATTTTATTCATTATGGAAATGGATAAATATGACAATTTAACTGGTGGAGAATTAAAGATTAAAAGAATAAATATTTAAATTTTGGACCAATGAGAAAATGCCACATGTCAAGCTTGATTTATTTAATATTTGACTTAAAAAAATCAGCCCATATCTTCCCCAATACACCTCCCATATTCAGCCAAAGGAAACAAAAGCAAGAGGAAAAGAAAACAAAGAGAAACAAACCCTAGCTAAGAGAAATTCAAAGAGAAATTATGGAAATTCAAGCAATCAAGTGGAAAAATGTAAAATTTCTCAATTTTTGCTTGAGATCTACATTACCCATGCATTTCTCCTTATTGTCCATGGTTGAATTACATGTTTTCATAGTGAATTCATGGCTAGCCTAATGGGTATGGTGAGGAAATGATGTTGGGATTGGTTTGATTTTGAGGTATGTTAGTGTTTATGGTTAGTTTACCATGTTTTGAAGCAAAACAACAAGGAAAAATTTCATTTTCCCCACCATCCTTCAATGGCCAGACCTTACATGGAATGTGGAAATAGTGGATTGGATTTTGTTGCAAGTGAATTGGTTGAGAATTGATGGTTTGTGATATGGAAATTAAGTAGGAAAAATTTCAGTGTGAATGCACCCACAATGGCCGAATTTTTCAAGAAGAATTGTGAAAGTGATTATGTTGAATTTTGGGTAATTTGGCTTGTGTTTGGTGAATTGAAGTATTGGAAAAGAAATGGAGCAATTTGGTGCTAAATTGGACGCGTTGGCAATTTAATCAGGTGATAAGTCGAATTAGGTCAACATCACGTTTAATCGATATTCGAACAATTTGCATTTCATATCATGTATTAGTAGTTTAAATTAATTTATTACAGTTTAGGGCCAATGTAGTAAATTACTTGATTTTGTATTGTGTCAAGGTGGTGAGTCCTCCGATAAAGGTAAGAAAATTGCACCTGAGGATCACTAGTCGAAGTGCCCGAGTCTGATTTTCGAAAACTGTGAGTAAACTTATTATCGCCTTAATTATCTAGAGTAATTTTTACTAAATTTGATGATTTGGTGAAAAATGATTTTTAAATGGTGAATTTCTTATTTTATGAGAAAAATATGAATTTATAAAATAAATTGAATTTATAAAATAAATTAAATTTATAAAATAAATTGAATTTTTATAAATCGATTTGAAAATTGTATGATTGATTTGAAAATTAGAGTAATTGGAGAGCACATGTTTTATTGTAAATTATGATTTAATTCATTTGGCTTATGATATTATGGCATGATTGGCTAAATTGATAATCGTATTGAAAAATTTGAACTGTCTATTTTGTACTGATAAATTGCTTACTAATAAAATTGCCAAGTCATGCTATTGAAATGTTTATTGAATTGGTTGAATATGATCTATTGTAGTAGACGGGTTTCCGTGGACCAGCATATTTAGAGGTGGCACGGTAAAATCATAAGCCTTATCAATTGTTTGGGTGAAATGAATTTATTTAAACTGATTTAAGTGAATTTTCATGATATGAAACCCTTTTGAGATAGACAATTTTCATTGTCTCATTTTACTCGCCTTTAGATATTTTAGGTGATATTTGTTTACTCACTGAGTTGTGTAAACTCACCACTTTCCTTTCCACCCTTGCAGGCCCAGAATAGTTGTAGATAACTGAGTTGCCGAGGACTACAGTTGGCTTTGTAACCTCACCAACAGTAGGTTCATTGTCCTCTATAATTATGATCAGTCGTGGGCTTACGTGTCACTGTAAATGTGATTGTATACTCTGGTTACCTTTATTATTACATGTAAGAATTTATTTTACTTTTATGTCCCAAAAATTGTTTACTGGTATTTTTATAAAATTTGTTTTATAAGAAAATATATTATTTTATTGAATATTTTTATTATATTCGAGAAGTCAAAATTTCACTTCAAACAAATGTTTTAGACAACTAAATTTATTTTTAATCATGTCATAAATGTTTTCCACTCACTTACTACGTTTTTGGTCGGATTCGAAAATTTTAAGGAAAAATGACCAAAATATCCCTGTGAGGCGAAAACTATTCTTCTACTGGTTTGAGTTGGAAAAAGTTTGAAATCCCTTAAAACATGATGTTTGGAATGATTACTCACATGAGAGGTAAGAAAACTGGTACAAAAGCCTTACGAGGTTTCGATCGGTATTCGGGGTGTGAATGCCTATTGAGACGTCGCGGTGGTTGTCACGGGCTCAATGGGAGTTCCGGGTCATGACATGCTATTTGGGAGAAATCCTTCACAAAGCGATGAGAATAGCCGGCTAACCCCAAAAGCTCCTAATTTCTGTAATTGATGTTGGCCTTGGCCATTTTTCCACTGCCTCAATTTTCTTTGGATCAACTTGTACCGCATCCTTGGAAACCACATGACCTAAGAATCCAACACTTTCGAGCCAAAACTCGCACTTGGAGAACTTGGCATACAATTGATGTTCTTTCAAAGTGTGGAGCACTATCTTAAGATGTTGCTCGTGATCCTCTCTACTCCTCGAATAGATCAAAATGTCATCAGTAAACACCACCACAAACTTGTCTAAATATGGTTTGAACACATGATTCATTAAATCCATAAAGGTTGCAGGGGCATTCTATAAAACCTGATTATATAAAATATATGCAGTGTTATCCATGTGCTGGGTGGAATGTTTGTATACTTGAATGCCTTTAAAAGGTATTAAAAGTTGGCATTATAACTAAAGGTATGACTATATAGATTTAAACCTCGAACTAGTTAAAATAGGGATTTTAAGGTGAAATTGAAAATTTCACAGTCTAGGGATGACTTAAAATAGCAATTCGGAGTTCGAGGTCCGATATGGGGTCGATTTGAAATTTTTGAAATCTAAGGGCAAAATGGTCATTTTGCCACCTAAAAATTTAATTTGGATATTTGATGAAATTTTTGACCAAGATTAATCATTTGAAGTATAATATGAGGTCTAGCGGTGAAAAATTTTAATTCTCAATATTTTTGAAACATGGGGGCAAAATAGTACTTTTACCGCCCGAGGACAAAATGGAAATTTTTAGAAAAGATTTTGGCCCCATTTGACTAAGATTGTTGAATTGGAGGGTAATTTGAGGTTGAAAAGTGAAACAAATGTAACTCCGGTACTTTTCGGAGTATAGGGGCAAAATCGTAATTTTATCATCTCGGGGGTAAAATGGTAATTTTCACCCCCAACACTTGTCAAATTTGTGGATTTTATTTATTGTGGGAATGGATAAATATGGCATAATGTGTGGTGAAGAATTAAAGAATAAAAGTCAAATATTAAAACCTTGGACCAATGAAATGTTACCACGTGTCAAGCTTTTAACTATTTAATATTTTCCTTACAAAAGGCATGAAAAATCAGCCCATTTTAACCCCATGGTTGGCCAAAACTAGAACAAAAGAGAAAGAAAGGAAACCAAACCCTAGGTGGGAAAAATCAAAGGGAAATTGTGAAAATCTAAGGAATCAAGCAAGGTAAAGTGAAAATTCTTTATTTTTACTTGAGATCTGCAATACGCATACTTTATTTTCTCATTTCCATGGCTAAATTGCATGGTTTCTTAAGGGATTCATGGCTGGCCAAATGGGTATGGAGAGAGAAATGATGTTTGTTTGATTTGATTTTGAGTTATGTTAGTGTTTTAGTTAGTTTAACATGTTTGTGAGCAAAACAATCAAGAAAACAATTTGTTCTTCATTTAACCCATTTTGGCTGAATTTTCTAAGGGGAATATTGTGGCTGAAATTGATGATATTTCATGATATTTTGGTGATATTTGATGTTTGGTGAGACTAGAAATTAAATAGGAATTTTTGGCATAAAAATTCAAATTTTTGCCTAGTGTATAGACTGGTGTATTTTGTGGTTCAGACTGATAAATTGAATCTCATTCGTAGTCATTGAGGTAATTTAGGTATAATTGGAGTGTAGAAAGTGAAAGAATCGATTTGAAGTTAAATTGGATATAATGGCCATTTAATCGAGTAATAGGTCGAATTAGATCAACACCACGATTAAGAAATATTCAGATAGTTTTTTTGCATTTCATAACATGCATTAGTGGTCTAAATTAGTTTATTATAATTTAGCGGCAATGTGGTAAATTTCTCGATTTTGTATTGTATCAAGGTGGTGAGTCCTCCGAAAAAAGCAAGAAATGGCACCCGAGGATCACTAGTCAAAGTACCTTGAGAATTCGAACTCTAAAAAAACTATGAGTAAACTTATTATCATCATTATTATCTAGAGTGAATTTTATTCAAATTGACAATTTTATGAAAAATCATTTTAATTGGTGAATTGCTGATTTTATGAAGAAATTGTGAAATTTATGAAATAAATTGAATTTATAAAGTAAAAGGAAGTTTTATAAATTGATTTGAAAATTGAACAATTGATTTTGAAATAGAGTGGTTAGAGACCACACGTTATATTGTAAACTGTGAATTGACTTAAATGGCTTATGATATTATGGCATGATTGGTTGAATTTATAATCGTACTTCAAAATGTGATTTGTCTGCTTTATCTTGATAAATTGATTAGCAATATAATTGCCAAATCATGCAAAATTGAAAATTTTCATGATTGGTGGTTTATAGAATTTTCACTACAGTGACGGGTTTCCGTGGACCGAGCCTATTTAGAGGGGCATGATAAATCCCATATATTATACCTCTGATGAGAGGTGCGGAGGGTAACTCCTGAGGTATACCAAAGTTCACTTCACGCCAGACTACCATGTGGTAGTGAACTCAGCCAACGCTAAGGAATGGCTGAATTTTGAGAAATTAGAAAATTTCAGCGACCTTGGCGATCTCTGTCGAATACCTCTGATCAAGGTGCCACCGAGTATGATTTTGTTGGCATAAGCCAAGTTTTCAAAAATTCATAAGCCATAATAATAATTTTTTGTGCACAATGAATTTACTTTACCCAGTGAAAAGAACTGAAATATTACGAACTATTTTATGAGGATTTATTTATTCGTCTCCATTTACTCGCCTTTAGATAGTTAAAATGGTGTCTGTTTACTCACTGGGATTTTATAATCTCACCCCCTCATCTCCTCACATTTCAGGCTCAGAGTATTCCATAGTTAGCGGATTTAGTCAAGGACCGTCAACTAAGGAACTTGAGATTTCTTGGTTTTAGTTCAAGTTGAATTATTGAGGAAAGGTAAGACAAATTGTGGCCTAATCCTTGATTGTTTATGCTATATGATTACGGGTTAGGAATAATGCCTACATTAGTTGTGAGATTTGATGTTATGAGAATGTAATGTTGAAGAAAGTAAAGGATAAAGATTATGCATGCAAAGATTTAAGACTTCTTTAGTAAAGTCATTGCCATACATAATTGTGTGTAAGCATGAGATTAACTATGAAAGTAGGTTAAGGATTTGTTAATTGAAGTACTGCCCGTACATGTGTGGAATTAAACATATTGAGTTAAATTATTGCTAGGAAGTGTAAAAGTAAAGAAAGTGTGTTGTGGTGGCATGCCGGACGAAGTAACGGGTAATCGGCAAGTAGGATTAGCTAGATATGCATCTAAGTCAATAGCAATATAATATCCCACTATTGTACGGTGAGTATGGGGTGTCAATTTCCAAATTTCCATATTGTCTATATATTGCTATACGATTAATAGACATGTTGATTTACTTTAAATGTGATTTATGGAAAGCATGAGTTGGTAGAAATGCCAGGACATTGTGAATGCTATAATGTTTGAAAGTGTTTTGACTATATATGTATAAATTGTATACGTAAAGGATTTTAAATCAAGAAACAAGCCTTTTAATACAATTCATATCAAAATGTGCCCTATAGTTTGTGTGATGTGCATTCATGAAAAAAAACACATATTCACCATGCAAATTGATATTGTAAACTCATGCAAAGTTTTAATATTATAAAGTTTTACAAGGAATTTCATCATGCTACCATGTTGAATGTTTTGAAAATGGTTTTGAAATGAGCCTTTGAGAACTTAACTTGATTTTTAAATGGATTTATTAAACTAGGAGATTCGAGAGTAGGTCCGACGTCACATAAAAAAAGTGTGACCCGTGTGCACGAGTGAGCTCTAGCTAGAGAACTTTTGGGCCACCGATGGGCTGTTAGACATGGTTGGGGCCATGGTTTGTGATATACGTGGCAAGGCCACAAGTTGTTATATGTGGCTTGGCCACAAGTGATATTCACAGTTATGACCGCTTGATTTCTCCGATGTCGACCAACATCGTTGAGACTACCATAGCTGTGGGATCTGGTGGAGCGGTGCTCTCGGATGTTATTATGTGAAAGTGAATCCATGAGTTTTTATTTCTATTACCTACTTGAGAGTGATATCTCTTTGGGTTTTCAAACTTGTATTCTTTTGCATGGTGAGAACTATAAGATTTTTTGTGGCTCCCCAGTTTATACTATGACATGGATTTAAATTCTCGCGTATGAGGTGATTTGTGGATTTATGTATGGGCTTTCATAATGTTTAATTTTACAGGAGCATGTGCGTATATATTGAATTGATTTAAGTAAAGTCATTAAATGGTTTCGACATGGAAACTTTTACTTGCACTAGGTTTGGAATTGCTAGAAATAATTGCATTGTATTAAGAATTTTCAGTTTTACATATAAGCCACAAATATCCTTTTTGGGTTAAATTGTTTATATATTCTTATATTTTTCACCTTCAAATCTCCTATCTTTTGCTTGTTTCTCATCTACGCCTTACTCACGGAGTTGATGATCACTGAGTTTGTGAGACTCACCCCTTTTATCTTCCTTTGCAGATAAATGATCAACACAAGCTTGTTGTCCAGCATATCTTGGTGCACTGCAATGTAAGTAATGGCATCTCTTAGACCTCCACTCCGAGTCGTTCCGCTGCATAGAGGTCATGTTGTGTAAATAGTTAGACTTATAAAATTATTAATCTAACGGATATTTATTTGCTAAAAACTTTGTGGTTGTGCAATGAACATTAAGTGTGGTGTTAAATTTGTTTGAAGTTTATCGACATTTGGATATTGTCCTCTAGTAACGAAGTATTAATTACAAATGTTTATTTGGATTGAGTAGACGATAGTATCATTATCACTAGTCAATTTTATACGTAAAAGTATATTTGATTTAATTACCCGAAACCTCAACTAAAGCTTGTTCGGGATTTCGTGGGTTTACTAGCAAGTCTCGTATGCCGGTAACGATCGAGATAGAGGTCGTTACAAATGGTTTCCTTTATTAGATAAGATTATGTTACAAGATAGAGATAAGATAAGATAAGATAATAGATTTAGTTTGAATAGATAATATTCAAATTAAATTCAAATCCTAATCTAATATAGTAAATCTACATCTAAACTTAGATATACATTAGCAAAGTTAAAAGTTCAAACCAGATTACACTACATGGATTAGGCTTGTTGTCTGGTCTATTTAGTTGCCTACTTAGGCTGCTTGGCCTCCCTGGACTACTTATTCTGCTTAAGCTCCTAACTGTTGGGCTAATTGGCCTACATGGACTAGTATGAACCCTTGGACCGTAACAAATATGCTTAACCTCGTTAATGAATAAAATTACAAGTTTTGAAGTCTTTGAAAATAAATATTTATAAATTTAAAAAAGGTTAATCAGATTAACAAAATAATGAATATATTACTTTTCAACTTCTTCTCTTAAACTTGTTGTCACACAAATAAAAACTACTAAAAATAAAAAATTTTATCGATTCGAAGAATTTCTAACTTTGATTTCAAGCCAAACCCAGAAAAATTCCCCAATACTTTAACCCGTAAAAACCAAAAACACAACTGGTAGGAAAAGCCCTTACATCCGTGTAGTACCCTCCCAACATTACTAATCTTTGGTGACAATGAAATCCTCTCCAATTAACAGCCAACAACATGAGGAATCTCTTTAATTGATGGTATAGGCTTTGTATCCATTAAAACAGAAAATTAATTAAAGTACAAAGAATCTCAGGCCAGCAAAAGATTGCCAAACACCAACAAAAACAAAAGAAAGAAAGAATCAACATTCAAGAATAAGAGTGAGAAACCGGAAAAATAGAATTTTACCTATTGTATGCTCTATTTGGAGAATGAAGAAGATTGCAAGATTGGGAAACATACTCTGCTGCATTGAATTACCGAATGGCAATTAAAATTGCAGTATTGAATTACCAAATGACATGACAAAACTTTCAAGTGACTTTTCTGAGTTTCATGGAAGAAGAAAACTTTTATGAATGCTATTTTCAAATGCAGCAAAAATATTTCAGATTTTTTTTTAAACTACTTTGCGCTTTCTAAGTTCTATTCTTTTGTTTAATTAGATCCAAGTCCATTTGTTTGAATTGGGTTATCAAGCTTCAAAGCTGTTTATTATATGAAATTTGGAATTATCCTATTGAAACCTTTAATTATCTTATTACTCTTAAAATTGCACAATCTACAAAATCTAATTTTGATAGAAAAAGAGCAGAAGAAGATGATAGAGTTGGAAAGAGATAATGAATAGGAGATCAAGAAAAATTAAGAACAGTTGAGATAAAAGAGTAAAAATATTTTATTTTTATTTAATTAATTATTGTAAACTTTTTAATATTTAAATTAAAATCTTTAAAGATTTTTTATTTTATCACATTAACGAGCTGACACATTTTAGTGAGTTTACCGTGTATAAAACCTATACATTGTCAATGCATCAAATATAAATCTTAAATAATAAGGACAAAATAGTTAAGATAAGTTGCATTTCTTTGTTTGTTATGTAAATTTCCTTTTTGTATGAATTGGTACTTAGACTTTAGCATAAGAATAAGTGAATTATCGTATAAATAATTAGTATTTTTTAAAGACTTTAAGATAAGCATAGTCATATGGTCTTTTCTCTATCTATAAAAATGTGATTTAGTGAAAATACGATAAAATTGATGTAATGAATGAGCGATTTATAGTTTCAACAGATGATTAATAGGATTAATAAATTTTTAGATATTGATGCAAAGAAAAAATAGAACAAAAAAAAAAGTTATTAGAGATTGGAGACATTTATATTATTTTTCCTCAATGGGAGATGTACACTTAAGGTCAATGAACGATATCAAATTTTTTTACAGCATCTTTCGATCAAATACCCTAAGATTTAAGATATGTTAAGCTCCATTGCATTAATCATTTTTGTTCCTCTGTACATAAGTAATAATAATAATAAATTCCACATAAGTAAATAATTCTTAACTCATAAATATTTTTGTAAAATTTTAACTAAGGACAATGCGTGGATGGAAAAGTGGAAGACGGGAAACAAGAAGTCAATGATGCAAAAGCATTTCTGGTTCGGCCATGGTGGCCTACATTCACGGGAGAAAGGTGTAAAGGGCTACAATGTTGATATTCTGACTTGTTGAAAGTATAGATAATTAGATATAACCCCTCGTATTTATATAGGTATTGTATACAATAAATGGAAAAAAAATAAAAGACACATTAGGATATTTATAATTTATTGCAATTAATTCTTTATATATAATTAAAATTAATGCTTGATTACCATAATCTGTTCATAATGAAAATCCAGACGAAGAAAATAAATTATAGACAAAATTTAAGGGAAGAAGAGATGGAGAGCGGGAGGCGTGGATAAAGAGCCTGACAAAAAGTGGCAAATGATGGGCATGGACACGGAGACAATGGAAAAATGACTTTGTTTTGCTTGTTTACACATTTCGAGAGACAGAGAAGAAGAAAGCAAAGACAGTATCGGGTGGGCCCCCCTATGTCGGGAGGACGTGCTCTCTCTGTCTGAGCCTGAGACTTGGGGCGTGCTCTTTTTTGCCTCCTCAACCACTCTCTGCACCTCTTTTTTCTCCCAAGTAATCATTGCTGCCATACTACGCCCTTTCATTACGTAACCTCATCATTATTCATTGCTACTTTCAAAACCATCAAGTTTTCAAATATAATCCAAAGTTTGGATAATTGGTGCCAAAATTACCAGTAAAAGAACAGAATTAAAGTGTGGACAAGTCTTTTAATTTGGTGTATTTAGTTTATATAAACTAAGTCTGAATCCAATTAAGAATTTAAAGATCCATTTTTTTGTTAAAAAAATTCTATTTTTAGGTTTCAAGTCCCAAAAGTCGGTACAAGTAAAATAAGATTTATAAAATGTGAGAGAGTTAAGTTTAATTTAAATTTTTTATATACAATAAAAAAGAAAGTAGAAAAATGTAGATTATTTTTTCTTGTATGATTCGTAATGAGATACAAATTTATCCTCAAGTTTTCTTGAATATACATTTACTGCCTTACATTTTCAACATTCCCTTTGGAGAAAGTACTAAAGTTTATCATTTTAGGAGTCAATATCGTGATAAGGCCCAATGGTACAGGCCCAGCCATGTTGACCGCCAAAAGTTGTCTTCAAAATGAAATCTTAAACTTGCCAGAAGAGGCGATCTAAGTTTTGGCGTTGTTAAGATATAAATGCAATATATGTAAATTATAAATCAATTAAAATTGTCAATTTCTTACCAGAAAATTAGTTTTTTTCAACAAAAAAAATCTATTAGAAATTTTCAATAGATTTCTAACAAAATTCTAATGAAAATTTAATTTGATTTTTTTTGTAAGACCCGACTCTATAAAATATATGTCATGTTATCTATATGCTAGATAAAATGTTTATATACTTGAATGCCTCTGAAAGGTGTTAAAAGTCAGTATTATAGTTAAAAGTATGACTAAATTGATTTAAACATCGAACTAATCAAAATACGAATTTAAGGTGAAATTAGTAATTTCACAATCTAAGGATGGCTTAAAATAACAATTCGGAGTTCGAGGGTCGATTTCGAGTCATTTGGGAAAATTGACCGATTATGGGCAAAATGGTCATTTTGTCACCAAAAATTTAAATTTTGTTATTTGATAAAAATTTTAACAAAGATTAATCATTTGAAGTATAATATGATCATTTGAAGTATAATATGAAGTTTAGCAGCGAAAAATTTTAATTCTTAGTATTTTTGAAACACAAGGGTAAAATAGTAATTTTACTACTAAGGATAAAACGAAAATTTATGAAAAAGATTTTGGCCCCATTTGACTAAGGTTGATCAATTAGAGTGAAATTCGAGGTTGAAATGTAGAAAAAATGTAATTTCGGTACTTTTCAGAGTGTAGGGGTAAAATCGTAATTTTACCACCTCGAGGGTAAATCAATAATTTTTCGCCCCTAACATTTTTCAAGACCAAGGGATTTTATTCATCATGACATTTGCATAAATATGAGAAGTGTGTGGTGGAGAATTAATGGAATAAAAGTCAAATATTTAAAATTTGAACCAATTAGAAAATGCTATGTGTTATACTTATAATATTTTATTATTTTCTTAATAAAAACAAAAAATCAGCCCATTTTCAGCCCTCGTGGTCGGCTATTGCAAGGGCAAAGAGGGAAAGGAAGAACAGGCAAACCTTAGGTGGAAAATTGGAGAAAAAGTGTGGGAATCCAAGGATTTGATTAAGCTAAGGTAAAATTTCTTTGATTTTGCTAGTAACCCAGCTTACCCATGCATTTCTTTCCATTTTCCATGCATGAAACTTGAGATTTCATACCAAACCCATGCTGGCCGAACCTTCAAGGAGGAGTTTTGAGTCTTGATTTTGCTAGATTTCAATGGATCTAGGTGTTTTTAGTTGATTTGTAACGTTAAATGTAGAAATCTAGCAAGAAAAATATTTATTCTTCATTTAACCCATTTAAGTCAAATTTTTTAGGGGGAGAATTGGTGCTGAAATTGAAGATATTTCACGCTATTTTGGTGATAATTGATGTTTGGAGAGGTTAGAAATTAAATGAGAATTTTTGGCATAAAAATCTAAATTTTTGCTTAGTATATGGACCGGTGCATTTTGTGGTTCGGACTGATAAATTAAAGCACATTCACAACCATTGAGGTAATTTAGGTATAATTGGAGTGTAGAAAGTGAAAATAATTGATTTGAAATTTATTTGGACACATTTGTCATTTAATCGGGTAATAGGCCGAATTAGGTCACCATCGCGTTTAAGCTGTAGTCAGGCAATTTGCATATCACATCATGCATATACACCGACCTTGAATTGATTTTGTAATGGTCAAGCATTAATGTGGTGAATTATGTATTGTACATTTGTGGATAGCTAGTGAGCAAACTACACTAGTAAAAGTACAGAGATTGTACTTGAAGACTGGAGTCAAGAGTATATTAACTCCTAGTACTGTGAGTAAACTTACTATCGTTTTAATTATCTAGAGTAGATTTTATTCAATTTGGTGATTTTGTGAAAAATGAATTTTAAATGGTAAAATGCTTTGTTTTATGTGAAAAATGTGAATTAATAAAATAAAATGAATTTTCGTAAATTGAATTGAAAATCGAACAATGGTTTTGAAATTAGAGTAATTGGAGACCACATACTGTGTTATAAATTATGATTTGAAATTAAATGGCATATGATAAAATGTGAGCATGAATGGCTTAATTGATATTGTGTTGAAATTATTTAAACTGTGTATTTTGCCTTGAGTGGCTAGATTTAAAATGTTTAAAAGTGTTCTCTTCGGGGAAAATTTTAGTGGGACTGGGATTTAAAACTTGGCAAGTTAGGTTCTGCAGGACCTGTCCTTAGGTGACACTGTTACGCAGAGGAGTAAATCCTTGGGTGACACTGTTACGCAGAGGAGTAAGTCCTTGGGTGACACGTGTTAAGCAGAGGAGTAAGTCAAGTGATGGGGACCCAGACTTAGCAATAAATTGCCATATCATGCTAGTGGAATTTAATTGAGTTTGTGGGATTAAAGTGGTCATTGCAGTGGTGGGTTCCGTAGACTAACATTTAGGAGGGACACGGTTCCCCGTTATATTCTTACCTTAGTCGTAGAGGCGCGAAGGGTAACTCTTGAGGTAATGTTAGAGTTCACTTCGCTCGGATACCACCACGGGGAGATGAATTCAGCCAATGCCAAGGAACGACTGTATTTTCTAACGTGTATATGAAATTTTAACAGCCTTGGCGGATTTCATTAGATGCTTGATGACGATCAAGTATTCCCGAGTATGAGTGATGGCATGAGCCAAAAGATTATGGAAATCCATAAGCCTTCTTAATGATTTGAATAAAATACAATTGTTCATGTGGGTTGGGATGAATTTCCAAGTTATGAAACAAGTATTGTGATGGGATGTTTTCTTTGTCTCTTATTACTCGGCTTTAGATTATTTAGATGATATTTACTTACTCATTGGGATTTTATAATCCCATCCCTCTTCTTATCCATTTTTCAGGCTCAGGATAGACTGTGGATTGTAGATCACGTCGAGAAATAATCTCAGAGTTACATCCTTAGAAAACAAAGGTATATAGGCTTATATCTTATTGGTCATTTGGGGGCCCACGTGTCATTGTAAAAGTAATTTTATTTTTTAGTTGTCTGCATTATATGTATAAATATATTTAACTTTTACGCTATAAAAATTATTTACCGATAGCTTTACAAAAATTGTTTTATAAGAAAATAGTTTATTTTATTGATTATTTTTATTATATTCAAATAGTCAAAATTTTACTTCAAATGTACGCTTTAGACTCTTAAATTTATTTTTAATCATTAAATATATATTTTCTACTCACCTGCTACGTTTTTGGTCGATTTCGAGATTTCTGAAGTAAAATGACGAAAATGCCCTCGTGAGCCGAAAAATAATATTTTATTATTTGATTTAGAAACGACTTAGGATTTCTTGAAATATGAGATTTAATAATTGTCGCTCACCGAGGATATGCGAAAGCTGATGCTAAGCCTTGCAAGGTTTCGGTCAACATTCTTGGTAATGAGTGCCTATTGGGACGTCGCGGCAGTTGTCACGGGCTCGATGGTTGTTCCGGGTCGTGACATTTTTTGACTGATTTCTCAAGAAATTTTTTCAACAAAATATTTCTATTGGAAATTTGTTGAAATTTTTTTTACACAAAAAAAATTTAATCCCGTCAAACTTTTCAACGTAATCCATCTGAATTTTCTAATGAAAATAATCCGTTATAAATTCTTCAAAAAATTTACAGTGCCAAAAAAATTAAAACCCGTTAAATTTTTCAATAGAATTTTCCGTTGGAAACAACTATTTTCAGTAAAAATTTTCCAACAAAATATTTCATTGGAGAATTTTGTTGGTATTACTATTTTCAAATTTTTTATTTAAAATATATTAAGAATTTTTGAAAATTTTATTAATTCTTTATAAAAAATATATTAATAAAATTAAATATATACATACTAAGTTTTATAATATTAAAATTTTAAATATGTTTTCCTTTGCTTTTTTTATATATTTTCAAAACTTTATTGAATAATAAATTATAAATTAATAGTTTCAAATTAATTAATGTTATAAAATTAAAAAGTTTATAAAAATAAAATAACAATTAACTTTTTAATTTTATAAGAATAGATGATAAACTATAACAATATATTAAACAAAAACTAATAATACTTTACATACTAATATTAGTTAATATAAATTAATTAGAAAACTGATGTAGATAGTAAACTTATTAATATAATATATTAACAATATATTAATTTATTATACATGTACAAATTAGAATCATAGTAATAGAATATATTACCTATATATATATATATAAACCTATATTATTAGGAAATTGCAAGTTATTTATTTTAAATGATATAACTTTATAAGTAAATATATATATGATATTAAATGTCCTACTTGTATATCAATATGTTATAATTATTACACATAAATATAACTGTATAGCTATATATATATATATTAATTATAATATACACATATCTATTTTATACATATGCATTAGTATTCTAATTTATAATAAATTTTATTTGCATGACTACAGTTAATAACTTTATTAATTATTACTTTATAACTTTATATATTACTATAGCCTATAATAAACTTTATTTATAGGATTACACTTAATAACTTTATTACTTATAACTTTAGTTTTTATAATATATTGTTTACAATTAGTTATTATTTATATAAACTTTATAATATATAACAATATGACATATAATTTGTGTCATTTTATATATATATACAATAAAATGATACATATAATATATACTACATAAAATTAATATATAACTTATACTTATTTTATATAGATAATTAATATTTTAAAAATTAATTAATTTAGTTAATTTATAATAAATAATATATTATATAAAGAATTAAATAATATTTAATTTATTTACAATTTAATAATTTTAAATATATTATAATTAAACATGGATGTATAATATATTATGAATATCTAAAAATATTACTTTTATAATATTTATTGTTTATATAGTAAAATTCAATATAAACATATTAAAATTTGTTATTAATACTTATTCATTTATTTAGAAAATAAAAAAAATTTAAACTTTTGTTGATTATATGATTTATGTAATAAAATTAAGTCTCAAATCCTTAACCCCTAGCCCGTGTCTCTTGAAATCACTGCACCAAATTTTCATTTCTAAAAGTCGACAAATAGCCCCTTGCGTCTTGTTGCCAAAGTCCTTGTTGTGAACATTGAACGGCAGCTAAAGCTTTCTTTCTTGTGCCGACTAAAACTTCTTTTGTCGTGTCGTTTGAAGCTTCCTTTACCATGCCAACTGAAGTTTTGAGTGTACAAAATCATTGGTAATATATCCTTTTAGTATATTTAGAAAGATTGAAACTAATTTTTTTTTTCATAGATTATTACATCACAAGCCACAGTTAAAGTGAATGGTGTCTTTGATGCTTTGCATTTGATCCATAATTGATCCAAAATTTGTTTTAGTTGCATCAATTTGCAACGTAGCTCCCATAAAGGAGCGGATTGATAATCAATATAGGACTCTTGCCCGCCTTATTCTCTAAACATGCTTGGCTTTAGACAAAGATGCTTGCAGTTGAAACTATTGTTTATCAAAAAAGGAATCTAGTAAGTTAGTGAAAGAAGACATATCCTTTAAAAAGCACTCTCCATATTACTGTATATTAATATTATTAAATATACATAAACATTTTGTAATATTAAAAGAGTATATATGTATAATATAATATAGTACTTATTATATATACCAACTATGTAACGTATAAAACTATAACATATATTAATTTGATATATTATTGTCACAGCCCATTCCTAGGCCATGGGTCCAATAGGTTTAGCCCACTAAGCTCAAGCAAGCTTCTCAATGAATACCTGTTCATTAGTCCATCTATCACCTCTCTTTCTTTAAGATCCATAATTTGTAATTTTCAATAATAATTTCTTCGAGAATAAATCATGACAACCAAGCATATACCATCCTCAAAATAGTGTTCTCACTTGCCAACCTATGACGATATTATTATTCAACCTAAATATACAATGTTTACAACAAATCTCATAATTTACATTAAAACAACCATATACACATGCAAAAGACCCTTAACTACTAACGGAGTGACTCTGGGCGTGGGCACTATCTTTGAGTGTTATGGTAAACCTACCGAAAGATGAGCAAGAGGGAGCACCTCAATCTAGGATCTACTACCTTTGAATTTGAAAACCAAAACATGAAGTTGAAACGAAAGAGTATAAATTGTAGTACCCCATATTTTGATAAAGAGACTAATAAAGTTTACGGATGCCAATTGAGGTTAATTACTGAGTTAAAAAGGGTAATTCAAAAGTGAACCTATGAAATCTCAACCTTCATAGACACGTAACTAGAAGTAGACACAATAATGTAGACCAGGGGTAATTTCATAATTTCTCTTAGTGCGCTCCTACGAGTGGGTTTTCTAATGCTATTAAGCTCTAAATAGGCCTAAGGAATGAATGAATGATGTTTATGATGGTAAAATAAATGAAGAAGATAAAAATAATGATAATTTCCATGATATGGGAAAAATGGTCATTTTCTATCTCGAGTCTAAATTTTTTTTACTTTCGTGAATTCGAGTATTTCTAGACTATTATGGACCTTGTTCTAATGTCAAAAGAGTAAAAAGATTGCACAAAGGATAGGAAGAAGACAAAAGCTACCATGTTGAGGGCATTTTGGTAATTTATGTGAGAATTGGTGTAAAACCCGGCTATATAAAATATATATGCGATGTTATCCATGTGCTGGATGAAATGTTTGTATACTTGAAGGCCTCGGAAAAGTATTAAAGGTCGATATTATAACTAGAGGTACGACTAAGTCAATTTAAACCTTGAACTAATTGAAATAGGATTTTAAGATGAAATTGAAGAATTTCACAGTCCAGGGATGACTTAAAATAGTGATTCGGAGTTTGAGGGTCGATTTGGAGTTAATCGAGAATATTGACCAATTAAGGGCAAAATGGTCATTTTGCCACCTAAAGTTGAAATTTGGTTATTTGATGAAAATTTTGATCAAGATTAATCATTTGAAGTAAAATATGAGGTTTGGCAGTAAAAATTTTTAATTCTTGCTGTTTTTGGAACACAGGGGCAAAACGATAATTTTACCACTAGAGGACAAAACGAGAATTTTTAGAAAAGATTTTGACCCCATTTGACTAAGATTGATCAATTGGAGTGTAATTTGAGGTTGAAAAGTGAAAAAAATTATAATTTCTGTACTTTTTGGAATATAGGGGTAAAATCATAATTTTACCACACTAGGGGCAAATCGGTAATTTTTCACCCCTAGCACTAGTCAAATTTTGTGGACTTTATTTGTGGTGGGAATGGATAAATATGGCATAATGTGTGGAGGAGAAATAAGGTGAAACAGTCAAATATTAAAATTTTGGACCAATTAAAAAATGCCATGTGTCAAACTTTTAGTATTTTATTATTTTCCTTATAAAAGCATAAGAAATCAGCCCATATTCACTCTAAGGGTTGGCCAAGCAAGAAAACAAGAGGGGAAAGAAGGAAAATAAGGAAAACAAACCCTAGCCAAAGGAAAATTCAAGAGAAAGTGTGAGAATCCAAGGAATCAAGTAAGGTAAAGTGAAAATTCTTTATTTTTACTTGAGATCTACATTACCCATACTTTATTTTCCCATTTCCATGGCTGAATTGCATGGTTTCTTAAGGGATTCATGGCTGGCCAAATGGGTATGGAGAGAGAAATGATGTTGGTTTGATTTGATTTTGAGTTATGTTAGTGTTTTTAGCTAGTTTAACATGTTTGTGAGCAAAACAAGCAAGAAAACAATTTGTTCTTCATTTAACCCATTTTGGTCGAAGTTTCTAGGGGGAATATTGTGGCTGAAATTGATGATAATTCATGATATTTTGGTGATATTTGATGGTTGGTGAGACTAGAAATTAAATGAGAATTTTTGGCATAAAAATCTGAATTTTTGCCTAGTGTATAGATCGGTGTATTTTGTGGTTCGGACTGATAAATTGAATCTCATTCATAGTCATTGAGGTAATTTAGGTATAATTGGAGTGTAGAAAGTGAAAAGAATTGATTTGGAATTAAATTGGACACAATGGCCATTTTATCGGGTAATAGGCCGAATTAGATCAACACCGTGTTTAAGCAAGATTCGGACAGTTTTTGCATTTCATAGCATGCATTAGTGGTCTAAATTAGTTCATTACAATTTAGGGGCAAAGAAGTAAATTTCTCGATTTTGTACTGTGTCAAGGTGGTAAATCTTTCGGGAAAGGCAAGGAATTGCACCTGAGGATTTACAATCGGAGAACTCGGATTTGATTCTCGAAAACATTGAGTAAACTCATTATCGTTTTAATTATCTAGAGTAGATTTTATTCAATTTGGTGATTTTGTGAAAAATGAATTTTAAATGGTAAAATGTTTTGTTTTATGTGAAAAATGTGAATTAATAAAATAAATTGAAATTTTATAAATTGATTTGAAAATTGGACAATTGGTTTAAAATTAGAGTAATTGGAGACCACATGCTTTATTGTAAATTGTGATTTGAATCAAATGGCTTATGATATTTATAGCATGATTGGCTGACTTGTCAATTGAATTGAAAATTGTGAACTGTCTACTTTGTACTGATAAATTAGTTAGCAATTATATTGCCAAGTCGTGCTATTGAACTTTTATTGAATTGGTGGATTATTAAATGGTCATTGCAGTGGCGGGTTCTGTGGATCAGCCTATTAAAGGGGCATGGAATCCGGGAACATATGTATATGTATTTATACCTCAGTAGAAAGGCAAGTAGGGTAACTCCCGAGGTAACAATTAGAGTTATCTTCACGCCAAACCACCATGTGAGGATGAACTCAGCCAACGCCAAGAAACGACTATGTTTTCAAAAGCAAAAATGTGTTTCATACATCTATGAAACTTTTATAGCCTTGGCGGACTCGATCGGACTCTGATGACGATCAAGCGTCTTCGAGTATTGGCTTTGGCATAAGTCGAGTTTTAAAGAAAATCATAAGCCTTATCAATTGTTTGGATGAAATGAATTTACTCAAACTGATTTAAAAGAATTCTCATGATATGAAACCCTTTTGAGCTGGGCAATTTTCATTGTCTCCTTTTACTCGCCTTTAGATAGTTTAGATAGTGTCTATTTACTCACTGGGATTTTATAATCTCACCCCTTCATTTCCTCACATTTTAGGCTCAGAATAGCCCGTAGTTAGCGGATTCGATCAAGGACCACAATGGACTTGAATCGACAAGAACTGTAGTTTCACAGTTCTCAATGCATTTTGGTTAGTTGTGGGCCCACATGCCATTGTAATTTAAATCTCATACTTTGGTTGTTTATATTATAGTATGTAAGAATATATTTAACTTTTACGCTATAAAAATTATTTACCGATAGTTTTGTAAAAATTGTTTTATAGAAAATTAAATTATTTTATTAAATATTTTATTATATTAAATTAGTCAAAATTTTACTTTAAACGAACATTTTAGACTCCTAAATTTATTTCTAAGCATGAAATATATGTTTTCTACTTACCTACTCCATTTTAGCCAATTTTGAGATTTTCGAAGAAAAAATGACGAAAATGCCCCTATGAGATGAAAAATAATATTTTAATATTTTGATTTATAAATGACTTGTAACCCTTTTAAATTATGATATTTGATAACTATTGCTCACCAGGGAAGTGCGAAAGCTGATGCTAAGCCTTGTAGGGTTCTTGTAGGCATTCCAAGTAATGAGTGCCTATCGGGACATCGCGACGGTTGTCATGGGCCCGATGGGAGTTCCGGGTCGTGACAATTAGATAAACTTTATATATAAATATCTAAAGCTCCAGCAATTTCCAGCAGCTTCTAGCAACTCTTCTTCTTCCTCCCTTCTCTTCTCTCCATTTCATGTTTTCTTCATTTCCATGGAAGCCTCCTATGGTAACCCTAAACCTTGTGTTTTTCTACACCTTTTCATAGGGTTTTTTATGCTCTTTCTCTTCTACACCTCAAAAGCCCTCAAAGGTCTTCCCTTGATATATTTTCTCACTAGTTGGACGGGTGAAGAGAGAGAGGGAGATTGTCCACAATAGCTTGAAAGCTTTTGAAAAGGAATTCAACTACAAAAACCACTAAGGTGAGTAATGAATTATGTTTAATTTTCAAGTTGTTGATAATGGTTGATGATTAGAGCGATGAGTTGATTTATTGTTGAGATTGTTATTCATTTTCAGAGTGACTAAAGTAGAGTAAACAAATAACCACTTAATGGTAATTGGGAGCTAGTTAGGAATAACTAGCTAAACTTGAATTAGGAGATAGCTTTTGAAAGTATATTAATGCCAATTTGGGTTGGTTGTGATGTTTTGTGTGTGATAGGTTCCAACAAGGCCTCACATGTCCATTTGGAACATTACTTGAAGTTAGAATTGATTCAAGGAATCAACAAGAACGGTGAGTGAACTTGCATTAAAATTGCCTTAGAAATAAATGCATGTATGTTTGAATTGTCACTTGACACTATTTTAATGGTTTTATCTTCAAAACATGCACGAGAACTAGCTTTTATTGAAAAATGTTTGCATTGTGAAATGTGAATTAATGAATTTGCGAAATCCCTTTATATGTTGATATATATATGTATTGTACCTTGGTTGATAATATTGTGTAATGAATATAATTGTGCGTGTGCACGATGTGGGGGGATGCACATGCTGGTGATGACTGAATATAACCGTATGTGTGCACGATGTGGGAGGATGCACATGCCAGTGATGACTGAATATAACCGTGTGTGTGCACGATGTGGGGGGATGCACATGCCAGTGATGACAGTGTGTGGAAGTGTGGAGGATGACATTTTTGTGCGCAATGTGGGGGTTACACATGAGCTAGGTGAGGTAGTGGCGATACTTGTGTTTATACATGTGTATATATACTTACGCAATACAAAGTTTATGAACATGGTTTATGGTTGTAATGTATGTGAATCATGCATGTTGTACCTTGAGAATTGCTAAGTATTTCAATTTGAGTTTATTGCAGCAAAAATGGCTTCCTTTGTGTATGACAAAAACTTCTTTTTTTGATGTTTTATTTCTAGCTACAGTGAGAATGTTTCTGGCTGCAACCAAAAACTCTCGAACATTGGAGGCTGGCTATAGCACTGTTTCTCACTACAGCGAGAATGGATTCTCGTTGTAGGCAGAAACTCTCGAGTGGTGATGTAATGCCTTTATTTTGAAAACGATTTTGACCATCTTTTGATCAGAAATGGGCAAAGTGGTAAACATGAAAGTTGTAGCCCAGCCTCTTAGCCTTCTAATGGTCTAAAAAACATGTCAATTGAACCTCTGTATAATGAGATATGCTTGAAAAATAGAAATATGTGCAAACCTAAAATGCTTTTTCACTGTAGTGAGAAAGTGCTTACATTTTGACAAATATTTTAACCACCTTTCAATTAGAACTGTAAAAAGTGATCAACATCAAAGTTGTATCCCATCCTCTTACTTGTCTAATGACTCAAAAATCATATCAATTGGACTTTTGTAGTTAGAGATATGCTTGAAAAACTAAAACATATGCAAACTAGGAATATTTCTCACTACAAGGAGAAACTTGCTATCATGCTTGTTACCTTGCATGATTTTGACATATTTTTTACCCATTTAAATTCATGGATTGCTCATGGGTTTTGCAGCACTTTGAAGCTATTAATCAAATTTTGAAATGTGGGGTTTTTAGTAAAAAATTAACTCCATTGCATTGTTTTTGAAACAAGTGCATCATGATTTCGATGTTCTCTTTATCGATTGCATGGTCCCTTCTTATGTTCACTCATTGAGTTTTATACTCATGGTTTTAAACTTCATGTTTTCAGATTTAGAGGCAATCGAGACCTAGACCAAGTTGTCCACGCATGCTCATTTTTTGGTAGGTACTACGGCATCTCAATAGTTGTACCTTCACCTTAAGTCATTCCATTAACGGTCAAAAAGTCTTTGTCAAGGTACAAGTACATGTAATGTAAATCATTAGGATTCATGTTATAAATAAAAAAAAAATGTGTGTGTATTAGATTAATGATGCCACCATGAATTGGCAAATGGGGGACATTATTTTGGTATAATACAAACGTGAGTATTTGATTGCCATAATGTATCATTGAATTTTTTATAGTCAAGAAATACGGAATGTGACTTTAGAAATGATGGTTGGAATGATGAACAAGATCACATAAATAGACTTGCTTGGGCTTAGTGGGCTATGCTCATTGGGTCCATGCACCGGTCATGGTCTGGGATTTGGGCTGTGACAAAAGTGGTATAAGAGCTTTAGGTTTAGTCGAGTAGTAGAAAATTCTCGTATCAGTCAGCGGAGTTATCGGAGTTAATGTAGAATCTTGTTTATGGCTTGTGACTGCAGCATAAGTCATAGACAGAAAACTATATAAACTCCTATTCTTAGTAACCTACTCTTTTGCTAACATCATATAAAAGTCATAAGTGGTGCCGTCGTTCGGGTTTGAGATACCACTCGAGACATGAGTTGTTATTGGAAGATTTTAAGTAAACGTTCTTATTAAAAGGGAAAGAACGGAAAGAAAATTTGGTGGCAATGAATTGTATTTGAAGTCAATATAAAAGAGCACGTGTGATAATGGTAATAAAGGGCGCACTTTGATTGAAATGAATAGTGATGGTTGTAATTCACTTGGAGTGTATAAATTTAAGCATTGAGGTAAGAGTAAACCAATACTTACATGCACAGAGGTAAGTGCACTATGTTAATTGAGCTTGTTATGCCATATATAAATGGTGTTGGGCTTCCAAAATATCTAATTTGTGTGGAATATGTGCACAACAGCTTAGAGGAAGTTGATTTTGATTCCAATGAAGTGATTATGAGATCCTAAGGGTTAATTTGAACTATTATGGTTTAAAATTATAGGTATATGAATTAGCTCAAGGGTGAAAAAAAATCAATGATTATTATAATTAATGGAGGTCATGAAAAAAAAGGCTAGTAAACAAGTTTGTTCTAAAGATGAGCTTGAATTTTGTTATGCTTAGCGTGGAGCCAAAGGATTAAAGGACTAGATGTGGATTTAGCAGTTTGAAATTAAATGACATAGAAATGACAAATTTAGTCTAAGTGCCCTATGGAGTTCTATATTGAGATCGATATATGAATTGCTTTAAAGGTCAATTTAAAAATCTGTTTGGTTCAATGTGCAACCTATGATGTAAATGATTAGTCTTGAATGTGACTTCTCTAAAAGTAAGAGACTTAGAACATGTGGATTTTCTAATATGCTCTAAGAGGAAGCTTCTGCATCTTAAGTTTAAGAAATTTTGATCTTATGACTGCAAAAGCAAGATACCAAAAATTAAGTGAATTGCTTATTTTATGGACGTAATTGGTTAAGAGTTGATGAGTAAAGTCAAGATCTTAACACTAAGTGGCGTACAATTTGATATATACGTACCTGAGAGTAAATTTATAGATCATTGCTGAATCAATCTACACTGAATGTTATGGAAAAGGTATATGAATGTTAGTAGTGAAGTATGTCCAAAGTGAGATATGTGGAGACTAATGTTCCGATCGCAAACTTGTGAGAGAAAGATAGTTTTTCAAATTGTGGTTCCCATGATCATAAAATATATGGAGGTTATCAATATGTAGGCATAAACTTAGAGTTGTACATCTTGTGATCCCCATGCATCATATGGAAGGAGATATCCCATGAAGGGATTTAGTTTAACTAGTGCTTACATGATTATAAGTTTGGCAAGAGATTGAAAATGCCTTAGCATACATATGGAAGGTATTGTGATAGGCTAAAAGCCACAAAAACACTAATAAGGTCGGTAAGATGAACGATGGGAGAAAAATCGATATTGTTATGGTGAGCATAAGAAGCTTAAGGATAATCAATGTAAATACATTAAGTTAGTTGGTATGGTCCGAATTAAGAACACAGGCACCTTGGGAGATTTTAAAATAATGTCCAATGGGGTCAATGAGCTAAAATGTTATTGAGCATACATTGAATTGTTAAAGTTATGAGTGGCTTTGAAGGTAAGGTTTTGATTGTTTAAGTCCTCAACTGAATTCCATCAAAGGATGTGTTTAAGTGTTTTGGGAAGTACATTGAAAAAGCACAAGAGAATATATTAGTTAAATTATTGTAAGAGGTCGAAATAGGATGACCACGAGAGGCTCGTGAGTAACCAAGCAATGTATAGGTAAATATGCAAGGGAGCTATGATTGGTAAATAATGGTAGAACTTTAATGATGGGATAATGTTCACTACTTTAGGCATTGAACCATAAGTTATGGGCTTGTATCCATTTTGTGAACACTTTGGTGAGATAATTCGAAAGAGTTCTCACAATGTGGAAACATTAAAACTTAAAGAGAAAATGGCTATATAATCAAGTTTGGGCTCATGACTGATATGTCACATAAGTATAAAGATGTGTTGCAAATATAAGGATGCTTGGAAATGTTGGTTTGAGGCAACGATTATCTTGCTGATATCTAGTTTTGATGAAGTTGTGGTCTCGATATGCTTATAGATGGAGGCATAAATGGTAAAATGTGTTTCCCGCACAAGTTTCAATTTATTTGAGTAATTATCAAGGTAAAGTGCCTGATAAGGGTAGGCAAAGGTTAAATTGTGTCTCAAATGTTTAAAAGATGAGGGTGATACGATTTGATTAAATGATACTATTATTGGTGAGGGAATAGAAATACGTTACGAGAATTGTAGAGATCTACTTAAAAAAGAGATGATGATTCGAGAATTCAAGTACTTATATACGAGTAAAGTTTTAGTAAGGAGACATGACCTAGAGTTGAATTACTACAATAGGAACTTTGGCTATAAAAATCGACTTATACAACACGTGGTGTTTGGGGATGGTGCCAATTAGTGGTTGACTCTCGTATGAGAATGGAATATTGAAATTAGCTTCGTGTATTCACCACAAATGATAAGCATGATCTGAAAAACTATAAGAAGAAATAATTCTAAACTTGATTGTTAGTTATTTTGGTTTTATAGATGGCTTATTGAGATTGAAATGCCTAAGGCTATTCGAAGTTAAAATATTTGAAAATATATATGTATAGATATATATGTTGAATATTGGTACAAAAGCTCATGCAGAGTTGGTTATAATTTGATTCGATGATGATATTTTATCAATGGTTATAGTGCTAGACAATGATTAAGATAATTTATCGATGATTTTGGTTGTGAACAAGTGGATTATAATACTGTTAGCTCAAAAATAAGTGTTTATACTTTTGGTATGAGTTCATCAAATTCAATTATATTGTGATCAAACTTGGTGTTTTGATATAGCCTGAGAAGCTTGGCATTTGAACTAGCTTAATTGTGAGCTAAAAATTGTTAGGTTATTATGAAGTACACAAATAAAGAAATATGACATGAATTTAATATCCTAAGGGGCGATGGAAAATGATGTATCAGTTTTGGAATAACTTCAATATATAATTTTGATATATAAAGATGTGGGGAAAAGTTTATAGCTTATGCATAAATGTGTGCATTTGAATTCGTATAATTAAAAGTGTAAAATCTACCTTGATTGGTACAAAGCTCATGATTCAAAATGAATGATTATGGATTTAATTTTCTAAGGTAAAAAGAGCTAAAAGAAGTTAATATAAAAAATGTCTTAAGAGATGATACCTTGATTTTAAAGTTCACTTAAGGAGAGATAAATGTTTAGTTTCATCTTCAAATTGATAAATTAATGAGGCCATGAGATTTGATGTTTAGAGTAAATTTGAGGAATTTCAAGTTAGATATGTTGTAGGTGATTGATGACGAGCAAATTAGCTATGACATTGGAAATATAGAGATAATTAGTAATCAAGATGAGACTTAGAAAAGAACATCAAAGGAAACTTTTGAGCAATTTTAACCTTAAGAGGTTGAGTAATTGATTAAAGAGATTAGTTAATATCATATGGAGGTATGTGAAATGTCAAGATTTATTGAAATGCCTTATGGTCTAAGTTGAGATTTATTTAGTAAGCACTCGATCATGAAAATATTGGAGTTGTTTTTGGGAATATGATGACTAATGGTTACTAGATTTGAATCATCCATAATATAAACAATATATGAAATGAATAAAGAGCGTTTGATCTTTATGTATTGTGAAATGCTTAAATGGAATTTGCATGGTAGAATGAAAACTGAAATAGAGACTAGTTGACAATTTAGACCCATAGTCAATGGTGGAATAGATGCTTGAATATTGGAAGGTTTGATAAAGGACCAAGGTAGAGGGGTTGTGGATGGTTAAGTAAGCATGCATAATTGATGATTTAAGGATGATTTGATTTAGGTGTGACTAGAATTAATAGCATATTGAAATTTTCTTCATAAGATGAAAGATGATATTGTTTTGATCCAATAAGAGCAGTACACATAATTATATATTATGACATTGTCGAGCTTTCTATAAGATTGGAAATCAATATGATGCATAAACCAAGATTCTATGTTAAGAATGCCCAACGAAAGTGATGTGGCAGAACTTTAGAACTTTGATTATTCACCCTACACCGATTTGAATTCAAAGACGAATTCATTTTAAGTGGTGGAGACTATAGTACATCGTGTTTTGATAAAGTGGCTAATAAAGTTTACGGATGCCAATTGAGGTTAATTACCGAGTTAAAAAGGATAATTTAGAAGTGAACATGTGAAATCTCAACCTTCATAGACAAGTAACTAGAAGTAGATGCGATAATGCGGACCAGGGGTAATTTCACAATTTCTCTTGGTGAGCTCCTACACGTGGATTTTTTGATGCTATTAAGCTCTAAATAGGCCTAAGGAATGAATGAATGATGTTTATGATGGTAAAATAAATGAAGAAAATAAAAATAATGATAATTTCCACTATAAGGGTAAAATGGTCATTTTACATCTTGAGTTTAAATTTTTTTGTTTTTATGAACTCAACTATTTTGAAACTATTATAGACCTTGTCCTAGTGTCAAAAGAGTAAAAAGATTGCACAAAGGATAGGAAGAAGACAAAGTTACCATGTTGAAGGCATTTTGGTAATTTACGTGATAATTGGATAAACTTGAGATATAAATATCTAAAGCTCTAGCAATTTCTAGTAGCTTCCAGCAACTTTTTTTCTTCCTCTCCTCTCTTCTCTCCATTTCACGTTTCTTCATTTCCATGTAAGCCTCCCATGGTAACCCTAAACCTTGTGTTCTTCTACACCTTTTCATAGGGTTTTTCATGCTCTTTCTCTTCTACACCTCAAAAGCCCTTAAAGGTCTTCCTTTGATATATTTTCTCATGAGCTGGACGGATGGAGAGAGAGAGGGAGATTGTCCACAATAGCTTGAAAGCTTTTGAAAAGGAATTCAACTACAAAAACAATCAAGGTGAGAAATGAATTAGGTTTAATTTTCAAGTTATTGATAATGGTTGATGATTAGAGTGGCGAGTTGATCTATTGTTGAGATTGTTATTCATTTTTAGAGTGACTAGAGTAAAGTAAACAAATAACCACTTAATGGTAATTGCGAGCTAGTTAGGAATAACTAGCTGAACTTGAATTAGGAAATAGCTTTTGAAAGCATATTAATGCCAATTTGGGTTGGTTGTGATGTTGTGTGTGTGATAGGTTCCAACAAGGCCTCACATGTCCATTTGGAACATTACTTGAAGTTAGAATCGATTCAAGGAATCAACAAGAACAGTGAGTGAACTTGCATTAAAATTGCTTTAGAAATAAATGCATGTATGGTTGATTTGTCACTTGAAAATATTTTAATGGTTTTATCTTCAAAACATGCAGGGGAACTAGCTTTTATTGAAACGTTTTTGCGTTGTGAAATGTGATTTAATGAATTTGCGAAATCCCTTTATATGTTGATATATATGTATTGTATCTTGGTTGATAATATTGTGTAATGAATATAACCGTGTGTGTGCACGATGTGGGGGGATGCACATGCGGGTGATGACTGAATATAGCCGTACATGTGCACAATGTGGGAGGATGCACCTACCAATTATGATTGAATATAATCGTGCATGTGCACGATGTGGGGGGATGCACATGTCGGTGATGACAGTGTGTGGAAGTGTGGAAAATGACATTGTTGTGTGCAATGTGGGGGTTACACATGAGCTAGGTGAGGTGGTGGCAGTAATTGCGTTTATAAATGTGTATATATACTTACGTAATACAAAGTTTAATAACATGGTTTATGGTTGTAATGTATGTGAATTATGCATGTTTTACCTTGAGAATTGCTAAGTATTTCAATTTGAGTTTATTGCAGCAAAAATGGCTTCCTTTGTGTATAACCAAAACTTTTTTTTTTTTATGTTCTATTTCTGGATGCAGCGAGAATGTTTCTAGCTGCAGCTAGAAACTCTCGAACATTGGAGGCTGGTTGCAGCATTGTTTCTTGCTGTAGTGAGAATGGATTCTCGCTGCAGCCAAAAACTCTCAAGTGGTGATACAGTGCTTTTATTTTGACAATGATTTTGACCATCTTTCGATCAGAACTGGGCAAAGTGTAAACATGAAAGTTGTTGCCCAGCTTGTTAGCCTTCTAATAGTCCAAAAAACATGTCAATTGAACCTCTATAGCATGAGATATGCTTGCAAAACAGAAACATATGCAAACTCAAAATGCCTTTCCGTTGCAGTGAGAAAGTGCTTACACTTTGACAAATATTTTAACCGCCTTTCAATTAGAGTGGGAAAAGTGGTCAACATCAAAGTTTTGTATCTCATCTTCATAGCTTTCTAATGACTCAAAAATCATGTCACTTGGACTTCTGTTGTGAGAGATATGCTTGAAAAATTGAAACATTTGCAAACTAAGAATGTTTCTCGCTATAGCGAGAAACTTGCTATCATGCTTATTACCTTGCATGATTTTGACATATTTTTTACCCATTTGACTTCATGGATTGCTCATGGGTTTTGCAACACTTTGAAGTTATTAATCACAGTTTGAAATGTGGGATTTTTAGTAAGAAATTAACTTAGTTGCATTATTTTTTGAAATAAGTGCATCATGATTTCCAAGTTCTCCTTATCAATTGCTTGTTCCCTTCTTATGTTCACTCACTAAGTTTTATACTAACGATTTTAAACTTCATGTTTTCAGATTTAGAGGCAGTCAAGACCTAGACCAAGTCATCCAAGCATGCTCGTCTTTTGGTAAGTACTACGGGATCTCAGTAGTAGTACCTTCACTTAAGGTCATTCTGTTGATAGTCAAGAGTCTTTGTCAAGATACATGTACATGTAATGTAAATCATTTGGATTCATGTTATAAATAAAAAAAAATGTGTGTATTAGATTAATGATGCCACCATGAATTGGCAAATGGGTGACATTATTTCGGTATAATACAAACGTGAGTATTTGATTACCATAATGTGAGACCCTATCAAATTTGTTAAAAGTCGGTATTGTACCTAGTGGTACAATTAAGTAAATCGAACCTTGAACTAGCTCAAATAGAAATTCTAAGAGGAATTTGAAAATTCTGAAACCCACAGAATGACTTAGAATAGTGATTCGGAGTTCAAGGTCCAGTTTGGAGTCAATCGAGAAAAATTGATCGGTTAGGGACAAAATGATCATTTTACCATTTGATGATTGAATGGAGATTTTTAGTCAAGATTTGATCACATTGGACCAAAAATAATTATATGAAATACAATTATGATTATTGGATTATAAAATGATGTTTAGCAGTGTAGAAATTTTAATATCCGGTGTTTTTGGAACATAAGGACAAAAAGGTAATTTTGCCACTGGAGGACTAAACGAGAATTTTTTTGAAAGGATTTTGCCCCATTTGGTTAATATTGATCAATATTAGTGTTATTTGAGGTTGAAAAGTAGAAATAATGTGATTCTAGTACATTTCAGAGTATAGGGGTAAAATCGTAATTTTGCCATCCCGAGGGTAAAACGGTAATTTTTCACCACCAGAACATATTTTTCCAGCCATGGTCATCTTTTGATCAGATCTTGATTTGAATAATCATGTGGTGGAAAAGAATTGGAAGAAAAGTCAAAAAGTAAGAAAAATGGGCAAATAGGCATGCGACACATGGCATGCTTGATTATTTTATTATTAAAGCTTAAAAATAGCTATTTCAATCCATTTTCTCTCTCTAATTTTGGCACACACCAGATTTAAGGGAAAACAAAGGAAGAACAAAGGGAAAAACAAGAAAACCTAGGTGGAAAACCAAAGAGAAAGTGAAAAAAATTAAGGAAACAAGCTAGGTAAGTTAAATATTCTTTAAATCTCCTTGATACCTAGCTAATCTATGCTTTTGTTATTGATTTTCATGGTTAAATATTGAGATATCATGATGAATTGAATTCTGAAAAATGGGCATGGATGAGGAATGATTGTTGGATTGGCTTGATTCTAGACTATGTTAGTGTTTGGAGATAGATTAGCATGTTAGTAAGCAAAACCGTAAAAAGAAAATTTGATTTCCCAATGAATCACTCAAGGCCGAACCTAGTGTATTGAGAAACAATGAGAAATTGTTTCATTTCAAATGAAATGATTTCATTTGAAATGAAATAAATTAGAAAATGACAAATTAAAGTGAAAAAGTTTAGTAGGAAAAATTACAGTGCTAATGCACTGTAATGGCTGAATTTTTTCATAAAGAAATGGAAAAGTTTTAATGCTGAAATTGGCAATATTTAAATGATATGTGGTGAATTAAGGTATTAGAAAAAGAATGGTGCAATTTGGAATCAAATCGGACATATTGGCCAATTTATCGGGTGAGTGGTCGAATTTAATCGATACCGCGCTAAAGTGATAATCGGATGCATTTTGGCATTTGTGTATCATGCGTTACCAATTTAAATTAGTTTATATCAGCTTAGGGGCAATGTAGTAAATTTTCTAATTTTATTCTTTGTCAAGGTGGTGAGACGTTCGAAAAAGGCAAGGGAATTGCGCCTGAGTACTATTAATCCGAGTGCACTCAGAATCCGGATTTCTGACACTGTGAGTGAACTTGCATTTCAAATTATTTTGGAAAATGCACAATGTATTGAAATGGATAATCTAAATGATTTTATCCAAATTTCTTAAAAATACATGCCGGGAACAAGCCCTTGAAAATAAATGATTTTATATGGTGAATTGTGGTATGCATGAAAGCATGAAATTATGTGGTGAATTGTGGTATGCATGAAAGCATGGAATTATGTGGTGAATTGTGGTATGCATGAAGGCATGAAATTGTGCTGTCATATATGTGTAATTATGTGAGATGTATTGATATTTAATTGTGTTGATATATAAATGTACGTGTGTACGATATAGGGGAAACACATGTCGTGATATTGGATGCGGAAATATGGTGAATGATATTGTTTGTGCACGATGTGGGGAAATGCACACGATGACTCCAGCTATGTGCGTGATGTGAGGGTTGCACATGAGCTGGTGAGATTGAGTGATATTGTTTGTGCATGAGATGCACACGATAAATCCAACTATGTGCGCGATGTGGGGGTTGCACATGAGCTGGTGAGATAGTGGTGATATTTGTGTGTTTATGTGTGAAATTCAGTATTATTTAGTTATAAATTAAATTGAAGTGAAGGGAAGGGTTTGATAATAAATGGGATCAAAATGATTGTGTTCCAAATATGTGCATCATGTTTTTACAACCCTTCCTGATATTATTGCTTGTTCCTACCTAAGGTTTGCTCACTGAGTTTTGTACTCACCGTTTTCAAAAATTCATCTTTTCAGATCAGGAGATTGTAGAATCCTAGATCGCGGGATCACTATAATTCATCTCCTGGTAGGTGTCCGGCATTCAATAGTTGCCTGTTTTTATTGTAAATGTCTCTGCTGGAAGTCGTGGGTGTTTATTGTATTGTAAATGCAATCTAATTATGTGAATATGTGTAAGCAATATAAATTGCTAAATACATGACTGGTATAGTGCATGTATTATATTATTGATAATGCCATTGTGATTTGGCTGTGTTCACACCCGGGGAAAGGTGTGTGTATGTATGATTGGTTATGCCATTGTTAAGTGGCTTTGTATGCACACTGGGTGCATTACGTGTGGATGCCTCACACGAGCATATGTGGAATGAAATAAGTGGAAATAGGCTTGCTTGGGCTTAGTGAGCTATGCTTATTGGGTCCTTGCGCCGGTCATGGCCCAGGAATTGGGTCGTGACACATAGTGTATAATTGAATATTTTTATAGTGAAGAAATACGGAATGTGACTTTAGATATGATGGTTGGAATGATGAACAAGATCACATAAATAGGCTTGCTTGGGCTTAGTGGGCTATGCTCACTAAGCCCATGCGTTGGTCATGGTCTGGGATTTGGGTTGTGACATAAACCCAGTGAGTGAACATAGGAAAGGAACAAGTAAACGACACAGAAGGTTTTATATGTAACACATTTCACTTTTGTTAGAAACAATGCAATTTATATTTCAAAAACCAAACTCGATGCTATGTTGTCTTTTAAATCATTTTGAAAACATTTAGGAATTCCAACCTTCAACTTTCAATGCAATCACATTACATTTCTCCAACATCTCTATAGTATATGTAAACATGTGTATAATAATTTATGTGTATATATATTATATATATATCTATAATTATTTTCAAACATACATCAGCAACATCTAGCTTACTCCTAAAAATAGTCAACATGGTTTGGTACATACAACCATCGACCTCAACTCAGTTCATGTGCACTCCCAAACCACACATAGCTATTATCGTCATGTGCATTCCCACACTGCACATGGTCGTCGTGTCATGAGCTCACCAACACTGTACATCACCATTACCGTCAAGTGCATTCCCATATCGCACATACACGGCTATAAATGTCATTTGACAATACCTCATAAAGCATGGCATACACAACACTATGCAAACAAGAATTCTTACATATTAATACCTTCCACATAGTTCATTATTTTTGGTCATATACATGGTTACACAATCCAACTTCCAAGGAAAATAATATTAACCATCATACCACTAGTTACAACATCCCAAGATTCTCAATGTATCACACACCACAATTCACTTAGCAATTCAATATAATGATTCAAATACATGATTCATCATATTATATATTTACAACATAAGGATATCATGTTGGCTCCATTAGTTTTTGATGATTATAAAACATTCCCATCCTTGTGTCAAGCCCAACTCTATAAAATATTTGCCATGTCATTCATGTGCTTGATAGAATGCTTGCATATTTGAAATACCTCGAAAAAATCATCAAAAGTCGGTATTGTACTTACTGATACAACTAAGTTGAATTAAGCCTCGAACTAGTCCAAATAGAGATTTTAAAGTGAAATTGAGAATTTTTAAAACCCCATAATGACTTAATATGGTGATTCGAAGTTCGAAGATTGATTGAAGTCAAATTGGAATTTTCATAACGTAGGGGCAAAATGGTTATTTTGCCACCCGAGGTTAAGATTGGAATGTTGGAGGAGGTTTTTGACCAAGATTGACTATTTAGAGCATAATTTGAGTTTGAGAAGAGAAAAAGTTTAATTTTGACATTTTTCCGAGCATAAAGGCAAAATAGTCATTTTGCCACCTAAGGACAAAATTGGAATTTTACACCACCCAACACTTGTCATGCTTGTGGATTTCATCTATTAACATTTTATATTATGGATAATTAAGATATTTTATGTGGTGGTGAAAAAAAACTTAATTGCTAAGTGTTAAATATGGATCAATGGAATGGTGACAAGTGGCAAGCTTTCATTTCTGTATGGTTTGCATTAAAAACCAGCACATGACTCTCCAATTTCACTCTCATATGTTCGGCCACACCAAGGAAAAAAAAAAAGAAAGAACAAACCCTAGTTAGAAGAATTCAAGAGAAAATTTTTGAATTTGAAGGAATCAAGTGATCAAAGGTAAGATTTTTCAATTTTAACTTGTGATATACCTTTCCTATGCATTCTTTTGCATTTTCCATGGTTGAAATCAAAGTTTGCAAAAGGAAACCTTGGCTGGCCGAATATGTAGAGAGAGGATTTGATAGTGGATTTGATTAGATTTTAAGATATTTTAGTGTTTTTAGTTAATTTATCATGTTTGGAAGGAAAACAAGAAAAATAACATGCTCTTTAACCACCCTCCATGGCTGAATTTCATAAGGAACCTAGTGATGATGATTCCTTTGATATCTTATGTTATATAGATAGGATTTAATGAATTATGGTGATGGAAACTGAAAATGGTGATTTTTAAGTATAGTTCACTTAGTAAACAAGTTGAATAACAATGAGAAAATTAAGCTTATTGAGGCACTTTGGTGTAATTGGGATATTGGAAGTATAATGAAGATATTTGGAGTCAATTTGGATGTTTTGATTAAATCAAAGGTGGAGAGTTCGAATTAGGTCAAAAATCGATCCATTCCGATCACAATTGAATCAATGTGTAACACCGTCTTTAAGTGACTGTCCAAACAACCTCATGCATTCATATAGAGCTTGAAATAGAGTTATAATTGTATGACACAATATATTGAATTATGTGTCATGTATTGTGTATAGGTGGTGAGCCCTCTAATAAGGGTAAAGACATTGTGCTAGAGGACCAAGAATATGAGTATTTTGAACTCTTGATATTGTGAGTAACCTTATCATCATCTTGATTATCTAAAGAAAATTTTAATTCATTTTTGTGATTTTATGGAAAATGAGTTTAAATGGTAAATCTTTATGTTTTATAAGCAAAATGTGATTAAATGAAATGATTTTATAAATTATCTTGAAATTGAATGATGGCTTTGAAAATGGAGTAATTGGAGACTACTTGCTGTGTTGTAAATTTTGGTTTGAATTAAATGGCTGATGATAATGCGAGAATGAGTGGTTGGATTGGTAATTGTGCTGAGAATATATGTGTAATTGTTTTGCCTTGACAGGCTGGTTAGTATTATATTAGCCATGTCATGCTGCTGAATTTTTATTGATATGGTGGATTATATGATTAGCTTATTACAGTGGGCGGGTTTCGTGGATCAGCCTATTAGAGGGGCACAGTAACCTCGTTATATCTTACCTTGGTACGATAGGTGCGGAGGGTATCTCCTAAGGTGAGGTTTGAGTTCACTTCACGCTGAACCACCATGTGAGGGTGAGACTCAGCTAATGCTAAGGAACGGCTATGTTCTCAAAATAAAAGCATGTTTTATGCATACATGACTTTTAACAACCTTGGCGGGCTCGATTGGATGCCTCTGATCAAGGTGTCACTGAGTATGAGTTTTTGGCACGAGCCAAGTTTTTCAGGAAATTATAAACCTTGTTGATTATTTGGGTGAAATGAATCTATTTTATCTTATTGAAATGAGTTCGAAATGCTATGAATCATTTTATGCTAATCTATTTTAACTGTCTCCATTTACTCAACTTTAGATATTTAAATGATATTTGTTTACTCACTGGGTTTATATAAACTCACCACCTTCCTTTCCACCAATTTCAGGCTCAGGATAGTTTGTAGATAGCTGATATCGTCAAGGGCTACAGTTGGATTTTCATTCTCAAAAACTGTAGGTTCACAACCTTCATTACTTTTAGTCATTCGAGGGCCGACATGTCATTGTAAATTAAATTACATACTCTGGTTATCTGTATTACTGTATGTAGAATTTATTTTGCTTTTACGCTACAAAAATTATTTACGGATAACTCTATAAAATTGTTTTATGAGAAAATAGAATATTTATTTAATATTTTTATTTTATTCTATTAGCTACAATTTCACTCTAAATAAATGTTTTAGATATCTAAACTTATTTTTAGTTATGAAATGTGTATTTTTCACTCACATACTACATTTTTGGCTTATTTCAAAATTTTTGAGAAAAATGACCAAAATGCCCTTGTGTGGCTGAAATTGCTTTTTGACTGTTTTGATTAGAAAATGGTTCATATCACTTTAAAACATAATTTTAGTAACTATTACTCACAGGGGAAGTAAGAAAACTGATGTAAAAGCCTTGCGAGGTTTCGGTTGGCATTCAGGGTAAGAATGTCTATCGAGAAATCACGGCGGTTGTCATGAGCTCGATGGTAGTTCCGGGTCGTGACAATTAAAGTGGCATAAGAGCTTTTGGTTTTAAAGTTGTTTTAAAAATTATAGTGTTAGTGTGGCCCCATGTTGAGTTAAGTTAGGTTTGATTGAATAGAAGACATGCATCTGCATATAGCAACCTATCACCTTCAGAGAAGGAAATTGAGTAAGTAAAGACTTTAGTTATGAGCCATGACCTATAGGTACGATATTAGAATATGAATTTTGGTTAAGTAAAGTTGATTTTATGACACATGGTGTCCAGAGATGGCATCGATTGACGATTGACTTTTGCATGGAAATAAAACATTGAAATTGGCTTTGTGTAATCATCACAAGATGATGAGCGTGATTTGATTAACTATAAAAGGAGACGATCTTAAAACTTGATTGTCGACTATTTCAATTTTATAGATGGCTTATTGAGCTTGTATGCTTAAGGTTACATAAACTCCTTGTAAAACCTAACTTTATAAAATATATGCTATGTTATCCATGTATTAGATAGAATGTTTGCATACTCAGATGCCTCAAGAAAAACATTAAAAGTTGATACTGTGACTAAAAGTACAACTAAGTCGATCTAAGCCTTGAACAAGTTCAAATGAAGATTTTAAGATGAAATTGAAGATTTCACAGTCCAAAAATAACTTAAAATGATGATTCGGAGTTCGAGGACAGATTTAAAGTCAATCGGGCAATTTCATGTTCTAGGGGCAAAATGGTAATTTTGCCATCCGAGGAAAAAATTTGAATTTTTAGGAAGAATTTTGACCAAATTTGATTAACTGGAGTATGATATGAGGTTGAGAGGTGAAAAATCATAATTCTAACATTTTTTTAGCACAGGGGCAAAAATGTAATTTTTTAAGTTTACGGGGGCAAAATTGGAATTTTGAAATTTTACTCCACCATGACAATTGTTGTAACACCCCGTACCTTCGTTAGATGCCAATAAGGCTTTGTTGATTAAACAAATGATTAATTGATGTGAATTTGTGTGCTAAGGAACGATAAAGAATGATTCGGAAGTAAATCGAGACATAATGATATGTTTCGAGACCAAAGAAGGTAAGTGAAAAATTTTGAAATAAAATAATATTTTATTCAATAAAATACTATTTATTCAATAAAATAATATTTTATTTAATAAAATAATATTAAAATATTAATATTTTATTCAATAAAATAATATTAAAATATTAATATTTTATTCAATAAAATAATATTAAAATATTATATATTTTATTTATTGTCAAAATTAGTCATGAAAAATGAAATATGACTAATTTAAGTGGGGGAGGAGAAGTAAAGAAGAATTTTGAACGAAAATGGCGAAAATTGTACGACATGATTTTTTTTATCGAGTAAACGCGATGAGTGAATATTTAAATATTATGGTGGTACTGCATTGAAATGCGATCTCAATATTTTGGTTATACACGTGTAAGAGAAGGAAGATAGAAGGAAATTAGAATTTTTACGCGTGTCGGAAGAATTAAATTTTTAAAATATGAAAATTTGATGGTGGTGTATTAAATTAAATGAAGTTAAGGCATAATAAGTAAATTTTATTAGTTTGAAGAAATAAAAATAAAATGAAGAGGAAATGGATGATAAAATAATGAAATAAAAGTGTTGAAAAGTCGAACAATATTTTTATATGTACATGAATGGTTATATGAAGACAAGAAAAATAAACATGAAATGAAGACAAAAGGAAAGAGAGGACAAAGAAATAAAAGACATGGGGCTGGCCATATGATGAAATGAAACAAAAGAAAAGAACAAATGAAAAGAGAGGAAAGAAAACTAAGAAAGAGAGGAGTATGGGCCGGCCATGTGAAATGAAAAAAGGAAAAAACAAAGAAATGAAGAAGGAAAGTAAGGCTCGGTCAAAAAGGAAAGGCAAGAAAAACAAAAGAAATAAAAGAACAAGGAAGAGTCTAGAAAAATGAGTGAAGTCAGCAAAAAGAAGAATAAAATAAGGAAAGAAAAATCGTGAGGAAAATAGAAAGAAAAGTTAGCCGAGCATGAACGAAAATAGAGAAGAAAAATTTAGCAATTTTAGTGGGATAAGAAAATAGATTTTTTGCTGCAAATTTTTTAGGCAAAAAAGCAAAATTTTTGGATGTTATGTTATTGGAAATTTTGAGGTTTTTATAGCTGATTTTGGTGCTGAAATTTCCAGGTTTATGCTGTCCAAATTTTGTGAGTTTTAAGGCTGAAAATTCTACACTTTTAAGGCTGAATATTTTGCACTTTTAAGATTGAAAATTTGAGCTGCTGTTGCTGATTTTTTTAATGGGTGAAATGAGCAGCCTTAATTGCTGATTTTTTATGATGAAAAGAGCAGAATTTTTGCTGCCAAACAGTGAGGGAGAATGGAGGAAATGGTGGCTGGTTGGTGAGTGAAGGAGAGAGAATAGAGGAGCTGCTGACCAGCGATGGAGAGGACGGGCTGCCACAGTGGTGAATGAAGCCATGGGCTGAGAGGAAGAGGAAGAAAAAGACGTGAAAGAGAAAAAAAATAAAAAAAATGGACTTAGCCTAATAGGAAGAAAAAGAGGAAAAGCCCATGGAAAAGGCCTAAAGGAAATAAAGAAATGAAGAAGGCCCAAATGGTAAGTTGGAATTATATTTTAAAGTTTATGGGTAATTAATATTATGGATATTTTTTATCTAAAAAATATGCAAGTTATTCAAGGAATTTTAATTAAATTAATATCCATACAAACGTATGATTAAGTGTCACGACCCAATTCCTGGGCCATGATCGGTATAAGGACCGAATAAGCATAGCTCACTAAGCCCAAGCAAGCCTATTTTCATTTACTTTACTCCACGTATGATCGTGTGAGGCATCCACACGTAATGCACCCAGTGCACATAAAGCCAAATTCCAATGGCATTATAGATACTAATATACATGCACTATACCAGTAATGTATTTAGCAATTTACATTGAACACACATATTTACATTGTTTGAGTGTATTCACAATACAAAAGACCCACGACTTCTAGCGGAGATATTTACAATAAAAACAGGCAACTATTGAATGTCGGACACCTACCAGGAGATGAACTACAGGGATCTCGCGATCTAGGATTCTACAATCTCTTGATCTGAAAACATGAATTTTTGAAAACGGTTAGTACAGTACTCAGTGAGTGAACATTAGGTGGAAACAAGCAATAATATCCAAGAAGGATTTTAAACCATGATGCACACATTTGGAACAAAACATTTTTGATCCAATTTATTATCAAACCCCTTCCCTCAACTCAAATTAATTTATAACGAAGGAATATTCAATTTCATACATATGCACACAGATGAATACAATATCCCACTATCTCACTAGCTCATGTGCAACCCTCACATCGCGCACATAGCTGGAGTTATTGTGTGTATCCCCCCACATCGTGTACAAACAATATCACTCTCCATATCTCTGCACCCATCATCACCGACATGTGCTCCCCACATCGTGCACATGTACAGTTATAATTATCACATAATATTATTGGTCAATACATATCACACATCTACACATATATAGCAGCATATTAAGAGCACATGAATTCATGCCTTTATACATATCACAATTCACACATTAAAATATATTTTTTAAAAGCTTGTTTTTAGGCACGCATTTTAAGAAATTTGGATAAAATCATTCAGATTATCCATTTCAATACACACATTTCCCAAAATAATTTGAAATGCAAATTCACTCACAGTGTTGAAAATCCAGATTTCGAGAGCACTCGGATTAATAGTCCTCAAGCACGATTCCTTTGCCTTTTTCGGACGTCTCACCACCTTGACACAAAATAAAATTAGGAAATTTACTATATTACCCCTAAGCTAATATAAACTAAATTTAAATTACTAACGCATGATAGGCAAATGAAAAATGCGTCCGATTATCGTTTTAACGCGGTATCAATTAAATTCGACCGCTCACCCGATAAATTGGCCAATACGTCCGATTTGATTCCAAATTGCACCATTCTTTTTCTAATACCTTAATTCACCACATAATATTTAAATAGTGCCAATTTCAGCATTAAAACTTTTCCATTTCTTCATGGAAAAATTCAGCCATTACAGTGCATTAGCACTGTAATTTTTCCTACTAAACTTTTTCACTTTAATTTGTCATTTTCTAATTTATTTCATTTCAAATGAAACAATTCTTCATTGATTCTCAACACCCTAGGTTCGGCGAATGAAGAACAACCAAGAGAATCAATTTTTTTCTTACGGTTTTGCTTACTAACATGCTAACCTATCTCTAAACACTAACATAGTCTAGAATCAAGCCAATCCAATATTAAATCTTCATCCATACCCATTTTTCAGAATTGAATTCTTCATGATATCATGCCTCTCAACCACAAAAAATTGAAAGAAATGCATGGGTATTGTAGACCATAAGCAAAAGTGAAGAAATGTTACCTTTTTTAATTGATTTTCCTTGAAAATCACACTTTTTCTTGAATTTTTTGCTAGGTTTCTTGTTTTTCCCTTTGTTCTCCTTTCCTTTCCCTTAAATCTGGTGTGTGCTGAATTTAGAGAGAGAAAATGGGTTGAAATGGCTGATTTTTAGGCTTTAATAATAAAATAAACTAAGTTGCCACATGGCATAATGCCATTGCCCCATTTTTTAACTTTTTTGACTTTTTCTTTCAATTTTTTTCCACCACATTGTTATTATAAGTCAAGATATCAAAAGATGACCATGGCTGAAAAAATATGTTCTAATGGTGGAAAATTTACCGCTTTACCCCCGGGATGGTAAAATTACAATTTTACCTCTACACTCTGAAATGTACCAGAATCACATTATTTCTACTTTTCAACCTCAAATAACACTAATATTGATCAATATTAATCAAATTGGGTAAAAATCTTTTCTAAAAAAATTCCTGTTTAGTCCTCTAGTGGCAAAATTACCATTTTGCCCTTGTGCTCCAAAAATGCTGAGAATAACAATTTTTCACTGATAACTTCATTCTGTACTCCAATAATCTTAATTATATTCCATATAATTATTTTTTTGTCCAATGTGATCAAATCTTGGCTAAAAATCTCCATTTATTCATCAAATGAAAAAATGACCGTTTTGTCCCTAACTGATCAATTTTCCCGATTGACTCCAAACTGGACCTTGAACTCCGAATCGCTATTCTAAGCCATTCTGTGTGTTTCAGAATTTTCAAATTCCTTTTAGAATCTCTATTTGAGCTAGTTCAAGGTTCGATTTAACTTAATTGTACCACTAGGTACAATATCGGCTTTTAACAAATTCGACAGGGTCTCACATTAAGTATATTGGATTTAAATGATTGCTAGGAACATTTGTCGAGAAGGCGAGCCGAGCGAAGTACATGATTGATAAATAGAAATAATTATATATGCGTACAAATCAATAGTGAAGTAAAATCCCACCATTAAGAGGTGAGTAGGAGGTGTCAATTTTAAAATAATTCCGTAAATATATATATATACATATACATATATTTTATGTGAAGTGCGAAATTTGTGGAAAATATGCATTGAATGGATTTTAAGAAATTGTGAATGCAAATTACTTTTAGAAATTATTTCGAATATATAAAATTATACGTAAAACGTTTTAAAAATGGGAAACAAGCTTTTCAACCCGATTTATCTCTTAAATTGTGCCTTATATATATATATCTGTGTAATGTGCAAACGTCATTTCGAGATTTAATTTTTCTATGCTCGATATTTTATGAATTATGAATTAAGCTTTATTTCGTGAGCATAATCATAGATTTTTATAACTTTTACATTGAATGGCTTATGATAATATGGCATAAATGGCTAAATTAGAAATTATTTTGAAATTATATAAATTGTTTGTTTTGCCGTGAGTGGTTGGATTTGAAATAGTTCTAAATGTACCTTTCGGGGGAAATTTTAGAAAAGTCCGGGATTCGAAGCTTGACGAGGTGTCCTTGCTGGGGGTTATGGAGCTGTCGCGATAATGCGACTGGCCAATAGTCAAGTGATGGGGACCCAGACCTATCAATAGTTGTCATATCATGCTGTTAGAAAATTTTATTTAATTAGTGGGGTTAATTCTCATTACAGTGATGGGTTTTCGTGGACCAGCCTATTTAGAGGGGCACGATAAAACCCATTATATTATACCTCTGATGAGAGGCGCGGAGGGTAACTCCTGAGGTATAACAGAGTTCACTTTACGCCGAACCCCCACGTGAAAGTGAAAACTCAGCCAACGCTAAGGATCGGCTATTTTTTGAACGATTAAAAAATTTTAACAGCCTTGGCGGATTCGGTTGGATACCCCGGTGCAAGGTATCACCAAATATGCGTTATTATGGCACGAGCCAAGTTTTTAAGAAGTCATAACCCTTGTTATTTATTTTTGACAAAAAATAATTATTTTATATGGATTGAAATACATTTTAACATTTTAAATTATATTTCTTAGCATGGTGCGAAATGAAATTAAATAGTTTTTCATAGCTCCCCTATTGGTTTTCTGTGAAATGAATCCGTGATATCTCGCATATAGGCGAGCTATGATTTGTATATGATTTTGAATAATATTTGGTTTCACGGGAGCTTGCTTAATTTTATTGACTTGATTCGAGAATGACTAACTATGCATTTTGATGCAGAAGATTTTATCACTTCGATTATTTATAATTTATAAAAAATTCTCTAGTTTTATATAAGGCACAAAACCCCTGTTGGAAATAAATTGTTTTTATGATTCTATATTTTTATATTCAACTGATTTGCCGTTTGCTTGTTTCCTATCTACGCCATACTCACGGAGTCGATGGTATTCACTGAGTTTATGAGACTCACACCTCATTTTTCCCCTTTTGCAGATAGGGATCAATCTAGCGTGTAGTCTTCGGCACAATCAATTATTTGCGAATAGGTAAAGGCATATCCTAGCAATTTACTTCGAGTCGCTCCGTTGTCTAGAGTTTAGTGGCATGAAAATTTTTCATATTATCAGTATTGTAAATCCATAAATATGTATAGTTAAAATTTTGTATTTTTAAATTTAACTGCTATTATTGGAAATAGAATATTAATAGTACAATTATTATTATTATTAACCATTTGCCTATTTGTTAGCATATTTAATAAATATTTTGAGAATTTCATAAAGGCTTGTCCGGGACTTGGCGGGATCTTCCGGAGGTCTCGGATGCCAGTAGTGACCGGAGAGGGGTTGCTACAATTGCCAACCACACAAAATTTATCTAATGCTTTGGATAAGTGAGAAATTATGTGTAGTGGAGAAAGAATGCTTGATTTTTAAGCAATTACACATGGACCAATAAAAGCTTGCCATGTGTCAAGTTTAATATTATTTTAACGGTATTATTAAAAAGGCTTAGAAATCTCTAGAAACTCACTCATTTGGCCAGCCATTGCAAGGGAAAAGAGGGAAAGGAAGAAAAAGAAAACCTTAGGTGGAAAATTGGAGTAAAAGTGTTGGAATTCAAGGATTTGATCAAACAAAGGTAAAATTTTTTTGATTTTGCTAGTGATCTACTTTAGCCATACATTTCTTTTCATTTTCCATGCTTAGAACTTGAGATCTCATACTAAACCCATGCTGGCCAAACATCCATGGAGAGGTTTTGGTTCTTGATTTTGCTAGATTTCAATGGAATTTAATATTTTTAGTGGTTTAGAGATTAATGGAATGAAAATCTAGCTAGAAAATGAATTGTTCTTCATTTAACCCATTTTGGCCGAATTTTCTAGGGAGGATATTGTGGCTGAAATTGATGATATTTCATAATATTTTGGTGATATTTGATGTTTGGTGAGGCTAGAAATTAAATGAGAAATTTTAGTGTGAAAATATGAATTTTTGCTCAACGTATAGACATGTGTGATTATTGACCCGGGACTGATAAATCAAATCTCAATCGCAGTTATTGAGGTAATTTAGGTATAATTGGAGTGTAGAAAGTGAAAAGAATTGATTTGGAATTAAATTGGAGATTTTAGCCAATTAGACCTAGTATAGTGCAACTTAGGTCGAATATCATATTTAAGCGATTAATTAGACATTTTGCATCCCATCACATGCATTCATTTAGATTTAGAGAGCCTGAAATAGTTTATGACAAATTGACACAAATTATTGAATTTTGTGTCATGTATGATGTCTAAGTGGTGAGTTATTTGATGAAGATAAAGAGATTACACCGAAAACCGAGACTAGGAGTATTTCTACTCCTGATGCAGTGATTAAACTTATTATCATCTTAATTATCTAGAGTAGTTTTATTCAATTGTGTGATTTTTATTGAAAAATGGGTTTTAAATGGTAAATTATTATGTTTTAGAAGCAATTGTGATTTTATAAAATGATTTTTATAAATCTTCTGGAAAATTGAATCATGGTTTCAAAAATAGAGTAATTGGAGATTGACTGCTTGTGTTGCAAATTAATTGTTTAAATTAAATGGCTTATGACAATGTGGGTATGACTGGCGGGTTTTATAATTGTGTTGAAAATATGAACTGTTTGGTTTGCTTTGATAGTTTACGCAGTAAAATAAATGCTATGTCGTGCTATCGAATTTTATCGATATGGTGGTTATATGTATAATGCGACCACTGCAGTATGCGGGTTCCGTGAATCAGCCTTTTAGAGGGGTACGGTTCCTAGGAAAATATATATTTTTACGTCAGTCAGAGAGACGAGTAGGGTAACTCAGGAGGTATGATTAAAGTTCACTTGGCGTCGAACCACCACGGGGCGATGAACTCCGCTAACGCCAAGGAACGGCTGTATCTTCTATCATGAAAATATGTTTCACGTGCGTATGAGATTTTAACAGCCTTGGCAGACTCGCTTGGATGCTTTGATGACGATCAAGTATCCTCGAGTATGAGTTTTGGCATGAGCCAAGTTTTTATAATATTCATAAGCCATGTTGATGAATTGAATGAAATACAATTATTTTACATGGATTGGGACGAACTTTCATGCTACGAAAAACATGTTGGGATGGGGTATTTTATTTGTCTCCATTTACTTGGCTTTAGATACTTTAGATGGTATCTGTTTACTCACTGGGATTTAATAATCTCACCACCCTCCTTTCCATCTATTTCAGGCTCAGGATATTTTGTAGTTGGTAGATTTTGACAAGGACAACTGTCAGACTTGAATCGGCAAAAGTTGTAGGTTCCCAGCTTTCGATGTTTTTGGTTAGCCGTGGGTCCACGTTTCACTGTAATTTAAACTTTATACTTTGGTCGCCTGCATTATAGTATGTAAGAATATATTTAGCTTTTACGCTGTGAAAATTATTTACCGATAGCTTTATAAATTTGTTTTATAAGAAAATAGATTATTTTATTGAATATTTTTATTATACTCAAATAATTACAATTTTACTTCAAACGAACATTTTAGACTTCTAAATTTATTTTTAATCATGAAATATGTGTTTTCTACTCACTACATTTTAGCCAATTTTGAGATTTTCGAAGAAAAACGACGAAAATGCCCCTATGAGCCAAAAAATAATATTTTATTGTTTTTGATTTGGAAACAACTTATGTTTTCTTGAAATGTGAGATTTAATAATTGTCGCTCACCAGGGAAATGCGAAAGCTGATGCTAAGCCTTGCAGGGTTCCGATCGACATTTCGGGTAATGAGTGCTTATCGGGACGTTGCAGTGGTTTTCATGGGCCCGATGGGAGTTCTGGGTCGTGACACTCTTATTCTCAGTAACCTACCTTCTACTAACGTTAAATAAAAGTTATAAATAGCACCGTCATCTGAATTTGAGATGTTGCCCCAGACACGAGCTGCTGTTGGAAAGATTTTAAGCAAGTTCTCTTAATGAAAGATTGATGTAATGATATACCCCTCTGACTAAGGATGGAGGAAAGTGGAGTATAATATGAGCCATAATTGTTAATGGGAAGAAAATTAGATGACTATGGATTGTAATTGAGGATACTATAAAGGAGCGGTATGATAATTGTAACAAGGGGCATACTTTGATTGGGACGAAAAGTGATAGTTGTGATTCACTTGAGGGTTATAGCTATCAGTATTGAGAGAGGTGTAAACCAATACTCATGCTCATAGAAGTAAGTACACTATACCAATTGAGCTTACTCTGCTTACAAATAAATGGTGTTGGACTTTCAAAATATTTTATATGCAGATTTGTATGGAATCTATGTATAGCGGCTTAGATGGAGCTGGTTTTGATTTCAATTAAGTAACTGTGAGATTCCAAGATTTAGTTTGAACTATTATGATTTATAGTTATAATTGCATGAATTAGCTCAAGGGTGAAAAATCACTGATTAATTGTAATTGAGGTGTGATCATGAAGTAAAAGGCTAGTAAACAATTTGCTCTAAGGATGAGCTTGAATTATGCTATGCTTAGCGTAAAGTCAAAGGATTAAAGGGCTAGTTGTGTATTTGGTAGTTGAAGTTAAATGACTTAGAAATATTGAATCTGGTCTAATGCCATATGGAGTTCTATGATTGAGCTTGATATACAAATTGCTTTAAAGATCGATTTAAAAGCCTATTTAGTTCAAAGTACGGTCTATGATATAAATAATCATTCTTGAAAGTGATTTCTCCAAAGGTAATGGAATTAGAAAATGTGGATTTTTGGATATGCTCTAGGAAGGAGCTTCTACATCCTAAGTTCAAGATATTTTGATCCTATAACTACAAGGGCAAGATGAAATAATTAAGTGAACTATCAATTTTATAAATGTAATTGGTTAAAAACTGATGAGTAAAGTCTAGCGCCCGGCGATAAGTGGTGTGCAATATGATATATACGTAGCTATGAGTAAATTTGGAGATTTTTGCTTAATCAAACTCGTACTAAATGTTATGGTAAAGATATATGAATGCTAGTGGCAAAATAAATACATTAAATCAATGTTTTGATTGTGTACCTGTGATAAAAAGTTAGCCTTGTTAATTGTGGTATAGACTTAGAGAGAAGCCACACGATTGTGAATGATCGTGATAGTAGCCTTAAAGGTAGAAGAATTGCTTTGATAAAGTAAATTCTAACAGCTGCAACGCTACAGTACTGACTACCAAACATTGTAGCGTTAAGAACCCCTTATAGCTAGAAAGCACGAGCAAATTGTGAGTGACATGAAGATGAGACTCACGAGTTGAAGTATATTCATTGGTTTTGATGCCAAGCTTCGTTATTTGGAGTTTTAAGTGCATTGGGGAAGTATTAAGATAAAGATGATAAGTAAATTGAAAATTTTCTTTATTGCCTTATATATATTGGAATATAAGAGAAAGAAAAGTTAAAGAGTTTTTGAGATGGCTATATAAAGATAAATTAACATGTGGAATGTTAAGATGAATAATATGTTGACTAAAGTCAAATCTTAAGAAATAATGAAGACAAGAGATTAAACCTTGTTGAAGGTTAAGGCAAAAGTGAGTAAAAAGTTGGATGAATGTATGAGATATTGATAAGCGATGTCAATACCAAGTGATGAAAGTGTGAATGAAGATTTCAAGAATGATATAGCAAATCAGTTTATATAGAATATTGCAATGAGAATTTACAAATCTTGTCTCAACTTTGTTGAAAGAAAAAGATTAGTAATAACACAAACAAACTACGTGGCATGCTAGAAACCTTTGGAGATAAATTGAAGTATGAGTAGTTGAGCATGCATTTAAATATCTTGGTGAGTAAGTGTATGCCTTTATGGAAATGATATGCTTGGACTATGAAAGAACAAATAAGTGATTAAGTGTTTCAAGAATGTTTAAATACCTTTAAGAAAGAATTATAAATTATACGAGATGAGTATAAGATATGTGGTTTTGAAACTTACTGAGGAGCCAAACGACTGAGTCACGGGTTAAGTGATCACCTGCTGTGAGACATAAGTTTAAGATAGGTATGCTCAAGGAAATACTCAAGAGAAATCCTACCATGGATCTTGTGAAAGCAAGTAATAAGTTCTGTAATTGGCTAAAGAAGAATGATGTTGTATTCGTATGAAAGAGTGGAACAAAGGATAATTGAAATTAACCGTGATAATGAAAATCTCTTAATATATTACAGAAATTGGAATTCAAAAATGCTTGAGGCATACATGATTCAAATGAGTATAAGTCTTAAGTGACAAATTGTCAAGCCTAGCTCTACAATATATTTATTATGCCATTTATACATTAGAAAGCATGTTTGCATACTTGGGTATCTCGAAAATCGCTAAAAGTCGATAATGTACCAAGTGGTACAATTAAGTTGATTTAAGCCTCGAACTAGTTCAAATAGAGATTTTAAGATGAAATTGAAAATTTTAAAACCCCAGAATGATTTAATATGGTGATTCAGAGTTCGAGAATTGATTTGGAGTCAAATTGGAATTTTCATAATGTAGGGGCAAAATGGTCATTTTGCCACTCGAGGGTAAAATTGGAATGTTGGAAGAGGTTTCTGACCAAGATTGATTATTTAGAACATAATTTGAGGTTTAGAAGTGAAAGAATTTTTAATTCTGACTTTTTTCGAGTATAAAGGCAAAATAGTCATTTTGTCGCTCAAGGGCAAAATTGGAATTTTACACCACCATAACACTTGTCAAGGTCATGAATTTCATCTATTATACTTTGGATAAATGAGATATTATGTGTGGTGGTGGGAGAATACTTAATTTTTAAGTTTTGATTTTGGACCAATTAAATGGTGACACATGGCAAGTTTACATCCTTTTATAATTTTCCTTATAAAAGCCAACTTAAACTCTCTAAGCTCACTCTTCATGGTCGGCAAAGTGAAGAACAAAGAGGGAAAGAAAAGAACAAAACCCTAGCTAAGAAGTTCAAGGCGAAATTGGTGGATTTCAAAGAATTAAGCAAGTAAAGGTAAAATTTTTTAATTCTAGCTTGTGATCTACCTTTCCTATGCATTATTTTTCATTTTCCATGGTTGAGAACCAAGTTTGCATGAAGGATTTATGGCTGACCGAATATGTAGAGAGAGGATTTGATGGTGGATTTGATTAGATTTTAAGATATTTTAGTGTTTTTAGTTAATTTATCATGTTTGGAATGGAAACAAAGTAAGAAAAATCACATGTTCTTCACCCACCCACCATTGCCGAATTTTATAAGGAACCTAGAAGTGATGATTTTTGTGATATCTTATATTATGTAGATAGGATTTAATGAATTGTGGTGATGGAAACAAAAAATGGTGATTTTAAGTATAGTTCCTTTAGTAAACAAATTGAATAACAATGAGAAAATTAAGCTCATTGAGGCACTTTGGTGTATTTGGGATCTTGGAATTTTAATTAATATATTTGGAGTCAATTTGGATGTTTTAATTTAATCAAAGGTGGAGAGTTCGAATTAGGTCAAAAACTGATCCATTCCGATCACAATTAAACCTAAGTGGAATACCGATTTTAAATGACTATCCAAACAACCTCATGCATACATAAAGAGCCTGAATTGGTTTTATAACGGTTTGGCACAAATGTAGCAAATTGCTTATTGTGCATTATGTCTAGGTGGAAAATGAGTTTAAATGGCAAATCTTTATGTTTTATAAGCCAAATGTGATGAAATGAAATGATATTATAAATTGTCTTGAAATTGAATGATGGCTTTGAAAATGGAGTAATTGGACACTACTTGCTATGTTGTAAATTATGGGTTGAATTGAATGGCTTATGATAATGTGGGCATGAGTGGCTGGATTGGTAAATGTGCTAAAAATATATGAACTATTTGTTTTGCCTTGATAGTCTGGATAGTGAACTTTTATTCAATTGGTGGGTTATAGATTGGTCACTGCAATGGCGGGTTCCGTGGACTAGCCTATGAGAGGGGCACGGTACACGGTTATATCTTACCTCAGTAGAGAGGCGCGTAAGGTCTCTCTTGGGGTGAGGTTTGAGTGCACTTCATGCCAAACCACCACGTGAGGGTGAGACTTAGCTAACGCAAAGGAACAGCTATGTTCTCAAAATAAAAACATGTTTTATGCGTACATGACTTTTTAATAGCCTTGGTAGACTGGGATGGATATCTCTGATCAAGGTGTCACCGAGTATGAGTTTTGTTGGCACGAGCCAAGTTTTTCAGGAAATCATAAGCCTTGTCGATTGTTTGGGTGAAATGAATCTATTTTATTTGATTGAAATGAGTTCGAAATGCTATGAATCATTTTATGTTAATCTATCTTAACTGTCTCAATTTACTCGACTTCAGATATTTTAGATCATATTTAATTACTCATTGGGTTTATATAAACTCACCACCCTCATTTCCACCCATTTCAGGCTCAGGATAGTTTGTAGATAATTGATATTACAAGGGCTACAGTTGGATTTGCAATCTCAAAAAATGTAAGTTCACAGCCTTCATTACTTTTAGTCATTCGGGGGCCCACATGTCATTGTAAATTAAATTACATACTCTGGTTATCTGTATTACTGTATGTGTGAATTTATTTTGCTTTTACGCTACAAAAATTATTTACGGATAACTCTATAAAATTATTTTATGAGAAAATGGAATATTTTATTTAATATTTTTATTTTATTCTATTAGCTACAATTTCACTATAAATAAATGTTTTAGATATCTAAACTTATTTTTAGTTATGAAATGTGTATTTTTCACTCACATACTACATCTTTGCTGATTTTGAAATTTTTGAGAAAAATGACCAAAATGCCCTTGTGTGGTTGAAATCGCTTTTTGACTGTTTTGATTAGAAAATGGTCCATATCACTTTAAAACATGATTTTAGTAACTATTACTCATAAGGGAAGTGAGAAAACTGGTGTAAAAGCCTTGCGAGGTTTCGATTGGCATTCAAGTTAGGAATGTCTATTAAGACATCGCGGCAGTTGCCACGGGCTCGATGGAAGTTGTTGGTCGTGACACAAATCAATATCAGAATGCAATATGGATATAATGTAATGTAGAGGCATGAAAGATAATCGAGGAAAAAAGGATGACCTTCAAGAATTGTGGTACTGCATAAGATGCAATGATCAAGTCAAGGTAAATCTTTTAAGCATCAATGACAATATAAAGCATACACGCATATTAGATTGCAATTCAATGAAAATGACATTGTGATGCAATGATACATAGTACAAGGAAACTTAAGCATATAATTGGAAATGATAAGAAAAGAGTATATGTATGTAAATGATGTGGAACCATGGATAGACATGATGAGAGTTTGTATGGATTACGTAAGGAGTAAATTGGGGTAAGACGCAAGTTGAATGGTATTTAAAACACATAATGAGAGCAATTTGAAATGGATGATACCTAATGTTCGTAAGTTAAATATGAGAATGTTGACATGAATTATGAAGATTATTCTAGTGAATCTTGGTTATGAATGGGAATGAACAAAGAGAAATTAGTCTGAAGGCACTTAAGAACAAGGACCCTTACACATAGTGAGGAGTGTGGACATCTGAATGTGCGTGTGCATACGTATATGTGGAGTTAGTGATGTACCCAATTAAAGTGAAGAATAGTTTTTAGTGGTTCGAGACTTGAACTCAATATATTTGATGAGTTGTATAATAATGTAACAATCGGGAATCCTATCAGAAGTTGACTTATGGTCACCTAAGGAGTTTTAGTGAAATCGTCAAGGAAATGTAATCTATAGTACGGTTAAGCCATATGAGATGGACTAATAGCATTAAGAAGATTGAGATTTCTTAAATGCAAGGTAAACATGAAGTATGTGGAAATAATTGAAGCCATTAACCTTCACTAACGCTGCGGATATGTACAGGAATGAGTATGGCATGTTAATGATGTCGTAAACTACACAATAATAAATAAGGATATGATGAATAAATGAATGTCGAGAAGTTTGATAAAGAATGAAGTAATAAGATGGTGATTGGTATACAAAAATAAATATAAAATACAATCGAAATTGGTATGATCGAGATGAAGTTATGGTTCAAATTTAATGATAGTAATAGAAGCATGCTTGGTGTTTCAATATAAGAAATAGTGATTGTGAAGATTACTGCTGATCAGATTCTAATGGATAATAATAGACATAAGTGAAGTATTCCAGTTGAACTAGAAGTAAATGAGGTGAACAAATCAAAATTCCCTATAAAGGAGATGACATGGGAAGTCGAGCATCATATGAGAAACCAATACTTCCATATTTTCCCTGAGTTTGATAAGTGAAATTTTGTGGTCAAATTTTTATTTTAAAAGGGGTAGTGCTGTCAAGCCCAACTCTATAAAATATTTGCCATGTCATTCATGTGCTTGGTAGAATGCTTGCATACTTGAAATATCTCGAAAAAATCATCAAAAGTCGGTATTGTACTTACTGGTACAACTAAGTTGAATTAAGCCTCAAACTAATCCAAATAGAGATTTTAAAATAAAATTGAGAATTTTTAAAACCCTAGAATGACTTAATATGGTGATTCGGAGTTCGATGATTGATTTGGAATCAAATTGGAATTTTCATAACGTAGGGGCAAAATGGTCATTTTGCCACCCGAGGTTAAGATTGGAATGTTGGAAGAGGTTTTTGACCAAGATTGACTATTTAGAACATAATTTGAGTTTGAGAAGAGAAAAATTTTAATTCTGACATTTTTCCGAGCATAAGGGCAAAATAGTCATTTTGCTACCCAAGGGCCAAATTGGAATTTTACACCGCCCAACACTTGTCATGCCCATAGATTTCATCCATTAACATTTTATATTAAAGATAATTGAGATATTTTATGTGGTGGTGAAAGAAAGCTAAATTGTTAAGCGTTAAATATGGATCAATGGAATGGTGACAAGCGGCAAGCTTTCATTTCTTTATGATTTACATTAAAAACTAGCACATGACTCTCCCATTTCACTCCCATATGTTCGGCCACACCAAGGAAAAAAAAAAAGAAAGAACAAACCCTAGTTAGAAGAATTCAAGAGAAAATTGTTGAATTTCAAGGAATCAAGTGATCAAAGGTAAGATTTTTCAATTTTAGCTTGTGATCTACCTTTCCTATGCATTATTTTGCATTTTCCATGGTTTAAATCTAAGTTTGCAAGAAGAAACCTTGGCTGGCCGAATATGTAGAGAGAGGATTTGATAGTGGATTTGATTAGATTTTAAGGTATTTTAGTGTTTTTAGTTAATTTATCATGTTTGGAAGGAAAACAAGTAAGAAAAATCACATGCTCTTTAACCACCCTCCATGGCCGAATTTCATAAGGAACCTAGTGATGATGATTCCTTAGATATCTTATGTTATATAGATAGGATTTAATGAATTATGGTGATGAAAACCGAAAATGGTGATTTTTAAATATAGTTCCTTTAGTAAACAAGTTGAATAACAATGAGAAAGTTAAGCTTATTGAGGCACTTTGGTGTAATTGGGATATTGGAAGTATAATTAATATATTTGGAGTCAATTTGGATGTTTTGATTAAATCAAAGGTGAGGAGTTTGAATTAGGTCGAAAACCGATCCATTCCGATCACAATTGAATCAATGTGTAACACCGTTTTTAAGTGGCTATCCAAACAACCTTATGCATTCATATAGAGCCTGAAATAGAGTTATATTGGTATGACACAATATATTGAATTATGTGTCATGTATTGTGTATAGGTGGTGAGCCCTCTAACAAGGGTAAAGACATTGTGCCAAAGGACCAAGAATAAGAGTATTTCGAACTCCTGATACTGTGAGCAACCTTATCATCATCTTGATTATCTAAAGTAAATTTTAATTCGTTTTTGTGATTTTATGAAAAATGAGTTTAAATAGTAAATCTTTATGTTTTATAAGCAAAATGTGATTAAATGAAATGATTTTATAAATTGTCTTAAAATTGAATGATGGCTTTGAAAATGGAGTAATTGGAGACTACTTGCTGTGTTGTAAATTATTGTTTGAATTGAATGGCTTATGATAATGTGGGCATGAGTGGCTGGATTGGTAATTGTGTTGAAAATATATGAATTGTTGTTTTGCCTTGACAGGCTGGTTAGTATTATATTAGCCACGTCATGCTGCTGAATTTTTATTGATATGGTGGATTATATGATTAGCTTACTACAGTGGGCGAGTTTTGTTGACCACCCTATTAGAGGGGCACAATAACCCCGTTATATCTTACGTCGGTATGAGAGGCGCAGAGGGTATCTCCTGAGGTGAGGTTTGAGTTCACTTCACACCGAACCACCACATGTGGATGAGACTCAGCTAATGAGAAGGAACGGCTATGTTCTCAAAATAAAAGCATGTTTTAAGCGTACATGACTTTTTAGCAGCCTTGGCGGGCTCGGTTGGATGGCTCTGATCAAGGTGTCACCGAGTATAAGTTTTTGGCACGAGTGAAGTTTTTTCAAGAAATCATAAGCCTTGTTGATTATTTGGGTGAAATGAATATATTTTATCTGATTGAAATGAGTTCGAAATGCTATGAATCATTTTATGCTAATCTATTTTAATTGTCTCCATTTACTCGACTTTAGATATTTTAGATGATATTTGTTTACTCACTGGGTATATATAAACTCACCACCCTCATTTCCACCCATTTCAGGCTCAGGATAGTCTGTAGATAGCTGATATCGTCAAGGGCTACAGTTGGATTTGCATTTTTAAAAACCGTAGGTTCACAGCCTTCATTACTTTTAGTCATTCGGGGGCCCACATGTCATTGCAAATAAAATTACATACTCTGGTTATCTATATTACTGTATGTATGAATTTATTTTGCTTTTACACTATAAAAATTATTTACAGATAACTTTGTAAAAATTATTTTATAAGAAAATGGAATATTTTATTTAATATTTTTATTTTATTCTGTTAGCCACGATTTCACTCTAAATAAATGTTTTAGATATCTAAACTTATTTTTAGTTATGAAATGCGTATTTTTCACTCACATACTACATTTTTGGCTGATTTCGAAATTTTTGAAAAAAATGACCAAAATGCCCTTGTGTGGTCGAAATCGCTTTTTGACTGTTTTGATCAGAAAATGGTCCATATCACTTTAAAACATTATTTTAGTAACTATTACTCATAGAGGAAGTGAGAAAACTGATGTAAAAGCCTTGCGAGGTTTCGATTAGCATTCGGGGTAGCAATGTCTATCGAGACATTACGGCGATTGTCACGAGCTCAATAGGAGTTCCGTGTCGTGACACTTTGTGTGTCTAATATCTATACCTAAGTGTGCAGGATAAAAGGCCATAAAGAAACAATATTCCAATCTTCCTAATGAGCACTCAATGATGTGATTTGGATAAGGAACAAAGAGGATTAATATAAAGGAAGATCCTTGATGGAACAAGGAAAATCATTGGTTGGACAAAACTCAAAGTGGAGAAGTGGAAGGCTTAAGCTTAGTGAGAAACAGAACAAACTTAGTCGGCCAAGAGAAAAATGTTAGTCGACTAAGTGCTCTCTGTCTGTAACATACACCAAGCCATTATAAGACAAATTAATGGCTATAACCTTCCCCAAACTGTTTTTAATGGTAAAAAATGTTCCAACAGTCATTAGACAACCTTCTCCAACTATAAAAGGATCTTCAAATGCCAAGGAACCAACTTTTGACAACTTTTGCCTTCATTAACAAAGACTTCATCATATTCAAGCCAAGAAAGAGCTAAAAGCTTAAAATTTCTCTTGTATTCCATTGAACCTAAACGTCTATCTTCTGTTATAGTGTTTAGCACTGAACCGTGTACCACTTAGATCAATTGGTGATCATACGTACTTTCTCTTCTACTCATCTTTGTGTTCTTGAAGTGAGGCATTCACTTTAAGTTGTTGTTTTCAAGCTAGGGTGCTTGAAAGTGTAAAGGTTCCAACTTAGCATTGGAAAGTTGGGTGTTGGGTTTTGGTTGAGCCCGTGAAAAACCATTGTAAAGGTTGTGGTTGAGCCTTGGAAAACCACATTGGGGTTTTAGTTGAGCCCGAGAAAAACTAGTGTGAAGGTTGTGGCTAAGCCTTGTAAAAGCCATTGTAAAAGCTTGGTGGAAGCTTGTGAATTCCACTGGTTTTAGTGATTTATTTCAAAATCCTTGGTTGGATAATCAAGGTAGTGGACGTAGGTCTTGCACCAAACCACTATAAATACTTTGTCCATTGCTTTCATTGTTTTACATTCTTTGTTTCGAGATCAAGTCTCAATCTTACTAAAAGAGCCATGATAGTGCTATTCACCCCCTTCTAGCACTCATATTTGGGACCAACAATTGGTATAAGAGCTTATACCCTATTGTCACGACCCAATTTCGTGGGCCATGACCGGCACATGGGCCCAATGAGCTTAGCTCACTAAGCCCAAGCAAGCCTATCCATTTACCTTGCTTAACAAATTTATCAAATCATGCATACACACACACCTTTTCCCGAAAGTGAACATAGCCAAATCACAATGGCATTATCGATAATAATATACATGTACTATACCATTCATGTATTTAGCAATTTACAGTGCATACACATATTTACATTGTTGGAGTGTTGTCACGACCCAATTCCCGGGCCATGACCGGCGCAAGGACCCAATGAGCATAACTCACTAAGCCCAAGCAAGCCTATTGTCACTTACTTCACTTACTGTATTCCACATATTCTCGTGTGAGGCATCCACACGTAATGCACCCAGTGTGCATACAATGCCAATTAACCATGGCACATCCAATCACACATACACACACACACCTTTTCCCGGGTGTGAACACAGCCAAAACACAATGGCATTATCAACATTAATATACATGCACTATACCAGTCATGTATTTAGCAATTCACATTGCTTACACATATTCACAATCATACCAGTCAAATATAAACTCCGACAATGTACATTACATGTACATATCCATCATACAAAAACCCAAGACTACCAGCGGAGACATGTACAATAAAACGGGCAGCTATTGAATGCCAGACACCTACCAGGAGATGGACTACTGTGATCCCGCAATCTAGGAATCTACAACCTCCTGATCTGAAAACATGAATTTTTGAAAACGTGAGTATAAAACTCAGTGAGCAAACATTAGATAGGAACAAGCAATAATGTCCGGAAGGGTTATAAAATATGATGCACACATTTGAAACACATTCATTTTTGTCCAATTAATTTTCCAACCCTTCCCCTCATTTAATTTGATTATTAATTGAATAACAGTCAATTTCATGCGCAATCACACAAATATCACCATTCTCTCACCAGCTCATGTGCACCTCGTGCACTAACAATATCACTCAATCTCACCAGCTCATAGCTGGAGTCATAATCATCATGTGCACCATGTGCACTCACCAGCTCATGTGCACCCCCACATCGGGCACATAGCTAGAGTCATCATCATGTGCACCATGTGCACTCACCAGCTCATGTGCACCCCCACATCGGGCACATAACTAGAGTCATCATCATGTGCACCATGTGCACTCACCAGCTCATGTGCACCCCCACATCGGGCACATAGCTGGAGCTACAGTGTGCATTCCCTCACATCGTGTACAAACCATATTTTCCACATCCAATCTCACCAACATGAGCCTTTCCCATATCATGCACATGCACAGTTGCATATATACATCAACCATAACAAATGTCAATTCATCACACATATTCACACATATGTGACAATAGATTATAAGAACACATAATGTCATGCATACCACATAATTCCATCACTTAAAATCATTTTTTATCCAAAGGCTTGTTCCCAGCACACATATTTTTAAAAACTTTGAATAAATCATTTAGTCATTCATTTCAATACAATGTGCATTTCCCAAATATTTTGAAATGCAAGTCCACTCACCGTCTCACAAATATCCGGATTCCGGACGCTCTCGGATTAAAAATCCTCAGTCACGATCCCTTTTCATTTCTCGGTCTTCTCACCACCTTAACACAAAATAAAATCAAGAAATTTACTATAATGCCCCCAACTAATATAAACTAATTTAAATTACTAGCGTGTGATACGTGAGAGCAAAAATCGCGTCCAATTATCGCTTGAACGCGGTATTGCCTAACTTCGACCGTTCAGTCGATAAATTGGCCATTAAGCCCGATTCAATTCCAAATTGATCCATTCTTTTTCTAATACCTTAATTCATCCCATATCATGTAATTGATGCCAATTTCAGCATCCTACCCTTTCCAATTCCTTATGGAAAAATTCGGCCAATGCAGTGCATTAGCACTGAAAATTTTTCTACTACATTTTTCACTTTAATTTATCATTTTCCAATTTCTTTCATTTCAAATGGAACCATTTCATTTGAAATGAGACAATTCCTCATGCAGTCACTACACACTAGGTTCGGCCTAACAAAGAACAACCATGGAATTCAATTTCTTTCTTCCATATTTCTTCATAATCATGCTTAACTACCTCTAACTACTAACATAGTCTAAATTCAATCCAATCCAACAATCCTTCCTCATCCATACCCATTTTTCAGAATTAAACTCTTCATGATATCTCCATAATAAACCATAGAAATCAAGAACAAAAGCATTGGTAAGGTAAATCACAAGCCAAAGTAAAGATTGATTACCTTTATTTTGTTTGAATCTTGGAAAAACACTTCAAATCTATGGATTTTGGCCTAGGTTTTATGTTTTTCTCTTTGGTTCTTCTTGTTTTTCCTTCAATCGGTTTTTGTTCCAGAAATTAGAGAGAGAAAATGAGGCTAAGGCTGATTTTTATAGCTTAAATAATAAAATATAAAAGCTTGCCACGTGGCATCACGTAATTGGCCCGTTTTTTTTGACTTTTTGACTTTTTCTCCCATTTGATCTCCACCACTTGATTCATCAAGTCAACATCTGATCCAAGGTTGACCATGGCTGGAAAAATTTATTCTGGTAGTGGAAAATTACCGAAATGCCCCCGAGATGGCAAAATTACGATTTTGCCCCTATACTCCGAAATGTCCCGAAATTTCATTATTTTCACTGTCCAACCTCAAATATCACTAATATAAATCAATATTACCCAATTAGGGTAAAATCCTTTCAAAAAAATTCACATTTAGCACTCCGGTGGTAAAATTACCATTTTACCCTTGTGCTCTAAAAATATCGAAAATCACCATTTTACACTGCTAAACATCATTTTATGATTATGGGATCATAACTGTGTGTCACATAATTATTTTTAGTCCACTGTGATCAAATCTTGGTTAAAAATCTCTATAAATCAACAAATGAGAAAATGACCGTTTTGTCCTTAACCGGTCAATTTTCCCGATTGACTCCAGACTGGACCTTGAACTCCGAATCACTATTCTGACCTATTCTGTGGGTCTCAGAATTTTGAAATTCCCCTTAGAATTTCCATTAAACTAGGTTGAAGCTCGATTTAACTTAATTGTACCATTAGGTACAATACCGGTTTTCTAATCAGCTTAGACAGGGTCTCACAAGTGTATTCACAATACAAAAAGACCCATGACTTCCAGCGAAGACATTTACAAGAAAATGATTACTATCGAATGCCAGACACATACCCAAGAGACGAACTCACGAGGACTCTTTGATCTAGGATTCAATAGTCTCTTGATATGAAAACATGAATTTTTATAAAACGTGAGTACGAAACTCAATGAGTGAATATTAGAGGGGAACAAGCACTAACCATAGGAAGAGTTAAGAACCATGAGGCACTCATTTAAAAACAAGTCAATTTTCATTAAAACCCCTTTTTCCTTAACCCAAAATTTGTTATGCATTCAAGGATAAAGTATCCATGAATTTACGCCAATCATTCTAGCAAGATAGCAAAATTAACGGTTTATCACAAATCATCATAGAACAGGGGTTTCACATACCATACAATCCCATATATGCATATATATCACGTACAATTTCATTCACACATATATACATCAAATCATGAGCAATTATATACACTGCCAAGTCTTCACTGTCCTTTGTGGTAAAAAGAGACATTTATCACAGCACTTGGCAAGCGAAGACCACTCAGTATCGCTGCCAAGCTCCTAGGTAGAGACCTTTTGGGGCACTAGGCAAAGGGATCACTCAGCATCCCTTCCAAGCTTCTAGGCAAAGGGGTCACTCAGCATCCCACTTTGCACACCATTACAGGCATGTGCATTATCCACTCCATTACCGGTGTTGCACTTCCCACTCCGCACATGCACGGTAGTAATTATCACAATCTTTGTCTTTAAACCGACATTGTACTTCCCACTCCGCACATGCACGGTTACATCAAATTCGCCAAAATTTATTAATAATGCATATCAGCATAATATAAGGGTACACAGATTCAGTACACTTAATTTCACATAAATTTCTCAACAATACATGTAGGCATTATACAGATATACACAAGTACATCGTAATCATATTGAACATCATAGAAATATTTTTCATTAAAAGCTTGTTCCCAAGTTCCCTTTCCCTTTAAAAAGAGTTGAATAAAATCATTCAAGCATTTTATTAAAGTACATTCATATTCCCAAAATTAATTTGAAATGCAAATTCACTCACAAATTTCCTGGAGTCGAATTTTGGCACTTTGACTGTTAATTCTCGGGTGTGACTTTCTTACCTTTATCCAAGGGCTCACCACCTTGATAATTTGCACAATAATTTAGTCACTACATTTGGGTTAATTAGGTATAAAATTAACCTATTTTCCATATGAATGCATTAAATGTTTGGGTAACCGCTTAATTTCGACAGTGACCTAATTCGGTCGATTACCCGGTAAATTAGCCAATGCATCCGATTTGACTCCAAATTGCTCCATTCTTTTTCTAATACTTCAATTCATCAAATACGATTTAAATAATGCCAATTTCAACATTAAAACCTTTCCATTTCTTCATGGAAAAATTTGGTCATTACAGTGCACTAACACCGTAATTTTTCGTATTTAACTTTTTCACCTTAATTCATCATTTTCCAAACCATTTCGCTTGAAATAAAAACAATCCCTCACACACACACAACATGCTAGGTTCGGCCATTGAAGGTTTCTAGGAAAAATAGATTTTTTTCTTACGATTTTGCTTCTAAACATGCTAAACTATCTCTAAACATCAACATATCTCAAAATTAGACAATTCCAACATCATTTCTCTCTCCATACCCATTTGACCAGCCATGATTTCCCCATGAAAGCATGCTTTTCAACCATGAAAATTAAGGGAAAATGCATGGGAAAAATAAATCTCAAGCTTAATCAGAGAAATCTTACCTTTTTCACTTGATTTCCTTGAAAATTCACACTTTTCTCTTGAATTTCTTTCCACCTAGGGTTTGTTCTTCTTTCCCTTTTGTTTTCTTGCCAAGGCCGACCCTTATGAGAGAGAAATGGTGGTGTGGGCTGATTTTTATAGTTTAATAATAAAATATTATAAACTTGCCACGTATCACTTTCATATTTGTCCAAAAATTTTAATTATTTGACTTTTTCACTTAAATTCTCCACCACATATTTATGCCATGCTTATCCATTCCCTATATGAATAAAATCCACAAATTTGACCAGTGTTGGGGGTAAAAATTTACCATTTTGCCCCTATGCTCCAAAAACACCTGGAATTAAAATTTTCTACTGCCAAACCCCACATTATACTCCATATGATCAATCTTGAGCAAATGTGGTCAAAATTTTTTCTAAAAATTCCCATTTTGTCCTTGAATGGTAAAATGACAATTTTGCCCTTAATCGATCAATTTTCCCGATTAACCCCAAATCGGACCTCGAACTCCGAATCACCCTTTTAAATCATTATGTGGGTTTTAGAATTCTGAAATTCCTCTTAGAATTTCTATTTGAACTAGTTCAAGGCTTGATTTAACTTGGTTGTACCACCCGTTACAATATCGTCGTTTAACGAGCTTGACAGGGTCTTACATTCTCCCGCACTAATAAAAATTCAATCCCCGAATTTAAATTCAATGTAAGATAGCTTACCTTTATGTATCAAAGAGGTGTGGATGCTTTGTCCGTATTTCCTCCTTAGCTTCCCAAGTCACCTCTTCAGTAGTGTGATTACGCCACAACATCTTACTGAAGCCACATCTTTCTTAAGTCCTTCCCACCAATACACCTATTTTAGATCTTGATACATCTTTGTAGCCCCTAGATGTATCACATAGGTTGCCATGTGAGCCTCTTTCATTATCTCTCTCCTTAATCCATCATTATCCGACACATAGAGCCTAGTTTCATACCTTAACACTCCATCTGTGCCCTTGATAAACATATTTTCTTTTTTTCCTTGAGGAACCTCTAGGACCTTAGCTATGAACTCATCTTTACTTTGTGCTTCTTTAATTCGGTCCATTAGGACAGGCTTCACTCTAAAATGTGCTTGCAATGCATTTGCCTCGGGAAATTTTGAAATGCACACCTATGTCTCCCAAGCTATGCATTTCTCTAATAAAAAATCTCCTGTCTGTGGAGATATGTGCTAGGCTACCCATCGATTTTGGACTTAAGGCATCTGCCACTACATTAGCTTTACCGGGATGGTAAAGAATAGTACGATCATAATCTTTTAATAACTTCATCCACCTACGCTGCCTCAAGTTAAGATCCCTTTGCTGAAATACATATTTCAGACTTTTGTGGTCTGTGTATATTTCACAAGTTTCACCATACAAGTAATGTCTCCATATTTTTAAGGCAAACACAATTGCTGCCATTTCCAAATCGTGTGCAGGGTAATTCTGCTCATGCCTTTTAAGTTGTCTCGATGCATATGCAATCACCTTTTTATGTTGCATTAACACGCATCCTAAACCAACCAATGAGGCATCACAAAATACTATATAACCCCTTGTGACTTATGGTAAGCTCAACATTGGAGCTATGGTGAGACATGTTTTAAGCTTCTCAAAGTTATTCTCGCAAGCATTTGACCACTCAAATTTCGTATCCTTACATGTCAGCTTGGTCAAAGGGGCAGCTATTCTGGAGAAATCCTTAACAAAGTGACGATAGTAGCCTGCCAACCCTAAAAAGCTTCTAATCTCTGTAACTGATGTTAACCTTAACCACTTCTCCACTACCTCGACTTTCTTTGGATCCACTTGTACCACATCCTTAGAGATCACATGTCCTAAGAATGCAACATTTTCAAGCCAGAACTCACATTTGGAGAACTTGGCATATAATCAATGCTCTCTCAAAATCTGGAGCACTATCCTAAGATGTTGCTCATGCTCCTCTCGACTCCTCGAGTAGATCAAGATATCATCAATGAACACCACTACAAACTTATCCAAATAGGGGTTGAACACTCGGTTCCTTAAATGCATAAAGCCGCAGGGGTATTTGTAAGCCCAAACGACATCACCAAGAATTCATAGTGCCCATACACGGTTCGAAATGCTGCCTTTGGCACATCCTCATTTCGGATTCTCAATTGATGATACCTAAACAGCAAATCGATCTTAGAGAAACATTGTGCCCCTTGTAGCTGATCAAACATGTCATCTATTCTTGGGAGGGGGTACTTATTCTTCACTGTCACCTTATTAAGTTGTCGGTAGTCAATGCATAATCTAAGTGACCTATTTTTCTTCTTTACAAATAGCACCGGTGCTCCCCATGGTGAGACACTGGGGCGAATGAAACCTTTATCTAACAAATCCTCCAACTAATCCTTGAGCTCCTTAAGCTCTGTCGGTGCCATCCGATACAAGGGTATAGATATGGGTCAAGTATCAGAAATCAAATCTATACAAAACTCAATCTCTCGTTCTGGAGGTAAACCCGGTAATTCCTCGAGAAATACATCCACAAACTCGTTCACTATCGATACTTGACTTATATGTCCCACCTTTGCTTGGGTATCCCTCACAACAGCCAAGTAACCTTGACAGCCCTGCCTCAATAATCTTCAGGTAGATATGACTGATATCAAATTGGTCAGAGTATTGCTTTTATCCTCCTAGATGCTAAATGATGGCTCATCCAGGAAATCAAATCTCACTAACTTATGATAACAATCTACACTAGCATGACAAGGTAACAGCCAGCCCATTCCAATATCACATTGAAATCCAAGGTATCTAACACCACTAAATTCACTAGGGTGTTTTTATCCTTGATTTGGACTATGCAGGACTTACATTATCATTCAGCCATAAATGCCTCATTTAAAGGAGTAGACACCACTAATTGTTCTTCTTTCTTAACACAATCTTTATCCAATCGAAGTGCAAAGCATGGAGAGATAAAAGAATGAGTAGATCCATGGCCAAACAATACTCTAGCATCCATATTACAAATGGAAAAAGTACTTGAAACTACTGCATTGGACGTCTGAGCCTCTTGGCGAGTTAAAGCATATACCCTTGCCTGGCCTCCCCCTGCAGAACCTTGGCATCTAGACCCAAATGGTCTACCTCGAGAGGAAACACCAGCACCTCTATCTTTCGTCGCACTAACCTCCTGGCCAGTTGAGAAAACTACCGAAAGAGTAGATAAAGCTGGCTGAGTAGAACCGTGAACAAAACCTTGTGGTTGTTGGGCCATTGGGCAAGTCCTCCAAATATGCCCAAGTTGGCCACAATTAAAACAAGTTCTTACAGGAAAATAACATTGTCCTCTGTGTCGTTTTCCACAATTATCACAAAGAGGAATGGCCTGACTATTTTTCCTTAAATCTTGTGGTTGCCTCATTCCACTAAAAATGTTCTGCCCTAGCCCAATGCTAGCACTCGTCACATCACTTCCCTGTTGGGGGAACCATGATTCCTTCTATGGACCTTGATGGCTAGAAAATGAAATTCCACAACCGAAATTTCTACGACCTTGATAACCCTCTATCTTGGCCTTTTTTATCTTATCTCTTGCTGCCATACTCTCACTCTCTAGAGGTTGGTGGTCGGTCTGATTTTACGAACTAGGGAACACTTGCACTGCATGTCTCCCCTCTATTACCTTTTGTATATCATCCATATAGGCTGTCAACATCTCTATAACCCGTTTAACTCTCTGCAGACCTGCTGCTAAATCCTCAATAGTATTGCCTCTAGTTGGTGGCCTATCTGCATCACTTGCAGGTCGGCTCTCCTCTCTCTTACTCTCGGGCGTATCCATCCTTATCGGCCTAGTGGCCCTACCATGTCTACCTTGCCCTCTACGGGTAGATACCCGTGGCCTCTCAGTCATCTCAATGGGGACATCTTGTTCCCCTATCCGTCTTAAGGTGGCCCATGTCTTAGGTGACATTTTTACCTAGACAAGAGCAAGCACCTTTTGTTAAACACATTTAAGGATATACGGTGGTTTCTAAGATAGGGAATTTATGCAGTCTCTTGATTATGAAATGTGTCGTGGCTCATAGTTCATAATCATAGATCCCACATAAAGACCTGACTCTCTGCTGGACCAAACAAGAACACCCTAGGACCTAGCAACCTAGGCCTTTGATAATAACATTGTCACCACCCAATTTTGCGGGCCATGACTGGCGCATGTGTCACGACCCAATTTTCAGGCCATGACCGACGCATGGACCCAATGAGCATAGCTCACCAAGCCCAAGCAAGCCTATTTTCATTTACTTTACTTATCGTACGACCATGTGATGCATACACACGTAATGCACCTAGTGTGCACACAAAGCCAATTCATAATGGCATTATCAATAAAATATACAAATACATACTGTTCAAGCATGTAACTTGATAATGTACGTTACATGTACATATTCACAATACAAAAGGCCCATGACTTCCAGCGGAGAATTTTACAGTAAAAGAAATGGGTTGCTACTGAATGCCCACCTTCTAACTAGGAGATGCACTACATGGACTCCTCCAACTAGGGTCGAACAGTCTCCTGATTTGAAAACATGAATTTTTAAAACGGTGAGTACAATTCTCAGTGAGTGAATATTAGAAAGGAACAAGCAATCTTAACTAGGAAATTTGACAATATGATGCATCGGTTGAAAATGAGAGAGTTATTGATCTAACTAATATTTGAACCCTTTCCACTTAACCCGGGATTTATTCTAGCTAGATAGCAAAATCAACAATTATCGCTACAGCGGTAAGGCATTCTTGCTACAGCGAAGCATAATCATAACTCGTCGTTAAACGAAGGTTTCTCTCAACCGTATGAGGGTTTTGTGTTAAACCCCTTTTTCCTCAATTTAAAGCAATTCGCATACTATACAATCACACATATATTAAGCAATTTACATACCATACAATCACACATATATTCACAAAGATAAGAACAATCATATACACCGCCAAGTCTTCACTGTCCTTGGTGGTAAAAGAGACATTTATCAGAGCACTTGCAGGCGTTACGAATCGCCGTCCCTATAAGCCTTTGGACGGATAATCATTCTTCACCAAAGTTCACGCATGAAAATTTCCAAGAATCGTGGATGTTACGTGTCGCCGACCCCACTTTGCTCAACTCTGAATTTCTAGGAAATTGTGAGCGCTACGTATCGTCGACCCCACTTTGCTCAACTCTGAATTTCTAGGAAATTGTGGGCGCTACGTATCGCCATCCCCACTTTGCTCAACTCTGAATTTCTAGAAAATCGTGAGCGCTACGTATCATCGTCCCCACTTTGCACACCTCTGAATTTCTAGGAAATCGTGGGCACTACGTATTGCCATCTCCACTTTGCACACCATTACGGGCATGTGCATTTCCTACTTCGCACGTGCACGATTACATCGAGTTCACATAAATTTCTTAACCATACATGTAAGCATCATATAGATGAGCAATATTCAACGCAATCAAATTTCACATTAATAAATAATATTTCATGAAAAGCTTGTTCCCATGGTACCCATTCTTTTTAAAGAAGATTGAATAAAATCATTCAAGCATTTTATTCAATAAGTTCATATTTCCCAAAACCATTTTTGAGATGCAAATTCACTCATAGGTTTTCGGGTGTACTCGGACTAATGGTCCTCGGGCGCGATCTCTTTGCCTTTTTCGAAAATCTCACCACTTTGACACAGAATAAAACTAGAGAATTTACTATATTGCCCCTAAGCTAATATAAACTAACTTAAATTACTAGTGCATGATATGTAAATGCGAAAATGTGTCCGAATATCGCTTAATCGCGATATCGACTAAATTTGGCCGATCACCCCATTAATTGACAATTATGTGCAAATCACCTCCAAATTACTTCATTCCTCCTCTAATATCTTAATTCACCAATCACATTTCAAATAACTAAATTTCAACATTGAAATCCCTCAATTCCTTCATGGAAGAATTCGGTCATTACGGTGCACTAGCACCGTGATTTTTCCTAATCACTTTTCTCACTTAATTCTTCATTTTCCTAATTCATTTTCCTTGAAATTTACACAATTCCTCCTTGATATTCAACCCTTATGGTTCAGCCAATGAAGGATCCTAGAGCAATTGAATGTTTTTCTTTTATTTTTGTTCATAACCATGCTTAATTATCACTAAACATTAACATAGTCCAAAATCAAGCCAATCCAACATAAATTTCTCTTCCACCCATTTTTCAGAATTGAATTCATCATGATAACTCAATATTCAACCATGGAAATTAAGAACTAAAGCATGGGTAAGCTAGGTTTAAAGTAAATCTAAAGAAATTTTACCTTTGTTTGGCTTGATTCTTGAAAAACCCTTAAATTCCCTTGATTTTTGGCTAGTTTTCTTATTTTTCCCCTTTGTTCTCTTTTGTTTCCCTTCAATTCTGGTTCATGCCAATTTTGGTGAGAAAAAGTGAAGGTTATAAGCTGATTTTATAGTTTAATAATAAAAACTAATGGCTTGCCACATGGCATAATGCCATTGACTGATTTTTTTAACTTTTTGACATTTTCTATTGAATTTTCCTCCAAAATTATTCTTGTATTTATCCAATCCTACCACAAATAAAATCACTTGGTCTTGCCAAGTGCTGGGGTGAAAAATTTACCGATTTGCCCCTTGGGTGAAAAAATTACGATTTTACCCTTATACTTCGAAATGTACTAGAATTACATTATTTTCACTTTCTAACTTCAAATAACACTAATATTGATCAATCTTAATCAAATGGGGCAAAAATCTTTTCTAAAATTTAAAGTTTGGTCCTCTAATGGCAAAATTATCATTTTGCCCTTATACTCCAAAAATGCCGAAAATCACAAATTTTCACTACTAAACTTCATTTTATACTCCAATAATCATAATTATATTTCATATAATTATTCTTGATCAAATGTGATCAAATCTTTGTTAAAAATCTCCATTTTATCATCAAATGGCAAAATGACCGTTTTGTCCCTAATTGGTCAATTTTCCCGATTAACTCCAAACTGGACCTTGAATTATGAATCACTATTCTAAGTCATTTTGTGGGTTTTAGAATTTTCAAATTCCTCTTAGAATTTCTATTTGAACTAGTTCAAGGCTCAATTTAACTTGGTTGTACCACTCGGTACAATACTGTCTTTTAATCGAGCTTGACAAGGTCTCACAACATGGGCCCAATAAGCATAGCTCACTAAGCCTAAGCAAGCCTATCCATTTACCTTGCTTAACAAATTTATCAAATCATCCATACACACACACACCTTTTCCTGAGTGTGAACATAGCCAAATCACAATGGCATTATCGATAATAATATACATGCACTATACTAGTCATGTATTTAGCAATTTACATTGCATACACATATTTACATTGTTGGAGCGTATTCACAATACAAAAGGACCCATGACTTCCAGCGGAGACATTTACAAGAAAAATGTTACAATCGAATGCCAGACACATGCCCAGGAGACAAACTCACGAGGACTACTCGATCTAGGATCCAATAGTCTCTTGATCTGAAAACATGAATTTTATAAAATATGAGTACGAAACTCAGTGAGTGAATATTATAGGGGAACAAGCACTAACCACAGGAAGAGTTAAGAACCATGATGCATTTATTTAAAAATGAGTCAATTTTCATCAAAACCCCTTTTTCCTTAACTTGAAATTTATTATGCATTCAAGGATAAAGTATCCATGAATTACGCCAATCATTCTAGCAAGATAGCAAAATTAACTGTTTATCACAAACTGTCACATAACAAGAGTTTCACATACCATACAATCCCATATATGCATATATATCACGTATAATTTCATTCACACATATATACATCAAATCATGAGCAATTATATACACCGCCAAGTCTTCACTGTCTTTGGTGGTAAAAAGAGACATTTATCAGAACACTTGGCAAGCGAAGACCACTCAGTATCGCTGCCAACCTCTTGGGTGAAGACCTCTCGGAGCACTAGGCAAGGGGATCGCTCAGCATCCTTCCAAGCTCTTGGGCGAAGAATTATCAGAGCTCTAGGCAAAGGGGTCACTCAACATCCCACTTTGTACACCATTATAGGCATGTGGATTATCCACTTTGCACACCATTACAAGCATGTGCATTATCCACTTTGCAGACAATTACAAGCATGTGCATTATCCACTCCATTACCGGTATTGCATTTCCCACTCCACACATGCACGGTAGTAATTATCACAACCTTTGTCATTAAACCGGCATTGCACTTCCCACTCCGCACATGCACGGTTACATCAAATTCACCAAAATTTATTAATAATGCATATCAGCATAATATAAGGGTACACAAATTCAATAGACTTAATTTCACATAAATTTCTCAACAATACATGTAGGCATCATACAGATATACATAGGTGCATCGTAATCATATTTAACATCATAGAAATATTTTTCACTAAAGGCTTGTTCCCAAGTTCCCTTTCTTTTTAAAGAGAGTTGAATAAAATCATTCAAGCATTTTATTCAAGTACATTCATATTCCCTAGACCAATTTGAAATGCAAATTCACTCACAAATTTTCAAGAGTCGAATTTGGGCACTTCGACTGCTAATTCTCTGGTGCGACTTTCTTGCCTTTATCAGAGGACTCACCACCATGACAATTTGCATAATAATTTAATCACTACATATGTGTTAATTAGGTATAAAAATAACCTATTTTCCATATGAATGCATTAATTGTTCGGGTAACCGCTTAATTTCGATGGTGACCTAATTCGGCCGATTACCCGATAAATTAGCCAATGTGTCCAATTTGACTCTAAATTGCTCTATTCTTTTTCTAATACCTCAATTCATCAAATACCATTTAAATAATGCCAATTTCAGCATTAAAACCTTTCCATTTCTTCATGGAAAAATTCGGCCATTATAGTGCACTAACACCGTAATTTTTCGTACTTAACTTTTTCACTTTAATTCATGATTTTCCAAACCATTTCCCTTGAAATAAAAACAATCCCTCACACACACACAACATGCTAGGTTCGGCCATTGAAGGATTCTAGGAAAAATGGATTCTTTTCTTACGTTTTTCTTCTAAACATGCTTAACTATCTCTAAACATCAACATATCTCAAAATTAGACAATTCCAACATCATTTCTCTCTCCATACCGATTTGACCAGCCATGATTTCCCCATGAAAGCATGCTTTTCAACCATGAAAATTAAAGAAAAATGCATGAGAAAAATAAATCTCAAGCTTAATTGGAGAAATCTTACCTTTTTCACTTGATTTTCTTGAAAATCCACACGTTTCTCTTGAATTTCTTTCCACCTAGGGTTTGTCCTTCGTTTCCCCTTTGTTTTCTTGCCAAGGTTGACCCTTATGAGAGAGAAATGGTGGTGTGGGCTGATTTTTATAGTTTAATAATAAAATATTATAAACTTGCCATGTGTCACTTTTTTATTCGTTTAAAATTTTAATTATTTAACTTTTTCACTTAAATTCTCCACCACATATTTATGCCATGCTTATCCATTCCCTCCATGAATAAAATCCACAAATTTGACTAGTGTTGGGGATAAAAATTTACCGTTTTGCCCTCGGGTGGGAAAATTATTGTTTTGCTCCTGTGGTGGCAAAATTATCGTTTTGCCCTTATGCTCCAAAAACATCGAGAATTAAAATTTTCCACTGTCAAACCTCACATTATACTCCATATGATCAATCTTGATCAAATGTGGTCAAAATCTTTTCTAAAAATTCTCATTTTGTCCTTAAATGGCAAAATGATCATTTTACCCCTGATCGGTCAATTTTCTCGATTAACCCCAAATTAGACCTCAAACTCCGAATCACCATTTTAAATCATTCTGTGGGTTTTAGAATTCTCAAATTCCTTTTAGAATTTCTATTTGAACTAGTTCGAGGCTCGATTTAACTTGGTTGTACCACCCGATACAATACCGTCTTTTAACGAGCTTAACAAGGTCTCACACCCATTCTTAAAGCTCTAACACCCTTAGGGAGGGTCCTATGGCTTTTCAAAAATTAGTTGTAGTTGAGAGACAATCAAGAAACAAACCACCTCTGTTTGATGGCTCTAATTATCCTTATTGGAGCACTAGAATGTCTATATACATCAGAGCTATAGATTATGAAATGTGAGATGTCATCACTGATGGTCTTTTTATTTCATAAACTATAAATGTAGTTACAAATGAGTTGACGCCTAAACCAAGGACTGAACGGATCGAGGTTGAAACTAAGAAAGTCCAAACCAACTTTAAGGCAATCAACACCTTACATTGTGGCCTGACCCCCACAGAATTCAACAAAGTTTCAAGTTGTACTATAGCTAAACAAGTGTGGGACAAATTTAGGATCATTCATGAAGGGACTTTTCAAGTTAAGGAGTCCAAATTAGCCCTCATAACACATAACTATGAGATGTTCAAAATGAAGCCTAGTGAAGACATCACCAGCATGTTTGATAGGCTTACGAACATCACAAATAAACTCAACCAATTAGGAAACCCTATCCTTGAGCATGAATTGGTAAAAAAACTTCTTAGAAGTCTACCTAAATCGTGGAACCCAAAAGTGACTGCCATCAGAGAGGCAAAAGATTTAAATATCATCACACTTGATGAAATATGCGAGTCTCTCCTCACTTATGAGCTAGAACTAAAGGAAGAAAAAAAGGAATATAGGAGAAAAGTAAAAGAAAAGAAGAAAAACATTGCACTTAAAGCCAGCATCCTTGAAGAAGAGCTGGAAGAGCTCTCATGCGATGACGATGATGAGCTGGTACTGGTTGCAAGGAAATTTAGAAAACTGATGGGCAAAAGAAACAAGAGATTGACAAGAAAAGGCTTCAGAAAAGATTCAGGATGTTCATAGAAAAGAAAAAAAAATGATTCAAACAAAAAGAAGGAGCTGATTTGTTGTGAGTGCAAGAAACCAGGTCATTTCAAGTCTGAATGTCCATTGCTGAAAGAAGAAACTCCAATAGAAAAAGGTAATGGTTGCTGCAACTTGGTCTGATAGTGACTCAAGCATTGAAACTGATGAGGAAAGCTCAAAAGAAGGAGCAAATATTTGTCTAATGGCCAAAGATGATGATATAGAGGTATGCTCATCACCTTGTGATAATTCAATGAATGATTTACAAGATGAGTATGACAATTTATGTGATAAGTTTGAAAGCCTGTTTTAAAAATACAAAACCTTGAAGAAAAAGGCAAGATTCCTCGAAAAAGATTTAGAGAAAATAAAACATGAATTCAACTCTGTTTTTTAGCAAAGGAAATTTTTGCAAATTGAGTTGGAACATTCAAAAACAGATATTGAAATTATGAAGGCAGAATTGGAAAACAAATTTGCTGCTTTGCAAAAAGTTCTTGATGAAAATACAGCACTTAAGTGTTTGAATAATGATTCTTTAAAGAAAAATTCTTATGTTAAAAGGAAACATCACAATGCATTAGCTAGATGCTACTATTGTGGAAAATATGGTCATTTATCTTATGAATGTGTTAAAGGTAAAAACCAGTAGAAAACCAGAAAAATTTGGGTGCCAAAAGTTCTTTTATTGCCACTAACACTCAAGGACCCATCAAAGTGTGGGTACCTATCAAGAAGAACCGAACAACTCTTTTGTAGGTTGAGCAGCACCTAAATGAAACATGTTCAAAGGCTCAACACAAGAAGAAGCAGCTATGGTACATGGATAGTGATTGCTCTCGACACATGACAGGGGATGAAATGTTGTTTGCTCAACTGGACAAGAAAAAGGGAGGCACTGTGTCTTTTGGAGATGATTCAAAAGGAAAAATCCAAGGGATAGGAACAGTTGGTAAGAACTCTCATACTCAAATTAGTCATGTGTTGCTTGTTAAAGGCTTAAAACATAATCTCTTGAGCATCAGTTAGCTATGTGACAAAGGATTTAAGGTGTGTTTTAAATCAAATAAATGTGAAGTAATAGATATAGGCACCAACAAAATTACCTTCATAGGAAAAAGGTTGAAAAACATGTATATTATCTTTCTTGAAGATCTAGAAAAGAATAGTGAAATGTGCTTAGTAGCAAACACTAAAAATGATAGCTAGTTATGGCATAGAAGACTAGGACATGTAAGTTTAAACACAATGACAAAGCTGATTAAGAAAAACTTAGTTGTTGGACTACCTAGCATTAAGTTTGAAAATGATAAAATATGTGAAGCTTGTCAATTAGGAAATCAAGTAAGAACTTCTTTCAAAACTAAGAATGTTGTGTCAACATGTAGACCTCTTGAAATTCTACACATTGATCTCTTTGGTCATATCAGCACTACAAGTCTATGTGGAAAATCTTATGGCCTAGTGATAGTGGATTATTACTCTAGGTATACTTGGGTTTATTTTCTTGCTCACAGAAGTGATGCATTATCAGCTTTCATAGGCTATTGTAAGAAAGTTGAAAAATGAAAAAAGGACAACCATTGTTAATATTAGGAGTGACCATGGAGGAGAGTTTGAAAATGATGAGTTTGAGAAGTTCTACAAAGAAAAGGGGCTGGAACATAATTTTTTTGCGCCTAGAACACCCCAACAAAATGGAGTTGTTGAAAGAAAGAATAAAACATCAAAAGAGATGGCTAGAACTATACTTTGTGAGAACAATCTTCCTAAGTACTTTTGGGCTGAAGCTGTAAATACAACAGCTTACATTCTTAATAGGGTCTCAATTAGAGCAATTATCTCAAAGACCCCTTATGTGCTGTACAAAGGAAGAAACCAAACATCTCTCGCCTTAGGAGCTTTGGCTACAAATGCTTTCTTCTAAATAATGGAAAATAGTCATTAGTGAAGTTTGATGCAAAAAATGATGAAGTAATATTTTTAGGATATGCCATGAACTCCAAGGCTTATAGAGCTTTCAACAAAAAGACATTGAATGTTGAAGAATCTGTCCATATAGGTTTTGATGAATTAATTCATTTAGAAAAAGAAATTGATGATGATGATGATGAAGACTTAGAGAACTTAGGAAAACACATGAATCAAATGAGCCTAAATGATAGCAAGAACAATGAAGAAGGCTCATCTAGGGAAGAAACCGTGGCTCCACTTCTTGAAAATCTGCAAAGACAAGACATCCGGCATAGTGACTTGCCTAGAAGCTAGAGATATGTGAGAGATCACCCACAACAACAAATCATAGGTAACATATCTCATGAGTTAAAACTAGGAAAGGAACTAGGGAGACATGTGAATTTTCAACCCTCATTTCCCAAGTTTAACCCAAAAGTTTTGAAGAAGCTGAAAAAAAGGAAAGCTGGATATTAGCCATGCAAGAGGAACTAGATTGGTTCAAGAGAAACAATGTATGGTCACTAGTGCCTAAACCCTCTAACTATCCTATAGTTGGAACTAAATGGGTATATAGAAATAAAGTTGATGAACAAGGAAATGTGGTTAGAAACAAAGCAAGATTGGTGGCAAAAGGATATAATCAAGAGAAAGGCATTGACTATGCAGAAACCTTTGCTCCAATAGCTAGAATAGAAGCCATAAGGTTATTAGTTGCCTTTGCTTGTCATATGAATTTCAAGCTATATCAAATGGATGTAAAGAGTGCATTTCTTAATGGACTTATTCAAGAGGAAGTATATATTGAACAACCTACTAGTTTTGAAGATTTTGAGAAACTAGATTATGTTTTTAGACTTCACAAAGCCTTATATGGACTGAAACAAGCTCCTAGAGCTTGGTATGAAAGCTTTTCAAAATTTCTTGTAGAAAAAGTGCAACGACCTCTCCCCGATCTCTATCGGCATTCGAGACCTCCGGGAAGACTCGTCAAGTCCCGAACAAGCCTATCTAGAATTGCCCGTAAGCTAACTGAATACAATCATTACATTATATTGATACATTCATATTCTAAATTAAATCATAAATATAAAAATCAATACAAACTTTTTACCTTTTATTCGCAAGTTTATACATTAAAATCTATAATCTCCAAATCAATGCTTATATTAAAATTTAGAATCCGTTTACAACTTAATAAATAAAGTACTATGACTTAACCTCTAACATGTAGCAATTTCATGTGACTAAACTCTAGATAGTGGAGCGACTCGGAATAAAATGCTAGGAGATGCCTTTACCTATTCACGGTGCACCGAATGCACCAATGACTACACGATAGGTTGATCTCTATCTGCAAAAGACAAATAAAGGGGTGTGAGTCTCATAGACTCAATGAATATCATCGACCCAACCAGTAGGACGTAGATGGGAAACAAGTAAACAATAGATCAATTGAATATAAAAATGTAGAATCATAAAAGCAATTTATTTCAAATGGGGGTTTGTGCCTTATATAAAACTCGAGAATTTCTTATGAAGTATAAATAATTGAAGTGATAAAATCTTTCGCATCAAAATGCATTATTAACCATTCTCTAATCAAGTCAATAAAATTGAGCAAGCTCTCGTGGAACCAAATATTATTCAAAATCATGTACAAATCATAGCTCGCCCATACACGAGGAATCATTGATTCATTTCACAGGAAACAAATAAGGGAGCTGCGAAAAACCATTTAATTCCATTTCTCACCATGCTAAGAAATATGATTCATAATTTTAAAACTCATTTCAAGCCATATAAAACAATTATATTTTATCAAAAATAAACAACAAGGCTTATGACTTCTTAAAAACTTGGCTCGTGCCATAAAAACTCATATTCGGTGATACCTTGCGCTGGGATTTCCAACCGAACCCGCCAAGGCTGTTAAAAATCTCATATACACATAAAACATATTTTTACGTTTGAAAACACATTCGTTCCTTGGTGTTCGCTGAGTCTCACCCTCACGTGGTGATTCGGTGTGAAGTGAACTCTCTCATACCTCAGGACACACCCTTTACGCCTCTACAACTGAGGTCAAAATATATGATTGGGGTTTATCGTGCCCTCCTAAATAGGCTGGTCCACGGAAACCCGACTACTACAATAGTTAATATCCCACCAGTTCAATAAAAGTTTCAATAGCATGGCATGGCAATTACATTGCTAACCAATTTATCAAGACAAAGCAAACAGTTCACGTTTTTCAACACAATTATCAATTCAGCCAATCATGTCATATTATCATAAGCCATTCAATTCAAATCATAATTTATAACACAACAAGTAGTCTCTAATTATTCAATTTTTCTAAAATCATCATTTAATTTCAAAATGATTTCCAAGGGGATATTTTAAATCTTTTTCAAAATATCAATCCTCGTATCACGTTAAAACTTTCTTTGCGTAAAATGTTCATTGTAAATATATGCATGATATTTTATATCAAAATAACATGGTGAATATGTAATAAATTTCATGAATGCACACCACACAATCAATAAGGCACATTTTTCTTTGATGTAAATCATTTCGAAAAGCTCGTTTCCCGGTTTAAAATATTTTTCGTATAATATATATACCAAATTATTTCTAAAAATAATTTACATTCACAATTCTTTAAAATTCCATCAACGCATGCTTTTCACAAATTCTGCACTTCACGTAAAATATACGTACATGTATATATGTGGAATTATTGAAAAATTGACACCTCTTACTCAACTCATAATAATGGGATATTATTTCATTATTGATTCGTACGCGTATATAATTATTCCTATTTGTCGGTCACATACTTCTTTCGACATGCCTACACAACAAACTTTCCTAGCAACAGTTTAAACTCAACATACTTAATCACACATTCGTATGGGTAGCAACTTAATTAAAAATTCTTTAAGCAACTTGCATATTTTTTTCATCCAAAATATGCACAATATTAAACTACCCATAAACCTTAAAATAAAACATTAACTTACCATTGGGCCTTTCTCATTTCTTCATTACCTTTGGGCCCCTCTCCATGGGCTTCTCTAATTTTTTCCTATTCGGGCTAAGCCCACTTATTTCTTTTTTATTGGGCCATGCCCACTTATTTGCCATTGGGCCATGCCAATTCACTTGTTATTGGGCCATGCCCATTTTTTGTTATTTCTTTTCTTTTTCTTCTCCTTTTTTTTTCTTTTTTCCACGATTTTTCTGTTTTCCTCCTCTAACCCATCACTCCCTTCGCCACCGTGGTAGCACCTTCTTCCTCCACAACCAGTCACCAAAGTTGCCTCTTTTCTTGCACAAACCGACAACCAAAATCACCTTCCTTTCCTCCCTCAAGATGCAGCAAAATTAGCAATAAATTCACCAAATTTGAGTAGCATAAACCTTGAATTTTCAACACCTAAATCAGCAGCTTTTCAGCTCAAATTTCTAGCAGCAAAATCCTCAAAGATTTCGGCTATAAAACCTCAAAATTTTCACAAATAAACCTTGAAAGTTTTAACAACAAACCTTAAATATTTTTTGCTTTCTCACCTCCCTCAAAGTGCCGAATTTTTAGCTTTCTTCTTCTTCTCTTTCACGGCACTTTCTCTCCTCTTTCTTTTCGTCTTTTTCCTTCTCTCTTTTTGCTCTATTTTTCTCATTTTTCTTCCATCCTTTCTTTCTTCTCTTTCTCCGTTATTTCCTTTCTCTTTTTTTTTTATTTTTCTTGTCTTTTTATCTCTTCCTTTAACCGACCTTTCTAGAATTCTCTTTTATCTTCTTTTTATTTTTTTCTCTTTCATCTCCCTTGACCGGCCCTATCATTTCTTTTCTACATTCTTCCTTTTGTTTTTTTTTTTGCTTTTTGTCTTCATCCTTTTCTTCCTTTCTTGACTCTGTGGCAAATGACCAATAAAAATTTATTTTGACTTTTTAACATCTTTTTCCTTATTATTTATCATCCATTTTATTCTCATAATATTTTTATTTCTTCCACATAATTAAATTTACATACTATGCCTTAACTTTATTTTATTTAACATACCTCCCTCAAATTTTCATAATTTAAAATTAATTCTTCCAACACGTGTAAAAATTCTAATTTCCTTCTATCTTTCTTTTCTTCTCTTACATGTGCACGACTAAAATATTGAAATCGAATTTCAACGCGGTGTTACCATAATATTTAAATATTCACTTACCACGTTAACTTGATTTAATAAAATCACGCGATCTCAGTTACGATATTTTTTTTCAAGAATTCATTCTTACTTCTTCTCCCCCCACTTAAATTAGTTATATCCCATTTTTCATGACTAATTTCGACAACAAATAAAATATTATTTTATTCTAATACTTTTCACTTGCCTTCTTTAGTCCCGAAACACATTAATATGTCTCGGTTTACTTCTGAATCATCTTTTATTGTTCTTTAGCACACCAATTCGCATCAAATGATCCTTCATTTGATCAATAAGATCTTATTTGTGTCCAACGAGGGTACGAGGTATTACTATCTCCCCCACTTAAAATAAATTCGTCCTCGAATTCAAACCAACATACGATGAATAATCAAAATTCTAAAATACTTCTACATCACTTTCTTGAACATTCACCATATAGGATCTCGATCTTATAAATCATATCAATGTCCAATCTTTATAGAAAACTCAGCAATGTCATATTACATTTATTTATAAATATCACACTTCTTCAATGAAATCAACATTGTTCTTCTTCTTATAAAGAGAGATCAAACATATCACATTCGTTCTTTAAATATTCGTAACATAATTCAACCTTCGCTTGTCTTTATAAGACACTTTGCCTTGATAATTAATCAAATAAATTGAAATTGATGGCGGAAGTACATTTCATAATTTATGTCTTATATCTACAAGCATATCGAAACCATAACTTCTTTAGATCTAGATATCAGTAAGATAACCATTGCTTCAAACCACCATTTCCAAACATCCTTGTATGTTTGCAATATATCTTCATACTTATGTGACATACCAGTCATGAGCCCCAACTTGACTATGTAGCCTTTTGCTCATTGAGCTTTAATTCTTCTCATTTACCTTTTGTACTTCCATTGTATACATCCTTATTCATTTTGATGCTAATTACTCACTTAAGATTTAGATTCATGTGAGTCATATGCAAGAGGTGCATATTGGGATTACCTTCAATTGTCCTTGTATTATCCCTTTACACCAATATACCATTACTTTCCCCTTTAACGTCTACACAGCAACTTTGATATTTATAAAACTTAATATGGATTTTACTTAAATGTCCCTCGACATTATCGCCAATATCCAATTTCAACGTTGAGCTAATTCATGCACTAATAACTACAACCCAACATAGTTCCATCAAACCTTTGGATCTTATCGTTGCTTAATTGAATTTAAAACAAACTCCATTCAAGCTACTATTTACATATTTAGCACATATTTGCATTTAAAATATTTCAAAAATTTAGCACCATTCATATACGGGCAGGGCAACTTAATTAACACAATGCACTTACTTTAGTGAACGCAAGTATCAGTTTTCATCTCTTTAATACTTAAATTTATAAACCACGAGTGGATCCCAATAATCATCATTTATTCCAATCAAAATATACATCTTATTATCATTATCGTAGGTTCCCTTTTATATCAACCTCAAATACCGTCCAAAGTCATGAAATTTCTTCCCATTGACAATCATGGACTCATATTATACTCCACTTATTGAATAAGTTATTACGGACTTATTAGTCTGGCCTCACTGTCCTCTACTCTTGGTCGAAGGGGTATATCATCACATCCACCTTTCATTAAAAGCATTTGCTTAAAATATTTTCAACAGTAGTTCGTGCCTCGAGTGGCATCTCAAACTCGGATATCAACAATTAATTCTCGTTATTTAATCATCACTTATGATTACACAAGGTGGTTTTCTAAGATAAAGAGTCTACGCAGCCTCTTGTTTATAATCGGTACTGCAGTCACTAATTATAGACAAGACTCTACATCGACCCCATTACTCCGTTATTTGACACAAGAATATCCTAGGACTCCACTAAACCTAGGGCTCTGATACCACTATTGCAACGACCTCTCCTTAGTCGCTATTGGCGTCCGAGACCTCCGAAAACCCGTCGAGTCCCGAACAAGCCTATTTAGAATTACCTGTCAACTAACTGAATACAATATTACATTATATTGATACCTTCATATTCTAAATTAAATCATAAATATAAAAATCAATACAAATTTTTTACCTTTTATTCACAAGTTTATACATTAAAATCTATAATCTCCAAATCAATGCTTATATTAAAATTTAGAATCCGTTTACAACTTAATAAATAAAGTATTATGACTTGACCTGTAACATGTAAGAATTTCATGTGACTAAACTCTAGACAGCAGAGCAACTTGGAATAAAATGCTAAGAGATTCCTTTACCTATCTATGGTGCACCGAACGCACCGATGACTACACGCTAGGCTGATTCCTATCTGCAAAACAAAAATAAAGGGGTGTGAGTCTCATAGACTAAGTGAATATCATCTACTTAATGAGTAGGGCGTAAATGGGAAGCAAGTAAACGACAGATCAGTTGAATATAAAAATACATGATCACAAAAGCAATTTATTTCAAATAGGGGTTCGTTCCTTATATAAAACTCGAGAATTTCTTATGAAATATAAATAATGGAGGTGATAAAATCTTTCGCATCAAAATTTGTTATTAGCTATTCTCGAATCATGTCAATAAAATTGAGCAAGCTCCCGTGAAACCAAATATTATTCAAAATCATATACAAACCATAGCTCGCCCATACGCGAGGAATCATTGATTCATTTCACAGGAAACAAATAGAGGAGCTACGAAAAACCATTTAATTCCATTTCTCACCATGCTAAGAAATATGATTCATAATTTTAAAACTCATTTCAAGCCATATAAAACAATTATATTTTATCAAAAATAGACAACAAGGCTTATGACTTCTTAAAAACTCGACTCGTGCCATAAAAACTCATATTCGGTGATACCTTGTGTCGGGGTATCCAATCGAATCCGCCAAGGTCATTAAAAATCTCATATACATATAAAACATATTTTTACGTTTGAAAACACAGTCGTTCCTTGGTGTTGGCTGAGTCTCACCCTCACGTGGTGGTTTGGCGTGAAGTGGACTCTCTCATACCTCAAGACATACCCTTTACGCCTCTACAACTAAGGTAAAAATATATAATTGGGGTTTACTGTGCCCCTTTAAATAGGCTAGTCCACGGAAACCTGACTATTGCAGTAGTTAATATCCTACCAGTTCAATAAAAGTTTCAATAGCATGGCATTGCAATTACATTGCTAACCAATTTATCAAGACAAAGTAGACATTTCACTTTTTTCAACACAATTATCAATTCAGCCAATCATGCTATATTATCATAAGCCATTCAATTCAAATCATAATTTATAACACAACAAGTAGTCTCTAATTATTCAATTTTTCTAAAATCATCATTTAATGTCAAAATGATTTCCAAGGGGATATTTTAAATCTTTTTCAAAATATAGATCCCTGTATCACGTTAAAACTTTCTTTGCGTAAAATGTTCATTGTAAATATATGCATGATATTTTATATCAAAAGAGCATGGTGAATATGTAATAAATTTCATGAATGCACACCACATAATCAATAAGGCACATTTTTCTTTGATGTAAATCATTTCGAAAAGCTTGTTTCTCGACTTAAAATACTTTCGTATAATATATATATTCCAAATTATTTCTAAAAATAATTTACATTCACAATTCCTTAAAATTCCATCAACGCATGCTTTTCACGAAAAATATACGTACATGTATATATACGGAATTATTTGAAAATTGACACCCCCTACTCACCTTATAATAGTGGGATATTACTTCACTATTGATTCGTATGTGAATATAATTATTCCTATTTGTCGGTCACATATTTCTTTCGGCACACCTCCACAACAAACTTTCCCGGCAACAATTTAAACTCAACATACTTAATCACACATTCGTATGGGTAGCAACTTAATTACAAATTCCTTAAGCAACTTGTATATTTTTTTCATCCAAAATATGCACAATATTAAACTACCCATAAACCTTAAAATATAACATTAACTTACCATTCGACCTTTTTCATTTCTTCATTATCTTTGGGCCCCTCTCCTTGGGCTTTTCCAATTTTTTCCTATTTGGGCTAAGTCCATTTATTTCTTTTTTATTGGGCCATGTCCATTCACTTGCTATTGGGCCATGCCCATTGACTTGCTATTGGGCCATGCCCATTTGTTGTTATTTCTTTTCTTTTGTTTTTCTTCACATTTTTTTCTTTTTCTCCCTTCCATGGTTTTTCCTTTTTCCTCATTTAACCGTCACTCCTTTCACCACCGTGGTAGCACCTACCTCCTCCACAACTAGTCACAAAGGCTACCTATTTTCTTGCACAAACCGACAACCAAAATCACCTTTCTTTCCTCCCTCAAGGTGTAGCAAAATCAATAGCAAATTCACTAAATTTCAGCAGCATAAACTTTGAATTTTCAGCACCTAAATCAGCAACTTTTCAGCTCAAATTTCCAGTAGCAAAATGCTCAATGAGTTCATCTATAAAACCTCAAAATTTTCACCAAATAAACCTTGAAAGTTTTAGCAACAAACCTTAAATATTTTCAGCTTTCTCACATCCCTCAAAGTGCCGAATTTTCAGCTTTCTTCCCTTCTATCACGACACTTTCTCTCCCATTTCTTTTCATTTTTTTCCTTCTCTCTTTTTGCTCGGTTCTTCTCATCTTTGTTCCATCCTTTCTTTTTTCTCTTTCTTCATTCTTTCCTTTCTCTTTTTTTTTATTTTTCTTTTCTTTTTATCTCTTCCTTTAGCCGACCTTTCTAGACTTCTCTTCTATCTTCTTTTTATTTTTTTTCATCTCCTTGACCGGCCCCATCATTTCTTTTCTACATTATTCCTTTTGTTTTCTTTTGCTTTTTGTCTTCATCATTTTCTTCCTTTCTTGACTCATGTGGCAAATGACCAATAAAAATTTGTTTTGACTTTTCAACACCTTTTTCATAATTAAATTTCAATAAAAAATTTTCTTCCTTAATATTTATCATCAATTTTATTCTCATAATATTTTTATTTCTTCCAAATAATTAAATTTACATACTATACCTTAACTTTATTTTATTTAACATACCTCCCTCAAATTTTCATAATTTAAAATTAATTCTTCCAACACTTGTAAAAATTTTAATTTCCTTTTATCTTTCTTTTCTTCTCTTACACGTGTACGACTAAAATATTGAAATCGATTTTCAACGCGGTGTTACCATAATATTTAAATATTTACTTACCGCGTTAACTTGATTTAATAAAATCACGCAGTCTCACTTACGGCATTTCTTTCCAAAAATTCATTCTTACTTCTTCTCCCCCACTTAAATTAGTCATATATTTTTTTTCATGACTAATTTTGACAATAAATAAAATATTAATATTTTAATATTATTTTATTAAATAAAATATTATTTTATTCTAAAATTTTTTACTTGCCCTCTTTGGTCTCGAAACACATTAATATGTCTTGGTTTACTTCCGAATCATCCTTTATCATTCTTTAGAACACCAATTCACATCAAATAATCCTCCATTTGATTAATAAGATCTTATTTGTGTCCAACGAGGGTATGGGTATTAAAAAAATTCTATGTTAGGGGTAGAATAGACACCATATTATTTATCAAAAGATGCTTAAATGACTTGATCATAGTTGAAATATATGTAAATGACATTATATTTGGTGCTACTAATGAATCTCTTTGCAGGAACTTTGCTAAGAAAATGTAGGGAGAATTCGAGATGAGCATGATGGGAGAATTGAAATACTTTCTTGGCCTTCAAATCAAGCCATGCAAGGAAGGAATTTTCATCAACCAAGATAGATACATTCAAGACATGCTGAAACTAAAGTCCATTAGCACACCAATAAGTCCATCAACAAAACTTGATGCTGATGAAAAAGGTAAAGATATAGATCAAAAGCTCTATAGAGGTATGATTGGATCTCTCCTTTACTTAACATCAAGTAGACCAGATATTCAGTTTAGTGTGTGTTTGTGAGCTAGATTTCAGTCTCAACCTAAAGAAACAGACCTAACAGCTGTAAAATGAAATTTTAGATATCTCTTAGGAACTCAAATCTTAGGAATTTAGTATTCAAAAGAATCATTATTTAGCCTAGTAGGATATTCAGATGCTGACTTTGCTGGAAGTAGAACTGATAAGAAAAACACTAGTGGAACATGTCAGTTCCTAGGTAGCATGCTTGTATCCTGGTCAAGTAAGAAGCAGAATTCTGTAGCACTGTCCTCTGTTGAAGCTGAATATGTATCCTTAGGAAGTTGTTGTGCACAAGTTCTATGGATCAAACAACAATTGAAAGAATATGGATTGTCAATGAATAACACTCCCATATATTGTGACAACACCAGTGCTATAAATATTTCAAAGAATCCTGTACAACACTTAAGAACTAAACACATTGAGGTTAGACACCACTTCATTAGAGATTATGTAACTAAAGGTGAAATTAATATTGAATTTGTAAGCACTTTGCATTAGCTTACTGACATATTTACCAAACCCCTTAGTGAAGATAGATTCTGTGAAATTAGGAGAAATCTAGGGATGAGTTGTTTGGAAGAATTATAGGTAAAAGTCTGGACTAAGTAGAAAAAAACAGAAGGCACTTAGTAGACTAAAATGTGAAACTTAGTCAACTAAGAGGATTCTGTTTCATTAGAACCAAAGATCTGCTGGCTAAATGTTAAAGGATTAAAATAATGAAATTTTATGCTAATCGGGTAATAAAAGGAAAAAGGAAAACTTGAGGAAGCAAATAGTTAACATTTGAGAGGGAGTTTTGAAATTTCAAGAATTGAGGCAATTGTTAAAGGGGATGTAGACGATTCCTAAAATAAAATCTGCCAATCACTTCTATTCTTCATCTTTAGATAATCGATTCTCTCAAAACCTAAGTATTCTCATCTATATTCCCTCATCTGAAATTAGTTTGAAACCTTTCTCCTCTCATAACTTGAAACCCTAAGTTCAAAACCACTCTCAAAACAATCAATGGCAAAATCGACCCTTCTTAAAAAGCTTTTTGAGAAAAAAAAAAGGGAAAAGACCAATAGAGGAGAAACCTGAAACAGAACAACCTCAAAAGAAGTAGAAAAAAGTATCGAGTGCAGAAAAATAGAAGATTGGAAAAGATTCTAGTAAGAAAAAACAAAAAGACAAAAAAAAAGTTTGACAAACTGAGAAAGAAGAACAAGGGAGAAATGAGCGAAAAAGGTACTTCGTCCTCCACATCACTTAAGTTTAGAAATAAAATTCATGAGAAAAGATTCAAAAAATAGAGAATACTCCTATAACCTGTGGGAAATTCATTGATTGGGATAGTTTAAATGAAACCCCAGAACTTCTGACCAGTTTAACCAACTGTTTTAATGAAATGAAAATCAAGGATTATAGTTCTTTTAAGGACAAAGCATATAGTGCTAGCTTAGTTAAGGAATTCTATGCTAGCATTGCATTAAGTGAGAGAGAACTTAATGATTCAGAAGATTTTTCAGAAGATAATTCAAATGTATTTTTGAATGGAAAAGAGTTTTTGGTTACTGCTTCTGATTTGAGTAGCCTGCTAGAGATTGAAGGAGAAGAAGGTGAATTCAAAATTCTTGAAAAATATGATCTCTCATTTGTGTGGGAAATCATAATTGGAAAGAAAGAAAAATTTTCATCAAAAAGTAATGTAAGACTAATAATCAATCCATAGTTTAGAATCATGCATTATTTTGTGGCTGCAAATCTGTATGAATAAATGGTAGCTTAAGCTACATCAGTCTCCAAGATCTTTAGCTGATGGAGCATGCTTTCACTTGAGAGGTTCTGAACCTTGGAATGTTCATGATTGAAAGAATGAAGGCAGCATGTAAGCTGGAAAAGATTCATTTGCCATATGGCAACGTAATCACATCCCTTATCAATAAGAAGGGAATTTGGGCTAAAATGTATGATATGGACATGGTAAAGAGTAGATATCAGCCCATCTTTTTAGGAAGTCTGATTAAGATGGGATACAAGGTGTATGAGGACAATTTCATCAAGACCTCTAAAATTACTTCAATGCAAACTCAGCCAGAGGCAGCCCTCACACCACCAGAAACAGTGGCCCTTCGATTCTCCAATGAAGTTATGTTCAATCTGCTGATGAGGATGGATGCCAAGCTCACTGATCAAGGAGCAAGGTTTGTAAAAATTGAAGAAAGGATGAATGAGATTGAGGCCAGCTTGAAAGAAAAATCTAAAATGCCATATGGACCTACTGAAACTGACTCCTCTGCTACCTAAAACATGGCACCAAAAGGACAAGGTGCTGAAAGATCAACCTTGCAACTAGAAGATTCTGAATGCCAAGATGCAAGCCTTGAATTTTAAGCTGAAGGTTCAGCCTACCAAAGTACGAGTCTTGGACATCAAGATCCTGAACCAGGATTTGAGGAACCTCTCAAATCCACCTCAATAAAAAAAGAAACATCTGATCAAGGTACTGAGGTAGTTGGTTCACCACTTGGTCTTTTCGAGCATCAACCTCTATCACACCCTGAACAAGAAGCATCCCCTCCTCACTCTAATGAAATGTTTGTCATGGAACTTTTCTACTAGATGGTGAGAGTAGAGCAAGTAGAGAAAAAGACAGCAGGAGCTCAAGCTGCCCAAGCATTGACTTCAAAATAAGAAGCTACAGAAAAAGGGAAAGACAAAAGAAAAGGAAAAACAAAAGAAATAGCTCCTGTAACTAAGCCTCAGCCACTTGCCATGAGATAGAAGAAGATAGCCAGAAAATCAATACCTTCAGGGACAAGGAAATCTTCAAGATTGGTAGAGAAAGCAAAATCACCTCATACAACCTCTCCTCAAGCACAAATAGAAATCTCTGATCAGACCACTCCTAAGAAAACTGCACAGACACCTCATCAGCCTCCTCAACAACCTTTTGAAGCATCCACTGAACCACCTCCGAGACCACCCTCTCTCATGCCTTGAAATCCTTTTTGGGAACAATGGGAGCAGATAGATTCCCATGAATCCAAACCATCTTCTTCTAAAGATTGATACCTCAACCCCCCCTCTGATGATGACAAAAATAAAAAGTAGTAAAATTATGAGAAAAATAAAAAATCTGAGGGTAAAGGTACCATACTCTTAGGAATAACATAAGAAAAACAGAAAAATCATGAGGGTAGAGGTACTAGGATTTTAAGACATCTAGGAAGAAAATTTAGCTCAGGGGTATTTTTAGAACAACTTTGTGGTTATTGTTTTAATGGTTGTTTTGTGCCAAAATGGCATTCAAACATTGGATTTTAATTTGGTTAACTTTATGGATGTTTGGAACATGCATGCTGATTCTTGTTTGTGGTATTTGAACTTTGAAAATAATGTTTATGGCATTATGAAGTGTTGTTGGAAATTTTTTGCTGATATTGTACAATGCTGCAATCAACTTTTTTTGATATTGTGCTGATATTGAGTTAATGAGTTGATAAACAATTGCTGTCATGCTAGTACAACCTGAACATGCTTTTAAATACATATGGATGATGATTCATAAAGAGTTTGCTAGAAAAATGATGGCTAAAATGAAATCTGATAACTATCATGCTATTGACAGAAATCTGCAAAAATTGCAAAGTCTGATAAATAATCTGTCAATATTTGCCTACTGCATATTATCTTGAAAAATTTTGCACGCATATATATTCTGAATGTATGAGATCTTTTTCTATATGACATTAATAAAAATGTGCTGAAATGAATAAACAAACTATGCACACAAAAAGGGGGAGCGCACACTTAGGGGGAGCAATCCTCATTTTCTGCACAAACTAAAAAGGGGGAGATTGTTGGCTCCATTAGCTTTTGATGATTATAAAACATTCCCATCCTTGTGTGTCTAATATCTATACCTAAGTGTGTAGGATAAAAGGCCATAAAGAAACAATATTCTAATCTTCCTAATAAGCAATCAAAGATGTGATTGCGATAAGGAACAAGGAGGATTAATATAAAGGAAGATCCCTGATGGAACAAGGAAGATCATTGGTTGGACAAAACTCAAAGTGGCGAAGTGGAAGGCTGAAGCTTAGTGAGAAACATAACCAACTGAGTCAACCAAGAGAAAAATGTTAGTCGACTAAGTGCTCTTTGTCTGCAACATACACCAGGCAATTACAAGACAGATTAACGGTTAGAACCTTCCCCAAACTGTTTCAAACAGTCAAAAACGTTCCAACAATCATCAGACAAGCTTCTCCAACTATAAAAGGATCTTCAAATGCCAATGAACCAACTTTTGACAACTTTTGGCTTCATTAATGAAAACTCCATCATATTCAAGCCAAGAAAGAGCTGAAAGCTTAGAATTTCTTTTGTATTCCACTGAACCTAAAGGTCTATCTTCTATTATAGTGTTTAGCATTGAATCGTATACCACTTAAATCAATTGGTGATCATAGGTACTTTCTCTTCTACTCATCTTTGTGTTCTTGGAGTGAGGGATTCACTCAAAGTTATTGTTTTCAAGCGAGGGTGCTTGAAAGTGTAAAGGTTCCAATTTAGCCTTGGAAAGTTGGGTGTTGGGTTTTGGTTGAGACCGTGATAGACCATTGTAAAGGTTGTGGTTGAACCTTGGAAAATCACATTGAGGTTTTAGTTGAGCTTGGGAAAACTAGTGTGAAGGTTGTGGCTAAGCCTTGTAAAAGCCATTGTAAAAGTTTGGTGGAAACTTGTGAATTCCACTGGTTTTAGTGATTTGTTTCAAAATCCTTGGTTGGATAATTAAGGTAGTGGATGTAGGTCTTGGACCGAACCACTATAAATACTTTGTCCATTGCTTTCATTGTTTTACTTTCTTTGTTTTGAGATCAAGTCTCAATCCTACTAAAAGAGCCGAGATAGTGTTATTCACCCCTCCTTTAGCACTCATATTTAGGACCAACATATCACTCATCAAAGGCTTGTTCCCATGCATATTTTTAAAGATTCAAATAAGTGTTTTTAAGTATTTCATTCAAACACCTTTGCATTTATCTAAAACATTTTATATACAAGTTCACTCACCTTTTATGCCACCTTACCAAAACTAGCACAAGACCTTATTCGAACTTGGGTCTTGAAACTCCAATGGATCCTATAATGACCAACAATACATTCAACTCAATTGTTTCTAAAGAAATTTCATAATTTATTGCTCATAAATCGACATTTACTAATTTTCAGTCTAACTTCAAGTTCTGCCTAAAAATCTAGTCTAAATAATAAACCAATTAAATTAACAACTTAAACTTGTAACCTCTTTACCTTGGTGAGCTTGGTTTGAAGATGGGAAAAAAAGCCCTAACATTTTTAGAAAGGGAAAAATCTTAAAATTTAGAGAATAAAACTTTAAAACTTGAAACCCATGAGATTAATGGTTTTAAAGGCTAAAATCTTACCTAGTTAGCTTGATAAATCGAAGGTTTAGAAGCTTAAATCTTTAGTATTTGAAAATGATAGAAAGTGAGGACAAATCATAAAGAAAGAAAAGCTTTCCTTTTCTTTGAGGTTCGGTTATGGAAGAAAGAAAGGAAAGATATACTGCTGGTTTGTGAGGATGAAAGAGAAAAGGAAGGAAAAAAAAAGAAAAATGGAAAGAGCATGAAAGAAAAATGGAAAAACTTGGAGCAAGGTTTTCTTTGGAGGAAGCCACGGGTTAGAGAAGCAAAAACGAAGAAAAGGTTGCTTTTGAGAAGGAAAAAAAACAGAGAAGAGAAAAGTGATGGCCGGCTATGTAACATAGGAGAAAGAGTCAAAACTTCCAAAGTAAGCTTTAACCAAGTTAAATGGTAAAATTACCATTTGGTTCTTTTCATCCAAAGTCTTCAAAATTTCTTTTTTTTTTTTAATTTCAAATACATTAAAGGATTTATAAAAATAAGTTTTCAAATGCACAACTATTGGGATTTTGGGTTTAAAACATTTGATTTAAGTTTGTCAAGCATAAATCACAAAATTGTCCTTTTTTCAAAAATATTTATATATACGTACAGATATTTTTACTTTTATTAATTCTTTTATGAATTATAAAGTGATTCATAAAAAAGATAAAAATCTTAATTTTTACTTATAAGATATTTGATTAAGTTTAATTGAAAAAAGATGAAATTGCCTTTGATCCATGTTACCACTATTATTTTTCTTTACGCGTATATTAAAATTTGGGGTATCATAACTATATAATATTAACATGCAATTTTTTTTATAATTGAAGGAAGGGGAATTCAAACCTGTTTTTTTGGCAGGGGATCATGTATCAACCAATGAGCCAAATACTCAAGTGCAATATCAATATGTAACTTAATTATAGATATTATGTGAGACCCTGTTTAATTTGTTAAAAGCCGGTATTGTACCTAATGGTACAATTAAGTGAAATCGAGTTTCAAACTAGTTTAATAGAAATTCTAAGAGGAATTTCAAAATTCTGAGACCCACAGAATAGCTCAGAATAGTGATTCAGAGTTCAAGGTCCTGTTTGGAGTCAATCGGGAAAATTGACCGGTTAGGGACAAAACGGTCATTTTCTCATTTGTTGATTTATGGAGATTTTAACCAAGATTTGGTCACATTGGACCAAAAAATAATTATATGACATACAGTTATGATTATGGGATCATAAAATGATGTTTAGCAGTGTAAAATGGTGATTCCCAGTGTTTTTGGAGCACAAGGGCAAAATGGTAATTTTACCACCGGAGTGCTAAACGTGAATTTTTTTGGAAGGATTTTGACCCATTTGGTTAATATGAATTAATATTAGTGTTATTTGAGGTTGGACAGTGAAAATAATGAAATTTCGGTACATTTCGAAGTGTAGGGGTAAAATTATAATTTTACCATTTTCGGGGGCAAAACCGTAATTTTCCACTACTAGGATAATTTTTCCAGCCATGATCATCCTTGGATCAGATTTGGACTTGACTAATCAAGTGGTGGAAAACAAATGGAAGAAAAAGTCAAAAAAAGATTAAAACGGGCCAATGGCGTGATGCCACATGGCAAAGTTGTTTATTTTATTATAAAGGCCATAAAAATCAGCCTTAGCCCTCATTTTCTCTCTTAAAAGTCGGCACCCACCAGAATTGAAAGGAAGAAAAGAAGAACCAAGGGAAAACCATAAAAACCTAGCCAAAAATCCATAGATTTCAAGTGTTTTTCAAGATTCAAGCAAAACAAAGGTAACTTTTCTTTAGATTTACTCTAACCCTAGCTTACCTATGCTTTTGTTCTTGATTTCTATGGTTAAATATTGAGATATCATGATGGAATGAATTCTGAAAAATGGGTATGAGTAGGGATTTGATGTTGGATTGGATTGAATTTAGACTATGTTAGTGTTTAGAGGTAGTTAAGCATGATTATGAACAAAAATGGAAGAAAGAAATTGAATCTCAGGGTTGTTCTTTGTTAGGCCGAACCTAGGGTGGAGAGTGCATGAGAAAATTGGTTCATTTCAAATGAAATGATTTCATTTGAAATGAAAGAAATTAGAAAATGACAAATTCAAGTGAAAAATGTAGTAGAAAAATTTTCAGTGCTAATGCACTGTATTGGCCGAATTTTTCCATAAAGAAATGGAAAATGGTGAATGCTGAAATTGGCATTAATTAAATGGTTTGTGGTGAATTAAGGTATTAGAAAAAAAAAGAATGGACCAATTCGGAATCAAATTGGACATAATAGCCGATTAATCAGGTAATCGGTCGAAATTAGGCAATACCGCGTTAAAGCGATAATCGGACGCATTTTTGCCTTTGCGTATCATACGTTAGCAATTTAAATTTGTTTATATTAGTTTGGGGACAATATAGTAAATTTTTTAATTTTATTCTGTGTTAAGGTGGTGAGAAGTCCGAGAAAGGCAAGGGAATCGTGATTGAGGATTTTTAATCCGATAGCATCCAGAATCCGGATTTGTGAGACGGTGAGTGAACTTGCATTTCAAATTATTTGGGGAATGCACATTGTATTGAAATAGATGATTAAATGATTTATTCAAAGTTTTTTTAAATATGTGCCGGGAACAAGCCCTTGATAAAAATGATTTTTATGTGATGTATGGACATTTGATATTGTTGATATATATGTAAATGTACATGTGTGTGATGTGGGGAAAAGCTTATGTCGGTGAAATGGGATGTGGAAAATATGGTTTGTGCACGATGTGGGGGGATGCACACTGTAGCTCCAGCTATGTGAGTGATGTGGGGGTTGCACATGAGCTGGTGAGTGCACATGGTGCACATGATGATGACTCCAGCTATGTTCGCGATGTGGGGGTTGCACATGAGCTGGTGAGTGCACATGGTGCACAGGATAACTCCAGCTATGTGCGCGATGTGGGGGTTGCACATGAGCTGGTGAGTGCACAAGGTGCACACGATATCTTCAGCTGGTAAGACAATGGAATGTTGTATTTATCTGTGTGCATATGTATGAAATTGATTATTCCTTCATTATAAATTAAATTGAAGTGAGGGGAAGGGTTTGATAATAAATTGGATAAAAATGAATGTGTTCCAAATGTATGCATCATATTTTTAACCCTTCATGATATTATGGCTTGTTCCTATCTAATGTTTGCTCACTGAGTTTTATACTCACCGTTTTCAAAAAATTCATGTTTTCAGATCAGGAGATTGTAGATTCCTAGATCGCGGGATCACAGTAGTCCATCTCCTGGTAGGTGTCTGGCATTCAGTAGCTGCCCGTTTTTATTGTAAATGTCTCCGCTGGAAGTCGTGGGTTTTGTATGATGGTTATGTACATGTAATGTACACTGTCAAAGTCTATTTCTGACTGGTATGAATGTAAATGTGTAAGCAATGTAAATTGCTAAATACATGACTGGCATAGTGCATGTATATTAATGTTGATAATGTCATTGTGAATTGGCTATGTTCACACCCGGGAAAAGGTGTGTGTGTGTATGTATGATTGGATATGTCACTGTTAATTGGCATTGTATGCACACTGGGTGCATTACGTGTGGATGCCTCACACGAGTATGTATGGGATAACGTAAGTGAAAATAGGCTTGCTTGGGCTTAGTGAGCTATGCTCATTGGGTCCTTGCGCCGGTCATGGCCCGGGAATTGGGTCGTGACATATTATTATATAATTAACTAAGTTATATTTTATAAAATAATATATTAATTAATAATAAGTCACAAACAATATATTATATAATCAATAAAATAATATATAACATATATATTTTATATTATACATTAATCTATAATCTATTATGATTATTTATAAATATTATTTTAATAGATATTTAAAATAATATATATAATTTATTGCTAATGGTTCATATATAGTTAATATAAAATTATATATTATACATTAATACATGACACGAGATGATTTTCTTTATTAGAAAATTAATACTCTTACCTTTTTAATTATAAAGCAGAAATAAAGCCTAATTAACCTAGCAACATTGCCGCCCAATTTTTTCCCCGAAATTTCGATATTTCAAAGTCCCTTTGCCCACAAAACCCTTGTCACCTCTTGTTGAGCTAAGCTGTGCTGACCTCTGGTGAACCTCACTAAACTTCGCTGCACCTCATTGACCCATGCTTCCTCTTGTTGCCTTGCCATTCTATCTGAAATGTAAGTGCCTCGCTGACCCACGCTGCCTTTTATTTCTGTCAGAATGTTTAATTGTTTCTTGTTTAATTGCTGCCTTTTTTTTTTGTCAATGAATAATGAATTGTCGTTTTGCCTTATTGTTTGTTGTTTGTTTAATTCCATCTAATTTTTCATAAAGCTTTCATTTTGTCTTTTAATGCTTGGGAAAAGTACTTGAGTGTGCAAAACTTACTGTCCATGAGCAGGAAAGACCAATGTTGTTCCCTTCCAAACATCAATAGACTATTGCAAGCAATGTCACAAAAACAATTAAGAAACAATGTAAGCAATAGTGCCCTTGCCCCTTGCCCTTTGCCTTTTATCGCCCCTTACTACACCTTGGTGACCATCGTGCTAAGATTTGGTCTCATGCTTAAACAAGAAAATAATCAAGATATTAAAAAATATAACACAACGAAATAATAAACTAGCATTTAATCAGAGTAACAGCCAAATCCTATAAGATCAGTGTTTGTGTTTTTCATGTAATTTTCAAATTAATTATGAACATTCATAAGTTTAAGAGTTACATACCTTACTCTAGATATCATAATCAATAGCCAATTAAATCCAAAAATGGTTGTGATGAAGCAAGAAACCAAAAAAGAGAATAAGACAATCTAAAATCATGCAATCGAAATCTTTGCTTCTTCACCTTTACGATTTTTTAAATCTTTAGCCATCCAAGTGTTTGGCCTCTAATAATAATCTACATAGTGACCAAATAAAATCTTCTCAAAGGTAGGATTTTACTCGTGCTAGTAAATTTTGTTTCTAAAACAAAAAAACCAAAAACTCTTGCTGAATCTTATTTTTGTCAAACCAAGAAAACTAATTTTCTATTCTTATTTTATGAAATGGCTGAGAAATGGCTGGAGGCTTGGAGTTTTAGTTTAATAATATAACATATTTATACAGTCAAACTAAATTGTGATCCTAGATACAAAATTATATTTTAATTCAATTAAGTCCTTGTGAACTTAATTAATTTTTCACTTTATTTTGGTCTATTCCAATTAAGTCCAACTTAATTGATTATCATTATTTAATCTCAATCATGTCACTTAATGTGTGTGACCCATTAGGCTTCTAACATGTTGGCAATAAATATAAATCTCAATCAAATATCAATTTGATAATTGATTTATATTTATAGATCATGAGTGGCTTTTAGCAATACATCATGACCACCCAAAAGTTAGAGAGTCAATTAAAGAATTTGACAAAGCCTTTCAATGATAAGCCCCTCAATGCAATATGACATTTTCATCAAATATCTCGAATATGTCATAAAGCATGGCTCAGTGTCTACTTATAGCATTCGATACTAGTTCTCATAATTCATGACTAACCTTATGAATTTAGAAAACTAACTTTCCTAAAATTCATCATGCTTTGACCAAATACTGTATACAAGTTAATCAAGAATTGAGAGCAAGTGAGATACATGCCCTTATATCACTTGGGGTGAAGAATCCTCTTTTAACCTGTCATTCACCTTCGCATGCTTAATGACATACACAAAAACACCTTATTTAGGCATCTAGCCACCTCCAGACCCGTAAGGGTGAAATCGAAATATGTCATTCCCCATGCAAAATGACCTAATGTCTCAAGTCCAAGGACTAGTTGCACGACTATCACATGAGAACATATTCCATAGACACTTGAGTGAAATACCAAATGGAGTTCTCATAGCAGGTCATGTTCAGTAAACTTGTTCTTTACCATGCACCTAGATGTTATCCTCAAGTATCCCATATAATACAATCTATGAGATCAATTGCTTACTTCCCAAGTAAGGAGGCTTAACATGTACTAGTCTTTTAGCATTGTCAATGCCCTGTCTTAAGAATACAATGACTAGGAAAAATTTTAAGAACATGGCTTTGATGCATAGTGATTTTATAATTATAACAACTTTACAATTCTCTATTGAGGCCTTTATGTTCCATGGGCTTCATCTAATTAGTAATTAACAACTCCTTATTATTGCACTAGCATGAAGGAAAACCTCTATCACATATAGTTATGTGATTAAGTATACATCAAATGACAATCTATATTCCTTGACCAATCCAATTGGCTCAAGGGCATATACCAACACATCAGTGTACCTCATTGACAGTCGGTGCACCTTGTTGATCCTTTACTTATTTTAAAAAAGGTTGGGAAAAGGTCAGTGAATGAACACAACACATTTTTCTTTATTCCTACTTGATCTTTTATTTTTTTTCTTTGTTTTAGTTTAGATTTATTCTGTTACCAAATCTTGAATGTTGTACGTTTAGTTATTCTTATTTTTTTGCATCGCTATGCAACATTGATTTGTCTAACTAAAGATGCCAATTAGAAATGCTTAATCATTCACACTTTTGTTTTGTGTTATAAGAATAGGCGACCTCGTGCTGATTTAATGAAGGTATAACTTTTTACACATCTTGATAAAATGACTTATTGGTGGCCTAACTTAGGAAATAAAACTTAATCTCAAGAATTTTGGCCATCCCATGTTGTATATTGGAACTTTTTTTTTATTCTTTTGTTTTGTAATATCTTCCTTCTTGATCCTATAATGCATTATGTAATTTGACTGTAGGACTAAAGCTTTCAGAGGAATAGGCACAATTCATACCTTGGAGTAGGTTAATGTGAGACCTCGACCTCTATAGACACGTAATTAGAAGTAGACATGATGAAATGGACTGGGGGTAATTTCATCATTTTTCTTTGTGAGCTTCTAGAAGTAGGTTTTCAAACAATATTATGGCCTAAGTCGGCCTAAGGTATAAATGAATGATGGAAATAAGGATAAAATAATGAAGGGAATAGAAATAATGATGATTTCTATAATAGGGGCAAAATAGTCATTTTTCACCTAAAGTGGAAATTTTAAGTTTCGTGACTCCGTGTATTTCTAGATTATCATGGACTCTGTCTCAGTGCCAAAAGAGTAAAAAGATTGCACAAAGGTTTAGAGAAAGACAAAGTCACCTTGATTAAGGGCATTTTGGTAATTTAAGCAAAATTGGATAAGCCTTAGATATAAATATCTAAATTCTAACATCTTCCATGGGGGCTTCCCTTCAAGCTTCCATAACTCTCTCATGTTAGCCATAAATTTTCATGATTTATGCACTTTTTCACAAGTCCTTTGTACTTTCTTAATCTTTCCCCTTAAAACCCTCAAAAGTCTTACCTTAATACTTTCTCTCACTAGCTAGGTGTTTTAGAAAGAGAAAGAGAAACCTTCCATAATAGCTTAGGAATTCTTGAAGAGGAATTCAATTACAAATCTAGCAAGGTGAGTAACAAAATTGAGTTGATTTTTTAATTGTTAAAGATGGCTAGTGGGTAGATTTGTGAGTGTTTTGTAGATGAGGTGGTTTATTCATTTTAGTATGACTAGAATATTGAAAATAAATAGTCATCAATAGTAGTTGAAAGCTAGTTAAGAATTATTAGTAAAACATGATTTAGGAGATAGCTTTAGAACTATATTTATGTGAATTGAGTTAATTGTGATGCTATTGTGATGATAGGTTCCAACGAAGCCCCACCTCCCCATTTGGACTATTAGAGGAAGTTAGAGTTGGGTAAAGATTTAACAAATGTCTGTGAGTGAACTCGCATAAAATGTTTTGAGATTAAAGCACATGTAGTTGATTGAGACATTTTAATTGTTTTTCTATAAAAATGATATGTATTGTTAAGAAATTTTGTGTAATTGATGTAACCGTGAGTGTGCAGAGTGGGCAATGCACATGCTGATTGAATGACAATGTTGTGATAATTATAACCGTGCGTGTGCAGAGTGGGCAGTGCACATGCAGGTAATGATGTGCAAGTAGGGAGTGCACATGATGATATTGCCTCGTGTGTGTAGAGAGTGCACATTGGTTGAGTGAGGTGGTGGTATTTGTGTTTATATATGTGTATATATATATACTTATGTAACAGAAAGTGTCATGACCCGGAACTCCTCATCGAGCCCGCGACAACCATCGCGAAATCTTGATAGGGATTCATACCCCGAACATTGACCGAAATCTCCCAAGGCTTTTGTATTAGCTTCCACATTTCCCCGATGAGCAACAGTTATTAAATATCACATTTCAAAAATCAAAAGTTATTTTCGATTCAAAAACGAAAATATTTTGTCTCTTGGCTCACAGGGGCATTTTCGTCATTTTTGTCAAAAGTTTTGAAATTCGATAAAAATGTTATATATACGTAGAGAATACATAATTTGCAATCAAAAATGAAATCAGATATCTAAAACGTGCAGTTTAAGTAAAATTATATTTAATAGAATAAAATAAAAATATTCTTTAAAATCATATATTTTCTTATAAAACAATCTTTATAAAACTATCGATAAATAATTTTCGCAGCGTAAAAACTACATATATTTTTACATATTATAATACAACCAACTGAATTACAAACTTTAAATTACAATGACATGTGGGCCCACAACTAACTAAAATGCATCGGGACTACGAACCTACAGCTCTTGTCGATTCAAGTCCACTGTGGTTCTTGATCGAATCTGCTAACTACGGCTATTCTGAGCTTGAAATCTGAGGAAAAAAAGGGTAAGATTATAAATTCCCAATGAGTAAACAATTACCATCAAAAGCATCTAAAGCCGAGTAGATGGAGACAATATAAAAACGTTATATCCTAATAGTATTCGTAACTCAAAATTTGTTTCAATCCATACCAAACAATTTCTGATCATCAAAACTTTCCGACTTATGGATTTCTTAAATTTGGCCCCTGCCAGAATCATTCACACGAGTACCTTTATCAAGGTATCCCATCGAGATCGCTAAAGCTGTTAAATATCCCATACCCATAACCATGTTTTTACCTTTGACACCCAGCTGTTCCTTGGTGTTGGCTGAGTCTCACTCTCACGTGGTGGTCCGAACGTGAGGTGCACTCAAATTTTACCTCAGGAGATACTTCATCCATCATCTCCCCCTAAAGGTATGTATATAATTGATTGGGTTATCGTGCCCCTCTCATAGGCAGTCCATGGAAACCCCCACCACTGCAGTGACCGTTTAATATGCCATCAGACCCATAAAATTTTTAGTACCATAATATGGCGAATAAAATTTAATCCAGTCTACCGAGTGTTGGCCCCAAAGTGAGTGCTAAGAGGGGGTGAATAACACTATCTCAGCTCTTTTACAGGATTGAGAATTAATCTCAAAACAAGAAAGGTAAAACAATGAAGCACAATGTACAAAGGATTTATAATGGTTCGATCCAAGACCTACAACCACTACCTTGATTATCCAACCAAGGATTTTCAAACAAATACTAAAATAATGAAATTCACAAGCTTCCAACAAGCTTTTACAATGACTTTTCCAAGGCTTAGCCACAACCTTTACACTAGTTTTTCACGAGCTAAACTAGAACCCAACATCCAACTTTTCAAGGCTAAGTAGGAACCTTCAAGCATCCAAGCAAACCTTGATTGATGCAAACACTTAGAGTGAAACACTCACTCTAAGAATACAAAGATGAAAGAAGAAAGTACCTAGTGATCACATGGTTGATCTATGTGGTACAAGTTTAAGTGCTAAACACAATTGCTAAAGATAGGCGTTTGAGAGCAATGAAGAGTACAAAGGATTTGCAAGTTTTCTACTTTTTCTTGGCTTGATTATGATGGAGTCATTGTTAATGAAGCCAAAAGTTGGTTCCTTGGCATTTGAAGATCCTTTTATAGTTGGAGAAGCTTGTCTGATGGCTGTTGGGACATTTATGATCGTTGGAAAAAGTTTGGGGAAGATTCTAGCCGTTATTTTGTCTTGTAGTCGCTTGGTGGATGTTGCAGACAGAGAGCACTTAGTCGACTAAAATTTTTCCCTTGGTCGACTAAGTTGGTTCTGTTTCAAATGCAGATTCCAGAAAGCGCTTAGTCGACTAACCCCATTTTCTTGTTCGATTAACTCGATTCTGTTTCTCACTAAGCTTCAGCCTTCCACTTCTCCACTTTGACTTTTGTTCAACCAATGATCTTCCTTGTCATATCAGGGGTTTCCTTTATATTAATCATCCTTGTTTCTTATCCAAATCACATCTTTAAGAGCTCATTAGGAAAATTGATTTATTATTTCTTTGTAGACATTTCCCTGCATACTTAGGTAAAATATTACACACAAATGACATGGGAATGTTTTATTATCATAAAAAACTAATAGAGCCAACAATCTCCCCATTTTTGATGATGACAAAACATCCCTTAGTTAACAACATGATGTTTTTTTAATTCTTTTTTCAGTTTCTCCAAAGAATGAGGATTGTTCCCCCTAAGTTCATGCTCTTTTTAAATGAGTGCATATTTTTCATCTTATTCCAACAAGTTCTTATCTTAGTTATATTCCTAGTACATTGTACATACTTGCTTCTGATAGAAAATGTTCATATATGCAGGTTTAAGACCAAATGACATGTTGACAGATTTTATCAGATTTTGTACTTTTGTAGATTTCTGTCAATAGCTTGTAATTTCCAGAGTTCATCATGTTAGCTCCGGATTTCATTCAAACCATCATTTTACCAGCATACTCTTATAACTCATCATCCATATGTACTCAAAGACATATTTAAATTTGCATTATTGTGTCAGAATAGGTTTATCAGCATATTTATTCAATATCATCACAGCATCAGAAAATTACAGTAGGATTTCATAAATGTCAGTAGAAAATTTCCAACCATATTTCATAATGCCATAAATATCATTTTTAGAGTTCAAGCATTTCAAACAATTATCAACAAGCATATTCTAAATATCCATAAAGTCAGCCAAGATTAAGATTTAGTGCTTGAATGCCATTGAGGCATAAATATCCAACAAAAACAATGGCAACAGATTTGTTCCTAAAATGCCCTTGAGTCAATTTTCTTTCCTAGCAACCCTAGAAGTCTGGTACCTTTACCCTCATGATTTTTTATTTTCTAATGTTTTCCTTAACAGTCCGGTACCTCTACCCTTAGATTTTTTTATTTTTCTTGTAATTACTACTCCCCTTTTTTGTCATTATCAGGGAGGGGGTCTGAGGCATCACTCATCAAAGGCAGAAGGTGTGGATTCAGGGGACGTAGTTTGTTCCCACAAAGGATTTAGAGGAACAGGAGAGGGTGGTCTCAGAGGGGGTTGAGAGGCTACTTCAGGAGTTTGCTGAAGAGGCTGAGGAGATGTCTCTGTAGCTTTCTCTGGAGTTGGCTAATCAGAAACTTCTATTGGGGCTTAAGGAGTGCTTGTAGGGGGTGATTTTGCTTTTTTGCCAATCTTGAAGACTTCCTTGTCCTTGAAGGTTCTGATTTTCTTGCTGTCTTTTTTTGTCTCATGGTAGGTGGTTGAGGCTTAGTTACTGGAGCTGCATCTTTTGTTTTTCTTTTTCTTTTGCATTTTTCTGCAACTTCTTTTTTGAAAGTCATTGCTTAAACAGCTTGAGCTGTTGCTGCCTTTTTTTCTGCTTGCTCTTCTCTTACCATCTGATAGAATAGTCCCATGACAGACACTTCATCAGAATGAGGAGGGGATGCTTCTTGTTCAGGCTGTGATGGAAGGTGATGCTTAGGAGAACCAAGTGGTGAACCAACTACCTCAGTGCCTTGATCAGATATTTTCTTTCCTGCTGAAGTGGTTTGGTGAGGTTTTTCAAGTTCTGGTTCAAGGTCATGATGACCAGGGCTTGCATTTTGGTAGGCTGATCCTTCAGTTTGAAATTCAAGGCTTGTATCTTGGAATTCAAAACCTTTTGGTTGCCAAGCTGATCCTTCAGCACCTTGTCCTTCTGAGGCCATCCCTCAGTAGCAGATGAGTCAGCATCAGCAAGTCCAGATGGTATTTCAGATTTTGCTTTCAAGTTAGCTTCAATCTTATTCATTCTTTCCTCAATTTTTTCAAGCCTTGCTCCTTGATCAGTGAGCTTGGCATCCATCCTCATTAGCAGATTGAACATTACCTCATTGGAGAATGAAGGAGCTGTTGTTTCTGGTTGTGTGGGGGTTGCCTCTGGCTAAGTTTGCATTGAAGTGATCTTAGAGGTTTTACTGAAGGTATCCCCATACATCTTGTATCCCATCTTGATTAAGCTTCTTAGGTAGACTGGTTGGTCTCCACTTTTGACCATATCCATATCGTACCTCTTGGCCCATACTTATTTCCTCTTAACAAGGGATGTGATCACATTCCCATATGGCAAATGGATCTTCTCTAGTTTACATGCTGCCCCCATCCTTTCAATCATGAATTGTCCAAGGTTCAGAACTTAACTAGTGAATGCATGCTCCATCAACCAAAAGTCTTGAAAGCTGATGTAGCTTAAACTACCACTCCTACCATGCAAATTGGTAGCTACAAAGTAATGCAGGATTCTAAATTATGGACTAATGATCAATCCTGCATTGCTCTTTGAAGAGAATTTTTCCTTCTTTTCGGTGATAATTTCCCACAAAAAAGCAGGATCATACTTGTTAGGCATTTCAAACTCTTCATCTTCTCCTTCAATTCTTAGCAGATTACTCAAATCTGAAGCTATAACTAAGAACTCTTTTCCGTTCAAAAATACATTCAGGTTATCCTTTGAAAAGTCTTCTAAATCATCAAGCTCTCTCTCACTAAATGTAATGCTAGCATAGAATTCTTTAACTAAGCAAGCACTATATGTCCTGTCTTTGAAATAGCTATACTCCTTAATCCTCAATTCATTAAAATAGTTTGTTAGATTGGTTTGGAGTTCGGGGTTTCACTGAAATTGTCCCAGTCAATATGCTTCCCGCATGTAATGGGAGCGTTCTCGATTGTCCTAAACCTTTCTTCATGAATTTTGTTCCTAAATTTTAGGGATGAAGTAGATGATGTACCTTTTTCTCCTTTGTTCTTCTTTCCTAGTTTCTCAATCTTCTTCTTTTTCTCTTTTTGTTTCTTCTTCTCAGACTCTTTCCCAGTTTTCTTTATTACAAAACTCGATGCCCATTTTTGCTTCTTCTGTGGGTGCTCAACTTCGAGGTTTTCTTCTGCTGGAATCTTCCCCTTTTTCTTTGCAAGCAAATCCTTGAGCAAAGTTGACTTAGCCATTACGATTTCTGAAGATGATTTTAACTTAGGCTTCCAAGATGTGATAGAATAAGGGTTTTCGGTTGATTTCAGAAGAAGAAGAAAAGCAAATGAGATTGCTAAGGTTGAGAGAATTGGTTATCAGAAGATAAGGAAGATTAGTGATTGACAGTTTCTAAATTTGAAACCGTCTACCTCTTCCTTTATCAATTGCCTCAATTTTCTTGAAATTTCAAAACTCCCTCTCAATTGTTAATTATTTACTGTATCAATATTACTCATTCTTTTCTTTACCCGCAAAGCACAAAACTTCATTAATTTAATCCTTTATTATTCATCTATCAGTTCTTTTGTTCTAATGAAACAAAATGCTCTTAGTTGACTGAGTTTCACACTTTAGTCGACTAAGTCTCTTCTGTTTTTCTCTATTTAGTCCAGACTTCTTCCTATAACTCTTCCAAACAACATATTCCTAGATTTCTTCTAATTTCACAGAATCTATCCTCACTAAAGGGTTTTGTAAATATGTCAGCAAGTTGATGCAATGTGCTCATGAATTCAATATTGATTTCTCCCTTAGTTACATAATCTCTTATGAAGTGATGTCTAACCTCAACATGTTTAGTTCTTGAGTGTTGTACAGGATTCTTTGAAATATTTATAGCACTAGTGTTGTCACAATATATAGGAGTGTTATTCATTGACAACCCATAGTCTTTTAATTGTTGTTTAATCCATAAAATCTGTGCACAACAACTTCCTAGGGACACATATTCTGCTTCAACAGGGACAATGCTACTGAATTTTGCTTTTTGCTTGACCAGCATACAAGCATGCTACTTAGCAACTGACATGTTCCACTTGTGCTTTTCCTATCAGTTCTACTTCTTGCAAAGTCTGCATCTGAATATCCTACAAGACTGAATGGTGATTCTTTTGAATACTAAATTCCTAATCGTTGAATTTCTATGAGATATCTAAATTTTTTTTTCACAGCAGTAAGGTGTGTTTCTTTAGGTTGAGATTGAAATCTAGCACATAAACACACACTAAACTGAATATCTGGTCTATTTACAGTCAAGTAAAGAAGAGATCCAATCATACCTCTATAGAGCTTTTGATCTATATCTTTACCTTTCTCATCAGCATAAAGCTTTGTAGATGTGCTCATTGGTGTGATGATGGATTTCAATTTCAACATATCAAACCTTTTGAGCATGTCTTCAATGTATCTGTCTTGGCTGATAAAGGTTCCTTTTTTGCATTGCTTGATTTGAAGGCCATGAAAATACTTCAATTCTCCCATCATGCTTATCTCGAATTCTCCCTGCATTTCTTTAGCAAAGTTCTTGCAAAGAGATTCATTAGTAGCACCAAATATAATGTCATCAACATAGATTTGAACTATGATTAGATCATTTAGGTATCTCTTGATGAACAGTGTGGTGTCAATGTTACCCCTAACATAGCCTTTTTCCAGCAGAAATTTAGAAAGCCTTTCATACAATGCTCTAGGAGCTTGTTTCAATCTATACAAGGCTTTGTGAAGTTTGAGGACATAATCTGGTTTCTCAAAATCTTCAAAACCAGTAGGTTGTTCAACATATACCTCCTCTTGAATGAGTCCATTAAGGAATGCACTCTTCACATCCATTTGGTATAGCTTGAAGTTCATATGACAAGCAAAGGCAACTAATAATGTTATGGCTTCTATTCTAGCTACCGGAGCAAAGGTTACTTCATAATCTATGCCTTCCTCTTGATTATATCCCTTTGCCACCAATCTTGCATTGTTTTTCACTACATTTCCTTGTTCATCAACCTTATTTCTAAACACCCATTCAATGCCAACTATAGGATGATTTGAAGGCTTAGGCACTAGTGACCATACATTATTTCTCTTGAATTGATCCAACTCCTCTTGCATGGCTAAAATCCAGCTTTCTTCTTTTTTAGCTTCTTCAAAACTTTTAGGTTCAATTTGAGAAACGAATGCTGAAAATTCACATGTCTCTCTAGTTCCTTTCCTAATCTTAACTCCATGTGATATGTCACCTATGATTTGTTCTTGTGGGTGATCTCTCACATATCTCTAGCTTTTAGGCAAGTCACTATGTTGGATTTCTTGTCTTTGTAGATTTTCAAGAGGTGGAGCCATGGTTTCATCTCTCGATGAGCCTTCCTCATTATTCTTGCTATCATTTAAGCTCATTTCTTCCATGTGTTTCTCTAAATTTTCTAAATCTTCATCATCCTTATGAACTTCATTTTCAACCTGGATTGATTCATCAAAAACTATATGGATAGATTTTTCAACATTTAGTGTCCTTTTGTAGAAAACTCTATAAGCTTTTGAGTTCATGGCATATCCCAAGAATATACTTCACCACTTTTAGCATCAAACTTTCCTAATGGTTGTTTTCCATTGTTAAAAAAAAGCATTTATAGCCAAAGCTCCTAAGGTGAGAGATGTTTAGCTTTCTTCCTTTGTACAACTCATATGGGGTCTTTGACATGATTGCTCTAATTGACACTCTATTAAGTATGTAAGCTACTATATTCACAGCTTCAGCCCAAAAGTACTTAGGAAGATTATTCTCACAAAGCATGGTTCTTGCCATCTCTTTCAATGTTCTATTCTTTCTTTCCACAACTCCATTTTGCTGGGGTGTTTTAGGTGCTGAAAAGTTATGTTCCAACCCCTTTTCATTGCAATATTTCTCGAACTTATCATTTTCAAATTCTCCTCCATGGTCACTCGTAATCCTAATAATGGATGTACCTCTTTCATTCTCAACTTTCTTACAATATCCTATGAAAGCTGATAATGCATCATTTTTGTGAGCAAGAAAATAAACCCAAGTAAACCTAGAATAGTCATCCACTATCACTAAGCCATAGAATTTTTCACCTAAACTTGTGGTGCTAATAGGACCAAAGAGATCTATGTGCAGCATTTCAAGAGGTTTCAATGTTGACACAACATTCTTAGCTTTGAAGGAAGTTCTAACCTGTTTTCCTAATTGACATGCTTCACATACTCTATCATTTTCAAACTTAATGCTAGGTAGTCCAACAACTAGATCTTTCTTAATTAGTTTCGACATGGTGTTCAAACAAAAACGTCCTAGTTTCCTATGCCACAGCCAACTATCATTTTTAGCCTTGGCTACTAAGCACATTTCACTATCCTTTTCTAGATCTTCAAGAAAGATGACACATGTTTTTCAATCTTTTACCTATTAAGGTAGTCTTGTTAGTACCTATATCTATTACTTCACATTTGTTGGAATCAAAACAAACCTTAATCCTTTTATCACATAGCTGACTTATGTTTAATAGATTATGCTTTAAGCCTTGAACAAATAACACATGACTAATTGTGTACAAGAGTTCTTACCAACCGTTCATATCCTTTGAATTCTTCCTTTTGAATCATCTCCAAAGGACATAGTTCCTCCCTTTTTCTTGTCAAGTTGAACAAATAGCATTTCATCCCCTGTTATGTGTTGAGAGCAGCCACTGCCATGTACCAAGGTTGCTTCTTCTTGTTGTGTTGAGCTTTTGAACATGTTTCCTTTATGTGCAACTAAACCTACAAAATCATGGCTCAGTTTTTCTTGATAGGTACCCATACTTTGATAGGTCTTTGAGTGTTAGTGTCAATAAAATAGCATTTTGGCACCTAGATTTTTCTAGTTTTCTTCACATTTAAATTTTTGACACAATCATAAGATAGATGGCCATGTTTTCCACAACAATAGCATCTATATGATGCTTTGTGATGATTCTTTTTACCATATGAATTTTTCTTTAAAGAATCATTGCTTAAACACTTAAGAGCTGTATTTTCATTAAGAGCTTTTTGTAAAGCAGTAGTTTTATTTTCTAGCTCTACCTTCATGATTTCAAAATCTGTTTTTGAGTGTTCTAGTTCAGTTTGAAGCAAGAATCTTTGTTCAAAAACAGAGTTGAACTCATGTTTTATTTTCTTCAAATCTTTTTCAAGTGATGCAGCCTTTTTATTTAAGTTTTTGTACTTTAAAAACAGGCTTTCAAATTCATCACATAAATTATCGTACTCATTTTGTAACTCATTCATCGAAATATCACAAGTTGATGAGCATACCTTTGTTTCATCATCTTTTGCCATTAAGCAGATGTTTGCTCTTTCTTCTGAGCTTTCTTCATCAGATTCTGTGCTAGAGTCACTATTAGACCAGGCTACAACAACCATTGCTTTCTTTGATTTTCTATTTTTCTTTGGAATTTCTTCTTTCAGCAATGGACATTCAGACTTGTAGTGCCCTGGTTTCTTACATTCGTAGCAGATCACTTCTTCCTTGTTATTACTGTCAATTTTATTTTTCTTTGAAGAAGGACCTTGGTCTCTCTTAAGGATTTTTCTTGCAAATCTTCGATTCTTTCTTCTCACCAATTTTCTGAATTTTCTTGCAACAAGTGCCAATTCATCATCATCATCGCATAAGAGTTCTTCCAACTCTTCTTCAAGGTTGCTAGCTTTAAGTGTTATATTCTTCTTCTTCTCTTTTGCCTCTCTTTTATCCTCTTCTTCTTCTTCCTTGAGCTCCAACTCATGTGTAAGTAGAGATCCATAAATTTCATCAAGTGTGATGATGTTCAAATTTTTTACTTCTCTTATGGCAGTCACCTTTGGCTTCCAAGACTTAGGTAGACTCCTAAAAAGTCTTTTCACAAGCTCATGCTCGGGGATAGGTTTTGCTAGTTGGCTAAGTTTATTTGTAATATTTGTGAACCTATCAAACATGCTGGTGATGTCCTCACCAGGTTCCATTTTGAACATTTCATAACTGTGGGTCAAGAGGGCAATCTTGGACTCTTTTACTTGAGAAGTCCCTTTATGAATAATTCTTAACTTATCCCACACTTGCTTAGCTGTTGTACAGCCTGAGACTTTGTTAAACTTAATGGGAATTAAGGCACAATGCAAGGTGTTGATTGCCTTAAAATTTGTGAGACCCTGTCGAATTTGTTAAAAGCTAGTATTGTACCTAGTGGTACAATTAAGTTAAATCGAACCTTGAACTAGCTCAAATAGAAATTCTAAGAGGAATTTGAAAATTCTGAAACCCACAAAATGGCTTAGAATACTGATTCGGAGTTCAAGGTCCAATTTAGAGTCAATCGGAAAAATTGACCGATTAGGGACAAAACGGTCATTTTGCCATTTGATGATAAAATGAAGATTTTTAGCCAAGATTTGATCACATTGGACCAAAAATAATTTTATGAAATGCAGTTATGATTATTGGATTATAAAATGATGTTTAGCAGTGTAAAATTGTGATTCTTGATGTTTTTGGAACACAGAGGGAAAATGGTAATTTTGCCACTAGAGGACTAAACAGGAAATTTTTTGAAAGGATTTTTGCCCCAATTGGCTAATATTGATCAATATTAGTGTTATTTGAGGTTGAAAAGTAGAAATAATGTGATTCCGGTACATTTTGGAGTATAGGGGCAAAATCATAATTTTGCCATCCTAGAGGCAAAGTGGTAATTTTCTCCCACCAGAACATATTTTTCCAGCAATCGTCATCTTTTATCATATCTTGATTTAGAATAATCATGTGGTGGAAAATTATGGAAGAAAAAGTCAAAAAAGTTAGAAAAATAGGCAAATAAGCATGCAACACGTGGCATGCTTGATTATTTTATTATTAAAGCTTAAAAATCAGCCATTTCAACCCAGTTTCTCTCTGTAATTTCGGCACACACCAGATTTAAGGGAAATGAAAGAAGAACAAAAGGAAAAACAAGAAAACCTAGGTGGAAATCCAAGGAAAAGTGTGATTTTCAAGGAAAATCAATTGGAAAAGGTAACATTTCGTCATTTTTGCTTATGATCTACAATACCCATGCTTTTGTTCTTGATTTCCATGGTTGAATATTGAGATATCATGATGAGTTCAATTCTGAAAAATGGGTATGGATGAGGAATGATTGTTGGATTGGTTTGATTCTAGACTATGTTAGTGTTTGGAGATAGGTTAGCATGTTAGTAAGCAAAACCGTAAAAAGAAAATTTGATTTCCCCATGAATCATTCAAGGCCGAACCTAGGGTGTTGAGAAACAATGGAGAATTGTTTCATTTCAAATGAAATGATTTCATTTGAAATGAAATAAATTAGAAAATGACCAATGAAAGTGAAAAAGTTTAGTAGGGAAAAAAATTACAATGCTAATGCACTGTAATGACCGAATTTTTATCCAAAGAAATTGAAGGGTTTAAATGCTAAAAATTAGTTATTTTGGAAATGGTATGTGGTGAATTAAGGTATTAGAAAAAAGAATGGTGCAATTTGGAATCAAATCATACGTATTGGCCAATTAATTGGGTAATCGGTTGAAATTAGGCAATACCGCGTTAAAGCGATAATCGGACGCATCTTTCATTTGCCTATCATGCGTTAGCAATTTAAATTAGTTTATATTAGCTTGAGGGCAATATAGTAAATTCCCTAATTTTATTCTGTGTTAAGGTGGAGAGATGTCCGAAAAAGGCAAAGGAATCTGATTGAGGACTATTAATCCGAGTGCACTCGAAATCCGAATTTTTGACACTATGAGTGAATTTGCATTTCAAATTATTTTGAGAAATGTACGTGTATTGAAATGGATAATCTGAATGATTTTATTCGAATTTCTAAAAATATGTGCTTGGAAACAAGCCTTTGATAAAAATGTTTTGATGTGTGAATTGTGATATGCATAAAGGCATGAATTCATGTGCTCTGTAATATGCTGCTATATATGTGTGTTGATGTGTGATATGTATTGACCAATAATATTGTGTGATAATTCTAACCGTACATGTGTACAATGTGGGGAGTACATGTCGGTGATGATGGGTGTAGAGATATGGAGAGTGATATTGTTTGTGCACGATGTGCACCCTATAACTCTAGCTATGTGTGCGATGTGGGGGTTGCACATGAGCTGGTGAGATTGAGTGATATTGTTTGTTCACGAGGTGCACACGATAACTCTAGCTATGTGCGTGATGTGGGGGTTGCACATAAGCTGGTGAGATTGAGTGATATTGTTTGTGCACGAGGTGCACACAATAACTCCAGCTATGCGCGCGATGTGGGGGTTGCACATGCGCTGGTGAGATTAAGTGATATTGTTTGTGCATGAGATGCACACGATGACTCCAGCTATGTGAGCGATGTGAGGGTTGCACATGAGTTAGTGAGATAGTGGGATATTGTATTCATATGAGTGCATATGTATGAAATTGAATACTCCTTCATTGTAAATTAATTTGAGTTGAACGAAGGGGTTTGATAATAAATTGGATCAAAAATGTTTTGTTCCAAATGTATGCATCATGGTTTAAAAATACTTATTAGATATTATTGCTTGTTTCCACCTAATGTTCACTCACTGAGTTTCCTGGTAGGTGTCCGGCATTCAATAGTTGCCCATTTTTATTGTAAATATCTCTGCTGGAAGTCGTAGGCCTTTTGTATTGTGGTTATGTACATGTAATGTACATTGTCAAAGTTTATGTTTGACTGGTATGAATGTAAATATGTGTGTGTAATGTAAATTGCTAAATACATGACTGGTATAGTGCATGTACATTATTATCTATGATGCCATTGGGAATTGGCTTTGTGAGCACATTGAGTGCATTACGGGTGTATGCATCACACAGTCGTACAGTAAATAAAGTAAATGAAAATAGGCTTGCTTGAGCTTAGTGAGCTACGCTTATTGGGTTCTTGTGCCGGTCATGGCCCGAGAATTGGGTCATGACAAAATTGGTTTGCACTTTCTTGATTTCAGCCTCAGTCCATTTAGACCTTGGCTTAGGCATCAACTCATTTGTAGCCACATTTACAGTTGAGGGAATAAAAGGACCATCGGTGACGACATCCCACATTTCATAATCTATGGCCCTAATATAAATTGACATTCTAGTGCTCCAATAAGGGTAATTAGAGCCATCAAACAGAGGTGGTCTATTTGTAGATTGTCTTTCAGCTGTAACTGATTTTTGAAGAGCCATTTGGATCCTCTCTAAGAGTGTTAGACCTTTTATTTAAAGAGCTAGCTCTGATACCAATTATTGACCCCAAAGTGAGTGCTAGAGGGGGTGAATAGCACTATCTCGGCTCTTTTACAAGATTGAGAATTAATCTCAAAACAAGAAAGGTAAAACAATGAAGCACAATGTATAAAGGATTTATAGTGGTTCGGTCCAAGACCTACATCCACTACCTTATTATCCAACCAAGGATTTTCAACCAAACAGATGATGAGAGCTTATAGTGCATACATTGGGATGGACATGACTACATTTCCTTCGTTGCCTACAAATTCTGACTCTGAAGACAATCTTGGAGGTGATGATGCAGAGGATTCATAGTCTTCTATTCTGAAGTTCGTGGAGTATTCTTGTCTTTTTTCTTTATTTTCTTTCATCATATTGAGGACAATGTTTATTCTGAGTTTGGGGGTAGTTTAGAATTTAATGTATCGATTTTTTTTTATGTTTAGTTAGCTTTGGTTTAGAATTTGTCTTGCATGTTTCATTTGCATTTTCAAAAAATATAAAATTTGAGATAGTTACACCTTACTCATGATTATCCCAATCCTAGGATGATATTTTAATTATCTTTTTATTCTTAGCTTTTGGGAAGCATATAGTTATGATTTAATTTTATGTTATATTCTTGTGTTAATTTTATTTTAGAGTGTGACTTCCAATAATTTGAGCACTATACTCTTTTACTTAGAATTTTTGTGTGATTTAGAGAAAGCTTATGTTGATGAAAAAGTATAGTGAAGTCAAAAATTCTAGAATTTGTTTGATTCTCTCTCAAGGCGAAATCTTATATAACACTTAGGATAGGAAGTGATTTAGATCATCTTTGGATCGTTTGAACCTTTTTGAGCCTACCTTGTTATATTTATCCTTAGTCACCCTTTTCGAGCCTAATTTACATTTCTTTGTAATTACCCAATTATATTAGCCATGGCCTGTCTGTTTAAAACCAACAATTTGAACCTTTCACTTTTTAAGTATTTTAATCTTTCTAAGGAATGATTTGAGCTTAAAGAATAAATTGAAGAAAAAATGTGCACAAAAAAATTGATGAAGGTTGTTGAAAAAATTACCCCTTGTTATAATTGTCAAAAATAAGTTTGGGGGTTGAAAGAAAAAGGTGAAAGAAAAGAAAGCAATGTGTGGTACAAAGGAAAGTTTACTTCAAGTTTAGGGGTGCTATAAAAAAAATATGAGCACTTTATGTGTTCTAGATTGATTAAGTGCTTAGGGTGAATTTGAGCTTAAATATATCCTTTATCATACCTTGACCTTAGCCTTACATTACAAGCTTGATAAAGACCTATTGATCCTTGAATAAGTGTTAATCTACATTACTGGAGAAAGAGATGAAAAGCAAACTTATGAGATCCAAGTACTAATCTATGCTTAGATTTGGCATAAACTAATTTGAATTGCATGATATTCTTTGTAAAAAAAGCATTCACACACACATGAAAGTCCATTCGAAAAATAAGTTTTTGCTTAAATTGATGCATGAATTTAAGGATTAGATGTATGTTACCTTAAGCTAGAATTTGAGTTAATTTCTTAGAAAATTTTGGAAAATCATGATTTGGTACTTCTATCTCTCGTTTAAGGACTTTTTGTCTTTTCTTTTTTGTGATTCTTTTCTTTTGCTTGAGGACTAGCAAAATCTTAAGTTTGGGGGTGTGATAATTCTATTTAATAGAATTATTTTATTCCAATTTTATTATTAAATATTAGCTAAGTTCTCAATTTTTAATTATAATTTACTTAATTTTTAGTTATTTTTATATTTAGTTTATTTTTAAGTGAGTTATTTAATTTTATGTTATTTCTTTTAATTTGGTTAATATTTATTAGATTTTATATTTTTGGTAGGCACTAAAGTAATTGGGCTTAATTTTGGAAAGTAAAGTGTTGAAAGACCCAGAAGTCTGCTTGCATATACATCAATGTTTTAGTCATATCTTGAGCTACAGAACAATTGCTACGATTTTTGGACCATTAGAAATCTAAGAGATAGAGCTACAACTTTTATGAAGATTACTTTGCCCAGTTCTGCTTCTAAGATAAAGAAAATTAAGTTGGAAAGTTAATGGATGTACTGTGTCGAAAATGGAAATTTATAAAGACTGTCAAGTGATGTTTTTGGGCCTCTCATTATGTTTTTAAGCCCAATTAAACCCTAGGTCAACTTAAGGAAGTTTAGGTTAAGTTTGTTAGTATAAATAGGATATTCTTCAAGAACATTAGAGGAGAACCTTTGAAGATTCAAGAAATTAAAAGTCGAGGCTGAAATTTGGAGATTCAGTTGGCGAATATTGTTTTGTTTGCTTCCTTGGCTTTTATTTTCTTGTTACTTTCAATGGTTGAATTTTATACAATGTTATTTGATTTTGCAATCATGAGTAGCTAATTTTCTTTTTCTAAGATTGCAATTGAACTCACATGTAGTCTAAGTTTTTAATCTTTTTCTTACTTATTTTCAATGGGAATTGAATTGTTTATTCCAATTTGTTCTTAATGCTTTTAATTGCTTGGCCAAAAATTAAATTGATTTAGGAACCTAAACAAACTTGGTAAAGGGAGTTTAGAGTAGACTAAAATTTGGATAGCATATGATCAATTTAATTGATTTGTGTATAGGATATGGATATACCTATAAGCATAAGTAGCCATATTAGAGCCTGAACTTAATGAGTCTGTTTTAATTTCAATTTACATAGGGATATAGTGTTTTGGTTAAAATAGATATTTTTATAGGACGAGTCGGGAGACCCTTATAAATAATTTAGGACTCTAGGTTAGCAATTCAACCCATTGAAATAAGTTAAGGAGGAGAGGTAAATTTTAAATAAAGTGTGAGGGATATTGTAATCTTAAGCTTATTTAATTTGATCTTTCTCAACTTATTATTTTGATTTTTCTTGTTAGTTTAAATTTTAGTTTATTAATTTTATTTAATTGCTCAATTTGGATTATTTGGATAGAGTAAATTGTTTTAATTTTAGTACTTAGTAAAGTTTTAGATTAATTCCTTGTGGGATCGACACTCTGCTTGCTTATATACTATCTGTTTGATACGTATATTTGTGTAGTAAAATTTTAACTGACAGTCTCCAATTACTCCATTTTCGAAGCCAACATTCAATTTCAAAATGATTTATAAAGTCATTTTGTTTAATCACATTTTGTTTATAAAACAAAATGATTTACCATTTACACACATTTTCCATAAAATCACCAGAAATAAATAAAAACCACTTTAGATAATTAAGACGATAATAAGGTTACTTACTATTTTCGAGGGTCGAATTCGGGTACTCCGACTACTAATCCTCGGGTATAATTTCTTTGTCCCTTTCGGAGAATTCACCACCTAGACATATTGCACAATTAAACAATTACTACATTTGTGCTAAATCATATTAAAACTAATTTAAACTCTATATGAATGCATGAAATGGGATGAAAATCCTCGAGTAACTATCTAAATACGGTATTGACCTAATTCGATTTATTACCCGATTAAATGGCCAATATGTCTAATTCAGCTATAATTAATTCTATTTCTCTTTGAACACTCCAATTCATCAAATACTAGCCAATTAACATGAAATGTGGCAAATTCACCTTCACATTCCATTTTGGAATATTCGGCCGTGGTGAGTTCATTAACACTAAAATTTTTTCAAGCTAAATTCTTACACCATAAATCATTAATTCCCACACCATAAACCATTATTTCCTAATCAAATCACTTGAAATAAAATCAATTCGACCATCAATAAACCATATTGGAAATTCGACCAATGAAGGTGATGTAAGAATATAAATTTTTTTCTTGCTTGTATTCCATTCGACACATCACCAAACCACCAAAAACACTTGAATATCATGTAACCCATTCAAATTCATCATCAAACCCTCACTCGATATATTCGGCTATTAAGGGATTCATGAAGAAAATGTGTTTTTCATGCTTGATTTTTATACTACATATCACTAAACACATAAAAAAACTTAGATCTATTGAAATCTAACCAACATCATCATCAAATCTCTCTCTATATATTCCGCTAGCAAAGGGATTCATCATGAAATCATGAATTTTAACCATAGAAAATGCAAAAGAGTGCATGGGTAAGGTAGATCTCAAGCAAAAAGTGAAAAATCTTACCTTTTGTCACTTAATTCCTTGAAATTTCACACTTTTCTCTTGAATTTTGGTAACTAGGGTTTTGTTCTTTCTTTGTTTCCTTTTCCTCTTGTTTGGATGAATATGGGAAGTGAAATGGGGGAAATATAGGCTGATTTTTAAGTTAAATCATAAACAAATGTGAGCTTGCCACTTGTCAGCTTACCATTGGTCTATTTTTAAACTTAATAATTAAGCTTCCATTCTCCACCACAAAAAATATTAGAATTATCCATAATATAAAATGTTAATAGATGAAATCTATGGGCATGACAAGTGTTGGGTGGTGTAAAATTACAATTTTGCCCATGGGGTGGCAAAATTACCATTTTACCCTCATGTTCGGAAAAATCTTGAAACTGAAAATTTTCACTTCCCAAATTCAAATTATACTCAAAATAATCAATCTTGGTCAAAAATTTCATCCAACATTCAAATCTTAACCTCGGGTCGTAAAATGACCATTTTGCCCTTAAATCATGGAAATTCCAATTTGACTCCAAATCGATCCTTGAGCTGCGAATCACCATATTAAATGATTCTGGGCTTTTGAAATTCTTAGTTTCATCTTAAAAATCCCTATTTGGACTAGTTCAAGGCGTAATTCAACTTAATTGTACCATTAGGTACAATACCAACTTTTAATAATTCTTTCGAGGTATGCTCGTATGCAAGCATGTTGTCAGATATATGGATGGCATGGCAATCATATTATAAAGCTAGGTTTGACAGCACTGCCCCCCTTAAAAGAAAATTTTGACCTCAAAATTTCACTTACCGAACTTGGAGAAAATATGAGGGTATTGACTTCTTATCTGATACTCGACTTCCCATGTCATCTCCTTTATAGGGAATTTTGATTTGTTCACCTCGTTTACCTCCAATTCAACTTAAGTACTTCTTTTATGTCCATCATTATCCTTTAGAATTAGATCAACAGTAACCTTCACAATCATGATCTTTTATATCGAGACTCCAAAACATACTTTTATTACTATCATTAAAATTGAACCATAACTCCATCTCAATCATACCAATTTCAATCGCATTTTATACTTATTTATGTATACCAATCACCATCTTATTACTTCATTCCTTATCAAACTTCTCGACATTCATTCATTCATCCTATCCTCATACACTATTGTGTAGTTTACAGCATCATTAACATGCCATACTCATTCCTGTATATATCCTTAATGTTAGAGAAGGTTAATGGCTTCAATTATTCCCACATACTTCATATTTACCTAACATTTATGAAATGTCAATCTTCTTAATTATATTAGTCCATTTCATATGGCTTAACCATACTATAGATTACATTTCCTTGACTATTTCCCCAAAATTCCTTCGGTTGCCATAGTCAACTTCTGATAAGATTCTTGATCATTACATTATCTATACAACTCATCAAATATATTGAGTTCTAATCTCGAACCACTAAAAACCATTCTTTACTTTAGTTGGGTACATCACTAACTCCACACATACGTAAGCACACGCATATTCAAATGTCCATATTCCTCATTATGTATAAGGGTCCTTATTCTCAAATGTCTTCAGACTAATTTCTCTTTGTTCATTCCCATCCATAGCCAAGATTCAATAGAATAATTTTCATAATTCATATCAACATATTATTTTTCCTAGCACTCCACATGTTGATTTATCTTTATATAGCCATCTCAAAAAGTCTAACTCTCATTCTTCTTACATGCCACATTTATGCCAAGGCATTCTTAATCTCATGCCTCATCTTTTGTCACAGCAAAAACTCTTGTCGAAGCACGAGTCTGTGGTCCAACGGGTGGATATGTTGGGGTGTTACTCTCCACACCAAACTGTACAACTACTCCCTGTCTCGGTTGTAGTCTTGAAAAATCTCTCCTCTGCATATCCGTATAAGTTGGTGGAGATGGAGCAGCTACAGTCACTTATCCTAATTGTGGGCAATCACTCCTAATGTGACCTAGCTGATCACAATGAAACCATCGTATAGGCCCCTAACACAGCCCAACATGATATCTGTCATGACCCGAAACTCCCCATCAGGCCCATGACAACAGCCGTGACGTCCCGATAGGCATTCATTACCCGGAATGCCGACCGAAACCCTGCAAGGCTTAGCATCAGCTTTCGCACTTCCCAGGTGAACGACAGTTATTAAATACCACATTTCAAGTATTGCAAGTCATTATCAATTCAAAAACACTAAAATAATTATCGTTTGGCTCATAGAGGCCTTTTCGTCATTTTTCATTGAGAATTTCAAAATTTGCTAAAAACGTGGTAAACACGTAGAAAACACATATATCATGATTAAAAATAAATTTAAGTATTTAAAACGTTTATATGAAGTAAGAATTTAATTATTTGAATATAATAAAATAATCAATAAAATAATATATTTTCTTATAAAACAATTTTCATAAAACTATCGATAAATAATTTTCGCTGTGTAAAAACTAAATATATTTTTGCATACTATAATACAAACTACCAAAGTATGAAATTTAAATTACAGTGACACGTGAGCCCATAACTAACCAATGTGTGTCGAAAGTTGGAAGTCCAACTAGTGGTCCTTGATCAAATCCGCTAACTACGGAATATTCTGAGCCTGTAATGTGAGGAAATGAGGGGGTGAGATTATAAAATCCTAGTGAGTAAACAGATACCTTCTAAACTATCTAAAGGCGAGTAAATGGAGATGAATAATTAAGTCCTCATAAAATAGTTCATAATGTTTCACTTCTTTTCATTGAGTAAAATAAATTCATTATGTATGAAAAATTATTATGGCTTATGTATTTCTGAAAACTTGGCTTATGCCAACAAAATCATGCTTGGTGATACCTTGATCAGAGGTATTCGATAGAGTCAACCAAGGCTGTAAAATTTTAAATTTCTCAAAATTTCAGTCGTTCCTTGGCGTTGGCTGAGTCTCACTTCTACGTAGTGGTTAGACGTGAAGTGAACTCTAATTGTTACCTCGGGAGTTACCCTACTCACCTCTCTACTGAGGTATAAATACATATACATATGTTCTCGGATTTCGTGCCTCTCTAATAGGCTGGTCCCCGAACCAGCCACTGCAGTGACCATTTAATAATCCACCAATTCAATAAAAGTTCAATAGCACGACTTGGCAATATAATTGCTAACCAAATTATCAGTACAAAACAGACAATTCACAATTTTCAATTCAATTAACAAATCAGCCAATCATGCTATAAATATCATAAGCCATTTGATTGAAATCACAATTTACAATAAAGCATGTGGTCTCCAATTACTCTAGTTTCAAAATCAATTACTCAATTTTCATATCAATTTATAAAATTTCAATTTATTTTATTAATTCACATTTTTCACGTAGAACAAAGCATTTTACCATTTAAAATTCATTTTTCACAAAATCACCAAATTGAATAAAATCTACTCTAGATAATTAAGACGATAATGAGTTTATTCATAGTTTTTGGAAATCAATTCCGAGCACTCCGACTACTAATCCTCCGATGCGATTTCCTTGCCCTTTTTTTGGGATGACTCACCACCTAAACACAGTGTACAATCAAAATATTTACTACATTGATGCTAAATTAAAATAAACTAACCTAGACTCTATGCTTATGCATGATATGAAATGCAAAATGTCTAAATTTTGCCTAAACACCGTATTGGCCTATTTCGGTATTTTACTCGATAAATTGATATGCGCATCCAATTTAGTTCCAATCAACTCCATTTCTTTTCTAATGCTTCAAATCACCAATGTCAAGCTAAATACCTTAAAATTCAGCAAAGCCACATTCATATTTCTTCTTGGAAAAATTCAACCAAAATAGTGCACTAACACCATAATTTTTCCTATTTAATTTTCTCTCCATAATTATTCATTTTCTAACTAATTCTCTTGAAATAAAAATCAATCCATCACTCCCACACTTCAAGCAAGGTTCAGCCATTGAAGAACACTAAGGAAAATCAATTCTTTTTTTGTTGTTTTGCTTACTAACATGCTAAACTAACTAAATTCACTAACATAACTCAAAATCAAATCATTCTAATATCATTTCTCTCTCCATACCCATTTGACCAGCCATGGTTTCCCCATGATAACATGCATTTTAACCACGGGAATAAAGAAATAATGCATGGGTACGCTAGGTTTCAAGGAAAATTAAAGAAATTTCAACTTACCTAGCTTGATTTCTTGATTTCTCTCACTTTCCCTTTGATTTTTCACCTTGGTTTTCTTGTTTTTTTTTCATTTCCCCTCTTTGTTCTGGTTCTTGCTGACCCTTAGAGTGAAAATGGGCTGATTTCTCATGCTTTTATAAGGTAAATAATAAAATATTAAAAGTATGTCACATGGCATTTTATAATTGGTCCAAAATTTTAATATTTGACTTTTATTCCATTAATTCTTCACCACATAATTCTCATATTATCCAATTCCATGATGAATAAAATCCCTTGGTCTTGAAAAATGTTGAGGGTGAAAAATTACCAATTTGCCCCCAAGGTGGAAAAATTATGATTTTGCCCCTATACTCCGAAATGTACCGAAATTGCATTTTTTCCACTTTTCAACCTCAAATAACACTTCAATTGATCAATCTTAATCAAATGGGGTCAAAATCTTTTCTAAAAATTCATGTTTTGTCCTTTAGTGGTAAAATTACCATTTTGCTCTTGTGCTCTAAAAATATCAGGAATTAAAATTTTTCGTTGCTACACCTCAAATTTTGCTTTAAATGATCATATTATACTTCAAATGACTAATCTTAATCAAAATTTTCATCAAACAACCAATTTTAAATTTTTAGTGGTAAAATGACCATATTGCCCCTAATTGGTCAATTTTCCCGATTAACTCCAAATTGGCCCTCGAACTCTGAATCGCCATTTTAAGTCATCCCTAAACTGTGAAATTCCTACTTTCACCTTAAAACTCCTATTTTAATTAGTTCGAGGTTCAACTCGATTTAGTCATGCCTCTTGTTATAATACCGACTTTTAATACCTTTTAGGGGCATTCAAGTATCTAAACATCCCATCCATTACATGGATAACACAACATATACTTTATAGAGTCAGGTCTTACAATATCTCCCACATTCTCTACATCAATTTAAACCTCTAGAACTCTCCCCAGAAATAGTCACCGTAGATATGTTGAATCTCGGAGGCCTCTACTGTGTTTGTGAAAATGAAGGTCAGGAAGATGTTACTGGAACAGAGGTAGTACTTCCTAAAATAGATGAGTCTTTGCCCTTTTTTGGTGGTTGACTGGAACATACACTCAGATTCCTCCTCTTTGTAAACACAGCTCGCATTCTCCTATTTTCATTTGCAAGTTTCTTAGTCCTTAAAGCCATCTGTACCACCTCTTTATACGGCTCCCTACCAGTCACTGTCATTCGATCTCTAATCTCATTTCGGAGCCCTTCCTTGAAATAGTTGGCTTGATCCTACTCAATTCTCACTAAGTCAGGCACATAAGACAGCAGCTCGTTAAAACAAGCCTTATATTCTTTTACCGTCAGACTTCCCTGTTTCAAACTCAAAAATTCTCTCTTCTTTTCTTTCTGATGAAAATAAGTGTAATATTGACTATTAAATTCTCTTAGAAAGTCTTCATCCGCCTATACCGAGTGGCACCTGTAGAGCTTAAGGAACTTAAGGATCAGTCAGAAGATTTATTAGACAAAGGCTTCATTCGCCCTAGCGTCTCGTCATGGGGAGCACTAGTGCTATTTGTAAAGAAGAAAGATGGGTCACTTAGATTGTGTATTGACTATGAACAACTTAATAAAGTGACGGTGAAGAATAAGTACCCCATTCCAATGATATATGATTTATTTGACCAACTACAAGGAGCACAATGTTTCTCCAAGATAGATCTACAATTTGGGTGCCATCAATTGAGGATCTGGAATATAGATGTGCCAAAGATCACATTTTAAACAAGGTATGGGCACTATGAATTCTTGGTGATGTCATTTGTTCTTACAAATGCCCTTACGACCTTTATGGATTTAATGAATCGTGTGCTCAAGCCATATTTGGACAAGTTTGTAGTGGTGTTTATTCATGACATTTTGATCTATTCGTGTCAAGCCCAGCTTTACAATATATTTATTATGCCATTTTTACATTAGAAAGCATGTTTGCATACGTGGATGCTTCGGAAAAGCATTAAGAGTTGGTAACGTACCTAGTGGTGTGATTAAGATGATTAAGCCTTGAACTAGTCCAAATAAAGATTTTAGGATCTATTTGAGAGTTGTTGAACCTTATAATAACTTAATATGGTAATTCAGAGTTCGAGGATTGATTTGGAGTCAAATTTGGAATTTTCATAACTTAGAGGTAAAATGGTCAGTTTGCCACTTGACGACAGAATTGGAATTTTTAGAAGAGATTTGACCAAATTTGACTAATTGGAGTATGATTTGAGTTTGAGAAATGAAAAGGATAAATTTTGATATTTTTTGAGCATAAGGGCAAAACGATCATTACGCGAGTCCCAAAGGACGTAATTGTAATTTTTGAAATTTTACACCACCATTACACTTGTCAAGCTCATGAATTTCACTTATTATTATTTGGATAATTAAGGAATTTTATGTGCTGGAGAGAGAATGTCTAATACTTAAGGTTTTAAACATGGACCAATTAAAAGGTGAAAAGTGTCAAGCTTTAATATTATTTTAATTTTCTATATAAACCCATTTAAAACTCTCTAAACTCACTCTTCATGGGTGGCTAAGTGAAGAACAAAGAAAAGAAGAAAAGAACAAAACCCTAGTTAAGAAATTCAAGGGGAAATTGGTGGATTTCAAGAAATTAAGCAAGTAAAGGTAAAATTTCTTAATTCTAGCTTGTGATCTACCTTTCCTATGCATTATTTTTCATTTTTCATGGTTGAGAACCAAGTTTGCATGAAGATACTCTTGCTGGCTGAACCTTGAGGAGAAAGATTGGATAATGGACTTTGATGAATTTCATGCTATTTAGGTGTTTTAGTTGTTTTGGTGATGTTAAGTGTAAAAATCAAGCATGAAAAACCACATATTCTTCATGAACCCTTCATGGTCGAATTTCCCAAGAGAAAATGTTGAGGATGATTGTGAGACACTGTCCAAGTTGTTAAAAGTCGGTATTGTACCTAATGGTACAATTAAGTTAAATTGAGCTTCAAACTAGTTTAATAGAAATTCTAAGAGGAATTTCAAAATTCTGAAGCTCACAGAATAGCTCAGAATAATGATTTGGAGTTCAAGGTCCAGTTTGGAGTCAATCGAAAAAATTGACCGGTTAGGGATGAAACGGTCATTTTTCCATTTGATGATAAAATAGAGATTTTTAACCAAGATTTGATCATATTGGACCAAAAATAATTTTATGAACTACGGTTATGATTATTGGATTATAAAATGATGTTTAGCAGTGTAAAATTATGATTTTCGGTGTTTTTCGAGCACAAGGGTAAAATGGTAATTTTGCCACCGGAGTACTAAACAGGAATTTTTTTGAAAGGATTTTGTCCCATTTGGTTAATATGGATTAATATTAGTGTTATTTGAGGTTGGACAGTGAAAATAATATAATTTCGGGACATTTCAGAGAATAGGGGGAAAATCGTAATTTTACTCCACCAGAACATATTTTTCCAGCCATGATCATCTTTTGATCAGATCTTGACTTGACTAATCAAGTGGTGGGAAAAGAATTGGAAGAAAAGTCAAAAAAGATTAAAATTGGGCCAATGGCATTATGCCATGTGGCAAGTTACCTTATTTTATTATTTAAGCCTAAAAATCAGCCATTAACACTCATTTTCTCTCTCTAAATTCGGCACACACCAGAATTAAGGGGAATGAAAGAAGAACAAAGGGAAAAACCATAAAACCTAGCTAAAAATTCAAGACAAAATGTGATTTCAAGGAGAAATCAAGAGAAAAAGGTAATAATTCTTCACTTTGGCTTATGCTCTACAATACCTATGCTTTTGTTGTTGAATTCCATGGTCAAATATTGAGATGTCATGATGAATTGAATTCTGAAAAAATGGGTATGAACAAGGATTTGATGTTGGAATAAGTTGAATTTAGACTATGTTAGTGTTTAGAGATAGGTTAGTATGTTAGTAAGCAAAACCGTAAGAAAACAATTTGATTTCCCCATGAATCTTGCAAGACCGAATATCATAGGCTGAAATTGGAAAATGAAATGATTTCATTTGAAATGAAATGATTTCATTTGAAATGAAATGATTTCATTTGAAATGAAATAAATTAGAAATGACAATTTAAAGTGAAAAACATTTAGTTGGAAAAATTACAGTGCCAATGCACTGTAATGGCCGAATTTTCCATGAAGAAATGGAAAAGTTTAAATGCTGAAATTGGCACTATTTAAATGGTATGTGGTGAATTAAGGTATTAAAAAAAGAATGGTGCAATTTGGAATCAAATCGGACGCATTGGCCAATTTATCGAGTAATTGGCCAAATTAGGTCAACACCGCATTTAAGCTATTGACCGAGTATTTTATATATCCGTATAGAAATTAGGTTAATTTTATACCTAATTAACACCATTTTGTAATTAAATTATTGTGCTATTTGTCAAGGTGGTGAGCCCTCGGATAAAGGCAAGAAAATCGCATCCGAGGATTAGCAGTCGAACTGCTCGAATTCGACTCCCGAAAAACCTGTGAGTGAATTTGCATCTCAAAAATGGTTTTGGGAAATATGAATTTATTGAATAAAATGCTTGAATGATTTTATTCAATTTTCATTAAAAAAATGGGTACCATGGGAACAAGCTTTTCATGAAATATTATTTTATTGCTGTGAAATTTGATTGTGTTATATATTGTTCATTTATATGATGTTTATATGTATGGTTAAGAAATTTATCTGAATTCGATATAATTGTGCATGTGCGAAGTGGGAAATGCACATGCTTGTAATGGTGTGCAAAGTGGGGACGGCGATACGTAGCGCCCACAATTTCCTAAAAATTTAGAATTGAGCATAGTGGGGACGGCAATACGTAGCGCCCACAATCTCCTAGAAATTTAGAATTGAGCAAAGTGGGGATGGCGACACGTGACGGCCACGATTCTTGGAAATTATCACGCGTAAACTTTGGTGAGCATGATTTGCTATCCAGGGGCCTGCAAGGACGGCAATATGTAACGCCTGCAAGTGCTCAGATAAATGTCTTTGTGTATATATATATGATTGCTCATGTCTTGTGTATATATGTGATTGTATGGTATGCGAATTGCCTTAAATTAAGAAAAATGGGTTTTACACGAAACCCTCGTGCAGATGAGTGAAACCCTCATACAGCGACGGGTTATGATTTCACTACACTGCAGCAAGAACGCCTTCTCGCTGTAGCGATAATTGTATTTTGCAAAAATAAATAAATAAATCTCGAGGTAAGTGAAAAAGGGTTAAATATTAGTTAAAAGGAAAAATTATCTCGTTTTCAACTGGTGCATCATGATTGTCAAATTTCCTGATTGAGATTGCTTGTTCCCTTCTAATATTCACTCACTGAGTTTCGTACTCACGTTTTTAAAAAAAAAACTCATGCTTTCAGATCAGGAGACTATTGGACCCTAGATCGATGAGTCCCCGTAAAGCATCTCTTGGGTATGTGTCTGGCATTCGATAGTGATTTCTTTTATTGTAAATGTCTCCGCTGGAAGTCTTGGGTCCTTTTGTATTGTAAATACACTCAATAATGTAAATATATGTATGCAATGTAAATTGCTAAATATAGTACTGATATAGTGCATGTATATTATTATAAATAATGCCATTGTAAGTTGGCTATGTTCACACCCGAGAAAATGTGTGTGTATGCATGATATGGTAAATTTCTTAAGCAAGGGTAAATGGATAGGCTTGCTTGAGCTTAGTGAGCTGTGCTCACTGGGTTCTTGCGCCGGTCATGGCCCGGGAATTAGGTCGTGACAATGATTTGGCTATAATTCATGTTATCTAACCTGTATTTGATGATTTGGAGTATTGGAAATGGAAGGAGTTTATTTGGAGTTGAATTGGATGTATTAGCCAATTAACCGAGGTATAGATCAAATTAGGGCAACACCATTTTATTTTGATGCACAATTAGACCTACGTAGAACACCATATTTAAATGATTATCCGAGTATTTTGCATCCTAATTCATGCATTCATATAAAGCCTAAATTATTTTATAATGATTTAGCACAAATATAGTAAATTGCTTGTTGTACATTATGTCTAGGTGATGAATCTTTCGATAGGGGTAAAGAGATTGTACCTGAAGACCGGGACTAGGAGTCCTTTGACTCCCAATATTGTGAGGAACCTTATTATCGTCTTAATTATCTATAGTAGTTTTTATTCATTTTTTTTGATTTTATAGAAAAATGAGTTTAAATGGTAAATCCTTATGTTTTATAAGTAAAATGTGATTAAATGAAATGAGTATTATAAATCGTTTTGAAATTGAATGATGATTTTAGAAATTGAGTAATTGGAGACTATTTGCTTGAGTTGTAAATTTATGGTTTGAATTGAATAGGTTATGGCAATATTGGCGTGAATGGCTGAATTGGAAATTGTATTGAAACTATATGAACTGTTTGTTTTGCCTTGATAGGCTGGGTAGTAATGTAATCACCATGTCATGTTGCTAAAATTTTTATTGATATGGTGGGTTAATAAATTAGTCATTGCAGTGGCGGGTTTTGTGGACCAGCCTATTAGAGGGGCACGATACCCGGTTATATCTTATCTCAGTAGAGAGGCGCATAGGGTATCTCATGAGGTGAGGTCTGAGTTCACTTCATGCCGAACCATCACGTGAAGGTGAGCTCAGCCAACGCCAAGGAACGATTGTGTTTCCAAATGTAAAAATATGTTTTATGCGTATATGAAATTTTAATAGCCTTGACGGACTCGATTGGATGCCCTGGCCAAGGTAACCCCAAGATGAGTTTTGACACAAGCCAAATTGTTAAGAAATTCATAAGCCATGTTGATTATTTGAGTGAAATGAATTTATTTACTCAATTGAAATGAGTTTGAAATGTTATGAATCATAGTACGATGAGTTATTTTAAATTGTCTCCATTTACTCGACTTTAGATATTTTAGATGATATTTGTTTAATCATTGAGTTTATAAAAACTCACCCCTTTCTTTCCACCCATTTCAAGCTCTGAGTTATTTGTAAGTAGCAGACTTTGTCGAGGGTTGCGTGTGGACTTGTACCCTTTGAGATAGTAGGTCTACAGTCTCATTCACTTTTATCATCCGAGGACCCATATGTCATTGTAAATTAAATTACATACTCTGGTTATCTGTGTTACTATATGTATGAATTTATTTTGTTCTTATGCTGTAAAAATTATTTACAAACCGCTCTATAAAAATTGTTTTATGAGAAAATGGAAATTTTATTCATTATTTTTATTTTATTCTATTAGCTACAATTTCACTCTAAATGAATGTTTTAGACATTAAAACTTATTTTTAGTTATGAAATGTGTATTTTTTCCCTATGTATTATATTTTTAGCAGATTTTAAAATTTTTAGGAAAAATTAACAAAATACCCTTGTGTAGTAGAAATTTCTTTTTGATTGTTTTTGACTTGAAAATGGTCCATATCCCTTGAAAACATGATTTTAGTAACTATAACTCACAAGGGAAGTCGAAAACTTATGTAAAAGCCTTGCGAGGTTTCGGTTGGCATTCGGGATAGGAATGTCTTTCGAGACATCGTAGTGGTTGTCATGGGCTTGATGGGAGTTTGGGGTCGTGACAATTCGAGGAGCAAAGAAGAACACAAGCAGCATCTTAAGATAGTGCTCCAAACCTTGAGAGAACATCAATTGTATGCCAAGTTCTCCAAGTGTGAATTTTGGCTCGAAAGTGTTGGATTCTTGGGTCATGTGGTTTCCAAGGATGGGGTACAAGCAGATTCAAAGAAAATTGAAGTAGTGGAAAAGTGGCCAAAGCCAAAATCAATTACGGAGATTAGGAGGTTTTGGGGTTGGTTGGCTATTATCGTCGTTTATGATGGATTTATCCAAAATAACTGCCCCTCTGACTAAATTGACACATAAGTATACAAAATTTATGTGGTCGGATGCTTGTGAGGATTGTTTTGAGAAGCTTAAGGCTTGTCTCACTATAGCTCCAATATTAAGTCTACCAAAAGGCACAGGGGGTTATACAATATTTTGTGATGCATCGTGGGTTGGTTTAGGGTGCATACTAATGCAACGTGGGAAGGTTATTGCATATGGATCGAGGCAACTTAAAAGACATGAGCAAAACTACCCCGCACATGATTTAGAGATGGTAGCAATCATGTTTGCCTTAAAGATTTGGAGACATTACTAGTACGGTGCAACTTACGAGATATATACGGACCACAACAGTCTAAAGTATATATTTCAACAAAGGGATCTTAACTTGCAACAATGTAGATGGATAAAGTTGTTAAAGGATTATGATTGTACCATTTTTTACCATCCCGGTAAGGCACATGTAGTGGCGAATGCCTTAAGTAGAAAATCGATGGGGAACCTAGCACATATCTCTACAGATAGAAGATCCTTGATTCGAAAGATGCATAACTTAGGAGACATGGGTGTACATTTGGAAGTCTCGAAGACAAATGCATTACTGGCACATTTTAAGGTGAGGCCAATCTTGATAGACCATATTAGAGAAGTGCAAACTAAAGATGAGTTTATAGCTAAGGCCTTAGAGGACCCCTAAGGACGGAAAGGAAAGATGTTTACTAAAGGCACCGATGGAGTTTTGAAGTATGGGACTAGACTTTATGTGTTCAATAGTGATGGATTAAGGAGAGAAATTTTAGAAGAGGCGCATATGGTGGCTTACATGGTACATTCGGGAGCTACAAAGATGTATCAAGATTTGAAAGAGGTATATTGGTGGGAAAGACTTAAGAAAGATGTAGCTGAGTTTATTTCTAAGTGCTTGGTTTGTCAACAAGTTAAGGCAGAGCACTGAAGGCCCGCAGGGCTACTACAACCATTACCGGTGCTTGATTGGAAATGGGAGATGTCATAATGGACTTTGTAATGGGTTTGCCTCGAAATATTGAAGGTTATGATTCAATTTGGATTATAGTAGACCGGTTGACAAAGTCAGCTCATTTTCTTCCAATCAAGACTACTTATGGGGCTACCCAGTATGCTCGAATTTATATGGATAAGATAGTTCAATTGCATGGTATTCCCATTTCTATAGTATCTGACAGAGGGACATAGTTCACTAGTAGGTTATGGGGAAAGTTACAAGAAGCTTTGGGCACTAGGTTGGATTTTAGCATAGCTTTCCACCCTCAAACTGATGGACAATCAGAACGAACAATACATATATTGGAAGATATGCTAAGGGCCTGTGTAATGGACTTTAGGGTTAAATGGGATCGAAATTTACCCTTAGTGGAGTTCGCCTACAACAATAGCTTTCAAGCTAGCATCCAAATGGCACCATTTGAGGCATTATATGGATGAAAGTGCAAGTAACCAATTGGTTGGCTAGAAGTGGGAGAAAGAAAACTCTTGGGCTAGAGTTGGTGCAGGATGCCATCGAGAAGATACATATGATTCGTTAAAGGATGTTAATAACACAAAGTAGGCAAAAGTTGTATGCTGATAACAGACAAAGAGACTTGGAGTTTCAAGTGGGGGATCACGTATTTTTGAAAGTCTCACTAACAAAAGGGGTAATGAGGTTTGGCAAGAAAGGAAAATTAAGTCCTTAGTATATAGGACCCTTTGAGATCTTGGAAAGGGTTCGAGCAGTAGCATATCATTTGGCACTACCACCAGACCTTTAGAACATTCACCTTGTATTTCACGTGTCGATGCTTAGGAAGTATAACCCGGATCCATCTCATGTAATACGATACAAAATCGTCCAACTAAGAGATACCTATGAGGAACAACCGGTGGCTATCCTTAATAGGCAAGTCAAAAAGCTCTGCTCCAAAGATGTAGCCTCAGTAAAAGCTTTATGGTGAAATCACACCAGTGAGGAGGTAACGTGGAAAGATGAGAAAGAGATGCGAATAAAGTATCCACACTTTTTCAATCCATAAAGGTAAGCTACCTTATAGTTCCATTTAAATTTAGGGACTGAATTTCTTTTAGTGGGGCAGAATGTGAGACCTCGACCTCCATAAACACGTAATTAGAAGTAGACGAGATAAAACATACTAGGGGTAATTTCATCATTTTCCTTAGTGAGTTCCTAGAAGTAGGTTTTCAAACAATATTATAGCCTAAGTAGGCTTAAGGCATAAATGAATGATGGAAATAAGGATAAAATAATGAAGCAAATAGAAATAATGATGATTTCCATAGTAGGGGCAAAATGGTCATTTTTCACCTCAAGTGGAAATTTTAAGTTTCATGACTCAAAGTATTTTTAGATTATCATGGACTCTATCTCAGTGTCAAAAGAGTAAAAAGATTCCACAAAGGTTTAAAGAAAGACAAAGTCACCTTGATTAAGGGCGTTTTGGTAATTTAAGCAAAATTAGATAAGACTTAGATATAAATATCTAAATTCCAACAGCTTCTCCTTATTTTCCAATAACTTCTTCTTCCCATCTTTCTCTTCATCTTATGTTTCTTCATCTTCAATGGGGCCTTCCCTTTAAGCTTCCATAACTCTCTCAGGTTAGCCTTAAATTTTCATGCTTTGTGCACCTTTTCACAAGTCCTTTGTGCTCTCTTACTCTTTCCCCTTAAAACCCTCAAAAGTCTTACCTTAATACTTTCTCTCACTAGCTAGGTGTTTTAGAGAGAGAAAGCAAAACCTTCCATAATAGGTTGGGAATTCTTGAGGAGAAATTCAATTACAAATCTAGCAAGGTGAGTAATGAAATTGAGTTGATTTTTGAATTGTTAAGGATGGCTAGTGGGTAGATTTGTGAGTGTTTTGTAGATAAGGTGGTTTATTCATTTTAGTGTGACTAGAATAGTGAAAATATATAGTCACTTAATGGTAGTTGAAAGCTAGTTAAGAATAACTAGTAAAATATGATTTCAGAGATAGCTTTTAGAACTATATTTATGTGAATTGAGTTAATTGTGATGCTATTGTGATGATAGGTTCCAACGAAGCCCCACCACCCCATTTAGACCATTGGAGGAAGTTGGAGTTAGGTAAAGATTTAGCAAATACCGGTGGGTGAACTTGCATAAAATGTTTTAGGATTAAAGCACATGTGGTTGATTGAGACATTTTAATTATTTTTCTATAAAAATGCATTGAAACAAGCCTTTAATGAAATGTTTTTATGATGTGGAACATGATTGTGATGAATCTATGTACCTCTATATGATGCTAATATGTATACAAGAATAAATTATATTTATTGTTAAGAAATTGTGTAATTGATGTAACCATGCGTGTGCGGAGTGGGCAGTGCACATGTCAGTTGAATGACAATGTTGTGATAATTATAACCGTGTATGTGTGAAATAGGTAGTGCACATACCGGTAATGATGTGCGAGTAAGGAGTGCACATGATGATATTGCCTTGTGCATGTAGGGAGTGCACGTTGGCTGAGCGAGGTGGTGGTATTTGTGTTTATATATGTGTATATATATACTTATGTAATAGAAAGTCTATGAATATGGTATATGGTTGTAATGTATGTGAATCTTGCATATTGAATCTTGAAAATTGCTAGGTATTCTCAAATTAAGTTGTATTTGCAGCAAAATGGCCTTTTTTTTGTTATGGAAAGCACCTTATCCTTGGTTGTCGTATTTCTGGCTGCAATGAGAATGTTGCTAGCGCAGCGAGAATGTTTCTAGCTGCAACCAGAAACTCTCAGACTTGCCAAGCCAGACCCAGTACTGTTTCTCGCTATAGCTAGAAACTCTCGAGTGGTGGAACAGTGCCTTCACTTTGATAATGATTTTGACCATATTTTGATCAGAACTGGGCAAAGTAGTAAATCAAAGTTGTAGCTCATCCCCTTAGCTTTCTAATGGTCTAAAAATCATGGCAATTGGACTTCTGTAATGGAAGATATGCTTGAAAAATTGAAACATATGCAAACTAAGACTGATTTTCCACTATAGCGAGAAAACCTCTATTTACTTGTCTTGCTTGGACTTTTGCTAAAATTTAATTTTTTTCAACTTCATGGTTTATCATGGATTTTATAACACTTAGGAATTAAATATTTAAAGGTTGAATTAGGGAGTTCTTCAAGAAATTAAACTAAGTTGCATTGTTTTTAACAAAAGTGGATCATGATTTTCAAATTTTCCTTACCAATTGCTTGTTCCCTTCTTATGTTCACTCATTGGGTTTGTACTCACTGTTTTCAACTTCATGTTTTCAGATCTGAAGGTGGTTGAGACCTAGATAGAGGTATCCTCGTATATCCTTTTGGTAGGTATCAATGGCATTTATTAGTTGCACCTTCACCGTGGTAATTCTGCTAGAAGTTAAAGGTCAGTTTTGTTTGTGAATACGTTTATGTGATGTAAAGTACTAAGATACATGTCTTAGACACTATATGTATATTTTGATTGGTAAGGGCACTATGAGTTGGCAATGGTTAACCTTATTTTGAGTTAATATAAATGCAAGTATTTGATTGCTATAGTGCATATTTAAAGAAATTTTAGGTTGGAACTATGAAATGTGACTTCAAGAGTAGTTAATGGAATATTGAGCAGGGTTATATAAATAGGCTTGCTTGGGCTTAGTGGGCTATGCATGGACCCAATGGGCATGACAGTTAATCAAATTTTGGTTAAGTTTAAATATGACAGAGAAAAAAGAATAAGAGAAAAAGGTGTGTTCGATTCTTTCTAGCTAATTTCTTTTTATACAAAAAATTATATTTTCTACCCTTGCTTCTATTTGAAAAATCAAAAGGTGGCAAGAGTTGAATTGACCCAATTAACACGCTCAATCTCTATGAACGAACTTGAACTTGATAAAAAAGACAATTGCTTGAAAATCTAGCCTTGACTTGAAACTTGGAATGGTTTGAACCTAAATAGGATGACTGTATGCTTGTAGAGTAAAATGCAGTGAAAGTTTGTCCAAACTCAAAAGACATATCTTACCATATACAAGCAAACTTGGATTGACTTTAAAAGCTAGCAATCAAAACTTGACCTTGATTAGAAACAACTTGCCCAATTACCACCTCTAAATGGATCCTTGGGTCTCAATTTGTTAAGGTCTTCGTGTTGGTTCAAGAAAGCATCTATAATATATTTAATAGTTGTTTGAGCTAGTTTGTATCTCTACTTGTTAATGAGGTGACTAAAGCTTAGCCTAAGTTCTTAACTAGCTAAATAAGCTAAGCTTGAGATTTCTCATAACTTATCTCTAGTAGCCTTGTAAATATGTTTGTTTTTCTGCCACTTAAAAACAAGTTTAATTTGGGTCCTTGACTTCCTTGGAATGTTAAAGATATTATCATACTAAAAAGGTGCTTGGGAATCGTTCTTGTGTTAAATGTGAATTTGCCTTCCCAATATGCTGATATACAATTGATAAGCTTTAGGTTTTTAGATTTTGAAATTTTAATTGATCAAAAACAAATTTCTTTCTTTCCCTAAAACTACTTGCTAGTCTAAGTCTCGTTAGCAAGTGTTTAAAAGAGACTAGTTAAAGCATTGTACTCAACTGAACTAAGCGTGAACTCTTCCTATAATGATGCCAACATTGAATGGTCAAATGGTCAATCTGTTTTAAATTGATATAGTTATAAGCTTTTGTAGTCTATGGTTTTGTGTTTTTCTCAATTCAATTTTAAACGTCAACCTGATATTTGAAATCATTACATTCATTAAATTACCACACTCTGCAAACTTTTACTTTTTTTCTACTTTAGAAGCTTTTGGGGACAAGCTCTTTTGCAGAAGTTTTTGGGCCTGTCAAGGTCAAGGTTTGAAATGTTGTGACTCTGAACTAATGAAAATGCATTATACTCTTTGCCAATTATTTGATATTGTAGCGACCCCCCTTTGGTCGCTACCGGCATCCGAGACCTCCGGGAATACCCGTCAAGTCCCGAACAAACCTATCCAGAATTGCCCATCAGTTAACTATATACGATCACTATTTCATATTAATGTGCAAACACTATACTTTCATAACAATGAATTGAAACATACCCATACTTTTTTTTTATTCAAACTTTAAAGCATTTAATCACAAGTTTATACATTGGAATTCATAGTATTCAATTATTTACTTATAAGAAAATCAATAATCTTTATAACTTAATAAATGAAATACTACGACTCAACCTCTAACAGCGGAGCGACTTGGAATAATATGCTACGAGATGCCTTTACCTATCCACGGTGGACCAAACACGTCAATGATTACACACTAGGTTGGTCCTGTCTGCAAAAGGGAAATAAAAGGGTGTGAGTCTCACAAATTCAGTGATCATCGGCTCAGCGAGTATGACGTAGATGGGAAACAAGCAAGCAGCAGATCAGTTGAATATAATAATGTAGGATTCTAAAAATAATTTATTTCAAACGGGGGTTTGTGCCTTATATAAAAATCGAAGATTTCTTATAAAGTATAACCAATTGAGGTAATAAAATTTTTCGCATCAAAATACGCTAATAACCATTTTCGAATCAAATCGATAAAATTTGGCAAGCTTCCATGAAACCAAACATTAATCGGGTGTATACATCATTCACAAATTGCCTCGCACGTGAGGGTAAAATTCATATAACAGTAAAATCAGGGAGAGCTGCGAAAAACCGTTTAATTCCATTTTCACCATGCAAAGAAATATAATTCATAATATTAAAACTTATTCCAACACATATAAAACAATTAAATTTTGTCAAAAATAATCAACAAGGCTTATGACTCTCTTAAAAACTTAGCTCGTGCCAAAAACTCATATTCGGTGATACCTTGCGTCAGGGCATCCAACCGAATCCGCCAAGGCTGTTAGAACGACATATACACATAAAACATATTTTTACGTTTAAAAACATAGCCGTTCCTTGGCGTTAGCTAAGCTCACCCTCACGTGGTGGTTCGACGTGAAGTGAACTCAAACCTCACCTCAGGAGATACCCTCCGCACATCTCTACCGAGGTAAGATATAACCGGGTACCGTGCCTCTCTAATAGGCTAGTCCACGGAACCCGCCACTACAGTGAGCAACTAATTAACTCGCCGTATCAATAAAAATTTCAGTAGCATAGCATGACTAATATTAATTTACCCAGTTTGTCAAAGTAAAAGAAAACCGTTCATATAATCCATAGAAACACAATTCCAGTCATCCATGCTCTTACATTGTCATAAGCCATCAGTTTAAATCACATATATATAACACAAATATGTATTCTCTGCTTACTCTTGAATCTCTTGGTTAAATAAAATTACTTTTAAAAGAATCCAAATTTGATTTTCAAGGGGATATTTTAAATTCTTCTCAAAACATTGATGCCCGAATCACGATAAAACTCTCTTTTCGTAATATGTTCATTACAAATATTTGCATGATATTTTTATTTCAAAATAGCATGGTGAATATATAATAAATTTCATGAATGAACATGACACAAACAATAAGGCAAGTTTTTCTTTGATGTAGATTGCTTCGAAAAGCTTGTTTCTTGATTTAAAACATTTTACGTATAATTTATATATATTCCAAATGATTTCTAAAAAATCATTTGCATTCACAATTTCTTAAAATTCTATCAACGCATGCTTTCCACAATTGTACGCATTCGATAAATGATGCATAAATATATATATCTATAAATAATATGGAGATTTTAAAATTGACACCTCATACTCACCTCGAAATAGCGGGATATTACATCGTTATTTTTTAATTGCCAATCGTTTGTCAATTCCTCCGACATGCCACTATAGCGCACTATCGTCAATTTAACACTCCTAAGTTTCCACATTTATTTTCTCTTTTGAGCTTTTCTTTTCCTTCTTGCCATTGGGCCTTCTCCATGGGCTTTTCCATTTTTTTTTCTATTGGGCCATGCCCATTATTTTCCTATTAGGCCATGCCTATTTTTTTCTTATCATTTCATTTTCATTTTTTTTTCTTTTTGTTTTCTCTTCCACGTTTCTTCCTTCTTCCCCTCTAACCCGTCACTCTCTTCTTCCTCCACCGATGGCAACAACTTCCTACTCTCAAACTTGTAGCCAAACTCTCATTTTCTCACCCTTTTTGCTGCCATTTTCTACTATAAAAATCTGCTCTCTTTTCCCCTTAGATTGGTAGCAATTTCAACTTAAATTTTCCTGCACAAACTAGCAGCAAACAGATCCAATTTTCCTGCACAAATTCGTAGCAAACAGCTCCAATTTCAACAGCCGAAGTTACTTCTTCCAACTTCAAAATCAACAGATTTTCAGCTCCAAAACCAATAGCAAAACCTCAATAATTTCAGCCACAAAAACCTAAAAAATTCCAACAATTTAAACCTTAAAAGTTTCAGCAACTAACCTCAAATTTCCAACAACGAAACCCCCCCAAAAAGCACCAAATTTTCTTTCTCAAAGTGCAGCAAAAATTAGCTTTCTTCTTCCTCCAAAAATCAGCAGCAAAAAGCTTTATTTTCCTCCCTCAAAGTACAACAAAACCGCTCCATAAAATAGTAGAATTTTCGTTTCTTTTCTCTTCCTCTCCCACGGTTTTTCTCTCATTTTTCCTTTATTTCTTTCTTTCTTCTTCTTTCTTTTTCTTCCTTTTTCTTCTTTGGCCGACCACTCTCTAAACTTTTCCTTCATTTTCTCTTTTATCTTTTTCCCTCATAATTGACCGACCCCATCTTTCTACATTCTTCTTTTTCCTTTGTTTTACTTGTCTTTTCTTCTCTTATCCTTATCTCATTTTTTTTGTTTGTTTATTATTTTATTATTTATTTTATTTCTTCAAAATAATAAAATTTACCTATTATCCCTTAACTTCATTTTATTTAATGCACCACCCTTTAATTTTCATATTCTAAAATTGATTCTTCCGACATGTGTAAAAATTCTAATTTCTATCTTCTTTCTCTTACATCGCATTCCAACGCAATGTCCCATAATATTTAAATATTTACTCACCGTATTAACTCGATTTATTAAAATTGCACTGTACAGTACAATTGTCATCAAATTCCTCCAAAATTCTTCTTTACTTATTCTCCCTCATTTAAATTAGTCATATTTCATTTTTCATGACTAATTCTGACAATATATAAAATATTAATATTTTAATATTATTTTATTTCAAAATTTTTCACTTGCCTTATTTGGTTCCGAAACACATTATTATGTCTCGATTTACTTTCGAATCATCATTTATCTTAATAATTCATCTTCGACGAAAAAGTTATTATTTAATTGTTGTTTCTGCACGTGCGAAACATTTTATTCTTAAGCGTTCCATTCATTCTTTGTCATTCTTTAGCACGCCAATTCGCATCAAATGATCATTCATTTAATTAATAAGGTCTTATTTGTGTCTAACGAGGGTACGGGGTATTACATATATAGAGTGTTATTCTTAAGCTAATTTTTTCATATGACTAAACATTACTAATCATGTTGATGAGGAGGCCTTTCATCAATATCCACTTCCATCTATCTGATAAAGTGCATAATGCGATTTACAAATATTTCCACTTACTATGTGAAATTATATCTTTAATATGCTGTAATTTTGGATCTTTTCATTGTATTTTCTGTAATTTTAGAATTCTTAGCCATACATTACAAGGTTGTCATAGAAAATTGATGTCATTACTGCATAAACTAGAGCTTAAAATATTCATAAAATTCACATATACATTAAACTCATCATTAAATTTACTCATGCAGAAGCTTAACTTTTAGTAATGGTTTAAGTGTATAATAAATTTTCACAGCATGTCATGTAAAATACTTGAGAATTTTATTTATGCATGACATGCAAATATTATCTAAGATGGATTGTCTTTTACCTACTTTTCTCTTTTTTTAATAGTATAAAATATGTGAAACCATCATGATATTTTTATAGTCTTGATGCACATGTATTTTTGCATATGAGTTGCTAATTAGTTTTTAAATGAGAAAATTTATTAAGTTTGATATCAATATTTATCTATAGGTAAAATAAAAGTTGGAGATCATTATTGTTATGAAAAACAAAATCTCAGTGAAAAAGGAACAAAGAAAACAACTTGAAATATGTACAAGTTTGTTAGCAAAAAACTCATTTTCTTTTTTGGGTTTCTTTTTTAGTTTGTTTTCTTATTCTTGTTTAGGTATGTTTGATTTATTTGCTTTGTCTTGTTTTGATAGTTTCTATTTTGGGTGGTCGTTTTTGTTGTTGGTGAAAGAATTCTTAGGTGGTTAGTTTTTATAGCTTCAGCAGCTTCAAGATGAGAGTAACCTAAATTTTGTTGTGGAAGTTATTCTCTCTTCTTTGATGATTCTAAAAAACTGCTCAATGATCTCACCATGCTTTTGTAAGATCTCAATCTATGTCAGCCTTTTTCTTGCCATGGCAATCTTTTCTATTATTACTATTATTATTACATCTTTGAGTTTCCTATTTTATTTTCTCCGTAACTTTTCTTTTTCTAATACAGAGATCTACTAAATGTAAACTTCTAAAAGTTTGATGCTCATGTTCATCAGTTGAAGGGTAATAGCTCCAAGCACTTATAAATTTTCCTTTCTTTAGTGTCAAGCCTTGACAACTTAAACCATCTTTTTTTATAGGCTTTATTAAGCTTTTCTTGTCCCCTTTCTTTGGAAATTTCTATTTTTTCTTCAATAGTAATTGAACCCCATAGTTACACTACAAAAAGCATATTTCAAATGGAAAAAGGTCTGAACTTATTAGATCTGACCATTCAAGTGATAGAGAAGTTAAAGTTTAAACAAGATTTTTAGAAAGTTGGGTTGCTCTTTATTTTGCTTATTGTTGTTTGATGAGAATAGTTGTTGTTTGTGCTTGTGTGTTAATGTCATGGCCCAATTCCTTAGCCATGATTGACGCATGGGCCCAATGGGCATAGCCCACTAAGCCCAAGCAAGCCTTTCTATGTAATCATGTTTGTTATTTAATCAATCATACCTCGCCATTCCTAATCACAATTTGTAATTTTCAACTATACGTATTTCAATACTATATGTGGCAACCAAGCATTTATATTTGTATTATCCAAAAATATGGTCATTCATTGCCATCTCATAATGGCATGGTCAAATCCAAAATATACATATATTGTTTATAGCATAAATTTTAGAGATTTACATCAAGTGTATATGTACACATGTAAAAGACTCTCGACAACCAGCGGAGTGACTTGGGTGAGGGCTCGACTACCGAATGCCATAATACCTATCAAAAGGTGGATGCAAGTGGATGTCCCAATCTAAGTCCCAAGTACCTCCAAATCTAAAAACATGAAGTTGAAAAGAGTGAGTATAAACCCAGTGGGTGAACATAAGAAGGGAATAAGAAAACGATAAGGAAAGTGTAGAAATCACGATGCTCTTGTTTTGAAAACAATGCAATTTAGTTTAATTTCTTGCTAAAACTCCTCATTTCAAACTTTGATTAATAAATCCCTTAGTGTTGAAAAACCCATGATCAATCATGAAGTTAAAAGAGTGTAAACCACAATAGAATCCAAGCAAGGCAAGCATGATAGAGTGAATCTCGCTGCAGCAAGAATGAATTTTCGCTACAACAAAATTCAAAACACAGTTTTAACCAACCACTTGAGAGTTTCTCATTGCAGTGGAATTCAGGGCACAGATATAATAAGCCAGCCGAGAGTTTCTGGCTACAATGAGATTCATTTCTCTACAACGAAAATACAGCGTAGATGTATACCAAACACCTGAGAGTTTCTCGCTACAACGAGATTCATTTTCGCTATAGTGAGAAGCAATCCAGACAAAGTTAAAGGGTTTTTGCTACTAAAAAAAAATTCGTTCCTACCATATCAAAAATCAAATTGAACACATTAACAATAATCAACTTTTAACATTCAATACAATCACATATTATTTCCAAACCTCTCACTAATATATAATATATAAAAATATGTATACCACCACTGGCTCAATCCAGCTCATGTGCACTCCTACATCGCATATAGCTAATACCATCATCTGCACTCCCACACCGCATATAGGCAATATCATCATATCAACTCCCGTACCACATCATCATCGGCATGTGCACTCCCACACCACACGCGCACGATTATATTCATTACATAATATTACCTATCAATGGACAACACATATATATATGTATATCAACAAAAAAAGAAGTAGATGGATTCATCTGTGAGGCCTCGACCTCTATAGACCCGTAGATAGAATGCTTGCATACTTGAAACACCTCAATGGTACAATTAAGTTGAATTAAGCCTTAAACTAGTTCAAATAGAAATTCTAAGATGAATTTGAGAATTTAAAAACCCACAGAATGACTAAAAATGGTGATTCAAGGTTCGAGGACTGATTTGGAGTCAAACTGGAATTTTCATGATCTAGGGGCAAAATGGTCATTTTGCCACCTGATGGCAAAATTTGAATGTGGGATGAAATTTTTTACTAAGATTGATCATTTGGAGTGTAATTTGAGGTTGGGAAGTGAAAAATTGTAATTTCGATATTTTTCGAAGCATGGGGGCAAAATTGTCATTTTACACCACACAACACTTGTCCAACACATGAATTACACCCATTATTATTGTGGATGAGTGAGAAATTATGCGTGGTGGAGATAGAATGCTTAATTATTAAGTTTTGAAAAGTAGACCAATAAAATGGTGACAATTGGCACCTTTATAACCATTTAATAATTTCCTTTAAAATCAGCCCATAAACTCTATTATTTCACTTCATTTGGCCAGCCATAGCAAGGGAGGAAAGGAAAAAGAAGAACAAAAACCCTAGCCACCAAAATTCAAGAGAAAAGTGTGGAAAATTTGATGAAACAAGTGAAAAAGGTAAGATTTTTCAATTAAAGCTTGAGATCTACCATTCCTATGCATTATTTTCCATTTTAAACGGTTGAGAATCAAGGTTTCATGATGGGTCTCTTGCTGGTCAAACACTTAGAGAGAGGTTTTGATGCTTGAATGAGTTAGATTTCAACATATGCTAGTGTTTTTAGTTAGTTAGTGATGTGTAGCATGAAAAACAACTAAGAAAAGTTCATTTTCTCCCATTACCCATCATAGGCTGAATTCTGTATGTGGGATATTGATGTTGAATTTGATTTTATTTTAAATGAATTGGTTGAAAATTAATGATTTACGGTGTGAGAGTCAACTATGGAAAATTTCATGGTTGATGCACCACCATGGTCGAATTTTTCCAAAATACAATGTGAGGTTGAAATTGTAATATTTCATGTTATTTGATTAGTATTTGATGAATTGAAGAATTAAATGAGAAATGGAAATTATTTGGAGTTAATTGGATGTGTTGGCCAATTTACCGGGTGATAAATTGAATTAGGCCAATACCGTGTTATTTAGGTATACAATTGAAATTATATTGAATTATGTGTCGTGTACTGTGAATAGGTGGTGAACCCTCAAATAAGGGCAAAGGCATTGTGCTAGAGGGCCGAGAATAAGAGCATTTCGAACTTCCTAATACAGTAAGTGAACTTGTATCTCAAAATTGTTTTGGGAATCTGTACATTTTTGAGCAAAACGTTTGAATGATTTTATTCAACTTTTCTTTAAAAGGAGCGGGTACCATGGGAACAAGCCTTTAGTGAAATATTTTTGTAATGTGGAATATGATTGTGATAAATCTATGTACCTCTATATGATGCTAATATGTATTGTTAATAAATTTCTACGAAGTTGATGTAACTGTGCATGTGCGGAGTGAGCATTGCACATGTCATTGAATGACAATGTTGTGTAATTATGACCATGTGTGTGCAGAGTGGGCACTGCACATGTCGGTTAAATGACAATGTTGTGATAATTATGACCGTGTATGTGCGGAGTAGGTAGTGCAATGCTAGTAATGATGTGCAAGTAGTGAGTGCACCAGAGTGAATGAAAATGGTGTGGTGGATGAAATTGCACATGATCCTATATGTTTATATATATATGTGTCTGTGAATTCAAGAACTCTCTACCTCATTGCAAATTGACTTGAATTGAGGGAAAATGGGGTTTTAATGTGAACTAGATCAAAATTGTCTCGTTTCCAATCAGTGTATCATGGTTATCAAATTTCCTGGCTATTATTGTTTATTCCCTTTTAAAGTTCGCTCACTGAGTTTTGTACTCACTGTTTTAAAAATTCATGTTTTCAGATCAGGAGACTGTTGGATCCTAGTGGATGAGTCCTCGTAATTCATCTCTTGGGTAAATGCTCGGCATTCGATAGCTTTCTTTTTGTTTCATTGTCTTCACTGGAAGTCACGGGTCTTTTGCTTTGTGAATATGTTCATGCAATGTAAATTGCTAAGATACATGTCTTGAATAGTACATGTATATTGTTACTGATAATGCCATCATGATTTGGCTATGTTCACACCCGGTGAAATGTGTGTGGATGCATTAGTTGATAAAAACGTTAAGCAATGTAGATGGATAGGCTTGCTTGGGCTTGGTGAGCTATGCTCATTTGGCCCGTGCGCCGGTCATGGCCCTAAAATTTGGGCTATGACAAAGTTGGTATCAAAGCCGTAGGTTGTTTAGATCCTAGGATATTTTTGTTTGGTCCTGCAGAGAGTCAAGTCTTTATGTTGGATTTTTGATTATGAATTGTGAACCGCGACACATCTCATAATCAAGGAACAACATAAATTCCCTATCTTAGAAACCACTTTATTTCCTTAACTGTGGTTATGAAATGTGTTTAATGATAGGTGTTTGCTCTTGTATAGGTAAAAATGCTGCCTAAGACACGGGCCACCTTAAGACGGATGAGGGAGCAAGATGCCCCCACTGAGATGACTGATAGGCCACGGGTATCCACCCGTAGGGTGTGAGGTAGACATGGTAGAGCCACTAGGCCGGTGAGGGCGTGTCATGACCTGGTACTCTCCTCGAGCCCGTGACAACCGCCGCGACGTCCCGATAGACATTCTTCGCCCAAAATGCCCACCAGAACCCCACAAGGCTTTAGTACTATTTTTCTTGTCTCCCCTGTGAGTGATCATCACTAAACATCATGTTTTAAAGGATTTTAACTTTTTCGAACTTAAAACAGTAGAAAATTTATTTTTGCTTCACAAGGGCATTTTGGTCATATTTCCTTAAAATTTCAAAATCTGACCAAAAATATAGCAGATGAGTGGAAAACGCATATGTCATGATTAAAATTAAATTTAGATGTCTAAAACATTTATTTAAAATGAAATGGTAACTATTCGAGTATAATAAAAATATTTAATAAAATATTATATTTTCTTGTAAAACAATTTTTATAGAAAGCTACATGAATAATTTTTGCAACATGAAACAAAAATAAATTCTTACATACTGTAATACTGAAAATCAGAGTGTGCAATTACATTTACAATAACACGTGAGCCTCCAAATGACCAAAAAGGTATAAGTCAATAACCTTTGCTTTCTAAGAATGAAGCTCCAAAGTTATAGCTCGACGAAATTGACCACCTACTGATTATCCTGAGCCTGAAATGTGTGGATAAGAGGGTGATGACATTATAAAATCCCAGTGAGTAAACATACATCATCAAAAATAATCTAAAGTCAAGTAAATGGAGACAAATTCAAATTCGTTCTTTGTATTACAATTCATCTTATCTCAATTCATTTTAATTGAGTAAAATAGAATCATTTTATTCGAATAATTAATATGGCTTATGAATCTCTTAAAAACTTGGCTCCTGTCAAAATCATTCTCGGGGATACCTCGGCCGAAGCATCTAACTGAGACCGCCAAGGCTATTAAATGTCATATACAAATGAACATATTTTTTCAATTTGAAAACATAGCCATTCCTTGGCGTTGGCTGAGTCTCACTCTCATGTGGTGGTCCGCATGAGGTGCACTCAAATTTTACCTCAAGAGACACCCTCCACACGGCTCTCCGATCAAGGTAAGATACAACTGATTTTGTGCCCTTTCTCTTAACCTAGTCAACAAAACCTTCCACTACAGGGATTATTTTATCTACCACCAGATACATAAAATTTCAACTGCATGACATGGTAATTTATTTTAACCTAACCTCTTAAGGCTGAATACACAGTACATATAATTCCAATACAAATACTAGTTCAGCCACTCATGCTCACATATTGCCATAAGCAATTCAATTTAAACAAAATTTATAACACAACAAATAGACAATCTCCAATTACTCTATTTTCCAAAATCATCATTTAATTTTTGAAAAATTCATAAAATTCATTTCATTAAATCACATTTTGTTTATAAAACATAAAGATTTTTCCATGTAAACTCATTTTCTATAAAATCACAAAATCAGATAAAAACCTATTTTAGATGATTAAGATGATAGTAAGGTTACTGTGAGACCCTGTCTGATTGGTTGAAAAGCCGATATTGTACCTAATGGTACAATTAAGTTAAATCGAGCTTCAACTAGTTTAATAGAAATTATAAGAGGAATTTTAAAATTCTGAGACCCACAGAATAAGTCAGAATAGTGGTTCAGAGTTCAAGGTCCAGTTTGGAGTCAATCGGGAAAATTGACCGGTTAGGGACAAAACGGTCATTTTCTCATTTGTTGATTTATGGAGATTTTTAACCAAGATTTGGTCACATTGGACCAAAAATAATTATGTGACATACAGTTATGATCCCATAATCATAAAATGATGTTTAGCAGTGTAAAATGGTGATTCTTGGTATTTTTGGAACACAAGGGCAAAATGGTAATTTTACCACCGGAGTGCTAAATGTGAATTTTTTTGAAAGGATTTTGCCCAATTGGGTAATATTGATTTATATTAGTGATATTTGAGGTTGGACAGTGAAAATAATGAAATCCCGGTACATTTCGGAGTATAGGGGCAAAATCGTAATTTTGCCATTTTCGGGGGCAAAACCGTAATTTTCCACTACCAGAATAAATTTTTCCAGCCATGATCATCCTTGGATCAGATTTGGGCTTGACTAATCAAGTGGTGGAGATCAAATGGGAGAAAAAGTCAAAAAAAGACTAAAACGGGCCAATGGCGTGATGACACGTGGCCAACTTGTTTATTTTATTATAAAGGCTATAAAAATCAGCCTTTAACCCTCATTTCTCACTCAAAAGTCGGCACCCACCAGAATTGAAAAAAAAAAAAGAAGAACAAAGGAGAAAAACATAAAACCTAGCAAAAAATCCATAGATTTCAAGTGTTTTTCAAGATTCAAGCAAAACAAAGGTAACTTTTCTTTAGATTTCCTCTAACCCTAGCTTATCTATGCTTTTGTTCTTGAATTCTATGGTTAAATATGAAGATATCATGATGGAATGGATTCTGAAAAATGGGTATGAGTATGGATTTGATGTTGGATTGGATTGAATTTAAACTATGTTAGTGTTTAGGAGTAGTTAAGCATGATTATGGAAAAAAATGGAAGAAGGAAATTGAATTTCATGGTTGTTCTTTGTTAGGCCGAACCTAGTGTGTAGAGAATGCATGAGGAATTGGTTCATTTCAATTGAAATGATTTCATTTGAAATGAAAGAAATTCGAAAATGATAAATTCAAGTGAAAAATGAAGTAGAAAAATTTTCAGTGCTAATGCACTGTATTGGCCGAATTTTTCCATAAAGAAATGGAAAATAGTGAATGCTGAAATTGGCATTAATTGAATGTTTTGTGGTGAATTAAAGTATTAGAAAAAGAATGGGCCAATTCGGAATCAAATTGGACATAATAGCCGATTAATCGGGTAATCGGTCGAAATTAGGCAATACCGCGTTAAAGCGATAATCAGACGCGATTTTGCTTTTGCATATCATACGTTAGCAATTTAAATTAGTTTATATTAGTTCGGAGGCATTATAGAAATTTCTTAATTTTATTCTGTGTTAAGGTGGTGAGAAGTCCGGAAAAGGCAAGAGAATCGTAATTGAGGACGATTAATCCGAGTGCATCCGGATTTGTGAGACGGTGAGTGAACTTGCATTTCAAATTATTTGGGAAATGCAAATTGTATTGATGTGGATAATTAAATGATTTATCCAAAGTTTTAAAAAAAATACGTGCCGGGAACAAGCCCTTGATAAAAATGATTTTATGTGGTAATTATGTGTTATGCGTGAAGGCATAAAAATTATGTTTTATGCTTGAAAGCATGAAATTATGTGGTATGCATGAAGGCATGAAATATTATTTATTTGATGTGAAATTTGAGTGTGATAAATGTGTACATTGTGATGATGCTTACATGGATGGTTGAGAAGTGTTGTGAAAGTGTTACCACCGTGCACGTGTGAAGAAGGAAAATGCATATGCCAGAATGGAGCAAAGTGGGGACCGCGAGACGTAACGCCCACTAACTCCTTGAAATTCTGAATTGAGCAAAGTGGGGACCGCGAGACGTAATGCCCACGATTCCTGGAAAAGTTCACGCATGAACTGTGGTAAAGCGTGATTTGAAGTCCAGGAGCTTGGCAGCGACGCTGAGTGATACCGCTTGCCGAGTGCTCTGATACTCCAGCTATGTGCACGATGTGGGGGGATGCACATGAGCTGGTGAGATATTGGTGATATTTGTGTGTTTGTGTGTGAAATTGAATATTATTCAATTATTAATTAAATTAAAATGGTGGAAAGGGTTGGGAAATAATTGAAAAAAAAAAATGAATGTGTTCCAATTGTGTGCATCATGTTTTATAACCCTTCCGGACATTATTGCTTGTTCCTATCTAATGTTTGCTCACTGAGTTTTATACTCACCGTTTTCAAAAATTCATGTTTTCAGATCAGGAGATTGTAGATTCCTAGATCGCGGGATCACAGTAGTCCATCTCCTGGTAGGTGTCTGGCATTCACTAGTTGCCGTTTTTATTGTACATATCTCCGCTGGAAGTCTTGGGTTTTGTATGATGGTTATGTACATGTAATGTACACTGTTAAAGTTTATTTCTGACTGGTATGAATGTAAGTGTGTGAGCAATGTAAATTGCTAAATACATGACTGGAATAGTGCATGTATACTGTGATTAATAATGTTATTGTGAATTGGCTGTGTACACACCCGGAAAGGGTGTGTGTGTGTATGTGTGACTGGATATGTCACTGTTAGTTAGCATTGTATGTACACTGGGTGTGTTACGTGTGGATGCCTCACACGAGCATGTATGGAATAAAGTAAGTGAAATTAGGCTTGCTTGGGCTTAGTGAGCTATGCTCATTGGGTCCTTGCTCCGGTCATGGCCCGGAAATTGGGTCATGACAGTTACTCACAGTACTAGGAGTTTGAAATACTCTTATTCTCAATTCTCTGACACATTGTCTTTATCCCTGTTAGAGGGCTCACCACCTATCCATAATGCACAGTAAACAATTCGCTGAATTGGTGCTAAATTGGTATAAACCAAATCAGGCTCGATATATATGCATGAAATAGGATGTAAATTGCTCGGGTAACCACTTAAATACGATGTTTAACCAAAGTTCCACTGTGTACCTAACTAATCGGTATTAGCCTCATTTGATTTTTCACCTGATTAATTTGCCAATACACCCAATTGAACTCCAATTAACTCCATTTCATTTCCAATTCTTCAAATCACCAAACACAAGCCAAATGACCTAAAATTCAGCATAACCACCTTCATAATTCTTCATGAGAAATTCGGCCACGGTGGTGCATTCACACTAAAATTTTTCCTACTTGATTTTTACACGACACACCATCAATTCTAAACCAATTCACTTGTATGAAAATCAAATCCACCATTCCCACACTACATGTAAGGTTCAGCCATTAAAGTGTACCAAGGATTGTGTGATTTTCTTCACTTGTTTTCCTTATAAACATAATAAACTAACTATAAACACTAACATATCTTAAAATCAAATCAATTCCAACATCATTTCCTCTCCATACCCATTCAGCCAACCATAAACCCATTATGAAAACATATATTTCAACCATGGAAAACAAGGAGAAATGCATGGGTATGATATATCTCAAGTAAAATTTGAGAAAATTTACCTTATCTTGCTTGATTCCTTGAATTTCCACACTTTCCCTTTGAATTTCTCCTCCTAGGGTTTTGTTCTTCCTTTGTTTTCCTTTTCCCCTTACTTGGCCGAATATGGTGAGTGAAATGGGGAATTATGGGCTGATTTTTCAAGTTATATATTAAAGAAATCAAAGCTTGACACATGGCATGATATAATTAGCCCATAATTTAAATATTTATCTTTTAACCTTTAATTCTTCACCACACAAAATATCATATTTATCCATTCCAATAATAAACAAAATCTTTGGTTTTTTGACAAGTGTTGGTGGGGTAAAATTACCATTTTGCCTCCAAGGTGGCAAAATTACGATTTTACCCCTATGTTCCGAAAAATATCGAAATTACCATCTTTCACTTTTCAACCTCAAATTATACTCCAAATGATCAATCTTAGTTAAATGTGATCAAAATCTTTTCTAAAAATTCTTATTTTGTCCTCAAGTGGCAAAATTGCCATTTTACCCTTGGATTTCGAAAATTCCAATTTGACTCCAAATCAGCCCTCGAACTCCGAATCATCATTTTAAGTTATTCCTAGACTATAAAATTTTTAATTTCACCTTAAAATCTCTATTTGATCTCGTTCGAGGCTTAAATCATCTTTGTTGTACCTTTAGGTACACTATCGACTCTTGGAAATTTTTTGAGGCTTTCTAAGTATGCATACATGTTGTCCATCACATGTATGACATGGCAAGTATTTTCAGGCTGGGCTTGACAGCACTACCCCCCTTAAAATAAAATTTTGACCTTAAAATTTTATTTATCAAGCTTAGAGAAAACGGGGGTATTAGCTTTTCATTTGATGTTCAACTTCCATGTCGTCATCTTTTATAAGTAATTTCGATTTGTTCACTTCATTTACCTCCAATTCAACTTAAGTACTTCACTTATGTTTATCATTATCTTTCATCATCATATCTGCAGTACCTTTCACAAGCATGGTCTTTTATATTAAGACTCCAAACATGTTTTTATTACTATCATTAAACTTGAACCATAACTCCGTCTCAATCATAGCAATTTTGATCGCATTTTATACTTATTATATATACTAATCACCATCTCATTACTTCATTCCTTATCAGACTTCTCAACATTCATTCATTCATCCTATCCTTATATGCTATTGTGTAGTTTACAGCATCATTAGCATGCCATACTTATTCTTGTACATATCTTCAGCATTAAGGAAGGTTAGTGGCTCCAATTATTTCCACATACTTCATGTTTGCTTTGCATTTAAGAAATTTTAATCTTCTCAATCCTATTAGTCCATCTCATGTTGCTCAACCGTACTATAGATTGCATTTCCTTAATTATTTCCCCAAAACTCCTTACGTTGCCATAAGTCAACTTCTGATAGAATTCCTGATCTTCACATTGTCTATACAACTCGTCAAATATATCGAGTTCAAATCTCAAACCATTAAGAACCATTCTTCATTTTAGATGGGCACATTAATAACTCCACATATACGTATGCATACGCACTTTCAACTGTCCATATTCCTCATTATGTGTAAATGCCTTTAGACTAATTTCTCTTTGTTCGTTCTCCTCCATAATGAAGATTCAATAGAATAATCTCCATAATTGTTGTCAACATTCTCATCATGTCTGTGCATAGTTCCACATTATTTGCATACTTATACTTTTTTCTTATCATTCCCAATTATATGCTTAAGTTTCCTGATATTACATATCATTACATCACAATGTCGTTTTCATCGAATTGTAATCTAATACATGTGTATGTTTTATAATGTCATTTGTGCTTTAAAGATTTTCCTTGACTTGATCATTGCATTTTATGCAATACCACTATTCCTCAAAGTCATCCTTTTTCTTCGATTATCTTTCATGCCTCTACATTACCTTGTATCCTGCTTACATTCTGACATTAATCTATCATATAAGACTTAAACTCATTTGAATCATGTATACTCCAAGCATTTTTGATTTCCAATTTCCACAATATATTAAGAAATTTTCATAGCAATATTCTATATAATTTCATTTGCTATATTATTCTTGAAATCTTTATTTACACTTTCATTACTTGGTATTGACATCTCTTATGACTATCTCATACTTTCATCTAATTTTTCACTCATTTCTTCCAAGTTGGACTCGTGCTTCATCTTTTGTTATAGCAAAAACTCTTGTCGAAGAACAAGTCTGTCGTCTAGAAGGTGGATATGCTAGGGCGTTACTCTCCACATTAGACTGTATAACTACTCTTCTCTCGGTTGTAATCCAGAGGAATCTATCCTCTATATATCCATATGAGCTAATGGAGATGGGGCAGCTACAGTAGCGTGTCCTAGCTGTGGGCAATTACTCCTAATATGACTTGGCTAATTACAATGATAACAACGTACAGGCCCCCTACACAGCCCAACATGATAATTCCCACACATTCTGCATTTATCAAAACCTTTGGATTTCTTCCTAGAATTAGTCATAGCAGATTTGTTGAATCTCAAAGGCCTCTGTTGTGTTTGTAAAAATGAAGGTCGAGAAGATGTTACTGGATCAAAAGTATTACTTCCTGAAATAAGTAAATCTTTGCCCTTTTTTAGTGGCTGATTGGAAAATACGTTCGGATTTCTCCTCTTTGTAAACTTAGCTCGTATTCTCCTATTTTCATTCGCGAGCTTTTCAGCCCTTAAAGCTATTTGCACTACTTCCTTATGCGACTCCTTACCAGTCACTATCATTCGGTCTCTAATCTTATTTTGGAGCTCTTCCTTGAAATAGTTGGCTTGATCCTGTTCAGTCCTCACTAAGTCAGGCACATAAGACAACAACTCATTAAAACGAGCCTCATACTCTTCTACTATCAAACTTTCCTGTTTCAAACTCAAAAATTCTTTCTTCTTCTCTTTTTGATGAAAATAAGTATAATAGATCATCAAATTCTTTTAGAAAGTCTGACCAGGTCAGTGGGGTAGTCGAACGGGACTTCACTGAATTCCATCAAGTACAAGCCCACTTATCCAGTAATCTTGTTGCCACCATCAGTTTCATCTTATCGTCTAATCTCATGTCAGAGAGTGTCTTTGAAACCCGATTGATCCAATCTTTTGCTGTGGTTACATCCAACTCACCAACGAAAGAAACACAGCCAAGCTGCCTAGCCTCCTTCAGTTTCTTAGAAATAGATACATCAAATACTAACGCAACTGAAGGAGTAGCTAGAGGCACTATAGGTGGGACCTGACCAGTCTGAGCTTGACTAGCCATAACGGTAAAGAAGGCTGCCAATGCTTGTACTATCTCAAGAGGCATGGCAAGAATACCAGTAAGCGGTGGAGGAGGTGTGGATGTGGAGGACTCTCTACTTGCTCAGTAGCAGGTGCTGTTTGAAACGTGGATGCAGCTGATTCCTCTTCTATTGCCTCTTACTAACGATGTTGGGAACGACCCCTTCATCTTCCAGCTGATCTAGTAACAGGTGGGTATTCGCGTCTAGGAGGCATTGTGATCTATAAAGATAAATAACGCAGTTTTAGGCAACCTCGGGTTCTATATGCAAATGCATCTTATTCAATCTAATTTGACTTAGCCTAACCCGTGGCAACACTGACATTGTAAATTTTTAAAACAATTTTAAAACCAAAAGCTTTAAAATCGAATGCTCTGATACCACTTTAATTGTCATGACCTGCTACTCTCCTCGAGCCCGTGATAATCGCCGCGACGTCCAAATAGACATTCTTCGCCCGGAATGCCCACCGGAACCTTGTAAGGCTTTAGTACAATTTTTCTTGTCTCCCCTGTGAGTGATTATCACTAAACATCATGTTTTAAAGAATTTTAACTTTTTCCAACTTAAAACAGAAGAAAAATTATTTTCGCCTCACAGGAGCATTTTGGTCATTTTTTCTCAAAATTTTCGAATCTAACCAAAAATGTAGCAGATGAGTGAAAAACACATATGTCATGATTAGAATTAAATTTAGATGTCTAAAACCTTTATTTAAAGTGAAACGATAACTATTTGAGTATAATGAAAATATTTAATAAAATATTCTATTTTCTTGTAAAATAATTTTTATAGAAAGCTACATAAATAATTTTTGTAACGTGAAAGCAAAATAAATTCTTACATATTGTAATATCGAAAATCAGAGTGTGCAATTACATTTACAATGACACGTGGGCACCCAAATGACCAAAAAGGTATAAGTTAGTAACCTTTGCTTTCTAAGAATGAAGCTTCAAAGTTATAGCTCGACCAAATCGACTGCCTACTAACTATCCTGAGCTTGAAATGTGTGGAAAGGAGGGTGGTGACATTATAAAATCTCAGCGAGTAAACAGACATCATCAAAAATAATCTAAAGTCGAGTAAATGGAGACAAATTCAAATTCGTTCTTTGTATTACAATTCATCTTATCTCAATTCATTTTAATCGAGTAAAATACAATCATTTTACTCGAATAATTAATATGGCTTATGAATCTCTTAAAAACTTGGCTCCTGCCAAAATCATTCTCGGGGATACCTCGACCAAAGCATGTAACCGAGACTACCAAGGCTATTAAATGTCCTATACACATGAACATATTTTTACAATATGAAAACATAGCCATTCCTTGGCGTTGGCTGAGTCTCACTCTCATGTGGTGGTCCACGTGAGGTGTACTTAAACTTTACCTCAGGAGACACCCTCCACACGGCTCTCCGATCAAGGTAAGATACAACTGATTCTATGCCCCTTCTTTTAAACTGGTCCACAGAACCTTCCACTGCAGGGATTATTTTATCTACCACCAGATTCATAAAATTTCAACTGCATGACATGGCAATTTATTGCAACCTAGCCTCTCAAGGCTGAATACAATGTACATATAATTCCAACACAAATACCAATTCAGCCATTCATACTCACATATTGCCATAAGCCATTCAATTTAAACACAATTTATAACACAATAAATAGACAATCTCCAATTACTCTATTTTCCAAAATCAACATTTAATTTATGGAAAATTCATAAAATTCATTTCATTAAATCACATTTTGTTTATAAAATATAAAGATTTTTCCATTTCAACTCATTTTCTATAAAATCACAAAATCAGATAAAAACCTACTTTAGATAATTAAGATTATAGTAAGGTTACTCATAGTACTAGGAGTTTGAAATACTCTTATTCTCAGTTCTCTGACACACTGTCTTTATCTCGATTAGAGGGCTCACCACTTATCCACAATGCACAGTAAACAATTCACTGAATTAGTGCTAAATCGGTATAAACCAAATCAGGATTAATATATATGCATGAAATGGGATGTAAATTGCTCGGGTAACCACATAAATATGGTGTTTAACCTAAGTCCAACTGTGTACCTAATTAAATTGGTATTGGCCTCATTTGATTTTTCACTCGACTAATTTGCCAATACACCCAATTCCACTCCACTTAACTCCATTTCTTTTCCAATTCTTCAAATCACTAAACACAAGCCAAATGGCCTAAAATTCAGCATAACCACCTTCACAATTCTTCATGAGAAATTCGGCCATGGTGGTGTATTCACACTAAAATTTTTCCTACTTGCTTTTTACACCACACACTATCAATTCTAAACCAATTCACTTGCAAGAAAATTAAATCCACCATTCCCACACTACATGTAAGGTTCGGCCATTGAAGAGTACCAAGGATTATGTGATTTTCTTCACTTGTTTTGCTTCTAAACATAATAAACTAACTATAAACACTAACATATCTTAAAATCATATCAATTCCAACATTATTTCTTTTCCATACCCATTCGGCCAACCATAAACCCATTATGAAAACATGTATTTCAACCATGGAAAATAAGGAGAAATGCATGGGTATGATATATCTCAAGTAAAAATTGAGAAATTTTACCTTGTCTTGCTTGATTCCTTGAATTTCCACACTTTCCCTTTGAATTTCTCCTCATATGGTTCTGTTTTTCCTTTCTTTTCCTTTCCCCCTTGCTTGGCCGAATATGGTTAGTGAAATGGGGGATTATGGGCTGATTTTTCAAGTTCTATATTAAAGAAATCGAAGCTTGACACATGGCATGATATCATTGGCCTATAATTTAAATATTTATCTTTTAACCTTTACTTCTTCACCACACAAATTATCATATTTATCCACTCCAATAATAAACAAAATCCTTGGTTTTTGACAAGTGTTGGTTGGGTAAAATTACCATTTTGCCCTCAGGGTGGTAAAATTATGATTTTGCCCATATGCTCCGAAAAATACCGAAATTACCATTTTTCACTTCTCAACCTCAAATTATACTCCAAATGATCAATCTTAGTCAAATGTGACCAAAATCTTTTCTAAAAATTCCCATTTTGTCCTCAAGTGGCAAAATTACTATCACGACCCAATTCCTGGGCCATGACCGGCGCAAGGACCTAATGAGCATAGCTCACTAAGCCCAAGCAAGCCTATTTTCACTAACTTTATTCCATACATGCTCGTGTGAGGCATCCACACGTAATGCACCAGTGTGCATACAATGCCAATTAACAATGGCATATCCAATCATACATACATACACACACCTTTTCCCGGGTGTGAACACAGCCAAATCACAATGGCATTATCAATCACAATATACATGCACTATTCCAGTCATGTATTTAGCAATTTACATTGCTTACACATTTACATTCATACCAGTCAAATATAAACTTTGACAGTGTACATTACATGTACATAACCACCATACAAAAGCCCATGACTTCCAGCGGAGACATTTACAATAAAAGGTATCATTATCGAATGCCAGATACATACCCAGGAGATGCTCTATGGGGACTCCTCGATTTAGGGTCCAACAGTCTCCTGATCTGAAAACATGAATTTTTGAAAACGGTGAGTACAAAACTCAGTGAGTGAATATTAGAAGGGAACAAGCAATCTCGACCAGGAAATTTAACAATCATGATGCATTGGTTGAAAATAGGCCATTTTTTTTTCTATCTAACTACTATTTCAAACCCTTTTTCCCTCACCTAGGAATTTATTACGTATTCAAGCATTAAACATCCTTGAATTTACACTGATCATTCTATCAAAGTAGTAAATCGACGATTGTTTGCAAACCGTCACATAATAAGGGTTTCACAACCCGTACAATTCATATATGCATATGTACCACGTACAATTTAATTCACCAATCATTCTATCTCATTCATTGTCCCATCTTTTCCTCCACTCTGCTATACTCTCAACTCATACATCATTACCGGCATTGCACTTCCCACTCCGCACATGCACGGTAGTAATTATCACAACCTTTATCATTAGACCAGCATTGCACTTCCCACTCCGCACATGCACGGTGTAATTATCACAACCTTTATCATTAGACCGGCATTGCACTTCCCACTCCGCACATGCACGGTCGTAATTATCACACTCTTTATCATTCAACTGGCATTGCACTTCCCACTCCTGTCACGACCCAATTCCCGGGCCATGACCGGCGCAAGGACCCAATGAGCATAGCTCACTAAGCCCAAGCAAGCTTATTTTCTCTTACTTTACTTACTGTATTCAACGTATACTCGTGTGAGGCATTCACACGTAATGCATCCTGTGTGCATACAAAGCCATTTAACAATGGCATTTTCAACATTTATATACATGCACTATACCAGTCATGTATTTAGCAATTTACATTACATACACATATTCACATAATTAGATTGTATTTACAATACAAAGGACCCAAGACTTCCAGCGGAGACATTTACCACAAAAGGAATCACTAGCGGATGCCAGACACATACCCAGGAGATGCGCTATGGGGACTCCTCGATCTAGAGCCCAACAGTCTCTTGATCTGAAAACATGAATTTTTGAAAACGTGAGTACGAAACTCAGTGAGTGAATATTAGAAGGGAACAAGCAATCTCATCAGAAGATTTGTCAATCATGATGCACTGGTTGAAAATAAGGCCATTTTCAACTAACTAATATTTCAAACCCTTTTTCCCTTACCCAGGAATATGTTATGCATTCAAGGATTAAACATCCTTGAATTCACACTCATCATTCTATCAAAGTAGTAAATCGACGGTTGTTTACAAACCGTCACATAATAAGGGTTTCACAACCCGTACAATTTATATATGCATATGTATCACGTACAATTTAATTCACCAATTATTCTATCTCATTCATTGTCCCATCTTTTCCTCCACTCTACTATACTCTCAACTCATACATCATTACCGGCATTGCACTTCCCACTCCGCACATGCACGGTAGTAATTATCACAACCTTTATCATTAGACTGGCATTGCACTTCCCACTCCGCACATGCACGGTCGTAATTATCACACTCTTTATCATTCAACCGGCATTGCACTTCCCACTCCGCACATGCACGGTCGTAATTATCACACTCTTTATCATTCAACCGGCATTGCACTTCCCACTCCGCACATGCACGGTTGCATCAATTTCACCATAATTTATTAATAATGCATATCAGCACAATACAAGGGTACACAGATTCAGTACACTCAATTTCACATAATTTCTCAATAATACATATAGGCATCATGTTGATATACACAGATGCATGATAATCATATTTAATGTCATTGAAATATTTTCATCTTCAATTTCAAACAATTCGCATACCCTACAATCACATATATACACAAATACATAAGCAATCATATACACTGCTAATATTCACTATCCTTAGTGGAAAAACATTTATCAAGGAACTTGGCAAGCAGTATCACTCAGCTTTGCCGCCAAGTTCTTGGGCAAACATTATTTGGTAAAGGGTATCACTCAGCATCCCTTCCAAACTCATGGGCGAAAATCATTTGGTAAGGGGTATCACTCAGCATCCCTTCCAAATTAGTAGACAGAAATCAATTGGTAAGGGGTATCAGTCAGCATCCCTTCCAAGTTCATAGACAGAAATCAATTGGTAAGGGGTATCACTCAGCATCCCTTCCATCTATAAGTCCCTTATCATCATTCGCTCATGGATAGGAGATCACACAGCAATCCTATCCTCTATGAGCCCCAAATCATCATTCACATGTACGGTTATAATCATTACACAACATTATCTATCAATGCACAACATATATACATATATGCACACATTTTGGAACACAATCATTTTGATCCAATTTATTATCAAACCCTACCCCTTAATTCAATTTAATTTATAATTAAATAATATTCAATTTCACACATATGTACTCAAGGACATGAGCAATCATATATATATACACAAACACATTTATCTGAGCACTCGCAGGCGTTACGTATCGCCGTCCCTGCAAGCCCCTGGACAACAAATCACACTTCACCAATGTTCACGAGTGATAGTTTCCAAGAATCGTGGGCGTTACGTATCGCCGTCCCCACTTTGCTCAGTTTTCAAAATTTTTAGTAAATAGTGGGCGTTACGTATCGCCGTCCCCACTTTGCACACCATTTCAGGCATGTGCATTTTCCTCTTCACACGTGCACGGTGGTAACACTTTCACAACACTTCTCAACCATCCATGTAAACATCATCACAATGTACACATTTATCACACTCAAATTTCACATCAAATAAATAATATTTCATGCCTTCATGCATACCACATAATTTCATGCTTTCAAGCATAACACATAATTTTTATGCCTTCACGCATAACACATAATTTTATGCTTTCATGCATAACACATATTTTCTATGCCTTCATGCATAACACATATTTACCACATAAAAATCATTTTTATCAAGGGCTTGTTCCCGGCACGTATTTTTAAAAACTTTGGATAAATCATTTAATTATCCACATCAATACAATTTGCATTCCCCAAATAATTTGAAATGCAAGTTCACTCACCTTCTCACAAATTCGGATTCCGGATGCTCTCAGATTAAAAATCCTCAATCACGATTCCTTTGCCTTTCTCGGACTTCTCACCACCTTGACACAGAATAAAATTAGGAAATTTACTATATTGTCCCCAACTAATATAAACCAATTTAAATTGCTCACATATGATACTCAAAGGCAAAAATGCGTCCGATTATCACTTTAACGCGGTATTGCCTAATCTCGACCGATTACCCGATTCATCAGCTATTATGTCCAATTTGATTCCAAATTGCACCATTCTTTTTCTCATAGCTTAATTCATCCCACATCATGTAATTAGTGCCAATTTCAACATTCAATATTTTCCATTTCTTTATAGAAAAATTCGGCCAATACAGTGCATTAGCACTGAAAATTTTTCTACTACATTTTTCACTTGCATTTGTCATTTTCTAATTTCCTTCATTTCAAATGAAACCATTTCATTTGAAATGAACCAATTTTCCTCATGCACTCTCCACCCTAGGTTCGGCCTAACAAAGAACCACCATGAGATTCAATTTCTTTCTTCCATTTTTGTCCATAATCATGCTTAACTACCATTAAACACCAACATAGTTTAAATTCAATCCAATCCAACATCAAATCCATACTCATACCCATTTTTCAGAATTAAACTCTTCATGATATCTCAATGTTCAAGCATGGAAATCAAGAACAAAAGCATAGGTAAGCTAGGGTTAGAGTAAATCTAAAGAAAAGTTACCTTTGTTTTGCTTGAATCTTGAAAAACACTTGAAATCTATGGATTTTGGCCTAGGTTTTTATGGTTTTCCCTTTGTTCTTCTTTTCTTCCCTTCAATCGGTTCTTTTCCAGAATTTGGAGAGAGAAAATGATGGTTAAAGGCTGATTTTTAGCTTAAATAATAAAATATACAAGCTTGCCACATGGCATCATGCCATTGGCCCATTTTTTGACTTTTTGACTTTTTCTTCCATTCTTTCTCCACCACTTGATTAATCAAGTAAAAATCTGATCCATAGATGATCATGGCTGGAAAGAATTATTCTGGTGGTGGAAAATTACCGTTTTGCCCCCGAGATGGTAAAATTACGGTTTTGCCCCTATACTCCGAAATGTCCCGGAATTGTTTTATTTTCACTGTCCAACCTCAAATAACACTAATATAAATCAATATTACCCAATTGGGGCAAAATCCTTCCAAAAAAATTCACATTTCACACTCCGATGGCAAAATTACCATTTTGCCCTTGTGCTCCAAAAACATCGAAAATCACAATTTTTACACTGCTAAACATCATTTTATGATTCCATAATGATAACTGTATATCATATAATTATCTTTTTGTCCAATGTGATCAAATTTTGGCTAAAATCTCCATAAATCAACAAATGAGAAAATGACTGTTTTGTCCCTAACCGGTCAATTTTCCCGATTGACTCCAAACTGGACCTTGAACTCCAAATCACTATTCTGAGCCATTCTGTGGGTCTCAAAATTTTGAACTTCCTCTTAGAATTTCTATTTAAACTAGTTCAAGGCTCGATTTAATTTAGTTGTACTACTCAGTACAATACTGTCTTTTAACAAAGTCAACAGGGTCTCACATTCTCCCCCACTTAAAATGAACTCGTCCTCGAGTTCAAATCGATGTAAGATGAATAATCGAAGTTCCAAAGTTCTGCTACATCCCATTTTTGTCAGGTATTCTTAACATATAATCCTGATTTATGCATCATACCCACTTTCAACTTTTACACAAAACTCAACAACAATAATATATAATCATGGGTACTACTCTTGTTTGATCAAAGCAAATATCATCCTTCATTTCATGAAGAGAACTCAAATATACCCTTAGTTCCGGTCACAACTAACTCGAATCATCTTTAATTCATCAATTATGCATGTTTACTTATCCAACCACAATTTCTCTACCTTGATCTTTCATCAACCTCCCAACATTCAAGCATTTATTCCATTAGTCTTTAGGGACTAAAATCCCTAGCATACTTTTTTTTTCTATTTGCGTACTTCATAATAGCCTGTCAATTTTCTAGCTTACAATTAAGCTAGTTCATATACATCTTTTTGTGGAGAACGTCCCATCGGGGCACATTTCCCACATCTAGGTATTGTCCTAGGGCCAGGCACTCAGACAGTACGAGTCCCAACGTGTCTGTAGCACTCATCGAACCCCTGACCTCAAGGATTTACTTCCCATTGACAACCATGGGTTCAAATCATAATTCCACCAAATGACCAATTCATTACGGACCTAACAGTCCAACTTTACCATCTTCCATCCTTAATCGGAGGAATATACCATTACATTGACCTTGCATTAAAAGCAAATGTTTTAAAATCTCTCTAACATCGGCTCGTGTCTCGGGTGGCATCTCAAACCCGGACAACGACACCACTTATGACCTTTACTCAACATTAACAAGAGGGTAGGTCCTAGAAATAGGAGTTCATACAGTCTCCTATTTATGACTTGTGCTGCAGTCACAAGCCAAAAACAAGATTCTACATTAACTCCAACAACTCCGCTGGACTCAACCATAACACCCTAGGACCTAACAACCTAGGGCTCTGATACCACCTTTGTCACGACCCAATTCCCGGGCCATGACCGGCGCAAGGACCCAATGAGCATAGCTCACTAAGCCCAAGCAAGCCTATTTTCTCTTACTTTACTTACTGTATTCAACGTATACTCATGTGAGGCATTCACACGTAATGCATCCTGTGTGCATACAAAGCCATTTAACAATGGCATTTTCAACATTTATATACATGCACTATACCAGTCATGTATTTAGCAATTTACATTACATACACATATTCACATAATTAGATTGTATTTACAATACAAAGGACCCAAGACTTCTAGCGGAGACATTTACCACAAAAGGAATCACTAGCGGATGCCAGACACATACCCAGGAGAAGCGCTATGGCGACTCCTCGATCTAGAGCCCAACAGTCTCTTGATCTGAAAACATGAATTTTTGAAAACGTGAGTACGAAACTCAGTGAGTGAATATTAGAAGGGAACAAGCAATCTCATCAGAAGATTTGTCAATCATGATGCACTGGTTGAAAATAAGGCCATTTTCAACTAACTAATATTTCAAACCCTTTTTCCCTTACCCAGGAATTTGTTATGCATTCAAGGATTAAACATCCTTGAATTCACACTCATCATTCTATCAAAGTAGTAAATCGATGGTTGTTTACAAACCGTCACATAATAAGGGTTTCACAACCCGTACAATTTATATATGCATATGTACCACGTACAATTTAATTCACCAATTATTCTATCTCATTCATTGTCCCATCTTTTCCTCCACTCTACTATACTCTCAACTCATACATCATTACCGGCATTGCACTTCCCACTCCGCACATGCACGGTAGTAATTATCACAACCTTTATCATTAGACCGGCATTGCACTTCCCACTCCGCACATGCACGGTCGTAATTATCACACTCTTTATCATTCAACCGGCATTGCACTTCCCACTCCGCACATGCACGGTCGTAATTATCACACTCTTTATCATTCAACCGGCATTTATCATTCAACCGGCATTGCACTTCCCACTCCGCACATGCACGGTCGTAATTATCACACTCTTTATCATTCAACCGGCATTGCACTTCCCACTCCGCACATGCACGGTTGCATCAATTTCACCATAATTTATTAATAATGCATATCAGCACAATACAAGGGTACACAGATTCAGTACACTCAATTTCACATAATTTCTCAATAATACATATAGGCATCATGTTGATATACACAGATGCATGACAATCATATTTAATGTCATTGAAATATTTTCATCTTCAATTTCAAACAATTCGCATACCCTACAATCACATATATACACAAATACATAAGCAATCATATACACTGCTAATATTCACTATCCTTAGTCGAAAAACATTTATCAAGGAACTTGGCAAGCAGTATCACTCAGCTTTGCCGCCAAGTTCTTGGGCAAACATTATTTGGTAAAGGGTATCACTCAGCATCCCTTCCAAACTCATGGGCGAAAATCATTTGGTAAGGGGTATCACTCAGCATCCCTTCCAAATTAGTAGACAGAAATCAATTGGTAAGGGGTATCAGTCAGCATCCCTTCCAAGTTCATAGACAGAAATCAATTGGTAAGGGGTATCACTCAGCATCCCTTTCGTCTATAAGTCCCTTATCATCATTCGCTCATGGATAGGAGATCACACAGCAATCCTATCCTCTATGAGCCCCAAATCATCATTCACACGTACGGTTATAATCATTACACAACATTATCTATCAATGCACAACATATATACATATATGCACACATTTTGGAACACAATCATTTTGATCCAATTTATTATCAAACCCTACCCCTTAATTCAATTTAATTTATAATTAAATAATATTCAATTTCACACATATGTACTCAAGGACATGAGCAATCATATATATATACACAAACACATTTATCTGAGCACTCGCAGGCGTTACGTATCGCCGTCCCTGCAAGCCCCTGGACAACAAATCACACTTCACCAATGTTCACGAGTGATAGTTTCCAAGAATCGTGGGCATTACGTATCGCCGTCCCCACTTTGCTCAGTTCTCAAAATTTCTAGTAAATAGTGGGCGTTACGTATCGTCGTCCCCACTTTGCACACCATTTCAGGCATGTGCATTTTCCTCTTCACACGTGCACGGTGGTAACACTTTCACAACACTTCTCAACCATCCATGTAAACATCATCACAATGTACACATTTATCACACTCAAATTTCACATCAAATAAATAATATTTCATGCCTTCATGTATACCACATAATTTCATGCTTTCAAGCATAACACATAATTTTTATGCCTTCACGCATAACACATAATTTTATGCTTTCATGCATAACACATATTTTCTATGCCTTCATGCATAAAACATATTTTTATGCTTTCATGCATAACACATATTTTCTATGCCTTCATGCATAACACATATTTACCACATAAAAATCATTTTTATCAAGGGCTTGTTCCCGGCACGTATTTTTAAAAACTTTGGATAAATCATTTAATTATCCACATCAATACAATTTGCATTCCCCAAATAATTTGAAATGCAAGTTCACTCACCTTCTGACAAATCCGGATTCCGGATGCTCTCAGATTAAAAATCCTCAATCACGATTCCTTTGCCTTTCTCGGACTTCTCACCACCTTGACACAGAATAAAATTAGGAAATTTACTATATTGTCCCCAACTAATATAAACCAATTTAAATTGCTCACATATGATACTCAAAGGCAAAAATGCGTCCGATTATCACTTTAACGCGGTATTGCCTAATCTCAACCGATTACCCGATTAATCGGCTATTATGTCCAATTTGATTCCAAATTGCACCATTCTTTTTCTCATAGCTTAATTCATCCCACATCATGTAATTAGTGCCAATTTCAACATTCAATATTTTTCATTTCTTTATAGAAAAATTCGGCCAATACAGTGCATTAGCACTGAAAATTTTTCTACTACATTTTTCACTTGCATTTGTCATTTTCTAATTTCCTTCATTTCAAATGAAACCATTTCATTTGAAATGAACCAATTTTCCTCATGCACTCTCCACCCTAGGTTCGACCTAACAAAGAACCACCATGAGATTCAATTTCTTTCTTCCATTTTTGTCCATAATCATTCTTAACTACCATTAAACACCAACATAGTTTAAATTCAATCCAATCCAACATCAAATCCATACTCATACCCATTTTTCAGAATTAAACTCTTCATGATATCTCAATGTTCAAGCATGGAAATCAAGAACAAAAGCATAGGTAAGCTAGGGTTAGAGTAAATCTAAAGAAAAGTTACCGTTGTTTTGCTTGAATCTTGAAAAACACTTGAAATCTATGGATTTTGGCCTAGGTTTTTATGGTTTTCCCTTTGTTCTTCTTTTCTTCCCTTCAATCGGTTCTTTTCCAGAATTTGGAGAGAGAAAATGATGGTTAAAGGCTGATTTTTAGCTTAAATAATAAAAAATACAAGCTTGCCACATGGCATCATGCCATTGGCCCATTTTTTGACTTTTTGACTTTTTCTTCCATTCTTTCTCCACCACTTGATTAATGAAGTAAAAATCTGATCCATAGATGATCATGGCTGGAAAGAATTATTCTGGTGGTGGAAAATTACCGTTTTGCCCCCGGGATGGTAAAATTACGGTTTTGCCCCTATACTCCGAAATGTCCCGGAATTGTTTTATTTTCACTGTCCAACCTCAAATAACACTAATATAAATCAATATTACCCAATTGGGGCAAAATCCTTTCAAAAAAATTCACATTTCGCACTCCGATGGCAAAATTACCATTTTGCCCTTGTGCTCCAAAAACATCGAAAATCACAATTTTTACACTGCTAAACATCATTTTATGATTCCATAATGATAACTGTATATCATATAATTATCTTTTTGTCCAATGTGATCAAATTTTGGCTAAAATCTCCATAAATCAACAAATGAGAAAATGACTGTTTTGTCCCTAACCGGTCAATTTTCCCGATTGACTCCAAACTGGACCTTGAACTCCAAATCACTATTCTGAGCCATTCTGTGGGTCTCAAAATTTTGAAATTCCTCTTAGAATTTCTATTTAAACTAGTTCAAGGCTCGATTTAATTTAGTTGTACTACTCAGTACAATACTGTCTTTTAACAAAGTCAACAGGGTCTCACAACTCCGCACATGCACGGTTGCATCAATTTCATCCTAATTTATTAATAATGCATATCAGCATAATACAAGGGTACACAGATTCAGAACACTCAATTTCACATAATTTCTCAATAATACATGTAGGCATCATGTTGATATACACAGATGCATCGCAATCATATTTAACGTCACTTAAATATTTTCACCTTCAATTTCAAACAATTTACATACCATACAATCACATATATACATAAAGACATTTATCTGAGCACTTGCAGGCGTTACGTATCGCCGTCCCTGCAAGCCCCTAGACAGCGAATCACGCTTCACCAAAGTTCATGCGTGATAATTTCCAGAAATCGTGGGCGTTACGTATCGTCATCCCCACTTTGCACACCATTATTGGCATGTGCATTTCCCACCTCGCACGTGCACGATTATATCGAATTCACGTAAATTTCTTTGCCATACATATAAGCATCATATAGATGAGCAATATTCAACACAATTAAACATCAATACATCTCACATATTTACACATATATGACAGCACAATTTCATGCCTTCATGCATACCACAATTCATCACATAATTTTCATGCTTTCATACATACCACGTAATTTTATGCCTTCATGCATAACACAATTTACCACATAAAAATCATTTTTATCAAGGGCTTGTTCCCGGCATGTGTTTTAAAAAAACTTTGGATAAATCATTTAATTATCCTAATCAATACAATGTGCATTTCCCAAGAAACTTGAAATGCAAATTCACTCACCGTTTCACAAATCCGGATTCCGGATGCTCTCGGATTAAAAATCCTCAATCACGATTCCCTTGCCTTTCTTGGACTTCTCACCACCTTAACACAGAATAAAATTAAGAATTTTACTATATTGCCCCCAAACTAATATAAACTAATTTAAATTGCTAATGTATGATACGCAAAGGCAAAAATGCGTCCGATTATCGCTTTAACGCGGTATTGCCTAATTTCGACCGATTACCCGATTAATCGGCTATTATGTCCAATTTGATTCCAAATTGATCCATTCTTTTTCCAATACTTTAATTCACCACAAATCATTTAATTAATGTCAATTCCAGCATTCAACCTTTTCCATTTCTTTATGGAAAAATTCGGCCAATACAGTGCATTAGCATTGAAAATTTTTCTACTACATTTTGCACTTGAATTTGTCATTTTCTAATTTCTTTCATTTCAAATGAAATCATTTCATTTGAAATGAACCAATTTCCTCATGCATTCTCCACCCTAGGTTCGGCCTAATGAAGAACACCCATGAGATTCAATTTCTTTCTTCCATTTTTGTTCATAATCATGCTTAACTACCTCTAAACACTAGCATAGTCTAAATTCAATCCAATCCAACATCAAATCCTTATCTGTACCCATTTTTCAGAATTTATTTCATCATGATATCTCAATATTTAACCATAGAATTCAAGAACAAAAGCATAGATATTGTAGATCATAAGCCAAAGTGAAGATTTATTACCTTTTTCACTTGATTTCTCATTGAAATCACACTTTGTCTTGAATTTCCACCTAGGTTTTATGTTTTTTCTCCTTTGTTCTTCTTTTCTTCCCTTCAATCGGTTTTTGTCCAGAATTTAGAGAGAGAAAATGAGGGTTAAGGCTGATTTTTATGGCCTTTATAATAAAATAAACAAGTTACCACATGGCATTATGCCATTGGCTCATTTTCTTTACTTTTTGACTTTTCTTCTCATTCTTTTTCCACCACTTGATTAATCAAGTCCAAATCTGATCCAAAGATGATCATGGCTGAAAAAAATTTATTCTGGTAGTGAAAAATTACGATTTTGCCCCTGGGATGGTAAAATTACGATTTTGCCCCTGTACTCCGAAATGTACCGGAATTTCATTATTTTCACTGTCCAACCTCAAATAACACTAATATTAATCCATATTAACCAAATGGGACAAAATCCTTTCAAAAAAATTCCCGTTTAATCCTCCGGTGGAAAAATTATCATTTTGCCCTTGTGTTCCAAAAACACCGGGAATCACCATTTTTACACTGCTAAACATCATTTTATAATCCAATAATCATAACTGTATTTCATAAAAATTATTTTTGGTCCAATGTGATCAAATCTTGGTTAAAAATCTCCATAAATCAACAGGTGAGAAAATGACCGTTTTGTCCCTAATCGGTCAATTTTCCCGACTGACTCGAAACTGGACTTTGAACTCCGAATCACTATTTTGAGCTATTATGTGGGTTTCAAAATTTTGAAATTCCTCTTAGAATTTCTATTTACGCTCAATTTAACTTAATTGTACCACTATGTACAATACTGGCTTTTAACAACTGGGACAGGGTCTCACAATTACCATTTTGCCCATAGATTTCGAAAGTTCCAGTTTGACTCCAAATTAGTCTTCGAACTCTGAATCATCATTTTAAGTTATTCCTGGACTGTGAAATTTTTAATTTCACCTTAAAATCTCTATTTGATCTCGTTCGAGGCTTAAATCATCTTTGTTATACCTCTAGGTACACTACCAACTCTTGAAAAATTTTCGGGGCTTTCTACGTATGCATACATTTTGTCCATCACATGTATGACATGGCAAGTATTTTAGGGTCGGGCTTGACAGGGCGGATACGCCTGTGAGTAGGAGAGAGGAGGGACAGCCTTTAGGTGAAGCAGATAGGCCACAAACTGAAGGCATTACTGTTGAAGATTTGATGGTAGGTTTGCAGGGATTTAATTGAGTTGTAAAGATGACGGCAGCCCGTATGGATGATATACAGAATGTAGTAGAGGGGAGACATGTAGCACAAGAGCCCCCTAGTTCACAAGGTCAGACCGACCGCCAACCTCCAAAGAGTGAAAGAGGTCAAGTAGAGGTTTCACTTACTGACTTTCTGAAGCTTAAGCCTCCATCATTTACTGGGTCAGATGCATCGCAGAAACCCCAAGTTTTCTTGGATAAGATGGAAAAGATTTGTAATGACATGGGGTGTTCTAGCGTTAGATCAGTAGAGCTAGCAACTTTTCAATTAGAGGATGTAGCACAGGAATGGTATGACTCCTTACGAAGGGGTAAGCCGACAGATGCTGCTCTGTTGACTTGGAATGAATTCAGTACAACTTTCTTAGATCGATTTTTATCACATAGTGTACGAAATGCTAGAGCTAGAGAGTTTGAGGTGTTGGTGCAAACTCCGAGTATGACAATGTCGGAGTATGATATGAAATTCACGCAACTGTCTCGATATGCGCCTTATTGAGTTTCAACAGAGAAGATAAAGGTCCAAAGGTTTGTGGATGGACTGGTGAAACCATTATTCAAGGCTGTGGCTTCCTGAGATTTCAATACTTACTCTGCGGCAGTGGATTGTGCTCAACGAATTGAAATGAGGACCAGTGAGAGTAGGGTTGTAAGAGATAGAGCAAAAAGGGCCAAGATAGAGGATTATCAAGGTCGTAAATATTTCGGTAGTGGAATTTCATCTTCTAGCCATCAAGGTCCACAGAGGGAATCAAGGTTACCCCAACGAGGAAGTTATGTGGTAATTGGCAGCGTTGGATCAGGGCAGAAAACTTTTATTGGAAAGAGGCTGCAACAAGATTCAAAGTAGAATAGTCAAGCTAGTTTTTTCTGTGATAACTGTGGAAGACGACACAGAGGACAATGCTATCTGCTTGTAAGAACTTGTTTTAGCTATGGCCAGCTTGGACATATTTGGAGGAACTGCCCAATGGCTCAACAACTGCAAGGTTCTGTTTGTAATTCTACCCAACCAGCTTTGTCTGCTCTCTCGACAGTTGTCTTAACTGGACAAGAGGTTAGCAGGACGAGAGATAAAAGTGCTGGTGCTTCCTCTCAGGGTAAACCATCTAGGTCTGGATGTCAAAGTTTTTTTAGAAAAAGCCAAGCGAGGGTATATGCTTTAACTCCCCAAGAGGCTTAGACTTCTAATGCAGTAGTTTTAAGTACCCTTTCCATTTGTAATATGAATGCTAGAGTATTGTTTGACCTTAGATCTATCCATTCTTTTATCTCTCCATGTTTTGCGCTTCGATTAGGTAAAGATTCTGTTAGGAGAGAAGAACAACTAGTGGTGTCTGCTCCTTTAAAAGAGACATTTATGGCTGAACGGGAATATAAGTCCTGCGTAGTTCGAATCAAGGATAAGAACACCTTAGTGAATTTAGTGGCGTTAGACACCCTGAATTTTGATGTGACATTGAGAATGGACTGGCTGTCGCCTTGTCATGCCAGTGTAGATTGTTACCATAAGTTTGTGTGTCACGACTCGGTACTCTCTTCGAGCCCGTGACAACCGTCGCGACGTCCCGATAGGCACTCGTTACCCGAAACGCCGACTGGAACCCTGTAAGGCTTTAATATTAGTTTTCACACCTCCCTTGTGAGCAACAATTGTCAAATCTCATGTTTCAAAGGATTTTGAGCTTTTTCCAACTTAAAACAATAGAAAAATAATTTTCGCCTCATAGGGGCATTTTGGTCATTTGTCCTCAAAAATCTCGAAACCGGCTAAAACGTAGTAGGTGAGTAGAAAACATATATTTCATGATTAAAAATAAATTTAGGAGTCTAAACTGTTCGTTTGCAGTGAAATTGTAACTATTTGAATATAATGAAAATGTTCAATAAAATAATCGTTTTTCTTATAAAACAATTTTTATAGAAGTATCGGTAAATAATTTTTATAGCGTAAAAGCTAAATATATTCATACATACTATAATACAGACAACCAAAGTATAAAATTTAATTTACAGTGACACGTGGGCCCACTACTAACGAAAAGCATTAGAAACTATGAACCTACAGTTTTTGATGATTCAAGTCAAACTGTTGTCTTTGACAAAATCCACTAAGTACGGACTATCCTGAGCCTGAAATGGTGGAAAGGAATGTGGTGAGATAATATAATCCCAATGAGTAAACAGACATTATCAAAAATATCTAAAGTCGAGTAAGTGGAGATAAATAAAATATCCCATCACAATACGTTTTTCATAACTTGAAGATTCATCCCTACCCGTGTAAACCATTGTATTTCATTAAATTTTCAACAAGGCTTATGAATTTCCTGAAAGCCTGGCTTATGCCAAAACCTGTACTCGGGGAAACCTTGTACCGGGGTGTCCGTTTGAGTCTGCCAAGGCTGTGAAAATTTCATAATTTCTCAAAACACAACCGTTCCTTGGCGTTGGCTGAGTCTTACTTCCACGTGGTGGTTAGGTGTGAAGTGAACTCAAACCTCAGCCTAGGAGATATCCTACGTGCCTCTCCAATCGAGGTAAGAATCAGTCGGGTGTACTGTGCCCTTCTAATAGGTTGGTCCACGGAAACCCACTACTGCAGTTTAGAATAAACCCCACCATATCAATAAAATCTCCGCTGCATGACATGGTTAACATTACCTTGCCCATCAAGGCGAATCAAATAGTTCATATACTCGACATGTCATACAACTAGCCATGCATGCTAATATTACCATAAGCTATTCACTTCAAATCATCAATTTGTAATACAAGCAGGCAGTCTCCAATTAATCTATTTTCAAAATCATCATTAATTTCAAATAATTTACAAAGTAATTTCATTTAAGCACATTTGTTTATAAAACATGAAAATTTACCTTTTAAATCCATTTTCCATAAAATCACCAAATCAGATAAAAACCACTTTAGATAATTAAAATGATAGTAAGGTTACTCACAATTTCAGGAGTCTGTGTACTCCTAGTCCTAGTCTTCAGGTACAATCTCTATACTTTTACCAAATGTCTCACCACTTATCCACAACACATGACACATAATTCAATAAATCTATTTCAGGCTCTATTCAAATGCTTGACATGGGATGCAATTTGCTCGAGTAATTTTCTAAATATGGTGTTCTACTTTAGTCCAATTGTGAATCTAAATAAAATGGTATTGGCCTAATTTGATTTATCACCCGGTTAATTGGCCAATACATCCAATTCAACTCCAATCAATTCCATTTTTCTTTAAACACTCCAATTCATCAAATGCTAATCAATTATCATGAAATGTTGCAAAATCACCCTCATATTCCATTTTGGCAATATTCAGCCATGGTGGTTCACTAACACTAAAATTTTTCAAACTAAATTCTTACATCATAAATCACCAATTTCTAGCCAATTCACTTGAAATAAAAATCAAATCCATCATCATTAAGCTATATGGAAAATTTGGTCAATATGGGTAATTGTGGAACATTAATTTTTTTCTTGTTTCCTTTTCATTCCACACATTATAAAACATCTAAAAACACTAAAATACCATGTATTCCAATCAAGTTCATCCTCAAATCCTCCCTTGAATATTCAGCCCTTGAATGTTTAGTGTGGAATATGTGATTTTCATACTTAATTTCCACACCTAACACCATAAGATAACTAAAAACACTTAAATAACTTAAAATTCATCTAAATAATTCATCAAATCTTCTCTCTCTAAAATGGGTCAGCCATGAATCCTCTATGAAACCATATGATTCAACCATGGAAAATGCAAAATAAAGGATGGAAAAGCTAGATCACAAGCTAGAATCAATAACTTTTACCTTTAATCGGTTGAATCCTTGAAAATCAACAATTTCTCTTTGAATTTCTCACTCTAGGGTTTTGTTCTTTCTCTTTCCTTTTTGTTCTTGCTTTGGCCGAACCTTATGAAAGAGATGGGAGGGTTATGGGCTGATTTTATAAGGAAATTAATAAAGTAATCAAACTTGACACCTGTCAGCTGTTATTGGTCCATACTTTAAAAACTTATCCTTTAATCTTTGTTTCTCCACCACATAAAATCCTTCAATTATCCATGACCTAAAATGTTAATAGTTGAAATCCATGGGCATGACAAGTGTCGGGTGTGAAAAATTACAATTTTGCCCCTTGTGTGGCTAAATTACCATTTTACCCCTATGCTTGAAAAAATATCAAAATTACCATTTTTCACTTTTCAACCTCAAATTATACTCCAAATGACCAATCTTAGTCAAATGTGGTCAAAATCTTTTCTAAAAATTCCCATTTGGTCATCAGGTGAGAAAATGACCATTTTACCCCTAGGTAGTCAATATTCCAAATTGACTCTAAATCAGCCCTCGAACTCCGAATAATCATTTTAAGTCATTCCTAGACTTTAAAATTCTCAATTTCATCTTAAAATCTTCATTTAAACTTGTTCGAGGCTTAAATCAACTTAGTTGTACCTCTAGTTACAATATCGACTTTTAATGCTTTTTTGAAGCATTCGAGTATGCAAACATTCCATCTAGCATATAGATAACATGTCATATATTTTATAGCATTGGGCTTTACGTAGTGAGATTTGATTTTCCAGATAAGCCATCATTTAGCATTCCGGGGGATAAAAGCAATGCTCCAACTAACTTTGTCACGACTCAGAACTCCCCGTTGGGCCCGTGGCAACCGCCGCGACGTTCCGACAGGCACTCATACCCCGAATGTTGACCGAAACCTTGCAAGGGTTTTGTATCAGCTTTCCACATCTCCCTAGTGAGCAATAATCATTAACATCATATTTCAAAAAAATCAAAAGTTCTTTTCGATTTAAAAACGAAAATATGTTATCTCCTAGCTCACAGGGGCATTTTCGTCATTTCTCCTCGAAAACTTCAAAACCGAGTAAAAATATAAAAGATGGGTAGAAAACATATATTTTATAATTAAATATAACTTTTGAAGTGTAAAATGTTTGTTTGAAGTAAAATTTTTACTATTTTAATATAATAAAATATTTAATAAAGTAAGTTGTTTTCTTATAAAACAATTTTTAAAAAGCTATTGATAGTTGATTTTTGCAGCGTAAAAACTAAATATATTTTTACATACTATTATACAAACAGCCAAAGTATGAAATTTAAATTACAGTGACACGTAGGCCCATAACTAACCAATGTCAGAAGCTGAAAACCTACAGCTTTTGCCGATTCAAGTCCGATCGATGGTCCTTGACTAATTCTGCTAACTATGGGAAGCTCTGAGCCTGAAATGTGAGGAAATAAGGGGGTGAGATTATAAAATCGCAGTGAGTAAGCAGATAGCATCTAAACTATCTAAAGGCGAGTAAATGGAGACAAATAAAATATTTCCATCCCCTTGAGTTTCATAACATAAAGATTTATCCCAACTTGAATAAATAATTTTATTTTGTTCAAACAGTTAAATAGGCTTATGATTTTCTTGAAAACCTAGCTTATGCCAAAACCAATACTCGAGGAGACTTGATCGTCATCAGAGTTCAACCGAGTCTGCCAAGGTTATAAAAGTTTCATATAGGTATGAAACACAAATTTACATTTGGAAATATAGGCATTCCTTGGCATTGGCTGAGTTCGCCTTCACGTGGTGGTTTGACGTGAAGAAAACTCCAATGGTTACCTCGGGAGTTACCCTACTCGCCTCTCGATCGAGGTAAAAATACATATACATATGTACCTGGGTCCCGTGCCCCTCTAATAGGCTAGTCGACAAAACCTGTCACTGCATCGACCATTTAATAATCCACCAATTCAATAAAATATCAATAGCATGATTTAGCAATTTCATCACTAAGTAATTTATCAGGGCAAAGCATACAAATTCATATTTTTCAGTATAATTAACAAGTCAGTCAATCATGCCATAATACCATAAGCCAATTGAATCAAATCAAACCTTACAGTAACACACGTAGTCTCCAATTACTCTAGTTTCAAAATCAATTGTTCAATTTTTCAAATCAATTTATAAAAATTCAATTTATTTTATAAATCTAATTGATTTCATAAATTTCACAATTTTCTCATAAAATAAGCAATTTAACAAATAAAATGATTTTTTCATAAAATCATCAAATTGAATAAAATTTACTCCAGATAATTAGGACGATAATAAGTTTACTCACTAAATTAGAAGTAGAAATACTTCTATTCTCGGTCCGTGGGTGTAGTCTCCTACCCATGTTAAATGGCTCACCACCTATCCATAATACATGACACAAAATTTAATAATTTGTGTCAATTTGTTATAAGCTATTTCAAGCTCCCTAAATCTAAATGAATGCAGGCGATGGAAATCGAAATACCCGATTAATCGCTTAAATACGATTTTCGACCGATTAACCGATAAATTAGCTATTGTGTCCAATTTCACTCCAAATTGCTCCATTCTTTTTCTAATACCTCAATTCATCAATTACCATTTAGATCATGCCAAATTCAGCATTAAAACCCTTACACTTCTTCATAGAAAAATTTGGCCATTTGATGCACTAATATTATAATTTATCAAGCTTAATTCTCTCACCATGAATTTTTTTATTTCTCATTTAATTCACTTGAAATAAAATCAAGTTTATTATCAACACTCCATATACTAAATTCGGCCATTGAAGGGTTCACCAATAATCATATTTTTTGAGCTTAATTCTCATATTCCAAAACATTTATCCTTCACCAAATAACACAAAATTTCATCAAATCTATTTACACTAATTTCCTTGAAAAATTCAGCCATGGTGTGCATTAATACTTCGATTTTTCCTACTTGATGTTCACACCACAATTCATCATGCTCTAACCAATTTCACTTAAAATTAAATCAATTCATCATTAAATCCTTACTTCACATATTCAGCCATATAGGGTTTAATAGTGAACAATTCACTTCCTTGCTAAATTTTCAAATTCAATTCTTCCATTTTAATTTCTAACACTACTAATCATCAAACACTAACTAAATACCTTGAAATGTCACAAAATTTGGCATCAATCTCTCTCTTGAATATTTGGCCAAAATGGGTTTTCATGGAATATGTGTTTTTCTCACTTAATTTTCTTCCTAAACATAACTAACTAACTAAAAACACTAACATACTTTAAAATCAAATTTATTCCATCAACTTTCTCTCTCTAAACCCATTTGACCAGCCATGAACTCACCAAGAAATCATGCAATTTAACCATGGAAAATAAGGAGAAATGAATGGGTAAGGTAGAAATCAAGCTAAAAATGAAAAATCTCACCTTTTTCACCTGATTTCCTTGAATCTCCAAAATTTCTCTTTGAATTTCACCTAGCTAGGGTTTGTTTTTGGTTTCCCTCTCTATTTTTGGTCTTGGCCGAATATTGGGGTTGATATGGGCAAGGATGGGCTGATTTTCATAAAGAAATATTAAAATACTAAAGCTTGACACATGGCATAAAACCATTGGTCCATTATTTTAATTATTTGACTTTTTCTATTGAATTTTCCACCACAATTATTCTCATTTTTATCCAATCCCATGGTGGATAAAATCCCTTGATCTTGACAAGTGCTGAAGGGAAAAATTTACCAATTTGCCCTCGGGGTGAAAAAATTACGATTTTGCGCCTATACTCCGAAATGTACCGAAATTACATTGTTTTCACTTTTCAACCTCAAATAACACTAATATTGATCAATCTTAATCAAATAGGGCAAAGATCTTTTCTAAAAATTCTTGTTTTGTCCTTTAATGGAAAAATTATCGTTTTGCCCTAATGCTTCAAAAATACCGAGAATTAAAGTTTTCACTGCTAAACCTCATATTATGCTTCAAATGACCATATTATACTTCAAATAATAAATCTTGATCAAAAATTTCATCAAATAACCAAATTTAAAATTTTGGTGGCAAAATGACCATTTTACCCCTGATCGGTCAATTTTCTCGATTGACTCCAAACTAGACCTCGAACTCCAAATCACTGTTTTGAGTAATCTCTGGACTGTGAAATTTCCAATTTCACCTTAAAATTCCTATTTTAATTAGTTCGAGGTATAAATCAACTTAATTGTACTTCTAAGTACAATATCGACTTTTATCCATTTTTTTGAGATATTTTAATATGCAAGCATAATGTCGAATATATAAATATCATGACAGATATTTTAAGGCTGGGCTTGACAAACTTGATATCAGCCATGTCTACCAAAAGGCTGTTAAGATAGGGTTGTCAAGGTTACTTGGCTGTTGTGAGGGATACCTAAGCAAAGGTTGGAGATATAAGCCAAGTATCGGTAGTGAATGAGTTTGTGGATGTATTTCTCGAGGAACTGCCGAGTTTACCTCCATAGCGAGAGGTTGAATTCTATATAGATTTGATTCCTGATACTAGACCCATTGTCACAACCCGGAACTCCCATCGAGCCTGTAACAACTGTTGGTCCCAAATATAGGTGCTAGAAGGGGGTGAGTAGCACTAGTTCGGCTCTTTTGGTGGGATTGAGACTTGATCTCAAAATAGAGAAAGTATATCAATGAAAGCAATGGATAAAATATTTATAGTGGTTCGGTCCAAGACCTACATCCACTACCTTGATTATCCAACCAAGGATTTTCAAATCAAACACTAAGACGATGGAATTAACAAGCTTCCACCAAGCTTTTACAATGGCTTTTCCAAGGCTTAGCCATAACCTTTACACTAGTTTTTCATAGGATCAACTAAAATCCACTGTGATTTTCCAAGGCTCAACCACAACCTACCACTAGTTTTTCTCGGACTAAACTAAAACCCTAATGTGGCTTTTCAAGGCTCAACCACAACCTTTACTTAGTTTTTCATGGGCTAAACTAGAAACCACAAGCATCCAAGCTAACCTTGCTTGATGCAAACACTTATAGTGAAACACTCACTCTAAGAATACATGGATGGAAAGAAGAAAGTACCTAGTGATCACATGGTTGATCTATGTGGTACAAGTTTAAGTGCAAATTACAAATACAAAGAATAAACGTTGAGGTTCAATGAAGAGTACAAAGGATTTTCAAGTTTTGCTACTTTTTTCGGCTTGAATATGATGGTGTCTTTGTGTATGGAGCCAAAATTGTCAAAAGTTAGTTCCTTGATATTTTAAGATTTTTTTTATAGTTGGAGAAGCTTGTCTGATGGCTGTTGGGACGTTTATGACCGTTAGAAATAGTTTGGGGAAGATTCTAGCCGTTTTCTTGTCTTGTAGTGGCTTGGCGGATGTAGCAGACAAAGAGCACTTAGTCAACTAAAATTTTTCCCTTGGTCGACTAAGTTGGTTCTATTTCAAACGCAGATTCCAGTGAGCGCTTAGTCGACTAACCCCATTTTCTTGGTCGATTAAGTCAATTCTGTTTCTCACAAAGCTTCACCCTTTCACTTCTCCACTTTGACTTTTGTTCTACCAATGATCTTCCTTATTTCACCAAGGGACTTCCTTTCTAATGATTATCCTCGTTCCTTATAAAAATCATATCTTCAAGTGCTCATTAGGAAGATTGAAATATTATTTCTTTGTAGTTATTTCCCTTGCACACTTAGGAATGTTTTATTATCATCAAAAACTAATGGAGTCAAGAATCTCCCCCTTTTTGATGATGACAAAACCTCCCTTGGTTAATAGCATGGTGCGTTTTTAATTCCTTTTTCAATTTCTACAGAAAATAAGGATTGTTCCCCCTAAGTTCATGCTCTCCCTAAATGTGTGCATATTTTTCATCCATTCTAGCAAGTTTTTACCTTAGTTACATTCTTAGTGACCTTGTACAAACTTGCTTCTATTAGAAACTATTCATATATGCAAATTTTAGAGCTAATGACATGTTGACAGATTTGATCAAATTTTCTACTTCTGCAGAATTCTGTCAATAGCTTGTAATTTCAAGATTTCATCATGTCAGCTCTAGATTTCATTCGAACCATCATTTTTCTAACAAACTCTCTATAAATCATCATCCATAAGTACTCAAGCACATATTTTACTTTGCATTATTGTCTTAGAAATGATTTATTAACATAATAACTCAATATTAGCAGAATATCAGAAAATTGTAACAGCTTTGCACAATATCAGCAGATAAGTTTCCAACCATGCTTCATAATGTCATAGATATCATTTTCACAGTTCAAGCATTTCAAACAATTATCAACAAGCATATTCTAAACATTCATAAAGTCAGCCAAGATTAAGATTATTGTTTAAATGCCATTGTGGCACGAATATCCAACAAAACAGTAATCAAAAATATTGTTTCAGAAATACCCCTAGTCTTGTTTTCGCTACATATCTACCCTAGAAGTCTAGTACCTCTACCCTCAGGATTTTTTATTTTTCCTAATATTTTCCCTTAAGGTCCAGTACCTCTACCTTCATATTTTTTGTTTTTCTTGATATTTTCCCTAAAGGTCTAATACCTCTACCCTCAGATTTTTTTATTTTTCTTGTAAATACTACTCCCCCTTTTTGTCATCATTAGGGAGGGGCTGAGGTATCAGTTATCAAAGGGAGATGGTGTGGATTCAGGGGACATAGTTTGTTCCCACCAAGGATTTAGGAGAATAGGAGATGGTAGTCTCAAAAGGGGTTGAGAGGTTGCTTCTGGAGTCTGCTGAGGAGATGTTTCTATAGCTTTTTCTAGAGTTGCCTGATCAGAGTCTTCTATTGGAGCTTGAGGAGTGCTTATAGGAGGTGATTTTGCCTTTTTTGCCAATCTTGAAGACTTCCTTGTTCTTGGAGGAACTGATTTTCTTGTTGTCTTCTTCTGTCTCATGGCAGGTGGCTGAGGCTTAGCTGCAAGAGCTATGTTTTTTGCTTTTGCTTTTCCTTATTTCTTCCCTTTTTTTGTAACTTCCTGTTCTGAGGTCATAGCTTGAGCAGCTTGAGCTGTTGCTACCTTTTTTTCTGCTTGCTCTTCTTTTACGATCTCATAAAATAGTCCCATGACAAACACTTCATTCGAATGAGGAGGTGATGCTTCAAGTTCAGGCTGTGGTGAAGATTCATGCTCAGGAGAACCAGGTGGTGAACCAACTACCTCAGTGCCTTGATTAGATGTTTTCTTTCTTACTGAGGTGGTTTGGTGTGGTTTTTCAAGTTTTGGTTCTAGGTCATTATGACCAGGACTTGCACTTTAACAAGCTGATCCTTTAGCTTGAAATTCAGGGCTTGCATCTTGGAATTTAGAGCCTTCTGGTTGCAATGCTGATCTTTCAACACCTTGTCCTTCTGGTGCCATGCTCTCAGTAGTAGAGGAGTTAGCACTAGCAGGTCCAGTTGGCATTTCAGATCTGGTTTTCAAGGTGGCTTCAATTTCATTCATTATTTCTTCAATTTTAACAAGCCTAGCTCCTTAATCAGTGAGCTTGGCATCCATTCTCATAAACAGGTTAAACATTACTTCATTGGAGAATTGAGGGGCTACTGTTTTTGGTTATGTGGGGGCTGCCTCTAGTTGAGTTTGAACTGAAGTGATTTTTGAGGTCTTGCTGAAGGTGTCCCCATACACTTTGTATCCTATTTTGATCAAACTTCCTAGGTAGATTGGTTGGTCTATACTCTTGACCATATCCATATCATACACCTTTGCCCATACTTTTTTCTTCTTAACAAAAGATGTGATTACATTCCCATAGGGCAAATGGATCTTCTCCAGTTTACATGCTGCCCTCATCTTTTCAATCATGAACCGTCTAAGGTTCAGAACTTCACTTGTGAATGCATGCTCCATCAGCCAAAGGTCTTGAAGGCTGATGTAGCTTAAGCTACCACTCCTACCATGCAGATTGGCAACTACAAAGTAATGCAGGACCCTAAATTGTGGACTAATGATCAGTCCTACATTGCTCTTTGAAGAGAATTTTTCTTTCTTTCCGGTGACAATTTCCCACACAGAAGTAGGATCATACTTGTCAGGCATTTCATATTCTCCATTTTCTCCTTCAATTCCTAGCAGGTTACTTAAGTCTAAGGTAGTAACTAAGAATTCTTTGTCATTTAGAAAAACATTCAGATTTTCTTCAGAATAGTCCTCTGAATCATAAAGCTCTCTTTCACTAAATACAATGCTAGCAAAGAATTCTTTAAACAAACTAGAACTATACATTCTGTCTTTGAAAGAGCTATACTCCTTAATATTCAGTTCATTAAAATAGTTTGTCAGGCTTGTTTGGACTTCAGGAGTTTCACTAAAACTCTCCCAATCAATGTACTTTCCACATGTAATGGGGGCATTTTCGATTTTCTTAAATCTCTCTTCATGAATTTTGTTTCTAAATTTCATGGAAAAGGCAGATGATGTACATTTTTCTCTTTTGCCTTTCTTTCCCAGTTTCTCAGTTTTCTTTTTCTTCTCTTTTTGTTTCTTCTTCTCAGATTCTTTCTCAGTCTTCTTTGTTGCAGAACTCGATGCCCCTTTTTATTTCTTCTTTGAGTGTTCCGCTTCGGGGTTTTATTATGCTGGTATCTTCCCTTTTTTCTTTGTAAGCAAATCCTTGAGAAGGGTCGACTTGGCCATTGTGATTTCTGAAGATGATTTTCACTTAGGGTTCCAAAAGGTGATAGAATGAGGGTTCTCAGTTGATTTCAGAAGATGGAGAGAGGAAAAGAAGACTGATAGAGATGAGAGAGTCAGTTGTCAGAGGATTAGAAAGTGAATGACGGTTTCTAACTTAAGGAACTGCCTGCCTCCCCCTTAACCAATGCCTCATTTTTCCAAAATTCAAAAACTCCCTCTCATATTTTTGCTATTAACTGCATCAGTTTTCCCCTTTTTATTTTGTCACCCGATAGGCACAAAATTTCCTTAATTTAATCCTTTATCACTCAGCCATCTATTATTTTGATCTAATAAAACAGAATGCTCTTAGTTGACTGAGTTTCACACTTTAGTCGACTAAGTTTATTCTGTTTTTCCCTATTTACTTCAGACTTCTTCCTATAACTCTTCCAAACAACACATTCGTAGATTTCTTCTAATTTCACAAAATCTATCCTCACTAAGAGGTTTTGTAAATATATCAACAAGTTGATGCAATGTGCTCACGAATTCAATATTGATTTCACCCTTAGTTACATAGTCTCTAATGAAGTGATGTCTAATCTCAATATGTTTAGTTCTTGATTTCATGTACATGATTCTTTGAAATGTTTATAGCACTGGTGTTGTCACAATATATGGGAGTGTTATTCATTGACAACCCGTAGTCTCTCAATTGTTGCTTAATCCTTAAAACCTGTGCACAACAACTTCCTAGGGACACATATTCTGCTGCAGTAGTGGACAAGGCTATAGAATTTTGTTTCTTACTCGACCAGCATACAAGCATGCTTCCTAGCAACTAACATGTTCCACTTGTGCCTTTCCTATTAGTTTTACTTCCTGCAAAGTCAGCATCTGAATATCTTACAAGGCTGAATTGTGAATCTTTTGAATACAATAATCCTAAGCCTTGAGTTTCTATGAGATATCTAAATATTCTTTTCACAACAGTGAGGTGTGTTTCTTTAGGTTGAGATTGAAATCTAGCACATAAACACACACTAAACTGAATATCTGGTCTACTTGTAGTTAAGTAAAGAAGAGATCCAATCATACCTCCATAGAGCTTTTGATCTACATCTTTACCTTTCTTATCACATCAAGCTTTGAAGATGTACTCATTGGTGTGCTGATGGATTTCAGTTTCAGCATATCAAACTTTTTGAGCATGTCTTGAATGTATCTGTCTTGGCTGACAAAGGTTCCTCCTTTGCATTACTTGATTTGAAGGCCAATAAAGTACTTCAATTCTCCCATCATGCTTATCTCAAATTCTCCTTGCATTTCCTTAGCAAAGTTCTTGCAAAGAGATTCATTAGTAGCACCAAATATTATGTCATCAACATAGATTTGAACTATTAATAGATCATTTAGGTATCTCTTGATAAATAGTGTGGTGTCGATGCTGCCCCTAACATAGTCTTTTTCTACCAAAAATTTAGAAAGCCTTTCATACCAAGCTCTAGGAGCTTGTTTCAATCCATACAAGGCTTTGTGAAGTTTAAAGACATGATCTGGTTTTTTAAAATCTTCAAAACCAGTAGGTTGTTCAACATATACCTCTTCTTGAATAATTCAATTAAGGAATGCACTATTCATATCCATTTGGTATAATTTGAAGTTCATATGACAAGCAAAGGCAACTAATAATCTTATGGCTTCTATTCTAGCTATTGGAGCAAAGGTTTCTTTATAGTCTATTCCTTCCTCATGATTGTATTCCTTTGCCACCAACCTTGCTTTGTTTCTCACAACATTCCCTTGATCATCAATTTTATTTTTAAACACCCACTTAGTGCCAACTATAGGATGATTTGAAGGCTTAGGCACTAGTGACCATACATTATTTCTCTTGAATTGATTCAGCTCCTCTTACGTGGCTAAAATCCAGCTTTCATCTTTTTCAGCTTTTTCAAAACTTTTAGGTTCAATTTTAGAAATGAAAGATGAAAATTCACAAGTCTCACTAGTTCCTTTCCTAGTCTTAACTCTATGAGATATGCCACCTATGATTTGTTCTTAAGGGTGATCTCTCACATATCTCCAGCTTCTAGGTAAGTCACTATGCTAGATTTCTTGTCTTTGTAAATTTTCAAGTGGTGGAGCTACGGGTTCTCCCCTATATGAGTCTTCCTCATTATTTTTGCTATCATCTAGACTCATTTCTTCCATGTGTCTTTCTAGATTTTCTAAATCTTCATCATCCTCATGAGCTTCCTTTTCAACATGAATTGATTCATCAAAAGCTATATGGACAGATTATTCAACATTTAGTGTCCTTTTGTTGAAAACTCTATAAGCTTTTGAGTTCATGGCATATCCCAAGAATATTGCTTCATCACTTTTAGCATCAAACTTCCCTAATGGTTGTTTTCCATTGTTCAACACAAAGCATTTGCAACCAAAGCTCCTAAGGTGAGAGATGTTTGGTTTTCTTCCTTTGTACAGCTCATATGGGGTCTTTGCCATGATTGCTCTAAGTAAAACTCTATTAAGTATATACGCTGCTATATTGACAGCTTCAGCCCAGAAGTATTTAGGAAGGTTGTTCTCACAAAGCATAGTTTTTGCCATCTCTTTCAATGTTCTATTCTTTCTCTCCATAACTCCATTTTGCTGAGGTGTTCTAGGTGCTAAAAAGTTATGTTGCAACCCCTTTTCATTGAAATATTTCTTGAACTCATCATTCTCAAATTCTCCTCCATGGTCACTCCTAATCCTAATAATGGATGTACCTCTTTCATTATCAACTTTCTTGCTATATCCTATGAAAGCTGATAATGCATCATTCTTGTGAGCAAGGAAATAAACCCAAGTGAATCTTTAATAATCATCAACAATCACTAAACCATAAGATTTACTACCTAGACTTGTGGTGCTAATTAGACCAAAAAGGTCAATATGAAGCATTTCAAGAGGTTTCGATGTTGACACAACATTCTTAGCTTTGAATAATGTTCTGACTTGTTTTCCTAGCTGACATGCTTCACATACTCTATCATTTTCAAATATAATGTCGGGTAGTCCAACAACTAGGCCTTTCTTAATTAGTTTTGACATAGTGTTCAAACTAACATGTCCTAGTCTCCTATGCCACAACCAGCTATCATTTTCAGCCTTGGCTATTAAGCACATTTCACTATCCTTTTCTAGATCTTCAAGAAAGATGACATACATATTTTTCAATCTATTTCCTATGAAGGTAATTTTGTTAGTGCCTATGTCTATTACTTCACATCTGTTGGAATCAAAACAAACCTTAAACCCTTTGTCACATAGCTGACTTATGCTTAGCAGATTATGCTTTAAGCCTTGAATAAATAACACATGACTGATTTGTGTACAGGAGTTCTTACCAACCGTACCTATACCTTGAATTCTTCCTTTCAAATTGTCTAGCTGTGCCTCCCTTTTTCTTGTCTAGCTGTGCAAAAAGCATTTCATCCCCTATCATGTGTCGAGAGCAGCCACTATCCATGTACCATGGCTGCTTCCTCTTCTGTTGAGCCTTTGAGCATGTCTCCTTTAAATGTAGCTCAACCTACAAAAATATGGTTCAATTCTTTTTGATAGGTACCCACGCTTTGATGGGTCCTTGAGTGTTAATGTCAATAAAATAACCTTTTAGTACCTAGATTTTTTTGGTTTTTTGCACATTGATGTTTTTGACACAATCATATGATAAATGATCATATTTTCCACAAGAATAGCATCTAGATGATGTTTTATGGTGATCCTCTTACTATATGAATGTCTCTTTAAAAAATCATTGTTTAAACACTTAAAAGTTGTATTTTCCTCAAGAGCTTTTTGTAAAGTATCAGTTTTGTTTTCCAGCTCTACTTTCATGATCTCCAAATCTATTTTTGAGTGTTTCAGTTTTGTTTGAAGTAAATTTCTTTGTTCAAAAACAGAGTTGAAATCGAGTTTTATTTTCTCCAAATCTTTCTCAAGTGATGTAGCTTTTTTCTTCATATTTTTGTACTTTAAAAACATGTTTTCAAACTCATCACATAACTCATTATACTCATCTCGCAAGTCATTCATAGATATATCATAAGTCAATGAGCATACCTCTGTTTCATCATCCTTTGCCATCAAGCAAATGTTTGCTCTTTCTTCTGAGCTTTTTTCATCAGATTCTATGCTTGAATCACTATCTGACCAGCTTGCAGCAACCATTGCCTTTTTTTATTTTCTATTTTTCCTTGGAGTTTCTTCCTTCAGCAATGGACATTCAGATTTGTAGTGCCCTGGTTTTTTGCATTCGTAGTAGAACACTTCTTCCTTGTTATTGCTTTCATTCTTGTTTTTCTTCCATGAAGGACCTTGATCCCTTTTAAAGATTTTTCTTACAAATCTTCGATTCTTTCTTCCCATCAATTTTCTCAATCTTCTTGCAACAAATGCAAGTTCATCATTATCATCGCATGAAAGTTCTTCCAGCTCTTCTTCAAGGATGCTGGCTTTGAGTGCTATGTTCTTCTTTTTCTCTATTGCCTCTTTTTTATCCTCTTCTTCTTCTTCCTTGAGCTCAAACTCATGTGTGAGGAGTGACCTGTAAATTTCATTGAGTGTGATGATGTTCAAATCTTTGGCTTCTCGGATGGCAGTCATCTTTGTCTTCCAGGACTTAGGTAGACTCCTAAGAAGTCTTTTTACAAGCTCATGTTCAAGGATAGGTTTTCCTAGTTGGTTAAGTTTATTTGTAATGTTTGTGAACTTATCAAACATGCTGGTGATGTCCTTACCAAGTTCCATTTTGAACATCTCATAGTTGTGGGTCAAAAGGGCAATTTTGGGCTACTTAACTAGAGAAATCCTTTCATGAATTATTCTTAACTTGTCCCACACCTGCTTAGTTGTTGCACAGCTTGAGACTTTGTTGAACTCAGTGGGAGTTAAGGCACAATACAAAGTGTTGATTGCTTTAAAGTTGGTCTGCACTTTCTTAGTTTTAGCCTCAGTCCATTCAGACCTTGCCTTAGGCACCAACTCATTTGTAACCACATTTACAGTTGAGGGAATAAAAGGACCATCTGTGATGACATCTCACATTTCATAATCTATGGCTCTAATGTATATTGACATCCTAGTGCTCCAATACGGGTAATTAGAGCCATCAAACAAAGGTGGTCTATTTGTAGATTGTCCCTCGACTACAACTGATTTTTGTAAAGACATTTTGGATCCTCTCTAAGGGTGTTAGACCTTGTATGCAGAGAACCAGCTCTGAAACCAATTGTTGGTCCCAAATATAGGTGCTAGAGAGGGGGTGAATAGCATTAGCTCTGCTCTTTTGGTGGGATTGAGACTTGATCTCAAAACAGAGAAAGTATATCAATGAAAGCAATGGACAAAGTATTTATAGTGGTTTGGTCCAAGACCTACATCCATTACCTTGATTATCCATCCAAGGATTTTCAAATCAAACACTAAGACGATGGAATTCACAAGCTTCCACCAAGCTTTTATAATGGCTTTTCCAAGGCTTAGCCATAACCTTTATACTAGTTTTTCACGGAATCAACTAAAACCCAATGTGGTTTTCCTAGGCTCAACCACAACCTATCACTAGTTTTTCCCGGGCTAAACTAAAACCCCAATGTGGTTTTTCAAGGCTCAACCACAACTTTTACTCTAGTCTTTCGTGGGCTAAACTAGAACCCACAAGCATCCAAGCTAACCTTGCTTGATGCAAACACTTAGAGTGAAACACTCACTCTAAGAATACAACGATGGAAAGAAAAAAGTACCTAGTGATCGCACCGTTGATCTATGTGGTACAAGTTTATGTGCAAATTACAAATACAAAGAAAAGCCGTTGAGGTTCAATGAAGAGTACTAAGGATTTTCACGTTTTGCTACTTTTTTTTGGCTTGAATATGATGGTGTCTTTGTGTATGGAGCCAAAATTGTCAACAGTTAGTTCCTTGGCATTTTAAGATACTTTTATATTTGGAGAAGCTTGTCTGATGGCTGTTGGGACGTTTATGACCGTTAGAAACAGTTTGGGGAAAATTCTAGGCGTTTTCTTGTCTTGTAGTGGCCTGGCGGATGTAACAGACAGAGAGCACTTAGTCGACTAAAATATTTCCCTTGGTCGACTAAGTTGGTTCTGTTTCAGACGCAGATTGCAGTGAACGCTTAGTCGACTAACCTTATTTTCTTGGTTGACTAACTCGATTTTGTTTCTCACCAAGCTTCATCCTTTCACTTCTCCACTTTGACTTTTGTTCTACCAATGATCTTCCTTATTTCACCAAGGGACTTCCTTTCTAATGATTATCCTCGTTCCTTATCAAAATAATATCTTCAAGTGCTCATTAGGAAGATTGAAATATTATTTCTTTGTAGTTATTTCCCCTGCACACATAGTTAGAAATGTTAGACACAAATGACATGAGAATGTTTTATTATCATCAAAAACTAATGGAGTTAACAACAATCGTCACTATGTCCCGATTAACATTCATTTCCCATAATACCGGTCGAAACCTCGCAAGGCTTTAATATCAGTTTTCGCACCTCACTTGTGAGCAACAGTTGTGAAATCTCATGTTTCAAAAGATTTTGAGCTTTTTTCAACTTAAAACAATAAAAAAATAATTTTTGTCTCACAAGGGTATTTTGGTCATTTTGTGTAAAAAATCTCGAAATTGGCTAAAAACATAGTAGGTGTGTAGAAAACACATATTTCATAATTAAAAATAAATTTATATGTTTAAAATGTTCGTTTGAAATGAAATTGTGACTTCTTGAATATAATAAAAATATTCAATAAAATAATCTATTTTCTTATAAAACAATTTTTATAGAGTTATCGGTAAATAATTTTTGGGACGTAAAAGCATAATAAATTCATACTTACAGTAGTAAAGTTAACCAGAGTATACAGTTAAATTTACAATGACACATGGGCCCCCGAACAGTAAAATTGAACTAAGGCGGTGAGTCGGTAAACCTTTGATTTCCAAGGTTGCAACTCCAAATTTTGACTCTTGATGATATCGGCTAACTACTGACTATCCTGAGACTAAAATGGATAGAAAAGAGGGTCGTGAGATTTTTATAATCCCAGTGAGTAAACAGATATCACCCAAAATATCTAAAGTCGAGTAAATAGAGACGATCAAAACATTCCATAATACTTTGATTTATAATGTTCCAAACTCATTTCAACTAGATGAAATAAATTCATCTTTACTCAAATAATCAATATGGCTTATGAATTTCTAAAAACTTGGCTTCTGCCAAAACTCATACTTGGCAACACCTTGATCAGAGACATCCATCTGAGCCCGCCAAGGCTATTAAAATTTTATATACACGTAAAGCATATTTTTACGTTTGAAAATACAATCGTTCCTTGGCGTTAGCTAAGTTCGCCTTCATGTGGTGGTTTGACATGAAGTGAACTCTATCATACCTCAGGACATACCCTTTACACCTCTACAACTGAGATAAAAGTATATAGTAGGGTTTACCATGCCCCCTCTAAATAGGCTGGTCCACGAAAACCCAACTACTACAGTAGTTCATATCCCACCAATTCAATAAACATTTCAATAGCATGACTAGGCAATTTCATTGCTAACCAATTTATCAGGACAAAGCAGGCAGTTCACATTTTTCAATACAATTATCAATTCAGCCAATCATGCCATAATATTATAAGCCATTTAATTTAAATCATAATTTACAATAAAACGTGTGGTCTCCAATTACTCTAATTTCAAATCAATCATTCAATTTTTCAATTCAATTTATAAAAATTCAATTTATTTTGTAAATTCATATTCTTCTCATAAAATAAGCAATTCACCATAAAAATCATTTTTTCTACAAAATCACCAAATTGAATAAAAATTACTCTAGATAATTAAGGCGATAATAAGGTTACTCATAGTATTAGGAGTTCGAAATACACCTATTCTCGATCCTCAGGCGTAATGTCTTTACTTTTACCAGTATAATTTGCTCACCACCTATCCATAATGCACAGCAAACAATTCACTGAATTGGTGCTAAATTGATATAAAACTAAATCAGGCTCTATTTTAATGCATAAAATGAAATGTGAAATACTCGGGTGACTATCTAGATACGACATCTTTTCTAAATTCCATTGTATGCCTAAATAAATTAATATTGGCCTCATTTGATTTTTCACCTAATTAATTGGCCAATATACCCAATTCAACTCCAAATAATTCCAAATTTTCCTTCAATATTCCAAATCATCAAACAGTGTTTAGATGACTTGAAATATGGCAAAATCATCCTCACATATTCTTTAGTGAAATTTGGCCATTAAATGTCCACTACCAATAAAATTTTTCAAGCTTGATTCTCACACCATAATTCATCAATTCCTAACCAAATTCACTTAGAATAAAATCAATTTCAACAACAATACACTACATGAAGAATTTGGCCTATGATGGGTAATAGGAGAAAATGAATTTTTCTTGGTTGTTTTTCATACTACACATCACTAACTAACTAAAAACACTAAAATCTATTGAAATCTAACCAATTCAAGCATCAAAACCTCTCTCTAAAGATTTCACCATCAAGAAAACCATCATGAAATCTTGATTCTCAACGTTTATGTCACGACCTGAAACTCCCATCGAGCTCGTGACAACCGCCATGACGTCTCGATAGGTATTCATTCCCCGAATACCGACCGAAACCTCGCGAGACTTTTATATCAGCTTTCTTACCTCCCTTGTGAGCAACAGTTACTAAAACCATATTTTGAAGAAATAGTAATCATTTTCAAGTCAAAATCACAAAAATTTCTACTACATAAGGGCATTTTCGTCATTTTTCTCTAAAATTTTTGAAATTGGCTAAAAATGTAGTATGTGGGTAAAAAACACATACTTCATAATCAAACATAAGTTTTGTTATCTAAAACCTTCATTTAAAGTAAAATGGTAACTATTTGAATATAATAAAATATTGAATAAAATATTCTATTTTCTGGTGAAACAATTTTTATAGAAAGATACGTAAATAATTTTTGTAACGTGAAAGCAAAATAAATTCTTACATACTGTAACAGAGTCAGCCAGAGTATGTAACTCAATACACAATGACAAGTGGGCTCCCGTACAACAAAATTGAACTAAGGCTGTGAGTTGGTAAACCTTTGATTTCCAAGGTTGCAACTCCAAAATTTGTCTCTTATCGATATCGGCTAACTACTGACTATCCTGAGCCTGAAATGGATGGAAATGAAGGTGGTGAGATTTTATAATCCCAGTGAGTAAACAAACATCACCCAAAATATCTAAAGTCGAGTAAATGGAGACGATTAAAAAATTCCATCGTACTTAGATTTGTAACATTCCAAACTCATTTCAACTAGATGAAATAAATTCATTTTTACTCAAATAATAGATATGGCTTATGAATTTCTTAAAACTTGGCTTCTGCCAAAACTCATACTTGGTGACACCTTGATCAGAAGCATCCATCTGAGCCCGCCAAGGTTGTAAAGATTTTCATATACACGTAAAATGTATTTTACGTTTGAAAACACAGTCGTTCCTTGGCATTAGCTGAGTTCGCCTTCACGTGGTGGTTTGGCGTGAAGTGAACTCTGTCATACCTTAGGACAACCTTTTACGCCTTTACGATTGAGATAAAGGTATATAGTAGGGTTTTTACCGTGCCACCTCTAAATAGGCTGGCCCACGGAAACCTGTCTACTGCGGTAGCGAATAATCCACCAATTTAACAAAAGTTTCAATAGCATGAATTGGCAATTTCATTACTAACCAATTTATCAGGACAAAGCAGATAGTTCACATTTTTCAATACAATTATCAATTTCGCCAATCATGCCATAATATCATAAGCCATTTAATTTATATCATAATTTACAATAAAGCGTGTGGTCTCCAATTACTCTAATTTCAAATCAGTCATCCAATTTTTCAATTCAATTTATAAAAATTTAATTTATTTTGTAAATTCATATTTTTCTCATAAAATAAGCAATTCACCTTAAAAATCATTTTTTCCACAAAATCACCAAATTGAATAAAAATTACTCTAGATAATTAAAGCGATAATAAGGTTACTCACTGTACTAGGAATTCGAAATACTCCTATTCACGATCCTCAGGGGCAATGTCCTTACTTTTACTAGTATAGTTTGCTCACCACTTATCCATAATGCATAACAAACAATTCACTGAATTGGTGTTAAATTGATATAAAACCAAATCAGGCTCTATACTAATACGTACAATGAAATATGAAATGCTCGGGTGACTATCTAGATACAGTATCTTTTCTAAATTTCATTGTATAGCTAAATAAATCGGTATTGGCCTCACTTGATTTTTAACCCGATTAAATGGCCAATACATCCGATTTAACTCCAATTAACACCATTTCTTTTTCAATATTTTAATTCACCAAATACTAGTCAATTAACATGAAATGTGGCAAAACCACCATCACATTTCATTTTGGAATATTCGACCAAGGTTTGTCCACTAACACTAACATTTTTCAAGCTACATTCTTACACCATAAATCTTTAATCCCCACACAATAAACCATTATTTCCCCATCAAATCACTTGAAATTCAATCAATTTCATCACCAATAATTCACATAGGAAATTCGACCTCTGAGGGTTTAATGTGAAATTTATGGTTTCACGCTAAATGCCATCATTTTCGATTTCCATCACCACCATTTATTAAAACCATTAAATCCTAACCAATTAACATAAAATGTCACAAAATTCCTTCCCAATATTCACCCCATAAAATTCAGCCTTGATGGGTAATAAGAGAAAATGAATTTTTTCTTGGTTTTTTTTTCATACTACATATTACTAACTAAATAAAAACACTAAAATCTATTGAAATCTAACCAATTCAAGCATCAAAACCTCTCTCTAAAGCTTTGAGCAGCAAGAACACCATCATGAGATCTTGATTCTCAACCATTTAAAATGGAAAATAATGCACAAGAATGATAGATCACTAGAGCCAAAGTCAAGAAATTTTACCTTTTCCACTTGTTTTCCTTGAATTCTTGCACTTTTCCCCTTGAATCTTGGTGGTTAAGGTTTCTTCTTCTTCCTTTCTCTCTTTTCCCCTCTTTGGCCAACCAACATGAATGGATTTTGGGGTTTATGGGCATATTTTTTAAAGCTTTATATATATGGTTATAAATGTGCCACGTGTCACTTTTTTATTAGTCCACATTTCATTACTTAATAATTAAGTATTCCATCTCCACCACACATAATTTCTCACTCATCCACAATAATAATAAGTGTTATTCATGTGCTGGACATGTACTGGGTGGTGCTAATTACCATTTTTCCCCTGTGTTCCAAAAAATATCGAAATTATAATTTTTCACTTCTCAACCTCAAATCATACTCCAATAAGTCAAATGTGATCAAAATCTTTTCTAAAAATTATCATTTTATCCTTGAGTGGCAAAATGATCATTTTGCCCCTAGGTAGTTAATATTCCAAATTGACTCCAAATCAGTCCTCGAACTCCGAATCATCATTTTAAGTTATTCTTAGACTATAAAATTTTCAATTTCACCTTAAAATCTTTATTTGGACTTGTTCGAGGCTTTAATCGACTTAGTTGTACCTCTGGGTACAATACCGACTTTTGACTTTTTTTTTGAGGCTTTCCATGCAATACCCCGTACCCTCATTGGACACAATTAAGACCTTATTGATCAAAGGAATGATCATTTGATGCGAATTAGCGTGCTAAAGACTGACAAGGATGAAAAGAACGTTCAAGAATAAAATGTTTCGCACGTACAGAAACAGTAATTTAAATAATAATATTATTTTTGTCGAGCATGAATTAGTGAGTTAAAGGATGATTCGGAAGTAAACCCACACATAATAATGTGTTTCGGGAACAAAGAAGGTAGGCATAAAAAATTTTAGAATAAAATAATATTTTATTCAATAAAATAATATCAAAATATTAATATTTTAATTATTGTTTAAATTAGTCACGAAAAATGAAATATGACTAATTTAAGTGGAGGAGAAGAAGTAACAATGAATTTTTGGAAAGAAATGCCGTAAGTGAGACGACGTGATTTTATTAAATTGAGTTAACGCGATAAGTAAATATTTAAATATTATGGTGACACCGCGTTGATATGTGATCTCGATATTTTGCTCATACACGTGCACTAGTACGAGGATAGAAAAAAGTTAGAATTTTTACACGTGTTGGAAGAATTAATTTTAGAACATGAAAGTTAGAGAGCAATGTATCAAATAGAATGAAATTGAGAGATGATATAAAAATTACGAAGATTGTATGAGGACTTGATTAAAAAGAGATGAGAATTTGAAGGATTAGATAGTAAATTTTTCAATGACTTGATAAAAGTTTCCAAAGAAAAGTCAAAAAACCCATATTTCTTTGTCTAGTAGAATTAGTCAACAAAAAGCCTTAAAAGGGTAAGTTAAAATTGAAGAAAGGAAAGAAGTGGGCGACAATAATAGAAGGAAGAAAAGATAAAGAAATAAAAGGAAGGTGGGGGCTAGTCATGCGATGAGGAAGAAATAAAAGAGATAAGAGGAAGACACTAGAAGGCTCGATCCAAAGAAAGAAAAAGAATAAAGGCAAAAAAAGATAGAAAATAAAAGAAAAAGTTGAGCAAAAGAAGAAAAAGAAAGGAAAGAAGAAATGTGAGGTTCGACTGAAGAAAAGTCGAAAAAGAGAAGAAAAATAAGGAGAGAAAGAAAAGAGAGAAAGGATAGAAAAAAGAAGAGAAAAACTGAGCATAAAGAGGAAAAGAAAAACCGTGAAAAAGGGGAAGAAAAAGATTGAAAATTCTGTACCTTGAGGAAGAGAATGGAGAAAGGTTTTGCCACCAATTTTGAGGAGGGAAAAAGCTAAAAATTTTTCAAGTAAGAAGCTGATTTTTTGGCTGCACTTTAAAGGAATTTTAGTGCTAAAAATTTAAGGTTGTTCTTGTTGAAATTCTGTGAATTTGCTGCTGATTTTTGGAGGTTTCATTGCTAAAAATTTGAGCTAAAAGTTTATTGAATTTTAAGGTGGAATTTGAGCTGAAAATTTGCTAGAAATTAGAGCAGAAATAGAGCTGTGTTTGTTGTCGATTTTGTGACTAAAAAAAGGAGGAGGAAAGTGCTACCACGATGGTGAAGGGAGGAGGCCACGGTGGTGAAGGAGAGTGACAGGTTGGAAGAAAGAAAGAAAGAAAGAAAAAGAAGAAAAAAGATAAAGAAAAGAAAAAAAATGTGTGGGCATGGCCCAAGTAGAAAATAAAAATGAGCATGGGCCAAGTACAAAATAAATGGGCTTAGCCCAACGGAAAAAAATTAAAGAAGCTCATGGAGAGATAGGCCCAAAAGTCATAAAGAAATGACAAAGGCCCAATGGTAAGTAAATGTTATATTTTAAGGTTTATGGGTGGTTTAATATTGTGCATATTTTAGATGAAAAATATGCAAGTTAATTAAGGAATTTTTAATTAAGTTGATACCCATACAAATGTGCGATTAAGCATATTGGATATAAATTTGATGTTAGGAAAGTTGTCGTGGAGGCAAGCCGACCAAAGTAGGTACCCGACAAAATAAATAATTATATATACGCGTACGAATCAATAGTGAAGAAATATCCCACTATTGCGAGGTGAGTAGAGGGTGTCTATTTTAAAATTTTCATAATTATCTATATATATGTATATGCATGATTTATTGTACGAGCACATCTGTAGAAAGCATGAGCTGGTATAATCTTAGGTATTTTGTGGATGCGAGTTGTTTTGAAAGTTGGTTTGGATATATCTATAGATAGACTCTATACGTAAAGTGTTTTTAAACCAGGAAACAAGCTTTTCAATGGGATTTACATTCAAAATTGTGCCTTATACTTGTGTAGTGTGCATTCATGATTATAATGCCTGGTTACCATGTGAAGTACATTTCAAAATTCATGCACCAAATTTTATTTTATGAAAATGACAATTGATTTTATTATATTTTATGTCGAATGTTTTGAGAATAAATTTGGAACTGTACTTCAAGGATATTGATGATTTTTAAGACAATTCTTATAAATGGAATGAGATTCCTAATTTGTTTTGAAATTGAATGGTTCTGGCAATATTGGCATGAATGGCTGAATTAGAAATTATTTTGAAACTATACAAATTGTTTGTTTTGCCCTGAGTAGTTGGATTTGAAATAGTTCTAAATGTTCCCTTCGGGGGAAGTTTTAAAAAGGTCTGAGATTCGAAACTTGGCAAGGTGTCCCTACCGAGGGCTGTGGAGCTATCGCGATAATGCGACTGGCCAGTAGTCAAGTGATGAGGACCCAAACCTACCAACAATTGCCATGTCATGCGATTGCTATTTTTATTGATATGGTGGAATTACAAAGGGTCACTGCAGTGGCGGGTTCCGTGGACCAGCCTATTAGAGGGGCACGGTTCTTCGTCATATTCTTATCTCTGATGAGAGGCGTTAAAGGTAACTCCTGAGGTAAGGTTAGAGTCCACTTTGCTCGGATACCACCATGGGGAGGTGAACTCTACTAACGCCAAGGAATGGCTATATTTTCTAACGTGAAAATATGTTTTACGTGTATATGAGATTTTTAACAGCCTTTGCCGATTCGATTGGATACCCCGACGCAAGGTATCATTGAATAAGAGTTTTTTTGGCACGAGCCAAGTTTTAAGAAGTAATAAGCCTTGTTGTTTATTTTTAATAAAATATAATTATTTTATATGGATTGAAATAAGTTTTAACATTATGAATTATACTTCTTAGCATGATGAGAACGAGAATCAATGGTTTTTTGCAACTCTCCTATTTGTTTTCCGTGAATTGAATCAATAATTCCTCGCGTATGGGCAAGTTATGATTTGTGCATAATATTAAATATTATTTGGTTTCACGGGAGCTTGCTCAATTTTATTGATTTGGTTCGAAAAGGATTATAAGGCACAAAACCTCCGTTTGAAATAAATTGATTTCAAAATCCTACATTTTTATATTCAAATGATCTTGTGTTTGCTTGTTTCCTATCTATGCCCTACTCACTCAGCCGATGATATTCACTGAGTCTATGAGACTTACATCCCATTTTTCCCTTTTTGCAAATAGGGATTGATCTAACGCGTAATCATCAGTGCTCTTAGTCATTTACAGATAGGTTAAGGCATCTCCTAGCATTTTACTTCGAGTTGCTTCGCTGTCTAGAGTTTAGTCACATGAAAATTTTTCATATTATCAATATTGTAAATCCATAAATATGTATTGTTAAAAATTTTGTATTTTTTTTAAATTTAACGCTATTATTGGAAATAAAATATTAATAGTACAATTATTATTATTATTATTATTATTAACCATTTGCCTATTTGTTAGCATATTTAATAAATATTTTGGAAATTTTATAAAGGCTTGTTTGGGACTTGACAGGATCTCTCGGAGGCCTTAGATATCGGTAGTGATCGGAGAGGGGTTGCTACAAAAGTGGTATCAGAGCTGTAGGTTTAGTGGAGTCGTAAGATATTCTTGTGTCAAACAGCGGAGTAGTGGAGTCGACGTAGAGTCTTGTTTATAGTCAGTGACTGCAGCACCGATTATAAGCAAGAGGCTGTATAGACTCTTTATCTTAGAAAACCACCTTGTGTAATTATAAAAGAAAATTAAATAATAAGAATTGATGGCCGATGTCCAGGTTTGAGATGCCACCCTAGACACGAGCTATTGTTGGAAATGTTTTAAGTAGATGCTTTTAATGAAAGGCTGATATGGTGATATATTCCTTCGACCAAAAGTGAAGGAAAGTGAAATTGGACTAATAAGTCCGTAACAACTCATTCACTTTGTGGAGTTAAAATTTGAGCCTATAATTGTCAATGGGAAGAAATTTGGTGATTATGGACTCTATTTGAGGATAACATAAAGGAGTAGTGTGTTAATGGTAATAAAGGGTAAACTTTGACCAGAACGAAAAGTGATAGTTATGATTCACTCGAGATTTATAGTTACGAGTATTGAGAGAGGTGTAAACCAATATTCATGTGCATGAAAATAAGTGCGTTGTGTTAATTAAGTTACCCTGTCCATATATAAATGGTGCTGAATTTTTGAAATATTTTAAATGCCAATATGTGCTAAATAGGTATATAACAGCTTAAATGGAGCTGGTTTTGAACTTAATAAAGCAACGATGAAATCTCAAGGTTTGATAGAATTGTGCTGAGTTGTAATTATGAGTGAATGAATAAGCCCAAGGTTGAAATTTGATATTGGTGATGATGTTGAGGGACACTTAAGTACAATCTATATCAAGATTTATAAATATTAGAGTTGATGGGGTAGGCATTAAAGGAATTGTAATATTGTATAAGATTCAGTGATCCCGAAAAGATGAAACTAAAAAGGTTAATAAGGTCATAAATCATATGCGGGTATCAGATTGTAATTGGATGAGCAATGGGAAAAATATGGATGTTGTTACATCGTGCCTAAGGATTTTAAGAATAATTAATGTAATCATATTAAGTTAGTTCTATATGGTCCGGATTAAGAACACGGACATTTTGAGAGATCTTAAAAAAATGTCCATTGGGAACTAAGAAATTAGAATGTTAATAAGCATCCATCGAACTGTTAAGGTTGTGAAAGGCTTTGGAGGTCAGCCTTTGATTGTTTAAGTCCTTAACGAAATTGTATTAAAAGAAGTGTTTAATTGTTTTGGAAATGTATGGAATGGTGTGAGAACGCACTAGTTTGACTATTTATAAGAGTTCGAAATTGGATGGTTATAAATGGTTGGTGAACAACCAAGCAATGTATAAGTAAATGAGCAAAGGGAGTTATGATTAGTAGGCAAGAGTGGAGCTCTAGCAATGAGATTGCGTTCACTGCTTTAGGCATTGAACTATAAGTTATGGACTTGAATCCAGTCTGTGAACACCTTGATGACATAGTTCTAAAAATTTTTCACTGTGAGAAACATTAAAGCTCAAGGAGCAAAAAGGCTAAATAGCCAAGTTGGGATTTGTGAATGATATGTCACATAAGTATGGCGATGGACTGAAAACATACAAGCATATCGAGACATGTTTATAGAAACAAGGCATAAATTGCGAAATGTACCCTCTTCATCAGTTTCAATTTATTTAACAAATTATCAAAGTAAAGTGCCTAGAAAAGATATGCAAAGGATAAATTGTGCTTCAAGCATTTTGAGAATAAGGGTAATATAGACTGATTAAAGGATACTACCCTTGTAGAAGGCATGGAAATACACTATGAAAATTATGAAGATTTATTTAAGGAGAGAAGATGATTTGAGATTTCAAGTATTCATATACTAGTAAAGACTTTGGTAACGAGCCACGACTTATAGACATGACATTAGAATATAAATTTTGGTTAAGTAAAGTTGATTTAATGGCACGTAGTGTTTAGGGATGGCACCAACTTATTGGTTAAGTAAAGTCAATCGTTAATTGACTTTTGTATGGAAATAAAATATTGACATTGGCTGGGTGTAATTATCACATGATGGTGAATATAATTAGACTAAACATGAGAAGAGGTGATCAATGATCAAGACGAGACTTGGAAAGAAATTTTGAAGGAAAATTTTGAGCAACTTAATTTTTAGAGATTGAGTTATAGATTAAAAAGATTGATTAAGATTATAAGGATATATACAAGAATATCGTTAATTATCGGAATGTCTTGTGGTATAAATTGAAATTATCTAGTGAGCACTCGATCATGAAAGAACTGGAGTTTTATTTTCGAAAATTTGGTTATTAATGGTTGTTAGATTTGAGTCATCCATGATGTTAAATATACCTGAAATAAATAAAGCATGTCTTAATCCTTGTATATTAGGAAATACCTAAATGAAAATGGTATGGAAGTGCGAGAACCGAAATAAAGATGGGTTGACAAGTTAGATCAGTAGCCAATGGTTGGATAAATGTTTGAACGTTGGAAGGCTTGATAAAAGATCAAGGTAGAGGAATTATGGATGGCTATGTAAATATGCATAATCAATGATTTGAGAATAATTTGATGAAGGTGTGACTAGGACTAATGATATATTTAATTTCTCTTTATAAGAAGAAGAATAATGTTGATTTAATTGAAGAAGTGTGGTATTTATAAATAAATGTAATATGACATTGTTGAGTTTTCTACATGGATTGGAAATTGATATAATTCATAAGATCAAGATCTGATACAGAGAATGTCTAACGAGAGTGATGTATAAGGATTTTAGGAATTTGATTATTCACAGTACGTTGATTTGAACTCGATGATGAATTTATTTTTAAGTGGGGGAGATTGTAATACCACGTACCCTCGTTGGACACAATTAAGACCGTATTGATCAAAGGAATGATCATTTGATGCGAATTAGCAGGCTAAAGACTAACAAGGATGAAAAGAACGTTCAAGAATAAAATGTTTCGCACGCGCGAAAATAGCAATTTAAATAATAATATTATTTTTGTCGGGGATGAATTAGTGAATTAAAGGACGATTCGGAAGTAAACCAACACATAATAATGTGTTTCGAGACCAAAAAAGGTAAGTAAAAAAAATAAAAAAAATAATATTTTATTTAATAAAATAATATTAAAATATTAATATTTTAATTATTATCGAAATTAGTCATGAAAAATGAAATATGACTAATTTAAGGGGGGGAGAAGAAGTAAGAATGAATTTTTGGAAAGAAATGTCGTAAGTGAGACCGCGTGATTTTATTAAATCGAGTTAACGCGGTAAGTAAATATTTAAATATTATGGTGACACCGCATTGATATGTGATCTCGATATTTTGGTTATACATGTGTACTAGTACAAGGATAGAAAAAATTAGAATTTTTACATGTGTTGGAAGAATTAATTTTAGAACATGAAAGTTAGCGAGCAGTGTACCAAATAAAATGAAATTGAGAGATGATATAAAAATTACAAAGATTGTATGAGGACTTGATTAAAAAGAGATGAGAATTTGGGGGATTAGATAGTAAATTTTTCAATGACTTGATAAAAGTTTCCAAAGAAAAGTCAAACAACCCATATTTCTTTGTCTAGTTGAATTAGTCAACAAAAAGCCTTAAAAGGCTAAGTTAAAATTGAAGAAAGAAAGGAAGTGGGCGGCAATAATAGAAGGAAGAAAAGACAAAGAAATAAAAGAAAGGTGGGGGCCGGTCATGTGATGAGGAAGAAATAAAAGAGATAGGAGGAAGACACTAAAAGGCTCGGTCAAAAGAAAGAAAAAGAATAAAGGAAGAAAGAGATAGAAAAGAAAGGAAAAAGCTGAGCAAAAAAGGAAAGGTGAGGTTCAGCTAAAGAAAAATCGAGAAAGAGAAGAAAAAGAATGAGAGAAAGAGAAGAGAGAAAGGACGAAAAAGAGAGGAAAAAAACTAAGCAAAAAGAGGAAAACAAATCGTGAAAGAGGGGAAGAAGAAGACTGAAAATTCTCCACCTTAAGGAAGAGAAAGTAGAACGGTTTTGCTGCCAATTTTAGGAGGCAAAAAGCTGAAAATTTTTTAGGTAAGAAGCCGATTTTTTGGCTGCACTTTGAAAGGATTTTGGTGCCGAAAATTCAAGGTTTTTTTTTTGGTCGAAAATTCAAGGTTGTTGTTGAAATTATATGAATTTACTGCTGATTTTTGGAGGTTTCATTGTTAAAAATTTGAGCTGAAAATTTATAGAATTTTAAGGTAGAAATTGAGCTGAAAAATCTGCTAGAAATTAGAGCAGAAATAGAGCAATGTTTGCTGCTGATTTTGTGAGTGAAAAAGGCAAGAGGAAAGTGTTGCCACGGTGGTGAAGGGAGGAGGCCACAGTGGTGAAGGAGAGTGACGGGTTGGAAGAAAGAAAGAAAGAAAAAAATAAGGAAAAAGAAGAAGAAAGAAAAAGAAAAGAAAAAAAAATGTGTGGGCATGGGCCAAGTAAAAAATAAATCGGCTTAGCCCAATGGAAAAAAATTGGAGAAGCCCATGGAGAGAGAAGCCCAAAAGTCATAAAGAAATGACAAAGGCTCAATGGTAAGTAAATGTTATATTTTAAGGTTTATGGGTAGTTTAATATTGTGCATATTTTAGATGAAAAATGTGCAAGTTAATTAAGGAATGTTTAATTAAGTTGCTACCCATACAAATATGTTATTAAGTATATTGGAATTAAATTTGATGTTAGAAAAGTTATCGTGGAGGCGTGCCGAAAAAAGCAGGTACCCGACAAATAGAAATAATTATATATACCCGTACGAATCAATAGTGAAGAAATATCCCACTATTATGAGGTGAGTAAGGGGTGTCTATTTTAAAATTTTCATAATTATCTATATATATGTATATGCATGATTTATCGTACGAGCACATCTGTGGAAAGAATGAGCTGGTAGAATCTTAGGTATTTTATGGATGCGAGTTGTTTTCAAAGTTGGTTTGGATATATCTATAGATAGACAATATACGTAAAGTGTTTTTAAACCGAGAAACAAGCTTTTCAATGGGATTTACATTCAAAATTGTGCCTTATACTTGTGTAGTGTGCATTCATGATTATAATTCCTAGTTACCATGTGAAGTACGTTTCAAAATTCATGCACCAAATTTTATTTAATGAAAATGACAATTGATTTTATTATATTATATATCGAATGTTTTGAGAATAAATTTGGAACGGTACTTCAAGGATATAAATGATTTTTAAGACAATTCTTATAAATGGAATGAGATTCCTAATTTGTTTTGAAATTGAATGGCTTAGGGCAATATTGGCATGAATGGCTGGATTAGAAATTATTTTGAAACTATACAAATTGTTTGTTTTGCCTTGAGTGGCTGGATTTGAAATAGTTCTAAATGTTCCCTTCGGGGGAAGTTTTAAAAAGGTCTGGGATTCGAAGCTTGGCGAGGTGTCCCTGTCGGGGGCTGTAGAGCTGTCGCGATAATGCGGCTGGCCAGTAGTCAAGTGATGAGGACCCAGACCTACCAATAATTACCATGTCATGCAATTGATATTTTTATCGATATGGTGGAATTACAAAGAGGTCACTGCAGTTGCGGGTTTTGTGGACCAGCCTATTAGAGGGGCACTGTGAGACCCTGTTGACTTTGTTAAAAGACAGTATTGTACTGAGTAGCACAACTAAATTAAATCGAGCCTTGAACTAGTTTAAATAGAAATTCTAAGAGGAATTTCAAAATTCTGAGACCCATAGAATGGCTCAGAATAGTGATTCAGAGTTCAAGGTCCAGTTTGGAGTCAATCGGGAAAATTGACCGGTTAGGGACAAAACGGTCATTTTCTCATTTGTTGATTTATGGAGATTTTAGCCAAAATTTGATCACATTGGACAAAAAGATAATTATATGATATACAGTTATCATTATGGAATCATAAAATGATGTTTAGCAGTGTAAAAATTGTGATTTCCGGTGTTTTTGGAGCACAAGGGCAAAATGGTAATTTTACCACCGGAGTGCGAAATGTGAATTTTTTTGAAAGGATTTTGCCCCAATTGGGTAATATTGATTTATATTAGTGTTATTTGAGGTTGGACAGTGAAAATAAAACAATTCCGGGACATTTCGGAGTATAAGGGTAAAACAGTAATTTTGCCATCCCGGGGGCAAAACCGTAATTTTCCACCACCAGAATAATTTTTCCAGCCATGATCATCTATGGATCAGATTTTTACTTGATTAATCAAGTGGTGGAGAAAGAATGGAAGAAAAAGTCAAAAAGTCAAAAAACGGGCCAATCACATGGTGCCACGTGGCAAGCCTTTATATTTTATTATTTAAGCCATAAAAATCAGCCTTAGCCCTCATTTCTCTCTCTAAATTCTGGAACAAAAAACCGATTGAAGGGAAGAAAAGAAGAACAAAGGAGAAAAACATAAAACCTAGCCAAAAATCCATAGATTTCAAGTGTTTTTCAAGATTCAAGCAAAACAAAGGTAACTTTTCTTTAGATTTACTCTAACCCTAGCTTAGCTATGCTTTTGTTCTTGATTTCAATGGTTAAATATGGAGATGTCATGATGGAATGAATTCTGAAAAATGGGTATGAATATGGATTTGATGTTGGATTGGATTGAATTTCAACTATGTTGGTGTTTAATGGTAGTTAAGCATGATTATGGACAAAAATGGAAGAAAGAAATTGAATCTCATGGTGGTTCTTTGTTAGGCCGAACCTAGGGTGGAGAGTGCATGAGGAAAATTGGTTCATTTCAAATGAAATGGTTTCATTTGAAATGAAGGAAATTAGAAAATGACAAATGCAAGTGAAAAATGTAGTAGAAAAATTTTCAGTGCTAATGCACTGTATTGGCCGAATTTTTCTATAAAGAAATGGAAAATATTGAATGCTGAAATTGGCATTAATTATATGATGTGGGATGAATTAAGCTATGAGAAAAAGAATGGTGCAATTTGGAATCAAATTGGACATAATAGCCGATTAATCGGGTAATCGGTCGAGATTAGGCAATACCGCGTTAAAGTGATAATCGGACACATTTTTGCCTTTGAGTATCATATGTGAGCAATTTAAATTAGTTTATATTAGTTGGGGACAATATAGTAAATTCCCTAATTTTATTCTGTGTCAAGGTGGTGAGAAGTCCTAGAAAGGCAAGGGAATCGTGATTGAGGATTTTTAATCCGAGAGCATCCGGAATCCGGATTTGTGAGAAGGTGAGTGAACTTGCATTTCAAAATAATTTGGGGAAATGCACATTGTATTAAAATGGATAATTAAATGATTTATCCAAAGTTTTTTTTTAAATATGTGCCGGGAACAAGCCCCTGATAAAAGTGATTTTATGTGGTAAATATGTGTTATGCATGAAAGCATAAAAATATGAGTTATGCATGAAAGCATAAAATTTTGTGTTATGCATGAAGGCATAGAAATTATTTGATATGTATGAAGACATAGAAATTATTTGGTATGCATGAAGGCATAGAAATTATGTGATATGCTTGAAGCATGGAATTATGTGGCATGCTTGAAGGTGTGAAATTATGTGTTCTTATAACGTGTTGTCACATATGTGTTAATACGTGCAATGTATTATGTGGTAAATTGTGTTATGCATGAAGGCATGAAATATTATTTATTTGATGTGAAATTTGAGTGTGATAAATGTGTACATTGTGATGATGCTTACATGGATGGTTGAGAAGTGTTGTGAAAGTGTTACCACCGTGCACGTGTGAAGAAGGAAAATGCATATGCCTGAATGGTATGCATAGTGGGGACCGCGAGACGTAACGCCCACTAATTCCTTGAAATTCAGAATGGAGCAAAGTGGGGACCGCGAGACGTAACGCCCACTAACTCCTTGAAATTCTGAATTGAGCAAAGTGGGGACCGCGAGACGTAACGCCCACGATTCCTGGAAATGTTCACGCATGAACTGTGGTAAAGCGTGATTTGAAGTCCAGGAGCTTGGCAGCGACGCTGAGTGATACCGCTTGCCGAGTGCTCTGATACTCCAGCTATGTGCCCGATGTGGGGGGGATGCACATGAGCTGGTGAGATAAGTGTGATATTTGTGTGTTTAGCTGTGATCCCTCACCTTATGAGTGCTCTAATAGAGATCTCGATGTTCAAATGATTGTGCTGAATTATGCTCCTCTATATGATGTTTACTTTTATTGTTAATAAATTATGTGAATTTGATGTAATCCTGCACGTGTGGAATGGGTAATGTACATGTCTGTAATGGTGTGTAAAGAGGGATGCTGAGTGATACCCTTCACCGAGAAATTCTCGCTCGGAAACTTGGAAGGGATGCTGAGTGATACCCCTTACCAATTAAGTTCTCGCTCGGAAAACTTGAAAGGGATGCTGAGTGATACCCCTTACCAATTGATTGTTGTTCATGAACTTGGAAGGGATGCTGAGTGATACCCCTTACCAATTGATTTCTGCCAATAAGCTTGGAAGGGATGCTGAGTGATACCCCTTACCAAATGATGTTTGCCCAGGAACTTGGCGGCAAGGCTGAGTGATACTGCTTGCCAAGTTCCCTGATGAATGTTTTTCCACTAAGGATAGTGAAGATTTAGCGGTGTATATGATTGCTTATGTACTTGTGAATATATGTGTGATCCCCATGCCTGTGTGTAGAATGGGATGCTGTGTGATCCCCATGCCTGTGTGTAGAATAGGATGCTGAGTGATCCCCATCCTTGTGTGTAGAATGGAATGCGGAGCGATCCCCAAGCCTATGTGTAAAATGGGATGCTGAATGACCCCCATGTCTGAGTGATTAATGCTGAGTGATAACCCTTATCAAGTACTCCGATAGTTATTTCTTTATACTACCAAAGACAGCGAAGACTTGGCAATGTATATAATTGCTTGTGTCTTTGTGTATATCTATATGATGCCTATATGTATTATTGAGAAATTATGTGAAATTGAGTGTACTGAATCTATGTACCCTTGTATTATGCTGATATGCATTATTAATAAATTATGGTGAAATTGATGCAACCGTGCATGTGCGGAGTGGGAAGTGCAATGCCGGTTGAATGATAAAGAGTGTGATAATTACGACCGTGCATGTGCGGAGTGGGAAGTGCAATGCCGGTTGAATGATAAAGAGTGTGATAATTACGACCGTGCATGTGCGGAGTGGGAAGTGCAATGCCGGTCTAATGATAAAGGTTGTGATAATTACTACCGTGCATGCGCGGAGTGGGAAGTGCAATGCCGGTAATGATGTATGAGTTGAGAGTATAGTAAAGTGGAGGAAAAGTTGGGACAATGAATGAGATAGATTAATTGGTGAATTAAATTGTACGTGGTACATATGCATATATAAATTGTACGGGTTGTGAAACCCTTATTATGTGACGGTTTGTAAACAACCGTCGATTTACTACTTTGATAGAATGATGAGTGTGAATTCAAGGATGTTTAATTCTTGAATGCATAACAAATTCCTGGGTAAGGGAAAAAGGGTTTGAAATATTAGTTAGTTGAAAATGGCCTTATTTTCAACCAGTGCATCATGATTGACAAATCTTCTGATGAGATTGCTTGTTCCCTTCTAATATTCACTCACTGAGTTTCGTACTCACGTTTTCAAAAATTCATGTTTTCAGATCAAGAGACTGTTGGACTCTAGATCGAGGAGTCCCCATAGTGCATCTCCTGGGTATGTGTCTGGCATCCGATAGTGATTCCTTTTGTGGTAAATGTCTCCGCTGGAAGTCTTGGGTCCTTTGTATTGTAAATACAATTTAATTATGTGAATATGTATATGTAATGTAAATCATTAAATACATGACTGGTATAGTGCATGTATATTAATGTTGATAATGCCATTGTGATTTGGCTGTGTTCACACCAGGGAAAAGGTGTGTGTATGTATGGTTAGTTATGCCATTATTAATTGGCGCTGTATGCACTTTGGGTGCATTACGTGTGTATGCATCACACAGTAGTACGATAAGTAAAGTAAGAGAAAATAGGCTTGCTTGGGCTTAGTGAGCTATGCTCATTGGGTCCTTGCGCCGGTCATGGCTCGGGAATTGGGTCGTGACAGGCACGGTTCCCCGTCGTATTCTTACCTCTAATGAGAGGCGCAGAGGGTAACTCCTGAGGTAAGGTTAAAGTCCACTTCGCTTGGATACCACCACGGGGAGGTGAACTCTGCTAACGCCAAGGAATGACTGTATTTTCTAGCGTAAAAATATGCTTTACGTGTATATGAGATTTTTAACAGCCTTGGCAGATTCAATTGGATACCTCGACGCAAGGTATCACCGAATATGAGTTTTTTTGGCACGAGCCAAGTTTTAAGAAGTCAAAAGCCTTGTTGTTTATTTTTAATAAAATATAATTGTTTTATATGGATTGAAATAAGTTTTAACATATTGAATTATGCCTCTTAGCATGATGAGAAATGGAATCAGTGGTTTTTCGCAGCTCCCCTATTTGTTTTCCGTGAACTGAATCAATAATTTCTTGCGTATGAGCGAGTTATGATTTGTGCATAATATTAAATATTATTTGGTTTCACGAGAGCTTGCTCAATTTTATTGATTTGGTTCGAAAAGGGTTATAAGGCACAAAACCTCCGTTTGAAATAAATTGATTTCATAATCCTGCATTTTTATATTCAAATGATCTGTTGTTTGCTTGTTTCCTATCTACACCCTAACTCACTGAGCCGATGATATTCACTGAGTCTATGAGATTCACACCCCATTTTTCCCCTTTTGCAGATAAGGATCGATCTAGCGCAATCATCGGCGGGCTTAGTTATTTACGGATAGGTAAAGGCATCTCCTAGCATTTTACTTCGAGTTGGTCCACTGTCTAGAGTTTAGTAGCATGAAAATTTTTCATATTATCAGTATTGTAAATCCATAAATATTTATTGTTAAAAATTTTGTATTTTTTTAAAATTTAACTACTATTATTGGAAATAAAATATTAATAGTACAATTATTATTATTATTAACCATTTACCTATTTGTTAGCATATTTAATAAATATTTTGGAAATTTCGTAAAGGCTTGTTTGGGACTTGGTGGGATCTCCCGGAGGTCTCAGACATCGATAGTGACTGGACATGGGTCGTTACATTCCAAGTATGCAAACATGTTGTCCATCACATGTATGACATGGCAAGTATTTTAGGGTGGGTTTGACAGCACTACCCCCCTTAAAATAAAATTTTGACCTCAAAAATTCAATCACTAAACTAGGAGAATAGGTGGAGGTATTGTCTCCTCATTAAATGCTCGATTTCCCATATTATCTCCTTTATAAGGAATTTCAATTTGTTTACTTTATTTACCTCTAGTTCAACTTGAATTCTTCACTTATTTCTAATATTATCCTTTAAACTCTGATCAACAATAACCTCCTCAATCATAATCTCTTAGATCGAGACTTCAAGAATGTCCTGTTACCATCATTAAGCTTGGGCCATAACTCCATATCAATCGTATGGATTTCAACTATATTTTATACTTATTCATGTATACCGATTATCAGCTTATTACTTCATTGCTTTCAACTTCTCAATATTCATTCCTGTACATATCCTCGGTTTTAGAAAAGATTAATGGCTTCAATCATTTACACATACTTCATATTAACCTGACATTTATGAAATCTCAATCTTATTAATCTTGTTAGTTTGTCTCATAAGGCTTAGCTGCACTATCAATTTCTTTTCCTTGACTATTTTCTCGAAATTCCTTAGGTCTCCATAAGTCAATTTCTAATAAGATTTCTGATCATTTCATTATCTATACAACTCATCAAATATATTAAGTTCAAATCCTAAATCATTATGAATAATTCTTTACTCTAGTTGATCATATTATTGACTCCACATGTATATATATATAGATACAAACACATTCGGATATCCACACTCTTCATAGCTTCACATCCTTCACATGTTTATACTTCTTTCTTATCATTCTCAATCATATGTTTAAATTTCCTTGTACTATATATCATTGTATCACAATGTCATTTTTTATTGAATTGTAACCTAGTATGTGTGTATGCTTTATAATATCATTGATGCTTCAAAGATCTACCTTGACTTGATCATCGCATTTTATGCAACACCACAGTTACTGAAGGTCTGCTCTTTTTCCTCGATTATCTTTCACACATCTACATTATATTGTATCTTCTTACATTCCTACATTGATTTGTCATTTAAAGCTTAAGTTTGTCTAAGTCAGGCATACCTCAAGCACTTCTCTATGTCAATACAATTATCACTTTTAGCTGATAGCTTCTTTTTTATAACCGCATGAGTTAGTGTTCGTGAAAGCAAGCATGTGACCACTTACCCTGTGACTTAGCCAGTTTCAAATTATTCACCTTATACTTATTGCATATAATTTATAATTCTTTTCTTAAGGTTGCCTAAACATTTTGGGGATATTTAATCATTTATTTGTTATTTCATACTTCAAGCATATCATTCCATAAAGGCAGGCACTTGCTCACCAAATTATCTAATTGCATATTCACTACTCATGCTTCAATTTTTCTCCAAAGGTTTCTAGCATGCCACTTAGTTTGCTTATGTTGTTTTTAACCCTTTCTTTTCAACAAAATCTAGACAATGTTTGTAAATTTTCATAGCCATATTCTATAATAATTCATTTGATACATTGTTCTTGAAATCTCCATTCACACCTTTATCACTTGGTATTAACATCACTTATCAATTTCTCATACATTTATCTAACCTTTCCCTCACTTTCTCTTTAGCCTTTAACAAGGTTTAATCTCTTATGTCCTTTATTTCTTAAGATTTGACTTTAGTCACATATCATTCGTCTTAGCACTCCACATATTAATTTATCTTTATGTATCCATCTCAAAATTTCTCTAACTTTTCCTTCTCTTATATGCCAATATATAGAGCAATAAAGACAATTTTCCAATTCATTCATATCGATACTTTTCAAAACCTTAGAACTCCAATTAATAAGATTTTGCATCCAGTTCAATAATTTCAATCCAATTCATACGTTCAACTTCACATCCGTCACATTTTATTCAAATCTGAGGTTACTACCTTATTCATCCTTCCCCAATTGGTTTTCCTCCAAGCTTACATCACAATTTCCATAACCATTTATATTCTCATGGCTTATCACATATATTAAACAAAACCAATATTTTTTTTTAATTTATCTCATCCTTGCAATTAAAGGATCAAAATATCTTGAACTTAAGATGCAGAAGTCCCTTCCTAGAGCATGTCCCAAAATTCATACATTTCAAGTCTCACCTTAAGACATCTTCCATGTACGATGTAATGAATTCACAATACATATCATCACTTACGTAATTATCCATTATTTATGGTATCCCACCATTCTTATTATTCATTACTGATCATTTTCAACTTAACATTTCTCTAATGTATTGAAAACTCCAAATAACGAAGCTTAGCATCCAAACCAATGACCATATTTCAACTCGTGAGTCTTATCTTTATGTCGCTCCCAATATCTAAGTCCACGAGGAAACTTTTCAATTCACATAATATTCTCTTATGCTTTCCCTGTATGCTTCCAAATTGCTTCAACACATGCTTTAGTAGAATTTATTGAAGACTTAAACAATCAAAAGTTCATCTTCAAAGCCATTTATAACTTTAACAATTTAACATATGTCTATATATTGATAACCTCCATACATGTTGTGATCATGGAGATTGCCATTTGTAAAGTTAACTTTTTATCACAAGTTTTCGATCAGAACCTTAGTCCCTATATATCTTGCTTTGAATATGTTTCACTATTGACATTCATATACTTTCACTGCAACATTCAATGCAATTTTTATTAATTAATGATCTCCAAATTTACTTTTAGCTAGGTATACATCAGATTGCATACCACTTATCGTTAGGAGCTCGATCTTACTCATCAGTTGTTGACTAATTACATTTATAAAATGAATAATTCATTATCAGACTTTGTAGTTTCTTAATTTATTATTGACTTCCTTCATCAGTCCACCATAATTATGTAAAATGATTGATCATACCACTAAGATATATATTCTTCCTCAAAAACTATTTTACTAGTCTACCTCTGTCATACCAACAGATTACTATACAGATCAAGTTATTTAAACATCTATCTTATAATCCGCACAAGTTATACAAAACAAAACAAACTCTTAGTTCTTTTACATAGATAACTACTGCCATTTCCTTTTTTACACTACAACTTCCTAAGGTCAAAATAGTACAAAATTCAACGAGAGTGTTAAGATTCTACTCCCGTTTTTCCTCAAGATCCTCTTCCAAATCCTTTTCCATCTCTTGAGATTTTTCTTTTTGTTCTCTAATCCAAGCTTGTTGGATCCTCCGACATTCTTCATCACTCACTGGTGCAGCATTCCTTCTGCACCCAGGAGGAAAATGTCTCACAGCTATCACCTTCCTAGGATGATAACTTCCTTCAGCTATCGCCACTTTCGTTATTTCCTTAGCATACGCCTCAGACTCTTTCAAGAGAGAATTTCTTAGGCTTGCATTAACATCATTACTAGTAGCACTTTCATCAATCTCACTAGTGCTAGAGCTTTCTCATCTCTTAACCTTCACTCTTAAATCTGATGGGGTCCAATTAATAGGGACTCTAAATGGATATCTTTCTGGACTGCTCGGTTCCGAGCGCCTACGGCTCCTAGTTGTGGAATCCAATGATCCCTCATTGTTACTCTGAAAGGCATCAGAGTCGCCATCTCTTCTAGACATGATGGACGAGTAATCAGTGTACCTCAAAACCTATCTACAACTGAACTGTAATTATTTACACGCTTATGCATTCCATGGGCAAGTATGTTTCTTTATACAAATGCATGTATCCTATTTAACCTAACTTAACCTAGGGCCACACTAACACTGTAAATTTTTAAAACACCTTAAAACCAAAAGCTTTAAAATCAAAAGCTTTAAAACCAAAAGCTCTGATACCAAATGAATTGCCACGACCCGAAACTCCTATCGAGCCTGTGACAACCGCCGCAACGTCTCGATAGGTATTCGTACCCCGAATACCGACTGAAACCTCACAAGGCTTTTATATCAGCTTTCTTACCTCCCCTGTGAGCAACAGTTACAAAAATCATATTTTGAAGAAATAGTAATCATTTTCAAGTCAAAATCATTTGAAAAGAAATTTCTACAACATACGGGTATTTTCATCATTTTTCTCTGAAATTTTTGAAATCGGCTAAAAATGTAGTATGTGGGTGAAAAACATATACTTCATAAACAAACATAAGTTTTATTATCTAAAACCTTCATTTAAAGTGAAATGGTAACTATTTGAATATAATAAAATATTGAATAAAATATTCTATTTTCTTGTAAAACAATTTTTATAGAAAGCTACATAATAATTTTTGTAACGTGAAAGCAAAATAAATTCTTACATACTATAACAAAGTCAGCCAGAGTATGTAACTCAATACACAATGACAAGTGGGCTCCTGTACAACAAAATTGAACTAAGGTTGTGAGTCGATAAACCTTTGATTTCCAAGGTTGCAACTCCAAAATTTGTCTCTTGTCGATACCGACTAACTACTAACTATCCTGAGCCTCAAATGGATGGAAAGGAGGGTGGTGAGATTTTATAATCCCGGTGAGTAAACAAACATCACCCAAAATATCTAAAGTCGAGTAAATGGAGACGATTAAAACATTCCATTGTACTTAGATTTATAACATTCCAAACTCATTTCAACTAGATGAAATAAATTCATTTTTAATCAAATAATTGATATGGCTTATGAATTTCTTCAAACTTGGCTTCTGTCAAAACTCATACTCGACGACACCTTGATCAGAGGCATCCATCCTAGCCCACCAAGGCTTTAAAAATTTCATATACACGTAAAACGTATTTCACGATTGAAAACACAGCCGTTCCTTGGCGTTAGCTGAGTTCGCCTTCACGTGGTGGTTTGGCGTGAAGTGAACTCTGTCATACCTCAAGACAACCCTTTACGCCTCTAAGACTGAGATAAGGGTATATAGTAGGGTTTTTACCATGCCACCTCTAAATAAGCTGGTCCATGGAAACCTGTCTATTGCAGTAGTGAATAATCCAACCAATTTAATAAAAGTTTCAATAGCATGAATTGGCAATTTCATTGCTAACTAATTTATCAAGACGAAATTGACAATTCACAGTTTTCAATACAATTATCAATTCAGCCAATCATGCCATAATATCATAAGCCATTTAATTTAAATCATAATTTACAATAAAGCGTGTGGTCTCCAATTACTCTAATTTCAAATCAATCATCCAATTTTTCAATTCAATTTATAAAAATTCAATTTATTTTATAAATTCACATTTTTCTCATAAAATAAACAATTCACCTTAAAAATCATTTTTTTCCACAAAATCACCAAATTGAATATAAATTACTATAGATAATTAAGGCGATAATAGGGTTACTCACTATACTAGGAGTTCGAAATACTCCTATTCTTGATCCTCAAGCACAATGTCCTTACTTTTACCAATATAGTTTGCTCACCACCTATCCATAATGCACAACAAACAATTCACTGAATTGGTGCTAAATTGATATAAAACCAAATCAGGCTCTATACTAATACGTACAATGAAATATGAAATGCTCGGGTGACTATCTAGATACAGTATCTTTTCTAAATTTCATTATATAGCCAAATAAATCGATATTGGCCTCACTTGATTTTTAACCCGACTAAATGGCCAATACATCTGATTTAACTCTAATTAACACCATTTCTTTTTCAATATTCTAATTCATCTAATACTAGTCAATTAACATGAAATGTGGCAAAACCACTTTTACATTTCATTTTGGAATATTCGACCAAGGTGTGTCCACTGACATTAACATTTTTCAAGCTACATTCTTACACCATAAATCTTTAATCCCCATACCATAAACCATTATTTCCCCATCAAATCCCTTGAAATAAAATCAATTTCATCACCAATAATTCACATAGGAAATTCAGCCTATGAGGGTTTAATGTGAAATTTGTGGTTTAATGCTAAATGCCATCATTTTTGGTTTCCATCACCACCAGTTATTAAAACCATTAAATCCTAACCAATTAACATAAAATGTCACAAAATTCCTTTCCAATATTCACCCCATAAAATTCAGCCTTGATGGGTAATAAGAGAAAATGAATTTTTTCCTAATTTTTTTTCATACTGCATATTACTAAATAACTAAAAACACTAAAATCTATTGAAATCTAACCAATTCAAGCATCAAAACCTCTCTCTAAAGCTTTGACCAGCAAGAACACCATCATGAGATCTTGATTCTCAACCGTTTAAAATGGAAAATAATGCACAAGAATGATAGATCACTAGCCAAAGTCAAGAAATTTTACCTTTTCCACTTGTTTTCCATGAATTCTCACACTTTTCCCCTTGAATCTTGGTGGCTAGGGTTTGTTCTTCTTCCTTTCTCTCTTTTCCCCCCTTTGGCAGACCAACATGAATGAATTTTGGGGTTTATGGGCATATTTTTAAAGCTTTATATATATGGTTATAAATGTGCCATGTGTCACTTTTTTATTGGTCCACATTTCATTACTTAATAATTAAGTATTCCATCTCCACCACACATAATTTCTCACTCATCCACAATAATAATAAGTGTTATTCATGTGCTGGACATGTACTGGGTGGTGCCAAATTACCATTTTGCCCTTGTGCTCTGAAAAATACCGAAATTGTAATTTTTCACTTCTCAACCTCAAATCATACTCGAATAAGTCAAATGTGATCAAAATCTTTTCTAAAAATTCCCATTTTGTCCTTGGGTGGCAAAATGACCATTTTACCCTTAGGTAGTCAATATTTCAAATTGACTCCAAATCAGTCCTTGAATTCTGAATCATTATTTTAAGTTATTCCTAAACTGTAAAATTTTCAATTTCACCTTAAAATCTCTATTTGGATTTGTTCGAGGCTTAAATCGACTTAGTTGTACCTTTAGGTACAATACCGACTTTTGACTTTTTTTTAGAGGCTTTCCAAGTATGCAAGCATGTTGTCCATTACATCTATGACATGGCAAGTATTTTTGGGCTGGACTTGACAGTTTAAAATGAAAAATAATACACAAGAATTATAGATCACTAGCCAAAATCAAGAAATTTTACCTTTTTCACTTGTTTCCTTGAATTCTCGCACTTTTCTCTTGAATCTTGGTGGCTAGGGTTTTTGTTCTTCCTTCCCTCTTTCTGCTTAGCTATGGCCGACCAAATGAAGTGAAGAAAATGAGTTTAAATTGGCTTTTCAAAGGATAACATTTAAATGGTTAAAAATGTGCCACATGTCATTTTTTTATTGGTCCACTTTTCATAACTTAATAATTAAGTATTCCATCTCCACCACACATAATTTCTCAGTCATTCACAATAATAATAAGTGCAATTCATGTGCTGGACATGTATTGGGTGATGCAAAATTACAATTTTTCCCTCGGGGTGTCAAAATGATGATTTTGCCCCTATGCTCCGAAAAATATCGAAATTACAATTTTTTACTTCTCAACCTCAAATCATACTCCAATAAGTCAAATGTGGTCAAAATCTTTTCTAAAAACTCTCATTTTGTCCTCGTGTAGCAAAATTATCATTTTGTCCCTAAACCATGAAAATTCTAGTTTCACTCCAAATCAATCCTCGAACTCCGTATCATCATTTTAAGTTATTCTTGGACTTTAAAATTCTCAATTTTATCTTAAAATCTTCATTCAAACTTGTTCGAGGCTTAAATCGACTTAATTGTACCTATAGGTACAATATCGATTTTTAATGCTTTTTTTAGGCATTCGAGTATGCCAATATTCCATCCAACACATGGATAATATGGCACATATTTTATAAAGTCGGGCTTTACACCCATATCTATATCCCCATATCGAATGGCACCGGCAGGGCTTAAGGAGCTTAAGGATTAGTTGGAAGATCTGTTAGATAAAGGTTTCATCCGCTTTAGTGTCTCACCATGGGGACCACCGGTGCTATTTGTAAAGAAGAAAGATGGGTCACTTAGACTATGCATTGATTATTGACAACTTAATAAGGTAACGGTGAAGAATAAGTATCCCCTCTCAAGAATAGATGACTTGTTTGATCAGCTACAAGGGGCACAATGTTTCTCTAAGATAGATCTGCGATTTGGGTATCATCAATTGAGAATCTGAAAGGAAGACATACCCAAGACTGCATTTCGAACAAGATATGGGTACTGGGAGTTCTTGGTGATGTCGTTTGGGCTTACTAATGCCCTTACGGCCTTTATGGATTTGATGAATTAAGTGTTCAAGCCCTATTCGGACAAGTTCATAGTGGTATTCATTGATGATATCTTGATCGGCTCGAGGAGTTGAGAGAAGCATGAGTAGCATCTTAAGATAGTGCTCCAAACTTTGAGAGAATGTGAAACCCTGTCTAATTGGTTGAAAAGCCAGTATTGTATCTAATGGTACAATTAAGTTAAATCGAGCTTCAACTAGTTTAATAGAAATTCTAAGAGGAATTTCAAAATTCTGAGACCCACAGAATAGGTCAGAATAGTGATTCAGAGTTCAAGGTCCAGTCTGGAGTTAATCGGGAAAATTGACCGGTTAAGGACAAAACGGTCATTTTCTCATTTGTTGATTTATGGAGATTTTAGCCAAAATTTGATCACATTGGACAAAAAAATAATTATATGACATACAGTTATCATTATGGGATCATAAAATGATGTTTAGCAGTGTAAAATTGTGATTCCCGATGTTTTTGGAACACAAGGGCAAAATAGTAATTTTGCCATCGAAGGACTAAACGGGAAATTTTTTCAAAGGATTTTGCCCCAATTGGGTAATATTGATTTATATTATTGTTATTTGAGGTTGGACAGTGAAAATAAAACAATTTCGGGACATTTCAGAGTATAGGGGTAAAATCGTAATTTTGTCATCCCAGGGGTAAAACCGTAATTTTCCATCACCAGAACCATTATTTCCAGCCATGATCAACCTTGGATCAGACTTTGACTTGATTGATCAAGTGGTGGAGGATAAATGGAAGAAAAAGTCAAAAAAAGATTAAAACGGGCCAATGGCATGATGCCATGTGGCAAAGTTGTTTATTTTATTATAAAGGCCATAAAAATCAGCCTTAGCCCTCATTTTTCTCTCTTAAAAGTCGGCACCCACCAGAATTGAAGGGAAGAAAAGATGAACCAAGGGGAAAACCATAAAACCTAGACAAAAATCCATAGATTTCAAGTGTTTTTCAAGATTCAAGCAAAACAAAGGTAACTTTTCTTTAGATTTCCTCTAACCCTAGCTTACCTATGCTTTTGTTCTTGATTTCCATGCTTGAATATTGAGATATCATGATGGAATGAATTCTGAAAAATGGGTATGAGTATGGATTTGATGTTGGATTGGATCGAATTTAAGCTATGTTGGTGTTTAAAGGTAGTTAAGCATGATTATGGACAAAAATGAAAGAAAGAAATTGATTGACATGGTGATTCTTCATTAGGCCGAACCTAGGGTGTAGAGAATGCATGAGAAATTGGTTCATTTCAAACGAAATGATTTCATTTGAAATGAAAGAAATTAGAAAATGACAAATTCAAGTGAAAAATGTAGTAGAAAAATTTTCAGTGCTAATGCACTGTATTGGCCGAAATTTTATATAAAGAAATGGAAAATATTGAATGCTGAAATTGGCATCAATTACATGATATGGGGTGAATTAAGCTATGAGAAAAAGAACGGTGCAATTTGGAATCAAATTGGACATAATAGCCGATTAATCGGGTAATCGGTCGAGATTAGGTAATACCGCGTTAAAGTGATAATCGGACGCATTTTTGCCTTTGAGTATCATATTTGAGCAATTTCAATTAGTTTATATTAGTTGGGGACATTATAGTAAATTTCTTAATTTTATTCTGTGTTAAGGTGGTGAGAAGTCCGAGAAAGGTAAGGAAATCGTGATTGAGGATTTTTAATCCGAGAGCATCCGGAATCCGGATTTGTGAGAAGGTGAGTGAATTTGCATTTCAAATTATTTGGGAAATGCACATTGTATTGATTAGGATAATTAAATGATTTATCCAAAATTTTTTTTAAAAATACGTGTCGGGAACAAGCCTTTGAGAAAAATGATTTTATGTGGTAAATATGTGTTATGCATGAAAGCATAAAAATATGTGTTATGCATGAAAGCATAAAAGTATGTGTTATGCATGAAAGCATAAAAATATGAGTTATGCATGAAAGCATAAAATTATGTGTTATGCATGAAGGCATAGAAATTATTTGATATGCATGAAGGCATAGAAATTATTTGGTATGCATGAAGGCATAATATTATGTGGTATGCATGAAGGCATGAAATATTATTTTATTGATGTGAAATTTGATTTTGCTAAATGCGTACATTGTGATGATGTTTACATGTATGGTTGAGAGGTGTTGTGAAAGTGTTACCACCGTGCACATGTGAAGAGGAAAATGCACATGCCTGAAATGGTGTGCAAAGTGGGGACGGCGATATGTAACGCCCACTATTTCCTAGAAATTGAGAATTGAGTAAAAGTGGGGACGACGATACGTAACGCCCACTATTTACTAGAAATTGAGAACTGAGTAAAAGTGGGGACGGCGATACGTAACGCCCACTATTTACTAGAAATTTTGAGATCTGAGCAAAGTGGGGACGGCGATACGTAACGCCCACGATTCCTGAAAACTATCACTCGTGAACATTGGTGAAGTGTGATTTGTTGTCCGGGGGCTTGCAGGGACGGCGATACGTAACGCCTGCGAGTGCTCAGATAAATGTGTTTGTGTATATATATGATTGCTCATGTCCTTGAGTATATATGTGTGAAATCGAATATTATTTAATTATAAATTAAATTGAATTAAGGGGTAGGGTTTGATAATAAATTGGATCAAATGATTGTGTTCCAAAATGTGTGCATATATGTATATATGTTGTGCATTGATAGATAATGTTGTGTAATGATTATAACCGTACGTGTGAATGATGATTTGGGGCTCATAGAGGATAGGATTGCTGTGTGATCTCCTATCCATGAGCGAATGATGATAAGGGACTTATAGATGGAAGGGATGCTGAGTGATACCCCTTACCAATTGATTTCTGTCTATGAACTTGGAAGGGATGCTGAGTGATACCCCTTACCAATTGATTTCTGTCTACTAATTTGGAAGGGATGCTAAGTGATACCCCTTACCAAATGATTTCCGCCCATGAGTTTGGAAGGGATGCTGAGTGATACCCTTTACCAAATAATGTTTGCCCAAGAACTTGGCGGCAAAGCTGAGTGATACTGCTTGCCAAGTTCCTTGATAAATGTTTTTTTCACTAAGGATAGTGAATATTAGCAGTGTATATGATTGTTTATGTATTTGTGTATATATGTGATTGTATGGTATGCGAATTGTTTGAAATTGAAGATGAAAATATTTCAATGACGTTAAATATGATTGTCATGCATCTGTGTATATCAACATGATGCCTATATGTATTTGTGAGACCCTGTCTAATTGGTTGAAAAGCCGGTATTGTACCTAATGGTACAATTAAGTTAAATCGAGCTTCAACTAGTTTAATAGAAATTTTAAGAGGAATTTCAAAATTCTGAGACCCACAGAATAGGTCAGAATAGTGATTCAGAGTTCAAGGTCCAGTTTGAAGTCAATCGGGAAAATTGACTGGGTAGGGACAAAACGGTCATTTTTTCATTTGTTGATTTATGGAGATTTTAGCCAAAATTTGATCACATTGGACAAAAAAATAATTATATGACATACAGTTATGATCCCATAATCATAAAATGATGTTTAGCAGTGTAACATTGTGATTCCCGGTGTTTTTGGAACACAAGGGTAAAATAGTAATTTTGCCATCGAAGGGCTAAACGGGAAATTTTTTTAAAGGATTTTGCCCCAATTGGGTAATATTGATTTATATTAGTGTTATTTGAGGTTGGACAGTGAAAATAAAACAATTCCGGGACATTTCGGAGTATAGGGGTAAAACCGTAATTTTGCCATCCCGGGGGCAAAACCGTAATTTTCCATCTCCAGAACCATTATTTCCAGCCATGATCAACCTTGGATCAGACTTTGACTTGATTGATCAAGTGGTGGAGGATAAATGGAAGAAAAAGTCAAAAAAAGATTAAAACGGGCCAATGGCGTGATGCCATGTGGCAAAGTTGTTTATTTTATTATAAAGGCCATAAAAATCAGCCTTAGCCCTCATTTTTCTCTCTTAAAAGTCGGCACCCACCAGAATTGAAGGGAAGAAAAGATGAACCAAGGGGAAAACCATAAAACCTAGACAAAAATCCATAGATTTCAAGTGTTTTTCAAGATTCAAGCAAAACAAAGGTAACTTTTCTTTAGATTTCCTCTAACCCTAGCTTACCTATGCTTTTGTTCTTGATTTCCATGCTTGAATATTGAGATATCATGATGGAATGAATTCTGAAAAATGGGTATGAGTATGGATTTGATGTTGGATTGGATCGAATTTAAGCTATGTTGGTGTTTAAAGGTAGTTAAGCATGATTATGGACAAAAATGAAAGAAAGAAATTGATTGACATGGTGATTCTTCATTAGGCCGAACCTAGGGTGTAGAGAATGCATGAGAAATTGGTTCATTTCAAATGAAAGAAATTAGAAAATGACAAATTCAAGTGAAAAATGTAGTAGAAAAATTTTCAGTGCTAATGCACTGTATTGGCCAAAATTTTCTATAAAGAAATGGAAAATATTGAATGCTGAAATTGGCATCAATTACATGATGTGGGGTGAATTAAGCTATGAGAAAAAGAATGGTGCAATTTGGAATCAAATTGAACATAATAGCCGATTAATCGGGTAATCGGTCGAGATTAGGCAATACTGCGTTAAAGTGATAATCGGACGCATTTTTGCCTTTGAGTATCATATGTGAGCAATTTCAATTAGTTTATATTAGTCGGGGATATTATAGTAAATTTTCTAATTTTATTCTGTGTTAAGGTGGTGAGAAGTCCGAGAAAGGCAAGGAAATCGTGATTGAGGATTTTTAATCCGAGAGCATCCGGAATCTGGATTTGTGAGAAGGTGAGTGAACTTGCATTTCAAAATTGTTTAGGGAAATGCACATTGTATTGATTTGGATAATTAAATGATTTATTCAAAGTTTTAAAAAAAATATGTGCTGGGAACAAGCCTTTGATTAAAATGATTTTATGTGATGAATTATGTGTTATGCATAAAAGCATAAAATTATATGTTATGCATGAGGGCATAAAACTTTGTGTTATGCATAAAGGCATGAAATATTATTTCATTGAGATGAAATTTAATTGTGCTGGATATGTACATTGTTATGATGTTTGTGTACATTGTTGAGAAGTGTTGTGAAATTGTTACCACCGTGCACGTGTGAAGAGGAAAATGCACATGCCTGAAATGGTGTGCAAAGTGGGGACGGCGATACGTAACGCCCACTATTTCCTAGAAATTGAGAATTGAGTAAAAGTGGGGACGGCGATACGTAACGCCCACTATTTACTAGAAATTGAGAATTGAGTAAAAGTGGGGACGGCGATACGTAACGCCCACTATTTACTAGAAATTGAGAACTAAGTAAAAGTGGGGACGGCGATACGTAACGCCCACTATTTACTAGAAATTTTGAGAACTGAGCAAAGTGGGGACGGCGATACGTAACGCCCACGATTCCTGGAAACTATCACTCGTGAACATTGGTGAAGTGTGATTTGTTGTCCAGGGGCTTGCAGGGACGGCGATACGTAACGCCTGCGAGTGCTCAGATAAATGTGTTTGTGTATACATATGATTGCTCATGTTCTTGAGTATATATGTGTGAAATTGAATATTATTTAATTATAAATTAAATTGAATTAAGGGGTAGGGTTTGATAATAAATTAGATCAAATGATTGTGTTCCAAAATGTGTGCATATATGTATATATGTTGTGCATTGATAGATAATGTTGTGTATGATTATAACCGTACGTGTGAATGATGATTTGGGGCTCATAGAGGATAGGATTGCTGTGTGATCTCCTATCCATGAGCGAATGATGATAAGGGACTTATAGATGGAAGGGATGCTAAGTGATACCCCTTACCAATTGATTTCTGTCTACTAATTTGGAAGGGATGCTGAGTGATACCCCTTACCAAATGATTTTCGCCCATGAGTTTGGAAGGGATGCTGAGTGATACCCTTTACCAAATAATGTTTGCCCAAGAACTTGGCGGCAAAGCTGAGTGATACTGCTTGCCAAGTTCCTTGATAAATGTTTTTCCACTAAGGATAGTGAATATTAGCAATGTATATGATTGCTTATGTATTTGTGTATATATGCGATTGTATGGTATGCGAATTGTTTGAAATTGAAGATGAAAATATTCCAATGACGTTAAATATGATTGTCATGCATCTGTGTATATCAACATGATGCTGATATGCATTATTAATAAATTATGGTGAAATTGATGCAACCGTACATGTGCGGAGTGGGAAGTGCAATGCCGGTAATGATGTATGAGTTGAGAGTATAGTAGAGTGGAGGAAAAGATGGGACAATGAATGAGATAGAATAACTGGTGAATTAAATTGTACGTGGCACATATGCATATATAAATTGTACGGGTTGTGAAACCCTTATTATGTGACGGTTTGTAAACAACCGTCGATTTACTACTTTGATAGAATGATGAGTGTGAATTCAAGGATGTTTAATCCTTGAATGCATAACAAATTCCTGGGTAAGGGGAAAAAAAAAAGGTTTTGAAATATTAGTTAGTTGAAAATGGCCTTATTTTCAACCAGTGCATCATGATTGTCAAATCTTCTGATGAGATTGCTTGTTCCTTCTAATATTCACTCACTGAGTTTCGTACTCACGTTTTCAAAAAATTCATGTTTTCAGATCAAGAGACTGTTGGGCTCTAGATCGAGGAGTCCCCATAGCGCATCTCCTGGGTATGTGTCTGGCATCCGCTAGTGATTCCTTTTGTGGTAAATGTCTCCGCTGGAAGTCTTGGGTCCTTTGTATTGTAAATACAATCTAATTATGTGAATATGTGTATGTAATGTAAATTGCTAAATACATGACTGGTATAGTGCATTTATATAAATGTTGAAAATGCCATTGTTAAATGGCTTTGTATGCACACAGGATGCATTACGTGTGAATGCCTCACACGAGTATACGTTGAATACAGTAAGTAAAGTAAGAGAAAATAGGCTTGCTTGGGCTTAGTGAGCTATGCTCATTGGGTCCTTGCGCCGGTCATGGCCCGGGAATTGGGTCGTGACAGTATTATTGAGAAATTATGTGAAATTGAGTGTACTGAATCTGTGTACCCTTGTATTATGCTGATATGCATTATTAATAAATTATGGTGAAATTGATGCAACCGTGCATGTGCGGAGTGGGAAGTGCAATGCCAGTTGAATGATAAATAGTGTGATAATTACTACCGTGCATGTGCGGAGTGGGAAGTGCAATGCCGGTAATGATGTATGAGTTGAGAGTATAGTATAGTGGAGGAAAAGATGGGACAATGAATGAGATAGAATAATTGGTGAATTAAATTGTACGTGGTACATATGCATATATAAATTGTACGGGTTGTGAAACCCTTATTATGTGACGGTTTGTAAACAACCGTCGATTTACTACTTTGATAGAATGATGAGTGTGAATTCAAGGATGTTTAATCCTTGAATGCATAACAAATTCCTGGGTAAGGGAAAAAGGGTTTGAAATATTAGTTAGTTGAAAATGGCCTTATTTTCAACCAGTGCATCATGATTGTCAAATCTTTTGATGAGATTGCTTGTTCCTTCTAATATTCACTCACTGAGTTTTGTACTCACGTTTTCAAAAAAATTCATGTTTTCAGATCAAGAGATTGTTGGGCTCTAGATCGAGGAGTCCCCATAGCGCATTTCCTGGGTATGTGTCTGGCATCCGCTAGTGATTCCTTTTGTGGTAAATGTCTCCGCTGGAAGTCTTGGGTCCTTTGCATTGTAAATACAATCTAATTATGTGAATATGTGTATGTAATGTAAATTGCTAAATACATGACTGGTATAGTGCATGTATATAAATGTTGAAAATGCCATTGTTAAATGGCTTTGTATGCACACAGGATGCATTACGTGTGAATGCCTCACACGAGTCTACGTTGAATACAGTAAGTAAAGTAAGAGAAAATAGGCTTGCTTGGGCTTAGTGAGCTATGCTCATTGGGTCCTTGCGCCGGTCATGGCACGGAAATTGGGTCATGACAGAGAACATCGATTGTATGCCAAGTTCTCTAAATGTGAGTTCTGGCTTGAAAGTGTCGCATTCTTGGGACATGTGGTATTTAAAGATAAGGTACAAGTTGATCCGAATAAAGTCGAGGAAGTGGAAAAGTGGCCAAGGCCAATATCAGTTAAGGAGATTAGAAGCTTTTTAGGTTTGGCAAGCTACTATCGTCGCTTCGTCAAGGATTTCTCGAGAATAGCCACCCCTCTGACCAGGCTGACATGTAAAGACACAAAATTTGAGTGGTCAAATGCTTGTGAGGATAGCTTTGAGAAGCTTAAGACATGTCTCACCATAGCTCCAGTGCTAAGTCTATCACAAGGCATAAAAGGTTATACAGTATTTTACGATGCATCACTGGTTGGTTTAAGATGCGTGTTAATGCAACATGGGAAGGTGATTGCATATGCATCAAGACAACTTAAAAGGCATGAGTAGAATTACCCTGCACATGATTTAGAGATGGCAAGAATCGTGTTTGCCTTAAAAATATGGAGACATTACTTGTATGGTGAGACTTGCGAAATATATACATACCACAAAAGTCTTAAATATATATTTCAACAGAGGGATCTTAACTTGGGGCAACGTAGGTGGATGGAGTTGTTAAAAGATTATGATTGTACTATTCTTTACCATCCCGATAAGGCAAATGTAGTGGCTAATGCCTTAAGTCAAAAATCGATGGGGAGTTTGGCACATATCTCTACAAACAGGAGATTTTTAATTAGAGAGATACATAGCTTCGGAGACATGGGTGTGCACTTGGAAGTTTTCGAGGGAGATGCATTGCTAGCACATTTTAGAGTGAGGCCTGTCCTAATGGATTGAATTAAAGGAGCGCAAAGTAAAGATGAGTTTTTAGCTAAGATCTTAAAGGATCCTCAGGGAAAGAAAGAAAAGATGTTTGCCAAAGGCACAGATGGAGTGTTGAGGTACGGAACTAGGCTTTATGTGCTGGATAGTGATGGATTAAGGAGAGAGATGTTGGAAGAAAAGCATATGGCAGCATATGTGGTACATCCAGGAGCTACAAAGATGTATTAAGATTTAAAAGAAGTGTATTGGTGGGAAAGACTTAAGAAAGATGTGGCTGAGTTCATCTCTAAATGCCTAGTGTGTCAACAAGTTAAAGCAGAGCACCAAAGGCCTGTAAGATTACTACAACTGTTAATAGTACCCGAATGGAAATTGGAGCATATTGTAATGGACTTTGTAATAGGTTTGCCTCGAACTAGTGGGGGTTATGACTCGATCTGGGTCATAGTAGATCGATTAACAAAATCAGCTCATTTTTTCTAGTTAAAACTACATATGGGGCTGCCCAATATGCCCAACTCTATTGGATTTTAGTACGGATAGAAGGACATAGTGCACTAGTAGATTTTATGAAAAGTTACAAGAAGCATTGGGCATTGAGTTGGATTTTAGCACTGTTTTTCACCCCTAGACTAGCGGGCAGTCTGAACGGACAATACAGACATTGGAAGATATGTTGAAGGCATGTGTAATAGACCTTGGAGTCAAATGGGATCGATATCTACCTTTAGTGGAGTTTGCTTACAATAATAGTTTCCAAACTAGCATCTAAATGGCACCATTTGAAGCATTATATGGAAAAAGGTTCAGGCCACCCATTGGATGGCTAGAGGTGGGGGAAAGGAAACTTTTAGGGCCTGAGTTGGTGCAGGATGCCACCAATGAAAAACGTATGATTTGCTAGAGGATGCTTACAGCACAAAGTAAGCAAAAGTCCTATGCTGATAACTGACGGGGGGACTTGGAGTTTTAAGTGGGAGATCATGTATTTTTAAAGGTCTCACCAACCAAAGGGGTAATGAGGTTTGGCAAGAAAGGAAAATTAAGTCCTCGGTATATAGGACCCTTCAAGATCTTAGAAAAGGTCGGAGTAGTGGCATATCAATTGGCATTATCACCAAACCTTTCAAATATTCACCCCGTGTTCCATGTGTCGATGTTGAGGAAGTAAAATTTGGATCCTTCTCATGTAATGCCATTTTAAACCATTCAGTTGCAAGATGATTTGACTTATGAGGAACAAACAATAGCTATTCTTGATAGACAAGTCAAAAAGCTCCAATCAAAAGATGTGGCCTCAGTAAAAGTGTTGTGGCGGAATCACACTAATGAAGAGGTAACGTGGGAAGTTGAGAAGGAGATGCAGACAAAGTATCCACACCTCTTTGATACATAAAGGTAAGTTACCTTACAATTGAATTTAAATTCGGGGATCGAATTTCTATTAGTGTGGAGAATGTGAGGCCTCAACCTCAATTGACCCTTAGATAAAATGCTTGCATACTTGAAACATCTCGAAAAAATTATCAAAGGTCGATATTGTACCAAGTGGTACAATTAAGTTGAATTATGCCTCGAACTAGTTCAAATAGAAATTCTAAGATGAATTTGAGAATTTTAAAACTCCCAAAATGACTTAAAATGGTGATTCAGGGTTCGAGGACTGATTTGGAGTCAAATTGGAATTTTCATGATCTAGGGGCAAAATGGTCATTTTACCACCCGAGGGCAAAATTTGAATGTGGGATGAAATTGTAATTTCGGTATTTTTTGGAGTATTGGGGCAAAATCGTCATTTTACCACCTTGGGGGTAAAATTGTAAATTTGCACCACCCAACACTTGTCCAGCACATGAATTACACATATTATTATTGTGGATGAGTGAGAAATTGTGTGGTGGAGATAAAATGCTTAATTATTGAGTTTTGAAAAGTGAACCAATAAAATGGTGACACTTGGCACCTTTATAACCATTTAATATTTTCCTTTAAAATCAGCCCATAAACTCTATTATTTCACTTCATTTGGCTGGCCATAGCAAGGGAGGAAAGGAAAAAGAAGAACAAAAACCCTAGCCACGAAAATTCAAGAGAAAAGTGTAAAAAATTCAAGGAAACAAGTGAAAAAGGTAAGATTTTTCAATTAAAGCTTGAAATCTACCATTCCAATGCATTATTTTCCATTTTAAACGGTTGAGTATCAAGGTTTCATGATGGTTCTCTTGCTGGTCAAACACTTAGAGAGAGGTTTTGATGCTTGAATTAGTTAGATTTCAACATATGCTAGTGTTTTTAGTTAGTTAGTGATGTGTAGCATGAAAAACAACTAAGAAAAGTTCATTTTCTCCCATTACCCATCATAGGCCGAATTCTCTATGTGGGATATTGATGTTGAATTTGATTTCATTTTCAGTGAATTGGTTGAAAATTAATGATTTATGGTGTGAGAGTCGAGTATGGAAAATTTCATGGTTAATGCACCACCATGGCCGAATTTTTCCAAAAGAAAATGTGAGGCTGAAATTGTAATATTTCATGTTATTTGATTAGTAATTGATGAATTGAAGAATTAAATGAGAAATGGAAATTATTTGGAGTTAATTTGATGTGTTGGCCGATTTACTGGGTGATAAATCGAATTAGGCCAATACCGTGTTATTTAGGTATACAATTGAAATTATATTGAATTATGTGTCATGTACTGTGAATAAGTGGTGAACCCTCAAACTAGGGCAAAGGCATTGTGCCAGAGGGTTGAGAATAGGAGCATTTCAAACTCCTAATACAGTGAGTGAACTTACATTTTAAATTTGTTTTGGGAATGTGAACATATTTGAGCAAAACATTTGAATGATTTTATTCAACTTTTCTTTAAAAAGAAATGGTACCATGGGAACAAGCCTTTAGTAAAATATTTCTGTAATGTGGAACATGATTGTGATAAATCTACGTACCTCTATATGATGCTGATATGTACTGTTAATAAATTTCTACGAAGTTGATGTAATCGTCTATGTGCGGAGTGGGTAGTGCACATGTCGGTTGAATGACGATGTTGTGATAATTATGACTGTGCGTGTGCGGAGTGGGCAGTGCACATGTCGGTTGAATGACAATGTTGTGATAATTATGACCGTGCATGTGTGGAATGGGTAGTGCAATGCTGGTAATGATGTATGAGTAGTGAGTGCACCAGAGTGAATGAAAATGGTGTGGTGGATGAAATTGCACGTGATCATATAGGTTTATATATATGTGCGTGTGAATTCAAGAACTCTCTACTTCATTGCAAATTGACTTGAATTGAGGGAAAATGGGGTTTTGATGTGAACTAGATCAAAATTGTCTCATTTCCAATCAGTGCATCATGGTTATCAAATTTCCTGGCTATTATTGTTTGTTCCCTTCTAATGTTCGGTCACTGAGTTTTGTACTCACTGTTTTTAAAATTCATGTTTTCAGATTATGAGACTATTGGATCCTAGTAGAGAAATCCTCGTAATTCGTCTCCTGGGTAGATGCTCGACATTCGATAGCTTTTCTCTTTTTTCATTGTCTCTGCTGGAAGTCACAGGTCGTTTGCTCTGTGAATATGTTCATGCAATGTAAATTGCTAAGATACATGTCTTGAATAGTACATGTATCGATAATGCCATCGTGATTTGGCTATGTTCACACCCGGTGAAATGTGTGTGGATGCATTTGTTGATAAAAACGTTAAGCAATGTAGATGGATAAGCTTGATTGGCCTTGGTGAGCTATACTCATTGGGCCCATGCGTCGATCATGACTCGAAAATTTGGGCTGTGACATCATCACAATCACATTTCACAACACAAAAATGTTTCATCGAGGGCTTGTTCCCATGCATATTTTAAAGAAAAGACAAATAAAACAATTCAAGTGATTCAGTCAAACATATGTGTATTTATCCAAAAACATTTTAATGCAAATTCACTCATATCTTTGTTGATTCCTTGTTCGATTTCAACTACGATTATTGCTCCAAATGAAGATGTGGGGTCTCGTTGGAACCTATCACATACAACAACATCACAACCAACCCGATTTGCTTTAATATAACTTCAAAGGTTGTTTCCTAAATCAAGTTTTACTAGTTATTCCTAACTAGATTCCAATTACCTATTGACTGGCTATTTATTTTCTCTGCTCTAGTCACACTGGAAATAAATAAACAAACCTCAACAACAAAACAACTCACAATCTAATTGTTGGCCATTATCAACAACTTAAAATCAACCTTAATTCATTACTCACCTTGGTGGATTTCTAATTGAATTCCTTTTCAAGAGTTCTCAAGCTATTATAAAAAGTCTCTCTCTTTCTCTCTCTAAAATGTCCAACTAGTGAGAAAAAATATTGATGAAAGACTTTTTGAGGGTTCTTGAGGTGTAAAAGTGAAAAAGCATGAAAAATCCTAAAACAAGGTAGATAAAAAACATAAGATGTGGGGTTACCATGGAAAAGTCATGGAGGTTTTAAGGAAGGCTTCCGTGGAAGATGAAAAATGTGAAAAGGGGGAGAAGAGATGGAAAGAAGAAGAAAAAGCTGCTGGAAGTGAGGAAAAAGCTATTGGAAATTTAGATATTTTTGCCTTAAGTTGACTAAAGTTCTTCCTATTTACAAAAATGCCGTTGCCTAGTTGACTTTGTCTTCTTGTTGCCTTTGGTTCAAACTTTTTACTCTTTTGCCACTAAGAGAAGGTCCATAATAGACTAGAAGTACTCGAGTTCATAAAAACTTAGAAATTTATACCTTAGATCCAAAATGACCACTTTACCCCTATTGTAGAAATTATTATGATTTCTATTTCTTCATTCATTTTATTATTACATACACCATTCATTTATTCCTTAGGCTTACTTAGACTTTAATAATGTTACAAAAACCCATTTCTTGGAGCTCACCAAGAAAATGATAAAACTACCCTTAGTCCATGTCAACGTGTCTACCTTTAGTTATGCATTTATGGGGGTCGAGGCTTCATAGGATACTTCTTCCCCTTGCATAACTTTATCAACTTGAACTTACTTGCTAGACATATCCTCTTGATCAACTTTATCTTCACCATCTACCACTTCCTTACCTTTCACTTCATCAAGCTGCTTACCCCTCCTCAAAGTAATTGCGTTCCATTGCTCCTTTCCTTCTCTGTTGGGATTTGTTTCAATGTCACTTGGTAGAGCTCCCTAAGGCCTGTTGTCAATGGCATTGGCAATTTAACCCATTGGTGTCTCAAGATTTCAGAGTGATGCCTCTTGACTTTGAATGAGAGAATCAATTTTTGCCATATATTGCATGAATAACTCTTCCACAAATGGCTTTTTCTCAAGCATAAGAAGTCTAACTTAATGTGGAAATCAAGGAAGAAAGTTTGGCTTAGGTGTTGATGAAGATTCTTTGTTATTTCTCCAAGAGAAATTAAGATGAGTTCTCCAACTAAGATTGTAGTTGTTCGAATAAAGATTATTTTGCTGTCTATTAAAATTCCAAGCAAACTATACAAATTCAACATTAATGTAACAACCCCTCCCCGATCGCTACCGACATCCAAGACTTCCGGGAAGACTCGTCAAGTCTTGAACAAGCCTATCTACAATTACCCGTTAGTTAACTATATACGATCACCATTTCATATTGATACACAAACATTATACTTTCATAACATGAATTGAAACATACTCATACTTATTTATTCAAACTTTAAAGCATTTAATCACAAGTTTATACATTGAAATTCATAGTATTCAATTATTTACTTATAAGAAAATCAATACCCTTTATAACTTAATAAATAAACTATTATAACTCGACCTCTAACAGTAGAGTGACTGAGGATAAAATGCTAAGGAGATGCCTTTACCTATCCACGATGGACCGAATGCACCGATGATTACACGCTAGGCTAATCCTTGTCTGCAAAAGGGGAGAAAAAGAGGGGTGTGAGTCTCACAAACTCAGTGATCATCGACTCCGTGAGTAGGACGTAGATGGGAAACAAGCCAACAGCAAATCACTTGAATATAAAATGTAGGATTATGAAAACCATATGTTTCAAACCGAAATTTGTGCCTTATATAAAAATCGAAAATTTCTTATGCATTATAATCACTTTAAGTGATAAATCATCCAAGGTGGATAATTTTTTTTTTCACTATAAAACAGACCAATAACTTTATTCAAGTCAATCATTTGAAATATTGATTTAAAACCATTTTACATAAATGATTTCCATAGTCGAAATCAATTGGCATTTTACTCAAATCAAATCAATAAATTCAAACAAGTTCCCATGAAATCGAATGTTAATCAAACTTATACATAAATCACAAATCGCCTCATATTCAAAGGGTTAAAATTCATTTCACCGTAAAAATAAGAGAGCTACAACAAACCATTTAATTCCATTTTCACCATGCAAAGAACCCAGAGAAGCCACTCTTGAGTAGGAAATGGAAGTAAACCCGTGGTCCCGCTACCACGTAATAACATCCGGGAGCATCATTTCCACCGAATTCCCACATAATGCCATGGCAATCTTCACGATGTTGGCTGACATCAGAGATATCAAGCGGTCGCAACCGCGTACAATAGGTGGCGAAGCCACATATACATATCACAGGCTGTGGCCCCCGCCAAGCCTAACCGCCCGTCGACAACCCAAAGGTTCTCTAGCTAGAGCTCACTCATGCACGGGGGTCATACTTAACCGATGTGACATCCAGTCTACTCTCGAATCTCTCATTTATAAATCCATTTTAAAAATTTCGTTATGTCCTCAAAATCTCGTTTCAAAATTATTTTCGAAACATTCAACATAGGATATGATAAAATCTATTATCATTGTCATAAATTAAAATTTGTGCATGAATTTTGAAACAACAATTTGCACGGTGAATAAACATTATAATCATGAATGCAAATTGCACAGATATATAAGGAACAATTCTTTTCGATATAAATCGTTTTGAAAAGCTTGTTTCTCGATTTAAAAACACTTTACATATAATTTATCTATATATATCCAAAATAATTTCAAAAATTTATTCGCATCCATAATTTTTCAAAAATTTCTACCGACTCATCCTTTTTCACAAATTTTGCACTTAATGTAAAATATACGTATATGTATATATATACGAAAAATTAAAAATTGACACCCCTTACTCACCTCGAAATAGCGGGATATTACATCACTATTTCTACTTACCGGTCGCTCGTCAATTCCTTCGGCACGCCACTATAGTGCACTATTTTCACTCTAGCACCTCTAAATTGGGCTAAGTAAGCCTAAGTCTCCGCTTTTATTTTTCAGTTTTGGACTTTTCTTTTTCTTGTTGCCATTGGGCCATTTCCATAGGCTTTTCGATTTTCTTCCTATTGGGCCATGCCCATTTTTTTTTATTTGGGCCATGCCCATTTTTATCATTTTTTTTCTTGGTTGGAAACACCCATTTTTTTTTCTCTTTTGCTCATCCTCTTTGCCGATCAACAGCACTTCCCTTGTCACAACCTGAAACTCCCATCGAGCCCGTGATAACTGCCGCGATGTCCCGATAGACATTCATTACCCGAAATGCCAATCGAAACCTCGCAAGGCTTTAATATTAGTTTTGCACTTCCCTTGTGAGTAACAGTTACTAAATATCATATTTAGAGGAATATAGATTAATTTCAAATCAAAAACAGTCAAAAAGAAATTTCTACTACACAGGGGTATTTTGGTCATTTTTCTTAAAAATTTCAAAATTGGGTAAAAATACAATATACAAGTAATAAACATTCATTTCATGTGTAAAAATAAATTTAGTTGTCTAAATCATCAATTTAAAGTGAAATTTTAGCTACTCAATCTAAATAAAAATAATAAATAAAATATTCTATTTTCTTATAAAACAATGTTTTTAGAACCCTGCGTAAATAATTTTTGTAGCGTCAAGGCAAAATAAATTGTTACATACAGTGGTACACATAGCCAGGTATTCAAAATATTTTACAATGACATGTGGGCCCCATAGTAAACAAATATGTTCAAAAGAGTAGACCTTCAGCTTCTAAGGATGTAAGTCCAAAAGTAGATCCTTGACGAAATGAACTATCTACTGACTATCTTGAGCCTGAAATGGGTGGAAAGGAGGGTGGTGAGCTTTTATAAACTCAATGAGTAAACAAATATCATCTAGAATATCTAAAGCTGAGTAAATCGAGACAGTTAAAATAGATTAGCATAATATGATTCATAGCTTTTCGAACTCATTTCAATCAGATAAAATAGATTCATTTCACCAAATAATTAACAAGGCTTATGATTTCCTGAAAAACTTGGCTCTTGCCAAAACTCATTTTCGGGGATACCTTGACCGGGGCATCCAATCGAGTCCACCAAGGCTATTAAAAAGTCATGTACGCACAAAACATGTTTTTATTTTGAAAACATAGCCGTTCCTTGGCGTTGGCTGAGTCTCACCCTCACGTGGTGGTTCGGCATGAAATGCACTCAAACCTCACCTCAAGAGATACCCTACGTGCCTTTCTACCGAGGTAAGATATAACCGGGTATCGTGCCCCTCTCATAGGCTAGTCTACGGAACCTGCCACTACAATGACTAACCTATAAGCATCAAATCAATAAAAATTCCAACAGCATGACATGGCAATTATTTTACTACACAACCTATCAAGGCAAACAACAGTTCATATATTTTCAACACAATTACCAATCCAGCCACTCATGCCCACATTATCATAAGCCATTCAATTCAAACCATAATTTATAACACAAGAAGTAGTTTCCAATTACTCCATTTTCAAAGCCATCATTCAATTTCAAGACAGTTTATAAAATCATTTCATTTAATCACATTTTGCTTATAAAACATAAAGATTTCCCATTTAAACTCATTCTCCATAAAATCATAAAAATGAATTAAAATTTACTTTAGATAATCAAAATGATGATAAGATTACTCACAATATCAAGAGTTCGAAATACTCTTATTCTTGGTCCTCTGGCACAATGTCTTTACCCTTGTTAGAGGACTCACCACCTATACACAATACATGACACATAATTCAATATATTGTGTCATAACATTATAAATCTATTTCTAGCTCTATATGAATGCATGAGATTGTTTGGATAGTCACTTAAAGATGGTGTTACACATTGATTCAATTGTGATCGAAATGGATCGGTTTTCAACCTAATTCGAACTCTCCATCTTTGATTTAACCAAAACATCCAAATTGACTCCAAATATATTCATTATACTTCAAATATCCCAAATACACCAAAGTGCCTTAATAAGCTTAAATTTTCTCATTGTCATTCAACCTGTTTACTAAAGGAACTATACTTAAAAATCACCATTTTCGGTTTCCATCACCACAATTCATTAAATCCTATCTATATAACATAAGATATCAAAGGAATCATCATCACTAGGTTCCTTATGAAATTCAGCCATGGTGGGTGGTTAAAGAACATGTGATTTTTCTTACTTGTTTTCCTTCCAAACATGATAAATTAACTAAAAACAACTAAATAACTTAAAAATCTATCTAAAACCATCATCAAATTCTCTCTCCTTAGGTTTGGCCAGCATGCTATCCTTCATGACATCTTGTGATTCAACCATGGAAAATGGAAAGGAATGCATAGGAAAGAGAGATCACAAGCTAGAATTAAGAAATTTTACCTTTGATTGCTTGATTCCTTGAAATCTCGTGAATTTCTCTTAAATTTTCCTCACTAGGGTTTTGTTCTTTCTTTTTCTTCTTTTCCTTGAGTTGGTCGACCATATAAGAGTGATATGGGAGAGTTATGTGTTTGTTTTTAATGTAAATTATAAAAAAAATGAAAGCTTGCCACTTGTCACCGTTCCATTGGTCCATATTTAACACTTAACAATTAAGCTTTCTTTCACCACCACAAAAAATATCTCAATTATCCATAATATAAAATATTAATGGATGAAATCTATGGGCATGACAAGTGTTGGGTGGTGTAAAATTTCAATTTTGCCCTTGGGTGGTAAAATGACCATTTTGCCCTTACATTATGAAAATTCTAATTTGACTCCAAATTAATCCTCGAACTTCGAATCACCATATTAAGTCATTTTCGAGTTTTAAAAATTCTCAATTTCATCTTAAAATCTCTATTTGAACTAGTTCGAGGCTTAATTCAACTTAGTTGTACCACTAGGTACACTACCGACTTTTAATAATTTTTATGAGGTATTCAAGTATGCAAGCGTGTTGTCAAATACATGAATGACATGGCAAGTATATTATAGGGCTAGGCTTGACATCCCTTTTCTCTCTCAAAATTAGGTTCACAACCTCTCCTACCTCCCTCAAAAACCGACAATACAAAGCGCATTTTATCCTTCACAATTCGATAGCAAACAACCTCCATTTTTCCTGCACAAACTAGAAGTACAAAGCCCCCTTTGTCTTTCACAATCTGGCAATAAACATCCCCCATTTTTCTTGCACAAACTAGTAGCAACATAGTCTCTCTTTCTTACCCTTCTGCTACCATTTTTTGCTCTTAAAATCAGTTTTTTTCTCCTCAAAATTTTGGCAGCACAAAGCTGCCCTTCCTCCTTCAAAATTTCTAGCTATAACTACCTCTTTCCAACCTTAAAACTTAGCAGCTTTTCAGCCCCTAAAACCAGCAGCAAAACCTTAAAAATTTTCAGTAACTAAACCTTAAAATTTTCAGCAACTACACTACCTATTTCAACCTCCAAAAGTAATAGCAAAATCATAAATTTCAGCAGCAAAAACCTCCAATTTTCAGCAACTAAACCTCGCCAAAAAGGCATAAAATTTTCTCTCTTTTCTCTCTCTCTTTCTCGACTGCTTTCCTAGTATTTTTCATAGTTTTTCTTCAGTCGACCTTATCCCTCTTCTCTCCCGGCTCTTTCTCTTCTTTCTTTGCTTCTTTTGGCTCAGCAGACCATGCCTAAACAATGGTTTTTTTTTTTTATACTGGAAGTTTATGTAGGGCCCAGCTACCCTGTTAAATTTTATTAAACTTGAAATAAAAGTACAAAGGAGGGGGACGAAAACCGTACCTCCTAGATTGCATGATCGTAAGAGAAATCATAAAATTACCTAGAGTAAAGATATCCATCCTACGAGCTTAACTTTTGATGCTACAGAGGAATTGATATTCTTTACTGTTACATTGAGATACTAAGCCCTTTATGTGTGCTAAAAATTACGAATTTTGGCTGCAAAGCTCATTGAGACGGAATCGTCGTCTGAGAATCCATCATTTTCTCCTATGTCCACTGCTTCTTCTGACGCTAGAGTGAATATTTTTCTAATTGAGGCTTCCGTGTCCGAGTGTCTTCTGCACCTTACCCGAGGGTGAACTTCTATTTCCACAGAGTTAAAACTTGATGCTAAAGGGGTTTCTCGCGAGAGGACTTTCGGATCTGTATAATTAGTTCCTGAAGCTAAAAGAACATCACTTAATTCTTTATTAAACTTGCACTTACCCGAAGCTGACTCCTGGGTTGGGGGGTTGTCATTATGGTATGTCGTCCTTTCCAGTGAGCTTTCCAGTGCATAAATTCGGATGTTAGCAGCTGGTCCCTTAGATTGACTTGTACTCTGACTCCCTATAGGGCTGTACTCCCCACTGCCTTCCAGATTATCGACGGACACATTTTGTTCTTCTGGCCCACTTGCTATCTTTTGTTGATGTTTTCCTTGTGAGGGAGGGTCTGCCCGTTTTGAGGCTTTAGAAAAATATTTTTTTGAATTTTCTTCGGTGTCTTTGCACTTCGCTTTGTGTGTTCCCATCCCATCTCCTGCTGCACTCAATGTAAGTTCCTTATTCTTTATATCCGTTGCACTGTTTGCTGGGTACCACTGGTCATGATCAGAGGAGATGTGATGGGTTGAAGGCCTGTGCCCTACTGCAGCTTGGTCGGGTGGCTGTGAGATCATGCCTAAACAATGGTTATTGTAAGCCATTTTAAAATGATAAGGATGGAGGGGACCAGACATGATTCCTTGTCATGTCCCCTCCTTACAATTTTATTTATTTAATTTTTTCATTTCTTTTTCTTTCAATGGTTGATAACTGACCCCCTTTCACTCATTTCATTTTAACATAGCCTTTTAAGGCCTTTAGTTGACCACATGGGCAGCCGCCCATGTGGTCTTTCTTTTTTTTTTTTAAGTATTAATATTGGTATTTCCTACTATTACACTTACTTAGTTTTTGTTTTTAATTTCCATTAATTTTTTTGTTCATATCTTATAATTTGATCCTTTCAACATTTATTAAATTTCAATTTCCCTTTATCCTTTTTCCTTCACGCGTATACAATAAAAATGTCAAAATTGTACTTTAACGCAGTATTACCATAATATTTAAATACTTAGTTACCGTACTTGTTCGATTTAATAAAATCATATGGTCTCACTTATGTCATTTATCTCCGAAATTCCTTCGCACTTCTTCTTCCCCACTTGGATTAACCATATAGTCCCTCTTCATGACTAATTCCAATGCTCGATTAAATTTTAATATTTTAATATTATTTTATTAAATAAAATATTACTTTATTTCAAAAAATTTTCACTTGTCTTTTTTGGTTCCAAAATGCATTATTATGTCTCGGTTTACTTCCAAATAATTCTATAGCTTACTAATTTATCTCTGACGAAAATATTATTATTTAATTGTTATTTCTGCATGTACGAAACATTTTTCTTTTAAGCGTTCCTTTTATCCTTTATCGTTCTTTAGCACGCCAATTCGAATAAATCAATCCTTCATTTTTCCGGGACAATTAAGTTGACTACTATATGAAAGTACAAGGTATTACAATTAACTAGACAATGATCGCTAGACTGCCTATCCCCACATAACTAACATGTCACAGAAGTACTCTAAACAGCATGGACACCTAATGTATCAATTTTCTTAGTGAAAGCAACCATTTGTGCAGTCAAGGCATTAATTACATCAAACTCATGAATACCAACAACTTTTCTTTAACCTAATGTCTCAAATGGTCATTGGTAGTTGTTGAAGCTGTAACGACCTCTCCTCAGTTGCTACCGGTGTTTGAGACCTTCGAGAAAGACTCATCAAGTCCTGAACCAGCTTTAATAAAAATACCCGTTAGTCCATCATATTTGTTTGGCATTTCATGTTATTACTCCAAACCATATGCTTTCGTAACAAGAATTGAACAATAGATGTAATAATCAAATTGACCTTTAAATCATATATTCATAAGTCTACAAATTGAAATCCAAAATCTCCAATGATCATTTATATCAAAACCAATATCCATTTACAAATTAATACACAAAGTGCTATGACTCGACCTCTAACAATGAAGCAACTCGGAATCGATTGCTAAAAAGTGCAATTACCTACGCTGCAATAAGTCTCGGTGTGTTAAACAGTGTACCTAAGTGGATTACTTATCTACAAAAGGACATAAAGGGGTGAGTCTCACAAACTCAATGATCATAAACTTTGTAAGTAGGGTGTAAATGGGAAACAAGCGTAAAGTAGATAACTTTGAATATTAAAATACAAGATTATATAAACAATTTAATTCAAACGAAAGTTTGTGTTGGTCTTAAATAAATGTGCTAGAAGGGGGTGAATATCACTTTTTGGCTCTTATAAGAATTAACATCTAAATGTGGACAATTGCAAGATAAAAGAAAATTTTAAAGATGAACAAAAACTAAAAACAGAGTAAACAACACACAATAATTTATAGTGGTTCGGTCCAAGACCAACATTTACTACCTTGATTGTCCAACCAAGGATTTTCAAACCAATCATTAAAAATAGTGGAATTCATAAGCTTCCATCGAGCTTTTACAATGGCTTTTACTAGGCTCAGCCGCAACCTTTAATAGTGGTTTTTCACAAGCTCAACCAAGACCCAAAGTGGTTTTTCAAAGGCTCAACCACAACCTACAACAATGGTTTTTCACAGGATCAACTGAAACCCAAAGTACTTTTTCAAAGGCTCAATCACAACCTACGACAATGGATTTTCACAAGATCAGACAAAACCCAACAACTAACTTTTCAAGGCTAAGTTAGAACCTTTACACACAATCAAGTAATCCAAGTTTGAATAAATCCCTTAGAGTGACTTGCTCACTCTAAGTATATAAGAAGAAAAGAAACAAGAGTGTACTTATGATCACCAGTTGATCTAAGTGGTACAAGTGAAGTGGTTTTCTCTAATGCAAAGATAGGAGTGAAGTGCAGTAGGCTTACAAATGATTTTTGCTATTTTTGGAGCTCTTTTAAACTTAGACGTCTTCAATTCTCTAAAACTTCTCAAAAAACTGATTTCTAACCATTAGAAGACCTTTTTATACTTGGAGAAATAACTCTAATGGTAGTTTGGTAGTTTATGGCCGTAGGAAATAGTTGAGAGTTGATTTTAGCCGTTAATCTGTCTTCTAGTGCTCTGGTTTAAATTGCAAATAGAGAGCTCTTAGTCGACTAACTTCTTTCTTAGTGGACTAAGTTGGTTTTCTTTTATGGTCGCAGATTCTGACTGACATCATTTAATCAACTAACTTATTTCTTGATCAACTAAATTGGTTCTATCTTGAAGTCTAGATTTTTTGTAGTAGCTTCTTAGTCAACTAACTCACTTCTTATTCGATTAAGTTGGTTTTGTTTCTTAATGCTCTTCAGCCGACCATTTTTTCGATTTGAATTTTAGCCAACCAACATTCTTCATTATTCAGCTAAAGAGCCTTTCTTCTTGTTAATCAATCATGTCTCCTTAATCATATGATATTTAATATACTTTTTGAAGGATTAATTTATTATTTGCACACAAAACTTGTCCTGCACACTCAAGTGGAAATATTAGGCACAAATGAATAGGAATGTTTTATTATCATCAAAAACTAATGGAGCCAACAATCTCCCCTTTTTTGATAATGACAAAATATTCCTTGATTGAAAGCACAATGTCCTCTAGTTCATTTTGGCTTTACAAAAAATGAGAGATTTTTCCCCCTAAGTGTATGTTCCCCCTTAGTGTGTACACATTTTCCATTTATTCCAGCATGTTTAGTATATATATATATGCCATATAGGCAGTGGCGTGGCATCGTATATTCTAACTTTTCATAGAGAATGTATGTATATGCAGACTTATAGAGTGAATAGCAAGAGATGACTAGTTGACAGAATATAATAAATTTTTCAGTTAATTTTCTATCAACAATATATTGGTTCTAGATTTCATCTATAACATCAATTTTTCAGCAAATACTTTATGAGCATTATCCATATACATTCGCAAACACATTCCATTCGCAATATCATGACAGAAACCAGTTATCAGCATAATAACTGAATACCAGCACATTTTAAACAGCAGTAAAAACTCAATGGCAGAAATTTAATAAAACATTCAACCATTAACAACCAAATGATGTAAATATGTCAACATCCCTATATTCCATACAAAAACATAAATAACAAGATTAAATCCAAGTGTTTAATTGTCTGTAGGAAAAAAAATAGCAAGGAAACAAAAGTAACAGTTAATGTTCCTAAAATACCCCTGGTTCATTTCTGCTTCATTTCTCCCCTCGATTCTAGTACCTCCACCCTAACACATTTTTTCATTTGTTTTTCTAATTCCTCGTCCCTAACATTTTTTTAATTTATTTTCCCTTTCTCTTTACTTTTCACTTCTCTCCCCTTTTTTGTCATCATTAACTCTTAAGCATCTTTTGAGGAGGATGGGGGAGAGGATTCATTAGTGCCGTATTGGACCTTTAAGGGTTGAGGAAAGGGTTCTTGAGGTAATTCTTGGGAAAAAGGATCAGGTAAGGGTGTGTCAAAAACTTCTAATGGTTTTTGAAGAGAAGAAACAGTTGCTGGATTGGTCTTTTCTGCCAATCTAGAGAACTTCCATCTTTTGAGAAATGTTGTTTTGTGGCCATTGTTTTCTTGCCTTTGGTAGGTGGTTTGGACCTTGTCTGTGGAACTGCAGTGGCTTTTTCTTTTCCTTTACCCAATTTTTCTTTTGTTGTGTGTGCTGGTTCAGTAGACACTGACTTTTGACCTTGTGCTTTGGCTGCCTCTTTTTTTGCCTACCTTTCCCTAATCGTTTAGTGGAAGACATCCATAATGGATACCTTTTCTACATTTGGAGGGAATGGCTGATGTTTATGAGGTTCTAAAGTTGCATTCTCATCTAGTGAACTAAGCACTTCTAATCCTTGTTCTGATTTATCTTTGTGCTAAGTTTTAAATAAGGGGCCTTTAATTGGTTGATCAATCCCTGGTTGAGACTCTTCATTTGGAGGGCAAGGCTGGCAATCTTGCAAGTAGAGCCTTCAACTTGAAGACCAAGGCTTGTAACATGAAGAACGATCCTTCTACTTGGATAGCTGAACCCTCAACACCTTGTTCTGCTGGTGCAATGCTTGGTGTTGCAGAGGTATTTGCAACAACAAGTTCATAGTGCATTTTTCTTTTTCATTCATTTTGTTTTCCATTTTTGTTAGCCTTTCTTCTATTTTTTGAATTCTTGTCCATTGGTCTGTGAGCTTTCCATCAATTCTCATAAGGAGATTGAAGATTACTTCATTTGAAAATTAAGGTGGTGCTACCTCTGGTTGAGCTGGTATAGCAGAAACCTTGGGTGTTTTACTGAAAGTTTCTCCATCCAATTTGTAACCCATTTTTGGTAGACTACCTAAGTAGATAGCCCAGTCTCTACTTTTTCTTTGCATTAAGGATGTGGTGACATTTCCATGAGGCAAATTTAATTTCTCAAGCTTGCATGCTCATCTTATTCTCTCAATCATGATTCTGCGTAGATTGAGTACAACAACATTAAACACATGTTCCATCAGCCAAAGATCTTGGAGGTTGATGTAGCTTAAGCTTCCACTTCTGCCTTGGATATCAACTAGCATTGCTTTTTTAAGAGTACTTCTTTTTCTTCTCAGTAATTATTTCCCACTGAAAGGATGGATCATATTTCTTAAGGAATTCAAACTCTCCCTCATCACATTCAACTTTAAGTAGACTACATAAATCAGCAGCAGTAACCACAAATTCTTTACTGTTTAAAAACACATTCAGACCATAGTCAACATAATCATTAGAATCATCTAGTTCTTCCTCTCTTAATGCAATACAAGCATAAAATTCTTTCACTAAACTGGCATTGTAGGATCGATTTTTAAATGTGTTGAACTCTTTCAGTTTTAACTTTTCAAAATAGTTTGATAAACTTGTCTGAATTTTTGGGGTTTCATTGAAGCTATCCCAATCTATAAATTTACCACAAGTTATTAGGGCATTTTCAATTTTCTTGAGTCTTTCTTCATGTGATTTGTTCCTAAACTTAGAGAATAAGACTTTACCTTTCTTTAAGGAACTCTCTTTCTTTTTCTTTTTTTTTATACTGTCACTTTTCTTGGTTAGTGTTTTTCCAGTTTCCCTAATTTCAGGAGTATGCTGAATCTTTTTCTTCTTCTTCTACATTTCAATTTGTGAGCTTTCCTCTACTGGTCGTTTCCCCTTTTTCTTTTCCAAGATTCTTTAAACTATTCTGATTTTGTCATTTGGTTGGAGAGATTTATGACTTAGGGTTTCAGAAGTTTGAGAAGAGAAAGAGTTTCAATTTCAAGGGGAGAGGTTCGATTTTAGAAATAAGAAGATGTAAGGAAAATGGGTTAAGAGCAATTAAATTTTCTTCAAAAACTATTTGTCTTTCCCTATTTAAATTCAATAAGTAACTTCTTTCTTTTAAAATTTGAAAATTTCTCTCTAAACTTTGTTATTTGCTTAGGAAGTTTTTCTTCCTTGCTTTGTCACCCGGTAGACATTTTCTTTTCATTATTTTATTCTCCCTTCCCTTAGCTGACTGAATCTTATTATTTAAGGGGACATAATGCTTTTAGTTGGCTAAATGCGTCTCTTAGTCAATTAAGTGCCTACTGTTTTATGGGACAAAACTCAATAATTTCCTAAAGTTCTTGCACACTAACCATACCAAAATTCCTTCTAGTTTCACAAAATATATCTTCATTCAAAGGTTTGGTAAAGATATTAGCCAATTGATGCATTGATATATTGGTGTGTTATGCATTGATAGCCCATAGTCCCTCAATTGTTATTTAATCCATAAAATTTGGGCACAACAGCTACCTAGGGATACATATTCTACTTCTACTACAGACAAAGCCATTGAATTTTGCTTTTTGCTAGACCATGAAACAAGTAAACTATCTAGAAATTAGCAGGTTCCACTATTGTTTTTCCTATCTGTTTTGCTGCTAGCAAAATCAGCATCCGAATATCCAACAAAGCTAAGGGTTGATTCTCTAGAATACCATATGCCTAATGCTTGAATGTCTATGAGGTATCTAAATATTCTTTTAACAGCGGTTAGGTGTGATTCTTTAGGTCTAGATTGAAAACAAGCACAAAGGCATACACTGAATTGAATGTCAGGCCTGCTGGTTGTTAAATAAAGTAGTGAACCAATCATACCTCTATAGAGCTTTTGATCAACATCCTTTTCTTTTTCATCTATATCAAGCCTGGTGGATTGTGAGACCTCGATCTCTATAGACTTGTAATGAAAAGTAGATATAATAACAAGGACTAGGGGTAATTTCATCATTTTTCTTAGTGAGCTCCTAGAAGTAGGTTTCAAACAATATTTAGGCCTAAGTAGTCCTAAGGCATAAATGAATAATGAAAATAAGGGTAAAATAATGAAAAAAATAGAAATAGTGAGGATTTCCATAATATGGGCAAAATGGTCATTTTTCATCTTAGGTCAAAATTTTTAAATTTTCATGAACTCGAGTATTTTTAGACTATTATGGACCCGGTCCTAGTGTCAAAAGAGTAAAAAGATTGCACGAAGAAATGAAGGAAGATAAGTTAACTTGTTAAGGGCATTTTGGTAATTTAAACAAAACTAGATAAGCCTTAGATATAAATAGCTAAATTCCAGCAGCTTCTCCTCATTTTCCAGCAGCTTCTTCTTCCCATCTTTCTCTCCATCTTACATTTCTTCATCTTCTATGGGGGTTTTTCTTCAAGCTTCCATAACTTTTCAAGTTAGCCTTAAATTTTCATGCTTTGTGCACCTTTTCACAAGTTCGTTATGCTCTTTTACTCTTTCCCCTTAAAACCCTCAAAAGTCTTTCCACAATACTTTCTCTCACTAGTTGGAAATTTAGAGAGAGAAAGAGAGATTTTCCTTGATAGCTTGAGTATTCTTGAAAAGGAATTCAATTACCAAATTATCAAGGTGAGCAATGAAATTGAGTTGAATTTTTAAGTTGTTGATAATGGCTAGTAATTGGAGTTATGAGTTGTTTTATTGTTGAGGTTTGTTTATTTATTTCTAGTGATATTAGGGTGGAGAGAATAGATAACCACTTAATGGTAGTTGGAAGCTAGTTAGGAATAACTAGTAGAACATGATCTAGGCAATAGCTTTTAGAATTATGGTTATGTGAATTGAGTTGGTTTGTGATGCCATTGTGTGTGATAGGTTCCAACAAAGCCTCACATGTCCATTTGGAGCATTAGTTGAAGCTAGAGTCAAGTAAAAGAATCAACAAGACCAGTGAGTGAACTTGCATAAAATGTTTTAGGATTAAGGCATATGTAGTTGATTGAGACATTTTAATTGTTTTTCTATAAAAATGCATGGGAACAAGCCTTTAGTGAAATGTTTTTGTAATGTGGAACATGATTGTGACGAATCTATATACCTCTATATGATATTGATATATATATATAAGAATATATGATATGTATTGTTAAGTAATTTTGTGCAATTGATGTAACCGTGCATGTGCACAATGTGGGAGGATTCACATGCCAGTGATGACAAGGTGTGGGAGTGTGGAAAATGACATTAGTTGTGCACGATGTGGGGGTTGCACATGAGCTGGTAATGCGGTGGTGATATTTGTGGTTATATATGTGTGAATATATTTATGAAATAGAAAGTTTATGAATATGGTTTATGGTTGTAATGTATGTGAATCATGCATGTTGTACCTTGAAAAATGCTAAGTATTTTAATTTGAGTTTATTGCAGCAAATATGGTTTCCTTTGTGTTCAACAAAAACTTTTTTTTTATGCCCTGTTTTTGGCTACAGCCAGAAACTCTCAGGTGATTCTAGAATTCTGTGCACTATTTTTAATTTAATAACAATTTTGACCACTTTACATTTATAACTGGGCAAAGTGGTAAACACAAAAGTTGTACCCCAATTTCTTATCTTTCCAATGGTCTAAAAATCAGGTCAATTGGACCTCTGTACCTTGATATATTCTTAAAAAATCAAATCATATGCAAACCCAAAATACCTTTCTACTGCAGTGAGAGTGCTTTCAATTTGAAAAATATTTTAACCACCTTCCAGTTAGAACTGGGCAAAGTGGTCAACATCAAAGTTGTATCCTAGCCTCTTATTTTTCTACTGGTCTAAAAAAATCAGGTCAATTGGACCTCTGTACCATGATATATGCTTGAAAAACTGAACCATGTGCAAACCCAAAATACCTTTCTACTGCAGTGAGAGTGCTTTCAATTTGAAAAATATTTTAACCACCTTCCAGTTAGAATTGGGGAAAGTGGCCAGCATCAAAGTTGTATCCCAGCCTCTTATCTTTCTAATGGTCTAAAAAATCAGATCAATTGGACTTATGTACAGTGATATGTGCTTGAAAACCTAAACCATATGCAAATCAAGAATGCCTATCACTACAGCAAGAAATGTACTGTCACGTTGCTACTTTGCTTAGTTCTAATATAATTTTCTTTCAATCCTTTATCTTCATAATTGAGCATGGGGTTTTGCAACATTAAGAGTTTACTAATTGATGTTTGAAATAAAGGGTTTTAGTAAGAGGTTCAACTAAATTGCATTATTTTCAAAACAAATGCATCATGATTTTTAAATTTTCCTTATCATTGCGTGTTCCCTTCTTATGTTCACTCACTAAGTTTATACTCATTGTTTTCAACTTTGGTAGGTATCAATGGCATTTAATAGCTGCACACTCACTGTGGTCATTCCGCTAGAAGGCAAGGGTCATTTTTGGTTTGTGAATATGTTTATGTGATGCAAAGTACTAAGATACATGTCTTAAACACTCTATGTATATCTTGATTGATAATGCCACTATGAGTTGGTAATGGTTAATCATCTTTTGAGTTAATATAAATGAAAGTATTTGAAATTCATAGGTTAGAAACTATGATATATGACTTTAAGAGTAGTGGATGGAATGTTGGGCAGGATTATATATATAGGCTTGCTTGGGCTTAGTGGGCTATACCTATTGGGTCCAAGCGCCGATCATGGCCCGAAAATTGGGTCGTGACATGGATGGACTCATTGGCGTGCTGATTGGTTTTAGCTTCAGCATGTCAAACCTTTTGAGCATGTCTTGGAGGTATCCTTCTTGGCTGATAAAGATTCTTTCTTTATTTTGTTTAATTTGTTGTCCAAGAAAGAATTTTAGTTCTCCCATAGTCTACTTGCTATGCTAAAGAGTCAATATGCTTGATTCCTGTATATTGAAAGCCAGAAAAAGGTGCAAAGCATGCAATGTTCCAAGGTATAATGATCTCAAAACATGGATTTGTGTGAGAACAATTTAGAATTTCATTTCAACCATGCTTAGAACATTTTCAACATGTATGATCAAAGATTCTTCAAGAAAAACATGTGAACTCAAATTTTGGCTTTTATTGCTCATTGTTCACAAGTGCAAAAAAGTTGAAGTGCTCATTTAAAGAATCATGCCTTTAATATGCTCAAACACATTCAATTTACATCATGATGCATGATTATGACTTATAACATGTACAACAAGCATTTAAATAATGTTTAAGCATAATAAGCATCAAATTTAGCATTTTCTACAATTTTTCAACATATGGACAAAAATGCCCTTGAGGTCATACAAGCATTCATTTGCAATAAGATCAAGTTATAATAGCATTTTTAACCTAAGGCACACTTGTTCAAGTTTTATATCATTGAAATCATTATAGCCTCAAGCATTACAAGAAGATTTGCTCCTTAGCTTGAAAAATGCCATCAATGCCAAATTATCACACTCAAAGTCATGCTTAAGAAATCCTTTCAATTAATTTCATCAATCATGAGAGAAATACCAAGCAAAATGAGATTAAGTCAATTCATGTATCAAATCAATTTTGCTCAACCATGCTATATCATCAAAAACAATGTATCAATTTTAATCAAAGAGAATAAAAAGATTTCACAAGAAAATCAATTGATTAAGATTTAATCTTTCTTTGTAAACTTTTTCACTTGAAACATTCAAGATTAAACTTGCTATTGTGAAAAATCATGAGCTCAATATCACTCAATTTTGTTTCATTATGCTCTAAATGATTTATGAAATATGTATTGGGCATAATGAATCATGTATATGCATGTCAAGGGTCATTTGCAAATATCTCACAATTATGTGCCAAAAATGCCCTTATAGCCATTCAAGCTTACAAGCAAGCATGCACATCCAATAAGAACAAGTCACAAGTATTTTCATTGTGAAACAAACTTGTTCAATTCATAAATCATTCTAAACTTAGAGGATGATAACATTTATCTCATATAGGCTCATTTGCTTTAAAAGTACCAATAAAATAGTTAAAACTTTCAAGCTCATAATTAACCATTTTGAACTATTCAAACAAGTTTTAGAATATAGATCAAGATTGTTCAAATGGTCAACATATGTTAGGCACAAGGAAATCAAGGACAGTTTTTTTTTTTTACTCAATTTTCCTTGTCTTGGGCTACTTGAATAGTGTAAGTGTAAGTCATCAAGTAAGTTCATATTTCTATCACATTATCCAACCTTTAATGTTTCAAAATTATCCTCAAAAATCATTTTTCCTCAAAGAAGGAGTATGGAAATAATTTCACAAAACATGAGGAACTTTTATAGAAGCAATTTTTCATAATCAAGCAATCTTGATAAAACAGTTTTCTCAAGATAAGAATGATGATATATTTAAGATCAAATATAAGTACATACTTAATCTTTAGATTCATACTTTCTTGCAACTTATAACATGTATCATACTAAATCAAGTTGCATAGTCAAGATTTATCAACAAAGCTCAAAGAATTATGCACTTAATATTCAAGTAAGAATAGGCAACCAAAATTTTCAATGTAGAAAAGCAAACAGTTTTAAAAACCAAGCCAATTGTAAGAAACATTCAATAAAAAGGCAACCAAGATTCTCATAAAAAAAAATTTAGCATAGAAATCACCCATTTTTCTTCAATTAAGCTCTTGAGCATATGTCTCTTTGGTTTAGCTCAACCTACAAAAAAAATTTTTAGTTTTTCTTGATTGGTACCCATATTTTGATGGGTCTTTGAGGGTTAGCAGCAATATAAGATCCTTTTAGAACCCAAATATTTCTGCATGTTTCTTTTTCTATAACAATCATAAGATAAATGTCCAAGTTTTCCATAATTATAACATCTAGATGAGGCATTATGAAAATTTTTCTTGAGATATGTGTTTTCATCGATCTTTTATCCCTCAAAATTTTAAGATTAACCTTTTCTTCAATTGCCTTTTGCAGAGCTTCTGTCATGTTTTCCAGTTCCAATTTTAGAGTTTCAAAATCAATTTTTGAATGCACTAGTTCAACTTGCAGTAAATTTCTTTGCTCAAAAACTAAATTAAAATCATGCTTTAATTTTTGCAAATAAGTCTCAAGGAATGCAGTTTTTCTTTTCAAAGTTTTATATTTTGATGCAAGCTTTTCAAACTCATAGTAAAGACATTCATACTCTTCTTGCATTTCATCAATTGTGTAGCGACCACTCTCCGATCGCTATCGGCGTCCGAGACCTCTAAGAGATCCTACCAAGTCCCGAATAAGCCTATCTAGATTTTCTCATTAATCTACTACATTCAATCACCATATAATACCGATACTTCCATATGCTAATTGAACTATAAATATAAAAATCAATACAAACTTTTTGCCTTTTTATTTACAAGTTTATACATTAAAATCTAAAATTTCCAAATTTATATTTATATAAAAATTCAAAATTCGTTTACAACTTAATAAACGAATTGTAAAAATTTGACTTCTAGCAGCGGAGCGACTCAGAATAAAATGCTATGAGATGCCTTTACCTATCCATGGTGTACCGAACACACCGGTGACTACACGCTAAGCTGATCCCTGTCTGCAAAAAGAGAAATAATGGGGTGTGAGTCACATAGATTCAGTGAATATCATTGACTCCGTGAGTAGGGCGTAGATAGGAAACAAGCAAACGGCAAATCATTTGAATATAAAAATACAAGATTATGAAATCAATTTATTTCAAATAAGGGTTTTGTGGCTTATATCAAAATTGAGAATTTCATATAAAGTAAAACCATTTTCGAATCAAATCGATAATATTGGGCAAGCTCTCGCGAAATCAAACACTAATCGAGCGTATACGTTATTTACAAATCTCCTCACACATGAGGGAAAATTCACATGATAGTAAAATCAGGGGAGCTGCGAAAAATCGTTTAATTCCATTTCTCACCATGCTAAGAAACATAATTTAAAATGTTAAAACTTATTTCAATCCATGTAAAATAATTATATTTTGTCAAAAATAAATAACAAGGCTTATGACTTAAAAACCTGGCTCGTGCCATAAAAATCAATCTCTTACTCTGTCCTCAGGGATACCTTGGCTCGGGGCTATCCCAACCGAGACTGCCAAGGCTATTAGAAGTCATTTATGTAGAAACACATTTTTACATTTGAAAACACAACTAGTCCTTGGCGTTGGTTGAGTTCACCTTCACGTGGTGGTTCGGCGTGAAATGAACTCTAAATTGTTACCTCGGGAGTTACCCTCCACGCCTCTCGTACTGAGGTAAAATAATAACTGGGTTTATCATGCCCCTCTAATAGGCTGGTCCACAGAAACCCGCCACTACAGCAACTAATCCCACCAATCTAATAAAAGTCAACAACATGACATGGCGATGTTATCACTATTAAGCCTATCAAGGCAAAATCAACAGTGCATATATTTTTCACAATTACTAAGTCAGCCATTCATGCCAGTATTGTCATAAGGTAATCAATTTCAAAACAAGTTAAAAATCTCATTTCATTATAAAAATTGTCTTAAAAATCATTTACAACCTTGAAATACCGTTTAAAATTTATTCTCAAAACATTCGACATGAAATATAATAAAATCAATTGTCATTTTCATAAAATAAAATTTGGTGCATGAATTTCGAAACGTACTTCACATGGTAACTAGGCATCATAATCATGGATTCATACTACACAAGTATAAGGCACAATTTTGAATATAAATCCAATTGAAAAGCTTGTTTCCTAGTTTAAAAACACTTTACCTATATAGTCTATCTATAAATATATTCAAATTAACTTTCAAAACAACTCACATCCACAAAATACCTAAGATTCTACCAGCTCATGCTTTCTACAAATGTGCTCGTACAATAAATCATGCGTATACATATATATAGATAATTATGAAAATTTTTAAAATAGACACCCCCTACTCACCTTGTAATAGTGGGATGTTTCTTCATTATTAAATCATACACATATACCTTTATTCCTATTTATCGATCGCGTACTTCATTTGGCAAGCCTCCACGATAATTTTCCTAACATCACATTTAAATCCAATATACTTAATCTCACATTGTATGAGTAGCAACTTAATTAAAAATTCCTTAAACAACTTGCATATTTTTCATCTAAAATATACATAATATTTTTTTACTACCCATAAACCTTAAAATTTAATAATAGACTCACTATTGGGCCTCCTCTCCATGGACTTTTCTATTCCTCTTTGTCATTGGGCATTTTCTTTTCCTCTTAGCTATTGGACCTTGTCCATGTGCCTTTCCAATTTTCCTATTTGGACTAAGCCCATTTATTTTTTTTATTGGGCCTTGCCCATTTTTATTTTTCTACTTAGGCCATGCCCAATTTTATTTTTAATTTGGGCCATGCCCACATTTTTTTTCATCTCTTTTTCTTTTCTTTTTCTCTTTTTCTTTCTCTCTTCTACGTTGCTTTCTTCCTCTTTTCCAGCCTATTTCTCTCTCTTCTTCCTCCTCCCTTCACCACCATGGCTCCTCTCTTTCTTTCCTCTCAAAATAGGTCACCACAAGCTCAAATGTTTCATGGCATTAAACCTGAAAATTTCAATAGCTATACTGCCCCTTTTATCTCTAAATTTCAGCAACCAAACATCACCATTTTCAGCCACTAAAAACCTCAAAATTTCAGCAACTTCAAGCTTAATTTCTAGCATCAAAAACCTAAAATTTTCAGCACCTAAATCCCTTCAAAGTGCAGCCAAAACAACCCCTAACAAAGTGTAAAATATTTCAGATTTTCTTACCTCCATCAAGTGCAGAATTTCCTTCTCTTTTCTCTTTTTTTTTTGCTGCTAATTTCCTACACCTAAAACCAACCTCTTTCTCCTCCAATAGTGCAGCAAAATCAGCCTTCTTCCTCCCACAAAATTGTCGAATTTTTCTAGTTTCTTTCTTCCTCTCTTTCATGCCATTTCTTTTCTCCCTTTCTCTTGGTTTTTCTTCTTCTTTGTTCGGCTTTTTCTTTTCTCTTCTATCTCTTTCTTCCTTTATTCTTTTCCTTATATTTCTACCTTCCTTAGCCGACCCTTCTAGGCCTTTCTTCAAACTTCTTTTTATTTCTTTCATTCTTCTCTTTTGACCGGCCCTATTAGTCTTCTCTCCTTTATCTCTTTTATTCTTTTATTTCTTCTTTTATTTTCTTTTGTCTTTTCTTCCATCATTTGTTTCTTTTATTCTTTTATTTCCTTTTTGTCTTCATGCTCACTTTATTCCCTCATTATTAATTATCCAATTCATTCTCATAATATGTTTATTCCTTCCAATTAATTTAATTTCACATACTATACCTTAAACTTTATTTTATTTAACATATCTCCATTGAATTCTCATAATTTAAAATTAATTCTTCTAACACGTGTAAAAATTCTAATTTCCATCTATCTTCCTTCTATTACAAGTGTATAATCAAAATATTAAAATTGCACTTCAACGCAGTGTCTCCTTAATATTTAAATATTTTCTTACCACGTTAACTAGACTAAAATGCGCGTTGTACAATTTTCGTCGTTTTCGTTCTAAATTCTTCTTTACTTCTCCTCCCCCACTTAAATTAATTATATTTCATTTTTATGAGTAATTTTGATAATAAATAAAATATTAATATTTTAATATTATTTTATTTCAAAATTTTTCAATTATCTTTTTTGGTCCCGAAACACATTATTATGTCTCGATTTACCTCTGAATCATCTTTTAACTTACTAATTTGCCTCCGATAAAAATATTATTATTTAAATTGCTGTTTCTGCGCGTATGAAACATTTTATTGTTGAACGTTCCTTTCATCCTTGTCAGTCTTTAGCATGCTAATTCGCATCAAATGATCATTCCTTTGATCAATAAGGTCTTAATTATGTCCAACGAGGGTACGGGGTATTACAAATTGAAATATCATAATGAACTGAAGATAGCTCAAATTCATCATCTTTTGCCATTAAACATAAGCTTGCACTTTCTTCCACTTTCTCATTTAATAAATCTTCAAAGTTTATTTTCACATCAAAATTTCCTTTTTCCAATATATCAATTTTCTCTTAGTAAGCTTTAAAATCCTTTTCCAAATTTTCATTTTCTTTTTCCAAGTCAATTTTTGTTTTCATCAAAAATTTATTTTCAACATTGAATGTGGAAATGATTTTCTTGTTCTTCATATTCATTTTCTCAAACTCAAATGCTAAATCCTTAAAAGCATCATGTAATTCATCAAATGCACATGAATTAAGTTCACATGATGAAGAAGTTACCTTTATCTCTTCAAGAGCCATGAAGCATAATTCAATTTGATTTGAGTATTTATCTTTACTTGATTCCTTGTCTGCATTTGCCATGTTGCTTGTTGAGCATTCATTCTCACAAGAGTTGTCTTCCAATTCTTTTTTCATAGATGTTTCTGCATATAACTCTTCTAATTTTGGCCAAATTTCCTTGGCACTTTTGCACATGAACACTTTATCATATTCTCTATAATTAAGTGCACAAATGAGAGTATGCATGGCCTTAAAGTTGATTTGTACTCTCCTTATTTCAGCTCTTGTCCACTTACTTCTATGTTTGGGAATTTTCTCTCCATTTACCAAATTTGTAATCATTGGAATGAAAGGGCCATCAGTAATGACATCCTACATTTCATAATCTATTGCTTTAATATATACTGACATCCTAATACTCCAATAAGGATAATTAGAGCCATCAAACAAAGGTGGTCTGTTTGTTGATTGTCTTTTTGCAACTATGGATTTTTAAAGAGCCATTCGGATCTTCTCAAAGAGTGTTAAACCTTAATAATAGAGAACTTGCTCTGATACCACTTGTTGGTCCCAAATAAATGTGCTAGAGGAGGGTGAATAACCCTTTTTGGCTCTTACAAGAATTGACCTCTAAATGGAGACAATTGCAAGATAAACGAAACATTTAAAGATGAATAACAACTAAAAATAGAGTAAACAACACACAACAATTTATAGTGGTTCGATCCAAGACCTACATCTACTACCTTGATTGTCCAACCAAGGATTTTCAAACCAATCACTAAAAATAATGGAATTCATAAGCTTCTACCGAGCTTTTACAATGGCTTTTACCAAGCTCAACCATAACCTACAACAATGGCTTTTTAGGGGATCAACCAAAACCCAAAGTGGTTTTTCAAAAGCTCAACCACAACCTACAACAATGGTTTTTCATAGGATCAACCAAAACTCAACAACTAACTTTTCAAGACTAAGTTAGAACCTTTACACACAATCAAGCAATCCAAGCTTGAATAAATCCCTTATAGTGACTTGTTCACTCTAAGTATATAAAAAGAAAAGAAACAATAGTGTACCTATGATCACTAGGTTGATCTAAGTGGTACAAGTGAAGTGCTTTTCTCTAATGCAAAGATAGGAGTGAAGTGCAGCAGGTTTACAAAGGATTTTTGCTATTTTTGGAGCTCTCTTGAACTTGGAAGCTTTCAATTCTCTCATAACTTCTCAAAAAACTGATTTCTAACTATTGGAAGACCCTTTTATACTTGGAGAAACAACTCTAAAGGTAGTTTGGTAGTTTATGGCCGTTGGAAACAGTTGAGAGTTGATTTTAGTTGTTAATCTATCTTCTAGTGCTCTAGTTCAAATTATAGATAGAGAGCTCTTAGTCGACTATCTTCTTTCTTGGTTGACTAAGTTGGTTCTATCTTCTGGTCCAGATTTTGGTAGAAAGCATTTAGTCGACTAACTTATTTCTTGGTCGACTAAGTTGGTTCTATCTTGAAGTCTAGATTTTTGGCAGTAGCTTTTTAGTCAACTAACTCACTTTTCGATCAACTAAGTTGATTCTGTTTCTCAATACTCTTCAGCCCGTCATTTTTTCAGTTTGAATTTTAGCCAACCAACATTCTTCATTATTCAACTAAAGAGCTTTCTTCTTGTTAATCAATCATGTCTATTTAATCATTTGATTTTACATATACTCTTTTGAAGGATTGATTTGTTATTTGCACACAAATCTTGTCCTGCACACTCAAGTGGAAATATTGACACAAATAAATGGGAATGTTTTATTATTATCAAAAACTAATGGAGCAAACAGTTTGTGCCTTATATGTAAATTTGAGAATTTCTTATGCGTTGTAATCATTTCAAGAAGTATACCAAATCAAGGTAGGTAAAATTTACCACATCGAAACAGGTTAATAACCTTATTCAAATCAAATCATTTAAAGTATCGCATTAAAACCATTGTACGTAAAAGATTTCTGCCTTTGAAATCATTTGACATTTTACTTAAATCAAATCAATAAAATCAAGCAAGCTCCTATAAAATCAAATATCATTTAATCTTATCCACAAATCACAAATCGCCTCTTACACGATGAGTTAAAATTCATATCACAATATAAACAAGGGAGCTGTGGAAATCGTATAATTCCGTTTTCACCATGCGTAGAATTATGAGATTGAAAACCCAAAGAGATGTCACTCTCGAGTAGGTAACAATAATAAAACTTGTGGTCCTGCTACCACGTAATAACATCCAGGATCCTTACTCCACCGGATCCCATATGCCATGCTAGTTTCAACGATATTGGCCGACATCAGAGAATCAAGCGGTAACAACTGCGAATATCACTTATGGCCTAGCCACATATAATAACCCATGGCCTTACATCATATATCACAAACCATGGCCCTGGCCATGTCTAACAGCCTATAGGCGACCCAATGGTTCTCTAGCTAGAGCTCACTCGTGTACGAGGGTCACACTTAACTGAAGTGACAATAAACCTATTATCGAATCTCCTGGTTTAATAAAACCAATTAAAAATCCAAATCAAGTTTTCAAAGGACCATTTCAAATCTTTTTCAAAATACGATCACAGTATCATGATAAAACCCCCTTTTTATATGACTTTATATCATAAACCTTTGCATAAGATTTTCATATCGAAATGGCATTGTGAATATATGATTAAATTCATGAATGCATACCACACAAACAATAAGGCACATTTCAAATATAAATCATATTGAAAAGCTTGTTTCCCCATTTAAAACACTTTATGTATATAGCTTATACATATATACATAATCAAAGCATTTTCAAACGTTTATGCATTTACAAAATACCTAAGATTCTACTAGCTCATGCTTTCCATAAGTTTTCTTTTAAAGTAAAGCATACGTATATATAAATAGGTACGGGAATTTTAAAATAGACATCCTTTACTCACCTTATCATAACAGGATACTACATCGCTATTTCTACTTGCCGATAGCTCGTTACTTTCTCCGGCACACCACCACAGCACAATACCTTACTTTTGCACTTCCTAGCAACAATCCAAATTCAATATCTTTAGTGTATATCATTTCCACTTCTCTTTCTCATTCAATCATGAATCCTTATTCAACCAACTTATATCTTGACACATTTTTACCAAAGTTACTTTTATCCTTTGCTTGCGTAATTCTTTAGATTATAAATACTGGTAACTTATTTATGACTCTAGCACACATATTAATCTTTTCCAAGGATATTTATCAAGTTCACCATCATTTCCACACCAATAACCTAGCATATGGCAGCAACTATAATTTTACTTCCATCAAGCATTTTCTAAGTCCACATGTACCACAATTTACACTTACATGCTATCACCAATCATAACATCACTATTCATTCACAACCATTTAACATGCAATCCAAATACTACCAATCAATCAATTCTTGCACAACACAATGTAATCACATTGCATACCTTACCACTTTTCTCTCACCTTAATTCCACTGCACACCTAGGGTTTTGGTGGCTTGCATATCACCAAATTTCCTCCAAATGTAACCGATCTTTGCTGCCACAAGCACAAACAATCAATATATATCGTATTTTTCCTTTCTAGTTGTGATATAGAGGTTAAAACACTTAACCAACACTTAATCTAGCTTAAAATCACCATGCATGCCTCAGGTTCCTTGAATACTTGTAGATTCTTGCTACCACAAACAAAACCTCACATGATAATTGGTTTAAAAGGCATGTATTCAAGAAAAACAAGAATTTCTACCTTTCTTACCTTGAAATCTACAAGCCAAACCACCAAAATCTTTTCAAACTTCAACAATGGTGTGTCGGTAGGGATGAAAACCTCTCAGTTTTCTTTTTCTCCTCCAAGGCTTTCTCACCTTCTTTCCTTCCCTTTTCTCCTGTTTTACTTTCCTTTCTCTTTCTCTCTTTTATTTTTCCCTTTTTCTTGCTCTCGGGTGAGATTTTGTCAAGCTCTCCTTCTTTTTTTTTTCTTCTTCCTCTCAGGTGGAATGTTCCAAAGCTTTCTTTCTCTCTTTTTCTTCTTCAAATGGCCGGCCCCTAAGCCTCACCAAACCTTATTCTCATGTCTCTTTTATTTTTAAATTTTTGTATTACATTACCACTCATTTATACCAATGCATTCTTTTTTTTAATTGTTTACTTGGCCACCTTCATGAACCAATTAAAACACATGCATTCCCATTCTTTTTAATTTCATTTGGCCAACTTTCAAGACCAATTATAATTCATGTACCCATTTCCTTTTAATTTTCATTTGGCCATTTTTCCAACCAATAAGCTTTCATGCACCAATTTCCTTTATTCCACATTGACTAAATATTCATCCTTCATTATCCTTCATTTCTTTATTCCACTAATCATATTTCATGCACAACTTAATCTTATATTTTATTTGGTTTTCTACTAAATTATTTAAGTCAAATACACATCACATCTTCCTTTGTTTATTTGGCCAGCTAATGCACCAATACCATTGCATGCAAAATAGATTTAACCTTTTTTTATTCTTTTTACTTCACATGGTGGGGGCCCCACATGTCCCCCACTAACTTTCTCGCTTTGGCATGCCATCATTTGCATGTAATAGTGAATTTTGCATGCAAATTCCATCACTCTACATAATTTAACTTCCCTTTGTTAGTAAATTTCCACTAAACTTCAAAATGTGGTAATTGCACATAAGTACTCAACTTTTCCTTATTTACCATTTGTCCCACCAAACTTTCCATTCTTTATAATTTAGTCCTCAATCATTTCTTTAATTTCAATTGCTTCATATCTTCCTTCATTTACATGTATACAATTAAAATATATAATTTGCTCCCCACCCGGACATCACCACAAGATTTAAATATATACTTACCCGCGCTAGCTTTATGTAATAAAAGGACATGAGCCCCACTTACGCCGTTCTTTTCCGAGATTCTTTCGTTCTTCTCTTCCCTCACTTAGATTAGCTATATACTCCTCTTTCATGACTAATCCCGACATAAGATAAAATATTAATATTTTAATATTATTTTATTAATAAAATATTATTTTATTTTAAAATTTTTCACTTGTCTCCTTAGGTCCCAAAATGTCTTATTATGCTTCGATTCACTTTCAAATCACCTTTTAGCTCGATAATTTATCCTTGATAAAAATATTATTATTTAATTGATTTTTTCTTGGTGTGAAATATTTTATTTTAAAATATTCCTTTCACCCTCCGCTTGTCAAGCCCGACCCTAAATTATCTGACATGACATTTATACATATGTGACATCATGCCTGCATATCTGAATAGCCCGGTAGAGTTGATAGAAAGCCGGTGTTGTACTTAAAAGTACAAATAGGTTGATTTATGCCTCAAACTAATAAAATAGAGATTTTAAAGTGAAATAGGAAATTTCACAGTCCAGGGATTACTCGAAACAGTAATTCAGAGTTCGATGGCCAATTTGGAGTCAATCGAGAAAATTGACCGATTAGGGGCAAAACGATCATTTTTCAATTTAAGGACAAAATGGGGATTTTTAATAAAGATTTTGATTTCAAATGACTAAGAATAATTATATGGAATATAATATGATTATTGGAGCATAATATGAAATTTAGCAGTGAAAACTTATGATTTTTGATATTTTCGAGATATATGGGCAAAAAGGTAATTTTCACCACTAAAGGATCAAACGGGAATTTTTAGAAAGAATTTTGGCCACATTTCATTAAGATTAATCAATTGAAGTGTTATTTGAGGTTAAAAAGTGAAAATTATGTAATTTCGATGCATTTTGGAGTATAGGGACAAAATTATAATTTTTTCATCCCGAGGGCAAATCGGTAAATTTTTTACCCCAGCGCTTGTCAAGATCAAGGGATTTTGTTTAACAATGGAATGGATAAATAGTGAAATATTTGTGGTGGAAAATTTAGAAGAAAAAGTCAAAAAGTAAAAAAAAATGGGCCAATGGCATTATGCCATGTGGCAAGTCATTTTAATTTATTATTAAACTAATAAAATCACCCTATAACCCTCACTTTTTCTCACCAAACTCAGCACAAACCAGATTCAAAGGAAAAGAAAGGAAACAAAGGGGGAAAAACCAAAAACTAGCCAAAAATCAAGAGATTTCAAGTTGTTTTTCAAGATTCAAGCAAAACCAAGGTAAGATTTCTTTAGATTTACTCTAACCCTAGCTTACCCATGCTTTAGCTTTCATTTTTCATGGCTGAATGATGAGTTATCAAGCTGAATTTCATGAGGCCGAATGGGTATGAGTGAGATTTAGTAATGGGAATTGCTTAAATTTGAACTATGTTAAGGTTTAGTGATAGTCAAGCATAGTTATGAACAAAAATCTAAGAAAAACATTTAATTCCTCTAGGGTTCTTTGTTGGTCAAATTATGTGGGCTGAATATCAAGGAGGAATTGTTTGAATTTCAAGGAAAATGGATTGGAAAAATAAAGGATTAAGTGAAAATGTGACTAGGAAAAATTACGGTGTTAGTACACTGTAATGTCTGAATTTTTATGTGAAGAAATTGGAGGATTTCAAAGCTGAAATTAAGTTAATTGATATGTGATTAGTGAATTAAGGTTTTAGAAGAGAAATTGATTAATTTGGAGGTGATTTAGACACAATCGTCAATTAATCGGGCAATCGATCGAAATTAGTCAATACCGCATTTTAGCGAATTCAGACGCGTTTTGCATTTGCATATCATGCATTAGTCATTTAAATTAGTTTATAACAATTTAGGGATAAATTAGTAAATTCCTCGACTTTATTATTTGTCAAGGTGGTGAGACGTCCGAAAAAGGCAAGGAGATTGTGCCTAAGGACCATTAGTCTGAGTGCACCCGGAATCCGGATTTCTCGATAACTGTGAGTGAACATATTATCACTTAAATTATCTGAAGTGATTTATGTCTGTTTTTGGTAAATTTTATGAAATTTGTATTTCCCTGATAAATTTATATATTTTAAAAATAATGGAATTAAATAAAATTATTTCATAAATTGTATGAAAATCTACTGTGGTTTTGAAAAATAGAGTACTGGGAGACCACTATTTGTTACATGATAAATTATATTTTTAAATCAATTTGGCTTATGAAATGTGGTATGATTGGCTACTAGTTTATTGTGTTGAAATCTATGTGAACTGTTGTTTGCCGTGCAAGCTGTTTAGAAATAAATTAGCCTAGTCATGTTGTTAAAATTTTATTAATTAGTGGATAAATATCTGCTGCAGTAGATGGATTTTCGTGGACCAGCCTAATTAGAGGTGGCACGATAAAACCCTTATATACCGATATCTCAATTGTAGAGGCGTACAGGGTTATTTAATTGTCCTGAGATATGATAGAATCACTTCACGCTAAACCACCACGTGAAGACGAACTCAACACCGCCAAGGATTGGCCATATTTTTGGTAAAATTATAAATTTGAATGACCTTGGCAGACTTGGTTAGATGCCTCGACCAAGGTATCCCCAAGTATGTATTTAATGGCACGAGCCACGATTTTGATAAATCATAAGCCTTATTATTACTATTATTATTATCATATTTGTTATTTTGTGAGTAAATTAAAATTACTCGCATTAGTTTAAATATGTTTTCATGTTATGAAACCCTTCGATATGAAAAGATTTTCTTTGTCTCCTATTACTCGCCTTTAGATATTTTAGGAGATATTTGTTTACTCACTGAGTTGTGTAAACTCACCACTCTCCCTGCCAACATTTCAGGACTAGACTAGTTGTAGATAGTTGTACTTGCAGAGGACGACAGTTGATTTTTGCAACTTCATCCGCAGTAGGTTTCTGTCCTTCATTACTTTTATATATTTGTGGGCCCATGAGTCGTTGTAAATTTACTGCATACTCTACTTATTTGTATTTTAGTGTGAAAGATTTTATTTTGTATTTACGCTATAAAACTTATTTACTGAACACTATGTAAATATTGTTTTATAAGGAATTGCAATATTTTGATAAATATTTTTATTATATTTATATTTCGATGAAAATGACATAAAATGCCTTTGTGAGTCGAAAGTCACATTATGAATATTATGAAATGGAAATTTGTTAAAATGTGGTGTTTGATGACTGTCACTCATAAAGGAGTTAAGGACACTAATACGAAAGCCTTGCGGGGTTTTGGTCGGTATTCGGGGTATGAATGCCTATTGAAACGTCACGGCGGTTGTCACAAGCCCGATGGGAGTTCCAGGTCGTGACACCGTCGCTCTTTAACATGTGAATTCACATTAATTAGTCCTTCATCTTATCGCTATGGTTACTTTGACTACTATATGGGGGTACGAGGTGTTATAGAAGCCATCTCTTTTAATAAACTGTCAGACCTGGTCCTAGGATATGCTTATTATGTCGTTTATGTACTTCACAGCACGTTCCCATATTGGAATGATTGGAGAAATCATTAAAGGTCGACATTTCACCTGGTGTTATGAGTAAGCTGATTAAAGCCTCGAACTGATCTAAACAGAGAATTGAGGACGAATTTGAGAAAACTAAAACCTCTGGATTGACTCAAAATAGTGATTCGGAGTTCGAGGTCTGATTTGGAGTCAATTGGGAAAATTGATCTACAAGGGGCAAAATGGTCATTTTGCCACCTAAAATTTAAAGTTTGTTATTTAATGAGAATTTTGATCAAGATTAATCATTTGAAATATAATATGATTATTTGAAGCATAATATGAGGTTTTGCAATGAAAAATTTTAATTCCAAGTATTTTTGGAACACAAGGGTAAAATAGTAATTTTACCATTTAAGAACAAAATAGGAATTTTTTAGAAAAGATTTTTTGGCCCCAATTGACTTATTTGGAGTATGATTTGGGTATTGGAGTATGATTTGAGGTTTAGAAGTGAAGAAAATTTTAATTCTGGTATAATTTGGTGTATAGGGGCAAAATGGTAATTTTACCACACTAGGGGCAAAACAGTAATTTTGCACCCCCAGAGCAATTTTCCAGCACATGGTCTTCACCCATCATCATTTTTTACCTTTGAATAATGTGTGGTGGAGATTTAAAGCTTAAAAGAAAAGAATTTAAAAATAGACCAATGAATGGGTGCCATGTGTCAAGCTTTAGATATTTTATTCTTTTCCATATAAAATCAACCCATAAAGCCCCATCTTCTTCATTGGAGTCAGCCAAAACCAGCAAGAGAGAAACAAGAATAAAAACACAAACCCTAGGTGGGAAATTCAAGAGAAAAGTGTGGATTTTCAAGGAAATCAAGTGAAAAATGTAAGATTTCTCCTATTAAACTTGAGATTTTTTTTTCCCATGCATTTTCCCTTAATTTTCATGGTTGAAAAGCATACTTTCATGGTGAATTCATGGCTGGTCAAAATGGGTATGGAGAGAGAATGATCTTGGATTGGTTTAATTTTTAGGTATGTTAGTGAATTTAGTTAGTTAATCATGTTTAGGAAGTAAAACAATAAGAAAAATTTCATTTCCCCCACAATCCTTCATAGGCCGAATTTCATAGTGAGTGTGTTGATAATGAAATGATTTCATTTCAAGTGAAATGGATTAGAAAATGATGAATTTTAGTGTGGAAAAGTAATAGGAAAAATCATAGTGTTAATGCACCATTATTGGTCAAAAATTTCAAGAAGAAAAGTGAAGATGGTTTTGCCAAATTTTAGGTTATTTGGCTTGTGTTTGGTGATTTGAGGTATTTTGGATATAATTGGAGTATTGAAAGTGAAATGGATCAAATTGGAGTTGAATTGAAGGTTTTAGGAATTTACATTGTGTATGGGCGAATTGGGTCAAACATCGCAATTAAGCGATTGTCCAAACATTTCATACCCAATCTCATGCATACATATAGATATGAGCCTGAATTAATTAATAATGGTTTGACACAAATTATTGAATTCAATGTCACGTATTATGGATAGGTGGTGAGCCATTTGACACGAGTAGGAGACTGCACCCGCGAACTGAGCATAGGAGTAATTATACTCCTAATATTGTGAGTAAACTTATTATCGTCTTAATTATCTAGAGTAGTTTTATTCAATTTTGTGATTTTATAAAACAATGGTTTAAATGGTAAATAATTGTGTTTTATGGGAAAATGTGATTTTTAAAATGATTTTATAAATTTTCTGGAAAAGTGAATAATGGTTTCAAAAATAGAGTAATTGGAGACTGCCTGCTTATGTTATAAATTTCTTATTTTAAATTGAATGGCTTATGGTAACCTTCGCGTGAGTGGCTGGTTTTATAATATATTAAATATGTAAATTATTTTATTCACCTGGATAGGCGGGGTAAAATTTTGTCAACCATGTCATGCGACTGAGATTTTATTGTTATGGTAGGGTCTATTCTACACTACAGTGGCGAGTTTCCGTGGACCAGCCTATTAGAGGAGCATGGTAAACTAGACTGTTTCTTACCTCAATAGTAGAGACGCGAAGGGTATCTCCTGATGTGAGGTTAGAGTTCACTCCACGCCTAACCACCACGTGGAAGTGAGACTCAACCAACGCCAAGAAACGGGTGTAGTTTCGAGATGCAAAAAGATGTTTTTGTGTACATGAATTTTCACAGCCTTGGCGGACTCGAATGGATGCCCTGGTACAAGGTATCCCCAAGTACAAGTTTTGGCATGAGCCAAGTGTTTTTAAGAAATTCATAAGCCATGTTGAGTAATGTGATAAAATATAATTGTTTAAATGGGTTGGAACGAATTTATATGTTATGCATCACGTCTTGTGATGGCATATTTTTATTGTCTCCTTTTACTAGACTTTAGATACTTTAGATGGTATTTCTTTACTCACTGAGATTATGTAATCTCACCCTTCTTCCTATCCATTTTTTAGGCTCAAGACAGTTTGTTGATAGTTGATTAAGACAAGAATTAATCTCAGAGTTGCATCTTAGAAAGTAAGAGTTCACAGTCCTATATCTTCGTAGTCAATTGGGGGCCCACGTGTCACTATAAATGAAACTTCATACTCTGGTTACCTATAGCATTGTATGAAAGAATTATTTTGCTTTTACACTGTAAAAATGATTTACGGATATTTCTATAAATATTGTTTTATAAGAAAAGGAAATATTTTATTAAATATTTTTATTTTAATCAACTAGTTATAATTTCTTCTAAAATGATAGTTTTAGACATTTAAAATTATTTTCGGTTACGAAATATGTGTTTTTCACTCACGCACTACATTTTGGTCAAGTTCGAAATTTTTGAGAAAACAAATGACCAAAATACCCTGTGAGGTAAAAATTATTTTTCCACTGTTTCGAGTATGAAAAAGTTTAAAATCCTTTGAGAATGAATGTTTGGTGACGAATGCTCACAAGGGAGGTAAGAAAGCTGATACAAAAGCCTTGCGAGGTTTCGATCGGTGTTCGGGGTATGAATACCTATCGAGATTTCACGACGATTGTCACGGGCTCGGTGGGGAGTTTCGGGTCGTGACATAAATCATGTGCCTTATCAATAGATTTTGCCATCAGTGCCCTTCCTACTGCACCATCAATGGTGGTTCTAATTAGTCCAAGCAAACTATTATAGAAAGTCTGTTCTTGCAACCATTTAGGTAACCCATGGCGAGGACATCTTCTAAATAAAGCCTTATACCTCTCTTAAACCTTATACAGTGATTCTAAATCAAATTGCACAAATCAGGTGATATCATTTTGCACCTTTGCTATCTTAGCTAGTGGAAATAACTTAAACCAAGAATTTTTGAGCCAAATCATCCCAAGTACTAATGGAACCAATTGGAAGCGAATTCAACCAATTCTTTGCTTTGTTTCTCAATGGAAACAAGGAAAGTCTCAATCTAATGGTATTATCAAAATGCCATTGGTCTTGAATGTATCACAAATTCTAGCAAATTCACAATATGTTCATTAAGATCATTATTCAATAGTCTTTTAAACTGACTTAAAGTCTAAATGATCTAAATGATTACTAGCTTAATCTTTATGTTTTGGCTTGGATGCTAAAATTAAGGCCTTGTATGAGAGGTATAGCATATTCTCGCAAGGACTTATTCTCTTCTTATTGATCAACCATTGTGTCGTAGCGAGTTGAAGCTTGTAGATTTTCCCTATGAAGTCTATGAAAGGGCTTTCAATTTTTGGATCAAAAGGAACAATTTCCAAATTTCTAACTCTTCGCATATAACAACCAAAAGTACCTAAAAACAAAAAAAAAAGTTTGAATTAAGACTAAGATTGGTTGGTATTAATATTAACAAAAATTATGAAAACAATTCCCCAGCGATGGTGCCAAAAACTTGTTACCGAATTTACCATGCAAATGCACATATCGTTAACAAGTAATATAATGAAAAGTAGAATATTGTTCCCATGAGAAATTGCACCAAAATTTTGCTGAGTACTAAAATTTACACAACTTAATCTTACTCAAACAACTGAATTCAAAATTACTAAAAACTAAAACTAATAACAAGAATAGCAATTTAAACTATAAAAATCAATCAAACAAAGTCTCGAACTACAATATCCCCTTAACATTTTACATAAATCTTTTCTACTCTCTCTATACTTACTAGACAGTTGAGTTGTTAACCTAGAGTTCTAATATATTTATAAGTCTCTTCTAATGTTCTTATAAAAATATTTCTCTCTTAACCAATCTACTATATGTCTATGCAAATTGAAATTAAGAAAGACTCATTAAGCTTAGACTCTGATTATGGCTACTTATGACATGTAACAGTATTCCTACCCTACACGTGAATCAAATCAATCATCTCACGCAATTGATATTGAACAAGTGCTATTTCATTAAAGGTTCACATTAAACTTCCTTTTCTAGTTACTTTTAGGTTACCCTATTTATCTAATTGGTGACTAGTCAATCAGACGCATTAATCACAAGACTAAAATAAATAACTTAAACTATCACAACCCGGAACTCCCATAGGGCCCATGACAACCGTCATGACGTTTCGATAGGCACTCATTGCTCGAAATGCCAACCGAAATCCCACAAGGCTTAGCATCAGCTTTCGCATCTCCCCAGTGAGCAATAGTTATTAAATCTCACATTTCAAGAAATCATAAATCGTTTCCAAATTAAAATAATAAAATATTATTTTTCGACTCATTGGGGCATTTTCGTCATTTTTTTTCAAAAATCTCAAAACCTGCTAAAAATGTAATAGGTGAGTAGAAAACACATATTTCATGATTAAAAATAAATTTATGATTCTAAAACGTTCGTTTGAAGTAAAAATTTGACTATTTGAATATAATAAAAATATTCAATAAGATAAATTATTTTCTTATAAAACAATTTTTGTAGAGCTATCGGTAAATGAATTTTTATAGCGTAAAAGTTTAATATATTCACTCATACTATAATACAGAGAACCAAAGTATAAAATTTGATTTTCAGTGATATGTGGGCCCATGACTAACCAAAAGCATTGGAAGCCGGGAACCTACTATATCCAAGGGTGCAAGTTCACGCACTACCCTGGACAAAATTTACTATCTCTAGACAACTCCAGCTTGAAATGGATGGAAGGGAGGGTGGTGAGATTATAAAATTTGAGTGAGTAAACAGATACCATCTAAACTAACTAAAGGCGAGTAAATGGAGACGATTAAAATATATCATCATTAAATGATTCGTAACATTTCAATTCCTTTCACTTGATAAATTAAATTCATTATGCTTGAAAAATTAATATGGCTTATGATTTCTAGAAAATCATGGCTCATGCCATAAAAGCTCATACTCGAAGATACCTTGATCAAAGGTAGTCAACTGAGTCCACCAAGGTTGTTAAAATTTCATAATTTCTCCAAGACTCAGTCATTCCTTGGAGTTAACTGAGTTCGCCTTCACGTGGTGGTTTGGCGTGAAGTAAACTCTGTCATACTTCAGGACAACCCTTTACGCATCTACAACTGAGATAAAAATATATAGGGGGTTTTACCGTGCCACCTCTAAATAGGCTGGCCCATGAAAACTCAGCTACTGTAGTAGTTAATAATCCACCAATTAAATAAACATTTCAATAGCATGAATTGGCAATTTCATTGATAAGCAATTTATCAGTACAAAGCAGGCAATTCATATTTTTTAGTACAATCAACAAGTTAGCCAATCATGCCATATTTACCATAAGCCATTTAGCTCATATCACAATTTTATAACACAACAAATGTCTCGAATTACTCTAATTTCAAAACTATTGTTCGATTTCCAATTCAATTTATAAAAATTCATTTTTATTTTATAAATTCATATTTTTCTCATAAAATGAGCAATTCACCAATTTAAAATTCATTTTTCACAAAATCACTAAATTGAATAAAACTACTCTAGATAATTAAAGTGATAATAAGTTTACTCACTGTATCAGGAGTAGATATACTACTAGTCCTGATCCTCAAGTACAATGTCTTTACTTTACCAGTATAGCTTGCTCACCCCCTATCCACAATGCACAGCAAATAATTCACTGAATTGGTGCTAATTCGATATAAAATTAATCTAAATTCTATATGAATGCATGAAATGCTCAGTAACCGTTTAAATTCGGTGTTGACCTAATTTGGCCTATCACCCGATTTAATGGCCAACGCGTTCAATTTAACTCCAATTAACACTATTTCTTTTCCAATACTTCAAACCACCAAATACAATCCAATTTACCAAAAATTCAACATATCAACTGTGAGACCCTGTCGAATTTGTTAAAAGTCGATATTGAGGTCCAGTTTGGAGTCCATCAGGAAAATTGACCGATTAGGGACGAAACGATTATTTTACCATTTGATGATAAAATGGAGATTTTTAGTCGAGATTTGATCACATTCGACCAAGACTAATTATATGAAATATAATTATGATTATTGGAGTATAAAATAATGTTTAGCAGTGAAAAATTATGATTCTCGGTATTTTTGAGTACAAGGGCAAAATGGTAATTTTACCACTAGAAGACTAAACGGGAATTTTTTAAAAAATATTTTTGCCCCATTTGATTAATATTGATTAATATTAGTGTTATTTGAGGTTGAAAAGTAGAAATAATGTGATTTCGGTATATTTCAGAGTATAGGGGTAAAATCGTAATTTTACCATCTCAGGAAAAGCGGTAATTTTCCACCACCAGAACATTTTTTCCAGCCATGGTCATCTTTTATTCACATCTTGAATTTGACTAATCATGTGGTGGAAAATTTTGGAAGAAAAAGTAAAAAAAAGTTAAAAATGGGCCAATGGCATTATGCCATGTGGCAAGTTATTTTATTTTATTATTAAAGCCTAAAAATCAGCCATTAAAACCCATTTTCTCTCTCTGAATTCAGCATAAACCAGATTCAAAGGAAACAAAAGAGAACAAGGAGAAAAACAAGAAAACCTAGCCAAAAATTTAAGAAAAAGTGTGATTTTCAAGGAAAATCAAGTGAGAAAGGTAACATTTCTTCACTTTTGCTTATGATATACAATACCCATGCATTTCTTTCCATTTTCTATGGTTGAAAGGCATGATATCATGATGAATTCAATTCTGAAAAATGGGTATGGATGAGGATTTGATGTTGGACTAATTCGATTTTAGACTATGTTAGTGGTTAGAGATAGTTTAGCATGTTAGTAAGCAAAACAACAAGAAAAAACTTGATTTTCCCCATGAATCTTCAAAGGCCGAATATCCTAGGCTATGTGTGGAAAATGAGATGATTTCCTTTCAAAAGAATGATTTCATTTGAAATGAAATGAATTGGAAAATGACGATTTAAGGTGAAAAAGTTAAGTAGGAAAAATTATAGTGCTAATGCACTGCAATAGCTGAATTTTTCCATGAAGAAATGGAAAAGTTTTTACGCCAAAATTGGCACTATTTAAATGGTATGTGGTGAATTAAGGTATTAGAAAAAGAATGGTGCAATTTGGAATCAAATCGGATGCATTGGCCAATTTATTGGGTAATCGGCCGAATTAGGTCAACATTGCGTTTAAGCGGTTGACCGAGTATTCTATGCATCCGTATAGAAATTAGGTTAATTTTATACCTAATTAACACCAATATAGTAATTAAATTATTGTGCTATTTGTCAAGGTGGTGAGCCCTCAGATAAAGGCAAGAAAATCACACCCGAGGATTAACAGTCGAAGTGCTCGAATTCGACTGCCGAAAAACCTGTGAGTGAATTTGCATCTCAAAAATGGTTTTGGGAAATGTGAACCTATTTGAATAAAATGCTTGAATGATTTTATTCAACCTTCTTTGAAAAGAACGGGTACCATGGGAACAAGCTTTTTATGAAATATTATTTTATTGATGTGAAATTTGATTTTGTTGAATATTGCTCATCTATATGGTGCTTATATGTATGGTTAAGAAATTTATGTGAATTCGATATAATCGTGCACGTGTGAAGTGGGAAATTCGCATGCCTGTAATGGTGTGCAAAGTGAGGACGGCGATACGTAATGCCCACGATTTCCTAGAAATTCTGAATTAAGCAAAGTGGGGACGACGACACGTATTGCCTACGATTCCTGAAAATTATCATGCATGAACTTTGGTGAAGCGTGATTCGCTGTCCAGGGGCTTGCAGGGACGGCGATACGTAACTCCTGCAAGTGCTCAGATAAATGACTCTTTTACCACCAAGGACAGTGATGACTTGGCAATATATATATGATTGCTCATGTCTTTGTGTATATATGTGTGATTGTGTGGTATGCGAATTGCCTTAAATTGAGAAAAAATGGGATTAACACGAAACCCTCATACGGTTGAGTGAAACCCTCGTGCAGCGACGGGTTATGATTTCACTTCGGGGATTAACAAGAATGCCTTCCCGCTGTAGCGATAATTGTCGATTTTGCTATCTAGCTAGAATAAATCCTGGGTAAGTCGAAAGGGTTTAAATATTAGTTAGATCAAAAATTGTCTTGTTTTCAACCGGTGCATCATGATTGTCAAATTTCCTGATTGAGATTGCTTGTTCCCTTCTAATATTCACTCACTGAGTATTATACTCACATTTTATAAAAATTCATGTTTTCAGATCAAGAGACTGTTGGACCCTAGATCGAGGAGTCCCCGTAGTGCATCTCCTAGGTATGTGTCTGGCATTCGATAGTAATCTTTTTTATTGTAAATGTCTCCGCTGGAAGTCATGGGTCTTTTTGTATTGTGAATACACTCAAACAATGTAAATATGTGTATGCAATGTAAATTGCTAAGTATATGACTGGTATAGTGCATGTATATTATTATCGATAATGCCATTGTGATTTAGCTATGTTCACACCCAGGAAAAGGTGTGTGTATGCACGATATGATAAATTTGTTAAGCAAGGGTAAATGGGTAGGCTTGCTTGGGCTCAGTGAGCTATGCTCATTGAGCCCTTGCGCCGATCATGGCTTGGGAATTGGGTCGTGACATCAACCTACACAATTCTCCTTGAAAATTTCTGCCATGGTGGCTGCATTCACACTAAATTTTTTCCTATTTGATTTTCACACCGCAAATCATCAATTCTCAACCAATTCACTTAATACCAAATCAATCCACTATCAAAACACTACAAGGCAGGTTCGGCCATGAAGGGTTTCCAAAGTTCATGTAATTTTCTTCACTTATTTTCACACTACACATCACTAATCACCTAAAAACACTAACCTAACAAGATTGCTAACTAAATTCAAGCACAAATTCTCCTCCCTTATGTACGGTCAGCATAATACCCATTTACAAACTTTGATTTTCAGCCATGGAAATGAGAAAATAAGGCATGGGTAATATAAACCTCAAGTAAAAATAAAGAAATTTTACCTTACCTTGCTTAATTCCTTGAATTTTCACACTTTCTCTTTGATTTTCTCCACCTAGGGTTTTATTCTTTCTTTCCTCTCTTTGTTCTTGCTTGGCCAACCATTATGGGGGAAAATAGGCTGATTTTCATGCCTTTTATAAGGAAAATAATAAATAACTAAAAGCTTCACACATGGCATATCATGATTGGTCCATAATTTTAATATTTATCTTTTATTCTTTAATTCTTCACCACACAATTTGTCATATTTATCCACACTAATAATGAATGAATTCCTTGGTCTTGACAAGTGCTGGTGGTGTAAAATTATGATTTTGCCCAAGGGTGGTAAAATTATCGTTTTGCCCTTGTACTCTAAAAATATCGAGAATTAAAATTTTTCACTGCTAAACCTCAAGTTATACTCTAAATAATCAATCTTGGTCAATTGGGATCAAAATCTTTTCTAAAACTTCCCATTTGGTCCTCGGGTGGTAAAATTACCATTTTACCCCTAAGTAGTCAGTATTCCCGATTAACTCTAAATCAGCCCTCGAACTCCGAATCATCATTTTAAGCTATTCTTGGATTGTGAAATCTTCAATTTCATCTTAAAATCTTCATTTGAACTTGTTCGAGGCTTAGATTGACTTAGTTGTACTTTTAGTCACAGTATCAACTTTTAATGTTTTTCCGGAGGCATCCAAGTGTGCAAACATTCTATCCGGCACATGGATAACATAGCATATATTTTATAGAGTCGGGTTTTATAGCACAACCCCCTTTAAAATAAAATTTTTTTCTCAAAATTTCACTAATTAAACTCAAAGAGAAGATGGGGGTATTAGTCTTTCACCTGATGCTCAATTCTTTATATCATCACCCTTTATAGGAGTTTTGATTCGTTTACCACATTTACCTTCAGTTCGATTTGAGCACTTCACTCTTGTCTAGCATTGTCCTTTAAAATCATATCTGTAATATCTTTCACAGTCATGTTCTCGTATATCGAGACCTTGAACATGTCTTTGTCACCATCATTGAGTTTGAACTATTTCATTTCTTCATTCCTTATCAACCTTTCAGTATTCATTCATTCCTATCCTCACACATTATTATATAGCTTGCAGCATCCTTAGCATGCCATATTTATTTCCGTATGTATTCTCTACCTTAGAGAAAATTAATAGTCTTAATTATTTCCACATACTTCGTGGTTATCACACATTTATATAACTTCTACCTTCTTAATCATATCAGTCCCTCTCATATGGCTTAACCTCGCCATAGATTACATTTCCTTAATTATTTCCCAAAATTTCCTTAGGTCACCATAAATCAACTTTTAATAGGATTTCTGATCATTTCATGTTCTATTCAACTCATCAAATATATTGAGTTCAAATTTTGAATTTCTATGGATAATTCTTTACTCTAGTTGATCATATCATCGACTCCATATATACTTATGTACATACACTTCTGGATATCCATGTCCCTCATAGCTTCACATCATTTATGTGTTTATACTCCTTTCTTATCGTTTCCAATCACACACTTAAGTTTCATTGTATTATATGTCCTTGCATTACAATATCATTGATACTTCAAAGATATGACTTGACTTGATCATCTGTGTCATAAATCATACTTTGAACCAAATAGACTTTTAATTTGATCTCTCAAGTAATTTATATATATCAATCTCAATTATAAAACTTTATATGGCATTTAAACTAGATTCGACATTTTCGAGTCATTTATTCTCAAGCTGCCAAATCCATATGTGGCATCCCCCTCGAAAGACTATCTTTCCAAGGTATTATTATGTCTGGGTCCCCATCACTCCCGTTCGATCTTCACTACAATCTGCAGCCTACAGCTTGCCACAGGGAGGTTCAAACCCCAAAACCTTTTCTTTCCCCGAAAGGACCTCCTTTAACAACTTCACCACATCTAGTCCTTTAATTATGTAACTCCCCATTGCTATGCATAGCATGATTCAAGCTCACCTTTCAAGTAATTTATTCACTAACTTTTTACTTCATGACCACACAACAATTATAGTAATCATTGATGTTCACTCTTGAGTTAATTCATATGCTTACATCCATAAACCATAATAAATACAATCAATTCTTGGAATCTCACAATCATTTAATTGAAATCAAAACCAGTTTCCTCCAAGCTACTATACATACTCAACACATATTCACATATAAAATATTTTGAAACTCCAGCAACATTTATATAGGGGCATAACAACTCAATTAACATAGTGCATTCACCTTCATGCACATAGGTATTGGTTTACTCATGTTGTTACTAATCCTTTCCTTTCAATAAAGTCAAAACAATATTTAGAAATTTCCATTCACACTTTCATTACCTGGTATCGATATCTCTTATTAGTATCTCGTACATTCGTCTAACCTTTTTATCACTTTCTCTTTAACTTTTAACAAGGTTTAATCTCCCATCTTCTTCATTTCTTAAGATTTGACTTTATTCAAAATATTATTCATCTCGATGCTCCACATATTAATTTAACTTCACTTATCCATCTCATAAATTCTCTAACTTTCCTTCCCTTATATGCCAATATGTATATAAGGCAATAAAGACAATCCTCAGTTCATTCATATCAATACTTCCCAAAACCTTAAAACTCCAATTTACAAGATTTGAATCAAGTTTAATAACTTTAATCCAATTCATACGTTAAATTTCATATCAGTCACATTGTATACAAATCTAAGGTTACCACCTTGATCATTTTTTCCCGATTGGTTTTCCTCCAAACTTACATCACAATTTCCATAACTATTCATATTCTCTTGGTTTATCACATACGATAGACAAAGTCAATATTTTCAAATTCATTTTGCCCTATAATACTTGTCAACAATCAGTAAATTTCACTTTAAAATATTCTCTCCATAATGTTTAGTATCTTCACCATTCTCATTATTCATTACTGATTATCTTCATCTTAACATCTCCCTAATGTACTGGAAACTCCATTAACAAAACTTAGCATCCTAATCGATAACCACATTTCAACTCATACGTCTTATCTTTATACCGCTCTTAATATCTAAGTCCACGTAGGAGCTTTTTAATTCACGTAGTATTCTTTTATGCTTTCCTCATATGTTTCCAAATTGCTTCAACACCATACTCTAATAGAAGTTTGTTTGAGGGCTTAAACAATTATAGGTTCATCCTCAAAGCCATTTATAACTTTAACAATTTAGCATATGTCTATATATTAATAACCTCCATACTTGTTACAATCATGGAGACTGCCATTTGTAGAGTTAACTTTCTATTACAGTTCTCGATCAGAACTTTAGTCTCCATATATCTTGCTTTGAATATACTTCACTATTGCTTTTCATATACCTTCACCACAACTTTCAGTGCAATTTTATTAATTAATGATCTCCAAATTTATTCTTAGCTACATATACATCGGATTGCTTACCACTCATCATCAGGAGTTTGACCTTACTCACCTGTTCTTAATTAATCACATTTATAAAATGAATAGTTCATTGTCAGACTTTGTAGTCATTTAATTCATTATTGACTTTCTTCATCAGTCCACCATAATTATGTATAATGTTCGACCATGTCGCTAAAATAATTATTCTTCCACAATAACGATTTTACTAGTCTATTTTTGTCATACCCAAAGGTTACTATATAGGTCATGTTATTTAAACAGTTATCTTATAGTCCATACAAGTCATATAAAACAAAACAACTCTTAGTTCTTTTACATACATAGCTACTGCTATTTCCTTTTTCACTACAATTCCCTAAGGTCAGGTTAGTACAAAATTTAACGAGAGTGTTAAGATTCTACTCTCGTTTTTCCTCAGGATCCTTTTCCAAGTCTTTTCCCCTCTTTTGGGATTTCTCTTTTTTTTCTCTAATCCAAGCTTGTTGGATCCTTCGGTATTCCTCATCACTTACTGGGGCTGCGTTTCTTCTGCACCCGAGAGGAAAATGTCTTACAACTGACGTTGATGCTCTTCTATTAAGAAAATCTTCTCCTGCCATTCTTCTTTTTTCCCTCGCTTCAGCACATCTCTCAGCCTCTCTCAAGAGGGAATTCCTTATACTTACATTAATATCATTGCTGCTAGCACTTTCATCAGTCTCGCTAGCACTAGAGCTTTCCGAGTTTAGAACCTTTGCTCTCAAATCCACTAGAGTCCAATTATTAGGAACTCTAAATGGATATCTTTCTGGGCTGTAAGGTACCAAGCGCCTACGGCTCCTAGCTGTGGAGTCCAAAGATCCCTCATTGACGCTCCTAGAGGTGTCAGAATTATCATCTTTCTTAGACATGATGATCTATAAAATGAACAAAGTAAATTCAGGTAACCTTAGATGCTATATGCTAATGTATCCTTTCAAAACCCTTAACCTAACTTAACTCGGGCCACACTTACATTGTAAATTTTTAAAACACTTTAAAACCAAAACTCTGATTTTTGAAAACCAAAAGCTCTGATACCACTAAAATTTTCATGACCCGAAACTCCCGTCGGGCCTATGACAACCGTCGCGACGTCTTGATAGGCACTCATTGCCCAGAATGCCGACCGGAACCCCATAAGGCTTAGCATTAGCTTTCGCATCTCCCTAGTGAGCGACAGTTATTAAATCTCACATTTCAAGAAATCATAAGTCATTTCCAAATCAAAACAATAAAATATTGTTTTTCAGCTCACAGGGGCATTTTCATCATTTTTCTTCAAAAATCTCGAAACTAGCTAAAAATGTAATATGTGAGTAGAAAACACATATTTCATGATTTAAAATAAATTTAAGATTCTAAAACGTTCGTTTGAAATAAAAATTTGACTATTTGAATATAATAAAAATATTCAATAAGATAAACTATTTTCTTATAAAATAATTTTTGTAGAGCTATCGGTAAATGAATTTTTATAGCATAAAAGTTAAATATATTCACTCATACTGTAATACAAAGAACTAAAGTATAAAATTTGATTTACAGTGATATGTGGGCCCATGACTACCAAAAACATTGGAAGCCAGGAACCTACTGTATCCAAGGGTGCAAGTTCATGCGCTACCCTCGACAAAATATGCTATCTCTAGACAACTCCGGGCTGAAATGGATGGAAGGGAGGGTGGTGAGATTATAAAATCTGAGTGAGTAAACAGATACCATCTAAACTATCTAAATGTGAGTAAATGGAGACGATTAAACTATATCATCATTAAATGATTCGTAACAATTCAATTCCTTTTACTTGATAAATTAAATTCATTATGCTCGAAAAATTAATATGCTTATGATTTCTAGAAAATCATGGCTCATGCCATAAAAGCTCATACTCGGAGATACTTTGATCAAAGGTATTTAACTGAGTCCGCCAAGGTTGTTAAAATTTCATAATTTTTCCAAGACTCAGTTGTTCCTTGGCGTTAGCTGAGTTCGCCTTCACGTGGTGGTTTGGCGTGAAGTGAACTCTGTCATACCTCAAGACAACCCTTTACGCCTCTACAATTAAGATAAAAATATATAGAGGGTTTTACCGTGCCACCTCTAAATAGGCTAGCCCACGAAAACCCAGCTACTACAGTAGTTAATAATCCACCAATTAAATAAACATTTCAATAGCATGAATTGGCAATTTCATTGATAAGCAATTTATCAGTACAAAGCAGGCAATTCACATTTTTCAGTACAATCAACAAGTCAGCCAATCATGCCATATTTACCATAAGCCATTTAGCTCATATCACAATTTTATAATACAGCAAATGTCTCCAATAACTCTAATTTCAAAACTATTGTTCGATTTCCAAATCAACTTATAAAAATTTATTTTTATTTTATAAATTCATATTTTTCTCATAAAATGAGCAATTCACCAATTTAAAATTCATTTTTCACAAAATCACCAAATTCAATAAAACTACTCTAGATAATTAAGGCGATAATAAGTTTACTCACTGTATCAGGAGTAGATATACTCCTAGTCTCGGTCCTCAGGTACAATGTCTTTACTTTACCAGTATAGCTTGCTCACCCCCTATCTGTCATGACCCGAAACTCCCCATCGGGCCCATGACAACCGCTGTGACGTCCCGATGGGCACTCATTCCCGAAATGCCGACCATAACCCCGCAAGGCTTAGCATCAGTTTCCACATCTCCCCGGTGAGCAACAGTTATTAAATATCACATTTAAAATATCGAAAGTTTTTTTTTTCTGATTCAAAAATGAAAATATATTGTCTCCTGGCTCATGGGGTATTTTTATCATTTTTTTCTTCAAAAATCCCGTAACCGACTAAAATATAATAAATGAGTAGAAAACACATGTTCCATAGTTTAAAATAAGTTTAAATGTCTAAAACATTAGTTTGAAGCAAAATTTTTGAATATATGAATATAATAAAATATCCAATAAAATAATTAATTTTCTTATAAAACAATATTTATAGAAACATTGGTAAATAAATTTTTATAGTGTAAAAGTTAAATATTTTCATACATACTAAAATGTAGATAACCAAAGTATAAAATTACTTTTACAGTGACACATGGGCCCCCAATTGACCACAAAGATATGGGACTGTGAACTCTTACTTTCTAGGATGCACTCCGAGATTAATTCTCGTCTTAATCGACTATCCACAAATTGTCCTGAGCCTGAAATATGGATAGGAAGAGGGGTGAGATTACATAATCCCAGTGAGTAAATAGACACCATCTAAAGTATCTAAAGTCAAGTAAAAAGGAGACAAATAAAATATTCAAATCCAATATATATTTTTCACAGCATCAGTACTCAGTTTACTCAAGTAATCCATATGGCTTATACACTTTCTTTAAAACATGGCTTATGCCAACACTTGTACTCGGGGATACCTTGTACGGGGGCATCCTTTCGAGTCCGTCAAGGCTGTAAAAATTTCATATTTCTCACAATTAAGTCGTTCCTTGGCATTGGCTGAGTTCACTACCACGAGATGGTTAGGCGTGAAGTGAACTCAAATCCTACCTCAGGAGATACCCTACACGCCTCTCTACCGAGGTAAGTACAATAATTGAGTTTTCGTGCCCTTCTTGTAGGCTGGTCCACGGAACCCACCACTGCAGCGACCACAATTATCTCACCAATTAAATAAAAATTATCATAGCATAACATGGCCCATAATCCTTATTTTGCCAATCAAGGCAAATCAAAGCAGTTCATGTATTTATCAATTCATAAAAATAGCCAGTCATGCCCACAATTTATCATAAGCCATACAATTCAAACAGTAATTTGCTATACAGGTAAGCAGTCTCTCATTACTCTATTTTTGAAACCATTATTCAATTTTCCAAACAATTTATAAAATCATTTTATTAAATCACAATTTTTCTTAAAACGTGGCAATTTACTATTTAAACCCATTTTCTATAAATCACACAATTGAATAAAAACTACTCTAGATAATTAAGATGATAATAAGTTTACTCATAGTATTAGGAGTAGAAATACTCTTATTTTCAATTTGCGGGTACAATCCTTTACTCGTATCCAATGGCTTACCACCTATAAATAATTTTTGACACTGTGACACCCTATCTAATTTGTTAAAAGCCGGTATTGTACCTAATGGTACAATTAAGTTAAATCGAGCTTCAAACTAGTTTAATAGAAATTCTAAGAGGAATTTCAAAATTTTGAGACTCACAGAATAGCTCAGAATAGTGATTCAGAGTTCAAGGTCCAGTTTGGAGTCAATCGGGAAAATTGACCGGTTAGGGACAAAACGGTCATTTTCTCATTTGTTGATTTATGGAGATTTTTAACCAAGATTTGATCACATTGGACCAAAAATAAATTTTTTGAAATACAGTTATGATTATTGGATTATAAAATGATGTTTAGCAGTGTAAAATGGTGATTCTCGGTGTTTTTGGAGCACAAGGGTAAAATGGTAATTTTGCCACCAGAGTACTAAACGTGAATTTTTTTGAAAGGATTTTGTCCCATTTGGTTAATATGGATTAATATTAGTGTTATTTGAGGTTGGACAGTGAAAATAATGAAATTCTGGTATATTTCGGAGTATAGGGGTAAAATCATAATTTTTCCATCTCGGGGGCAAAACCGTAATTTTCCACCACCAGAATAAATTTTTCCAGCCATGATCATCTTTGGATCAGATTTGGACTTGATTAATCAAGTGGTGGAAAAAGAATGAGAAGAAAAGTCAAAAAAGTAAAGAAAATGAGCCAATGGCATAATGCCATGTGGCAACTTGTTTATTTTATTATAAAGGCCATAAAAATCAGCCTTAACCCTCATTTTCTCTCTCAAATTTCGGCTCACATCAGAATTGAAGGGAAAGAAAGAAGAACAAAGGGGAAAAACATAAAACCTAGGTGGAAATTCAAGACAAAGTGTGATTTCAAGGAGAAATCAAGTGAAAAAGGTAATAAATCTTCACTTTGGCTTATGATCTACAACATCTATGCTTTTGTTCTTGAATTCTATGGTTAAATATTGAGATATCATGATGAAATAAATTCTGAAAAATGGGTATGGATAAGGATTTGATGTTGGATCGGATTGATTTTAGACTATGTTAGTGTTTAGAGGTAGTTAAGCATGATTATGAACAAAAGTGTAAGAAAGAAATTGAATCTCATGGTTGTTCTTCATTGGCCGAACCTAGGGTGTAGAGAAACCATGAAGAAATTGTTTCATTTCAAATGAAATGATTCCATTTGAAATGAAATAAATTAGAAAATGACAAATTCAAGTGAAAAATGTAGTAGAAAAATTTTCAGTGCTAATGCACTGTATTGGCCGAATTTTTCCATAAAGAAATGTTAAAGGCTGAATGCTGAAATTGGCATTAATTAAATGGTTTGTGGTGAATTAAGGTATTAGAAAAAGAATGGATCAATTTGGAATCAAATTGGACATAATAGCCGATTAATCGGGTAATCGGTCGAAATTAGGCAATACCGCGTTAAAGAGATAATCGGACGCATTTTTGCCTTTGCGTATCATACGTTAGCAATTTAAATTAGTTTATATTAGTTTGGGGCAATATAGTAAATTTCTTAATTTTATTCTGTGTTAAGGTGGTGAGAAGTCCGAGAAAGGCAAAGGAATTGTGATTGAGGATGTTAATCCGAGTGCATCCGGATTTGTAAGACGGTGAGTGAACTTGCATTTCAAATTATTTGGGGAATGCACATTGTATTGAAATAGATGATTAAATGATTTATTCAAAGTTTTGAAAAATACGCGCTGGGAACAAGCCCTAAAAAAATGATTTTATGTGATGAAATTATGTGGTATGCATGAAGGCATGAAATTATGTGTTCTTATAACATGTTGTCACATATGTGTGGATATGTGTGATGTATTGACATTTGATATTGTTGATATATATATATATATATATATATGTAAATGTACATGTGCACGATGTGGGGGGATGCACATGAGCTGGTGAGATTGAGTGATATTGTTTGTGCACGATGTGGGGGGATGCACACGATGACTCCAGCTATGTGCACGATGTGGGGGGATGCACATGAGCTGGTGAGATAGTGGTGATATTGTTTGTGCACGATGTGGGGGAATGCACACGATGACTCCAACTATGTGCACGATGTGGGGGGATGCACATGAGCTGGTGAGATTGAGTGATATTGTTAGTGCACGAGGTGCACACGATGACTCCAGCCATGTGCACCATGTGGGGGGATGCACATGAGTTGGTGAGATAGTGGGACATTGTATTTATCTGTGTGCATATGTATGAAATTGATTATTCCTTCATTATGAATTAAATTGAAGTGAGGGGAAGGGTTTGATAATAAATTGGATCAAAATGAATGTGTTCCAAATGTATGCATCATATTTTTAACCCTTCTTGATATTATGGCTTGTTCCTATCTAATGTTTGCTCACTGAGTTTTGTACTCACCGTTTTCAAAAATTTCATGTTTTCAGATCAGGAGATTGTAGATTCCTAGATCGCGGGATCACTATAGTTCATCTCCTGGTAGGTGTCCGACATTCAATAGCCGCCCACTTTCATTGTAAATGTCTCCGCTGGAAGTCGTGGGTGTTTATTGTATTGTGAATACAATCTAACTATGTGAATATGTGTAAGCAATGTGAATTGCTTAATACATGACTGATATAGTGCATGTATATCAATGTCGATAATGCCATTGTGAATTGGCTGTGTTCACACTCGGGATAAGGTGTGTGTGTATGTATGATTGGATATGCTATTGTTAATTGGCATTGTATGCATATTGGGCGCATTACGTGTGGATGTCTTACACGAGCATGTATGGAATAAAGTCAGTGGAGAATAGGCTTGCTTGGGCTTGGTGAGCTATGCTCATTAGGTCCTTGCGCCGGTCATGGCCCGAGAATTGGGTCGTGACAGACACATTTTCAATTATTTGTGTCAAACCACAATAATGATTTCAGGCTCTACATGATGCATGGAAATGAGATAAAAATGGTTTAAACAATCGTTTAATCTCGGTGTCCGATCGACTCGCCTACACACTGTCTAAATTGTTAAAATCCTCAATTTAACTTCGATTTGATCCATTTCAATTTCTAATAGTCCAATTATATCCACAATACTTAATTACTGTAAATGTGGGTCAATGTATCAATCCTAGACCACAAATTATGCTTTTACCCATATTAGGTAAAATTTGTATCTTTGCACCAAAAATTCCCATTTAATTTCTAACCTCACCAAATATCAATTATCACCAAAATAGCATGAAATATCATCAATTTCAGCATCAATTCTCCCCCTAGAAAATTCGGCCTAAATGGGTTAAATGAAGAACATATTGTGTTCTTGCCGATTTTCACACCATTTATCATTAATTGATTTAAACACTAACATTCTTAATTCTCTCACCTTAATTCATCCTTGCTTAACCCATTTCACTTGAAATGAAATCATTTCATTCTCAACACACTCACTATTAAATTCGACCTATGAAGGATTGTGGAGGAAATGAAATTTTTCTTATTGTTTTGCTTCCTAAACATGATTAACTACCTCTAAACATCAACATAGTTCAAAATCAAGCCATTTCTATCATCAAATCTCTTCCATACCCATTTGGTCATACCTTAATTCCTCATGAAAACATGTCATTCATCCATGGAAATAAAGAAATAATGCATGGGTAAGCTAGGTTTTGTCACGACCTAATTTCCGGGCCATGACCGGCGCAAGGACCCAATGAGCATAGCTCACTAAGCCCAAGCAAGCCTATTTTCTCTTACTTTACTTACTGTATTCAACGTATACTCGTGTGAGGCATTCACACGTAATGCATCCAGTGTGCATACAAAGCCATTTAACAATGGCATTTTCAACATTTATATACATGCACTATACCAGTCATGTATTTAGCAATTTACATTGCATACACATATTCACATAATTAGATTGTATTTACAATACAAAGGACCCAAGACTTCCAGCGGAGACATTTACCACAAAAGGAATCACTATCGGATGCCAGACACATACCCAGGAGATGCACTATGGGGACTCCTCGATCTAGAGCCCAACAGTCTCTTGATCTGAAAACATGAATTTTTGAAAACGTGAGTACGAAACTCAGTGAGTGAATATTAGAAGGGAACAAGCAATCTCATCAGAAGATTTGTCAATCATGATGCACTGGTTGAAAATAAGGCCATTTTCAACTAACTAATATTTCAAACCCTTTTTCCCTTACCCAGGAATTTGTTATGCATTCAAGGATTAAACATCCTTGAATCCACACTCATCATTCTATCAAAGTAGTAAATCGACGGTTGTTTAATAACCGTCACATAATAAGGGTTTCACAACCCGTACAATTTATATATGCATATGTACCACGTACAATTTAATTCACCAATTATTCTATCTCATTCATTATCCCATCTTTTCCTCCACTCTACTATACTCTCAACTCATACATCATTACCGGCATTGCACTTCCCACTCCGCACATGCACGGTAGTAATTATCACAACCTTTATCATTAGACCGGCATTGCACTTCCCACTCCGCACATGCACGGTCGTAATTATCACACTCTTTATCATTCAACCGGCATTGCACTTCCCACTCCGCACATGCACGGTTGCATCAATTTCACCATAATTTATTAATAATGCATATCAGCATAATACAAGGGTACACAGATTCAGTACACTCAATTTCACATAATTTCTCAATAATACATATAGGCATCATGTTGATATATACAGATGCATGACAATCATATTTAACGTCATTGAAATATTTTCATCTTCAATTTCAAACAATTCGCATACCATACAATCACATATATACACAAATACATAAGCAATCATATACACTGCTAATATTCACTATCCTTAGTGGAAAAACATTTATCAAGGAACTTGGCAAGCAGTATCACTCAGCTTTGCCGCCAAGTTCTTGGGCAAACATTATTTGGTAAAGGGTATCACTCAGCATCCCTTCCAAACTCATGGGCGGAAATCATTTGGTAAGGGGTATCACTCAGCATCCCTTCCAAGTTCATAGACAGAAATCAATTGGTAAGGGGTATCACTCAGGGGTATCACTCAGCATCCCTTCCAAGTTCATAGACAGAAATCAATTGGTAAGGGGTATCACTCAGCATCCCTTCCATCTATAAGTGCCTTATCATCATTCGCTCATGGATAGGAGATCACACAGCAATCCTATCCTTTATGAGCCCCAAATCATCATTCACACGTACGGTTATAATCATTACACAACATTATCTATCAATGCACAACATATATACATATATGCACACATTTTGGAACACAATCATTTTGATCCAATTTATTATCAAACCCTACCCCTTAATTCAATTTAATTTATAATTAAATAATATTCAATTTCACACATATATACTCAAGGACATGAGCAATCATATATATACACAAACACATTTATCTGAGCACTCGCAGGCGTTACGTATCGCCGTCCCTGCAAGCCCCTGGACAACAAATCACACTTCACCAATGTTCACGAGTGATAGTTTCCAGGAATCATGGGCGTTACGTATCGCCGTCCCCACTTTGCTCAGTTCTCAAAATTTCTAGTAAATAGTGGGCGTTACGTATCGTCGTCCCCACTTTTACTCAGTTCTCAATTTCTAGTAAATAGTGGGCGTTACGTATCGCCGTCCCCACTTTTACTCAATTCTCAATTTCTAGGAAATAGTGGGCGTTACGTATCGCCGTCCCCACTTTGCACACCATTTCAGGCATGTGCATTTTCCTCTTCACACGTGCACGGTGGTAACACTTTCACAACACCTCTCAACCATACATGTAAACATCATCACAATGTACACATTTAGCAAAATCAAATTTCACATCAATAAAATAATATTTCATGCCTTCATGCATACCACATAATATTATGCCTTCATGCATATCAAATAATTTCTATGCCTTCATGCATAACACATAATTTTATGCTTTCATGCATAACTCATATTTTTATGCTTTCATGCATAACACATACTTTTATGCTTTCATGCATAACACATATTTTTATGCTTCCATGCATAACACATACTTTTATGCTTTCATGCATAACACATATTTTTATGCTTTCATGCATAACACATATTTACCACATAAAATCATTTTTCTCAAAGGCTTGTTCCCGGCACGTATTTTAAAAAAATTTTGGATAAATCATTTAATTATCCTAATCAATACAATGTGCATTTCCCAAATAATTTGAAATGCAAATTCACTCACAGGTGTCGAAAAATCCGGATTTCGGATGCACTCGGATTAAAAATCCTCAATCACGATTCCTTTGCCTTTCTCGGACTTCTCACCACCTTGACACAGAATAAAATTAGGGAATTTACTATATTGTCCCCAACTAATATAAACTAATTGAAATTGCTCACATATGATACTCAAAGGCAAAAATGCGTCCGATTATCACTTTAACGCGGTATTGCCTAATCTCGACCGATTACCCGATTAATCGGCTATTATGTCCAATTTGATTCCAAATTGCACCATTATTTTTCTCATAGCTTAATTCATCCCACATCATGTAATTAGTGCCAATTTCAGCATTCAATATTTTCCATTTCTTTATAGAAAAATTCAGCCAATACAGTGCATTAGCACTGAAAATTTTTCTGCTACATTTTTCACTTGAATTTATCATTTTCTAATTTCTTTTATTTCAAATGAAATCATTTCATTTGAAATGAACCCATTTCTCATGCATTCTCTGCACCCTAGGTTCGGCCTAATGAAGAATCACCATGACAATCAATTTCTTTCTTTCTTTTTTGTCCATAATCATGCTTAACTACCTTTAAACACCAACATAGCTTAAATTCAATCCAATCCAACATCAAATCCATATTCATACCCATTTTTCAGAATTCATTCCATCATGATATCTCCATATTTAACCATAGAAATCAAGAACAAAAGCATAGGTAAGCTAGGGTTAGAGTAAATCTAAAGAAAAGTTACCTTTGTTTTGCTTGAATCTTGAAAAACACTTGAAATCTATGGATTTTGGCCTAAGTTTTTATGGTTTTCCCTTTGTTCTTCTTTTCTTCCCTTCAATCGGTTTTTTCCAGAATTTGGAGAGAGAAAATAATGGTTAAAGGCTGATTTTTAGGCTTAAATAATAAAATATACAAGCTTGCCACGTGGCACCATGTGATTGGCCCGTTTTCTTTACTTTTTGACTTTTTCTCCCATTCATTTTCCACCATTTGATCAATCAAGTTAAAGTCTGATCCAAGGATGATCATGGCTGGAAAAATTATTCTGGTGATGAAAAATTACGATTTTGCCCCCGGGATGGCAAAATTACGATTTTGCCCCTATACTCTGAAATGTCCCGAAATTGTTTTATTTTCACTGTCCAACCTCAAATAACACTAATATAAATCAATATTACCCAATTGGGGCAAAATCCTTTGAAAAAATTTACCGTTTAGTCCTTCGATGGTAAAATTACTATTTTGCCCTTGTGTTCCAAAAACACCGGGAATCACAATTTTACACTGCTAAACATCATTTTATGATCCCATAATGATAATTGTATGTCATATAATTATTTTTTTTTTGTCCAATGTGATCAAATTTTGGCTAAAATCTCCATAAATCAACAAATGAGAAAATGACCGTTTTGTCCCTAATCGGTCAATTTTCCCGATTGACTCCAAACTGGACCTTGAACTCTGAATCACTATTCTGAGCCATTCTATGGGTCTCAGAATTTTGAAATTCCTCTTAGAATTTCTATTTAAACTAGTTCAAGGCTCGATTTAATTTAGTTGTACTACTCAGTACAATACTGTCTTTTAACAAAGTCAATAGGGTCTCACAGGTTTCAAGGAAAATTAAAGAAATTTCAACTTACCTAGCTTGATTTTTTGATTTCTCTCACTTTTCCTTTGATTTTCCACCTAGGTTTTTGATTTCTTCCTTTGTTCTTCCTTTCTTCTTGTTGCTTGCTGCTTTGGCCAAATATGGCGAGAGAAAATGGGTTTTTTGGGCTGATTTTTTATGCTTTAATAATAAATTAATATAACTTGCCACGTATCACAACCTTATTGGTCCATTTTTCTAAATATTTGACTTTTTCTCTTTATTTCTCCACCACAATTATTCTTATATCTATCCATTCCCACCACAAATAAAATCTACCAATTTAACAAGTGCTGGGGGTGAAAATTTACCGCTTTGCCCCTAAGGCGACAAAATTATGAATTTGCTCCTACACTCCGAAAAGTACTAGAATTGTATCTTTTTTTCACTTTTCAACCTCAAATAACACTTCAATTGATCAATCTTAATAAAATGGGGCCAAAATCATTTATAAAAATTCTCGTTTTGTCCATTAATGGCAAAATTACCGTTTTGCCCTTGTACTCCAAAAATATCGAGAATTAAAATTTTCACTGCTAAATCTCATATTATACTTCAATTGATCATATTATACTTCAAATGATTAATCTTGATCAAAGTTTTCATCAAATAACCAATTTAAATTTTGGGTGGCAAAATGACCATTTTACCCCCAATTGGTCAATATTTTCGATTGCTTTCAAATCGGACCTCAAATTCCGGATCACTATTTTGAGTTATCCCTGGACTATGAAATCCTCAATTTCACTCTTAAAATCTTTATTTGAACTTGTTCAAGGTTTAAATCATCTCAATTGTATTTCTAGGTGCAATACCAAGTTTTGAATACTTTTTCGGGCTATTCAAATATACAATCACTCTATCAGTCACATATATGACCTGACAAGTATTTTTGGGCTGGGCTTGACACTATCCACAATGCATAGCAAATAATTCACTGAATTGGTGCTAATTCGGTATAAAATTAATCTAAATTCTATATGAATGCATGAAATGCCCCGTAACTGTTTAAATTCGACGTTGACCTAATTTGGCCTATCACCCGATTTAATGGCCAATGCGTTTAATTTAACTCCAATTAACACCATTTCTTTTCCAATGCTTCAAACCACCAAATACAAGCCAATTTACCAAAAATTCATCATATCAACCTTCACAATTCTCCTTGAAAATTTCAACCATGGTGGGTGCATTCACACTAAAATTTTTCCTATTTGATTTTCACATCGCAAATCATCAATTCTCAACCAATTCACTTAATACCAAGTCAATCCACCATCAAAACACTACAAGGTAGGTTTGGCCATGAAGGGTTTCCAAAGTTCATGTAATTTTCTTCACTTATTTTCACACTACACATCACTAATCACCTAAAAACACTAACCTAACAAGATTTCTAACTAAATTCAAGCACAAATTCTCCTCCCTCATGTACGATCAGCATAATACCCATTTACAAACTTTGATTTTCAGCCATGGAAATGAGAAAATAAGGCATGGGTAATGTAAACCTCGAGTAAAAATAAAGAAATTTTACCTTACCTTGCTTAATTCCTTGAATTTTCACACTTTGTCTTTGATTTTCTCCACTTAGGGTTTTATTCTTTCTTTCCTCTCTTTGTTCTTGCTTGGCCGACTATTATGGGGGAAAATAGGCTGATTTTTATGCCTTTTATAAGGAAAATAATAAATAACTAAAAGCTTGACACATGGCATATCATGATCGGTCCACAATTTTAATATTTATCTTTTATTCTTTAATTCTTCACCACACAATTTGTCATATTTATCCACACTAATACTGAATGAATTCCTTGGTCTTGACATGTGCCGGTGGTGTAAAATTACAATTTTGCCCCCGATGTGGTAAAATTACCGTTTTGCCCTTGTACTCCAAAAATACTGAGAATAAAAATTTTTCCCTGTTAAACCTCAAGTTATACTCCAAATAATCAATCTTGATTAATTGGGATCAAAATCGTTTCTAAAAATTCCCATTTGGTCCTCGGGTGGTAAAATTACCATTTTACTTCTAAATAGTTATTATTCTCGATTAACTCCAAATCAACCCTCGAACTCCAAATCATCATTTTAAGCTATTCCTGGACTGTGAAATCTTCAATTTCATCTTAAAATTTTCATTTGAACTTGTTCGAGGCTTAGATTGACTTAGTTGTACTTTTAGTCACAATATGAACTTTTAATGTTTTTCCCGAGGCATCCGAGTATGCAAACATTCTATCCGGCACATGGATAACATAGCATATATTTTATAGAGTCGGGTTTTACATAAACACTATCAATCATGAACAAGAAAGAGTATTAAAAATTCAAACTACATATTGGGTTCAATTGTAATTGTAGATAAGAAATTTAGCTCCTCACAACTACTAAAAACATCATCCAAAAAAGTTTAGCCATTAACACGAAAGAAGAAAACTACAAGGAGAACTAAAAAGGAAAAGAAGAGTAAGATTTGTCAAGGCTTCAATCTACAATCTTCTAAAGTTTTTCCTAGCTTTCTTGCTTGCGTAACAACTTTTTTTCTTTAGAAAACCATTGCTCAATTGTTGCTTTCAAGTGCTTTAAAAGTGCCTTTAAATAAGTTAAAAAAAAAAACCTAATTTGAGTCAAATTTGGAATCAAAGTATCCAAGATATCGTGTCGGTACTACTACCCAACTTTTCTAGCATTGCAGTGCCTAACTTTCTTCTTTTTGGGTGTTGCGGCCTTAATTCTTTGCACCACAACATCTCACTTTTTGTCTCCCAGTACCCTCTGCTACACTTAATCAATTTGTGATGTGATTTTCTTTTCAATCTGGTCCAAACTAGACAAAGCAGTAAATGAAAGCTGTAAACTTGTCTCTTATCTTTCTAATGGCTTAAGAATCACATCAATTGGACTACTAGAATGAGAGTTATTCTTAAAATAATGAAATATGTGAGAGAAGCACTTGGCCATTTATGCATTATTCTTCACCAATTAAAGCTGTTTTAATTGCACACTTACAAAAACATTAAACTAAATTAACACTAACTAAAATAAAAGCAATTTAACATAAAACTAAAATAAAATAACTTAAATTAAATCAACCCAACATGATTTACTAAACTAAGACATATAAATATAAATACCTAATTCCTAAACTAAATCTCAAGAACTTAAGCAATTTAATACTCAACATGTGACAAAATAACTCTATAATATAGAGTTAATAATCGAACATTGCATTCTTGAGTAGTCAATTCTTCTTGTCTCACTTCAAGTTTGGAGCATTCTATTTTTTGGGAATCGATCATTGCATATCTAAGTGGTCAATTCTTCTTGTCACTTGGGTGTCAAAATGAAAATCTAAATTCTCTTTTTCCCACTCCATTCTTGTCCTATTCTCCGTCTTTTCTTTTTCAACAAGTTTCTTATTTTTGTCTTAACAACTTTGAGAATCGATCATTGGATGCTCATGAAGTCGATTATTGTCTTTGCAGTGATCTTCCAGATTACTTTTGTCTTCTCCAAAATGGACCATTTTTTCCTTAGACATCAATTCTTCTAGTTCCAATAGCTTCTGTTTCCTCTAGAATTGATGTTTCCTTTCCAAAGAAGTCAATTCTTCCTATTCTAGAAAAGAAATATAGCTTTCTATTTTGCAAAGAATCGACACTTCATCTTGAGAAGTCGATTCTATCAACGAGAATTTGAGTTTCAAAGTGTTTAAAAAGATTTTTCTTTTCACAAATAACTTCAAAACACACTGAGGATTGTTCTTCAAGTTGAAAATCATTTTCACTTACTTTCAAGGCATATTTAAATCAATGAATTTTGTCATTTCAAAACTAAGGTTAATATAGAGCTAACATTATTTGTCGCCATTTTTACAAAAATAAAAGGTATAAAACAATATTTTGAGAATTCTATTTTATGGAATTATTTTGTCTCAAATTATTCTTAAAATCTAGCTAAGTTTTTCAGTTTAGGTTAGGATTTAGTTATTTTTAATTATTTTTCTAATTAGTTTATTTTTATTAAGTTATTTTATTTTATGCTAATTTTATTTTATTTTCCTTAGTTTAGTTATTATTTATAAGTTTTTATGTTTTTTAAGGACGTCAAAGGAATAAGGCTCAATTTGGTGAAGAAAGGTGTTTAAAATGCTTAGGCCCTATTCGTACATTTTGCGGTACTTTGAGCATAACTTTCACTCCAGATGTTCAAATAAAGTGATTCTTGGACCATTGGAAAGATAAAAGACAGAGGTACAACTTTCATGAGATAACTTTACCCAACTCTATCTCGAAGATAGATAAAATCACATTGAAAATTGATAGAGTGTAGTAGTTAGCAAGAAAAAGCATAAAGTCAAGGGAGTGCCATGGTGTTGAAAAGAAAATTTTGAACAAATTGCTACGAGAAAGGAAAAGATGCAAGCAAATGTAAATATTTTAGGCTCTATACTTATTCTAAGCCTAGATTAAGAGTCAATTAGGTTGAAATAGTTCAGTTAAGAGGAAATTAGGTTTAGTTTCAAGTATAAATAGATAGCTTGGTTAAAAGTTAGCTGAAAAAAGAAAAGCATTAAAAGAGATTCAAGAAGTTAAAAGTTGAGACTAATTATTGAAGATCAAAGTTACAAATTTTGTTTATTTTCTTCTTCCTTAGCTTTTATTATTCTTGTTACTCTTGATGGCTAAACTTCATATGTTTTTCTTTATTATTGCAATTATGAGTAGCTAAATTTTTTTTTCTAAGATTGCAATTAAACTCACATGTAGTCTAAATTTTTAATCTTTTTCTTACTTATTTTCAATGGTATTAGATTGTTTATTCCAATTTGTTCTTATTGCTTTTAATTGCATGATCACCAATTAAATTGATTTAGAAACTTAAACATAAGTTGTGAAAGAAAGTTTAGTCTAAACTAAAATTTGAATAGCATATGATCATATTTATTTGCTTGGTTGAATAAATGGATTTGTGTATAGGATAGGGATATACATATACGCCATATGTAACCAATATTACAGTCTGAACTTAATGAATCTGTTTTAATTTCAATTCATATAGAAATATAGTGTTTTAATTAAAGTAGATATTTTTATAAGAGTTTTAGGAAAGCTTTATAAATAATTGAGGAAATCTAGGTTAGCAATTCAATCCAATGGAATAAGTTAAGAGAGAAAGGTAAGATTTAGATAAAGTGTGAGGGATATTGTAATCTTAGGCATGTTTAATTTGAATTTTACTTAATTAAATTCTTGCTTTGATTTTTAATTATTGATAATTAGTTTTTTTCTTTTATTAATTAATTTTAAGTTTAATTAGTTATCAACTTTTAATTGTTTGAATAAGATTAAATTGTTTTAATTTTTGTACTTAGTAAAATTCGAGATTAATTCTTTGTGGGATCGATGCTTTGCTTACCAATATATTATCTGTTTAATATATATACTTGCGTGGGTAGAAAAATTTTAACAAAATATTTTTATCTTTAAAATTTCCTTTTTAGGGTATTTCTAAACACTCTTCAGCCTTAGTCTGTCATTTTTTACCATTTTTTCTCAACTCTTAGCCTCTCTCTAACTTTTTCACTCTATTTTGAAGCTTTGGATCTGGATTTTTCATTTTTGAATCGAAAAGGGTAAAATTTCAACTTTAAACTCTTCAAATCTTTATTTTCTATTTCTGATTTTACTCTTTCAACATATTTGGGTTTCTCTCTCTAAGGTTTTGGTGTTCAAGTTAATTTCTCTCACTACAAGCTCACTAAGGTAAAAGGGAATATAGGTTTAGGTGAATGTGTTGTTAGATTACCTCTAGATAATAGATTAACAAGTTGAAATTTGGATTAGACAAGATTAAGTTAGGGTTTATATTAGCCTAGCTTCAAATTTCGAGATTTATAGTTTAAGTTGAGTTTATGTTGATGATTGTTGCTATAATGTCTGTCAAAACTCTAAGGATCAATTTGAAGTAAGCGATTGTCATGGAATCACATGTTAGCATTGGTCGAGTATTCAAGGTGGTTAGATACAGTGTTTTAAACTATTACTTTATATGTATATATATTGTGTGTATAAGCTATTAGGTTTGGCTATGGACGACATGCTCAAAATATGCAGCAAAAAGAAAATTAAAACTTTATAATTAAACAACCAAAACATGCCTCCACCCATGGATCACCTTGGTGATATTTAAAACATAAAAGCACAAAATAAATTATTATTCAGAAACCTATCTTGCCAAGTAATTTCGTCATCACAATGGCACTCTCCGAAGCAATCCCGCGAACACCACAAGGAGCAAAAACCCTAGCCAATTAAGTGCTTGGCCTCTAATGGTAGTACACACAATTGCACTTGAACCTTCAACAAAGGAGGGAGTTTTTAACTATACTTTGTACTAGCAAAGAAGACAACAATTGTCATTTTTTTCTTTTTCACAATCTTAGCTAAACCTCTTTTGAAAATTGCTTCATAAGCGATTTTCTCTTTTCACACAAAAAGAGTGGTGGCAAAGAAAGAAAGCGTTTTTCTTTTTCTGACAAAAACTAAGTTTTCTTCAATTGTGAAGAACTCTCATATAGAAATAGTTAAAAGGTGACTTATATAGTTAGGTTAAAACAACTTCAATCTTGCAATTAAGCCCTCAATATTATAACACATGATAATGTTGGACCCATTACGTAATTAAACTCTTTTAAGTAAGTCCTTGGAAATTAAAATCAAAATGAATTTCCTTTATATCTTGCAATCAAGGTTTTACAATTATAACTATTTATACTTATGCCTAAAACTTAATTAAACTCTTTTAATTAAGTTTATAAAAGTTAATTACCAAGCATGTGATTTAAGTATAACTTAAATCATCACTATCCCAATTTAATTCAAATGCAATCATTATGTGTGACCTATTAGGTTCCTAACATGTTGGCAATGGAATTAATTAATGACTTAATTGATTAATCTAAATTTCAAACAATTAATTTATAATCAATTTCATGGACCAAGATTGACATCTAGAAATGCATCAAGACCACCCAATTGTTAAGGGAGTCAAAGGGTTCTTTGACAACTTTTCAATGTACAGTCTATCAATGTAATTCATTCCCTCATCATATATCCCAGAGCTTGGCACAATGTCTACTCTTATTGACCTCCATATTTGTTCTTGCGGTTGTAACATTTAACTTTATAGAGACTTATGAAACCTTTTCACAATCTCCATGTTGCCTTGGCCAAGGACTTCAATAAGCTAATGTTAACCAAGAACTGATTGGATGTTTCCTCTAAAACACTTGAGGTAATATTTCCTATCTTGACCACTCATGTAAGACCCGACTCTATAAAATATATGTCATGTTATCCATGTGCTGGATGAAATGTTTATATACTTAAATGCCTCTGAAAGGTGTTAAAAGTTTATATTATAGCTAAAGGTATGACTAAGTCGATTTAAACCTCAAACTAATCAAAATAGGAATTTCAAGGTGAAATTGGAAATTTCACAGTCCATGGATGGCTTAAAGTGGCAATTCGGAGTTCGAGGGCTGATTTGGAGTCAATCGGGAATATTAACCGATTATGGGCAAAATGGTTATTTTGCCACCCAAAATTTAAATTTGGTTATTTGATGAAATTTTTGACCAAGATTAATCATTTGAAGTATAATATGATCATTTGAAGCATAATATGGGGTTTTGCAGTGAAAAATTTTAATTCTCGATATTTTTGGAGCACAAGGGCAAAACGGTAATTTTACCACTAGAGGACAAAACAAGAATTTTTAGAGAAGATTTTGTCCCCATTTGACTAAGATTGATCAATTAGAGTGAAATTTGAGGTTGAAAAGTGGAAAAAATGTAATTTCGGTACTTTTCAGAGTATAGGGGTAAAATCGTAATTTTTTCACGTTGAGGGCAAATCGGTAATTTTTCACCCCCAACATTTGTCAAGACCAAAGGATTTTATTCATCATGGCAATGGATAAATATGAGAAATTGTGTGGTGGAGATTTAAAGAATTAAAGTCAAATAATTAAAGTATGGACCAATAAAGAGATGCCATGTGTCATACTTTTAATATTTTATTATTTTCTTAATAAAAAGCAAAAATCAACCCATTTCAACCCCTTGGTCGGCCAAAAACCAAAAGAATGGAGAAAAACAAAAGGAAGAACAAACCCTAGGTGGAAAATTGGGGAAAAAGTGTGGGAATCCAAGGATTTGATCAAGCTAAGGTCAAATTTTTTTGATTTTGCTAGCAACCCATCTTACCCATGCATTTCTTTCCATTTTCCATGCATGAAACTTGAAATTTCATACCAAACCCATACTGGCCGAACCTTCAAGGGGTAGTTTTGAGTCTTGATTTTGCTAGATTTCAATGGAATTCAGTGTTTTTAGTTGATTAGAAATGTTAAGTGTGAAAATCTAGCAAGAAAAATACTTGTCCTTCATTTAACCCATTTAGGCCTAATTTTCTAAGGGAATAATTGATGCTGAAATTGATGATATTTCATGCTATTTTGGTGATAATTGATGTTTGGTGAAACTAGAAATTAAATGAGAATTTTTTGTATAAAAATCTGAATTTTTGCCTAGTAAATGGATCAGTATATTTTGTGGTTCGGACTAATAAATTGAACTCCATTCGCAGTCATTGAGGTAATTTAAGTATAATTGGAGTGTAGAAAGTTAAAAGAACTGATTTGGAATTAAATTGGAGATTTTAACCGATTAGACTGAGTATATCGCAACTTAGGTCGAAAATCATATTTAAGCGATTAATTGGACATTTTGCGTTCCATTGCCTGCATTCATTTAGATTTAGAGAGCTTGAAATAGTTTATGACAAATTGACAAAAATTATTGAATTTTGTGTCATGTATTATGGATAGGTGTCACGACCCAATTCCCGGGCCATGACCGGCGCAAAGACCCAATAAGCATAGCTCACTAAGCCCAAGCAAGCCTAATTTCACTTACTTTATTCCATACATGCTCGTGTGAGGCATCCACACGTAATGCACCCCGTGTGCATTACAATGCCAACTAACCGTGACATATCCAGTCACACATACACACACACACCCTTTCCGGGAGTGGACACAGCCAAAGCACAATGGCATTTTTAATCACAATATACATGCACTATGCCAGTCATGTATTTAGCAATTTACATTGCTTACACATTTACATTTATGCCAATCAGAAATAAACTTTAACAATGTACATTACATGTACATAACCATCATACAAAACTCAAGACTTCCAGCGGAGACATGTACGATAAAACAACAACTAGTGAATGCCAGACACCTACTAGGAGATGGACTACTGTGATCCCGCGATCTAGGAATCTACAATCTCCTGATCTGAAAACATGAATTTTTGAAAAAAACGGTGAGTACAAAACTCAGTGAGCAAACATTAGATAAGAACAAGCTATAATATCAGGAATGGTTAAAAATATGATGCATACATTTAGAACACATTCATTTTTATCCAATTTATTATCAACCCTTCCCCTCATTTCAATTTAATTTATAATGAAGGAATAATCAATTTCATACAAATATACTCGGAGAAATGAACAATCACATATGTACACAACCACATATATCTGAGCACTCGCAGGCGTTACGTATCGCCGTCCCTGCAAGCCCCTGGATAACAAATCACACTTCACCAATGTTCACGAGTGATAGTTTCCAGGAATCGTGGGCGTTACGTTTCGCCGTCCCCACTTTGCTCAATTTTCAGAATTTATAGTAAATAGTGGGCGTTACGTATCGTCGTCCCCACTTTGCACACCATTTCAGGCCTGTGCATTTTCCTCTTCACACGTGCACGGTGGTAACAATTTCACAATACTTCTTAACAACACATATAAACATCATAACAATGTACACATTCAGCACAATTAAATTTCACCTCAATGAAATAATATTTCATGCTTTCATACAAAACACATAATTTTATGCCTTTATGCATAATACATAATTTCATCACATAAAATCATTTTTATCAAGGGCTTGTTCCCGGCACGTAATTTTTGTTTTAAAACTTTCAATAAATCATTTAATCATCTATTTCAATACAATGTGCATTCCCCAAACAATTTTGAAATGCAAGTTCACTCACCGTCTCACAAATCCGAATTCCGGATGCTCTCGGATTAAAAATCCTCAATCACGATTCCCTTGCCTTTTCCGGACTTCTCACCACCTTAACACAGAATAAAATTGAGAAATTACTATATTACCCCCAACTAATACAAATTAATTTAAATTGCTAACGTATGATACGCAAAGGCAAAAATGCGTCCGATTGTCGCTTTAACGCGGTATTGCCTAATTTCGACCGATTACCCGATTAATCGGCTATTATGTCCAATTTGATTCCGAATTGGTCCATTCTTTTTCTAATACTTTAATTCACCACAAATCATTCAATTTAATGCCAATTTCAGCATTCACCATTTTCCATTTCTTTATGAAAAAATTCGGCCAATACAGTGCATTAGCACTGAAAATTTTTCGACTACATTTTTCACTTTAAATTGTCATTTTCTATTTTCTTTCATTTCAAATGAAATCATTTCATTTGAAATGAAACAATTTCTTCATGGTTTCTCTACACCCTAGGTTCGGTCAATGAAGAACAACCATGACACTCAATTTCTTTCTTCCATTTTTGTCCATAATCGTGCGTAACTACTCCTAAACACCAACATAGTTTAAATTCAATCCAATCCAACATCAAATCCATACTCATACCCATTTTTCAGAATTCATCCCATCATGATATCTCCATACTTAACCATAGAATTCAAGAACAAAAGCATAGATAGGGTAAATCACAAGCCAAAGTAAAGATTTATTACCTTTTTCAAGTGATTTCCTTTGAAAATCACACTTTTCCTTAGATTTCCACCTAGGTTTTATGTTTTTCTTCTTTGTTCTTCTTTTCTTTCCTTCAATTCTGGTGGGTGCCGAATTTAGAGAGAGAAATGAGGGTTAAAGGCTGATTTTTATGGCTTAAATAATAAAATATAAAAGCTTGCCACGTGGCATCACGTAATTGGCCCGTTTTCTTTACTTTTTGACTTTTTCTTCCATTTATTCTCCACCATTTGATTCATCAAGTCAACATCTGATCCAAGGTTGATCATGGCCGGAAATAATGGTTCTGGTGATGGAAAATTACGATTTTGCCCCCGGGATGGTAAAATTATGATTTTGCCCCTATACTCCGAAATGTACCGGAATTTCATTATTTTCACTGTCCAACCTCAAATAACACCAATATAAATCAATATTACCCAATTGGGGTAAAATCCTTTCAAAAAAATTCACATTTAGCACTCCGGTGGCAAAATTACCATTTTACCTTTGTGCTCCAAAAACACCGGGAATCACCATTTTACACTGCTAAACATCATTTTATACTCCAAAAATCATAACTATATTTCATATAATTATTTTTGGTCCAATGTGATCAAATCTTGGTTAAAAATCTCCATAAATCAACAAATGAGAAAATGACCGTTTTGTCCTTAATCGGTCAATTTTCCCGATTAACTCCAAACTGGATCTTGAACTCCGAATCACTATTTTGAGCTATTCTGTGGGTCTCAGAATTTTGAAATTCCCCTTAGAATTTCTATTAAACTAGGTTGAAGCTCGATTTAACTTAGTTGTACCAATAGGTACAATACCGATTTTCTAACAACTTAGACAGGGTCTCACAATAGGTGGTGAGCCATTTGACACGAGTAGGAGACTACATGTCACGACCCAATTTTCAGGCCATGACCGGCGCATGGACCCAATGAGCATAGCTCACCAAGTCCAAGCAAGCCTATTATCCTTCACTTTACTCCACGTATGATCGTGTAAGGTATCCATACGCAATGCACCCAGTGCACACAAAGCCAACTCATATTGGAATTATCAACAAAATATGCATATACATACTAGTCAAACATAAAATTTAACAATGTACATTACATGTACATATTCACATTACAAAAGGCCCATAACTTCCAACGGAGAATTTACAAAATACGGGCAACTATTGAATGCCGGACACCTACCAGGAGACGAACTACAGTGATCCCTCGATCTAGGATTCAACAATCTCCTGATCTGAAAATATGAATTTTTGAAAACAGTGAGTACAATACTCAGTGAGCAAACATTAGCTGGGAACAAGCAATAATATCCAGGAAGAATTTAAAACCATGATGCACACACTTGGAACAAAACTCTTTGGATTCAATTCAATATCAAACCATTTTCCCTCAATTCAAATTAATTTACAATGAAAGAGTACTCAAGTTCACACATATTTACACAGATAAAAATCACACACGATTACATACACCACACTCTTTTTCTTTCAATTTAGTCCACTCTCTACTCGCATAGGCATATATAAACACATATATAAACACAAATATCATCACTATCTCACCAACTCATGTGCAACCCCCACATCATGCACATAGCTGGAGTTATCGTGTGCATCCACCCACATCGTGCACATATCTGCATTTATCGTGTGCATTCACCCACATCGTGCACATGCTATATCATTATCCATATCTCCACACCCATCATCACTGACATGTGCTCCCCCACATTGTGCACATGTACGGTTATAATTCTCACACAATATTATTTGTCAATACATATAACATATCTACACATATATAGTAGCATAATATAGAGCACATGAATTCATGCCCTTATGCATATCACAATTCACCACATCAAAACATTTTTATCAAGGGCTTGTTCCCTGACACGCATTTTAACAAATTTGGATAAAATCATTCAAATTATCCATCTTAATACATGTACATTTCCCAAAACAATTTGAAATGCAAGTTCACTCATTGTACTAGGAGTTGTTATACTCCTAATCCAAATCTTCAAGTACAATTTATGTATTAATCCATGACACAAAATTCAATAAATTGTGTCAATTTATCATAAATTATTACAGGCTCTAAAAATCTACATAAATGCATAAAACGTTATGCAATTGTTCAAAAAATCGTTTAAACGTGATATTCGGCCTAACGCGTATGGTACGTGATTTAATTCTCTAAAATCTCCAAATAAGCTCTAAATTGATTTCTTTTAATTTCTATACCTCAATTATACCCAAATTAACTTAATGTCCACAAATATGGTGCAAATTATCAGTCTAGGCCACAAATTACAAAATCACCCCTATTAGGTAAACATTTATATTTTCACATCGAAAATTCCCACTTATTTTCTATATCCTTAATTCGTCATAATACACTTAAATACCATGAAATATCATCCCAACCAGCAACCAATTTACCTAAAATTTAGTTTAAAAATCTTTACAATTTTATTGAAAATTTCGACCATGGTGTGGCATTCACACTAAAATTCATCCTACTTCGTTTTCTCACCCTAATTCATCATTTCTTAACCATTTTACTTGAATCAAAACCAATCCATCATCAATACACATCAAGCAAGATTCGGCTATTGAAGATTCATGGGGAAAATGAATATTTTTCCTATGGTTTTGCTTTTAAACATGGTTAACTACCTCTAAACATCAACATAGTCCAAAATCAAGCCAATCCAACATCAATTTCTCTTCCATACCCATTTTTCAGAATTGAATTCATCATGATAACTCAATATTCAACCATGAAAAATAAGGAATAAAGCATGGGTAGGCTAGGATTAAAGTAAAACTAAAGAAATTTTACCTTTGTTTTGCTTGATTCTTGAAAAACACTTGAAATCTCTTGATTTTTTGGCTAGGTTTTTGCTTTTCTCCCTTTGTTTCCTTTCTTTCTCTTCAATTCTGGTTCATGCCAATTTTGGTGAGAGAAAGTGAGTTTTATGGCTGATTTTTATGCTTTAATATTAAAACATTAAAGCTTGACACATGGCATAAAGCGATTGGTCCATTAGTTTAATTATTTGACTTTTTCTATTCAATTTTCCACCACAATTAATCTTATATTTATCCAATCCTACCACAAATAAAATCGCTTGGTCTTGACAAGTGCTAGGGTGAAAAATTTACCGATTTGCCCTTGAGGTGAAAAAATTACGATTTTACCCCTATACTCCGAAATGTACTAGAATTATATTATTTCCACTTTTTAACCTCAAATAACACTAATATTGATCAATCTTAACCAAATGGGGTAAAAATATTTTCTAAAAATTCTCGTTTGGTCCTCTAGTGATAAAATTACCATTTTGCCCTTGTGCTCCAAAAATACCGAGAATCATAATTTTTCACTACTAAACTTCATTTTATACTCTAATAATCATAATTATATTTTATATAATTATTCTTGGTCAAATGTGAACAAATCTTTGCTAAAAATCCCCATTTTGTCTTTAAATGGCAAAATGATCGTTTTGTCCCTAACCGACCAATTTTCTCGATTGACTCCAAACTGGACCTTGAACTCCAAATCACTATTCTAAGTCATTTTGTGGGTTTTATAATTTTCACATTCCTCTTCGAATTTCTATTTGAACTAGTTCAAGGCTCGATTTAACTAGGTTGTACCACTCGGTACAATACCGTCTTTTAATCGAGCTTTACAGGGTCTCACACTACACCTGCGGACCAAGAATAGGAGTATTTCTACTCTTGATACTGTGAGTAAGCATATTGTCATCTTTATTATCTAGAGTAGATTTTATTCAATTTGATATTTTATGAAAAATCATTTTATATGGTGAATTGCTTATTTTAAGTGAAAAATGTGAAATTTATAAAATAAATTGGATTTATAAAATAAAATGAATTTTTATAAATTCTTTGAAATATGATGTCTAATAATTATTGCTCACCAAGGAGATATAGAAACTGATGCTAAGCCTTGCGGGGTTACGGTCGGCATTCCGAGTATGAGTGCCTATCGGGATGTCACGGCGGTTGTCATGGGCCCGATGAGAGTTCCGGGTCATGACATCATAACACTTCAATTCCTTTCACCAGGTAATATAAATTCGTTTTGTTCAAGAAAATTTATATGGCTTATGTTTTCTTTAAAACTTGGCTTATGCCAACAAAATCATACTCGGTGACACCTGCATCAAAGGTATCCGACCGAGTCCGCCAAGGTTATTAAAATTTCATAATTTTCAACCATTTCAGGCCCAGATTAGTTAGTAGATATCTGAGTTTGCTAAGGACTACAATTGGCTTTGCAACCTCACCAACAGCAGGTTCACTATCCTCTTTACTTTTGAACATTTGTAGGCTCACGTGTCGCTATAAATGTAACTGTATACTTTGGTTACCTCTATTATTGTATGTAAAGATTTATTTTACTTTTACATTCTAAAAATTGTTTATTGATATCTCTATAAAAATTGTTTTGTAAGAAAATAGAATGCTTTCTTGAATATTTTTATTTTATTCAAATAGTTATAATTTTAATCATGACATCCAAATTTATTTTTAATCATGACATAAGTGTTTCCACTCATCTGCTACATTTTGAGTCGGATTCAAAATTTTTCAAAAAAAATGACTGAAATGCCCCTGTGAGTAAAAAATTATTGTATGATCATTCTGAGTAAAAATGGCTTGTGATTTGTTAAAACAAGATGATCGATAATTGTTGCTCAAAGGGGAGGTAAGAAAACTGATACGAAAGCTTTGCGAGGTTTCGATTGGTATTCAGGGTATAAATGCCTATCGAGACGTCGCGGCGGTTGTCATGGGCTTAATAGGAGTTCCAAGTTGTGACAATTCAGTTGGTATCAGAGCTTTTGGTTATAAAGCTTATGATTTTGAAGCTTTTGGTTTTAAAATGGTTTTAAAAAAATTTACAGTGTCAGTGTGGCCCCGGGTTAGGTTAAGTCAAGTTAGATTGAATAGGATGCATTTGCATATAGAACCTGAGGTTGCCTAAACCTGCGTTATATCTCTTTATAGATTACTGTAAAACTCGGCTATATAAAATATATATGACATGTTATCCATGTGTTGGATGAAATGTTTATATACTTGAAGGCCTTGGAAAGGTATTAAAGGTCGATATTATAACTAGAAGTACGACTAAGTCGATTTAAACTTCGAACTAATTGAAATAGGATTTTAAGATGAAATTGAAGAATTTCACAGTCCAAGGATGACTTAAAATAGCAATTCAAAGTTTGAGGGTTGATTTAGAGTCAATCAGGAATATTGATCGATTAGGGGCAAAATGGTCATTTTGCCACCTAAAGTTGAAATTTGGTTATTTAATGAAAATTTTGACCAAGATTAATCATTTGAAGTATAATATGAGGTTTAGCAGTGAAAAAATTTTAATTCCCAGTATTTTTGGAGCATAGGGGCAAAACGATAATTTTACCACACGAGAATAAAATGAGATTTTTTAGAAACGATTTTAACCTCATTTGACTAAGATTGATCAATTGAACTATAATTTGAGGTTGGAAAGTGAAAAAAATGTAATTCTTGTACTTTTCGGAGTATAGGGGTAAAATCGTAATTTTACCACCTTGGGGGCAAAATGGTAATTTTTCACCCCCAACACTTGTCAAAATTTGTGGATTTTATCTATTGTGTGAATGGATAAATATGACATTTGTGTAGTGGAGAAATAAAGACAAAAGAATAAGAAATTAAAATTTTAGACCAATCATGACATGCCATATGTCAAACTTTTAATATTTTATTATTTTCTTTATAAAAGCATAAAAATCAGCCCATTTTAACTCTAAGAGTCGGCCAAGCAAGAAAACAAGAGGGGAAAGAGAGAAAATAAGGAAAACAAACCCTAGTCAAAGGAAAATTCAAGAGAAAGTGTGAGAATTCAAGGAATTAAGCTAGGTAAGGTAAAATTTCTTTATTTTTCTTTGAGATCTACACTACCCATGCTTTATTTTCTCATTTCCATGGTTTAAATCAAAGTTTGAAAATGGGTATGAATGCTGACCGTACATGGGGAAAGGATTTTTAGGCTTGAATTTAGTTAGATTTCTTGCTACATTAGTGTTTTCGGTTAATTAGTTATGTGTAGGATGAAAACAAGTGAAGAAAATTACAAAATCTTAGGTATCCTTCAATGGCTGAATATCCCATGTTCTGTGTGGATGCTGGATTGATTTTGTTTCAAGGAAAATGGGTTAGGAAATGATGAATTAGTGTGAGAAAATGATGTAGGAAAAATTTTAATGATAATGCCCCATTATAGCTGAATTTTTCCATGAAGCAATGAGAGGGTAATTATGCTGAATTTTGTGTCATTTGATTGATATTTGGTGAGTTGTGGTATTAGAAAAGGAATGAAGCAATTTGGAGTTAAATTGGACATAATGGCCATTTTATCGAGTAATAGGCCAAATTAGGTCAACATTGCATTTAAGCAAGATTCGGACAATTTTTGCATTTCATAGCATGCATTAGTGGTCTAAATTAGTTTATTACAATTTAGGGGTAAAAAAGTAAATTTCTCAATTCTGTACTGTGTCAAGGTGGTGAATCCTCCGAGAAAGGCAAGGAATTGCACTTGAGGATTTACAGTCGAAGAACTCGGATTTGATTCTCGAAAACAGTGAGTAAACTTATTATCGTCTTAATTATCTAGAGTAGATTTTATTCAATTTGGTGATTTTGTGAAAAATGAATTTTAAATGGTAAAATACTTTGTTTTATGTGAAAAATGTGAATTAATAAAATAAATTGAAATTTTATAAATTGATTTGAAAATTGGACAATTGGTTTGAAATTAGAGTAATTAGAGACCACATGCTTTATTGTAAATTGTGATTTGAATCAAATGGCTTATGATATTTATAGCATGATTAGTTGACTTGTTAATTGAATTGAAAATTGTGAACTGTCTACTTTGTATTGATAAATTGGTTAGCAATTATATTGCCAAGTCGTGCTATTGAACTTTTATTGAATTGGTGGATTATTAAATGGTCACTGCAGTGGCAGGTTCTGTGGACCAACCTATTAGAGGGGCACGAAATCTGAGAACATATGTATATGTATTTATACCCCAGTAGAGAGGCGAGTAAGGTAACTCTCGAGGTAACAATTAGAGTTCTATTCACACCAAACCACCACGTGAGGATGAACTTAGCCAACATCAAGGAACAGTTATATTTTCAAAAGTAAAAAATGTGTTTCATACATATATGAAACTTTTATAGCCTTGGCGGACTCGGTCAAACTCTGATGACGATCAAGTGTCCTCGAGTAATGGCTTTGGCATAAGTTGAGTTTTAAAGAAAATCATAAGCCTTATCAATTGTTTGGGTGAAATCAATTTACTTAAACTGACTTAAAAGAATTCTCATGATATGAAACCCTTTTGAGATGGACAGTTTTCGTTGTCTCTTTTTACCTGCCTTTAGATAGTTTAGATGGTATCTGTTTACTCACTGGGGATTTATAATCTCACCCTTTCATTTCCTCACATTTCAGGCTCAGAATAGCCCGTAGTTAGTGGATTCGATCAAGGACCACAGTGGACTTGAATCGACAAGAGCTGTAGGTTCACAGTTCCCGATGCATTTTGGTTAGTTGTGGGCCCACGTGTCACTGTAATTTAAATCTCATACTTTGGTTGTTTATATTATAGTATGTAAGAATATATTTAACTTTTACGCTATAAAAATTATTTACCGATAGTTTTATAAAAATTGTTTTATAGAAAATTAAATTATTTTATTAAATATTTTTATTATATTAAATTAGTCAAAATTTTACTTTAAACGAATATTTTAGACTCCTAAATTTATTTCTAAGCATGAAATATATGTTTTCTACTTACCTACTCCGTTTTAGCTAGTTTTGAGATTTTCGAAGAAAAAATGACAAAAATGCCCCTGTGAGTCAGAAAATAATATTTTAAAGTTTTGATTTAGAAATGACTTGTAACTCTTTTAAATTATGATATTTGATAACTATTGCTCACCGGGGAAGTGCGAAAGCTGATGCTAAGCCTTGCGGGGTTCCGGTCAGCATTCCAGGTAATGAATGCCTATCGGGACGTCGTGGCAGTTGTCATGGACCCGATGGGAGTTTTGGGTAGTGACAATTACCATGCCTCCTAGACACAAACACCCACCTGTTACTAGATCGGCTGGGAAGGGAAGAGGTTGTTCGCAACCTCGTCAACCAAACCCGATAGAGGGGGGAATAGCTGCATCCACTTTCTGGGCAGCACTTGCTGCTGCGCAGGCCGAAACCTTTGCACATCCTCCACCTCCTCTGCCATCTACTAATTTCCTGTCGTACCTCCTGAAGTGGTTCAGGCATTGGCAGCTTTCCTTACTGTTCTTGCTGGCCAAGTTCAGGCTGGTCAACTCTTCCCATAGTTCCTTTAGCTGCTCCTTTAATACCATCACCCCCACCTCTTGTTCCACCACTAGTGCCGAATGTTTCTATTTCTAATAAGCTTGAAGAGGCTAGGCTGCTCGATTGTAGCTTTTCTATGAGTGAGTTGGATACAACCGTAGCTAAAAAGGTGGTGCAATTAGCTTTAAGAGCTGAGAAGCTTGAGAATGAAAATAAGAGAATGCGAGCAGAGTTAGCAAAAAGGAGAAATTCGAGCGTATCTCCCAATCAACCACCAAAAAGGGGCAAGGACACATCTGTTTTCTCAACATCTTCCCGATCACCATTTTCTCGTACACAACAGAAGCCTCTGAAATCTAATTCTGGGAAGAGTTCTAGAGGTTCTAATAGATGCAGAAATTATGGGAGATATCATGTTGGACTGTGTCGAGGACCCGTACGATGTTATCGATGTGATCAGCTAGGTCACATTAGGAGTAATTGTCTACAAATAGGACAAATTACGATAGCTGCTCCATCTCCACCAACTTATACAGATATGCAGATGAGAGATTCCTCTAGATTATAACCGAGTCAAGGAGTAGTTATACGGTCTGATGTGGAGATAAATGAAGGAACTGGAGAAAAATAAGATTTTGATTAATAAGGAAATGGTAGTTATCTGTACAAATCGATAATTATGTGTTTAGGAGTTATTTGGAGATTTTTGCTTAATTGAACTCATACTAAATGTTATGGTAACGATGCATGAATGTTAATGGAAAAATAAATATGTTAATTCAATGTTCTGATCACGTACCGGTAATGGAAAGTTAGCTTTACTAATTGTGGTATAAACTGAGAGAAAAGCCACACGATCATGAATGATTGTGATAGCAGCCTTAAAGGTAGAAGAATTGCTTTGATAAAGTAAATTTTAACAACCACAATGCCACAATACCGACTACCAAATGCTGTTACGTTAGAAACTCCTTATGGCTAGAAAGTATGAGCAAACTGTGAGCGACGTAAAGATTGGACTCACAAATTGGAATATGGTTATTAGTTTTGCTACTAAGCTTTGACATTTGGAGTCTTAAGTGCAATGGGGAAGTATTAAAAAAAAGATGAGGAGTGAATTGAAAAGTTTCTATATTGCCTTATATATTGGCATATAAGAGAAAGGAAAAGTTAGAGAAATTTTAAGATGATTACATAAAGATAAATTAACATGTGGAGTGTTAAGATGAATAATATGTTGACTAAAGTCAAATCTTAAGAAATAAAGAAGACAAGAGATTAGGCTTTGTTAAAGATTAAAGAGAAAGTGAGGGAAAGGCTAAATGACTGTATGAGATATTGATAAGAGATGTAAATACTAAGTGATTAAAGTGTGGATGAAGGTTTCAAGAATGGTATAGCAAATGGGTTTATATAGAATACTGTCACGAGAAATTACAAATATTATCTTGACTTTTTTGAAAGGAGAGGATTAGCGACAACACAAGTAAATTACGTGGTATGATGAACCCTTGGAGATAAATTGAAGCATGAGTAGTTGAGCATACATTTAAATATTTTGATGAGCAAGTACAAGCCTTTATGAAAATGATATACTTGGATTATGTAAGAACAAATAAGTGATTAAGTGCTTCGAGAATGTTCAAACACCCGTGAGAAGGAATTACAAATTATACACAATGTGTATAAGACAGGTGATTTTGAAACTTACTAAGGAGCCAAACGGCTAAGTTATGGATTAAGTAATCATATGCTTACTTTCATAAGCATTAAATTATGCAATTATAAAAAGGAGTCATGAGCTGAGAGTGATATTTGTATTGGTATTGAAAAGTACTTGAGGAAAACCCAATTTTAAGTTTTGCAATTTCAAGTACAATTGCAAATTGGCTAAAAGGAGAATGATGTTATGTTCATATGAAAAAGTGGAACAAAAGATGATTGAAGTTAACCCGAATGATAAAGTTAGATAATGAAAATCTCTTGATATATTGCAGGAATTGAAATTCAAAAGTGCTTAAGGCATACATGATTCAAATGAGTTTAAGTCTTAAGTGACAAATTAACATCGGAATGCAAGAAAGATACAAGGTAATGTAGAGGCATGAAAGATAGTTGAGGAAAAAGGATGACTCTTAGGAATTGTGATATTGCATAAAATGCAATGATCCAGTTAAGGAAAATTTTTGAAGCACTAATGACATTATAAAACAACATGTGTATTTGATTACAATTCAATGAAAACAACGTTGTGATGTAATGATATGTAGTACCAGGAAACTTAAGCATATAATTGGGAATGATAGGAAAATAGTATAAGTATGCAAATGATGTGGAACTATGCACAGACATGATGAGAATGTTGACAACAATTATGGAGATTATTCTATTGAATCTTGGTTATAGAGGATAACAAACAAAGAGAAATTAGTCCAAAGGCATTTAAGAACAAAGGCACTTACACATGATGAGGAATATGGACATCTGAAAGTGCGTATGCGTACGTATATGTGGAGTTATTGATGTACCCATCTAAAATGAAGAATCGTTCTTAATGGTTCAAGATTTGAACTCGATATATGTAATACCTGCTAGGAACGACATGATTAGCGCATCAACGCAACGTAATAAAAAAATTAAAATAAAATAAAATCACGCCTCCTACCATTGGATCACTTGGGTTATTTAATACAAAATTAAGCATCACATAAAATCAGAAAAATTGTACCTTTGTAAGTGATATCGTAATCAAATGGATTCTTTTTCTTGACAAAACGTGAACACCTTTGGTGTGAAAGAATCCCAGTCACTCAATCGCTTGGCCTCCAATGATGCACACACGATTACAACGGATCCTTCTTAAGGAAAGAGCTTTATGCCACGGGCTTGTGCTAACAAGTGGACAAGGATTTGTCTTCCTTTTACTTTTGATTTCCAGCCAAGAATCAAAAGAGAAGTTTTGAAAGAAAAAAAAAACAAAACGTCTCAAGAATGGCAGCACTCAAGAGAAAAAAACTCTTTTTTTTCTTTTCTTCTCTCATAAAAAGAGTGGCTCTAATGTGATATTTATATCTAGGTTTAACTTCTTAAAATTTGCAAAATAAGTCCTTAATATTATAACAATTATAATATTTAACCAATGCCTAATTAAACTTTTTTAATTAAGTCATTAGTAGTTAAAACCTAGAATTTGATTTAAGTCTAACTTAAATCATCGCACTCTCAATTTAATCCAAATTGCAACTTTTGTGTGTGACCCATTAGGTTCCTAACATGTTAGCAATGGAATTGAATTATATTATTAATTAATTAATTTAAATGAATCATATTCAATTTTAAATTAACTAATTCAATTTCATAGACCGTGATTGGCATCTAGCAATGCATCATGCCCACTCAATTGTTAGGAGAGTCAAAGGATTCTTTGACAACCTTTCAGTGTATAGTTTTTCAGTGTAATTCATTCCCTCATCATATATCCCAAAGATGATAAGAGCTTGGTGCAGTGCCTACTCTTATTGATCTCCATATTTGTTTTTGCAGTTAGATCATTAGCTTTATAGAGACTTATGAAACTCATTTCATAATCTCCTAATCACCTTGGCCAAGCATTTGATTAAGCTAATATCAACCAAGAACTAATGAGATATTTCCCTTTGAATCACTTAGGGTGATGATTCCTATCTTGACTACTCATTTACCTTCACATGCTTCATGCTATACCCAAAAGCATCTTATTTTGGCATCCTTGGTTAGGCACCTGTAGGGATGAAATCAAAGCATAGCACTCCACACATAAGACAACCTGGTGTCTCAAGTCTAAGGAGTATTTACACAACTGACACATGAGAAGTATTGGACAGACACTTGAGTGAAATACCAAATGCACTTCTCATGGCTGGTCATGTTCAATGAACTCGCTATCCCATGGCAAGCACCCACATGTTAGTTCCAAGTATCTCTATACTTCAACCTATGAAAACAATTGCTTACTTCACAAGTAAAGAACATAACATGTGCCAATCTTTGAGCATTATTCATGCCTTGTCTCAATAATACAATGATCAAGAACTTTTAGGAACAATGCTTTAATGCATAAGGATTTCATAATTGTATCCCAATACAATTCCTTTGCAAGGCATATATAGTTCCATGGGCTTTATCAACATAAGTACAAAAGGTAATTAAATCACAAACTTATGGATAAAGAACTACCTCAATGTTATTATGAATAACAAAATGTCATACATGAATATCTCAAAATTGCAATTCCCATACAACCACATATTGGCTTGTAGGGCTTATACTAACAATACCTCGTACCCTTGTTGGACACAATTAACACCTTATTGATCAAAGGAATGATCATTTGATACAAATTAGCGTGCTAAAGACTGACAAGGATGAAAGGAATGTTCAAGAATTAAATGTTTCGCACACGCGAAAATAGTAATTTAAATAATATTATTATTTTTGTCAAGGATGAATTAGTGAGCTACAAGATGATTCGAAAGTAAATCGATACATAATAATGTGTTTCGGGACCAAAGAAGATAATTAAAATTTTTTAGAATAAAATAATATTTTATTTAATAAAATAATATTGAAATATTAATATTTTATTTATTATCAAAATTAGTCATGAAAAATGAAATATGACTAATTTAAGTGGGGGAGGAGAAGTAAGAAGGATTTCGGCGATAATCGTACGACACGAATTTTTAGTCAAGTTAACGCGGTAAGAAAATATTTAAATGTTATGGAGACTCCGTGTTGAAATGCGATTTTAATATTTTGGTTATACACGTGTAAGAGAAGGAAGATAGAAGGAAATTAGAATTTTTACACGTGTTGGAAGAATTAATTTTAAATTGTGAAAGTTTGAGGGAGGTATGTTAATTAAAGTAAAGTTAAGGTATAGCATATGAATTTAATTATTTAGAAGAAATAAACATATTATGAGAATGAATTGGATGATAAATAATAAGGGAATAAGGTGTTGAAAAGTCAAACAATATTTTTATATGTGCATGAGGGGCCACATGAGTCAAGAATGGAATGAGGACAAAAAGAAAAACAAAAGAAAGAAAAGTGTGTGTGTGTGTGTGTGGCGGATGGGAGAATTTAAAAGGTGCACAAGCTTTGACTTTTCATTTCAATCCCATGTGAGCAAAAACAAGTAAGACAAAAAGGAAATGACATAAGGTGAGGATGAAGACAAAAGACAAATGAAACAAGAAATAAAAGAAAGACATGATGGAGGGGACGGTTAAAGAAGACAAAAGAAATGAAAAGAGAAATGAAAAGAAAAAGAGATAAGGAGAGAATGATGGTCAAAGAAATAAAAGACACGAAAAATCTAGAAGGATGTGGAAAGGAGTTCGATCAAAGAAGAAAGAGATAAAGGAAAAAGGAGAAAGAGAGAAGAAAAAAGAGAAAGGATGGAAGAAACAAAGAAAAAATCAAGAAAATAAAGGAGAAAAAATGGCATGAAGAAGGGGAAAAAGAAACCAAAAAAATTTGACAATTTTGTGTGAGGAAGAAGGTTGATTTTACTGCACTTTTGGAGGAGAAAAAGAGCTGGTTTAAGTGCAGAAAATTGGCAACAAAAAAAAAGAAAAAAGAAAAGAAAATTCGATTCTTGAGGGAGGTAAGAAATCTGAAAATTTTTTGCACTTTGATGGGGCTATTTTGCTACACTTTAAGGGAGGTTTTGGTGCTTGAAATTCAAGGTTCTTGTTGCTAGAAATTAAGCTTAAAGTTACTGAAATTTTGAGGTTTTTAATGGTTGAAAATGATGAGGATTGGCTATTGAAAATTGGAGCTAAAGGGGTCAGCATGGCTGCTGAATTTTGAAGGTTTAATGCCATGAAAATTGGAGCTTGTGGTGATCGATTTTGAGAGAAAAGAAAGAGAGGAAGCCACGGTGGTGAAAGGGGGAGGAAGAAGAAAGAGAAATGGGCTGAAAAAGAAAGAAGAAAGAAATGTAGAAGAGAGAAAGAAAAGAGAAAGAATAGGAAAAAAATGTGTGGGCATGGCCCAACAGGAAAAAAATAAATGGGCTTAGCCCAATAAGAAGAAATGGAAAAGCCCATGGAGAGGCCCAAAGGTCATAAAGAAATGGCAAAGGCCCAATGGTAAGTTAATGTTGTATTTCAAGGTTTATGGGTAGTTTAATATTGTGCATATTTTAGATGAAAAATATGCAAGTTGATTAAAGAATTTTTAATTAAGTTGCTACCCATACAAATATGCGATTAAGTATATTGGATTTAAATTTGATGCTAGGAAAGTTGTCGTGGAGGCGTGCCAAACAAAGTAGGTACTCGACAAATAGGAATAATTATATGTACGCGTACGAATCAATAATGAAGAAATATCCCACTATTGTGAGGTGAATAGGGGGTGTGTATTTTAAAATTTTCATAATTATCTATATATATGTATACGCATGATTTATTGTATGAGCACATTTGTGGAAAGCATGAGCTGGTAGAATCTTAGGTATTTTGTGGATACGAGTTGTTTTGAAAGTTGGTTTGGATATACCTATAGATAGACTATATACGTAAAGTTTTTTTAAACCGGGAAACAAGCTTTTCAATAGGATTTACATTCAAAATTGTGCCTTATACTTGTGTAGTGTGCATTCATGATTATGATGCCTGGTTACCATGTGAAGTACATTTCGAAATTCATGCACCAAATTTTATTTTATGAAAATGACAATTGATTTTATTATATTTTATGTTGAATGTTTTGAGAATAAATTTGGAACGGTACTTCAAGGACATAAATGATTTTTAAGATAATTCTTATAAATGGAATGAGATTCGTAATTTATTTTGAAATTGAATGGCTTATGGTAATATTGGCATGAATGGCTGAATTAGATATTATTTTGAAACTATGTAAATTGTTTGTTTTACCGTGAGTGGCTGGATTTGAAATAGTTCTAAATGTTCCCTTCTGAGGAAGTTTTAAAAAGGTCCGGGATTCAAAGCTTGGCGAGGTGTCCCTGTCGGGGGCTGTGGAGCTGTCGCGATAATGCGGCTGGCCAGTAGTCAAGTGATGGAGACCCAGACCTATCCATACTTGCCATATCATGCTATTATTGAATTTTATTTAATTGGTGGATTATTAACTACTGCAGTAGATGGGTTTCCGTGGACCAGCTTATTTCGAGGTGGCACGGTAAAACCCCATTATATATCTTTATCTCAGTTGTAGAGGCGTAAAGGGTTGTCCTGAGGTATGACAAAGTTCACTTCACGCTAAACCACCACGTGAAGGCGAACTCAGCAAACGCCAAGGAACGGTTGTCTTTTTCAAACGTAAAAATATGTTTTACGTGTATATGAGATTTTTAATAGCCTTGGTGGATTCGGTTGGGTACCTCAGCACAAGGAATCACTGAATATGAGTTTTTATGGCACAAGCCAAGTTTTTTAAGAGTCATAAGCCTTGTTGTTTATTTTTGATAAAATATAATTGCTTTATATGGATTGAAATAAGTTTTAACATTATGAATGATGCTTCTTAGCATGATGAGAGATGGAATTAAATGGTTTTTCGTAGCTCCCCTATCTGTTTTTCGTGAACTAAATCAGTAATTTCTCGCAGATGGGCGAGTTATGATTTGTGCATAATTTTAAATATTATTTGGTTTCACGGGAGCTTGCTCAATTTTATTGATTTGGTTCGAAAATGGCTATAAAGCACAAAACCCCGTTTGACATAAATTATTTTTATAATTCTGCATTTTTATATTCAATTGATCTGCCATTTGCTTGTTTCCTATCTACGCCCTACTCACTGAGTTGATAATATTCACTGAGTTTATGAGACTCACACCTTATTTTCTCTTTTTTGCAGATAGGGAACAGCCTAGCATGTAGTCATCGATGCGTTCGGTACACCGTCGATTGGTAAAGGCATCTCCTAGCATTTTACTTCGAGTCGCTCTACTGTCTAGAGTTTTGTCGCATGAAAATTTTTCTTATTATCAGTATTGTAAATCCATAAATATGTATTGTTAAAAATTTTATATTTTTTTTAAACTTAACTGCTATTATTGGAAATAGAATATTAATAGTACAATTATTATTATTATTAACTATTTGCCTATTTGTTAGCATATTTAATAAATATTTTGGAAATTTTGTAAAGGCTTGTTCAGGACTTAACGGGATCTTTCGGAGGTCTTGGACGCCAGTAGTGAGCGGAGAGGGGTCGCTGCAATATATTTGAAGAGTTGTATAGACAATGTGATGATCAAGAATCCTATCAGAAGATGACTTACGGCAACCTAAGGAGTTTTGGGGGAAATAATCATGGAAATGTAATCTATAGTACGGTTAAGCCATATGAGATGGACTAATAGGATTGAGAAGATTGAAAATTCCTAAATGCAAAGTAAACATGAAGTATGTGGAAATAATTGAAGCCACTAACCTTCCTTAATGCTGAGGATATGTACAGGAATAAGTATGGCATGTTAATGATGCTGTAAACTACACAATAGTGTATAAGGATAGGATGAATGAACGAATGTCGATAAGTTGGATAAAGAATGAAGTAATGAGATGGTGATTAGTATATATAATAAATATAAGATGCAAATGAAATTGGTATGATTAAGACGGAGTTATGGTTCAAGTTTAATGATGTAATAGAGACATGTTTGGAGTTTTGATATAAGAGATCATGCTTGCGAAAGGTACTACAAATATGATATTGAAGGATGATGATAAACTTAAGTAAAGTACTTAAGTTGAATTGGAGGTAAACGAAGTGAACAAATCGAAATTACCTATAAAAGGTGACGGCATGGAAGTTGAACATCAAATGAAAAACTAATACCCTCATTTTTCTCAAAATTCGATAAGCGAAATTTTGAGGTCAAAATTTTATTTTAAGGGGGGTAGTGCTATCAAGCCCAGCCCTAAAATATCTGTCATGTCATGCATATAATTGACATCATGCCTGTATACTGGAATATCTCAAAAAAATAGATAAAAGTTGGTATTGTGCTTAGAAGTACAACTAAGTCAATTTATGCCTCGAACTAGTTAAAATAAAAATTTTAAGATGAAATTGAGAATTTCACAGTCCAGAAATGACTTAAAATGGCGATTCGGAGTTCGAGGACCGATTTGGAGTCAATCTAGAATTTTCGAAATTCAGTGGCAAAACGGTCATTTTGCCACTCAAAAATTTGATTTGGATATTTGATGAAAATTTTGACTGAGATTGATCATTTGGAGTATAATTTGAGGTTTAGAAGTGAAAAAAATTTTAATTTCGGTATTTTTTGGAGCATAGAGGTCAAATGGTAATTTTACCACCTCAGGGGCAAAATGGTAATTTTCACCCCCAACACTTGTCAAAAACCAAGGATTTTATTCATTATGGAGATGGATAAATATGACAAATTTGTGCGGTGAAGAATTAAAGGTTAAAAGTTAAATATTTAAATTATGGGCCAATGGTATCATGCCACGTGTCAAGTTTGATTTCTTTAATATTAAGCTTAAAAAAATCAGCCCATATCTTCCCCATCACACCTTTCATATTCGGCCAAAGGAAGCAAAAGGAAAAGGAAAAGAAAACAAAGAGAAAACAAACCCTAGGTGGAGAAATTCAAAGAGAAATTGTGGAAATTCAAGCAATCAAGTGGAAAAAGGTAAAATTTCTCAATTTTTGCTTGAGATCTACGTTACCCATGCATTGCTCCTTATTTTTCATGGTTGAATTACATGTTTTCATAGTGAATTCATGGCTGGCCAAATGGGTATGGAGAGGAAATGATGTTGGAATTAGTTTGATTTTGAGGTATGTTAGTGTTTATGGTTAGTTTAGCATGTTTGGAAGCAAAACAACAAGGAAAAAATTCATTTTCCCCATCATCCTTCAATGCCCGAACCCTACATGTAGTGTGGGAATGGTGGATTGATTTTGTATCAAGTGAATTGGTTGAGAATTGATGGTTTGTGATGTGGAAATTAAATAGGAAAAATCATAGTGTTACTGCACCCACCATGACCGAATTTTCCATGAAGAAATATGAGGTTGGTTATGCTGAATTTTGGGTTAATTGAATTTTGTTTAGGTGATTTGAAGAATTGGAAAAGAAATGGAGCAATTTGGAGCTAAATTGGACGTGTTGATAATTTAATCGAGTGATAGACCGAATTAGGTCAACATCGCGTTTAAACGATATTCGGACAATTTACATTTCATATCATGCATTAGTATAGAGTCTAAATTAGTTTATTACAGTCTAGTACCAACGTGGTAAATTTCTTGACTATGCAATATGTCTAGGTGGTGAATCCTCCGATAAGGACAAAGAAATCGCACTTGAGGATTTATAGTCGAAGTACCTGAATTCAGTTTTCGAAAACTATGAGTAAACTATTTATCGCCTTAATTATCTAGAGTAATTTTTACTCAATTTGATGATTTGGTGAAAAATGATTTTAAATGGTGCATTGTTTGGTTTTATGAGAAAAATATGAATTTATAAAATAAATTGAATTTTTATAAATTGAATTGAAAATTCGACAATTGATTTGAAATTAGAGTAATTGGAGACCACATGCTTTATTGTGAATTATGATTTAAATTAAATGGCTTATGATATTATGGCATGATTGGCTGAATTGATAAGTGTATTGAAAAATGTGAACTGCATGATTTGTACTGATAAATTGCTTAGCGATAAATTTGCCAGATCATGCTATTGAAATTTTTATTCAATTGGTAGATTATTATCTACTGCAGTAGACGGGTTTTTGTGGACCAGCCTATTTAGAAGTGACACGGTAAAACCCACCATATATATATATATATATATCTTTATCTCAGTTGTAGAGGCGTAAAGGGTTGTCCTGAGATATGATAGAGTTCACTTCATGCCAAACCACCACGTGGAGGCGAACTCAGCCAATGCCAAGGAACGGTTATATTTCTAAATGTAAAAATGTATTTCATGCATATATGAAACTTTTATAGCCTTGGCGGACTCGGTCGAACTCTAATGACGATCAAGTGTCCTCAAGTATTGGCTTTGCCATAAGCCAAGTTTTAAAGAAAATCATAAGTCTTATTAATTGTTTGGACAAAACACAATTACTTATTTGGATTGGGATAAATCTTTATGTTATGAAACTTATTGGGATGGGAATATTTCATTATCTCCATTTACTCGACTTCAGATATTTTAGATGGTATTTATGTGAGACCCTGTCGAATTTGTTAAAAGCCAATATTGTACCTAGTGGTACGATTAAGTTAAATCGAACCTTGAACTAACTCAAATAGAAATTCTAAGAGGAATTTGAAAATTCTGAAACCCACAGAATGACTTAGAATAGTGATTCGGAGTTCAAGGTCCAGTTTGGAGTAAATTGGGAAAATTGACCGGTTAGGGACAAAATGATCATTTTACCATTTAATGATAAAATGGTGATTTTAGCCAAAATTTGATCACATTTGACCAAGAATAATTATATGAAATATAATTATGATTATTGGAGTATAAAATGGTGTTTAGCAGTGAAAATTTGTGATTCTCGGTATTTTTGGAGCACAAGGGTAAAATGGTAATTTTGCCACTAGAGGACTAAACGAGAATTTTTTTTTGAAAAGATTCTTGCCCCATTTGATTAATATTGATCAATATTAGTGTTATTTGAGGTTGAAAAGTAGAAATAATGTGATTTTGGTACATTTCGGAGTATAGGGGTAAAAATCGTAATTTTGCCATCTCGGGGGCAAAACAGTAATTTTCCACCACCAGAACATTTATTTCCAGCCATGGTCATCCTTTATTCCCATCTTGACTTTAACTAATCATGTGGTGGAAAAATTTAGAAGAAAAAAAAGAAAAAAAGTCAAAAAAGGTTAAAAACGGGCCAAAGGCATTATGCCATGTGGCAAGTTAGGATATATTATTATTAAAGCCTAAAAATCAGCCATTAAAACCCATTTTCTCTCTCTAAATTCGGCACACACCAGATTCAAAGGAAAACAAAAGAGAACAAGGAGAAAAACAAGAAAACTTAGGTGGAAATCAAAGGAAAAGTGTGATTTTCAAGGAAAATCAAGTGAAAAAGGTAATATTTCTTCACTTTTGCTTATGATCTACAATACCCATGCATTTTTTTCCATTTTCTATGGTTGAGAGGCATGATATCATGATGAATTGAATTCTGAAAAATGGGTATGGATGAGGATTTAATGTTAGATTGGCTTGATTCTAGACTATGTTAGTGTTTAGAAATAGATTAGCATGTTAGTAAGCAAAACCATAAGAAAAAACTTGATTTTCCCCATGAATCTTTCAAGACCGAATATCATAGGTTGTGTTTGGAAAATGAAATGATTTCATTTCAAATGAAATGAATTGGAAAATGACAATTTAAGGTGAAAAAGTTAAATAGGAAAAATTACAGTGCTAATGCACTGTAATGGCTGAATTTTTCCACGAAGAAATGGAAAAATGTTAATGCTGAAATTGGCACTATTTAAATGGTATGTGGTGAATTAAGGTATTAGAAAAAGAATGGTGCAATTTGGAATCAAATCGGACGCATTTACCAATTTATCGGGTAATTGGCCGAATTAGATCAACACCGCGTTTAAGCAGTTGATCGAGTATTCTATGCATCCGAATAGAAATTAGGTTAATTTTATACCTAATTAACACCAATATAATAATTAAATTATTGTGTTATTTGTCAAGGTTGTGAGTCCTCGGATTAAGGCAAGAAAATTGTATTCAAGGATTAGCAGTCGAAGCACTCGAATTCGACTCCCGAAAAACCTGTGAATGAATTTGCATCTCAAAAACGGTTTTGGGAAATGTTAACGTATTTGAATAAAATGCTTGAATGATTTTATTCAACCTTTTTTGAAAAGAACGGGTACCATGGGAACAAGCTTTTCATGAAATATTATTTTATTGATGTGAAATTTGATTGTGTTGAATATTGCTCATATATATGATGCTTATATGTATGGTTAAGAAATTTATGTGAATTCGATATAATCGTGCACGTGCGAAGTGGGAAATGCACATGCTTGTAATGGTGTGCAAAGTGGGGACGACGATACGTAATGCCCACGATTTCCTAGAAATTCAAAATTGAGCAAAGTGGCGATGACGACACGTAACGCCCACGATTTCTAGAATTTATCACTCGTGAACTTTGGTGAAGCGTGATTCACTGTCCAGGGGCTTGCAGGGATGGCGATACGTAGCGCCTGCAAGTGCTCAAATAAATGTCTTTGTGTATATATATATATATATGATTGCTCATGTCTTTGAGTATATATGTGATTGTATGGTATGCGAATTGCCTTAAATTGAGAAAAAGGGATTTTACACAAAACCCTCGTACGGATAAGCGAAACCCTCGTGCAACGACGGGTTTTGATTTCGCTTCGCTGCAGTAGAAATTTCACTGCAACGATAATGGTCGATTTTGCTATCTAGCTAGAACAAATCCTGAGGTAAGTGGAAAGGGGTTTAAATATTAGTTAGATCAAAAACTGTCTCATTTTCAACTGGTGCATCATGATTGTCAAATTTCCTAATTGAGATTGCTTGTTCCCTTCTAATATTCACTCACTGAGTATTGTACTCACGTTTTATAAAAATTCATGTTTTCAGATCAGGAGACTATTGGACCCTAGATTGAGGAGTCTCGTAGTGCATCTCCTGGGTATATGTCTGGCATTCGGTAGTAATCCCCTTTATTGTAAATGTCTTCTTTGGAAGTAATGGGTTTTTTTATATTGTGAATACACTCTAACTATGTGAATATGTGTATGCAATGTAAATTGCTAAATACATGATTGGTATAGTGCATGTATATTATTATCGATAATGCCATTAAGTTTGGCTATGTTCACACCCGGGAAAAGATGTGTTCGTATGCATGATATGATAATGTTTGTTGAACAAGAGTAAATGAATAGGCTTGCTTGGGCTTAGTGAGCTATGCTCATTGAGCTCATGCGCCGGTCATAGCCCAGGAAATTGGGTCGTGACAATTTGTTTACTCACTGAGTTGTGTAAACTCACCACTCTCCTTTCCAAACATTTCAGACCCAAATTAGTTAGTAGATATTTGAGTTTGCTGAAGACTACAGTTGGCTTTGCAACCTCACCAACAGTAGGTTCACTGTCCTCTTTACTTTTGAACATTTGTGGGCCCACGTGTCGATGTAAATGTAACTGTATACTTTGGTTACCTCTATTATTGTATGTAAAAATTTATTTTACTTTTACATTCCAAAAATTGTTTATTGATATCTCTATAAAAATTGTTTTATAAGAAAATAGAATACTTTCTTGAATATTTTTATTTTATTCAAATAGTTATAATTTTAATCTAAAAGAACGTTTTAGACATCCAAATTTATTTTTAATCATGACATAAGTGTTTCCACTCATCTCCTACATTTTGAATTGGATTTGAAATTTTTTAAGGAAAATGACTAAAATGCCCTTGTGAGTCAAAAATTATTTTATGATCATTTTGAGTAAAAATGGCTTGTAATTTGTTAAAACATGATGATCGGTAACTGTTGCTCACAAGAGAGGTAAGAAAACTAATACGAAAGCCTTGTGAGGTTTCAGTCGGTATTCGGGGTATGAATGCCTATCGAGACATCGCAGCGGTTGTCACGAGCTCGATGAGAGTTCTGAGACGTGACACATTGACTAGGAACATTTTGAGATTATGCTTTGATGCATAAGGATCTCATAACCACAACCTATTATAGTTCCCTTGTAAGGCATATTAATCTCATGGACTTCATCCAATTAGACTTATAACTCATTATAACTGATGTCTTATTGATGAAGGAAAACCTCTAATCATTCAACATTAATGATACTATTGCTTGATTGGAATCCAACTTTAACCAATCCCAATTGACTGTAGGGCTCATCCTAACATAAGCATGTTTTAATTACATTGAATATGAATCAAATTTAAAAAGGCAAATGAATTTGAGAAAGTGAATTGAATGATGTTTTCAAAAGTACTATGATATTTACATATTGTATAAATACTCTAGTAGCTTTATGCATGAAGACAAGCATTTTCAAATAATTTCCACTGCAAAACGTTGTATGAATGATTGTTATGTTGTTTGCATGATTACAATTTATTATGATTGTAGAATTTATGATGAGACCTTAAGAGGTCAAGCACGATATTGATATGTTGATAAGGGCTTTAAAACCAATTATGTATGTAGTTGGTACTTCATGAAACATAGAAATGTTATATGAATATTATAATATTTGAATCTTTATATGATGAGATGTATCAAATGTTGCCTAAAAAGTGAGGCCCAAATATCACTTAGTTATGTAGCTTAAGTAATGGGGCGAATTTACCATTACCTTATGGGTTGAATACCTATTAACATTTCCAATGTGGGGCTAAAATACCAGTCATTAACATTACTATAGTGGGACTACATTGTTAAAACCTAAAGTAGGGCAGAGGTACCACTCATTAATATTGCTCGTAAGTGAGGCAAAAATACCACCAATCCCCTAGGTTGTTATACCTTTAATGCATGTTATAGAAATGGCTTTTTGTGTGTTGGAATGCACAAATAGAGATGGAAGATTAAAGATTGATGTGAATGATTTATATGTTCATGTTCATGAATTGTGAATTATGCATGATAGTAACGTTGTATATGCATTTGGTAAATGAAGTTATGTGTGAAGTATAACGAATTAATGTTAGAAGTCTTAGCTCTATAATAATAAGAAAAAAATCCAAGAAAGGGGTGAATTGGATTTTTAAAAATTCTATTCAACAAATTTGAACTTCATATGAAGGCATGTTTGAAAACAAGTTTCCCAAATTTGTTTTCACTTTAGAACGTGCCAAAAGTAATTTAAGCAAAGTAACAACCAAACAAGTTGAAAATAAATTTTCAAACTCATTAAGGCAAAATGCATTAGTGTAAAATTTTCACAATCTTCCAATCAAGTCAAGCTAAAAATAATTTTCATAAATTTGTTTTTCTATCAAAACGTGTCAATAATAATTTGAAGAGTAAATTAAAGAATAAACAAGTTAAGAACAAATTTGATAAATTCTTTAATGTAAATGCATAAATTCAAGGAGTGAAAAATAAAGAGAGAAGACATAATATTTTTATAGACGTTCGACCTCCTTGCCTACGTTCTCTCCCTTATCTCACTAAGGAATTTCAAATCCACTATGAAAAATACTTTTTAAGGTTCAAGCATAACTTTTATAATGTCTTTCAAGGATCAAGCACAACCTCTCAATACATTGCCTTTTATGGATCAAGCACAACCTTCACAATACCTTTTAAAGGCTAAGGCACAACCTTTTCTCTCTTACAATTTTGAATAGCAAGGATACCTCTAAAAGGTGGGTTTCACTATGCAAGTACAATGTAGGAAGAGTATGATCAGTGTAAAAATGATTACAAAAGATAGGAATGAAGACACAAAGGAATTATAGCACAAGAAAGCTTAAAAGATTGGTAGAAGAATTGAATTTGCTTGGTCTAGCTAGCTTTCTCTCTTTTTTTCTTCATAAGGTTTGATTCTTATTCAAATGATGTTTTCCTCCACTCTTCTAACCTCGTAAATGCATTGGAGAAGTCCCTTTTATAGTTGGAGAAGGTTTGGAGCCGTTAGAGAATGTTTGGTAAAGAAAATAGATGTTTTTTTTTTTTTAATTTTCGTGTGTAACAGCTAGTTCTGGACCAAGTGTATCGATACCTTTTGGAATGTGTTGATACATTTTGAAATGTATCCATACATTTTGGGTGGAACCATTCTATTTAAAATGTATGGATACTTTTGAATCGATACTTATATATTAAAAAATATAAAATTCTTCTTTTGGAACTCAATTTGATGCCAAATACTTTGACATTTCAAAATCAAATGCAAGGGAGATTTAAAACTAATTTAAGCAAGTTTAAAAAACATTATTCAAACAAGTTCAAAAATCATTAAAGCAATTTCAAAACTCATTCAAATAATTTTGAAACTTTTAACATAGAAACACTTAGGTACTTCAAAACTTATTTAAAAAAGTTTAAAAACTACTCGAACAAGTTCAAAAACTTATTTAAACAACTTCAAAAATCATTAAAACAAGTTCAAGGATCACTCAAATAAGTTCAAAAATCATTGAAGCAATTTTGATCACTTTTGACATTTCAAAACTATAATCATTTTAAAACTAATAAAGCTAACAATGGATCCTAGAATGGCCAAGGAAATGTTAAAGGCTGAGAAATGACCTAAATGCTGGAAATTTAGCACATACCCTTAAGGTAGGTATTGATACTTAGTGGATAGAATGCCAGAGGAAAGCATTCTATAGTAAAAGTATCAATACCTAAAGAATACGTATCGATAATTGGAAAGTAGGAAGCCTTCTCAATGAAAAGTATCGATACCCATGAGAAAAGTATCGATACTTAGTAGACAAAATGGTCTAGGAAGCATTCTGTGTTGAAGATATTAATACCTATGGGCAAAGTATCGATACCCATGCTTCTTTCCTCAAAATTGCCTTATTTTGGAACTATTATCTTGACCAAATGGTTTGTTACTTTGAATTAATGATTTATTTGATATCATACCTTTCTAAATGAGTTTTGAAATGTATGACGGAACTCTTTAACACTTGATTTCCTTAATGTGGTATGATTTCCATTAAGTTGCATATTTGTGGAAAGGTTGTGGTTTGATACACTTCTCTTTTGGCCCCTCCCCATGTTGCTCATTGGTTTTTATAACGCACACGTGAAAGATGTACTTATTTGTTGCAGATCAGTAGCCTATTTGCTTGGCTTGTCACCTTGTGGAAAAGGCTTGGTAGGTGTGATAGAGCTTCCTTTCAAGCCTCCAGTGTCGTTATACTCTATTGTGGTGTCGAGTCAAGCTTTTACGTTTATTGTTGATATGTTGAGACATATGTCTATGTAGTATTAACTAGTAATAAGAAAATAGATAGGTGGCAATTTGTGAGAATTAGGACAAAAATGAGATAAGAAATAGAGGCAATGGATTTTGATTCGACCCGCGAGCTTGTTATTCATAGTTAACATTGTCATACGTTTATAATTTCCTAGAAGACTTGAGTTGGATGAATGAAAATCTGGTATTTTAAGTCATTAGACGTTATGGAGAATAGTAAATTGAACGAGTCCCAACAAGGAAACTTGCAATCCCACTGTTTGTCAATGTTTTGAAGTTTTTTCTGGTTTAAATTGAAGATTGTAACATCACACAAAGTAGTGGACATTGTGGAAAGTTCAAGGACAAAGTACGCATTTGAACCCTGTTACTTCATATGTAATTTGAATTTTTAAATATTTTTGTAATTCTTTAATTAATAAAATAAAGAATTTTGTTTTTACTTATTTTAAAATATTTTAATTTTCACGTCATTATTTCAAAATTCAATTTTAAAAATTAAAAAATATATATATAAAATAATATAAAATTAAAAATTTCATCGATAATGATTTTATCCAAACTTTTCACCGTTTGCAACATATTTGCAATGAATCATCAACAAAAACTGGCTACGAATAACCAACCACAGTTATTATTGGTGAACTTCTGAAAGAATTTATCAACTATATTTTTGAAATTTAATAATATATAAAATTTATTATCAACAATTTTTTAAAATATTAAATCAACAAAAATTTTCACCGATATTAATCAAACTATTACCGACCAAATTCCTTTTCATATATGACAAAAAGAAAACTGAATTAACAGTATCCATTGAAAATTTCGATAAAAATATTTCATCAAAATGTATTTTTAACAGAATTTGTACTTTGCTCAATGAAAAATTTCATCAAAAAAAAGTCTCCTTTTATTTTTTTAGTGTTTTCAAAAGGTTACCTATGTAAAACTTAAATGTTATAGATCACGAATAAAAATGACATATTGTTGAAAAGTAACAATGATGGATAACAATAAAAATGAAGTAATTATCGAAGCCGAAGAGTTGAGAAGCATTCGTGCCACTCGCCCACTCCTCTCTATATATTATTCTGATTAAGCACTAGAAGGAGGTACAGAAGTTTGCTTTTTAGGCCTGCCAAGAAGAAGGAGAATGACCTAACAAGAAAAATATAGCCAGAACGTCTATTGGAATCAGCACATTCAACTCCAGGAAGCAAGAGAAAAATGGCAGCCGCAACGTAAGGTGGCCTTGATAGTGCGGAGCACAGTAGCAAAATGAGGGGAGAAAAGGAGGGTAGCAATAATACAAGACTAACTACCAACCAACCGCAAACATAGTATTTTATCCATCAGAAACAGGAATCCTAGACAAGACAAGTCGTGTCCAAACTAATGTTACTGTCTGTCAACCCAACCCTTACGGTCCTTAGAGACAAAATCAGAAGCATACTTGCCTCTAATGAGAACCAAAAATAACCTCAAGTCCCAACAAGTAACTAAGAATGAAATTTTAGTTTCAGGGCGCTGAGTAGACTGTAAGAAGGAACTTTTGTGGATGAAATATAGTGAAGCAGGGCGCTACCTTGTTTCTTCTCATACTTGGAGGTTTAAAATATTTCTTTTTTAAGTAATTACGGGCAAGTGTAATTGAGAAAAAAAAAACTGTGAAATCTAATGGGTCAGCAAAATTCAACTGAAATGTTACAGTTGCAGTATAATTATATCCACCCATTCACATAGTTTGGACCTTTCATGCTCCGCTGGGGTAGCCTATTTGGGTTGTTTGGCCCATTGCAGTTGGACTGCAAGTTTCTTTTGTGTTTTCTCAAGTTGGGTTCTTTGCCAACTCTATCTCCAATGCTCTCATCGGAAAATTTCCTAGCTTTTTCTGGTTTTTTTTAGTTAATATCTTAGTTGAGTAAGGGTTTTAGTTGGGGTATCAATCTTTATTCAAACAAAAGATAAGTTGCTGATCACTATCATTGTTCGGTAATCATAAAATAAGTTGTTGAGGAAAAATTTTTTTATGTAAAATATTTTATAAAAAAATTTAATATTTTTTATTATTTGGATAAACTGTCAAAAATATTTTTCATTGTTTGGGTCATCTTTTGGAAAATATTTGCCCTAAACATGTAAGTGCCTTATTATTTTGAAGGAAATAAAATGATGTCATTTTTAGACTTTATTATTTTAAAGGAAATAAAAAGTGGATATTCCAACGATGTTGTTTTGAGGTTTTTATTTCTTTTTAAAGTTGAAAGTTCTCACAAGGCCTAATTACCTTGTCAAAATTGTATTAATAATTAAAATTGAACAGTACATTAGAGAAGGGGACCTAAACCATAACTCAGAGTTACATGAGAAAGCAGAGAAAGAATTCCTATTAAATGAATTACTATGTTTGCAATTATTTTGAATGCATAAGATAAGTCATTTACCTATATACTAGAGTCTAAGATTAAATCATACAAAATTAGAATGCGGCATAGTACTCCTTTACAATTATTATAAATTTAACATAAGGAAGACTAATTTTATCTAAATTTAAAAGTTCACGCAATTTCCCTTGAGCTTCAGAGAAAACTTGTAGATTTCATTGTTGATGACCAAGATTAGCTACAAGATCTATAGCTTGGTTACCTTCCCATCGTATATGAGAGATTCTATAAGAAAAGTGAGTTAAGCATTTTCTAATAGAAGCTAATAAATATCAATTGCCATGTGAACTGTAGTATCCCTCCTTAAGCATATGAATGACAACCATAGCATCTAACTCAATCCAAATCTTCGAAACATTATACCCTTAGCATAAAACCAGACCTCTATTTAAGGCTAGTGGTTCTACATGTACAGAATTATTGTGTCCAAAGTTTTGAGAAGCCAAATATTAGCAAACCTATGTGGTTTCACAAAATTCCACTTCTTGCAACATTCTGAAAATTGTTTTTAGAACTACCATCAACATTCAATTTAAACTCACCTATCAATGGTTTATGCCAAGATAATATTTTGGGTGGTAAGGCTATGTCCTTATGGAATTCCAATCCCCACACTTGAGTTATTTAAACATCACCACTCCATTGCCACTTTTTCAATTACCTTCCATGAAAATACTGGTGCATAAGTTTCAAAATACGCCACACTACTCTGTTGGGATACATACCCAGATTCATATGTTTTGCATCATCACGTTCCATCCATAGGAACCAAAAATTGAATAAAGGCAATAAGGTGTGAATGTGTCCCTGCTTAGTACAATCACCAGAATATGCCCATGCTTAGATAATCTGAACAATAGTATGTGGATTCATAAAATTAGATTTGAAAGAATTTTGCAAAAGCTCCAAACCTATTTAACCACCAGGCCATCCCATATGACATGTAGAAGGGATTCCTTTAAGTTGCAACAATTAGATTTAGAAACAAGCTGGAATCCTTTGTTTTCATTCTCATCTCCACATGAATCCAATTATTTAGTAATGCCACAAAAAGAAAGAAGTTGTAGGAGGAATACTCTTATGCCAAATAAAATTAAACAAGGGATTTGTTGTTTGTCATTTCTGAATTAATTCCCATGAGCTCGTAGTGGTATAATTACCATCAAATAGGTACCTAGTAAGCAATATCTGTGCTAGATGTGTTAATAGGAATTTTCAGAATATGAGCAATTACTTCATTTGGCAACACATGTTTCAATTTATCCACATCCCATTCACTGTTATCAAAATAAATGCAAACTTATGTCATTGATGAATGAGAAGCAAGGAAAAGATTCACCAGTGGTTCATTGCCTATCCACTATTATCAAAATATCAGCAATTACCTCGTGTTGTTTTGAGGTTTTTAAGTTACAATGTCTTATTAATTAAAAAAAATAATTTAAAACTTTATTATTTTGAAGAAAATAAAAAGTAGATATTTAAATCATGCTAAAAGCTAAGGACAACAAAGCTAAGGATTTAGGGTGAGTCTTTCTTATTTTAAGAACAACCTTTTCTTTAACATTGTGGAAATTGTCTTACGCCCCTCGAAGGCGTAAGACAATCTCCGAAGTCGAAGAGTCGTTTACCCGTTGACCTGTAAAACTTTCTCTCTTAATATTTTATTTTTAGTCATTCAAACATCATTATGTCTTGAAAATGTTTTTTAAAAAAGGTTTTACTTCAAAACAAACGAACCCTAAATTTTATTTTAAAACTTAGATTTGAAATTTTATTTTAAAAGTTTTGTAATTGAATTTTGTAACAAGAATGATGAAATTATAAATTAAAGAGAATTATTTTCATTATGTAACCTAACATTCAAAATAAATAAATAAATATAAGAGATATTTGTTAAATTTAATATAATCTCTTATGTTTAATAGTTAAAGTTGTCATATGTATACAAAATATATTAAAAATGTCAACTCAATTATGAATTGAACATTTTTTATTAAAACTATTTAAAAAGTAAAATCAAACATCTCTAGAATAGTGGGTTTATGGGCCAAGTCATAGTTGGTTAACATCTCCAAAGTCTTGTCCATCCATTTATACTTATTTAACTTAATTTTATTATTTGATATTAGTATCATAATATTTTTAATAAAATTAAAAATAAATAAAAATTAAATTTTATTAATAAAATTTTAAAATTATTTTTTATTAAAATAATAAAATTTCGAGCCAAACCATAATTGTAAAAGTCCTATCTAATTAATGGTCAACTAAGTTGGGTCAAGCCCATGGGCTTGACTGGTCACTCTGTCCGTAGAGAGGTTTATTACATAGCAAAACGCATGATTGCTTCTAAATATTAAAATCAAATGAGTTTTTACTATTTATTTTTTTGTAATATTCATTTCACCAAATATATTAAGCAAACATTTATTAAGTTCTAAAAAATTATATATTAATAATAATTCATTATTTAAAGTAAAAGTTTAATAATTATAGAATTTTCAACTTTAATTGCTTGCATTTAGTGTGCAAAACCTACGCGAAATATATTAAAAAATATTTATTAAGCAATATATATATATTGAAAAGAATTTATTATTTTAAAAGAATAATAATTATTCATTTCTTAATATTAATTGCTCATATTTTTTCTACAAAAGGTAATTATATCATATATATATATATATATATTTTGATGATTATGACTCTTGATTTTGAGCAATGAAATAAATGTGTTTAGATCATGAAATGAATAAATAGTTAACACTATCAAATATATTCTTTTTAAATTTTTTTATGAAAGAAACTATCATTAAAGATATTTCAATCTACTATTCTTTGCACACAAAATTAATTGCAAACATAACTCTACCTTTTTGTATTTCTCCTTTATTTCCTCATTCTTTATATAAGTCCATAAAGAAATCCGAAAGAAATTTATATAATTTTCTCATTAAAAGGAACTTGTATTTTTTATGGAATTACTTTATTATTTCATTTGAATTTAACATTCTTTTTACTCTTTTTTATATATCTAAAAGCTACTCTTTAATATTTTATACGCTCATTTTAATCATATTCAAATATATATTACTATTATCTCAATGTCCCCCAAAAAGTTTTTACTAAAAAATGTAAACACATTTTTTTAAAAGTGTAAAAACACTCTTTTTAAACAAAAAAGAAAAGTGTCAAAACACTTATATCTTGTAGTTTCAAACTTATTACTTCCCTGTACCTTTTTGTTCATATTTATCAACGTGTGGTCATATTTCATTCTCATAACGGATTATGTCTTTAATTTCACCTAAAAATCACAAAAAACATCCTTACATGCAATAAGTATTTTTTGTTACTCATGCTTAAAAAGTATTTTTATATTTTTTTCAATGAAACTATCGACATAATTTCTATTGAAATCAAAAGAAAAAAAATCACATAAAATTAAATGCTAAAAGAAGACACAAAAAGAGAGGGGCTCAAGTGAAAAAAAATAAGTAGCAGCGACAAATATGAAAGGTTGACCAAGGGGCATGTAAATTGTAATTTTATTGCAGTTTTAATTCAGTACACTCTGACTTGTCTTTTCTATTCTTTGAAATATTTTAAATGTTAAAATTTAAATTATATTTTAAAATTAAAATTGAATAAAATAATATAATATGGGTTTTAGGCCTAAAAACTTAAGCCCACTTGAGCTGGGCCTACAAGGCTGGCACCTTTATGGGTGAGATTATCTTGTCTTGATTGATTCTTAGATGCCCAAAGGAAAAAGGGTTGATGGTTGAGACGACAGAGCATCCCAACAGATTCCTTTACCAGGAAAATAAAAAATGAAAGAAGTAAAGCACAGAGATGCATTTTGGAGAGGTTAGGCACAGAATCTCTAATCCCCATAAAAGTCCAAGAAAAGCATAATCTTTTTAGGTCAAAGGAATAGTCAGAAATCAACCCTATCAGCCAGTTGAAAGGTCACAAGTGCCCCCTTATGCTTTCCCATGCTTATTTACAAAAAGAGAGAAAAAATTGTGAGAAGGATGCAAGCTTCCATTCTCCTTTTCCAAGTGCCATTAGGGACCCCAAATGTGATAATGTCAAATTAATGAAACCGGCCAATATGATTGTCCCTTTCTTTGCTCTCATCACAGCCATTTCTCACAAAGATGAAAACTGGGTTTAGTGGGTCACCTAACAATATCTATCATACAAGATAAAGTGGGGCTATCACATTATGATTAATACACACAAAATGAACATTGACATTTCTCAAACCCTTTAATTCTACTCCTCTTATTCTAACTAATTGAAGAAATTAAGGGATGGCAACTAAATAAATAATTAGTGCAAGTTTTGATTAAAGAATAATCTGTTGAATCTTTTACAAGAAGATAAATAATTTTCTTAACAGAATCTAAAAAAATAAAATAAAAAACCCTTCTCGCTCACACTTGTTAAAGGTGAAAAGTGTGAATAAAAGGGTCTCTTTTAGTGTAGAGTTTATCTTACTACTAAGCACTTGAAGAATTAATATGTTTCTAAGAGGACTTTACAAATCCACATGATGATTAAGATGATTGCTTATTAAGCCTTTGTAGTAGCAGCCAGCTGATGAGAAAGGGCGATATAAATGAATGGGGGCCACCGAATTAACCACTAGATACATAATAATGGTAAATCAAGGCATTTTACGTTGTCCCAAAAGGAAAAGTTGTCAACTTTTCAGCACCTTATAATGGACTTTTTTATTTTTGTGTTGAATCAAAATTGCTAGGGGGATTGCGAGCTACCACTTATCGTGATTAGCGGTCTCATTACCCATTGGATTCTCATTATATATTTTTATCAAATGAGTCTTAACAAAACATTTGACCATATTGCCTAATACTATCTTCTTAGTCAAGCAATTCCCTTCCCTCTGCCTTGGAAAAACATCTGTCCCCCATGTTCTTCCATGTTCATATGCTATTTTTAATTCACAACTCTCTCTTTCTCTCTCTCTCTCTTCCCCCCACCCTCCTGGGAGATAGAAAAAAAGAACACACAAATTTCTAATCTGTCTAGGATTATTACATTTCTTTATCAAACATCAGCTTTATTCTATAAGAAAAGAAGGGTGGAGAACAGGGCATCAAGGAATAAGAATTTCTTTCTTTTTATCCCCTCCTCCCCCCCTTTTTTTTTTCATGTTCTGTGTCTGAAGAGAAGAGTTTGTTTCTTTTATATATCGAGCACAAAGTGACACATTGCAATAAAGGAGGCATCCAGTGTCTAGCTTTCCCTGCATTTAGGGCACTATGTGGGCATATCTGGTGGCTCAAAAAGATGCTTACCAAATCCAATATATAAAAATTTTCAGGTCGTACTTCATTAGAGACAGTTTTTTCCTTGAAGAAATTATTTGTCAACTATATCTTAATGGCCAGAAAGGTTAATGTTTTTTTTTTCCTATTGCATTTGCCTTTTAAGTGAACTACCTTGCTTTATTTTAGACGTCTCCAAACGAATCATTAGGGACCATGAAATAGCCAGCACTAGCTTTTCCACTTCTTCTCTCTTGCTTTTGGGATGCACCCAAAGATTGAGATTGTTAACTTATGAGAGACTTTTGTTCTTATCTTACATCCAATTGGGAATTTCCTATAAAAGAAACGTATTCGTTTTCATATATTGACTTTATGTTGTTAACAAAGAGGGGGGCTGTTTGGTTCATTTACAGCTTTGGGGATGCCGTGACAAATTAAGGATTCTAATAGTCAAAGATCATTTGTGCCAAATTAGGCAATCCCGGTGAATTAAAATGTGAAACAAGATGAAAAAGAAGGAATTTGCACGTTTGTTATCATAACATATTTGCTTAATGTTCAATGATACATAATTTCTTTTTTACACAAATTACATAGTGAAAATTAAGTATAATGTTGAGAAAATCTTCAAATTATTTAAAAATTTTTTTATTCTTTTATTACGTTCAATCAAGTCTTATATTTTTATTTTGAGTTAAATAAGTTTTTATAGTTAATAATTGATTAATTATCATTAGTCAAAATGTCATTTATCTTTAACTAAAATGTTACTTATCATTTTACATCAACATGATATTAACGTAGAAAATGAAAAATTGTCATAACATACCATATCATTAGGGTCATGTAACATAAAATAACACATAATATTTTGATTATCAATAGTTAATCAAACGTTAATTATGAAAACTTGTTCAGGAGAATTAAGTGAGTGGGTTAGAGTTGCAACCTGATAAGCACAAGGAATTAGAGGTTGGATGATGAGGAGATGTAATAATTAAGTAGTATTTTTATTATGTTTAAAGCACTGCAACATATAGGTGAACAAAAGGGAGAGGATGCAGTCCCAAGGAGAGTGGTAACCATGACGAGGGTTGAGTTTTAGCAGTTCACTATAAAGTATGGTCAAGTTTGAGCTTCAGCAGTTTAGCAAGAAATTGGCTATTTCGTTAACATATGATGAAAGGATTAATTAGAAGAGTATATGATGATATTGTTGGTAGTTATCGGTTACAATTAAGACTTTGTCAAGATGCTGTTGGTAGTTATTGGTAGTCACCATTATGCTAAACATTTCGTTTGACTGCTAATTTTGTTTGTCTATATAAATTTGGAATCAAGCATTTTGACATTTGAAATTACATATTCTGTGTATAATCTTTAAAAAATAATTACTTTTGTATCCAAACGCATATTTTGTTTCCTTCTTCCGAAAACAAAAAGAAAATAGTAAAAGTGTCAATCCAACAAAGTCTTATTGTAAATTGCAATTTGATTTTTTTTCTTTCTTTTTTTTTTTTTGTTTGTCAAAGATTGAGATAAAATTTTGGGTTACAAATTCTTATATATCCGTCAAATCCTTTGCCTTTTGTAATTCATATTTTTAAAGAACATTAACTGTCGAATTTATTCTATTCATGTATATAATATGTGTTTTAATTTCTAAATTAATTAAACAAACCTAAATATTTCAATTACATCATAATATTTAAGATAATATAATAAATATACACTTTATGACATACGGTTTTTGTGATCGAAATGCTAAAAATATTGGATAAACTTAAAAATTCTTTTGCCTGATGCTTAATAGATAATTACATTTGACTGTAAATTTGGTAAAATGGAAACCAGACAAAAAAAAAAAAAAAAAGAGAGAGTTAAGGTTGTAAAAGAAGTTTGTTCTTGAACATATCTGCATATTACTTACTTTAGTAACCCTTTAAATCAAACAATGTTTCAAAACATTACTTATTGAAGCAAAAGGGGTAACTTCTCTCATTTCTTTTGTGTTATAAATGCTGGGATTTGACCTCATACTCAAACATGAAAATAATAAATAAATTAAAATTATAACCTAATGAAAAAATAAAACAGTATTTAATTAAAGAAACAGTCGAATCCTACATAATCAATATTTGTATTTTTCATGTAACTTTCAAATTAATTATGAACACTCATAAATTTAAGAGTTACATACCTTACTCTAGATATCGTAATCAATAGCCAATTAAATCAAAATCTTTGCTTCTTCACCTTTAAGATTTGTCAAATCTTCAGCCACCCAAGTGTTTGTTCTCTAATAGTAATCCACACAGTGACTGAATAAGATCTTCTCAAAAATAGGATTTTACTTGTGCTAGCAAGTTTTTTTTATAAAAAAAAAGACCAAAAGTTCTTACCAAATCTTATTTTTGTCAAACAAAGAAAACTATTTTTCTTTTCTTATTATAAGAAACGACTGAGAAGTTGTTTGAGACTTAGAGTTTTAGTTTGCTAACATAATATATTTATATAGCCAAACTAAGTTGTAACCCTAAATACAACAGTTGTATTTTAATTTAATTAAGTCTCTGTGAACTTAATTAATTTCTCTCTTTATTTTAGTTTATTCTAATTAAGTCCAACTTAATTAATTATCCTTATTTAATCTCAATCGTGTCACTTAATGTGGGCGACCCATTAGGCTTCTAACATGTTGGCAATAAATATAAATCCTAATCAAATATCAATTTGATAATTAATTTATATTTATGGATCATGAGCGGTATCTAGCAATATATTATAACCACCTAAATGTTAGAGAGTCATTTAAAGAATTTGACAAAGCCCTTTAGTGATAAGCCTCTCAGTGTAATACGGTCTTTTCATCAAATATCCCGGATATGTCATTAAGCATGGCTCGGTGTCTACTTATGACATTCCATATTAGTTCTCATAATTCATGACTAACTTCCTTTCTTAACGACTCATTCACTTTCACATGCTTCATAACATACCCAAAAACACCCTGTTTAGGCATTTGGTCACCTTCAGACCTGTAAGGGTGAAATCAAAGTGTGAGACCCTGTCTGACTTGTTAATAGCCGGTATTGTACCTATTGGTACAATTAAGTTCAATCGAGCTTCAAACTAGTTTAATAGAAATTCTAAGGGGAATTTCAAAATTCTGAGACCCACAGAATAGCTCAGAATAGTGATTCAGAGTTCAAGGTCCTGTTTGGAGTCAATCGAGAAAATTGACCGGTTAAGGACAAAACGGTCATTTTTTCATTTATTGATTAATGGAGATTTTTAACCAAGATTTGGTCACATTGGACCAAAAATAATTATATGACATACAATTATAATTATGGGATCATAAAATGATGTTTAGCAGTGTAAAATGGTGATTCCCAGTGTTTTTGGAGCACAAGGGCAAAATGGTAATTTTACCACCGGAGTGCTAAACGTGAATTTTTTTGGAAGGATTTTGACCCATTTGGTTAATATGAATTAATATTAGTGTTATTTGAGGTTGGACAGTGAAAATAATGAAATTTCGGTGCATTTCGAAGTGTAGGGGCAAAATTGTAATTTTACCATTTCGGGGGGCAAAACCGTAATTTTCCACTACTAGGATAATTTTTCCAGCCATGATCATCCTTGGATCAGACTTTGACTTGATTGATCAAGTGGTGGAGAATAAATGGAAGAAAAAGTCAAAAAGTAAAGAAAATGGGCCAATGGCGTGATGACACATGGCAACCTTGGTTATTTTATTATAAAGGCTATAAAAATCAGCCTTTAACCCTCATTTCTCTCTCTATATTCGGCACCCACCAGAATTGAAAGAAAAAAAAGAAGAACAAAGGAGAAAAACATAAAACCTATCCAAAAATCCATAGATTTCAAGTGTTTTTCAAGATTCAAGCAAAACAAAGGTAACTTTTCTTTAGATTTACTCTAACCCTAGCTTACCTATGCTTTTGTTCTTGATTTCTATGGTTAAATATTGAGATATCATGATGGAATGAATTCTGAAAAATGGGTATGAATATGGATTTGAGGTTGGATTGGATTGAATTTAGACTATGTTAGTGTTTAGAGGTAGTTAAGCATGATTATGGAAAAAAATGGAAGAAGGAAATTGATTGTCATGGTTATTCTTCATTAGGCCGAACCTAGGGTGGAGAGTGCATGAGGAAAATTGGTTCATTTCAATTGAAATGATTTCATTTGAAATGAAAGAAATTAGAAAATGACAAATTCAAGTGAAAAATGTAGTAGAAAAATTTTCAGTGTTAATGCACTGCATTGGCCGAATTTTTTCATAAAGAAATGGAAAAGGTTGGATGCTGAAATTGGTATTAATTAAATGGTTTGTGGTGAATTAAGGTACTAGAAAAAGAATGGATCAATTTGGAATCAAATTGGACATAATAGCCGATTAATCGGGTAATCGGTCGAAATTAGGCAATACCGCGTTAAAGCGATAATCGGACGCGATTTTGCTTTTACGTATCATACATTAGCAATTTAAATTAGTTTATATTAGTTGGGGGCATTATAGTAAATTTCTTAATTTTATGTTGTGTTAAGGTGGTGAGAAGTCCGAGAAAGGCAAAGGGATCGTGATTGAGGATTTTTAATCCGAGAGCATCCGGAATCTGGATTTGTAAGACGGTGAGTGAACTTGCATTTCAAATTATTTGGGGAATGCACATTGTATTGAAATAGATGATTAAATGATTTATTCAAAGTTTTTTTTTAAAATATGTGCCGGGAACAAGCCCTTGATAAAAATGATTTTTATGCGATGGAATTATGTGGTATGCATGAAATTATGTGTTCTTATAATATGTTGTCACATATGTGTGAATATGTGTGATGTATGGACATTTGATATTGTTGATATATATGTAAATGTACATGTGTGTGATGTGGGGAAAAGCTCATGTCGGTGAAATGGGATGTGGAAAATATGGTTTGTGCACGATGTGGGGGGATGTATACTGTAGCTCCAGCTATGTGCGCGATGTGGGGGTTGCACATGAGCTGGTGAGTGCACATGGTGCACATGATGATGACTCCAGCTATGTGCGCGATGTGGGGGTTGCACATGAGCTGGTGAGTGCATATGGTGCACATGATGATGACTCCAGCTATGTGCGCGATGTGGGGGTTGCACATGAGCTGGTGAGTGCACAAGGTGCACACGATATCTTCAGCTGGTAAGACAATGGAATGTTGTATTTATCTGTGTGCATATGTATGAAATTGATTATTCCTTCATTATAAATTAAATTGAAGTGAGGGGAAGGGTTTGATAATAAATTGGATAAAAATGAATGTGTTCCAAATGTATGCATCATATTTTTAACCCTTCCTGATATTATGGCTTGTTCCTATCTAATGTTTGCTCACTGAGTTTTATACTCACCGTTTTCAAAAATTCATGTTTTCAGATCAGGAGATTGTAGATTCCTAGATCGCGGGATCACAGTAGTCCATCTCCTGGTAGGTGTCTGGCATTCAGCATTCAGTAGTTGCCGTTTTTATTGTACATGTCTCCGCTGGAAGTCGTGGGTTTTGTATGATGGTTATGTACATGTAATGTACACTGTCAAAGTCTATTTCTGATTGGTATGAATGTAAATGTGTAAGCAATGTAAATTGCTAAATACATGACTGGCATAGTGCATGTATATTAATGTTGATAATGTCATTGTGAATTGGCTATGTTCACACCCGGGAAAAGGTGTGTGTGTGTATGTATGATTGGATATGCCACTGTTATTTGGCATTGTATGCACACTGGGTGCATTACGTGTGGATGCCTCACACGAGTATATATGGGATAAAGTAAGTGAAAATAGGCTTGCTTGGGCTTAGTGAGCTATGCTCATTGGGTCTTTGCGCCGGTCATGCCCCGGGAATTGGGTCGTGACAATGTTGGTATCAGAGCCCTAGGTTGTTTAGGCCCTAGGGTGTTGTGGTCGAGTCCAGCGGAGAGTCGGGTCTTTATGTGGGATCATTAATTATGAACTGTGAGCTGCGGCACATTTCATAATTGAGAAACCGCATAAATTCCCAATGTTAGAAACCAACTTGTTTTTACTGTGTATAATAATTGGTGTTGCTCTTGTCTAGGTAAGAATGCCACCTAAGACACGGGCCACCTCGAGACGAGTGGGGGAGCAGGATGTCCCCATTGAGATGACCGATAGGCCACGGGCACCCACCCGCAGAGGTCGAGGTAGACGTGGTAGGGTCACTAGGCCAGTGAGGGCAGATACGCCCGAGAGTGGGAGAGTGGATGGACAGCCTGTAGGTGAGGCGGATAGGCCACCTACTAGAGGCGTTACTGTTGAGGATTTAGCGACGGGTCTGCAGGGAGTTAGTCGGGTTGTAGAGATGATGGCAGCCCGAATGGATGATATGCAGAAAGTAATGGAGGGGAGACATGTGGAGCAAGAGTCCCCTAGTTCCCAAGGCCAGACAGACCGCCAACCTCCCGAGAGTGACAGAGGTCAGGTTGAGGTTTCACTCATTGGCTTCCTGAAACTCAAGCCTCCATCGTTTACGGGGTCAGATGCATCGGAGAAACCCCAGGTTTTCTTGGACAAGATGGAGAAGATTTGTAATGCTATGGGATGCTCTAGTTCCAGATTAGTGGAGCTAGTAGCTTTTCAGCTGGAAGATGTGGCACAGGAATGGTACGACTCCTTGCGAAGGGGTAGACCGACTGGTGCTGCACCGTTGAGCTGGAATGAATTCAGTACAGCCTTCCTGGATCGATTTTTATCGCACAGTGTGCGAAGTGCCAGAGCTAGAGAGTTCGAGGCATTGGTGCAGACTTCAGGCATGACGGTGTCGGAGTATGACATCAAGTTTACACAGCTGTCTCGATATGCACCATATTTGGTTTCCACCGAGGAAATGAAAGTCCAAAGGTTTGTGGATGGACTGGTGGAACCATTATTTAAGGCTGTGGCTTCCCGAGATTTCCATACATACTCGGCGGCAGTAGACTGTGCTCAAAGGATTGAGATGAGGACCAGCGAGAGTAGGGCCGCAAGAGATGTAGCAAAAAGGGCCAAAACAGAGGGTTATAAAGGCCGTAGAGATTTTGGTGACAGAAGTTCATTCTCTAGCCATCAAGGACCATAGAGGGGATCGAGGTTTCCCCAATGGGGAGGTGATGTGACGAGTGTCAGCGTCGGATCGGGGCAGAACACTTTTAGCGGAAGGAGACAGTCGTAGGATTCCAGGCAGAGTAGTCAACCTATCCCGTCCTGCGATAATTGTGGGAGACCACACAGAGGACAATGTGATCGTCCTGTAAGAACTTGTTTTAACTGTGGCCAGCCTGGACACATATGGAAGCACTGCCCGACAGCTCAGCAACCGCAAGGTTCAGTTCGCGGTTTTACTTGGTCGGCTTTGTCTACTCCTTCGGTAGCTGTCTCAACTGGCCAGGGGGTTAGCGAGACGCGAGGTAGAGATGCTGGTACTTCTTCTTGGGGTAGACCAGCGGGGTCTGGATAACAAAGTTCTGCAGGAAGAGGCCAGGCAAGGGTATATGCCTTAACTCATCAGGATGCCCAGACATCCAATGCAGTAGTTTCAGGTACTCTTTCCATTTGTGATATGGATGCTAGAGTATTGTTTGATCCTGGATCGACTCATTCTTTTATCTCTCCATGCTTTGCATTTCGATTGGGTAAAGACTGTGTTAGGAGAGAAGAACAATTAGTGGTATTTACTCCTCTGAAGGAGGCATTCGTGGCTGAGTGGGAATATCAGTCTTGCATAGTGCGAATCAAGGATAAGAACACCATAGTGAATTTAGTGGTGTTAGACACCTTGGATTTTGATGTCATATTGGGAATGGACTGGCTATCACCTTGTCATGCCAGTGTAGACTGTTACCATAAGATAGTTAGATTTGATTTCCCAGATGAGCCATCATTTAGCATCCAAGGGGATAAAAGTAATGTTCCGACCAATTTGATATCCGTCATGTTTGCCAGGAGGTTATTGAGGCAGGGATGTCAAGGTTACCTAGCAGTGGTGAGGGATAATCAAGCAGAGGTCGGAGATATAAGTCAAGTGTCGGTAGTGAATGAGTTTGTGGATGTATTTCCTGAGGAACTACCAGGATTACCTCTGGAGCGAGAAATTGAATTTTGCATAGACTTGATTCCTGATACTAGACCCATATCTATACCTCCATATCGGATGGCACCAGCAGAGCTCAAGGAGCTCAAGGATCAGTTGGAGGACCTGTTAGACAAAGGGTTCATTCATCCCAGTGTTTCACCATGGGGAGCACCGGTGTTGTTCGTAAAGAAGAAAGATGGGTCACTTAGATTATGCATTGACTACCGATAGCTTAATAAGGTAACATTGAAGAATAAGTACCCACTCCCAAGAATAGATGACTTGTTTGATCAGTTACAAGGGGCACAATGTTTTTCTAAGATAGATTTACAATCTGGGTATCATCAATTGAGAATCCGAGATGAAGATGTGCCAAAGACAGCATTTCGGACCAGGTATGGTCATTATGAGTTCTTGGTAATGTCGTTTGGACTTACCAATGCCCCTGCAGCCTTTATGGATTTGATGAACCGAGTGTTCAAGCCCTACCTGGACAAGTTTGTAGTGGTGTTCATTGATGATATCCTGATCTACTCGAGGAGTCGAGAGGAGCATGAGCAGCATCTTAAGATAGTACTCCAGATTTTGAGAGAACATCGATTGTATGCCAAGTTCTCCAAATGTGAGTTTTGGCTTGAAAGTGTTGCATTCTTGGGACATGTGGTATCTAAGGAGGGGGTACAAGTGGATCCAAAGAAAGTTGAAGCGGTGGAGAAATGGCCAAGGCCAACCTCGGTTACGGAGATTAGAAGCTTTTTAGGGTTGGCAGGCTACTATCGTCGCTTTGTTAAGGATTTCTCCAGAATAGCCGCCCCTCTAACCAAGTTGACACGAAAGGATACAAAGTTTGTGTGGTAAAATACTTGTGAAGATAGCTTTGAGAAGCTTAAGACATGTCTCACCACAACTCCAGTGTTGAGCCTACCACAGGGCACAGGGGGTTATACAGTATATTGTGATGCCTCGTTGGTTGGTTTAGGATGCGTGTTAATGCAACACGGAAAGGTGATTGCATATGCATCAAGACAACTTAAAAGGCATGAACAGAATTACCCCGCCCATGATCTGGAGATGGCAGCGATTGTATTTGCTTTAAAGATCTGGAGACATTATTTGTATGGTGAGACTTGTGAGATATATACGGACCACAAGAGCTTAAAGTATATATTTCAGCAGAGGGATCTTAACTTGCGACAACGCAGATGGATGGAGTTGCTGAAGGATTATGATTGTACTATTCTTTACCATCCCGGTAAAGCTAATGTGGTGGCAGATGCCCTGAGTCGAAAGTCGATGGGTAGCCTAGCACATATCTCCACAGACAGAAGATTATTGGTTAGGGAGATGCATAGCTTGGGAGACATGGATGTGCATTTGGAGGTTTCTGAGGCAGATGCACTGCTAGCTCATTTCAGAGTGAGGCCTGTCCTAATAGACCGAATTAAAGAGGCACAAGGTAAAGATGAGTTCGTAGCTACAGTCTTAGAGGATCCTCAGGGAAAGAAGGAGAAGATGTTTACTAGAGGCATAGATGGAGTGTTGAGATATGGAACCAGACTCTATGTGCCAGATATCGATGGGTTGAGGAGAGAGATATTGGAAGAGGCTCACATGGCAGCCTATGTGATACATCCAGGTGCTACAAAGATGTATCAAGATTTAAAGGAAGTGTACTGGTGGGAAGGACTTAAGAAAGATGTGACGGAGTTTGTTTCCAAGTGCTTAGTGTGTCAACAGGTTAAAGCAGAGCACCAAAGGCCTGCAGGATTACTACAACCATTACCAGTTCCTGAATGGAAGTGGGAGCATATTGCCATGGACTTTGTGACAGGTTTGCCTCGAACTAGCGGGGGTTATGACTCGATTTGGGTCATAATAGACCGGTTGACGAAGTCAGCTCATTTTCTTCCGGTCAAGACCACTTATGGGGCTGCTCAGTATGCTCAGCTTTATGTGGATGAGATAATACGGTTGCATGGCATTCCTGTTTCTATAGTGTCGGATAGAGGGACACAGTTTACCAGTAGATTCTGGGAAAAGTTACAGGAAGCATTGGGCACTAAATTGAATTTTAGTACAGCTTTCCATCCCCAGATTGATGGACAGTCTGAACGAACCATCCAGACTTTGGAAGACATGTTGAGGGCATGTGTAATAGACCTTGGAGTCAAATGGGGTCGATATTTACCCTTAGTGGAGTTTGCTTACAATAATAGTTTTCAAACTAGCATCCAAATGGCACCATTTGAAGCACTGTATGGAAGAAGGTGCAGATCACCCATTGGATGGCTAGAGGTGGGTGAGAGGAAACTATTGGGGCCTGAGTTGGTGCAGGACGCCACTGATAAAATCCGTATGATTCGTCAACGAATGCTTACAGCCCAGAGTAGGCAAAAGTCTTATGCTGATAACTGACGAAGGGATTTGGAGTTTCAAGTGGGAGACCATGTGTTTTTAAAAGTCTCGCCAACCAAAGGGGTAATGAGGTTTGGTAAGAAAGGGAAATTAAGCCCTCGGTATATAAGACCCTTTGAGATCTTAGAGAGGGTCGGAGCAGTGGCATATCGATTGGCATTACCACCAGACCTTTCGAGTATTCACCCTGTGTTCCATGTGTCTATGTTGAGGAAGTATAATCCAGATCCTTCTCATGTGATACGGTATGAAACCGTTCAGATACAAGATGATTTGACTTATGAGGAGCAACCAGTAGCTATCTTGGACAGACAAGTCAAAAGGCTCCGATCAAAGGATGTGGCTTCAGTGAAAGTGATGTGGCAGAATCACACCAGTGAAGAGGTAACGTGGGAAGCTGAGGAGGAAATGCGGACAAAGTATCCACACCTCTTCGATATGTAAAGGTAAGCCGCTCTACTTTGAATTTAAATTCGGGGACCGAATTTCTATTAGTGGGGGAGAGTGTGAGACCCTGTCTGACTTGCTAATAGCCGGTATTGTACCTATTGGTACAATTAAGTTCAATCGAGCTTCAAACTAGTTTAATAGAAATTCTAAGAGGAATTTCAAAATTCTGAGACCTACAGAATAGCTCAGAATAGTGATTCAGAGTTCAAGGTCCTGTTTGGAGTCAATCGGGAAAATTGACCGGTTAGGGACAAAACGGTCATTTTCTCATTTGTTGATTAATGGAGATTTTTAACCAAGATTTGGTCACATTGGACCAAAAATAATTATATGACATACAGTTATGATTATGGGATCATAAAATGATGTTTAGCAGTGTAAAATGGTGATTCCCAGTGTTTTTGGAGCATAAGGGCAAAATGGTAATTTTGCCACCGGAGTCCTAAACGTGAATTTTTTTGGAAGGATTTTGACCCATTTGATTAATATGAATTAATATTAGTGTTATTTGAGGTTAGACAGTGAAAATAATGAAATTCCGGTACATTTCGAAGTGTAGGGGTAAAATTGTAATTTTGCCATTTCGGGGGGCAAAACCGTAATTTTCCACTACTAGGATAATTTTTCCAGCCATGATCATCCTTGGATCAGACTTTGACTTGATTGATCAAGTGGTGGAGAATAAATGGAAGAAAAAGTCAAAAAGTAAAGAAAATGGGCCAATGGCGTGATGACACGTGGCAACCTTGGTTATTTTATTATAAAGGCTATAAAAATCAGCCTTTAACCCTCATTTCTCTCTCTATATTCGGTACCCACCAGAATTGAAAGAAAAAAAAGAAGAACAAAGGAGAAAAACATAAAACCTAGCCAAAAATCCATAGATTTCAAGTGTTTTTCAAGATTCAAGCAAAACAAAGGTAACTTTTCTTTAGATTTACTCTAACCCTAGCTTACCTATGCTTTTGTTCTTGATTTCTATGGTTAAATATTGAGATATCATGATGGAATGAATTCTGAAAAATGGGTATGAATATGGATTTGAGGTTGGATTGGATTGAATTTAGACTATGTTAGTGTTTAGAGGTAGTTAAGCATGATTATGGAAAAAAATGGAAGAAGGAAATTGATTGTCATGGTTATTCTTCATTAGGCCGAACCTAGGGTGGAGAGTGCATGAGGAAAATTGGTTCATTTCAATTGAAATGATTTCATTTGAAATGAAAGAAATTAGAAAATGACAAATTCAAGTGAAAAATGTAGTAGAAAAATTTTCAGTGCTAGTGCACTGCATTGGCTGAATTTTTCCATAAAGAAATGGAAAAGGTTGGATGCTGAAATTGGTATTAATTAAATGGTTTGTGGTGAATTAAGGTACTAGAAAAAGAATGGATCAATTTGGAATCAAATTGGACATAATAGTCGATTAATCGGGTAATCGGTCGAAATTAGGCAATACCGCGTTAAAGCGATAATCGGACGCGATTTTGCTTTTGCGTATCATACATTAGCAATTTAAATTAGTTTATATTAGTTGGGGCATTATAGTAAATTTCTTAATTTTATGTTGTGTTAAGGTGGTGAGAAGTCCGAGAAAGGCAAAGGGATCGTGATTGAGGATTTTTAATCCGAGAGCATCCAGAATCCGGATTTGTAAGACGGTGAGTGAACTTGCATTTCAAATTATTTGGGGAATGCACATTGTATTGAAATAGATGATTAAATGATTTATTCAAAGTTTTTTTTTTAAATATGTGCCGGGAACAAGCCCTTGATAAAAATGATTTTTATGCGATGGAATTATGTGGTATGCATGAAATTATGTGTTCTGATAATATGTTGTCACATATGTGTGAATATGTGTGATGTATGGACATTTGATATTGTTGATATATATGTAAATGTACATGTGTGTGATGTGGGGAAAAGCTCATGTCGGTGAAATGGGATGTGGAAAATATGGTTTGTGCACGATGTGGGGGGATGTACACTGTAGCTCCAGCTATGTGCGCGATGTGGGGGTTGCACATGAGCTGGTGAGTGCACATGGTGCACATGATGATGACTCCAGCTATGTGCGCGATGTGGGGGTTGCACATGAGCTGGTGAGTGCATATGGTGCACATGATGATGACTCCAGCTATGTGCGCGATGTGGGGGTTGCACATGAGCTGGTGAGTGCACAAGGTGCACACGATATCTTCAGCTGGTAAGACAATGGAATGTTGTATTTATCTGTGTGCATATGTATGAAATTGATTATTCCTTCATTATAAATTAAATTGAAGTGAGGGGAAGGGTTTGATAATAAATTGGATAAAAATGAATGTGTTCCAAATGTATGCATCATATTTTTAACCCTTCCTGATATTATGGCTTGTTCCTATCTAATGTTTGCTCACTGAGTTTTATACTCACCGTTTTCAAAAATTCATGTTTTCAGATCAGGAGATTGTAGATTCCTAGATCGCGGGATCACAGTAGTCCATCTCCTGGTAGGTGTCTGGCATTCAGTAGTTGCCATTTTTATTGTACATGTCTCCGCTGGAAGTCGTGGGTTTTGTATGATGGTTATGTACATGTAATGTACACTGTCAAAGTCTATTTCTGACTGGTATGAATGTAAATGTGTAAGCAATGTAAATTGCTAAGTACATGACTGGCATAGTGCATGTATATTAATGTTAATAATGTCATTGTGAATTGGCTATGTTCACACCCGGGAAAAGGTGTGTGTGTGTATGTATGATTGGATATGCCACTGTTATTTGGCATTGTATGCACACTGGGTGCATTACGTGTGGATGCCTCACACGAGTATGTATGGGATAAAGTAAGTGAAAATAGGCTTGCTTGGGCTTAGTGAGCTATGCTCATTGGGTCCTTGCGCCGGTCATGGCCCGGGAATTGAGTTGTGACACAAAGTATGCCATTCCCTATACAAGATGACCTAATGTCTCAAGTTGACGGACCAGTTGCACGACTATCACTTGAGAACATGTTCCATTGACACTTGAGTGAAATACCGAATGAAGTTCTCATAACGGGTCATGTTCAATGAACTTATTCTTTAACAAGCACCTACATGTATCCTCAAGTATCCCATATATTTCAATTTATGACATCGCTTGCTTACTTTCCAAGTAAGGAGGCTTAACCTATACCAGTCTTTGAGCATCGTCAATGCGCTATCTTAACAATATAATGACCAAGAACAATTTTAGGAACATGGCTTTGATGCATAGTGATATCATAATTATAACAACTTTACAATTCTCTTGCAAGGCCTTTATGTTCCATGGGTTTCATCCAATTAGTACTTAATAATTCCTTATTATTGCACTAACATGAAAAAAAACCTCTATTACATATAGTTATGCGATTACGTATGCATTAAATGACAATATATATATATATATTTCTTGATCAATCCAATTGGCTCAAGGGCATATACTAATAATAAATCTCACGTATCTTTCATATAATTTGAAATTTCATAAAAAAAGTATCGAATTATCTATTTATAGAGTTATTTTATAAAATATTTTGAAAATGAAAGCTCTAAGGTCAACACCTTTTAAAGTTATTATGTAAAGTAATATCTTCAGCCAATAGGGGTGTGCAAACAGTTAGAATAGTTAGTTCAGTTTTGATTTTCTGAAATAAAAAAAACCAATTTTCTTTTAAAAAAATTGAAATCGAATCGAAAAATGTTGATAATCAAAAAATCGAAAATCAAACTACTTCGATTAGTTCAATTTGATTACTAAAAACCAAACTTATAAAAAATATATTAAAATTAGATATATGTTAGTAGACCTGTCAAAATGGGCTTGGCTCATTGGGCTGGTTTATTTTTTTTATTGAAAGTGGGTGGGTTGGGTTTGAAAATTTAGGCCCATATTAAAATCGATCCTAGATGGGCCAGCCCATATGATTAATGGGCTATCCCGAGTTGGTGCTGTCAAGAAGAAAAAAGTTAAATTAATAATTTTAGTTAATTTAGTAAATTTATATATTTAGCTATAAAAAATCAATAATTTAGTTGCCAACGGTATTTTTTATTTTATATATTTCAATATCTTTAATCATTGTTTGTCACATTAATAATTTTAATTAAAATTGAAACTCACTATTTTTTTTTCTTTTATGACAATGAATATTAAATGATAATAATTCAAATCTTGAGACATCATTACTGTCCAAACAGGATTTAAATGTTTTACTTAAGGATAAGGATTGAGGAGGATATAAATGAGTCTTAAAGTTTCTATTTATTTGGTTATGTATAAAGGATTGTAGTTTGTGTTAAAGATTGAAACTTTATTTATGTTTGATATGATTTATTTGATTATTTATGTTTCGTGTAATTTATTTGTTTGTTACATGTTTTTATTATTCAATTTATAGATTAAATCATGAAACAATTTTATTGATAGGGAGTTTGTTAGGTAGAATTATGGAATTGAATTTTGGAAATGAAATTTTGTTTTGCAAAAAAGAAATGGGCTAGCCTAACTCAGCTCATGGGCTAACAATGGATGGGTCGGGCTGGGGTTTTAATGGCCTATGTAAAAAATGGGCTGGCCTAACCCAGGTCATTTTTCCCAGTCCAAATGTTTTAGGCCGAGTTAGGTTGAGCCAACCCATATTGACACCTCTATATGTTAGATATCAAACAATGTTTGATTTACTTGCTTGAGCTCAAATCCGGATGATTTCAAGCATAATTTCTTCACACCTTAACTTGACTATAATAAAAGTTATAATTCCTTTAGAAAAAGACTTGTGTAATCAATAAATTTACCCTTCTTTATATAAGCATTTTCCACTTCAGTTAGTTCAATTGGGAATTTTCCCAATTGAAATTCGAACCAATTAAACTTTTGTAACAAAACATATTTAACCGAAATAACGAAAACCAAACTAATTGAGCCAAAAAAAATTGAATTCACTTCAATTCAATTTGATTTGAATTTACACACCTCTGTCGGCCAATATATTGAAAATAATCATATTAACTCTCAACACCCCTATCGGCCAATATATTGAAAATAAGCATATTATCTCTCAACTACTATATTTTATGTAGATATATTACTGCATAAATAGCATTTTAAAGTGTATAAAAAATACCATCTTAAAGAGTGCTCTTAAACATTTGATCGTTAGCATAGTGATCCTCGATATAAAATTATCATCCTATACAATATTAGAAAAGAATAAATTTTTATGAATAGTTTCAAAAAAGCATTCTTAATACAATATTAGAAAAGAATAAATTTTTATAGATAGTTTCGAGAAACTGCTTTAACGCTTAAACCTTATAACTAGAACTTGGAAGCATTGCCTCAAAATCTTAAAAAGAGAGGTGACTTAATAATATAGGAGAGGGTCACTTCTCATTATATACCAAGAAATTAAAAAGAAAAAACAACTTTATAGCTAAGTCCGTTTTATATAAAATAAAAATTATTATTTCATAGATCAATCATGAAAATGAAAATTTATAATCAAAGTTATAATTTTTGTGTACCTAAATACCTTGATAACTTGACAAAAAATAGTCCATGATTTCTTTTAAGTATAAAATGATTCATGATTTTAAATCTCTTCTCCCTTAATATATGCCTGATCCTGCGAAAGACATATTGTAAAAGTTATGCCTGATCTTATTGAAATGACAAGTTGATAGTGGATTCAAACTCTTTGTGCTATCAAGGGAAAAGATGTAGAAATTGGAAGGTCAAACGTCTACAAAAATCTTGTTGAGTCCCTTCTTACTTTGTTGTTCTTTACTTATTAAGTTTATACTCTATTTTATTGTTTTATTCTTTCATAGTTGAATTGAGTTTTGAGAAAGGGAGAATTTTACTTAGCAACCAATTCACCCCTTCTTGGTAGTTTTACTTTATTAATTGTTTGGGCTTTGTCACAGCCTAAATTTCCAGGCCATGACCGGCTCATGGGCCCAATGAGCGTAGCTCACCAAGCCCAAGCAAGCCTATCCCATTTATATTGCTTAACGTCTTATCAATTAATGCATCCATACGCATTCCAACTAGTGTGAAAGTAGCCAACTCAAGATGGCATTATCGATTAAAATATACATGTACTACTCAAGACATGTAACTTAGAAATTTACATTACATAAACATATTCACAAAACAAAAAGGACCCGGGACTTCCAGCGAAGAAAACTACGGTAAAGGGATTGCTATTGAATGCCAAATATACCCAGAAGACGAACTACTGGGACTCCTCAACTAGGATCCAATAGTCTCCTGATCTGAAGACATGAATTTTTAAAACAGTGAGTACAAAACTCAATGAGCGAACATTAGAAGGGAACAAGTAGTAATAACAAGGACAATTAAGATCCATGATGCATTTATTCGGAAACAAGACAATTTACATCAAGTTAATATTAAAACCCTTTTTTCCTCAATTTGAAATAATTTGCAATATAAGAAAATTTCTCAAGGTTCACAAACCATACAATCACATTTTTCCATCATGCACACTATATCACACATATATATATGAATCACGTGCAATTACATACACCACGCTATTCTCCTCAACTCTGGTGTAGCCTCTACTCGCACCAAGCAATAAAACCATGTGTGCACTTCCTACTCGCACAAAGCAATATGACCATGTGTGCACTCCTTACTCACACAATCCCTTGGTCATCATGTGTGCACTCCCTACTCGCACATGGCAATATGACCATGTGTGCACTCCCTACTCACACAATCCCCTGGTCATGAATACACAGCAATATGACCATGTGTGCACTCCCTACTTGCACAATCCCCTGGTCATGAATACACATTATCCATTAATTCATATCAATATCAACACAATAAAATGAGCATGTATTAATTTTCTTTACACAATGTACACATTCATCACATTAAAATAATTGTCTAAGGCTTGTTCCCGGGATTCATTTTTTAAATAAGAGTTAGATATAAATCATGCAAGCATTTCATCTCATCTCAATTAAAATTCCCAAAATAGTTTGAAATGCAAGTTCACTCACAGTATTAGGAGTTCGAAATACTCATATTCTCGGTCCTTTGTCACACTGTCTTTACCCTTGTTAGAGGGCTCACCACTTATACATAATACACGACACATAATTTAATATATTGTGTCATACCAGTATAAATCTACTTCATGCTCTATATGAATGCATGAGGTTGTTCGGACAGTCACTTAAATACGAAGTTACACGTTGGATCAATTGTGATCGAAATAAAATGGTATTGGCCTAATTCGGTTTATCACCGGATTAATTGGCCAATACGTCCAATTCAACTCCAAATAATTTCATTCCTCTCCTAATAATCCAAATAATCAAACACAATTTAAATAACTTGAAATATGGCAAAATCATCCTCACATTCTCTCTCGGAAAATTCAGCCATGGTGAGTGCACTAACAATATAACTTTTCATGCTTGATTCTCACCCCATAAATCATTAATTCCTAATCAAATCACTTGAAATAAAATCAAATTCATCATCAATATTCCACATGGAAGATTCGGCTATGAAGGGTAATGTAAGGGCATGAATTTTTCTTACTTGGTTTTCATACTACACATAACCAAACAGCTAAAAACACTAAAATAGCATGTTTTCTAACTAAATTCATCATCAAATCCTCTCTCTTAAAGTTTGACCAGCAAAGGTTCCATCATGAAATCATGAATTTCAGCCATGGAAAATGCAAAAGAATGCATAGGAAAGGTAGATCACTAGCTAGAATTAAGAAATTTCACCTTTAATCACTTGTTTCCTTGAAATCCAATGATTTCCCCTTGAATTCTTCCTTCTAGGGTTTGTTCTTTCTTTTCTCTCTTTTGTTCTTGCTATGGCCGGCCAAGAGAAATGAAATGGCTAAAGTTTAAATGGGTTTTTAAAGGAAAATATTAAGTGGTCAAAAATTTACCATGTGTCACAATTCTATTGGTCCATATGCAAATACTTAATAATTAAGCAATTTCTCTCCACCACACATAATTATCCATGGTATAAAATGAAATCCATGTGCTGAACATATGTTGGGTGGTGTAAAATTACAATTTTGCCTTTGGGCGGCAAAATGACTATTTTGCGCCTATTCTCGAAAAAATGTCAGAATTAAAATTTTTCACTTCTCAAACTCCAATTATGTTCTAAATAATCAATCTTGATCAAAAACCTATTCCAACATTCAAATCTTAACCTCGGGTGGCAAAATGACCATTTTGCCCTTACGTTATGAAAATTCTCATTTGACTCCAAATTAGTCCTTGAACTCCGAATCACCATATTAAATGATTCTGGGGTTTTAAAATTCTCAATTTCATCTTAAAATCTCTATTTGAACTAGTTTGAGGCTTAAATTAACTTAGTTATACCACTAGGTATCATACTGACTTTTTCGAAGTATTCATGTATGCAAGCATGTTATCAGGCACATGAATGACATGGCAAATATTTTATAGTGTTAGGCTTGACAAGATCTCACATTCTCCCCCACTAAAAGAAATTCGGTCCTCGAATTTAAATCCAATTGTAAGGTAGCTTACCTTTATGTATCAAAGAGGTGTAGATACTTTGTCCGCATCTCGTTCTCATCTTCCCACGTTATCTCTTCACTAGTGTGATTTCGCCACAACACTTTCTCTGAGGCTACATCCTTTGATCGGAGCTTTTTGACTTGTCTATCAAGGATAGCTATCGGTTGTTCCTCATAAGTGAAATCATCTTGCAATTGAATGGTTTCATACCGTATTACATGAGAAAGATCCAGATTATACTTCCTCAACATCGACACATGAAACACGGGGTGAATATTCGAAAGGTTTGGCGATAATGCCAATCGATATGCCATTACTCCAACCCTCTCTAAGATCTCGAAGGGTCCTATATACCAAGGACTTAATTTTCTTTTCTTGCCAAACCTCATTACCCCTTTGGTTGGTGAGACCTTTAAAAATACATGGTCTCCCACTTGAAACTCCAAATCCCTCCGTCGGTTTTCAACATAGGGCTTTTATCTATTTTGTGCTGTAAACATCCTCTGGCGAATCATACGTATTTTATCGGTGGCGTTCTACACCAAGTCAGGCCCCAAAAGTTTCCTTTCCCCCACCTCTAGCCATCAAATGGGTGACTTGCACCTCCTTCCATTTAATGCTTCAAATGGTGCCATTTGGATGCTAGTTTGGAAACTGTTATTGTAAGCAAACTCCACTAAAGGCAGATGTTGATCCCATTTGACTCCAAGGTCTATTACACATGCCCTCAAAATATCTTCCAACGTTTGTATTGTCCATTCAGACTGTCCATCAGTCTGAGGGTGAAAAGCCGTGCTAAAATCCAACTTAGTGCCCAATGCTTCCTATAACTTTTCCCAAAACCTATTAGTGAACTGTGTCCCTTTGTCTGACACTATAGAAACAGGAGTGCCATGCAACCGTATTATCTCATCTACATAAAGCTGGGCGTACTGGGCAGCCCCCATATGTAGTTTTAACTGGAAGAAAATGAGCTGATTTCATTAACTGATCCACTATGACCCAGATCAAGTCATAACCCCCATTAGTTCAAGGCAAACCTATTACACAATCCATTGCAATATGCTCCCACTTCCATTCGGGAACTAGTAACGGCTGTAATAATCCTACAGGCCTTTGGTGCTCTGCTTTAACTTGTTGACACACTAGGCATTTGGAGACAAACTCAGCCACATATTTCTTAAGTCCTTCCCACCAATACACCTTCTTTAAATCTTGATACATCTTTGTAGCTCTTGGATGTACCACATAAGCTACCATATACACCTCCTACAATATCTCTCTCCTTAATCCATCACTATCCGGCACATAAAGCCTAGTTCCATACCTCAACACTCTGCCTATGCCTTTGGTAAACATATTTTCTTTCTTTCCATGAAGATCCTTTAAGGTCTTAGCTACGAACTCATCTTTACTTTGCGCTCCTTTAATTTGGTCTATTAGGACAGACCTCACTCTAAAATGTCCTAGCAATGCATCTGCCTCAGAAACTTCTAAATGCACACCCATGTCTCCCAAGCTATGCATCTCCCTAATAAAAAATATCATGTCTGTAGAGATATATGCCAAGCTCCCCATCAATTTTTGACTCCAGGCATTAGCCACTATATTTGCTTTACCAAGATGGTAAAGAATAGTACAATCATAATCTTTTAAGAACTTCATCCACCTACGTTGCTGTAAGTTAAGATCCCTCTACTGAAATATATATTTCAAACTTTTGTGGTCTGCATATATTTCGCAAGTCTCACCATACAAGTAATGTCTCCATATTTTTAAGGCAAACACGATTGCTGCCATCTCCAAATCGTGTGCGGGGTAATTCTGCTCATGCCTTTTAAGTTGTCTTGATGCATATGCAATCACCTTTCCATGTTGCATTAACACACACCCTAAACCAACTAGTGATGCATCACAAAATACTGTATAACCCCTTATGCCTTGTGGTAGACTTAACATTGGAGCTGTGGTGAGACATGTCTTAAGATTTTCAAAGCTATCCTCATAAGCATTTGACCACTCAAATTTTGTATCTTTATGTGTCAGCTTGGTCAGAGGGGTGACTATTCTCGAGAAATCCTTGACAAAGCGACGATAGTAGCCTACTAACCTTAAAAAGCTTCTAATCTCCGTAACTGATGTTGGCCTTGACCACTTTTCCACTGCCTCGACTTTTTTTGGATCAACTTGTGCCCCATCCTTAGATACCACATGTCCCAAGAATGCAACACTTTCAAGCCAGAACTCACATTTGGAGAACTTGGCATACAATCAATGTTCTCTCTAAGTTTGGAGCATTATCTTAAAATGCTGCTCGTGCTCTTCTCAACTCCTCGAGTATATCAAAATATCATCAATGAACACCACTACAAACTTATCCAAATAGGGCTTGAACACTCAGTTCATCAAATCCATAAAGGCCGCAGAGGCATTAGTAAGCCTAAATGACATCACCAAGAACTCATAATGTCTATATCTTGTTCAAAATGCAGTCTTGGGTATGTCTTCCTTTCAGATTCTCAATTGATGATACCCAGATCGTAAATCCATCTTAGAGAAACATTGTGCCCCTTGTAGCTGATCAAACAGGTCATCTATTCTTGGGAAGGGGTACTTATTCTTCACTGTTACCTTATTAAGTTGTCGGTAGTCAATGCATGGTCTAAGTGACCCATTTTTCTTCCTTACAAATAACGTCGATGCTCCCCATGGTGAGACATTGGGCCGAATGAAACCTTTATCTAGCAAATCATGCAACTGATCTTTAAGCTTCTTAAGCTTTGCCGGTGCCATCCGATACGGGGGTATGGATATGGGTCTAGTATCAGGAATCAAATCTATACATAATTCAATCTCTCGCTCTGGAGGTAAACTCGGTAATTCTTCAAAAAATACATCCACAAACTCATTCATTACCAACACTTGGTTTTCATCCCCGACCTTCGCTTGGGTATCCCTCACAATAGCCAAGTAACCTTGACAACCTTGTCTTAACAGCCTTCTAGTAGGCATAACTAATATCAAGTTGGTTTGAACATTGCTTCTATCCCCCTGAATACTAAATGATAGCTCACCTGGAAAATCAAATCTAACCAACTTATGATAACAGTTTACACTAGCATGGCAAGGTGATAGCCAATCTATTCCCAATATCACATCAAAATCCAAGGTGTCTAACACCATTAAATTCACTAAGGTGTTCTTATCCTTGATTCGAACTACACAGAACTTATATTCCCATTCAGCCGCAAATGCCTTCTTTAAAAGAGTAGATGCCACTAATTGTTCTTCTCTCCAAACACAATTCTTACTCAATCGATGTGCAACACATGGAGAGATAAAAGAGTGGGTAAATCCAAGGTCAAACAATACCCGAGCATTCATATTACAAATGGAAAGAGTACTTAAGACTACTACATTGGATGTTTGAGCCTTTTGGGGAGTGAAAGCATATACCCTCGCTTGGCCTCTCCTTGTAGAACTTTGACATCCAGACCCAGATGGTCTACCCCAAGAGGAAGCACCAGCACCTCTCTCTTGTCTCGCTAACCTCCTGGCTAGTTGAGACAGCTGGCGAAGGAGCAGACAAAGTTGGCTGAGTAGAACCGCGAATAGAACCTTACGATTGTTGAGCCATCGGGCAGTTCCTCCAAATATGTTCAGGTTGACCATAATTAAAACAAGCTTTTGTAGTAAGTTAGCATTGTCTTCCATGTCATTTTCCACAAGTATCACAGAAAGGAATAGCCTGACTACTCTGCCTTGAATCTTGTGGCTGCCTCCTTCCACTAAAAGTTTTCTGCCCTGACCCAATGTTGGCATTCGCCATATCACTTCCCCGTTGGGGTAACCTTGATCCCCTTTGTGGGCCTTGATGGCTAGAAGATGAAATCCCACTATCAAAAACTCTATGACCTTGATAACCCTTTGTCTTGGTTTTTTTTGCTTTATCTCTTGCGGCCCTACTCTCACTAGTCTTCATCTCAATTCGTTGAGCATAATCCACTATCGCAGAGTAAGTATTGAAATCTCGAGAGGCCACAGCCTTAAACAATGGTTCCCCTAGCCCATCCACAAACTTTTGGATCTTTATCTCTTTTGTGAAAACTAAATAAGGTGCATATCGAGCAACTGCGTGAATTTTATATCATACTCCGACATTGTCATACTCGGAGTTTGTACCAACGCCTCAAACTCTTTAGCTCTGGCATTTCGTACACTAAGTGATAAAAATCGATCTAAGAAAGTTGTATTGAATTCATTCCAAGTCAACAATGCAGCATCTGTCGGTCTACCCCTTCGTAAGGAGTCATACCATTCCTGTGTTACATCTTCCAATTGAAAAGCTACTTGCTCCACTAATCTAACGCTAGAACATCCCATGGCATTACAAATCATTTCCATCTTATCCAAGAAAACCTGGGGTTTCTTTGATGCATTCGACCCAGTAAACGATGGAAGTTTAAGCTTTAGAAAGTCAGTAAGTGAAACCTCTACCTGACCTTTTTCACCCTCTAAGGTTGGTCATCGGTCTGGCCTTGTGAACTAGGGAACGCTTGCGCTACATGTCTCCTCTCTACTACCTTTTGTATATCATCCATATAGGCTGCCATCATCTCTACAACCCAATTAACTCTTTGCAGACCTACCACCAAATCCTCAACAGTAATGCCCCTAGTTGGTGGCTTATCTGCCTCACCTAAAGGCTGTCTCTCCTCTTTCCTACTCTTAGGTGTATCCGCTTTCACCGGCTTAGTGGCCTTGCCACGTCTACCTCACCCCTTAAGGGTGGATACTCGTGGCCTATCAGTCATCTCAGTGGGGGCATCTTGCTCCCCCATCCGTCTTAAGGTGGCTCATGTCTTAGGTGGCATTTTTACTTAGACAAGAGCAAACACCTATCATTAAACACATTTCATAGTCACAACTAAGGAAATAAGGTGGTTTCTAAGATAGGGAATTTATGTGGTTATTTGATTATGAGATGTGTTGCGGTTTATAATTCATAGTCAAGGATCCCACATAAAGACTTGACTCTCTGCTAGACCAAATAAAAACATCCTATGACCTAAACAACCTAGGGCTCTAATACCAACATTATCACAGCCTATATTTTTGGGCCATGACCGGTGCATGGGCCCAATAAGCGTAGTTCACCAAGCCCAAGCAAGCCTATCCCATTTATATTGCTTAACGTCTTATCAATTAATGCATCCATACATGTTCCAACTAGTGTGAAAGTAGCCAACTCAAGATGGCATTATCGATTAAAATATACATGTACTGTTCAAGACATGTAACTTAAAAATTTACATTACATAAACATATTCACAAAACAAAAAGGACCCGGGACTTCCAGCGGAGAAAACTACGGTAAAGGGATTGCTATTGAATGCCAAATACCTACCTAGGAGACGAACTATTGGGACTCCTCGACTAGGATCCAACAGTCTCCTGATCTGAAAACATGAATTTTTAAAACAGTGAGTACAAAACTTAGTGAGCGAACATCATCAGAAAGGAACAAGTAGTAATAACAAGGACAGTTAAGATCCATGATGCACTTATTAGAAACAAAACAATTTACATCAAGTTAATATTAAAACCCTTTTTTCCTCAATTTGAAACAATTTGCAATATAGGAAAATTTCTCAAGGTTCACAAACCATACAATCACATTTTTTCATCATGCACACTATATCACACACACATATATATAAATCACGTGCAATTACATACACCACCCCATTCTCTTCAACTCTGGTGCAACCCTTACTCATCATTCAAGCATTGTCAAAGGCTTGTTCTCAAGACTCATTTTTTAAATAAGAGTTGGATATAAATCATTCAAGCATTTCATCTCAACTTAATTAAAATTCCCAAACAGTTTGAAATGCAAGTTCACTCATAGTATCAAGAGTTCGAAATACTCTTATTCTCGATCCTCTGTCACACTGTCTTTACCCTTGTTAGAGGGCTCACCACCTATACATAATACACGACACATAATTTAATATATTGTGTCATAACATTATAAATCTACTTCATGCTTTATATGAATGCATGAGGTTGTTCGGACAGTCACTTAAATACAATGTTACACGCTGGATCAATTGTGATCGAAATAAAATGGTATTGGCCTAATTCGGTTTATCACCCGATTAATTGACCAATACATCCAATTCAACTCCAAATAATTCCATTCCTCTCCTAATACTCCAAATCATCAAACACAATTTAAATAACTTGAAATATGACAAAATCATCCTCACATTCTCTCTCGAAAAATTCGACCATGGTGAGTGCATTAACAACATAATTTTTCATGCTTGATTCTCACCCTATAAATCATTAATTCCTAATCAAACCACTTGAAATAAAAATCAAATTCATCATCAATATTCCACATGGAAGATTCGGCTATGAAGGGTAATGTAAGGGCATGAATTTTCCTTGCTTGGTTTTCATACTACACATAACCAAACAACTAAAAACACTAAAATAACATGTTTTCTAACTAAATTCATCATCAAATCTTCTCTCTTAAAGTTTGACCAGCAAAGGTTCCATCATGAAATCATGAATTTCAGCCATGGAAAATGCAAAAGAATGCATAGAAAAGGTAGATCACTAGCTAGAATTAAGAAATTTCACCTTTAATCACTTGTTTCCTTGAAATCCAATGATTTCCCCTTGAATTCTTCCTACTAGGGTTTGTTCTTTCTTTTCTCTTTTTAAAAGGGTTTTTAAAGGAAAATATTAAACGGTCAAAAATTTACCATGTGTCACCATTCCATTGGTCCATGTGTAAATACTTAATAATTAAGCAATTTCTCTCCACCACACAGAATTATCAATGGTATAAAATGAAATCCATGTGCTGAACATGTATTGGGTGGTGTAAAATTACAATTTTGCCCTTGGGCGATAAAATGACTATTTTGCCCCTATACTCGAAAAAATGTCGAAATTAAAAATTTTCACTTCTCAAACTCCAATTATGTTCTAAACAATCAATCTTGGTCAAAAGCCTCTTTCAACATTCAAATCTTAACCTCGGGTGGTAAAATGATCATTTTGCCCCTACGTTATGAAAATTCCCATTTGACTCCAAATTAGTCTTCGAACTCCGAATCACCATATTAAATCATTCTGGGGTTTTAAAATTCTCAATTTCATCTTAAAATATCTATTTGAACTAGTTCAAAGCTTAAATCAACTTAGTTATACCACTAGGTATAATACCGACTTTTTTGAAGTATTCATGTATGCAAGCATGTTATCAGGTACATGAATGACATGGCAAATATTTTATAGTGTTGGGCTTGACGAGATCTCACAGGCTTTAAGCATGTTCATAACAAGTGGTCCCCAAGCACGGGAGAGGTTATAAACTTGTGAAACCACTTCTTTTAATGCAAGGATAGAAAAGTAACTTATTTTGGTAAGCTCTTGATAAAATGTTTTTTGTTTAATTTTTTTAATATTAGTACTTGGAAAAGGTATATTTTATAAACTACTAAGTCTATTTTTAATATAGAAGAAAAATAGAGGCAATCAAGTATGTTTTGAACTTAAAAATGACATTCTATTATGAAAATATCAATACTTTCGAATGAGGTATTTATCCCTAACACCCATAAGGCATTGGGATGAACAAGTATTGATACTTATTTTATGGATATTGATACCTAGCGCCCAGAATGAAAAGTATTTATACCTATGCCCTAAGTATTCATACTTATGTCATGTTTCAAAAAAAAAAAAGAGCAAAACAATAAGTTCCACTGGCTTAAACTTTTCCAATAGCCTCTAACCTTTTATTTCTTCTCTTTCACTTCTCTTTCTACCTTTGTTCTCTTTCAACTTTCTTTTTTATTTTCTTCCACATTTTCTCACAAAAAAAATGCGAATTTCATACTAATTTTTTCTTTCTAAACATACTAACGATAATATTCCAACTTTTAAACTCATCAAAAAATTTGTAGGTTTCTTTTCAGTTCTGTTTCTCTCTTTAAAATGTTAGGTTTGATTGATTTTGGTTACCACAAGCTCACCAAGGTAAGATTACTACAAATTTAGTTTTTATAAACTATAAATTTATGATTAAAATGAATATTAAGCATTGCTTTGTCATACCTGATCTTAGGATATGCTTATTATGTTGTTTATGTACTTGACAGCACATTCCCATATTGGAATGATTACAGAAATCATTAAAGGTTGACATTTCACCTAATGTTATGAGTAAGCTGATTAAAGCCTCGAAATGATCTAAATAGAGAATTAAGGATGAATTTGAAAAAACTAAATCCCTCGGAATGACTTAAAATAATGATTTGAAGTTCGAGAGCTGATTTGGAGTTAATCGAGAAAATTGACCGATTAGGGGCAAAATTGTATAAGGAGTGAAAAATATGAATTTTGGAAATTTTTTAGATTTTGGAGCAAAAATGTAATTTTTCACTTTTACGGGGGGTAAAAGTGTAATTTTTGAAAATTACACCACCAAGATTTGGCTAAGTCTAGAAACTTCATTTAAGCTATGGATAAGTGAAGAAAAATGTGTGGTGGAGAAAGAAAGTTAAATGGGTGACTAATAAAAAAATAAATTAATAAAATATTCACATGTAATAAAATTAAATAATATTTTAATAAGCTTATAAAAAGGTTTAAAAATTTAGCCAAGAACATTGTGAGGGTCGGCCAAAGCAAGCAAAGAGGGAAAAAAAGGAAAACATAAACCTTAGGCTGAAAATTCAAGGGGAAATCAAGAGAAATTAAGGAATCAAGCTTGAAAAAGGTAAATTTCTTAATTTTTCTTAGTGTACTACAATACCCATGCTTTCTTTTCTATTTTTCATGCAAAAATCACAAGCGGGTATGATGAATACATGCTGGCCGAACATGGAGGAGAGAGATTTGAGCTTGAATCTAGTTAGATAATTAGCTAGGTGGTGTTTTCGATTAGTTTGGCAATGTATAGTATAGTATCAAAAAAATTTAGCAAGGAAATTGATTTTTCCTTTTGAACCCCATAAGGCCGAATATTCTAGGGAGAGAATGGTTGCTAAAATTGATGCCAATTTGAGGTATTTAGGTGAATTTTGATGAATTATAAAGTTAGAAAATTAATAGGAAATTTTGGCGTAAAAATCAAAATTTTTGCCTAAAGTGCAGACAGGTGCACTATGTGATTCAGACTGATAATTTGCATCACATTCACAGTCACTAAGGTAAATTGGGTGTAATTAGAGTATAGAAATTGAAAGAAATGAATTTGGAATTAATTTGGAGACTTTAGCCTATTCGGATGCGTGTAGGAGAAGTAGGTCGAATACAATGTTTAGACGGTTATTCGGACAGTTTGCATTGCATTTCATGCACTCATTTAGAATTATAGAGCCAGAAATCAGTAATGATTAATTAACATAATTTATTGAAATTCGTGTCGCGCGTAACGTATAGGTGGTGAATCCTCCGACAATGGCAAAGAGATTGTGTCGGATGATCGAGACTAGGAGTGTTTCGGACTCCTAAAATAGTGAGTGGATAAATTATTATCTGTAATATCTAGAGTGTTTTTATATATGAATTTTATGCTTTTTAAGGCATGATAAATTTGAAGTATAAAGTACTATGATTTTCAAGTAAAATGTGTTTTGATGAAATATGATTAAATAAATGAATTTTATAAATTATTTTGAAAAGAAATACTGTTGTGAAATTAAAATGTTGATTTTATTAAAATGGAGTATATGGAGACTTACTCGGTGAATTGTGAATCTTATGTGTTTAATCTGAAGATTTATGGTTTATGATCTTGGAGAGCATGCTTGGCTAGTTTATTGTGTTGAAATTGCATGAATTGCTGTTTGCCGTGCAAGCTGGCTAGTATAAAAATTGCCTTGTTATGTTACAAAAATTTTGTTGATTGGTGGGTTAATTAGTCGTTGCAGTGGCGGGTTTCTGTGGACTGCCTTTAAGAGGGGCACGGTAAACCCAGCTATGTATCACCTCCATACGAGAGGTAACTTCTGAGGTGACCATAGAATTTACTCTATGTCTGACCCCACGTGAGAGTAAATTCGGCTAACGGCAACGAACGACTGTATTTTCAAATATAATATGATCTAAATAGCCTTGGCGGACTCGGTTGGATGCGCGGGCCAAGGCATCATCGCGTAAGAGTTTCGGCAATAGCCTGGTTTTAAAAGAAATCATAAGCCTGGTGATTTAAGGATTTGATGATTTTGATGATTTTTATTGAAATTGAAATGTCTTTTATCCGATAAATTGGAATTTGTACTATAAACTGCTCAATTACGTGGTGTTTTCCTTTGTCTCTCCTTTGTCTCCATCTACTCGACTTTAGATATCGTAGATGGTAATTATCTACTCATTGGGTTGTAAAACTCACCACCCTCTCTTCCCTCATTTCAGGCTCGAGACTACTAATAGACATTTGGACTGCATTGAGAGGTTAGCTCGAAGTCGCGTCCTAGCGAACAAAGGTACATAGTTGTACATAGTGGGGCCCATGTGTCATTGTAATTAATATACATACTTTGTTTACCTGTAATATAGTATGTATAAATTTATTTTAGTTTCACGTGCTGAACATTGATTTACGATGTTTCTAAAAATATTGTTTTATAATAAAATGTAATATTTCATTTAATATTTTTATTTTATTCTATTATCTAAAAATTTTATTTTTTATAAGGGTTTTCAATATCAAAATTTATTTTCGAATGTGAATAATGTTTATTCTGCTTTTATGTAACATTTTTACCGATTTTGAAATTTTTGGACAAAAAGGATGAAAATGCCCATGTGTGGAAAATTGTGCATTTTCACTGTTTAAATCTAAAATCTGATTTTTAATTCTTTGAAAAATGTTACTTGGAAACTAATAACCACAGGGGAGATGAAAAAACTAGTACCAGAGCCTTACGAGGTCTCGATAGGGTACTCAAGGGATGAGTACCTATCAAGACATCGCGTCAGTTGTCACGGACTCGAGGGTGGTTCCGGGTCGTGACAATCTTATTGGTATCAGAGCATGGTTTTGGTTTTAAAAGATCATGGTTTTTGATTTCAAAGCTTCTGGTTTTAAAGTATTTTAAAAAGTTATAGTGTCAGTGTGGCTCGAGTCAAGTTAGGTTAAGAGTGTGCATTAGCATATAATATCTAAGGATTACCTAAAATTATTTTGTTTATTTTGTAGATCACCATGTCTAGTGAAAGTGATGACTTTGACCTTTCTGAGAACGTTAATGAGGGTTATGACATTGACATTTCTTGGAGCATTAGTGAGGGATCGTTGGAATCCACAGTTGGGAGTCGTAGACGCTCAATACCTAGTAGCCCGGAGAGATATCCTTTTAGAGTTCCTGATTACTGGAATCCCTCAAATTTGAGAGCACAGGTTCAAACACCTGAGAGTTCTAGTGCTACCGAGACTGACAAAAGCACTAGCAGTAATGATACTAATATGTGCATAAGGAATTCCCTCAAGAGAGAGGCTGAAAGATGTACGGAGGCGAGAGAAAGAATGAATATGGCGGGAGAAGATTTTCGTGATTGGAGAGCACCTCTATTGGTTATCAGGTATTTTCCTCCCGGGTGCGGAAGGAACCCAGTACCCGTAAGTGATGAAGAACATAGGAGGATCCAAGAAGCATAGATCAGGGAACAAAGGGAAAGATCTCAAGAAATGAAAAGGGATTTGGGAAAGGACTTCAAGGAAAAACAGGAGTAAGAATTTTAACACTCTCGTTGAGTTTTGTACTGACTTGACTTTAGGGAGTTGTAGTAAACAAGGAAATAGCCATAATTATGTGTGTAAAAGAACCAAGGACTTGTTTTGTTTTGTATAACTAGTGCGGATTAAAAGATAGCTGTATAAATGGCTTGGTCGGTATAGTAACCTTATGGTGTGATAAAAAATAAATTAGTAAAATAGTTATTGGGAAAGTATACTTATCTTAGTAGTATGATTAATTGTTTCACATAATCATGGTGAATTGATAGAAGAAAGGCAATAATGGATTAATCAAGTACAAAGTCTGATAAGAAACTATTTATTTTACAAAGGTGATTAATCAAGAATTGATGAACAAAGTCAAACTCCCGATGACAAGTGGTATGCAAGCTAATGTACGTTTGGCTAAGAATAAATTAGAAATCATTAATTAATAAGATTGCATTGAATATGGCAATGAAGGTATATGAATATCAACAGCAAAGTATATTCAAAGCAAGGTATATGGAGATTAAAGTTCTGATCGAAAATTGTAGTAGAAAGTTAACTTTACAAATAACAGTCTCCATGATTGTAACAAGTATAGAGGATTTTAATATATAGACATATGATAAATTGTCCAAGTTATAAATGGCCTTGAAAATGAATTTTGATAGTTTAAGCCCTCAACACATTTCTACTGAAGCATGTGTAAGAACAATTTGGAAGCATATGGAATGGCATAAAGATAAGATTCACAAGTTGAAATGTAGTCATCGATTTGAATGCTATGTTTTATTATTGGAGTTTTCAATGCATAAAGGAAGTGTTAAGGTAGAGATGATTAGTAATGGATGATGGAAATAGAGATATACATTAAGTAATCGTGTGTATGATGATATATACACTTAGAGTTATAATTTACAAGTCTGAAGTATTTAAGATACGATTAAATGGAATTAGTATTAATCAAGGTATATAAACCTTTTAATTGATTTCTGTGGAGCACGTATGATAGTGTGAGACCCTGTCAAATTTGTTAAAAGTCGGTATTGTACCTAGTGGTACAATTAAGTTAAATCGAGCCTTGAACTAGTTCAAATAGAAATTCTAAGAGGAATTTGAAAATTCTGAAACCCACAGAATGACTTAGAATAGTGATTCGGAGTTCAGAGTCCAATTTGGAGTCCATCAGGAAAATTGACCGATTAGGGACTTAACGTTCATTTTACCATTTGATGATAAAATGGAGATTTTTAGCTAAGATTTGATCACATTTGACCAAGAATAATTATATGAAATACAATTATGATTATTGGATTATAAAATGCAGTTTAGTAGTGAAAAATTATGATTCTCGATATTTTTGGAGTACAAGGGTAAAATGGTAATTTTACCACTGGAGGACTAAATGGGAATTTTTTTGAAAATATTTTTGCCCCATTTGGTTAATATTGATCAATATTAGTGTTATTTGAGGTTGAAAAGTAGAAATAATGTGATTCCGATATATTTCGGAGTATAGGGGTAAAATCATAATTTTACCATCTCGGGGGCACAACGGTAATTTTCCACCACCAGAACATTTTTTTTTTTAGCCATGGTCATCTTTTATTCACATCTTGACTTTGACTAATCATGTGGTGGAAAAATTTAGAAGAAAAAGTAAAAAAAGTTAAAAAATTGGCCAATGGCATAATGCCATGTGGCAAGCTATTTTATTTTATTATTAAAGCCTAAAAATCAGCCATAAAACCCATTTTCTCTCTCTAAATTCGGCACAAACCAGATTCAAAGGAAAGGAAAAGAGAACAAAGGGAGAAAAGCAAAAATCTAGCAAAAAATTCAAGAAAAAAGTGTGATTTTCAAGGAAAATCAAATAAAAAAGGTAACATTTCTTCACTTTTGCTTATGATCTACAATACCCATGCATTTCTTTCCATTTCCTATGGTTGAAAGGCATGGTATCATGATGAATTCAATTCTGAAAAATGGGTATGGATGTGGATTTGATGTTGGAATAATTTGATGTTAGACTATGTTAGTGTTTAGAGATAGTTAAGCACATTTATAAGCAAAACCGTAAGAAAAAAATTAATTTTCTTTGTTGTTCTTCATTGGCCGAACCTGGTGTGTTGAGAATCAATGAGGAATTGTTTTCATTTCAAATGAAATGGATTGGAAAATGATGATTTATGGTGAGAAAACCAAATAGGAAAAGTTTCGGTATTTTTGCACCATTATTGGCCGAAATTTTTAAGAAGAAAAGTAAAGATGGATTTGCTGAATTTTAAGTTAATTGACTTGAAATTGGTGAATTAAAGCATTAGAAAAGAAATGGAATTAATTGGAGCTAAATCGGATGCGTGTATCGATTTATCGAGTAAAAGATCGAAATAGGCTAATATGAGGTTTAGGCAAAATTTAGACACATTTTTGCAATTACCTATTATGCATTAGTAATTTAAATTAGTTTATGTTAGCTTAGGGGCAATATAGTAAATTTTTTAATTTTATTCTGTGTCAAAATGGTGAGATTTCTGATAAAGGCAAGAAAACCGCATTCAAGGATTAGCAGTCGAAGCGCTCGAATTCGACTCCCAAAAACCTGTGAGTGAATTTCCATCTCAAAAATGGTTTTGGAAAATATGAACTTATTGAATAAAATGCTTGAATGATTTTATTCAATCTTCTTTAAAAAGAACGAGTACAATGGGAACAAGCTTTTCATGAAATATTATTTTATTGATGTGAAATTTGATTGTGTTGAATATTGCTCATTTATATGATGCTTACATGTATGGTTAAGAAATTTATGTGAACCTGATGTAATCGTGCATGTGTGAAGTGGGAAATGCACATGCTTGTAACGGTGTGCAAATTGGGGACGACGATACGTAGTGCCCACGACTCCTAGAAAATTAGAATTGAGCAAAGTGGGGACGGTGATGCATAGCGCCCACAATTTCTTAGAAATACAGAGGTGTGCAAAGTGGGGATGACGATACGTAACGCCAACAATTTTCTAGAAATTCAAAATTGAGCAAAGTGGGGATGGCGATACGTAGCGCCCACGATTTTCTGGAAATTCAGAATTAAGCAAAGTGGGGAGAGCGACACGTAACGCCCACGATTCCTAGAAATTATCACGCGTGAACTTTGGTGAAGCGTGATTCGCTGTCCAGGGGCTTGCAAGACGGCGATACGTAACGCCTGCAAGTGTTCAGATAAATGTCTCATTTACCACCAAGGATAGAAATGACTTGGCGGTATATATATATGATTGCTCATGTCTTTGTGTATATATGTGTGATTGTATGGTATGCAAATTGCCTTAAATTGAGAAAAAAAAAGTTTAACACGAAACCCTCGTATGGTTGAGTGAAACCCTCGTGCAGCGACGGGTTATGATTTCGCTTCGCTGCAGCATGAATGCCTTCCCGCTGTAGCGATAGTTGTTGATTTTGCTATCTAGCTAGAATAAATCCTGGGGTAAGTGGAAAGGGTTTAAATATTAGTTAGATAAAAAATTATTTCGTTTTCAACCGGTGCATCATGATTGTCAAATTTCCTGATTGAGATTGCTTGTTCCCTTCTAATATTCACTCACTGAGTATTGTACTCACATTTTATAAAAATTCATGTTTTCAAATCAGGAGACTGTTGGACCCTAGATCGAGGAATCCTCGTAGTGCATCTCCTAGGTATGTGTTTGGCATTCGATAGTGATCCCTTTTATTGTAAATGTGTCCACTGGAAGTCATGGGTCATTTTGTATTGTGAATACACTCAAACAATGTAAATATGTGTATGCAATGTAAATTGCTAAATACATGACTGGTATAGTGCATGTATATTATTATCGATAATGCCATTGTGTTTTGGCTATGTTCAGACCCGGAAAAAGGTACACGTGTATACATGATATGATAAATTTGTTAAGCAATGGTAAATGGATAGGCTTGCTTGGGCTTAGTAAGCTATGCTTATTGAGCTCATGCGCCGGTCATGGCCCGTGAAATTGGGTCGTGGCAGATAGTGGAATGGAGGAACATAACGTTGTAACATGATATGGTGAAGTTATTATATATTATAGAAAGAATATTCTAAAGTGAAATTTATTGATTGTTGATAAGGGTTATAGAATTTAATGAATTTGAAAATATTGATTTTGTCTATCATGCGTGAAAGACCAAGATAATATCATTAGTTATGGAAAGATGGTTATGTGAACTTAGAGAAAAATTTAAAGGGAAAGGATGCTTAAAGTAATAACTATAGATTGGAATACAATGAGACAAATGTGAAGTTGAATGTATGAATTGAATTGAAATTATTAAACTTGATTTAAATCTTGTAAATTGGAGTTTTAAGGTTCTTGGAAAGTATTGATATGAATGAGTTGAAAATTTTCCTTAATGCCTTATACAATGGTATATAAGAGAAGGAGAAAGTTAGAAAGCTACCGAGATAGATACCTAAAGATGAATTAATATATGGAGTAGTAAGATGAATAATCTGATGATTAAAGTTAAATCGTAAGAAATGGAAAGGACAAGAGGTTAAATCTTGTTAAAGGTTACCGAGAAAATAATAAAAAGGTTAGACGAATGTACGGGATATCGATAAGCAATACTGATACCAAGTGCTGAAAGGGTGAATTGAGATTTCAAGAATGGTATAGCAAATGAATATACATAGAATATGGTTATGGAGTAAAAAGATTAATGAATAAATTTATTCTAAAGGTGAGCTTGAATTTTTCTAAGCATAGTATGATAAGTTACAAGATTAAAGGACTAAATGTGATGAAATGGTTAAAGGCGTTCTTTTCAAGGGAAGGAAAGGTTTCGAGTTCGAACCTTTCTGTGTCCAACTGCAGGCTGCAGACTGCAGGGAAGACCGTGCGAGAGGGATGAGGACCTAGACATGACGGTACCCTAGAGAGATAGTTATTTGAGGAGGATGCCACATGTGGAATTGGCAATTTGAAACTAAATGAATCGAAAATGTTGAATCTGGGTTAAGTGTCAGGTAAAGTTTTATAATAGAGATTGATATATAAATTACCTGAGAGATCAATTTAAAAAGTCTATTGGGTTTAAGTGTGACTTATAATACGGATGATCAAGTCAAGGAAAAATCTTTAGAACACTATTGACCTTATAAAATATACATGTGTATTTAGTTACAATTCGATGAAAACGATGAGGTGATATAATGATAAGTAGGACCAGAAGATTTAAGCATATAATTAGGGATAATAGGAAAAGAGTATAAGTATGTGAATGGTATGAGACTATACATAGACATAATGAAGATGTTGATAAGAGTTATGGAAATTATTCAATTGGATCTTGGTTGTAGAGAATGACGAATAAAAGAAATTTGTCCAAAGACATTGGAGAACAAAGGGATTTATATATAGTGAGAAGTATGGACATCTGAAAGGTACGTATACATATGTGTATAAAGGGTCAATAATATGATCAACTATAGTAAAGGATTATTCATAAAGATTTAGAATTTGAACTCGATAGATCTGATGAGTTGAATAGAAAATGAAATGATTAAGAATCTTATTAGAGGTTGATTTGTGGAGACCTAAGGAAATTTGGAAAAATAATTAAAGAAATGTAATTTATGGCAAGAATAAGCCATATGGGATGGACTAATATGAATAAGAAGGTGGAAGCTATATAAATGAGTGATAAACACTAAGTATGTGGAAATAATTAAGACTAATAATTTCTTTGAGGTTGAGAAAACGTACAGAAATAAATATGGCATACTAAAGATACTGCAGATATGATTTTAAAGGACAGTAGCAGACAAGAATGAAGTACTCAAGTTGACCCAGAGGTAAACAAATTGAAGTTCCCTACAATAAGAGATGACATGGGAAAGTAAATATCGGAGGATAAATTAATACCCCAGCTTTTTTTTAGGTTTGATCAGTGAAATTTTGAGGACAAAATTTTATTTTAAGGGGGGTAGTGCTGTCAGACCCGGTCTTAGGATATGCTTATTATGTTGTTTATGTACTTGATAGCACGTTCCAATATTGGAATAATTGGAGAAATCATTAAAGGTTGACATTTCACCTAATGTTATGAGTAAGTTGATTAAAGCCTCGAAATGATCTAAACAGAGAATTAAGGATGAATTTGAGAAAACTAAAACCCTCGAAATGACTTAAAACAATGATTCGAAGTTCGAGGGGCTATTTGGAGTTAATTGGGAAAATTGATCGACTAAGGGTAAAATGGTCATTTTGCCACTTAAAAATTTAAATTGGGTTATTTGATGAAAATTTTGATAAAGATTAATCAATTGAAGTATAATATGATCATTGGAGTATGATAAGAAGTTTAGTAGTGAATAAAAATTTAATTTTCTATATTTTTGGAGCACAAAGGCAAAACGGTAATTTTACCACTAAAGGACAAAACGAGAATTTTTAGAAAAGATTTTAGCCCCATTTGATTAAGATTAATCAATTGAAGTGTTGTTTGAGGTTGAAAAGTGGAAAAACATGTAATTCCAGTACATTTCGGAGTATAGGGGCAAAATCGTAATTTTTCCACTCGAGGACAAAATTTGAATTTTTAAAGAGGATTTGGATCAAATTTGATTCATTGAATAATGATATGGGTATGAGGAGTGAAAAATATGAATTTTAGAAATTTTTTAGATTTTGGGGTAAAAATGTAATTTTTCATTTTTATAGGGGTAAAAGTGTAATTTTTGAAAATTACACCACCAAGATTTTGGCTAAGTCTAGAAACTTCATTTAAGCTATGGATAAGTGAAGAAAAATATGTGGTGGAGAAAGAAAGTTAAATGGGTGACTAATAAAAAAATAAATTAATAAAATATTCACATGTAATAAAATTAAATAATATTTTAATAAGCTTATAAAAAGGTTTAAAAATTCAGCCAAGACCATTGTGAGGGTCGGCCAAAGCAAGCAAAGAGCGAAGAAAAGGAAAACATAAACCCTAGGCTGAAAATTCAAGGGGAAATCAAGAGAAATTAAGGAATCAATCTTGAAAAGGGTAAATTTCTTGATTTTTCTTAGTGTTCTACATTACCCATGCTTTCTTTTTCCATTTTTCATGCAAAAATCACAAGGGGGTATGATGAATACATGCTGGCCGAACATGGAGGAGAGAGATTTGAGCTTGAATCTAGTTAGATAATTAGCTAGGTGGTGTTTTCGATTAGTTTGGCAATGTATGGTATAGTATAAAATAAAATTTAGCAAGGAAATTGATTTTTCCTCTTGAACCCCATAAGGCTGAATATTCTAGGGAGAGAATGGCTGCTAAAATTGATGCCAATTTGAGGTATTTACGTGAATTTTGATGAATTATAAAGTTAGAAAATTAATAGGAAATTTTGGTGCAAAAATCAAAATTTTTGCCTAAAGTGTAGACAGGTGCACTATGTGATTCGGACTGATAATTTGCATCACATTCACAGTCACTAAGGTAAATTGGGTGTAATTAGAGAATAGAAATTGAAAGAAATGAATTTGGAATTAATTTGGAGACTTTAGCCTATTCGGATGCGTGTAGGCGAAGTAGGTCGAATACCGTGTTTAGATGGTTATTCAGACAGTTTGCATTGCATTTCATGCACTCATTTAGAATTATAGAGCCTGAAATCAATTATGATTAATTAACATAATTTATTGAAATTTGTGTCATGCGTAACGTATAGGTGGTGAATCCTCCGACAAAGGCAAAGAGATTGTGTCGGACGATCGAGACTAGTAGTGTTTCGGACTCCTAAAAAAGTGGCTGGATAAATTATCGTCTGCAATATCTAGATTGTTCTTATATATGAATTTTATGCTTTTTAAGGCATGATAAATTTGAAGAATAAAGTACAATGATTTTCAAGTAAAATGTGTTTTTGATAAAATATGATTAAATAAATGAATTTTATAAATTATTTTGAAAAGAAATACTGTTGTGAAATTAAATGTTGATTTTATTAAAATGGAGTATATGGAGACTTACTTGGTGAATTGTGAATCTTATGTGTTTAATTTGAAAATTTATGGCTTATGATCTTGGAGAGCATGCTTGGCTGGTTTATTGTGTTGAAATTGCATGAATTGTTGTTTGCCTTGCAGGATGGCTAGTATAAAAATTACCTTGTTATGTTGCAAAATTTTTGTTGATTGGTGGGTTAATTAGTTGCTGTAGTGGCGGGTTTCCATGGACTGCCTTTAGGAGGGGCACGGTAAACCCAGTTATGTATCACCTCAGTACGAGAGGCGAGAAGGGTAACTCTTCAAGTGACCATAGAATTTAGTCTATGTTGGACCCCATGTGAGAGTAAGTCGGCTAACGCCAAGGAATGGTTGTATTTTCAAATATAATATGATCTTAACAGCCTTGGCGAACTCGGTTGGATGCCTCGGGCCAAGGCATCATCAAGTAAGAGTTTCGGCAATAGTCTGGTTTTAAAAGAAATCATAAGCCTAGTGATTTAAGGATTTGATGATTTTGATGATTCTTATTGAAATTGAAATGTCTTTTATTCGATAAAAATTAAAGTTTGTACTATAAATTGCTCAATTACGTGGTGTTTTCCTTTGTCTCCATCTACTCGACTTTAGATATCGTAGATGGTAATTATCTACTCACTGGATTGTAAGAGTCACCACCCTCTCTTCCCCCATTTCAGGCTCGCGATTACTAATAGACATTTGGACTGCATTGAGAGGTTAGCTCGAAGTCGCGTCTTAGTGAACAAAGGTACATAGTTGTAATAGTGGGGCCCACGTGTCATTGTAATTAATATACATACTTTGTTTACCTGTAATACAGTTTGTATAAATTTATTTTACTTTCACATGCTGAAAATTGATTTACAACGTTTTTAAAAATATTGTTTTATAATAAAATGTAATATTTCATTTAATATTTTTATTTTATTCTATTATCTAAAAATTTCATTTTTTATAAGGGTTTTCGATATCAAAATTTATTTTCGAACGTGAATTATGTTTATTCTGCTTTTATGTAACATTTTTACTGATTTTGAAATTTTTGGACAAAAAAGACGAAAATACCCCTGTGTGGAAAATTGTGTATTTTGACTGTTTTAATCTGAAATGTAATTTTTAATTCTTTGAAAAATGTTACTTGGAAACTAATAACCACAAGGGAGATGGAAAAACAGGTACGAGAGCCTTGCGAGGTCTCGATAGGGTACTTAGGGGATGATGTGAGACCCTGTCCAAGTTGTTAAAAGCCGGTTTTGTACCTAGTGGTACAATTAAGTTAAATTGAGCTTCAAATTAGTTTAATAGAAATTCTAAAAGGAATTTCAAAATTCTGAAACCTATATAATAGCTTAGAATAGTGATTTGGAGTTCAAGGTCCAGTTTGGAGTCAATCGAAAAAATTGACCGGTTAGGGATGAAAAAGTCATTTTTCCATTTGATGATAAAATGGAGATTTTTAACCAAGATTTGATCATATTGGACCAAAACTAATTTTATGAAATATATTTATGATTATTTGATTATAAAATGATGTTTAGTAGTGTAAAATTGTGATTCTCGATGTTTTTGGAGCACAAGGGCAAAATGGTAATTTTACCACCAGAGTACTAAACGGGAATTTTTTTGAAAGGATTTTGTCCCATTTGGTTAATATGGATTAACATTAGTGTTATTTGAGGTTGGACAGTGAAAATAATATAATTCTGAGACATTTCGGAATATAGGGGTAAAATCTTAATTTTTCCATCTCGGGGGCAAAACTGTAATTTTACACCACCAGAACATTTATTTCCAGCCATGATCATCTTTTGATCAGATCTTGACTTGACTAATCAAGTGGTGGAAAAATAATTGGAAGAAAAGTAAAAAAAGATTAAAAGCGGGCCAATGGCATTATGCCATGTGGCAAGTTACCTTATTTTATTATTTAAGCCTAAAAATCAGCCATTTACACTCATTTTCTCTCTCTAAATTCGGCACACACCAGAATTAAGGTGAAGGAAAGAAGAACAAAGGGAAAAACCATAAAACCTAGCTAAAAATTCAAGACAAAGTGTGATTTCAAGGAGAAATCAAGAGAAAAAGGTAATAATTCTTCACTTTGGCTTATGCTCTACAATACCTATGCTTTTGTTCTTGAATTCCATGGTTAAATATTGAGATATTATGATGAATTGAATTCTGAAAAACAGGTATGAACAAGGATTTGATGTTGGAATCAGTTGAATTTAGACTATGTTAGTGTTTAGAGATAGGTTAGTATGTCAGTAAGCAAAACCGTAAGAAAAAAAATTTGATTTCCCCATGAATCTTGCAAGACCGAATATCATAGGCTGAAATTGGAAAATGAAATGATTTTATTTCAAATGAAATGAAATAAATTAGAAATGACAATTTAAAGTGAAAAACATTTAGTAGGAAAAATTACAGTGCCAATGCACTGTAATGGCCGAATTTTCCATGAAGAAATGAAAAAGTTTAGATGCTGAAATTGGCACTATTTAAATGGTATGTGGTGAATTAAGGTATTAGAAAAAGAATGGTGCAATTTGGAATCAAATCGGACGCATTGGCCAATTTATCGGGTAATTGGCCAAATTAGGTCAACACCACGTTTAAGCAATTGACCGAGTATTCTATACATCTGTATAGAAATTAGGTTAATTTTATACCTAATTAACACCATTATAGTAATTAAATTATTGTGCTATTTGTCAAGGTGGTGAGCCCTTAGATAAAGGTAAGAAAATCGCACCCGAGGATTAGCAGTCGAACGGTTCGAATTAGACTCCCGGAAAACCTGTGAGTGAATTTGCATCTCAAAAATGGTTTTGGGAAATATGAACTTATTGAATAAAATGCTTGAATGATTTTATTCAATCTTCTTTAAAAGAATGAGTACTATGGGAACAAGCTTTTCGTGAAATATTATTTTATTGATGTGAAAATTTATTTTGTTGAATATTGCTCATCTATATGATTGCGATGCATCTGTGTACCTTTATATGGTGCTTACATGTATTGTTGATAAATTATGTGAATTCAATGTAATGGAATGAAAAGTGGGGACGACGATACGTAACGCCCACAATCTTTTAGAAAATTTGAGTTGAATAAAGTGGGGACGGCGATACGTAACGCCGACAATTTTCTAAAAATTCCAGAATTGAGCAAAGTGGGGACGGCGACATGTAACGCCCACGATTTCTGGAAATTATCACGACTAAACTATGGTGAAGCGTGATTCGCTGTTCAGGGGCTTGCAGGGACGACGATACGTAACGCCTGCAAGTGCTCAGATAAATGTCTTTGTGTATATATATGTGATTGCTCATGTCTTGTGTATATATGTGATTGTATGGTATGCGAATTGCCTTAAATTGAGAAAAATGGGTTTTACACGAAACCCTTGTACGGATGAGCGAAACCCTCGTACGGATGGGTGAAGCCCTCGTATAGCAACAAGTTATGATTTCGTTACACTGCAGCAAGAATGCCTTCTCACTGCAGCGATAATTGTATTTAGCAAAAATAAATAAATAAATAAATCTCGGGGTAAGTGAAAAGGGTTAAATATTAGTTAGAAAGAAAAATTGTCTCGTTTTCAACTAGTGCATCATGATTGTCAAATTTCCTGATTGGGATTGCTTGTTCCCTTATAATATTCACTCACTGAGTTTCGTACTCATGTTTTATAAAATTCATGTTTTCAGATCAGGAGACTGTTGGACCCTAGATTGAGAAGTCCTCGTAGAGCATCTCTTGGGTATGTGTCTGGCATTCGATAGTGATTCCTTTTATTGTAAATGTCTCCGCTGGAAGTCTTGGGTCCTTTTGTATTGTAAATACACTTAATAATGTAAATGTATGTATGCAATGTAAATTGCTAAATACAAGACTGATATAATGCATGTATATTATTATAAATAATGCCATTGTGAGTTGGCTATGTTCACACCCGAGAAAAGGTGTGTGTGTGTATGCATGATATGGTAAATTTATTAAGCAAGGGTAAATGGATAGGTTTGCTTGGGCTTAGTGAACTGTGCTCATTGGGTTCTTGCGCCGGTCATGGCCCGGGAATTGGGTCGTGACAGATGAGTGCCTATCGAGACATTGAGGCAGTTGTCACGGACTCGAGGGTGGTTCCGGGTTGTGACCGCTTTTAAGATTAGGAAGAGATTAGTTAATGTTTAGTTAAAAGGAAAGGATTATTACGAAATTTATGAAATTAGAGAGGTTATTAATGATTGCTTAATCTTTGTTAGGTATTGTTGAAGGTTACTATATCTTGCTTTGAGTGAAGTTGTTGATTGGAAGTGCTAGAGGAAAAGCACTCTTTGGATTTGTAAGTAAATATGGCATTTTTAAATATTTTGATATAATTATAAGCATTCCTTGTCTATAGTTTAGTATCAAATACTGACTTTGATTAAGTATGGGTTATGTGAAAGATTTTGATGATGAATGCCATGTTTAAATATGTTTAGAAAGGTATATGTATATGATATGTAAATACAAATATTATGTATTTAGTTTTGTACATGGGGGACAAGCACCTTAAATGTTTTAATACCTCACAATTCTGAAATTTTTTTATAATTGAGATTATGTGTTGAATTTGGAAACTTATATTGCATAATGTTTGAAACAACCTTAGATTATGGTTAATCTATTTTGATACGTGAGCTTGAGTTGATGACATTGATTGACTTATTGTATCAACGTATTTGATTTGCATAGCTGAATAAGTTCACCCAATGATTTTCTATTTTTGTCAACTTTAGTTGAATTCCAAATGATAAACTAGTGGAGCTTCTTAAGGACTTTTAGTTAGTGATAATAGACGCTAGTCATTGTACATAATGATTTATTTTGAATTGAGTGGCTATATGCACTGGACTATTTTCGTGTTATGACACCCTTTATATATTGTCTTGATAATGGGGATTGCACCATCATTATTGGGGTTATTGCCATTTTGTTTTGTTTATGGTGTTGTGACACCGTCTATGTTGTCTAAATACTAGATATGGTACCGTTATCATCGAGTGAATACCACCCTTTGTTTTGGTCAATTCTTCTTGAGTTAGTGCTCCACAAAGGCACCAGTTTTGTTAAATAAAGCTTGATAACTTTGAATATGAATTTTATGATTTAGATTTGGAAATTGATTATATTCGTTCTGTGTATTGATTTGAAAGAATCTATGGTTGAATATGTTTTTTTTTTTTGGGTAATTTAGTCATTGATTTTAAGTTAGAGAATGATTGAAGGAATTTTGTAGGAATAAATGAAATATTATGAAAATTATTGATATTTGAGGAGTTATTGGTAACAATTATTCGTAGTTAGGTTTTGTTGAAAGTATCATTATACCCAATTGAACGAGTTTCATCATTGGAAGTGTTAGCGGGAAAGGCATTCTTCAATTAGGAGAGTAGATACGACATTTTTAATTATTTTGATATAATTAAACATGCCTTGTTTGTAAATCTACATTAAATTTTGATTTTGATTAAGCACGTATTATGCAAAAGGATTTGATGATGTTTGTCATGTTTAAATATGTTTGATAAAGTATAAGTAAATGTTATGTAAATATGGTTATTATGTATTTAGTTTTGTGCATGGGAAACAAGTACCTTGAATGTTTTATGTAAAAAAATTCTAAAGTTTGTCTACGGATTATAAGTATGTTCATATTTGGAAATTTATGTTGAATAATGTTTTGAAACAACCCTAGCATAAGGATACTTTGTTTTTGATAAATTAGTCTAGGTTGATGACATTGAATGATTTCATGTCTCAATATCTTTAAGGGTATAAGTGAATGAGTTCACCTAATGATTTTCAATTTTAATAATTTGAAATGAAATATGTTTTGATAAGTTTTAGTGGAGCTTGTTATGTTAATGACCTATAGTTAGCGATAGTAGTTACTAGCCATTTTGCACAATAATTTGTTTTGTTTCATATCGTGGCTATATGCATCGAACTATGTTGGTATGATGACCCCTTCCGTTATATCTAGATAGTGGGAATGATACCTTATCCTCTGTTCAGTTTAAATTCAATGGCCATATGCACCGAACTATATTGGTGTTGCGACACCTTCTATATGTCCAGATAGTGGGGACAATATCCTATCCTTTATTTCTATTAGTAATTCTTAAGCTAGTGCTCCATCAATGTTTAAGTTTTGTCAAGTGATGTTTAAACTTGAAAAGGATTTGATTTTACAACTTTGATTCTTGAATTGAAATTGATATATTTGTCTTGACTATCAATTTTAAGAAACGCATATTAAATATATTTTTTTACAATGTTTTGTATCTAAAATATGAGAACTTTACCTTGTTTGGGATCTTAAAAGTCGATTTAGGGCTGAAATTTGGGAATTTATGAAAGAAGTATTGATACTTGTTCTTTAAATTACTAGAAATACGTGCTATATTAAAAGTATTGATACTTGAAAGTCCGTAAGCTCTCTATGTTAAGCATCGATACTTTTTGTAAAAGTATCTATACCTCATGTCCAAAAGGCTTTAGAAAGCATTCTTTTTGATAAGTATGGATACCCTTGAAAAAGGTATCGATACTTAAGGCTTATATTTGAAATTTTCACTCTTGTAAAAGAATTTTGAGATGTATTTGACTTTGTTAGTTCCAACTGAATTTTTCAAGGACTCTATATTCATTTAAAACATTCTAGTTTAGTATTGGTTGCATTTTAAAAATGTAATACAAAGCATTTGAGATTTGACTTATAGTTACATTTTTTATTAAAAATTCATTTATGTAAACACGTTTCCTTTTAGCTTGTTCTCTTTTCCTATATTTGTTCACAAAGTTTTTATAACTCACACATGTTAGTTGCATTTGTTGTTTCAGATCAAGAGACTACTTGGCTCATTATGAAACCCAACTTTGAATGGAGGTTAGAAACATAAATTAGTTTGGTGAGCTATTGATTTAATTTCTTTGTTTGGAATTTTTGAACATTTATATCCCAAAAAAAAACATGTTTCATGAAATCATTAAACCTACTTGAAATATAAGACTTAAAGAGAGTTAATTGGCCTTGTTTTAGACTTAATATTGCATTTTGTACTATGAGTATCGATACCTTTGAATGAGGTTGATTACTCTATTATATAAAGTATTTTGTTACATTTCAGGGCTTTAGTAGCAAAATTTTTTAGATTTTATGTTTGAAATTTAAATATTATAGTTATTTTGCTTAATTTAGTTTAATACATGTTGATTAGTTAGTTTAAGTTTTTTTAATTTAGTTTTATGTTATTTTGCTTTAAATTACTTAAAGTTTAGTTAGTGTTGATTTATTTTATTGTTCTTGTAGGAAATTTGATGAAAAGATCTTAGTTGATGAAAATCTATGCAAGTATGGTGATGGCATCATTTGTATATGATGCAATATTTTGAGGATAACTTAAGCTATAGAATATCAATTGACATGATTCTTAGACATTGGAAGTATAAGAGATAAGGTTATAACTTTTATATTTACCACTTTGCCTAATTCGAATCTGATCGAGGTGAAAATCATATTAGAAGAGGCTAGACTGTTGTAGTTCTACACAAGGCAGCACATGGAATAAAGGTTACGGTGCCAAGATGCTTTAGTGCATCATATAAAAATTAGAGAGCACAGTGACATGGTGCTGGTGAAAAAAGGCTACAATGTTGGTTGAAGTTGGTGCACCATACTAGCAGTAGAGATCACAACGCCATGGTGCCAAAGAAGGCAATGCAGTGGTGCTAGATGAACTTCCTAAACTTCTACACTTATGAGATTTTAATTCTAGGCTTTTTGAGAAGTACTTAAAGGGCCTTTTTTCAGAGGATTTAAAGAGGAAAAAAGCCAAAACAAAGCAAGAAAGCAAGATAATTCAAGAGAGAATTAAAATAAAAAAGTTTCAATTCTTAGTTTTTCTCTCTACTTTTATTCTTTTTTTAATTATTTTGACTTGGATTAATGGCTAATTTTCTTTGGATGATTTTTTTATTAAATATTATGAGCTAAACTATTTTTCTAAGATTGTGATGGACTTCAACATGTAATATGAATATTTGTTTCTTTTTTATTTTTATGAATGGCTGTGGTTATGTTTATTCAAAACTATTCGTAATACTTTTGACTTTCTGGCCAGCAATTTAATGAATTATGAATCTGAATGAGACTCAACAAAGTCATTTTAGAATGGATTAAATTTTGAATTGTGTATGTTTACATCACTTAAAGAATAGGTGATCTAATTTGCAATTAGGGTAGACATGTTAGTCCCAATTATATGCGCTAGAGGGGGGGTGAATAGTACAAATCAGCTCTTGACAAGATGCAGAACTAATTTAGAGAATAAAGAAAATAAAAACAAAGTAAACAAGGAACAAGAATTTAGAATGGTTCAGTCCAAGACCTACATCCACTACCTTGATTATTCAACTAAGGATTTTCCAACTAATCCACCAGGAATCAGTGAAATTCACAAGCTTTCACTAAGCTTTACAATGGCTTTTACTAGGTTTAGCCACAACCTTTACACTAGTTTTTCATGAGCTCAACTAAAGCCCAAACACCTAACTTTTCAAGGCTAAGTTAGAACCTTAACATATTCAAGCAATCCTATCTTGAAACAACCTTTAGAGTGACTCTCTCACTCTAAAAACAAATGTGAAGAAAGTAAAAAAGTGTACCTAGTGATCACTAAGTTGATCTAATTGGTACAAATTAAAGTGCAGCTCTCAATTACAATGATGGGAGTTGAGTGCAGTGAGAAAACAAAGAGTTTTGCTAGTTTTCTTACTCTTTTTGGACTTGGAAGTGTTGAAATCTACTTTCTAGCCATTGGAAGCCTCTTTTATACTTGGAGAAACAACTCTAATGGCAATTGTCACAGTTTATGGCCATTGCAAACAATAAATAGTTGGTTCTAGCTGTTAATCTGTTTTCTAGTGCTTTGGTTCAAATTACAGACAGAGAGCTTTTAGTCGACTAACTTCTTTCTTGGTCGATTAAGTTAGTTCTGTCTTCTGGTCACAAGTTCTGACAGAAAGCATTTAGTCGACTAACTTATTTCTTGGTCGACTGAGTTGGTTTTGTTTCTCAATATTTTTTAGCCCGTCATTTCTCCAATTTGAATTTTAGCCAACCAACATTCTTCATTATTCAACTAAAGAGCTTCCTTCTTGTTAATAAATCTTGTCTCCATATTCATTTGATTTTTGGTACATACTTATGGAGAATTGATTTATTATTTACCTATAATCTTTGTCTTGTAAACTTAGGTAGAAATGTTAGACACCAATGAAATGGGAATGTTTTATTATCATTAAAAACTAATGGAGCCAACAATCTCCCTCTTTTTTGCTGATGACAAAACATTCCTTGATTAATAACACAATGTCCTTGTATCCTATTTCAGTTCTGCACAAAGTGAGGATTGCTCCCCCTTAATGTGTGCTCTCCCTAAGTAAGTACTCCCCTTTAGTGTGTGCTTATTTTGCTTATCCCTTTTAGTAAATTTTATGTATGTCATATAAAAGATGACACCATACATTCAGAGTACATATGTATTTGTAGATTATAAGGTGATTTATGGCTTGTGAATGTTGAAAGATTATCATCAACATCTCTGCAGTGCCTGTCAATATATTGTTACCAGATTCAGTCTATACTATTCACCATTCAACAATTATACTCTACTTAGCATCCACATGCATTCACAATCACAATTTAGTCACAATGTCATAATAAAAATTAATCATCAGCATAATATATCAATATAGCATCAGATTATTTATAGCAACAGAAACTTAAATGATAGATATTCAATAATAGCTTTAAGCATTCAACCATCAACATGTCAATATGCAAAAATATAATTAGCATCCCATGCTTTACACATAAACATAAACAACAAGATTAACTCCAAATGTTCAATTGTTTCTAAGGCCAAAATTAACAAGGAAACAAAAATAATAGTTAATATTTCTAAAATGCCATTGGTTCATTTCTACTTTATTTCTCCCCTAGAATCTGGTACCTCTACTCAAACATTTTTTTTGTTTGTTTTTCTAGTTCCTCTTCCATAACATTTTTTTTGTTATTATTCTTCCTCCTATTTTTTACTTCTCCCCTTTTTTGTCAGCATCAAACGAGGGAGAGTTTATTCCTCTGAGGAGGTAGAGGGAGTGGATTCACTACCATAAAAAAGATTTAGAGGAAAGAAAGAGGGTTCACGTAGGGATTTTTCTAGGGAAGGGTTAGAAGAGGACTTGTCAGAAACTTCCAGTGGCTCTTGAAGAGAAGATACATGTGCAAACTTGGCTTATGCTGCTAGTCTGGAAGACCTCATTCTTTTGAGAGATGCTGGTTTTGTGGCCATTGCTTTCTTGCCCTTGGCAAGTGGTTTAGGCTTTGTTTGTGGAGCTACAGTGGATTTCTTCTTTTCTTTATGCGATTTTTCTTTTGGTGTTTGTGTTGGTTCAACAGACATTGATTTTTGAGCTTGTCCCTTAGTTGCTTCTTTTTCTGCTTGCTCTTCCCTAACCATTTGGTAGAAGACATCCATAATAGAAACCTATTCTGGATTAGGAGAGAAAGGTTGCTGTTCCTGAGGTTTTGAAAGAGCATTCTCATTCAATGAACCAAGCACTCATGTTCCTTGTTCTTATTTATCTTTGTTCTGGGTATCAGGTGAGGGGACCTTAGCTGGTTGATCAATTCTTGGCTGAGAATCTTCTGTTTGGGATGCAGGGCTAATAGTCTTGTAAGTAGAACCTTCAGCTTGAAGCGCAGGGCTGGTAGCATGAAAAACAGACCTTTTTGCCTGGAAAACTGAACCCTCAGCACCTTGTCCTGCTGGTGCAATGCTTGGAGTAGCAGAAGTATCAGCAGCAACAGGTTCTGAAGGCATTGTTGATTTTCCCTTTATTTTGCTTTCCATCTCAGTCAGCTTTTTTTTTAATTTTTTGAATTCTTTCCCCTTGGTCTGTGAGTTTTCCAACAATTCTCATGAGGAAATTGAAGATTACTTCATTAGAAAATTGAGGTGGTGTTGCATTTGGTTGACCCGATATAACAGAAACCTTGGGTGTTCTAATGAAATTTTCTTCATCTAGCTTATAACCCATTTTAGGTAGACTACCTAAGTAGATGGGCTAGTCTCTGTTTTTCACCATATCCAGTTCATACGTTTTCAACTGGACTCCTTTTTTTTGCACTAAAGATGTGATAACATTTCCATAAGGCAGATTAATTTTCTCAAGTTTGCATGCTCCTCTCATCTTTTCAACCGTGAATCTGCCAAGGTTCAGAGAAACACTATTAAATGCATGTTCCATTAGCCAAAGGTCCTGGAGGCTGATGTAGCTTAAGCTTCCACTCCTTCCATGCACATTTGTTGCAACAAAATAGTGCAAAATCCTAATTTGGGGACTGGTTATCAAACCGGCATTGCTATTTGAAGAGTATTTCTCTTTCCTTCTAGTAATAATTTCCCATAGAGATGTTGGATCATATTTCTCAGGGAATTCAAACTCTCCTTCTTCACATTCAACTTTTAGCAAATTACCAAGATTAGCAGTGGTAACCACAAATTCTTTACCATTCAAAAATACATTCAAACTATTGTCAGTGAAGTCATTAAAATCATCTAGTTCTTCCTCTCATAAAACTATACTAGCATAAAACTCTTTCACTGAGCTGGCATTATAGGATATGTTTTTAAATGTGCTATACTCCTTCATTTTCATTTCATCAAAATAATTTGATAGACTAGTCTGAATTTTCAGAATCTCATTAAAACTATCCCAATTAATGTATTTCCCGCAAGTGATGGGAGCATTCTCTATTTTCTTAAACCTATTTTCATGTATTTTATTTCTGAATTTAGAAGAAGAGGTTGTACCTTTCTTAAGTGTTGTATCCTTGTTCTTGTTCTTCTTTGTTTTTTACTTCTTCACTTTTTGTGATTTCCCAGATTTCACACTTGTTGAAACAAACCCAATTTTCTATTTCTTCTTCTGCATTTATGCCTCTGACCCTTCTTCTAGTGGCTTATTTCCCTTATTCTTTTCCATAATTTCTTTGCACTGAGAGGTTTTTTCCATTTCAATTTGAGGGACTTTTATAGTAGTTTTGAGATTCTAAATGGCAAGGGTTTCGATTGTATGAGTGTTGGTTTCAGAGAAGAAAATGTAAAGGAAATGGGTTTCAGTTTCAGATGATCAGTTTTTAAGAAAGAGAATAAAAAGTTCTCAGCAGTTTTAATCCAAAAACTGTCCACCTCCCATTTAAATATTGCCTTATCTCATTCATTCAAAATTTTAAAACTCCTTCTAAATTTTGGTTATTCACTTAGGCAGTTTTTTTTCTTCCTTTTATCACCCGGTAAACACATTCTTTTCATTATTTTATTCTTTCTTCAGTTAATTGACTAAGTCTTATTATTTAATGAAACAGAATGCTTTTAGTTGACTAAATTTCACTTTAGTCGACTAAGTGTTTTTTGTTTTCTGTGTATGATTCAAAAGTTTCCTTACAATTCATGCATACTAATCATTCTTTAATTCCTTCTAATCTCACAAAATCTATCTTTATTTAGAGGTTTGGTAAGGATATCAGCTAGTTGATGCAAAGTATTAACAAATTCAATCTTGATATCACCTTTTACTACATTGTCTCTAACAAAATGGTGCCTAATCTCAATGTGCTTAGTTCTAGAGTGCTGCACTGGATTTTTTGAAATATTAATTGCACTTGTATTGTCATAATATATTGGTGTGTTATGCATTGATAACCCATAGTCCTTTAGTTGTTGTTTAATCCAAAGAATTTGGGCATATGAGCTACCTAAAGAAACATACTCTGCTTATGCTTTTTGTTAGACCATGAAAAAAACATACTTCCTAGAAATTGCCAAGTTCCACTAGTGCTTTTCCTATCTGTTTTACTGCCAGCAAGGTCAGCATCTGAATATTCAACTAAACTAAGGGTTGACTCCCTAGAATACCATATGCCTAATGCTTGAGTGTCTATGAGGTATCTAAAGATTCTTTTAACAGGAATCAAGTGTGATTCTTTAGATTTAAAATGAAAACGAGCACAAAGACATACACTAAAATGAATGTCAGGCCTGTTAGCTATTAAATAAAGTCGTGAACCGATCATACCTCTATAAAGCCTTTGATCAACATCCTTCCCTTTCCTATCTAACTCAAGCCTAGTGGATGGACTCATTGGTGTGCTGATTGGCTTTAACTTCAGCATGTCAAACCTTTTGAGCATATCTTAAAAGTATCTTTTTTGGCTGATGAAGATCCCTTCTTTGTTTTGTTTTATTTGTAGTCCAAGAAAGAATTTTTGTTATCCCATCATGCTCATTTCAAACTTTCCCTGCATTTCTTCAGCAAATTGCTTGCACAAGGTTTCATTAGTTGCACCAAAGATAATATCATCCACATATATTTGAACTACAATTAAATCATTTAAGTATCTTTTAATGAATAATGTTGTATCAATACTACCCCTAACATAATCTTTTTCAACCAAAAATTTTGAGAGCCTTTCATACCAAGCTCTAGGAGTTTGTTTCAATCCATACAAGGCTTTATGGAGTTTGAGCACATGGTCTGGTTTTTTAAAGTCTTCAAAACCTATTGGTTGTTCTACATACACTTCCTCTTGAATAAATCCATTTAAAAATGCACTTTTTACATCCATTTGGTACAATTTAAAGTTCATGAAGCATGCAAAAGCTACCAACAACCTTAAGGCTTTAATTCTAGCAACGGGTACAAATCTTTCATCATAATCTATCCCTTCTTCTTGGTTGTACCCTTGTGCAACCAACCTAGCTTTATTTCTAACTACATTTTCTTGTTCATCTACCTTATTCCTAAACACCCATTTTGTCAAGCCCGACCTTATAAAATATTTACCATGTCATTCATGTGCTTGACAATATGTTGGTATACTTGAAAGGTCTCGAAAAAATCATCAAAAGTCGATAGTGTACCGAATAGTACAAACAAGTTGATTTAAGCCTCGAACAAGTTTAAATAAAGATTTTAAGATGAAATTGAGAATTTCAAAACCCCAGAATGACTTAAAATGGTGATTTGGAGTTCAAGGACTGATTTGGAGTCAAATTAAAATTTTTACTATGTAAGGGCAAAATGGTCATTTTGCCACCCGACGATAAAATTTGAATATTGGAAGAATTTTTGATCAAGGTTGACTATTTAGAACATAATTTGAGTTTGGGAAGTGAAGAATTTTAATTCTGGCATTTTTTCAAGCATAGGGGCAAAATAGTCATTTTACCGTCTAAGGGCAAAATCGTAATTTTGCAGCACCCAACCCTTGTCCAGCACATGAATTTCACCTATTATTATTATGGATAAATGAAGAAATTTAAGTGGCGGAGAGAGAAACCTTAATGGGTAAGTATGACACATGCACCAATCACGTGGTGACACGTGTCAAAATTGTAACCTTTAATTGTTTGGCTTTAAAAATCAGCCCACACCTCATTTAACTCATTCCTCATGGTTGGCTAAGGCAAGAAACAAAGGGGAGAAAGGAAAAACAAACCCTAGAGAGCAAATTTCAAGAGAAATCATTGGATTTTAAGGATTCAACCGATTAAAGGTAAAATTTCTTGATTCTAGCTTGTGATCTAGCTTTCCCATGCATTCTTTTGCATTTTCCATGGTTGAATCACATGATTTCATGATGGATTCATGGCTGACCGAATTTAGAGAGAGAAGATTTGATGAATTACTTAGATGGATTTTAAGTTATTTAAGTGTTTTTAATTGTCTTATGGTGTTAGGTGTAGAAATCAAGTATGAGATCACATGTTCTTCAAGCATTCTTCATTGGCCGAATTTCATGAAGAAAATATGATGATGAATCTTTTGATATCTATTGTTAATTAGTTAGAATTTAATGAATGGTGGTGATGAAAATCGAAAATGATGAAGTTTAGCATGGAAATCATAAATTTCACATTAAACCTTTAATAGCCGAATTTCACAAGTGAAGGATTGATGATGAATTTAGTTAGAATATATGATATTTTAGTATTTTTGATGGTTTGGTGATATGTGGAATGAAAAACAAGCAAGAAAATTTTATGTCCTTAACCCATACTTAATGGCTGAATTTTTCATGTGGCATAATGGTGATGAATTTGATTTTTATTTCAAGTGATTTGGTTGGGAATTAATGGTTTATGGTGTGAGAATTAAGCATGAAAAATTCTATGGTTAATTGAACCCACAATGGCCGAATTTCACAAGAGAGAATGTGGGGATGATTTTGCCATATTTCAAGCTATTTAATTGGTGTTTGATGAATTGGAGTATTGGAAGAGAAATGGAATTATTTGGAGTTGAATGGGACATATTGGCCAATTAATCGAGTGATAGATCGAATTAGGCCAATACCGTTTTGTTGAGATACACAATTGAGCTTACATTGGACACTGTGTTTAGATAGTTACCAGAGCAGCTTGCATTCCATTTCATGCATACATATAGAGCCTGAATTGGTTTTATAACGGTTTAGCACCAATATGGTAAATGGCTTATTGTGAATTATGTCTAGGTGGTGAGCATTTGGGTAAAAGTACAGACATTGTGCCAGCGAATTGAGAATAGGAGTATTTCTAACTGCTGATATTGTGAGTAACCTTACTATCATCTTAATTATCTAAGGTAGATTTTATCCGATTTTTGTGAATTTTATAAAAAATTAATTTAAATGGTAAATCCTTGTGTTTTATAAGCAAAATGTGTTTAAATAAAATGATTTTATAAATTGCTTTGAAATTAAATGATGACTTTGAAAATAGAGTAATTGGAGACTACTTGTTATGTTATAAATGATGATTTAAATTGAATGGCTTATGATAATATGGACATGAATGGTTGAATTGGAAATTATCTTGAAACTATATGAATTGTTTGTTTTGCCTTGAGTGGTTGGATTTGAAATGGTTAAAAGTGTTCCCTTCGGGGGAAGTTTTAAAAGGTCTGGTATTCCAAGCTTGGCGAAAAGCTTGCGCTAAGGCACATGGCCAGTAGTCAAGTGATGGGGACCCAGACCTATCAATAATTGCCATGTCATGCAGTTCGAATTTTTATTGACTTAGTGGTAGATAGATTGATCACTATAGTGACGGGTTATGTGGACAGCCTATGAGAGGGGCACGAAATCCAGGTGTATCTTACCTCAATCAGAGAGGTACGTGGGGCATCTCCTGAGGTAAAGTTTAAGTGCACTTCACGCGGACCACCACGTGAGAGTGAGACTTAGCTAACGCCAAGGAATGGCTGTGTTTTCTAACGTAAAAATATATTTTATGTGTATATTAGATTTTTCACAGCTTGGCAGGCTCGGTTGGATGCCTCTGATCAAGGTGTCACTGAGTACTATTTGATGGCATGAGCCAAATTTATGAAAAAGTCATAAGTCTTGTTGAGAAATTGAATGAAATACATTTGCTTACATAGGTTGGGATGAATCTTCAAGTTATGAAACACATATGGTGATGGGATATTTTGATCGTCTCCATTTACTCGGCTTTAGATTGTTTAGATGATGTTTGTTTACTCACTGGGATTATATAATCTCACTGCCCTCTTTTCCACCCTTTTCAGGCTCGAAGTTGTTTGTAGATAGCAAACTTTGTCGAGGGTTGGGTGTGGACTTGCTCCTTTTGAGACTGTAGGTTCACTGTCTTCATTACATTTGGTCAGTCGGGGGCCGACGTGTCATTGTAAATCAAATTACATACTTTAGTTACCTGTATTACATTATGTATGAATTTATTTTGCTTTTACGCTACAAAAATTATTTACCGATAACTTTATAAATATTGTTTTATAGCAAAATAAAATATTTAATTGAATATTTTTATTATATTCAAATAGTTATAATTTCACTTCAAATAAAGGTTTTAGATAGCAAAACTTATTTTTAGTTATGAAATATGTGTTTTTCACCCACATACTACGTTTTTAGCTAGTTTTGAAATTTTTGAGAAAAAATGACCAAAATGCCCCTGTGAGATGAAAATTTTTTTCTACTGTTTTAAGTTTGAAATAGCTTAAAGTTCTTTAAAAAAAATTATATTTGGCATTTGTTGCTCACAGGGGAGGTGAGAAAACTGATATTTAAGCCTTGCAAGGTTTCGATCGGCATTCCAGGTAATGAGTGCCTATCGGGACATCGTGGCGGTTGTCACTGGCTCGAGGAGAGTACTGGGTCGTGACACATTTGTTCCAACTATGGAGTGATTTGAAGGTCTAGGTACCAATGACAATGCATAATTTCTCTTGAATTGGTCAAGTTCCTCTTATATGGCCAAAATCTAGCTTTCCTTTTTTTCAGCTTTCTCAAAGTTTTTAGGTTCAATTTGAGATATGAAAGCTGAAAACTCACAAGTCTTTCTAGTTGCTCTACTAGTCTTAACTCTTTGAGATATGTCACCTATTTTTTGTTCTTCTGGATGATCTTTTGCATATCTCTAACTTCTTGGAAGATTACTATGCTGAGTTTCTGTTCTTTGCAAATTTTCTAGAGATGGAGTTTCATTCTCTCTTCTAGGTAAGCTTTCTTCATCATTCTTATTGTTCTCTAAACTCATTTCCATTTACTTTTCTAAGTTCTCTACATCATCATCATCATCATGAATTTCCTTTTGCATCATCATGGATTCATCAAAAACTACATGGACTGATTCTTCAACACTCAATGTCCTTTTGTTGAAAACTCTATGAGCCTTAGAGTTCAATGCATATCCTAAAAATATAGTCTCATCACTTTTTGCATCAAACTTTCCTAATGAATATTTTCCATTGTTCAAAACAAAGCATTTGCAACCAAAGCTCCTAAGGTGAGAACTGTTTGGTTTTCTACCCTTGTATAGTTCATAAGGAGTCTTTGATATCATGGCTCTAATTGATACTCTATTGAGAATATAAGTTGTTGTATTTACTGCCTCAGCCCAAAAATATTTTGGTAGGTTATTCTCACATAACATAGTTCTAGCCATTTCTTTTAAGGTTCGGTTCTTCCTTTCTACAACTCCATTTTGTTGGGGTGTTCTAGGTGCAGAAAAATTATGATTCAACCCCTTTTCATTGCAATATTTTTCAAATTCATCACTTTTAAACTATCTTTCATGATCACTCCTAACACTAACTATGGCTAGTCATTTTTCATTCTCAACTCTCCTATAATGAGTTATGAAAGTTGAGAGTGCATCACTCTTGTGAGCAAGGAAATAAACCCAAGTGCACCTAGAATAGTCATCAACTATTATAAAGCCATAAGATTTTCCACCTAAACTAGTTATACTTATTAGACCAAATAGATCAATATGCAACAATTTAAGAGGTCTAGATGTTGATACAATTTTCTTATTTTTAAAAGATGTTCTAACTTGTTTTCATAGTTGGCAAGCCTCATATATTCTATTATTTTCAAATTCTAGATTCGGCAATCCAACAACTAAGTTCTTTCTAATCAACTTTGACATAGTATGCAAGCTTGCATGTCCTAATCTCCTATGCCACAACCAACTATCATTTTCAGTATTTGTAACTAAACATATTTCACTATTCATTTCAAGATCCTCAAGAAATATAATGTACATATTGTTCAATCTCTTTTTTATGAATGAGACTTTATTTGTGCTTATATTTATTACTTCACATTTATTAGAATCAAAACAAACTTTAAGTCCTTTATCACATAATTGACTAATGCTCAATAAATTATGTTTCAAACCCTTAACTAACAACACATGATTGATTTGAGTTTGGGAGTTCTTACCAACCATACCTATCCCATGGATTATACCTTTTAAATCATTACTAAAGGACACGGTACCTCCATTTCTTTTGTCCAACTGAGCAAATAGCATTTCATCTCCTGTCATGTGCTGTAAACAGCCACTATCCATGTACCAAGGCTGTTTTCTCTTGAGTTGAGCTCTTAAACATGTCTCCTTTAAATGCAGCTCAACCTACAAAACATATTTTTAGTTTTTCTTTATAGGTACCCATACCTTGATGGGTCCTTGAGTGTTAGTCGCAACAAACGATCCTTTTGGAACCCAATGTTTCCTAATGTCAAGCCCAGCCCTAAAATATCTGTCATGTCATTCATATATTTGACATCATGCCTGCATATTTGAATATTTTGAAAAGACAGATAAAAGTCGGTATTGTGCCTCGAAGTACAACTAAGTCGATTTATGCCTTAAACTAGTTAAAATAGGGATTTAAAGTGAAATTGGGAATTTCACATTTCAGGGATTACTTAAAATGGCAATTCAGAGTTCGAAGACAGATTTAGAGTCAATTTGGAATTTTCGAAATCCAGGGGCAATACGATCATTTTGCCACCCAAAACTTTGATTTGGATATTTGATGAAAATTTTGATTGAGATTGATCATTTGGAGTATAATTTGAGGTTTAGAAGTGAAAATTTTTAATTTTGATATTTTTCGAAGCATAAGGGCAAAATGGTAATTTTGCCATCTCGGGGGCAAAACGGTAATTTTCACCCCTAACACTTGTCAAAAACCAAGGATTTTGTTTGTTATTGGAACGGATAAATATGATAATTTGTGTGGTGAAGAATTAAAGGTTAAAAGATAAATATTTAAATTTTAGACCAATAAGAAAATGATACGTGTCAAGCTTGATTTATTTAATATTTAACTTAAAAAAATCAGCCCATATCTTCCCCAATACACCTCCCATATTCGGCCAAAGGAAACAAAAACAAGAGTAAAAGAAAACAAAGAGAAACAAACCCTAGTTAAGAGAAATTCAAAGAAAATTGTGAAAATTCAAGCAATCTGTAAAACCCAACTTTATAAAATATGTGCAGTGTTATTCAAGTGTGGGATAGAATGTTTGTATACTTGAATGCCTTGGAAAAATATTAAGAGCCAGTATTCTGCCTGGAGGTATGACTAAGTGGAATTATGCCTCGAACTGATTAAAATAGGAATTTTAAGTTGAAATCGGGAATTTCACAGTCCATAGATGATTTAAAATGGCGATTCGAAGTTCGAGGGTCGATTTTGAGTCAATCGAGAATATTGATCGATTAGGGCCAAAATGGTCATTTTGCTATCTAAAATTTAAATTTAGTTATTCAATGAAAATTTTGATCAAGACTAATCATTTGAAGTATAATATGATTAGTTGAAGCATAGTATGAGGTTTAGCAATGAAAAAAAAATTTCATTTCTGGTATTTTTGAAACACAGGGGAAAATGGTAATTTTGCCACCTGAAGATAAAATTTGAATTTTTTGAGAGGATTTGGATCAAATTTGATTAATTGAAGTAGGATATGAGTATGAAGAGTGAAAAATATGAATTTTAGCAATTTTTCAAGAATTGGGGCAAAAATGTAATTTTTCACTTTTATGGGGGTAAAAGTGTAATTTTGAAAAATTCACTCCACCAAGATTTTGGCTAAGTTTAGAAACTTCATTTAAGCTATGGAGAAGTGAAGAAAAATGTGTGGTGGAGAAAGAAAGTCAAATGGATGACTAATAAAGAATAAATTAATAAAAAAGTTAATATGTGTTAAAATTTAATATTATTTTATTTAGCTTATAAATAGGCTAAAAATTCAGCCAAGAACCCTTGTGAGGGTCGGCCAAAGCAAAGCAAAGAAGGAAGAAAAGAAAACATAAAGCCTAGGTTGAAAATCAAGGGGAAACCAAGAGAATTCAAGAAATCAAGCTTGAAAAAAGAAAATTTTTTAATTTTTCTTGGTGTTCTACATTACCCATGCTTTCTTTTCCATTTTTCATGCAAAAATCACAAGTGGGTATGACAAACCCATGCTGGCCGAACCTCCATGGAGGGATTTTGAGCAATTATTTTGATAGATTTTAGGTTGATTTAATGTTTTAGTTAGGTAGAAATGAAATATAGCAAAATTTAGCAAGAAAATCGATTTTTCCTCCTGAAACCCATTATGGCCGAATATTTTAGGGGATGAATGACTACTGAAATTGATGCTAAATTGAGGTATTTAAGTGAGATTTGATGAATTATGAATATAGAAATTAAATGGGAATTTTTGGTGTAAAGATACAAAATTTACCTAATATGTGTAAAAGCGTAATTTGTGGTCTAGGACTAATACACTGACCCATATTTACAGTAATTGAGTATTGTGAATATAATTGGATTATTAGAAATTGAAATGGGTCAAATCGGAGTTAAATTATAGATTTTAGCAATTTAGACAGTGTGTGAGCGAGTCAATCAGACATCGTGATTAAACGACTATCCGACCCACTTTTATCTCATTTCCATGCATCATGTAAAGCCTGAAATCATTTTTAGTGGTTTGACACAAATAATTGAAAATGTGTCAAAAATTATGTATAGGTCGTGGGTCCCCCGGACACGAGAAAAATTCAGTATAGTGGAAATTGAAAGCAAGAGTATTTTACACTCTTGATGAGGTGAGTGGATAAATTATCGTCTGTAATATCTAGAGTGGTTTTATTTTATGAATTTTATACTTTTTAAGGCATGATAAATTTGAAGTATAAAGTATTATGATTTTCAATTAAAATGTGTTTTGATGAAATACGATTAAATGAATGAATTTTATAAATTATTTTGAAAAGAAATATTGTTTTGGAATTAAGTGTTAATTTTATTAAAATGGAGTATATGGAGACTCACTTGGTGAATTGTGAATTTTATGTATTCAATTTGAAATCTATGGCTTATGATCTTGGAAAGCATGCTGGTTGGATTTATATTTGTATGAAATATGTGACTATTTTCCCTTGTCTAAGTATACTGGGTAGAATTTTATTGGCCATGTTATGCTGCAAAAGTTTTGTTGATTGGTGGGGTTAATTAGTCGCTACAGTGGCAGGTTTTTGTGGACCAGCCTATTAGAAGGGCACGGTAAACCTAGTTATTATTTTACCTTGGTACGAGAGGCGTGGAGGGTAACTCCTAAGGTAAAGATCGAGTTCACTTCACGCCGAACCACCACGTGAAGTTGAACTTAGCCAACGCCAAGGAACGACTGTACTTCCAAATAAGATATAATCTTAACAGCCTTGGCGGACTCAGTTGGATGCCTCGGGCCAAGGCATCATCGAGTAAGAATTTCGACAATAGCCCGATTTTCAAAGAAATCATAAGCCCTAGCGATTTAAGGATTTTGATGATTTTGATGATTTTTATCGAAATTTGAAACGTCTTATATGAGATAAAAATCAAAGTTTGTGCTATGAACTGCTTAATTACGTAGTGTTTTCCTTTGTTTCCCTCTACTCGACTTTAGATGTCGTAGATGGTAATTATCTACTCACTGGGTTGTAAAACTCACCACCTTTTCTTCCACCCATTTCAAGCTCAAGACTATTGATAGACACTCGGATTGCATTGAGAGGCTAGTTCGAAGTCGCGTTTTAGCGAACAAAGGCACATAATTGTACATAGTGGGGCCCACGTGTCATTGTAATTAATATACATACTTTGTTTATCTGTAATACAATATGTATAAATTTATTTTACTTTCACATGCTGAAAATTAATTTTCGATATTTCTAAAAATGTTGTTTTACAATAAAATGTAATATTTTATTTAATATTTTTATTTTATTCTATTATCTAAAAATTTTATTTTAATAAGGGTGTTCGGTATCAAAATTTATTTTCGATTGTGAATTATGTTTATTCTACTTGTATGTAATGTTTTTACCGATTTTGAAATTTTTGGATAAAAAGGACGAAAACGCCCCTATGTGGAAAATTGTGCATTTCGACTGTTTTGATCCAAAATCTGATTATATTCTTTGAGAAATGTACTTGGAAACTAATAAGCACAGGGAAGATGGAAAACTGGTACGAGAGCCTTGTGAGGTCTCGATAGGGTACTCGGGGGATGAGTGCCCATTGGGACATCGCAGCGGTTGTCATGGACTCAAGGGCAATTCCAGGTCGTGACAATCTTATTGGTATAAGAGCTTTTGGTTTTTAAAAACATAAGAGCTTTTGATTTTAAGAATATCAAAATTTGATTTTAAAGTTGTTTTAAAAATCTGCACTGACACTGTGTGGCCCCAAGTCGAGTTAAGTTAGGTCGAATAGAATGCGTGCGTCTGCACATAGATTTTAGAAATCTATCTATACCTTTGTGAGGCATAGTGACTAAATCATCAATATTGATTTTGTATAGGTCTTGAAGTGTACCGAGTACGCAGTTACAATGTCTAGGAAGAACGACAGATCTGACACCCCTCATAGCCTTAGTGAAGAGTCGCTTGACTCTACTGCGAGGAGCTGTTGGAGCTCGAACTCGAGCAGTCCCAAGAGATACCCCTTTGCTTTCAGAGTTCTTGATAATCGAACTCTAGGGGATTCGAAAAAAGAAAGCTAGGGGATAGAACAGTTCTAGCTCTAGTGGAACTGGTGAAAGCTCAAGTAGTAATGACGTAAATGAAGGTATAAGAAATTCCCTCATCAAGGAAGCTGAGAAATCCGCTGAGGAGAGGGAAAGAATGATGAGGTTAGGAGAAACCTGGGTCACTAGGAGGCCACCTTCACCAATTGTTAGGCATTACTTCCCAAGCAGTCGAAGTAATATAGGGGGTTGGTCAGAGAAGAAAAAGGGAAAGGAAATAGTTGCAGATCTTCCTTGTAGAAAGAAAACTGATGTGAGGGACTTTCCCCCTAGTTGCGGAAAGAACGCAGCCCCAATAACTGATAAAGAATGTAGGAGGATCCAACAGGCCTGGATTGAGGAACAAAAGAGAAAAGATCAAGATCAAAATGACAAGGATTCTAAGGATGTTTAGAGTTTTGTTAAAGCTACCTTGTAAAAGTTGTAACCCTAAGTAGATTCAGTATAAGAGGAATAATAAATCCTTTGTGTAAAAGACTTAAAATGTTGACTTTTGCCTTGTATGATATGAATGTAATATAAAGTAGTTGTTTAAATAACGAGATACATCTATTTGGGAGTCTTTTGGATATACTGGAAACAAAATAACAATATAAGATCTTCGAGGATAAACATTCACCTTAAAGGTGATATCTATGATGGATAGTGTGGTTAAGTTAAGAAATGAAAAATTTAAGTATAGAGGGAATTGTAAAATGAGGTTCTGATATTATAAGAAGAGAATCTAGCATGAATAAAGTTTATTAAAAGTAAATGATGGGATTTGAGAAGGATAATTTTTTTATTTCTAAGAATTGAAAGTTTGAGTGTACAGAGAGATGAAATGTTTTGTGATTTTTGTACGAGAGGTAAATAAATTATCGGAGTCATGAGACAAAAGGGATAATTGATTATGAATAATAAAAATAGTAAGGGGTGCAATTATACCAGTAGCAATGCACCGGATGCCATCATCACTCCGTAGTTAAGCATGCTTGGGTAATAGTAGTAATAGGATGGGTGACCTTCTAGGAATAGTGTCCTAAGATAGGACATGAAGTATGAAGGTTTTCGAAGATACTTATTGATGAAAGTATAAATCGTAAAGTATGTTTTCCTCATGAATTTCAGACTATTTGAGAAATTTCCATGATAAAGTATTTACTAAAGGTAAACGAGGATTGAATCACGATTCAAATATTTAAAAATTGATAGTGATATGAATGGATTAAAAGATGACTTTGTCATACTGTAATAGATGGTATGAATAAGTTGAAACCAAAGTTTCGATTATGTAATTGAGGTAGAAAACCAATTTGGATAATTATGGTATAAATTTAAAAGGAAAAGTACGCTGTTAAAAATGATTGAGAAAATAGCCCAAAAGTAAAAGAATTCTTTTGATTAAGTAGATTTCAATGACTATAATGCCTTAACATTGACTATTTAACACTATTGCATTAAAATCTCTTATGGCTGAATAGCACAAGTAAAATTTTGAGTGAGACGAAAGTGAATTCCATGAGATAAACGATATTCATTGGCTTGATACTGAATTTTATTAATTGGAGTTTTAAGTGTATTGGGAAAGTATTAAGATGGAGATGGAGAGTTAAGTTTTGTTAATGGCTAAGTAAGAATGAATGATGAGTTAAGTAAATTATGAGATGTCGATAAGGAATATCAATGCTAAATGATAAATTCGTGAATGAAAGATTACAAAGGCAACATAATTAACGAGATAATGTGAAGTGTTGTTATGAAAAATTATAAAAATTATCTTAATCCAGCTGAATGAAAAGGATTGGTGACAACACTAGATCGATTATGAGGTATACTAGAAACTTTGGAAGATAAATTGCAGTATGCACGATAGTGAAATGGAAGAATATAACACTGTAATACGATATGGTGAAGTTATCATATATTATGGAAAGAATAATCTGATGATTAAAGTTAAATCGTAAGAAATGGAAAGGACAAGAGGTTAAATCTTGTTAAAGGTTACCGAGAAAATGATAAAAAGGTTAGACAAATGTACAGGATATCGATAAAGAATACTGATACCAAGTGATGAAAAGGTGCATTGAGATTTCAAGAATGGTATAGCAAATGAATATACATAGAATATGGTTATGGAGTAAAAAGATTAGTGAATACATTTACTCTGAAGGTGAACTTGAATTTTACTATGCATAGTATGGAGAGTTATAGGATTAAAGGATTAGATATGGTGAAATGGTTAAAGGCGTTCTTTTCAGGGGAAGACAAGGTCTTGGGTTTGAACCTCCTTGTGTCCAACTGTAGGCTGCAGACTGCAGGGAAGACCGATCAGAAAGGATGAGGACCCAGACATGACAATACCCTGGAGAGATAGTCTTTCAAGGAGGATGCCACATGTGGAATTGGCAATTTGAAACTAAATGATTCAGAAATGTTGAATCTGGGTTAAGTGTCAAGTAAAGTTTTATAATAGAGATTGATATATAAATTACCTGAAAGATCAATTTAAAAAGTCTATCGAGTTCAAGTGTGACTTATAATACGAACAATCAAGTCAAGAACAAATCTTTAGAACACTAATGACCTTATAAAACATACATGTGTATTTAATTAGAATTCAATGAAAACAATGAGGTGATATAATGATATATAGGACCAGAAGACTTAAGCATATAATTAGGGATAATAGGAAAAGAGTATAAGTATGCGAATGATATGGGACTATGCACAGATATGATGAAGATGTTGATAAGTATTATGGAGATTATTCTATTGGATTTTGGTTATAGAGAAGGACAAATAAAAGAAATTTGTCCGAAGACATTTGAGAACAAAGGCATTTATATATATAATGTGAAGTATGGACATCTGAAAGGTACGTATACATACGTGTATAAGGAGTCAATAATATGATCAACTATAGTAAAGGATTATTCATAAAGATTTAGAATTTGAACTCGATAGATCTGATGAGTTGATTAGAAAATGAAATGATTAAGAATCTTACTAGAAGTTGATTTATGGAGACCTAAGGAAATTTGGAAAAATAATTAAAGAAATGTAATTTATGACAAGATTAAGCCATAGGAGATGGACTAATATGAATAAGAAGGTGGAAGCTATATAAATGAGTGATAAACACTAAGTATGTGGAAATAATTAAGACTAACAATTTTCTTTGAGGTTGAGAATACGTACAGAAATAAATACGGCATGCTAAAGATACTGCAAATATGATTTTAAAGACAATGGTAGACAAGAGTGAAGTATTGAAGTTGACCGAGAGGTAAACAAATTGAAATTCCTTATAAAGGAAAAAACGTGGGAAATTAAGCATCAGGTGAAAAGTTAATACCCCTATCTTCTTGTCAGGCTTGATCAGTAAAATTTTGAAGACAAAATTTTATTTTAAGGGGGGTAGTGTTGTAAAACCTGACTTTACAAAATATATGCAGTGTTATTCAAGTGTGGGATAGAATGTTTGTATACTTCAATGCCTTGGAAAGATATTAAGAGTCGGATTGTGCCTGGAGGTATGATTAAGTGGAATTATGCCTCGAACTAATTAAAATAGGAATTTTAAGGTGAAATCGGAAATTTCACAGTCCAAGGATGATTTAAAATGGCGATCCGGAGTTTGAGGGCCGATTTGGAGTCAATTGGAAATATTGACCAATTAGGGGCAAAATGGTCATTTTGCCACCTAAAATTTAACTTTGCTTATTCGATGAAAATTTTGATCAAGACTAATCATTTGAAATATAATATGATTAGTTGAAGCATAATATGAGGTTTAGAAATGAAAAAAAAAAATTTGATTTTCGATATTTTTGAAACACAGGGGCAAAATGGTAATTTTGCCACCTGAAGACAAAATTTGAATTTTTCGAGAGGATTTGGATCAAATTTGATTAATTGAAGTAGGATATGTGTATGAGAGTGAAAAATATGAATTTTGCCAATTTTTTAGGAATTGGGACAAAAATGTAATTTTTCACTTTTACGGGGGTAAAAGTATAATTTTGAAAAATTCACTCCACCAAGATTTGGCTAAGTCTAGAAACTTCATTTAAGCTATGGATAAGTGAAGAAAAATGTGTGGTGGAGAAAGAAAGTCAAATGGATGACTAATAAAGAATAAATTAATAAAAAAATTTAAAGCGTTAAAATTTAATATTATTTTATTTAGCTTATAAATAGGCTAAAAATTTAGCCAAGAACCCTTGTGAGGGTCGGCCAAAGCAAAGAAGGAAGAAAAGAAAACATAAAGCTTAGGCTGAAAATCAAGGGGAAACCAAGAGAATTCAAGAAATCAAGCTTGAAAAAGATAAATTTCTTAATTTTTCTTGGTGTTCTACATTACCCATGCTTTCTTTCCCATTTTTCATGCAAAAATCACAAGTGGGTATGACAAACCCATGCTAGCTGAACCTCAATGGAGGGATTTTGAGCAATTATTTTGATAGATTTTAGGTTGATTTAATGTTTTAGTTAGGTAGAAATGAAATATAGCAAAATTTAGCAAGAAAATTGATTTTTCCTCTTGAAACCCATTATGGCCGAATATTTTAGGGGATGAATGGCTACTGAATTTGATGCTAAATTGAGGTATTTACGTGAGATTTGATGAATTATGAATATAGAAATTAAATGGGAATTTTTGATGCAAAGATATAAAAATTAACTAATAGGGGTAAAAGTGTAATTTGTGGTCTAGGACTGATACACTGGCCCACATTTATAGTAATTGAGTATTGTGGATATAATTGGATTATTAGAAATTGAAATGGGTCAAATTAGAATTAAATTACAGATTTTAGCAATTTAGACAGTGTGTGAGCGAGTCGATCGGACACCGTGATTAAACGACTTTTCGACCCATTTTTATCTCATTTCCATGCATCATGTAGAGCCTAAAATCATTTATAGTGGTTTGACACAAATAATTGAAAATGTGTCAAAAATTATGTATAGGTCGTGGGTCCCCCGGGCAAGGGAAAAATTTAGTATAGTGGAAATTGAAAGCAGGAGTATTTTACACTCCTGATGAGGTGAGTGGATAAATTATCGTCTGTAATATCTGGAGTGGTTTTATTTTATGAATTTTATGCTTTTTAAGGCATGATAAATTTGAAGTATAAAGTATTATGATTTTCAATTAAAATGTGTTTTGATGAAATATGATTAAATAAATGAATTTTATAAATTATTTTGAAAAGAAATACTGTTTTGGAATTAAGTGTTAATTTTATTAAAATGGAGTATATGGAGACTCACCTGGTGAATTGTGAATTTTATGTATTGCATTTGAAATCTATGGCTTGTGATCTTGGGAAGCATGTTGGCTGGATTTATATTTGTATCAAATATGTGATTGTTTTCCCTAGTCTAAGTATATTGGGTAGAATTTTATTGGCCATGTTATGCTGCAAAAATTTTATTGATTGGTGGGTTAATTAGTCGCTGCAGTGGCGGGTTTCCGTGGACCAGCCTATTAGAGGGGCATGGTAAACCCATTTATTATTTTACCTCGGTAAGAGAGGCGTGGAGGGTAACTCTTGAGGTAAAGATCGAGTTCACTTCACGCCGAACCACCACGTGAAGTTGAACTTAGCCAACGCTAAGGAATGACTGTATTTCCAAATATGATATAATCTTAACAGCTTTGGCGGACTCTATTGGATGCTTCGGGCTAAGGCATCATCGAGTAAGAATTTCGACAATAGCCTGATTTTGAAAGAAATCATAAACCCTATCGATTTAAGGATTTTGCTGATTTTTATTGAAATTTGAAACATCTTATATGAGATAAAAATTAAAGTTTGTGCTATGAACTGCTTAATTACGTGGTGTTTTCCTTTGTTTCCATCTACTCGACTTTAGATGTCGTAGATAGTAATTATCTACTCACCGGGTTGTAAAACTCACCACCTTTTCTTCCACCAATTTCAAGCTCCAGACTATTGATAGACACTCAGATTGCATTGAGAGGCTAGTTTGAAGTCGCGTTTTAGCGAACAAAGGTACATAGTTGTACATAGTGGGGCTCACGTGTCATTGTAATTAATATACATACTTTGTTTATCCGTAATATAGTATGTATAGATTTATTTGACTTTCACGTGCTGAAAATTAATTTTCGATATTTCTAAAAATATTGTTTTATAATAAAATGTAATATTTTATTTAATATTTTTATTTTATTCTATTATCTAAAAACTTTATTTTAATAAGGGTTTTCGGTATCAAAATTTATTTTCGATTGTGAATTATGTTTATTCTACTTGTATGTAACATTTTTATCGATTTTGAAATTTTTGGACAAAAAGGACGAAAATGCCCTTGTGTGGAAAATTTTGCATTTCGACTGTTTTGATCCGAAATTTGATTATATTCTTTGAGAAATGTACTTGGAAACTAATAACCACGGGGGAGATGGAAAACTGGTATGAAAGCCTTGCGAGGTCTCGATAGGGAACTCGGGGGATGACTGCCTATCAGGACATCGCAGCAATTGTCACGTACTCGAGGGTGATTCCGGGTCGTGACACAATCAAGTGGAAAAAGGTGAGATTTTACAATTTTTGCTTGAGATCTACATTACCCATGCATTTCTCCTTATTTTTCATGGTTGAATTACATGTTTTCATAATGGATTCATTGCTAGCCGAATGGGTATGGAGAGGAAATGATGTTGGAATTAGTTTGATTTTGAGGTATGTTAGTGTTTATGGTTAGTTTAGCATGTTTGGAAGCAAAACAACAAGGAAAAATTTCATTTTCCCCACCATCCTTCAATGGTCGAACCTTACATGTAATGTGGGAATGGTGGTTTTGATTTTCATGCAAGTGAATTCGTTGAGAATTGATGGTTTATGATGTGGAAATTAGGTAGGAAAAATCATGGTGTTAGTGCAACCACCATGGTCGAAATTCTCAAGAACAAATGTGAAGATGGTTTTGCTGAATTTTGTGTTATTTGGCTTATGTTTGGTGATTTGAAGTATTAGAAAAGAAATGAAGCAATTTGGAATTGAATTGGATGCGTTGGCCATTTAATCAGGTGATAGGCCGAATTAGGTCAACACCCCGTTTAAGCGATATTCGAACAATTTGCATTTCATATCATGCATATATATAGATAAGAGCTTGAAATAGTTTATAATGGTCTAATCCAAATTATTGAATCTCGTGTCATGTATTATGGATATGTGGTGAGCCATTTGATACGGGTAAGAGATTGTACCTGAGAACCGAAAATATGAGTATTTTGAACTCCTAGTACTATGAGTAACCTTACTATCATCTTAATTATCTAAAGTAGGTTTTTATCCGATTTTGTGATTTTATAGAAAATGAGTTTAAATGGAAAAATCTTTAATGTTTTATAATCAAAATGTGATTTAAAGAAATGAATTTTATGAATTTTTCAGAAATTAAATGATGATTTCAAAAAATAGAGTAATTAGAGATTGTTTATTTGTTGTGTTATAAATTGTATTTAAATTGAATGGCTTATGACAATATGTGAGCATGAATGGCTGAACTGTTTTTTGTGCTGGAATTATATGTACTATGTATTCAACCTTGAGAGGCTAGGTTGCAATAAGTTGCCATGTGATGCAGATGAAATTTTAAGAATCTGGTGGTAGATAAAATAATCCATGCAGTGGAAGGTTCTGTAGGCCAACCTATGAGAAGGGGCACATAATCAGTTATATCTTACCTCGATCGGAGAGCCATGTGGAAGGTATCTCCGGAGGTAAAGATTTGAGTGCACCTCACGCGGACCACCACGTGAAAGTGAGACTCAGCTAACGCCAAGGAATGGCTATGTTTTCAGATGTAAAAATATGTAAATGTGTATATGACATTTAATAGCCTTGGCAGTCTCAGTCAAATACCTCTGCCGGGGTATCCCTGAGAATGATTTTTGCAGGAGCCAAGTTTTTAAGAGACTCATAAGCCATATTAATTATTCGAGTAAAATAATTCTATTTTACTTGATTGAAATGAGTAGAGATAAGATGAACTGTAATACGAAGAACGAATTTGAATTTGTTTCCATTTACTCGACTTTAGATATATTTGAGGATATTTGTTTACTCATTGGGATTTTAGAATCTCACCACCCTCCTTTCCTCACATTTCAGGCTTAGGATAGTCAGTAGGTGGTCGATTTCGTCGAGCTATAACTTTGAAGCTTCATTCTTAGAAAGGAAAGGTTACTAACTTATACCTTCTTGGTCATCTGGGGGCCCACGTGTCATTGTAAATGTAATTACGTACCCTGATTATCCATATTACAGTATGTATGATTTTATTTTGTTTCTACGCTACAAAAATTATTTACCGATACTTCTATAAAAATTGTTTTATAAGAAATTTGAATATTTCATTAAATATTTTTATTATATTCAAATAGTTACGTTTTAGTTTTAAACGGACGTTTTAGACACCTAAATTTATTTTTAATTACGAAATAGGTGTTTTCTACTCACTTACTACGTTTTTAGCCAGCATCAAAATTTTCGTGAAAAATGACTAAAATACCCCTGTGTAGTAGAAATCTCTTTTAACTGTTTTCAAATTAAAAATGTTATATTCCTCTTTAAAACATGATTTCAGTATTGGTTGCTCACAGGGGAAGTGGAAATACTGATGCGAAAGCGTTGCGAGGTTTCGATGGATATTCCGGGCGAAGAATGTTTATCGAGGCTTCGCGGCAGTTGTCACGGGCTCTAGGGGAGTACCGGGTCGTGACATCTAATTTTCTGCATGCCTCTATTTCTAATATAATCATAAGATAGATGTCCATATTTTCCACAACTAAAACATTTATATGAAGCATTAGAATTTTTCTTGAAACATATACTTTTCACTAATTTTTTTTCCAAACATTTAAAAGCCGTGTTTTCATCAAGTTTTTTTGGCAAAGCTTCAGATTTATTGTTCAACTTTAATTTTAAAATTTCAAAATCTATTTTTGAGTGTTTTAATTAAATTTACAGAAAATTTCTTTGCTCAAAATAGAATTGTAATCACATTTAATTTTTTCCAAATCACTTTCAAGAGATGCAGCCTTTTTCTTTAAAGTTTTGTATTTTGAGAAAAGTTTTTCAAATTCATCATAAAGGCTATCATACTCATCTTGTAAATCATCCATGGAAATATCACAGGGGGATGAACATGCCTCGGTTTCATCATCTTGAGCCATTAAGCATAGGTTTGCTCTTTCCTCAGATTTTTCATCTTCAGCTTCAGAGCTTGAGGTGTCACTGTCCGACCAAGCAACTGCCACCATTGCCTTATTGAATTTCTTGATTTTCTTTGGAGTCTCATCTTTCAGCAATGGGCATTCGAACTTGAAGTGGCCAAACTTTTTGCATTCAAAGCAGGTCAACTCCTCCTTTTTGTTGGAGTCGTTTCTATTTCTGATTTTCCGTGAAGGACCTTGATCTTTTCTAAACCCTCTTTTTGCTAGTCTTCGATTCCTTCTGCCTATAAGCTTTCTGAATTTCCTTGCAACCAGAGCCAATTCTTCATCATCATCACAATATAGCTCTTCCAGCTCTTCTTCAAGAATGCTGGCTTTTAGAGCAATGCTCTTTTTCTTTTCCTTTGCTTCTATCATGTCACGACCCGAAACTCCCATTGGACCCATGACAATTGTGGCGACGTCTCGATAGGCACTCATTACCCGAAATGCCGACCGGAACCCCGCAAGGCTTAGCATCAGCTTTCGCATTTCCCCGGTGAGTAACAGTTATTAAATCTCACATTTTAAGAAATCATAAGTCTTTTCCAAATCAAAAATAATAAAATATTATTTTCTGGCTCACAGGGGCATTTTTATCATTTTTCTTTAAAAATCTCGAAAATGGCTAAAAATGCATTAAGTGAGTAGAAAACACATATTTTATGATTAAAAATAAATTTAGAAGTCTAAAATGTTCGTTTGAAGTAAAATTGTAATTATTTGAGTATAATAAAAATAGTCAATATAATAATCTATTTTCTTATAAAACAATTTTTATAAAGCTATAGGTAAATAATTTTCATAGCGTAAAAGCTAAATATATTCTTACATACTATAATGCAGGCGACCAAAGTATAAAGTTTAAATTACAGTGACACATGGGCCCACAACTAACCAAAAACATCGGAAGTTGGGAACCTACAGCTTTTGCCGATTCAAGTTTGACAATTGTCCTTGTCAAAATCTGCTAACTACGGAATATCCTGAGCCTAAAATAGATGGAAATGAGGGTGGTGAGATTATAAAATCCCAGTGAGTAAACATATACCATCTAAAGTATCTAAAGCTGAGTAAATGGAGACAAATAAAATACCCCATCCCAATATGTTTTTTGCGACGTGAAAGTTCGTCCCAATCCATGTAAAATACTTGTATTTCATTCAATTCATCAACATGGCTTATGAATCTTATAAAACTTGGCCCATGCCAAAACTCATACTCGGGGATAATTGATTGTCATCAAAGCATCCAAGCGAGTCCGCCAAAGCTGTTAAAATCTCATACGCACGCGAAACATATTTTCACGATAGAAGATACAACTGTTCCTTGGCATTAGAGGAGTTCATCGCCTCGTGGTGGTTCGGCGCAAAGTGAACTCTAATCATACCTTCGGAGTTACCCTACACGCCTCTTCGACTGAGGTACAAATATATATTTTCCTGGGAACCGTACCCTTCTCAAAGGTTGATTCACGGAACTCGCACAGTACAGTGGCCGCATTATACATACAACCACCATATCGATAAAATTCGATAGCACGACATAGCATTTATTTTACTGTGTAGCCTATCAAGGCAAACCAAACAGTTCATATTTTCAACACAATTATAAAACCCGCTAGTCATACCCATATTGTCATAAGCCATTTAATTTAAACAATTAATTTGCAACACAAGCAGTCAGTCTCCAATTACTCTAACTTCGAAACCGTGATTCAATTTTCTAGAAGATTTATAAAAATCATTTTATAAAATCACAATTGCTCCTAAAACATAATAATTTACCATTTAAAATCCATTTTTCTATAAAATCACACAATTGAATAAAACTACTCTAGATAATTAAGACAATAATAAGTTTACTCATTGCATCAAGAGTAGAAATACTCATAGTCCCGATCTTCGGTGTAATCTCTTTATCCTTATCAAATAGCTCACCACCTATACATCATACATGACACAAAATTCAATAATTTGTGTCAATTTGTCATAAACTGTTTCAAGCTCTCTAAATCTAAATGAATGCATGCGATGGGATGCAAAATGTCCGATTAATCGCTTAAATATGATATTTGACCTAAGTCGCACTATACTCGATCTAATCGGCTAAAATCTCCAATTTAATTCCAAATCAATTCTTTTCACTTTCTACACTCCAATTATACCTAAATTACCTCAATGACTACGAATGAGATTCAATTTATCAGTTCCGGGTCAATAATCACACATGTCTATAAGTTGAGCAAAATTGTGGATTTTCACACCAAAATTTCCCATTTAATATCTAGCCTCACCAAACATCAAATATCACCAAAATATCATGAAATATTATCAATTTCAGCCACAATATCCTCCCTAGAAAATTCGGCCAAAATGGGTTAAATGAACAATTCATTTTCTAGCTAGATTTTCATTCCATTAATCTCTAAACAACTAAAAAAACTAAATTCCATTGAAATCTAGCAAAATCAAGAGCCAAAGCCTCTCCATGGATGTTCGGCCAGTATGGGTTTTGTATGAGATCTCAAGTTCTAAGCATGAAAAATGAAAAGAAATGTATGAAAAGGTAGATCACTAGCAAAATCAAAGAAATTTTACCTTCACTTGATCAAATCCTTGAATTCCAACAATTTTTCTCCAATTTTCCACTTAGGGTTTTCTTGTTCTTCCTTTCCTTCTTTTCCTTTGCAATGGTTGGCCAAATGAGTGAGCTTCTAGAGATTTCTAAGCCTTTTTTATAATGCCATTAAAACAATATTAAACTTGGCACATGGCAAGCTTTTATTGGTCTATGTGTAATTGCTTAAAAATCAAGCATTCTTTCTCCACCACACATAATTTCTCACTTATCCAAAGCATTAGATAAATTTTGTGTGGTTGGCAATTGTCATGGTGGAGTAAAATTCCAAAATTCCAAATTTGCCCCCGTAAACTTGAAAAATTACATTTTTGCCCATGTGCTAAAAAATTGTTAGAATTATGATTTTTCACCTTTCAACCTCATATCATATTCCAATTAATCAAATTTGGTCAAAATTTTTCCTAAAAATTCAAATTTTGTCATCGAGTGGCAAAATTACCATTTTACCCCTAGAACATGGAATTGCTGGATTGATTCCAAATCTGTCTTCGAACTCCAAATCATCATTTTAAGACATTCTAGGGTTTTAAAATTCTCAATTTCACCTCAGATCTCTATTTTTGATCAGTTCGAGGCTTTAATCAACTTGATTGTACCTCTAGGTGCAATACTAACCTTTAATGATTTATCAGAGCACTCCAATATATAAACCTACTGTCGAGTATATAAACGACATAGTGAGCATATTGTATAACTGGGTTTGACATATCTTATCTTCTTTTTCTTCTTCTTTGAGCTCTAGCTTATGAGTAAGGAGAGAACCATAAAATCTCATCTAAAGTAATAACATTTATGTCCTTGGCCTCTTGGATTGCAGTCACTTTAGGCTTTCAATTTTTTGGTAGGCTTCTAAGAAGTCTTTTAACAATCTCATGCTCGGGTATTGGTTTATCTAGCTGACTAAGTTTATTTGTGATGTTTGTAAATCTATCTAACATGCTGGTAATGTCTTCACCAGGCTCCACTTAAACATCTCATAATTATGAGTCAAGAGGGCTATTTTGGACTCCTTGACTTGGGAAGTCCCTTCATGGATAATCCTAAGCTTATCCCACACTTGTTTAGCTATTGTACAACTTGATACTTTATTGAATTCAATGGGAGTAAAGGCACAATGCAGTGTATTGATAACCTTAAAATTCGTTTGGACTCTCTTAGTTTCAGCTTCAGTCCTTTTAGACCTTGGCTTGGGCATTAACTCATTTGTGACAACATTTAAAGTTGAAGGAATAAAGATTCCATCAGTTATGACATCCCACATCTCATAATCTATTGCTCTAATATATATTGACATCATAGTGCTCCAATAAGGATAGTTAGAGTAATCAAACAAAGGTGGTATGTTTGTTGATTGTCCCTCAGCCACTGTTGATTTTTGAAGAGCCATGGATCCTCCCAAAAGGTGTTAGACCTTACAAACAAGGAACTTGCTCTGATACCACTCGTTGGTACCAATTATATGTGCTAGAGGGGGAATGAATAGCACAAATTGGCTTTTGACAAGATACGAAACTAATTTAGAGAACAAGGAAAATAAAAACTAAGTAGACAAGGTATAAGAATTTAGAGTGGTTCGGTTCAAGACCTACATCCACTACCTTGATTATCCAACCAAGGATTTTCCAACTAATCCACTAAGAATTGGTGAAATTCACAAGCTTTCACCAAGCTTTACAATGGCTTTTACCAGGTTTAGCCACAACCTTTACACTAGTTTTTCACGGGCTCAACTAAAACCCAAACACCTAACTTTTCAAGGTTAAGTTAAAACCTTAATACATTCAAGCAATCCTAGCTTGAAACAACCTTTAGAGTGACTCTCTCACTTTAAAAACAGATGTGAAGAAAGTAAAATTGTGTACCTAGTGATCACTAAGTTGATCTAATTGGTACAAATTAAAGTGCCACTCTCAATTACAATGATGAGAGTTGAGTGCAGTGAGAAAATAGAGAGTTTTGCTAGTTTTCTTGCTCTTTTTGGACTTGAAAGTGTTGAAATCTACTTTTTAACCATTAAAAGCCTCTTTTATACTCAGAAAAACAACTCTAATGGCAATTGTGATAGTTTATGGCCATTGGAAACAGTTAAGAGTTGGTTTTACCTATTAATCTGTCTTCTAGTGCTCTGGTTTAAATTGTAGACATAGAGCTCTTAGTTGACTAACTTCTCTCTTGGTTGACTAAGTTGGTTCTGTCTTCTGGTCACAGGTTTTGGCAAAGAGCATTTAGTCGACTAACTTTGTCACGACCAAATTCCCGGGCCATGACCGACGCAAGAACCCAATGAGCATAGCTCACTAAGCTCAAGCAAGCCAATTTTCATTTACTTTATTTACTGTACGACTGTGTGATGCATACACCCGTAATGCACTCAATGTGCTCACAAAGCCAATTCCCAATGGCATCATAGATAATAATGTACATGCACTATACCAGTCATGTACTTAGCAATTTACATTGCACACACATATTTACATTCATACCAGTCAAACATAAACTTTGACAATGTACATTACATGTACATAACCACAATACAAAACGCCCACGACTTCCAGCGGAGATATTTACAATAAAAACGGGCAACTATTGAATGCCGGACACCTACCAGGAGACGAACTATAGTGATCTCGCGATCTAGGATTCTACAATCTCCTGATCTGAAAACATGAATTTTTGAAAACTGTGAGTACGAAACTCAGTGAGTGAACATTAGGTGGAAACAAGCAATAATATCCAAGAAGTATTTTTAAACCATGATGCACACATTTGGAACAAAACATATTTTATCCAATTTATTATCAAACCCCTTCCCTCAACTCAAATTAATTCACAACGAAGGAGTATTCAATTTCATACATATTCACTCAAATGAATACAATATCCCACTATCTCACCAGCTCATGTGCAACCCTGACATCACTCACATAGCTGGAGTCATCGTGTGCATCTCATGCACAAACAATATCACTCAATCTCACCAGTTCATGTGCAACCCCCACATCGCGCACATAGCTGGAGTTATCGTGCGCACCTCGTGCACAAACAATATCACTCAATCTCACCAGCTCATGTGCAACCCCCACATCGCGCACATAGTTGGAGTTATCGTGTGCACCTCGTGCACAAACAATATCACTCAATCTCATCAGCTCATGTGCAACCCCCACATCGCGCACATAGCTGGAGTTATCGTGTGCACCTTGTGCACAAACAATATCACTCTCCATATCTCTACACCTATCATCACTGACATGTTCTCCCCACATTGTACACATGTACGGTTAGAATTATCACACAATATTATTGGTCAATACATATCACACATCAACACACATATATAGAAGCATATCACAGAGCACATGAATTCATGCCTTTATGCATATCACAATTCACACATCAAAACATTTTTATCAAAGGCTTGTTTCCAAGCATGCATTTTTAGAAAATTTGGATAAAACCGTTCAGATTATCCATTTCAATACACGTACATTTCCCAAAATGATTTGAAATGCAAATTCACTCACAGTGTCAAAAATCCGGATTCCAGGTGCGCTCGGATTAATAGTCCTCAATCACGATTCTTTTGCCTTTTTCGGACGTCTCACCACCTTGACACAGAATAAAATTAGGGAATTTACTATATTGCCCTTAAGCTAATATAAACTAATTTAAATTGCTAACGCATGATAGGCAAATGAAAGATATGTCCGATTATCGCTTTAATGCGATATTGCCTAATTTCGACCGATTACCCGATTAATTGGCCAATACGTCCGATTTGATTCCAAATTGCACCATTCTTTTTCTAATACCTTAATTCACCACATACCATTTCTAAATAACAATTTTTCAGCATTTAAACCTTTCAATTTCTTCGGATAAAAATTCAGTCATTACAGTGCATTAGCATTGTAATTTTTCCTACTAAACTTTTTCACTTTAATTTGTCATTTTCTAATTTATTTCATTTCAAATGAAATTATTTCATTTGAAATGAAACAATTTCTCATTGATTCTCAACACCCTAGGTTCGGCCTTGAGTGATTCATAGGGAAATCAAATTTTCTTTTTACAGTTTTGCTTACTAACATGCTAACCTATCTCTAAACACTAACATAGTCTAGAATCAAGCCAATCCAACAATCATTCCTCATCCATACCCCATTTTTCAGAATTGAACTCATCATGATATCTCAATATTTAACCATGGAAATTAAGAACAAAAGCATGGGTATTGTAGATCATAAGCCAAAGTGAAGAATTATCACCTTTTTCAATTGATTTTCCTTGAAAATCTCACTTTTCCTTGGATTTTCATCTAGGTTTTCTTGTTTTTCCCTTTGTTCTTCTTTCCTTTTCCTTAAATCTGGTGTGTGACGAAATTAGAGAGAGAAAATGGGTTGAAATGGCTGATTTTTAAGCTTTAATAATAAAATAATCAAGCATGCCACGTGTCACATGCTTATTTGCCCATTTTTTCTAACTTTTTGACTTTTTCTTCCAATTCTTTTCCACCACATGATTATTCTAAATCATGATATGATCAAAAGATGACCATGGCTGGAAAAATATGTTCTGGTGGTGGAAAATTATCATTTGGCCCCGAGATGGTAAAATTATGATTTTGCCCCTATTCTCCGAAATGTACCGAAATTATATTATTTCTACTTTTCAACCTCAAATAACACTAATATTGATCAATATTAACCAAATGTGGTAAAATCCTTTCAAAAAAAATTCTCGTTTAGTCCTCTAGTGGCAAAATTACCATTTTACTCTTGTGCTCCAAAAACACCGGTTATCAAAATTTTTCACTGCTAAACATCATTTTATAATCCAATAATCATAACTGTATTTCATATAATTATTTTTGGTCCAATGTGATCAAATCTTGGCTAAAAATCTCCATTTAGTCATCAAATGACAAAATGACCGTTTTGTCCCTAACCGGTCAATTTTTCTGATTGACTCCAAACTGGACTTTGAACTCCGAATCACTATTCTAAGGCATTCTGTGGGTTTCAAAATTTTCAAATTGCTCTTAGAATTTCTATCTGAGCTAGTTCAAGGCTCGGTTTAACTTAATCATACCACTAGGTACAATACCGGCTTTTAACCAATCTGATAGGGTCTCACAAACTTATTTCTTGGTTGACGAAGTTGGTTCTGTTTCTCAATATTCTTCAACCCATGATTTCTCTAATTTGAATTTTAGCCAATCAACATTCTTCATTATTTAACTAAAGAGCTTCCTTCTTGTTAATCAATCTTGTCTCCATATTCATTTGATTTTTGGTACATACTTATGGAGAATTGATTTATTATTTACCTACAATTTTTGTTTTGCACACTTAGGTAGAAATGTTAGACACCAATGAAATAGGAATGTTTTATTGTCATCAAAAACTAATAGAGCCAACAAGACATATGCCTAAATGGCATACGTAGCCAAATTAGAACCCTAGCTTAATGGGCCTTATTTAATTGATTACTATAGACATATAATGACTCAATTAAATTAGGTATTCGTACAAGCATCTTGACGAAGACTTGTGCATAGGTTTGGATTTTAGATTAACAAAACCTTCCATGAATGTAAATAATGAGAAAAACAAATCTCAGATGAAATGTTGAATAAACCCATAATACTAGGTTTTAATCTATTTCCTTTCTCTAGTGAAATTTTAGTTTTCATTAATTAGTTTAGTGTTTGATTGAATTTAGTTTTAATTGATTTTCTATACAATCGAGTTACTCGAATAAGATTAATCTGTCATAATTATAGTATTTAGTAAAAAATTAAGAGCAAATCCATATGGCATATGATTCGAGACTTATTATTTATGTTACTTGTTCAATGAAGAATAATATCTTATCGTTCATGTGGCTATATGCGAAATCATTGTATAAAGTCTATGAAGGATACAAGGATTTGCTTAAGTGTTGCTCTCATCATGGTCTTCCAAAATGGCTTTAAGTGCAGATGTTCTATAATGGATTAAGTGGTTAGATGCAAATCAATATTGATGCCGCTACAAGAAGAGCTCTCATGGCAAAGTCAATTGATGAGGTGTACAACCTGTTGGAGGAGATGGCATCGAATAATTACTAGTGGCCATTAGAACGATGAATGGAAAGAATAGTAGTTGGAATTCATGAGATGGATGCCATTTCGACATTAACAACATAAGTCGCAACTTAGTTCAGAGTCTTTTCGTAGTTTCTGAGTGTTGTGGACATAAACATGTTAGTAATTAGAGTCCAAGTAGTATGAGACAATTTAGCTTGTGGGGAATAGACAATAAAATAACCTTTATTCCAACACTTATAACCTTAGGTGGAGGAACCATCCAAACTTCTCTTGGGTAATGATCAAGGATCATCTTTAGCTCTAAGGCCAAATAATCCTCCTAGATTCCAATAGCAAGCAAGAGTTCCAATTCTAGAAAAGAAACCACTTATGGAGGAATTGATGATGCAATATATGGTCAAGACCAACTCCCTTATACATTGTTAGGCAGCCTCATTAAGGAATCTTGATATTTAGGCTAGTCAACTAATTAACACAATAAACAACAAAGCTCAAAGAACTTTACCTAGTGATACAGGGGCAAATCTGATGAGGGAAGGTAAAGAACATGTCAAAGCCATCACCTTGAAAATGGTAAGGAAGTTAAAAACAACCAAAAGCAAGCTGAACAGAATGGTAAGACAGTTGAGTGTGAGACACATATTACATGTTTTACTGAGTAGTGTCAAGAAACGAAAGTAAAGGTAACTTCATCAACACCACATTTTCCTCATCGTTTCAATAAATAATAGCAAGATAGCCAGTTTCAGAAATTTATAGAGATATTTAAAAAGCTTCACATCAATATTCCCTTGCAAAGGCTTTAGAGCAGATGCCTTCATATGTGAAATTTTTAAAGGATATCTTGTCCAAGAAAAATAAGCCGGGTGAGTTTGAGATAATGGCACTCACTAAGGAGTGTAGTTCAATTATTTAGAACAAGCTTCCTCTGAAGCTTAAGGATCTTAGTAGCTTTATTATTTTGTGCCCTATTAATGCAATGTTTTTGGCCAAGGCTTTGAGTGATTTGAGAGATAATATTAATTTGATGCCTTTATCTATTTATGATAAGTTGGGTTTGGGGGAATTAAGCCTACCGTTGTGACTTTACACCTTGCTTATTGAACCCTCACATATTTGACCAGTATTGTCAAAAATGTGCAGTTGACAAGTTTATCTTTTCAACTGATTTCAATTTTCTTGATATGGAAGAGGATAGAGAAGTCCCAATTATCTTAAGGAAACCTTTCTTACACACTATTAGAGCATTCATTACTATGGAGAAAAGAAAGCTTACCTTAAGAGTGCAAGATCAAGAGATAACTTTCAATATTTTTAAAGCTTCAAAGTTTCCTAATGATCATGATAAGTGTTTTGCAATAAGCTGTTGGTCCTAAAGAACATGCTAAAAGGTGATGAATAACACTTTTGGAATGACACAAAAAAATTTTCAAAGTAAAGGGTTGATTAAAGGAATTTGAAAATGAAAGTTTAAAGCTTGTTGGAGGAATGATTTAAATGTTAAGAGTAAGTAGGAAATAATAAAAAGTAGACAAAACACAATGATTTATAGTGGTTTGGTCCCTTTGACCTACATCCACTACCTTGATCTCCCAATCAAGGATTTTCAAAGCAATTCACTAAAATCAGTGAAATTCCCAGGCTTCCATCAAGCTTTACAATGGCTTTTCACAAGCTCAGCCACAACCTTTAACAATGGTTTTTCATGAGATCAACCCAAACTCAAAATGGTTTTTCATTGGTTCAGCCACGACCTTTAATAATGGTTTTTCCCTAGACCAACCAAAACCCAAAATTAATTTTTCTAAGGCTTAGTTAGAACCTACCACAACAACCAAGCTAACCCAAACTTGATCAACCCCTTAGAGTGTCTCTCACACTTTAAGTAAATAGAAAATAGAGAAAAGATGAAGTACAATTGATCACCTAGCTGGTCTAAGATGTACAAAGTTAAATTCAAACACTTTTTCAAAGGATATGAGTGAAATACAAGTGTAAAGAAAAGGTTTTTCGTCTTCTAAGCTCAAAATCGCTTTGACTAGCTTCTTTATCTGATTTTGATTGTTGAAGAAGCTTTAAATACTTGCAAAATTAATTTTGGCTGTTGGAGATAGAAACTAGCCATTTTTTACAGTTATTTTGTCGTTTTGTGCTTAATTTCAAATTTCTAACAGTGAGTTTTTAGCTAGCTAATCATACTTCTTAGTCGATTAAGCCTTCTTTGTCTCACAATCAAATTCTCTGATGGTGACCTTTTATCTAGCTAACTATACTTCTTAGTCGATTAAGTCTTCTTTGTCTTGCAATCAAATTCTCTGATGGTGACCTTTTAAGTATTCTTTGTATTGTAATCTGCTTTACTCTATTAACCGGTTAAGAAAGACTTTGACCGATTAAGAGCTAACTATTTCTAGAGTAACCAGCTTCACCAACTTTTGTATTGTTGATTAATTCTTCTCTTAACTTGGTAATGCTAATCTTCCATTTCCTTTAAACAACCATGAGATATGTTAGTCATCCGAGACTTCTTGAATTGTTCTTCACAAATTAAATGCCTTTATTTTGGATCTTCACTTTTGGATTTTAGCTAACTAACTCCTTTGGTTAACCGACTAAGAGGCTTCTGTTTGTATCTAGCACTTGTTTAACTAATTAAATCTTGTGTTAACCAGTTAAGACCTTTCTGTCTATCCTTAGTGTAGTGCCTAGAATGGCTTTAATTGATTAAGGATTTGTGTTAATCGGTTAAGACTAATCTGTCTTTATTAAAGCTTTTTCTTCTTTACTTGTTTAACCAATTAACCCATCTTGCAACTAAACAAGCATCTTAACTTGCTTTCAAATACCAAATATATTAATGAATTTAAGCTTTCTCCTACACACTTAAACAATATAGTTAGACACCAATGAATGAGAATATTTTGCTATTATCAAAAACATATAGAGTCAACATTCTCTATCTCTTATTTTTGATAATGATAAAACACTCATAAATTAAGAGTGCAATGTCTATGTTCAATATGAATGCTTCAAATCTTTGTACGTAATAAGTTGCTCCCCCTTAGTTAATGCATCTAGTTTTCTTTACATAATATTCAACAAAACCAAAGTTGAGCATCACACACATGAATTAAACATGAAGACCTATTAAACTCTATTTAACTTAGTCTTCTTTCTCTTTTTTTTCTTTTTCATCATTAAAAAAAATTCAAAACTCTCCTTTAATGAATGCATCTAGATTTTCCTTTAATCTTTAAATTAGACTTTAATGAATGAGAATCATAAGCACTCATACACCTAAGTCATACAAGCTTGTAGATATAGTTCAATAACTTCAAAAGTTAAGCTTATGTCTATGTAATAACAAATGTATGGGAGTTAAATCATTCAAGAAATTGTCAAGGATTACTCAAATAATGTCCAAGCAAATTTGATCATTTTTTCATAATCAAAACTATAATAATTTTCAAGCTAACATAAGTGTCATTGACAAAGTCATAAGTGAAGTGTTTAGGGAAAACCTCTATAAAAAACTTTTTGAAGCTTCCTCGGTAACTAATTATAAGAGACTTAATGAAGATGTCATTGAACGTGTGAATTTGTTAAATGCCCCATTTTGTGTCATGAGGATGAAATTTAAGACACTGATTTCTCATCTTTTTTATCTTTATCAACAAAGCCATTTATTGAAAAGTCATCTAAGTTGAAGCTTAAACCTTTGCCAAATCACTTGAGGTATGCATATTTTAGTAACTCATTGTCACAGCCCAAATTTCGAGCCATGATCGGTGCATGGGTCCAATGGGCATAGCCCACTAAGCTCAAGCAAGCCTTTTTCAGTAATCATGTTCAACATTTAATAAATCTTGCATTGCCATTCCTAAACCACTATTCGTGATTCACAACTTAATGTATTTCAGTACCTAACATGTATACCACATATTTATATTTGCATTATCTCAAAGTTAATTTCTTTTTAGAAACCCCTCATTTCAAACTTTAATTAATAGCTTCAAAGTGTTGAAAAACCCATGAACAATACAAGAAGTTAAATGTGTAAAAATATGTCAAGGTCAAGCAAGGTAACAAGCATGACAGCAAGTTTCTCGCTACAGCGAGAAACATTCCTAATTTGCATATGTTTCGATTTTTCAAGCATATCTCCCACTACAGAAGTCCAATTGACATAATTTTTAGACCATTACAAAGATAAGAGGCTCAGATAGATCTTTTATGTTGACCACTTTTTCCAGTTCTAACTAGAAAGTGGCTAAAATATTTTTCAAATTGAAAGCACTTTCACTGCAGCAAAAAGGTACTCTGGGTTTGCACATGGTTCGGTTTTTCAAGAATATCTCACACTAAAGAGGTTCAATTGACATGTGTTTTGGACCATTCGAAAGCTAAGAGACTGGGATACAACTTTGGTCTTCACCACTTTACCCAGTTCTGATCGGAAGATGGTCAAAAAAATTGTCAAAGTAAAAACAAGGCATAGAACTCCGGAACCACCCGAGAGTTTCTGGCTGAGCCAAAAATAGTCTTGCTGCAGTCAAAAACAAGGCATAAAAAAAAAGAGTTTTTTGTTGAACACAAAGGAAACCATTTTTGCTGCAATAAACTCAAATTAAAATACTTAGCATTTCTCAATGTACAACATGCATGATTCACATCATTACAACCATAAACCATATTCATAAACTTTTTATTTCATACATATATTTACACATATAGAACCAAAAATATCACCACCACATTACCAGTTCATGTGCAACCCCCACATCGCTCACAACTAATGTCATCCTCCACACTCCCACACCTTGTCATCACCGGCATGTGCATCCCCCCACATCGTGCACACGCACGGTTACATCAATTACACAAAATTACTTAACAATACATATCAACATCATATAGAGGTATATGGATTCATCACAATCATGTTCCACATCACAAAAACATTTCACTAAAGGTTTGTTCCCATGCATTTTTATAGAAAAACAATTAAATGTCTCGATCAACCATATATGCCTTAATCCCAAAACATTTTATGCAAGTTCACTCACCGATCTTGTTGATTCTTTTGCTTGACTCTAGCTTCAACTAATGCTCCAAATGGACATGTGAGGCATTGTTGGAACCTTGATAATTTGGTAATTGAATTCCTTCTCAAGAATACTCAAGCTATCAAGGAAAATCCCTTTTTCTCTCTCTAAATTTTCAACTAGTGAGAGAAAGTATTATGAAAAGACTTTTGAGGGTTTTAAGGGGAAAGAATAAGAAAGCACAAAAGACTTGTGAAAAAGTGCACAAAGCATGAAAATTTAAAGCTAACTTGAGAAGTTATGGAAGCTTGAAGAAAAACCCCCATGGAAGATGAAGAAACGTATGACGGGAGGAAGAAGAAGAAGCTGCTAGAGAAAAATGAAGAAGTTGCTGGAAAAAATGATAGTTATAGCTAAAGCTTATCTAGTTTTTGCTTAAATTACCAAAATGCCCTTAACAAGTTAACTTGTCTTCCTCCATTTCTTTGTGCAATCTTTTTACTCTTTTGACACTAGGACTAGGTCCATAATAATCTAGAAATACTCGAGTTCATGAAAATTTAAAAATTTTGACTCGAGATGAAAAATGACCATTTTACCCCTATCTTGGAAATCATTATTATTTCTTATTCTTTCATTATTTTATCCTCATTTTCATCATTCATTTATTCTTTAGGCCTACTTAGGCCTTAATAACATCAAAAACCCACTCGTAGGAGCTTACCAAGAGAAATGACAAAATTACCCTTAGTTTGCATTATCGCATCTACTTCTAGTTACGTGTCTATTTAGGTCGAGATTTCATAGGTTCACTTCTGAATAACCCTTTTTAACTCGATAGTTAACCTCAATTGGCATCCGTAAACTTTATTAGCCACCATATCAAAATACAGGGTTCTACACTCATCTACTCTTCCTATGATTATTTCTTCTACTCTTACTAACATGTAGGAAGATAAGCTTTTGAAAGTTTTGAGAGAACACAAAAAGGCATTGGGACAGACAATTGCAGATATAAAGGGAATTAGTCTTTTGATATGTATGTATAAGATTCTATTAAAGGATGATCACAGAGCCACTATCGAGCATCAGAAAAGACTCAATCTAATCATGAAAGAGGTGATGAAGAAAAAGATCATTAAATGGTTAGATGCTAGCATCATCTATTTTATATCAGATAGTGCATGGGTAAGCCCGATGCAATGTGTTTTGAAGAAAGGTGGGAAAACTATGGTAGAAAATGAGAAGAATGAACTCATTCTTTAAAGGATACTAACTGGATGGAAAGTGTGCATGGACTACTAGAAGCTTAATAAAGCCATAAGAAAACATCATTTTCCTTTGTTGTTTATTGATTAAATGTTGGAAAGTTGGCTGGCAAGGAATTTTATTGTTTCTTGGATGGGTATTGGGGATACAATCAAATTGCTATAGCTTTAGAGGATCAAGAAAAGACCATATTTACATGCCCTTATGGTATTTTCACTTTTAGAAGGATGCCATTTGGACTGTACAACGCTCCAACCACATTTCAAAGATACAAGATGGCCATCTTTTTGATATGGTGGAACAAATCTTAGAGGTATTTATGGATGATTTCTTTATGTTTGGTAACAATTTTAATAAATGTTTGTTAAATCTTGATAGGGTTTTAAGAAAGCGGTAAAAGACAAACCTAGTGCTAAATTAAAAGAAATGTCCCTTCATGGTGCAAGAAGGCATTGCCCTTGGTCATAAGATTTTAAGCAAAAAATTAGAGGTAAACAAAGCCAAGATAGAGACAATTGGGAAAATTCCACCACCATATTCAATCAAAGGTATTAGAAGTTTTCTTGGTCATGTGGGTTTTAATAAATAGTTTATTAAGGACTTTTGTAAAATCGCTAAAATCTCTAAACCTTTGTGTAACTTGTTGGAAAAGGATGCTCCCTTTAAGTTTGATGATGCATGTCATATAGCATTTGTAGAAATGAAAAAGAAATTAGTATCAATACCCATCATTACAGTTCCTAATTGGACACTTTCATTTGAGCTTATGTGTAATGCTAATGACTATCCTGTAGGTGCAGTTTTAGGTCAAAGAAAAGGCAAAAACTTTCATTTTATTTATTATGCTAGTAAGACTTTGACTGAAACTTAGAGGCATTATACCACTAATGAAAAAAAATTCTTAGTTATTGTTTATACATTTGTTAAGTTCCATCCATATTTGGTTGGCCCTAATATAATTGTATACACTGACCATGTTGTAATTCAATACTTGATTGCTAAGAAGATGCTAAGCCAAGACTGATACGATGGATTTTGTTGCTTCAAGAATTTGATTTCAAAATATGAGACGAAAATAGGTATGAAAAATCAAGTAGCAGACCATTTGTCTAGTTTGGAGAATGACAACCAAGGAAAAGCTCAACTTTGATTAATGAAACTTTTCTGGATGAATAATTATTACTTATGGGCCAAGAGAAAGTACATTGGTATGCTGACTATGTAAATTACATTGTAAGTAAACTTCTCCCTCCTGATTTAAATAGCCATCAAAGAAAGAAATTTCTTGATGATGTTAGATTTTATGTATGGGATGAGTAGTGGTTGTTTAAGCAATGCGCAAATAGAATTTTGAGAAGGTGTGTCCCAAAGGAAGAGGTTGAAAGCATCTTGAAGCATTGTCCTTCTTCGAAATATAAAGGATAGTTTGGAAGAGAAAAAACAAAAGTGAAAGTTATTTAGTCAGGTTTATATTGGTGTACCTTTCATAAAGATGCTTATAATTTTGTTTTACATTACGATAGATGTCAGAGAGTGGGGAACATATCCAGAAGACATGAGATACCGCTCAATAGTATCCTTGAAATGGAGATTTTTTATGTATGAGGAATAGATTCATGGGACCATTTATTGCTTCTTTCAATAATCATTACATTCTAGTGGTAATGGACTATGTCTCCCAGTGGGTGGCAGCTTCAGCTTTGCCTACAAATGATGCATTATGGGCCTACATGACTGCCTATAAAACACCAATCAATATGTCTTCATATAGATTGGCTTTTGGTAAAACATGTCATCTTCTAGTGGAGTTGGAGTACAATGCATATTGGGCTATCAAGAAATTGAATTTTGATCTTAAAGTTTTTAATGAGAAATGTTTGTCTCAATTGAATGAAATGGATGAATTTTGACTTAATGCCTATGAAAATGCCAAGCTTTACAAGAAAAAAAGATGAAAAGATGGCATGATCAAAAGATTTTGAATGTCATTTTGAGCCTAGTCAACATGTGCTATTGTTTAAATTGTGCTTGAAGTTATTTTTAGGCAAGTTGCAATCAAGATGGTCGAAACCTTTCATTGTATTAAAGGTGTTTCCTTGGAGCAATGAGGTAATGGATGGTATAACAAATGAAACATTCAAATTGAATGGGCAACAGTTGAAGCATTATTGGGGAGGTGACATTGACTATCAATGATCCTCCATCAACCTTTTCAATCCCAAATGAACTAGAAAGAAGTTCGGTTGATGACTACAAAGCCAATACTACTTGGGAAACATCCCAAGTTTTCCAAACTTAGTTTATTTATTTATTTGTTTGTTTAATTTTTTTTTACTTTTATTTGGACTTGCAATTTTATTTTCCACTTTTTTTCTTTTTTAATTTTAATTTTCCTTTCTATTTTGTTTTGCAGTTGTTTATTTAAAAAAAAAAGAAAAGTGGAAATGGTGTTATGGCACCCTTTGAGTGATGGTTGCAATGCCATATGTGATGCCTCTCTTATACAAAACCTAAAAGTAAAGTGTCACAGTGCCTATGCATGATGCCTTCCATAGTAAGCCCCGAGGCTAGAATGTCACGATGTCTGCCCGAGCCCCTACCTTATAAACCCACCCACTTTCTTCCATTCTTCATTTCTTACACTTTTTAGGGTTTTTCTCTCTCTACCTCCATATTTTCTCTCTCTACACACTACTTACTAAAAAATAAGTTTCCATACTCAAAATTTTGCACTCAATCCATGCTTTGAAGCCACCTAATCATCTTTCACTCTTTCAATAACCAATTTTTGTAACGACCCTTCCCCGATCGCTACCGGTATCCGTGACCTCCGGGAAGACTCGTCAAGTCCCGAACAAGCCTATCTAGAATTACCCATCCGTTAACTATATACAATCACCATTTCATATCGATGCACAAACATTATACTTTCATAGCATGAATTGAAACATACACATACTTATTTATTCAAACTTTAGGCATTTAATCACAAGTTTATACATTGAAATTCACAGTATTCAATTATTTACTTATAAGAAAATCAATACCCTTTTATAACTTAATAAATAAAGTATTACGACTCGATCTCTAACAGCAGAGAGACTCGGGATAAAATGTTAAAAGATGCCTTTACCTATCCACAATGGACCGAACGTGCCAATGATTACACACTAAGCTAATCCCTGTCTGCAAAAAGGGAAAAATGAGGGGTGTGATCTCACAGACTCAGTGATCATCGACTCCGTGAGTAGGGCGTAGATGGGAAACAAGCCAACAACAGATCAGTTGAATATAAAATGCAGGATTATGAAAACCATTTGTTTCAAACTGGAATTTGTGCCTTATATAAAAATTGAGAATTTCTTATAAGGTATAATCAACTAAGGCAATAAAATGTTTTCAAATAAAAATACGTTAATAATCATTTTCGAATCAAAACAATAAAATTGAGCAAGCTCTAGCGAAACCAAATATTATTAAAAATCATGCACAAATCATAGCTCGCCCCATACTAGAGGAATTACATATTCATTTCATAGAAAAACAAATAAGGGAGCTACGGAACAGTCATTTAATTTTTGTTGTCACCGTACAAGAAATATGAATTTAAAAATCCAAAGATGCCACTCTCGACTAAGAAATGGAAGTAAACTTGTGGTCCCGCTACCACGTAATAAAATCTGGGAGCATCTCTTCCACTAGATTCCCACATAATGCCATGGCAACCTCCATGATGTTGGCCGACATCAGAGATATCAAGCGGTCGTAACCGCGTATCACAGGTGACCGAGCCACATATACATATATCACAAGCCGTGGCCCTCACCACTCCTAATCGCCCATCAGTGACCTGCAGGTTCTCTAGCTAGAGCTCACTCGTGCACGAGGGTCACACTTAACTGATGTGACATTTGGTCTACTCTCGAATTTCTCGATTTATAAAACCATTTTAAAAATTATTTTATGTCCTGGAAATCTCGTTCCAAATTATTCTCAAAACATTAGACATAAAATGTAATAAAATCAATTGTCATTCTTATAAAATAAAATTTGGTTCATGAATTTCGAAATACTTCACATGGTGACCAGGCATCATAATCATGGATGCACACTACACAAGTATAAGGCATAATTTTGAATGTAAATCCCATTGAAATGTGTGTTTCCCTGTTTAAAATACTTTACGTATACTTTATACATATATATTCAAAACACGTTTGAAATTCGTAGCATTCACAAATTTCCTAAAAATCTATCGACTCATGCTTTCCACAATTTGTACGTAATATAATTCATTCATATACATACATATATAATTACGAAGATTTTCAAATTGATACCCCTTACTTACCTTGAAATAGCGGGATATTATATCGCTATTTCTACTTGTCGGTCGCTCGTCAATTCCTCTGGCACGCCACTATAGTGCACTATCTTCACTTTAGTACTTCTAAATTGTGCTAAGTAGGCTCAAGTCTCCACTTTTATTTTTCACTTATGGACTTTTCTTTTCTTTATTGCCATTGGGCCCTTTCCATGGGCTTTTCCCAATCCTTCCTATTGGGCCATGCCCATTTTTTTTCTTTTTTTTCTTTTTTTTCTTTTTTTTTCTTTTTTTCCTTCCTTTCCTTCAATGCCTGAGGGCTCTCCCTCTCTCTTCACCACCGTTGGTCGACAGCTGCCAGCACCTCCAACTCAACTCTCTCTCTCTCAAAATCGGTAACTACAGTTACACCTTTTTGAACCTCAAAATTTCAGCAGTAAACCTCAGAATTTCAACAATTAAATCTTAAAAATTCCAACAAAAATTTTTTAGCAACTAATCTCAAAAATTTGGTAGCACAAAGCTATCCTTCCTCCCTCAAAAATCGATAACCAAAGTTGCCTCTTTTCCCCCTCAAAACCGATCACCAAAGCCTAAAAAAAATTAGCTCTTCCTTCTCCAAAATTGTAAAAAATCAGCATCTTTTTTCGTCATTCAATGGCAGCAAAATCGACCCCTCTTCTTAAGCCCTTTCCTTTCTTTCTCTTCTTCCTTTTTCTTCTTCTTTCTCGGTTATTTCTCTCTTTAGCTGGCAGACTTTTTTTCTTCTCACTCTTGGGTTCTTTCTTTTCCAGATTTTTCCTTCTCTCTCTTTCATCTCTTCCCTCTCAATTGAGCAACCCCACCATCATTTCTTCTTTCTTTTCTTTCTTTCAACTTTTGACCAGCTCCCCCACCTTTTAACTAAATAAAAAATTATATTTTTGGCTTCATGTTTTACACATGAGCGGCTATCCCTCAACTTTTGTCTCTCCATTCATTCATTATTTATTTATTTATTTGGACCATTGTTCCATTTTTCGGCCCCTACTTCATTCAACTTTAATAAATCTTTATTTTATATAATAATTAAACAATTTTTTATGGGGTGTTACAATTTTTCTGCAAAAAATTCTAGTAAATGGATTTGTTCTTTGAAATTTTTTCCTTTTTGGTAGATTTAGCTACTAGAGAAAATTTGTGGTTGTTGATTAGTGGATTTCTATCTAATTTAAGGTTGGGGTATGTGTGCATGCCATTTAATGCTTCTACATTGATTATTTGAAATATTTGATGCTAGGAAGTTATGATTAGTAAAAAAATTTTGCATTTGAATAGTAACTTGTGGTAGTGGGAAGAATTGTGCACTAGTGAATTTGGTGGAATATTTATGGATTAAATTGAGAAAGCACTACATATTTTTGTTGACACTTGAGTTTAAATTGCTACAAATTTATTGAGTTTTTATGGCACTTAAGAAAAGAGCTAGAGGTAACGGCAATACAACTCGTTTTGATTAGAATAAGTTTGTTTTTATTGAGGCGACTTGTCATAGCCCAATTTTTTTTTTAGCCATGATCGGCGCATGGGCCCAATGAGCGTAGCTCACCAAGCCCAAGCAAGCCTATCCTATTTATATTGCTTAACGTTTTTTCAACTAATGCATCCATAGGCATTCCAACTAGAATGAACGTAGCCAACCCATGATGGCATTATCGATTAAAATATACATATATTGTTCAAGACATGTAATTTAGTAATTTACATTACATGAACATATTCATAAACAAAAGAACCCGTGACTTCCAGCGGAAAAACTATGATAAAAGGGTTACTACTGAATGCTAAACACCTACCCAAGAGACGAACTACGATGACTCATCGATTAGGATCCAACAGTCTCCTGATCTGAAAACATAAATTTTTAAAACAATGAGTACAAAACTCAGTGAGCGAACATTAGAAGAGAACAAGCAAATAATAACAAGAAATGCTGAGAAATGTGATGCACTAATTTGGAACGAGACAATTTAGATCCAGTTAATATTAAAACCCTTTTTCACTTAACCCTGAGTTATTAATCATTCAATGATAAAGCAACCATGAAATTTACATCAATCATTCCAACAAGATAGCAAAACCGACGAGTTATCGCTGCAGCGGGAAGGCATTCTTGCTCACAACCCATCACGGAATGAGGGTTTCGCTCGACCACATGAGGGTTTCGTGTTAGAACCTTTTTTCCTCAATTTGAAATAATTTGCAATAAAGGAAAATTTCTCAAGGTTCAAATACCATACAAATCACATTTTCCATCATGCACACTATATCACGTATATATTTATATAATCACGTACAATTACATACACCACCCCACTCTCTTCAACTCTGGTGCACTCCCTACTCGCACCAAGTAATAAGACCATGTGTGCACTCCCTACTCGCACAAAACAATAGGACCATGTATGCACTCCCTACTCGAACATCCACTGGTCATCATAACACATTATCCACTCATTCATATCATTATCAACACAATAAAATGAGCATGAATTCATTTTCTTTACACAATGTATACACTCATAACATTAAAATAATTGTCAAAGGCTTGTTCCCAAGACTCATTGTTAAATAAGAAGTTGGATATAAACCATTCAAGCATTTCATCTCAACTCAATTCAAATTCCCAAAATAGTTTGAAATGCAAGTTCACTCACAATATCAAGAGTTCGAAATACTCCTATTCTTGGTCCTTTGGCATAAGGTCTTTACCCTTGTTAGAAGGTTCACCACCTATATGTAATACACAACACATAATTCAATATATTGTGTCATACCATTATAAAACTATTTTAGGCTCTATATGTAACACCCCGTACTTTCGTTAGATGCCAATAAGACTTTATTGATCAAACAAGTGATCAATTGATGTGAATTAGTGAGTTAAAAGATGATTTGGAGGTAAACCGAGACATAACAATGTGTTTCGGGATCAAAGAAGGCAAGTGAAAATTTTTGAAATAAATTGATATTTTATTTAATAAAATAATATTAAAATATTAATATTTTATATAATGTTGGAAATTAGTCATGAAAAAGAAAATATGACTAAGTTAAGTGGGGGAGAAGAAATAAAGAATAATTTTGAAGGAAAACGATGAAAATCGTATGACGTGATTTTTATCGAGTACATGCGGTAAAGTAAATATTTAAATATTATGGTGACACCACATTAGAATGCGATCTCAATATTTTGATATATATATGTGTGAAGGAAGAAGAATAGAAGGAAATTGAAATTTAATAAGTGTGGATAGGAATTAAAAATATTAGACCTAATTTTTGGAGAGCAAAGTGTTAAAGAACTCAAAAACTTTCTTGTACATGCTTTAGTATTTTAGCCATATCTCAAGCTAAAGAACATCAATTGCTAAAATTCTTTGACCTTTGGAAAGCTAAGAGACAGAGCTACAACTTTGATGAAGATCACTTTACCCAGTTTGGTCTCTACAATAGAGAAAATCACGTTGGGAAGTAGCTAGATGTGATATATTGGGAATAGAAATTGTAAGGATTGACAATTAAATTTTGGGTCTCTTATTACATTTTTAAGCCTAGTTAAATCCTAGGTTAATTAAATCTTAAATGAATATTTAGAAAATGAAATAAGAGAATAAGATAAGAATGAAGAAAAAAAAAGAAAATAAAATAATAAAGAATTGATGTTGAAAAGTCAAGCAATATTTGTTTATGTACATGAGACAAAAAGACAAATAAAACAAGGGAAAGAAAACAAAGAAAGTCAAAATGAAAGAAAATGAGAAATGAAATGAAGTGGGGGGGCCGGTCATGTGAGCAAATAAAGGAAGGAAAGAAATGATAAGAGAAGAGTGTAGAAAGATGTGAAAGGTTCGGTCAAAGGAAGTCAAAGAAGAAAGAGAAATAAAAGAAGAAAATGGAGAAGGAAAGAACAAAGAATAAAAGAAAGAAGAAAGGCAAGGCTCAGCTGAAGAGAGAGCCAAAAATCTTGAGAAAGAGAGGAGAGAAAAATCGAGTCATAGAGAGGAAGAAAAAGGACGAAAAAAGGGGAGGAAAAAGCCAAAGAAAATAAGTAAGAAAAACCATGAAAGGGGGAGGAAGGAAGATCGAAAATTCTGAATTTTCTTGGAGTGGTTTTCTTGCAATTTTGAGGTAAGAAAAGCTGGTTTTATTTAGGCTTTAATTGCTGGAAATTTTGAAGGTTCATGGTCGCAATTTTGAAGGCTCTTGGCTGCTGAAAATTGGGTAGAATTGGAGCCAAAACATCTATTCTTATGGAGGCTTGAAAGTGTGGTTTGTTGGCTAATTTTAAGCTAGAAATCTATAGGTTTGTGCAAAAAATTGAGTAACTTTGAGTGCCAAAATGTGGAGGAGAACAAATTAAGGAAGAGCAGAAATTTTAGTACCATAGAGGAGAGGACGGAAGAGCCACCATCGGCGGTGGTGGAGAAAACAAGATGCCACGGTGGTGAGAGGAAACCACGGGCTGGAGGAGAAAGAAAGAAGAAGAAAAAAAACATGAAAAGGAAAGAAAGAAAAAGAAAAAGAAAAGAAAAAGAAAAATAATGAAAATGGATGAATGGAAAAATAAAATTGGGCAAAGCCCAATGGAAAGGTTTAAATGGGCCTAACCCAATGACAGAAGTAGAGAAGCCTATGGAAAGAGAGGCCGAAAAAAAGAAATAAGAAAATGGAAAAGGCCTAATGGTGAGTTTATTATTAAATTTTAAGGTTATGGATAATTAATATTATGCAAGTTATTTGAAGTATTTTAATTAAATTATTACCCATACAAATGTATAATTAAATATATAGGATTTAAATTTTTATGTTGCCAGGAACGTTTGTCGAGGAGGCGAGCCGAGCGAAATGGTGACCGAGAAATAAAAATAATTATATACGCATACGAAAATAGCGATGAAATATCCCGCTATTTAAAGATAGGGATCAGTTTAACGCGTAGTTATCGACGCGCTCAATTAATTTCGGATAGGTGGTGAGCCATTTGGTATGGGTAGGAGACTGCACCTGTGGACCGAGAATAGGAGTATCTCTACTCCTAATACAGTGAGTAAACTTACTATCATCTTAATTATCTAGAGCAGCTTTATTTAATTGTGTGATTTTATGGAAAAATGGTTTAATTGAAAAATTATTGTGTTTTATGGGAAAATGGGATTTTGTAAAATGATTTTATAAATTTTTTGAAAAATTAAATGGTGATTTCGAGAAATAGAGTAATTGGAGACTTCCTGTTTGTGTTCCAAATTGATGATTTAAATCGGATGGCTTATAATAAATGTGGGTATGATTGGCTATTTTAATGATTTAAAGAATATGTGAATTATTTTGATTTACCTTGAATGTGTTATGTGAGCCATGTTGTACTATTGTGATTTTATTGGTGGTGGATTATAAAATGGGCACTGCAGTGACAGGGGTTCCGTGGACTAGCCTATGAGAAGGGCACGGTTCCCAATTATTGTGCTTACCTCGATTGGAGAGACGTGTAAGGTAACTCCTGAGGTAGGATTCGAGTGTATTTCACGACGACCACCACGTGAAAGTGAGACTCAGCCAACGCCAAGGAACGGCTGTGTTGTTAGAGGTGAAATATGTTTGTGTGTGTGTGACAATAAACAGCCTTGGCGGTCTCGGTAAGATACCTCCGCAGGGTATCCCTCAGAATGGATTTTTGGCAAGGGCCAAGTTTTTGAAAAGTGCATAAGCCATGTTGAGTAATTGGACGAAATCCAATTATTTATATGGGTTGGGATGAATTTCCAAGTTGTGAAACTCATGCTGGGATGAATTATTTTAATTGTCTCATTTTACTCGTCTTTAGATGGTTTTGGTGGTATTTGTTTACTCACTGGGATTTTATAATCTCACCCATTTTCCTATTCACATTTCAGGTAGATAGGTGACACTGTCGAGAAGTACATTTGGAGTTATGACCTTAGAGATCAAAGGTTTATTTTCTAGCACATTATTCCGAGTCGCTCCGCTGTACATGTTATATTAGAAGTCAAGTTGTTGTCTTTTGTTTATTAAGTTGTAAACGAAATCAAAATTTTATATTTTCGAGTATAGACTTATAAATAAATAAGGAAAAAGTTAGTACTAATTTTTATATTTATGATTCAAATCAGTACAAGAAAGTAAAAATTTTATATGAAGAATGAAAAAGGTGAAATAATGAGTAATTCGAGAAAGGCTTGTTCGGGACTTGGCGGGATCTCCTGGAGGTCTCGAACGTCGGTAGTGACCGGGGAGTGGTCGTTACACTATATGACTGCATAAGGTTGTTTAGATAGTTACTTAAAGACGGTATTACACATTGGTTCAATTGTGATCGGAATGGATCGATTTTTGATCTAATTCGAATTCTCCATCTTTGATTTAATCAAAACATCCAAATTGACTCAAAATATATACTCATTACATTTCCAATATCTCAATTATACCAAAGTGCCTCAATAAGCTTTAACTTTCTCATTGTGATTTAACTTGTTTACTAAAGGCATTATACTTAAAAATCACCATTTTTGGTTTCCATCACCATTTTCAGTTTTCATCACCTTAATTCATTAAATCCTACCTAAATGACATAAGATATCACAAGATTCATCTTCAATATTTTCTTTATGAAATTCAGCCATGGTGGGTGGGTGAAGAACATGTTATTTTTCTTACTTGTTTCCATTCCAAACATGATAAATTAACCAAAAACACTAACATATCTTAAAATCTAATCAAATCCACCATCAAACTCTCTCTTTATATGTTCGGCCAGCATGCTATCCTTCATGATATCTTGTGATTCAACCATGGAAAATGCAAAAGAATGCATAGGAAAGGTAGATCACAAGTTAAAATTAAGAAATTTTACCTTTAATCACTTGTTTCCTTGAAATCCAACAATTTCTCTTGAAATTTTCCTTCCTAGGGTTTGTTCTTCCTTTTCTCCTCTTTGTTCTTCACTTGGCCAGCCATATGAATGAGTTTGAGAGAGTTTAAATTGGTTTTATAAAGGAAAATATTAAATGGACATAAACTTGCCATGTGTCACCATATCATTGGACCATGTATAAATACTTAGTAATTAAGCAATTTCTCTCTACCACATATAATTATCCATGGTATAAAATAAAATTCATGGGCTTGACAAGTGTTGGGTAGTGTAAAATTCCAATTTTGCCCTTGGACGTTAAAATGACTATTTTGCCCTTATGCTCGGAAAAACGTCGGAATTAAAATTATTCACTTCTCAAACTCAAATTATGTTCTAAATAGTCAATCTTGATCAAAAACCTCTTCTAACATTCCAATCTTAACCTCGGCTGACAAAATGACCATTTTACCTCTACGTTATGAAAATTCCAATTTGACTCCAAATTAATCCTCGAACTCCAAATCACCATATTAAGTCATTCTGGGGTTTTAAAATTCTCAATTTCATCTTAAAATCTTTATTTGAACTAGTTCGAGGCTTAAATCAACTTAGTTGTACCGTTAGGTATAATACCGACTTTTTGATGATTTTTCTAAAGTATTCGAGTATGCAAGCATATTATCAAGCACATGAATGACATGGCAAATATTTTATAGTGTTGGGCTTGACAAGATCTCACACGACTACAAGGCATTCGCAGTCTTTTGTGCAAAAAGTCCTTATTCTAGTGCGCGACATTGATCTTCATCTTAGACTTTGTGGTTCTGTTCACAAGATTATCACTGAGCAGCAGTGGGAAAAATTTTGTGAGCAAGTCGAGGTGATAGTATTACCTATTGTTTGAGAATTTTATGCCAATGTTGTTAAACATGAGAATAGGCAAGTTTTTATCATAAGGGTGTCAAGTACACTTTGATAGTCAAACAATTAATCAATTCTACAATTTACTTGACATTGAAAGTGATGAGTATGGTCAATATTTCACTGGCAATGGTGACTTAGATAAAGTTATTAGGTTGATATGTAATGAGGCTATAGAATGGAAAATGAATAAAGGCACGCCATTGTCTTTTAAAACTAGTGCCATGAAGAATGAGTATAAGTTACGGTATCATTTCCTAACGATAAGATTACTCCTTATTTAGTGTGTCATTTAGATTACCCTAAACCCTGATCTATAAAATAATTATGATGTCATTTAGATGCTCAGTAGAATGTTTGCATATTTGGGAAGTTCGAGAAAATCGTTAAAAGACGATATTGTCCCTGATGGTACCATTAAGTCGATTAAGCCTCGAATGAGTTCAAATAAGGATTTTAAGAGTGAAAACGAGAATTTCAAAGTCTAGGGATTACTCAAAATAGTGACTCGGAGTTCAAGGTCCAATTTGGAGTCAATCAGGAAAATTGACCGATTATGGACAAAACGGTCATTTTGTCATTTAAGGACAAAATGGAGATTTTCAAAAAAAATTTGATCACATTGGACCAAGAATAATTATATGGAATATAGTATGATTATTGGAACATAATATCAAATTCAGCAGAGGAAAATTTTAATTCTCGACATTTTTGGGACACAAGGGTAAAACGGTAATTTTATCACTAAATAACCAAATGAGAGATTTTAGAAAAGATTTTGACCCCATTTGATTAAGATTGATTATTTAGAGTAGTTAGAACATAATTTGAAGTTGAAAAGTGAAAAAAGATGTAATTTCAGTACATTTTGGTGTATAGGGGCAAAATCGTAATTTTACCACCCAAGGACAAAAATTGAATTTTTGAGAGGATTTGGATCAAATTTGACAAATTGAAATATGATATGAGTATGAAGAGTGAAAAATATACCTTTTGGCAATTTTTCAATTTTTGGGGTAAAAATGTAATTTTTTACTTTTTCGAGGGTAAAAGTGTAATTTTGTAAAATTACTCTACCAAGATTTTTTTGGATGACTCTAGAAACTACTTATGATGAATGGATAAGTAAAGGAAGCTAAAGGTGGATAAAAAGTCAAAGAAAAAATAGAATAATAAAATAAATTAATAAAAATATTAAAAAAGAGATAATAAAATAATATTATTTTATTTAAGTTATAAAAGGCCAAATTTTCAGCCTTCTTCCCTTAGCATTCGGCCAAACCAGAAAGGAAGAGAGAGAAACCAAAAATAAAACCCTAGGTGGATGAAAATCAAAGAAAAAGTATGACTTTTCAAGGATTCAAGTGTTTAAAGGTATGATTTTTCAAGTTTAGCTTATGATCTATCATTTCCATGCATTTTTCCTTAGTTTCCATGGTTAGATTTCATGTTTTTATGGTGGATTCAAACCTGGTCATATGGGTTTAGAGAGAGAAAGTTGATGGAATTATTTGATTTTTAACTATATTAGTGTTTTTAGTTAGTTAGTCATGTGTAGGAAAAAAATTAAGTGAGAAAATCACCTATTCCACGGGAATTCATTTAGGTCGAATTTCATAGTGGATATGTGGAAAATGAAATGATTTCATTTCAAGTGAAATTGTTGAGAATTGATGAATTATGAAGTTAAAAAAATTAAATAAGAAATTTTGGTGCAAAAATCAAAATTTTACCCACTAAGGGTAAAGGCGTAATTTATGACCTAGACTGATAATTTGCACCATATTTATGGACATTAAGTCAATTTGGGTATAATTGAGGTATAGAAATTGAAAGAAATTGATTCGGAGTTAAATTGGAGATTTTAGCAATTTAGACTGCTTGTAAGCGAGTCGGTCGGATACCGTGATTAAACAACTGTTTGAACCATTTTTACCCCATTCCCATGCATTATGTAGAGCCTAAAATAATTTATGATAAATTGACACAATTTATTGAATTTTGTGTCACGGATTATGGATAGGTGGTGAGCAAATTGATTTCGGGTAAGAGACTGCACCTAGGGACGGAGGATAGGAGTATTTCTACTCTTAATACAGTAAGTGGACAATTTATCGTCTTAATTATCTGGAGTAGATTTTATTAAATTTAATGATTTTATGAAAAATTATTGTATTGGGTGAATTATTGATTTTACGAGAAAAATGTAAAATTTATAAAATAAATTAGATTTACTAAATAAATTGAATTTTTATAAATTGATTTGAAAAATGGAAGAATTGGTTTTGAAATTAGAGTAATTGGAGACGGTTTGATTGTGTTATAAATCGTGTTTTAAATTATATGGCTTATAGCATTATATAAGCATGAATGGCTAGACTAGTTTATGCAAAAAATTATTTATATTGTGTATTCAGCCTTGAGAAGCTAGACTGTGATAAATTGCCATATCATGCTAATTAAGATTTTATTATTATGGTGGGACTTATTCTACACTGCAGTGGCGGGCTTATGTGGACCAGCCTATTAGAAGGGGCACGGTAAACCCGGTTAACTCTTACCTCAATTGGAGAGGCGCGTAGGGTATCTCCCGGAGTGAGGTTTGAGTTCACTTCACACCTAACCACCACATGGAAGTGAGACTCAGCCAAAACAAGGAACGGCTGTGTTTTGAGAAATTATAAAATTTTCACAACCTTGGCGGACTAGAGTGGATGCCCCCGTACAAGGTATCCCCGAGAATGATTTTGGCATAAGCCAAGTTGAGATTTTGAGAAATACATAAGCCATACTAAATATTAATTTAATCGAGTAAAATAATTCTATTTTGCTCTATAGAATATTTTATTTGTCTCTACTCAATTGAAATGAGCTGAGATAAGACGAATGGTAGTACAAAGAAAGCAAAATTTGAAATTTTATCTCCTTTTACTTGGCTTTAGATAATTTAGCTGGTATCTGTTTACTCACTACGATTTTATAATCTCACCCCTTTTTTTCCACACCTTACAGGCTCGAAGTCGTCTGTAGATAACAGACTTGATAGAAGGTCACTGGTGGAGTTGCACTCTTTGAGACCGTAGGTGCACTGCTTACCTTACATTTGGTCAGTCAAGGGCCCATGTGTCATTGTAAAAGTAATTTTATACTTTGGCTACTTGCATTTTAGTATGTATAAATATATTTAACTTTTACACTATAAAAATTATTTACTGATGTTTCTATAAATATTGTTTTATAAGAAAATTGAGTATTTTATTGAATATTTTTATTATATTTATATATTCAAAATTTTGCTTCAAACTAATGTTTTAGTCGTTTAAATTTATTTTCAAACTATGGAAATTGTGTCTTCTACATCTTTATTATGTTTTTGGCCGAGTTTTGAGATTTTCAAGAAAGATGACGAAAATGCCCTTGTGAGTCGAAAAAAATAATATTTTATTGTTTTAATTTGAAAATGACTTATAATTTCTTAAACTGCGAAATTTAATAACCGTTGCTCACCGGGGAAGAGCGGAAACTGATACAAAAGCCTTGCGGGGTTTTGGTCGATATTCGGGGTGTGAATGCCTATCAAGACGTCACGGCGGTTGTCACGGGCCTGATAGGGAGTTCTGGGGCATGACAGTTAAAGACTTTATGTTTCAGAGTTGTTTATTTTCACTTGTAGAAGAATTTAATCTAAAAAGAGAATAGAAACATTGATTTTATGGAAGTGGAAGTGAAAGTGAGGAGTTTTTTTTCGGAGACTTAATGTCACAATTCGCAGATCCATGACTAGTCCAACCCGAATGGACTGCCGAGCCAGTTCACATTTAGGGGTCCATCAACTGTCTTCTTGGCAGCCAAACAGAGTATTCTAGGGCAACCAGAATACTTTTCAAAAATAACGTCTTCCTTGTTGATTACTTGCTCATAAAGAGGTATAGCTTTAGGACTTTACTTTTCTTGTACTCCAAAAACATTTAGGTTAGATACTTCCATATTCATTTTTACTTGCGCACCAAGTTTAGGTTCAGTAGGCTATTATAAATAGCACCCTTAAGAGTCATTGTAAGGCAATCAAATCAAGTTTGTTGAATCAAGTAATTGACTTTGTGTTTAGATCTTAGGTACTTTATTTTTCTCTCATTAGAGCAATAATACTTATTTATTCTCTCAATCTCTTTCTTCATATTTATTTGCTTTATGTTTTCAGGTTGTTCATCAAGAAACCTCATTTAGGCTTGCTTGGTCTTATGAACACGAAACTACAACGTCGCACGGAACTTGGCTAAAGTTCCAAGCCCTTGACACTTAACCCTTCCCCTTTTTTTATGATTGAACACAATTAAAAAATGATGAAGTAAGACTTAAAGGGTTGAGATGTTGGGAGAGTCTTTGAAAAAGATGGGGTGGTTTAAAGAACAACAATTCAAGCATTTTGAATTCTTTGGAGCTTTCGAAATTGACCTTACGGTTTGTTCAAAATTAATTCTTGTGTCTTAGGTTTTAAGGTTTTTGCAACTACTCAAAACTAACTTTTAGGAAATAGGAATATAAACTTCTTTTTTTCTAAGGATTTTCAAGAATGAAAAGTAACAAATAGCCTCAAAATGGATCTAGTCTTAGTTTGTTTTTACCTAGGCTAGGTGTATGCATGAGTTGATATGCAATTTCAATAAATTGTTATATGACAAACTTAATGCTCAAGCATAAATTTATTGTCACGACCCAATTCCCGGGCCATGACCGGCGTAAGGACTTAATGAGCATAGCTCACTAAGCCCAAACAAGCCTATTTTCACTTACTTTATTCCACATATACTTGTGTGAGGCATCCACACGTAATGCACCCAGTGTGCATACAAAGCCAATTAACAATGGCATTATCAACATTAATATACATGCACGATACCAGTCATGTATTTAACAATTTACATTGCTCACACATTTACATTCATACCAGTCAGATATAAACTTTGACAATGTACATTACATGTACATAACCACCTTACAAAAGCCCATGACTTCCAGCGGAGACAATTACAGTAAATGGCACTACTACCGAATGCCAAACACATACCCATGAGATGCACTATGGGGACTCCTCGATCTAGGGTCCAACAGGCTCCTGATCTGAAAACATAAATTTTTTTTATAAAACGTGAGTACAATACTCAGTGAGTAAATATTAGAAGGGAACAAGCAATATTAGCCAGGACATTTGATAACCATGATGCACTGGTTAGAAACGAGACAGTTTTTGATCTAACTAATATTTAAACCCTTTCCACTTACCCCGGGATTTATTCTAGCTAGATAGCAAAATCGACAATTTTCGCTGCAGCTGGAAGGCATTCTTGCTGCAGCGAAGAGTAATCATTACCCATCGCAGAACGAGGGTTTCACTTAACCGTATGAGGGTTTCGTATTAAACCCTGTTTTCACAATTTAAAACAATTCATAGACCATACAATCACACATATATTCACAAATACATAAGCAATCATATACACTGCTAAATATTCACTATCCTTAGTGGAAAAACATTTATTAGGGAACTTGGCAAGCAGTATCACTCAGCTTTGCCGCCAAGTACCTAGGCGAACATCATTTGGTAAGGGGTATCACTCAGCATCCCTTCCAAGCTTATGGGCAGAAATCAATTGGTAAGGGGTATCACTCAGCATCCCTTCCAAGTTTTCGGGCGAGAATTCAATTGGTAAGGGGTATCACTCAGCATCCCTTCCAAGCTCATGGGCAGAAATCAATTGGTAAGGGGTATCACTCAGCATCCCTTCCAAGTTTCCGGGCGAGAATTCAATTGGTAAGGGGTATCACTCAGCATCCCTTCCAAGCTCATGGGCAGAAATCAATTGGTAAGGGGTATCACTCAGCATCCCTTCCAAGTATCACTCAGCATCCCTTCCAAGTTTTCGGGCGAGAATTCAATTGGTAAGGGGTATCACTCAACATCCCTTCCAAGCTCATGGGCAGAAATCAATTGGTAAGGGGTATCACTCAGCATCCCTTCCAAGTTTCCGGGCGAGAATTTCTCGGTGAGGGGTATCACTCAGCATCCCTCTTTACACACCATTACAAACATGTGCATTACCCATTCCACACGTGTAGGATTACATCAAATTCACATAATTTATTAACAATACATGTAACATCATATAGATGTACATATTTAGTACAATCAAATTTCACATCAATGAAATAATACTTCACAAAAAAACTTGTTCCCATGGTACTCATTTTTTTTATAATAAATTGAATAAAATCATTCAAGCATTTTATTCAATAAATTCATATTTTCCAAAATCATTTTTGAGATGCAAATTCACTCACCATATTTCCGCATCCAATATCATCGACATGTTTTTTTTTTTCCATATCGTACACATGTACATTTATATATCGACACAATTAAATATCAATACATTGCACGTATTTACACTTATGTGACAACATGTTAGAAGAACACATAATTTCATGCCTTCAAGCATACCACATAATTCCATGCGTTCAAGCATATCACATAATTCCATGCCTTCAAGCATATCACATAATTTCATCACATAAAATCATTTTTATCAAGGGCTTGCTCCCGGCACGTATTTTTAAAAACTTTGGATAAATCATTTAATTGTCCATTTCAATACAATGTGCATTTTCCCAAATTATTTTGAAATGCAAGTTCACTCACCGTCTCACAAATCCGGATGCACTCGGATTAATAGTCTTCAATCATGATTCCTTTGCCTTTCTCGGACTTCTCACCACCTTAACACAGAATAAAATTAAGAAATTTACTATATTGCCCCCAAACTAATATAAACTAATTTAAATTGCTAACGTATGATACGCAAAGGCAAAAATGCGTCCGATTATCGCTTTAACGCAGTATTGCCTAATTTCGACCGATTACCCGATTAATCGGTTATTATGTCCAATTCAATTCCAAATTGATCCATTCTTTTTCTAATACCTTAATTCACCACAAACCATTTAATTAATGCCAATTTCAGCATTCAACCTTTTCTATTTCTTTATGGAAAAATTCGGCCAATACAGTGCATTAGCACTGAAAATTTTTCTACTACATTTTTCACTTGAATTTGTCATTTTCTAATTTCTTTCATTTCAAATGAAATCATTTCATTTGAAATGAACCAATTTCCTCATGCATTCTCCACCCTAGGTTCGGCCTAATGAAGAACAACCATGAGATTCAATTTCTTTCTTCCATTTTTGTTCATAATCATGCTTAACTACCTCTAAACACTAGCATAGTCTAAATTCAATCCAATCCAACATCAAATCCTTATTCATACCCATTTTTCAGAATTCCTTTCATCATGATATCTCAATATTCAAGCATGGAAATCAAGAACAAAAGCATAGGTAAGCTAGGGTTAGAGTAAATCTAAAGAAAAGTTACCTTTATTTTGCTTGAATCTTGGAAAACACTTGAAATCTATGGATTTTTGTCTAGGTTTTTATGGTTTTCCCTTTGTTCTTCTTTTCTTCCCTTCAATCGGTTTTTGTCCAGAATTTAAAGAGAGAAAATGAGGGTTAAGGCTGATTTTTATGGCCTTTATAATAAAATAAACAAGTTGCCACATGGCATTATGCCATTGGCTCATTTTCTTTACTTTTTGACTTTTCTTCTCATTCTTTTTTCCACCACTTGATTAATCAAGTCAAAATCTGACCCAAAGATGATCATAGCTGGAAAAATTTATTCTGGTGGTGGAAAATTATGGTTTCGCCCCCGGGATGGTAAAAATTACGATTTTGCCCCTATACTCCGAAATGTACCAGAATTTCATTATTTTCACTGTCCAACCTCAAATAACACTAATATTAATCCATATTAACCAAATGGGACAAAATCCTTTCAAAAAAATTTACGTTTAGTACTCCAGTGGCAAAATTACTATTTTCCCTTGTACTCCAAAAATACCGAAAATCATAATTTTACACTGCTAAACATCATTTTATACTCCCATAATCATAACTGTGTTTCATAAAATTATATTTGATCTAATGTGATCAAATCTTGGCTAAAAATCTCCATTAAATCATCAAATGGGAAAATGATCGTTTTGTCCCTAACCGGTCAATTTTCCCGATTGACTCCAAACTGGACCTTGAACTCCGAATCACTATTCTGAGTTATTCTGTGGGTTTCAGAATTTTGAAATTCCTCTTAGAATTTCTATTTAAACTAGTTCAAGGCTCGATTTAACTTAGTTGTACTACTCGGTACAATACTGTCTTTTAATCGAGCTTGACAGGGTCTCACATTCTCCCTCAACCTCAACCCAACATACAACATTTTGCATTGATTTTAAACAACATGAGTTACCTTTACATCTTCATGATGTATTCAAACCAACTTTCAACATCTTTTTAGATCCTTCTTCCTATACTTTCTTATGAATTTATTTCTCTTCTTTCATTTCACCTGCAAAAGTTAGATTTGTTCATTTCTCGGTATCCATATTTTCTTGGATCCATTTTGTCAGTAGTCATTGCTCTGGTTCTCTTTAAAACCCATTTCATCTTTACAATCTCACTATTGAGAGATTTGGTTTTTTTTTTTTTTTTACTATTGAGAGATTTGGTTCTTTTTGGAAACTAAGCATTTTTCCTTACTTCTGTGTGCAACAACTCTAAATGGATAAGCATCAACAGAATGACCAATTTTGTGACAATAAAAGCACATGCTATTTACATGATATTTCTTAGCTTCATTCCCAAGGAAATTTCTAGAATTTGTTTCTTTTTGTGCTCTATCATAACATAATCCTTTTTTATTAAAGAATGTTCTTTAACTTTTTATCATTTCATTTAATCCTTGTGAGCTCATGTGTCATTTAGAGTATGTTGTTTCCAAATGTTCATTTTTCTTTTCCAAGTTCTTGGCATCATCTTCTAGATTTTTTATCTTTTCTTCAAGACATTTTTTGCTTTAGTAAATCTTTCTTTTCTTTTTCAGTCTTGAGTCTATAGATGGTTTTTCTATACTTTAGGATCATGTGCTCAAACTCAAAAACTAATTCATCATATTGATTCTAAAGTTCATCAAAAAAGTAAGAGCTACTATCTAGATCACATAAGTAAGAAGTGATGTTTAAGGAATATACCTTCGGATCTTCAATTCACATAAAGCATAGATTGACAATTTCTTCCTCTTTATTTTCATCACCTGATTCATCTTCATCACTCAAGGCAGGAACCATTGTTTTCTTCTTCTGATCTTGGAAAGACTTCTTTGGATGTTTGGGCAATCATATTTGGTGTGACCAAAGTTTTCACTCCTATACCAAATAATGTGTTCTCTTTCATTTTCATCCTTTGGCATATCTTTCCTTTCACTTCTTTTAAATGGATCCCTTCTAGAAAGTCTTTTATTTCTATCTCCTTATTTATTTCTTAGGAATTTATTGAACTTTCTAGTTAACAAAGCTACTTCATCATTTTCTTCTTCTTCTTTTTCAAGTTTAACACTTCTCTTGTTTTTCTTTTTGATAGCTTTAAGAGTTACATCTTTTTTTTTTTACTTCTTTCTTAAATGCTTCATCAATTTCACTTTCATGTTTAAGTTGCATTTCATAAATGAGTAATGATTCTAGCAACTTATCTAATTTAAACATGTTCAAGTCTTTAGCCTCTTCTATGGTCATGACTTTGAGTCTCCATGACTTGGGAAGATAGTATAAAATTTTCTTCATAAGTTGTGCTTTTGGAAATTCTTTTCCCATGGCTTTTAGTCCTCTTATGATTTTGGTGATTTTTCATACATTGTTTTTTTGGGCTCAACCACCTTCATTTTAAACAGCTCATAGTCTAGAGTCAATAAACTAATTTTTTACTTTTTCACTTGTGAAGTACCTTCATAACAATTTTCTAAGCTATCCCATATTTCTCTAGCTGATGCACACATTGCTTGTGAGGCCTTGACCTTTATAGAACCGTAGATAGAATGCTTGCTTACTTGAAACACCTCGAAAAAATTTTTCAAAGGTCGGTATTGTACCAAGTGGTACAACTAAGTTGATTTAAACCTCGAACTAGTCCAAATAGAAATTCTAAGAAGAATTTGAGAATTCTAAAACCCACAGAATGACTTAAAATGGTAATTCGGGGTTCGAGGGCTGATTTGGAGTTAATCGAGAATATTGACTATTTAGGGGCAAAATGGTCATTTTGCCACCCAAGGATTAAATTTGAATGTGGGATGAAATTTTTGACTAAGATTGATCATTTTGAGTATAATTTGAGGTTGGGTAGTGAAATTTTGTAATTTCAGTATTTTTCAGAGCATAGGGGCAAAAAGATAATTTTACCACCCCGGGGGTAACACTGTAATTTTACACCACCAACACTTGTCAAAACCAATGATTTTATTCATTATAGGTGTGGATAAATATGACAAATTGTGTGGTGGAGAATTAAAGAATTAAAAGTTAAATATTTAAATTTTAGACCAATAAGAGAATGCCACGTGTCAAGCTTGTATTACTTTAATATTTAACTTGAAAAAAATTAGCCCATATCTTTCCCATCACACCTCCCATATTCGACCAAGCAAGAGGAAAGGAAACCAAAGGAAGAACAAAACCCTAGGAGGAGAAATTCAAAAGGAAAGTGTGAACATTCAAGGAATCAAGCAAGATAAGGTAAAATTTCTTCATTTTTGCTTGAGATCTACATTACCCATTCATTTCTCCTTATTTTCTATGGTTGAATTACATGTTTTCATAATGGATTCATGGCTGGCTGAATGGGTATGGAGAAGAAATGATATTGGAATTGATTTGATTTTAAGATATGTTAGTGTTTTTAGGTGATTAATGGTGTGTAGCATGAAAATAAGTGAAAAAAACCACCAAATCTTTAGTATCCTTCAATGGTCGAACCCTATGTGAGTGTGGGAATAATGACTTGATTTTGTGATCAAGTGAATTAGTTGAGAATTGATGAATTGTGATGTGAAAATCAAATAGGAAAAATTTTAGTGTGAATGCACCACAATGGCCGAAATTTTCAAGAAGAATTGTGAAGGTGATTAAGCTGAATTTTGTGTTATTTGATTGATGTTTGGTGAATTGAAGTATTGGAGATGAAATGGTGTAATTTGGAGCTAAATTGGACGCATAGGCTAATTTATCGGGTGATAAACCGAATTAGGTCAACATCGTAATTAAATGGTTACCCGACCATTTCAAGCATTCATATAGAATTTAGGTCAATTTTATACCGAATTAGCACAATTGCAGTGATTTATTGAGTGTGCAATATGTCTAGGTGGTAAATCCTCAGACAAAAGCAAGGAAATTACACCAGAGAATTTATAGGCGAAGTATCCGAATTCGACTTCCGAAAAATTGATGAGTGAATTTGCATTTCAAAATGGTTTTCGGAATATGAACGTATTTGAATAAAATATTTGAATGATTTTCTTCAACTTTCTTTAAAAAGAACAGGTACCATGGGAGCAAGCCTTTAGTGAAATATTTTTAGTGATGTGAAATTTGATTGTACTGAATCTATGTACCTTTAGATTATGTTGATATGCATTATTAATAAATTTTGGCGAATTTGATGCAACCGTGCATGTGCGGAGTGGAAAGTGCAATGCCAGTAATGATATGCGAGTAGGAAGTGCACACATGGTCATATTGCTATGCACTAGTGGGAGAATGTACACATGATGACCAGTGGCTGTGCGAGTAGGGAGTGCACCAGAGTTGAGGAAAAATGGTGTGGTGGATGAAATTGCACGTGATTATATGTGTTTATATATCTATCTATGTGTGAATTCAAGAACTCTATACCTCATTGCAAAATGACTTGAATTGAGAGGAAATAGGGGTTTTAATGTTAACTAGATCAAAATTATCTCATTTTCCAATTAGTGCATCATGGTTATCAAATTTCCTGGCTATTATTGCTTGTTCCCTTTAAATGTTCGCTCACTGAGTCTAGTACTCACGGTTTTAAAAATTTCATGTTTTTAGATCAGGAGATTGTTGGATCCTAGGTCAAAGAGTCCCAAAATTTGTCTCCTAGGTAGGTGTTCGGCATTCGATAGCTTTCCTCTTTTCTTCCTGTTGTCTCCGCTGGCAGTCGTGGGTCTTTTGCTCTGTGAATATGTTCATGTAATGTAATTACTGAGTTACATGTCATGAACAATGTATGTAAGTGTGCTTTAATCGTTAATGCCATTGTGAATTGGCTATTTTCATATTAGTTGAGAATGCGTATGGCCGCATTGGTTGACAAAATGTTAGGTAAAATAAATGGGATAGGCTTGCTTGGGCTTGATGAGTTATGCTCATTGGGCTCATGCACCGGTCATGGCCCGAAAATTTGGGCTGTGACATTGCTACTCTATTAAATTCACTCTCACTAAGAGCACAAAGTAAGGTTATTACAGCTTTGTGGTTCAGTTGAACAAAATTTTTTATCCTTATCATCCCATTCAGCCTTAGTCTTAATGTACCTAACACTATCTACAAGTTTAGTGGAAACATGGAGTCTTTCCAAAATGATATCCTAAAGATCCAAATCTATAGATTGAATGAAATTTTCGAACCTCATCTTTTAAAATGGGTAGTTTTCACCTATAAAGATTGAGGTCCCATCATTGACTGGCTTTCTCCCACAAAATTTGTTAAAGCCATTTTGTTGCTTCAAGCATCCTCTTTCAAGAGCTCCCAAATGTGGTTAAACTGACAAAACTTGAGAATCTGCTCTAACACCAAATGTTATATGAAAAAGACTAGTGAAAAATACCTTAAAAGGGGGATGAATTGGATTTTTTTAAATTAAAGTTTTCACCTTTCCCTTAAAAGGGGTAAAGTAATCAACTTTAAACACAAAATGAGATAGAGAAAACTTTTAAGAATAAATGCAACAGTTAATAAGCAAAAAAAAAAAAAAGAACACTTAGCCATAATTTTTATAGAGGTTCGGCCTTGACAATGCTACGTCTTCTCCCTTGATATCATAAAGAGTTTGAATCCACTGAATGATTTCCTTTCTCAAATAGGTTCAAGTAACCTTTACAATCACTACCTTTTTAAAGGTTAAGCATAATCTATCACAATCACTGCATTTTCAAAGGTCAAGCATAATCTATCACAATTATTGCTTTTTCACAAGTTAAAGTACAACCTCTCTACCTTTTGCAATGAAAGTATAACTAAACTTACTTTTTAAAGCTCAAGTATAACCTATCTACTTTTCAAAGAGGTATAACCTTTACAATAGTGGATCACATGATAAAGTGCCTCTAGCTAGGGTAATCGAAGGCTTTTAATATAAAAAAATGAAGCAAAGATCAAAGAATTTAAAGCTCTCAACTGATGCTCTGTTTTTGGAGGATTTGTAGAGTGAAAGAGTTGTAATTTTGAGAAATAAAGTTTTTCTCTCCTTTTGGAATGTAGCACACTTCCGTTTTCCTTTCTTAGTTCTTTTTCTTATTTAAAGCTCTTTGAGGTTTATATAGCTTTTCACACAATCTAGCCATTAGAGAGAGAAGAGATTTTCAAATTTCAAACTATTAGGGTCTTTTAGTCAAGCTCATCAATCTTCAAGAATCAAGCATTGCCTAAATGAGAAGTTAATTCTTGATGCTTTAGCTTTAGGCCTGATTTTTTTGTTCTTTAAGGATTGAACATTCATCGATCAAGAAGTCAATTCTTCTCATCCTGCTTCAAAGTTGATACATCTATCTCATAAAAATCGAGCATTCTTTCTTTAAGAAGTCCATTCTTCAAGGCTTGTGAGCTTTGTCTTGAAATTTTAGACTTTGGATTTCTTGCTCAAATTTCCTTATTTTTTTCTCCAACAAGTTTCACTCTCTACTTTGGCTTATTCAACATGTTTCCAACCTTTTCTTCATTTTATCTTAGGAATCGATCATTGGAAATATGAAAAGTTGATTCTTACCGTTCAGTGCTTCTCTCCTTATACTTCTGCCTTAACAAGAATCAACTTTTTGTTTCTTGAGTGGTCGATTCTTCTTGTCAAGTAGCTTTCTGTTTTGTGAGAATTGATGATCCACTCATTGACAAGTTAATTCCTTCCTATTGCAAATAAGAAATATAGCTTTCTTTCTTTCTTTTAAGAAATCAACACTTCACTTGCAAAAATTGATTCTTCTTTGTTGGAACTTTTTTTAAAGCATTCAAACAATTTTATCTTTTAAGAATAGCTTTAAAAACTTCTAGGGGAAAGTTCTTTCACTTCAAAAATATTTCTTTTAAGTTCATGAGCATTTTTAAATCAATGGATTTTGTCATTTCAAAACTAAAGCTAATTTCAAAGCTAACACATCACTTGCATTCTTCAAAAGTTGTTCTTTCATCTAGGATCGACTATAGCTTCGCTATAGTCCACTATAGCCAATTGATCTTCATTTTTCAAAATTTTAAATGTCTAATTCACACCACCCCCCACCGCTCAGGCATTCTTGTCACTTGCTCATTAAGCTAACATTTTTAATAATTGATATTAGAGCTTTGGTCTCAATCGCATGTTTAAACACCTTAAATAAAGATGTTTGTTAGCTCCAAGACATAGCTATGAACTTTATTGCAACAATTCTTAGTGACAAGCCAAAAAGATATGAGAAATCAAGTGTGCTAAAGCAAGGAGAAACAACCCTTGAAGATTGAAAGTTTTTTTGACACACCAAGAAAAATGGGTGACTTCTATTACAAATATCCTTTTGAGCTTTTAAATTTAAGAACATTGCTTGATTAACAATTTCTTGAGATTGATTGGTTTTTAAAATTGTTTGCTCCCATTGGTTGAAGATTTTGGTTGTTTACTCATGCTTGAATATAAAGTGCATAATGCTTTGTTTGCTTTTCCCAGGCTTTATTGTTTTACTTGATTGTGAAGAATTATTTGATAAAATTTCCTCATGTTTTGTGAAATTAATTTCATATTATTGTTTTTGAGGAAAAATGGTTTTTAAACATGGTCTTGAGCATGAAAGATTTGATAATTTGATAGAATATGAGCATACTTGATGAGTTACATTGTTATCCATTCTAGTAGTCTAAACAAGGAAAAGTGAGCTTTCAAAGTTGATTCTTTTATTTCCTTGTGTCTATGATAAATTAACCATTTGAACAATCTTGACTTGAAATTTAAGACTTACTTGAATAACTCAAATTGGTTAATAATGAGCTTGATATGTCTAAACTACTTGAATCAATCTTTCTAAAGCAAAATAATCTTATATGAGAAATGTTTGCCATCCTTAAGCTTATAATGATCTATGAACAGGTTTGTTGCATGATGAAAATACCTTTAACTTATTCCTATTGAATGTGCATATTTGCTTGCAAGCTCGAATGAAAATTGACCTCATGATTTTGCACAAAGAATATTCAACTCAAATTTTATATGTTTCAAGTGAAATTTTAAAAAAAAAATTAAATGATTCTCATACAAAACTCCTTTTATTTCATTTGATTTGAAAATGATTTATTATTTCATGATTTCAATGATATAGCTTGGTTAAACAAAAATCTTTTTATGCGAATACATATTCTCCTTATGCTTGATTTGAAAATAAGAAATTATTCATAAGTGTTTAAATCTATCATTTCTCATGTGCTTACATAGAGAATATTATTTTTTGAAAATAGAATGTTCACGTGCATACATTGAAAAATCCTTTTATGAAAATTGAAATTTTCAAATAATTAGTCTAGGAACAATTCTTGAAATATGCTTTATGTTTTGTGCTTAAATGATTGCTTCAAGATTGACTTCTTGTTTATGCATATATATTTGATCATGATGAACTCATTGAACTTTATGAAAAATATTCTTTGGTTCATCTATAGTTTTTGATCAAGTTACATGCTTACAAATTTTTAATTTTGCTTGACTTTAATGATTGAAGTCTAAGACTTAACTTATATAATGGGATGACTTCTACTGCTTAACTTAATAACTCAAGTCAAGTTTGATCATGACATATATTGTGATGACATAATTGAAATATTTTTTGAACATATTTAAATTTTAACTATGTTTTCCATGAGCTTAAATGATTACATGATTTAGAGACTTTTTGTGCATCCAACTTGAGCTTATAGGTTACCAATGGAATGTTTATTTCTTAAATCTTAACAATTGGTATTCATTGATGATTGGATGTTCACTTTAATATATTCATGAGTTAAGTGCTTTATTTTCAATATTTCATAACAATCGGTATCATTCATAAATCATGGGTTATTGAGAAATGGTATGTACTGTGACCTTTATTGATTGCACCGTTTTTTAAGGTATATGACTATATATTTTGGAAGAGAAAAATCATGAATGCATTTCATTGAACAAGATTGGAATCATGAAGTGATAATTCTATTTTATAGAATTATTTTATTCTAATTTTGTTATTAAATATTAGCTAAGTCCTCAGTTTTTAATTATAATTTACTTAATTTTTAGTTGTTTTTATATTTACTTTATTTTTAAGTAAGTTATTTTAATTTAATTTTATTTCTTTTAATTTGTTTAATATTTATTACTTTTTATATTTTTGGTGGGAACTAAAGTAATTGGCTTGATTTTGGAAAGTAAGGTGCTGAAAGATCCAAAAGTTTGCTTACATATGCTTCAGTGTTTTGGTTATATCTCAAGCTACAAAACTTTAATTGCTGAGATTCTTAGACCATTGGAAAGCTAAGAGACAAACCTCCAACTTTGATGAAGATCACTTTGCCCAGTTCTACCGCAAAGATAGAGAAAATCATGTTGGAAAGTTGCTGGATGTACTGTGCCGAGAATAGCAGTTTGTAAAGATTGACAAGTGATTTTTGAGCCTCTCATTATGTTTTTAAGCCCAATTAAACCCTAGGTCAACTTGAGAAGTTTAGGTTAAGTTTGTTAGTATATATAGGATATTTTAAGACCATTAAAGTGAAGTTTTGGGAGATTCAAGAAATTAGAAGTCGAGGCTGAAATTTGGAGATTAAGTCGACGAATATTGTTTTGTTTTCTTCTTTGGCTTTTATTTTCTTGTTACTCTCAATGGTTAAATTTTATACAATGTTATTTGTTTTTGCAATTATGAGTAGCTAATTTTCTTTTTCTAGGATTGCAATTGAACTCACATGTAGTCTAAGTTTTTAATCTCTTTCTTACTTATTTTCAATGGGAATTGAATTGTTTATTCCAATTTGTTCTTAATGCTTTTAATTGCCTAGCCACCAATTAAATTGATTTAGGAACCTAAACAGACTTGGGAAAAGGAGTTTAGATTAAACTAAAATTGTCAATTTAATTGATTTGCATATGGGATATAGATATACCTATAGGCCATATGCAGCCAAATTAGAGCCTGAACTTAATGAGTCTATTTTAATTTCAATTATGTGAGGCCTCGACCTCTATAGACCTGTACATAGAATTCTTGTATACTTGAAACACCTCGAAAAACAATTTTTAAAGGTCGGCATTGTACCTAGTGGTACAACCAAGTTGATTTAAGCCTCAAACTAGTTTAAATAGAAATTCTAAGATGAATTTGAGAATTTTAAAACCCACAGAATGACTTAAAATGGTGATTTGGAGTTCGAGGTCTGATTTGGAGTCAATTGAGAATATTGACTACGTTAGGGGCAAAATGGTCATTTTGCCACCCAAGGTTGAGATTTGGATGTTGGATGAAATTTTTGATCAAGATTGATCATTTGGAGTATAATTTGAGGTTTAGGAGTGAAAATTTTATTTCCAATAATTTTTTGGAACATAGGGGCAAAATAGTCATTTTGCCACCTCAGGGGCAAAATTGTAATTTTCACCACCCAACACTTGTCAAATTTATGAATTTTGCTCATTTTTGGTGTGGATAAATATGGCATTTTAAGTGGTGGAGAAATAAAGTTTAAAGGATAATTATTTAAATAATGGACCAATGAAATTGTGACAAGTGTCAAGCTTTGAATTCTTTATTATTTAACTTAAAAATCAGCCCATATCTTCCCCATTACACTACACTTCTCATATTCGACCAAACAAGAGGAAAGGAAAACAAGAAAGAAACAAAACCCTAAGAAGAGAAATTCAAAGGGAAATTTTGAAAATTCAAGCAATCAAGTGGAAAAAGGCAAGATTTTTCAATTTTTGCTTGAGATCTACATTACCGATGCATTTCTTTTCATTTTCTATGTTTGAGAAACAAGTTTGCAAATGCGTATCATGGCTAACCGAATATGGAGGAAGGGACTTTATGCTTGAATTTAGTTAGATTTCTTGTTAGACTAGTGTTTTTAGATGACTAGTGATGTGTAGTATGAAAACAAGTGAAGAAAATCACATAATCTTTGGTAACCCTTTATGGCCGAATCTTATATGTGGAGTATTGATGGTGAATTGGATGAGAATGAATGATTTGTGATGTAAAAAGTTAGCTTGAAATATTTTAGTGTTAGTAAGTCCACCATGATCGAATATTTCAAAATGGAATATGAAGGTAATTTTGCCACATTTCATGTTATTTGATTAGTATTTGATGAATTGAAGAATTAAATGAGAAATGGAAGTTATTTAAAGTTGAATTATGTGAGACCTTGTCAAGCTCGATTAAAAGACGGTATTGTACCGAGTGGTACAACCAAGTTAAATCGAGCATTGAACTAGTTCAAATAGAAATTTTAAGAGGAATTTAAGAATTCTGAAACCCACAAAATAACTTAGAATAGTGATTCGGAGTTCAAGGTCCAGTTTGGAGTCAATCGGAAAAATTGACCGATTAGGGACAAAATGATCATTTTACCCTTTGATGATAAAACGGAGATTTTTAGCCAAGATTTGATCACATTGGACCAAAAATAATTATATGAAATATAATTAAGATTATTGGAGTAGAACATGAAGTTTAGCAATGAAAAATTGTGATTCTCGGTATTTTTGGAGCACAAGGGCAAAATGGTAATTTTGCCACTAAGGGACCAAACGGAAATTTTTTTGAAAAGATTTTTGCCCCATTTGGTTAATATTGATCAATATTAGTGTTATTTGAGGTTAGAAAGTGAAAATAACGTGATTTTGATACATTTCGGAGTATAGGGGCAAAATCGTAATTTTTTCATCCCGGGGGCAAATCGGTAAATTTTTCTCCCCAGCACTTGTCAAGACCAAGGGATTTTATTCCTCCTGGGATTGGATAAATACAAGAATAATTGTGGTGGAAAATTTAAAAGAAAAAGTAAAAAAGTTTTAAAAAATGGGCCAATAAGCATGTGACACATGGCATGTTTGATTATTTTATTATTAAAGCCTAAAAATCAGCCATAAAACCCATTTTCTCTCTCCAAATTCTGTACAAAACCGATTCAAAGGAAAACAAAAGAGAACAATGAGAAAAACAAGAAAACCTAGCTAAAAATTCAAGAGAAAAATATGATTTTCAAGGAAAATCAAGTGAAAAAGGTAACATTTCTTCACTTTAGCTTATGATCTACAATACCCATGCATTTCTTTCCATTTTCTATGGTTGAGAGACATGATATCATGATGAATTCAATTCGGAAAAATGGGTATGGAAGAGGAATTAATGTTGGATTGGCTTGATTTTATACTATGTTGATGTTTAGAGGTAGTTAAGCATGGTTATGAACAAAAATATAAGAAAAAATTTTATTCTCTTTGTTGTTCTTCATTGGCCGAACCTGGTGTGTTGAGAATCAATGAGGGATTGTTTGTATTTCAAGGAAAATGGCTTTCAAAATGATGAATTAAGGTGAAACGGTTATGTAGGAAAAATTTCGGTGCTAGTGCACCAAATGACCGAATTTTTCTATAAGGAAATGTGAGGGTTCTAATGCTGAATTTGGCTTTATTTGAGTAATATGTGGTGAATTAAGGTATTAGAGGAGGAATGGATTAATTTGGAGGTGATTTGGACACAATCGCCAATTAATCGGGTGATCGGTCGAATTTAATTGATACCGCGATTAAGCAGTAATCGGATGCATTTTTGCATTTACATATCAAGCATTAGTAATTTAAATTAGTTTATATCAATTTAGGGACAATATAGTAAATTCCTCGACTTTGTTATTTGTCAAGGTAGTGAGACGTCTGGAAAAGGCAAAGGAATTGCATTTGAGGACTATTAGTCCGAATGCACCCGGAATCTGGATTTTTGACATAATGAGTGAATCTATATTTCAAATTGGTTTTGGGGAATATGAATGTGCTTGAATAAAATGCTTAAATGATTTTATTCAATCTTCTTTAAAAAGAATGGGTACCATGGGAACAAGCTTTTCATGAATATTATTCTATTGATGTGAAATTTGATTGGGTTGAATATTGCTCATCTATATGATTACGATGCATCTGTGTACCTTTATATGGTGCTTGCATGTATTGTTAATAAATTTATGTGAAATCGAAGTAATGGTGTGTAACGTGGGGACAACAATATGTAACGCCCACGAGAAAGAGTGAATAATGCACATGCTTGTAATGGTGCACAAAGTGGGGACGACAATACATAGCGCCCACAATTTCTTAGAAATTCAGAATTGAGTAAAGTGGGGACGGCGATGTGTAGCGCCCACGATTTCCTAGAAATACAGAGTTGAGCAAAGTGGGGACAGCGATACGTAGCGCCCACAATTTTCTAGAAATTCAGAGTTGAGCAAAGTGGGGACGGCGACATGTAGCGCCCATGATTCCTAGAAATTTTCATGCATGAACTTTGGTGAAGGGTGATTATCCGTCCAGGGGCTTGAAGGGACGACGAAACGTGACGCCTGCAAGTGCTCTAATAAATGTCTCTTTTACCACCAAGAACAATGAAGACTTGGCGGTGTATATGATTGTTCTTGTCTTTGTGAATATATGTGTGATGGTATGGTATGCGAATTGCTTAATATATGTCTGATTGTTTGGTATGCGAATTGCTTTAAATTGAGGAAAAATGGAGTTTAGCACGAAACGCTTGTACGATTGAGAAAAACCCTCGTTCAGCGACGGGTTATGATTACTCTTCGCTGCAGCAAGAATGCCTTCACGCTGCAGCGATAATTATCGATTTTGCTATCTAGCGAGAACAAATCTCGAGTTGAGTAGGAAGGGTTTAAATATTAGATAGATCAAAAATGGCCTTATTTTCAACCAGTGCATCATGATTGTCAAATTTCCTGGTTGAGTTTGCTTGTTCCCTTCTAATATTCACTCACTGAGTTTCGTACTCACGTTTTATAAAAATTCATGTTTTCAGATTTACAGAAAATTGGAGCCTAGACCAAGTTGTCTACGCATAATCGCCTTTTTGTTGGTACTACGGCATCTCAGTAGCTGTGCCTTTATTCAAAGTTACTCCGCTGATGGTTGAGAGTCTTTGTCTGTGTACATGTATATATATATGTTGGATTAATGATGCCTCGATGAGATGGCATTGAATGACAGTGCTTTGAGATAATGAAATTGTAAACATGTGGTATACATGTTATGTTTTGAAATATATTGAATTGTGAATCAAGAATTTTGGTTCAGAAATAGTAATGCAAGATGTATAAAATGTCGAACATGATTACTAGAAAAGGCTTGCTTAGGCTTGGTGAGCTATGCTCATTAGGTTCATGCGCGGGTCATGGCCCGAGAAATTGGGTCGTGACAAATTGGGTATAATGGCCAATTAATCGAGTGAAAAGTTAAATGAGGCCAATACTGACTTATTTAGGTACACAATGGAAATTAGAAAAGACATCGTATTTAGATAGTCACCCGAGCATTTCACGTTCCATTTTATGCATCAGTATAGAGTATGATTTGGTTTTATACCGATTTGGCACCAATTCAGTGAATTGTTTGATTGTGCAATATGTCTAGGTGGTGAATCCTCCGATAGGAGCAAAGAAATTGTACCCGAAGACCAGTAGTCGAAGTACCCGAATTTGACTCCCGAAAATTGTGAGTGAACTTGCATTTCAAATTGTTTTGGGAATTTTGATTGAGTTGAGATAAAATGCTTGAATGGATTATAACCAATTTCCTATTTAAAAATGAGTCCCAGGAACAAGCCTTTGAAAATTATTTTAATGTTATGAGTATGTACATTGTATAAAGAAAATGAATGCATGCTCAATTATTGTGTGAATAATGATATGAATGAATGGGTAATGTATACATGATGACCAGCGGCTATGCGTGTCACGATCCGGAACTCCCTATCGGGCCCATGACAACTACCTCGACGTCCCGATAGGCACTCATACCCGGAATGCCGACCGGAACCCCGCAAGGCTTAGCATCAGTTTTCACATCTCTCCAGTGAGCAATAATTATTAGACATCATATTTCAAAGAATTATAAGATATTTTCAAACCAAAAACATTAAAATTTTATTTTTCGGCTCACAGGGGCGTTTTCATCATTTTTCTTCGAAAATCTTAAAACCTACTAAAAACGTAGTAGATGATTAGAAAACATATATTTTATAATTAAAAATAATTTTAGAAGTCTAAAATGTTCATTTGAAGTAAAATTTCAACTATTTTAATAAAATAAAAATATTCAATAATTTTATCTATTTTCTTATAAAATAATTTTTATAAAGCCATCGATAAATAATTTTCCCAACGTGAAAGCTAAATATATTCTTACCAACTATAATACAATCAGCCAAAGTATGAAATTTAAATTACAGTGACACGTGGGCCCACAACTAACCAAAATACATCAAAAGTTGAGAACCTACAGCTTTTGCCAATTCAAGTCCAACTGATGGTCCTTGATAAAATCTGTTAATTATGAAAATTCCTGAGCCTGAAATGTGAGGAAATGAGAGGGTGAGATTATAAAATCCCAGTGAATAAACAGACACCATCTAAACAATCTAAAAGCAAGTAAATGGAGACGATTAAATAAACCATCGTAAAACAATTCATAACACTTCAATTCCTTTCACTAGGTAATATAAATTTGTTTTGTTCAAGAAAATTTATATGGCTTTGTTTTCTTTAAAACTTGGCTTATGCCAACAAAATCATACTTGGTGACACCTGGATCAGAGGTATCTGACCGAGTCCGTCAAGGTTATTAAAATTTCATAATTTCTCAAAATACAGCCAATCCTTGGCGTTGGCCGAGTTCACTACCACGTGATGGTTTGTTATGAAGTGAACTCGGTATACCTCAAGAGTTACTCTCTGCGCCTCTCATCAGACGTATAATATATGGGGTTTACCATTCCCTTCTGAATAGGATGGTCCAAGGAAACCTGTTTACTGTAGTAGATATTAATCCACCAATTAAATAAAAATTTAATAGCATGTTTTGGTAGTTATTGATAGATCTAGGATCCTATCACTTGACTACTGGCCAGCCGCATTATTGCGATAGCTCCACAGTCCTCGGCAGGGACACCTCGCCAAGCTTCAAAAACCGAATCTTTTTGAAATTTCCCCTGAAGAAGATACTTATAAGCATTTCAAATCAAATCGTTCAAGGCAAAGCAAACAATTTATATAATTTCAAGATAGTTTCGATTCAGCCATTCATGCAAATTTATCATAAGCCATGTAATACAGATCATAAATTATAACACAGCAAATATCTCCAATTACTCTAATTTCACAACCATTACTCCATTTTCAAATCAATTTCTAAAAATTCATTTTATTTTATAAATCCAATTTATTTTATAAATTTCACATTTTTCTCTTAAAATAAGCAATTCACCAAATAAAATGATTTTTCATAAAATCATCAAATTGAATAAAATCTACTCTAGATAATAAAGGCGATAATAAGTTTACTCACAGTCTTTGGAAACTGAATCTATGTACTTTGACTAGTGATCCTCGAGTGCAATTCCTTGCCTTTCTCAAAGGACTCACCACCTTGACACTGTACAAAGTCAAGAAATTTACTACATTGCCCCTAAATTGTAATAAACTAATTTAGACCACTAATACATGTTATGAAATGAAAAAATTGTCCAAATCTTGCTTAAACACGACGTTGACCTAATTCGGCCTATTACCCGATAAAATGGCCATTGTGTCCAATTTAACTCTAAATCAATTCTTTTCACTTTCTACACTTCAATTATACCTAAATTACCTCAATGATTGCGAATGAGATTCAATTTATTAGTCCCGGGTCAATAATCTCACATGTCTATACTTTGAGCAAAATTTTATATTTTCACACCAAAATTTCTCATTTAATTTCTAGCCTCACCAAACATCAAATATCACCAAAATATCATGAAATATCATCAATTTCAGCCACAATTTCCTCCCTAGAAAATTCAGTCAAAATGGGTTAAATGAAGAACAATTCATTTTTTTGCTAGATTTTCATTCCATTAATCTCTAAACAACTAAAAACACTAAATTCCATTGAAATCTAGCAAAATCAAGAACCAAAACCTCTCCATGGATGTTCGGCCAGCATGGGTTTGGTATGAGATCTCAAGTTCTAAGCATGGAAAATGGAAAGAAATGCAAGGGTAAGATGGGCCACTAGCAAAATCAAAGAAATTTTACCTTTGCTTGATCAAATCCTTGAATTCCAACTCTTTTTCTCTAATTGTTCACCTAAGCTTTCTTGTTTTTCCTTTCCCCTCTTTGTTCTGGTTTTGGCCGACCATGGGAGTTGAAATGGGCTGATTTCTTATGTTTTTTATAAAAAAAATATTAAATAACTAAAAGCTTGACACGTGGCGACATTTCATTGGTCCATAGTTTTAATGTTTATCTTTTATTCTTTAATTCTTCACCACACATTATTCCATATTTATCCATTCCCATAATAAATAAAATCCATAAATTTGACAAGTGTTGGGGTGAAAATTTACCGTTTTGCCCTCGATGAGGCAAAATTATGATTTTACCCCTATACTCCGAAATGAACTGAAATATCATTTTTTTTTCCACTTTTCAACCTCAAATTACACTCCAATTGATCAATCTTAATCAAATGAGGTCAAAATCTTTTTTAAATATTTTCATTTTGTCCTCGAGTGGTAAAATTACCGTTTTACCCCTATGCTCCAAAAATATCGAGAATTAAAATTTTTCACTGCCAAATCCCATATTATACTTCAAATGATTAATCTTGGTAAAAAATTTCATTCAATAATCAAATTTCAACTTTATGTGGCAAAATGACCATTTTGCCTCTAATCGATCAATATTCTCGATTGATCCCAAATTAGCTCTCGAACTCTGAATTACCATTTTAAGTCATCCTTGGATTGTGAAATTCCCAATTTCACTTTAAAATCCATATTTTAACTATTTCAAGGTATAAATCGACTTATTTGTACTTCTAAGTACAATACCGACTTTTATCCATTTTTTTGAGATATTTTGGTATGCAGGTGTGATGTCAAATATATAAATGACATGACATATATTTTAGGGCTAGGCTTGACAATGCAAGTAAGGAGCGCACACATGGTCATATTGTTATGTACAAGTGGGGGATGTACACATGATGACCAACGGCTATGCGAGTAGGGAGCGCACATATGGTTTTATTGTTTGGTGCGAGTAGGGAGTGCACCAGAGTTGAAGAGAATGGGGCGGTGTATGTGATTGCACGTGATTTTATATATATGCATGATATAGTGTGCATGATGGAAAAATGTGATTGGATGGTATGTGAACCTTGAAAAAAAAATTTTCTTCTTTATTGTAAATTGTTTTAAATTGAGGAAAAAGGTTCTAACACGAAACCCTTGTTCCGTGACGGTTTGTGATAAACCGTCAATTTTTGCTATCTTGCTAGAATGATTGATGTAATTTCATGATTGCTTTATCTTTGAATGTTTAATAACTCCGGGTTAAGTGAAAAAGAGGTTTTAATATTAACTGGACGTAAATTGTCTCATTTCCAATCAGTGCATCATGGTTATCAAATTTTCTGGCTATTATTGCTTGTTCTCTTCTAACGTTCGCTCATTGAGTTCGTACTCATAGTTTTAAAAAAATTCATGTTTTCAGATCAAGAATTTGTTGGATCCTAGTCAAGGAGTTCTCGTAATTCGTCTCCTAGGTAGGTGCTTGGCATTCAATAGCTTTCCTCTTTTCCGTTGTCTCCGCTAGAAGTCACGGGTCTTTTGCTCTGTGAATATGTTCATGCAATGTAAATTGCTAAGATACATGTCTTGAACAGCACATGTATATTGTTATTAATAATGCCATTGTGATTTGGCTATGTTCATACCCGGTGAAATGTGTGTGGATGCATTAGTTGATAAAAACGTTAAGCAATGTAGATGGATAGGTTTGCTTGGGCTTGGTGAGCTATGCTCATCGGGCCCATGTGCCGATCATGGCCCGGGAATTGGGGCTGTGACAAATTCACATAGGAATATAGTGTTTTGATTAAGATAGATATTTTTATAAGTTGAGTTGAGAGACCCTTATAAATAATTTAAGACTCTAAGTTAGCAATTCAACCCATTGAAATAAGTTAAGGAGAATAGGTAAAATTTAGATGAAGTGTGAGGGATATTGTAATTCTAGGCTTATAAATTTGATATTTTCTCAACTTATTATTTTGATTTTTCCTGTTAGTTTAAATTTTAGTTAATTAGTTTTATTTAATTACTCAATTTGGATTGTTTGGATAAGATTAAATTGTTCTAATTTTAGTACTTACTAAGATTTTAGATTAATTCCCTGTGCGATCGACACTCTGTTTACTTATATATTATTTGTTCGATACGTATACTTGCGTAGTAGAATTTTAACTAACATGAAGATAGCCATTTTACTTTTTGTAATCATACTTGTGCTTGCTTAATCATAACATTCTTTTACATGATTACAACAAGTGCAAAAGCCTTATTAATGCTTCATTGATAATGATATGCTCTTAATGTAAATTTTCTCCTTAGATGAATAGTGTCATACATAATTTGGAGAATAATTCGTGAAATGTGTGCTTGAGAATATTATGGAAGAATGCTTGGTAAATGAATAATTGATTATTAGAAATGGTTAAGGATGATATTCTTTTAATATTTGATGATATGGTCTTATCGTGAAAATTCTCCTTGAATTGTCAATTTTTATATAAATTAGAGAATTCTTATGAAATTATTAAAATTGCTTGGTTGATAATGCTTGATGATACTTAATGATTATGATTGATGAAAATTGAGGAATACTTATTGATGCTTTAAAATGACTACGAATGATACTTGATAACTAATGATACCTTGAATACAACTTGGAACTACTTTAGAAATATGAGTATTTGATGCATGATTGAATATCTATTTAAATGCTCATTTAAATTTTATGATCTTAAATTTTATTAAGATTAAGTTGATAACTAATGATACCTTGAATACAACTTGTTAGGCTTGTGATCTCTCCTAACAAGTGGTTTTGTATAGACCTTATGATCTTAAATTTTATTAAGGGGGAGCTTATCAAAGATGGTATCATTAACACTTAGTATCTTCAACAAGTTGTGGTGAGAATTCAATAAAATGGTGTTCTTTATTATCAATAATATCTTTCTAACACCAAATGTGCTTTAATTTCTCTCACTTATGCTTGAATGTTGAAATACACAATTAATAGTTGTTGTCGGATCTAACATGCAAGTGCATGTATGATTAACAAGTAATATAACGGCAAAATAGAGTGTCGAATCCCATAGAGAATTGCACCAACTTTTGCTAAGTATTAAAATTAACACAACTCAATCTTATTCAAACAATTGAAGGTAAGTGATTAATCAAAAGTAGAATTACACTAACAAAACTAAAACTAAGAACTAAAAGCAAGTTTTAACCAAAAAATTAATTAACTAACAAGCCTAGAATTACAATATCCCTCAACACTATATCTAAATCTTGTCTCTCCTTCTCTCTACTTACTCAATAGATTAAGTTGTTAACCTTAAAGTCTCAATTTATTTATAAGTTTCAATTGAAGTTCTTATAAAAATATCTCTCCCAATTAATTTACTATATATCTATGTAAATTCTACTAAAGAAAGATCCGTTAAGTTCATACTCTAACCTTGGCTACATATGACATATAGGTATATGTCTATCATGTATGCAAATTAAATCACCTAATCAACTAAGTGAATTTGAACATATGTTATTTCAGTCATGGCCTACTCTAAACTCCCTTCGTCAAGTTGTATTTAGGTTTTTAGATTAATCTAATTGGTTATCAAGCAATTAGAAGCATTAAACACAGAATTGGAATAAACAACTCATATTCCATTGATCATAAGCAAAAGAGAAATAAAGAATTCAAACTACATGTTGAGTTCAATTGAAATCCTAGATAAAGTAAATTAGTTCATAACTACTATTAAAAACATCACCCAAAAAAATTACCATTAATACAAGTAAAAGAAATTGAAAAAAGAACAAACTTGGAGAAAGAAACTAAGATTTGTCAAATCTTGAATCCTTAATCTTTCTTGATTTTCCTTGTTTTCTTACTTGTTTGATGGCTCTTTTTTCTCTAGAAAACTCTTTCTGAATATCTTCTTTCAATTGCCTCAAAAATGCCTTGACATAAGCTCCAAAATGACCAAATTTGAGTTAAATCTAAAATTACAATTTTAAAGGTATAATGTTGGCACCACAGCCTCACTTTCTCTACACCACAGGGCCCAACTTGATGTCTCCCAGTACGCTTTCTACTACACTTGATCAACTTGTGATGTAATTTTCTCCCTCATTTGGGACAAACTAGGTTAAAAGATAAATATGAAAGTTATAACCATGTCTCTTAGATTTCCAATGACTTAAGAATCACGCCAATTGAATTTTTAGAATGAGAGTTATGCTTAAAATACTAAAACATATACAAGATAAGCACTTGGCCATTCATGCACTCTTCTTCACCAATTGAAGCCATTTTAATTGTGCACCTACAAAAGCATAAAACTAACTCAATAATAACTAAATTAAAAGAAAATTATCATCAAAGTAAAATAAAATAACTTAAATTAAATCAACCCAACATGATTTACAAAACGAAGACATATAACTAAAAATATCTAATTCTTAAACTAAATCTCAAGAACTTCACCAATTTCATACTCAAAATGTGACATAATAACTCTATAAAATAAAGTTATCACACCCCCAAACTTAAGATTTTGCTAGTCCTCAAGAAAAACGTTAAAGCAAATTTAAACAAACCATGTAAATGATGAAAACACATAAATAATGAAAAACAAATAACTAAAGATAAGTTGCACCAAGCCAATGATCTCTCATAATTTCCTTAAATGTTATCTTAAAATCTCAACTCAAGGTAAAACATAGATATCATTCAAGCCCATGATTCGATTCAATTCAAATGCAAGCTTATACTTGAATGGATTTCTACGCATGTGTGCAATCTTTTACAAAAAATATCATGCAAACTGGATAAGTTTATATTCATGCAAAATTCAAATTAGTACTAGAATCCCATAGGTTTGCTTTCATCTCTCTCTGTCCACTAATGTAGACTATCACTTAATCAAAGATCCTTAGGACTATATTTAGCTTGAAATGTAAGGCTACGATTAAGGTAGGATAAAGGATATTTATAAGGCTCAACTCTCCTTAAGCACATGATCCGTCTAACACCTATGAAAAGCTCTATTCACATTCCAAGTAATAACTTTTCGTCAATCTTCAACTTTTCTTTTGTTCAAACACTTATTATTATTTTTTTCATCACAATTTTACACCCTTAAACTTATTTCTTTCTATTATGGATGATGGGGTGAATATTAAGCACAATTGAACTTCTTTTATACTTTTTCTATATCAACTCCATCTTTTCTACCTTTATTCATCATATAGCTTAATATAACTTCCTAAAATGATCAACATACTTAGGAGTGAAGGATGCAAAATTGGAAATTTATTCATTGGCTAGGCTATATAAAATATGTGTTTGACAAAGAAAAGGTAAAATTAGACTCAAATGGGGTATATTATGGATAAAAATTTGTCAAGGTTAGCTCGAAAGGCTCAAACGATCCAAAGATGGCCTCGTTCACTCCTTAACTAAGTATTGCCTAAGATTTTGTCTTGAGAGAGAATCAAACAAATTTTAGAATTCAAGACATAATTCAAAAATTCATATTCACATAAACCTTCTCTAAATGTGCACAACAATTCTAAGTAAAAGATTTAGTGCTTAATTTATGGAATCTTATCCTAATAATGATGCTTAACATAAGAATTTCACACAAACTTGAACAAAATCCATATTTACCAAAAGCCAAAGATAACAAGATAATTAAATTCTCATCATTGGATAAGGAAAATTATCAAAAAAAGGCACAAAATCACTCAAGTTATCAATGAAAAAGACTTTTAAAAACTTAACATATATGAAAAAGAAATTGAGATAATCATGCATATGAAATAAACTTAAGGCATAAATGAAAAAGATGGCACCTTCCCCTAAACTGAAATTGAACATTGTCCTTAATGTTTAAAATAAAAAAAAAGACAAGTAAAACTCCCTTAACAATGGTAACAATATGGAAATATCTCTATTCTTCTTTTTCGTCCTTATCATTATCTCCAAAGTTGTTGGGAGGGTTCGATAAGGTGACAAAAATCTAAATAAGAAAAAAAATAAATATTAATTAATGTTGAAAATAAAAAAAAAAGTAACTTCAAAGAAAAAAAGTAAGAGTTTCGAAAGCATGGGTTGCCTCTCAAGAAACACTTATTTATAGTCAATAACTTGACTATGGCACCCATTTTCACACAAATTTATCCATGAATTAAGGCTTATGGTGTAGTCCATTAACCATAAATGCATTAGTATCTTTACCATCAATCTATATCATACCACAAGTATAAACCTTAACCACTTGGAAACGATCCAACTATCTTAATTTGGGTTTTCACGGAAAAAACTTGAAGAATAAATTAGAAAGTAACACTTGTTGTCCAATCTCAAAACTTGTTGCTATAAAATATTCCTTGCTAAAATCCTCTTTAGCAAACTCATCAACTAAATCCATTCTATAACAACTATCTATATAAGGATACTTAGTTACATTGAACAAATTAAACAGCACCTCCTTGTGAGACCCTGTCTAAGTTGTTAGAAAACCGGTATTGTACCTATTGGTACAATTAAGTGAAATCGAGCTTTAAATTAGTTTAATAGAAATTCTAAGGGGAATTTCAAAATTTTGAGACCCACAGAATAGGTCAGAATAGTGATTCAGAGTTCAAGGTCCAGTTCGGAGTCAATTGGGAAAATCGACCGGTTAGGGACAAAACGGTCATTTTCTCATTTGTTGATTTATGGAGATTTTTAACTAAGATTTAATCACATTGGGCCAAATATAATTATGTGACATACAGTTATGATTTTTGGAGTATAAAATGATGTTTAGCAGTGTAAAATGGTGATTCCCAGTGTTTTTAGAGCACAAGGGCAAAATGGTAATTTTGCCACCGGAGTGCTAAATGTGAATTTTTTTGAAAGGATTTTGCCCCAATTGGGTAATATTGATTTATATTGATGTTATTTGAGGTTGGACAGTGAAAATAATGAAATTCCGGGACATTTCGGAGTATAGGGGCAAAATCGTAATTTTACCATCCCGGGGGCATTTCGGTAATTTTCCACTACCAGAATAAATTTATCCAGCCATGGTCAACCTTGGATCAGATGTTGACTTGATGAATCAAGTGGTGGAGATCAAATGGGAGAAAAAGTCAAAAAGTCAAAAAAAACGGGCCAATTACATGGTGACACGTGGCAACCTTGTTTATTTTATTATTTAAGCCATAAAAATCAGCATTTAACCCTCATTTCTCTCTCTAAAGTCGGCACCCACCAGAATTGAAGCAAAAGAAAGAAGAACAAAGGAGAAACACACAAAAACCTAGGGGAAATTCAAGACAAGTGTGATTTCAAGGAGAATTCAAGTGAAAAAGGGTAATAAATCTCTACTTTGGCTTGTGATCTCTAGTATCTATGCTTTTGTTCTTGAATTCAATGGTTTAATATGGAGATATCATGATGGGAAGAATTCTGAAAAATGGGTTTGAGTATGGATTTGATGTTGGATTGGATTGAGTTTAAACTATGTTGGTGTTTAGGAGTAGTTAAGCACGATTATGGAAAAAAATGGAAGAAGGAAATTGAATTTCATGGTTGTTCTTTGTTAGGCCGAACCTAGTGTGTAGAGAATGCATGAGGAATTGTTTCATTTCAAATGAAATGGTTTCATTTGAAATGAAAGAAAATAGAAAAATGACAATTTAAAGTGAGAAAATGTAGTAGAAAATTTTCAGTGCTAATGCACTGCATTGGCCGAATTTTCCATAAAGAAATGGAAAAGATTGGATGCTGAAATTGGCATTAATTGAATGATTTGTGGTGAATGAAAGTATTAGAAAAAAAGAATGGACCAATTCGGAATTAAATTGGACATAATAGCCGATTAATTGGGTAATCGGTCGAAATTAGGCAATACCGCGTTAAAGCGATAATCGGACGCATTTTTGCCTTTGCGTATCATACGTTAGCAATTTAAATTAATTTGTATTAGTTTGGGGGCATTATAGTAATTCCTGAATTTATTATGTGTTAAGGTGGTGAGAAGTCCAGAAAAGGCAAGGGAATCGTAATTGAGGATTTTTGATCCGAGTGCATCCGGATTTGTGAGACGGTGAGTGAACTTGCATTTCAAAATTGTTTGGGGAATGCACGTTGTATTGAAATAGATGATTAAATGATTTATTCAAAGTTTTAAAACAAAAATTACGTGCCGGGAACAAGCCCTTGATAAAAATGATTTTATGTGATGAAAGTATGTATTATGCATGAAGGCATAAAATTATGTGTTTGGCATGAAAGCATGAATTATTATTTCATTGAGGTGAAATTTAATTGTGCTAAATGTGTACATTGTTATGATGTTTATATGTGTTGTTAAGAAGTATTGTGAAATTATTACCACCGTGCACGTGTGAAGAGGAAATTGCACAGGCCTGAAATGGTGTGCAAAGTGGGGACGGCGATACGTAACGCCCACTATTTCCTAGAGATTGAAAATTTAGTAAAGTGGGGACGGCGATACGTAATGCCCACTATTACTATAAACTTTGGAAATTGAGCAAAGTGGGGACGGCGATACGTAACGCCCACGATTCCTGGAAATCATTACACGTGAACAGTGGTGAAGTGTGATTGGTTATCCAGGGGCTTGCAGGGACGGCGATACGTAACGCCTGCGAGTGCTCAGATATGTGTGTTTGTGTACATATGTGATTGTTCATTTCTCCGAGTATATTTGTATGAAATCGTTTATTCCTTCATTATAAATTAAATTGAAATGAGGGGAAGGGTTGGTAATAAATTGGATAAAAATGAACGTGTTTCAAATGTATGCATCATATTTTAACCCTTCCTGATATTATGGCTTGTTCCTATCTTATGTTTGCTCACTGAGTTTTATACTCACCGTTTTCAAAAATTCATGTTTTCAGATCAGGAGATTGTAGATTCCTAGATCGCGGGATCACAGTAGTCCATCTCCTGGTAGGTGTCTGGCATTCATTAGTTGCCGCTTTATTGTACATGTCTCCGCTGGTAGTCTTGGGTTTCTGTATGATGTGTATGTACATGTAATGTACATTGTCGGAGTTTATATTTGACTGGTATGAATGTAAATATGTGTAAGCAATGTGATTTGCTAAATACATGACTGGAACAGTGCATGTATATTGTGATCCATAATGCCATTGTGCTTTGGCTGTGTCCACCCCCGGAAAGGGTGTGTGTATGTATGATCGGAAATGCCATTGTTAATTGGCATTGTATGCGCACTGGGTGCATTATGTGTGGATGTCCCACACGAGCATGTATGGAATAAAGTCGGTGGGAATAGGCTTGCTTGGGCTTAGTGAGCTATGCTCATTGGGTCCTTGCGCCGGTCATGGCCCGGGAATTGGGTCGTGACACTCCTCCTCTCCAACTTTGAAAGTTTTCTTACCATTCTTCACATCTATGATCACTCCTAATGTAACTTTAAATTGATCATATCTCTCTTAAATGTGTTTTAGCCTTAAAGTTGATATGCTTTGAATGCTTTGTGATATGGGGAGTTTTTATGAGTACTTTACCAATTGATATGATGAGCTTTAAAATAATTTTATTCCTTAAATTGATTTTGTGCTTATTTGCTTTTCCAAAGGGAGAGTTTTTAGTTACATCCATCAATTGGTATTTTGAAGCCTTAGATTGATCTGTAATAGTTGATAATAGAGATAAATATTAGTGACATTATGGCTTATGTGTTTATTGAATATCTTTATTCTAATCTTACTTGAGCTTTATGTATGTTATGCTTACACTTTAATTATTTACATCCATATATGTATGTGTGTGTATGGCATACCTGATTTTAATATCTCAATGCTTGGTCTTTGTTGAGTGGCTAAATCATTTTATGCACAACTTAATGGCTTGTGACCTTGTTATCTCTTGAACTTAAGTGTCTTAATGCTCACACTTCCAAACATTTTTTATATAAGAAAAAAAGGGAAAAGATTTATGAGCAAATTTGAGGAATTTAATGTATAGGTTAAAGAGGACAACTTAAATTTACAATCTTTTCATAACCCTTCTCACTTGAGCTTAAATGTTTTCAAAGGACATTTCAAATGCAAATTATGTTCATGATTTTGTCATATCAAAAAGGGGGAGATTGTTAGCTTTAAAATGATTATAGTTTTTGATTATGACAAAATGATCAAATTTTCTTGAACATTACTTGAGTGGTCTTTGATATATTCTTGAAAAGATTTAACACTCATACATGTGTTCTTATATGATTACAAGCTTGATTATCTTAATTGTGTGAAATTTTGAAGTTATTGAACTTTAACACACACACACACACACACACACTTCATTAATATCTACAAGCTTGAAAGACTTATGTCAAGCCCAACTCTATAATATATTTGCCATGTCATTCATGTACTGTGAGACACTGTCAAGCTCGATTAAAAGACAGTATTCTACCGAGTGGTACAACCAAGTTAAATCGATCTTTAAACTAGTTCAAACGGAAATTCTAAGAGCAATTTGAAAATTCTAAAACCCACAGAATGACTTAGAATGGTGATACGGAGTTTGAGGTTTAATTTGGAGTCAATCGAAAAAATTAACCGATCAGGGGTAAAATGGTCATTTTACCATTTAAGGATAAAACGGGGATTTTAGGGAAAGACTTTGATCATATTTAATCAAGATTGATTATATGGAGTATAATATGAGGTCTACTAGTGAAAAATTTTAAATTTCTAGTATTTTTGGAGTATAGGGGTAAAATTGTAATTTTACCATCTCGGGGGCAAAACGATAATTTTGCACCCCCAGAACATTTTTTTTTAACCATGGTCTTCCTTTATCAATATCTTGACTTTTGACTAATCATGTGGTGGAGATTAAAAGTCAAGATTTAAAGAATAAAAAGAAAAATGGGCCAATAAGCATGTGACACGTGGCATGTTTAATTATTTTATTATTTTTTCATAAAAATCAGCTTATAAACCCCATTTCTCTCTCTCAATATTCGACCTAAGCATGAGCATGAGCAAGGAAGAAAAGAAACAAAACCCTAGAGTCAGAATTCAAAGAAAAAGTGTGGAAAATTAAGGAAAATCAAGTGAAAAAGGTATGATTTTTCATTTTTGCTTAAGATCTTTTATTTCTAAGAAATTTTCCTTATTTTTCCATGCTTGAAATGCATGTTTTCATGGTGAATCAAGGGCTGGTCAAATGGGTTTAGAGAGAGAAAGATGTTGGAATAATTTCATTTTGGACTATGTTAGTGTTTTAGGTTAGTTTAACATGTTTATAAACAAAATAACAAGGAAAAAGTTCATTTAGCCCATTAATCTTCATTGGCCGAATATTCTAGGTTGTGTGTGGAAAATGAAATGATTTCATTTCAAATGAAATGATTTCATTTCAAATGAAATGAATTGGAAAATAATGAATTATGGTGAGAAAATCGAGTAGGAAAAAAAATTTCGGTATTTTTGCACCATTGTTGGCTGAATTTTTCCATGAAGAAATGGAAAGGTTTTAATGCTGAAATTGGCATTTTTTAAATGGTATTTGATGAATTGAGGTATTAGAAAGAGAATGGAGCAATTTGGTGTCAAATCAATCGCATTGGCTAATTTATCGAGTAATCGACCGAATTAGATCAACACCGCATTTAAGCAGTTTTTTTTTTAATCGAGTAATCTATGTATCTATATAGAAATTAGGTTAATTTTATACCTAATTAACACCAATATAGTAATTAAATTATTGTGCAATTTGTCAAGGTGGTGAACCCTCAAATAAAGGCAAGAAAATCACACTCGAGGATTAGCAGTCGAAGTGCTTGAATTCGACTCTCGAAAACCTGTGAGTGGATTTGCATTTCAAAAATGGTTTTGGGAAAATATGAACCTATTTGAATAAAATGCTTGAATGATTTTATTCAACCTTCTTTAAAAAGAACGGGTACCATGGGAACAAGTTTTTCGTGAAGTATTAGTTTATTGATGTGAAATTTGATTGTGCTGAATATTGCTCATCTATATGATGCTTGCATGTATGGTTAAGAAATTTATGTGAACTTGATGTAATCGTGCACGTGTGAAGTGGGAAATACACATGCCTATAATGGTATGCAAAGTGGGGACGGCGATACGTAGCACCCACGATTTCCTAGAAATTCAGAGTTGAGCAAAGTGGGGACGGCGACACGTAATGCCCACGATTCCTGGAAATTCTCACGTGTGAACTTTGGTGAAGCATGATTCTCCGTCCAGGGGCTTGTAGAGACGGCGATACGTAACTCCTGCAAGTGCTCTGATAAATGTCTCTTTTACCACCAAGAACAGTGAAGACTTGGCGGTGTATATGATTGCTCATGACTTTGTGTATATATGTGTGATTGTATGGTATGCGAATTGCTTTAAACTGAGGAAAAAAGGTTTAACACGAAACCCTCGTACGATTGAACGAAACCCTCGTTTAGCGACGGGTTATGATTATGCTTCGCTGCAGCAAGAATGCCTTACCGCTGCAATGATAATCGTTGATTTTGCTATCTGGCTAGAATAAATTCTGAGTTAAGTGGAAAGGGTTTAAATATTAGCTAGATCAAAAACTATCTCGTTTTTAACTAGTGCATCACGATTGTCAAATTTCTTGGTTGAGATTGCTTGTTCCCTTCTAATATTCACTCATTGAGTATTGTACTCACCATTTTAAAAATTCATGTTTTCAAATCAGGAGACTGTTAGACCCTAGATCGAGGAGTCCCCGTAGTGCATCTCCTGGTTAGAAGATGGGCATTCAATAGCAACCCATTTCTATTACAGTAAATTTCTCCGTTAGAAGTCATGGGTCTTTTGTATTGTGAATACACTCAAGAAATGTGAATATGTGTATGCAATGTAAATTGCTAAATACATGACTGGTATAGTGCGTGTATATTGTTGCTAATAATGCCATCGTGGATGGGCTATGTTTACTCTATTTAAGAATGCGTATGGCCGCATTATTTAACAAAGCGTTAAGTAAATTAACGGGAAAGGCTTGCTTGGGCTTGGTGAGCTATGCTTATTGAGCTCATGTGCCGGTCACGGCCTGTGAAATTGGGTCGTGACATGTACTTGATAGCATGTCTGCATATTTGGATGCCTCAAAAAAATCGTTAAAAGTCAGTATCGTACTTAGTGGTACAAACAAGTTGATTAAAGCCTCGAACTAGTCCAAATAGAGATTTTATGATGTATTTGAGAGTTATTGAACCTTAAAATGTCTTAATTTGGTGATTCAAAGTTTAAGGATTGATTTGGAGTCCAATCGAGAATTTTCATAACGTAAGGGCAAAATGGTCATTTTGCCACTCAAGGGCAAAATTGGAATGTTGGACGAAATTTTTGACCAAGTTTGACTATTTGGAGTATAATTTGAATTTGAGAAGTAAAAATTTTCAATTCAGACATTTTTCCAAACATAAGGGCAAAACGGTCATTTCATGTGTCCACGATGACGTAATTGGAATTTTTGAGATTTTACACCATCATGACACTTGTCAAGCACATGAATTTCACCTATTATCATACTATACATTGGATAATTGAGGTATTTTTGTGGTGGTGAGAAAAGCCTTAATAGTTAAGTTTTAAAAATGGATCAATCATTTGGTGATATGTGTCAAGCTTTGATTATTTTATAATTTCCCTTATAAACCAGCACAAACTCTTCCTCACTCACACTCTCATGTTCGGCCAAGCCAAAAACAAAAGGGGAAAAGAAAGAAACAAACCCTAAGGAAAAAATTCAAGAGGAAATTCACCGGTTATCGAAAAACAACGCGATTAGAGGTAAGATTTCACGGTTTAGCTTAAGATCTACCTTTCCATGCCTTCTTTTTCACTTTCTATGGTTGAAAGCCAAGTTTTCATAAAAGGATTCTTGTTGGCCGAACATAGAGGGAGAAGTTTTGATGGTGGATTTTGTTAGATTTCATGCTAGCTAGGTGTTTTTAGTTGTTTTGTGATGTTCGGTATGAAAAACAAGCAAGAAAATCACATGCTCTTCAACAAACCCTTTTTGCCCGAACCTTGTAGGTGATATGTTGATGATGAATCTTGTCATATTTCATGTTATTTAGCTTGTATTTGATGATTTGTGGTGTTAGATGTCGAAAACGGTTATCGAAAGGTATAGTTCTTTAGTAAACGATTTGAATGACAACAAGGAAATCATAGTAAATGGACTTGGATTTGATTTCTAATAATTTATATAGATTTATTGGACTGTGTTGACACTGATTAGCACGTTAGTTCGAAATCAGAATGAATTTCGGATATGAGGAATTAAGTCACAATCAAGTTCATTAAGGTACTTTGGTGTATTTGGAATATTGGAAATGTAATGAATATATTTGGAGATTGAATCGGATGTTTTGGTTAATTCAACAGTGTATAGTTCGAGTTAGGTTGAATACCATCTTAGTCCGATCACAATTGAACCTATGTAGAACACCATCATTAAGTGATTATTCGAACATTTCTCACTCAATTTCATGCATTCATATAGAGCCTAAAATCATTTTATAATAGTTTGGCACAAACATATTGAATTACATGTTATGTATTATGCATAGGTGGTGAGCCCTCTAGTAAGGGTAAGGATATTGTACCCGAGGACCAGGAATAGGAGTACTTCGACTCTCATTATTGTGAGTAAACAGAGTATCATCTTAATTATTTAAAGTAGTTTATATTCGTTTTTATGATTTTAAAGAATAATGAACTTAAACTGCAAATTACTATGTTTTACAATTGAAGTGTTGATTAAATGAAATAATATTTATAAATTGTTTTTGAAATTGAATGTTGGTTTTGGAAATTGAGTAAGTGGAAACTGTATATTTGTATTATGTATATATGTTTTGACTATTGTTCATTATGCCGACCTTGTTTTGTAATGAATGTTTTGGCGTAACGGGATTTGTAATTAGTATATGTTTTGAATTTATGGCTTATGACAATGTAATGGCATGATTGGCTAGATTTGTGGTTGTGTGAAATATATGAACTGTTTTGTTTTACCTTGACAGGCTGGGTAATATTATATTAGCCATGTCATGTTGTCGAAATCTTATTAATTTTGTGGGTTATTTGATTAGCTTACTGTAGTGGGCGGGTTTCCATGGACCAGACTATTAGAGAGGCATGGTAAACCCTGTTATATTCTACCTTGGTATGAAAGGCGCGAAGGGTATCCCCTAAGGTAGACGTCTAGAGTTCACTTCACGCTGAACCACCACGTGAGGATGAAACTCAGCCAATGCTAAAGAACGGCTATGTTTTTAAATGTAAAAACATGTTTTATGTGTATATATCGTTTAACAGCCTTGGTGGACTCTGTTGGATGCCCTGCGCAAGATGTCACCAAGTACGAGTTTTGGCACGAGCCAAGTTTTTAAGAGAATCATAAGCCTTGTTGATTATTTTGATGAAATGTAATTGTTTTATATGGGTTGAAATGAGTTTTAATGTTATGAATTATATTATGATGAAATGTTTTAATTGTCTCCATTTACTTGACTTTAGATGTTATAGACAATCTTCGCTTACTCGCTAGGTTTATAAAAACTCACCACCCTCCTTTTCAACCATTTTAAGCTCAAGACAGTCTGTAGACAGCTGATTTAGTCGAGAGTTTACTGTTGGATTCACAACCTTCGTAATCGTATGCCTACAATCTTACCTATTTTTGTCAGTTTGGGGCTCACGTGACATTGTAAAATACTTTTGTATATCCTTGCTCAATGTTGATAATTCTATTTTATAGAATTATTTTATTCCAATTTTGTTATTAAATATTAGCTAAGTCCTCAGTTTTTAATTATAATTTACTTAATTTTTAATTATTTTTATATTTAGTTTATTTTTAAGTGAGTTATTTAATTTTATGTTATTTCTTTTAATTTGGTTAATATTTATTAGATTTTATATTTTTGGTAGGAATTAAAGTAATTGGGCTTAATTATGGAAAGTAAAGTGCTAAAAGACTTGAAAGTTTGCTTGCATATACTTCAGTATTTTGGTCATATCTCGAGCTACAGAACTCCAATTGCTGCGATTCTTAAATCATTGGAAAGCTAAGAGATAAAGCTACAACTTTCATACAGATCACTTTGCCCAGTTCTGCCTAGAAGATAGAGAACATCACATCGGAAAGTTGCTAGATGTACTATATGGGAATAGCAGTTTGTAAAGACTATCAAGTTATATTTTGGGCCTCTCATTATGTTTTTAAGCCCAATTAAACCCTAGGTCAACTTGAGGAAGTTTAGGTTAAGTTTGTTAGTATAAATAGGATATTTTTCAAGAACAAAAAGAGAGAACTTTTGGAGATTCAAAGAGTCAAAAGTCGAGGCTAAAACCCAAAGATCAAAACAGCAATCATTATTTTGTTCCTTGGCTTTTATTCTTCTTGTTATTTTCAATGGTTGAATTATATACAATGTTATTTGATTTTGCAATTATGAGTAGTTAATTTTTTTTTCTAGGATTGCGATTGAACTCACATGTAGTCTAAGTTTTTAATCTCTTTCTTGCTTATTTTAATGGTAATTGAATTGTTTATTCCAATTTGTTCTTAATGCTTTTAATTGCTTGGCCACCAATTAAATTGATTTAGGAACCTAAAAAAACTTGGGAGAGGGAGTTTAGAGTAGACTAAAATTGGGATAGCATATGATCAATTTAATTGATTTGCGTATAGGATAAGGATATACCTATAGGCCATATGTAGCCAAATTAGAGCTTGAACTTAATGAGTCTGTTTTAATTTCAATTCACATAGGGATATAGTATTTTGATTAAAATAGATATTTTTATAGGATGAGTCAGGAGACCCTTATAAATAATTTAGGGCTCTAGCTAGCAATTCAACCTATTGAAGTAAGTTGAGGAAGAGAGGTGAAATTTAGATGAAGTGTGAGGGATATTGTAATCCTAGGCTTATTTAATTTGGTATTTTCTTAAGTTATTACTACTTTGATTTTTCTTGTTGGTTTAAATTTTAGTTAATTATTTTTAATTAATTATTTAACTTGGATTATTTGGATAAGATTAAATTGTTCTAATTTTAGTACTTAGTGAAATTTTAGATTAATTCCCTATGGGATCGACACTCTGCTTGCTAATATACTATCTGTTCGATACGTATACTTGCATAGTAGAATTTTAACTGACAAGTTTTTGGCGTCGTTGCCGGGGAATTGTTTCTAGAATTTTTACTAATACTAATACCAAGCAAATTTAGTCTTAATTCAATTTTTTTTATTTTATTTTCAGGTGCTTTTGGTTGAGGTGATGAATTATTGTAACTATCAGTGGACATTTGAACAATTTGTGCCTAGGAGGGTTGCTAGTGATTATGAATTAGCTATCAGTGCTTTAGCCGCCGAAGTAGATGCTTTGTGTCAAAAAATGGACACTGGGGGTGCTAATGATTTTCAAAATCCTTTTGTGGCTTGCAAGTTTTGTGGAGATAGGCATTCAAGTGATTGTTGTCCAACTTATTATGAATCAATGCAATTTGATGGAAGCTTCAATGGGCAGCAAAACAATTCGTACTCCAACAGTTACAACTTATGGTGGAATCACTCAAATTTTTCATAGAGTAATGATCAGGGTCCTACATATTCATCACAGCCTTTTTTCCAGCATGATTTCCAATCACAAGTTAGAGCCCCTATTCTTGAGAAGAAGCTAACTTTGGAGGATATGTTAATGCAATTCATGACAAAGAATGATGCCATCATTCAAAGTTAAACAGATTTGGAAAGCATGAAGATGAGGAGAAAGAAAATTAGAGCTTTTAAGGTACTACCACCATTGATAAGGGAGTTTAATTTCTTTATTTATTTTTTTTAGCTTTTCACATTGAGGACAATGTGCAATTTAAGTTTAGGGGAGTGGTTTTGAATTTTGTTGATTTAATTTTTTTTTTTTTTTAGTTATCTTTAGTTTAGAATTTATCTTGCATGTTTTATATTTTGCATGTTTTATTTGTGTTTCAAAAAAAAAACAAAAATTGAGATAGTTGCACCTTATTCATGATTGTCTCAATCCTAGGATGATATGTTAATTATCTTTTTATTCTTAGCTTTTGGGAAGCATATAGTTATAATTTAATTTTATATGATATTCTTGTGTTAACTTTATTTTAGAATGTGACTTACAATACTTTGAGCACTATATTCTTTTACTTAGAATTCTTGTGTGATTTAGAGAAAATTTATGTTGATGAAAAAGTATAGTGAAGTCAAAAAATTCTAGAATTTGTTTAATTCTCTCTCAAGGCGAAATCTTAGATAACACTTAGGATAGGAAGTGATTTAGGCCATCTTTGGACCGTTTGAACCTTTTTAAGCCTACCTTGTTATATTTATCCTTAGTCACCCTTTTCTAGCCTAATTTACCTTTTCTTTGTAGTTACACAATTATGTTAGCCATGGCTTTTCTATTTAAATTCAGAAATTTGAACCTTTCACCCTTTAAGTATTTTAATCTTTCTAAGGAATGGTTTAAGTTTAAAGACAAATTGAGGGAGAAAAGTGCAAAAAAAAAAGTGATGGTTGTTAGCAAAATTACCCCTTGTTTATAATTGTCAAAAATAAGTTTGGGGTTGAAAAAAAAAAGAGAAAGAAAAGAAAGCAATGTGTGGTACAAAGGAAAGTTTACTTTAAGTTTGGGGGTGCTATTAAAAACAAATTTGAGCTCTTTATGTGTCCTAGATTGATTAAGTGCTTAGGGTGAATTTGAGCATAAATATATCCTTTATCACACCTCAACCCTAGCCTTACATTACAAGCTTCATAAAGACCTCCTAATCCTTGAATAAGTGTTGATCTACATTAGTGGAGAGAGGGATGAAAAGCAAACTTATGGGATCCTAGTACTAATATATGCTAAGATTTAGCATAAACTAATTTGAATTGCATGATATTCTTTGTAAACGAGCATTCACACACACACGGAAGTCCATTCAAAAAATAAAGTTTCGCTTGAATTGATGCATGAATTTAAGGATTAGTTGTATGTTACCTTAAGCTAGAATTTGAGTTAATTTCTAAGGAAAAATTGAGAAATCATGATTTGGTATTTCTATCTCTCGTTCAAGGATTTTCATTTTTGTGTTTTCTTTTTGTGATTCTTTTCTTTTGCTCGAGGACTAGAAATCTTAAGTTTAGGGGTGTGATAATTCTATTTTATAGAATTATTTTATTCCAATTTTATTATTAAATATTAGCTAAGTCCTCAGTTTTTAATTATAATTTACTTAATTTTTAGTTATTTTTATGTTTAGTTTATTTTTAAGTGAGTTTTTTAATTTTATGTTATTTCTTTTAATTTGATTAATATTTATTAGATTTTATATTTTTGGTAGGAACTAAAGTAATTGGGCTTAATTATGGAAAGTAAAGTGCTAAAAGACCCGAAAGTCTGATTGCATATACTTCAGTATTTTGGTCATATCTCGAGTTACAGAACTCTAATTGCTGCGATTCTTAAATCATTGGAAAGCTAAGGGACAGAATTTCATGAAGATCACTTTGCCTCGTTCTACCTTGAAAATAAAGAAAATCGCATCGAAAAGTTACTAGATGTACTGTACGGGAAAAGCAATTTGTAAAGACTGTCAAGTTATTTTTGGGCCTCTCATTATGTTTTTAAGCCCAATTAAACCCTAGGTCAACTTGAGGAAGTTTAGGTTAAGTTTGTTAGTATAAATAGGATATTTTTCAAGAACAAAAAGAGAGAACTTTTGGAGATTCAAGGAGTCAAAAGTCGAGGTTGAAACCCGAAGATTAAAATAACAATCATTATTTTGTTCCTTTGCTTTTATTCTTCTTGTTATTTTCAATGGTTGAATTATATACAATGTAATTTGATTTTGCAATTATGAGTAGCTAATTTTTTTTTCTAGGATTGCAATTGAACTCACATGTAGTCTAAGTTTTTAATCTCTTTCTTACTTATTTTAATGGTAATTGAATTGTTTATTCCAATTTGTTCTTAATATTTTTAATTGCTTGGCCACCAATTAAATTGATTTAGGAACCTAAACAAACTTGGGAGAGGGAGTTTAAAGTAGACTAAAATTGGGATAGCATATGATCAATTTAATTGATTTGCGTATAAGCTAGGGATATACCTATAGGCCATATGTGGCCAGATTAGAGCCTGAACTTAATGAGTCTGTTTTAATTTCAATTCACATAGGGATATAGTGTTTTGATTAAAATAAATATTTTTATAGGACGAGTCGGGAGACCTTTATAAATAATTTAGGACTCTAGCTTAGCAATTCAACCCATTGAAGTAAGTTGAGGAAGAGAGGTGAAATTTAGATGAAGTGTGAGGGATATTGGAATCCTAGGCTTATTTAATTTGATATTTTCTTAAGTTATTACTACTTTGATTTTTCTTGTTCGTTTAAATTTTAGTTAATTATTTTCAATTAATTATTTAATTTGGATTATTTGGATAAGATTAAATTGTTCTAATTTTAGTACTTAGTGAAATTTTAGATTAATTCCCTGTGGGATCGACACTCTGCTTGCTAATATACTGTCTGTTCGATACGTATACTTGTGTAGTAGAATTTTAACTAACAAGTGTGTTATTATATACATGAGTTTATTTTGTTCTTACACTACAGTAATTATTTACGTAGGATTCTATAAATATTGTTTTATAAGAAAATGGAATATTTTTATTCAATATTTTTATTTAGTTCAATTAATTATAATTTCATTTTAAATGGATGATTTAGATTAGTAAATTTATTTTTAGATATGAAATGTATATTTTTCATTTATATTATATATTTTTAGCAAGTTTCAAAATTTTTAGGTAAAATGATCAAAATACCCTTGTGCGATAGAAATTAATTTTTGATTATTTTTTATTTGAAATTAGTCTATATTCCTTTAAAACATGATATTTTGTAACGGTTACTCACAAGGGAGGTGCAAAACTGATGTTAGAGCCTTACGAGGTTTCGGTTGACATTCCGGGTAAGGTATGTCTATCAGGACCTCGCGACGGTTGTTACGGGCTCTAAGAGAGTACCGGGTCGTGACAACTTAACTGTATGAATGTTAAACCCTCTTGAACAAGGTTTCATAATCTCTTTAATATTCACTCTTAAGATGTTTAAGTTGCAAGATAAGTGCACAAGATGAGAAGTTCATTGATCTACACAACACCAAGTTTGTTTCAAGCCAAAAAGTTCATTTATCACTCAATATTTAATCATAAGGAAGATATGATCAAAGTTACATGCTAAAATAACAAAGAATCTTGAAGAAACGAAGCCTCTATCAATCCAAGGACAAAATGTATGGAAATCTTGAAGATTCAGAAGTGTTAGTCAATCTTAGAGTGGTTTCGGTCGATCTTATAGCAGAATAGAGGAGAAAACTTGTGAATACACAACCATAGTCGATCCCATAGAAGTTGTAGTCAATCCTAAGGTAGTAAAGCATGTGAAATCTGACTTTTAAGAAGCCATAGTCTATCTTTAGAAAAAGGTAGTTGACTACCTAAAGCCAGATGACCATTGCATATGATTTTCAAAAGACAAACAGCTAGTTTTTAGCTAGAATCATCTTTAACAGCTCCAAATTCTTTCTAGCATAATAAAGACTTCTCCAACATATTGTAGATGTAAAACCCCGTACCTCGTTGGACACAAATAAGACCTTATTGATAAAATAAATGATCATTTAATGCTAATTAGCATGCTAAAGACTGACGAAGGATGATTCGGAAGTAAACCGAGACATAATAATGTGTTCCAGGACCAAAGAAGGTAAGTGAAAAATTTTAGATTAAAATAATATTTTATCTAATAAAATAATATTAAAATATTAATATTTTATATGTTATCGAAATTAGTCATGAAAAATAAAATATGACTAATTCAAGTGGGGGAGAAGAAATAAAGAAGAATTTTGAAGGAAAACAACGATAATTGTGCCCGCGTGATTTTATTAAATCAAGCTAACGCCGTAAGTTAATATTTAAATATTATGGTGACACCGCGTTGAAATACGATTTCAATATTTTGGTCGTACATGTGTAAGAGAAGGAAGATAGAAGGAAATTAGAATTTTTACATGTGTTGAAAGAATTAATTTTAAAACATGAAAATTAGAAAGCGGTGTATCAAATAAAATGAAGTGGAGTGATGATATAAAAATTTAAAAGATTGTATGAGGATTTGGTTAAAAAGAGATGAGAACTTGGAGGATTAAATAGTAAATTTTTCAATGACTTGATAAAAGTTTCCAAAGAAAAGTCAAACAAATATTTTTTTTATGTGAATGAGTGGCATGACATGTGAATGAGTGGTATGACATGTAAAGTAAAAAGAAGAAATGAAGAAAAGTGTGTGTGTGTGTGGCAGATGGAAAAATTGAAAACGTTCACAAGCTTTGACTTTCCATTTCAATCCCATGTGAGTAAAAACCAACCAAGGCAAAAGCAAATGAAGAAAGAAAAGAAATGAGATGTGGGGGCCGGTCAAATGGAGATGAAAGAAAAGATAAAAGAGATAAGAAGAAAAAAATCTAGAAGGGTCGGCTAAAGGAAGAGATAAAAAGACAAGAAAAAAAATAAAAAGAAAAGAAAGGATAACAACGGTGAAAAAGAACCAAGAAAAAAGATAAAAGAGATAGAAAAAAGTCAAGAAGGGAAGCTCGGTTATGAAGAGGAAGGAAGAGGAGAAAAACCGAGCCAAAGAGGGAAGAAAAAGATTAAAAAAAAAAGAGAGAAAGATGCCATGAGGTGAGGAAGAAGAGAGCAGAAAATTTTGCACTTTGAATGAGGTTTAGGTGTTGAAAATTCAAGGGTTTTGCTGCCAAATTTTTAAGGTAAGGAAGCAAATTTCTTTTTAGGTTTTCATGGCTGTAATTGTTGAGATTTTTCTGTTAAAAATTGAGCTGGAAATCTATTGATTTTGGGGCTAAAAAACACAACTTTGGTTGTTGAAAATTGAAGCTTTGTGCCGCCAAATTGTGCAGAAAATGGTGTAGAAAAATAGTGCAAAAAATGGTGCAAAAACTTGAGCAAGAAATTGAGAAAAAAATTGTGCAGGAAATTGAGCAAAAAATTGTGCAAAAAAAGGGAGAGTTGGCTGCAAGTTGAGAGGAGGAAGAAGAGAGAGTGACGAGCTAGAAAGAATGAGAAAGAAGAACGCGGAAGAGAGAAAAAAAAAAGAAAAAAAAATGTGGGCATGACTCAAGTAGAAAATAAATAGACATGGCCCAAGTAGAAAATAAATAGGCATGGCCCAAGTGGAAAATAAGTGGGCATGGCCCAATAAAAAAAGAAATAAATAGGCTTAGCCCAAATAGGAAAAAAAAAGATTGGAGAAGCCCATGGAGAGGGGCCCAAAGGAAATGAAGGTATGGAAAAGGCCCAATGGTAAGTTAATGTTATATTTTAAGGTTTATGGGTAGTTTAATATTGTGCATATTTTGGATAAAAAATATGCAAGTTGCTTGAGAAATTTTTAATTAAGTTACTACCCATACGACTGTGTGGTTAAGCATGTTGAATTTAAATTGTTGCTAGGAAAGTTGGTCGTAGAGGCGTGCCGAACATAATACGTGACCGATAAATAGGAATAATTATATACGCGTGCGAATCAATAGTGAAGTAATATCCCACTATTATGAGATGAGTATGGGGTGTCAATTTTTAAAAAATTTTTGTATATATACATGTACGTATATTTTACGTAAAGTGAGAAATTTATGGATAGCGTGAGTTGATGGAATTTTAAGAAATTGTGAATGCAAATTATTTTTTAGAAATTATTTTGAATATATGTATATAAATTATACGTAAAGTGATTAAAATCGAGAAACAAGCTTTTCGACCCGATTTATCTCCTATATTGTGCCTTATATATTTGTGTAATGTGTATACATGATTACAAGGTTTAATTTCCATATGCTCAGTATTTTATTAACTATGCATTAAACTTTATTTTGTGAGTATAACCATAGATTTTTATGACTTTTATATTGAATATTTGGCAATAAATTTGGAATGATCCTTCAAGGATATAAATGATATTTAAGACAGTTTCTATAAATGAAATGAGATTCCTAATTTGTTTTAAAATCAAATGGCTTATGATATTATGGCATGATTGGCTGAATTGATAATTGTATTGAAAAATGTGAACTATCTGCTTTGTCTTGATAAATTGGTTAGCAATGAAATTGCTAATTCATGCTATTGAAATGTTTTATTAAATTGGTGGATTATTCACTATTGCAGTAGTCGGGTTTCCGTGGACCGGCCTATTTAGAGGTGGCATGGTAAAACCCCACTATATATATATATATATCTTTATCTCAATTGTAGAAGCGTAAAAGGTTGTCCTGAGGTATGACAGAGTTCACTTCATGTCAAACCACCACATGAAGGTGAACTCAGCTAACGCCAAGGAATGACTGTCTTTTTCAAACGTAAAAATATGGTTTTCATGTATATGAGATCTTTAATAGTCTTGGCAGATTCGGTTGGGTACCCCAGTGTAAGGTATCATTGAATACGAGTTTTTATGGCACAAGCCAAGTTTTTAAGAAGTCATAAGCCTTGTTGTTTATTTTTGATAAAATACGATTATTTTATATGGATTGAAATAAATTTTAACATTATGAATTATGTTTCTTAGCATGGTGAGAAACGGAATTAAATGGTTTTTCGTAGCTCTCCTATTAGTTTTTTGTGAAATGAATTCGTGATTCCTCGCGTATGGGCGAGCTATGATTTGTACATGATTTTAAATAATATTTGGTTTCGCAGGAGCTTACCAAATTTTATCGATTTGATTCGGAAATGGTTATTAACGTATTTTGATGCGAAAAATTTAATTGTCGCAATTGTTGAAGCTTTATAAGAAATTCTCGAATTTTTGTATAAGGCACAAAACCCCTATTTGACACAAATTGTTTCTATAATCCGGTATTTTTATATCAACTGATCTGCCGTTTACTTGTTTCCCATCTACGCCCTACTCGATGAGTTGATGATATTCACTGAGTCTATGAGACTCATACCCTTTTATTTTTCTTTTGTAGATAGGGATCAGCCTAGCGTGTAGTCATCGATGCGTTCGGTACACCGTGGATAGGTAAAGGCATCTCCTAGCATTTTATTCTGAGTCGCTCTGCTATCTAGAGTTTAGTCACATGGAATACCTACATGTTAGAGGTTAAGTTGTAGTACTTTATTTATTAAGTTGTAAACAGATTCTAAATTTTAATATAAGCATTAATTTGGAGATTATAGATTTTAATGTATAAACTTGCGAATAAAAGATAAAAAGTTTATATTAATTTTTATATTTATGGTTCAATTTAGTATATGAAAGTATCAATATTTCATGATGGTGATTGAATAAAGTGGATTAACGAGCAATCCTAGACAGGCTTGTTCGACACTTAACGAGTCTTTCCTGAAAGTCTTGAATGCTAGTAGTGACCGGAAAAGGGTCGTTATAGTAGAGATTGGAAGAATGAAGAAAAACATTAAATAATCAAGTATCAAATCCTATAAAGAAAAAAAAGAAGAAAAAAAGAAAAATTAAGCTAAAGCAAGCAAATCACATTCTTTCACATAGCGTTTAAGCTATCTTTAAACTCCAAACTCTTTTTACTTTAATTACTATCCTTTATATACATATTTTTACGTATTATACTCTTCCAACATTGTACTCACTTAGCAAAACCCATCTTTTAAAGGTATTCTTGCTATTCATTTGTCATGACCCAATTCCCGAACCATGACCGGCGCAAAGACCCAATGAGCATAGCTCACCAAGCCCAAGCAAGCCTATTTTCATTTACTTTACTTATCGTACGACCGCGTGATGCATACACACGTAATGCACCCAATGTGCACACAAAGCCAATTCACAATGGCATTATCAATAAAATATGCAAATACATACTGTTCAAGCATGTAACTTGATCATGTACATTACATGTACATATTCACAATACAAAAAGCCCATGACTTCCAGTGGAGAAATTTACAGTAAAAGAAATGGGATGCTACTGAATGCCCACCTTCTAACCAGGAGATGCACTACGAGGACTCCTCGATCTAGGGTCTAATAGTCTCCTGATCTGAAAACATGAATTTTTATAAAATGCAAGTACAAAACTCAATGAGTGAATATTAGAAGGGAACAAGCAATCTTAACTAGGAAATTTGTCAATCATGATGCACCGGTTGAAAACGAGACAGGTTTTGATCTAGCTAATATTTAAACCCTTCCCACTTAACTCGGGATTTATTCTAGCCAAATAGCAAAATCAACAATTTATCGCTGCAGCGGTAAGGCATTCTTGTTGCAGTGAAACGTAATCATAACCTGTCGCTGAACGAAGGTTTCGCTCAACCTTACTAGGGTTTCGTGTTAAACCATTTTTTCTCAATTTAAGGCAATTCGCATACCATACAATCACACATATATACACAAAGACATGAGCAATCATATACACTGCCAAGTCATCACTGTCCTTGGTGGTAAAAGAGACATTTATCTAAGCACTTGCAAGTGTTACGAATCGCTGTCCCTGCAAGCCCTTGGATGGATAAGCATGCTTCACCAAAGTTCACGCGTGAAAATTTTCAGGAATCGTGGGCGCTACGTGTCGTCGTCCCCACTTTGCTCAACTCTAAATTTCTAGAAAATTGTGGGCACTACGTATCGCCATTCCCACTTTGCTCAACTCTGAATTTCTAGAAAATTGTGGGCACTTCGTATCGCCGTCCCCACTTTGCACACCTCTGAATTTCTAGGAAATCGTTGGCACTACATATCGCAGTCCCTACTTTGCACACCATTACAAGCATGTGCATTTCCCACTTCACACGTGCACGATTATATCGAGTTCACAAAAATTTCTTAACCATACATATAAGCATCATATAGATGAGCAATATTTAGCACAATCAAATTTCACATCAATGAAATAATACTTCACAAAAAAGCTTGTTCCCATGGTACCCGTTCTTTTAAAGAAGATTGAATAAAATCATTCAAGCATTTTATTCAATAAGTTCATATTTTCCAAAACCATTTTTGAAATGCAAATTCACTCACAGTGTCGAAAATCCGGATTCTGAGTGCACTTAGATTAATAGTCCTCAAGCGTGATTCCTTTACCTTTTTCAGACGTCTTACCACCTTGACAAATAACAAAGTCGAGGAATTTACTATATTGTCCTTAAATTGATATAAACAAATTTAAATTACTAATGCTTGATATGTAATTGCAAAAATGCATCCGATTATCGCTTAATCGCGGTATCGATTAAATTCGACCGATCATCCTATTAATTGACAATTGTGTCCAAATCACCTCCAAATTAATCCATTTCTCCTCTAATATTTTAATTCATCAATCACATTTCAAATAGCTAACTTTCAGCATTTAAATCCTTTAATTTCTTCAGGTGAAAATTCGATCATTACGGTGCACTTACACCGTAATTTTTCCTAGTCACATTTCTTGCTTAATTCATCATTTTTCCAAGCCATTTTCCTTGAAATACAAACAATCCATCATTGATTCTCAAACACCAGATTCGGCCAATGAAGAACAACAAAGAGAATTAATTTTTCTCTTATATTTTTGCTCATAACCATGCTTAACTACCTCTAAACCTCAACATAGTCTAAAATCAAGCCAATCCAACATTAATATCTCTTCCATACCCATTTTTCAGAATTGAATTCATCATGATAATTCAATATTCAACCATGGAAATTAAGAACAAAAGCATGGGTAAGCTAGGTATCAAGGAGAATTAAAGAAATTTTAACTTACCTAGCTTGTTTCCTTGATTTCTTCACTTTCTCTTTGAATTTCCACTTAGGTTTTCTTGTTTTTCCCTTTGTTCTTCCCTTGTTCTTGTTGCTGGTTGCTTAAGCCGAATATGGTGAGGGAATTGGGGATTTAATGGGCTGATTTTTAAAGAAAATAATAAAATAATCAAGCATGCGACGTGTCACATGCTTATTGGCTCATTTTTTTAACTTTTTGACTTTTTCTTCTAAATTTTCCACCACGATTATTCTTGTATTTATCCAATCCTACCACAAATGAAATCCCTTGGTCTTGACAAGTGTTGAGGCAAAAAATTTACCGATTTGCCCCTGGAATGAAAAAATTACAATTTTATCTCTATACTCCGAATAACTATTCTAAGTCATTCTGTGGGTTTCATAATTTTTAAATTCCTCTTAGAATTTCTATTTGAACTAGTTCAAGGCTCGATTTAACTTGGTCGTACCACTCGGTACAATACCATCTTTTAATCGAGCTTGATAGGGTCTCACATCAAAATTTGTAAAAGTTATGGTTTCATTCGAAAATAGCCATATATCGATTATGGTTAAGCCTAGAAAAAGCCACTATATGGGTTATGGTTGAACCAAAAAAAACGAAATAGTGTGTTATCACTTGATCCCATGACAAAACTATTGGAAGGGTTATCGTTTGATCTTATTAAAAAGTTGTTATAAAGGTTATTGTTTTATCCCATGAAAAAGCCATTATGACAAATTTGCTTCATCCCGTTAAAAAGCATGATTCCTTAAGTGGATTTGAAACTCCTTAGCTTGCTAAAGGAGAAGACATAGGTATTTGAGAAAGTCGAACCTCTACAAAATTATTGTGTCGTCATTTTCATTTTGACTTTAATTTGTTGCATTTTATTTAAAGAAAACCCAATTTCACAAATTGCTTGTGTTTTTTACACATTGACTTGCTTCTTTGTCAAATCCTTTTTCATCATTACAACTTGTCCATCTTTCGTTGAAAAGTTTTTTTGAAATATACTTTTTAAGTTTTTCTTCGTCTAAAGTTCATTCAAAAATGTTTTAAGCATTTCGTAAGTGATTTTAAATCTATCTTCAATTGCTTTTGACTTAAACCAACATTGTTACTCTTTTCTAAAGTCTTAAATAAACCCCTTTTCGCTCTTATGGTAGATATTTTCTAGTCTTGGTTTGACCACTTTTTTTCTACAATTGGCTAAAACACCACTTGCACTCTTCAAAAGCTATCTTTTGATCTAGGATTGACTATGGCTTCACTATAGTCGACTATAGCTAATTAATGTTAATTTTTCAAAATTTTTAATGTTTAATTCACCTTTACCCCATCTTTTGGACATTTTTGTCACTTGTTCATTGAGCTAACATTTCTAACATTTTGCATGTTGGTTGTGTGTGTTTAGGTTTTGTCACTTTAGGGAGTGTTGTTAGGTGGTTAGTTGCATAGTTAGGAATTGGACTCATTGGAAGAATTGTGTATATTACTCCATGGTGGGAAAAATGATTAATGGGATCAAAGTAGAGCTTGCAGGTGTACATTAACCACTATTCAGGTAGGTTTTAGAATAATAGGAGAAATGGTAGGTAAGACAATAAATGTTGTTCTTAGTGTTAGGGTTTTAGGCTAGGTTTATTGCCCTAGTCTTGATCCACTAGCTATAGGTAAATGTCAAGACCCAATTCTCGGGCCATGACCAGTGCAAAAACCCAATGAGCATAGCTCACTAAGCTCAAGCAAGTCTATTTCTATTTATTTTACTCCACGTAAGATCGTGTGACGCATCCACACGCAATGCACCCAGTGCACATAAAGCCAATTCCTAATGACATTATAGATAAAATATGTACATACATACCAGTCAAACATAAACTTTGACAATGTACATTACATGTACCTAACCACAATCCAAAAGGCCCATGACTTCCAGCAGAGAAATTACAAGAAAAACGGGCAACTATTGAATGCCAGACACCTACCAGGAGATGAACTACAGTGATCCTGCGATCTAGGAATCTACAATCTCATGATATGAAAACATGAATTTTTGAAAGCGATGAGTACAATACTCAGTGAGTGAACATTAGGTGGAAACAAGCAACAATATCCAATAAGGATTTTAAACCATGATGCACACATTTGGAACAAAACCATTTTGATCCAATTTAGTATCAAACCCCTTCCCTCAATTCAAATTAATTTACAATGAATGAGTATTCAATTTCATACACAGACACACAGGTGAATACAATATCACCACTATCTCACCAGCTCATGTGCAACCCCCACATCGCGCACATAGCTGAAGTTATTGTGTGCATTCCCCCACATCGTGCACATAGCTAGTTATCGTGTGCATCCCCCCACATCGTGCACAAGCAATATCATTCTCCATAAATTCCTCATCCATCATTACCGACATATGCTCCCCCACATCGTGCACATGTACGGTTATAATTATCACACAATATTATTTGTCAATACATATCACACATCAACACATATATAGCAGCATATTATAAAGCACATGAATTCATGCCTTTATGCATATCACAATTCACACATCAAAATATTTTTATCAAAGGCTTGTTTCTAGGCACGCATTTTAAGAAATTCAAATAAAATCATTCAGATTATCCATTTCAATACACGTACATTTTCCAAAATAATTTGAAATGCAAATTCACTTACAATGTCGAAAATCTGAATTTTGGGTGCACTCGGATTAATAGTCCTCGAGCGCGATTCCCTTACCTTTTTCGGACGTCTCACCACCTTGACACAGAATAAAATTAGGGAATTTGTTATATTGGTGTTAATTAAGTATAAAATTAACCTAATTTCTATATGGATGCTTAGAATACTCGGTCAATCACTTAAACGTGGTGTTGACCTAATTCGGCCGACTGCCCGATAAATTGGCCAATGCGTCTGATTTGATTCCAAATTTCACCATTCTTTTTCTAATACCTTAATTCACCACATACCATTTAAATAGTGCCAATTTCAGCATTAAAACTTTTCCATTTCTTTATGGAAAAATTCAGCAATTACAGTGCATTAGCACTGTAATTTTTCCTACTTAACTTTTTCACCTTAAATCGTCAATTTCCAATTCATTTCATTTCAAATGAAATGATTTCATTTGAAATGAAACCATTTCATTTTCCAAACACAACCTATGATATTCGGCCTTGAAAGATTCATGGGGAAAATCAAGTTTTTTCTTACAGTTTTGCTTACTAACATGCTAACCTATCTCTAAACACTAACATAGTCTAGAATCAAGCCAATCCAACATTAAATCCTCATCCATACCCATTTTTCAGAATTGAATTCATCATTATAACTCAATATTCAACCATGGAAATCAAGAACAAAAGCATAGGTTAGCTAGGTATCAAGGAGAATTAAAGAATTTCTAACTTACCTAGCTTGTTTCCTTGATTTCTTCACTTTCTCTTTGATTTTCCACCTAGGTTTTCTTGTTTTTCCCTTTGTTCTTCCTTTGTTCTTATTGCTGGTTGCTTAGGCCAAATATGGTGAGGAAATTAGGGATTTAATGGGCTGATTTTTATAGAAAATGATAAAATAATCAAGATGCCACATGTCATATGCTTATTTGCCCATTTTTTAACTTTTTTGACTTTTTCTTCTAAATTTTTCCACCACATGATTAGTCAAAGTCAAGATGTAAATAAAAGATGACCATGGCTGGAAAAAATGTTCTGGTGGTGGAAAATTACAGTTTTGCCCCTGAGATAGCAAAATTACGATTTTACCTTTATACTCTGAAATGTACCGGAATCACATTATTTCTACTTTTCAACCTCAAATAACACTAATATTCATCAATATTAACCAAATGGGGCAAAAATCTTTTCAAAAAAATTATTGTTTAGTCTTCCAATGGTAAAATTACCATTTTGCCCTTGTGCTCTAAAAATATCGAAAATCACAATTTTTCGCTACTAAACATCATTTTATACTCCAATAATCATAATTATATTTTATATAATTATTTTTAGTCCAATGTGATCAAATCTTGGCTAAAAATCTCCATTTTATCATTAAATGGTAAAATGACCGTTTCGTCCCTACTCGGTCAATTTTCCTGATGGACTCCAAACTGGACCTTGAACTCCGAATCACTATTATAAGTCATTCTGTGGGTTTCAGAATTTTCAAATTCCTCTTAGAATTTCTATTTGAGCTAGTTCAAGGCTCGATTTAACTTAATTGTACTGCTAGGTACAATTCCAGCTTTTAACAAATTCGACAGGGTCTCACAGTAAATGGCCTTGAGTGTTCATTATTGATGAAATGGTAACCATAAAGGAGTTGGTTTGTGAGACCCTGTAAAGCTCGTTAAAAGACGGTAGTGTACCGAGTGGTACAACCAAGTTAAATCGAGTTTCGAACTAGTTCAAATAGAAATTCTAAAAGGAATTTGAGAATTATAAAACCCACAGAATGATTTAAAAGAGTGATTCGGAGTTCAAGGTCTAATTTAGAGTCAATCGAAAAAATTGACCGATTAGGAAAAAAATGGTCATTTTACCATTTAAGGATGAAATGGAAATTTTTAGAAAAGATTTTGACTGCATTTGATCAAAATTGATTATATGGAGTATAATATGAGGTTTGGTAGTAAAAAATTTTAAATTCCCAATATTTTTGGAACATAGGGGCAAAACGGTAATTTTGTCGCTTAGGGGGTAAATTAGTAATTTTTTGCCCCAACACCTGTCAAGACCAAGGAATTTTATTCATCATGGAGATGGATAAATATGAGAATTTTGTGGTGGAAAATTAAGTAGAAAAATTCAAATATATAAAGTATAAAAAGAAAAATAGACTAATCACAAAGTGACACTTGGCAAACTTTATTATTTTATTATTTTCTATAAAAATCAGCCCATTAAATCCCCATTTCTCTCCCCATATTCGGCCACAGGAAGAACAAAAGGAAGAAAAGGGAAAAACAAAGAGAAAACAAAAACCTAGGTGGAAAAATCAAGGGAAAAGTGTGAAAATCCAAGGAATCAAGTTAGGTAAGTTGAAATTTCTTTAATTTTCCTTGATATCTACATTACCCATGCATTTCTTTTCATTTTCTATGGTTGAGAAGCATGATTTCATAATAAATTTAATTCTGATCAAATGGGTTTGATGAGAGAAATGATGTTGGAATTGGTTGATTTTGAGCTATGTTGATGTTTAGAGATAATTAAGCATGTTTAGAAGCAAAACCGTAAGAAAAATGTTCATTTTCCCTAGAGTTCTTCATTGGCCGAACCTACTATGTTGTGTGTGTTGATGGATTGATTCTTGTTTCAAGAAAAATGGCTTAGAAAATGATGAATTAAAGTGAGAAAATTAAATAGGAAAAATCACGGTGTTAGTGCACTGTAATGGCTGAATTTTTCCATGAAGAAATGGAAAGGTTTTAATGCTGAAATTGGCATTATTTAAATGGTATTTGGTGAATTGAGGTATTAGAAAAAGAATGGAGCAATTTGGAGTCAAATCGGACGCGTTGGCTAATTTATCGAGTAATCGACCGAATTAGGTCAACATTGTATTTAAGCGATTAACCGAGTATTCCATGCATCCATATAGGAATTAGGTTAATTTTATACCTAATTAACACAAATGTAGTGATTAAATTATTGTGCAATTTGTCAAAGTGGTGAGCCCTCGGATAAAGGCAAGAAAATCACACCCGAGAATTAGTAGTCGAAGTGCTCGAATTCGACTCTCGAAAAATTGTGAGTGAACTTGCATTTCAACTATTTTGGGAATTCTAATTAAGTTGAAATGAAATTCTTGAATTATTATATATGGTTTTCATTTAAAAATGAGTCCCGAGAATAAGCCTTTAATGAAATATGATTGTGTTGAATCTATGTGACTCTATATGATCCTAATATGTATTGTTAATGAAATTTGTGAAATTAATGTAACTGTGCACGTGTGGAGTGGGCTATGCACATGCCTGTAATGGTGTGCAAAGTGGGATGTTGAGTGATACCCCTTGCCTAGTGCTTTGAGAGATCTCTGCCCAGGAGCTTGGTAGCCACGCTGAGTGATACCGCTTGCCAAGTGATACCGCTTGCCAAGTGCTCTGATAGTTATTTCTTTTACCACTAGGGACGATGAAGTCCTGGCGGTGTATGTGTTTGCTCATGATTTTATGTATATATGTGTAATTGTATGGTATGCGAATTGTTTTAAATTGAGGAAAAAGGGTTTAACACAAATCCTTCGTATGGTTGAGCGAAACCCTCGTTCCGTGACGGGTTATGATAACGCTTCGCTGCAGCAAGAATGCCTTCCCGCTACAGCGATAAATCGTCAATTTTGCTATCTTGCTAGAATAAATTCCAGGTTAAGTGGAAAGGGTTTAAATATTAGCTAGATCAAAATTGTCTCGTTTTCAATCAGTGCATCATGATTATCAAATTTCCTGGCTAATATTACTTGTTCCCTCTAATATTCACTCACTGAGTTTCGTACTCACTGTTTTAAAAAAATTCATATTTTCAGATCAAGAGACTATTGGATCCTAGATCGATAAGTCTTCGTGAGTTCGTCTCCTGAGTATGTGTCTGGCATTAGATAGTAATCCCTTTTCTTGTAAATGTCTCCGTTGGAATTCCAGGGTCATTTTGTATTGTGAATATGTGTATGCAATGTAAATTGCTAAATACATGACCGGAATAGTACATGTATATTATTGCTAATAATGCCATTGTGATTTGGCTATGTTCACACCCGGGGAAGTGTGTGTGTATGCATGATTTGATAAATCTATGAAGCAACGTAAATGGATAGGCTTGCTTGGGCTTGGTGAGCTACGCTCATTGGGCTCTTACGTCGGTCATGGCCCGGGAAATTGGGTCATGACATGGTTCAAGGAAAATGGTATTAAATAGTGGTGGCAAATGGGCAGGTCCAGAATAAGTCATTTTATGTATGGCTCACAAGGTTCAAGTTATTTCTGATATAAGTTGTTACAACTTCAGATCATTTATAGCTAGAGTCATATTGTATTCAGATTCGGGTTAGAATGACACTAGTAATTAATTTTGCATTTTTAGTGTAAAGTTTGAGCTATTATAGTTTTAGGATGGATCAATTCATATTCATGTTGTTTTAGATTTAGATTCTTTCAAGTTCGAACCATTTCAAGTTCAAATCATTTTAAAATTGAGTTTTTTCAAGATTAGTTAATTTAAGTTTAATGAGGTTCAAATTCAAGTTTTTTTTAAATGAGTTTTGGGTTCAAGTTCATCTTGTTACCTTTAATACAAAAGATTGTCAAACTTGTGGCCAAAATGGGGTAGTGGGGTTAAAGATAAGGTTATATGCTCTAACAAGGAGTAATTATATAGTGTTAGAAATATTTGAGAAGAAGGAAGAGTATGACTTTGAGGGCATGAATTGTCACTTTCCTTAAAGTATTTCTTTCAACCTCCAAGATACAACAAAGTCCTCAACACACTTATCAAAATTATGAAAATGGAAGTATAAGAACATTGTTTATAATAAACGAACGTATGCCTTTTCATGTAAACAATCCTTTCTTTTCATAAGATGACTATTCAAAAGTTGTCTTTCCTATAAAGAGTCATTTTTTTTTTAACAAGATGACTATTCAAAAGTTGTTTCCTTTCATAATACAACTATTCATAAAATCATATTTAATAACCTTTGATAATACAACTATTAAAAAGTTATATCTAATAAGATAATTAATTATAACTTTTTTAGTCACAACTTTTCATTAATAAGACCAAAGTTAACAAACTATCTAACAATCTCCCACTAGTTTGAGCTGTTGGTTTTCTTATGAAATATATGTATATATATATATATATTATTATTGCTTTTCACACAAACAAATATTACGCATACTAGAAGATATCTCTCGATTTGAACCATCAATTAGTGAATATATCTCAGAACCCTAATGAAGTAGACGTTGTTTGCAAATTAAACCTCAATTCCTAGTGTTAGAATTGACTATAGATCCAACATAATATTTATTTATATTTTTGTAAATGGTCATTCACTTTTAACATTATAATGGCCATGTGCTTATTCTATTTATAATCAACATTTACAAGAGAATCTCTAATTTCTTTTTGTTGAAGCAGCATTACTCCTTATGTGTATATAAATGGAGTTTTTCATTAATGTCCCCATTGCTTTAGACATTTTCTTTCCATAATATAAAACTCCATTAAAAGTATAAACTCACCTTTTATACGCAATAGACTGCACTATTTTCAAACAAGATTTTGAGGAATGAGTTCTAATGGTGCACCATAGACACATAACAATAACTTGTTTTTACCCATTGAACTTTGTAATTAAAGGTTATTAATAAAAAGTTGGGTTCTTGCTATTGGTGTCTAATAAGGGTTTTAAACACATTCCTCTTGTAGTACTATTTATCAAATCCCTTGGTAAACCTTTTGTTAAAAGATTTGCCAAATTGCTTGCAAATTTAACATATGTTATGATAATTACCCCACTAGAGATCAATTCTTTAATATAATCATGTCTTAAACTAATATTTCTAGATTTTCCATTATAGACATCACTATATGCTTTAGACATTGTGGCAACATTATCACAATATAAGGAAATGGCCAGCATTGGTTGTGGCCACAACTCTATATCTAATAACAAATTTCTCAACCATTCTACTTTTTTTCCTACTGCAGCTAAAGCTATAAACTCATACTCTATTGTTGAATGTGAAATGCAAGTTTGTTTCTTAGTTGACCAACCAATGGCACCACCTCTTAGTGTAAATATCCATCCCGAAGTAGACTTATTATCATTTGCACTAGTAATCCATCTTGCATCAAAATGTCCTAATACTCATGGATAATCTGAATAATGTAAGCCAAAATTTTAGTTTTTTCAAGATATCCAAGAACTCTCCTAATGGCTTTCCAATGAACTTTACTAGGCCTACTTGTATATCTTGATAATTTGCATATTGCAAATGCAATATCTAGCCTAGTGCAATGCATAGCATATTTAATATGTCCAATAGCACTAGCATATTCAAGTTGTGCAATTGCTTGGTCACCATTCTCATTCATTTTGATACTTGAGTTATATGGAGTACTAATTTCCTTTATATTGAGATGTTTAAATTTATTGATCAATTTTTTAATATAGTGACTTTGATTAATAACATAACCATTGTTATGTTTTTTAACTTTAATACCTAAAATGGTATCAACCTTGTTCAAATCCTTCATTTTAAATACAAAGTTTAAATATTTCTTTGTTTCATTTATATCGATCATGTCATTGCTAAATATTAGCATATTATCAACATAAAGGCATATTATTACTCCATAATCGTTGGTAAATTTGAATAACCACACTTGTTTGCCCCCATTATGTTTAAAACTATAAGACAATATGGATAAGTCAAATTTCTCATGCCATTATTTATGAGCTTGCTTTAGCCTATAAGTGATTTAACCAATTTACAAACTTTTCTCTCATTTCCAAGAAGTATAAAACCTTTTGATTGTTCCATATATACTTCCCTCTTTAAATCACCATTTAAAAAGGTTGTTTTAACATCCATTTAATGTATATGCAATTTATAAATAGAAGCTAGTGCTATAAGTGTTCTAATTAATGTTATTCTAGCTACTAAAGCATATATATCAAAACAGTCTATGCCTTCCTTTTGTTTGAAACCTTAACAACTTATCTTACTTTAAAGGTTTGTATAGAACCATCAGTATTATATTTTCTTCTAAACACCCATTTCCATCCAATTGGTTTAGAACCTAAAGGTAAATCAACTAAGACCCATGTATTATTGAACATTATTGAGTCCATTTCATCATTTACAACTTCTTTCCAAAAAGCTGAATCTCTTGAAAACATTACTTCACTAAAAGTTTTGGAGTCTTTATCTATACTTAAGTAAAATTGGTGTTTTATTCAGTACATTGGTTCTATCTCTTTTAACTAGAAAAACAATTGAATCTAGAGAAACGTAATCAAAACTAAATGTTTCTCTTTTCTCAACCTTTGACTTCTTCTTGGCTTAATAGATTCGTTAATTCCTATTCTTTTTTCATCAACTATTGGAGCCATTTCAACTTGCTTTTCATTTTCAAAATTAATAGTATTATAAACAAATTTATTTTCAAAGAAATCAACATGTATAGATTCTAGTATAACATTAGAATTTAAATCAAGTAATCTATATGCTTATGAATTTTGTGCATAACCAACAAAAATACTTTTGAAGCCTCTAGGTCCTAATTTTGTTTTATAAGGATCGTGACTTTATAATAAGCTGTACACCCCTACACTTTAAAATAATTCAAATTTAGCTTTCAGCCATTATTTCATAATTCATATGGTGTCATAAGTAATTTCTTTAAAGGAACTCTATTACTTATATAACATGTCAAAAGTGCTTCTCCTCAAGGATTAAAAAGAGCATTTGCATTTAATAACATACTATTTACCATATTAACCAAAGTTCTATTTTTTCGTTCTTCTAATCCATTATGTTAAGGTGCATAAAGAGCTGTTCTTTGATGAATTATTCCATTATCTTTACAAAATAAGGAAAACGAATCTAGAAAATATTATCCTCCTCTATCACTTTGAAGAATTTTAATCTTCTTTTCTTTTTTATTTTCAACTACAATTTTAAAGTCTTTAAATTTGTCAAATATTTCAACTTTTATTTTCATTAAAAAAACATTAGTGAAACAAGAATAATTATTAATGAACGTTATAAAATACATTTTCCCTCTCTTTGTTAGTAAGCCATTTAGTTCACAAATATCAGAACGTACAAGTTCTAATATTTTAATTTTCTTTTAACTTTTGGAAAATGTTTCTTACTCATTTTTGCCTCAATACAAATTTCACATTTTTCAAATTTTGACAAGAAATATAACCATGCTTTGACATAAAATTTAAAGATTGAACATTTCAATGACCTAGTTTAGCGTGCCATAAATTAAAAGAATACTCAATAATATAAGCAAAATAATTATTCATTTCATTGATAATAAGTTTGAACATTCCGTCACAAGAATATCTTTTTCCAACAAATAAAACATTTTTCAATAGGACAACCTTATTAGATTCTAGTACAATCTTAAAACCATACTTACACAATAGATGTGCAAATACAAGATTTTTTCTAATTTCAAGAATATGAAATACGTTATGCAAAGTTAATTTCTGCCATGAGGTAAATTTTAACTCAACCGTTTCTTTGCCAAGCACCTTACAAGATTATGGTTCCCTGTTAGAATTTCTTTTGGTCTCTTAAGTCTTCATACCTCTTAAATTGCCTTTTGTCATTGCAAACATGAATAGTAGCATCAGAATCTAACCACCATTCTGAATGTTATGTTACAATAGCCATGTTGACTTCGATAACCATTCCAATATGCATTTCAGCCACCATTGCAATAAGCTTTTTAACATCACATTTAACAAGGTTTACCTTATTTCCAAAACTAGAAGCAACAATCTTGCTTTCAAGATTTTCAAAATTTCTGAAATTGCACTCCTTGATAAAATGTCCTTTATTTCCATAATGATAACACATTTTATCACCCTTATATTTCTTGGATTTCTTGAAGTCAATTTTCTAGACTTTATTTCTTTTCAAATCTCCAAAACCCTTTTTCTTTTTCACTAATGAGGTTTATATTTGACCTAAGAATGAGCGCATCTCTAGCATGATTTTCTGCCTCAATATACAAACAAGTTTGAAACTCTTCGATATTAAAATTTTTTGGAGAATGCAAAATTTTTTTCCTATATCCATTCCAAGAAGATGGAAGTTAGGACAAAATTACTCCCACTCGAAATGAGTCAAGAATTTTGATTTCTAGTTCACTTAATTTAGAAGCCAAAATTCATAACTCATATCCTTAATCCATAATTGTTTTGGTATCCGTCATGGTAAAGTCGAAGTATCTCAATGCAAGAAATTTATCCATAACTTTTTTTCTCTTTTTTGTATGTTTCTTCAAGTGCAATCTAGATTTTCTTTGCTGAAGTCTTATGTCTGAAGAGATCATACAATCGATTAGTGAGAGAATTGATAATGTATTCATGACATATAAACTCATCATGTTTCCATTTTTTCATGTTAACATTAGCAGCGGTTGCAGTAGCAGTTGTTGTTGCAACTGTGTTTCTAGAAAGTGTTGTTGCTTCTGCTGATGTGATCCCTTCTAGAATTGATAATTGATCCATCTAAAGAACATAATAAATTTTCAATGTGGTTAATAGGAATATCATCTTGTCCCTCCATCTGGTGAAATATGTTCCATCGAATTTGTCGAGTTTGATCACGTCTTGATTTAGGAAGTGAACTTTCACACTTGAATCTAACGCAATCTCCATCACAAAACAATTGCGAAAAATGTTTAAAATAATACCTTAAGATTGTTAGAAATATTTGAGAAGAAAGAAAAGTATGACTTTGTGGGCGTGAATTGTCACTTTCCTTAAAGTACTTTTTCAACCTCCAAGATATAATAAAGTCCTTAACACACTTATTAGAATTGTAGAAATGATAGTATAAGAACGTTGTTTATATAGTAAACGAACGTAAATGTCTTTTCATGTAAACAATCCTTTCCTTTCATAAGATGATTGTTTAAAATTTGTCTTTCCATGTAAACAGTCGTTTCTTTTAATAAGATGACTATTCAAAAGTGTTTTCTTTTATAATACAACAATTCATAAAATTATATTTAAGAACTTTTGATAATACAATTATTAAAAAGTTACATCTAATGAGATAATTAATTACAATTTTTAGTCACAACTTTTCATTAATAAGACCAACATTAACAAACTATCTAATATGTAGTGGTGTTGATTATTATGGAACCATGATGGTATGCATTTGAGGACAGATGAGGCTAATTTCAGTGCAAAATCTGCAGAAGATATATTCAAAAGATTGGCAGATGGGGCTACAATAGGATAGTCATTAGGAAAGTTGTTAGTTGTGGATGCAACTAGGGCTTGATGAAGTATTTGGGAGATGCAGTTGGAGTATAATTATCAGCTGGTTAGGTTGACATGGTCGTTGTTTCACACAAACATCACCAAATGTTGAGGTCATTGAAAGGTGGGACTTAAGCTCGAGATGAGGTGTCTGAACTTGCAAAGAAATGGGACAATGAAGGTTCCCCAATGATTAACTGCCCTGTCCAATACTTGAGTTAGTAACGGCTCACAGGGGGAGGAGAGAAGAGCAAAGGGGAAAGGATGAGACAATGGAGAAGAGAGAGAAAGAGTGTGTGAGAGTGAACAATGAGTCATACTTGGGATGATGCACTCCGTTGTCCTGTATAGGTAGTTATCTTTTTCTTGGTAGTTGGCTACTGCTGGGAGCTATTCACCTTGTCCTTTCTAAGGATAGGTGGAGTTGGTTGCTAAAACCAGGCAGTCACCTCCCTGTAAGTGGTCGTATGGACTCCTTGATAACTTGACCTTTAAGCTTGATCAAAACATATGAAAATAAATGCATTAAAAACAATTTTGCCCCTTGGACCGACGATAGTATTGATTATTAAGTATACAACTAAGAGCTATGCACCCTCGAAAGGTTTATAATGAAAGCATCATCGTATGTCTCGCAAAGCAAATACGTTTGTTTTGCCTAGATCATGATCAAGCTGTATCATATTTTAAAACAAATGTTTTCTTGGACTATCATTGGACCTCGATACCTCATAGTTTTCAGGAGTCGAAGTCTTTATGGATGATTAAATAAGGATTCAAAAATTTCCCAAATTCTCAATTTGAATGGCAGTCCGATAGACTCGAATAGCAGAAACTATATTTTTGTTCAATTTCAAGGTATCTCTTTTATCTAAAGTCGAACTAACTCAGATAAATGTTCATTTTCCAAAACAAAAAAAATTCATGTCATTTATAATTAGTAATGATTAAGTTATTTCTAATTTTATATGGCTTTATTAGTAACTAATTAAAAATTTTCAACACGAAATTATTAATTTTTTTTATTGAAATATTAATTATTTACTGGACTACATAATCAATTCTCTCAAGTATCATCTCTTAGATGGATTTAATATTTTTTCTGTCTATGAGGTGCATTTATTTGAGGTGAATGCATGAGCTAGCATTCTAATTAATATATTCTCAGCCTTTCTGTACTCATATTGAATAAATGCTGTCGAGTTTACGACTGATTTACTTACAATCCAGTGCCGATTTTGAGCCGTGGAACTGTGATCCGCCTTCAAAACTCAGCCTATACAGCAGTAGTCTCTATTAAATTATGATGAAAGAGATATTAAAACACACTGCCACATTTAATATTTAATATTAAAGCACTTGAGTATCTACTTAATGATAATTTAAATAGTTGGTTTGATTCTTACTTCCAAAAAATAAAAAAAGAACTCCATACACTGTTTTAAGGTATAATGATTCTCACTAATAATAAGGAAAATGTCTTGAATATACATGTCCCATGAATATGAAGCCTTGAGTTAGTATGGCTCTGCGTGGCATAACATGATAATTAAATTTGATTACGTTAGTTAAAATGAAATTTCTTAATTATTAAAGGACGTTTGATACGAGAAAAATAATATTTCTTGTAATGTGAATGATAAAATTATATTACCATATTTGGTAATAAAAAAACTAATGCAACGTGACATTCCCTCTATTAGAAACAATTATAAATCTTCAGGCGGCCTCTATTTTAATCAGATCATGCCAATGATTTCAAGAAAAAAAAAATCATGGTGATGAGTAATCAATAATATCTCGGCTAATTTACACATTAACAAGAGAGAGAAGAGGCATTGGCAGTTATTGAATGATTTGTTGTGAATAATTTCACTTGATTGGTGGCATTGCAAGGAATGATTGGTTTGGGTCAAGCAAATGATGGTATATTATGGAGGCCAACCTGACACAGCCACCCACCTAATTGTTTATTTTGTTTGCTTAAATGCACACCATGTTATACCTGTATCTGTAACATCTTATTAGGCAAGTCCAGCCCTCCACAAACCAAAACAGGGTTATTATGTTAATTTACTGTTGCCTCCATCCCTGTTCTTTGTTAGAGGCCAAAGACTAAGAAACTTTCCTTCTTCTTCTTCTTTTTCTTATTATTATTATAGAAATTTTATACTAAAAATTTTAAGTCTTTCTATAATATTAATTTTTATAATTTTAACATATAAATTACAATATTTACGAAGAAAGATGGATATTTAATTTGAAACAAAGAGAATATATATTTTTTTTATTTTGAAAAAAATGGATATTATTTTCAATCATCTTGAAATAGTACAATGGATATTTAATTTGAAATGAAAAAAAAAATTATATTTAGTTGACTTACACTGGATGACGTTATAAAAAAATCATCATATTTAAAAATTTAAAATTTAATTGATTTTGCTTACATTTTACATTAAATTGTCTTATTATAAATTGATTTATTTTGTGTTTAGGGTTTAGGATTTTATTTGATTATAAATTAATTTATTTTGGGTTGAGGTTTTAGGATTTAAAGTTTAAAATAGTAAATGTACTACACTTTGTGTTTGAATATTTGAAAGTGAGGAAAATAGAAAAAAAAAAAAAAAGAGAAAAGGAACAACGGGATTGAATTGTTTTTCTTAGTTGGAAAGAGGAAACAAGAGAAGAAGATGGAAGTGGAAAGACATAGACATCACATCCAAAAGAATTATATAAATCACTTCCCAACTCATTTATGAGAATGGGAATCAATTGCTATACAATCCAATTCCTATCCTTTTATAAATGAAAGAAAAATGAATGAAAGTTCTTTATTTAGTAATAGTGTACATCTTTTACTCAAAACGTTGGGTTATTTTTTTTTTCAAATTATAAAAATTATGTTTAAATATTATTTTATTATTTTTGTTGATTCTCTTTTATATCATATAGCTCGAAAAATTAATTTCATTTTCTTTGTTTCTCATATTAGAGATGTTCATTGATCGGACTATCCACCGAGGTCCATGAGTCTAAGTTATCGCGGGAGGGCTTGGGCTTTAAAGCTCAACCAAACTAAAGTAACTTATTTTACGAATAAATATTAAATTTCGCTGCCTCGCTTCATTTTGTTTATTCTTTATTGATTTTTTAGTCAAATAAACTCAGCTTTGATAATTATTTTTAACAAAACCGTAAATTTAAAAAAAAATTAAAAATAAGATTTGGAAATCTTGAATTTCAAACTTTTCGAAAATTATGTTTTGAAAATTTTATTTTATATGATTTTGTTAAAAAAATCAAAACTAAATTTGCTTGACAAAAAAATCAAATAGAAACATACAAAATAAGACAACAAGAGTATTAACTATTAATATAAAATTATATTTTATCTATTTTAACAATAAAATAATAATTAAATGAATAAATTAAGCCGAGCTCAAGCTCTACTTTATAAAACCTAATTCGATCCATGGACAAGTCTATCGTGTAATAAACTTTCTTTCTTTTCAATTTCCCTTTTTTTTTTTCAGGCTTAGGATCAAAGGGTAAGTATGCATAAAGTTAGGATTGTTTCTCTCAACAAATTTGGCTACAAGGTAGGCTACTTCTATTATCGCAAGAATTGTATTTCTGTATAACCGTTGCTTTCAATGATGCAATGTAGTTAAGAAAACACTTTTTTTGAGGGTTGGATTTTGGAAGTGTGAAATTTTACAGAAAGTTTTATTTGTTATTAATAAGTTTATGCTTTAATCTCGATAACTAGAGCACTTACATATTTAATTTAATTGAAGGTGTATGTAGTGATATTTTTTACTTTTCAGGTAGTGTTATTTGAAAATAAAATAATAAGTAATATTTTAATTAATAATAATTAGTTTATTTTTAATTATAAGAATTTATTTAATTTAAAATAAAAATTTAAGAATTTAATTGAACGAAATAAAAGAAATATTTATTTGAATTTTTTAAAATAATTAAAAATTTTTTTTCAAATATTGTGTCTAAAATAAATTATACATGATAAAAGAAAAAACTCAAATACAACTTAGTGTCAAATACAGCAGAAGAAAACATAGGTCACTTACCACATAGAAATCCATTGCTAGGACATGCATAGAGGGGTTTGTTGATATCAGAAATGTTCTCTTTGTTACTAACCAAGGTAAAGCCTAACATGATTGGCCCGTTATTCCATTACACCGAAACCAGAGACAAAAAGATTCTAGCTTCCAAGTGGCAATGGGATGCTCAACTTAAATGGCTCCAGGTGGAAGGAGTTTTGCTTTGCCAATTGCCACCCAAAGGAAAGCAAACCCTCTTGTTTAATTTAATTGAAGAATAAAGAGGCAGAGGCTGTACCGGAGTCTTTTATTTAGTGATGTGAAAGTTGATGCACCTACTTTTTAGCAAAAAAGCCCAACAAGAATTAAATGAAGCCACTTAGCCTACAAATTGAGGTCTTTCCTCTACACCTCGCTGTAACAACAGCAACTGCGGTTTTTAATTTGGGCAAATCTGTTGTAAGTTCAGAGGAAGAGTTAGAGTAGGATCAATGCAGAGGTAGAGGTCGACAATTCCCAGGATTACTCTGCCTAGCTGAATTCCTTTGACATTGCTTGCCAAACTGGCTGGAGGAGATTTAGATTTTTAATATGAACAGAAAGTAATGAAGTTTGATTGTGACTGAATTTTCAACAATGTTAGGTTGGCAAAAGTCTATCTACAAGTTCAGCGGGTTAGGGAGTTTGACAAAGTGCATGCAGAAAAATTCCCAGATTGAAAGTTGAACAAAAGTGCAGCAGTAGTGATAATAAATTATATGACACACGCAGAAAAATCTCTAATAAGCAGCTGCAATAGAGGATAATAGAAGCGAACCCTGTTCACAAATGGTACGGTTTATACTATTTTGATGGAGGAGATTACCTTCAAATCCTCATATCAGGGTTGGCTCAGAAAATATTTTAGGGGCTAACTAAAATGTCCAACAAAGCAGTGGCGCTCAGCCTTTAGTTTACACCCAAGGAGAGAGAGAGAGAGAACAAATAGTGTAATAATCAAAAAATAAAAGACAAAAGCCATTCAAAGGGCAACAAGAAAAAGGTTAGTCAAAGCAGGGATGCACAAAGACAATGGGAGATGAGTGGTTTTTTGTTTGCTTCAAACCTGTTACAATGTTCACATATTAACTGCAAATACACTGCACAATACTCTTCCATCATCATCTAGCATCCATATGTATCTATTTTGGTGTTTTGGATGCAATAAGGACAGGCTGGAAGGATCCAAAACCCAACCCCACTTCCATTAATTATTTGTGGGGAGACTATCCTCTCTTCTCTCTCTCTCTCTCTCTGAGTGATATTTCCACACATAAAAAAAAATACGAATAAAAAAGCTTACAAAAAGCAGAAATAAAGAAGCCTTGGTTTCTTTCCTTTTTTTTATCTCCGTTCCTTGCTGCCTCTGCTAAGCATCTTTACCTTACTTTTTTCTCTGTTCTTTTGCCTCTCTCCCTCTTATTCTTTCCTTCTTCTAGGAGTAATTTTTTCCCCCTTGTGGTATTGTTTCTTTCCTCTTCGTTCACTTCTTGCATCGAACCAAATTTCTGCTACTGCTTCTTTTCTTCTTGAGTTCTGTCTTTCTTTCTATCTGTCATTGTTTTTGCATGATCAGTAAAGTTGAATTGCTTTTCTCATTATAGTTTTGTTTTTATGTTTTTCAAGTAATTCTCCTTCTTGGGTACTCTTTCTTTTTTGCTTTGGAATTTTCTTGGAGTTTGTTCTTCTGCAAATTTAACGGTGCTATTTTTTTTTCTTTCCTTTGATCAAACTGTGAAGTTCGAGTTTTGTTTTTTTTCACATCAAGAATACACAAAAATCAATTGTTTTCTTCTTTTTGGTTGAATTCAGCTTCTCACTTTTCCCTCCTCATGGTTTAATTTCTTGCACTTTTCCTGTTGTTTCTTGATCAAAGCCTTCAACTTGTTCTTGGTTCTTTTACAATTCGACTTTTTTTCTTTTTATATTTTCCTTGGGACTTTGTTTCCAATGGGACTCTGCCATGGAAAACCCACCGAACACCAACAAAAACAATCAAGAGACATATCAATCCCAGGTGAAAACGATCCACCAGCAAATGCCCACTCCACCAAGTCATCAAATTTCCCTTTTTACAGTCCAAGTCCATTGCCAAGCCTCTTCAAGACATCCCCAGCAATATCAAGTGTGAATTCTACTCCTCTGCGCATCTTCAAACGCCCATTTCCTCCTCCTTCTCCCGCAAAGCACATCAGGGCACTGCTGGCAAGAAGGCATGGCTCTATTAAGCCTAATGAGGCCTCAATTCCTGAAGGAAATGAGTGTGACATCGGTTTGGATAAGAATTTTGGATTTTCAAAGCATTTTATGTCTCATTATGAGCTTGGTGAAGAAGTGGGGCGTGGACATTTTGGATATACTTGCACGGCTAAGGGCAAGAAAGGAAGCCTCAAAGGCCATGATGTGGCCGTTAAAGTTATTCCAAAGTCTAAGGTCTAATTTCTATGTTAATTTTGCCTTTAAGCCAGTTTTTATTTTCCACAAGTCATTAAGGTATTTGCAGGTATACGTTTTGCAGTCACTCTGATTGAGGATCTTTTGATCTGAATATCATCTTAAGACTCCTTTAATTCTTATAGGTGCATCCTAGATTTCCATTTTGTTGCTTTGGTAACACTTGTTTTAGTTATTGATCGTTAGCAAGTATTTGGATTTGATTCATTTTGTTTACAGTTCAATTTATCCGGACAATATCTGGGTGCCATTTATATATGACGGTATAATCTTTAACCAGTGATATTCAGCTTGGTTAATGATATTGATAATTATATTTAATTCAAGCTAAAGCAGTTTTATATTGATGCAAATATTGTATGTTTGTGTCTTAAATTGAGGGGCTCAGCATTCTTTGTTGTATCATCATTAGACTTGTGATATTTTTAATCACTTACTTCAGTCAAATGACTTGGCAGAACCTATATGTCCTCCAGATAATTTGGTCTGACTTCAAAGATAGCATTTTAATAGCTACTGCTCTCTTTGCTATTTTTTCTTTTTTTAAAAAAAAAAAAAAAAAATCAATGAAGAGTTCGTTGTATTTGACACAAATATTGTTTGTGTGCAGATGACAACAGCAATTGCCATAGAGGATGTAAGACGAGAAGTGAAGATATTACGAGCTTTAACAGGTCATAAGAACTTGGTTCAGTTCTATGATGCCTATGAAGATGATGACAATGTATACATAGTGATGGAGTAAGTGTGAGCAAATTGAATAGCTTTCTTTGTCTTACATTTTCTCATTTTATCATATAAGTTGTAATTATGGGATGGACTAAGTTTATTCTACTTCTTGACTCCATGGGAACTAATGCCAAAGCTTTGATGCTTGAAAATCATTGATAGATGCAAGCAATTTTGTCAAAACTGAAATTAGCCGTTCACTTTACTGATCAGCGATAGTATTGTAGTTTAATATCTATACTTTCAACTTGTATTGGACTGTAAATCTTAATGAGATCACCATTAGTTGGCCAAATGGTTTGCATCTGGTCCAAACTCATATTCTTTGAGCTGGAAATATTCATTGGAGCAGATCTCTAATGATGAAGGAAGGTTGTTTTCTTTGCTTGACCTGATGTCTTGTTGTTCTTAGCATTTTCCTTTCTCCTGTCTTCGTTTTCTTCTTCTTCAAGGAAAAAAATCCACTGTGAGAGAATGTTGTCAGTGGTTAAAGTTTTCAAATCGGTTATATTCCATGTAACAGAAGCTGTAGTAATAACTAAAACTTCTGGAGCTTATTCCCTATTACTTTTTATGGTTTTCAGGTTGTGTAAAGGTGGTGAATTGCTAGATAGAATACTTTCAAGGTACATGTGTCCTCTAAACATTTCCCTTTAGCTTAAACTGTTTGACTTGTTTATGGACCTTCTAAAAACAAGGATTTGGCTTGTGTTTTCTAGGGGTGGAAAATACTCAGAAGAAGATGCTAAGACTGTTGTGGTTCAGATTTTAAGTGTTGTGGCCTTTTGTCATCTTCAAGGTGTAGTCCACCGTGACCTCAAACCAGAGGTAATTGACTCATATCTGCCATGCATCATGACCATAATCTTTGTATTCTAGAGCATCAATTCTCATGATCACTATCCTTGAAACTTACTTGAACCATGATCGGAAAGTATAAGGTGTGGAAGCCTCACGCACCCTATTTATATGACTAAATTTGCATTGGAATAATTTGGGTGACCTTTTTAAGAGTGCTTGTGAATTATGATTAATTGCTATTCTCTTCTACCATCATCTCTTGAATAATCTTGCCTGGGAGTGTATCTCTCTCCTTCCACCTGGTTAAGAAAGGATTATGAGATTTATTATTTTAATGCTTTAATCCTTTCTAAGATGAGTGGTTACTTTGATTTTCTGAAGGGTTACCATACTGAACTGCAACAGGTATATTTGTCCTGGTTGACTTTCATTTTTCTTCCTTTCCACCATGTTAGTCTTGGGTTTTAAGTGGCACTTTCTTAGTAATCATGTTCAAAATTCTCAAATAGTCTTTTGTTATTCATTTGCCTATGTTATGTTTTGAACTCCTGCGTTATTTGTCTGCAATTTTACAAACTGCATGTATAATTTTGCATCATCGCCATTAGTGATCAACTATCACCAACTGAATTTTTCATTAAAAGGAACATAAATTGTATTCTCTCTACAATATTTGGTTGGAAAATTCCCATATTTTATACTTTACTTGGAATCTGACTAGGCCCTAAATTTTCTACTTCTATGGAATGACAATGAGACTAAGAAATTGGAGAACTGGATTATAAATTTTTTAAATTAGATGCCTAAGGAAAAATATTTAACTTCTATATGATGATTCACCCCCACATTATGGTTACCATAATGTGGCATACTCTTCCTTTTAATGGTGATGTGCTATTTTCTGTTACAGAATTTTCTTTTCACTAGTAAACAAGAGAATTCACCTCTGAAGGCCATTGATTTCGGACTTTCAGACTATGTAAAGCCAGGTTAGATCTACTCACTGAGGCCCCCCGTCTCTGCTTCTGTTCAAATGAATGGGTTTTGACTATTGTAGGATTTGGCAGATGAAAGATTGAATGACATCGTAGGAAGTGCATATTATGTTGCTCCTGAAGTACTACATAGATCATATGGGACTGAGGCAGACATGTGGAGTATTGGAGTAATTGCTTATATACTTCTTTGTGGTAGTCGACCATTTTGGGCACGGACAGAATCTGGCATCTTTCGTGCTGTCCTTAAAGCTGACCCTAGCTTTGATGAAGCTCCCTGGCCTTCTTTATCCGCTGAAGCAATAGATTTTGTAAAGAGATTGTTGAACAAGGACTTCCGTAAGAGACTAACTGCTGCTCAGGCTCTGAGTAAGTAGCTAAAACTATTCAAGTAGCTAATCCTAACTTTGTCACCTGGTATGGAAAAACAGCCATTATATGAGGGCACTTGTGATGTTACATTTGTTTACTATTTTCCATCTTTTGTCATGGAGTAATTTTGGAGGAGATAATTTGATAATGAAGAAAGTACCCTAACCATATTTCTTTCATCAAGTAGACTCCATGCCTGATCATGATTATTTATAATGATGTTCTATTTGTATTTTTTTCTTTTCAGAAATTAATCATAACTTTCTTTGTGATTGATGCTTAGGTCATCCATGGTTGGCAAATTATCATGAGATAAAGATACCGTCAGATATGATAATATGCAGGCTTGTAAAAGCTTATATAGGCTCATCTGCACTACGAAAAACAGCATTGGGCGTAAGTATAATTATATAAGGCTTCTTGCTAAATTTTGTTACTTAGAATGTCTAGTCTTTTTGCTTCTTATGATTAGCAATGAGTTTTTTATTCCTACTAAGTATGTCTGCTTTATTTATCAAATTATTTTATATGGTTTTAATAAACTTATTTGCTGTGTGCTGGAACCATAAATGAAATCAAGGTCCACAACATAGACTGTATCTGCAGCTTTAGGATTAACCCTAAAAAGTCTTATTGCTCTTTTGTGTCACAAACTTTTTAGATCATCTAAAAACTGTGCCAAAACTGCAGATAAAAAATCTAAATGCACTTTTGGGCATAATTAGGCTCTAATTTATGGTTGAGTCAAAGTTAATAATCATTGGAAACACCCTTTATCAAAATCAAACAGGTGTTTGTGGTGTTGCATCTTGAATTGTATGAACCTGACAATATCCATAGTGACAGTCTAAATATGGATTGAACTTACAAGGGTGAGTCTTTTAGCTCCATTTTTTGGCAGCCAGATAATTACCCTGAAATTTGTGTCAAATTCACCACATTAAAAAATGTAATTATCCTCTTATATATTTTTGGTATGGGGTTCGTGCAATGTTTAAACTACTCACTTTTTGTCTATTATTGCAAAATCTGATTTGGTTCTAATGCTTAATTGGGATTAGGTTCATCATTTACATTATTGCACATTGTACTTCTCTACTTGTTAACACCTTAATAACATTAATTTGAAACCTTTGATTTTTCTACATCAAACCTTATTTTGGTTTACAACTTTGTGCCACTTTTCTGCTAGGCTATGTTTTTGCCCTACTTGGCAGTGTACAAAGGTGTGCTGTAATCAAGAGAGATGACGTTTGCTGTTCTTTGCACTTTGCATTGAGATTAAATGATGAAAAGATTAAGAAGACACGAAGGATCAATGAGTCATTGTATTATTTTTATTTTTCTAATTTAGGCATTACATAGTAAAAGTGTGATAGCGATCGTGTTATGGGGTTTACTCTGTTATTGCTACAAGTAAAATTTCATTGCTGGTAACCCTAGTGCAAGCCCATCTCATTTACAGTTGGGTTAACTAAGATCCAACTGAAACCCTTGAAACACTTCAGTGCTCCTACTGCTTCTTCCCTGCCACACCAACACTCAGCACTCACCAACGCAGCAGCAAAACATAGTAAAACCAAACAGAACTTGTCTGCATTCTTAAAAGCTTAAGAAAGAGGAGTTGAGGGATGCAGTATTATTGACATTTTGCACTGTAAAAGTTGTAGTTATATTTCTTTTAAAATTATCTAAATTTCTTAAATATTAGCTTATATCCTTGATATAAAGATCTAAAGCTTAACATTGTTAACTATGAATAAGAATATGCTGGCTGAAGTTTCGCTATTATTGCAGGCTCTTGCAAAGACATTAACTGTACCGCAGCTAGCTTATCTCCGGGAACAATTCACATTGTTAGGGCCTAACAAAAATGGATTCATTTCTATGCAGAATTATAAGACGGTCTGCTTCCATCTCTACTTGTTTTTTTCATTTTTATAATTTTTTAAGTCATTCTAAATAGCTTGGAATTAGCAGGCGCTGATGAAAAATTCTACTGATGCTTTGAAGGATTCGCGGGTCCTTGATTATGTCAACATGGTAAAGCTGCTAAGTGATTTTATCCATCTTTTTCCCTGAAGACAGAATGCAAAATTGTGAAAAATTATACTTCTAATATGTTTAAAATTATAATACTAGTTGCTTGTTTACTCTTGAATTGTGCAGATTAGTACTCTTCAGTATAGAAAATTGGATTTTGAAGAATTTTGTGCTGCTTCCATAAGTGTGCATCAGCTAGAAGGAATGGAAACTTGGGAGCAACATGCAAGGTGTGCATATGATTTGTTTGAGAAGGATGGCAACAGGCCCATTATGATAGAGGAACTTGCCTCGGTAAGTGTTCCCTTCTTGTCTCTCTCAGAGTTTTCCTGGGTATTGTAAAATTGAAGACAATTCCCTATAACATGGCTTCAGACCTGGAAAAGATAGGTGTATAAGCTCCATGATCGGGGAGAAAATACCAGAGAAATGATTGATTGCCAAACTGGGCCCCAGTGTTGAGAAAAGTTTTTGCAGCATAGAGCAGTTCAGATTCTTGGCTTCTTGCATTTATCCTATCTTTGGATTACCAAGCTGACTAGAAGAAACAAAAGATTAAAGTATACTCGCTGATAATTGCTATTTAGCTTAGTAATTTTGCCAGATTGTAGATCTTTTGAGTTTTGTTTTACAAATTTCTGAGGGATTGAATAAGGCTTTATGAAATCTCATCCAGTGCTGCTTCCCCTATCACAGTGCTAAATGGTGTGCATTTTTTCGCTCCAGGAACTTGGACTTAGCCCATCAGTACCAGTGCACGTAGTTCTCCAAGACTGGATAAGACATTCGGATGGGAAGCTTAGTTTCTTGGGATTTGTTAGACTTCTACATGGGGTTTCTTCTCGCACATTTCAGAAGTCTTGAAGTAGGACCCAACTGTAAACACTTTTATTTGTCAATCTCACTTGAGCTGAACTGTCTGGAGGAAACAAATGCCTGCGTAATTTGGGAGCTAGCCTGAACAAAGCTAGCAGCATAACATCTGGATCATGAAAATGACGGTGCAAACAAGTTGATACTATAAGCCAATCTGACATGCCCTGCTAGTGAAGCAATTTGCAGCATCTTCTCATGTCTTTATTTTTGTTCGTTTTTGGGGTTTCTTCCTTTTTTCTCCGTTTGGCCAGGTACTCTCTACCCCTACAACTTTGCCTTTTTTGCCCATTTTAGCATCAAATGATTGGTGTCCTTGAAACCTAGAGGGTTGTACAGATGAGGTTGGGTCGTAATATGTATCTAGTGTAAGGCTTTTAGCAAACAGATTCTATGTTACTTTTTCTGGTTTATGGGTTCATCCCTTGTGTACCAAGATGTTTATTCCTAGTTGGTTACCAAATTTAATAGCAGTCCATGAGTCTTTACATTTACATCAGTTGATGCCTTGCTACTTGTTTCAATCACTCCATTACCCAATGCTATTCCGTTGGCCCATGTGTTTTTTAATTTACATTTTGTATCATGCGTAACACATACATGGGACATTTGGCCCTCAAGATGATTTGTCTTTTTCTGTGGAAAAAGAAAGCACGTTTCTTTCCTTGCCCATGTGATAATGGTTGCTGCTACTCAATTTGTTTCTTTTTCCCTCTTGGAGGCATCTCCTCGATCTATCTTTTCATTTGATAAATGCCATTCCTCATTGATGGGGACGGAGGCACATATATCACAACTTGAAATAATAATCTTTGCTCCCAATTTTGTTAAAAATAAGAAACATACTGAATACTTGTCAACATTGGAACTTAAATAACATTTTGCACCCATTATACTTTCTACAATTTTGCACTAAGCGTAAAGGCTCAAAACACAAAACGTTTCTGTGCCCAACTATTATAGAGTACATGTGAATAGAAAAGATGATATGTATATCATCTGTCGTTACTGCTCCTATTTATAGGCTTCGAGAATTTGTAATAAAGCAATGGGTAACTTTGTCCTTTAAGAGACCAAGGGATGTATGTTTATACCATCAACATTATAATTAGCTATGACCTTGTGCTTCCTGTAATGAGTTTGTAACCTCTAAATGTGGCACCATTGACCAAACCATCTATCTCTCTATAATTCATTTTCCCCACTGAACCTAACTCCCAGGAGGAGATTCCCATTGAACTTAATTCCCCGTCACCCTCGATGTACTTGACATGTTTCCTCTAGCTATAACTTTTGTTAACGGATAAACAGTATTGATCATTTGTTTTAAGGTAAAACATCTTTATTTTTTAAAATCTTGATTGAAATTACGTTAAAATTTATTAATTTTCAAAATAAACATTTCATTTTTAAAAAATACTTTTCGTTGGATACGTAAGTTCAACCGTTAGTTAATCATTAGTATTTTCATCAATTTGTTGACGTGATAAAAATAAAAAAATAATTTTATCTTTAATTCATTTTTTAAATTATTATTATATAATTTTATGTTTTTATTATTTAAAAAAAAACTCACTAAATGGGGAGCTTCAGAGCCCCTCTAGGGAGCCTCAATTGGGCTCCCCTTGAGGTGCATCGATGCTCCCCTATGGAGCTCGATTGGGACTCCCAAAGGAACACCGGATCTAGTGCTCTCTTGGGAGCACCAGTGCTCCTGAAGAGGAGCTCGATTGAGGCTTCATAAGGGAGCACCAGTGGTCGTCAAGGGGAGTCCAATCGAAGCCCCCAAAGGAGCACTTGGTGCTCCCTTTAGGGAGCTCGATGCTCTTTTAAGAAGCCTCGATCGGTGTTTTTTTTTTTTTTTTTTAATTTTTTAAAATATAATAATAATTTTTTAAAATTAATTAAAAAAGAGATATTTTATTCTTTTTTTAATATCTATTAATAGTGTTTGTATTTCTGAGTAGAGTATTTACTTTAAAAATTAATGAATCCATTTAAAATTTCGATTAAAACTTAAAAGAGTTGATATATTTTACCCTTTGTTCTAATATAAATCACATTTTATAGTCCCATTGCTCAATTAGGACCCCCTACTACCGTGCTTCCTACTAATAGAAAAAAAGTTTAAGATTTTAAATTTTTCATAAATTCAACTTAAATCATAATGTTAAAATTTACTTTCCATTCTTTTATTTTCTTAATATAACTTTTTGGAATGTGTTTTTCTTAGTACTATTATTAATTAGTAAAAAAAGGAAAAAATGGAAAAGAAAATATTAATTTTTTATAAAGCAATTTAAATTATATATTAAAAGATATTATTTATTTTTATTTTTATTTTTTTAGTATTATTTATTCAATACATTGTTTTTCATAAATACTTTTTATGGAAGTATATAATAAAAACTATATCGAATTTGTTAGAAGGTATCGATCAAAACAAATTGCTGATTAATATAATTTGTGAAAAATGTAAATAGGTATATATAATATATTATATTCATTTATTTTTAATATATATTATTAATATTATTAAGCTTGGACTTTTTGGGCCCATTTCAGAATTTGTTGGGTGAATTTAATGTTGGGCTTTATGTTGTGGTTCGTACTGTCTTTTACTTTTATTTTTATTTTTGAGTTATTTATTTTTTGTAATTTAATTTATCCCTTTTTTATACTAATTTAAGTGACTCACTTTTAAATTTTTTATATTGGTTTGTTATTTGTAAAATTTTAACTTGAGATTATTATAATAACATTTTATAGTTGTCATCTTTATTTAAAAGCTTTCAACATTAATATGATTTGACAAAAAGTTTTTAAATAAAAATTCTAATCATATTAAATTACATTTATTAAAATATTTTGTAATTTTTATAATATTTAATAAAATTTAAATTATTTATATTTTTTAAAAATATTTATATTTATATATAATTATAATTGAGAAACAAATAAAAACTCATATAACATACGTGAAGCAAATATTGGGTTTCAATTTTTTTATAAAAAATAATTATAAATTACAAAATACTATAAATAAAAATAATAATAGTAAAAAAACAATTTTAAATTAAAAAATACTATAAATAATAACAGTAATAATAAATTAAAGGTAATTATTTTAAAATAACGGCATTTATAAAATCTTTTCCCATGTCTTATTAAGTAAATTTTTTAATTTAAATAATCTTTAATATTGAATTGATTCTATTTTTTTATATTGCCAATATTAATATAATCATATTTTGTTAATTATGATGATTACAAAAACGAAATTAATTAAAATTGAGATTGAAAATAATTATTCCTTAACTACATAATTTAGATAATAAAATTATTAAAATAAAATGAATAGTCATTACACTTTTTAAATTTTTCTTAATATTAATGATAAAATTTTGTATTTTTTACTACTTTGTTATCCTATGCCGTAATGCACCTTGTGAAAATAATTTTTTGGGATCTCCAATAATTTTAGTAAATCATTATTAAATTTATTCAATTAATTATTTTATTTTTTATTTTTATTTTTTTATAATAATTTCATAAATTCAATTCACGCATAAAAAATAGAAATTACATAAATAAAATAAGCTAAGCCTAAAGCTGATACGGGTTGGGCTTGAGAGGATCCGACCGACCTCATCATTTTGCGTACAATAAACGGCGTAGTTTGGATTTTACTCTAAAATCTTAACCTAAGCTAGTAGGCAAGCCCTCTCTCTTTTCTTTCTTTTTGGCCCCCTCTTCTTCTCCCACTGACCCGGCAGCCAACCCCTTTCTCTCAACCCTCTCTCCCTTCTTCGGTCCCCGGCGCCGTCTCCTTCGCCGGCCTAGGCCTTCCGGCAGCGGCTCCCTTTTTCTTCCCTTTCCTCTTTTCTTCTTTTCTTCTTTTCTTCTCTTTCCCCTTCCTTCTGCCGCCAGTTTGCTCGCTTTCTAGAAAAGCCTAGCCACCGTTCTTCTTCTCGGGGTGTAAGGTCTCCTTCACTCCTAAAACTGTATAAATACCACGAAATCTATCCTACCAGTATCACCCACCTCTCTCTCTCTCTCTCCAAAATAAAAAAACGAATTTTTCTTGCTCTCTCTAATAATCCATTAAATAAGGTAACTTTAATAGAATAATTCACATTTAATTTTAGTTTTGTTTAAATTCTTTATGCAATCATGTTCCTTTCTTCTGCAATGAGTGATCTGAAAATAAATAATCTTTACTAAATTGAATCTGGAATTGATTTATTTGGTATTTAATGTGTTGTTTTTGATCTGGATGTTTTTATTCTTCCAAAAGGTGTTAGATTTAGTTTTAATGGGTGGCGACGATTGATGATTTTGAAGGGATTAAATAGATTCTAGCTTCACATTATTGGGTTATGTGTTATTGGGAGCTAAAAACTCTGTTTGTATTTTTTTTGGAGTGGGTTTTACTTTGCTTCCTTGCGAAGATTGTATAAAGGGGATCGCTGCATCTGTGGATTTTTTCTTGGAAGGAAAATGGACTAAGACTCAATTTAATCAGAGCCAGAGCGCGCGTTGGTTTTAGTTTTTTGGTGTTGGTGTTAGCATACATGGGTTCTAAATCAGATGAGGATATGATAGAGGCCTCATCCAGGGTTCCATATGCATGGTTTGGATTCAATGCAAAAGACTTTTATATCCCTGGACAGTGTCATTACCACACCTGTGTAGGGACAATTTTAATATATGTTGTAGATACCGTTTTAGCCCAAAGCCCTGCCCTATCATATCTTTTCTTAACATATTAAAGCCTAAAGCCCATATAACTAGACAAAGAAACTCTTAACCCAAGGGCAAAACTCTGTAGCTGTAACTCAGGCTTCCCCCTTTCTGGCTGTTGGTCCCTGCTTTCCCTTTTATATCGATGCCATTCTTTATAGCAGTCATTTACTTGAGGTATTTCTATTCTTATTGCTGAATTTCCTGGGTTTCCGTAAGCTTCGTGGTTTTTGGAATCAATGAAGCTCAGTTCATAAACTTCATGGGTTTGTGTTTTCCTTTTAATTTGAGTTGATGAATCCGGTTGTCAAAGATTGACAGTTTTCCAATGCAATTCAGTTGGTGGGCATGTATAAGGGGTAAATTCAGATTGAATTCTGTTTGAAGTATGTTATACACTTAGCTTTTCCATTAATCTCTAGGGTTATTTTGATTTTGTAGGTTTCAGTAGTTTTGCATCATATCTATTGGTTGCTCTGTCGCAAACGAGCCACAATCTCCTAAACCACGCCAACGGTGAAGTGCGGGTGATTGCTTGCTTTCCTTTGCTCTAAAAATGTCATCATTAAGAAATGCCATTAGTAGACGGGCTCACAAGGAACGAGCTCAACCGTAAGTCACAGCTTTTCCCTTCATTATGCTGGCCTTTCTAAATTAGCTTCTCTGCTTCCATATGATAGATAGATTCCTCCTTAAATGTAACTGCTTTCATACCGATGGGTACTTGTTCATATGTTAGGTCCTCAAGGAAAAAATTTGGGCTTCTTGAAAAACACAAGGATTATGTTGTCCGTGCCAAAGCATTCCACAAAAAGGAGGAGACTTTACGGGTAAGTTTATGCTTCTTTTCTTCCTGCTGTTGATATTTGTTAGTGCATTCATTTTCCTGCTTCTTAGATTGTAATCAGAGTGCTGGCTATAGTTTCATGATTATTATGTAATATAATTTTCTTTCATTTTTTTATTCTTATGCTTTCTTTGTCAATGTGCTCTACAGAGACTTAAGGAGAAAGCCGCATTCAGGAATCCTGATGAATTTTACTTTCAGATGATAAAAACAAGAACTGTCGGTGGAGTTCACAAACCTGAGTAACATACTGCTCTCATGTTTTAACCATTTGCTATTTGGGCTTGCAATCTAGAATGCTTACTAAGCTTTCTTTTCTTTTGCCGAATTCTTTATTTGTATAGGAGTCAGGCTAACAAATACACTCAAGAAGAACTCATGCTAATGAAGACCCAAGACATAGGATACATATTACAGAAAATGCAAAGTGAAAAGAAGGTAGCATGAATAATTTATGATGATTTTGGTTTATCAGGGGCTACATAATATTTCCCACATGGTTTTGGTAATGAAACTATTTTCAACTAGTTATCAATAACTATTTTCAACTAGTTATCAATATTCTTTTATTCTGTTCCAGAAAATTGAGAAGCTAACTGCAGTATTGCATTTTGTTGATAATCAGCCATCTAACAGACACATATACTATGCTGAAGACAGGTTTGATTTCTTGATATAACCTTCCTTTTTCTTGCCTTTGGTTGTTGGCCAAAGTGAAAATTCAGAGCTGTTGCTTTACTAAGAGAATAAAACTCAGTTACTTTTGACATGTTTATTATTGTTTTTGAGTGTTATCCTGTTTTTCTTCAAGTGGTTTCATTTTATGTCATCGTAGTCATACCAGTATTGCCATTTTTGTATCCCTACTTTGACAAGACTGATGCTGGGTGATGACCTTTCTTAAGTAAAATGAATCATTTGCTGTTAGTTTGGCCCCCTTTGAAGTTATGCACAAACAATGCAAGTAATGGCTGATGAATGTGGAAAAAGATAATCTATGAAACTATAAAACGTTGTAGTAATATTTTTATAATAATTTGTTCAATCAATGTTCTTTTGTTATAGAGTCAGAAACTTGCATCTTTAATACATTAGGTTGATCTGTTAAGTTCTATTTTATGTTAATGGAGACAAATATAAGACTAGAAAAAAATGAAGTATGGCTGAGAGGAGAATGTTACACTCGATATATGCATAAATGAGCAAACAAGATTAAGAAGCGTACTAGTTAAAAGGTGGAGCTAGATATCTTCGGGGCAAGATTAGGAAAATAGATTTAAGGTGGTTTGGAGAACTAAAGAGGAGACCTAGAAATATGGCTTCACGAAGATGTGAGTAGTGAAGCATTCCATGACTTGATAAGGAGAAGATGACCAAAGAGGACATTGGTAAAAATTACAAGAGTACCACTTATACTGTGATTACTAAGAATATGATCTTAAAGGCACAATTATGATCCATATGGTTATCCCCACATTGTGGTAAAAAGGTTCTGTTTTTGTTGTTGTGCATTAAGGGGACAAAAATATGAAAAGCGATACCCAAATTTTTGTGGAAATTCACAAACATATTTGTATACAAATAAATGGGTGTATGTGCATGTGTGTGTTGGTTGGTTGGATAGACAAACAAATAGATAGGTAGATAGATAGATACATCACTCATTACTGGTTAGGTGTTTTTTCTATGACATTGATGTATTTGTTATGCAGGCAAGATGACAAATTCATGTCACCACTATTCAAAATTCAAAATCATGTTTAATTTAGTAGTCAACTCGTGCCTAAATTGTCCCTATGCTTTCTTTTTGCCTTCTTATCTAAACTTCTTTTCTTTTTCTTTTTTATTTAAAAGAAAATCACCAATCTGTTTCTGTACTCTAATTCAAACTGTCGATAGTTGTTTCCTACAGTTGAAAGTACTTGCTTTTGCTTTCAATGATTAGGATAAATGCTCTGAGTTTTCATCTTTGTTTGATACATCTTGACATGGTTGTAGGGCTGGTAAAACTAGTTGAAATATAGATCTTCTGCCCTTTGATGTAGGGCACTTTAGTATATGCTGCTCTCTTTCTCTCTTCACAAAGAAAGGAGAAAAAGAAAAAACCTCCTGATGAATTACAGTCTAGTCTATATTTATTGAGATAACCTGTTGTTTTGAAATGTAAAAAGTGTGTATTCACTTTTTTTTTTTTTGCAGGCAAGAGGCTAGAGAAATACATTCACAATCTTCAGAAGGCAGAACTCCTCCCTCTTCTGATGATATCCCTGATCATATTAAAAGGTTAGTTAATAGAAAATATTTGCATAGTATTTTGTAAATAACTGGATTGGCCATTTAATTATGTTCACTCACGAAGTTGTTTGCTTTTTAAAACTACAATTGCAAAAGCTCATTCAATGGAAATTGGAAGATATTTTTTAAGCAATTGCTCTTGATTTTTTTTTTTTTTTGAAAGGTGCTCTTGTTTATTTTGACTTGTTGACTTTGGTAATGATATACCTTTCACTGCTGTACAAACCAATCTGTAATAATGTCATGTATTTGGAACTTTATTGGAGGATATTTATGAAGTTTTGAATGAAATTTCTTCATCTCATTCTACTAAAATGTTTGTACAAAAGATGGGATTGTTATGGGTTGTTTCATGGTTACATTATTTAAAATATTGACTTGCCGCTGAACAGTATGAACTGCCCTTTGGACCACAGTGGAGTCTGCTGATATGCATGTACTCATTGTGATGCTCAGTTGCACAAGTTTTTATGCAGTTATGTGAATTAGTCATCTTGGTTTTAGGGCTTTGCTGGTGCACTGAATATTTTAGAAGTACTAATAATATAATGAAAATGTGCACATTTTTTGCATTAGGTAAATTACAAATACCATCATAAGCTTATGTATAAAAGTACCTTAACTGGTGGATGCTCAAAATCCACTTTCGTTGCACTTGAAGTTTAATGCATCTCCTAACACGTCTGAAAAGGGGACTTTACTGTAAAATTCTGACTATTGAGGGGAGATGAAGTAGACAGAGTGGTCAAGTTTCAATGAATTGGAATATGGCCTTTGTTGTTGGACTTATGTAGGACCACCTTATTTAATCTAAAATTCATGTTAGTGGTGACAGTTTTTTCTTTGTTGAAGTTAAAAGTTGTAGGTGTCATTTATTTCCTGGTTTCTTCAGTTTCAAGTGTCAATAATATTCTGGTTAGTTTTATCTTTTCTGGAAATTACCGTCTAAAGGTCTTTACTTATTACATCAGGTTTCATTTATGGTATAGGACTATGTCAATCTTGGTAGTATATTATTTTCTATTTGGAGTCCTTAAAGATTGAGATTCTATAAATCTGTATATATGCATGCAACTTCTTTTAATTAATAGAAAAGAGGTTGATGAGAAGTAGCTGTTGCTATTATGTGAAGCAATCCATGAAGCCTCTCTTCTCTTTATGCTAATCTGTTTCAGGTTAATCAAGCCCTTTAATTTCTGAATAGTATCTATCAAGCACTAACTAGTCCAACATCGAAGAGACCATCAAATAGTAACCCTATCTCTGAACTTAGTATAATGGGTTATGTTCACATGCCCAGACCGGCATTCAAATTTGTTCTGTTTGTTTAATTTCAGACCTCAAAATTCAATCTCTTCCATCCTAAATCAACCATTGGACCCTAATTGTTGTTTCCATCCAGTTTGAACCTAAAACTATAAGTTGTTGCTCGCCATGTAGCCATGATTGCCTGAAATATAATTATTGCTTGCCAGGTTTCCCATTATATGCAAACATATTATTGCCATCCGTTATTCTTCATCTTGGAAGCCATGATTGCATGTAGTATATACACATATACATACATTAATCTTTGTACTTTCTTTTTTCCTTCACATGTAGGAAGACAGCTACATCATACAGGGAATTAGAGGCCAGGAAGAGTAGAGTAAATGAGCTGGAGAAAATATATATGGAAATGTCATTGAAGAAGGAATTGCAGGTATTGGCATATTCAAGTGAATTCCTATTATACTGTGGGCAATGCATTTAAATTTTGAAGTGAAACATTACATTCAATTTAATGGACAGAAAAAGGGTCGGAAGCGCAAACTCCGTGAAGACGAGTTAATATGTCCAACCTCCAAGCCAGTGTACAAGTGGCGATCAGAAAGAAAGAGGTGACAAGGTGTTTGTAGTTAGGCTATTTGTCTGTGAGATTAAAGTTTATGTTGGTACTAATTGATTTCATGAGCTTTATCACATCTTTGAGAGATCCAAAGCCTAAATGTTGAAGCAGCAAGCTTGTAATATGAATTGTTAATGAAAAGTTTTGCATTTTTGAGATATTTTCTGTTAGGCAAATGACTTAAAAGAGAATTTATCAAAATTGTAGTATGTAGCGAACTCTTCACTCGTGCATATTAATGGTTTTTGATAAATTGATTTGGTGATTTGTGCTGGAGTCTATGGGCTCAAAGCTTGTGTATTTAAGCACCGTTATACTTTCTTGATATCGAGCCATTAGCTTTATGAATCCAAGGAATTGTTAGTCTATGGATATCAGTATCTGCCATTAAAAGAAAAACGTTTTAATATTGTTTCTGTCAAAATAAACATTTAATGTTAAACAAGGCTGTCTGTTGAAAATAAATTGTAATGTAATAGTTACATAGCCCGAATGAGGACGTATGTCATTTTTATTTTAACCAAGTAATAAAATTTCTTGCTTATTCAATCATGCTATAAAGTACAATCAAGCTTTTTAAACATAAAAGTTGGCTTGCATGTGATAACTAGGAAACAAGAAAAATGGTGATGTACAGAAGGATTTTTATTTAGTCGGAAAATGTCTGACAAATTTATCCATTGGAACGTTCTTGGTTGAGGTTATTATGTATGAAAGTCAATAATTTTTGATCAATTGGTTATTAAATACCAAATTATGAAGACTAAAGCTAAAGTCGAGAGTTTCAACTCCATAGTCGTCTAATGCATTAGGATTAAGCGGCTTATATCATACACAGAAGTAAAACGAAGACTCAAGGGATTCTCTATTGACAAATAATCAACATGTAGGTACAAGATTGTAGTTCAAGAATGAAGTCTAAGAAAGAAGACTCAAGGCTTGAGTTCAAACTCTTGACTGCTCAATCTACAAGAGCTGAACTTCAAGCGACTAACCTAAAGTAGCCTCAAACATCATGTGTAACGGAAAGTTGCAATCAGTTTAACAGCTGAAACGGTTAAAAACTTAAAAAATATGCCATAGAAGGACGTTGTAACAGGTTCTAAACTATATAGAGAAGATGTATTAAGAGGGTTTAGACTACAAGGGATAAACAACCCGTCTCTAGTTCTACTACTTCAGTTTCACTCTTAGGAGCGTAAATCTTATACTTTGAGAAAGTCATTGTGCTGAAAGTTATTGTAGTCTGATCAAGTATGAGATTGAGCCACACGGATGTAAAAGCTATATGTTTATTGTGTTACTGTAAGTTTACTCTGTTTTTGACAAAACAAGTGCAAGGGAAGGAAATATTGTTGGGTTCTTATGTTAGAGTTTTGGATTTGGTTAGAGTTTGGACTTGAGATAAGCTCACTTTATAAAAATTTGATTGAAATTATTAATTCTATTGATTTAGAAAATTGGGTTTTACAATCTTCTATAAAAATAGAGGACATAAATCAGGGAGGATCAAACCATTATAAATAATTTTGCATTGTCCATTTTCCTTAACCTTTCCTTGCTGATTTATTTATTTTTATTCAATTACCTTTGTCCTTTAACTTTTATTTCTCTCTAACCTTAATCTTTCAATTCCAAAAAAGTGCTTTTACCTTCCCCTAGTACCGTCCTTTGGGACTAACAAGGGATTTCAAAGCTAATGGTCTACATTTGAAGGTCTAATGACCTTAAGAGTAATCCAAGATGGTGGCAATAAATGCACATATAATAGATGGACAATCCATGGTTAGTCTTCCTCTATTTAATGGAACAAACTATCAATACTAGAGCATAAAGATGTCCAACTATATTAGTGCTTGAGACTATGAGATGTGGGATGTAATCATACAAGGATCCTATATCCCTAGGCAGATGTCTCTAACAATTGGAAAAATGATTCTCAAACCAAGAAACTAATAGTGTTTGACATAAAATTGAGAATGTTGCAAATTAACTTCAAAGTGGTCAACACTCTTCACTATGCCCTTAATGCAATTGAATTCAAAAATATCAACATGCTATATAGCAAGGGAAATTTAGGAAAAGCTGAAAATTACATGTAAAGGCTCCTTTCAAGTTAAAAAAAATCTAGGATCACAATCTTTTCATATAAGTATGAAACATTCAAGATACAACCTAGCAAGTCAATTACTTCCATGTTGGATAGATATGCAACCATCTCAAATTAGCTTAAGTAGTGGGGGAAGGTTATACTTGAAGATGAGCTAATAAAAAGGTTATTAGGATTTCTTCCTAAAGCTTGGAAACAAAAGGTGACTGCCATGAAAGAGGTTAAGAATCTTAATGAAATCTCACTTGATGAGATTTGCAAATCCTTGCTTTCTTAGGAGCAAGAAATCTAACAAGAGGTAGAAGAGGAAAAAAAGAATCTTTGGAAAGGAAGAAAAGTTTGGGATTGACAGTAAGCTTCATAGAAGAAAGAACTGGAAATTTGTTCTACAAAATGGATTATGAAGAAATGGCTATTATTTCCCGAAGATACAAGAGGTTGTTGAGCTAGAAACATTACAAAACTATGAAGAAAAATCTCAAAAAGAAAAACTTTCTTGGAGAAATGGATGCAAGAGTAAAGCTTCAAAGAAAAGTCAAGGTGTCTTCTATGACTACAAATAACTTGGACACCTAAAATGAGAATGTCCCTTAAGTAGGGAAACAAACTAATAGGAAGGAATGGCTATCATCTAGCTTAGCCAAAGCATGATCCACTTGTTTCAAGTGACGATGACCTAGAAACAGATGCAAAAGCTAATCTCTGTTTAATGGTCAAAATGGATGATACTAGGGTACCTTCTGAACTTCCTTATATTCTGTTTAATAAACTGCAAAGTGAATATGATTCTCTATTTGACAACTTTAACAAAATAAGCATGAAAAACTTTTGTTCTTAAAAAGAAAATTGTTTATTTTAGTTTAAAATTGAATAATGCTAAAAGAAATGTTGCAATAAAACAAAAAAATTAACTAGAAAACAATGGAAGAGAAGAACCAATTTATTACACTAACATTTCATGGTTTAAATTACACTGATAAGAGAATTAGAACATTGCCTAACCATCATTCCCCTTTTTGCAATACACCTATTATGAACAAAATGGCAAATATCTAATCCTTTCATGTTTTGGTTGCATGCTTTGACAATGACATATTAGCATGCAAGTTGATGAAACAATCAAAACGAAACTAACAAGGAACTTGCACGTGCATGAGGGCTGTTGTGGTCTTCCATTCAAGTCTTAGTTTCAATACTTCTCCTTGAGACTTGCTTTGAAGACCCATAGCTTTGATCTTAAGTCTTTAACCTCGATTGGTTAGTCTCTTGATCTTAAGGCTGCTTGGATTTATTCATTTCATTTTCCCTATTTATAGTTTTATGTAAATATTTTCTTATTGTCATGCCTGCTTATTACAACTTTTTGAGAAGGTAATTTTTTATTCTGTTCTGTTGCCAAGTTTGATCCAAGGATTTTTTTTAATCATGTGAAGTTTAACCTATTATTCCAATGATACATTTGTTCTTTTAAACTAATGCGAAGGTTTTAATATTCCAATAAATTATGTTCCTTGATACATTTATTTGGAAGCTATTGAGGTTATGAGTAGAGTTTAGTTTTATTTTTTTTTAGGATAAATTACCTCTATCCGTTTAGGCCTTTACCTTATTTCAACTTAGGTCCACTAATATTGAAAATAGAAACTTCGCCTTGAAACCTTAAATGTGTTAACAAAATTTAAAAAATGATTAAAATATCCATGAAATAGAAAAACACAAAAAGTGTCCAAAACTGCTTTCAACTTTCAAACTCTATTTTTCTCTGATGAACCAATTCTTCCTTCATGTCAACACCATCACCCACCTACAAGCTTCTCTAAATTTGGAATTGCCTTTGTATTTAAGAATCAAGGCTTTGTAATAATCTACTATAACAGTGGATGCAACGGATCAAATGAAAGAAATATGAAAACAAACTATGCTTGTGGGTGCCTTCAGGGCATTTAGCCATTGCTGCCATATATAAACAATTATGTTGTTGAGTGGTTTTTCCTTGTTGCCTTTTTCTTAATTAGGACGCGCATCAAAAGCCTCAATAGTGCCTGTTATTAACCAATGGTCCTTACTATGATGTTTTGTGGTGTGACAACTGTCACGACCTGGTACTCCCTTCAAGCTTGTGACAACTGTCGCGAAACCTCGACAGACATTCCTTCCTCGAATGCCGATCGAAACTTCGCAAGGCTTTCATACCAGTTTTCTCGTCTCCCCTGTGGGTCTCAATTATTGAAAACATATTTTAACAAAATATAAATAATTTTCGATTCAAAAACGGTCGAAAGAAATTTATGCCTCACATGGGCATTTTCGTCATTTTTGTCAAAATTTTCAAAATTTGCAAAAATGTAGTAAGTGAGTAGAAAACACATATTTCAAAATTAAAAATAAGTTTTGCTATCTAAAACAGGCATTTAGAACAAAAAATGTAACTATTTGTTATAATAAAATATTAAATAAAATATTGTTATTTTTTATAAAACAATTTTTATAAAGAAATCCATAAATAAGTTTTTACAGTGTAAAAACAAAATAAATTCTTTTATACAATAATATAAATAACCAAGGTATGAAATTTCATTTACATTGACACGTGGGCCCCCCAATTGACCACGAAAGTATAAGATTGCGAAACCTTATTTTCTCAGATGCCACTCCAAGAGTTTCTTCTTGATGCAACTAATGGTCTATTACCTACTTTAAGCCTGAAAAATGTTTAGAAAGAATGGGTGAGATTATATAATCCATGTGAGTAAACAGATACCATCTAAAATATCTAAAGCCGAGTAAAAGAAGATAATGAAAACTTCCCATCACAATAGTTTTCATAGCATGGAAATTCCTCCCAACCCATTTAAATAATGGCATTTAATTCAACTCCTCAAAACGGCTTATGAATTTTATGAAAACCTGGCTTATGCCAAAACTCATCCTCGGGGACACCTTGGCCGAGGCATCTAACCGAGATCGCCAAGGCTGTTAAAACGACATATTCATATAAAACAGTCGTTCCTTGGCGTTGGCTGAATCTCACTTTCACGTGGTGGTAAGACGTGAAGTGGACTCAAACCCCTCCCCAAGAGATACCCTACGCGCCTCTCCCACAAAGGTAAAATAAATTAGCCGGGTTTACCGTGCCCCTTTAATAGGCTGGTCCATGGAAACTCACCACTGCAATGTAGATCAGCCCCACCATAATCATAAAATAATATCAGCCGCATGACATGACTGCACGATATTCCCTCGCCTATTAAGGCGAGTCAAACAATTTACAGATTTAACAGATTATAAAACCAGCCATTCATGCGAAGGTTACCATAAGCCATTCAAATTAAAAATACAATTTAATTCACAACATATAACCGTCTCCGATTACTCTATTTTAAAACCATTATTCAATTTTCTAGAAATTTTATAAAATCATTTTATGAAATCACATTCTCCTATAAAATACAATAATTTTTCATTTAACCATTTTTCATAAAATCACAGAGTTTAATAAATCTACTTTAGATAATTAAGACGATATAAGAGTACTCACTGTACTAAGAGTAGATATACTCTTATTCTCGATCCTCGGGTGTAGTCTTTTACCCGTATCAGATAGCTCACCACCTATCCACAATACATGACACAAAAATTTAATTATTTGTGTCAAATCATTATAAATTATTTCAGGCTCTTATCCATGTGTATGCACTAGATAGAGTTTGAAATGTCTGGACAATCGCTTAATTGTGGTGTCCAACCTAACTCGCCTATACACGGTGTAAATTCCTAAAATCCTCAATTCAACTCCAATTCCATCCATTTCAATTTCAATTATCCAATTATACCCACAATACCTCAATGATTGTGAATTTGGTCCAATTTATTAGTCCGGACTATAAATTACATTTTCATCCCTAGTGGGTAAAAATTTTAATTTTTGCATCGAAAATTCCCATTTAATTTCCAACCTAATAATTCCTCATTTTTCCATCCAATTCTCTTAAAATAAAGTCAACCTCATCCTCACACACCATTGGCTAGATTCAGCCTAGAGAAATTCATGGAGAATTCTTGTTGTTTTACTCATAAACATGCTAAACTAACACTAAACACTAACATAGTTCATAATCAAATTAATCTAACAACTTTCTCTCTCTAAACCCATACGATCAAATTTGAATCCATCATCAAAACACATAATTTAACTATGGAAAATAAGGAGAAATGCATGGAAATGATAGATCTTAAGCTAAGCTTGAAAAATAATACCTTTAAACACTTGATTTCTTGAAAAGTCACACTTTTTCTTTGAATTTTCTCACTTTGGGGTTTGTTCTTATTTTCTCTCTCTCTCTTCTGGTCTTAGCCGAATTTTGGGGGGCGATGGGCTGATTTTTTTATGCCTTTTTAAGCCATTAAAATAATATTATTTTATTTTAACACATTTTAATTTTTTATTAATCTTTTTTCAATAGTCATCATTTTGACTTTATTTCTCCACCATTCGTTTCCCTTGACTTATCCAAGTCTTATATGAAATTTCTAGATTTTTCCAAAGTTTTGGTGGAGCAAATTTTCTAAAATTACACTTTTACCCTCGAAATTTTCAAAATTTACATTTTTGCCCCAAAAATTGAAAATTTGCCATAATGCATAATTTTCACTCCTCATACTCATATCACACTCCAAATAATTAAATTTGATCAAAATCCTTTTGAAAATTCAATTTTCGGTTTCGGGTGGTAAAATTACCATTTTACCCCTATACTCTAAAAATACCGAAAACTCATATTTTTCACTACTAAATCTTCCAATTTTACTTCAATACTCATATCATACTCAAACATGTCAAATGGGGCTAAAAAAATCTTTTCTAAAAATTCTCATTTTGTCCTCAAATTACAAAATGATCATTTTGCCTTTAATTGGTCAATTTTTTGGATTGACTCCAAATCAGAACTCGAACTCCGAATTACCATTTTGAGTCATCCCTAGACTGTGAAATTCTCAATTTCATCTTTAAGATCTCGATTTTATCTTGTTCGAGGTTTAATCGACTTAATTGCACTTTTAGGGGCAATATCGTCTTTTGTCGATTTCTCGGGCTTTTTCAATATACAAACATTCTATCAAACCTGTGAATGTCATCATAATTATTTTACAAAGCAGGGTTTGACAACAACCATTTTACTATCCAAATTATGATGCCTTTGCTCTTAATGATTAACTAAGTGATGTTTTAGCTTGTAATCTGTTATGTAATCACTGCTCAGAGCTTGCTTAGTAAGTTTGTAAAAATGTATTTGTCAAGCTCAACCCTAAAATACTTACCATGTCATACATGTGATGGACAACATATATGCATACTTGAAAAGCCCTGAAAAATTTTCAAGAGTCGGTAGTATACCTAGAGGTACAACAAAGATGATTTAAGCCTCAAACGAGATCAAATAGAGATTTTAAGGTAAAATTGAAAATTTTAAAGTCCAAGAATAACTTAAAATAATGATTCGGAGTTTGAGGGCTGATTTGGAGTCAAATTGGAATTTTTGAAATTTATGGGCAAAATGGTAATTTTATCACCTAAGGACAAAATGGGAACTTTTAGAAAAGATTTTGATCACATTTGACTAAGATTGATCATTTGGAGTATAATTTGAGGTTGAGAAGTGAGAAAAATTTTAATCTCGGTATTTTTTGAGCATAGGGGCAAAATGGTAATTTTACCATTTGGGGGCAAAATTATAATTTTCACCACCCAACACTTGTCAAATTTATGAATTTTACTCATTATTGGTATGGATAATTATGGCATTTTATGTGGTGGCGAATTAAAGTTTAAAGGATAAATATTTAAAAAGTGGACCAATGGTAAGGTGACACTTGGCAAGTTTAGATTATTTTATTATTTTGCTATAAAAATCAGCCCACACCATCCCATTTCACTTCCCATATTCGGCCAAAGAGGGAAAAGAGAGAAAGGAAGAAGAACAAAACCTTAGGAGGAGAAATTTAAAGGGAAAGTGTGGAAATTCAAGGAATCAAGCAAGATAAGGTAAAATTTTTCAATTTTTACTTGAGATCTACAATACCCACGCTTTATTTTCTTATTTCTAGGGCTAAAATCATAGTTTGTAAATGGGTATCATGGATGACCGTACATGGGGGAAGAGATTTTGTGCTTGAATTTATTTAGATTTCTTATTAGATTAGTGTTTTTTTATGATTAATGATGTGTAGTATGAAAACAAGTGAAGAAAATCACATAATCTTTAGTAACTCTTTATGGCCGAACCTTATATGTGAAGTATTGATGGTGTATTGAGATTAATTCAAGTGAATTGGTTGAGAATTGAAGGTTTGTGGTGTAAAAATCAAATAGGAAAAATTTTAGTATTGATGCACCACCATGGTCAAGTGTCCAAGGAACAATGTGACGATGATTTTTGTGATATTTCATGATATTTATCTAGTGTTTGATGACTTGGAGTATTGAGGGAAAAATGGAATTAATTGGAGTTGAATTGGGTATATTGGCCAATTAATCAGGTGAAAAATCAATTGAAGCGAATACCGATTTAATTTAAGTATACCATGGAAATTTGGAGAGGATACCGTATTTAGATAATTACCCAAGTAGTGTGCATCCCATTTCATGCCTATATATCAAGCATGATTTGGTTTATACCGATTTAGCATCAATTCAGTGAATTGTTTACTGTGCATTGTGGATAGGTGGTGAGCCCTCTAACCGAGATAAAGACAGTGTGTCAAAGAACTAAGAATATGAGTATTTCAAACTCCTAGTACTGTGAGTAATCTTACTATAATCTAAATTATCTAAAGTAGGTTTTTATCCGATTTTGTGATTTTGTGGAAAATGATTTTAAAGGGTGAATTGCTTTGTTTTATAAACAAAGTGTGAATTTATAAAATAAAATGAATTTTATGAATTTTTCAGAAATAAAATGATGATTTTGGAAAATAGAGTAATTGGAGATTGTTTATTTGTTGTGTTATAAATTGTGTTTAAATTGAATGGCTTATAGCGATATGTGAGCATGAATGGCTGAACTAGTATTTGTGTTAAAATTATATGTACTATGTATTCAGCCTTGAGAGGCTAGGTTGCAATAAATTGCCATGTCATGCAGTTAAAATTTTATGAAATCGGTGGTAGATAAAATAATCCCTGTAGTGGAAGGTTTTGTGGGCTAGCTTATGAGAGGGGGTACAAAATCAGTTATATCTTACCTCGATCGGAAAGCTGTGTGAAGGGTATCTCCGGGGGTAAAGATTTGAGTGCACCTCACTCGGACCACCACGTGAGAGTGAGACTGTAAGACCCGACTCTATAAAATATATGTCATGTTATCCATGTGCTGGATGAAATGTTTATATACTTGAATGCCTCTGAAAGGTGTTAAAAGTCAATATTATAGCTAAAGGTATGACTAAGTCGATTTAAACCTCAAACTAATCAAAATAGAAATTTTAAGGTGAAATTGACAATTTCACAGTCCAGGGATGGCTTAAAATGGCAATTCGGAGTTTAAGGGCCGATTTGGAGTCAATTGGGAAAATTGACCGATTAGGGGCAAAATGGTCATTTTGCCACCCAAAATTTACATTTGGTTATTTGATGAAAATTTTGACCAAGATTAATCATTTGAAGTATAATATGATGATTTGAAGCATAATATGAGGTTTAGCAGTGAAAAATTTTAATTCTTAGTATTTTTAGAGCATAAGGGCAAAACGGTAATTTTGCAACTAAAGGACAAAACAAGAATTTTTAGAAATGATTTTGACCCCATTTGACTAAGATTGATCAATTGGAGTGAAATTTGAGGTTGAAAAGTAGAAAAAAAAATATAATTTCGGTACTTTTCGGAGTAAGGGGAAAAATCGTAATTTTTCCATTCAGGGGGCAAATCGGTAATTTTTCGCCCCCAACATTTGTCAAGACCAAGGGATTTTATTCATCATGAAATTTGGATAAATATGAAAATTGTGTGGTGGAGAATTAATGGAATAAAAGTCAAATATTTAAAATTTGAACCAATTAGAAAATGCCATGTGTCATATTTTTCATATTTTATTATTTACTTAATAAAAAGCATAAAAAAATCAGCCCATTTAACCCCATGGTCGGCCAAAAACCAGAAGAAAGGAGAAAAACAAAAGGGAAAACAAACCCTAGGTGGAAAATTGGAGAAAAAGTGAGGGAATCCAAAGATTTGATCAAGCTAAGGTAAAATTTCTTTGATTTTGCTAAAAACCCATCTTACCCATGCATTTCTTTCCATTTTCCATGCATGAAACTTGAGATTTCATAACAAACCCATGCTGGCCGAATCGTCAAGGAGGAGTTTTGAGTCCTGATTTTGCTAGATTCCAATGGATCTAGGTGTTTTTAGTTGATTTGTAACGTTAAGTGTGGAAATCTAGCAAGAAAATATTTATCCTTCATTTAACCCATTTGGGCCGAATTTTCTAGGGAGAGAATTGATGCTGAAATTGATGATATTTCATGATATTTTGGTGATAATTGTTGTTTGGTGAGGTTAGAAATTAAATGGAAAATTTTGGTGTGAAAATTTGAAGTTTTGCTCAAAGTATCGACTTGTGTGATTATTGACCCGGGATTGATAAATTGAATTACATTCACAATCATTGAGGTAATTTAAGTATAATTGGAGTGTAGAAAATGAAAAGAATTGATTTAGAATTAAATTGGAGATTTTAGCCGATTAGACCGAGTATAGTGCGACTTAGGTTGAAAATTATATTTAAACGATTAATCGGACATCTTTCGTTCCATCGCCTGCATTCATTTAGATTTAGAGAGCCTGAAATACTTATGACAAATTGACACAAATTCTTGAATTTTGTGTCATGTATTATGATAGGTGGTGAGCCATTTTACATGGATAGGAGACTACACCCGCGGACCGAGAATAGAAGTATCTCTACTCTTAATACTATGAGTAAACTTATTATCGTCTTAATTATCTAGAGTAGATTTTATTCAATTTGATGATTTTATGAAAAATCATTTTATTTGGTGAATTGCTTATTTTATGAGAAAATTGTGAATTTTATGAAATAAATTGGATTTATAAAGTAAATTGAATTTTATAAATTGACTTGAAAATTGAACAATTGATTTTGAAACTAGAGTAATTGGAGACTACATGTGTTATCGTAAATTATGATTTAAATCAATCGGCTTATGATATTTATGGCATGATTGGCTGAATTGTTTACTGTATTGAAAAATGTGAATTGTATGCATTGTGTTGATAAATTGCTTAGCAATAAAATTGCCAATTCATGCTATTGAAATTTATATTATCTTAGTGGATTATGATCTACTGCAGTAGACGGGTTTCCGTGGACCGGCCTATTTAGAGGTGGCATGGTAAAACCCCCTATATATATCTTTATCTCAATTGTAGAGGTGTACAAGGTTGTCTTGAGATATGACAGAGTTCACTTCACGCCAAACCCCCACGTGAAGGCGAATTCAGCTAACGCCAAGGAATAGCTTCATCTTGAACAATTATGAAACTTTAATAGCCTTGGCGGGCTCAGATGAATACCTCTGATCAAGGTATCACTGGGTATAAGCTTTTATGGCACGAGCCATGATTTCTAAGAAATCATAAGCCATGTAAATTACGAGCAGAAACGTATTTAATTTATCTAGTGAAAGAAAATGAAATGTTATGAAACATTTTATGCTGGTTTATTTTAATCGTCTCCATTTACTCGCCTTTAGATAGTCTAGATGGTATTTGTTTAGTCACTGAGATTTTATAATCTCACCCCCTTATTTCCTCACATTTCAGGCTCAAGAAATTCCATAGTTAGCGGATTTTGTCAAGGATCATCAGTTGGACTTGAATCGGCAAAAGTTGTAGGTTTCCAACTTTCGATACATTTTGGTTAGTTGTGGGCCCACGTGTCACTGTAATTTAAATTTCATACTTTGGCTGTTTGCATTATAGGATTTAAAAATGTATTTAGTTTTTACGTTACGAAAATTATTTATCGATAGTTTTATAAAAATTGTTTTATAAGAAAATATATTATTTTATTGAATATTTTTATTATATTCAAATAATTAAATTTTTACCCCATACAAACGTTTTAGAAACTTAAATTTATTTTTAATCATGATATATGTGTTTTTACGCACTTACTACATTTTTAGAAAATTTCGAGATTTTCGACCAAAAATAACGAAAATGCCTCTGTGAGCCAAAAGACAATATAATTTTGTTTTTGAATCGAAAATAACTTTTGATTGTTGAATTATGGTATTTAATAACTGTTGCTCACCGGGGAGATATGGAAACTGATGCTCAGCCTTGCGTGGTTCCGGTCGGCATTTCGGGAATGAGTGCTTATCAGGACGTCACGACTGTTGTCATGGGCCCGATGGGAGTTCCGGATCATGATAGAGACTCAGCCAACGCCAAGGAATGGCTATGTTTTCAGATGTAAAAATATATTCATGTGTATATGACATTTAATAGCCTTGGCGGTCTCGGTCAGATGCCTCAACCGAGGTATCCCCGAAAATGATTTTGGCAAAAGTCAAGATTTTAAGAGATTCATAAGCCATATTAATTATTCGAGTAAAATGATTCTATTTTACTCGATTAAAATGAGCTGAGATAAGATGAATTGTAATACAAAGAACAAATTTGAATTTGTCTCCATTTACTTTACTTTAGATTATTTTTTATGATGTCTATTTACTCACTAGGATTTATAATCTCACCACCCTCATTTCCACACATTTCAGGCTCAGGATAGTCAGTAGGAGGTCTGTCACGACCCGGAACTCCTCATCGGGCCCGTGACAATCGCCGTGACGTCTCAATAGGCACTCATTACCCGGAATGCCGATCGGAACCCCTCAAGGCTTAGCATCAACTTTCGCACATCCTCGGTGAGAAACAGTTATTAAATACCACATTTCCATGATCATAAATCGTTTCCAAATAAAAAACATAAAAATATTATTTTCTAGCTCATAAGGGCATTTTCATCATTTTTCGTCAAAAATCTCCAAACCGGCGAGAAATGTAGTAGAAGCGTAGAAAATACATGTTTTATGATTAAAAATAAATTTAAGAGTCTAAAACGTTCGTTTGAAGTAAAATTACAACTATTTTAATGTAATAAAAATATTCAATAAAATAAGCTATTTTTATATAAAACAAATTTTATAAAGCTATTAGTAAATAATTTTCGCAGTGTAAAAACTAAATATATTTTTACATACCATGATATAAACAGTCAAAGTATGAAATTTAAACTACAGTGACATGTGGGCCCACAACTAACCAAAATGTGTCGAAAGCTGGAAGCCTACAACTTTAGCCGATTCAAGTCCAATTGACGGTCCTTGACTAAATTCGCTAACTATGACCTACTTTGAGCCTGAAATGTGAGGAGATAAGGGGGTGAGATTATAAAATCCCAATGAGTAAACAGACACCATCTAAACTATCTAAAGGCGAGTAAATGGAGACGATTAAATAAACCATCGTAAAACAGTTCATAACACTTCAGTTCCTTTCACTAGGTAATATAAATTTGTTTTGTTCGAGAAAATTTATATGGCTTATGTTTTCTTTAAAACTTGGCTTATGCCAACAAAATCATACTCGGTGACACCTGGATCAGAGGTATTCGACCGAGTCTGCCAAGGTTATTAAAATTTCATAATTTCTCAAAATGTAGCCGATCCTTGACGTTGGCCGAGTTTACTACCACGTGGTGATTCGGTATGAAGTGAACTCTGGTATACCTCAAGAGTTACCCTCCACACTTCTCATCAGAGGTATAATATGTGGGGTTTACTGTGCCCCTCTAAATAGGATGGTCCACAGAAACCTGTCTACTGTAGTAGATATTAATCCACCAATTAAATAAAAATTTAATAGCATGACTTGGCAGTTATTGATAGATTTGGGATCCTATCACTTGATTACTGGTCAGTCGCATTATCGCGACAACTCTATGGCCCCCGGCAAGGACACCTTGCCAAGCTTCGAATCTCGGATCTTTTTGAAATTTCCCCCGAAGAAGATACTTATAAGCATTTCAAATCAAATCGTTCAAGGCAAAGCAAACAATTTATAAAATTTCAAGACAGTTTCGATTCAACCATTCATGAAAATTTATCATAAGCCATGTAATACAAATCATAATTTATAACACAACAAATGTCTCCAATTACTCTAATTTCACAACCATTGCTCAATTTTCGAATCAATTTATAAAAATTCATTTTATTTGGCAAATCCAATTTATTTTATAAATTTCACATTTTTCTTTTAAAATAAGCAATTCACCAAATAAAATAATTTTTCATAAAATTGTCAAATTGAATAAAATCTACTCTAGATAATAAAGACGATAATATGTTTACTCACAGTTTTTGGAAACCAAATCTAGGTACTTTGACTAGTGATCCTCGGGTGCAATTCCTTGCCTTTCTCGGAGGACTCACCACCTTGACACAGTACAAAGTCAAGAAATTTACTACATTGCCCCTAAATTGTAATAAACTAATTTAGACCACTAATGCATGTTATGAAATGCAAAAATTGTCTGAATCTTGCTTAAACACGGTGTTGACCTAATTCGGCCTATTACTCGATAAAATGGCCATTGTGTCCAATTTAATTCCAAATCAATTCTTTTCACTTTCTACACTCCAATTATACCTAAATTACCTCAATGACTGCGGATGAGATTCAATTTATCAGTCCAAACCACAAAATACACCGGTCTATACACTAGGCAAAACTTTAGATATGCCAAAAATTTTCATTTAATTTCTAGTCTCACCAATCATCAAATATCACCAAAATATCATGAATTATCATCAATTTCAGCCACAATATTCCCCCTAGAAAATTCAGCCAAAATGGGTTAAATGAAGAACAAATTGTTTTCTTGCTTGTTTTGCTCACAAATATGTTAAACTAGCTAAAAACACTAACATAACTCAAAATCAAATCAAACCAACATCATTTCTCTCTCCATACCCATTTGGCCAGCCATGAATCCCTTAAGAAACTATGCAATTCAGCCATGGAAATGAGAAAATAAAGTATGGGTATTGTAGATCTCAAGTAAAAATAAAGAATTTTCATTTTACCTTGCTTGATTCTTTGGATTTTCACAATTTCCCCTTGATTCTAGGGTTTGGTTTCCTTTCTTTCTCTTTTGTTCTGGTTTTGACCGACAATGGGGTTAAAATGAGAAGAAATGGGCTGATTTTCATAGTATAATAATAAAGAATTAAAAGTTTGCCACGTGTCACAACCTTATTGGTCGATTTTTTAAAAATTTGACTTTTAAACTTAAATTCTCCACCACACATTTGTCATATTTATCCACACTAATAATAAATACATTCCTTGGTCTTGACAAGTCCTGTTGGTGTAAAATTATGATTTTTTCCCTCGAGATGGTAAAATTACAATTTTACCCCTATACTTTGAAAAGTATTGAAATTATATTTTTTTTCACTTTTCAACCTCAAATTACCCTCCAATTGATCAATCTTAGTCAAATGGGGCCAAAATATTTTCTTAAAATTTCCATTTTGTCCTCGAGCGGTAAAATTATCGTTTTGCCCATATATTCCAAAAATACCGAGAATTAAAATTTTTCACCGCTAAACCTCATATTATACTTCAAATGATTAATCTTGATCAAAATTTTCATCAAATAACCAAATTTAAATTTTGGGTGTTAAAATGACCATTTTGTCCCTAATCGGTCAATATTCCTGATTAACTCCAAATCGACCCTCGAACTCCGAATTGCCATTTTAAGTCATTCTTGGACTGTGAAATTCTCAGTTTCACTTTAAAATCCCTATTTTAAGTAGTTCGAGGTATAAATCAACTTATTTGTACTTTTAAGTACGATACCGACTTTTATCCATTTTTCTGAGATATTCTAGTATGCAGGTGTGATGTCAATTATATAAATGACATGACAAATATTTTAGGGCTGGGCTTGACACGGTCGATTTCATCGAGCTATAACTTTGGAGCTTCATTCTTAGAAAGCAAAGGTTACTGACTTATACCTTTTTGATCATTTGAGGGCCCACGTGTCATTGTAAATGTAATTGCACACTCTGATTTTCAGTATTACAGTATGTAAGAATTTATTTTGCTTTCACGTTACAAAAATTATTTATGTAGCTTTTTATAAAAATTGTTTTATAAGAAAATAGAATATTTTATTAAATATTTTTATTATACTCAAATAGTTACAATTTCACTTTAAATAAAGGTTTTAGACATCTAAATTTAATTTTAATCATGACATCTACGTTTTCCACTCATCTGCTACATTTTTGGTCAGATTCAAAAATTTTGAGAAAAAATAACCAAAATGCCCTTGTGAGGCGAAAATTATTTTTCTACTGTTTTAAGTTGGAAAAAGTTAAAATCCTTTAAAACATGATGTTTAGTGATGATCACTCACAAGGGAGACAAGAAAAATGGTACTAAAGCCTTGCAAGGTTCCGGTGGGCATTCCGGACGAAGAATGTCTATCGGGACGTCGCGGCAGTTGTCATGGGCTCGAGGAGAGTACCGGGTCGTGACAGTATTAGCAAAAAAATGAAGCAAAATTTATAACAACTATTACTACATAGTTTTTCTGGTTTTTTCTTCTTTCCTTACTACATTCATACTAAATGCTTTGCATTTAGAGTATGTCATTAAAGACACACTAAACATAACATGCTATCAGAGCTTTATCATCATTGAAGCCTATTATTAAACACATTAACCTTCACTTAGATAGCTGAGACCTCTCTTCCTTAAGATGGAATCAAGTGTAGTATTTCTAATCTTTCTCCTCCAATCTTCAATGAGGAAAATTATGCAATATGGACAGTCAAAATGAAAGCTTTTCTTACAACTTTTGACCTCTAAGAAGTAGTTGAAAATGGTGGAGAACCTTTGAGCTTAGAGCTTATTCTACCATGGCTCAAAAGAGGTAGCACAATGAGGAAGTGACTAAGAGGTATAAGGCCTTGTTTTACATCCATTCAATTGTGATAAACATAATATTTACAAGGATTATGGCTTGTAAAACTATTAAGAAAGGTCAAGACAAGATCAAAGAAGAGTTTCAAGGGTTTGATAGAACCAAGAAATTGATGGTTTTAAACCTAATAAGGCAATTTGAAGTACTCAATATAAATGAAGATGAAATTGTGAAGGATTATGTGGACAAACTTATAAAAATTGTCATAAGGCTTTTAGGAATTGAGTTTTTAGATTCCAAGATAGTAGAGAAGATGTTGGAAAGCATACCTAAGAAATTTGAGCCTAAAATCTTTGCTCTTGAAAAACCAAAAGACCTCACCATAATGACCTTTCAAGAGTTAATTAATGCTCTTTAAGCTTTTAGAGCAAAAAGGTAGATCAGACATGAAGAAAGCAAAAAGACAACATTAGAAGCAAGGTTTAAAATGAAAAATGTTCTTCACAACTCCAATAGAAAGTTTTCAAGTGAAAAGAAAGATAAAAAAAAGGCCATTACTTCAAATAAGAGGCAACAGGGTAAGAAAACCATAAATGTAATGTGTTTTTATTGCAAAAAGACTAATCATGTAAAAAAAAAATACTATTGGTTTAGGTCAAATGTAAAGTGTAGGATGTGTAATCAGCTTGGTCATGTGGAAAAAGTATGCAAAAACAAACGATATGTGCAAAATCAGCAAGCTAAAGTCTTAGAATAAGTTGAATTTGCTGAGGAGCACCTTTTCATGGCTTCAGAAGGAAATATGGCAAAGTTTAGTGAGATTTGGTTGATAGACAATGTAAGTTTAGTCATATAACTCCAAACGCATCCTTGTTCACATTCATTGAGAGGAACAAGAGTGCAAACATTGAAATTGGAGATGGAAAGTATCTGTAAGCAGTAGCCAAAGGTACTATTGCTGTCACCACACTAAATGGGACTAGGTATGTTCAAAATGTGTTCTTTGTAACTTAAACATGTCAAAATTTGCTTAATGTTGGCCAATCACTTGAGAACAATTACACTTTGCTATTGCTATTTAAAGACAAAGCACACATTATACTAGAGCCTTTTAGTAGCAAGCTTATGATAGTTAGTATGATAAATAAATGTTTTCCATTGAATTGGCAACATTTAAGTTTGAATGCAGTAGAAAAGACCAATTACAATGTGTTTAAGCTATAGCATAAACATTTAGGTCATTATAGTTACTCAATCATGAACCTTATCAGTTTTGAGAATTTTATGACTAAAATACCCTTTATTGATGTTCATGCTGATATCTGTGAAACTTGACAACTAAGGAAGCAAACCATGTTGCCCTTTCTTACTAAAAATGTTATAAGATCCCTAAAGAAGCTTGAACTTGTACATTTAGATGTTTGTAGTTCTGTAGCATTGAATCCCTAAATGGAAACAAGTATTTCTTATTGTTCATTGATGATTTCTTAAAGATGACTTGAATTTGTTTTTCTTAAGCTTCAGTCAGAAGTTTTCTCTATGTTTAAGAAGTTCAAAGCATAAGTGGAACTTGAATCAGGTTGCAAGAGTAAACACTTAAGAATTAATAATGGCAATGAGTTTACATTAATAGCATTTGATGATTTTTAAATTGCAATTGGTATTAAACATCAGTTTACCATCCTTTACACAACCCGACTGTCATGACCTAAAACTCCCATCAAGCCCGTGACAACAGTCCCGACGTCTCGATAGGTATTCATACCCCAAATACCGACCGAAACCTCGCAAGGCTTTCGTATCAGCTTTCTGACCTCCATTGTGAGCAACATTTGCCGATCATCATGTTTTAACAAATTACAAGCCATTTTTCCTTACCAGAACAATCATAAAATAGTTTTCGACTCACAGGGGTATTTCGGTCATCTTCCTCGAAAAATTTCAAACCGATTAAATGAGTAGCATAAATGTGAAAACATGTATTGTGAAGTTAGAAACACGTTTTGCTATCTAAAACGTTCATTTCAAATAAAATGGTAACTATCAAAATATAATAAAAATATTTAATAAAATATTACATTTTCTTATAAAATAATATTTGTAGAGTTATCAGTAAATAATTTTTTTAGCGTAAAAACAAAATAAAATCATATATACTGTAATACAGATAAACAGAGTACACAGTTACATTTACAATGACACGTGAGCCCTCTAATATTCAAAAGTAGAGAGGACAGTAAACCTACTGTTGGTGAGGTTGCGAAGCCAACTGTAGTCCTCAGCAAACTCAATTATCTACACTATTCTGTCATGAGAGGGTGGAAAGGAGAGTGGTGAGTTTACATAACTCAGTGAGTAAACAAACATCACCTAAAATATCTAAAGGCGAGTAAAAGGAGACAATGAAAACTGTCCATCTCAAAAGGGTTTCATATTATAAAAATTTATTTAAATCAATTAAAGTAGATTCATTTTACCCTAAACAATTAATAAGGCTTATGATTTTCTTTAAAACTTGGCTTATGCCAAAGCCAATACTCGAGGACACTTGATTGTCATCAGAGTCCGATTGAGTTCGCCAAGGCTATAAAAGTTTCATATATGTATGAAACATATTTTTACATTTAGAAATATAGCCGTTTCTTGGCGTTGGCTGAGTCTGCCTTCATGTGGTGGTTTGGTGTGAAATGAACTCTGTCATACCTCAAGACAGCCCTTTATGCCTCTACAACTAAGATAAAGATATATATATGGTGGGTTTTACCGTGCCACCTCTAAATAGGCTGGTCCACGGAAACCTGTCTACTGCAGTAAATAATAATCCACCAAATAAATAAATATTTTTATAGCATGATTTCGCAACTTTATTGCTAAGCAATTTATCAATACGAAGTAGACAATTCACATATTTCAATACAATAAACAATTCAACCAATCATGCCATAATATCATAAGCCATTTGATTAGATAATAAATTACAATAAATTATATGGTCTCCAATTACTCTAATTTAAAATCAATTTTCCAATTTTCAATTCAATTTATTTTATAAATTCATATTTTTCTCACAAAATAAGAAACTCACCATTTAAAATAATTTTTCACAAAATCATCAAATTAAGTAGAAATTACTCTAGATAATTAAGGCGATAAATAGTTTACTCATTGTTTTCAGAAATCAAATCCGGGTATTTTGACTATTAATCCTGAGGTGCAATTTCCTTGCCTTTGTAAGAGGATTCACCACCTTGACACATTGCACAATAATTCAATTACTACAATTGTGCTAATTCGGTATAAAATCAACCTAAATTCTATATGAATGCATGAAACGCTCGGGTAACCGTTTAATTACGGTGTTGACCTAATTCGGTTTATCATCCGATAAATTAGCCAACGTGTCCAATTTAGCTCCAAATTGCACCATTTCTTTTTCATTACTTCAAGTCACCCAACACAATCCAAATAACCCAAAAATTCAGCACAATTTCCTTCCCATTTCTTCATGGGAAATTCGGCCATATTGGTGCATTATCACTAAAAATTTTCCTATTCCATTTTCTCACCATAAATCATCATTTTCTAATTAATTTCCCTTGAAACAAAATCAATCTACCATCCACACACAACATGGGACATTCATCCATTGAAGGTTTCCAAGGTATAGGTGTTTTTCTTCAGTTGTTTTCATACTACATATCATTAACTAACCGAAAACACTAACATAACTTAAATTCAAGCCAATCCAATCATGAATTTCTCTTCATGCCCATTCGGTCAGCATCAAACCCATTATGAAAACATGTTATTCAACCATGGAAATGAGAAAATAAAGCATGGGTAATGTAAATCTCAAGCAAAAAGTGAGACATTTTACCTTATGTTGCTTGATTCCTTGAATTTCCACAATTTCTCTTTGAATTTCTCCACCTAGGGTTTGTTTTCTCTTCGTTTTCTTTTCCCTTTGCTTTTGTTTCCTTTAGCCGAATATGAGAGGTGTGTTGGGGAAGATATGGGCTGATTTTTTTAAGCTTAATATTAAATAATTCAAAGCTTGACACATGGCATAATATAATTGGTCCATAATTTAAATATTTGACTTTTACACTTAAAATTTCCACCATATTTTTATGCCATATTTATCCATTCCCACCATAAATAAAATCCACTAATTTGATAAGTGTTGGGTGGTAGAAATTAACATTTTGCCCCCGGGATGTCAAAATTACCGTTTTGCCCCTATGCTTCGAAAAATATCGAAATTAAAATTTTTCACTTTTAAACCTCAAATTATACTCCAAATGATCAATTTCAGTCAAAATTTTCATCAATTATTTAAATCAAATTTTTGGGTGACAAAATGACCATTTTACCTCTGAATTTCGAATATCTCCGATTGACTCCAAACTGGACCTCAAATTCCGAATTACCATTTTAGGCCATCCCTGAATTGTGAAATTCCCAATTTCACCTTAAAATTCCTATTTTAACTAGTTCGAGGCATAGATCGACTTAGTTGTACCTTTAGGTACAATACAAACTTTTATCTATTTTTTTGAGATATTTAAATATGTAAGCGTACTGCCAAATATATGCATGACAAGACAAATATTTTAGGGCTGGTCTTGACAGCACTAACCCCCGTAAAATAAAATTTTGACCTCAAAATTTCACTTATTGAATTCAGAGAAAAATGGGGGTATTAGCTTCTCATTTGACGTTTAACTTCCATGTCATCACCTTTTATAGATAATTTCAATTTGTTCACTTCGTTTACCTCCAATTCAACTTAAGTACTTCACTTATGTTTATGATTATCCTTCATCATCATATCCGTAGTACCTTTCACAAGCATGATCTCTTATATCGAGACTCCAAACATGTGTCTATTACCATAATTAATCTTGAACCATAACTCTGTCTCAATCATACCAATTTTGATAACATTTTATACTTATTATATATACTAATTACCATCTCATTACTTCATTTCTTATCAAACTTCTCGACGCTCATTCATTCATCCTATCCTTATACGCTATTGTGTAGTTTACGACATTATTAACATGCCATACTCATTCCTATACATATCCTCAGCATTACGGAAGGTTAGGGGTTTTAATTATTTCCACATACTTCATGTTTACTTTGCATTTAGGAAATTTTAATCTTCTCAATCCTATTAGTCCATCTCATATGGCTTATAGTATGGTTAAGCCATAAATTTCCCAAATTCAACTCCCAATAGGATTTCTAACTATTACATTATCTATACAACTCTCCAAATATATTTAGTTCCAGTCTTGGACCATTAAGAACCATTCTTCATTTTAGATGGGTACACCAATAACTCGACATATACGTATGCATGCGCACTTTCAGATGTCCATTTCTCGTTATGTGTATGTGCCTTTGTTTTCAAATGCCTTTAGACTAATTTCTCTTTGTTCGTTCTCCCCTACAACCAAGATTCAATAGAATAATCTCTTTAATTCTTGTCAACATTCTTATCATGTCCGTGTATAGTTCCACATCATTCGCATACTTATACTTTTTTCTTATCATTCCCAATTATAAGCTTAAGTTTCCTGGTGCTACATATCATTACATTTCATGCAATGTCACAATTCCTAAGAGTCATCCTTTTTTCTCAATTATCCTTCATGCCTTTACATACCTTGTATCCTCCTTGCATTCCGACATTAATTTGTCACTTAAGACTTAAACTCATTTGAATCATGTATACCTCAAGCACTTTTGAATTTCAATTCTCGTAATATATCAAGAGATTTTCATTATTTGATTTTATCATTCGAGTTAACTTCGATCATCTTTTATTCCATTTTTTCATATGAACCTAACATCATTCTCCTTTTAACCAATTTGCAATTGTACTTGAAATTGCAAAACTTAAAATTGGGTTTTCCTCAAGTACTTTTCAATACCAATATAAATATCACTCTTGGCTTATGACTCCTTTTTATAGTCGCATAATTTAATGCTTATGAAAGTAAGCATGTAATTACTTAATCCGTAACTTAGCCGTTTGGCTCCTTAGTAAGTTCCAAAACCACCTGTCTTATACACATTGTGTATAATTTATAATTCCTTCTCACGGGTGGCCAAACATTCTTGAAGCACTTAATCACTTATTTGCCCTTATATAATCCAAGAATATCATTTTCATAAAGGCATGCACTTACTCATCAAAATATTTAAATGCATGTTCAACTATTCATGCTTCAATTTTCTCCAAGGGTTTTTAGCATGCCACGTAGTTTACTTGTGTTGTTGCCAATCCTCTCCTTTCAGCAAAGTCAAGACAGTAATTGTAATTTCTCGTAACAGTATTCTATATAAACCCATTTGCTATATTATTCTTGAAACCTTCATCCACACTTTAATCACTTAGTATTTATATCTCTTATCGATATCTCATACAGTCATCTAACCTTTCCCTCATTTTCTCTTTAATCTTTAACAAAGCCTAATCTCTTGTCTTCTTTATTTCTTAAGATTTGACTTTAGTCAACATATTATTCATCTTAACATTCCACATGTCCATTTATCTTTATGTAATCATCTTAGAATTTCTCTAACTTTTCCCTTCTCTTATATGCCAATATATAAGGCAATATAGAAACTTTTCAATTCACTCATCATCTTTTTCTTAATACTTCCCATTACACTTAAGACTCCAAATGTCAAAGCTTAGCATCAAGCCAATAACTATATTCCAACTTGTGAGTCCAATCTTTATGCTGCTCACGATTTACTCATACTTTCTAGCCATAAGGAGTTCTTAACGTGATAACATTTGGTAACCGACACTATGGCGTTGCAGCTATTAAAATCTACTTTATCAAAGTAATTCTTCTACTTTTAAGGCTGCTATCATAATCATTCATGATCACGTGGCTTCTATCTCAGTCTATACCACAATTAGTAAAGCTAACTTTCCATTACAGGTACACGATCAGATCATTAATTTAACACATTTATTTTGCCACTAACATTCATGCATCCGTATCATAACATTTAATACAAGTTCAATTAAGCAAAATCTCCAAATAACTTCTAAACACATAATTATCGATTTGTACAGATAACTACCATTTCCTTCTTAATCAAAATTTTATTTTTCTCATGTTCCTTCATTTATCTCCACATCAGGCCATGTAACTACTCCCTGACTCGGTTGTAATCCAAAGGAATCTCTTCTCTGCATATCTGTATTAGTTGGTGGAGATAGAGCAGCTACCGTAGTCTGTCCTAATTATGGACATTTACTCCTAATGTAACCCAACTGACCACAGCGATAACATCGTGTGGGTCCCCGACACAATCCAACATGATATCTCCCACAATTTTCGTATTTATTAGAAACTCTAGAACTCTTCCCAGAAATAGCCATCGCAGATCCATTAGATTTCGAAGGCCTCTGTTGTGTTTGCAGAAATGGTGGTTGGGAAGATGTTACTGAAACAGATGGGTCTTTGCCCCTTTTTGGTGGCTGACCGAGAGATACACTCGAATTTCTCCTTTTTGCTAACTCTGCTCACAGTCTTTTATTTTCATTCTCAAGTTTTTCAGCTCTTAAAGCCATTTGCACCACCTCTTTAGCTACGGTTGCATCCAGCTCACTCATAGAAGAGCTATAACAGAGCTGCCTAGCCTCTTCAAGCTTTTTGGAAATAGAAAAATCTGGCATTGGTGGTGGGACATGAGGTAAGGGTTACGGTACTGAAGGAGTAGCTAGAAAAACTATGGGAATAGTTTGACCAGCAAGAGCAGTTAGGAAAACTGTCAATACCTGAACCACCTCAGGAGGTATGACAAAAATATCAGTAGATGGCAGAGGAGGTGGAGGATGTAGAAGAGTTTCGGCTTGCTCAGCAGCAAGTGCTGCCCGAAAAGTGGATGCAACTGTTCCCCTTTTATCGGGTATGGCTGACTAGGTTGCGAACGACCTCTTCCCCTATTGGCCGATCTAGTAATAGGTGGATGTTCACGTCTAGGAGGCATGGTGATCTATAAAGATAAATAATGCAATTTTAGGCAACCTTAGATTTTATATGCTGATGCATCCTATTCAATCTAACATGACTTAGCCTAACCTGGGGCCACACTGACACTGTAAATTTTTAAAACAATTTTAAAACCAAAAGCTTTAAAATCAAAAGCTTTAAAACCAAAGGCTCTGATACCAATCAAATTGTCACTACCCGGAACTCCCATCGAGCCTGTGACAACCGTCGCGACGTCTCGATAGGTATTCATACCTTGAATACCGATCGAAACCTCGCAAGACTTTCGTATCAGCTTTCTAACCTCCCCTATGAGCAACATTTGCAGATCATCATGCTTTAACAAATTAAAAACAATTTTTCCTTACCAGAATAATCATAAAATAGTTTTCGACTCACAAGGGTATTTCGGTCATCTTCCTCAAAAAATTTCAAACCCAGTTAAATGAGTAGTATAAATGCGAAAACATGTATTGAGAAGTTAAAAACACGTTTTGCTATCTAAAACGTTCATTTTAAATAAAATGGTAACTATCAAAATATAATAAAAATATTTAATAAAATATTGTACTTTCTTATAAAACAATATTTATAGAGTTATCGGTAAATAATTTTTTTTAGCGTAAAAACAAAATAAAATCATGCATACTGTAATACAAGTAAACAGAGTACACGTTACATTTACAATGACACGTGGGCCCTCTAAAATTCAAAAGTAGAGTGGACAGTAAACTTACTGTTGGTCAGGTTGCAAAGCCAACTGTAGTCCTCAGCAAACTCAATTATCTACACTATTCTGTCATGAAATGGTGGAAATGAGAGTGGTGAGTTTACACAACTCAGTGAGTAAACAAACTTCACCTAAAATATCTAAAGGCGAGTAAAAGGAGACAATGAAAAATGTCCATCTCAAAAGGGTTTCATATTATAAAAATTCATTTAAATCAATTAAAGTAAATTCATTTTACCTCAAACAATTAATAAGGCTTATGATTTTCTTTAAAACTGGGCTTATGCCAAAGCCAATACTCGAGGACACTTGATCGTCATCAGAGTCCGATCGAGTCCGCCAAGGCTATAAAAGTTTCATATATGTATGAAACACATTTTTACATTTAGAAATATAGTTGTTCCTTGGTGTTGGCTGAGTCCGCCTTCACGTGGTGATTTGGCGTGAAGTGAACTCTGTCATACCTCAGGATAGCCCTTTACGCCTCTACAATTGAGATAAAGATATATATATATATATATATGGTGTGTTTTACTGTGCCACCTCTAAATAGGCTGGTCCACAGAAGCCCGTCTACTGCAGTAGATAATAATCCACCAATTAAATAATTATTTTTATAGCATGACTTGGCAACTTTATTGCTAAGCACTTTATCAATACAAAACAAACAATTCACATATTTCAATACAATAAACAATTCAGCCAATCATGCCATAATATCATAAGCCATTTGATCAGATCATAAATTACAATAAATCATGCGGTCTCCAATTACTCTAATTTAAAATCAAATTGTCAATTTTTAATTTAATTTATTTTATAAATTCATATTTTTCTCACAAAATAAGAAATTCACCATTTAAAATAATTTTTCACAAAATCATCAAATTAAGTAGAAATTACTCTAGATAATTAAGACGATAAATAGCAGGTGCAATTTCCTTGCCTTTGTAAGAGGATTCACCACCTTGACACATTGCACAATAATTCATTTACTACAATTGTGCTAATTCAGTATAAAATCAACCCAAATTCTATATGAATGCATGAAACGCTCGGGTAACCGTTTAATTACGGTGTTGACCTAATTTGGTTTATTACCTGATAAATTAGCCAACACGTCTAATTTAGCTCCAAATTGCACCATTTCTTTTTCATTACTTCAAGTCACCCAATACAATCCAAATAACCCAAAAATTCAACACAATTTCCTTCCCATTTCTTCATGGGAAATTCGGCCATATTGGTGCATTATCACTAAAAATTTTCCTATTCCTTTTTCTCACCAGAAATCATCATTTTCTAACCAATTTCCCTTGAAACAAAATCAATCTACCATCCACACACTCTTGTTATCACAGTAAACAAGTGCCACAAGTGGAGAAGAAGTTTGGAAAAGTGTTAATGTTATAAATGCTACAATTTTATGTGTAATTCAAGGCCTCGAGGAATTCAAAGGTTCCACTATTATATGGGGTGGATAACCTTAGAAAAATGTGATGGAGATTAGTTCTTTTGTTTTAATGTTCTAGTGTGAATTGTTGAAATTTTCATGAATTGGCATGGTACAATAAGTATAAGCCTTGGTCAAAGGGTGTAAAGAGCGTTAAATGGAGAATGAGAAATTAAAAAGGTAAAAGAACTTTGAATTGTTATGTTAAAGTTAAAATTTAAGTTATGATCAATAAGTCTAGAAAATTTATGCCATAAATTGCGTGATGATGATAGGAAAATTATATATGGAGGAATACTGATTGGAAGTTAAGTGAGCATTGAAATATAAAGGAGAATCGGAGCTGTTTAGCTTACAAAGGTTTGGACGGTGATTTTAAGCTCACTAAAAGCTTTCTAATTGAAACCCTTCATTTAGCATGGACAAGAATATTGGTGAAAATTCCCACCGATCAAGGTGAGTGGGTGCTAAATTTCAAAACCATATTCTTGGAAATATATTATATATGTTACATATTATGGTTGAACGAAATTGTGGAAAGCATGAGTTAGTAAAAAGCCTTAGGTTGTTTGTGATTGTGACAAGGATTTTAAATCTGTTTTCTCTATATTATATATATGTATATAATTACATCCTTTTAAATATGGGGAAACAAACCTTTGATGAGCTTTTCACTTCAAAACATTCCTTGCAGGCTTGTGTGGTGTTTAGGCCAATGGCCATTACTTGATTTATGAGATTTAATGTTAAATTGTTGATTTCACTTAGCATGTTGATTTGATAGATACGTGATGCCTTGAGATAAATTATGCATAACATTCGATTTATGATTACATTGTTTTTGATCTATCAAGTTCTGCAAATGCACTAAATTGAGGTGATTTTTCTTTTAATGTGATGGAGACACTTAGGGGTAAAACCTATCACCACACCAAGTTAGTGTGGTCTTTGTGCATAAAGTAGTGATTATCGATTTTTGATATTTGATTATAAAGGAAAACCTGAAGCCCTAATTTATATTTGATGGCGTGAGTAATTCCCACGAGTATGTAAAGGGAGACCTAAAGCTCCGATTTATGTTTAGTGGCGTGGGTAGTTCCCACGAGTAAGTAAATGGGGACTTGAAGTCTCGATTTATATTTGGTGGTGTGGGCAATTCCCACAAGTAGGTGATGATGTTATTGACATGAGAGAGTAAGCCTAAAGGCTATACTAAACCTGCCCAAGGTTGATGCTCACTTATGGATTTTTATTAAACATGACATGGCATTAATACTTGAAATTTGTTTTTACATGGCAGGTAAAATTTACATATTTATTGGTGATCGATTATTCTACATTCTTTTTATGTTTGAGATTGCTCATTTTATACTTGCCATAAGATTTACTCTTGAAAAGAAACTAAAGTGGAAAGATTTTCTAGCAAGCTAATTATAATCATTTTCATATGTGTTTATTCATGATTTATTATTTTTAGGACTTACAAGGCATATAACCTTTCAATTTAATGTATTACATTTTTGTCGTTTACTCTTGAATTTATAAATATTTTGCCTTTATGTTTGTTTCCCCTTATCGCCTGCTCACTGAGCCAATGATCACTAAGTTTGTGAGACTCACCCATATATATTATTGTGCAGATAAATAAATAGTTGGAAAAATCATTGGTGAGGATTCCTTTTGCAATTATGTAGGTAATAACATCTTCTAGCTTTCTTGGCGTGGCTTCCTTGACCAGTCATCTAATCATTTTTAAATTGTAAGAAGTAATGTGTTTAAAACTATTTTGGGACTAAGACCCTTAAATATTGCAAATTAAAAAAAAATTTATAGTGTGTTATCGAAATGCATTAAACTATTACTTGGTTATTATTATTTTGATGTTGGTTTTGGATGTGATAGTGATATTGATGATTGACAAAATTAATTGAAATAGTAATGAAAATGTGAGGAAAAGAAAATTTAGGCAAAATAAAAATACTTAGAAGACTAGCTGGGTTGTGTAGGCTTGTTTATATGATTTATGGGCCAATAACGGTTGTGTGAGTGGATCATTATAGTCTTAGTATCAAAGCCTTAGGTTTAGAAGAGTCTTAGGAGTTCTCAAGTCTATCAGCGGAGTATCAAGAGTAGAGTCTTATCCATGGTTCATGACTGCAGCATGAATTATGGATATGAGGCCCCACGAACTTCCAAGTTTTAGTAAGCCATTGTTACTAATAATTTTGATATGAATATGAAGGGTGATTGTTGCTGTCTAGGTAAAGAGATGTTGCCTAAGACGTTAGCCACCTTGAGGGAAGCTAAAGGGCTTAATGCCCCAAATGGGCACTGTTGGACCACGTGCTTCCAATTTTAAAAGTAGTGGGAAAGGTAGACTTAGAGGCTAGGTCACCGGGCCTCTCAACAGTCAAAGTTTTAGTGAGAGGTGAGCCAGTACCAGTTTTGAGGATATGAAAGGTGATCATCCTGTGATAGCCGGTGCCATCCTAAAAGAGTTAGCAGTTGGATTGTAAGAATAAACCTAGGAGTTTACACAGTTTAAGACATAGGAAGTGCATCAACTTGATGAGATGATGGGCTCTAGTTTTGAAATTTTGAATTATCAACCTTATTAGAAGATGGATCAAGGAAATGTCATGGTGACTCTGAGTGATTTTATGAAATTGAAACCCTCTTACTTTTTGGTACTAAATCGACTAAAGATCTATAACTATTTTTGGATGAGATGGACAAAAGTTGTATGACATTGGGCTATTCTAGCCATTGGGCGGTTGAGTTGAAAGGTTTTAAATTGATGGAGGTAGACCTGTCAATATGGGTCGGCCTAGCCTAACCTTGCCCTAGCCCTTGTGGGCTAGAAAAATATGGGCCGGGTCGGGCTGGCCTATTTTTTATATGGGTTGGAAAATTCCCAACCCAGCCCACCCCACCCCTTGCTAGTCCATGGGTCTGGTTGGGCCAACCCATTTTTTTTAATATTTTTTACTTTTTATCAATTAAATTATGCCATGATTTAATCCATAAATTGAATAATAAAAACATGTTACAAACAAATAAATTATACCAAACATAAATAAGCAAATACATTACATTAAATATAAATAAAATTTCAATATTTAACATAATTACACAAACTACAATTCTATCAACATAACTACATAAGTACATAATCAAATATTTATAAACTTGAAGACTAATTTATATTATTCTCAATCTTCATCCTCAATCAAAACATTTGAGCCTTGTTTGGACAACAATGATGTCTCCAGGTCATCATCATCATCATCATCTAATATTCATTGTCATAAAACAAAGTATAATGAGTTTCGATTTTAACTAAAATTATTAATTTGACAAATAAAGATTAAAGACATTGAAATATATAAAATAAACAATACCATCGGCTGCTAAAGAAAAGCCATGCAACCAATTTTTCATGCAAACAAGCATTTGAACATTTTCATGGCCGAAGGAACTTCTAAACTTGGTGAGAACATGACCACCAATACTAAAAGCAGACTCAGATGCTACCGTAGTAATTGGAATGCTTAATACATCAAGTGCCAGAATAAAAAGATTAAGAAAACGCTTAGCATTATCCTTCCAATAATTAAGTACATCCAAGTTTTCAAACACTTCATAATCAAGCTTTATCTCATCTAAATAAACACCCAACTCAGACTTTCCAACAATAGAAATTGTTTCATTTTGAAACATTTTGAACTCCTACAATTTTTAAATACATAAACAAAAAAAATAATTATCAAAACATAAATAAGTAACATAAATTCTCATGTAATAAGATGAAGGAAAGACACAAAACTTACACCAAAGATCTTTGATCCCTTGGATTTAGTTCCCCTTCTGGCTTGCTTAGGTAAATTACTCATTGAGTGAGAAGATGAACTTGACGCATGAGTGTTGCTTGCATATTCTTCAAAGAGCTCGTACAACTTTGTCTTCACATTTTCTAACTTTTCATGACAAGTAGAATCATCAATCTTAGAATAGCAAAATTTTAAGAAATCAAGCTTCATCCTTGGGTCAAGAATAGCTCCAAATGCAAGCACTACAATATAATCTTTCCAATACTGATCAAATTTCATTTTCATCCTTTGAGACATATCTTTGATAACCTCATCTTCATTATGCAAATTCTCATTTAAAATTGATTCAATTTTCCAAACTTGCATGAAATACAAGTTAGAAGTTGGATAAGATGAACCAGATATCAAGTTTGTGGTCTCATAAAAGGGCTCCAAGAATTCACAAATTATCATTGCTATCCCTCATTCCTCATCAGATGGATTATATTTATAAGTTCTATCAACAAATTGGAGGCTAGCAAAAGCTTTTTGATATTTTATTGCACTTTCAAGCATCAAATATGTTGAATTCCATCTAGTTGACACATCTAAACGCAATCCAACACCTGCATCAATACCAACATGTTGAACACATTCTTGAAATTTTTTCATCCTCCCATCTGATGCCTTTGCATATTTTACACTCTCCCTAATTTTAAACAATGCTTCATTGACTGCTTTCAAGCCTTCTTGAACAATCAGATTTAATATATGAGCACAACAACGCACATGAAAAAATCCACCATCACAAATCAAGCTACTTTGCAAATGAAGATGGCCTTTCAAGATACCTTGCATGTTATCATTAGCAGAAGCATTATCTAAAGTAAGAGAGAAAATTTTCTATCTATTCCCCATTCTTTCAAACAATCAAATACAGTAGCAGCTAATTCAACACCAGTATGTGGATGAGAAATACGACAAAAGTTGAGTAACTTGCTACATAACTTCCAATTTTCATTAGCAAAGTGAGCAGTCAAATAAATATAACCCTCAGAAGTAGATGTTGTCCATACATTAGAACTTAAACAAATTTTATTTGGTACCTTGGCCATGGCTTGTTTAAGTTTCTCTTTCTCTCCCAAAAGAATTCTCTAGACATCAGATACAGTAGTGTTTCTTAAAGGCATCACCACATCTAGATTTACATCCTTAGCCCAAGCTCTAATCTTATCATATTCAACAAAAACATAAGGCAAGTCATGCTTAATTATGGCTTTAGCAAGTTTGTCACGTTAAATCCTAAGATCAAATTTTCTAGCCTGGACTTTCCCTTCATAATCCATAAGCATTTGATGTGGATTAAAATATGAAATGTGTAATACCCGACCCTAATTTATTTGTGGCTGGTCATTCACATGCATTGGATAGCATGTTTGTATATTGAATTGCCCCGAAAAACAAGTTAAATGACAATATTGCCCCTAATGGTATGGTTAAGTTAAATAAGTCTTGAATCAGTTTAAACAGAGAATTGAGAATGAATTTGAGAAAACTGAAACCCATGGATTGACTTAAAACAGTGATTCAGAGTTCGAGGTCTAGTTTGGAGTCAATCGAAAAAATTGACCGATTAGGGACAAAATGATCATTTTGTCATTTAAGGACAAAATGGAGATTTTCATAAAAGATTTTGATCACAATTGATCAAGACTTCTTATTAGAAGCATAATATGATTATTGGAGCATAAAATGAAGTTTAGCAGTGAAAAAGTGTAATTCTCGATATTTTTGGGACACAAGGGTAAAATAGTAATTTTACCACTAAAGGTCAAAATGAAAATTTTTAAAGAAGATTTTGGCCCCATTTGATTTAGATTGATTATTTAGACTAGTTAAAACATAATTTGAGGTTGAAAAGTGGAAAGGAAATGCAATTCTAGTACATTTTGGAGTGTAAGGGCGAAATGGTAATTTTACCATCCAGGGATGAAAATTGAATTTTCGAAAGGATTTTGATCAAATTTAATTATTTGGAGTGTGATATGAGTATGAGGAGTGAAAATTAGGCATTTTGGCAAATTTTCAGTTTTTGAGCCAAAAATATAATTTTACACTTTTCGGGGATAAAAGTGTAATTTTGTAAAATTATACAACCAAGATTTTTGAATTTGTCCAGAAACTTCATGAAGGCTGAGGATAAGGGAAGGAAATTTGGTGGCTGAAAATAAAGTCAAAAGATAAGGATTGAAAAAATAATAATAAATCAATAAAAAATTTAAAAAATTTTAAAAAATAATATTATTTTATTTAATCGCTTAAAAAGGCCAAATTTTCAGCCTTCTTCCCCTAAATTTCATCCAAACCATCAAGGAAGATAGATAAACCAAAAATAAAACCCTAGGTGGAAGAAAATAAAAAAAAAGTGTGATTTTTCAAGGATTCAAGTATTTAAAGGTATGAGTTTTCAAGTTTAGCTTATGAGCTATCATTTCCATGTATTTTTCCTTAGTTTCCATGGTTAGATTTCATGTTTTTATGGTGGTTTCAGATCTGGTCATATTGGTTTAGAGAGAGAAAATTTATGGAATTATTTGATTTTGAACTATGTTAGTGTTTAGTGTTAGTTTAATATGTTTATGAGTAAAACTACAAGAAAAATATTCATTTTCTCCATGAATTTCTCAAGGCCGAATCTAGCCAATTGTGTGTGAGGATGAGGTTGACTTTATTTTAAGAGAATTGGATGGCAAAATGGTGATTTATGGTGTAGAAATCAAGTAGGAAAAATAATGGAATGAAAAATTTAATTAGAAATGAAATGTTGTTCATTTCATCCATTTAGGCCGAATTTTCTAAGGTGAAATTGGATGCTGATTCTGATGCAAATTTGTGGTGTTTAAGTGTAATTTAATGAATTATGAGCCTAGAAAAATTATGGGAATTTTTAGAGTAAAAATCAAAATTTTTACTTGCTAGGGGTAAAATCTTAATTTTCAATCTAGGACTGGTAAATTGACCCATAGTTGCTGCCATTGAGTAATTGGAATGTAATCGATCAATTAGAAACTGAAATGGATCAAATTGGAGTAAAAATGGAGATTTTAGCAATTTAGACGCATGTAGGCGAACTAAGTCGAATACCGTGTTTAGACGGTTATTCGGATAGTTGCATAACATTTCATGCATCATGAAGAGCCTAAAATAATTTACAGTGGTCTGACACAAATGATTAGAATTGTGTCGAAAATTACACATAGATGGTGGGTCCCCCGAACACGAAAAAATTTCGGTATAGTGGAATTAATAATAAGAGTATCGTGCACTCTTGTGACGAGGTGAGTGGATAATTTACCGTTTTCAATATCTAGAGTAGTTTTATCTACTTCTGTGATTTAAAAATAAATTGAATTTATAAATGATTTTTAAATCGAAAAAATTGATTTATTTACACTGAGTATGTGGAGGCTTGCAGAAATTTGTGTTCATGTATTAAAATTGAAATTATGGCTTATGATCTTGGTGAGCATGCTTGGCTGATTTATTGTGTTAAAAATTGGCATGAATTGCTATTTGCCATGTAGACTAGCTAGTATTAAAATGGCCTTGTTATGCTGCTGTAAATTTTATAAAGTTGGTGGATCATAATTAATAAAACACTACAGTGAGGGTTGTCGTGGACTACCTTTAGGAGGAGCACGGAAAAACCCGATTAATTATTACCTCGGTCGGAGAGGCGAGTAGGGTAACTCCTGAGATAAGGTTACGATTCACTTCACGTTAAACCACCGCGTGAAGATGAGTTTAGCCAACGCCAAGAATCGACTGTATCTGAAAAATTATGAAATTCTAACAGCCTTGGCGGACTCAATTGGATGCTCTGATCAAGTGTCCGTGAGTATGAGATTTGGCTTAAGCCTAATTTTTATAAATAATTCATAAGCCTTGTGTTTTGCTAAAATATGATTGCTTTGTATAATTGAATGAAATTTGGTGTAATTGATGCTATGAATTATATGATAGCATCGCATTTTTATATTGTCTCCATTTACTTGACTTTAGATGTCGTAGATGGTAATTATCTAACTCACTGGGTTGTAAAACTCACCACCTTCTCCTCCCCCTTACAGGCTCGAGATTTTTGGTAGCACTCGGTGTGCATATAGAGACTTGATTGAAGCCGAGTTCTTAGCATACACAAAGGTACATAGTTATATATAGTTGGGCCCACATGTCATTGTAATTCATGTACATACTTTGTTTAATTGTATAACAGTATGTAATAACTTATTTTGCTTTTATGCGTACAAATTTGGTTATTAGTGTTTATAAAAATGTTGTTTTATAATAAATTTTAATATTTTTACTGATTCTGAAATTTTCAGAAGAAAATGACGAAAATGCCCCTGCGTGGTTATGGTGCGATTTAATTGTTTTGGTTCAAAACACAAATTTTATTCATTGAAAAATGTTTATTGGAAATTATTAACCACGGGGTAGATGGAAAACAGGTACGAGATGCCTTGCGAGGTCTCGGTTTGCACTCGGGGAATGAGTGCCTATCGGGATGTTGCAGCAGTTGTCACGAGCCCGATGGGTGGTTCCGGGGCGTGACAAAATGAATTTATAAGTGTCAATGTGACGACGCAAATGTGAAGTGCCATAATTAAAGCCACCGAGTTTAGGGCCAACCTTATACTCCGTTTTACAATCATTACAAGTTGCCCTTTCTGCCGCATCTTGCTTTTTGCCTATTTTAGTGAAATAATTCCAAACATTTGAAGTTTCTTTTTTTTGCTCTCTTATTCAATTGTTCAGATTTAGATATATGAGATTGAGAGGGAATTTCATCTTCATTCAAACTGTTCACGTCATCATCCACATCCACATTTATACAGTTTTTGTCAAGCCCAGTCTTAAAATATCTGTCATGTCATGCATATAATTGACATCATGCCTGTATATTGGAATATCTTGAAAAAATAGATAAAAGTCGGTATTGTGCCTAGAAGTACAACTAAGTCAATTTATACCTCGAACTAGTTAAAATATGGATTTTAAGGTGAAATTGAGAATTTCACAGTCCAGGGATGACTTAAAATGGTGATTTGGAGTTCGAGCATCGATTTAGAGTCAATATGAGATTTTCAAAATCTAAGGGCAAAATGGTCATTTTGTCACTCAAAAATTTGATTTGGATATTTGATGAAAATTTTGACTGAGATTAATCATTTCGAGTATAATTTGAGGTTTAGAAGTGAAAATTTTTAATTTTGGTATTTTTCGGAACATAGGGGAAAAATGGTAATTTTGCCACCCCGTGGACAAAATGGTAATTTTACCACATCGGGGGAAAAATTGTAATTTTCACCCCCAACACTTATCAAAAACCAATGATTTTGTTTATTATTGGAATGGATAAATATGAAAATTTGTGTGGTGGAGAAATAAGGTTTAAAAGATAAATATTTAAATTTTAGACCAATAAGAAAATGCCACATGTCAAGCTTTGACTTTTTAATATTAAACTTGAAAAATCAGCCTATAATTCCCCATTTTCCCTTCCTATATTCAGCCAAAGCAAGAACAAAAGCAAGAAAGAAAGAACAAAGCCCTAGGTGGAGAAATTCAAAGAGAAATTGTGGAAATTCAAGCAATCAAGTGGAAAATGGTAAAATTTCTCAATTTTTGCTTGAGATCTACATTACCCATGCATTTGTCTTTATTTTCCATGGTTGAATTACATGTTTTCATAATGGATTCATTGCTGGCCGAATGGGTATGGAGAGGAAATGATGCTGGAATTGTTTTGATTTTGAGGTATGTCAGTGTTTATAGTTAGTTTAGCATGTTTGGAAGCACAACAACAAGAAAAAATTTTATTTTCCCCACCATCCTTCAATGGCCGAACCTTACATGTAATGTGGGAATGGTGGATTGATTTTGTATCAAGTGAATTGGTTGAGAATTGATGAATTGTGGTGTAAAAATCAAGTAGGAAAAATTTTAGTATGAATGCACCACCATAGTCGAATTTCTCATGAAGAATTGTGAAGGTGATTATGCTGAATTTTAGGTTATTTGAATTGTGCTTAGTGATTTGGAGAATTGGAAAAGAAATGGAGCAATTTGAAACTAAATTGGGCGCGTTGGCTAATTAATAGGGTGATAGACCGAACTAGGCCAACACCATAATTAAATGGTTACTCGAGCATTTCATGCATTCATATAGAATTTAGGTTAAGTTTTATACCGAATTAGCACAAATGTAGTAATTGATTGATTGTACTGTGTCAAGGTGGTGAGTCCTCTGATAAAGGCAAGAAAATTGCACCCGAGGATCACTAGTCGAAGTACCCGAGTTTGATTTTCAAAAACTGTGAGTAAACTTATTATCATCTCAATTATCTAGAGTAAATTTTATTCAATTTGGTGATTTTGTGGAAAATTGAATTTAAATGATGAATTGTCTTGCTTTATGAGAAAAATGTGAATTTATAAAATAAAATGAATTTTTATAAATTGATGTGAAAATCAAACAATGATTTTGAAATTAGAGTAATTGGAGACTACGAACTGTGTTATAAAATTATGATATGAACTAAATGGCTTATGATAAAATGGCATGATTGGCTGAATTGATATGTGTGTTGAAATTTATGAATTTTTTGCTTTGTCTGGATAGACTGTGTAGTAAATTAATTGCCATATCATGCAATTGGAGATTTGATTGATTGGTAGGTTATAGAATTCTCACTACAGTGATGGGTTTTCGTGGACCAGCCTATTTAGAGGGGCACGGTAAACCCCATTATATTATACCTCTGATGAGAGGCGTGGAGGGTAACTCCTAAGGTATGACAGAGTTCACTTCACGCCGAACCACCATGTGAGAGTGAACTCAGCCAACGTCTAGGATCAGTTGCGTTTTGAGCAATTATGAAATTTTAACAACCTTAGCGGTCTCAGTTAGATACCTCGGCTAAGGTATCCCCAAGAAAGAATTTCTTGCAAGAGCCAAGTTTTTCTAAAAATCATAAGCCTTTTTAATTATTTGGGTAACATGAATTTATTCTAACTGATTGAAATAAATTTTTATGTTATGAAACCCTTTTGAGATGGGAAGTATTCTTTGTCTCCTTTTACTCACCTTTAGATATTTTAAGAGATATTTGTTTACTCACTGAGTTGTGTAAACTCACCACTCTCCTTTCCACCTTTTCAGGCCCAGATTAGTTAATAGATAGCTGAGTTCGCAGAGGACTACAGTTGGCTTTGCAACCTCATCAACAGTAGGTTCACTGTCCTCTATACTTTTGATCATTCGTGGGCCCACGTGTCGCTGTAAATGAAATTGTATACTCTTCTTAATTTTATTATGGTATGTAAGAATTTATTTTACTTTTACGTTCCAAAAAAATTGTTTACCGATAACTCTGTAAAAATTGTTTTATAAGAAAATAGAATATTTTCTTGAATATTTTTATTATATTCAAATAGCTATAATTTTAATCCAAAAGGACGTTTTAGACATCTAAATTTATTTTTAATCATGAATTATGTGTTTTCCACTCACCTAATACGTTTTTGGTCAGGTTCAAAAATTTTGAAAAAAAATGACCAAAATGCCCTTGTGAGGAGAAAATTGTTTTTCTACTGTTTTAAGTTGGAAGAAAGTTAAAATCTTTTAAATATGATGTTTAGTGATGATTACTCACGGGGGAGATGAGAAAAATGGTACTAAAGCCTTGCGGGGTTCCGATACGCATTCTCGATGACGAATGTCTAACGAGACATTGTGGCAGTTGTCACGGGCTCGATGGGAGTTTCGGGTCGTGATAATTTTCAACTGATTGATCCATTACTGTTACCTTTAAATAACATAAGCAAGAACAAAAAATAATAAAAATTTACACAAACAAACAACAATATTTATTGATTATAAAAATCTATTACAATTACAAATACAATTAATTGAATCCACAATTTCATTTTTGGTTCTTTTTGAAGTACAGCTGTACAAGTTCATTCCATAGCTTATAATCTATAAGTTTATACTAGCTACAATAGATCTCATCCCTTAAAATAAAATAATTTCTTCTGATGCTATACAATTATCATCCACAAGCCAGCTAGGCAGCCACCAATACCTCTCTCTACAGTAAGTTTAATAACACCAACTTCTATCGACAGGTCATGTAATATCAAACATTCAAACCCAGTCTTCTTTTTTGCCTTTTAGTTATTCATCTTGCCAGTGCCAAGTCAAACAATTAAATATGCTATGAAACATCAATTCAAAATCTTAAAATACAAAAGGTGATACATTAATACTGATACAAATTTCATTTTTACTAACACACTTACATTACACACATCAAAACAAAGATAAAATAGCAATAAAATGTAACAATCAATAAAAGGAAACAAAAGTAGATTGAAGGCTTACTTGGGCTACCAAAGAAGACTCAAAGCAGAGTTTGGCAAGGAAGCTAGCATCGGAGACTTTAAAGGTTAGATGGCTGGTGGGGAATGCCGAAGTAATAATCGATTAAAGGTGCTATACCGATGGCTGATGGGGCCAGTCAAATCAAAATTGGTGAGTGAGAACCGTAGGCAGCATCGAAGGCTTTGAAGGTGAGATAGGGAGTGGCGGAGTGCCGGAGACTGCGTGGTGACCGGTTAAAGGCTTGAAGCTTGAAGGTGCGATGCCGATGATGGGCGATGGGGATTGGGATAGGGATTTGACTCAATGCAAAAATCGACTAGCGAGTGGCGAGTGATGATTGCTATTAGTGATAGTGTAGTGCTAATGGATCTAGACGACGAAGGGTTGAACACTTGAACCGGTTGGGTTACTTCAAGTAACTTACTTGGGTACTTTGGGTTAGCACTATGGCAGTGCTTAGCCAGGCTAAGTTAACCCGTTAGCCGATCTTCGAATTTAGCCATTGGAAGACCCTGTCTAATTGGTTGAAAAGTCGGTATTGTACCTAATGGTACAATTAAGTTAAATCGAGCTTCAACTAGTTTAATAGAAATTCTAAGAGTAATTTCAAAATTCTGAGACCCACAGAATAGGTCAGAATAGTGATTCAGAGTTCAAAGTCCAGTTTGGAGTCAATCGGGAAAATTGACCGGTTAGGGACAAAACGGTCATTTTCTCATTTGTTGATTTATAGAGATTTTTAACCAAGATTTGGTCACATTGGACCAAAAATAATTATGTGACATACAGTTATGATCCCATAATCATAAAATGATGTTTAGCAGTGTAAAATGGTGATTCCCAGTGTTTTTGGAGCACAAGGGCAAAATGGTAATTTTACCATCGGAGGATTAAACGGGAATTTTTTTGAAAGGATTTTGCCCCATTTGGTTAATATGAATTAATATTAGTGTTATTTGAGGTTGGACAATGAAAATAATGAAATTTCGGTACATTTCGAAGTATAGGGGCAAAATCGTAATTTTACCATCTCGGGGGTAAAACCGTAATTTTTCATCACCAGAACCATTATTTCCAGCCATGATCAACCTTGGATCAGATGTTGACTTGATTGATCAAGTGGTGGAGAATAAATGGAAGAAAAAGTCAAAAAAGTAAAGAAAACGGGCCAATTACATGATGCCACGTGGCAAGCTTTTATATTTTATTATTTAAGCCATAAAAAATCAGCCTTTAACCCTCATTTCTCTCTCTAAATTCGGCACCCACCAGAATTGAAAGAAAAAAAAGAAGAACAAAAGAGAAAAACATAAAACCTAGCCAAAAATCCATAGATTTCAAGTGTTTTTCAAGATTCAAGCAAAACAAAGGTAACTTTTCTTTAGATTTCCTCTAACCCTAGCTTATCTATGCTTTTGTTCTTGAATTCTATGGTTAAATATGGAGATATCATGATGGAATGAATTCTGAAAAATGGGTATGAGTATGGATTTGATGTTGGATTGGATTGAATTTAAACTATGTTAGTGTTTAGAGGTAGTTAAGCATGATTATGGAAAAAAATGGAAGAAGGAAATTGATTGTCATGGTTATTCTTCATTAGGCCGAACCTAGGGTGGAGAGTGCATGAGGAAAATTGGTTCATTTCAAATGAAATGGTTTCATTTGAAATGAAGGAAATTAGAAAATGACAAATGCAAGTGAAAAATGTAGTAGGAAAATTTTCAGTGCTAATGCACTGCATTGGCCGAATTTTTCCATAAAGAAATGGAAAAGGTTGGATGCTGAAATTGGCATTAATTGAATGTTTTGTGGTGAATTAAAGTATTAGAAAAAGAATGGGCCAATTCGGAATCAAATTGGACATAATAGCCGATTAATCGGGTAATCGGTCGAAATTAGGCAATACCGCGTTAAGGCGATAATTGGACGCGATTTTGCTTTTGCATATCATACGTTAGCAATTTAAATTAGTTTATATTAGTTTGGAGGCATTATAGTAATTTCTTAATTTTATTCTGTGTTAAGGTGGTGAGAAATCCGAGAAAGGCAAGGGAATCGTGATTGAGGATTTTTAATCCGAGAGCATCCGGAATCTGGATTTGTAAGACGGTGAGTGAATTTGCATTTCAAATTATTTGGAAATGCATATTGTATTGATTAGGATAATTAAATGATTTATCCAAAGCTTTTAAAAAAAAATAATACGTGCCGGGAACAAGCCTTTGATTAAAATGATTTTATGTGATGAATTATGTGATATGCATGAAGGCATAAAATTATGTGTTATGCATGAAGGCATGAAATATTATTTTATTGCGGTGAAATTTAATTGTGCTAAGTATGTACATTGTTATGATATTTATATGTATTGTTGAGAAGTGTTGTGAAATTATTAGCACCGTGCACGTGTGAAGAGGAAAATGGGCATGCCTGAAATGGTGTGCAAAGTGGGGACGGCGATACGTAACGTCCACTATTTCCTAGAAATTCAGAATTGAGTAAAGTGGGGACGGCGATACGTAACGCCCACTATTTACTAGAAATTTTGAAAACTGAGCAAAGTGGGGACGGTGATACGTAACGCCCACGATTCCTGGAAACTATCACTCATGAACAGTGGTGAAGTGTGATTTGTTGACCAGGGGCTTGCAGGGACGGCGATACGTAACGCCTGCGAGTGCTCAGATAAATGTGTTTGTGAATATATATGATTGCTCATATCTTCAAGTTTATATGTGTGAGATTGTATGGCATATGAATTGTCGTAAATTGGGAAGAAGGGGTTTAAATATTAGTTAGAAAAAAAATTTGTCTCATTTTCAATCGGTGCATAATGGTTATCAAATGTCCTGGCTAATATTGCTTGTTCCCTTCTAATATTCACTCACTGAGTTTTGTACTCACCGTTTTCAGAAATTCATGTTTTCAGATCAAGAGGTTGTAGATTCCTAGACCGTGGGATCATTGTAGTTCATCTCCTGGTATGTGTAAGGCATTCCATAGCTGCCCGTTTTATTGTACATGTCTCCGCTGGTAGTCGTGGGTGTTTATTGTATTGTGAATACAATTTAATTATGTGTATATGTGTAAGCAATGTAAATTGCTAAATACATGACTGGTATAGTGCATGTATATTAATGTTGATAATGCCATTGTGAATTGGCTGTGTTCACACCCGAGAAAAGGTGTGTGTGTATGTGTGATTGGATGTGCCATGGTTAATTGGCATTGTATGCACACTGGGTGCATTTACGTGTGGATGCCTCACACGAGCATGTATGGAATAAAGTAAATGAAAATAGGCTTGCTTGGGCTTAGTGGGCTATGCTCATTGGGTCCTTGCGCCGGTCATGGCCCGGGAATTGGGTCGTGACAGCCATTTAGGGCCTTAGGCCCATAGCCTGTTAGCCAGTCAGCCTTTAGCCTTTAGCCACCACTCACCAATACCAGCCCATAATTTAAATTTATTTTTTTGGCCCATCGGGCTGGCTCACCCCAGCCCGAGTTGAGCCCTACCCAACCGAGTTAGCCCATTTAGGCCCTATTTTAATATGGGCCTAAAAATCTATGACCCAACCCACCCTATTTTTCATAAAATATGGGCCAGCCCAATGGGCTAGGCCCATATTGACAGGTCTAGATAGAGATAGCGCAAATTTGGTTTGTTGCGCTCAAACACAATAAACCTCTCGGTTCTGCCTTACTTACATAGGAAGAATACACATAGGCCTTTATGGATAGATTTTTGCCTAAAAGTGTAAGGGACATTAAGGCATACAAGTTTGAAACTCCAATGCAAGTGCTTGGGATGACAGTGCCAAACTATGACATCTAATTTACCCAATTGTCGAGGTGTACCCCATATTTGGTTTAGTTTGAAAGAGAAAGGATCAAGAGGTTCATTAAAGAGTTACAAGAGTTGATATATGGAATTCTAATCTGTTAAAGGTGTGCGTCCTATCCCAAAGTAGTTGATGCCACTAGCACAATTAAGGAGAAACGTAAAAGGGTTAAGGTGGAGGGAGAAAAGAGTAAAAAAAGACCAAGGTGAGGGATTTTTCGAACAAAGAAATTCCAGTAGGGGTAGAAATGCCAATGTAGTTGGCCAATAGTGTCGAAAGGATGGTAACTTGCTTAGAAGGCCAGAACTCTCTAGTCCAACGAATCAATGAAAAAACTTTTAATTCCGCAGTCCCCTTTGTAACAGCAATTTTAATAGGGTTAATTATAGATAGACTATGAGCAATGGAATAACTAGTCTAAATCCTAGGCAGAGTGGTCAATGGGGTCACTTCTATATTTTTTGTGTTAATATACACACGAGGCCATGCAATTAGTTGGTGATGTTTTGTTATGAATGTGGAAGAGTTCGTCACGTGAAGAAAAATTATCCTGCAGTTAGATATAACTAGGAAATGGCTCATGGTTCAATGCAACCTAATTCTACTAAAGTACTAGTAGTTACACCACTAACTAGAAATGTCAAGAGGGATAAAGGTAAAATGGTAGCTTCCTCATCATGGGGTAAACCAACAAGGTCAACTCAACAGGGTGCTTCTAGAAGAGGTCAAGCTAAAGTGTTCACTCTAACACCATAAGATGCTCATGCCTTAAATGTAGTAGTGACAGGTACTCTTTTCATTTATGGTTATGACACATCAGTTTTATTTGACCTTGGATCCACCCATTCTTTTGTGTCCCTAAATTTCATGCCTAAATTAGACAAGTACTTTGAATATATGGATGAATTATTAGTAATAACCACCTTATTGGAAGAATCATATATTATGAAGTATGTTTTCCATTCTTATATGGTCCAAATTAAAGATAAAGACATTTGGGTAGACTAAGTGTTAATGACAACATTGGAGGTCAGTGTGATATTGGAATGGATTGGTTGGTGTCCTGTTATGCCAATGTAGATTGTTATCACAAGTTGGTGAAGTTTAAATTCATGGAGAACCGTCTTTTATTATTTATGGTTATGGTAGCCACTTGGTTGATAGCGTAATGGCTACAGTTACAAGAGAAGTACAAAGTAAAGAAAGAAATTTAGAAACTACACTAGTAGTAAATGAATTTGTAAATGTGTTTCTAGAAGAGTTGACCAGACTGTTTCTTGAAAAGGAAATTAAATTTTGTATCGATTTGGTTCCAAAAACGCAACCGATATCGATACTTTCATACTTGATAATGCCGGTAGAGTTAAGGGAGTTAAGGGAACAATTGCAAGATTTAATTAATAGGGGCTTTATTCACTCGATAGTGTCACCTTGTGAAATACCAGTGCTATTGGTAAAGAAAAAAAGATGGTAGTCTCAGCTATGTGTAGATTATCAACAGCTCAATAAAAGGTACAATCAAGAGTAAATACCTGCTTCCAAGAATTGATAATTTGTTCGATCAACTGCAAGGGGCTCAATGCTTATTGAAGGTTGATTTGATGTCTAGATACCATTAATTGAGGATCCAAGAGAAGATATACCCAAGATTATGCTTCGTACGAAGGTATGGACATTATGAATTTTTAATGATGTCTTTTGGGTTGACAAATGCCCATGTTGCATTCATGGATTTGATAAATAGGGTATTTCAAGCATACTTGGATAGATTTATACTCGTCTTTATTGATGGCATTCTAGTATACTTGAGAAGTTGGGAGGAGCAAGCACTAGGACTGTGCAAACGGTTAGTTCAGTTAGTTTAGTTATTGGACATCCAATAACCAAACTAATTGAACTTTTATATAAAAATAACTGAAATTGAACCGAACTACATAACTAATCCAACTAACCAAAACTAAACTAATTCGGTTAGTTCAGTTCGGTTTTCAAAAACCAAACTTAATAATTTTTTTTGGTTTGTATATATTTATTTATGTTGCATTTTATTTAAATAAATATATTATTTATCAAAAATATTTTTGATATTTTAGTGTAAGGTATCATAGTTTATGAATGACCTTGAGGCAGGGAAAATAGTGACCTGCTAAAAAGATTGTGATCTCAAATATTACTTGTATTTGTCAAAAGAAAATGAAGAAAAGCAAAAACATGAGGAAAGAAAAAAGCAAGAAAGCAAACCATGGGAACAAGATTTAACATTTAACTGTAAGGGTTTTATATGGGTGTCTGCAGTCTCTAATTTGTGGAACAAGCCATGTTATGAAGATAGGTTGAAAAGGTAGCAGAGAACACGTGTAAGTCAAAAACCAACACAAAAAAGCTCATCAACCAAACCCATAAAATTTCAACCTAAGAAAACATAGGACAAAAAGAAGAGAAGAGGAACTAAAAACCCATAAAAACTTACTTGATGTGGGAAAGGTGAAGGATGGCAACAACTTGCTAAAGATGAGAGAAAAGGAAGAGAAGAAGGTAGGGATTAGGGAATGGAGATAAGACGGATGAGAGAAGACAAAGAGAAAACGGTGGAGAGTGGAGAGTGGAAATAGGACGACAGAAGAGGAACCAAACAAAGAGATGTGATTAGCATTTAGGTTTAGGACTTTTTTCATGTTAAATCTCCATAATACCCTTATGTAGGTTCTGTTAGTTTGATTAGAAAATTTTCTAACCGAAATCGAACCGAAATAATGTTACTAACCAAACTCTCTTAACCGAATTAATCAAAAAACTAAATTAACCGAATCGAAAAAACTGAACTCATTTCGATGTGGTTTGGTTATTTGGTTCAGTTGCTATTTGCTCACCTTTAACAAGCACAACATTTAAGGATCATGCTATAAACCTTAAGGGAGAACATACCGTATGCAAAATTTTCTATTTGTGCATTTTGGTTGAATAATGTTGGTTTCTAAGACATAATGTATGTAAGGATGGAGTAGAGGTAGATCCCAATAAAGTTGAGGCAATTGAGAATTAGGCGAGACCCACGACAGTTATGGAAATTTAGAGTTTTCTATGATTGGCTAGGTATTATCGATAATTTGTGAAGGATTTCTTTAAGATAGCTTCTTTGCTAACGAGGTTACCTTAGAAGGGAGTAAAATTTGAATGGTCAGAGGCTTGAGAAAATAGTTTTTAGACATTAAAGGCTTGTTAAACTTAGTGAGTGAACATAAAAAAGGAACAAGCTTAAACACAAGAAGACTTAGAAAACATGATGCACTTATGTTGAAAACTATGAAATTTTGCTTAACTTCTTACTAAAACCCTTTATTTCAAACATTGATTAGTAAACTCTTAGTGTTGCAAAAACACATGCTCAATCATGAAGATAAAGGAGTGAAAGAAAAATTATCTTAGAACTAAGCAAGGATGCAATGCGACAACACATTTCTCGCTACAGCGAAAGGCATTCTTGGTTTGCATATGTTTCAGTTTTTCAAGTATATTTTTCACTACAGAAGTCTAATTGACATTATTTTTAGATCATTAGAAAGATAAGAGGCTAGGATACATCTTTGGTGTTGACCACTTTGCCCAGTTCTAACTAGAAGGTGGTTAAAATATTTTTAAAAGTGAAAGCACTCTCACTGTAGCTGAAAGGTATTCTGAGTTTACATATGGTTCAGTTTTTCAAGTATATCTCATACTAAAGAGGTTTGATTCACATTATTTTTATACCATTAAAAAGCTAAGAGACTGGGCTACAACTTTTGTGTTTACCACTTTGTCCAGTTACAAACGAAAGATGGTGAAAAAAATTATCAAACTAAAAGTAGGGCACAGGACTCTAGAACCACCCGAAAGTTTCTGGCTGCAGCCAAAAACAGTCTTGCTGCAGCCAAAAACAGGGCATTAAAAACAAGAGTTTTTGTTGAACACAAAGGAAACCATTTTTGCTAAAATAAACTCAAATTAAATATTTAGCATTTGTCACGACCCAATTTTCAGGTCATGACCGGCGCATGGACCCAATGAGCATAGCTCACCGAGCCCAAGCAAGCCTATTTTGACTTACTTTATTCCACGTATGATCGTGTGGGGCATCCACACGCAATGCACCCAGTGCACACAAAGCCAACTCATAATGGCATTATTAGCAACAATATACATGCACCATACTAGTCATGTATTTAGCAATTTACATTGCATACACATACTAACATAGTTAGATTGTATTCACAATATAAAAGGACCCATGACTTCCAACGGAGACATTTACTGTGAGGCCCTGTCGAATTTGTTAAAAACCGATATTATATCTAGCGGTACAATTAAGTAAATCAAACCTTGAACTAGCTCAAATAAAAATTCTAAGAGGAATTTGAAAATTTTGAAATCCACAGAATGACTTAGAATAATGATTCAGAGTTCAAGGTCCAATCTGGAGTCAATCGAAAAAATTGACCGGTTACGGACAAAACGGTCATTTTACCCTTTGATTAATAAATGTAGATTTTTAACCAAGATTTGATCACATTGGACCAAAAATAATTATATGAAATACAGTTATGATTATTGGAGTATAAAATGATGTTTAGCAGTGAAAAATTTTGATTCTCGGTATTTTTGGAGCACAAGGGTAAAATAGTAATTTTTCCATTGGATAACCAAACGGGAATTTTTTTGAAAAGAGTTTTGCCCCATTTGGTTAAAATTGATTAATATTGGTGTTATTTGAGGATAGAAAGTGAAAATAATGTAATTCTGGTACATTTCGGAGTATAGGGGCAAAATCATAATTTTACCATTTCGGGGGCAAAACGGTAACTTTCTACCACCAGAACATATTTTTCCAGCCATGGTCATCTTTTGATCATATCTTGATTTAGAATAATCATGTGGTGGAAATTATGGAAGAAAAAGTAAAAAAAGTTTAAAAAATGGGCAAATAAGCATGCGACACGTGGCATGCTTGATTATTTTATTATTAAGGCACAAAAATCAGCCCATTAAATCCCTAATTCCCTCACATATTTGGCCTAAGCATCCAGCAACAAGAACAAAGGAAGAACAAAGGGAAAAACAGGAAAACCTAGGTGGAAAATCAAAGAGAAAGTGAAGAAATCAAGGAAACAAGCTAGGTAAGTTAGAAATTCTTTAAATCTGCTTGATACCTAGCTAATCTATGCTGTTGTTCTTCATTTCCATGGTTGAATATTGAGATATCATGGTGAATTCAATTCTGAAAAATGGGTATGGAAGAGGAATTGTTGTTGGAATAATTTGATTTTAGACTATGTTGATGTTTAGAGGTAGTTAAGCATGGTTATGAACAAAAACACAAAAGAAATATTCAATTTCTCTAGGACTCTTTGTTGGCTGAACCTAGGGTGTTGAGAATCCATGAGGAATTGTTTCATTCCAAATGAAATGATTTCATTTGAAATGAAATAAATTAGAAAATGACAAATTAAAGTGAAAAAGTTTGGTAGGAAAAATTTCAGTGCTAATGCATTGTAATGGCTGAATTTTTCCATGAAGAAATGGAAAAGTTTAAACGCTGAAATTGGCACTATTTAAATGGTATGTGGTGAATTAAGGTATTAGAAAAAGAATGGTGCAATTTGGAATCAAATCGGACGCATTGGCCAATTTATCGGGTAATCGGCCGAATTAGGTCAACACCGTGTTTAAGCGAGTGACCGAGTATTTTTTGCAGCCGTATAGAAATTAGGTTAATTTTATACCTAATTAACACCAATATAGTAATTAAATTATTGTGCTGTTTGTCAAAGTGGTGAGATTTCTAATAAAGGCAAGAAAATCGCACTCGAAGATTAGCAGTCGAAGCGCTCGAATTCGACTCCCGAAAAACCTGAGTGAATTTGCATCTCAAAAATGGTTTTGGGAAATATGAACTTATTGAATAAAATGCTTGAATGGTTTTATTCAATCTTCTTTAAAAGAATGAGTACCATGGGAACAAGCTTTCGTGAAATATTATTTTATTGATGTGAAATTTTATTGTGTTGAATATTGCTCATCTATATGATTGCGATGCATTTGTGTACCTTTATATGGTGCTTACATGTATTGTTAATAAATTATGTGAAATCGATGTAATGGTATGCAAAGTGGGGACAGTGATACGTAGCGCCCACAATTTCTTAAAAATTTAGAATTGAGCAAAGTGGGGACGGCGATGCGTAGCACCCACGATTCTTAGAAAATTTGAGTTGAGTAAAGTGGGGACGGCGATACGTAACGCCCACAATTTCCTAAAAAATTTAGAATTGAGCAAAGTGGGGACGACGACACGTAACGTCCACGATTTCTGGAAATTATCACGTTGAACTTTGGTGAAGTGTGATTCGCTGTCCAGGGGCTTACAGGGACGGCGATACGTAACGCTTGTAAGTGCTCAGATAAATGTCTTTGTGTGTATATATATATATATATATATATGATTGCTCATGTCTTTGTGTATATATGTAATTGTATGGTATGCGAACTGCCTTAAATTGAGAAAAAAAGGGTTTTAAACGAAACCTTCGTACGGATGAGCGAAACCCTCGTGCAGCGACGGTTTTGATTTCACTTCACTGCAGTAGAAATTTCGCTGCAGCGATAATGGTCGATTTTGCTATCTAGCTAAAAAAAAAAATCTCAAGGTAAGTGGAAAGGGTTTAAATATTAGTTAGAAAGAAAAATTGTCTCGTTTTCAACTGGTGCATCATGATTGTCAAATTTCCTGATTGAGATTGCTTGTTCCCTTTTAATATTCACTCACTGAGTTTCGTACTCACGTTTTATAAAATTCATGTTTTCAGATCAAGAGACTGTTGGACCCTAGATCGAGGAGTCCTCGTAGTGCATCTCCTAGTTAGAAGGTGGGCATTCAGTAGCAACCCATTTCTTTTATTGTAAATGTCTCCGTTGGAAGTCATGGGTCTTTTTGTATTGTGAATACAATCTAACTATGTGAATATGTGTATGCAGTGTAAATTGCTAAATACATGACTAGTATAGTGCACGTATATTCTATTGATAATGCCATTGTTAATTGGCTTTGTATGCACACTGGGTGCATCACGTGTGTTTGCATCACACCGTCGTACGATAAGTAAAGTAAATGGATAGGCTTGCTTGGGCTTAGTGAGTTATGCTCATCGGGTCCTTGCGCCGGTCATGGCCTGGGAATTGGGTCGTGACATTTACAATAAAAGAAATGAGATGCTACTGAATGCCCACCTTCTAACCAGGAGATGCACTATGGGGACTCCTTGATCTAGGGTCCAACAGTCTCCTGATTTGAAAACATGAATTTTTTTAAAACGGTGAGTACAATACTCAGTGAGTGAATATTAGAATGGAACAAGCGATAATAGCCAAGAGATTTAATAACCATGATGCACTGGTTGAAAACGAAACAATTTTGATCTAGCTAATATTTAAACCCTTTCCACTTATCTCAGAAATTTATTATGCATTCAAGGATTAGACATCCTTGAATTTACACCGATCATTCTATCAAGCAAGATAGCAAAATTAACGGTTTATCACAAACCGTCACAAACAAGGGTTTCACATACCACACAATCACAAATATATACACAAAGACAAGAACAATCATATACACTGCCAAGTTTTCACTATCCTTGGTGGTACAAAGAAATTACTATTGAAGTACTCGGTAAGGGGTATCACTCAGTATTCCTCTTTGCACACTATTACAGGCATGTGCATTATTCACTCAAGCATGAGGGTCACTTAGCATCCCATTTTGCATGTCGTTACAGGCTTGTGCATTATTCACTCAAGCATAGGGGTCACTCAACATCCAATTTTGCACACCATTACATGCATGTGCATTATTCACTGAAGCATGGGGGTCACTCAACATCCCATTTTGCACACCTCTGAATTTCTAGGAAATTGTGGACGCTACGTATCGCCGTCCCCACTTTGCACGTGCACGGTAGTAATTATCACAACCTTTATCATTAAGCTGGCATTTGCACTTCCCACTCCGCACATGCACGGTCGTAATTATCACATCCTTTGTCATTCAACTGGCATTGCACTTCCCACTCCGCACATGCACGGTTGCATCAATTTCACCATAATTTTGTCACGACCCAATTCCCGGGCCATGACCGGCGCAAGGACCCAATGAGCATAGCTCACTAAGCCCAAGCAAGCCTATTTTCACTTACTTTATTCCATACATGCTCGTGTGAGGCATCCACACGTAATGCATCCAGTGTGCATACAATGCCAATTAACAATGGCATATCCAATCATACATACACACACACACCTTTTCCCGAGTGTGAACACAGCCAAATCACAATGGCATTATCAATTACAGTATACATGCACTATTCAAGTCATGTATTTAGCAATTTACATTGCTTACACACTTACATTCATACCAGTCAGATATAAACTTTGACAATGTACATTACATGTACATAACCACCATACAAAAGCCCATGACTTCCAGCGGAGACATTACAGTAAAGGGGACTACTACCGAATGCCAAACACATACCCAGGAGATGCACTATAGGGACTCCTCGATCTAGGGTCCAACAAGCTCCTGATCTGAAAACATGAATTTTTGAAAACGTGAGTACAATACTCAGTGAGTGAATATTAGAAGGGAACAAGCAATATTAGCCAGGACATTTGATAACCATGATGCACTGGTTAAAAATGAGATAATTTTTTTTCTTCTAACTAATATTTAAACCCCTTTTTCCCAATTTACGACAATTCATATGCCATACAATCTCACACATATAAACTTGAAGATATGAGCAATTATATATATTCACAAACACATTTATCTGAGCACTCGCAGGCGTTACGTATCGCCGTCCCTGCAAGCCCCTGGTCAACAAATCACACTTCACCAATGTTCACGAGTGATAGTTTCCAGGAATCGTGGACGTTACGTATCGCCGTCCCCACTTTGCTCAGTTTTCAAAATTTCTAGTAAATAGTGGGCGTTACGTATCGCCGTCCCCACTTTACTCAATTCTGAATTTCTAGGAAATAGTGGGCGTTACGTATCGCCGTCCCCACTTTGCACACCATTTCAGGCATGTGCATTTTCCTCTTCACACGTGCACGGTGGTAATAATTTCACAACATTTCTTAACAATACATATAAACATCATAACAATGTACATACTTAGCACAATTAAATTTCACCGTAATAAAATAATATTTCATGCCTTCATGCATAACACATAATTTTATGCCTTCATGCATAACACATAATTTTATGCCTTCATGCATAGCACATAATTTCATCACATAAAATCATTTTTATCAAGGGCTTGTTCCCGACAAGTATTTTCAAAAACTTTGAATAAATCATTTGATCATCTATTTCAATACAATGTGCATTCCCCAAAATAATTTGAAATGCAAATTCACTCACTGTCTCACAAATCCGGATTTCGGATGCTCTCGGATTAAAAATCCTCAATCAAGATTCCCTTGCCTTTCTCGGACTTCTCACCACCTTAACACAGAATAAAATTAAGAAATTTGCTATAATGCCCCCAAACTAATATAAACTAATTTAAATTGCTAACGTATAATACGTAAAGGCAAAAATGCGTCCGATTATCGCTTTAACGCGGTATTGCCTAATTTCGACCGATTGCCCGATTAATCGACTATTATGTCTAATTTGATTCCAAATTGATCCATTCTTTTTCTAATACCTTAATTCACCACAAACCATTTAATTAATGCCAATTTCAGCATTCAACCTTTTCCATTTCTTTATGGAAAAATTCGGCCAATACAGTGCATTAGCACTGAAAATTTTTCTACTACATTTTTCACTTGAATTTATCATTTTCTAATTTCTTTCATTTCAAATGAAATCATTTCATTTCAAATGAACCAATTTCCTCATGCATTCTCCACCCTAGGTTTGGCCTAATGAAGAACAACCATGAGATTCAATTTCTTTCTTCCATTTTTGTTCATAATCATGCTTAACTACCTCTAAACACTAGCATAGTCTAAATTCAATCCAATCCAACATCAAATCCTCATTCATACCCATTTTTCAGAATTCCTTTCATCATGATATCTCAATATTCAAGCATGGAAATCAAGAACAAAAGCATAGGTAAGCTAGGGTTAGAGTAAATCTAAAGAAAAGTTACCTTTATTTTGCTTGAATCTTGAAAAACACTTGAAATCTATGGATTTTTGGCTAGGTTTTTATGGTTTTCCCTTGGTTCTTCTTTTCTTCCCTTCAATTCTGGTGGGTGCCGAATTTTGAGTGAGAAAGTGAGGGCTAAGGCTGATTTTTATGGCTTAAATAATAAAATAACCAAGTTGCCACATGGCATTATGCCATTGGCCCAATTTCTTGACTTTTTGACTTTTTCTCTCATTTCTTTTCCACCATTTGATTAATCAAGTCAAAGTCTGATCCAAGGATGATCATGGCTGGAAAAATTATCCTAATAGTGGAAAATTACGGTTTTGCCCCTTGAAATGGTAAAATTACGATTTTGCCCCTATACTTCGAAATGTATCGAAATTTCATTATTTTCACTATCCAACCTCAAATAATACTAATATTAATCCATATTAACCAAATGGGGCAAAATCCTTTCAAAAAATTTCACGTTTAGCACTCCGGTGGCAAAATTACCATTTCGCCCTTGTGCTTCAAAAACACTGGGAATCACCATTTTACACTGCTAAACATCATTTTATGATCTCATAATCATAACTGTATGTCATATAATTATTTTTGGTCCAATGTGATGAAATCTTGGTTAAAAATCTCCATAAATCAACAAATGAGAAAATGACCGTTTTGTCCCTAATCGGTCAATTTTCTCGATTGACTCCAAACTGGACCTTGAACTCTGAATCACTATTCTGACCTATTCTGTGGGTCTCAGAATTTTGAAATTCCTCTTAGAATTTCTATTAAACTAGTTGAAGCTCAATTTATCTTAATTGTACCATTAGGTACAATACCGACTTTTTAACCAATTAAACAGGGTCTCACACTCTCCCCCACTAATAGAAATTCGGTCCCCGAATTTAAATTCAAAGTAGAGCGGCTTACCTTTACATATCGAAGAGGTGTGGATACTTTGTCCGCATTTCCTCCTCAGCTTCCCACGTTACCTCTTCACTGGTGTGATTCTGCCACATCACTTTCACTAAAACCACATCCTTTGATCGGAGCCTTTTGACTTGCCTATCTAAGATAGCTACTGGTTGCTCTTCATAAGTCAAATCATCTTGTATCTGAACGGTTTCATACCGTATCACATGAGAAAGATCTGGATTATACTTCCTCAACATAGACACATGGAACACAGGGTGAATACTCGAAAGGTCTGGTGGTAATGCCAATCGATATGCCACTGCTCCGACCCTCTCTAAACTCTCGAAGGGTCTTATATACCGAGGGCTTAATTTCCCTTTCTTACCAAACCTCATTACCCCTTTGGTTGGCGAGACTTTTAGAAACACATGGTCTCCCACCTGAAACTCCAAATCCCTTCGTCGGTTATCAGCATAAGACTTTTGCCTACTTTGGGCTGTAAGCATCCGTTGACGAATCATACGGATTTTATCAGTGGCGTCCTGCACCAACTCAGGTCCCAACAGTTTCCTTTCACCCACCTCTAGCCATCCAATGGGTGATCTGCACCTTCTTCCATACAATGCTTCAAATGGTGCCATTTGGATGCTAGTCTGGAAACTATTATTATAAGCAAACTCCACTAAGGGTAAATACCGACCCCATTTGACTCCAAGGTCTATTACACATGCCCTTAACATGTCTCCCAAAGTCTGGATGGTTCGTTCAGACTGTCCATCAGTCTGGGGATGGAAAGCTGTACTAAAATTCAACTTAGTGCCCAATGCTTCCTGCATCTTTTCCCAGAATCTACTAGTATACTGTGTCCCTCTGTCTGACACTATAGAAACAGGAATGCCATGCAACCGTATTATCTCATCTACATAAAGCTGGGCATACTGAGCAGCCCCATAAGTGGTCTTGACCGGAAGAAAATGAGCTGACTTCGTCAACCGGTCTATTATGACCCAAATCGAGTCATAACCCCCACTAGTTCGAGGCAAACCTATCACAAAGTCCATGGCAATATGCTCCCACTTCCATTCGGGAACTGGTAATGGCTGTAGTAATCCTGCAGGCCTTTGGTGCTCTGCTTTAACCTGTTGACACATTAAGCACTTGGAAACAAACTCAGCCACATCTCTCTTAAGTCCTTCCCACCAGTACACTTCCTTTAAATCATGATACCAACTTTGTCACTAGGGGTGACTCAACCCTTTCAGGGCAGCCCCTTTTCTCCTTTCCGTGATGAGCAACAAAGGGTACCTATCAGAGCACTCGGCTAGCGGTATCACTTAGCATCACTGCCAAGCTCCTGGATGTACCACACAGGTTGCCATATGCACCTCCTCCAATATCTCTCTCCTCAACTTATCATATCAGGCACATAGAGTCTATTTCCATACCCCCAACATTCCATCTGTACTTTTGGTAAATATCTTTTCTTTCTTTCCCTGAGGATCCTCTAAGACCGTAGCTACGAACTCATCTTTACCTTGTGCCTCCTTAATTTAGTCTATTAGGACAGGCCTCACTCTGAAATGAGCTAGCAGTGCATCTGCCTCAGAAACCTCCAAATGCACATCCATGTCTCCCAAGCTATGCATCTCCCTAACCAATAATCTCCTGTCTGTGGAGATATGTGCTAGGCTACCCATCGACTTTCGGCTCAGGGCATCCGCCACCACATTAGCTTTACCGGGATGGTAAAGAATGGTACAATCATAATCCTTCAGCAACTCCATCCACCTGCGTTGCCGCAACTTCAAATCCCTTTGCTGAAATATATATTTCAAACTTTTGTGGTCCGTATATATCTCACAAGTCTCACCATACAAATAATGTCTCTAGATCTTTAAGGCAAACACGATTGCTGCCATCTCTAAATCGTGTGCGGGGTAATTCTGTTCATGCCTTTTAAGTTGTCTTGATGCATATGCAATCACCTTCCCGTGTTGCATTAACACGCATCCTAAACCAACCAACGAGGCATCACAATATACTGTATAACCCCCTGTACCCTGTGGTAGACTCAACACTGGAGTTGTGGTGAAACATGTCTTAAGCTTCTCAAAGCTATCTTCATAAGTATTTGACCACACAAACTTTGTATCCTTTCGTGTCAGCTTGGTCAGAGAGGCGGCTATTCTGGAGAAATCCTTAACAAAGCGACGATAGTAACCTGCCAACCCTAAAAAGCTTCTAATCTCCGTAACCGAGGTTGGCCTTGGCCATTTCTCCACCGCTTCGACTTTCTTTGGATCCACTTGTATCCCATCCTTAGAAACCACATGTCCCAAGAATGCAACTCTTTCAAGCCAAAACTCACATTTGGAGAACTTGGCATACAATCGATGTTCTCTCAAAATCTGGAGCACTATCTTAAGATGCTGCTCATGCTCCTCTCGACTCCTTGAGTGGATCAGGATATCATCAATGAACACCACTACAAACTTGTCCAGGTAGGGCTTGAACACTCGGTTCATCAAATCCATAAAGGTTACAGGGGCATTGGTAAGTCCAAACGACATTACCAAGAACTCATAATGACCATACCTGGTTCGAAATGCTGTCTTTGGCACATCTTCATCTCGGATTCTCAATTGATGATACCCAGATCTCAAATCTATCTTAAAAAAACATTGTGCCCCTTGTAACTGATCAAACAAGTCATCTATTCTTGGGAGTGGGTACTTATTCTTCACTGTTACCTTGTTAAGTTGTCGGTAGTCAATGCATAATCTAAGTGACCCATCTTTCTTCTTTACAAATAACACTGGTGCTCCCCATGGTGAGACACTGGGGCGAATGAAACCTTTGTCTAACAGGTCCTCCAACTGATCCTTGAGCTCCTTGAGCTCTGCCGATGCCATCCGATATGGAGGTATAGATATGGGTCTAGTATCAGGGATCAAGTCTATGCAAAATTCAATCTCTCGCTCCGGAGGTAATCCTGGCAATCCCTCAGGAAATACATCCACAAACTCATTCATTACCGACACTTGACTTATATCTTCGACCTCTGCTTGGTTATCCCTCACCACCGCTGGGTAACCTTGACAGCCCTGCCTCAATAACCTCCTGGCAGACATGGCGGATATCAAGTTGGTCGGAGCATTACTTTTATCCCCTTGGATGCTAAATGATGGCTCATCTGGGAAATCAAATCTAACTATCTTATGGTAACAGTCTACACTGGCATGACAAGGTGACAGCCAGTCCATTCCCAATATCACATCAAAATCCAAGGTGTCTAACACCACTAAATTCACTATGGTGTTCTTATCCTTGATTTGCACTATGCAAGATTGATATTCCCACTCAGCCACGAATGCCTCTTTCAGAGGAGTAAATACCACTAATTGTTCTTCTCTCCTAACACAGTCTTTACCCAATCGAAATGCAAAGCATGGAGAGATAAAAGAATGAGTAGATCCAGGATCAAACAATACTCTAGCATCCATATCACAGATGGAAAGAGTACCTGAAACTACTGTATTGGACGTCTGGGCATCCTGATGAGTTAAGGCATATACCCTTGCCTGGCCTCTTCTTGCAGAACTTTGTTGTCCAGACCCAGCTGGTCTACCCCGAGAAGAAGTACCAGCACCTCTACCTCGTGTCTCGCTAACTCCCTGGCCAGTTGAGACAGCTACCGAAGGAGCAGACAAAGCTGACTGAGTAAAACAGCGAACCGAACTTTGCGGTTGTTGAGCTGTTGGGCAGTTCCTCCATATGTGTCCAGGCTGGCCACAATTAAAACAAACTCCTGGAGCATGATAGCATCGTCCCCTATGTTGTCTTCCACAAGTATCACAGGACGGGATAACTTGACTACTCTGTCTAGAATCCTGCGGCTGTCTCCTTCCGCTAAAAGTGTTCTGCCCCGATCCAGCGCTGGCACTCGTCAAATCACTTCCCCGTTGGGGAAACCTCGATCCCCTCTGTGGTCCTTGATGGCTAGAGAATGAACTTCTACCACCGAAATCTCTACGGCCTTTATAACCCTCTGTTTTGGCCCTTTTTGCTACATCTCTTGCGGCCCTACTCTCACTGGTCCTCATCTCAATCCTTTGAGCACAGTCTACTGCCGCAGAGTACGTATGGAAATCTCGGGAAGCCACAGCCTTAAACAATGGTTCCACCAGTCCATCCACAAACCTTTGGATTTTCATCTCCTCGGTGGAAACCAGATATGGTGCATATCAAGACAGCTGTGTAAACTTGATATCATACTCCGACACCGTCATGCCCGGAGTCTGCACCAATGCCTCAAACTCTCTAGCTCTAGCATTTCGCACACTGTGCGATAAAAATCGATCCAAGAAGGCTGTACTGAATTCATTCCAGCTCAACGGTGCAGCACCTGTCGACTTACCCCTTCGCAAGGAGTTGTACCATTCTTGTGCTACATCCTCCAACTGAAAAGCTACTAGCTCCACTGATCTGGAACTAGAGCATCCCATAGCATTACAAATCTTCTCCATCTTGTCCAAGAAAACCAGGGGTTTCTCCGATGCATCTGACCTCGTAAACGATGGAGGCTTGAGTTTCAGGAAGTCAGTGAGTGAAACCTCGGCCTGACCCCTGTCACCCTCGGGAGGTTGGCGGTCTGTCTGGCCTTGGAAACTAGGGGACTCTGGCTCCACCTGTCTCCCTTCCATTACTTTCTGCATATCATCCATTCGGGCTGCCATCATCTCTACAACCCGACTAACTCCTTGCAGACCCGTCGCCAAATCCTCAACAGTAACGCCTCTAGTAGGTGGCTTATCCGCCTCACCTACAGGCTGTCCATCCTCTCTCCTACTCTCGGGCGTATCTGCCCTCACTGGCCTAGTGAACCTACCACGTCTACCTCGACCTCTGCGGGTGGGTGCCCATGGCCTATCGGTCATCTCAATGGGGACATCCTGCTCCCCCACTCGTCTCGAGGTGGCCCGTGTCTTAGGTGGCATTCTTACCTAGACAAGAGCAACACCAATTAATAAACACAATTACAAATAAGGTGGTTTCTAACATTGGGAATTTATGTGGTTCCTCAATTATGAGATGTGCTGCGGCTCACAGTTCATAATTAATGATCCCACATAAAGACCCGACTCTCCGCTGGACTCGACCATAACACCCTAGGACCTAAACAACCTAGGGCTTTGATACCAAATTTGTCACGACCCAATTCCCAGGCCATGACCGGCGCAAGGACCCAATGAGCATAGCTTACTAAGCCCAAGCAAGCCTATTTTCACTTACTTTATTCCATACATGCTCGTGTGAGGCATCCACACGTAATGCATCCAATGCGCATACAATGCCAATTAACAATGGCATATCCAATCATACATACACACACACACACCTTTTCCCGGGTGTGAACACAGCCAAATCACAATGGCATTATCAATCACAGTATACATGCACTATTCAAGTCATGTATTTAGCAATTTACATTGCTTACACACTTACATTCATACCAGTCAGATATAAACTTTGACAATGTACATTACATGTACATAACCACCATACAAAAGCCCATGACTTCCAGCGGAGACATTACAGTAAAGGGGACTACTACCGAATGCCAAACACATACCTAGGAGATGCACTATAGGGACTCCTCGATCTAGGGTCCAACAGGCTCCTGATCTGAAAACATGAATTTTTGAAAACGTGAGTACAATACTCAGTGAGTGAATATTAGAAGGGAACAAGCAATATTAGCCAGGACATTTGATAACCATGATGCACTGGTTAAAAATGAGATAATTTTTTTTTCTTCTAACTAATATTTAAACCCCTTTTTCCCAATTTACGACAATTCATATGCCATACAATCTCACACATATAAACTTGAAGATATGAGCAATTATATATATTCACAAACACATTTATCTGAGCACTCGCAGGCGTTACTTATCGCTGTCCCTGCAAGCCCCTGGTCAACAAATCACACTTCACCAATGTTCACGAGTGATAGTTTCCAGGAATCGTGGGCGTTACGTATCGCCGTCCCCACTTTGCTCAATTTTTAAAATTTCTAGTAAATAGTGGGCGTTACGTATCGCCGTCCCCACTTTACTCAATTCTGAATTTCTAGGAAATAGTGGGCGTTACGTATCGCCGTCCTCACTTTGCACACCATTTCAGGCATGTGCATTTTCCTCTTAACACGTGCACGGTGGTAATAATTTCACAACATTTCTTAACAATACATATAAACATCATAACAATGTACGTACTTAGCACAATTAAATTTCACCGTAATAAAATAATATTTCATGCCTTCATGCATAACACATAATTTTATGCCTTCATTGTCAGTTGAAAATCCACTACGCAAATATACGTATCGAATAGACAGTATATTAGCAAGTAAAGTATCGTTCCCACGGAGAATTGATCTAAAACTTTACTAATTACTAAAATTAAAACAATTTAATTTTATCCAAATAATCTAAATTAATTAATTAATTAAAACTAATAAACTAGAATTTAAAATAACAAGCAAAATCAAAATAATAACAACTGGAGAAAATATCAAATTAACAAGCCTAGGATTACAATATCCCTCACACTTCATCTAAATTTTACTTCTCCTCCTTAACTTATTTCAATGGGTTGAATTGCTAACCTAGAGTCCTAAATTATTTATAAGGGTCTCCCGACTCGTCCTATAAAAATATCTATTTTAACCAAAACATCATATCCCTATGTGAATTGAAATTAAAACAGACTCATTAAGTTCAGGCTCTAATCTGGCTACATATGGCCTATAGGTATATCCCTATCCTATATGCAAATCAATTGAATTGATCATATGCTATCCCAATTTTAGTCTACTCTAAACTCCCTCTCCCAAGTTTGTTTAGGTTCCTAAATCAGTTTAATTGGTGGCCAAGCAATCAAAAGCATTAAGAACAAATTGGAATAAACAATTCAAATTCCATTGAAAATAAGTAAGAAAGAGATTAAAAACTTAAACTACATGTGAGTTCAATTGCAATCCTAGAAAAAGAAAATTAGCTACTCATAATTGAAAAATCAAATAACATTGTATAAAGTTCAACCATTGAAAATAACAAGAAGAATAAAAGCTAAGGAAGAAAACAAAATAATTGCTGCTCTGATCTTCGGGTTTCCGCTTCAACTTCTAGCTTCTTAAATCTCCAAAGGTTCTCTTCTTTAGGTCTCAAACTATCCTATATATATACTAACAAATTTAACCTAAACTTCCTTAAGTTGACCTAGGGTTTAATTGGGCTTAAAATATAATGACAAGCCCAAAAATCACTTGTTAGTCTTTACAAATTTCCATTCCCGATACAGTACGTCCAGTAACTTTCCGATGTGATTTTCTCTATCTTCGAGGCAGAACTGGGCAAAGTGATCTTCATGAAAGTTGTATCTCTGTCTCTTAGCTTTCCAATGGTCCAAGAATCTCAGCAATTGGAGTTCTGTAACTCGAGATATGGCTAAAACACTGAAGCATATGCAAGCAGATTTCTGGATCTTTTATCACCTTACTTTCCAAAATTAAACCCAATGACTTTAGGTCCTACCAAAAATATAAAAACAAATAAATATCAACCAAATTAAAGGAAATAACATAAAATTAAATAACTTACTTAAAAACAAACTAAATATATAAAAATAACTAAAAATTAAGAAATTATAATTAAAAACTAAGGACTTAGCTAAATTTTAATAACAAAATTGGAATAAAATAATTCTATAAAATAGAATTATCACACCCCCAAACTTAAGATTTTGCTAGTCCTCGAGCAAAAGAAAAGAATCACAAAAAGAAAACACAAACATGAAAATCCTTGAACGAGAGATAGAAATACCAAATCATGATTTCTCAATTTTTCCTCAGAAATTAACTCAAATTCTAGCTTAAGGTAGCATACAACTAATCTTTAAATTCATGCATCAATTCAAGTGAAACTTTATTTTTCGAATGGACTTCCGTGTGTGTGTGAATGCTCTTTTACAAAGAATATCATGCAATTCAAATTAGTTTATGCCAAATCTAAGCATAGATTAGTACTTGGATTCCATAAGTTTGCTTTTCATCTCTCTCTCCACTAATGTAGATTAACACTTATTCAAGAATCAATAGGTCTTTATCAAGCTTGTAATGTAAGGCTAGGGTCAAGGTATGATAAATGATATATTTAGGCTCAAATTCACCCTAAGCACTTAATCAATCTAGGACACATAAAGAGCTCAAAAAAAAAAATTTTTTTTTTTTAGCACCCTCAAACTTGAAGTAAACTTTCCTTTGTAACACACATTGCTTTCTTTTCTTTCCTTTTTTTTTTTCAACCCCCAAACTTATTTTTGACAATTATAACAAGGGGTAATTTTTCCAACAACCTTCATCAATTTTTTTTTCACACCTTTCTTCCTCAATTTATTCTTTAAGCTCAAATTATTCCTTAGAAAGATTAAAGTACTTAAAAGGTGAAAGGTTTAAATTATTGGATTTAAACAGACAGGCTAAGGCTACATAATTAGGTAATTACAAAGAAAAGGTAAATTAGGCTCAAAAAGGGTGACTAAGGATAAATATAACAAGGTAGGCTTAAAAAGGCTCAAACGATCCAAAGATGGCCTAAATCACTTCCTATCCTAAGTGTTATCTAAGATTTCGCCTCGAGAGAGAATCAAACAAATTCTAGAATTCATGACTTCACTATACTTTTTCATTAACATAAATTTTCTTTGAATCACATAAAAATTCTAAGTAAAATAGTATAGTGCTCAAATTATTGGAAGTCACACTCTAAAATAAAATTAACACATAAATATCACATAAAATTAAATCATAACTATATGCTTCCCAAAAGCTAAGAATCAAAAGATAATTAAAATATCATCCTAGGATTGGGACAATCATGAATAAGGCGCATCTATCTCAAAATTTTTTTTTTGTTTTTTTTTTTTGAAAACACAAATGAAACATGCAAAATATAAATAAACATGCAAGACAAATTCTAAATCAAAGCTAATTAAACATAAAAAATTTCGATACTACCCCCAAACTTAGAATGAACATTGTCCTCAATGTGATAAAAGAAAATAAAGAAAAAGGTCAAGAATACTCCCCTGACTTCGAAACGGCAGACTATGAGTCCTCTGCATTGTCACCTCCAAGATCATCGTCAGAGTCAGAATCCGTAGGAAACGAAGGAAACGTAGTCATGTCCATCCCAATGTAGGCACCATAAGCTCTCATCATCTGTTCAAGTGCCCGATTTTGTCTTTCTTGACGATCTAAGCGACGATCAACACGTTCCATCCATTGAGCGATACTGCGTGTGGGCATTTCTTGGGAAGCTGGAGGAACAGCTTGTGAATAGGAAAGGGCGGCCTGAGAAGAACTTCCAGCGACTGGTGCAGATGGCTCGAATCTCTGAAGAATGCTCAGGGTGATTGGAAGCTTTGGTTGTTGCAATTCTTCGCCAGCGCTCCAAGACACACCAGCTTTTGCACATAAAGCAGTAATTAAGGACGGAAAACCGATACCATCTCGTTTTGTGCGCCCTGTATGTAAGATGGCATGCGAGATCACCTTACCAATATCAATAGACTTATGAGTGACAATGGCATAGATAAGCATTGCACGATCCCTTGTGACATCACTGATATGAGTGGAAGGGAGCAATCGTGCCGCTACAAAATGCAACCAAGCCTTGTACTCTGGTTTCATGGCGCTGTGTTTAAATGACACTGGCTCCCCATGTGATGTTTTCCATTGCGCTCCCTCAACACACAATGTCGATATAATCTCATGACAGTCTTGATGATCTCCCAAATATTGCTCGTATTCATCATGCTCGATATTTGGGGTCCCAAAAAATGCATTGATAGCCTGGCTGTGAAAAGGTACTCGTTTACCACGGACAAAAGCTACATGATCAACATGCTCGACCGCATTGGCATAAAATTCGCGAACTACAGGTACAACTGCGGCTTCAGGTTGAGTGGTGAATCTGAGCCAAGGTCTATCATAAAGCATGTCAAAAAGCACCTGGTAAGGTAAGGGAGGAATATGAATTCCTCGTTTAGGAATGGGCACTTTGTTGATCAAGGACGTGTGATAGCGCTCCGAGGCTTCAGCAGAAACGAATTTCGATCTATCAAAAGACCCACTGGAACTGGCTTTGGATCTCTTTGGTGCCATTCCTAAAAATTAATTCGCAGAATAAGTCCAAAGGAAAAGAATAATAATAACTGCAAGTATTGTTGCATAATCATGTAAATATAAAGGTGCATTGACAACCTACATTCCAAAAGTGCATTGAGAACTCACTAAGATGCAAAACAACATTCAGGCAGTCGTCGCATAATCGTATTTGACACAATGCAACAGACCAACAAAAAAAATAAAAAAATAAAAAATAAAATAAAATAAAATAAAATAAAATAAAATTCATGGAATGGTAAAACTAATTAAGCATCAATCATAAATAAAATAAAAAAAAATACTACACGCAAAGCATAAAATAATGGGAAATAAATAAAATCTACAAACCTGCACAAAGGAAACATTAAATGGGCAAAGAGTTTTTTTTTTTTTTTAGTGTAGAGAGAGAAAGAGTGTATGTATGAGAGAAAGAGAGAAAGAGAGAGAAAGCTTACCTGGAGGGAGTAGTGAGGGTGGTGGGTGTAAGAGTAAAATGTAACTCAACTAAAAAAAAACTAAGTAGAAAACTTGTGTAAAAAAAAAACTTGAGTGAAAAGGAGAGAGAGAGAGAGAGTTGCAGAAAAATAAAGAAAGAAGGAAGGGGTAGGCGGCAGAAAGAAGAAAGAAGAGCAGAAAAAAAAATTGGAAAGAAAAAAAAATTTGACTTGGGGTGGGGCCCATTGGGATAGGCGCCTGATGCGCACAGGAGTGCGCATCGGATTTGAGCGCCGCGGCGCTCAACGCTACTGGACATGTGCTGCTTGGGCAGCACATGTGGGGGCCGCGGCTCTGACTTTGAGAGCCGCGGCTCTCATGTCTACTGGACATGTGCTGCTTGGGCAGCACATGTGGGGGCCGCGGCTCTGACTTTGAGAGCCGCGGCTCTCATGTACCCCCCCCCTTTTTTTTTTTTGAATTTTTTTGAATTTTTTTTTGAAATTTGTTTTTTGAAATTTTTTTTTTGAAATTTTTTTTTTGAAATTTTTTTTTTGAATTTTTTTTTGAAAATTTTTTTTTAAACCAAAAATAGACATGAAAAGAAAAATTAGAATGACTAAACTAAAATAAAACTCATGAAATAAAATAATGATGAAAATAAATAAATAAGAGTGAGGAATTTGGGTTGCCTCCCAAGAAGCGTTTCATTTATAGTCTTCGGCTGGACTGTAGCAGACTCTAGGTCGTGTCAAGCAAGTGAATTGAGGACTTTTGACGATTAATTTCGCCTCCCCAATAATGCTTCAATCTTTGTCCGTTGACCTTAAATTTTCGACCATTTGTTCCTTGAACTTCAATTGCTCCATGTGGAAATACCTCATTGACAATAAATGGACCCGACCACCTTGATTTGAGCTTTCCCGGGAATAGCTTCAGACGAGAGTTATACAGCAAAACCGCTTGTCCCGGTTCAAAACTTCTGTCCACTATCTTCTTATCATGCCATTGCTTTGTTTTCTCTTTGTAGAGTTTGGCATTTTCATAAGCTTGAAGGCGAAATTCATCAAGTTCATTTAATTGCAACAACCTTTTCTCACCTGCTGCTTGTAAATCAAAGTTCAACTTCTTCACAGCCCAAAAAGCATTATGCTCAAGTTCCACCGGTAAGTGACAAGCTTTGCCAAAGATCATCTTGTAAGGAGACATGCCAATCGGAGTCTTATAAGCCGTCCTATATGCCCACAATGCATCATCCAATCTTTTTGACCAATCTTTTCTTGTGGGACATACAGTTTTTTCCAAAATCCTCTTGATTTCTCTGTTTGATACCTCCGCTTGGCCACTGGTTTGAGGATGGTACGCAGTTGCAACCTTGTGTTTAACTCCATACTTTGCTAAAAGTGCATCAAAATACTTGTTGCAAAAGTGACTTCCCTCATCACTAATGATTGCCCTCGGCGTGCCAAATCGAGTGAAAATATTTTTCTTCATGAAATTGATCACCACCTTTGAATCATTGTGTGGAAAAGCTGTCGCTTCAACCCACTTGGAGACATAATCAACAGCAAGCAAAATGTATTTGTTGTTGTTTGAAGATATAAAAGGACCCATGAAGTCAATACCCCATACATCAAAAATTTCAATCTCCATGATGTTGTTGAGAGGCATTTCATGTCGCCTTGAGATGTTGCCCACTCTTTGGCACCTGTCACAATGCAAAACAAAATTGTGAGCATCCTTAAATAATGTAGGCCAATACAAACCTGATTGGAGGACTTTAGCAGCAGTCCTTGTTCCTCCAAAGTGTCCTCCATAATCTGAAGAATGGCAGTGGTGAAGCACACTTTGAATTTCTTCTTCTGGAACACATTTTCTGAAAATCTGGTCTTTGCACTGCTTAAACAAGTAAGGCTCATCCCAAAAATAAAATTTGACATCATGCAAAAATTTCTTTTTCTGATGAAAATTTAACTCAGAGGGAATAATATTGCTTACCAAATAATTCACAAAATCAGCATACCAAGGAAGAGATTCCTTACCAACTTGAAGGATTTGTTCATCAGGAAAAGTCTCCTTGATTAAGGTGAAATCCTTACCTTGAGCTTCAATCTCCAATCGTGAGAGGTGGTCAGCCACTTGATTTTCTGTTCCTTTTCTGTCACGAATCTCGAGATCAAATTCTTGAAGCAAAAGAATCCACCTTATCAATCTTGGTTTCGCATCCTTCTTGGCAATTAAATATTTGATAGCTGAATGGTCAGTGTACACTATCACCTTTGTCCCCACAAGATAGGAGCGAAATTTGTCAAAAGCGAAAACTACAGCCAAAAGCTCCTTTTCTGTTGTGGTGTAATTTTTCTGGGCATCATTCAAAGTCTTCCTAGCATAATAGATAGAATGAAAGACTCTATCCTTCCTTTGTCCCAAAACAGCTCCCACCGCATAATCACTCGCATCACACATTAGTTCAAAAGGGAGAGTCCAATCGGGACTAATTATAATAGGTGCAGATATTAATCGTTTCTTCAAATCATCAAAAGCAACAAGACACTCATTATCGAACTTAAATGGCACATCTTTCTCCAATAAATTGCAAAGTGGTTTAGAAATTTTTGAAAAGTCTTTAATAAATCTTCTATAAAAACCAGCATGACCAAGAAAACTTCTAATACCTTTGACATTTATTGGAGGTGGTAGTTTTTCAATTGCTTCAATTTTTGCTTTATCTACCTCAATGCCCCTACTAGAGATCTTGTGCCCAAGGACAATACCTTCTCGTACCATGAAGTGACATTTCTCCCAATTGAGCACCAAATTCGTGTCTTCATATCTCTTGAGTACCCTAGCAAGATTCAAAAGGCAATCATCAAAATTATTCCCAAAAACAGAGAAATCATCCATAAATACCTTCAAGCACTTTTCCACCATGTCTGTGAATATGGCCATCATACATCTCTGAAAGGTGGCCGGTGCATTACATAAGCCAAATGGCATTCTTCTAAAAGCAAAGGTGCCATAAGGACATGTAAATGTAGTCTTCTCTTGATCTTCAGGAGCAATAGCAATTTGGTTGTAACCAGAATAACCATCAAGAAAACAATAATATTCCTTACCAGCCAAGCGGTCCAACATTTGATCAATGAATGGAAGAGGGAAGTGATCTTTCCTTGTAGCCTTGTTGAGCTTGCGGTAGTCCATGCACACTCTCCATCCAGTCACAGTTCTTGTTGGAATGAGCTCATTATTATCATTGGTGACCACAGTCATTCCTCCTTTCTTAGGAACACATTGAACTGGACTTACCCATGAACTATCAGAGATAGGATAAACTATTCCAGCATCCAACCACTTGATGATTTCCTTTTTAACTACTTCCTTCATGATCGGATTCAATCTTCTTTGTTGCTCAATGGTGGCTTTGTGATTTTCCTCAAGGAGAATTTTGTGCATGCAAATAGAAGGGCTAATTCCCTTTATATCAGCTATGGTCTACCCAATTGCTTTCTTGAATTCTCGAAGTGTCCTCAATAACTTCTCTTCCTGCATGTTAGTAAGAGCAGTAGAAATAATAACTGGAAGAGTAGATGATTTTCCAAGAAATGCATACCTCAAATGATTAGGTAGAGGTTTAAGTTCCAAAGTAGGTGGTTCCTCAATGGAAGGTTTAGAAGCTGGCACCAAAGAAGCTGAAACATCTAAAGACTCAAATTGATGATTAGTCTTAAGTCTTGAGTGAGCATTTAAAAAATTAGAATATTCAACAAACTCATCATCATCCCTGTTAGAATTAGCAATTAAACATGCTTCAAGAGGGTCGTTGGGATTTTCTTCTAAGAAAGCATCATGTGTAAACTTATTTACCACACTCACAGCAAAATAGTCTTCAGATGTTACAGGCAATTTTAGAGCTTTGAAAATATTAAATGTTACCTGTTGGTCTTGAACTCGCAAAGTGAGCTCACCTTTTTCCACATCAATCAGAGCTCTAGCAGTTGCCAAAAATGGCCTCCCAAGGATGATTGGAATTTGCCTATCTTCTTCCATGTCAAGAATTATAAAATCAACTGGAAAAATAAACTTATCTACGTTGACAAGAACATCTTCAATGATTCCCCTTGGGTACACATAAGAACGATCAGCCAATTGCAAAGTAACAGAAGTGGGTTTACATTCCCCCAAACCAAGTTTCTCAAAAATTGACCAAGGCATTAAATTGATACTTGCACCCAGATCACTCAAAGCTTTTGCAAAAAATAAATTACCGATAGTGCAAGGGATAGTGAAACTACCTGGATCTTTGAGTTTTGGTGGCAGTTTATTTTGGAGAATAGCACTGCACTCTTCTGTAAGGGAAACAGTTTCAAACTCACCTAGCTTTCTCCTTTTGGAGAGGATGTCCTTCAAGAATGTCACGACCCAATTCCCGGGCCAGGACCGACGCAAGGACCCAATGAGCATAGCTCACTAAGCCCAAGCAAGCCTAATTTCACTTACTTTATTCCATACATGCTCGTGTGAGGCATCCACACGTAATGCACCCAGTGTACACACAATACCAATTAACAGTGACATATCCAGTCACACATACACACACACACCCTTTCCGGGGGTGGACACAGCCAAAGCACAATGGCATTATTAATTATAATATACATGCACTATTCCAGTCATGTATTTAGCAATTCACATTGCTTACACATATTTACATTCATACCAGTCAGAAATAAACTTTAACAGTGTACATTACATGTACATAACCAGCATACAAAACCCATGACTACCAGCGGAGACATGTACCATAAAAACAGGCAGCTACCGAATGCCAGACACCTACCAGGAGATGAACTACGACGATCCCGTGATCTAGGAATCTACAATCTCCTGATCTGAAAACATGAATTTTTAAAAACGTGAGTATAAAACTCAGTGAGCAAACATTAGATAGGAACAAGCAATAATGTCCGGAAGGGTTATAAAATATGATGCACACATTTGAAACACATTCATTTTTTTGTCCAATTAATTTTCCAACCCTTCTCCTCATTTAATTTGATTATTAATTGAATAACAGTCAAATTCATGCGCAATCACACAAATATCACCATTCTCTCACCAGCTCATGTGCACCTCGTGCACTAACAATATCACTCAATCTCATCAGCTCATGTGCACCTCGTGCACTAACAATATCACTCAATCTCACCAGCTCATAGCTGGAGTCATAATCATCATGTGCACCATGTGCACTCACCAGCTCATGTGCACCCCCACATCGGGCACATAGCTAGAGTCATCATCATGTGCACCATGTGCACTCACCAGCTCATGTGCACCCCCACATCGGGCACATAGCTGGAGCTACAGTGTGCATTCCCTCACATCGTGTACAAACCATATTTTCCACATCCAATCTCACCAACATGAGCCTTTCCCATATCATGCACATGCACAGTTGCATATATACATCAACCATAACAAATGTCAATTCATCACACATATTCACACATATGTGACAATAGATTATAAGAACACATAATGTAATGCATACCACATAATTCCATCACTTAAAATCATTTTTTATTCAAAGGCTTGTTCCCAGCACATATATTTTTTTAAAACTTTGAATAAATCATTTAGTCATTCATTTCAATACAATGTGCATTTCCCAAATATTTTGAAATGCAAGTCCACTCACCGTCTCACAAATATCCGGATTCCGGATGCTCTCGGATTAAAAATCCTCAATCACGATCCCTTTGCCTTTCTCGGTCTTCTCACCACCTTAACACAGAATAAATTGAGAAATTACTATAGTGCCCCCAAATTAATACAAATTAATTTAAATTGCTAGCGTGTGATACGTAAGAGCAAAATCGCGTCCGATTATCGCTTGAACGCGGTATTGCCTAACTTCGACCGATTACCCGATAAATCGGCTATTATGCCCAATTCGATTCCGAATTGGCCCATCCTTTTTTTTTTCTAATACCTTAATTCACCACAAATCATTCAATTTAATGCCAATTTCAGCATCCAATCTTTTCCATTTCTTTATGGAAAATTCGGCCAATGCAGTGCATTTGCACTGAAAATTTTTCTACTACATTTTTCACTTGCATTTGTCATTTTTCTATTTTCCTTTATTTCAAATGAAATCATTTCATTTGAAATGAACCAATTCCTCATACATTCTCTACACACTAGGTTCGGCCTAACAAAGAACAACCATGAAATCAATTTCTTTCTTTCATTTTTCTTCCATAATCATGCTTAACTACCTCTAACTATTAACATAGTCCAAAATCAATCCAATCCAACATCAAATCCATACTCAAACCCATTTTTCAGAATTAAACTCTTCATGATATCTCCATATTTAACCATAGAATTCAAGAACAAATGCATAGATAAGCTAGGGTTAGAGGAAATCTAAAGAAAAGTTACCTTTGTTTTGCTTGAATCTTGAAAAACTCTTGAAATCTAAGGATTTTTGGCTAGGTTTTATTGTTTTCCCCCTTGGTTCATCTTTTCCTCCTTCAATTCTGGTGTGAGCCGATTATAGAGAGAGAAATGAGGCTTAAATGCTGATTTTTATAGCTTTTATAATAAAATAACCAAGGTTGCCACGTGTCACCATGTAATTGGCCCGTTTTTTTGACTTTTTGACTTTTTCTTCCATTTATTCTCCACCATTTGATTCATCAAGTCAACATCTGATCCAAGGTTGACCATGGCTGGAAATAATGGTTCTGGTGATGAAAAATTACGGTTTTGCCCCCGGGATGGCAAAATTACGATTTTGACCCTACACTCCGAAATGTACCGGGATTTCATTATTTTCACTGTCCAACCTCAAATATCACTAGTATAAATCAATATTACCCAATTGGGGTAAAATCCTTTCAAAAAAATTCACATTTAGCACTCCGGTGGCAAAATTACCATTTTGCCCCTATGCTCTAAAAACACCGAAAATCACCATTTTACACTGCTAAACATCATTCTATAATCCCCTAATCATAACTGTATGTCATATAATTATTTTTAGTCCACTGTGATCAAATCTTGGTTAAAAATCTCCATAAATCAACAAATGAGAAAATGACCGTTTTGTCCTTAACCGGTCAATTTTCTCGATTAACTCCAGACTGGACCTTGAACTTCGAATCACTATTCTGAGCTATCCTGTGGGTCTCAAAATTTTGAAGTTCCCCTTAGAATTTCCATTAAACTAGGTTGAAGCTCGATTTAACTTAATTGTACCATTAGGTACAATACCGGTTTTCTAACAACTTAGACAGGGTCTTACACTCTCGCCCACTAATAGATATTCGGTCCCCGAATTTAAATTCAAAGCAGAGTGGCTTACCTTTACATATCGAAGAGGTGTGGATACTTTGTTCGCATTTCCTCCTCAGCTTCCCACGTTACCTTTTCACTAGTGTGATTTTGCCACAACACTTTTACTGAAGCCACATCCTTCGATCGGAGCCTCTTGACTTGTCTGTCCAGAATAGCTACTGGTTGCTCCTCATAAGTCAAATCATCTTGTATCTGAACGGTTTCATACCGTATCACATGAGAAGGATCTGGATTATACTTCCTCAACATTGACACATGGAACACAGGGTGAATACTCGAAAGGTCTAGTGGTAATGCCAATCGATATGCCACTGCTCCGACCCTCTCTAAGATCTAGAAGGGTCCTATATACCGAGGGCTTAATTTCCCTTTCTTACCAAACCTCATTACTCCTTTAGTTGGCGAGACCTTTAGAAACACATGGTCTCCCACCTGAAACTCCAAATCCCTTCGTCGGTTATCAGCATAAGACTTTTGCCTACTCTGGGCTGTAAGCATCCGTTGACGAATCATGTGGATTTTATCAGTGGCGTCCTGTACCAACTCAGGTCCCAACAGTTTCCTTTCACCCACCTCTAGCCATCCAATGGGCGATCTGCACCTCCTTCCATACAGTGCTTCAAATGGTGCCATTTGGATGCTAGTCTGGAAACTATTATTGTAAGCAAACTCCACTAAAGGTAAATACCGACCCCATTTGACTCCAAGGTCTACTACACATGCCCTCAACATGTCTTCCAAGGTCTGGATGGTTCGCTCAGACTGTCCATCAGTCTGGGGATGGAAAGCTGTACTAAAATTCAACTTAGTGCCCAATGCTTCCTGCAACTTTTCCCAGAATCTACTAGTAAACTGTGTCCCTCTGTCCGACACTATAGAAACAGGAATGCCATGCAACCGTATTATCTCATCTACATAAAGCTGGGCATACTGAGCAGCCCCATAAGTGATCTTGACCGGAAGAAAATGAGCTGACTTCGTCAACCGGTCTATTATGACCCAAATCGAGTCATAACCCCCACTAGTTCGAGGCAAACCTGTTACAAAGTCCATGGCAATATGCTCCCACTTCCATTCGGGAACTGGTAATAGCTGTAGTAATCCTGCAGACCTTTGGTGTTCTGCTTTAACCTGTTGACACACTAAGCACTTGGAAACAAACTCAGCCACATCTCTCTTAAGTCCTTCCCACCAGTATACTTCCTTTAAATCTTGATATATCTTTGTAGCACCTGGATGTATCACATAGGCTGCCATGTGAGCCTCCTCCAATATCTCTCTCCTCAATCCATCGATATCTGGCACATAGAGTCTGGTTCCATATCTCAACACTCCATCTGTGCCTCTAGTAAACATCTTCTCCTTCTTTCCTTGAGGATCCTCTAAGACCGTAGTTACGAACTCATCTTTACTTTGGGCTTTCTTAATTCGGTCTATTAGGATAGGCCTCACTCGGAAATGAGCTAGCAGTGCATCTGCCTCAGAAACCTCCAAATGCACATCCATGTCTCCCAAGCTATGCATCTCCCTAACCAATAATCTCCTATCTGTGGAGATATGTGCTAGGCTACCCATCGACTTTCGACTCAGGGCATCCGCCACCACATTAGCTTTACCAGGATGGTAAAGGATGGTACAATCATAATCCTTCAGCAACTCCATCCATCTGCGTTGCCGCAGATTCAAATCCCTCTGCTGGAATATATACTTTAAGCTCTTGTGGTCTGTATATATCTCACAAGTCTCACCATACAAATAATGTCTCCAGATCTTTAAAGCAAATACAATTGCTGCCATCTCCAGATCATGGGCGGGGTAATTCTGTTCATGCCTTTTAAGTTGTCTTGATGCATATGCAATCACCTTCCCGTGTTGCATTAACACGCATCCTAAACCAACCAACGAGGCATCACAATATACTGTATAACCCCCTGTGCCCTGTGGTAGGCTCAACACTGGAGCTGTGGTGAGGCATGTCTTAAGCTTCTCAAAGCTATCTTCACAGGTATTTGACCACACAAACTTTGTATCCTTTCGTGTCAGCTTGGTTAGAGGGGCGGCTATTCTGGAGAAATCCTTAACAAAGCGACGATAGTAACCTGCCAACCCTAAAAAGCTCCTAATCTCCGTAACCGAGGTTGGCCTTGGCCATTTCTCCACCGCTTCGACTTTCTTTGGATCCACTTGTACCCCATCCTTAGAAACTACATGTCCCAAGAATGCAACACTTTCAAGCCAAAACTCACATTTGGAGAACTTGGCATACAATCGATGTTCTCTTAAAATCTGGAGCACTATCTTAAAATGCTGCTCATGCTCCTCTCGACTCCTCGAGTAGATCAGGATATCATCAATGAACACCACTTCAAACTTGTCCAGGTAGGGCTTGAACACTCGGTTCATCAAATCCATAAAGGCTGCAGGGGCATTGGTATGTCCAAACGACATTACCAAGAACTCATAATGACCATACCTGGTCCGAAATGCTATCTTTGGCACATCCTCATCTCGGATTCTCAATTGATGATACCCAGATCGCAGATCTATTTTAGAAAAACACTGTGCCCCTTGTAACTGATCAAACAAGTCATCTATTCTTGGGAGTGGGTACTTGTTCTTCACCGTTACCTTATTAAGCTGTCGGTAGTCAATGCACAATCTAAGTGACCCATCTTTCTTCTTTACGAACAACACCGGTGCTCCCCATGGTGAAACACTGGGGCGGACGAACCCTTTGTCTAGCAGGTCCTCCAACTGATCCTTGAGCTCCTTGAGCTCTGCCGGTGCCATCCGATATGGAGGTATAGATATGGGTCTAGTATCAGGAATCAAGTCTATGCAAAACTCAATCTCTCGCTCCGGAGGTAATCCTGGCAATTCCTCAGGAAATACATCCACATACTCATTCACTACCGACACTTGACTTATATCTCCGACCTCTGCCTAGTTATCCCTCACCACTGCTAGGTAACCTTGACAGCCTTGCCTCAATAACTTCCTAGCAGACATGGCAGATATCAAGTTGGTCGGAACATTACTTTTATCCCCTTGGATGCTAAATGATGGCTCATCGGGAAAATCAAATCTAACTATCTTATGGTAACAGTCTACACTAGCGTGACAAGGTGATAGCCAGTCCATTCCCAATATCACATCAAAATCCAAGGTGTCTAACACCACTAAATTCACTATGGTGTTCTTATCCTTGATTCTCACTATGCAAGACTGATATTCCCACTCAGCCACAAATGCCTCCTTCAGAGGAGTAAATACCACTAATGGTTCTTCTCTCCTAACACAGTCTTTACCCAATCGAAATGCAAAGCATGGAGAGATAAAAGAATGAGTCAATCCAGGATCAAATAATACTCTAGCATCCATATCACAAATGGAAAGAGTACCTGAAACTACTGCATTGGATGTCTGGGCATCCTGGTGAGTTAAGGCATATACCCTTGCCTGGCCTCTTCCTGCAGAACTCTGTTGTCCAGACCCCGCTGGTCTACCCCGAGAAGAAGTACCAACACCTCTACCTCGTGTCTCGCTAACCCCCTGGCCAGATGAAACAGCTACTGAAGGAGCAGACAAAGCTGGTCGAGTAGAACAGCGAACCGAACCTTGCGGTTGCTGAGCTGTCGGGCAGTACTTCCATATGTGTCCAGGCTGGCCACAGTTAAAACAAGTTCTTACAGGACGATAACATTGTCCTCTGTGTGGTCTCCCACAATTAGCGCAGGGCGGGATAGGTTGACTACTCTGTCTGGAGTCCTGCGGCTGCCTCATTCCGTTAAAAGTGTTCTGCCCCGATCCTACGCTGGCACTCGTCACATCACCTCCCCGTTGGGGAAACTTTGGTCCCTTCTGTGGTCCTTGATGGCTAGAGAATGAACTTCTGCCACTGAAGTCTCTATGGCCTTTGTAGCCCTCTGTTTTGGCCCTTTTTGCTACATCTCTTGCGGCCCTACTCTCACTGGTCCTCATCTCAATCCTTTGGGCACAGTCTACTGCCGCAGAGTACGTATGAAAATCTCGGGAAGCCACAGCTTTAAATAATGGTTCCACCAGTCCATCCACAAACCTTTGGACTTTCATCTCCTCGGTGGAAACCAGATATGGTGCATATCGAGACAGCTGTGTAAACTTGATGTCATACTCCGACACCGTCATGCCTGAAGTCTGCACCAATGCCTCGAACTCTCTAGCTCTGGCACTTCGCACACTGTGAGATAAAAATCGATCCAGGAAGGCTGTACTGAATTCATTCCAACTCAACGGTGCAGCACCTGTCGGTCTACCCCTTCGCAAGGAGTCGTACCATTCTTGGGCTACATCCTTCAACTGAAAAGCTACTAGCTCCACTGATCTGGAACTAGAGCACCCCACAGCGTTACAGATCTTCTCCATCTTGTCCAAGAAAACCTGGAGTTTCTCCGATGCATCTGACCCCATAAATGATGGAGGCTTGAGTTTCAGAAAGTCAGTGAGTGAAACCTCAACCTGACCTCTGTCACTCTCGGGAGGTTGGCGATCTGTCTGGCCTTGGGAACTAGGGGACTCTGGCTCCACATGCCTCCCCTCCATTACTTTCTGCATATCCTCCATTCGGGCTGCCATCATCTCTACAACCCGACTAACTCCCTGCAGGCCAGTCGCCAAGTCCTCAACAGTAACGCCTCTAGTAGGTGGCCTATCCGCCTCACCTACAGGATGGACAGCCTCTCTCCTACCCTCGGGAGTATCTGCCCTCACTGGCCTAGTGACCCTACCACGTCTACCTCGACCTCTGCGGGTGGGTGCCTGTGGCCTATCGGTCATCTCAATGGGGACATCCTGCTCCCCTACTCGTCTCGAGGTGGCCCGTGTCTTAGGTGGCATTCTTTCCTAGACAAGAGCAACACCAATTAATAAACACAATTACAAATAAGGTGGCTTCTATCATTGGGAATTTATGCGGTTTCTCAATTATGAAATGTGCCGCGACTCACAGTTCATAATTAATGATCCCACATAAAGACCCGACTCTCCGCTGGACTCGACCACAACACCCTAGGACCTAACAACCTAGGGCTCTGATAGCAACATTGTCACGACCCAATTCCCGAGCCATGACCGGCGCAAGGACCCAATGAGCATAGCTCACTAAGCCCAAGCAAGCCTAATTTCACTTACTTTATTCCATACATGCTCGTGTGAGGCATCCACACGTAATGCACCCAGTGTACACACAATACCAATTAACAGTGACATATCCAGTCACACATACACACACACACCCTTTCCGGGGGTGGACACAGCCAAAGCACAATGGCATTATTAATTACAATATACATGCACTATTCCAGTCATGTATTTAGCAATTCACATTGCTTACACATATTTACATTCATACCAGTCAGAAATAAACTTTAACAGTGTACATTACATGTACTAACCAGCATACAAAACCCATGACTACCAGCGGAGACATGTACCATAAAAACAGGCAGCTACCGAATGCCAGACACCTACCAGGAGATGAACTACGACGATCCCGTGATCTAGGAATCTACAATCTCCTGATCTGAAAACATGAATTTTTAAAAACGTGAGTATAAAACTCAGTGAGCAAACATTAGATAGGAACAAGCAATAATGTCCGGAAGGGTTATAAAATATGATGCACACATTTGAAACACATTCATTTTTTTGTCCAATTAATTTTCCAACCCTTCCCCTCATTTAATTTGATTATTAATTGAATAACAGTCAATTTCATGTGCAATCACACAAATATCACCATTCTCTCACCAGCTCATGTGCACCTCGTGCACTAACAATATCACTCAATCTCATCAGCTCATGTGCACCTCGTGCACTAACAATATCACTCAATCTCACCAGCTCATCGCTGGAGTCATAATCATCATGTGCACCATGTGCACTCACCAGCTCATGTGCACCCCCACATCGGGCACATAGCTAGAGTCATCATCATGTGCACCATGTGCACTCACCAGCTCATGTGCACCCCCACATCGGGCACATAGCTGGAGCTACAGTTTGCATTCCCTCACATCGTGTACAAACCATATTTTCCACATCCAATCTCACCAACATGAGCCTTTCCCATATCATGCACATGCACAGTTGCATATATACATCAACCATAACAAATGTCAATTCATCACACATATTCACACATATGTGACAATAGATTATAAGAACACATAATGTAATGCATACCACATAATTCCATCACTTAAAATCATTTTTTATTCAAAGGCTTGTTCCCAGCACATATATTTTTTTAAAACTTTGAATAAATCATTTAGTCATTCATTTCAATACAATGTGCATTTCCCAAATATTTTGAAATGCAAGTCCACTCACCGTCTCACAAATATCCGGATTCCGAATGCTCTCGGATTAAAAATCCTCAATCACGATCCCTTTGCCTTTCTCGGTCTTCTCACCACCTTAACACAGAATAAATTGAGAAATTACTATAGTGCCCCCAAATTAATACAAATTAATTTAAATTGCTAGCGTGTGATACGTAAGAGCAAAATCGCGTCCGATTATCGCTTGAACGCGGTATTGCCTAACTTCGACCGATTACCCGATAAATCGGCTATTATGCCCAATTCGATTCCGAATTGGCCCATCCTTTTTTTTTTCTAATACCTTAATTCACCACAAATCATTCAATTTAATGCCAATTTCAGCATCCAATCTTTTCCATTTCTTTATGGAAAATTCGGCCAATGCAGTGCATTTGCACTGAAAATTTTTCTACTACATTTTTCACTTGCATTTGTCATTTTTCTATTTTCCTTTATTTCAAATGAAATCATTTCATTTGAAATGAACCAATTCCTCATACATTCTCTACACACTAGGTTCGGCCTAACAAAGAACAACCATGAAATCAATTTCTTTCTTTCATTTTTCTTCCATAATCATGCTTAACTACCTCTAACTATTAACATAGTCCAAAATCAATCCAATCCAACATCAAATCCATACTCAAACCCATTTTTCAGAATTAAACTCTTCATGATATCTCCATATTTAACCATAGAATTCAAGAACAAATGCATAGATAAGCTAGGGTTAGAGGAAATCTAAAGAAAAGTTACCTTTGTTTTGCTTGAATCTTGAAAAACTCTTGAAATCTAAGGATTTTTGGCTAGGTTTTATGGTTTTCCCCCTTGGTTCATCTTTTCCTCCTTCAATTCTGGTGTGAGCCGATTATAGAGAGAGAAATGAGGCTTAAATGCTGATTTTTATAGCTTTTATAATAAAATAACCAAGGTTGCCACGTGTCACCATGTAATTGGCCCGTTTTTTTGACTTTTTGACTTTTTCTTCCATTTATTCTCCACCATTTGATTCATCAAGTCAACATCTGATCCAAGGTTGACCATGGCTGGAAATAATGGTTCTGGTGATGAAAAATTACGGTTTTGCCCCCGGGATGGCAAAATTACGATTTTGACCCTACACTCCGAAATGTACCGGGATTTCATTATTTTCACTGTCCAACCTCAAATATCACTAGTATAAATCAATATTACCCAATTGGGGTAAACTCCTTTCAAAAAAATTCACATTTAGCACTCCGGTGGCAAAATTACCATTTTGCCCCTGTGCTCTAAAAACACCGAAAATCACCATTTTACACTGCTAAACATCATTCTATAATCCCCTAATCATAACAGTATGTCATATAATTATTTTTAGTCCACTGTGATCAAATCTTGGTTAAAAATCTCCATAAATCAACAAATGAAAAAATGACCGTTTTGTCCTTAACCGGTCAATTTTCTCGATTAACTCCAGACTGGACCTTGAACTCCGAATCACTATTCTGAGCTATCCTGTGGGTCTCAGAATTTTGAAATTCCCCTTAGAATTTCCATTAAACTAGGTTGAAGCTCGATTTAACTTAATTGTACCATTAGGTACAATACCGGTTTTCTAACAACTTAGACAGGGTCTTACAAAGAACTTGACATAACTAGGCATTTGTTCCAAAGCTTCAGCAAAAGGAATATTTATGTGTAATTTCTTGAAGACATCGATGAATTTTTGAAATTGCTTTTCAAGCTTTTGCTTTCGGAGCCTTTGTGGAAAAGGTGGTGGAGGATGAATGACTTGCGAAGTTCTTTCATCTTCAACCTTTACATCTTCTCGCTGTTCACTTACCTTCTCACTCTCACATACTCCTTCTTTCTCAACAAGTTCATGTTCAGGTTCTACTGCTTTTTCACTCACCCTTTCAATCTCTTTTCCACTCCTTAAAGTGATTGCTTGGCATTGTTCCTTACCTTTGGGGTTGATTTGTGTATCACTTGGTAAGGCACCTTGTGGTCTATTGTTGATGGAATTCGCAAGCTGCCCCAATTGGGTCTCAAGATTTCTCAAGGAGGCTCCTTGACTTTGAATCAAAGCTCCTTGACTTTGAATTAAAGCATCATTCTTGGACATATATTGCAAGAGAAGTTCTTCCAGGTGGGATTTCTTTTCAGGAACTGGTGGTCTGACTTGTTGTTGGAAACCAGGAGGCATGATGGGTTTTGGATTGGAAGGCCCTGCATTGTTATTCCATGAAAAGTTAGGGTGGTTTCTCCAACCAGGATTATAAGTATTGGAGTAAGGATTATTCTGCTGTCTATTGAAGTTCCCCACAAACTGGACTGATTCCGAATTATATGGACATTGATCATGTGAATGGCCATCTCCACACATCTCGCAAACCACTGATGAATTTTGAACCGCATGGACTCCTAGTGTGTCAAACTTTTTGGTCAGTGCAGCCACTTGTGAAGCTAATTGAGCAGTCAAATTGCCAAGTGCATCAATTTCATAAGCTCCAACTACTTTTCTTGATCCCGACCTTTCTGAAGGCCATTGATAATTATTGGAGGCCATCTCTTCCAACAAGTTATAGGCATCTGCAGCATTCTTACTCATTAATGCCCCACCAGCAGCAGCATCAATTGTAGTTTTAATTGACCCAACCAGCCCATTGTAAAATGTCTAAACTTGCAACCAATCAGGAATCCCATGATATGGACATCTTCTCAATAATTCCTTAAACCTTTCCCAAGCTTCATACAAGGACTCACCATCAAATTGTGTGAATGAGGTAATATAGTTCCTCATCTTTGCCGTCTTTGCAGGGGGGAAGAATTTTGCAAGAAACTTTTGAGCCAAGTCTTCCCATGTGGTGATAGACCCATTAGGTAGTGAATTAAGCCAGCTTTTTGCTTTATCCCTCAGAGAAAACGGAAACAGTCTCAATCTGATAGCATCGTCAGTTACTCCATTATATTTAAAAGTGTCGCAAATCTCCAAGAAATTTACCAAATGAGAATTAGGATCAACACTAGGTAACCCACCAAACTGGACTGAAGACTAAATCATCTGAATGTAAGCTGGTTTAATTTCAAAATTGTTGGCATTAATGAACGGTCTTCTAATGCTTTGATGCAAACCTTGCAAAAGTGGAACAGCATAATCTCTCAGTGCTCTATTTGCTTCAGGAACCAGATTAATGGCATTATTGCCATCGTTATTATTATCCTCAGCCATTGTCCGATTTAAAGCTGCAACTTGTGAATTCTCCCTTCGACGCCTTCTGAAAGTTCTTTCTATCTCAGGATCAAAAGGAACAAGATTCAAGTTGTTTCTTCTTTGCATACAATGACTAACGATAACTGCAAGCAAACAAAAACAAATATTAAAACAAGAAAAATAAAATTTGAAGTAAGACTAAATTGCTTGGTATTAGTATTAATAAAAATTCTAGAAACAATTCCCCGGCAACGGCGCCAAAAACTTGTCAGTTGAAAATCCACTACGCAAGTATACGTATCGAATAGACAGTATATTAGCAAGTAAAGTATCGTTCCCACGGAGAATTGATCTAAAACTTTACTAATTACTAAAATTAAAACAATTTAATTTTATCCAAATAATCTAAATTAATTAATTAATTAAAACTAATAAACTAGAATTTAAAATAACAAGCAAAATCAAAATAATAACAACTGGAGAAAATATCAAATTAACAAGCCTAGGATTACAATATCCCTCACACTTCATCTAAATTTTACTTCTCCTCCTTAACTTATTTCAATGGGTTGAATTGCTAACCTAGAGTCCTAAATTATTTATAAGGGTCTCCCGACTCGTCCTATAAAAATATCTATTTTAACCAAAACATCATATCCCTATGTGAATTGAAATTAAAACAGACTCATTAAGTTCAGGCTCTAATCTGGCTACATATGGCCTATAGGTATATCCCTATCCTATATGCAAATCAATTGAATTGATCATATGCTATCCCAATTTTAGTCTACTCTAAACTCCCTCTCCCAAGTTTGTTTAGGTTCCTAAATCAGTTTAATTGGTGGCCAAGCAATCAAAAGCATTAAGAACAAATTGGAATAAACAATTCAAATTCCATTGAAAATAAGTAAGAAATAGATTAAAAACTTAAACTACATGTGAGTTCAATTGCAATCCTAGAAAAAGAAAATTAGCTACTCATAATTGAAAAATCAAATAACATTGTATAAAGTTCAACCATTGAAAATAACAAGAAGAATAAAAGCTAAGGAAGAAAACAAAATAATTGCTGCTCTGATCTTCGGGTTTCCGCTTCAACTTCTAGCTTCTTGAATCTCCAAAGGTTCTCTTCTTTAGGTCTCAAACTATCCTATATATATACTAACAAATTTAACCTAAACTTCCTTAAGTTGACCTAGGGTTTAATTGGGCTTAAAACATAATGACAAGCCCAAAAATCACTTGTTAGTCTTTACAAATTTCCATTCCCGACACAGTACGTCCAGCAACTTTCCAATGCGATTTTCTTTATCTTCGAGGCAGAACTGGGCAAAGTGATCTTCATGAAAGTTGTAGCTCTGTCTCTTATCTTTCCAATGGTTCAAGAATCGCAGCAATTGGAGTTCTGTAACTCGAGATATTCCTAAAACACTGAAGTATATGCAAGCAGATTTCTAGATCTTTTATCACCTTACTTTCCAAAATTAAACCCAATGACTTTAGGTCCTACCAAAAATATAAAAACAAATAAATATCAACCAAATTAAAGGAAATAACATAAAATTAAATAACTTACTTAAAAACAAACTAAATATATAAAAATAACTAAAAATTAAGAAATTATAATTAAAAACTAAGGACTTAGCTAAATTTTAATAACAAAATTGGAATAAAATAATTCTATTAAATAGAATTATCATTCATGCATAACACATAATTTCATCACATAAAATCATTTTTATCAAGGGCTTGTTCCCGGCAAGTATTTTCAAAACCTTTGAATAAATCATTTGATCATCTATTTCAATACAATGTGCATTCCCCAAATAATTTGAAATGCAAATTCACTCACCGTCTCACAAATCCAGATTCCGGATGCTCTCAGATTAAAAATCCTCAATCACGATTCCCTTGCCTTTCTCGAACTTCTCACCACCTTAACACAGAATAAAATTAAGAAATTTACTATAATGCCCCCAAACTAATATAAACTAATTTAAATTGCTAACGTATAATACGCAAAGGCAAAAATGCATCCGATTATCGCTTTAACGCGATATTGCCCAATTTCGACCGAATACCCGATTAATCGGCTATTATGTCTAATTTGATTCCAAATTGATCCATTCTTTTTCTAATACCTTAATTCACCACAAACCATTTAATTAATGCCAATTTCAGCATTCAACCTTTTCCATTTCTTTATGGAAAAATTCGGCCAATACAGTGTATTAGCACTGAAAATTTTTCTACTACATTTTTCACTTGAATTTGTCATTTTCTAATTTCTTTCATTTCAAATGAAATCATTTCATTTGAAATGAACCAATTTCCTCATGCATTCTCCACCCTAGGTTCGGCCTAATGAAGAACAACCATGAGATTCAATTTCTTTCTTCCATTTTTGTTCATAATCATGCTTAACTACCTCTAAACACCAGCATAGTCTAAATTCAATCCAATCCAACATCAAATCCTCATTCATACCCATTTTTCAGAATTCCTTTCATCATGATATCTCAATATTCAAGCATGGAAATCAAGAACAAAAGCATAGGTAAGCTAGGGTTAGAGTAAATCTAAAGAAAAGTTACCTTTATTTTGCTTGAATCTTGAAAAACACTTGAAATCTATGGATTTTTGGCTAGGTTTTTATGGTTTTCCCTTGGTTCTTCTTTTCTTCCCTTCAATTCTGGTGGGTGCCGAATTTTGAGTGAGAAAGTGAGGGCTAAGGCTGATTTTTATGGCTTAAATAATAAAATAACCAAGTTGCCACATGGCATTATGCCATTGGCCCAATTTCTTGACTTTTTGACTTTTTCTCCCATTTCTTTTCCACCATTTGATTAATCAAGTCAAAATCTGATCCAAGGATGATCATGGCTGGAAAAATTATCCTAGTAGTGGAAAATTATGGTTTTGCCCCCCGAAATGGTAAAATTACGATTTTGCCCCTATACTTCGAAATGTACCGGAATTTCATTATTTTCACTATCCAACCTCAAATAATACTAATATTAATCCATATTAACCAAATGGGGCAAAATCCTTTCAAAAAATTTCACGTTTAGCACTCTGGTGGTAAAATTACCATTTCGCCCTTGTGCTTCAAAAACACTGGGAATAACCATTTTACACTGCTAAACATCATTTTATGATCCCATAATCATAACTGTATGTCATATAATTATTTTTGGTCCAATGTGATCAAATCTTGGTTAAAAATCTCCATAAATCAACAAATGAGAAAATGACCATTTTGTCCCTAACCGGTCAATTTTCCCGATTGACTCCAAACTGGACCTTGAACTCTGAATCACTATTCTGACCTATTATGTGGGTCTCAGAATTTTGAAATTCCTCTTCGAATTTCTATTAAACTAGTTGAAGCTCGATTTAACTTAATTGTACCATTAGGTACAATACCGGCTTTTTAACCAATTAGACAGGGTCTCACAAATTTATTAATAATGCATATCAACATAATACAAGGGTACACCAATTCAGTACACTCAATTTCACACAATTTCTCAACAATGCATGTAGGCATCATACGGATATACACAGATGCATCGCAATCATATTTAACATCACAGAAATATTTTCACTAAAGGCTTGTTCCCGAGATTTATTTTTAAATGGGAATTAGATATAATGATTCACGCATTTTATTTCAACTTAATTAGAATTCCCAAATAAATTTTGAAATGCAAATTCACTCACAGGTTTTCGGAAGCCGAATTCGAGCACTTCAACTGCTAATCCTCGGGTGCGATTTTCTTGCCTTTATTCGAGGGCTCACCACCTTGACAAATTGCACAATAATTTAATTACTATATTGGTGCTAAATTATAATAAATTAACCTAGAATCCATATTAATGTGGAATATAGAATGCAAAATGTCTAAATTTTGCCTAAACATCATATTGGCCTATTTCGGCCTTTTATCCGATAAATTGACAATTATGTCCAAATCACCTCCAATTTAATCAATTTCTCCTATAATACCTTAATTCTCCACATATCATTCAAATAAAGCTAAATTCAGCATTAGAACCCTCACATTTCCTTATAGAAAAATTTGGTCATTTGGTGCACTAGCACCGAAATTTTTCCTACATAACTGTTTCACCTTAATTCATCATTTTCCAAGCCATTTTCCTTGAAATAAAAACAATCCCCCATGAATATTCAGCCCTCATGGTTCGGCCAACAAAGAACCCTAGAGAAATTGAATATTTCTTTTGTGTTTTTGTTCATAACCATGCTTAACTATCTTTAAACACTAACATAGTCTAAAATCAAATTATTCCAACAACAATTCCTCTTCCATACCCATTTTTCAGAATTGAATTCATCATGATATCATGCCTCTCAACCATAGAAAATGGAAAGAAATGCATGGGTATTGTAGATCATAAGCAAAAGTGAAGAAATGTTACATTTTTCACTTGATTTTCCTTGAAAATCACACTTTTTCTTGAATTTTTAGCTAGGTTTTCTTGTTTTTCTCCTTGTTCTCTTTTGTGTTCCTTTGAATCTGGTTTGTGCAGAATTTGGAGAGAGAAAATGGGTTTTATGGCTGATTTTTAGCATTTAATAATAAAATAAAATAGCTTGCCACATGGCATAATGCCATTAGCCCATTTTTTAACTTTTTTTACTTTTTCTTCCAAAATTTTCCACCACATGATTAGCCAAAGTCAAGATGTGAATAAAAGATGATCATGGCTGGAAAAAAATGTTCTGGTGGTAGAAAATTACTGTTTTGCCCCGAGATGGTAAAATTACGATTTTGTCCCTATACTCCGAAATGTACCGGAATCACATTATTTCTACTTTTCAATCTCAAATAATACTAATATTGATCAATATTAATCAAATGGGGCAAAAATCTTGTCAAAAAAAATTCCCGTTTAATCCTCCAGTGGTAAAATTACCATTTTACCCTTGTGCTCTAAAAATACTGGAAATCAAAATTTTTCACTGCTAAACTTCATTTTATACTCCAATAATCATAATTATATTTCATATAATTATTCTTGGTCCAATGTGATCAAATCTTAGCTAAAAATCTCCATTTTATCATCAAATGGTAAAATGACCGTTTTGTCTCTAACCGGTCAATTTTCTCGATTGATTCCAAACTGGACCTTGAACTCCGAATCACTATTCTAAGTCATTCTGTGGGTTTCAGAATTTTCAAATTCCTCTTAGAATTTCTATTTGAACTAGTTCAAGGCTCGATTTAACTTGGTTATACCACTCGATACAATACCGTCTTTTAATCGAGCTTGACAGGGTCTCACAGCATTTCTCAAGGTACAACATGCATGATTCACATACATTACAACCATAAACCATATTCATAAACTTTCTATTTCATACATATATTTACACATATATAACCACAAATATCACCACCACATTACCAGCTCATGTGCAACCCCCACATCGTGCACAACTAATGTCATCCTCCACACTCCCACACCTTGCCATCACCGGCATGTGCATCCCCCCACATCGTGCACATGCGCGGTTATATTTAGTCATCACCAGCATGTGCATCCCCTCACATCGTACACACGCATGGTTATATTTAGTCATCACCGGCATGTGCATCTCCCCACATCTCGCACACGCACGGTTACATCAATTACACAAAATTACTTAACAATACATATCATATACTCTTATATACATATCAACATCATATAGAGATATATGGATTCACCACAATCATGTTCCACATTACAAAAACATTTCACTAAAGGCTTGTTCCCATGCATTTTTATAGAAAAACAATTAAAATGTCTCAATCAACCACATAGGCCTTAATCCCAAAACATTTTATGCAAGTTCACTCACCTTACGATAGCTTGATATTACATCGTTATTTATTCGGAGGCATGTCTAGCTATTCCTACTTGCCGGTCACTCATTATTTCTTCTGGCACCACCACCACCGTACTGTAACTTTACCTTTGCACTTCCTAGCAATAATACAAATGCAATACCTTTAGTGTACATCATTGCTACTTCTCTTTTTCCTTCCATCATGAATCCTTATTCAACTAACTTACATCTTGACACATTTTTACCGAAGTTGCCTTTATCCCTTACTTGTGAAATTCTTTGGATTATAGATATCGGCAACTTATTTATAACTCTAACACATATATTAATATTGTCTAAGGATATTTATCATGCTCAACCATTATTTCCACAACAATCATGATTCCTCACAATATGCCACTTAAAATGTCAACTATACAATAATCTCCATTTTCTCAAGGTTTCTCAACTACACTTAAAACATCATTTGTTTTTTTACCTTTATGCTTGCTTGACCCATACTTGCACTCCAATATCCCTTCAAAACATTTATCATCCAGTTGCCAAAATGATTCACACATTATTTCTCCAAAAATTTATCCAACTATGAGCTTAAAACACAAAAATCCTTACCTTTGCTTGCTTGAATTACAAAACCAAACTTTTCTTCATTTCTTTCCTTTTTCCTTTTCTTTTCCTAGGGTTTTAAAGGTGCTGAAAATTGGGGTTAAAGGTTGTAACTTTGGTGCCCAAGAAGTTAGGATAAGAAAGAAGCAAGAAAAAAAAAGAAAACAAGGAAAGAAAATGAAGAAAAATCAAATTTTTTTTCTTTCCACCATGAAAATGGCATTGGGAGATGAGGAAAAAGAAAGGTGCTGCTTTTGAAAATGATGGCTGCCCATGGGATAAAAATGATAAAGTCAATGCTTCTTTTGGAACCTTTGACCAAGCTTTATGGTAAAATTACCATTTTGCCCTCTAAGTTTCTTTCCTTTTTAATTTAGTCCTCCCAACACCCTTTTAACTCCGATTTCCTTTTATTATCTTCTATTACACATGTACAAACAAAATATAAAGTTTTTACTCTAACGCGGTGTCTCCATAATATTTAAAATATTTATTTACCTGCGTTGTCTTTATTTAATAAAGACACGTGGGCTCCATTAACATCATTTTTCCTCGAAATTTTCTCATTCTTCTTCTTCCCCACTTAGATTGACCATATGCTCCTCCTTTCTAAAAAAAATTTCGACACTGAATAAAAATTAATATTTTAATATTATTTTATTAAAAAAAATTATTTTATTCCAAAATTTTCCACTTGTCTCCTTGGTACCCAAAATACCTTATCATGCCTCAATTCATTTCCAAATCACTTTTTTTCTCACAAATTCTTCCCTGATAAAAATATTATTATTTTATTATTATTTCCTCGGGTGCAAAATATTTTATCTTAAAATACTCTTTTCACCTTTCATTATCTTTAAACATTATAATCAACCTCAATTGGCATCCAATAAGTTTTATTAGCCACCATATCAAAGTACGGGGTATTATAGTCTCCCCCACTTAAATAGAATTTGTCCTCGAATTCTCCTCAAAATTGGATTATTAATCTCATCCAACGATCATATTCCATTTCTTCGTAGGGAATTTTGATTTACGCACCTCATTATCTTCAATCTGACTAGAACACTTTCCAAGGTCAAGGTACGTAACTTATATCTATGACCATCTTCTAAATCAACTCTTCCAAATACTTGCATTAGAATGCTATCACCATTCATTCTCCATCCATGGCACTAATGCTTCATTGAAGTTTAACTTAACTATGATATAGCATTTTGTTAACCCTTACATTTTGATCATATTAATCCATTGGTATGGCTCAACCATGACATAGATTTCAATTCCTTAGTATCCTTTCTTTCTCTATTGCTCCTGAATTCTCCTTTATTCACATAGCTCAATTTCTAATGGTAACTCTCATCATCGTGTCATCTATACATCTCATTAAACATGTCAAATTCAAAACTCAAGTCACTATGAATAATTCTTTACTTTAGTTAGTCACATAATCATCTCCATATTTATATGTATATGTATATATGGACATACACATTTAAGAGTCCTCATCCATCACTATATGTAAAAACCCTCATCACATACTTCACTAATTTCCTCTATTCATTCTAATCCATAACCAAGGTTCAACACCACATTCTCATAGCTCATGTTTCCCTTTTTACTTTTCCATTTCATTCCCATAAGTTAAGTTTAATTCATGAATATGAAGGTATCATCAACTCCAGATTACCCCCTCAAGTGTTCAAGTTACCATTTAATTTACATCTTACCATAAATTGGTTCTTATGTAATCCATACAGATTCTCATTGTGCCTATGTACAACCTCACATAATTTACATGCTTATACTCTTTTCTTATCATTTTTAATCATATGTGTAAGCTTTATCCAATCGCGCATCTTTACATCACATTATCATGAACATGTCACAATCACCGATTATCATTTTCATCAAATTACCATCCAGTATTCGTATATACTTTACTATTTTGTTGATCTTTCGAGATTTATCTTTACTTGATCATTGCCTCAAACCAACATTTCCATGCATTCTTAGTCTTGCAGCGTATGTCCATACTACGTGACATGTTAGTCACGAGCACCAACATCGCTATATAACTATTAGCTCATTCAGCTTAATGTTTTCACATTGTGAGAACTCTTTCAATTTATCTCAATAAAGTGTCCACAAAGTAGATACAAGCCCATAACTTATGGTTCAATGCCTAAAGTATTGACACAATCCCATCATTGAAGTTCTACACTGCATCTTGTTATACCAAGCATAACTTCATAACTACAATAATGTAATTCTAGGGTTTCATCCTTACCTATCAATCATAGCACCCTTTACACATATACTTATACATTGCTTGGCTTCTTAGGAGCCTCTCATGGCCATGCGATTTTGACCTCTTACAGCCAATTAACTAATATATTTTTATTATTTTTATTATTATCTTTTTTTAATTTTCAATGCACTTTTGAAACACTTAAACACATCCTTGGGTGGAATTCAATCAAAGGCTTAAACAATCAAAAGCTTATCTTCAAATCCACTTATAACTTTAATAATCCAATGTATGCTCAATGACATTTCACCTCATCAATTCCAATGGACGTTAATTTCAAATCTCCCAAGGTGTCCTTGTCTTTAATTCAGACCACACAACTAACTTAGTATATTTGCATTGATTACCCTTAAGCTTCTTATGTTCATCATAGCATCATACATATTTCTCCCATTAGTTATCTTACTTTTTATTCACTTTTTCCTTAGCCTTTAACAAGGCTTAATTTCTTGTCTCCCTTATTTTGAGGGCTTGACTTTAGTCAGCATAATGTTTACCTTAATACTTCACATGGTAATTTATCTCAAGTACCTCTCCAACTTCTCATTTACCTACATGCTAATATATAAGGCAATAAGGAAACTTTCTAATTAATTCATATAAATACTTTCCAAATCCTTTAAACTCCAATTGATGAAGCTTAACATCAAGTCTAATGACTATAATTCAGCTCGTAAATTCAACTTCACGGCCTTCACATCTTATTCATACGTCTTAGACATGAGGCGCTCCTAGCACCGTGGTGCAGTGACTGTTGGAGTTTACTTAATCAATGCTATTCGTCTACATTTAAGGTTACTACATTGATCACCCACAACCGTTTGGTTTTCCTCCAAGCTTACATCACAATTTCCATAGCCATTTACATTTTCTTGTGCTTATCAACTATAACAGTCCAAACCGATATTTTCAAATTCATGCCATCCCTTATCACCTGTTAACAATCAATAAATCCCACCTTAGGACAATTTTTCCATATTGTATAATAACTTCACCATATATGTATATCACCACACACTTAATTATTCATTATTTCTAATGTTCCACAATTCCTTAGTATTCGCAACTAACTATCTTTCTTGTCTTATAACTCAAATGGTTTAACTACTTCAACTTAGTATCATCATGAACTTTGTTTATCTTGATCATTCTGTTTATGCTCATATTGTTACTTCGAAATTCTAGAACTGGTTCTTCCCCCATTTTTATAATTATCTCCAATAATGTATTTTATGTCAATTAGTATCTTATAGTACCATCTACGCAACCCACCAAGCATATTGTGTTCAACTCTTAAACCACTAAGAATAATTCTTTATTCCTACCGATGACATGAGTAGCTCCACATACACACACACACACACACACACACACACACACACACACATATATATATATATATATATCCATTTAAATGTCAACTTCCATTACTACGTGCACGAACCCCTTCTTACTTTCCTCCACTTCGACCTATCCATTACACATTTCACTCTTTGTGGTATGCCAAGATCATCCTTTGGGCATATTTTACTATTAACAATCATATACCTTTACCATAACATTTTAAGGCAAACTTGGTTAAACAATTGTTTCTAAATAACTCTTAAATACATAAATATCAAGTTGTATACCACTTAATGTTAAGATCTTAACTTTACTCACCAATCCTTGACCAATTACATTTATAACATGAATGATTTACTTAATTGTTGCATCCCGTCTATGTGGCTATAAATCAAATTTTCTTAAACTTAGGATGTAGAAACTCTCTCTTAGAGCTTATCCAAAAATTGATATTTCCTAAATCCTGTACCTTTGGGAAGGTCAAATTCAGAGCTGATCATTTTTATCATAAATTGCATACTGAACCCAACAGACTTTTAAATCGATCGTTAAAGCAATCCGTATATCAAACTCAATTATAAAACTCCATATGGTATTTAGACTAAAATCAACATTTCTAAATCATTTAGCTTCAAGCTATCAAATCCACAACTAGTATTTTAATCCTTTGACCACAAGTTAAGCATAACAAAACTGAAGCTCATCCATAGAGTGGCTGTGTTTACTAGCCTTTTACTTGATGACCACACATCAATTATAATAATCACTGATCTTCACCCTTGAGCTAATTCATGCACTTATAACTATAAACCATAATAGTTCAAATCAGATTTTAGAATCTCACAATCACTTAATTGAAATCAAAACTAACTCCATCTAAGCTGCTATACACATTTTCAAAACTTATATGCTTATAAATTATTTCACAAGCCCACACCATTTCTATTGGGGCATGACAGGCTCAATTAACCCAATGCACTTACCTTTGTGCACATCAACATTGGTTTACACCTTTTTCAGTACTTAAATTTACAAACTCCAAGTAATTTACAATCATCACTATTCATTCTAGTCAAAGGGCGCCCTTTATTACCATTATCATACGTGTTCTATTATATTGACCTCAATAATAATCCAATGTCATCCATTTCTTCCAATTGATAACCATGGGTTCAAATTATAAATTCCACTAAAAGAATAAATTATCACAAACCTATTAGTCCAACTCCAATTTCCTCCATCCTTAGTCAGAGGGATATATCATTGCATTAACCTTTCGTTAGGAGCATTCACTTAAAATCGTTCCAACAATGGCTCGTGTCTAAGGTGGCATCTTAAACCCAGACAACGACACCACTTATGACCTTTGCATAACGTTAGCAAAAAGGTAGGTTACTAGGAACATGAGTTCATATAGCCTCTTGTCTATGACTTGTGCTGTACTCACAAATTATAAACAAGACTCTATATTAACTCCGACAACTCCGCTGACTAACACAAGAATCCCTAAGACTTGACTAAACCTAGAGCTTTGATACCACTTTTGTCAAAGCCCAATTTTCAGGCCATGACCGGCACAAGGGCCCAATAGGCATAATCCACTAAGCCCAAGCAAGCCTATTTATATAAACCTGTACATTAGCCCATTTATCATCCATGTTCCCCTTTTAAGATCTATAAATCACAATATTCAAATAATTACTTCATTGAAATCCATTCATAAAGTCCAAGTCTATATTCATAATGATACTACTCAATTATAATATACACCAATAATTTGCCAAACAACTCTTAACAAATTTTCATCTAGTTTACATGGACACATTCAAGACTTTGATTGTCAACGGAGTAACTCTAGGCATAATTGCTAATAATTAGTGTCATAACAAACCTATCGAATAGTGGTGTCACGACCCAATTCTCGGGCCATGACCAGCGCAAGAACCCAATGAGCATAGCTCACTAAGCCCAAGCAAGCCTATTTTCATTTATTTTACTCCACGTATGATCGTGTGAGGCATCCACACACAATGCACCCAGTGTACACAAAGCCAACTCACAATGGCATTATAAATAAAATATGTACGTACATACTGGTCAAACATAAAATCTGACAATGTACATTACATGTACATAATCACAATACAAAAAGCCCATGACTTCCAATGGAGAATTTACAAGAAAAACGGGCAACTATTGAATGCCAGACACCTACCAGGAGACGAACTACAGTGATCCCGCGATATAGGATTCTACATTCTCCTGATCTGAAAACATGAATTTTTGAAAACTATGAGTACGAAACTCAGTGAGCAAACATTAAGTGGGAATAAGCAATAATATCCATGAAGGATTTAAAAACATGATGCACACATTTGGAACACAACCATTTTGATCCAATTTAGTATCAAACCCTTCCCCTCAATTCAATTTAATTTATAATTAAAGAATACTCAAATTCACACATATACACACAAATATCACCATTATCTCACCAACTCATGTGCAAGCCCCACATCGCGCACATAGCTGGAGTTATCGTGTGCATTCCCCCACATCGTGCACAAACAATATCATCCTCCATATCTCTACACCTATCATCACCGACATGTGCTCCCCCACATCGTGCACATGTACGGTTATAAATATCACACAATATTAATTATCAATACATATCACATATCTACACATATGTGGCAGCATATTATAAGGACACATGATTTCATGCCTTTATGCACATCACAATTCACCACATCGAAACATTTTTATCAATAGCTTGTTCCTAGCATGCATTTTAAGAAATTTGGATAAAATCATTCAGATTATCCATCTCAATACATGTACATTTCCCAAAACAATTTGAAATGCAAATTCACTCACAGTTGTCGAAAATCTGGATTCCGGGTGCACTCGGACTAATAGTCCTCAAGTGCGATTCCTTTGCCTTTTTCGGACGTCTCACCACCTTGACACATAATAAAATTAGGAAATTTACTATATTTCCCCTAAACTAATATAAACTAATTTAAATTATTAATGCCTGATATGTAAATGAAAAAAAATACGTCCGATTATCGCTTAATTGTGGTATCGATTAAATTCGACCGATCACCCGATTAATTGACGATTGTGTCCAAGTCACCTCCAAATTAATCCATTTCTTCCTCTAATATCTTAATTCACCAATCACATTCCAAATAACTAAATTTCAGCATTGAAATCCTTTAATTTCTTCAAGTGAAAATTCGGTCATTATGGCGCACTTACACCGTAATTTTTCCTAGTCACAATTCTCACTTAATTCATCATTTTTCCAAGCCATTTTCCTTGAAATACAAACAATCCCCCATTGATATTCAGCCTACATGGTTCGACCAATGAAGAATCCTAAAGAGATTGAATGTTTTTCTTATATATTTGTTCATAACCATGCTTAACTACCTCTAAACATTAACATAGTCTAAAATCAAGCCAATCTAGCATTAATTCCTCTTCAATACCCATTTTTCAAAATTGAATTCATCATGATAACTCAATATTCAACCATAGAAAATAAGGAATAAAGCATGGGTAAGCTAGGATTAAGGTAAATGTAAAGAAATTTTACCTTTGTTTGGCTTGATTCTTGAAAAACCTTTGAATTCTCTTGATTTTTGGATAGTTTTCTTGTTTTCCCCCTTTGATCTCTTTTGTTTCCCTTCAATTCTGGTTCATGCCGATTTTGGTGAGAGAAAATGGGTTTTATGATTGATTTTTATGCTATAATATTAAAATATTAAAGCTTGACACATGGCATAAAGCTATTGGTCCATTATTTTAAAATTTTGACTTTTTCTATTTAATTTCCCACCACAATTAATTCCATATTTATCCATTCATACCACAATTAAAATCCCTTGGTCTTGACAAATGCTGGAGGGAAAAATTTACCGATTTGCCCCCGAGGTAAAAAAATTATGATTTTGCCCATATACTCCGAAATGTACCGGAATTACATTATTTTCACTTTCTAGCCTCAAATAACACCAATATTGATCAATTTTAATCAAATGGAGCAAAAATCTTTTTTTAAAAAAATTCTCGTTTGGTCCCTTAGTGGCAAAATTACCATTTTGCCTTTATGCTCCAAAAATACCGAGAATCATAATTTTTCACTGCTAAACATCATTTTATACTCCAATAATCTTAATTATATTTCATATAATTATTTTTGGTCCAATGTGATCAAATCTTGGCTAAAAATCTCCATTTTATCATCAAATGGTAAAATGACCGTTTTATCCCTAATCGGTCAAATTTTTCGATTGACTCCAAATTAAACCTTGAACTCCGAATCACTATTCTAAGTCATTCTGTGGGTTTTAGAATTTTCAAATTTCTCTTAGAATTTCTATTAAACTAGTTCAAGGATCGAATCAACTTAATTGTACCACTAGGTACAATACCGACTTTTAACAAATTCGACAGGGTCTCACAAGTGGATAGGGATGAGCGCCTTATTCTAAGATCCAATCCTCTTTCAATTCGAAAAACCTAAAACATGAAGTTTAAAAACGTGAGCATAAACTCAGTGAGTGAACATAAGAAAGGAACAAGCTTAAACACAAGAGGACTTGGAAAACATGATGCACTTATGTTGAAAACTATGAAATTTTGCTTAACTTCTTACTAAAACCCTTTATTTCAAACATTGATTAGTAAACTCTTAGTGTTGCAAAAACACATGCTCAATCATGAATATAAAGGAGCGAAAGAAAAATTATATTAGAACTAAGCAAGGTAGCAACATGACAGCACATTTCTTACTGCAACGAAAGGCATTCTTAGTTTGCATATATTTTGGGTTTTTAAGTATATTTCTCACTACAGAAGTCCAATTGAAATTATTTTAGATCATTAGAAAGATAAGAGAATGGGCTACATCTTTGATGTTGATCACTTTGCCCAGTTCGAACTGGAAGGTGGTTAAAATATTTTTCAAAATGAAAGCACTCTCACTGCAGCTGAAAGGTATTCAAAGTTTGCATATGGTTCGGTTTTTCAAGCATATCTCACACTAACGAGGTCCAATTCATATGGTTTTTGGACCATTGGAAAGATAAGAGACTGGGATACATCTTTAATGTTTACCACTTTGCATAGTTCCAAAGGGAAGATAGTCAAAAAAATTATCAAACTAAAAGTAGGGATAGGACTCTAGAACCACTCGAGAGTTTCTAGCTATAGCCAAAAACAGGGCATAAAAAAAAAGAGTTTTTGTTGAACACAAAGGAAACCATTTTTGCTACAATAAACTCAAATTAAAATATTGAGCATTTCTCAAGGTACAACATGCATGATTCACATACGTTACAACCATAAACCATATTCATAAACTTTCTATTTCATACATATATTTACACATATATAACCACAAATATCACCACCACATTACCAGTTCATGTGCAACCCCCACATCGTGCACAACTAATGTCATCCTCCACACTCCCACACCTTACCATCATAGGCATGTGCATCCCCCCACATCGTGCACACGCACGGTTACATCAATTACACAAATTTACTTAACAATACATATCATATACTCTTATATATATATCAGCATCATATAGAGGTATACGGATTCATCACAATCATGTTCCACATCACAAAAACATTTCACTAAAGGCTTATTCTCATGCATTTTTATAGAAAAACAATTAAAATGTCTCAATCAACCACATAGGCCTTAATCCCAAAACATTTTATACAAGTTCACTCACCTTACGATAGCGGGATATTACATCGCTATTTTTTCGGAGGCGTGTCTAGCTATTCCTACTAGCCGGTCACTCATTATTTCCTCCGGCACCACCACCACCGTACTGTAACTTTACCTTTGCACTTCCTACCAATAATACAAATGCAATACCTTTAGTGTACATCATTGCTACTTCTCTTTTTCCTTCCATCATGAATCCTTATTCAACTAACTTACATCTTGACACATTTTTACCGAAATTGCCTTTATCCCTTACTTGAGAAATTCTTTGGATTATAGATACCGGCAACTTATTTATAACTCTAACACATATATTAATATTGTCTAAGGATATTTATCATGTTCAACCATTATTTCCACAACAATCATAATTCCTCACAATATGCCATTAAAAATGTCAACTACACAACAATATCCATTTTCTCAAGATTTCTCAACTACACTTAAAACATCATTTGTTTTTTTACCTTTATGGTTGCTTGACCCATACTTGCACTCCAATATTCCTTCAAAACATTTCTCATCCAGCTGCCAAAATGATTCACACATTATTTATCCAAAAATTTAAGCAATTATGAGCTTAAAACACAAAAATCCTTACCTTTGCTTGCTTGAATTACAAAACTAAACTTTTCTTCCTTTTTCTCCTTTTTTTCCTTTTCTTTTCCTAGGGTTTTACACGTGCTGAAAATTAGGGTTAAAGGCTGTAACTTTGGTGCCAAGAAATTAGGAGAAGAAAGAAGTAAGAAAATAAAAGAAAGAAAAAGAAAACAAGGAAAGAAAATGAAGAAAAATCAAAATTTTTTCTTTCCACCATGAAAATGGCATTGGGAGATGAGGAAGAAGAAAGGTGCTGCTCTTGAAAATGATGGCCGCCCATGGGATAAAAATGAAAAAGTCAAAGCTTCCTTTGGAAACTTTGACCAAGCTTTATGGTAAAATTATCATTTTGCCCTCTAAGTTTCTTTCCTTTTTAATTTAGTCCTCCCAGCACTCTTTTAACTCCAATTTCCTTTTATTATCTTCTATTACACATGTACAAACAAAATATAAAGTTTGTACTCCAACGCAGTGTCTCCATAATATTTAAAATATTTCTTTACCCGTGTTGTCTTTATTTGATAAAGACACGCGGGCTCCATTAACATCATTTTTCTCCGAAATTTTCTCATTCTTCTTCTCCCCCACTTATATTGACCATATGCTCCTCCTTCCTAAAAAAAATTTTGACACTAAATAAAATATTAATATTTTAATATTATTTTATTAATAAAATATTATTTTATTTTAAAATTTTCCACTCGTCTCCTTGGTACTCAAAATACCTTATCATGCCTCAATTCACTTCCGAATCACTTTTTTTCTCACAAATTCTTCCTTGATAAAAATATTATTATTTTATTATTATTTCCTCGCGTGCGAAATATTTTATCTTAAAATACTCTTTTCACCTTTCATTACCTTTAAACATTATAATTAACCTCAATTAACATCCAATAAGCTTTATTAGCCACCATATCAAAGTACAGGGTGTTATAGTCTCCCCCACTTAAATAGAATTCGTCCTCGAATTCTCCTCAACATTGGATTGTTAATCTCATCCAATGATCATATTCCATTTCTTCGTAGGGAATTTTGATATACACACCTCATTATCTTCAATCTGACTAGAACACTTTACAAGGTCAAGGTACGTAACTTATATCTATGACCGTCTTCTGAATCAACTCCCCCAAATACTTGCATTAGAATGCTATCACCATTCATTCTCCATCCATGGCACTAATGCTTCATTGAAGTTTAACTTAACTATGATATAGCACTTTGTTAACCTTTACATTTTGATCATATTAATCCATTGGTATGGCTCAACCATGACATAGATTTCAATTCCTTAATATCCTTTCTTTCTCTATTGCTCTTGAATTCTCTTTTATTCACATAGCTCAATTTCTAATGGTAACTCTCATCATCGTGTCATCTATACATCTCATCAAACATGTCAAATTCAAAACCCAAATCACTATGAATAATTCTTTACTTTAGTTAATCACATAATCATCTCCATATTTATATGTATATGTATATATGGAAATACACATTTAAGAGTCCTCATCCATCACTATATGCAGGGACCCTCATCACAAACTTCACTAAACTTCCTCTGTTCATTCTAATCCATAACCAAGGTTCAACACCACATTCTCATATCTCATGTTTCCTTTTTTTCTTTTCCATTTCATTCCCATAAGTCAAGTTTAATTCATGAATATTAAGGTATCATCAACTCCAGATTACCCCATCAAGTGTTTAAGTTACCATTTAAATTACATCTTACCATAAATTGGTTCTTATGTAATCCATACAGATTCTCATTGTGCCTATGTACAACCTCACATAATTTACATGCTTATACTCTTTTCTTATCATTTTTAATCATATGTGTAAGCTTCATCCAATCGCGCATCTTTACATCACATTATCATGAACATGTCACAATCACCGATTATCATTTTCATCAAATTACCATCTAGTATTCGTATATACTTTACTATTTTGTTGATTTTTTGAGATTTATCTTTACTTGATCATTGCCTCAAACCAAAATTTCCAAGCATTCTTAGTCTTGCAGCATATGTCCATACTACGTGACATGTCGGTCACGAGCACCAACATCGCTATATAACTATTAGCTCCTTCAGCTTAATGTTTTCAGATTGTGAGAACTCTTTCAATTTATCTCAATAAAGTGTCCGCAAAGCAAATACAAGCCCATAACCTATGGTTCAATGCCTAAGGCAGTGACACAATCCCATCGTTGAAGTTCTACACTGCATCTTGTTATACTAAGCATAACTTCATAACTACAATAATGTAATTCTGGGGTTCCATCCTTACCTATCAATCATAGTACCCTTTGCACATATACTTATACATTGCTTGGCTTCTCAGGAGCCTCTCATGGCCATGCGATTTCGACCTCTTATAGCAAATTAACTAGTATATTTTTATTATTTTTATTACCTTTTTTTTTTACTTTTCAATGCACTTCTGAAACACTTAAACACATCCTTGGGTGGAATTCAGTCAAGGGCTTAAACAATCAAAAGCTTATCTTCAAATCCACTCATAACTTTAATAATCCAATGTATGCTCAATGACATTTCACCTCATCGATTCCAATGGACATTAATTTCAAATCTCCCAAGATGTCCTTGTCTTTAATTCGGACCACACAACTAACTTAGTATATTTGCATTGATTACCCTTAAGCTTTTTATGTTCATCATAGCATCATACATATTTCTCCCATTAGTTATCTTACTTTTTATTCACTCTTTCCTTAGCCTTTAACAAGGCTTAATTTCTTGTCTCCCTTATTCTGCGGGCTTGACTTTAGTCAGCATAATGTTTACCTTAACACTTCTCAAGGACTCTCCAACTTCTCATTTACCTACATGCTAATATATAAGGCAATAAGGAAACTGTGAGACCCTGTCTAATTTGTTAAAAAGCCGATATTGTACCTAATGGTACAATTAAGTTAAATCGAGCTTCAAACTAGTTTAATAGAAATTCTAAGAGGAATTTCAAAATTTTGAGACCCACAGAATAGCTCAGAATAGTGATTCAGAGTTCAAGGTCCAGTTTGAAGTTAATCGAGAAAATTGACCGATTAGGGACAAAACGGTCATTTTCTCATTTGTTGACTAATGGAGATTTTTAACCAAGATTTGATCACATTGGACCAAAAATAATTTTTGTGAAATACAGTTATGATTATTGGATTATAAAATGATGTTTAGCAGTGTAAAATGGTGATTCTCGGTTTTTTTGGAGCACAAGGGTAAAATGGTAATTTTACCACCGGAGTACTAAACGTGAATTTTTTTGAAAGGATTTTGTCCCATTTGGTTAATATGGATTAATATTAGTGTTATTTGAGGTTGGACAGTGAAAATAATGAAATTCTAGTACATTTCGGAGTATAGGGGCAAAATCGTAATTTTACCATCTCGGGGGAAAACTGTAATTTTCCACCACCAAAATAAATTTTTCCAGCCATGATCATCTTTGGATCAGATTTGGACTTGATTAATCAAGTGGTGGAAAAAGTCAGAGAAGAAAAGTAAAAAAAGTAAAGAAAATGGACCAATGGCATAATGCCATGTGGCAACTTGTTTATTTTATTATAAAGGCCATAAAAATCAGCCTTAATCCTCATTTTCTCTCTCTAAATTCTGGACAAAAACCGATTGAAGGGAAGAAAAGAAGAACAAAGGGAAAACCATAAAAACCTAGACAAAAATCCATAGATTTCAACTGTTTTCCAAGATTCAAGCAAAATAAAGGTAACTTTTCTTTAGATTTACTCTAACCCTAGCTTACCTATGCTTTTGTTCTTGATTTCCATGCTTGAATATTGAGATATCATGATGAAAGGAATTCTGAAAAATGGGTATGAATAAGGATTTGATGTTGGATTGGATTGAATTTAGACTATGCTAGTGTTTAGAGGTAGTTAAGCATGATTATGAACAAAAATGGAAGAAAGAAATTGAATCTCATGGTTGTTCTTCATTAGGCCGAACCTAGGGTGGAGAATGCATGGGGAAATTGGTTCATTTCAAATGAAATGATTTCATTTGAAATGAAAGAAATTAGAAAATGACAAATTCAAGTGAAAAATGTAGTAGAAAAATTTTCAGTGCTAATGCACTGTATTGGTCGAATTTTTCCATAAAGAAATGGAAAAGGTTGAATGCTGAAATTGGCATTAATTAAATGGTTTGTGGTGAATTAAGGTATTAGAAAAAGAATGGATCAATTTGGAATCAAATTGGACATAATAATCGATTAATTGGGTAATCGGTCGAAATTAGGCAATACCGCGTTAAAGCTATAATCGGACGCATTTTTGCCTTTGCGTATCATACGTTAGCAATTTAAATTAGTTTATATTAGTTTGGGGGCAATATAGTAAATTTCTTAATTTTATTCTATGTTAAGGTGGTGAGAAGTCCGAGAAAGGCAAAGGAATATTGATTGAGGACTATTAATCCGAGTGCATCCGGATTTGTGAGACGGTGAGTGAACTTGCATTTCAAATTATTTGGGGAATGCACATTGTATAGAAATAGATGATTAAATGATTTATTCAAAGTTTTTAAAAATACGTGCCAGGAATAAGCCCTTGAAAAAAATGATTTTATGTGATGAAATTATGTGGTATGCATGAAGGCATGAAATTATGTGTTCTTATAACATGTTGTCACATATGTGTGAATATGTGTGATGTATTGACATTTGATATTGTTGATATATATATATATATATATATATATATGTAAATGTACATGTGCACGATGTGGGGGGATGCACACTGTAACTCCAGCTATGTGCGCGATGTGGGGGTTGCACATGAGCTGGTGAGATAGTGGTGAAATTGTTTGTGCATGATGTGGGGGGATGCACACTGTAACTCCAGCTATGTGCGCGATGTGGGGGTTGCACATGGGCTGGTGAGATAGTGGTGATATTGTTTGTGCACAATGTGGGGGCATGCACACGATGACTCCAGCTATGCGCACGATGTGGGGGGATGCACATGAGCTGGTGAGATTGAGTGATATTGTTAGTGCACGAGGTGCACACGATGACTCCAGCTATGTGCACGATGTGGGGGGATGCACATGAGCTAGTGAGATAGTGGGACATTGTATTTATCTGTGTGCATATGTATGAAATTGATTATTCCTTCATTATGAATTAAATTGAAGTGAGGGGAAGGGTTTGATAATAAATTGGATCAAAATGAATGTGTTCCAAATGTATGCATCATATTTTTAACCCTTCTTGATATTATGGCTTGTTCCTATCTAATGTTTTCTCACTGAGTTTTGTACTCACCGTTTTCAAAAATTCATGTTTTCAGAACAGGAGATTGTAGATTCCTAGATCGCGGGATCACTATAGTTCATCTCCTGGTAGGTGTCCGACATTCAGTAGTTGCCTGTTTTTATTGTAAATGTCTCCGCTGGAAGTCGTGGATGTTTATTGTATTGTGAATACAATCTAATTTTGTGGAAATATGTGAGCAATGTGAATTGCTAAATACATGACTGATATAGTGTATGTATATTAATGTCGATAATGCCATTGTGAATTGGCTGTGTTCACACTCGGGAAAAGGTGTGTGTGTGTGTATGTGTGATTGGATATGCCATTGTTAAGTGGCATTGTATGCACACTGGGTGCATTACGTGTGGATGCCTCACACGAGCATGTATGGAATAAAGTAAGTGAAAATAGGCTTGCTTGGGCTTAGTGAGCTATACTCATTAGGTCCTTGCGCCGGTCATGGCCCGGGAATTGGGTCGTGACAGAAACTTTCCAATTCATTCATATAAATAGTTTCCAAAACCTTTAAACTCTAATTGATGAAGCTTAACATCAATTTTAATGACCATAATTCAACTTGTAAATTCAACTTCATCGCCTTCACGTCTTATTCATACGTCTTAGACATGAGGTACTCCTAGCATCGTGGTACAATGATTGCTGGAGTTTACTTAATCAATGCTATTCGTCTACATTTAAGGTTACTACATTGATCACCCACAACCGTTTGGTTTTTCTCCAAGCTTATGTCACAATTTCCATAGCCATTTACATTCTCTTGTGCTTATCAACTATAACAGTCCAAACCGATATTTTCAAATTCATGTCATCCCTTATCACCTGTTAACAATCAATAAATCCCACTTTAGGACAATCTTTCCATATTGTATAATAACTTCACCATCTATGTATATCACCACACACTTAATTATTCATTATTTCTAGTGTTCCACAATTCCTTAGTATTCGCAACTAACTATCTTTCTTATCTTATAACTCAAATGATTTAACTACTTCAACTTAGTATCATCATGAACTTTGTTTATCTTCATCATTCTGTTTATGCTCATATTATTACTTTGAAATTCTAGAACTGGTTCTTCCCCCATTTTTATAATTATCTCCAATAATGAACTTTATGTCAATTAGTATCTTATAGTACCATCTACGCAACCCACCAAGTATATTGTGTTCAGCTCTCAAACCACTAAAAATAATTCTTTATTGCCACCGATGACATGAGTAGCTCCACATACACATATATACATCCATTTAAATGTCAACCTCCATTACTACGTGCACGAACCCTTTCTTACTTTCCTCCACTTCGACCTATCCATTACACATTTCACCGTCTGTGATATGCCAAGATCATCCTTTGGGCATATTTTACTACTAACAATCATATACCTTTACCATAACATTTTAAGGCAAACTTGGTTAAACAATTGTTTCTAAATAACTCTTAAATACATAAATATCAAGTTGTATACCACTTAATGTTAAGATATTAACTTTACTCACCAATCCTTGACCAATTACATTTATAACGTGAATGATTTACTTAATTGTTGCCTTATCATGCCTCAATTCACTTCCGAATCACTTTTTTTCTCACAAATTCTTCCCTGATAAAAATAGTATTATTTTATTATTATTTCCTCACATGAGAAATATTTTATCTTAAAATACTCTTTTCACCTTTCATTACCTTTAAACATTATAATTAACCTCAATTGGCATCCAATAAGCTTTATTAGCCACCATATCAAAGTATGGGGTATTATAAGAGAGATCTAAATTAAGGCAATGTAGGTGGATGGGACTATTGAAAGATTATGATTGTATGATACGTTACCATCTCGGTAAGGCAAATGTCATAGTTGATGCCTTGAGTCAGAAGTCAATGGGTTGTATGGCACACATTGTAATAGAAAAAAGATTAGTAGTGCAAGGATTATAGGATCTGGGTAAAATGGGAGTTAAAATTAAGGTTAGTAGATCAAATGCACTATTGGCACATTTTAGGTTCTGGCCAATACTGATGGATTGAATTAGAGATGCCCAATTGTGAGACCCTGTCTAAGTTGTTAGAAAACCGGTATTGTACCTAATGGTACAATTAAGTTAAATCGAGCTTCAACCTAGTTTAATGGAAATTCTAATGGGAATTTCAAAATTCTGAGACCCATAAACAGCTCAGAATAGTGATTTGGAGTCCAAGGTCCAGTCTGGAGTCAATTGGGAAAATTGACCGGTTAAGGACAAAACGGTCATTTTCTCATTTGTTGATTTATGGAGATTTTTAACCAAGATTTGATCACAGTGGACTAAAAATAATTATGTGACATACAGTTATGATCCCATAATCATAAAATGATGTTTAGCAGTGTAAAATGGTGATTTTCGGTGTTTTTGGAACACAAGGGCAAAATGGTAATTTTGCCACCGGACTGCTAAACGTGAATTTTTTTGAAACGATTTTGTTCCATTTGGTAAATATGGATTAATATTAGTGTTATTTGAGGTTGGACAGTGAAAATAATGAAATTCCGAGACATTTCGGAGTATAGGGGCAAAATCATAATTTTGCCATCCCGGGGGCATTTCGGTAATTTTCCACTACCAGAATAAATTATTTCCAGCCATGATCAACCTTGGATCAGATGTTGACTTGATTGATCAAGTGGTGGAGAATAAAAGGAAGAAAAAGTCAAAAAGTCAAAAAAAAACGGGCCAATCACATGGTGCCACGTGGCAAGCCTTTATATTTTATTATTTAAGCCATAAAAATCAGCTTAAGCCCTCATTTCTCTCTCTAAATTCTGGAACAAAAACCGATTGAAGCAAAAAAAAGAAGAACAAAGGAGAAACACACAAAAACCTAGGGGAAATTCAAGACAAGTGTGATTTCAAGGAGAATTCAAGTGAAAAAGGGTAATAAATCTCTACTTTGGCTTGTGATCTCTAATATCTATGCTTTTGTTCTTGAATTCTATGGTTTAATATGGAGATATCATGATGAGAAGAATTCTGAAAAATGGGTATGAGTATAGATTTGATGTTGGATTGGATTGAGTTTAAACTATGTTGGTGTTTAGGAGTAATTAAGCACGATTATGGAAAAAAATGGAAGAAGGAAATTGAATTTCATGGTTGTTCTTTGTTAGGCCGAACCTAGTGTGTAGAGAATGCATGAGGAATTGGTTCATTTCAAATGAAATGGTTTCATTTGAAATGAAAGAAAATAGAAAAATGACAATTTAAAGTGAGAAAATGTAGTAGAAAATTTTCAGTGCTAATGCACTGCATTGGCTGAATTTTCCATAAAGAAATGGAAAAGATTGGATGCTGAAATTGGCATTAATTGAATGATTTGTGGTGAATTAAAGTGTTAGAAAAAGAATGGACCAATTCGGAATTAAATTGGACATAATAGCCGATTAATCGGGTAATCGATCGAAATTAGGCAATACCGCGTTAAAGCGATAATCGGACGCATTTTTGCCTTTGCGTATCATACGTTAGCAATTTAAATTAGTTTATATTAGTTTGGGGGCATTATAGTAATTTCTTAATTTTATTCTGTGTTAAGGTGGTGAGAAGTCCGGAAAAGGCAAGGGAATCGTAATTGTGGACTTTTAATCCGAGAGCATCCGGAATCCGGATTTGTGAGACGGTGAGTGAACTTGCATTTCAAACTATTTGGGGAATGCACATTGTATTGAAATGAATGATTAAATGATTTATTCAAAGTTTTAAAAATATATGTGCCGGGAACAAGCCCTTGATAAAAATGATTTTATGTGATGAAACTTTGTGTTATGCATGAAGGCATAAAACTTTGTGTTATGCATAAAGGCATGAAATATTATTTCATTGAGATGAAATTTAATTGTGCTGGATATGTACATTGTTATGATGTTTGTGTACATTGTTGAGAAGTGTTGTGAAATTGTTACCACCGTGCACGTGTGAAGAGGAAAATGCACAGGCCTGAAATGGTGTGCAATGTGGGGACGGCGATACGTAACGCCCACTATTTCCTAGAGATTGAAAATTTAGTAAAGTGGGGACGGCGATACGTAACGCCCACTATTACTATAAATTTTGGAAATTGAGCAAAGTGGGGACGGTGATACGTAACGCCCACGATTCTTGGAAACCATTACACGTGAGCAGTGGTGAAGTGTGATTGGTTATCCAGGGGCTTGCAGGGACGGCGATACGTAACGCCTGCGAGTGCTCAGATATGTGTGTTTGTGTACACATGTGATTGTTCATTTCTCCGAGTATATTTGTATGAAATCGATTATTCCTTCATTATAAATTAAATTGCAATGAGGGGAAGGGTTGGTAGTAAATTGGATAAAAAAATGAACGTGTTTCAAATGTATGCATCATATTTTAACCCTTCCTGATATTATGGCTTGTTCCTATCTTATGTTTGCTCACTGAGTTTTATACTCACCGTTTTCAAAAATTCATGTTTTCAGATCAGGAGGTTGTAGATTCCTAGATCGCGGGATCACAGTAGTCCATGTCCTGGTAAGTGTCTGGCATTCACTAGTTGCCGCTTTATTGTACATGTCTCCGCTGGTAGTCATGGGTTTCTGTATGATGAGTATGTACATGTAATGTACATTGTCAGAGTTTATATTTGACTGATATGAATGTAAATATGTGTAAGCAATGTGAATTGCTAAATACATGACTGGAATAGTGCATGTATACTGTGATTAATAATGTCATTGTGCATTGACTGTGTCCACACCGGAAAGGGTGCGTGTGTGTATGTGTGACTGGATATGTCACTGTTAGTTGGCATTATATGCACACTGGGTGCATTACGTATGGATGCCTCACACGAGAATATGTGGAATACAGTAAGTGAAGTAAGTGACAATAGGCTTGCTTGGGCGTAGTGAGCTATGCTCATTGGGTCCTTGCGCCGGTCATGGCCCGGGAATTGGGTCGTGACAATGTTGGTATCAGAGCAAAGGGTTGTAACCCGATCCCTGGGAACTCTCGCATGTGAACAGTGGGCGAAGCATGACTCTCCGCCCAAGGGCTTGCAGGTAACCAATGGCTGCTAGTGCTTTGATAGGTACCCTTTGTTGCCACCGCTGAAGGGGAAAGGGCTGCCTAGTAAGAGGTGGAGCCGCCCCTAGTGATAATGTTGGTATCAGAGCCCTAGGTTGTTTAGGTTCTAAGGAGTTATGGTCAAGTCTAGCGGAGAGTCGGGTTTTTATGTGGGATTTTTAATTATGAACTGTGAGCCGCGGCACATTTCATAATTGAGAAACCACATAAATTCCCAATGTTAGAAACCACCTTATTTGTAATTGTGTATAATAATTGGTGTTGCTCTTGTCTAGGTAAGAATGCCACCTAAGACACGGGCCACCTTGAGACGAGTGGGGGAGCAGGATGTCCCCATTGAGATGACCGATAGGCCACGGGCACCCACCCACAGAGGTCGAGGTAGACGTGGTAGGGTCATTAGGCCAGTGAGGGCAGATACGCCCGAGGGTAGGAGAGAGGCTGTCCATCCTGTAGGTGAGGCGGATAGGCCACCTACTAGAGGCGTTATTGTTGAGGACTTGGCGACTGGCCTGCAGGGAGTTAGTCGGGTTGTAGAGATGATGGCAGCCCAAATGGAGGATATGCAGAAAGTAATGGAGGGGAGGCATGTGGAGCCAGAGTCCCCTAGTTCCCAAGGCCAGACAGATCGCCAACCTCCCGAGAGTGACAGAGGTCAGGTTGAGGTTTCACTCACTGACTTCCTGAAACTCAAGCCTCCATCATTTACGGGGTCAGATGCATCGGAGAAACCCCAGGTTTTCTTGGACAAGATGGAGAAGATTTGTAACGCTGTGGGATGCTCTAGTTCCAGATCAGTGGAGCTAGTAGCTTTTCAGCTGGAAGATGTAGCACAGGAATGGTACAACTCCTTGCGAAGGGGTAGGCCGACAGGTGCTGCATCGTTGAGCTGGAATGAATTCAGTACAGCCTTCCTGGATCGATTTTTATCGCACAGTGTGCGAAGTGCCAGAGCTAGAGAGTTCGAGGCATTGGTGCAGACTTCAGGCATGACGGTGTCGGAGTACGACATCAAGTTTACACAGTTGTCTCGATATGCACCATATCTGGTTTCCACTGAGGAGATGAGAGTCCAAAGGTTTGTGGATGGACTGGTGGAACCATTATTTAAGGCGGTGGCATCCCGAGATTTCCATACGTACTCGGCGACAGTTGACTGTGCTCAAAGAATTGAGATGAGGACCAGTGAGAGTAGGGCCGCAAGAGATGTAGCAAAAAGGGCCAAAACAGAGGGTTATAAAGGCCGTAGAGACTTCAGTGGCAGAAGTTCATTCTCTAGCCATCAAGGACCACCGAGGGGATCGAGATTTCCCCAACGGGGAGGTGATGTGACGAGTGCCAGCGTTGGATCGGGGCAGAACACTTTTAGTGGAAGGAGGCAGCCGCAGGACTCCAGACAGAGCGGTCAAGTTATCCCGTCCTGTGATACTTGTGGGAGACGACATTGGGGACGATGTTATCGTGCTCCAGGAGTTTGTTTTAACTGTGGCCAGCCTGGACACATATGGAGGAACTGCCCGACAGCTCAGCAACCGCAAGGTTCAGTTCGCGGTTCTACTCGGTCAGCTTTGTCTGCTCCTTCAACAGCTGTTTCATCTAGCCAGGGGGTTAGCGAGACACGAGGTAGAGGTGCTGGTACTTCTTCTCGGGGTAGACCAGCTGGGTCTGGACAACAGAGTTCTGCAGGAAGAGGCCAGGCAAGGGTATATGCCTTAACTCATCAGGATGCCCAGACATCTAACGCAGTAGTTTCAGGTACTCTTTCCATTTGTGATATGGATGCTAGAGTATTATTTGATCCTGGATCGACTCATTCTTTTATCTCTCCATGCTTTGCATTTCGATTGGGTAAAGACTGTGTTAGGAGAGAGGAACCATTAGTGGTATTTACTCCTCTGAATGAGGCATTCGTGGCTGAGTGGGAATATCAGTCTTGCATAGTGCGAATCAAGGATAAGAATACCATAGTGAATTTAGTGGTGTTAGACACCTTGGATTTTGATGTGATATTGGGAATGGACTGGCTGTCACCTTGTCATGCCAGTGTAGACTGTTACGATAAGATAGTTAGATTTGATTCCCCGGATGAGCCATCATTTAGCATCCAAGGGGATAAAAGTAATGTTCCGACCAACTTGATATCCGCCATGTCTGTCAGGAGGTTATTGAGGCAGGGCTGTCAAGGTTACCTGGCGGTGGTGAGGGATAACCAAGCAGAGGTCGGAGATATAAGTCAAATGTCGGTAGTGAATGAGTTTGTGGATGTATTTCCTGAGGAATTGCCAGGACTACCTCCGGAGCAGGAGATTGAGTTTTGCATAGACTTGATTCCTGATATTAGACCCATATCTATACCTCCATATCGGATGGCACCGGCAGAGCTCAAGGAGCTCAAGGATCAGTTGGAAGACCTGTTAGACAAAGGGTTCGTCCGCCCCAGTGTTTCACCATGGGGAGCACCGGTGTTGTTCGTAAAGAAGAAAGATGGGTCACTTAGACTATGCATTGACTACCGACAGCTTAATAAGGTAACGGTGAAGAATAAGTACCCACTCCCAAGAATAGATGACTTGTTTAATCAGTTACAAGGGGCACAGTGTTTTTCTAAAATAGATCTACGGTCTGGGTATCATCAATTGAGAATCCGGGATGAGGATGTGCCAAAGACAGCATTTCGGACCAGGTATGGTCATTATGAGTTCTTGGTAATGTCATTTGGACTTACCAATGCCCCTGCAGCCTTTATGGATTTGATGAACCGAGTGTTCAAGCCCTACCTGGACAAGTTTGTAGTGGTGTTCATTGATGATATCCTGATCTACTCGAGGAGTCGAGAGGAGCATGAGCAGCATCTTAAGATAGTGCTCCAGATTTTGAGAGAACATCGATTGTATGCCAAGTTCTCCAAATGTGAGTTTTGGCTTGAAAGTGTTGCATTCTTGGGACATGTGGTATCTAAGGATGGGGTACAAGTGGATCCCAAGAAAGTCGAAGTGGTGGAGAAATGGCCAAGGCCAACCTCGGTTACGGAGATTAGAAGCTTTTTAGGGTTGGCAGGCTACTATCGTCGCTTTGTTAAGGATTTCTCCAGAATAGCCGCCCCTCTAACCAAGCTGACACGAAAGGATACAAAGTTTGTGTGGTCAAATACCTGTGAAGATAGCTTTGAGAAGCTTAAGACATGCCTCACCACAGCTCCAGTGTTGAGCCTACCACAGGGTACAGGGGGTTACACAGTATATTGTGATGCCTCGTTAGTTGGTTTAGGATGCGTGTTAATGCAACACGGGAAGGTGATTGCATATGCATCAAGACAACTTAAAAGGCATGAACAGAATTACCCCGCACACGATTTAGAGATGGCAGCAATCGTGTTTGCCTTAAAGATCTGGAGACATTATTTGTATGGTGAGACTTGTGAGATATATACGGACCACAAAAGTTTGAAATATATATTTCAGCAGAGGGATTTGAATTTGCGGCAACGCAGGTGGATGGAGTTGCTGAAGGATTATGATTGTACCATTCTTTACCATCCCGGTAAAGCTAATATGGTGGCGGATGCCCTGAGTCGAAAGTCGATGGGTAGCCTAGCACATATCTCCACATATAGGAGATTATTGGTTAGGGAGATGCATAGCTTGGGAGACATGGATGTGCATTTGGAGGTTTCTGAGGCAGATGCACTGCTAGCTCATTTCAGAGTGAGGCCTATCCTAATAGACCGAATTAAAGAGGCACAAGGTAAAGATGAGTTCGTAGCTACGGTCTTAGAGGATCCTCAGGGAAAGAAGGAGAAGATGTTTACTAGAGGCACAGATGGAGTGTTGAGATATGGAACCAGACTCTATGTGCCAGATATCGATGGGTTGAGGAGAGAGATATTGGAGGAGGCTCACATGGCAGCCTATGTGATACATCCAGGTGCTACAAAGATGTATCAAGATTTAAAAGAAGTGTACTGGTGGGAAGGACTTAAAAGAGATGTGGCTGAATTTGTCTCCAAGTGCTTAGTGTGTCAACAGGTTAAAGCAGAGCACCAAAGGCCTGCAGGATTACTACAGCCATTACCAGTTCCCGAATGGAAGTGGGAGCATATTGCCATGGACTTTGTGACAGGTTTGCCTCGAACTAGTGGGGGTTATGACTCGATTTGGGTCATAATAGACCGGTTGACGAAGTCAGCTCACTTTCTTCCGGTCAAGACCACTTATGGGGCTGCTCAGTATGCCCAGCTTTATGTAGATGAGATAATACGGTTGCATGGCATTCCTGTTTCCATAGTGTCAGATAGAGGGACACAGTTTACTAGTAGATTCTGGGAAAAGTTGCAGGAAGCATTGGGCACTAAATTGAATTTTAGTACAGCTTTCCATCCCCAGACTGATGGACAGTCTGAACGAACCATCCAGACTTTGGAAGACATGTTGAGGGCATGTGTAGTAGACCTTGGAGTCAAATGGGGTCGGTATTTACCCTTAGTGGAGTTTGCTTACAATAATAGTTTCCAGACTAGCATCCAAATGGCACCATTTGAAGCACTGTATGGAAGAAGGTGCAGATCACCCATTGGATGGCTAGAGGTAGGTGAAAGGAAACTGTTGGGGCCTGAGTTGGTGCAGGACGCCACTGATAAAATCCGTATGATTCGTCAACGGATGCTTACAGCCCAGAGTAGGCAAAAGTCTTATGCTGATAACCGACGGAGGGATTTGGAGTTTCAGGTGGGAGACCATGTGTTTCTAAAAGTCTCGCCAACAAAAGGGGTAATGAGGTTTGGTAAGAAAGGAAAATTAAGCCCTCGGTACATAGGACCCTTCGAGATCTTAGAGAGGGTCAGAGCAGTGGCATATCGATTGGCATTACCACCAGACCTTTCGAGTATTCACCCTGTGTTCCATGTGTCTATGTTGAGGAAGTATAATCCAGATCCTTCTCATGTGATACAGTATGAAACCGTTCAGATACAAGATGATTTGACTTATGAGGAGCAACCAGTAGCTATTCTGGGCAGACAAGTCAAAAGGCTCCGATCAAAGGATGTGGCTTCAGTGAAAGTGTTGTGGCAAAATCACACCAGTGAAGAGGTAACGTGGGAAGCTGAGGAGGAAATGCGGACAAAGTATCCACACCTCTTCGATATGTAAAGGTAAGCCACTCTGCTTTGAATTTAAATTCGGGGACCGAATTTCTATTAGTGGGGGAGAGTGTGAGACCCTGTCTAAGTTGTTAGAAAACCGGTATTGTACCTAATGGTACAATTAAGTTAAATCGAGCTTCAACCTAGTTTAATGGAAATTCTAATGGGAATTTCAAAATTCTGAGACCCACAAAACAGCTCAGAATAGTGATTTGGAGTCCAAGGTCCAGTCTGGAGTCAATTGGGAAAATTGACCGATTAAGGACAAAACGGTCATTTTCTCATTTGTTGATTTATGGAGATTTTTAACCAAGATTTGATCACAGTGGACTAAAAATAATTATGTGACATACAGTTATGATCCCATAATCATAAAATGATGTTTAGCAGTGTAAAATGGTGATTTTCGGTGTTTTTGGAACACAAGGGCAAAATGGTAATTTTGCCACCGGACTGCTAAACGTGAATTTTTTTGAAACGATTTTATTCCATTTAGTAAATATGGATTAATATTAGTGTTATTTGAGGTTGGACAATGAAAATAATGAAATTTCGGGACATTTCGGAGTATAGGGGCAAAATCATAATTTTGCCATCTCGGGGGCATTTCGGTAATTTTCCACTACCAGAATAAATTATTTCCAGCCATGATCAACCTTGGATCAGATGTTGACTTGATTGATCAAGTGGTGGAGAATAAAAGGAAGAAAAAGTCAAAAAGTCAAAAAAAATGGGCCAATCACATGGTGCCACGTGGCAAGCCTTTATATTTTATTATTTAAGCCATAAAAATCAGCTTAAGCCCTCATTTCTCTCTCTAAATTCTGGAACAAAAACCGATTGAAGCAAAAAAAAGAAGAACAAAGGAGAAACACACAAAAACCTAGGGGAAATTCAAGACAAGTGTGATTTCAAGGAGAATTCAAGTGAAAAAGGGTAATAAATCTCTACTTTGGCTTGTGATCTCTAATATCTATGCTTTTGTTCTTGAATTCTATGGTTTAATATGGAGATATCATGATGAGAAGAATTCTGAAAAATGGGTATGAGTATGGATTTGATGTTGGATTGGATTGAGTTTAAACTATGTTGGTGTTTAGGAGTAGTTAAGCACGATTATGGAAAAAAATGGAAGAAGGAAATTGAATTTCATGGTTATTCTTTGTTAGGCCGAACCTAGTGTGTAGAGAATGCATGAGGAATTGGTTCATTTCAAATGAAATGGTTTCATTTGAAATGAAAGAAAATAGAAAAATGACAATTTAAAGTGAGAAAATGTAGTAGAAAATTTTCAGTGCTAATGCACTGCATTGGCTGAATTTTCCATAAAGAAATGGAAAAGATTGGATGCTGAAATTGGCATTAATTGAATGATTTGTGGTGAATTAAAGTGTTAGAAAAAGAATGGACCAATTCGGAATTAAATTGGACATAATAGCCGATTAATCGGGTAATCGGTCGAAATTAGGCAATACCGCGTTAAAGCGAAAATCGGACGCATTTTTGCCTTTGCGTATCATACGTTAGCAATTTAAATTAGTTTATATTAGTTTGGGGGCATTATAGTAATTTCTTAATTTTATTCTGTGTTAAGGTGGTGAGAAGTCCGGAAAAGGCAAGGGAATCGTAATTGTGGACTTTTAATCCGAGAGCATCCGGAATCCGGATTTGTGAGACGGTGAGTGAACTTGCATTTCAAACTATTTGGGGAATGCACATTGTATTGAAATGAATGATTAAATGATTTATTCAAAGTTTTAAAAATATATGTGCCAGGAACAAGCCCTTGATAAAAATGATTTTATGTGATGAAACTTTGTGTTATGCATGAAGGCATAAAACTTTGTGTTATGCATAAAGGCATGAAATATTATTTCATTGAGATGAAATTTAATTGTGCTGGATATGTACATTGTTATGATGTTTGTGTACATTGTTGAGAAGTGTTGTGAAATTGTTACCACCGTGCACGTGTGAAGAGGAAAATGCACAGGCCTGAAATGGTGTGCAATGTGGGGACGGCGATACGTAACGCCCACTATTTCCTAGAGATTGAAAATTTAGTAAAGTGGGGACGGCGATACGTAACGCCCACTATTACTATAAATTTTGGAAATTGAGCAAAGTGGGGACGGTGATACGTAACGCCCACGATTCTTGGAAACCATTACACGTGAGCAGTGGTGAAGTGTGATTGGTTATCCAGGGGCTTGCAGGGACGGCGATACATAACGCCTGCGAGTGCTCAGATATGTGTGTTTGTGTACACATGTGATTGTTCATTTCTCCGAGTATATTTGTATGAAATCGATTATTCCTTCATTATAAATTAAATTGCAATGAGGGGAAGGGTTGGTAGTAAATTGGATAAAAAAATGAACGTGTTTCAAATGTATGCATCATATTTTAACCCTTCCTGATATTATGGCTTGTTCCTATCTTATGTTTGCTCACTGAGTTTTATACTCACCGTTTTCAAAAATTCATGTTTTCAGATCAGGAGGTTGTAGATTCCTAGATCGCGGGATCACAGTAGTCCATCTCCTGGTAGGTGTCTGGCATTCACTAGTTGCCGCTTTATTGTACATGTCTCCGCTGGTAGTCATGGGTTTCTGTATGATGAGTATGTACATGTAATGTACATTGTCAGAGTTTATATTTGACTGATATGAATGTAAATATGTGTAAGCAATGTGAATTGCTAAATACATGACTGGAATAGTGCATGTATACTGTGATTAATAATGTCATTGTGCATTGACTGTGTCCACACCGGAAAGGGTGCGTGTGTGTATGTGTGACTGGATATGTCACTGTTAGTTGGCATTATATGCACACTGGGTGCATTACGTATGGATGCCTCACACGAGAATATGTGGAATACAGTAAGTGAAGTAAGTGACAATAGGCTTGCTTGGGCGTAGTGAGCTATGCTCATTGGGTCCTTGCGCCGGTCATGGCCCGGGAATTGGGTCGTGACACCAATCTAGAGATACATTTGCAATGGCTATATTGGGGAGTATGGGTGAGCATGTTTTTGAGATTTATTTAGGGTCTGATGGATTGTTAAGACATGAATCTCAAATCTTTGTGCTAGATTTGGATGGATTAAGGCATGAAATTTTGGAAGAGGCACACGTTGCTACTTATGGCGTACATTCGAGACCCACCAAAATGTGCCATGATTTAAGATCTGTATATTGGTGACAAGGATTGAAGAAAGATATAGTGGAATATATTTTGAGATGTTTACTATGCCAACAAGTGAAGGTAAAGCATTGAAGACCTTCAGGATTACTATGATCGTGACTGATACCTAAGTGGAAGTGGGAACATATAGCCATGGACTTCATAATAAGTTAGTCTTAACCTAAATGAGGATATGATTCCATATGGGTGATTGCATACTAGTTAACTAAGTTGGCACATTATGACAAAGTTTGGGGCTACACAATATGGTCAACTTTACTTTAATGAAATTGTTAGACTCTATGGCATACCGATGACCATTGTGTCACGACCCGGAACTACCATCGAACCCGTGACAACTGTCGCGATGTCCCAATAAGCCCTCATCCCCCGAGAGTAAATCGAGACCTCACAAGGCTCTTGTACCAATTTTGCAACTCCCTTGTGAGTCTCTAATTACTAATTTCATGTTTGTAAGCATTTCATCCAATTTTGGATCAAAACAGTGAAAAAGATGAAATTCACTACACAGGGGCGTTTTGGTCATTTTTGTCGAAGATTTCGAAATTTGGTAAAAATGTTATATATGCGTAGAGAATACATAATTCGCAATCGAAAATGAAATCGGATATCTAAAACGTGCAATTTAAGTAAAATTATATTTAATATAATAAAATAAAAATAATTCATAAAATAATGTATATTCTTATAAAACAATTTTTTTTTATAAAACTATCGATAAATAATTTTCACAGCGTAAAAGCGAAATATATTTTTACATACCATAATATAAACAACTAAAGTATAAACTTTAAATTACAGTAACACGTGAGCCCCACAACTAACTAGAGTGCCTCGGGAACTGTGAACCTACAATTGTTTTCGATTCAAGTCCACTATGGTCCTTGATCGAACCTGCTAACTACGGGATACTCAGATGCTTGAAAAGTGAGGAAATGAGAGGGTGAGATTATAAAATCTCAGTGAGTAAACAGATATCATCAAAATAATCTAAAACTGAGTAATAGGAGACAAATAAAATACCCCATCATGTTATACATTTCGTAACTTGAACATTCATCCCAACCCGTTTAAATAATTGTATTTTATCTCATTACTCAAAAAGGGCTTATGAATTTTTTGAAAGCATGGCTTATGCCAAAACCTGTACTCGAGGACACCTTGTACGGAGGCATCCGCTTGAGTCCGCCAAGGCTGTAAAAATTTCATAATTTCTCAAAATATAACCATTCCTTGGCGTTAGCTGAGTCTTACTTCTACGTGGTGGTTAGGCGTGAAGTGAACTCAAACCTTACCCCGGGAGATACTCTACACACCCTCCAATCAAGGTAAGAGTTATTCGAGTTTACTGTGCCCCCTCTAATAGGCTGGTCCAAGGAAACCCGCCACTGCAATATAGATAAAATCCCACCATAACAATAAAATCACAATTGCATGGTATGACAATTTCATTGCTAAGCAATTTATCAATACAAGCAGACAATTCATATTTTTCAATACAATAAACAATTTAGCCAATCATACCATAATATCATAAGCCATTTGATTCAAATCATAATTTACAATAAATCATGTGGTCTCCAATTACTCTAGTTTTAAATCCAACATTTGATTTTTAAATCAATTTATAAAAATCCATTTTCTATTTTATAAATCCAATTTATTTTATAAAGTTCACACTTTTGTCTTAAAATAAATAATTCACCAAATAAAATAATTTTTCATAAAATCATCAATTTGAATAAAATCTACTCTAGATCATTAAGATGATAATAAGTTTACTCACAGTATTAGGAGTATAAATACTTCTATTTTCGGTCCGCGGTTGTAGTCTCCTACCCGTGGCAATTTGCTCACACCTAGCCATAATTCATGACCCACATTTTAATAATTTGTGTCAATTTATCATAAACTATTTTAGGCTCTCTAAATCTAAATGAATGCAGGTGATGGAATGCAAAAATGTCCGATTAATCGCCTAAACATGAATTTCGACCTAAGTCACTCTATACTCAGTCTAATCGGCTAAAATCTCCAATTTAATTTCAAATCAATTCTTTTCATCTTCTATACTCTAATTACACCCAATTTACCTTAGTGACTATGAATGCGATGCAAATTATCAGTCTGAACCACATAGTGCACCGGTTTGCACTTTAGGCAAACATTTTGATTTTTGCACCAAAATTTCCCATTAATTTTCTAACTTTATAATTCACCAAAATTCACCTAAATACCTCAAATTAGCACCAATTTCAGCAGCCATTCTCTTCCTAGAAGGTTCAGCCATATTTCATTTCTACCTAACTAAAAACACTAATTTAACCTAAAATTTACCAAAATCAAGCATCAAAACTACTCCTCAATTTATATCTGGTGGAGTGGGTAGTTCCTATGAGTCGGTGATGATGTTATTGATATGAGAGAGTAAGCCTAAATGCTATATTAAACCTACCCAAGGTTGATGCTCACTTATGGATTTTTGTTAAACATGGCATGGCATTAACACTGGAAATTTGTTTTTACATGGCAAGTGAATTTATGTATTTATTGGTAACTGGTTAGTTTACATTTTTTTTTATATTTAAGATTACTCATTTTATACTTGGCTTTGGATTTACTCTTAAAAAGATACTGAAGTGAAAAGATTTTCCAACATGTTAATTATAGCCATTTCCATATATGTTTACTTATGATTTATTATTTTTAAGAATTCCAAGGCATAAAAACTCTTAGTTTAATGGATTACATTTTCGTCATGTACTCTTGAATTTATAAATATTCCGCCTTTATGTTTGTTTCTTCTCATCACTTGCTCACTAAGCTGATGATCACTAAGTCTATGAGACTCATAGATATATATTATTGCACAGATAAATAAATAGTTGGAAACATCATTAACGAGTATTCCTTTTGCAACTATGTAGTTAATGGCATCTCTTAGGTTTTTTCATGTCGTTCTACTGTCCAATCATTGAGTTGTTTTTAGATTGTAAGAAGTAATGTATTTAAAACTATTTTGGGACTAAGAACTTTAAATATTATAAATTAAAAAAAAAATTAGAGCTGTGTTATTAAAACACGTTGAATTATTACTTGGTTATTATTATTTCGATGTGGGTTTATGGATGAGACAGTAATGTTGATGATTGACAAAATTAATTGAAGTAGTAACGACAATGTAAAAAGAAGAAAACATAGGCAAAATAAAAATGCTTAGAAGGCTAGTCGGGTTGTGTAGGCTTCTTTATATGACCTGTGTGCCGGTAATAGTCGTGTGAGTAGTTTGTTACACAAAACAACAGTACAACTAACAATAAGGATGGAAAAACTCCCTTGACCTCAACATATTTATCATTAACGTGAAAGGGAAAGAATTCCTTCATCAACTCATCATGACTGTTGCACTCAAGGTTCATCAATCAAGCACTAGAACACCTCCACAACCTTGTCCATCACACCCCACACCATGACCCGTGGAAGACCATTCCTTTACCTACCCATAAAGTCCCTCAAACATGAGATCAAGAATGAAAAATGATCATGCACTACATGAAATCCTTTGAGCAAAGTCCCTCTTCTTTAAAAATCCCCACCACAAAAACCAACAAGCATCCCAAGTCTCAAAATTTTTCTCACTCGAAACTCATCTCCACCCTTAAAAACAAGAGACAAGAGGAAGATAACACCAACCTCATGCAACTGTAACCTAAACTTCCACCTCCCTTGTCCCCCATTAATCAATGTACTCAATACAAAATCATGAAAACTCCATCTACAAATCAAGAAAGTCACAAGGTCAATCACAAAGCAAAGAAAAACAAACTTGTACAATCCATATGAAGGCTATTGTTGACTCTCAAAAAAATAGACTTATTGATTGGAACTATATTTTTCTTTTCCTTTTCTCTTTTTTTTTTTCATTTTCTTATTCTTTTTTCTTTTACTTATTCTATTTTCCTTATTTTCTAATCCAACACAAATACTCAAAGGGCCTTAACATGAAGCTCACCCTATTCGTATCCTACACTTATCTTTAAGTATAACTTAACCCTTCAAACAAAGCCATAATCAAGTTCAAAGCCTTTGGTGAATTCGTATTAAACTCAATAGGATTAAAGAAAAACCAAATACATTATGGGTAAAAGACAATAAAAGAAAAAAGCTTCCCCCTTCTCTCCCCTTAGTTAAAAAAACACAATTAACAAAAGGTCCTCACTTGAGTAACCAGAAGACTTCTATTTTATAACCAACTTTCCATAACCCTAAGCAATCCTTCCTATAGTACTCACAAACTATACAGTCTTATAGGCTATATAGGCATAATTCAACTCACCCAGGAGATGAAAACCTTACCTTCCCAAAAGAATAATAAAAAAAAAGAAACGAAGGTGAAAGGGAATCAAAACCATAATTCTCTCACCCAAGGCAAAATGGCCTACCTTCCCTTTGATTTATAATTCATGTTGTCTTAATATTTTAGTTTCATTTTGATATCTGGCATTGCCTCAAAGGATTTAATGCAAAATCAAAGTAAAGTAGAAAATGTTTGGAGTTTAAATTTTAGTCGTATTATTTCTTTGGTGTAGAAAAGTTAAAATGGTCATAAAATTGATGCCACTTCATTAAATAAACAAATGCTCAAATGGTAAAGTAACAACAAAACTTATATATACAACGATATATATTATTTTGGGGTGGATGTCCATTTTTAATTCCAATAGACCCAAAATGAATTATAATCAACCCTTAAGAGGATAGGGCAATATACCTTTTCTTTTTTTAGATTACTTATCTTAATAAATATTTTATTGTTATAAAATATAACTTGAAAGAACAACTATGAGAGAAATTATTTAGAAAGAGTAAGAAGATCTTATTCAAGTATATATTTACAAATAAAGTGAAGGGCCTACTTATAAGCTAATAACCCCTTGAATTTTAATCTTAATCTAATTCAATCTATATCCAAAGTTAGATATGCATAATCAAATATAAGAGTTCAAATCAGATTACACTTGTTGTTTCACTTGTTCTACTATTTGACTTGGTTTGAACTTCTTGGGTCATAATATAATGGGCATTCACGTATATATTCATAACACTTCCCCTTCAATGTCCAGTGTATTGAGAATATGCCTCGTTAAAACTTTACTGGAAAAAACCTCATGGGAAAAAAATCTAAGTGTAGGAAAAATAGTACATAATTCTTTTCAAGAGTACTCTTTTGAAATACTGCCTCATTAAAAACCTTATCAAGAAAAACCTAATGGGAAAAACCTTAATGGAGGAAAAGAGTACAGTGCATATTTACTCTTCTTGATGATTGCATTATTTATAATCTTTAAAACGATGCATTCCAATCTTTTGAATCAACTTTTCAAATGTTGTAGTAGGAAAGGCTTTGGATATCATGAACGAAGAAGAATTTTGATGAAATATGTTTTCTTCTATCGCATTTAATACATCTTTCTTTTATCTAGGTAATGTAAGTGGTATTATCTTTATATAATGTTGTTAAAATTTCATTATTAGCTGACAAGCCATATGTTTCTTGAATATTTTGAGTTACAAATCTTAACAAAATAAATTCATGACTTACCTTATGAATTGTCAAAATTTCTACAAGATTAGAAAAAATAGCAATTATAGTTTGTTTTATAGAACACTATAAAATAGTTGTACCTCTGTATGTGAATAAGTAACTTATTTAGGATCAAGCCTTGTGTGGATCAAATAAATATCTTGCATCTACATAATCAATTAAATATGATTTTGATTCATTTGAGTAATATAAGCTCATGTCCATTGTTTCTCGACGATATTGAAGTATTTGTTTTCATTTCAATGTTTTTGAATTGGAGAAGAACTATATTTTGCTAATAAATTTACAAAAATGATATATCAAGTCATGTATTGCTAGTAAGATACATTAGTGTTTCAATTTCACTAAGATATGGTACGTCAAAACCCAGAAGTTATTCATCATCCTCACAAGGTTAAAAAAGGGTCATTTTTCATATCCAGTAACCTTAAAACCATTGGTGAACTCAATGGATGTGCTTTGTCCATATAGAATCGTTTTAGCTCTTTTGCTATATAATTTGATTGATGGATCAAAATTGCATTTGTCAAGTGCTCAATCAAAAAACCCAAATAAAGCTTTATTGTTCCAATGTCTTTCATCTCAAATTTTTTAAACAACCTATGGCTTTTGATAACTCTTCAAGAGTTACAATAATGTTTTGGTTATCAATATAAATAGCAATTATGATAAATTCATATCCAAATCTTTTTATAAAAACATATGAGCATGTAAGGCTATTTTTATAGCCTTCTTTTAATAAATATTCACTAAGACAATTATACCGCATGCATTTGAATTGCTTAATCCATATATATATTTATTTAACTTGATCAAATAAATTTCTCGAGATTTGCATATGTGCCTCAATCACATCCCATTTTATGGTGGAACATGACCGACGCATAAACCTAAATGTGTATAACCCAACTAGGCCCAAGCAAGCCTTTTTAACATTCATTATTAAACATTCATCAATGCAGAAACACACATAAAACATTCGTAGACATACAATATCAACTCATGCATACCATCATACGCAACATTACTTATAAAGGGAACTTCTCAACATGTTAGTGTACGTGTAACATTTCATATATCATCGAGTGCCACATTTCTAGTGCACCTTAACATTTACATGTCTCAACACCCTCGGGTATCCATATGGGCTCTTGAGTCACTTTATACATTTAACATAACACTCATAATGTACTATGCCCAAACAGTTAACTACATTATTGTAACATACTCATAATCCATAAAACATGTTCATAGTTTATAAATATAAACATTACATTGACTGACTCATCAACGGAACATGACTCTGACTCTCTAGGCGTCAAGAGGCTACTAGACACCTACCAATGAGGAATGAACAGATCACGTCTCCATGACACTAGTTGCTAGCAAAAGAGCTATCACTAATCTGTAACAAAAATAATAAGAAAAAATAACGTATGACTCACAAAGACTCTGTGAGTGGATACGAGGAATGAGACAAGCCAGGGGATATGAGTTTTTCATAACCATGCAATTATAAATACATATGATTCACCTTTCACATTACCATAATGTTCATGAAACATAGAATTTAATCATCTTCTAAATAACATTGCATGGAAAACATCTTGACATAAATCATTATAAACCATTTAATCTTGAAAACCTCTTTAAAATCACTTGAAAAGCCAATTCTACAACAATTATATCGATACATTCTACATGCAATGATTGTATCGATACATTCTAGAATGTATAGATACATTTCACGCAGAATACCTTTTGTTGCATTCTATTGAAAATGTATTAATACATACTTTATATGTATCGATACTTTCATCACAGAATCAAACTTTCTAGGTAATTTCTTGAATTTAACTCATTCAAATGTCTTTCTAGCATAAAGGGATCATTCCTTAGGTTAAGGTTTTATCTAACCAAGCCAATATCACCACATTACAATGTGAATAACATCATTAATACTCATATAGTAATAAACTAGGCATTTAAGCATAAATCATGAGGTAAAACTCATTCAATCATTTCTCTAACTCATTTATCTCATTTGTCATAACGTTCTAACTATGAGTAGGTCTGCCCCATTTCGGTAAATAGGGGTTTAACCACCACTATTTGGGTTCCTAATGCACTCTTGCGATTGGCACATCAACCTTATCTACAATCAATCAAGCGGTCCCACCCCACTCAAGTGGGTAGTGGACAAAATTCTGAACACTATCCACTTCACTTTATGTGAACAATCATCAAAGCTACATGAGCGGCACTTTGGCCTCACCCATGATTATCATAAGATTTCTTATGCTTATGATCATTTTCATCCTTAGCTTGCATCATGAACATATAACATTTTCATAAAGTATCATTATACTTAGCCCATAGTGTATATTACTATCTCAACACACACATCTTAGGGCATACATTTCATAACCTCATAAATCACTTACATGCTTAGCCTGTAGTGTATATGACTCTTTCAACACATACATTTCATAACCTTATAAATCACTTACATGCTTTGTCACGACCCGGTACTCCTCTCGAGCCCGTGACAACCGTCGCGACATCCCGATAGGCATTCATTACCCGAAATGCCAATCAGAACCCCGCAAGGCTTACATATCAATTCTCTCATCTCCCCTGTGATCAATCGTTGCCAAATATCATGTTATAAAGGTTTTTAAGTCATTTCCAACTTAAAACGATAGAAAAATAATTTTCGCCTCATAGGGGCATTTTGGTAATTTTTCTTCAAAAATTTCAAAACTAGCTAAAAGTGTAGTACATAAGTAGAAAACACATATTTCATAATCATAAATATGTTTTGCTACCTAAAACGTCCATTTAAAATGAAATCGTAATTTTCAGAATAAAATCAAAATATGTAATAAAATATTCAATTTTCTTATAAAACAATTTTTATAAAAGTATCGGTACATAATTTTTGTAGCGTAAAAGCAAAATAAAATCATACATACTGTATTACAGAAAAACAGAGTACGCAATTACATTTACAGTGACACGTGGGCCCCCAGATGACCAAGAAGGTATAAGTTTGTAAACCTTTGCTTTTTAGGATGCAACTCCAAAATTATAGCTCGACGAGATCAACCGTCTACAGACTATCCTAAGCCTGAAATGTGCAGAAATGAGGGTGGTGAGATTATATAATCCTAGTGAGTAAACAAACATCATCAAAAATATCTAAAGTTGAGTAAATGGAGACAATTAAAATTCATTCCAGCATGTATTTCACCACATGAATGCTCATTTCATTCAAATAATCAACATGGCTTATGAATTTCTTAAAAGCTTGGCTCCCGCCAAAATTAGTACTTGTCGATGCCTTGCACAGGGCATCCACCCGAGTCCGCCAAGACTATTAAGTGTCACATACACATAAAACATATTTTTACATCTGATAACACAGCCGTTCCTTGGCGTTGGCTGAGCTCACTCTCACGTGGTGGTCCGCGTGAAGTGCACTCAAACTTTACCCTAAGAGATACCCTCCACACGGCTCTCCGACCAAGGTAAGAATATGACGGGGAGCCATGCCCCTCTAATAGGCTGGTCCATGAAATCCGCCACTGCAGTGACCCCTCTATCTACCGCCAAGGTGATAAAAATATCCACAACATGACATGGCAATTATTGATAGGTCTGGGTCCCCATCACTTGACTTAATGGACTTACTGGTAACGCCACAGGTCCCACAGAACCTTCTAGCCAAGTTTCGAACCTTAGATCTTTTCAAATTTCCTCCGAAGGGAATACTTTTAACCATTTCAAATCTAGCCACTCAAGGCAAAACAAGCAATGCACATATTTTCACATAATTACCAATCCAGCCATTCATGCTCACATTATCATAAGCCATTCATTTCAAATCATAATTTACAACACAACAAGTGGACAATCTTCAATTACTCTATTTTCTAAAATCATCATTCAATTTTCAAAAATTCATAAAATTCATTTCATTAAATCACATTTTGTTTAAAAATACATAAAGAATTTTCCATTTAAACTCATTTTTCACAAAATCACAAAATCGGATAAAACCCTACTCACAGTACCAGGAGTTGGAAATACTCCTATTCTCGGTTCTCGGGTACAATCTCTTACCCGTATCAAATGGCTCACCACCTATCCATAATACATGACACGAAATTCAATAATTTGGGTTAAACCATTATAAACTATTTCAGGCTTTTATCTATATATATGCATGAGATAAGATGTGAAAGGTTTGGGACAATCACTTAATTACGGTGTCAAGCCCAGCCCAAAAATATCTGTCATGTCATTCATATAATTGACATCACGTTTGCATATTGGAATTATCTTGAAAAAATAGATAAAAGTCGGTATTGTACCTAGAGGTACAACTAAGTCGATTTATGCCTCGAACTAGTTAAAATAGGGATTTTAAGGTGAAATTGGGAATTTCACATTCCAAGGATGACTTAAAATAGTGATTCAGAGTTCGAGGACTGATTTGAAGTCAATCTGATATTTTTGAGATTCGGGGTCAAAATGGTCATTTTGTCACCCAAGAATTAGATTTGGATGTTGGATGAAATTTTTGACTGAGATTGATCATTTGGAGTATAATTTGAGGTTTAGAAGTGAAAATTTTTAATTCTGGCATTTTTCATAGTATTAGGGCAAAATGGTAATTTTGCCACCCCGAAGGCAAAATGGTAATTTTTCACCCCCAACACTTGTCATGACCAAGGAATTTATTCATTATTAGTGTGGATAAATATGACAATTTATGTGGTGAAAAATTAAAGGTTAAAAGATAAATATTTAAATTATGGGCCAATGATGTCATGCCACGTGTCAAGCTTGATTTCTTTAATATTTAACTTGAAAAATTAGCCCATAATTCCCCATTTTCACTCACAATATTCGGCCAAACAAGGGGAAAAGGGAAACAAAAGAAGAACAAAACCCTAGGAGGAGAAATTGAAAGGGAAAGTGTGAAAATTCAAGGAATCAAGCAAGATAAGGCAAATTTTCCTTATTTTTACTTGAGATCTACATTACCCATGCTTTATTTTCTCATTTCCATGGCCGAAATCAAAGTTTGCAAATGGGTATCATAGCTGACCGTACATGAGAGAAGAGATTCTGTGCTTGAATTTAGTTAAATTTCTTGCTAGATTAGTGTTTTTGGTTAGTTAATGATGGGTAGTATGAAAACAATTGAAGAAAATCACATATTCCTTGGAAACCCATCATGGCCGAATCTCACATGTAGAGTGTTGATGGTGGATTGATGTCAATTCAAGTGAATTGGTTAGAAAATGATGAATTATGGTGAGAAAATTAAATAGGAAAAATTCTAGTGTGAATGCACCACTATGGCTGAATTTTCCATGAAGAAATGTGAAGGTGGTTATGCTGAATTTTAGGTTATTTGGCTTATGTTTGGTGATTTGAAGTATTCGAAAAGAAATGAAGTAATTTGGAATTGAATTGGACGCGTTGGCCATTTAATCAGGTGATAGGCCAAATTAGGTCAACACCGCATTTAAGCGATATTCGGACAATTTGCATTTCATATCATGCATTAGTATAGAGTCTAAATTAGTTTATTACGGTCTAGCACCAATGTGGTAAATTTCTTGACTGTGTAATATGTCTAGGTGGTGAATCCTCTGACAAAGGCAAGGAAATTGCATCCGAGGATTTATAGTTGAAGTACTCGAATTCGGTTTCTAAAAACAGTGAGTAAACTTATTATCGTCTTAATTATCTAGAGTAATTTTTACTTAATTTGGTTAATTTGTGGAAAAATGATTTCAAATTGGTGAATTGCTTGTTTATGGGAAAAATGTGAATTTATAAAATAAATTGAATTTTTATAAATTGAATTGAAAATTGGATGACTGATTTGAAATTAGAGTAATTGGAGACCACATGTTGTATTGTAAATTATGATTTGAATCAAATGGCTTATGATATTATGGCATGATTGGCTGAATTGATAATTGTATTGAAAAATGTGAAATGTTTGCTTTGTTCTGATAAATTGGTTAGCAATGAATTTGCCAAGTCATGCTATTGAAACTTTTATTTAATTGGTGGCATATTAACTACTGCAGTAGACGGGTTTTCGTGGACCAGCCTATTTAGAGGTGGCACGATAAAACCCACTATATATATCTTTATCTCAGTTGTAAAGGTGTAAAGGTGTCACGACCCAATTCCCGGGCCATGGCCGGTGCAAGGGCCCAACCAGCATAGCCCACCAAGCCCAAGCAAGCCTATTTTTTTTTTTTTACTCGACGTCTTCTCAACTAAGACATCCACACACATCGCAGCCAGTGTGCACAAAGCCAACTCTCAATGGCATTATAGATAAAATATGCACATACATACCAGTCAAACATAAAATTTGACAATGTACATTACATGTACATAATCACAATACAAAAGGCCCATGACTTCTAGCGGAGAATTTACAATAAAAGGGAAAAGTTGCTACTGAATGCCCAGCTTCAACCCAAGAGACACACTACGGGGACTCCTCGATCTATGGTCCAACAGTCTCCTGATCTGAAAACATGAATTTTTAAAACTATGAGTACGAAACTCAATAAGCGAACATTAGGTGGGAACAAGCAATAATATCCATGAAGGATTTAAAACCATGATGCACACATTTGGAACAAAACCATTTTAATTCAATTCAATATCAAACCCTTTCCCCTCAATTCAAATAATTTACAATGAATGAGTACTCAATTTCACACATATACACACATAGATGAACACAAATATCACCACTATCTCACCAGCTCATGTGCAACCCCCACATCGCGCACATAGCTGGAGTTATTGTGTGCATTCCCCCACATCGTGCACAAGCAATATCATCCTCCATATCTCCGCACCCATTATCACCGACATGTGCTCCCCCACATCGTGTACGTGTACGGTTATAATTATCACACAATATTATTTGTCAATACATATCACACATCTACACATATATAGCAGCATATTATAGGGGCACATGAATTCATGCCTTTATGCATATCACAATTCACAACATCAAAACGCTTTTATCAAGGGCTTGTTCCCCGATACGCATTTTAAGAAAATTTGGATAAAATCATCCAAATATTTCATCTCAATACATGTACATTTCCCAAAACAATTTGAAATGCAAGTTCACTCACAGTTTTTGGGAGTCGAATTTAAAGGACTCCGATCACCGATCCTCAAGTACAATTTCCTTGCCCTTATCGGATGATTCACCACCTTGACAAATTGCACAAAAATTTAATTACTATATTGGTGCTAAATTATAATAAACTAACCTAGACTCTACATTAATGCGGAATATAGAATGCAAAATGTCTAAATTTTGCCTAAACACCATATTGGCCTATTCCGATCTTTTACCCGATAAATCGATACACGCTTCCGATTTAACTTCAATTAAGTCCATTTCTTTTCTAATGCTTTAATTCACCAATTTCAAGTTAATTAACTTAAAATTCAGCAAATCCATTTTCACTTTTCTTCTTGAAATTTTCAGCCAATAATGGTGCAAAAATATCGAAATTTTTTTCCTATTTGGTTTTCTCACCATAAATCATCATTTTCCAATTCTTTTCATTTGAAATGAAATCATTTCATTTTCTACACACTCCATAAGGCATTCGGTCATGGAAAATTGGTGGAGAAAATGGATTCTTTTCTTGTTGTTTTTCTTACTAACATACTAAACTAGCCTTAAACACTAACATAACTTAAATTCACCCAATTCCAACATCAATTTCTCTTCCATACCCATTTTTCAGAATTGAATTCATCATGATAACTCAATATTCAACCATGGAAAATAAGGAATAAAGCATGGGTAGGCTAAGTATCAAGCAAAACTAAAGAAATTTTACCTTTATGTGCTTGATCTTTGAAAAATTCTTGAAATCCCTTGATTTCTTGGCCAAATTTTTGTTTTTCCCCTTTGTTCTTCCTTTGTTCTTGTTGCTGGCTGTTTAGGCCGAATATGGTGAGAGAAAATGGGTTTTATGGGCTGATTTTTATGCTTTAATATTAAAATACTAAGGCTTGACACATGGCATAAAGCCATTGGTCCATTATTTTAATTATTTGACTTTTTCTATTGAATTTTCCACCACAATTATTCTTGAATTTATCCAATCCTACCACAAATAAAATCCCTTGGTCTTGACAAGTGCTGGGGCGAAAAATTTATCAATTTGCCCCCGAGGTAAAAAAATTATGATTTTGCCCATATATTCCGAAATGTACCAGAATTACATTATTTCTACTTTTCAACCTCAAATAACACTAATATTGATCAATCTTAATCAAATGGGGCCAAAATCTTTTCTAAAAATTCTTGTTTGGTCCTCTAGTGGCAAAATTACCATTTTGCCTTTGTGCTCCAAAAATACCGAAAATCATAATTTTTCACTGCTAAACTTCATTTTATTTTCCAATAATCATATTATATTCCATATAATTATTCTTGGTCAAATGTGATCAAATTTTTGCTAAAAATCTCCATTTTGTCCTTAACCGATCAATTTTCCCGATTGACTTCAAATTAAACCTCGAACTCCGAATCACCATTCTAAGTCATTCTGTGGGTTTTAGAATTTTCAAATTCCTCTTAGAATTTCTATTTGAACTAGTTCAAGGCTCGATTTAACTTGGTTGTACCACTCGATACAATACCGTCTTTTAATCGAGCTTGACAGGGTCTCACAAAAGGGTTGTCCTGAGGTATGACAAAGTTCACTTCACGCCAAACCACCATGTGAAGGTGAACTCAGCCAACACCAAGGAACGACTATACTTCCAAATGTAAAAATGTGTTTCATGCATATATGAAACTTTTACAACCTTGGCGGACTCGGTCAGACTCTGATGACGATCAAGTGTCCTCGAGTATTGGCTTTGGCATAAGCCAAGGTTTAAAGAAAATCATAAGCCTTATTAATTGTTTAGGTGAAATGAATTTACTTTAACTGATTTAAGTGAATTTTCATGACATGAAACCCTTTTGAGATGGACAATTTTCATTGTCTCCTTTTACTCGCCTTTAGATATTTTAGGTGATATTTGTTTACTCACTAAGTTGTGTAAACTCACCACTCTCTTTTCCACCCTTTCAAGCCCAAAATAGTTGTAGATAACTGAGTTTGCCAAGGACTACTGTTGGCCTTGCAATCTCATCGACAATAGGTTCACTATCCTCTTTACTTTTGAACATTTGTGGGCCCACGAGTCACTGTAAATGTAATTATATACTCTGGTTACCTTTATTATTGTATGTAAGAATTTATTTTGCTTTTACGTCCCAAAAATTATTTACGGACTGTTCTATAAAAATTGTTTTACAAGATAATGGAATAATTTATTAAATATTTTTATTATATTCTAAGGGTTACCTTTTCATTTAAAATGAATGTTTTAGATAGCATAATATGTTTCTGATTTCGAAATATGTGTTTTTCACTTATATGCTTCAAATTATCCGGGTTCGAAATTTTTTGAGGAAAATGACTGAAATGCCCTTGTGAGTCAAAAATTATTTTATAATTGTCCTGATTAAAAATGGCTTGTAATTTGTTAAAACATGATGATCGGTAACTGTTGCTCACAGGGGAGGTAAGAAAACTTATACGAAAGCCTTGCAAGGTTTCGATCTGTATTCGGGGTATGAATGCTTATCAAGATGTTGCGGCAGTTGTCACGGACTCGATGGGAGTTCAAGGTCGTGACACACGATGTCCGACCTAACTTGCCTATACACGATTTAAATTGCTAACACCTTCAATTCAACTCCAATTCGATCCATTTCACTTTCAATACCCCAATTATATCCAAAATACATCAATGATTGTGAATGTAATTTAATTTATTAGTCTTGAACCACAAAACACATATGTTTATACATTAGGTAAAAATTCAGATTTTCATACCAAATTTTCCCATTTAATTTTTAACATCACCAATCACCAATTTCCATCAAAATACCATAAAATATCACAATTTCCAACCTCAATATTCTCCCTATGAAATTCGGCTATAAAGGATTTAATAAGAAAATGTGTCTTTCATGCTTGATTTTTAGGCTACACATTACTAACTAACTAAAAACACTAGATTACACTAAAATCTAACCAAATCAACCATCATTCTCTCTCTCTACATGTTCGGCCAGCCTTGAACCCATTATGAAAACATGTGATTCAACCATGGAAATTGAATATAAATGCAAAGGAAAGGTAAATCACAGGCTAAAGTTAAGAAATTTCACCTTTAATGGCTAAATTCCTTGAAATCCACCAATTCCCCTTTGAATTTTCACTCTAGGGTTTTTGTTCTTTCTTTTCTTCTTTTGTTCTTGCTTGGCCGACCATGATGAAAAGAATGGGATGGTGTGGGCTGATTTTTTATAGCCAAATAATAAAATAATCTAAACTTGCCAAGTGTCATCATTTAATTGGTCTATTTTTTTAATACTTATCCTTTAAACTTTATTTCACCACCACATAAAATGCCATAATTATCCATACCAATAATGAGTAAAATTCATAAATTTGACAAGTGTTGGGTGGTGGAAATTCCACTTTTGCCCTTGAGGTGACAAAATTATCATTTTACCCCTATGCTCGAAAAAATGTCAAAATTTAAATTTTTCACCTCTCAAACTTAAATCATACTCCAATAAGTCAAATGTGGTCAAAATCTTTTCTAAAAATTCTCATTTTGTCCTCAGGTGGCAAAATGACCATTTTGCCTCTAGACCATGAAAATTCCAATTTGACTCCAAATCAGTCCTTGAACTCCAAATCACCATATTAAGTCATCTTGGGAATGTGAAAATCCCAATTTCATCTTAAAATCTCCATTTGAACTAGTTCGAGGTTTAAATCAACTTTGTTGTACCTCTAGGCACACTACCAACTCTTGACAATTTTGACGAGGCTTTACAAGTTTGAAATCAGGTTATCCATCACATGTATGACATGGCAAATATTTTATAAAGTCGGGCTTAACATGCTTAGCCCATAGTGTATTAGACTATCTCAACACAAGCATATTATGGCATACATTTCATTACCTTATAAATCACTTACATGCTTAGCCCATAGTGCACATGATATACTTAACACATACATCTCATGGTATACATATTACAATCTCATAAATGCAACTCATGCATTCGACTTTTTTATCATGCTACATCATATCTAACTGTCACAACCCAAATCCTGAGCCATGACCAGTGCATGGACCCAATAAGTGCAGCCCACTAAGCCCAAGCAAGCCTTTTTTATGTAAATTTATTCACCATTTCAACCACCATTTCCAAAACCACAAGTTGTAATTTTCAACTATGAATATTTCAGTAATATTTCATAGCAACTAAATACTCATATTTGTATTATGCCAAAATAATGTTACCCATTTGCCAACTTATAGTGGCATCAATAGTCAAATATACATATTTAATTTACAACATGAATCCTAGTGGTTTACATCACATGTACGTGTACACAAGCAAAGACCCTTGACTACCAGCGGAGTGACTTTGGGAGAAGATGCAGCTACCAAATGCCACAGTACCTACCAAAAAGACAAATATACATACACACCTCATTCTAGGTCCCAACTGCTTCTGTATCTGAAAACATGAAGTTTAAAAGAGTGAGAATAAACCCGATGAGTGAACATAGGAAGGGAACAAGCAAACGATACGGAAAGTTTTTAAAAGTATGATACACTTATGTTAAAAATAATGTGATTTAATTTAATTTCTTGTAATGCCCCTTAATTCAACCTTTGCTTACTTAATCCCTTCGGGTGTAGGGTCTATGATCAACAATGAAGTTGAAAAGAGTGAAAACTACATCAAATATCCAAGTAAGACAAGCAAAACAGAGGGTTTCTCGCTGCAGTAGAAAACGCTATAACGAGAATGAATTTTCGCTGCAGCGAAATCAAACAAAAATTTTTGAACCACCCGAGAGTTTATCGCTGTAGCGAAAACCATCTAAGAGTTTCTTGCTGTAGCTAAAACCAGGGCCAATGCAAGCCCCCAACACCTGAGAGTTTCTCACTATAGTGAGAATGCAACTTCGCTACAACGAGAAACAGAGCAATTAAGTTAAAAGGTTTTTTGTTACAACAAAAATTCATTCTTGCTGCAATGAAAATCAATTTGGAAGCAACTAACAATTTCAACATATAATACAATCACATATTATTTTTCATAACCTTTCTATAGGGCATATATATATAAACATATATAAACACATATACCACCATCGCCTTACCCAGCTCATGTGCACTCTCACACTGCACATGGCGATACTCATCATGTGCACTCCCACACCGCACATGGCAATATATATATATACGACCACCGGTCATCAACTCATGTGTACTCTCACACTGCACATAGCTGAAATCATACCACGTCATCACTGGCATGTGCACTCCCACACTGCACAACACCAGCTAGGGGTGTACAAGTATCGATTTAGGTCAGTTTCAGGTCAATTTTCTTGAAAACCGACCAAAATTTTTCTCCATTCTAACCAACTGAACCACACCCTCCACTCGTCGGTCTCGGTCAGTTTTTATGGTAGACGATTTCGGTCGGTTTTGATCGGAGCGAAGCCTGGAGCGACGAAAATAACTCAAAAAAGGGGAAAGAGAAGATTTAGGGGGGACGGCCACACTGCACATGCACGGTTATAGTTATCATACAACATTATCGATCAAGGCATAACATACATATCCACATAGTATAGGAACATATGGTTTCATTATATTACACATTTCACAGCATAAAAACATTTCATTAAGGGCTTGTTCCTATGCACTTTTTAAAGATAAAACTAATAAAATATTTCAAGTGATTCAATCAAACATATATTTATTTATCCTAAAACATTTTAAATGCAAGTTCACTCACAGGTCTTGTTGATTCTTTTGATCGACTCTAACTTCAACTAATGCTCCAAAGGGACATGTGGGGCCTCGTTGGAACTTATCTCACACAATATAATAGCCCACAAATCTAATTATTAAACATCTATAACAACTTAAAATCAACCTTAACTCATTTCTCATCTTGATGGATTTGTAGTTGAACTCCTTTTCAATAGTTTTCAAGCTATTATGAAAGGTCTCACACACACACTCTCTCTCTTTTTCTCTCTCTAAAATCTCTAGCTAGTGAGAAAAAGTGTTAAGGAAAGACTTTTAAGGGTTTTAAGGTGAAAGAGCACAAAGGGTTCTATGAAAAAGTATACCAAAGCATGAAAATTGAAGTTAATTTGAGAAAGTTATGGAAGCTTTAAGGGAGATTTCTATGGAAGATAGAAGACGTGAGATGGAGAAAAGGGATAGGAAGAAGAAGAATAAGCTATTAGAAGTGAAGAGAAGCTATTGGAGAAATGAGATATTTATTCCTATGGTTGACTAAATTCTTTTTATTTACAAAAATGCCATTGCATAGTTGACTTTACCTTCTTTCTCTCTTTTGGTTCAACTTTTTACTCTTTTGCCACTGAGAGAGGGTCCATAATAGACTAAAAGTACTTAAGTTCGTGAAAACTTAGAAAGTTAGTCTTGAGCTCTAAAATGACCATTTTACCCCTATTATGAAAATTATTCTTATATCATTTATTTTATTATTATATATTATCTATTTATATATTTTACTTATTTAGACCTTAATAATATTAGAAAACCTACTTTTAAGAGCTCACCAAGAAATATAACAAAATTACCCCTAACTCGTGTTATCGTGTCTACCTCCACTACACGTCCATGAAGGTTGAGGCTTCACACTAACATATGCAAAATAACTTTTATACATTAACCATAGAAATATCTTGTACCCATACTAATCCAAAGGTCGAAGTGTCATAGCCCAATTCCTGGGCCATGATCGGCACATGGGCCTAATGGGCATAGCCCACTAAGCCCAAGCAAGCCCTTTTAAACCTTGTTCTTTATTCCACTTATCATTTCTACAACCACGTTTTGTAATTCTCAACTAGAATATTTCAGTAACATTTTATACCAACCAAATACTCACATTTGTATTATGCCAAAATAATGTCACCCATTTGTCAACTCATAGTGGCATCATCAATCAAATATACATATTTCATTTATAACATGAATCCTAGTAGTTACATTACATATACATGTACACAGGCAAAAGACTTTTGACTGCTAGCAAAGTGACTCTAGGTAAAGGTACAACTGCTGAATACTATGGTACCTACCAAAAAGATGAATATACATGGACACCTTAATCTAGGTCCCAACTACCTCCGAATTTGAAAACATGAAGTTTAAAAGAGTGAGCATAAACCCAATGAGTGAACATAAGAAGGGAACAAGCAAACGATAAGGAAAATTTTTAGAAAACATGATGAACTTATAATAAAAACAATGCAATTTAGTTTAAATTCTTGTTAAAATCCCTCATTTCAAACTTTGATTATTTAATCCATTAGTGTTGAAAAATCCATGATCAACCATGAAGTTGAAAAGAGTGAGAAGTACAGGAAAATCCAAGCAAGGTAGGCATGACAAACGTTGCAGCGATAATGCCTTTCTACTGCAGCGAAATTTAGACAAAGAAATTTTTTAACCACCCGAGAGTTTCTCGTTGCAGTGAAAACTAGAACCAGTGTAAGCCCCTAACACCCGAGAGTTTCTCGCTGCAATGAGAATGAATTTCATTGTAGTGAGAAACAGGGCAATTAAATGAAAAGGATCATTGTTGCCATGAAAATCCTTTTCTTTTTTTTTTTTTTTGCTGCAATGAAAATCAGTTTGAAAACAATTTTCAAGATTCAATATACAAGACAATCGCATATTATTTTCATAAACTTTCTATAGCATATATATATATATATATGTAAACATATATAAACACGTATACTATCACCACCTCACCCAACTCATATGCACTCTCACACCACACATGGCTAGAATCATCATAAGCATTCCCACATTGCACATGGCAATACATATATACCACCATAGGCCATCAACTCATGTGCACTCCCACACCGCACACCACCAATACTGTCACGTGCACTCCCACACCGCACACGCACGGTTATAGTTATCATACAACATTATCGATCAAAGCATAACATACATATCCACATAATATAGAAAAGCATGGTTTCATTATATTACACATTTCACAGCATAAAAACGCTTCATTAAAGGGCTTGTTCCCATGCATATTTTAAAGATAAAACCAATAATATATTTCAAGTGATTCAATCAAACATATATGCATTTATCCCAAAACATTTTAAATGCAACTTCACTCACAGGTCTTGTTGATTCTTTTGATCAACTCTAACTTCAACTAATGCTCCAAATGGACATGTGCGGCCTCGTTGGAACCGATCACACACAATATAACCATAAAAAATAGAACAACCCACAATTCTAATTATTAGCCATATCTAACAACTTAAAATCAACCCTAACTCATTTCTTACCTTGGTGGATTTGTAGTTGAACTCTTTTTCAAGAGTTTTCAAGCTATTATGGAAAGTCCCTCTCTCTCTCTCTCTCTCTCTCTCTCTCTCTCTCTCTCTCTCTCTCTCTCTCTAAAACGTCCAGTTAATGAGAAAAAGTGCTAAGGAAAGACTTTTGGGGGTTTTTAAGGTTAAAGAATGGAGAGCACAAAAGGTGTTATGAAAAAGTGTACAAAAGCATGTAAACTAAAGTTAATTTGAGAGAGTTATGGAAGCTTTAAGGGAAGTTTTCATGGAAGATGGAGAATGTGAGATGGGAAGAACAATGGGAAGAAGAAGAAGAAGCTGTTGGAAGTGAGGAGAAAGTGTTGGAAGAATGAGATATTTATGTTTGAAGTTGACTAAAATTCCTTTTATTTACAATGCCATCGCATAGTTGACTTTGCCTTTTTCTTCCTTTTGGTTCAAACTTTTTACTCTTTTGATACTGAGAAAAGGTTCATAATAAACTAGAAGTACTCAAGTTCATGAGAACTTAAAAATTTAAACCCGAGATCCAAAATGACCATTTTACCCTTATTATGAAAATTATTCTTATTTCATTTATTTTATTATTATATATTATCTATTTACATATTTTATTTACTTAAACCTTAATAATCTTAGAAAACCTACTTCGAGGAGCTCACCTATGAAAATGATGAAATTACCCCTAACCCGTGTTATCATGTCTGCCTCTAGTCATGCGTCTATAGAGGTCGAGGTTTCACACGAAGTAATCGAGTGGACTACAAACATAAAAGGGCTTATCCCTCATTGTTGAAAACTAGTACATAGTAGCGTATTTACATACATAGTAGATTCATAAACAATTTGAAAAATCATTGTATCACACTTATCACAATCATTATCAACTCAAGTCATTTGAACATTTCCTTGAAACTTCATGAAACCTTGTAATTCAAATCCTTTAATAAACCATTTATGGAAATAAGTTTTTAATATGCTTAAACAACCATTTTCATAAAAATCATGCCAACTTTACCTATTAAAATACTTGAAAAGGTATATCCACTCACCTAATTGGAAAGTCGATTCCTAGCTCCAATCACAACTCTGTTTTGGCATTATTCGTGGAGTTTTCAAGTGTTCTTATCATATAACAATCATCACAATCATTTCTTAGAATAAAATCTTGTAATAATCATTCTAGGTATTTTTGAAACTACTCGCTTTTAGCTAAACTAATTTTTTAGCTAAAACCCATGCTTAGAAACCCATAAATCTTTTATCCTTACCTTAAGTAAGCTTGGATACTGAAGAAAATCACAAAGCCTTTAAGATTTAATCACCAACAAAAAATCTAGGCAACAAAATCATATTTTTAGAAACTAAAAATCAAGATTTAAAGTTTTCAAAGCTTAAAAATGTCACTTTTTTATAAACTCAAAATCATATTATTTTATCATCAAAAAAGAAGATTTGAGTTAAAAATGAGTTGGAAGAAATTAAGAGTTGGGGTTTTATCTTGCAAATGCAGCTGAGGGTTGCCAATCCTTGAAAAATGAGGTATATTTATAAATTAAGGTGTTAAAATATGTTTTTACCCTTTTTGTTTTTCTGAAATCAACAAAATGTATCGATACATTAGGTCATGTATCGATGCATTTGGTTCTAGGGAAAATGAATCGATACATTATGAACATGTATTGATACATGTTCATTAGAAACCCTTTTTAGACTAGATGTATTTATACGTCATGAATATGTATCGATAGATTTAAGATAAAATGTAGTTTCTGCGGCAGATTGCCTATAAAAACCTACTCAACTTATTTACATTTAATACCACTTAAGTCAATGTTCTCTTTACTTTTTACTCTCCATTTACTTAAAATATTTAATGTAAATTAGTAAACAACCCTCCATTTGGATTCAACAAAAATATCCAAAAAGTCAAAATCCAAAAGAATCAAAATCCAAATTTTGGTTTCAAGAACAAAATTGAAAAAATTCAACTAAAATTAAATTTGCAGCTCTCATTTGCCATAGCAAATGTATTCTAAAAATTATAGAAAAATCATTTTTAGTTATCTAAAAATCAAAAGAATCATTACTGTTATTTTTTATTTCTAAAAGATTGTTCTATAAAAATCACATATTTTGACCCCTTCTCAACTTAGAAAATTTTTGTTTCAAAAGTGATAAACAAACAAAAGTGTCAGTAAATTCTTTTGAAGGTTAAAACTAAGTTTGATGCTCAAAAAATGTTATCTATATGCTCACTTAAAGATTTCTTAACTTATCCTCTTACTCAAGATGGGATTTCACAACTTCAAGCAATTTAAATCCTTCAGGAATTTTCATATAGACATCGATATCAAATGAGCCATATAAATAAGTTGTAGCTACATTTATTAGACGCATTTCAATCTTTTCATATATTGCTAGGCTAATTAAATATAGAAATATAATTGCATCCATCGCAAGAGAATATGTAATCTCATAATCAATACTAGGTTTTTTGGTAACACCTTGTGTGACAAGCCCTACTTTATATCTCATAATTTCATTTTTCTCATTTCGTTTTTGCACAAATACCTATTTAAATCCTACTAGTTTACACCATTTGTTGTGTGGATTACAAGTTCAAAAATTTCACATTTTGCAAATGAAGTCATTTCCACCTTGATTGTGTCTTTTCACATTGACCAATCATTTGTATGTTTAAATTCTGCAACATTAATAGGTTTACAATCATCATTTTTTTCTAATATTGAGCACTACATTATATACAAAAATATTATCAACGTTTATTTCATTCTGATTCCATCATTTCTTGTCATGATATAATTTATTGAGATCTCCTCATTTTCGATTTTATCAATTATATTAGTGGTCTCTTTTAGGGTTTTTGTTTCCTCTTTCTTACCATCTTTTATATTTGTGCCTTTCTTGTTCGAGGATATCTTTGGAATTGATTGGTATCTCACGCTTTTAGTGTACTTTATCCTATAGAGACATCAATTATAATGGGAACATCTGCAATTGGTTTATAAGATTTAGTATTCTCTTTAAGATTGGCAACTAATACTATATTTTGCAAATGAATTATTTTTTAACTTCAAGTTCACATTAATTTGCGAGTATCAAAACTTATTGTTAATAAATATTTTATTATTATGAATTATGATCAACCTTTAAGATGATGAGGTAATTTACCTTTTCTTTTTTTCATATTGCTTATCTTAATAAATATCTTATTTTATGAAATATAATTTAAAAGAATAACTAGGAGAGAAAGTATTTAAAATGAGTTAGAAAATCTTATTTAAGTATGTATTTACAAATAAAGTAAGGGGCCAATGTATAAGCTAATAGCCCTTTAAATCTTAATCTTAATCCAATTCAATCTATATCTAAATCTAGATATATATAATTATATCTAAGAGTTTAAATTAGATTCACTTATTGTGTCTATCTTGTTACACTATTTGACTTGGTCTAAATTTCTAAAGTCATAACATAGGTCATTCACACATATATTTATAACACTTATGACTTTTTTCTTTATCTTCATTTTAAGTTCATGTTTGAAGCAATATCTCCTTTAATAAAACTAGAGAATAATGTTAAATTTGTAAGAAAATGAGCATAACCATAAATTTTTAGTTATTGAGATGCATGTGTCATGTAGCTAATGAAGGAAGACTGTCTACCAATGTATATATACTTCTTTCTCTTTTGTCCTATCATTATTTTGTTGTGGCCTAAATGATATTACTAAATGCTTAAGATCATCATATATTGCTTTCAAATATTAAACATATTTTACTTAGGAGTATTTATTAGGTATGATGCTGTAAGTATCAGGCAATTATTAAAATTTTTTTAAAAAACTTTTTAATTTTATTTATTTTTTAATATAGATAAATCATATACTTAAGGTGAGTAAAATTGGACCGGATCAATGACCCGAGTGAATCAAATGTAATTTGGATAATATGGTCTGATCCAATTGATCCATTGGATTCATCGATTCAAAAAATTTGATCTAATTTATTTATTTGGTCGATTTGCAGTCTTAAAATGTTTTGATCAAACCAAACAAAAATTCAAACTTAATATTTGATATATATATATATATATTATATTTACATAAAATATATATTTTCTTATTTATTACTTTCTAAGATATTGTTGGAGTGTCAATAATGAGTAACCTTCTATTTGATAGCCTATCACTTATGTAGGTTGTCTTATTACATGGATACTAATTTTATTATATTGAATGTTAAATGTTAAAACTTAGATGTTAGAATACTTTGAATGTTAATCTTATGGTTTATGTGAAATGACAAAAATGTTATGATTTATGTAAGCAAACAGATAAATATTATGTTTTCTTTATGTTTAGATTATTTATATATTTTATAATTTTTAGATGGAAATTTATAAATTTTAATTCTATAATTTACAAATGAAAAAATTGACAAAATTTTAGTTCTTTTGGTTCAAAATTGAACTGATCAAGTCAATTTAATATTTAATCGGTTCAGTCATTTCTTTAAATTTGGTCAATTTGATCAATTTTTAAAAATTGAACCCATTTAATCTTTAATTATGACGAAATAAACCGAATAACCAATGGAATCGACCAATTTAAGTTTTAGAGTTAATTTGGGAATACCATTACTGATTTGTTTCATTGGGAAAAAATAAAAAAGAAATGAAATTACAGAAACATTAAAAAAATGGTTGAGAAAAGTGAAAGTGGGATAACGGGCTCCATAAAACTCAGGTGGCTGGCAAGATCTCACATCTAAAGTCTGTAACGATGGCGTTATGCTTTCGGTTTTAACTTTTGAGCAAGGGAAATTCAGTAATCAATCTCTTTTTTTTTTTTTTCTCAATCTATTCTTGTTAAAGGTTAAGAATGGCAACTCCCAAAGCCCTGAAGTCGAAACCAAGGTTGAGATCCCCGATTCCCATCATGATTTTGTTGTGCATAGCTGCCATTGCATTGCTTTTCTTGTTTTCATCTGTGGATTCCACAAATGGGTTTTCATTCAGCTCTCCAAAAGCCAAAACCCGTTTGAGAAAGAATGCAAGGCAGCACTCTCTGCATGACAAGTATTTGTATTGGGGTGACCGAATTGATTGCCCTGGAAAGCATTGCGACTCATGCGAAGGCTTGGGTCACCAAGAATCTAGCCTCAGGTGTGCTCTTGAAGAAGCCATCTTCTTGAACAGGTAATCAACTGCCATTCTTTTTTTTTTTTTCTGATTTTCATTTTATTAGTCGACTAAGCTAAATTTAGTACATCTACTAATAATACGCTAGACTAAAATCCTTCCTCTTTCTACCCTTTTTATTTAAATGAAAAGGAAAGAACAAGGGGCAAATCATTCATGTATTAAGATATTAAATTTGGAGCAGGGGCAATGCCGTCTACTCATAAATGAATGTTTTCATCTTAGTATCTAGTCATCAATGTAGCTATATATTTTCACTTGTGCTTAATGTGATTGTGAAGCTTGGGACTGATGGTTCTTAGTGGAAGAACTTGGTGAACAAACAGTGAATTTTAAACAAATAGAAATTACTCCAATATTGTATAATTTTAAGATTTTGATAAGTGCCATCATTTTCTGTCACATTTTTGTTGTTATGAACATGGTGATACAATGCAATAGTATATTCTTTCTCCTATGAGTTATTGTTCAATGGAATGAAGAGTCAAGTTTTGATTTGGACAAAAGGTAAAAAAGAAGAGTCAGTTTTTATCTATAACCTGTAGTTCAATGCTAACTTAGCATTCTTAGTGTTGCATTTGGAATTTTTTTTTTTTTTACAGTACATTCAGTGAAAAACACAACTTTTTAATGATTTCATCTGGTGATCTGTTTTCCTATTGCAGAACTTTTGTTATGCCTTCCAGAATGTGTATCAATCCAATACACAATAACAAGGGAATCCTCCATAATCTTGCCAATGTAACTGCAGAGGAAAGGTTATTTTTATGAAGTTTTTTCCTTTCAGTGAACTATATAAATGTTATTGTTACTATTTATTTTATGTTTTCCAAATGTTGTTTTTCTGCTTGGTATTTATAATCCTACAACAAGATTGATGTGAAGTTGAAGCGTCCATTTGGCTCATTCATGTAAAGTTCACAGTGAAGAAGAGAGCTATACAATCTAAACTTGCTTTTCGCATTTGGCAGGTGGGCTGCAAGCTCTTGTGCCATGGATTCTTTATATGATCTTGACCTAATATCTGAAACTGTACCTGTGATCTTAGACAATTCAAATGTATGGCATCTGATACTATCAACAAGTATGAAGTTGGGAGCCAGAGGGGTCGCCCATGTGGAAGGACTTAAGCGGGTGGATCTCAAAGAGGATAGTCGCCACTCAAATCTCTTGCTCATTAACCGAACTGCTAGCCCTTTGTCATGGTACTTCATGGTACTTGATTCCATATTAAGTAATTGACTGGCTTATTCTCTTTTTCCTATGTCCCTTTGGTTGATCTTAACCACCAGATTCCCCAAGAGGGCAGGGGAGAGGGTGTAGATTTAAGTACATTTTACTTCTTTGTAGCCATCAGTATTCATAAAAGAAACTTCAAGCAATTCTATACAAATTAGTTAAAGATATCTGGATGTTTCTAAATTTTTACTCTGGCACTAATCAGGTTTATGGAGTGCAAGGATCGAAACAATCGCAGTGCTGTGATGTTACCCTATTCATTTCTTCCTTCGATGGCAGCAGAAAAATTAAGAAATGCAGCTGACCAGGTGTGTGTTATTTAATCCTGCTTTCCATGTTGTTATCTTTAATTCTTCTAGATTGCATTTTAACTTGCTTAAACAGTCAAATATTTATTTTTGGTTTAGCATTTACTCAGAAAAACATGGCTCCTGGACAATCTTTTGCCTTTCTAATGCAGAAAGAATTTGAAATGTAATACACTTTTATTATTGAAACTTAGTAATATGTTAGCATAGATATTTTTGCCTCCATAAGTTGAGCTGGGAACTCCACTGCTTTTTTTTCTCCCTATATTTTCTGTGTGATAACTCTTTTTTCAGCTTATAGATGACTGTGAAATTATTTTCTGGAAGTGTGCAGTTTCAGTTTCACTTTTATCTGTATCATTACCTGACCCTCAAAGCTTCAGCTTTATAAGCTAAGATATGAGGTGAACACATCTTGATGTCAATTATATGATATAACCAACACCAAACTGTATAGAGTTTAGTTTAATGTTTGGACTTGTTGAATAAGATGTATCCATCAAATTGATTATCTTAAGTATAAAAAGCAATGAAAATTTTGATGGATGCAGTGTACACTCATCAATGTCCATGCAAGATGGCCTATCCATCATATTCTTCAGTATCTTCAATATAAAAATCTAATCAAACTCTAGATTGTTGCATAGTGTAGCTATCATCTCTTGTTTCTGCCCAATGTTTCCTTCTAATAATTCTAGCTTATCACATAGCATTACCACATATGTAGCTTAGTGATGGAGGATGGGAAGAAGTTAGTTGAAGGATTAAAGTATCTTTATTATAATTTATGGGTTTAATTGTAACTTATATATATATTTAGGATATTATAGAATATCTAGGTATTTTATGTAAATTAGTATATTATGTTCCCAGGGCTGAAGGTTTATTTTTGGTACTTCGCATTTCTATTTGAGTTTAGGTTTTAGTTATAATTACCTATGTTCTTTCAGTTTCTGATAGGCTTGGATTATAAATTATTGAGATATTTGACGATTTGATTGCGAATTCATTTTGTTTCATAAGTATTTGATTTGAAGATACTTAATGCATCCCTTCTATAAGATTCACGGTTTAGATAAATCTAGCACTGAAACAATTCATAATTTTCATAGTCTAATTGTCTCCAATATTGTTTTTCTTCATTTGTCATTTTTGCGGGGCTAGTTTGGGCTTTTCCTATTTCTCAATTTTAGGAGTTATCGTTGCTTTTGCCTTTTTTCTTTATATCAATCAAGCTTCATATATTTTCTTTGACATATGATACTTCCACTGTCTTGCTTTCCCTCTTATCCTTTCCTGCTTCTCTTTCTTATCCTCTAGAAGCAGTCTATAAATTTGACTAGAATAAGCAGTGAAAAGGTCTTTCAATACGTATAAAATCAATTATGATCCGATTAGAACACATAGGAAGTGCATCTACTGTCCAAAATATATGATGAGGATGATATAGCTAGCACAAAAATCAGCTGTAATACTGATTATTGTCATCTAACATGGTATATTTCAAACTCACACAATATACCAAGTGAGGTATTGTATGGTTATGTGCTAATTTAAAGTTACCAGCTTCTTTACTCAAATAGACTTCTTAATGTGGTAAACATAGACTTTTCTTTGGATTTCTTTGTCAAGTTTGCCTTGCTTTTGCTTACCAACCTTGTTTGGTAATCGAGACTGTTGAAGGAAAAGGAACAAAAAGACTTTGGAGAAAAATGTGTTTATTTTTTGTCTAACATATTGGATAAGCAAATTGGATGAATTGGCGAAGTATCTGCCCCATATCGAAATGACTTTACATTTTGGGTATATTGAGATGCATCAGATATGTATCTTGTTATTTCAAATATATATACAGCAATAATGCTGACGGGTAGAGATGGAAAAGCTCATCCGAACTCAAAAAGCCTGCTTGACCCACCTGAACCTGAACCTGAACCCAACACAATTCTATTTGACCAGGAAAAGTCAACAATCCAAATCTGCCTAAGTAGAACTCAAATATGACTTGAACCCAAAACGACCTGAACTTAAAATGACCCAAACCCGAATTGATCTGAACCCGTACAATTCGAAAAACTAATCTGCAGTTGAATAATCTCTCGAAATTTAGTTTGATTTGACTTTAACAAGCTCAACAACTAGAATCTGAAATGATCAAAACCTGAATAAACCAAGTGTTGAACCTGAAAATGAACCAACCTGAACCGTTCCCACCCAACTTCCACCTCTAGCAAGGGGGCTTTGAGGTATTGATGCTTCATAATTAAAAAGGAACACTATGATCAAACTAGGTTTGGTATTGAGTTCAAGGGTGTAGTGAGGTTATCCTTATATTGTTGCGATAATTTGGATGAGGTCAAGTTATGATCCTTGATCTCAGATGGTTTTCAATTTGAGCTCAAATGTAGGAATGCAATTATCTGTGTGTAATTGGATGGATCTTATGATGTAAAGATGATATCGAACTTGCAACTTAGATTCATTATCAAGATGTATTATTGGATGTGAACAATAGCAAATGAAACAAATCTGATTGTATCTTCATATCCGAGAGATAAATTGTTCTTTACAAGTAATTTTCTGCATAAATGTTCATTACATTCTGTTTTTCTTTTGGAAAATACACATTCATTTCATAGTCCATCAGTCCCTGATATTTGTTTTTGTGTCCACAGATTAAAACACTCCTTGGTGACTATGATGCTATCCATGTTCGTCGAGGTGATAAAATAAAAACAAGGAAGGATAGGTATGGGGTTGAAAGGAGCCTACATCCTCATTTGGATAGGGACACCCATGCGGAATTTATCCTTCGTAGAATTCTGAAGTGGGTACCAGCTGGACGAACTCTTTTTATTGCTTCAAATGAAAGAACACCTGGATTTTTCTCTCCACTTTCTGTCAGGTAAAATCTTCTTAACTTCTCAAGAGTTAGAAACCTGTATGATATACTTCATCTTGAACATAGATACATTTTTCCCTTTCATCTTTCCACTTCAGCTATAAAGAGCATGTCTATTGTGCCGAGTTTTGCTTGTAGGAATTCCTAGGTTGTGCCAAATGAAGGTTTGTTATGCATGTTGATATGGTTTCATTTTCTTTATTTTTATGTTAACGTTTAATGAACTACAATTTTGCTTACTTGGTGATGATATACCTTCCTTGTACTGCAGCAAAAATTTATTCTGATACGCTTAAATCTTTCTTTTTATTTATAGGATATATTTACATTCACATTCCTTGTTAGTTTTTGCATTTTTGCAAGTAACATCCTGTGATTTATTTTCTAGCCCATAACACCTTGGAGTTACATGTTAATTTCACCCAATAAAATTACGAAAGTAGCCTAAGTGTTTTAAATATGAGGGTGTTTTTTTAGTCATTCATTGAAATTAAAAGCGTAATTCCCTATGATAATAAATTGAAATGGCAGGGTATTAAGTGCAAAAAAGTAAGCCATAGGATGCTATTTGCAAAATGGTGAATGTGCAGGGGGTGTAAGGGTAATTTACTCTTTATTTATATATTTAATAGTGTAAATGGGGGGGTGGGGGGGTACGAGTGATTCAATTTTCTGCAAACTGCTGTTTTAACACCTTATGTCATCTAATTGACGTTCCTTTTGGTCTGTAAACAACAAAATGTGTTGAGGCATCAGCAAGAGCAAATGAAATGAGTGCTGGTGGCTGACAGTTATCAAGCCAATCCTTAAATGAAAATTACACAGGAGGTTATTCAGTGCTTTATTTCTGAGTCTGGATGGGTTGGATTTGATAAATATGTTTTCATACAGGTGGTTTAGTGGTGATGATGAAATTTTAGTAAGGTAGCATTCTAATGATGTGTGATAGAAAAGAGCAGTTTTGACTTTTGTGTTGGCAGAGCAGTATGAGATGCTAATCTTTGGCTTTCATATTTCTAAGTCATGTCATCAGGACTTAATTGAAATCATGGTTATTGGGAAACTAGAATTTTGCTGACTTAAAAAGAAGAGAGAAGCTAGACTGTTCTCACAGAAAGGGGATATATGGTACAAATTAAAATTTTAAAATGGTGTGTTATGCATCAATTAGATTGTACTGTGTAAGCAATAGGAAAAAACCGATGAATTGAGATATATTAGGCAAACTTTCAAGCTAACCTTGATTACTTTGGTTGCTTATGTTTTCAGGTACAGATTGGCTTATTCATCAAATTATAGTCAGATCTTGGATCCCTTAATTGAGAACAATTACCAATTATTCATGATTGAGAGGCTTATCTTGATGGGAGCCAAAACATTCATTAAAACTTTCAAGGAAGATGATACGGATCTCAGTCTCACAGATGACCCAAAGAAGAACACTAAGATGTGGCAAATTCCTGTTTATACTTTAGATGGAGAAGGAAGCTAACTTTTCTGTTATAGTTCAAATTCATTCCGTAATCCAGCCTATTACCTTCCACATGTAGTGTAATATTTTGCGAATATGATCATTTCTTGAGGCAACAATTTGGTCATTTTCTTGAATTGAATATCTGAATCTTGCAGCTACATTGTAGAGAATCAAGAGTCCTGGGAAAAGGTGGGAGAAACTGGCAAATGTAAATTGTGTTGTCTAGTAGGATACATGGTTGTATGTGTTTTTAAAATGCATTTTATAGCCATTTTTCTTTCGTTTTCTTAGAGTAAATTCCAACATTGCTCGTTAAAATTATCTCAATTAGGTTTGGTGTCCAATATGATTACCTTAATATATTTCATCTAAACAAATGACATAATGAAGACTTAGTATTTGGTGATCTAATAATTGTGGTAATGAGATACTATGTGTAATAGTACAAATTATCAGTGATTTTCACTCATAGCATTATCACTCTTTAGCTCAGCATGTCTCATTCATATTCGGATATCAATTATCACAAGCTACGTTTCTTTGTTTAAATATGTAATAGTTCATGCGGTGTTTAAGTGGATGTTTCTACATAAGTTAGCTTATAATTTGTTTGTATTAGATCAAGCATCAATAATAGCAACAAATTAGACTTATACATAGCATATCGAAATCATAAGGCATATTGAATGTCATATATGTAACCATTGAAATCACATAAACGAAAATGTTTTATTAATATGATAACGAGTACAAAAGAGATCAAGATATGCCATTTTCAAAATGTATAGGCAACCTTAGATGGTTTCCTACAAACATACCTTTACAAGTGAAACAACTTAATAATTCGTCAACTGCTCACCCCTTATAAAGAAATTACAAGGTTTTACAAGTATTTCACCAATAACCATTGCAATGTTTAAAAGTGGGGCATTTTCCATGTGAGTACAAAAGACTTAATCTCCTACATAATTTTACCTTGTCAGAGCCCTATACAAGGTTGGCTCATGACATCCTCTCCCACTTAATCTGTCGATGTTCTCGTTGACTAGTTGGCTTGAAATTCTTCAATCTTTTACTTGAAGGTGCGAAGGTCGGCTTTCTTCTCTTAGGTGATCTCATTTATTCCCAAACTTTCCCATTTCACTAGATACTCCTATGTTGGACGTCGATTGATGATGATCGTTCTCTTTACAAAAGTCTCCTCCACTGGCGTTATGATGGTGGCTTGGTGGTGATGGTAGCTCTTATGGGTTGACTCTTGCTTGCATCTACTAGATCTACATGGAATGGCTTCAAGTTGTTAACGTGAAACATTGGATGCACTTTCATACATTTAGGTGGATCAATCTTGTAGGAGGTTAGCCAAGCGAAAAGGTAGAAGGTTAAGTTTAAGCTTTGAAAGACTATTGTGAAGGTTTAAGTCAAGCCTTTGGAAAGATTGATTTGTGAGGGTTACGCTTTATCCTAGAAAAGCATTTTGAGATAGATTCTAAACTCTTTGGTGATCTAAAGGAGAAGATGCAAGCAAAGAGGCCGAACCTCTATAAAATCTTTGTGTTCTTTCCTTACTTTTGAAAATTGCTTTTATTGTTATTAGCTTTTCAAATTGTTTTTGAAACACTAGAAAAAGAATTTTTGTGACCTTAGTTCATTGTTTTTAAGGAAGCTCTTTTATTCTTGCTTGGTTTAAAAGCACTATACTTTTCAAAGTTTGCAAGAATTTTTGAAAACCTACAATTCACCCCCTTTTAAAGTTATATCTTTTAAGCTAACAGTTTAACACAAGTATATTGGCCTCGAACTAACTACAGATGCAATATTCCTTCCAACTCATTGAATAAGGCCTTCATCTATATACCTACCATTGTACAAGCTCAATCCATTACCCAAGCCTTTGTTGTTATGGGCTGCTTTCACCTTACCCATTTGTATCTCCCTCTCCACCTTCTTCATACACCTTTTTGGGTAGTTCTTTATGGCCTTAACAATGGACTCTAAGTTGCCATTAAACTTTTGGTCCCAATTGTTTATTTGAAGTCTGTAGGGAATTTGAAAATTTTTTCTGAATAAAACTCAATCAATTGAATAACATAATGCTTATCCCCCGTTACCAACTCCACTTTTCCCTCAATCTTTGTCTTAATTGTAATATTAATCAACATAGAATATCATTCAAAATTGACAAACTTGGAATTTTTTTCTCCGATACTAATAAAGCCATCATATAGTGCTACGATTTGCTTGAAGGTCCTTTGTACTTGTGCATGAATTTGAACACCTAAAACCACCTTCCAACATCTTTTCCCCCCAATCACAAAAGTTTGATAGCCATTTGCCCAACCTTGACCAATCCTCAATTTTGTATTTATTAAGCAATGCCTTATCCTTAAAAGATACTAGGCATTTTCCCCTCCACACCAATTATTACAGCTTTAACTTACTCATAATGGATTTAAGGTTAATAGTCAATAAAATTTGCCACCTTAAAGTTCTCAAGCCATTGAAGCCTTTCTTCAGTAACTTGGCATACACATTTCTTCAAGTTGTTTTGGGTAATAAATTGACATGTTTTCTCATTACCCTGATTTCCTTTCATATGACCTTTATCAATCAACATGTCCCTATATCTTTTAGTAAGGCATTCACTTATTTTAAAATTGAAAGTACTTGAAGGTTCGACATTTGGATAGGTTTATATTAGAGCTTTTGTTTGAACATCACATTTCTTCTAGAAAGATGCAGAAGGACTATGTTAGTAGTATAAGTTTAAAGCAATATATACTTAGAAAAGGGTAAATTGGTATTTAAGAAAAATTCTTTTATAACAAGTGTAAAAATCAAATCTTTTGGCAACCAAAAATTCTTTTTGTGTCAAAACAAAACAAAGATTTTTCTAAGGCAAAAGCAACCAATAAATTGCAATACGAAAAATTAAAGCCAATTCTTGAGGGCATGATTTTTCAAATTTAGGCTGAGGTAGTTAATCATAGAGAGGCCAAGGTCGACTATGTCTTTGAAATGTCCCATTTTTCACGCATCAAGCTCATTAGGTTTGACTATACATATGCCAGGGTCTACTATGTCTTTGCAATATCTCATTTGCACGTATCTGGCTCATCAAGGTTGACTACGCATGTGCCAAGGTTGACTATGGCTTTGCATTCTTCAAGTTTTCCACTATTTTTGCCATTGGATCGACTTAAGCTTTTTTAGATTTGACTCTTGACTTGTGTCTTCAAGATTTCTTGACTTTTTGGCACTTTTCTTCATCTATTTCTTCCTTGTCTTGTTCTTTTAATCAAATATAATTCAAGGCATGTTTGCCTTGTATTTTCTTAGTTAAAGATTCATTGTTTGAAAGCTTTTGTTATGTTTTCTTATCATGCATGACTTTTCAAACAAATGTGTGACTTTAGGGGATGAACAACATGATTGAGACAAGTTCAAACTTAACATCAAAACCAAGATATCATGTAACTTTTGTGAAATCAAAATATAATATAACCCAAGGCTAACAAATTGAAAGTTGCCATGTTAGCTCTAATACGGTAATCAAACAACCATTCACAGCAAGACATGAGTTGGTTTGTAGTTATTAAGGAAAAATTAGACGTTTGAAGGATAAATGCTATAGAATCATTAGATTCCCACCTGATTTCACGTTTACAAAGAACAAGAACAATTTCAAGAAAAATATATATGCTGTCAATAACACTATTATGGCCACAAAGTAAGATCAAAATGAAGAAATAGTCATTAACTCTATGTCTTAGCTCTCACTTACCAAGCATCAAATTATAAAGTCATGGCTTTTATAAGTGAACATGGATCAGACATTGAGGACAATGGTCTTCTGACATCAAGCAATCAACAAATCAAACCTTCATTGCTAAATTCTACTTTTGTAGGTATCATTTTTAATTATGTTTGTCTTAATGCTCAAAATCCTATTGCACATAAGTCTTTACTTAGTAACACATCTTGAATAAATCATGACTCTTGGATAATGACACTTAAGCTCTAGATCAAATTGCTTGATCATAATAATTTTTCATTTCTTCTACAACAGTTGATGATATGTATGTTTAGTTACCAAATGACTTTAGAGCTATTGTTACACATGTAGGATCTATTAGGTTAACATCATCTTTGATCTTTGAATATGTCTTGTATGTCTTCTTTTTTTTTCAAATTTAACTTTGTTAATGTTAATTGCCTTATAAAGAAGGAAAGACATTGTTTAATCTTCATTGATACACATTGCATCATTCATGATCTCATAAACGGAAAGTGATTGGACTTGCTAAAGTACAAGTTGGATTGTACTTCATGCAAGGCTCATTGCACATGCATTTAATCTTAGAAATTCTATTCCCTTTCAAAATAATGTTTTTATAGATCGTGTTTCTATTCCTAATTTCAATTATGTACTTGGAAATGCTTATTTGTAGCATCTTAGATTATGACATTTTCCATTCAATAAGATTCAATTGATACATTAAATGTTTTCTAACACAACATGTAAAGAAAATGTTAATTGTTGTGTATGTCTTTTGGTTAAATAGAAAAGGTTTCCCTTTCCTGATCATTTCTAGTCTACAAACACAACTTTTGAATTAATTTAGACAAATATTTGGGGTCCCTATTCTACCATTACTATTGCTAGTCATTATTATTTTCTTACCACAGTAGATGACTACACTAAGTTTACTTGGATATTTCTAATGAAAGCTAAGTTCAAAATTTCTATTAAATAATTAAAGTCTAACAATGACCTTGAATTCAACTTTGAAGAATTTTTCTCTTTCAAAAGAATTATACAGTAGTTTTCATGTGTAGATACACCATAGTAGAATGGAGTTATTTAAAGACAACATCGACATATAGTAGTAGTGGTTAGGTCTCTAATGTTTTAAGCATATCTAGCATTGAAATTTTAGGGTGATGTACTTCTTGTATCTATTCACATCAATAATAGAGTTCCAACTCCAATTTTACATAACAAAGCTCCTAATGAAATTTTATTCCAAAATAACGTTTATTCTAACATTTTAAGATTTTTATAGTTTTCTTTGTTTTGCTTCAACCCTTAGTTATAATAGAAAGAAATTTGATCTTAGGGCAATCAAATGCATTTTTCTTGGTTATTCTATTGAAATCAAATGATACCAAGTATATGATTTGAAGAAATAAAGATCTTTTATTTCTAAAGATGTCATGTTTCATAAGAATGTGTTTCTTTTTCAAACACACACTTTATGCATAAATTGATTATTTTTTCAAATTTACCTATTGATAATTATCCTAATTATGATGATTTTCATACTTAACCTATAAATCCTTCACTCAATGTATTTGATTTTGGTTCCAAAACTTTGCTGATTCATCATAAACATTTGTTCATGTTAATTCACATAGTGATACAAAATCAAACAATTCCAATTCTTTTAATGAGCATATTGAAACACAAAACTCATTATTTTCATTTCCTAAACTATGTTAGGGTTTTATGTGGGTAGTTAGGAAATTTTAAAAAATAGTGGATTAAATGTGATGAATAGTGTTAAATGTTGGTTATTCTAGGTTCTAATGAGATTCCAAAAACCAATTGGGAGTAAGGCATAGTTTGGCTGCTCATGGTTAGTAGGAAGTGAGTAAATATGAAGTTTTCAGTTATTTTGATATATAAAAATAAACATGTCTCTTTAATGGATTTAGCATTAAATGTTTACCTTGTTTATTTACATGTTTATGAAGGGTTGAAATTAATTCAAATGTTTTAAATGTGTTTACAAATGTATCTATGCTCTGTGTATGTGTGTGTGTGTGTTACACTAGTAGTTTTGTGCATGGGAATAATCACTTTTAAATATGGTTTACCTCAAAATGCGTCTTGGGTTGAGGATATGTCGATTGAGTTGAACATGTCTTGAGAATATAATTGTTACATGTTAGATATGTCTAAGTGTAAATGCCTGAAATGGTAATGAGAGTTTATGTGATTGATTAATTTAATTGAATTGAGAATGAATGCCTCTTGATACCTTGAATGTGTAAATGGTATAATACGAAATAAAAAAAATGTTGATTGAATCTTAGTGTATGATATAATGTATGTATGGTGGGAATGGCTATAAGCGTAATGGAATGGCATATTTCCACCCAAATTTGATATAATGGATGAAAATGGTCACATGCATTATGAAAGGGCATATGTTCCCCAATTGATAATGTAGCCATATGCATGATGGAAGGGCATGTATCTATTTATGGATGTCAATATGATAGATTGAGGTGACCATGTGCATGATGGAAGCGCACATATCCATTGTGGTGTTAGTGCATGGTTATGATGGTGATGTTGTTATATGTTGAAATGTTTATTTATAGGATGAATGGAATCTTAGATTAAGAATCGAAATTGATATGTAAATTCATGAAATAATTATGCTATATGTAAGTATTTGAATGAGGTCTTGTGTGCATAATTAGTGTTGAGAATGGTATGGTTGAAATGGGTTGTTTTTGTTGAAAATTGGCCTAAAATCTAGAAAAAATAATGAAGTATCGACATGAGCAAGCAGAATGACCCAGAACGCATTCTATAAAAAAGGTATTAATACTTTAAGGGAAGGTATCGATACCTAGCCAATAGAATGCCCAATAAGGCATTCTGTGTTGAAAGTATCAATACCTCATGGGAATGTATGAATACTTAAGCAACCAGAAGCATTTTGAATGGATAGTATTAATATTTCTTGAAGAGGTATCGATAATTATTGTGTACTTAAGCTTTTTTACACCTTTTTAAAGGCTCTTCACTTGTTTTCGCCTTCTTGTTTTAATTTAAACTTCTGAGGAATCTCAAACGCATTTAAAATTATTAAATGAAGTATTGAACAACTTTATTTCATAAATTGAGTCAAGATTAGTATTTTCAATCAAATACATGATTATGTTAATTATAGTTATGTAAAAATTTATGTGCACCTTATATCTGTTCATTTAGTTTTATAACTCACACGTGCAAATTCTTGTTATGTTTTTAAATTCTTGAGTTAGCTTGGATTCATTTTCTTGGAGGTATCCTCGAGTCTTATTTTCGGTACGTGTGCCTAAAAGCACTCACATGCTATCTTATTATGTCAAGTCATGTCTCATTAAAGAGTTTACTTTTGGTTTTGGATTTTTAGCATTGTTATACACTTTTACTTTGTAGCCATGGTTTGACTTTTTACTTAATTATACACTTTGTGAATGAATGTGATGGCTTAAAGGCCTATATAAGCACAAGGAATGTGCAAGTGAATATTGATGTGGTTGTAGTATTTAAAGACCAATGGTATTATGTTTATGTTGGTCTCGTTGGAGTGCTAGAGGGAGTAAATAGTATTAAAAAATTTTTATTTAGCCCTTTAGAGGTTGAAGAGCACTTAATCAACTAGATGAAGGGAAAGACAATAACTTGTTAACATTATAAGACACCAAGTAAATAAGAGTAAAAAGAAGTGGACAATGCAAGAGTATTTATAGTGGTTCAGTCCCCTTGACCTACGTCAACTACCTTAATCTCTCAATCAAGAATTTTCAACCTAACTTCATTAAACTAGTAGATTTAACAACTTTCACCAAGCTTTTTCAAGGCAAGTTTCTAACCCAAGCTCTAATCCCTTGCAACAACTTTTAAAGTGTTTTCCACACTCTAATTTCCCAATAAAGAGGAAAAAAAAAGAAGTACAACTAAGTACTTTTACAAGTTTGGATAGATTACAATCAAGTTTAAACACCTTTTCTGGATTTGGAATGGAGAACAAGTGTCTTTAGTGAAGAATATTTGGCTTTTTGCTCATAGTAACTTTTTTCTCTTCAAATCTACTTTTTTTTACCATTAGAGCTTCCTTTTATACTTGGGGAGTTAGATTTTTCAATTAGAGATAGTTTTTAATAGTTAGAAATAACTTTCATGCACTTCTAGCCATTATTTTGTCCTCTAGTGTTTAAATTCAAATATACAGACAAACTTTAATTAATCGATTATAAGTAGCTCTAACCGATTACAGCTTTTTTACCTTGCACTATCTTACTACTGCGTTCTTTTCTCTAACCAATTACATGAGGCTCTAACAGATTACAAATTTTTTGTTTTCACTTTTCTTCATAGCAGTTTTCCTCTAATTGGTTAGCTCTTCCCTTAACTGATTGAAGTTTTTCTTCCTTTATCCATAACCATTTAAAACCAACTTTAATCGACTAGAAGATCTTTGAATTTTGAACTTCTCCATTTTGGCTCCCTTTAACAATCAACTATATTTTCAAACTTGTTTTTAGCGCTTAAAGATAGTAAGACCTTGTGCTTTAACCGATTAACCATACCTCTTAATCGATTAGCATATTTCTGTTTTGCTTCAACATATCACACAACCATGCTTTAGCTAATTAAAGTCCCTTGATAATCAATTACTAGGGTTCTGTTTTTGTTCATTATTTGCTCTTTCCTTCTTAACTGATTAACTCTTCATTAAACTTAGCGAGCTCATTGACTTGCTTTTAATTAACATCTTTGTTAAGGGTACAAGATTAAATCCAACATACTTAAATAGTGAAGTTAGATGTTAATGAGTGAGGAATGTTTTGTTATCATAAAAAACATATGGAGTCAACATTCTTCCCATTTTTTTTATGATGACAAAACACCCCTAAATTAAGAGTACAATGTCTGTAAATGAAAATAATATTTTGTGCAATTTTGAAGATTGCTCCCCCTTAGTATGTGCTCCCTTAAATATATGTTTTAATAAAATTATCCAACATAAAGCCATTCAATCATAAGAGCATATATATACATATATGTATGTATGTATATATTCAATATTCAACCATTCAGTATAAGTTCAACATAAAAATATAAAAACCTTAGCACAACATAAGCCACATAACCCATATAAACATAGTTCAGCACATAACATCATTATAAAACATATAAACATATAAGCACCCTTACCTAGTGTTTTACGATGAACAAACTACGGAAGAAACAATAGGTCGTTACAAAAGAAACACTACCCAAGAAGATTCCCTGATCTTTATTTTTCATGAGATTAGGTTGAAATCTTCCATTCCAAATTCCTTTCTTTTTCACTAATGCTATAAAGATATTGCCATCTGACAAATTTGCTTTTTTCCTTAGTGTAGTTGTTCTAATCCTTTCCACCATGTCTCTTCCCACATTCAGTGGGATTTCATTGAAGACAACTTCTATTAGCCTCAGATCTTGTGCACTCACATAATTAAAGCTACTACTTCTTCCATGAAAAGTAGTTGCTATGAAATAAAGAAGAATTCTCAGCTAAGCATTTTTTATCTCACTAGCATAGCTTTTTGAGGGAAACTTCTCCCTCATTCTAATAATAACTTCCCACAAATGGTTCGGCTCATATTTCTCTGGCATTTTGTAATCTCTTCCTTCAAATTCAATCTTATGGAATTATCCTAGACCTTGAGCACTAATTTCAAAATCTTCATTATCTAAAAACAAATTTAATCTATCCTCTTCAAATTTCTCATCTTCTCTAGTTTAGTTTCGTTAATAACTATACCAGAATATAGTTCCTTAATTAGAATTGGATTGTACAATATATCTCCAAATGAACTCATATATCTTAATTTTTGAGATTCAAAATATCCCTCTAAATCTTCTTTTACTCCTAGTGAATCATTAAAGCTATCCCAATCAAAAAAATTTTCATAGGAAATTATGGCATTCTCGATGCTCTTAAATCTATCATCATGCATGTCATTTCGAAATTGAGAAAAAGAAGAACCAATACCTTTCCCTGTTGTAGCTCTTGCATCAATCGATTCTTTCGCTTTCTCTATCATTTTCCTTTTGCTTCTTTTTTTCTTCTCTGTTAAATGTCCTTCGATTTTTCTTTTCTTTTTAAGAAAATGTGATGAAGAATCATTAGTTTTCCTCTTACCTTTACCCTTTTCGGTGACCTTGTGAGTAAAAGAAGTTTTTGCTATGGGTTTTTCTTTCTTATGGTTTCTCGGGTTTCAGAGGAAAATATGAAGAAGAAAATCTAAGGTCTTTTAGGTATTTGATTTTCAATGCAATTCATTCACTCAGTAGGTGGGGGGTTTTTTATAGGGAGTTATAGTTGGTTACCCACGTTTTGAATGAGAACTATATCACACCACCTGCCCAGTTTTTTTTTTTAAAGAATTCTCGCACGATAGCTTTTCTCTTTCACAATTATTCTCTAATCAATTAAAGGAAGCCTTAATTTATTACTATGTTTTTGACTTGAAAGCCCTTTAACTACCAGACTTTTATTAATCAATTAAAAGAGTTGCTAACTGATTATTACTTTACTGACTCAGGTTAACTCCCATAACATTGATCTTTTTTTATTGATTAGGGAAGTTATTAACTGATTAGAATTAAAGATATCTTCTTTGTACGGTTCTTAGCTAACTAAAAATATTCACTAATCAGTTGCAACAAGACAAAAACATAATCATCATGCAATACATATCATAAAAAACATCATCATTTAAGCATAACTCATGCTTCACTAGCATCAATCATCCTTAAATCTTTCCTAATTCTACAAAATTATTCTTCATTTAATGGCTTTGTGAAAATGTCAATCAATTGATGCAAAGTGTCTACAAAATCTATCTCAATATCTCCTTTGAGCGTATGATCTCTAATAAAATGATGTTTAATTTCAATGTGCTTAGTTTTAGAGTGTTCAACAGGATTTTGGGAGATATTTATGACACTCATATTATCACAATAAATGGGGACTTTATGCATAATCTTTCTAAAATCATTTAGTTGTTGCCTCATCTATAAAATTTGTGCACAACAACTACCTAATGATATATATTCAGCTTCAGCAATTGATAGAGCAATAGAATTTTGTTTTTTGCAAGAACAAGACACAAGCATGTTTCTAAGAAATTCACAAGTACCATTAATGCTTTTCCGATCAGTTTTGCTACTAGCAAAATTAGCATCAAAGTAGCAAAAAAGATTAAAAGATGAACCTATTGGATACCATAAGTCTAAGCTTTGAATATCCAAGAGATATCTAAGAATCCTTTTCACAACAATCAAACATGATTCCTTGGGATATGATTGGAATCTTGCACATAGGTATACACTAAATAAGATATCAAGCCTACTTGCAATCAAATACAGAAGTGAACCAATCATACATCTATAGAACTTTTAATCCACACATTTCCCTTTATCATCTTTGTCAAGTTTTATAGAAAGGCTAATAGGAGTTCTAATTGATTTCATATTCAACATACTGAACTTTTTTAGCATTTCTTCGGTGTACTGCTCTTGGTTGATGAATATTCCATCCTCGCATTGCTTGATTTGTAGACCAAAGAAGAACTTTATATCTCCCATCATGCTCATTGCAAATTCTCCTTACATTCTTTTAGCAAAATTCTCACATAACCTTTCATTAGTAGCACCAAATACTATATCATCAACATAAATTTGAACAATAATCAAATCATTCTTATTTTTCTTACTAAACAATGTATTATCTACACTTCCCCTAGAGTATCCTTTTTCAATTAAAAATTTAGAAAGTTTTTTATACCAAGCTCTATGAGCTTGTTTTAATCTATAAAGAGCTTTATGCAGTTTATAAACATGATCAGTTTTATCAAACACTTTAAAACCAGGGAGTTGTTTAATATATTCCTTTTCTTGTATAAAGCCATTAAGAAATGCACTTTTAGCATCCATGTGAAACAATTTAAAGTTCATAAAGCATGCATAGGCAAGTAAGAGTCTAATGGCTTCTTGTGAGATCTTGTCAAGCTCAACACTATAAAATATTTGCCATGTCATTCATGTGCTTGATAACATGCTTGCATACTTGAATTCTTGGAAAAAATCATCAAAAAGTCAGTATTATACCTAGTGGTACAACTAAGTTGATTTAAGCCTCGAACTAGTTCAAATAGAGATTTTAAGATGAAATTGAGAATTTTAAAATCCAAGAATGACTCAATATGGTGATTCAGAGTTCGATAATTAATTCAGAGTCAGATTAGAATTTTCATAATGTAAGGGAAAAATGATCATTTTGCCACCCAAGGTTAAGATTGGAATGTTAGAAGAGGTTTTTGACCAAGATTGACTATTTAGAATATAATTTGAGTTTGAGAAGAGAAAAAATTTAATTTCGACATTTTTTCGAGCATAAGTGTAAAATAGTCATCTTGCCGTCTAAGGGCAAAATTGTAATTTTACCCCACCCAACACATGTCCAGCACATGAATTTCACCTATTATTATCATGGATAATTGAAAAAATTTTAAGTGGTGGAGAAAGAATGCTTAATAAGTAAGTATGACACATGCACCAATTACATGGTGACATATGTCAAATTTTCATCCATCCATACTTGGCTTTAAAAATCAGCCCATAACCCTCCCATATCACTCTCATATGGTCAGCCAACTCAAGGAAGAAAGGAAAAAGAAAGAACAAAAACCCTAGAGTGAAAATTTCAAGAGAAAATCACTAGATTTCAAGGAATCAAGCAATCAAAGGTGAAATTTCTTAATTCTAGCTTATGATCTACCTTTTTTATGCATTCTTTTACATTTTTTATAGTTGAATCACATGGTTTCATGAAGGATTCATGGCTGACCGAATTTAGAGAGAGAAGTTTTGATGGTTGATTTGGTTAGATTTTAAGATATGTTAGTGTTTTTAGTTAATTTATCATGTTTGGAATGAAAACAAGTAAGAAAAACCACATGTTCTTTACCCACCCTTCATGGCCGAATCTTCCTTATGGTATATTGATGGTGGATGTGATTTTATTTCAAGTGATTTGGTTAGGAATTAATGATTTATGGTGTGAGAATCAAGTATGAAAAATTATATTGTTAGTGAACCCTCCATAGCTGAATTTTTCAAGAGAAAATGTGAGGATGATTTTGCTATATTTCAAGTTATTTAATTGTGTTTGATGATATGGAGTATTAAGAGAGGAATGGAATTATTTGGAGTTGAATTTGACGTATTGGCCAATTAATCGGGTGATAAACCGAATTAGGCCAATACCATTTTATTCCGATCACAATTGAATTTATGTAGAACATCGATTTTAAGTGACTATCCAAACAACCTCATGCACTCATATAGAGCCTAAAATAGATTTATAATGGTATAACACAATATATTGAATTATGTGTCGTGTATTATGTATAGGTGGTGAGCCCTCTAACAAGGGTAAAGACATTGTGACAGAGGACCAAGAATAAGAGTATTTCGAACTCCTAATACTGTGAGTGAACTTGCATTTCAAACTGTTTTGGGAATTTTAATTGAGTTGAGATGAAATGCTTGAATGATTTATATTTAACTTCTTATTTAAAAAAGAGTCATAGAAACAAACCTTTGACAATTATTTTAATGTTATGAGTGTGTACATTGTGTAAAGAAAATGAATACATGCTCATTTTATTATGTTGATAATGATATGAATGAATGGATAATGTATATTTATGACTAGGGGATTGTGCGAGTAGGGAGTGCACACATGGTCATATTGCTTTGTGTGAGTAGGGAATGCACACATGGTCTTATTGCTTTGTGCGAGTAGGGAGTGCACACATGGTCTATTGCTTGGTGCGAGTAGGAAATGCAGTAGAGTTGAAGAAAGTAGGGCGGCGTATGTAATTGCACGTGATTTTATATATATGCGTGATATAATATGCATGATGGAAAAATGTGATTTGTATGGTATGTGAACCTTGAGACATTTTCCTTTATTGCAAATTGTTTCAAATTGAGGAAAAAAGGTTCAAACACAAAACCCTCGTGTGGTCGAGTGAAACTCTCTGTGAGACCCTGTCTAAGTTGTTAAAAGCCGGTATTGTACCTATTGGTACAATTAAGTTAAATTGAGCTTCAAACTAGTTTAATAGAAATTCTAAGAGAAATTTCAAAATTTCGAAACCCACAGAATAGCTCAGAATAGTGATTCGGAGTTCAAGGTCCAGTCTGGAGTCAATCGGGAAAATTGACTGGTTAGGGACAAAACGGTCATTTTCTCATTTGTTGATTAATGGAGATTTTTAACCAAGATTTGATCACATTGGATCAAAAATAATTATATGAAATACAGTTATGATTGTTGGAGTATAAAATGATGTTTAGCAGTGTAAAATGGTGATTTTCGGTGTTTTTGGAGCACAAGGGTAAAATGGTAATTTTACCACCGGAGTACTAAACGTGAATTTTTTTGAAAGGATTTTGTCCCATTTGGTTAATATGGATTAATATTAGTGTTATTTGAGGTTGGACAATGAAAATAATGAAATTTCGGTACATTTCGGAGTATAGGGGTAAAATCATAATTTTGCCATTTCGGGGGGTAAAACCGTAATTTTCCACTACTAGGATAATTTTTCCAGCCATGATCATCCTTGGATCAGACTTTGACTTGATTAATCAAATGGTGGAAAAGAAATGGGAGAAAAAGTCAAAAAGTAAAGAAATTGGGCCAATGGCGTAATGCCATGTGGCAAAGTTGTTTATTTTACTATTTAAGCCATAAAAATCAGCCTTAGCCTCATTTTCTCTCTCAATATTCGGCTCACATCAGAATTGAAGGGGAGGAAAGAAGAACAAAAGGAAAAACCCTAAAACCTAGGTGGAAATTCAAGGAAAATTATGATTTTCAAGGGAAATCACTTGAAAAAGGTAATAAATCTTTACTTTGGCTTGTGATCTACAGTATCTATGCTTTTGTTCTTGAATTCTATGGTTAAATACTAAGATATCATAATGGAATGAATTCTGAAAAATGGGTATGAATATGGATTTGATGTTGGATTGGATTGAATTTAAACTATGCTAGTGTTTGGAGGTAGTTAAGCATGATTATGGACAAAAATGGAAGAAAGAAATTGAATCTCATGGTTGTTTTTTATTAGGCCGAACCTAGGGTGGAGAGTGCATGAGGAAATTGGTTCATTTCAAATGAAATGATTTCATTTCATTTCATTTGAAATGAAAGAAAATTAGAAAATGACAAATTCAAGTGAAAAATGTAGTAGAAAAATTTTCAGTGCTAATGCACTGTATTGACCGAATTTTTCCATAAGAAATGGAAAAGGTTGGATGTTGAAATTGGTATTAATTAAATGGCATGTGATGAATTAAAGTATTAGAAAAAGAATGGACCAATTCGGAACCAAATTGGACATAATAGCCGATTAATCGGGCAATCGGTCGAAATTAGGCAATACCGCGTTAAAGCGATAATTGGACGCATTTTTACCTTTGCGTATCATACGTTAGCAATTTAAATTTGTTTATATTAGTTTGGGGGCAATATAGTAAATTTCTTAATTTTATTCTGTGTTAAGGTGGTGAGAAGTCCGAGAAAGGCAAGGGAATCGTGATTGAGGATTTTAATCCGATAGCATCCGGAATCCGGATTTGTGAGACGGTGAGTGAACTTGCATTTCAAATTATTTGGGGAATGCACATTGTATTGAAATAGATGATTAAATGATTTATTCAAAGCTTTTTTTTAAACTATGTGCCGGGAACAAGCCTTTGATAAAAATGATTTTATGTGATGGAATTATGTGGTATGCATGAAATTACGTGTTCTTATAACATGTTGTCACATATGTGTGAATATGTGTGATGTATTGACATTTGTTATTGTTGATTTATATATGTAAATGTACATGTGCATGATGTGGGGAAAGGCTCATGTCGGTGAAATTGAATGTGGAAATTATGGTTTGTGCACGATGTGGGGGGGATGCACACTGTAGCTCCAGCTATGTGCGTGATGTAGGGGTTGCACATGAGCTAGTGAGTGCACAAGGTGCACATGATGATGACTCCAACTATGTGCGTGATGTGGGGGTTGCACATGAGCTGATGAGTGCACAAGGTGCACATGATGATGACTCCAGCTATGTGCACGATGTGGGGGAATGCACATGAGCTGGTGAGTGCACAAGTTGCACACGATATCTACAGCTATGTGCACGATGTGGAGGGGGATGCACATTAGCTGGTGAGATAGTGAGACATTGTATTTATCTGTGTGCGTATGTATGAAATTGATTATTCCTTCATTATAAATTAAATTGAAGTGAAGGGAAGGGTTTGATAATAAATTGGATAAAAATGAATGTGTTCTAAATGTATGCATCATATTTTTAACCCTTCCTGATATTATGGCTTGTTCCTATCTAATGTTTGCTCACTGAGTTTTATACTCACCGTTTCAAAAATTCATGTTTTCAGATCAGGAGATTGTAGATTCCTAGATCGCGGGATCATTGTAGTTCTTCTCCTGGTAGGTGTCCGGCATTCAATAGCTGCCCGTTTTTATTGTAAACGTCTCCGCTGGAAGTCGTGGGTGTTTATTGTATTGTGAATACAATCTAATTATGTGTATATGTGTAAGCAATGTGAGTTGCTAAATACATGACTGGCATAGTGCATGTATGTTAATGTCGATAATGCCATTGTGAATTGGCTGTGTTCACACCCGGGTAAGGGTGTGTATGTATGTGTTATTGGATAAGCCATTGTTAATGGGCATTGTATGCACACTGGGTGCATTACGTGTGGATGCCTCACACGAGCATGTAGGGAATAAAGTAAGTGAAAATAGGCTTGCTTGGGCTTAGTGAGCTATGCTCATTGGGTCCTTGCGCCGGTCATGGCCCGGGAATTGGGTCGTGACACTCTCGTTTTAGTACGGGTTGTGATTACACTTCGCTGCAGCGGGAAGGCATGGTTGATGTAAATTTCTTTTCTTCTCAACTCATGTTGAACATGGTTGCTTTATCATTGAATGTTTAATAACTCAAGATTAAGTGGAAAGGGTTTTAATATTAACTGGATCTAAATTGTTTCGTTCCAAATCAGTGCATCATGGTTCTCAACTTTCCTTATTATTATTGCTTGTTCCCTTCTAATGTTCACTCTCTGAGTTTTGTACTCATTGTTTTAAAAATTCATGTTTTCAGATTAGGAGACTGTTGGATCCTAGGTCGTGGAGTCTCCATAGTTCGTCTCTTGGGTAGGTGTTTGGCATTCAATAGCAACCCTTTTACCGTAGTTTCTCCGCTAGAAGTCACGGGTCCTTTTGTTTTATGAATATGTTCATGTAATGTAAATTACTAAGTTACATGTCTTGAACAGTATATGTATATTTTAATCGACAATGCCATCATGAGTTGGCCACTTTCACACCAATTGGAATGCGTATGGATGCATTAGTTGATAAGATGTTAAGCAATATAAATGAGATAGGCTTGCTTGGGCTTGGTGAGCTATGTTCATTGGGCCCATACACCAATCATGGCCCACAAATTGGGCTGTGACACTTCTACTCGAGCTACCAAAGCAAAGGTTTCATCATAATCAATACCTTCTTTTTGATTATAGCCTTGAACAACTAAACTTGCCTTATTTCTTACCACATTTCCCAACTCATCCATCTTGTTCCTAAACACCTTTTTTGTACCGACAATTGAACGGTTAGTTGCCCTTGGAACTAAGGTCCAAACCTTGTTCCTTTCAAATTGACTCAACTCTTTTTAAATAACAATCATCCAACTCTCTTCTTTTTCAACTTCCTCAAAGCTCCTTGGTTCCATTTGTGATATGAAAGCTAGAAACTCACAAGCTTCTCTTAATCCTTTTCTAGTTTTGACACCATCTGAGGGATCACCAATGATCAGTTCTTAAGGATGATTCCTTACGAATTTCTAGGTTTTAGGAAGATCATTATGTTGGTCTTTAGTTCTTTGCAAGTCTTTTGGTGGTGGTTCATTATCATCTTTCTCTTTCAAGCTTTCTCTATCATTTTCTTTATTGTCTAATCTCATCATCTTCATTTTCTTTTCAATGTCATCTACGTCATCACCATCAAGCACTACCTTTCTTTGTGCAGCATTAGTCTTATAAAAAACAAAACGAATTGACTCTTCTATGACTAGATTTCTTTTGTTAAACACTTTATATACTTTAGACTTCAATTCATAGCTTAAGAAAATTACCTTATCACTCATAGCATCAAACTTTCCCAAGATGTGTTTTTCGTTATTTAAGACAAAACATTTGCATCCAAAACTCCTTAGATGAGAAATATTTGGTTTTCTTCCTTTGTAAAACTCATAAGGGGTTTTAGAAATTATGGCTCCAATGGAAGCTCTGTTCAAAATATAAGTTGCAGTATTCATTACTTCAACCCACAAGTATTTTGGCAAGTTGTTTTCGCAAAGCATTGTCTTTGCCATTTCTTTCAAGGTTCTATTTTTTCTTTTAACAACTCCATTTTGTTATGGAATTTAAAGAGTAGAAAAATTGTGATCAAAACCGTTTTCATTACAAAAAATTTCAAAATTATCACTTTTAAATTTACCACCATGATCACTCCTAACACTAACAATGGTGAGGCATTTTTCATTTTGAATTCTTCTACATTGTTGAATAAAAATTGGTAATGCATCACTTTTATGAGCAAGAAAATACACCCATGTAAATCTAGAGTAGTCATCAACAATAACAAAGCCATATAGCTTGCCTCCTAGACTAGCATTGTCACGACCCGGACTCCTATCGGGCCAATGACAACCGCCGCGACATCCCGATAGGCACTCATTACCCGAAATGCCGACCGAAACCCCGCAAGGCTTAGCATCAGTTTTCGCATTTTCCTAGTGAGCGACAGTTATTAAATCTCACATTTCAAGAAATCATAAGTCGTTTCAAAATTAAAAACAATAAAATATTATTTTCGGGCTCACAAGGGTATTTTTGTCATTTTTCTTCGAAAATCTTGAAACCGGCTAAAAATGCAGTAAGTGAGTAGAAAACACATATTTCATGATTAAAAATAAATTTAGAAGTCTAAAATGTTTTGTTTGAAGTAAAATTGTAATTATTTGTGTATAATAAAAATATTCAATAAAATCATCTATTTTCTTATAAAATAATTTTTTATAAAGCTATTGGTAAATAATTTTCGTAGCGTAAAAGCTAAATATATTCTTACATACTATAATGCAGGCAACCAAAGTATAAAGTTTAAATTACAGTGACACGTGGGCCCAAGACTAACCAAAATGCATCTAGAACTGTGAACCTACAATTCTTGTCGATTCAAGTCCACTGTGGTCCTTGATCGAATCCGCTAACTATGAGCTATTCTGAGCTTGAAATGTGAGGAAAAAGGGGTAGTGAGATTATAAAATCCTAGTGAGTAAACAGATATCATCTAAAGTATTTAAAGCCGAGTAAATAGAGACAAATAAAATACCCCATCCCAACATGTTTTTCATAATGTGAAAGTTCGTCCCAATACATGTAAAATAATTGTATTTCATTCAATTCATCAACATGGCTTATGAATCTTAAAAATACTTGGCTCATGCCAAAACTCATACTCGAGGATACTTGATCGTCATCAAAGCATCCAAGCGAGTCCACCAAGGCTGTTAAAATCTCATACGCACGCGAAGCATATTTTCACAATAGAAGATACAACCGTTCCTTGGCATTAGTGGAGTTCACCGCCTTGTGGTGGTTCGGCGCAAAGTGAACTCTAATCATACCTCCGGAGTTACCCTACATGCCTATCTAACTGAGGTAAAAATATATATTTCCTGGGAAGCGTACCCCTCTAAAAGGCTGGTTCACGAAACCCGCACACTACAGTGGCCACATGTGAGACCCTGTCAAGCTCGTTAACAGACGATATTGTACCGAGCGGTACAACCAAGTTAAATCGAGCCTCGAACTAGTTTAATTAGAAATTTAAAGAGAAATTTGAGAATTCTAAAACCCACAGAATGATTTAAAATGACAATTCAGAGTTCGAGGTCAGGGTTGGAGTCAATCGGGAAAATTGACCGATCATGGGTAAAATGGTCATTTTACCATTTAAGGACAAAATGAAGATTTTTATAAAAGATTTTGATCACTTTTGATCAAGAATAATTATTTGGAGTATAATATGTGGTTCAATAGTGAAAAATTTTAATTTTCGGTGTTTTTGGAGCATAGGGGCAAAACAGTAATTTTGTCACCCCGGGGGCAAAATGGTAAATTTTCACCCCCAACACTAGTCAAATTTGTGGATTTTATTCATGGAGGGAATGGATAAGCATGGCATAAATATGTGGTGGAGAATTTAAGTGAAAAAGTCAAATAATTAAAATTTTTGGACGAATAGGAAAGTGACACGTGGTAAGTTTATAATATTTTATTATTAAACTATAAAAATCAGCCCACACCACCATTTCTCTCTCATAAAGGTCAGCCTTGGCAAGAAAACAAAGGGGAAAAGAAGAACAAACCCTAGGTGGAAAGAAATTCAAGAGAAAAGTGTGGACTTTCAAGGAAATCAAGTGAAAAAGGTAAGATTTCTCCGATTAAGCTTGAGATTTATTTTTCCCATGCATTTTCTCTTAATTTTCATGGTTGAAAAGCATACTTTCATGGGGCAACCATGGCTGGTCAAATCGGTATGGAGAGAGAAATGATGTTGGAATTGTTTGATTTTGAGATATGTTGAAGTTTACAAATAGTTAAGCATGTTTAGAAGCAAAACCGTAAGAAAAGAATCCATTTTTCCTAGAATTCTTCATTGGCCAAACCTAGCATGTTGTGTGTGTGTGAGGGATTGTTTCTATTTCAAGGGAAATGGTTTGGAAAATGATGAATTAGGGTGAAAAATTTAAGTAGGAAAAATTACAGTGCTAGTGCACCAAATGGTCGAATTTTTCCATGAAGAAATGGAAAGGTTTCAATGCTGAAATTGACATTATTTAAATGGTATTTGATGAATTGAGGTATTAGAAAAAGAATGAAGCAATTTGGAGTCAAATCGGACGCATTGGCTAATTTATCGAGTAATCGACCGAAGTAGGTCACCGTCGAAATTAAGCGATTACTCGAACATTTAATGCATTCATATGGAAATTAGGTTAATTTTATACCTAATTAACACAAATGTAGTGATTAAATTATTGTGCAAATTGTCAAGGTAGTAAGCCCTCGGACAAAGGTAAGAAAAACGCACCCGAGAATTGGCAGTCGAAGTGCCCAAATTTGACTCCCGAAAATTTGTGAGTAAATTTGCATTTCAAATTGGTTTTGGGAATATGAACGTGCTTGAATAAAATGCTTAAATGATTTTATTCAACTCTCTTTAAAAAGAAAGGGAACTTGGGAACAATCCTTTAATGAAAAATATTTCTGTGATGTTAAATATGATTGCGATGCACCTGTGTATATCTGTATGATGCCTACATGTATTGTTGAGAAATTTATGTGAAATTTGAGTGTACTGAATCTGTGTACCATTATATTATGCTGATATGCATTATTAATAAGTTTTGGCAAATTTGATGTAACCGCACATGTGTGGTTTGGAACGTGCAATGCCGGTAATGGAGTGGATAATGCACATGCCTGTAATAGTGTGCAAAGTGGATAATGCACATGCTTGTAATGGTGTGCAAAGTGGATAATACACATGATGATATTGCTTTATGTGAGTAGGGAGTGCACACATGATGATATTGCTTTGTGTGAGTAGGGAGTGCACACATGATCTTATTGCCTGGTGTGAGTAGGGAGTGCACCAGAGTGGAGGAATAAATGGAATGATGAATGAAATTGAATGATTGGTGAATGAAATTGTATGTGATATATATGCATATATGGGATTGTATGGTATGTGAAACCCCTGTTCTGTGATGGTTTATGATAAATCGTTAATTTTGCTATCTTGCTAGAATGATTGGCGTAAATTCATGGATACTTTATCCTTAAATGCATAATAAATTTTGGGTTAAGGAAAAAGGGGTTTTGATGAAAATTGACTCGTTTTTAAATGAGTGCATCATGGTTCTTAAGTCTTCCTGTGGTTAGTGTTTGTTCCCCTCTAATATTCACTCACTGAGTTTCTACTCACGTTTTATAAAAATTCATGTTTTTAGATCAGGAGACTATTGGATCCTAGATCGATGAGCCCTCGTGAGTTCGTCTCCTGGGTATGTGTCTGGCATTCGATAGTAATCATTTTTCTTGTAAATGTCTCCGCTGGAAGTCATGGGTCTTTTTGTATTGTGAATACACTCAAACAATGTAAATATGTGTATACAATGTAAATTGCTAAATACATGACTGGTATAGTGCATGTATATTATTATCGATAATGCCATTGTAATTTGGCTATGTTCGCACCTGAGGAAAGGTGTGTGTGTATGCATGATTTGATAAATCTGTTAACCAAGGTAAATGGATATGCTTGCTTAGGCTTAGTGAGCTATGCTCATTAGGCCCATGCGTCGGTCACAGCCCTCGAAATTGGGTCGTGACATTGCATTATACATATAACCACCATATCGATAAAATTCGATAGCACGACATAGCATTTATTTTACTGCGTAGCCTAACAAGGCAAACCAAATTGTTCATATTTTCAACACAATTATAAAACCCACCAGTCATACCCACGTTATCATAAGCCATTTATTATAAACAATTAATTTGCAACACAAGCAGTCAATCTCCAATTACTCTATTTTTGAAACCATGATTCAGTTTTTCAGAAAATTTATAAAATCATTTTATAAAATCACAATTTCTCTTAAAACATAGCAATTTACCATTTAAACCCATTTTCTATAAAATCACACAATTGAATAAAAACTACTCTAGATAATTAAGACGATAATAAGTTTACTCACAGTATCAGGAGTAGAAATACTCCTATTCTCGATCGGCGGGTGTAGTCTCTTACCCGTGTCAAATGACTCATCACCTATCCATAGTACATGACACAAAATTCAATAATTTGTGTCAAACCATTATAAACAATTTCAGGCCCTTATCTATAAGTATGCATGAGATTGGGTGTGAAATGTCTGGACAGTCGCTTAATTGCGGTGTCCGACCTAATTTGCCTAAACACGGTTTAAATTGCTAAAACCTTCAGTTCAACTCCAATTCAATCCATTTCACTTTCAATGCACCAATTATACTCGAATTACCTTAATAACTGTGAATATAATTTAATTTATCAATTCTAGACCACAAATCACCTATGTCCACACATTAGGCAAAAATTCAGATTTTCATACCGAATTATCCCATTTAATTTCTACCTTCACCAATCATCAATTTCCATCAAAATACCATAAAATATCAAAAAATTCCTCATCAATCTCTCTCCTAGAATATTCGGCACTTTAGGGTTTAATGAAAAACATATTGTTTTCTTGCTAATTTTCACACCATTAATTATTAATCGATTAAAACACTAACCTCACTTAATTCTCTCACCATAATTCATCATTTCCTAACCCATTTCACTTGAAATGAAATCATTTCATCATCAATGCATTCTTCATGAAATTTGGCCATTGATGAGGGTGGAAGAAATTGAATTTTTTTCTTATTGTTTTGCTTCCTAACATGCTAAACTAACTAAAAATACTAACATAACTTAAAATCAAATCAATCCAACATCATTTCTCTCTCCATACCCATTCGGCCAGCCATGATTTCCCCATGAAAACATGCAATCCAACCATGGAAATTAAGTAGAAATGCATGGGAAACATAGATCTTAAGCTTAATTTTCTAAATCTTACCTTTTTCCAATAATTTCTTTGATTTTCCACACTTTTTCTCTTGGAATTCTCCACCTAGGGTTGGTTCTTCCTTGGTTTCTCTTCTCTTCTGGTTTGGCCGACCACTATGGGAGAAATGGGCTGATTTTTATGCCTTTTTATAAAGAAATAATAAAATAATAAAGGCATGACACATGGCATTTCCTTATTGGCTCAAATTTTAAATATTTGACTTTTAATTCTTTAATTCTCCATCACACATTTCTCATGCTTATCCATTTCCATGATGAATAAAATCCTTTGGTCTTGACAAATGTTGGGGGTGAAAAATTACCTTTTTGCCCCCAAGGTGGTAAAATTATAATTTTGCCCCTATACTCCGAAAAGTATCAGAATTACATTTTTTTCACTTCTCAACCTCATATTATACTTCAAATGATTAATCTTGGTAAAAATTTTCATTAAATAACCAAATTTAAATTTTAAGTGGCAAAATGACCATTTTGCCCCTAATCGGTCAATATTCCCGATTGACTCCAAATCAGCCCCCGAACTCCGAATCTCCATTTTAAGTCATCCCTGGACTGTGAAATTCTCAATTTCACCTTAGATCTCTATTTTTGATCAGTTTGAGGCTTTAATCAACTTGAATATACATCTATGTATAATATTGATCTTTAATGATTTCTTAGAGCATTCTAATATATAAACCTGCTGTCGAGTATATAAACGACATAGTGAGCATGTTGTATAACTGGGATTGACAAGCAGCAATGATTGGTCCAAACAAGTCAATGTGTAGTAATTCAAGTGGCCTAGAAGTTGATATGACTTTCTTTGATTTGAAAGAACTTCTAAGTTATTTTCCAAATTGACATGCATCACAAACTTTATCATTTTAAAATGATATCTTTGGAAGCCTAATGACTAAGTCTTTTCTCAAAAGTTTTGAAATGGTATGCATGCTAGCATTTCCTAATCTTCTATACCACAACCAGCTATCACATACATCATTAGCAATGAAGCAAGATTCATGAAACTTAATTTCATCAAGAAGGATAACATACATATTCTTAATTCATTTGCCAATGAATGCTACTTTGTTAGTGTTAACATTAATTACTTGATATCAATGAGAATCAAAGCATACTCTAAAGCCTTTATCACAAAGTTGACTAATGCTTAGCAAGTTACGTTTTAGTCCTTTAACAAATAAAACATGTTTGATTTGAGTTTGAGATATGTTACCAATAGTTCCAATTCCTTGGATAACACCTTTAGAATCATCACCAAAGGAAACACTACCACTTTTGTTTCTATCAAGCTTGGCAAACAAGTTCTCATTCTTGATCATACATCTTGAGCAGCCACTATCCAAGAACCAAGGTTGTCTTTCCTCTAGTTGAGCTTTTAAATATTGATTTTTTTGTCTTTACTTAACCTACAAAATAGATTTTCAATTTTTCTTTAAAGTACCCATACTTTGATGGGTCCTTAGGGGTTAGCAATCACATGGATCCTTTAGGAACCCAAACTAACTTGATTTTAGGACAATTTCTATTATAAAAAAAGTAGTTATAAGACAAATGTCCTTTCTTGCCATATACATAACAATGACATGAGATAACATTCATTTTCTTTTGAAGGTTTGTTTTCTTTTTAAATTCTTCTTAATCTTTTAATTTCATTCTTGACTTTTCCTCTTTATCAACTTTAGGTGTAGTATTTTGATCAACAACACCTTGTAACTCTAAGCATTTACTTTCTAATTCAAGTTTCAAACATTCAAAATCAGTTTTGGATTGTTCAAGTCCTATTTGAAGTATGTTTCTTTGTTCAAAGATAGAGTTGTATTTGTACTTAATTTTCTCTAATTCTTGATTCAATGCAATAGCCTTTTTCTTCACAGTTTTATATTTCAAGGTAAGTTTCTCAAATTCAACACATAAGAAGTTATATTCATCTTGCAAGTTATCATAGGAAATGTCAAATGAATTAGAAGTTACCTCAATTTTTTCTTCTTTTGCCATCAAGCAGAAATTGGCTTTTTCTTTCAATTTTTCTTTTTCCTTTTCTAAAATTGATGAATCACTATCAAACCTTGTTGCTGGAACCATTGCTCTTTTCGGTTTCTTCATTTTCTTTGAGGTTTCTTCTTTGAGTAATGGGCATTTTGATCCGAAGTGTCCTAGTTTTTGCATTCAAAACACATCATCTCATCTTTCCTACTAAAATCACCCTTGTGCTTATTTTTCTAAGAGGGACCTTGATCTTTCTTGTAATTTTTTCTTTCAAACTTTTTGCCTTTTTGTCCCATTAATTTTCTAAAATGTTTGGCCATCATGGCTTGCTCATCATCATCATCACTTGATAGCTTTTCTAATTTCTCCTCAAGTAAACTAATCTTGAGTGCCAAAATTTTCTTCTGCTCTTTGGTTTTTTTCTTTTCCGACTTTTCTTCTTCTTTCATTTCAAGTTCATGTGTGAGAAGTGAGCCACAAAGTTCATCAAGTGTAATCACGTTGAGATCTTTGGCCTTTCGAATAGTTGTGACTTTGGGTTTCTAACACTTGGGAAGACATTTATGTACTCATGTTCAGAAATGGTTTTACTAAGTTCATTGAACTTGTTTATAATATTCATAAACCTATCAAACGTGGTCATGACATTTTCACCCCGTTCCATTTTAAACATTTCATAATTATGGGTGAGTAAAGCACTTTTGGACTCTTTTACTTGTGATGTCCCCTCACGAATGACTTTAAGTTTTTTTCAAATCTTTTCAGCTATTGGACAGCTAGAGATTTTGTTAAATTCTAAAAGAGTAAGTGTACAATGAAGGGTGTTTATGGCTTTAAAATTTGTTTGGACCTTTTTGACTTCAGCCTCAATTAAGTCAACTCTAGGCTTGGGCATTTTCTCACCAATGACAAAACTAGGTGAGGTGAGAACATAAAGTCCTTCCATAATAACATCTCACATTTCATAGTCAAAAGCTCTAATGTACATGGACATCTTAGTACTCCAATATGCATAATTTGATCCATCAAATAGAAGAGGCTTATATGTGGATTGACCCTCAGCAACAACTAACTTTTGCAAAACCATAAAGATCTTTTCTAAGGATGTTAAGCCTTGAAATTGAAAGTATGGCTTTGATACCACTTGTTGGTCCTTGTTGGAGTGCTAAAGGGATAGTGAATAGCATCAAAAATTTTCTATTCAGCCTTTTAGAGTATAGAGAGCACTTAATCAACTAGATGAAAAGGAAGCACTAGAACTTGTTAGAATTAAAGACATCAAGTAAGGAAGGGTAAAAAGAATTGGAGAATGCAAGAGTATATATAGTGGTTTGGTCCCTTTGACCTACATCCACTACCTTCATCTCCCAATCAAGGATTTTCAACCCAATTTCACTAAACCAATCGAATTAACAGCTTCCACTAAGCTTTTTAGAAGGTAAGCTTATAACCCAAGCTCTAATCCTTTACAACAATTTTTAGAGTGTTTCCCACACTCTAATTTCTCAAGAAAAAGAAAAAAAAGTACAACTAAGTACTTTTACAAGTATGGACAAATTATAGTTAAGCTCAAACACTTTTTTTGGATTGAGAATGAAGAACAAGTGTTTTTAGTAAAAAATATTTGGGTTTTTGCTAAAAGTAATTTTTTTTTCTCTTCAAATTTACTTTCTTTGATTGTTAGAGCTTTCATTTATACTTATGGAGTCAAAATTTTCTGTTAGAGATAGTTTTTAGCTGTTAGAAATAACTAATGCACTTTTAACTGTTATTTTATTCTCTAGTGTTCAAATTAGAACAAGCAGACACACTTCAGCTAATTGGCTATAAGCAGCTCTAATTGATTACAACTTCTTTACCTTGCACATCCTAATGTTACGTTCTTTGCTCTAACCAATTACCAAAGGCTCTAACCAATTACAAACTTTCTGTTTTCACTTCTCTTCACAACAGTCTTCCTCTAATTGGTTAACTCTTCCCTTAATTGATTGAAGCTTTTCTTCCTTTAAGCATAACCATTTAAAACCAGCTTTAATTGATTAGAAAATCTTCGACTTTTGAACTTCTCCATTTTGGCTTCCTTTAATGATCAACTATATTTTCAAACTTGTTTTTCGCGCTTGAAGATAGTAGGACCTTATGCTCTAATTGATTAACCAGACCTCTTAACCAATTAGTATATTTCTGTTTTGCTTCAACATATCACACAACCATACCTTAGCTGATTAAGTTCCCTTGATAATCAGTTACTAAGGTTCTATTTTTGTTCATTATTTGTTCTTTCCTTCTTAACTAATTAACTCTTCATTAAACTTAACAAGGTCCTAGACTTACTTTTAATTAACAGCTTTGTTAGGGGTATAAAATTAAATCCTGCGCACATAAATAGTAAAGTTAGATATTAATGAGTGATGAATGTTTTGTTATCATCAAAAACATTTGGAGTCAACTATTTATACTATGCAAAGTATGTTTTCCATGAATATATGTGAAATTATATGCTTATGTTTATAGAGTTGGTTATGTGATGTTACATGTATGGTTGATGTGCAAGAGGCTTGCCTGGGTCAAATGCCAGGACGATTCAATAACCTTAAATATTCAAATGAGGTTCTTTTTTTATTGAAATTAAGAAAATGAGGGGAAGAAAGAGCAAATGAGGAAAGAAAATTCATAAGTAGATATTATAAAATGAAAAAAAAATTGATTTTATATCTAGAAAAAAATAATGGTTGGAGAAATAGTTAAGAATTAGAAAGTGATAAAAAAATTAGATTTATTAGGCACATAATTAGAGATGTGAGAAAATATATCATTTTATTAATTATTTTGACTTTTACATATTTTAATGGGAAATGAGATAAATAGTTGAGAATCAATACAGATGTAGAAGTGAGAGAAAATAAATATTTATTAGGCTAGAGAATAGGTAGATATTTTTATTAATTATCTTAATTTTGCATATTTTTAATATAATTAATTATATTATTATTATTATAAAATTATGGGGCTATGAAAATTTGGAACCTAAAGCCCTTGCTTTGGTGGCCTTATCCTAAAGTTGACCTCGTCAAGTAAGCTTCGCTTACTTGGTCCTTGCACCCACCAATCATGGCCTATGATTGGGTCATGACAACTAATTAGAAGTCTAAGGTGCAAAACTTGGTACTTACAATTATTAGGGTAGGTGCGAACCTATTTTTGTTTGATTGAGTCTCCAAAGGTGGGTTTCCATATTGGATTTGGAGCTCCTAATTGGATCTCCAAACTAGATCTAGAACTTTTCTCATTCATCAAGGCAAAACTACTCCCAATTCATGGCTAAGACTCTTGTTTGCAAGAAATTCTAGGACTTATTTCGGATGAAAGAACACTAAAAGGGAAAAATAGAGGATTTTCCAAATTTTTTAGGTGTTGTCAAATGAAGAATGGGGAGGATATTTCTAGTTGAAGTTAGGTGGTATGAACGGTTAAATTTTAGTGAAATAAACCTATATTAATGAAAAATTCAATAATTATCTCACAATTATATGTAAATTCCTCATCTTTTTTAATTTACTTGGTTTGAATTTTAACTTAATTTAAAATTGGTTTATGTAATGAAAAAGCCCTTAAACTATGTCTAATCATACAACTAAATGCCTATTCTTTTATGGTACACTATATAAAAAGGTCCCTAAACTATTCAAGAAAATTTAAATAAGTTCTTATACTTTTGTTGCATTCAATCAAGTCATTATATTTTTACTTTGAGCCAAATAAGTGTTTATATTTTTATTTTGAGTCAAATAAACCCTTATAATTAATGATTGATTTAGTCAAAATGCAATTTGTTATTTTATGCCGCATGATGCTGACGTGACATGCTAACATATCATAATTGATGATGGCATAACATACTAATTTAACATGATAATATGACTATATGACATTTTTTTCTCTCCACATTATGCAAGTGCCATATGGATATGAAATGACAAGTGGTATTTTGATTAGCAATAATTAATCAATTATTAGTTTTAAGGCCTTATTTGATCCAAAATAAAAGTACAAGGGCTTAATTGAACACATTAGAAGAATAAGAATTTATTTGAATTTTCTTTAACAGTTTAAAGGCTTGTTTGGGTAATATGCCTTCTTTTATTGTATCCAAAAAAATCCTTATTCTTTGATTTGTATCCACACAAGCTTGTAAGCCTATCGGAAAATAAATTGTATTAAGATTTAATGCTAGTTAGTATTTTCTATTCACGTGGTATATGATGTGGCTTGATTATGTGGTCCATTCTATATTAGTTGTCATGTCACCACATCAGCTACCACGTAGCCATATCAATTACTATATCATATACCAAATGGGTGGAAAATACCAATTGACATTAAGTCTAACAGATGTTAATTTATTATTAGCATTAAGAGTTTGTGTAGGTACAAATCAAAAGATAAAGGTTTGTTTAGATACAAAGAAAAGGATAAGGGACTTAGTTTAATAAATGGACATAGTTCAAGGGTTTTTTTAGTACTTAAGCCATTAAAATTTCCCTTGAACATATTTTTCGCCATTCTAAATAAGTGTATTACAATGGTTTTTATTCTCTCTCTTTCAAACTGAATATTCACTTTTGACTTAATACGAAAATTAAGAAAAATGTATTGAATTTCATATTTTGAATTTTTTTTTAAAAATGTATAACAATTATAAACCATATTTATATTGTAAAAAAGTAAAAATATTATTAAAAATTAATGTGAAATATAGAAAAAAAATTGTTAGTGATGGAAGGAAAATGCATATAGTTTTGAAACAAACTAAAACGGAAAGGTGAACATTCAATTTGAAATAGATAGCATTATTTTTTGTCTTAATTATTTATACATGTTTTTCTCTTAAGCTTTGCATGGTAGGATGAAAAATGGGAGGATGAAAAAAGGGTGACTGTAAAAGTGAAAAGAAAAATTATGTTCATTACAAGAGAAAAGTGAGAGTAGAGAAAATAGGCTAGACTACCATTTTTTATCTTTATTTACAAAAACAAATCATTCCAAATTGGAAAGATTGAAGGAGAAAAAATGTGAGAGATGGGAATCATATGCTGCATATTTACAAAATTATCTATCCTTATTATATTTTACTTTTTACTTGTTACATTTTTATCTTAACTTACAAAAGGATAGTGGTAAAATAATATAACTTTTATTTTTTTTCTTTTCATTTTTCAACTTTACTAAGCAAATGGATGTAAAGAAAAGGCATAATATACAAAAAAAGTCTATAAATTTCAAGAAAATTCAAATAAGTCTTTATACTTTTATTATGTTTAATCAAATCCTTGTATTTTTTATTTTGAGTCAAATAAACATTTACAAGTTATGATTAATGATTGACTTAGTTAAAATATTATTTATTATTCTATATCACTTAATATTGATGTGACATGTTAAAATATCATAATTAATGATGATATGACATGCTAAGTTAATGTGGTAACATAATCATGTGGCATTTTTGACTATTCACATTAATGTTATGTTAGTTTCACATGGATATAAAATGACAAGTAACATTTTTGCTAATGAAAATTAGTTAATTATTAGTTACAAAGACTTATTTGACTCAAAATAAAAATACAAGGCTTAATTAAACATAATAAAAAAAGTAAAAACTTATTTAAATATTCTTAAATAGTTTAAGGGTTTATTTTAACATTATATCTAAAGAAGAACAATTTTACCATCCACCTTTTCATCTTTCTTACCAAGCATATCAATGAAAAAAAAAATATTTTTCATCTTTTCACTTTTTTCCTCCTTTCATTTTTCATCTTTTCATTTTTCTAAAAACTTTACCAAGGAAAGACTTAATCCACTTGCGAAGAAAAAAAATAAAAATAAATTGACTAATAAAAAAAGAAAATAATGGTGCTTTATAGCATTGTGAGATGGATTTCACAAGAAGAGAAAAGAGAATATTTATATTTTTTCAAATAGATTGATTTTACGATGTATCATCATTTTTAAAAAAAAATACAAAAGAAAAATGTTTTACATCCCTCTCATATGTAAAACATTTTAATATATGTAAAATATTTTACATTAATTAATGTAATTTTTTTATTAACTCATAAAATATTTTGTATTTATAAAACTTTTTCCTCTACCAAATAAAAGAAGGCTGAAAATTTTTTGGAAAAAGTTTTTGGGACTTGCAAGAGCCTTATTATTAATTTTCCTCATTAAAAAGGAAAAAAAATGGGAAAAGGAAGAAGACCTGCTTTCCGAGCAATGAAGGCCTCCAACGGAAAGCTTTAATGGGTCCTACATACCTCCTTAGTTATCCGCACGCGTCATTCCCCTTCTCTAATAATATTTAGACGCACTCTGTCTCGCATTGTTTCAATTCAAACTGAAGACAACAAGAAAGTAGAAAAAGCTAAATAGATTCTCTCGCCGGAATATTCTTTTGTTTTTTCAGGTTAGATTCCCTTTCCTAATTTTGATGAAGAAAAAGGCATTCGATTTACTGTACGACATTCGAATTACAAGAAATTTTTTTTTTCATTTTTGTTTCAAAAGAAGCTGGACTGTTTTTTAGTGGACAATTGGTTCACTTCCTGTTAGGTTACCGAGAAAGTAAAGGAAAATTGAAGGAAAAAGGAACTTTGAATCAATTGTATGGTGGTGCAAAAGAACTGCTTTAGCCAGCTTAGTTCGGTAAAGAGTAGTATTTATTTTTGTTGGTTTTGAATGTTGAAAATGGTGTTGTTTGATAGAGGATAAGTTATTTTTCCAAGCGTATAGTTTCTCAGTTTGAAGGTTACTCTTGATAGAATATTTTCAATAAAATTCAGTGTAGTTAAAATATTATTAATGCATTCAGGCAATGCCATTTTAATTTTTTTTTCTCATCATCTGAGTAGGTTACCCTTTCTCTTATGTCATTATCTTCTTTGCCCTTAATAGATGTGAAATGTCTGTGCAAAATCACTTATCTCCTTTGCAAAAACCTCAATCAAACAGTTTTTAGTTTGTCAGTATTTATCATAGGGATATTGGAGTTACATAGTTTTTGGCATTTAATGTCAATGGCATTTCTAACATTTTTCATAGTGTGATTTTAGTATCTTAAAAATTTTAGTTGGAACAATTCGATTATATGATTTTCCTTTTATCAAAGTATCACCTTAGCATTCATTTCTCTTACATCATCTCCTTAGCGTTGAGATGGATCTTGAAGTGATCAATTTAGGTCAGTTCTTAAGACAGCTTTATAGAAGAAATCTTGTGTTACCTGATTTGTTTTTCCTTTATTATCTTCTTCAGTTACCAAATACATAATTGTTGCTTTTCAAGAAATTTTGATTTCTAGATGAAGCGTAATAGGTAGGCAGTGGCTAGTACATTAATGAATTGCTGATTTTTGCAGGAAGTGAAACAAAAAAAGGCTTAGATTTTAATACAAAACATTGTTTGTGTTTGTGTGTTGTCATGCACCTTGTCCGTGAGAATCTATTTATTGGAAACATAGGGGATGCTGCTCAAGTTCTGCAAAATGATAGCACAGAGATCACACACATTCTATCAGTTTTGAGCTCTGCATCAATATCATTTTTCTCTGAATGGCGCAGTGGGCTCACAATCCCTACCAAGGAAATTAAAAAGGTTTTTGTAGGAGGGTCTGGTGGTGCTGCAGCTTCTGGGGATCATGCAGATGATGCTTCTAAGAGTTCTTTGTCACCCCAGAAGCTGTTGTACTTGTTGGAATATGCAGGAAAGGATTTAAAGCTGGCGAGAATGGCAGTGCCGATTAGAGATATGGAGAGTGAGAATTTGTTGGATTACCTAGATGCATGTTTTGATTTCATTGATCAAAGCAGAAAAGAGGGGTCTGTTTTGGTGCATTGCTTTGCTGGAGTGTCAAGAAGGTATGATCCTTCCTTTTGCTCCTCACGCTGTTAATATCATCTTCTGATACTATTTCCAATTAGGCTAATTTACTTGGAATACTAGTTTGAGAACAGATGATTGTAGGGAACTTTGGTAAATAACTTTTCTGTTCTGCTCAATGACCGCCAGGAATTTTCTCCTTTTTTGTTCTTGATTTTTTTGATTCTGTAAACTAAAATTGTACAAGTTTTGATGGTCTGTGTTTATGTTAGTTTTTGCTTCTGTTATTCTTTTTCTGCATATAATCTTTTTAAAATTCGCCAATAACTTAGCTGTTAAATTTTGATTTTTAACATACATATAAATCAATGCTATGGTTTTTCCTTCCACTCTTTCACATCATGCAAGTTTAGAAAACCATAATATGGCTTCATTATTTAGTTCAAATGGTTGCAGAAGTTGCATAAAGGCTACTTCCTGTGGGCAAAAGTGCATCTTATATATTGCTGTCAAATATTTTTTACTAGAAGCAAAAAGTTGGCTTATGTCACCCTGCCAATGTTTATCAGAAAATTTCCTGAACAAGCTTACACTGTAATAGCATTTCCAGTTTTCTAAATTGTCAAGCCCTAAGGATTTGCATTCTACTTTGCATGTGTTCGTGCAGTGCGGCTATTATTACAGCTTATTTGATGAGAACTGAGCAACTATCTCAAGAAGGTTTGAACAAATCTGCTGTTTTTTTGGGAGTAATGTGGGTCCAAATTTGGTACATGCTGGTAGCTTTTTTATCACTTTTTTATTTTTGGATGTTAGGATGCATTATATATGTATGTATGTATGTATGTATTTGTTTACTTATATTTATATTGAACTTATACATTATCCTCTTGTTTCTTTTTCCCTTTTGCATTTCATTGTTGCAGATGCCCTTGAATCTCTAAGACAAACCTGTGAGTTTGTTTGCCCCAATGATGGGTTCTTAGAGCAGGTAATGCAAAGGAATACTGTAAAAATTAAGTGATATAGTTTTGCAGGTATTTCGTTGTGGCTATATGGTTCTAGATTCTGACTTTTCTCAAAAGTTCCAATTTTCTTTGCATTGCAGTTGAAAATGTTTGAAGAAATGGGTCACAAGGTTGATCACAGTAGCCCAGTATACAAGCGATTTCGCCTAAAAGTGTTGGGTACATTCCCTCTCTCTCCTCTCTCAACCTTTTTATTTCATTTTGCTTGATCTTTCCTAATATTTCTTGAAGATATAGGATAGATTTGATTTTTTATTTTAAACTTTGTTGCTCTGGTTTTCGGGTCTATTCTAGCATTTTGAGTTGAGAAACATAAAGGGAAGAAAGCCATCAACTTTAGCAGATTCTGGGGTGGTGATGGCTGTATAAAAGAACTATTGAAGGCTGAGTAACAATGGAAAGTCATAGCAAACTGGTTTTGCATATTTGTGGTAAGACTGGCCATGATCCAACCCTCAACTGCGGCTGTCTCACCTAAATTAAGGCATTAACTATCTAAATATTGAGTTAATGACCCATGAAGCGTATGTTAAAGCATTTTTGGTTGTAGAGGGCTCAGAAATATTGTAAATTGTGGCAGTAAAATGTCTTACCTCTTAGGCAAGAAGGATTACATTCCTATCAAAGGCTTCAGCTTCTGAACTACCATGTGCTATGGTTAAGTGGTCTGATGAAATGCAGGATATTTTAAAGGTCTTGAGAAGTTCAAGGTGTGTGTTTTTGTAGGATCAGTTAACCATATACTTTCTCAATTAGGATGTAGGAAGCATGAAAACCCTTCATGGCAGAAGGTTCAGAAGAAAAAAGCATAATCTGATCTTGTAGTTGGAGGGCAGAAAACTTAGTTTGCAAATTAGTTCTTAGTTTGGATGTTGCACCTCACAATAGCTTAAAATATGAAGCTCATATAGAGAACTTGGAATAGGTGATTGAAGAACGGAAATAGGTGCAATGGTGGTTGGATTCTTATTCTGAATGAAGTTGGATGTCTGTTGAAAAGGTTCATGCAGATATAACTGAACCAAATAAATTTGGTGAGCCATGAGTGGGAAATAGTTATTTTGGGGTCACCCTTAACATTCCCATCTAATTTAGGAAACAATATGCTGACAACATGTGGATGTTTGCAGATCTGAGAAAAGTATACTTACCTGAAGCCGGCTTAACAACCTTTTTTGTACTTTGTTCATCTAAAATGTTCATGATGTTAGGGCCACGGTTAACTTTTTCCTACTTAGGAAGGAATATGCTGACAGTGATGTGAATGTTTGCAGATCTGAGAAAAGTATAGGGAAAAGTATATTTCCCTAAATGGGCTTAACAACCGTATCGATACATTGTTCCCCTATATGGTTCAGAAGTGGGTCTGGTATGCCTGAGAATTGACTTGACAAGCCTCTTACAGTCAGTTCATCCTGTCTCAAAACATTTAGGTAGGATTTATGTTTACTCTCATAAACCAGAATCCATCCATCACTGCACATGCATATAAAATTTGTTCTTTCCATTTCTTAAGTATAAGCTAATGAGATGTCTGATTATCTAAACAAAAACATACCATTTTCTTTGGTCTTCTGTTTTGCTGTCTCGCAAAGTTTGTCCACTACAATATCAGGAGTCGCCTATTTTTACTTTCTTTTAGATCCCTTGATATAACACAGTCATTCCTCATTGTTGGAAAATATCTAAAATGTTATAGTCAACTGCATTTATTATTGTTTTTTAACTTTTTTCAATTAAAATAGGTCTTCAGATTATGGGAGGGAGAGGCTAATTGTCAAAAACTTCTCAACTTGATGGCTAAAGTTTTATTTTTCAAAAGACAATGGTTCATTTCAGTGCTTGACATGCAATTATGGACATAGAAATGGGGTTTGGGAATGGACACAATGAATTTAATTAACAGAATATACCTTTCGTCATCTCTATCCTTTCTAGTGTTGAAATTGCACCTTAGTTGTTACTCTGCCCTTTGGACCAGATTTATTTCTTCGGATTTCCCTCATTTTTCAAAGATGAAAATATCAACCATGCTAGGCCATAAGCATACTAAGCATATCTTAATAAATCTCCAATCACCTCCATTGGTGTTCTGTTGGTGTTCCCTTGAAGTGTCTTGGTTTTGCTTTGTTTCTTGTGAATGAAAAATTGACCTGGAGAAGATGAACTTTTTCCTTTTTTGTTTTGCTTTTGAGTTCCATCCTTTGGCTCTGTTGGCAATTATGGTCAAGTTTAATCAAAAACCATCTTAAATTAAATTGAATCCAATGTAGCTAGTTTATTCACCAATCCATCAAGCTATTAATCAATCCATTCATCCAAGAGAAAATGGGGAAGGGGGGAGAAGAAAGAAAGCTTCCAGTTGTACTTAGCTCAAGACAAGAAACATTCTATTTTTCTATCTTGGAAAGCACAGAGTTGCTCTCAACCATTAAGAATCAACACATTTTCTTAATCTTCAGCACCATTCTGGCAGTGGATGCTGTGATTTTGATTATATTGTTCATTATGTGTCCTAAAATTATCAGAGTGTTAATGGTGGGGAAAAGTGACAACTTGAATGCAATATATGACTGGTGTATAAGTAGTCCATGTCAGGAATGTAGGAGATGGTAAGAAGGTTTAGGTGTCCAGTTCAGTTTATTAGATTCTGTTATCTCATATGAGAGAGGTGTCGATAATTTGTTTTCTCCAGATTTTTTTCAAGTTCCTTCTTTCTAGAATATTTAGAGTCATAGGGACCTACATATTGGTTGAGACTGGTTAGTTAATTATAAATTTCAATTATTTTGTTTAATAATCATTAATCCGCTATCATATGTGGGCACTTGAATATTCACTTCTGCTTTTGGTGCATTTTGGGGTTATTGGATGTTCTTGGTTATGCTTGCTTGTTTGTTTGGGTTGTTATTATTATTATATAAATGGCTGTGGTATTGTTTTGGTATTTCCACGCTAGTAATCTCCATTCCTTATATATCTGTCCCTTCAGGTCAAGGTATGATGAATTATAGAATTCCATTTATTCTATGCTATTAGTGCCTCAAGATTTGGATCTGTCATCATCTATGCAAATGGACTAAAAGTGTTAGTAAATACAATGTTGAATGAAATTATCAGTCTCTAATTTGCTTTTATATATATTCTTTTGGGCTGGCATAAGTCAGCTTTTATTGTTTTTCCCTTGTATGCTTCAATGTTTAGTATTTTATTTCTGATTTTTAGGATGATACCATACTAATATATAAAGGGGCTGATTACGTTTAGTATCACTACTCAATTGACACCAATTCAGTTTGTGAATTTACATAAAAACGAAGAATGGTTTATCCTTTACTTTTCTCAGAAATGAGGGTCTGTGTAAGTTTCATTACTTGCACTTACAAAAAAGGTTACCCTTTTTATTTTTTAAAAACTAGTACCTATTTCTTCTTTTTAAATACAGTGCCATGCTCAAGCTCAGCTCAATTAAAAAACTTGAGAAGCTTGACTGAGCTTTATTATTATTATTATTATTATTATTTTGCACTCGAGCTTAGTTTGAAAAATAATCGACCTACTCAAGCTTGACCTGGTTGGGCATGATTGTTGTTAACTTCAGTTTGGAGCTCAAAACTCAAGTCAAGCTCGAGCTTGAACTCAAACTCAAAGCTCTAGTAAAATCTGAAAATATGTAATAAAGTTAATATTATATATATATGAATTAAATATTAAATATTGTTAAAAAAATTCACAAGCTTGGGAACACTCATGATCCGCTTAGTGGATGTCACCAGTCTAGGAACCTTTAATACTTTCTCGAGCATTGAGCTTTCTTTGACATTCTGTTTTCTTTACTTTTTAACCTTTCTTTTTTGTTCATTGTCAGCAATTAGACTGAAAACTGAAAGCAAACAGAAATTCCTCTTTCATGAATATCATCTTTGAGATAGGTGTATGTGTATCATGCTGTCAGGTGATTGTTATAACCGTGGAGAGAAGATAGACAGTTCTAAATTAGGTGCTGATCCTGGCTTGCCTACTGAAAGTTCCTCTGTTGTAGAAGCACCTCCAAAAGAAGGAATTAATCGTACTGCATACCGCTGCAAGAAATGCCGAAGAGTTGTCGCATTGCAGGAGAATGTTGTTGATCATAGTCCAGGTGAGGGTGAGACTTCTTTTGAGTGGAATAAACGGAGAAGTGGTAACCCTTTCAACAAGTCTGTTCAAACCGAGTGTTCATCAATATTTGTTGAGCCCTTGCGGTGGATGACAGCGGGTGAGAAAACATTTTCCCAGAAGTATTCTATTTTGAGTTTATCATGTTTGTTCCCAAATCATATTTGATCTATTGCTTTGGAGTTTTCGTCATTTGCCAAGCTGATACTTGGTGTTGGCCATACTTCACCTCATTTAGTCCAAGATATGTAATTTGGTTTCCACCTAACTTCACTGTAATTGATGGATTTCCATGTCACTCAGTTGAGGAAGGTGCAATAGAGGGGAAGTTGTCATGTGCTCATTGTGAAGCTCGGTTGGGTTATTTCAATTGGTCAGGCATCCAATGCAGTTGCGGAAGCTGGATCACCCCTGCCTTTCAGCTGCACAAAAGCCGGGTGGACATCAGCACTGTGTAGAGCTCAAGTGCTTGCTGGTCTTTCCAACAAGAATTAATGAATTATAGAAGAAAAATGAGGTGTTAAAAGGTCCTCATGTTGGTTTATCTGCTACCTCTACAAGTTTGAGAGATTGTGTGAAAGCAGTCTTGCGTTGTGGTACACAGTTGAAGTTGTAATTTGCATTTTGGCAAATTCTTGGTTTTAGATTATGCTGTGGTGAGGTTTTCTATACTTAAGATTTTTCTTTTTCAGCGTGAAACATCTTCAAAACGATTTCAATGATAAATCATATTATCTTGAGCAAGGTTAAGGCCTGCTGTTAGTATTCTCACTTTTAGAATACATTTTTAGTTAGGTTTGTCAACATGGTACTCGTTTATTTTGAAATACTCTATCCCTAACTCTATTAATATGTATGGTGTTTAAACTTTATTATTATCCAATTATTTTTTAAGTTTCTTATTTGAACTCGAATTTTAAAATTTTACTCACCATTCCTTAACTATCCAAACTCATTTAAATATCCCTTTGTGTAAAAAAAATTTTATTAACCACATCAAGGTGTTACGGGTTTAGAACTTTAATTAAGATTTATATAACGTTTAGATTTGTGTGTCGAAGACTAAGCAAGTTTAATTTTGAGTTGTAGCGAAATATAATGGAAGTGCAAAGATAATTTGAAGAGAACAAAAGTTGGGAGAAATAAGAAGTGTATTATTTCTCAAACCAAATACTTAAGATTTAAGTAAAAAATTAAATTGTTTGATAAAAATAAAAGACTGCCTAGGATGGTGTGAGATCCTGTCTAATTTGTTAAAAGCCGGTATTGTACCTATTGGTACAATTAAGTTAAATCGAGCTTCAAACTAGTTCAAATAGAAATTCTAAGGGGAATTTCAAAATTTTGAAACCCACAGAATAGCTCAGAATAGTGATTCAGAGTTCAAGGTCCAGTTTGGAGTCAATCGGAAAAATTGACCGGTTAGGGACAAAACGGTCATTTTCTCATTTGTTGATTTATGGAGATTTTTAACCAAGATTTGATCACATTGGACCAAAAATAATTATATGACATACAGTTATGATTATGGGATTATAGAATGGAGTTTAGCAGTGTAGAATGGTGATTCCCAGTGTTTTTGGAACACAAGGGCAAAATGGTAATTTTACCACCGGAGTACTAAGCGTGAATTTTTTTGAAAGGATTTTGCCCCATTTGGTTAATATGGATTAATATTAGTGTTATTTGAGGTTGGACAGTGGAAATAATGAAATTTCAGTACATTTCGGAGTATAGGGGTAAAATCGAAATTTTGCCATCTCGAGGGCAAAATCGTAATTTTCCACTACCAGAATAAATTTTTCCAGCCATGATCATCTTTGGATCAGATTTGGACTTGATTAATCAAGTGGTGGAAAAAGAATGAGAAGAAAAGTCAAAAAAAAGTAAAGAAAATGGGCCAATGGCATAATGCCATGTGGTAACTTGTTTATTTTATTATAAAGGCCACAAAAATCAGCCTTAGCCCTCATTTTCTCTCTCTAATTTCAGCTCACATCAGAATTGAGGGGAAAGAAAGAAGAACAAAGGAGAAAAACATAAAACCTAGGTGGAAATTCAAGGAAAAATGTGATTTTCAAGGGAAATCACTGGAAAAAGGTAATAAATCTTCACTTTGGCTTATGATCTACAATATCTATGCTTTTGTTCTTGAATTCTATGGATAAATATTGAGATATCATGATGGAATGAATTCTGAAAAATGGGTATGGATGAGGAAAGATTGTTGGATTGGATTGATTTTAGACTATGTTAGTGTTTAAAGGTAGTTAAGCATGATTATGACCAAAAGTGTAAGAAAGAAATTGATTGTCATGGTTATTCTTCATTAGGCCGAACCTAGTGTGTAGAGAATGCATGAGGAATTGTTTCATTTCAAATGAAATGGTTCCATTTGAAATGAAATAAATTAGAAAATGACAATTTAAAGAGAAAAATGTAGTAGAAAAATTTTCAGTGCTAATGCACTGTATTGACCGAATTTTTCCATGAAGAAATGGAAACGGTTGAATGCTGAAATTGGCATTAATCAAATGGCATGTGATGAATTAAAGTATTAGAAAAAGAATGGACCAATTCGGAATCAAATTGGACATAATAGCCGATTAATCGGGTAATCGGTCGAAATTAGGCAATACCGCATTAAAGCGATAATCGGACGCATTTTTGCCTTTGCGTATCATACGTTAGCAATTTAAATTAGTTTATATTAGTTTGGGGGCAATATAGTAAATTTCTTAATTTTATTCTGTGTTAAGGTGGTGAGAAGTCCAAGAAAGGCAAGGGAATCGTGATTGAGGATTTTTAATCCGAGAGCATCCGGAATCCGGATTTGTGAGACGGTGAGTGAATTTGCATTTCAAATTATTTGGGACATGCACATTGTATTGAAATAGATAATCAAATGATTTATTCAAAGTTTTTAAAAATACGTGCCGGGAACAAGCCCTTGATAAAAATGATTTTATGTGATGAAATTATGTGTTATGCATGAAGGCATAAAATTATGTGTTATGCATGAAGGCATGAAATATTATTTTATTACGGTGAAATTTAATTGTGCTAAGTATGTACATTGTTATGATGTTTATATGTATTGTTAAGAAGTGTTGTGAAATTATTACCACCGTGCACGTGTGAAGAGGAAAATGCACATGCCTGAAATGGTGTGCAAAGTGGGGACGGCGATACGTAACGCCCACTATTTTCTAGAAATTCAGAATTGAGTAAAGTGGGGACGGCGATACGCAACGTCCACTATTTACTAGAAATTCTGAGAATTGAGCAAAGTGGGGACGGTGATACGTAACGCCCACGATTCCTGAAAATTTATCACGCGTGAACATTGGTGAAGTGTGATTTGTTGTCCAGGGGCTTGCAGGGACGGCTATACGTAACGCCTGCGAGTGCTTAGATAAATGTGTTTGTGTATATATATGATTGCTCATGTCTTCGAGTATATATGTGTGAGATTGTATGGCATATGAATTACCGTAAATTGAGAAAAAGGGGTTTATATATTAGATAGATCAAAAACTGTCTCGTTTTTAACTAGTGCATCATGGTTATCAAATGTCCTGGCTAATATTGCTTGTTCCCTTCTATTATTCACTCACTGAGTTTTGTACTCACCGTTTTCAAAAATTCATGTTTTCAAATCGGGAGATTGTAGATTCCTAGATCGCGGGATCACTGTAGTTCATCTCCTGGTAGGTGTCCGACATTCAATAGCTGCCCGTTTTTATTGTAAATGTCTCCGCTGGAAGTCGTGGGTGTTTATTGTATTGTGAATACAATCTAATTATGTGTATATGTGTAAGCAATGTGAATTGCTAAATACATGACTGATATACTGTATGTATATTAATGTTGATAATGCCATTGTGAATTGGCTGTGTTCACACCCGGGAAAAGGTGTGTGTGTGTGTCTGTATAATTGGATGTGCCATGGTCAATTGGCATTGTATGCACACTGGGTGCATTATGTGTGGATGCCTCACACGAGCATGTATGGAATAAAGTAAGTGAAAATAGGCTTGCTTGGGCTTAGTGAGCTATGCTCATTGGGTCCTTGCGCCGGTCATGGCCCGGGAAATGGGGTCGTGACAGATGGTTATTTATAATGGAATAGTCCATCTAAATTAGAATTTACTTCTAGGTTTGTCCATCCGATTGTGGATGAAAGTTGGTCGAAAAGTTAAGTTGCGATCCTATCCTTTTGAACAACCTTAACCAGAATTTACCTGTGATGCATGTGTCTTTGTCACCACTATGCTCAATAGAACTCCCCAGTACTTGACAATGTTGGTCATGAAGAGCTTTACGGCCTCTATTGTTGATCACTCGTGGCTTGTAGTGATGAATGTTACATACTTAAAGAAATGGTCTACAATTATCATGATACATTCAAATCCATTCACCTTAGGAACGCCCATGATAAAATCCATGCTCAAACACTCCCACGGTCAACTTGGAATTGGCAGTGGTTGTAGTAACCTTGTGGCCTTCCTTTGTTCAGACTTGTCTTAGACATGTTTGTACATATGTCTCCACATTCTCACATAATTGCAACCAATAGTAACCCTGTTTTACTAGCATCAACGTATAGTGCGTTCTTGGATGCACCCCCCCCCCCACCCCCCCAAGTTGAGTCATGACACTTATTAAATATCTCCTTTCAAAGCTTGCCATTGGATGGCGCATAAAGTCTTAAGCCCTTGGTGTATAATTGTAGTACCTTGTACTTTGATATGGTGGTTAATAAAGCTTACAGATCCCTATTGAGGTTAAGTACCGAGTTAAAAAGGAGATTTGGAAGTGAATCTATGAAACCTCAACCTCCATAGACACGTAACTAGAAGTAAATGCAATAATGCGACCCAAGGGTAATTTCGTAATTTCCCTTGGTCAGCTCTTATGAGTGGGTTTTCTAATGCTATTAAGGTCTAAATAGGTCTAAGGAATGAATGAATGATGTTTATGATGGTAACATAAATGAAGAAGATAAAAATAATGATAATTCCCCTATAGGGGCAAAATGGTCATTTTATATCTCGAGTCTAAATTTTTATGTTTTCGTGAACTCGAGTATTTTTGGATTATTATGGACCTTGTCCCAATGTCAAAAGAGTAAAAAAGTTGCACAAAGGATGGGCAGAAGACAAAGTCACCATGTTAAGGGTATTTTGGTAATTTATGTGAGAATTGGGTAAACTTTATATATAAATATCTAAAGCTCTAGCAATTTCCAGCAGCTTCTTCTAGCTTCCAGCAATTTCTTCTTCCTCCTCACCCATCCAACACTATTTTCATTTCAAGTCCATGAAAATCAAACTTTTCCATGTGATTTTTCCTTGTTTTCTTTTCATTTCCTTTCTTTTCTTGCTTCTTTCTTCTCCTAACTTCTTGGGCACCAAATTTGCAGCCTTTAACCCCAATTTTCAGCACACCTAAACCCTAGGAGAGAGAAAAAAATCTCTCCTTGTTTCTTTTATTTTCTATTTCTACCTCACTTTTAACAACACTTGGATTTTTTGCTTCAAATCTTTATTTTTAAGGCTAAAAGATATATATTTCCAACTTTTGAAATTTTTGAATTTATGGTTATATTTTCATATTTTATTTCCTAATTTCTTCAAGTTATTTTTCTTGGAAATATTAGGTTTTCTTGATGACCTTCATGCCTCTAAGCTCACCAAGGTAAAAGATCTTTAAATTTGGAATAGTCGATATGATGGGTTGAGAATTAGACTAGAAATTTAGGTTAAATGTTAGGGTAGAGGGTAGATTGCCTAATTTAAATTTATTAGAATTATTAGATTTAATTTATGACTTGGAGGTTGTTATGATTTATTGGTAAATATAGGTTTTAATGATATTTCGAGATTACCTGGATTAGGACCTTGTCGGTTCTAGTTTTGTCAGGTGAGTGAACTTGCATTAAAATTGCTTGAGAAATAAATGCATGTATGTTGATTGTATCACTTGAAAATATTTTAATTGTTTTATCTTCAAAACGTACACAAGAACAAGCTTTTATTGAAACGTTTTTGCGTTGTGAAATATGATTGTAATGAAATTGCAAAGTCCCTTTATATGTCAATATGTATATATATGTATTGTACATCTGTAGATAATATTGTGTAATGAATATTACCGTACGTGTGCACGATGTGGGGGGATGCATATGCCAGTGAGGACTGAGTATGACCGTATGTGTGCACGATGTGGGGATGCACATGCCGGTGATGACTAAGTATGATTGTGCGTGTGCACAATGTGGGGGGATGCACATGTCTGTGATGATAGAGTGTGGGAGTGTGGAGGATGACATTAGTTTTGCGCAATGTGGGGGTTGCACATGAGTTGGATAAGGTGGTTGTGGTATTTGTGTTTATATATGTATATGTGATAGCAAGTTTATGATTATAATATGTGATTGTTTTGAATGTTGATAACTTGATTGTTATCAATGTGTTCACTTTGATGTACAATATGGTAGGGATGGATTTTGTGACATGTGAAAACCCCTTAATTGTCATCTGGCCTAAATCTCGCTGCAGCGAGAATGGAATCTCGCTGCAGCCAAAAACTCTCGGGTGGTTCCGGATTTTTATGCACTATCTTCACTTTAACAATGATTTTGACCACTTTACGCTTAGAAATGGACAAAGTGATAAACATAAAAGTTCTAGCCCAGTCTCTTATCTTTCTAAATGGTTCAAAAATCATGTTAATTGGACTTCTGTAGCATGAGATATGCTTGAGAAACTGAGACATGTGCAAACCAAGAATGCCTTCCCTCTATAGTGAGAAAGTACTTTCATTTTGAAAAATATTTTAGCCACTTTCCAAATAGAACTGGGCAAAGTGGTCAACACAAAAATTGTAGCGTAGCCTCTTAGCTTTCTAATGACCTAGAAATCATGTCAATTGGACTTCGGTAGTGGGAGATATGCTTGAAAAACCAAAACATATGCAAACCATGAATATTTCTTGCTGCAGCGAGAAACTTGTTGTCATGCTTGTTACTTTGCTTGATTTTGACATATTTTTACCCATTTAACTTCTTGGATTGATAATGGGTTTTTCAACACTTTGAAGCTATTAATTAAAGTTTGAAATAAGGAGTTTTTAGTAAGAAATCAACTCAATTGTATTGTTTTTGAAACAAGTGCATCAAAATTTCCAAAATCTCCTTATCGATTGCTTGTTCCCTTCCTATGTTCACTCACTGGATTTATACTCACGTTTTTAAACTTCATGTTTTTAGAGTTAGAGGCAGTTGGGACGTAGACCAAGTCATCCATGATTGCTCGTCTATTGGTAAGTACTATGGCATCTTAGTAGCTGTGCCTTTATTCAAAGTCTCTTCGCTGACGGTTGAGTCTTTTGTCTATGTACATGTATATGTAACGTAAACTACTAGGAGTCATGTTATAAATTATGTATATTTTAGATTAATGATGCCATTATGATATGGTAATGAATGACAGTACTTTGAGATAATACGAATATAAATATTGGGTATACATGTTATGTACTGAAATACATTGAGTTGTGAATTTACGAATTGTGGTTTAGGAATGGTAATGCAAGATTTATGAAATGTTGTACATGATTACTTAGAAAGGCTTGCTTGGGCTTAGTGGGGCATGCCCATTGGGCCCATGTGTCGGTCATGGCTCGAAATTTGGGCTGTGACAATAATAACTCATTTTGAACCTAAAACCTTTTAGTCCTCCCTTCCTTGACATAGTCTATTAGTGCTTATGCTACCATGTCGTGTGATAGCCCTTCTTTGATGTGCAGCATGAGTACACCCTGTGCCTCACTAACAACTGCTAGTGTGGGCTTACAACTAAATGTGTTTGCCACTGAGTTTGCCATCCTTGGTCTATACTTCAGTTGATAATCAAATTATTTCAAGAAATGTTGTCACCGTGCTTGTTTCGGATTCAACTTCTTTTGGTTGTAAAAGTAAGATGTGGCTACATTGTCGGTCATTACCACAAAAGGTGTTCTGAGAAGAAAACGTCTCCATGCACAAAGACAATGTACCACAACAATCATCTCTTTCTCTTGGACTTTGTACCTCTTTTCCATGTCATTGAGCTTACGACTTTCATAAGCCACAAGATGTCCTTGCATTAGCTCACCTCCAATAGCAAAGTTTGAAACGTCTACGTGCACCTTGTACGACTTGGTGTGGTCTGGTAGTGGTAGAACTGATTCTACGCACATAACCTCCTTAAGTGTATTGAATGCTTATTGATTTGATGTGCTCACTTCCAAGTGACATCGTTTCTTAACATGTCGGTGAGTGGTACGGTGATTGAAGAGCATGTTCTCATGAATCTTCTGTAATAGTTTGCAAGACCTAGGAATGAGCATAGTTCTGTTACATTTGTGGCTGAATCTCACTCAAGTATGGCCTTAATTTTATCCGGATCCATCTGAATAGTACCATTTCCAAAAATGTGTCCTAAGAAACGAATTTCTTTCATTCCAAAAGAACATTTTTCTAGCTTCACATACAGCTCATGTTGTCTCAGTGTTTCCATTACTAGTGTCACGACCCGGAACTCCCCATCGAGCCCATGACAACCGTTGCGAAATCTCGATAGGTATTCATACCCCGAACACCGACCGAAACCTCGCAAGGCTTTTGTATCAGCTTTCTTACCTCCCCTATGAGCAATCGTCGCCAAACATCCTTTCTCAAAGGATTTTAAAATTTTTCCTACTCGAAACAGTGGAAAAATAATTTTTGCCTCACAAGGGTATTTTGGTCATTTTTTTCTGAAAAATTTCGAACTTGACCAAAATGTAATACGTGAGTGGAAAACACATATCTCGTAACTGGAAATAATTTTAAATGTCTAAAACTATCATTTTAGAAGAAATTATAACTAGTTGATTAAAATAAAAATATTTACTAAAATATTTCCTTTTCTTATAAAACAATATTTATAGAAATATCCGTAAATCATTTTCATAGTGTAAAAGCAAAATAAATTCTTTCATATAATCCTATAAATAACCAGAGTATGAAGTTTTCTTTACAGTGACACGTGGGCCTCCAATTGACTACGAAGATATAGGACTGTGAACTCTTACTTTCTAGGATGCAACTCCGAGATTAATTCTCGTCTTAATCGACTATCCACCAACTGTTCTGAGCTTGAAATATGGATAGGAAGAGGGGTGAGATTATAAAATCCCAATGAGTAAGCAAACATCATCGAAATAATCTAAAACCGAGTAATAGGAGACAAAGAAAACATCCCATCACAATACTTGTTTCCTAACTTGGAAATTCATCCCAACCCACATGAACAATTGTATTTTATTCAAAACATTAACAAGGCTTATAAATTCCGTAATCTTTTGACTCATGCCATCACTCATACTCAGGAATACTTGATCATCATCAAGCATCCAATTGAGTCCACAAAGGCTGTTAAAATTTCATATACACATTAGAAAATACAGCTGTTCCTTGACGTTGGCTAAATTCACCTCCCCGTGGTGGTATCTGAGCGAAGTGAACTTTAAAGATTTACCTCAAGAGTTACCCTTCACGCCTTTACGACTGAGGTAAGTATATGACGGGGAACAGTGCCCCTCCTAAAGGTTAGTCCATGGAACCCGCCACTGCAGTGACCACTCTAATCCCACCAACTCAATAAAATTCCACTAGCATGTATGGCAATTTATTGCTAGGTCTAGGTTCCCATTACTTGACTTACTCCTTTGCTTAACACGTGTCACCCAAGGACTTACTCCTCTGCATAACAATGTCTCCCAAGGACAGGTCCTGCAGAACCTAACTCGCCAAGTTTCGATTCCCAGTCCCATTAAAACTTTCCCCGAAAGGAACACTTTTAAACATTTTAAATCTAGCCACTCAAGGCAAAATACACAATTTAAATAATTTCAACACAATATCAATTAAGCCATTCATGCTCACATTTTATCATAAGCCATTTAATTTCAAATCATAATTTGTAATACAAACAGGCAGTCTCCAATTACTCTATTTTCAAATCGATTGTCCAATTTTCAAATCAATTTATGAAAATTCATTTTATTTTTTTAATTCACATTTTTCACATAAAACAAAGCATTTTATCATTTAAAATTTATTTTTCACAAAATCACTAAATTGAATAAAATCTACTCTAGATACTTAAGACGATAGTAAGTTTACTCACAGTTTTAGGAGTAGAAATACTCCTATTCTCGATTCTCGGGTGTAATCTTTTACCCGTATCAAATGGCTCATCACCTGTCCATATTGCACAATACACAATTTACCACATTAATGCCAGATTAAAACAAACTAACCTAGACTCTATGCTTATGCATGAAATGAAATGCAAAATGTCTAAATTTTGCCTAAACACCGTATTGGCCTATTTCGGTCATTTACCCGATACATTGATATACGCATCTGATTTAGCTCCAATCAACTCCATTTCTTTTCTACTGCTTCAAATCACCAATATCAAGCTAAATACCTTAAAATTCAGCAAAGCCACATTCATATTCCTTCTTGGAAAATTCGACCAAAATAGTGCACTAACACCGTAATTTTTCCTATTTAATTTTTTTTCCATAATTATTCATTTTCTAACTAATTCTCTTGAAATAAAAATCAATCCATCACTCCCATACTCCAAGCAAAGTTTGGCCATTGAAGAACACTAAGGAAAATCAATTTTTTTCTTATTGTTTTGCTTACAACATGCTAAACTAACTAAATTCACTAACATAAGTCAAAATCAAATCAATCTAACATCATTTCTCTCTCCATACCCATTTGACCAGCCATTGTTTCCCCATGAAAACATGCATTTTAACCATGAAAAATAAGGGAAAATGCATAAAGAAGATAGATTTCAAACTTAACCTAATAAATCTTACCCTTTTCACTTGATTTTCCTTGAAAAATCACACTTTTTCTTGAATTTTTGGCACCTAGGGTTTATGTTCTTATTTTCTTTCCTTTTCTTCTCCTTTTTCCTCTCTTGGCCGACCATGATGAGAGAGAAATGGGCTGATTTGTGCCATTTTATAAGGAAATAATAAAATATTAAAAGCTTGACACATGGCACCATTTTATTGGCCATTCTTTAAATATTTGACTTTTATTCCATTAATTCTCCACCACCAATTCTCATATTTATCCAATTCCATGATGAATAAAATCCCTTGGTCTTGACAAATGTTGAGGGCGAAAAATTACCGATTTGCTCCCGAGGTGGAAAAATTACGATTTTACCCATATACTCCGAAAAGTATCGAAATTATATTTTTTTTTTCACTTTTCAACCTCAAATTTCACTCCAATTGATCAATCGTAGTCAAATGGGGTCAAATCTTTTCTAAAAATTCTCGTTTTTTCTTTTAGTGGCAAAATTACCATTTTGCCCTTATGCTCTAAAAATATCGAGAATAAAAATGTTTCATTGCTAAATCTCATATTATGCTGCAAATGATCATATTATACTTCAAATGATTAATCTTGGTCAAAATTTTCATCAAATAACCAAATTTAAATTTTAGGTGGCAAAATGACCATTTTGCGCCTAATCGATCAATTTTCTCGATTAACTCCAAATCGGTTCTCAAAGTTCGAATTGTCATTTTAAGCCATCCCTGTACTGTGAAATTCCCAATTTCACCTTAAAATTCCTATTTTGATTAGTTCAAGGTTTAAATCGACTTAGTCATACCTTTAGCTATAATACTGACTTTTAAATGCTTTTTCGGGCTGTTCAATTATACAATCACTCTATCAGTCACATGTATAACATGGTAGATATTTTAGGGCTGGGCTTGACAACTAGCCTAATGTGTTCTACATGCTCTTCTAGCATCTTAGAGTAAACAGCTATGTCGTCCAAGTAAACAGCCACAAACTTATCAAGGAATGGTTGAAATACATTGTTCATTAAGGTGCAGAATGTTGCTAGTGTGTTTGTTAGGCTAAATGACAAGACAAGGAATTTGTATGATCCATAATGTGTCACACATGTTGTCTTTGTTAGGTGAAGGCTTATCATGCCTCATATACAAACAAAAACATAGCAAAAATACAATTAACAAATTGAATTACACATTACCCTCCTAAGATCTCTTTCTTGCCAAATTGAGTACAAAATTAAATTAATAAATAAAATATATGATCATATCACTTTACCTAAATAACAAAGGTTGATGAATCCTTTGTTAAACCACCAAAACAGCCTTCAAAAAGCTCAACCACCTTAGCTTGATTGTTGCAAACCAAAATTATTCAAGGAATCCTTATGCAACCTCTAATGGTAATCCACACCAATGAATTAGAAAATCCTTCTTTAAAAATTGAGAATATTATGCCTTGACAATGTGCTAGCAAATATGACTTTCATAAACTCAAAATCCACACAAAAAATTAGTACTAAACACACAAAATAAATCAAGTAAATGAAAAACTATTATTTCTTCACACGACGGGCAGCAAGGCAAAACGAATTTCAACTGTGTTGTTATTCTAGCCATTCACTTAGTTTTTGTTTAGAGGCTATGGCAAGGTATTTATACCTTGGATTAATTTTAAACCCTAATTATAGAGCTATAATGTAATTACCAATTAATCCAATAATTTAATTAAATAATTTAATCAAATCCTTAAGAAGCCTAGTTAACTTAATTGTTTAACTTAATCAATTAGACCCAATAACTTAATTAAACAATTTAATTAATTAAGCCCAACAACTTAATTAAACAATTTTAATCAATTAGGCCCAATGACTTAATTAAACAATTTAATAATTTGAGTCCAACAACTTAATTAAAAAATTTTAATCAACTACCTGAAAAACTCATAACTTTTAATTTGATTAAGTCCAACTTAATCATTTTTCTCATTTTATTTTCAACATTCATTTTATGTGTGTGTCTCATTAGGCTTCTAACATATTGGTAATGAACGTAATATATAATTCTTAAGTTAAACTACGAATTAGATAAATTTAAACTACTTTAAATTTATCATTAATCAAGTCAACTACATAGATTTTATAAACTAAGATTGAGATCTAGCAACCCATCATGGCCACCCAAATGTTAGAAAAGTCAAAATAGTTTGACTCAACCTTTCACTAATTAGCCTTCGGTGTAATTCATTCCCTCATCATATATCCTGGAGATGATAAGAGCATGATGTAGTGTTTACTTTTATTGATCTCCATATTCGTTTTTGAAGTTTGATAATTAGCTTTATAAAGACTTATGAAACTCTTTTCATAATCTTGAAGTTGCCTTGGCCAAGGACTTCAATAAGCTAATATCAATCAAGAATTGTTAGGATATGTCCCTTGAATCAATTGAGGTGATGATTCCTATCTTGATCACTCATTTGTCTTCACATGCTTTATGTTATACCCGAAAGCATCTTGATTTGGCATCCTTGGTTAGGTACCTATAGGGATGAAATCAAAGCATAGCACTCCACATATAAGAGAACTTGGTGTCTCAAGTCTAAGGAGTATTTACAGAACTGACACATAAGAAGTATTGCACAGACACTTGAGTGAAATACCAAATTCAGTTCTCATGACGGGTCATGTTTAATGAACTTGCTCTCCTACGCAAGCACTTTTATTCTAATTCTAAGTATCTTTATACTTCAACTTATAAGATCTGTTGCTTATTTTCCAAGTAAGGAACACAAAATGTACCAGTCTCTAGATATTATTGATGTCTAGTCTCAATGATACATCGATCAAGAACATTTAGAGATTATGCTTTGATGCATAAGGATCTCATAACTTCAGATCATTACAGTTCCTTTGCAAGGCATATTAATCTCATGGACTTTATCTAATTGGACTTATAACCCATTATAATTAACATCTTATTAATGAAAGAAAACCTTTAATCATTCAACATGAATGATATTGTTGCATGATTGGATTCAAGCCTTAACCAATTTCAATTGGCTGCAGGGCTCATCCCAACAGTCATGGGCACATCTTTTTTTGTTATGTGCACCTAGTGCTATCCAAAGCGCAAATCTAGCTTGATGAACCATCTGGCTCTACTTAATGAAACAAGTCCACTATGAGCGAGATATAATACTTGTTCTTGATCATGAGCTTATTCAATAATCGGTAGTTGATGCATAAATAGAAGGTTCCATCGTGCTTGCACTGGAACAAGACTAGGGCACTAAACGGTGACTTTGATGACTTAATGAACCCTACATCAAAGCGCTCACCTAGCTGCTTATTGAGTTCAACTAGCTCGGATGGCAACATGCAATACAATGCGTGTGCTGGTGGTCGTATGTTAAGCATTAAGTCTATGTGATGGTTGATTCCTTTTGTAATGGTAATTTGTTTGGTAAACTAGGAAGCATCACATCCCTAAAGTTTTCCAACACCTTTAATACCACTATTGGTGCCTTTGCATGTGTAGTCACCTGGTTTTCCTCCTTGAGAATGGTGGTAAAGGTTTCTACGTTGTGCTTTGCACCCTTTGCCAATTACATTGCAAAAGTAGTTTCAACTCAGATCTTTGTTGATGTCGAACTATTACTACACATTGTGCCTTTGGGTTGAGTATGACAATACAATCCGCATAAGGTATGAGTTGTTCGTTGATTTGATATAAGAATCCCATAATATAACACATTTGTAGTCATCCATAGGAATAACTTTGACAAGTTTCTTAGCTTGCCATCTGCTTTATTGTACCTCCACTTTCTTACTTCCTAAAGTCAGAACTCTTTTCGAATTCACAATCTTGAAGTAGCTTACTCCCAAGTTAGGTTATACTCCATAACGTTTGTGCCACAGCCCAAATTTTCAGGCCATGACTGGCACATGGGCCCAATGAGTATAGCTCACCAAGCCCAAGCAAGCCTATCCATTTACATTGTTTAACGTTTTTACCAACTAATGCATCCACACACATTTCACTGGGTGTGAACATAGCCAAATCACGATGGCATTATCGATAACAATATACATGTACTATTCAAGACAAGTATCTTAGCAATTTACATTGCATGAACATATTCACAGAGCAAATGACTAGTGACTTCCAGCGGAGAACAATGGAAAAAAAGGAAAGCTATCGAATGCCGAGCACCTACCCAGGAGACGAATTACGGGAACTCCTCGACCTAGGATCCAACAGTCTCCTGATTTGAAAACATGAGTTTTTAAAACAGTGAGTACAAAACTCAGTGAGCGAACGTTAGAAGGGAACAAGCAGCAATAATCAGGAAGTTGAGAACCATGATGCACTTATTTGGAAACAAGACAATTTATATCAAGTTAATATTAAAACCCATTCCACTTAACCCTGAATTATTAAACCTTCAATGATAAAGCAACTATAAAATTACATCAATCATTCTAGCAAGATAGCAAAATCGACGGTTTATCACAAATTGTCATGGAACAAGGGTTTCGTTCAACCATACGAGGATTTCATGTTAGAACCCTTTTTCCTCAATTTATAACAATTTGCAATGAGGGAGAGAGTTCTCAAGTTCACATATATATATATATATAATCACGTGCAATTACCTCCACCACACCATTTTTCTCCAATCTGGTGCACTCTTTCTACTCGTACATCATTACCGCATGTGCACTACCCACTTCGCACATGCACGATCGTAATTATCATAACATTGTCATTCAACCAACATGTGCACTACCCACTCCGCACATGCACAGTGGTAATTATTACGCAATATTGTCATTTAATCGACATGTGCACTGTTTCACTCCTCACGTGCACGGTTACACCAATTTCACAAAAATTTCTTAACAATACATATCAGCATCATATAGAGGTACATAGATTCAACACAATCATATTCCACATCACAAAAATATTTCACTAAAGGCTTGTTCCCCTAGTACCCGTTCTTTTTAAAGAAAAGTTGAATAAAATCATTCAAACGTCTGTTCAAATATATTCACATTCCCAAAACAATTTTGAAATGCAAGTTCACTCACAAATTTTCGAGAGTCGAATTTGGGTACTTCGACTACAAATCCTCAAGTACAATTTCTTTGCCCATATCGGAGGATTCACCAACTAGACATATTGCACAATCAAACAATTACTACATTTGTGCTAAATCGTATTAAGACTAATTTAAACTCTATATGAATGCATGAAATGGGATGAAAATCTTCGAGTAACTATCTAAATACGGTATTGACCTAATTCGATCCGTCACCCGATTAATTGGCCAATATGTCCAATTTAATTCCAATTAACTCCATTTCTCTTCTAATACTTCTAATTCATCAAATACTAGTCAATTAACATGAAATGTGGCAAAATTACTTTCACATTCCATTTTGAAATATTCGGCCATGGTGGACTTACTAACACTAAAATTTTTCAAGCTAAATTTTGTTTTTTACATCGCAAATCATTCATTCTCATCCAATTCACTTGAAATAAAAATCAATCCACCATCAATACCCCACATGTAAGGTTCGGTCATGAAGGGTTACAAAAGAATATGTGATTTTCTCACTTGTTTTTCCTTCCAATCATGACAATCTAACAAAAAACACTTAAATTGCATAAGATCTAATCAAATTCAAGATCAAAATTCATCCCCTTATATTCGGCCCTCATTGATACCCACATGCAAACTTGCTTCTCAACCATGGAAAATGAAAAAGAATGCATGGGTATGGTAGATCTCAAGCAAAAATTGAAAAATCTTACCTTAGCTTGCTTGATTCCTTGAATTTTCATAATTTCTCTTGAATTTTCTCTTAGCTAGGGTTTGTTCTTTCTTTGTTTCCTTTTCCTCTTGTTTGGCTGACTATGGGAAGTGAAATGGGGGAAATATGGACTGATTTTTAAGTTAAATAATAAAGAATTCAAGGCTTGACACTTGTCACCTTACCATTGGCCCATTTTTTTCAAACTTAATAATTAAGCTTTCATTCTCCACCACATAAAATCCTTCAATTATCCATGATGAAAAATGCTAATGGCTGAAATTTATGGACTTGACAACTGTTGGGGGTGCAAAATTTCAATTTTGCCCCCGAGGTGGCAAAATGACTATTTTGCCCCTTATGCTCGAAAAAATATCGAAATTAAGATTTTTCACTTCCAAATCTCAAATCATACTCCAAATGATCAATCTTAATCAAAAATTTCATCCAACATTCCAATCTTGACCTCGGGTAGCAAAATGACCATTTTTCCCTTACGAAGTGAAAATTTTTATTTGACTTCAAATCGATCCTCGAACTCCGAATCACCATACTGAGTCATTCTGGGGTTTTAAAATTCTCAATTTCATCTTAAAATCTCTATTTGGACTAGTTCGAGGTTTAATTCAAGTTAATTGTACCACTTGGTACAATGCCGACCTTTGACAATTTTTTCGAGGTGTTTCAAGCATGCAAAAATTCTATCAAGTACATGAATGACATGGCAAATATTTTATAGGGCTAGGCTTGACAACTTCTATTTATGGGTCTATAAAGGTCAAGGCCTCACAATTTGGCAGCACTTTCTGACATGAACAGATCTGAGGCTCCCAATCGACTAATACCTCTATCTATTGTTCATTAATCTCATTGTTGGTAAACAGGAGACCTCATCTTCAATTGAATCTCTTTCGTTGGATTGCACCTAAGACTATTGATCCAAACTTCTTGGATTCCTAATCATGCTCATTGTTGTCATGAGTGATGGCCATAAGTTTGGCATTTTGTGGGCAATCACGGACCTAGTGTGGTCCCTCACTAAGAAAACACAATCTTGGTAGATTTTTATCACCCTTAGATATAGCCTTCATGACGGTTGGCTTTTTGTAATCCCTACTCTTACCTTTAAAACCCTTATCTTGATCTCTAGTGTTTTTCCTCATTCTTCTTAGCCTTCAGAGATATTGATTTATTATCAAAATTTTGAAACTCTACTAAAGACTTGGCTGTGCTCATGGTTGCAATGATGTTCTTCACACCCTGCCTCTAAAGTTTGAGTTTGGCCCATGGTTTGAGTTCATCCATAAACAAGAAAAGCGCTTCTTTGTCACCAAAGTCGTTGATTTGCAACAAGAGTTTAAAGAATTGTTTAACATATTCCCTGAACTGCTCATGTTGAGATAGTCTCTTAAATTTTCTCGTGCTTCATCATCTGCATACTCAAGATAAAACTACTTTCAAAGTTCTTTCTAAAATTCCTCCCAAGTGTTGATACGTGTTTCCTCGAGCATCATCGCATCTTCACCTCCACCACCATAAGGTGATGTCAGTCAAATACAATGTGGCTGTATTAACCTTAAGGGCATTGTTCGTAATGCCCATGTTGGTCCTATTGGAGTGCTAAAGGGGGGTAAATAGCACAAAAAAGTTTAAGTTCAACCTTATTGAGTTGTTAAACTTGTAACCAATTAAAGAAAAAATGATGTAAAGCTTGCAATAGGTAAAAGACACCAAATAAGGAAAGGTATAGAGAAGTGGATAATTCAAGAGTATTTATATTGATTTGGTCCCCTTAACCTACATCCACTATCTAGATCTCCCAATCAAGGATTCTCAACCCAACTTCATTATACTAGTGGAATTTATAGCTTTTACCAAGCTTTTATAAGGTAAGCTTCTAACCCAAGCTCTTCACAACAAGCTTTAGAGTGTTTCTCACATTCTAATTTCCCAAGAAAGCAAAGAAAAAGAAGTACAACTATGACACTTTACAAATCTGGAAGGTTTACAATCAAGCCCAAACACTTTTTCTGGATTTAGAATGAAAGACAAGTATTTTTTATGAAAGATATTTGGCTTTTTGCTCAAAATCGCTCTTCTGTCTTCCAAATCCCTTTTTTTTTTAACTGTTAAAGCTTCCTTTTGTACTTGAGGAGTTAGATTTTTCTTATTGAGAGCAGTTTCTAGCCATTAGAGATAAATCTAATGCCATTCTAGTCGTTATTTTATCTTCTAGCACTTCAATTCAAATGGGCTGACAAAGTTTGACTAATTGGTTAAAAATAGTTCTAACCGATTATAATTTATCCACCTTGCACTATCTTGATGTTGTGTCCTCTGCTCTAATCGATTATAGGAGACTCTAACCAAGTAAGAGATATCTATCTTTAAGCTTCTCTACTTCAACGGACTTCCTCTAATTGGTTAACTTTCCTCTTAACTGATTGGAGCTTCACATCTTTTAGCCTTAATTGATTACCACATTAAAAATTCTTCAAATTTGCACTTTTTCATTTTGGCTCTATTTAACGGTCAACTATCTTTTCAAACTTGATTTTGGCACTTGAGAATACTGGGTCCTTATGCTCTAACTGATTAACCAAACTTCTTAATCAATTAGCATGACTTTGTTATCAACTTCCAACACTTCCTTAATTAGTTAAGCATGGTGCTAACTGATTAAGGCTCTTCTGTTTTGCTTTAAGTCAGCGTTTAATTATACATTAACTGATTAAGGCTCTTTGTTAATCAATTACGAAAGTCCTGTCTTTATTAATCACTTTGCTCTTTCTTTCTTTAATTAATTAACTTTTCTTTAAATTTAGCAAGTTTCTTGACTTGTCTTTAATTACCAATTTTGTTAAGAGAATTAAACTAAATCCCGCACACTTAAATAACGAGGTTAGACATTAATGAATGGGGAATGTTTTGTTATCATCAAAAACATATGGAGTTAACATTCTCTTCTTTTTTTTATCATGACAAAATACTCTTGGATTAAGAGTGCAATGTCTATGTATAAAAAGAACTTATGTGCAGATTGGGGATTGATCCCCCAGAATGTGCTCCTTAATACAATTATCCAATATACAGGTAAGGAAAATAAAATCATAATAACATTTAACCATGAAAACATAAACCACATAAGCATAAACACAATTCCATCATAGAAAAAATGGTCAGCCATTGTTCACAGCACATCATAAAACATAGTTTCAACAAGCACATCAAAATAATGACAATTAAAGACTAAGTTTGTCTTCCCTACTAGCTTACAGCTTACTTCCTCCTCTTATTTTCCTACCTTCCTACTTTTTTTCCTTTTTTTGTCATCATGGAAAAGAGGGTCCTAATTTAAGTCTGAGAAAGGTGAGGATTCATCAGTGCCAAAATGCACTTTGAGAGGTTTAAGAGAGGATTGGATGAAAAGTTAGATGATAAAGATGAAGAGGAAAAAGTGGATGAGATAGTTTAGGGGGCTGTAGGTTTAGAAAGATGTTGAGTGGATTTTAAAGCCAGTCTGGCTAATTTTCTTTTTCTGAAGTTTATGGTCTTAGTAGCTATAGCTTTCCTGCCTTTACTAGTAGGTTTCTAAGAGGTTAGTCCAGCAGTTGTTGTCTCCCTTTTGTCCTAAACTGGTTGATTGACACTCTCTTTAGATTTTTTCTAAGCCATCCGAACCTTTTGTTCCATTCTTGTCCTTTCTCTTTCTTTATCAACTTTGGCCTTTTTTAGCTAGTGGTTGTTCTTCTTTCAGTTTATAGGTTCACCTGCCTATCCTGCTTCAACTGCTTCCTTTAGTTAATTTTTTTTTTGTGGTTGGCTTTTTTTTTTTTGTTTGCATAGCTTTTTCCTTTTCAAAATGCTCTTTATTTTGATTAATGTCTTCGTTTTTAGGTATTTCTTTCCTAGTTTTTCCTTCATGATCAGAACCAAGATTTTTAAACTTCTCTATAGCAATTCTCCCAATGGACAAACTTGTAGCAGTAGTTAGAGCTTCAGAGATAGAAGACTTTGTTTCCTTGACTTGATACAAAAGAGCTTCAAGCTGCAAAAGTTTTTCCTTAATCTTTGTTATCTTCACAACTTGTTTAGTTAACTTCCCATCAATCCTCATGAGTAGATTAAAAACCATTTTTCCTTGGAAGGAAGGTAGGCTGACTTTGGTTAAAGGTGTGGAAGGACTTCCAATGTTGAGGGGCAATGGTGTACTTCATGTGGTTTTGATGCATTCATTCCACTTTAGTTTGTAACCCATTTTCAACACAGTCCTTAAGAAGATTCCCTGATCTTTATTTTTAGTCAAATTTGCTTGGAATCTTACACTCCAAATCCCCTTCTTTTTCACCAAAGTAGTAATAATGTTGCCATATGGCAAGTTGGCCTTATATCCTTGCAAGGTTGCCTTGATTATCTTAACCATGTATCTCCCAACATTTAGTGGAATGTCATTAAATACTACTTGCATTAGCCATAAGTCCTTACACTAGCATAGTTAAAGTTGTTACTCTTACCATGGAGTATGGTTGAAAGAAAATAATGCAAGATCTTGAGTTGATCATTCTTAATCTTGTTGGCATAGCTTATGGAGGGAAACTTTTCTTTTCTTCCAGTCACAATCTCCCAAAGATGACTAGGATCATATTTTTCAAGCATTTTGAACTTTTTTACTTCAAACTCTGTTTTTAAAAATTCTCTTAAGTCTTGGGCACGGATTTGAAATTCTCTACCACTTAAGAAAACATTCAAGCCATCTTCTATAAATTCTTCTTAATTATCCAACTCAGTTTTGTCTACAACAAAGCTAGAATAGAATTCTTTTACCAAAGAGGGGCCTCAACATCCTATCCCGAAGATACTCAACTTCTTTAGTTTCATGGTTTCAAAATACCTTTTTAAATCTTGTTTTACTATCGATAATTCATCAGAACTAGCACAATCAAAGAACTTCCCACAAGAAATTCTTGCATTCTCAATTTTCTTAAACCTATCAGCATGCAGTTTGTTTCAAAATCGAGAAGTGGAACTTGTACCTTTTTTTATGAGGATTCTTGTATCAATTGTTCCTTTCCCTTTCTCTAGCATTTTCTTTTTGCTTTCTTTCTTTTTATCGGCTAAGGGTTCTTGGGTTTTTCCTTTCTTGTTCGGGGAAAGAGATGGAAGATCACCACTTTCTCTTTTTCGTTTACCTTTCTTAACAACCTTGTAAGTGAAAGATGTTTTTGCCATTGGATTTTTTCACTTAGCGTTTATTGCGTTTTAGAGGAAAAAGGGAGAGGAAAATCTAGAGACTTTTTGGTAATGATTTTTTAAGAAACTGTTCTCTAAGTAGTTGAAGGGTTTTTTAAGAAGAGTTAATAATCGGTTACCCATGTTTTGAATGGGTTGTTTCTCGTACCACCTGCCCTATTTATCTTTTAATTTTAAAATTTTCTCACGCAATAGTTCTTTCACTAGCAGTGGTCTTCTAATTGATTACTATATCTCTAACTTAAGGTTTTCTAAAGTATCTGACTTTCATTAACTAATTAGGAACACCTTTAACTGATTATGAATTTACTAACTTAGCTTAGATAACCTAGGATAGAGATGTTCTAATTGATTATAGAGGGTCTTAACTTATTAGATGACCTTTGTTTCTCCCTTACCATTACTTTAACTCATCAAAACATCCTCTAATCAATTATGTCAAGAAGTGAACATGATTATCATAAACCATATCATCAAAAACATGATCATATCAGCATAATTTAGACTTTATTGACATGAATCATTCCTAAATTTGTCTTAATTTTACAAAATTGTTCTTCACTTAATGTTTTGTGAAAATGTCAGCCTACTGATGCAAGTTGTCTAGAAAATCTATTTTAATATCTCTCTTAAGGAAATGATCTCTAATGAAATGATGTCTCATTTTATGTGCTTTGTTCTAGAATGTTGAATAGGGTTTTTGGAGATATTTAAGGCTTTCATATTATTATAATAAATGGGAACTTTATGCATAGTCATTCCATAATCATATAGTTGCTGCCTAATCCATAGAATTTGTGCATAACAACTACCTAGAGATATATACTTAGCTTCAGTACTTGATAGAGAAACTGTAAGACCCGACTCTATAAAGTATGTCTCATGTTATCCATGTGCAGGACGAAATGTTTATAGACTAGAATGTCCCTAAAAGGTATTAAAAGTCGGTATTATAACTAAAGGTGTGACTAAGTCAATTTAAACATCAAATTAATTAAAATAAGGATTTTAAGGTGAAATTGAAAATTCCACACTCCATGGATAACTTAAAATCGCAATTCGGAGTTCGAGGACTGATTTGGAGTTAATCGGGAATATTGATCGATTAGGGGCAAAATGGTCATTTTGTCACTCAAAATTTAAATTTGGTTATTTGAAGAAAATTTTGACCAAGATTAATCATTTGAAGTATAACATGGGGTTTAGTAGTGAAAAATTATAATTTTCGATATTTATGGAGCACAAGGGCAAAATAGTAATTTTGTCACTAAAGGACAAAACGAGAATTTTTAGAAAAGATTTTAGCCCTATTTGATTAAGATTGATCAATTGAAGTGTTATTTGAGGTTGAAAAGTGAAAATAATGTAATTCTGGTACTTTTCGAAGCATAGGGGCAAAATCATAATTTTATCATCTCGGGAGAAAATCGATAATTTTTTACCCCCAACACTTCTCAAGATCAAGGGATTCAATTCCTCATGGGAATGGATAAATATGAGGATAATTATAGTGGAAAATTGAATAGAAAAAGTCAAATATTAAACAAAAATGGACCAATACGGTTGTGACACGTGGCAAGTTATATTACTTTATTATTAAAGCATAAAAATCAGCCCATAAAACCCATTTTCTCTCACTATATTCGGCCAAAGAAACCAAAAACAAGAAGAAAGGAAGAACAAAGGAAGAAACCAAAAACCTAGGTGGAAAATCAAAGGGAAAGTGAGAGAAATTAAGGAATCAAGCTAAGTAAGTTAAAATTTCTTTAATTTTCCTTGAAACCTAGCTCACCCATGCATTATTTCTTTATTTCCATGGATGGATGACATGTTTTCATGAGAAATGAAAGGCTGACCGAATGGGTAAGGAAGAGATTTGATGATGGAAATGACTTGATTTTGAGTTATGTTGATGTTTAGAGATAGTTAAACATGTTTGTGAGCAAAACAAGCAAGAAAACAATTTGTTTCTCATTAAACCCATTTAGGCCAAATTTTCTAGGGGATGAATGGCTACTGAAATTGATGCTAAATTGAGGTATTTAAATGAGATTTGCTGAATTATGGATATAAAAATTAAATGGGAATTTTTGGTGCAAAGATACAAATTTTACCTAATATGGGTAAAAGCGTAATTTGTGGTCTAGGACTGATACACTGACCCACATTTACAGTAATTGAGTATTGTGGATATAATTGGACTATTAGGAATTGAAATGGGTCAAATCGGAGTTAAATTGAGGATTTTAGCAATTTAAACAGTGTGTAGGTGAGTCGATTGGACACCGTGATTAAGCGACTATCCGAACCATTTTTATCTCATTTCCATGCATCATGTAGAGCCTGAAATCATTTATTGTGGTTTGACACAAATAATTGAAAATGTGTCAAAAATTATGTATAGTTGGTGAGCCATTAGATACGGGTAAAGAACTGTACCCGCGAACTGGAAATAGGAATATTTCTACTCCTAATACTGTGAGTGGACAATTTATCGTTTTAACTATCTAGAGTAATTATACTTGTTTGATGCTTTTATTGAATGGTGAGTTTAAATTATAAAATATTATGTTTTCCAATTAAAATATCTTTTAATAAAAATGAGATTTATACTGGTTTTGAAATCAAATATTGTTTTGGGAAAATTGAGTATATAGAGACTGTGTTGAATTTATGATTTTATATGTTATTGAAATTGTGGCTTATGACACTATGGTAGCATAATGGCTAAATTTTTGGGGTTTGTATGAAATATATGAACAGTTATGGTTTGGTCTCGGTAGACTGGATAAAATTTTATTCGCCATATTATGCTACTGATAATTTTATGGGTTTGGTGGCATATTAAACGGTCACTGCGATGATGGGGGTTTCCGTGGACTGCCTATGAGAGGGGCACGATAACCCAATTATATACCTACCTCCAAGGCGAGATGTTGGGTGAAGTATCTCCTGAGGTAAGATTTGAGTGCACCTCACGTTCAGACCATCACGTGAGAGTGAGACTCAACCAACGCCAAAGAACGATTGGGTGTTAGAGGTGAAAACATGGTTATGGGTATGGGACATTTAACAGCCTTGGCGGTCTCGGTTAGATGCCTCCACCAAGGTGTCTCCGAGAATGATTTTAACAGGGGCCAAGTTTAAGAAATTCATAAGCCAGGAAGTTTTGATGAAAAGAAATTGTTTGGTATGGATTGAAACAAATTTTGTGTTATGAACATTATTGAGATATAATGTTTTTATATTGTCTCCATCTACTCGGCTTTAGATGCTTTTGATGGTAATTGTTTACTCACTGGGATTATTTAATCTCACCCCTCTTCCTACCCATATTTCAGGCTCAGGATAGATTGTGAATAGGCGAGCACGTCGAGAAGTAATCTTGAAGATTGCATCCTTAGAAAGCAAAGGTATATGGACTTATACCTTTTTGGTCATTTGAGGGCCCACGTGTTATTGTAAATGTAATTGCACACTCTGATTTTCGATATTATCGTACGTATGATTCTAATTAGCTTTTACACTATAAAAATTGTTTACCGATAATTCTATAAAAATTATTTTATAAGAAATCAGTATATTTTTTTGAATATTTTTATTAAATTTTAATAGTTATAGTTTTACTCAAAAACAGTGTTTTATACATTTAAATTTATTTTAATTTACGAAATATGTGTTTTCCACTCACGTACTACATTTTGGTCAAGTTCGAAATTTTTTAAGAAAATGACCAAAATACCCTTGTGAGGCAAAAATTATTTTTCCACTGTTGTGAGTAGAAAAAAAGTTTACAATCTTTTGAGAAAGGATGTTTGGCAACAATTGCTCACAGGGGAGGTAAGAAAGCTGATACAAAAGCCTTGCGAGGTTTCGATCGGTGTTTGGGGTATGAATTCCTATCGAGATTTCACGGCAGTTGTCATGGGCTCGATAGGGAGTTTCGGGTCGTGACAGCAACAAAATTTTGTTTCTTGCAAGACCAAGACTTGAGCATGTTTCCAAGGAATTGACGAGTAGAACTAGTGCTGTTCCAATTAGTTTTGTTACCAATAAAATCAGCATCAGAATAGCCAAAAAGATTAAAAGATGAACTTTTTGGATACCATAAGCCTAAATTTTGAGTATCCAAGAGATATCCAAAAATTCTTTTCACTACAGTCAAATGTGATTCCTTGGGACATTATTGGAATCTTGCACATAGGCATACACTAAATAAGATATCAAGTCTACTTGTAGTTAGATAAAAGAATGAACCAATCATACCTTTATAGAGCTTTTGATACACATTTTTCCTTTTATCATCTTTGTCAAGCTTTATGGAAGGGCTCATAAGAGTTCCAATTGATTTCATATTCATCGCACTAAATTTTTTCAGCATTTCTTTGGTATACTTTTCTTGGTTGATGAATATTCCATCTTCACATTGCTTGATTTGTAGACCAAGGAAGAATTTTAGCTCTTCCATCATACTCATTTCAAATTTTCCCTACATTTCCTTAGTAAAATTCTCGCACAACTTTTCATCAATAACACCAAATACTATATAATCAATATAAATTTGAACTACAATCAAATCCGTTTCGTTCTTCTTAATAAACAAAGTATTATCAACATTCTCCCTAGAATATCCCTTTTCAATTAAAAACTTAGAAAGTTTTTCATACCAAGCTCTAGCAGCTTGTTTTAATACATATAGAGCTTTATGCAATTTATATACATGATCAATTTTATCAAACACTTCAAAACGAGGGGGTTGTTCAACATATACATCTTGTATAAAGCCATTAAGAAATGCACTTTTAACATCATTTAAAGCAATTTAAAGTTCATAAAGCATGCATAGGCAAATAAAAGTCTAATAGCCTTTAAACTAGTTACTGAGGCAAATGTTTCATCATAACCAATACCTTTTTTCTTGATTGTAGCCTTGAGCAACTAACCTTACCTTGTTTCTTATCACATTTCCCAACTTATCATCTTGTTTTTAAATACCCATTTTATACCAACAATTGGATGGTTGGTTGGCTTTGGAACTAGGGTCCAAACCTTATTCTTTTCAATTGGCCCAGCTCTTCTTGCATAGCTATCATCCAACTCTCTTCCTTTTCAACTTCTTCAAAGTTATTTGGTTCCACTTGTGATATGAATGCAAGATACTTTCAAGCTTCTCTTAATCCCTTTCTAGTTTTGACACATTCTAAAGGATCATCGATGATAATTTCTTGAAGATGATTTCTTACAAATGTCTAGCTTCTAGGAAGATCATTGTATTGTTCTTTACCTCTTTGCAAGTCTTTTAATGTTGGTTTATCATCATCTTTCTCTTACGAGTTTTCTCTATTATTCTCTTCGCTATCCAAATTCATATTCTTTATTTTCTTTTCAATGTCATCTACATCATCATCATTAAGCACTACCTTTTTTTGTACAGTATTAGTCTCATCAAAAACAATGTGAATTGACTCTTCTATAACTAGAGTTCTCTTGTTAAAGACTCTATATGCTTTAGAGTTCAATGCATAGTCTAAAAAAATTGCCTTATCACTCCCAGCATCAAATTTTCCCAAGGTGTGTTTTTCATTATTTAAAACAAAACATTTGCATCCAAAACTCCTAAGGTGAGAAATATTTGGTTTTCTTCCTTTGTAAAGCTTATAAGGGGTTTTTGAAATCATGGCTTTAATGGAAACTCTGTTCAAAATGTAAGTTGCAGTATCAATAGCTTTAGCTTAAAAATACTTTGGCAAGTTATTTTCATAAAGCATAGTTCTTGCCATGTCTTTTAAAGTCCTATTCTTTCTTTCAACAACTACATTTTGTTGTACAGTTCTAAGAGTAGGAAAATTATGATCCAAACCATTTTCATTACAAAAATTTTCAAAATTGTCATTTTCAAATTGACCACTATGATCACTCATAACACTAACACTGATAAAGCCTTTTTCATTTTAAACTATTTTTCAACGTTTAATAAAAACTGGTAATGCATCATATTTATGAGCAAGAAAATATACCCATGTATATCTACAGTAATCATCTATAATAACAAAGTCATATGACTTGCCTCTTATACTAGCAATAGTAATTAGCCCAAACAAGTTAACATGTAATAGTTCAAGTAGCCTAGAAATTGATATGACTTTCTTAGATTTAAATGAACTTCTAACTTATTTCCAAAATTGATATGCATCACAAATCTTGTCATTTTCAAATGATATCTTTGGGAGTCCAATGACTAAGTCCTTTCTCAAAAGCTTTGAAATTGTGTGCATACTAGCATGTCCTAGTATTCTATGCCACAACTAACTATCACATACATCTTTGGCAATAAAGCATGATTTATTAGACTTAATTTTATCAAGAAAAATAACATATATATTCTTAATTTTTTTGCCAATGAATGCTACTTTGTTAGTGTTAACATCAATCACTTGACATCCATGGCAATTAAAACATACTCTAAAACCTTTATCACAAAGCTGACTAATACTTAACAAATTTTGTTTCAAACCTTTAACAAATAAACCATGCTTGATTTGAGTCTGAGATGTGTTACCAGTGGTTCCAATTCCTTGGATAATATCCTTAGAGTCATCACCAAAGGAAACACTACCACCCTTGTTTTTAATAAGCTTAGCAAACAAGTTCTAATTGACAATCATGTGTCTTAAGCAATCACTGTCTAAGTACCACGGTTGCCTTTCCTTTAGTTGAGCTTCAAACCATTGATCCTTTTGTCATTGCTCAACCAATAAAACAGATTTTCAGTTTTTCTTTAAAAGTACTCATACTTTGATGGCTCCTTGGGGGTTAGCAATCACACAGGATCCTTATGGAACCCAAATCAATTTGGTTTTAAAAAAGTTTCTATTAATATGATAACATTCATAAGACATATGATCTTTTTGACCACACACATAGTAGTGGTATGGGATAGCATTAGTTTTCCTTCTAAAGCTTGTTTTTCTTTTAAATTCTTCTTCATTTTTTGATTTCAGATTTAATCTTTTTTTCTCTATCAATTTTAAGTTCAACATTTTCATTAGCAACTCTTTGTAATTCTAAGTTTGTGTTTTCCAAATCTAACTTCAAGAATTCAAAATCAGTTTTGGACTGTTCAAGTTCAATTTGAAGCATATTCCTTTGATCAAAAACAGAGTTTTTCTCATGCTTAACTTTTTCAAATTCTTCATTCAATGCAATAGCCTTTTTTACTCATTGTTTTATATTTTAAAGTAAGATTTTCAAATTTAGCATATTGGCAATCATATTCATCTTGTAAATCATCATAATAAATATCACATGAATTAGAAGTTACCTCAATCTCTTCTTTTTTAGCCATCAAGCACAAATTGGCTCTTTCTTTCAATTTTTCTTTTTCTTTTTTTAAGCTTAAAGAGTCACTATAGGACCATGTTGCTGCTACCATTGACTTTTTTGGTTTCTTCATCCTTTTTGATGATTCTTCTTTCGACGTTAGACATTTTGATCTAAAATGTCCCGATTCTTACATTCAAAGCAAATCATCTCATCCTTCTTATTGAGATCACACTTATGCTTATTTTTCTAAGAGATTTTGTAATCTTTCTTGTAATTTTTCCTTCCAAACCTTCTACCTTTTTGTCCTATCAACTTCCTAAACCTTTTGGCCTTCATTGTTAACGCGTCATCATCATCACTTGATAATTTTTCAAGTTCTTTCTCAAGTGTACTAATCCCGAATGTAAGATTTTTCTTTTTCTCTTTTGCTTTTTTCTTTTTTTTCTCTTCTTTTTCTTTTATTTTCAAGTTCATGTGTGATGAGGGAGCCACAAATTTCATCAAGTGTGACAACATTAAAATGTTTGGCCTCTCGGATAGTAGTGACCTTTGATTTCTAACTTTTTGGGAGGCATCTAAATGGCCTTTTTACTAACTCATGTTCAAGGATGATTTTTTCAAGTTGCTTAAACTTTTTTGTAATATTGTTAAACCTATGGGACATTATAGATATATCTTCACCCGATTCCATTTTGAACATTTCATAATTATAGGTGAGTAAGGCAATTTTGAACTACTTTGCTTGTAAAGTCCCTTCATGAATGATTTTAAGTTTTTCTCAAATCTTTTTAGCTATAGTAAAACTAGAGATTTGGTTGAATTCTAAAAGAGTCAGTGCACAGTGAAAAGTGTTGACGGTATTAAAATTTGTTTGGAACTTTATTACTTTAGCTTTAATCCACTCAACTTTGGGCTTAGGCATTTTCTCATCAGTGACAAAACTAAGTGAGATGGGAACATAAGGTCCTTCTGTATTTACATCTCACATTTCATAGTCAACAGCTCTAATGTATATAGACATCCAAATGCTCCAATAAGCATAATTTGATCCATCAAATAGAGGAGGCCTATTTGTGGATTGACTTTTAGCAATTACTAACTTTTGTAAAGCTAGATAGATATATTCCTAAGGATATTAGGCGTTAAATTGAGGGATTGACTCTGATACCACTTGTTGGTCCCGTTGGCGTGTTAAACGTGAATAGCACACAAAATTTTAAGTTCAGCCTTATTGAGTTGTTGAACTTGTAACCAATTAAAGAAAAAAAGATGTAAAGCTTTTAATTGCTAAAAGACACCAAGTAAGGAAGGGTAAAGAGAAGTGTACAATGCAAGAATATTTATAATTGTTCAGTTCACTTATTTTACATCCACTACTCTAATTTCCCAATCAAGGATTTTCAACCCAATTTCACTATGCTAGTGAATTTACAGCTGCCACCAAGCTTTTACAAGTCTAAGCTTCTAACCCAAGCTCTAATCCCTTACAACAAGCTTTAGAGTGCTTCCCACACTCTAATTTTCCAAGAAAGAGAAGAAAAAGAAGTACAATTATGGCACTTTACAATTTTGGAAGGTTTACAATCAAGCTTAAACACTTTTGCTGGATTTAGAAAGAAGGACAAGTATTTTTGGTCAAGGATATTTGCCCTTTTGCTCAAAATGGTTTTTTTTTTTTCTTCCAAATCTCATTTATTTAACCGTTAAAGCTTTTTTTATACTTAGGGAGTCAAATTTTTCTGTTAAGAGCAATTTTTAGTCGTTGGAGATAACTCTGATGCCATTCTAGCAGTTATTTTTCCTTCTAACACTTAAATTCAAATGAGCTGATAGAGTTTGGTTAACTAGTTACAAACAGCTTTAACTAATTACAGCTTCTCTATCTTGTTGTTATGTCTTCTACTCTAACCGATCACAAAAGATTCTAACCAATTAAGAGATCGTTGTCTTCAAGCCTCTCTACTTCAACAGATTGAAGCTTCACATCCTTTAGCCTAACCAATTACGACAAGTTATAATTAATTAAAAATTTTTCAAATTTGTACCTTTTCATTTTGGCCCTTTTTAATAATCTACTATTTTTTCAAACTTTATTTTAGCACTTGAAAGTACTGTGTCCTTATGCTATAATCGATTAACTAGACTTCGTAACTGATTAGCATGACTTTGTTATCAACTTCTAGCACTTTCTTAATCAATTAAGCCTGGTGCTAACTGATTAAGGCTCTTCTGTCTTGCTTTAAAACAATGCCTAGATTTACCTTAACTGATTAAGGCTCCTTGTTAATCAGTTACTAAAGTTTTGTCTTTATTAATCACTTTGCTTTTTCTTTCTTTAATTGATTAACTCTTCTTTAAATTCAGCAAGCTTCTTGACTTGCCTTTAATTTCCAATTTTGTTAGGGGAATTAAACTAAATCCTACACACTTAAATAATAAGGTTAGATATTAATGAATAAGGAATATTTTGTTATTATAAAAAACATATGGAGTCAACAGCTCATAGCCTTGAAGTGCTGCTCAACTCCTTAAAGAAAATTATCAACTTCCTTAGCTTCCCATTTACCTTAGAATTCCTTTAGTTTTGGTACCTTTAAGGTTGTATTTGTTTGTGCGTCAAGCTTGTCACCTTGTGTGACTGCTTTTAGAGACGTGATTTCACCCTTGAGTTCACTAATCTTTTGCTGCATGACTATGAAAGATCATCTCATTCAACTTTATGTCGCAATGCATTAACGTGCCTACCTTATCAAGTAGCCTTTCTCGAAAGTCAACGTCATTGGCCTCCAACTGCTCCATGTTGGACCCAATTTCCTCAAGTTTGTCTTGAATTTCTCCAATGATAACTTCCACCTTGGTGACTCGGCTTTCAAGTGTAGACAAAGCATCCTTCAACTTACCTCTCTTAGCGGTAGCTCGTATTTCACTACCATTTTAGCTTGACATAATTTTGATCTACAGCTAATGCCATCTTTTCTTATTTTTCAAATGTCATATTAAAACATAATGGGGTTTTGATAAAGTTAGTTTTGATACCAACTGATGAAAATAATACACTTCTTATTTAGATTTTAGGTATTCCACTATAAAGAACTAATTGCTTGATGAAAATAAAAGACTACCTAAAATGGCTATTTATAGTGGAATAGCCCATCTAAACTTACTTCAAAGGCAAGTAAAATAAATAACAAATAAGGAAATATTCTAACCTTAGATTTCCTTAGAGTACAAGTAAAGTAAGAGTTAATAAGGATAATTTATGGAAATAATCTCCTCCTTAACTTGTTCAGCAAGTCTCAACCCTTATTCAGTAGCTTAAGTGATGTAGACCCTATGCAACCCATGTGCGGCTCCTTTATGTGGCCTCTGTGCATGTTGCTAGAGAGTGCACAATGTCTGTATGCACTCATGTCTATGCGATGCTTGAGTGCGTAGCTTACTGGTGCACACCTTGTGTGCGCACGATGTGCGGTTTCCCTATCGTGCGGCACCTAAGTTTAAGGTGCTAGGGCGCACAACATGTATGCAACTTTAAAACCCACAACTTGCCTATGCGCACCATAAGTGCGAGTGGCCTTTACATGCATGGGCCTTATGAGCCAAGCCCGCTCGAGTGTAACCTTGCTTGGTTTTCTACGTAGCACCTCAAGTGTGTGGCCCAGTATGGCTATGGGTTGGCAAGAGGAATCCCTATCTACCTGCTAGCTTAATGGTTGGCTAGGTTGGACTCACATGCTATGCCATTAAAGGTGTCAAAATGGGCTAGCCCAACCTAGCCCAACCTAAAGCACAATGGGCAAAGAAAATATGGGCCTGGCCAAGCCAACCCATTTTTTACATGGGTTGTCAAAACCTCAGCCCAACCTACCTTTTGTCAGCCTATAGGCTAGGTAGGGCTAGCTCATTTTTTTTTTTTTGCAAAAAAAAAAAAAACCATTTCCACAATTCTATCTGACAAACTCTTTATCAATAAAATTGTTCCATGATTTAATCCATAAATTGAATAATGAAAAATTAAATGATAAAATAGTAAATACTTGAAAACACATTTCTCAACTATTAAATCCTTAATTTGGTATAGAGCGAACGCATCTTTTCATGAGATTTATTACTGAAATATGAAAAACAAAAAAACAAAGAGCTTAGGTGATTAATTATAGTGGGTAACAAGTTATAAATTCTGGTTTGCTCTGTTTAGTCATTCAAGCTCCATACAAATCCAACAAAATTAATTCATATCATGATAAACTGATAATTGTTGTCAGCATCAAAGGAAAAAATAGGCATTTGGGAGGAGATGGGGGAGAATTGAATGAATATATTCTTTATCACACCTTTGTAGGTGCAACAACAAAAACACTTTCCTCAAAAAAGCAATAAGTCAACGAGAAAACAAAGAATTCACTAACTTTTTTTTTTCATTTTAGATTATTAGGAAGAAAAAAAAAAAAGAGCCTATCAACTTGAAATCAAAAATGTTATGTGCATGAAACTGGACTTTCACCTAAAAGAATGTTGACCCCTTATCTCACCTCTAATGCTCTTGCTCAAGTTTTCATCAACAAAGATCATCAATTCTTTGAAGAATCAAAAACTATTTGATGTCATAATGCAAGGCCTAAAATGTCTAGTGGTAAAAGTAAAAATTCTTAAGGTTCTTCTTCAATTTGGACTTTCATTATTAGGTTGAATATAATTCATTATTGGACTGAATATAAACAAGTCATAGTACATGGAGGCTTGAGTTTATTTTTTCTTTTGGCTCGCAATGTTGGCTCACACTAACCCAGGACAATCCACCGATCAAATAGGCTAGTCCATTTAGGCCCTTTATTATACCCTAACCCACCCCACTTGTAGTCAAAAATGAGTCGATCCAACGGGCCAAGCCTATTTTGACAGGTTTATGTGTCACAAGTACCCAATTACTCAAATTCGTATCCGCATCCATATAAGATAATAATTATATTTCACAATTCACATCCATACAATTAACTAATAATTAAACTTTATAAAAACAAGCATAAAATTAAAATTTAAACAAGAAGTTATTTTAAAAATATCTTAAACAACTTAAATAACTAAAAATGGACAGAATGTCAAGCCCGACCCTAAAATATCTTACATGACATTTATATATGTGACATCATACTTGCATATTAAAATATCTCGAAAAAGTGGATAAAAGCCGGTATTGTGCTTAAAAGTACAATTAAGTCAAATTAAACCTCGAACAAGTTAAAATAAGGATTCTAAAGTGAAATTGGGAATTTCACAGTCCAGGGATGACTAAAAATGACAATTCAGAGTTCGACGACCAATTTGGGGTCAATCGGGAAAATTGACCGATTAAGGGTAAAATAGTCATTTTGCCATTTAAGGATAAAATGGGGATTTTTAGTAAATATTTTGATCACATTTGATCAAGAATAATTATTTGGAGCAAAATATGAGGTTTAGTAGTGAAAGATTTTCAATTCTCGGTATTTTTGAGTATATGGGTAAAACAGTAATTTTGCCTTACCGGGGGCAAAACGTTAAATTCCACCACCAAAACTTGTTAAAAACCAAAGATTTTGTTTATCATTAGAATGGATAAAAATGAGAATAATTGTGGTGGAAAAGTTATTAGCAAAAGTCAAATAATTAAAATTTTAGCCGAATTAGGTGGTGACACTTGGCAAGTTAGGATATTTTATTATTAAAGCATAAAAATCAGCTTATAACCTTCATTTTCTCTCACCAAAGTTAGCCTAAACCAGAACCAAAGGAAAAGAAAAGAAAACAAAGTGGAAAAGCAAAAACCTAGCCAAGGAATCAAGAGATTTCAAAGATTTTTCAAAGATCAAGCAACATAAAGGTAAAATTTTTTTAGTTTTGCTTGAAACCTAGCTTACCCATGCTTTATTTCTTATTTTCCATGGCTGAATATTGAGTTATCATGCTGAAATCATTAAGGCCGAATGGGTATGGAAGAGAAATTGATGTTGGATTAGCTTGATTTTGAACTATGTTGATGTTTAGAGATAGTTAAGCATGTTTATAAGCAAAACCATAAGAAAAAAATTGATTCTCCTTAGTATTCTTCATTGGCCGAACCTGGTGTGTTGAGTATCAATGAGTGATCGTTTGAATTTCAAGAGATATGGTCTAGAAAATGATGAATTAAGGTGAAAAGGTTAAGTAGGAAAAATTACGGTGCTAGTGCACCAAATGACCGAATTTTTCTATAAGGAAATGTGAGGGTTCTAATGCTGAATTTGGTATTATTTGAATGATATTTGGTGAATCAAGGCATTAGAAGAGAAATGGAGCGATTTGGAAGTGATTTGGACATAATTGTCAATTAATCGGGTAATCGGTCGAATTTAGTCGATAACGCGTTTAAGCGATATTCAGACGAATTTTTTCATTTCATATCATGCATTAGTAGTTTAAGTTAGCTTATTTCAACTTAGGGGCAATATAGTAAATTCTTTAATTTTATTCTATGTAAAGGTGGTGAGACTTTCGAAAAAGGCAAGGAAATCGCGCTTGAGGACCATTAGTTCGAGTACACCCGAAATTCAATCTTTTGACAACTGCGAGTGAACTTACTATCACCTCAATTGTCTAAAGTGATTTTTATTTGTTTTGGTAAATTCTATGAAAAATGGACTTCAACGATGAATTTTTATGTTTTATAAATAAATGTGTTAAATGAAATTATGCCATAAATTATTTAGAAATCTACCATGGTTTTGAAAATAGAGTACTGGGAGATCACTGTTTGTTGCATGATAAATTGTATTTTGAAATCAATATGGCTTCTGAAAGTATGGCATGATTGGCTGCTGGTTTATTTTGTTGGAAAATATATGAAATGTTGTTTTCCGTATAGGTTGGATAGAAATAAAATAGCCTAGTCATGCTGCTAAATTTTTGTTAATTTGGTGGATGATTATCTACTGCAGTAGATGGGTTTCCGTGGATCGGCCTATATAGAAGTGGCACAGTAAAACCCCTATATACTTTTATCTCAGTTGTAGAGGCGTGCAGGGTTGTCCTGAGGTATGACAGAGTTCACTTCATGCAAAACCACCACGTGAAGGCGAACTCAACTAATGCCAAAGATCGGCTGCATTTTTGGAAAAAATTATAAATTTGAATAGCCTTGGCAGACTCGTTTAGATGCCTCGGTCAAGGTATCCCAAAGTATGTATTTTATGGCATGAGCCACAATTTTGATAAATCATAAGCCTTATTATTATTATATTTGTTATTATTTGGATGAATTGAAATTACTTACACCGATTTAAATAAGGTTTCATGTTATGAAACCCTTGAGATAAAAAGGTTTTCATTGTCTCCTATTACTCACCTTTAGATATTTTAAGAGATATTTGTTTACTCACTGAGTTGTGTAAGCTCACCACTCTCCCTTCCAACATTTCAGGATTTGACTAGTTGTAGATAGCCGTGTTTGCCGAGGATGACAGTTGATTTTGCAACCTTATCAACAGTAGGTTTTCGTCTTCTTTATTTTTGTATATTCGTGGGCACACGAGTCACTGTAAATGTATCTATACACTTTGTTTATTGGTATCTCAGTATATATGAATTTATTTTGTACTTACGCTATAAAAATTATTTACCGAACACTTTATAAACATTGTTTTATAAGATATTGCAATATTTTATTAAATATTTCTATTATATTCTAAAATTTTCTATTTCCTTTAAAATGAATGTTTTAGTTAAATAAACGTGTCTCTGATTTCAAAATATGTGTTTTCCATGTATTTGCCACGAAATTATCGAGATTCAAAATTTTTTGATAAAAATGACGAAAATGCCCCTGTGAGTCAAAAGTCATTTTATGAATGTTTTGGTTAGGAAAGGACTGGTAATTTGTAAAAATGTGATGTTCAACGACTGTCGCTTACAGGAGAGGTAAGAAAACTGATACGATACCCTTGCGGGGTTTCGATTGGTATTCGGGGTATGGATACCTATCGAGACGTCACGGCGGTTGTCATGGGCCCGATGGGAGTTTCGGGTCGTGACACAGAACATCTTAGAGAAATAAAATTGTGTGTTTTCTCCGACATGACTTTTGAAATCTCTCATTCCTCCTTCTAAGTAATTATTAAGAAATGTAAGTATAGATCCCCCATGAATTCAGATCTTAGAATATGCTCTGCACTTGCCATCATTGATGGACCTTGTGCATCAAAAAGAGATTTGATCTTAAAGACGTCTAAGTATCAATATTGATAGGATTCAGCAAGGAAGATCAATCATTCTAATCTTTGAAGATATCCTTACAACCAAAAGGCTCGTGCCACCCTAGAAGGCTAAAAAAGCCATTTTTTATGACTAGAGCATACTTGTTGTTCAAATTTTCTTCTTTGATCCAATCTATTCTCTTATCTTGCTCCATCTCTCCTTCTATTGGTATCAAAGCCATACTTCTAGATTTATACTTACATTATCTTGATATGACCGAGGAAGGAAAGATTCCTTCAATCATGACCTCTTCTACTAATAAACCAACTGTTTTAATAACGCTTCTATTTCTTTAGATTCATGCCCCTTTAAAAGATCTACATCTAAATTTGACTTTTTATATGAAGTAGATTATGTTCCAAAAGAAGAAAAAACTCAACCTTCTCAACTACTCTTGCTAATCCCTGGTCCACTTATATAAAGCTATCCTTTTCTCTTGTCAAGTTCGTAAAAGCCATCATAAAACACTCCACAAAAGCACCTAAAGAATACATCCAGTCCACTAAAACCTTATTTCACTAAAATGGCAAACGAAACAGTATAGATCAATTTTGATCACTCCCACTTAAAAAAACCCTCTGCACCACTAGTTTTTCTCACAATGTTCATACTCAAACTAGCAAAAGATGAACCTAGTCTAGAACAAGCATTGATTCAAAGTTTTGACCATGAAGGAAGGTCTATCCTCCGCTTCACAAATCCATCCATTAGACATTGTTTGTGGGACATTAGCTGTAATTGTGAAGCATGTTGGAAAGAAAGTCTGAAAGCAAATTACGAACTTGACCATGACTATAAGTCAACTAAGAAGTCAAGAAAGAAATGTTCTAACAAAGGGATGTACAAAAGATATCAAGATAAAGATCATTAAAGAGGATCTCTAGGAAAATATGGATGAAGATTCTAGTATCTAGTCAAATATTCTCCTCCAAAATGGGCAAGACCAAAGCCAAAGATACCAAAGCCCTCACCTTAGAAGCAACTACCTCAAAATCCCTTAAAACCCAATTTACCTTGCTACAAAAGAATTTAAAAGTGGGTTCAGAAACAAAGATGCTATTAAACTTATCAAAAAATCCAAAGATCCCCATTAATTCCCCAAGTTAATGTTAAGAATTTTGAGAATATGGTGCCTTGGAAAGTAAGCATATTCTCATGTTTAATTTTATTAAATTTGTAATAAAAATACATTTTGATAATAAGACAAAGAGTTTGTTTTAACAAAGTATTCATTATGTAGTTATTTAGGTAACATGATGTTATTGAGATATTAAAATACATTTGTATGAAGAATCATACATAAGAAACATGTATTTTAATTGAATCTAAAAATTATTCACAGTCATACAATAAAGTTGGTCACTTTATTGTTTTGAGGCTATAATGTCCAGATTATTTCCAATGAAATTAATGTGATTCACTTCAAAAGAATGATGAGTCTCAAATTATTGAAATGGTTGACTTTGAGTAATAACACTACAACATGAATTGGAATCATGTGAGAATCAAATTTAAGTTTAACCGTTACTTAAATCTTGATCTCACACTTACACATTTGCTTATAGTATAACCGAAATCCTTATGGATAGTGGACTTGTGTTTAATCTCCTCATAATCTTTGATTTACCATGAGCATGATTATCATAAAGCGTTGATCTAAACTCCGTATTTTGAGATTATAATCAAAATGAACATCTTGGAGCATATAACCAAATAATAGAGTTCATAGCACTAACATCACTTCTAGCGATTTTAGGAAGATTGATGATTAATCTGAGCCTAGTGGATTGATGAATTAGCTACTCATCACATCTAGATACTCAAAAGTTTAGATCTAGAGCATTGAATCATTAATTGAATGAAATTTGAGACTATAGGACAAATTGCCATAAAAAGTAAAATGGTAATTTCACCTTTTGTCATTGGATGGTTATGAGGGTTCACAATATAAGGTTTGCAATTTGACAACTAATAATTAATATCAAGTATTGAATTGTTTCTTGTAATTACAGTTAATCTAAGAGTGCAACCATGAATCTATAGTGGAGTAATTTCATGGTTAATAAGCTTGAATTATTTTTAATGAGATTAAGAATAATTCTAAGTTTATTAAAGTTTGAAATATCTATGTCCAAATAGATTCCCCACTTAGCTTAATAGAATTCAACTTGTTTAAGTTGGGATGCATGTTTTAATTTGATTAATTAAATTATGTACAAAAAAGGTAACTTTAACATGTTTGTCTTAATTTAGACAAGAAAAAATGTTTGGTCCTAATTTAGATAAGAAAATATGTTTGTCTTAATTTAAGACAAGAAAAATATTTTTTGTCTTAATCTAGACAAGAAAATATATTCGTCTCACTTTAGACAAGATAAAATATTTTTTTCTTTATTAAAGACAAGAGTTGTCTTAAATTAATATAATGTTAGGAAGATTCTTATAAAATGAATCTAGATATCTATGTCGATAAAATGAGACTTCATATTTGACTATCACTCATTTATTTATTATTAATTATTTATAAATAAAGATGAATAATAATAAAATAAAAGTTATTATTCAATAAGGAATTTTATTTTATCAAGAACTTTAAATGATAGTTAAAGAATTAAATTATTTATTCTTTAATTTTAATTTTGATAACTATGGAGCTTGTTTGATGTTTTCATAACTAAGAGAGACAAAATTGATTGTCATCTTGTAATCTAGTATTCCACACCTTGTCCACTCAAGATTCAACTTGAAAGCATTTTTGAAGAATGAAGTGGTAAACTTGTTTGGTCAAGAAATCATTCATTAGTATGCTGGTGTCCAAAAATAAAAATTTCAAAACAAAAAGTATGTTTTTTGTCCTTACATAATAGATTTTTATTTTTTTTTTAGGACGTGATTATGTTACTTGCAATAAGAATAATGTGTGTTTCTGCTTGTGTAATTGGATTGCTTGCTTTCTTTATAAAAAAAAAAATTTAAATCCATACTTTACACAAGAATTCCCTCCACTAGAGGAATTCAAACACGCATCCAAAATTCCAACTCTGCTTCAAGCAAATGCTATGGGAAGACCAACCAAAATTAGCAAACAACAATTACCTTACTTAAAATTCCTTATTAAAAGGAATTAATCAAAAGGTCAACATTATCCAAGATAAGATCAAAAGCATAAAAGATAAAGTCCACGAAAATACCACGGTCGCTAATGATATGATTAAACTTCTCCAAAACAGACTTAAACATGTCTCCAGAGATTCCAGACCAAGGCATTCCGTTCTAGCAATATATGGAAGAAAAAGATGCAGAGACTCCTAAGGTTGAAATTAAACTCCTCCAAGAAACCAAACGGATTCCGTCCCCAGATAAGAACAATCCATTCCAGTTGATTACTGGAACCTCATCAATCCCAGAAGAACCACCTGGATCACGCATTGAATTTCCACTCCTATCCAAAGGAGTCACGTTCTTCGACCTCTACAAAACTCTCAAAGCTTGAAACGAAGAAGAGGAAAAGCAGAAGAGAAAGGAAACAGCAGAATTCTTTGAAAAATTAGCCTTCCTTAATCAAGTATCCAAACTGAAATAAGTACTAAAGTTGCAACTCGAATGCAGCCTAAACTCGAATATAATCGAGTCGGATACTGACCAATACCCAATTAAAATGTATTCATTATCATCTCTAGCTCCAGTTGCTTTGAACAATCAATTAATTTTTGTGTAATAACCACTTTTTTATGCAATTTATAAATATCCTTTTATCGTTTGAATTTAAAATTTTATAAAAACTGTATGAAAGTATACTTTACAATAGCAAATATCACGTCAACTGTTTTACTTTAACCTTTCAAGTACAGCATTGATGACCTTTTCTCTCCGCTAGCAACTTCATCTCACGCCTTTCACATTTTATTTATTGCATATAATATATATATATATATATATATACACGAAATAAAAGCTGTTAATACAAAGAAATCTTGATTGAGAGGTACTTCGAAAACATTTTATGTAATTTCTATTTTAAGTCTAGTAAGTTGTTGAAACGTGTAACCTTAATAGAGACAATTAAATTGTTGATGTTAAATTCCATTGTAAAACGACATAAAATTGAAACATATTCTTCAAATATAATCAAGCATGTTTTGCCACACCACCAGCCGCCCAAGTCCCTCCTAATAATTGTCAATTCAAATCAAACCAATGTACAAACTTGTCAGTCACTTTGGACCATAAGCCCCACATGCAAAACTTGCATCTTTATGCACTGTATCCTTTTGAGAGCATGCATGGGGTTAAAAATTTTACAAACTCCTAGTGTTCGGTTGCATTGGTGTATGATTACTTAACCTTAAACTACTAGCTACCAACATAAATAAGTGGGGGACAAAATGGAAGAAAATACTACTTCAAAGTGATGTTACCAATGCCGCAGAATTCCAGAAGGCAAGTAAATTGGTCAAAATCTGTGATGAGATGAAACAGCTTCTGGGCTAAAATGCTGGCAATTTTTGTGTTCAATTAGTGGGCCTGTGCTTCAAGAAGAATGTTTGTGGCAGCGTTGACGTCATTTCTGGCATGCACAAGTGCCTGCCTGGCTGAGTTCCGATCAAACCCCATTGACACCAGGGTAGCAATGGAGTCCTCTGGCGGCTCTATGGCTGAAGGTGCAGCAGTAGATGGATAGGTTCTCTGAAGCCAAAAGAATTAATGCGTTAATTTACAGAAAGTAAATTATCCAGGCAGAACTCAAACTGCATCAGGGAATTGATGTAATCCACAGCAAACCTTCACATGTATCAGTTTTGAGAGAAGGAAAATTCTTTATATCCAGTGTTCAACCAGGCTAACTGTTTACCAGAAACGTAATTCAAAAATAATTTCAGCTAAATACAGGAAAAGGCCTACTGCACCCCAAAAGTCAATAACATTGACTCCACCTAAAAACTGTTTTCTGTTTCCTTTTTCCAATAATTGAATTTGAGGGCGGTTAACCGGCTAGGAGGTTTTTATGAAGCAAGCTACTAGCAACCCTACTATAAATTGCCATTTTAGACTCATTAGGCAGCTGTATTGTATTGAATTATTCTGTCTGAGGTTTTAGAACCTAAACTCTAGGCATTTTGTTCCTGCTTTGATATTGCATCAATTTTAGCCTTTTTTCTAGTTTTCTTTTCATTGACTTCTTATTATCTTGCTGGGTTGAATCGTTTTAAGATGGGAGTGATTCGTTTAAAGATGCTCAACAATATGCTTTTATGGCAGAAAAGAAAATGAGACGCTACAATGCAAGGAGGCAGGTGTATGGTCAGAGTGGCATTATGTTGCAGGGTAATAGTAGCACTTTTCAAGGATTTCGGAACCATTAAACCTCTCAGGAAGGCAAGTTGGGGGAGTAACAAAAAGGAATAATGCAGAAACTAATGGAGAGCATAATAGTTCTTGTTTTGGTGCTTCTAAGGCAGGTAACAAGTCCCAAATTCAACGTTTTAGTTGTGAAAGAGGAGATACCTCCTATCCTTGTCCACAAAGAATGGTAAATCTTGCAGAATGTGAAGAAGGCTTAGAAGAAGTCGACTTTGCACCCTTTAAAGGAAGCTAAAAAAAAGCTGGTTGTTATTTGGGCAGTAAGGTAAATGCATTTTTATCCTTAGAGGAGTTTGAAGCTCAAAGTAGAGAAAGCGAAAATGACCAGAAGGGTGAATTACCAAAGCATCCCTTTGAAGTGCAGCATTTGTTAGACAGGTTTAAGGAGTTGGTCAGTGAGAAATTGCCATCAGTTTTACCACCAATTAGGCATGTTCAACATGCTATTGGTTCGGTTCCTGGGGCTTCATTACCAAACGTACCAGCTTATAGAATGCCTCTGTTGCAATGAGCTAAGATGCAAAAACACACTGAGGGAGATGCTTGCTAAGGGTTTTGTTCAGCAAAGCAAAAGTCCTTGTGCTTGTCCAACCTCACTTGCTCCTAAGAAGGATGGTTCATGGAGGATGCGTGCGGACATCCGTGCCATCAACAAAATTACAGTCAAATATCGGTTTCCTATTCCTTGGTCAGAAAATATGCTTCATCAGTTGGCCGTTCTCTGTTTAAAAAGTGGCTATCACCAAATTAGACTGAGTGGTGATGAGTGTAAATCAGCCTTCAAGATGCCCAATGGACTCTATGAATGGTTACTGACGCCATTGGGTCTTTCTAATGCTCCAAGCATAATCATGCCAGTTATGACGGAGGTACTCACACCTTTCTTGAACTTATTTGGGGTGGTTTATGCTGTTGACATCTTAATTAATTATAAATCTAAGAAATAACACTTGACATCCCTAAGGCAAGTTTTAGAAACTCTTCTTAGAGAGACTCTATATAAATTTGAAGTGCGCTTTCTTGTACCACGAGGTTGTGTTTTTGAGTTTTATTGTCGACCAAATCCAAAGAAAGTGTGTGCCATTAGGGAATGGCCAACACCTAAATCAGTCAAGGAGATTCAAAGGTTTCATGGGTTAATCTCATTTTACAGGAGATTCATAAGGAGTTTCAGTTCCATTATAAGTCCTGTAACTGAAAAATGTGATGCTTAAAAAATGACAGCTTTGGGTGGTCAAATTCTACACAAAGAGCATTTGAACAGATTAAGGTTTCGATGACAGAGGCACCATTTCTGGCACTACCAGATTTTGAGAAGTTGTTGTTGTGGAGTGTGATGCTTCACATGTTGGAATTGGGGCAGTTCTCAATCAAAGATGGAAGGCCAGTGGAGATTTTTAGTGAGAATTGTCAAATAAAGATGACCAAATTTGATAGAGTCCGAAAACCCTCCTGAGCTGACCTGAGACCATTTGATCCAAATTGACTAAAAACAGTCAAACACCCAAAACCAATAGAAACCCGAAGTGACCTGAACCCACAACCACCCAGAATCCAAGACCAATTGGATCCAAAACATGTAAAAACCTGAATTTGTAATCCAAAAAGACCCCAATTGTGATTAAATGATTTTTTTTAAACGAGTAAAAGAATAAATGATACACTTTTTTTCTTAAATATAATTTTAAATTTTAAAAAATATATTATTTATAATTATTATACAATTTTATTCTCCATTTAATGGAAAAAACGCAAAAATGGCTAGATGTTAAGAATTATATCAATTAGTTTTAAATATCAAATTTTGGGTTTCTTATAATTTGTAAGGATTAATATTACCTATTGAATTATACATTTTTATTAAGTTAGTATTCTTTATGAGAGATTATTTGTACTCTTTTTAATAATATCCATTATTCACTCCAATTGGACATTTGTCTAGTTGATTCTATCTAGGGTTAGTATTTATAATTTGTGTCCAAATCAAAAATGATACTTAGATATAAGAAGAAATTTTTCAAAGGTTGAAATATATTCAAAAGTTATAATGACTGAAAAGATAAAATAAAAGCACATAAAATATTGATAGTGAGTGTATAGTATAGATAAAACAAAAGTATCATTTATATTTATACAAATATTTATCAATTTTTTTAAATTTCAAATTTTCTTTAACATTTTTATCTTAAATTTGTTGAATTAATCAATGATATTGACTTGACATCTATTACAGAAAAAATTAATTATTTATAACATTCGAATTTACAAAAATGTCTACAACTCATATGAATCCCAAACTGTACCAAAACCTGCTCAAGCTCAATGCAATCCAAAACTGACATGGTATGAACGCGAGATGGCCTGAACCCAATATGATTCGAATTCAAAACAATATTAACCCAAGATGGACTGAACCTGGAGTGAACCCAAACCCAAAAACAACCTAAGTTGAACCCGCCCAATTGCCACCATTTCAGTCAAACACCAGATGGCACTATTCCACCTACAACTCAGTGTTTTATGTGGTGGTGAAGGCTATACATCATTGGCAACATTATTTAGCCTATAAGGAGTTTGTACTTTATTATTCCGATCATCAAGCTCTATGTTATTTGAATTTTAAGAAGAAACTCAGCAATCGTCATGCTAGATAGGGTGCTTTTCTTGATAAATTCAAGTTTTTATTGAAGTATAAAACTGGGGAGTCCGATATAGTGGCAGATGTATTGAGTAGATGTTTTTTATTGCTAAAAGCATTAAGCACTCAAGTTACTGGCTTTGAAGAATTGAAAAAACCAGTATCAAAGTGATCCATGTTTCAGTTGTGTTGTAGAGGAATTGAACAGACCAGCTAGAGTAGAAAAGCTGCCATACCGGTTGTGTGAAGGTTTTTATTCAAAGGCAATCAATTATGCATTCCAAAGGGGTCTTTATGAGAGTAGATCATAAGAGACCTTCGGGGGAGTGGATTAGGATATTTTGGTAGAGACAAAACCATGGCAATGGTGGCTGATTGATATTATTGGCCAAAGATGCGTAAAGACGTGGATAAATAGGAGAAGAGATGTTCAGCTTGTCAGTTTGGGAAGGGTTTTGTATACAAGTTTGTACACTCCTTTACCAGGGCCCTATAAGTTCATTTGGGTATGGAATTTGTCCTAGGGCTGACAAAGACTACAAAAGGATATGACTCCGTTCTTGTTGTAGTTTCATACCATGTTTTAAAACCTCAAATGCTACACATGTTGCTCACTTGTCCTTTAGAGAAATAGTGAGGCTGAAAGGTGTTCCTACATCTATAGTTTTGGACAGAGATGTCAAATTCATGGGGCACTCATAAAGGACTTTGTGGAGGAAGTTCAAACTGAATTAAAGTACTCTAGCACTTGCCATCCACAAACAGATGGTCAAACTAAAGCAACCAATAGGAGTTTTGATAGCTTGTTAGGGTATCTTGTTGGAAAGCATCTGAAGACTTGGAACTTCATTATACCACAAGCTGAATTTGCGTACAATAATTCAGTTAACAGAACTCTTAAGACGCACCAAGCTGCTTATGGGCTTAAACCACAACATGTACTTGATTTAGTGCCATTGCAACAAAAAGCCTGCAATACTGATGATGGAGAGGCTTTTACTGAACATATCAGACAAGTGAATGAGGTTAAGGATGCCTCGAAGGGCAACAATGAAACTTATCCCACTGTTGCCAATCGACATCAACAGGAGAAGGAGCTTGAAGAAGGTGACTTTGTGCTTGTGCATTTAAGGCAAGGGCACTTTTCAAAGGGAACTTATCACAAACTTAAGTCAAGGAAGTTTTGACCATGTAAGGTGTTCAAGAAAATGAGCTCAAATGCCTATTTGATTGAGCTGCCCTCTGAGTTACAGATCAGTCCTATACTCAATGTGTCTCATTTATATTCATTTGAGGAATTTGATGGGGAAGTGGCTACCAATTTCTGAACAAGTTCATCAATTTCCTACCTCCCAACAAGATGTTATTGAAGATGTGTTAGATGCTAAGGAAGTAAAGTCTCAAAGAGGGAATCAGCACAGGCGATTTTTAGATGAGTGGTTGGGTACACCAGCTAGTGAAATTACTTGGATTACTTTAGATGAATTAAAAAGGACTGATCCAGAAATCTATGCTGAAGCTGCCAAAATTTTCACTAATGAGGAGGGTCTTTTGTCAACCTGAGGAGATCAATGCAGGAGCCTTCCTAAATTTATCTCAATTGGTTATCTTATTATGTTTTCCTTTAGTTTATGGTGAGTAAATTTAATGATGCAGCAAATGGCAGTCATACCCATTTCACCAATATTAGAATTCAAAAGGGCTGTTAGAGTATGATAACCTACTGCGTGGGCAATTTTGCTCTGAATAAATTGAAGATTTAAACTTTGACCAACAAATGAAGTAAATGACTCAAAAATAGTTATTTCATACATTAAGTACAATTCCAATGAATTAATATGAAAACAAATGCTATCAATAAGCAATATAAGCAGTGGATGCCAGTTTATGGCTTCCCAGCATAAGATATTGTCATATTCTCAACCTTAGAAGAATGCATGACTTTATGGATGAACCTAAAATATATCAAATGTTACTGAATACTACCCCAAACCAACCATTAAGCATGTTGCTTCAGGCAATATCATAACATCAAAATGTACAACATTCAAAACATGCTATAATATGGAGCAGTTGAACACCACAAAGATTGGCATGCACCACAAAATGCAAGATTCATCAATCAAATGCTTCAAAAAATATATATGAGTTATACACAAAATCTCAGTTCCTACTCCAGTTCCAGCTTAGAATTCCAATCACATGCCATCTTGTATACAAAGTCAACAAATATACATGCTTATGTCAGCCTCTGTGAATTGCCAATAATTCTGTTTCATAGCAAATATATGTTATAAGAAACTGCAAAAATAAAAGCATTCAACTAAAATACTTGCCTCTACGTGGCGGGTTGTGTAGGAAGGTACATTTCCTGCAAGATTCCTTGCTGGTGCTGTAGGTGGGTTCCCCGTAGAAGGCCAAGAAAGCCGTGAAAACAAGGACGTAACAAACTCAGGGAACTGTAATCAAACAATGAATTACTTCAACAAGACTTGAATTAATGAACATACTGCAGCATATGAACTGAAAATGATACTACAAAATGGACTGAACAACTACATAGTGGAAAAAGTTAAATATTACCATTCTAGCTCAATTCCACAGCAACGCTTTTACTTGGAAAAAATAAATTCAGAATTACAAAAGCTTCAAGAGCATTCACATCTAGTCACAATAATTTCAATTTGTTCACTTTCACTGTCAGATCTTTAGAATTGCAAAAAATTTAACACTTCTGTTCAAAATTGTTAATAATCAGACAGAAAACAATGTCTTCTCCTATTTCATTCTATTTTAATTATCCTTCTGATTCAACAATTACTTCCTGCCTATTTAAGAAAGAAAAAGGTTGCATTTTTAGTTCACCCCGTATTAAACCATTCAGGAGGATTTGGTTATATCCATTATGATAAAACAAGGTTCAAATTAAGTAAAATGAAATTGTTGAGCTATATAAAAATAAGGTAAACTTTTTTAATTGGTCCATGTACTCAAGGCAAATGTTAATTATAGTCTCTATACAAGAATTTCAGCACATTGAGTCCCTCTAAAGAAATGTTGATGTAACAACAATCACTAACACCATGAAAATGAGAGCTGATGCATCATTTTGGACAATGACATGTCAAGCCAAATGATCATACTTTGGCCACCATGGACTCTAAAAAAAAATCAATAATTAAATTTGACCTAAAAAGATTATATTAAAATAAGGTAAATTTTTTCAATTGGTCCCTGTACTCAAGGCAAATGATGATTTTAGTCTCCATACAAGAATTTCAGCAAATTGAGTCCTTGATCTAAGGATGATCACTGACACCATGAAAATGAAGCTGAAGTGTCATTTTGGACAATGACATGTCAAGCCAAATGATCATACTTTGGCCACCATGGACTCTTACAGCCCAAAAAAAATCAATAATTAAATTTAACCTAAAAAGGTTCCGTTTTCTTTATTCTTTCTTTTTTTCTGTCTCATCTCCATATGCCTCTCCCTTTTCTAATTAACCCACATATCCAGTAAACATCCACGGCATAAACTCTCAAACAACTTCGAACTCCATTACCAAATCAAAGAAAATTAGAGCAACAGAGGCAATAAATGAAACATAATAGAAACCAATTTTAGATTCTACTTGGAATAGAATACATCAATACACCAACCATGTACTTGTGGCACCACCTTTGTCACTTTTAGGCATGTACGAGTGCAACAAAAGCATAACAGAAACAAAACATAAAACAAAATCTGCCAATTCTAATTCATTTTGCCAAAAATAACAAAGCTGGATACACACACACACACACACACACACACACACACAAAGCCAGATTGCAGAAGAAAAAATTTAAAAAAACTGTTCTAAAATCTAATTTAAATCTCAAAACAAATGAAACCAGAAAAATATCCTCATAAATTACTCAAACTAAAATTATGGAATATTATCTTCAAAAAAAAATATGGAATATTAGTTTATATGATAGAGAGAAAAATAAACAAGTAATCAAGAACCTGATTTGATCTAAGAGGAAGAAAAAGCTGTCAAAGCCTGTGGAGAGTTTATGCAAATAAACACCAGTAATTGCATTACTTTTTGGCTTATCCAGCAACTACTTGCAATTGGATAAGAGAGAGAAAGTGATAGATGAAGAGACAAAAGGACAGGTAAATCTGAAGCTGCAAATTTTGGTGAGAGATTAGATTAAGAGAGTAGCAACTGCTGGGTGCCGGATTTAGTGCTGGGTGGCCACATCAGTGACCCAGCCGCCCTAACCAGTGTCTAGCATATCAGTCTAGTGTGGGATGCTAAAGCTATGATTTTTGGTGACAAATCAGAACAGATGTGAGAAGAGACAGGAAAGGAGCGCAGAGACAGGAGAAAGAGAGAGGAAGGAGATGAGACAGAGAGTAGATGGGAGGATGAAGAGAGTCGCAGCTGTGGGTCCTGTTTTGTAGCTGGATGGCCAGATTGGTGACCCAGCCACCCTAACTGGCATCTTGCATAACAGGGTCATCAAAGAAGAAAAGAAGAATTTGACCTAAAAATAACTGTTTTAAGTTCAAGGTTCCACATACTCTTTTCCCCTGCTTTTTATCTCTCAAACTCAAAGGACCCTCATTTTGATACCATACAATTATACCAACCCAGATAAAACATTGTGCAAAGCAAGCACACATGCATGCAAATACCTTCACAAACACATAACTTCGCTACTCCTTGAAAAGTAGAAAGTTTATGAGCATCGCTAAGAAAATCTTATGCCAATGGGTTTTATTATTGCTGATCCCTTGCATGGGACCATTTGTCAATGGGTTTACTACTGAAATGTAGCCACCATTACTGCAGTCAAAATCATATTGAAATGTATGGCTTGGATGAAAGTTCTACAAGAATGTATTTTGTCCCCATGTCTCCAAAAAAGGAAAGTAAAAGAAGCAAAATTTTCCAACTCAAGTATCAGATGGGAAACAACCTTAGCCCTGCGGATGTGAAAGACGTTTAGACGATATAATGAACCAGCAAGGATGCCACATATCCCTGGCAAGAGAGATCTTTTCCAAGACGATAGAAGAAGCTGCAAGAAAAAAACTGAAGTTAATCATTAGGCCTCAAGGTAGAAGGTAAACAATAAGCAGTAAAACTAATTGCTCGCTGTATACCTGAAGACCAGCTAGATATATGAAAGACTTATCGGAGAAGCGAACACCTAATATACGAAACCATGTTGAAACTGGGATGTCAAAATAAAATGGTACATATGAGGCAAATATGAGGCCATAAGGTCCAGAAGTGAGCAGGTTAGCTGTGGGATCTGCAAATATTAAATATCAAGTCAATTTCCCATCAACATCACCAATTCAGCACAGAGAACTAGAATAGTTAACCATGCATACAAACGATAATGAAAACCATACATGCTGATGTTTAAAATCTGTCTTCAATAAAAATTTAGAAAAAAAAAACAAACAAAAAATTATTTTCTTTGAAGCCAAGATATAAAAGCTAGATCATGAGCTATCGACCGAGTGTTTAACACTACTCAACAGGTAGATTATTATGGTTACTTTATATGGTAGCCAATAAGGCAATGACAAAGAAGTAAGTAGTTTAATCCCAAAGACCAACTTCTATTCACTGCCTAACGACCCCTATCCTACCAAATGATACTTAGAAGAACCTGTAAGCAGAAGATTTCCTTAGAATTTCCCTAACTACATATATGGAGTTTTTTTCTCTTCTTTTTTTTTTTTTTTTTTTGTTGTTTTTTAAGGTTCGTTGTCTACTAGCATATTTCTAATCATCCATTTGGAAAAGAATTTTGAATCCTGACTCGAAAACTTATTACCAAAAGAAAAAAAAAATTAGAGAAACTGAGACAGAAAACATAAGCAGCCTGAAATATTAATGTAAAATAAACTTATATTAGAAAGAACATGGCATGGAATGATATGACAGTGCATACCTTTAAGAATAGCTAGAGCCATAACCTCAAAGAAGAATGAAACCATTACCGAGAACAAGATAAAGACCTGCATAATCAGGGCAGACAAAAAATTACATGGAGGAAAGAAAAAAGAGCACATACTTTAGTTTCTGCATGAGTATTAGTTGCCAGTTTAAAAACATAGGAGGATCAAAAAATAATTCAAACTGATAATCTCTTCAATTGATAATATTCACTCTCATATATAGAATATCTGAGTGCTATCATCAAGATCTATAGATGCAGCTCGCTCTATTAATTTCATACAAAATTCAATGATCTTATAGAATAACTCCTCTGGAAGGGTTGCCATGGTTAAGTGGCTGACTAAGTTTTACAACACTGGACAATTCATGTTGTCTTTGGCAACCTAAATTTGGGTTTGGATTTCAAATTTCTGAATTTAGAAATCCTTTGTATATAAATAAATCAAGGATATGAAATCCTACATTTTCATCAAAGTCCAATTCACTGTTCGGATAACTTTAGACTTTGATTTGAATTCAAATTAATATTTTTATTCCATTATACAAAGAATTAATTGACGTGGTAATACAATCAAACTATGCCAATAAGATCTCTTCTCTCTTTCCCCTATTGCTTCCATCTCTTTTTCTTTTGATTTATCACCACTTTATGGAACTGAAACTCTCTCTCTTCAACAGTCCAGTTTCTCACTCTAGAACACACAAAGTTCCACAGAGAGAGAGAGAGTTACTTCACTTTAGACAAAAGGAGTTCAGGAGAGCGAGGGGAGAGAGATGAGATCAAGAAGATAATGCTTAATTGAAACATAGAAAGATCAAAGACGGTGGGATGGATTTGTTTAAATACTAGTCCCAGAACAAATTGTAAATCCTAAAATTTGCGCTTTTAAAATCCTTGGCAGATTTAATTCAAATACAAATCATTGTTGTTTAGAGAGCAAACAAAGAATTTGGAATTTAGAATTCATATCGCATTTCAAACAATAAATAAACCACATAGCATGGGATTAAAGAAGATGATAAAATGAAAAAGAAATACTTTTTGAGGACTCTTCACAAATTCCATAAGCAATTTCAGTTTCCTCTTACATCTCAAATTTATGAATCAAATAAATTAATCTTTCATATGGTAATTTCTCCATCAAAAGATATTTGTATAAACCCCAGTTGTTGATTCATCTTTTAAAAAGAAAAATCATTTGATTCATAAATTTCAGATATATGCATACCCAGTTTCCTTTTACACCCCAAATTTGTCATAAAACTTGTAGGTTTACACTTAAAGAATAGAAGAATCATATTGTTGATTACTTTCCTCTTTAACAGTGGAGAACAGTACTCCCATCTCATGGAATATTTTAGCAGTTAAAACCAAAAACGGATTAATATCACGACCAACACAGGAAAATGAATAATCTTTTCATAAAGATCAACCAATTAACAGTCCTTCAGTACAATCTGAATAGATGAAATCAAGGCAAAGGTTTCAAGAAATAAATCTCCATCTAGAGAAGAGAATAACTAATTGAAGAACATGGACAATAAGTGCATAGGAGAAATTAATGTAGGTGATATCACTACTTGCTGCAACAATAGTTAATGAGGGAGAGCTGCCAGTGGTAGCAGCCCGTGATTGAAGGTGGTTGTCTCTACTTAACACCGATTTAAAGGGAAATGTTGGTCATAACTTTTCTTCCCTCCTGGGAAATTTTATACTATTTTCATGAAGAATAAAGAAACTGAGCCTTAATAGTTTCCAATTTCTTTGCACAGGTGGTGTACAAACCAATTTTCACCAAAACCAATACATAGCTCTCTCTAGTTCCATTCTGCTCCAATACAGCACTGTGCTATGATGCAGCAGCTGCACTTGCCCAGCTTGGACAGTTCCACCTAAAAGTCCTATTCCAACCAATATACAAACTTGCCTACTTTTCCAGATCTCGGAAGAGAGGGAAATAAAAAAAATTTAAAAAAAAAACACCAAATCAAAATTAAGTCAGTAGCAAATAAGGAGTTGTTGCAACTTCCTGCAGTTTTGTAGCTTCTTTCCATGGCTATTACTGGGAAATCAGAAGATGTGATGGTGGGGTAGGTTGGCATGTGAGATTAGGTATGTCGATGTGAGCAAGAGAGACAAAAAGTATGATACAGACTAAGAGACAGTGATTGTTAGTAAAAGAAATGACATCAGAAGAAGATCCCTCATGTCATGTGGATGTTTTACTTATACCTAGGCTGATATTGAGTTTAATGTCATGTCAAAATAAACTTGAACAAAGTAAACCTAAATTTCAACCGCACAATGCAAGCCCAAAGATTTGTAGCCAATTTGATTCAATAACAGAAGCCCCCATGAAATTTAAAGAGCTAAATTACAATGAAAGTATTAAAAATGACTAAATTTCTGTAAATTATGCTACAAATACCACTATCTCAAAACGGTGAATCAAAATGCCATGGTATGTAGGAAATACCATTCCCAGAAACAGAAATGTTAATTTGTATGATACTGACAACAACCTTGGACAAATCATCAAGCAAGTAGGATTTCAAAACGTGAAGAAATTTATGTTTCACTTCCAATCATGCCACATTTTGCTAAAGAGTTATGTTTACAAATTTTCTTTTCATTTCATTGTTAATTCTTTTTTTTTTTTTAGTATCCTATTACATTTCAATTTCACCTTTTTCTTAACACAACAACGAACAGCATTCTTTCAGGTGTTTCTATTCTTTTTGCACGGCAGAGCCCCTATTAATAAGGCCTTATGAATATCAGTAAAGTTTGGTTACCTCAACGTACTTCATCAGAAACATACATTCGGTAATATAAGTTTAACTCTCTGGATTTTGGGTGTAACATTTAAGACAACACAACAGAATGGACTAGCACAAACAGCATGATCACTCACTGAGTACTTGTTCGAACCAATCTGTCTCTCAAACACCCTGAAGTAGTATAGTAGGTAAAGTCCAAACATCAGTTCTGGAGTGGATGAAAAGGCAAAAACCGATGCAATTAACTTCCATATGCTAAGTTTTCTGAAAATATCCTGTCATAAAATTGAAACGATCCAATAAGAGTTATACACAATAAATTGAAGAGCACAAGGCATCTTTGACTTCCCAAAAGTAAAATAAATAAACGCAAGATCATTAAACTGATTAGCCATTTACAACCTAGAAGTACAAACAATATTTTATTATCATTTAATTTTTATATCTTTTGCTGCTTGACAGTAGAGTTCAGCCCAAATCTCCTCACAATTCCTCCCCTCCCCCTCCCCCACTTTTTCCCATTTCTGTGAAAATGACCATTGCTTTACCATCTGACTTTATTCTCTCACAACAATCCATAAAATTACTTTCCACGAGACAAACTAAGCTTTGACAATGGGAAGCATATTTCCTGAATTTGTTTTATTCAGCATATAAACACTTAAACTGTGAAGAGGGACATAAAAGAAGGAATACCCCCTTTGGTTTCACTTATCTAAAATAAAATGCGCCGATGTCTGTACACTCAACAAATAACAAATTGACAGCATTCACAATACTTGTTTAAATGTCTCAAAACAACAAAAGTTGCATCAACAACTTTGACATCAATTCTTATTCCTAAAGAGGGACACAAGGATGATTTACAGTAGTAAAATACTATTATCACGTATAGATTGACACATTCAGAGAAGATAAAACATGCTCTATTAATTTCTTCTGGCTAACAAGTTGGGCCACCTTAACCTTAAAAAGAGAGTAGAATATAAGCCTGTTTTCCGCTTGCCCTCACTACAAAAAATCATAAGCGGTTACTATATCATAATTTTCTTCCAATTCTTCAATTATTTTATTTGTATGCTTGCCAAATAAGTTTCAAAGGATATGGTCTTAAATATAATATGAAGCAATATGATCCGAATAGCCAATCCTATCTAGTGGGGAAAGAAGTAAAGTCTGAGTTAACAGTATGTCGATATACTATTCCTCTTCTAGTTCATAGAATGTCAGCACATGATACTGACCTCTACTGGATATCTCAATTCTCAAACATCAATCATATCAATGACATAAAATTACTTGATTTTGAACCAACTTATGAGAGCAACATAAGAAGAGGAACAACTCATTCATAATTCAATATAATCCATACCGTTGATTTCTTGTAACGTGAATTTCATGTAACTTGGAATTTTGCATTACAACAATATCTCAACGGCCTAATATCTTTACCGTAAGATTACTAGAAACTAATTATAAATCTATGAAACATCTAATAATGTGCAGCAACCAGTCAATTTAGAAATCATTATGTTAACCACGTCTCAGCAATGCCATCCCTCAAACGAGGGATGATAAAAACAGAATGAAACAAAAAAGGCAGGATCTGAGATTAATCAGTATGACTATTATAAAAAAAAAATACACGAAACAGATTTGTAATTCAATATTTAGAAAAGCAATGGCCAGTCCTTGTAAATTAAAAGAAACAGAAACACGAGAACTTATACTGAAATTTAAATGGTAAATAAGAAATACAAGATAGAAAACCCTACAATATCAAATTCAGAAAATAAAACAATAACAAAAATGCTACAACCTGAATTCACATTGAAAAGTAAACTTAAAGACGTAATAAAAGTCAACCATCTGGGGATCCTATATAAAACATTTGAATTAAGAAAAGAAGGAAAACCTAGAAACAAACAATCGACCCAGATTCAAAGCTACAACTCTTAAACGTAAAAGGCAAAACAAGGATTACCTGATAGGACAAACCAAGCTTGAAAGAACGGCCTTGGATCCCAAAGAATACGGTGAAGAGAGCACAAGCAATTAGAAAGCTTCTAGTCACTGGAGCATTATCTGCAACCACAAACCAAAAAAATAATAATAAAAATAATCATGATCATCATATTTTCAAGGAAAATGAAAAGGTCATGGTAAAAGCCTAAGAAAATAAGAAGAAGAAGCAGAAAGACTTGTACGCACTGAAACCGGAGGGGCCGCCGTTCATCTTTCAAAAGTTGGTAGGAAGGAGGAAGCAACGACCTCTGCTTTCGAATTTCACCTTGTTATATAAAAATTTCTATAAGCTTATAATTTGGAATTTTTTCCCTTTTTGTCTTTGGTTTGGGACGGAATTACAGAAACTAGAGTCGAGTCGTCTCCCCCTCTCCCTCTCACCAAAAACGAAAAAGGAGTTCTCTCTCCGTCTGTTCCTTTTCTAGCTTCCCCTTTCTCTTCTTTGAATTTTTATGACGGCAATGCTCATTTTTACATTCAATATTTATTAAAAAATTTTAATTTAAGATTCAACATTTTATTTGTATCAAATTAAAATGTAAGTTTCCTTTTTCATTGAAACAAAATTAATTAAAAATAATAATGATTATCCTTAATGAAACTTATTTATGAAGAGTTATCCTTGAACTACAATCTTAAAACTATTAATATAATTACTAATTGTTTTTTCATCCATTTTCTGTATTGAGAAAATTATAGAAATAAAAGATCGACTTTTAAAATTAAAAATTTGATTAATTTTAGATCCTCCTTGTTTTGTTTCTCATTGGAACTTTTAATTAAGGGAGTCCAATTAAATTTTTTAAAGGAAATTATTTATATTTTGCTTTTGTAATAGTCTTTTATTCATTAAACTAAAAAAAAAATCTCACCACAAGAGTTACTTTTTATTTTTATTTTATGCTAAATACTTAAATAAGTTTTTGAATTATATTAAAAAAATAATTAAGCTTATATCTTTTTATTACATTCAATTAAATCTTTAAATTTTTATTTTAAATCAAATAAGTCTTTTTTATTGACATTGATTTTCATTATTCAGCTTTCAAAATGAATATAGCATAACTGAAATAGAGATGTCAACGGGTACCCTATTATAGGATACCCGCGAGTATTCGACCCGGTTATACCGGGTTCGAGTACCGTATAATCGGATTAGGGGCGGATTCGGGTATTGATTTCACTACCCGAATCGGGTTCGGGTAGGGTTTGGGTATTACACTACGGATACCCGCTACCTAAACCCGATTATTTATTTATCGGGTTTTCGCGGCTACCCACTCCAAACCCGTTTAGATATCCATTTAATTACCCGTTTAATTCTTTACCGGGTTTCGCGGGTACCCGCATTAAAACCCTTTTAATTACCCATTTAATTAATCAAATGGCAGAGTAAAATGTAAGTGTGGTGACTCGAACCCAGACCCTCCTAAGCCTCCACCCACAGCCTCTACTGTCCAGCCAAATTGTTTCATCTGATATATATAAACAAAATATTATATTTAACATATAGTTAGTTAAATAACTAATGCAATTATATGAATATATATAAATAAAAAATTATTAAATTATTAATTATGTTTTATATATTAATATGAATATCATATCATAAAATTATGATTATTAATTAAATTGTTTAAAAATAATTTTTAACTCATCACATTGAGTACTAAATTCTATATTGAATAATTAATGTGCAACAACTACAAGTATTAATTATTGAAGCCAATGATACCATAAAATGATATCAAATGATATCAACCTCTTCTAAAATAATGTGTTTGTGCTTCATGTTAATTGAAAAACATAAAATTATGATTATTAATTAAATTGTTTAAAAATAATTTTTAACTCATCACATTGAGTACTAAATTCTATATTGAATAATTAATGTGCAACAACTACAAGTATTAATTATTGAAGCCAATGATATCATAAAATGATATCAAATGATATCAACCTCTTCTAAAATAATGTGTTTGTGCTTCATGTTAATTGAAAAATATAAAATTATTATTATTAATTAAATTGTTTAAAAACAATTTTTAACTCATCACATTGAGTACTAAATTCTATATTGAAGAATTAATGTGCAACAACTACAAGTATTAATTATTGAAGCCAATGATATCATAAAATGATATCAAATGACATCAACCTCCTCTAAAATAATGTGTTTGTGCTTCATGTTAATTAAAAAACAAATTATTATTATAAATTAAATTGTTTAAAAACAATTTTTAACTCATCACATTGAGTACTAAATTCTATATTGAATAATTAATGTGCAACAACTACAAGTATTAATTATTGAAGCCAATGATATCATAAAATGATATCAAATGATATCAACCTCCTCTAAAATAATGTGTTTGTGCTTCATGTTAATTGAAAAACATAAAATTATGATTATTAATTAAATTGTTTAAAAACAATTTTTAACTCATCACATTGAGGAATGAAATGAAAGGTAAATGAACTCATTATACTTTTATTTCATTTGTTTTCTTTAAAAAACTATCTATTATCCTAAATGTTATATATTCTTATTTTTTTTATTTGTGTAGGATCATGTATAACAATTGATGATTCAATTGTCAAATGTGTTGACCCTGACACAGAAGAAGATGATTGAATTGTTCATGAGTTTACCTTATTGTCAATTTGTAACGTTGTTTAACTAGTTGTTTGGATATTTATTTTAATTATTTAAGTTTATATTGTTGTTGTTTGGATATGTGTTTAGTTATTTAAGTTTATGTTATTTGTTTGGATATTTGTATTTAGTTATTTAAGTTTATATCGTTGTATGGATATTTGTTTTTAGTTATTTAAGTTTATGTTTAAGATTTTTGTTTTTGATTATTTAAATTTAAATTTTATTATTTTTGTTTTTATTAATTTAATTAATAGTTAATTTTATAAAATACGTAGAGAAATATTATTGTATATGTATACGGGTTCAAGAAATTTGATAGTCATGAAATAGATTTTAATAATTTTTTAATCTAATCGGGTTTTAAACGGGTTAGGGTAATTATAGGGTAATAAAACAATAATAAGGTTATGGTTAGGGTAGTGATTTTAAAATTATACGGGTAATTAATAGAGTTAAGGTAGTTGATTTTTAATAGGGTTAGGGTTCGGGTACCTCAAAATTATAGGGTACCGGACCCGTTGACAATGCTAAACTGAAACCGTCAATTATTAATCAGCTCTGTTTAAAAACATAAAAATTCTCTTTAACCCTTGAAATAATAAAATTGAAAGCTATGCATCATAGAAATCTCACTAATTTCACTAAAAAATCTAACTTTTTACTCATATTTAGGCCAATAAAAATACCCAATCAAGCAAAGATTTTTTTTTTTTTGGATTTAGTGAGTTTTACTTTAAAATGATTCATTTTGTTAAGCATAAAATGTCTATCTTCTATCACATTATGACAAAAAAGTAATTAAGCTTTTTTCATTTTTTAAATTTTTAATTCTTAAATCAATTATTTTTGGATATGTGTCTAAGTAAAAAATAAGCACATAAATCTTAATCAGCAACATTTAATGTCACGTCAACCTATCACGTGACAGTAACATTATCAAAATAACAAATTAACATGCCACAAGGTAGTGACATTATTAAAATGATATGTTAGTTTGTCATGTGGCATAAAAGTACCATGTATATAGGAATGGTTGGGGAAATTTTGCAATTCTTTATATTGCAATTCCTTATACTGTAAACGAATCCAAAGTATGCGAGCTTGAAATGTTAGAACAAACAAATACCTTTAGGCTGATGTTCATGGATACAAGTAAGTGATAATTTGTTACTAACTAACTCTTATGTCTCATAATAAATGGCATTATATACCTATGTTTGCTGGAAACTTTTAGGATAAAAATAAAAATATGTATCATGTGCAGCCCTTTGATTCCAACTTGCAAGATTCTTTGTATTTGCTTCTCACATGTTGTCTTAAATATTGATTGGGTCAGTGGTTTAAAGTTATTTTTAATGTGGAAAAAAAGGTGTAACACACATAAATAGTGCAGTGATTAAATCTAGAATGCTATGCACTATATAATTTGTAACAAGAAAGGGTGTTTTATAGACTTGCAATGTCTTTCTCTATTCAATATGCCCCTATTTTGTTCCCTTGTTGCAATATTGTTGTAATAAAGTCGATTATGAATATGTTAAATATAAAATTTGTGTAAAATAAGGTCGACTAAAACCAATCTACTTTTTATTATTTTTTGGTTTGCAAGTTAAAGTACAAGCAATTTTATCAATTCTCCTTGCAACATTTTTCTATTTTTGGTGTTACGACGAGTGGGAGGCCTATCATTGTTAAGATCCTATGACTAATAAAATCAATGTTGACTTTGATTTATGGATGATTTACTTCCTATTTTTACTTTAGTGTGCTTGTGAGGGGTGTACTTAGCTATTTTAGTCTCTTAATTACTTCTTCAAAGAATCACTAGCCCAAATTGTCTCCTTGGGATTTTGTGTTTTGAGTTACTCGGTAAAACCCTGAGGTAGAATATGTATTTCAGTTTGGACACTGAAGTTTTATTTCATGAATTCTTGAAGTGAAACTTAAATTCCATTGCTAACTCTGTTGATGTGAACAAATTTTGCCTTTAATACCATCTCATTCACCATTTTGCATTTAGACATCATTTCTGTAGCTCCTGAAATACTATACTCTTTGTAAAAGATGAACGCATTCACTTATTTTATAAAAATTTGCATTCCAATCTTTTTCTTTTGTTTTTCTTGAAATTTTGTAGCTATCTAGACAACACTTCATGAAATGAAGACTAAAAGAAAGAAAATATACCTCTTTAATAGTTTATGAGTATTTAGATTGATTTATAAAAGGAAGATTAAATGCTTTTTATTGAAAAATATGCCTCTTTGAATCCCTAGTATGACCTCATGAAATAGGTTCAAGCCAAAACCAATTTTTGAGGATATAAGTGAAGTCTTAATAATGCAAGCTGTTTTTGTCTATTAAGCCAGACCATACTCCATATTTCACTAAAAATAGATTAAAGTAAAATCTAGCAACAACATATGTTGCTTGATAAAAATGATTGGTCTCACTAACATATATATTCACTCTTGAAATAGTTTGCTACTGTTTGACTAAACCATAATTTACTTATATTTTTTTCAAATTTATTAAATCTTTTAAAATACTCAAATCTTTAATAAGACATAATGTCATCTTGTGAAAATTCTGTTTCATGTCCTAAATATTGGGTATTCTTATCGAGATCATCCATCTACTATCATATGAATTTTGTGGCAGCTTATAATTAAGTTATTGTTGTCCTACAGGAATGTGTTAACACTGATTTGTGAAAGAAAGCATAGTCATGAAACATTAAAATGTAAAGTTTGGTGAAATTAGAATTCCATCAACAAAATAATAAGAAAACGTAAAACAAGAATTAAATTGAAACAAAAGGCAACCCACATGCTCTTACTTTTTGCAGAAACCATTAATACTATTTTGAGCACTTAATTATTGTGCCAAGAATTAAGGTCATTACCCATGGCATATTTTTCTCAAGATTAATCTATGATGACTGCCACTTTTAATCTTTAATCTTATGTTTTATAAAATTATTGTTGGAGCAATGATCATGTTTCCATGTGCACGTGATCTTTCTTAACCTTTCGACTGCTAGCAGGTCATGTCATCTTCAATTTGAGATAATTTTATAGTAATTTGTAGAACAAGGAGTTGTGGTTTAGCACCAAAATTGCACTAAATCGTAGGCTTATAAGCAAACCTATTCTCAAGAGTTCAAATCATCAGACCAAAAAACTTGATTAATTTCTTATTGTTGTAGGGTGAATTTCATTCATATTCATCCATATCATTTCAAAAAGGAAACCACCCATAAAAAAGCACAATTTTGTATTAAAAAAAAACAACAAATTATTGTTTTGCATTTGAAGGTGTGTTTTGACTGCCTTGAGTTCCAATGCATGAAGTTTTACATCTTTTTCCCATTTTGGTCAACTTCACATCCCTTTGCTCTTGAAGTTTTTTGGATGTCTATGGCTTTATTTTCTTTCTACCTTAATCTACGACTTCTGTGAACATGATCATACGTGGATCCATCAGTTACTCCAATTTTCTACTTTGTTGAGAGGGTTTGTTGACTATGTCTTCTATGTTATACAACAACATATACATATACATATATATATATATATATATATATTTAACATTATGTAAATAAAATACTTACAAAAATTAATGATTGTAACATTTACTTATATTCCACACTTGTTCACCAATGCATGGATTGGTATAAATACCAATCCCCTTAAACATTTTCCTTTTCTCCCTAATATGTGGTTTCTTTATAATAATATCCTCAATTGACACATTTTCTGTCACGACCCAATTCTCGAGCCATGACCGGCGCAAGGACCCAATGAGCATAGCTCACCAAGCCCAAGCAAGCCTATTTTCATTTATTTTACTCCACGTATGATCGTGTGAGGCATCCACACGCAATGTACCCAGTGCACACAAAGCCAATTCCCAATGGCATTATAGATAAAATATGTACATACATACCAGTCAAACATAAACTTTGACAATGTACATTACATGTACATAATCACATTACAAAAGATCCTTGACTTCCAGCGGAGAATTTACAAGAAAAACGGGCAACTATTGAATGCCGGACACCTACCAGGAGACGAACTACAGTGATCCTGCGATCTAGGAAATTACAATCTCCTGATCTGAAAACATGAATTTTTGAAAACGGTGAGTACAATACTCAATGAGTGAACATTAGGTGGAAACAAGCAATAATATCCATGAAGGATTTTAAACCATGATGCACACATTTGGAACAAAACCATTTTGATCCAATTTAGTATCAAACTCCTTCCCTCAACTCAAATTAATTTACAATGAAGGAGTAATCAATTTCATACAAATACACACACAGATGAATACAATATCACCACCATCTCACTAGCTCATGTGCAACCCCCACATCGCGCACATAGCTGGAGTTATCGTGTGCATTCCCCCCACATCGTGCACATAGCTAGAGTTATCATATGCATCCCCCCACATCGTGCACAAGCAATATCATTCTCCATAATTCAGCATCCATCATTACCGACATGTGCTCCCCACAGCGTGCACATATACGGTTATAATTATCAGACAATATTATTTGTCAATACATATCACACATCTACACATATATATTAGCATATTATAGAGCACATGAATTCATGCCTTTATGCATATCACAATTCACACATCAAAACATTTTTGTCAAAGGCTTGTTTCCAAGCACGCATTTTAAGAAATTTGGATAAAATCATTCAGATTATCCATTTCAACACACATACATTTCCCAAAATAATTTGAAATGCAAATTCACTTACAATGTCAAAAATCTAGATTCTGAGTGCACTCGGATTAATAGTCCTTAAGCGCGATTCTTTTACCTTTTTCGAACATCTCACCACCTTGACATAGAATAAAATTAGGGAATTTATTATATTGGTGTTAATTAGGTATAAAATTAACGTAATTTCTATACGGATGCATAGAATACTCGGTTAATCGGTTAAACGCGGTGTTGACCTAATTCGGTTGATTACCCGATAAATTGGCCAATGCGTCCAATTTGATTCCAAATTGCACCATTCTTTTTCTAATACCTTAATTCACCACATACCATTTAAATAGTGCCAATTTCAGCATTAAAACTTTTCCATTTCTTCATGTAAAAATTCAGCCATTACAGTGCATTAGCACTGTAATTTTTCCTACTTAACTTTTTCACCTTAAATTGTCATTTTCCAATTCATTTCATTTCATTTTCCAAACACAACCTATGATATTCGGCCTTGAAAGATTCATGGGGAAAATTAAGTTTTTTCTTACGGTTTTGCTTACTAACATGCTAACCTATCTTTAAACACTAACATAGTTTAGAATCAAGCCAATGCAACATTAAATCCTCATCCGTACCCATTTTTCAGAATTGAATTCATCATGATATCATGCCTCTCAATCATAGAAAATGGAAAGAAATGCATGGGTATTGTAGATCATAAGCAAAAGTGAAGAATTATTACCTTTTTCACTTGATTTTTCCTTGAAAATCACACTTTTTCTTGAATTTGTGGCTAAGTTTTCTTGTTTTTCTCCTTGTTCTCTTTTCTTTTCCTTTAAATCTGGTTTGTGCTGAATTTAGAGAGAGAAATGAGTTTTAATGGCTGATTTTTAGGCTTTAATAATAAAATAACATAACTTGCCACATGACATAATGCCATTGGCCCGTTTTTTAACCTTTCTGACTTTTTTTTCTAAATTTTCCACCACTAATATTTCAATATTTATCCAATCCTAGGAGGAATAAAATCTCTTGGTCTTGACAAGTGTTGAGGTCAAAATGTGAGACCCTGTCTAATTGGTTGAAAAGTCGGTATTGTACCTAATGGTACAATTAAGTTAAATCGCGCTTCAACTAGTTTAATAGAAATTCTAAGAGGAATTTCAAAATTCTGAGACCCACAGAATAGGTCAGAATAGTGATTCAGAGTTCAAGGTCCAGTTTGGAGTCAATCGGGAAAATTGACCGGTTAGGGACAAAACGGTCATTTTCTCATTTGTTGATTTATGGAGATTTTTAACCAAGATTTGGTCACATTGGACCAAAAATAATTATGTGACATACAGTTATGATCCCATAATCATAAAATGATGTTTAGCAGTGTAAAACGGTGATTCTCAGTGTTTTTGGAGCACAAGGGTAAAATGGTAATTTTACCACCGGAGTGCTAAATGTGAATTGTTTTGAAAGGATTTTGCCCCAATTGGGTAATATTGATTTATATTGATGTTATTTGAGGTTGGACAGTGAAAATAATGAAATTCTGGTACATTTCGGAGTATAGAGGCAAAATCGTAATTTTGCCATCCCGGGGGCATTTCGGTAATTTTTCACTACCAGAATAAATTTTTTCAGCCATGATCATCCTTGGATCAGATTTGGGCTTGACTAATCAAGTGGTGGAGATAATGGAAGAAAAAGTCAAAAAAGTAAAGAAATGGACCAATGGCGTGATGACACGTGGCAAGCTTTTATATTTTATCATTTAAGCTATAAAAATCAGCCTTTAACCCTCATTTCTCACTCAAAAGTCGGCACCCACCAGAATTGAAAGAAAAAAAAGAAGAACAAAGGAGAAAAACATAAAACCTAGCCAAAAATCCATAGATTTCAAGTGTTTTTCAAGATTCAAGCAAAACAAAAGTAACTTTTCTTTAGATTTCCTCTAACCCTAGCTTATCTATGCTTTTGTTCTTGAATTCTATGGTTAAATATGGAGATATCATGATGGAATGGATTCTGAAAAATGGGTATGAGTATGGATTTGATGTTGGATTGGATTGAATTTAAACTATGTTAGTGTTTAGGAGTAGTTAAGCATGATTATGGAAAAAAATGGAAGAAGGAAATTGATTGTCATGGTTATTCTTCATTAGGCCGAACCTAGGGTGTAGAGAATGCATGAGGAATTGGTTCATTTCAATTGAAATGATTTCATTTGAAATGAAAGAAATTAGAAAATGACAAATTCAAGTGAAAAATGTAGTAGAAAAATTTTCAGTGCTAATGCACTGTATTGGCTGAATTTTTCCATGAAGAAATGGAAAAGATTGAATGCTGAAATTGGCATTTATTTAAGTGATATGAGATAAATTAAGGTATTAGAAAAAGAATTGTGCAATTTGGAATCAAATCGGGCTTATTGGCCAATTTATCGGCTGAGCGGTCGAAATTAGGCAATACCGCGTTAAAGCGATAATCGGACGCATTTTTGCCTTTGCGCATCATACGTTAGCAATTTAAATTAGTTTATATTAGTTTGGGGGCATTATAGTAATTTCTTAATTTTATTCTGTGTTAAGGTGGTGAGAAGTCCGGAAAAGGCAAGGGAATCGTGATTGAGGATTTTTAATCCGAGAGCATCCGGAATCCGGATTTGTGAGACGGTGAGTGAACTTGCATTTCAAATTATTTGGGGAATGCAAATTGTATTGATGTGGATAATTAAATGATTTATCCAAAGTTTTTAAAAAAATACGTGCCGGGAACAAGCCCTTGATAAAAAATGATTTTTATGTGGTAAATTATGTGTTATGCTTGAAAGCATGAAATTATGTGATATGCATGAAGGCATGAAATATTATTTATTTGATGTGAAATTTGAGTGTGATAAATGTGTACATTGTGATGATGTTTACATGGATGGTTGAGAAGTGTTGTGAAAGTGTTACCACCGTGCACGTGTGAAGAAGGAAAATGCATATGCCTGAATGGTATGCATAGTGGGGACCGCGAGACGTAACGCCCACTAATTCCTTGAAATTCAAAATGGAGCAAAGTGGGGACCGCGAGACGTAACGCCCACTAACTCCTTGAAATTCTAAATTGAGCAAAGTGGGGACCGCGAGACGTAACGCCCGCGATTCCTGAAAAGGTTCACGCATGAACTGTGGTAAAGCGTGATTTGAAGTCCAGGAGCTTGGCAGCGACGCTGAGTGATACCGCTTGCCGAGTGCTCTGATACTCCAGCTATGTGCACGATGTGGGGGGGATGCACATGAGCTGGTGAGATATTGGTGATATTTGTGTGTTTGTGTGTGAAATTGAATATTATTCAATTATTAATTAAATTAAAATGGGGGAAAGGGTTGGGAAATAATTGGAAAAAAAAAATGAATGTGTTCCAATTGTGTGCATCATGTTTTATAACCCTTTCGGACATTATTGCTTGTTCCTATCTAATGTTTGCTCACTGAGTTTTATACTCACCGTTTTCAAAAATTCATGTTTTCAGATCAGGAGATTGTAGATTCCTAGATCGCGGGATCACAGTAGTCCATCTCCTGGTAGGTGTCTGGCATTCACTAGTTGCCGTTTTTATTGTACATGTCTCCGCTGGAAGTCTTGGGTTTTGTATGATGGTTATGTACATGTAATGTACACTGTTAAAGTTTATTTCTGACTGGTATGAATGTAAGTGTGTGAGCAATGTAAATTGCTAAATACATGACTGGAATAGTGCATGTATACTGTGATTAATAATGTTATTGTGAATTGGCTGTGTCCACACCCGGAAAGTGTGTGTGTGTATGTGTGACTGGATATGTCACTGTTAGTTGGTATTGTATGTACACTGGGTGTGTTACGTGTGGATGCCTCACACGAGCATGTATGGGATAAAGTAAGTGAAATTAGGCTTGCTTGGGCTTAGTGAGCTATGCTCATTTGGTCCTTGCGCCGGTCATGGCCCGGAAATTGGGTCGTGACACAAAATTTTACCGATTTACCCCTGGTACGAAAAAATTACGATTTTGCTCTTATACTCCGAAATGTACCAAAATTACATTATTTCTACTTTTCAACTTCAAATAACACTAATATTGATCAATATTAACCAAATAGGGCAAAAATTTTTTCAAAAAAAATTTCCATTTAGTCCTCCAGTGGCAAAATTACCATTTTGCCATTGTGCTCTAAAAATACCGAGAATAACAATTTTTCACTGCTAAACATCATTTTATACCCCAATAATCATAATTATTCATATAATTATTTTTTGTCCAATGTGATCAAATCTTGGCTAAAATCTCCATTTTATCATCAAATAGCAAAATGACCGTTTTATCCTTAATTGGTCAATTTTCCTAATGGACTCCAAACTGGACCTTGAACTCCGAATCACTATTCTAAATCATTCTGTGGGTTTCAGAATTTTCAAATTCCTCTTAGAATTTCTATTTGAACTAGTTCAAGGTTCGATTTAACTTGGTTGTACCACTCGGTACAATACCGTCTTTTAACAAATTCGACAGAGTCTCACATTTTCTTTCCTTTTTCTTGATGCGTTAGTGTCACAACCCAAACTTGGAGGCCATAACTTGCGTAAGGGTATTGACAAAAGTGACTTTCTTAACGCATGCAAGCCTCAAAGCAAATAAACTAATTACCCAAATTTACATCATGGGACTCATTACCATGGAATCGTGTACAAAACATGTATAATTATATTTATCAAATATCTAAATATATCAATTTGCCCAACCTTTTGCTCAAAGTGCAAAAGTAAATCATTTCAAAGTTCAAAGTATAAGCTATCTTGGGGCAAATTCAAAGTATAAGCTATCCCATGGCGAATTCAAATATAACATTTATTACAAGATATAAACATTGTCATAACCCATGATAGTCAAAACACAAAAGACTAGACCAAGGGAGTACAACATAAAGCAAAGGGGATGACACCTAATAGACATCATAACGATTACTTACCCAAAGTGACTGTAGAAGTAGCTCATTCCAAAAGACAGCGAGCCAAACAATCTATTGATATGAAATAACAAATACATCTTGCTTGTGCGATTTATAAATAACTCCGTAAACAGATATGAGGAAAAGGAACAAGCTAAATAGAAAAATGTTTATTAAATACACTTTCAAATAAATGCAAGTAACTATTCCCAAATAGTTCAAAGTCCGTTTTATCAAGCATACTCAAATATCTGAAGAGTTTCAAAGTTTGTTTTCCAAGCGTAATCAAATATTTAAGGATTCCAAAGGTTACTTCCCAAGTGAAATCAAATATCCAAAGATTTTCAAATAAAAACAAGAGTTTGAAAATAACTTGTAAACTTTTGCAACAAAATTAATTATTTATAAATCGATCCAAGTAATTCCAATGAAAATGAGTGTTAAAAATCAATTTAGAAATATTTGAAGTGGAAAACGAAATATTCAAAGTTTAGTTTTGAAGCATATTTATTTGTATTTTTAAAAGTCCTTTGAAAACTGTTTAGGTTTCAAAATAGGTTGGACATATCGATACATTGCTCAACTGTATCAATAAAGTATCTAGTCTATCGATACTGTTAGCCTTGAGTTACATTATGTTTTGATTTTACAAAAATTGCATAATATCTTGAGTTTAATGCCAAGCATTTGAAATTGTCTTAATCATATTTTTCATCCCCTGAAGTCACAAAATTGTTTAAAAAGCCATGCATATTAGAGAATATCACAAAAGCTTTCAAACAATAAATATTTAGCTAAGTAAACAAAAAACATACATGCCTTGAATTATTATTTGATTATTGGAATAAGACAAGGAAGAAATAGCTAAAAAGAGGTGCCAAAAAATCAAGGAATCCTTAATACACAAGTCAAGAGTTGACCTTAGAAAAGCTTAAGTCAATTTCAAGGTAAAAAAGAGTGGAAAACTTGAAGAATACAAAGCCATAGTCAACCCTGAAGCAAAAAGCTCAAAAAATTAAAGACTTACATAGACATAGTTGAACTTGGCTCTTCTATAGTTGACCTTGGCAAGCCTAATGCGTGAAAAAAAGGGAAAATGAAAGACATAGTCGACCTTAGCTTTATCATAGCGACTACCTCAGCCCAGATTTACAAAAAATATGTTTGTTGGTCAGATTATACACATAAGTACACATGGCCATACAAGTAATATAAACTAAGCTGAGTATCGTTTCTCATAAAGATTTGTATTGTTGGCTCCATTAGTTTTTGATGATAATAAAACATTCTCATTTCATTTATGTTTAACATTTCTACCTAAATGTGTAGGATAAAATGTTAGTATGCCGATATTAGATCAATTCTTCAAAAAGTATATATAAAAAATGATATGTATTAACAAGCCATATTGATTAACAAGAAGAATGCTTTTTAGTTGAATAATGAAGAATGTTGGCTAACTAAAATTCAAATTGGAGAAATGGCGGGTTGAAGAATGCTGAGAAACAGAACCATCTTAGTCGACCAAGAAATGAGTTAGTCGACCAAGTGCTTTCTGCCAAAATCTGGACTTTAAGACAGAACCAACTTAGTCGACCAAGGAAAAAAGTTAGTCGACTAAGAGCTCTCTGTTTGTAATTCGAACCAAAGCACTAGAAGACAGATTAGTGGCTAGAACTAACTCCCAACTGCTTCCAACTGTCATAAACGACCAAACAGCCATCAGACTTGTTTCTTTAAGTATAAAAGTGTTTTCAAGTGATTAGAAATTAGTTTTTGAAAGTTTTTTGAGAGTTTTGAAGAGAAGTCAACACTTCAAAGTTGAAAAGAGCTAGAATATCAGTAAAAACTTATGATTTCTCATTACACTCAACTTTCATCTTTGTAATTATGAGCTGTACTTTAACTTGTACCAATTAGATCAGCTTAGTGATCACTAAGTACTTTACTTTACTTTATTTACCTCTATTTTTAGAGTGAGAGAGTCACTCTAAAGGTTGTTTCAAGTTAGGTTTGCTTGAAAGAGTTAAGGTTCTAACTTAGTCTTGAAAAGTTAGGTGTTAGGTTTTGGTTAAGTCCTTGAAAAATCATTGTAAAGGTTGTTGCTGAGCCTGGTAAAAGCCATTGTAAAAGCTTGGTGGGAGCTTGGTAATTCCATCGATTCTAAGTGAATTTGTTTGAAAATCCTTGGTTGGATAATCAAGGCAATGGATGTAGGTTTTGGATCGAACCACTCCAAATTCTTGTCCATTGTCTACTTAGTTTTAGTTTCTTTGTTATCTTGCTTAGTTCCCCATCTTGTTTAAGAGTCGAATTAGTGCTATTCACCCCCTCTAGCACTTATATTTGGGATTAACAAGTGGTATTAGAGCTAATTCCCTGTTTTTAAGGTCTAACACCCTTAGAAAGGATCCGATGACTCTTTAAAAATCTATAATTGCTGAAAGACAATCTATAAACAGACCACCTATGTTTGATGGCTTTAATTACTTTTACTGGAGCACTAGAATGTCAATATACATTAGAACTATAGACTATGAAATGTGGGATGTCATAACTGATGGACGATTTATTCCCTCAACTTTAAATGTTGTCACCAATAAACTGATGCCTAATCCAAGGTTTGAATGAACCGAAGCTGAGACTAAGAGAGTTCAAACCAAATTTAAGGCCATCAATACATTGCATTGTGCCTTGACTCCCATCGAATTCAATAAAGTGTCAAGCTGTACAACAGCTAAACAAGTGTGGGATAAACTTAGAATAATTTATGAAAGAACTTCTCAAGTCAAGGAGTCCAAGATAGCCCTCTTAACACACAATTATGGGATGTTTAAAATGGAGCTCGGTGAAGACATCACCAGCATGCTAGATAGATTCACGAACATCACAAATAAATTAAGTCAATTAGGAAAGCCAATACTTGAGCATGAAATAGTTAAAAGACTTCTTAGAAGCCTATCGAAAAATTAAAAGCCTAAAGTAACTGCAATTTGAGAGGCTAAGGATTTAAATGTCATTACATTAGATGAAATCTGTGGCTCTCTCTTTACTCATGAACTAGAGCTCAAAGAAAAAGAAGAAGAAGATAAAAGGGAAGCAAAAGAAAAAAAAAAGAGCATTGCACTTAAAGCTAGTATCCTTGAAAAAGAATTGGAAGAGCTTTCCTGTGATGATGATGAAAAGTTGGCACTTGTTGCAAGAAAATTCAGAAAGTTGATAGGCAGAAGGAACTGGAGACTAGCAAGAAAAGGATTCAAGAAAAATCAAGGTCATTCATGGAATAAAAACAAAAACGACTCTAACAAAAAGAAGGAACCGATCTGTTTCGAGTGCAAGAAGCTTGGCCACTTCAAGTTTGAATGCCCATTGCTGAAAGATGAGACTCCAAAGAAAAATAAGAAATCGAAGAAAGCAATGGTGGCAATAGCATGGTCAGATAGTGACTCCTCAAGCACTAAATCTGAATATGAAAACTCTAAGGAGAAAGCAAACATTTGTTTAATGGCTCAAAATGACGAAACCGAGGTATGCTTATCACCTTGTGATATTTCGATGGATGATTTACAAGATGAGTATGACAGTCTTTATGATGAATTTGAAAAACTGTTTTCAAAGTACAAAACTTTAAAGAAAAAGGCTGCATGTCTTGAAAGTGATATAGAAAAGATAAAATGTGATTATAACTCTGTTTTTAAGCAAAGAAACCTTCTGCAAATTAAGTTAGAACACTCAAAAATAGATTTTAAAGTTTTAAAAGTTGATCTGGACAGTAAGTCTGAAGCTTTGCAAAAAACTCTTGATGAAAACATAGCACTTAAATGTTTGAGAAATGAAAAATCAATAAAGGGTATACATTCCAAGAAAAATTCTAATACTGCATCTAAATGTTATAGTTGTGAAAAATATGGACATCTATCCAATGATTGTTTCAGAAATAAAGGCATACAGAAAATTAGAAAAATTGGGGTTCCAAAGGGATCCTTTATTGCAACTAACATTCAAGGACCTATCAAGGTATGGGCACCAATAAAGAAAAACTGAAAATTTGTTTTGTAGGTTGAGCTGCACTTAAAGGAGATATGTTCAAAAGCTTAACAAAAGAGGAAGCAGCCTTGGTACATGGACAATGGTTGCTCACGGCACATGACAGGAGATGAAATACTATTTGCTCAACTAGACAAGAGAAAGAGAGGTACTGTATCTTTTGGTGATAACTTAAAAGTTAGAATCCATGGGATTTGTACGGTTAGTAAGAACTCCCAAACTCGAATCAGTCATGTGTTGTTAGTCAAGGGCTTGAAACATAATTTGTTAAGCATTAGTCAGTTATGTGATAATGGATACAAAGTTTATTTTGATTTAAACAAATGTAAAATAATAGATATAAGCACAAACAAAGTCACATTCATAGGAAAAAGATTGAAGAATATGTATGTTGTTTTTCTTGAAGATCTTGAAATAAATAGTGAAATATATTTAATTGCAAATGATGAAAATGACAGCTAGTTGTGGCATAGGAGATTAGGATATGTAAGCTTGCATACCATGTCAAAATTGATTAAAAAAAACTTAGTAGTTGGATTGCCTAATCTAAGGTTTGAGAATGACAAGATATGTGAAGCTTGCCAACAAGGAAAATAAGTTAGAACATCCTTTAAAACCAAGAATATTATATTAACATCTGGACCTCTTGAATTGCTACATATAGATCTATTTGGTCTAATAAGTACAACTAGTTTAGGTGGAAATCTTATGGCTTCGTAATAATTAATGATTTCTCTAAGTACACTTGGGTTTATTTCCTTGCTCATAAGAATGATGTTTTATCAGCATTCATAAGCCATTGTAGGAGAGTTGAGAATGAAAAAGGTTTAGCCATTGTTAGCATTATGAGTGACCATAGAGGAGAATTTGAAAATAATGAGCTTGAAAAATTTTGCAATGAAAAGGGGTTGGATCATAACTTTTCTGCACCTAGAACACCCCAACAAAATGGAGTTGTAGAAAGGAAAAACCAAATCTTGAAAGAAATGGCTAGAACTATGCTATGTGAGAATAACCTTCCAAAATATTTTTGGGCTGAAGCAATAAACACTACAACTTATATTCTCAATAGAGTATCAATTAAAGCCATGATATCGAAGACTCTTTATCAATTATACAAGGGTAGAAAACCAAACATTTCTCATCTTAAGAGTTTTGGCTGCAAATGCTTTGTTTTAAAAAATAGAAAACAGCCACTAGGAAAATTTGATGCTAAGAGTGATGAAGCTATATTTTTAGGATATGCCTTAAACTCCAAAGCTTATAGAGTTTATAACAAAAGGACATTGAATGTTGAAGAATCAGTCCATGTAGTTTTTGATGAATCTATCACCTTAGAAAGAAAGTTCATGATGATGATGATGATTTGGAAAATTTAGAGATACACATGGACAAAATGAGCTTAGATGATAGTAAAAACGATGAGGAAAGCTCATCTAGAAGAGAAACCGTAGCTCCACCTCTGGAAAACTTACAAAGACCAGAAATCTAGCACAATGATCTACCTAGGAGCTGGAGATATGCAAAGGATCATCCACAAGAACAAATTATGGGTGACTTATCTCAAGGAGTTAAGACTAGGAGAGTAACTAGATAAACATGTTAATTTTCAACCTTCATATCTCAAATTAAACCCAAAAACTTTGAAAAAGCTAAAAAAGAAGAAAGTTGGATTTTGGCCATGCAAGAGGAGTTAGACTAATTCAAGAGAAATAGTGTTTGGTCATTGGTGCCTAGACCTTCAAACCACCCAATAGTTGGAACAAAATAGATGTTTAGAAATAAGTTAGATGAACAAGGAAATGTAGTTAGAAATAAAACTAGATTGGTAGCAAAAGAATACAACCAAGAGGAAGGTATAGATTATGATGAAACCTTTGCACCTGTAGCTAGGATTGAAGCCATAAGGTTATTAATAGCCTTTGCATGTTTTATGAATTTTAAGTTGTACCAAATGGATGTAAAAAGTGTATTTTTAAATGGACTCATTCAAGAGGAAGTGTATGTGGAACAACTAATAGGTTTTGAAGACTTTGAAAAACCAAATCATGTTTTTAGACTTCACAAAGCCTTGTATGGTTTGAAACAAGCTCCTAAAGCTTGGTATGAAAGGCTTTCAAATTTATGATCGAAAAAGATTATGTTAAAGGTAGTATTTATACAACATTGTTCATCAAAAGATACTTACATGATTTAATTATAGTTCAAATATATGTGGACGACATTATATTTGGTGCAACTAATGAAACTCTATGCAAGAACTTTGCTAAAGAAATGCAAGGAAAGTTTGAAATGAGCATGATGGGAGAGTTAAAGTACTTTCTTGGCCTTCAAATCAAGCAATGCAAAGAAAGGGTTTTCATCAGCCAAGATAGATACATTCAAGATATGCTCAAGAAGTTTGATATGTTGAAACTAAAGCCAATCAGCACACTAATGAGTCCATCCACCAAACTTGATGCTGATGAAAAAGGGAAAAAAATAGGTATGATTGGTTCATTACTTTACTTAATAGCAAGCAGACCAAATATTTAATTCAGTGTGTGTTTGTGTGCTAGATTTCAGTCACAGCCTAAAGAATCACACCTAATAGCTGTTAAGAGAATATTTAGGTACCTCTTAGAAACTCAAACTTTAAGAATATGGTACTCTAAAGAATAATCATTTAGTCTTATAGGCTATTCAGATGTAGACTTTACAGGAAGCAAAACTGATAGAAAGAGCACTAGTGGAACATGCCAATTTATAAGAAGTATGCTAGTGTCCTAGTCAAGTAAGAAACAAAATTCTGTAGCACTATCCACAGCAGAAGCAGAGTATGTGTCTTTAGGTAGCTGTTGTGCTCAAATTCTTTGGATTAAGCAACAACTTAAGGACTATGGGTTATCAATGCATAATACACCTATCTACTGTGACAATACAAGTGTAATTAATATATCAAAAAATCTAGTGTAGCACTCTAGGACTAAGCACATTGAAATTGGGCATTATTTTGTTAGAGACCATGTTGCTAAATGTGAGATTAAGATTGAATTTATAAATACTTTGCATCAACTAGCTGATGCCTTTACCAAACCTCTGAGTGAAGATAGATTTTGTGAAATTAGAAGAAATCTAGGAATGATTTGTTTGTAGGATCTATAAGGTAAAGATTGGACTAAACACAGAAAAACAAAAAGCACTTAGTTGACTAAAGTGAAACTTAGTCAACTAAAAGCATTATGTTTCATTAAATAATAAGACTCAGTCATTAAAATGAAGAAAGAATAAAATATTAAAAAAAATGTGCTTACTGGGTGGAAAAAGAAAAAAGAAAAACTGCTTGAATGAATAACCAAAATTTAGAGGGAGTTTTGAAATTTTGAAGCAATAAGGCAATATTTAAGGGGGAGATAGACGGTTTTTATTTAACCACTGTCAGTGCAACTTCTCTCATTTTTCATCTGTCATCTTCTCTCTCTCTTCTAAAACCGACTGAAACCCCCTTTTCGTTACCATTCGAAACCTTAACTTTCAAATTTCCTTTGAAAAACGAAATGGCAAAATTGTCTCTACTTAAAGAACTTCTTGAAAAGAAAAAGGGTAAAAGACCATTAGAGGAAAGCTTAGAGGCTGAACACAAAAAGAAAAAGAAAAAGACTCTATCGAGTCCTATAATGGAAAAGTTTGGGAAATTGTCAACCAAGAAGAAGGAGAAAATTAAGAAAAAAAAAGAGCAAGGATGCAACTCTGAAGAAAAGTACTACCTCTTCCTCTTCTCTTGAGTTCAGAAATAAGATTCATGAAGAGAGATACGGAAAGATTAAGAATGCCCCTATTACTTGTGGCAAATACATTGATTGGGAGAGTTTTGTAAAAGTGCTTAAACTTCATGCCAATCTGTTTGACTACTTTGAGGAGTTAAAGCTAAGAAAATTTAGCACTTTTGAGAACCAAGCTTATAGTGCTAGTTTAGTTAAGGAATTTTACTCAAGTATAGCAGTAGATGAAAGAGAACTTGAAGAACCTGATGACTACACTGAAATTGGATTAAATGTATTTTTAAGTGAAAAAGAATTCACTGTTACTGCTGCTGATTTAGGTAGCTTGCTAGAAGTGGAATGTGAGAAAGGGGAATTCAAATTCCTTGAAAAATATGATCTTTCTTCCTTATGGGAGATCATTACAAGGAAGAAAGAAAAGTATTCTACTAAGAGCAATACTGGTCTGATTACTAGCCCCTAGATTAGGATTTTGCATTATTTTGTTACTGCCAATATTCATGGTAGGAGTGGAAGTCTGAGTTGTATCAGTCTACAAGATCTATGGCTAATGGAGCATGCATTTAATGGCACTTCACTTAATGTTGGAAGATTCATGATTGAAAGAATGAGGAATGCATGCAAAGGAGATAAAGTAAACCTGCCTTATAGGAATGTCATTACTGCCCTAGTGAAAAAAAAAATAGGTAAAAAGATACGAAATGGACACTGTCAAGACCAGAGATCAAGCTATCTACTTAGGTAGCCTAATAAAAATGGGGTACAAATTGTATGGAGAAACTTTCACCAAGACACCCAAGGTCTCTATAGTCCATGTACAATAAGAAGCAACTTCTTCACAGTTCTCTAGTGAGGTCATCTTCAACCTGCTTATGAAATTGGATGGCAAGCTTACTGATCAAGGAGCAAGACTCTAGAAAATTGAAGAAAAATTAAGTGAGATGGAAACCAAGTTGAAAGAAAAATCATCAATGCCCTATGGACTTGCTACTGTTGATACTTCTGCTACTCCAAGCATAGCACCAGCAAAACAAGGTGTTGAGGGATCAGCTTTACAGGCAAAAGGTTCTACCTTTCATGATACCAATCTTGTGTTTCAAGTTGAAGGCTCAACATATCAAAGTGCTAGTCATGGTCATCAACTAGAGGACCTTGAGCCAGTGATTGACCAACCCCACAAATCCCTCTCAGTAGAATCTCAGACCAAAGAACCGTCTAAATAAGGAACTGAGGTACTTAGTTCTCCCATTGGAAGTCCACCCCCTAAGACTCAACCGTAGCAAGAAACTCAGTAGCAAGTATCCCCTCCCCATTCTAGAGAAGTTTCAGTCATGGGACTCTTTTACCAAATGGTGAAAAAAGAACAAGCAAAGAAGGAAGCTGCTAAAGCACAAGCTTCAAAGAAAGTGTTTTCTGAACTAGTCACTTCAGCCAAAGGAAAAGCAAGAAAAGGAAAAGAAAAGGCCCCTGCAACCAAGTCCAAACCACCAGCTAAAGGAAAAAAGAAAATGGCTACAAAACTTGCACCTCTCAAAACAAGGAAGTTCTCCAAACTAGCTGAGAAAGCAAAACCAGCAACTATTTATTTTCCTCAACGACCATTGGAAGTTCCAGCCAAGACCCCTCTTGAACAACCTCGAGAACAATCCCCCCTACGTGAACCCTCTCCCTTTCCTCTCAATCCTTTCTATGGTATTGAATCTTCACCCTCTGCCACCTCGGAAGAATGAAACCTCACCCTTATTTGATGATGACAAAAAATGAGAGAAGCAAAAATAAGAAAAACAAAAAAAATGTTAGGGTAGAGGTTCCAGACTCTTAGGAAGGAAAACAAGGAAAACAAAAAAATCGTTAGGGTAGAGGTGCCACGTATCTAGGGGCGAAAAGAAGCAGATATTAATCTAGGGGTATTTTTGGTACAATTAACTGTTACTTGCTATTTGTGCCATGATGGCATTTAAACACTGGAATTTAATTTTTGTTGTTTATATGGCTATGAGAAATATGAATGCTGATATGTTCGTGATACTTTGACTATTGATAGTATGGTTATTTATGGAATCTTGCTGTCTATGGTGTTTTTTTTTTGTTGTTGTTGACAAAAATCTGATGCTACACTGATAATTGGGATTGTATGCTGATATCTGACTTTTATTATGACATTGTGAGTAAATTGGGATTGTGAATGAATATGGATGCTAAATGGAGTATAATTGTTGAATGATAAACAACAGAGACTAAATCTGGTAACAATACATTGACAGAACACTGCTGAAATTTGTGATGAATAATCTGTCAGCACTAATTTACTGAGAATTACTTTATATTTCTGGATGTACATACATTCTAAATGTATAGTGTCATTTTTATATGTCATGAGTAATTTAAAAAAAAATGAATGACCAAAATATGCACATACTAAGGGGGAGCATTGACTTAGGGGGAGCATTCCTTATTTTTTACAAAACTAAAAAGAATAAAAGACACTATGCTGCTAACCAAGGAATGTTTTGTCATCATCAAAAAGGGAGAGATTGTTGGCTCCATTAGTTTTTGATGATAATAAAATATTCCTATTTCATTTGTGTTTAACATTTCTACCTAAGTATGCAGGACAAAATGTTAATATGCCAATATTAGATCAATTCTTCAAAAAGTGTATATCAAAAATGATATGTATTAACAGACCATATTGATTAACAAGAAGGAAGATTTTTAGTTAAATAATGAAGAATGCTGGCTAACTAAAATTCAAATTGGAGAAATGGCGAATTAACGAATACTGAGAAACAGAACCATCTTAGTCGACCAAGAAATGAGTCAGTCGACCAAGTGCTCTTTGCCAAAATCTGGACTTCAAGACAGAACCTACTTAGTCGACCAAGGAAAAAAGTTAGTCGACTAAGAGCTCTCTGTCTGCAATTTGAACCAGAGCACTAGAAGACATATTAGCGGCTAGAAGCAACTCTCAACTGCTTTCAACGATCATAAACTGCCAAACAACCATCAAACTTGTTTCTCCAAGTATAAAAGGGTCTTCAAGTGATTAGAAATTAGTTTTTGAAAGTTTTTTGAGAGTTTTGAAGAGAAGTCAACATTTCAAAGTCGAAAAGAGCTAGAATACCATCAAAACCTTATGATTTCTCACTGCACTCAACTCTCATCTTTGTAATTGTGAGCTGCACTTTAACTTGTACCAATTAGATCATCTTAGTGATAATTAGATACTTCATTTTACCTTTTTTACCTCTTTTTTTAGAGTGAGAGAGTCACTCTAAAGGTTGTTTCAAGCTAAGTTTGCTTGAAAGAGTTAAGGTTCTAACTTGGCCTTGAAAAGTTAGGTGTTAGGTTTTGGTTGAGCCTTTGAAAAACCATTGTAAAGGTTGTGGCTGAGCCTGGTAAAAGCCATTGTAAAAGCTTAGTGGAAGCTTGGTAATTCCACCGGTTCTTAGTGAATTTGATTGAAAATCCTTGGTTGGATAATCAAGGTAGTGGATATAGGCCTTGGACCGAACCACTCTAAATCCTTGTCCATTGTCTACTTGGTTTTATTTTCTTTGTTATCTTGATTAGTTCCCCATCTTGTTTAAAAGCCGAATTAGTACTATTCATCCCCCCTCTAGCACTTATATTTGGGACCAACATGTACCTATTTTTACTAAGTAGTAAACTTCTAACAAAATAATTTCATCCAAGCTTTTGATTTCAAAGGAAATTAAAAATAGTTGATTAATTAAATAATTAATGAAGTATAAAATGTCACTAAAAGAAATATTTATTCAAAACCTAGGATTATGGTGTTTTTCAAAACTTCATATGAATTAAATCATTTTCCTTAACTTAGCTTAATGGAGTACATGGCTAATCTAGAATCCAAATTAAATACACGTCATCTATCGAGATCATGCACACATCCCTTTTCTAAATTAATCCTATATGTCTACGTAAATTAATTTGAAAAAGTTCATTAAGTTCGTGTCTTAATATAGTTGCCTAAGGTATTTAGGTATATGTTTATCTTAAACACGAAACTATCACCTAACGCCGAAGTGAATCGAATAAAGGCTATTCAAAACTATGATCTATTTTAAACTCCCTCTACCGAGTTCCATTTAGAGACCACTATATTTCAATTGGTGATCAGGTAGAGAAAAGCAGTAAGTGCAGAATTGAATAAACCATGTGATTTCCATTAACACTAAGCAAGGAAAAATTAAATAATCAAACTACATAATGAAATATCCCATAATCCTAAAAAATGAATTTAGTTCATCATTGTATTTATAGCAGACATAATTAAATTAAGAGAAAAGATCATTGCTATAGGCAAATAACAAGAAAGAAATGAAGGGTAACGAAATATTAAATCCCCTATCAATTCTTGATTCTTGATTCCTTCGATTTCTTCTTGTTTCTTTTATTGAAACCCTATTTCTTTTCTCTCAAAAACTGGCATTCATTGCCTTTTTGAACCTCCTTCTCAATTGCTGAAAAAGAACTATTTATAGCCACCAACAAACCCTAAAAACTCATTTCCTGATTGGCTGCACTATATTAATCCACGTCAAAGCACCACAGCCTTACTCTAAGGGGGCCACAACGCTTCTAAATTATATATTTTTATTGCTTGCTTTCCATCTGGTGTCACGTCATTCATCCTTGGGCATTGTAGTGCCAAACTCTCGGGTTTTTGTATGGGAGCATTGTTACTCCCTTGGGCGTTGCAGGTTTGAGCTCTTCAAGGCTGCAGTGCTGCTTACTCTTATGTTGCCTTGGTGCAATATGCTATAATGCCTTATCTTGCAACATGATTGTCTCATACTTCTAGGCTGATATAGGTAAAATGGTAGACATAAAAGTTATATGACTTCTTCTCAAATTTGCAATGGTCCAAAAATCACATTGATTGGATCTTTGTAGCTCAAGTTATGACTGAAATATCGCGACATGTTTAGTAGAAGTCTGCACTTAGTCTCCATGGCCTTGTTCACCAACATTCAACTTTAAGCACATGTGAACCTACAATATCAAAGACCAAACCAGCATTGACTTAAATAGAGACTTGCAACTAAATTTGAGTTAAAATTAATAAAATTAAAGTACATCAATATGGTTCGGACTAATTAACTAAAAACCTAAAAACCATCTAAAGTTAACTCAAAACATGAGGACTTAGCTATTTTATTATCCCAAAATATAGCTAAATAACTCTATATAATAGAATTATCACAACTCCAAAATTAGCTTTTTGCTAGTCCTCGAGCAAAACTAAGATAAAAAAAATAAAGTAGCACGGTTGAAGACATCAACTGAAAGATCACACCAATTCATTGATCACCTTTAATATCTTCATCAATTGCTTGTTTTCCCAACTCAAGTAAAGCATAAATATCATTTAATTTTACATTTCATTCAAATGTAAGCTCATTTTTCAAATAAATTTTCCTCTATGTGTGTAATCTCTTATAATGAACATCAAGCACTTTAGATAAGTTTATGCTCAATGAAACCTTAAACTAACTTAGAATTTCATAAGTTTGCTTTTCACCTCTCTTTCCACTAATGTAAGCTCACACTCAACTTGGATCCTTAGGACTTTATTCGGCTTGTAATGTACGACTAAAGTCAAGGTAAGATATAGGATATTCTGTAGCTCAAGTCACCCTAAGCACATAATTGATCTAGGACCTATATAACTTTATTTTTTTCTCTCCACCAAGTACACCTTTGCCTTTCATTTCACTCTTCATTAATCAACCATATTTTTGTATTCTAAATTCATCAGCTCCAAACTTGTTTCTTTTAAAGAGAGTGGGATGAATGCTTCATATCAAATTTAGAAATTATACATATATATATATATATATTGTCCACCTTTTCATAAAAAATGCAATATATTTCCTAAACAATGTACATGCTTAAGAATGAAAGGTGTAGAATTCGAAACGTTATTTAAAAGCTTAGCTCACTTGTTTATGGTTGACAAAGAAAAGGAAAAATTTCTTGGCTCAAGGGGGTATACTAGGGATAATATCTAATTAGGTTAGCTCGAATGGCTCAATTGATCCAACAGTGGCCAAAGTTATTTTGTAGTTAAGTGTCTCCTAATATTTCACCTCAAGAAAGGATAAAACAAATTCTAAAACTGCAAACCTAATATAAGAGTTCACATTCATATAATCATTTTCTAAATGTACATAATAACTCAATATAAGAGATGAAGTGTTCAATTATGGAAATTTCATCCTACAATGTTGCTATACATAAGAATTCAACATAATACATCAACTCTATTCATGTTTACTAAAAATACAAGAGTAACAAGATAACTAGATTTCATCATTGGATAGGTAAGTCAATTTCATGATGCATTTACTCTAGTTTCATTTTTCACACATTCATAACTTAACAGGCGAACAAAATAAAGAAAATACATAAATAAATAAAGCATAAATATGTAAAAAGTTTAAATTTGCCCCCCAACTTAAAATTAATATTAACCTCAATGTTAATGAAAATAAAAAAAGAAAACCTCCCCTAAGCTTATGGACGAAGTCAATCATCATCCTTCTTTGCAGCAACATCGTCATCCTCATCATAGGTAGGATCAATGGGCAGTGTGGGAAAAATAGCCATGTCCATGCTAGCATGCTCGGCATATGCCCTCATAATCTCTTTAATGGCTTTGAAGCACTTTACTTGATGGTTCAAATAGTGCTCAAGCCTTTTTATTCATTGAGGCATGGAGAGATTCTAGGTATGCTGTGGTGATTGAAGTGCAATCGATGAACTACCTCTAGTAGCAGTGTGTTCACTAATATAAAACTTGTGGATGATTCCACTATCCAATGAAATCTTTGGATGTAGTAACTTTTCAATAGGTGACAAAACTACTCTAGCTTGACAACATAAGGTAGTTATCAGGGATGGATACCACAATCCGTCATATAGTGAATGGGTTAACATGATAATGTTGTTGAAGATCAACTGCTCAATGTAAATAGACTTCTCGATCACAATGGCGTACAAGAGGATTGCTCGACCCTTGGTGACATCTCTTAAGTGTTTCACAAGTAGTAGCTCAGCGGCCAAGAAATGATACCATACCTTATAGTCATTGTCCATGGCATTAGCTTTGAACGAAATTAGGACATCCTTGTGCAATTTCCATTTAGTACTCAGAATGCTAAGGTGCCTTAGAACTTTATCCAAATTGATGTCGCTGTCCATGAATTGGCCATACTCATCATTCCCAAGTCAAGAATATTGTAAATTAGATTAAGAGTATAAGCATCAAAAAGTACTTGACAGCCTCAAACGAAGGCATGCTCATTGTCATGCTTAGCAGCATTAGCATCAAATTCTCGAACCACAAGCATTACTGCTGCTTCTGGCTAGGCACAAAATTTCTCCTATTGGCGTGCGTCAATTATATTGTAGATGTCAAGATAGAGACCTCTCCAAACATCGATACCACGTTTTGGAATTAGCATTTTTTGCACTAGGGACTAGGTGTGGCGCTTTTCTACCTTGGTCGAAATAAATTTGCTACGATCAAAATTCTACTCACTTCCACTAACACGTGTCCTCTTTTTTAGTGCCATGATAATTATCTGAGTACTCACGACACAAACAACACACTTTTGATCACATCTAGTTAGTATACATTACAAAAATTTTAATCAACATGGACAAAATAATTGATACTAATTATTCTACTCCTCAATAATATGAATAACACTAATTTGACTATCCACCAAATTCAAATTCAATGTGTAAAAAATAGAGTTATGCAATGTACCCACCATTAAAAAATTCTAATTTACTAGATTGTTATATATAGCCTATACCCATTAATTCTAAGCAATACCCATTTTCAAAACACAACACCAATCATCAGAATCTTTAGAGAAAGAAAGTAGAGCACTTACTGTAATTTCTTACACTTAAATGCTTGAAATAAAGTGAAAATGTTATTAAATCTTCAAAATTTAAAGTTTAATGCAAAACAATTGGTGTTTGGAAGAGATTTGGTAATGGATAAGTGAAAAGAAGTGAGATTTTTCAAGTGGGGTAAAGACAGAATGAGAATTTGAGCCTAAGGTTGAAAAAATGGGGTAAAGGGGTTTATATAGGTCATGGGCTGGACACAATGTTGCAACAATGGGCCTAGAACACAACGATGCTCCACAAGCCCATGCTTTATGCATTTTTTTTTTCTTGTGGGGTGTTGCAAATGCCCTTGGGGTGGCACTGTAATGCCCTAGACTCGAGTTCTACTATGGAACTTGAGGGATGTGCTTTAACACTGCGATGTTAGCATTATTTTTTTGAATAAACAAAAATAATAATAATAATTATAAATAGTACCTACCTGAAAAAAGAAAATAAAAATAAGTAATTAGTGATAAAAAATAAAAATAAAATTAAAAAAGATATGGTTATTTACTAACAAAAATAATTAAAGCATCATGAAAAATTACTTAAGGAAATAAAACTTCGATTGCCTTCCAAGAAACGCTTTCTTTAATATCTTTAACTAGACTCCTAGTTAAGCTCAGTTGGGTTGGAAAAACTAATGGAGGTGCTTTGATAATCTATGTCACCCTTTTAGTATTTCTTCAACTGATGCCCATTCACCTTCAATTTTGCATTTGTTCAGTCATCCACTAATTCCACGACACCATATGGAAACACTCTTGATATGAGAAACAATCCTGACCACCTTGATTTCAACTTTCCTAGAAACAACTTTAAATGAGAATTGAACAACATCACATGTTGACCTGGTTGAAAGTGTTGCTCAATAATCTTCTTGTCATGCCATCATTTTGTCTTTTCTTTATAAATCCTAGCATTCTCATATGCATCTAACAATGCTTCATCCATCTCGTTCAATTGAAGTAATCGTTTTTTACCTACAACTACATTTATTATAAAGAATTCATCATAAACATTAGTATTTTTAAAAAATTTAAGAGTATTGTAGGTTACCTCTTGTTTTTAGACTTCGAAGGTAAGCTCTCATTTCTCTACATTTATGAGTGCTCTAACAGTACATGAGAAAGGTCTTTCTAGAGTAAATTGAAACTCTGTATCCTCTTCCATATCAAGTACCATAAAATCAACTAAAAAGTGGAACTTGTCCACTTTTACTAATACATCTTCTACAATGCCATGAGGATAGGTGATGGTATGATCTGCGAGTTGTAAAGCCATTGTGGTGGGCTTGATTTCTTCCAAACACAGATTTTTGTAAATAGACAGTGGCATCAAGTTGATAATAGCTCCTAGATCACTTAATGCTTTGGCAAAATAGTATGCTCCAATGGTGAATGATATTGTGAAACTTCTAAGATCCTTGAGTTTCAGTGGAAGCTTGCTCTGTATGATTGTATTGCACTCCTCAGTGAGGGCCACAATCTCAAACTCACCCAATCGTCTTTTCTTTGACAATATCTTTTTTAGAAACTTGACATACAAAGGCATCTGCTCTAAAGCCTCTACGAATGGTATTTTTATGTGCAGCTTCTTGAATACCTCTATAAATTTCTAAACTTGATTTTCTTGTTGCTGTTTTCTGAATTTTTGAGGAAAAGGTGGTGGTGGTGTAATTGTAGTCTCCTGCTTTGCAATGCACTTGTTCTGACTAACTACTTATGTCTCATTCTGAGCTTCTTTCTCCACTTGGTCAGCTTGTTTAGTGTTGCCCTCAATCGTTTTTCCACTTTTCAAGGTGATGGCCTTCACATGTTCTTTGCCTTCATTTTTCGGGTTTACCTCAATGTCACTAGGCAATGTTCTTTAAGCATTGCTGATAATTGTGCTTGCTAATTACCTAACTTACGTCTCAAGGTTTCTCAATGATGCTACTTGACTATTAATGAGGGAGTTTGTCTTAGTCATATATTGTATCATTAATTCCTCCATCTATGGCCTCTTGTCACAACCTGGAACTCTCATCTAGCCCGTGACAACCGCCACAACGTCTCGATAGGTATTCATACCCCGAATACCGACCGAAACTTCGTAAGGCTTTTATATCATATTTCTTATCTCCCCTGTGAGCATTCATTGCCAATCATCACAACTTGAAGGATTTTAAACTTTTTCCAACTCAAATCAGTAGAAAAATAATTTTCGCCTCATAGGGGTATTTCGGTCATTTTCAACAAAAAATTTCAAACTCGGATAAATGCATAGTATGTATGTGGAATGCACATATTTCGAAATCAGAAACATGTTTTTTCTATCTAAAACATTCATTTTAAATGAAAAGGTAATTATTAAAATATAATGATAATATTTAATAAAATATTATAATTTCTTATAAAACAATATTTTTAGAACACTACGTAAATAATTTTCGGGACGTAAAAGCAAAATAAATTCTTATATACAATAATAAAGATAACTAGAGTATACAATTATATTTACAACGACATGTAGACCCCCGAATATTCAAAAGTAGAGAAGACAGTAAACCTACTGTTGGTGAGATTGCAAAACCAACTGTAGTCCTCAGCAAACTCAGATATCTACTAACTAATATGGGCCTGAAAGAGTGGAAAGGAGAGTGGTGAGTTTACACAACTCAGTGAGTAAACAAATATCACCTAAAATATCTAAAGACGAGTAAAATGAGACAATGAAAACTGTCTATCTCAAAAGGCTTCATATCATGAAAATTCATTTAAATCAGTTCGAGTAAATTCATTTCACCCGAATAATTTCTAAGGCTTATAATTTCTTGAAAATCGTGGCTCGTGCCATAAAAGCTCATACTCGGGGATACCTTGGCCGAGGCATCTAACCGAGTCCGTCAAGGCTGTTAAAATTTCATAATTTTTTCAAAATTCAGTCGTTCCTTGGCATTAGCTGAGTTCGCCTTCACGTGGTGGTTTGGCGTGAAGTGAACTCTGTCATATCTCAGGACAACCCTTTACGCCTCTACAACTAAGATAAAGGTATATATAGTGGGGTTTTACCGTGCCACTTTTAAACAGGCTGGTCCACAGAAATTAGGCTATTGCAGTAGTGAATAATCCACCAATTAAATAAACATTTCAATAGCATGATTTGGCAATTTCATTGCTAACCAATTTATCAAAACAAAGCAAACAGTTCACATTTTTCAATACAGTTATCAATTCAGCCAATCATACCATAATATCATAAGCCATTTAATTTGAATCTAATTTACAATAAAGCATGTGGTCTCCAATTACTCTAATTTCAAATCAGTTATCCAAATTTCAATTCAATTTATAAAAATTCAATTTATTTTATAAATTCACATTTTTCTCATAAAACAAACAATTCACTATTTAAAATAATTTTTCACAAATCATCAAATTGAGTAAAAATTACTCTAGATAATTAAGGCGATAATAAGTTTACTCACGGTTTTCGAGAATCACACTCGGGTAATTCGACTATAAATCCTCGGGTGCAATTTTCTTGCCTTTGTCGAGGATTCACCACCTTGACATATTGCATAATAATTCAATTACTACATTTGTGCTAATTCGGTATAAAATTAACCTAAATTCTATATGAATGCATGAAATGCTTGGGTAACTGTTTAATTACGGTGTTGACCTAATTCGGTCTTTCATCCGATTAAATTGCCAATGCGTCCAATTTAGCTCCAAATAACACCATTTCTTTTCCAATACTTCAATTCACTAATTACAATTCAAATGACCTAAAATTTAGTATAATCACCTACACAATTCTTCATGAAAAATTCGACCATGGTGGGTGCATTCACATTGAAACTTTTCCTATTTGATTTTTACACCATAAACCATCAATTCTCAACCAATTCACTTACAACAAAATCAAATCCACCATTCTCACATTACATGTAGGGTTCGGCCATTGAAGGATGGTGGGGAAAATGAAATTTTTCCTTGTTGTTTTGCTTCCAAACATGCTAAACTAACCATAACACTAACATACCTCAAAATCAAACTAATTCCAACATCATATCCTCTCCATACCCATTCGGCCAGCCATGAATTCACTATGAAAACATGTAATTCAACCATGGAAAATAAGGAGAAATGCGTGGGTAATGTAGATCTCAAGCAAAAATTGAGAAATTTTACCTTTTTTCACTTAATTGCTTGAATTTCTACAATTTCTCTTTGATTTTCTCCACCTAGGGTTTTGTTTTCTCTTTGTTTTCTTTTCCTCTTGCTTTTGTTTCCTTTGGCCGAATATGGGAGGTGTGTTAGGAAATTATGGGCTGATTTTTTTTAAGTTAAATATTAAAATAATAAAGTTTGCCACATGCCATTTCTTATTAGTCCACAATTTAAGTATTTATCCTTTAACCATAATTTCTCCACTACACAATTTGTCATATTTATCCATTTCCATAATGAATAAAATCCTTGGTTTTTGACAAGTGTTGGGAGTGAAAATTACTGTTTTGCCCCTAAGGTGACAAAATTACCATTTTGCCCCTAAGGTGACAAAATTACCATTTTACCTCTATGCTCCGAAAAATACCGGAATTAAAAATTTTCATTTCTAATCCTCAAATTATACTCTAAATGATCAATCTCAGTTAAAATTTTCATCAAATATCCAAATCAAATTTTTGGATAGCAAAATGACCATTTTGCCCCTAGATCTTGAATATTTCAGATTGACTCCAAATCGGTCCTCGAACTCCGAATCACCTTTTTAAGTAATCCATAGATTATGAAATTCTCAATTTCATCTTAAAATCCCTATTTTAACTAGTTCGAGGCATAAATCGACTTAGTTGTACTTCTAAGCACAATACTGGCTTTTACCTATTTTTTTGAGATATTCCAGTATACAGGCATGATGTCAATTATATGCATGACATGACAGATATTTTAGGGCTGAGCTTGACACCTCTTCTCAAGAATGGGGATTTTCGCTTGTTGCTGAAAACTAGAAGGTATATTTGGTTTTAAAGCTGATGTTTCCTAGTTGTTTCCCCATGAGAAGTTTGGATGGTTTCTCACATTTGGAATTATTTGTATTGGAGAAAGGGTTATTTTGCTATATGTTGCCAACGAATTGAATTGTTTCCATGTTGTTACTTGGACATTGGTCACTTATGTGTCCATCTCCACAATTGTCACAAACTATAAAAGGACTTTGAACAAGATTAGTACTAAAAGAATCAAACTTTTTAGTTAGAGCAGCTACCTGTGCAGTTAATGTTGTGATAGGATCAATCTCATGAACTTCGGCTACTCTCCTATATAGTATTTGGTTTAATAGTTGATGCACGATCTCTTTATTGAAAAAATAAGGTTCGAATTTCACTTTTTCTCTATTATTTTTCTATAAAAAAGAGTAGTGAAATATAATTGATTAAATTTAAAACACACGTGAATTAAACATTTCATGAAAATCAGCAAGAAGTGATCTTTATATAAAGTATAAAGTATAATTGATTTTAAATATAATGGATTTTGATTTAAAAAATTTGTTTCTGATTAATCAAATTAAATAATTTTTTTATATAAAGTATTCATAAGTTATAAATATAGCATATATGTTTATATAACAATAACATTTATGTTAGAAGTATTTATCTACAAACTACGATAGGATTAAATTTTCTTTCTTTATTGTTGGGCTTGAAGTTTACTAAAATTCTATATTTTAGTTTTTACTTTACAATGTACTGTTACTTAATTACTGTACAGATACATTACTATTTTACCTTTGGTTGTTCTATTTGCTAATAGCCTTGAGTATCAATAGTACTTTGTTTTTCTATTTTTTGTTAATAAAGAAAAATTGCAGAATACGATTCTTGCATTTTCTCAAGATAATGGTAATTACGTGCCCAAGACGTAGAGAATGCTGGGAGTGGGTAGACCTGGCAATTTTGGACACGACACGTTAACACGACACGAGAAAACACGGGTTAAACAGGTTATGGGTTTACCCTTAACGTGTTTCGTGTCTAATCGTGTCTGACACGTTAAGACACGAAAATTTTCGTGTCTTAACGTGTCAGACACGCCAGACACGTTTAAAACACGTTTAAACACGTTTACTTAAACGTGTTATCGTGTTTAAACATGTTATCGTGTTTTAACGTGTTATTGTGTTTAAACGTGTACATGTGACACGTTTATTAACCCATTAAATATTGATAGTTAAAGACTATTTTAGCTTTATATAAATAATTTTAAATAATTATTTTAAACATTTTTTTAATTTTATAAAAAGTATTAATGTAATTATACATTAATACTTTAATTTTTAACCTTTAGATTTTATTTGAAGATTTTTAATATTATTAATATTTGAAGATTTGATGTTAATTATGTATTTTATCATATTATATGATAATGAATTTTATGTATATTATTTATATTAATTTTTATTATATTTGATGTTATTATTATTTTTGTTTTGTTATAATTATTTTTTTAATTATAGATTTTGAATTTAAATAATAAAATTATATTTAATTGTAAATATTTTTATTTAAACGTGTTAATCGTGTTAAACGTGTTAAACGTGTTATTAATCGTGTCGTGTTGTATATTGACACGTTTAATAAACGTGTTAATCGTGTTAAACGTGTTAATCGTGTCGTGTCGTGTTACACGTTTATTAAACGTGTTCGTGTACGTGTTTTACACTTAAAACACGTTTATTAAACGTGTCGTGTTCGTGTTTACCCTTAACGTGTTTCGTGTCTAATCGTGTCTGACACGTTTATGACACGGAAACACGTTTTGCCAGGTCTAGGAGTGGGCGAGAGTTTACCTAAACTACTGTATTTGCAGCGCACGAGATGAAGGGTCGTTTGCTTTGGGTTTGATCAGTATCATAAGTTGGAGCGTCGTAGAAATCCCTCAGATTATCACCAACTATAAGGAGAAATCCGTTGTGGGCCTCTCCCTCTGTTTCTTGATCACTTGGATTGTTGGGTGGGTATCTCTTCCATTCTACCGCCACCTTTTCTTGCTTCTATATTATTTACCAGAAGGATTTTATCACCATTCTATTTGCAAGTATCTTTTCAATGTTTTTCGGTTGTATTCTTGAACCGGCTACTGTAAGTGTTATGCTCGTTTCCTGTATATATATGGTGATTTTTACCTATTTTGGGTGTTTGTTTTTTTTCTTTGTCCTAGTCTGATAACTGAATCTACTTTGTTATCCTTTTCATTGTACTACTCGTACAAATTGCATTGTTACTTTCTATATATATATAAATTATGAATAAAGAAATACTAGAAGCTCTAGACTCTTCTACTAGAATCTCTATCCTTTTTATTTAAATCTTTATTAATTCTCAACTAAGAGACCCATGTGAGATTATTATAGTTCCTAAATAAAATAAAAACACAATACTCAAATAAGCTCCTAAATTATTCAAGAATATTCATATAAACTCTTATTCTTTTATTACATTCAATCAAATCTTTACATTTTTTATTTTGTATCAAATAAGCCATTATGACTAATAATTGATCAATTGTCATTAGTAAAAATATCATTTGTCTTTTTATATCCACATGACATTGATGTGGAGAGTGAAAAATGTCACATGATCATGTTATCATGTCAAATTAGTATATCATATTATTATTAATTATGATACGTTAGTATGCCACATCATAATCAATTATGATATTTTAGCATACCACGTCAGCGTCATGCGACATAGAATAATAAATGACATTTTGATTAAATTAATCATTTGTAATCAAAGTTTATTTGACTCAAAATAAAAAGTATAAAGACTTATTTGACTGAAAATAAAAATATAAAGACCTGATTGGACGTAATAAAAATATAACAACTTATTTGAATTTTTTAAAAATAATTTAGCGCTTTTTTTTATATATTATGTTTGAAATAAATAAGAGTAAAATAAAAGATAATTACAAAAAAGATAACTATAAAAATAATCTTCCTTAATTTAATGCATAAGTAAGGTAATAACAAACTTCTGTATCAATTAAGATTTATGTGTCTTTACAAAGCAAATGTGAGATATGGCTTCCACATCAGAGATACATTTTAGGGTTCGTCCTTTGTCATGATATAGGAAGTGATGTATCATGTTATTTTTAGCTAGTTCAGTTGTTCTCTTGCAAAGAATTGAACTTTTCCTGTACATGGGACCTTATTAACATAAAACAAGGAAACATTGCACGAAACTCAAAAACATTGTCGAATGCAATCTTAAAACCAACATCATCCTTGTTTTTAAATGGCTCTTATGGATATAAATATACGCATCTGGAATGGAAAATTAACAAAAGAGAATAAAAGAAACTCAGGGAGGTCACACTGGTGAGGTTGCCATCTCCAGAACTGATACTTAAGGACCTTTCTCCCGAACTTTTCACAAGCTAGCTAACTGATCAGACATAAACGTGCATTCTCTCTCTTTGTGTAGCCCTGAAAACAAATTGCATCTTGACGTCAAGCTGCCACCAGAACTTTCATGTGTAGTCCCGTACTCGAAGAGTTGTTCATTTCTTTGTCTCAGATAGATGGCGGCAACGACTACAATGGCAATGAGAAGGGCAACAAGAGATTGGAAGCTGGTCCTGACACCCCATGCTGCAAAAACCATAACCATATTCTCCGCTCTCTTTCCTTGTGCATCTGATGAGTTGGCTCCCCCATCTCTCTGTTTCCTCTTTTTGAAGTTGATTTCCAGGGATTGGTGGCAATCAATTTTCACAATTTATTGTTTTGCCTTGGATTAGGACAAGTGGACGTACAAATATCCGATCGTTTGCTGAAAGCAACAGATAGGACGTAGCTGTTGGATGTCTCTTGCTTTGTTTTACCAAAACACCCATACTTCCAATTCCAAACAAGCTTACTAGGTTTCCGTTAATGCTACTATCAGAAGACAATGTCCATTGACGTGTTGGTAATTTGAGAAAAGAGCAACTCGGGGATACTAATGACTGAATCATACAGATTTTTCCATTCTTGTGGTTGACGCTGAGTTGTTAGTCGAATAAATTTATGCAATCTAGGTTAGTGTTATTGGCACATCTCCCTCTTCTCCCATCCGTTGCCTTGAACTTACATATCGATTACCAAGCATTTTGCAAAGACAGGTCACGTAATAAATTTTTGGAAGGGACTAAAATTTTAAAATGAAAATTCTCCATCTTATGCTAGACAAATCAAGCATGACGACCAAGAATTGGAAAGCCGAGGCAACCGATTGTGTTTTTGGGATTGATAAGAATTAATTTGGAAAAAATAGGCAAACTTTTTTTTAAATTATAAATACTAAAGAGATTATAAAAATTATCAATCTAAAATCTTAATTTTTTTTCCAACGAAAAATGAAAAGATATTGAGTTATGTATTATTGAATTAATAATTACACCAAGAAGAACTTTTAAGTCAATTATATGCAACTGTAAGATAAATGGTGAATTAAACTTGTATATGTACTTGGATTTCATGGACCATATTCAAATTTCCAAACTGATAAAACAATTTAAGATCAACAGTTACATGTAAAACTAAATTAAGTTTTGAAAATATTTTTCAAAAGTGCAATTTTAATATTTAGCTTAAATTAAAAAAAAAAGTCAATAATACTTAACCGAGTCATAATTTCTATTCATAACTAATAAAATTAAAATTCACCTTTTTCTTTAAATAATAAAAAGAACGAAGTCAATAATAGAAGTATGAAATTTTCTTATGCAACTATATATGTAAGTCGTAACGCATCCAACCCATTGTGCTCTCCACCACAACAACCCAAAATTTTCCTTCCTTCATGTGAGACTGAGCAAGTTCGTCTTACTTTGTTGCTTCCCCTTCGACATCTTTTGGTCTACCGTTACCGTATACACGGTAGCATACTCCTGTAGCCCAGCAATCTATAACTCCAGCCAGGCTCATAAAATGAGGATTTCACTTGTTTCATGGCTCTTCTTCAATTCATTTGTAGCATTCAACTCCACAATTCCTTCTAGGCTTGATGAGCTCGCGGATTTACCTCAATTTGTCAAATGCTGGCTTCAGTGGTCAAATACCTGTAGCGATTTCACGAATGACAAGGTTGGTTACTCTTGATATATCTACGCTAAACTTCCCTGGAGACGTTCCATTGAAGCTTGAAAACCCAAATCTACGAATGCTTGCTCAAAATCTGAGTAAGCTAGAAGAACTTTACCTTGATGGCTTGAACGTATCAGCGCAGGGCAAAGAGTTGTGCCAGGCCATACCTGCTTCATTAAGTGAATTGCAAGTGTTGAGCATGTCCAACTGTTTTCTTTCTGTACCAATTGAACCTCACCTTTAAAACTTGAAGGATCTCTCTGTTATTCATTTGGATAAGAACAATTTGTCTGCTACGGTACCAAAATTCCTTGCTAAACTTTCAAATTGACTTCCTTGCGCTCAGTTCGTGAGGCTTGCATGGACTATTTCCAAAAGAGATACTCCAGGTAAAGACGCTTCAGTTTCTTGAAATATCCGAAATGAAAAACTTCAAGGTTCCTTGCCAGAATTCTCTCTTAATGGTTCTCTTCGTATCCTAGTGCTTAGCAAAACAAAGTTTTCTGGGTCATTACCACAGTCCATAAGCAACCTTCTGAACTTGACAAGATTAGACCTTTCCTATTGCAATTTCAGTGGAGTAATTCTGAATTCAATCCCAAATCTCCAACAGCTTGTTTATTTGGACTTGTCATTCAATAACTTCACTGGTCAAATTCCACCATTTGATATGTACAAGAATCTTGCCTGTATAGACCTCTCTCATAATAAACTGACTGGTGAGATCCAATCATATGACTGGAAAGGCCTTCAAAATCTTGCTCATATTGATTTAAGTCATAATTCACTTTATGGGAATATTCCCTCCTCTCTTTTGGCACTCCAGTTACTGAAGAAGGTTAAGCTTTCCAACAATCAATTCGACGGAAAAGTTCTTGATGTTCCTAATGCACCACAATCTTTATTGGATACTCTTGATCTCAGTAGCAACCAACTGCAAGGTCCTATACCCAAGTTTGTTTTTGAGCTCAGTAGAATTATCATCCTGTCGCTTTCTTCCAACAAGTTCAACGGTACTATACGGCTAGGAGACATTCAGAAGCTTCTCAACCTCACACATCTTGACCTTTCGCATAACAATCTGTCAGTCAATGCAACTGGCGGCTATTCTACCTCGGCATCCTTCCCCAAGATTACTAGACTGGAACTGGCTTCTTGCAGACTGAAAGTCTTTCCTGATCTAAAGAACCAAGCAAGACTTACCTCTCTGGATCTTTCAGACAACCAAATTTCAGGTGATGTACCCTATTGGATTTGGAATGTTGGCAATGGCCTTCTCCAGCATTTGAACCTTTCATTTAATCAGCTAGTTACTCTGCAAAAACCTTATTAAATACCTGGTCTCTCAGTCCTTGACCTGGATTCTTACAAACTTAGTGGTAATATCCCAACTCTGCCTCCATCTGCGAGCTATCTGGATTATTCCAGAAATAACTTTACTTCTCCTTTACCACCTAACATTAGTAGCTACCTCTCGTATACTATTTTCTTTTCTCTCTCAAGCAATGGCCTTACAGGTTTCATTCCTAATTCAATATGTGATCTGGCTATCTGCAAGTTCTTAACTTGTCCAACGACAGTCTGACTGGTGCAATACAAAAATGTTTAATTGAAAGGACAGTGTCTCTAGGGGTACCAAATCTTAGGGGCAACAGTCTCAGTGGCAATATTCCTGATGCATTTCCAAGTCATTGTTCCATACAAACACTAAATGTCGATGGCTATGAGCTTGAAGGGAAGATTCCAAGATCCCTTGCTAGGTGCAAAATGCTGGAGGTGTTGGACCTTGGTAACAATCGGATCAGTGATTCCTTCCCTTGCCATTTGAAGAACATATCCACCTTGCTGGTTCTGGTTTTGAGGGCAAATGAATTTCATGGGAAATTTGGTTGTCCAGCAATTATGCCCCCCTGGCCAAAGCTTCAAATTGTCGACATTGCTCACAATAGTTTTAATGGAAGACTACCAGAGAAATGGTTAACAACATGGGAGGCAGTGAGGGTTGGTGACGATGAAGCCCAATTAAGAGTTAAACACCTTCAATTTGAGGTTCTGAAATTAACTCAGTGGAATTTATTATCTGCACGGCATAACAGTTACCATGAAAGGTCTAACAATGAAGCCGGTAAAGATCTTAACTGTTTTCACCTCCATTGACTTTTCATGCAACAAATTTGAAGGGCCAATACCAAATGTGATCGGTGAATTCAAAGCATTCTATGCTCTTGAACTTGTCACACAATGCTTTCACAGGCGCAATCCCACCATCTCTAGGAAAGTTGCAACAGCTGGAATCCTTGGACCTCTCAAGTAATAACCTGAGTGGCAGTATTCCTCAACAGCTGGCAAAACTAAATTTCCTTGCATTCCTTAACCTCTCACACAAGCAACTGGAGGGAAGGATCCCAAAAGGTAATCAGTTTCAGTGGCTTTCAGATTCATTTGATAACAATGGGGGATTATGTGGACCTCCTTTAGAGGCAAAATGTCAATCCCCAGACAGCCCTTCCCTTCAGATTCTGAAACTGGGAAGCATATCGACCAGAGCTGAGACAGGGAGCGATATTGATTGGAATTTTATAAGTGCTGAGATAGGATTTTTCTTTGGGATAGGAATTGTCATTGCATCCCTTATCTTTTGGAAGAGATGGAGGATATGGTATTATAAGCACATTGATCGTGCTCTTTTCAGGCTTTTCCCTCGGCTGGAGAGCTCACCGATGGAAAGGAGCAGGGAATCAATGAAAAGACTTTTAGCTAGTTCCCTTGTTGTCTTTTCCTGTTTTCGGTTTTTTTTTTTTTTTTCAATTCTTTTGAATAAAAACAAATTAAATTATCCTAAAAACAGAAAATGAAGAGGAACATTCTCTTCTCAATTAACATTCTTTCAGTTTTATGCAAATAGAAAACGTTCTCACTTCTCTAGCTGATCATCGTTGCTTGATAACATTAATATCAAAAGGCTCATCAGGACAACATTAATAGCCACAATGATACCTGTGATAGAAACAAAACATTAATCTAACACATACCTGTTCATAATTCAATTTCACTTGTTCCTATCTTGGTTGGAGGTTTACCAAATAATAAAAACGTTTACTGACTCCAACCACTTCGATTAGACCATGCACCAGAATCTCAGCTCCCTCTTATGAAAAAGATTTTTCCTCAACTTGATATGGGAAGAAGGGCTAATGGAGTTCACAGGGGAAACTAGAGTAATTCTCCTAAAGTGATTTTATTACTTGGTTCTACTTGCATCAATGAGAAGAAAAGCAAATGCAAGAGAGCATTTTTACTGCTGAAAAAGTTGAGTCATGGCATAATATAAATTGGTACTAGCATTTAGAGTTGAGTCCAAGATTTAGGATTCATCTACACATGTTGCAGTGCAAGAGCAAAGCATCCTGACTAATTTTGTTTAAGGCAGCTTTGCTTGTTTCAATGTAAGGAATGCACGCAATGCATCTTTCCTGAGATGATAAAATGCAATGTCATGCCCTAATATCAATGTGCTTCTATGGAATCTATTCTATAGATAGCCTAGCAATTTTCTTCTGCAGTCATTCAAGTCTTGCAGATTGCAGCCATTGGTGCCATAATCATGGGGTATATATATATATATATACACACACACATATATATATATACATATATTTCAAACAAGTATAAAATTCCTTTCATGCCAAATACTTATTAAAAACCTTTTCTAAATTCCTAACTGGTAAAAAATTGAAGATATATTATTGATTAAGGATTTAATTGAATTCAATAATCCAAAAACTGCTTAATTGTTTAATTTAGAATATTTCAAAACCCTTTCCTTCAATTTAATTTCTTTGTAACCATATAGTGTTTGGCTTAATATTTAATACATGATTTCTTTACTCAAAAAACAAAATTTTAAATTTCACTTTTTTTTTTTATAATTTTTTTTTAAAAAAATAGTGAAATATAATTGATTAAATTTAAAACACCACGTGAATTAAACATTCTCGTAAATATCAACGAGAAGTTATCTTCATATGAAGTATAATTGATTTTAATTTTAAAATTATGTTCTGATTAATCAAATTAATTGATTTTTTATACAAAATATTTATAAGTTATAAATATAGCATATATGTTTTTATAACAATAACATTTATGTTATAAATATTTATGGCCAACTAGGATTAAGAGCTTGAAGTTTACTAAAATTCTAAATCTTAATTTTTACTTACACTGTACTGTTACTCAACACCTTTGTATTTGTTGAGTATCAATAATACTTCTTTGTCCATTCTCCGTTAATAAAGAAAACTTGCAGAATACGATTCTTGCATTTTCTCAAGATAATGGTAATTACGTGCCCAAGACGTGGGGAATGCTGGGAGTGGGCGAGAGTGTACATAAACTACTGTATTTGCAGCGCAAGAGATGAAGGGTCGTTTGTTTTGGGTTTGATCAGTATCATAAGTTGGAGCCTTGCTGAAATCCCTCAGATTATCACCAACTATAAGGAGAAGTCCGTTGAGGGCCTCTCCCTCTGTTTCTTGATCACTTGGATTGTTGGGTGAGAATTTCTTTCTTTGCTTACTTCCATATCATTTAGCGGATCATTCTGTTTTATTTTTGTTTCTTGCTTATGCACTTGCAGGGATCTTTTCAATCTTTTCGGTTGTATTCTCGAACCAGCTACGGTAAGTGTTTTGCTCGTTTCCTGTATATATATGGTGATTGGGTGATTGTTACCTGGTTTGTGTGTTTGTTTCTGTTCCCATATCAGACAGGTGCAACTTTTTTGCTGTCCAGTGTACAAACATGCATCTGTTCATTGCTAAAAGGCATTTCACATTAGGAGAGAGCGATTTTTTTATTAGGGACACTTTGTCCTCTTGCTTTCTGAAATATTAAGAATATATCTTCATGGAGCTCTGGTCTAGTTTGAAAGAAATAATTATTTTGATTTTCTATGGGGAGTATTATTGCAGCCAGTATACTGAAACTTTATTGCTTCTCTTTGCAGCTTCCGACACAACAATATATGGCAGTTGTAAGAATATACTAAACCCAAAATGTTGTTAGTCTAGTCAATTCTTAATTAAGTATATTGTTCTAATTCTCAATTATTGATTTACATGACCTGCTTGCTATGATGTCAAAGCACAGTTGTACGCAATGACTAGCTCAATTCTTGCGGCACAGGCTGTGTACTATGGTCACATTTATCCTCGGTTAAAGTACAAGGGAGTGTGCCACAAGGTAAGAAGTTAAACTACATTTCTCTTAGAAAAGTTTAGGCAACAATTTTGCACATTACAAATTCATCTCTGCTTGGAGCCAAATTGCATAACTCAATGGTCAAGTTAAAGCTCTGCACTCCCGAAACTACTGAACCTAGCAGAGAGAGGAAATAGACTATTTTGTTAAATGGTGAGCAGGAGAGAAAAATGTTTAGTTTTTCATTAAACCAAGACTAGATTGTATGGTATTTTATGTTGTATATTTAAATGATATAAATCTTTTGATTGGATTTAACTAAAAGGTCAAAAAAAAAAAAAGGGAAAGAAGACGCAAATCAATTGTGTTTTTCATGTTACTTCAGAAGAGTATATGGTATCTTATGGAATTATGTGTATTCTTATGATCATGCAAATACATGAAACAGTTCCTTGGTCGTCTTGATATGGATTTTGTAAACTTGATTTCTCGAAAATTCGATTTCAGTTGAGTTGTAGTTTGAACAATTATGTAGAATGGGTTCTGTCAGCTCTCAATAAAATAGATATGATTGGTTTACCAAGGGATGAATCATTAGGGTGCTAATTGTTCTCATTTTTATATTTATTAATCAATATGGATAGAAATTAATAGTGCCTCAGTTTATTGGAAGCCCATGCACAAGGAAGTGAAAAGGGAATAAATGTAAATAATCTACTTAACCATTTGTATCAGAATAACAATGAATCAATAGATCATCTTTTACCTAATTGTCCAATAGCTTAAAAATTATGGTCTCCAGTTTTTGCTTTGTTCATAGTGGCTGGGCCACTTGGGTGATTCCAGATATAGTGGTTGATTTATTACATGCTTGGAAAATGAGTTTCAGAAAACACAAATATTGGGAGGGCTGTAGATTTTAGTGTCATTAGCTCTAATGTGAAGAAATAAAGCTTGATATGCAGAAGTTGGAATTTCATTTCTAGGATATTAACTTATTTTCACTGACATTCTATTCGGACATTCAAGATGCATTTAATATTTCTTTCTAATTTCTTGTTTGATTATGTGCTGCCTTTTCACTTAGTATGTTCCATTTTGCTGTTAATAAATTCTAAGCATACCAGGAAAAAAACTTTCAAAATATTCTGGTAGGAGGTCTTAAGTTGAGAGATCAAGTCTCAGTAACTTTTTATGTACCTGATATGTGGTCATGGAACAATCTCAAAGAATCTAAGGATGATATGCTATGGAATCTTTGTGATATTCGCTCAGTTCTTTTCTCCATACTTGTATTTAGTTTCCCAGTAGTGGAGGGAAAAATAAGTATAACATTCTGAAAACATTGCAGGAGTATTACATATCTTCATTGGTTTTTGATGGTTGCATATTTTTCTATGAAGGTTTATATTTTGTTTTTATAGATGTATCATGCTCCAAAATTCCACAATTCACTGTGTTTCATATATAGGGCTCCAAAGAGCACCAACCTGAGGCAGTGGAAAAAGTTGGTAAACAGATTAACAATTTTGATGCGAAACAAGTTATTGATGCTGACAGATTAAGTTCTCCTATTCCTCTTCCAGCAATTAATGTAAAGAGTTCTCCGGGCAGAGAATTTTACTACATGTAATTCAATATTCACCTTTAAGCTCTCACATTTTCACTATTTTGCTTTACTTTTTGGACCTAATACCTCAACAACCTTTGCACATGAGAAACACAAACGATATGATTCATTTTCTTTTCTTTTCTTTTTTTTAGTTTGCCTCTGGATTCTGTTATTTTTTGGAATATTTGGGTTCACGGAACTTAGAATTGGTTCTGCCATCCAAGTTAAAAGATCAAATTTCCATATATACCTCCTGGATTGTCATTTAGTTAAGCATATGTCATAGACTTAGAATTGGTTTACCCACTTCCCTGCCTACATGTACACTTGCAAATACATATATTTTGCTGTATGTCACTTTTTGGTTGTTCAACAAAATTTTGGGACATTGAGGAAGAAAAAGTAACTGATAGAGGCTGATGCAGACACAAAGATAAGCTTAGAGCGAGTTTTCTTATACTTTTTGAGATCCTGAAAGAAGGTTAGAAACCAAGTTTTCAGTGACCAGTAGCACATGTAATGAATCAAACTACTTCAAGATATATGTCATATTGAAAGATGGAGGTCACAGAAAACCTTATTCATATTTTGATATGCCCTTCTGAATGATGCATATAGTGATGATCTAATAGTTTCAGTTTGTTTTTTATATATATTATGTTAGGTCAGCAAGATCTCTAGCAAGAAGTCATACTCCCACCGAAGGATCCTTCCTTGCACAAAGAATGACTACTCCTTTTCATACAAGAAATTCAGTTGAAGAGCCATTGCTCAGTGCACATGTTTCTACCCAGTCTGCCTCTCCTCCAAGCACCAAATCATTGCTATGCTTGGTGACTATTAATTAACTTGAAGAACTACATCCTTTTCTATTCTAAAAAGAATGTAATATATGAATTAACTTTTCTCTCTTTCAGGTATCTGTATTAATGTTCATTGCCACATTTAGTTTCCAGCTCTCAGCATTTAATAAACTTCACCTAGAGCCTGAGACAATAAATCAAGGATTCGTGATACCAATAGGAAGAAAGCTTCTCCAGGTAGTTCAACCTGCAATTAGTTTCCTCTATATGTCCATAAACATTTGCTGGAACAGCACACTTATATGTATAGCCTGATATTAAAGCATTATAGAGTTTCTCCTAGGCCTCCTCTATCCAACATGTTTTTAACCCTAATTTATTTATTTTTTGATGGGCATTACCTATTTTATTTGACTTCCAGTTGTAGCATGTCAAAAATTGGGAATTCATCTTTGTTGTGGATAAGCATGTAAATTGGATGCCGCCATGTTTTAGGGAATTGGAAAGCTCTTGAATGCCTATTGACTTCATAGCTCTTATTTTTTATGCCCTTTTGCTTCAACTAGATTGAACTCATTGTGATATTTTAAATTAAACTTTGCCGAAGAGGAATAGGCATCACCAACCATTTACTGGGATTTCAGGTAAATGCTGCGTCATTAGGAGAAAGTGGTATTGGAGGAGGCAGCAGGGTTGGAACTTTTCTTGGTTGGGCAATGGCAACTATTTACATGGGTGGACGCCTTCCCCAAATTTGCTTAAATGTAAGTTTTGCAGGAACCAAATGAGTAGTGTGTTTTAACTGTTTCACACAAAAAGATGAAAGCGTTTAAATGCTATATGTTCTTCTATTTTGACTTGATTGCTCATGTCCCCTTGAACTTTCAATTTTAAATTTCTAATCCTTCAACTTCTTAGTAACTACAGTGTTGGACTGAACTTCTATTAGATGTGTATAAGTATGGTTCTTATACATTGGTAACTTGGGGCAAGCTAGCATTATATGTAAGACTTCCCCTCCTTGCCAGACCAAGTAGTCTAAGCACAGGTCCTCCACTTACTACCTGTTGATCCTAAAATAAAATATAGCAAAGGATATCAGGATTAGAATTCTAGAGCTTTAGATAAAACAGGATCTAATACGAAGATACTCAACCATTAGACCTAAATGCTTAAGCTAGTAGATTGGGGCCAAACTAATATTATGTCTGTTATAATATTAAAAAATCTCTTTCTAGTTGTCACAAGTTTTGTGATACAATGTGATTTGTTCACAAAGCATATGTTTAATAAAAGAATTATTATACTTTTGACTAGTGGAGGAAGGATTGCCTTGGTATCTATCCTTTATATGTCCAAAATCATGAAATTTTTTGGCAACATTTTGTTTTAAGCTGACAACTTGAATATCATGTATTTGAGTTGAACTTAATGTAGTTTTCCTGTTCAACTTTGCAGATTAGAAGAGGCAATGTAGAGGTAAGTACATTCATTAATATTTTAGTTCTCAATACCCACATGAAAGCAAGAACACATAAAAATTTTTGGTGCCATGTGCTACTGTTTTTCGTTTATAAAACTTTTTGAATCACTGGAATAAGCATGTAGCATATTTAGAGCTTGTTGTTTTTAATTGGGATTAGAGGAAAAAGTATTCTGTGAATTCGAGCTTTTTGAAAAGTGCTTTGGAATTAAAATTATTTGAAATAATTAATAATATCTTTTTCAGCTCAAAAACTTCATTCAATACCTCTGTCAACTGTCAAATGCTGCTTAGCTATATGAAATAAAAGAAAAATGCTTTTGAAGCCAGTCATATAAGCATGGCACTTAATATATAGTTCTTTATCATTGTCACCGAAATGAAAGAACTGAGAAAAAGAGGGAGGAAGGCTGGGAGGGGACATGTTGTATTTATATCAATTTGTATGCAGAGTCTGAATCTCGTATGGCTTGTCCATGTATGCAGGGTCTGAACCCTTTGATGTTTATCTTCGCTTTGGTTGGAAACTCCACATATGTTGCAAGGTAAATTTGGTCAACTCATCATTGATTTTGGGCTTCACTTCGTGTCCTATTCATCATTGTATTGAGTGTGGCTTGTACTTGAACCATTTCTTAGCTACCTAATGGTGCATATTTGTTCCACTGTTGTTGTTACCTTCCCTTTTTTTTTTGTTTCCCTGTAGCATACTTGTTAAGAGCACAGATTGGTCAAGAATCGGACCAAATTTACCATGGCTGGTGGATGCAGGAGGATGCGTGCTGCTTGATATTTTTGTATCCTTATTGTCATTAATTGAGTTGCTACAGTCACCCTGAAAAAAGTTCATATTCTTTGTAGAACCTTATCGCATTTTGCAGATACTGATTCAGTTCATATACTTCTGCTATTGGGCACCTCAAGATGCAGAGTATAAGCATGAAAACTTGAATGCATCTTAAATGATGGCAAAAGAGCCTTGTTTTGAAGGTTCACTCTCTCTCTCATGTGAGTTTTTGTTCATATGTGTGCATGCATCTGTTTAAGGGTCAAGGCAGTATTTATAATTAATATAAATTTGAACAATGGTTTTAATTTTTTTTTAATTTTTCTAATTAGGAATAAGAGGTGATTTTAACTGAAAATCTAGTTTGGGAGATAAAATGTGGTTATTATTAGGCTACAGCCTCAGCCTCAAAGGCGTTTTTATGCAATATTGATGGCAATTGTGCTAGGTGAACATTCATAATTTCAAGGTTATCTGCTTGAGTTTACTTTTATTGATCATTGCATGCCAGGGATTCTTTTCCAATTGGAATGAAGTTGGCGGAGCTGGGGGACATGTAGATGCCATGTGCTTTGGATGAGTGATGATAACTCTTCTTTTGGATTTGTTCAGTCGGTGCAGAAGGATGACAGCTGCTTTTGATCTTGGCAAAATTGGTGTACCCTCTGTTACTGCATTTTTGCCTACCTGTACCCACTCTTTATTCCGCTTTTAATTCTCTGCTTACATTTATTATTTTTTATTAAATTAATATTTTAAATATAAACATTAAGAGATTTTATATTTTTATTATCGTTTCAAGTTACTAACAGAGTAATCATTTATGTTACATTCATAGTTTAATCAACTTCCTCCATATTTAAAAGAGTAACTAAAGCTAAGTTTGAGTCATTCTGAATTTCCTTGCTTTGTTTATTTATCAGTTATAATTTGTTTCCTATAATAAGGTTCAAATGTCTTGTTATAGTGAAATATAAAATTAAACATTTTGGGGAAGATCAAGGAGAAGTGATTTTTGTGAGTTAAGTTTATATATATATACACTAATATTAAGGTCGTACTTTATTCTGAATTTTATATTTTTGATTATTATTATTTGAATAATTAACACATATATGTCTATTACATTTATTATGATAAAATTGAACAAAACTATTAAAAACTTACAAATAAAGATGACAAACGTAATAATTATAATGATTTTAAATTAAAAGTATTATAATATACAATCAATATTAAAGATTTTCACAATACATTTAGTTAATTCGATCGAATGTTTTTTTAATTGAATTTATCATTTGTTGGACACCCTTACAAGTATCAAATTTTACGAGACTCAAAGTGTTTTGTTTGTCGAAAATCCAATCTCATAAGGTGACAAAGAATTTATAATCATTTCTAAACCAAAACATATTGACAAAATTATGTTCCTCGTGACAAATTATAGAATTTACGTTTACATACATTAAAATTTGTCTTAAAAAGAGAATAATTGAAGGGCTAATTGCTGACCACAAAAGCATGACCAATTCAACCTTTGAGACACGCTTGTCATTCTTGAGAAAATCAAGATTCTATTTTTTCCATTTTATTTCTTCTAATATAGATTTTGCTCCTTCCTTTACTCTTTCTATCTTTGTTTTCTCCACCTCTTTGTTATTTACGTGATTCTTGAATTTTCTTCTTCCTTCGTTTCATTTTTTACTCTTCCTTTACTTTTTCTATCTTTGTTTTGTCTGTTTATTTGTTCTCTTTCATTTTCATTGTTCTTTGATTTTCTGATATTCGTTCCCTCTTTGGCTTCGTTTTTGTTTTTGCTTACATTGTTTTGGGCATTTTTTTTTTGTTTCAGGGTCGATCTTCGGCAACTGCATTTTTCCGTCTGAATAGATTTTTCTTCTTCCTTCATTTTGTTTTGGATCCTTCCTTTACACTTTCTATCTCTGTTTTCTCCGCCTGTTTGTTCTTTACATGATTCTAGAATTATCTTCTTGCTTTGTTTCATTTTCGACTCTTCTTTTATTCTTTCTATCTTTGTTTTCTATTTGATTTTTTTGCTTTCATTGTTATTTGGTTTTCTGATTCTCTTTTTTTTTAATGTTTTAGTTGGATCAACATCGTAGATGCATGAACGAGCTGTCATCAGCCGCTTTGGCATTATTAATTATTATTTATGAGGATAAAATTTGCCGATGGGATATGTTTTTGGTTAGGAGTTGGGACACTCTTGTCCATATGGATCATTATTTTTTACTTTTGGCCTTATCTTCACACTACATTAATTATTGATGACTTTTTTTTTATGGGCGGAATCCATACGGCATTTCTGAGAATAGACTTCTCTATAATTTTAAGTGTTTTTAGACACAAGAAGTCACTTTTGGACGAAAATGTCCTTAATGAAACCGTCGCATCCTTTTGGGTCCGCGCCTCAACCCGAAACGTTGCAATGGGTAAAGTCTGTTTATATGTGGTCCACCACTCAGTTCTCAGAGACAGACCGTACATCTCCTCCAAAGCAATTTTATCGATACTTAGTCTGCAGTCAAAGTTCGGAGCATTTTCGCAGTGGGATCATTTTAGAGTGGTTGTTATCAGCATAAAGGTGCTTCACATACTCAGCAGTGAGAGGAAGTTGACAATACGAGGAGAAAGGTATAATATTTATTTTATTTTAGTTAAGGAAAGTATTTTATTTTTTTTAAAATTTTGAACCGTGTGACGAAATGGTTATTCTTCATGTTGAGGATTTTGGTTTTTGAGCATAAACCTATACATATTGGTTGTTCATATTGATATTGGTTGTCGTTTGAAATGGTTGAATAGTGAGGTGAATGTGGTATTGTTGGTGTTAATGGGGTCGAAAGGTGACCGGCGTCGCGTGACTGGTTCATATGTATGCGTCCAGACACTTTGGTAGGAATTGGCATTTAGGGTGACTGATGGCTTACGTACCCGCTTTGCGTGACTGGATTTTGGCATGGGGTCACTAAGGGTGTGCGTGATTGCATTAGGGTTTAACATTGCGTGACATATTGATAGGTCATTGCGTGACAGCACGAGTGGATGGCATGGGGTCAGGGTTTGCGTGATTGCATTAGGCTTTAACTTTGCGTGACATATTGATAGGTCAGTGTGTGACAGCACGAGTAGATGGCATGGGGTCAAGGTGTGCGTGATTGTAATAAGGTTTACATTGCGCGAATGGTCGATGGGTTTATATCGGTGCGTCACTTGTGTATAGATGGTTGCGTGATTAATGTTCGTAATTGCGTGACTAATTAAAAGTCATTGCGTGACTTGTTTTATATTGAATGGCACAAGTGTCATAACTGCATGAAATTTATCCGTATGGCACTGCATGAAAGAAATTGGAACCGTTATGTATTATTATGGATCAACTGTAATGCTTTAATTTGTATATGTTGATTTGCTTAACAATCCATGCACGGCACTTGCATTAATTATGCTGGTCCAGGGCTGTCTAAAAACAGTTAAAAGTATGGAGAGGGTTATTTTATGAGTTCACTTATGAGGATGGCTATTTCTGAGAAATGCCTATTGTTTTTATGTTAATCTACAATGATGGTATTAACATGACTAAATGGAAGGTGATCTGTGGTATGTTGCAGATGGCCAGCACAGGAACAGAGCATGATAATGTAGAATCTATGCTTTGTGTGCCGAGGCAGCAGTGGGGGTTCAACGCGGGCATTAACATCCACTGCAAGTGGCCGCAGCTACATATGATACGGGAGATGATGTCCAAAGTGAACGAGTTGGAGAGGTTGAAGGGAACATGCTTTGGGCACATGATGGACGTCGAAGCTGATAAGAATTTATTCTGCGCCAGTCTCGTGCACAACCTAATACTGCGCAGAATAAATGAACCGGCCGCCATCGAGGGCGAGCTATGGTTCGCCATAGGGAGAACAAAGGCCCGATTCTCAAAAAGGGAGTTCTGCCTCGTGACAGGGCTTAAGTTTGGTGCCATACCGGGCCTTATTGTCAATCGATACGAGGTCGTCCCTAGAGGAATTCACCTGCGTTACTGGAGAGAGGAGAACGAGGTGAAGATTCAAAAAGTTTTAGATACATTCAAGGGAGGCTAGTTTCAGCATGAGGGAGATGCGACGAAGATGGCCCTCGTCTTGATTGCCCTAAATGTTTTATTCGGTCAAGACTACAGACGATCAGTGGTTCCATGGTTGCTGTCGCTTGTGGAGAACATCGAGGAGTGGAACGCATTCCCATGGAGCACTTATGTTTGGAGTCTGACCGTAGATTACATGACGAGGGGCTTCGAACCTCCTACTGCAGGAGTAGCGGAGAAAAGTCGCTACCACATCTACGGATTTATTTAGGCGTTTCAGGTAGTGTGACATACACTGTTTATCATTATTCTTGTCACATAAGATTTAATGAGGTTAAATCTTTTCGCATAAGAATTTAGGAGGTGAGTAAAAAATGTTTTACGTTTGATGTGCAGTTTTGGGCATTGGAAGCAATTCCTGTAATCCGAAGCCTATTTGGAAGGCAGCGCCAGTCGGGACAGGTTTGGCCAAGAATGCTAAAATGGCAATGTGACGAAATGCCTGTAGGCTTCCACGCCAGCATTGCAAATCTGGAGGAAGAAGGGAAGGTGAGTAAATAAACCATATTTTTGTATTTAATAAAATTTAATTTTGATTGACATAGGCTATCGAGGGTTATACCTAATGGTAATTCATGATTTGGTGCAGTTGTGCGCGCTGAGGACGTTGAAGGCAACTGCAGAAGAGATATTGACCGCGTACTGGGCCGACATTGAGGTCAACATCTCCGAGGGGCAGCAATACGTTCCATTATGGAAGTTGGAAGGTCGGCCAAAATTCGGTCCCTAGCAAAGGAGGAGGATAATGGACCGCAAAGATAAAAGTAAGGCAGCACGAGGCATTAAGCGGAGACGCTGCATGGACGAGGAGGTCCCTCCCCATTTCGGTGCTGCTGAGGCCCCTGATTCTCCTCCTCCGTGTCTTCATGCTGCCCATCATGCTGCACCTCCTCCTGCTTCTGCTGTTTCCCCATCTGTTGAGGCGCGCAACCCATCACTGCGTCTGTAAAAGACTATGAGCATTAAGCGAGAGCTGCAATAGATACGGACACAGTGGAAGAAAGACCTACAGTCCTTGAAGACTGATATGCATATGTAGATGCAAGCAATACAGTTGGAGATCCAGCAGGCAATGCAGTTGGAGATCCAGCCACTGCATCAGCATATCGAGAAGTCATTGCAAGGGGTGGAGGATCGGATTGTTGGTCGGCTGATCGACCATTTTGAGGTATGCACGTTTATGTTTTTCTCAGTATGGGTTATAACATGTATGATGTATACAGTGTTCTAATGTGTTTGATTTTTTGAATCGTTCAGGCTCGATTTATGGGTGAAGATGATGGTGCGCGCGAGAAAAATGGCAGTGGGATTGGGGTTGATGTCGAGGATGCGGGTGCGATAAATCAGTCAATTGCATCGGCTCGAATGTCACCTCCCGCTGGCCCAATCGAACATCAGCCTGTGGCTATCCCATCCCCAGCAGAGGCAGCCCAACTTCCTCATGACATACCTTCTCGTGCAATTAGTGGAGCCACAACTTCCCCGCGTCAAGCTCCTGCTCTTGTCCCAACTCAACCAGAAGCCACAGAATTAGTGGTATGGCAAGGTGAGATCACATCTGTATTTACTGAGGCTCCACCTCAACTTGAGCCCGAAGATGCACGTGTGACCTTAGCCAGCAAATACCTTCGAAGCCCGTACGTTAACCCACTGTTGATCCAGCGCAAATCGAAGGACGAATTGAAGGCCAGATATGAGGCCTTCATGAAAAACGATCAAGCCAGGTAAACGATCAAGCCTTCTGTCTTTATGGTTCTAGTGTATTCATTTCATAGTCTTTTGACATTGGTGTTATTATGAAAAAAATATGCAGGGTTAACATTTTGGGCATCGAAGGACAGGAAAGCCTTGATTTTTTTCGACGATTGGAAACGCCGACAGAGTTGATGGACACCTAACATATTGATGCATGCATCAGTGTGTTGTGTAAGCGGGTGCGCGAGCACCATCCACAACACTACAAGAGCAGAATATGCATCGTTGACACCACATTCTATGTACGTATATCATATTTTAGTGAGTTGTAATTATTCAAATGTAAGGTCTGTGTATTAGTTAGTTTTATTTATTTAACTATTGTGCGTAACGTAATTGCCAGCTTATTTTGCTGGGGCTAAGCAAAGAAATGGAGCCTTCCCCCAACGATAAGGCATTCAACCCGAGTGAGGCGGTAATTTCAGGCCATCTGCTGGACTATGCAAGGGGTTTCAGTCCTCCATGGGGTTTGGCCTGGGATAAGGTTGACTCAATTCTCGTACTGTGCTATTTTGACGGACACTGGGTGGTAGTGCACATCAACTTGCGAAGTTGGTCTATGATGTTAGTGGACACATCGTACGGTCGGGACGACGCACATAAGTCTGGCTTGCGTGATAAGCAGATGAGTCCACTAACATCATTGTTTCCCATTATATGCCACCAGTCGGGGTACTTTACCAGATCGCGTCGTCGAACGCGATCTTTGATGCCAATGAGGTATAAATTAAGAGCAAAGACCCCGGTACAGAAAGATTCAGTGAGCTGCGGGGATTGGGTTATCGCCTTGTTGGAGTGGTTCATCCAGTCGGATCCTCCAGCGCTGAAGGCAAACGCCATAGAAGGCATTCGAAATAAGTTTGCCATAGAGATTTTTGCAAACACCTCGGGTTGTTAAATTTTTTTATTTGTTTATTCTTTTTCAATCTGCAAATAACATTGTTCCGTATCATGTCCATATTATTCTTTGTTCTATCATTTACATATTATTCTTTGTATTCTTTATTGTTTCAATTAACAACAAGAACAGTTATGTATTCATTGCTGTTATACGCATACGACTGCAATAAGAACAACATTGTTTCTTCTTTCCTTTGTTTCTTATTTGCATCGTAAAGTCTCTTAGTCTTAGTCTATTACAGTATTTACATGGCATCGTGATTGCCTCCGCATGTGCCAACCCCCCTTAGTTTACAGCATATATGACATGTTGAATTGCATTGTGTGACACAAGGTTGTAACCAGTTGATATTGAACTGGGTTACTCAACGCACTAACAATCGAGTCCCAAGTTTATATTGATTCGCGTTAGTATTTGAGAAACAGTAGTTATTATGGAATCGGGTAAGTAATCGACTTGGATGTCGTGACTACTAAATATGGATGGCGTGAACCTTTAAGATTTAGCATCGCGTCAGTAGTTGATATTGACTGGCAACATCTGATATGGAGTGTCGTTACTTGTTGTGGGAATCGCGTGACTGAAAAACTGGAGTTGCGTTAGTGATTGTCATGGAACTGCGTGACTAGTTGATCCATATCGCGTCAGTGATCTGCGGTCGCGTCACTTGTCATGGGAATCGCGTGACTGGAAAACTGGAGTTGCGTTAGTGGTTGTCATGGAGCTGCGTGACCAGTTGATCCATATCGCGTCAGTGATTTACGGTCGCGTCACTTGTCATGGGAATCGCGTGACTGGAAAACTGGAGTTGCGTTAGTGGTTGTCATGGAGCTGCGTGACTAGTTGATCCCTAATCGCGTCAGTAATGTATAATATCGCGTGTGTGGTTAGAATGGAATTGTCAATTGATATTATTAGTTGATATCGAGTTGTTCGGTTATTGGAACCGCATTAGAGTTGTTGTTTCAAGTTCCAAATATCCTAACTTCGGATATATCTAAGATGAGTCACAGAAGCAAACGCACCCATCCGTCAAGCAGTGGTGAAGGCGGCGCCGGTGATGCGAAAACATCGTCCGGATCGGCTGTTAGTTCCTTTATACAAAATTTCACCCATCCGTCGCACGCTGCGAAATTCAACTCCAAATGGGCCAAAAGAAAGGTAATGCCCGGGCGTATAATTGACTTTGATTATTTAAGGTCAATCGATTTCCCATACATTGCGAACTTCGAAAATTTAAGATGGACACGATACTTACAACTGAAGAGGCCATACTACGAGAATTTGGTCCGGATTTTTTACTTCAATGCAAGACAAAAATATGCTGAGTCGGAAACATCTACTTACAACTGAAGAGGCCATACTACGAGAATTTGGTCCGGATTTTTTACTTCAATGCAAGACAAAAATATGCTGAGTCGGAAACATCTAGGGCTGTGCACCATGACGATTCGTTTGTCACTCACGTCATGGGACAACGTATCGTTGTTACGCGCGAATTGATAGAACGCGTCTTTCACTTGACTTTGATGCAATCAGATCTGTGCCGTGTCAGTGGCGGTGGGAACCTTGTGTCCGCATTTATCCGCCCTCCTTCAAGACAGAGTGAAAGTCCTAATTGGACAAGGATGTCTTTCTTTGATCAAGTGTTGCATCTCATCATCGCTCACACTATCCGTCCTCGCCAAGCGATGTATGTGAATATCAGGACAGAGGGGCTCTGGTTCTTAAATAACATCAAATTGTCCCACCGTATCGACCTTGCTAAATTCATAATGGATGACATGCTCCTAACAATTGACGGTCTCAACAGAAACCTGCATTACGGCATGTTGATCAGTGAGATAATAGACTACTTCAATGTCGACAGCCGTTGTGATCCGTCAATAAACCATGCTTTGTTCGATCACATCAAAGAGCACAGTATTAAACAGCTAGGTTTTGAGTTCAGGAACAACACATGGGTTAGGAACGAGCCAATCGATGTTGATCCAGCATTCGCTCGTCTCCTTTCATTTATGGAAACAATGGACGCAAGGTTGAATGCCCGACTAGAATTGTTGGAGGGGCAGAATCGTGAGCTGTTGCAGCGCCAACAACAGTTGGAGGATCTAGTTCTCTCTCAATTCGCACCACCATCATGATGGCTTTTCTGACTGCATGCTCTATTTCAAAAGTAATTATAATTATGAGTATTATTGGTATATTTCAAATAAGAATTTGATTGTTTACAAAGAGACAGAAATTATCATCAATTATGAGTATTACTGGTATATTTCAAATAAGAATTTGATTGTTTACAAAGAGACAGAAATTATCATCAATATGAGTATTATTGGTATATTTCAGATAAGAATTTGATTGTTTACAAAAAGACAGAAATTATCATCAATTATGACGGAGTATAAGGCATTTGATGATCCGACAATATCATCTTATCACCTCCAGACTCTGGCAAACTCAAATTCAAATATCATTATTCAATGGAAATGTCTGGCCATTTCGAACCAGTTCGAACAAAACCCTAACAACTGAGGTGTGAAGTTCCACAATCTTCAGGTACGACATCTGTAACGTTATCACTGTTTGTTAAAGGCAATGGACAGGTGTTTCGTGTGTGCTCGGGTTGTCTGCATATTGAACATGCCTTCCGTCGTCGTCGTCGTCCATCCGGAGGATGAGCATATGATGTTTCCCCGGGTGTGGATGGACCTGTAAACGGCGTCCAGCAATTTTGTCTATTATGACCATAGCTCTTGCATTGTGAACATCTACGTCGGCGAATGCCTTCCCCAGCCGATGGAATCCTTTTCCTCCTAGGTCTCCCCGCTTGACCTCGACATGTTGGTGGCAGAACGACGATTTCTTTAACCTCATGGGGGACGTCCCATTCACTAGGATGGCCAACTGGGCGAATGGGAACTGAATATGCCTCCACCCAAGAGCTAGTCGTGTAATAGTGCGAGCAGAATTCAATGGGTGAACGATTGCACTTACTGCGAAGGTAATGAAATCTCAGTTGGGGAACAATGTAAACATGTAAAAAATTCAATGAGCAATACCCTAACTAAGAAAAGAAAACATGATTATTCACACCTTATTACCGCCATTGCATGCGTGCAGGGGAGTAGATCACTCTGGAACTCACCGCATGAACAAGTCTTCGTGCATAGGTTGACGATTACGTCCGTATTCCCGCCTATAACTTGGAACTCCACCAGATCGATTGGTTGGATGGAGAAATGACATGCTGCATTCAACCGTTTGTTCAACAGATCGGTAGCCCAAGGGCTGAGTGGCGTGGTCATATTCAATGCCTCATTGTGCCGGTCATGGAACCAACGTTGGAACATGCCTCTGATGCACTCGATCAAGACGGTTATTGGCATTTTCCTTGCATGCCTGAGGCAACAGTTAATACACTCCGCAATGTTGGATGTCATCAGCTTGTATCGCCTTGCCGGTGACCGTGCACGTGCCCATCTATCAGGTCCTATTCTCATCAGGCGGTCATAAGCAGGTTTGCAAATCTGTTCCAGCTCAGTCATGTGTCTGGTAAAATCGGACAGCCTATAGCAGTTTGCAGCCAATGTGAAGATGGTATTAACATCGGTGCGCTTGAACAGGTTTTTAATGTTTTTCCCTAAGTGGTAACTGCATAGACCGTGATGCGCGTCGTTGTACACATTCTCAACTGCCTTCTTAATCGCAAGATGCTGGTCAGAAATTAACATGTGGTTTTCGGCACAACCAATTGCACGACGCAATTGGTTAAGAAACCACAACCAGGACTCTTCGTCCTCGACATCGCCAATGCCGAATGCAACTGGATATATCTGCTCGTTCGCATCTTTGCAAACCGTAACAAACAAAATACCCTTGAATCTACCTTTTAGATGTGTGGCATCGATAGCAAGTACAGGCCGCATTACAGAACGAAACCCCTGGATACATGACTCGTACGCCCAGAAGCAATATTTGAATCGACGTTCCCGATCTGTAGCGACACTCGTGAGCGTACCGGGGTTTTCACGTTCCAACATGTGGAAATATGAAGGGATGAGTTGGAATGACTCTTCCGGGGGACCGAACACAAGATTTTCAGCATACTGCTTCGTTTGCCATGCCTTTCCATAAAGGCATTGCAATCCCCACGTGCGATTCATCTCTTCCATTATTTCCTTAGGTCTCAATGGGGTAACATAATTTCCTTGCAGCCTGGTCGAGATAAGCTCACCAATAACCCTCGCGCTCGCAGTTCGGTATCCACATTGCAAAACATCAACAGTACACGTGTGTACCTTATGCAACCTCCGAATTTGCCAGTAATCTCCCTCAGGCAACTTCATTGCATGCAAAGCAAACTTGCATGCCTTCTCCTTACAACCCACCTCAAAACGAGCATGGCATGACTTTTTAACTCTTACCTCAAAATGCTCTTTTATTGCCAACATGCTCAAAACACGTTTCAAATCGGACTTCGATCGAAACACTTGTCCGCGATATAAGTGGTCGACGTGTGCTCCAGATTCCTCTATCGTAACTGTTTGGAAGGATATCATATCTACCACGGGAACGACCCATTGACGAGATACCCCTGTATTTACCCTCTCTTCATCACTGTCCACTGGCGAACGAATGTCGTTCCTTTGGGCGATGGTGTCGTCGTTAATAGGCTCGACACCCTCAACATCCTCTAACGCAACAGTTGTGGCATGGTCTTCGAACTGCACATCTTCTAACACAACAGTTGTGGCATGTCCTGTGCTGCCATCTGCACGATTGAAAGCAGGGAGGTCAATGTGCTCACCCCTGTCATCATCTGAACATGCATCGTGCAAGTCATCATGCGTATCCGCCGTGTCATCCTCTTCAACATCATCTTCAATCTCATCAGATGCATCGACATCGCTCACAACCATCACAGTGTCCTTTACGAACGGCGATTGACCAACTAAATTTCCATTTGATAGATTTGTTTGTTGCAGTGTACCATGAAATTCATTCGATGCACATTCTGATCGGAATTGTGCAGACATCATTTGCAGACACCTCATGTGTGTCCCGGCCTGTTCAAACTCTTGACGATACGTCAAACGTGATTGCCATGGTTGTATGTTAGGAAATGCATGCTGTGGTATGTCAGAATAATTACCATTCTGTTGTAGGCGATGACTATATTGGATACCATGTTCATGTCGAATATCGTTTCCCTTTCCTGCCTTAACTGTCACAAACACAGCAACTGCCCTCTCATCTCGCAGAATACTTGCTACATCTTCATCATCCCTGATAACTATGCGGGAAACCCCTGCAGCATGTCTCAGCGATGCATGTAGATCAATTTCATTCTTCTGTGCGTCGACCCCAACAACTTCTTCAACCAGCTTCACTAGGCCTGATAATGATAAATCACTCCCAACAACCCTGACTCGTGTATCACCACCCTTGTAAATGTCATCGACCCACTGACCACCGTATGTAATCATAACCTTCACATTTGGCACGCTGCTGAAATTTGTCAAAAAATAATTATCACAATCAGTCAATTTTTTTTAAACATAAGTTCCCAAGAATGCAAAAAAAAAAAAAAACAACTTATGCAATACCTAAGTCACATTTGGTCGGCGGATGAAATTTAACAGAATAAGTGTTGCAATGTATAATACACATTCATGCCACGCCTAAAAACCAGTTAACGTAAGCCTCGTTACAAGATGTGCATTGCACAAGTCAGTCACGCAATACAGCATGTCACGCTATATATAAAAACCAGTCACGCTATATATAAAAAACCAATCACGCTATGCCCAAATACTCGTGACCAAAAGCATCAAAACGAGATAAATTGCACAAGTCAGTCACGCATTACAACATGTCACACTATACATAAAAACCAGTCACGCTATATATAAAAAAACCAATCACGCAATGCCCAAATACTCATAACCAAAAGCATCAAAACGAGATAAATTGCACAAGTCAGTCACGCATTACTTTTGGTCACGCTATATATAAAAACCAGTCACGCAATGCCAAATACTCGTGACCAAAAGCATCAAAACGAGATAAATTTCACAAGTCAGTCACGCATTACAACATGTCACGCTATATACAAAAACAAGTCACGTTATATATAAAAAAACCAATCACGCATTTGAATTTGACTCAAATGGTTACTGGTTCCCTTTATTTATAGGCATCAATGCTGACTCTTCGTTTGCCACACACATATCCTCATATAAGTGCAATTATGGAGGCCTGCATTGGGGGGGCTGTACCTGTTCGGCCTGTTATGATGTTTGGCCTGGCTTTTGGTTTTAAGAGGTAGATACAGATGAGGAGATGAAACGTTAGGCCGAACAGGTGCCGCCCCCATTAAGTGCACTTATATGGGGATATGGGTGTAGAAGACGGAGAGTCATCATTCATGCCTATAAATACAGGGAACCAGTAAGCATTTTAATCAATTATCTTAAACAATCTAGGATAATTTAGAAAGTCTAAAGGCTTCCGCGGATCTAACCCAAGATATTGGCGAAGGGGCAACATCATTCCGCCCTGCGCCTGTATACCCTCGTTCTCTTCCTGTACTCCCTCTGTTCCCCTCACGCAGTTAGGGTGATGAAGATGCAGTACAGAAAGAGCAATGAGGGAGTACAGGCAGAGGGCGGAGGGAGTACAGGAGGAAGAAAGAGGAAATACAGTGAGAGGAAGGAGAAGGAGACGATGGAAAAAAATAAAGTGTTTTGCATCATTTCCTTTCTCTTGTATTTCGGAGAATCTTAATATTAATGAAATTTTATGAAATTTTCTTTGATCATACATTTTCTGATGGTTATGTCTTATATTCGTTTAAGTTATAGTATTATGCATAATAACTGCGTGAGTGGATGTTAGGTATTGCGTGAAGTATTATTAGCCATTGTGAGATTGGGTTATACGCGCTGCGTGAATTGTGCAATGCAAATCTTCATGCAAGACATTACGTGAGTAGATTGTATGTATATGGTGACCTGTTATTATGTATTGCGGGACGTTGGGACAGTACGTAGATCGGTTGATGGTTATGTTGGCATAACGTGGGTGCATATTAGGCATCGAGTGACTTATTATTAGGTACTGCGAAAGTGCCATTGCGTGACTGCCTTCTGCAATTTATCTCTAATTTTGCCTTTTGAGGCCTTTGGACACTAGTTTTAAGGGTTTCCGTGGCTGGTGTATTCCATATAGCGTGACCTATTATGTATTGGGTGACTTCACTACGTGACTGGTTATGTTGATATATGGCATTAGGTGCATGAATATAACGTGACTGAATATTTGTTGATCATTGCGTGACTTGTTTGTAGCAATTACGTGACTGAGTATTACGTAATATCCAACCATGCATTATTCAGTCACGTAATGCGTACAGACAAGTCACGAAATGCTCAACAAATATTCAGTCACGTTATATTCAGGCACCCAATGCCAAATAAGCAGGTTACGATTACTGATATCCAGAATCCAGTCATAGACCCTAATATCCAGTGACGCAATACATAACAACTATTCCCGCATCGGCTATAAACTGATTGATTTCGCTACTTGCAGCCAGATTTAGGTTTCCAGACTCATATAATTTACCCATTAAACAAGTTAAGATTCCTAATATCCAATCACACACCCTAATATCCAGTGACACGATGCCTAACAAATATTCACGCATCAGCTATAAATTGATTGATTTTCGCTACTGCTAGCCAGATTTCAGTTTCGAAACTCATACAATTTACCCATCAGCTATTGCATTCTATGAATAACCATAAATAAAACCAAGAAGCCATAACACATACCTTGATTCCATCTCCGCACTTTGGGAACTTCAGAAAGTTCACTGGCGATATAGACCTCGATGGCGACAGCTAGACGGCGAGATATATACCCCAATGGCCTTGGAGAGCTGGACGGAGGGATAGCTAAATCGAGATTTAATTTTGGAATTTTAATCTGAATGGCGGGAGAGGAGAAAGAGACCGAGACGCCCCTCCTTCATTTGGATTAATTGGTCTAAAGGGTATTCTTGTCAAGTCGACCCAAAAATTGTCTACAAACAGTTAAAATTATATGTAGGGTCATTTTTGAAGTGCGGTTACTCTGGCGTCCATTTCTCACAATTTCCTCTTAATTATTTCTTAATTAACAAAGTTCAGTGGAATGTCTTCTTAATTAACAAAGTTCATTGTATTGCTCGATCTTCAATTACTATTAATGTAGGAATGCTTCTAATTACTGACCATTGATGTGTCGGTGAATGTATATAAATTTTTTATTATCCATCGTGATTACTATTAAACTATTAAAGTTGTGAATGCAACATTTCTGGGGAAATCAAGGGTAATTTCGGTGTTGCAAATATGTAATTGTCTTTGCATTTTATTTCTTTCTTCATATTATGTCAGTGAATGTTTATGTTTTCTCAGATTTTTAATGTGAATGATAATCGTAGATTTCAAATGCGCATTGCTTTTCTATTGTCATTATTACTTTTTTTAAATCATTTTTCCAGTTTATATCTATGTTTTCCGGTTTCATTTATTTAATCATGGCCATTGGTATGATTTTGTTTTCTTTTGTTGTTGCTGTGTAATTCCATGCTTCTCTTTGGGAGTTTTTCACTTTTATATCAAATCAGAGATGATTGTTTTTTGTCTTCGATTATTTATTTGGTAGCATGTTATAGAAAAAATATTATGTATTGTTTATCCATTTTAGTTTTGTTATTAGTTCACTTCATTTAATATTAACTATTACTAAATTTATGAATACAAATTATAACTCAAGCAACTACAACCACGAACACCTTCATCATCGGGTGTTTTTTAAAAATGCTTTGGGCATTACCCATATTTAAAACTTTCTTAATTATCATTTATCAACATGTTTATTGGCATATTCTACATCACTCTCATATACATATTGAACCCTTGTTAGACTACAACAAAGTATATTAATACATGTTTAATTATTTTGGTAAAATAACAATATTTTTGCCCAACACAACGTCTTTTGCAAGTGAAAATTAAAACATCTCTTTTAAGATTCGTTTGAAAACCCAAGTTCTTACTCTAATTTTGTTAAAATAAGTCCCCCTGCATCCTGGTAATGAAGAAACTTTGTTTCAAATTTCAGAGCTCACAATTTATCTATGAAATAGGTTGGTCTAAAATCTTCCGAGTTTTCTCTTTGGGTCAAGATAAAAACGAAAAAAAGACATGGAAACTACTGTTTGAGATTTATGGCAAGATCTTTCTGGGTTGTGAAAAATGGAGGGCAAAAGACAAATTGCATTAAAAGGTGAAGTTGTTTGCTTGTGGCCATTGAATTTGATCAACAATGTGAGATACCATTGTCCAAGTGCAAATGGAGACATCCGAATCTCATCTACAAACTACAATGGGGTTAATAAATTTCCTTTCCTTACCTTCTTGGCCAATGGCCATCCACGTGCCTTTCCCCACAAGGCTCCAAAACGAACAAGAGACAATGTTTTATACAAAGAAAACCAGCATCAAGTGGTTTCCATTTGTTTACAATATATCTGTTTGATTCCACCATTCATCACAATTAACAAAGAAAGGAAAATTCTTAAATTTCAAAAACAGGATTGTGGAGTCCAAAATTTCAGTAAAACATGCTTATATCTATGCCCTGCATGCATGTGAATTTTGATTTGAAAATTCCCAGAGTATGACAAAATTAGAGATTATATTTAACAGGTAACTTTTGGGCCTTATCCTCAAGCAAATTACATCATGTATGGGAAATGGTTGCAGTTAAATCACAAAGAAATTTCATATTTCTTAAGTTAAGAGTACATTATTAGATTATGAATAAGATTTATGCCTTTTATATTTATATACAGTCATGATGCCATGGATTTTACATTAATAAGAAATAAAATAGATCTTGAATATATAAACATGGATATTTCACCATTGTTTTGAGTTAAAAAAATAGGTCCTTAACATTAAATTTTAATATCAACATTTTATTTCTTTTGAAATTATTATATATTTTTATAACTTTCATGCATGTGAATATGCATTATACTTTATAATATTTAATATATCTTCACATATTCAATGTATATATTTATGTATCGAAATAAAAGATCTTCTTACATTTTTATTATTTCTTTCTAAATATTCTATTTCAAAGTTATATTTTCACAACACAAAATTTTATATTATAGTTATTTTATGCAGACATAAATGATAAGCTTATAAATGTGTTTATAACAGAAGTTATCCAGCGTGTAGGCAGTCAAACTTAATATGGTCGCATTGGGGAGGAGTAAGTATTGCAGAGCAAAAGTTGGCGGTGGTCGGTGGAAATGGAAATGCCTGCTGTCCCAGCAAAATCTCATTAATTAGTATTATTATTATTATTATTATTATTATTTATAGTAAAACAAAAACCTTCCAACTCATTTATATATATATATATATATATATCTATATATATATATATATATATATATATATATCTATATATGCACACAACAGTAGACTGACCATATTTGCCCAATGAGACCACGCTTTTGTTTCAGTATTTGATCTATTCTCTCTCAGCATCCGTGAGTTTCTCATCCACTACAACTACTCTTCTTCTCTTGTTTGTTTACTATTTCCATAACAATGTTTTTCTTACGAGATAATTCATTTCAAACAAGGGACCAACCGAATCCTTGCATTTAGTATGGAGCATTTTGTTCTGTAATTATTATTTCATTTCCTATTGTGGCGCGATTTGATAAGGAAATACATGCGAATTCAAACATATAGAGGTTGAGGAGGTGGTAGCAGGGGAAGCAAATGCAAATTAGGCACAGGCAGAGATAATGGCAATTACGTGCCCAAGACGTGGGGAATGCTGGAAGTGGGCGAGAGTGTACATAAACTACTGTATTTGCAGCGCAAGAGATGAAGGGTCTTTTGCTCTGGGTTTGATCAGTGTCATAACTTGGAGCGTTGCTGAAATCCCTCAGATTATCACCAATTATAAGGAGAAATCCATTGAGGGCCTCTCTCTCGGTTTCTTGATCACTTGGATTGTTGGGTGGGTTTTTCTTCCATTCTACCACCACCTTTTCTTACTTTCATATTGTTTACGAAAAGGACTTTATCACCATTCTATTTGCAGGGATCTTTTCAATCTTTTCGGGTGTATTCTTGAACCGGCTACTGTAAGTGTTTGACTTGTTTTCTGATTTTTACTTGTTTTGGGTGTTTGTTTCTGTTCCTTGTGCTAGTCTGATAATTGAATCTACTATGCTATCTTTTTCATTGTGCTGCTCATTCAAATTGCATTGTTACTTTCTGTTATGCCACTTCCTTTCTTTTGCATTACTGTCATGGTATAATGCGCCTATAAGCAGGTTCAATGACGGTCTCCTTTTTCTTCGCATAGAACTAATATGCCTTGTCATCCAATTGAATGTTACTTTATGATGATTTGCTTTTTCGCTTCCTGAAAAGTAAAAGCATATATTTAATTATGAATGAACAATGGTTGAGATGTAATATTTCATGAAACAAAATTAATTGATATTCATACTTATTTCTTTTTGGCTCTCAAAAGTGAAAATCAAGCAACAACAATACCTATGCAGCCTAACTTTTTTGGCTTGGGCCTTTTGCTGCATTCAACCTAAGTTTCAAATACATGAGGAGATCTTTCAGTTCATCTTGTAATCATAAGCTTATGTCATTTTTGTTGTAGATGATGGATGAAAACAGTTTTAACTCTTTGGTTTATGCTGAAGGTAGCAAACAACTGAACCAAAAATACACTAGTAAATTAAAAGCCCTTGTAACTTTTTTTTTTCTTTTCTTATATCCTTGCTTTGTCTCAGAGGTTGGTTGAGATAACTATAGTCATCTTAGTTTCTTGACACATTTGACATTGATAATGTACCTACTCATTCTTTTTCTCATGTCCTTATATGGTTTATTTTTCTTGTTTTAAAAGTTTTAAAACTTGTTTCCATGTCAGACAGGTGCAACTTTTTTGCTTTCCAGTGTAAAAACATGCATCTATTCATTGCTAAAACACATTTCACATTCGGAGAGCATGATTTTTTCATTAGGGACACTTTATCCTCTTGCTTTAAAAAATATTAAGAATAAATTCTCATGGAGCTCTAGTCTAGTTTGAAAGAAATAATTATTTTGATTTTCTATAGGGAGTATTGTTGCAGCCAGTGTACTGAAACTTTATTGCTTATCTTTGCAGCTTCCAACACAATTCTATATGGCAGTTGTAAGAATATGCTAAACCCAAAATGTTGTTAGTCTAGTCAATTCTTAAATAACTATATTGTTCTAATTCTCAACTATTGATTTGCATGACCTTCTTGCTATGATGTCAAAGCACAGTTGTATACAATGACTACGTCAATTCTTGCGGCACAGACTGTATACTATGGTCACATTTATCCTCGATTAAAGTACAAAAGAGTGTGCCACAAGGTAAGAAGTTAAACTACATTTCTCTTGTCAAAGTTTATGCAACAATTTTGCATATTACAAATTCATCTCTCCTCAGAGTCAAATTACTTAACACAATGGTCAAGTTAAAGCTCTGCACTCCCGAAACTAGTGAACCTAATAGAATAAAGAAACAGACTATTTTGTTAAAAGGTGAGCAGCGGAGAAAAATGTTTAGTTTTTCATTAGACCTAGACTAGCTTGTATGGTATTTTTTGTTGTATATTTAAATGGAATAAATCTTTTTATTGGATTTAACTAAAAGGTCAAAAAAAAAAAATTGGGAAAGAAGATGCTAATCAATTGTGTTTTTCATGTAACTTCAGAAGAGCGTATGGTATCTTATGGAATTATGTTTATTGTTATGATCATGCAAATACATGAACAGATACTTTGTTGTCTTCATAAGGATTTTGTAAACTTGATTTCTCGAAAATTTGATTTCAGTTGAGCTGTAGGTCGAACAATTAGATGTAGAATTGATTCTGTCAGCTCTTAAGAAAATAGATTCGATTGCTTTACCAAGTGCATGGAAGCCCATGCTCAAGGAAGTGTAAAGGGAATTAATGTAAATAATCTACTTAACCTTTTGTATCAGAATAAACTTTATGCATATTTTTGTGGTCAATTTTTAACTGCAAATATTTTAGTTTGTAGCTTGTTCAGCTTTACTTTTGGATAACATATTACTGCAATAGATATGAATTTTCAGTGTTGATGTGTTTTTGCATGAGTTTAAGAGAACTCCTGATTGGCAATAATCTTATTAAGAAGTTGATCATTGCAAATAGTTGTTTCATGTGTAAGACAACAATGAATCAATAGATCATCTTTTACCTAATTGTCCAATAGCTTAAAAATTATGGTCTCCAGTTTTTGCTTTATTCATAGTGGCTTGCCACTTGGGCGATTCCAGATATAGTGGTTGATTTATTACATGCTTGGAAAATGAGTTTCAGAAAACGCACATATTGGGAAGGCTGGAGATTTTAGTGTCATTAGCTCTGATGTGAAGAAATAAAGCTTAAAATGCAGAGGTTGGAATTGCATTTCTAGGATATTAACTTATTTTCACTGACATTCTATTTGGACATTCAAGATGTGTTTAATCTTTCTTTCTAATTTCTTGTTTGATTGTTGCTGCTTTTGCGTTTAGTATGTTCCATTTCGCTGTTAATAAATTCTAAGCATATCAGGAAAAAACCTTTAAAATTATTGTGGTAGGAGGTCTTAAGTTGAGAGATCAAGTCTATGTAACTTTTTATGTACCTGATATGTGGTCATGGAACAATCTCAAAGAATCTAACGATGATATGCTATGGAATCTTCGTGATATTTGCTCTGTTCTTTTCTCCATACTTGCATTTAGTTTCCCAGTAGTGGAGGGAAACATAAGTAAAACATTCTGAAAGCATTGCAGGAGTATTAAATATCTTCATTGGTTTTTGATGGTTGCATTTTTTTCTATGAAGGTTTTTATTTTGTTTTCATAGATGTATTATGCTTCAAAATTCCACAATTCACTGTGTTTCATATATAGGGCTCCAAAGAGCACCAACCTGAGGCTGTGGAAAAAGTTGGTAAACAGATTAACAATTTTGATGTGAAACAAGTTATTGATGCTGACAGATTAAGTTCTCCTATTCCTCTTCCAGCAATTAATGTAAAGAGTTCTCCGGGCAGGGAATTATACTACATGTAATTCAATATTCACCTTAAAGTTCTCACATTTGCACTATTTTGCTTGAATTTTTGGACTTAATACCTCAACAATCCGTGTACATGAGAAACGCAGACAATATGATTCATTTTATTTTATTTTATTTTTTAGTTTGCATCTGGATTCTGTTATTTTTTTGGAATATTTAGGTTCACTGAACTTAGAATTGGTTCTGCCATCCAAGTTAAAAGATTAAATTTCCATATATACCTCCTGGATTGTCATTTAGTTAAGCATGTGTAACAGACTTAGAATTGGTTTACCCATTTCCCTGCCTATGTGTACACCTGCAAATATATATACTATTTAAATTCCCTTCATTCCATTATACTTGACTGTATGTCACTTTTTGGATGTTCAACAAAATTTTGGGACATTTAGGAAGAAAAACTAACTGATAGAGGCATGATGCAGACACAAAGATAAACTTAGAGTAAGTTTCTCATACTTTTTCAGATCCTGAAAGAAGGTTAGAAACCTAGTTTTCAGTGACCAGTAGGACACTTAATGAATCAAACTACTTCAAGATATATGTCATATTGAAAGATAGAGGTCACAGAAAACCTTATGCATATTTTGATATGCCCAATGATGCATATAGTGATGATCTAATAGTTTCAGTTTGTTTTTTATATATATTATGTTAGGTCAGCAAGATCTCTATCAAGAAGTCATACTCCCACAGCAGGATCCTTCCTCGCACAAAGAATGACTCCTCCTTCTCATACAAGAAATTCAGTCGAAGAGCCATTGCTCAGTGCACATGTTTCTACCCAGTCTGCCTCTCCTCCTAGCTCCAAATCATTGTTATGCTTGGTGACTATTAATTAACTTGAAGAACTACATCCTATTCTATTCTAAAAGGAATATAATATATGAATTAACTTTTCTCTGTTTCAGGTGCCTGTATTAATGTTCATTGCCACATTTAATTTCCAGCTCTCAGCATTTAATAAACTTCACATAGAGCATGAGATAATAAATCAAGGATTTGTGATACAAGTTGGAAGAAAGCTTCTCCAGGTAGTTCAACCTGCAATTAGTTTCCTCTATATGTGCATAATCATTGCTGGAACAGCACATTTATATGTATAGCCTGATATTAAAGCATTATAGATTTTCTCCTAGGCCTCCTCTATCCAACATGTTTGTTAACCCTAAGTTATTTATTCTTTTATGGGCATTACCTATTTTATTTGACTTCCTGTTGTAGCATGTCAAAAATTTGGAATTCATCTCTGTTGTGGATAAGCATGTAAATTGGATGCCACCATGTTTTAGGGAATGTGAAAGCTCTTGAATGCCTATTGGCTTCATAGCTCTTATTTTTTATGCCCTTTTGCTTCAACTAGATTGAACTCATTGTGATGTTTTAAATTAAACTTTGCTGAAGAGGAATAGGTGTCACCAACCATTTACTGGGATTTCAGGTAAATGCTGCGTCATTAGGAGAAAGTGGTATTGGAGGAGGCAGCAGGGTTGGAACTTTTCTTGGTTGGGCAATGGCAGCTATTTACATGGGTGGACGCCTTCCCCAAATTTGCTTAAATGTAAGTTTTACTGGAACCAAATGAGTAGTTTGTTTTAACTGTTTCACACAAAGATGAAAGCGTTTAAATGCTATATGTTCTTCTATTTTGACTTGATTGCTCATGTCCCCTTGAACTTTCAATTTTAATTTCTAATCCATCAACTTCTTAGTAACTATAGTATTAGACTGAACTTCTATTGGATGTGTACAAGTATCGTTCTTATACATTGGTAACTTGGGGCAAGCTAGCATTATAGGGAAGACTTTCCCTCCATGCCAGACCAAGTAGTCTAAGTACAGGTCCTCCACTTACTACCTGCTAATCCTAAAATGAAATATAGCAAAGGATATCATGATTAGAATTCCACAGGTTTGGATAAAACAGGATCTAATACCATGATACTCAACCATTAGACCTAAATGCTTAAGCTAGTAGATTGGGGCCAAACTCATATTATGTCTGTTATAGTATTAAAATATCTCTTTCTAGTTGTCACAAGTTTTGTGATACAATGTGATTTGTTCACAAAGTATATGTTTAATAAAAGAATTATTATACTTTTGACTAGTGGAGGAAGGATTGCCTTGGTATCTATCCTTTATATGTCCAAAATCATGAAATTCTTTGGCAACATTTTGTTTTAAGCTGACAACTTGAATATCATGTATTTGAGTTGAACTTAATGTAGTTTTCCTGTTCAACTTTGCAGATTAGAAAAGGCAATGTAGAGGTAAGCACATTCATTAATATTTTAGTTCTCAATAGCCACATGCAAGCAAGGACACACACACACACACACACACACAAAATTTGGTGCCTTGTGCTGCTCCTTTTTGTTTATAAAACTTTTTGAATCACTGGAATAAGCATGTAGCATATTTGGAGCTTGTTTTTTCTGATTGGGATTAGAGGAGAAAGTATTCTGTGAGCTGGATCTTTTTGAAAAATGCTTTGGAATTAAAATTATTTGAAAGAATTAATAATATCGTTTTCAGCTCAAAAACTTCGTTCAATACCTCTGTCAATTGTTAATGCAGCCTTTCTTGCTGTAAAACTGCAAATTGGAGCTTGAACATTTAGTCTTGAGAGCTTATTTTCAGCATTTAGAAAAGTTAAAAGACTTTTGTCAAATGCTGCTTAGCTATATGAAATAAAACAAAAAAATGCTTTTGTAGCTAGTCATATAGGCATGACACTTAATATGTAGGTCTTTATCATTGTCACTGAAATGAGAGCACTGAGAAAGAGAGAGAGGAATGCTGGGAGTGGACATGTTGTATTTATATCAATTTATATACAGGGGGTGAATCTTATATGGTTTGTCCATGTATGCAGGGTCTGAACCCTTTTATGTTTATCTTTGCTTTGGTTGGAAACTCCACGTATGTTGCAAGGTAAATTTGGTCAACTCATCATTGATATTTGGCTTCACTTTATGTCCTATTTATCCCATTATTGAGTGTGGTTTGTACTTGAACCATTTCTCAGCTACCTAATGGTGCATATTGGTTCCACTGTTTTTGTTACCTTTCCTTTTTTTGTTTCCCTGTAGCATACTTGTTGAGAGCACAGATTGGTCAAGAATCAGACCAAATTTACCGTGGCTGGTGGATGCAGCAGGATGCGTGCTGCTTGATACTTTTGTATCCTTATTAAGGATGGTTCTGATATGATACTTTCTAATTTTTGTAATGGATGTGTTATTTAGAGTCACAAACCCTGGGATGTTTTTTTTTGTTAAGTAGCACTTTTTTATTTTTATGGTGTCCCTTATGTTGCCCACTGTTTCTCCTTATTATCATTAATTGAGTTGCTACAGTCATTCTGAAAAAAATTCATATTCTTTGTAGAACCTTAGTGCATTTTGCAGATACTGATTCAGTTCATATACTTCTGCTATTGGGCACCTCAAGATGCAGAGAATAAGCATGCAAACTTGAATGCATCTTAAATGCTGGCAAAATAGCCTTTTGTTGAAGGTTCTCTCTCTCTCTCTCTCTCTCTCTCTCTAATGTGAGTTTTTGTTCATACGTGTGCATGCATCTGTTTAAGGGTCTAGGCAGTATTTATAGTTAATATAAATTTGAATGCTTTAGATGATTAGTGGACTTTACTAGTAACTTCCTAGATGCACTTCATGCTATAATGTTGGATTCTTAATTTGCTTACCCAGTTATCCTACTTGAACAATGGTTTTACTTTTTTTTTTTTTTTTCTAATTAGGAATAAGAGGTGATTTTAACTGAAGTTCTAGCTTGGGAGATAAAGTGTGGTTATTATTAGGCTATTGCCTCAGCCTCAAAGGTGTTTTTATTCCCTCAGATGGGAGAAAATGCTGGAGATATTTATTTATTTATTAACTTACTTTTATTTCCTTTCTTTAGTTATATATACTTACTAGTTTCTTCTATGTTCTTGGGGAAATAAAAAAAGGAGTCTTTTATTCTTTGATCATTCTTGTCAAGATCACAGACAGCTTGCATGTTTTAACACATTAATAGTATAGGTAGTTTATACATATACATCCAGACTAATCTTTTTCTAATATTTATTTTACCCTAATTCATTATTTACATATTTGTATATAATCTGATCCTAGTCAGATATCTAAGAAAATGTCTATATGAGAAGAGAACGGGCCTCAGAGAAGTAAACTTCTGTGGTCTGTGTGATTGAGCAAGCTTGCAAGCTTAACTGTGTTACAATTTTAAGGTGACATGTGGCAGACACAGACCATAGAAGTTTCAACACCACATTATCTGTGCTGATTGCCCATACTAGTTCTTTTGTTGTAGGAAGAATGAAAGCTACTTATCTTGAAGGTCAAGAGGAAAGGAATTTGTTATTATCCCAATTCCACATTATGTTAAGGAAGCAGATTAATACCAAATCGTATTTTAGACTGTATAGAAGTGCAGTTCTAGCTTTTATATATGGAACTTCTGTTGTTTTCTCTCCATGATGAAAATCTCTTCAGTTTCTCTAGCAATGTCTAATGACACATCTGCTAGACCACAGATTCTTTTACCTTGCCTGATCTTGTCTAACAATCTTTTGCCTTCTAACACATTGGTGTCATGATCATTTGCTGCTTGCTTCTTAACTAAGGCATAGCCTGATACGAATTTGTAGGATTATATCACAGATTTAAGCTATCAATTAGCAAATACATGTATGCTATATTGGGAACATATATTTAGGATTAAATTGGATGTGGTTAGTTATAGTAAGATGTGGGCATGATATATGTAATAGTAGAAAACATTCAACATAGACATAAATTTGAGAAAGCAGAGCAAGATGAATTTAAAATTCACTATTTCATTTAGAGATTTGAAATTCACTGCTAAGTAGAAACCTAATAAATTCATGCATTTTAATTTAATCACAATAGTCATGTTTTATAAGTTCTAACTTCTAATTGTATAATTTATACCATATTTGAAATAAAAATCCCCCCTTCGAAATTCAAGTTCTAAACGTTACCATAATGTGTTATCTTAAAATAGTTTGCTCTGTTAGACTAAATACAGATATAAACCATCAAGTAGAAAATACATAATCGTGTTAGCTTAAAATGGCTTGCTTTATAATATGAAATCACTGATTTAAACCATCAAGTAGCAAATAGATGCCAATCTTAGATTGGTTTGCAATATTCCTGTATCCACAATTTTTGATAAAAAACAAATCTATGAAAATCAATATTCAAACGGTCTTCGTTACATCTTTTCATTTTGTAGTTTCATGTTGGCGTTTACTTCATATGAATCTATCACCTTGAAAAGTAATTTGAAATGCAAACGTGGGACAAACTAGTTTGTTGGCATCATACTATTGGTTGGAATAAGTTGGTACTGGTAATATGATGAGTTCCATTAGTCTAGATGCCATTCACATATTTTGTGACGGCTAAAGGTGAGGATGGCAGATTAGTCTTTCTTTCTTTGTCGTTTTGGAAGATTTTTTTTATTCATTTATTCAAGTCTTGGCATTAAGTGGGCATTCAATTAGAGCCATTGTACCATGTAAAACCCAAACATTGGAGCTTATCGTCATAGTTACTATGACTACTTTTAGTTGCGTCTAAACTCTTAAGTCTGCTATATTGATAGTAATCGTGCTAGGTGCACATTCATTGTGTTACTTTATATACGAGTCTAGACATTTTACCAAAAACTGTTTGAGATAATCTTTGTGGTGCATGTACACATTGAGAAGTATGTGTTCTGATATTTTGTACTGTGCCCACTAGTTGCGCAATGTATCCTGAATAGTGTGAACAAGTAGGAACTAATAATTTGCTATGAAAGGCATCTGATTTTTTCATAATTTCAAGGTTATGCACAAATTTGTTTATCCAGATTACTCGTCTCCTTGTTATCTGCTCGAGTTTACTTTTATTGATCGTTGCTTGCCAGGGATTCTTGTCCAATTGGAATGAAGTTTTGAAGATGCTTTCGCGGAGCTGGAGGATATGTAGATGACGTGTGTTATTTCTTTTATATGGGTGATGATAAGTCTTCTTAGTAGCAGCCTTTTCCAAAGATCAACCAAACTAATGCCCAGCCTTGTCTGATTAAACAGTGCTAACTCTTGGATTTGTTCAGTCAGTGGAGAGGGATGATAGTTGCTTTTGATGGTTTGATGTATCTTCTTGGCCAAATTTCTGTAGCCTCTGTTGCTGCATTTTTGCCTTCCTTTACCCAGTCATAATTTTGCTTTTAATTCTCTCCTAGTTGATCAAGGAGTCCAACTTATCTTTCACATCTTCTCTCTATTCCTCAAGGCAGTAGCTTTAAATACCTTTTATGGTAATCCTGTGCAATTTAAACTTTCAAGTCTAAAAGCCTGCAAAGACTCCAAATGAAATTGAGAAAGGAGAGATGGCAATTCAGATTCTGTTTAAGCTTCTCTTTTGGTTTTTGAAACCGGAACAAAATAATCGATGCCTAACCATTACATTGCTCCTTCCTGGTTTTGTAGCACATGGGGAGTCTCTTGTTTTCTTATCACAAAAACTGGCTAATGAATGTTTTGGCCTGTCAAGAAAACTCAATCTCATCTAGCTCAAAAGGTGAAACAAACTTCAATTTGATCGAACAATCAGATATTGTACATTATATCACATGCTTTAGACCACAGCCATTTGAAAGGATCAGAAGTGGTATATTTACAATATATTGTATAAAAGACTAGTGACTACACTGAAAGATGCCCCTCAGCAGCTTGAAGAATTGGAAGCCTTACCTTTGGAGATGGAGCTGAAGCCTGAGCAGATCCATAAGATCGTTGAGGGCAAAATACAATGTACATAACTTGATTAGGATCAGCTTGTAGATAATAAAGATGCTGCCCGGCTGCATAGCCTCCAAGGAGAAGGTATGACGTCTCTGACTGCTCCATTGTCACACATAGATCATCACCACCTGGTTTGCTAAGCATTATTAGGAATTTACTGTGTCAAATTAAGTAAATGACTATCATTGGGACGAGGTTCTGTTAAATGCAGTGACTTGTAAATATTTGGGTGGTGTGAATGCTGGCTTTCAAGTTGCAATAAGGTATGGTAAGATGAAGCTGCTGGTGCAGAGTCCGAGCAATCATTTAGGTTCAAACAAAACAAACCCAGACTGGCTAGACTCTGCTATGGTGGTTGACGATGTAAATTCGGTTGGCATCATTATGTAAAGTTGCTTCTTTCTCACATGCTCATTGTGATGCTAATTTTGTAGCTCATAACATAGCTAGGATAGGTTCTGACTTCAATCTGAGGTAGTATGGGTAGATTCTTCTGCCTGAGGGCGTCTTTCGTGATGTACTTTGATTATTATTATTTGAAACAAAGTGTTGTCATTTTCATCTCAAGGAAACAAGAAAGTGAGGAAAGGATGAAAACGAGAGAACTCACAGGCAGCCAGCTCAATTTGAGTGTTATAAATGAAGTCGAGAACCGCAGCAATGTCTTGCTCAAAGTCATAGAATGGTCCACTCTCGAAATTCATCTTCCTAAGTTTACACAGTCCTTCTCCCAACGCCATCATGGCTCCCCTGTGGTTCTGCGTAAGATTTTCATTAGAATATATGTATATATAAATCAAGACAGCAATGTTATTTCAGTCTCAACCTGGTTAAAAAGGTGGTGGAATCCGACAGCACATTGTAGAATGCCATGAATGAGGGTTCTGGTGGGATCCTCGGCATTGTTCCACAAGTCCTCAAGCAGGTCATGGCACTTATAGTATTCCCTTTGGTTGAAAAGGGAAACTGCCTCGTCAAAGCTGCAATTCTCGCCGTCTTTGCTATCTGCGCTGCTGGAGTATCGATACGAGACGCCCAAAGACTCGGACCTCCTGGGCCCTTTGGAATGAGCACAGGTTGGAATTGGAGACGGAGATAGGGGAAGAGAAGTAAAGAATTTGGGGTTATAGCTGTGGAAATGAAGGGGGCAAGGAGGAGTTGAGTGTTGAGGAGAATACAATGGGGAGCAGTATGGCAGTTTGAAGGCAAGTAGCATTTTCTCCAGGTGAAAAGGAGATTGAACGAGAACCTTTCCTTTATGGGCTCTGCCCTCTGGGTTTCTTTGATTTTTATGTTTTATTTTGCTCTGGTGTGTGGTGGTGGCAGTGTGGGAGAATTACACTTTTAAAAATATCTTGGCAGGAAAACAGAATAAAAGGACTTTTTAAGGATTACCAGAAAAAGATCCGCGCGTTGCGCTCGGGCAGCACAGCTGTGTATATGGAGCTTGTTTTTTTAACTAAAAGAAATGTCTACAAATTGTTACAATATTGCTCCAAAACGCTCCCATACAAAAGAAAAATTCAGTCAGCTATACTGAAACAAGTCCCAAAAACAGATCAAACGAGAGAATCAAACAGTAAAGAAGAAAGATGAAATCATGAAATATCGCTAGCAATTAGATCGAATCCAATGATCTTGCATTCATATCCTGTGTTCAACAAAATGAAGGGTAATAACATCACTATTTATCATTCTATACATCCATTCCTATCTTATTAACAAGACACATGATTTTTTAAAGAGAATTGTTTTAGCCTCCAAATATAAAGTGTTTTTGAAAATAATTTTTTTTTTTGTAATTTTGATTGTTTTTAGCCAAGAGATAAGATTTTTTTTTTTTGACAAAAATACTCTTAAATGAAACTTTTTCAATCATGTGCATTGTCATACATGTGCAGATAGGTGAAAAAAATTAAATAGGATCAGAATTTGATAAAAGACAATTTGTTAAAAGTAAAACTTTCATCTAGTTACCGGATATGACAATGATTTTCTCTTCTTTATTATACATTGTCGTAACAAAAAACAATAGATATATAACAATGCAAGAATATTAATTGATTGTTTCACTCATTTTGAAAGATGGGGAAGTGTTCGAATAAGTTGAGAGCAAAGTTAGCAGTGACAGGACAGAAGTTGGCAACACAAGGTAAGTTAGGTAATGTTGAATTTGTTTTTGGTTTTGAGTGTGTTTAGTGATTTAAATGCAATATTGGTTGAGAATGTGATGTGAGTTTTGCTGTTAAATGGCATTGGTGTTGTTCAACGTTGTAGAAATCGCCAGAGATATTAGATGGCATGGTCATTTGTATCGAATGTTCCAACATACGCAAAGAAAATGAGTAGCGAAATCGAAATAGCAAGGATTAAGGAGGAAGATGAGGTGAAGTAGTTAACGAAGGAAAGAGAAGAGGGGTGGGGAAGTCGTTATTGAAGGAAATTAGTAAATTACAATATCAAGTTCTTCGAAATTTTTTCACTTCTTTGAAGCTTGGGACTTGAGGCTTTGAAGAAGATTTAAGTTTTCAAAATCTTCTTTTTTGATTTAGTGTGTTTTGGAATTTTTTAAATTTTTTTTTTTCAAATTTTCCTCATGGAGAGGTTTAGTTTTTCAGAACCTTTCTTCTTGGATTTGTTTGTTGGAACTATGAAAACTTTTATCTCGATTTATTTAAAAATAAAATAAATGACACAAATGAATTTTAATTGATTCAACTTTATATCTTTGAGATAATTAATCAAGAAATTAATTATTTTACAAGTAATTATACGGCTGGCTTAAATGGTGTAATTAAGTTCATATGATAATGCATGATTTATTTTTAAGAAATTTCTTTAATTTATTAATTTCGAATAACATGTGATATTTTATAATTAAATAAAATTTTCTCTTTCTACAGATACGAAGAGCCAATTATTTAAAAATACGTTGAAAAATTAACTATACAATGTAAGAATCAAAAGACTTAGTAATCAAGTTAAAAATATTAAAATATTCGAAGATCTAACTACTCGTAAAAAAAAAAAAATACTCGGATAATTGTGTAAGAAAATAGAGAGCAAGAGCCCAAGATCACAGCTCAAACTTAAGAAGGTAACCTGTGAAGGCTGGTTGACCATGAAACATCTTCCAAGTTGGCCTCCCAGTAGTCCTCCAAGTCCAACTCCCAAATCCCAGCCAGGCTTAGCTCAATAGTATTCCAAAGTAGAAATGACAAGAGGGAAGACTTAGAACACAATAGTCCCTCTCACTCTCAATAAAGACACCTTACTTTTTTTTTTTTAATTAGAAGAAAGAGATTCGAACCCTACTCTTTAAACAAAGAATCATGTTCGGGTGTCAATGAAGACAAGCTACTTGAAAGACTTGAGTTTAGAATATTTGATAGAATCAGCATGCTATATTAGTTGGAACCCCATTGCCATTTGAGAGTTCAGATGTCTAATTTCTTACCATGCACAGCTTTGAAGATTTATGAGCAAAAATTATGTAGCTTGGTGCTCAATGTACAATTTATGTGGTGAGGTCAAAAAGTATAATAGAAGCCTAATGTACATCTTATAGAATAGTTTCTGTATGTGGATTTTAAACTCTTTTCCCATTCACAATTCAAGGAGCAAGAAAAATAAGGGTGGCATAAATATATATTTACAGAGCATGAGGGGAAAAAGCAGATACTTGGAACTATTCTAAGACTTGATTCGGCCACAGACGTTTCCATGTTAAGATCTCTTCTTCCTTGCAAAGCTTTCTTATTCCACCATAAAATCCATCAGCTTCATTGCCTACTTCTCTATGGTCTTTTCTGTTGATTATTGTTCTTCTCCATCTCGAGCTAGCAGGGTACTGGTTGAACTCTAGTATCACTGCATCTGTCAACAAAGATAATGGTCAAATCAACACATTGTTTCTGGAAAAAACTTCTCAAAGAAGGAGTCGAAAGAAAAGTTCGAGGATTTATGCATACTAAAAGGGAAGTTGTGGGCAGAGGTATTTGCAAATTTTGCAACAAAGTTTACATAATTGATGCCAGATGTTTCATGGATGAACTATTTTGCAACTTAGTTAACCAAGTGCTTCATGAAATTTTGAACTCAGGGAAGCATATATTAGGTTCCTGCAGTAACTACAGGTGTTATTTTGATCTTGAAAGTGTCAAGAATGTTCCTTTGCTCACAAGGATCCAGTTACAAGGGATTTTGAGGGTTATGACCTCTTAAGGAATTGAGACCTAAAAAAAAAAAAACAGGTGTTACTACAGAACCAGGATGCTTTTTGTTTTATTGTTACCATTCAAGCAAGATGAAATTTATTAGCACCATAGTTCCCTGCCAATAGCCTGTTATGCATGTTAGCACTCTGTGGCATTTCCCTTCTCTCAGTGGAGAATAAAATGCTAAAAGTTAAGAAAATTCCATTCCTACTGAAGATGAAAACTGATGAGATATCTATCTGAAGAAATGAAAAAATGGCTGGTTTGAAGTTTGAAGAACATGGCATAGTGTGATTTAATTTATACTGTAGTTTATTGGAGAAAACTCCTCATTTCATGTTAGACCAAAATAATGAAAAACCGTATTTGTTAGCTATGGTCCATAGTTTCAGGGCCACTGACATCTCACATCTACAAGGACAGAAAACATACACACTGAAATCACAATCACAACAATAAACTATGGACCAATGAGTCGTACTACTATAAGTTAGCAACTTTTATACATCTATGGAGGCCTGCACTGCATTATCTTTCAAGTTTTTGAAATGTAGTTCTTTTTAATTGGCCCAGAATGCTGCAATCAAGACGACCCTAGTTCTGAGAATTTTCATCCAGGCAATGCAAGGCAGAACTACCTTGCATGTTTTGGTTTTATAAGAAAATTTTAAGCTGACTTACTTTGCTGTAAACTTTCTTCAGGAAAAATAGAAAAGTAATTTGAAAGCCTTAAATTGTTTGCTCACCTGTATATCGACAATGGCAGTGATTTTCAGCTCCATCACATGATTCCAAGTGGCCGACGACACCATACCACCACCCTGCAAGAAATTAAGCTCCAACTGAGTAAAAATTAATGTTAAGCACCAAGCATTCAGAGCAATCAAGGATTCGAACTGTGGATTGAGTTCACATAGGAAAATAACATTTGCTGTTTTTCTCAAAGGTCAGACCTAATGTCTGGAAACTCACCGTAGGGAAAATCTTTGTTTCTTCTCCACTGGATCTCAATATGATCACCAGGTTTTAAGTCAGGTAAGCAATCGGAAATGTGAAGAACATGTGAAGGTGTATCAACTGGTGGTACTCTTAGCCTATCCCAGGATATATTCTCCTCTGTTGTTAGCCGCCCGTGAGGTGAGTACCTAAACTTCAAAATACTGCTTGAGTTAGGAGTCATATAGAAGCATATAAAGTCACTTTTTAACTCACTTGTTTTAACTCTTAGATTGGGTTTGAAATTCCTTTGATTTTAGCAAAACAAGATCAATAGAGAAAGGGGATTGAATTGATGAAAGTTTGAAAGTTGAGTGCTCGCAAGTCAAATGTTCAAATTCAGATGCTCGAAACTGTGGATTAAAAGAGAAATCACACTATACCTTGCCTGGAAGGTGTCTGTCTTGGAATCATAGCAAAGTTTGGCATCATAACATGATAGCATAAACCCAGCATGTCCATTCTACAACCAATCACAAAAAAAGAATTTTTCACTCCACTTTTTCTACAGAAAAAATAGCAGTTCTGATGAATTTTATAACCAGCAACATATATTTGGTGAAGAATCAATGTGAAAAACATATGATTTAGAACTGAAATAATTATGTGCAGACCAATTACCTCACGATTATAGACCTGTGCTGGGAACCAGAATTTTCCAGTTTCCAGAGATAGATACCAGGACATGATTGAATCAACTGGCAAATCAGTTCTCCGCTGGCTACTGCTGCTTTCTAAATTTGGTTTAAACCAAGAGAAAGGCCACATGTTAGTAAGAGATCCCAGAAACCCCTTTTGCATACTTGGACCTAATAGGTTCGGTCTCTTTCTTGAAGCAATATGCCATTGCCATTCCCTATGAGCAGCATCGCCAATCACTTTACCCCATTTCTGCTTCATGTGTTTCTCCCACAGATGATCGCTTGTACATCTCTCCCTAAAAGAAGAGCAGACACCTGCCATGCTGCACAGTCCAGCTGGGGAAAGGCGCTCTAGAATGCATTCTAGAGTGAGTTCGGGCAAATCCAGCAGAGAAATCCTTTCTTCCTGCACATTATCCACCTTGGGACCAAGCCTCATCTTCTTCCTCAATGTCATGATCATAGGAAGCTGATAGAAACTGATTCCAGGCCTACCCTTTTGGAACCATGACACCATAAAGCTTGAGAATCCTTCCCAAAACCATGGAGACAACAATCTCCACTCGCCCTTCATTCTTGGATATTGGTTCTTGAAAGACAATGACTTGGATAGAAGAATAAAAGAGAAACAAGATATCAAGAATAAAAGCATTGGATTGAATGACACTCTTACATCTCAAAAATTGCTGTGTTCAAGGCTCAAGTTATGGTATGTAAGAAGAACACAAATAGACATGAAATGAAACCATATACCATATATATACTATAAGGTTATAAACAAAGAGTATATTATGTAGGGGTTTATGTTTATAGATTATAGTATAATAGGAGTATTTTTATGTTTGTGTTTTTACTTTGGTTAAATTTTATAATAAAGAAAGATGAACCAATGAGAGGCAAGATTGTGGTGTGTCATAGCGAAATGGACGGAGTTGTCAAGTGGACCTCAAACACAGCCTGAAACGTATTAAATGGCAGACACCTTGGCCGACAATTCATTGATTGCGTCTACTTGGGTCGTTAGATTATTTCTTTCTTTTTTATCTTTCTTTCTTTTGCTGCTTACAAATTTGATTAGCAAATGCATAGATGAGCACCACAAGAGAAACAAAAGGCTTGCACCTTACTGGCTTTGGGGCCTCTAGCTTTCAAGTTTTAAAGGCCTTGGCTCATCCCAATACAGTGTACTCGATTCCCATTCCCCCCCCCACCACATGGGAGTGGGGGAAATGAGAGCCAAATTGTACGGCCTATGGGGGACAGCTGGCAGTTTTAGATTGAGAAGATCGAAGGAATATGTTACTATATTATATAAAAATCCAGGAACAAAATCTAGGGAACAAGGCTTGTTAGATTTACACGAGGACAAGCCACATGACCAAGTCCAGGAATATAGAGAGAAGAAGCTACAGAAATGGTTTAAGAAATATCGGTAGGCTGCTAACTCATCAAACTTAGTTGAGTTGGATAGCAGGAAGAGTCAAAAACTGCAAAATTTAGCTTAACCAAAAACTTTGGGACCTAAGCCTGAAAATGTAAATAAAGAAAGAGAAAATTGTTGTTGAAGGTGGAGGATGAGGATTAAGTTGAAGTGGGTCCCAAGTGAATTCATCCAACTCACCCCAAAGGGGAGAAAAGGACTGATATCTGATTGATGGGTTGCTTTTAAAACATTGAAGAATGGAAGGGGGTGGGATGTTGATTTGTCACAAAACCATAAAAATGCCAACCTCATTACCTGGCCTAACTTCCACCAAACTCTCAACGCCTCCCTTCCTTTCCCCCACACGCACACGACAAGCTTTAAACTTCAAAGCTTTTGCCCCAAAACATGAAATTTTGCCAACAAAATTAATTAATTAATTAATTAAAGCCCCTAACATAGTATGTGAATGTGACTTTGTCAAGGTCAGTCAAACCCAAGCTTTATTTTTTCTATCCGTTTTGCCTTGTGACACATGATGATGCTCCCAATGTCCACTAGCATAGGATTTTTCATGCTATGCTATAACCCTGTATGACCTAATTATGTTAATTATTGTTTCTTTTTTTTTTTTGTTTTGTTTTGCCCACTTCATTTATGTAAAAGAAGGTAAAACAGGTTTCTAAAAAAAAAATTAATTACTTTAGGAGCTTATTAAATATCTTAACTTATAATCAGTTAATTTTGCATGCTAATAGTGAATCTTAATTGAATTTTATAGTTTCAATATTTTGATTTATTTTTTATTGTTAGGTTATATGCTTTATTCATTTTCTTAATATCCAAATTCAATTTGTATACCATTTTACTATCAAAGAGTTAATTCATGAGATAAGTTTGTCCAACTCCATAATAAATGATCTTGCATTTGAATTTAGGGGCAGGTATTAATCTCGTATACAAGATTCTATGATATATATATATATATATATATCTCTTATTTTATAACAACTTATCTATCTCGGATTTTATGTGGAAAACATATTCAAGTTGTGTTTGTATGTGGATAAATTGATTGGTGGGTGATTAAATTATTTGCCAAGCAATCGTAGAGCATTCAAAATGATCGATTTAACAAACGGACAACTCTTTAGAAGCTTTGTGTGTTAAAACATAGATCCACAATTGGAAGTTGTTAGCTTAAATGGAAGTTAGAGGATCAATTAAACTAATTATGGGAAAAACTGATAAACCCGCGGCCTAAACTGTGGTTTCAAATTTTAATTGAAGTTTGTAACAAATTAAACTCTGGCCGCGAAATATGGGTTTTAGACTCCACAGGATATTATCATTTTGTTTAAACTTTGAAATGCTTGGATGGAATACTATTGTCGGAAACTTCCATAACTTAGCATGTATATTTGCTTGAGGTGATTTTATTGGGAAATGCTAAAAAATTCCATATATATATATATATATATGATAACAATGTAAATAGTCCAAGTATGAGACTTTTATGACATATTAGGCCGGAAGGAATGACAAATTTATTACTTTGTTTGGTTGGTTTTGGTATTAAGGAATAGTCATTATTTAAAAATACAAAATAACTAATATCAACTCTCTTATTATAAATTATTCTGCCCCTTAAGAAATAGAGTCTAAACATTTTTAAACAAAAATACTCCTACTCATTTTAAGAAATTAATAACCCTATCGTATAAACGTTTTTTTCCTCAAGTGGTGAGGATTAAGAAAACAAAAAGTAGGTGGAGAAAGCGACGAAGTAAAGGCAACCCAATAACCTCAAAGGCTTAAGGCTAACTATTTAAATGAAGTCTTTTTTATTAAAATTAAGAAAATGAGGCCTTTTTATTGAACTTGAGGAAGAAAGAGAATGAGGAAAGAAGAATTTAAAAGTGGATTTTATAAATTGAAAAAAAATTGATTTTATATATAAAAAATAGTTTTTGGAGATCATTAAATACATGTTATCCTTAGTTGATTCAGAATAATAGAAATAGTTGAGAATTAATAGCATTATGGGAATTGGGAAGTGATAAAAAATTGAGATTTATTATGCACATACTTAGTGAAGTGAGAAAATATGTCATGTTATTAATTATCTTGACTTTTACATATTTTTTAATAAGAAATTATATAAATAGTTGAGAATTAATAAGGATGTGTGAAGTGAGAGAAAATAGATATTTGTTAGGCATGAAAGGATAGGTAGATATTTTATTAATTATTTTAATTTTTGTAAATTTTTAATACAGTTAAATATATTATTATAAAATTATGGGACCTATGAAAATTTGGGAGCTAAAGCAATGGCTTTGGTGACTTTATGTTGTAGTCGGCCCTAATGAAGCACTACGAATGGGAAAAGTTGAGTAGAGAGAATATTTGGAAGAACTTTAAAAGAGTTTTGAAAGTAATCTTTGATCAATTTCTAATCTTTTGCTTAATTGCCAAACTCCTATATTTATATTAAATAGAAACACTCTCTTAGGAGCAGTTGGTAAAAGGAGAACACTTTTAGGCGAACACATTCTGTATGGAAGAACGTGCTTGTTATGTGAAAAACATGTCCACTCTGTGGAGAACGACTTATGAGAATATCACCCTGAAGAATGGCTTATTGGACACTATGAGAAGAGCATGTAATTGGATAGTGTTTTTAAGAGAACGTGTTTTGTATGGAAGAATGTGCTTGTTGTAGGAATAGAACATTCATTATGAGAAGAATGGCTTATAAGAAAAGCAAGTTAAAAAACAGCTTACTGAATATTATGGGAAGAACAAGTAATTGGATAGTACACGTGTTAACCTTGATTTATATCATGCTTTGATTTGACATAAATCATATGTTTTCTTGAACTTAATGTCAAGTATTTGAAATGTCAAGTATTTGAAATTATCTCAAATACATTTTTAATCCCCTAAAGTTACATATTTGTTTGGAAAGCCATGTATCTTTAGTAAACACCTTATAAGATTTCAAACAATGCATTTTCAGTTAAGAAATCAAGAATGAACATGCCTTGAAATGTTTATTTAAATCTAGGTACAAGGCAAAGAGGAAGTTGCTGGAGAGAAGTATTAAAAAAACTAAAAAAACCTAAAGCAACAGGTTAAGAGTCTATCCTAAAGAAGCTTAAGTTGATTTGAAAGCTGGAAAAGTGGAAAACATGAAGATTATATAGTCATAGTTGACTATAGAGGAAGCATAGTTGACCTTAACAAGTCAAAGCAAGAAAAAGTCAAAATTACACAACCTTAATCAACTATAAATGAGGTATAGTCGACCCTGACAAGTCAAAAGCCAAAGAAAGTCAACTTTAACTAGACATAATCGATTATAAGAGAGGCATAATCGACTATAGAAGGCCATATTTGAAACATAGACTCTTTTTGGAAGTTGATCGATTAAAGGAAGTTTATACTCGACTATAGAAACCCTAATTAAGAAATTTAAAAAAACATAGTCGACTTTAGGAGTGTTGTAGTCTACCTTTAAGCTTCAACAACGGCCATATTTGATTCAAACTTGTGTCCAACGGCTCTAAACCTTGCCCTAGCTATAAATAGACACATTTGAGCCATTTTGAAGTAGAAAAGACCTAAACCAGAATTTCAAACCCTAAAAAGACTGCTCACAAGCTCATATTCACTCTCTAGCATTTGTTTTAGTCTTTCATCAAGCTTGTTGAATCCTTGCTTCAATCTAGCTGAACTTTCTTCTTTCATTACGCCTAAGCTAAAATCTCTAGCATCTAACCTTTATGAGGTAAATTTTTGATATTACTTCTTTGTACACACATCTTGTAAAGCTCCTAGCTTAACCTTGAAAGCTATCTTGTAAGGGTTATTGGTTCTCATTTAAAAAACAAGAATCCTTTGTGGATTGTGTGGGTTGCTGTTTCATCCCGTGAAAAAGCAAAAAGCCCTTTGTGGGTTATGTAGGGGTTATTGCTTAATCTCGTAAAAAGCCGTTGTAAGGGTTATCGCTTCATCCTATGAAAAGAAAAGATCTCTATGGATTGTGTGAGGGTTATTGCTTCCTATTAAAAAGCAAGAATTCTTGATAGTGGAGTGAAATTCCTTGGTTACCAAAGAAGTGGATGTAGGCATCGAAAAAGTTGAATCACTATAAATTGCTTATGTCTCTCTTTAGTTTTCGCATTATTATTTATTGCTTATACCTAGGAAAATAGATTTATATTGATTTATTGTTTTTCTCTTAGGAAAATATTTTTGCTTTATCTTTAATAGCTAGCATTTATTTCAAGAAAAATATTTTACCTTAATTCATTATTTTTATACTTAGTGATTTATTGTTGGAAATTTGTTTATGATATTAGAAAATATTTGTAGGTGAAAATGATTTGATTTGTAATACATACATTTGAAAAGAAATTTTTAATATATCAATTCACCCCCTCTTAATGTATAGTTCAGTGAGACTTCTATACTAACAATTGATATTAGAGCTTGGTCTAAATTTTATAGGTCTAATTGCGTTTGAGAGATCCTTTGTAGAAACTCAATTTGACAAAATGGAAGTGACAACTATCGTACTCAGTGAAGGGTAATTGATCCAAAGACCACCTCTTTTTGTAGGTAATAATTATTCCTATTGGAAAAAGGGAATGAAAATGTTTATTCAATCTATAGATTTGGATGTGTGGAATGTGATATTAGGTTGCCCGAATATTCCACATAAGTTAGTAGAAGGAAAATTAGTGATTAAACTTAAAGATGAGTGGAGTGATAAAGATAAGAAACTAGTTCAAACAAATTGTAAGTCATATAATAGTCTTTTTTACACTTTGAGTGTTAATGAATATAACAAAGTCTTTATGTGTGAAAATGCTAAGCAAATTTGAGATACTTTAAAAGACCACATATGAAGGAACTAACCAAGTTAAGGAATCTAAAATTGTGTTGCTTATCCATGATTATGAACTTTTTAAAATGAGAGAGTGTGAATCAATAAGTGAGATGTTTGAAAGGTTCACAAACATCATAAAAGGTATGAAAGCTCTAGGAAAAGACTTCCCAAATGCCCAACTTATGAAGAAAATTTTTTATAGCTTACCAAAATCTTGGAGACCCAAAGTAATAGCTATAAAAGAACTAAAGAACCTCAACAACTTTGAGTTAGAAGAATTGATAGGATCCCTACTCACTTATGACAAGACATTTAAGCATGAAAATGAGAGAGAGGAACTTAGGAATGAAGTCAAACAAAAGAAAGTTGCCTTTAAATCCATTGATAAGAAAGATGAAATAGTTATACAAATTGATAGTGAGAGTGAGGAAGACATAGCTATGCTAGCTAGAAAATTCGATTAGTTCATGATCAAAAGCTATAAAAATAGAAAACCTACAAAAAGAGATGCGTCTAAAGTGGAGCATTCAAATGATCATTTGACATGCCATGATTACAAAAGCCCAAAGACACTAAATATGAGTTCCTAAGCAAGAATAAAATCTCTAAAATTTTCAAGAAGAAGGTGATGATCATAACCTTAAGTGATGATGATAGTTCTCAAGATGATACAACTATAAACTCTTGTTTCATGGCATTTGATGGCTACAAAGAGGAACATGAAAGTTTAACATCAAAAGCACAACAAAATGGAAAATGGTACCTTGATAGTGGATGTTTTGGACAAATGACCGGTAGTAAGGAATCTTTCAAAGAATTGAGACCAAAGAAGGGAAGTCATGTAACTTTTGGCGATGACTCAAAAGGTAACATTAAAGGTATTGGTATAATTGGTAAGAATTCTTTATCTCGAATTGAAAATGTTTTATTTGTTAGTGGACTTAAGCATAATTTATTAAGTGTTAGTCAACTTTGTGACGTAGGTCTTAAGGTCATCTTTGAATCTCGAATTTGTCATGTTATAGATGCTAAGACAAATAACATTATTTTTTTTTGGTCAAAGACAAGGAAATATGTATGTTGTTTATCTTGATGGGTTATATACAAACAATGTATGCTTATAGTTAGGAGAAATGAGGATGCTTGGTTATGACATAGAAAACTAGGACATGTTAGTATGAACACAATTTCAAAATTGTCATCCTTAGATCTTGTAGTAGGACTTATTACGCTAAAATTTGAGAATAACAAACTTTGTGATGCTTGTGCCAAAGGTAAACATAAGAGAGTTTCTTTTAAATCAAAAAAGAATGTGACCACAATTAGGGTATTGTAATTCTTCATATAGATTTGTTTGACCTAACTAAGATTATTAGCATAGGTGGAAAGAACTATAGGTTAGTGATTGTTGATGATTACACTAGGTTTACATGAGTGTATTTTCTTGCACATAAAGATAAGGCTCTAAAAACATTTACATCATTTTGTAAGAGAGTTGAAAACGAAAAGGGGTACTTATTTCAAGCATTAGAAGTGACCATAGTAACGAATTTGAAAACTTAGGCTTTGATTAATTGTGTGAAGAAAATGGTAATGGTCATAATTTTTCAACCCTAGGACCCCACAACAAAATGGTGTAGTAGAAAGGAAGAATAGATTTTAGAAGAAATGACTAGGACTATGTTGTGTGAAAATAATTTACCTAGATATCTTTTGGCCGAAGCCATTAATTCTTCATGTTGCATCATAAATAAGGTAATGGTTAGATCAATACTAAAAAAGACACCATATGAGCTTTATAAAGGCAAGAAACCCAATATTGCATATTCTTATCCTTTTGGTTGCAAATGTTCTGTATTAAACAATAGAAAAGACAATTTAGAAAAATTTAATGCTAAAAGTGATGAAGAAATTTTTCTAAGATATTCTCTAAACTTTAAAACTTATAAAGTATTTAATTAGAGAACACTAGTAGTTGAAGAGTTAATACATGTGTTATTTGATGATTCTAACCCTCTTTTTAGAAAGGAAGACTATAATGATGATGTAGGTATCTTTCAAGAGCAAATTGATGACATTGATCTCAACAAAGATAGTGAAGAGGTACCACAAGAAGAATAACAACATATTGAACAATCATTGAAGAACAAGAGCCAAACTACCTCATGGTGAGAAAAGAAGTTGATGAAAGTAAAATTATTAAGATCCCACTCAAAGAATAAGAACAAGAGGAAGAGCCAAACATGTTTGTGAGTATGTTGCCTTCATTTCTCAAATAGAGCCTAAGAATATTGATAATTCCTTAAATGATGAATATTGGATTTTAACAATGTAAGAGGAATTAAATCAATTTGAGAGAAGTGAGGTATGAGAATTAGTACCTAGACCACATGATTATCCCATTGTAGGAACTAAATAGGTGTTTAAAAATAAGATGGATGAACATGAAAATATAACTAGAAATAAATCTAGATTGGTGGCTAAGGGATATAGTTAAGAGAAAGGTATACACTATGATGAAACATATGCACCCATAACTAGGTTAAAGGCTATTAAGATGTCATTAGCATTTGCATGTTACATGAACTTCAAATTGTTTCAAATGGATTTCAAAAGTGCTTTTTTAAATGGGCAAATTAATGAAGAAGTGTATGTGGAACAATCCCTCAAATTTGAAAGTCCAACCTTTCCAAACCATATGTTTAAAAAAGGCTTTGTACAATCTAAAACGAGCACTTGGGGCTTGGTATGAGACACTTTCAAAATTTTTAATAGACAAAGACTTTGATCGCGGTAAGGTGGATAAGACACTTTTCATTAAAAGAAAAGGCATAGATACCTTAGTAACACAAGTATATGTTGATGATATAGTCTTTGGTGCTACTAATGAATCTTTTTGTCAAGAATTTGCAAGAGTAATGCAGGGAGAATTTGAAAAAGTATAATGGATAAGCTAAATTACTTCTTGAGATTACAAATCAAACAAAAAGAAGATGGTACATTTATCAATCAAGCCAAGTACACTAATGACATGCTTAAAAAACTTGAAATGGTGGGAACTAGATCCTATTCCACTCCAAGGGCCACATTTACCAAGCTAGATATTGATGAGCAAGGTACACATATTGAACTCAAACTATATAGATCAATGATAGGTTTTTTGGTTTATCTTACTACTATAAACCCAACATAAGCTTTAGTGTAGGGTTGTGTGCTAGGTTTCAATCATCACCTAAGGAGTCTAACTTAAGTGCTATCAAGAGAATATTTAGATACCTTCATGACACTCCTAACTTATGTTTATGGTACCCAAAGAACTCATTATTTGACTTACACTCTTACTTGGATGTCGATTTTGGAAGATGTAAAATAAATAGAAAGAGCACTTCCAGCACTTGTCAATTCTTAGGAAAAACCGATATCATGGTTTTCCAAAAAGAAAAATAGGGTAGCCACAATTAAAGCCAAATATGTAACAGTGGGTAGTTGTTGTGCTCAAATTTTTTACATGAAACAACAATTAGAGGACTATGGGTTATCAATGGAAAAGATTCCTAATAAGTGTGACAATACTAGTGCTATCAATCTCACCAAAATCCCATTCATCACTCTAGAACAAAGCACATTAAAATACGACATCATTTTATTGGAGATCATGTACAAAAAGAAAATGTAGTCTTAGAATATGTAAGCACTCAAGATCAACTAGCTAATGTTTTTACTAAGCCCTTAGATATGGAGGCCTTTTACTAGATTAATGGAGCACTAGGTATTATGAATATGCCATGACTAGTTGATAAATCTATGCTTTAATGTACATAAGTAGTAGCATTTTGTTTCATTAAATCTCTTATTGTTGATTGACTACTCTTGTTCATTTAATGTATATAACTATGATTGGTTTATGTTTACTTGTGCAATTCATCATGTTTATATTTAAGCTTGTGTAATATGGATGCTTAATTATGTATATGTCTATGTTTGTGCTTGTTAACTCCGTGAACTTGAAAAATGTAATGCCCACATCATTTTGGTTATATATAGTTATATATGTGGCATTCTTGAATTGAGTTCTTAGTTGAAAAAATCTATATGTGCTTTGATTTGCAATGATTGTATATATTTCTTCATACTTTACTTGAATATCTAGAGAAGAAATATGTTATGATCTTTAGATGTGCTAATTGAGTATATTTCCCTATGCTTTGCTTGAATATCAATTGATTGGACATACATCTTCATTTAATGCTCTCATATCATGATGATTGGATATATTTCTTGATCTATTGATTGAATATTTGAGTAGAAATATATGTCATTGTTTTGATTTGACGGTTAGAAATCATTATCAAAGTTAATGCTTATTTATATTTGATGATTATCATTAACTATTGTCTGTTAAGTTAAAGTGCTTAAAGCTCACACTTTTTAACCTTTTTTATATAACAAACAAGGGGGCCGGGGGGGGGGGGGGGGGAGTTTTATGAGCACATTTAAATGCTTTATATTAGCTGAATTTGTCTTGAAAACATTTTTGAACTTCATGCATATATTGAGGGCGAGAATTTTTCAAAGTTCTTTGTCACGACCCGGAACTTCCTATCGGACCCGTGACAACCGCCGCGACGTCTCGATAGATATTCATATCCTGAATACTGACCGAAACCCCGCAAGGCTATCGTATCAGTTTTCTTACCCCTTTTGTGAGCGTCGATTTTCGAAAGTCATAATTTAAATAATTACTAGCCACTTTCAAACCAAAGTGACCAGAAAACGATTCTCGACTCACAAGGGCATTTTCGTCATTTATCAATAATTTCAAATTTCAATAATTTCATCCTAAATACTTGGAAAACACATATTTTAAATGAAATAGAAATCATCGGATATAAACACAATAAAATATTTAACAATATACCTCAATTTCTTATAAAACAATATTTACAAAGTATTTAGTAAATATGTTTTATAACGTAAATACAAAATAAAATTTTACATGTTGAAATACCAATAAGCAGAGTACATAAGTATATTTACAGTGACTCGTGGGCCCAAAATGAACATAAGTAAGAAGATCAAAACCTACTGCGGAATGAGGTTGCAAAAACCAACGTGGTCCTCCGCAAATACAGCTATCTACAACTAGTCCGGTCCTGAAATGTTGGAAGGGAGAGTGGTGAGTTTACACAACTCAGTGAGTAAACAAATATCTCCTAAAATATCTAAAGGCGAGTAATAGGAGACAAAGAAAACCTTTTTTATATCAAAGGGTTTCATAACATGAAACCTTATTTAATCCAGTGTGAGTAATTTTAATTCACTCATATAGTAACAAAGATGATAATAATTATAATAATAAATATAAGTATAAGGCTTATGATTTATCAAAATCGTGGCTCGTGCCATAAATACATACTCGGGGATACCTTGGCCGAGGCATCTAACCTAGTCCGCCAAGGTCATTCAAATTTATAATTTTACAAAAAATATAGCCAATCCTTGGCGTTGGCTGAGTTCGTCTTCATGTGGTGGTTTACGTGAAGTGACTCTGTCATATCTCAGAAAAATCAAATAACCCTGTACGCCTCTACAACTGAGATATCGGTATATAGGGATTTTACCGTGCCACCTCTAATTAGGCCGGTCCATGGAAACCCATCTACTACAGCAGATTTCAATCCACCAATTAAATAAAACATTTAATAGCATGATTTGGCACATTCTCATTTCTAAATAATTTATCAAAGTAGAACAAACAATTCACAATTTTCAACAAAATTAACTAGACAGCCAATCATGCCATAATATCATAAGCCAATTGATTCAAAATACCATTTATCATGTAACAAATAGTGGTCTCCCAATACTCTACTTTTCAAAATCACAATAAATTTTCATACAATTTATGAAATAATTTTATTTAAATCCATTATTTTCAAAATATATAATTTTATCAGGAAAATCCATTTTTTCATAAAATTCACCAAAAATAGACATAAATCACTTTAGATAATTTAAGTGATAATATGTTCACTCACAGCTTTCGAAAATCTGAATTTTCGAATGCACTCGCGCTAGTGGTCCTCAGGCGCGATCTCCTTGCCTTTTCCGGACGTCTTACCACCTTGACAATAATAAAATCGAGGAATTTACTAATTTGTCCCTAAATTGATATAAACTAAATTTAATGACTAATGCATGATGTGCAAATGCAAAACGCGTCCGAATTTCGCTAAAACGCGGTATTGACTAATTTCGACCGATTACCTGATTAATTGACAATTATATCTAAATCACTTCTAAATTGATCCGTTTCTCTTTTAAACCTTAATTCATCACACACACTTCTAAATAATTAAAATTTCAGCCTTGAAATCCTTGAAATCCTTCACATAAAAATTCAGACATTACGGTGTACTAACACCATAATTTTTCCTAGTCACATTTTTCACTTAATTCTTTATTTTTCCAATCCATTTTCCTTGTAATTCAAACAATTCCCCTTGATATTCAACCCACATGGTTCAGCCAACAAAGAATCCTAGGGGAATTAAATGTTTTTCCTAAAACTTTGTTCATAACTATGCTTAACCATCATCAAACAACAACATAGTTCAAATCCAAGCAATTCCCATATAAAATCCTCATCCATACCCATTTGACCTCAAGAAATTCAGCATGATAACTCATCATTTAACCATGGAAAATGAAAGCTAAAGCATGCTTAAGCTAGGGTTAGAGTAAATCTAAAGAAATATTACCTTGGTTTGGCTTGAATCTTGAAAAAACTTGATTTTCCTTGAATTTTTGGCTTGTTTTTCTTGTTTTTCTCTTTTTTCTCTTTGTTTTTCCTTTGCTGCAGGTGTGTGCCGAATTTTGAGAGGAAATGTGAGGGTTAAGGCTGATTTTATTAGTTTAATAATAAATTATAATGGCTTGCCACATGGCATAATGCCATTGGCCCGTTTTTTAAACTTTTTGACTTTTTTTTTTTCAATTTTCTATCAAAATCAATTCCATATTTATCCATTCCAGAGTTAAACAAAATCCCTTGGTCTTGACCAGTGCCGGGGTGAAAAATTTACCGATTTACCCCCGGGAGAGAAAAATTACGATTTTACCCCTATACTCTGAAATGCACCGGAATTACATTATTTCCACTTTTTAACATCAAATAACACTTTAATTGATCAATCTTAATCATATGGGGCTAAAATATTTTCTAAAAATTCTTGTTTTGTCCTTTAATGGTAAAATTACCATTTTGCCATTGTGTCCCAAAAATACTAGGAATCACAATTTTTCACTTCTAAAATTCCTTCTATGCTCTAATAATCATATTATATTTCATACAATTATTCTTAATCATTTGAAATTAAAATCTTTATTAAAAATCTCCATTTTGTCCTGAAATTGAAAAATGACCGTTTTGTCCATAATCGGTCAATTTTCCCGATTGACTCCAAATTTGCCCTCAAACTCTGAATTACTATTTCGAGTAATCCCTGGACTGTGAAATTCCTTATTTCACTTTAAAATTCATATTTTATTAATTCGAGGCATAAATCAACTTATTTGTACTTCTAAGTACAATATCGGCTTTTTACCAACTCTACCGGCTATTCAGATATGCAGACATGATGTCACATATATAAATGTCATGTCAGATAATTTAGGGTCGGGCTTGACATTCTTATTCATTTCTTGTACCTTTTTCATTTACATTTAAATGTTTTCAACAAAGGTATAGATATTAATTAAGTTAGGGGGAGGTTTCAAGAATTTCAAGAGAAATATGCTCATGTTTTGTTCATATCAAAAAGGGGGAGATTGTTAGCCTTAACTTATGTCATGTTTTAATTTGACAAAAATCACATGTTTTAATTTGACAAAAATCACATGTTTTCTTAAATTTAATGTCAAGCATTTGAAATTGTCTCAAATACATTTTTAATCCCCTAAGGTTACATATTTGTTTAGAAAGCCACACATCTTTAAAAAATGCCTTATAAGCTTTCAAACAATGCATTTTCCACTAAGAAATCAAGAGCAAACATATCTTCAAATGTTTATTTGAACATAGGTACAAGGCAAATAGGAAGTAGCTAGAGAGAAGTTCCGAAAAGCTAAGGAAACCTCAAGATACAAGCCAAGAGTCGATCCTAGAGAAGCTTAAGTTGATGTAAAGGCTGGAAGAGTGGAAACCGTGAAGATTACACAGCAATAGTCAACTGCAAAGAAAGCATAGTCGACCTTGACAAGTCAATAGCAAGAAAAAGTTAAGATTACATAGCCATAGTTGACTATAAATGAGGTATAATTAACCCTAATAAGTCAAAGGCCAGAGAAAGTCAACTTTAAACAAACACAGTAGATTATAAGAGAGGCATAGTCGATTATAGAAAGTCAAATTTGAAAAATACATGTTTTTGGAAGCTGATTGACTAGAGCAAAATTATATTCCACTATGGAAGCCTTAATTGAGAAATTTGAATAACACAATCGACCCTAGGAGTGTTGTAGTCAACTTTCAAGCTTTAGTAATAGCTAGATTTGATTAAAACTTGTGTCTAACGGCTTTAAACCTTGCCTTAGCTATAAATAGATGTATTTGAGCAATTTTGTAATAGAAAAGACTTGAACCAAAGCTTCAAACCCTAGAACGACTACTCATAAACTCATATTCGGTCTTTAGCATATTTTTATTCTTCCAACAAGCTTTCAAAGTTTAATCCTTGCTTCAATCCAACTAAAATTTCTTTTCTCACTGCACCCAAGCAAAAATATCTAGCATCCAACCTTTATGAGGCAAATCTTTGCTTTTACTCCTTTGTACACACATCTTGTAAAGGTTTTAACTTAACGTTGAAAAGCTATCTTGTAAGGGTTATCGCTTCTCATTTACAAAGTAAGAATCCTTTGTGGATTGTGTGGGTTACCGCTTCATCTCATGAAAAAGTAAAAATCCCGTTGTGGATTGTGTAGGGGTTATAGCTTGATCCCGGAAAAAGCCGTTGTAAGGGTTATCGTTTGATTTTGTGAAAAAACAAAAATCCCTTTGTGGATTATGTGAGGGTTATCACTTCCCATTAGAAAAAAAAAGAATCTTTGATAATGGATTGAACTTCTTTGGTTATTAGGAGAGGCGATGTAGGTATCGAAAAAGCTGAACCATTATAAATCGCTTGTGTCTCTCTTTAGTTTCTGCATTATTATATATTGCTTATACTTGCCTTAGGAAAATAGACTTATATTGATTTATTGTTTTTCTCTTAAGAAAATGTTTTTGTTTTATCTTTCATAGCTAGCATTTATTTCAAGAAAAATATTTTACCTTGATTCATTATTTTTGTACTTAGTGATTTATTATTGGAAATTTGTTTTTGATATTACAAAATATTTTTGGGTGAAAAAGGTTTAATTTTTTATACTTACATTTTGAAAGAAAATTTTAATATATCAATTCACCCATTTTTTATATATTGTTTATTGAGACTTCTACACTAATGGCCCATAAGTTTTGAGTAATGGAGTAGTGATACTTAACAATGTGACATGTGTACTCTTAAGAAAAGAGGAAAGGGTCAAACACACGTACTTCAAGGTTAAGAGGAAGTCTTCTTAACTATTTCAATATTTGAACTATCAAGTCAAATTCTCTAAAATATCCTAGTGTAAAAATAATTCGTGAATCCTGCCGCTCGTTTTGAGTTACTTTTACTCTCCCATATGACACAGATGTTCCATGCTTGCTCTCATTATATAAGGCAACACTTATAAAAATAATAGTTAATCAAAATTAGACATCTACAAACGGTTAGCTCTTTTTTCTCGAAAGTGAATGAATGGGTTAGCAAAACATATGCTTTTCACTTTCAAATTCGGATAATTTAATACATCCACATTATATTTGTTCAACAAAAAAAGAAAAGAGAAATAGAAATACTCTAACAGGAGACCTTTTGCCATTTTCTTCTTTAAAAGTTAGCAAAAAAAAAAAAAAAAAAGGCCATTGCCTAGATCTCATCTTGTTTAGTGACTATAATCCTTTTTTTTTATTCTTTTTGTATTTCTATTGTGTCCATCATTGCACCGTACCATTGAGGAACCTTTTTTTTAAAGTTAAATTATTATATTAAAATCAATAATTGGTATTAGTGGTGCAATCGATATTTGTCCCCAAGGTTTGAGTTTGAGTAGCACTGATCTTCAAACAGTTAGATCTCTAAAAGTACACTATAACACTAATATGGTTGAGTATGTAATCACATAACAAGTAAGCAACTAATGTAACAATTCTGGTTTAGCTTAATTGTTCTTACCATTTTCTTTAAGAGGATTAAAGTCTAACGTTTATTTTCTCTTGACCTTCTCCTTATGTACCAAAAGAAAAAGGTAAGCAATACTAAATACACAAAGAAGAAATAATGGAACAAATGGATTACATACTACAAGTACACTTTTATATTACTTAAAATACTAAGTAAATCAATGAATTGTTTCAAAGTTTTCAAAAAAATTTTTCTTTTTACTGTACTCAAATAAGCCCATATTCTATGATTTGATCTAAATAAACATTTACATTAACAAAACGATGTTTCATGATACATGTGATCTTAACAGTTATTAAACTCATGACCCAATGACATATTTTGCACCCATGCTAGATGAGATGGTTTTTTGACATGACCAAAACAAATTGAAATAACCACAATAAATCGGACGGAAAAGTTTTCCATTCAGCCAATTTTGCTATATTAACGTCCATGTGTGGGTAGTAGACGCCAGTTGTCCAACCATCGTTGAGTTCTCATTATAAAAGTATTTTTCCGTCAACGTAAGGGCATGTCTAGTTATAAATTATCTAATAGGGACTTATTTTGATATAATAAAAAAATAAAAATTTATTTAAGAAAAATGAGGAAGTTCACTAATTTATTTAGTACTCTTTCTGTAATGATCAGGAGTATAGATATTTAGACCAAACTTTTCTATGACAAGAAGCATGACTACTAATTGGGTGACACTCTAAGCACTCTTAAAGTTGCATTTAGTATAATATAACCCAAAATTTTTTGGAAAAAAGTAGCATTTGGATAATGAACAACATATAATTAAAAACTAAAAGAGGAAGAGATCGATGTTAGAAGAAACAAGAATTTGTAATATAGAGTAGTTGTATTATACCATGAAACTAAGGATGTCCCTCCAACATAACAATATACCCAAAAAGCACTTTTCAAAGAAACCTAATCCAATGGAGACGGATTTTGTCCTCTCAACAAGAATAGTTCTCCTCCTCATGCATGTCTGTAGGAGATAGAGACTGACTAACTTTATAAAAAGTATTATGAATGGATACAATGTGTTTTTAATGTGATATGATATCATGAAATTAGGCGAAGTGGTGGGGGGACCCCTTGAGAGGAATCTTGGTCAAAGAATCATATTGATTTTAATGCTCTCAATTCTTTAACTCAAGCAAGACCACCATCTCCTCATGCAGGAATCCCACCATTGCAAAAGGGTTTAAAATCTGACGAGATGTCAACATTTCTAAGTGGAATCTATAAAGAAAATTTTTTTTAAAAAAAATCCTCAAGGAGGGCCCAATTAAGGTTTTCTTCTTCAGACAGTTGAGTTTTGCTCAACAATTAATCTATCAATGCATATAGAAGATAATGAAAGCAATAAGAATAGGTTTTCCATGATCATGCGGATCTTACTTCTTCTTCTTTTTCTTTTTTTTTTCATTACATCCATTGCTATCATGTGTTACAGTGATGGAACTTGTAATTTGATTTAAGAGTTAATTACGTGTAATAGTGACAGACCTTGTAATTCGATTTCATTAAAGGTAAATCATGTGTAACAGTGACGAAACTTGTAATTTGGTTAAAGGGTTAATTATCTGTATCAGTGATCGAACTTGTAAAGGGTTAATTATTTGTAATAGTGATGAAACTTGTAATTTGGTCTAAAGGTTAATTAAAACTATACTCATTATTTGATATAATATTTAAAACAAGTCTTTAAATTATTCAAAAAAATTGGTTAAATATTCAAAGAAGTTGTCGAACTATAACAAGAAAGCTAGTTTAGCCTCTATTAGTCAACTATTCAACTATTAATTTTTTATACCACATCATTTGTCACGTGATATGTTGATATGTCATCTTGATGACGTTAATACCACATGACGATGACTTAGCATAAAAAATTACTGACCAAGAATTGAGTTTTTTCTTTTTAACCTATCCAAATATCCAAAAATTATTGATTAGGGATTCGAAACAAAAAAAAATCTAATTGCTTTAAATTGATTACCATTGTTTCTTAACTAATTACCATCGTTTTAATTGAAACCATCCTTCCTAACCAAATAAACTAATCCAACTTTTTTAATTCGATTGAGGTTATTGTTGCTCTACTGAAAGTTAGTGTAGAGAAATTTGAAAATACCCATAAACGGTTTTGACAAGAGGATGTTTACAAGAGTTGGGAGGCACATGTTTTACACTTGAGATGGATAATCATAATTATTATTTTCATTGCTTCTCATATCTTGCAAATTTTTTATTGCCCCATTCTTTCTCTTCAAAAGTTTTCCATTTTCTTGCTGTCATCCAATAACCACTTTCAAAATTCCTAAACACAACAACTTTAATTTAGCTATCCTCTTCTCAAAATTGTTTTTGGATATTCTCAGATTTCTCTACATCAACTTTCAATAGAGCAATAATATCTTCAATTAGAAAAGTTGGATTAGTTTTTTTTTTATAAGAATTATGGCTTCAATTAAGAAGATGGTAATTAGTTTGAAACAATTAATTTTTTTTTAACTTTTATTTAAAATCCCTAACTAATAATTTTTAGACATTTGGATGGTTAAAGGGAAAAAAACCCAATTCTTAGTTAATAGTTTTTTATGCCACATCATTTGTCCTGTGGCATTGACATCATCAAAGTGACATGTGAACATGCCACATGACAGATGATGTGGCATAAAAAATTATTGACTGTACCATTGGCTAACTTCCGTTAGTCAACGATTAGAAAAAAGAGCTTATTTAATATAAAATAAGAGCTCAAGGGTTTATTTGAACACAATAAAATAATGAAGGCTAAATTGATTTTCTTGGTGTAATTTAGAGAGTTATTTGTGTATTTTATTAAAAATAAGTTTTTATACTTTTATTAAATTCAATCAAGCTCTTATATGTATATTTTGAATCAAATAAGTCCTTATGACTAATGATTAACTTATTCAAAATGTCATTTATTATTTTATACCACGTGGTGTTGACACAACATACTTAAATATTATAATTGATGTTAATGTGACATGCTAATTTGGTATTATAACAAGACTATGTGGTATTTTTTACCTTTCACATTAATACCGTATTAGTGCCATGTGCATATAAAATATAAAGTGGTATTTTAACTAATGACAATACTCAATCATTAGTCATAAGAGCTTATTTGACTCAAAACAAAAATATAAGAGTTTGATTGAACGCAATAAAAGAATAAGAGTTTATTTGAATTTTTTAAAATAATTTAAGGGCTTTTTGAGCATTATGCCTTAGTATTTTTGTTATAACAACAATCCTAAGCCTAATATTATATTCATTAATATTAATATATATGTATATATAAAGCGATGTACTACTAAAAAATAACAAAATTATAAAAGTTATCAACTCATAAAAACACGCATGTAAACAAAATACATCGAATAAATAATTTTACCTAAAATTGTAAGCTACTTTCTTTAAAATATTACAGGACGACGAGAAAAAGATATTTAAAACCATATAATTAAAAGTGGAGAGTTACATGGATAAGATCTATAATGAAAGTAAAACATGTGGTTGAAATTAATTTTGTTGAGGAAGCGAGATAGCCAATTTAGCTTTTGTTGTTGTGCACAATAAATAAACAAATAACAATGTGATCTTAACCTTTATTAAACTGTAATGCATAATATTTGGTTATAGGACAAAAAAGACAAGATGTTATGAATAAATCTGAAAAGAACAACTATAAGAGAAATTGTAACAACCACTCCCCGGTCGCTACCGGCGTCCGAAACTTCCGGGAAAAACCCGCCAAGTCCCGAACAAGCCTGACCAAAATTGCTCGTTAATCCATTACATTCACTCATCAAATAGTAGTATTACTTTCATATGCTGAATTAAATCATAAATATAAAAATCACTATAAACTTTTTCCTTAATTTATCCACAATTATATATACGTCAAAATTTATAAAATTTTCAAACTAATGCTTATATACAAATTTAAAATTTATTTACAACTTAATAAGTAGAATACTACGACTTGACTTCTAACATAGCAAGCACAGGACACAGCGGACTGACTCGAAATAGTGTGCTAGGAGATGCCTTTACCTATTCACGGTAGACCAACATGTCGATGACTTCATGCCAAATCAATCCCTATTTGCAAAAAGGGAAATAGAATTGGGGGGTGAGTCTCATAGACTCAATGAATATCATTGACCCAGTGAGTAGGGCGTAGATGGGAAACAAGCATACAGCAGATCAGTTGAAGGTAAAAACACAGGATCATAAAAGTAAGTTATTTCAAATAGGGATTTTGTGCCTTATAACCATTTTTCGCATCAAATCAATAAAATCAAGTCAGCTCCCGTGAAACCAAATATTATTCAAAATCATATGCAAATCATAGCTCGCCTATATGCCAGGAATTTCAAATCCGTTTCATAGAAAACAAATAAGGGAGCTGCAAAAATCCCTTTAATTCTATTCCCACAATACAGAGAAATATAATTTGTAATATTAAAACTTATTCCAATCCATGTAAAACAATTACATTTTATCAAAAATGTTCAATAAGGCTTATGATTTTAATAAAACTTGGCTCGTGCCAAAAACTCATATTCGGTGGTACCCTGCGCCGGGGCATCCAACCGAATCCGCCAAGGCTGTTAAAAATTTTATGTACTCATAAAACGTATTTTTCTGTTTAGAAACCACAGCCGTTCCTTGGCGTTAGCGGAGTTCACCTTCTCGTGATGGGTTGGCCGAAGGGAACTCTAACCATACCTCAGGAGATACCCTCCGCGCCTCTACTACCGAGGTATGAATATAACCGGGTAACCGTGCCCCTCCTAAAGGCAGTCCACGGCACCCGCCACTGCAGTGACTATCCTATAACCCACCAATCAATAAAGTTTAAATAACATGATATGAAAATCAAATTATTACCGGGCTAATCCAGGCAAAACTATCAGTTCATATAATTTCAACATCTCGTTAGACTAGCCATTCATGCTATCATAATCATAAGCCATTTATATTCGAAATAAATTTAGAAATCTCATTTCCAATTTATTGCTAAATGTCCAATATAAAAATCATAAAAATATAACATTTGTTTACAAAATAAAGTTCAATGCACGATTCATGAAACATCGAGCATAGAGAAATTTAAATCTCATACTCACGTATGTACATTACACAAACATACAAGGCACAATTTCTTTGATGTGAATCATTTTGAAAAGCTTGTTTTCCGGTTTGAAAACACTTTATGTATAATATACATATATATATTTCAAATTATTTCTAAAATAGCTTACACCCACAATTTCTTAAAATTTCACCAACGCATACTTTTCATAAATTTGCACTTCACAATTTCATAAATTTTCACCAATTCATACTTCTCGAAATTTATGCACAAATTAAATCATATATATATATATATATATCCATACATATATAATTAGGAATAATTTAAAATCGGCACCCCCTACTCACCTCTAAATAGCGAGATATTACATCGCTATTTTTGTACGCGTGTATGATTATTTCTATTTTTCGATCACCTATTTCGTTCTGGTCGCCTTCTCGATAAACGTTCCATTGGGCCTCCTCTCCATGGCCTTTTTCTTTTCCTCCTAGCCATTAAACCTTATCCATGGGCCTCTCAAAATTTTTTATTGGGTCAAGCCCGTTAAATTATTCTATTGGGCCTTGCCCATCTAATTGTCATTGGGCCATGCCCATGTTAATTTTTTCATGGGTCATGCCCACCCATTTTTTTTCTTTTTCTTTTTTTTTCCTTTTTTTTTCTTCTTCTCTTCTATGTTGCTTTCTTCCATCTTTTTCCAGCCCATTTCTCTTTCTTCTTCCTCCTCCCTTCACCACCGTGGTCTCCTCCCTTCACCACCATGGCCTCTTCCTTTCTTTCCTCTTAAAATTGGTTACCACTAGCTCAACTTTTCCATGGCATGAAACTTGGAAATTTCCAGCAACTTTGCTGTCTTCTTTAACTCCAATTTGCAGCAGCCAAACATCACCATTTTCAGCCACCAAAACTCTCAAAATTTCAGCAACTTAAAGCTCAATTTCTAGCATCAATAACCTGGAATTTTCAGCACCTAAAACCCCCCTCAAAAGGCATCAAAACAGCCCCTAAACAAAGTGCAGAATTTTTAGATTTCTCACCTTCTTCAATAACAGAATTTTCTTTTCTGTTTGCTGCCTATCTTCTGCACTTGCACCAGCCTTTTTCCTCCTCCACAAGTGTAGCAAAATCAACTCCTTCCTCCCTTCAAAAATGGCCGAATTTTTCCTCTTTCTTTTTTTTTCCTCCATCACGCCTTTTCTTCTCTCTCAAAATAGCAAGATTTTTCAGCTTTCTTCTTTTTCTTAGCTGACCCTCTAGTGTCTTCTACACTCTTCTATTTTTTTTTTACTTTTCTTTTATTTCTCTTTACTTGTATTTCCTTTGTTGTTTTTTTTTTCTCTTGTTTACCCGTGCACCCCACTTCCTTTGTTCCATTTGCCTTCATCCTGCAGACTTCTTTGTATCATCACATGGTGCGGGACCGTTATGTCCCCCACTAACCCATATTTGTTTGTTAACACAAGCTCCTGATGGGTATTAACCCACGGTTTCATGCTTTAGTCCCCTTTTCATCAGTAAAATTTAATTCTCATTTCTTGTCTTCATATGGTTATTCATACACATAAACAAAAATATTATTTGACTTGTCAACATTTTTATTTCATTAATTTATTATCCATTTCACCTTCTAAATATTTGTTTAAGCTTTTTGTTAACCTAGGATTTAATTAGGCTCAAAATTGTACTAAGAGACTCCAAAAATTTAATTATCAATCCTTGAAATTTTTATTCTAGAGATATGACGCCTTGTCATTTTTCAACATGATTTTCTCTATTTTAGAAATAGAACTGGGTGAAGTGATCTTCATAAAAGTTGTAGCTCTGTCTCTTAGCTTTCCAATGGTCCAAGAATTGCTTCAATTGGAGTTCTGTAGCTCGAGATATGACTAAAATACTCAAGTATATACAAGAACATTTTTGTGTTCTTCAACACTTTGCTCTCCAAAAATTAAGTCCAATATTTTTCATTCCTATCCACACTTATTAAATTTCAATTTCTTTCAAAATTATTCTTCCTTCACATATATGAAATCAAATTATTGATATTGTATTCCAACGCGGTGTCTCTATAATATTTAAATATTTACTTACCGCGTTAACTCGATTTAATAAAAATCACGCGATCTCACTTACGGCATTTCCTTCTAAAATTTTATTCTTAATTCTTCTCCCCCACTTAAATTAGTCATATTTCATTTTTCATGACTAATTTTGACCTCCAATAAAATATTAATATTTTAATATTATTTTATTAATAAAATATTATTTTATTTCAAAAATTTTCACTTGCCTTCTTTAATCTCGAAATGCATTATTATGCATCGATTTACTTCCGAATCATCTTTTAACTTACTAATTTGTCTCCGACAAAAATATTATTATTTAATTGTGAGTTCTATGCGTGCGATATATTTTATTCTTAAGCGTTCCTTAGCATGCTAATTCGTATTAAATGATCATTCCTTTGATCAATAGAATCTTATTTGTGTCTAACGAGGGTACGGGGTATTATAGAAATATAAGAAAAAGTATTTAGAGAAAGAAAAAGTACTTAAAGGGAGTAAGAAGATCTTATTCAAGTATATCTTCACAAATGAAATGAAGTGGTCTATTTATAGGCTAACAACCCCTTGAATCATAATCCTAATCTAATTTTGTCAAACCCTGATCTATAAAATAATTATGATGTCATTTAGATGCTCAGTAGAATGTTTGCATATTTAGGAAGTTCGAGAAAATCGTTAAAAGACGATATTGTCCTTGATGGTACTATTAAGTCGATTAAGCCTCGAATGAGTTCAAATAAGGATTTTAAGAGTGAAATTGAGAATTTCACAGTCCAGGGATTACTTAAAATAGTGATTCGGAGTTCGAGGTCCGATTTGGAGTCAATCGGGAAAATTGACCGATTATGGACAAAACGGTCATTTTCAATTTCAGGACAAAATGGGGATTTTTAATAAAGATTTTGATTTCAAATGATCAAGAATAATTATATGAAGTATAATGTGATCATTGGAGCCTAAAATGAGGTTTGGTAATGATAAATGTAATTTCTCGGTATTTTTGGGACACAAGGGTAAAATAGTAATTTTGCCACTAAAGGTCAAAATGAGAGTTTTTAAAAAATATTTTAGCCCCATTTGATTTAGATTGATTATTTAGACTAGTTAAAACATAATTTGAGGTTGAAAAGTGGAAAGGAAATGCAATTTCGATACATTTTGGAGTGTAGGGGTAAAATGGTAATTTTACCATCCGGGGACAGAAATTGAATTTTTGAAATGATTTTGATCAAATTTAATTATTTGGAGTGTGATATGGGTATGAGGGGTGAAAAATATGCATTTTGGTAATTTTTCAATTTTTGAGGTAAAAATGTAATTTTTGAAAAGTTCGAGGATAAAAGTGTAATTTTAAAAAATTTGCTCCACCAAAATTTTGGATGAGTTTAGAAATTTCATGGAAGACATGGATAAGTCAAGGGAAATAAATGGTGGAGAAAGAAAGTCAAAATGATGACTATTGAATAAAAATTAAAATGTGTTAAAATAAAATAATATTATTTTAATGGCTTAAAAAGGCATAAAAAATCAGCCCATCTTCCCCCAAAAATCGGCTAAGTCCAGAAGAGAGAGAGAGAAAACAAAAATAAACCCTAGAGTGAGAAAATTCAAAGAAAAAGTGTGGTTTTTCAAGGAATCAAGTGTTTAAAGGTATGATTTTTCAAGCTTAGCTTAAGATCTACCATTTCCATGCATTTCTCCTTATTTTCCATGGTTAAATTATGTGTTTTGATGATGGATTCAAATCTGATTATATGGGTTTAGAGAGAAAAAGTTGTTAGATTAATTTGATTTTGAACTATGTTAGTGTTTAGTGTTAGTTTAGCATGTTTATGAGTAAAACAACAAGAAAAATATTCATTTTCTCCATGAATTTCTGTACCTCGAATCTAGCCAATGGTGTGTGAGGATGAGGTTGACTTTATTTTAAGAGAATTGGATGGAAAAATGATGAATTATGAGGTTGGAAATTAAATGAGAATTTTCGGTGCAAAAATTGAAATTTTTACCCACTAGGGGTAAAAGCGTAAATTATGGTCCAGATTGATAAATTGGACCAAATTCATAGTCATTGAGGTATTGTGGATATAATTGGATAATTGAAATTGAAATGGATGGAATTGGAGTTAAATTGGAGATTTTAGAAATTTACACCGTGTATAGGCGAGTTAGGTCGGACACCGCAATTAAGCGATTGTCCAGACATTTCAAACCCTATCCAGTGCATACGCATGGATAAGAGCCTGAAATAATTTGTAATGATTTGACACAAATTATTGAATTTTTGTGTCATGTATTGTGGATAGGTGGTGAGCTATCTGATACGAGTAAAAGACTATACCCGAGGACCGAGAATACGAGTATATCTACTCCTAGTATAGTGAGTATTCTTATATCGTCTTAATTATCTAGAATAGATTTATTAAACTTTGTGATTTTATGAAAAATTGTTAAATGGAAAATTATTGTATTTTATAGAAAAATGTGATTTCATAAAATGATTTTATAAAATTTTTAAAAAATTGAATAATGGTTTTAAAATAAAGTAATTGGAGACGGTTATATGTTGTGAATTAAATTGTATTTTTAATTTGAATGGCTTATGGTAACCTTCGTATGAATGACTGGTTTTATAATCTGTTAAATTTGTAAATAGTTTGACTCGCCTTAATAGGCGAGGGAATATCGTGCAGTCATGTCATGCGGCTGATATTATTTTATGATTATGGTGGGGCTGATCTACATTGCAGTGGCAGGTTTCCATGGACCAGCCTGTTAGAGGGGTGTGGTAAACTCGGCTGATTTATTTTACCTCTGTGAGAGAGGCGCGTAGGGGATCTCATGGGGAGAGGTTCAAGTCCACTTCACGCCTTACCACCACGTGAAAGTGAGATTCAACCAACGCTAAGGAACAACTGTTTTATATGAATATGTCATTTTGACAGCCTTGGCCGTCTCGGTTAGATGCCTCGGCCAAGGTGTCCTCGAGGATGAATTTTGGCATAAGCCAGGTTTTCATAAAATTCATAAGCCGTTTTGAGGAGTTGAATTAAATACCATTATTTAAATGGGTTGGGAGGAAATTCCATGCTATGAAAACTATTGTGATGAGAAGTTTTCATTGTCTCTTTTTACTCGGCTTTAGATACTTTAGATGGTATTTGTTTACTCACTGGGATTATATAATCTCACCCTTTCTTCCTATCTATTTCAGGCTCAAAATAAGTTGTAGATAACCGGTTGCATCAAGGACTGCAATTGGATTTGCATTCCCGGAATACTGTAGGCCCACAAACTTTCACTTTCACGATTAGTTGGGGGCCTACGTGTCAATGTAAATGAAATTTCATACTCTGGCTATTTATATTATTGTATAAAAGCATTTATTTTGCTTTTACACTGTAGAAACTTATTTATGGATTTCTCTATCAAAATTATTTTATAAGAAATAAGAATATTTTATTTAATATTTTATTATAACAAATAGTTACATTTTTGGTTCTAAATGCATGTTTTAGATAGCAAAACTTATTTTTAACTTTGAAATATGTGTTTTCTACTCACTTGCCACTTTTTTGCAAAATTTAAAAATTTCGATAAAAATGACAAAAATGCCCCTGTGAGGCATAAATTTCTTTCGACTGTTTTTGAATCGAAAATGATTTATATTTTGTTAAAATATGTTTTCAGTAATTGAGACCTATAAGGGAGGTGAGAAAACTGGTACGAAAGCCTTGCGAGGTTTCAATCGGCATTCGGGGAAAGAATGTCTGTCGAGGTTTCGCGGCGGTTGTCATGGGCCCAATGGGGAGTTCCGGGTCGTAACAAATTCTATCTAAAAGTTCAAATCATATTACATTTCTTGTATCTTTCCTTTTAGGCTATTTGACTTGATCTACACTTCTTGGGTCATAATATAATGGAGTAAATTTAATCCATATAAAGATTTATTTAATTTAATCGAGTAAATTTCTCGAGAATTCAAATTTTTGTGCTTCAAGCAATTTCAATCTTTCAGGGTTTTTAGCTACATTAAATAGAAATTAGCTACAGCCATGTAATTGATATCAAATGAGCCATATAAATAGGCTGTAACTACATTCATTAGACGCATTTCAATCTTCTCATATATTGCTAGGCTAGTTAAAATAGAATTGTAATTATATCCAGCATAAAGAATATATCTCTTTATATTTAATACTAGATCTTTGGGTAAAACATTGTGTGATAAGTCGTGCTTTATATCTCATCATCTCATTTTTCTCATTTCATGTTAGCACAAATATCCATTTATATCTACATTTTGCAATAACTTTGGAATAAAATACATCATGTGATGTATGGACTATAGGTTCAAAAACTTCACGTTTTGCAATAAAATACATTTCCTCCTTAATTGCGCCTTTCCACATTGGCTAATCATTTCTATGTCTACATTTTTCAATTGATGTAGGTTTAAGATTCTCATTTTCTTTTATAATATTGAGCTCTATATTATATACAAAATATTGCTGATGTTAATTTCATTCCAGTTCCATATTTTTCAATCATGACATAATTGATTGAGATCTTTTTATTTTTACTGATTTTAGGTACTCGAATTTCTTATGGAATGTTATCAATGATGTCAGGGGTCTCTTTTAAAGTTTTTATTTCCTCTTTCTGACCATATTAAATATTTACTCCTTTTTTTTGAGAATTCTATCTTTGAAACTGATTGGTCTCCATGCTTCTAGCGTACCTTGTCTTACAGGGACATCAATACTAATAGAAGCATTTACAACGGGTATATAAGATTGAGTTATTCCCTTTAGGTCAATAAATATGTCTGACAACTGATTTACTATATTTTGCAAAAGAATTATCTTTTAAACTTCAAGTACATATTGATTTGTGCGAGGATCAAAACTAGATAATGATAATTCATTGTAAGAATTTTTCTTTTGCGGTTGCTTGTTTTTTCTCCCCTTAATGTTGGAAAAATTGTTTCATCAATATGACAATGGACAAACTTTGTCATGAATAAACCTCTTATTGATAACTTTAAATATTTAATACAAATGGAGGTTCGTATCGAACATATATTCCTAACCTCATTTGAGGACCCATCTTTGTGTGTTGTAGTGTAGCAATTGAAACATATATGCACATCCAAAAATTCTTAGATGGGAAATAATATTTGGTTCATGATCATAAACCAATTATATAGGGAGAATTTATAATAACTTATTTGGCGTAATGCATGCAAATGTTGCTGTATCCAAAATGGCAAGTCCCAAGTAGACATTGGGAGTTTGAATTTCATAAGTAATGGCCTTGCAATTAGTTAGAAATGTTTAATAAATAATTTTGCTAGACCATGTTGTGTATAAACATTAGCAATAGGTTGGTCAATAGTTATTCCAACTAATATACAATATTAAAGGCTTGAGATGTAATTCCACTAGCATTGTCAAGACAAATAATCTTTGATTATATAACTAGGAAAATGTGCTTGCAAACGAAATGGTTGCAAATGCCAAATTGCAAGTTGCTAATAAGCACACATGTGACCATCTAGTCGATGCATCGATTCAAACCGTAAAATATTTAAATGGTTCACATAGTGGATGTTGAATCCACATATAACTTTGAATATTATTCAAAAACATAGGGAATTCAATCCCAACATTAACTGGTGATAGCCTTATAATTTATTTACCTTTAGAGTAAGTAGCACATAAAATTCATTAGATTGAAAAATCTTCTGGTTTTTTGCATCATTATTGATCTGAGATGGTCTAACCGGTCATACCAAACATTAAAATCAATAGTCAACTTCTGATTTAGTATGAGTTTTAATTATTCTAATATTTTTATAGTTTAATTTTGAAAACAAAGTAAATAATTTTTTTTTCAACACACACTTTCTACTTGAGATAATAGATGTAATATAGTGGTATTAAGTGTCTTTTTCATTTGTTGTCTCAATATGATATCTATTCAAACGAATATCTTTAAAACTTGATAAACTTCTTTGAAGCTTAATAGAAAATAATACATCTTCTATTACTTTATTCCTCAAGGTAGTAAAATATTAGCTTTTGTGGAGCCTTCAATTAATCTTGTACTATCAGATATTGAATTGATATTGATTTTTTTTTCATTGTCAAGTAAGAAAAATATTTATTGTCTTTAAATATAGTGTGTTGTAGCAATGTCTACTAGATATATATTTACATCATAGATATTGGATCCAACAATATGAATATCCATATATATATATTTTCAATAAAATAACATATATACTATAAAAAACTTGTAAGTTAATATAAAAGAATATTAAATATAGAATTAAAACACATAATAAGAATATATTATTTAAATATAATAAAAACATATTAAAGCATCTTCATAATATAGTTATACTAAAATATATCAATCACTATTAAGTTCATTCTCAGATATTCCTATTACCAATCGAATGATCAATTCCTTTTTCAGGACAAGAAAATCAACAATGGATATTTCTAATATAATCATTTCCTCTTTCAGGGTGGACAAATATCTTGATGTGTTATATCAACTTGGCCATGATTAAAATCATCACAAGATGTTGTAGTTTTTGGTAATGCTTGATACAATTCAAGATGTACAACAGGTACGTAACCAATGGTCTTTCATGCCACATTAATGACAAAATGTTTTCTATATTCCTTTTATTCTTTTCATTATTTATCTACTTCTGGTGGGTTACAAGTATTTACCCACTTCTTGATGAGTATCCACTTCTGGTAGGTTAGTGGGTTAAGGTATCCATTCACTTTTGGTGCATTGAAAGTATTCATCGATTTATGGTAGGTTACAAGTATACATCCACTTTTGGTGGATGATCCACATATGATGGGTTATCCATTTCTGGTGGATTATCCATTTTTTTAAGTGAGTTAAGGCATCCATCCACTTTTAATGATAAAATTATTTATCCACTTCTAGTGGTAAAATTATTCTTAAATTCAGATGATAAAATTATCCTTCCACTTCTGGTGGTAAAATTATAATTAAAAAGTGATAGTATAAATTATTATGGCCATCATAATTAAATTATGTTGCATTCACTTCAAAGAATGGATGGATTCATGATTATGACCATAATTATTAACTGATGTCACATTCACTTTAGGAAATGTATGAATTTATAATTTTTTTATTAATAACTTGTTTGTCGCATTTAGTTCAGAGAATGAACATTCATAATTTTTATTAGTAGCTCGTTTGTCACATTCACTTTATGGAATGGACATTCATGGTTTTTCATTAATAGTTATATAATAGCAAATTCACTTTCCAATCAAGGGACAAAATATATACTACGCGATTGTAAAATTCATATTAATGTTGATTTTAAGAGAATGAAAATACTGAAAAGATATCAAGTTACTTACCAGATTTTTTTAAAACCAAAAATCAAAACCCAATAATTGAAATCCTTTTGAAGCTTGAAGATGACGAAAACATAATAATTTTAAAACTTGAGCAATTAGAGAATTGTGCTGATAATGTGTTATGAAATAAATATGAAAACAACAACTATAAGAGAAATATAAGAAAAAGTATTTAGAGGAACGAAAGTATTTAGAGGGAGTAAGAAGATCTTATTCAAGTATATCTTTACAAAGGAAGTGAAGGGGTCTATTTACAGGCTAACAACCCTTTGAATCATAGTCTTAATCTAATTCTATCTAAGAGTTCAAATCTGCATTTCTTGTATCTTGCCTTTTAGGCTGTTTGACTTGGTTTACACTTCTTAGGTCATAATATAATGGACATTCACATATTTATTCATAACCCAAGGTTAATTTTAATTTTGGGACCAATTTAAATTTATTATATATATGTCCATTGGCCGAACAGCCCACTAAGCTCAACTACAGATTGATCTCAAATAGGATTTTAGGTTCGGGTTCTATCCAACTCATGATATTATTAAATAATTATTTTTGTTTCTAAAATATATTTAAAATATTAATATATTAATATAAAAATATTTTTTAATTTTTTTTGGAAGAAATATGATTTCATTATCACTTTCAATAGAAAACATTCGAGAAATAACAAGAAATTTGTCTTATAACATTAAGTTCTTACTATAAAGCTTCTTCTGTAGTCAATTTAGCTTCTTTCCTAATAACACTTTGTATTTCTTTTGGCATTTGAGAGATGTCAAACCAGGTGATTACTTCTTCACTCATATCTTTTGCCCTTTTAGCTAACTTGTGAGCTACTTTGTTTCCTTCCCTTGGGCAATAGAGAATAACTTCACAGTTGATACTCATCATCAAGTTGAGACAGTCTTCTACAATGTGGCCTATCATACCAGTCATTTGTCTTGCTTTGACCCAGTCAACAACCATTTTGTAGTCCATTTCGATTTCTTTGCTCATGACGTTCTCCCTTTGGCAGCATCTAAGAGACCAAACTAAAGTAGATACTTCCGCTTCCTCCATAGATTGACCCATCGCCATTCTTTTTATACCAGCTAATTCAACCTCACCTGTTGAGTTTTCGACAATAAATCTAGCTTCCATCCTTCTTTCACCTATTATCTCAAAAATAGCTACATCGATATTGAGTTTTCTGCCATCTGGGATTCCCCAAGTTCTTGTCCTGGATCATTATGAGTTCCTCCTTCTTTGTCTTTCCCCATTAACCGATCTGAATTGTTCTAGCAAATTATCCACCATCTCTATAACTGGTATCGGTTTCGAGCTCTTGCTTTGGAAAATCTTCATATTTCGATTTTTCCATAAAGCCTATAGGATGCAAGCAATTTCTTCAATCTTAGTTATCTACATTAGTTGGAATAATTGATAAATCCAGTCTTGGTAAGAGGAAAACACATCAATGTTCCTAAAACCCCATCTTGTGACAAGCCACACTACTCTAGCTAATGGACAATAGCAAAGGCTATGAAAATCTGTCATAGTCTAATTTATGGACCATGACCGGCGCATGAGCCCAATGATCATAGCTCACCAAGCCCAAGCAAGCCTATTCCATTTATTTGGCTTAACGTTTCATCAACCAATGCATCTCTACGCATTTCAACTGGTGTGAACGTAACCAATTCATAATGGCATTATCGATTAAAATATACATATACTGTTCAAGACATGTTACTTAATAATTTACATTATAGGAACATGTTCACAAAACAAAAGGACTCGTGACTTCCAACGGAGAAACTACGGAAAAGAAAAGGGGTGCTATTGAATGCCAAGTACCTACCTATGAAACAAACTACGGGGACTCCTCGATCTAGGATCCAACAGTCTTCTGATCTAAAAACATGAATTTTTAAAACTGTGAGTACGAAACTCAATGAGTGAACATTAGAAAGGAACAAGCAATAATAACGATCAAAGTTGAGAACCATGATGCACGTATTTGGAACAAGACAATTTAGGTCAAGTTAATATCAAAACCCATTTTTCCTCAATTCAAATTAATTTGCAAGGAGATAGAGAGTTCTCGAGTTCACATATATATATATATATAAGATCACATGCAATTACATCCACCACACCATTTTTCTTCACTCTGGTGCACTCCCTACTCGCACATCATTACTGGCATGTGCACTATCCACTTTGCACATGCACGGTTGTAATTATCACAACGTTGTCATTCAATCGACATGTGCACTGCCTACTCCGCACACGCACGGTTACATCAATTTCACAAAAATTTCTTAACAATGCATATCAGCATCATATAGAGGTACATAGATTCATCAGAATCATGTTCCACATCACAAAAATATTTCACTAAAGGCTTGTTCCCATGGTACCCGTTCTTTTTAAAGAAAAGTTGGATAAAATCATTCAAATGTTTTATTCAAATACATTCACATTCCCAAAACAATTTTGAAATGCAAGTTCACTCACAGTATTAGGAGTTCGAAATACCCCTATTCTCGGCCCCCTGGCATGATGTCTTTACCCTTGTTAGAGGGCTCAGCACTTATACATAATACACGACACATGATTCAATATTTTGTGTCATACCATTATAAATCTATTTCAAGCTCTATATGAATGTGTGAAATAGAATGCGAATTGTTCAGATTACCGTCTAAACACGGTATTCTACACAAATTCAATTGTGTACCTAAATAAAGCAGTATTGACCTAATTCGATCTATCACCCGATTAATTGGCCAATACGTCCAATTTAACTCCAAATAACTTCATTTCTCTTCCAATACTTCTAATTCATCAAACACAAGTCAATTACATAAAATTTAGCAAGATCACCCTCACATTTTCTCATGGGAATTTCGACCATGGTGGGTGCATCAATACTATGATTTTTCCTACTTGATTTCTACACCATAATTCATTATTTCCTAACAAAATCACTTGAAACAACAATCAATTCCACCATCAACACACCATGGGGAAAATTCGGCCAATGATGGGTGTCAAAGAGCATGTGATTTTCTCACTTTTTTTTCCTTCCAAACATGTCAAACTAACCAAAAGCACTTAGATCTCTTAAAATCTAATCAAACTAGCCATCAAATTCTCTCTCTAAATGTTTGGTCAGCCATGAATCCTTCATGATATTTTGTGATTCAACCATGGAAAATGCAAAAGAATGCATGGGTAAGATAGATCACAAGCTAGAATTAAAAAATTTTACCTTTTGTCACTTGATTTCTTGAAATTCAACACTTTCCCCTTAAATTTTGCTATCTAGGGTTTTGTTCTTTCTTTTTCTTGCTTTCCCTTGGTGAGGCCGACCATAATGAAGAGAAATGGGCTGGTTTTGTGCTAATTTATAAGGAAAATAATAAAGAAATGAAAGCTTGACACTTGTCACCTTACCATTGGTCTATTTTTAAATTCTTAACTATTAAGCTTTCTTTCTCCACCACATAAATTTCCTTAATTATCCATAGTAAAAATGGGTGAAATTCATGTGCTGGACAAGTGTTGGGTGGTGTAAAATTATAATTTTACCCCTGGGGTGACAAAATGACTATTTTGCCCCTATGCTCGAAAAAATATCGAAATTAAGATTTTTCACTTCTCAACCTCAAATTATACTCCAAATGATCAATCTTGGTCAAAAACCTCTTCTAACATTCAAATCTTAACCTCAGGTGGCAAAATGACCATTTTGCCCTTACATTATGAAAATTCCTATTTGACTCCAAATCAGTCTTCGAACTCCGAATCACCATATTAAATCATTCTAGGGTTTTAAAATTTTCAATTTCATCTTAAAATCTCTATTTGGACTAGTTCGAGGCTTAATTCAACTTAATTGTACCACTTGGTACAATACCGACCTTTTATAATTTTTTATAGGTGTTTCAAGTATGCTAGCATTCTATCAAGCACATGAATGATATGACAAATATTTTATAGGGATGGGCTTAACAACTTCTATTTACTGGTTGATAGAGGTCGAGGCCTCACAAAATTAGTTTCCAATTCATTATCACAGGATGAACATTTACTGTCAATAATGATGTGCCTATGAATAAGAGCTTGACGGGTTGGAAGGATGCCATTAATTGTCTTCCACAAGAACAATATTACTTTCCTTGGTAGATCAAGATGCCATATTCTTTTCTAGAAACCCAATGTGTTCCTACTTGAACTACCTGCACCCTGCAAAGACAATGTTGATTGAGCCACTCTATATCTTGATTTAACAGAGTATTGACCATGGCCATTGTAAAACCACACTTGTTTGTTGCTAGGTCTTCTGTAGCTCAATGGAATTGACAAAATCAGCCCACGTTCATAAGAAGGAAATAATGTGGTAATTTTCATTTCATCCCATGTCATAGTCTGATGATCCATTAGTTCCGACACCTTTATCTCTGCATCAATTGCATGGTAATGGAAGGAAATCATCCTTGGTGAATCATATGGGATCCAATAATCTTGTAAAACCTTTATGCTCTGACCATCTCCTACTCTTCAAATTAAGCCCATTTTAATCATTTGTTGACTTTCCCTGATACTCCTTTATATATAACTTAGGTTTGCACCTACTAGAGCATTTAAAAAATCAGTAACGGGGAAATATCTTTCTTTGAGAATTTTGTACGCAAGCGTAGGCACTTCTATATGCAATTTCCACCCTTGTTTAGCCAGCATAGCAATGTTGAAACTTTTGGAATCACGGAATCCCATTCCTCCAACAAACTTTGATTCACACATCAATTTCCAATTTTTCCATTGGACTTTTTGATTCTTGCTATTTCCACCCCACCAAAATTGAGCGATTATCGAATCAATTTCGTGACAAATGGAATTTGGAACTTTGAAGCAACTCATGAAATAAGCTGGAATAGCTTGCACTATAATGTTAATAAGGTTTTCTCTCCCCACTACCGATAACATTTTGTTTTTCTAGTTTGAGGTGCGCTTAACAACCTTTTCTTTGAGATACCTGAACATCTATTTTTTTGACCCTCATGTAACCAAAGGCATGCCTAAATACATTCCACCCCACTGATCTTCATTAATACCAAGTATTTGACTTGCCATTACTTTATCCTCTATTGGTGTGTTTCTATTGAAAAATAATCCTGATTTCTCTTTGTTAATTTGCTGTCTTGAAGTAGGTTCATATAAATCAAAGAGTTCTTTCAAAACTTGTACCTCCTGCCTCTTGACCTTTCTGAAAAACATACAATCATCAGTAAATAGAAGATGGGTAATATTTGTACCAGTACAATAGATCTTCATTCCAGAAATGCTCTTTGTCACATGGTACCAATTAATTAGACTAGAAAGGGCTTCTGACATAATAACAAAAAGAAATGGAGATAGTGGATCCCCTTGGTGCAAACCTCTCGAAGGAACAAACCTTTATCTTGGTGTCCCATTGATTCACACTGAGTAAGACATAATTGAAATACATATCCATAACATATCAATAAATTTTCCTTCAAAACCCATTTTTCTCATGATTTTTGTAATACAGTCCCACTCCACTCTATCATAAGCTTTGCTCATATCAAGTTTAATGGCAAAGTTCCCAACCTTCCCCATCTGCTTGTTATGCAAGGCATGAATAATTTCTTGAGCCACAATGATATTGTCTGATATGTGCCTGCCCTGAACAAAAACACTTTGACTTTCTGAGAAGATGGAAGGCATGATAGGTTTAAGTCTATTAGTAAGGACTTTGGAGGCAATTTTATAAAGTGTATTACACAGGTTAATAGGCCGAAATTGAGTCACACTCTCAAGTTGTTTGACTTTTGGAATCAAGATAATGTGTATATGATTGAAGTTCGGGTCCTGTATCATTCCTTCCAAAAACTCCACCACAAATTTATGAACATCATTGCTTGGATAATCCCAGAATTTTTGAAAGAAAATTGTAGGAAAGCCATCGGGTCTTGGTGTTTTTGTGGGATGTATTTGAAATAAAGCAGTTCTTACCTCGTCTTTCGATATCTCTATATTCAATTGCTCATTTATCTCGTTTGTGACATTTGCTAGAATTCTTGATGCCATTTCATCAATTGTCATTGTTGGCTTTGAACTGGTGAAAAGCTGGTAGAAAAAGCTGCTAGCCTCATAGAGAGTATCTTTTTGTGACTCTGTCCATTCATCATCTTCTTTCTTTAAAGCCCAAATTGTGTTCTTCCTTCTCTTTTCTTTTGCTCTTTGATGAAAGAATTTTGTATTCTTATCACCCTTTCATAGCTATTCTACCCTAGATCTTTGTCTCCACAAAACTTCTTCATCCTTATTCAGGCTGCTTAGTTCAGTTTGAGCTGATTTTAATGCTTGCGAATTTACCCTTGTCAACATCATTTTTTGAATTTTTTTTTCTTCTTAATCTTGACTTGTAATTGAGACAACGGGTTTGGTTGTTGGCCCTGTAGACTGCTTTTGATCCTCTCCAATTTACACATTAACCCATTAGAACTAGCCCAAGATGATAAGACATCCACAATAGCCTTTTTGTTAGCCTTATCCGATAGCCATGCTTCCTCAAAATGGAATCTTCTTCTCCAATTGACTGTTTGAAGGTGGAATAAATCCATTCTTTATGCTAAATGGTCTAAAGTTCCTAGATATTCTTTGAATACTGTTGCTCTTGGGTAAACCTCTCTCCACTTTTTCGTGCACAGTGCTCTATCAAGTCTACACCGAACTAGACTTCTTCTTCTCTATTGTTCCATTAAGTATACTTTGGCCCTACATAACCCATATCCTTTAATTCACAATCAGAACAAGTCTCACGAAATTCCTGCATTTGAATCTCCCTTCTTTCAAGCCCACCTTCCTTTTCGTTGGTAAAGAATATTTCATTAAAGTCCCCCATACAGGGCCAAGGTAATTGTGATCTTAACCTTAGTTGTCGAAGTAATCTCCAACTTTGGTGTCTTTCATTTGTTTCAGGGTGCCATAGAATCCAGTGAATCTCCATTTGATACCTTGCAACATGATTTCTGCATCAATATGGTTCCTAGAGTAAGAAGTTATCGTAACTTCAGACTCTTTTCTCCAAACAATTGTTAAACCTCTAACTCTACCATTAGCATCAACTACCAAACAACCATCCATACCAAGTCTGATTCTAACCATTTCCATTTCCAATCTATTTTTTTTGTCTCCATCAGAAATATTACATCAGGAATTTTGCTCCAATTGTAATCTAGGAGCTTTTGAATTGTACGGGGTCCCCGACAATTCCAACACATAATCTTCATTTTTGGTTAATTCAGCCTTCTTTTTCTTCTTTAATGGCATTTTTGTCATATTTTTCTGCCTGTTTTCCTGACCTTTTGTCTCATATGAAGAACTGCTTTGTAAATCTCCAACAATGTCAGATATCAGTCTTTTGTTTTCTGCAATATACTCACAATCTCTGTCTTTAACTAATCCTTTTTCCTTCTGAGAACTTTCTATTTTTGCTTTTTTGAGTGACATTTTGGAATTGTCTCCATTTCCTTCAGAGATTGTGTTGATAACAACTTTGTTTCTAGATATCTGTTCCATTTCCATAACATGGAGTGACAGTTTTGAATTGACTCCGTTTCCTTCTGAGATTGTGTTGTTAACTGCTTTGATTCTTGATTTCTGCTTCACATCCACAACATCAGCTTGGTTCTCATCATTTAATCGTTGATTTTCCTGTAGGAGAATTCCTGAATTGTCTTGGCCGTAAATTGGAAACTTCAAGATTTGTTCTAATCACTTGGTTGTGATTGACCGCTGCTATTATTATTCTCAATATTCAATCGTTGCTTTTCCCTTCCGTTAATAACAATTGCAGCTGATTTCTTCCTTAGTGGTGCTATCAAGAAACTTCCATATTGTTCAGGTACTTCAATACCTTGTTCATCTTCACATGAGCTTTCGCAACTGATAATGGTATGACTAATTAGTCCACATTTGTAACAGAATCTTGGTAGTCTCTCGTATTGAAAATTAAGCGAACAAGTCTGACCCGCGTCCATTGACATCATTATTCCTCTGTACAAAGGTTTTTTTAGGTTAACAGACACTCTTATCCTTAGAAACTTGTCTCGTAAGTCATCTTCTTCTCCATCTACTTTGACAAAACCCCCAACCACATTTTCAATTGAAATAGCAGTTTCTTTTGTCATCAATTTCAGTGGAAGGCCGTGAACGTGAATCCAAAACTCCTCTCTATCAAAATCAATTGTTTCTGGTTCAAAGAAATTTGTATCGAATTCCTTAAGGACCATAAGACATATATCAAAACACCAAGGCTTACCTTCAATGACTTTCTTATAATCTTCTATTTCCTTAAATGCAAATAGAAATTGGTTTTCCCTAACTTCTTTAACCACTAATTTTCCTTCCAAATTCCATATGAAACCCAAGGTTTTAACCATGGTATCTTTGTTAATCTTCTTTCTATCCCATATCGATCCTACGAGATTGAAGCAATTACAGTTTGATGAACTCGAATCTCTCTTGTTCCTGATTACAATAAGATTGTTTTCCTCCTCTGATAATCGAAATTGCTTCCATTTTTCACTAAGTGCACCATTTTTGTAAACCTCTCCCATTGTAAACAACAAAGTTCCTTACTCTTTCACAAATCAAAAGATTAGAATCGATGAAAATCGATATTGGCAGCCTCCTTGTTGTGAACCTTTCAACTTCTCCTAACTCTGGTTAAGAGACTCTACAGCTGACATTAAAATGTTTATTATTTGATAGCTAGAACAGAGCACCAGTTAGTTGCAACTGTACAACCAACCGGAATTGATGACAACTGCAATCGTCAAGTTGGTTATTCGGTGTTTGTTGCTGGTCCTAGTTGTGACCAATGACTTTTGAATGACTGCGTGTCACGACCTGGTACTCCCATCGAGTCCTTGACAACCGTTGCGACGTCCCTATAGGCACTCATTATCCGGAATACCAAATGAAACCCCACAACGTTTACATATAAGTTTTCTCATCTCCCATGTGAGCAATCGTTGCCAAACATCATGTCTTAAATGGTTTTAAGTTTTTTTCGACTCAAAACAGTAGAAAAATAATTTTCCCCTCATAAGGGCATTTTGGTCATTTTTCTTCAAAAATCTCAAAATCGGCTAAAACGTAGTAGGTGAGTAGAAAACACATATTTCATGATTAAAAATAAATTTAGATGTCTACAACGTTCATTTGAAGTGAAATTTTGACTTCTTGAATGTAATAAAAATATTCAATAGAATAATCTATTTTCTTGTAAAATAATTTTTATAGAAGTATCGATAAATAATTTTTGTAGCGTAAAAGCTAAATATATTCATACATATTATAATACAGACAACCAAAGTATAAAATTTAATTTACAGTGACACGTGGGTCCATGACTAACCAAAAGCATCGAAAGCTGTGACTTTAGAGTTTTTGAAGTAGTAAAGCCAACTATAATCCTCGACGATATCTGCTATTTATAGGCTATCTTGGGCCTGAAATGGTTGGAAAAAAGGGTGGTGAGATTATATAATCTCGGTGAGTAAACATACATCATCAAGAGTATCTAAAATCGAGTAAGTGGAGACTAATAAAATATCCTATCACAATACGTTTTTCATAACTTGAAGATTCATCCCTACCCGTGTAAACCATTGTATTTGATTAAATTTTCAACAAGGCTTATGAATTTCCTGAAAACTTGGCTTATGCCAAAACCCGTACTTGTGGATACCTTGTACTGGGGCATCCGCTCGAGTCCGCCAAGGTTGTGAAAATTTCATAAATGTTCAAAACATAGCCGTTCCTTGGCGTTGGCTGAGTCTCACTCCCACGTGGTGGTTAGGTGCGAAGTGAACTCAAACCTCACCCCAAGAGATACCCTACGCGCCTTTCCAATTGAGGTAAGAATCAACCGAGTTTACCGTGCCCTTCTAATAGGCTGGTCCATGAAAACCCGCTACTGCAGTGTAGAATAAACCCCACCATATCAATAAAATCACAATAGCATAGCATAGCATGGCATGGCAATTTCATTATTATCCAATTTATCAAGACAAAGCAGACAGTTCGTATTTCTCAACACAATTATCAAACCAGCTAGTCATGCCATATTACCATAAGCCATTCAATTCAAATCATCAATTTGTAATACAAGCAGGCAGTCTCCAATTACTCTATTTTGAAATCAATCATCCAATTTTCAAATCGATTTATAAAAAAATTCATTTTATTTTATAAATTCACACTTTGCTTATAAAACAAAGCAATTCACCCCTTTAAAGTCATTTTTCCACAAAATCACCAAATTGAGTAAAATTTACTCTAGATAATTAAGATGATAGTAAAGTTACTCACAGTACTAGGAGTTCGAAATACTTCTATTCTCGGTTCTCGGGTACAATCTCTTACCCGTATCAAATGGCTCACCACCTATCCATAATACATGACACGAAATTCAATAATTTGGGTTAAACCACTATAAACTATTTCAGGCTCTTATCTATATATTTGCATGAGATAGGATGTGAAAGGTTCAGGACAATCGCTTAATTACAGTGTTCGACCTAACTTGTATATACACTGTTTAAATTGCTAAAACATTCAATTCAACTCCAATTTGATCCATTTCACTTTCAATACTCCAATTATATCCAAAATACCTCAATGATTGTGAATGTAATTTAATTTATCAATCCTGAATCACAAAACACATATGTCTATACATTAGGTAAAAATTCAAATTTTCATGTCAATTTTTCCCATTTAATTTTTAACATCACCAATCATCAAATTTCATCAAAATACCATAAAATATCACAATTTCCAGCCTCAATATTCTCCCTATGAAATTCGGCTATAAAGGATTTAATGAAGAACAAATCATTTTCTTGCTAGATTTTCATGCTACACATTACTAACTAACTAAAAACACTAGATTACACCAAAATCTAACCAAATCAACCATCATTCTCTCTCTTTACATGTTTGGCCAACATGTGTTCATCATGCAAGCTTGAGTTCTAAGCATGGAAAATGAGAAAGAAATCATGGGAAAGTAGATCACAAGAAAAAATCAAGAAATTTTACCTTTACTTGCTAAATCCCTTGAAATCCCACACTTTTTCTTCAATTTTTCCACCTAGGGTTTCTTTTCTTTCTTTCCCTCTTTTGTTCTTGCTTGGCCGACCATGATGAAGAGAATGGGATGGTGTGGGCTGATTTTTATAGCAAAAGAATAAAATAATCTAAACTTGCCACGTGTCATGATTTCATTAGTCCATAATTTAAATACTTATCTTTTAAACTTTAATTCACCACCACATAAAATGCCATAATTATCCATACCAATAATGAGTAAAATTCATAAATTTGACAAGTGTTGGGTGGTGAAAAATTAGAATTTTGCCTCCGGGGTGGCAAAATGATGATTTTGCCCTTATACTCCGAAAAATACCGAAATTACCATTTTTCACTTCTCAACATCAAATTATACTCCAAATGATCAATCTTAGTCAAATGTAGTCAAAATCTTTTCTAAAAATTCCCATTTTGTCCTCGAGTGGCAAAATGACCATTTTGCCTCTAGGTAGTCAATATTCCAGATTGACTTCAAATCAGCCATCGAACTCCGAATCACCTTATTAAATGATTCTGGGGTTTTGAAATTTTTAGTTTCATCTTAAAATTCTTATTTTAACTAGTTCGAGGCTTAAATCGACTTAGTTGTACCTCTAGTTACAATACAGACTTTTAATACCTTTTTCGAGGCATTCGAGTATGTAAACATTCCATCCAACACATGGATAACATGGCATATACTTTATAGAGTCGAGCTTTACACTGTGGATTGGTCGCAAAGGGCACTGCCTTCCCACCTGAATTGACCAAAAAATCAAGGGGGTGAAATTCCAATAATTTGCCTCATTAATCCCCCACTGTGAGACCCTGTCAAATTTGTTAAAAGACGATATTGTACCGAGTGGTACATCTAAGTTAAATTGAGCCTTGATCTAGTTCAAATAGAAATTCTAAGAGGAGTTTGAAAATTCTAAAACCCACAGAATGACTTAGAATAGTGATTCGGAGTTCAAGGTCTAGTTTGGAGTCCATCAGGAAAATTTACCGATTATGGACGAAACGGTCATTTTGCCATTTGATGATAAAATGGAGATTTTTAGCCAAAATTTGATCACATTTGACCAAGAATAATTATATGAAATACAATTATGATTATTGGATTATAAAATAAAGTTTAGTAGTGAAAAATTATGATTCTCGGTATTTTTAGAGCACAAGGGTAAAATGGTAATTTTACCGCTAGAGGACTAAACGAGAAGTTTTTTGAAAATATTTTTACCCCATTTGGTTAATATTGATCAATATTAGTGTTATTTGAGTTGAAAAGTAGAAATAATGTGATTCTGGTACATTTCAAAGTATAAGGAGAAAATCGTAATTTTGTCATCTCGGGGGCAAAACGGTAATTTTTCACCACCAGAACAATTTTTTCCAGCCATGGTCATCTTTTATTCACATCTTGACTTTGACAAATCATGTGGTGAAAAAATTTGAAAGAAAAAGTCAAAAAAGTTAAAAAATGGGCCAATGGCATCTTGCCATGTGGCAAGTTATTTTATTTTATTATTAAAGCCTAAAAATCAGCCATTAAAACCTATTTTCTCTCTCTAAATTCGGCACAAACCAGATTCAAAGGAAAACAAAAGAGAACAAGGAGAAAAACAAGAAAACGTAGCCAAAAATTCAAGAAAAAAGTATGATTTTCAAGGAAAATCAAGTGAAAAAGGTAGCTTTTCTTCACTTTTGCTTATGATCTACAGTACCCATGCATTTCTTTCCATTTTCTATGGTTGAGAGGCATGGTATCATGATTAATTGAATTCTGAAAATGGGTATGGAAGAGGAATTAATGTTGGATTCGCTTGATTTTAGACTATGTTAGTGTTTAGAGATAGTTTAACATGTTAGTAAGCAAAACAACAAGAAAAAACTTGATTTTCCCCATGAATCTTCCAAGGCTGAATACCCTAGGTTGTGTGTGGAAAATGAAATGATTTCATTTGAAATGAAATGAATTGCAAAAAGACGATTTAAGGTGAAAAAGTTAAGTAGGAAAAGTTACTGTGCTAATACACTGTAATGGCTGAATTTTTCCATGAAGAAATGGAAAAGTTTTAATGCTGAAATTGGCACTATTTAAATGGTATGTGGTGAATTAAGGTATTAGAAAAAGAATGGTGCAATTTGGACTCAAATCGGACGCATGGGCCAATTTATCGGGTAATCGGTCGAATTAGGTCAACACCATGTTTAAGTGGTTAACTGAGTATTCTATGCATCCGTATAGAAATTAGGTTAATTTTATACCTAATTAACACCAATATAGTGATTAAATTATTGTGCTATTTGTCAAGGTGGTAAGATTTTTTATAAAGGCAAGAAAATCACACTCGAGGATTAGCAGTCAAAGTGCTCGAATTCGACTCTCGAAAACCTGTGAGTGAATCTGCATTCCAAAAATGGTTTTGGGGAATATGAACCTATTTGAATAAAATGCTTGAATGATTTTATTCAACCTTCTTTGAAAAGAATGAGTACCATGGGAACAAGCTTTTTATGAAATATTACTTTATTGATGTGAAATTTGATTGTGTTGAATATTGTTCATCTATATGATGCTTACATGTATGGTTAAGAAATTTATGTGAATTCGATATAATCGTGCACGTGCAAAGTGGGAAATGCACATGCTTGTAATGGTGTGCAAAGTGGGGATGACGATACGTAACGTCCACGATTTCCTAGAAATTCAAAATTGAGCAAAGTGGGGACGGCAACACATAACGCCCACGATTCCTGGAAATTATCACGCGTGAACTTTGGTGAAGCGTGATTCGCTGTCCAAGGGCTTGTAAGGATGGCGATACGTAACACTTGCAAGTGCTCAGATAAATGTCTCTTTTACCACCAAGGACAGTGATAACTTGGCGGTATAGATATGATTGCTCATGTCTTTGTGTATATATGTATGATTGTATTATATGCGAATTGCATTAAATTGAGGAAAAAAAGAGGTTTAATACGAAACCCTCATACGGTTGAGCGAAACCCTCGTGCAGTGATGGATTATGATTTCGCTTCGCTGCAGCAAGAATGCCATCCCGCTGCAGCGATAATTGTCAATTTTGCTATCTAGCTAGAATAAATCCTAGGGTAAGTGAAAAGGGTTTAAATATTAGTTAGATAAAAAACTGTCTCGTTTTCAATTGGTGCATCATGATTGTCAAATTTCCTGATTGAGATTCCTTGTTCCCTTCTAATATTCACTCACTGAGTATTGTACTCATGTTTTACAAAAATTCATGTTTTCAGATCAGGAGATTGTAGAATCCTAGATCGCGGGATCACTGTAGTTCGTCTCCTGATAGGTGTCCGGTATTCAATAGTTGCTCATTTTTCTTGTAAATTCTCCGCTGGAAGTCATGGGCTTTTTGTATTGTGATTATGTACATGTAATGTACATTGTCAAATTTTATGTTTGACCGGTATATATGTACATATTTTATCTATAATGCCATTGTGAGTTGGCTTTGTGTGTATTAGGTGCATTGTGTGTGGATGCCTCACACGATCATATGTGGAGTAATGTAAATGAAAATAGACTTGCTTGGGCTTAGTGAGCTATGCTCATTGGGTTCTTGTGTCGATCATGGCCCAGGAATTGGGTCGTGACAAAGTTGGTATCAGAGCCTTAGGTTGTTAGGTCCTAGGGTGTTATGGTCAGGTCCAGCGGAGAGTCGGGTCTTTATGTGGGATCTTTAATTATGAACTATGAGTCGCGGCACATTTCATAGTCGAGGAACCGTATAAATTCCCTGTCTTAGAAACAACCTTATTTTCGTAATTGTGTTTAATAATGGGTGTTGCTCTTGTCTAGGTAAGAATGCTGCCTAAGACTCGAGCTGCCTTGAGACAAGTGGGGGAGCAAGATGTCTACACTGAGATGACCGATAGGCCACGGGCGCCCACTCGTAGAGGGCGAGGTAGATGTGGTAGGGTCACTAGGTCGGTAAGGGCAAATAGGCCCGAGAGTAGGAGAGAGGATGGATAGCCCGTAGGTGAGACTGCTAAGCCACCGACTGAGGGCATTAGTGTTGAGGACTTGGCGGTGGATTTGCAGGGAGTCAATCGGGTTGTATAAATGATGGTAGCCCGTATGGAAGATATACAAAAAATAGTAGAGGGGAGACATGTGGAGCAAGAGTCCCCTAGTTCCCAAGGCTAGACAGACCGCCAACGTCCCGAGGGTGACAGAGGTCAAGTAGAGGTTTCACTCACTGACTTTTTGAAACTTAAGCCTCTATCATTTACGGGGTCAGATGCATCGGAGAAACCCCAAGTTTTCTTAGACAAGATGGAGAAGATTTGTAACGCTATGGGATGCTCTAGTTCTAGATCAGTGGAGCTAGTAGCTTTTCAGTTGGAGGATGTAGCACAGGAATAGTATGACTCCTTGCGAAGGGGTAGGCCGACAAGTGCTGTACTGTTGACCTGGAATGAATTTAGTGTAGCTTTTCTGGATCGGTTTTTATCACACAATGTGCGAAATGCCAAAGCTAGAGAGTTTGAGGCATTGGTGCAGACTCCGAATATGACAGTATCGGAGTATGATATAAAATTCACGCAGCTATCTTGGTATGCACTTTACTTGGTTTCCATAGAGGAAATGAAAATCCAAAGGTTCGTAGATGGGCTGGTGGAGTCACTGTTTAAGGTTGTGGCCTCTCGAGATTTCAATACTTATTTTGCGACTGTGGATTGTGCTCAACGGATTGAGATGAAGACCAATGAGAGCAGGGTTGCAAGAGATAGAGCAAAATGGGCCAAGGCATATGGTTATTAAGGTCGTAAAGATTTCGGTAGTGGGATTTCATCTTCTAGCCGTTAAGGCCCACAGAGTGAGTCAAGGTTACCCTAACGGGGGAGTGATGTGGCGAGTACTAATGTTGGGTCAGGGCAGAGAACTTTTAACGGAAGGAAGCAGCAACAAGATTCCAAGCAGAGTAGTCAAGCTTTTCCCTTTTGTGATACTTGTGGAAGACAACATAGAGGACGATGCTATATTAACATAAGAATTTGTTTTGGTTGTGGCCAGCCTGGACACATTAAGAGAAATTGCCCGATGACTCAACAACTGTAAGGTTCGATTCGCGGTTCTACTCGACCAGCTTTGTCTGCTCCTTCGACAATTGTCTCAATTGGCCAAGAAGTTAGCGAAACACGAGGTAGAGGCACTGGTGCTTCTTCTCGGGGTAGACCAGCTGGGTCTAGACATCAAAGTTCCGCAAAAAGAGGCTAGGCAAGGGTATATGCCTTAACTCCCTAAGATGCTCAGACGTCCAATGTAGTAGTTTCATGTACTCTTTCCATTTGTAATATGGATGCTAGAGTATTGTTTGACCCTAAATCTACTCACTCTTTTATTTCTCCATGCTTTGCACTTCGATTGGGTAAAGAATGTGTTAGGAGAGAAGAACAATTAGTGGTGTCTACTCCTTTAAAGGAGACATTTGTGGCTGAATGGGAATATCATTCCTACATAGTTCGAATCAAGGATAAGAACACTCTAGTGAATTTAGTAGTGTTAGACACCTTGGATTTTGATGTGATGTTGGGAATGGACTGGTTGTCACCTTGTCATGCCAGTGTAGATTGTTACCATAAGATAGTTAGATTTGATTTCCTAGATGAGCCATCATTTAGCATCTAGGGGGATAAAAGTAATGTTCCGACCAACCTGATATCAGCCATATCTGCCAGAAAGTTATTAAGGTAAGGCTGTTAAGGTTACTTGGCTGTCGTGAGGGATGCCCAAGCAAAGGTCGGAGATATAAGTCAAGTGTCGGTAGTGAACGAGTTTGTGGATGTATTTCCCGAGGAACTACCGGGATTGCCTCTAGAGTGGGAGATTGAATTTTACATAGACTTGATTCCGGATACTAGACCCATATCCATACCCCTATATCAGATGGCATCGGTAGAGCTTAAGGAGCTCAAGGATCAGTTGGAGGATCTGCTAGACAAAGGTTTCATTCACCCTAGTGTCTCACTATAGGGAGCACCGGTGCTATTTGTAAAGAAGAAATATGGGTCACTTAGACTATGTCTTGACTATCGACAACTTAATAAGGTAATAGTAAAGAACAAGTACCCCCTCTCAAGAATAGATGACCTGTTTGATCAGTTACAAGAGGCAAAATGTTTCTCTAAAATAGATTTACGATCTGGGTATCATCAATTGAGGATCCGAAATGAGGATGAGCCAAAGACCGCATTTCAGACCAGGTATGGTCATTATGAGTTCTTGGTGATGTCGTTTGGGCTTACTAATGCCCCTACGGCCTTTATGGATTTGATGAACTAAGTGTTCAAGCCCTACTTGGACAAGTTTGTAGTGGTGTTCATTGATGATATCTTGATCTACTCGAGGAGTCGAGAAGAGCATGAGCAGCATCTTAAGATAGTGCTCCAGATTTTGAAAGAACATCGATTGTATGCCAAGTTCTCCAAATGTGAGTTCTGGCTTGAAAGTGTTACATTCTTGGGACATGTGGTATCTAAGGATTGGGTACAAGTGGATCCAAAGAAAGTCGAAGCAGTGGAGAAATGGCCAAGGCCAACCTCAATTACGGAGATTAGAAGCTTTTTAGGGTTGGCAGGCTACTATCGTCGCTTTGTCAAGGATTTCTCCAGAATAGCCGCCCCTCTGACCAAGTTGACACGAAAGGATACAAAATTTGTGTGGTCAAATGCTTGTGAAGATAGCCTTAAGAAGCTTAAGATATGTCTCACCACAGCTCCAGTGTTAAGCTTACCATAGGGCACAAGGGGGTTATACAGTATTTTGTGATGCCTCGTTGGTTGGTTTAGGATACTTGTTAATGCAACACGGGAAGGTGATTGCATATGCATCAAGACAACTTAAAAGGCATGAACAGAATTACCCCGCACACGATTTGGAGATGGCAGTAATCGTGTTTGCCTTAAAGATCTGGAGACATTATTTGTATGGTGAGACTTGTGAGATATATACAGACCATAAAAGTTTAAAATATATATTTCCGCAGAGGGATTTGAACTTGCGGCAACGTAGATGGATGGAGTTGTTAAAGGATTATGATTGTACTATTCTTTACCATCCCAGTAAAGCTAATGTAATGGCAGATGCCCTGAGTTGAAAATCGATGGGTAGCCTAGCACATATTTCCACAGACAAGAGATTGTTGGTTAGAGAGATGCATAGCTTGGGAGACATGGCTGTACATTTGGAAGTCTCCGAGGTAGATGCATTGCTAGCCCATTTTAGAGTGAGGCCTGTCCTAATGGACCAAATTAAAGAAGCACAAAGTAAAGACTAGTTCGTAGTAAAGGTCTTAGAGGGTCCTTAGGGGAAGAAAGAGAAGATTTTTACCGGAGGCATGGATGGAGTATTAAGGTATGGAACCAGACTCTATGTGCTTGATAGCGATGGGTTGAGGAGAGAGATATTGGAAGAGGCTCACATGGCAGCCTATGTGATACATCCAGGAGCTACAAAGATGTATCAAGATTTAAAAGAAGTGTATTGGTGGGAAGGACTTAGGAGAGATATGGCTGAATTTGTCTCCAAGTGCTAAGTGTGTCAACAAGTTAAAGCAGAGCACCAAAGGCTTGCAGGATTACTACAGCCGTTACTAGTGTCTGAATGGAAGTGGGAGCATATTGCAATGGATTTTGTAACTAGGTTGCCTCGAACTAGTGGGGGCTATGACTCGATCTGGGTCATAATAGACTGGTTGACGAAGTCAGCTCATTTTCTTCCAGTTAAGACCACTTATGGAGCTGTTCAATATGCCTAACTCTATGTAGATGAGATAATACGGTTGCATGGCACTCCTGTTTCTATAGTGTCGAACAGAGGAACACAATTTACTAGCAGATTTTAGGAAAAGTTGCAAGAAGCATTGGACACTAAGTTGAATTTTAGTACAACTTTCCGCCCCCAAACTGATGGACAGTTTGAACGAACCATACAGACTTTGGAAGATATGTTGAGGGCATGTGTAATGGACCTTGGAGTCAAATGGGGTCGGTATTTACCCTTAGTGGAGTTTGCTTACAATAACAGTTTTCAAACTAGCATCCAAATGGCACCATTTGAAGCACTATATGGAAGGAGGTGCAGGTCACCCATTGGATGGCTAGAGGTGGGTGAAAGGAAACTGTTGGGGTCTGAGTTGGTGCAGGACGCCACCGATAAAATACGAATGATTCGCCAGAGGATGCTTACAGCACAAAGTAGGCGAAAGTCTTATGCTGATAATCGACAGAGGGATTTGGAGTTTCAAGTGGGAGACCATATATTTTTAAAAGTCTCGCCAACCAAAGGGGCAATGAGGTTTGGTAAGAAAGGGAAATTAAGCCCTCGGTATATAGGACCCTTCTAGATCTTAGAGAGGGTTGGAGCAGTGGCATATCAATTGGCATTACCGTCAGACCTTTCAAGTTTTCACCCAATGTTCCATGGATCAATGTTGAGGAAGTATAATCCAGATCCTTCACATGTAATACGGTATGAAACCGTTCAATTGCAAGATGATTTGACTTATGAGGAACAACCAGTAGCTATCCTCGACAGACAAGTCAAAAAGCTCCGATCAAAGGATGTGGCATCAGTGAAAGTGTTGTGGCAAAATCACGTTAACGAAGAGGTAACATGGGAAGCTGAGGAGGAAATGCGAACCAAGTATCCACATCTTTTCAATATGTAAAGGTAAGCCACTCTACTTTGCATTTAAATTCGGGGATCGAATTTCTATTAGTGGGGGAGAGAGTGAGACCTTGTCGAATTTGTTAAAAGATGGCATTGTACCGAGTGGTACAACTAAGTTAAATCGAGCCTTGAACTAGTTCAAATAGAAATTCTAAGAAGAATTTGAAAATTTTGAAACCCACAGAATGACTTAGAGTAGTGATTCGGAGTTCAAGGTCCAGTTCGAGTCCATCAGGAAAATTGACCGATTAGGGACGAAACGGTCATTTTATCATTTGATGATAAAATGGAGATTTTTAGCCAAGATTTGATCACATTGGACCAAGAATAATTATATGAAATACAATTATGATTATTGGATTATAAAATGAAGTTTATTAGTGAAAAATTATGATTCTCGGTATTTTTGGAGCACAAGGGCAAAATGGTAATTTTACCACTAGAGAACTAAACGAAAATTTTTTTGAAAAGATTTTTGCGTCATTTGGTTAATATTGATCAATATTAGTGTTATTTAAGGTTGAAAAGTAGAAATAATGTGATTTCGGTACATTTCGGAGTATAGGGGTAAAATTGTAATTTTACCATCCGGGGGCAAAACGGTAATTTTCCACCACCAGAACAATTTTTTAAGCCATGGTCATCTTTTATTCACATCTTGACTTTGACTAATCATGTGGTGGAAAAATTTAGAAGAAAAAGTCAAAAAAGTTAAAAAATGGGCTAATGGCATTTTGCCATGTGGCAAGTTATTTTATTTTATTATTAAAGCCTAAAAATCAGCCATTAAAACCCATTTTCTCTCTCTAAATTTGGCATAAACCAGATTCAAAGGAAAACAAAAGAGAACAAGGAGAAAAACAAGAAAACCTAGCCAAAAATTCAAGAAAAAAGTGTGATTTTCAAGGAAAATCAAGTGAAAAAGGTAACATTTCTTCACTTTTGCTTATGATCTACAATACCCATGCATTTCTTTCCATTTTCTATGGTTGAGAGGCATGATATCATGATTAATTGAATTCTGAAAAATGGGTATGGAAGAGGAATTAATGTTGGGTTGGCTTGATTTTAGACTATGTTAGTGTTTAGAGATAGTTTAGCATGTTAGTAAGCAAAACAACAAGAAAAAACTTGATTTTCCCCATGAATCTTCAAAGGCTGAATATCCTAGGTTGTGTGTGGAAAATGAGATGATTTCATTTCAAATGAAATGATTTCATTTGAAATGAAATGAATTGGAAAATGACGATTTAAGGTGAAAAAGTTAAGTAGGAAAAGTTACAGTGCTAATGCACTATAATGGCTGAATTTTTCCATGAAGAAATGGAAAAGTTTTAATGCTGAAATTGGCACTATTTAAATAGTATGTGGTGAATTAAGGTATTAGAAAAAGAATGGTGCAATTTGGAATCAAATCGGACGCATTGGTGAATTTATCGGGTAATCGACCGAATTAGGTCAACACCGCGTTTAAGCGGTTGATTGAGTATTCTATGCATCCGTATAGAAATTAAGTTAATTTTATACCTAATTAACACCAATATAGTAATTAAATTATTGTGCTATTTGTCAAGGTGGTGAGATTTCTGATAAAGGCAAGAAAATCACACTCGAGGATTAGTAGTCGAAGCGCTCGAATTCGACTCCCCAAACCTGTGAGTGAATTTGCATTTCAAAAATGGTTTCGGAGAGTATGAACCTATTTGAATAAAATGCTTGAATGATTTTATTCAACCTTCTTTGAAAAGAACGAGTACCATGGGAACAAGCTTTTCATGAAATATTACTTTATTGATGTGAAATTTGATTGTGTTGAATATTGTTCATCTATATGATGCTTACATGTATGGTTAAGAAATTTATGTGAATTTGATATAATCGTGCACGTGCGAAGTGGGAAATGCACATGCCTGTAATGGTGTGCAAAGTGGGGATGGCGATACGTAGCGCCCACGATTTCTTAGAAATTCAGAATTGAGCAAAGTGGGGATGGCGACACGTAACGCCCACGATTCCTGGAAATTATCACTCATGAACTTTGGTGAAGCGTGATTCGTTGTCCAGGGGCTTGCAGGGACGGCGATACGTAACGTCTGCAAGTGTTCAGATAAATGTCTCTTTTACCACCAAGGACAGTGATGGCTTGGTGGTATATATATGATTGCTCATGTCTTTGTGTATATATGTGTGATTGTATGATATGCGAATTGCATTAAATTGAGAAAAAAAGGTTTAATACGAAACCCTTGTACGGTTGAGTGAAACCCTCGTGCAGCGATAGGTTATGATTTCGCTTCGCTGCAGCAAGAATGCCTTCCCATTGCAGCGATAATTGTCGATTTTGTTATCTAGCTAGAATAAATCCCGGGGTAAGTGGAAAGGGTTTAAATATTAGTTAGATCAAAAACGGTCTCGTTTTCAACCGATGCATCATGATTGTCAAATTTCCTGATTGAGGTTGCTTGTTCCCTTCTAATATTCACTCACTGAGTATTGTACTCACGTTTTACAAAAATTCATGTTTTCAGATCAAGAGATTGTTGAATCCTAAATCGCTGGATCACTGTAGTTCGTCTCCTGGTAGGTGTCCGACATTCAATAGTTGCTCGTTTTTCTTGTAAATTCTCTGCTGGAAGTCATGGGCCTTTTGTATTATGATTATGTACATGTAATGCACATTGTCAAATTTTATGTTTGATCGGTATGTATGTACATATTTTATCTATAATGCCATTGTGAGTTGGCTTTGTGTGTACTGGGTGGATTGTGTGTGGATGCTTCACACGATCATACGTGGAGTAAAGTAAATGAAAATAGGTTTGCTTAGGCTTAGTGAGCTATGCTCATTGGGTTCTTGCGTCGGTCATGGCCTGGGAATTGGGTCGTGGCACCCACCCACCTTTTTTTTTCTTCCTTTCCCCTGAATTCCAATTGTTCTGGCTTTAAAACCTTATAAATTAGAAACCTCCCCTACTCCCCCCTTCTTTCTTCATTTTATCGACTTGTTGTTGCTTGTTGCCGTCTCCTGCCGTCGTTTGTCTTCCTCTTCTTTAGCCGCATCAGTTTTAAGGTATGTTGAGTTGCTGATTTTAATACCCAAATTGTATTGTTGTTAAGTTTCTGCATTTTCTATTTCTTTTTTTTTTTGGATTGATTTAATGAAACTATCAAAGAGATGAAAGTTTGATAGGTTGAGGCATTTGGTTGAATATCATGAAGCTTTCCACTGCTTTTTTTGTTTTTTCATGGAAAGCAAAGTAAGGCTGGAATGAAAAATGAATGGCATCATTACTGTTGAGAATTCAAATAGACTTGCTTGGAGAGACACCATTTTAAATTTTTTTTATTATTGATTGATGCTTTCTTGTGACTAGTATTATTGGTTTATATCTTTCATGTTTTATTGATTGCTAACTTGCTATATATAATATGTTTGTGAGATATTTACTATCTTATATCCTTTTATAGTTTATAAATAAATAAATTTAGTTTTGGGGTGATACTAATATACTTATAAAATCACATTTACATGTACTTATTAAATCAATGAATTTGACTAGTTACGGGACTTATTATATGCAAAATCGTCTATTTATTCTTGATGTTTTATGACATATATTGGTTTAAGAACGATTGTAATGAAAAAATGATCATGATATGTATTTGCCTAGTTGTATTTGTGTACTTTTTTTCATCTTGGAAAAAAAAATGTAAAGGATGAATTACGTTTCACCTTTGGGCATAGGGGTTTGAGAAAGACTACCTTAGGCTCTAGTATCTATTCTTTTGTCAATTTTATTAAATGTTATTATTGTATTTTCAATGAAATTTTATTAAATATAAAAAGTCATTGAATATTTTTACAACATTTAATAGGAAGAAAATGTTATGAGTGACTTGGTACTATTAAACAAATGTAAACATACAATTTCAAAAGTGAAATTCACTTTTTAAATTGCATGTTTACATTTGTTTAATAGTACCAAGTCACTCATAACATTTTCTTCAACAATTTTTTCTTGTTTTGTTTTTTTATGCTTTGTAATATTATTCTTTTTCACTTTGGCATACCAAATTTACCTATATGATGATTACTTAATTAATTTATTTATTTTTATAGATGTCAAATGAAATTGAGGAGGATATAGATTTGGCAATTAATGACTCAACATCTACACCTCATATTGATGCAACTGCTACAGAAAGCAACACAAGAAGTAAAGTGGTAAACTCTAAACAACAAAAGCAAAATGAACCATCTAAGGCTTCATCACTTGTGTGGGATCACTTCACAAAATTTTATGCTAACAAAGGTATTCATAAAGATAGATCTAGTCATTGCAATAAGATTTTATATGCTGATACAAAAAAAAAAATGAAACATCTTCTCTAAATAATCATGTTAAGGTTTGTTTGAAGTTGAAAATGTTGGTCCCAAATATAGGTGCTAGAGAGGGGGTGAATAGCACTATCTCGGCTCTTTTTGGTGAGATTGAGACTTGATCTCAAACTAAGAAAGATAAGGCAATGAAAACAATTGACAAGGTATTTATAGTGATTCGGTCCAAGACCTACATCCGCTACCTTGATTATCCAACCAAGGATTTTCAAATCAAACACTAGACGGTGGAATTCACAAACTTCCACCAAGCTTTAACAATGGCTTTTCCAAGGCTTAGGCACAACCTTTACACTAGTTTTTCACGGGATCAACTAAAACCCAATGTGGCTTTCCAAGGCTCAACCACAACCTATCACTAGTTTTTCCCGGGCTAAACTAAAACCCAATGTGGTTTTCCAAGGCTTAACCACAACCTTTAACTCTAGTTTTTCATGGGCTAAACTAGAACCCAATGTGGTTTTCCAAGGCTCAACCATAACCTTTAACTCTAGTTTTTCACGGGCTAAACTAGAACCCAACCCCAACTTTTCAAGGTTAAGTTAGAACTTACAAGCATCCAAGCAAACCTTGCTTGATGCAAACACTTAGAGTGAAACACTCACTTTGAGAATACAATGATAGAAGAAGGAAAGTACCTAGTGATCACATGGTTGATCTATATGGTACAAGTTGAAGTGCTGAACATAGATACAAAGAATAGGCGTTGAGGTTCAATGAAGAGTACAAAGGATTTTCAGGTTTTGCTACTCTTCTTGGCTTGAATGTGATGGTGTCTTTTAGTGTGAAGCCAAAGTTGTCAAGAGTGAGTTCTTTGGCATTTGAAGATCCTTTTATATTTGGAGAAGCTGGTTTGATGGCTGTTGGGACGTTTATGACCGTTAGAAACAGTTTAGGGAAGATTCTAGTCATTTTCTTGTCTTGTAGTAGCTTAGCGGATGTAGCAGACAAAGAGCACTTAGTCGACTAAAATTTTTCCCTTGGTCGACTAAGTTGGTTCTGTTTCTGATGTAGATTCTAGTGATCGCTTAGTCGACTAACCCCATTATCTTGGTTGACTAACTTGATTCTATTTCTCACCAAGCTTCACCCTTTTTCTTCTCCACCTTGACCTTTATTCAACTAATGATCTTCCTTGATTCACCAGGGAGCTTCATCAATACTGATCTTCCTTGTTCTTTATCCAAATCACATCTTTAGATGTTCAATAGGAAGATTGTCATATTGTCTTATTTGTGATCATTTGCCCTGCACACTTAGTTAAAAATATTAGACACAAATGACATGGGAATGCTTTATTATCATCAAAAACTAATGGAACCAAAAGAAAATGCTCTATGCTAATGAGGAAAGTAATTAAATGGAATTAGTTTTTTTATCAGAAGGAGATGGGTTTTTGGGTAGTTGGAAGTTTGATCAAGATACCATTAAGAGGAGTTTAGTTGAGATGATCATTATAGATAAGTTACCTTTTAGATTTATGAAAGCTAAAGGGTTTAGGAAACACATAAATGAAGCATTTCCTAGATTTTGTATACCCTAACGATGGAACATTGCTAGGGATTGTCATAAAGGTTTATGATAATGGAAAAACTTGTATGAAAAAATTTTTCAGATCATGTCCTGGTAGAATATATCTCACCACAGACACATGGACTTTGGTACAAAGAATTAATTATTTGTGTCTGACTGCTCATTTTATTCATAAAGATTGGAAGTTGTAGAAAAAGATTTGAATTTTTGTCCCATTACTAATCACAAAGGTCAAGCTATTGGGAAGGCAATTAATAAATGTTTGGTTAATTGGGGGATTCAAAAGAGTTTTTCTATTACTATTAATAATGCTAGTTCCAATGATGTTGCAATAGGACATTTGAAGAAAAAATTTAATGTTGCTGGAACTATTATTTTAAGAGGTAAATTTTTTCATATGAGATGTGTTGCACACATTATTAATCTTATTGTGACTAATGGATTAAAGTATATCAATGACTTAATTGCTCGTATTAGAACGATAGTAAGATATGTTAAACAATCTTTTTCTAGATTAACCAAATTTAAGGAGTGTGTTGTTAATGCAATAGTTGATAGTAAATGTTTATTCTCATTGGATGTGGGCATTACATAGAATTCTACTCTTTTGATAGTAGACACAGTTGTGAAATTTGATAGGGTTTTTGCATCATTTGACTATCGTGATAATAGTTATAGAAGTGAGCTAATGAAGAATGGAGATAAGGTGCTTAATGATAATGATTGGGCAACTGTTAGGAGGATTTCTCTTTTCTTGAAAGAGTTTTGTGATATGGCTATGAATGTTTCAGGTACATCTTATGTTACTACCAATTCTTTTCTTGATTCTATTTCTAATGTGTATGGTACTTTGATTGAATGGCAATAAAGTGATGATGTTGATTTGAAGTTTATGGCACTGAGAATAAAAGATAAATTTGACAAATATTGGGAGAATGTGGAAAAAATGAATTTGGTGTTATACACTGCCTCGATTGTTGATCCGAGGTAAAAACTTGCTTATGTTGAATTTACTTTAGAAGATATGTATGCTCTTGAGTAAGCTTTGTTGATTTTTTTTTGGTAAAAAATACAATGGATGAGTTGTTTCAATGTTATAAAAATACGTTGTAACCATAACCTCAATCTCATGTTGGTGAAGTTGATCAAGAGTCTCAAATGTCAATGGGATAAGTCATCGGTGATGAAAGTAGGCATGGTAGAGCTGTTGTTTCAAGTGACAAGGACCAAATAACTACTAAGAAAAGATTGGGTGCATTTAAGAGGCATTAGTTAAACAATGGCGTGGAGAAGTAGAAATCATAATTGGATAAATATTTATCTAAGCTACTGGATGATCATGCTAGTGAGGATATTGAGTTTAATGTTCTCATGCGGTGGAAACTCAATCAGTATTGTTTCATATAGTTGATGCTATTGTTCGTGACGTATTAATGGTTCCCGCATCAATAGTTGTCTCAGAATTTGCTTTTAGTACCGGTGGACGTGTGCTCGATGCATATAGGAGTTTTTTGACTCCTAAGGTCGTGCAAGCACTTGTTTGTGCTCAAGATTAGTTATGTGGAAAAGCATGTGGTGATCCGGAGTAGATCGAGGATGATTTGGACGAGATCAATAAACTTGATTTTGGTAATTATTTATTTGTTTCTTTAATTTTCATTTAATTTACCATAATACAGTATCATATCTTTTTCTCAATTTATTTCTTTGTTTCTTTAGTTCTTTGTTTAAAGACTTTATCATATTTGTTATTTTATTTTTTAGATTTATCAAAGCATACATTGGAACTTATACGTAAAGCTGAGTCTGAGTTTGACTCTGAGTAACGTGTTATTCTTATAAGTTGTTTTCACTTTTCAAGTAATATTATCATTAAGTGTTACGCATATTTACATTTATAAGTTATTTAGATTATCTTAATACAATTATTTATACTAATTATTATATATTTTAACATTTTTAGGAACATATTTTGAAAAAGTGCTAAATTAGAGTTCAAGGTCCGAGTTCAAATTTATGTTTTGAAATTTAGTAATTTATGTTGTGTAACTCTTAACTTTTATGGATTTATAGTATGTACAATTTATTAATTTATGTTGTACTTCTTGCATTTAGATTAATTGCATTGCATAAATTACTAAATTGTATTGCCTATTATGTACAATTTATGAAAACCTTTTGCCTTTAACTTTTTCATTATATTTAATATTTTTGTTAAACAATTTAACATATCGTGTTTATTGCTTCTTTACAAAAAATAAATTATCAATTTTGCATTTTAAATAAATAATAGTACGGTGTTTATTGTTTTTTTATTAAAAAATATAGAGTGTTTAATTATATAATTAAAAATAAATCATATGGATTAGACTAATTATTTAAATAATATGGACTTAATTTCAATTAAAAATATGAGCTTGACACAATTTTAAGTCAAAGCCCAACACAAAATTTTCAACTTTTATTAGCTTTGGGCCATTTAACCCCAAGCCCACCCCAAATTTCAATTGATCGAAATTGACCAAAACTGAGGTAAGCTGTCACGACCCAATTCCCGGGCCATGACCGGCGCAAGGACCCAATGAGCATAGCTCACTAAGCCCAAGCAAGCCTATTTTCTCTTACTTTACTTATCGTACTACTGTGTGATGCATACACACGTAATGCACCCAAAGTGCATACAGCGCCAATTAATAATGGCATAACTAACCATACATACACACACCTTTTCCCGGGTGTGAACACAGCCAAATCACAATGGCATTATTAACATTAATATACATGCACTATACCAGTCATGTATTTAATGATTTACATTACATATACATATTCACATAATTAAATTGTATTTACAATACAAAGGACCCAAGACTTCCAGCGGAGACATTTACCACAAAAGGAATCACTATCGGATGCCAGACACATACCCAGGAGATGCACTATGGGGACTCCTCGATCTAGAGCCCAACTGTCTCTTGATCTGAAAACATGAATTTTTTGAAAACGTGAGTACAAAACTCAGTGAGTGAATATTAGAAGGGAACAAGCAATCTCATCAGAAGATTTGTCAATCATGATGCACTGGTTGAAAATAAGGCCATTTTCAACTAACTAATGTTTCAAACCCTTTTTCCCTTACCCAGGAATTTGTTATGCATTCAAGGATTAAACATCCTTGAATTCACACTCATCATTCTATCAAAGTAGTAAATCGATGGTTGTTTACAAACCGTCGAATAATAAGGGTTTCACAACCCGTACAATTTATATATGCATATGTACCACGTACAATTTAATTCACCAATTATTCTATCTCATTCATTGTCCCATCTTTTCCAACACTCTACTATACTCTCAACTCATACATCATTACCGGCATTGCACTTCCCACTCCGCACATGCACGGTAGTAATTATCACAACCTTTATCATTAGACCGGCATTGCACTTCCCACTCCGCACATGCACGGTCGTAATTATCACACTCTTTATCATTCAACCGGCATTGCACTTCCCACTCCGCACATGCACGGTCGTAATTATCACACTATTTATCATTCAACCGGCATTGCACTTCCCACTCCGCACATGCACGGTTGCATCAATTTCACCATAATTTATTAATAATGCATATCAGCACAATACAAGGGTACACAGATTCAGTACACTCAATTTCACATAATATCTCAATAATACATATAGGCATCATGTTGATATACACAGATGCATGACAATCATATTTAATGTCATTGAAATATTTTCATCTTCAATTTCAAACAATTCGCATACCCTACAATCACATATATACACAAATACATAAGCAATCATATACACTGCTAATATTCACTATCCTTAGTGGAAAAACATTTATCAAGGAACTTGGCAAGCAGTATCACTCAGCTTTGCCGCCAAGTTCTTGGACAAACATTATTTGGTAAAGGGTATCACTCAGCATCCCTTCCAAACTCATGGGCGGAAATCATTTGGTAAGGGGTATCACTCAGCATCCCTTCCAAACTCATGGGCGGAAATCATTTGGTAAGGGGTATCACTCAGCATCCCTTCCAAATTAAGTCCTTTATCATCATTCGCTCATGGATAGGAGATCACACAGCAATCCTATCCTCTATGAGCCCCAAATCATCATTCACACGTACGATTATAATCATTACACAACATTATCTATCAATGCACAACATATATACATATATGCACACATTTTGGAACACAATCATTTTGATCCAATTTATTATCAAACCCTACCCCTTAATTCAATTTAATTTATAATTAAATAATATTCAATTTCACACATATATACTCAAGGACATAATCAATCATATCTGTCCACAAACACATTTATTTGAGCACTCGCAGGCGTTACGTATCGCCGTCCCTGCAAGCCCCTGGACAACAAATCACACTTCACCAATATTCACGAGTGATAGTTTCCAGGAATCGTGGGCGTTACGTATCGCCGTCCCCACTTTGCTCAACTTTCAAAATTTTTAGTAAATAGTGGGCGTTACGTATCGTCGTCCCCACTTTTACTCAATTCTCAATTTCTAGTAAATAGTGGGCGTTACGTATCGCCGTCCCCACTTTTACTCAATATCACTCAATCTCACCAGCTCATGTGCAACTCTCACATCGCGCACATGGCTGGAGTATCAGAGCACTCGGCAAGCGGTATCACTCAGCGTCGCTGCCAAGCTCCTGGACAGCAAATCACGCTTCACCAAAGTTCATGCGTGAACATTGCCAGGAATCGTGGGCGTTACGTATCGCCGTCCCCACTTTGCTCAACTTTCAAAATTTCTTTTAGTAAATAGTGGGCGTTACGTATCGCCGTCCCCACTTTACTAAATTCTGAATTTCAAGGAATTAGTGGGCGTTACGTATCGCCGTCCCCACTATGCATACCATTCAGGCATATGCATTTTCCTTCTTCACACGTGCACGGTGGTAACACTTTCACAACACTTCTCAACCATCCATGTAAACATCATCACAATGTACACATTTATCACACTCAAATTTCACATCAAATAAATAATATTTCATGCCTTCATGCATACCACATAATTTCATGCTTTCAAGCATAACACATAATTTTTTTTATGCCTTCACGCATAACACATAATTTTATGCTTTCAAGCATAACACATAATTTTTATGCCTTCACGCATAACACATATTTTTATGCTTTCATGCATAATACATATTTTCTATGCCTTCATGCATAACACATATTTTTATGCTTTCATGCATAATACATATTTTCTATGCCTTCATGCATAACACATATTTTTATGCTTTCATGCATAACACATATTTACCACATAAAAATCATTTTTATCAAGGGCTTGTTCCCGGCACGTATTTTAAAAAAAAATTTGGATAAATCATTTAATTATCCTAATCAATACAATGTGCATTTCCCAAAAATTTGAAATGCAAATTCACTCACCTTCTCACAAATCCGGATTCCGGATGCTCTCAGATTAAAAATCCTCAATCACGATTCCTTTGCCTTTCTCGGACTTCTCACCACCTTGACACAGAATAAAATTAGAGAATTTACTATATTGTCCCCAACTAATATAAACCAATTGAAATTGCTCACATATGATACTCAAAGGCAAAAATGCGTCCGATTATCACTTTAACGCGGTATTGCCTACTCTCGACCGATTACCCGATTAATCGGCTATTATGTCCAATTTGATTCCGAATTGGCCCATTCTTTTTCTAATACCTTAATTCACCACAAAACATTCAATTAATGCCAATTTCAGCATCCAACCTTTTCCATTTCTTTATGGAAAAATTCGGCCAATGCAGTGCATTAGCACTGAAAATTTTCCTACTACATTTTTCACTTGCATTTGTCATTTTCTAATTTCCTTCATTTCAAATGAAACCATTTCATTTGAAATGAACCAATTTTCCTCATGCACTCTCCACCCTAGGTTCGGCCTAACAAAGAACCACCATGAGATTAAATTTCTTTCTTCCACTTTTTTCCATAATCATGCTTAACTACCTCTAAACACTAACATAGTTTAAATTCAATCCAATCCAACATCAAATCCATGCTCATACCCATTTTTCAGAATTAAACTCTTCATGATATCTCAATGTTCAAGCATGGAAATCAAGAACAAAAGCATAGGTAAGCTAGGGTTAGAGTAAATCTAAAGAAAAGTTACCTTTGTTTTGCTTGAATCTTGAAAAACACTTGAAATCTATGGATTTTGGCCTAGGTTTTTATGGTTTTCCCTTTGTTCTTCTTTTCTTCCCTTCAATCGGTTCTTTTCCAGAATTTGGAGAGAGAAAATGATGGTTAAAGGCTGATTTTTAGGCTTAAATAATAAAATATACAAGCTTGCCACATGGCATCATGCCATTGGCCCATTTTTTGACTTTTTGACTTTTTCTTCCATTCTTTCTCCACCACTTGATTAATCAAGTAAAAATCTGATCCATAGATGATCATGGCTGGAAAAATTATTCTGGTGGTGGAAAATTACCGTTTTGCCCCCGAGATGGTAAAATTACGGTTTTACCCCTATACTCCGAAATGTCCCGGAATTGTTTTATTTTCACTGTCCAACCTCAAATAACACTAATATAAATCAATATTACCCAATTGGGGCAAAATCCTTTCAAAAAAATTCGTATTTCGCACTCCGATGGCAAAATTACCATTTTGCCCTTGTGCTCCAAAAACACCGGAAATCATAATTTTTTACACTGCTAAACATCATTTTATGATTCCATAATGATAACTGTATATCATATAATTATCTTTTTGTCCAATGTGATCAAATTTTGGCTAAAATCTCCATAAATCAACAAATGAGAAAATGACCGTTTTGTCCCTAACCGGTCAATTTTCCCGATTGACTCCAAACTGGACCTTGAACTCCAAATCACTATTCTGAGCCATTCTGTGGGTCTCAGAATTTTGAAATTCCTCTTAGAATTTCTATTTAAACTAGTTCAAGGCTCGATTTAATTTAGTTGTACTACTCAGTACAATACTGTCTTTTAACAAAGTCAACAGGGTCTCACATAAGCTTTGGTTGACCAATTTTTCATTATAACTGGTTGACTTCGGTTGGTTAAAATTCCCCATTGTTTTAGTCTATTTTGGATTCTCTCGAAACCAAAACCGATCGAAACCAACTGATGCGCTTCCCTATTGATAGCCAATCCTACTCCCCAAAAGGTTGGATAACCAAAGAGTTAAGACAATTAGCTATGCATTGGAGATTTGGCACATAAACTCTTACACTATCATTTCCACCCAAAAGTTTTGTCTAATTTTGTTTCTTTTCTAGCAATGCATTACAAGTGTACCAGAATATCAAATGTTCGTTAATAGAATTATTTCACATTTTTTAAAAAAGCTTCATATAAGAAGAATTCGATTTTTATAAAAGAAGCACATAACAGCTTGAACTTACAATTTTTATTCAAATTTCACTTTATATGGAGGTGCCTATGAATTGAGTTGTACCTAGTTGTCATTTTTAAGAGTTATGTTCAAACTCAACTCAACTTGTACATTTAAAATAAATTTAGTATTAAAATATTAACATATTTAAAATATTTTTATATTAATATTAAATATTCTTAAATATATTTTTTAATTAAAATTAAATTAAAAAAATTATTAATATAATAATATCTCAAATAAAGAAAAATCACATTAAAGCTCAACTCGGGCTTTGTGAACAATCAAGCCCATAAATAAAAGGGTAAAATGCTTGACTTTCCTAAATTTTGCTTGTAATTCCACACAAGTCTATTTGTATTCGAAATTGACAGTCTGCACCAAAAGAATAGCTTTTGCCAAACACCTATATCTTATTGTTTGTCAACTATTAGTTTCTCCGTTTCTTTGATGACATGACAACATTTTTAGGGCAATTTTTCTTACTAAAACTAAGACTCCCTCAAACCAAAAGTTAAAAATCCAAGATTTCTTACTGAAATACTCTAGATTTCTTACTGAAATACTCTAGATTTCTTGTTGATTTTTGACATTCTAATTGTAAATCGACTTATGAAGAGAACCTATAAACCCATATTTGATTTTTATGTGTTGAAAGGTGAAACATGGGAAGAGAAAATGAAGGTTGAAAGGCTTCTTGAAATTCCCCAAAGAGATGGGATGAGAAGAATTATTCCACAAAGGAAGAACTGATGAAACTAATAAAAGAAAAAGATCATTTCAAGAACCACAAATGGATTTTACCCTTTAAGCTTTTATTATGTGCAGTCTTACTCGAGAACTTTCATTTCAAGAACCATAGATGGATGTCATGAAAGAGTTAATGGGTATAGTAGCTTACAAAAACAAAAGTTGCAGAATAAGCTCTAACTTTTCCATTACATCCATTTGCAATTCTCGAATTGATTCAAAGTAGGGGTGAACAAGGGAAGAGAAAATGAAGGTTGAAGGGCATCTCGAAACGTGTTTGATAAAATGCCTTAAAGAGATGGGATGGGGAAGAAAAAATAAGAAGAATTCGAGGCTTTTAAATGTAATTTTATTTGATAAAAGTTGTTGCAAGTTATTGAAATATTGAAAACAAAAGTTACAAGGAAAAAAACTAGAATAGACATAAAGATAACGAAACATTTCAATATCTTGAGTTTTTTGTCCTATGATGATGGTTATATTGAATTAGTTATAACCTGATTCTGATACCTTCAATACTTACATAATATACTTGAACACAACAAGTGATATCAGAGTTGAATGAAAAGGCTTTTTTTTTTTCAAACAAGGGATATCATCTTTGCATTGAATGTTGCATTCTGCAACAATTTATATTCATCATATATTCTAAACAATAATTGCATCACGTCCTGTGTGCACATGAAGACCACTATCTTTCTTAAACCTTTGTGCACAAGAGGACTACAAGCTTTACAAAATAAAGCTCTACAAAAGAATTTGGACCACTGCCAACAGGTCCAATGTCAAAGTCAAGCATTTATTCTTAATTTCCAAATAATGGCAGACAAATAAAGAAAGAAAAATACAAAGTGTCCATTATTACTTACATTCCAGCCATCCATCGAAACACCATAAAATATCCTAGAACATTGTACCTATCAACAACATTAGAGACATTTGTTTGTGTCCCTCCAACACCATCAAAATTCATTATCGAGGCAGAGGCAATTGGGGTAATAGGGGTAACAAATCCAGCAAATAGAGCCCTCATTGTAAGTGAAGCCTTCCTAACACCACCACGAGCACCACCACCAAGTCTTGAAGTAGTAGTAGCAGTAGGTCTTCCTTGCACACTAACAAGTTTTTTTGAAGTTCTTGATGTAGTAGCTTTTGATGAAGACTTAACAACAACTCTTGATGAAGATCCAATAACTCTTGATGAAGACCCAGGCAAGGTGTTTTGCTTCAATTTAAAACATAAAAAATGTATCATATGCATTAAATTGCATATTTAATGTAAACTATTAAATTATATAAGTAATGTAGATTACCCTTTTATTATGTCCCACGGGAACTCTAGGATAAGTCCTTTTATTATGACCAAGTGTGGAGCATAAAATACACCTAATAGTGCTACTCCTCTTACCATTGGCATCTCTATCTCGTCTTTCCCTCGATTCCATTTTTCTATTCTTCTTACCAGGCATACAACGGAGTAGTGGAGGATCCATTAGATTTTCCTACCCTTTGAACTCAATTATGCCAGCATAAAATTCTCTTTAGAGTAATAGTTGTCATAATACTACTTTAAATTACCCCTATTGTGACTTATACAAGTTGCTATATACTTATAAAGGATACCTAAACTGCAACCAAACACAAGGTTAGTAAACCTTGAAATATGCAACCAATCAGTGTATACATGAAGTATGTTGAGGCACCCTTACCTAAAATATTTTAAACACCACATGGACAAGTTACCTAACTCATCCCCAAGTTGACAGCATATGTCCTACCACCTTGAAACACATTAAACTCAGAATTTGAAGTAAGCACAACCTTACAAAACCTGCCACTGTACTTGGCAAAATCCAACTTTTTCTCAATTTTGAGTGTTACTTGCCTTTCCCCTGTGCATGCTTTCTAATATCGATCATAAAGCCTCTTCATTATTTTGACTATAATTTCTTCAAATAAAGACATAATGGGTTTACTCCTCATAAGCCCAATCCAGTGGTTGAAGCTCTCGACAATGTTGTTGGTTACATGGTCACTCTTCACACTTGGGTTAAAGTCGTGCCTTGCCTATAGTGTGGTTGGTTTTTCCATCAACCACTTGTATGTTTGGTCATTCTCAACTTTAATCTTCACCATGGCTTTATTCCAATCCCACTAGTAGTATGTTTTGACAACCCTTCAGAAGTTCACCTTCATGTCAAACCCCAAAATCCTTTACCTAAATTGCTATAAATATGCCTAGCACACCTTCTTTGAATGGCATGAGGTATTATTTTTGTAATTATATCTTCTAGGCCTTGCCATTTAAGAATAAGTAACAGTTAATAAGTAATTGAGATTAACTAATTAAATGGAAGATAATAGGAGTTTGAGGTTTACCTTTTGCCCATTACTTATCACTATTAATAGTTTGTTGAAGTCCCCAATGATAGTATTAACCAAGTTCAAAAACCAAGACCAAGAGTCATCATTCTCTAGCTCCACCACAACAACAACAATAGGAAATAGAACACAATTCCCATAAATAGCAATAACTGATAGTAAGGCCCATCCATATGGTCTTTTAAGGTGGCAGCCATCAACCCCAATAAAAAGCCTACACCCATAGTTGAAGCTTTACCTTAAAGCATCAAAGGATGGGAAAAACTTTTTGAAAGTTGGATACATGCTCAACTCAAGCCTTTCTAGCTGCATGATGGCTATGCTTCCAAGATTTGTATCCCTCACCATTTGGGCATCTAGCTGTATGTAAGAATAAGACTTACCATGAGTTTCTTCAGACTTTTTTCAAGCCATTTTCTTTGTCTTATATAGCTTCTTAGAATGAACACTCACTCCACACCTTTATTGTAATTCACACTACATCAGATTGTATGACATATTTGGGTCAAAGTGCAACTAAGCAACAAGTTTGTTAGCAATCCAAACACTTCTAGCAACAAAATTATTATTACTTATCCTAATACAAGAGTGTCCATCCACTACCTTCTTGATCTTAAGAGATTTTCTATCCAAAAATAAGTTTGCATCCACTCACAGCCATTTCCTTTATAGTAAGCCTTATCCCTACTTTTTTAACTTTTGGCTCTATACAACTCTATCCTTTCTTAGATCATATGATTAGTCATCACTTTCGTAAAGTGATGCACACTTGTAAACAACATGTTCTTTATCAATACAACTTTCCCATTCTTATCATGAACTTAAGGTATGCCTCTAAGGGACTTATCTATTGCTGTATCCTCCTTGTTAGATTCATCATTGTCTCGGTTCCATTCCTCTACATCAATGCCAATATTAGAAAAACCATCATTCTCTTCATCTTCTTCAACCTTAACATTCTCTTCGAAATTGCCTTGAAACTAACTTATCTCTTTGTTACTTTCTGTCTCCAACATTAAATCTACATCTTCATTGAATACATCTTCTCCATCAATGTCCCTTACTAAATCACTACTTTCCCTATCCAAATCACTATTTTCTTCATCACTAATGCCAACTACAGTAGAAGGTCCTTCACTAACTCTACCTTCACTAATTTTACCTTTACTTCTACCTGAACCTCAACCACCTTTACTTGAAGTTCCAACTTCAACCTTTATTTCACCAATTCTGCCTTCACCATTTCCACTTGAAGTAAAGGCACCCAGAACACTATAATTAAACAGACCAATCTTACCTCTGCTAGCACCTAATGCAGCATTCACGGGTCTAATAAAGGCACATGCACCAACACTTTTGGCAGCAGAAGACTTACTAAATTCCTTTTTCTGCAGTGGAATAGCAAAAATCAGGTCTAAGTACAAATGAGTTTCCTTGGTACCTTTATAGACTTCGAATAGCTTCAACACATCACCATCACTCTTCAATTTGAACACCTCTTTTAATTTAAGGTGTCACGTACTAATGGAAACACTCATTCTAACTCCAACATTGAAATTGTCCATCGACACTTCAAAAGCATCATTCGTGACCTTTATGTATGAATAGCTATTTAGATTGATATTACTAATAGTCATCACCTTCTACCATGGTGCAGCGCTAAGTCATACAACATCTCCGCCATGTCTAGACCTAAAAAACCCAATTAGAATAGGTTAGCAACTCTGAAATATTGAACAATAACCCCCTTTTCGAATGCTAAACCTAAACCTCAACCAAATTTAAAAACCTCTAAATTTGAAACCTCATTCCCTAATTCCAAAATAAAACCCTAATTCTCCAGCTTAAGTATTTAAGATTCTAGGTGTAGGTTACAACTCAACCTTCAACTGAACCTTAATCCACACTCATTCTTGACCCCTCACCACACAAGTAAAAAAAACAACCCCAACACTAACCTTGGACTTAGCAACAAAATAGCATAATACTTACCACTGGTTGACAATCGATAAACCCTAATCCTTCACTCTTTCGATTTGGGTTAAGGTTTAAAAGGTTCGAAACAAAGGTTTGGTTTAGGACTATTTCGTTGTATGATGAAGCTTTTAATTGAAGTAGAAGGCTAAAAAAACCTTAATCGATCAGTGGAAGATAGTGACTAAAGAGAAGAGAAAAAGAAGAGAACAAGAATAGAGAAATGAGCAACTCAAATAGTGATTAGGGTTCATTAACACGTGATTAAGCTTAATTTATGCATGGGCAATTTAGACATTTCATGTTTGCCATTAATGTCGTTTACACGTTTAGGGTAAAATTTCAATTTCAAATACTAATGGACCTGTGTGGAATTGTAAACAAAACTTTGGGGGATCAACGTATTTTATGCTAAATAAATGTACTATATAGATAGAGCTTAAATTGACATGATACTTGAAAACCCCCTGAACTATTTAAGAAAATTTAAATAAATCTTCATTCTTTTATCACTTTTAATCAAGTTCATGTATTTGTATTTTGAACTAAATAGGCTCTTATAACTAACGATTGATTAATTGTTATTAGTCAAAATACTACTTATCATTTTATATTCACATGATGTTAACGTAGATGGTGAAAATGGCACATGGTTATATCATCATTTATTATCACATGTCAGCATCAACACCACATAATGTAAAATAACAAATGACATTTTGAATAACAAAATTAATAAATCATTAATTAAAAGAGTTTATTCAACTCAAAATATAGATGTAAAAACTTGATCAAATGAAATAAAAAAATAATGGATTATATTTGAATTTTCCCTAATAATTCAAACGTTTTGCAGATATTGCGCCATTTAAATTAAACCCAAACGGCATATTTCAATCTTTTTTCTTTTTCAACTTAACTATAAAAATCGATAAAAAAGAAAAAAAAACTTAAGTGCAACAATAAACCCCATTTTTAAAAGCATAAAGAAAACCTCCTTTGTTCATCTTTAAGTATAAGCTTCAAGCTACGATATTGAAAAGCCGCATGCCGAGGCATTTCTGCTCCTACAATCTATAAAATAAGCCATATTAATATAATGTATATATATTAATGTAAAAATTACCACTTTTTTAAGGGTGAAAAAATAAAACAAAGAACGAAGCCCAGCCTTCAATTGTATAAGGAGGTTTATGCACTAAGAGTGGGTTCCCCACTATCCCAAAATCGAAGACAATAAAAAGTAGCTTTATGCTAAAAGTTGCTGAGACAAGCAAAATTCGTGAATGGCATCCTTCATCACCACCAACATCCCAAATATTAAAATTAATAATTATAAATAAATAAATAAATGCTTTCCATCCTATTTGTAGTTCTCAATATAAGATCAAACCTACCCCTACGAAATCCAAGATTTATATTCGTAAAAGTGACATTCGAGCAAAGACCTTCCTTTAATATATAGTTGGAATGCAATTCTATTGGTTTTTGCTTTTATTAATGATTATGAGGTATCTCATTGTGTAGTTGATAGTGAGTGGATATAATTGTATAATGTTTGAAAAGGTTTATAAATTATTTGACTAATTTTTTATTCTTATTTTTTTTTTTTGCAGAAAATTTTATTTGGAATCAAATAAATCTTTGTAAGTAACGATTGATTAATAGTTATTAATTAAAATATTATTTGTCATTTTATATGCATGTGGCATGAATATGTCGCTGATGTGATGTGAAAGGCGAAAAAAACAACAAAATCATATCATCATACAATCAATGTGTCACAGCATCACCATTATAATATATCAAAATTCTATGTTAAAACTACGTGATATAAAATGACAAGTGATAAATTGATTAATACAAGTTAGTTAACCATTAATCATAAAAACTTATTTGATTCAAAATAAAAATATAATAACTTGATTGTACTTAATAAAAATTAAAAATTTACTTAAAATTTTTTAAATAATTTAAAGATTTTTTAAAGATAATGTCACTATACAATAAATGATTCGTTTAATTATTACATTTTTTATCAAAACAAAGAATTCAATCCTGGTTGCAACGACACATGCACTTTAACTAAATAACATAAGAATAGATGATGAAAGCCTAAGAGCAACACATGGAGACACACCAACCTAATACCAACAATGAAGAACAAATGATGAGGTATATTATCACAACAAAATGTATTGGCTTTACCTAAGAATAAAAAATATGGAAAACACAAGGCTAGGGGCAGGGAAGGCAATAATAGAGTACCCAACTCAGTTATTGGTGATTTACAATGTGGGCAAACTGAGAGATGCCGTTAAGAAAAAAAGAAGGAATGATAGAATCACGGCTTAGCCAAAAAGGTGGCATGATTTTTATCCTCCAAATCTTGGGTGCGCTCAGTGTGTTTTTATTCTGGACGAATAACACTGTTGACCTCATCACCTCCTCGCTTTATAGTATTCTCGTTTTCTTTTTCCATCCATTATTGGAGAATGGAGCTCTCTCTCTGATCTCTCGTGCCATCCTGGTGGTAGTGGTAGGGGACTGAGGGGCTAGAGACAAATGAGTCCGCTAATGGTATCAGGTGGGGTCTTCTTTTGCTTTTCAAAGATCAAAGCTAGCTAGGGCAACAACTAGACTTTGCTTAGCAACATCCCAAGCAACATCTAGACTTTCCTTTTCAAAATTAATTCTATCTTGATTGAGATTCTTCTTTAAAGATTATATCCGTAATTAATAAACCCAATATATATATATATATATATGCATAAAACAAATCTGTTATTCTTTGACTCAATATCTATGTTCAAAAACATCCAAAAGTTCAAAAATTACTGTTTCAGGCATTTATAAAGTGGACAACAAATAATGCAACCCGACATGATGGAAATCCTTTGTACATAGACAGGTTGGGTTGTGTGCGATGGAAATCAGTTGTTTGGCAATACAATCATGGAAGACATTAATGTGTTGCGTTAGCCGCCAATTAAGCAGTACCGTCGACCCGTTGCCATCATAAACCACAAAATTGAAGTTGGCAGCCGCACTCTCTTTGTTTTTTCTTCCGTCCTCCTGAGAATAATATTTTGATGATGTTACCTTTGTTTTCTTACATGCATGCATCGATGGATTAAATGTATCTTTCTCTTTCTTGGAGTGCCTGATGGATGTTGACATCCTTTTTGCTTTTAGCAGTCAAGCCAAAAAAACACAGAGAAGGCTAAGAACTTCTAGATATTTCATTCTTCATTTCAACGTATTAATTATATAGTCATGTTAGATTTTTCAAACGATTAAAGTGTGAACATATTGTTCAATTTAATCTTACCTTTTATGAAAAACAGACTAAGCTGATTTGGTACAATATTATAATCATAATATGATACTAATAAAGTGTACTTGGCTCTAACATTTCTTTTTTGAAAAAATAATCCTGCACAATTATGAGGAACTTATAAATTTCTATACATGGTTAGCAAAGGGGATTCCTCTTAAGAAAACCATTTTTTCTCTTTATATGATGTCATTTTTAGACCGCTTGTGAAGCAGACGTTACGTATGTCTAGCACCTGAATTATAATTGTAGTTTGTAACATGATTGTTGTTTTTTTGTAGTAGCATAGCATTCAACATTTCTTCAACATGGTAATCAATCGTAGATGCTCTGGCAAAAGAAGAATCACAATCAGTTCAATTGGTTAAGGTACATCAAGCTCTAATATGATTTGTGGGCTTTATATTGTAGGGTTATAGGAAACCCTAAATCCTATAATGAGGAAGACTTACTATATAAGGTAAGACTATGTCTCCTCTCCTATTCACACAAAAACATTAAGAATATTACTTATTGGAGAGTTAGAGATCAAGAAGGAGTAATTAAGATCCCAATGCACTAAATTCTAACAATTAATTTGATCAATATTATTTCCACTATTAAATGTGGTACATTTTTGTATACTAAAATTCAGCTATGGTGAATCTTAGGTTAAGTATAAAGTAATTATACATGAAGTTTATCAATTGGTACTAAAACTTATCATAGTTCTTATTTAGGATTCAATTAAATATTATTTTCTATTATTTTTCATGAATTTGCCATGTTTAAATTGAGAATTTTTTATAGCTGGAAAATTATTTTTCGACCACCAATTTAGTCCATAACCATAGGGCTTTTGTACCTCTTGTTACAAGGATTGAATAGATATAAAGCTTGTGTCATGACTTAATCTTGAGCCATGATTGGCATAAGGGCCTAATGGGTGTAGCCCACTAGACCTAAGCAAGTCTCTCCATATAATCTTGTTTGTCAATCCATTTATCATGCATCATTCTTTAAAGGCCATTCAAATGCCATTTCCATTCATCAATTTCCCAAAAATGTATTACAACAACTCCTATACATAATATTTCCAAAATGAGATCAATCACATGCCACCTATGGTTACATCATTAAACAAATTAACCATTCAATGTATACAAAAAGGTTTCATGATTTATATTAACACATATCAATGCACATATGCAAAAAGACTCATGACTACCAATGAGTGACTTTGGTGGGGTTATGGCTACTAAATGCCATTGTAGATGCCTACCAATCAATGGGCGTATGGAGTTCTCTTCAATCTATGATCTAGTTGCTTTTGGATCTGAAAACCAAAACATGCAATTTTAAAAAAGTGAGTACAACTTAGTGAGGGATAATGGAGGGAAAAAAGCAATGAATGGTGGAAGGGTTAATAAACAATGTTATTTCCTCTTTGATACCATGCAATTTACTCTTTGAAAACCCAAATCCATGACGCACATAGCTATTAAAAAAAATCCATGATGCATATATGTTCAATCTATATAAACACAAGTTATTCAATGGCAAATTCTAGTGTTGAAACCTTTAGTATTCATAAACCTTAGATAACATATCAAAATCTCAAGTATCTTCATTGAATAAAAATTTATAAAGATTTCATTATATCATGCTTGTACTATTATATCTAGTGGAGCTAACTTGAAAAGCATGTATAACATTACCAATTGACTACCAATCCATGGCATAGTGATATTTCCCCTTACTATCACAGGTAATACCAATGGACTACCGATCCATGGGATAGCAATATTTCCCCCTTACCATCATGGACAACAATTGGGTAACTAACCCGTCTCATATACAAATGGTCCAGTGCACTCAACCACTGACCTCATAACGCTTGTGCCGTCCCCAGCCACAAGGTTAGAACCATTTCCCTCTCTGCTAGCTAGGGCAATACTATTGTGCACAATGTCTAGTGAATATTGTCACTGGTTTAGGTTTTTCCTTAAGTGCTCCACACTAAGGCATTTTATATCCATTTATATATAGCATCTCATTGTATCTTTAAATTATAAGGCATGTGGTTTCAACCACATTGCCATCCAACACATTCATGTCCACAATCCTTTTCAATATTCATGTACGTGCATATTTGTAAGCAACATAAAGACATTTATATATTTTCATGAACCACATACAACTTGAATATAACAAATTTTTATACATTTCATGTATAGCTTTCATTTTGAACATAAACCATATCAAACAATAAAAGGCTCATTCCCATGCATAGCTTCCAAAACATTTAATTCACAACATTCAAAACCTTTCATGCCTTTATTAAAACATTTAAATGTAATCCCTCACCTTAGTGTTATCTCTATTATCACAACCTGGTACTCTCTTCGAGCCCGTGACAATCACCGCAATGTCTTGATAGACATTCCTTACCCGAAATGTCAACCGAAACCTCGCAAGGCTTTAACATCAATTTTGCACCTTCCCCATGAGGAACAATTACTAAATATCATGTTTTAAAGGAATATAGACTATTTTCAAATCGAAGACAGTCAAAAAGTAATTTCTATTGCACATGGGTATTTTGGTCATTTCACCCAAAAATTTTGAAACTTGCTAAAAATATAGGATATAAATGAAAAATATATATTTCATATCTAAAAATGAATTTAGTAATCCAAATCATCCATTTAAAATGAAATTATGGCTAATCAAGCTAAATAAAAATATTGAATAAAAATATTCCATTTTTATATAAAACAAAATTTATAGAATCATACGTAAACAGTTATTGTAACGTAATAACAAAATAAATTCATATATATAATAGCACACTACACCAGGGTATACAAAATATTCTACAATGACATGTGAGCCCCAAAATAACAAAAATAAACAGAACTGTAGGCCTACGATTTCTAAGGATGCGAAACCAACAGCGAACCCTCGACAAAATCGGCTATCTACAGACTGCTTTGAGCCTGAAATGGGTGAAAGAAAGGTGGTGAGGTTTTATAAACCCAATGAGTAATCAAAGATCTTCTATAACATCTAAAGCCGAGTAAATGGAGACAATTAAAACATTTCATCATAACATGCTTCATAACATTAAAACTCATTGCAATCCATATAAAACAATTACAATTCATTAAAATAATCAACAAGGCTTATGACTCTCTTAAAAACTTGGCTCGTGCCAAAACTCGTACTCGGTGACACCTTGGCCCGAGCATCCAACCGAATCCGCCAAGGCTGTTAACACGACATAAACACATAAAACATGTTTTTACGTTTAAAAACATAGTCGTTCCTTGGCGTTGGTTGAGTTTCACCTTCACGTGGTAGTTTAGCATGAAGTGAACTCTAAACTACCTTAGGAGATACCCTTCACGCCTTTCATACTAAGGTAAAATATAACGGGGTTTACCGTGCCTCTCTAATAGTCCGGTCTACGAAAACCCTCCCACTGCAGTAAGCTAATCAAATAACCCACCAAATTAATAAAATTTTGACAGCATGACATGGCTAATATGATATTACATAGCCTGTCAAGGTAAAACAAAATAGTTCATATATTCCACACAACCACAAATCCAACCATTCATGTCATCACATTGTCATAAGCCATCAATTCAAACCTTATATCAATTACAAATCTTGTTATGCCGAAACATTCATTACAAAGCAGGGTCGGCATAACGAGCAATAGTCAAAACATATATATATATATATATAATACCAGTATATAGTCTCCACTTACTCAATTTCCAAAACCAGCATTCAATTTCAAAACAATTTATGAATCTTATTTCATTTAACCAACATTTCAATTGTAAAATATAAGAATTCACAGTTTAAGTTCATTATCTTTTAAAATCATAAAAATGAGTATAAACTACTTTAGATAATTAAGATGATACTCTGTTTACTCACTATAATGGGAGTACTCCTACTTCTAGTCTTCGGGTACGATATCCTTACCCTTACTAGAGAGCTCACCACCTATACATAATACACAACAAGTAATTCAATACATTTATGCCAAACTGTTATAAAACTATTTCAGGCTCTATATGAATGCATGAAATTGAATAAGAAAAGTTCGAATAATCACTTAAAGACGGTGTTCTACGTAGGTTCAATTATTATCAGACTGAAATAATGTTCGACCTAACTCGAACTATACACTGTTGAATTAACCAAAAAATTTGATTCAACTCCAAATATATTCATTGCACTTCCGATACTCCAAATGCACCCAAAGTACCTTAATGAACTTGATTGTAACTTAAATTATCATATCTGAAATTCATTCTGATTCCGAACTAACGTGCTAATCATTATTTACACAGTCCAATAAGTCCATATATATCATTAGAAATCAAATCCAAGTCCATTTACTATGATTTTCTCATTATCATTCAAGTAATTTACTAGAAGAACTATACTTTTCGATAACCTTTGTCGATATCCGACACCATAAATCATCAAATACGAGCTAATTAATATAAATTATAACAAAATCCATCATCAACATATCCCTTATAAGATTCGGCCAAAGAGGGTTTGTTGCAGGGCATGTGATTTTCATGCTTGTTTTTTATACTAAATATCACAAAACAACTAAAACACCTAGATAGCATGAAATCTAACAAAACCCACCATCAAACCCCACCCCCCCCCCCCCCTTAGGTTTAGCCAGCATGAATTCCTTCATGAAAACTTGGGTTTCAACCATAGAAAATGAAAAAGAAAGCATGGGAAAGGTAGATTTTAAGCTAAATCGTGAAATCTTACCTCAGATCATGTCGTTTTTCGATAATCCAATGAATTTCTCTTGAATTTTCTTTCTTTTCTATTCTTGCACGGCAATGGTTTTCTTTGGCTTGCACGACAATGAGAGAGTGAAATGGGAAAGGTTTATGCTGGTTTATAAAGGAAATTATAAAAGAATTAAAGCTTGACACATGTCAACGTGTGATTGATCCATGGTTAAAACTTAACTATTAAGCATTTTCTTACCACCACATATAATTTCTTAATTATCCAAGGTATAAAATGATAATAGGTGAAATTCATGGGCTTGACAAGTGTCATGGTGGTGTAAAATTTTAAGAATTCCAATTACATCCTCGTGGACACGTGAAATGACTGTTTTACCCTTATGCTCGAACAAATGTCGAAATTGAAATTTTTTCACTTCTCAAATTCAAATTATGTTCCAAATAGTCAAACTTGGTCAAAAATCTTATCCAACATTCCAATTTTGTCTTCGGGTGGCAAAATGACCATTTTGCCCCTACGTTATGAAAATTCTCGATTTGACTTCAAATCAATTCTTGAACTCTGAATCACCATATTAAGACATTCTAAGATTCAATAACTCTCAAATACATTCTAAAATATCTATTCAAACTAGTTCAAGGCTTTAATCGACTTAATTATACTACTAGGTATGATATTGACTTTTAACGATTTTTCGAGGCATCCCAATATGCAGACATGTTATCATGTACATGAATGACATGACAAGTTGTCACGACCCAATTCCCGGGCCGTGATCGGTGCATAGACCCAATGAGCATAGCTCATCAAGCCCAAGCAAGCCTATTTTCATTTACTTTACTCCACATATGATCGTGTGAGGCATCCACACGCAATGCACCCAGTGCACACAAAGCCAACTCATAATGACATTATAGATAAAATATACACATACATACCGGTCAAACATAAAATTTGATAATATACATTACATGTACATAATCACAATACAAAAAGCCCATGACTTCCAACAGAGAATTTACAAGAAAAACGGGCAACTATTGAATGTCGGATACCTACTAGGAGACGAACTACAGTGATCCCGTGATCTAGGATTCTACAATCTCCTGATCTGAAAACATGAATTTTTGAAAATTGTGAGTACAAAAATCAGTGAGCGAACATTAGGTGGGAACAAGCAATAATATCCAAGAAGGATTTTTAAACCATGATGCACACATTTGGAACAAAACCATTTTGATTCAATTCAGTATTAAACCCTTTCCCCCAATTGAAATTAATTTACAATGAAAGGGTACTCAAATTCACACATATACTCACATAGATAAACACAAATATCACCACTATCTCACCAACTCATGTGCAACCCCCATATCGCGCACATAGCTAAAGTTATTGTGTGCATCCCCCCACATCGTGCACAGGCAAATCATCCTTCATATATCCGCACCCATCATCACTGACATGTGCTCCCCCACATCGTGCACATGTACAGTTATAATTATCACACAATATTATTTGTCAATGCATATCACACATACACACATATATAGCAGCATATTATAGGGGCAAATGAATTCATGCCTTTATGCATATCACAATTCACACATCAAAACATTTTTATCAAGGGCTTGTTCTTTGGCACGTATTTTAAGAAATTTGAATAAAATCATTCAGATTATCCATCTCAATACATGTACATTTCCCAAAACAATTTGAAATACAAGTTCACTCACAGTTGTCGAAAATCCAGATTTTGGGTGCACTCAGACTAATAGTCCTCAAGCGCGATTCCTTTGCCTTTTTCGGACGTCTCACCACCTTGACAATAACAAAGTCGAGGAATTTACTATATTGTCCCTAAATTGATATAAACTAACTTAAATTACTAATGCATGATATGCAAATGCAAAACTGTGTCCAAATATCGCTTAATCGCGGTATCTACTAAATTCGACTGATTACCCGATTAATTGACAATTATGTCCAAATCACCTCCAAATTACTTCATTCCTCCTCTAATATCTTAATTCACCAATCACATTTCAAATAACTAAATTTCAGCATTGAAATCCCTCAATTCTTTCAGGTAAAAATTCGGTCATTACGGTGTACTTACACTGTGATTTTTCCTAATCACTTTTCTCACTTAATTCATTATTTTTCCAAGCCATTTTTCTTGAAATGCAACCAATCCCTCATTGATATTCAGCCTACATGGTTCGACCAATGAAGAACCCTAAAGAGAATTAATTTTTTTTCTTATGGCTTTGTTTATAAATATGCTCAACTACCTCTAAACATCAACATAGTCCAAAATCAAGCCAATCCAATATCAATTTCTCTTCCATACCCATTTTTTAGAATTGAATTCATCATGATAACTCAATATTCAACTATGGAAATAAAGAAATAATGCATGGGTACGCTAGGTATCAAGGAGAATTAAAGAAATTCTAACTTACCTAGCTTGTTTCCTTGATTTCTTTCACTTTCTCTTTGATTTTTCACCTAGGTTTTCTTGTTTTTTCCTTTGTTCTTGTTGCTGGTTGCTTAGGCCAAATATGGTGAGAGAAAATGGGTTTTATGGCTGATTTTTATGCTTTAATATTAAAATATTAAAGCTTGACACATGGCATAAAGCCATTGGTCCATTTTTTTAATTATTTGACTTTTTCTATTGAATTTTCCACCACAATTAATCTTATATTTATCCAATCCTACCACAAATAAAATCCCTTGGTCTTGACAAGTGCTAGGACGAAAAATTTACCGATTTGCCCCCGGGGAGAAAAAATTACGATTTTGCCCCTATACTCCGAAATATATTGGAATTACATTATTTATACTTTTCAACCTCAAATAACACTAACATTGATCAATCTTAATCAAATGAAGCCAAAATCTTTTCTAAAAAATTGTCGTTTGGTCCTCTAGTGGTAAGATTACCATTTTGCCCTTGTGCTCCAAAAATACCGAGAATCACAATTTTTCACTACTAAACTTCATTTTATACTCCAATAATCATAATTATATTTCATATAATTATTTTTGGTCAAATGTGATCAAATTTTTACTAAAAATCTCCATTTTATCGTCAAATGGCAAAATGACCGTTTTGTCCCTAATTGGTCAATTTTCCCGATTGACTCCAAACTGGACCTTGAACTCCGAATCACTATTCTAAGTCATTCTGTGAGTTTTAAAATTTTCAAATTCCTCTTAGAATTTCTATTAAACTAGTTCAAGACTCGATTTAACTTGGTTGTACCATTTAGTACAATATTGTCTTTTAATCAAACTTGATAGGGTCTCACACAATTATATATAATAGGGCTGGGCTTGACATCTATACTAACAACAGCACTTAGTTAGCTCCTCTAGCTAAAGGGCCTTGAGTTCCAATAGTATCTATAACAACCAAAAGCACATAATCAACACATATAATACAATAAAAACATTTACTTTTCTACAAACTCATTAAACCCATCTTTTTACCTACAATCTCATGGTCATCCATAATACCCATTTCCCTAAATTTGTTCTCTATACTTCCACATATACTCATTTCTTGTTCAAGCTCATCTAGATTAAGCCAATAATTCATTTTAAATCATATCATAACTCACAATCACCTTCTTCAACTCATAACCAATTCATAACTTAGGGTTTTTTTCTTGAAACCCATTTTCACATACATTCTTCTAGTAAAATTAAAATATGTTTATAACCTCAACATTCTCTTTCTACCCCATTAGTAAATAGAGGTTCTCTTTAAACATTTCCATACATTTTCCATTCCCATTTACATATTCAAATTTTAGAGAGAAAAAAACATTGCCTTGGTGAGTTGATGGAAACTTGATTTAAGTGAGAAAAACCACCCAAAAACCTTCAAATTGAGGGCTTAAACCTAGGCTTGAAGGTGGCAAGAGGAAAGAAAAAAAGAGCGACATTTTTTTGTGAAGAAAGAAATAAAGGAAAAACCCTCTAATTAGAGCCTTAAAGCTTTTTTTTTATACATGAAATGGCTCAGGGATCAACCTTTTAATCCTCAAGGGTCAATCCCGAAGTTTTAAAATGTTTTGTTTTGTAGAGGTGTTTCTAGAGATTGACTTTTTAATCATGGAGGGTTGACCCCCACAAAATAGAATGCCTTTCAAGTATTTTGTTTATCAGGGATCAACCTTTCTCCCCTTTGGGGTCAATCTTTACAAAACAGAATGCCTTTCAAGCATTTTATTAACTAGGGATAAACTTTTTTACCCTTGGGGGTTAATCCTTGCTTTCCAAAATGCAAAGATTGGGATCCAAACTCCTAGAAATCAATCCTTCACGCTTTAACTTGTTAGAATGTTCCTTTTTAATCTTGATTTCCTTCCTATTTTTCTTTTAGACATTTAAAACTCAAAATTTTAGATCTCTAAGGATACAAAGTGAAGTTTTTTACATTAAGGAAACATTCTTAAGCTTAACAAGTAAACTTATTCTTTCATTTTAATTTTAATAAAAATTTTTAAACCTTCACATTCTTCCCCCATAAGAAAATTTAATCCCCAAAATTTAAATCTAAGTAATAAGCAACATACCTCTATGCTTCAAAAAGATGTAGGTACTACCTTTACCAACGCTAATTTCTTAGAGCGGGCTTCTCCAAATTGTCTATTCAAGACTTTTATTACCTTATACTCAAAAACATCTAAAGGTATAATATTTATTTTAGGCTTATTATCTGTGCTTGCCCAATTTCATGATAGTTTAACATGTTCGGTACAAGCAAGAATCACAAGCAGGACTCTAGCCACGAACCCTACTTACCACCATACTTATCTAGCGATAATAGATAATAACTACTATAGCATTTATAGGTGGGGCACTACCATCGTCTCTACCAACCTCTTATCAGAGTGTTCCATTTTAGAACCCATTTATCGATGATCATGCACAAAATCATGTGTTGTCAAGACACCTATATTTTGAGCAATATCATAAAAGGACAACATTCCTCATTTTCATCAAACCATCTACTATATAAAGATTATAACAACTTTTCAATTCTACTTATCTCTCTTGGATCCAAAGCCATCATTACTTATTTAGGGTTCTAATCAGCGTATTCGTGAAGTCCATAGTAATTCATTCTTGACTCTATTTTGGAACAAGTTAAGTTTCAATATCCATGTCAATTTTTGGTTGTCAAACTTAGTTTACCATCATGTCCAATTTTTGCTAGTAACTGTATCATAATTCATGTCCAATTCAAAGTATTCTTTAAATATCTATATATTTTTGTACTAGCTAAATAGGTCTCATCATTGTAGTAACAAGTTATTCCTAGGATCTTTCGCACAACTTCGAACATAATTTACACCACCAACCCCAAGGAAATATAACTCTACATGATCTATTCTCATAGTCTCGTTCTTTTCCTCATGACCTTTCCACGTGGCTTTACATTCAGTAGTCAATCTAGCATGGTTACTATTTCCCTTACTACTAAGACCAACATAACTGAGGTGTCAATGTTTTTCCTTTTAGATATGCTCTCTATAAGTTTAATATCAACTTGCCATTCATACATCATGCACAATCGATGCATTTTTAGAAGAGACGTTGATCCCAAGGTATAATTTTTCACTAAATTCCATGTGCCCTAAACATGCGTAATACATATACCTTAATCATAATTTGTCACTTTACATCAAATGACCTTAGCTTTGTGTGGCTATCATATCTTTTTAACGTACTCACATGACCATACATCACAACTCACAACTGATCTCGATCTTTGAAGTCTTACGTGTCGAACCCATGAACTCTCCATACTTAGAAATCAACCATCATTTAGTGACAACTGCTTGGATACGACAATAATAATTTTAAAATTTGAACTTATTTAACCCATTCCCCTAATCTATGCTTTAATATCTTTCTCAATTGCAATCTCGCAAAATGTCAAAATTTCCTTTTGGGAACAAGAACGAGTTCAAAAAGTTCCTAATGAGGTCCATCAACATTAGAATGTAATAGAAAGGGTAGTACAAAGAAGATTTTGGAGTTGAATACGGTTAATACTAGTTGCATTCAAGATAGAGATAAAAGAAGGCATATTGAGACAATTGTTAGTGTTAGTGTAGTAAGCTCAATGCAACAAATACTAAGAAGTTGTGAATTGGTATTTTTTTTTTTTTTGCAAACTCAAAGAAAAATAATCCCTTTTTGAAAAATAATTTTTCTTCTTGTGTCAAAAACAAAGTAAGTGATTTTTCTTTAAAGCAAGCATCAACAATAAATCACAAGGCATAAAAACAAATCAAGATACAAGGATTTTATAATGGTTTGGCTTTCTCAAGTGCCTGCATCCACTCTTCTGGCTCGCTAAGGAATTTTCATTCCACTAAATTGATTTTTGCTTTTTAACAGGATCAAGCGATAACCCTTACACAATCTTCAAAGGGATTTTTTCTTTTTAAAAGGATCAAACGATAACCCTTACACCAGATTTTTCATGTGATCAAGCGATAACCTTTACACAATTCATAAAAGGATTCTTGCTTTTTAATAAGACCAAGTGATAACCCTTACACTAACTTTTCAAAGTTCAGTTAGAACCTTTACAAATATGTGTACAAAGGAGTAATAACAAAGATTTGCCTTACAAAGGCTGAGTGCTAAAGGTTTAAGCTTGGGTATGAAGAGAAGAATTGATCTCACAAATGTTAGCTTTGCAAGTGAGTGAGCTTGAGTGGTTTTTTGGGTACTTGTTAAAAGACTATAAATGAATGCTAAAAAGAAACGATAAAGTTAAGGGCCTCTCTAGGGCTTTCCATTTTGGTGTTGTCTTTTTTTACTTCAAAATGAGTTAAGGGAAGCCTTTTGATAGTCTCAAAGATGTTTAGAGCCATAAGACAAAAGTTTGAAATAAATCTAGCCATTGCTAAAGTTTAAGGGTCGACTACCATGCTTCTAAGGTCGAATATGGTTCTCCAAAATCATGAATTAAGGCTTCCATACTCATCTCTTGAGGACTTCTATTAAATCTGCTTTTAAATGCTTGTGATTTTCAAAGTCTGGCTTGGTGCAGTCAACTACAAGTGTTTAACGGTCAACTATGGCTTCTCAAATCATCAATTTTTGCAAGTGTTCTACCTCAAGAATGACTACAACTTCATCAAGGTAGATTATGTTGTCTAAAAGTTGAATTGTGCTTGCATTCTACTTTAAGGTCGACTATAGCTTTTATAAGTTCAACTATGGCTTTATACTTTTGTGATTTTTCAACCAATCTTGCCACAGGGTTGACTATGCCTTATGTACTTCACAATTCTTCAGCCATTCTTCAACCATCCTACAATAAGGTCAATTAGAGCTTCTTTAGGGTCAACTTTTGCCATATGTCTTCAAGATTTCATGACTTTTTTGCTCTTCACTTCAGCGATTTCTTCCATGCTTCTTTCATATAATCAAGTATCAATCAAAAACATGTTTGGTTTATATTTACTTAGCTAAATTGTCACGACCCGGAACTCCCATCGAGCCCGCAACAACAGCCGCGACGTCTCGATAGGTATTCATACCTCGAATACTGACCGAAACCCCGCAAGGCTATCGTATCAGTTTTCTTACCTCCCCTGTGAGCGACAGTCGTCAAACATCACGTTTTAAATAGTCACTAGCCATTTTCAAATTATAGTGACCAGAAAATAATTCTCGACTCACAGGGGCATTTCAGTCATTTTCGTTGAAAAATTTCAAATCCAGATAATTATGTGGAAAATACATGGAACACACATATTTCAAAATCAGAAACATGTTTCGTTAACTAAAACATTCATTTTGAATGAAATAGAAATTATCAAAATATAATAAAAATAATTAATAAAACATCACAATTTCTTATAAAACAATATTTAGAAAGTGTTTGGTAAATAAGTTTTATAGGATAAACACAAAATAAAATCATACATATTGAAATATAAATAAACAGAGTACACAGTACATTTACAGTGACTCGTGGACCCATGAATATACAAAAGTAAAGAGGACAGAAACCTACTGTTGATGAGGTTGCAAAATCAACTGTCGTCCTCAGCAAACACAGCTATCTACAAACTAGTTTGGGCCTGAAATGTGGAGAGGAGAGTGGTGAGTTTACACAACTCAGTGAGTAAACAAATATCTCCTAAAAAATCTAAAGGCGAGTAATATGAGACAATGAAAACTTTTCATCTCAAAGGGTTTCATAACATGAAACCTTATTTAAATTAATTCGATCAAATTCATTTCACCCAAATATTAATAATAATACTAATAGGGCTTACGATTTATTAAAAATTGTGGCTCATGCCATAAAAATTCATACTCAGGGATAGCTTGGCCGAGGCATCTAACCGAGTCCGCCAAGGCTGTTCAAATTATTCAATACTCAGTCGTACCTTGGTGTTAGCTGAGTTTGCCTTCACGTGGTGGTTTGCGTGAAGTGAACTCTGTCATATCTCAAGACAATCCTGTATGCCTCTACAACCGAAATAAAGATATATAGGGGGTTTTACCGTGCCACCTCTAAATAGGCTGGCCCACGGAAACCTGTCTACTACAGTAGATAACAATCCACCAAATTAACAAAATTTTAGCAGCATGACTAGGCTATTTTATTACTCACCAGCCTGCACGGCAAACAGCATAGCATATATTTTCCAACACAATAAACCAGCAGCCAATCATGCCACATTTTCATAAGCTATATTAATTTAAAAATACAATTTATCATGCAACAAACAGTGGTCTCCCAATACTCTATTTTTCAAAATCACGGTAGATTTCTAAATAATTTATGACATAATTTCATTGAAACCCATTTATTTATAAAACATAAAAATTCATCTTTAAAATTCATTTATCGTAAAATTCACCAAAAATAGATAAAAATCACTTCAGATAATTAAGGAGAAAGTATGTTCACTAATTGTTTTCAAAAGTCTGGATTTCGAATGTACTCGGACTACTGATCCTCAAGCGAAATCTCCTTGCCTTTTTCGGAGGACTCACCACCTAAACACAGTGTACAATCAAAATATTTACTACATTGATGCTAAATTAAAACAAACTAACCTAGACTCTATGCTTATGCATGATATGAAATGCAAAATGTCTAAATTTTGCCTAAACATTGTATTGGCCTATTTTGGTCTTTTACTCGATAAATTGATATACGCGTCCGATTTAGCTCCAATCAACTCCATTTCTTTTCTAATGTTTCAAATCACCAATGTCAAGCTAAACACCTTAAAATTTAGCAAAGCCACATTCATATTCCTTCTTGGAAAATTCAACCAAAATGGTGCACTAACACCGTAATTTTTCCTATTTAATATTCTCTCCATAATTCTTCATTTTCTAACTAATTCTCTTCAAATAAAAATCAATCCATCACTCCCACACTCCAAGCAAGGTTCAGCCATTGAAGAACACTAAGGAGAATCAATTTTTTTCTTGTTGTTTTGCTTACTAACATGCTAAACTAACTAAATTCACTAACATAACTCAAAATCAAATCAATCTAACATCATTTCTCTGTCCATACCCATTTGACCAGCCATGGTTTCCCCATGAAAACATGCATTTTAACCATGGAAATAAGGGAAAATGCATAAAGAAGATAGATTTCAAACTTAACCTAATAAATCTTACCTTTTTCTCTTGATTTTTCTTGAAAAATCACACTTTTTCTTGAATTTTTGGCACCTAGGGTTTATGGTTTTATTTTCTTTCCTTTTCTTCTCCTTTTTCCTCTCTTGGCCGACCATGATGAGAGAGAAATGGGCTGATTTGTGCCATTTTATAAGGAAATAATAAAATATCAAAAGCTTGACATATGGCACCATTTTATTGGCCATATTTTAAATATTAAAAAATTTAATCTTTTTATCTCCACCACACATATTTTCTCACTTATCCATAGCATAAAAATCAATGGATGATATCCATAGGCTTCACAAGTGTTGGTGGTGTAAAATTACAATTTTGCCCCTAGAGTGGTAAAATTACCGTTTTGTTCCTATACTCCAAAAATATCGAGAATTAAAAATCTTTCATTGCTAAACCTCATATTATACTCCACATAACCAATCTTGATTAAATATGATCAAAATCTTTTATAAAAATCTCCATTTTGTCCTTAAATGGTAAAATGACCATTTTGCCCATGATCGATCAATTTTCTCGATTGACTCCAAATCGAACCTCGAACTTCAAATTGCCATTTTTAGTCATCCCTAGACAGTGAAATTCCCAATTTCACTGTCAAATCCCTATTTCAACTAGTTCAAGGTTTAAATTGACTTAGTTGTACTTCTAACTACAATATCGGCTTTTATCTACGTTTTCGAGATATTTTAGTTTACAGGTATGATGTCACATATATAAATGTCATGTCAGATATTTTAGGGCTTGGCTTGACATGAATATTGAATGTTTTGAAAAACTTTGGGATGCTTTCTAATCATGAATTTGCTTTTCAAACATTTGTATGATCATAGGAAGATGAAAATTTGATATTAGACAATTTCAAATGCTTAAGATCAAAAACAAGATATCATGCAATTTTGTAAAATTATAACATAAGATATTCAATGCAAACAATTAACTTTACAAATAATCCTTATTTTGAAATGACAAAAGAAAATGATCAAAACATAAGTATTAAAAGGGTTTTATGGTTCTTAAACATCTATATGAAAAATGGCTAAGTGTTTGAAACTCAAAATGCCTTAGGAACTGTCACACAACACTAAGATATCAAGAGATTTTGGGTAAGCATCGAGACCTCAAGCTTAAAATGCCTTAGAAACAACCTAAGGAAGAAGAAGTATTGAGACATTCCTTGAAGGTATCGAGACATCGCCCCAACTGTTCAAAATTCTAGAAGATAAGTGTTGATGTATCGAGACCAACACTTAAAGTATTGAGACATCACTTTAGAAATTTAAAATACCAAAAGACAAGTGCTGATATGTCAAAACCATGCTTTAAAGTATCGAGACTTCACCTTCGGACTTTAAATTCCAAAGAACTTATGCTAAAGTATTAAAACTTCCACAAGATGTATTGAGACCTCATCTTTAGAACTTTAAATCCTAGAATTCAAGTGTCCAAGTATCGAGACCTACTTGCAAAGTATCGAGACATCAGTTCCAGACTTCAATTTCTAGAGAACAAGTGTACAAGTATCAGGACTAAGTCTAATGTATCAAGACATGCTTTAATTAGAGAAAATGCCAAAGATGAACGAGTATCAAGACATACAATAGAAGTATCAAGGCCTCAATTGAATCTAACATTTAAATTATCGAGACTTATATCGAAGGTATCGATGCCTCATATCAGACAAGCCAAAAAAAGACACATATAACGGTTACTTTTTGAAACACAAATCCCTGAATGGTTATTTTTAGGCAGTTAAGTATAAATAAAGGTCTGTGGCATGAATTTTAAGAGAGAGAACTCCTAGAGAATAATTTCCAAGCTAGAATGAAAGATCAAATAGCAAATTCCTTAAGAATCACTCTCAAAATCAAGTGTTCCTCATTTAAGCTTCATTAAGCCTTAAGTTCTTATACTTCTTTGTTAAGCCTTCATTCTATCTTTGTAATCATTGTTTCATTTAGCTATTTTAAAGGCATTTAAACTCACTCATTATCATCTTTGTACTCTATTGTAAAGGTTATACTTTAACCTAGAAAGGTAATGTTGTTATTAGTAGTTTTACCTTAACCAAGTGAAAAGGTAAAAGGGTTAATTTTTATCCTTGAAAAACTATTGTAAAGCTTAAGTCTAAGCCTAGAACAAACTAGTTTGTAAAGGTTATACTTGAACCTTTAAAAAGTATTGTCATAGTGGATTTTAAACTTTTTATTGAGTTAAGGGAAAAAACGTAGGCATTGAGGTTGAACCTCTATAAATCTTTGTGTCTTCTACTTGTTCTTTAAAATTGCTCTTCATTTTTATTGATTTCTTTAATTCATTTTTAAAACACATGTAAAATTTTTTCTACAATTTTTATTCATTGTGTTCAAAGAAGTCATTCATTTTTACTTAGTTTAAAAATCATTCTTTAAAGATTTCAAAAGAATTTTTAAAATATTCAATTCACCCCCTATTAAGCTAATACTTTTAAGCTAAGATTCTAACAACGGTTTATATTCTAATAACCATAAAAAAAGATATTCTTGTTCATATGCCATTTGGAGAACAAGAACAATTTCTTGATGAGGTTCCTCAACACTAGAATGTAGTAGAATGGGTAGTACAAAGAAGATCCACATGGACAAAGAAGCCTACTCTTTCCTTAAACATCTATGAATTCTATCTTGGAGAGGATGATTATGATATTAGCTATGTAGTTGATGTAGTAACTTTTCTTAAAGTTGTTTCTAGCCTTGATCATATTTGTGGTGGGATATAATAAAGGATGAAATGCAATCTTTGTCAAACAATAAAGTGTGGCAACTCATTGAGCCATTTGAAAATTGCAAATCCATTGGTTGTAAATAGGTGTACAAAACCGCCAAAAAATTCCAAAGGAAATATTAAAAGGTTTAAAGACAAATTAGTTGTCAAAGGTTTTACATTTAGAAGGCTTTGGTTACAATCAAACATTTTCTCTTGTTTCCTCTAAGGATGTTTTTTAAACAACTATGACACTAGTTGCTCATTATGATTTAGAGTTACAACAAATGGATGTTAAAACTGACTTTTTGAATAGAATTCTTATTGAAAAGGTCTATGTGTTGCAACGTGTAGACTAGAAAAGTCTAAGTATGGGTTCAAACAAGCTTTTTGCTAATGGTACCTTAAATTTGATGATGCGATCACCTCTTTCAATTTTTTTTTAGAACAAGGTTGACAGATAGATATATCTCAAAATCAAGGTGAGCAATTTTGTCTTTCATAATTTGTATATTGACAATGTCTTCCTTGCTACTAGTGATTTAGGCATGTTGTAAGAGACTAAGAAGTTAGTTTTTAGGCGATTTGGCATGAAAAAACTTAAGGAAGCATCATATGTCTTTGGATATAATTTATAAAGATAGATCTCGTCACTTAATGAGACTCTCTCAATGTGCATATGTTGATCGAGTGTTGAATAAATTTTCTATGGTTGATTGTAAAAGTAGGGAAAAGCTAGTTGTTAACGATGACATATCAAACTTCTCACAATATCCTAAAAATAATATTGAGAGAGAATTTATGAAAACGATACCATATATTAATGCAATAGGGAGCTTGATATAAGCTCATGTGTGTAAGTGACCTAACATTTCTTTTGCAATAGGTCTTTTAGTGAGATATTTGTCTAATCTTGGTAAAGATCATTAGAAGCCATAAAGAAGGTGGTGACATATTTAAAGACAATTAAGGCTTATATGTTAGTTTTTGTCACAGCCCAAACTTCGGGCCATGACCGGTACATGGGCCCAATGGGCATAGCCCACTAAGCCCAAGCAAGCCTTTTTCAGTAATCATGTTCAACATTTCATAAATCTTGCATTACCATTCCTAAACCACAATTCATAATTCATAACTCAATGTATTTCAGTACATAACATGTATACCACATAGTTATATTTGTATTATCTCATAGAGACATCATCAATCCAACATATATATATATATATACTTCACTTATAACAAGACTCCTAGTAGTTTACATTACATACATTTGAACACAAACAAAAGACTCTCAACCGTCAACAGAGTGACTTTGAATAAAGGCACAGCTACTGAAATGCCATAGTACCTACCAAAAGACAAGCATGCATGGACGACCTGGTCTAGGTCCCAATTGCCTCTAAATCTGAAAATATGAAGTTTAAAAACATGAGTATAAAACTCAATGAGTGAACATAGGAAGGGAACACGTAATGATAAGGAAAATTTGAAAATCATGATGCACTTGTTTTGAAAACAATGCAATTTAGTTTAACCTCTTACTAAAACCCTTTATTTCAAACATCGATTAGTAAACTCTTAGTGTTGCAAAAACCCATGCTCAATCATGAAGATAAAGGAGTGAAGAAAAAATTATATTAGAACTAAGCAAGGTAGCAACGTGACAGCACATTTCTCGCAGCAGTGAAAGGCATTCTTGGTTTGCATATATTTTGATTTTTCAAGTATATTTCTCACTACAGAAGTCCAATTAACATTATTTTTAAACCATTAGAAAGCTAAGAGGCTGGGATACAACTTTGGTGTTGACCACTTTGCCCAGTTCTAACTGGAAGGTGGCTAAAATATTTTTCAATGTGAAAGCACTTTCACTATAGTAGAAAGGTACTCTAGGTTTGCATGTGGTTTAGTTTTTCAAGCATATCTCACACTACAGAGGTTCAATTGACATGATTTTTGGACCATTAGAAAGATAAGAGACTGGACTACAACTTTAGTGTTTTCCACTTTACCCAATTATAACCGAAAGATAGTCAAAAGAAATTTTTAATTTAAAAGTAGGGCACAGGACTCTAGAACCACCAGAGAGTTTCTGGTTGTAGCCAAAAACAGTCTTACTGCAGCCAAAAACAAGGCATAAAAAAAAGTTTTTATTGAATACAAAGGAAACCCTTTTTGCTGCAATAAACTCAAATTAAAATATTTAGCATTTCCCAAGGTACAACATGCATGATTCACATACATTACAACCATAAACCATATTCATAAACTTTCTATTTCATAAATATATTTACACATATATAACCACAAGTATCACCACCACATTACCAGCTCATGTGCAAACCCCACATCGCGCACAACTAATGTCTTCCTCCACACTCCCACACCTTGTCATCACCGGTATGTGCATCCCCTCAAATCGTGCACACGCACGGTTATATTTAGTCATCACCGGCATATGCATCCCCCCACATCGTGCACACGCACGGTTACATCAATTACACAAAATTACTTAACAATACATAACATATTTTCTTATATACATATCAGCATCATATAGAGGTATATAGATTCATCACAATCATGTTCCACATCACAAAAACATTTCACTAAAGGCTTGTTCCCATGCATTTTTATAGAAAAACAATTAAAATGTCTCAATCAACCACATATGCCTGAATCCCAAAACATTTTATGCAAGTTCACTCACCAGTCTTGTTGATTCTTTTGCTTGACTCTAACTTCAACTAATGCTCCAAATGGACATGTGATGCCTTGTTGGAACCTATCACACACAATGGCATCACAAACTAACTCAATTCACATAACCATAATTCTAAAAGCTATTGCCTAAATCATGTTCTACTAATTATTCCTAACTAGCTTCCAACACCATTAAGTGGTTATCTATTCTCTCCACCCTAGTATCACTAGAAATAAATAAACAAACCTCAATAATAAAACAACTCACAACTCCAATTACTAGCCATTATCAAGAACTTAAAAATTCAACTCAATTTCATTACTCTCCTTGATAATTTGGTAATTGAATTCCTTCTCAAGAATACTCAAGCTATCAAGGAAAATCCCTCATTATCTCTCTAAATTTCCAACTAGTGAGAAAAAGTATTATGGAAAGACTTTTAAGGGTTTTAAGGGGAAAGAGTAAGAGATCACAAAAAGTTCTATTGAAAAATGCATAAAAGCATGAAAATTTGGATTAACTTGAGAAAATCTATGGAGGTTTGGAAGCAAGCTCCCATGGAAGGTTAGAAAACGTAAGAAATGAAGAAGAAGAAGAAGAAAAAGTGCTGAAAATTTGAAGAAGCTGCTGGAAAAAGGAGATATCTATAGCTAAAGTTGACTACAGTTTCATTTATTTACAAAAATACCATTCACTAGTTGACTTTGCCTTCTTTCTTTCTTTTGATTCAACTTTTTACTCTTTTAACACTAAGACAAAGTCTATAATAGTCTAGAAATACTCAAGCTCATGAAAACTTAAAAATTTTGACCCGAGATGAAAAATGACCATTTTACCCATGTCATAGAAATTATCATTATTTTTATCTTCTTCATTTATTTTGCCATCATAAACATCATTCATTCATTCCTTAGGCATATTTCGACCTTAATAACATCAAAAAACCCACTCGTAGGAGCTTGCCAAGAGAAATGACGAAATTACCCCTAGTCTGCATTATCGCGTCTACTTCTAGTTACATGTCTATTTAGGTTGAGATTTCATAGGTTCACTTCTGAATTACCCTTTTTAACTCGATAATTAACCTCAATTGGCATCCGTAAACTTTATTAGCCATCATATAAAAATACGGGGTGCTACAGTTTTTCATAAAGTTGAGAATCTTAAGTTTGTGGGTTATATGGATTTTGACATTGCCAACTATTTAGATGATCAAAGGTCTGCATTAAGATATATTTTTATGTTGGTCGGGGTGTAATACCTTAGAACAGTGTAAACACTTGTGATTTCATCTACTATGCAAATTGAATTTGTAACATGTCATAAAGCAACTACATAGGCTGTCTAGTTGAGAAATCTCATTAAAGAATTATCTTCGATTGACTTGATTGCCAGACCAATACAATTGTACTATGATAATGCTGCAGCAGTTATATTCACTAATAACAATAAAGGTATCACAAGGGCTAAGCATATAGAGATAAAATATTTGACAATTAAAGAACTTGTGAAAAAGGATGACATTTCAATAGAGCATATTAGGATTGATAACATGATAGTTGATATTCTAACTGAGGGACTATGACTTATCACTTTCAAGAAACATGTTTTATGATCTGAGTGTTTTAGAGTCTTTTGTTGTGCTTGGTTAGTGAGAGGATTTGATATTATTTTATTTTATGCTTTATGTGCGTGTGTCATGCATACACATATGTAGATATCATTATATCCATTTAATGATATATGTATATAATGATGTATATCATTATATATATACATGTATGTATGTATATGTCTATGTGTATGTGTGTATGCACTTGGGTTGCATTTAGTAGAGAATAAAGTGATAGGTAAATAAATACAACACATGAAATAGATCATCAAGAAGTGTTGTTGTTTGTTGTTACATTAACACATTGACTTTATGTCGATAAGATTGAGTGGTATATGTGATTATAGTTGACATTGTATCTATGTAGATGTAATTATTACTATTCTCCTATATCATAAATATTATGTCACAACCCAATTCCCAGCCATGATCGACACAATGACCAAATAGGTAAAACACATTAGATATAAGCAAGCCTCATGCATATCAGCAACTCATGGTCATGTCCATATACATAAATGTATATATATATATATATATACATATATATCATTATATCCATATAACCATTCCTAATCAATTTTACATTAATCATTCAATTGCATATTCCAAGTGCACATTCATGGTCATGAAAAAATAATCATTCATAAACATATGTAAATAAAGTGCCAATCCTTGGCTATAATTAGTTTATTTCAACACCACATAGACATATCAAAAGTAGACATGACAATAGAGCATGTCTCAACAACATAAGGGCTTTAAGCATGGGCCTCTAAGTATACCTACCAAAGTAAAGTTTGGAGACCTCTCCAACGATGGTGATCCAAGCTAATCACTGATCTAAAAACAAAAAAAAAAATTAAAAGGGTGAGTATAAAACCCAGTGAATAGATACAAAAAGGGGAACAATCTAATGCATGAGTTTTTGATGTAAAACATTTTACAATTTTAAACATTTAAAATGGATTCATAACCATGTGGTCTAAGTGAGATTCAATCAATTTTGAAACCTTTTAAAAGTTTAGAAATGAGTATGATACCAACCCATGTGAAAAGATTTAGAAAACAAAGTACATTTGCAAGTTTCACTGTAGGGATCGACACCACCCCTTCAGGCCGGGGTATGGGTCAATCCCTTTAAGGCAGAACGTTTATGTTTTTCTCAAGTTGCCAATGATTGATCCCTGGACTAGAGAGGGTCAATCTGTATCATCCAAAATGCTCTGTACCCATTCTACTTGACAAAGATCAACCCTTTTGTTTAGGAGTCGATCCGTCATTCAATATTTTCTAATTTTGCCTTACAATCTCTATGTTTTCAAAAAAAAAAAAATTAAAGCAAAGCAACACCACTCTTTCACACCATTCACTCCTTAACACATGTTATGCATAACAAGCATTCTTTAAACACTACTTTATCTAACCAAAGCATGCATCAAACAATTGAACTTTCCAAATGCAAGTTTTCAACTTAAAAATCAACCCTTTCTTAGATGTGTATTCCAACATAAACCAAGATGATCATAACAGGCATGTGTCTTCCTATTTAACACATGGCCATCTCACCGTTAAGGTCGTTCGTTGCATATAGCCACTAACGTATAATAACACTTACAAGTAAACATATGTCTTCCAATCCCCACACATGGCTACAAAACCAATTGAATGGTCATATGCCCTTCTTTCACACACATGGCCATTCCCATCAATACTAAATATATCCTATATTAGGACTTAACCAATTTATATTCATACAACACTTTGACTTTCTCATAGTGAACTTATTACTCATTTAAGGCATGAAGAATCATTTTTCTACCATGTCAATTATAAATAACCAATCTCATAAGGTTCAACAACATTCTCAAGGATGTGTACTTAACCATATTCAAGCATGTGTTGACATATTCTCAGGGTCATATTTATTATAATCAACATATCAATTATTTCAATCCCATTTGAATTTAAAACACATTTAAAAAACCTTGTTGTTTTGTCCCAATGCATAAAACCATTCATGTAGCGACCCTTCTCCGGTCACTACCGGCATCCGAGACTTCCGAGAAGACCCGTCAAGTCCCGAACAAGCCTATCTAAAATTTCCCGTCAACTAGCTAAATACAATCATCATATTATATTGGTACTTTCATATTCTAAATTAAATCATAAATATAAAAATCAATACAAACTTTTTACATTTTTATTCGCAAGTATATACACTAAAATCTATAATTTCCAAAATTTATACTTGTGATAAAATTTAGAATCCGTTTACAACTTAATAAATAAAGTACTACGACTTGACCCCTAACATGTAGGAATTTCATGTGACTAAACTCTAGACAGTGGAACGACTCGGAATAAAATGCTAGGAGATGCCTTTACCTATCCACGATGTACCGAACGCACCGATGACTACACGCTAGGCTGATCCTTGTCTGCAAAAGAGAAATAAAGGGGTATGAGTCTCATAGACTCAGTGAATATCATCGACTTAGCGAGTAAGGCGTAGATGGGAAACAAGTAAACAGTAGATCAATTGAATTAAAAATACTAGATTATAGAAATAATTTGTTTCGAACAAGGGTTTTGTGCCTTATACAAAAATTCGAGAATTTCTTATAAAGCATCAACAATTGCGGCAATTAAATTTTTTGCATCAAAATACATTAATGACCATTTTCAAATCAAATCGATAAAATTGGGCAAGCTCCCGTGAAACCAAATGTTATTTAAATTCCTATACAAATCATAGCTCGCCCATACGTGAGGAATCACTGATTCATTTCATAGAAAGACAAATAGGGGAGCTGCGAAAAACCATTTAATTCCATTTCTCACCAATCTAAAAGACATAATTCATAATGTTAAAACATATTTCAATCCATATAAAACAATTATATTTTATCAAAAATAAACAACAAGGCTTATGACTCTTAAAAACTTGGCTCGTGCCACAAAAACTCATATTCGGTGATACCTTGCGCCGAGGTACCCAACCGAATCCGCCAAGGCTGTTAAAAATCTCATATACACGTAAAATATATTTTTACGTTTGAAAAAGACAGTCGTCCCTTGGCGTTGGCTGAGCTCGCCTTCACGTGGTAGCTTGAAGTGAAATGAACTCTGTCATACCTCGGGACAACCCTTTACGCCTCTACAATTGAGATAAAAGTGTATAGTGGGGTATACCGTGCCCTCTCTAAATAGGCTGGCCCATGAAACCCGACTACTGCAGTAGTGAATAATCCACCAATTTAATAAAACATTTCAATAGCATGAATTGGCAATTTCATTGCTAACCAATTTATCAGGACAAAACAGACAGTTTACATTTTTCAATACAATTATCAATTCAGCCAATCATGCCATAATATCATAAGCCATTTGATTTCAAAACAAATTAGGAATCTCATTTCATTTATAGAAACTGTCTTAAATATCATTTTTATCCTTGAAGGATCATTCCAAATTTATTGCCAAACATTCAATATAAAAGTTATAAAAATCTATGGTTATGCTCACAAAATAAAGTTTAATGCATGGTTCATAAAATACTGAGCATAGGAAAATTAAACCTTGTAATCATGTATGCACATTACACAAATATATAAGGCACAATTTAAGAGATAAATCGAGTCGAAAAGCTTGTTTCCCGATTTTAATCACTTTACGTATAATTTATATACATATATTCAAAACAATTTCTAAAAAAAACTTGCATTCACAGTTTCTTAAAATTCCATCAATGCATACTTTCCACAAATTTCGTACTTCACGTAAAATATATGTACATGTATATATATATGGAATTATTTTAAAATTGACACCCCCTACTCACCTTCTAATGTGGGATATTACTTCACTATTGATTCATACGTGTATATACTTATTCTTATTTATCGATCACATGCTTCGTTCGACACGCCTCCATGATAAACTTTCCTAGCAACAATTTAAACCTAATACACTCAATCACACATTTGTATGGGTAGTAACTTAATTAAAAATTCCTTAAGCACTTGCATATTTTACATTCAAAATATGCACAATATTAAACTACCCATAAACCTTAAAATACGCTATTAACTTACCATTAGGCCTTTTCCATTTCTTCATTACCTTTGGGCCCCTCTCCATGGGCTTCTCCAATTTCTTTCCTGTTTAGGCTAAGCTCATTTATTTCTTTTGTTGGGCCATCCCCACTTATCTGATAGCTATTGGGCCATGCCCATTTATTTAATAGCTATTGGGCCAAGCCCATTTATTTTCTACTTGAGCCATGCCCACATTTTTTTTCTTTTTCTTTTCTTTTTTTCTTTCTTCTTTTTCTTTTCTTTTTCTCTCTTCCACGTTTTTCCTTCTTGGTTCTCTTTTCCAGCCGAGCTTAGCTTCATCTTCACCACCGTGGCCTCCTTTCTCCACCATCGTGGCCTCCTTTCTCCACTACCGTGGCCTCATTTTCTCCCCCATTTTGCTGCCATTTTCAGCTCAAAAAAATCAGCTCTTATACTCCCTTAAAGTGCAAAATTTTTAGCTTTATTTCCTCCCTCAAAGTGCAAAACTTTTTAGCACCAAATTCAACAGCTAAGCTGCTCACTTTCTACTTCAAAATTCAGTAAATTTCCAGCAATAAAATCTCCAAAAATCAGCAGCAAATTCACACAATTTTAACAGCAAAAACCTTGAATTTTCAGCACCAAAATCAGCCATAAAAATTAGCTTTCTTACCTCCCTCAAAGTGTCAAATTTTTTTCTATTTTCTCTCTTTTTTGCTGCCAATTTTCTACACTTAAAACCAGCTCCTTTTCTCTTCCAAAAGTGCAAAAAAATTCAGTTTTCTTCTCCCTCAAAGTGTAGAATTTTCTGCTCTCTTCTTCCTCACCTCACGATATCTTTTTTCCTCAATTCTTTTCATACCGTATTACATGAGAAGGATCTAGATTATACTTCTTCAACATCGACACATGGAACATGGGGTGAATATTCGAAAGGTCTTGCGATAATGCCAATTGATATGCCACTGCTCCAACCCTCTCTAAGATCTCGAAGGGTCTTATATACTGAGGACTTAATTCTCCTTTCTTGCCAAACCTCATTACCCCTTTGGTTGGTGAGACCTTTAAAAATACATGGTCTCCCACTTGAAACTCCAAATCCCTCCGTCGGTTATCAGCATAGGACTTTTGTCTACTTTGTGCTGTAAACATCCTCTGGCGAATCATACATATTTTATCAGTGGCGTCCCGCACCAACTCAGGCCCCAAAAGTTTCCTTTCCCCCACCTCTAGCCATCTAATGGGTGACCTGCACCTCTTTCCATATAATGCTTCAAATGGTGCCATTTGGATGCTAGTTTGAAAACTGTTATTGTAAGCAAACTCCACTAAAGCTAGATGTCGATCCCATTTGACTCCAAGGTCTATTACACATGCCCTCAACATATCTTCCAATGTCTGTATTGTCCGTTCAGACTGTCCATCAGTCTGGAGGTGAAAAGCCATGCTAAAATCTAACTTAGTGCCTAACACTTCTTGCAACTTTTTCCAAAATCTACTAATGAACTGTGTCCCTGTCAAACCCGACCCTAAAATATCTACCATGTTATACATGTGACTGATAGAGTGATAGTATTTTGAACAGTTGGGAAAATATTTAAAAGACAGTATTATAACTAGAAATATGACTAAGATGATTTAAACCTCGAATAAGCTCAAATAGGAATTTTAAGAGTGAAATTGGAAATTTCACAGTCCAGGGATTACTCAAAATAGTGATTCGGAGTTCGATGTCCAGTTTGGAGTTAAACGGGAAAATTGACCAATTAGAGACAAAACGGTCATTTTGTCATTTAAGGACAAAATGGAGATTTTCATAAAAGAATTTAATCAATTGACCAAGAATAATTATACGAAGTATAATATGATTATTGGAGCATAATATGAAGTTTAGCAGTGATAAATGTAATTTCTCGGTCGTTTTGGAGCACAATGGTAAAATAGTAATTTTACCATTAAAGGGCAAATCGAGAATTTTTGAAAAATATTTTGACAAAAATTGATCAAGATTAATTATTTAGATGATTTAGAACATAATTTAAGGATTTAGCAGTGAAAAGTTTCAATTTTCAGTACATTTTGGAGTATAGGGGCCAAGTGGTAATTTTACCATCGGAGGACCAAATTTAAATTTTCGAGAGAAATTACATCAAATTTGATAAATTGTAGTGTGGTATGAGTTTGAGGAGTGAAAAATATGCCTTGTGGTAATTTTTCAAATTTTGAGGTAAAAATGTAATTTTGTACTTTTTTAGGGGTAAAAGTGTAATTTTACAAAATTGCACCACCAAAATTTTGGAATGGTCCAGAAATTTCATGAAGGCTGAGGATAAGGGAAGGAAATTGGTGGCTGAAAAGAAATTCAAAGGATAAGGATAAAAAAATTAAAAAAATATTAAAAAAATGAATAAAATAATATTATTTTATTTTACCTTTAAAAAGGTCAAATTTTTCAATTTTCTGGGTATGTGAGGGTCGGGTAGAACAAGGCAAAAGAGGGAAAGAAGGAAATCAAGAACCCTACGGGAAAATCAAAGGGGAAAAGTGTAGAAATAAAAAATTTATCAAGTAAAAGGTAAAATTTCTTTAATTTCTTTTGATTTCTTCAATACCCACCCATTTTACTTTAATTTCCAAGCAAATTTAGAAAGTGGGTATGCTCCCCACATGCTGACCGAATTTCTTGGAGTGATTTTGGGTCTTGATTTGGTTGAATTTTAACTTGATTTAATGTTTTTAGTGAGTTTAGTAAGTGTAAAAATGAGAAATAGTAAGAAATAAAATTTTTCCATATTCAAACCTATTTATGCAGAATTTTAGAGAGAGAAATTGGTTGCTGAAATGATGTTTATTTGTGGTAATTAAGTGAATTATGATGAATTATGGTTAGAGGAAAATTTTGAGAATTTTCAGAGTAAATATCATAATTTTTACCCGCTAGGGATAAAATCACAATTTTCAGTCTAGGACTGGGAAATTGACCTGTAGATGTTTCCATTGAGAAATTGGAATAAAATCGAACAATTAGAAATTGAAACAGGTCAAATCGGAGTTAAAATGGGGATTTTAGAAATTTAGACATGTGTAGGCGAATTAAGTCGAAAACCATGTTTAAACGGTTATTCGAACAGTTTGTAGGACATTCCATGCATTTAGAGCTTAAAATAATTTATGATGAATAGACACAATTTATTTAATTTTGTGTCATGAATTATGGATAGATGGTGAGTAAACTGATTCGGGTAAGAGACTGCACCCGAGGACGGAGAATAGGAGTATCTCTACTCCTAGAACAGTGAGTGGACAATTTATCGCCTTAATTATCTAAAGAAATTTTATTTAATTTGATGATTTTATGAAAATTATTTTAAAATGGAAAATTTCTTGTTTATTGAGAAAAATACGAAATTATGAAATAAATGGAATTTATCAAATAAATCAGATTTTTATCAATTGATTTGAAAATCGAATATTGGATTTGAAATTAGAGTAATTGGAGATCCCGTGATTTATTGTGAATTATGTTTTAAATTATTATGGCTTATGAAAATGTGGTATGACTAGCTGCTGGTTTATTGTGTTGAAATTTATATGAACTGCTGTTTGCAGTGCATGCTGGTTAGTAATAAAATAGCCTAGTCATACCGTTAAAATTTTATTAATTGGTGGATTGATATCTGCTGTAGTAGATCGGTTTCTGTGGACCTGCCTAATTAGATGTGGCACGGTAAAACCCCTATATACCGATATCTCAGTTGTAGAGGAGTACAGGATTATTTATTTAATTGTCTTGAGTTATGATAGAGTCACTTCACGCTAAACCACCACGTGAAGGCGAACTCAGCTAACGCCAAGGAATGGTTGATTTTGAACAATTATGAGTATTTTGACAGCCTTGGCGGGCTTGGTTGAATACCTTTGATCAAGGTGTCACCGAGCACAAGATTTTTGGCACAAGTCATGATTTTGCAAATAATCATAAGCCATGTAAATTTTCAAGTGAAACGAAATTAATTTACTCAGTGAAAAGAAATAAAGTGTTATGAACATTTTATAGTAGTTTATGATAATTGTCTCTTTTTACTCGACTTTAGATAGTTTCGATGGTAAATGTTTACTCACTGGGATTTTAAAATCTCACCCTTTTTTTTTCCACACCTTACAAGCTCAGAGCACCCATAGTTAGCTGATTCGATCAAAGACCATAGTGGACTTGAATCGACGAGAACTGTAGGTTCACAGTTCTCGAGAACTCTGGTTAATTTTAGGGCCCACGTGTCACTGTAATTTAATTTTAACATTTTAGTCATTTGTATTAAAGTATGCAGAAACATAATTAATTTTTACGCTGCGAAAATTGTTTAGCAATAGTTTTATAAAATTTGTTTTATGAGAAAATATATTATTTTATTAAATATTTTATTATATTCAAATAATTAAATTTTATTTCCAAATAAATATTTTAGATACTTAAATTTATTTTTATCATGATAAATGTGTTTTCTACGCATTTACAATGTTTTAATAAATTTTGAGATTTTCGGTGAAAAACGACGAAAACGCCCTTGTGAGCCAGATGAAATTATTCTAGTATTTTTAAATTGAAAATGACTTGAGGTATTTGAAATGTGACATTTCGAAATTGACGCTCACCGGGGAAGTGTGAAAGCTGATATGAAAGCCTTGTGGGGTTTCGGTCGGTATTCGGGGTGTGAATATCTATCAAGACTTCGCGACGGTTGTCATGGGCCCGATGAGGAGTTCCGAGTCGTGACAATTAAGTTGGTATCAGAGCATGGTTTTAATTTTAAAAGATCATGGTTTTGACTTTAAAATTGTTTTAAAAAATCTACATTGACACTGTGTGGCCCGAGTCAAGCTAGGTCAAGGATGTGCATTAGCATATAGTATCTAAGAATTTCCTGAAATCAAATTCGTTTATTTTATAAATCACTATGTCTAGTGAGGGACCGTTCGAATCGACAGCTGTGTGTCATAGACGTTCAATACCTAGTAGCCCAGAGAGGTATCCTTTCAGAGTTATTGAGAATTGGGATCCCTCAAAATTGAGAGCACAGGTTCGGACTCTTGAGAGCTCTAATGCTACCGAGACCGATGAGAGTGTTAGTAGTAATGACACTAATCTGTGCATTAGGAATTCTTTCTTGAGATAAATTGAGAGAGGTGATGAGGCGAGAGAAAGAATGAGGATAGCGGGAGAAGATTATCTTGATAGGAGATCACCTCCATCGGTTATTAAGTATTTTCTTCCCGGGGGCGAAGGAAATGCAGTAACTGTGAGTGATGAAAAATATAGGAGAATTCAAGAAGTGTGGCTCATGGAAGAAAGGGAAAGAACGAGGGGATTAGAAGAAATTTTCGTGACTAGAAGACCTCCCCCATTGGTAGTTAGACCATTTCCTCTTGGCGGTGGACCAAGTATAAGGGGTCGACAAGGAAAAGGTAAACCTAGAATGTCCGTAATTGAGCCTTTTTCTGAAAAGCCACTAGTGATATGAGATTTTTCTTTTGGGTGTGGAAGGAATGCTGCACCAATAAGAGATGATGAATGTTTGAGGATCCAACAAGCTCGGACTGAAAAACAGAAAGGGAAATCTCATAGGATGGAAGAGGATACTGAAGAAGAAGACTCTAGTGATACTTGATGAGACGGTTAGGCTTTGTACAACTTCAAATTTTGACAAATGTAAAGTAAGCGGAAATAGCCATATATATCTATAAAAAGGGACTCGAAAGTTGACTTCTGTTGTGTATAATATAAGTGGATTGTAGAATAGTCGTTCGACTAACTTGATGTGTATAAATATAGAGATCTTTGGTACGAAAAGGATAGACTAATAATATAATTTTGAGGATAAAGATCGATTTTAAAGGTATGAAATCGACAATTTGAGGGTAAAAGATTTGAAATTGTCAAATCAAATTTAAGCAACACATGAAATTCTATAATTGAGATTTATATACGAAGTATTCGAAAGGATTAGTTTAAAAGTTTACTTGGTTCAAAGTGTGATTTATAACAAAAATGATTTGTTTTAAAGATGATTACTTGGAGGGAAGAAATTAAAAGAAATATCGATGTTTGGATGTACTCTAAGAGAAAGATAGACCCTTAATTAATAAGGATTAAAGGAAAGAATGTATCGAAAGATAGACTGCTCTGTGGTTTATAGTATAAGAGGGAATAAATTATGGGAGTCATCAGACATGAAGAATAATTAAATATGAATAATAAAAATAGTACTGGGGTGCGATCATACCAGTACTGATGCATCGGATCCCATAAGCACTTCGAAGTTAAGCGTGATTGGGTGAGAGTAATATTAGGATGGGTGACCTTCTGGGAAGGATATTTTATAATAAAGTATGGAGTATGAAGAGATTTGAAAATACTTATTGACGAAAGTACAAATGGTACCATATGGTTTTCCTCATAAATTTTAGTATATTTGAAGAATTGTCAAGGTAAATTAATGAATAAGAGTAACAAGGATTGAATTATAATCCAAATATTTAAAGATTTTGGGTGTTATGAATCGACTAAAGAATAGTATCATTGGAATGAAAATAGAATTATGTTACGGGAATTGCAAAAACTTACTGAGAAAGGACAATTTTAGTATACTATAATAGAAAATATGGACCGGTTGAAACTAAAGTCCTGATTATGTAATGTGTGGTAAAAGATCTGTTCGATATCATTATGTTAGAAATCCTTGTAGCTGAAAAGCACAAGTAAAATTCTTGAGTAATATGAAAATAAATTCCATAGGATAAAAGGGACATGCATTGACTTCATATGGAGTTTTATTAATTGGAATTTTAAGTGCATTGGAAAAAGTGTTAAAATAGAAATGAAGAGCAAATTGAAAAGTTTTCATGTTATCTCATATATTGACCTATGGAAAGAAGAAAAGATAAAGAGTCCTTAAATTAGTTACATTGAATGAATTGTCAGGTGGAGTATCAAGACCAACAGTAGGGTGACTAAAGTCAAAATTCTAAGAAAATGAAGGAGATTGAAAGTCAAATTTTGTTGATGGCTATGTAAAAGTGAATGAGGAGTTAAGTAAATTATGAGATTGTTAATGAGGAATATCAATACTAAATGATAAATTCATGAATAAAGGATTACAAGAGTAATGTAGAAACAAGTTGATGAAAAGTATTATTATGAGAATTTATAATTATTGCCTCGACTCAATAGAATGAAAAGAATTAGTAATAATATGAGATTGATTATGTAATATATTAGAAACTTTTGGAGACAAATGTGAAATTGAACGAATAATTTGGATTAAAGTTACCGCATTTGATTTAAAATCTCGTTAATTTGGAGTTTTAAATTTTTTGGAAACGTATTGATATGAGTAAAATGGAAATTTTGAGATAGATACCTAAGGATAAATTGATATATGGAGAGTTACAGGATTAAAGGATTAAATGTAATGAAATAGTTAAAGATGTTCTTTTCAAGGGAAGGAAAGGTTTCGGGTTCAAACCTCCCCGTGTCCAACTGCAAGCTGCAGACTGCAGGGAAGACCGCGTTAGAGGGATGAGGACCCAAACATGATGGTACCCTGGAGAGATAGTCATTCCAAGGGGATGTCATATGTGGAATTGGTAATTTGAAGTTAAATGATTTGGAAATGTTGAATTTGGGTTAAATGTCAACTAAAGTTTTATGATAGAGATTAATATACAAATTACCTGAGGGATCAATTTAAAAAGTTTATTGGGTTCAAGTGTGACTTATAATACAAACAATCGAGTCAAGGAAAAAAAAATCTTTAGGACACTAATGACCCTATAAAACATACATGAGTATTCAATTACCATTTGATGGAAACAATGAGGTGACATAATGATACTTAGGATCAGGAAATGTAAGTATATATATAATTATGGATAATGAGAAAAGAATATAAGTATGCAAACGATATGAGCCCATGCATAGATATAATGAAGATATTGATCAGAATTATGGAGATTATGTTATTGAATTTTGGTTATAGAGAAGGACAAACGAAAGAAAATTTGGTTCAAAGACATTAGAGAATAAAGTCATTTATATATAATGAGAAGTATGGACATCTGAAAGTACTTATACATACATATCTAAGGAGTCAATAATATGATCAACTATGGTAAATGATTATTCATAAGGATTTAGAATTTGAACTTGATGTATTCGACGAGTTGAAAAAATAAATAAATAAAATGATCAAGAATATTACTAGAAGTTGATTTATAGAGACCTAAGGAAATTGGAGAATTCATTCAAGAAATGTAATCTATGGCAAGATTAAGCCATATGGAATGGACTGATATGATTAAAAAGGTGGAGGTTATTATGTATAAGAAACAAATACGATATATGTGGAAATAATTAAGGATTACTAATTTTCTCTAAGGTTGAGAATATGTCCAAAAAATGAATAAGGCATACTAATGATATTGTAGGCTATATAATAATGTATGAGGATGAAGATGAATAAGTACCGAAAGGGTGATAAGGAGCAAAGAAAGGAATTGATGATTGATATATATAAATGGGTATAAAAATAGATCGAAATTGATATGATTGAGATAGACTTATAGTTTGAATTTAATGATGGTAACAGAGACCATGACTATGAAAAATACTACAGATGTGATTTTAAAGGATGATGGTAGATAAGAGTGAAGTACTCAAGTGGATCTAGAGGTAAACAAATTGAAGTTCTCTACAATAAGTGATGACATGGGAAAATAAATATCAAATGATAATATAATACCCCGTTTATTCTTCAAGTTTGATCAATGAAATTTTGAGGATAAAATTTTATTTTAAGAGGGGTAGTGTTGTCAAACCCGGCCCTAAAATATCTACCATGTTATACATGTGACTGATAGAGTGATAGTATATTTGAATAGTTGAGAAAATATTTAAAAGACAGTATTATAACTAGAAATATGACTAAGATGATTTAAACCTCGAATAAGCTCAAATACGGATTTTAAGAGTGAAATTGAAAATTTCACAATCCAGGGATTACTCAAAATAGTGATTCGGAGTTCGAGGTCCAATTTAGAGTTAAACGGGAAATTGACCGATTAGGGACAAAACGGTCATTTTGTTATTTAAGGACAAAATGAAGATTTTCATAAAAGAATTTAATCACAATTGACCAAGAATAATTATATGAAGTATAATATGATTATTGGAGCATAATATGAAGTTTAGCAGTGATAAATGTAATTTCTCGATAATTTTGGAGCATAAGGGCAAAATAGTAATTTTGCCATTAAAAGACAAATCAAGAATTTTTGGAAAATATTTTGACAAAAATTGATCAAGATTAATTATTTAGATGATTTAGAAAATAATTTAAGGATTTAGCAATGAAAAGTTTTAATTTTCAGTACATTTTGGAGTATAGGGACAAAATGGTAATTTTACCACCGAATGACCGAATTTAAATTTTCGAGAGAAATTAGATCAAATTTGATAAATTGGAGCGTGGTATGAGTTTGACGGGTGAAAAATATGCCTTGTGGCAATTTTCAATTTTTAGAGCAAAAATGTAATTTTGTACTTTTTCGGGGGAAAAAGTGTAATTTTACAAAATTACACCACCAAAATTTTGGAATGGTCTAGAAATTTCATGAAGGCTGAGGATAAAGGAAGGAAATTGGTGGCTGAAAAGAAATTCAAAGGATAAAGATAAAAAAATTAATAAAATATTTTAGAAAATGAATAAAATAATATTATTTTATTTTACCTTTAAAAAGGCCAAATTTTTCAATTTTCTGGGCATGTGAGGGTCGGGTAGAATGAGGCAAAAGAGGGAAAGAAGGAAATCAAGAACCCTATGGGAAAATCAAAAGGGAAAAGTGTAGAAATAAAAAATTTATCAAGAAAAAGGTAAAATTTCTTTAATTTCTTTTGATTTCTTCATTACCCACCCATTTTACTTTAATTTCCAAGCAAATTTAGAAAGTGGGTATGCTCCCCACATGCTGACCGAATTTCTTGGAGTGATTTTGGGTCTTGATTTGGTTGAATTTTAACTTGATTTAATGTTTTTAGTGAGTTTAGTAAGTGTAAAAATGAGAAATAGCAAGAAATAGAATTTTTTCATATTGAAACTTATTTATACAGAATTTTAGAGAGAGAAATTGGTTGCTGAAATGATGTTTATTTGTGGTAATTAAGTGAATTATGATGAATTATGGCTAAAGGAAAATTTTGAGAATTTTCTGAGTAAATATCATAATTTTTACCCGCTAGGGGTAAAATCACAATTTTCAGTCTAGGACTGGTAAATTGACCTGTAGATGTTTCCATTGAGAAATTGGAATAAAATCAAACAATTAGAAATTGAAACGGGTCAAATCGGAGTTAAAATGGAGATTTTAGCAATTTAGACATGTGTAGGCGAATTAAGTCGAAAACCGTGTTTAGACGGTTATTCGAACAGTTTGTAGGACATTCCACGCATTTAGAGCCTGAAATAATTTATGATGAATTGACACAATTTATTTAATTTTGTGTCATGAATTATGGATAGATGGTGAGTAAACTGATTCGGGTAAGAGACTGCACCCGAGGACGGAGAATAGGAGTATCTCTACTCCTAAAACAGTGAATGGACAATTTATCGCCTTTATTATCTAAAAGAATTTTATTTAATTTGATGATTTTATGAAAATTATTTTAAAATGGAAAATTTCTTGTTTAGTGAGAAAAATACGAAATTATGAAATAAATGGAATTTATCAAATAAATCGGATTTTTATCAATTCATTTGAAAATCGAATATTGGATTTGAAATTAGAGTAATTGGAGACCCCATGATTTATTGTGAATTATGTTTTAAATTATTATGGCTTATGAAAATGTGGTATGACTGGCTGCTGGTTTATTATGTTGAAATTTATATGAACTGCTATTTGCCGTGCAGGCTGGTTAGTAATAAAATAGCCTAGTCATACCGTTAAAATTTTATTAATTGGTGGATTGATATCTGTTGCAGTAGATCGGTTTCTGTGGACCGGCCTAATTAGAGGTGGCACGGTAAAACCCCTATATACCGATATCTCAGTTGTAGAGGAGTACAGGGTTATTTATTTAATTGTCCTGAGATATGATACAGTTACTTCACGCTAAACCACCACATGAAGGCGAACTCAGCTAACGTCAAGGAATGGTTGATTTTGAACAATTATGAGAATTTTGACAGCCTTGGCGGGCTTGGTTGAATACCTTTGATCAAGGTGTCACCGAGCACAAGATTTTTGGCACAAGCCATGATTTTGCAAATAATCATAAGCCATGTAAATTTTCAAGTGAAACGAAATTAATTTACTCAGTGAAAGGAAATAAAGTGTTATGAACATTTTACAGTAATTTATGATAATTGTCTCTTTTTACTCGACTTTAGATAGTTTCGATGGTAAATGTTTACTCACTGAGATTTTATAATCTCACTTTTTTTTTCCACACCTTACAAGCTCAGAGCACCCATAGTTATCTGATTCAATCAAAGACCATAGTGGACTTAAATCGACGACAACTGTAGGTTCACAGTTCCCAAGATACTCTGGTTAGTTTTGGGGTCCACGTGTCACTCTAATTTAATTTTAACATTTTAGTCATTTGTATTAAAGTATGTAAAAGCATAATTAATTTTTACGCTGCGAAAATTGTTTAGCAATAGTTTTATAAAATTTGTTTTATGAGAAAATATATTATTTTATTAAATATTTTATTATATTCAAATAATTAAATTTTATTTCCAAATAAATATTTTAGATACTTAAATTTATTTTTATCATGATAAATGTGTTCTCTACACATTTACAATGTTTTTATAAATTTTGAGATTTTTGGTGAAAAACGACGAAAATGCCCTTGTGAGCCAGATGAAATTATTCTAGTATTTTTAAATTGAAAATGACTTGAGGTATTTGAAATGTGACATTTCGAAATCGACGCTCACCGGGGAAGTGTGAAAGCTGATACGAAAGCTTTGCGGGGTTTCGATTGGTATTCGGGGTGTGAACATCTATCGAGACTTCGCGACGGTTGTCATGGGCCCGATAGGGAGTTCCGGGTCGTGACAGTCCCTCTGTCCGACACTATAGAAACAGGAGTGCCGTGCAACCATATTATCTCATCTACATAAAGCTGGGCATACTGGGTAGCGCCGTATGTAGTTTTAACTGGAAAAAATGAGCTAATTTCATTAACCGATCCACTATGAACCAGATCGAGTCATAACCCTTACTAGTTCGAGGCAAACCCATTACAAAATCCATTGCAATATGCTCCCACTTCCATTCAAGCACTAGTAACGGTTGTAGTAATCTTGTAGGCCTTTGGTGCTCTGCTTTAACTTGTTGACACACTAGACACTTGGAGACAAACTCAGCCATATCTTTCTTAAGTCCTTCCCACCAATACACCTCATTTAAATCTTGATACATCTTTGTAGCTCCTAAATGTACTGCACAGGCTACCATATGCACCTCCTCTAATATCTCTCTCTGCAATCTATCACTATCCGGCACATAAAGCCTAGTTCCATACCTTAACACTCTATCTGTGCCTTTGGTAAACATATTTTCTTTTTCCTTGAGGATCCTCTAACGTCTTAGCTACGAACTCATCTTTACTTTGCGCTTCTTTAATTCGACCCATTAAGACAAGCCTCACTCTAAAATGTGCTAATAATGCATCTGCCTCGAAAACTTCCAAATGCACACCCACCAACCCATCCACAAACCTTTGGATCTTCATCTCCTCTGTGGAAACTAAAAAAGGTGCATATCGAGACAATTGCGTGAATTTTATATCATACTCTGACATTGTCATACTCGAAGTCTGCACCAATGCCTCAAACTCTCTAGCTCTAGCATTTTGTACGCTAAGTGATAAAAATCGATCTAAGAAAGCTGTACTGAATTCATTCCAAGTCAACAGTGCAGCATCTGTCGGCCTACCCTTTCGTAAGAAGTCATACCATTCCTGTGCTACATCCTCCAATTGAAAAGCTACTAGCTCCACTGATTTAACGCTAAAACATCCCATGGCATTACAAATCTTTTCCATCTTGTCCAAGAAAACCTGGGGTTTCTCCGATGCATTCAACCCAGTAAATGATGTAGGCTTAAGTTTCAGAAAGTCAGTAAGTGAAACCTCTACCTGACCGTTTTCACCCTCTGGAGGTTGGTGGTCGGTCTGGCCTTGTGAACTATGGGATGCTTGCGCTACATGTCTCCCCTCTACTACCTTTTGTATATCATCCATACGGGCTGCCATCATCTCTACAACTCGATTAACTCCCTACAGACCTGCTGCCAAATCCTTAATAGTAATGCCCCCAGTTGGTGGCCTATTTGCCTTACCTAAAGGTTGTCCCTCCTCTCTCCTACCCTCAGACGTATCCGCCCTTACCAGCCTAGTGGCCCTACCACGTCTACCTCACCCCCTAAGGGTGGATACCCGTGACCTATCAGTCATCTCAGTGGGGACATCTTGGTCCCCCATCCGTCTTAAGACGCCCGTGTCTTAGACGGCATTCTTACCTAGACAAGAGCAAACACCTATTATTAAACACATTTCATAGTCACAGTTAAGGAAATAAGGTGGTTTCTAAGATAGGGAATTTATACGGTTCCTTGATTATGAGATGTGTCGTAGTTCACAATTATAATTAAAGATCCCACATAAAGACCCGACTCTCCGCTAGACCCAACAAGAATATCCTAGGACCTAAACAACCTAGGGCTCTGATATCAATTTTGTCATAGCCTAAATTTTCGGGCCATGACTGGCATAGCTCACCAAGCCCAAGCAAGCCTATCTCATTTATATTGCGTGATGTCTTATCAATTAATGCATCCATTTGTATTCCAACTAGTGTGAAAATAGCTAACTCATGATGACATTATCGAGTAAAATATACATGTACTGTTCAAGACATGTAACTTAGTAATTTACATTGCATGAACATATTCACAAACAAAAGGACCCATGACTTCCAGTGGAGAAAATTACGGTAAAAGGATTGTTATTGAATGCCATACACCTACCCACGAGATGAACTACGAGGACTCCTCGATCTAAGATCCAACAGTCTCATGATCTGAAAACATGAATTTTTAAAACTGTGAGTACAAAACTCAGTGATCGAACCTTAGAAGGGAACAAGCAGTAATAATCAAGAAGTTGAGAACCATGATGCACTTATTTGGAAACAAGACAACTTACATCAAGTTAATATTAAAAGCCCTTCCACTTAACCCAGAATTATTAAACATTCAATGATAAAGCAACCATGAAATTACATCAATCATTCTAGCAAGATAGCAAAATCGACGATTTATCACAAACCGTCACGGAACAAGGGTTTCACATACGATATAAATCACATTTTTCCACCATGCACATTATATCATGCATATATAGATAAAATCACGTGCAATTACATACACCACCCCATTCTCTTCAACTCTGGTGCGCTTCCACTTGCACCAAGCAATAAAACCATGTGTGCACTCCCTACTCGCACAAAGCAATATGACCATGTATGCACGCCCTACTGTTGGCTCCATTAGTTTTTGATGATAATAAAACATTCCCATGTCTTTTGTGTCTAATATCTTTCCTAAGTGTGCAGGGGTAATGTTTATAAAGAAACAATGAATCAATCTTCCTAATGAGCTCTTAAAGATGTGATTTGGATAAGGAACAAGGATGATTATTATAAAGGAAACCCCTTAATATGACAAGGAAGATCATTGGTTGAACAAAGGTCAAAATGGAAAAGTGGAAGGTTGAAGCTTATTGAGAAACAAAATCGAGTTAGTCAACCAAGAAAATGAGTTAGTTAACTAAGTACTTTCTAGAATCTGCGTCTGAAACAGAACTGACTTAGTCGACCAAGGAAAAAATTTTAATCGACTAAGTACTCTCTGTCTGCAACATGCACCAGACCATTACAAGATAGAATAACAGCTAGAATCTTCATCAAATTGTTTCTAACGGTCATAAACATCCCAACAGCCATCAAACAAGCCTTTCCAACTATAAAAGGATCTTTAAATGCCAAGGAAACAACTTTGATAGATTTTAGAGAACTTTGAACATTTTTGGCTTTACACACAAAGACACCATCATATTCAAGCCAAAAAAAAAAGAGTAACAAACTTGGATATCATTTGTACTCTTCACTGAACTTTAACGCCCATTCTTTGTATTTGTGTTTAGCACTTAAACTTGTACCACATAGATCAACCGTGTGATCATTAGGTACTTTTTCTACTTCTCTTTGTATTCTTAGAGTGAGTGTTTCACTCTAAGTGTTTACTTCAAGCAAGGTTTGCTTGAATGCTTGTAGGTTCCAACTTAGCCTTGAAAAGTTGAGTGTTGGGTTCTAGTTTAGCTCGGGAAAAACTAGTGATAGGTTGTGGTTGAGCGTTGAAAAGCCACCTTGGGTTTTAATTGATCTCGTGAAAAACTAGCGATAGGTTGTGGTTGAGCCTTGAAAACCATATTGGGGTTTTAGTTGATCCCGTGAAAAACTAGTGTAAAGGTTGTGGCTAAGCCTTGGAAAAGCCATTGTAAAAGCTTGGTGGAAGCTTGTGAATTCCACCGTTCTAGTGATTTGTTTGAAAATTCTTGGTTGGATAATAAAGGTAGTGGATGTAGGTCTTGGACCGAACCACTATAAATACTTTATCCATTATCTCTTTTGTTTTGCCTCCATTGTTTTGAGATCAAGTCCCAATCTTGCAAAAAAGTCGAGATAGTGCTATTCACCCCCCCTTAGCACTCACTTTGGGACCAACACTTACTCGCACATCCCCCGGTCATCACATCAACATGACCATGTGTGCATTCCTTACCTGCACCATCCCCTGGTCATTGCATCAATATGACCATGTGTGCACCCTCTACTCGCACAATCCCCTAGTCATTACATCCATATGACCATGTGTGCACTCCCTACTCGCACAATCCCCTGGTCATTAATATGCATTATTCATTCATTCATATTATTATCAGCACAATAAATGAGCATGTATTCATTTTCTTTACACAATGTACACACTCATCACATTAAAATAATTATCAAAGGCTTGATCCCGAAACTCATTTTTAAATAAAAAGTTGGATATAAATCATTCAAGCATTTCATCTCAACCCAATTAAAATTCCCAAAACAATTTGAAATGCAAGTTCACTCACAGTATTAGGAGTTAGAAATACTCATATTTTTTGTCCTCTGTCACACTGTCTTTACCCTTGTTAGAGGGCTCACCACCTATACATAATACACAACACATAATTCAATATATTGTGTCATACCAATATAAATCTACTTCATGCTTTATACGAATGCATGAGGTTGTTCGGGCAGTCACTTAAAATCAGTGTTCCACATAAATTCAATTATGTACCTAAATAATACGGTATTGGCCTAATTCGGTTTATCACCCGATTAATTGGCCAATACGTCCAATTCAATTCCAAATAATTCCATTTCTCTCCTAATACTCCAAATCATCAAACACAATTTAAATAACTTGAAATATGGCAAAATCATCCTCACATTTTCTCTTGCAAAATTCGACCATGGAGGGTTCACTAACAATAAAATTTTTCTTGCTTGATTCTCACACCATAAATCATTAATTCCTAACCAAATCAATTGAATAAAATCAAATTCATCATCAATATTCCACATGGAAGATTCGGCTATGAAGGGTAATGTAAGGACATGAATTTTTTTCTTGCTTGGTTTTCATACTACACATCACCAAACAACTAAAAATACTAAAATAACATGTTTTCTAACTAAATTCATCATCAAATCCTCTCTCTTAAAGTTTGACCAGCAAAGGTTCCACTATGAAATCATGAATTTCAACCATGAAAAATGCAAAAGAATGCATATGAAAGGTAGATCACTAGCTAGAATTAAGAAATTTCGCCTTTAACCACTTGTTTCCTTGAAATCTAATGATTTCCCCTTGAATTTTTCCTTCTAGGGTTTCTTCTTTCTTTTCTCCCTTTTGTTCTTGCTATGGTCGGCCAAGAGAAATGAAATGGCTAAAGTTTAAATGGGTTTTTAAAGGAAAATATTAAATGGTCAAAAATTTGCCATGTGTCACCATTCTATTGGTCCATGTGCAATTACTTAATAATTAAGTAATATCTCCACCACACATAATTATCCATGGTATAAAATGAAATCCATGTGCTGAACATGTGTTTGGTGGTGTAAAATTACAATTTTGCCTTTGGGGGGCAAAATGACTATTTTGCCCTTATACTCGAAAAAATGTTATAATTAAAATTTTTCTCTTCTCAAACTCAAATTATGTTCTAAATAATCAATCTTGGTCAAAAACCTCTTCCAATATTCAAATCTTAACCTCGGGTGGCAAAATGACCATTTTGCCCCTACATTATGAAAATTCCAATTTGACTCCAAATCAGTTCTCGAACTCTGAATCATCATATTAAATCATTTTGGGGTTTTAAAATTCTCAATTTCATTTTAAAATCTATATTTGAACTAGTTCGAGGTTTAAATCAACTTAGTTATACCACTAGGTATAATACCGACTTTTCTGAAGTATTCATGTATGCTAGCATGTTATCAAGCACATGAATGACATGTCAAATATTTTATAGTGTTGGGCTTGACAAGATCTCACAGAACTTGTTCCGTGACGATTTGTGATAAAACGTCGATTTTGCTATCTTGCTAGAATGATTGATGTAATTTCATGGTTGCTTTATCATTGAATGTTTAATAATTCCAGGTTAAGTGGAAGGGGTTTTAATATTAACTTGATGTAAATTGTCTTATTTCCAAATAAGTGCATCATGGTTCTCAACTTCCTAATTATTACTACTTGTTCCCTTCTAAGATTCGCTCACTGAGTTTTCAACTCACGGTTTTAAAAATTCATGTTTTCAGATCAGGAAACTGTTGGATCCTAGATCGAGGAGTCCTCGTAGTTCGTCTCCTGGGTAGGTGTTTGGCATTCAATAGCAACTCTTTTACTGTAGTTTCTCCACTGGAAGTCACAAGTCCTTTTTATTTTGTGAATATGTTTATGTAATGTAAATTTTTAAGTTACATGTCTTGAATAGTACATGTATATTTTAATCGATAATGCTATCTTGAGTTGGCTACTTTCACACTAGTTGGAATGCATATGGATGCATTAATTGATAAGACGTTAACCAATATAAATGGGATAGGCTTGCTTGGACTTGTTAAGCTACGCTCATTGGGCCCATGCACTTGTCATGGCCCATAAATTGTGCTATGACATCTTTGAACTTCAAATTCTTTGTGCTTTCATTTATATTCTTTATATACATCTTAATACCCATCATACTCTTCCTATATTGTACTTACTTAGCAAAAACCCACTTTCAAAAGGTATCTTTGCTATCCAATCTTGTAAAAGAGAAAAAGTTATACCTTAACCTCCAAAAGGTAGTGTTGAGAAGTTGTGCCATATCCTTGAAAAGGTGTAGAAGTTCTAACTTAACCTATAAAATTAAGAAGGTTATGCTTGATCCTTGAAAGGCATTGCATTTAATTTATTTAATAGTGAATTAAACTCCTTAACTTGCTAAAAAAGAGGACGTAGGCATCTATAAAGAGGGTCAAACCTTTATAAATCCTTTATGTCTTTTCTTTACTATGCTTTACTCCTTAAAATTATGCATTTCATCTTGGAGAAGTTTTAGAAAATTATTTACAACTTACTTACTTTTTGACTTATTCATCAAGTCACTTTTGGCATATGTAAGAAGTCTATTGTTTACCACTTTCACTTGTGCATTTTACCTTGAAGAGTTTAAAATTTATTTTCAACTTATGTGTTCATTATTAAACCTCATTTTGCATGTTTTTAGTGAAAAACAAATTTGAGAAACTTGTCTTCAAGATTGCCTTCATTATAAGTTTAATTTTTTGGAAAGAATTTTTATAAATCCAATTCACCCCTTCTATTGGATGTTTTCTCACCATTATTAAGCTAACATTATTTAACAATTGCTATTAGAGCTTGGACTCAATTTTGGAGGTCTAATAGCCTTTGAGTGATCCTCGTTGGCTTTAAAACATGGCCGCAAACTTCCATACAATAATCATTAGTGAAGGCCAATCAATTAGGGATCCTTTTCTCTTCAATGGTGAGAACTATGCTTTTTGGAAGAAAAGAATGAAGTTATTTATTCAAGCAAATGATTGCGAAGTTTGGAGGATGATTGTTAATGGTTCGCCCAAGCTAACTAAAGAAGAAAATGAATGGGATACAAATGACATAGATATGATACAACTCAAGGCCAAAGCCATGCATACTCTCGTTTATGCATGTGAGTGCCAAAAAGATATAGGAAAGTTAGAAGAGCTTTATGGGGAAACAAAGTGGAAGAAGAATTGGAAGAAGAACCTTGTGAAAATCAGTGTTCAACAAATGACAAGGCAACTAGATATGAGGAATCAAAAGAAACTCAATTCTCAATTAAAGAATGTAACATAGACTCCTCATCTTGTGAACCCTTTTCATTTTCAATTGATGAAATGGAATATGCCTTTGAGGAACTAGCTTGTATGTTTAAAAATATAAATCTAAAACACAAGGAAAAGATTTCTAAACTTAATGTTGAAAATGAATTTTTAATGAAAGTAGAACTTGATTTGGGAAAGGAAAATAAAAAGTTGAAAATGAATTTGGAAGCCTCTCAAAAGAATTTTGATATTAGGAAAAGAAAATGAAAAATTGAAAAATGTTGTTGACACTTTCAAAAAGAAAATTGATTGACTGAAAAAGAAAACTTAGAAAAACAAAAGGCTTTCCTTAACCAATTCCATTCATTGCATACTTTATGGTCATAATTCATGCAATTAGAAAACATTTATCTTATAGGGTTAGATAAGTGTGGGTTCCAAAAGGAACTTTGTGTGATGAGACTAACTCTCAAGGATCCAAAGGCATTTATATACGAAAAATCAAATGAAAATGTCTCTTGTAGGTGTGCTAAAGCAAAGAGGAACAAATTCTTGAAGATTGAATGATCTCTAAACACACTTTGGAAAATAGGTGATTTTTATACCAAAAGTTATTCACTTTTCAAATTGTGAACGTTGGTTGTTTGCTCTTATCTTGTTCTAATTGAGCTATTTTAGCTTGGTTCTTAAGTTTTTTTTTTTTTAATACTGGAATTTTTCGCAGGGCCCAGCTACCCTGTTAAATTTTATTAATTATAAGGTCAAAGGACAAAGGAGGGGGACATAAACCGTACCTCCAACATTACATGCCTAAAATGCAAAGTTGTAAAAGCACCTAGAGTAAGGATAGCCATCCTAAGTGCATAACTTTTGGTGCTACAGAAGGATGGATATTCCTTACTATTACATTGAGATACTAAGCAAATTTGGATTTTATAACAGCAAATGTAAATGAGGAGTACTACTCCTTTACAGTTATCAAAAACGGACATAAGGTAAATTCAATCTGTCTAACTTGAGCATTCCATACAACTCACCTTGTGTTTCTTTGAACACACAAAGGTTTGAATGATTGTGTCCTTCATTTGACAGAAAATCTGCTGCTTGGTTGCCTTCTCGAAAGATGTGTGAAATGCGGTAGGAAAAGTTGCTCAAACATTGCCTTATGGACTCTAGCAAATATCTTATGTCATGAGATCCTTTTTGGGACTTCTGGATTAGTTGGATCTCCACCAATGCATCCATTTCGATCCACAGCTTTTTAACGTGGCGTTCTTTGCACAAAAGAAGTCCTCGAAGTAAAGCCCTCAATTCTGCCTGCAAAGAATTACAAGAACCAATATTCTCAGAAAAACCAAAAATAAGGTTACCTGTGTGATCTCGAAGCACTCCACCACTAGCTGCTTGTTGACTGTTCCGTGAACTACCATCCACATTCAACTTGTATTCACCTATGGAAGGCTTTTTCCAGAAAAAAATATGAGGAGCTGCTCGTCGCTTCGGTTGAAAATGCTGACCCCACATGGTTGCTATGTCTGTGTCTCCTTTCCATTGCCATTGTTGTAAAAGGGAACCATCATAAAGTTGTCTCAATAGCTTCATAATTCGCCATATAACTCGAGCAGGATACAGACCAGATTGCCTGTGCTTTGCATCATTTCTTTCTAACCATAGGAACCAGCAAATAAATATTGGAAGCAATATACGGATATGACCTTTTTTGACAAAGTCCCCAGAATAATTCCATGCCCATAAAATTTGAGAAACCTGTTTGGGATTCAAGACATGGATTTGAAAGAATTTTGCAAAGAATTCCCAAACCTGTTTTGCTACCGGACTCTCCCATAGGACATGTATTAGAGATTCCTCTAAGGAGCAACATAAACATCTCGAAGCTAATTGAAAACCTTTTTCCTTCATCCGTAGCTCAACTGGTATCCAGTTGTGTAAAACCCTCCATAAGAAAAGGGAAACTGATAAAAGGATGCTCCTGTGCCAAATGAGAGATCCTAAGGCGTGTGGTGCTTGTCTCTGCCTTACTATCTCCCAAGCGCTCCGAGTAGAGAAATCCCCATTTGATGTAAGTGTCCAGTATGCAACATCATCTTGGGAAATTTTAAAGGGTACTTGCAATATCTCATCAACCAGTTCCACAGGGAGAATAGAATTTAACTTACCTACATCCCAGTTATCACCATTATAGAAGCTATTGACATACGTCATGTCATTCTGGAACATAAGAAAGGAGGTGACCAGGGGCTTGTCTCCCATCCAGCAATCGTGCCAGAAAAAAAGTTTCCCTTTCCCTATCTTCCATCGAATGTTCTGCATTGCCACGTCGCAGCCCCGGATCATCCTTTTCCAAATTTGAGAGTCACGGGATTTTGGTGGGAGATAGTGGGGAAGTTTGCCGAGACAATATTTGGTTTTAAGAAATTGTGTCCAAAGGCTGGTACCTGTTTGGAATCTCCACCATAATTTCAATGAAAAAGCCTCACAAACATCTTCCAATTTACGAATACCAAGTCCCCCCTTCGAGCATGGAAATGTGGATTTAGCCCATTCCGCCCAGTGCATTTTCTTGTTTCCAGCTGAGTCACCCCATAGGAAGTTGTTGAACAATCTATCAATTTTCTCAAGCACTGCCACTGGTGGTTTAAGGACTTGTAGTAAGTACATCGGAAGAGAGGATAGAACACTTCTCAGCAGAGTAATACGACCCCCTGATGACAATATCTTATTCTCCCACCTTGAAATACGATCTCGAATCTTTGTGATTAAGGAATCAAAAAGGATCACCTTTTTTGGTCCTTTATATAATGGAGCACCGAGATAAGTAACAGGAAGTGATTTGTGATGAAAGCCGGTGGTGTGGGCTATGATCTGCCTTCTTGACGGTGGGTAGCTTGTAGCTGTGATAGAACAACTTTTTTGGGGATTGACTTGCTGTCCAAATACCTGCTCATATTCCTGTAAAAAACTTAAAATTTTCTGCAAGGCTGAACGACATCCATTAGTGAAAATCATAATATCATTAACAAAAGCGAGGTGACTAATAGGCATTAAGCAGCCAGATAAGTAATGCAGTGAATTATAACGGCTGAAAAGGTTATTAATCCCCTTAGAAAGATATTCTGCCGATAAAATAAAGAGAAAAAGAGAGATAGAGTCACCCTGTCTTAGGCCCCTCTCGGACTTAAAGTATCCCACCATGGAACCATTGAACAACAAGGAGAACCAACAGTTGGAAATGCAGGTTTTAATCATACTTATCCAGTGAGAGTTGAAACCAAATTGCTCCATTATCAAGAAAAGGAAATCCCAACTCAACCGATCATAGGCTTTAGCCATATCCAATTTTAAGACAACATTACCTCCTCTTGGTTTGGCATCAAGCTTGCCCATTAGCTCTTGTGCTAATAAGATGTTGTCACTGATAAGACAACCATTGACAAATGCACTTTGATTTTCTGAAATGATAGTTGGGAGAATTTTAGACAACCGGTTAGCCAAGAGTTTAGTTACTATCTTGTTTAAGACAGTACATAAACTAATGGGACGAAAATCACTCCATTGACAGGCATTTGGCTTTTTTGGCAACAAGACAAGAGTAGTGGAAGTAATGCCACGAGGAAACGAGGACCCCCTAAAGAAATCCAGCACTGCATCCAGAAGATCTTGCTTGATTATATCCCAGCAATGTTGGTAAAATAGGGAAGAAAAACCATCCGAGCCGGCCACACTATCCTTATTGATGTTAAACATTTCATCCTTGATCTCCTGGAGAAACGGTTCTGCACATAAAAATTCATTGTCTGTTGAAGAGAGGATCCGAGGGATAAGAGAGGTGTCGAACCTGGATATTTCACAGTTTTCTGCTTGCAACAACTTGTGAAAATAATCAACAGCAGAGTGTTGTATCAGGTGAGGATCGTCTAAAACATTTCCCTCAGAGTCAAGAATCCGGAATATATGGCTTCTCATTCATTTTTTCCGCATCCGCATATGAAAAAATTTTGTGTTGCGTTCACCTTCTACCAGCCATTTCACACCCGATTTTTGTTGCCAGAAAGACTCTTCAATGCTCAATTGACGATTGAGTTTGGCATAGGCTTTATTGAGGAGAATTTGATTTGTAACTGAAGGATCCTGTTGAAAATCTAATTCGCTCTTTTCTGCCTCTGCCTCAGCCAACTTCAGCTTTGCAAATATATCCCCGAAAGTGTGTTTATTCCACCACTTTAAGTCCCGCTTCAGGCGTTGTTGTTTGAACCAAAATGCCATCAGACCTGAACTAAACACAGGAGTTTCCAAGTTTTTTGTAACAAAGGGAAGAAAGTCATGATGCTTTGTCCACGCATGGAGGAACCGAAATGTAGAGGGTCCCTTTTGACTAGCAGTAGAACAAAAGATTAACAAAGGACAATGATCAGATCCATCCCGGTTCAAATGCTGCACACGTGTAGAGGAAAAACATCCAGCCCATTCTGAGTTATACACCACCCTGTCAAGCCTTTGAAAAACATGGTTATTGGTCCATGTATAAGAATTTCCTTTAAATCCCGCATCAATCAGACCACAGTCCATCAAAGCAGAAGCAAAGTCTTCCATTGACCCACCATGGGGAGGGGCACCATTCAACCGTTCAGAACAACTCACAATAGCATTGAAATCACCACCTACAAGCCAAGGTCCCTATATCTCAACAGAAAACAAACGCAACAAATTTCACAAATCTAAACGTTCCTGCCTAGTGCACTTGGCATACACAAAGGAAGCAAACAAGTGTTTAGGAAGCCAAGGCAGAGATAATTTCAGATGCAAGCATTGAATATGATCTGTTAGTATTTCACAATAGACTTTCGCAGCAAAGAAAACCCATATTTTTTGTGAACAGTTACAGATTACCTTATCAAATCCGAAGCGTCTTCTAAAATATTCTGCTCGTGTTTCACTGACCATAAGCTCCAAGATGACCATCAGTTTTATGTTATGCATTATTTTTAATTTTTTCAAACGCCTTTGAATTGCAACACCAGCCATTCCTCTCACATTCCAAATCATACAACTAATCATGGATGGATTCTGGCTGCATAGCTTACTGAGATGGAGTCCTCATCAGAGGCCCCATCATTTTCCTCCATATTCACGGCTTCATTTGAGGCTAAAATGGAACAGTTACCAATCGGGATTGAAGTGTCAGTGTGTCTCCTGTGTCTAACCCGTGGGTGGACCTCCAGTATGGTCGTAGTAGATTCTAAGACTGAAGGCACATTACTTGTATCCTTGTTGTACATGCATTTACCAGATGCGAACTCTCGGGCAGGAATGTTATCTTTGTTGTTTTCCATCCACTCTCGTGAGTATGCCTTTGTTACCACACCTTGCATTTGATCATTGTGACTCTCACCCGGGGAATTACATTGTTTATCATTTGGACTGAATTCTGCGTTACCATCTGCCGTGTCAGCTATTAGGCTGGACTGAATTGCATGTGCACCTAGATCATCTAATGGATTATGTTCTCCACTACCTTCAGCTAAATCCACTGACTCCTACTGGTTCCTCGACCCACTTTCTGTTGTTTGCTGACTGCTCCCATGCAATATAGTCATTTGTTTCTCCAACGTGGCCTTAAAATAATTTTTGTTCTCCTCACTTCTTTGTACAAGTGACGTTGACTCCTCCAAGACTGCCTTAGAATAAAATTTATTCTTTTCACTTGTTTGCATCGGCCCATGCAATGATGTCCCATCACAATTTATAATTGCTGCCAAGGTCATTTCTTCTTCACTCGTGACTCGACTTGGGGGGCCCCTTTGACTGGGCAAGGGGGAGGGGAGCCTTGTGTGGACCTTTTGCTTATCCATTTCTTGTAAACTTGAAGCTGCTTGGTCCCACAGGCCAGACCCGTTTGAATTTTGATTATGTCGTGATTTGCCTGCAGTTGGGTCCCACTGGACAAGCTCGTTGGGGCAAACATGGGATTCATCTACTATTGGGCCCCGCTTGTCTGGCTGGCTGGTGGTTGGATGTGTTGGCAGTTTTCCTGTCGCTGGGTCCCGCTAGATAACTTGGATGGTAGGGAGGCGTAAGCCTTTTTCGGACTGTAGCTCCTTCCGTTGGGCACCTTGGGCTGTCATTTCCCGCAGGTGCTGGCACTGTGTATTGTAGCTCCTTCTTGCATGTAGTGTTAGTGGGTGGGATCCGTAGGTCTTGCTTGATGGGACAAGAAGCATGCATGTCTACTGTAGTAGTCTTTTCTGGTGGCTGAATGGAGCTTTTGTTGTTATTTTTCGATCCGGGTTCACCTGCTTGGATGGACACCTCCTTTGCAGGATCTGAAGGGTTACCGCTGCTCGTGGGTTCGTGAGCCACCTGCTCCAACATTCCATCTATTGCTGTACTTGCTTGTTTATTTTGCCCCAATGTCTCGTCAATCTTTTCTCCCTTGTTGCTGCTGTGGGCTTGCGGATTAGGCGCGTGGGGGGTGGTGTTTGGAGGTGGCTGGGCTGTTTCAAGTGGGCCCGACGAGCCATCTTTTCCAGCGAGCTTTGGTTTTGTCGTCAACTCCTTTCGGTCAGTTAGAGTTTGCTTGTCCTTTCCCTGCATTTTCGATTGTACTGTCCTTTGCAACAGCCTTTGAATATTTTTTGCCCTTTTGTTTATGCCAATTGCCACCTTTTTTCCTTGCTTCGCTGTGCCTGCCTGCATGTCAGATACTAAGGCCTTTGTGCTCTTTTCTATTCCCTCGAAATTTCCTCCTTTTCCATGCATGCCATTTCCGTTTTCATGCAAATTATCGTGTATAGCTTCCTTCGACGTCTGCGGGTTTGCTAAAATAACTGCTTCTTTTTCTACACATTCAGTCCACTGCTGCCATGGTCTCCTATGTTCGTCCTTTGTGCCATCGGTCTTTTCCCATGCAGCGCTTCTCCGCCTCCTTGCGAGCTACCGGTGGGCGGCCCTCCTGCCAACGTTTTTTGTTTTTCTGCGTTCTCTCGGCTTGCTTCCTTTGTCTCATCTTTTTTTTCCACCCGATTCTCCCCACCTGGAGCTATCACCTGCAACTCCTCATCCTCCCTATCATCCGAGATCGCATAATATTTGTTTGAAGATGGAATATTGGCACCCTTCGAATTTTTGCCCGACTCCATGGTTCCCGTCTGTGGCTCTTTTTCAGCCCTGGTTCCTCCTTTCACAACCTGCCAAAGTTGTGTCGATTTTACTGGTTCCTCTACCCGTGGGGTTTTTTCTTTTTCCAATATTTGTTTCGTCCCTTTTTTTGCCCTTGTGGCAGTCCCCGGAATTCCAGCTTGGGATGTTGAGACGATAGCCTGCTTTCCTTTGTCCTTTAGTTGTGGTTGACCCGAACCAACTGGTTTTGGTTTAGTGCCCAGAACTATGCAGTTTGTTTCTCTATGCCCGACATGACAACAGTATCCACAATAGTCTGGCATCCTTCCAAACTCTACTCTTTGGGCGTAGCCACCCGTAACAGTGTTCATCTCCCTGTTCCGTATCACGATCCATACCTCCTCAACAGGTGATTTTCTGCAGTCGAACTCTACACAGACCCGGGCAACACTTGGATGAGAGCCATTGGCTGTTGCCTCGTCAACGAACAACGGCTTCCCTACTATTTTAGCAATCAACATTAAAGCAGACTTCTCGTACAAATGAGCCTTAAGGTGGGGAAAGGATATCCAGACTGGAACCATGGCTGATTCTTTTTCAGCTTCAAACTCCGAGGTCCACTTGAAAACTCTCATTTTCTGGTTGGCTATAAACCATTGTTGTTTGACCCAAATACAGTTGAGATCTTGTTCATTCGACAAGTGAATCAAAACATGCTTGTAGTCCATCCAGTGGATCTCATAAGCTCCTGATAAGCCCATTCCTTTGAAGGCTTGGCGTATGTCCTGCAGTTTGGGAGTGCGGTTGAACTTACCAACAAGGGAGTGAAAGAGAGGGCGAGCTAGAATCTGGATTTCATCCTCATAAAATGTTGCAGCTGGTGTGTCCTTGTAAACACTGGGATCTCTTGTGGGTGGGATAACTGGGGGTTTCTCTCCTGCTGCCACCGTCAGAAAAGACTTTTTTAGGGCTCGGGGGGAAAGTGGTTGTGGGTTATCTGCCGAAATGGTTTGTTGGATGCTGTGGTGAAAAGGTTGATTGTCTTTGGGTGGGTTCTGTGTGGTATAGGGGGCAGCAACCGGTGGGAAGGTGTTGCCGGAGGGGTTGGTCTGTGGGGGTAGTGGTAGCTGTGCCTGGGAGGATGGTGGTGGCGGAGGAGGGTGGTTGAGGGGGTCTGGCGGGCGGCCAGCCACCATTCCTTGGCGCTGGGGGAGGGGAGGAAAGTGTATGGGCTTGTAAATAATTATCCAATCCCACTACCTTCAGTCCTAAGCATGTACGTTATTTTAGGATTATATATGGGATAAATGATGAAAAGGTGGAAAAGATGAGTTAAAAAAATTTTCAAATTCAATGTGAAACACTCATTCTACCATCATTGAAAGAAACAAGCTTGGGGGAGTGCTGAATTGTGAATAAAAAAAATTTACTTGATGAATGAAAAGTGAAAAGAAAGAAAAGCGTGTACTTGGTCAAGAACAATAAGGCTATATAAATCCTAGTATAATTATATGCTTGGGGTGCTTTGAGTGTTAATGTATCCTATATCATACCTTCACCTTAGATGAATATTATAAGATGAATAAAGTCCTAAAGATTCATAGTTAAGTGAGGGCTTACATTAGTGGAGAGGGAGTTGACAAATAAACATATGAAATTCTAAGCTAGTTAAGATTTGCATGAACATTAGCTTATCTGAAATGCATGATGTTCAGTGTGAGAAACTTCACACATGTACAAAAATTCATTCAAAAAAAAGCATGCACTTAGATGAAATATGAACTTAGATAATATCCATGTTCTGTTTGGAGTTTGTAAGACAAGGTAATTTATGAGGAAATTAAAAGAGGATCAATGAATTGATGCAATCTCATAATTGATTTTTCCAACTACATTGTTTCATTTTAGTTTTTGCTTGAGAACTAGCAAAATTGTAACACCCTTGATTTTTTATATGGCTTATATGCGATGTTGGCCACTTGATTTAAGGAGTTATTTAAGTTTTGATGAAAGTGATGAATTAATCCTATAGATTGAGGATTTAATTTAATTTGATGCATTTTTGAGGATATGTGTATGAGGAATTGAATTATATGAGTTATTTGAGGTATGAGATCAATAGGAAATGATTTTAGGGTATTAAGTTTGGATTTTTGGAAGTTTGTTGTAGGAAAGATGCAATCTAGGCAAGATGTATCAATACATTCTTGGAAAGATGAACATGTATCGATACATTTGAAGTAGAGAGCACTCGGGACCATTTTACCCGAAATGTATCGATACATTGCTTCAATGTATTAATACATTTATTTGAAATTAGGGCAAATGTATTGATACATTGCCAAATGTATCAACACACTAGAGAGAAAAGGTTAAAATTAAAAAGGGTTTTGGGCCATTTTTGCCCCATTCTCTTTCAACTTTTTCTTTCACTCTTTCTCTACCCTCTACAAAACCCTAAGCCCCCAAAATGCCATTTGGAGCTCATTTAAACCAAATCCAAGCTTAGAAAATGATCTAGAGGTAAGATTATGCATTTTTATCAATTGATTTTCGATTTAATTGATTAACAACTTCAAATCTAAATATTTTCAAATTTGGCCAAACTCTCTTCTTTTGAGTTTATTGGAGATTTAGAGCCTAGATTTGGGTAAGCCAGCTTTTAAGGTAAGGGTTTAGCTCATTTGTTGGAAGATTGAGCTTATATATTGGGTTTGGGTATTTTTGAAAAGTTAGGATATTTTTGAAAGTTAGAAAGTAAATAATTTTGTATTGTTTTGATGTGTCTAAGGGGAGAATGGAGGATATTCATGCGTTTGTGAGCTCTAAGACAATGGAAGGCCAAAGGTTGAGCTTAATGTTAGTGTGTCTCCGATTGTCAAGGTGAATGAGATTTAATTAAGTGCATGTGATGCATTTCGCATGATGTATGCGCTGCAATGGTACTAGGATAAATGATGCATGCCTAGATGGATGAACCTAGGCTAGAAAACTAAGTGTGTGTGTGTGTGTGTGTGTGTGTGTGTGTAAGGTATGCCTAGATGAGAATGCCTAGGCTAGAGAATTAATGTGTATGTGTATCTCTATATGTATGAATATATATATATATATATGCTTGCCTAAAGGTATGTGCCTAGGCTAGAGAATAAATATGATTATGTGCCTAGATGAGAATGCCTAGGCTAACTAGTTATTTGAAAGAGGAATCTGTGTTTGTGTGAATTATGGTAAACCACATGGTGACATTGTCTTGGAACGCATGGTATGTAGGACCCAGAGCAAAAGGCCTACACATGGTGCGACATGAATTATGAATTAAGTATTGTGCTAGGTTATGATGAATGGATTGCCCAATTAGCCATATGAGCACGATGTGTAATTGGGATAATGGCACGACAATTGAGATGATGTTAGTTATGTGAAGTTGAAAAGCCATGATTGTTTGTGAAAATGATATATGTATAAATGTCCATGCATTTGTGGTTTATTTGAGGATAAGTATAAGGCTGTTAATCCACAATTGATTTGATTGAATACGATTAATATGCATGTGGAGTTAAAGGCATAAGGGTTTATAGATTGATTATGTTTTGTTTAATGATTCCGTAGAGATTTAAAGGCATTTAGAATTATACCAAGCTTAGAGATGATTGAAGCTCGATGAATTTAAATACGATTTGATGTGGACATATGGCATGTTATAGGCACAATGGCCTAATTTGTGGTTATGAATTCCATCCAAGGAATGAATTTTAAATGTTGATTTGATTTGAGGTTGATTGAAGTCCAATAGCCTATGAATATGTCCATGCCTCAAGGATGGTGGTAAACAGGGGCAATAGTTGATATCCCGCTTGTGATTCTTGCTGTAGTGTGTAATGCCATCGATTGCGAGATTACTTCAGATGATGATTGTGATGCCACCTATGTGAGACTACTCCAGGTAATGTCGATGTCGGGAGTTTACTCCAGTCAATGATTTTGATTCTCCACCAACTGCTCCGATGTTGTGCGTGATCTATTCTCCACCAACGGTTTTGCCCTATGCGTGATTTGATTCTCCATCAGTTGAACACCATGGGTGATTTGATTATCTCCAAGGGAGGACCACTCATTGATTTGATTTACATATGACGTGAGACAACCATGGAAGGATTAAATAATTGTGATGTGATACTGATGTGATATAAAATTTTCTTTAAAAGTTTTTAAAAAAAGAAAAAAAAATACTGATGTGATACTCCGACAACTAGAGTGTGCCATGGAGAATGATTTGAATGACTTTATCGACTTCAAGGGTAAGCTTATTGATATATGTGACGATTTTTGGAGAGATTGAGGATGTTAATATGCCCTACATTTGGAGAAGTTTGCTAAAACATCTAAGTGCACGGATGGCGCACATATATACATACATATATATATATATATGAGTTTAATATATGTATGACTTTGTTATTTGCGCTACTCACTGAGTATATGACTTTGTTATTTGCACTACTCACTGAATATTATAGTACTCACCCATTTATGTACCATGTGTAGATAAATAGACCACGAAGGAGCATGGCAAAGGTTGTTTGTAGACAGATCAATTTTGGCATTCAGTAGGTCCTTTGTTTTGGTCACTCCACTGAGTTCGTCATGAGCTTCCGCATATGGTTGGTTGTGATATATGTAAGCACAACGTGCCATTTAATGTCAAACCCTACTCTATAAAATAATTACAGTGTCATATAGATGCTCAATAGAATGTTTGCATATTTGAGAAATTCGAAAAATCGTTAAAAGATGATATTGTCCCTAATGATACCATTAAGACGATTAAACCTCGAATGAGTTCAAATAAGGATTTTAAGAGTGAAATTAAGAATTTCACAATCCAGGGATTACTCAAAACAATGATTTGGAGTTCGAGGTCCAGTTTGGAATCAATCGAGAAAATTGACCGATTAGGGACAAAACAGTCATTTTTCAATTTAAGGACAAAATGGAGATTTTTAGCAAAGATTTTGATCACAATTGATCAAGAATAATTATATGAAGTATAATATGATTATTGGAGCATAAAATGAATTTTAGCAGTGAAAAATTGTGATTCTCGGTATTTTTGGAGCATAAAGGTAAAATGGTAAATTTACCATTAAAGGACAAAACGAGAATTTTTAAAAAAAGATTTTAGCCTCATTTGATTAAGATTGATCAATTGAAGTGTTATTTCAGGTTGAAAAGTGGAAAAGAAATGCAATTCCGGTACATTTTAGAGTATAGGGGCAAAATCGTAATTTTTCCATCCCGAGGGCAAATCGGTAAATTTTTCGCCCCAGCACTTGTCAAGATCAAGGGATTTTATATGTGGTGGGAATGGATAAGTATGGAATAAATGTGTGGTGGAAAAATTAAAATGAAAAGGTCAAACTTTTAAATTTTTGAAATTTGAGCCAATAGGAGAATGCCACGTGTCAAGCCTTTAATAGCTTATTATGTAAAGAAAAAATCAGCCCATATCATCCCTAACATTCAGCCAAACTAGCAAGAAGAGAGAGAAAACAAAAATAAAACCCTAGGTGGAAGAAAATCAAAGAAAAAGTGTGATTTTTCAAGGATTCAAGTGTTTAAAGGTATGATTTTTCAAGTTTAGCTTATGATCTAACATTTCCATGCATTTTTCCATAGTTTCCATGGTTAGATTTCATGTTTTTATGGTGGATTGAAACCTGGTCATATGGGTTTAGAGAGAGAAAGTTGATGGAATTATTTGATTTTTTACTATGTTAGTGTTTTTAGTTAGTTAGTCATGTGTAGAAAGAAAATTAAGTGAGAAAATCATATATTCCATGGGAATTCATTTAGGCTGAATTTCATAGTGGATATGTGGAAAATGAAATGATTTCATTTCAAGTGAAATTGTTGAGGATTGATGAATTATGAAGTTGAAAAATTAAATAAGAATTTTTTTGTGCAAAAATCAAAATTTTACCCACTAGGGGTAAAAGCGTAATTTATGACCGAGACTAATAATTTGCACCATATTTATGGACATAAAGTCAATTTGGGTATAATTGAGGTATAGAAATTGAAAGAAATCGATTCGGAGTTAAATTGGAGATTTTAGCAATTTAGACCGCGTGTAGACGAGTCAGTCGGACATCATGATTAAACGACTGTCCGAACCATTTTTACCCCATTCCCATGCATTATGTAGAGCCTGAAATAATTTATGATAAATTGACACAATTTATTGAATTGTGTGTCATGGATTATGGATAAGAGGTGAGCCAATGGATTCGGGTTAGAGATTGCAGTCGAGGACGGAGGATAGGAGTATTTCTACTTTTAATACAGTGAGTAAACTTACTATCATCTTAATTATCTAGAGTAATTTTATTTAATTGTGTGATTTTATGAAAAAATGGTTTAATTGGAAAATTATTGTGTTTTATGGGAAAATATGATTTTGTAACATGATTTTATAAATTTTCTGGAAAATTAAATGGTGATTTCGGGAAATAGAGTAATTGGGGACTTCCTGTTTGTGTTACAAATTGATGATTTAAATTGGATGGCTTATGATAAATGTGGGTATGACTGGCTATTTTTATGTTTTAAAGAATATGTGAACTTCTTTGATTTGCCTTGAATATGTTATGTGAGCCATGTCATACTATTGTGATTTTTTTGGTGGTGGATTATAAAGTGGGCACTGCAATGATAGGGGTTCCGTGGGCCAGCCTACTTAGAGGGGCACGATTCCCAATTATTGAGCTTACCTCGATTAGAGAGGCGCGTAGGATAACCCCCAAGGTAAGTGTCACGACCCAATTCCCGGGCCATGACCGGCGCAAGGACCCAATGAGCATAGCTCACTAAGCCCAAGCAAGCCTATTCCCACTGACTTTATTCCATACATGCTCGTGTGGGACATCCACACGTAATGCACCCAGTGCGCATACAATGCCAATTAACCATGGCACATCCAGTCACACATACACACACACACCCTTTCCGGGAGTGGACATAGCCAAAACACAATGGCATTTTTAATCACATTATACATGCACTATGCCAGTCATGTATTTAGCAATTTACGTTGCTTACACATATTTACATTCATACCAGTCAAATATAAACTCCGACAATGTACATTACATGTACATACCCATCATACAGAAACCCAAGACTACCAGCGGAGACATATACAATAAAGCGGCAACTAGTGAATGCCAGACACCTACCAAGAGATGGACTACTGTGATCCCGCGATCTAGGAATCTACAATCTCCTGATCTGAAAACATGAATTTTTGAAAACAGTGAGTATAAAACTCAGTAAGCAAACATTAGATAGGAACAAGCCATAATATCAGAAAGGGTTAAAATATGATGCATACATTTGAAACACGTTCATTTTTATCCAATTTATTACCAACCCTTCCCCTCATTTCAATTTAATTTATAATGAAGAAATAATCAATTTCATACAAATATACTCGGAGAAATGAACAATCACAAATGTACACAACCACATATATCTGAGCACTCGCAGGCGTTACGTATCGCCGTCCCTGCAAGCCCCTGGATAACCAATCACACTTCACCACTGTTCACGTGTAATGGTTTCCAGGAATCGTGGGCGTTACGTATCGCCGTCCCCACTTTGCTTAATTTCCAAAATTTATAGTAATAGTGGGCGTTACGTATCGCCGTCCCCACTTTACTAAATTTTCAATCTCTAGGAAATAGTGGGCATTACGTATCGCCGTCCCCACTTTGCACACCATTTCAGGCATGTGCATTTTCCTCTTCACACGTGCACGGTGGTAACGATTTCACAACACTTCTCAACAATGTACACAAACATCATAGCAATGTACATATCCAGCACAATTAAATTTCATCTCAATGAAATAATATTTCATGCCTTTATGCATAACACAAAGTTTTATGCCCTCATGCATAACATATAATTTTATGCTTTTATGCATAACTCATATTTTTATGCTTTCATGCATAACACATATTTTTATGCTTTCATGCATAACACATAATTCATCACATAAAATCATTTTAATCAAAGGCTTGTTCCCAGCACATATTTTTTTTAAAACTTTGAATAAATCATTTAATTATCCAAATCAATACAATGTGCATTTCCCCAAACAATTTTGAAATGCAAGTTCACTCACCGTCTCACAAATCCAGATGCACTCGGATTAATCGTCCTCAATTACGATTCCCTTGCCTTTTCCGGACTTCTCACCACCTTAACACAGAATAAGATTAAGAAATTACTATAATGCCCCCAACTAATACAAATTAATTAAAATTGCTAACGTACGATACGCAAAGGCAAAAATGCGTCCGATTATCACTTTAACGCGGTATTGCCTAATTTCGACCGATTACCCGATTAATCGGCTATTATGTCCAATTTAATTCCGAATTGGTCCATTCTTTTTTCTAATGCTTTAATTCACCACAAATCATTCAATTAATGCCAATTTCAGCATCCAATCTTTTCCATTTCTTTATGAAAAATTCGGCCAATACAATGCATTAGCACTGAAAATTTTCTACTACATTTTCTCACTTTAAATTGTCATTTTTCTATTTTCTTTCATTTCAAATGAAACCATTTCATTTGAAATGAACCAATTCCTCATGCATTCTCTACACACTAGGTTCGGCCTAACAAAGAACAACCATGAAATTCAATTTCCTTCTTCCTTTTTTTTCCATAATCGTGCTTAACTACTCCTAAACACCAACATAGTTTAAACTCAGTCCAATCCAACATCAAATCCATACTCAAACCCATTTTTCAGAATTCTTCCCATCATGATATCTCCATATTAAACCATAGAATTCAAGAACAAAAGCATAGATATTAGAGATCACAAGCCAAAGTAGAGATTTATTACCCTTTTTCACTTGAATTCTCCTTGAAATCACACTTGTCTTGAATTTCCCCTAGGTTTTTGTGTGTTTCTCCTTTGTTCTTCTTTTTTTTGCTTAAATTCTGGTGGGTGCCGACTTTGAGAGAGAAATGAGGATTAAATGCTGATTTTTATGGCTTAAATAATAAAATATAAAAGCTTGCCACGTGGCACCATGTGATTGGCCCGTTTTTTGACTTTTTGACTTTTTTTCTCCCATTTGATCTCCACCACTTGATTCATCAAGTCAACATCTGATCCAAGGTTGACCATGGCTGGAAAAATTTATTCTGGTAGTGGAAAATTACCGAAATGCCCCCGGGATGGCAAAATTACGATTTTGCCCCTATACTCCGAAATGTCCCGGAATTTCATTATTTTCACTGTCCAACCTCAAATAACATTAATATAAATCAATATTAACCAAATGGAACAAAATCGTTTCAAAAAAATTCACGTTTAGCAGTCCGGTGGCAAAATTACCATTTTGCCCTTGTGTTCCAAAAACACTGAGAATCACCATTTTACACTGCTAAACATCATTTTATACTCCAAAAATCATAACTGTATGTCACATAATTATATTTGGCCCAATGTGATCAAATCTTGGTTAAAAATCTCCATAAATCAACAAATGAGAAAATGACCGTTTTGTCCTTAACCGGTCAATTTTTCCGATTGACCCCAAACTGGACCTTTAACTCTGAATCACTATTCTGACCTATTCTGTGGGTCTCAGAATTTTGAAATTCCCTTTAGAATTTCCATTAAACTAGGTGAAGCTCGATTTAACTTAATCGTACCAATAGGTACAATACCGGTTTTCTAACAACTTAGACAGGGTCTCACAGTAAGATTCGAGTGCACTTCACGCTAGCCACCACGTGAAAGTGAGACTCTGCCAACGCTAAGGAACGACTGTGTTGTCCGATGTAAAATATGATTATGTGGGTATGTGACAATAAACAGCCTTGACGGTCTTGGTAAGATGCCTCTGCCGGGGTATCCCCAAGAAAGTATTTTTGGCAAGGGCCAAGTTTTTGAAAAGTGAATAAGCCATGTTGAGTAATTGGATGAAATCCAATTATTTATATGCGTTGGGATGAATTTCCAAGTTGTGAAATGCATGCTGGGATGAATTATTTTAATTGTTTCCTATTACTCGACTTTAGATTATTTTGATGATGTCTGTCTACTCACTGGGATTATATAATCTCACATCTTCTTCCTATACATTTTTCAGGCTCAAGACAATTTGTTGATAGCCGATTAAGACAAGAATTAATCTCGGAGTTGCATTCTAGAAAGTAAGGGTTCATAGCCCTACATCTTCTTAGTCAGTTGGGAGGGGCCCACGTGTCACTAGAATTTAAAGTTCATACCCTGGTTTACGGTATGATAGTATATGTAAATTTATTTTGTTTTTATGCTATAAAAATCATTTTTAGATATTTCTGAAAATATTATTTTATAAGAAATTAGAACATTTTATTGAATATTTGTGTATATATTTAAATAGTTAAAATTTTACTTCAAACAAATGTTTTAAACCTCTAGATTTATTTTTAACTATGAAATATGTGTTTTCCGCTCACGTGTTACATTTTTAATTGGGTTCGGAAAAAATAATCTCACTAAAGGTTGCTCACAAGGGAGATGAAAAACTGATACGAAAGCCTTGAGAGGTCTTGAGGGGCATTCAGGGAATTGAATGTCTGTCGAGATATCGCGACGGTTGTCACGGGCTCGATGGAAGTTCCGGGTCGTGACATTTAAACTTATATGTAAGGGTTGTTATGTAAGAACCTTATTTGAATGGCCAATGTATGGCCTTTTCACTATTTATATGTATTGTACGCCAAGGATAGTGTATTATGTTTGAGATTGTCATAAATATTTGATTATAAATCCCTTGGCATACATGTAATATGATTTTGAACTTTGAGGCTTGCTCATGACTAGCGGGCTTGCCTGTTGGGCTTGTGCGCTGGTCATTCTCCTCGGGGTTTGGGTCGTGACAAAAATATTAAGTTTGGGAGTGTGATAACTCTATTATATACAGTTATTTAGCCACATTTTGAGATGTTAACATAGATAAGTCCTTATGTTTTAAGTAGTTTTTAGGCAGTTTTTATGTTTTTAGTTGATTAAGTTAGAGCATGTCAAATTAGTTTAATTCAAGTAATTCTAGTTTATTTTCATGCTAAAAGTCCTATTTTAAGCTAATATTGATTTATTCCTTGTGTGTGTAGGATTTGAAATGCATAAGTTAAATGGTGATGAATTATGCAATGGAGACGAAGTGCAGATCTTCACTGAACATGTTGTAATAAATCTGTAATAACTTGAGCTACAAAGATTCATTCAACGTGATTCTTGAACCACTAAAAATCTAAAAAGCAGACCTATAACATTCATGTTCATCATTTTGCCCAAATCACCCAAGAGTAGGAGAAAATTGTGTTGCAAGATGAGGAAGTACAACAATTCGCACTAAGGCAGCACAAAGAGGAGCATTATGGCCTTAAGTTTCCTTGCAAGACTCAAGCCCACAGTGCCCTAGGAAGCATCATTGTTCCCATACAAAATCTTGAGAGCTCAACACCACAACACCTTTGGAGGAAGGCCATGGCACTAGATGATAGTTGCTAGAAAAAAATATCTTGTGTAGGGCGCCATAGTGTCCAAAACAACGCCACAGTGCCTCGACATGTTTTACTAAGAGTCAACTATTCGAGAATTATTTTCTTAAGGCTTTTTGGAGGTTATAAATATGTGATTTTCAACAGCTGAGAAGGGGACTCAAAAAGTGAATGGACAACAATTTTCCAGAGAAAAGAAAAAGGCTCTCTGATAAGAGAAGTGAAAAGAAATCAAAGACAACTGAAGATCAAAAATAGAAAGAGTGTCAAGCCCAACCCTAAAATACTTGCAATGTCATACATGCGATGGACAACATGCTTACATACTTGGAAAGCCTTGAAAAATAGATAAAAGTCAATATTGTACTTCGAGGTACAACTAAGTCATTTTATGCCTCGAACTAGTTAAAATAGGGATTTTAAGATGAAATTGAGAATTTCACATTCCAAGGATCGCTTAAAATGGTAATTTTGAGTTCGAGGACTGATTTGGACTAAAATTAAAATTTTCGAGATCTAGGGGCAAAAAGGTCATTTTGCCACCCAAGGTTGAAATTTGGATGGTAGATGAAATTTTTAATCAAGATTGATCATTTGGAGTATAATATGAGGTTTAGCAATGAAAAATTTTAATTCTCGATAGTTTTGGAGCATAGGGGCAAAAAGGTAATTTTACCACCCCGAAGGCAAAACGGTAATTTTTTACCCCCAACACTTGTCAAGACCAAGGATTTTATTCATTATGGGGATGGATAAATATGACAATATATGTCGTGAAGAATTAAAGATTAAAGGATAAGTTTTTAAAGTATGGACCAATAACATGGTGACAAGTGTCAAGTTTGATTTCTTTATTAATTTTCTTATAAAAATCAGCCCATATCTTCCCCATCACACCTCTCATATTCGCCCAAAGCAAGAGGAAAAGGAAACAAAGAAAGAACAAACCCTAGAGTGAGAAATTCAAAGAGAAAGTGTTAAAATTCAAGGATTCAGCCGATTAAAGGTAAGATTTTTCAATTCTAGCTTGAGGTCTTTCATTCCTAAGCACTCTTTCTTATTTTTCATGGTCGAAATTCATGATTTCATGATGATTCTCTTTGCTGGCCAAATATATAGAGAGAGATTTGATGATGATGTTGGTTAGGTTTCAATAGATTTAAGTGTTTTTATCTATTTAGTAATATGTAGCATGAAAATTAAGCATGAAAAACACATTTTCTTCATGAATCCCTTAATTGCCGAATATATAGAGTTACGGTTTGATGATGAATTTGAATGGGTTACATGATATTCAAGTGTTTTTGGTGGTTTAGTGATGTGTGGAATGAAAAGGAAACAAGAAAAAAATTAATGCTGATGGAATTGATTTTTTCTTCCGGTGGATTGGCTAGAAATTGGTGATTTATGGAGTGAGGATCAAGCTTGAAAAATTTTATTGATAGTAGAATTTATTTTAATTTAAGTGATTTGAAGTATTATAAAAGAAATGAAGCAATTTGGAATTGAATGGAACGCGTTGGCCAATTAATTGAGTAATAAATCGAATTAGGCCAATATCATTTTAATTGGGTGCATAATTGTGAGACCCTGTTGACTTTGTTAAAAGACAGTATTGTACTGAGTAGTACAACTAAATTAAATCGAGCCTTGAACTAGTTTAAATAGAAATTCTAAGAGGAATTTCAAAATTTTGAAACCCACAGAATGGGTCAGAATAGTGATTCATAGTTCAAGGTCCAGTTTGGAGTTAATCGGGAAAATTGACCGGTTAGGGACAAAACGGTCATTTTCTCATTTGTTGATTTATGGAGATTTTTAGCCAAGATTTGATCACAGTGGACTAAAAATAATTATATGACATACAGTTATGATCCCATAATCATAAAATGATGTTTAGTAGTGTAAAATTGTGATTCCCGGTGTTTTTGGAGTACAAGGGCAAAATGGTAATTTTGCCACCGGAGGACTAAACGGGAATTTTTTTTGAAAGGATTTTGCCCCAATTGGGTAATATTGATTTATATTAGTGTTATTTGAGGTTGGACAGTGAAAATAAAACAATTCCGGGACATTTTGGAGTATAGGGGCAAAACCGTAATTTTAGCCATCCCGGGGGCAAAACCGTAATTTTTCATCCCCAGAACCATTATTTCCAGCCATGATCATCCTTGTATCAGATTTTGACTTGATTGATCAAGTGGTGGAAAAGAAATGGAAGAAAAAGTCAAAAAGTAAAGAAAACGGGCCAATCACATGGTGCCACGTGTCAAGCCTTTATATTTTATTATTTAAGCTATAAAAATCAGCCTTAGCCTCATTTTCTCTCTCTAAATTCTGGAACAAAAACCGATTGAAGGGAAGAAAAGAAGAACAAAGGGAAAACCATAAAAACCTAGGCCAAAATCCATAGATTTCAAGTGTTTTTCAAGATTCAAGCAAAACCAAGGTAACTTTTCTTTAGATTTACTCTAATCCTAGCTTACCTATGCTTTTGTTCTTGATTTCTATGGTTAAATATTGAGATATCATGATGGAATGAATTCTGAAAAATGGGTATGAATATGGATTTGATGTTGGATTGGATTGAATTTAGACTATGTTAGTGTTTAGGGGTAGTTAAGCATGATTATGGACAAAAATGAAAGAAAGAAATTGATTGTCATGGTGATTCTTCATTAGACCGAACCTAGGGTGTAGAGAATGCATGAGAAATTGGTTCATTTCAAATGAAATGATTTCATTTGAAATGAAAGAAATTAGAAAATGACAAATGCAAGTGAAAAATGTAGTAGAAAAATTTTCAGTGCTAATGCACTGTATTGGCCGAATTTTTCCATAAAGAAATGGAAAAGATTGAATGCTGAAATTGGCCCTAATTACATGATGTGGGATGAATTAAGGTATGAGAGAAAAGAATGGTGCAATTTGGAATCAAATTGGACATAATAGCCGATTAATCGGGTAATCGGTCGAAATTAGGCAATACCGCGTTAAAGTGATAATTGGACGCATTTTTGCCTTTGAGTATCATACGTGAGCAATTTCAATTAGTTTATATTAGTTGGGGACAATATAGTAAATTCCTTAATTTTATTCTGTGTCAAGGTGGTGAGAAGTCCGAGAAAGGCAAAGAAATCGTGATTGAGGACTGTTAATCCGAGAGCATCCGAAATCCGGATTTGTGAGACGGTGAGTGAACTTGTATTTCAAATTATTTGGGAAATGCATATTGTATTGATGCGGATAATTAAATGATTTATCCAAAGTTTTTAAAAATACATGCCGGGAACAAGCATTTGATAAAAATGATTTTATGTGGTAAATATGTGTTATGCATGAAAGCATAAAAAAATATGTGTTATGCATGAAAGCATAAAATTATGTATTATGCATGAAGGCATAGAAATTATTTGATATGCATGAAGGCATAGAAATTATTTGGTATGCATGAAGGCATGATATTATGTGGTATGCATGAAGGCATGAAATATTATTTTATTGATGAGAAATTTGAGTGTGATAAATGTGTACATTGTGATGATGTTTACATGGATGGTTGAGAAGTGTTGTGAAAGTGTTACCACCGTGCACGTGTGAAGAAGGAAAATGCATATGCCTGAATGGTATGCATAGTGGGGACCGCGAGACGTAACGCCCACTAATTCCTTGAAATTCAGAATTTAGTAAAGTGGGGACCGCGAGACGTAACGCCCACTATTTACTAAAAGAAATTCTGAAAGCTGAGCATAGTGGGGACCGCGAGACGTAACGCCCACTAATGCCTTGAAATTCAGAATTTAGCATAGTGGGGACCGCGAGACGTAACGCCCACTAATGCCTTGAAATTCTGAATTGAGCAAAGTGGGGACCGCGAGACGTAACGCCCATGATTCCTGGAAATGTTCACGCATGAACTGTGGTAAAGCGTGATTTGATGTCCAGGAGCTTGGCAGCGACGCTGAGTGATACCGCTTGCCGAGTGCTCTGATACTCCAGCTATGTGCACGATGTGGGGGGATGCACATGAGCTGGTGAGATTGAGTGATATTGTTAGTGCACAAGGTGCACATGATGACTCCAGCTATGTGAGCTGGTGAGAAAATGGTGATAATTGTGTGATTTCGTGTGAAATTGAATGTTAATTCAATTAATAATTAAATTAAATGAGGGGAAGGGTTGGGAAATAATTGGATCAAAATGATTGTGTTCCAAAATGTGTGCATATATGTATATATGTTGTGCATTGATAGATAATGCTGTGTAATGATTATAACCATACGTGTGAATGATGATTTGGAGCTCATAGAGGATAAGATTGCTGTGTGATCACCATCCTTGTGTGTAAAATGAGATGCTGAGTGATCCCCACACCTGTGTGTAGAATGGGATGCTGTGTGATCCCTATGCTTGTGTGTAGAACGGGATGCTGTGTGATCCCCATGTCTGAGTCAATAATGCTGAGTGATTGCATGGTATCTGAATTGTTTGAAATTAAGGAAAAGGGGTTTGAAATATTAGTTAGTTGAAAATGGCCTTATTTTCAACCAGTGCATCATGATTGATAAATCTTCTGATGAGATTGCTTGTTCCCTTCTAATATTCACTCACTGAGTTTCGTACTCACGTTTTCAAAAATTCATATTTTCAGATCAAGAGACTGTTGGGCTCTAGATCGAGGAGTCCCCATAGTGCATCTCTTGGGTTGTGTCTGGCATCCGGTAGTGATTCCTTTTGTGGTAAATGTCTCCGCTGGAAGTCTTGGGTCCTTTGTATTGTAAATACAATCTAATTATGTGAATATGTGTATGCAATGTAAATTGCTAAATACATGACTGGTATAGTGCATGTGTATGAATGTTGAAAATGCCATTGTTAATTGGCTTCGTATGCACACTGGGTGCATTACGTGTGAATGCCTCATACGAGTATACGTTGAATACAGTAAGTAAAGTAAGAGAAAATAGGCTTGCTTGGGCTTAGTGAGCTATGCTCATTGGGTCCTTGCGCCGGTCATGGCCCGAAAATTGGGTCGTGACAATAATTGAGTCTACATTGAACACCGTGTTTAGATAATTACTCGAGTAGTGTGCATCCCATATCATGCATATATATCGAGCCTGAATTGGTTTTATAATGGTCTAGCATTAATGTGGTAAATTGTGTATTATGCAATAAGCATAGGTGGTTCTTAAGTTATTTGCTTTTCTTAAATGAGATTTCGGTAGCCTATACTGGCTCAAATGTTAAGTGCACAATTTTTTGTTTGTTCTCCTTTGAGTATTATTGATTTAGCTTGATTTGTGGAAAATTGATTTGATGTAATTTCCTTATGTTTTGTGAAAGTGATTTCATTTTTTTTTTAAGGAAAAATTATTTTTAAGCATAATTTTGACCATAAAAGGTTTGATGTTGATGATATGATGGCACACATTCTTACTTATTCTAGTAGTATAAACAAAGAAAAATTGAGTTAGAAGAGTTGATTTCCTTGTAATTTGGCTATTTGAACAATCTTGATTTGCAATTTAGTACTTACTTGAATAGTTCAAGTTGGTTAAATATGAGCGTGAAAGTTTTGACTACTTGAATTAATACCACTAAAGCAAAAAAAAAAAAACTTATATGAGTAATACTTGCCATCCTTGAGTTTATAACGATCTATGAATTGAACAAGTTTGTTTCATGATGAAAATACTTATTAACTTGTTTTTCTTGAATGTGCATGAACGAATGGTCATAAGGGTATTTTTGGTACATGATTGTGAGATATTTGAAAATGACTCTTGGCACAAAGTCGATCCCAACAAGATACAGAAGAAAACCAAAGGCACTAGAACTTTAAAGGATAAACACTCCATCATTAAGGGTCAATCCTAGATAGCAGTTAGACATAGAATTCAAAAGAAAAATAGCTAGTTTCTTTACCAAATCATCTCCAATGGCTTCAAATCTTCTCCAACTATTAAAATAACCTATTGGAAACATTTTTTTTTTTTGGTTAAAATAGAAGAGAAAAACATCATTTGATCAAGAATCAATTTGAGAAACTTGTCTTCAAGATTTCATTAAAAGTTTAATTTATTGAAAAGAAATTTTATAAATCGAATTCACCACCCCCCAACCTCTTGGATATTTTCTCACCATTATTGAGCTAACATTATCTAACAATATCGATACGCAAGAATAAGGTATTGACACTTGTTGCCTAATAAGCTTTTAAAACGATTTTGAAGAACAAGTATTGATACTTAATTCAAAGGTATTGATACTTGAAAACCCATAACCAAAGTATCAATATTTGTTGTCATTTTTACATCACTCTAAAAATTTCCCTAATAAGCTAGTCTTACCATTCTTTAGCCCTAGTCCACCTCCTATTACTTTTTCTAGTAACTCTCAACCTTTATCTTGTCCTTTCTTTCTCTAAAACCTTTATTCTTAAAGGTTCAAATCTAGTTTTCAATTTTGAAGCAAGCAAAAGGCTTTCCACTATTCAATTTTCAAATCTCTAGTTTTTTAACTTTGATTTTTACTCTCTCAACAAATTTGAGCTTCTTTCTCTAAGGTTTTGGTGTCTAACTCAACTTTCTCTCACTACAGGCTCACCAAGGTAGGAAAAGATAAATATAAGTGTTTACGCCATTAGTTTATCTTTGAATAGTAGATTAGTAAGTTAAAAAGTTAAATTACATAAGATTTAGTTAAGGTTTGAAATTTCAGGATTTTAATTTTAAGTTGTTTTTATGATTGAATGATTGTTGTTATAGGTCCTATTCAAGCTCTTAGGATTTATATGGAGTGAAGAGTCGGTGTTTCGATTGAGTGCTAGTTGATGAATCGATCTAGGTGGGTAGACACAACGTTTTTAAGTATTTAATATGTATAAAGTTAAGCATATTTATTAAGTTTTATGCCTTTTATGCTTTCCATGTTAAATCTTTTAAACATGAAAAGTTTAAAAATCATTTTCAATGTTTTCAAAGAAGGTTTCAAATGTATAGATACTATGTAATTATGAATACTATGTAGTAGTTTTTAACAAAGGGAGACAAGCCCTTTCAAATATTTTCCTTCAAGATAAATCTATAATCGTATGATTGATATGAAATTGTTATATGGCTAGATGTATGCAAGTGTGGATGAATGAATACCCACCTTTATGATTATGAGATAAGCATGATGTAAGAACTTGATTATGTTAATGGTGACCATGAGTCTGAATGAGTACATAAGATAACATGTATATGATGATATGTATATGAGAATATAGTGTTGTGGTATGTTATTGATATGTTGAACACCACACAAATATGTAGCCTTGTCGTGGGGCGTGGTACCACTTGACTTATGTCTAAGATAGTGGCGACCACATCATTATTAGTGTTATGTCCAAAATAGTGGGGACCGTACCATTATTCAAGAATGTCCAAGATAATAAGGACTGTATCATTAATCGATGAGTTGTCCTAGACAATGGGGACAGTACCATTGTCCTTATTATATCCAAGATAGTGGGGACCAATCCTTATTTAAGAATGTCCAAGAGAGTGGGGACCAATCTTTATTTAAGAATGTCCAAGATAGTGGGGACTGAACCATTATCCAATAATGTCTAAGATAATGGAGGTTGTACCATTATCTAATGAGTCGTCCTAGGTAATGAGGATCGTACCACTGTCCTTGTAATAAGTTTATTGAAATAAGTTTATTAAGGTTGGAATAGTTAGATTGATGTATGGATTAGATTCCAAGGTATGGATTAAGATTTAGATGTTTGATTATTATCATTCAAAAAAAAAATGTTGATTGATTATAAATAGTGTTATCTTGTTAAATCCTAGTGACAACTTACATTATATGAATGCCTCTAAGAATATAAGGGTAGTTGGTATTTAAAAATGTTGAAAATTACCCAAAATTTTGGCTTTTATGAATGAAGTATCAATACTTCAAAAACAAGTGTCAATACTTAGCAAATAGAATGCCCTAAGAAGCATATTACGTGAAAAGTATCGATACTTTCCTAAGAAGTATCAATACTTAGAGTCTAGGGAGCCTTTTGGATAAAAAGTATTGATACCCCTCAGGGAGGTATTGATACCTAAAGTTTAGAATAACCTATTTGTTGGGACGAGCCCTATAGTCAATTAGGATTGGTTAAAGCTTGATTCCAATTATGCAACAATATCATTCATGTTTAATGATTAGAGGTTTTCCTTCATCTATAAGACATCAATTATAATGAGTTATAAGTCTAATTGGATGAAGTCCATGAGATTAATATGCCTTGTAAGGGAAATGTAATGGGTTGCAGTTATGAGATTCCTCTACATCAAAGTATAATCTCAAAATGTTCCTGTCAATGTATCATTGAGATTGGACATCAATGATGTTTAGAGACTAGTATATTCTATGTTTTTTACTTTGGAAGTAAGCAATCGATCTCATAGATTGAAGTATAGAGATGCTTGGAACTAGAATATAGGTGTTTGCTTAGAATAGCAAGGTCACTAAACTTGACCCACCATGAGAAGTGCATTTGGTATTTCACTCAAGTGTCTATGTAATATTTCTCATGTGTTAGTTGTGTAAATACTCCCAAGACTTGAGATACCAAGTTGTCTTATATGTAAAGTGCTATGCTTTGATTTCATCCTAACGGGTGCCTAACCAAAGGTGCCAAAATAAGATGATTTTGGGTATAGCATGAAGCATGTGAAGGCATATGAGTGGTCAAGATAGGAATTATCACCCCAAGTGATTCAGGAAACATATCCTAACTGTTCTTGGTTGATATTAGCTTATTGAAGTCCTTGGCCAAGGCGACTTAAATATTATGAAAAGAGTTTCATAAGTCTTTATAAAGCTAATGATCAAACTTTAAGAACGAATATGGAGATTAATAAGAGTAGACACTGCACCATGCTCTTATCATCTCCGAGATATATGATGAGGGAATGAATTACACTGAAAGGTTGAGTCAAACCATCTTAACTCTTTTAACATTTTGGTAGCCATGATGGATTGCTAAATCCCAATCTTGGTCTATGAACTCTAGGTGGTTGCCTTGATTAATAATAAATTTAAAATAGTTTAAATTTATTTAATTCTAAGTTAACTTAAGAATTATATGTTGAGTTCATTGCCAACATGTTAGAAGCCTAATGGGTCACACACCTAAAATGAATGTTGAAAATAAAATGGGAGAGGTGATTAAGTTGGACTAAATCAAATTAGAAGTTATAAGCTTCTCAAGCACTTGATTAAAATTGTTTAATTAAGTTGTGCCTAATCAATTAAATTATTTAATTAAGTCATTGGGCCTAGTTGATTAAAATTATTTAATTAAGTCATTGGCCCTAATTGATTAAAATTGTTTAATTAAATTGTTGGGCTTAGTTAATTAAATTATTTAATTAAGTTATTGAGCATAATTGATTAAATTAAACAATTAAGTTAACTGGGCTTTTTAAGGACTTAATAAAATTGTTTAATCAAATTATTAGATTAATTGGTAATTGCAAAATAGCTTTGTAATTGGGGTTTAAAATTAATCCAAGGTATAAATACCTTGCTATAGCCTCCAAATAAAATGAGAGAGAATGGCTGAAAAATTAAGAGAACGACACATTAGAAATTCCTTTTGCCTTGCTGCTCTTTGTGTGAAGATAAAATAGTTTTTCATTCACTTGATTTTTTTTGTGTGTTCAATCCCAAAATTTTGTGTGGATAATGAGTGTATGAAACTCATATTTGCTAGCACATTATCAAGGTATAGCACTCCCAATTCTTAAAAAGGGATTTTCTAATTTATTAGTGTGGATCACCATTAAAGGCTGCATAAGGATTCCTTGGATAGCTTTGGTTTGCAACAACCGGGCTGAGGTGGTTGAGTTTTTTGAAGGCCGATTTGATGGTTTAACAAAGGATTAATCAACCTTTGTTATTTAGGTAAACTTGATATGATCATATATATTTTATTTTTAATTTAATTCTATACTCAATTTGGCATGAAAAAGATCTTAAGAGAGTGAGGCGTAATTTAATTTTTAAATTTATTTTCGCTACGTTTTATTTGTATTTGATGCATGATTAGCTCTCGCCCAACACTATTTCTATTTTAAAAATGACTTTTCACTTATTTTTGACTACCCTTTTTAATCTAAACTATTATATGACTTAAATTCAATTAAAATTATTTGGAATGTTCTTGTAACAACATTATCTCAAAGATTTGAATGAAGATTGATAATTATTCTTAGGTTCATGCTTATTTCAAGATTACGGATTTTTATAAAACACTTTTCCCTTTTGGCTTTTTCTTTTCCCATGTTAGCTCACTCAATTTTATAACTCACACCCGAAGATAAATTTGCTTAGTTTCAAATCAATAGCTTGCTTGACTTGCTGTAGAGGAGTAGTTTAGCTTTTACTTGGTAAGTGTGATAAAGCCTTACTTTAAGCCTTCCAATGTTGTTATGTTCTATTGTGGTGTCGAGTCAAGTCATACATGTTTATTTACTTTTCATGTTAGACATATGCGATGCAAATAAAAAAGGAGGATACTTATGTTTATCTACTCTTGATATGAGTTGCTTATGATGAGCACCGAAAGTGGTGCAAATGACTTTTGATATATGCACATGGTGATGAGGTTATAGATGATACAAATACCGAAGTGTGCGTATAATGTTAATACGAAAGGCTATAAGAAACTATATGTGATATGGATTTTGAAAATTTAAATGAAATGTTTACCATATTTCATGATGATGATTGATGGATTATAGTGCACTTAGATAAATGTGCCCTAGCTTGTGGTGATGTGTTTTTATATAATAAGTTAAAAGGCTTGTTTGGACCTATTGAACTATACGCATATAGATCGTTGCATCGATGGTGTCATCGAAATTGGGATATGACACCTATATTGTAATAACCTAGATCTAGTGAGTTCCTATCTTGGTGAGCTTGTGGAAGGAAGATTAAGCAAAAACCCTAACTTGAAGTGAGAGAAAAAGTTAAAATTTAGAGGGGGAAGTTTACCTTAACCAAGCTTTGATTTAAGATTCAAGGCTGGGAATTTTTTGGCGTGAAGAAGAATAAAGAAATAATGAAGTAAAAAGGTGAAAAGGAGGGGAAAAACGTGGAAAAGAAGAAGAAAATGGGGATAGCCTACCACACATGGGGGAGATGAAAGTCAAAGCTTTGATCGAGTCAAGGGAGGTCAAAGGGTCAATTGAGACCATTTTGCCCTTTCTCACTAAACAGACCCTCTCTCTTGCTTTTGTCTTCTCTCTGTTTCTTCTTTCAAATGAACTTGCTATTTTATAAAAATAGGTTTTTCAAAGAGAAATTTTAAAATTGTTTGGTTGAATATTTTATAAGCTCACAAGGAATTTACCACTTTACCTTCGTACTAAAATATGGGGTTTTACATTTTAATGGATAAAAAAATATTTAGAGTAGTTTCAAGATCAATTTGTTTTAAATTGAGTCGTTGTTCAAGAAAATGTGTTTTCGAAATTTGAATTTAAATTTTGTAGTCCAAGTGGAAGATAGATTTTTCCAAATAATTAAAGTGTGGGCTTACATTAGTTAATTTAATTGTCTTTTATAAAAAAAATTAGGTAAACTAATTTGGTCTTAATAAAGAGATAATATTATAATCCATAATATAATCTAATAAAATAAATTAGCCTCTAATATCAAATGTGGGCTTAATACTATATAATTGTGTAAGAAATTTTAAATCCTATAATAGAGAGGATTAAAGATTCACTGTATAAAAATAAGTCAGCTCTTCTCTTTTATTTACACGAAAATATTAAGAATCTCACTCATTGAAAAGTTATTGATCAAGAAAGAAGATATCAATGTATTGAATCTTAACAATTAATCTTATGAGTATATTCGTTGTCAAATTATAGATAAAAAAACAGGTAGCTTCTTTATTCTAAAGTTTAACAATTGTAAATCTTAAATTAATTATAAATTAATTATACATAAAATTTATCCATTCGTACATATCGGAAGGGAAAGAAAAGAAGTTTAGGGGCCAAATTATTAGACTAAAGATTACTCGCTCTGCTGTGAATTCTTCAAAAATTTGAGAAAATGCTTGAACGGGAATTATGGAAATAGGGAAAAGTTAGAATAGACCGAATATGATTAGGGATAAGGGAAAAGCTAAGTAAGTCAAACTTCAAATAAAGGGAGTGCGATATACTTAAAATGTAATTGTTGGTAATTAATTCCTTACAAATTTTTAATGTAACATTTAGACCCTTTGGTCCTTATAATTAAAAAAATACTTAATAGAGTACATTTACTAAATAAATCTTTAATTTAGTACTTGATCTTTCATTCTGTCGATCAAGATCAAGGTGACCTATCTTTTAATTCCATTAAAAAAATTTGATGACCAAATAAATATCACATTATTTTTTAATCCGGGACACATGGCATAACCCCATTCATTAAAAAATTTTCATTTCTTTAGAACATAAAAAAAAGAACATTCTAAAGGAATTACTTTTTGAAAAATAAAAAAAAAACGTCTTTTTTTAACTTTAATTTGTCTTTTCAAAAATAAAAATTTCTCTCCATTCTTTCCCTTCCCTCTCTGCTGACCTCCATGTTTGCAATAATATCAGCTTGCTTTAGGCCATTCTTGATGGATTTTGAAGCCAATTTTGACATGCTGATGATTGATTCGGCCTTGGTTGGGCAGATCCAATCAGTTACAAATTCCCAAGAAAATTTTTAAAAGATTTTATTTTTATTTTTAATAAAATTTAAAATTGACGTTAAATGGATAAAATTAAAATTCAAGCATTGCATATTTTTATTTTTATTTTTAATAAAAGATTGAACATATGCAAGAGACATTTTCCTAAATTTTAAGGATCAAACAAAGAAATATGTTAAACAATGAGATACCTTAAAATGATGCTGAACATGCCAGAGGTTTAGAGAGAGAGAGTTATTTATATTGTGTACTAAAAGCCAAAGGGTAGAGCCATCTGCTGAGATCTGAAACATCCAACAATGTATATTTTTCCTCAGAATGCCAAATGGTCTAGAGCAAGTGTTCTTGCGCAAGAGTACAACACAATGTCACAAAGCATTCCCACGGAGCTACAGAAATTTCCTACTCTACTTCTCAAAGACCCAATCCAACAGTGCGACCATCCCTTCGTCGGAGTCCAGCAGTGTACTGTTTCTCCAAATCCTGCTGGAGTTCCCGCTGCTTCTCTGCTTGAAGGAGACCACTGCCATCTTGATTCTCTGGTTTCTGCTCCACCTTCACCTCCCCTTTCACACCCTACAATTGGCCATAGGTACCAAGGCAACCTCAGACTCTAAAACTGTGTTAGTACGTGATGGAACTCTAAATGAGAGAATGAGTCATAGAGGCACATGCAATGGTATGTTCTGTCCTAAGTTGCCACCGCTAAATTGTAAGGCAAACAAGTGCTCAGACAACACACACATACACACACACACACACACACACATGAAGCCATAAAGTGGGTATAGGGATTTACCATGAGTTTATTGAACTTCTCTTGTCGCTCCCGGTCACCAAATAGTGCAGTATCCCAGCGATGGCCAGACTGACATTCAACCATATACATACATAGAAGTAGCAATTTATATTAAATGAAGTAAACTGTAAAATTCAAAAAAGCTGAAAATTTAGCTAACTCATAAGAAATACCTCTTCTGCAGGGGTGCTTTTCTTGCTCCCCCAGAGCAACTTCTTCTTTTGCTCAGTAGTCATATTACTATGACCTGCCCCAATAAGGTTCCTGTTAACTGCATTGATAATCAATTCAGATACTGTGTTAATACAATAGAACAAAAACTTTCATAGAAACCCAGCTGCCAGTCTATAATGTTCCAGTAACAGGAACAAAAGGAAATAATAATTACTTAACCAATTAGTATGACTGCAAATAGGAAATAGAGCTATCAGGAGGATCCCTCTTTCAATTATAGGAACAAAAGTAATTATGGAAACACCAATGCAATTAAAGTACCATTTAAAGGGTAATATACAAAGAAGAACAACTAATCAAGCATGTTCTATGACAGGCATACCGCAGAAATATACTGAGCAATCTTATCAGCATGAGACCAGTTAACCACCTTTCGGGTGGGATGCAATTGATGTTATCTAAGTTGCATTTTCAAGTTCAAAACCTGCTTTAGAATATGACCATCCCAGATACAAAAACTATGTGAGACCAAAAAGGAGAAATAAAGATGGAGCATATTAGAGAAGATAACAGAGTGATAGCACAGCATGATAGAAGGCTAAAGAACTTAGGTCCCCAAGAAACAAATTCTCCAATGGATGGAAATGACAAAACATACTCCATTTTAATAGAGGCCATGATTATTAGAGACCAAACAAATGGTAACTTTTGAGGCTTGAATCTTACACAAGACCAGTCCAGAAGACAGAACATTAGACTAATGCATCATATGATAGCATATTTTCTATGTAAACCTCATAGCTTCAAAGTAGTTTGCGACAAAAGCATGCTAATGGCTCCATTTCCAAGTGGAATTAAACTATTTCCCCGTTTTGATTCTAACTGCCAAAATTTAAAGTATAGAGCAGATTTGAAACAAATCTTTCAGCTAACTCTCTATCATGACAAACAAAAACCACTTCTTTTGTCTGTTGTTGAGTTTCAAACAAATACCATATAACAAAGGATGAACAAGTTGATTATCCTTTTTCAAAATCCTCAAGGCATGCAAAACTAAGGCATATAAACTCTAGGTTGTCTCCAGCATATACTCTCAAATAACAGTTACAGCTTCATGCCATCACAACCAACAAACTTAACCATTAAAACCACAAACTAAGTGAAAGGTAATGATCAAAACCATGAGAAGCATATTATATCAGTATCATAGACATTAGGCAACAAAATAACTTTTAGCATGGGCAGAGTAGAGAACTAGATTCTAAATTTTAAAGGGCAAAGAGCTTGTTTGGCTTAACTTTTTTTTGGTTTAAAAGCTATTATGAAGCTCTTATGAAAAATAATACCTTTTAAAATTAAGTTAAAACTATTTGGTAAAATAAATTATATAAGCTCTAATTTTGATTAAAATTACCATAAAGGGTATTCATGTTATTTTCAATCACTTAAAAAACCAAAGCAAAACAAGTCTACTTCAAGCTTATATACGATTTTAGACATTAAAATTAAAAAAATCCACACAGAAACAAAATAGCTCTTAAACTTTATATAGCGGTAATAGTTTTAAATTTTTGTTAATCTAGCAAGCAATCAAACCATGATGCTTCAATTCCCCAAGAAAAAAGAGAAAAGAGAAAACAATGTATTTGACATCAAAATCCTTTTTGGTAAAAAAAAAGGATAACTTTTAAATAAATACTTGAATGCAGCTTTGAATTTTAGGTCTTCTTTTCTCTTAATCTTTATAAGAACAAAAAAACTCAGATTTTACTATTTTGTTGCTGGGTTTTCTATTTCCTTTTTTTCTAGTAGTCTTTGTAGAGAGAGTTGGAGGAGTGGAGATCACGATTTGTGTTGATTTGCAAAGGAAGGGAAAGGAAAGAGAAATCGATTAAGAGAGGGGGATAATTCCTAAAAAGCTAACATATTTTTAAAAGAAAAGAAACGAAAACTCCAGGAGCTTTTCTTTAAGCTTGTTTTTTTAAATTTTGTTCTTTAAAAAAAAACTACTATTTATTTAAGAGCTTCTCAAAATCTTGTTTGATCTAACTTTTGCTATTAAGAGGTAGATAAGTTGAAAAATAAAACCAGGCCAAACAAACACAAAATTAACAATCCCCACCTAAAAGAAAGAATAAAAGAAAAGACAAAACAATGAACAAAGGACAAACCTCTCTTTTGCAAAGAAGATATAACTTTTTAAAGAAATTTACTTTGAGACCAATAAAAATTACCATTAACTAGCTACCTAATTGATAAGAACTTAAAACTCAAATGGCCCTAGAGAAACATGTCAACAATCATAAATCAATATTTTCAGCATCTTATCAACAACATTCAATGCACCTAAGCATTTGGCTCAATGGTAGGCACATGGACCCAGAGTCGAACCCACCCCGCCTTCACCCTAAGTTGTACATATATATATATAGAGATGTTCAGCTTTCTCATATAGAAACACACAATTCTGCGTCCTTTTATTGGATTAGTCCAATGCAATCTCACTACATGGATAAAAAATAAATAGATAATCTTCTATAAAGAAAATATATAAGGAAGCTGTAGTTTTAATCATCATATTATGTAAGGGGGTAAAGGACTGAAAAGGTAGTAAGACATAAGTGCATCAATTTCTTTATGAGAGAAAAAGTAGGAAAAGCAAACGTTGAAATCAAGTAAATGGCAAACCCATTTAAAAACTTAAAATGACAAGCTGGGCATGAGACCAACTCAAGTATTGCACTTATATCTTTAGCAGCAAATATAAGAGAAAGGAAAAAAAAAATAAAAGGATTGGTAGCATGTAATGAAAAAAATTTGTTATAGTCACTCCACATCAAATAGCTACAAGAGAGAGAGAGAGATGAGATGCCACCCCAAGCCAAATCCATAAGGAATACCTAATTCAGCAGCTTTCATTGCAGCAACTTTTGCTGCATTTATGTCATTAGTGATGTCAACATCATTGCCATGGGCCTGTCCCATGGTCACTCTTCCATCAGTCTCCTCAGCTTGCTCCAAACTTGACCGCTTTTCATCAGCTACAGTAGAAGACTTAAGAAACTAATCACAGTAATAAAACAATAGAATAATAAACATCAACCTATTGGAAAACAGATATGAATATAACTGCTCTAATATGTAAAATCAAGCACAAAAAAGCAACAAAAAAATTACCATGTTTATCATACTCATTGCCCTTGCTTGAGCTAAAGAGTTTCAGTTTTTTAGCTGGAGATTCCTGATTTTTACCTTCAAATATAGACTTCTCTTCACACTGCTCCTTCAGAACTCCACCATACCTGTCTTTTTCCATATTAGTTTCCCATTCATCATGTTTCATTCTCTCCTTTGCAGGCTTTTGACCATCTATTTCTTTCAGTCCACTCTTGTAACCTTCTTTAAGGCGATATTTATCATTGTCCCTCTCCCTACCAGAAGATGAGTCATTCCAGTGTCCCCTAGATTCTTCATAAGATTCTGTGTAATCACCTTTTCTATCTCCCGAGCTTCTATGGTAGTCCCCTTTTTCCCCTCGACTATCTCTGCCCCGCCTTCTTCGATCTCTATCCATCTCTTCAAAAAAAGAGCTACCCTGTCTCCTACCAGACCCAGCCCTGTCAAAAGCTGAATCCTTGTCTTTATATTTCTGATGCTCTAGAGAACGTGATTCTTTCTCCTTATCCCTGCTCCTATGTCCTGAACCATCATATCTATCACGAGAATATTTGTCAGCATTTCGTGAATAGTCTTTTGACCTGCTAATGTCACTTTCTTGTCTTGGATGATCAGAGTGAGTGCTAAATCTTGATTCTCGACCAGAACGAGAGGACAACCTATCATACTTGCTACCTTCATCTGCAAACTTGTCATGTCTAACATAATTATCATGCCTGGAGTAACCATGAGAACTCCTGGAAGACTGGTGATCAGAGTATCTATAGGAATCACTATTTCTACTATATTTATTCCTACTAGAATCCCTATCTAGTTCTCTCCCATCTCTTCCTGGTTGAGTATCAGCACCTTTCGCCAGATCATCTCTTGATAAGATGGGACTAACGCTGCGGTCACGCTGAGGAGAATTTCCTGTAAATACAGACACAATCAGAAATGAGATTTTGAGAGGTGAGACATTTTCTGTTGATGATCATTCAAACTTTCAAGGTCTAAGATTGGAAAAGAAGAGAAACTTGTAAATTTACGTGTCAAGATAATAATAATAATAATAATAATAATAACAATAAGAGCAATTCCTCAAAGAATAAAGATATTTGGGTTCATTAAACTTGAAGCTTCACGCGTTAATTAGTTAGTACAATGGTCAGTCAAGCTCTATATATCGTAAATTAGTCAAGACTACTAAATTGGACAAGGCTCTAGCCTTGCACTTTTAAGAGTCTTAGAAGTTATTATCTATATACAAATATCATATGAATGAATACATTGGAGAGTGGAAACATCAATCAAAACATTCCTCATATTTCTTGGGTTACTAGAAAATTTGAACTTCGTGCCTTCACCTAGTGCAGTGGGCTCCTCCCACTTTAACCCTAATTTCCAACCAGTCCAATTTTCATCAAAACTTCTATAAAAACTAAAGTTTCCTGATTTGTATCATCACACTTCAATATATTAACCAAAACACTAAAGGGTGACAACCAAACAGTACAGACAGATTTGCTTATCCCAAAACTCCGACTCAGGCCATATATAACGGGCTGTAAAGACCAATCAACATCAACAGCACTTTTGAAATAACAATAATAACAATAATCATTTCATATCTACTGGTTCATGCAAAGATGACTAAACATCAGAGTGATAAATTGACAACAGAAGTGACAACTCCAATGTGAATTTATCACATGTTTACAGAATTGTATAACACAACATGAAAAAGAAGAAAACCATTAGAACACATAGGGTATGAGCCAGAAACAAAGTAGTCAAGAAAGTCAAATTAAATTTCCTAGCAGATTTGGGATTGTGATCTTCATTTGATATTGGACTATATTAGATCATTATTGAAGCTAGAAGGAATATTATGAAGTCCCAATTTTGTGCTTGTGTAGGTATATTATGGTAAATCTTATTCTTATTCAGTCTTTAACATTATGGGGGTACTTGGTAAATCTTCTTATTAAGTCTTAGTTTATCTTTGTGTCAGAAGTATTCTAGTAATTATTCTTCATAGTCTTTCACATTAGAACCATTCATTCCTTTTAAACCCTAAAAGTAGTCATCAACAAACCAAATCCACATGAATGCATATTTTTCAAGCTTCAACCCAACCTTGAATCGCTGTCCATAGGAAGATTTAATCCCTTTCCATTTCATTTTTTTTATTTTATTTTTTTCCTCAAAACTTAGTCTTTTCCTTTCTAAACTAACCAACAAGCCCTAATTATCTTCTCCCACTGAAACAAAAGCCTAACCTTTGTTTGGTAGGAAGGAAGAAAAAAGTGAGGAGAAAAAGAGAAGGAAAGGAATAAAATTTGTGTCCCTCCTTATTGGTAAAAGAGACGGAACCTCAAAAGGAAACAAAACAGTAGACGATAGAATTGTTAATAAAATTATTAATTTAGCTATATATTTTTTCCTTCCACTTATTAAAGAATTAAGATTTTGAGAGAGTGTAAAGGTGCAAATGCAATAAATTTTGCTTCCCATTTCCTATTCCATCCCCACCAAGCAGTAGAAGATAGTTTTGCCTTCCATCCTATTTCTTCCTTTCTACTTCCCTAGTAACCATGTGAATGGTGAGATTACAAGCTCTTGCCAACATATTCCGAATTTTCTTAATTTGATGCAACTCCACTTCCCATCCTACATTAGGAAGGGTTCCAATTTCTTGCATTCTATGAAGGCCATGCATACAAGACAAACTTTTTTGTATTGATGATTATCTCTTGTTCTTGAATTTGAAATTCCCATGGAGCACTTCTTAGAAAAGATAAGGCAGAAGAAGCTAGAATGATATCTTTCCATTGAATGATTATTTTTGAATTGAGAGAAAAGTAGCACTGGGAACTAAATTATCCAGGATTATTGAAATAATTATTGTCTTTAGGTGAAACTTGAATAATACAGCAACTCCTGAAATCTAGACACAGATATATAGTATGCAGGGGACAATTTAAAATATCGAGCAGATCTAATTAACTAGAATCAGTGTTTCTTTAATTATTAGAAAGTCATCACTAGAGTGAACTAACCATAAATAGTTATACGAGTGAGTCTCTTGACAGGAAGACATATCAATTACAAGCTCACAATTTCAAATATCTTTGAGCCAAGAAACTTCTATTTCAAGTCATATATGAGCATAAGAGATGGGTGCCTGTGATTTTCATACCCATCTCAAGGATAAAAACACCTTCAGATGCCAGGCAACGATATCTAAATAATGACTTTCAGATTCTTTCTCAGCTTTAAATTATCTAAAAAATATAATAATTTCCTGCTCCACCACTCCCAAGGCCATCAACCTACTTGCTCTTAAAAAGTAATTGATACAGCCATTTAAAGTCCTCCTTTAGTGCTTTTGCTATGTATTTCCCATATTTTATAAATTGTGACCTTGTAGGCATTTTCATCTTCAAGAGCAGAACTGTCATTTATGCAGTTATTGCGCCCTAGATTACATATAAAATTGGCTAAGCCTATACATTCTGAGAGTTTGGAAGTGTATCTACTTTCTACGGCCCTAAGAGGTTATTTACAAGTTTATTAATCAGTTTCTCCTAATAAAAGTACTTAGTTGAATAACAAAGGCATATCTCATCCAAATGGAAGATCTTGGGTTCAAGAAACAGGAAGCATAGTTTCCAGCCATATAGCTAGCTAGTGGAAACTCATTTTTGAATAAAAAGAAAAAAGTTATTTTCCCATTTAGAAACCCAATTCTAGCAGGTTCATGGAAATATGGATGCCAAGTCTTCTTGCATTCCACACATTCTGGACCAAATATCTTCCCTCTGCTATCCAAATCAAATTAATGCTAAACTCAGCAAATGCTTTCAGAGTAAGACCTACAAACAGCAGCCTTCCAAATATGACAATTAACCCCAATCTTATTGCTAATAACAATATCCAGCAACTTGTTCCTTCAATTTCAACCTCTTATCCATGGCCAAATCACAGTTAAATCAAACCCTAATTGATTTCTGACCAGCAAGAACTTTGTACTGGGCCCAATTACCCTAAAGTCACTTTTTACTGTAACCAGTTAACCTGAAAGCTCTTCCAAACTTAGTACACCACAACCCACTTAGGTAGATTACCCTACATAAATAGTTTTTACTTAATACTAATGACATCTAAAGAAAGTTCAGTTCTATGTAAATTAGACTCCAATTCTACCCATGTTAGCTTAGATAATCTCATCATCATATCCTCCCCTCCTCTCACACAACTGTAACTGAAACATTCTCTAGGTGACACAACTTAATTTAAAGAAAAATTAATCGCAATAATAGAACATGCAATCAACAACCACTAATGCAGATTACAACCAACCTATGACATCAAATCAAAAAAATGTCATACTACTCAAAACAAGGACTGTGAACTTATATTGAGACTTTAAAAACATCACAAACCAGAAACATTCCAAGGTTCTAAAAGATCCACTTAGAACATAAAAGAAAAGTAAACAACAAACCTTCAGATGAAGATGACCTGCTGATTGGAGAACGGCGCCTATATTGTCGGTTAGATGCATCATTAGAAAACTTACGAAATGCTGCTTTCGCATCAGAACTATAAGGAGGTGAAGTCTGCAAATTTGAGTCCATGAAGCCTATTACCTGAAATAATATATATTTCTATATAAAGTAAACATAATAAAGCATAGAAAAGAACAACATATTTGCCAAGACAACATAATTAGTTGGGTATTAAGAAGAAGAAACCAATGTTATTGAAAAAACTAACAATTGTGGGCATTTGGGCAGCGGGGGGAAGGAAAATAAAGCGAAAATCACTTCATTACAACCATAGAGTAATTCAAAATTAGAAAAATCATTTGAACAAAACTTCCAATCTGATAAACTTACATTTGAAAAATAATAAATAAATAAAGATTCCTCAGCAAAAGAAAACTAGTCAACCCCAGAATTCCCTGGTCGCCATTAGTAGCCAGTAAACAGAATGAAAAATATCTAATCAAGTGAATAAAAATCATCAGATTTCAAGGACGAAAGGAAGAAGGGAGAAGCTATGTATAACAATTTAGTTCAAAGTCAAGCCTCAATTTATCTCTCCCTGGAGTCAATTCAAGGTTCACTAACTACTATCATTCTTTAATTCAGTTTCTATTTGTTATTTTATTCCAAGCAAGTAAAGCTCCTTTTTACTTTGTTATTGCTCATTCTACTTGCATAATGCTTCCAAATTTTAAAAAACAAAAAGTGCAAATGCAGAATGATATCTTTGAAGATTAAAACTTGGAAATTCAATTCTTGATGAATGACAGAATATATTACTATTTACTGTAAGGAACAATTTATAATTAAATACGACTTTTGCTTCTGCTTAAGGTCAAGAAATGTTCTGCTGTCGTTTCAGGCGAACACCAAAGAATAGGAATTTAAGAGTTCTTTTCTTTTCTTATCTCAAAAACAGATATAAGCTCCAAAAACCTAGGAGTTCTTTTTCCTCTTTTTCACGTTTTCATTTCTTTCAGAAACTATCTGCACCAACAAGAATGAAAATGTATTCGGGAAATTCATTAAAAATACGCAGTAAAATGAAGATTAAAAACAAGAAACCCTAGATTAAATCAAGGAAGAGAAGACAGAATTGAGGGGTAAAAACTTGAAATATTATTTTCATTTCTGACAGTTTATGAGAAACAAAAGAGATCAAATAAAAGCGAATCTAGGGATTCGAATAACAATGTTAAACACGATTGAAGGAGCAATATTACTACTTTAGGAAAGTAAATAAAAAGAGAGAGAATGAAACCTATGCCTTTGGTTGTTAAAGAATTCGATTTCAAAGAGAAGAGACTTCCTCCCCGTCGCCTTTGCTGTATTTCTGCGGTGCACTCTCCCCTTTCCTCAGGGCTTTTACCTTTTAACGAAAAGTGAAGCTAAACAAGAAGATCGGGTGAGTGGGAGTTGTCATCGCATGAGCTCGACCTCACCGTTGCTTTGCTACGTGCTGCTCCTTCATTTTCTCTTTTTTTTTTTTTTTTTGAATAATTACTACATCTATAATCTATCTATAATATATCTGTAACTGTCTACTTACATTAAAAGTTATCTGCAAATAAGTTAATTAATTGACACCTAAATCTAATTATTTGATACATAATGACTTAATTTGGATTGAATTATCTATGAGATATGTATAGTATTTTGTTATTTATTGAGAGTGTTTATTTGATTTTTCTTTATTGATGAGATTTTGGATATTTTAAAAGGTGTTTGAGGATGGCTTTGTCTGTTTATATTTATTTCAACCTATTGCTTAATAATATAGATTTTTAAATAGATATATATTTTTTCATAATATTAATTTAAAAAACATATTCTTCAACATATTGCTTAATAATATAGATTTTGTTTGTTTATAGTGTTCTTTTGTTTAGTTTTTCTTCAAGTCATAGAAATTGGTTATTGGGTTTTCTTTTTTATTTTTATTTTTGTCTATTTTTGTTTTTTAAATATTTTTGGATTTAGGGATTTTAGATTGCATGTAATTGGTTTTTGCTTTTGTTCCTCATTTTGATTTTTTTATTTTTTCCTCATTGATGATTGTATGTTATTTGTTTTATTTTGTTTAATTACCATTATTAATTTTAAAGGTATTTTATTTATGTTAATGTTCAGGGCATCTTAAACTGGAGACTATGGGGAGCATAATTTGTTAGGAAAGAAAAAAAAAAGATAAAAGGAAAAGTTGAAGCAAAATAAACCAGAATTTTTTTTATAAGTTTTGAAATTGAATACTTTATTTAGTTTTTCTCTGGTTTTTAGATTAATTTCTTTGAATGCGATTGATTAGTATTGCTTTTTTTTTAAGATAACTTCCAATTATAATTATTTCAAGGTATTTTGTACATTGTTCTTATTTTATTTCTTAATTTCATGATTTTCTGTTTATTCAAATTTTCATTATTTGGGTTTGTTATTATTTTTATTTTTACAATATTGTTACTTTCATAAAAAAAATTAGAAGCCTTTCAAGTTTTTAAATTCTTTCTTTGGTTTTTATCTTATATGATTAGATGTATGGTTATACCTTTCCATTGTAGATAATAATCTACTTGCACTTTTACTCAAGTTGTATCAATTATTGACTTTTTTTACTTGTTACTCATCTTATCTTATAATAAGCTTATTTTTAATTATCTTTTTGTAAATGCCCAAAATTGGTTAACTATAATTTTTGAAGTACTGTATTACAAAAAAATTACATCAAGGTGTTCCACGCGTTAAAGCACCCAGGGACGTTCCAAGCACAGAAGTGCCTAAAGGTGTTCCAAGAAAGGAAGTATCTAAGGCGTTCTAAGCACGGAAACACTCAAAGGGTGTTCCAAGCGTGGAAGTGCTCTAGGGCATTCCTAGTGCGAAAGCCCCTAGAGGAGTTCCCAAGGCGAAAGCGCCCAGATTCTAAGTGTGGAAACACCCAAGAGCAAGCATGGAACAACTGTTTGTACAGGGAAGTGAAAGTAACTCAAAACAAGTGATAAGGTTTATAAGTTACTTTCACATTTGAGATGTTTTAGAGAGCTTGGCTTGGTGGGAGTTCATGAGTTATTTTCACATTTGAGATGTTTTAGAGAGCTTGGCTTAGTGGCTCAAATATGAAGATAATTAAAAAGACTTCCTTTTAACCTTTCCTTGAAGTACATATACTTTACCTTTTTTCTTTCTTTGCTCTTGAAGAATACACGTGGCGCACTGTCAAGTGCCACTACTCCATTACCCAAAACTTACACCCACTACCCAACTACATGATCATTCTTTTAATATCCTATAAACTGTTCTTTAACTACTCTTCCATGACAAGCTCATTCTCTTATGATTGAATGTGTTCTCTTAATTGCTTTTAAGAAAGTGCTCTTGTTCAGTATAAATATAAGGGCCTTGGAGATTGGGAGGCAATCATAAATCATTAGAAACCCAGCAGAGATTATACTAAAAGCTTTCTTGAAACTCCTCCAAACATTCTTTTTATTCAACCATTCCCATTCGTTGTAATTTGTCGCTTCTTCTAACCTTTATAATCCTTCACCACCTGCCACTCAAAGCACTTATGCTTCAAAGACTGTTCCAGTCTTCCCTTCTACCACCTCTAACGCATTCCGATTCACTAATTGCAACACATCCTCTATTCCTACCAGTAGAACCCTCTACATTTTTTGTGACTCCATTAGGGAAGAGTGATTATAGTAAATGAAAATTAGCCAAAAATTTTTATCAAAAGATATGGAGAGTTCTCTCAACAACCAAGAAACATTTGCCCTTACCTATGTCCAAGAGCTCATGAAAATACTCCAAGCTTCCTAAGAAAGGGTGCGGGTCTTAGAAGAAAACAATAAAGGAATGATGGAGATTATCGCCCAGTTGGCATCCTCAACTGCCATAACTTCTCAACTTCAACCAATGCCAACCCATAATGGAGAAAATACCAATAATGTGGTCAACAACAATGGAAATAGAGGAAATGAAAAAAGCACGACTGACCCACTCCTTAATTCCACTAATCCCTTTATTATAGGTAATCTTGTTACAGTAATTCTTTCCATTAGTGCTCAAAGTGTTATCACAAAAGAAGAGTTGAAGAAACAGCTCAATCAAATAAACAAGAGTTTCAACTTATCAAAGTTCGATCGAAAACTACCCCATCTTACCAAAGTAGACACTAAACTGTACCCCAAGGATTGCACTAGCCTGAAATTCAAATAATTCAATGGTAAGACCGATGATGCTTGAGAACATGTCATGAAGTTCGTAGAAACCTTAAGAGTTACAGGCTTGGACGATGATTTAAAGTTGAAGGAGTTCTCTAAATCCCTTACTGAGAAAACTTACACATGAAATGTTAATCTTACTCTAGGCTCAATTGACTCCTAGAACTAGATGTGTAGAATGTTCAAGGAAAAGTTCTTTTCTACCCAAGAAAAGGTGACCCTTATGGATTTGGGGAGAGAACATCAAAATGCAAGAGAGGATCTTATAGAGTACATCTAGCGATTTAGGGAACACGTATTGGATATACAAGATTGTCATGATGAAAATGAGGTTGTCAAAGTATGCATCCTAACTATGTACGACGAATATAGGGTGAATTTAAAAAACTCACATCTTTCTACTTTTGCCATTTTAGTTGAAGCTACATGATAGACCAATAATATGGTCCTTAGGCAAAAAGAAGCTAATCATTTCAATAGTAGGATCACCCTGATTGTGAACGTAATCTAAGAAAAAGGTAGGGAAAGAAGAAGACTTCAAGAAAACATGTGGCCAAGGCGTGACAACTTTAAAAGAATATAAGATGAAAATATTGCTACACCTCTTCCATTTTCAATTACATTTAACAAAGTAAGGACATTCTTTCAAGAATAGATTAAAGATGGACAAATAAATTTACCTTACATATCGAGACCACCAACGGTAAAAAAAAAGTCCAATCCACGCTATTGCAATTACCATCGTGCAATGGGTCATCCATTTGCAGAATGTAGAAACATGAGTAAGATATTTCATAGAAAAACACAAATAAAAGAAGTCTTAATTGGAAATAACAAATTTCAAAATAATCCATTCCCTACTCATCAAAATGCCCGATAACACGTAAGTGTAATGTTCAGTATTCAAGAAAAGCCTATCCTGCCTTCCAATCGAGAAGAAGATACACGTACAACTACTATGGTTACCTCTTCCATTGCCAACTCACTCATGAAGACACCTAGCTACAAACACTTCTTTGATCAGCGTGGCTTCTTAAAGGAATTAAGGAAAAAAGCAGTCATAAGTTAATACAGATAGTTGGTTTGCAGAATGGGGAAAGCAACTTAGTGGGACAACTTATGAAGAAATGGCAACTGGAAATGAGAATGCCATAGTATTCACAGAAGCATACATGTGTACATCACATCTTTATCACAACAAGCCACTCTATGTAGAGAGCAATGTTAACGGATACTCAATGTGAAAGACATTCATTAATAATGGTTCCTTAGTAAACCTCATGCCATTGTCTACTCTGAAGGTTGTGAATATAAATCTAAGGAGTTTGCACCATCCTATGACCATTACTTCCTTCGATAACAAAGAGATTAAAACTCTAGGACAAGTCATGGTGAATTTCAAGATGGGGCTTATTCAATATTAAACTTGTTTCCATGTTATTAAAACTAATGCGGCTTACCACCTCCTCATAATAAGGAGGTTCTTGTATATTCATAATACCAATCCCTCTTTGCATCACCATTGCATCAAAGGCTACTAGAAAGGGAATGAAGTCTTCGTTCCAACAACCAAAGCACCGTTTGATCATCATAAGGTAAGTTACATTGAAGCTTCTTCATTTGAGGAACTGGTAGAGGAAAGTGAAACTACCATAGCTAGGCCTATAAGTGTTCTACTTCCACAATAGGAAGAGTACTCCCAAAAAGAAGAAAAAATCATATAAAAAAAAAGTGAAGAGGAAAAAGAAAACACTTCGGAAGAAAAAAAGGAAAACCCCACTAGGATAAGTTCCTATGCCCGTGAAGACGGGAAAATGGTTTATTACCTATAATGGGGTGCGAGGTCTGGAAAAGCATTTTTTTTAACCCCGTATCACATGAACCACCTAGTATACCACCATATTGTCTTCAGGTGGAAGAATTAGAAGGGGAACATGAAGCATCGCCTATAGCAAAACACATTAGAAGAGGAACATTAGCAACTAAGTTTAGTCCAAAGTAGGAAGGACCATACCTTGTTCATAACGTAAACGAGATGGGGTATTGCAAGTCAATGAATCAAAGACCAATGCTATTATAGCACCAGTCAATTTTCAATACATTAAGAAGTATCATGTATGATAATACTATCCACTATTTGTCTTCTTTATGGATGACTTCTTAGAGTCAATTTTTGCTTAAATGCCTTATTTTACTTTAAATGCATTATCAGTCGTAGCTTTATTGCTTTTGTTTTGGCTGTCTTGTGATATCTTAAAGTAAATTCATTCAAAGTAAATTTATTCAACCGTAAGCTTATCGCTTTTATTTTGGCTATAATATCATTGTTTCACTTGGTCGCAAGTTTTATCGCTCAAATATTTCACCACATAATTCATATTTCGACCTTAAGCTTTAACGCTCATAATTTGACTATAATAATATTATGATATTGGCTACAAGCTTTATCGCTTACTTTTTGGTCATAGTTTGCCATTCACAAATAGGCCATAGCTTTAAACACTTATATAATATGTCATTCTCCTTCCTACCAAGTTGAGTATTATTCTCTTCAATATGAAGTTGAGAATCCTTTTGGCTGTGCACAGTAATACTTATGAAACATTCATATGTTTGCAAAGAATGAAAAATAGAACAGAGTAGCTCAATAAGACCACTAAAAAAAGCAAAGTAGATGTTTACTATGACAATAAGTCTACAATATCAAAGAAAAAAAAAGAAAAACAAGGAAAAGCTAATTAAGTATGAAGTTCGAAGGGTAGGAAGATTGATCATTTTTAAAATTGGAAAGGCTATCTAACCTTTCTTGCAACTCCATTTTCTTTGCATCAAGCTCTTTTATCTCAGCTTTTATGTTAGGTTTGTCAACCTTTGTCATAATGTATCTTTTGGCCTTAGCTATGCAAGCGTCAAGTCATTTAATATGACAACCAAAGATGAGGACATCTTCTATGAAATCCACAATCTTCTGTAATTCTTTAAAAAAAATGCCTACCCATGGGGATGAAGCAATCTCTAAAGCAGTACAGAAGCTATCCATAATGCCTTTATTCAGGAATTTGTGTTTAAAATGCCAAAATTCACCTTTTACTTTGTAGAGATGCTTCAAAAGCTGCAAATGTTGTGGCATGACTGGAATGCCATAAAAGTCTTCCAAATGAGTATTAGAAGCATCATCTCTACATTCTACTACTAAAAAAAAAGATGACACATAGTGAGTAGTAAGAAGAAAGCGTAACCATATTTAATATTTGAGTTATTCTAAATACCTTTAATAGAAGAAGAAGCTTTATGTGTGTTATTTAGAACACCCCTAATAGTGGAAGAAAAATTACGAGTAAAATTCGAAACACCCTTAGGAAAATAAGTATTACGAGTAGAATTTGGAACACCTCCAAAAAAAGAAACATTACAAATAGTATTCAAAACATCATCGGGAGAAAAAACATCGCGAGTAATATTCGGTATACCCTTAAAGTTATTTTGAATACTTCAAGTAACTTTAGAGGTTCCCCCAAAAACGATATAATGTTAAGGCATTCCAAAGCCAAACCCAAGAACACTTTAATTGACTCCAATAGTGGCATTCACGTAATCACCACTAACTCTAGTGGTGGCATTCACATCATCACCATCAACTCTAATAGTAACATCCACATCATCATAATTGACTCCTGTAGTGGCATTCACCTCATCGCCACCAACATTCTGTATAGTAGAAGGTAGAAAATCGATCAAATCTACCAAACTTTCTTATATAACAGTACCATTCACTTCTCTTCCCAAACTCAAATGTTCATGTCTAGGAAGCCTCTCCTCAATTGACTCATCACTAGGCTCACAATTATTCATGTGGTCACATGATTCTTCTTGACTTTCAGACTCGAGATACCTTGTTCTACCACTTTTACACTTGGAATTGCCTCCCCTTAAAAAATATGGAGTTCAAATATCTAGGTGATAATGTAATGAAAAAAGAGATAAAGAGAGTAAGAAACAAGCTTACTTGACAAGAGGTTTTGTTCCTCTTAGAATGAATTAAGAGAAGTGACACGTCATTATTACTGATAGAAAGAACATGCAATTGCACCTTAGGATCAAGTACAACAAAGGAAGTCCATTATTGAAGACAATCTCCTCAATAGGCATACTGACCAGTGTTATAAGCACCTATTCTATCAAAAGTTAGGACAACATAGTTTTTAAACTTATCCACATTATGATTGAGCATGCCAATAAGGAATATAGAAATAGAATAAGAGAAATTTTCAAGAAAAAGAAGTCTAGGTGGAGTTGGCTAATCATATCCAAATTGGCATGCCACTTAATAAGGAGAGTACACTTCAACAAATAATGAATCCTTACCAGCGCTTGAACTAGTCTTTTGACTCCATTAGTTTTTGATGATAATAAAACATTCCCATGTCATTTGTGTCTAATATTTTTAACTAAGTGTGCAGGGTAAATGATCATAAATGTGGCAATATTGTAATCTTCTTATTGAACACCTAAAGAAATGATTTGGATAAGGAACAAGGATGATCATTATAAAAGAAGTCCCCTGATATGACAAGGAAGATCATTGGTTGAACAAAAGTCAAAGAAGAGAAGTGAAAGGGTAAAGCTTGGTGAGAAACAGAATCGAGTTAGTCGACCAAGAAAATGGGGTTAGTCGACTAAGCACTCACTGGAATCAACGTCTGAAACAAAACCAACTTAGTTGACCAAGAGAAAAATTTTAGTCGACTAAGTGCTCTCTATCTATTACACCTACCAAGCCACTACAAGACAAGAAAACAGCTAGAATCTTCCCCAAACTATTTCTAATTGTCATAAACGTCCCAACAGACATCAGACAAGCTTCTCAAACTATAAAAGGATCTTAAAATGCCAAGGAACCAACTTTTAACAAGTTTTGGCTTCACTGACAAAGACTCCATCATATATTCAAGCCAAGAAAGAGTAGCAAACTTGAAAATCCTTTATACTCTTAATTGAACCTCAACGCCTATTCTTTGTATTTGTGTTTTGCACTTAAACTTGTACCACGTAGATTAACCATGTGATCACTAGATACTTTCCTTTTTTCATCTTTGTATTCTTAGAGTGAGTGTTTCACTCTAAGTGTTTGCATCAAGCAAGGTGTGCTTGGATGCTTGTGGGTTTTAGTTTAGCCCATGAAAAGCTAGAGTAAAGGTTGTGGTTGAGCCTTGAAAAACCACATTGGGGTTTTAGTTTAGCCTACGAAAAACTAGTGATAGGTTATGGTTGAGCCTTGGAAAACCACATTGGGTTTTAGTTGATCCCGTGAAAAACTAGTGTAAAGGTTATGGCTAAACCTTGGAAAAGCCATTGTAAAAGCTTAGTGGAAGCTTGTGAATTCCATCGTCTTAGTGTTTGATTTGAAAATCCTTGGTTGGATAATCAAGGTAGTGGATGTAGGTTTTAGACCGAACCACTATAAATACTATGTCCATTGCTTTCATTGTTATACTTTCTTTATTTTGAGATCAAGTCTTAATCCCACCAAAAAAGCCGAGATAGTGCTATTCACGCCCCCTCTAGCACCAATATTTAGGACCAACAATTGGTATCAAAGCCATTTCTCTGCATACAAGGTCTAACATCTTTAGAGAGGATCCAAAATGGCTCTACAAAAATCAGTTGTAGCCGAAGGACAATCTACAAACAGATCACCTCTATTTGATGGCTCTAATTACCCTTATTGGAGCACTAGGATGTCAATATCCATTAGAGCCATAGATTATGAAATGTGGGATGTCATCACAGATGGTCTTTTTATTCCCTTAACTATAAATGTGGTTACAAATGAGTTGATGCCTAAGCCAAGGTCTGAATGGACTGAGGCTGAAACTAAGAAAGTGTAGACTAATTTTAAAGCAATCAACACTTTGCATTATGCCTTAACTCCCACTAAGTTCAACAAAGTCTCAAGCTGTACAACAGCTAAACAAGTGTGAGACAAGTTAAAAATAATTCATGAAGGGACTTCTCAAGTTAAGGAGTCCAAAATTGCCCTATTGACCAACAATTATGAGATGTTCAAAATGGAACCTGGTGAGGACATCACCAGCATGTTTGATAGGTTCACAAACATTACAAATAAACTTAACCAACTAGGAAAACCTATCCCTGAACATGAGCTTGTAAAAAGACTTTTTAGGAGTCTACCTAAGTCTTAGAAGCCAAAGGTGACTGCCATCCGAGAAGCTAAAGATTTGAACATCATCACACTTGATGAAATTTGCGGGTCACTCCTTACACATGAGTTGGAGCTCAAGGAAGAAGAAGAAGAGAATAAAAGAGAGGGAAAAGAGAAGAATAAAAACATAGCACTCAAAGCTAGCATCCTTGAAGAAGAGTTGGAAGAACTCTCATGCAATGATAATGATGAACTTGCATTTGTTGCAAGAAGATTGAGAAAACTGATTGGAAGAAAGAATCGAAGATTTGCAAGAAAAACCTTTAAAAGGGATCAAGGCCCTTCATGGAAGAAAAACAAGAATGAAAGCAATAACAAGGAAAAAGTAATATACTATGAATGCAAAAAACCAGGGCATTACAAATCCGAATGTCCATTGCTAAAGGAATAAACTCCAAGGAAAAACAGAAAATCAAAAAAGGCAATGGTTGTTGCAGCCTGGTCAGATAGTGATTCAAGAACAGAATCTGATGAAGAAAGCTCAAAAGGAAGAGCAAACATTTGCCTGATGGCAAAGGATGATGAAACAGAGGTATGCTCATCGACATGAGATATATCTATGAATGATTTGCAAGATGAGTATGATGAGTTATGTGATGAATTTGAAAGCCTATTTTTAAAGTACAAAAATCTGAAGAAAAAGGCTACATCACTTGAAAAAGATTTGGAGAAAATAAAACATGAATTCAACTCTGTTTTTGAGCAAAGGAATTTTCTGCAAATTGAGTTAGAACATTCAAAAACAGATTTTGAAATTTTAAATGTAGAGCTGGAAGATAAATCTGCTGCTTTGCAAAAAGTTCTTGATAAAAATGTAACACTTAAGTGTTTGAAAAATGATTCTTTAAAGAAAAATTCTTATGTTAAAAGGAATCATCATAATGCATCAGCTAGATGCTATTGTTGTGGAAAATATGGACATTTATCCTATGATTGTGCTATAAATATAAATGTGCAAAAAACCAGAAAAATCTGGGTGCCAAAAGGCTATTTTATTGACACTAACATTCAATGACCCATCAAAGCATGGGTACCTATCAAGAAGAACTGAACCATATTTTTGTAGGTTGAGCTGCACCTAAAGGAGACATGTTCAAAGGCTCAACACAAGAGGAAGCAACCATGGTACATGAATAGTGGTTGCTTTCGACACATGACGGGGGATAAAATGCTATTTGCACAGCTGGACAAGAAAAATGGAGGCACCATATCCTTTGGAGATAATTCAAAAGGAATAATTCAAGGTATAGATACGATTGGTAAGAACTCCTGTACACAAATCAGTCATGTGTTATTTCTTCAAGGCTTAAAGCATAATCTACTAAGCAAAAGTCAGCTATGTGACAAAGGGTTTAAGGTCTGTTTTGATTTCAACAAATGTGAAGTAATAGACATAGGCACTAACAAGACTACTTTCATAGAAAATAGATTGAAAAATATGTATGTCATCTTCCTTGAAGATCTAGAAAAGGATAGTGAAATGTGCTTAGTAGCCAAGGTTGAAAATGATAGCTGGTTGTGGCATAAGAGACTAGGGCATGTTAGTTTGAACACCATGTCGAAACTAATTAAGAAAGACCTAGCTGTTGGACTACCCAACATTATATTTGAAAATGATAGAGTATATGAAGTATGACAACTAGGAAAACAAGTCAGAATATCATTCAAAGCTAAGAATGTTGTGTCAACATCGAAACCTCTTGAAATGCTTTATATTGACCTTTTTGGTCCAATTAGCACCACAAGTCTAGGTGGTAAATCTTATGGTTTAGTGATTGTTGATGATTATTCAAGATTCACTTGGGTTTTTTTCCTTGCTCATAAGAATGATGCAATATCAGCTTTCATAGGATATAGCAAGAAAGTTGAGAATGAAAGAGGTACTCTATTATTAGGATTAGGAGTGACCATGGAAAAGATTTTGAGAATGATGAGTTCGAGAAATATTGCAATGATAAGGGGTTGGAACACAACTTTTCAGCACCTAGAACACCCCAGCAAAATGGAGTTGTGGAGGGAAAGAATAGAACATTGAAAGAGATGGCAAGAACTATACTTTGTGAGAACAACTTTCCTAAATACTTCTGGGCTGAAGTTGTCAATACAGCAACTTATATACTAATAGAGTTTCAATTAGAGCAATCATGTCAAAAACCCCATATGAGTTGTATAAAGGAAGAAAACCAAACATCTCTCACCGTAGGAGCTTTGGCTACAAATGTTTTGTGTTGAACAATGGAAAACAACCATTAGGGAAGTTTGATGCTAAAAGTGATGAAACAATATTCTTGGGATATGCCATGAAATCAAAGGCTTATAGAGTTTTCAACAAAAAGACACTAAATGTTGAAAAATCTGTCCATATAGTTTTTGATGAATCAATTCATATTGAAAAGGAACATCATGATGATGATGAAGATCTAGAAAATGTAAAAAGACACATGGAAAAAATGAGTCTAGATGATAGCAAAAATAATGAGGAAGACTCATCTAGGGAAGAACCCATAGCTCATCCACTTGAAAATTTACAAAGACAAAAAATTCAGCATAGTGACTTACCTAGAAGCTGGAGATATGTGAGAGATCACCCTCAAGAACAGATCATAGGTGACATATCTCATGGAGTTAAGACCAGGAAAAGAACTAGGGAGACATGTGAATTCTCAGTTTTCATTTCTGAAATTGAACCTAAAAGTTTTGAAGAAGCTGAAAAAGAGGAAAACTGGATTTTAGCCATGCAAGAGGAGCTAAATCAATTCAGGAGAAATAATGTATGGTCACTAGTGCCTAAGCCTTCAAATCATCCTATAATTGGCACTAAATGGGTGTTTAAAAATAAGATTGATGATCAAGGGAATGTAGTGAGAAACAAAGCAAGGTTGGTGGCAAAGGGATATAATCAAGAGGAAGGAATATATTATAAAGAGGCCTTTGCTCCAGTAGCTAGAATTGAAGCCATAAGATTACTAGTTGCCTTTGCTTGTCATATGAACTTCAAGCTATACCAAATGGATGTGAATAGTGCATTCTTTAATGGAATTATTCAAGAAGAGGTATATGTTGAACAACCTACTGGTTTTGAAGATTTCGAGAAACCAGATCATGTCCTTAAACTTCACAAAGCCCTATATGGATTGAAACAAGCTCCTAGAGCTTGGTATGAAAGGCTTTCTAAATTTCTGGTAGAAAAAGACTATGTTAGGGGCAGCATCGACACCACACTGTTTATCAAGAGACACCTAAATAATCTATTAATAGTTCAAATCTATGTTGATGACATAATATTTGGTGCTACTAATGAATCTATTTGCAAGAACTTTGCTAAGGAAATGCAGGGAGAATTCGAGATGAGCATGATAGGAGAATTGAAGTACTTTCTTAGCCTTCAAATCAAGCAATGCAAATAAGGAACCTTTGTCAACCAAGACAGATACATTCAAGACATACTCAAAGAGTATGATATGCTGAAATTGAAATCCATCAACACACCAATGAGTACATCTACCAAGCTTGATGCTGATAAGAAAAGTAAAGATGTAGATCAAAAGCTTTATAGAAGTATGATTAGATCTCTTCTTTACTTAATTGCAAGTAGACTAGATATTCAGTTTAGTGTGTGTTTATGTGCTAGATTTCAGTCTCAACCTAAAGAAACACACCTTACTGCCGTGAAAAGAATATTTAGATATCTCATAGAAACTCAAGGCTTAGGACTATGGTATTCAAAGGAATCATGATTCAGCCTTGTAGGATATTCAGATGCTGATTTTGCAGGAAGTAGAATTGATAGGAAAAGCACAAGTGGAACATGTCAACTGCTAGGAAGCATGCTTGTATGCCGGTTGAGCAAGAAGTAAAATTCTATAGCCTTGTCTACTGCTGAAGCAGAATATGTGTCCCTAGGAAGTTGTTGTGCACAGGTTTTATGTTGAGAGACTATGTAACAATTGAGAGACTACGGGTTGTCCATGAATAACACTCCCATATATTGTGACAACACCAGTGCTATAAACATTTCAAAGAATCCTGTACAACATTCAAGAACTAAACATATTGAGATTAGACATCACTTCATTAGAGACTATATAACTAAGGGTGAAATCAATATTGAATTCGTGAGCACATTGCATCAATTTGCGGATCTATTTACAAAACCCCTTAGTGAGGATAGATTTTGTGAAATTAGAAGAAATCTAGGAATGTGTTGTTTGGAAGAGGTATAGGAAGAAGTTTGAAGTAAATAGGGAAAAACAGAAGAAACTTAGTCGACTAAAGTATGAAACTCAGTCAACTAAGAGCATTTTGTTTTATTAGATCAAAAGAACAGATGGCTGAGTAATAAAGGATTAAATTAAAGAAATTTTGTGCCTACCGAGTGACAAAATAAAAAAAGGAAACCAGATGCCGTAAATAGTAAAAATATGAGAGGGAGTTTTTGAATTTTGGGAAAATGAGGCATTAGTTAAGGGGGAGACAGAAAGTTCCCTAAGTTAGAAACCGTCATTCACTTTGCAATCCTTTGATAACCGACTCTCTCATCTCTATCAATCTCATTTGCTTCTCTCCATCTTCTGAAATCAACTGAGAACCCTCATTCTGTCATCTCTTGGAACCCTAAGTGAAAAACATCTTCAAAGATGTAATGGCCAAGTCGACCCTTCTCAAGGATTTGCTTGTAAAGAAAAAAAGGAAGAGACCAGTAGAAGAAAACCCTGAAGTTGAGCACCCAAGAAAAAAACAAAAAGGGGTATCGAGTTTTGCAACAAAAAAGACTAGGAAAGGGTTCGAGAAGAAGAAACAAAAAGAAAAGAAGAAAACGACTGAGAAACTGGGAAAGAAAGGCAAAGGAGAAAAAGGTACTTCATCTGCCTCTTCCATGAAATTTAGAAACAAAATTCATGAAGAGAGATTTAAGAAAATCGAAAATGCCCCCATTACATGTGGAAAGTACATTGACTAGGAGAGTTTCAGTGAAACTCCTGAACTCCAAACAAGCTTGACAGATTATTTTAATGAACTGAGTATTAGGGAGTATAGCTCTTTCAAAGACATAACGTATAGTGCTAGTTTAGTTAAGGAATTCTATGCTAGCATTGCATTTAGTGAAAGAGAGCTTGATGATTCAGAGGACTATTCTGAAGAAAATCTAAATGTTTTTCTTAATGGGAAAGAATTTCTAGTTATAGTCTCAAACTTAAGTAACCTGCTAGGAATTGAAGGAGAAAATGGAGAATATGAAATGCCTGACAAGTATGATCCTGCTTCTGTGTGGAAATTGTCACCGGAAAGAAGGAACAATTCTCTTCAAAGAACAATGCAGGACTAATCATTAGTCCACAATTTAGAATCCTACATTACTGTGTAGCTACCAATCTGCATGGTAGGAGTGGTAGCTTAAGCTACATCAGCTTTCAAGACCTTTGGCTGATGGAGCATGCATTCACTGGTGAAGTTCTGAACCTTGGACGGTTCATGATTGAAAGAATGAGGGCAGCATGTAAACTGGAAAAGATTCATTTGCGTTATGGGAATGTGAATACATCTTTTGTCAAGAAGAAAGAAGTATGGGCAAAAAGGTATGATATGGATATGGTCAAGAGTAGAGACCAACCAATCTACCTAGAAAGTCTGATCAAAATGGGATACAGAGTGTATGGGGACACCTTCAGCAAGACCGCAAAGATCACTTCAGTTCAAACTCAACCAGAGGCAGCCCTCACACAGCCAGAAACAATAGCCCCTCTATTCTCCAATGAAGTAATGTTGAACCTACTGATGAGAATGGATGCCAAGCTCACTGATCAAGGAGCTAGGATTGTTAAAATTGAAGAAAGAATGAATGAAATTGAAGCCAGCTTGAAAGCCAGATCTGAAATGCCAACGTGACTTGCTAATGCTGACTCCTCTGCTACTGAGAGCATGGCACCAGAAGGACAAGGTGCTGAAGGATCAACATTGTAACCAAAAAGTTCTAAATTCCAAGATGCAAGCCATGAATTTCAAGCTGAAGGATTAGCTATCAGAGTGCAAGTCCTAGTCATCATGACCTTGAACCAGAACTTGAAGAACCACATCAAACCACCTCAGCAAGAAAGGAAACATCTGATCAGGGCACTGAGGTAGTTAGTTCACCACTTTGTTCTCCTGAGCACCAGCCTCCATCTCAGCTTGAATATGAAGCATCCCTTCCCCACTCTGATAAAGTGTCTGTCATGGGACTTTTCTATGAGATGGTAAGAGAAAAGCAAGCAGAAAAGGAGGTAGCAGTAGCTCAAGCTGTTTGAGCAATGACCTCAGAACAGTGCAGAAAAAGGGAAGAAGAAAAGAAAAGCAAAAGCAAAAGACACAGCTCCTACATCTAAGTCTCAGCCACTTGCCATGAGACAGAAGAAAACAGCAAGAAATTCAATTCCTCAAAGAACAAGGAAGTCTTCAAGATTGGCAAAAAAGGCAAAATCACCTCTTGCAAGCACTCCTCAAGCTCCAATAGAAGTCTCTGATCAGGCAACTCCAGAAAAAGCTATAGAAACATCTCCTCAGCAGACTCTAGAAGAAACCTCTCAACCCCCTCTAAGACCACCCTCTCCTGTTCCTCTAAATCCTTAGTGGGAATAGACTATGTCTTTTGAATCCACACCATCTCCCTTTAAAAATTGATATTTCGGCCCCCTCCCTAATGATGACAAAAAGGGGGAGTAGTATTTACAAGAAAAATAAAAAAATCTGAGGGTAGAGGTACTGGACCTTTAGGGAGAATTTCAAGAAAAACAAAAAAAATCTTGAGGGTAGAGGTACCAGACTTCTAGGGAAGATAGGTAGCAAAAACAAGACTAAGGGTATTTTTGGAACAATATTTCTGATTATTGTTTTGTTGGATAGTCATGCCATAATGGCATTTAAACAATGACCTTAATCCTGGCTGATTTTATGAATGCTTATAATATGTTTGTTGATAATTGTTTGGAATGCTTGAACTGTGAAATTGATATATATGGGATTTTGAAGCATGGTTGGAAATTTATCTGCTGATACTGTGCAAACTACTACAATTTCTGATATTGTGTTGATATTGAGTTATTATGCTAATAAATCATTTCTAAGACAATAATGCAAAGTAAAATATGTGCTTGAGTACTTATGGATGATGATTTATAGAGAGTTTGCTGGAAAAATGATGGTTTGAATGGAATCTAGAGTTGACATGATGAAATTTGGAAATTACAAGCTATTGACAGAAATTTGCAGAAGTAGGAAATCTAATAAAATCTGTCAACATATCATTTGCTTTAAAATCTGCATATACGAACAGTTTTTATTAGAAACAAGCATGTACAATGCTACTAAGAATATAACCAAGATAGGAACTTGCTAGAATAATATGAAAAATATGCACACACTTAGGGGGAGCAATCTTCATTCTCTGCAGAAACTGGAAAAAGAATTAAAAATGTACCATGCTATTAATCAAGGGATGTTTTGTCATCATCAAAAAGGGGGAGATTGTTGACTCCATTAGTTTTTGATGATAATAAAACATTCCCATGTCATTTATGTCTAATATTTTTAGCTAAGTGTGCAGGGCAAATGATCATAAATGTGGCAATATTGTAATCTTCCTATTGAACACCTAAAGATATGATTTGGATAAGGAACAAGGATGATCATTATAAAGGAAGTCCCCTGATATGACAAGGAAGATCATTGGTTGAATAAAAGTCAAAGAGGAGAAGTGATAGGGTAAAGCTTGGTGAGAAACAGAATTGAGTTAGTCGACCAAGAAAATGGGGTTAGTCGACTAAGCGCTCACTGAAATCAGCGTCTGAAACAGAACCAACTTAGTCGACTAAGAGAAAAATTTTAGTTGACTAAGTGTTCTTCGTCTGCTACACCCACCAGGCCATTACAAGACAAGAAAACGGCTAGAATCTTCCCCAAACTATTTCTAACGGTCATAAACGTCCCAACAGCCATCAGACAAGCTTCTCCAACTATAAAAGGATCTTAAAATGCCAAGGAACCAACTTTTGACAACTTTTGGCTTCACTAACAAAGACTCCATCATATATTCAAGCCAATAAAGAGTAGCAAACCTGAAAATCCTTTGTACTCTTCATTGAACCTCAACGTCTATTCTTTGTATTTGTGTTTTGCACTTAAACTTGTACCACATAGATCAACAATGTGATCACTAGGTACTTTTCTCTTTTCATCTTTGTATTCTTAGAGTGAGTGTTTCACTCTAAGTGTTTGCATCAAGCAAGGTGTGCTTGGATGCTTGTGTTTTCTAATTTAGCCCATGAAAAGCTAGAGTAAAGGTTGGTTGAGCCTTGAAAAACTACATTGGGCTTTTAGTTTAGCCCGCGAAAAACTAGTGATAGGTTGTGATTAAGCCTTGGAAAACTACATTAGGTTTTAGTTGATCCCGTGAAAAACTAGTGTAAAGGTTGTGGCTAAGCCTTGGAAAAGCCATTGTAAAAGCTTGGTGGAAGCTTGTGAATTCCATCGTCTTAGTGTTTGATTTGAAAATCCTTGGTTAGATAATCAAGGTAGTGGATGTAGGTCTTAGATCGAACCACTATAAATACTTTGTCCATTGCTTTCATTGTTATACTTTTTTTGTTTTGAGATAAGTCTCAATCCCACCAAAAGAGCCGAGATAGTGCTATTAACCCCCCTCTAGCACCTATATTTGGGACCAATATAGTCATCTCAATGATGGAAGGGAATTGAAAAGAATGAATCCACACTAAGAAGTTCAGTTTGTGTGAGCTTAGTTTTCTAATCTCAAATGGTTGCCTATTGTAACAAATAATTAGATTATTAAAACCATGGTTCGATCTCACATAAGGCATTACAGTAAATTGATCTACCTCATCTAACACTTTAAGAATGTTGTCTTTGTAAATTTGGTCATGCAACACCTAAGCTCTATAATTGTCCGTTAAAGCTTTATTTGTAAAGAAAGACGCAAAAGGCCAATACACATTAAAAGTGGGGGCACAATTATAGAATCTCTCCCACAGACACATTTGGATGTAAAATACATCCACCTAAGTCAAGACTTTACAGTGGCCAACTGATTCAACTAATTCAACAACTTTAAAGTGATACAAGTCTAGCCTCTTATACAAGGATCCCAAATATAGTAGAGCAAGAGGAAAGCTTATACTCTTAGCAAATTTGATTGCATAAGGAATAATTGAAGAGGACATTCCATCATTTGGACAACTTGGGAGAACATATCAAGCCAATCACATGATCTACAAAGCTACTAACTCATGAGTGTGATCTAGATACTTAAGAGGACTACTTTCACCTTTAATATTGAATTTTTTATAAAAAAGCCCTACCTAGTTGGAGAAACGCTCCACTTGGAAGCTTTAACCTAGCTCTTAAACAAATCGATCAAGAATTCCTTGACACTCTCTTTTTCCTTAAAAAGTAGAATGGAACGAAAGTCGTCTTTACCAACACAAGGAAGTTCCAAAAAAATGCACACACTTTCAAGGGTAAAAGTAAACTTCCCTTAAATAGTAACCATGGTATGTGAAAAAGGTACTTCACCTTGCAAGAATAGCAAGCCATACTTCAATTCTGGATTCCCTATGAATACAGAGTTTTACAATGACTCTTACAGCATCAAGGACTCTAGCATTACTGAGAGCGGTCACATAAGTGGAATTCTTCAAAACTTTCTCTACTTATATATCCCAATCTTGGACCTATAATGAGCTGAATCCAAATTTAGTGATTGAAGTGGGGATTCTTTGCGTTCAAATCTAAACTTCAATACTAACATTCTTGGGATGGAATACCTCTTATCTAGAACGGCTTCATTACACATACGGTCCCAATGATAGCCAACAAATGCACATGGATGCCTATCTACCTGTTTTGCACGCACTGCTTCCTAAAAGCAATCCTTTCCTCCTTCATTTATGACACCATTATCCCAATTTTTTGATGTAGGAGGTATTTCACTAGTTCTCCTTGCTTGAATTTTCTTAGAAAGAAAGGTTGCAACAATATTTTTTTTTCCTAAAGTAACCCTACCGAGTTCACCATATTGAACTTTTAAGGCAAAACAAATTCTGACCATAAGATGAAGCAACAAAATTCCTACAAGCATAAACGCAAAGATAACAAGATAAGTATTCACGCATTATCATTCCTACTTATACAGTAATATTCCATGCTTATTTATTTGTTTTTTATCTTTGCCTCATATTTGTTTGTTTATTCTTATGCCAAGCGAAAAAAATAAGAATATTATATAAATGTATATACACACATATATAAATAAATCATTAGACATACTTAAAAAAAACTCCCTTTCTAAAAAAAGCTAACGAGAATGAAATAAATTTTTTCCCTTACTTTCTTACGAGAGATGTGTTTAAAAAAATATTGATTGAAAATAAAACTTATCTATTCAAAAAAAATGATTAAAAAAATTTTAGAGATTGAGTAGCCATTTTGAGAATTAGGTATTTGATAGGCAGTAGCATTCCCAACCTTTCTTCTATATTCGCATAAAGAATCCTAGTAAGTATAATATATACTAATGTTTATATATGAAGAAAATCAAAATAAAGAAATAAGAACTAATGAAAGCTTGTAAAAGATTACATGACAAATGGAAAGGTGAGCATTATTATATTCAAAGGCTTACAAAGTTGTCATGAGCCAAATATTTATCTTTCATTTGGATCAAAATCATGTCCTCTATTTCTAATAACACCTAGACTTTTACTGTTTCTATTTTCTTATTAATCTTTCATACAGCTTAATTTTCTTAACCTATTGAACAATATTATTAAAAAGTTATAATCTTACAATGTAGAAAACATTAAGGTGGAAACCTTTCCTTTTATCTGCATCCCAACGTCAAACATTGATATGCAATTCAAGATTTATATATAATGCATACACTATTCTCACAATCTGATGATAAACCAAATCCAAATTTATTGTGCATGAAATTTTTATAATAAAATTTTTCTGCAGGGGGGCAAGCTATACTAAGTGTTTCGGGCCTTCCAAGCAAAGAAGTGCCTAAGGATATTCCAAATGTAGGAGCGTCCCCAAACATATACATAAAAAAAAAAATCTCGAGGGAAAGCTATCTAGCAGCGTAATAATTTTTTTTCTTTCCTATGAAAGCTACATTACAACAAATGAAATAAATAATAATAATAATAATAATTAAACAGAAAAAGAGCAAACATTATAACAAAAACAAACACAATAGTGTTGTAAATAACACTTACTTGTTTAAGAAATTTTAGGAAAGAGCTTTGAAAATTGATTGTGAATTTTTACAGAACTATTTTCTTACATTTATAAACTTTAAGAATTACTTTCTTAGTAAGAATCTAATTTTTTAAATTTTCTTTTCAAATCTTTTCCTACATCTAATTGCTTTTCCACATATATCTCTGTTTTTCCCTTATCTTAAAGGTAGATAATTAACAATTACTTGTAAATGATGTAAACGAAAAACTAGTCGAACTGCCAAATAGTTTTCTCTAATAATTATGGATCACATTCAACTGATTGCTTATCACATGGAGAAATTTTCTCTTCTAAAGAATTGTTATTATTATTATTATGTTTAGCTTAAAATGCCATTAGCTTAATTAGAATGTTCACAATAGCTTTTATATTCTGTGGAGTCCACAACAAATGCATGGTCAAGTGTTCAATATTTCTGTTGTTTAAAAGACACTTCAAAGTTGTTGAAAGACATCACTTCCAAGCACCAAAATTAATGGATTGAAGTGATATATGATCAAGATATAAGTCCTTTAAATGTTTCTACGCAATCTAATTCGTTTATTTAATTCAAGCTTGGATGAACACAACTCAAAAACCATATAATAGTAATTATAATAAATATAAAAATTTGTAAGCTATTTATATATATATATAAGCATTATCTTGCTCATTATTATGTGCATCTTTTTATTTTATGCATAAAACTCCTTATAAGAATTTTTATGCATGGGCAAAATTTAAGTGCCCAATTTTGGTTAAATATTATTTTTGAAGTACTGTATTACAAAAAAATTACGTCAAGGGTATTTTGAGCACAGAAGTACCCAGAGGCATTCCAAGCATGGAAGCACTTAGAGGTGTTCCAATTGTGGAAATGCCTTGAGGAGTTCCAAGCACAAAAGCGCCTAAGAGAGTTCAAAGTGTGGAAACATTTAAAAACAAGCATAGACCAACTATTTGTACGTGGAAGTAAAAGTAACTCAGAATAAGTGGCCTTCACATTTGGGAAGTTCTAGAGAGCTTGGTTTGATGGCTCAAATATGGAGATAGTTAAGAAAACTTCCTCTTAACCTTTCCTTGAAGTACATGTGATTTATCTTTTTTTCTTTCTTTGCTCTTTAAGAATACACATGACGCACAATCAAGTGCCACTACTCCATTACCCAAAACTTATGCCCGCTACATAACTGCATGGTCATCGTTTTAATATCCCATAAATCGTTTTTTAATTGCTCTTCCATGAGAAACACATTCTCCTATGATTAAACATGTTCTCTTAACTACTCTTAAGAAAGTGCTCTTGCTTAGTATAAATATGAAGGCTTTGAAGGTTGGGAGGTAATCAAAAATCATTAGAAACTCAGTAAAGATTATACTAAAAGCTATCTCGAGACTCCTCCAAGCATTTTTTCTATTCAACCTTTCCCATTCACTATAATTCGTGGCTTTCTTCACCTTTTTTCATCCTTCACTACCTACCACCCAAAGCACTTATGTTTTAAGGACTGCTCTAGTCTTTCTTTCTACCCTTTAGCGCATTTCGATTTACTCATTACAACACTTTCTCTATTCCTACTAGAAAAACCTTTTACACTTTTGAATAAGAATATGTCCTTTATTAAAAATAAATTCTTTAATATATGTGCTTCTCATTATTATTTTGCTATATGTTTATCTTTCCACTCATTTGATATATATTTTTTTGTAATTACTTTTTGAATATTCAAAAATATCATAGATAAGTGTATTTTTACAAAAAATAATATTAGTCAACCATTCACTTTATAATTGTATATTATTGAAACCATATTGATAGAATATTATTAAGTTGCAAATTTAGTGAGTTTTGAGATTTGTTTAGTTTTTCTCTTTTTTTTTTGAATTTTTTATTATTCTTTTTATTAATTTTTAATTTCTTTATTGATTAATTTACAATCTTATCCTTTTTTTACACAAAATTGTCATATAAGTAAATATGAACTACCTATGGTTTTTGTTATGCATGAAATTTTCTATTTTTTAAATTGATGTGATTTTTGGATTAAATTTTAGAAATGCAATTGATTAATATTGTTTTAATTTTACTAGGTTTCTTTAAGTTTCTCTTTCTAGAATTGTTTGTTCCTTTCTTCTTTAGTTTTCCACTTTAGTTTTTCTCTTCATTCCTTTCTTTCTCATTTTCTTTGTTTTTCTTTTTCTGTTTCTTTTTATTTTCTCAACTTATTTATCTTTTAAACCAAATCTTTAATTTTTTTACTATATTTGTTATTTTTGTTTTCACTTTAAACTTTTTTGCATGTAACTAATTAATATATACATATTTAATTTTTCAACTTCTTTTGTTTTTAAGAGGAGAAATAACACCATTTGTGAATTTTTATCTATGTTTTCAATACGGTAATAGTCTCCAAGTTAACTCAATAGATAGACATAAAAATATCTATTGATTTTTGGATATTTATCTTTACAAATTACAATCTAATTTCATATTTGTAAATGATGCATTGGTTCACCATTTGTTTTTAGATAATTATCTTTACTATTAATGTAAACTAATTTTATATTTTATCCACACATCAAATCACTGTGTCTTGAATGCATAGCATGGGTTACACTCTAGTAACTTAAATGAAGCTTTGTACGATTATATAAATGATTGATGATTGGTTGTCCTCATTGTTTGACATTTGGCATTAGTAGAGCCTTTTTGTAGAAGGCAGATGGGCTGAACTGGCCAAGTGCCTAACTTGGGCGACCTTTAGTGTTAAGCTTGGGTTAGGACTTAAGTGGGCCTCCAACCCACATCTTTAGGCTTCACTCTTTCAGTCTTCTTTATTGTTTCAGTATTCTGCACAATATGGTTATTATTTTTTTTATTTTTCTCTTGAGAATTCCATTCAGATTTTCACTATTGGCTTCACTTTTTTAGCTTTCTTTATTCTTTTAGTATTTTGCCCAATATAATTACCTTTTTTTTTTTAAATTCTCTTGAGATTTCCATTCCATTTGATTACTTTTTCCTATTTGTATTCTCTTACAGCACGTTTGGTTCACGGAATAGACATGAATAGAATGGAATGGTTATTTTGTGGGAATAGAATAAAGTAGGAATAAAATAGAATAGTTATTACTTTGTTTTGTATAGTGAATGGAATAGAACATGAATTACTATTATGACTTATTGCAGTGTTTGGTTAGCAGAAATAAGATTGGAATAAGAAAGGAATAGGTGATGAAAAGACAAAAATAACCTTGATCATATTAATATTTATTTTCATAAAAAAATAAAATTATCCTTATTATAATTTAAATACATATTTATCCCAAAAGACAATTATCCATCATAATTATATTTTATCCTAAATTGTTAAAAATAATTATAATTTACACATATTATTTTTAGTAAATTCTTCACATGTTATGAATCATTTTCAAAATATTTCATAGACAAAATATTATTTTATAAATATTTGAGAAAAAAGTTGAAAAAACAAGTAGAAGTAAAAAATCATGCTTTTTATATATTAAATAAAAAATCATATTTCTACCAAGATACCAGTTGAAGTATTAAACTCAAGTGACTTTGGATTTTCACTTTGACCTTATGAACTTAATTAAATTGTTTTGTTGTGTTTTGGAGCAATCCTTTTGCTATGTTTAGAATGGTGGATAAGACTTTGCTTTTCTTTACATAATTCTATATGAAGGATTTTTCCAACTATTTGTTCGTTAACTTCAAAGCTTCAAGTAATCAGGCAAAACATTTGGCAACACTTGGATTAAATACCTACCCACTACTGCCAAGCTTGCTTGCTCCACCAAATCAAATTCCTTTCCTGAATCCGACCCAAAAACCCATATCCCTCCTATCAAATCCATCCCAAAAACAAGTAAAATTCTGAGATCATGCTTTACGAACGAAAAAGCTTTGCAAAGAACCTCATAATCTAATTGTTGAACCTAATTTTTGGCTCAAACAATTTTGGATTTTCTTTGATAAAAGAGGGGACGAGCAGTAGTGAAGATAGGTCGAGAAAGAAGGTAAGATCGGAGAAGACGGCTGAGAGTAAAGAGGGGAAGATTGGTTGAAAGAAAGAGGGAAAGGAGGAAAAGAGAGATAAAATTTATTTTATATGGATCAAATTGTAATTTTGTGAGTTCGGGAAGAGTACTTTAGTCATTAAACATTCCACAACTATTCCCTGAGGCATGGAATAGCTAAAACCGAGGGGGGGAGAGACGAAAATTGCTAAAACAGACTTTTAACCTTATGAAGGAATTGCTATTACCGAGGAATTCCTATTCTTCACTCAACTTTTAAACCAAACGGGGTAACAGAATAAGGCTAGGAATAGAGGGGGAATAGCATAGTTATTCCCCATACCAAACGCGCGGTTAGAGATTTTCAGCCTTATCTTAAGAATCACATGTAGCATATTTGGTTTATTAGAATTTGCAAGGAACGACTGGACATTGTACAACCATTAAACATGGCTTGCTTCCAATCCTTAATGTGTTTGTCTTTTGCAAAATGTCCTCTCAATGTCAATCATTGGTTTCCCATCATCATCATTGCTGGCTTTGTTTTGGGTCTGACCAACTGCCTCGAAGAGATTTTCACTTTCGTCTTTTTTATTTAGGACAGTTTTGCTTCTAGGGTTTCCTCATTTTGTTTTGCTACGTCTTTACCTACTTTTTCTTTTTGTAGGTTACTAATGTTTTTGCTCTTTTACATTTTTATATGTATTGTTCTTGTCCATTTTCTTTTTTATTTGTTGCGATTCACTTTTTGTTTCAAATTTCTTCTCTTTTTTTTATTATTTTAATGACTTCTACTTTGTGTTTGTCATGGTTTTTTTTTTTGTTAATCATTTCTGTTTTTAATATTTCTTTGTATTTACCACAATTTAGGTTTTTCTACAAAAAAAAAAAAAAATTGTTTTTATGGGTTTACCTATCTTAAGCCTTACATGAAAATTCTTATTATTTGGTTGATCCTATCTATGTTTCTCTATTTATCTTGATTGACTTTATGGGAAAAATTTTTTTTTCTCGTATTTACCGATCTATACCAATGTGAATGTTATTTGTGCATCGATGTTGTGAATTTAATAGGATTCTTACTTAGTTAAGCTTTTTTTTATTAATTTTTATTTCTTATTTCCTCATTTTTTTCTTCTTATTTTTCTCTAGTAAACTTTGGTCAATCGATTGGTTATTCAGGTGTGGTCAACTTTGAATTGTATTTTATCTTAAGTTAAACATTTGGTTTTATAACCATTGTTGCTTGGACTTTTAAATTTGGTGACATCAATGTTGCCTTTAGTATAAATTTTCATTTCAATATTTTGTAAAATCCATGAATTACATTTGTATTCTATGTAAAAGATCATGATGTATTTGTTTTGCCAAATAAATGTTTAGATGAGAAATAAATATCACAAAAAATAATAATCTTTTAATCCATAAAAGGTGATAATAATCTACTACATAACAACAGTGGAATTAGTATTAAGCATTTGTCACTAACATGGATTACTATACCTAATTAGTGTTTAGAGACACTATGCTTTTCAATGGCAATGTCTTATCTATTTTTACTGTTTTGATTTTATATTAAATTATTTTTTTTCACTTATTGTTTATATATTACTAAGTCAATGAGCTATTTTATATGTTTTTATTATTGAATATTTTTTCCCTCTCTTAATGTTTTTTTCTTTGAAAATATTTTTTCCCTTGTAGCAAACTTTAGTAAGACAATTGATTATTTAGGTACGGTCAAGTTTTAAATTACATTTAATCTAAAGTTGAACATTTGGTTTTATAACGATTACTGTTTGGATTATCACCTTTAATGCTCAATATTTTCTATAGCCATGTTTTTGTTCTTCATAAATGATTAGTTTTGTTTTACAGTGACCTTATACTAAAAAACTATTTCTTTATCTAAAGCTAATTCTCAAATAAGCTTTTGTGTCATATTATAACATTGATCCACATAATTTATCATGCATTATGAATTAATGATAGACTGCTTATTGACTTAACCTAAACATCGTTTAGAATTCGAAAATTAATGTTGCCTCTCATTTAATGTTGTCTACCATTTGAACATTAGTATTACATTTAGCATAATTTTTCATCTCAATGTTGTCTATGATACATTAATTACAATTGTATTCTATCCAAAAGATCATAATGTATTCGCTCAGTCAAATAAAGGTTTTGATGAAGAATAAGAATCAAAAACTATATATATTTATCTATTCTATGCTCTTAGTCCATGTGTAACGACCACTCTCCGTGGTCGCTACCGGCGTCCGAGACCTCCGGGAGATCCTGTCAAGTCCCGAACAAGCCTTTCTCGAATTACTCATTAATTCACCTTTTTCACTCTTCATATAAAATTATTACTTTCTTTTATTGATTTAAACTATAAATATAAAATCAGTACTAACTTTTTTTCTTATTTATTTACAAATATATACACAAAAATATAAACTTTTAATTTCATTTACAACTTAATAGACAAAGGACAACAACTTGACTTCTAATATAACACGTACAGCGGAACGACTTGGAATAGTGTGCTAGAAGATAAACCTTTGATCTCTAAGGTCATAACTCCAAATGTCCTGAGCTTGAAAAATTGATAGGAAGAATGGTGAGATTATGAAATCCCAGTGAGTAAACAAATACCACAAAAACTATCTAAAGACGAGTAAAATGAGACAAATAAAATGCCCATCCCAATCCGTATTTCATAATTTGAAAATTTATTCCAACCCACGAAAACAATCGTATTTCATTCAATTACTCATAAAGCTTATGTTTATCATAAAAACTTAGCCTCTGCCAAAATTATTCTCGCCAACACTTTGATCAGAGGTGTCCACTTTAGACCGCCAAGGCTGTTAAGTGTCACATATATATGAATACATTTTTCATTTGGAAACAACTGTTCCTTGGCGTTGACTGAGTCTCACTTCCACGTGGTAGTTAGGCGTGAAGTGAACTCAAACCTCACCCCAAGAGATAGCCTACATGCCTCTTCAATCGAGGTAAGAATTAGCCGGGTTTACCGTGCCCCTCCTAAAGGCAGTCCACAGCAACCCGCCACTGCAGTGTAGAATAGACCCCACCATAACAATAAAATCTCAGCCGCATGACATGGCTGACACAATTTTACCCTGCTTATCCAAGCAAATCAAATAATTCACATATTTAATATATTATAAAATCAGCCATTCACGCGAAGGTTACCATAAGCCATTCAATTTAAAATCAGAAATTTATAACATAAACAGACAGTCTCCAATTACTCTATTTTTAAAACCATTATTTACTTTTCCATAAAATTTATAAAATCATTTTAAAAATCACATTTTCCCATAAAACACAATAATTTGCCATTTAAACCATTTTTCTATAAAATCACAAAGTTGAATACAACTACTCTAGATAATTAAGACAGTAATAAATTTACTCACTGTATTAGGAGTATAGATACTCCTATTCTCGATCCACGGGTGCAGTCTCCTACCCATACCAAATAACTCACCACCTATCCGCAAATAACTGAGCGCGTTGATAATTACACGTTAAATCGATCTCTATCTTTAAATAGCAAGATATTTCATCGTTATTTTTGTACGCGTATATAATTATTTTTATTTCTCGGTCACTTATTTCGCTTGACTTGCCTCATCGACAAACGTTGCTAGCATCATAAAAATTTAAATCCTATATATTTAATCATACATTTGTATGGATAATAATTTAATTAAAATACTTCAAATAACTTGCATATTTTTCATTTAAAATATGCATACTATTAATTATCCATAAACCTTAAAATTTATAATTCACTTACCATTTTGACCTTGTCCAATTCTTTATTACCTTTTTGGGCCCCTCTCAATGGGCTTATCCAATTTTCCTATTGGGCCAAGCTCAATTTTAGTGTGAAACCCTGTCGAATTTGTTAAAAGCCGATATTGTACTTAGTGGTACAATTAAGTTAAATCGAACCTTGAACTAGCTCAAATAAAAATTCTAAGAGGAATTTGAAAATTCTGAAACCCACAGAATGGCTTAGAATAGTGATATGGAGTTTAAGATCCAATTTGGAGTCAATCGAAAAAATTGACTGATTAGGGACAAAACGGTCATTTTGCCATTTGATGAATAAATGGAGATTTTTAGTCAAAATTTGATCACATTGGACCAAAAATAATTATATGAAATACAATTATGATTATTGGAGTATAAAATGGTGTTTAGCAGTGAAAAATTGTGATTCTCGGTATTTTTAGAGCATAAGGGCAAAATGGTAATTTTGCCACTAGAGGACTAAACGAGAATTTTTTTAAAAAGATTTTTTCCCCATTTGATTAATATTGATCAATATTAGTGTTATTTGAGGTTGAAAAGTAGAAATAATGTAATTCTGGTACATTTCGGAGTATAGGGGCAAAATCATAATTTTACCATCCCGGGGGCAAAACGGTAATTTTCCACTACCAGAACATATTTTTCCAGCCATGGTCATCTTTTGATCATATCTTGATTTAGAATAATCATGTGGTGGAAAATTATGGAAGAAAAAATAAAAAAAGTTAGAAAAATGGGCAAATAAGCATGCAACACGTGGCATGCTTGATTATTTTATTATTAAGGCACAAAAATCAGCCCAATAAATCCCTAATTCCCTCACATATTCGGCTTAAGCATCCAACAACAAGAACAAAGGAAGAACAAAGGGAAAAACAAGAAAACCTAGGTGGAAAATCAAAGAGAAAGTGAAGAAATCAAGGAAATAAGCTAAGTAAGTTATAAATTCTTTAAATCTCCTTGATACCTAGCTAATCTATGCTTTTGTTCTTGATTTCCATGTTTGAATATTGAGATATCATGGTGAATTCAATTCTGAAAAATGGGTATGGAAGAGGAATTGTTGTTGGAATAATTTGATTTTAGACTATGTTGATGTTTAGAGGTAGTTAAGCATGGTTATGAACAAAAACACAAAAGAAATATTCAATTTCTCAGGGACTCTTCGTTGGCCGAACCTAGGGTATTGAGAATCCATGAGGAATTGTTTCATTTCAAATGAAATGATTTCATTTGAAATGAAATAAATTAGAAAATGACAAATTAAAGTGAAAAAGTTTGGTAGGAAAAAATTTCAGTGCTAATGCATTGTAATGGCTGAATTTTTCCATGAAGAAATGGAAAAGCTTAAACACTGAAATTGGCACTATTTAAATGGTATGTGGTGAATTAAGGTATTAGAAAAAGAATGGTGCAATTTGAAATCAAATTGGACGCATTGGCCAATTTATCGGGTAATCGGCCGAATTAGGTCAACACCGCGTTTAAGCGAGTAATCGAGTATTTTATGCATCCGTATAGAAATTAGGTTAATTTTATACCTAATTAATACCAATATAGTAATTAAATTATTGTGTTGTTTATCAAGGTGGTGAGATTTCTGATAAAGGCAAGAAAATCGCACTCGAGGATTAGCAGTTGAAGCGCTCGAATTCGATTCCCGGAAAGCCTGTGAGTGAATTTGCATCTCAAAAATGGTTTTGAGAAATATGAACTTATTGAATAAAATGCTTGAATGATTTTATTCAATCTTCTTTAAAAGAATGAGTACCATGGGAACAAGCTTTTCGTGAAATATTATTTTATTGATGTGAAATTTTATTGTGTTGAATATTGCTCATCTATATGATTGCGATGCATCTGTGTACCTTTATATGGTGCTTACATGTATTGTTAATAAATTATGTGAAATCGATGTAATGGTATGCAAAGTGGGGACAGCGATACGTAGCGCCCACAATCTCCTAGAAATTTATAATTGAGCAAAGTGGGGACGGCGATGCGTAACGCCCACAATTTCCTAAAAAAATTCAGAATTGAGCAAAGTGGGGACGGCAACACGTAACGCCCACGATTTCTAGAAATTATCTTGCTGAACTTTGGTGAAGCGTGATTCGCTGTCCAGGGGCTTGCAGGGACGGCGATACGTAACGCCTGCAAGTACTCAATAAATGTCTTTGTGTATATATATATGATTGCTCATGTCTTTATGTATATATGTGATTATATGGTATGCGAATTGCCTTAAATTGAGAAAAAGGGGTTTTACACGAAACCCTTATACGGATGAGCGAAACCCTCGTGCAGCGACAGTTTTGATTTCGCTACATTACAGCAAGAACGCCTTCCCGCTGCAGCGATAATTGTTGATAATTGTATTTAGCTAGAAAAAAAAAATCTCAGGGTAAATGGAAAAGGTTTAAATATTAGTTAGAAAGAAAAAAATTGTCTCGTTTTCAACTGGTGCATCATGATTGTCAAATTTCCTGATTGAGATTGCTTGTTCCCTTCTAATATTCACTCACTGAGTTTCGTATTCACGTTTTATAAAATTCATGTTTTCAAATCAAGAGACTATTGGACCCTAGATCGAGGAGTCCCCTAGTGCATCTTCTGGTTAGAAGGTGGGCATTCAGTAGCAACCTATTTCTTTTATTGTAAATGTCTCCGCTGGAAGTCGTGGGTGTTTTTGTATTGTGAATACAATCTAATTATGTGAATATGTGTATGTAATGTAAATTGCTAAATACATGACTGGTGTAGTGCATGTATATTCTATTGATAATGCCATTGTTAATTGGCTTTGTATGCACACTAGGTGCATCACGTGTGTTTATATCACACCATCGTACGATAAGCAAAGTAAATGGATAGGCTTGCTTGGGCTTAGTGAGCTATACTCATTGGGTCCTTGCACCGGTCATGGCCCGGGAATTGGGTCGTGACATTTAGTTTCCACTTGGGCCTTGCTCAATTTTATTCTCTACTTGGCCCATTTTTATTTTTCCTATTTTTGCTTTTTCATTTTTCTATTTTGCTCTTTTTCTTTTCTTTTTCTTTTTCTTTCTTTCTCTTCCATGTCTTTTTCTTCTTCACGATTTACAGCCCGTGGCATTCCTCCCACCGTGGCTTTCCTCCCACTATGGCTTCCTCCTCCGCCGGTGGTGGCTCCTCCGTCCTCTCCACCATGGCACCACAAGCTCAACTTCTTATCTTCCTTTCCTCCTCTCAAAATCAGCTTCACAACCCTTCATAGTTCCATTTTTCTGCACTCAAAATCAGCATCAAAACTCAACAAATTTCAGCCACAATTTCAACAAAATTCCAACTCAATTTTCTACATTTTTTCATGTTAAATTTTTAGTAACTATTCATCATCATTTTTAGCCTTAAGTGTAGGATTTTTCAGCAACTAGAATCATCAATTTCCAACAACCAAAATCAGCTTTCTTACTTCTAAAAATCAGCTCTTTCTTTCCTCAAAAAGCTTGCAAAAATTTAGCCTTCCTTCATCCCCTTTCACACCATTTTTTTCTTCTCTTTTCCACGGTGTTTCCTCTCTCGGTTTCTCCTTGTTTCTTCCATCCTTTTCTTCTTTCTTTGTTTGGCTTTTTCCTTTCTCTTCTATCTTCTCTCTTCCTTTATCCTTTTCTTCACCTTTTCTACCTTTCTTAGCTGACCTTATCTCTTCCTTTTTAGTTCTTTCTTTCTTTTTTCTTTTGTCTTGTTTGACCGACCTTCCTTGTTCTAGATGTTTCCTTCTCCTTTTATTTCTTTGTCCTTTATTTCTTTTGCTTTGACTATTCTTTCTTCTTTCCTTATCTCATTTCCTTTTGCCTTTTCTTATTTCTTTATTTGTTCTTTCACGTCTCTCATCCGTCACACACACTCACATTTTTTTTACTTTCTTTGTTTTGTTTTCTTTTGTCTTTTCTTCCATCATTTATTTCTTTTATTCTTTTTGTTTATACTTATCTTATTCTTTTATTTCACCTTCTAAATATTCATTTAAGATTTAATTAACCTAGGATTTAATTAGGCTTAAAAATGTAATAAGAGACCCAAAAATTTAATTGTCAATCCTTACAATTTCCATTCTCGACATATCACGTCCAGCCATTTCCCAATATGATTTTCTCTATTGTAAAAACCGAGCTGGGTGAAGTGATCTTCATCAAAGTTGTAGCTCGGTCTCTTAGATTTCCAATGGTTCAATAATTTTAGCAATTGGAGTTTTGTAGCTTGAGATATGACCAAAATACTAAAGCATGTACAAGAGAGTGGTCGTTACAATAGTGGTATCAGAGCTGTAGGTTTAGTGAGTCGTAGGGATTTTTGTGTCAAACAGCGGAGTAGTGGAGTCGATGTAGAGTCTTATTTATAGTCAGTGACTACAACACCAATTATAAATAGGAGGCTGCATAAACTCTTTATCTTAGAAAACCACCCTATGTAATCATAAGTAGTGATTAAATGACGAGAATTGATTGCTGTAGTCCGGGTTTGAGATGTCACCCGAGGCACGAGCAATTGTTGAAAATATTTTAAGCGAATGCTTTTAATGAAGGGTTGATGGAATTATAATGGATTGTAGTTATTAGTGTATGAATTAGCTCAAGGTTAAAAATAAATATTAATGATGATGTCGAGGGACACTTAAGACAAATTTATATTAAGTTTTATAGATATCAGAGTGGCGCAGCGGAAGCGTGGTGGGCCCATAACCCACAAGTAAATGAGATACGAGAATGAAATGGTATGGAGATATGTAAATTGAAATAAAGATGGATTGAGAAGTATACCGATAGTCAATAGTTGAACGAATGTTCAAGTGTTGGGAGATATGATAAAAAATCACGGTAGAGGAATTGTGGAGGGCTATGTACACATGCATAATTGATGATTCAAGAATGATTTGATGAAGGTATGACTAAGATTAACGAAATAATTTATAAGATCGAGATCTTATACAGAGAATGTCCAACAGAAGTGATGTAGAAGAATTTTAAAGTTCTGATTATTCACAATACATTGGTTTGAATTCGAGGATGAATATATTTTTAAGTGGGGGAGATTGTAACACCTCGTACCTTCGTTAGACATAAATAGGATTTTATTGATCAAACAAGTGATAAATTGATATGAATTAGTTAGTTAAAAGATGATTCAGAAATAAACTGAGACATAACAATGTGTTTCGAGACCAAAAGAGGCGAGTGAAAATTTTTGAAATAAAATAATATTTTATTTAATAAAATAATATTAAAATATTAATATTTTATATAATGTTGGAAATTAGTCATGAAAAAGGAAATATGACTAATTTAAATGAGGGAGAAGAAAAAAAGAATAATTTTGAAGGAAAATAGCGAAAATCGTACGACGTGATTTTTATCAAATATACGCGGTAAAGTAAATATTTAAATATTATGGTGACACCGCGTTAGAATGCGATCTCAATATTTTGATATATATATGTGTGAAGGAAGAAGAATAGAAGGAAATTGAAATTTAATAAGTGTGGATAGGAATTAAAAATATTGGACTTAATTTTTGGAGAGCAAAGTGTTGAAGAACTCAGAAACTTTCTTGTACATACTTTAGTATTTTGGCCATATCTCAAGCTACAGAACTCCAATTGTTAAAATTCTTAAACCATTGGAAAGCTAAGAGACAGAGCTACAACTTTGATGAAGATCACTTTGCCAGTTCGGTCTCTACAATAGAGAAAATTGCATTGGAAGTGGCCGGATGTGATATGTCAGGAATGGAAATTGTAAGGATTGACAATTAAATTTTTGGGTCTCTTATTACATTTTTAAGCCTAATTGAATCCTAGGTTAATTAAATCTTAAATGAATATTTAGAAGGTGAAATGAGGGAATAAAATAGGCATGAAAAAAGAAAGAAAAGAATAAAAGAAATAAATAATGGAAGAAAAGACAAAAGGAAACATAACAAAGAAAGTAAAAGAAATGTGAGTGTGTGTGACGGATGAGAGAGGTGAAAGAACAAATAAAGAAATAAAAAAAAGCAAAAGGAAATGAGATAAGGAAAGAAGAAAGAATAGCCAAAGCAAAAGAAATGAAGGACAAAGAAATAAAAGGAGAAGGAAACATCTAGAACAAGGAAGGTCGGTCAAACAAAGCAAAAGAAGAAAGAAAGAAAGAACTAAAAAGGAAGAGATAAGGTCGGCTAAGGAAGGTGGAAAAAGTGAAGAAAACGATAAAAGAAGAGAGAAGATAGAAGAGAAAGGAAAAAGCCAAACAAAGAAAGAGGAAAAGGATGGAAGAAACAAAGAGAAACCGAGAGAGGAAGCACTGTGGAAAAGAGAAGAAAAAAATGGTGTGAAGGGGGATCAAAGAAGGTCGAATTTTTGCAAGCTTTTTGGAGGAAAGAAAGAGCTGATTTTTAGAGGTAAGAGAGCTGATTTTGGCTGCTGGAAATTGATGATTTTAGTTGCTGAAAAATCTTGCACTTAAGGCTGAAAATGATGATGAATAGTTACTAAAAATTAACATGAAAAAGTGAAGAAAATTGAGTTGGAATTTTGTTGAAATTGGGGCTGAAATTTGTTGAGTTTTGATGCTGATTTTGAGTGTAGAAAAATGAAACTATGAAGGGTTGTGAAGCTGATTTTGAGAGGAGGAAAGGAAAAGAAGAAATTGAGATTGTGGTGCCATGGTGGAGAGGATGGAGGAGCCACCGCCGGCAGAGAAGAAAGCCACGGTGGGAGGAAGGCCACGGGCTGGAAATCGTGAAAAGGAAAAAGACATGGAAGAGAAAGAAGGAAAAAGAAAAAGAAAAGAAAAAGAAAGAAAATAGAAAAATAAAAATGCAAAAATAGAAAAAATAAAAATGGGCCAAGTAGAGAATACAATTGAGCAAGGCCCAAGTGGAAAATAAAATTGGGCTTGGCCCAATAGGAAAATTAGAGAAGCCCACAGAGAGGGGCCCAAAAAAGAAATAAAGAATTGGACAAGGTCCAAATGGTAAGTGAATTATAAATTTTAAGGTTTATGGATAATTAATATTTTGCATATTTTAGATGAAAAATATGCAAGTTATTTGAAGTATTTTAATTAAATTATTATCCATACAAATGTATGATTAAATATATAAGATTTAAATTTTTATGTTGCTAGGAACATTTGTCGATGAGGCAAGTCAAGCGAAATAGGTGACTGAGAAATAAAAATAATTATATACATGTACAAAAATAACGATAAAATATCTCGTTATTTAAAGATAGAGATCGGTTTAACGCGTAATTATCGACGCGCTCAGTTATTTACAGATAGGTGGTGAGCTATTTGGTACGGGTAGGAGACTGCACCCCTGGATCGAGAATAGGAGTATTTCTACTCCTAATACAGTGAGTAAATTTATTATCGTCTTAATTATCTAGAGTAGTTTTATTCAACTTTATGATTTTATAGAAAAATAGTTTAAATGGCAAATTATTGTATTTTATGGGAAAATGTGATTTTTAAAACAATTTTATAAATTTTCTGGAAAAGTGAATAATGGTTTTAAAAATAGAGTAATTGGAGACTGCCTGCTTATGTTATAAATTTCTGATTTTAAATTGAATGACTTATGGTAACCTTCGCGTGAATGGCTGGTTTTATAATATATTAAGTATGTGAATTATTTGATTCACGTGGATAGGCGGGGTAAAATTGTGTCAGCCATGTCATGCGGTTGAGATTTTATTGTTATGGTGGGGTATATTCTACACTGCAGTGGCGGGTTGCCGTGGACTACCTTTAGGAGGGGCACGATAAACCCGGCTGATTCTTACCTCGATTGGAGAGGCGCGTAGGGTATCTCCTGGGGTGAGGTTTGAGTTCACTTCACGTCTAACCACCACGTGGAAGTGAGACTCAGCCAACGCCAAGGAACGGCTATTTTCAAATGAAAAATGTGTTCATATATATGTGACACTTAACAGCCTTGGCGGTCTTGAGTAGGCACCTCTGGTTAATGTGTTGGCGAGAATAATTTTGGTAGAGGTCAAGTTTTTACGATAAACATAAGCTTTATGAGCAATTGAATGAAATACGATTGTTTACGTGGGTTGGAATAAATTTTCAAATTATGAAATACGGATTGGGATGGGCATTTTATTTGTCTCCTTTTACTCGTCTTTAGATAGTTTTGGTGGTATTTGTTTACTCACTGAGATTTCATAATCTCACCCTTCTTTCTATCAATTTTTCAAGCTCAGGACATTTAGAGTTATGACCTTAGAGATCAAAGGTTTATCTTCTAGCACACTATTTCGAATCGCTTCGCTGTATGTGTTATATTAGAAGTTAAGTTGTTGTCCTTTGTCTATTAAGTTGTAAACGAAATTAAAAGTTTATATTTTCGTGTATATATTTGTAAATAAATAAGGAAAAAAGTTAGTATTGTTTTTTTTATTTATGATTTAAATCAGTATAAGAAAGTAATAATTTTATATGAAGAGTAAAAAATGTGAATTAATGAGTAATTCGAGAAAAGCTTGTTCGGGACTTGGCGGGATCTCTTGGAGGTCTTGGACGCCGGTAGCGACCAGGGAGAATGGTTGTTACACCATGATAAGTAATAATAATTTAATTATTATTAATTTGTTCCTCCTTTTTCGTCAACGGTATGTTCTGATGTGTGCATTTTTAACTTTGTTCTTTAGTCTATAGTTGTTTTGTTCATTTTCATTTGTTTCTTCAGATTTTATGGATTTTTTTAAGTCAACTATGCTTTTCAGTTGCACTGTATTATATGTTTTTGCTATTTTGGTCCCATATTTGAATTTTTTATTCTAACTGTTTATATGTATTGCCAACTTTTATTTTGGTCCTATATACTCTTTGTAATTGATTTTTTCAAAGTTGGTTGAATTCAAATGACTGCATTTTCGTATTAATTCTATTTAGTTTTGGATTATTGTTTTATAGCCTCTTTGTCCATTTAGTATTGACAATCAGTAAACGCCAATAGCATATATTGTAAACCACTTTCACTTACTTTGATTTTCATATGCAGCATATTTTTTAGTTTTCTTTTATGTTTATTTATTAAGTTTCCTTTTCATCTTTTACATTGTTAATTGCAAATTTTTAGTTGTTGATTGCTATATTTGCTTAATTGCTTATCTGTGTTTTTTTATCTATATTATCTTTATGTTTTTGTATTTCACAATTAAATATTAGATAGATATGTAGTGATGGAAAAAAGCAAAACAGGCAAAGCAAAGTAGAGACAATGGGCTAAAAATATTGAAAGAGAAAAAAAATTACAAGATTAGAAAAATTGTTAACAGTAATAGATTTATGCCTTATCATAACACTACAATAAGTAGACGAAGTATGTCTCATTCACCTCAACCCAATCAGATCAATTTTATGACAACTAGAAACCCTCAATCACTTTCTAATTCCTACCAATTTAACCAAACATCTAATAGTATTAATTTAACGCCTAACAACCTGTCACAGCTCATGCAATTGTAAATCCTGAAGATGAATTGGAAGCAACTTTAGTTGAGCCCATTACAATTGAGTTAAGTATGGGTTTGCCAAATGATGCATCCAACCCAAGGTAGATCAACTTTCTGACTACCTTTATAGCCAATTCTAGTAATTATCTTATAGGTAATGCTGAATTAATAACTGACATTCTTTTTTATACACAGGTATGTAGGTAAATTGAACCCTTTCATAACAACTTTTGCAAATGATATCAAACAAATGTGCAACGGCACATCAATAGAGCAAGATCTTAATTTTGTTCATAAGAATTGCCCTTTTGCATAATGGGTGAACAAAAATGGATGAAGTATAGACAATTATAAATTAGTCTTCGTCTTGCTAAAATCTAAAAATAGATTCTGCATATGTAAATGAATGCTCTTCAATATTAAAATATTGATAAGCACTTCCATATTCTGCTTAAACAACCCACAATTTTTTTAATGTACATTTACATACATAATTTGTTTCGCAATTTGTTTTTAAATCCATCGCGAAGCATAGGTTCTATTCTAGTTATATATTAAAGGAAGCTTAAGGGATTCCCAAAGGTCGACAAGTGGTGGGCTTTACATTAGATGTGTGTCTTTTTCAAGATCATTTTACACGTCATTTGAAGAGTGTTTTAGGATGTTTGGTCTAACTTTGACTTAGGGTTAACTTGGGCAGGTTACATGCCTGCATCATTTTGCACTTACCGTGGAGTTTTTTCCTCCCCGCCTTATTCTTTTCTTTCTACCCATGTTTCTTTTGTCTTTCCATTGTGACATGAGAGTTTTTAGTTTATGAGAATTTAGACCCAACGGCTCTATTTTGTATGATTAGTAGTTGTGCCTTACTTGAATTTAATGTCGTGTTCTAGTTTTTCTACCCCATTTTCTCGATGTCAATCCTGAATCTTCAATTGTCCTTACTAGAGGTGTTTAAAAGGTTCCATAAGTTTATTGTGGCATTTTCACTATTTTATTTTCTTCTTCCTTCTGTTTGTGTTCTTTTTCCTTTTCTATCTATCTTTTTATGTGTTTCTGTGTTTAGCAATTCAATTTTGCTTTTTGGGCTTCAACACTATTTGTCTTCTTTTGGTGGTTTCATATTTCTTGCATTTTCTTTGTTTTTGACATTGCTTTGTTATTAGTTATAGGTTTCAAATCTCCTTTGTTTTAGTTGTTAGAGCCTCTAACTAGGAAGAATTAGGCTTTGGAAGATTTTGAATCATATCCTGCTTTATTAGTAATAACTAATTTTGTTCTTGAAATTTTTTTTTTGTTTTGGTCTTTTTGTTTTTTCTTGTTTTGGATAGAGACAAAAAAATCAATGTTTTGTTCTCTAATTATGTCTTTTTTTCAAAGCTATTTGAAATCTATTGAGCTTCCATTAAAGGTAGTTAAAGTATGTTTCTTTTATGAAATTTGTAAAAGTAAGGCATTCTAAGTTTTGGGCTATTTAATTTGTTATATTAGATATAATTGAGAGAATATTATCATTTTCAAGGGTTTCATAAGTATTAGATATGAAATTCTTGTTTATTTTCTTATAAGATAGGGTAAGTATTGAGTTTCAAAAAAATTTAAAGTGAATTATTAGGAGAAAGGTGCATTGGATTTGATTAATTCATAAATTGGGGTATTGTTAAATTGAGATAATAGTTGAAATGATCGAAAATGGGGTGACTGACATGTGAAATATATATTATTTATCTTATTATTTTTTATTTGTAGAGCAATAGATCAGTTTATGATGTGTTATGCTTTATTTGAAGAAAGATTATATTGATGCTAGATCATTATGCTTGTCACAAGATTTGAGTAAGTGCACAATTAGAATTGACGTTTTTAACAAGGGAAAGCAAAGATAAAATAAGTGTTCAAACTAGAAAATGGCATTGCTCATTTTTCTAAAAGAAATGATTTATTCTAAATGGAAAATGTAAAGATTTATTAGTATAAGTTTAAGATCTAGTGGCATCATTGGTTTTAAAGGATATTAATTATGACAGAGATTATCACTGAACAAATAACCAATATCATGGTTATGATATTGTTGCAACAACATCACTAGTGTTGGCATTTTTTATTTGGTGTTCAAGATAATTGTGACTCAATCAATTATTTAATAATGTTAAAATTTTCAAAATGTAAAAGCTATAAATAGTTGCTTTTGCAAGAAGATTATATCTCGTTGCTCAAGATCTCCTTCTTGTAAAGATCTAAGTTTTCTTGTACTTGCTATTTTTTTCAATTAATATATTTTATGATGATTGAGCAAAAAAAGAGTTATAGTTTTTTTTTTGTTTTTCTTTTTGTGCTTCTAGAAATTGGTTGAATCAAAGGATTTAAGGGTTGCATTCAAATAAAATTTCTTTATTTTTTAAGTTAAAATGGGTTTTCTTTGTTTTTTTTTAATTTTTTTGTTCTTATTGTTCATGTGTTTTTATTGATTGTGTCTTATAAGCTTTTTCATATTTACTGTTCACTTTTTTTGCAAAAAGTTATTATGCTTTTGAATATTATTATATTTATTTTGTACATTACAATTGGATTTTTTTATTTTTTTATTTTTACTGTATTTTCTCATTTTCTCTCTTCTGATTGGTCATGTGTTTTTATTGATTATGCCTTATTGGTTCAGACAAAAGGATTCAAGACGCTATATTTATATCAATTTTTTTATTTTCTGCATTAAAATGGATTTCATTTATTTTTAATGTTTGTTGTATTTTTTTCATATTTTATGTTTTGATTGTTCATTTGTTTTTATAGATTGTGCTTTCTATGTTTTTCATGCTTAATGTTTGCTCTGTTTTTGAAACATTATTATGCTTATTATTATGCAATTCAATATTATTATACTTATTTTGTATGTTAAAATGGATTTTTTTATTTTTTATATTTGAAGTATTTTTGTACATTTTCTCTATTCTTATTGTTCATGAGTTTGAATTGATTGTGCATTATATGTATTTCATGCTTATTGTTTGTTGTGTCTATAGACATTATTATGCTTATCACAATAAAGTTAAGTTTAGCATCAACTTCTATTTAGGTTTGCCAAATGTGCTTCATATGTGTTTTATGTTTTAACTTATAATTGAATAATGTTTGATCAGTTTGTATATTTTCTTTATTTTCTAAATTCAAATGGGTTTGGTTTATTTTTTTCATTTTCTCTGATCTGATTGTTCATGCATTTATTGTCATTTTTTTTTGTAAGAAGCTTAGATAAAGTGATTGATTGATTTGGTGAGGTTATGCTTACCATTAGATCTTGTTTCGGGTTATTAATTGTGTCTTATATGTATTTCATGTTTGGTGTTGGGTATTTTTATAAAATATGATTATGTTTACTAGAATAAGGTTAAGTTTGACATTACATTCTGGTTGTGGTTTGTGATTTTGCCTTATATTGTTTTTTGAAAGTCATAAAGTAATTTCATTAAAAAAAGGGGAATTACCCATCATTCAGAACATGCCAAGGAAAAAGAATATTAGAAGAAAATGACCCATACCAATATCCTTTAGAATCGAGAGACTCACAACATCCATCTTCCCAACATAAAAAAAGAAGAAGGAAAAACAACAGAATCCCAAAACAAGGACATAATCCTCCTAAGAGACCTCAATCTTACGAACAAACCAAAAAACATACAGGAGAAGAACCCAAAGTTCACAATATGTACATAGGTCTCCTAACAACCAAGCAAAAAACACCTAAAAGCAGTCCAGGATTCAAGCGAAAAGAAACGAGACCTACAAAAACCCATTCAACCTAAACAACAAAAGATGCCTCAAGGGAACTCTGTATTCCCTTTGAGCATAATAATATTATTCACAAAATAACTTCACCCTACTTCAACCTTTCACCCAAGTTGATTTCTACCACTCCATCTATCATCCATTCTTCATTTCGTCAAGCTAACTCCAGCATAACACAAATCACCTTTGACAAGAGAAGAAAAAGGGAAAGCTTACATGAAAGTTCTCAAAATCTCGGACTGGAGTTGCACACCTTCTGTCACGACCCAATTCCCGGGCCATGACCGGCGCAAGGACCCAATGAGCATAGCTCACTAAGCCCAAGCAAGTCTATCGTCACTTACTTCACTTACTGTATTCCACATATTCTCGTGTGAGGCGTCCACACGTAAAGCACCCAGTGTGCATACAATGCCAACTACCAGTGACATATCCAGTCACACATACACACACACCCTTTCCGGGGGTGGACACAGCCAAAGCACAATGGCATTCTTAATCACAATATACATGCACTGTTCCAGTCATGTATTTAGCAATTCACATTGCTTACACATATTTACATTCATACCAGTCAAATATAAACTCTGACAATGTACATTACATGTACATACACATCATACAGAAACCCAAGACTACCAGCGGAGACATGTACAATAAAGCGGCAACTAGTGAATGCCAGACACCTACCAGGAGATGGACTACTGTGATCCCGCGATCTAGGAATCTACAATCTCCTGATCTGAAAACATGAATTTTTGAAAACGTGAGTATAAAACTCAGTGAGCAAACATTAGATAGGAACAAGCCATAATATCGAGAAGGGTTAAAATATGATGCATACATTTGGAACACATTCATTTTTATCCAATTTATTATCAAACCCTTCCCCTCACTTCAATTTAATTTATAATGAAGGAATAATCAAATTCATACATACGCACACAGATAAGTACAACATTCCATTGTCTCACCTGCTGAAAATATCGTGTGCACCATGTGCACTCACCAGCTCATGTGCATCCCCCCACATCGTGCCCATAGCTGGAGTCATCATCATGTGCACCATGTGCACTCACCAGCTCATGTGCATCCCCCCACATCATGCACACAGCCGGAGCTACAGTGTGCATCCCCCCACATCGTGCACCAACAATACCTTCCACATCCAACTTCTCCGACATGTGTTTTTCCACACATCACACACACGTACATTTACATATATATTAACAATATCAAATGTCAATACATCACACATATTCACACATATGTGACACATATATAACAGCACAATTTCATGCCTTCATGCTTACCACAATTCATCACATAAAATCATTTTATCAGGGGCTTGTTCCCGGCACATGTTTTAAAAAAAAACTTTGAATAAATCATTTAATCAGCTAATTCAATACAATGTGCATTTCCCAAATCATTTGAAATGCAAGTTCACTCACCGTCTCACAAATCCGGATGCACTCGGATTAATCGTCCTCAATTACGATTCCCTTGCCTTTTCCGGACTTCTCACCACCTTAACACAGAATAAAATTAAGAAATTACTATAATGCCCCCAAACTAATATAAACTAATTTAAATTGCTAACGTATGATACACAAAGGCAAAAATGCGTCCGATTATCGCTTTAACGCGGTATTGCCTAATTTCGACCGATTACCCGATTAATCGGCTATTATGTCCAATTTAATTCCGAATTGGTCCATTCTTTTTCTAATACTTTAATTCACCACAAATCATTCAATTAATGCCAATTTCAGCATCCAATCTTTTCCATTTCTTTATGAAAAATTCGGCCAATGCAGTGCATTAGCACTGAAAATTTTCTACTACATTTTCTCACTTTAAATTGTCATTTTTCTATTTTCTTTCATTTCAAATGAAACCATTTCATTTGAAATGAACCAATTCCTCATGCATTCTGTACACACTAGGTTCGGCCTAACAAAGAACAACCATGAAATTCAATTTCCTTCTTCCATTTTTTTCCATAATCGTGCTTAACTACTCCTAAACACCAACATAGTTTAAACTCAATCCAATCCAACATCAAATCCATACTCATACCCATTTTTCAGAATTCTTCCCATCATGATATCTCCATATTAAACCATAGAATTCAAGAACAAAAGCATAGATATTAGAGATCACAAGCCAAAGTAGAGATTTATTACCCTTTTTCACTTGAATTCTCCTTGAAATCACACTTGTCTTGAATTTCCCCTAGGTTTTTGTGTTTTTCTCCTTTGTTCTTCTTTTTTTTCTTTCAATTCTGGTGGGTGCCGACTTTGAGTGGGAAATGAGGGTTAAATGCTGATTTTTATAGCTTAAATGATAAAATATAAAAGCTTGCCACGTGGCACCATGTGATTGGCTCGTTTTTTGATTTTTTTGACTTTTTCTCCCATTTGATCTCCACCACTTGATTCATCAAGTCAACATCTGATCCAAGGTTGACCATGGCTGGAAATAATGGTTCTGGTGATGGAAAATTACCGAAATGCCCCCGGGATGGCAAAATTACGATTTTGCCCCTATACTCCGAAATGTCCCGGAATTTCATTATTTTCACTATCCAACCTCAAATAACATCAATATAAATCAATATTACCTAATTGGGGCAAAATCCTTTCAAAAAAATTCACATTTAGCAGTCCGGTGGCAAAATTACCATTTTGCCCTTGTGTTCCAAAAACACTGGGAATCACCATTTTACACTGTTAAACATCATTTTATGATTATGGGATCATAACTGTATGTCACATAATTATTTTTGGTCCAATGTGACCAAATCTTGGTTAAAAATCTCCATAAATCAACAAATGAGAAAATGACCGTTTTGTCCCTAACCGGTCAATTTTCCCGATTAACTCCAGACTGGACTTTGAACTCTGAATCACTATTCTGACCTGTTCTGTGGGTCTCAGAATTTTGAAATTCCTCTTAGAATTTCTATTAAACTAGTTTGAAACTCGATTTAACTTAATCGTACCATTAGGTACAATACCGGCTTTTCAACCAATTAGACAAGGTCTCACACCTTCTTTTGCTAAGGTGTCAACTCTCTGGTTTGCCTCTTCTCTAACATGTCTAATCTCTTAGTCCTTCATGCTAATGTGATTTTGCCTTATATGTGTTTCATGCTAATTGTTTGCTATGTCTGTAAAACATTATTATACTTTTCTGTTTTCACAGCTTGTTTTCCCTTCTCAATAACAACGCCAAAATATCTTTACATCAATTTTATTAAGCACCCATTGTTAATTATGGGAAAGTAAAAGTATACCACTAGACTAAACGAAAAAATAGAAAGAAAAAAGAAATTCTAATAGAAAGAAATGAAGTTACATAAGAGATTCTAGATGGTTTAGCCATATATAATTGGGGTCAATCTTTATTATAACCGTTTAGTATAACCCCACACCCAAAGGGCTTGAGCCTCTAATACAGAGTGCATAAATGTACATAACTTATGACACATTCAACGAGTTCTTTTGTAGGAATGGGTTCACCATAAACATTGCACATACAAAAAAAGCCATGAAACTTATAATTAAATGAGCGTATAACAAAATATATTTTTTTAAAGTTGAATTTTTGAGATTGGAAGTAAATAAAACAATAAAAACCTTTCATAGTTAGTAGCTTCAGATTTAGCACATGCCACGATTTGTCCACCATCTGCTACTAATCTTGCCACGTGTTTAAAGGTCATCCATAAAGGATTTTGTTTAATTGTTTAATTTTTTTTTGTTTGTAGAATATCTTTATGCTTATGATGCATGTGTTTTTTACCTACATTTGTTGTTTGATGGTTTTTAAAAGATAAATCTTTTTTGTCAAATTTAAAATGTTCCTCTTATTTGTTTAGTTTGAAGGATGATTCTGGAATGAAATCCAAAGATCTCATTGGCCAATGTTAGCTACGTCAACATGACTATGTTTTTTTGGTATGAATATGAGCACGATGAGGTTAATGTTACCATTAGATTCAGTTTGGAATTAGTGGTCATGCCTTATATATGTTTCATGCTTTGTTTTATTGTTTAATGGTATTTTTTTGGTTTGTACAACATGATACCCATGCTTTTTTGCTTACGTTTTCTACTTGATGGTGTTTAAAGGATATGCATTTTTCACAAAATTATAAGTGTTTCTTCTATTTCTTGAGTTAGAGTTGAAACATATCATTGCCTCTAAATGTTGATTCTTTTGATAATGTTATGCTTTTGGTATGGAATTTTTTTAGTATAGTTTACTATTTTATAGTGTTCAAAGTTAAGAGTAACTAATTAGTATTAATTAATTTGAGTGCCATAAAGTTAAATTTTGTATCAAATTTAGTTTATGCTCAATGGTTGTACCTTATATGTCTTTCATAGTTTGTTTTGTCATTCAATAATGTTTGGTCTCTTTGTATATTTTCTTTGTTTTGTAGATTCAAATGGTTTTTTTTATTTTCTATATTTGTTGTATTTTTTCCATTTACTTTGATATCATTGTTCACATGTTTTTGTAACTGATTTCTTTGCCATTTTTTTGTTTTGCAAGAGACTGTGACAAACTAATTGATTATTCAGGTCATATTAAGTTTTCCATTAGATTCTGTTTAGAGTTATTGATTGTTTTTTATATTTATTTCATGTTTAATGTTTGGTCTATCTATAGAATATGATTATCCTTCTCGAAATAAGGTTAAGTTTAACATTCAATTCTGTTTGGAGCTAATCATTACGCCTTATATGTGTTTTGTAGTTTGTGTTATTGTTGAACGATATTTGCTTTGTCTGCAGAACATTAGTATGCATATCGTAGAAATATTTTTTCTTGTGTTTTCTTTTTTATGGAGTTTAAGGAATATGTATTTTTATGAAATTAAAAGTGTTTATTCTGTTTCTTGACTTTGAGACATGACTCTGAGATGATAAGCAAATATATCATTGGCCAAAATGCTTGCTTTGTATGTAGAATATCATTATGCTTATAATACACATTTTTTTGTATATGTTTTTTTGTTTTGTGCTCTTTGATCAAGAAAAAGATTACAAGGGCTACATTAAAATGTCTTACATCAAGTTTAGGATTCTTATTTTCAAGAAAAAGAGTCAATTGTTCACTTGGATAACATTTACAGTGTTTGCTTTTATAACTATTCTAATTTAGTGTTATAGTCACAAAAATAACATCTTAGATAAATTATATTCGTCATGTTTCTAAAATATGATTGCGCATTTCTTCTACAGCTTATATTGTGAATTATTTTTACTGATTTTACTTTTCAATTTGTAGCTTTACTTTGTTGACTGCTAAGCATGCTATAATATTGTATAATTTGTTTATAGTTTCTACCTCATTTTATGTATGTTTTGTTAAGGTTATGTAATTTTCTTTATTTAGTTAATGTTATTGGTATTTGCTTTTTTATTCCTTTTTGATGATTACCATTTGTAACTTCAACAACATTTCATGCTATTTTTTTTACTGTTTAAATATTATTTTAACTTTTTTTGTGCTCCTTACCATTTTTCTTTTCATATTTGCTTGAACCCTCATGGTCTTAACTTGATTGTGAATTGCTTTTTCTTTATTCTTTTACAGCTTTTTCATTGATTTAAGACCTAGTGTTTGTTGAAGTTGCCAGCACATACTGTAAAGTGTTTTCATTCACCTTCTGTTTTACTTTCAGTGTATTATTTTGTTGTTTGTTCTATTCATTTCTTCATCTGCTCCTTTTATATCAGAATTGCCTAATCTTGGTTATGTTTATTTTTAACATTAATTTCTCTTTATTGAAAATACATTTTACTTATTTTCTTATATATATATATCTACCCTACACTATTTAGTTTTTTTCCCCTCAAATTCTGAGCTGAAATCTAATCATTGATAAACTCAATTGTGCAAAACAAAATAAATATAGTAGATTGAAAATAATTAGAGAAAAAAAAATCTAGAGTTAAAAATCTTATTAATTCCTTCACACTTATATTTGATAACAACACCCCATTTCATAAGCGAGGTGATCATTGTTCAGTTTAACTAAAGAACATAAATATTGTAACAATTAAAAACTCTCAATCACCTGGTCATGTCCAATAATATAATTGCGCATTCAACGTTATTGATGTGCCCGTTGGTAGGCATGTCACAGTTCATTCAATTGTGAATTATGAGGATGAATTACGAACAACTTTAATTGAACTCATTACTACTGGTTTTGGTTTGGTTCACCAAACATTGTTTGTAACTCAACAGAAGTCAATTTTGCAACTTTACTCAAAGCCAACTTCAGTTATTATCCTGTATGTAATGCTGGGTCCATGGCTAATGATTTGTCTTGGAATCATTGGTCTATTTATTTCTCATTTTCTCAAGATGGATCAACTAATGTTTTCAATGCCAATGTTAATGGTAAACTTTTCCTTTCATAAATTATGGATAATGTACCATCTTTTGTTTATTTACCTTTTAATTAAATAACAAAAAATAAATATACCTAATATTGAATTAAGATGCTCTACACATAAATTTATGAAGGTTACAAAGAAAATCATGCTTATTAATATGATAATTATGTCTCCCAAACTTACAACCCACTTGAGAGAAGTAGCATGATGCAATTACATAAATTAGATGATATAAAAAATTGCATGTATCAAATCATGCTATAATTTTTTATGAATATCATCATTAACAAATGTTTTCTTTTTCTCCATAATGCATATATTAGGAACTTGCTCCATCACTTTTTGTTTTGAAGGATGTAATTATATATGCCCTTTTTGCTTGGCTTACATGTGGTATGAAGAAAGATATGATATTTCAAAGGAAAATAAATCCAACTTTTAGCATTTGTTGTTAATAACTTGATGATATAGAGTTATTTAGATTTAATTTTGATAGTAATTTGGCTTAGTTCTTGTAGTATTGCATAGAAATTAGTTAAGTTTTATTTAATTTTGATGAAATTAGTTAATTAGGTGAGTCAATATAATCTTAGTTAATTTTGAGCCCAATTTGATGTTATGTGCCTATTATAAATTATTATTGATTAATTTGCTGAATTTGTAGGTGTGTGATATGAAGGAAGATAAGTTGTCAAGCTAGGCACTTATGAAGTTCAGACTTTCATTACATATGTCTTGGTATTTCAATCATAGCACTCTTCACAGAATCCCAAATGAGGTGATTCTTATACTATTAGAAAGATAAGAGAAAAATCTATAATTTTCATGTTTACCACTTTTTTCAGTTCAGCCTAGAAAATGGCCAAAAACCTCGTTGTATTTGGAGCACCATAGTAGTCCTAGAAATTAAAACAGAGCAAGTTAGGCCACGGCCTTGGGAGCAGGTAGGCCATGGTGCCCCCATTGAAGAATCAAGGTTTTTCACCATAGAATGGTTGAGGTCATAGAGCCCGTAGAGCTATTAAGAAATCCTTGTGCATTTAGACTTTTCTTGACTTAACCTTGGGCCCTATTTATGCACCCTTTTAGAAGATTTTTAGAGGCACGAAACATAAGATTTAAAGCAAGATTCAATAAAAATCATTGAAGAAAAAGTCTCATTGAAGCCGAGAAAAAGTTGAAGAAATCAAGAAGATTTGAAGATCAAGAATTGACAACTCTTAAAGTGTCACGACCCAATTTCACGGGCCATGACCAACGCATGGGCCCAATGGGCATATCCCACTAAACCCAAGCAAGCCTTTTCTAGTAATCATGTTCAACATTTTATACATCTTGCATTACTATTTATGAACCAAAATTCTTGATTCACAATTCAATATATTTCAAAACATAACATGTATACCACATGTTTACAATTTCATTATTTCAAAACACTGTCATTCAATGCCATCTCCTCGAGGCATCATTAATCCAACATATATATACTTGTACACAGACAAAGACTCTCAACCATCAGCGGAGTAACTTTGAATAAAGGCACAACTACTGAGATGTCGTAGTACCTACAAAAAGACGAGCCTGCGTGGACGACTTGGTCGCAATTGCCTCTAAATCTGAAAACATGAATTTTTTATAAAACGACGTGAGTATGAAACTCAGTGAGCGAATCTTAGAAGGGAACAAGCAATATCAACTAGGAAATTTTGATAACCATGATGCATTGGTTGAAAATGAGACAATTTTTGATCTAGCTAATATTTAAACCCTTTTTCCCTTAACCCGAAATTTATTATGCATTCAAGGTTAAAGCATCCATGAATTTACACTAATTATTCTATCAAGCAAGATAGCAAAATCAATAGTTTATCACAAACCATCACAGAACAGTGGTTTCACATTCAATACACTCACATGTTCCATCATACACATTATATCACGCATATATATAAAATGATATGTAATAACATCCGCCACCCCACTCTCTTCACTTTAGTGCACTCCCTACTCGCACCAAGCAATAAGATCATGTGTGCTCTCCCTACTCGCACAAAGTAATATCATCATGTGTGCACTCCCTACTCACATGTAACAATATAACCATGTGTGCACTCCCTACTCGCACATCATTATCCTCTTTGCACACCATTACAGGCATGTGCATTATCCACTTTGCACACCATTACAGGCATGTGTATTACTTACTCTGCACGTGCATGGTTACGTTAATTTAATAACATTTATTAAAAAAGCATATCAGCATAATATAAAAGTACACAGATTCAATACACTTAACTTTCACATAAATTTCTCAACAATACATATAGGCATCATATAGATATACACAGGTGCATCACAATCCTATTTAACATCATAGAAATATTTTGCACTAAAAGCTTGTTCCCAAGTACCCTTTCTTTTTAACGAAAGTTGAATCAAATCATTCAAGCATTTTATTCAAGTACGTTCATATTCCCAAAGCCATTTTGAAATGCAAATTCACTCACAAATTTTCGGGAGTCGAATTCGGGCACTTCAACTGTTAATTCTCGGTGGCGACTTTCTTGCCTTTATTTGAGGGCTCACCACCTTAACAATTTACACAATAATTTAATCACTACATTTGTGTTAATTAGGTATAAAATTTACCTAATTTCTATATGAATGCATTAAATGTTCGGGTAACCGCTTAATTTCGACGGTGACCTAATTCGGTCAATTACCCGATAAATTAGCCAACGCATCCGATTTGACTCCAAATTGCTCCATTCTTTTTCTAATGCCTCAATTCATCAAATATCATTCAAACCATACCAATTTCAGCATTAAAACCCTCACATTTCTCCATAGAAAAATTCGGCCACTTGGTGTTCTAGCACCATAATTTTTTTTTCAATTTAAATTTTTCATCTTAATTCATCATTTTCCAAGCCATATCCCTTGAAATAAAAACATTCCCTCACACACACACAACATGCTAGGTTCGGCCAATGAAGGTTTCTAGGGCAAATGAATATTTTTCTTGTTCTTTTGTTTATAAACATGATTAACTAACTCTAAACATCAACATAACTCAAAATCAAGCTAATCCAACGTCATTTCTCTCACTAAACGCATTTGATCAGAATTGAATTCATCATCAAATCATGCCTCTCAACCATAGAAAGTGAAAAGAAATGCATGGGAAACATAGATCTTAAGCTTAATCGGAGAAATCTTACCTTTTTCACTTGATTTCCTTGAAAATCCACACTTTTCTCTTGAATTTCTTTTCACCTAGGGTTTGTTCTTCTTTTCCCCTTTGTTTTCTTGCCAAGACCGATCCTTATGAGAGAGAAATGGTGGTGTGGGCTGATTTTTATACCTTTTTATAAAGAATTAATAAAATATTAAAAGTATGCCATATGGCATTTTCTAATTGGTTCCAATTTTAAATATTTGACTTTTATTCCATTTATTCTCAACCACACATTTCTCATGTTTATCCATTTCCATGATGGATAAAATCCCTTGGTCTCGACAAGTGTCGAGGTGAAAATTTACCAATTTGCCCCCAAGATGACAAAATTACGATTTTACCCTTATGCTATAAAAATACCGAAAATTAAATTTATCATTGCTAAACCACATATTATACCCCATATAATTATTCTTGGTCAAATATTATCAAAATCTTTTATAAAAATTTACATTTTGTCCTTAAATGGCAAAATGACCATTTTACCCCCGATCAGTCAATTTTTCATATCAACATCAAATTAGACCTTGAACTCTGAATCACCCTTTTAAATCATTTTGTGGGCTTTAGAATTCTCAAATTCCTCTTAGAATTTCTATTTGAACTAGTTCGAGGCTCGATTTAACTTAGTTGTACCACTCAGTACAATACTGTCTTTTAACGAACTTGACAGGGTCTCACATAAAGTTTCTTTATCGTTTTACTATTTTTTTTTATTTTTTTGGTTTGCTTTCAATGTTTAAACTTTTTTGAATGATGATTTCTAGAAACACAAGGAACTAAATTAGTTATCTAGGATTATGATTGAACTCTATACGTAATTCAAATTATTTATCTCTCTTTTACTTATGTCTGATAGATTTAAGTTATTTATTCCTATTTTGTTCTTAATGCTTCTAATTGATTAGCCACCAATTACATTGATCTGAAAACCTAAATTAAACATTGATGAAGAAAGTTGAGAATAGACCATGAATGGAATAGCATATGTTCAAATGCACTTAGTTGAATAGGTGATTTGATTTGCATGTAGGATAGAAGTATAACTATGTGCCATATATAGCTAAGATTAAAGCATTAACTTAATAAATCTTTCTTCAATTTAATTTATATAGAGATACAATAAGTTCATTGGGAGAGATATTTTTATGAGAAACTCAAAAGAGACTTATAAATAATTTGAGACTTTAGGTTAGCAATTTAATCCATTGAAATAAGTTAAGAGAGAGAGAAAGATAATATTCAGATGAAGTATTAAGAGATATCATAATCTTAGGTCTAGTAGTTAATTAAATTTTTAGACAAATTTTTTGCTTAGTTGTTGGTTTTAGTTTGGATTTTGCTCTTTAATAATTAAATTTGATTATTTAAATAAAGTTAAGGTGTGTTAATTTTAATAGTTAGCAGTAAGAATTAATTCAATTTTTTGTGGGATCGATATTCTACTTTTCAGTATATTACTTGTTTAATGATACATGCTATTGCATGGATAATTCGACAATAGCTGTCAAAAAGGTATAGTGCAAATATCTACTTTTAGACAGACACTTACCTTTCTAGATGACTTACTTAATGATTATACAAATCAAATAGGAATTAAGTTCAAAGATAACATAAGGATGTATAATAGCATATTTCAATTTTCATCCATAGGAGCCCAAATCAATAAGTCAATCAATAATAGATCAAGACCTTACATATTTAAAATAAATGGTCAAATTTAGCATAGGATTGGTTCTCTACTGCCTATAATTGGCAACAAACCCAAGTTCACTTAATTGTACATTCATGATATTAAGAATGAAATTACAAATAGATTTGAAATTTTTCACAATGATAATAACAATAACATTGCTGATGCATCAATTGTTGAAGATTTAATAAAAATGCTTGATGATAATAATCAAATTGTTAAAGATTTTAGAATGGCTAGGGATAGATTAATGATGACCAATTTCACTCTTCTTCGACTAAGACTTATAAGATCCCGAGATGATTTATAACTCAACTATAAACTACCAACAACTTCTGAAATAATAGCTTTAATAGTAGGTGATTTAAGACAACATGATGGCCATCGAGACATTATAGTTGACCATCGTACTGAAAGTCCTAAATGAATTAGTGAACTACAACCTTCTTTTATGGTCATGCATGTGAGGCCTCGACCTCTATAGACCCGTAGATAGAAGTTGTCAAGCCCAGCGCTATAAAATATTTTCCATGTCATTCATGTGCTTGATAGAATGCTTGCATACTTGAAACACTTCGAAAAAATTATCAAAGGTCGGTATTGTACCAAATGGTACAATTAAGTTGAATTAAGCCTAGAACTAGTCTAAATAGAGATTTTAAGATGAAATTGAGAATTTTAAAACCCCAAAATGACTCAGTATGGAAATTTAGAGTTCGAGAATCGATTTGGAGTCAAATTGAAATTTTCACTTCGTAGGGGCAAAATGGTCATTTTGCCACACGAGGTCAAGATTGGAATGTTGGATGAAATTTTTGATTAAGATTGATCATTTGGAGTATAATTTGAGATTTGGAAGTAAAAAATCTTAATTCCGACATTTTTTCGAGCATAAGGGGCACAATAGTTATTTTACCACCCTAAGGGCAAAATTGTAATTTTGTACCCTCAACACTTGTCAAGTCCATAAATCTCAGCCATTAGCATTTTTCATCATGGATAATTGAAGGATTTTATGTGGTGGAGAATGAAAGCTTAATTTTTAGGTTTGAAAAAAATGGGCCAATGGTAAGGTGACAAGTGTCAAGCTTTCATTTCTTTATTATTTTCCTTAAAAATTAGCATAAAACCAACCCATTTCTCTTCATTATGGTCGGCCTCACCAAGGGAAAGCAAGAAAAAGAAAGAACAAAACCCTAGATAGCAAAATTCAAGGGGAAAATGTTGAATTTCAAGGAATCAAGTGACAAAAGGTAAGATTTTTCAATTCTAGCTTGTGATCTATCTTACCTATGCATTCTTTTGCATTTTCCATGGTTGAATCACAAAATATCATGAAGGACTCATGGCTGACCGAACATGTAGAGAGAAGATTTGATGATGATTTAGATAGATTTTTAAGTTATATGGATGTTTTTAGTTATTTATGATGTTAAGTGTAAGAATCAAGCTTGAAAATCACACATTCCTTATGAGTTCATCATTGGCTGAATCTTCCTTGTGGTGTGTTGATGGTGGAATTGATTTTTATTTCAAGTGATTTGGTTAGGAAATAATGAATTATGGTGTAGAAATTAAGTAGGAAAAATCGTAGTGTTGATGCACCCACCATGGCTGAAATTTCTATGAGAAAATGTGAAGGTGATCTTGCCAAATTTTATGTTATCTGACTTGTGTTTGATGAATTAGAAGTATTGGATGAGAAATGAAGTTAATTGGAATTAAATTGGACGTATTGGCCAATTAATCGGGTGATGGATCGAATTAGGTCAATATCGTATTTAGATAGTTACCCGAGGATTTTCATCCCATTTCATGCATTCATATAGAGTTCAAATTAGTTTTAATACGATTTAGCATAAATGTAGTAATTGTTTGATTGTGCAATATGTCTAGGTGGTGAATCCTCTGTATGAGACCCTGTCTAAGTTGTTAGAAAACCGGTATTGTACCTATTGGTACAACTAAGTTAAATCGAGCTTCGACCTAGTTTAATAGAAATTCTAAGGGGAATTTTAAAATTCTGAGACCCACAGAATAGCTCATAATAGTGATTCGGAGTTCAAGGTCCAGTATGGAGTTAATCGGGAAAATTGACCGGTTAAGGACAAAACGGTCATTTTTTCATTTGTTGATTTATGGAGATTTTTAACCAAGATTTGATCACATTGGATCAAAAATAATTATATGAAATATAGTTATGATTTTTTGAGTATAAAATGATGTTTAGCAGTGTAAAATGGTGATTCTCGGTGTTTTTGGAGCACAAGGGTAAAATGGTAATTTTACCACCGGAGTGCTAAATGTGAATTTTTTTGAAAGGATTTTGCCCCAATTGGGTAATATTGATTTATATTGATGTTATTTGAGGTTGGACAGTGAAAATAATGAAATTCCGGTACATTTCGGAGTATAGGGGCAAAATCGTAATTTTACCATCCTGGGGGCAAAACCGTAATTTTCCATCACCAGAACCATTATTTCCAGCCATGATCAACCTTGGATCAGATGTTGACTTGATGAATCAAATGGTGGAGAATAAATGGAAGAAAAAGTCAAAAAGTAAAGAAAACGGGCCAATTACGTGATGCCACGTGGCAAGCTTTTATATTTTATTATTTAAGCCATAAAAATCAGCCTTTAACCCTCATTTCTCTCTCTAAATTCGGCACCCACCAGAATTGAAGGAAAGAAAAGAAGAACAAAGAAGAAAAACACAAAACCTAGGTGGAAATCTAAGGAAAAGTGTGATTTTCAAGGGAAATCACTTGAAAAAGGTAATAAACCTTTACTTTGGCTTGTGATTTACCCTATCTATGCTGTTGTTCTTGAATTCTATGGTTAAGTATGGAGATATCATGATGGGATGAATTCTGAAAAATGGGTATGAGTATGGATTTGATGTTGGATTGGATTGAATTTAAACTATGTTAGTGTTTAGGAGTAGTTAAGCACGATTATGGACAAAAATGGAAGAAAGAAATTGAGTGTCATGGTTGTTCTTCATTGACCGAACCTAGGGTGTAGAGAAACCATGAAGAAATTGTTTCATTTCAAATGAAATGATTCCATTTGAAATGAAAGAAAATAGAAAATGATAATTTAAAGTGAGAAAATGTAGTAGAAAATTTTCAGTGCTAATGCACTGTATTGGCCGAATTTTTTCATAAAGAAATGGAAAATGGTGAATGCTGAAATTGGCATTAATTGAATGATTTGTGGTGAATTAAACTATTAGAAAAAAAAAATGGGCCAATTCGGAACCAAATTGGACATAATAGCCGATTAATCGGGTAATCGGTCGAAATTAGGCAATACTGCGTTAAAGCGATAATCGGACGCATTTTTGCCTTTGCGTATCATACGTTAGCAATTTAAATTAATTTGTATTAGTCTGGGGGCATTATAGTAATTTCTTAATTTTATTCTGTGTTAAGGTGGTGAGAAGTTCGGAAAAGGCAAGGGAATCGTGATTGAGGATTTTTAATCCGAGAGCATCCGGAATCCGGATTTGTGAGACGGTGAGTGAACTTGCATTTCAAAATTGTTTGGGGAATGCACATTGTATTGAAATAGATGATTAAATGATTTATTCAAAGTTTTAAAACAAAAAAATTACGTGCCGGGAACAAGCCCTTGATAAAAATGATTTTATGTGATGAAATTATGTATTATGCATGAAGGCATAAAATTATGTGTTTGGCATGAAAGCATGAATTATTATTTCATTGAGGTGAAATTTAATTGTGCTGAATGTGTACATTGTTATGATGTTTATATGTGTTGTTAAGAAGTATTGTGAAATTATTACCGCCGTGCACGTGTGAAGAGGAAAATGCACAGGCCTGAAATGGTGTGCAAAGTGGGGACGGCGATATGTAACGCCCACTATTTACTATAAATTCTGAAAATTGAGCAAAGTGGGGACGGCGAAACGTAACGCCCACGATTCCTGGAAACTATCACTCGTGAACATTGGTGAAGTGTGATTTGTTATCCAGGGGCTTGCAGGGACGGCGATACGTAACGCCTGCGAGTGCTCAGATATATGTGGTTGTGTACATATGTGATTGTTCATTTCTCCGAGTATATTTGTATGAAATTGATTATTCCTTCATTATAAATTAAATTGAAATGAGGGGAAGGGTTGATAATAAATTGGATAAAAATGAATGTGTTCTAAATGTATGCATCATATTTTTAACCCTTCCTGATATTATGGCTTGTTCCTATCTTATGTTTGCTCACTGAGTTTTATACTCACCGTTGTTTTCAAAAATTCATGTTTTCAGATCAGGAGATTGTAGATTCCTAGATCGCGGGATCACAGTAGTCCATCTCCTGGTAGGTGTCTGGCATTCACTAGTTGTCGTTTTATCGTACATGTCTCCGCTGGAAGTCTTGGATTTTGTATGATGGTTATGTACATGTAATGTACACTGTCAAAGTTTATTTCTGACTGGTATGAATGTAAATGTGTAAGCAATGTAAATTGCTAAATACATGACTGGCATAGTGCATGTATATTGTGATTAATAATGTCATTGTGAATTGGCTGTGTCCACACCCGGAAAGGGTGTGTGTGTATGTGTGACTGGATATGTCACTGGTAGTTGGCATTGTATGCACACTGGGTGCATTACGTGTGGATGCCTCACACGAGCATGTATGGAATAAAGAAAGTGAAATTAGGCTTGCTTGGGCTTAGTGAGCTATGCTCATTGGGTCCTTGCGCCGGTCACGGCCCGGGAATTGGGTCGTGACAATGTTGGTATTAGAGCCCTAGGTTGTTTAGGTCCTAGGGTGTTATGGTCGAGTCCAGCGGAGAGTCGGGTCTTTATGTGGGATCATTAATTATGAACTGTGAGCCGTGGCACATTTCATAATTGAGAAACCGCATAAATTCCCAATGATAGAAGCCACCTTATTTGTAATTGTGTTTATTAATTGGTGTTGCTCTTGTCTAGGTAAGAATGCCACCTAAGACACGGGCCACCTCGAGACGAGTGGGGGAGCAAGATGTCCCCATTGAGATGACCGATAGGCCACGGGCACCCACCCGCAGAGGTCGAGGTAGACGTGGTAGGGTCACTAGGCCAGTGAGGGCAGATACGCTCGAGAGTGGGAGAGTGGATGGATAGCCTATAGGTGAGGCGGATAGGCCACCTACTAGAGGCGTTACTGTTGAGGACTTAGCGACTGGCCTGCAGGGAGTTAGTTGGGTTGTAGAGATGATGGCAGCCCGAATGGATGATATGCAGAAAGTAATGGAGGGGAGGCATGTGGAGCCAGAGTCCCCTAGTTCCCAAGGCCAGATAGACCGCCAACCTCCCGAGAGTGACAGAGGTCAGGTTGAGGTTTCACTCACTGACTTCCTGAAACTCAAGCCTCCATCATTTACGAGGTTAGATGCATCGGAGAAACCCCAAGTTTTCTTAGACAAGATAGAGAAGATTTGTAATGCTATGGGATGCTCTAGTTTCAGATCAGTGGAGCTGGTAGCCTTTCAGCTGGAGGATGTGGCATAGGAATGGTACGACTCTTTGCGAAAGGGTAGGCCGACAGGTGCTGCACCGTTGAGCTGGAATGAATTCAGTACAGCCTTCCTGGATCGATTTTTATCGCACAGTGTGCGAAGTGCCAGAGCTAGAGAGTTCGAGGCATTGGTGCAGACTTCAGGCATGACGGTGTCGGAGTACGACATCAAGTTTACACAGCTGTCTCGATATGCACCATATCTGGTTTCCACCGAGGAGATAAAAGTCCAAAGGTTGTGGATGGACTGGTGGAACCATTATTTAAGGCTGTGGCTTCCCGAGATTTCCATACGTACTCGGCGGCAGTAGACTGTGCTCAAAGGATTGAGATGAGGACCAGTGAGAGTAGGGTCGCAAGAGATGTAGCAAAAAGGGCCAAAACGGAGGGTTATAAAGGCCGCAGAGATTTCGGTGGCAGAAGTTCATTCTCTAGCCATCAAGGACCACAGAGGGGATCGAGGTTTCCCCAACGGGGAGGTGATGTGACGAGTGCCAGCGTGGGATCGGGGCAGAACACTTTTAGTGGAAGGAGGCAGCCACAAGACTCCAAACAGAGTGGTCAAGTTATCCCGTCCTGTGATACTTGTGGAAGACGACATTGGGGACGATGCTATCGTGCTCCAGGAGTTTGTTTTAACTGTGGCCAGCCTGGACACATATGCAGGAACTGCCCGACAGCTCAACAACCGCAAGGTTCAGTTCGCGGTTCTACTCGGTCAGCTTTGTCTGCTCCTTCAGCAGCTGCTTCAACTGGCCAGGGGGTTAGCGAGATGCGAGGTAGAGGTGCTGGTACTTCTTCTCGGGGTAGACTAGTTGGGTCTGGACAACAAAGTTCTGCAGGAAGAAGCCAGGCAAGGGTATATGCCTTAACTCATCAGGATGCCCAGACATCCAATGCAGTAGTTTCAGGTACTCTTTCCATTTGTGATATGGATGCTAGAGTATTGTTTGATCCTGGATCGACTCATTCTTTTATCTCTCCATGCTTTGCATTTCGATTGGGTAGAGACTGTGTTAGGAGAGAAGAACAATTAGTGGTATTTACTCCTCTGAAGGAGGCATTCGTGGCTGAGTGGGAATGTCAGTCTTGCATAGTGCGAATTAAGGATAAGAACACCCTAGTGAATTTAGTGGTGTTAGACACCTTGGATTTTGATGTGATATTGGGAATGGACTGGCTGTCACATTGTCATGCCAGTGTAGACTGTTACCATAAGATAGTTAGATTTGATATCTGCCATGTCTGCCAGGAGGTTATTGAGGCAGGGCTGTCAAGGTTACCTGGCGGTGGTGAGGGATAACCAAGCAGAGGTCGGAGATATAAGTCAAGTGTCGGTAGTGAATAAATTTTTGGATGTATTTCCTGAGGAATTGCCAGGATTACCTCCGGAGCGAGAGATTGAGTTTTGCATAGACTTGATTCCTGATACTAGACCCATATCTATACCTCCATATCGGATGGCACCGACAGAGCTCAAGGAGCTCAAGGATCAGTTGGAGGACCTGCTAGACAAAGGGTTCGTCCGCCCCAGTGTTTCACCATGGGGAGCACCGGTGTTGTTCGTAAAGAAGAAAGATGGGTCACTTAGATTATGCATTGACTACCGACAGCTTAATAAGGTAACGATGAAGAATAAGTACCTACTCCCAAGAATAGATGACTTGTTTGATCAGTTACAAGGGGCACAGTGTTTTTCTAAAATATATCTGCGATCTGGGTATCATCAATTGAGAATCCGAGATGAGGATGTGCCAAAAACAGCATTTCAGACCAGGTATGGTCATTATGAGTTCTTGGTAATGTCGTTTGGACTTACCAATGCCCCTGCAGCCTTTATGGATTTGATGAACCGAGTGTTCGAGCCCTACCTAGACAAGTTTGTAGTGGTGTTCATTGATGATATCCTGATGTACTCGAGGAGTCGAGAAGAGCATGAGCAGCATCTTAAGATAGTGCTCCAGATTTTGAGAGAACATCGATTGTATGCCAAGTTCTCCAAATGTGAGTTTTGGCTTGAAAGTGTTGCATTCTTGGGACATGTGGTATCTAAGGATGGGGTACAAGTGGATCCAAAGAAAGTCGAAACGGTGGAGAAATGGCCAAGGCCAACCTCTGTTACGGAGATTAGAAGCTTTTTAGGGATGGCAGGTTACTATCGTCGCTTTGTTAAAGATTTCTCCAGAATAGCCGCCCCTTTGACCAAGCTGACACGAAAGGATACAAAGTTTGTGTGGTCAAATACCTGTGAAGATAGCTTTGAGAAGCTTAAGACATGCCTCACCACAGCTCCAGTGTTGAGCCTACCACAGGGCACAGAGGGTTATACAGTATATTGTGATGCCTCGTTGGTTGGTTTAGGATGCGTGTTAATGCAACACGGAAAGGTGATTGCATATGCATCAAGACAACTTAAAAGGCATGAACAGAATTACCCCACCCATGATCTGGAGATGGCAGCAATTGTATTTGCTTTAAAGATCTGGAGACATTATTTGTATGGTGAGACTTGTGAGATATATACAGACCACAAGAGCTTAAAGTATATATTCCAGCAGAGGGATTTGAATTTGCGGCAACGCAGATGGATGGAGTTGCTGAAGGATTATGATTGTACTATTCTCTACCATCCCGGTAAAGCTAATGTGGTGGCAGATGCCCTGAGTCGAAAGTCGATGGGTAGTCTAGCACATATCTCCACAGATAGGAGATTATTGGTTAGGGAGATGCATAGCTTGGGAGACATGGATGTGCATTTGGAGGTTTCTGAGGCAGATGCACTGCTAGCTCATTTCAGAGTGAGGCCTGTCCTAATAGACCGAATTAAAGAGGCACAAGGTAAAGATGAGTTCGTAACTACGGTCTTAGAGGATCCTCAGGGAAAGAAGGAGAAGATATTTACCAGAGGCACTGATGGAGTGTTGAGATATGGAACCAGACTCTATGTGCCAGATATCGATGGGTTGAGGAGAGAGATATTGGAGGAGGCTCACATGGCAGCCTATGTGATACATCCAGGTGCTACAAAGATGTATCAAGATTTAAAGGAAGTGTACCGGTGGAAAGGACTTAAAAGAGATGTGGCTGAGTTTGTCTCCAAGTGCTTAGTGTGTCAACAAGTTAAAGCCGAACACCAAAGGCCTGCAGGATTACTACAGCCATTACCAGTTCCCGAATGGAAGTGGGAGCATATTGCCATGGACTTTGTGACAGGTTTGCCTCGAACTAGTGGGGGTTATGACTCGATTTAGGTCATAATAGACCGGCTGACGAAGTCAGCTCATTTTCTTCCGGTCAAGATCACTTATGGGGCTGCTCAGTATGCCCAGCTTTATGTAGATGAGATAATAAGGTTGCATGGCATTCCTGTTTCTATAGTGTCGGATAGAGGGACACAGTTTACCAGTAGATTCTGGGAAAAGTTGCAGGAAGCATTGGGCACTAAATTGAATTTTAGTACAGCTTTCCATCCCCAGACTGATGGACAGTCTGAACGAACCATCCAGACTTTGGAAGACATGTTGAGAGCATGTGTAATAGACCTTGGAGTCAAATGGGGTCGGTATTTACCTTTAGTGGAGTTTGCTTACAATAATAGTTTCCAAACTAGCATCCAAATGGCACCATTTGAAGCACTGTATGGAAGAAGGTGTAGATCGCCCATTGGATGGCTAGAGGTGGGTGAGAGGAAACTATTGGGGCCTGAGTTGGTGCAGGACGCCACTGATAAAATCCGTATGATTCGTCAACGGATGCTTACAGCCCAAAGTAGGCAAAGGTCTTATGCTGATAATCGACGCAGGGATTTGGAGTTTCAGGTGGGAGACCATGTGTTTCTAAAAGTCTCGCCAACCAAAGGGGTAATGAGGTTTGGTAAGAAAGGGAAGTTAAGCCCTCGGTACATAGGACCCTTTGAGATTTTAGAGAGGGTCGGAGCAGTGGCATATCGATTGGCATTACCACTAGACCTTTCGAGTATTCACCCTGTGTTCCATGTGTCTATGTTGAGGAAGTATAATCCAGATCCTTCTCATGTGATACGGTATGAAACCGTTCAGATACAAGATGATTTGACTTATGAGGAGCAACCAGTAGCTATTCTGGACAGACAAGTCAAGAGGCTCCGATCAAAGGATGTGGCATCAGTGAAAGTGTTGTGGCAAAATCACACCAGTGAAGAGGTAACTTGGGAAGCTGAGGAGGAAATGCGGACAAAGTATCCACACCTCTTCGATATGTAAAGGTAAGCCACTCTACTTTGAATTTAAATTCGGGGACCGAATTTTTATTAGTGGGGGAAAGTGTGAGACACTGTCTAAGTTGTTAGAAAACCGGTATTGTACCTATTGGTACAACTAAGTTAAATCGAGCTTCGACCTAGTTTAATAGAAATTCTAAGGGGAATTTTAAAATTCTGAGACCCACAGAATAGCTCAGAATAGTGATTCGGAGTTAAAGGTCCAGTCTGGAGTTAATCGGGAAAATTGACCGGTTAAGGACAAAACGGTCATTTTCTCATTTGTTGATTTATGGAGATTTTTAACCAAGATTTGATCACATTGGACCAAAAATAATTATATGAAATATAGTTATGATTTTTGGAGTATAAAATGATATTTAGCAGTGTAAAATGGTGATTCCCGGTGTTTTTGGAGCACAATGGCAAAATGGTAATTTTACCACCGGAGTGCTAAATGTGAATTTTTTTTGAAAGGATTTTGCCCCAATTGGGTAATATTGATTTATATTGGTGTTATTTGAGGTTGGACAGTGAAAATAATGAAATTCCGATACATTTCGGAGTATAGGGGCAAAATCATAATTTTGCCATCTCGGGGGTAAAACCGTAATTTTCCATCACCAAAACCATTATTTCCAGCCATGATCAACCTTGGATCAGATGTTGACTTGATGAATCAAATGGTGGAGAATAAATGGAAGAAAAAGTCAAAAAGTAAAGAAAACGGGCCAATTACGTGATGCCACGTGGCAAGCTTTTATATTTTATTATTTAAGCCATAAAAATCAGCTTTTAACCCTCATTTCTCTCTCTAAATTCGGCACCCACCAGAATTGAAGGAAAGAAAAGAAGAACAAAGAAGAAAAACACAAAACCTAGGTGAAAATCTAAGGAAAAGTGTGATTTTCAAGGGAAATCACTTGAAAAAGGTAATAAACCTTTACTTTGGCTTGTGATTTACCCTATCTATGCTGTTGTTCTTGAATTCTATGGTTAAGTATGGAGATATCATGATGGGATGAATTCTGAAAAATGGGTATGAGTATGGATTTGATGTTGGATTGGATTGAATTTAAACTATGTTAGTGTTTAGGAGTAGTTAAGCACGATTATGGACAAAAATGGAAGAAAGAAATTGAGTGTCATGGTTGTTCTTCATTGACCGAACCTAGGGTGTAGAGAAACCATGAAGAAATTGTTTCATTTCAAATGAAATGATTCCATTTGAAATGAAAGAAAATAGAAAATGACAATTTAAAGTGAGAAAATGTAGTAGAAAATTTTCAGTGCTAATGCACTGTATTGGCCGAATTTTTCCATAAAGAAATGAAAAATGGTGAATGCTGAAATTGGCATTAATTGAATGATTTGTGGTGAATTAAACTATTAGAAAAAAAAGAATGGGCCAATTCGGAACCAAATTGGACATAATAGCCGATTAATCGGGTAATCGGTCGAAATTAGGCAATACCGCGTTAAAGCGATTATCGGACGCATTTTTGCCTTTACGTATCATACGTTAGCAATTTAAATTAATTTGTATTAGTCTGGGGGCATTATAGTAATTTCTTAATTTTATTCTGTGTTAAGGTGGTGAGAAGTTCGGAAAAGACAAGGGAATCGTGATTGAGGATTTTTAATCCGAGAGCATCCGGAATCCGGATTTGTGAGACGGTGAGTGAACTTGCATTTCAAAATTGTTTGGGGAATGCACATTGTATTGAAATAGATGATTAAATGATTTATTCAAAGTTTTAAAACAAAAAAATTACGTGCCGGGAACAAGCCCTTGATAAAAATGATTTTATGTGATGAAATTATGTATTATGCATGAAGGCATAAAATTATGTGTTTGGCATGAAAGCATGAATTATTATTTCATTGAGGTGAAATTTAATTGTGCTGAATGTGTACATTGTTATGATGTTTATATGTGTTGTTAAGAAGTATTGTGAAATTATTACCACCGTGCACGTGTGAAGAGGAAAATGCACAGGCCTGAAATGGTGTGCAAAGTGGGGACGGCGATACGTAACGCCCACTATTTACTATAAATTCTGAAAATTGAGCAAAGTGGGGACGGCGAAACGTAACGCCCACGATTCCTGGAAACTATCACTCGTGAACATTGGTGAAGTGTGATTTGTTATCCAGGGGCTTGCAGGGACGGCGATACGTAACGCCTGCGAGTGCTCAAATATATGTGGTTGTGTACATATGTGATTGTTCATTTCTCCGAGTATATTTGTATGAAATTGATTATTCCTTCATTATAAATTAAATTGAAATGAAGGGAAGGGTTGATAATAAATTGGATAAAAATGAATGTGTTCTAAATGTATGCATCATATTTTTAACCCTTCCTGATATTATGGCTTGTTCCTATCTTATGTTTGCTCACTGAGTTTTATACTCATCGTTGTTTTCAAAAATTCATGTTTTCAGATCAGGAGATTGTAGATTCCTAGATCGCGGGATCACAGTAGTCCATCTCCTGGTAGGTGTCTGGCATTCACTAGTTGTCGTTTTATCGTACATGTCTCCGCTGGAAGTCTTGGATTTTGTATGATGGTTATGTACATGTAATGTACACTGTCAAAGTTTATTTCTGACTGGTATGAATGTAAATGTGTAAGCAATGTAAATTGCTAAATACATGACTGGCATAGTGCATGTATATTGTGATTAATAATGTCATTGTGAATTGGCTGTGTCCACACCCGGAAAGGGTGTGTGTGTATGTGTGACTGGATATGTCACTGGTAGTTGGCATTGTATGCACACTGGGTGCATTACGTGTGGATGCCTCACACGAGCATGTATGGAATAAAGAAAGTGAAATTAGGCTTGCTTGGGCTTAGTGAGCTATGCTCATTGGGTCCTTGCGCCGGTCACGGCCCGGGAATTGGGTCGTGACACTCTGATAGGGGCAAAGAAATTGTACTCGAGGATTAGTAGTCGAAGTACCTGAATTCGACTCCCTAAAATTGTGAGTGAACTTGCAATTCAAAATTGTTTTGGGAATGTGAATATATTTGAACAAAACATTTGAATGATTTTATCCAACTTTTCTCTAAAAAGAACGGGTACCATGGGAACAAGCCTTTAGTGAAATATTTTTGTGATATGGAATATGATTGCGATGAATCTATGTACCTCTATATGATGTTGATATGTATTGTTAAGAAATTTTTGTGAAATTGATGTAACAGTGCGTGTGCAGAGTGGGTAGTGCACATGTCGGTTGAATGACAATGTTGTGATAATTACGACCGTGCATGTGCAGAGTGGGTAGTGAACATACCGGTAATGATGTGCAAGTACGGAGTGCACCAGAGGGGAGAAAAAATGGTGTGGTGGATGTAATTGCACGTGATCTTATATATATATATGTGTGTGTGTGAACTTGAGAACTCTCTCTCATTGCAAATTGATTTGAATTGAGTAAAAAAAAAAAGGGTCTTGATATTAACTTGACCTAAATTGTCTTGTTCCAAATACGTGCATCATGGTTCTCAACTTTCCTGGTTATTATTGCTTGTTCCCTTCTAATGTTCGCTCACTGAGTTTCGTATTCACAATTTTAAAAAAATTCATATTTTCAGATCAGGAGACTGTTGGATCCTAGACGAGGAGTCCCCGTAGTTCATCTTATGGGTAGGTGTATGACATTCAATAGCAATCCTTTTTCCGTTGTTCTCTACTGGAAGTCATGGGTCCTTTTGCTCTGTAAATATGTTCATGTAATATAAATTACCAAGTACATGTCTCGAGCAATATATATATATATATATATATATATTACTCGATAATGCCATCGTGAGTTAGCTATGTTCACACCCGTCAGAATACGTGTGGATGCATTGGTTGATAAAATGTTAAACAACATAAAAAGGGGATAGGCTTGCTTGGGCTTGGTGAGGTATGCTCATTGGGCTCATGCGTCGGTTATGGCCCGAAAATTGGGCTGTGACAATACAATACCCTTTTCTTTTCCCTTATGGGGAAAACAATTACACACCTAATATAAGTTATGTACAGTCACCAGCGAAGAAAAAACTTAAAAGAAAAAGGGTCACAATGCGAGAATACTATTCATATATCATTCAACAATGAGCAACTGATAGAAATACATTGTTAAGAGGTGGTAGTTTACTTCAACAATTTATAATTGATGCATATGCAATTATAGAAGAAAAAAGATTGCTATACATAAGAAATAATAAAAAAGCTTTAAAATCTAAATTGTATAGAGCTTTAAGAAATAATGCAACCATTATTAGAAAACATATAATATTACCTGTAAGCTTTATTGGGGGCACTACGTATTTATTACAAAACTACCAAGACTCCATGGCAATTCGTCACCATTGCAATTGTCCTAATCTTTTTATCATGTTTGCATACAATGCTAGATGAAAAGAAATTCAAATTGCATTAAACTTAATCCTAAATCAAAAACCAAAAGATAGGCCTCATATAACATCAAGAGTTTTCAAATTGAAACTAAATTATTTAATAGAAAATTTAATGAAGAACAAACACTTTGGTCTTGCTACAACTAGTAAGGCAATTTTATTTAATCTTTATTTGAAAATTTTAATCAACTTAAACATTTAACAATACTTTTACTGATTTTAAACTTTTTTATGCTTATGAACAACTGTTAATGTCACAACCCAAATTTTTGGGCCATGACCGGCGCATAGGCCCTATGAGCATAGCTCACCAAGCCCAAGCAAGCCTATCCAGTTACATTGCTTAACGTTTTTATCAACTAATACATCCATACACATTTTACCGGGTGTGAACATAGCCAAATCACGATGGCATTATCGATAACAATATACATGTACTGTTCAAAACATGTATCTTAGCAATTTACATTGCATGAACATATTCATAGAGCAAAAGACCTGTGACTTCCAGCGGAGACAACAGAAAAAAAGGAAAGCTATCGAATGCCAAGCACCTACCCAGGAGACAAATTACAGGACTCCTCGACCTAGGATCCAACAGTCTCCTAATCTGAAAACATGAATTTTTAAAACAGTGAGTACAAAACTCAGTGACCGAACGTTAGAAGGGAACAAGCAATAATAGCCAGGAAATTTGATAACAATGATGCACTGATTGGAAACGAGACAATTTTGATCTAGTTCACATTAAAACCCATTTTTCCTTAATTCAAGGCAATTTGCAATGAGGTAGAGAGTTCTTGAATTCACACACACACACACATATATATATATAAACATATATAATCACGTGCAATTTCATCCACCACAACATTTTCATTCACTCTGGTGCACTCACTACTCGCACATCATTACCGGCATTGCACTACCCACTCTGCATATGCATGGTCATAATTATCACAACGTTGTCATTCAATCAACATGTGCACTACCCACTCCGCACACGCATGGTTACATCAATTTTGCAGAAATATATTAACGATACATATCAGCATCATATAGAGATATATAGATTTATCGCAATCATGTTCCACATCACAAAATATTTTACCAAAAAGCTTGTTCCCATGGAACCCGTTCTTTTTAAAGAAAAGTTAGATAAAATCATTCAAACGTTTTGCTTAAATACGTTCACATTCCCAAAACAATTTTGAGATGCAAGTTCTCTCACAATTTTCGAGAGTCGAATTCGGGTACTTCGACTACTAATCCTCGAGTACAATTTTTTTACCCCTATCGGAGGAGTCACCACCTAGACATATTGCACAATCAAACAATTACTACATTTGTGCTAACTCGTATTAAAACTAATTTAAACTCTATATGAATGCATGAAATGGGATGAAAATCCTCGAGTAACTATCTAAATACGGTATTGACCTAATTCGATTTATTACCCGATTAAATGGCCAATACATCCAATTCAACTTCAATTAGTCCCATTTCTTTTCCTTCAATATTTCAAATCATCAAACACTAGATAATTGTCATGAAATATTGCAAAAACCATCATCACATTGTTTCTTGGAAATTCGGCCATAGTGGTGCATCAACCATAAAATTTTTCTTACTTGATTTTTTTACACCATAATTTATCAATTCATAGCCAATTCACTTGAAATAAAATCAAACCCACCATCAATATACCCTAGGGTAAATTCAGCCAATGATGGGTGATGGGAGAAAATAGGTTTTTCTTGTTTACTTTTCATGCTACACATCATTAACTAACCAAAAACACTAATTTAGCAAGAAATCTAACTAAATTCAAGCACAAAAACCCTCCCCCCATGTTCGGCCAGCCATGGTTTCTTCATGCAAACCTTGATTTTAGCCATGGAAATGAGAAAATAAAGCATAGGAAAGGTAGATCACAAGCAAAAATCAATAAATTTTACCTTTACTAGCTTGATTACTTGAAATCCAACAATTTCCCTTTGAATTTCTCCTCTTAGGGTTTTGTTTCTTTCTTGTTTTCTTTTCCTTTTGTTTGGTCGAATATTGGGAGTGAAATGGGGGAAATATGGGCTGATTTTCAAGTTAAATATTAAAGAAATCAAGGCTTGACACTTGTCAACTTCAAATCATACTCCAATTAGTCAAATTTGATCTAAACCTCATTTAACATTCCAATTTTTAACCTTGGGTGGCAAAATTACCATTTTGCCCCTAGATCATAAAAATTTCAGTTTGACTCCAAATCTATCCTCGAACTCCGAATCACCATACTGAGTCATTCTGGGGTTTTAAAATTCTCAATTTCATCTTAAATCTCTATTTGGACTAGTTCGAGGCTTAATGTAACTTAATTGTACCACTTGGTACAATACCGACCTTTGAAAATTTTTTCGAGGTGTTTCAAATATGTAAGCATTCTATCTACGGGTCTATAGATGTCACGACCCGGAACTCCCATCAGGCCCATGACAATCGTCGTGACGCCCCGATTGGCACTCATTACCTGTAATGCCAACCGGAACCCCGCAAGGCTTAGCATCAGCTTTCGCACTTCCCCGATGAGCGATAGTTATTAAATATCATATTTCAAAGAATTATAAGACATTTCTAAATTAAAATATTAAAGTATTATTTTTCAGCTCACAGGGACATTTTCGTCATTTTTCTTGGAAACTTTCGAAACCGACTAAAAATATAGTAAGTGAGTAGAAAACATATATTTTATAATTGAAAATAATTTTAGAAGTCTAAAATGTTCGTTTGAAGTAAAATTTTAACTATTTTAATATAATAAAATATTCAATAAAATAAGTTGTTTTCTTATAAAATAATTTTTTTAAAGCTATTGATAATTGATTTTCATAGCGTAAAAGCTAAAAATATTATTTTATACTATAATATAAACGACCAAAGTATGAAATTTAAATTACAGTTACACGTGGGCCCACAACTGACCAAAATGTGTTGAAAGCTGAAAACCTACAGCTTTTGCCGATATCAGTCCAATTGATGGTCCTTGACTAAATCTGCTAACTATGGAATACTCTGATCTTGAAATGTGAGGAAATGAGGGGGTGAGATTATAAAATCCTAGTGAGTAAATAGACACTAGCTAAATTATCTAAAGTCAAGTAAATGGAGATAATTTCAAACTCATTCTTCGTAATATAGTTCATATTATCTTAACTCATTTCAATCGAGTAAAATAGAATCATTTTACTTGAATAATTAATATGGTTTATGCTCGAATACATAATATGGCTTATGAATTTCTCAAATTCCCAATTTCACCTTAAAATCCCTATTTTAACTAGTTCAAGGCATAAATCGACTTAGTTGTACCTCAAGGTATAATACTGACTTTTATCTCTTTTTTTTAGATATTCAAATATGCAGACATGATGTCAAATATATAAATGACATGACAAATATTTTACGGTTGGGCTTGACAGCACTACCCCTTTTAAAATAAAATTTTAACCTCAAAATTTCACTTATTGAACTAGAAGAAAAGGTGAGGTATTGTCTTCTCATTTGTTGTTCGACTTCTTATATCATCTCCTATTATAGGGAACTTCAATTTGTTTACCTCATTTACCTCCAGTTCAACTTGAATACTTCACTTATGTCTATCCTTATCTTTTAGAATCAGATCAGCAGTAACTTTCACAATCATGATCTCTTATATCGAAACTCCAAACATGCTTCTATTACTATCATTAAACTTGAACCATAACTTCGTCTCAATGATACCAATTTCGATTGCATTTTATACTGGTTATATATACCAATCACCATCTCATTATTTCATTCCTTATCAAACTTTTCGACATTCATTCATTCATCTTATCCTCACATACTATTGTGTAGTTTACAGCATCATTAACACACCATTTTATTCTTATACATATCCTCGGTGTTAGGGAAGATCAATGACTTTAATTATTCGCACATACTTTGTCACGACCTGGAACTCCCTTTCGAGCCCATGACAACTGCCATGACATCTCGATAGGCATTCACACCTTGAATACCGATCGAAACCCCGCAAGGTTTTCGTATCAATTTTCGTACTTCCTTGGTGAACGACGATTATTAAATCTCACATTTCAAGAAATTATAAGTCGTTTTCAAATTAAAATAATAAAATATTATTTTTTAACTCACAGGGGCATTTTCGTCATCTTTCTTGAAAATCTTAAAACCTGGCCAAAAACGTAATAAATGTGTAGAAGACACAAATTCCATAATTCAAAAATAAATTTAAACGTCTAAAACATTAGTTTGAAGTAAAATTTTGAATATATGAATATAATAAAAATATTTTTAAAAAATAACTTTATTTTTTTATAAAACAATATTTATAGAAACATCGGTAGATAATTTTTATAACGTATAAGTTAAATATATTTATACATACTAAAATGCAAGTAGCCAAAGTATAAAATTACTTTTACAATGACACGTGGGCCCCCAACTGACCAGGAAGGTATAAGTCAATATACCTTTACTTTCTAAGGATGTAACTCTGAATTTATTTCTTGTTGTGATCGACTAACCACAGTCTATCCTGAGCCTGAAATGTGAATAGGAACAGGGGTGAGATTATAAAATCCCAGTGAGTAAACAGATACTAGCTAAATTATCTAAAGTCGAGTAAAAGGAGACAAATTTCAAATTCTTTCTTTGTACTACCATTCATCTTATCTCAACTCATTTCAATTGAGTAGAGACAAATAACATATTCTATCGAGCAAAATAGAATTATTTTACTCGATTAAATTAATATTTAGTATGGCTTATGTATCTCTTAAAAACTTAACTTGGCTTATGCCAAAATCATTCTCGGGGATGCCCCGGCCGAAGCATCTGACCGAGACTACCAAGGCTATTCAGTGTCATATACACATGAATATATTTTTATATTTGAAAATCTTATCTAGCCATGCCTTGGTGTTGGCTGTGTCTCACTCTCACGCGGTGGTCCACGTGATGTGCACTCAAACTTTACCTCCGGAGATGCCCTATACACGGCTCTCCGATTGAGGTAAGATAAGTCTTATTCGATGCCCTCTCTCTTAGGCTGGCCCACAGAACCGGTGTCACTGCAGTGATTATTTTATCTACCACTTTATTTATAAAATCTTAACTAGCATGATATGGCAATTTATCACAATCTAGCCTTTCAAGGCTGAATATACAATATATATAATTTTAGCACAAACCAGTCTAGCCATTCATGCTCATATATTGCTATAAGCCATATGATTTAAAACACAATTTATAACACAATCAAACAGTCTCCAATTACTCTAATTTCAAAACCAATTGTTCCATTTTTCAAATCAATTTATAAAAATTCAATTTATTTTGTAAATTCAATTTATTTTATAAATTTCACAATTTTCTCGTAAAATCAATAATTCACATAATAAAATGATTTTTCATAAAATCATCAAATTTAATAAAATCTACTATTGATAATTAAGACGATAAATTGTCCACTCACAATATTAAGAGTAGAAATACTTTTATCCTCCGTCCTCGGGTGTAGTCTCTTACCCGAATCAATTTGCTCACCACCTATCCATAATCCATGACACAAAATTCAATAAATTGTGTCAGTTTATCATAAATTATTTCAGGCTCTACATGCATGGAAATGGGATGGAAATTGTTTGGACAGTCGTTTAATCGTAGTGTCCGGCCAATTTACCTACACTCGACCTAATTTGCTAAAACCCTTGATTTAACTCAGATTTTGACCCATTTCAATTTCCAACAATCCAATTATATCCATAATACTCAATGACAGCAAACACGGGTCAATTTGTCAGTCTTAGACTGTAAATTACGCTTTTACCTCTATTAGGTAAAAATTCATATTTTTACACCAAAGATTTCCATTTAATTCATACCTTCATAATTCATCAAATATTACCAAAATGCCCTAAAATCTCATCAATTTTCTCAATTTTCAGCAGTCAATTTCTCTCCAAAAATTCAACTAAAAATTGTGCACTAATACCGAAATTTTCCTATTTAATTTTTTTCTCTCCATAATTGATCAATTCCAAAACCATTTCATTTGAAATGAAATCAATTCATTTCACACACATTCCCTAAGGCATTCGGTCATTGAAGATTCATGGGAAAAATCAATTTTTTCTTGTTGTTTTGCTTACTAACATGCTAAACTAGCCTTAAACACTAACATAGTTCAAAATCAATTCTATCTAACCTCTTTCTCTCTCTAAACTCATTTGACCAGCCCTTGATTCACCATGAAAACATGCATTTCAAGCATGGAAAAATAAGGGAAATTGCTTAGAAATAAAAGATCTCAAGCAAAAATGAAAAATCATACCTTTTTTCACTTGTTTTCCCACCTCAAATATTTCCATATTTATCCATTCCATTGTTAAATAAAATCCTTGGTATTGACAACTGCTGGGATAAAAAATTTACCGATTTACCCTCGGGGTGAAAAAATTACGATTTTACCCCTATACCCCGAAATGTACTGAAATTACATTATTTTCACTTTTCAACCTCAAATAACACTAATATTGATAAATCTTAATCAAATGGGGCCAAAATCTTTTCTAAAAATTTTTGTTTTGTCCTTTAGTGGTAAAATTACCATTTTACCTTTGTGTTCCAAAAATACCAATAATCACAATTTTTCACTGCTAAACTTCATTTTATGCTCCAAAAATCATATTATATTTCATATAATTATTCTTAGTCAAATGTGATTAAATTCTTTTATAAAAATCTCCATTTTGTCCTTAAATGACAAAATGACAGTTTTGTCCCTAATCGGTCAATTTTTTCGATTGACTCCAAACTGGACCTCGAATTCTGAATCACTATTTTGAGTAATCCCTGGAATGTGAAATTCTTGATTTCACTCTTAAAATCCTTATTTGAACTCATTCGAGGTTAAATCGACTTAATGGTAGCATTAGGGGCAATATCGTCTTTTAACGATTTTTCGAACTTCCCAAATATGCAAACATTCTATTGAGCATGTAAATGACATCGTAATTATTTTATAGAGCAGGGTTTGATATACTTCATGCTTACCTCACATTTATGAAATGTCAATCTTTTCAATCATATTAGTCCATCTCATATGGCTTATAGTATGATTAAGCCATAAATTCTGCAAAATTCAACTTCCAATAGGATTCCTGACTGTTACATTATCTATACAACTCTTCAAATATATTTAGTTCAAGTCTTGGATTATTAAGAACCATTTATCACTTTAAATGGGTACATCACTAACTCCACACATACGTATGCGCACGTACATTCAGATGTCCATATTCCTCATCATGTATAAGGGTCCTTGTTCTCAAGTGCCTTCCGACTAATCTCTCTTTATTCATTCCCATCCATAACTAAGATTCAACAGAATAATTTTCATAATTCACGTCAACATATTATTTGTCTTAACACTCCACATGTTAATTTATCTTTTCATAGCCATCTCAAAAATTCTAACTTTGATTCCTCTTATATACTACATTTATGCCAAGGCATTTTTAATCTCGTGCTTCTTCTTCCGTCACAGCAAAAACTCTTGTCGAAGCACGAGTCTGTGGTCCAAGGGGTGGATATGCCGGAGTGTTACTTTCCACATCAGACCTATAGCTACTTCCTGCCTTTGTTGTAATCTAGAGGAATCTCTCCTTTGCATAACCGTACGAGCTGGTGAAGATTGAGCAGCTACAGTCGCTTGTCCTAATTGTGGCCATTTACTCTTAATGTGACCCGGTTGCTCACAATAAAAGCATCATATAGGCCTCTAACATAGCCTATCATGATATCTCCCACATTCTCTGCATCTACTTGAACCTTTGGAACTCTTCCCAGAGCTAGTCATCACAGATTTGCTGAATCTCGGAGGCCTCTACTGTGTCTGTGAAAATGAAGGTCAAGAAGGTGTTACTGTAACAGAGGTAGTACTTCTTGAAATTGATGAGTCTTTACCTCTTTTTGATGGCTGACTGGAGGATACACTCGAATTCCTCCTCTTTGCAAACTCAGCTCGCATTCTCCTATTTTCATTTGCGAGCTTCTCAGCCCTTAAAGCCATTTGCACTACCTCTTAATGCGGTTCCCTACCAGTCACTGTCATCCGATCTCTAATTTCATTTCGGGGCCCTTCTTCGAAATAGTTGGCTTGATTTTGTTTAGTTCTCACTAAATCAGGCACATAAGACAGTGGCTCGTTAAAGCGAGCCTCATACTCTTCTACAATCAGACTTCCTTGTTTCAAACTCAAAAATTCTTTCTTCTTTTCTTTTTGATGAAAATGAGTGTAATATTGACTATCAAATTCTCTTAAAAAGTCTGACCAAGTTGGAGGGGTGGTAGAACGGGATTTTACTGAGTTACACCATTTGCGAGCCCTCTTCTCTAATAATCTTGTGGCCACCATCAACTTCATATCATCATCCAACCTCATATCAGAGAGTGTCTCCAAAACCTGATCAATCCAATCTTTAGCTGCGGTGGCATCTAACTCACCCGTAAAAGAAACACAACTGAGCTGCCTAGCTTCCTTAAGCTTCTTGGAAATGGAGACATCTGGCATCGGTGGTGGAACAGGAGGTGGGGGTTGTGGTATTGAAGGAGTAATGAGATGAACTACAAGTGGAGCTTGACTAGCTTGAGCCTGGCCAACAATAGCAATAAGGAGGGCTACCAATGCCTGAACTACCTCAAGAGACATGGCAAGAATTCTAGTAGGTGGCGGAGGAGTCTCAGTCCGCTCAGTAGCAGGTGATGCCCGCATAGTAGAAGCAGCCGATTCCCTCTCTATAGGGTCTAGCTGACGATGTTGGGAATGACCTCTTCCCCTCCCAGCTGCTCTAGTGAGAGGTAGGTGTTTGTGTCGAAGAGGCATGGTAATAAAATCAAATGCTCTTATACCAATCTAATTGCCACGACCTGGAACTCCCATCGAGCTCGTGACAACCGCCGCGACGTCTCGATAGGCATTCATACCCCGAATACCGACCGAAACCCCACAAGGCTTTTATATTAGATTTCTTACCTCCCCTGTAAGCAATCATTTCCAAACATCATATCTTAAAGGATTTTATGTTTTTTCCAACTCAGAACAATAGAAAAATAATTTTCGCCTCACAAGGGCATTTTCGTCATTTTTCTTTAAAATCTTGAAAACGGCTAAAAACATAATAGGTGAGTGGAAAACACATATTTCATGATTAAAAATAAATTTAAATGTCTAAAACGTTCTTTTAGAATAAAATTATAATTATTTGAATAAAATAAAAATATTCAAGAAAGTATTCTATTTTCTTATAAAACAATTTTTATAAAGTTGTCGGTAAACAATTTTTGGGACGTAAAAGTATAATAAATTCTTACATACAATAATAAAGGTAACCAAAGTATACAATTTCATTTACAGCGACACATGGACCCCCAAATCATCATAAGTAAAGAGGACAAGGAACCTATTGTTGGTGAGGTTGCAAAACCAACTGTAGTCCTCGGCAAACTCAGTTATCTACAACTATTATGGGCCTAAAAGGGGTGGAAAGAAGAGTGGTGAGATTTTAAAATCCTAGTGAGTAAACAAACATCAACAAAAATATCTAAAGTTGAGTAAGTGGAGAGAAATAAAATATTCTATCTCAATATGTGTTTCATAACATAAATCTTCGATTTACTCAAATAATCAACTTAGCTTATGAATCTCACAAAACTTAGCTCCTGCCAAAATTAGTACTCATCGATGCCTTGCGCATGGCATCCACCTGAGTCCGCCAAGGCTACTAAACGTCACATACGTATAAAATATGTTTTTATTTTGATCACGCGGCCGTTCCTTGGTGTTTGCTGAGTCCCACTTTCACGTGATGGGCCGACATGAGGTGCACTCAAATCCCACCTCAGGAGATACCCTACGTGCCTCTCCAATCAAGGTGAGCACATTTAATTAGGTTTCCGTGCCCCTCTTATTGGTTGGTCCACGGAACCTGCCACTGTAGTGACCTTTCTAATCCCACCAATTCAATAAAATCACAATAACATGATATGGCACTTATTTTATACACAACCTCTCAAGGCTAAATACACAACTTAGATAATTTCAACACAAATATCAATTAAGCCATTCATGCTCACATATTGTCATAAGCCATTCAATTTAAATTATAAATTTTACAACACAGTAATTTACCCATACCCATTCAGCCAGCCATAAACCCATTATGAAAACATGTGATTCAACCATGAAAACGAGAAAATAAAACATGGGTATTGTAGATCTCAAGTAAAAATTGAAAAATTTTACCTTATCTTGCTTGATTCCTTGAATTTCCACACTTTCCTTTTGAATTTCTCCTCTTAAGGTTTTGTTCTTCCTTTCTTGCTTTTGTTCTTGCCTTGGCTGAATATGGGGTGTGTGATGGGGAAGATATGGTGTCAAACCCAGCTCTACAATATGTTTATTATGTTGTTTATATATTTGACAGCATGTTTATATATTAGAAGGCCCCGATGAAATCCTTAAAGATCGATATTGTACTTAAAAGTACAACTAAGTCGATTTATGCCTCAAGCTAATTAAAATAGAGATTTTAAGGTGAAATTGGAAATTTCACAGTCAAGGGATTACTTAAAATGGTGATTCGGAGTTCGAGGTCCGGTTTGGAGTCAATCGGGAATATTAACCGACTAGGGGTAAAATTGTCATTTTGCCACCCAAAATTTAAATTTGGTTATTTGATGAAAATTGTGACCAATATTAATAATTTGAAGTATAATATGAGGTTGAAAAGTGAAAAAAATGTAATTTTGGTGCTTTTCGAAGTATAGGGGCAAAATCATAATTTTACCACTTCAAGGGCAAAATGGTAAATTTTCACCCCCAACACTGATCAAATTTGCGGATTTTATTTATTATGAGAATGGATAAATATGGCATAAAGATGTGGTGAAAAATTTAAGTGAAAAAGTCAAATATTTAAAGTATAAAAAGAAAAATGGACCAATCACACAATGCCACATGTCAAGCTTTATTATTTTAATATTTTTCTTATAAAAATCAGCCCATAAACCCTATTTTCTCTCACCACATTCAGCCAAAGGGAACCAAAGCAAGAAGAAAAGAAAACAAAGAGGAAAAACAAAAACCTAGCTAAGGAAATCAAGGAAATCCATTGATTTTTCAAAGAATCAAGCAAGATAAGGTATGATTTTTCAATTTTTGCTTGAAACCTAGCTTACCCATGCTTTATTTCTTTATTTCCATGGCTGAAAATTGAGTTAGCATGATGAAACCCATGCAGGCCGAATGGGTATGGAAAAGATTTGATGATGAAAATGACTTGATTTTGAGCTATGTTGATGTTTAGAAATAGTTAATCATGTTTAGAAGCAAAACCATAAGAAAAATATTCATTTTCCCTAGAACCCTTCATTGGCCGAACCTAGCATGTTGTGTGAGTGTGATGAATTGTTGTTATTTCAAGAGAAATGGCTTAGAAAATGATGAATTATGGTGAGAAAATTGTGTAGGAAAAATTCTAGTGATAATGCACCGTGATGGCCGAATTATTCAAAAAGAATTGTGAAGGTTGATTGAGCTGAAATTTTAGGTTAATTGGCATATGTTGGTAATTTGAAATATAGGAAAAAGGAATACAGCAAATTGGAAGAAAAATTAGACGCGTTGGTAATTTAATCAGGTAATCGGTCGAATTAGGTCGGACACTACAATTGAGCGATTGTCCAAACATTTCACACCCAATCTCATGCATACTTATAGATAAGGGTCTGAAATAGTTTATAATGGTTTGACACAAATTATTGAATTTTGTGTCATGTACTATGGATAGGTGGTGAGCTATTTGACACGAGTAGGAGACTACACTTGCGGATCGAGAATATGAGCCTTTCTACTCCTGATATTGTGAGTAAACTTATTATCATCTTAATTATCTAGAGTAGTTTTATTCAATTGTGTGCTTTTATAGAAAATGGATTTAAATGGTAAATTGCTATGTTTTAAGAGAAATTGTGATTTTATAAAATGATTTCATAAATTTTTTGAAAAATTGAATGATGGTTTCAAAAATAAAGTAATTGGAGATTGTTTATTTGTATTGCAAATTGTTGTTTGAATTGTATGGCTTATGATGAATGTGGGCTGTCACGACCCAATTCCTGGGCCATGACCCGGCGCAAGGACCCAATGAGCATAGTCCACTAAGCCCAAGCAAGCCTATTTTCACTTACTTTATTCCATACATGCTCGTGTGAGGCATCCACACGTAATGCACCCAGTGTGCATACAATGCCAATTAACCATGGCACATCCAATCACACATACACACACACCTTTTCCCGGGTGTGCACACAGCTAATTCACAATGGCATTATCAACATTAATATACATGCACTATACCAGTCATGTATTTAGCAATTTACATTGCTTACACATATACACATAATTAGATTGTATTCACAATACAATAAACACCCACGACTTCCAGCGGAGACATGTACAATAAAACGGCAACTAGTGAATGCCAGACACCTACCAGGAGACGGACTACTGTGATCCCGCGATCTAGGAATCTACAATCTCCTGATCTGAAAACATGAATTTTTGAAAACGGTGAGTATAAAACTCAGTGAGCAAACATTAGATAGGAACAAGCCATAATATCAGGAAGGGTTAAAAATATGATGCATACATTTAGAACACATTCATTTTTATCCAATTTATTATCAAACCCTTCCCCTCACTTCAATTTAATTTATAATGAAGGAATAATCAATTTCATACAAATATACTCGGAGAAATGAACAATCACATATGTACACAAACACATGTATCTGAGCACTCGCAGGCGTTACGTATCGCCGTCCCTGCAAGCCCCTAGATAACAAATCACACTTCACCAATGTTCACGAGTGATAGTTTCCAGGAATCGTGGGCGTTACGTTTTGCCGTCCCCACTTTGCTCAATTTTCAGAATTTATAGTAAATAGTGGGCGTTACGTATCGCCGTCCCCACTTTGCACACCATTTCAGGCCTGTGCATTTTCCTCTTCACACGTGCACGGTGGTAATAATTTCACAATACTTCTTAACAACACATATAAACATCATAACAATGTACACATTCAGCACAATTAAATTTCACCTCAATGAAATAATAATTCATGCTTTCATGCCAAACACATAATTTTATGCCTTCATGCATAATACGTAATTTCATCACATAAAATCATTTTTATCAAGGGCTTGTTCCCGGCACGAAATTTTTGTTTTAAAACTTTGAATAAATCATTTAATCATCTATTTCAATACAATGTGTATTCCCCAAATAATTTGAAATGCAAGTTCACTCACCGTCTCACAAATCCGGATTCTGGATGCTCTCGGATTAAAAATCCTCAATCACGATTCCCTTGCCTTTTCCGGACTTCTCACCACCTTAACATAGAATAAAATTAAGAAATTACTATAATGCCCCCAAACTAATACAAATTAATTTAAATTGCTAACGTATGATACGCAAAGGCAAAAATGCGTCCGATTATCGCTTTAACGCGGCATTGCCTAATTTCGACCGATTACCCGATTAATCGGCTATTATGTCCAATTTGGTTCCGAATTGGCCCATTCTTTTTTTTCTAATACTTTAATTCACCACAAATCATTCAATTAATGCCAATTTCAGCATTCACCATTTTCCATTTCTTTATGGAAAAATTCGGCCAATACAATGCATTAGCACTGAAAATTTTTCCTACTACATTTTTCACTTGCATTTGTCATTTTCTAATTTCCTTCATTTCAAATGAAATCATTTCATTTGAAATGAAACAATTTCTTCATGGTTTCTCTACACCCTAGGTTCGGTCAATGAAGAACAACCATGACAATCAATTTCTTTCTTCCATTTTTGTCCATAATCATGCTTAACTACTCCTAAACACTAACATAGTTTAAATTCAATCCAATCCAACATCAAATCCATACTCATACCCATTTTTCAGAATTCATCCCATCATGATATCTCCATACTTAACCATAGAATTCAAGAACAAAAACATAGATAGGGTAAATCACAAGCCAAAGTAAAGATTTATTACCTTTTTCAAGTGATTTCCTTTGAAAATCACACTTTTCCTTAAATTTCCACCTAGGTTTTGTGTTTTTCTTCTTTGTTCTTCTTTTCTTTCCTTCAATTCTGGTGGGTGCCGAATTTAGAGAGAGAAATGAGGGTTAAAGGCTGATTTTTATAGCTTAAATAATAAAATATAAAAGCTTGCCACATGGCATCACGTAATTGGCCCGTTTTCTTTACTTTTTGACTTTTTCTTCCATTTATTCTCCACCATTTGATTCATCAAGTCAACATCTGATCCAAGGTTGATCATGGCTGGAAATAATGGTTTTGGTGATGGAAAATTACGGTTTTGCCCCCGGGATGGTAAAATTACGATTTTGCCCCTATACTCCGAAATGTACCGGAATTTCATTATTTTCACTGTCCAACCTCAAATAACACCAATATAAATCAATATTACCCAATTGGGGCAAAATCCTTTCAAAAAAAATTCACATTTAGCACTCCGGTGGTAAAATTACCATTTTGCCCTTGTGCTCCAAAAACATCGGAAATCACCATTTTACACTGCTAAACATCATTTTATACTCCAAAAATCATAACTATATTTCATATAATTATTTTTGGTCCAATGTGATCAAATCTTGGTTAAAAATCTCCATAAATCAACAAATGAGAAAATGACCGTTTTGTCCTTAACCGGTCAATTTTCTCGATTAACTCCAGACTGGACCTTGAACTCCGAATCACTATTCTGAGCTATTCTGTGGGTCTCAGAATTTTAAAATTCCCCTTAGAATTTCTATTAAACTAGGTTGAAGCTCGATTAACTTAGTTGTACCAATAGGTACAATACCGGTTTTCTAACAACTTAGACAGGGTCTCACACTCTCCCCCACTAATAAAAATTCGGTCCCCGAATTTAAATTCAAAGTAGAGCGGCTTACCTTTACATATCGAAGAGGTGTGGATACTTTGTCCGCATTTCCTCCTCAGCTTCCCACGTTACCTCTTCACTGGTGTGATTCTGCCACATCACTTTCACTGAAGCCACATCCTTTGATCGGAGCCTCTTGACTTGTCTGTCCAGAATAGCTACTGGTTGCTCCTCATAAGTCAAATCATCTTGTATTTGAACGGTTTCATACCGTATCACATGAGAAGGATCTGGATTATACTTCCTCAACATAGACACATGGAACACAAGGTGAACACTCGAAAGGTCTGGTGGTAATGCCAATCGATATGCCACTACTCCGACCCTCTCTAAGATCTCAAAGGGTCCTATATACCGAGGGCTTAATTTCCCTTTGTTACCAAACCTCATTACTCCTTTAGTTGGCGAGACTTTTAGAAACACATAGTCTCCCACCTGAAACTCCAAATCCCTGCGTCGGTTATCAGCATAAGACTTTTGCCTACTCTGGGCTGTAAGCATTCGTTGACGAATCATATGGATCTTATCAGTGGCATCCTGCACCAACTTAGGCCCCAACAGTTTCCTCTCACCCACCTCTAGCCATCCAATGGGCGATCTGCACCTCCTTCCATACAGTGCTTCAAATGGTGCCATTTGGATGCTAGTCTGGAAACTATTATTGTAAGCAAACTCCACTAAAGGTAAATACCGACCCCATTTGACTCCAAGGTCTATTACACATGCTCTCAACATGTCTTCCAAAGTCTGGATGGTTCGTTCAGACTGTCCGTCAGTCTGGGGATGGAAAGCTGTACTAAAATTCAACTTAGTGCCCAATGCTTCCTGCAACTTTTCTCAGAATCTACTAGTAAACTGTGTCCTTCTGTCCGACACTATAGAAACAGGAATGCCATGCAACCGTATTATCTCATCTACATAAAGCTGGGCATACTGAGCAGCCCCATAAGTGATCTTGACCGGAAGAAAATGAGCTGACTTCGTCAACCGGTCTATTATGACCCAAATCGAGTCATAACCCCCACTAGTTCGAGGCAAACTTGTCACAAAGTCCATGGCAATATGCTCCCACTTTCATTCGGGAACTGGTAATGGCTGTAGTAATCCTGCAGGCCTTTGGTGTTCGGCTTTAACTTGTTGACACACTAAGCACTTGGAGACAAACTCAGCCACATCTCTTTTAAGTCCTTCCCACCAGTACACTTCCTTTAAATCTTGATACATCTTTGTAGCACCTGGATGTATCACATAGGCTGCCATGTGAGCCTCCTCCAATATCTCTCTCCTCAACCCATCGATATCTGGCACATAGAGTCTGGTTCCATATCTCAACACTCCATCAGTGCCTCTGGTAAACATCTTCTCCTTCTTTCCCTGAGGATCCTCTAAGACCGTAGTTACGAACTCATCTTTACCTTGTGCCTCTTTAATTCGGTCTATTAGGATAGGCCTCACCCTGAAATGAGCTAGCAGTGCATCTGCCTCAGAAACCTCCAAATGCACATCCATGTCTCCCAAGCTATGCATCTCTCTAACCAATAATCTCCTATCTGTGGAGATATGTGCTAGGCTACCCATCGACTTTCGACTCAGGGCATCTGCCACCACATTAGCTTTACCGGGATGGTAGAGAATAGTACAATCATAATCCTTCAGCAACTCCATCCATCTGCGTTGCCGCAAATTCAAATCCCTCTGCTGGAACATATACTTTAAGCTCTTGTGGTCTGTATATATCTCACAAGTCTCACCATACAAATAATGTCTCCAGATCTTTAAAGCAAATACAATTCCTGCCATCTCCAGATCATGGGCGGGGTAATTCTGTTCATGCCTTTTAAGTTGTCTTGATGCATATGCAATCACCTTTCCGTGTTGCATTAACACGCATCCTAAACCAACCAACGAGGCATCACAATATACTGTATAACCCCCTGTGCCCTGTGGTAGGCTCAACACTGGAGCTGTGGTGAGGCATGTCTTAAGCTTATCAAAGCTATCTTCACAGGTATTTGACCACACAAACTTTGTATCCTTTCGTGTCAGCTTGGTCAGAGGGGCGGCTATTCTGGAGAAATCCTTAACAAAGCGACGATAGTAACCTGCCAACCCTAAAAAGCTTCTAATCTCCGTAACAGAGGTTGGCCTTGGCCATTTCTCCACCGCTTCGACTTTCTTTGGATCCACTTGTACCCCATCCTTAGATACCACATGTCCTAAGAATGCAACACTTTCAAGCCAAAACTCACATTTGGAGAACTTGGCATACAATCGATGTTCTCTCAAAATCTGGAGCACTATCTTAAGATGCTGCTCATGCTCCTCTCGACTCCTCGAGTAGATCAGGATATCATCAATGAACACCACTACAAACTTGTCCAGGTAGGGCTTGAACACTCGGTTCATCAAATCCATAAAGGCTGCAGGGGCATTGGTAAGTCCAAACGGCATTACCAAGAACTCATAATGACCATACCTGGTCCGAAATGCTGTCTTTGACACATCTTCATCTCGGATTCTCAATTGATGATACCCATATCGCAGATCTATTTTAGAAAAACACTGTGCCCCTTGTAACTGATCAAACAAGTCATCTATTCTTGGGAGTGGGTACTTATTCTTCACCGTTACCTTATTAAGCTGTCGGTAGTCAATGCATAATCTAAGTGACCCATCTTTCTTCTTTACGAACAACACCGGTGCTCCCCATGGTGAAACACTGGGGCGGACGAACCCTTTGTCTAGCAGGTCCTCCAACTGATCCTTGAGCTCCTTGAGCTCTGCCGGTGTCATCCGATATGGAGGTATAGATATGGGTCTAGTATCAGGAATCAAGTCTATGCAAAACTCAATCTCTCGCTCCGGAGGTAATCCTGGCAGTTCCTCAGGAAATACATCCACAAACTCATTCATTACCGACACTTGACTTATATCTCCGACCTCTGCTTGGTTATCCCTCACCACCGCTAGGTAACCTTGATAGCCCTGCCTCAATAACCTCCTGGCAGACATGGCGGATATCAAGTTGGTCGGAACATTACTTTTATCCCCTTGGATGCTAAATGATGGCTCATCCGGGAAATCAAATCTAACTATCTTATGGTAACAGTCTACACTGGCATGACAAGGTGACAGCCAGTCCATTCCCAATATCACATCAAAATCCAAGGTGTCTAACACCACTAAATTCACTAGGTGTTCTTATCCTTGATTCGCACTATGCAAGACTGATATTCCCACTCAGCCACGAATGCCTCTTTCAGAGGAGTAAATACCACTAATTGTTCTTCTCTCCTAACACAGTCTCTACCCAATCGAAATGCAAAGCATGGAGAGATAAAAGAATGAGTCGATCCAGGATCAAACAATACTCTAGCATCCATATCACAAATAGAAAGAGTACCTGAAACTACTGCATTGGATGTCTGGGCATCCTGATGAGTTAAGGCATATACCCTTGCCTGGCCTCTTCCTGCAGAACTTTGTTGTCCAGACCCAACTGGTCTACCCCGAGAAGAAGTACCAGCACCTCTACCTCATGTCTCGCTAACTCCCTGGCCAGTTAAGACAGCTACCGAAGGAACAGACAAAGCTGACCGACTAGAACCGCGAACCGAACCTTGCAGTTGTTGAGCTGTCGGGCAGTTCCTCCATATGTGTCCAGGCTGGCCACAATTAAAACAAACTCCTGGAGCACGATAGCATCGTCCCCTATGTTGTCTCCCACAAGTATCACAGGACGGGATAACTTGACCACTCTGTCTGGAGTCCTGCGGCTGCCTCCTTCCGCCAAAAATGTTCTGCCCCGATCCAACGCTGGCACTCGTCATATCACCTCCCCGTTGAGGAAACCTTGATCCCCTCTGTGGTCCTTGATGGCTAGAGAATGAACTTCTACCACCAAAATCTCTACGGCCTTTATAACTCTCTGTTTTGGCCCTTTTCGCTACATCTCTTGCGGCCCTACTCTCAGTGGTCCTCATCTCAATCCTTTGAGCACAGTCTACTGCCGCTGAGTACGTATGGAAATCTCGGGAAGCCACAGCCTTAAATAGTGGTTCCACCAGTCCATCCACAAACCTTTGGACTTTCATCTCCTCGGTGGAAACCAGATACGGTGCATATCGAGACAGCTGTGTAAACTTGATGTCATACTCCGATACCATCATGCCTGAAGTCTGCACCAATGCCTCGAACTCTCTAGCTCTGGCACTTCGCACACTGTGCGATAAAAATCAATCCAAGAAAGCTGTATTGAATTCATTCCAACTCAACGGTGCAGCACCTGTCGGCCTACCCCTTCGCAAAGAGTCGTACCATTCTTGTGCTACATCTTCCAACTGGAAAGCTACTAGCTCCAATGATCTGGAACTAGAGCATCCCATAGCATTACAAATCTTCTCCATCTTGTCTAAGAAAACCTAGGGTTTCTCCGATGCATCTGACCCCGTAAATGATGGAGGCTTAAGTTTCAGGAAGTCAGTGAGTGAAACCTCGTCCTGACCTCTGTCACCCTCGGGAGGTTGGCGGTCTGTCTGGCCTTGAAAACTAGGGGACTTTCGCTCTACGTGTCTCCCCTCCATTACTTTCTGCATATCATCCATTCGGGCTACCATCATCTCTACAACCCGACTAACTCCCTGCAGACCCGTCGCCAAGTCCTCAACAGTAACGCCTCTAGTAGGTGGCCTATCCGCCTCACCTACAGGCTGTCCATCCACTCTCCCACTCTCAGGCGTATCTGCCCTCACTGGCCTAGTGACCCTACCACGTCTACCTCGACCTCTGCGGGTGGGTGCCCGTGGCCTATCGGTCATCTCAATGGGACATCCTGCTCCCCCGCTCGTTTCAAGGTGGCCCGTGTCTTAGGTGGCATTCTTACCTAGACAAGAGCAACACCAATTAATAAACACAATTACAAATAAGGTGGTTTCTAACATTAGGAATTTATACGGTTTCTCAAATATGAAATGTGCCGCAGCTCACAGTTCATAATTAATGATCCCACATAAAGACCCGACTCTTCGCTGGACTTGACCATAACACCCTAGGACCTAAACAACCTAGGGCTCTGATACCAACATTGTCACGATCCAATTCCCGGGCCATGACCGGCGCAAGGACCCAATGAGCATAGTCCACTAAGCCCAAGCAAGCCTATTTTCACTTACTTTATTCCATACATGCTCGTGTGAGGCATCCACACGTAATGCACCCAGTGTGCATACAATGCCAATTAACCATGACACATCCAATCACACATACACACACACCTTTTCCCGGGTGTGAACACAGCTAATTCACAATGGCATTATCAACATTAATATACATGCACTATACCAGTCATGTATTTAGCAATTTACATTGCTTACACATATACACATAATTAGATTGTATTCACAATACAATAAACACCCACGACTTCCAGCGGAGACATGTACAATAAAACGGCAACTAGTGAATGCCAGACACCTACCAGGAGACGGACTACTGTGATCCCGCGATCTAGGAATCTACAATCTCCTGATCTGAAAACATGAATTTTTGAAAACGGTGAGTATAAAACTCAGTGAGCAAACATTAGATAGGAACAAGCCATAATATCAGGAAGGGTTAAAAATATGATGCATACATTTGGAACACATTCATTTTTATCCAATTTATTATCAAACCCTTCCCCTCACTTCAATTTAATTTATAATGAAGGAATAATCAATTTCATACAAATATACTCGGAGAAATGAACAATCACATATGTACACAAACACATGTATCTGAGCACTCGCAGGCGTTACGTATCGCCGTCCCTGCAAGCCCTTGGATAACAAATCACACTTCACCAATGTTCACGAGTGATAGTTTCCAGGAATCGTGGGCGTTACGTTTCGCCGTCCCCACTTTGCTCAATTTTCAGAATTTATAGTAAATAGTGGGCGTTACGTATCGCCGTCCCCACTTTGCACACCATTTCAGGCCTGTGCATTTTCCTCTTCACACGTGCACGGTGGTAATAATTTCACAATATTTCTTAACAACACATATAAACATCATAACAATGTACACATTCAGCACAATTAAATTTCACCTCAATGAAATAATAATTCATGCTTTCATGCCAAACACATAATTTTATGCCTTCATGCATAATACGTAATTTCATCACATAAAATCATTTTTATCAAGGGCTTGTTCCCGGCACGAAATTTTTGTTTTAAAACTTTGAATAAATCATTTAATCATCTATTTCAATACAATGTGTATTCCCCAAATAATTTGAAATGCAAGTTCACTCACCGTCTCACAAATCCGGATTCTGGATGCTCTCGGATTAAAAATCCTCAATCACGATTCCCTTGCCTTTTCCGGACTTCTCACCACCTTAACATAGAATAAAATTAAGAAATTACTATAATGCCCCCAAACTAATACAAATTAATTTAAATTGCTAACGTATGATACGCAAAGGCAAAAATGCGTCCGATTATCGCTTTAACGCGGCATTGCCTAATTTCGACCGATTACCCGATTAATCGGCTATTATGTCCAATTTGGTTCCGAATTGGCCCATTCTTTTTTTTCTAATACTTTAATTCACCACAAATCATTCAATTAATGCCAATTTCAGCATTCACCATTTTCCATTTCTTTATGGAAAAATTCGGCCAATACAATGCATTAGCACTGAAAATTTTTCCTACTACATTTTTCACTTGCATTTGTCATTTTCTAATTTCCTTCATTTCAAATGAAATCATTTCATTTGAAATGAAACAATTTCTTCATGGTTTCTCTACACCCTAGGTTCGGTCAATGAAGAACAACCATGACAATCAATTTCTTTCTTCCATTTTTGTCCATAATCATGCTTAACTATTCCTAAACACTAACATAGTTTAAATTCAATCCAATCCAACATCAAATCCATACTCATACCCATTTTTCAGAATTCATCCCATCATGATATCTCCATACTTAACCATAGAATTCAAGAACAAAAGCATAGATAGGGTAAATCACAAGCCAAAGTAAAGATTTATTACCTTTTTCAAGTGATTTCCTTTGAAAATCACACTTTTCCTTAAATTTCCACCTAGGTTTTGTGTTTTTCTTCTTTGTTCTTCTTTTCTTTCCTTCAATTCTGGTGGGTGCCGAATTTAGAGAGAGAAATGAGGGTTAAAGGCTGATTTTTATAGCTTAAATAATAAAATATAAAAGCTTGCCACATGGCATCACGTAATTGGCCCGTTTTCTTTACTTTTTGACTTTTTCTTCCATTTATTCTCCACCATTTGATTCATCAAGTCAACATCTGATCCAAGGTTGATCATGGCTGGAAATAATGGTTCTGGTGATGGAAAATTACGGTTTTGCCCCCGACATGGCAAAATTACGATTTTGCCCCTATACTCCGAAATGTATCGAAATTTCATTATTTTCACTGTCCAACCTCAAATAACACCAATATAAATCAATATTACCCAATTGGGGCAAAATCCTTTCAAAAAAAATTCACATTTAGCACTCCGGTGGCAAAATTACCATTTTGCCCTTGTGCTCCAAAAACACCGGGAATCACCATTTTACACTGCTAAACATCATTTTATACTCCAAAAATCATAACTATATTTCATATAATTATTTTTGGTCCAATGTGATCAAATCTTGGTTAAAAATCTCCATAAATCAATAAATGAGAAAATGATCGTTTTGTCCTTAACCGGTCAATTTTCCCGATTAACTCCAGACTGGACCTTGAACTCCGAATCACTATTCTGAGCTATTCTGTGGGTCTCAGAATTTTAAAATTCCCCTTAGAATTTCTATTAAACTAGGTTGAAGCTCGATTAACTTAGTTGTACCAATAGGTACAATACTAGTTTTCTAACAACTTAGACAGGGTCTCACATGGGCATGACTGGTTGTTTTTATGATATCGTAAATACGTGAACTGCTTTGATTTGCCTTGATAGGCAAGGTAAGGATTGTGGGCCATGTTATGCTATGCTGATTTTTATTGAATTGGTGGGATATAATTGTGGTCACTGTAGTGGCAGAACGGGTTCCGTGGACCAACCTATAAGAAGAGCACGAAAACTCGATTATTGTGCTTACCTCGGTTGAAGAGACACGAAGGGTATCTCCTGAGGTAGGATTTGAGTTCACTTCTCGCCTAACCACCACGTGAAAGTGAGACTCAGCCAAAGCCAAGGAATGGCTGAATTTTGAGAAATTTAAAATTTTATAGCCTTGGCGAACTCGAACGGATGCCCTCATACAAGGTATCCTCGAGTATAGGTTTTGACATAAGCCAAGTTTTCAGGAAATTCATACGTCCTTTTGAGTATTGCGATAAAATACAATTATTTAAATGGGTTGGGATGAATTTCCAAGTTATGAAATAAGTATTGTGATGGGATATTTTAAATTGTCTCCTATTACTCAACTTTAGATTATTTCGATGATGTTTGCTTACTCAATGGGATTTTATAATCTTACCACCCTACTTTTCACCTATTTCAAGCTCAGGATAGGCTGTAGATAGCCGATTGCATCGAGGACTGCAATTAAATTGCATTCTCAGAAAAACTGTAGGTTCACTACCTTCATCACAATTGGTCAATCGAGAACCCACGTGTCATTGTAAAAGTAATTTTATACTATGGTTATCTGCATTTTAGTATGTATGAATATATTTAACTTTTACACTATAAAAATTATTTACCGATGTTTCTATAAATATTGTTTTATAAGAAAATTGAGTAATTTATTGAATATTTTTATTATATTCAAATATTCAAAATTTCTCTTCAAACCAATGTTTTAGACATTTAAATTTATTTTAAACTATGGAATATGTGTTTTCTACTTACCTATTACGTTTTGGCCGAGTTTCAAGATTTTTGAAAAAAAACGAAGAAAATAGCCCCATGAACTGAAAAATAATATTTTAATGTTTTGATCAGGGAACGTCTTATAATTCCTCGAAGTAAGTCATTTAATAATTATTGCTCACTGGAGAGATGTGTAAACTAATGCCAAGCCTTGCGGGGTTTCGGTCGGCATTCCGAGTATGAGTGCCTATCGGGACGTTGCGGTGGTTGTCATGGGCCTAATGGGGAGTTCCAGGTCGTGACATATAGGCTGATTTTTCAAGCTTAATATTAAAGAAGTCAAAGCTTGACACGTGGCATGATATCATTGGTCCACAATTTAAATATTTATCTTTTAACCTTTAATTCTTCACCACATAAATTGTCCTATATATCCACACTAATAATGAATAAATTCCTTGGTCTTGACAAGTGTTGAGGGTGAAAAATTACCATTTTACCCTTGGGGTGGCAAAAATACCATTTTGCCTCTATGCTCCGAAAAAAACCGAAATTAAAATTTTTTACTTCTAAACTTCAAATTATACTCCAAATGATCAATCTCAGTCAAAATTTTCATCAAACATCCAAATCAAATTTTTGGGTGGCAAAATGACCATTTTGCCCTTGAGTCTCGAAAATCTTAGATTGACTCTGAATCAATCCTTAAACTCCAAATCACCATTTTAAGTCATTCTTGGAATGTGAAATTCCCAATTTCACCTTAAAATCCTTATTTTAACTACTTTGAGGCATAAATCGACTTAGTTGTACCTCAAGGTATAATACCGACTTTTATCTCTTTTTCTTAGATATTCAAATATGCAGACATGATGTCAAATATATAAATAACATGACAGATATTTTAGTGTTGGGCTTGACATCAGTAGAATTCCTAAACTCATTAAATTTCCTAGTTTGCCAAATCATTCCCTACTTTTAGAAGTAGGTGTTATTGTCATGTTATTAAAGAATACAAACCAAAGTTCTGGACCGTGTAACGGGACAAGACTCATCATCACATAATTAGCTCATAATAACATTGAAAGACAAATCATTTCTACACTTAGAACAAACAACAAATATTTCATACCATGGATACTTTTAACAACAAAACATCATAAATTGCCATTTGTCTTCACATGAAAACAATTTCCCATTAAATTATCTTATGGTATGATTATCAACAAAAACCAAGGCCAAACATTCGACAAAATGGGCATATATCTATCTAAATCTGTTTTCACGCATGGTTAACTATACGTTATTCTCTCAAAAGTAACATCTCAAAATAAATTGTGTATTTTAGCATTAGATGAAAATGGCTTATCTGTTAGTGAAACTAAAAACATAGTTTTCCAAGAATTATTTCATAATTTCATTTAAAGTTTGCCTTAAAACTTATCTACAACCAGATATTGATTTATTTTTTACAAATTTGTTATGACAATTTAATATACAACGTTTGCTTCCAACATTAAATTTGATTGTATGTTGTATTTTCCTTTTAAATGCTTATCACATGTTGATCCTCCAAACTAGGTAATACTTTAACTCATCAAATTAGCATATCACTCATGATCTAATACTAATTAATTCTAAATGCAGGTTAGCAATGCCAAACCAATTTTTATGCACTTTATGTCCTTTTCAGCAAGGTATTTCAATCAAGGTGAGCATTATGCATATATGGCAAGCCATTCACCTTTCTCGACCAAACACGTTGCTCAGCCTTTTTTTCCTTGCTAATGATGCTTAGGTGTATCAATTTGATGCTTCACGTAAAAAACACCACCCATTGAAAAATATATCAAAATCTATTATATTTATTATATAAATGATCAAATCAACTTAATCTTTTGGTTGTTAATTTATACCTTTACCATTCATTTAACTTTTGTCAATAATTAATACATTGAACCATTTTTCTATGTATATAATTGACTTTCTTGGCACATATATTATCATTGAACAGAGAGATATGTTGCATATTATGATTAGAAGTTTTGATGCATCGTAATTTGGATCTCAACTTAAAGAAAGATGCCTTTATCGAATCAGTAAATTCCAAATTAATGACAAAAAAATTTCTTTCAATCCCATTCTCTTAAATTTCATGGGGTTGTTCACGAAAAACATTGTCATCCACCTAATCTAGGAAGATTTGCATCCATACCAAACATGTTACTTTAATTTTGCCTCGATTGTCTAGCTCAATCCTTGAATCCACAATAACATAGTTTTAACAGGTAATTAGCAACTATATATGGCTCACACATTCTTTAATCTTTTATTCTTTTTTTGCTGGCAATGGCCACACTTATTCTTGATTTAATGACCTTATCCATTATTGATTTTCTTCTTTTATATGCTCCTCTTCCTCCTAGGTTTTATTAGAGCTCTTAAATTTATTACCACCATCAAAAAAGTTTGTTTGCAGAATTAGACAAACGAAGTCAAGAAACATGACATGCTTATTGAAAACCTCATGTATGAAAGAAATGTAACATGTTTTTCAATAATCAAATGACTCAAAATTAAATTACTTAAAATTACACCATGTCTTATTGATTGTTGATTTAATTCACAGTGGCAACAACTTAGAAGTTGTTTCGTATGGAGACAAAGCCAAAACGATCAATCAAGACCAACTCCTTGATGATGTGATTAGTCCAATTGTTGTGATGGTTATAACAATTGTCAAGGAATACATGAATATGTATATTATATTTGTTATCATGTAAATTCATTCATTTCAGTCAAATTACATTGATTTTAGATTCTTTGTGTAAACACACTTTATCTTACTTTTTGCTCAACCACCAAAATATAATTCGATCTTAACATACCAAAACTGATGCCTACAAATAAATGTGACAATTATTTCTAAAACTTTTCTTATTACAGTCCAAATAGAATATTATATAATCATAAATGAACATGCAGGTATGAAAAGGAACCCTTCAATGTCCAGATTATTGATATGTAGATGCTACCCCACTAGTTAACAACAAAGAGCAATGAAATCAAAGAATCAATTATAGCAGCCATCAACATAGTTGATCCAATGAAAATACAAGTAAACAAAATATAAATCCAAATATTGGAAACTTGACACTTAAGTAGGAAGATTTTAACAAATCATGCACTTTGCAAAAGAACCAAATATAAAATCAGAGTAAAAATAACTGACATTGATTGTTCAAACGAATGATTTTATAATTTCTATAATGAATGTGGGATAGCATTAAGATTTTGTGATAGCAAATATTGGTGCACCAAACATGAAGAAAAGACACTGATGCCAACTTAAGAAAATCTTGAGTCGTTTGTATCTCTTATCCCAATTGTATCATACTTTCACATTTTCCTTGACAATTGTGTCACACGATAACTCATTCAAATGTATACTATCTCTTATTGCACTGATAGAACATTATCTAAAAATTATATTACAATGATATCTTTAGAAAGTTGTATGAACCATGTTGTAATTTATTCATTCTATTGTTCCATTTATTTATTTATATATGTAGTTGCTTCATCATTCACACATGCACCGCTTATTCTCTCTTGGATTTTGTCTAACCATCAACCAAAAAAATAAACTAAATTCATCTATAAAATAGTCATAATTTGTGAAACCTCGACCTTTATTGACCTGTAACAGAGGTAGACACGATGACGTGGGTTAGGGGTAGTTTCATCATTATCTTAGTGAGCTCCTAGAAGTGGGATTTTTTAACATTAGTAAAGTCTAAGTAGGCCTAAGAAATAAACAATTGTTGTATATAATAATGAAATAGATGAAGAAAATAGAAATAATGATGGTTTTCATGGTAAGGGCAAAAAGGTCATTTTAGACCTCAAGTCTAAATTTTTAAATTTTCATGAACTCGAGTGCCTCTAGCCTATTTTAGACCTTTTCCTAGTGTCAAAAGAGTAGAAAGTTTGAATCAAAGGGAAAAAAAAAGGCAAGTCAACTATGCAATGGCATTTTTGTAAATAAGTGAAATTTTAGTAAACCATAGCTATAAATATCCCATTTTTCAGCAGCTTCTCCTCACTTCCAGCATCTTCTTCTTCTTCCTTACATCCCTTTTCTTCATCTCACATTCTTTTATCTTCCATGGAACCTTCCTTTAAAGCTTCCATAACTCTCTCAAATTAACTTTAATTTTCATGATTTTGTGCATTTTTTCATAAGACCTTTTGTGCTCTTTCACTATCTCACCTTAAAACTCTTAAAAGTCTTTCCTCAATACTTTCTCTCACTAGTTGGATGTTTAGAGAGAGAAAAACTTTCCATAATAGCTTGAGAACTTTTGAGAAAGAATTCAACTATAAATCCATCAAGGTAAGTAATGAATTAGGATTGATTTTAGGTTGATGATAATGGCTAGTAATTGGAGTTGTGAGTTATTTTATTGTGGACGTTTATTTATTTCTAGTGTTACTAGAATAGAGAGTATAGATAGCCAATAAAATGGTAATTGGAAACTTGTTTGGAATAACTAGTAAAATTTGAATTAAAAAATAACTTTTGGAATAATATTTATGTAAATTGAGTTGGTTGTGATGCTACTGTGTGTGATAGGTTCTAACAAGGCCCCACACCTTTACTCGGAGCATTAGTCGAAGTTGGAGTCGATCCAAAAGCATTAACCAAAAACATGTGAGTGAACTTGTATTAAAATGCTTTAGGATAAATGCATATATGTTTGAATGAGTCACTTGAAATATTTTAATTGTCTTTTCTTTAAAATGCATACGAGAACAAGCCCTTGATGAGCCCTTGATGAAACGTTTTTGTGTTGTGAAATGTGATTGTGATGAATCCATGTATTCCCTTATTAGGTTGATATGTGTGTGTGTGTGTGTGTGTGTGTGTGTGTTGTACATTGATAGGTAATATTGTGTAATAAAATAACAGTGCATGTGCGGTGTGGGAGTGCACATATCAGTGATGACGAGGTGCCAGAGTGTGGATGATGATATTACCTGTACGTGATGTGGGGGTAGCACACGATTGTATTAGCTGTGCGTAATGTGGGGGTGCACACGATGACTCCGGCTATGTGCGGTGGGGGAATGCACATGAGCTGGGTGAGACGGCGGTGGTATACATGTTTATATATGTTTATATATACATATGCACTAGAAAGTTTATGAATATAATATGTGGTTGTATGGTATGTGGAATCCTGCATGTTGAACCTTGAAAATTGCTTAGTATTTTCAAATTGATTTTTATTGTAGCAAAAATGGCTTTTTTTTTATAACAAGGATTTCTTTCTTGGTTGCTCTGTTTCTTGCTGCAACAAGAAACTCTCGGTGTTGGGAGGCTGGCAATAGCCCTGTTGTTTGCTACAGCATGAATACATTTTTGCAATAGTGAGATACCCACAGGTGGTTTGACTGCAATGAGAATTCATTCTCGCTACAGTAAAAAACTCTTAGGTGGATTGCCTAATCTGTGCTTTGAATTTTGCTGTAGCGAAAATGAACCTTGCTGCAACGAGAAACTATCGGGTTTGGCTCAAAATTTGACTTGAATTTCGCTGCAGTGAAAATTCATTCTCTCATTGCTTGGATTACAGTAGTTTTCACTCTTTTAACTTCATGGTTGATCAGGGGTCTTTCAACACCAAAGGATTTATAAATTAAAGTTTGAAATGAGGGGTTTTAGTAAAGAATTAAACTAAGTTGCATTGTTTCTAAAACAAGTGCATCATGATTTCTACACTTTCCTCATCGTTTACTTGTTCCCTTCTTATGTTCAATCACTGGGCTTATTCTCACTCTTTTAAACTTCATGTTTTCATATTCGGAGGCAAATGGAACCTAGATTAAGTCGTCCACTTGCATTCACCCTTGGTAGATATCATGGCATTCAGTAACCGTACCTTCACCAGAGTCACTCCGTTGGTTGTCAAGAGATTTTTGTCTGTGTGCATGTATATGTCATGTAAATTGTTAGAATTCATGTTTTAAACAATATATGTATATTTTGGACTGATGATGCCATTATGAGATGGCAATGAATGACAGTACTTTGGGATAATACAATTATAAATATTTGATATCCATGATTATATTACTGAAATTTGTCTAGTTATGATTTACGAATTTTGGTTTAGTAATGGTGATGTATAATCAATATAATAATGAACAGTATCATATAAAAAGACTTGCTTGGGCTTAATGGGCTATGCCCATTAGGCCCATTCACCGGTCTTGGCTTAGGAATTAGGTCATGACATAATTCCTATGCCTTATGATTTCCATTGAAAAAGACTTTGATGAATACACATTTTCTGTCAAAACCTAGGATAAACTGTCTTGTGCCATTATTTGATTACTTTTTAAATCATGCAAGGTCAACTATCTAGCATACATTCAAATATTTAACTTCCTTTATCAAACACTTTTTTATAGCATTTAATATTCAAGAAAAATCATACATTATATCTTTTTCGTTTAAGATACTCTATAAAACTTATTGTGACGGATTATACTACACAAATGGACTTGATGGCCTTTGGTGGGCTAGTAGAAAAGTTGGTTGGTGCGACAATTACAAAGCTTGCAACATTACAACCTATCAGCCACATGACACTACTTAGACCTCTAAAAGCACTGATCAATCAAGCAAGGATTTTTACAATAGGTCTAACCACTAAAGCAATGAAATCAAGAATCACCAACTACAAAATGTTTGATTGTGATAAGCTACGAGACTAAGAATTCCCCATTTCGAGTTTTACTAGTGCTTCAGGATCGACCGCACCTTCAACAAGAAAAGAATAATCGCTAAGACAAACTCTAGCATCACCAATAACCAACCAAGTGGTTAGAGAACTTTTCCCCAACTGTACACCACAAAAAGTATCTACCACCAACAAAAGAGAAGAATCACCTACCAAGAAATACAAGACCACGAACAATTCATATACCTTTTTGTGGTTTCTAAAGATTTCATACATTTATCATCTACTACTTTTGTGTGTATTTCTATTTTGTTTCTCATTCTTGAAAATTTGTTTCCCACATAAGTCCCGTCTCTTTTTTTATTTTTGCATTATGGTTTTATCTTTCTAGTTAAAGTTGAAATATTGGGGTGAGATTAAGTGTATCATTAGATCTTATTTACGGTTATTAATTGTGTCTTACATGTATTTCATGTTTAGTTTTTGGTCTATCTGTAAAACATGATTATGCTTACTAGAATAAGGTCAAGTTGGCATTAGATTCTGTTTTGGATTTGTGATTATGCCATATATGAGTTTTATGCTTTGTGTTATTACTAAAAAATATTTGCTTTGTTTTATTTTGGTGAGGTTAAGTTTACCATCAAATCTTGTTTAAAGTTATTGATTTTGCCTTATGTGTGTTTCATGCTAATTGTTTGCTGTGTCTGTAGAACATTATTATGCTTACCACAATAAATTTAAGTTTAACATCAAACTTTGTTTAAGCTTACTCATTGTGCCTTATATCTATTTCATGTTTTGTTTAATTGTTTAATTTTTCTTTTGTTTGTAGAATATTATTTTGCTTATCATGTGTGTGTGTGTGTGTGTTTTTTTTTTTCTTACGTTTTTTGCTTCATGTTTTTTAAAAGATAAGTCTTTATTGCCAAATTTATATCATTTTTTTTCCAAAATTATAAGCTTTGTTTGGAAAAAAATTGCTTCCTTCATTTATTGCCTTCATGCTATTGTCACAGCCCAAATTTTTAGGCCATGACTGACGCGTGAGCCTAATGAGCGTAGCTCACCAAGCCCAAGCAAGCTTATCCCACTTATTTTACTTAACGTTTTGTCAACCAATGCGGCCATACGCATTCTCAACCAGTATGAAAATAGCCAATTCACGATAGCACTAACGATTAAAACATACATACATTGCTCATGACATGTAACTCAGTAATTACATTACATGAACATATTCACAAAGCAAAAGACCCATGACTGCTAGCAGAGACAATGGAAAAAGAGGAAAGCTATCGAATACCGAGCACTTTCCCAAGAGACAAATTTCAAAACTCTTGACCTAGGATCCAACAGTCTCCTGATCTGAAAACATGAAATTTTTAAAACCGTGAGTACTAAACTCAGTGACTGAACAATAAAAGGGAACAAGCAATAATAGTCAGGAAATTTGATAACCATGATGCACTGATTGGAAATGAGAAATTTTTTTTTTGATCTAGTTAACATTTAAAAACCCCCATTTTCCCTCATTTTTAAGTCAATTTGCAATGAAATAGAGAGTTCTCAAATTTACACACACACACACATATATATATAAACACATATAGTCACATGCAATTTCATCAACCACACCATTTTTCTCAACACTGGTGCACTACTTACTTGCACCAAGCAATAAGACCATGTGTGAGCTCCTTACTCGCACAGCCACTGGTCATTAGGTGTACATCCCCCACTAGTACATAGCAATATGACCATGTGTGCACTTCCTACTCGCACAGCCATTGGTCATCATGTGTCCATTACGCATTCATTCATATCATTATCCACATAATAAATGAGCATGTGTACAATTTCTTTATACAATGTACATACTCATAACATTAAAATAATTTTCAAAGGCTTGTTCCCAGAACTCATTTTTCTTTTAAATAGGAAGTTAGATATAAATCACTCAAGTATTTTATCTCAACTCAATTAAAATTCCCAAAACAATTTGGAATGCAAGTTCACTCACCAATTTTCGAAAGTCAAATTCGGATGCTTCGACTGCAAATCCTCAAGTAATATTTCTTTGCCCTTATCGGAGGATTCACCACCTAGACATATTGCACAATCAAACATTTACTACATTTGTACTAAATCGTATTAAAACTAATTTAAATTCTATATGAATGCATGAATCAGGATAAAATCCTCGAGTAACTATCTAAATACGATATTGACCTAATTTGATCCGTCACCCGATTAATTGGCCAATACGTCTAATTTAATTCCAATTAACTCCATTTCTCTTCCAATATTACCAAATCATCCAACACTAGACAAATGTCATGAACTATTGCAAAAACCATCATCACATTGTTTCTTGAAAATTCGGCCATGGTGGTGCATCAACCATGAAATTTTCCATACTTGATTCTCACACCATAAATCATTAATTTTCAACCAATTCACTTAAAAATAAAATCAATTTCAACATTAATATCCCACATAGAGAATTCGGCCTTGAAGGGTTTCCAAAGGTTATGTGATTTTCTTCATCTGTTTTCATACTACATATCACTAATCATCTAAAAACACTAATATAACAAGAAATCTAACTAAATTCAAGCACAAAATCCCTTCCCCCATGTTCGGTCAGCCATGATACCCATTTGCAAACTTGCTTCTCAACTATGGAAAATAAAAAGAAATGCATGGGTAATGTAGATCTCAAGCAAAGATTGAAAAATTTTACCTTTACTAGCTTGATTGCTTGAAATCTAACAATTTCTCTTTGAATTTCTCCTCCTAGGGTTTTGTTTCTTTTTTTTCTCTTTGGTTCTTGCTTTGGCCGAATATGGGAGTGAAATGGGTGAGGTGTGGGCTGATTTTTAAAAGGAAATAATAAAATAATTCAAGTTTGCCACATGTCACTATTTCATTAGTCCATGTTTTTAAATACTTATCCATTAAACTTTATTTCTCCACCACATAAAATACCATAATTATCCATACCAATAATGAGTAAAATTCATAAATTTGACAAGTTTTGGGTGGTGAAAATTACAATTTTGCCCCTGAGGTGGTAAAATTACCATTTTACCCCTATGTTCTGAAAAATTGTCGAAAACAAAATTTTCACTTCTGAACCTCAAATTATATTCCAAATGATCAATCTTGGTCAAAAATTTCATCCAATATCCAAATCTCAACATTGGGTGGCAAAATGACCATTTTGCCCCTACATAGTCAATATTCCCGATTGACTCCAAATCAAACCTCAAACTCCAAATCACCATTCTAAATCATTCTGTGGGTTTTAAAATTCTCAAATTCATCTTAGAATCTCTATTGAAACTAGTTCGAGGTTTAAATCCACTTGATTGTACCACTAGGTACAATACCGACCTTTTGAAAATTTTTCAGAGGTGTTTCAAGTATGCAAGCATTCTACCTATGGGTTTTATAAAGGTTGAGGCCTCACAGCTATGTATTGGAGGAGTCAAGCAAGTTAGAACTTTCATATAGGCCTACAATGATATTGTTTCATTTCCTAATTGAAAATGCTTGCACATTTTCGTTTACTAGTTTTACTTTTTCAAAGAAATGATTTTGCTTACTTACAAAAAAAACAATAGATTAAGAAATTTAATGTATTCAACAATATGTCTCAACTCTAAACTATTGAATTAAATAGCTGAACTCAATTTACTAACCCCATGCAATATACTAAGATTCATTTCTTTCCGTTAAAATTCTTTATAGAACCTAACTTATATTTGTTTTTTTCCCCATACAAAGGAACCTCCAAAAAAACCCAATCATCAAAAACAACCTTAGTGAACAGTTTTTGCCTGCCCTTTGATGCTAAGAAATTCTGGAATATGGCTCACAGTTATGCCCAACACTACTTTATATTTTTTATTAACAAGCAGCATGATGGATTGAGTAATATATACTAACTTTTATACATATAGAAAAATTAGCAATAACCACAACATCATATCCTGATTTTCATTTTGTTCATGGGCACAACTTTTTATTAACTAGGCAATGATGAATGTATAAAATTAAAAATATTGCCTTATATTTTTGGGTAATAGGCAACATGATAAATTAAACACTATAATGTAAACTTTTGTGTGTACACAGATATATGCAAAAACACAACAGCCAACTATGATGTTACTTTTGTTACCATGCACTTACTTTTCGTTAAGTGGGAATGAATGCTTTTCTTCATTGGATGTAATGAATGTATACAATTATGAACAATAATAATATTCTCTTTCGCTTTGCACTCAAAATTCCCATAACCATTTCTTGCATCAATTTCTTTTTAACCCGAGCGCAATGCACAAGGAAAATTTTAGTAAATTATTATAGTGGCGTTTAAAAGTTAAAAAAAAATAACTTCCTTCAAATCTTAAAAAAAATTAGAGAGTTTAGCTTTTGAACATTTGACTTAATAATTGATGCATGATTAAGTTCGAATCTCCTTTTCCTTAAATAAAAAAAAAATCAAGTTTAATCCCTTATATTCTTCAAATCTTAAAAGTCATTGAAACTTGAATACTTGATATCTCAAAATATTATTCTTTAATGCCATATCATTAAATTTGTCAAAGAAACATACACGTTATCATCACGTTATTGGTATGTCAGTATAATTGATAATTCAATTTAACGTTGTTAATAGTTGTACTTGATTTATTACAAATTATTAAAAAATGAGGTACATATGCTAACATACATTATGGTCAAGCACAAAAACTCTTAAATCATTCAAATATGAATATTATAAAGAGTAACTACAATTGGTAGACATTAGATGTAGAGAGATAAATGAAATTTTTTGCTCATAAAGTAATTAAAAGCTCAAAGAAGGTTATGTTCTACAACCATGGAAGGATTTGGGAGATGGGAAAGACAAGTTTGACATTTACAAAAGATTAATTGCCTAACAAAGAAAGACTATTAAGGCATAATAACAACATTAAAAGCTTTCTCAAATTTGATAAATTTAAGTAGAGTATGGGTATTGGTAATCAATGCTTCTTCTTTGCTTCTTAGAGAGCTTATTTGTATGCATTTGGGGGTGATTAGATTGTCTACGTGGTATGGCTTTGTTTGTTTGTTGTTGGCAATGGGCTTTTTATCCCTTGGCCTAAAGCCTATTCATGATAAGAACATGTTTTGCCAATGATATGGGAGATAACCTTTGACTATATAATGGAGTCAAAGATGACAAGTTGGATAGATAATCTTTCATTTAGGAGTTCTAACTTTTCCTCCATAGATAATTAATATTAATATTGGTTGCAATCATTTCTTCATTTAATGTGCTTGTAGATGGTGTGAGACAAGACTACCCTTGATGGGATTAGGGAATATGATTAGGCTAATTAACCTTTCTTCTTTTAGTTAGTTCATTTTGGCAATGACCCATATCTGAACTCAATTTACTAACCCTATGCAATATAGTAAGATTCATTTCTTTCCGCTTAAATTCTTTATAGAACCTAACTTATATTTGTTTTTTTCCCCATACAAAGGAACCTCCAAAACAACCAAATCATCAAAAATAACCTTGGTGAACAGTTTTTGCCTGCCCTTTGATACTAAGAAATTCTGGAATATGGCTCACAGTTATGCCCAACACTACTTTATATTTTTTATTAACAAGCAACATGATGGATTGAGTACTATATACTAACTTTTATACATATAGAAAAATCAGCAATAACCACAACATCATATCCTGATGTTCATTTTGTTCATGGGCACAACTTTTTATTAACTAGGCAATGATGAATGTATAAAATTAAAAATATTACCTTATATTTTTGGGTAATAGGCAACATGATAAATTAAACACTATAATGTAAACTTTTGTGTGTACACAGATATATGCAAAAACACAACAGCCAACTATGATGTTACTTTTGTTACCATGCACTTACTTTTCGTTAAGTGGGAATGAATGCTTTTCTTCATTGGATGTAAATGAATGTATACAATTATGAACAACCATAATATTCTCTTTCGCTTTGTACTCAAAATTCCCATAACCATTTCTTGCATCAATTTCTTTTTAACCCGAGCGCAATGCACAAGGAAAATTTTAGTAAATTATTATAGTGGCGTTTAAAAGTTAAAAAAAAATAACTTCCTTCAAATCTTAAAAAAAATTCGAGAGTTTAGCTTCTGAACATTTGACTTAATAATTGATGCATGATTAAGTTCGAATCTCCTTTTCCTTAAATAAAAAAAAAATCAAGTTTAATCCCTTATATTCTTCAAATCTTAAAAGTCATTGAAACTTGAATACTTGATATCTCAAAATATTATTCTTTAATGCCATATCATTAAATTTGTCAAAGAAACATACACGTTATCATCACGTTATTGGTATGTCAGTATAATTGATAATTCAATTTAACGTTGTTAATAGTTGTACTTGATTTATTACAAATTATTAAAAAATGAGGTACATATGCTAACATACATTATGGTCAAGCACAAAAACTCTTAAATCATTCAAATATGAATATTATAAAGAGTAACTACAATTGGTAGACATTAGATGTAGAGAGATAAATGAAATTTTTTGCTCATAAAGTAATTAAAAGCTCAAAGAAGGTTATGTTCTACAACCATGGAAGGATTTGGGAGATGGGAAAGACAAGTTTGACATTTACAAAAGATTAATTGCCTAACAAAGAAAGACTATTAAGGCATAATAACAACATTAAAAGCTTTCTCAAATTTGATAAATTTAAGTAGAGTATGGGTATTGGTAATCAATGCTTGTTCTTTGCTTCTTAGAGAGCTTATTTGTATGCATTTGGGGGTGATTAGATTGTCTACGTGGTATGGCTTTGTTTGTTTGTTGTTGGCAATGGGCTTTTTATCCCTTGGCCTAAAGCCTATTCATGATAAGAACATGTTTTGCCAATGATATGGGAGATAACCTTTGACTATATAATGGAGTCAAAGATGACAAGTTGGATAGATAATCTTTCATTTAGGAGTTCTAACTTTTCCTCCATAGATAATTAATATTAATATTGGTTGCAATCATTTCTTCATTTAATGTGCTTGTAGATGGTGTGAGACAAGACTACCCTTGATGGGATTAGGGAATATGATTAGGCTAATTAACCTTTCTTCTTTTAGTTAGTTCATTTTGGCAATGACCCATATCTGAACTCAATTTACTAACCCTATGCAATATAGTAAGATTCATTTCTTTCCGCTTAAATTCTTTATAGAACCTAACTTATATTTGTTTTTTTCCCCATACAAAGGAACCTCCAAAACAACCAAATCATCAAAAATAACCTTGGTGAACAGTTTTTGCCTGCCCTTTGATACTAAGAAATTCTGGAATATGGCTCACAGTTATGCCCAACACTACTTTATATTTTTTATTAACAAGCAACATGATGGATTGAGTACTATATACTAACTTTTATACATATAGAAAAATCAGCAATAACCACAACATCATATCCTGATGTTCATTTTGTTCATGGGCACAACTTTTTATTAACTAGGCAATGATGAATGTATAAAATTAAAAATATTACCTTATATTTTTGGGTAATAGGCAACATGATAAATTAAACACTATAATGTAAACTTTTGTGTGTACACAGATATATGCAAAAACACAACAGCCAACTATGATGTTACTTTTGTTACCATGCACTTACTTTTCGTTAAGTGGGAATGAATGCTTTTCTTCATTGGATGTAAATGAATGTATACAATTATGAACAACCATAATATTCTCTTTCGCTTTGTACTCAAAATTCCCATAACCATTTCTTGCATCAATTTCTTTTTAACCCGAGCGCAATGCACAAGGAAAATTTTAGTAAATTATTATAGTGGCGTTTAAAAGTTAAAAAAAAATAACTTCCTTCAAATCTTAAAAAAAATTCGAGAGTTTAGCTTCTGAACATTTGACTTAATAATTGATGCATGATTAAGTTCGAATCTCCTTTTCCTTAAATAAAAAAAAAATCAAGTTTAATCCCTTATATTCTTCAAATCTTAAAAGTCATTGAAACTTGAATACTTGATATCTCAAAATATTATTCTTTAATGCCATATCATTAAATTTGTCAAAGAAACATACACGTTATCATCACGTTATTGGTATGTCAGTATAATTGATAATTCAATTTAACGTTGTTAATAGTTGTACTTGATTTATTACAAATTATTAAAAAATGAGGTACATATGCTAACATACATTATGGTCAAGCACAAAAACTCTTAAATCATTCAAATATGAATATTATAAAGAGTAACTACAATTGGTAGACATTAGATGTAGAGAGATAAATGAAATTTTTTGCTCATAAAGTAATTAAAAGCTCAAAGAAGGTTATGTTCTACAACCATGGAAGGATTTGGGAAATGGGAAAGACAAGTTTGACATTTACAAAAGATTAATTGCCTAACAAAGAAAGACTATTAAGGCATAATAACAACATTAAAAGCTTTCTCAAATTTGATAAATTTAAGTAGAGTATGGGTATTGGTAATCAATGCTTGTTCTTTGCTTCTTAGAGAGCTTATTTGTATGCATTTGGGGGTGATTAGATTGTCTACGTGGTATGGCTTTGTTTGTTTGTTGTTGGCAATGGGCTTTTTATCCCTTGACCTAAAGCCTATTCATGATAAGAACATGTTTTGCCAATGATATGGGAGATAACCTTTGACTATATAATGGAGTCAAAGATGACAAGTTGGATAGATAATCTTTCATTTAGGAGTTCTAACTTTTCCTCCATAGATAATTAATATTAATATTGGTTGCAATCATTTCTTCATTTAATGTGCTTGTAGATGGTGTGAGACAAGACTACCCTTGATGGGATTAGGGAATATGATTAGGCTAATTAACCTTTCTTCTTTTAGTTAGTTCATTTTGGCAATGACCCATATCTGAACTCAATTTACTAACCCTATGCAATATAGTAAGATTCATTTCTTTCCGCTTAAATTCTTTATAGACCTAACTTATATTTGTTTTTTTCCCCATACAAAGGAACCTCCAAAACAACCAAATCATCAAAAATAACCTTGGTGAACAGTTTTTGCCTGCCCTTTGATACTAAGAAATTCTGGAATATGGCTCACAGTTATGCCCAACACTACTTTATATTTTTTATTAACAAGCAACATGATGGATTGAGTACTATATACTAACTTTTATACATATAGAAAAATCAGCAATAACCACAACATCATATCCTGATGTTCATTTTGTTCATGGGCACAACTTTTTATTAACTAGGCAATGATGAATGTATAAAATTAAAAATATTACCTTATATTTTTGGGTAATAGGCAACATGATAAATTAAACACTATAATGTAAACTTTTGTGTGTACACAGATATATGCAAAAACACAACAGCCAACTATGATGTTACTTTTGTTACCATGCACTTACTTTTCGTTAAGTGGGAATGAATGCTTTTCTTCATTGGATGTAAATGAATGTATACAATTATGAACAACCATAATATTCTCTTTCGCTTTGTACTCAAAATTCCCATAACCATTTCTTGCATCAATTTCTTTTTAACTCGAGCGCAATGCACAAGGAAAATTCTAGTAAATTATTATAGTGGCGTTTAAAAGTTAAAAAAAAAATAACTTCCTTCAAATCTTAAAAAAAAATTCGAGAGTTTAGCTTCCGAACATTTGACTTAATAATTGATGCATTATTAAGTTCGAATCTCCTTTCCTTAAATAAAAAAAAATGAAGTTTAATCCCTTATATTCTTCAAATCTTAAAAGTCATTGAAACTTGAATACTTGATATCTCAAAATATTATTCTTTAATGTCATATCATTAAATTTGTCAAAGAAACATACACGTTATCATCACGTTATTGGTATGTCAGTATAATTGATAATTTAATTTAACGTTGTTAATAGTTGTACTTGATTTATTACAAATTATTAAAAAATGAGGTACATATGCTAACATACATTATGGTCAAGTACAAAAACTCTTAAATCATTCAAATATGAATATTATAAAGAGTAATTACAATTGGTAGACATTAGATGTAGAGAGATAAATGAAATTTTTTGCTCGTAAAGTAATTAAAAGCTCAAAGAAGGTTATGTTTTAAAATATGGAAGGATTTGGGAGAGGGGAAAGACAAGTTTGCATTTAAAAAAGATTAATTCCCTAATAAAGAAAGATTATTAAGGCATAATAACAACATTAAAAGCTTTCTCAAATTTGATAAAATTTAAGTAGAGTATGGGTATTGGTAATCAATGCTTGTTCTTTGCTTCTTAGAGAGCTTATTCGTATGCATTTGGGGGTGATTAGATTGTCTAGGTGGTATGGCTTTGTTTGTTTGTTGTTGGCAATGGGCTTTTTATCCTTGGCCTAAAGCCTATTCATGATAAGAACATATTTTGCCAATGATATCGAAGATGACCTTTGACTATGTAATGGAGTCAAAGATGACAAGTTTTATAGATAATCTTTCATTGAGGAGTTCTAACTTTTCCTCCATAGATAATTAATATTAATACTGGTTGTGATCATTTCTTCATTTAATGTGCTTGTAGATGGTGTGAGACAAGACTACCCTTGATGGGATTAGGGAATATGATTAGGCTCATTAACCTTCCTTCTTTTAGTTAGTTCTTTTTGGCAATGACCCATATCTAAACTCAATTTACTAACCCTATGCAATATAGTAAGATTCATTTCTTTCCACGTATATTCTTTATAGAACCTAACTTATATTTGTTTTTTTCCCCATACAAAGGAACCTCCAAAACAACCCAATCATCAAAAACAACCTTAGTGAACAGTCTTTGCCTGCCCTTTGATACTAAGAAATTCTGGAATATGGCTCACAGTTATGCCCAACACTACTTTATATTTTTTATTAACAAGCAGCATGACAGATTGAGTACTATATACTAACTTTTATACATATAGAAAAATCAACAATAACCACAACATCATATCCTGATTTTCATTTCGTTCATGGGCATAACTTTTTATTAACTAGGCAATGATGAATGTATAAAATTAAAAATATTACCTTATATTTTTGGGTAATAGGCAACATGATAAATTAAACACTATAATGTAAACTTTTGTGTGTACACAGATATCTGCAAAAACACAACAGCCAACTATGATGTGACTTTTGTTACCATGCACTTACTTTTCGTTAAGTGGGAATGAATGCTTTTCTTCATTGGATGTAAATGAATGTATACAATTATGAACAATCATAATATTCTCTTTCGCTTTGTACTCAAAATTCCCATAACCATTTCTTGCATCAATTTCTTTTTAACCCGAGCGCAATGCACAAGGAAAATTCTAGTAAATTATTATAGTGGCGTTTAAAAGTTAAAAAAAAAATAACTTCCTTCAAATCTTAAAAAAAATTCGAGAGTTTAGCTTCCGAACATTTGACTTAATAATTGATGCATGATTAAGTTTGAATCTCCTTTTCCTTAAATAAAAAAAATCAAGTTTAATCCCTTATATTCTTCAAATCTTAAAAGTCATTGAAACTTGAATACTTGATATCCCAAAATATTATTCTTTAATGCCAAATCATTAAATTTGTCAAAGAAACATACACGTTATGTCACGACCCAATTCCTGGGCCATGACCGGCGCAAGAACCCAATGAGCATAGCTCACTAAGCCCAAGCAAGCCTAATTTCACTTACTTTATTCAATACATGCTCGTGTGAGGCATCCACACGTAATGCACCCCGTGTGCATTACAATGCCAACTAACCGTGACATATCCAGTCACACATACACACACACACCCTTTCCGGGAGTGGACACAGCCAAAGCACAATGGCATTTTTTAATCACAATATACATGCACTATGCCAGTCATGTATTTAGCAATTTACATTGCTTACACATTTACATTTATACCAGTCAGAAATAAACTTTAACAGTGTACATTACATGTACATAACCATCATACAAAACCCAAGACTTCCAGCGGAGACATGTACGATAAAATGACAACTAGTGAATGCCAGACACCTACCAGGAGATGGACTACTGTGATCCCGCGATCTAGGAATCTACAATCTCCTGATCTGAAAACATGAATTTTTTGAAAACGGTGAGTATAAAACTCAGTGAGCAAACATAAGATAGGAACAAGCCATAATATCAGGAAGGGTTAAAAATATGATGCATACATTTAGAACACATTCATTTTTATCCAATTTATTATCAACCCTTCCCCTCATTACAATTTAATTTATAATGAAGGAATAATCAATTTCATACAAATATACTCGAAGAAATGAACAATCACATATGCACACAACCACATATATCTGAGCACTCGCAGGCGTTACGTATCGCCGTCCCTGCAAGCCCCTGGATAACAAATCACATTTCACCAATGTTCACGAGTGATAGTTTCCAGGAATCGTGGGCGTTACGTTTCGCTGTCCCCATTTTGCTCAATTTTCAGAATTTATAGTAAATAGTGGGCGTTACGTATCGCCGTCCCCACTTTGCACACCATTTCAGGCCTGTGCATTTTCCTCTTCACACGTGCACGGTGGTAATAATTTCACAATACTTCTTAACAACACATATAAACATCATAACAATGTACACATTCAGCACAATTAAATTTCACCTCAATGAAATAATAATTCATGCTTTCATGCCAAACACATAATTTTATGCCTTCATGCATAATACGTAATTTCATCACATAAAATCATTTTTATCAAGGGCTTGTTCCCGGCACGTAATTTTTGTTTTAAAACTTTGAATAAATCATTTAATCATCTATTTCAATACAATGTGCATTCCCCAAATAATTTTGAAATGCAAGTTCACTCACCGTCTCACAAATCCGGATTTCGGATGCTCTCGGATTAAAAATCTTCAATCACGATTCCCTTGCCTTTTCCGGACTTCTCACCACCTTAACACAGAATAAAATTGAGAAATTACTATAATGCCCCCAAACTAATACAAATTAATTTAAATTGCTAACGTATGATACGCAAAGCCAAAAATGCGTCCGATTATCGCTTTAACGCGACATTGCCTAATTTCGACCGATTACTCGATTAATCGGCTATTATGTCCAATTTGGTTCTGAATTGGCCCATTCTTTTTTTTCTAATACTTTAATTCACCACAAATCATTCAATTAATGCCAATTTCAGCATTCACCATTTTCCATTTCTTTATGGAAAAATTCGGCCAATACAGTGCATTAGCACTGAAAATTTTCTACTACATTTTCACTTTAAATTGTCATTTTCTATTTTCTTTCATTTCAAATGAAATCATTTCATTTGAAATGAAACAATTTCTTCATGGTTTCTCTACACCCTAGGTTCGGTCAATGAAGAACAACCATGACACTCAATTTCTTTCTTCCATTTTTGTCCATAATCGTGCTTAACTACTCCTAAACACCAACATAGTTTAAATTCAATCCAATCCAACATCAAATCCATACTCATACCCATTTTTCAGAATTCATCCCATCATGATATCTCCATATTTAACCATAGAATTCAAGAACAAAAGCATAGATAGGGTAAATCACAAGCCAAAGTAAAGATTTATTACCTTTTTCAAGTGATTTCCTTTGAAAATCACACTTTTCCTTAAATTTCCACCTAGGTTTTGTGTTTTTCCTCTTTGTTCTTCTTTTCTTTCCTTCAATTCTGGTGGGTGCCGAATTTAGAGAGAGAAATGAGGGTTAAAGGCTGATTTTTATGCCTTAAATAATAAAATATAAAAGCTTGCCACGTGGCATCACGTAATTGGCCCGTTTTCTTTACTTTTTGACTTTTTCTTCAATTTATTCTCCACCATTTGAGTCATCAAGTCAACATCTGATCCAAGGTTGATAATGGCTGGAAATAATGGTTCTGGTGATGGAAAATTACGGTTTTGCCCCCGGGATGGTAAAATTACGATTTTGCCCCTATACTCCGAAATGTAGGGAGATTTCATTATTTTCACTGTCCAACCTCAAATATCACTAATATAAATCAATATTACCCAATTGGGGTAAAATCCTTTCAAAAAATTCACATTTAGCACTCCGGTGGCAAAATTACCATTTTGCCCTTGTGCTCCAAAAACATCGAAAATCACCATTTTACACTGCTAAACATCATTTTATGATTATGGGATCATAACTGTATGTCACATAATTATTTTTAGTCCACTGTGATCAAATCTTGGTTAAAAATCTCCATAAATCAACAAATGAGAAAATGACCGTTTTGTCCTTAACCGGTCAATCTTCTCGATTGACTCCAGACTGGACCTTGAACTCCGAATCACTATTCTGAGCTATTCTGTGGGTCTCAGAATTTTGAAATTCCCCTTAGAATTCCTATTAAACTAGGTTGAAGCTCGATTTAACTTAGTTGTACCAATAGGTACAATACCGGTTTTCTAACAACTTAGACAGGGTCTCACACTCTCCCCCACTAATAGAAATTCGGTCCCCGAATTTAAATTCAAAATAGAGTGGTTTACCTTTACATGTCGAAGAGGTGTGGATACTTTGTCCGCATTTCCTCCTCAGCTTCCCACGTTACCTCTTCGCTGGTGTGATTTTGCCACAACACTTTCACTGAAGCCACATCCTTTGATCGGAGCCTTTTGACTTGTCTGTCCAGAATAGCTACTGGTTGCTCCTCATAAGTCAAGTCATCTTGTATTTGAACGGTTTCATACCGTATCACATGAGAAGGATCTGGATTATACTTCCTCAACATAGACACATGGAACACAGGGTGAACACTCGAAAGGTCTGGTGGTAATGCCAATCGATATGCCACTACTCCGACCCTCTCTAAGATCTCAAAGGGTCCTATATACCGAGGGCTTAATTTCCCTTTCTTACCAAACCTCATTTCTCCTTTAGTTGGCGAGACTTTTAGAAACACATGGCCTCCCACCTGAAACTCCAAATCCCTGCGCCGGTTATCAGCATAAGACTTTTGCCTACTCTGGGCTGCAAGCATTCGTTGACGAATCATACGGATTTTATCAGTGGCGTCCTGCACCAACTCAGGCCCCAACAGTTTCCTTTCACCCACCTCTAGCCATCCAATGGGCGATCTGCACCTCCTTCCATACAATGCTTCAAATGGTGCCATTTGGATGCTAGTCTGGAAACTATTATTGTAAGCAAACTCCACTAAAGGTAAATACCGACCCCATTTGACTCCAAGGTCTATTACACATGCTCTCAACATGTCTTCCAAAGTCTGGATGGTTCGTTCAGACTGTCCGTCAGTCTGGGGATGGAAAGCGGTACTAAAATTCAACTTAGTGCCCAATGCTTCCTGCAACTTTTCCCAGAATCTACTAGTAAACTATGTCCCTCTGTCCGACACTATAGAAACAGGAATGCCATGCAACCGTATTATCTCATCTACATAAAGCTGGGCATACTGAGCAGCCCCATAAGTGATCTTGACCGGAAGAAAATGAGCTGACTTCGTCAACCGATCTATTATGACCCAAATCGAGTCATAACCCCCACTAGTTCGAGGCAAACCTGTCACAAAGTCCATGGCAATATGCTCCCACTTCCATTCGGGAACTGGTAATGGCTGTAGTAATCCTGCAGGCCTTTGGTGTTCGGCTTTAACTTGTTGACACACTAAGCACTTGGAGACAAACTCAGCCACATCTCTTTTAAGTCCTTCCCACCAGTACACTTCCTTTAAATCTTGATACATCTTTGTAGCACCTGGATGTATCACATAGGCTGCCATGTGAGCCTCCTCCAATATCTCTCTCCTCAACCCATCGATATCTGGCACATAAAGTCTGGTTCCATATCTCAACACTCCATCAATGCCTCTAGTAAACATCTTCTCCTTCTTTCCCTGAGGATCCTCTAAGACCGTAGTTACGAACTCATCTTTACCTTGTGCCTCTTTAATTCGGTCTATTAGGATAGGCCTCACCCTGAAATGAGCTAGCAGTGCATCTGCCTCAGAAACCTCCAAATGCACATCCATGTCTCCCAAGCTATGCATCTCCCTAACCAATAATCTCCTATCTGTGGAGATATGTGCTAGGCTACCCATCGACTTTCGACTCAGGGCATCTGCCACCACATTAGCTTTACCGGGATGGTAGAGAATAGTACAATCATAATCCTTCAGCAATTCCATCCATCTGCGTTGCCGCAAATTCAAATCCCTCTGCTGAAATATATATTTCAAACTTTTGTGGTCCGTATATATCTCACAAGTCTCACCATACAAATAATGTCTCTAGATCTTTAAGGCAAACACGATTGCTGCCATCTCTAAATCGTGTGCGGGGTAATTCTGTTCATGCCTTTTAAGTTGTCTTGATGCATATGCAATCACCTTCCCATGTTGCATTAACACGCATCCTAAACCAACCAACGAGGCATCACAATATACTGTATAACCCCATGTGCCCTGTGGTAGGCTCAACACTGGAGCTGTGGTGAGACATGTCTTAAGCTTCTCAAAGCTATCTTCACAAGTATTTGACCACACAAACTTTGTATCCTTTCGTGTCAACTTGGTCAGAGGGGCAGCTATTTTGGAGAAATCCTTAACAAAGCGACGATAGTAACCTGCCAACCCTAAAAAGCTCCTAATCTCCGTAACCGAGGTTGGCCTTGGCCATTTCTCCACCGCTTCGACTTTCTTTGGATCCACTTGTACCCCATCCTTAGAAACCACATGTCCCAAGAATGCAACACTTTCAAGCCAAAACTCACATTTGGAGAACTTGGCATATAATCGATGTTCTCTCAAAATCTGGAGCACTATCTTAAGATGCTGCTCATGCTCCTCTTGACTCCTCGAGTAGATCAGGATATCATCAATGAACACCACTACAAACTTGTCCAGGTAGGGTTTGAACACTCGGTTCATCAAATCCATAAAGGCTGCAGGGGCATTGGTAAGTCCAAACGACATTACCAAGAACTCATAATGACCATACCTGGTCCAAAATGTTGTCTTTGGCACATCCTCATCTCGGATTCTCAATTGATGATACCCAGATCGCAGATCTATTTTAGAAAAACACTGTGCCCCTTGTAACTGATCAAACAAGTCCTCTATTCTTGGGAGTGGGTACTTATTCTTCACCGTTACCTTATTAAACTGTCGGTAGTCAATGCATAATCTAAGTGACCCATCTTTCTTCTTTACGAACAACACCGGTGCTCCCCATGGTGAAACACTGGGGCGGACGAACCCTTTGTCTAGCAGGTCCTCCAACTGATCCTTGAGCTCCTTGAGCTCTGCCAGTGCCATCCGATATGGAGGTATAGATATGGGTCTAGTATCAGGGATCAAGTCTATGCAAAATTCAATCTCTCGCTCCGGAGGTAATCCTGGCAGTTCCTCAGGAAATACATCCACAAACTCATTCACTACCGACACTTGACTTATATCTCCGACCTCTGCTTGGTTATCCCTCACCACCGCCAGGTAACCTTGACAGCCCTGCCTCAATAACCTCCTGGCAGACATGGCAGATATCAAGTTGGTCGGAACATTACTTTTATCCCCTTGGATGCTAAATGATGGCTCATCCGAAAAATCAAATCTAACTATCTTATGGTAACAGTCTACACTGGCATGACAAGGTGACAGCCAGTCCATTCCCAATATCACATCAAAATCCAAGGTGTCTAACACCACTAAATTCACTAGGGTGTTCTTATCCTTAATTCGCACTATGCAAGACTGATATTCCCACTCAGCCACGAATGCCTCCTTCAGAGGAGTAAATACCACTAATTGTTCTTCTCTCCTAACACAGTCTCTACCCAATCGAAATGCAAAGCATGGAGAGATAAAAGAATGAGTCGATCCAGGATCAAACAATACTCTAGCATCCATATCACAAATGGAAAGAGTACCTGAAACTACTGCATTGGATGTCTGGGCATCCTGATGAGTTAAGGCATATACCCTTGCCTGGCCTCTTCCTGCAGAACTTTGTTGTCTAGACCCCGCTGGTCTACCCCGAGAAGAAGTACCAGCACCTCTACCTCGCGTTTCGCTAACCCCCTGGCCAGTTGAAACAGCTGCTGAAGAAGCAGACAAAGCTGACCGAGTAGAACCGCGAACTGAACCTTGCGATTGCTGAGCTGTCGGGCAGTTCCTCCAAATTTGTCCAGGCTGGCCACAGTTAAAACAAACTCCTGGAGCACGATAGCATCGTCCCCTATGTCGTCTCCCACAAGTATCACAGGATGGGATAACTTGACCACTCTGTCTGGAGTCCTGCGGCTGCCTCCTTCCGCTAAAAGTGTTCTGCCCCGATCCAACGCTGGCACTCGTCACATCACCTCCCCGTTGGGGAAACCTCGATCCCCTCTGTGGTCCTTGATGGCTAGAGAATGAACTTCTGCCATTGAAATCTCTACGGCCTTTATAACTCTCTGTTTTGGCCCTTTTTGCTACATCTCTTGCAGCCCTACTCTCGCTGGTCCTCATCTCAATCCTTTGAGCACAGTCTACTGTCGCTGAGTACGTATGGAAATCTCGGGAAGCCACAGCCTTAAATAATGGTTCCACCAGTCCATCCACAAACCTTTGGACTTTCATCTCCTCGGTGGAAACTAGATATGGTGCATATCGAGACAGCTGTGTAAACTTGATGTCGTACTCCGACACCGTCATGCCTGAAGTCTGCACCAATGCCTCGAACTCTATAGCTCTGGCACTTCGCACACTGTGCGATAAAAATCGATCCAGGAAGGCTGTACTGAATTCATTCCAGCTCAACGGTGCAGCACCTGTCGGCCTACCCCTTCGCAAAGAGTCGTACCATTCCTGTGCTACATCTTCCAGCTGAAAAGCTACTAGCTCCACTGATCTGGAACTAGAGCATCCCATAGCGTTACAAATCTTCTCCATCTTGTCCAAGAAAACCTGGGGTTTCTCTGATGCATCTGACCCCGTAAATGATGGAGGCTTGAGTTTCAGGAAGTCAGTGAGTGAAATCTCGACCTGACCTATGTCACTCTCGGGAGGTTGGCGGTCTGTCTGGCCTTGGGAACTAGGGGACTCTGGCTCCACATGCCTCCCTTCCATTACTTTCTGCATATCCTCCATTCGGGCTGCCATCATCTTTACAACCCGACTAACTCCCTGCAGACCCGTCGCCAAATCCTCAACAGTAACGCCTCTAGTAAGTGGCCTATCCGCCTCACCTACAGGCTGTCCATCCACTCTCCCACCCTCGGACGTATCTGCCCTCACTGGCCTAGTGACCCTACCACGTCTACCTCGACCTCTGCGGGTGGGTGCCCGTGGCCTATCGGTCATCTCAATGGGGACATCCTGCTCCCCCACTCGTCTCGAGGTGGCCCGTGTCTTAGGTGGCATTCTTACCTAGACAAGAGCAACACTAATTAATAAACACAATTACAAATAAGGTGGCTTCTATCATTGGGAATTTATGCGGTTTCTCAATTATGAAATGTGCCGCGGCTCACAGTTCATAATTAATGATCCCACAAAAAGACCCGACTCTCCGCTGGACTTGACCATAACACCCTAGGACCTAAACAACCTAGGGCTCTGATACCAACATTGTCACGACCCAATTCCCGGACCATGACCGGTGCAAGAACCCAATGAGCATAGCTCACTAAGCCCAAGCAAGCCTAATTTCACTTACTTTATTCCATACATGCTCGTGTGAGGCATCCACACGTAATGCACCCCGTGTGCATTACAATGCCAACTAACCGTGACATATCCAGTCACACATACACACACACACCCTTTCCGGGAGTGGACACAGCCAAAGCACAATGGCATTTTTTTATCACAATATACATGCACTATGCCAGTCATGTATTTAGCAATTTACATTGCTTACACATTTACATTTATACCAGTCAGAAATAAACTTTAACAGTGTACATTACATGTACATAACCATCATACAAAACCCAAGACTTCCAGCAGAGACATGTACGATAAAACGACAACTAGTGAATGCCAGACACCTACTAGGAGATGGACTACTGTGATCCCGCGATCTAGGAATCTACAATCTCCTGATCTGAAAACATGAATTTTTTGAAAACGATGAGTATAAAACTCAGTGAGCAAACATAAGATAGGAACAAGCCATAATATCAGGAAGGGTTAAAAATATGATGCATACATTTAGAACACATTCATTTTTATCCAATTTATTATCAACCCTTCCCCTCATTTCAATTTAATTTATAATGAAGGAATAATCAATTTCATACAAATATACTCGGAGAAATGAACAATCACATACGCACACAACCACATATATCTAAGCACTCGCAGGCGTTACGTATCACCGTCCCTGCAAGCCCCTGGATAACAAATCACACTTCACCAATGTTCACGAGTGATAGTTTCCAGGAATCGTGGGCGTTACGTTTCGCCGTCCCCACTTTGCTCAATTTTCAGAATTTATAGTAAATAGTGGGCGTTACGTATCGCCGTCCCCACTTTGCACACCATTTTAGGCCTGTGCATTTTCCTCTTCACACGTGCACGGTGGTAATAATTTCACAATACTTCTTAACAACACATATAAACATCATAACAATGTACACATTCAGCACAATTAAATTTCACCTCAATGAAATAATAATTCATGCTTTCATGCCAAACACATAATTTTATGCCTTCATGCATAATACGTAATTTCATCACATAAAATCATTTTTATCAACGGCTTGTTCCCGGCACGTAATTTTTGTTTTAAAACTTTGAATAAATCATTTAATCATCTATTTCAATACAATGTGCATTCCCCAAATAATTTTGAAATGTAAGTTCACTCACCGTCTCACAAATCCGAATTTCGGATGTTCTCGGATTAAAAATCCTCAATCACGATTCCCTTGCCTTTTCCGGACTTCTCACCACCTTAACACAGAATAAAATTGAGAAATTACTATAATGCCCCCAAACTAATACAAATTAATTTAAATTGCTAACGTATGATACGCAAAGCCAAAAATGCGTCCGATTATCGCTTTAACGCGACATTGCCTAATTTCGACCGATTACTCGATTAATCAGCTATTATGTCCAATTTGGTTCCAAATTGGCCCATTTTTTTTTTTCTAATACTTTAATTCACCACAAATCATTCAATTAATGCCAATTTCAGCATTCACCATTTTCCATTTCTTTATGGAAAAATTCGGCCAATACAGTGCATTAGCACTGAAAATTTTCTACTACATTTTCTCACTTTAAATTGTCATTTTCTATTTTCTTTCATTTCAAATGAAATCATTTCATTTGAAATGAAACAATTTCTTCATGGTTTCTCTACACCCTAGGTTCGGTCAATGAAGAACAACCATGACACTCAATTTCTTTCTTCCATTTTTGTCCATAATCGTGCTTAACTACTCCTAACACCAACATAGTTTAAATTCAATCCAATCCAACATCAAATCCATACTCATACCATTTTTCAGAATTCATCCCATCATGATATCTCCATATTTAACCATAGAATTCAAGAACAAAAGCATAGATAGGGTAAATCACAAGCCAAAGTAAAGATTTATTACCTTTTTCAAGTGATTTCCTTTAAAAATCACACTTTTCCTTAAATTTTCACCTAGGTTTTGTGTCTTTCTTCTTTTTTCTTCTTTTCTTTCCTTCAATTCTGGTGGGTGCCGAATTTAGAGAGAGAAATGAGGGTTAAAGGCTGATTTTTATGGCTTAAATAATAAAATATAAAAGCTTGCCACGTGGCATCACGTAATTGGCCCGTTTTCTTTACTTTTTGACTTTTTCTTCCATTTATTCTCCACCATTTGATTCATCAAGTCAACATCTGATCCAAGGTTGATCATGGCTGGAAATAATGGTTCTGTTGATGGAAAATTACGATTTTGCCCTCGGGATGGCAAAATTACGATTTTGCCCCTATACTCCGAAATGTACTGAGATTTCATTATTTTCACTGTCTAACCTCAAATATCACTAATATAAATCAATATTACCCAATTGGGTCAAAATCCTTTCAAAAAATTCACATTTAGCACTCCGGTGGCAAAATTACCATTTTGCCCTTGTGCTCCAAAAACATCGAAAATCACCATTTTACACTGCTAAACATCATTTTATGATTATGGGATCATAACTGTATGTCACATAATTATTTTTAGTCCACTGTGATCAAATCTTGGTTAAAAATCTCCATAAATCAACAAATGAGAAAATGACCGTTTTGTCCTTAACCGGTCAATTTTCCCGATTGACTCCAGACTGGACCTTGAACTCCGAATCACTATTCTGAGCTATTCTGTGGGTCTCAGAATTTTGAAATTTCCCTTAGAATTTCTATTAAACTAGGTTGAAGCTCGATTTAACTTAGTTGTACCAATAGGTACAATACCGGTTTTCTAACAACTTAGACAGGGTCTCACACGTTATCATCACGTTATTGCTATGTCAGTATAATTGATAATTTAATTTAACGTTGTTAATAGTTGTACTTGATTTATTACAAATTATTAAAAAATGAGGTACATATGCTAACATACATTATGACCAAGTACAAAAACTCTTAAATCATTCAAATATGAATATTATAAAGAGTGACTACAATTGGTAGACATTAGATGTAGAGAGATAAATGAAATTTTTTGCTCGTAAAGTAATTAAAAGCTCAAAAAAGGTTATGTTCTACAACCATGGAAGGATTTGGGAGAGGGGAAAGACAAGTTTGCATTTAAAAAAGATTAATTGCCTAACAAAGAAAGACTATTAAGGCATAATAACAACATTAAAAGCTTTCTCAAATTTGATAAAATTTAAGTATAGTATGAGTATTGGTAATCAATGCTTGTTCTTTGCTTCTTAGAGAGCTTATTCGTATGCATTTGGGAGTGATTAGATTGTCTAGGTGGTATGGCTTTGTTTGTTTGTTGTTGGCAATGGGCTTTTTATCTCTTGGCCTAAAGCCTATTCATGATAAGAACATATTTTGCCAATGATATCGGAGATGACCTTTGACTATGTAATGGAGTCAAAGATGACAAGTTTTATATATAATCTTTCATTGAGGAGTTCTAACTTTTCCTCCATAGATAATTAATATTAATACTGGTTGCGATCATTTCTTCATTTAATGTGCTTGTAGATGGTGTGAGACAAGACTACCCTTGATGGGATTAGGGAATATGATTAGGCTAATTAACCTTCCTTCTTTTAGTTAGTTCTTTTTGGCAATGACCCATATCTAAACTCAATTTACTAACCCTATGCAATATAGTAAGATTTTTTTCTTTCCGCTTATATTCTTTATAGAACCTAACTTATATTTGTTTTTTTCCCCATACAAAGGAACCTCCAAAACAACCCAATCATCAAAAACAACCTTAGTGAACAGTCTTTGCCTACCCTTTGATACTAAGAAATTCTGGAATATGGCTCACAGTTATGCCCAACACTACTTTATATTTTTTATTAATAAGCAGCATGATGGATTGAGTACTATATACTAACTTTTATACATATAGAAAAATCAACAATAACCACAACATCATATCCTGATTTTCATTTTGTTCATGGGCATAACTTTTTATTAACTAGGCAATGATGAATGTATAAAATTAAAAATATTGCCTTATATTTTTGGGTAATAGGCAACATGATAAATTAAACACTATAATGTAAACTTTTGTGTGTACACAAATATCTGCAAAAACACAACAGCCAACTATGATGTTACTTTTGTTACCATGCACTTACTTTTCGTTAAGTAGGAATGAATGCTTTTCTTCATTGGATGTAAATGAATGTATACAATTATGAACAACCATAATATTCTCTTTCGCTTTGTACTCAAAATTCCCATAACCATTTCTTGCATCAATTTCTTTTTAACTCGAGCGCAATGCACAAGGAAAATTCTAGAAAATTATTATAGTGGCGTTTAAAAGTTAAAAAAAAATAACTTCCTTCAAATCTTAAAAAAAATTCGAGAGTTTAGCTTCCGAGCATTTGACTTAATAATTGATGCATGATTAAGTTCGAATCTCCTTTTCCTTAAATAAAAAAAATCAAGTTTAATCCCTTATATTCTTTAAATCGTAAAAGTCATTGAAACTTGAATACTTGATATCCCAAAAAATTATTCTTTAATGCCATATCATTAAATTTGTCAAAGAAACATACACGTTATCATCACGTTATTGCTATGTCAGTATAATTGATAATTTAATTTAACGTTGTTAATAGTTGTACTTGATTTATTACAAATTATTAAAAAATGAGGTACATATGCTAACATACATTATGGTCAAGTACAAAAACTCTTAAATCATTCAAATATGAATATTATAAAGAGTAACTACAATTGGTAGACATTAGATGTAGAGAGATAAATGAAATTTTTTGCTCATAAAGTAATTAAAAGCTCAAAGAAGGTTATGTTCTACAAACATGGGAGGATTTGGGAGAGGGGAAAGACAAGTTTGCATTTAAAAAAGATTAATTGCCTAACAAAGAAAGACTATTAAGGCATAATAACAACATTAAAAGCTTTCTCAAATTTGATAAAATTTAAGTAGAGTATGGGTATTGGTAATCAATGCTTGTTCTTTGCTTCTTAGAGAGCTTATTCGTATGCATTTGGGGGTGATTAGATTGTCTAGGTGGTATGGCTTTGTTTGTTTGTTGTTGGCAATGGGCTTTTTATCTCTTGGCCTAAAGCCTATTCATGATAAGAACATATTTTGCTAATGATATCGGAGATGACCTTTGACTATGTAATGGAGTGAAAGATGACAAGTTGGACAGATAATCTTTCATTGAGGAGTTCTAACTTTTCCTCCATAGATAATTAATATTAATACTGGTTGCGATCATTTCTTCGTTTAATGTGCTTGTAGATGGTGTGAGACAAGACTACCCTTGATGGGATTAGGGAATATAATTAGGCTAATTAACCTTCCTTCTTTTAGTTAGTTCTTTTGGCAATGACCCATGGCTTTCTTTCCAAGCATGGTTATAGGTTGTTGAGAAGCAAACTCCGATGAAGTCAACCTTTTTGTTGCCAGCCAAATTTTTTTATTAAGAAGATGATTAGTGCCCAAGCAAACAAATAAATATTGGGCTTTTTGAGAGAAAAAAAATTAATTGAAAAGGAATTAAGGTAAATAAAAAGAAAGGTAAAGTACTTTCTTTCCATGCTTAATGAATTTGGTTGGTAGACTTGGCTTCAAGGTGCTAAGACCTTGGAAATAATGGTGTGAAGCCAAGTGAAAAGTGGTTGTTGGTTTCTTGGCAACAAGTTGTAATCATCTTATGGTGTTGTAACTTGTTATTATTACATTTGATGATGATGCAATGATTAACTGTTGCTTTTATTAGCATTGGCAATAATGGAAATGTATTGTCGAGTATCTTTGCCTTGATAATAGCCATGGATGATTCTCTGATCTTGGCAAGAAACTTGCAATGAAGATGATCGTTGAGATCTTGATAACAATATCATATGTTCTACATTGAGATCTTGATAACAATATCATTTGTTCTATCTTTGGTGATGTTGGTGAATTTTAAAGAGGTAAATAAGTCATTGTTGGCATCTCAACTAATGAAGACTTTTGCTAACAATGAATTTGGCTAACCTTTTGGATCTTTAACTAAATGACACAACATCTTGAATAAGGCAAATGCCAGATGATGATCTTAGTAGTGGTCTTTGAGACGTGGAATGCATTGCAAAAGAATGTTAAGTGCTATTAGTACCTATTGCATGTCTTGGTGGTATCATTGTATTTAAGGGATTTTTATTAGAATCTTGACAACATTATATGAGTCATAAAGAGTTGTATTTGGATCTTGCCTTATAAGGGACTACCTCAATGACGACCATACTATTGGATGTATAATAAACAAGAGTAGAGCAAGAGTCTGTTATTTGAAGGCTACCTTAGCAATGATTGTTTTGTAAAATATTAAGTGTAGATTGTATGAGCTTGACCACCCATAATAACCTTAACTTGACTTTCTCGACTTATACCTTCAGACTCAAGGAAAAAACCTACATCAACAGCCAATGGAGGTCCAAATTGGTTCTCTTCGACATACAAATGAATTTCAGATCTATCATCCCATTTCTTGAACATTTCAATAATAGTAGCACATCAAATCACCATTTCATTTTTAGCCATAATAGACATATTAATAGATTTACTATGCTTGTAAACTTGACATATTAAATCTATCCAAGAGAACCTATCAACACCAATATCCTTGACAACTCTTTGTTCATCACCATAATGAAATATAAGCTTGTGCATCATTCCACCAATCTAAATTTACATACAATATTATAAAATTAAATAAAAAACTTTTATAGATAAACACTTATTTAAAATAATAAACAAAAATAAAAAATCAAAATAATTACAATTTTAGAGCCAAAATACAAAAGTTACCAAGCATAGCTAAACTAAAATGTTGACAAGTAACAATGATCTAAACCCATCTTCAAAGAAAAAAATAACCATAAACTCATTCTAAATTATACTCTAGACCTTTTAAACATTGGAATACAAGATTTAAAAATTCAAAAAAAGACATTAGATTCTTACATGAATACATATTTCCATACGCTATAAAGACACTAAAATTAAATAATGTTAGATTGATCACATCAACAAAAATAATCAAAAGCAAAAACTATTAGTAAACTCCATATATATAAATATATATAAATTATCGACAACAATTTGATTAGCCTTTTGAAGAACAATTCATATCACCTAAATAATTCATAACCCATTTTTCTGGTTTGGCTAAATAATCCATATCACCTAAAACTTTTGAAGCATAGGCATATATGTTCCTTGAGTTCTTTGAGTTGGTCAAAAGACAATCAAATAGAGATCCATCACATATTTAGATGGAAAAATCAAATTGTTGATAGCCTTGCAAATGATGATGTGCAACGACAAACTAATATCCTTAATGTTTTTTATTAAAGGATGTTGAAAGTTTTGTTATCTAGTATATGGGCAGGACTTAAAGTGTGTTTTGTGTTTCATGAGATGGTTGAGGTCTCTCCTGATGTCTTGTTTGTTTGGTTGAAGGTTTCTACGTTTCTTTCCAAATAAAGGGCATCTTGGACTTCATCTATCATGTTTGGTTAGTGAGCATGTGTTTTTAAACTTTGATTCTACTTGATGAACTATTGATTGTGTATCACTAGATGTAGAATTCTAGGTTCTAGTGAGAGAAATACATTAGGTGTCCTATTGCAATGAGTTTGATGATTGTACTTATATGTTTTTGTGTATAAATTTTATGTGCAAATATTAAGATGAGGTTATGGATTGATGCTACTGCCGCTTTGTTTATTTTGTACTCTAAGGCCTTAATTTTTTTATTGTTATAAGAAATGTCCATAACAATCCAAAGTCAAGTGTTGCTTTTGTATTTGCTCTAAGGAACATTTTATTCCCTGTTTCAATAATAAAATGCTCAACTTTCCAAAAAAAAAAAAAACAACCATGTAACATGGCAATGAATGCTGAAATGATTTAAATTGTTGTGAATACTTTTTGTTGCTATTGAATGGAATAGGTGTATGCTGAGATAGGTCAGTGTATAGGGCGTAATTATGAGGGACATGCTGCTAGTTTTTGCTCAACTTAGAATTGGTTCATAAGTTTGAAAAGTATGCCCATGTCTTGACTATGTGCATAAACCAAAAAATTAGAGGAAATTGTGAAAAATAGCCCTCCTCATAAGGTGATTTAAAAAATAACCACCCCATAAAGTTATCTGTTTCTAGCCAAAAAGAAGCATGAGTAGACAAAAATGCCATTAAAAAACATCGTGGCAAATTAAACTCCCAATATCTCCCTCCCGCCATAGAGGAAGTAGAAATAAATGCTCAGCTGTTTGAGCTCGCTTATTTTTCTCTCTCAACTCTCTAAACTGTATCAACTCTGTCAACTCTCCGTTAAGCACCATTGTCATTAGCTCTCTTAGGTCTCTGAACTGTATGAGCTCTGTCAACTTTGTGTTGAGCACCATCGTCATCGTGTTGTGGTTTATCTCTCAGCATCTGGCCATATTGTGATCGATAAACAGAGCCTATAGCAGAGATGATATCAAGGTATGTTATTGGGTTTATTGCTACAACATATAAATTTGTGAAACTTTTTGTGTAAATTAGAATACAGATTAGAAACATTGCACAGAGTTGTTACATGCCATGCATCTATAAAGCAGATGGCGTGTAAAAAAAATATTGAAATAACATGTGTTAGCACATGGCGTGTGACATTTTTATATAACATAGCATGTAACATGTTGTGAACATAAATTTGTGAAACTTTTTGTGTAAATTAGAATACGGATTAGAAACATTGCATAGAGTTGTTGCACGCCATGCATCTATAAAACAAATGGCGTGTTAAAAAATATACTAAAATAATATGTGTTAGCACATGGTGTGTAACATTTTTATATAACATAGCGTGTAACATGTTGTGAACATGGCTTGTAACAAATTTTGAACTTGTGTGTAACATTTTCAGACATGGCATGTAACATTTTCTAAACATGGTGTGTAACATTTTTTAAAAATGGCGTGTAACAACATGATTGACAAATTTTTGAACACGGCATGTATTGTGTAAAATGATTGACAAATTTTTTTTATTTTCAAAATTTAAGTGGGGTTCCAATTTTATGACTTGTGATAAGACATGGTGGTTAGTGGGTGGATGACATTTACAAGGGTGGTGAGTCACGAATGCGGAGGGCTATGAGTGATTTGTCGTTTGTGGCCTTGATGAAGCTGGTTGAAGATGTTGTTGGGGTAAACTCAGAAATTGATGAGATTGAGTTACATACATTGATCAATACACTCGGAGGGCTATCACGCCCAATTATCAAGGATAATGAGGATGTTGCATTAATTCTGCTAGAACAGAGGAATGTGCCAGCTATGTATATCAGCATTAAGGGACGCCAAACAAATGTGATGTCACATGAAGAAGCTAAACAACATGGTAATCAACTCAATCAAAATGAGATTTACAATGCTTCACATATATCACAACATTCGGTCTGTAACCCACAACAATGGCAATTCAGGTATGCACAAGAGTTTGTACAGCCCGGTAGACAGATGACATTCGCAGAACAGTTGGCTGCACAATTCCGATTAGGATGTGCATCAAACTAATTAGTTGCTTCCGTCCAAGAAATGTAACAATTGGGTGAAATGTAGAGTGTATAATGCCATTTTCAAATGAGAATACGATAGTTAAGTACAACACTATGACGTTGGAGGGTGACACTGTGACGTTGGAGGATAATACTACATCTGAAAAGGAAAATGAGGATTTGTTCCCTGTCAGTGAAGATAGATTTGATGACAATTCAGATGATGGGCTTGATGAATGGGATCATGACAGTTCAGACAATTACTAGCTTTATGATAATGACATCCAATTTGCAATATTGTTGAAGGCAAAATGGAACCTGTTTGAGGTGTTGATGTAGGAGATGTTTAGTGTGATGACCCCATATACAATAACCTCATTGCTGGTGAGAACAGGATTTGTTCCCTTGATACATTGCTTGATGACAGTTATCAAGAAAAAAGAGATGCAAGGATATCTCGTACATGGCTAATTGTAGGTGTAGAAAGGTTTTCCTTCCAAACAATTACCATTGAGAAGTCGACATGTGCCGATGATCGCTTATACAAAGGAAGAATGTTTTCCTCGAAGGCCGAGTTGAAATGAGCTCTGAACACGTTGGCTTTAAAAGAGCAGTTTGGGATAAGAGTAAAAGTTCATGTAAAGGTTATTATGAGGTTGGTTGTAAGGACAAAGCATGCAAGTTTAATGTGCGCACAACGAAGTTACCTGACGGAGGAGAATATTGGCAAGTTCGGACGTTCCACAAAGTACACAAATGTACTATTGATGGTTTGCAAGGGTGATTTCCAACTGCAAGTGCAAAGATAATTGGTGAACTTATGTCACACCAGCTTAAAGCTAATGGAGTAGTATTAAGACCTAAGGACATAATTGGTGAGATGAGGGTTCAGTGGGGATTGGAATGCTTGTATGGTAAGGCTTGGTAAGCAAAGGAGTATATGTAGAGGCTTGTTTTTGGTCCTCTAGAGGAATCATTTCAACTACTACCCTCGTATTTTTATATGTTGGAATAAAAAAATCCTGGCACAGTCACTGCAGTGGCTACTAATGAGGCAGAAAAATTCAAATATTGTTTCTGGTCGTACGTGGCTTGTATTTGAGTCTTTAGGGATGTAATGTGTCCTATGGTTACAATTGATGCAACACATCTGAAAGGCAAGTTCAAAGGTGTTTTGCTTGTCCCTGTATGCAAAGATGAGAACGAGTGCATATATCTAGTTGCGTTTGGCATCGGCCATGTTGAGGACGAAGAGTCATGGACGTGGTTTCTTAGCAAGCTACGTGATGCGGTTGGTTATCCTAAAAACAATATATTCATTTCTGATCAGTATCTTGGCATTAAGAAAGTAATCCAAAATGCTTACCTAGAAGCGAACCACGGTTTATGCGGTTACTACTTGAAGAAAAACTTTAAAAACAAGTTCAAGCGCAACGATGTTTCTATGATTTTCACCCTTGCTCGAGATTGCTATAAGGTTTCCAATTTCAACCGACATATGAACTAGCTCAAGCAGATTCACGCAAGAGCCCATGCTGACCTTATGAGAATAGGCCTTGAGAGATGGACATGTGCATATTCACTAGTAAGGCGATACCAAATGATGACATCCAACATTGCAGAATGTGTTAACTCATGCTTGAAGCATGCAAGACAAATGCCAATCACTGTTTTGATGGAGTTCATCAGAGACATGTTCCAGCCTTAGTTCCATGACCGGTGCAAGGAAGCCGTCAAGGTGACCTCACCCCTTAGCCCTTGGGTTGCGAGGCAGTTGATCAAACGGTTCAATGAGGCACATCGCTTTGTAGTTAAGCTTATCAATTGAGTGAAGTTCGAAGTTAAAGACGGGAAGATGGACGGACTTGTAAACCTATCCAGGAAGTCATGCTCATGTTGTGAGTTCTAAACAAATTTACTACCATGCAGCCATGCCATTGCAACAATAAGGTCGGAATATCTTTATTTCTTATTTGATCCTTATTTGACATAGCATTTACATTGTGCTTGAAGATTGAGTTCATTGTATTTTTTAGTAAATGCAAACGTGAAGCCATTGAATTATGCGCTGACTTGCACAAGACAACCATTTTGGTGGAGGGTTAAGCAGGGTCCATTGGCATGATAGGGCATCCTAGTGAGTGGGACATCCCCCTACATGTGAAACAAATTGTCGTTTTGGCACCACCTTGGCAAGGCCAAGCAGGAAGACCTAGAAGGAAAAGGAATTCATTAGTTGGAAGGCAATCGAGCATGGAGATATTTGCAATACAAGAGGTACAGTCATAACAGACAGAATTGCCCATCCCTATTTGCAATTCCATCCACAAATCTGGCACCATCTCCAAGTCAATCAACATCTCCACAAGTGCGTCAATCGAAAGCATGTTCAAGTTGCAGACAAACCGGTCACACATTCAACAACTGTCCAATACGAAGGACAATGCTTGAAAATGTACGGTGTGTTGTGGATGAAGATAGCTTATCGGCCTAACTAAATGTGTAACCCATGTGCAATACCTTTCTCACAATATCCTCTTGCAGTATCTTACATTTATTCATATTTTTGTGTTTGTTAGTTTCCTCTTGTAGATGAGTCTTTATTTTTTTTATTAATTTTGTAGATATATTATTTTATTATTCATTTCATTTTGTCTGTAGTTTTGAACACTGAATAGACTTGCGAAGTCCCTAGACTGTTACCCCTTTTCTCACATTTTATTACCATTTGTGTTAAACAATTAATGAATTAATTTAATTCCTTTCTATTTTATTTGATTTAACCTTTTATGTTCTTACAATCAAATCTCCTAAGACATATAAAATTAAATTAATTCATCTAACTTTAGTAGCTTTCTAAATCCTAATATTCAATTTTGTTTGTCATTTTTTAATTACAACGTTTATTTTATCTTATTAATACCTCCATATAAAACTTTAAGCAAATCACTTGACAAAATAAAAATAATATTGTAACAAGGAGTTTACTTCAGAGGATGCAAGTATAGAAAGAGAAAATTTTTGACTAATTAAAAATATATCACATGGAATTTAAGATTAAAACACATGATTTGACTGAACAAATTTAAAAAATTTATAGATCATCCATTCAAATTTCATCTCTCAATCATCATAATTATTTTTTATTAAATTAAAACATTTTAAAAATAAAATCAAATTATTATCACCAATTAAGTTTCAAAAACTCATCAATCATTCAACTAAAATTCATATATGAATCATTACATTTATTACTATTAGATTAAAATAATTTATAGATAAAATCAAATAAATTAAAGTCTTATTAAATTGAATATAGTGTTTTATTTTAAAAAAATTGAAATATAAGGAACAAAATGAACAAAAAATATATTATGCTAAGCTAATAAAAGAAATGCCAAATGGCAGTTTTCATCACGAAATCATCTGGTGTGGGGGTTGAGATTAGGCTGTAATTGGTAGATGTCAATGACATCTTTTGATGACATGTTGAGTTGTTGCAAATATTCGTAGTGACATGCTAAGTGCATGCAGACTTCTGTGGTGACACGCTGAGTTGTTGAAGCATTGTGGGGTGACACAGCACGCCTCAATTGTGGTGACATGCGAAGTGCAGGCAAACTTCTATGGTGACACATTGAGTTGTTGAAAATACTTGTGGTGACATGCCAATGCATGCAGACTTCTATGGTGACACGTTGAGTGAAAGCAGATACTTGTGGTGACACCCCAAGTGCATGCAGAGTTTTGCGGTGACATGCTGAATGGATGCAAATACTTGCAGTGACACACGAAGTGCATGCAGACTTTTGTGGGACACGCTGAGTTGTTGTAGATACTCGTTGTGATACGCCAAGTGCATGCAGACTTTTGTGGTGACATGCTGATTTGTTGCAAATACTCGTTATGACACACCAAATACATGCAGACTTTTGTGGTAACACACTGAGTGGATGCAGATACTCGTGGTGACACGCCAAGTGCATGCATACTTCTGTGGTGACACGCTGAGTTGATGCAACATTGTGGGGTGACACGCCATGCCCCAATTGGGTGACACGCCACGTGGTTGCAGTATTAATTTAAATTTACTTAAGCTTCTGAGATTTATAAACATTATGTTTGAATTGAGAAAGAAAAAGTAATGGGAAAGCAAAGTATAAAATGTACGAATATTATTAAAATTAATAAAATTAATTGTCTAAACAAAAAAAATGATGTACAGACAAAGGTCGATATGTTTAGGGTTCGCTCTCACAATTGTTGAAAAAAATTTTGAGAGCGTATTGGTGAAGCATATTTGCAATCATATTCTGCTTAACTCTAATCAATTCTGATTGCAAAATATCATCAATGTACCCTATCATGAACATAACGCAGCTGACACTATCATTCTGCCAATGCACTTTAGCTTTTGGCAAATGAATTTTCAATGGCATTGGTGTTAAATCTCGTGTCTTCCTTCGTGTTTTGTTGAAGTAACCGACTTGGTGGCAGATGATTGGTAGCATTGTTATAAGGGGTGTCATTTGAGCCACACGCACTCCATTATCCTTAGTAGCTAAAGTTCTTATGAAGTCGTCCACCTTGATCGTCCACCTTACCAAGTTGATCTTCGCTACCACCCAATGCCCACCCATATTGCAAAATGTGAGGATGAAATCGACATCTTGTCATTTTTTGCCATATGTCGGCCCTTCACCTTTCACATACCCTCACAACTCATCTGTAATTTTCATGGTGGACCAAGCATCTTTAGTTAGAAATGTAAAGTGTAGCATATGGATGGTGTCTTGTGAAGCATGTATACATTAGCTTACACTTAATGCAGTAAATAACTTACTATTTTCAAATTGAAAATTTTTCAAATAAACTTACGAAGAATATCATGTCAACCACGCATGCACAGGTAGTGTACAGCTTTGACTTCGGCCCTATCATCCGCTTATAGAGTACGTTGAGGCATGCATATATATGTTCACTACTCATTTCTTCTTTGGGATCCTCTAATGTTGTGAAAAATTCAGCACATTGATCCTTTAAGATCCCGACGTTATGCTTGCATATGTAATAGAATGAATTTGAAAAGCCCTGGTGGATAAATGTTTAATTAAAAAACAATATTTGCAATGTTATTTATGAGCTTACTTCGCACACTCGTCTTTCTTGGAAGCATCATATGCTTCCACCATTGAGCTATTTAGATCCCAACGGCTCAATGAAAGGTCTACGTATGGGCTTGCCATGTACTTGCTAGCCATTTTGACCCATGCCTGCTCAGTAGGTCTGAAATTAATGTTGCACGATGATGGACATTAGATGCCTCTGATGACGACAATCGTAAGCTGCTGGCTTAGGAGTGCTGTGAGGACGATGGTCCCCTTCAAACACGACTAATGTAAGGTTCCCATCCCCTTCTACTGCTACCTTGGCTAATGCATCAGCCTCAAGAAGATGTTCTTTTTCAACCATGATCGAGTGAAGGTCCCCCTCCCCTCTTGCAGATGCATTGATAACCAGATCAGCCTCAAGAACATGGACTCTTTCGGCATCATCTTATTGAAGGGTTATATCCCTTGCCACAGGATCATCTCCGTCAGCCCCAACAACATCATCGTGAATGTTAACACCAGGTTCATCATGCTACCCATCATTAATAGCATCATCGTGGTCCTCACTAGTATCGTGAGATGGAAGACCCTACAGAACGAGACAAACGGGAAAATCCATTAACTCATAAAATACCACAAACCATAAACCGAGAACAAAAAATATAACTAACCCTACTAAACATAAACGACCAATAGATAAGCAAAGATTGAATATTGTACTTGTGATTTCAAGCGCTCTAGAATCCGAGCAACAACACGGTCTTCAAACGTTTGTATTGCTAGAGTCAATGATTGAATTGAAGCCTTCAGCTTCGATATGTTGTTTTTATACCGATGCATAAGTCATCGCAGCTGACACTTCGTGACTACTCCATCATTGACACTTGTGGAATCGGTCAATTGCAATAACATATATTACTGTGTTAATGTGTAATCATATATGGAATTGTTGAACATTAACCATTAGAACCCTAAAATCCTTATCGACAGCTCGTTACCATTGTGCAATTGAGTAGGACCGATTGGTGGTTGAGGAGCTGTTGTCGCCTCCTTTAACTGCAATGATAGAAATTATTATGTTACTCGATAAACATATACAAAAATGTTGAACACAAACTATTACAAATGATCTTATCAACGGCTCGTTAGCACTGTGCATATGAGGAAGAGCTCTCAGTGGTTGAGGAGCTATTGTCGCATGGTCCAACTATAAACACAGACATGTTAGTTGATAATCACATATGGAATTGTTGAACACAAACCTTTAGAATCGTCCTTACCAGTTGTTCACTGCCATTACCATGGTAGTCCTCTTCCTCCATCAACTCAAGGCCTGGCAGCCCATACTCTAAAGTAACGATGGTGCGCCTCCGTTTCATATCCTTGCTGGCTCTTTTGTCCTTTAAGTTCCTTCTCTTTTCCCTCGCACCTAAACCCCAATCCGCCTGATCCTCCATGTGCCCTATTGGCATATACTAGTGGCCCTCAGATAACGGGACATCAATGTCCACAAAATACTCCTTGCTAGCCTCATTTAGGGTAGGCTCCAATGTCTCGATTGCCTACAATTGCAAAATAGGGAAGGTGATTAAATTTTAGGGAAAATTATTATAGAAATGCATAGTAAAAATTAGTAGTTGTTCACTCACCTGCTAAGATGACTCTAACTTCTCAATTGCTTTGTAGAAGTCTTTCGGCTTCTAATTGCATTGCCATTTCAACATACGTGGGTAGACGTCTTTTAGAGCAGAGAGGGCAACTATTTTTTGAAAGACCGGAATTGCCTTCATTGCCCAGAACTACAAGTCAAATATAACATTGTTAGACCATAAATGATAAATGAGTGCAACCATAAATTTTTAAGTCAAAAGGAAACTAATAAATGTTAAGTGACAGTACTCGTATCACCCACGTGAATCCGTAAATGTTGTAGCGTAAACGAGTAGTCGACGGCAAGTTTGAGGCATGCACTTAGAACCTTTTTCAAAAGGTAGTCCTTGGTCAGCCTCCAAACATAGTGACCCCATGGGTAGGCATTCCAGGAGTTGATGTCCTTCACCAATGACAATAGCCAAGCCATCACCTGTCTACAGTAGTCTTGACCAAATAAAATGTTATTCACAATCAAGACAAGTGCCATCTTGGTCACGTTGCCTGGTCACTGAAATCTGCCCTACATAATGTATTAAGCAACTCTTGTAGCTTAACGTTTTGTTGCCTGTTTCAGTATCTAGCATGAATTTCATCTACAACAACCTCGTACAATTGTGTAAACACATCGGACATTGGACCAAACTTTAGTCTGGTGATAAGGCAGAACTTTTGTTTCGATATTCGCGCTTTGTTCTTGCCAATGGCAAACCATAGCTCGTGCTCCATTGATTTTGTTGCATTGATTCGACGAAACATGATGTTATACAGGAAACCAGCGCTAAAATAGCCTTGTGGATATACGTCCAGCGACATTTCGAAACACATACGCTTGACTGCATCGCACTCTCCTTTTTCTTAGAAAGTCTTGTTGATGTAATGCAGTTACGACCACTTACAGTGGGTGTTGATAGCGACATTGAACGCCCACTTCTCCCTCAACACAAGCAGCAAACTATCAAGGTCCTCTTACTGTCTATACTACATCTGCAAAACATGGCACACATGCACAAGTGAGTTAACCCATAATGTGGAAACAAGGTACATTGAAGAAAGAAATAAATGTTGTTACACACCATGCATATCAAGTCAAATGTGGTGACACATCATGCATTAGTGTCGTGACACGCTATCACAGCCCAAAACTCGGGCCATGACCGACGCATGGACTCGTTGGACATAGCCCACCAAGCCCATGCAAGCCTATTCCTATGATCCTGCTCATCAATTTCTTCATTCATTCATAAGATCACATTTCATAATTCTCAACAGTAAGTATCTGAATATTATACTATGAAAACCAAATGTTTACATTTGTATTATCCCAAAATAATGTTGCCTATTGCCAACTCATTGCGGCAATATTACTCATAATAAACATATTGTTTATGACATGTATCTTAGCAGATTACATCACGTATATGTATTCACAGACCAACTGACACTTAACTTTTAGCGGAGTGACCAGGGAGAAGGTACAGCTATTAGATGCCAATATACCTACCAAAAATGATAATTCTACGAGGACACCTCTATCTAGGTCCCAACTGTCTCCGAATCTGAAAACATAAAGTTTAAAAATGTTAGTATAACATAGTGAGTGAACATAGGAAGGGAACAAGCATCAATATGAGAAGTTTAGAAAACATGATGCACTTATGTTGAAAACAATGCAATTTAGTTCCATTCTTATTAAAAAAACCCTCATTCAAATGCTTAATTTGCATATGTTTTGATTTTTCAAGCATATATCACGGTACAAAAGTCCAATTGACATGATTTTTAGACCATTGGAAAGATAAGAGACTGGGCTACCACTTTTGTGTTTACCACTTTGCCTAGTTCTAATAGTAAGATGGTCAAAATCATTGTTAAAGTGAAAGTAGTGCATGTTGGCTCCATTAGTTTTTAATGATAATAAAACATTCCCATGTCATTTGTGTCTAATACTTCTAACCAAGTGTGCAGGGCAAATGATCACAAATAAGACAATATGACAATCTTCCTATTGAACATCTAAAGATGTGATTTGGATAAAGAACAAGGAAAATCAGTATTGATGAAGCTCTCTAGTGAACCAAGGAAGGTCATTAGTCGAATAAAAGTTGAAATGGAGAAAGTGTAAGGGTAAAGCTTGGGGAGAAACAGAATCAAGTTAGTCAACCAAGATAATGGGGTTAGTCGACTAAGCGATCATTGGAATCTGCATCTGAAACAGAACCAACTTAGTTGACCAAGGGAAAAATCTTAGTCGACTAAGTGCTCTCTGTCTGCTTCATCCGCCAAGCCACTATAAGACAAGAAAATGACTAAAACCTTCCCCAAACTATTTCTAACGGTCATAAACGTCCCAATAGCCATCAGACCAGCTTCTCCAACTATAAAAGGATCTTCAAATGCCAAAGAGAAAAACTTTTGGCTTCATACAAAAAGATACCATCATATTCAAGCCAAAGAGAGTAGAAAACCTGAAAATCCTTTGTATTCTTCATTGAACCTCAGCGCCTATTTTTTGTATCTATGTTTAGCACTTCAACTTGTACCATATGGATCAACCGTGTGATCACTAGATACTTTCCTTCTTCTATCTTTGTATTCTTAGAGTGAGTGTTTCACTCTAAGTGTTTGCATCAAGCAAGGTTTGCTTGGATGCTTGTAGGTTCCAACTTAGCCTTGAAAAGTTAGGATTGGGTTCTAGTTTAGCCCATGAAAAACTAAAGTTAAAGGTTATGGTTGAGCCTTGAAAAATCACATTGGGTTTTAGTTTAGCCCGAGAAAAACTAGTGATAGGTTGTGGTTGAGCCTTGGAAAACCACATTGGGTTTTAGTTGATCTCGTGAAAAACTAGTGTAAATGTTGTGGCTAAGCCTTGGAAAAGCCATTGTAAAAGCTTGGTGGAAGCTTGTGAATTCCACCGTCTTAGTGTTTGATTTGAAAATCCTTGGTTGGATAATCAAGGTAGTGGATGTAGGTCTTGGACCAAACCACTATAAATACCTTGTCAATTGTTTTCATTGCCTTATCTTTCTTAATTTGAGACCAAATCTCAATCCCACCAAAAAAAGCCGAGATAGTGCTATTCACCACCCCCTCTAGCACCTATATTCGGGACCAACAATTGGTATCAGAGCTAGCTCTCTGCATACAAAGTCTAACACCCTTAGAGAGGATCCAAATGGCTCTACAAAAATCAGTTGTAGCTGAGGGACAATCAACAAACAGACCACCTCTGTTTGATGGCTCTAATTACCCTTATTGGAGCACTAAAATGTCAATTTTCATTAGGGCCATAGATTATGAAATGTGGGATGTCATCACTGATGGTCCCTTTACTCCCTCAACTATGAATATTGTCACAAATGAGTTGATGCCTAAGCTAAGGTCTGAATGGACAGAGGCTGAAACTAAAAAAGTGCAGACAAATTTGAAGGCAATCAACACCTTGCATTGTGCCTTAACTCCCACTAAGTTCAATAAAGTCTCAAGCTGTACAACAGCTAAGCAAGTGTGGGATAAGTTAAGAATAATTCATGAAGGGACTTCTCAAGTTAAGGAGTCCAAAATAGCCCTCTTGACCCACAGCTATGAGGTGTTCAAAATGGAATCTGGTGAGGACATCACCAGCATGTTTGATAGGTTCACAAACATTATAAATAAACTTAACCAGCTAGGAAAACCTATCCTTGAACATGAACTTGTAAAAAGACTTCTTAGGAGTCTGCCTAAGTCTTGGAAGCCAAAGGTGACTGCCATCCGAGAAGCCAAAGCCTTGAACATCATCACACTTGATGAAATTTGCGGGTCACTCCTCACACATGAGCTAGAGCTCAAGAAAGAAGAAGAAGAGGATAAAAGAGAGGCAAAAGAAAAGAAGAAGAACATAGCACTCAAAGCCAGCATCCTTGAAGATGAGCTGGAAAAACTCTCATGCGATGACAATGATGAACTTGCACTTGTTGCAAGAAGATTGAGAAAACTGATGGGAAGGAAGAATAAAAAATTTGTAAGAAAATTATTTAAAAGGGATCAAGGTCCTACATGGAAGAAAAACAAGAATGAAAGCAGTAACAAGGAAGAAGTAATCTGCTATGAATGCAAAAAACTAGGACACTACAAATCTGAATGTCCATTGCTGAAAGAAGAAACTCCAAGGAAAAATAGAAAATTGAAAAAGGCAATGGTTGCTGCAGCCTGGTCAGATAGTGATTCAAGCACAGAATCTGATGAAGAAAGCTCAAAAGAAAGAGCAAACATCTGCTTGATGGCAAAAGATGATGAAACAGAGGTATGCTCATCGACATGTGATGTATCTATGAATGATTTGCAAGATGAGTATAATGAGCTATGTGATGAGTTTGTAAGCCTATTTTTAAAATACAAAAATCTGAAGAAAAGGGCTACATCACTTGAAAAAGATTTGGAGAAAGTTAAACTTGATTTCAACTCTGTTTTTGAACAAAGAAATTTACTTCAAACTGAACTGGAACACTCAAAAGCAGATTTTGAAATCATGAGAGTAGAGCTGGAAAATAAAATTGATGCTTTGCAAAAAGTTCTTAATGAAAATGCAGCTCTCAAATGTTTAAACAATGATCTTTTAAAGAAAAATTCATATAGCAAGAAGAATCATCATAATGCATCATCTAGATGCTATCGTTGTGGAAAATATGGTCATCTATCATATGAGTGTGTCAAAAACATTTATGTGCAGAAAACCAGAAAAATCTGGGTGCTAAAAGGTTAGTTTATTGACACTAACACTCAATGACCCATCAAAGCATGGGTACCTATCAAGAAGAACTAAACCATATTTTTGTAGGTTGAACTGCACCTAAAGGAAACATGCTCAAAGGCTCAACACAAGAAGAAACAGCCATGGTACATAGATAGTGGCTGCTCTCGACACATGACAGGGGATGAAATGTTATTTGTACAGCTGGACAAGAAAAAAGGAGGCATCGTATCTTTTGGAGATAATTCAAAAGGAAGAATTCAAGGTATAGGTACGGTTGGTAAGAACTCCTGTACTCAAATCAATCATGTGTTATTTGTTCAAGGGTTAAAGCATAATCTGCTAAGCATAAGTCATCTATGTGACAAAGGGTTTAAGGTTTGTTTTGATTCCAACAAATGTGAAGTAATAGATATAGGCACAAACAAGACTACCTTCATAGGAAATAGATTGAAAAACATGTATGTAATCTTCCTTGAAGATCTAGAAAAGGATAGTGAAATGTGACTAGTAACCAAAGCTGAAAATGATAGCTGGTTGTGGCATAGGAGACTAGGACATGTTAGCTTGAACACTATGTCGAAACTAATTAAAAAAGATCTAGTTATTGGACTACCCAGCATTAGGTTTATAGTTGCTAAAGTATGTGAAGCATGTCAGCTAGGAAAACAAGTCAGAACATCGTTCAAATCTAAAAATGTTGTGTCAACATCTAAACCTCTTGAAATGCTGCATATAGATCTTTTTGGTCCAATTAGCACCACAAGTCTAGGTGGTAAATCTTATGGTTTAGCGATTGTTGATGATTACTCAAGATTTACTTGGGTTTATTTCCTTGCTCACGAGAGTGATGCATTATCAGCTTTCATAGGATATTACAAGAAAGTTGAGAATGAAAGAAGCACATCCATTATTAGGATTAGGAGTAACCATGGAAGTGAATTTGAAAATGATGAGTTCGACAGATTTTGCAATGAAAAGGGGTTGGAACACAACTTTTCAACACCTAGAGCACCCTAGCAAAATGGAATTGTGGAGAGAAAGAATAGAACTTTGAAAGAGATGGCAAGAACCATGCTTTGTGAGAACAACCTCCCTAAATATTTATGGGCTGAAGCTGTCAATACAACAGCCTATATACTTAATTGAGTTTCAATTAGAGCAATCATGTCAAAGACCCCTTATGAGTTGTACAAAGGTAGAAAACCTAACATCTCTCACCTTAGGAGCTTTTGTTGCAAATGCTTTGTGTTGAACAATGGAAAACAGTCATTAGGGAAGTTTGATGCTAAAAGTGATGAAGCAATGTTCTTGGGATATGCCATGAACTCTAAAGCTTATAGAGTTTTCAACAAAAGGACACTAAATGTTGAAAAATCTATCCATATAGTTTTTGATGAATCAATCCATGTTGAAAAAGAAGTTCATGAGGATGATGAAGATTTAAAAAATCTATAAAAACACATAGATGAAATGAGTCTAAAAGATAGCAAGATCAATGAGGAAGACTCATCAAGAGAAGAAATCGTAGCTCCACCTCTTGAAAATTTACAAAGACAAGAAATCCAGCATAGTGACTTACCTAGAAGCTGGAGATATGTGAGAGATCATCCACAAGATCAAATCATAGGTGACATATCTCATGGAGTTAAGACTAGGAAAGGAACTAGGGAAACTTGTGAATTTTCAGCTTTCATTTCTCAAATTGAACCTAAAAGTTTTGAAGAAGCTGAAAAAGAGGAAAGTTGGATTTTAGCCATGCAAGAGGAGCTAGATCAATTCAAGAGAAATAATGTATGGTCATTAATGCCTAAACCTTCAAATCACCTTATTATTGGCACTAAATGGGTGTTTAGAAATAAAATTGATGAACAAGGAAATGTTGTGAGAAACAAAGCAAGATTAGTGGCAACGGGATACAATCAAGAGGAAGGAATAGATTATGAAGAAACCTTTGCTCCGATTGCTAGAATTGAAGCCATAAGATTATTAGTTGCATTTGTTTGTCATATGAACTTCAAACTATACCAAATGGATGTGAAGAGTGCATTCCTAAATGGAATTATTCAAGAAGAGGTATATGTTGAACAACTTACTGGTTTTGAAGATTTCGAAAAACCAGATCATGTCTTTAAGCTTCATAAAGCCTTATATGATTTGAAACAAGCTCCTAGAGCTTGGTATGAAAGGCTTTCAAAATTCTTGGTGGAAAAAGACTATGCTAGGGGCAATATTGACACCACACTGTTTATCAAGAGATACCTAAATGATCTAATCATAGTTCAAATCTATGTTGATGACATAATATTTGGTGCTACTAATGAATCTCTTTGCAAGAACTGCTAAGGAAATGCAGAGAGAATTCGAAATGAGCATGATGGGAGAATTGAAGTACTTTCTTGGCCTTCAAATCAAGCAATGCAAAGGAGGAACCTTGGTCAGCCATGACAGATACATTCAAGACATGCTCAAAAAGTATGACATGCTGAAATTAAAATCCATCAGCACACCAATGAGTACATCTACAAAGCTTGATGCTGATGAGAAAGGTAAAGATGTTGATCAAAAGCTTTATAGAAGTATGATTGGATCTCTTCTTTACTTACTGCAAGTAGACCAGATATTCAGTTTAGTGTGTATTTGTGTGCTAGATTTCAGTCTCAACCTAAAGAAACACACCTCACTGCTGTAAAAAGAATATTTAGATATCTCATTGAAACTCAAGGCCTAGGATTATGGTATTCAAAAGAATCACCATTCAGCCTTGTAGGATATTCAAATGTTGACTTTGCTGGAAGTAGAACTGATAGAAAAGCACAAGTGGAACATGTCAGCTGTTAAGAAGCATGCTTGTATGCTGGTCAAGCAAGAAACAAAATTCTATAGCCTTATCCACTGCTGAAGCAGAATATGTGTCCCTAGGAAGTTGTTGTGCACAGGTTTTATGGATTAAGCAACAATTGAGAGACTACGGGTTGTCCATGAATAACACACCCATATATTGTGACAACACCAGTGCTATAAATATTTCAAAGAATCCTGTGCAACACTCAAGAACTAAGCACATTGAAATTAGACATCATTTTATTAGAGATTATGTAACTAAGGGAGAAATCAATATTGAATTTGTGAGCACATTGCACCAACTCGCTGACATATTTACAAAACCCCTTAGTGATGATAGGTTCTGTGAAATTAGAAGGAATCTAGGGATGTGCTGTGTGGAAGAGTTATAAGAAAAAGTCTAGACTGAATAGAGGAAAACAGAAGAGACTTAGTCGACTAAACTGTAAAACTCAGTCAACTAAGAATACTCTGTTCCATTAAATCAAGAGAACTGATGGTGTTTGATGTAGGATTAAATTGATGAGATTGTGTGCCTACCAGGTGACAAAATAAAAAGGGGAAACCTTGTGCAGTAAAAAGTAAAAATATGAGAGGGAGTTTTTGAAATTTGGAAAAATTAGGCATCAATTAAGGGGCAGGCAGGCAATTCCCTAAGCTAGAAACTATCACTCTCTTTTTCTCTGAACACCGACTCTCTCAATTCCAAAAATCTTATTTGCTTCTTTCCATCTTCTGAAATCAATCCTTCTGTCATCTCTTGAAACCCTAAGTGAAAAACATCCTCAGAAACCACAGTGGCTAAGTCGACCCTTCTCAAAGATTTACTGGCAAAGAAAAAGGGGAAGAGACCAGCAGAAGAAAACCCCGAAGCTGAGCACCAAAGAAAGAAGCAAAAAGGGGCATCAAGTTTTGCAACAAAGAAGGCTAGGAAAGGGTCCGAGAAGAAGGAACAAAAAGAAAAGAAGAAAAGAATCGAGAAACTGGGAAAGAAAGGCAAATGAGAAAAAGGTATATCATCTGCCTCTTCCATGAAATTTAGAAACAAAATTCATGAAGAGAGATTTAAGAAAATTGAAAATGCCCCCATTAAATGTGGGAAGTATATTGACTGGAAGAGTTTCAGTGAAACTCCTGAACTACAAACAAGCCTGATAGATTATTTTAATGAACTAAGTATCAAGGAGTTTAGCTCTTTCAATGACAAAGCATATAGTGCTAGTTTAGTTAAAGAATTCTATTCTAGCATTGCATTTAGTGAAAGAAAGCTTGATAATTCAGATGAGTACTTTAAAGAAAATCTGAATGTCTTTCTTAATGGAAAAGAATTCCTAGTTACTGCCTCAAACTTAAGTAACCTGCTAGGAATTGAAGGTGAGAATGGAGAATATGAGATGCTTGACAAGTATGATCCTGACTCTGTGTGGGAAATTGTCAGTAGAAAGAAAGAAAAATTCTCTTCCAAGAGCAATGCAGGACTGATCATTAGTCCACAATTTAGGATTCTGCATTACTTTGTAGTTGCAAATCTGCATGGAAAAAGTGGTAGCTTAAGCTACTTCAGCCTTCAAGACCTTTGGCTGATGGAGCATGCATTCACCGGTGAAGTTCTAAACCTTGGACAATTCATGATTGAAAGAATAAAGGCAGCATGTAAACTGGAGAAGATCCATTTGCCTTATGGAAATGTGATCACATCTCTTATCAAGAAGAAAGGAGCATGGGCAAAGAAGTACAATATGGAAATGGTCAAGAGTAAAGGCTAACCAATCTACCTAGGAAGTCTGATCAAAATGGGATACAGAGTGTATGGGGACACTTTCAGTAAAACCTCAAATATCACTTTAGTTCAAACTCAACCAGAGGCAGCCCCCACATAACCAGAAACAGCAGCCCCTCCATTCTCCAATGAAGTAATGTTCAACTTGTTGATGAGAATGGATGCAAAGCTCATTGATCAGGGAGCTAGGCTTATTAAAATTGAGGAAATAATGAATCAAATGGAAGCTAGCTTGAAAGCCAAAACTGAGATACCAACTGGACCTACTAATGCTGACTCCTCTGCTACTGAGAGCATAGCACCAGGTGGACAAGGTGCTGAAAGATCAGCATTGCAACCAGGAGCATCTAAATCTCAAGCTGAAGGATCAGCTCACCAGAGTGCAAGCCTTGGTCATCATAGCCCTGAACCAAAAATTGAAGAACCCCCCAAAACCACCTCAGCAGAAAAGGAAACATCTGAACAAGGAACTGAGGTAGTTGATTCACCACTTGGTTCTCTTGAGCACCAATCTCCATCGAATCTTGAACATAAAGCTTCACCTCCTCATTCTGATGAAGTGTCTGTCATGGGACTATTCTATCAAATGGTAAGAGAAGAGCAAGCAAAAAAAGAGGCAGCAGCAGTTCAAGTTGCTCAAGCAATGACCATTGAACAGAGAGCTGCAAAAAAAGGAAATAACAAAGGAAAAGCAAAAGCAAAAGACACAGCTCTTGCATCTAAGCCTCAGCCACTTGCCATGAGACAGAAGAAGACAACAAGAAAATCAGTTCCTCCAAGAACAAGGAAGTCTTCAAGACTGGCAGAAAAGGCAAAGTCACCTCCTGCAAGCACTCCTCAAGCTCCAATAAAAGTCTCTGATCAGGCAACTCTAGAAAAAGCTACAAGAACATCTTCTCAGCAGACTCTAGAAGCAACTTCTCAACCCCTTATGAGACCACTTTCTCCTGTTCCCCTAAATCCTTGGTGAGAACAAACTATGTCTCCTGAATTCACACCATCTCCCTTTGAGGATTGATACCTCAGCCTCTTCCCTGATGATGACAAAAAAAGGGAGTAGTATTTACAAGGAAAAATAAAAAAATCTGAGGGTAGAGGTACTGGACCTTTAGGGAACATATCAAGAAAAATAAAAAAATCCTAAGGGTAGAGGTACCAGACTTCTAGGATAGAAAGATAGCAAAAACAAGACTAGGGGTATTTCTGGAACAATTTTTCTGACTACTGTTTTGTTGGATATTCATGCCACAATGGTATTTAAACAATGATCTTAATCCTGGCTGACTTTATGAATGCTTAGAATATGCTTATTGATGATTGTATGAAATGCTTGAACCGTGAAAATGATATCTATGGGATTTTAAAGCATGGCTGGAAATTTATCTGATGACACTGTGCAAAACTGCTATAATGTTCTGATATTGTGCTGATATTGAGTTATTATGTTGTTAAATCATTTCTGAGACAATAATGCAAAGTAAAATATGTGCTTGAGTACTTATGGAAGATGACTTGTGAAGAGCTTGCTAGAAAAATGATGGTTTGAATGAAATCTGGAGCTAACATGATGAAATCTGGAAATTACAAGCAATTGACAGATATCTGCAAAAGTAGAAAATCTGATGAAATCTGTCAACATGTCATTTGCTCTAAAATCTACATATGTGAACAGCTTCTGAGAAGAGCAAGTACGTACAATGTCACTAGGAATGTAACCAAGATAAAAACTTACTGAAAAAATGAAAGACATGCACACACTTAGGGGGAGCAATCCTCATTCTCTGCAGAAACTGAAAAAAGAACTGAATAGACACCATTTGTTAACCAATGGATGTTTTGTCATCATAAAAAAAGGGGAGATTGTTGGCTCCATTAGTTTATGATGATAATAAAACATTCCCATGTCATTTCTGTCAAATATTTCTAACCAAGTGTGCAGGGCAAATGATCACAAATAAGAAAATATGACAATCTTCCTATTGAACATCTAAAGATGTGATTTGGATAAAGAACAAGGAAGATCAGTATTGATGAAGCTCCCTGGTGAACCAAAAAAGGTCATTGGTCGAATAAAAGTTGAAATGGAGAAAGTGTAAGGGTAAAGCTTGGGGAGAAACAAAATCAAGTTAGTCGACCAAGATAATGGGGTTAGTCGACTAAGCAATCACTGGAATCTGCATCTGAAACAAAACCAACTTAGTCGACCAAGGGAAAAATCTTAGTCGACTAAGTGCTCTCTGTCTGCTTCATCCGCCAAGCCACTACAAGACAAGAAAACGGCTAGAACCTTCCCCAAACTGTTTCTAACGGTCATAAACGTCCCAACAACCATCAGACCAGCTTCTCCAACTATAAAAGGATCTTCAAATGCCAAAGAGAAAAACTTTTGGCTTCATACAAAAAGATACCATCATATTCAAGCCAAAAAGAGTAGAAAACCTGAAAATCCTTTGTACTCTTCATTGAACCTCAATGCCTATTCTTTGTATCTATGTTCAGCACTTCAACTTGTACCATATAGATCAACCGTGTGATCACTAGGTACTTTCCTTCTCTATCTTTGTATTCTTAGAGTGAGTGTTTCACTCTAAGTGTTTGCATCAAGCAAGGTTTGCTTGGATGCTTGTAGGTTCCAACTTAGCCTTGAAAAGTTAGGGTTGGGTTCTAGTTTAGCCCGTGAAAAACTAGAGTTAAAGGTTGTGGTTAAGCCTTGGAAAACCATATTGGGTTTTAGTTTAGTCCGGGAAAAACTAGTGATAGGTTGTGGTTGAGCCTTGGAAAGCCACATTGGGTTTTAGTTGATCCCGTGAAAAACTAGTGTAAAGGTTGTGGCTAAGCCTTGGAGAAGCCATTGTAAAAGCTTGGTGGAAACTTGTGAATTCCACCGTCTTAGTATTTGATTTGAAAATCCTTTGTTGGATAATCAAGGTAGTGGATGTAGGTCTTGGACCGAATCACTATAAATACCTTGTCAATTATTTTTATTGCCTTATCTTCCTTAGTTTGAGACCAAGTCTCAATCTCACCAAAAAGAGCCGAGATAGTGCTATTCACCCCCTTCTAGCACCTATGTTTGGGACCAACAGTGCATAAAATTCTGGAACCACCCAATAGTTTCTGGCTGCAGCCAGAAACAGAGTATAAAAAAAATAGTTTTTGTTGAACACAAAGGAAACCATTTTTGCAGTAATAAACTCAAATTAAAATACTTAGCATTTCTCAAGGTAAAACATGCATGATTCACATACATTACAACCATAAACCATATTCATAAACTTTTCTATTTCATAAAGACATTTATACATATATAACCACAAATATCACCACCACATTACCAGTTCATGTGCAACCCCCACATCGTGCACAACTAATGTCATCCTCCACACTCCCACACCCTGTCATCACCGGCATGTGCATTCCACCACATCGTGCACACGCACAGTTACATCAATTACACAAAATTACTTAACAATACATATCATATATTCTTATATACATATCAGCATCATATAAAGGTATATAGATTCATCACAATCATATTCCATATCACAGAAACATTTCACTAAAGGCTTCTTCCCATGCATTTTTATAGAAAAACAATTAAAATGTCTCAATCGACCACATATGCCTTAATCCTAAAACATTTCATGCAAGTTCATTCACCTTATGATAGTGGGATATTACATTGCTATTTATTCGAAGATGTGTCTAGCTAACTCTACTTGCCAATCACCCATTATCTCTTCTAGTATGCCACCACGGCAAACCTTCCTCATTTATGTACTTCTTAACAACAATTCCAAACTCAATATACGTAATTGCACACGCGTACAGACAGCACTTCATTAATCAATCCTTAATCTAATTTCACTTTTACCTTTATATGTTGTACTTACACAAATTTTCATATTTTAAATACTATCTAACAATTTTAGAACATTATACTAAATAATTCAACTTATTCTATATCATTAAATCACACATTCAACCCAATGAATTGGACTAAACCCAAACAACGTACTCCATATTGGATCTATAAAGAAAAGGGCTTGATTTTAATTTATTTACCTCACTTGGGTTCAAATGCTAACCCAAGAAAAATATTGTAGCCCATAGAACCTTCTTTACCAAATGTATTGTTGGAGGCCCAAAGAAATATTTCTTTTGTTTTTTTTTCCTTTCTTTCTTTTTTTCTTTCTTTTTTTTTCTTCTTTCTCCCTCCTTTCACTCACAAACCGATAGCTCATGCCTTTGTTTACTCTTTCAAAAACCCAGTGGCACCAGCCTTTGTTCTACTCTCAAAACTTGCAACAAAACTCTTTCTTTTTCCCTCTCAAAATTTGCTACATAAAGCCTCTTTTTACTCCTCTAAGCAGCAATAACTGCCATTTTTTCTACTCTCTCTTCCAGCCTTCTCATCCTCAAAATTTTTAGCAGCACAAAGTTGCCCTTCCTCCCTCAAAATCGACAGCCAAAACTGCCTCTTTTTCCCCTCAAAATCGGTCACCAAAGGCTTCAAAAACTCATCTTTTCTTCTTTAAAAATTTTGGCAGCAATTAGCCCTTTTTTCCTCAAAAAAATGACAGCAGTTCACCCTTCCTTTTCTTCCCTCTATGGCAGCAAAATCGCCTTCCTTCCTTATGTCTTTCCCTCATTTCTCTTTTCTCTTTTTTTTTTCTTTTTCTCGGCTGCCTTCCTCTCCTTTTTCTTTCCTTTTTCTCTCCTTTCCATTCTCTTTTCTTTCCCCATATGTAAGTGGCATCCTCTTCTCTCTATTCCTCACAGCCCGTGACTTCAAAAACCCAAAGCTTCCTTTTAAAACTTAAACCAAACTCCTAAAAAAAAATCTTTTCTTTCTTTGTCGTTGATATCCATGGAATCAAGATAAGCATGCACTTTTGCATGCCAAGTGGCAACCAATATGGGCTGCTGTTTATCCCAAAGAAGCATAAAAAAAATTCCACCCCTTTTCATGAAAGAAAAGTTGTCATTGGTCCTAAGTGGCTTGGATAAAATATTGCCTTCTATACCATTTTTGTTTTCTTTTGTCTTTGTTGCTAACGTCACCTTCAATGGTTGGCGTAGGCATGCCTTACATTTTCAACATTCCAACATAAAAAAAACAGCCATGAGGATCACAAAAAGGAAAAGTCAAAGCTTCCTTTGAAAGCTTTGATCAAGTCAATGAAAAATTTACTATTTAATCCTCCGAGTTCGCATATCTTTTAATTAAGTCTTCTCACAATCTTTTAATTCTAATTTTCTTCTATTATTTATTTATTTATTATTTTTTTCACTTGCAACAATAAACTATCAAATTTATACTTTAACGCGGTATTACCATAATATTTAAATATTTACTTACCGCTCTAGTTTGATTTAGTAAAATCATGCGGTACAATTACCGTCGTTTTTCTCTGAAATTCTTCTTTACTTCTTCTCCCCCACTTAAATTAGTCATATTCTATTTTTCATGACTAATTCTGACAACAGATAAAATATTAATATTTTAATATTATTTTAGTCATAAATAAAATAATATTTTATTCAAAAATGTTCTGCTCACCTATACCCGCTTTTTGACCCTTAATTTATATCAACTGACTCTTCGTTTTATCAATAAAGTCTTATTGACGGCTAAATGAGGGTATAGGGTGTTACAATCTCCCCCACTTAAAACGAATTCGTCTTCGAATTCGTTTTCGAATTCAAATCAACGTACAATGAATAATCAAAATTCCAAGATTTTTCTACATCACTTTCATCGGACATTCTTAATATAGGATCTCGATTTTATGAATTATATCACTTTCCAATCTTATAGAAAACTTGACAATGTCATGTTAAATTTAATTATAAGTACCACACTTCTTGAATTAAATTAATATTATTCTTAAATATATCATTAATCCTAGTCACACATCCATCAAATCATTCTTAAATCATCGATTATGCATGTTTACATAGCCATCCACAATTCCTCTACTTTGATCTTTTATCAAATCTTCCGACATTTGAGCATTTATTTAACCATTGACTACCGGTCTAACTCTTCAACCAATCTTTATTTTGGTTTACATACTTTCATACCACTTCCATTTGAGCATTTAACAATACGTAAGGATCAAGACATGCTTTATTTATTTCAGATATATTTAACATCATAGATGATTCAAATCTAATAACCATTAGTAACCATATTCCCGAAAACAAAACTCTAGTACTTTCATGATCGAGTGCTCACTAGATAATTTCAACTTATACCCAAGGCATTTCTATAATTAACGATATTCTTGTATATATCTTTATAATCTTAATCAATCTCTCTAATCAATAGCTAATTTGTTCATCATCAGCCACATACAACATATCTAACTTGAAATTCCTCAAATTTACTCCAAATGCCAAATTCATGGCCTCATTAGTTTATCAATCTAAAGATGAAATTATACATTTATCTTTCCTTAATGCACCTTAAAATCAAAGAATCATTTACTGAGACCTTCTCGAAATTAGCTTCTTCTAATCTTATTACCTTAAAAATTAAATCCATAATTATTTATTCTTAATCATGGGCTTTATGCCCAACAAAGCAGATTTTTTTTTAAACTTTTCTTACATAAATTCAATTGCACAACTCTCATGCATAAGTTATAATTTTTAATTTTTTTTTCAATCTTCATATATGAAAACTATATATTGGAGTTATACCTAAAACTAATACATTATTTTCCATTGCCCCTTAAGACATTAAATTCATGGCATACTTCTCTATTTGTGTACTTCATAATAACCTGACAATTTCTAGCTCACAGTTAAGCTAGTTCAGATGCCAAGCCTCTCAGGCTATATCAAAACACCAAGTTTGATCACAATATAATAGAATTTAATGAACTTATACCAAAACTATAAACTTTTATTTTTAAGCTAATAGCATTATAATCCACTTGTTCACTACCAAAATCACTGATAGATTATCTTAGTCATTATCAAGTGCTATAACCAATGATAGGATATCATCATCGAATTAAATTATAATCAACTCCGTATAAGTTTTTTTTGTACCAATATACAACATATATATCCATACATATATATTTCCAAAAATTCTAACTTCGAGTAGTCTTAAGCATAACCAGTGCAATAAGCCACTTGTAATATTGAAATAACCATCAAATTAAGTTTTGGAATCATCTTTTCTCACATTTAATCAAATCATGCTCACCATCATGGGATGATTACACAAAGCCAATTTCAATGTTTTATTTTTTTTTATGCAAAAGTCAATCGTTAATTGGAACCATCCCTAGACACCACGTGTCATTAAATCAACTTTACTTAACCAAAATTCATATTCTAATGTCATGTCTATAGGTCATGGCTCATTACCAAAGTCTTTACTAGTATATGAATACTCGAAATCTCAAATCATCATCTCTTCCTAAATGGATCTTTATATTTCCCATAGCGTATTTCTATTCCTTCACAAAGGGTAATATCATTTAATCAAACCATATCACCCCCGTTCTTTAAATATTCGTAACACAATTCAACTTTCGCCTATCTTTATCAAACACTTTGCCTTAATAATTAATCAAATAAATTGAAACTGATGGGAGAGATACATTTCACAATTTATGTCTTGTATCTACAAGCATATCGAGACCACAACTTCATCAGATCTAGATATCGGCAAGATAATAATTGCCTTAAACCACCATTTCCAGACATCCTTATATGTTTGCAATACATCTTCATACTTATGTGACATATTAGTCATGAGCCTCAACTTGGCTATATAGCCTTTTGTTCCTCAAGCTTTAATGTTTCTCATAGTGAAAAATCTTTCGAACTATGTCATCAAGGTGTTCACAGAGTGGATATAAGTCCATAACTTATAGTTCAATGCCTAAAGCAGTGAACACAATTTTATCATTAGAGTTCTACTATTACCTACCAATCGTAACTCCCTTTGCTCATTTACTTACACATTGCTTGGTTGCTCACCAGCCATTCATGACCATCCAAAATCGACCTCTTATAAATAGTCAAACTAGTGCATTCTCACACATTTCCATACATTTCCAAAACACTTAAACACTTCTTTTAATACAATTTCGTTGAGGATTTAAACAATCAAAGGCTGATCTCCAAAGCTTTTCATAACCTTAACATTTCAATGTATGCTTATTAACATTCCAGCTCATTGGTTCCTAATGGACATTATTTTAAAATCCCCCAAAGTGTTTATGTTCTTAATTTGAACCATATAGAACTTAGTATAATTACATTAATTATCCTTAAGCTTCTTATGCGTGATGTAACAACATTCATATTTCTCCCATCACTCCTCTAATCACAATCTAGTATCCGCACATGCTTTATGATCTTATTGACTCTTTTGTTTCATCTTTATGGAATCACTGAATCTTATACAATATCACAATTCTTAAAAGTCATCCTCGTTTCTCATTTACCTTTTGTACTTCCATCGTATACATCCTTATTCATTTCGATATTAATTACTCATTTAAGATTTAGATTCATCGGAGTCATATGCACCTCTTACATTTTTTTTAAATTTCAATTTCTACATTAAGGGATTCTCATTAACCAACTTCATTATTGAGATTACCTTCAATCGTCCTTGTACTATCCCTTTACACCAATATACCATTACTTTCCCTTTAACGTCGACACCATCAACTCTGATATTTATAAAACTTAATATAGATTTTACTTAAGTGTCCCTCGACATTATCGCCAATATCTAATTTCAACATTGAGCTAATTCATGCACTAATAACTATAACCTAGCATAGTTCCATCAAACCTTGGGATCTCATCGTCGCTTAATTGAATTCAAAACCAGCTCCATTTAAGCTGCTATACACCTATTTAGCACATATTCGCATTTAAAATATTTCGAAAGTTTAGCACCATTCATATATGGGTAGGGCAACTTAATTAACACAATATACTTACTTCCGTGCATGCAAGTATCAGTTTACATCTCCTTACTACTTAAATTTATAAACCTTAAGTGGATTTCAATAATCATTATTTATTCTAGTCAAAATATACCTCTTATTATCATTATAGCAGATTCTCATTTATATTAACCTTAAATACCGTCCATAGTCATCAAATTTTTTCCCATTGACAATCATAGGCTCAAATTTTTTTAACTTCACCAATCAAATGAGTTATTTTAACCTATTAGTCCAACTTCATTTTCCTCCACCTTAGAGAGGTATATCATTACATTAACCTTTCATCAAGAGCATTTGCTTAAAATCTTTCCAACGGCAGCTCGTGTCTCGGGTGGCATCTCAAACCCAAACAATGCCACCACTTATGACCTGTGCATGACATTAGCAAAAGGGTAGGTTACTAGGAATATGAGTTCATATAGCCTCATTTCTATTACTTGTGCTGTAGTCACAAGCCATAAACAAGACTCTATATTAACTCTAACAATTCTGCTAACTGACACAAGAATCACTAAGACTCGACTAAACCTAAGGCTCTGATACCAACTTTGTCACAACCCAAAAGTCGGGCCATGACCGGCGCATGGACTCATTGGACATAGCCCACTAAGTCCATGCAAGCCTATTCCTATGATCCTGCTCATCAATTTCTTCATTCATTCATAAGATCACATTTCATAATTCTCAATAGTAAATATCTCAATATTATACTATGAAAACCAAATGTTTACATTTGTATTATACCAAAATAACGTCGTCGATTGCCAACTCATGGTGGCAACATTACTCATTATAAACATATTGTTTATGACATGTATCTTAGCAGATTGCATCACGTATATGTATTCATAGACCAACAAACACTTAGCTTTCAACGGAGTGACTAAGGAGAAGGTACAACTATTGGATGCCATGATACCTATCAAAAAGGATGATTCTACGATGACACCTCTATCTAGGTCCCAACTATCTCTGAATATGAAAACATGAAGTTTAAAAACGTGAGTATAAACCTAATGAATAAACATAGGAAGGGAATAAGCATCAATATGAGAAGTTTAGAAAACATGATGCACTTATATTGAAAACAATGCAATTTAGTTCCATTCTTATTTAAAAAAACCCTCATTCAAATGCTTGGTTTGCATATGTTTCGATTTTTCAAGCATACATCACGGTACAGAGGTCCAATTGACATGATTTTTAGACCATTAGAAAGATAAGAGACTGGGCTACCACTTTTTTGTTTACCACTTTGCCCAGTTCTAACCGTAAAATGGTCAAAATCATTGTTAAAATGAAAATAGTGCACAGAATTCTGGAACCACTTGACAGTTTCTGGCTGTAGCTAGAAACAATCTTACTGCAGCCAGAAACAGAGCATAAAAAAAAATAGTTTTTGTTGAACACAAAGGAAACCATTTTCATTGCAATAAACTCAAATTAAAATACTTAGCATTTCTCAAGGTAAAACATGCATGATTCACATACATTACAACCATAAACCATATTCATAAACTTTCTATTTCATAAATACATTTATACATATATAACCACAAATATCACCACCACATTACCAGCTCATGTGTAACCCCCACATCGCGCACAACTAATGTCATCCTCCACACTCCCACACCCTGTCATCATCGACATGTGCATCTCCCCACATCGTGCACACACACAGTTATATCAATTACACAAAATTACTCAACAATACATATCATATATTCTTATATACATATTAGCATCATATAGAGGTATATAAATTTATCACAATCATATTCCACATCACAAAAATATTTCACTAAAGGCTTGTTCCCATGCATTTTTATAGAAAAACAATTAAAATGTCTCAATCGACCACATATGCCTTCATCCTAAAACATTTCATGCAAGTTCACTCACCTTATGATAGTGGGATATTACATCGCTATTTATTCGAAGATGTGTCTAGCTAACTCTACTTGCCAATCACCCATTATCTCTTCTAGTATGCCACCACGGTAAACTTTCCTCATTTATGCACTTCTTAACAACAATTCCAAACTCAATATATTTAATTGCACACACGTACAGGCAGCACTTCATCAATTAATCCTTAATCTAATTTCACTTTTACCTTTATATGTTGTACTTACACAAATTTTCACATTTTCAATACTATCTAACAATTTTAGAACATTATACCAAATAATTCAACTTATTCTATATCATTAAATCACACATTCAACCCAATGAATTGGACTAAACCCAAACAACATACTCCATATTGGATCCATAAAAAAAAGGGCTTGATTTTAATTTATTTACCTCACTTGGGCTCAAATGCTAACCCAAGAAAAATAGTGTAGCCCACCGGACCTTCTTTGCCAAATGTATTGTTGGAGGCCCAAAAAAATACTTCTTTTCTTTTTTTTTTCCTTTCTTTCTTTTTTTTTTCTTTTTTTTTTCCTTCTCCCTCCTTTCACTCACAAACCAGTAGCTCATGCCTTTGTTTACTCCCTTAAAAACCCAGCAGCACCAGCCTTTGTTTTCCTCTCAAAACTTGCAGCAAAACTCTTTCTTTTTCCCTCTCAAAATTTACTGCATAAAACCTCTTTCTTTACTCCTCTAAGCGGCAACAACTACCATTTTTTCTACTCTCTCTTCCAGCCTTCTCTTCCTCAAAATTTTTGGTAGCACAAAGCTTCCCTTCCTCCCTCAAAACCGACAACCAAAGCTACTCCTTTTTCCCCTCAAAATCGATCACCAAGGGCCTCAAAAACTCAGTTTTCTTCCTTAAAAATTTTGGCAGCAATCAGCCCATTTTTCCTCAAAAAAATGACAGCAATTCACCCTTCATTTTCTTCCCTCTATGGCAACAAACCGCCCTCCTTCCTCATGTTTTTCCTTTCTTTCTCTTCTCTCTTTTTTTTTCCTCTTTCTCAATTGTCTTCCTCTCATTTTTCTTTCCTTTTTCTCTCCTTTCCATTCTCTTTTATTTCCCCATCTGCAAGTGGCATCCTCTCTTCTTTATTCCTCACAGCCTGTGACTCCAAAAACCCAAAGCTTTCTTTTAAAACTTAAACCAAACTCCTAAAAAAAAATCTTTTCTTTCCTTGCCCTTGATATCCATGGAATCAAGATAAGCATGCACTTTTGCATTCCAAGTGGCAGCCAATATGGGATGTCGTTTATCCCAAAGAAGTATAAAAAAATTCCACCCCCTTTCATGTAAGAAAAGTTGTCATTGGTCCTAAGTGGCTTGGATAAAATATTACCTTTTATACCATTTTTGTTTTCTTTTGTCTTTGTTGCTAACGTCATCTTGAATGGTTGACTTAGGCATGCCTTACATTTTCAACATTCCAACATAAAAAGACCGGCTATGAGGATCACAAAAAGGAAAAGTCAAAGCTTCATTTGAAAGATTTGATCAAGTCAATGGAAAATTTACTATTTAATCCTCTAAGTTCACATATCTTTTAATTAAGTCTTCTCACAATCTTTTAATTCTAATTTTCTTCTATTATTTATTTATTTATTATTTTTTTGACTTGTAACAATAAACTATCAAATTTATACTTTAACGCGATATTATCATAATATTTAAATATTTACTTACCGCGCTAGTTCGATTTAGTAAAATCATACGGTACAATTACCGTCGTTTTTCTCCAAAATTCTTCTTTACTTCTTCTCCCCCACTTAAATTAGTCATATTCTATTTTTCATGACTAATTCTGACAACAGATAAAATATTAATATTTTAATATTATTTTAGTCATAATTAAAATAATATTTTATTTAAAAATGTTCTTCTCACCCATACTCGCTTTTTGACCCTTAATTTACATCAAGTGACTCTTCGTTTTATCAATAGGGTCTTATTGACGACTAAACGAGGGTATAAGGTGTTACACATGCCATGCATTAGTGTCACACCCATGTCCAATATTCTTACCATGTTGTCTTACACATTATCACCCTGTCGTGTCATAGATTCCCTCCATGGTGTGTCACAAACTCTGAACACTAGCATGTCACAGATTCCCTCCATGGCGTGTCACATACTCTAAACCTCGTCGTGTCACAACTATGTCACACATTATCACCGTGCCGTTTCACACATTATAACCCTACCGTGTCACACGTCTGACCGTAGCATGTCACACCTATGTCACATATTCTCATCGTGCTGTCTCACACATTATCATACTGTTGTGTCATAGATTCCCTCCATAGCGTGTCACAAACTCTGAAACCTAGCATGTCACACATTCCCTCCATGGCATGTGACACACTCTAAACCCTGGCGTGTCACATATTCTCACCATAACGTGTCACATATTCCCACCATGTCATGTCACAAACTTTATTCCCTGCATGTCACAACCGTGTCACATATTTTTACCATGCCATGTCACACATTCCCACCATGCTGTGTCACAAACTCTATACCTTGCGTGTCACAACCGTGTCACATATTTTCACCATGCCGTATCACACATTCCCACCATACCGTGTCACATATTCCCACCATGCTATTTCACAAACTCTAAACCCCGCCATTACATAGACGTGTCACATATGGCCTGTTGTATCACGACCATTTCCTGTTTCGTATTCACATCTTTCTCTTTTCCATTCACCACCGTATCACAAATTTTTGGTTTCACATCATTCTCGAAGCTTTCAATTCATCACGACCGATTCCTCCTTCGATTTAATATCATCTTTCTGGTATTATTTGAATGCCATGTCTGAAATATCTGAAAAACCATCGCATGCAACATTATTTTGTTTTGCACAAGCTTCTAAGGAAAAAATGGATGTTTTGCACAAAATTAGATGTTCAAAAATTTGAAATTCTTCACATATTTATTGTCTCATTTTTCGCTTGCTTAAGAGTGGGCGTCATCGAAGATGTCTCATTAAGGGCATTTTTGTCCGAAAATCTCTTCTGATGGCTAAAAACAGTTAAATTTATCTAGAAAGTTATTTCCAAAAACACGTTATTTTCAAGGGCAAAAAAAAAATCCTCCTAAAAATTATGTTTATGTAGTTTAGTCAATAATGATACTTTGTCACTTTAAGAATTAATGAAATTATTTTTTACCTTTAAAAAAATAAGGCAATCAATGATGTTAAGATCATTGTTATGGACATAAGTTCCTTTGGCAGTAGCATAAAATTGAGCCATACGGGCAGGTTATTTCTTCTTGAGATCAGTTGGAACATAAACTAGACAAAGTGGAGTAGCCACAAGGCCTACAATGGCAACAAGGGCATGAATGAAGATAACCATGATCAAAGAATAATTGTGTCAATTAAGCAAATGGCAAAGCTAGTAGTTATTCAATGTAGGAAGCAAACTCTAGAACGGGATTTGTGGATGCAGTAGTTTGTATCACTTTGATATTTAATAAAATTCAATAATTCACAAACAAGAAAAAAGAAACCTAAAACTTTTTATATATAGTAAAGTCAAAACTTTTTAACATCACCTTAAACCTTAGTTCCAAATAACAAATTTCGGACAAAATTTTTTTAACAAAATTAGTAATCATGAGTAAGAAATTCATCTTTTAACCCAACACCCTCAAATTTAAAATATCCATCATTGAACAAAAGATTTACTTTTAATTAGTTCCTTTCAATAACAAAAACATTCTTAAACTGTTGGAGAAATAAAGAGTGTGATGATAATAGACTTTACCTTAAAAAAGATATGCATGGTTTTCAGGGTAAACATAGCTTCAAATTTCTAGGGCTTTAAAATCAAAATTCTTTTAGGGTTTTTTTTATTAAAGTTTTTGAGAGAACGATAAGTAGGTTTTTTTTAAAAGAGAATATGTTTAAATTGTAAAATTAACATAAAAGATATTTATGTTTTAAAATATTTATGCAGTATTTGGTATAATTTTTTTTAACTATTGACAAACAGTGTTAATATTCAAGAAACCAAAAACATCATTTTGAAACAAGAAAGACCAGAGTATTCTTTTGAAGTGTTTTTAGGGGTTTTTTGGATTTTACCTATTTGATTCATTGAATTCTTATTAGTTTTAGATTATAATTTATATTTATTATCAACATGTTTAGAATCTAATGGATCACACATATTAAAAAGGGACAAGTTATAATGTAAAATCATGTAATTAAGTTAGACTTATTGCAAAGAAGCTTAGACTTCAAAAGATTTAATTGAAAAAGTTCAATTAAGTTATGGTAATTTTGTAATTGACATAAATGTTATGTTAGGGCTAAGTTGCCTATGAATATATGCTTATGTTGCACTTAAGAGTAATAATCACATTTAAGAACACTTGAAAGGCAAACAAATGAAGAGCGAAGAGAGAGAAGAGGGTTTAACCTTGAAAGAAACCTTGGAAATTGATTTTCATCTTTCTTCGGACATTGCCGTTTGACACCAATTCATGGGTATTGGTGGCTTGTGAACTTCTTCCCCATTTTCTTGTATTTTCAAGCATCCTCCCTAGAGAAGAAAGAAACAAAGAGTTCCTATACATAGCTAGCACTAGAGTTTGCAGCAAAAGGAAACCCTAATCATCTTTGGTATCATTCATCTGAGCATCTTGAATGGATCACCATTAAATGCTTGAGGTTTGCAACAACCTAAGCTTGGTGGGAGAAGTCTTTGAACCAGAAATCATTGTGCGGCTCTTGATTTTGACATCAAATGCACAAAGGTATAACCCATCTTTTCTCAAATAGTTAGGATAATTTGTATTAAACAAACAAATCATGATCTTGCTTGAGGAAAAAGTTTTAATTTTCCATTACGTTTATAATTCGATTACATAGCTTTTCTCAACATTTGGAATGACTATCCTTTTCCAACCTCATAAATCCATTTTCGAATGATCATAACTTTCTCTTCTAGCCTTAAAGTTGAGTAATCTTTCTTTTATTGGAAAGCTAGAGAGTTGGCTTTCAAATGAAATTAGTATCACTAAAAAATTTTAAATGGTTTTCTATATATGCAATATATATATATATATATATAAGATTTCAGTGCATGTTCTATATTTTAATCATATCTTGTCGAATACTTATTATATTTGAGCTTTTATACATATATTAAAAGAAAAATATTTGAATGCCTTTTTCTACTATAAAAATCTTGTCAAATAATTAATTACAATTAAAAAGTAATAAAACTATGAATTATGCAACTGTGTATGATTGAAATATAAATTCTCTAGAAATACTTTTCAAGTAACTTTAATGCATGATTTTGATTTCAGTTCCAATATTCTCATGATTTCTAATGTCCAAGTATAATTTTAAACTTTTAAAATAATTTCCTTAGTCTTTAAAATTATTTGTACCCTTTTATTGAGGGTTACAAATTTGATGCTTACACTGGCAGCATCCAAAGGAAATCAAGCAGAGAAGGGAGAGAGGGAGAGCATCAAAAAAGTGAAGGGCGAAGAGATGAGAGAGGGAAGGAATTTATAAAGAGTTGTAATTGCATATGACTTTAGTTGCTAGATCAGCAAAAGACCAGCCAATCATGGTAAGGTAGAGGTGGTAAAAGAGAACAAAATTAATTGAAATAAAGAGAGAGAAAAAGATAAAGAGAAAAAAGAAAACTGTTAAAAAAATGGTTGATTTGTTGATTGGTAGATTAAGTTTTCTAATGTTCATATAGCTAAATGAAAAAAAAATTCCAAACATTCATATGTGCCATACATTGGTTTTTACATTGTCACCCACTGATTCATAATTTTACAACATTTTTCAATTTTCACAAGCAATTTACATTTATCATAATTCTCAACATTTGTTCATATCAGCCATGACCATGTGTCACGAGTCTACAGTTCTAACTTAAACGACATATCTGATAAATAGAGGAAGGTCTTTATTTACAAACCCAAGACTTACTCTATCTCTTATTGATAATTGATCCATAACATCGCACCTAAAACTCCAACTATTAAAGTTTTGCCATTACAATAAAAAATGGTCATGGGCAAACCAAATTAAGCCACAATAAGTTCTTGTAGTTCCAAGCCCTTATGCCTCCTTGAACTTTGCCCAACTTTGATTTCATGTGACATTCAAGATTACTTTTACAGTATGTTTGGTTAGAAAGAATGGCATAACCATTCCTCCTTTATTTCCCCACTATTCTTATATTTTTGTTTAGTTCATTTTTGAATAGGTAAATGACTATTCTCAACGAATGACAATTTTGTTAAAACACAATATAGCTAATAACAACTTCTTTTGGTATTAGCTATTATGATCAGTTGGAATAAACTAAAAAATTTTTTGGATAAAAATACCATTAAACATTTTTTAAAATTATTAAAAATTAAAATTTAATAATATCTTAAATAAATTATAAAAATTAATATTTTATAAGTTTTTAAAAAACTATGATTAATAAATTATAATGAAACTATTAATAATATATTAAAAATCATACTAATATTTTATTTATAAATTATTAATATCATAGTGAAATTATAAAAAAATATTTTTTATTTATAAATTAGACAATTATAGAAATAAATTGATAATTATAAATTATTTTCATTTTAGATAAATTATAAAAAATAATAGTTTAAACTAAAAAATTATAGAAATGAATTATTAATAAATTTTTATTAAAAATTATTAACATTTTAATTATATATTATTAATATTTTCAAAAAAAATAGAGAAAATAAAGAAAATAAAAATTAGTAATCCAATACAAGTTTTATTAAAAACTGGTAATATTTTTAATAAATTATCAAAAAATTAATATTTCATATTAAAAATCATAAATTATAATAAAAATATATATTTTCTTTTTATTAATTTTTGTTATTTCAAAATTATTTTTGCAATCCACATATTGGAATATATCAAAATGTAAATTTCATTCCTTAAACCAAATAATATAGTAACTATTCTTAGCTTATTTTATTTTTACGAAATAATTATTCTATTAACACTCTATTACATGTCACAAACAAAACACACCGTTAGAGTAAATTACAATTAATGTAAGAAAATTATATTTTGGATAAAATATCCTCGCCTCTTAATGTTTTGACCATAATTCCATATGGATGCATTAGTATTCAAATAAACACTCCACTCCAAACAAATATATATTGTTGAACATATAAGTCCAACCATTAGTTAACCGTTAATGTTTCCGTTAGTTTGATAACATGGTAATGTTTCATGGATAATTTTACCCTTCTTTAATTTTAAAAATTACCATATTATATAAACTATCATTTTTTTTTATTATTTTTTTTCTCTCTTATTCAAAAATAATTTTCAATCCTACCTCTTGTCGACCGGCCACCCCGCAGTCAGATTTGGCCATGAATGCTAGATCCAGCTAGATTTCCCTAAAAGAGCATGATTTGGGTGCGATCCCTTGGGGAAGCACCACCAGTCGGTATGAGAAAAGAGAAACTAGTGAAAAAGATGAGAGAAAAAAAATGTATTTTAAACATTTTATATTTACCCGTCAAGGTTGTTTACACGTTTAAGGTAAACTGTTCATTTCAAATACTAATAAACTTGTTTGAAATTATAACTAAAACTTAGAAAAATAAAGTATTTTACCCTTATATTTTATATCTTTCAACACTTATTTAGATGAATTAATTTCTATAAGTATTTTACCTCCGAAAAAAAAATTTCTTGAAAAATGATGACAGTTTTACAGTTGAATGGTATAAAAGTATAATCAGAGCTTGCTAAACGTAAATTTATGGACCCAGTTCCACCACAACTCGTGGGGGCCTTTGAAAGCCCAATTGTTACACTGGGTTTAACAACGGCAAGAGGGCGACTTCCTTTTTTTGGCTTGGGGTTTTTAGGGTTTAAGCATTAAGAACAGACAGTCGCTGGGTGCTGCACCATTTCTTGTTTGCTTTTTAGGGTTTTGGGTTTTGAAGAGTTTGTCACCATTTCTTCTTTGCTTCACCATGTGGGCATTACGCCGAGTTGCTAATCCTCTCAAGTACCTTCCTCTGTTGCTCTTGTTTGTTTTATATATTATGTCTGCATTTCATTTTCTTTAATCCGCGGATCGTTTCTTCCATGTTTGTTTACCGAGAAAATTCCAAGGAAGAAAAGAATGAAAGGGGAATGGAAATGTTGGGTTTCATGACATATATTATATGTTTTATTTGCTAGAAATGAATTAACTTAAAGTGCACCCAACTCGCCCTCCCTTTGCTTCTCTGTTGATGTAATGCTTATTTCTTATCTTTGTTTTGTTAGAATGCTCTTACTCCCCTGGCTATTGCTTCCGAAGCTAAACAGCCTCTGCCACAGACTGACATGAAACATGCTTATTCTCGGCTTTTAGAAAATTGCTGAAACTGCTTGATGTCTGAGATGGCCCTAATTTTTTATTACCAGTTGGACACTCTGAATTAGACTGCATTTTCTGTCACTATATTGAGTTCAAAAGTAACTAGAAATCAAATAGATGTTTTTCTATTTTGTTTTAGGGTCGTGCTTTTATTTAATTGTGCATTTTATTGAATATCAACAAAAAGTTTCACCAATGGTCATTCTCTTTTCGTTTCTTTCAGTTTATATTAAGCTTTGAATTCAACAAAAAGTTTCTGTTTTTTCTTTTTCTTTTTTTTCTTTTTGATTCATGCCTTTTGGTTTGAACTAGTTACCCATGAATTTTGGCCTGGTTTGCAGGGATGGAAGGATTAGCATTCGAGCTGCTTATGCTGCTTCTGCTAAATTACAGATTTCAAGTAACTACATAGAAGGAAATGCTGTTATTTTCGAGTCTTCTCAAACAATATCTGATAAACGTCCATCTTTGTTGAGATTTTACCATTCAAGACATGCTTCCTGTAATTTTTCTGTTGGGAGGTGTGGCCTTTCTTCCCAAGCTGGTGCAGAAAGCAGTGGGGAGGAAGATGACTTGGAAGATGGCTTTTCTGAACTTGAAACACCTGCTACTGCTGAGAAGAAAGAAAATTGCAGTGTTCAGGATGAAGCTGAAGATGGATTGATTTCTGATCCAGAATTATCTGATGATGAGGAAGATATTGAAGAAACTGCTAAAAATGAGCTGGAATTATCAGAGAATGAGAGTGATCTTAGCGACAAAAAGTCGTCCACTAGAAGGATTATCTCAGAACTGTTCAAAGCTGTTATCGCTGCTCCAGGTCTTTCTGTTCATAAGGTTCTTGATAAGTGGCTTGAGGAAGGAAAAGCTTTTAACAGAACCGAGATTTCAGTAGCCATGCTCAATCTTCGCAAGCGTCGAATGTATGGAAGAGCATTGCAGGTGATTTGATTTATCATTGCATCATCTTGGGGATTTATATATCAGTAACTAATAGGGCTCTGTAGTCACCCTGTTGAATATCAAATTAACTTTTCTGCCTATAGGTGTTGAGCCAATTGTGATTTTAAAATTTTGGTAATTTTCTCCATTACAAATTATCTAAATAAATTTTCATAAAAAAATTAAATAAATTGTATAGCTCATTCATGTTACTTCTTGTGTAATGTTTAAGCTTCTTACACTCTTCCTGTACTACTGTAGTATATATCTAAATATGATTTAGGCAAAGCTGCTTCATATGTTTAACTCTAATGTTTTATTTTAAGGTTCTTCTATATTTTTATTTTGTTGGAAGGACATTTTATATATCAGAAAATAGAGCTTAGAACTCCATTTGTCATTCCATTGAAGTGTAACTAGGATTTATGAGCTTTTCCTGGTTTTATCTGTTTTTCCTTTTCTTCAATATAGCAAGGAACAGAACTTTTTACTTGTTATTCTTCTAATTTCTACAAGTCTAGTTTGTCACGATAAGTAATTATTACTTGATTATAAAAAATTCCATGGTATTAAGTTAAATAGTAAAGCACAAAAATTGAATTCTCTGTTAGAAGATGAGCTGAAGAAAACATCAATATATGGAAGCAATCATCAGCTTTTGTAAGTATAAAAACTAAACAACTATTTGCCATATGTAACATCCCGTCCCCTCGTTTGGAAGTCAATAAGACCCTATCGATAAGACAAAGGGTCATTTGATATAAATATAAGTGCCAAAGAGCGGTGACGGGTAAAAAAGAATATTTTGAAATAAAATAATATTTTATGAATAAAATAATATTAAAATAATAATAGTTTATTTATTGTTGAAATTAGTTAGAAAGGAGAGTTATATGACTAATTCAAGTAGGGGAGAAGAAGTAAGAAAAGATTTTGAAAGAAAAACGACGGTGGGGCTCGTGTGTTTTTATTAAATCGAGCTAGCGCGGGTAAGTATATATTTAAATATTATGATGAAATCGTGATAGAGTACAAATTTTATATTTTGTTTGTACATGTGTAAAGGAAGAAAATAGAAGAAAATTGGAGTTTAAGAAATGTTGGAAGGACTTAATTGAAAAAGATGAAAGTTGGAGGTCACATGGTAAATAAAGAAAAGTTTGAGGATTTATATGAAAATTTTAATTTTTGAAGTTAAATGGAAATTTATTAGTCAAAGAAGATTAGATTATGTGAAAATGTGAGGTATACATTTGATTTGAATGGGTGAAAGCATGGCTAAATAAAATATTAAGTAAAGGTAGTGTATAGAATAAAGTAATCAAGTTGTAAAGACTAAAGAAATGAAAAATTATGGAAAGTAAAGAATGAAAGGTAATTGGCGGGTGGAAAAAGTTTCAAGGTTTTGCCTTGTGATTTTGTTACGTAAAATAAGTGGAGAAGAAAAGTCAAAAGTCATCAATCCATAGGCAATCTGCCCATGCAAAGTTAATGAGGAGAAAAAAAATGTAAATAATGAAAGAAAAATTAAGGTGACAGGTGAAAGGTTTAAAAGTATTGTTGACTTGCAATTTTAACCACAAGTAAAGTATAAGGAAATTGCAAAATTTAACTAATCCTTGACAAGCCAGCCATAAGAACGACGAAAAGAAAAAAAGGATAAAGATCAAAGGAAGGCAAAATATCTTTGCCATGATAAAATTGAATTTTTGGAAAGGAAAAAGATATGATAGAGGAGGAAGGGTCAGAGAAGGAGGATGAAAATGATTCGAATGATGATGAAAGAGATGACTCAGTTTCATTATTTGTATTTATGAAGTTAAAACTTCCATCATTCATTGGTTCCACAGTGAGAGAGGATCCACGTAGATTTTTGTAACATCATTCTCAAGTATTGTGCATGCTCTTCAAGACTTTGAGAACATGAGTTGTATGCAAAGTTCTCTAAGTGTGTTTTTTGGTTACAGAGTGTTAGTTTTCTCAAGCATGCAATATCGAAGGAAGGGATTAGTGTGGATCCATAAAAGGTTGCATCGATCCAAACTTGGCTAAGATTGAGTACGGTTATTGAGGTTTGAAGTTTTCTTGGATTGGCCAGGTATTATCGTTGATTTGTGCAAGATAATGAATAATGGAGGTTTTAGCTTCATAAATTTTGAGATCCGAAGAGTCGATGGAGTACTCGCACCTTTTCCAAGAATAAAGTATGCCTCGCTAATCCACTTTATTTAAATTCGAGGACGAATTTGTCTTAAGTGGGGGAGAAAATCTACATGGGTCCTCTCTCATTGTGCAACCTGTGAATGATGGAGATTTTAGCTTCATAAATGCAAATAATGAAACTGAGTCATCTCCTTCGTCATCATTCGAATCATTTTCATCATCCTCCTTTGGCCCTTCTTCCTCTATCAAATCATTTTCTTTTCTAAAGATTCGGTTTTATCATGGTAAAGATATGTTACCTTCCTTTAGTGTTTCTCTCAAAAGCCCACCAATTAAATTTTCTTTTTTTTTTTCTCATGGCCGGCTTGTCAGGGATTAGTTAAATTTGGTAATTTTCTCATTCCTTACATGTGGTTAAAATTGTAAGTCAACAATACTTTTAAATTTTTCAACCGTCACCTTGATTTTTCTTTCTTCACTCTTTACTTTTCTTTTCTCTTCATTAACTTAGCATGAGCGGATTGGTCATAAGTTGATGACTTTTGACTTTTCTTCTTTACTTATTTTATGTGATAAAATCACAAGGCAAAGTCTTAAAACTTTTTTCACCTGTCACTCACCTTTCATTCTTTACTTTTTATTATTTTTCATTTCTTTATTCTTTACACTTTGATTACTATATTCTAAATATTACTTTTACTTAATATTTTATTTAGTTATGCCTTGATCTATTTAAATCACATGTATACCTCATATTTTCACATAATTTAATCTTCTTTGATTAATAAATTCTCATTTAACTTTAAATATTAAAATTTACACATAAGTTCTTAAACTTTTCTTTATTTACCGTGTGACTTTTCAACTTACATTTTTTTTAATTGAGTCTTTTCAACATTTCTTAAACTCTAATTTTTTTCTATTTTCTTCCTTTACATGTCTACAAATAAAATATAAAATTTGCACTCCGCCACGATTTCATCAAAATATTTAAATATATACTTACTCGCGCTAGTTCGATTTAATAAAAACATACGGGTTTCATCAATATCGTTTTTTCTTCAAAATCTTTTTTTACTTCTTCTTCCCCACTTGAATTAGTCTTATAACCCTCTTTTCTAACTAATTTTAATAATAATATTTTATTATTTTGATATTATTTTATTCATAAAATATTATTTTATTTCAAAATATTTTTTTTATCCGTCACCACTCTTTGGCACTTAAATTCATATCAAATGACTCTTCATCTCATCAATATGATCTTATTGGCTTCTAAACAAAAGCACGGGGTGTTACACTATATGTGTTAGATGCCATGGGCATATAAGATTTCTTGTGTGGATGTTTGTGACATGACATAAGTATGATCTATTTCATTTAAAATATAAATTTGTGGAAACCTTTACTCACCTTTCTTTTTGATGCAACATTGCATGAGTAGATTGAACTAACTTCAGTTGTTTTGTACCCTTCCTCTTAACCGATTGCTTGTCTGGTGTATGTAATAGTATATTTCTTTGTCAAAAGAATGCTTATTCTGCCTCATCAATCATGTCTTAATGATTTGTTCATCAATCTTTTGCTATCAATTAAAAAGTGCAATTGATGTTCTTGCAAGTTGCAACAATCTGACATTCTTATGATGCCAAGCCTCTGATCATTGTTGTGATTAAAAATTTGATTGCACAAATTTGGCACCAGAAGTTCTGAAAAATTGTGCCATTTATTTTTGTTATTTCTCCTGGAAATAGCATACCTTTATTTTTCCTTTGAATAGGAGGCAGTTGGTACCCTATTAAATAGAAAAGTCTTTCTTCTGTTTTTGCACTTTGCTTGTTATTACCTGAAGGCTCAAAAAGTATTTAGTCTAGTGCAACTTCCTTTAGCTTCTGTTTGGCTTCTAATTTTTACACTACGTAGCGCAGGCAGCAAAAATGTCAACTTGTGTAAATAGTATGAATTTTCTATGTCAGTTGATGAAATATCACTGATTGTAGAATGTCAACACCCTGTTTTAGGCACCTTTGGCATTCATCCATTTTGTTGGATTCGTTGTTTTGCCTTTAAATGCCTAAAGTGAAATTATATTCTATTACGTATGACTTTGGGTTATTAAAGTTGTAGGTTGGACTTAATTGCATTTTGTTCTGTCCTTTTCATTTGTTTACAATTTGATGGTTTGCAGCTCTCTGAGTGGCTGGAGGCAAATAAGCAGCTTGACTTCACTGAGAGAGATTATGCTTCTCGTCTTGATTTGATTGCCAAAGTGCGTGGTCTCCTAAAGGCTGAAATGTACATTGAGAAGATCCCAACATCTTTCAGAGGAGAGGTAATCTACCGAACTCTGCTGGCTAACTGTGTTGTTGCTAACAATGTGAAGAAAGCAGAAGAGGTCTTTAACAAAATGAGGGACCTAGAACTCCCAATTACTTCATTTTCTTGCAACCAGCTGTTGCTCCTCTACAAGAGGCTTGACAAGAAGAAAATAGCTGATGTACTGTTATTAATGGAGAAAGAAAATGTCAAGCCTTCGCTTTTCACGTACAAAATCTTAATTGACACCAAAGGTTTATCCAATGACATAACCGGGATGGATCAAATTGTTGAGACAATGAAGGCTGAAGGTGTTGAACCAGACATCCACACACAATCCATTCTGGCTAAGCACTATGTGTCAGGGGGGCTTACAGAAAAAGCTGAGGAGGTTTTAAAGGGGATGGAAGGGGACAACATAAAAGAGAATCGTTGGGCTTGCCGGTTTTTGCTTCCTCTATATGCAGATCTTGGAAAGGCTGTTGAAGTGGAAAGAGTTTGGAAGGTCTGCGAATCGAATCCCCGCCTTGAAGAGTACATGGCTGCTATTGAAGCTTGGGGAAAGTTAAATAAAATTGATGAGGCAGAGGCAGTTTTTGAAATGATGTTAAAAACATGGAAGAAGCTTCCTGCAAGGTATTATGCCTCGCTCTTGAAGGTGTATTCAAACCATAAGATGCTGCAAAAAGGGAAGGATCTTGTAAAACGTATGGCAGATGATGGGTGCCAGATTGGCCCATTGACTTGGGATGCTCTTGTGAAGCTTTATGTGGAGGCAGGGGAAGTGGAAAAGGCGGACTCAATCTTGCAGAAGGCATGCCAGCAGAACCAGGTTAAGCCAATGTTTAGTTCCTTCATGGCTGTTATGGAGCAGTATTCTAAGAGAGGTGATATTCATAATTCTGAAAAAATGTTCCATAGAATGAGACAGGCTGGATATATGGCTCGACTTCGGCAGTTCCAATCTCTAGTCCAAGCATATGTAAATGCCAAAGCTCCAGCTTATGGGATCAGGGAGAGAATGAAAGCTGATAATATTTTCCCAAATAAGGCATTAGCAGCACAACTGGCTCAAGTTGATGCATTCAGGAAGAATGCAGCGTCTGATTTGCTTGATTAAGGATTTCAGTGGTTCATTCTGGTATGCGTTTTATGGCAACCTCTAATGCTATGCACAGTTATTATCTGTTATATGTAGGTCAAATATTGGTTTTACCATCCGGACATTCTGCTTATTCCATAGGAAAATTTAAGAAATATGCTGTTAATGTTTCTTTTTTATGTGCTCTGATTGCAGCTGTTAGTTTCTGAAATATTGGTAACCCTTAGTAGGAGTTTGAGTTTCCTTGAGGGGTAATTTTGGTCCATGTTGGGTTTGGAAGATATGAGAGGGTACCAGCGGTCTTCTCCCATATCTTGTAATATAAAATGTTCTTAATTTGAATTTTATTGTTCTTGGTCACCACAACTAATTTGCTCTTATCAACTTCCTTTGATTAATTTGGTTTGTGTTCTCTTCACTTCACTTCGAATGTGACACTCAAATTTGGTTCTTAAAAATAAAACGTTCATAATTAAGTATTTGAATTATTCTTCCATGTATCAATTTGCACTTTTCTTAAAAAATGTGACATGTTCAAACACAATTAAATTAAAAATGCATCATGTGTTTAAAATAAGTTGAGTTTTTTTTTTTCTTCGCAAATCACAAATGAAAGAGAGAGAAAGCAAGAGAGTGAGAAGGAAGAAGGGAGGAGGAAGGGAAGAGATCGTCGTCCGCCCTTTTCTCCTCCCTTCTCTCTCTCTTGCTTTCTTTTCCTTCCTCTCTTTCTCTGATTTTCATCTTATCTTTTCTTTTCTTGCCCTCTCTTTTAGAGATAGCAATGGTACTCTTTAATTAGGTACCTGCAAGTATAAGATTCGGGTATTTTATATTCGAATTTGAGAGGAATTTAAATAGTAATTTTACTATTCGTATCTGATTTTGAATGCTCGACCCTGCTTAAATTAAAAGTCTTGCCAATTTAATTAAACCCAATTTTTTTATATTATATGACAAAGAATTGTGTTTATTTTTTCTCACTTAATTAAAGATATATATATTTATTTTGTTTTTATCTCTAACCATAAACGTGTATTTAACGAGTAGTTTTAGGATATTAGGATATGAGATCAAGTGATATTTTTAAATTTTATTTGAGTAATTATAAAGTTCAAGTACCTTATAATTTAATAAAATTTGAATATAAATACTCAAAAAATAATAGATATCCTACCCATTGACATCTCTACTCTCATCCTTCACTTTCTCAATCCTTTCTCTTTCTTTCCTCTTCATCTCTTTCTTCCTAGTTTCCTTCTCACCTTCTTTAATTTTTTTTTAAATTCTAGGGTTTTTTGTCTTTTACTTAATCTTGGATTTTTTCAGTTTTGTTATTTGTTCTTTTTATTCAAAAATTAAAAATGACGAAAAAAATTAAAAATGAAAAAGAAAAAATGACATGAACTTTTTTAAACACATGGCAATTTCTATCACTAATTTCTTAAGGAATTAACCAAATGTGCCAAATTGTTGAACGAAAACATACTTCGAACACTTAATTACGAATTTTTTTCTTCTTCAAATATTAAATAAAAAATTTCATTAGAATTTAAATATGAAATGTTTAATTAGCCTTACTTTTCTCCCTAGAGTCATTTTCAACACAGTTTAAGTAAAGTGCAAAATTTGTATATGGCATCAGAAGATCTGATATGATTCCAAAATATTCAAGTGGCCAATTTGGGGACAAAAGCCTAACTTCAAAATTGCAATAAAAAAAACAAATAACTATTTTGGCAAATGTGTAGGTTGCAAGTTTGAACAAGGTATCGAAGTCACTCATGGAATTTTGATGAATCTTGCACGCAAATATGCCTACATTCACCACAAGTAAAGCTACTCAGTTAACTTCACAGTCAAATTCAATAAGTATATATTTGTCTCCAAGTCAACACCCATACTTAAGAATATTATGATACTTTGGGCCGGGTTGGTTGGAATGCATGCATTGAACTTGATTATGGGATGGGAGAGAGAACTAGTAAAGCTAATTAGTTTTAGAGGTAAAACCCAATTTGTTCTTTTCTTTATTTATATTTATTTTTTGAAAAGCAAAACTCAATTTGTCCTTGTCCCTAAAAAAACACCCATGATTAAAAATTCATTTGATATTCTAACTTAAAGTTCTCGAGTTCCAATCTATTGATAGCTTAAGAGTGTTAATAGAGACTGCTCCAAACAATTTCTTAAAAAAAAAAGTTTTTTTTTCATAAATATTTTTATTAATTCTGATCGCTGAGTTTTGAGATTTTATTGTATTTAAAAGGAAGACAGACTCTAAGAAAGTGTTCTTCACCTTCAAAGCCAAATTAATTTTTCATTTATTTTTTGTTTTACTTATTCTCAAATTTTTAATATAATGATGGATGAAAAGAGAGATAATTATTGAATAGAAGGAAGATTTCGAGTTCTAAGTCTTAAAAAAATTATTTATGAGATAAAAGAATCCTTGAGATCAGACATACCAACAATCTCTGTTTTTTTTTGTCATTTTAACTGGAGATCATACATATCAAAAACAAAACATATTCACAATAAATAGGTTGAAGTGTTCACGTTATTATGTCTTGAATAATCAACAAATGAATGTGTCCACTATCAGGCCTACATGCATTTCTCCGCACAACATCCATAACCATGGTCCCATTCATCCAACCGAGGAATCATCATGCCATCCTGGGAAGATTCAAGCTCACCACACTAAAACAATAAGTCACGTGCATGTGTCCTGTCCTGGCGGTGTCTTTGATTCATTGGCCCTACTTACTTTCCAAAACTCCAAGGGATGAAATGTTTAAGAGATAAGAGAGAATCATCATCGGAGCTTAATTTATTTATATTATCTCTTAAAATTGATAAACATTGCTAAAGCAAAACCCTAAATAGTTGTTTATCCAAAACAACCCCCAAATGGTAATATGGCCTGCTCCACTCGAAACCAAGCTTCACCCCCTTTTTTTTCTTAAAAAAAAAAAATCAATATAATCTTAATATTCGATATTAAAGTGTGAATTATATTATATATTTTTTGTATTTTATTAAATGCAAACTAAGTTAATTTCATCTGGATAATGAGATAATATTATAGTTCACATATGATGCAATAAAATGGGTTACACAACTTACACTCCAATATTCCATGTGGGCTTGTGTTAAAAATCTTACATCCTTTGTTTGGTAGGTTTAAGGATTCACTATATAAAGGAAATACTAGGTCTCTTCTTCTATCCGACACATTAAATTTCTTAGGCTTTGAAGAATTTAGAAAATGAGAAAAAGGTCCTAGTACACTAATAATGACACTATTTGGTTAGGAGGAATGACTTTAAGCAATGTTTGGTACCTTACAATGTTATGTGATTACAAGTAATGTAATTGCAGGGAAAATAATATTATAGTATTTGGTATACAAACAAAATAGTGATTAAAATGTAAAGAAGATAATATTACAGCGTTTGGTTTACAAGTACTTTGTTGGGAATGTAATGTTAATTTTCAAAATTACCCCTATTTATTAAAATGTAGGTTTAATGTACTTATATTTTTTATTATTAATTTTTATATAATATAATCTTATTTATTCAAATGCAAGTTTAGTATACTTGTATTTTTTATTGTTAATTTTTATATAATATAATCTCTTAAATATATTTTTAATGTCATATATTTTATTTTCATTTCTTTAATATAATTTTTTATATTATATACTTCATTTTAATTTCTATTTCTTATATTATATATTTTATTTTAATATTTTTTAATTATAATATTATAAAATATTTTTAACAAAGTAATAAAGTTTAAAGGTAAAAATATCTTTAATAACATTACAGAGTGTAATGTAATGTGATTGCATTGGTTTTGGACTGTAATCACATTACATCTATTGGTTGCAATGTGATTGCATTGCAATTTTACATTGCAGTAGTCTGTTGTAAAACAAACATTGCAATGTAATTTAATTAGACACATTGTAGGGAATGTGCTCTCATTTCCCTTATACCAAACGCTACCTTATAGTATTTTATTATTCGATTTATTCTATTAAGTGCATTATTTAAAAATCAGTCACTATTTTTGTCAATAACAATACAGCACCATTGAGATTTTAACTAGACCAAACTTTGAAAATTGGATAAAGAAAATTGTGGAGTTTGAAACTTAGATAGTGGACATAAGCTTGGTTATGAATATAGGAAAGCCTATGGAACTTATTGCTAAAAGTCCTGAGAATGGTAGGAAAGCGTTTTAGGGAGAAATCCAATAAATTATATCTGCTTGTTATCAATCCATTCTTCAATACGTGTTAAATGGCCTTCTTGATACCACTAACACAAAGGTGTTATTAGCTATAATAATACAAAGGTATATGTGTAATCAAATGTTGAAATTAGACCCTTTCTGAAGAGACTTTATTCCATGAATTATGATGGAATAAAAGTAGTCAGGGAGTATATCATTAAAATAGTCTATTATCAAACTAAACTAAGATGCCTTGATATTATCATTCGTAATGCTTGTAGGGTGTGTTTATGTTTGATGCATTGCTAATTTATAGATACTATATACTGTCAGTTCACCAAATCTTGTCATATTATTAAAATGATAAATTTAAATTTTGTAAGGATTTGAAACTAAATATTAAAAAAAAAATTTAAATGCATATAAGATAAAATTAAATATTAATAATTTTCCTTAAAAATGCATATAAGGACTTGAAATGTCTTCCATGTTGTGGCATAAAAGACAGCCACATAAAGGGAAATGGTAGAAAGGTGCATAAAGGATAATATCCTTCCAACTTTTATATCTAATGATCAAAAGACATGTGTTAATTATTCTAGGGATAAATTAACCAAGATAAAAGGAAAAAAGATCAAATAGAAATACTAATTAGGACTCATTCATACAAACATAAATGAACCTTATACCTCTACTATATGTAACCGTAAATACTCTATGACATTCCTTGATTATTTTTCTCGTTATGGTTATCTACTCTTAATTAAAGAAAACTTTAAAGCTCTTAATAAGTTCAAAATCTTTAAAAGTAATGTTGAGAAACAAATGGGAAGAACTATTAAAATTGTCAAGTATAATAAAGGTAATGAGTATTATGGTAAACCTGATACAATGGGACAACCATTTTCTAAATATTTAGAAAGTCATTGAATAATACCTAAATGACGGTGCTTGGTAGTCTTAAACAAAATGTGTGGCTGGAAAGTAGAATCACACTATAAAGGATATGATGAGTGGGTTTATTTTATTAAAATTTTTACGAGGAGAAGCAGTCAAAACAACTTTGTATATCTTAAATAGAATTAAGGATGTAAATTATGAGTTCATTTTATTCAATTATCTACCAATACCTGATCTGATATTATAGGATTTGAGTTTCCTATATTCAAATTTAAAACGGATTCAAGAAGGAATTTTAATACTTGTCTTGGGTAAGGTGCAGGTATCACCTTTTGAATGTGTTAGTGTAGAAGTCTCAATAAGCAATATATCAAGAGGGAGGTGAATTGGTATTGAAAAATACTTTTGAAAACAAAGTGTAAAATTCAAGACTTTTGCAACCACAAATTTCTTGTGTCAAAAACAAAATGTGTGATTTTCCTAAGCAAGTTTTCAATAATAAATTGAAAATAACAAATAATAAATCAAGGTAAAATATTTTTCTAAGTCAATTGCAAGCAAAACATAAATAATAAATCAAGGTAAAATATTTTCCTAAGCTAAATACAAGCAATAAATTATAATGTGAAAATGTTAAAAGCAAGATACAAGACTTTTATAATGATTCGACTTTCTCTAGTATTTACATCCACTTCCTTGGAACATCATGGAATTTCTAATCCATTAAGAGCAATGAGCTTTTTAGGAGATCAAGCGAAACCTTCACAATAGTTTTTTCACAAGATCAAGTGAAACCCTTACAAAGCCTTTTCACAAGATCAAGCGAAACCTTTCAATAATAGTTTTTCACAAACTCAACCACAAACACACAAATAACTCTTTGAGGTTAACCTAAAACCTTCACAAGAAGAGTATAATGTTTAGCAAGAAAATACATCTACGAAGGTTAGGTGTTAGACATTTAAGCTTGAGTATAGTGATAGAAGAAATATCAACTCCAATAAAGCACATGTGGAACTTTTCTAAGCTTGGTGGAAGACTAAATTGAAGCTAAACAGTAAGGATAAGCTTTTAGAGATCTCTCTAAAGTTTGATACTTTATCTCAAGTCTTTTCTTCCTTTCAAATGACTCAAGGGTGTCTATTTATAGTTAGTATGGAGTTTGGAGTTGTTAGACACAAGTTTAAATTAAACCTGATTATTGCTGAAGCTTGAGGGTTTACTATAACACTTGTAAGGTTGACTATGTTATTCAAATTTCTCAAATTAGGGTTCCATAGTCGAGTATCACCTTTCTCTACTCGATCCAATTATCAAGAACATGAAAGTTTCAAATTTGGACTGCCATGGTCGACTATACAAGCATTAAGGTCAACTATATCTCTTCATTTCCCTTTTGTTAGAATCATTCAGCTCAAAGGAATAAACTTAAATAAAGCATGAATTGAATATTTTGAAATTTCTTTGAAATCCCTTTTTTTGTGCAAATCAAAAACTCTTTTGCAAATCAAACACAAAAGCCTTTCGAAATCAAGCAAAAAAAGGTTTAAGTGTGTTAAGTGTTTTTCTTTGGGAAAGCTTGGAAATAATGAGCAAATAAGCACACAACTAAGAAAATTAAGCAAGCACAAAAAACACAAGAGATTTATAAAAGTTTGGTCCCCTTGGCTCACCAAAAAGTTAAAAACCTGTTAACTCAAATACTTTTTCAAGGCTGAAGTATAACTTATACAAAGAGCTTTTTCACAACTCAAACACAACCCTTACACTTGCTTTTTCAAGGATCAACCAAAACCTGTCACTTGCTTTTTCCAAGATCAAGCAGAACTTATACAACTACTTTTCAAGGGTTAAGGTATAACCACTTCTAACCTCTCTACCTTTTCAAGGGTTAAGGTATAACCACTTTTAACCACTCTACCCTTTCAAGGGTAAGGTATAATTTTTATAAAAGACTATAGTGAATGAGAGTGATGCTCAAAGAGTTTACCTATAAATAAGTAGAATTCAACAATGAATATCGAAATAAGGATCTTGAAGGCTTGACAAAGAAGTAATAGTTCAGCTCAACAATCAATAAAGGATGAGAACACTAAGTTTGAAAAGTGAGAATGAGGAATTTTCTCTAAGGGGATTCATTCTTGCTAAGGATTTCTTCTCAATGTGCGCTCTTAACTCACAAAGAAGTTTCAACCTTCCTTTTATACCTAAAGACCTTAAACTAGCTGTTGGGCTTTTTGAATTTCAAAATTTTAGCCATTATCCTTGCCTTTTCTAGCTTGTTTGAAAGGATGTTCTGATATTTGTGATCTAAGTCTCAATACTTTAAGTTCCTTACATGCTGATGGCTCGATACTTCAAATACTTTTCTTGATACTTTTATCTTCTGTGCACAATTCTAACTAAGCCTTGTCTTAATGCCATATTCACTTAGTCTCAATACATTTTAGTTTGCTTTTTAAAATTTACCTCTTGAGATGTCATCTCGATATTCTTGCAAATTGATTTGGATACTGATTTACTTTAGCCATTTTGAATTTTGAATCTTGAAGTTTTGATCTTGATACTGATGTAGTGTGCCTCGACACTTAAGCACTTCCTCTTTGTTGTTCACTCCCTAAAGGTGTTGTCTTTATACTAAAGATCCTCTTTCTTGATACATTAAGATTTCTTCTCTAGAATCTGAAGTTTGAAGGCAAAGTATCGAAATTCTAAAAGTGTGTCTCGATACACAAATCCTTTCTTTTTGGAATTTTGCACTGTTGAGAAGTTGTGTTGACACTTCATGCTTTTGTTCTCAATACTCCAGTATTTGTTCTTTGGAAATATAACTCTTATTAAGTAGAGTGTTGATACCGTCCAGAGTAGTCGTGATACATTTTCTTTCTTTGAATGTTTCTTGATGCATACACAAACAAACTAATCTTGATACCTTCTCTAAAGGTCTCGATACTTCAAGTTAGTTTTAATCTTTTAACAAATATTGAACTTAAGTACCTAACCTATCTGTCAATCAAAGTCTTGGGTGTGTCTCTAAAGTCCAAATGTACTAAGTATTCAATATTTTGATCATTTGCTTTTGTCATATTAAAACAAAAGATCAATTATAAAGCTAACACTTCTTTTTCATGCATCAAAGTAGCCAAGGTCAAGACCACAATGCCAGGGTTGACTATGGCTATGTTTTTCTCCAATTTTTGAGCTTTGGATCACGATCAACTATAGCCACTCCAAGGTCGAGTATAGCTTTGTATACTTCAAGTTTTTCACTCTTTTTGCCTTTGGATTAACTTAAGCATCTCTAAGGTCGATTCTTGACTTGTGTCTTGAGGTTTTTTTAACTTTTGAGTGTCTCTGTTCAATTATTTTTTCTTTGCCTTGATCTTACAATCAAATAATAATTCAAGGCATGTTTGCTCTTTGTTCTCTTAGCGAAATATGCATTGTTTAGAAGCTTTTATAATATTTTCTAATGATGCATGGCTTTTCAAATAATTATGTGACCTTAGGGGATTAAAAATATATTTGAGACAATTTCAAAATGCTTAACATTATGTTCAAGATAACAAGTAATTTTTGTTAAATCAAAACATGATAAACGCAAGGTTAATAGGATAGCCAATACCTAAACTTGAATATATTAATTTTCGAAAACTTTTAGGTACCTCTTACCTTAAACCCAATTGTACATAAATTTTATACAATATATCAAAAAATGATTGCTTTTGGGAACTGAACTTGTGTCTTTACCTTTAGTTCACATATTTTTATTTCCTTTCCCATTTGTTCTACTGTCGATTATGGACAGCCCAACACCCATAAGTGACAAGCCAATCTAGCTACCTCAACGGCCCCTTTAGAAACGATTTTTTTAGTTAGCACTCTAATAACTTTAGTGACTCCACAATTTTTTTATTTTAGGTATATTTTACTATCTTAAAGCTTTTAAACCATCCAAAGAGCACCCTTTTGACTTTGTTTTTCAAGATGTAAATGTTTTTGTGTGTAATGATATAGATGTTAGAATTTAGTAAATATTTTTGATTACTTCATTATTGTCTATTAAAATGATAGGTTTTTTTGGTTTATGAAAAACTAAAATATTGTGCCTTGTTTTCTTTTTACTGTCTTATAACCTATAATAGACATAATCTGCAATATGAAAAGATAATGTTTTTTTTTTTCATGGAAGTCAGAAAAGAATATTAGTTTCACTTCTAGGAACCACCAATCAATGGCATTGTGCTTTAAAATCAAAACATTAGTTTTTGTGTGCTTTAAATATTGGTTTCACTATTATAATTCTAACTCCTCTTATTCTTTTTTTATATATAAAAACTTCAAATTAACACATCTTTTCTTTTAACTATTTTTCCTCATATTCTTTTTTTTTCATTGCTTTCTTTATTTCAAGTTTCAAGATGTTTGATGAACTAGACCAAGTTTTAGTCCTTTGTTTGCATTTGAGATAAGAAGGAAATCAAACTATTTGTATATGTCATTAGCTAGCATGTTTTTTTACAACGAAGGGGACGGGGTCTTTACTGATCATGATGATGTTTTCATGAAAAATATTGTTTTACTTGAAATTGAGTTTGAGGAGGTTATTAAGGATGTTATTGTAGTGGTCTTGGATGATCCTAGTCCTTTGAGGATGAGACCCACTAGTATAACAACCACGAAGAATCGAAGAAGGTAAAGATTAATGAATCAAGTGTAAAATCATGTTTGGTGTGCTTTGAAGATCTTTCAATTAGGATAAAAGCCAAACAACTACTGTGCTTCCACTTTTATTACACGGGTTGCATAACAGAATGGCTTAAAAAAAGCAATACATGTCAATTGTGTTGCTACAAGATGCCTATTGTCAATTTTTATTTAAATTCTACCATTTCAGCCCTTGACTTTTATATGGATTTTAAGATGGCTGTTAACGATTGATTTGAATGTACTCAATTATAAGTATACAAAGTTAGGCATTCTTTAATTTTGATTCACCATGTGTTATACTTAAAAGGAAAGCAACAAAATAATTTGAAAAGAATCCACTATTACCATTAATTGGTGGCAAGTTGAAGTAGGTAGTATTACAATGTTCCTAATTTGATATATGGTTTCATATCTTATTCTCCTTGTTACTACTCTTTGGGAAGTTCGAGAAATCATTAAAAGACAATATTGCCCCTAATGATACCATTAAGTCGATTAAACCTCAAATAAGTTCAAATAAGGATTTTAAGAGTGAAATTTAGAATTTCACAGTCTAGGGATTGCTCAAAATAGTGATTCAGAGTTCGAGGTCCAGTTTGGAGTCGATCGAGAATATTGATCAATTTAGGACTAAACGATCATTTTGTCATTTAAGGGCAAAATGGAGACTTCTATAAAAGATTTTGATCACATTCGACCAAGATCAATCATTTGAAGTATAATATGATTATTAGAGCATAATATAAGTTTAGCAGTGATAAATTTAATTTTTCAGTATTTTTGGGACACAAGGGTAAAATAGTAATTTTGTCATTAAATGACAAAACGAGAATTTTTAGGAAAGGTTTTGGCCCCATTCGATTCATAACGGTTAATTGAAGTGTAAATTGAGGTTGAAAAGTGAAAATAATGTAATTCCAGTACATTTTGGAGTATAGGGGTAAAATCATAATTTTACCACCCGAGGATAAAATTTAAATTTTCGAGAGGATTTGGATCAAATTTGACAAATTAGAGAATGGTATGAGTATGAGGAGTGAAAAATATGCATTTTGACAAATTTTCAGTTTTTGGGGCAAAAATGTAATTTTTCACTTTTACAGGGGTAAAAGTGTAATTTTACAAAATTACTCTACCAAGATTTTTGGACAAGTCTAGAAACTTCTTTTAATGGATGGATAAGTGAAGAAAATAGAATGGTGGATAAAAAGTCAAATGGAAAAGAAAAAAATAATAAATTAACAAAAAATTAAAAAGTATAATAAAATAATAATATTTTATTTGACTTATAAATAGCCAAAATTTTTAGCTAATAACCATTAGGAGGGTCGACCTAAACCCAGCAAAGAGGGGAGAAGAGAAACACATGAACCCTAGGTGGAAAAATTTAGGGAAAAGTGTGGAAATCTAGGCAAAGTCACAAATCAAGGTAAAAATTTTTTGATTTCTTATAGTGTTCTTCATTACCCAAGCATTTTTTTTCCATTTTCATGCAAGAATTGAAAGTGGGTGTCACCCACCATTGCTGGCCGAATCTTCAAGGAATGATTTTGAGTGACTATTTTGGTAGATTTAGGTAAATTTAGTGTTGTTTAGTTAGGTTATAATGAAAAATATTGAAATTTGGCAAGAAATGGCATTTTCCCCCATTGAACCCGTTTATGCCGAATATTCTAGGGTGAGATTGGATGCTGATTGTGAGGATATTTCATGGTATTTAAGTGTATTTAGATGAATTAAGGATATAGAAATTAAATGGGAATTTTCGGTGCAAAAATATAAATTTTTACCTAATAAGGGTAATTTCGTAATTTGTGACCTAGACTGATAATTTGCACCATATTTGTGGACATTAAGTTAATTTGGGTATAATTGAGGTATAGGAATTGAAGGAAATCAATTTATAATTAATTTGGAGATTTTAGAGAATTAAATCGCGTACCGTACGCGTTAGGCCGAATATCGCGTTTAAGCGATTTTTCGGACAATTGCATAGCATTTTATGCATTCATGTAGATTTATGGAGCTTGAAATTAATTAGGATTAATTGACACAATTTATTGAATTTTGTGTCATAGATTATGGATAGGTGGTGAGTAAATTGATTCGGGTAAGAGATTGCACCCGAGGATGAAAAATATGAGTATTTCTACTCCTAATATTGTGAGTAAACTATTCATCGCCTTAATTATCTAGAGGAATTTCATTCTATTTGATGATTTTATGAAAAATCATTTTATTTAGTAAATTGTTTATTTTATGAGAAAATTGTGAAAATTATGAAATAAATTGGATTTATAAAGTAAATTGAATTTTTATAAATTGACTTAAAAAAATTGAACAATTGATTTTGAAACCGGAGTAATTGGAGACTACCTGTATTATTGTGAATTATGTTTTAAATTAATTGGCTTATGATGTTTATGGCATAATTGGCTAATTGTTTATTGTGTTGAAAACGTATACAATCTGTACTGATGAAATGTTTAGCAATAAAAATTGCCAATTTATGCTATTGAATATTTATTTAATTGGTGGATTGTTATCTGCTGCAATAGATGGGTTTCCGTGGACCGGCCTAATTAGAGGTGGCACGGTAAAACCCATATATATATTTTTATCTCAATAATAGAGGCGTAAAGGGTTAGTTAATTGTCTTGAGATAAGATAGAGTTCACTTCACGCCAAACCACCATGTGAAGGCGAACTCAACTAACGCCAAGGAATTGCTTGTTTTGAGTAATTATGAGAACTTTAACAGCCTTGGTGGGCTTGGTTGAATGCCTCTAATCAATGTGTCACCGAGCACGATATTTTATGGCACGAGCCACGATTTTACGAATAATCATAAGCCACGTAAATTTTCAAACGAAATGAAATTAATCCACTTAGCGAAAGGAAATAAAGTATTATGAACATTTTACACTAGTTTATGTTAATCGTCTCATTTTACTCGACTTTAAATAGTTTCGATGGTAATTGTTTACTCACTGGGATTTTATAATCTCATCCCCTCATTTCCTCACATTTTAGGATCTGAGTAGCCTGTAACCAGCGAATTCGATCAAGGACCCTAGTGGACTTGAATCGACAAGAACTGTAGGTTCACAGTCTCCATACATTTCGGTTAGTTATGGGTCACGGGCCACTGTAATATAAATTTCATATTTTAGTTGTTTATATTATGGTATGTAAAAACATAATTAATTTTTACGCTGCGAAAATTATTTATCAATAGTTTTATAAAAAAAATGTTTTATGAGAAAATATATTATTTTATTAAATATTTTCATTATATTTAAATAATTAAATTTTTATCCCAAATAAACATTTTAGATACTTAAATTTATTTTTATCATGATATGTATGTTTTCTACAACTTTATAACGTTTTTATTAAATGTCAAAATTTTCGGTGAAAAACGACGAAAATGCCCCTGTGAGCTAGACGAAAATTATTTTAGCGTATTTAAATTGAAAATGACTTGCGATAATTGAAATGTGGTATTTAATAATTGTGTCTCTCTGGGGAAGTGCGAAAGCTGATGCTAAGCCTTGCGGGGTTTCGGTCGGCACTCCGGTAATGAGTGCCTATCGGGACGTCACGGCGGTTGTCATAAGCCCAATGGGGAGTTTCGGGTGGTGACAATTCAGTTGGTATCAGAGCATGGTTTAAAGATAAAAGATTTTAGATTTTAAAGCTTTGGATTTTAAAGTTTTGGGTTTTAAACATGTTTTAAGAAACCCACACTGACACTGTGTGGCCCAAGTCAAGTTAGGTTAAGGGTATGCATTAGCATATAGTATCTAAGAATTATTTAAAAATTAAATTGTTTATTTTATAGATCACCATGTCTAGTGAGGAATCGTTGGAATCCACAGCTGGGAGTCGTAGACGTTTAGTACCCAATAGCCCAGAAAGGTATCCTTTTAGAGTTCCTGCTAACTGGAATCCCTCAAGATTGAGAGCACAAGTTCGGACACTTGAGAGTTCTAGTGATAGTGAGACCGACGAGAGCATTAGCAGTAATGATACTAATCTGTGTATAAGAAATTCCCTCATCAAGGAAGCTGAGAGGCGCGCTGAGGAGAGGGAAAGAACGAGGAGATTAGGAGAGACTTTCGTTACTAGGAGACCTATTTCGTTAGTAATTAGACCCTTTCCTTTTGGCGGTGGACCAAGCGTAAAAGGTCGACAAGGAAAAAGTAAACTAAGAATGTCTGTGATTGATCCTTCTCCTGGAAAGACGCTTGTGATACAAGATTTTCCTTCTAGGTGCGGAAGGAATGTTGCACCAGTAAGTGATGAAGAACGTCGGAAGATCTAACAAGCTCAGATGGAAAAACAGAAGGGAAAGTCCCAAATGATGGAGGAGGATACCGAAGAAGATGATTCGAGTGATAGCTAATGGGTTAGTTAGGCTACCCACAACTTTAAATTTTGATAGAAACAATGTAAGCGAAAATAGCTATAGATAACTGTATAAAGGAACTGAGAGTTGATTTTTGTTCTGTGTAATATGGACGGATTGTAGCATAGTTGCTTATTGACTTTATATATATATATATATATATATATATACGGAGATCCTTTGGAATAACAAAAGTGGATTGGCAATATAAGTAGTAAGATTGAACATTTACTGTAGTGGCATAATTGGTCCCTAGATAATGAAATTAAGTCAAGGATTGTAATATTAGAATATGGAGGAAATTAAAGAGTGATATCATGAAGTTTTAAGATGAGAATTTAGTATAAATATGGTTTATTAAAGGTAAACAATGGAGTTTGGCAAAAATAAATCCTTGATTAATAAGGACTAAAGTCAAGAATGTATATCGAAAGATGAACTACTCTGTGGTATATGGTATTAGAGGTGAATAAATTATGGAAGTCATCAGAAAAGAAGAATAATTAAATATGAATAATGAAAATAGTATTGGGGTGCGATCATACCAGCACTAATACACCGGATCCCATCAACATTCCGCAGTTAAGCGTGCTTGGGTGAGACCAATAATAAGATGGGTGACCTTCTGGGAAAGATGTTTTACAATAAGTGGGAAGTATGGAGAATTTTAAAAATACTTATTGATGGAAGTAAAAAATGGTACAACATGGTTTCCCTCATAAATTTCAGTCTATTTGAGGAATTATCAAGGTAAAGGAGTTAATAAGAGTAACAAGGACTGAATTGTGATCTAATATTTAAAGATTGAGGGTGATGTGGATTGATTAAAAGATATTGACAATGAAAAGGGATTTAGAAAAGGATTCCAAGGGAAAACGAGAGTAAGAATTTTAACACTCTCATTAAATTTTGTGCTCACCTGACTCTAAGGAGTTGTAACAAACAAAGAAATAGCCGTAGCTATCTTTGTAAAAAGAACTAAGAGTTTGATTTACTTTGTATGACTAGTATGGAGTATAAGATAAATGTTCAAACAGTTTGATATGTATAGTAATTATCGGATATGACAAAAGTAGACTAGTAACGTAGTTATTACGGAAGAATACTTATTCTAGTATTCTGGTCAAAAAAGGGCACTTCTCTAGAGTATACATAAGTAAGAACAAATTGGAAACTAGTATTTAATAAAAATTACACTGAATATTGAAGTGGAGGTATATGAACGTCAATATTGAATTATATTTAAGTAAGATATATGGAGATTAAGGACTCTGATCAAAAATTATAGTAGGAAGTAAATTTTACAAGAGCAATCTCCACGATGGTAACAAATACAGAGAATTTTAATAGATAGATATACGATAAATTGTCAATGTTATAAATGGTTTTAAGGATGAATCATTGGTAGTCTAAGTCTTTAATAAATTTTATTAAGATATGTATTAAAGCAACTTGAAAGCATATGAAGAGAGCATAAGAAAATGACACGCTAATTGAAGAGCTCCTACGTGAATTTAAATATGGGGAGTGACATAAAGATGAGACTTATGAGATGGAAAGGTTAGATGAATGTATGGGATATTGATAAGAGATGTTGATACTAAGTAATGAGAGTGTGAATAGAGAGGACAAGAATGATATAGCAAGTAAATACATATACATAGAATATGGTTATGGAAATTTTTAAATATTGATTTGATTTGGTTGGAAGGAAAGGTTTTGGATTCGAACCTTTCCATGTCCAACTACAGGCTGAGGACTGCAGGGAAGACTGTGCGAAAGAGATGAGATCCAGACATGACAGTACCTTGGAAAGATAGTCATTCAAGGAGGATGCCACATGTGGAATTGGCAATTTGAAATTTAATGATTTAGAAATGTTGAATCTGGGCTAAGTGTTATGTAAGGTTTTATAATAGGGATTGATATATAAATTACCTGAGAGATCAATTTAAAAGCCTATTGGGTTCAAGTATGACTTATAATACGAAAAATCGAGTCAAGGAAAAATCTTTAGAATACTAATGACCTTATAAAATATACATGTGTAACCCATTACAATTCGATGGAAACGAAGAGGTGACATAATGATACGTAGGATCAGGAAATGTAAGTATATATAATCATGGATAATAAGAAAAGAGTATAAGTATGCAAATAGTATAAGACTATGCACAGATACGATGAAAATATTAATAAGAATTATGGAAAGTATTTTAGTGGATTTTGGTTATGGAGAAGGACGAACAAAAGAAAAATTAGTTCAAAGGAATTAGAGAAAAAAGGCATTTATATGTAAAGGGAAATATAGACTTATAGTTTAAAACCTAATGATGGTAATAAAGATCATGATTGTGGAAAATACTACAGATATGATTTTAAAGGACAATGGTAGATAAGAGTGAAGTACTCAAGTTCACCCAGAGGTAAACAAATTGAAGTTCTCTACAATAAGTGATGACATTGGAAAGTAAGTATCAAAAGATAAGATAATACCCCTATCTGTTCTTTAGATTTGATCGAAAAAATTTTGAGGACAAAATTTTATTTTAAGGGGGGTAGTGTTGTCAAAACCTGCTCTATGAAATAATTACGATGTCATTTACATGCTCAATGAAATGTTTGAATATTTAGGAAGTTCGAGAAATCGTTAAAAGACAATATTGCCCTTAATGATACCATTAAGTCGATTAAACCTCGAACAAGTTCAAATAAGGATTTTAAGAGTGAAATTTAGAATTTCACAGTCCAGGGATTGCTCAAAATAGTGATTTGGAGTTCGAGGTCCAATTTGGAGTTGATCGAGAATATTGATCGATTAGGGACCAAACGGTCATTTTGTCATTTAAGGACAAAATGGAAATTTCTATAAAAGATTTTGATCACATTCGACCAAGATCAATCATTTGAAGTATAATATGATTATTAGAGCATAATAGGAAGTTTAGCAGTGATAAATTTAATTTCTCGGTATTTTTGGGATACAAGAGCAAAACAGTAATTTTGTCATTAAAGGACAAAACGAGAATTTTTAGGAAAGGTATTGGCCTCATTCGATTAATAATGGTTAATTGAAGTGTAATTTGAGGTTGAAAAGTAAAAATAATGCAATTCCAGTACATTTTGGAGTACAGGGATAAAATCATAATTTTACCACCTAAGGACAAAATTTGAATTTTCGAGAGGATTTGGATCAAATTTGACAAATTAGAGAATGGTATGAGTATGAGGAGTGAAAAATATGCATTTTGGCAAATTTTCAATTTTTGAGGTAAAAATGTAATTTTTTACTTTTACAGTGGCAAAAGTGTAATTTTACAAAATTACTCTACCAAGATTTTTGGACTAGTCTAGAAACTTCTTTTAATGGATGGACAAGTGAAGAAAATAGTATGGTGGATAAAAAGTCAAATGGAAAAGAGAAAAAAATAAATTAATAAAAAATTAAAAAGTATAATAAAATAATAACATTTTATTTAGCTTATAAATAGCCAAAATTTTCAGCCAATAACCCTTAGGAGGGTCGGCCTAAACCCAGCAAAGAGGGGAGAAGAGAAACACATGAACCCTAGGTGAAAATATTTGGGGAAAAGTATGAAAATCTAAGCAAAGTCACAAATCAAGGTAAAAATTTTTTGATTTCTTATAGTGTTCTTCATTACCCAAGTATTTTTTTTCCATTTTCATGTAAGAATTGAAAGTGGGTATCACCCACCCTTGCTAGCCGAATCTTCAAGGAATGATTTTGAATGATTGTTTTGGTAGATTTAGGTGAATCTAGTATTGTTGTCAAACCCTGCTCTATAAAATAATTACGATGTCATTTATATGCTCAATAAAATGTTTGTATATTTGAGAAATTCAAGAAAATCGTTAAAAGACGATATTGCCCCTAATACTATCATTAAGTCAATTAAACCTCGAATGAGTTCAAATAAGGATTTCAAGAGTGAAATCAAGAATTTCATAGTCTAGGGATTACTTAAAACAGTGATTCGGAGTTTGAGGTTCAGTTTGGAGTCAATCGGGAAGATTGACCGATTAGGGACAAAACGATCATTTTGTCATTTAAGGACAAAATAGAGATTTCTATAAAAGAATTTGAGCACATTTAACCAAGATTAATTATTTGAAGTATAATATGATTATTGGAGCATAAAATGAAGTTTAATAGTGAAAAATTGTAATTTTCGGTATTTTTGGGACACAAGGGTAAAATAGTAATTTTGTCATTTAAGGACAAAACGGTAATTTTTAGAAAATATTTTGGCCTCATTTGATTAAGATTGATCAATATTAGTGTTGTTTGAGGTTGGAAAGTGAAAATAATGTAATTCCGGTGCATTTCGGAGTATAAAGGTAAAATCCTAATTTTTCCACTCCGGGGGTAAATCGGTAAATTTTTTGCCCTAGCACTTGTCAAGACCAAGAGATTTTATTCAGCATGGAATATGATAAATATGACAAAAGTGTGGTAGAGAAATAAAGAGAAAAACTCAAATATTTAGAAAAATGGGCGAATTAGGTGGTGACACGTGGAAAGTCATTATATTTTATTATTAAATTATAAAAATCAGCTTATAAGCCACATTTTCTCTCACCAAAGTCGGCATAAACCAGAATCAAAGGGAAAGAAAAGAAAACAAAGGCAAAACAAAAATTTAGCCAAGAAATCAAGAGATTTCAAGGATTTTTCAAAGATCAAGCAATATAAAGGTAAAATTTCTTTAGTTTTGCTTAAAACCTAGCTTACCCATGCTTTATTCCTTATTTTTCATGGTTGGATATTGAGTTATCATGCTGAAATCCTTGAGGCTGAATGGGTATGGAAGAGAATTTAATGTTGGATTAGCTTGATTTTGAACTATGTTGGTGTTTAGTGATAGTTAAGCATGTCTAGAAACAAAACAACAAGAAAAGAATTTATTTTCCCCACCAATTTTCCATGACTGAATGCTTTGAGTATGTGTGTGAAATGAAATGATTTCATTTCAAATGAAATGGATTAGAAATTGATCGATTATGGTGGGAAATTGATGTAGGAAAAATTTTAGTGACAATGCCCCATTATAGCTGAATTTTTGGAGAGAAATTGGCTGTTGGAAATTGAGGAAATTGATGAGATTTTAAGGTATTTTGGTAATATTTGATGAATTATGAAGGCAGGAATTAAATGGGAATTTTTGGTGCAAAAATATGAATTTTTACCTAATAGGGGTAAAAGCGTAATTTGCAGTCTAAGACTGATACATTGACCCACATTTACATTAATTGAGTATTATGGATATAATTGAGCTATTAGAAATTGAAATGGGTCAAATTGGAGTTAAATTGAGGATTTTAGCGATTTAGACAATGTGTAGGCAAATCGGTTGAACACCGTGATTAAACGATTGTTCGAACCATTTTTACTTCATTTTCATGCATCAAATAGAGCCTGAAATCATTTATTGTGGTTTGACACAAATAATTGAAAATGTGTCAAAAATTATGTATAGGTGGTGAGCCATTAAATACGGGTAAATGACTGTACCCGAGGATCGAAAATAAGAGTATTTCTACTCCTAATACTATGAGTAAACTTATTATCGTCTTTATTATCTAGAGTAGATTTTATTAAATTTGATGATTTTATGAAAAATCATTTTATTTGGTAAATTGCTTATTTTATGAGAAAATTATGAAATATATGAAACAAATTGGATTTATAAAATAAATTAATTTGAAAATTTGAATAATTGATTTTGAAACTAGAATAATTGGAGACTACGTGTGTTACTGTAAGGTTTGATTTGATTCAATTGGCTTATGGTATTATGGCATGATTGACTGACTTGTTAATTATACTGAAAAATTTGACTTTGTATGTTTTGCCCTGATAAATTACTTAGTGATAAAATTGCCAAATCATGCTATTGATATTTTTATTGAATTGGTGGATTATTAAATGGTCGTTGCAGTGATGGGTTTTGTGGACCAGCCTATTAGAGGGGCACGGGACCCAAGTACATATGTATATGTATTTTTACCTCGGTTGAGAGGCGAGTAGGGTAACTCCCGAGGTAACCATTGGAGTTCTCTTCACGCCAAACCACCACGTGAAGGCGAACTCAGCCAATGCCAAGGAATGACTATATTTCCAAATGTAAAAATGTGTTCAATGCATATATGAAACTTTTATAACCTTGGCAGACTCGGTCGAACTTTGATGACGATCAAGGGTCCTCGAGTATTAGTTTTGGCATAAGCCAGATTTCCAAGAAAATCATAAGCCTATTTAACTATTTGAACATAATAAAATTATTTATTCGAGATGGGATAAATCTTTATGTTATGAAACTTACGAGGATGGAAATATTTTATTTGTCTCCATTTACTCGCCTTTAGATAGTTTAGATGGTATCTGTTTACTCACTGGGATTTTATAATCTCACCCCCTCATTTCCTCACATTTCAGGCTCAGAGCATTCCATAGTTAGCAGATTTAGTCAAGGACTGTCAATCGGACTTGAATCGGCAAAAGTTGTAGGTTTTTAGCTTTTGACACATTTTGGTTAGTTGTGGGCCCACGTGTCATTGTAATTTAAATTTCATATTTTTGTTGTTTGTATAATAGTATGTAAAAATATATTTAGTTTTTACGTTACAAAAATCAATTATCAATAGCTTTATAAAAATTGTTTTATAAGAAAACAATTCACTATATTGAATATTTTTATTATATTAAAATAGTAAAAATTTTACTTCGAACAAACATTTTAGACTTCAAAAATTATATTTAATTATAAAATATATGTTTTTTACTCATCTTCTATATCTTTGCTCGGTTTCGGGGTTTTTGAAGAAAAATAACGAAAATGCCCATGTGAGCCAAAAGACAATAAATTTTTGTTTTTGAATCGAAAATAACTTTCGATTCTTAAAATGTGATATTCAATAACTGTTGCTCACCGGGGAGATGTGGAAACTGATGCTAAGCCTTGCGGGGTTCCGGTCGGTATTCCAGGTATGAGTGCCTATCGGAACGTCACAGCGGTTGTCATGGACCCGATGAGGAGTTTCAGGTCGTGACAGTTGTTTAGTTAGGTTATAATGAAAAATATTGAAATTTGGCAAGAAATGACATTTTCCCCCATTGAACCCATTTATGCCGAATATTCTAGGGTGAGATTAGCTACTGATTTTGAGGATATTTCATGGTATTTAAGTGTATTTAGATGAATTAAGGATATAAAAATTAAATGGGAATTTTTGGTGCAAAAATACGAATTTTTACCTAATAGGGGCAATTTCATAATTTGTGGACTAGACTAATAATTTGCACCATATTTGTGGACATTAAGTTAATTTGGGTATAATTGAGGTATAGGAATTGAAGGAAATCAATTTAGAATTTATTTGGAGATTTTGGAGAATTAAATCGCGCACTGTATGCGTTAGGCCGAATGTCACGACCCGAAACCACCCTCGAGTCCGTGACAACCGCCACGATATCTCGATAGGCACTCATCTCCCGAGTACCCTATCGAGACCTCGCAAGGCTCTCGTATCAGTTTCTCACCTCCCCTGTGATTGACCGTTAGAAAAATCATGTTTTAAAACAATATGGATCATTTTTTTGGTCCAAAAACAATAAAATTTTAATTTCTGCCTCACAAGGGCGTTTTCGTCATTTTCGTCAAAAATTTCAAGACAGGTTAACAATGTAATATTTAAGTGGAAAACACATATTTTATACATAGAAATAGGTTTTGATATCTAAAACATTCATTTAAAAGCAAATTGTTGACAACTAGTACTATTCAAAAATAATAAATAAAAATATTCTATTTTCTCATAAAATAAATTTTTTATAGAAATATTCGTAAATAATTTTCCGCACATGAAAGTAAAGTAAAATTGTATGAATAGAAATACAAATAACCAAAATATAAGATTTGATCTGCAATGACACGTGGGCCCCAATTGACCAAGAGTATGTAAGACTATGAACTCTTACTTTCTATAATGCAGCTCCGAGCTTAGTTCTCGTCCTACTCGACTATCTACAAACTGTCCTGAGCCTGAAAAATGTATAGGAAGAAGGGGTGAGATTTTATAATCCCAGTGAGTAAAAATATACCATTTAAAGTATCTAAAGCCGAGTAAATGGAGACAATAAAATACCATATCCCAATATGCATTTCATAACTTGGAAATTTATTCCATCCCATGAAAACAATTATAATTCAATTAAAATGATTTTCAAGGCTTATGTTTCTCATAAAATTTGGCTCATGCCAAAACTCATTCTCGGGGATACTTGATCGTCATCAAAGCATCCACTCGAGTCCGCCAAGGCTGTTAAAACGACTTATTCATATAAACAGCCATCCCTTGGCGTTGGCTGAATCTCACTTTCACGTGGTGGTAAAGCGTGAAGTGGACTCAAACCCCTCCATAGGAGTTACCCTACGCGCCTCTCCCACATAGGTAAAATAAGTCAGTCGAGTTTACCGTGCCCCTCTAATAGGTTGGTCCACGGAAACCCACCACTGCAGTGTAGGACAGCCCCACCATAATCATAAAAATGGTTTAACAGCATAACAAGGTAATTTTTATAATAATTAATTTGCACGGCAAATCACAATTCGTGTAATATCAATACAATAAACCAGCCAAGCATGCTCACACTATCATAAGCCATTTGAATTAAAAATACAATTCATACTTAACAAGCACAGTCTCCAAATACTCTATTTAAAAAAATAACATTCATCATTAATTTCAAACAATTTATAAAACTATTTTATAAAAACACATTTATTTATAAAACACGAAATCTATCCTTTTTTAAATCCATTTTTCATAGAATTTATAAAATTTCATAAAAACTACCTTAGATAAATTAAATGATAATAAGTTTACTCACAGTATTAGGAGTAGAAATACTCCTATTCTCGATCTGCAGGCACAATCTTTTACTTGTATCTAATGGCTCACCACCTATCCACCGTACATGACACAAAATTCAATAATTGTGTCAAACTATTATAAATTAATTCAGGCTCATATCTATATGTATACATGAGAATGAGTATGAAATGTCTGGACAATCGCTTAATTGCAGTGTCCGACCCAACTTGCTTATTCACAGTCTAAATTGCTAAAACCTCCAATTCAACTCCGATTCAATCCATTTCACTTTCAATACTCCAATTATAACCGAAATACCTCAATGACTATGATTATTATTTAATTTACTAGTCCTAGGCCACAAATCATATATGTCCACACATTAGGCAAAAATTTGAATTTTCACGCCAAATTTTTCCATTTAATTTCTAACATCACAAATCATCAATTTCCATCTAAATACCATAAAATATCACCAATTTAACATCAATCTCTCTCCTAGAAAACTCAGCCCTTTTGGGTTTAATGATAATATATTGTTTTCTTGTTAATTTTCTTCATACCATTAATCATCCACAATTTAAAATACTAATGTCACTTAATCCACTCACCATAATTCATTATCTCTAAATCCATTTCACTTGAGATGAAATTGTTTCATCATCAATACACTAACTATGAAATTCGACTATGGTGGGCAATAACCATAAAATTTTTCCTATTAAATTTTTCCACCATAAATCATCATTTCCTTAACTAATTTTCTTGAAACAAATCAAATCCACCATCACCACTCAACCTACAATATTCAGCCATATAGGGTACCAAAGGTTTGGTGATTTTTCTTCACTTGATTTCATGCCACACAACATTAACTACCTAAAAACACTAACATACTTTAAATTCAAACAATTTCCATAAACTTTCCCTCTCTAAACCCATTTGGTCATCATCAAGCCCATCATAAAATCAAGTAATTTATCCATGGAAATGAAAGAATAAAGTATGGGTATGATAGATTTCAAGTAAAAATTAGGAAATCATACCTTATCTAGCTTGAATGCTTGATTTTTTTCACTAATTTCCTTTGATTTCTTCACCAAGGGTTTCTAGTTTTCTTTATTTCTTGCCTTTGTTCATGCTAGGCCGATTATGGGAGAGAAAATGAAGATTTAAGGGCTGATTTTTATGGAAAAATAATAAAATAATAATGGGTGCCACATGTCATTACCTTATTTGCCCATTTTTCTTTTTTTCTACTTTAATAATTACTTTTATTCTCCACCACTTGATTTGTCACAAGTCAAAATGTTGATAAGGGATAACCATGGCTGGACAAGTGTCCTGGTGGTGAAAAATTACGGTTTTGCCCCTGGGATGGTAAAATTACGATTTTGCCCCTATACTCAAAAAATACTGGAATTACAATTCTTTTTCACTTTTCAACCTTAAATTGTACCCCAAATGATAAATATTAATCAAAGACTTCATTCTACACTCAAATTTTAAGTCTTAAGCGGTAAAATTATCGTTTTGCCCCCAGTGTCCCAAAAATTATCGGAATCAACATTCTTCATCTCTTAAACTTCAATTATGTTCTAAATAATCTAAATAATTAATCTTGATCAATTTTTATGAAAATATTTTCCAAAAATTCTCGATTTATCCTTTAGTGGCAAAATTGCTATTATGCCCTTGTGCTCCAAAACTACCGAGAAATTTAATTTATCACTGTCAAACTTCATATTATACTCCAATAATTATATAATACTTCAAATAATTGATCTTGGTTGAATGTGATTAAAATCTTTTATAAAAATCTACATTTTGTCCTTAAATGACAAAATGACCGTTTTGCCCTTAATCGGTCAATTTTCTTGATTGACTCCAAATCGAACCTTGAACTCCGAATTACCATTTTGAGTAGATTTTGGGGTTTCAGAATTCTCAAATTTCTTTAAAATTTTCCGTTTGAACTAACTCGAAGTGTAAATCAACTTCGTAGCACTTCTAGGGGCAATACCGTCTTTTTATCGATTTTCTCGAGCTTCCTCAATATACAAACATTCTATCGAGTATGTGAATGACACCGTAATTACTTTATAGAGCAGGGTTTGACACCGAATATAGCGTTTAAGCGATTTTTCGAACAATTGCATAGCATTTTATTCATTCATGTAGATTTATGGAGCTTGAAATTAATTAGGATTAATTGACACAATTTATTGAATTTTGTGTCATGGATTATGGATAGGTGGTGAGTAAATTGATTCGGGTAAGAGATTGCACCCGAGGATAAAAAATAGGAGTATTTCTACTCTTAATACTGTGAGTAAACTATTTATCGCCTTAATTATCTAGAGGAATTTCATTCTATTTGATGATTTTATGAAAAATCATTTTATTTAGTAAATTGCTTATTTTATGAGAAAATTGTGAAAATTATGAAATAAATTGGATTTATAAAGTAAATTGAATTTTTATAAATTGACTTAAAAAAATTGAACAATTGATTTTGAAACCAGAGTAATCGAAGACTACCTGTATTATTGTGAATTATGGCTTAAATTAATTGGCTTATGATGTTTATGGCATAATTGGCTAATTGTTTATTATGTTGAAAATGTATACAATCTGCTTTGTACTAATGAAATGTTTAGCAATAAAAATAGCCAATTTATGCTATTGAAATATTTATTTAATTGGTGGATTGTTATCTACTGCAGTGGATTGTTATCTACTGTAGTATATGGGTTTTCGTGGATCGGCCTAATTAGAGGTGGCACGGTAAAGCTCAAATATATATATATATATATTTATCTCAGTAGTAGAGGTGTAAAGGGTTATTTAATTGTCCTAACATAAGATAGAGTTCACTTCACGCCAAACCACCACGTGAAGGCGAACTCAGCTAACGCCAAGGAATGGCTTGTTTTGAGTAATTATGAGAGCTTTAATAGCCTTGGCGGACTTGGTTGAATGCCTTTGATCAAGGTGTCACCGAGCACGAGATTTTATGGTGCGAGTCATGATTTTACGAATAATCATAAGCCACGTAAATTTTCAAACGAAATGAAATTAATCCACTTAGCGAAAGGAAATAAAGTATTATGAACATTTTACACTAGTTTATGTTAATCGTCTCCTTTTACTCGACTTTAGATAGTTTTGATGGTAATTGTTTACTCACTGGGATTTTATAATCTCACCCCCTCATTTCCTCACATTTCAAGATCTGAGTAGCCTGTAGCTAGTGAATTCGATTAAGGACCCCAGTGGACTTGAATCAACAAGAACTGTAGGTTCACAGTCTCCATGCATTTCGGTTAGTTGTGGGTCACGGGCCACTGTAATATAAATTTCATATTTTAGTTGTTTATATTATGGTATGTAAAAACATAATTAATTTTTATGCTGCGAAAATTATTTATCAATAGTTTTATAAAAAAATTTATTTTATGAGAAAATATATTATTTTATTAAATATTTTCATTATATTTAAATAATTAAATTTTTATCCCAAATAAACGTTATAGATATTTAAATTTATTTTTATCATGATATGTGTGTTTTCTACACCTTTACAATGTTTTTAATAAATGTCAAAATTTTCAATGAAAAATGACGAAAATGCCCTTGTGAGCGAAACGAAAATTATTTTAGTGTATTTAAATTGAAAATGACTTGCAATAATTGAAATGTGGTATTTAATAACTGTTGCTCACCGGGGAACTGCGAAAGCTGATGCAAAGCTTTTTGGGATTTCGGTCTGCACTTCGGGTAATGAGTGTCCATCAGGACGTCGCGGCGGTTGTCATGGGCCCAATGGGGAGTTCCGGGTCGTGACACATTATAATTCTATTTTCATTGCCACTAGTTTTGTCTTGTTAATGTGACAACTTGTATTAATGTAGTTGTTATGAGTTATTGCTGGTAGTATGAGATTATATTCTATTTTATGGTGATTGACTCTAAGTGGATATGATCAATCTGACACAGATTCTTTTGTTTGATACTAGTGTATAGAGATGTCTCCATCTATATTACTGGGATATGGTTGAGTTGTTTTTTTCATGATTGGTTGATGCTCTTATGAAGGTGCTTTTAAGTCTATTTGGTGTAGTTTGTTAATAATAGTATGTGATGTTGTCAATGTCTTGAGAACACTTACTTATGATCTAGATAAATTGTCACATAATGAGCATCCAAATTGAAAAAAAGAGTTCCTTTTCTTAACATACATTGCCATTTATGTTATGTTAAGATCTGTGGATCCTTTTGCAAGCATATATTACCTTTTTGAAAGGGCTTTTTCAACTAACGAGTTTCTACTATTTATTTTTAAGATCTATCAAGGTTTTCCAACATGAGAATAATCCCCAAATCTAAGTTAATCATCTACTTGTTGTATTATTGTGTTTATCTATTGATGACAACTTTAGAACATATGTATTCCTCTATCCTGTATAAAATGTTTTCTTGGTTTTTTGATATTTTGTGAACTAACTTATAGTTTGTTTACTTTCACTTTTATTGATCTCTCTCTGATGTTGATCAATTTGTATCAAACACTTAATACTTAATAAATTTGACTCTTGATTGAGCAAAAGAAAAAAGTTTCACTATAATTTTTAGTTCATTACAAAGTAAAATCATGTGTAATTACAGTGATTTAAAATCAAAATGCATAGATTTGTATTGTATCGTGTTCAATTACAGATTTAATTTACACATTTGGTGTTAAGGAACAAAAATGATTTCTGGTGAATGCTGTTTGTGATATATTGTGTAGTTGTTGTTGTTTTTATGTATGCCAAATTTGAATATATGATGTTATTTGTTGAGGAACAAGAATGATTTCTCATGATTTTCAAGAAAACAATTATTGATGCTTTTTTATTTGATATTTAATTATTTAATTGTTTTTTTGAGTTATTTTTTATTGTTTGAATTTTAATTTTAACATTTGTTTGTTTTTATAAATTTAAATTATTAGCAAATTATATATGAATTAAATGTGAAATAATTTTTATTTATCCAAGTCTCAATTTTCATTCAAGTTATTAAACGAGTATTCGAACAGATAACACAATTTGACTTTCATAATTAGGTGTTAAACGGGTTTTGGTGTTTAAGTGGCAGTGTATATAGTATTAGGGTACAAGTTCGAATAGTTTTTTTGAAATTTTATTCAAGTAGCATTTAGATATCTTATTAGTTAATAAGGTTCAAGTAGGTTGCCTTAAAAAAACCGAGTACCCTACTTGTTGACAATTCTAAATAAAATCCTTAATAAGTTTGTATTTAACCCTTTTTGAGCTATGGATTGAATGGAAACCTAGTCTTAAACACTTTTGTATTTGGAAATGTCCTTTAGAGGTACACCTTTATAATCCCATTGAAACTAAGATATAGTATTATTCCACTCGTTTCTATTTTATTAAGTACTTAGATCATTTCATTTGCTATAGATTTTATTGTTCAAGTAGAAGTGGTAAAATGTTGAGATAAAAGCATCTTAATTTATGAAGTTGGATGTGGTTTATGCTAGTTGCTCTTAAGTTAGTGATGGAAGAGAGCATACTAAAATTATAAATAATCCTATAACCATATGATAGGATATTAGTGCACATATACCAATTTGGGAACAAGAACTAATTCAACCAGTTTTGATTAGGTTTCTCAACATAAGAACGTGGTAAAATATGATTGAGTTGATGTGTGTCCTTTAAGTCAATCAATAGATATAATGAAATCAATTTATCCATTGAATTTAATAAAGATCTTTATTAGTGAGTTCATATAATTTATGTTATTTACTTATAAACATAAAGTTCATAAAGTAATATGCCTTGCAAAAGGAATTATAAAATTTTTATTGCATTAAAGCATCATTCTTAAGTTGTTCCTAATTGATGCTTTATATAGAGCATCATGATACATCATGATAACATATTAATAAAGTTGGGAAATTAACATATGTTATATTTCTTACTTATGAAATAAATAATCAATTTCACATATATTTTTATTTAGAAAATACTTGCTACTTATCTCTAGTGGATAGGACGTTGTTTAGGACACAACCTAAGGATCTTGAGGACTAGGTTCATTCAAGCACTTTATCAACTAACTATATTAGAGGTATTTTAGAGCCAAACTTATGGAGATAAAATATTAATAGCTAAAGAACTTGTGAGAAAAAGATGGTATTTTAGTACAACATATTGGGACTGATAACATTTTAGTTGATCTTCTAACTAAAGGATTGCATCCTATTACATTCAAGAAACACGTTTATGATATGGGTGTTACAGAGTATTTTGATGTATTTGGTTGGTGTGAAGAATATAACTTTGTGTTATAAAGTATATTTTTAATTTTTTGAACACATTTTTGAGGATGTGTTTGGATTTATTATTAATAATGATTATTTTGTGATATTTAGTCATAAAGTATTTATGTGTGTGTGTGTGTGTGTGTGTGTCTGCGCACATGTGTGTGCACACATGTATCAATCTTTAGCATAGGCTAAGTATAAATTGATAATTTCAAGGGTATATTTTTGACACATAAAGGTATATCAGATCAAGATACGTAAGGTAGATACAACACATAAACCTTGAGGGCATATTTTTGACACATAAACGTATATCTTATCAAGATATGTAAGGTAGCTATACAAGTTTATTAAATAAACCATAAAATATTTTTCTTGCAAGCTTGAACTGCAAAAAATGAGTATAAAATGATTGATAAATGAATACAACGTAGGATATAGATCATTAAAGAAGTGTTTTTATTCATTCCTATACTACAACATCAAATTTATGTCTATAGGATTGAGTGATATATGTTGTTATAGTTGTTATTGTATTTTTTATAGATTGAGTTGTTGTTATTCTTCAATATTTCAAAATTTTATTGGATAGAACATGTTTGGAGTAATCTCAATACTAATGTTTATTAAAATTTGGCTCATGAAATTTTCATCTATTTTAGCCTATGAGTCGTTTTAAGAAAACTTTTTTATTCAAAATTTGAATTTAAATAATGTAATCCAAATACAAGATTGTTGAATTTTTAATTAAAGTGTTGACTCATACCATTTATTTTTTGTATTTTTATCAAACTTAGACTAAATCAATTTAGTCTGGATAATGGAATAATGTGATAATTTATAGTATGATCTAATAAAATAAATTAGACTCCAATATTCTATGTGGGTTTAATTGTGTAAGCATGTTTGGAAAACCTTAAAAGTTATGATTTTTCTTCTAATGGCAATATATATATAGAGAGAGAAAGGAAGATTCTAATGTACTGAATTCTAGTAGTTAATTCTATGATTGTGTTATTTATGTTGCTAAAATCATGTATAAAAGTTAGGTACATTTTTTTTAAGTTCTAAATAAATATATATTATGATAGATTTAGATAAATAACATTTATTGTACTTAAAATTTTGAGTTGAAGCTTAAACAATGAAAATTTTAACCTTTTACTCTTCTTTTTTTGTTGTTTTTTTATCATATTTTAATTGCATGAATATATCCAAGCATATATCTTGTTGAAGAAAATATTTATGAAGCATGTCTATTTTATCAGCCTTAGCAAGATGAACTTGGTCCATCTTTTTGTCCAAATACAAAATATTAATTATCCATTTCAAGAATTTTTTATTTTGTAGGAAGCAAACTTCTTCTGTCTCTCTCAGAAAAGTTGAATAGTAAAAGTGTAGTTGTAACCCCACCATCGTGCCAGCTTTCTACCAGATTTAATGGTCCAATTTTGACTTCTACTTTTATTTTTGTCTAAATAAGCTCCTCAATTCTTCACTATTACTTTGCTTTGGATTCAGCCCTTCAATTGTTATTTTAGGAACCTGAAAACAATGTGTTTTCCACTTAACATGAGAGAAAATTCTCCCTATTCTATCCATTTTAACTGCTACATTCAGTTCTTAGTTTGTGAGGTAAAATTTAATGATTTTAAAATCATTTTATACTTTAAAAAAAATTTAAAATTTTTTATTATGTTAATAATATTTTTTATATGTTTATTTTAAATTAAATTAATTTTTATAATTAATTATTATAAATAAAAATATTTTTTATTATTTTATATAATATGATATTGACTTGACATGCTAATATATATGACATAATGATAATATAATTATGTTATATTTTTACTGTCACGTTAATACCATTAACGGTGAATAAATGATATTTAAAATTAAGATGTAATTGATTCAAAATAATAATAATAATAATTTTATTTAAAGTTTCTTACTTGAACTTTTCAAATATGATCCCTTGACGCATTGGCAAATATTCAAGTTAAATGAGATGCCATGCACAATCTAAACACCCCACTCTCAACATGACAACCCTCAAGATCACTAAAAAGCACCACAAGCATCTCAACAATCCCTTCCCTTCCACCCCAAGCTCTCTTCCCTCAATTCAAGGCAACCTCTTCATCAATTCCCAGACGCTGCCGGCCCACCAAATTTTCCCGGTCGGGAAGGATTTTCAGCTTCTTTGGAGCACCAGAACTGGCGGGTCTGTCTCAATTTCTCACCAATCTCAGCCTTCAAAAGCATTGTGGTCCACCATCCCTGGACAGGCATTTATATCTGCTGCCCTGGCTGAGACTGAGGTGGAAGAAAGCAGGGGATCTTTTGTCGTCAAAGACAGAGATGTTCACCTGGTTTGTCAGCACCAAACTCTGGAAGATATCATTTTGATCAATCAATTTGACGATAAAGATAATGACGTTCTGCCTGATCATTTGGAACTGGAGCATCTCAAAACAGATTCCAAGTTTGCAGATCCCCCTGTTTTGGTTATAACAGGCCACATTTTCAGCAAAAGGAAAAAGAAGAGGCTTCAAAGTTCAGGCATTTATAAGGATATAAAATTTGAGAAAAGCGGACCTGCTGCTTCAGCAAGGTATTGGGTCTTGTTTGATCAAAAGAACAGTAACCAAATTGGATTCCAAGTCAAAATTGGACAGCCAAAGTTTCAGCTTCTTCACCAGAAAGCTTCACCCCTAACTGCTTCAGGATGGTACCGGCGTTTGAGGAGGAAACTGGGGCGGTATCGAAAACGGAAGCTGGGTTGGTACTGGGTCTTTACAAGGACGAAAGGTTTGGTCACAGTTTCTTCATCAGAGGAGGAACTAGGAGAATTGAATGTTGCAGAACATACTGCAGAATTCAACAGGGTTTGTTTCACCTATGCAAGCGAAGGAAATGAAAGATTTTTTGGTTTTGGAGAGCAGTTTTCTCGCATGGATTTTAAGGGGAAAAGGGTACCCATTTTTGTTCAAGAACAAGGTATTGGGAGAGGAGACCAACCTATTACCTTTGCTGCTAACTTGGTTAGCTACAGGTATGAGTTAAAACTGCTTCGTCATCCATCATATAAAAAGGTTAACCTCTAGCACTAATTTGATGGTTTTGATCTCAAAAAGAATTTCTTTGTTGTAGAGCTGGGGGAGATTGGAGTACTACTTATGCTCCTTCACCATTCTATATGACATCCAAGATGAGGTCTCTTTACCTGGAAGGATATAACTATTCTATATTTGATCTGACACAACATGATAGGGTCCAAGTACAGGTATATTTCAATACATGTAGTCATGATAAAATTGAATTTGCTTTTGAAACAAATCTTAAGGCGGTGCTGAATATGCTATTGAAACAAGTGTCCAACTGTTGAACTGAGTATGTCTTTATATCCTAGTTGTAATCCACTAATGCATACTCGAGATTTATGAATGTTATAAAGCTGCTAAGAAATCGGGTTGTTTGAGCCTCATCAAGATTTAAAACTTGCAGTCATTTTCTGTATGCTGGAGCTTGCAGATACATGGAAATGCAGTTCAAGGGAGGATACTGCATGGAAACTCACCTTTGGAGATCATTGAACACTTCACAGAAGCCATTGGGAGGCCTCCTAAGCTCCCTGAATGGATGATATCTGGAGCAGTGGTTGGCATGCAGGGTGGCACAGAAACTGTGCGCTGCGTTTGGGATAAATTGACGACTTATAAGGTTCCCATTTCAGCATTTTGGTTGCAGGTAATGCTAATGTCCTTGCCTTTGTTCAATGCTGAAACTGACTGAAATGCAGAAGATTCTCTTCTGGTTTCAGTAATTATTGACACCTGAGTCAATTTTTTGTTAGTTCCAGTTTTCTTATAGTGCAGTTATACTTGTTTTCTGGATAATTTTGAAGAGTTGGAACTGCAATATGCAATCCATCAGCCAGTATGAGATGATTTTGATTGAAAACTTTATTCTGCTCAAAGAACCTCAAAAAATTAAGAACTCTAAATACAAGTTTTCTGTCAGTTTGATTTGTGGCTATTGTTCTGTAGGACTGGGTTGGGCAAAGGGAAACATTAATAGGATCACAATTATGGTGGAATTGGGAAGTGGACACAACAAGGTACCCTGGATGGCAACAGCTGGTTAAAGATCTTAGCACACACAGCATCAAAGTGATGACATACTGCAATCCTTGTTTGGCACTGGTACTGATCTTCTTATGCTGATGCTTCTTTGCTAACTTCTATGCTGTCCTGCGGTAGAACCATACCAATCACCAATCCACATATGCAACAAATGTAGCCAATAAAGGGTGTTGCAATTATTTCTCCTTAGAAGAGACTGAAGATTTTTCCATATTGAGCGTACCAAATGACTTCCTACGTAGCATGTAGTGCACTATAGTTTGATAATGGATGCAAGATTGCAACCTTAATTGAGAGTTCAACTTCCTTTTTTATAGATGGGTGAGAAGCCAAACAAAAGGAGAAATCTCTATGAGGAAGCAAAAGAGCTGGACATCTTGGTGAGGGATCAGCATGGAGAACCTTACATGGTTCCAAATACAGCATTTGATGTGGGAATGTTGGACTTGACACACCCACTAACTGCAAATTGGTTCAAGCGGATTTTACTGGAAATGGTGAATGATGGAGTCAGAGGATGGATGGCTGATTTTGGTGAAGGCCTGCCAGTGGATGCTGTACTCTATTCAGGTTTGAAATCTTAACTGCTTTTGAACTAGTCTGCATAGGATCAAGGTGATCCAAAGAGCTTTTGCTGCTTCTCTTGGGTCTCCCATTTTGGTTTCTTTTATGGTTATCCACGTGCAGGAGGGTAGTAATGATGAGAGTTTGAAGTTTGTTGGTGCATAATTCTGAAGTTTCAAAGGCAGTGGTAACAATCTTTCTAAAAACATCAAGTTCCACTCTGAATCCACAATTACAAAAAAATTGGAGCATAATAAGCTATTCATTTTCCAATACTCGTCTCTATGTTCTGTCATGGTTGGTGGCAATGGTCTCAATCACCTCCAAACTAGTATGTCACCTTAGAAGTAAACTACCATATTTCTAGAGTTTAATTGACTATCATTGCCCATGCTGTCTTCCAGAAATGCTTCAATCTTTTAACTTATTATTTTATAAATTTATCTCCCCATTGGTTCAATTATAAAACAAGCAATGGCAAATAGCTTTCTGCAAAGTATGTCATAACCATTCTGTGTTCAATATTGTCAAATCATTTGCATCCTTCCTTGCAAAGTGCAATAAAGTAGCAAGTTATTGGCACGAGGTGGCAACATAATCTTCTTGACACATCAGATGTTTACATGATAATCATACGAACTCTTTCTTAACCCCGTCCTCTCCATTTTTCCTAACATTTTCCTGTTGAACTATATCAGTAAGTATAATATACTCATCATTTCCAGGTGAAGATCCTATTTCTGCCCATAACAGATACCCAGAACTATGGGCTCAAATAAATCGTGAATTTGTGGAAGAATGGAAAAGTAATCATGTGGGAAAGGAGAGAGAAGACCCAGAAGGGGGCTTAGTCTTCTTCATGAGGACTGGTTTCAGGAATAGTCCTAGATGGGGGATGCTGTTTTGGGAAGGGGACCAAATGGTAAGCTGGCAAGCTAATGATGGGATAAAGAGTTCTGTTGTTGGCCTATTGAGCAGTGGACTTTCTGGGTATGCTTTTAACCATAGTGATATTGGAGGTTACTGTGCCATAAACTTACCAATTATTAAGTATCATCGAAGTGAAGAGCTGCTTTTGAGATGGATGGAGCTAAATGCATTCACCATCGTTTTCCGGACTCATGAGGTAAGTCAAAATCTGCAACCTGAAATACCCAAATAATTAAACATACAAAGTCATATACTCATTTTTGTTTAGTTAAAAATAAATGAGCAAACTCTTTAAACATCCATGAAAAGTCTAAAGGTCCATATGGTGAACTTTTAACTATTACCTGCTACACAAGTTTCTGCTCCAACTATTTTCAAGATATTTCATTCAGTCAGAAAAATTGTTAATGATTGATATATTACCTTTATGGCTGTATCCCTAACATAATTCAGGAGTTTTGTCTAAATATGATATGCAGGTTTAAGCATGGTCAAGTGAAATTTAGAGGTTTCCAAGTGCTTAAAAAGAAGTCGTCAGATATATCTTTCTGAATTGTGCTAACTAGGCAAACTAATTAGTAATAACCTGCCAAAATTCTCCAGATTTCTACCCAAAGATTTGAAGTTTTGACCCAAAGATAACAATAACAGATAGTCAGGTATGATCTTGTTAGTAACTGATATTGATCTTTCCTCTGACAGGGGAACAAGCCTTCCTGCAACAGCCAATTTTACTCCAATGACCAAACTCTGTCACATTTTGCACGCTTTGCTAAAGTGTACAAAGCTTGGAAGTTTTACAGAGTCCAACTTGTAAAGGTAATGCCAGAAATGTGCTGTTATTCACTACTAAACAAGCAACATGTGTAATAATCTGACAAACCTCTTACTCTCTCTTTGGATGTTCTCTTATGTTGGATGCGCAAAACAGGAAGCGGCTCAAATGGGCTGGCCTATCTGCCGTCACCTATTTCTTCACTACCCAGATGATGAGCAGGTTCAGAGCTTCAGTTACCAGCAGTTCTTGGTGGGCAGTGAGATCCTAGTGGTTCCTGTGCTTGACAAGGGGAAGAAGAATGTCAAAGCTTATTTCCCACTAGGAGAAACATGTACTTGGCAACATATCTGGACAGGAAAGCAATACCAAAAACAAGGTTGTGAAGCTTGGGTTGAAGCTCCAATTGGTTATCCAGCTGTATTTGTTAAGGTCGGCTCTACAGTTGGAGAAATCTTTCTGAAAAACCTGAGAAATCTTGACATTCTTTAAGGAATTTATTCTTCAAAAAGCCAGTGTTCGATATATCCTTTGTTCACTTTATTCCAACTTCAAGGGTCTTGTATTTATCATCTAAGCAAAGCCAGCACATGAAAAATAAGAAATTTCCATGATATTAAACTCTAGTTTTGATTAACACTCACATCTTAAACCTTAGGTTTCAAAAGTAAATTCAAAACAACAACCAACAGGAGGATGAAGTAAGAGAGAGTGTTGATCGGGCATGCTCGGAGAAGGTAATATGCAGTGTTGACTTTGATTACCAAAAGAATGTTGAATTCTGACCGTTCAAGTTTTGATTGATGGGGATGGTTTAAAACGTTCAAATACTGAGATTAGAGATTTGGGTCAAAAATGGCTACTCATTCTGATCTTGTTTCAGAAAGAATACTATAGCTATCAACCTAAAAAGTATAGCTTGGCAAAGGCATTTCTTAAACGGAGACACTGAAAATGAAATCATTCATTCCATCCTATTCCTTGGTGTTAATGCTTTCAAAAGGCATCATATTCGGATACATGGCTAATCTACCCGTAACCATAAAACATCCAGACGATAATCATCATAATAATCAAAGAAAACGAGACAAGGTTGACACAAGGAACTCACATTCATTCCCCCTGAATTGAAGCTGCATGCCCTCTTTTTTATTTGTCTATTTCTGTCGGAACTTCCTTCCCTCTTCTTTCTATAAATATATAGCAGCATAAAGTGGAACCGATTCCAACGCTCGAAGCATATTCCCTCAGTGGGATCAACTTGTCTATTTATTGTCTACGTCAAACACCATTCTTTTTCTCTTTTCTTTACTAATGTTATTTTACCAACTTTTTCCACTAATAAATTTAGATGAATGAAAAGAAAATCATTTTTTTTCCCATTCTCCACAAATTTTCCGATCAAAATTTGGAAAACAGCAATGTATGAAGATGGAGGATCTTCAATATGAGGCTTAAATGTCTATAAATACAACATTTATACACAACTCCCAAATAAAAAATCCCCACCCACCCAAGAAAAGAGCACTTCCAGCCTACTTGGCAACTAGAATTACCAATACAAATCTTTTATACCCCAATGGCGGCATGCAGTATAATAACTCCACTCTCAAATATCCAACTTGTCAAGGTTGATCTTGCTTGCGGAATTCTGAATGAGTTCCTTCCTTGCATCCACCTAAATACACAAAAATCACTTTAATTTAGTAATTCTCTTGAAAATATCACTATGAAGGATGCATGGTGCAGGACAATCAGGAATTCCTTTAGACCTCAAATCAAATTTATCCCCAGCAGCTTTTACATACGGTAGTGTCCATGTTCACAAGAGACTGCAAGAAATTACTCGAACCACAAAACTCAGAAATAATTAATGCCTATTGCACTTGATAGACTAATCCTAAGCTTTTTGTCAGTGCAAAAGAAGCCACGCATGCCATAAACAGTAGTGCCTCATTCTACATAAACTAATCTAATCATTAACTGGACCTACATACCCGAGCACCCATAAGGGATGAAAACGCCATATTTGCTTCTGCAGCATCTTCAACCACCAATTGCTTCAGCAACCTTTGGTCAGGATCCATTGTTGTTTCCCACAGCTGAGCAGGCATCATCTCACCCAATCCTGCATCATAACCATACACATTGTAATTAAAATATATTACTAATGCTGAATAATGAAAACTTATCCATATTTTTGCAGCAGAATGGTAAGAAATACAGAGCAGACCCACAATTTAAAAGAAAAAAATGATTATAATTCCATCCAAGTCCCAGAACTCAAGGGAATTCGTACTGTTGCCAGAAGTAAAAGGCTCAACTAAAACTGCATATATGTAACATGCTAGTGGATGTCGTTGCTTAACTTTTGGTACAAATTTGCCTGCATCATAGGAAAAAAAAGTGACATGTAACTCCATTGCAGATTTTTCTATTTATTTTTTAATAGTGATTTTCCACTCTCTCTCATTCAATTCTCAAAATGTGACTCATTTTCTTTTCTCCATTACTTAGTTTTAACAAAAAGATAGATTTTACAAAATGCCAAAAAGGGATAAAGTTTCTTGCTGATGTTAAAAAGTCAACAAACATTCCATATGAGCCACCTTGTCAGAAACTACTCTTATGAAACAAGGATCAACAAATCTTGAGTGAACCCTACACAAGTTGTTTTCATGTTGAGTTAGGAGCCATAAGGAGTTTGCATCTAACATGTGTTCTGTTGTTAAGCTTCTATTTAATTGACACATTAATTCATGTCAAATTACATAAGTGGATCCAGCTTTTTCAGGCTATTACTGTCACTTTGAAAATTCTCTAATGGTAGGATCTTTCTTCCCCTCAAAAGGATGATTTGCTACCTGACCCTGATTTTCTTATAAGTATCTATGCTAAATACGATGACAAGTGACTTGCAAAGAAAAACCAATAGGTTCAAGGGACCATGCATATTTGAGCACATTCTAATAGTGTATATGCAAATGCAAAACCTAAAAGCAAAAAGTATTGGTTTACCCTTTCAAACTAAATAGATTTCATTAAATATGAGAGACAAATATTAAATCACAAGAAACGTCTTTCGCATTAATCATAAAACAGAATGCTGGTTAGTATTGTGCAGCTTTAAAACAGTCAAATATAAATTTGAACATGTTCTTGTATTCATATGATTATGCAAAAACTAAAATAAATGCATCACTATAATGACAGAGTAACTTTCAAACTAATTGATTTCATTACATATGAAAGCAGACACTAAGTTTCAAGAGATATACATCATGTGCATGAATCATACAACAGAAGGCAGAATAGCTTGCTTAGCCTCCCAACAGTGAATTACATATATCCACCAACAGAGAAAGAGAGAGAGATTTTATCCTTGCCTTTGAATCTCTGAATGTTGTATGATGCATTCTGGGGGAACATACTCTGGACCCTTTTAAGGTCTGCATCATCATAACAGTAGTATACTTGCTTTCCCCTTTCAACCTGATAATTGTAGCAAAGTGGAGAAAAAGAATTAAGCACACTGTTAGTTAGATTACTTCTCTCTAAATCCAGAATAGCTAACAACAAACCTTGTACAGGGGTGGAACACCAACATAAATGCAACCTTCATCAAATAAGGCTCTCTGCAAAGAACAATTATATCAATTCCTTTATTCTTTGTAGCCACAAAATTGAGACTTTTTATCACTGTCTACCTGATATCTGAAGAAAAATGTCAGCAGGAGAGTTCGGATATGAGCACCATCTACATCAGCATCTGTTAAGATGATGATCTTATGATATCGTAGGTTTTCTTTTTTAAAATCCTCTCCCTGGGATAAAAAAGATATATTATGTGATATTATCAGTTTGCTTATGAAAAGAGAAATTAAGCAGAGTAACAACAAAATAAGTACCTTCACCCCAAGTCCAAGACCGAGAATCAAATTTTGAATTTCTTCATTCTTATACATTGCTGCCTCATCCCTCCTTTCAATGTTCAAAATTTTACCCCTCAGGGGGAGAATGGCCTGCAACAACACATTTATAGACTCAATATGCTACAGACATATAACTCTAATCAGGACAACAGAAAATAAGACCAGGATTGCTATCCTGAATAATAATCTGCATGTGCAGATAATGAATCATATCATGTTAAAAGTTTATCTGAACTGTAATTTTCTATGTAACTACAGCAGGACCAACGTACTGAACAAGCCATACGCCAATGTTCCAACAGAATAGATGTCTACACCTCCCATGCATCATGGAGCACCATTTAACTAAAGCAAATTGTCATGGTTTAACTAAAATCCATAAAATCGTAACTAAGTGACTACATCGCAAACAAGCTGCAAATAGTAACAAAAGCCAAATGTCACTGGTCAAACCACTTAAGAATCCAAAACCACCATGTACCACAAAGAATATCATGAACTTGAGTAATTTGCAGGGTGCAACAAAAATAAAATCCACAAAGACATCACTACAGTACCATGCTACAGAAGAATAAACTGAAGAATAACTGAAACTAAGCCCAGCTACTCTATCAAGACAAAAATGGAGTAGTTCTAACACTTCTCATTCTTTTATTCATAGACTGCTGTCTCTTCTCTGTCCCTTTTTAACTAATTTCTCTATTTCATTTCCTTCCACTCTCTTCTCTCTTTTCCTTCTGCTGTGTTCAAAATCTCCAAGGTGTTTCAGACACATATCCCTTTCCTTCATCCATTGACACAGGTACTCTCCCCTAAACTTGCAAGTCCAAGGAGTATGGATTTTACGTATTACGGATGAGTTAGCTAAAATTGTTGAAGCAAAAGAAAATCAAATAAAGATGGACTTCCATAAAAGAGTAGTTAAGGCCATCAAAAGAGAAAGATAATTTGCAGCAACATCGAATTGTTAGCAAATAGAAGCACCTGAAGGTGAAGTTATAGTTATTGCAGGGAAGAGGACATCAGAATAGGGAAAGACGCCAAGTTATATTAGCAGAAGCCATGGCTGTTTGTTGTTCAAGACCCTTATGCCACATTAGAATTGAGTGCATTTGGTCCAATTTTAAGTGAGTCTCAATGTTATATGTTTCAAAAAAGTGTTGACATAAAATAATGCATTAAAACGCTATAATAGCATATTAACAAACATAGTGGACAGAAGAAGACATTTGCAGAATAAGAGCAGCCCTCTGATGGCATCAATTGGTTAGGATCTGCTCCAACAAGCATCATGAGACTAGCCTACTGTCAACATGTATGACTGTTTGATTTGATACACAAAGTTTTCCTGCTCCACTGTGTTTTTCTTTACATGTATATGTGTGACATTTAAAGATTAGTACGTTTTCACATCCTAGTTACTGCAGGCAAAGTAATGTTCCATCAACTCTATATAAGATCAGCTTAACTAATAGATCAATTGAAGCCTTTTATGAAACACGACTAAATTACAGAAAGATCCAAAGTATTAACCAGCATGTTTCAAAAACTGCATTTTATCTAAATTGTATCTATTCAGCCCAACTACCATGAAGAAGTAAAATATTACCTGAAAACGCCTATCACGGCCTTGTTTTGCACTACCGCCAGCTGAGTCTCCTTCAACTATGAAAATCTCTGCATTCATGTAACCATCAAGATTAGTTTTAGATACTCATTAGTAGTAGATCAGAATGCATTATCATTTATTTTGAAACCAACAGGGACTGATGATGTAGAATCTGTAAAACACAAATAAAGTCATAGATAACTTAATCCTCAACTAGCATATTTCCATTCTCCATCAACTAATTTCCAAATCTAGAATACCAGCTTTCAGTCAATGAAAAATAACAAATCTGGTTTACCTATATAGAAATTAGTCCTCCAGCGGGAAATACAAAAGAAAACAAATCCTCTTCACTATCAACATAGTAAAATAAGAATACATTTAAAACAAATAGTGACTGACTGTGTGGGGCAGATTCTTATTTTGAGATGGGCCACTCATCTCGCACTAGGACAACTTATGAATCATGGCCAAGCAAAACATGAGACAAAATCTAAGACCTTAAGTGTCACAGTAACTTTTTGTAATTTTAAACACATACCCAATCATTGGGTGAGGTGGTGTTGGTTCACATAAGCTTTGTGTTTGTGTAGGTGTATGTATAAGTTATAACTGAAGAATATAACCACTAGAAAGGCACCAAGGTGGGCCCCAACCTAAGCAAACTAGTGATCTGGATAGAAGATAGAGCAACAAAAGTCTCAAAGTCATCTAACACCTGGGCTCACTTTATAACACTCTGAAAAGAAGAAAATAGAAGGCTGGACAAGGAAAGAAGAAAGAAGAAATCAAAACTGGAGAGAGAAGGAAAAAACTAGCTAAGATTGGAATGAAGGTTTAAAATTACAGTTAAAATAATAATAAAAAAAAGTTACTATGGTCATTTATGTGACCAAGAGTTAAAAAATCTACTCAGTTGTCTTGAATTGATGTGCTGACAAGGTAATGTTTCGATAAGGAAGAGCCTGTGATAACATTTGTGCCCCTACCTGTTGTTTAGTTCAGATATTTCAAAATATCAATTACAAGAACTGAAACTGAAACCGAATATCTCAGTTTTTATTAAGAAAAACTGAAACCAAAAATTTCCAAACCCAATGCCTTTGTTCAATTCAATTTTTTTGTTTTATCGGTTATTTGGTACAGACCCAAACAGATTATACCATCATTCTAACCTCAGCAAAAATATTCAGAAAGAAAAGATAGAATGATGCAAAAACCATTCAGAAGGAACAAGTTCATAGAAGTATATATAACAAACAATATCTCATGAAAAGATGCTGTGAGGGAGAAGAGAATAAATAGATAAAAAAAAATTAGACAAGAGAATTTGAAGCACATTAGGCCTTGAATACTCAAAAATGATAATAGATATTTTTTTATGCAAACAAGTAACTGCAGCAAAAAGCCATCATTAAAATGCAACACTGAGAATTGAAACCAGATGAAGCACCAAAAATTGACCTTCAGTCAATCTAGACATTGGCAATGGCTATAATTATAATGAACAGAATCCTAATAACAACATTTCAAAATGGTTGAATCAATAATGATGCCCATTACACCATGTGAGAAATGTAACAAGTAGAACATGAACTTTATGAGAAAATTCCCAAAAAAAACCTGAAGATGATCAAAATGCTCTCCTTACATATAAGTCAAAAACTTTTGAAAGAAGTAAAGCAAGGAAAGCAACATTTACCAGATTCTTCCGGATTTGTGGATGAACAATCAGCCAGTTTTCCAGGAAGAGATGATGATTTCAACACACTCTTTTGTCTGACTAATTCCCTTGCCCTCTTTGCTGCAAGAGCTGCCTGATAGGAAAACAACAGCAAGAGCAAACTAATGATTGTTATGCAGTCAGTGCCAGTAGACATACAGAGCCCTTGGATAAGGTAACTAGCTTCAGTGAATCAATAACAGGGTCAAAAGAAATTTTGTGAGATACGCGAAGGGTACCTTGAAAGCATTTAGTGATTTGGAAAGAATAGAATCAAGTACATCTGGATGCAACTCCAAAAATTCGGTAAGAAACTCTTGGACAGATTGATCAACCACTTTCCGCACCTCAGGATTTCCCAATCTTGTCTTTTAACAATAAATGAAAACTCATCAAGTCATCATAACAGCAATGCTGGACAGCAATCTAATTCAAGCTATCAAGAGCATCACTATGAACAAGAATATAAGTATGCCATGGATATCATGATATACAAATCATACCTTTGTCTGTCCTTCAAATTCTGGATTTGGAACTTTCACAGAAATAATGCATGTCAGTCCCTCCCTTACATGTTCACCACTTAAGCTAATATCCTTATCCTGAAAGAAATGGAAGATGACTCATAATAACATACATCACAATTACTTCAAATCCACATTCTATTCATCCATGTCTAAATAATGGTTAAACTTAAATCCATAACATCAATAAACAAATTTAAAGCATTTAAAGTGCTTTAATTACTATTTAGCAAAAACAAAAGTGCTTTAACTACTGTTTCTTAGACCTTAAAAGCACTTTGATAGAGGTTTCTAACTGAAAGGCCCTTTTGGCAAAGGTCAGGACAATGTGCTCCTGCAGATAAACATTTTTTATGAAAGCTTTGAAAATTTCAATTAAGCACAGCTGGATCTTTTGAAATAAACACAATCCTTGTATATATTTTCCTTGAAAAAGAGTAAAAATAATCCAAGTTAGTTGGTACTCCCCATAGCAAAAAAAAAAAAACAAAACAAAACTCAATAGAAAACGACCAAGAACAAAAAGAACTTCAAGATAGGAAACATGAATAGAAATACCTTGATAACCTTAGACTTTTTTCCAAGATTATTGAGAGTTCTTGTCAATGAAGCCTTAACCCCCTCTATATGTGTACCACCATCAATGGTACGTATGCTATTGGCATAACCTAACATTGTATCTGAATATGCATCTGAACACCTAGTAGAAGAAGAACAAACCAAATCAAACCACATGGATTATTTAAGGAATGAGACATACCACAGTAGTGCATCACACAAAATTATAGACACTAAACACATCCTGAACCTGACATCCTTGATGCATAAAATGAACCAAGCACCATTAAAAACAATAAAGAGATAGATTTCATCAACTCCTTAATAAATGCAAGAAAGATATGAATACAATCATGAAAAGTGTAGCTAATTTTTCAAAGGTGAACAAACAGCAAAGGCAATCTGATGTTTAAAACAAATTTTCAGCAGAGATAATGTTTCTTTACCATGGAAAAAGACAAAATTCACAAAAAGCATATGAATGCCAAACTAAGTGATTAGTGGTTTACCATTGGAGAGCAACATCGATTGTAGCTCCATCTATTTGTCTGCTGAAACCTAGCACGTCATGAAGTGGTTTCTGAATCAAAGAATCGCCAGTTACCAATGCAATATTACCAACATGCAAAATGATACATTAGATCCAAGCAGTTTAGAATGTAAGAGACAGCATACATATCAAATAATGCAATTTGTTCAGATCCCACAGATGAAAGCACTGCAAACTCTAGATTTTGCATTAATCTCATATTTTGATTTCATCTATAACAGTGCAATAGATAAAAACCCCAAAAAAAAAGTTCCATTTTCCAGCCATTACTTAAATACTATATCTGGGACAGAAAAGCAGGCCAAAGATTATGATGTGTCCCTCATATAAGAGTCTCACTCATGACTTTATCTTCAGTTACTGAAGCCCTAAGGCTGAAAGTCTGGACATCCATTTATACAATATGCATTGCTCCAGACTCAACAATATATAAGTGTATCAGTAATTATAATTACATAAGAAACCATGATCATGACCAATTACATTGAGTTCTGCATAGATGTATAAATGCCAAGTAACCTGATCACTCTACACTTGCTTAGTAACATATTTCACAACCTATAATCTTTGTAATACTTACTTTCTAAGAACTATGGTTTTGGGAGTTTTAGTACTAATAACAAAAAAATTGACTGAATTAAGCCACATTTGGCACATATTGCTTCAGAGCTAAAGCCCTGATCAATAATCTCTCATGCATACAAGTTTTAGTATGATACTGTGTCATCAAAAACTCAGCAAGATACTAAAAAATAAAGTTCATAACAAAATATTTTGCAGAATAGCCTTTTATTTGGGTTGTAACATGAATGAACACCTTGAAACATATTAATCATTATTAACTCTAAAACAATTGCTGAACAAAATGAACCTTGCCTAGCTGATGACTCTTATAAGTTACAGGAAATGATACAAGTCCAAAGGTCTAAGTCTTTCTCCTTCAATTTTCATTTATTTTTTATAAAATTTTCATATTTATAAAATTTTCTCAATAAATTTCTAACCATATCCATAAAACCAATCAAGTGAACCTTCGCCCTTAACCTATATAACCCATTTACTCAGGTTCAATAACTAATAACTACAAATATTTTGTCTTATAGGGATGAAAACCTTCTACAATTAGAAAAGTAAGTTCTGATTACATCTTTCCCTTCCATTCGTTTTTCATTCTCAAGCATGAATCCACTCATTTAATTCCATAGCATCAGCTTAGCCTGAAAAGATCTATACATACTATATGTGTGTGTGTGTGTGTGTGTGTGTGTATGTATATTGTGGGTTGAGGATGTGGGAAATCAGCATAAAAGCAAACAAAAGGAATAGACAGAGGAAAGGGAGGGGCAAGGAACAATACATAGAGAAGAATCAAATGGAAAGACAGAGCAGACAGGAAAAAACAAATGCACACACCTTATCGGTATTTAGCCATTTCACATATTCAACCAGTCCCCCAGCAAAGAAATATTCATTGTAAAGGCTCTTCTCTGGATTGTTATCTTCTTTTTTAAAAGTGATAGTAAGCTACAAAGGTCAATAACCAAAAAAAAATTGTAAAGCTATAACATCAGTAAAGCACGGTCTCAAATTTATACTGCATGAAGAAAGTGAAAAAAAAAAAAAAAAAGAAACAAGAACATTCCTAACATGACATCCAGATAAAGATCAAAATTCGAAAATATAATGGTGACTGATCAGAATATGGTGGCCTAACTCAATGTGAACAATTTACCTTAGGGTTCAGAAAAGCAAGTTCTCTAATTCGTCCAGCAAGTGTGTTGTAGTCAAACTCCATGGCAGTGGTGAATACTGAGGGTTTAGTTAAACAAGAAATCAAGTATTAATAAATCATAAAATCTGATTATCAGAAATTAAGAGGAGCTCAAAAATCAGGCATACTTTCTTTGTCAGGCCAAAACCGGATGCATGTCCCCTGACGATCTTTTGATTCAGTTGAAAGCACGTGACATGTTAGTGTTGATACAGGCTTCCCACGTGAATATTTTTGCTGGTATTCCATTCCATCCCTCCAAACAATGACTTCTAATGTCTGCAAAGAAAGAGATGGCCAACATACAATAAGTGATAATTAGTTTCTGCAAAACCTTAATTAACATTTTACAAGATATCATTGTCACCATATAAAATATTATCTCATTAACATTTATTTTCCCTTGACTTCAAACACTGATGTTTTCAATTAAGATTTATGCATGCAAATATGAATGCTAATAAAGTGTAAACTACATTCTATCATAACCTGAGCAGAGCATATCTTATCTTCGAAGACATAGGATGTAGCAAACAGATTTTTTTAATCAATATATTAAGAATAAATTACGAGAGAAAAAGTAAAGTCGATGACTCATAGCCTAGAGACCCAAATAGAAACCAACTTAGTCCAACACAAAAATACAGTCAAGGCAATAGGTGTCAAAATGCACTCACTAGAGTAAACATTGGCTCAGATTTTTGAAGTAAATAAATATTTTAGAGACTAAATTCTTATCCTCTATAACAAATACATATTGTGGTACAGCCATATTTAGTGTCACTATTTCCCTCTAAATGGGATTTTCGTTTGTAGATTACCTAGTGGCATAAACAAAGTTAACCATATGATTGTACAATCATAAAAGCAGTTACATTAGAGAAGTTTAACTCAATCTAAAAGGATAAAAAAGAGTCAAAGAATGAAATGAAACAAAAAAGGAATAAATCCTATGATTTGTTGGACAGACCCAGTTACCAGTCTCTCACTGCTTCAAAGTTGCAGAAAACAATAGAACAAGGCCCTGACAAAACAATATACTGTAAAGGAGAAGTGTCTCTATCCTTCACCAAAAATTTTGATGGATTTCATCGTTTTAGAAGGGTCCCTCCCCCCACCCCCTGTTTTTTTTATTTACCATTTTTAGCGTTTTGAGGCATTTTCTGGCACTCACCTCATTTGAGCACTTAGATGAGTGCCTAGGCCTACCTCACCTTTGACAACTGTATAGACAACAAAACTAAATAAGACCAGAAATGAGGAAATTTTACAATTTAGAATATAACACACCTCTGATAAGGCATTGACAACAGATAAACCCACACCATGCAATCCACCAGAGACACTGTAACCACTACTTGAACCACCAAATTTGCCACCTGCGTGTAAGACCTGCAGAATAAGATGGATATGTAACTAGCATCAAATAAATCTATTCTGTAAAAGAGAAAGTAATGCATTTAACTACTTAAAATGATGTAGTTTCTTTTATTTTGATGGTAACTCCTAGAGGTTCTTATAAATATGACTTTGGGTTTCATCTCCATTTTTTTCCCCAAGCTTGTACATTGTCTATCTTGATACACAGTGCTAATTCCTAATCTAGAAGATGCCTTCCACTATTGCAAATTAAAAATTATTTTTTTGTCAAAATCCAACTATATTGAGAAATATTATTCTAATCAAGGCAAACACAACTGTATAAGATTAATATCTACTGTAAGAATTTAGACATGCAATACTAATCATTTTTTTCACCAATTAAATTGTATTCATACTCTACATAATACTGAGATTATACACCTTAGTTTTTGTGAAAGAGGTATAGAAACTAATTTCTTCATTTGGATTATGTTTCTCCATAAATAAAAGAAAAAGAAAATCCATGAATTAACCAAGAAATATAAACAGTTTAGTTGGTATTTTCACATAGTAACTTAGTTAAGAAGTGGTGTTCTAATGTGAATTAAGAAGTTTTAGCATAAACTGACTCACAATTCCATCAGTCAAAGAAACCATCAAGATTAGAAATTTAAAAGTATTATAGTTTTATAATTCAAGAACATTTTCTGAAAGAAAAGAATGTATTCAGTATCTTGAAAGTCATTCAGACAATGAATTTCTCACAATTCCTTTAGCAAAAATACCTAGATTTATGACTGTTTAAATCATTTTTTTCCCATAAGGTGAGGCTCTCAAAGCCATGCCAATAGATCACAAGACAACGAGACAAAAACGGAGAACTACATGAATAAACTGAATCCAAGAAAGCAAAAGGCATCCTCCTTTGAAGCACCCTAAGGACAAATACCCGAAGCATGGTGTCAAAATTCATTGAAATCCAAGATTCAAGACCAAGCCATGAGATCAAACTTCACATCACAAATTACAGGACAAACAAGATGAGTGTTTTATTTATTCAAGTGACTTTCTTGAAAAAGATTCCTGCTAACCTCAATAAAAAAATTCAAAATGGACATAGGATCATTTACGCTTAATTACCGTCAACACAGTCTCCAAGGCAGATTTCTTTGTGATAGGATGCAAGTCAGTTGGAATCTGCAATTCATAAGTGCAACCAAGTGAAAAATAGTAGGGAAACACATTAACAGCTGGCAGAAATAACAGACAGTTCTTAGCCAAGATACTGTAAAGTAAAAGAATTAAAATGGTCTGCACTGGAAACACATAACGATCAATGAAAATGTTTACGTCATATGCACCAAAATTATGACAGGCAAATTCTTGCAGAGGGCTCATGTAATTCACATCTCAAGATAATGTATAGAGTGTTAGCCAGTGATATATACATATTGGCTATAGAAAAGACATTGCATCCATAACAAAACAAGGCATTGGATAAAACAGCTGCACATTAAAGTTAAATTCGCAGGTTGGAACATTTAATACACATTTGACAACAAATGCAATATTACATAACATCATTTGTAGCAATAAAATAGTAGAAGGAGTTACATACCCCTCGCCCATTATCAGTTATGCTCACAGAACCATCTGAAAGTAGAACAACATCTATTTGTGATGCAAAACCAGCTTGTGCCTCATCAACAGCATTATCCAATATCTCGTAAACCTAATGGGAAGAAGCACAATCAACATCTATTTATCAAAATTGCTAAAAATAAAAAACAATTGAAAAAGATTGAGTACCAAATGGTGCAAACCCCGGGGTCCTGTACTTCCAATATACATTCCAGGTCTTCTTCTAACAGGATCCAACCCTTCCAGAACCTAAAGACAGTACAAGACGTTATTTAGAACCAAAACCACAATATAGAAAACATTAAAACTAAATTAAAGAACATACGAAAGAAAAAAGTATATGCAAAAGTACCTGAATTTGCTCAGAGTTATATGCTTTGGAGCTTTTGCTTCCCTGGAAAGCTTCAGTTGTTATGTTAGATGACATAAATGCCTTTGGTGTGACCACATTTTGAACTGGAAGCCTGCAAATTCTCCTCAATGCAAAGCTTTTCCTGCGAACAAATAGCCCAATTTGACAAAGGGATTATAGAGAAAATGAAAAACCTTAAAAAAAAAAAAACAAAAGAAAGAAACCCACAGTGAGTACTCAAATAAAAGAAATTGAAAAAGGGTAATCTGTTTCCATCATTAGTAAACCCAGAAATAAGAAGGAAAAAAAAAAAGCTTTTTATTCCAAACAGAGCCAAAAGAAATGACAAACGTTATTGCTATTTGAAATATTTAAAGTAATAATTAAACAAAATACACAACACCCATTTTGTATTCCACTTTTAGAAACCCAACTCCCTTTTCATTTCCCATGTTACTCAACTAACCAAATAGAAGTAGCAAAAAATAAAAACAAAAAAAAAGAGGTGAAAAGAGAGAGAATAAGAAACCTGGGCTTGAAGGAGAGAGAGGAGCGAGGAACCGAAGCGAGAGAGTGAAAACAAGGAGAATGAAGGAAGAAACGAGAGCTAGAAGCCATTAGACGAAGATGAAGATAAGGATGTCGCAGGAGGAGCGCCATCGAACAGAGGGGTTGGGTTTCAGTGGGATTTTGTCCGTATGGCTGTTTAATTTTTGGCTCTGCGTTTTGTGTTACAATCCTAAAACCCTTCCCACCGTTTCCCTCCTTTTTTTTCCCTCCCTCCCACTTCCGCTCTTAAACCCTAACATAGGGATTACGTTGCCTTTCTCCAATTCTTAGTTATTATTATTTCAACTAGGATGATACTCGTAGCTACACTACGAAAAATATTAAAAAATATATAAATTATATTGTGTTAGATTTTAATTTGATATTTTTAAAAGATAAATTATTTATAGAAAAAAAAATAAATTGATTTTAATTACAAAATTAAATATATAGAGAGGGATTCTAATTGAATGACACTTGTCATTCAATTAGATATTTAATTGAAATTCAATTAGACACTCAATTGAAAGAAATTGAGAAATCAAATTATGCTATTTTTATATATAGTAGAGAAAAAGATAAATTGATTTTAATTACAAAATTAAATATATAGGGAGAGATTCTAATTGAATGACACTTGTCATTCAATTAGACATTCAATTGGAATTCAATTAGACACTCAATTGAAAGAAATTGAGAAATCAAATTATGCTACTTTTATATATTGTATTAGATTTCAATTTGGTATTTTTAAAAGATAAATTGTTTATAGAGAAAAAAATAAATTGATTTTAATTACAAAATTAAATATATAGGGAGAGATTCTAATTGAATGACACTTGTCATTCAATTAGATACTCAATTGGAATTCAATTAGACACTCAATTGAAAGAAATTGAGAAATCAAATTATGCTATTTTTATATATAATAGAAAAAAAGATAAATTGATTTTAATTACAAAATTAAATATATAGGGAGGGATTCTAATTGAATGACACTTGTCATTCAATTAGACATTCAATTGGAATTCAATTAGACACTCAAAATTATGCTACTTTGATATATAATAGATATTCTCCCACAGTTACAACCCCATATTTTAGTATTTTTATGTCCAATTATTATTTAAAGACGTTAACCGCTAAGGTGTTTATTAGTTTTTTAGGTACATGGATTTGAATTTTATTATTTAATAATTTTTACTATATAGACTATTGCATCTATTGAGATGAGATATTCAATTTGTAATTGATTGTTTTCAACTAATTTAGTTTATCTTTTTATTCCTTGCTCAAAATTATATGTAATTTGTTCGTATTTTTCACATTTCTAAATTTGAATTAGAATTTTCTATATATTCTAAATGTTAAAATAATGTATCATAATTAAAAAATTATCTTTTTTTACATAACTCAAATTCAATTGTCTCAAATGTATAAAAAGATATTAAGTATATTAGTTAAATACCATAAAAAACTCTATTATTTTACAATTATTTTTCTAATTTACATACTAAAATTTAATTACTTATTAACAAATATTTAAATTATAAGGCATGTAAACTAAACTTTTAGACATAAGTTCATAATTATTACCAAATGGAAATGTTAATTTTATATCAAGTTCTTTTGAATGTTTCGTAGTGTTTAAATTAATATCGCAAATAATTCATACCTTTTATAATTAATTTTTAAAAAAAAAACAGAATTCTCTTTAAAGTTAAAAAAAAAGTTCAATTTGATTTAATTACTAGACTATGATATTTTATAACGTTTAAAATCAATATATAGATATGTAAATTTAATAAATAAATATGAACCAAATAATATTCTTAAGAAAAAAACAAAAAATATATGTAAAAATTGGTGCCTTTAAGAATTAACAGGTTTTTTGTTACAATAATGAAAATAAGTCTTTTTATGTGTGGATAAATAATAAGAAAACTAAGTCTTAACCACATTTTTTGGAAAAGAATTAAAGTTTTGGGTTTTTAATTATCTCCATACCCAAATGAATTAATTAAACCCATAATTAATAAACTTTATGCCTTAACATCTATTAGAATTTTATTCATTCTTTCTATAATATAAAGGGAGTACGTGAGCCTTTTGTTAGCTTTAAAATTGATTCTGTTTTTAAATCGACAAAATTAAATGATCTAAAAATGTTTTAAATTTAAATGAAAATGATTTTTAAATTTGAAGATCAATCTAAAAGAAATTTGAAGATTGATTGTGTAAAGAAAACGATTCTGAACACTTTAAAATTGAAGTTCTAACTATTATAATCAATTTTTTGAAAGTGAAGAATCTATTATAAGTCCATATACCTTTGCTTTCTAAGGATGCAACTCTGAGATTATTTCTCGACGTAATTGACTATCCACAGTCTATTCTGAGTCTGAAATGTGAAGATAGGAGGGTGGTGAGATTATAAAATCTCAGTGAGTAAACAGAAATCATCAAAAATAATCTAAAGTCGAGTAAATAGAGACAAATAAAATAGTCTATCCCAATATGTGTTTCATAACATAAATCTTCGGTTTACTCATATAATCCACTTGGCTTATAAATCTCACAAAACTTGGCTCTTGCCAAGATTAGTACTCGTCGATGCCTTGCGCATGGCATCCACCCGAGTCCGCCAAGACTGTTAAACGTCACATACATGTCACATACGCATGAAATATGTTTTTATTTTGATCATACAATTGTTCCTTGGCGTTGGCTGAGTCTCACCTTTACGTGATGAGTCGGCGTGAAATGTACTCAAATCCCACCTTAGGAGATACCCTACGCGCCTCTCCAATTGAGGTGAGCACATTTAATTAGGTTTTCGTGCCCCTCTTATAGGTTGGTCCATGGAACCCGCTACTACAGTGACCTCTCTAATCCCACCAATTCAATAAAATTCTACTAGCATGATATGGCAATTATTGCTAGGTCTGGGTCCCCATCACTTGACTTACTGGACTTATTGGTAATGCCACAAGTTTCGCAGAACTTTCTCGCCAAGTTTCGACTCCTAGATCTTTTCAAACTTTCCCCGAAGGGAACACTTTTAACCTTTTCATATCCAACCTCTCAAGGCTGAGTACACAGTACATATAATTTCACTAAAAACCAGTTTAGCCAATCATGCTCCCATTTTGCCATAAGCCATTCAATTTAAACACAATTTATAACACAATAAATAAACAATCTTCAATTACTCTATTTTCCAAAATCATCATTTTATTTTATTAATTCACACTTTACTCATAAAAAAAAAACAATTCATCATTTAAAACCATTTTTCCACCAAATCACCAAAATCACGAATTAAAATTTACTCTAGATAATTAAGATGATAGTAAGGTTACTCACAATACTAGGAGTTCAAATTACTCATATTTTCAGTTCTTGGGTACAGTCTCTCACCCGTACCAAATGGCTCACCACCTATCCATATTGCACAATACATCATTTACCACATTGATGCTCAACCATTATAAAACCAAACCAGGCTCGATACATATGCATGAAATGAGATGCACACTGCCCGAGTAACTATCTGAACACGGTTTTCAATGTGGACTCAATTATGCACCCAATTAAAATGATATTGGCCCGATTCGATTTACTACCCGATTAATTGGCCAATTCATCCCATTTCACTCCAAAAATTCTGTTTTTCTTCCAATACTCCAATTTATCAATTACTAGTCAATTAATAGGAAATGTGGCAAAATTACCCGATTAAATGACTAACGCGTCTAATTTAGCTCCAAATTGCACAATTTCTTTTTCATTACTTCAAGTCACCTAATACAATCCAAATAACCTAAAATTCAACACAATTACCTTCCCATTTCTTTATGGGAAATTCGACCATATTGGTGCATTATCACTAAAAATTTTCCTATTCCATTTTCTCACCATAAATCATCATTTTCTAACCAATTTCCCTTGAAACAAAATCAATCCACCTTCCACACACAACATGGGACATTCGGCCATTGAAGGTTTCCAAGGTTCATGTGATTTTCTTCACTTTTTTTCATACTACATGCCATTAACTAACCAAAAACACTAACATAACTTAAATTCAAGCCAATCCAATCATGAATTTCTCTCCATACCCATTTGGCTAGCCATGAATCCCTTATGAAAACATGCAATTCAACCATGGAAATGAGAAAATAAAGCGTGGGTAATGTCGATCTCAAGTAAAAGTAAAGAAATTTCACATTACCTAGCTTGATTCCTTGAATTTTCACACTTTCCCTTTGATTTTCTCCATCTAGGGTTTTGTTCTTCCTTGGTTTTCCTTTTCCCCTTGCTTGGCCGAATATGGTGAGAGAAAATGGGGGTTTATGGCTGATTTTTTTCATGTTTAATATTAAATAATTCAAAGCTTGACACATGGCATAATATAACTGATCCATAATTTAAATATTTGACTTTTACACTTAAATTTTCCACCACATTTTTATGCCATGTTTATCCATTCCCACCATAAATAAAATCCACAAATTTGACAAGTGTTGGGGGTGAAAATTACCGTTTTGCCCCCAGAGTGGCAAAATTACCATTTTATCCCTATATTCCGAAAATACCTGGAATTACAATTTTGTTCACTTCTTAACCTCAATTTATACTCCAAATGATCAATCTTGATCAAATGTGGTCAAAATCTTTTCTAAAAATTCTTATTTTGTACTTAAATGGTAAAATGACCATTTTGCCCCTAAATAGTCACTATTCCAAACTGACTCCAAATCAGCCATCGAACTCCGAATCACTATTTTAAGTCATCCATGGACTGTGAAATTCTCAATTTCATCTTTAAAATCTCTATTTTAGCTAGTTCGAGGTTTAATTCAGCTTAGTTGTTCTTCTAGGGACAATACTGACTTTTAATGCTGTTTCGAGGCATTCGAGTATACAAGCATTCTACCAATTACATGGATAACATGATGCATATTTTATAAAGTTGGGCTTTGCACTGTAAATCAAATTTTATACTTTGGTTGTCTATATTGTAGTATGTGGGAATATATTTAACTTTTACGCTACAAAAATTATTTACCGATAACTATATAAAAATTATTTTATAAGAAAATAGAATATTTTATTTAATATTTTTATTTTATTCTAATTGTTACAATTTTACTTCAAATGATAGTTTTAGATAGCAAATTATAATATTTGATTTTGAAATATGTGTTTTCTACTTATGTACTACATTTTTAGCTAGTTTCGAGATTTTTGGAAAAAAATAACGAAATGCCCTTATGAGTTAGAAAAATATTATTTTAATGCTTTAATTGGAAAATGACTTATGATTCTTTGAAATATGATATTTAATAACCATTGCTCACTAGGGAGGTGTGAAAGATGATGCTAAGCCTTGCGGGGTTCCGGTCGGCATTCTGAATAATGAGTGCCTATCGAGACGTCGCAGTGGTTGTCATAGACTCGATGGGAGTTTCGGGTCATGACACCTTAGGTGAGGGACAATCTATGGTAAGACCTCCTTTTTTTAATGGTGAAAATTATCCTTATTAGAAAAAGAGGCTGGAAATGTTTACACAAGCTCATAAGATAGACATTTGGACCATTATTTTAAGAGGTCCTTATGTCCTTACTAAGATCATAGATGATAGGTTAGATTTAAAACCGAAGAAACATTGGGATGATAGAGACAAAAAGCTTGTGCAAACAAATGCTAAGGGGCTGTTTGGCCTAGTTTTTTTCTAGCTTAAAAGCTATTATGAAGCTTTTATGAAAAATAATAACTTTTAAAATTAAGCTAAAGTTGTTTGGTAAATTTTTTTTATAAGTTTTTATTTATATAAGTTATAATTTTGGCTGAAATTATTATTGAGAGTATTTCTTTTTTTAAAAGGATAATATTGTAATTATCTTTAATAGATAAGGATATTTTTGAAACAAAAATAAAAAATTTTCTTGTATTTTTAAAAGAAGAGAAAAAAAAGCTCCTCATAGGAGCTTTTTTTTAAGCTCTTTTTTAAAAAATTTTACTCTTTAAAAAAAAGTTGCTTTTTTTTTTAAGAGCTTTTCAAAATTTATGTTTGGCTTGGCTTTTGCTTTTAAGAGGTAGATAAGCTGAAAAAAAGCTAGGCCAAACAAGCACTAAAGCTATCAATACGTTATATTGTGCACTAGGTTTTAATGAGCTTAATAGAGTGGCCATGTGTGATAATGCTAAAGAAGAGTGGGACACTCCAGAAACCGTATATGAAGGAACTACTTAAGTCAAAGAGTAAAAAATAGGATTATTATGAGTTATTTAGGATGAAAGATGCAGAGAAATTAATCCAAATGTATAATACATTCACAAACATTATTGTTGGGTTGAAACCTCATATGAAACATTTCCTAAATGCGCAATTGGTAAAAAAGTTACTGTATAGTTTGCCTAAAAAATGGAGACTTAAAGTGACAACCATAGAAAAGGCTAGAAACTTGAATACCTTTAGGCTAGATGAACTTGTAGGCTTACTTCTTAGTTATGAAATGCCACTTAAACATGAGAGTGAGAGAGAAGAATCATTGAAAAAGAAAGACAAGTCTAAGGGTATTGCTCTTAAAGCAACTTGAGAAGATGATAAGAAAAGTATAGAAAGTGGCGAAAAGGAGAAGGATAAGGAGATAACATTATTGACTAAGAAGTTTAATAGATTTTTGAAAAACAAATAAAGTGATAGAAATAGAAAATCGTTTAAAAGAAATGCATGAATAAGAGACATTCCCAAGAATGATCATGGGAGATACTATATTATTTGCTACGAGTGTGGGAAGCTAGGTCATAGTAAATATGAATGCTCAAGTGTGAACACGACCCACTTCAAAAATCCTAAGAAGAGAGTAATGATGGCTGCATGGAGTGATAGTGATGAATCACTAAGTAAAAGAAATGAAGAAGTTGCCAACATATGCTTTATAGCTCTTAAGGAGTAAAAGGTACACTCAAACTTTTATGCTTCATCTTTATATAAACTAGATGATGATTCTTATACATTTGAAGAATTACAAGATGCATTTGATGAATTAGCTCTTAAGTTTGAAAACATGAAAATTAAAGCATAAAAACATGATTTCTAAGCTAAAGAGTGAAAATCAATTTCTAACCAAAATTAAAATTGAGTTACAAAATAAGGTGTCTAGCTCAGAAAAGGAAGTATGCACTTTAAAAAGAAACAAAATGAGAACTTGCATGAATCATACTATAAAATGAACAAGATTTCACAAAAATTAAGTGATATGCTAGAGTCTCAAAAGGCATTATTTGATAAGGAATGTAGCGACTCTTTTTCGGTCACTACCGGCGTCCGAGACCTTCGGGAGATCCCGCCAAGTCCCGAACAAGCCTTTATGAAATTTCTAAAATATCATTAAATATGTTAACAAATAAGTAAATGGTTAATAATAATAATTGTACTATTAATATTCTATTTCTAATAATAGTAGTTAAATTTAAAAGTACAAAATTTTAACAATACATAATTATGGATTTACAAGATTGATAATATGAAAAATTTTCATGCTACTAAACTCTAGACAATGGAGCGACTCGAAGTAAAATGATAGGAGATGCCTTTACCTATCCGCAAATAACTGAGCGCGCTGATGACTACGCTCTAGATCGACCCCTATCTGCAAAAGGGAAAAATGGGGTGTGAGTCTCATATACTCAGTGAATATCATTGACTCCGTGAGTAGGGCGTAGATAGGAAACAAGCAAACGACAGATCATTGGAATATAAAAATGCAGGATTATGAAATCAATTTATTTCAAACAAGAGTTTTGTGCCTTATAACCCTTTTCAAATCAAATCAATAAAATTGATCAAGCTCCTGTGCAACCAAATAATATTTAAAATTATGCATAAATCATAACTCGCCCATATGCGAGGAATTATTGATTTAATTCACTGAAAACAAATAGGGGAGCTGCGAAAAATCATTTAATTCAATCTTCTCACCATGCCAAGAAACATGATTCATAATGTTAAAATTTATTTCAATCCATGTAAAACAATTATATTTTATCAAAAATAAACAACAAGGTTTACGACTACTCAAAAACTTGGCTCGTGCCATAAAAACTCATATTCGGTGATACTTTGCGCCAAGGTATTCAACCGAATCCGCCAAGGCTGTTAAAAGTTCCTTGGTAATCTAAAAAAGCAGTCATTCCTTGGCGTTAGCCGAGTTCACTACCACGTGGTGGATTGACGTGCAGTGAACCCTGGTATACCTCAGGAGTTACCCTTCGTGCCTCTCATCAAAGGTATAATATATGGGGTTTACCTTGCCCCTCTAAATAGGTCCGATCCACGGAAACCCGTTTACTGCAATAGATATTAATCCACCAATTAAATAAAAATTTAATAGCATGATTCGTATAATACTGAGCATAGAAAAATTAAATCTCGAAATAATGTATGCACATTACACAGATATATAAAAGTGTCACGACCCAATTTCACGGGCCATGATCGACGCATGGACCTAATGAGCATAGCTCACCAAGCCTAAGTAAGCCTATTTTCATTTACTTTACTCCACGTATGATCGTGTGAGACATCTACATGCAATACACCTAGTGCACACAAAGCCAACTCATAATGGCATTATTAATAAAATATGCAAATACATACTGTTCAAGCATGTAACTTGATAATGTAGATTACATGTACATATTCACAATTCAAAAGACCCATGACTTCCAGCGAAGAAATTTACAGTAAAAGAAATGGGTTGCTACTAAATGCCCACCTTCTAACCAGGAGATGCACTACGGAGACTCCTCGATCTAGGGTCCAACAGTCTCCTGATCTGAAAACATGAATTTTTTTAAAAAAACGTGAGTACAAAACTCAATGAGTGAATATTAGAAGGGAACAAGCAATATCAATTAGGAAATTTGATAACCATGATGCACTAGTTGAAAACAAGACAATTTTGTCCTAACTAATGTTTAAAACCCCTTTCACTTAACCTGGAAGTATTAAACACTCAATGATAAGCAACCAGGTAATTACACCAATTATTCTAGCAAGATAGCAAGTCGACGGTTTATTACAAACCGTCACAGAAAAAGGGTTTCACAACCCATACAATTCACGTTTGCAATCATACATATTATACCACACATATATATAAAATCATATGCAATAACACCTACCATTCCATTTTCCTCTGCTCTGCTGTACTCTCAACTCACACATCATTACCGATATTGCACTTCCCACTCCGCACATGCACGGTTACATCAAATTCGCTAAAATTTGTTAATAATGCATATTAGCATAATAAAAGGGTGCACAGATTCAGTACACTCAATTTCACATGAATTTCTCAACAATACATGTAGGCATCATACAATTATACACAGGTGCATCGCAATCATATTTAACATCACAAAAATATTTTACACTAAAGGCTTGTTCCCAGGTACCCTTTTTTTTTAAAGAAAATTGAATAAAATCATTCAAGTATTTTATTCAAGTACGTTCATATTCCCAAAACTAATTTGAAATGCAAATTCACTCACCTCGTCAGGAGTGTAAAATACTCCTGTTTCCGAGTTCCACTATATTGAATTTTTTTTTCTGGCGTCTGGGGGACCCACCACCTATATCAAATTTTAGAAACATTTTTAATTATTTGTGTCAAACTACTATAAATTATTTCAAGCTCTACATGCATGGAAATGAGATAAAAATTGTTCGGACAGTCGTTTAATCGCGATGTCCGACCAATTTGCCTACGCTTGGCTTAATTGGCTAAAACCCCCAATTTAACTCCGATTTGACTCATTTCAATTTCTAACAATCCAATTATACCCACATTACTCAATGACAGCAAACACGGGTCAATTTTTCAGTCCTAAATGGCAAATTACACTTTTACCCCTATTAGGTAAAAATTCTAATTTTTACACAAAAAATTCCCATTTAATTCCTACCTTCATAATTCATCAAATATTACCAAAATGCCCTAAAATCTCATCAATTCCCTCAATTTCTAGTAGCCAATTTCTCTCCAAAAATTCAACTATAATGGGGCATTGTCACTAAAATTTTTCCTACATCAATTTCCCACCAAAATTGATCAATTTCAAAACCATATCATTTGAAATGAAATCATTTCATTTCACACATATCCTAAGGCATTCGGTCATGGAAAATTAGTGGGGAAAATGGATTCTTTTCTTGTTATTTTGTTTCCAAACATGCTTAACTAACTCTAAACACCAATATAGTTCAATATCAATTCAATCTAACCTCTTTCTCTCTCTAAACCCATTTGACCAGCCCTTGATTCACTATGAAAACATGCATTTCAAGCATGAAAAAATAAGGGAAATTGCTTAGAAATGAAAGATCTCAAGCAAAAATGGAAAATCATACCTTTTTCACTTGATTTTCTTGAATTTTCCACACTTTTTCTTTGAATTTTCTCACTCTAGGGTTTGTTTTGGTTTCTCTCTCTATTTTCTGGTTTGGCTGAATATTTTGGGGAAGATGGGCTGATTTTTTGGCTTTTGATAAAGAAATAATAAAATATTCAAAGTATACTACATAACATTTTTCCATTGGTTCAAATTTTAAATATTTGACTTTTTTTATCCATTAATTCTCCATCACACTTTTGTCATATTTATCCTATTCCATGTTGAATAAAATCCCTTGGTCTTGACAAGTGCTAGGGCAAAAATTTACCGATTTGCCCCCCAGGCGAAAAAATTACGATTTTGCCCATATACTCCGAAAAGTACCGAAATTTCATTTTTTTCCACTTTCCAACCTCAAATTACACTCCCATTGATCAATCTTAATCAAATGGGGCCAAAATCTTTTCTAAAAATTCCCGTTTTATCCTTTAGTGACAAAATTACCATTTTACCCTTATGCTCCAAAAATATCGAGAAATTAAATTTATCATTGCTAAACTTCATATTATACTCCGAATAATCATATTATACTTCAAATGATTAATCTTGGTTAAATCTGATCAAATTTTTTTATAAAAATCTCCATTTTGTCCTTAAATGATGAAATGACCGTTTTGCCCCTAATCGGTTAATTTTCTTGATTAACTCCAAATTAGACCTCGAACTCCGAATCACCATTTTAAATCATTCTGTGGGTTTTAGACTTCTCAAATTCCTCTTAAAATTTCTATTTGAACTAGTTCAAGGCTCGATTTAACTTGGTTGTACCACTCGGTACAATACCGTCTTTTATTGAGCTTGACAAGGTCTCACAATAAGTGTCAAACCCTGCTCTATAAAATAATTATGATGTCATTTATATGCTCAATAGAATGTTTGCATATTTGAAAAATTCAAGAAAATCGTTAAAAGATGATATTGCCTCTAATGCTATCATTAAGTCAATTAAACCTCAATGAGTTCAAATAATGATTTTAAGAGTGAAATCAAGAATTTCATAGTCTAAGGATTACTCAAAATAGTGATTCGAAGTTTGAGGTTTGGTTTGGAGTCAATCGGGAATATTGACCGATTAGGGACAAAACGATCATTTTATCATTTAAGGACAAAATAGAGATTTCTATAAACGAATTTGAGCACATATGACCAAGATTAATTATTTGAAGTATAATATAATTATTGAAGCATAAAATGAAGTTTAGCAGTGAAAAATTGTAATTCTCGATATTTTTAGGACGGAAGGGTAAAATGGTAATTTTGCCATTTAAGGACAAAACAGGAATTTTTAAAAAATATTTTGGCCCCATTTGATTAAGATTGATCAATATTAGTGTTGTTTGAAGTTGGAAAGTAAAAATAATGTAATTCCGGTACATTTCGAAGTATAGGGGCAAAATCGTAATTTTTCTACCCCTGGGGCAAATCGGTAAATTTTTCTCCCCAACACTTGTCAAGACCTAGGGATTTTATCCACCATGGGATTGGATAAATATGAGGATAATTGTGGTGGAAAATTCAATAGAAAAAGTCAAATAATTAAAAATTTGGACCAATGGCTTTATGCCATGTGTCAAGCTTTAGTATTTTAATATTAAAGCATAAAAATCAGCCCATAAAACCCCTTTTCTCTCACCATATTCGGCCTAAGCAACCAGCAACAAGAACAAAAGAAGAACAAAGGAAGAAACAAGAAAACCTAGGTGGAAAATCAAAGAGAAAGTGAGAGAAATCAAGGAAACAAGTTAGGTGAGTTGAAATTTCTTTAATTTTCCTTAATACCTAGCTTACCCGTGCATTATTTCTTTATTTCCATGGATGAATGATATGATTTCATGATGAATTCAATTATGAGAAAATGGGTATGATAGGAGAAATGATGTTGGAATTGGTTGAATTTGAGTTATGTTAGTGTTTAAGGCTAGTTTAGCATGTTAGTAAGAAAAACAACAAGAAAAGAACCCATTTTCCCCACCAATTTTCCATGACCGAATGCCTTGAGTGTGTGTGTGAAATGAAATGATTTCATTTCAAATGAAATGGATTAGAAATTGATCAATTATGGTGGAAAATTAATGTAGGAAAAATTTTAGTGACAATGCCCCATTATAGCCAAATTTTTGGAGAGAAATTGACTGTTGGAAATTAAGGAAATTGATGAGATTTTACGGTATTTTGGTAATATTTGATGAATTATGAAGGTAGGAGTTAAATGGGAATTTTTGGTGCAAAAATATGAATTTTTACTTAATAGGGGTAAAAGCGTAATTTGCAGTCTAAGACTGATACATTGACCCACATTTATAGTAATTGAGTATTGTGGATATAATTGAGCTATTAGAAATTGAAATGGGTCAAATTGGAGTTAAATTGAGGATTTTAGCAATTTAGACAATGTGTAGGTGAATCGGTCGGACACCTTGATTAAACGATTGTCCGAACTATTTTTACCTCATTTTCATGCATCATATAGAGCCTGAAATCATTTATTGTGGTTTGACATAAATAATTGAAAATGTGTCAAAAATTATGTGTAGGTGGTGAGCCATTGGATACGGGTGAAGGACTATACCCGCGGACCGAGAATATGAGTATTTCTACTCCTAATACAGTGAGTAAACTTATTATCGTCTTTATTATCTAGAGTAGATTTTATTAAATTTGATGATTTTATGAAAAATCATTTTGTTTGGTAAATTGCTTATTGTATGAAAAAATTGTGAAATTTATGAAATAAATTGGATTTATAAAATAAATTGATTTGAAAAATTGAACAATTGATTTTGAAACTAGAGTAATTGGAGACTGCATGCGTTATTGTAAGTTTGATTTGATTCAATTAACTTATGATATTATGGCATGATTGATTGACTTGTTAATTATACTAAAAAATGTGAATTTATATGTTTTGCCCTGATAAATTACTTAGTGATAAAATTGCTAAATCATGCTATTGATATTTTATTGAATTGGTGGATTACTAAATGGTCGCTGCAGTGACTGGTTTTGTGGACCAGCCTATTAGAGGGGCATGGGACCCAGGTACATATGTATATATATTTTTACCTCGGTTGAGAGGCGAGTAGGGTAACTCTCGAGGTAACCATTGGAGTTCTCTCACGCCAAACCATCGCGTGAAGATGAACTCAGCCAACGCCAAGGAATGGCTATATTTCTAAATATAAAAATGTGTTTCATGCATATATGAAACTTTTATAACCTTGGCGGACTCGGTCGAACTTTGATGACGATCAAGGGTCCTCGAGTATTGGTTTTGGCATAAGCCAGGTTTCCAAGAAAATCATAAGCCTATTTAACTGTTTGAACAAAATAAAATTATTTATTCGGGTTGGGATAAATCTTTATGTTATGAAACTCAAGAGGGATGGAAATATTTTATTTATCTCCATTTACTCGCCTTTAGATAGTTTAGATGGTATCTGGTTACTCACTGGGATTTTATAATCTCACCCCCTCATTTCCTCACATTTCAGGCTTAGAGCATTCCATAGTTAGTGGATTCGATCAAGGACCGTCGATCGGACTTGAATCGGCAAAAGTTGTAAGTTTCAGCTTCTGACACATTTTGGTTAGTTGTGGGCCCATGTGTCACTGTAATTTAAATTTCATATTGTAGTTGTTTGTATAATAGTATGTAAAAATATATTTAGCTTTTACGCTGCGAAAATCAATTATCAATAGCTTTATAAAAATTGTTTTATAAGAAAATAGTTCACTTTATTGAATATTTTTATTATATTAAAATAGTAAAAATTTTACTTCAAACAAACGTTTTAGACTTCAAAAATTATATTTAATTATAAAATATATGTTTTTTACTCATCTTCTATATCTTTGCTCGGTTTTGGAGTTCTAAAAAAAAAATAACGAAAATGCTCCTGTGAGCCAAAAGACAATATATTTTTGTTTTTGAATCGAAAATAACTTTTGATCCTTAAAATGTGATATTCAATAACTGTCGCTCATTGGGGAGATGTGGCAACTGATGCTAAGCCTTGCGGGATTCCGATCGGCATTCCGGGTATGAGTGCCTATCGGAACGTCACGACGGTTGTCATGGACTCGATGGGAAGTTCCGGGTCATGACAATAAGACAAAATTTAAGAGATAAATCAGGTTGAAAAGCTTGTTTTCTGTTTTTAAAACGCTTTACGTATACGGCATATTTATACATATCCAAAACAATTTCTAAAATAATTTACAACCACAATTTTCTTAAAATTCCATCAATGTATACTTTCCACAATTTCACACTTTACGCAAAATATACGTACATATATATAAATGCGGAATTATTTTAAAATTGACACCCCATACTCACCTCGTAATAGTGGGATTTTTCTTCACTATTATTCGTTCGCGTGTATAATTGTTCCTATTTGTCGAGTACCTACTTTGTCCGGCACGCCTTCACGACAATTTTCCTAACATCAATTTAAATTCAACATGCTTAATCGCACATTTATACGGGTAGTAACTTAATTAAATTTCCTTAAGTAATTTGCATATTTTTCATCTAAAATATGCACAATATTAATCTACCCATAAACCTTGAAATACAACATTAACTTGCCAATGGGCCTTTGCCATTTCTTTGTAACTTTTGGGCCTCTCCATGGCTTATCCATTTTTTTATTGGGCTAAGCCCATTTATTTTTCTCCTATTGGGTCATGCCCAATTTTATTTCTTATTGGGCCACGCCCAATTATTTCTTACTTGGGTCATGCTTACCCATTTTTTTCTCATTTTTTTTCTTTTCTTTTTCTCTTTTTCTTTCTTTCTTCTACATTTCTTTCTTCTTTCTTTTTCAGTCCATTTCTCTTTCTTCTTCCTCCTCCCTTCATCACCGTGGCCTCCTCCCTTCACCACCGTGGCTTCCTCTCTTTCTTTCCTCTCAAAATTGGTCACCACATGCTCAAATTTTCATGGCATTAAACCTCAAAATTTCAGCAGCCATGCTGCCCTCTTTAGCTTCAATTTTCAGCAGCCAATCCTCATCATTTTCAGCCATTAAAGATATCAAAATTTCAGCAACTTCAAGCTTAATTTCTAGAAACAAGAACCTTAAATTTTCAACATCTAAATCCCTTCAAAGTGCGGCCAAAACAGCCCCCAACAAAGTGCAAAAATTTTCAGATTTCATACCTCTCTCTCAAGTGTCGAATTTTCTTCTCTTTTCTCTCCTTTTTGCTGCCAATTTCTTGCACTTAAAACCAGCCTCTTTCTCTTCCAAAAGTGCAGAAAAATCAACTTCTTCCTCCCACCAAAATTGTCGAATTTTTCTTCTTTCTTTTTCCCTCAATCACGCCATTTTCTTTCTTTCCTTTTTCTCGATTTTTCTTTGCTTCTTCCTTCATTTTTCCTTTTTCTTCTTTTGACCAAGCCTCTAATCTTTTCTTCTTATCTTTTCTACCTTCCTTAGTCGACCCTTCTAGGCTTTTCTTCCATCTTCTTTTTATTTCTTTCATTCCCTCATTTGACCAGCCCCATTCATTCTCTTTTTCTCTTTTTTTTTTCTTCTTTTGTATCCTTTTTATTTTTGTCTTCATCCATTCCTCCATTTCTTTTATTTCTTCCTCATCACATGACCAGCCCCCACCTTCCTTTTATTTCTTTGTCTTTTCTTCCTTCTATTATTGCCACCCACTTCATTCCTTTCTTTCATTTTAACTTAGCCCTTTAAGGCTTTTTATTGACTAATTCAACTAGTCAAAGAAATATGGGTTGTTTGACTTTTCTTTGGAAACTTTTATCAAGTCATTGAAAAATTTACTATTTAATCCCTCAAGTTTTCATCTCTTTTTAATCAAGTCCTCATACAATCTTTGAAATTTTTTTATATCATCTTTCAATTTCATTTTATTTGATACACCGCTCTCTAACTTTCATGTTCTAAAATTAATTATTCCAACACGTGTAAAAATTTCAATTTTCATCATCTTCTTTCTCTTACACGTGTATAACCAAAATATTAAAATCGCATTTCAACGTGGTGTCTTCATAATATTTAAATATTTTCTTACCGCGTTAACTCGACTAAAAATTCGCGTTGTACGATTATCACCGTTTTCGTTCAAAATTCTTCTTTACTTCTCCTCCCCCACTTAAATTAGTCATATTTCATTTTTCATGACTAATTTCGATAATAAATAAAATATTAATATTTTAATATTATTTTATTAAATAAAATATTATTTTATTTTAAAAATTTTCACTTACTTTCTTTGGTCCCGAAACACGTTATTATGTCTCGATTAACTTCTGAATCATTTTTTATCATTCCTTAGCACACCAATTCGCATCAATTAATCCTTCGTTCAATCAACAAAGCTTTATTGGCGTCTAACGAAGGTACAAGGTGCTACAAGGAAGGCCTAGGTTTTAATAGGACACAAAAAGAAACTCACATTAAGAACTCTTTTGTAAAAGGAAATGAAAAGTATGATGCAAATAATGTGTGCATATGCTGTCATAAAATTAGTCACTTTATTTATTTTTGTCCTTTGAGAGCTATTGCACATAGAGGTAAGGTGAATAAGAATATCCTAACATCTAAAGGGAACAAGCCTCTCTATGGTAAGGTTGTAAAAATGGAATAGGTTCCAAAAGCAACCAAAACAGTGAGCCTTAACACTTATGGATCCAAGAAAACTTGATATCATAAAGCAAATGAAATTGATTCTTGCAAGCAAGTTAGAAAAATAAAGAACAAGGTTTCAAAGAATTAAATGCTTCCTTAACATGCATTAAAAAAAAACATGAAAAGCCTTAAGATGAATCTTGTTGATGATGAGTTAATGAGAATGATGTTGAATTGGTAAAGTCTTCATGAGCCACAAGTTCAATGAGATAAAGAAGAGACAAGAATTACTCATCCTAGAAAAAGGAAACTATACAAGTCATAAGTGTAAGGAAAATGGTCAAAATCTTGGCATATAATGAACATAAATTCATGTCGCACTCAAACAAGTACTTCATCGAAATGTGACAAGATGAGCAAGGTAAGTTTTCAAATGAAAAACTCGTAGCTTGCCCATTGTTTTATATAAGATCTTAGTATAGGGTTGATGCACATGCCTCAAAATTCCTTTTTGCTAATGTGTGTTCATTAATTAATTGATACTCTCATGGATTCTTGATAACATTTTTTTAAAATTTCGTTTTGTTGGTTTATTGATACTATTGACACCATGTAAGTATGTGCATGTTGTTGATCAAGCACATCTGACATATCATTTGTACACATATTGTGAGAATTCATCCAACTTTAGAAACCCTCAATGAATTTTTGAAAACATCACTTACATAGGTCCAAAAATGATTTTTAAATGATGTTTTGGTCCAAAATTGATCATATTTTTTACATATAAATGTTTAAGGACCACCACATGATTTTTGAAAGTCAAAAACATTGTTTTTTGATGAGTTATAGAGACAAGGTATCAAGATTGAACTTTAGTATTTCAATAGTTTTTAGAATCTTGATAATCTCACCAAATGTAATAAGATGTTATGAACCATTGACTAGGTTACGATACTTTTACACCATGTATCAAGACATAACACTCAACAACAAAAAGTAACAAAATGCCTCCATTAATGTATCGAGACTTTCTTTGAAAGTATCAATACCTCTAAGCAAAAAGGTAAAAATTTGGTCGACCTTTGAGTGTTTTTTTAGTTCATTTTCGTTATAGAAGGTCATTTTTCCCATTTTCTTCACAACTATTCATTTTCTCCTAATTTTTCTCTCAAAAATCCATTAATATTCTTAAATCCTTTCACATTCACACTTCAAATCAATCATGCCTTACATAAAGGGGTCGCCAAACATCAACGAGGAAGACGAGTCTTCTTCATGAGCAACAAACAATTTCCCTAGAAATTTTCAAATCCAAAATCAATTAAAGAGGTATAAGGATTCCTTTTCTACTTTTATGATTTATCCTAGAAGACTAATGAACTTCAGTTCTCTAGAAACTTTTAGATTTCCTTATGTTAAGAATTTTATGAGGCAAAGATGTCTTGATTTTTGTATAATGGACAAAAGATACTATGAGAATTTGTTTAAGGTTTTCTACTCTAATACAACGACATACTATGCTAAAAATGATATTGAAAAGGCCTATTCTCATGATCGTAATTTTTTTACATGGGTAATGAGAAAGAAGATGGTCACTAATGTTGATGTGATTAGTCATGTCCTTGGCATTCTAGATAAGGGTAAAGGGTTATATGGACTCCAAGAGTTCATTGATGAGGTTAAGCTACTTAAAGAGTTCTATGTTTTTCCACCACCTATAAAGTTAGGATAGACCAATGCCAACCAACTTAGTTTTTATGATAGGATTCTTCATTTGATAGTCTCTTAGAACATTAGGCCGAATGGTAGGAATTATTCACAAGGAATGAAGGTTTATACTTCCAACGACACATCAAGCATAACACGATAATCAATTTGCCGAGGTTCATTCTTAGAGACATGATTCAAGCGATCAATAGAGGGAGCAAGGCCTTAGTATTTGGTATGCTTATTAGTCAGATTCTTGATGTCGTGAGTGTTGATGTCATCATTGATCCTCCCACAACTTATCGGACTCACACTACTATTGATGAGTGTAACATCAATGAGTATTTTAAGAATGCGTTTCCTCCTTAAACATAAAGAGAGGCAACCCTAATTAAGGGTGATGATGTGGATAATAAGGCACCACTTTCTCCAGCTACTACGACTACTTTGATGTCTCAAATGATGACACATTTTGACACTGGTATTAATATGCTTTTTAGTAGTTTTGACGAGCTTCAAGGATGAGTCTTTCATATTAAGCTAGATGTTGCTTGTCTTTTTCATCATCATGACTCCATGGCACGGATGGATTCACCAATTAATCCCTCTGCCATGCCAACCTCGCTAGCTGCAAGTGATAATAAGCCTAACATTTTGATTGATCCGGCAGATCCAACTAACCCACCCACTAACCCCATTAACCTTACCATTGACCCCTTTCCATGATTTCTTAGGGCACATACTCTTATGTTTTCTTATGATCTCCAAAACGTTGGATAATTTTCATAGTTGGATGATTTCTTGTCTCATTTTGCATTCATTCATCATCATACTTGTGCATTTATATTTTGTTTGGCTTATATCTTTTACTTATAGCTATTTACATATCTTTATAGACATATGTGATGAATGTAAATGTTCACCAACTCTTCTTGTGAATGAATGATGATTACTTCTTGTTTACATCTTGTATGAATGAATGAATGAACTTTATTTGTTCAAACTTGTGCTTTTGCTTGCACATAAAATTGTTTATGTTGCTTATCTTGAGACACATGGCTTTAAATTGATCATTCAATATGATCTCGCAATGGTTTAAAATTTTTTTTTATAAAACAAAATAAATAGAAATATTTTGGAGCCAAATGCACACACACACACACTTAAGCTTTTCAAATTTAGCATTTAGTGAAGGGGATCTTCACATTTTTCAACTATGCTTAAATTCAAAAACTTAAAGGGGGCTTTTCAAGTCAAATTTTGCTCATTATGTTTTGTTATATCAAAAAAGAGGAGATTGTTAGCTTTATAATTGATCTTTGTTTTAATATGACAAAAACTAATGATCAAAATGTGAGCATATAAGTGCATTATAACTTTATAAAACCCGTAAGCATTTGTTTGAAAAATTGGCTAAGTATTTGATGCTCAAATGCATTTAAAAAGCTTGAATTGATCTAAAGTATCAAGACCTCATATGAAGGTATCAAGATCTTAAGTTTTACGTGCCTTTAAAAAGAACTTAGTGAAGAAAGTGTCTCGAGAAATCTCTGGTAGGTATCGATGCTGGCCCCAATGAAGTGCTAGAGGAGACTGAATAGTAATAAAAATTTTACGCTTAACACTTTTTGAATGATAGAGCTTTTAACAGATTAGAGGAAAATGAATGTAAAGCTTACAGTGGCTAAAAAACAAGTAAGGAAGGGTAAAAAGAAGTAGACAATGCAAGACTATTATTATTGGTTCGATCCCATTAACTTACATCTACTATCTTGATCTCCCAATCAAGGATTTTCAATGCAACTTCACTATACTAGTGGAATTAATAGCTTCCACCAAACCAGCCCAAGCTCTAATCCTTTATAACAAGCTTTAGAGTGCTTCTCACATTCTAATTTCCTAAATAAAAGAAGAAAAAGAAGTACAACTAAGTACCTTTATAAGTCTGGATAGATTACAATCGAGCTCAAACACTTTTTCTGGATTTGGAATGATGAACAAGTGTTTTTGTTGAATAATATACTGTTTTTTGCTCCAAAATGGCTCTTTTCTCTTCAAATCTACTTTTTTTGATCGTTGGAGCTTCCTTTTATACTTGAGGAGTCAAAATTTTCTATTGGAGACAGTTTTGAGTCATTAGAAACAACTCTGATGCACTTCTAGCTGTTGTTTTGTCATGTAATGTTTACATTCAAAAGGGAGACAAACTTCAACTAACTAGTTACAAGTGGCTCTAACCAATTAAGAGTTTTTTTATCTTTAGGCTTCTTTTCTTCAGTAAACTTCCTCTAACTGGTTACGGTAGGTCTAATTGATTACAAACTTTATATTTTCATTTTTCTCTACACAACAATGTTCCTTTAATCGGTTAACTCTTCCGTTAACTGATTGAAACTTTACTTCCTTTAACCATAACGAATTAAAATCCACTTTAATTAATTAGAAAAACTTTGAATTTTTAACTTCTCCATTTTAGCTCATTTCAATGATCAACTATATTTTCAACCTTGTTTTTGGTGCTTAAATATACTAGGACTTTGTGCTCTGACCGATTAACCAGACTTCTTAACTGATTAGCATATTTTTGTTTTACTTCAACTTATTTATGAGATCCTGTCGAATTTGTTAAAAGCCACTATTGTACCTAGTGATACAATTAAGTTAAATCGAACCTTGAACTAGCTCAAATAGAAATTCTAAGAGGAATTTGAAAATTCTAAGAGGAATTTTAAAATTCTGAAACCCACAGAATGACTTAGAATAGTGATTTGGAGTTCAAGGTCCAGTTTGGAGTCCGTCAGGAAAATTGACCGATTAGGGACGAAATGGTCATTTTACCATTTGATGATAAAATGAAGATTTTTAGCCAAGATTTGATCACATTTGAGCAAGAATAATTATATGAAATACAATTATGATTATTGGATTATAAAATGAAGTTTAGCAGTGAAAAATTTTGATTCTCGGTATTTTTGGAGCACAAGGGCAAAATGGTAATTTAACATTAGAGGACTAAACGAGAATTTTTTTGAAAATATCTTTGCCCCATTTGGTTAATATTGATCAATATTAGTGTTATTTGAGGTTGAAAAGTAGAAATAATGTGATTCCGGTACATTTCGGAGTATAGGAACAAAATTGTAATTTTACCATCTTGAGGGCAAAATGGTAATTTTCCACCACTAGAATATTTTTTTTTCCAGCCATGGTCATCTTTTATTCACATATTGACTTTGCCTAATCATGTGATGAAAAAATTTAGAAGAAAAAGTCAAAAAAGTTAAAAAATGGGCCAATGGCATTATGCCATGTGGCAAGCTATTTTATTTTATTATTAAAGCCTAAAAATCAGCCATAAAAACCACTTTCTCTCTCTAAATTCGGCACAAACCGGATTCAAAGGAAAGGAAAAGAGAACAAAGGGAGAAAAGCAAAAACCTATCAAAAAATTCAAGAAAAAAGTATGATTTTCAAGGAAAATCAAGTGAAAAAGATAACATTTCTTCACTTTTGCTTATGATCTACAATACCCATGCATTTCTTTCCATTTTCTATGGTTGAGAGGCATGATATCATGATGAATTCATTTATGAAAAATGGGTATGGATGAGGATTTGATGTTGGAATAATTTGATTTTAGACTATGTCAGTGTTTAGAGATAGTTAAGCACGTTTATAAGCAAAACCGTAAGAAAAAAATTGATTCTCTTTGTTGTTCTTCATTGGCCGAACCTAGTGTGTTGAGAATCAATGAGGAATTGTTTTGATTTGAAATGAAATGAATTGGAAAATGACGATTTAAGGTGAAAAAGTTAAGTAGGAAAAATTACAATGCTAATATTGGTCCCAAATATAGGTGCTAGAGGGGGGGTGAATAGCACTATCTCGACTCTTTTTGGTGGGATTAAGACTTGGTCTCAAACTAAGGAAGATAAGGCAATGAAAACAATTGACAAGGTATTTATAGTGGTTCGGTCCAAGACCTACATCCACTACCTTGATTATCCAACCAAGGATTTTCAAATCAAACACTAAGACGGTAGAATTCACAAGCTTCCACCAAGCTTTTACAATGGCTTTTCCAAGGTTTAGCCACAACCTTTACACTAGTTTTTCACAGGATCAACTAAAACCTAATGTGGTTTTCCAAGGCTCAACCACAACCTATCACGAGTTTTTCCCGGGCTAAACTAAAACCCAATGTGGTTTTCCAAGGCTCAACCATTACCTTTAACTCTAGTTTTTCACGGGCTAAACTAGAACTCAATCCCAACTTTTCAAGGCTAAGTTGGAACCTACAAGCATCCAAGCAAACCTTGCTTGATGCAAACACTTAGAGTGAAACACTTATTCTAAGAATACAAAGATAGAAGAAGGAAAGTACCTAGTGATCACACGGTTGATCTATATGGTACAAGTTGAAGTGCTGAACATAGATACAAAGAATAGGCGTTGAGGTTCAATGAAGAGTACAAAAGATTTTCAGGTTTTCTACTCTATTTGGCTTGAATATGATGGTATCTTTGTGTATGAAACCAAAAGTCTTTCTCTTTGGCATTTGAAGATCCTTTTATAGTTGGAGAAGCTGGTCTGATGGCTGTTGGGACGTTTATGACCATTAAAAACAATTTAGGGAAGGTTTTAGCCATTCTTTTGTCTTGTAGTGGCTTGGCGGATGAAGCAGACAGAGAGCACTTAGTCGACTAAGATTTTTCCTTTGGTCGACTAAGTTGGTTTTGTTTCAGATGCAGATTCCAGTGATCGCTTAGTCGACTAACCCCATTATCTTGGTTGACTAACTTGATTCTGTTTCTCCCAAGCTTTACCCTTTCACTTCTCCACTTTGACTTTTGTTCATCAAATGATCTTCCTTAACATATCAAGGGACTCTATCAATACTGATCTTCCTTGTTCTTTATCCAAATCACATATTTGGGTGTTCAATAGGAAGATTGAAATATTTTCTCATTTATGAACATTTGCTCTGCATACTTGGTTAGAAGTATTAGACACAAATGACATGGGAATGTTTTATTATCATCAAAAACTAATGGAGCCAACAACTAATGCACTGTAATGGCTGAATTTTTCCATGAAGAAATGGAAAAGTTTTAATGCTAAAATTGGCACTATTTAAATGGTATGTGGTGAATTAAGGTATTAGAAAAAGAATGGTGCAATTTGGAATCAAATCGGATGTATTGGCCAATTTATCGGGTAATCGACCGAATTAGGTCAACACCGCATTTAAGCGGTTGACCGAGTATTCTATGCATCTGTATAGAAATTAGGTTAATTTTATACCTAATTAACACTAATATAGTAATTAAATTATTGTGCTATTTGTCAAGGTGGTGAGCCCTCGGATAAAGGCAAGAAAATCGCACTCGAGGATTAGCAGTCGAAGTGCTCGAATTCGACTCCCAAAAACCTGTGAGTGAATCTGCATTTCAAAAATGGTTTTGGAGAATATGAACCTATTTGAATAAAATGCTTGAATGATTTTATTCAATCTTCCTTAAAAAGGAACGGGTACCATGGGAACAAGCTTTTCATGAAATATTATTTTATTGATGTGAAATTTGATTGTGTTGAATATTGTTCATCTGTATGATGCTTACATGTATGATTAAGAAATTTATGTGAACTTGATGTAATCGTGCACGTGTGAAGTGGGAAATGCGCATGCTTGTAATGGTGTGCAAAGTGGGGACGGCGATACGTAACGCCCATGATTTCCTAGAAATTCAGAATTGAGCAAAGTGGGGACGGCGACACGTAATGCCCACGATTCCTGGAAATTATCATGGGTGAACTTTGGTGAAGCATGATTCGCTGTCCAGGGGCTTGCAGGGACGACGATACGTAACACTTGCAAGTGCTCAAATAAATGTCTTTTTTACCACCAAGGACAGTGATGACTTGCCGGTATATATATGATTGCTCATGTCTTTGTGTATATATGTGTGATTGTATGGTATGCGAATTGCCTTAAATTGAGAAAAAAAAGAGGTCTAACATGAAACCGTCATACGGTTGAGCGAAACCCTTATGCAGCGACGGGTTATGATTTCGCTTTGCTACAGTAGAAATTCATTCTTGCTGCAACGTACCTTCCCGCTGCAGCGATAATTGTCGATTTTGCTATCTAGCTAGAATAAATCCCGAGGTAAGTGGAAAGGGTTTAAATATTAGTTAGATAAAAAACTATCTCGTTTTCAACCGGTGCATCATGATTGTCAAATTTCCTGATTGAGATTGCTTGTTCCTTTCTAATATTCACTCACTGAGTATTGTACTCACGTTTTATAAAAATTCATATTTTCAGATCAGGAGACTGTTGGACCCTAGATCGAGGAGTCCCCGTAGTGTATTTCTTGGGTATATGTCTGGCATTCGATAGTGATCCCTTTTATTGTAAATGTCTCCGCTGGAAGTCATGGGTCATTTTGTATTGTGAATACACTCAAACAATGTAAATATGTGTATGCAATGTAAATTGCTAAATACATGACTGGAATAGTGCATGTATATTATTATTGATAATGCCATTGTGATTTAGCTATGTTCACACCCGAGAAAAGGTGTGTGTGTATGCATGATATGATAAATTTGTTAAGCAAGGGTAAATGGATAGGCTTGCTTGGGCTTAGTGAGCTATGCTCATTGAGCTCAAGCGCCGGTCATGGCCCAGAAAAAATGGGTCATGACATTATCACACAACCATGCCTCAATTAATTAAGTCCCTTGTTAATCAATTACTAAGGTTCTGTTTTTGTTCACTACTTACTCTTTCCCTCTTTGATTAATTAATTCTGCATTAAGTGTAGCAAGATTCTTGACTTGTCATTAATGGACAACTTTGTTAGGGGTATTAAATTATTTCTTGTACTTTTAAATAACAAAATTAGACATCAATGAATGAGGAATGTTTTGTTATTATAAAAAACATATGGAGTCAACATTCTCTCATTTTTTTGATGATGACAAAATATTACTAGATTAAGAGTGTAATGTTTATAAAAAGAATTTATGTGCAGGTTTGGGATTGCTCCCTCTAAATATATGCTTGTGAGACTCTGTCAAGTTTGATTAAAAGACGGTATTGTACCGAGTGGTACAACCAAGTTACATCGAGCCTTTAACTAGTTCAACTAGAAATTCTAAGAGGAATTTGAAAATTCTGAAACCCATAGAATGACTTAGAATAATGATTCGGAGTTCAAGGTCCAATTTGAAGTCAATCGAGAAAATTGACCGATTAGGGACAAAACGATCATTTTGCCATTTAAGGACAAAATGGGGATTTTTAGCAAAGATTTGATCATATTTGACCAAGAATAATTATATGAAATATAATTATGATTATTGGTGTATAAAATGAAGTTTAGCAGTGAAAAATTGTGATTCTCGGTATTTTTGGAGCATAATGACCAAATGGTAATTTTGCCACTAGAGGACCAAACAAGAATTTTTAGAAATATTTTTGCCCTATTTGATTAAGATTGATCAATATTAGTGTTATTTGAGGCTAAAAAGTGAAAATAACGTAATTCTGGTACATTTCGGAGTATAAGGGCAAAATCGTAATTTTTCCTCTCTGGGGGCAAATCGGTAAATTTTTCACCCCAACACTTGTCAAGACTAAGAGATTTTGTTTAACAATGGAATGGATAAATATTGAAATATTTGTGGTGGAAAATTTAGAAGAAAAAGTCAAAAAGTTAAAAAATGGACCAATAGCATTATTCCATGTGGCAAGCCATTAGATTTTATTATTAAACTAATAAAATCAGCTTAAAACCCTCCCTTTCTCTCTCCAAATTTGGCATAAATCAGATTCAAAGGAAAGGAAAAGAGAACAAAGGGAGAAAAGCAAATATCTAGCCAAAAATCAAGAAAATTCAAGTGTTTTTCAAGAATCAAGCAAAACAAGGGTAAAATTTCTTTAGTTTTACTTTAATCCTAGCTTACCCATGCTTTATTCCTTATTTTCCATGGTTGAATATTGAGTTATCATGATGAATTCAATTCTGAAAAATAGGTATAGAAGAGAAAAATAGGTATAGAAGAGAAATTAATGTTCGATTGGCTTGATTTTATACTATGTTAGTGTTTAGAGATAGTTTAGCATGTTAGTAAGCAAAACAACAAGAAAAAACTTGATTTTCCCCATGAATCTTCAATGGCCGAATATCCTAGGTTGTGTGTGGAAAATGAAATGATTTCATTTGAAATGAAATGAATTGGAAAATGATGATTTAAGGTGAAAAAGTTAAGTAGGAAAAATTACAGTGCTAGTGCACTGTAATGGTCGAATTTTTTCATGAAGAAATGGAAAAGTTTTAATGCTGAAATTGACATTATTTAAATGGTATTTAATGAATTGAGGTATTAAAAAAGGAATGAATCAATTTGGAATCAAATTGGAAGCATTGGCTAATTTATCGGGTAATCAGTCGAATTAGGTCAACATCGCGTTTAAGCGGTTGACCGAGTATTCTATGCATATGTATAGAAATTAGGTTAATTTTATACTTAATTAACACCAATATAGTAATTAACTTATTATGCTATTTGTCAAGGTGGTGAGCCCTCAGATAAAGGCAAGAAAATCGCACCCGAGGATTAACAATCGAAGTGCTCGAATTTGACTCTCGAAAACCTGTAAGTGAATTTGCATTTCAAAAATGGTTTTGGGGAATATGAACCTATTTGAATAAAATGCTTGAATGATTTTATTCAATCTTCCTTAAAAAGAATGGGTACCATGGGAACAAGCTTTTCATGAAATATTATTTTATTGATGTGAAATTTGATTGTGTTGAATATTGCTCATCTATATGATGCTTACATGTATGGTTAAGAAATTTATGTGAACTTGATATAATCGTGCATGTGTGAAGTGGGAAATGCACATGCTTGTAATGGTGTGCAAAATGGGGACGACGATACGTAACGGCCACGATTTCCTAGAAATTTAGAGTTGAGCAAAGTGGGGACGGTAACACGTAACGCCCATGATTCCTGGAAATTATCACACGTGAACTTTGGTGAAGCGTGATTTTCTCTCTAGGGGTTTGTAGGGACGTCGATACGTAACGCCTGCAAGTGCTCAGATAAATGTCTTTTTTACCACCAAGGATAGTGATGACTTGGCGGTGTATATGATTGCTCATGTCTTTGTGTATATATGTGTGATTATATGGTATGCGAATTGTCTTAAATTGAAAAAAAGGGTTTAACACGAAACCCTTGCTCAGCGACGGGTTATGATTTCGCTTCGCTGCAGCAGAAATTCATTTTCAACTAGGTTTAAATATTTTCGCTTCGTTCAACAAGAATGCTTTCCCGCTGCAACGATAATCGTCGATTTTGCTATCTGGCTAGAGTAAATCCTGAGTTAAGTGGGAAAGGTTTAAATATTAGCTAGATAAAAAACTATCTCGTTTTCAACCGGTGCATCATGATTGTCAAATTTCCTAGTTGAGATTGCTTGTTCCCTTCTAATATTCACTCACTGAGTATTGTACTCATCGTTTTAAAATTTCATGTTTTCAGATTAGGAGACTGTTGGACCCTAGATCGAGGAGTCCTCGTAGTGCATCTCCTGGTTAGAAGGTGGGCATTCAGTAGCTACCCATTTCTTTTACTATAAATTTCTCCACTAGAAGTCATGGGCCTTTTGTATTGTGAATATGTACATGTAATGTACATTATCAAGTTACATGCTTGAACAATATGTATTTATATATTTTATTGATAATGCCATTGTGAATTGGCTTTGTGTGCACACTAGGTGCATTACGTGTGTATGCATCACACGGTCATACGATAAGTAAAGTAAATGAAAATACGCTTGCTTGGGCTTGGTGAGCTATGCTCATTGGGTCTTTGCGCCGGTCATGGCCTGGGAATTGGTCGTGACAATGCTCCCCCTAAATATATGCTCTAATAAAATTATCCCACATAAAGACATTCAATCACAAGAACATACATATAGACATCAATGTCTAGCCATTCAACATAATTTCAACATACAAATATAAAATCTCAGCACAATATAAACCACATAAACATAAATATAATTCCATCATAATACCATAAGCATTCAACCATTATTTATAGCTTAAAACATTGTCTCATAAACCATACCATAAAATATCCCAAAATAGAACCAACAAAAGCATATTTTAAAAAATTGATTTATCGCTCCTATTTTTCCTAATCTGAGTTCGATAAGGGTGAGGATTCATCAGTGCCAAAATGCATTTTGAGGGGGCTAAGAGAGAAGTTAGATGAAGAGTCAAATGATAAGGAGGAAGAGGATAAGATGAGCTAGGGAGTTGTAGGTTTAGAAGGTTATTGAGTGGAAGTCAAAGCCAGTCTGGTGAATTTTCTTCTTTTGAAGACCTTGGTTTTAGTGGCCATTGTTTTTCTCCCCCTTCTTACAATTTTCTTAATTTTAGAAACAATGTCCATTTCAAACTGCTTTACCTTTGTCTTGATTTGTTTCCCTTACACCTTGTTCTAACCCTTGTGAAGCTGACTGAACTTCCTATTGCATCTTTGCTTCTTGTTGTTCTTGATCAGTTTTAGCTTCCTTGATAATGTCTCTAATAAAGTTAGAAACTAAGATCTCTTCAAATTCTCTAGGAGAACTCATAGCACTTTTTCCAATAGTTGAGTGTTGTTTTTTTCCACTTGAGGTTCTGTCTCCATTTCTCTTTCTTCCTTATTCTCTTTTATGGTTGGTGTCTTTTCCTTTTCCTGTTCTTTTTATCTAGCATTCTTCTTTCCATAATCTTTTTTTTCATTCTGATTCACATATTCATTTTTAGGCATTTCTTTTGTAGTTTCCTATCATGATCAAAAGTAGTAACCTCAAATTGTTTTGTAATTGTTCTCTCACTGAATTGACTTGCAGCAGTGACTAGGGCTTTAGGAGATTTTGTTCTTTGGTTGGATGTAATAGGGCCTCAAGCTATTGAAGTTTCTTTTCAATCTTCATAATCTTCTTAGTTTAATCAGTTAACTTCCTATCAATTCTCATGAGGAGATTAAACATCATGTCACTTTAAAGAGAGGGTTGATTGGCCCTAGTTAAAGGTGTTAAAGGACTTCTAGTTAGAGGGGGCAGAGGTGTACCTTTTGTGGCTTTAATGCATTCATTCCTTTCTATCTTGTATCTTATTTTCAATACACTTCATTGAAATATCCCTTGATCCTTGTTCCTTGTAAAATCATATTGAAATCTTACATTCCAAATTCTTTTCCTTTTTACTAAAGCTGTAAGAATGTGTGAGGCTTCAACCTCTATAGACTTATAGATAGAATGCTTGTATACTTGAGACCCTTCAGAAAAGTTTGTAAGGGGGTCGGTATTGTACCAAGTGGTACAACCAAGTTAATTCGAGCCTCGAACTGGTTCAAAAAGAAATTCTAAGAGGAATTTGAGAATTCTAAAACCTATAGAATGACTTAGAATGATGATTCGGAGTTCGAGGTCCAGTTTGGAATCAATCGAGAAAATTGACTGATTAGGGACAAAACGATCATTTTACCATTTAAGGACAAAATGGAGATTTCTATAAAAGATTTTGATCACATTTGACCAAGATTAATTATTGGAAGTATAATATGATTATTGGAGCATAATATGAAGTTTAGCAGTGATAAATTTCATTTTTCGATATTTTTGGAGCACAAGAGTAAAATGGTAATTTTACCACCTGAGGATAAAATGAGAATTTTTAGAAAAGATTTTGGCCCCATTTGATGTAGATTAATCAATTGAAGTGTTATTTGAGGTTGAAAAGTCAGAAAAATGCAATTCTGGTACATTTCGAAGCATAGGGGCAAAAATCGTAATTTTTCTGTCCCGAGGGCAAATCGGTAAAATTTTCGCTCCAACACTTATCAAGACCAAAGGATTTTATTCAGCATGGAATTGGATAAATATGACAAGTGTGTGGTGGAGAAATAAAGAGAAAAAGTCAAATAATTAAAATAATGGACCAATGGCTTTATGCCATATGTCAAGCTTTTGTATTTTATTATTAAAGCATAAAAATCAGCCATAAGCTTTCATTTCTCTCTCATCATGGACGGCTTTCAAAAGAGGAAGAGAGGAAAAACAAAAATAAGGACCCTAGGTGGGAGAAATCAATGGAAAAATTGTGAGTTTCAAGGAAATCAATGGAAAAAGGTAAGGTTTTTCATTTCTAGCTTGACTTCTACCTTACCCATGCATTTGCCCTTACTTTCCATGGTTAGATTGCATGTTTTTATGGTGGATTAAAACCTGGTCAAATGGGTATGGAGAGAGAAAATATGTTGGAATGATTTGACTTTGAGTTATGTTAGTATTTTTAGTTAGTTCATTATGTTTAGGAAGCAAAATAACAAGAAAAAGTTCATTTTCCCCATTAATCATCATAAGCCGAATCTTCCATGGTGTGTGAGGATGATGGATTTGATTTGTTTCAAGTGAATTAGTCAAGGAAATGATGGTTTATGGTGGAAAAAATTAAATAGGAAAATTTTATGGTTAATGCCCATCATGGCCGAATTTTATGGAGAATGGGTTGATAATGAAATGATTTCATTTCAAGTGAAATGGAGAGAAATTGATGATGAAATTGGTTTGATTTTGAAGTATTAGAAAGGAAATGAAATTAATTGGATATGTTAGTTGTTTGTGGTGGGAGAAACCGAATGAGATAGTGTTTATTATGGAAAAAAATTTCATGTTGTTTAAGAACCCATATATGGTGGAATTTTATAGTGAAATTAGTGGTAAAGATTTTGTGATGTTTTATGCTAAATGGATAGAATTTAATGGACTGTGGTAATGGACATTGAAATAGGCAATGGAAACCGAAAAACTGTAAATTTTAAACATAGTGTCTTTAACAAGCAAATTGAAAAAAAAAATCCAATGGGAAAGTTAAGTGCATTAGAGCACTTTGGAGCATTATAGGACGTTGGGAGTATGAGAAATATATTTGGAGCATAGGAAGTGAAAGAAATCGATTTGGAGTTAAATTGGGCGTATTGGCCAATTAATCGGGTAATGGATCGAAATAGGCCAATACCGATTTATTGAGTTACATAATTAAATCTATAGTGAACACCAAGTTTAGATAATTACCGAGCATTGTGCATTTCATTACATGCATCAATGTAGAGCCTGAATTAATTAATAATAGTTTGACACAAATTATTGAATTCTGTGTCATGTACTATGGATAGGTGGTGAGCCATTTGGTACGGGTAGGAGACTGCACCCGTAAACCGAAAATAGGAGTATTTCTACTCCTAATACTGTAAGTGAGCTTGCATTTCAAATTGCTTTGGGAAATGTACATGTATTGAGATGAAATATTTGAATGATTTTATCTAAAATTTTAAAATACGTGCCGGGGAACAAGCCATTGATAAAAACGTTTTGATGTTGTGAATTGTGAGATGCATAAAGGCATGAATTCATGTGCCCTTATAATATGTTGCTATATATGTGTAGATGTGTGATATGTATTGATAAATAATATTGTGTGATAATTATAACTGTACATGTGCACGATGTGGGGGAGCACATGTTGGTGATGATGGGTGCGGAGATATGGAGGATGATATTGCCTATGCACAATGTGGGTGGATGCACACGATAACTCCAGCTATGTGCATGATGTGGGGGTCGCACATGAGCTGGTGAGATAGTGGTGATATTTGTGTTCATCTATGTGTGTATATGTGTGAAATTGAGTACTCTTCATTGTAAATTAATTTGAATTGAGGGGAAAAGGTTTGATATTGAATTGAATTAAAATGGTTTTGTTCCAAGTGTGTGCATCATGGTTTTAAATCCTTCCTGGATATTATTGCTTGTTCCCACTTAATGTTCACTAATTGAGTTTCGTACTCACAATTTTGAAAAAATTCACGTTTTGAGATTTAGATACAATTGCGACTTGGACCAAGTCGTCCATGCAGGCTCGCCTTTTGGTAGGTACAACGGCATCTTAGTAGCTATGCCTTTATTCAAAGTTACTTCGCTGATGGTCGAGAGTCTTTGTCTGTGTACAAGTATATATATATATACATGTTGGATTGATGATGCCTCGATGAGATGGCATTGAATGACAGTGCTTTGAGATAATGCGATTGTAAACATGTGGTATACATGTTATGTTTTGAAATGTATTGAGTTGTGAATCACGGATTTTGGTTCAGAAATAGTAATGCAAGATTTATAAAATGTCGAACAAGATTACCAGAAAAGACTTGCTTGGGTTTAGTGGGCTATGCCCATTGGGCCTATGCGCCTGTCATGGCTCGTGAAATTGGGTCGTGACAGAATGTTGCCTTAAGGCAAGTTTGCTTTATTCCCCAATAGGGTTGCCCTGATTCTTTCTACCATATACCTTCCCACATTCAGTGGAATTTTATTAAAAACAGCTTCCATCAGCCATAGGTCCAGTGCACTAACGTAGCTAAAAGCTATTACTTTTTGCATGTAGAGTGGTTGCTATGAAACAATGTACAATCCTAAGTTGAACATTCTTAATCTCACTAGCATAACTTGTAGAGGGAAACTTTTCCCTTTTTCCAATTACATTCTCCCAAAGATGGTTCGGACATATTTCTTAGGCATCTTGTACACTCCTACTTCAGATTCAATTTTGAGAAATTCTCCTAAATCCTAGGCATTGATTTGAAAATCTCTACCATCTAGGAACACATTCAAGCTATCCTCTGCAAATCCTTCTTGATCTTCCAATTCAATTTGCCAATAGCAATGCTAGAATATAATTCCTTAACCAAAGAAGGGCTAAACATTCTATCTCCAAATGTACTCATATACCTTAGCTTCAATATTTCAAAATACCTTTCGAGATCTTCTTTCACTATTAGTGAATTACTAAAATTATCCTAATAAAAAAACTTCCTACAAGAGATTGTAGCATTTTCAATTTTTTCTAAACTTCTCAGCATATAAGTGATTTTGAAATCGGGGGGAAGAACCAGTACCTTTGCTTGTAGTGGTTCTTGCACCTGCCGATCTTTTTTTTTTCTCTATCATTTTGTTTTGTCTACCTTCATCTTCTTGGTTGAAAGTTCTTTGATTTTTCTTTTCTTCTTAAAGGAATGTGTGGAAAAGTCATTAGCTTTTGTCTTTCTTTTTCCTTTCTCAGCTAATTTGTGGATAAAAGAGGTTTTTGCCATGGGATTCCTTTTCTAGGGTTTTAGAGGGAGAAAGAGATAAGGGACTTGAGAATTTCTTTAGACTTTTGGTTTCTCAAGGTATGGTTCTCAGTGGGTGGGGGGTCTTTTATGAGAGGTTATTAATCAGTTACCCACGTTTGAAGTGAGTGGTTTCCCGTACTACCTGCTTAATTTCTTTTTAATTTTCAAAATTTCCTATGCCACAATATTTTAATTGCTAGAGGTCTTCAATTGATTATCTCATCTTTTAATTGGTTACTATGTTTCTGACTTAGGGTTTTCTAAAGGGTCAAATTTTCTTTAACTGATTATGAGCACATTTAACCAATTATGAACTTACTGACATGCTTAGCTATCTTAGGATAGAAATGTTCTAATCAGTTAAAGGGGTGTCTTAATTGATTATAGTGATCCTTATTTCTATTATACCATTCCTCTAACTCATCACATTTATCCTTTAATCAATTATGTCAAGAAGTGAGCAAGATTATCACAAGACTTATAATCAAAAACACTATTAATTTTGCAGAAATTAGAGTTCATTAGCATTAATCATTCCTAAATCTCTCCTAATTTTACAAAATTGTTCTTATTCAATGGTTTTGTGAAAATGTCAACCAATTGACGCAAGGTATCAACAAAATCTATTTCAATATCTCCTTAAGCACATGATCTATAATGAAATGATGTCTTATTTATATGTACTTGGTTCTAGAGTGTTGAACAGGGTTTTTGGAGATATTTATGGCACTCATATTATCACAATAAGTGGGAACCTTTCGCATGGTCATTCCAAAATCATTTAGTTGTTACCTAATCTAAAGGATTTGTGCACAACAACTACCTAGTGATATATGCTCAGCTTCAGTAGTTAATAGAGCAACATAATTTTCTTTTTCGCAAGGCCAAGACACAAGCATGCTTCCAAGGATTTGACAAGTATTACTAGTGCTTTTCTGATCAGTTTTGCTACTAGTAAAATCAGCATTGGAATAGCCAAAAAGATTGAAAGATAAACCTTTTGGATACCATAAACTTAAGTTTTGAGAATCCAAGAGATATCTAAAAATCCTTTTCACTATAGTCAAATGTGATTCCTTGGGACATGATTAGAATCTTGCACATAGACACACATTAAATAATATATCCAGTCTACTTGTAGTAAGATAAAGAAGTGAACCAATCATACCTCTATAAAGCTTTTGGTCCATATCTTTCTTTGTCAAGCTTTGTGGAAGGGCTTATAGGAGTTCCAATTGATTTCATATTCATCACATCAAACTTTTTCAGCAGTTCTTTGGTATACTTCTCCTATTTAATGAATATTCCATTCTCACATTGCTTGATTTGTAGACCAAGAAAGAACTATAGTTCTCTCATCATGCTCATTTCAAATTCTCCTTGCATTTCCTTGGCAAAATTCTCACACCTTTCATTATTAGCCCCAAATACAATATCATCAACATAAATTTGAACAACAATTAAATCAATCTCATTTTTCTTAATAAACAAAGTACTATCTACACTTCCCTTAGAATATCATTTTTCAATCAAAAACTTAGAAAGTCTTTCATACCAAGCTTCAGAAGCTTATTTTATTCCATAAAAAGCTTTATAAAATTTATATACATGATCAATTTTATCAAATACTTCAAAACCAAGGGGCTGTTCAACATATACTTTTTCTTGTATGAAACCATTAAGAAATGCACTTTTAACATCCATTTGAAACAATTTAAAGTTCAAAAAGCATGCATAGGTAAGTAAAAGTCTAATAGCTTCTAATCTAGCTACTGGGTAAAGGTTTCATCATAATCAATACATTCTTCTTGATTGTAGCCTTCAACAACTAACCTTGCTTTATTTCTTACCACATTTCCCAGCTCATCCATCTTGTTCTTAAATTCCTGTCTTGTACTAACAATTGGATGGTTGGTTAGCCTTGGAACTAAGGTCCAAACTTTGTTCTTTTTAAATTGGCCTAATTCTTCTTGCATAGTAATCATCCAACTTTCTTTTCTTTCAGCTTCCTCAAAGTTCCTTGGCTCCACTTATGATATGAATGCTAAATACTCACAAGCTTCTCTTAATCTTATTGTAGTTTTGACACGTTCTAAAAGACCACCAATGATGAGTTCTTGAGGATGACTCTTATAAATCTCCAGCTTCTAGGAAGATCATTATGTTGTTCTTCAGCTTTTTGCAAGTCCTCTAATGGTGGTGATCATATTTCTCTTTTGAACTTTCTCCATCTTTTTCTTTGCTATCCAAGCTCAACTTCTCAATTTTCTTCTTAATATCATCTACATCATCATCATTAAGCACTACCTTTCTTTGTGCAGTATTAGTCTTACCAAAAACAATATGAATTGACTCTTCTATTACAAGAGTTCTTTGGTTAAACACTCTATATGCTTTAGAGTTTAATGTATAACCTAAGAAGATTGCCTCATCTATCACGACCTGGAACTCCCATCGGGCCCATGACAACTGCCGCGACGTCCCGATAGGCACTCATTACCCGAAATGCCAACCGAAACCCCGCAAGGCTTAGCATCAACTTTCGCACTTCCCTGGTGAGCAATAGTTATCAAATATCATAATTTAAAAGGGTTACAAGTCATTTCTAAATCAAAACATTAAAATATTATTTTTTGGCTCACAAGGGCATTTTCGTCATTTTTTTCTTCAAAAATCTCAAAACTGGCTAAAACGGAGTAGGTAAGTAGAAAACATATATTTCATGCTTAGAAATAAATTTAGGAGTCTAAAATGTTCGTTTAAAGTAAAATTTTGACTAATTTAATATAATAAAAATATTCAATAAAATAATTTAATTTTCTATAAAATAATTTTTATAAAACTATCGGTAAATAATTTTTATAGTGTAAAAGTTAAATATATTCTTACATACTATAATATAAATAATCAAAGTATGAGATTTAAATTACAATGACACGTGGGCCCACAACTAACCAAAATGCATCGAGAATTGTGAACCTACAGTTCTTGTCGATTCTAGTCCACTGTGGTCCTTGATCGAATCCGCTAACTACGGGCTATTCTGAGGCTGAAATGTGAGGAAATGAAATGGTGAGATTATAAAATCCCAGTGAGTAAACAAATACCATCTAAACTATCTAAAGGTGAGTAAAATGAGACAATGAAAACTGTCCATCTCAAAAGGGTTTCATATCATGAGAATTCTTTTAAATCAGTTTAAGTAAATTCATTTCACCCAAACAATTGATAAGGCTTATGATTTTCTTTAAAACTCGGCTTATGCCAAAGCCAATACACGAGGACACTTGATCATCATCAGAGTCCGGCCGAGTCCGCCAAGGCTATAAAAGTTTCATATATGTATGAACCACATTTTTACTTTTGAAATAATAGCCGTTCCTTGGCATTGGCTTAGTTCATCCTCACGTGGTGGTTTGGCGTGAAGAGAACTTTAATTGTTATCTCGGGAGTTACCCTACTCACCTCTCTACCGAGGTATAAATACATATACATATGTTCCTAGATTCCGTGCCCCTTTAATAGGTTGGTCCATAGAACCCGCCACTGTAGTGACCATTTAATAATCCACCAATTCAATAAAAGTTCAATAGCATGACTTGGCAATATAATTGATAACCAATTTATTAGTACAAAATAGACAATTCACAATTTTCAATTCAATTAACAAGTCAGCCAATCATGCTATAAATACCATAAGCCATTTGATTCAAATCACAATTTACAATAAAGCATGTGGTCTCCAATTACTCTAATTTTAAACCAATTGTTCAATTTTCAAATCAATTTATAAAATTTCAATTTATTTTATTAATTTATATTTTTCACATAAAACAAAGCATTTTACCATTTAAAATTCATTTTTCACAAAATCACCAAATTGAATAAAATCTACTCTAGATAATTAAGACGATAATGAGTTTACTCACTGTTTTCGAGAATCAAATCTGAGTTCTCCTACTGTAAATCCTCAAGTGCAATTCCTTGCTTTTCTTGGAGGATTCACTACCTTGACACAGAACAAAATCGAAAAATTTACTTTTTTGCCCCTAAATTGAAATAAACTAATTTAGACCACTAATGCATGCTATGAGATGCAAAAATTTTTCGAATCTTACTTAAATGCTGTGTTGACCTATTTCGGCCTATTACCCGATAAAATGGCCATTGTATCCAATTTAACTCCAAATCAATTCTTTTCACTTTTTACACTCCAATTATGCCTAAATTACCTCAATGATTGCGAATGAGATTCAATTTATCAGTCTCGGGTCAATAATCACACATGTCTATACTTTGAGCAAAATTTTGAATTTTCACACCAAAATTTCCCATTTAATTTCTAGCCTCACCAAAGATCAAATATCACCAAAATATAATGAAATATTATCAATTTCAGCCACAATTTCCTCCCTAGAAAATTCGATCAAAATGGGTTAAATGAAGAACAATTCATTTTCTAGCTATATTTTCATTCCATTAATCTCTAAACAACTAAAAACACTAAATTCCATTGAAATCTAGCAAAATCAAGAACCAAAACCTTTCCATGGATGTTTGGCCAGCATGGGTTTGGTATGAGATCTCAGGTTCTAAGCATGGAAAATGGAAAGAAATGCATGGGTAAGATGGGTTACTAGCAAAATCAAAGAAATTTTACCTTTGCTTGATCAAATCCTTGAATTCCAATTCTTTTTCTCCAATTTTCCACCTAGGATTTGCTTGTTTTTCCTTTCCCCTCTTTGTTCTGGTTTTGGTCGACCATGGGGTTGAAATGGGCTAATTTCTTATGCTTTTTATAAAGAAAATATTACTTAATTAAAAGCTTGACACGTGGCGATATTTCATTGGTCCAAATTTAAATATTTGACTTTTGATTCTTTAATTCTCCACCACACAATTCTCATATTTATCCATTTCTATGATGAATAAAATCTCTTGGTCTTGACAAATGGTGAAAATTTACAGTTTTGCCTCCGGGGTGGCAAAATTACGATTTTGCCTCTATACTCCGAAAAGTGTCAGAATTACATTTTTTTCACTTTCCAACCTCAAATTACACTCTAATTGATCAATCCTAGTCAAATGGGGTCAAAATCTTTTCTAAAAATTCCTGATTTGTCTTCTAGTGGTAAAATTATCGTTTTGCCCCTATGTTCCAAAAATATCAAAAATTAAAAATTTTCACTGCTAAACCTCATATTATACTTCAAATGATTAATCTTGATCAAAAATTTCATCAAACAACCTAATTTAAATTTTGGGTGGCAAAATGACCATTTTGCCCCTAATCGGTCAATATTCCTGATTGACTCCAAATCGGCCCTCGAACTCTGAATCACCATTTTAAATCATCCTTAGATTGTGAAATTCTCAATTTCACTTTAAAATCTCTATTTTAAGTAGTTTGAGGTATAAATCGACTTATTTGTACTTTTAAGTACAATATCGGCTTTTATCTATTTTTTTGAGATATTCTAGTATGCAGGTGTGATATCAATTATATAAATGACATGACAGACATTTTAGGGCTGGGCTTGACATCATCACTCTTAACATCAAACTTTCCCAAGGTGTGTTTTTCATTATTTAAGACAAAACATTTGCATCAAAAACTCCTTAGGTGAGAAATATTTGGTTTTCTTCCTTCGTAAAGCTCATAAAGAGTTTAGAAATCATGACTCTAATGGAAACTTTGTTCAGAATATAAGTTGTAATGTTTACAGCTTCAATGGAAGGCCTTGACCTCTATAGACCCGTAGATAGAATGCTTGCATACTTGAAACACCTCGAAAAACTTATCAAAGCTCTGTATTGTACCAAGTGGTACAATTAAGTTGAATTAAGCCTCAACTAGTCCAAATAGAGATTTTAAGATGAAATTGAGAATTTTAAAACCCCAGAATGACTCAGTATGGTGATTTGGAGTTCGAGAATCGATTTGGAGTTAAATTGAAATTTTCACTTCGTAGAGGCAAAATGGTCATTTTGCCACCCGAGGTAAAGATTGGAATGTTGGATGAAATTTTTGATTAAGATTGATCATTTGGAGTATGATTTGAGATTTGAAAGTGAAAAAAATCTTAATTCCGGTATTTTTTTGAGCATAAAGGGCAAAATAATCATTTTGCCACCCCAAGGGCAAAATTGTAATTTTGCACCCCAACACTTGTCAAATCCATGAATTTCACTCATTGGTATGGATAATTATGGCATTTTATGTGGTGGTGAAATAAAGTTGAATAGATAAGTATTAAAAAAATGGACCAATGGTAGTGTGACAAGTGTCAAGCCTTGATTTCTTTAATATTTAACTTGAAAATCAGCCCATATTTCCCCCATTTCACTTCCAATATTCGGCCAAACAAGAAGAAAGGAAAACAAGAAAGAAACAAAACCCTAGAAGGAGAAATTTAAAGGGAAATTGTTGGATTTCATGCAATCAAGCTAGTAAAGGTAAAATTTATTGATTTTTGCTTGTGATCTACCTTTCCTGTGCTTTATTTTCTCATTTCCATGGCTGAAATCAAGGTTTGCATGAAGGAACCATGGCTGGCCGAACATGGGGGGAGGGTTTTTGTGCTTGAATTTAGTTAGATTTCTTGCTAGATTAATGTTTTTAGTTAGTTAGTGATGTGTAGCATGAAAAGTAAACAAGAAAAACCCATTTTCTCCCATCACCCATCATTGGCCGAATTTACCTTAGGGTATATTGATGATGGGTTTGATTTTATTTCAAGTGAATTGGCTATGAATTGATGAATTATGGTGTAAAAATCAAGTAAGAAAAATTTTATGGTTGATGCACCACCATGGTCGAATATTCCAAAGTGGAATGTGAGGGTGATTTTGCCACATTTTATGTTATTTGACTTGTGTTGGATGAATTAAAAGTATTGGAAAAGAAATGAAATTAATTGAAGAAGAATTGGGTATATTAGCCAATTAATCGGGTGAAAAATTAAATAAGGCTAACACCGACTTATTTAGGTACATAATGGAAATTAGAAAGGACACCGTATTTAGATAGTCACTCGAGTATTTCACATTCCATTTTATGCATTAGTATAGAGTATGATTTGGTTTTATTCCGATTTGGCACCAATTTAGTGAATTGTTTGATTGTGCAATATGTCTAGGTGGTGAATCCTCTGATTGGGGCAAAGAAATTGTACCCGAGGATCAGTAGTCGAAGTACCTGAATTCAACTCCCGAAAATTATGAGTGAATTTGCATTTCAAAAATTGTTTTAGGAATATGAATATATTTGAACAGACGTTTGAATGATTTTATTCAACTTTTCTTTAAAAAGAACGGGTACCAGGGGAACAAGCCTTTAGTGAAATATTTTTAGTGATGTGGAATTTGATTGTGCTGAATCTATGTACCTCTATGTGATACAGATATGTATTGTTAAAAAAAATTTTGTGAAATTAGTGTAACCGTGCACGTGTGGAGTGGGTAGTGCACATGCCGGTTAAATGACAATATTGTGTAATAATTACCATCGTGCATGTGCGGAGTGGGTAGTGCAATGCCGGTAATGATGTGCGGAGTGGGTAGTGCAATGCCGGTAATGATGTGCGAGTAGTGAGTGCACCAGAGTGAATGAAAATGGTATGGTGGGTGAAATTGCACGTGATTATATATGTTTATATATATATGTGTGTGTGTGTGAATTCAAGAACTCTCTACCTCATTGCAAATTGACTTGAATTGAGGAAAAAAGGGTTTTAATGTGAACTAGATCAAAATTGTCTTGTTTCCAATCAATGCATCATGGTTATCAAATTTCTTGGCTACTATTGCTTGTTCCCTTCTAACGTTTGCTCACTGAGTTTTGTACTCACTGTTTTAAAAATTCATGTTTTTAGATCAAGAGACTGTTTATCCTAGGTCAAGGAGTCCCGTAATTTGTCTTCTGGGTAGGTGCTTGGCATTCAATAGCTTTCTTCTTTTTTTGTTGTCTCCTCTGGAAGTCACGGGTATTTTGCTCTGTGAATATGTTCATGCAATGTAAATTGCTAAGATACATGTCTTGAACAGTAATGTATATTGTTATCGATAATGCCATTGTGATTTGGCTGTGTTCACACCCGGTGAAGTGTGTGTGAATGCATTAGTTGATAAAAACGTTAAGCAATGTAAATGGATAGGCTTGCCTGGGCTTGGTAAGCTATGCTCATTGGGCCCATGCGCCGGTCATGGCTCAGGAATTTGGGCTGTGACATTCAACCCAAAATTATTTTGGCAAGTTTTTTTCGCAAAGCATTGTTCTTGCCATTTCTTTTAAAATCTTATTTTTTCTTTCAACAAATCCATTTTGTTGTGGAGTTCTAAAAGCAGAAAAATTGTGATTAAAACCATTTTCACTACAAAAAATTTCAAAATTATCACTTTTAAATTCACTACCATGATCACTTCTAACACTAATAATTGTGAAGCCATTTTCATTTTGAACTCTTTTACAATGTTCAATAAAAATTGACAATGCATCATCTTTATGAGCAAGAAAGTATACCCATGTATATCTAGAGTAATCATCAACAATAACAAAGCCATATGACTTGTCTCCTAGACTAGCAACAATGATTGGTCCAAACAAGTCATCATGTAATAGTTCAAGTGGCCTAGAAGTTGATAAGACTTTCTTAGATTTAAAAGAACTTTTAACTTGTTTCCCAAATTGACATGCATCACAAACCTTATCATTTTCAAATGATATCTTTGGAGGTCCAATGACTAAGTTCTTTTCTCAAAAGTTTTGAAATTGTGTGCATACTAGCATGTCCTTGTCTTCTATGCCACAACCAACTATCACAAACATCATTGGCAATAAAACTTGATTCACTAGACTTAATTTTGTTAAGAAGAGTGACATAAATATTCTTAATTCTTTTACCAATGAATGTTAACATTGTTAGTGTTAACACTTGACATGCATGGGAATCAAAGCATACTATAAAGCTTATATCACAAAGTTGACTAATGCTTAGCAAATTATGTTTTGAACCTTTAACAAATAAGACATGTCTAATTTGAGTTTGAGATGTATTACCAATGGTTCCAATTCCTTGGATAATACCCTTGGAGTCATAACCAAAGGAAACACTACCACTCTGCTTCTTATCAAGCCTAACAAATAAATTTTCATTCTCGACCATGTGCCTTGAGTGGCCACTATCCAAGTACCAAGGTTGCTTCTCCTTTGGTTGAGCTTCAAAACATTGGTCTTTTTGTCCTTGCTCAACCTATAAAACAAATTTTTGATTTTTCTTTGAAGGTACCCATACTTCGATGGGTCTTAAGGGGTTAGCAATCACATGGGATCTTCTTGGAACCCAAATCAATTTGGTTTTAGAAAAGTTTCTATTAAAATGATAACATTCATAAGACAAATGACCTTTTTTACCACATACATAACAGTGACATGAACCAGCATTAATTTTCTTTTTAAAGTTTGTTTTCATTTTAACCTCTTATTCACTTTGGTTTTAGTTTTGATCTTTTTTCCTTACCCACTTTGAGTGCAACATTTTCATCAAAAACTCTTTGTAATTTTAAATTTTTGCTTTCTAATTCAAGCTTCAAGAGTTCAAAAATAGTTTTGGATTGTTCAAGTTCAATTTGAAGCATGTTCCTTTTATCAAAAACAGAGTTGTATTTATATTTGATTTTTGTCTAATTCTTCATTCAATGCAACGACATTTTTCCTCATAGTCTTATATTTTGAAGCAAGTTTTTCAAATTCAACATATAGACAGTCATATTAATCTTGCAAATCATCATAGGAAATATTACATAAATTAGAAGTTACCTCAATTTCTTCTTCTTTTACCATCAAGCAAAAATTGGCTCTTTTTTCTAGTTTTTCTTTTTCTTCTTCTGAGGTTGAATAGTCACTATCAAACCAAATTGCTACCACCATTGCTTTCTTTGGTTTCTTCATTCCTTTTTGAAGATTTTTCTTTCAAAATTAGACATTCAGATATAAAATGTCTTAGTTTCTTACGTTCAAAGTAGATCATTTCATTTTTCTTATTAGGATCACCCTTGTGCTTATTTTTTCAAGAAAGACCTTGATCTTTCTTATAATTTTTCTTTCCAAACCTTCTGCCTTTTTATCCCATCAACGTCCTAAACCTTTTGGCCATCATTGCTAACTCTTTCTCATCATCACTTGATAATTCTCCAAGTTCTTCCTTATGTGAATTAATCTTGAGTGCAAGGTTTTTCCTTTTTTCCTTAGCTTTTTTCTTTTTTTTTCTCATTTTCTTCTTTCATTTAAAGCTCATGTGTGAGGAAGAAGCTACAAATTTCATCAAGTGTGACCACATTGAGATCTTTGGTTTCTTGGATAGCAATGACCTTTGGTTTTTAGCTTTTTGGAAGGCATCTAAGTAGTTTTTTAACTAACTCTTGTTCAGGGATGGTTTTTCCAGGTTGATTAAGCTTGTTTGTAATATTGGTAAACCTATCGAACATGGTAGTGATGTCTTCACCCAGTTCCATTTTAAACATTTCATAATTATAGGTGGATAGGACAATTTTAAACATCTCACATTTCATAGTCAAGGGCTCTAATGTATATGGACATCCTAGTGCTCCAATAAGTATAGTTTGATCCATCAAATATAAGAGGTCTATTTATGGATTGACCCTCAACAACAACTAACTTTTGTAAAGTCATGTGGATCTTCCCTAAAGATGTTAAGCCTTAAATTTGAAGGTATGGCTCTGATATCATTATTGGTTCAATGAAGTGTTAAAAAGGGGTGAATAGCACTAACAATTTTAAGCTCAAGACTTTTTGAATGATAAAGCTTTTATCCAATTAGAGGAAAATGAATGTAAAGCTTGTGGTGGCTAAAAGACACTAAATAAAGAAGGGAAAAGAGAAGTGGACAATACAAGACTATTTATAGTGGTCAGTCCCCTTGACCTACATCCACTACATTGATCTCTCAATTAAAGATTTTCAACCCAACTTCACTATACCGGTGGAATTAACAACTTCTACCAAGCTTTTATAAAATTAGCTCTCAACCCAAGCTCTAATCCCTTTCAACAAGCTTTAGAGTGCTTCCCACACTCTAATTCTCAAGAAAAAGAAAAAAAAAAGTATAGCTAAGTACCTTTATTAGTTTGGACAGATTACAATCAAGCTTAAACACTATTTTTAGATTTTGAATGAAGAATAAATGCTTTTAGTGAAGAATATTTTGCTTTGTGCTCAAAGATCTAAGCTTTTGTAAGCATCAAGTTTGGAATTGTCTATTATTTGATTGAGTGGCAATATTATGACTTATAAAGTAGGGGGAAATGTTTAAAAGAAGAAAATTAAATTTGTAATCCTAAGATGATAATTAAGTGGTAGAAGTAAAGCAATTTAACAATGTTTGTTGTAGACTGGATCTAACCAAGTCAATATAATGCAAATGAATTCAACAAAAATAAAAGCACACGGCATGAAATGATACCCGAAATTAAATTCCAATAGGAACAACAAAATTTATGTCGTTTGGCTTCAATAAGGGTAAAAGGAATAAGGATCAAAGGATTAAGAAACGGGTGGCAGTTATTGAGGTTAAACTTTTAGCCACCGACTTCAATAAATCCCCACATTGGCTTAAATGTCTTTAAAGCTTAACTACCAATGTTCGAAAAGTCATTGAACTATTCACGAAAGTTCAAATAAATCTTTATTCTTTTATTACGTTTAATCAAGCTTTTATATTTTTATTTTTAATCAAATAAAGCCTTATAACGAAGTTTGATTAATTTTTATTAATCAAAATGTCGTTTGTCATTTTAAGTCCACATGGAACTAATATGTCACTGATGTTGAAGATAAAAAATACCACATGGCCATATTATTATGTCACATTAGCATGCCATTTCATCATCAATAATATGTCAGCATTCTAGGTCATTATCAATTATGACATTTCAACATGTTACATTAGCATCATATGACATAGAATGACAAGTGGCATTTTGATTAAGTCAACTACTAATCATAAGGGCTAATTTGGCTTAAAATAAAAATATAAAAAGCTTATTTGGCTTAAAATAAAAGTATATGGGAGTGATTGAATACAATAAAAGAATAAGGATTTATTTAAATTTTCATGAATAATTTAAGTGCTTGTTTAGGGATTGACTTAAATTGTCTACCACATCAATAGTCTTGAAAGTTATAATGTAAGAACATCACTATGCATCAATTGGCTTAAAGTGCATAACATTATGAAGTTGACAATTATTGCTAAAGCACATGAATTGGTTAGAATAGTGTTGTTATTTGTACATGCGCCTGTTTGGTAAAGTTAACCTTTATGTTGGAGTTCTTTTCCTACTAGATTGGCCATGGTTTGAATTGATTAGATAATGGTGGTGGATGCAATCCTACACAACTTTGCCCATGAGTGATAATAAAATGTAAGTTGGTAGACACAATAATGGAAAATTGGAAATATTAAGGAATGACTTCAAGATGTATATCTATACAACTTTCCTTAACATTTTATTTGTCCTCACTTATGGTGTGCAACAAGCACAATTATTTATTTCGAACAAACATAATTGTTTGTTTTCCAACATAATTATTTAAACCACTTTAATTGTTTGAACAAACATAACTCTTAAACAATCATAATTGTTCAAAGGACTTATTTCTCTCATTCCTCCATTATTATTGTTGAAAATATCTAACATAAGTGACAAAGAAAATGGAACTTGTATGACAAAATTGAATCGTAGAAATGAAAGGTGGTGCCTAACCAAAATAGTTAATGTTGATGATATTGTAAGTTGGTTACCTTAAAGGATAAAACTCAAAAGGAGGGTGAATTAAGTATTCTAAAAATTCTTTGTGAACCCCTTTGAGAGTTGAAATACTCTTCGCAATGCTAGGATGAAAAACCTCTAAAGATGATGAGTGAAGAAGTGAAAAAATTCTTTTGATAGTGATTCAAAAATGTTTTCAAGAGTGAATGAAAATAAAAAAGAATTTAAGCAAACGAGAAAATACACGATTTATAGAGGTTTAGCCTTGATGCCTACATCATCACCCATGACTCATCAACGAGTTTGTAATTCACTATATAAAACTACTTTTTCAAGACTCAAGCATAACCTTTACAACACTACCTTTTATGGATCAAGCACAACCCTTATAATACCTTTTATAGATCAAGCACAACCATTTATCTTTTACACAAGCTAAGGTATAACCTATAAACTCTACCTTTTCAAATGGATTAAGGTATAACCATTCTCAACACTCTACCTTTCAAATGTAACGTATAACCTTTACAAAGAGTACAAGATGATGAAGTTTAAGCTTAAGAATGTTTCTAAGTAGGTTGAATAAATCAATGAATACTAAGAGAGGATGAAAACTTAACAAAGAAGTGGTAGAACTTTAAGCTCAAGTAAATAAAGATAGATGAACACTTGATTTGAAGAGTGAGATTGAAGGAATTTTCTCTTAAAACCCTCACTCTTGCTTGGAATATCTTCTCTTAATGTTCTCTATTCTTGAAAATATGTTCTAGCCTTTCATTTATATGTAAAAGCCTTATCATAGCCATTTAGAGACATTGATTCAAAATCTTGGTTATTAAATCTGTCCTTGTTTAGCTTTTCTCATATAAAGTATCGAGACCTATGATTTAAGTCTCTATACTCAATACTTGAATTGCATGTCTCGATACTTGTTCTTCCTTAACAATTTCCAAAAGAAGGCATGTCTCGATACTTTTGTGGCTTTATCTTAATACATAACAGCTTGCTCTCTAGAAAACAATGTCTGGAGATGATGTCTCAATACTTGGCAAGTTGGTCTTGATACTTGAATACTAGGCCTTTGGAATATTATGCTCTGAAAATAAGGTCTTGGTATTTCTTTAATTTGGCTCAATACCTTGACACTTTTTCTCTTGAAACTGATGTCTAAATGTGAAGTCTCGATGTGTTGAAATTCTAGTCTTGATACTTTTGTACTTATTCTTTTGAATATGAAGATTAAAAGCAAAGTCCCAATACAATGAAGCTTGTGTCTTGATACATTTGGACTTGTTTTCTAAAATTTGTCTATTTTGAGAAGATGTCTCAATACTTAATGTTCAGGTCTCAATAATTTAGTACTTGTCCTTTGGAATTTAGACTTTCAATGAATGAAGTCTTGATTGTTGACTCCATATGTTTTTTATAATAACAAAATATTTCTCATTCATTAATGTATAATCTTGTTATTTGAGATTTAATTTAATACCCCTAATAAAGTTATCCACTAAAGGCAAGTCAAGAAGGTTGTTAAACTTAATGCGAAATTAATCAGTCAGAGAGGGAAAAAGCAAGTAATGAATAAAAATAGATTCGTAGTAATTGATTAACAAGGTACCTTAATCAATTAAGGCATGTCTATGTGATAAGCTAAAGCAAAACAAAAATATGTTAATTGGTTAAGAAGTCTGGTTAATTGGTTAAAACACAGGGTTCTAGTATATTCAAGCGTTAAAAACAAGTTTGAATATATAGTTGACAGTTGAAGAGAGCCAAAATGGAAAAGTTCAAAATTCAAAGTTTTTTTTGTTGATTAAAGCTAATTTTAATCAATTATGTTTAAAAGAGGTAAAGCTTCAATCAATTAAGGGAAGAGCTAACCAATTAAAGGAACATTATTGTGTAGACAAAAATGGAAATAAAAAGTTTGTAATTAGTTAGAGCTTGCCATAACCAGTTAGAGGAAGTCTGTTAAATAAGAGAAGCTTCACAATAGAGAACTCTTATTTGGTTAGAGCTGCCTGTAACCAGTTAGCCGAAGTCTACCTCTCTTTTTGAAATTAAACACTAAAGGACAAAATAATTGGTAGAAGTACATTGAAGTTATTTTTAGCATCTAAAAACTATCTTTGATAGAAAAATCTGACTCCCTAGGTATAAAAGGAAGCTTAATAGTCAAAGAAAGTAGATTTGAAGAGAGAATCTAAGTTTATCCCACATTTGTTTAGTAATGGTGCAACTTGACACTTTGTTAAATTTAGTTAGAGTCAAGGCACAATGCAGAGTATTAATAGCCTTAAAATTTGTTAGAACGTTTTAGTTTCAACTTTAATCCATTCAGCTCTCGACTTAAGAATTCTTTCACTAGTCACAACATTTGTGGTTAAGGGGATATAAGGTCCATCAATGATAACATCTCACATTTCATAAATTATAGCTCTTATGTAAATAGACATTCTAATGCTCCAATAAATGTAGTTTGATCCATCAAATAGAGACAGTTTATTTGTAGATTGTCCCCCAACAACAACCAATTTTTATAGAGGCATTTGGATCTTCCTTAAAGATGTTAAGCCTTAAACAAAGAAAGTTAGGCTCTGATACCACTTGTTGGTCCCAAAAAATGTGTTAAAGGGGACATGAATAGCATTTTTGAAATGTCATTAAAAATTGGTTCATAGTTATGAGCTTGTAAAGGAAGTTGATGAGAAAAGTCTAAAGGTTGTTAAAGGAATGACAAAGAGATAAATGAGAGTAGACAATACTCAACAATTTATAATGGTTTAATCTCCTTGACCTATATCCATTGCCTTGATCTTTCAATCATGGATTTTCAAACTAATTCACTGAAATCGGTGGAATTCTCAAGCTTCCACCAAGCTTTTACAATGGCTTTTCTTAGGCTTAGTCACAACCTTTAATAATGGTTTTATCCACGATTAACCAAAACCCAAACTAACTTTTCTAAGGCTAAGTCAGTACCTACAACAACAACCAAGCTATCCCAAGCTTGGTCAACCTTTTAGAGTGCCTTGCACACTCTAATTAATCAAGCAATACAGATTTAAAAATGTACCTATAATCACTAAGCTGACCTAAATGGTACAAGATAAGATGCTAAAGTCTATTACAAAGATCGGAGTGAAATACAAGAAATGAGAGGTTTTTACTATTCACGGTTCTTTTGAGTTCTTGAAAACATCTCATACATATTTGAGTCTTTGGGAATGTCTTTTATACTTGAAAAGATTATCTTTGATGGATTTGGAGAACTTCTAATTGTAGGAAATAGTTCAAGAACCAATATTATCGTTATTTTGTCTTTTAGCATTTAAATTTGAAATTCCTGACAATGAGCTTTTAACTAGTTAACTATAGGCTTTAGTCGATTAAATCTTCTCTATCTCGTAGTCTGCTTCACTGTATTAATCAATTAAGAAAGGCTTTAATTGACTAAGAGCTTACTATTTTGAAGCAACCAATTTCACCAACTTTTCTTTGTTTAATTGAGCCTTCTTTTTAATTTATTTATGCTAATCTTCCTCTAGTCTTAATCAGTCATAAAATTTCTTTAGCCACCTAAAACCTTTTCAATTGTTAATCAGAAATTTGACTTGAAGAGCTTTTTTTAAGTCTTCACTTTTGAATTTTAGTTGATTAACTTCCTAAGTAAACCAATTTAGAAGCTTCTGTTTATGGCTTATTTTATAGCCCCTTATCTTGATAAGTTTTGATGGTTGCTTTCGAAAGATTATTCTATTCAGTAACTTATATTTGTATACTACACATTCAAGTAGTATAGTTAGATCTTAATGACTAGGAATGTTTTGTTATGATCAAAAACTCATGGAGTTAACAACTATGACCCTTAAACCCGTAAATCACATATAACCTTGGATGTTTCTTTTCATGAGTTAGAGCTTTATGATTCAATGGGAGTCTTTAAACCTTTTCTTCGAAGGGAAAACTCTAATGAAAAGAATGTGTTACAACAAGGTGACGGAAAAGAGGAGTTTATAGAATTATAAAAAGTGAATGAACATTTTGGGAAAACTTTTCAACAATGTTGTGATAGTATTCCTAAAATTGAGAGTAAGCCATTAGTTTTTCTTGTAAGTGAGTTAAATGCTTCTGCCATCAAGTCCTCAAAATTGACTATGCCTACACCATTAACTGAAGAATCAACCTAGAAAATTCTCCCTCAGGTAATCTTGAATCCCATATCTAATGAGTCCCATGAAATCTTGAATCCCATATCCAATGAGTCCCATAAAACATATGTTCTGGTAGAAAGTGTAGTTCCTAAATATCCATAAAGATCAAATAAAGTAGTCTTAAAGAAACAATATGAACCTGATCCTAAAGCCAAGGTCAAATACCCAATTAGAAATTATATGTCCTCCCATAGATTGTCTAAATTGTATTCACTCACTATTAATCAATTATCCATTGTATATATTCCTATTAGTTTGTAAGATGCATTAAAAGATTCAAAATGGACCAAGATGATGAACGAAGAAATAGAGGCTTTGAAATTGGTACTATTCTAGAGGTATGGCTCATGGTGTACGTAAATTATTATGGATTAGGACTGTTCTCAAAGAATTGGGAATTGAATATGCAAAACCTATGAATCTTTATTGTGATAATAAGGCAGTCATTGAAATTGCACAAAATCCTATACAACATGATAGCATCAAACATGTTAAAATTGATCGATATTTTATCAAGGAGAACCTCAACCAATAAATTATACAATTTCCATTTGTTTATTCTGAATGTCAATTGGTTGTTATTATCACAAAAACAATTTCAAGGAAGGTGTTCCATGTTATAATCGACAAGTTCCGTAACACTAATTATGAAGATCTCCTATCTTACTTCCAACATAATAGTCTTCCCTATTGGATCAATTGACTTGAAAGGACTTACATAATGCCCCTCTCAAATGAACTCTTTACCATTGTTTACTCTCCCAATTTTAGAAAAATGCCCACTGAATTACCAATATTTATGAAGGTTATTACATTCCATGCTTGTAATGGGATGGCCATGCAAGCTAACCAGCAGTGCTGCCCTTCCCATTTCAACTGCATATTCCATCTAAACATTTTATTGAATAGTTTGTTCATGAAACTGCAACCTTTTTCCTTTAACATTTTTAGCTTTTTGTCTAAGAGCATAATCAGAAACCTTATACCAATCATCTTTTACACTTCAATTTTGTTCTTTCACTTTTCGAAAACCAATTAAATGATTGATTCATATTTCATTATTGATTTGACATAACCCACCTAACATTCCTCTATTTTTTCTAGCATCTCTATATCCATATGACCCTGCAAGCTTTCCTTGAAGGTTAGCCCAAAAGTCGATTCCCATCACCCTTTTTCTCCATATTCATTTTTTTAGAGTCGATTTTTGGGTCCCCAACCAACACTATTTGTAAAACTTCCTTTCTTCTCCATCTTTAGCTTCTTTCAATCCTCCATTACCTTTTTAGGCTTCTTCGTTCTTTCTATGCCAATAATCAATTCGTGGATTAAAGTGAACAATATTCCCCCTTAACTTATAATCGGACAACCATTTTTTGTTTAGCCTTCATACTACCCTTCAACCCTTTTCTTTTGTTTGGTATCTCAATAACCCAAAGTGTTTCCCTCTATTTGACCTTTTCTTAGAGACAAAAACATCATTCACTTTACCAAAACTCTCCTTTATTCCTTTTAGCCAACACCATAATTGAGAGGGGAATAAGAGGGTATAGGGGAAACGTTTCCTCAATGATGGATTAAAGGTACATTAAGTTACTTGGAACAACTTTTCTTCCAAAGTTTGTCACGACCCAAATCTCAGGCCATGACCGGCGCATGGGCTCAATGGGCATAGCCAACTAAGCCTAAACAAGCCTTTTATTGCATTCCCAATTATCGTTCTAAACCGTCATTTCTAAAACCACATATCGTAATTCTATACAATAAATATTTCAGTAACATTTTATAACAACTAAACATTCATACTTGTATTATGTCAAAATAGTGTCTTCCATTTGCCAACTCATGTGGCATTATCAATCAAATATACATGTCTCATTTATAATATGAATCCTAGCGATTTATATTACATATACATGTGTACAAGCAAAGGACTCTTGACTGTCAACGGAGTGACTTAGAGTGAAGGTAATGCTACTGAGACGCCATAGTACCTACCAAGAAGACGAGCATACATGAACACTCAATCTAGGTCCCAATTGGCTCTGAATCTGAAAACATGAAATTTAAAAACGAGTATAAAACTCAGTGAGTGAACATAAGAAGGGAACAAGCAAATAATATGGAAATATTTTAAAAACATGATGCACTTTTGTTAAAAACAATGCAACTTAGTTTGATTCCTTGAATCCCTTAATTCAACCCTTAAATATTTAATTCCTTAGCATTGAAAAATTTCATGATAAACCATGAAATTGAAAGAGTGAAATTTTAGCAAATGTCCAAGCAAGACAAGCAAAACGAGGGTTTCTCGATGCAGTGAAAAGGCATTCTTAGTTTGCATGTCTTGATTTTTCAAGCATATCTTCCACTACAGAAGTCCAATTAACATGATTTTTGGACAATTAGAAAGCTAAAAGGATGGGCTACAATTTTTATGTTTACCATTTTGCCCAGTTTGTCACGACCCGATACTCTTCTCGAGCCTGCGACAACCACCGCGATGTCCCGATAGGCACTCATTACCCAGAATGCCAATCTAAACCCCACAAGGCTTACATATAAGTTTTCTTATCTTCCTCGTGAGCAATCGTTACCAAATATCATGTTTTAAAGGCTCTTAAGCTTTTTTCAACTTAAAACGATAAAAAAATAATTTTCGCCTCATAGGGGTATTTTGGTCATTTTTTTTTGAAAATCTCGAAATCGGTTAAAAACGTAGTAGGTGAGTAGAAAACATATATTTCATGATTAAAAATAAATTTAGATGTCTAAAACATTCGTTTGAAGTGAAATTATAACTATTTGAATATAATAAAAATATTCAATAAAATAATCTATTTTCTTATACAACAATTTTTATAGAAGTATCGGTAAATAATTTTTGAGACGTAAAAGCTAAATATATTCATACATACTATAATACAGACAACCAAAGTATAAAATTTAATTTACAGTGACACGTGGGCCCACGACTAACCAAAAGCATCAGAAGTTGTGCACCTGCAGTTTTTGATGATTCAAGTCCAACTGTTGTCCTTGACAAAATCCGCTAACTATGGACTATCTGTCACGACCCAATTCCCGGCTCAAGGACCCAATGAGCATAGCTCACTAAGCCCAAGCAAGCTTATTCCCACTGACTTTATTCCACTTATGCTCGTGTGAAGTATCCACACGTAATGCACCCAGTGTGCATACAAAGCCAATTAACAATGGCATATCCAATCATAAATACACACACCTTTTCTCGAGTGTGAACACAGTTAAATCACAATGGCATTATCAATCACAATGTACATGTATTATTCCAGTCATGTATTTAGCAATTTACATTACATACATACATTTACATTATTGAGTGTATTTACAATACAAAAAGACCCAAGACTTCCAGCGGAGACATTTACAATAAAAGGAATCATTATCGAATGTCAGACACATACCCAAGAGATGCTTTATGGGGACTCCTTAATCTAGGGTCCAACAGTCTCCTGATCTGAAAACATGAATTTTATAAAACGTGAGTACGAAACTCAGTGAGTGAATATTAGAAGGGAACAAGCAATCTCAATCAGGAAATTTGACAATCATGATGCACTAGTTGAAAACGAGACAATTTTTCTTTCTAACTAATATTTAACCCTTTTCACTTACCTCGAGATTTATTTATTTATTTTTCCTAAATACAATTATCACTGCAGCGAGAAGGCGTTCTTGCTGCAGTGTAGCGAAAACATAACCCGTCGCTGTACGAGGGTTTCGCTCATCCGTACGAGGGTTTCGTGTAACATCCATTTTTCTCAATTTAAGGCAATTCGCATACCATACAATCACATATATACACAAAGACATGAGCAATCATATATATATACACAAAGACATTTATCTGAGCACTTGCAGGCGTTACGTATCGCCGTCCCTACAAGCCCATGAACAGCAAATCACGCCTCATCAAAGTTCGGCCGTGATAATTTCCAGAAATTGTGGGCGTTATGTATCGCCGTCCCCACTTTGCTCAATTCTGGAATTTTTAGGAAATTGTGAGCGTTACGTATCACCGTCCCCACTTTGCACACCATTTCAGGCCTGTGCATTTTTTCCTTCACTCGTGCACGGTGATAATAATTTCACAACATTTCTTAACAATACATGTAAACATCATATAAATGTACATATTTAGCACAATCAAAATTCCCATCAATGAAATAATACTTCACAAAAAGCTTGTTCCCATGGTACCTATTTTTTTAATGAAATTTGAATAAAATCATTCAAGCATTTTATTCAATAAATTCATATTTCCCAAAATCATCTTTTGAGAAGCAAATTCACTCACAGGTTTTCCAGGAGTTGAATTCGAGCACTTCGACTGCTATTCCTCGGATGCGATTTTCTTTCCTTTATCCGAGGGCTCACCACCTTGACAAATAGCACAACAATTTAATTACTATAATGGTGTTAATTAGGTATAAAATTAACCTAATTTCTATACGGATGTATAGAATACTCGGTCAATCGCTTAAACACAATGTTGACCTAATTTGGCCAATTACCCGATAAATTGGCCAATGCGTCGAATTTGATTCCAAATTGCACCATTCTTTTTCTAATACCTTAATTCACCACATACCATTTAAATAGTGCCAATTTCAGCATTTAAACTTTTCCATTTCTTCATGAAAAATTTGGCCATTACAGTGCATTGGCACTGTAATTTTTCCTACTAAATGTTTTTCACTTTAAATTGTCATTTCTAATTTATTTCATTTGAAATGAAATCTTTTCATTTGAAATGAAATCATATCATTTGAAATGAAATCATTTCATTTTCCAATTTCAGCCTATGATATTCGGCCTTGGAAAATTCATGGGGAAATCAAATTTTTTTCTTACGGTTTTGCTTACTAACATACTAACCTATCTCTAAACACTAACATAGTCTAAATTCAACTTATTCCAACATCAAATCCTTATTCATACCCATTTTTCAGAATTCAATTCATCATCATATCTCAACATTCAACCATGGAAATCAAGAACAAAAGCATAGGTATTGTAGATCATAAGCCAAAGTGAAGAATTATTACCTTTTTCACTTGATTTTCCTTGAAAATCACACTTTGTCTTGAATTTCCACCTAGGTTTTATGGTTTTTCCCTTTGTTCTTCTTTCCTTCCCCTTAATTCTGGTGTGTGCCGAATTTAGAGAGAGAAAATGAGTGTTAATGGCTGATTTTTAGGCTTAAATAATAAAATAAGGTAACTTGCCACATGGCGTAATGCCATTAGCCCGTTTTTAATCTTTTTTTGACTTTTCTTCCAATTCGTTTTCCACCACTTGATTAGTCAAGTCAAGTTCTGATCAAAAGATGATCATGGCTGGAAAAATATGTTCTGGTGGTGTAAAATTACGGTTTTGCCTTGGGATGGCAAAATTACGATTTTGCCCCTATACTCCGAAATGTCCCGGAATTATATTTTTACTGTCCAACCTTAAATAACACTAATATTAATCCATATTAACCAAATGGGACAAAATCCTTTCAAAAAAAATTCTCGTTTAGTACTCTAGTGGTAAAATTACCATTTTGCCATTGCGCTCCAAAAACACCGAAAATCACAATTTTACACTTCTAAACATCATTTTATAATCCAATAATCATAACTGTATTTCATAAAATTATTTTTGGTCCAATGTGATCAAATTTTGGCTAAAATCTCCATTAAATCATAAAATGGAAAAATGACCGTTTCATCCCTAATCGGTCAATTTTTTCGATTGACTCCAAACTGGACCTTGAACTCCGAATCACTATTCTGAGCTATTTTGTGGGTTTCAGAATTTTCAAATTTCTCTTAGAATTTCTATTTGAGCTAGTTCAAGGTTCGATTTACTTTATTGTACCACTAGGTACAATACCGGTTTTTAACAGATTTGGACGGGGTCTCACACTCTCCCCCACTAATAGAAATTCGGTCCCCGAATTTAAATTCAAAGTAGAATGGCTTACCTTTACATATCAAAGATGTGTGGATACTTTGTCCGCATTTCCTCCTCAGCTTCCCATGTTACCTCTTCACTAGTGTGATTTTGCCATAACACTTTCACTGAAGCCACATCCTTTGATTGGATCCTTTTGACTTGTCTATCAAGAATAGCTACCGGCTATTCCTCATAAGTCAAATCATCTTGCAACTCAACGGTTTCATACCGTATCACATGTGAAGGGTCCGGATTATACTTCCTCAACATAGACACATGGAACACGAGGTGAATACTCGAAAGGTCTGGTGGTAATGCCAATCAATATGCCACTGCTCCGACCCTCTCTAAGATCTCAAAGGGTCCTATATACCAAGGACTTAATTTACCCTTCTTGCCAAACCTCATTACCCCTTTTGTTGGCGAGACTTTTAGAAATACATGGTCTCCCACTTGAAACTCCAAATCCCTCTGTCGGTTATCCGCATAGGACTTTTGTCTACTCTGGGCTGTAAGTATCCGTTGACGAATCATACAGATTTTATCAGTGGCGTCCTGCACCAACTCAGGCCCCAACAGTTTCCTTTCATCCACCTCTAGCCATATAATGGGTGATCTACACCTCCTTCCATACAGTGCTTCAAATGATGCCATTTGGATGCTAGATTGGAAACTGTTATTGTAAGCAAACTCCACTAAGGGTAAATACCGACCCCATTTGACTCCAAGGTCTATTACACATGCCCTCAACATGTCTTCCAAAGTTTGGATGGTTTGTGCAGATTGTCCATCAGTCTGGGGGTGGAAAGCTATACTAAAATTCAACTTAGTGCCTAATGCTTCTTGCAACTTTTCCCAGAATCTACTGGTAAACTGTGTCCCTCTGTCCGACACTATAGAAACAGGAATGCCATGTAACCGTATTATCTCATCTACATAGAGCTGGGCATACTGAGCAGCCCCATAAGTGGTTTTAACCGGAAGAAAGTGAGCTAACTTCGTCAACCGGTCTATTATAACCCAAATCGAATCATAACCCCCGCTAGTTCGAGGCAAACCCATCACAAAGTCCATGGCAATATGCTCCCACGTCCATTCGGGCACTGGTAATGGCTGTAGTAATCCTACAGGCCTTTGGTGCTTTGCTTTTACCTGTTGACACACTAAACACTTAGAGACAAACTCGGCCACATCTCTCTTAAGTCCTTCCCACCAGTACACTTCCTTCAAATCTTGATACGTCTTTGTAGCTCTTGGATGTATCACACAGCCTGCCATGTAAGCCTCTTCCAATATCTTTCTCCTCAAGCCATCACTATCTGGCACATAGAGTCTGGTTCCATACCTCAACACTCTATCCATGCCTTTGGTAAACATCTTCTCTTTCTTTCCTTGAGGATCCTCTAAGACCTTCACTACGAACTCATCTTTACCTTGTGCCTCTTTAATTCGGTCCATTAAGACAGGCCTCACTCTGAAATGAGCTAGCAATGCATCTGTCTCGGAGACTTCCAAATATACAACCATGTCTCCCAAGCTATGCATCTCCCTAACCAATAATCTCTTGTTTGCGGAGATATGTGCTAGGCTACCCATCGACTTCCGACTCAGGGCATCTGCCACCACATTAGCTTTACCATGATGGTAAAGAATAGTACAATTATAATCCTTCAGCAACTCCATCCACCTACGTTGCCGCAAGTTCAAATCCCTCTGTTGAAATATATACTTTAGGCTTTTGTGGTCCGTATATATCTCACAAGTCTCACCATACAAATAATGTCTCCAGATCTTTAAGGAAAACACGATTGCTGCCATCTCCAAATCATGTGTGGGGTAATTCTGTTCATGCCTTTTAAGTTGTCTTGATGCATATGCAATCACCTTCCCGTGTTGCATTAACATGCATCCTAACCCAACCAACGAGGCATCACAATATACTGTATAACCCTCTGTGCCCTGTGGTAGGCTTAACACTGGAGCTATGGTGAGACATGTTTTAAGCTTCTCAAAGCTATTTTCACAAGTATTTGACCACACAAACTTTGTATCCTTTCGTGTCAGCTTGGTCAAAGGGGTGACTATTCTGGAGAAATCCTTAACAAAGCGACGATAATAGCCTGCCAACCCTAAAAAGCTTCTAATCTCCGTAACTGATGTTGGCCTCGGCCATTTCTCCACTGCCTCAACTTTCTTTGGATCCACTTGTACCCCATCCTTAGACACTACATGTCCTAAGAATGCAACACTTTTAAGCCAGAACTCACATTTGGAGAATTTAGCATATAATCGATGTTCTCTCAAAATCTGGAGCACTATCTTTAGATGCTGCTCATGCTCCTCTAGACTCCTCGAGTAGATAAAGATATCATCAATGATCACCACTACAAACTTGTCCAGGTAGGGTTTGAACACTCGGTTCATTAAATCCATAAAGGCTGCAAGGGCATTGGTAAGTCCAAACGACATTACCAAAAACTCATAATGACCATACCTGGTCCGAAATGCGGTCTTTGGCACATCCTCATCCTGGATTCTCAATTGATGATACCCAGATCGCAGATCTATCTTAGAAAAACATTGTGCCCCTTGTAACTGATCAAACAAATAATCTATTCATGGGAGTGGGTACTTATTCTTCACTGTTACCTTATTAAGTTGTCGGTAGTCAATGCATAGTCTAAGTGACCTATCTTTTTTCTTTACGAATAGCACTGGTGCTCCCCATGGTGAGACACTGGGGCGAATGAAACCTTTGTCTAGCAGGTCCTCAAACTGATCTTTAGGCTCCTTGAGCTCTATCGGTGCCATCCGATATGGGGGTATAAATATAGGTCTAGTATTAGGAATCAAGTCTATGCAAAATTCAATCTCTCGTTCCGGAGGTAATCCTGACAGTTCCTCAAGAAATATATCCACAAACTCATTCACTACCGACATTTGACTTATATCTCCGACCTCTGCTTGGGTATCTCTCACGACAGCCAGGTAACCTTGGCAGCCCTACCTCAATAACCTCTTGGCAGATGTGGCTAATATCAAGTTGGTCGGAACATTACTTTTATCCCCTTGGATGCTAAATGATGGCTTATCCGGGAAATCAAATCTAACTCTCTTATGGTAACAGTCTACACTGGCATGACAAGGTGACAGCTAGTCCATTCCCAATATCACATCAAAATCCAAGGTGTCTAACACCACTAAATTCACTAGGGTGTTCTTATCCTTAATTCGGACTACGCAGGACTGATATTCCCATTCAGCCACAAATGCCTCATTTAAAGGAGTAGACACCACTAATTTTTCTTCTCTCCTAACACAGTCTTTACCCAATCGAAATGCAAAGCATGGAGAGATAAAAGAATGAGTAGATCCAGGATAGAACAATACTCTAGCATCCATATCACAGATGGGAAGAGTACCTGAAACTACTGCATTGGATGTCTGGGCATCCTGGTGAGTTAAGGCATATACCCTTGCCTGGCCTCTTCCTGCGAAACTTTGTTGTCCAGACCCAGCTGGTCTACCTCGAGAAGAAGCACCAGCACCTCTACCTCGTGTCTCGCTAACCTCCTGGCTAGTTGAGATAGCTGTCGAAGGAGCAGACAAAGCTGGCCGAGTAGAACCGCGAATAGAACCTTGCGGTTGTTGAGCCATCAGGCAGTTCCTCCAAATGTGTCCAGGCTAGCCACAATTAAAACAAACTCTTGGAGCACGATATCATCATCCCATATGTTGTCTCCCACAAGTATCACAAGGAGGAATAGGCTGACTACTCTACCTTAAGTCTTATTGTTGCCTCCTTCCGCTAAAAGTTCTTTACCCTGACCCAAGTTAGTACTTGTCACATCACTCCCCCGTTGGGGTAACCTTGACTCCCTCTGTGGGCCTTGACGGCTAAAAGATGAAATCCCATTGCCGAAATCTCTACGACCTTGATAACCATCTGTCTTGGCTCGTTTTGCTCTATCTCTTGCGACCTTGCTCTCATTGGTCTTCATCTTAATCCGTTGAGCACAATCCACGGCCGTAGAGTAACTATGGAAATCTCGAGAGGCCACAGCCTTAAATAGTGGTTCCACCAGTCCATCCACAAACCTTTGGACTTTCTTCTCCTCCGTGGAAACCAAATATGGTGCATATCGAGACAGTTGCGTAAATTTTATATCATACTCCGACACCGTCATGCTCGGAGTCTGCACCAATACCTCAAACTCTCTAGCTCTGGCACTTCGCACACTATTCAATAAAAACTGATCCAGGAAAGCTGTACTGAATTCATTCCAGGTCAGCGGTGCAGCACCTGTTGGCCTACCCCTTCGCAATGAGTCATACCATTCTTGTGTTACATCCTCCAACTGAAAAGCTACTAGCTCCACTGATCTAGAACTAGAGCATCCCATAGCGTTACAAATCTTTTCCATCTTGTCTAAGAACACCTGGGGTTTCTCCGATGCATCTGACCCCGTAAATGATGGAGGCTTGAGTTTCAGGAAGTCAGGGAGCGAAACCTCTACCTGAACTCTGTCACCCTCGGGACGTTGGCGATCTGTCTGGCCTTGGGAACTAGGGGACTCTAGCTCCACATGTCTCCCTTCTACCATTTTCTGTATATTTTCCATACGGGCTTCCATCATTTCTACAACCCGATTAACTCCCTGCAGATCTGCCGCCAAGTCCTTAACAGTAACGCCTCTAGTAGGTGGCCTATCCGCCTCACCTACAGGCTGTCCATCCTCTCTCCTACTCTCGGGCGTATCTGCCTTCACTGGCCCAGTAACCCTACCACGTTTACCTCGACCTCTACGGGTGGGTGCCCATGGCCTATCGATCATCTCAATGGGGACATCCTGGTCCCCCACTCGTCTCGAGGTGGTCCATATCTTAGGTGGCATTCTTACCTAGACAAGAGCAACACTCGTCATTAAACACAGTTAAAATCAAGGTGGTTTCTAAGATAGGGAATTTATGCGGTTCCTCAATTATGAAATGTGCCACGGCTCACAGTTCATAATTAAAATCCCACATAAAAACCTGACTCTTCGTTGGACTCGACCATAACACCCTAGGACCTAACAACATAGGGCTCTGATACCAACATTGTAACGTCCCAATTCCCGGGCCATGACCGGCGTAAGGACCCAATGAGCATAGCTCACTAAGCCCAAGCAAGCCTATTCCCACTGACTTTATTCCACTTATGCTCGTGTGAAGAATCCACACGTAATGCACCCAGTGTGCATACAAAGCCAATTAACAATGGCATATCCAATCATACATACACACACATCTTTTCTCGGGTGTGAACACAGCCAAATCACAATGGCATTATCAATCACAATGTACATGTACTATTCCAGTCATGTATTTAGCAATTTACATTGCATACATACATTTACATTATTGAGTGTATTTACAATACAAAAGGACCCAAGACTTCCAGCAGAGACATTTACAATAAAAGGAATCACTATCAAATGCCAAACACATACCCAGGAGATGCTCTACGGGGACTCCTCGATCTAGGGTCCAACAGTCTCCTGATTTGAAAACATGAATTTTATAAAATGTGAGTACGAAACTCAGTGAGTGAATATTAGAAGGGAACAAGCAATCTCAATCAGGAAATTTGACAATCATGATGCACTAGTTGAAAACGAGACAATTTTTCTTTCTAACTAATATTTAACCCTTTTCACTTACCCCAAGATTTATTTATTTATTTTTGCTAAATACAATTATCGCTGCAGCGAGAAGGCGTTCTTGCTGCAGTGTAGCGAAAACATAACCCATCGCTGTACGAGGGTTTTGCTCATCCGTACGAGGGTTTCGTGTAACATCCATTTTTCTCAATTTAAGGCAATTCGCATACTATACAATCACATATATACTCAAATACATGAGCAATCATATATATATACACAAAGACATTTATTTGAACACTTGCAGGCGCTACGTATCGCCGTCCCTACCAGCCCCTGAACAGCAAATCACGCTTCATCAAAGTTCAGCCGTGATAATTTCCAGAAATTGTGGGCGTTACGTATCGCCGTCCCCACTTTACTCAATTCTAGAATTTTTAGGAAATTGTAGGCGTTACGTATCGCCGTCCCCACTTTGCACACCATTTCAGGCATGTGCATTTTCTCCTTCACCCGTGCACGGTGATAATAATTTCACAACATTTCTTAACAATACATGTAAACATCATATAAATGTACATATTTAGCACAATCAAAATTCGCATCAATGAAATAATACTTCACAAAAAGCTTGTTCCCATGGTACCCATTTTTTTTAATGAAAATTGAATAAAATCATTCAAACATTTTATTCAATAAATTCATATGTCCCAAAATTATTTTTTGAGATGCAAATTCACTCACAGGTTTTTCGGGAGTTGAATTCGAGCACTTCGACTGCTAATCTTTGGGTGCAATTTTCTTGCCTTTATTCGAGGGCTCACCACCTTGACAAATAGCACAATAATTTAATTACTATAATGGTGTTAATTAGGTATAAAATTAACCTAATTTCTATATGGATGTATAGAATACTCGGTCAATCGCTTAAACGCGGTGTTGACCTAATTTGGCCAATTACCCGATAAATTGGCCAATGCGTCCGATTTGATTCCAAATTGCACTATTCTTTTTCTAATACCTTAATTCACCACATACCATTTAAATAATGCCAATTTCAGCATTTAAACTTTTTTATTTCTTCATGAAAAATTCGGCCATTACAGTGCATTGGCACTGTAATTTTTCCTACTAAATGTTTTTCACTTTAAATTGTCATTTCTAATTTATTTCATTTCAAATGAAATCATTTCATTTGAAATGAAATCATTTCATTTTCCAATTTCAGCCTATGATATTCGATCTTGGAAAATTCATGGTGAAATCAAACTTTTTTCTTACGGTTTTGCTTACTAACATACTAACCTATCTCTAAACACTAATATAGTCTAAATTCAACTTATTCCAACATCAAATCCTTATTCATACCCATTTTTCAGAATTCAATTCATCATCATATCTCAATATTCAACCATGGAAATCAAGAACAAAAGCATAGGTATTGTAGATCATAAGCCAAAGTGAAGAATTATTACCTTTTTTCACTTGATTTTCCTTGAAAATCACACTTTGTCTTGAATTTCCACCTAGGTTTTATGGTTTTTCCCTTTGTTCTTCTTTCCTTCCCCTTAATTCTGGTGTGTGCCGAATTTAGAGAGAGAAAATGCGTGTTAATGGCTGATTTTTAGGCTTAAATAATAAAATAAGGTAACTTGCCATATGGCATAATGCCATTGGCCCGTTTTTAATCCTTTTTTGACTTTTCTTTCAATTCTTTTTCCACCACTTGATTAGTCAAGCCAAGATCTGATCAAAAGATGATCATGGCTGGAAAAATATGTTCTGGTGGTGTAAAATTACGATTTTGCCCCTGGGATGGCAAAATTATGATTTTACCCCTATACTCCGAAATGTCCCGGAATTATATTATTTTCATTGTCCAACCTCAAATAACACTAATATTAATCCATATTAACCAAATGGGACAAAATCCTTTCAAAAAAATTCTCGTTTAGTACTCTGGTGGTAAAATTACCATTTTGCCCTTGTGCTCCAAAAACACCAAAAATCACAATTTTACACTGCTAAACATCATTTTATAATCCAATAATCATAACTGTATTTCATAAAATTATTTTTTGTCCAATGTGATCAAATTTTGGCTAAAATCTCCATTAAATCATAAAATGGAAAAATGACCGTTTCATCCTTAACCGGTCAATTTTTTCGATTGACTCCAAATTGGACCTTGAACTCCGAATCACTATTTTGAGCTATTCTGTAATTTTCAAAATTTTCAAATTCCTCTTAGAATTTCTATTTGAGCTAGTTCAAGGTTCGATTTATTTTATTGTACCATTAGGTACAATACCAGTTTTTAACAGATTTGGACAGGGTCTCACACTATCCTGAGCCTGAAATGGATGGAAAGGAGGGTGGTGAGATTATAAAATCTCAGTGAGTAAACAGATATCACCTAAAATATCTAAAGTCGAGTAAATTGAGACAATAAAATCTTCCCATCACAATAGGTTTCATAGCACAAAGATTTATCCCAATCCATATAAATAATTGTGTTTTGTTCAAACAATTAATAAGGCTTATGATTTTCTTTAAAACTTGGCTCATGCCAAAGCCAATACTCGAGGACACTTGATCGTCATCAAAGTCCGACCAAGTCCGCCAAGGCTGTAAAGTTTCATATATGCATAAATCACATTTTTACATTTGGAAACACAACCATTCCTTGGCGTTGGCTGAGTTCGCCTTCACGTTGTGGTTTGGCGTGAAGTGAACTCAAACCTCAGCCTAGGATATACCCTACGCACCTCTCCAATCGAGGTAAGAATCAGCCGGGTTTACCGTGCCCCTCTAATAGGCTAGTCCACGGAAACCCGCCACTGCAGTGTAGAATAGACCCCACCATATCAATAAAATCTCAACCGCATGACATGGCTGATATAATATCACCCCGCCCATCAAGGTGAATCAAATAGTTCACGTATTCAACATGTCATAAAACCAGCCATTCATGCCAATATTACTGTAAGCCATTCAATTCAAATCATCAATTTGTAATACAAGCAGGCAGTCTCCAATTACTTTATTTTCAAAGCCATCATCCGATTTTCAAATCGATTTATAAAAATTTATTTTATTTTATAAATTCACACTTTGCTTATAAAACTAAGCAATTCACCATTTAAAATCATTTTTTCACAAAATCACCGCATTGAATAAAATTACTCTAGATAATTAAGACGATAGTAAGTTTACTCACAGTACTAGGAGTTCGAAATACTCCTATTCTCGATCCTCTGGCACAATGTCTTTACTTTTACCAGAATTCTCACAACTCGGAACTCCCATCGAGCCCGTGACAACCGCCGCGACGTCTCGATAGGCATTCATACCCCGAATATTGACCAAAACCTCGCAAGGCTTTCGTATTAGTTTTCTTACCTCCCTTGTGAGCAATCATTGTCAATCATCATGTCTTAAAAGATTTTAAGCCTTTTCCAACTCAAAGCAGTAGATAAATAGTTTTCGCCTCACAGGGGCAATTTGGTCATTTTTTCTCAAAATTTTCGAAGCCGACTCAAAATGTAGCGGATGAGTGAAAAACACTTATGTCATGATTAAAAATAAATTTGGATGTCTAAAACGTTCTTTTAGATTAAAATTATAACTATTTGAATAAAATAAAAATATTCAAGAAAATATTCTATTTTCTTATAAAACAATTTTTATAAAGCTATCGGTAAACAACTATTGGGACGTAAAAGTAAAATAAATTCTTACATACAATAATAAAGGTAACCAGAGTATATAATTCCATTTATAGCGACACATGGGCCCACAAATGTTCAAAAGTAAAGAGGACAGTGAACCTATTGTCAGTGAGGTTGCAAGGCCAACTGTAGTCCTCGGGAAACTCAGTTATCTACAACTATTCTGGGCCTGAAATAGTTGGAAAGGAGAGTGGTGAGTTTACATAACTCAGTGAGTAGACAAATATCACCTAAAATATTTAAAGGCGAGTAAAAGGAGATAATGAAAACTATCCATCTCAAAAGGGTTTCATATCATGAAAATTCACTTAAATCAGTTAAAGTAAATTTATTCCACCCAAACAATTAATAAGGCTTATGATTTTCTTTAAAACTTGGCTTATGCCGAAGCCAATACTCGAGGACACTTGATTGTCATCAGAGTTCGACCGAGTCCGCCAAGGCTATAAAAGTTTCATATATGCATGAAACACATTTTTACATTTAGAAATGTAGTTGTTCCTTGGCGTTGGCTAAGTTCGCCTTCATGTGGTAGTTTGGCGTGAAGTGAACTCTGTCATACCTCAAGACAACCCTTTACGTCTCTACAACTGAGATAAAGATATATATGGCTGGTTTTTACCGTGCCACCTCTAAATAGACTGGTCCACGGAAACCCGGCTACTGTAGTAGTTAATAATCCACCAATTTAATAAAACATTTCAATAGCATAAATTGGCAATTTCATTGCTAACCAATTTATCAGGATGAAGTAAATAGTTCACATGTTTCAATACAATAAACAATTTAGCCAATCATGCCATAAGATCATAAGCTATATGATTAAAATCATACTTTACAATACAACGTGTAGTCTCTCATTACTCTAATTTTAAATCAGTTATCCAATTTTCAATTCAATTTATAAAAATTCAATTTTATTTTATAAATTCATATTATTCTCATAAAATAAGCAATTCACCATAAAAATAATTTTTTCACAAATCATCAAATTGAGTAAAAATTACTCTAGATAATTAAGGTGATAATAAGTTTACTCACAGTTTTTGGAAACTGAATTTGGGTACTTCGACTATAAATCCTCATGTGTAATTTCCTTACCTTTGTCAGAGGATTCATCGCCTAGACATATTGCACACTCAATCAATTTCTACATTTGTGCTAATTCAGTATAGAATTAACCTAAATTCTATATGAATGCATGAAATGCTCGAGTAACCGTTTAATTACGGTGTTGGCCTAATTCGGTCTATCACCCGATTAATTAGCCAATGCATCCAATTTAGCTCCAAATAACTCCATTTCTTTTCCAATACTTCTATTCACCAAACACAATTCAAATAACCTAAAATTCAGCATAATCACTTCTACATTTCTTCATGGTAAATTTGGCCATGGTGGGTGCACTAATACCATGATTTTTCCTACTTAATTTCCACATCATAAACCATCAATTCTCAACCAATTCACTTGCATGAAAATCAAATCCACCATTCCCACTTTACATGTAAGGTTCGGCCATTGAAAGATGGTGGGGAAAATGAAATTTTTCCTTGTTGTTTTGTTTCCAAACATGTTAAACTAACCATAAACACTAACATACCTCAAAATCAAACCAATTCCAACATCATTTCCTCTCCATACCCATTCGGCCAGCAATGAATCCATTATGAAAACATGTAATTCAACTATGGAAAATAAGGAGAAATGCATGGGTAATGTAGATTTCAAGCAAAAATTACAAAATCTCACATTTTTCCACTTGATTGCTTGAATTTCCACAATTTCTCTTTGAATTTCTCTTAGCTAGGGTTTGTTTCTCTTTGTTTTCTTTTTCTCTTACTTTTGTTTCCTTTGACCGAATATGGGAGGTGTATTAGGGAAGATATGGGCTGATTTTTTTAAGTTAAATATTAAATAAATCAAGCTTGACACGTGTCATGATACCATTGGCTCATAATTTAAATATTTAACTTTTAACCTTTAATTCTTCACCACATAAATTGTCATATTTATCCATCTCCATAATGAATAAAATCCTTGGTTTTTGACAAGTGTTGGGGTTGAAAATTACCATTTTGCCCCCGAGGTGGCAAAATTACCATTTTCCCCCTATGCTCTGAAAATTACCGAAATTAAAAATTTTCACTTCTGAACCTCAAATTATACTCCAAATGATCATTCTCAGTCAAAAATTTCATCCAGTATCCAAATTAAATTCTTGGGTGGTAAAATGACCATTTTGCCCCTCGATCTCAAAAATTTCAAATTCACTCCAAATCAGCCATCGAGCTCCGAATCACCATTTTAAGTCATCCCTGAAATGTGAAATTCCCAATTTCACCTTAAAATTCCTATTTTAACTAGTTTGAGGCTTAATTCAACTTAGTTGCACCTCTAGGTACCATACCGACTTTTGTTAATTTTTTGGGGCTTTCCAGATATGCAAGCATTCTATCACTCATATGTATGACATGGCAATTACCCTGTAAGATTGAGCTTGACAAGAATGCTCACCACCTATGCATATTGCATAATACACAATTTACCACATTAATGCTAGACCGTTATAAAACCAATTCGGCTCGATATATATGCATGAAATGGGATGCACACTACTCGGGTAACTATCTAAACACGGTGTTCAATATAGACTCAATTATGCACCCAATTAAAATGGTATTAGCCTAATTCGATTTATTACTCGATTAATTGGCCAATATACCCAATCCAACTCCAAATAATTCCATTTTTCCTTCAAAATTTCAAATCATCAAACACTAGATAAATGCCATGAAATATCACAAAAATCATCATCACATTGTTTCTTGAAAATTCGGCCATGGTGGTGCATCAACCATGAGGTTTTTTTTACTTGGATTTTACACCATAAACCATCAACTCTCAACCAATTCACTTGAAATAAAATCAATCCACCATCAATACTCCACATGTGAGGTTTGGCCATGAAGGGTTACCAAAGATTATGTGATTTTCTTCACTTGTTTTCATACTACACATCATTAACCATCTAAGAACACTAATCTGACAAGAATTCTAACTAAATTCAAGCACGAAATTCCTTCCCCCATGTTCGGTCAGCCATGATACCCATTTGCAAACTTGCTTCTCAACCATAGAAAATGAAAAGAAATGCATGGGTAATGTACATCTCAAGCAAAAATTGAAAAATCTTACCTTTTTCCACTTGATTGTTTGAATTTCCACAATTTCTCTTGAATTTCCTCTTAGCTAGGATTTGTTCTTTCTTTGTTTTCTTTTCCTCTTGTTTGGCCGACCATGATGAAGAGAATGGGATGGTGAGGGTTGATTTTTATAACAAATAATAAAATATTCTAAACTTGCCGCGTGTCATGATTTCATTAGTCCATAATTTAAATACTTATCTTTTAAACTTTAATTCACCACCACATAAAATGCCATAATTATCCATACCAATAATGAGTAAAATCCATAAATTTGACAAGTGTTGCGTGGTGAAAATTACAATTTTGCTCTCAAGATGGTAAAATTACCATTTTGCCCTTATACTCCGAAAAATACCGAAATTATAATTTTTCACTTCTCAATCTCAAATCATACTCCAATAAGTCAAATGTGATCAAATCTTTTCTAAAAATTTCCATTTTGTCCTCGGATGGCAAAATTACCATTTTGCCCTTAGATTTCAAAAATTTTAATTTGATTCCAAATCAATCTTCGAACTCCAAATCACCATTTTAAGTTATTCTTGGACTTTAAAATTCTCAATTTCATCTTAAAATCTTCATTTGAACTTGTTCAAGGCTTAAATCGACTTAGTTGTTCCTTTAGGTACAATACCAACTTTTGTCGATTTTTCGAGATTTACCAAGTATGCAGGCATTCTATCACTCATATGTATGACATGGCAAATACTCTATAAGGTCGGGTTTGACACAGTTTCAATTGGAATGTGGTCAAAATCATTGTCAAAATGAAAGCACTGCACCACCATCTAAGAGTTTCTGGCTACAGCGAGAATCCATTTTCGTTGCAGTGAGAATCCATTCTCGCTGCAGTAAGAAACAGAACCATGGCTAACTTTGCAAGGCCGAGAGTTTCTTGCTACAATTGGAAACATTCTCACTGTAGTTGGAAACAGGACAACCAAGAAAGAAATTATTTTCATAACAAAAAAGCCATTTTTGCTGCAATAAACATCAATTTGAAAATACTTAGCAATTTTCAAGGTTAAATATGCAAGATTCACATACATTACTACCATATACAATATTCATAAACTTTCTATTACACATGCATATATATATAAACATGAATACCACCACCTCACTCAACCAATGTGCACTCCCTACTCACACATTTCAACATCATCACACGCACTCCCTCCCACATCATTACCGGCATGTGCACTGCCTACCCCGCACATGCATGGTTGTAATTATCACAACATTGTTATTCATAACATAACATATGTATATTCATATAATATCAAAACACATAGTTTCATTATAATATACATCTCTCAGCATAAAATTGTTTCATTAAGGGCTTGTTCCCATGCACGTTTTAAAGATAAAACCGTTAAAATATTTCAAAAGATTAAACCAACACATATGTGTTTATTCCAAAACAATTTAATGCATGTTCACTCACAGGTCTTGTTGATTCTTTTGCTTGACTCTAGCTTCAACTAATGTTCCAAATGGACACGTGGGGCCTCATTAGAACCTATCACACATCATATACTCATCAAAAATATAACAACCCATAAATCCAATCACTAGCCATTTTCAACAACCTAAAATCAATCATAATTCATTACTCACCTTGGTGGATTTGTAGTTGAATTCCTTTTCAAGAATATTCAAGCTATCATGGAAAATCTTTTTTTCTCTCTCTAACTTTTAGCTAGTGAGAGAAAGTATGAAAGTAAGACTTTTTAAGGGTTTTAAGGTGAGAGAGTGAAAGAGCACAAAAGGTTCTATGAAAAAGTGCTCAAAAGCATGAAAATTGAAGCTAAAGAGAGAGTTATTGAAGCTTTAAGGAAGGCTTCCATGGAAGATGAAGAAACGTAAGATGAGGAAGAGAAGAAGAAAAAGAAGTTGTTGGAAAAATGAGGAGAAGCTACTAGAGAAATAAGATATTAATATCTAGAGCTTATCCAAACTTCACTTAAATTACGAAAATGCCCTTAACAAGTTAGCTTTGTCTTCCTCCAATCCTTTATACAATCTTTTTACTTTTTTGACAATGAGACAAAGTCAATGATAGCCTAGAAATACTTGGGTTCACAAAAACTTAAAAATTTCGACTCAAGATGAAAAATGACCATTTTACCCCTACCTTGGAAATCATCATTATTTCTATTTCTTTCATCATTTTATCCTTATTTTCATCATTCATTTATGCCTTAGGCCTACTTAGGCCTTAATAATATTAGAAAACCCACTTCTAGGAGCTCACCAGAAAAATGACCAAATTACCCCTGCTCCACATCATAAGGTCTACCTCCGTTACATGTCTGTGAAGGTCGAGGTCTCACAAAGTCATTACTAACTCACATATTTGCTTGAATTTTTATGAAATATAGTATTAAATTAAAATTGATTAATTACATACATTTACATAATTATTGCTAATTTTAATTTTTTTAGGAACATAAAAACTAAATCAGCCTCAATATATATATATATATATATATAAACAGGCACAAGTTCTAGTTTTTTCAATTTTCAGGACACCGTTACTGATTTATTGTTAGCTTTAAAATTATTATAGTTTTGATTATGGAAAAATGACTAAATTTGCTTGAACATTATTTGAGTGATCCTTGACAAGTTCTTGAAATGATTTAACTCCCATACATTTGTTCCTACATAGACACAAGCTTGACTCTTGAAGTTATTGAACTATATCTATAAGCTTGTATAACTTAGGTGTATGAGTGCTTATGATTCTTATTCATTAAAGTTTAATTTAAAGATTAAAGGAAAATCTAAATACACTCATTAAGGGGGAGTTTTGAATATCTTGTTTAATGATGAAAAAGAAAAATGAAAGAAGGAAGACTAACTCAAATAGAGTTAAATAGGTCTTCATGTTTAATTTATGTGTGTGATGCTCAGTTTTGGTTTTGTTGAATATTATGTAAAGAAAACTAGATACATTGACTAAGGGGGAGAAACTCATTATGCATAAAGATTTGAAGCATTCATATTAAATATAAACATTACACTTTTAATCTAGGAGTGTTTTGTCATCATTAAAAATAAGAAATAGAGAATGTTAACTCTATATGTTTTTGATGATAGCAAAATATTCCCATTCATTGGTGTCTAATTATATTTTTTGAGTATGTAAGAGAAAGCTTAAATTCATTAATATATTTGGTATTCGAAAGCAAGTCAAGATGTTTGTTCAATTGCAAGATGGGTTAATTGGTTAAACAAGCAAAGAAGAAAGAGCTTTAATGAAGACAAATTAGTTTTAACCGATTAGCACAAATCCTTATCGATTAAAGTAATTTTGGGCACTAAACTAAGAACAGACAGAAAGGTCTTAACTGGTTAACACAAGATTTAATTAGTTAAGTGGGTGCTGGATACAAACAGAAGCCTGTTAGTTGGTTAACCAAGGGAATTAGTTAGCTAAAATCCAAATGTGAATATCCAAAATAAAGACAGTCAAATTTGTGAAGAACAATTTAAGAAGTGTTGGATGCTTAAAATATCTCATGGCTGTTTAAGGAAAATGGAAGATCAATGTTACCAAGCTAAGAAAAAAATTAATCAAACAAAGAAAAGTTGGTTAACTGGTTGCTCTAGAAATAATAAGCTTTTAATCGGTCAAAATCTTCCTTAATCGATTAATAGAGAAAAGCATATTGCAAGAAAAAAAATACTTAATTGACTAAGAAGTATAGTTAGCCAGCTAAAAGCTCACCGTCAGAGAATTTGACTACGAAACAAAAAAAACTTAATCGACTAAGAAGTATGGTTAGTCAGTTAAAAGCTCATTGTTAAAATTTTGAAATTAAGCACAAAAGGACAAAATAACGGTTAGAAACGGCTAGTTTCTGTCTCCAATAGCCAAAAGTGATTTTGCAAGTATTTAAAGCCTCTCCAACAGTTAAAAATTAGAAAGAAAAGTTATTCATAATGATTTTGAGCTTAGACAACGAAAAACCTTTTCTTTACACTTGTATTTCACTCGTATTATTTGCAAAAGTGTTTGAGTTTAACTTTGTACATCTTAGATCAGCTAGGTAATTAATTATACTTCATATTGTCTCTATTTTCTATTTACTTAGAGTGTGAGAGACACTCTAAGGGGTTAATCAAGCTTGAGTTAGCTTGGTTGTTGTGGTAGGTTTTAACTTAGCCTTAGAAAAGTTAGTTTTGAGTTTTGGTTAATCCTGTGAAAAACCATTGTTAAAGGTTATGGTTGAGCCATTGAAAAGCCATTTTGAGTTTTGGGTGATCACGTGAAAAACCATTGTTAAAGGTTATGGCTGAGCTTGTGAAAAGTCATTGTAAAAACTTGGTGGAAGCTTGGGAATTCTACTGATTTTAGTGAATTGGTTTGAAAATCCTTGATTAGGAGATTAAGGTAGTGGATACAGGTCAAAAGGATCAAACCACTATAAATCATTGTGTTTTGTGTACCTTTTTTTATTTTTTTTATCTTAGTACTTAAATCATTCCTCCAACAAGCTTTAAACTTTCATTTTTAAATTTCTTTAATTAGCTCTTTACTTAGAAGGAATTTTGTGTCAGAATTTTGTGTCATTTCAAAAGTGCTATACACCTCTCTCTAGCACGCTCTTTGGGACCAACAAGTGGTATCAGAGCCTAACTCTCATTTTTAAGGCTTAACATCTTTAAGGGAGATCCAAATGGCTCTAGAAAAATCTGTTGATGCTTAGGGTCAATGCATAAATAAACTACCTCTATTTGATGGATCAAATTATCCTTACTAAAGTACTAAAATGTCTATTTATGTTAGAGCTTATGACTATGAGATATGGAATGTCATTACCAATGGTCTTTTCATTCCTATGATTACAAATTTGGTAACTGGAGAGAAAACTCTCAAAGCTAGAAATAAGTGGACAGAAGCTGAAATAAGGAGAGTACAAATCAACTCTAAGGCCATGCACACTCTCATTGGTGCACTTGATTATAAAGAATACAATAATGTGTTCGTGTGCAAAAGTGCCAAGAAAATTTAGAAAAAATTAAAAAAGTTATATGGAGAAACAAAAAAGGAAAAAGAATTGGAAGATAAGTTTTGTGAGAATCAATGCTCAACAAGCAACTTAGCAAAAGCAGACAAAAAATCAAAAGAAGATGAATTCTCGAATCAAATTGAATTATGCCTCATGGTTCTTGAAGAGATGAAGGTAATGTCTTCATGTTGTGAACTTAATTCATATGCTTTTGATGAATTGCATGATGCTTTTGATGATTTAGCATTAGAGTTTGAGAAAATGAATATGAAGCACAAGAAAATTATTCCATACTCGATGTTGAAAATGAATTTTTGATGAAAGCAAAAATTGACTTGGAAAAAGAAAATGAAAATTTGGAAAAGGATTTTGAAGCTTACAAAAAGAAAATTGATCATTCGGAAAAAGGAAATTTTGATGTGAAAAGAAAATTTGAAGATTTATTAAATGAGAAACAAAGGACTTTCATGAATTCCTGATCTTTCAAAATGACTAAATGCAATCATTGCATATTTTTTAGTTATTATTCATACACTTGTCCAATTAGAAAATGCTTACCTTATAAATTTAAACAAGTGTGGGTTCCAAAAAGAATTTGTGTGATGACATTAACTTTCAAGGATACAAAGCAATTTGGATACCAAAGATCAAATGAAAAATGTCTCTTGTAGGTGTGCTAGAATAAAGAGGAACAATTCTTGAAGAATAAATGCTCTCTAGTCACACGTAAATGAAAATGGTGATCTTTATGCTAAAACTTCTTTTTAATGAGAATCTTGATTGCTTATTTATTGAATGTTTCATTCGTTTGGCTTGGTTTCTAAAATTGTTTGCTTTTCTAAATTGAAAATTTTGGTTGCCTATTCTTGCTTGAATATTAAGTGCATGATTCTTTAAGATTTATTGATCAATCTTGGCTATGCAACTTGATTTTGTTGGCTCCATTAGTTTTTGATGATAATTGTGAGACCCTGTCTAAGTTGTTAGAAAACCGGTATTGTACCTATTGGTACAACTAAGTTAAATCGAGCTTCAACCTAGTTTAATAGAAATTCTAAGGAGAATTTTAAAATTCTGAGACCCACAGAATAGCTCAGAATAGTGATTCGGAGTTCAAGGTCCAGTCTGGAGTTAATCGGGAAAATTGACCGGTTAAGGACAAAACGGTTATTTTCTCATTTGTTGATTTATGGAGATTTTTAACCAAGATTTGATCACATTGGACCAAAAATAATTATATGAAATATAGTTATGATTTTTGGAGTATAAAATGATGTTTAGCAGTGTAAAATGGTGATTCCCGGTGTTTTTGGAGCACAAGGGCAAAATAGTAATTTTGCCACCGGAGTGCTAAATGTGAATTTTTTTGAAAGGATTTTACCCCAATTGGGTAATATTGATTTATATTGATGTTATTTGAGGTTGGACAGTGAAAATAATGAAATTCCGGTACATTTCGGAGTATAGGGGCAAAATCGTAATTTTGTCATCCCGGGGGCAAAACCGTAATTTTTCATCACCAGAACCATTATTTCCAGCCATGATCAACCTTGGATCAGATGTTGACTTGATGAATCAAATAGTGGAGAATAAATGGAAGAAAAAGTCAAAAAGTAAAGAAAAACGGGCCAATTACGTGATGCCACGTGGCAAGCTTTTATATTTTATTATTTAAGCCATAAAAATCAGCCTTTAACCCTCATTTCTCTCTCTAAATTCGGCACCCACCAGAATTGAAGGAAAGAAAAGAAGAACAAAGAAGAAAAACACAAAACCTAGGTGGAAATCTAAGGAAAAGTGTGATTTTCAAAGGAAATCACTTGAAAAAGGTAATAAATCTTTACTTTGGCTTGTGATTTACCCTATCTATGCTTTTGTTCTTGAATTCTATGGTTAAGTACGGAGATATCATGATGGGATGAATTCTGAAAAATGGGTATGAGTATGGATTTGATGTTGGATTGGATTGAATTTAAACTATGTTAGTGTTTAGGAGTAATTAAGCATGATTATGGACAAAAATGGAAGAAAGAAATTGATTGTCATGGTTGTTCTTCATTGACCGAACCTAGGGTGTAGAGAAACCATGAAGAAATTGTTTCATTTGAAATGAAATGATTTCATTTGAAATGAAGGAAATTAGAAAATGACAAATGCAAGTGAAAAATGTAGTAGGAAAATTTTCAATGCTAATGCATTGTATTGGCCGAATTTTTTCATAAAGAAATGGAAAATGGTGAATGCTGAAATTGGCATTAATTGAATGATTTGTGGTGAATTAAAGTATTAGAAAAAGAATGGGCCAATTCGGAATCAAATTGGACATAATAGCCGATTAATCGGGTAATCGGTCGAAATTAGGCAATACCGCGTTAAAGCGATAATCGGACGCATTTTTGCCTTTGCGTATCATACGTTAGCAATTTAAATTAATTTGTATTAGTCCGGGGGCATTATAGTAATTTTTCAATTTTATTCTATGTTAAGGTGGTGAGAAGTCCGGAAAAGGCAAGAGAATCGTGATTGAGGATTTTTAATCCGAGAGCTTCCGGAATTCGGATTTGTGAGACGGTGAGTGAACTTGCATTTCAAATTATTTGGGGAATGCACATTGTATTGAAATAGATGATTAAATGATTTATTCAAAGTTTTAAAAAAAAATACGTGCCGGGAACAAGCCCTTGATAAAATGATTTTATGTGATGAAATTATGTATTATGCATGAAGGCATAAAATTATGTGTTTTGTATGAAAGCATGAAATATTATTTCATTGAGGTGAAATTTAATTGTGCTAAATGTGTACATTGTTATGATGTCTATATGTGTTGTTAAGAAGTATTGTGAAATTATTACCACCGTGCACGTGTGAAGAGGAAAATGCACAGGCCTGAAATGGTGTGCAAAGTGGGGACGGCGATACGTAACGCCCACTATTTACTATAAATTCTGAAAATTGAGCAAAGTGGGGACGGCAAAACGTAACGCCCACGATTCCTGGAAACTATCACTCGTGAACATTGGTGAAGTGTGATTTGTCATCCAGGGGCTTGCAGGGACGGCGATACGTAACACCTGCGAGTGCTCAGATACATGTGTTTGTGTACATATGTGATTGTTCATTTCTCCGAGTATATTTGTATGAAATTGATTATTCCTTCATTATAAATTAAATTGAAGTGAGGGGAAGGGTTTGATAATAAATTGGATAAAAATGAATGTGTTCCAAATGTATGCATCATATTTTTAACCCTTCCTGATATTATGGCTTGTTCCTATCTTATGTTTGCTCACTGAGTTTTATACTCACCGTTTTCAAAAATTCATGTTTTCAGATCAGGAGATTGTAGATTCCTAGATCGCGGGATCACAGTAGTCCATCTCCTAGTAGGTGTCTGGCATTCACTAGTTGTCGTTTTATCGTACATGTCTCCGCTGGAAGTCTTGGGTTTTGTATGATGGTTATGTACATGTAATGTACACTGTTAAAGTTTATTTCTGACTGGTATAAATGTAAATGTGTAAGCAATGTAAATTGCTAAATACATGACTGGCATAGTGCATGTATATTGTGATTAAAAATGCCATTGTGCTTTGGCTGTGTCCACTCCCGGAAAGGGTGTGTGTGTGTATGTGTGACTGGATATGTCACGGTTAGTTGGCATTGTAATGCACACGGGTTGCATTACGTGTGGATGCCTCACACGAGCATGTATGGAATAAAGTAAGTGAAATTAGGCTTGCTTGGGCTTAGTGAGCTATGCTCATTGGGTCCTTGCGCCGGTCATGGCCCGGGAATTGGGTCGTGACAATAATAAAACATTCCCATGTCATTTGTGTCTAATATTTTTACTTAAGTGTGCAGGGCAAATGTTCATAAAGCAACAATAATCCAATCTTCCTTATAAGCACTTAAAGTTGCAATTTGGATAAGGAACAAGGATGATTAATATTAAGGAAGCTCCCTGGTTGAACAAGGAAGATCATTGGTTGAACAAATGACAAAAATAGAGAAGTTTCAGGCTGAAGCATATTGAGAAACAGAACCGAGTTAGTCGACTAAGCGAAAAATTTTGGTCGGCTAAGTACTCCTTGTCTGCAACACTCACCAAGTCACTACAAGACAAAATAACGGCTAGAATCTTCCCCAAACTGTTTCTAATGGTCATAAACGTCCCAACAGCCATCAAACAAGCCTCTCCAACTATAAAAAGATCTTCAAATGCCAAGGAACTAACTTTGGACAACCATTGAGTACTTTGAACAACTTTTGGCTTCATATACAAAGACACCATCATATTCAAGCCAAAAAGAGAGCAGCAAACTTGAATATCTTTTGTACTCTTCACTGAACCTCAATGTCTATTCTTTGTATTTGTGTTTAGCACTTAAACTTGTACCACTTAGATCAACCGTGTGATCATTAGGTACTTTCTCATCTATCTTTGTATTCTTAGAGTGAGGGTTTCACTATGAGTGTTTGCTTCAAGCAAGGTTTGCTTGAATGCTTATAGGTTGCAACTTAGCCTTGAAAAGTTGAGTGTAAAGGTTGTGGTTGAGCCTTAAAAAACCACCTTGGGGTTCTAGTTTAGCCCGTAAAAAACTAGAGTAAAGGTTGTGGTTGAGCCTTGAAAAACCACCTTGGGGTTAGAGTTTAGCCCGTGAAAAACTAGAGTAAAGGTTGTGGTTGAGCCTTGAAAAACCACATTGGGTTTTAGTTGATCCCGTGAAAAACTAGTGTAAAGGTTGTGGCTAAGCCTTGGAAAAGCCATTGTAAAAGTTTGGTGGAAGCTTGTGAATTCCACTGTTTTAGTGTTTGATTTGAAAATCCTTAGTTGGATAATTAAGGTAGTGTATGTAGGTATTGGACCAAATCACTATAAATACTTTGTCCATTGTCTCTTTTGTTTTGCTTTCCTTGTTTTGAGATCAAGTCTCAATCTTGCAAAAGAGCCGAGATAGTGCTATTCACCCCCCATCTAGCACTCACTTTGGGACCAACAATTGGTATCAAAGCTAGCTCTCTGCATACAAGGTCTAACACCCTTAGAGAGGATCCAAATGGCTCTACAAAACTCAGTTGTAGTCGAGGGACAATCTACAAACAGACCACCTCTGTTTGATGGCTCTAATTACCTTTATTGGAGCACTAGGATGTCAATATACATTAGCGCCATAGATTATGAAATGTGGGATGTCATCACTGATGGTCCCTTTATTCCCTCAACTGTAAATGTGGTTACAAATGAGTTAATGCCTAAGCCAAGGTCTGAATGGACCGAGGTTGAAACCAAGAAAATGTAGATCAATTTTAAGACAATCAACACCTTGCATTGTGCCTTAACTCCCACTGAGTTTAACAAAGTCTCAAGCTGTACAACAGCTAAGCAAGTGTGGGATAAGTTAAGAATTATTCATGAAGGGACTTCTCAAGTTAAGGAGTCCAAGATAGCCTTCCCGACCCACAATTATGAGATGTTCAAAATGGAACCTGGTGAAGACATCACCAGCATGTTTGATAAGTTTACAAACATCACAAATAAACTTAACCAACTAGAAAAACCTATCCCCGAGCATGGGCTTGTGAAAAGACTTCTTAAGAGTCTACCTAAATCATGGAAGCTAAAAGTGACTGCCATTAGAGAAGCCAAAGATTTGAACATCGTCACACTTGATGAAATTTGCGAGTCTCTGCTTACACATGAGTTGGAGCTCAAGGAAGAAGAAGAAGAGGATAAAAGAGAGGCAAAAGAAAAGAAGAAGAGCATAGCACTTAAAGCCAGCATCCTTGAAGAAGAGCTAGAAGAACTCCCATGCGATGATGATGATGAATTGGCACTTGTTGCAAGAAAATTCAAAAAACTAATGAGAAGAAAGAATCGAAGATTTGCAAGAAAAATCCTTAAGAGAGACCAAGGTCTTTCTTGGAAGAAAAATAAAATTGACAACAATAACAAGGAAGAAGTAATCTACTACGAATGCAAGAAACCAGAGCACTACAAGTTTGAATGTCCATTACTGAAAGAAGAAACTCAAAAGAAAAACAGAAAATTAAAAAGGGCAATGGTTGCTGTAACCTGGTTAGATAGTAATTCAAACATAGAAACTGATGAAGAAAGCTCAAAGGAAAGAGCTAACATCTGCTTAATGGCAAAAGATAATGAAATAGAGGTATGCTCATCGACTTGTGATATTTCTATGATGAATTTGAAAGCTTGTTTTTAAAGTACAAAAACCTAAAGAAAAAGGTTGCATCACTTGAAAAAGATTTGGAGAAAATAAAACATGAATTCATCTCTGTTTTTGAACAAAGAAACTTGCTTCAAACTGAGTTGGAACACTCAAAAACAGATTTTGAAATCACGAAGGTAAAGCTAGAAAATAAAACTACTGCTTTACAAAAAGCTCTTGATGAAAATACAGCTCTTAAGTGTTTAAGCAATGATTTTTTAAAGAAAAATTCATATGGTAAGAAAAATCATCACAAAGCATCATCTAGATGCTATTGTTGTGGAAAACATGGTCATCTATCTTATGATTGTGTCAAAAATAAATGTGGAGAAAACCAGAAAAATCTGGGTTCCAAAAGGCTATTTTATTGACACTAACACTCAAGGACCCATCAAAGTATGGGTACCTATCAAGAAGAACTGAACCATGCTTTTGTAGGTTGAGCTGCACTTAAAGGAAACATGTTCAAAGGCTCAATACAAGAAGAAACAGTTATGGTACATGGATAGTGGCTGCTCTCAACACATGATAGGGGATGAAATGCTATTTGCACAACTGGACAAGAAAAATGGAGGCACCGTATCCTTTGGAGATAATTCAAAAGGAAGGATCCAAGGTATAGGTACGGTTGGTAAGAACTCTTGTACACAAATCAGTCATGTGTTATTTGTTCAAGGCTTAAAGCATAATCTATTAAGCATAAGGCAGTTATGTGATAAAGGGTTTAAGGTTTGTTTTGATTCCAACAAATATGAAGTAATAGATATACGTACTAACAAGACTCCTTCATAGGTAAAAGATTGGAAAACATGTATGTCATCTTTCTTGAAGATCTAGAAAAAGATAGTGAAATGTGCTTAGTAGCCAAGGCTGAAAATGATAGCTGGTTGTGGCATAGAAGACTAGGACATGTTAGTTTAAATACTATGTCGAAACTAATTAAGAAAGATCTAGTTGTTGGACTACCTAGCATTAAGTTTGAAAATGATAGAGTATGTGAAGCATGTTAATTAGAAAAATAAGTTAGAACTTCCTTCAAAGCTAAAAATGTTGTGTCAACATCGAAACCTCTTGAAATGATGCACATAGATCTCTTTGGTCCTATTAGCACCACAAGTTTAGGTGGAAAATCCTATAGCTTAGTGATAGTGGATGACTATTCTAGGTTTACTTGAGTTTGTTTCCTTGCTCACAAAAATGATGCATTATCAACTTTTATAGGATACTGTAAGAAAGTTGAGAATGAAAGAGGTACATCCATTATTAGGATTATGAGCGACCATGGAGGAGAATTTGAAAATGATGAGTTCGAGAAATATTACAATGCAAAGGGGTTGTAACATAACTTTTCAGCACCTACAACACCCCAACAAAATGGAGTTGTGGAAAGAAAGAATAGAACATTGAAAGAGATGGCAAGAACCATACTTTGTGAGAATAATCTTCCTAAGTACTTTTGGGTCAAAGCTGTAAATACAGCAGCTTACATCCTTAATAGAGTTTCAATTAGAGCAATCATGTCAAAGACCCCATATGAGTTGTACAAAGGAAGAAAGCCAAACATCTCTCACTTTAGGAGCTTTGGCTGCAAATGCTTTGTTTTGAACAATGGAAAACAACCATTAGGAAAGTTTGATGTTAAAAGTGATGAAGCAATATTCTTGGGATATGCCATGAACTCAAAAACTTATAGAGTATTCAACAAAAGGACACTAAATGTTGAAGAATCTGTCCATATAGTTTTTGATGAACCAATTCATGTTGAAAATGAAGTTCATGAGGATGATGAAGATTTAGAAAATTTAGAGAAACAAATGGAAGAAATGAGCCTAAATGATAGCAAGAATAATGAGGAAGGCTTATCGAGAAAAGAAACCGTGGCTCCACTTTTTGAAAATTTACAAAGACAAGAAATCTAGCATAGTGACTTACCTAGAAGCTGGAGATATGTGAGAGATCACCCTCAAGAACAAATATAGGTGACATATCTCATGGAGTTAAGACTAGGAAAAAAACTAGAGAGACATGTGAATTTCAGCATTCATTTCTCAAACTGAACCTAAAAGTTTTGAAGAAACTGAAAAAGAGGAAAGCTAGATTTTAGCCATGAAAGAGGAGCTGGATCAATTCAAGAGAAATAATGTATGGTCACTAGTGCCTAAGCCTTCAAATCATCCTATAATTGGCACTAAATGGGTGTTTAGAAATAAGGTTGATGAACAAGGAAATGTAGTGAGAAACAAAGCAAGATTAGTGGCAAAGGGATATAATCAAGAGGAAGGCATAAATTATGAAGAAATCTTTGCTCCGGTAGCTAAATAGAAGCTATAAGGTTATTAGTTGTCTTTGCTTGTCATATGAACTTCAAGCTATACCAAATGGATGTAAATAGTGCATTCCTTAATGGAATCATTCAAGATGAGGTATATGTTGAACAACCTACTAGTTTTGAAGACTTTGAAAAACCGGAATATGTTTTTAAACTTCATAAAGCCTTATATGGATTGAAGCAAGCTCCTTGAGCTTGGTATGAGAGGCTATCAAAATTTCTGGTAGAAAAGACTATGTTAAGGGTAGCATAGACACCACACTGTTTATCAAGAGATACCTAAATGATTTGATTATAGTTCAGATATATGTAGATGACATTATATTTGGTGCTACTAATGAATCTCTTTGCAAGAACTTTGCTAAGGAAATGCAAGGAGAATTCGAGATGAGCATGATGGGAGAATTGAAGTACTTTCTTGGCCTTCAAATCAAGTAATGCAAAGGAGGAACCTTTATCAGCCAAGATAGATACATTCAGGACATGCTCCAAAAGTTTGATATGCTAAAATTGAAATCCATCAACACACCAATGAGCGCATCTACAAAGCTTGATGCTAATGAGAAAGGTAAAGATGTAGATCAAAAGCTCTATAGAGGTATGATTGGGTCTCTTCTTTACTTAACATCAAGTAGACTAGATATTCAGTTTAGTGTGTGTTTATGTGCTAGATTTCAGTTTCAACCTAAAGAAACACACCTAACTGCTGTGAAAAGAATATTTAGATATCTCATAGAAACTCAAAGCTTAGGAATTTGGTATTCAAAAGAATCACCATTCAGCCTTGTAAGATATTCAGATGCTGACTTTGCAGGAAGTAGAACTGATAGGAAAAGCACAAGTGGAACATATTAGCTGCTAGGCAGCATGCTTGTATGCTGGTCAAGCAAGAAGCAAAATTTTGTAGCATTGTCCACTGCTGAAGCAGAATATGTGTCCCTAAGAAGTTGTTGTGCACAGGTTTTATGGATTAAACAACAATTAAAAGACTATGGATTGTCAATGAATAACACTCCAATATATTGTGACAATACCAGTGCTATAAATATTTCAAAGAATCCTGTACAACACTGTCACAACCCAAGTTTCAGGCCATGATTGGCGCATGGACCCAATGAGCGTAGCTCACTAAGCCTAAGCAAGCCTCTCTCATTAATTTACTTAACGCTTTGTTAAATAACGCGGCCATACGCATTCATCAATAGCGTAAACATAGCCCATCCATGATGGCATTATTAGCAACAATATACATGCACTATACCAGTCATGTATTTAGCAATTTACATTGCATACACATATTCACATTGTTAGAGTGTATTCACAATATAAAAAGACCCATGATTTCCAGCGGAGACATTTACAATAAAAGGGATTACTATCGAATGTCAGACATATACCCAAGAGATGCACTACGGGGACTCCTCGATATAGGGTCCAACATCTCCTGATCTGAAAACATGAATTTTTAAAACGGTGAGTACAATACTCAGTGAGTGAATATTAGAAGGGAACAAGAAATATTCACCAGGAAATTTTGATATCCATGATGCACTAATTGGAAACAAGGCAATTTTGATCTAGCTAATATTTGAACCTTTTTTCCCCTAATTTGAAATTATTCTAGCTAGATAGCAAATCAACGATTTATCGCTGCAGCGGTAAGACATTCTTACTGCAGCGAAGCGTAATCATAACCAGTCGCTGAACGAGGGTTTCGTTCAACCATACGAGGGTTTCGTGTTAAACCTTTTTTCCTCAATTTAAAACAATTCGCATACCATACAATCACGCATATATACACAAAGACATGAGCAATTATATACATTGCCAAGTCTTCATTGTCTTTGGTGGTAAAAAGAAATAACTATCGGAGCACTCGGTAAGAGGTATCACTCAGCATCCCTTCCCAGCTCCAGGTCAAAAAATAACTTGGTAAGGGGTATCACTTAGCATCCCTATCGAAGTACTCGACAACCGGTATCACTCAGCCTAGCTGCCAAGCTCCTTGGGCAGAGACCTAACAGAGCACTTGGCAAAGGGTATCACTCAGCATCCTTTCCAAGCTATCGGGCAAAGAATCACTCAACAAGGGGTGTCACTTAGCATCCCTCTTTGCACAGCATTACAGGCATGTACATTATCCACTCCACACATGCATGATTACATTAACTTCGCAGAAATATTTTAACAACACATGTAAGCATCATATAAAGATACAAAAATTCAACATAATCAATTTCACATCAGTAAAAATAATATTTCACAAAAAGCTTGTTCCCAGGTTCCCTTTTCTTTTTAAAGAAAGTTGAATAAAATCATTTAAGCATTTTATTCAAGCACGTTCATATTTCCCAAAACTAATTTGAAATGCAAATTCACTCACTGTTGTCGAAAATCCGAATTCCGGGTGCACTTGGACTAATAGTCCTCAAGCGAAATTCTTTTGCCTTTTTCGGACGTCTCTCCACCTTGACAAAAAACAAAGTCGAGAAATTTACTATATTATCCTTAAATTGATATAAACTAATTTAAATTACTAATGATTGATATGTAATTGCAAAAATGCTTTCGATTATCGCTTAATCGCAGTATCGATTAAATTTGACCGATCACCGGATTAATTGACAATTGTGTCCAAATCACCTCCAAATTAATCCATTTCTCTTCTAAAACCTTAATTCATCACACACACTTCTAATAACTAAATTTCAGCTTTGAAATCCTTCAATTTCTTCACATAAAAACTCGTTCATTACGATGTACTAACACCGTAATTTTTCCTAGTCACATTTCTCACTTAACTCTTCAATTTTTTTTTTCTAATTCATTTTCCTTGAAATTTAAACAATTCCTCCTTGATATTCAATCCTCATGGTTTGGCCAATGAAGAACCCCAAAGAATTTGAATGTTTTTCTTATACTTTTGTTCATAACCATGCTTAACTATCACCAAACATCAACATAGTCTAAAATCAAGCCAATCTAACATAAATTTCTATACCCATTTTTCAGAATTGAATTCATCATGATAACTCAATATTCAACCATGAAAATTAAGAAAAAAGCATGGGTAAGCTAGAATTAAAGTAAAACTAAAGAAATTTTACCTTTGTTTGGCTTAATTCTTGAAAAACCCTTGAATTTCCTTGATTTTTGGCTAGTTTTCTTGTTTTTCCCCTTTGTTCTCTTTTGTTTCCCTTCAATTCTGGTTCATGCCAATTTTGGTGAGAAAAAGTGAAGGTTATAAGCTGATTTTATAGTTTAATAATAAAAACTAATGGCTTGCCACATGGCATAATGCCATTGGCCCATTTTTTTAACTTTTTGACTTTTTCTATTCAATTTTCCACCACAATTATTCTTGTATTTATCCAATCCTACCACAAATAAAATCCCTTGGTCTTGACAAGTGCTGGGGCAAAACATTTACTGATTTACCCCTAGGTAAAAAAATTACGATTTTACCCTTATACTCCGAAATGTACCAGAATTACATTATTTTCACTTTCTAACCTCAAATAACACTAATATTGATCAATCTTAATCAAATGGGGTAAAAATCGTTTCTAAAAATTCTCGTTTGGTCCTCTAGTGGTAAAATTACCATTTTGCCCTTATGCTCCAAAAATACCAAGAATCACAATTTTTCACTACTAAACTTCATTTTATACTCCAATAATCATAATTATATTTCATACAATTACTCTTGGTCAAATGTGATCAAATCTTTGCTAAAAATCTCCATTTTATAGTCAAATAGCAAAATGACCGTTTTGTCCCTAACCGGTCAATTTTCTCGATTAACTCCAAACTGGACCTTGAACTCCGAATCACTATTTTAAGTCATTCTATGGGTTTTAAAATTGTCAAATTCCTCTTAGAATTTCTATTTGAACTAGTTTAAGGCTCGATTTAACTTGGTTGTGCCACTCGATACAATACCGTCTTTTAATCGAGCTTGACAAGGTCTCACAAACACTCAAGAACTAAACACATTGAGGTTAGACATCACTTCAGTAGAGACTATGTAACTAAGGGTGAAATCAATATTGAATTCGTGAGCACATTGCATCAACTTGCTAATATATTTACAAAACCCCTTAATGAGGATAGATTCTGTGAGATTAGAAGAAATCTAGGAATGTGTTGTTTGGAAGAATTATAGCGAGAAGTCTAGACTGAATGAAGAAAATAGAAGGAACTTAGTCTACTAAAGTGTGAAACTCAGTCAATTAAGAGCATTCTATTTCATTAGAGTAAAAGAACTGACAACTGAATATTAATGGATTAAAGTAATGAACTTTTGTGCTTACCAGGTAATGAAATAAAAAGGGAAAACCTAGAGCAGTAAATAGTAAAAATATTAGGAGTTTTGAAATTTAGGAAAATGAGGCAATTGATAAAGGAGGAGGCAGACGGTTTCTAAGTTAGAAACTGTCAATCACTTCTTGATCATCGGATAACTGATTTTCTCAACCCTAGCAATCTCATTTGCATTTTTCTTTTTTGAAACCAACCGAGAATCCTACCTCTCTCACAACTTGAAACCCTAAGCTCAAAAACCACTCTCAGAACTCTAAATGGCCAAGTTGACTTTACTCAAGGAGTTACTAGAGAAGAAAAAGGGGAAGAGACCGATAGAGGAAAGCACCGAGATAGAAAATCCTTAAAAGAAACAGAAAAAGATATCGGGGGTAGAAATACAGAAGAGTGAGAAAAATCCCAGCAAGAAAAAATAGACCGAAAGGAAAAAGAAATCTGGGAAAACAAAGAAGAAAGACAAGAAGAAAATGTCTTCTAAAGGTACTTCATCCTCCTCATCCCTGAAATTCAAAAACAAAATTCATGAGGAGAGATTTAGGAAAATCGAAAATGCTCATATAACTTGTAGGAAATTCATTAACTAGGATAGCTTCAATGAAACCCCTGAACTCCAAACAAGCTTAACAGACTATTTTAATGAGATGAGAATAAATGAGTATAGCTCTTTCAAGGACAGGACATATAGTGCTAGTTTAGTTAAAGAATTCTATGCTGGCATTGCATTTAGTGAGAGAGAACTTGATGATTTAGAGGATTTTTTAGAAGATAACTTGAATGTATTTTTGAATGGAAAAGAGTTTTTAGTTACAGTTTCAGATTTGAGTAACTTGCTAGAAATTGAAGGAGAAGATAGAGAGAACAAAATGCCTGACAAGTATGATCCTGCATTTGTGTGGGAAATTGTCACAAGAAAGAAAGGAAATTTCTCTTCAAAGAGCAATGCATGACTGATCATTAGTCCACAATTTAGAATCTTGCACTACTTTGTGGCAGCCAATCTGTATGGTATGATCGGTAGCTTAAGCTACATCAGCCTTCAAGACCTTTGGCTGATGGAGCATGCATTTACTGGAGAAGTATTAAACCTTGAAAGGTTCATGATAGAAAGAATGAAGGCAGCATGCAAACTAGAGAAGATCATTTTGCCATATGGGAATGTAATCACATCCCTTGTTAAGAAGAAATAAGTATGGGCCAAGAGGTATGATATGGATATGGTCAAAAGCAAAGACCAACTAATTTACCTAGGAAGCTTAATCAAGATGGGATATAAGGTGTTTGGGGACACTTTTAGTAAGACCTCCAAGATTACTTTAATGTAAACTCAGCCAAAAGCAGCCCCCACACAACCAGAAATAGCAGCCCCTCCATTCTCCAATGAAGTTATGTTCAATCTGCTGATGAGAATGGATGCCAAGCTCACTGATCAAGAAGCAAGGCTGGTGAAAATTGAAGAAAGAATGAATAAAATTGAAGCCAGCTTGAAAAAGAAATCTGAAATGCCAACTGGACCTGTTGAAGTTGACTCCCCTGCTACTGAAAGCATGGCACCAGAAAGACAAAGTGTTGAAAGATCAGCCTTGTAACCAGAAAGATCTGAATTTCAAGATGCAAGTCCTGAATTCCAAGCTGAAGGATCAGCCTATTAGAGTGCAAGCCCTGGTCATCATGACCCTGAACCAAAACTTGAAGAACCTCAAAAAACCACCTCAACAGAAAGGGAAACATTTGATCAAGGCATTGAGGTAGTTGGTTCACCACCTGGTCCTCTTGAGCATCAATCTTCACCACAGCTTGAACAGAAAGCATCCCCTCTTCATCCTGATAAAGTGTTTGTCATGAGACTTTTCTATCATATGGTAAGAGAAGAGCAAGCAGAAAAAGAGGCAACAACAGCACAAGCTGCTCAAGCAATGACTTCAGAAAAAGAAGCTGTAGAAAAAGGCAAAGGAAAAGGAAAAACAAAAGATGCAACTCCAGCAACTAAGCCTCAGCCACCTGCCATGAGATAGAAGAAGACAACAAGAAAATCAGTACCTCCAAGGACAAGGAAGTTTTCAAGATTGGCAGAAAAAGTAAAATCACCCCCTACAAGCACTTCTCAAGCCCCAATAGAAGTTTCTGATCAAGCAATTCCAAAGAAAGTTACAGAGACATCTCCTCAGCCTCCTTAGCAAACTCTTGAAGCAGCCTATCAACCCTCTCTGAAACCACCTTCTCCTGTTCCCCTAAATCCTTGGTGGGAACAAACCATGTCCCTTGAATCCACACCTTCTGCCTCTAATGAGTGATGCCTCAAACCCCTCCCCTAATGATGACAAAAAAGAGGAGTAGTAATTACAAGAAAAATAAAAAAATATGAGGATAGAGGTACTGGACTGTTAGGGAAAACATCAAAAAAATAAAAAAAATCATGAGGGTAGAGGTACCAGACTTCTAGGGTTGCTAGGAAAGAAAATTGACTTAAGGGCATTTTAGGAACAAATCTACTGCTATTGTTTTTGTTGGATATTTATGCCTCAATAGCATTCAAACACTAAATCTTAATCTTAGCTGACTTTATAAATGTTTAGAATATGCCTGTTGATAGTTGTTTGAAGTGCTTGAACTCTGAAAATGATATTTATGGCGTTATGAAACATGGCTGGAAATTTTTTGCTGACATCTGTGAAATCCTGTTACAATTTTTTGATATTGTGCTGATATTGAGTTATTATGTTGATAAACCATTTCTGAGACAATAATGTAAAGTTAAATATGTGTTTGAGTACATATGGATGATGATTCATGAGAGTTTGCTGGAAAAATGATAGTTTGAATGAAATCTGAAGCTAACATAATGAAATCTGGAAATTTAAAGCAATTGACAGAAATCTGCAAAAATAGAAAACTGATAAAATCTGTCAATATATTATTTGCTCTTAAACCTGTATATATGAACATTTTCTATCAAAGGCAAGTATGTACAATATCACTATGAACATAACTTGGATAAAAACTTGCTAGAATAGATGAAAGATATGCACAAACTTAGAAGGAGCATACACTTAGGGGGAGTTATTCATATTCTCTGCAGAAACCAAAAAGGAATTAAAAGACACCATGCTAGTAATCAAGGGATGTTTTGTCATTATCAAAAAGGGGAAGATTGTTGGCTCCATTAGTTTTTGATGATAATAAAACATTCCCATGTCATTTATGTCTAATATTTTTACCTAAGTGTGCAAGGCAAATGTTCATAAAGCAATAATAATCCAATCTTCCTTATAAGCACTTAAAGTTGCAATTTGGATAAGGAACAAGGATGATTAATATTAAGGAAGCTCCCTAGTAGAACAAGGAAGATCATTGGTTGAACAAATGGCAAAAATGGAGAAGTTTCAAGTTGAAGCATATTGAGAAACAGAACCGAGTTAGTCAACTAAGCGAAAAATTTTGGTCGACTAAGTACTCTCTGTCTGCAACACTCACCAAGTCACTACAAGACAGAATAACAGCTAGAATTTTCCCCAAACTACTTTTAACGATCATAAACATCCCAACAGCCATCAAACAATCCTCTCTAACTATAAAAGGATATTCAAATGCCAAGGAACTAACTTTGGACAACCTTTAAGTACTTTGAACAACTTTTGGCTTCATACACAAAGACACCATCGTATTCAAGCCAAAAAAAGAGTAGCAAACTTGAATATCTTTTGTACTCTTCACTAAACCTCAACATCTATTCTTTGTATTTGTGTGTAGCACTTAAACTTGTACCACTTAGATCAACTGTGTGATCATTAGGTACTTTCTCATCTATCTTTGTATTCTTAGAGTAAGGGTTTCACTATGAGTGTTTGCTTCAAGCAAGGTTTGCTTGAATGCTTATAGTTTGCAACTTAGCCTTCAAAAGTTGAGCGTAAAGGTTGTGGTTGAGCCTTGAAAAACCACCTTGGGGTTCTAGTTTAACCCGTGAAAAACTAGAGTAAAGGTTGTTGTTGAGCCTTGAAAAACCACATTGGGTTTTAGCTGATCTCTGGAAAAACTAGTGATAGGTTGTGGTTGAGCCTTGAAAAACCATATTGGGTTTTAGTTGATCCCGTGAAAAACTAATGTAAAGGTTGTGGCTAAGCCTTGAAAAGGCCATTGTAAAAGCTTGATGGAAGCTTGTGAATTCCACCGTTTTAGTGTTTTATTTGAAAATCCTTGGTTGGATAATCAAGGTAGTGGATGTAGGTTTTAGACCGAACCACTGTAAATACTTTGTTCATTGTCTCTTTTGTTTTGCTTTCTTTGTTTTGAGATCAAGTCTCAATCTTGCAAAAGAGCCGAGATAGTGCTATTCACCCTCTCTAGCACTCACTTTGGGACCAACATATTTAATATGATACATACTATAAGTTGCAAAGAAGTATGAATCTAAAGATCGAGTATGTACTTATATTTGATCTTGAATATATCATTATCCTTATTTTAAGAAAATTGTTTTAATAAGATTGTTTGATTATGAAAATTTGTATTCATAAAATTTCCTCATGTTTTGTGAAATTGTTTCCATACTACTTTTTTAAGGAAAACTGATTCTTAGGCATAATTTTGAAACATAAAAGGTTGGATAATGTGATAGAAATATGAGCATACTTGATGACTTACACTCACAACTATTCAACAAGCCTAAAATAAGGAAAATTTAGTTAAAAAAATTGTCCTTGATTTCCTTGTGCCTAACATAAGTTGACCATTTGAACAATCTTGATTTACATTCTAGAGCTTGCTTGAATATTTCAAGATAATTGATAATGAGCTTGCAAAATTTGACTACTTTAATCAGTACTTTTAAAGCAAAATGAGCTTATATGAGAAAAATGTTGCCATCCTTTAAGTTCATAATGATTTATGAATTGAACAAGTCTGTTTCATAATGCCAATGCTCATGACTTGTTCTTATTGGATGTTCATGCTTACTTGTAAGCTTGAATGGTCATAAGGGCATTTTTGGAATATGATTGTGAGATATTTGCAAATGACCCTTGACATACATAAACATGATTCATTATGCTCATTACACATTTCATAAATCATTTAAAGTATAATTGAACAAAATTAAGTAATATTGAGCCCATGATTTTTCACAAAAGCATGTATAATCTTGAATGGTTCAAGTTGAAAAGTTTGTAAAGAAAGATTAAATCTTTACCAATTGATTTTCTTGCAAAATCTTTTTATTCTCATTGATTAAAAATGATTTATTAATTCTTTATTTTTAATGATATAGCATGGTTAAGCAAACTTGATTTGAAATATTTATATAAATTGCACAAATTCGATGTTGCTTGGCATTTTTCTTATGACTGGTGAAATTGATTGAAAGGGATTTCTTAAGGATGATCTTTAGTGTGATAATTTGACATTGATGGCATTTTTCAAGCAAAAGAACATATCTATCTGCAATGTTTGACATCCTTGAGATTACAATGATTTCAATGATATATAACTTGAACAAGTATACCTTATGTTAAAAATGCCATTATATCTTGTTCTTGTTGTAAATGATTGCTTGAATAACCTTAAGAGCATCTTTGTCCATATGTTAAAAAATTGTTGAAAATACTAAATTTGATGCTTATTATGCTTAAACATTGTTTAAATGCTTGTTATACATGTTATAAGTCATCGTCACGCATCATGATGTAAATTGAATATGTTTGAGCATATTAGAGACATAATTCTTCAAATGAGCATTCCAACTTTTTAGCAATTGTGAACAATGAGCAATAAAAGTCACAATTTGAGTTCACATACTTTTCTTGAAGATTCATTTGATCATACATGTCCAAAATGATGTTCCAAACATGGTTGAAATGAAATTCTAAATTGTTCTCACACAAATCCATGTTTTGAGATCATTATACCTTGGAACATTATATGTTTTGCACCTTTTTCTAGCTTTTCTGTATGCAGGAATCAAGCATAATTGACTCCTCGTCATAGCTAGTCGATTATTGTAGAACAAATGCAAACATTGTTGCTGGAATGATAAAAAGTAGACCCAAGGGATATGTAGTTGACTCTTGAGTGCTCTAAAGCCAAAATGGACATGTTTTGAGTTCCAAAATGTCTTTTACTTTACTTCTTGTCCATTACAATATTTTCTGAATTTCCTTTTCAAAAATGATTCTTGACTTTTAAAAACATGCATTATGAATACTGTCATGACCATTTAGTGCAACTATATGCTCTTGAAACTGCAAAACTTGCTAAAAAGGTGAAATCCTTTTTGATTACTTAAATCTATTTATTCTTAAGCATGACAATCATATTGATTCCATAAATCCTCATGTGCTTACATTGAAAAATCATGTCTTGAGAAATGAAATGTTCATGTGCTTATGTTGAAAAATCTTTTTAATGAATCCTAAGATCAATTCTTGAAATATGCTTTATGATTGTACTTAAATGATTGCTTCAAGACGGATTATTTGATTCTACTTTTGAAATTGATCATGATGAACTTGTTGAACTTCATGAAAATAAGTTTTGGTTCATCTATTATATTAGTCAAGACACATGCTTATATGATTTTTCTTTATGCTTGACCTTAACTTTTGAAGTCTAAAACTTGACTTGAGCTATGCAATTGGTTTTGAATTTAATTGTCAAGTTTGATAATGGCATATTGTGAGTTGACATAGTTGAAATTTGTTTTGAATATACATTTTAATGTTAATTATGTCTTCATTGAGCCTTAATGTTCACATGATATAAAGATTTTGTGTGCATCCAACTTTAGCTTTTAGGTCACCATGAACAACTTGACATGTCAAATAAAATATGGCCTATAGTTTTAGTTAGCAATGAATGCTTAATGTGCTTTGATTAAATATCTCTTTCTTGAATCTTGATAATTGGTATTCATTGATGATTGAATGTTCACTTTGAATATATTAATGAGTTGAGTGCTTTACTTTCAATATTCTATAACAATTGATATCATTCATGAATCATGAATTATTGAGAAATTTCATGTACCTTGAACTTCAATGGTTACATATTTTTTGAATGGGTATATGTCTATATTGAACTCATGCTTGCATTTTGATGAACAAAATTGCAATCACAATTAAAGAAGATAGCTATGTTATTTCTTATAATCATGTTTGTGCTTATTTGATCATAACTCTCATACATGATTATAATAAATGCAAAATGCTTTAGTCATGCTTCATTAATAATGATATGCCTTTTGTGACAGTTCTCCTTGAATTGAGAATTTCATATCTAATTTGGAGAATACATCTTGCAATGCTTGTCTTAAAATGACTTGGATAAATGTTAGCTTGAAAATGATTTGGAAGAATACTTGTTAAAAATGCTTAATGATTATATTTTTTTAATTTCTCCTTGAGTTGCTATTTTTATATATGAATTAGGGAATTTCTTGAAAATGCTTGATCGATACTGCTTGGCAGATTGATATTGAGAATAAATAATGAATGCTTGATGATGATTAATAATTCTTGATGATAATTAAGAATTATGCTTAAAGACTAATAATACCTTAGATATGCCTAGGAACTACTTTACAAATATTTCTTGAAATGTGAGTATTTAATGCATATGTTGAAAATCTATTCAAATGCTCATACTTCTTTTGTGTTCCATGAATACTTGAGTATTAGGAAAATAAATTGAATATCCATTTCAATGCTCATTTATTCTAGGCTCATGATTTCTCTCTTAATGTTTGATCTATTAAGGATCTCTAACAATTTGTGTTAAGCTTATGATTTCTTAAGGGGGAGTCAATCATTGTCATTGATATCATAAGGAATTAAGAGCTTCAACAACAAGGTTTGGTGAGAATTCAACATTTGGTGTTTTTCATTACCAATAACATCTTTCTAAACACCAAAATAGATATTATGCCTTATGTTGCTTCTCACTTAAACTTGAATGTTGAAATGCATAATTGGTACCAAGCTTTAAGTTTTCTCAATCAGTATTTAGCTTTAAAATTAGCATCAAGCTTTATAATTGTCTTTTCTCACTAGAGCTTTAAATTGATCATATCTCTCCTGAATGTTTTATGCCTTGAAGTTGATATGCTTGGAATGCTTAATGATAAGGGAAGTCTTTACTAGTGCTTTACTAATTGATATAATGAGCTGTAAAATGATTCCATCTCTCATAATTGATATTGTGCTTTTACAAAGGGAAAATTTTAGTTATATCTATCAATTGGTATATTGAGCTTCAACACTTGGTATTGGAGTTGAAATATGGCTTATGTGCTTATTGAACATCTTTATGCTTACCTTTCTTGAACTCCATAAATGTTATGTCCACATTTTGCTTACAAATATATACACATGTGACACTCTTATTGATGATTCTCTTGATGAATTAATACTTGAATGTGCTTAATGTGTATATTTCTTATTAACTTGGTGCATATATATGATGACTTTGTGATTTTATGGTTACTTATTCATGGTTTGAATGCTTATGTTCTTGATGCATTTTGCTAACCATTATTTCTTGAGCTTAAGTGTTTAATGCTCACTCTTCTTAACCTTTTTTATATAATAAAAAAAAAAGATAAGGTTTATGAGCAAATTTAATTTTATGCATATGTTGAGGGAGAGATTTTAAAATCATTTCAAATGCAAATGCTCATAGTTTTGTCATATAAAAAAGGGGGAAATTTTTAACTTTAAAATTATTATAGTTTTGATTATGACAAAATGATTAAATTTGCTTGAACATTATTTGAGTGATCCTTGACAAGTTCTTGAAATGATTTAATTCCCGTACATTTATTCCTACATAGACACAAGCTTGACTCTTGAAATTATTGAACTATATCTATAAGTTTGTATGACTTAGGTGTATGAGTACTTATGATTCTCATTCATTAAAGTCTAATTTAAAGATTAAAGGAAAATCTAAATGCACTCATTAAGGGGGAGTTTTGAATATCTTATTTAATGATGAAAAAGAAATAGGAGAGAAGGAAGACTAAGTCAAATAGAGTTAAATAGGTCTTCATGTTTAATTTATGTGTGTGATGCTCAATTTTGGTTTTGTTAAATATTATGTAAAGAAAACTAGATGCATTGACTAAAGTGGAGCAACTCATTATGCATAAAGATTTGAAGCATTCAGATTGAATATAGACATTACACTCTTAAGCCAGGAGTGTTTTATCATCATAAAAAATAAGAGATAAAGAATGTTGACTCTATATGTTTTTTATAATAGCAAAATATTCCCATTCATTGATGTTTAATTATATTGTTTAAATGTGTAGGAAAAAGCTTAAATTCATTAATATATTTGGTATTCGAAAGCAAGTCAAGATGTTTGTTCAGTTGTAAGATAAGTTAATTGGTTAAACAAGCAAAGAAGAAAGAGCTTTAATGAAGACAAATTAGTCTTAACCGATTAACACAAATCCTTAATCGATTAAAACAATTCTAAGCACTACACTAAGGACTAGCAAAAAGGTCTTAATTGGTTAACACAAGATTTAATCAGTTAAGCGAGTGTTGGATACAAACAAAAGCCTCTTAGTTAGTTAACCAAGGAAGTTAGTTAGCTAAAATCTATAAGTGAAAATCCAAAATAAAGACAGTCAAATTTGTGAAGAACAATTCAAGAAGTCTTGGATGACTAGCATATCTCATGGTTGTTTAAGGAAAATGGAAGATCAGCGTTACCAAGCTAAGAAAAGAATTAATCAAGCAAAGAAAAGTTGGTGAAATTGGTTGCTCTAGAAACAATAAGCTCTTAATCAGTCAAAGTCTTTCTTAACTGATTAATAGAGTAAAGCAGATTGCAAGACAGAGAAGACTTAATCGATTAAGAAGTATGGTTAATCAACTAAAAACTCACTGTAAGAAATTTGAAATTAAGCACAAAAGGACAAAATAACGGCCAGAAATGGCTAGTTTCTGTCTCCAACAATTAAAAGTGATTTTGCAAGTATTTAAAGCCTCTCCAATAGTCAAAAATCAGAGAGAAAAATTATCCATAATGATTTTGAGCTTAGAAGACCAAAAACCTTCTCTTTACACCTGTATTTCACTCCCATTATTTGAAAAAGTGATTGAGCTTAACTTTGTACATCTTAGATCAGCTAAGTGATCAATTGTACTTTATCTTTTCTCTTATTTCTTGTTTACTTAGAGTGTGAGAGATACTCTAAGGGGTTGATCAAGCTTGAGTTAGCTTGGTTGTTGTGGTGATTTCTAACTTAGCCTTAGAAAAGTTAGTTTTGGGTTTTAGTTGATTTCATGAAAAACCATTGTTAAAGGTTATGGTTAAACCTTTGAAAAGTCATTTTGAGTTTTGGTTGATCCCATGAAAAACCATTATTAAAAATTGTGGCTGAGCCTATGAAAAGCCATTATAAAAGCTTAGTGGAAGCTTGAGAATTCCACTGATTTTAGTGAATTGGTTTGAAAATCCTTGATTGGGAGATCAAGGTAGTGGATGTAGGTCAAAAGGACTGAACCACTATAAATCATTGTGTTTTGTTTACGTTCTTTTATTTTCTTTTTACTCTTAACACTTAACTCATTCCTTCAGCAAGCTTTAAACTTCCATTTTCAAATTCCTTTAATCAGCTCTTTACTTGGAAGGAATTTTAGTGTCATTTCAAAAATGTTATTCACCCCCCTCTAGCACACTCTTTGGGACCAACATTTACTAGCCTAATCATATAAGAAAGAGAAATACGTCAGAAGAAACATTTTTGAATTACTTAAAAGTTTGATGATATACAAATAAGACTCCATTTTCCAATGCTTTAATGTAATTAAAATTAAAAAAAAAACTATAGGCAAACAACAAGGTTAGCCATAACACTAGCCTAAAAATGTTAAGTGTGAAGCTAGTTGCAAATTCCAAGCTAGCTAAAACTAGTTGTCCATTGATATTACCAATCAAAATATGAAGCAAAACAATGACATTAGAAAGCTTCTAAGATAAGCAACTTGACGGTGCACCACGCTAAGGACTTTAAGCACATTTATTCTAGGCCTAGATGTATTATAGGCCTTAATTTATGAGAGGGTTTATCCATTTTAGGCATATTAGTTTAAGCCTAGAAATACAATAGGGTTTAATCTAGGAGTAATGGTTACCAATGGGTTTTCTTACAATTAAGACTAATCTATCTATTTACTCTGTTGTTCTTTTTTCTATATCATTCTATTCTCTTTTTTCACCCATTTTCCCTCTGTTTTACCTTTATGTCCTTCTTTCTCTATTTTGTTCCCCCTCATGTAGTTGCATCACAACCCACTTACACTAGCATCCAACTTGCACCATATTTTTTTCAAATTTCACTAGTCTTCCTTCATTAGAGACTTCTCACCAAGCAACTTTAAACATTTTGCCTAATTGAAGTATTAGCCTGCCAACTCTTTTAGGGATATATCAACCATTTGCTCCTTATGTCATAATGTGTGCCTAAGTTAATGGTCTTCAACTAGACTTAATAGAGACTTGATAACTTGAGCAGTAGATGAAAAAGGATTGACAAAAAATTAAATAGGCTTAAGCAAAAATGATTATTAATGGCAATTAATAACCTTCACGTTCTTTCAAATAATCTCACATAAAAGCAAGGCTATGGAATGACTGCAATAAATTTTTTAATTTCTACGTAACCCACAACATACTTACCTTGAAAATGAACCATGTTCACTAGGTGTAGCCTTTTCTGGGTGAAGTAAAGGCTCTACGATGGTGCAGTCAGTTCTTCTAACAACATATCTAGCTTTCCAGGTTTTACATTTGCAATTAGGACAACACGACAAGTTGTTAACTTTTCTATAAATATGGTAACTTTTAAAATTGATGGAGGATATTTTTGTCTATTAATATTTTCAACCTATTCTTTGCTTTTAAGAATAGCCATTACCCAAAGAGGTTCGGTATTGGCTATTCTCCTTTCTCTATGAATGGTCATTCCTTCTAACCAAATGAAGTTTTAAGAAAGGATTAAGAACAAGGGGAGAATGGTTATTCCATTCCCTTCAACTAAACATGGTGTAAGTGTTGCTCACAAAGGTATTGCTTGGGCTTGCTTTTTTTTTAACCCTAATTAAATGAAGTCTTAAAACAAATTTAATTATTGATTTATAAAACACGTTTTTCTTGCAATGACTTCCTTATATGTGATGGGCAACCCAAATTAAGTTGTTGTGTTTATCTATGATGGAGCTTTAAAGCCTAGGTTACAAATAGGTTAAAGTTAATTGCATATTCGGATACAATTTATTATAATATAAACAAATGTTGTAAATTTACATGATTGGGAACACACATCTTTCCTTAGTCATGAGATTGTGCTTAAAGATGTCTAATACACCCAGTGTTGTGGCTTGTAGGTAGTCATTCCATTTATCTTAATTTGACCAAATAACAGACTTCTTGAATCTTATGTGTGTAATGTTTCTTACTTAATTTGCATCACTACGTCACCCACCCAAATAAGATGCCTAATGTGTAATCATTATGTGTGATTTTAAAAGATAAGAAATAAAGAACTTCAAAAGCAATTTAAGTGCCTCACTTCCAAAGAGATTCATACTTCTTTTCCTAAGCCAACTAAGTAACAACCTTTGTCTATATGGATATATTAATGAACTTGAATCTATTAGACCCAATCCACAATCCCATAAGACTTATATATAAATTTTGAAAAAGGAATATGCGTGGGATCCTTAAGATCTTTCTACAACTATGGGCTAAAGCTCATGTCATCTCATCGCCAATATTTTACTTGGATTTTATTTAATCTAATATTATCATTTAGTTTCTTAAACTAATTAAGAAACCTTATTTACTCATTAATTGCAATAATATCTACTAATACATTACAATTGACCTTTGTAAATAAAAGAATGATCAATTAGGTCTCTTTCATTACAATCTTTACTAATCAATCCTTTCAATATATTGTATTCTTCATGGGCTTTATGGATAAATAATTTTTACCATCATATCCAACCCATGTAATACTAATTCATGATTTTCATTCTTGTTGAACTTTGAAAAATATTTTTCTTCAAAAACACTAATGTATAATATTAATATAAATAATATAATTCTAAAACACTTTTTAGAACATTGGCTAGATTTCTTGTGTCTAACAATTATATGAAAATCGCTTGAATATCCTTTTCAATAGAGAATGGTGAATCCTTTATTGAGCATCCAATATAATTTATTTAGAATTTACTAAACCAAACGTATGAAGGTATAATCTTTAAATTCAATATCACCTATAGGCAACATTAAAGTCATATAATATTAAATAAATTATATTGATCTCTCAAGTTTAGGGATAATTAATAAATTGTAATAGAACTCCTTTTAATTTGACAGTGAAAGGTTTATATGGTGCTATTTAATTAGATCTTGTTCGATGAATGTATCTCAACACTACACCCACTTGTTTATTTTATGATCACCACCCCAATGCTAGAGTTAAAACATTTTATCCTTCTTCACAAATGCATAACAAGTTTATCACATTTAGTGTAGAACAACTTTGGTAAACTAATAGTTCATCAATTATTAGCATAGTTTTTCTACAATGTTTGTCACAACCCGGTACTCTCCTCGAGCCCATGACAACCGCCGCGATGTCCCGATAGACACTCATTACCCGGAATGCCAACCGAGACCTCGCAAGGCTTAACATCAATTTTCACACTTCCCCAGTGAACAATAGTTACTAAATATCATATTTTAAATGATCATAAGTCATTTCCACATTAAAGCAATAAAAAGATATTTTCTGTCTCACAGGGGCATTTTTGTCATTTTCTTCAAAAATTTTAAAACTCGCTGAAAATATCATACATAGGGGAAAAATACACATTTCATAACTAAAAACAAGTTTTTATGTCTAAAACATTCATTTAGAGTGAAATTATAACTTTTAGAATAAAATAAAAATATTAAATAAAATATTCTATTTTCTTATAAAACAATATTTTTAGAACTCTGCGTAAATAATTTTGGGACGTAAAGGTAAAATAAATTCATACATGCAGTAATACAGATAACCAGAGTATGTAATTTAATTTACAATGACATGTGGGCTCCCGAATGACTAAAAGTAATGAAGGTTGTGAACCTACGATTTGTGAGGATGCAAGTCCAATTGTAACTCTTAACAAAATTTGCTATCTACAAACTATTCTGAGCCTGAAATGGGTGGAAAGGAGGTTGGTGATATTATATAATCCCAGTGAGTAAACAAATATCATCTAAAATATCTAAAGTCGAGTAAATTGAGACAAATTTAAAATATTCCATCCCCACATGTGTTTCATAACATGAATATTTATTTCATTCAAATAATCAACATGGCTTATGAATTTCTTAAAAGCTTGGCTCCCGCCAAAACTAGTACTCGATGATTCCTTGAGTAAGGGCATCCATCTGAGTCCGCCAAGGCTGTTAAAAGTCATGTACGCATAAAACATGTTTTTATTTTGCAAACATAGCCGTTCCTTGGCGTTTGTTGAGTCTCACCCTCACGTGGTGGTTCGACGTGAAGTGCACTCAAACTTCACCTCAAGAGTTACCCTACACGCCTTTCTAACCGAGGTAAGAATATAACCGGATTTCGTACGCCTCTAATGGGTTGGTCCACAGAACCCACCACTGCAGTGACCAATCTATAACCCACCAATTCAATAAAAGTTCAACAGCATGACATGACAATTATATCACTATCCAGCCTATCAAGGCAAAACAAACAATGCATAAATTTTCACACAAATACCAATTCAGCCATTCATGCCAATATTGCCATAAGCCATTCAATTCAAATCACAATTTACAACACAACAAGTAGTCTCCAATCACTCCATTTTCAAAGCCATCATTCAGTTTCAAGACAGTTTTATAACATCATTTTATTTAATCACATTTTGCTTATAAAACATAAAGATTTACCCTTTAAACTCATTTTTCCATAAAATCACAAAAAAAAAATTAGAAGTTACTTTAGATAATCAAGATGATGATAAGGTTACTCACTGTAATGGGAATCTAGTTTGGAATACTCCGATTCTTGATCTTCGGGTACTACATCTTTACTCTTGCCAGAATGTTCACCATTTAGACATAATGCACAATAAGCAATTTGCTACATTTGCGCTAAACCGTTATAAAACCAATTCAGGCTCTATACTAATACATGAAATGGGATGTAAAATACTCGAGTAACCATCTAAATACAGTGTTCAATATAAGTTCAATTGTGTATTTAAATAAAATGGTATTGGCTTAATTTGATCTATCACCCGATTAATTGGCCAATACGTCTAATTCAATTCCAAACAATTCCATTTCTCTCCCAATACTCCAAATCATTAAACACAATTTAAATAACCTGAAATATGGCAAAATCATCCTCACATTTTCTCTTGGAAAATTCGACCATGGAGGGTTCACTAACAATATAATTTTTCATGCTTGATTCTCACACCATAAATCATCAAATTCTAACTAAATAACATAAGATATCACAAGATTCATCTTCAATATTTTCTTTATGAAATTCGGCCATGGTGGGTGGGTGAAGATCATGTGATTTTTCTTACTTGTTTCCATTCCAAACATGATAAATTAACTGAAAACACCTAAATACCATAAAATCTATCTAAAACCATCATCAAATTCTCTCTCCTTAGGTTCAGCCAACACACTATCCTTCATGATATCTTATGATTCAACCATGGAAAATGCAAAATAATGCATAGGAAAGGTAGATCACAAGTTAAAATTAAGAAATTTTACCTTTAATTACTTATTTCCTTGAAATCCAACACTTTCTCTTGAATTTTTCCTTCCTAGGGTTTGTTCTTCCTTTTCTCCTCTTTGTTCTTCACTTGCCCGGCCATATGAATGAGTTTGGGAGAGTTTAAATTGGCTTTATAAAGGAAAATATTAAACGGACATAAACTTGCCATGTGTCACCATATAATTGGACCATGTATAAATACTTAGTAATTAAGCAATTTATCTCCACCACACATAATTATCCATGGTATAAAATGAAATTCATGGGCTTGACAAGTGTTGGGTGATGTGAAATTCTAATTTTGCCTTTGGGTGACAAAATGACTATTTTGCCCTTATGCTCGGAAAAACGTCAAAATTAAAATTCTTCACTTCTCAAATTCAAATTATGTTCTAAATAGTAAATCTTGGTCAAAAAAACCTCTTCCAACATTCCAATTTTAACCTCGGGTGGCAAAATGACCATTTTGCCCCTACGTTATGAAAATTCCAATTTGACTCCAAATCAGTCCTCGAACTCCAAATCACCATATTAAGTCATTCTGGGGTTTTAAAATTCTCAATTTTATCTTAAAATCTCTATTTGGACTAGTTTGAGGCTTAATTAAACTTAGTTGTACTAATAAGTACAATATCGACTTTTAATACTTTTTCGAAGCATCTATGTATGCAAACATGCTTTCTAATGTATAAATGGCATAATAAATATATTGTAGAGCCTGGCTTGGCAGCACTACCCCCCTTAAAATAAAATTTTGACCTCAAAATTTCACTTATTGAACTCGAAGAAAAGTGGGGGTATTGGCTCCTCATATGATGCTCAACTTTCCATATCATCTCCTTTATAGGGAATTTCGATTTGTTCACCTCGTTTACCTCCAGTTCAACTTGAGTACTTCACTTATGTCTATTATTATCCTTTAAAATCAAATCAACAGTAACCTTCACAATCATGATCTCTTATATCGAACTCCAAACATGCTTCTATTACTATAATTAAACTTGAACCATAACTCCATCTCAATCATAGCAATTTTTATCGCATTTTATACTTATTTATGTATACCAATCACCATCTTATTACTTCATTCCTTATCACACTTCTCGACATTCATTCATTCATCCTATCCTCATACACTATTGTGTAGTTTACGACATCATTAACATGCCATACTCATTCCTGTACATATCCTCAGCGTTAGGGAAGGTTAATGGCTTCAATTATTTCTACATACTTCTTGTTTACCATGCATTTAGGAAATTTCAATCTTCTTAATCCTATTAGTCCATCTCATATGGCTTAACCATACTATAGATTACATTTCCTTGACTATTTCCCTAAAACTCCTTAGGTCACCATAAGTCAACTTCTGATAGGATTCCTGATTGTTACATTATCTATACAACTCATCAAATATATTGAGTTCAAGTCTCGAACCACTAAGAACCATTCTTCACTTTAGATGGGTACATCACTAATTCCACACATACGTATGCACGCACACATTCAGATGTCCACATTCCTCATTATGTGTAAGGGTTCTTGTTCTCAAATGCCTTCCGACTAATTTCTCTTTGTTCGTTCTCATCCATCACCAAGATTCGATATAATAATCTGTATAATCCCTGTTAACATTCTCATATTTAACTTACAAACATTAGGTATCATCCATTTCAAATTGCTCTCATTATGTGTTTTAAATACGATTCAACTTGTGTCTTACCCCAAATTACCCCTTACGTAATCCATACAAATTATCATCATGTTTGTGCATAGTTCCACATTGTTTACATACTTATATTTTTTTCTTATCATTTCCAATTATATGCTTAAGTTTCCTTGTACTATATATCATTGCATCATAATGTCATTTTCATTAAATTGTAATCTAACATGCGTGTACGCTTTATAATGTCATTGATGCTTCAAAGTTTTGCCTTTACTTGATCATTGCATCTCATGCAATATCATAATTCCTAAGAGTCATCCCTTTTTCCTCGATTATCTTTCACGCCTCTACGTTACATTGTATCCTTATTACATTCCGATATTGATTTGTCACTTAAGACTTAGTCTCATTTGAATCATGTATACCTCAAACATTTTCGAATTCCAATTTCCATAATATATTAAGAGATTTTCATTATCTGACTTCATTATCAAGGTTAATTTCAATCATCCTTTGTTCCACTCTTTCATATAAACATAACATCATTCTCCCTTAGCCAATTTACAAATTGTACTTGAAATTGCAACACTTGAAACTAGTTCCTCCTCAAGTACTTTTCAATGTCAATATGAATACCACTCTCAACTTACGAATTCCTTTTTATAACCACATAACTTAATGCTTGCTTTCACAAGATCTATAGCAAAACTTCTCTTGAGTATTTCCTTGGGGATACCTATCTTAAACTTATGTCTCACAGCAAGTGATCACTTAACCCGTGACTTAGTTGTTAGGTTCCTTAGCAAGTTTCAAAATCACACATTTTATACTCATCTCGTATAATTTATAATTCTTTCTCGAAGGTGTTTAGACATTCTTGAAACACTTAATCACCTATTTGCTCTTTCATACTCCAAGCATATCATTTCCATAAAGGCATGCACTTACTCACCAAGATATTTAAATGCATAGTCAACTATTCATACTTCAATTTATCTCCAAGGGTTTCTAGTATGCCACATAGTTTGCTTGTGTTGTTACTAATCTTTTTCTTTCAACAAAGTCAAGACAAGATTTGTAATTTCTCATAGCAACATTCTATATAAACTTATTTGCTATATCATTCTTAAAATCTTCATTCACACTTTCGTCACTTGGTATTGACATCACTTATCAATATCTCATACATTCATCTAACTTTTACTCACTTTCTCCTTAGCCTTTCACAAGGTTTAATCTCTTGTCTTCTTTATTTCTTAAGATTTGACTTTAGTCAACATATTATTCATCTTAACACTCCACATGTTAATTCATCTTTATGTAACCATCTTAAAAATTCTCTAACTTTTCATTCTCTTATATGCTAATATATATGGCAATAAGGAAACTTTTCAGTTCACTCATTATCTTTATCTTAACACTTCCCCAATGCACTTAAGACTCCAAATAATGAAACTTGACATCAAAACCAATGACCATTTTCCAACTCGTGAGTCCAATCTTTATGTCGCTCACAGTTTGTTCATGCTTTCTAGCCATAAGGGGTTCTTAACGTGACAACATTTGATAATCAGTACTGTGGCGTTGCGACTATTTGAATTTACTTTATCAAAGCAATTCTTCTACCTTTAAGGCTACTATCACGATCATTCACGTTCGTGTGGCTTCCCTCTGAATCTATACCACAATATTAAGGCTAACTTTTTATCACAGGTACGCGATTAGAACATTGATTTAATATATTTATTTTGCCACTAACATTCATATATCTTTACCATAGCATTTAGTACAAGTTCAATTAAGCAATGATTTCCAAATTTACTCATAGCTACATATATATCAGATTGCACATCACTTATCATCGGGAGCTCGACTTTACTCATCAATTTTTAACCAATTACATTTATAAAGCGGATAGTTCACTTAATTATTACATCTCGCCCTTGCAATTATAAGATCAAAATATCTTGAATTTAAGATGTAAAAGCTCCCTCCTAGAGCATATCCAAAAATCCTCATGCTCTGAATCCCATGTCATGACCCAATTCCCGGGCCATGACCGGCGCAAGGACCTAATGAGCATAGCTCACTAAGCCCAAGCAAGCCTATTTTCACTTACTTTATTCCATACATGCTCGTATGAGGCATCCACACGTAATGCACCAGTGTGCATACAATGCCAATTAACAATGGCATATCCAATCATACATACATACACACACCTTTTCCCGAGTGTGAACACAGCCAAATCACAATGGCATTATCAATCACAATATACATGCACTATTCCAGTCATGTATTTAGCAATTTACATTGCTTACACATTTACATTCATACCAGTCAAATATAAACTTTGACAGTGTACATTACATGTACATAACCACCATACAAAAGCCCATGACTTCCAGCGGAGACATTTACAATAAAAGGTATCATTATCGAATGCCAGATACATACCCAGGAGATGCTCTACGGGGACTCTTCGATTTAGGGTCCAACAGTCTCCTAATCTGAAAACATGAATTTTTGAAAACGGTGAGTACAAAACTCAATGAGTGAATATTAGAAGGGAACAAGCAATCTCGACCAGGAAATTTAACAATCATGATGCACTGGTTGAAAATAGGCCATTTTTTTTCTATCTAACTGCTATTTCAAACCCTTTTTGCCTCACCTAGGATTTTATTACGTATTCAAGCATTAAACATCCTTGAATTTACACTAATCATTCTATCAAAGTAGTAAATCGACGGTTGTTTGCAAACCGTCACATAATAAGGGTTTCACAACCCGTACAATTCATATATGCATATGTACCACGTACAATTTAATTCACCAATCATTCTATCTCATTCATTGTCCCATCTTTTCCTCCACTCTGCTATACTCTCAACTCATACATCATTACCGGCATTGCACTTCCCACTCCGCACATGCACGGTAGTAATTATCACAACATTTATCATTAGACCGGCATTGCACTTCCCACTCCGCACATGCACGGTCGTAATTATCACACTCTTTATCATTCAACCGACATTGCACTTCCCACTCCGCACATGCACAGTTGCATCAATTTCATCATAATTTATTAATAATGCATATCAGCATAATACAAGGGTACACAGATTCAGAACACTCAATTTCACATAATTTCTCAATAATACATGTAGGCATCATGTTGATATACACAGATGCATCGCAATCATATTTAACGTCACTGAAATATTTTCACCTTCAATTTCAAACAATTCGCATACCATACAATCACATATATACATAAAAACATTTATCTGAGCACTTGCAGGCGTTACGTATCGTCGTCCCTGCAAGCCCCTAGACAGCGAATCACGCTTCACCAAAGTTCATGCGTGATAATTTCCAGAAATCGTGGGCGTTACGTATCGTCATCCCCACTTTGCACACCATTATTGGCATGTGCATTTCCCACTTCGCACGTGCACGATTATATCGAATTCACGTAAATTTCTTAGCCATACATATAAGCATTATATAGATGAGCAATATTCAACACAATTAAACATCAATACATCTCACATATTTACACATATATGACAGCACAATTTCATGCCTTCATGCATACCACAATTCATCACATAATTTTCATGCTTTCATACATACCGCGTAATTTTATGCCTTCATGCATAACACAATTTACCACATAAAAATCATTTTTATCAAGGGCTTGTTCCCGGCACGTGTTTTAAAAAAAACTTTGGATAAATCATTTAATTATCCTAATCAATACAATGTGCATTTCCTAATAATTTTGAAATGCAAATTCACTCACCGTCTCACAAATCCGGATTCCGGATGCTCTCGGATTAAAAATCCTCAATCACAATTCCCTTGCCTTTCTTGGACTTCTCACCACCTTTTTCACTTGATTTCTCCTTGAAATCACACTTTGTCTTGAATTTTCACCTAGGTTTTATGTTTTTTCTCCTTTGTTCTTCTTTTCTTCCCTTCAATCGGTTTTTGTCCAGAATTTAGAGAGTGAAAATGAGGGTTAAGGCTGATTTTTATGGCCTTTATAATAAAATAAACAAGTTGCCACATGCATTATGCCATTGGCTCATTTTCTTTACTTTTTGACTTTTCTTCTCATTCTTTTTCCACCACTTGATTAATCAAGTCCAAATCTGATTCAAAGATGATCATGGCTGGAAAAATTTATTCTGGTAGTGAAAAATTACGGTTTTGCCCCCGGGATGGTAAAATTATGATTTTGCCCCTATATTCCGAAATGTACCAGAATTTTATTATTTTCACTGTCCAACCTCAAATAACACTAATATTAATCCATATTAACCAAATGGGACAAAATCCTTTCAAAAAAATTCCCGTTTAATCCTCCGGTGGCAAAATTACCATTTTACCATTGTGTTCCAAAAACACTGGGAATCACCATTTTTACACTGCTAAACATCATTTTATAATCCAATAATCATAACTGTATTTCATAAAAATTATTTTTGGTCCAATGTGATCAAATCTTGGTTAAAAATCTCCATAAATCAACAAATGAGAAAATGACCGTTTTGTCCCTAATCGGTCAATTTTCCCGACTGACTCCAAACTGGACCTTGAACTCCGAATCACTATTCTGAGCTATTCTGTGGGTTTCAAAATTTTGAAATTCCTCTTAGAATTTCTATTTAAGCTCAATTTAACTTAATTGTACCACTATGTACAATACTGGCTTTTAACAACTGGGACAGGGTCTCACATCCCACCTTTCTCGTTATCCATAACTGACCGTCTTTCTTGTCTTATAACTCCAACAGTTTATTAACCTCCAGTACAAAAGATCACGAAAGTAGTTCATCTTTCTCTACACTTATACTCACAATCCTTATTAATCAAAAATTTATCTTTCTCAAGTTCTTTCATTTATCTCCAACGGGCCAGATTTGTATTAGATTATCTTCTCATAATGTTATGGCATCATTTTATAATTCCCTCTACACTCAAGTTTACAATCTTTGACTTAATCACGTTAATTTGTAGTCATTTCATAGTACTGCAAAATATCTTCATTGTTAGATCTGGTAATTGCTTGAATCATTAATGACTTTCCACGTCAATCTTCAATAATTATTTAAGGTGATCAACCATGCCACTAAGATAAATATCTTTCCTTAACAATTATATTACCAGTCCACTTCTGTCCTACCAAAAGGATTTCCATATACATCTAGTCATTTAAACAACTACTTTATAATCCATTCTAGTCATACACTTTAAAAGTCAAACTCATAACTTCTTTGTACATATAACTATTATTTCCTTTACACTACCTCTGTCTAAGGTTAAAGTAGTACAAAATCTAACGATACTATTAAGTATCATTAAGATCATCCTCTTCCGAGTCCTCTTCTATCTCTTGAGACTTATCTTTATTATCTCTAATCCAAACCTGTTGTATCCTCCTACATTCCTCATCACTCACGGGTGCAGCATTTCTTCTGCAATCGGAAGGAAAATGTCATACAACAGACACCTTCCTAGGACGATACCTTTCTTCAGCTATCATCACTTTCTCTCTTTCTTTAGCATATACCTCAGACTCTTTCAAGAAGAAATTTTTTACACTTATTTTAAGGTCATTACTATCTTCACTTTCAATGGTCTCACTAGTGTCGAGGCTTTTCTTTTCATGAAGCCACCTTTCCAAATCTGGTGGGGTCCTAGACGAATCACTTTTTGGATTACTTGGTTCAGAGCACCATCGGCTCCCAACCGTGGAATCTAGTGATCCCTCGCTAACACTATGAGAGACATCAGGGTTACCATCTCTCCTAGACATGGTGTGTGTATAATTAGCGTGCCTCAAAACCTATACGCAACCAACAGTAATTACTTACTTGTTTATGTATCACAAAATCCAGTAGGTTTCTATATGCAGATGCGTACATTCTATTCAATCTAATCTAACTTAACGTGGACCACACTAACACTGTAGTTTTTAAAACAACTTTAAAACCAAAAGCCCTGATACCACCTGAATTGTCACGACCCGGTACTCTCCTCGAGCCAGTGACAACCGCCGTAATGTCCCGATAGACACTTGTAACGACCCCCCCTAGATCGCTACTGGCATTCGAGACTTTCAAGGTGTCCCACCAAGTCCCGAACAAGCCTCATATGACTTTTCAACCATTCCCTGTACACTTGCAATAAACTGCATAAATTTTACGTTAATCACATATATACACGTGTACTTGGATTTAAAATCAAGCACAATCAATTCACTTTTACGTTAAGACATGATATTACAATTAACTACGTTGAGTTCGAAATCTCCACTTTCATTAATCCAAAAATCAATAATTGCCACCTACAACTCCAGAGTATTACAACTTGACCTCTATCAGCGGAGTGATTCTTAAACGAGTTGAAAATTATCTTTACCCAAATCTGTGGTAGACCGTGCTCACTGATAGTTTCACATTAGACTAGTCCCTGTCTGCAAAAGGGGAAAATAAGAGGGTGTGAGTCTCATAGACTCAGTGATAATCATCGACTCAGTGAGCAGGCGAGAAGGGGAAACAACAAACGGATAGATCAGTTCTAAATCCAAGAGTAGGCATAGAAAAATATTTCATTAAATAGAGAGATATTGTATGCCTTGCAAATCTAAAACAGTGTAGCTCAAGAATATGTATATATATCTCACTTATCAATTATTAATAAAAATTTATGTGCCAACGACACGCGATGTATGCTAAGACAATAAACGAGCGAATCTCGTTCTCGAATAACTTAGTACAGCCCTTAGGCTTGTTCTCGGGTGTTGTTATCTACCCGTAGGAGCTGCCCACGTCACCAAATTAAATCGGGGCTTCAGGTCCCCCTTTATCTACTCGTGGGAACTACCCACGTCACCAAATTAAATCGGGGCTTCAGGTCCCCCTTTATCTACTCGTGGGAACTACCCACGTCACCAAAATAAATCGGGGCTTCAGGTCCCCCTTTATCTACTCGTGGGAACTACCCACGTCGCCAAAATAAATCGGGGCTTCAGGTCCCCCTTTACCTACTCGTGCATAAAATATTTCAATCATTTAAATCATAATATATCTGCCAAATCAACGTATATAAAAAAACTAATCAATTATTATCGTATCTCGAAAACAGTGTAGTGGCCACTGGCCTAAGCAGTACACAAATTGCAAGGCATTATTTGAAGTGAAATCAGTCGAAGATTTGTTTCCCCATATTTTAAAAAAAATCATATATATACTGTACTACATATTATCGAAAATCCAGATTTTTAAAATTTTCAGATTCACAAACAACTTAATTTTTCTACCAGCTCATGCTATCCACAATATCATCAACTATCAACACAATTTATATAATATTATAAAAATATAATATTTTTAAAATTTAGCACCCACTCACCTCAAAATAGCGGGATGCTCTTCGCTATTGATTCGTGCGTGCACCTAATTTAATTTAATTTTTAAATTTTTTTTTCTTTTCCTTTTTTTTGATCTGCTTCGTTCCTTCCTTTTCTTCTTCTTCCTTTCTCCCGATCTGCTTCTCTCTCTCTCTCTCTCCCTTTTTTTTTTCCTTTCTTTCCTCCCGACGTTGCTCTTTCACCACTTTTTCTTCTTTTTCCCTATTTTTCTTCTTTTTCTTTCTTCTTCCTTCCTCCTTTCTCCCGATCTGCTTCTCTCTTTCTCTCTCTTTTTTTTTTCTTCCTTTCTTTCCTCCCGGCGCTGCTCTTTCTCCCCTTTTTCTGCTTCTTCCCTCTTTTTCTTCTCTTTCTTTCTTCTTTCTTCCCTCTTTCTCCCGACGCTGCTCTTTCTTCTCTCTCCTTATTCTTCTTTTTCCCTCTTTTTCTTCCTTTCCTTCATTTGTCTTTTTCTTTCTTTTGTCTTTATCCTTCCTCCCTTTGTTGACCGAGCCTCCCTCCCTTTTTCTTCTTTTTTTTTTTCTTTCCCGCATGGGATGTTACAAACTCCCCCACTTATAATAAATTCGTCCTCGAATTTCAATAGCAAAGAAGCACTTATCCACACATTCAATCCTCAAACAGTTGTGGATACCCTGTTTGCATTTCTTTTTCTAGTTCTCAAATTTCTTCTTTCACTGGATAGTTTTTGCCATAATACTTTCACTAAGGTGATGTCTTCATGGCGAAGCCATTTAACTTGACAATTTAATATAGCTACAAGCTACCCTTGGAATTCCAACCCATGTTCTAACAATACCATATCATGTCTTATCACATGCGAAAGGTCTCGGACATATTTTCTTAGCGTGGATACATGAAACACTGAATTGACTCCTTCGAGATCCGATGGTAATGCCAACCGATAAGCAGCAATACCTTCCCGTCCCAATATTTCAAACGGGCCAATATATCGAAACCTGAGTTTCCCTTTTTGTCTTTCTTATTTCTGATATTTTTTAATTATCTTTCTATTTCACTCCCATAGATCATATTTAGTCCATGAACATTAGATCATAATCAACTTCCAAATTATTTTTGAACCCTTAAGTTATCATTCACTTACATCCTACCACACTTTATTCTTGATATATACCTAAGTACTTCTTACCATCACTACAATTATCCACTTCTAACCTGTTTCTTTCCTCTTGTAACTACATAATCCATGATTTAATCATCAGGTTTGGTAGCAAGTTACCACTACTACATTATATCAATGTGCATTTAAAATACACCAAAGTAATATCAGTCATCGTCCTTGGCACATATAGTTGGGTATTTTACTTTCAAAACTTTTATGCATTTTCGATTATTTGTGCACTTATTTGTTCCTTAGCCCTTTAAACAATTTGGTCTATGAACATGTATTCATCCTCCAAGAAATTTAATAGTATTCACTTTTGTTCATACTTCCGATTATGTTCATAGATTTTAATACACCACATAATTAACCTTGTCTTATCACCAGTATCTTTCTCTTCGACTATATCATAATAAAATTATAGATCTTCCCAACGATTCTATAAGCTCATTTTGTTGTTATGCCCACCTCAATTTCCTTCATTCACAATTCCTCTATTGGTATTGGTGTTTCTTTAGATCTTTGAGCGCATATTTAGTCCACTCAATACTCCTCTTAATTCATCACATTGCAGAATATCTTAGTAACTTTCCAACTCTTTTTTTTTTTTTACATGTCATGATATATATAAATCAATAAGGAAAACTTTCAATTCATGTATCGTTCTTCTAATCATTTAAATCTCCACATAACAACGTCCAATACCAAGATCAACGACCTGAATTATTTTGTATGTTCATTCTTCATACTTTCCACACCTTGCTCATGTGTCTAGCGCATGAGACGTTCTTACTGCCGTGGTGCTAGATAGTTAACATTGTGGCAGTGCAACTATTGAAAATTTCTTCCCCCATGTTCATAATCATTTCTAATAATGCATGTTATGTCCACTAGTATTTTATAGCACCATCTATGCAACCTATCAAGAACATTGTGTTCAAATTGCTAAGAATGATTCTTTATTTCCACCGAAGACATGAGTAACTCCACATATACATAAATACATCCATTTAATTGTCAACTTCTATTATCATGTATAGAACCTCTTCTTACTTTTCTTAATTTTGACATATCTATTTCACATTTCACCTATTGTGGTATGCCTAGATTATCCACTTTATGCTTATATCTCTTAGTCTATAACCATATATATTTCTAAAATTTTCAACTTCAAGTAATCTTAGGCATAACCAGTTCAATAAACCACTTATAATACTGACATAACCACCCAATTAAGTTTAAAATCATTTATTCTCACATTTAATCAAACCATATCACCCTCGTTCTCTAAGTATTGGTAACATAATTCAACCTTTGCCTACCCTTATCAGGCACTTTACTGGGTAATTACTCAAAATAAAATTAAAACTGGTGAGGGCAACTCGTTTCACAATTTATGCCTTGCATCTATCAGTATATCGAGACCACAACCTTATCGAGTTTACATAATGGCGAGATAATCGTTGCTTTAAATCGGTATTTCCAAGCACCCTTATAATTGCAACACATTTTTATACCTACGTGACTTATCAGTCACGAGCCCGAACTTGATTGTATAGCCATTTGCTTTTAAGCTTCAATGTTTTCACATTGTGAGAACTCTTTCAAATTTTCTCACAAAAGGGTTCACGAAGTGGATACAAGCCCATAACTTATAGTTTAATGCCTAAAGTAGTGAATACTTTCCCATCATTAAAGTTCTACTTTAATTTACCAATCCCAGCTCCTTTGCACTTTCATCAATACATGGCTTAGTTACTCACGAGCTTCTCATGGTCATCCCATTTTGACCCCTTATAGCAATTTAACTAATATATTCTCTTATGCTTTTCAATGTACCTCCCAAAACACTTAAACACATCATTTGATAGAATTCAGTTGAGGACTTAAACAATCAAAAGCTTACCTCTGAAGCCATTCATAACTTTAACAATTCAACGCATGCTCAATAACATTTTAGCTCCTTAACCCCATTGGACATTATTTTAAAATCTACCAAGGTGTCCGTGTTCTCAATTCGGACCCTACCAACTAGCTTAGTGTATTTACATTGATTATCCTTAAGCTAATTTGTATACTTATAATTATAAACCATAATAGTCCGAATCAAACATTGGGATTTCACCGTCACTTAATTAAAATCCAAACCATCTCCCTCTAAGCTGTTATGCATATATTCAATACCTATCCACATATAAACTATTTCAGAAGTTTGACACCATTCATATATGGGCAGGGTAAGTTAATTAACACCGTGCACTCACTTTCGTGCACGTAAGTATCAGTTACTCTTCCCTTAATGCTTAAATTTATAAACTTCGAGTGAATCTCAACAATCATTATTTATTCCTATCAAATATACCTCATAGTTGTCCATTTCTTCCCATTGACAATCATGGTTCAAATTTTAATTCTACCAATTGAATGAGTTGCTCACGAACCTATTAGTCCAACTTCACTTTCTTCCACCTTTAGTCGGAGGGATATATCATTACATCAACTTTTTATCAAGAGCATTTACTTAAAATCTTTCCAACAGTAGCTTATGTCTCGAGTGGCATCTCAAACCTAGACTACGGCGCTACACATAACTTTTATTTAACGTTAATAGAAGGCAAGTTACTAAGAATAGGAGTTTATATAGCCTCCTGTTTATGACTTGTGCTGCAGTCACAACCCATAAACAAGACTCTACATTAGCTCCAACAACTCCGCTGATTAACACAAGAATCCCTAAGACTCGACTAAACCTAGGGCTCTGATACCAACACTGTAACGACCCCCCCTAGATCGCTACTGGCATTCGAGACTTTCAAGGTGTCCCACCAAGTCCCGAACAAGCCTCATATGACTTTTCAACCATTCCCTGTACACTTGCAATAAACTGCATAAATTTTACGTTAATCACATATATACACGTGTACTTGGATTTAAAATCAAGCACAATCAATTCACTTTTACGTTAAGACATGATATTACAATTAACTACGTTGAGTTCGAAATCTCCACTTTCATTAATCCAAAAATCAATAATTGCCACCTACAACTCCAGAGTATTACAACTTGACCTCTATCAGCGGAGTGATTCTTAAACGAGTTGAAAATTATCTTTACCCAAATCTGTGGTAGACCGTGCTCACTGATAGTTTCACGTTAGACTAGTCCCTGTCTGCAAAAGGGGAAAATAAGAGGGTGTGAGTCTCATAGACTCAGTGATAATCATCGACTCAGTGAGCAGGCGAGAAGGGGAAACAACAAACGGATAGATCAGTTCTAAATCCAAGAGTAGGCATAGAAAAATATTTCATTAAATAGAGAGATATTGTATGCCTTGCAAATCTAAAACAGTGTAGCTCAAGAATATGTATATATATCTCACTTATCAATTATTAATAAAAATTTATGTGCCAACGACACGCGATGTATGCTAAGACAATAAACGAGCGAATCTCGTTCTCGAATAACTTAGTACAGCCCTTAGGCTTGTTCTCGGGTGTTGTTATCTACCCGTAGGAGCTGCCCACGTCACCAAATTAAATCGGGGCTTCAGGTCCCCCTTTATCTACTCGTGGGAACTACCCACGTCACCAAATTAAATCGGGGCTTCAGGTCCCCCTTTATCTACTCGTGGGAACTACCCACGTCACCAAAATAAATCGGGGCTTCAGGTCCCCCTTTATCTACTCGTGGGAACTACCCACGTCGCCAAAATAAATCGGGGCTTCAGGTCCCCCTTTACCTACTCGTGCATAAAATATTTCAATCATTTAAATCATAATATATCTGCCAAATCAACGTATATAAAAAAACTAATCAATTATTATCGTATCTCGAAAACAGTGTAATGGCCACTGGCCTAAGCAGTACACAAATTGCAAGGCATTATTTGAAGTGAAATCAGTCGAAGATTTGTTTCCCCATATTTTAAAAAAAATCATATATATACTGTACTACATATTATCGAAAATCCAGATTTTTAAAATTTTCAGATTCACAAACAACTTAATTTTTCTACCAGCTCATGCTATCCACAATATCATCAACTATCAACACAATTTATATAATATTATAAAAATATAATATTTTTAAAATTTAGCACCCACTCACCTCAAAATAGCGGGATGCTCTTCGCTATTGATTCGTGCGTGCACCTAATTTAATTTAATTTTTAAATTTTTTTTTCTTTTCCTTTTTTTTGATCTGCTTCGTTCCTTCCTTTTCTTCTTCTTCCTTTCTCCCGATCTGCTTCTCTCTCTCTCTCTCTCCTTTTTTTTTTTCCTTTCTTTCCTCCCGACGTTGCTCTTTCACCACTTTTTCTTCTTTTTCCCTATTTTTCTTCTTTTTCTTTCTTCTTCCTTCCTCCTTTCTCCCGATCTGCTTCTCTCTTTCTCTCTCTTTTTTTTTTCTTCCTTTCTTTCCTCCCGGCGCTGCTCTTTCTCCCCTTTTTCTGCTTCTTCCCTCTTTTTCTTCTCTTTCTTTCTTCTTTCTTCCCTCTTTCTCCCGACGCTGCTCTTTCTTCTCTCTCCTTATTCTTCTTTTTCCCTCTTTTTCTTCCTTTCCTTCATTTGTCTTTTTCTTTCTTTTGTCTTTATCCTTCCTCCCTTTGTTGACCGAGCCTCCCTCCCTTTTTCTTCTTTTTTTTTTTCTTTCCCGCATGGGATGTTACAACACTTATTACCCGGAATGCCAATCGAGACCTCGCAAGACTTAACATCAATTTTCGCACTTCCCCTGTGAGCAATAGTTACTAAATATCATATTTTAAATGATCATAAGTCATTTCCACATCAAAGCAATAAAAAAATATTTTCTGTCTCACAGGGGCATTTTTATCATTTTTTCTAAAAATTTTGAAACTCGCTCAAAATATCATACATATGGGAAAAATACACATTTCATAACTAAAACTAAGTTTTTATGTCTAAAACATTCATTTAGAGTGAAATTCCAGCTTTTAGAATAAAATAAAAATATTAAATAAAATATTCTATTTTCTTATAAAGCAATATTTTTAGAACTCTACGTAAATAATTTTTGGGATGTAAAGGTAAAATAAATTCATACATACAGTAATACAGATAACCAGAGTATGTAATTTAATTTACAATGACATGTGGGCCCCCGAATGACTAAAAGTAATGAAGGCTATGAACCTACGATTTGTGAGGATGCAAGTCCAACTATAGCCCTCAACGAAATCTACTATCTACAAACTATCCTGAGCTTGAAATGGGTGAAAAGGAGGGTAGTGATATTATATAATCCCAGTGAGTAAACAAATATCATCTAAAATATCTGAAGCCGAGTAAATTGAGACAAATTTAAAATATTCCATCCCCATATGTGTTTCATAACATGAATATTTATTTCATTCAAATAATCAACAGGCTTATGAATTTCTTAAAAGCTTGGCTCCTGCCAAAACTAGTACTCGATGATGCCTTGCGTAGAGGCATCCATCTGAGTCAGCCAAGGCTGTTAAAAGTCATGTACGCATAAAACATGTTTTTATTTTGCAAACATAGTTGTTCCTTGGCGTTAGCTGAGTCTCACCCTCACGTGGTGATTCGGCGTGAAGTGCACTCAAACTTCACCTCAAGAGTTACCCTACGCACCTCTCCAACCGAGGTAAGAATATAACTGGATTCCATGCCCCTCTAATAGGCTAGTCCACAGAACCCGCCACTGCAGTGACCAATCTATAACCCACCAATTCAATAAAAGTTCAATAGCATGACATGGCAATTATATCATTATCCAGCCTATTAAGGCAAAACAAACAGTGCATAAATTTTCACACAAATACCAATTCAGCCATTCATGCCAATATTGCCATAAGCCATTCAATTCAAATCATAATTTACAACACAAGTAGTCTCCAACCACTCCATTTTCAAAGCCATCATTTAGTTTCAAGACAGTTTTATATCATCATTTCATTTAATAACATTTTTCTTATAAAACATAAAGATTTACCCTTTAAACTCATTTTTCCATAAAATCACAAAAAAACAAATTAGAAGTTACTTTAGATAATCAAGATGATGATAAGGTTACTCACTGTAATGGGAATCGAGTTCGGAATACTCCGATTCTTGATCCTCTGGTACTACCTCTTTACTCTTGCCAGAATGCTCACCACCAAGACATAATGCACAATAAGCAATTTGCTACATTTGTGCTAAACCGTTATAAAACCAATTCAAGCTCTATACTAATGCATGAAATGGGATGTGAAATACTCGGGTAACCATCTAAATACGGTGTTCAATATAAGTTCAATTGTGTACCTAAATAAAATGGTATTGGCTTAATTCGATCTATCACCCGATTAATTGGCCAATACGTCCAATTCAATTCCAAACAATTCCATTTCTCTCCCAATACTCCAAATCATTAAATACAATTTAAATAACTTGAAATATGGCAAAATCATCCTCACATTTTCTCTTGGAAAATTCGGCCATGGAGGGTTCACTAACAATATAATTTTTCATGCTTGATTCTCACACCATAAATCATTAAATTCTAACTAAATAACATAAGATATCACAAGATTCATCTTCAATATTTTCTTTATGAAATTCAGCCATGGTGGGTGGGTGAAGATCATATGATTTTTCTTACTTGTTTCCATTCCAATCATGATAAATTAACTAAAAACACCAAAATACCATAAAATCTATCTAAAACCATCATCAAATTCTCTCTCCTTAGGTTCGGCCAGTACAATATCCTTCATGATATCTTGTGATTCAACCATGGAAAATGCAAAATAATGCATAGGAAAGGTAGATCACAAGTTAAAATTAAGAAGTTTTACCTTTAATCACTTGTTTCCTTGAAATCCAACACTTTCTCTTGAATTTTTCCTTCCTAGGGTTTGTTCTTCCTTTTCTACTTTTTGTTCTTCACTTGCCCGGCCATATGAATGAGTTTGGGAGAGTTTAAATTGGCTTTATAAAGGAAAGTATGAAATGAACATAAACTTGCCATGTGTCACCATATAATTGAACCATGTATAAATACTTAGTAATTAAGCAATTTCTCTCCACCACACATAATTATCCACGGTATAAAATGAAATTCATGGGCTTGACAAGTGTTGGGTAGTGTAAAGTTCTACTTTTGCCCTTTGGCGGCAAAATGACTATTTTGCCCTTATACTCGGAAAAACATCGAAATTAAAATTCTTCACTTCTCAAATTCAAATTATGTTCTAAATAGTCAATCTTGGTCAAAAAAACCTCTTCCAACATTCCAATTTTAACTTCGGGTGTTTAAATGACCATTTTGCCCCTACGTTATAAAAATTTCAATTTAACTCTAAATCAGTCATCGAACTCCGAATCACCAAATTAAGTTATTCTGGGATTTTAAAAATTCTCAATTTCATCTTAAAATCTCTATTTGGACTAGTTCGAAGCTTAATTTAACTTAGTTATACCAGTAAGTATAATACCAACTTTTAATGCTTTTCCAAAGCATCCACGTATACAAGCATGCTTTCTAATGTATAAATGGCATAATAAATATATTGTAGGGCCGAGCTTGACAATGTTACTAAATAATTTATTATATCATAAATAAATAAAATACCCATTAAAATATAATATATGAAATCATTAATTGATGCAACAATTTATTTATTAATAAATAAGTATTAAAATTGGTTTTTAAGAGTATATCCTAACAATCTCTCACTTGCACTTAAAATCAATCATACACATATTTTACATGAAACACTAAACAATAATACTTAGTTCAATTCAGATATTTCAATATATGTTTCACTGTTATCCAATGTTAAAGAACTGGATTAGATTGGTGTTAGAGTCTACTTTTAGGTTGGAAGTAGGGGTCCATCATATAAAGTTATGTAAACCGGATAATAAATGGATGAAAGCATGTTCTTGTTTATTGTACCAGGAGTCATTGATTAATTAATAAAGAATAACATTACTATAAAACAACAATAAGTATTGAATGAATGTTTTCACAAAACATATCTCCATTTTGAATTAGCATAACTAGTTTTCTGTTTCTTACAAAAGCCTTCTATCACTTAACATTTACTGCAAACACCATACGCACAGAATATGAACCACCAGACCATGTTAGAGACCCAAAATTATATCCAGTAGAAGCTCCCCTGCCATCGAATGACACTCTGAAAGGAACCCTTCTTACATTCTCAACGAAAGTAATATTTTTAGGCAAAACTTTGACTTTCAATCCCAAAGGAGCCTGCACAGTCGCAGTATATGTGACATTTAGGGGTCCAACGTTTGTTACACTTCTTGTAATAGTTCGGAAACCCCTAGTTTTGTCTAGTCTACTTATAGAGATTGATGGATAGTTGATACTGGAAATAAGATTGTCAGACGATTTTCTTGGACATTTGAAGTTTGTCTTGGCCATGGATCGGATTGTTTTCTCTGAGGAGTCACTATAACAAAGAAATTTAAGATAATCTTCACTCGTGGTTTCGAAGACCAATCCCGGATTAAGGGCTTTAAGTGGGCTTATTTCTCCAACTTCCGTTTCATGTGGAGTGGCGAAGGAACCTGAACTATTTGTTAATGGTTTCCCCATGTTATCATATACAGTTGCTGCATATAGGAAAAAAAATAAAGAATAATAAGGAACCAATGTAAATACCTGATATTCATTCATGCAACTTCTAGGGAAATGAGATTTGTATAAAGTATTGCTAGTAAAATTAAGAAGCAACATATATATAAATTCACTGATCTCATATGTTATTAGAGCTTAAAAATGCCAACTTTACCAGTCGTCATGAGTGCCGATCTGATCATGGAAGAAGTCCAATTAGGATGCACTGATTTAATAAAGGCAGAAACCCCTGTAACATGTGGACAGGCCATGGATGTTCCAGATTTTATGGCATATTCCAGGGGCTTCTTACCAGTCAAGGCACTCCCTTGTACAACTTTTGGAATCACTGCAGCTAATATGGCGACTCCTGGAGCCATTATATCAGGCTGAAGGGTAAATCCAACATTAAGAAACTTGAAAGCATTAGCACATGCTAGATCTTCACAAACTAATTAATTTCCAATTGTGTAAGGTTTATGGGATAGAGAATGACCTTGAGAATGTTTTCTGCTAGCACACTAGGACCTCTTGATGAAAAATATGCCACCACCGGTGCTGGTCTATATCTTGGGACATCAGCTGTAGGAAGGATGGTTGCAGTTGGATTCCTGTCATATCAAAAAAACAAAGGAAAACTTGGCATCAACATGCCTTTCTTCGAGGCACATTCAATTTTACTAGAAAAAAAGCATATTACGAAAAGGCTTGCATAAGCAAGTTTGAAAGTTGTCTCTTTCATTTAAATTAAGTATTTCAAATTAAGGAAGAGATGAGAACAAGATTATGATCCTAATGATGCTACTTATAAATGTTTTCATTATATTTACAACTCCCAAAATGTTAAGCTGGGAATGGTGCAATTGTTAAAGCAACTAATAAATCGAAATACACAATAATATTATATAGAGGTTTTGGTGTGTTTTTTAGGAGTAATGCATGCTCTTACTTGTTAGAATTGATGTACTTAAGGATCTTATATCCTGTAGCACTACCAACTTCGGTGAATGGAAATGCTCCTGAATCAAAAGGAGCAACTTTTGCATTCTCATTGATCAAGATCAATCCTTTGGCTTGTGCATCTTCCGCTACTAATTTCTTGATTTCTCTCGATACAATTGGGAAACTGTCAACACAAATTATGACCTTGCCCTTAACCTTTTCCGGATCTAAAGATCCAGGATAGCAACTCCTGCAATCAATATAGAAAGGATTGATCTTAACTATTATTACTAGCTATAAAACTTGTTCACAATGTGTTAATCAGTATTTTCATCAATATTGCTGTCACAGTAAGACAATATATATTTTGTTGTAGTCAACTTTACCATATAATGGTATCAAAATACCTTGCCTCTGAAATTGGGCTAAACTCAGCAGCAATGTCCTTTCCATATGCAAGAGGATAGGTCTCTGAGCGGGTGAGGTTTGAGAAATTGATGGCAGACCCCTTTCAACACAGGAGCATGAAAACTAATGAATTCTTATATATAATGAGAAGCAAAATATAAATATAATTAGTTAACTTTTCTTAATAAACTATATATATATATATATATCTTACTTGGAAGGTTCTTCCATTTCCTAGAAGCACTGTAGATTGGAAATCCCTATCAATATTAGAAGCTGCAACAGTAAAAATCCACGGTGCTGCATTAATAATAGTGAAAGGATCAGGCCCTTCATTGCCTCCTGAACAAACAACCATGACCCCCATCTGCTCCGCATGGAATGCTCCAATAGCAATGGGGTCTTTCAGGTAATCAGATTGCAACAGAGAGCTCATCCCAATAGAAATGGAGATAATGTCAACACCGTCCTTAATTGCATCATCAATTGCCTTCAATGTGGTGGAACTAGGACAACCATCTTCGGAACATACCTTATACATTGCAATCCTGGCATTGGGGGAACCGCCTCTGGCAGTCCCTTGAGCCAAGCCATTGTAACTAGCATTGTCGACTTGTGCACCAGCTGCAGTGGATGCAGTGTGTGTCCCATGCCCTACAGTATCCCTTGGAGACTTGTCAACTCTCATTTGTGTGGTCTTGTTACCATTGGATGTGTGCGGAACATTGTAGTACCTTGCTCCAATCAACTTCCTACAATTACAAATAATTCAAAATATCATATACACATTGTTTAAAATTACCTTATATACATATATATATATATGTATATATATTAATGCAATTCCTTTTGTTAAATTGATTGGCTGAAAACATTTGTAGTTCACCTGTTACAATTAGACTTTTTGAAGTCAGGTCCCTCCATGCAAACTCCTTTCCATCTTGTAGGTATTTCTCCCATTCCTTCATCTCTGAAACTTGGAGACTCAGGCCAAATCCCTAGAAAGAAGAGCAAGCACTACCATTAAGGAAAATGGCAAACAATTAGACATACTAACCTCATAATAAGAGATCAAGGAGTCAGTTGTAATATAAGGTTTAAGGAAGTTAAACCACATTGTAAAATCAAATCTTTAATACAAAATTATTGAACCACATCCTTTGTGTCCTTTAATTTCTTTACTTTGTACTACTTTTATTAATCAACTTTTTCCCTGGATTTCGCAATCTGAATTCTCAAAACATCAAATTTGAGTCCCTATCACAAGGATTCAGTATTTATCACTCACTCAAGGCAGGTACGGAGGAAGGGAAAAAGTTAAAAGGGGCCTAATCACTTTAGGTTAAAAACAATTAATTTGATGTTATTTATTTTTATGTTAAAAATAAATAAATAAACTCAAAATTTATTTTGCATAGAAATTATTGTAGTCACCTTTGTTCTACCAATAGCCAAAATAAAAAATAATCATGCAAGAATATAATTTTATGGAACAGGGCAATCAATTTGATGATAAGTTCTTTTTTTTCTCGGCAAGAAAGATATTAGTATTTCATTTTATATATTTTCAGAATTTTATTTTTATATTTTTTTTAAAAAATAAAAAACCAACAAAATCATGTAAAAATGAAATTTTAATATTGGACATCGGAGAAACCAAACAAACTCTGTAAAAAGAAAAGAGTATTATTAAAACTAAAAAAAATTATGCATCGGATAAATTGAAAAGTAATTAATATTTGTTTTTATTTTATGAATAAAATACTTAAAGGGCAAGTTTGAAAAGCTTAAACAAATTAAAAATTTTGAGAATAGTAAAGTGAGTCTAGTAAAACTTGACAAGGATATTGAAGAAAACTTGATTGGTTACTACGTTGAAGGCAAAGTTTTGATATCAAATTATTTCTTAAGTTCAATAAAATTTTTATATTTTTATTTTAAATCAAATAAATATTTATGATTAACAGTTGATCATATCATGGTAAATGACGATGTGGCATGATAATATGATTACATGATATTTTCACTTTTTATATCAATATTATATTAACATTACATAAATATAAAATGGTAAATAGTATTTTGATTAATAATAATTAATCAACCGTTAATCATAAAAGACTTATTTAATTTAGAATAAAATATAAATTTTTAATTGAACATAATAAAAAATAAATATTTATTTAAATTCATTTAAATAATTCATAAATTTTTACTTTAAAAAAACAAACTCACAAGAAAAAAAAAAAAAGAAAAGAAAAGCAAATGACAAAGAGAAGGTTTGGTGTCGGATTTGTGGTGTTGAAATGATTGTGCTATTGATATAATAAGTTAAAGGAGAGTGGTCTCTTCAGAAATGATCATTGGAGTGTAGAGACCCACTCCTGTGAAAATCTCCATCCTTTTTCTTTTGTCTTGTGTTTGGCCAATGTGTAACATCCCATCCTAAGGATAAGGATGTCCACCATTGGACCAATGCAGCATTATCATCACATCAACGCTTTAACCACCGAAAATGCTTTTGTTATTTATACAAAAGTGCTAAAATTTCCCATGCAATGCATTACTATCCTTTTGGGGATTGCTGTATATCCATATTTTGTCTTTCAAATCCAACATAAAAATAAACCAACTTTCTCTCAAACCAATGAACAAAATAACAAAAAGGTCTGATTTAAATTATAAAATAATAAAAAGCAGCAATTTGCCTTTTTATTAGCTCTTTTTTATTTTTAAAAAATAAAAAATTATGATTAATTATAAAATAATTAAAATATTTTTAATTTTAAAAATTATTTCTACTTAATTGTCATTTATCTTATTATGTATATTAATAATTAACATTATGTTAATTAAATTTATTTTTTATTTATTTTAATTATGTTATTGTTAATATAACCAGTTAAGTCTCTTAAAATTTACTTTTACATAATTAATAGAATGAATTATAAAGTGAAATACGAAATTAGCACTTAAGTATTTTGTTTAATGATATGTGTATGCATCTCCTTATTAAAAGCTGGTTTCAAATCTCCATCCTCAAAACATTATACTTAATAAAAAATAAAGTTAAAAATGCATGTAATTTCACGAATCACGTCACTTTTCATAATATAAGCAAAAATGAATATAATTTCATGAATCATATCACTTTTCAAATATTGTAATATTTAATCTTATTTTATTTTATGTAATTAGAAATATTATTTTTATGTTACACATTTTCCATTTTTATTTCTTTTTTTAAATTATAAAATAATAGTACGACATAAATTTTTGTTAATAAAACATATAATCTATTTAAATAACTATATAAGCAAATTGCATTTACCATATAAAAAAATAAAATAATTAGTTTTACTTAGAAGAAAAAAAATTGAAAATCAATTTTAACATTTAAATTATAACTAAAAATAAAACTAATTTTAACATTTACATTGTAATTAATTAGCATTAATTATTCATTTTTATTGTTGATTATAATAAAATTATTGCTGATTGATACGCTTTTAATTTAAAATTTCATATATGATTTTACCCATTATAGAATAATTTAGAACAAATAAAAAAATTAAAATAAAAAAAATGCTCATATTTTCTTCTTTTCCTTTCCTTTTCTTCTCTTTTCTTTGTCTTCTTTAATAAAAGAAAAAGTAAGAAACAAAAAAAGAATTGTTTTTGGTTGCTTAAAATCCAACTTTAATAGTAAATAATATGTTAAATTTTCCTTATGGTAATTTGCATTCACATGGTTTTAGAGTTTAAATTAAAAAAAATAAAATAAAAACAATGAATATGCCTATAAAAGGCATTTGGTCCACAGCTACTACATGGAGCCCTAACAAGCTAGTTGTCTGTATTTCAACTTTTGCGGTGACGACTGCATTGATGTCTATTCAATATGATTTATATCATAGTTGAGAGTTTGAGACACTAGTAATTCATGAATTCAATGGCCATCATAAAACAAAACAGAAGAGAGTAGTACGGAGTAGTAATTAACAAGTTATGATTAGGGTAAGGTACCTCCATCTATCATCCCAATTATGACATCATAACTTGACTTATGCTGGTATGATCCATGGCTGAACCTTGGCGTTGATTGTCCCTCCAAGAAATCCCAAGAACGTGTTGTGTGGAGTTGAAGAACCGAATCAGGGAACACAGATACAACCCCATCATGGCCTGCTTTCCCAATTATATATGTTTAACACAAGTTGAGGTAAAGGCAAAAAAAGGTTCAAACTTGGGTTCTCAGTCATAATAACAAAAAGTATAGTGATAGGCATATATATAAGCGAAAGGCCAAGGGCCAGGGGGACTTACCAGACAACTCAGACGCTTCGTTCTCTGTAAGCATTGCCGAGAATCCTCTCAAGGCATGATTGTAATGATGTATAAGGGATATTCTTTCGCAGTCCTGCCTGGAAATGGATTCAAGAGATAATTAACTACATATTTTTTTAACTGCTACAAATCCCAGTAAGGAAAGCTGGTGATAGACAGAACAACAACCTTGGAATAACTGTGGACAGTAGTTGCAGATGATCTGACTCTGCAGCTTCATCATTCGCTTCAGATGAACTTCCCATATATATGATATAGTGCTGCCAAGAGGGAGAAAAAAATAAAAGCATTTCACTGGGATGTTTTCTAATCATTTCAATCACCCCTATTGCTGCTCTGGATGTTACAGCATTATGGTAGGGGACCAAGAGAAATCCAACTGCCAGCTACCAAACAAATACTTGGAAATTCGATTAGAAACGATTCATTGACATACCTTTGGGATTTGGTTTGATGAAGCTGTAGAGATGAGAAGACATGGAAAGAAAAGAGAAAAGAGTTGCAGCAGAGAAGCCATTACTGATGATGGGGTTGATTAAGGTGGATTTGCAAGGCTGAATTCAATTTATAAGAGGTGGGTAAGCTTGAGAGCTTTTCACACATGGAAACTTGAGCTGAGAGGAAAGCATCTCTGATGATTCTTGAGTTAGGTTTGTTTTAAATAAAGCGGTTGTTCCAGTTACTTTTTTTTTTCCCTTTCTACTGGAACAAGAGAGTCCCTTGGGGGGAAAACAAAAGACAGATCAGAGTTTGAGAGCGAAGGTAATAAACCGTCATAGATAAAAAACCAGGGTCATTTGAGCCTAGTAAAAGCAGAGGCTGCTCTGATCCAATTCTGGATATAAACTTCCGTATGGAGCGGATGTTCTGATTTGAAGATGACCGGTTGGTTCTGATGAAACTCTCTCTCAAGACCATCAAAATTTCTGGGTTTGACGTATATGAACAGCCTTAATATATACTGTTACAAAGCAAGCAGCGACTGGATTTGTGTTTCTGATTGGTAAATCATGCTTGTGTGAAATCCCAACCATCTCGCTCCTGCTCTCTTTTCCAGAAATAATTTGAATTTCCATGGAATATGGCATATGGCATATAGGACCTCTGTTTCTGGTTGCAATGCAATCCCTTCTTTTCCCCAAGGAAGTTCCTGTGGAAATATTAGAGATCCTTTGCTTGGAATAGGACTTTCTAGACTTAGAGGTGCACCTATTCCTTGTTCTAGGACAACTCTGAACTGAAAATAACATAAACCTACAGTCCTGAATTGAATTCCTTAGTCATGACTCAGGAATGCAATCATAACTGAAAAACAAATTCAAGTTTCAGCTGGGGAATGCAATCAGTTTCCATCCCATTTGGACTGAGGAATCCAAGTCAAGAGTGAATTGGATGCTTGAACAAGAACCAAGTTCAGTTATTCTTCCTTTGTGATAGTTAGGTAAACTTTATAATCAAACAGGGAGGTCCTCTTCCAATGTCTTGCACATTATGCCACTTTATTATAAATAAATAAATTTTTAGCAGCACATTTCATTGGTTGATTAAAAGAAAATGGAATAAAGTAACTATTTTGTTTGTGAGAATAAAATAAGATAAGAATAATTATTTTATAATTTATTTTATATAGTATGATTCAAATGTTTAGTTGGTTAAAAAATTACTTAGGAATAGACGAACAAATACTAATTTTTTTTCCTTTACTAAAGAAATAACAATAAATTTATAAGAAAATACAATATATACTTAATTATACTTTAAATGATTAATGAAATTAATAAATCAACATAGAGTTGAACCAAATTTATGCATAATGAGATTCGATGCGAGATTTAATGAATTCAAATTGCGCCTACTTACCATTAATAAAGCCTTATTGACAAAAAATTTACATACTTAATTATACATTAAAGGATTCAATTAATGGATGGTTTGAAGCATTAGTTATGATTAGTTAAGAGTTATTTTAAGAAATTTTTTAATTTACTATACTAATTTTATGAAATTACAAAAAGGACAATGCATTGCATTTGAGCGTTTAATTCGATGGTAAGTAAGTGTGTATAATCTATACTGAAATAACTTATTGTGAATCTCTCTCCTTCCTTCACTTGAAAATTAAAAAAAAAATTCATAATAAAATTATTTTTTATAGTAAAAACTAATTAAGTTGGAGAGTTGTACTGAAAAGGGTTTCTCACAGCAACAAAAGCAGACGTTTCCATGTTCTCCTTAATCATTTTAGAGCCCACCCATGTGCTGATACGTCCAAGCATTGCTATTCTTATTATCTACATGAGTTTTATATATATATATATATATATATATATTTACATGGTACCTCACTTACATTATAATATATAATTTGGTATCCAAACTAAAACAAAATATAGGATTGCCCATCTAAACTTTCAAATGTACATCATGATATAGTTCAAATATTTAAATTTAAAGGTATAATACCTAAAAGAATTTCTAAACTATTTAAGAAAATTTTATAAGTTTTTTTTTATTATATTCAGTCAAATCTAAATGTTTCTTTTCAAAAAAACCATATTCAATCGAAATCATATATTTTTTATTTTAAATCAAATAATCTTTTATTACTAATGGTTGACTCAATGTTGTTAGTCCAAATACCTTCCTTCTATGCCAAGTGAAACTAATGTTACATATTGTATGTTGATGTATTATAATCGATGATGACGTGTTAAACTGATTTGACGTAATTTTATCATCTTAAATCATTTTTCTTTAATACAATAGGCAACAGGTGAGCTACACAAAAAACCAAACGTACTTGTACGTCTCAGTCCTCTTAATCCCCTAATAATGGATTAAAAATCAATTTTTGATTTTTCAGTAATCACTAAAATTTATTTCAAATTAAATTAAATGGGAACTTCAATATTTTCTCCTTTCTGAAAAAAAAAAGACCCCTTAAATTGTAAATAAAATCACAAATGTTTTTATGAAAATAAATTGAATGTCATACATAAATATATAATTTTAAATTCACAAATAAATTAAACCTCATACGTAAATATAATCCCAAAAATTTATGTTCATAAAAAACGTGTTTTATTCCAATTATAATTAGATTATGATTGTTAGATAAATATGATGGAAGCGAAGAAGTACCCTCTTCCTACAAGAAAATTATAATTATGATCATAAAGCAAAATGAAACTTCCTTTGCTTGATTAAAGTACGTCCCACCTATAAATAGTAGTTAATTACTAATTAATAGTAATGTAAACCTCCCTTTCATATGACTGATATGCCTAGGAGTTAAACATAGCCATCATTAACCTTTTAACTTTTTAATGATGTTATTCACGTGAGTAATATTATTTCTCTATATAAATAACAATGAATATATGTGGAACATAACAAACTGTGATTATTTTTAATATAACAACAAGGAAGGAAGAAAATTAAAAGCAACCTGCAGCCTTCATATGCCGATGCCAGCCTTGACAATTTTGGGTTTTAATTTCGGGTGTAGATAATGGAAGGGTAATTATAATAAAATATATTATAAAAAGAAAAAGGTGGAATCATGTGTATTTTTTTTTTCTTCTCTTTTTGGATAGAGAATAATGTGGGACTTAAAATTCAAGCAACCCAGTCTATGTTGGCAGAAGCACAAAGGAAAGATGTGTTCAAAGTATGGATTATTTGGCATGTCAGATGGTTCTTCTTCACTTCCTTTTTTGTTTTTATTCTCCCCTCTTTTTTTTTTTTTTTTCATAATTTTGTATGTAAGCTTTATGGCTTTGCCTTCCAAAATTTATCTTTTACATTCTTTTTATTTCTTTATTTTACTTTTTTTTCTTTTTGTTTGGGGGTCGTATTTGTTGCTTTAAGAATGGGTTACATTAAGATTTTTTTTATCATTTTAATATGTTATATGTTTTTAAAATTTTAAATTCAAGTAACTTTTTTTATTTTAATGAAATTATTTCGAGGTGCTGAAATATGAGTCGAATTAATGAACTTAAACTTATTAGGACATCTATACAGACGTAAATCTAACTTCTATAATTAAATTGAGATAGATTCTTAATCTTATGTTTACTTATATACTAAGTGCCAATACTTCTTAATTTCTATACAAAACAAAAACTGTTGGGTTTTGTGGAAAAGGAGGAATGCATTAGTGTTTGAAGATAAAATGCTTGCTGCGGCTGGTTGCTTGAATTTGATTGAGTTTTGCCTTTGCTATTCATAACGCCAACATGGTTGATTAGGGAGGCACTTCTTCTATTGCTGTCAGACGTCAGGAAATTCATATAAGTTGGTCTTCTAGAAGTGATAGCTAATTTGTATTAAATTCAAAGGGAGCTTATAAAATGTCTTTGGGACAAGCCACTACTGGTGGGGCCTTGCGTAATGCCTTAGGTGGCTCGCTTGGTGGTTTTTCAATGCGATTAAGGGCTTGTACAACATACAGAACTAAGCTTTGGGGAGTATATAAAGGTTTACTGCTTGCATGGGAGGTAGGTTTTAGCAGAATCATTATACAAGTAGATAGTTTGCTAGTAGTCAAAGCAATTACTTCTTCTGGTTCACCCCCCTGTCGAAATTCTGATTTGATCAATACAATACATAACTTGATGGAATGGGAATGGGAGGTCCTCACAAAGCATATCTATAAAGAAGGCAATCGCCTGGTTGATTTTATGGCGAACTTAGGTTTTTTTATCATAAGCATTTATTCTGTTTTTTATTCTTCTACAAAAGCAAGTGATCCCATGATGTATAACATGTTGGGGATTTGTCTCCCTCGATTAATGTTTTTGTAAAATGCAAAAGATCGTTCATTTTCAAACAAATGAGAAAAAGCATTCCCTTTTGCTTTACATCAAGGAAGCAGTCACAAAAACTATTAGTTCATATACCCCCATTCGAGTGGTATATTCTCCAATAACTTTTAAACTTAACAAGAGGAACGTGCTTGTAGGCAAAACCAAACGCAATACAAAACTCCTCCCATTAGAAAAAACAAAAGCAAAAACAAAGTCCCTGCACCTGATTACAATCACAAGGAACAAAACCTCACCCCTAGCAAGCATATACAGATAAACACATTCAGATGCCATAAACAAAAAGTAAACCATATTCTATTTTCAAAAGTTAAAATTATGCTACCAGCTTGTCTGTTCCTACCAATTCAATTTACAGTAAAAAACAACTCACCTTTGAAAAAGCTCCATTCCAGTGTTGTGAATTCTAATTTACCATGAAAAACTAAAAAACTCTCAAGATACCAGTTTGTAGCAGAACTCGTTCTTTGGCTAAATCATCTGCTCTTTGGTTAGCTTCCTTTAGCATATGCCTTATCTCCTAACCAGTTAGTTCTTTCTTCATATTCTCAATTTGCAGTACCCATTTTCCCATTCTCCAAAGAGCTGTATTTGCATCATTTATCCACTTGCCCACATTAGCTGAATCACTTTCATTGAGTAACCGATGATTCGCTTTCCACTGTGATGCTATGAAAATAAGGAAAGCCTCCCTTACTACTAAAATTTCAGCTTCATGCAAAACAATTGTATCGATACTTTAGGGCTGTATTCGGTTAATTCGGTTACTAGATATCCAGTAACCAAACTAACCGAATTCTTCTAAACAACTAACCGAAACCGAATTGAAGATCCTAAATAACCGAACTAACCGAAACCGAACTAATTCGGTTAGTTAGGTTCGGTTATCAAAAACCGAACTAAATAAATTTTTTTTTGATTTTTTTGCAAAAACCGAACTTAATAAATAATTTGATGTATAATTGCAAAGGATCCATCCTAATGGACATGATGACATAATTTATATGATTTATATGATAAATAAAATTATATGATATAATTTTATATGATAAGAAATTATAATAAATAAAATAAATACTCATATAATTTATATGATCTAAACAACACTAAATAATTAAAAACATAGATAAAAACAACAATAAATAGTCTTAAAGAAATAATAATAAATCATTAACAGTATTTAACTAGATAAAAAACAACAACAAATAGATTGTACCCTTAAACCAAGGCTTGAAAAATACATACTAGCAAAAATAGATATTACTAACATTAGCACTAGAAGCACTAATTTTAGAAGTAAGAAACTAAGAAACAATAAATGCTCCAACAGTCTAGCAAGCAGCAGCACACCAGCACCCCCATGGCCCCATCAAACCGGAACAACAGCAAAAGTAGCTTAAATCACAAAATAAGCTTTCAATTTCCTAAATAGAATAAAAGATCATAAAATAGAAAGGAATAATAAAAGTCTTCCATACCCGATGAGTTCCTATTGATCAACTGCCCTTAGAAGCCATAGCTTTTCTGACAGCCATACCTTTCCTAAGTTAATAATTAGGAGTATTCGTAAAAGAATAATTAGGTTAATATCAAGATGAAGCAATTGACAAAAACAAAAAGCATGCATATAAAATTTTCAAGAATAAAGACTAAAGATTACTGCCATAAATGGAAAAATGAAAACTAAACAAATTATCATCAATAAATACTAAACTTTTTCAAGAATAAGATAATATAAAATTGTTAATTTGATAAATATTTAGGAGTATACTTATCAAGTACTAAACATTACTTGATTACCTTAAAGATGATCAAGTACATTATCCATTGCAATTTTTGACAACTCTACAATATATAAACAAGAAAGTAAGAAATAAAGCAATAACATATTAACAATTAAACAACAAAAATGAAATGATGATATAAATAAAACACTAACCTTCATTAACTTTCTCCAGCTCTATCAAATCATTCTCAGTGTCATGAAGATAATAGGAAGATCCACGTAGCCAATCTTGAGCACAAATAAGAGCTTGCACCATCTTAGGCATTAAAGAACTCCTATATGCATCAAGCACACGACCACCGGTGCTAAAAGCTGATTCCAAGGCAACTGTGGATGGAAGAATCGCTAATACATCATGGGCTAGTAGGGCAAGAGTAGGATACCTATGACTATTGAGTTTCCACCAAATGAGAACATCAAAGTCAACACCATCGGTTGCATCAGGCTCATTTAAACTCAAATACTTCTCCAATTCTGATTTATCCTCTTCCCTACCAATTGTAATCTTATATCTCTTAAATTCATTCGGAAAAGTAACACTAGCACTGGAGTCAATATCATCATCTAGTTCAGAAATTTGGCTCACTTGGGATTAGCTACGTCACCAACTTTCTCAGTAGGAGGTTGAACATTTTTTTTTATTCAACAAGCAACTCCTCCATTGTTTTTTTCAAATTCACACAAATCGATGAAGCCTGCTCGTTCGAATACATTTTCCTCAAACAAAACTCCATAAACCCAAGTTTCTTCCTTGGATCAAGAACAGAGGCAACATAAAGTAACTTATTCATTTTTTTCTATATTTCCCCAATACTTATCAAATTTCTCTTGCATTTTCTTTGCCATTGCTTGCAACTCAACATCAAGATGTCTTTGCCTATCTCTCAAAATGCAAAAAATACCATAAATATCATCAAGAAAAGTATTAATAGTGGCATAAAAAGTACTTGAAACTTTTACTGTGAGTGTGTAAAAATGTTTCAAGAAAAGATTCAACTTCCTAACATTTTCCCAATCCTCATGTTTAGGTATCCCATTTCCCAACAACAAATCAGTTCTATACTGAGAATCAGCTTCCTCAAATAAATTAAAGGCTTCCTTAAACTTTTGAGCTGTTTCTAACATCAAGTAAGTGGAGTTCCATCAAGTACTAACATCCAAGCACAACAAAATTTTTGACTGAATATTTGCAGACTCAACATATTCTTTGAACTTTGTTAACCTCGCAAGTACTGTCTCACGTATCTAACTGCCCCTCTAATACAAGCAATTGAAGCATTCATTTCCTTCAATCCATCAGTGACAATGAGATTAATGATATGTGCAATGCATCTCATATGTAGAAATTTGCTTTCTAAAAAGCTATTTCTTGATAAGTTCAATTTTTTCTTCAATTGTGCTATTGCAACATCATTGGAACTAGCATTATCGACAGTAACAGTGAAAACCTTGCTAATCCCCTAATCACGCAAACATTGATCAATCATTTTCCCAATGGCCTCACCTTTGTGACTATAAATGGGATAAAAGTTTAAAATTCTTTTATGCAATTTCCAATCACCGTCTATAAAGTCAGTCGTAAGACACAAATAATTCTCTCTTTGAATTGATGTTCATGTGTCTGTGGTTAGAGAAACTCTAAAAGAAGATGTTCTCAACATATGCTTGAAATGGTTTTTTGCATCAACAAAAAAGTTAAAGCAATCTCTAGCAACAGTCCATCGTGATGGCACAATAAATCTAGGACATGAAGTTGCTACAAATTCCTTAAATCCTTCCCTTTCTACAAATCTAAAAGGTAACTCATCTCTGATGATCATCTTAGCTAGAGACTTTCTAATGGCTTCTTGACTAAATTTTCAAGTTCCTATTGACCCATCCCCCGATTGAAAAGCTAACTCAGTTTGAGTAGAATCATTAGCAGAACTAGGAAACTTTTTACAAGAATTCATGTGATTCTTCAATGAGGTTGTGCCATTATATTTAGTATTAGTAGAAAGTACCCTATCACAATAATTACATCTAGCTTTTTGTTCACCTTGATCATTGACGAATTTGGTGAAATGTTTCCAAACTTCAGACCTCGATGGAAGTGCTTTTTGTTTCTTAGAATTGACGACATCACTTTCATTAGTAGAGATTATAGTTTGTTGTGTAGTTGGTGTTGGTGATGATGACGGCATGCCAATAGGTGTAGGTTGCATAGTAGCGTCACTAGGAATAGGAGCTAGATTGTCGTTTTCACTTGCCATTGAAATCTTCAATCTGTCACTCAAAAAGAATTAATTAATTAGCAAATATGTTGTTCAAGAATGAATAATCTATTAAAGAATCTATCACTAATAGCACATATTAAAAAAAAAATCTAAATACGATGTCATGAATTTTGCAACAATTTTATCAACACAAGAAATTTGTATAAAGAGAGTTACCAACCAAAATTGCTATGCAAAGACTTCTTTGTTTATTTATTTTTTCCTCATATTTAATTGCAAACCAAAATTGCTATGCAAAGAACATAAACAATGAGCAAAAGAAAGCAATTAAGTATTTCAGAATTAATTACCCCCTTCATCCCATATATATTGTCCTGTTTATATTTTTTCAACTTTTAATTAAATTATTTTAAATACTTTATCAAAATAAATAGACATTAAGTTTCTTGCAATGTTTTGCAGATGCCAGTAATTTGGTTTATGAAAAGTTTCATTCATGCCTATAATAACATTACAATGAAAACAGTTATCATTTTATCAACATTTCCAGCACAAAGCATCATGCCAGGTTAGGCTGGTTATGAAACTATTAAACGAATCTGGTCCCTTTAAGGCGGGTATACACTAAACGAGGTGCTACTTTTGTGGAGGAAACAACAAATACATTGGTGTTTTCCAACAACAAAAGTAAATTGCTGATAATTGTAATTCGCGAAATGCTTTTTATTTTTTTTTTTGTTCTTTTACATGTAAGTTGAACCATGTAACCACTTGAAAGCCTTTGTACATAATCACAGCAGCAGCATTATATCACAAATGGAGAATGGGGAAAAAGAAGTTGCAATTATATGAAGGTATTTAGAATAAATCATGGTCAACAGTAACAAGGTATTTGGAACAAATCATGGTCAGCAGTAACATATGCAACTCAAAATCAACTCTAATGTATCTTTTCTAGAATTTAAACTGCTTATGTAGAATAATGTAAACTGGAAATCAGCTCTAATGCATCAAGACTATTGTTCCAAAAAAAAAATTCTAGAATCAATTCATATGGGAAACTTCTTAAGCTTAACCTTAAAAAGCCAGAAATATAGTCAGCTCTTGACCTTGATAAACAAAAAACAAAAAGAAGGCATCTGCCTTACCTGGGCTTTGATTTAAGAGAAAGTCAACTTATTCTCTTTTTTTTTTGGAGAATTGGAATTTTGTAATTTTATCTTTGGTTTTTATTTTACAGATAAATAGTAAAACATGGGAAGAGAAGAAGGATCGAATTGTAGGGGAAACCGGGAAAGAAAATGAGAGATCAAAGAATGGGCTGGGCGATAGAATAGGATGGCACGGCAAGCATATCGGAGAGCTGGGATTTTGGAGAGTGCAGATGGGAGTGGAATGGGACGGCAGTCGGCAGAAGGGCTGAATGGGAGTGGGACTGTGGGACAGTGGAGAATAGCATTTAGGTTGAGGATTTTTTCTCATATAAAATGTCTATAATACCCTTATACAGGTTCGGTTAGTTTGGTTAGAAATTTTTCTAACCGAAACCGAACTAATATTAATAACCGAACTCTCGTACCCGAAATAACTAAAAACCAAATTAACCGAACCAAAAAAACTGAACTCATTTCAGTTTGATTCAGTTATTCAGTTATTTGCTTACCCCTAATCGATATACTTGGAGAAAAAAATTTTTACTTCCCAATTTGAATCTCTCAAAATACCTTCAATTCTAGCTGGGCCTAGGCATCCTCTCACTGCCCTATCGACATTGAACTTTAGTTGTCCATTTTGAGGCTTTTCCAATAAATTTCCTTTCTTACATGTCTTTTGTTAAGCTGTTACCCTTGCATTGGTGTTTGTTTTTTGCCCATTCAACAACTCTAATTTTAGCAAATTCCAAGCATCTCCCTGCATCCCACTCTTTTCTCGTAAAGACCGCTTCATTTCTGTCTTTCCAAATAGATCATACCAAATAAAAAAAAGCCATCTGCCAAGTTCTTTTATCCAGATTTCCCAACTGACATCCATTCCAAGCTTATAAAATTCCTTTAACATTCCCAAAAGAGACCCAAACAAACATTCCAATTTCTACACCATCCCACCCAGACTTTCTATGTCTCTTTGCATTTAGCAAACGAGCGATCACATGACTCAATTTCCATATTACACAACACGTAAGCCAAATTATTGTTAATATGTACACCTTTTTTATTTAATTCCTCCTTTACTCCAATTTTACCATATAATAGTTCCCACACAAAAATCTCCACTCTATATGGAGCCAAGTTTGCCTAAACATGTTTTCAAATCCCATTATAATTATTAGCAGTGACTAGATTGGACTTACAAAAAGATTTAGTGGTGTATTTGTTGGTTGCTTCTTGTTCCAAATGAGTGCATCTTTCAATTCTTGGTTGAGTTGAAATTCACCAAGCAATTCTTGGAGTTACTCCCTTTGAACAATTTCCCAATCAAAAAGTTTTCTCCTAAGTTCCACCTGCCACATCCATTTCTCATTTTCTCATTTCTCAAATTTAGCAATATTTCCTTTTTTATTTTTTACCAAAGGAAATATCTTCAGAAAAGATTAGGCTAAAGTGATCTCATCAATCCATTTGTCTTGCCAAAATAGCAAATTTTCATCGTTGCGAATAGCAAACCCCATGTTAGATTGAACTTGCAAGAAAACTTTATTAGTCGAGAAAATGGGGCTAATGATTTTTTTCCAAAATGTTGACACTCCTGTTTGCACTCAACTCTAGCACGAGATTGATAGGGTCACTTCTTATTTTTTTAACTAGTACCTCTCTCCATGAACTGTCTCTTTCCTACCTATACCACTAAATCCACTTGTTAAGAAAGGTTTTATTCTTCACTTCCAAATTAGTCATCCCTATCCCTCTACATGCTTTATGATTACAGACTTTTTCCCACCCCACGTAATGGATTTTCTTTTTATCATCCATATCCCCACATAAGAAACTCCTTTGCATTTTTCCTAACTCATTTTTCACTTTAACCAGAATCACAAACAAAGACATGAAAGAAATAGGCAAACTTCACAACATCGATCTTAACAAAATAAATCTTTTTCTCGAAGAAAATGTCTTAGCTTTCCATCCCACCAATTTTGCACCCACCCTATCTAACACCGGTCTCTAAAAAGATGCTGAATCATGATTCTCTCCCCAAGGCAGCCTTAAATAAGCGGTTAAGAGGGTCTTTACTTGACATGAAATTCTCCTTGCCCATCGTGAAACTATTTCCTTTTCAACTCTAATTTTTACGAACTGACTCTTGTGAAAATAGACTTTTAAACCCGAAACACCTTGAAAACATCTAAGTATCCTCTTGAGCACAAAAAGATTCTCTAAGTTGGGATTACAAAAAAGCATTGTGTCATTCGCATATTAAAGGTAGAAAATCGAAAGCCCATTATTCCCCACCTCTACTCCTTTACACAAACCAATTTCCTTTGCTTTCCTTATCATGTAGCTCAAAGCTTTAGTGACGGTATTAAAAAGGAACCAGGATAACAGACACCCCTGCCTCAAACCCCTCTCCATATCAAACGATGTGTTGAGGATCCATTAACCAGCACTAAAACTTTTGTTGTTGTCGTACATTCTTTGATCTATCCCTTCCATTTTTTCCTAAATCCCATTTTAGTCAAGATTTGATCTAGAAATTTCTAACACACACTATCATAGGCTTTTTCAAAATCCAATTTAAGAATCATCCCTCCCGATCTTTCTTTTTTCATCCAATCCAAGGCTTCGTTTGCAATTAGAGAGTAGTCCATTAATTGCCTTCCTTCTATAAATGCAAACTAATTTTTTCCTATCACTTCACCAATCACTTTTCTCAATCGATTCACCAAAGTCTTTGTTGTTATTTTATGCAAGCTACCCACCAAACTTATAGGTCTATGTTCCTCTAATGTTCTTGGGTTTTGGTTCTTTAGGATTGGTGCGATGAAAGATGCGTTAACCCCTCTTCCCAATTGGCCATGATAGTAAAACTCCTCTATGAATTGCATGCCATCCTTTTTAATCACACTCCACTATTGTTTGAAGAAATTTAGATTATACCCATCAAGACCCAGTGATTTGTTTCCATCACACCTTTGAATTGTCTCCCAAACTTCCATTTCCTCAAAAAGCTTTTCCAGCATAATTGCCTATTCCTGTTTTAGTTTATGAAACTACCAGTCCATGTCCTTTAGGTCCATAACCATTTTTTCTCGATACAGCTCCCTGAAGTAAGCCACAACCTCTTCTTTTATACTATTAGGATCTTCCTTAACCCTATTTTTAGCTTAAATTTTCTTAATTTTATTAACCCTTCTCTTAGTTGAAGCCATCGCATAAAAGTATCTTATGTTCTTGTCCCCCTAGTTCACCCACTTAACCTTTGATTTCTATAACCATTCTTGTTCTTCCTTTCGGTATAAATCCCATAAGTCTCTTTTCTTCTTTAGCAACTCTTTCTATCTTGTTTAATCAGTTTCTCCTTATTGGCATTGGCCTTAGATAATCTTGATTTCCTCTTCATGCTTTTTTATTTTCTATTGCATGTTGCTCAATACTCTTGTTTTTCAATGATTTATGTCAGTCTTCAGATTCTTAAGTTTACTCCAAGTCTTATTAATTTCAGCATCATAGTGTCCATTATCATCCTAACCTTTAACTACCAACTCTTGGAAGCTTTTCTCATAACCAATTGTTAAAAAACTTAAATGGTTTTGAACCCCACTTGACCCTATTTGATCTCAGAATTATAAGGCTATAATTTGATAATGACCAAACAAACATTCTTAAGGAAAACCATCGTCAGATTTCAACCACTCCACATCTAAAAGAAATCTATCCAATTGACTAAACACTTACCCCACCCTATGTCTACAACATGTATATTTGTCCCCTAAAAGTAGCAAATCAACTAAGGCCCTCCCATCAATAAAATCCTTAAAATCAAAAGCTGACCTTCTTATGCTTTGCCTTCCTATTCTTTCTTGTTCGTTCCTCACTGTGTTGAAATCACCCCCCATGTACCACATATTCCTCTTTATTCTCTCAGTTAATTTCCCCCATAGATTTTTTCTTAACAGCTTTTCAATTGGTGCGTAAACGTTCACAAACCCACACATTTTACCCATCTTCACAACTTTTCCTATCAACATTATTTAACATCTACTAGTTACACATTCACTCATTTGAAATAAATCATCTCTCCAAATACTTATCAAGCCATTTGATCTACCTATAGAGTTAACAAACCTTCCACTAATTTTATCCCTACCCCATAATTTTTCATATATACCCCATTTTTCAGACTATAACTTTGTTTCCTGTGTGAACAACATATCAAGTCTATTCCTACTCACCATATTTCTCACCACTCTTTTTTTTTCGCTCTTTCCCAATCCTCTAATATTCTAACTTATAATAATCATAGAAAATCACTTACCCACACATATATGTCTTTCTTTCTTTCTTTTAGACTCTACCTTATCTTTTCCATTGATCCTCTATCTCCATCTCTACAAAACCTTTTAGTACCTCTTATCTACTTTTCTTGAACTGCATGACTAAACTTTCACTAGTAACCTAAGTTTTCAGTGGCTCACCATTCGTTGAACTTTTGATTTCTTCACTTTCACTAGTCGATCTCGAATCTACCTTTAACCCATCTAACTTTTTTATTTTTGTCTTGATTGTTCTTTGTTATGCAAGTCCTCTTCTTTATTTTCATTTCCATAATTTTTCTTCTTTAATAGCTCATTTTTTCCCCTAATCTCTCTTTTGGTTTTTCTATCATGGTTTTCCTTTTTATCTTTCCCATACCCATTTTGTCCCTTTTTGTTGTCTTTTAAGATCATTTTTTCATATCCCTCTATTCTTTAATTCCCAACATCTCTATTTTTCTTTATTTTTTTTTGCTTCCCTTTAGTTCTCGAGCTTTGATTTCTTTTATGTCGTCCCCCTAGCCCAACCTCGCCTTGTTTCCCTAACCCTTCCAGTAGCACCATACTCCACGTTGCACTACTATCTTGCACAACTTTAATCATTTGTTTTTTACTCCCTCTTTGATTAATTTTCTTTTTAAGCTTTTATGCTTTTTTTTATTTCCTTTTGTATGTCCCTTTTTTTAAATTCAAATAAGGAGCTTTAACGTTTTCCCTTGCCTCACACGACCCATCCCTCCTAGTTTGACAAGCTTCCATTTCCTTGTCCCTTTTTTTTTTCTTTTAAAACCTTTTACTCTCATAACTAAGACATTAAATCGATTTGAAAGGTCTACTCCCTGCTCTGTACTTATTGGGCCTTGGCTCAAGTCATTCATTATCATTTCGAGGTCCATAGCATTATCCATTACTTTAGCTTCCAGTTGTTGACCTTTTACAACTCCTCCACTATTTCCCCATGATCTTTCCCATACTTTTAAACTGCCAATGTCCAAGCTTTTTGTATCCACATTTGTTCTCATACGTTATATGCCTCAATTCGTCTCACGTGGCCCATCCACCTTTTATTTTCTTCTACTTGGGCCCGCCACATCTTTTCCTATCATCTTTTTGAGCCTTGGGCCTCTCTCACTCTAAGCCTCACTAAAGTTTGAATTCAAACTTCCCTCCCATACAACTTTCCTTTTTCTTTTGTCAGCGCACCATTTTACCTTTGTGTTTTCCTTGTCAATTGACATTCCAGCTATTAGTCCCATATTACTCATCTTTTCAATCCACTTTTGAGCCATGTCACACACATTTTTCATTGTTCCTAATTTTGAATAATTTTTTCGATATAAAAGCCATATTTTTTCTTCTCTCCTCTAAGTGTCAATTTCTCCACTAGTTTCAATTTGTCCCTCTCTATAGCGGATTGAGCTTCATCACCATCACTTGACCTTGCCATAGGTTTGCTTTTTTCAATTTCGACAATTGTGGACTTAACAAAGTGGTCACTCCCATTTACCATCAAGTGTGTATAAGCAGTGATGTTTTTCAAAAATGACACATTAACAAGGATAAGGGCCAAATTAAGACACCATTTCTCCATTGTACTTTTATTTACCTTAATAAATCTTCCCCAAGAGTTCCCTATTGCCTTAAAACTATTTTCAAGCCATACATGCAACGAGATCTCTTTAATTTTGACCTAAACATTAAAGCTCCCTTCATCTATGCCAACACAATATGGTGTCAAAGATACAAACCATGGTTTTGTTAGTTCTTTGCACCTCTCCAAAACCTCAACCATCTTCTTTCTTTCCTTAAAGGTGAGCAAGACATAAAGTCTACCTAAAGGTCTAACAAGTGTTATAATGCCTTCTCTGATTAAAGCATTCTGCACCACTGCACAATTAGTAAGTCTTTTTAATTGCCTCACTGCATTCCTTCCCAACCACTCAAGATCCCCTTCCTTAATCATCACCATGACTCCTTATTTATTTATTCTAATAAATAAATAAATGCCATATGCTTTATTGCACACAAAGATGAATTTGATTTAAGTTGACTATGATTATGTGATGGGGCTTGAGTTCCTAGATAAGTTCAACGTGTTGCTAATGCTTTTCACAAATTGCATATATGTGCTTAATTCCAAGCGATAGTGTATTGCGCTAGTGAGGGAAGGGCATGGCTAGTGGATTCCAAGGATTCATCACCTTAAGTGAATATAAAGGGAATATCTCATTGCAACTTGAGATGTAATAACTCAAGGAAGCCATTGGCCAAGGCAACTAAAGATGTCGATAAAAGGTTTGTGCACTCTCTAATGATGAGTTCCATTACTAGATTTAAGTACTGAAATGGAAACGACAAGATAAAGTTAACATTGCACCATATATACTTCATGTCTTGTTGAGATATTATATGATAAAGGGATAATAATTACATGGTAAAACTGTGCATTGAAAGATTAAGTTAGACCATTATGACTTTTTTTAACATTTTGGGGTAGTCATGATGCATTACTGGATACCAATCTTAACTTATAAATATTAACTAATTATTAGGGAATTAATGATTAGTGCAAAGGAATTTCAAAAATCTAATCCTAGTTCACCATAGATTATAGCTTATATTTATTGCCAATATGTTAAAAAGCTAATATGTCACACATATTAGAGAATGATAATTGAGAATGTAAACTAGAGAAATCAAATTGGACTTAATTAAAGTCAAGAACTTTAAGGACTTAATTGAATAGTTCAATTTAGTCAAGAAACAATTTTGCAATTAGCATAAAAGTCATGTAAATCCTATCAGGACTAAGATCAACACAATTGCCTATAAATATAATGCTTGTGCCACACATGAAAGGCTTCTACAACACATCTGAAACCTTGAGAGGTAAGTGAAGAGAGAATTCGACCTTTCTTGACAAACCTTAGAAATAGGCATAGTTCCTTACATATCAATTTTGCTTATTCTTTTTCCCTTTGTTGACCTTTTTCGTTACTCCTTAAGAAATGAGAAATTTGAGAGTTTATCTAACAGAAAGCTGTGGAAACACAAGCAACCTTATTTTCCATTGGAATTGTTCACAATCATTATCTGTATGGTTATTGTTAGAGGTTGTACAATTAAACAACTAGTGGTTTGTTACAATTCAAGCTTGATGTATAAAGGAATATAATTTTGTGTTATAGGATCTTGTGATTTTGACTACAAGATTTAGAAATCATAATTATCTACTCCGTTAGTTAGAGGTTTTTTTTTTTTTGTAATAAATAACTAATGATTGATTCTATTTGAGGGAAAAATTATAAATTTTTGTTGTGCTTGATTGCATGCTTTTTCCCCAACAGTCCCCACATAAGATAACCTAATGATTTCAAGTCTAAGAATTATTTACACCCTACTTTAGTAATTTAGTAAACTACCAAATGAAATTCTCATGGTGGGTCATGTTTAATGAACTTATTCTTCTAACAAGTATACACATGTTAGTTCCAAGTATCTCCATACTTCAATATATGAATCCAATTGTTTACTTCACAAGAAAAAAAAGATAAAATGTGAATGTTGATAACTCTGTGATATAAAGTTATTTGAACTTAATTTTGATAATAATTTAACTTAATTCTTGTAGTAATACATAGAAATTAGTAGGTTTTATTTAATTATTTTAAATTAGTTATTTTAGGTGAGTCAATCTAATCATGGTTAGTTTTATGCTTAATTTGGTACTAATGTAGTTAAGATAGGTTGTTACTGATTTAATTGTGCTTTTGTAGGTGTTTGATGAAAAGAGAATTTTAATGGAAAAGGGAGAGCAATTTCAAGGTGTAGGCTTTCACTGCATATAGCTCGTTATTTCGGCCGTAAGTTTCTCTACAGAGCTTTAAATGAAGCAATTTTTTTACCATTGGAAAGATAAGAGAAGATATACAACTTTCATGTTCACCATTTCACCCAATTCATCATGAAAGATAGTCAAAAATCTTATCAAAGTTGACATATTGTAGCAGTCCTAAAGCAATTATGATTTCACATAGTCTGATTGGAATTGACTTCTTTCTCCACCTAACTTGGCCTAACTTCAAGGCTTATAAAAAAACCTTTTCGAAGGACTTGAAAAGGACACACGAAGAAACACTAGATTAACAGCTAAGAGTTAAGCCACAAAGTTATTGAAGCTAAGAAGAATTTAAAGGATTCAAGGAGATTTGGAGATCAAGAATATAATTCTTGAGTTTTTCTATCTTTTTGTTATTTTTTTATTTTTCTTAGTTTGATTTGAATGTTTAAACTTTATTCAATGCTGATGCACTTGATGGGGAACTAAATTGTTTATCTAAAATTATGATTGAAGTCAATATATAAGTCTAAATTATTCATCTCTCTTTTACTGATGTTTGATAGATTTAAGTTGTTTATTTTATTCTATTCTTAATGCTTCTAGTTGGCTAGCCACTAATTAGATTGAATTAGAAACTTAGGTTAAACCTTGATGAAGGAGATTTAGGTAGACTTTGAATAAAATAGCGTATGATCAAATGCACTAGTTGATTAGGTGGTTTGATTCACATATAAGGTAGACATACACCTATAAGCCATACGTAGCCAAAATTAGAACTCAAACTTAATGAATTTTTCTTCAATATAATTTGCATAGACATATAGTAAATTAATTGGGAGAGGTATTTTTATAAGAAACTTGATAGAAACTTATAAATAATTTAGGACTCTAGGTTAGCAACTTAATCCATTAAACTAAGTTAAGAGAGAAAGACAATAATCAGATGAAGTATTGAGGGATATCGTAATCTCAAGTCTAATAGTCATTCAAATTTAATAAAGTAAATTTGCTTATAGATTTTAGATTAGTTTTAGGTTTAATTATTAGTTTAATAGTTTCAAATCTTTTTTTTTAATTTTAATTGTTTAGGTAAAATTAGAATGTGTTAATTTTAGTAGTTAACAATAAAGATTAATTCAATTCTCTGTGGGATTGACACTCTATTCATCTCTATATTATCTTTGCGATACGTACACTTGTATGAGTAGAAAATTGAACAACAAATGTCCAATCTTGAAAAGCATCAACCAAGATCAATTTAGGAATGATGCTTTGATACCATAAAGGTTTCATAATTACAACTTTTGGTAATTCCTTTTACAAGACATATTCATTCCATGAACTTATTTTACAAGTTAACATCATATGGAATAGTAAGAACTTAATCGATAAAATAGATTTTTATTAGGCTAAATGTACAAATCTGCTATAATGTATCCGTACAACCAATCTGAATGACTTGTTGGGAATACAACTACACTATCAAAATCTTGTAGATATACATTTGAAAGGTAAAATCGAAAAAACCCTTCTAAATTAATTTAAAAGGACACTTTGGCCCTTTGACTGTTAACACGAGTAGTCAATGGTTAAAATGAATGTAACCCAATATGATATAAATATTTTAGACACAAATACCCTTTTAAAAAACCTTTACCTTATTTACCAAAAACCTTAATTCGAAAAAAACAAAACAAAAGAATTGAAGAATTTTGATACACTTTCTTCAAATCTTTATCTTTTGCATTTCGTCCACCTAAAAAATTTTGGTATCTTAATTCCATTTTCAATGAAATATCCATCATTTAATAAAAGATTTACTTTTAAGTTATTCTTTTCAATGAAAAATAAAAACTCAAACTAGACTTTACTTGAAGAAAGAAGTTTACAATTTTCAACTTCAAATTTCTAGGGCCTTCAAATCAAAATTCCTTCAAGGTTTTTTTTTTTTGGATCAACATTATTGGGAGAGGGATGAGCAGAATTTTTTTAAAGAAAATATGCCTAAATTGAAAAAAAAAATGATATAAGGAGTATGTGTATTCTAAAATGTTTGTGATATTGGATCCCAATTTTTTTTAGGATTAATATTTGATGCACTATCAATTTCATATTTAATGCACCATATGTTGCCACCTCAATAATGAGGTAAAACTAAAAATCTTAAAGACTTGAACTTAAATACTAAAATGTTTTTAATAATTAGTTAAATAAAAATAAAAAAATCTTTTTTCTCTCCCTAACTCCCTCACAAGGTAATTTGATTGTTCTCATTTTTTTATATCCTTAACTCTATTATCTTCTTCTCCCCTTCTTTTTCTTCATCTACTAAAATTAAGTTTAGTAAAATTGTTCAACTTTAAGAGGTTTTAAGATAATTTTTACTTGTTGACTTTAGTGATATATTTTTTAAGTAATTTTTGCAATTGATTTAGGGTTATAATGTGATAATCAATTGTTCTTATTTTAAATAAATAAATTAGGGTTTTACTTTTGTTTGATTTAGGATTATAATGTGATAACCATTAAAGTTAAATGATAAAAATAGTAAAAGTAATTAACTAACATCAACTAAATATCAAAATAAAATTCTACTCAACAAAATTTTTCTAAAATTTTTTCAACATTGATACTATCCCACAGTCACACAACTTAAGAAAGGATCTTCATCACAATTGGTGGTCAAATTGGCCAATTGTGAATCCCATATAATTACAGTGCTAACTAACAAAAGAATTACATCCTTGTTGCATTACAAGGCATTTTGGTTCAATAGTATTTTTTCTCTCTCTTTCTTTCAACAAAAATAAAATCTTCATATCAAATTCTTCACTCTTCCTGTCTCTTAGGGTTTCAGCAACACTCTCTCCTAAGAATTCAAATTTTAATTTGGATACCTATGGAAGAACAAGAAAAAGAAGATGAAATTAGAGGTTTTGGGAAAAAGTGAAATATTTTAATTTTTAATTTTAATGGGAGAAAGAAGAAAGATGAAGAAGATGGCACTAGAGAGAGATAAAAGGAAAAACAAAAAATAAAAAAAAATTGTGAGGGAGTTAGAGAGAGAAAAAAAGAGATTTTTTTGTTTTTTATTTAATTAATTAATTATTAACAACTTTTTAATATTTCTTTTATGAAGGGGAAATTTTATTGAAATAGCTTAAAAGAATATCCTAGACCATTGGATACCTAAAGAATGAGCTAGTAATAAAAAAGAAATGTTTATAAGGGGAATAATGTAAACATGTAAGCTTAAATTTAAATCACCATGATGAGTGGCCATCTAATCGGTACAGCGATTGGCCTCACAATATATGTGAGCTAAGTGTCTTTCCCATTTCTTATGAAATAATCATCCGATTGATTGCAATAGTTGGACACTTGGCTCCAAAGCATTATCTTGAATCTTTATTTTTTGCAATGCTAGCGATGAGTGTGTTTCCACTTGTACTTTCTTATAGCCTTTTGACCAACATACCTCAAATCCATAATAAATTGCCTAGAGTTCCACAGTCAAAGAAAACGAGACACCAATGTTATAAGTAAATCCTATTAAACACACACCAGAACTGTCTTGAATAAGTCCACCCGCTGCCGCTAGTCATAGTTGCCCTCTAACACTTCCATCTACATTCAACTTTACAAAAAATTCCATAAGTTTTACGCAGCTAATCATTGTCTCATGCTTTACCTTTTGTTGGTCACATTATAAACTGCCTTAGGCTTCTTTGGTATTTGTCCAGATGATTTGCTTTGCATTCTAAGGCTAGGTAAACTTTCCATCAAAAGTAGATAAGTTACGCCAAAACCAAAAGCACCATAAAGCATGAATAAATATGGAATATCATCAAAAGTAGAGATTCATGTAGTAACCTCCAGATAAACATCTGTACCTTGTTTGATGAATATAAAGTCCAAACTTTTTTCCAACATATCATTTGGTAAGTATGATTAGACATTTGCATTCCATAGGCAGACTTAACTGTGAACATACCTATACTAGAATGCAAAGTAGAAATCATCTTTTCCCTCACCTGATTGGTCTATCATCACTACAAAGATCATAAGGCTTATAATTTGAGGGAACAGTTGCATGATTAGTTCCATATTCCATCTCCCATATTCATCACAGTAGCTTGCCACTAAAAGCTTAGTTTCAGCTGCTGATAAACTTTTTAATATTTAAGTTTAAGTTTTTAGAAATTTTTAATTTTACCTTATTGATGAGTAATAGGATTTGGTGAGCTCACAATCAATGCATCAAATATATATATACATATATATTTTTAACGGTGACTGTTAAGTGGCTAGAAGCAGGGGCGGTTCAATAAGTTTAAAGGCCTAAAGCCAAATATTCAAATGAGATTTTTTTTATTGAAATTAAAAAAACTTATTAAAATTTTATTCTTCTAGTTTTTTGAGATGCAAAATTTCTAATTAAACTTTTATAATCAAGTTCTTCTAATATTTTTTTTTCAATTGATAATATAGCTAATCCATTTAATCTTTCTTGAAATATTGTTGATCTTAAATAAGATTTTATTAATTTTAGTTTTGAAAAACTTCTCTCTCTTGAAGTAACTGTTATTGGAATTGTTAACATTATTCTAAAAGCAAAATATGCATTTAGAAACGAATCGAGTCTTCTTATATGATTAAGTATGTCAATTGAGTTGTTTTCTTTCATTTGCATATTTGTATCAATATTTGTCCATTGACTTGGATCATAAATATTTTTAAGAATGCAATCATTTAAATTAATAGGTTAATCCTCTTCATCATGATTTCTATGATCATTTTGAATCTCTTCATTAACTTCTTGTTCAAGTATTTTATTATCATTTAACTCTCTAAGATTATTAACTTGTTCGTTTAAGAGACATTTATTAATAATTTTCGATTCATTATTTTTATTACTTGTAAAAAATTTATCAAGAGCTCCTTTTTTAGATTGTATTAAACTTTCAATTCTTCTTTTTTTTTAAGCTTTGAATAACCAGATTTATATTTTCAATTTGACATAAGGTAAAAAAATATTTAACTACTATAACTATCTTATATTTTTTAAATGGCTAATATAAAATCAACAATGAAAATTTCTAATTCAAATAAATCAACTATCACATACAATAAAAACAATATAACAATATAATATAAACTCTAAATTAAAGTAAAAAAATCTGTAAATATTAAAACAATAGTACCTAATTATTGAATGTTTATTGTAAACCGCAAATGAGGCTCATGGCTTTATGAAGATAATAAAAGAATAGACTTTTTATATATTCTTTAGAGAAAAATTGAAGTTAAAGGAAGAAAGGATAAATGAGAAAAGAAGAATTCAAAAGTAGAGATTATACATTGAACAAAAATAATTGGTTTTATATATAGGAAAAAAATAACTGTTGAAAATCATTAAATGCGTTGATTGGAAATAAGAGAAATAAATGAGAAAATATAGCTGTTGGAGATGATTAAATACATATGATCGTTAGTTGATTAGAAATAAGAGAATATAGTTGAGAATTAATAGCATTCTAAAAATAAGAAAATAATAGAAAATTAAAATTTATTAGGCATATAATTAGAAAAGTGAGAGAACAAATAATTTTATTAACTATTTTTTACTTTTATATATTTTTTTAATTTTTATATATTTTTAATATAATTAATTATATTATAGTTATTATAAAATTATAAATCTTTCTTAAATTTGGGGCTTTCTCAAATTGGGGGCTTAAATAACTTGCTTAGGTGGCTTCACCGAAGGGCCAGCCTTGGTTAAAGCATCATTTTAAAATCAAAGAGGTCAAAGTATCCTTTTAAAGCGATTCAAGGGTTTTTTTGGATTTTACCCCACATTTAAACCTATATAAAACATATAATTTGAAAACTCAAATCGTCTAAATACAAAAATAATATTGTTTTAGATTTATCGCATAAAAATATTGAAATATATTTTCAGTGGGACTTGATGAAGATGGTGGAAAAAATGAGATGAATTAAGAGTTGTGTGCAGAAAAAGAAAAATGGTGAAACAGCGGAAATCATATAAATAGACAAGACAAACACCAAAAAAATAATACACCTTTGACAGAAAAAGTTCAGTATGCATAAAAATCAAATGGAACAACTCAACCTCTCATTCACCATATAAAGTTTTAATAAAAATATTTCTTCCCCCGACTGAGTGAAAAATAAAATTAGATGATATCCACACCTTATTAATAGACCCTCACCCTATTTGCTTTTTTTCTAAGATAAAAATTGGGTGGCAAGAAATAAGAGTGATGATTGTGATTTGAATTTGGAAAAAGCCTAGTGAGAAGGTATTTGAAAATTTAAATTTCAAAGAAACAATTTATTTGATTTAATGGAGTATATGTTGAACCCTATATTATCTTAATCTCTAGCTATTTTTTTTCCTATCAAATTCAATAGGTATGATTTGAATAGGAATGTCAACGGGTAGGATATATGTTATTTTTTAGAAATCTTAAATCGAATCTTACTATTTGATAGGGTACTCAAACTCTACAAATATCATACTAAATTTTTAAAATGGTTATCCAAACCCATACTCAAATATTTTAGACCTTTAATTGTCAAATATTCAATTAAACTAGGTTTAAATTCTTTTTGCATGTATGTTATTAATAAAAATTAAATTAATAAATTAAAGTTAGTTCATATAAAATAAATTAAAATTTAAAATCATTTTTAGAATAATTAATGAATTTTTAGTAAGTATTACATTAATTATAAAGAACTTATAAACAAAAAATAATATATATGAAGCTAAAATTTAATATTAAAAATCGTTATTTATAATCAAATTCAAGTAACTTTACTTGAACCTATGATGAGTTGTAGTTTTAGTACTTGGACTCAATTATAGAGTATCTTAATCTTACTTAATCGGATCTAGTAAGGTAAAATATCCGATTACATGGTACGTATTAATTATCATCCAAAGACGTATCTAAGATTAAACTACTGGGAGGCAAAAATTAGAAAAAGCTAACATGTTCATATATATAAAAAGTTTAGATCAAAAAATATATATGTAACATACCTTTCAGTAGTTTTTATTATATATTTTGTCTTATAATGGGTCATCTGCCATCATGGTCTAAGCCTCTTGATTTTATAAGTCACACTTCTATGAGCTACTTAATTAATGTTTCTTAATTATTGGTGGGTCTATCTTTAGAGTACTAGTCTATTCCCATATGTGAAAAGCAAAAGTCCATGATATCTGTTTCGTTTTGACGGGGTTAAGAGAAAAACATGAGGACCCACTTGTTTTTGAAAAAAAAAAACTCATAAAAAATTAGAAAATTTTCAACCTGGAAGGCAAGCACCCCATGCCCTGTATGTATCCATTCCTGTTATTATCCCTATATTTGAATTCGGAAAAAGCCTATGATACCGGAAATTGAATACATATTAAATTTGTGCTTTTGAAATTCAAAATAGAAAGAAGCAAAGTTAAATGAATGAAAGGAGTAGATGTTGAGGCTGATATTATCTTCATATCGGTCAAATCTAGTGTGTTATAGGTCTCAAATTGCTGTGGTGGAGGCATGTTTAAGGACCCAGCCATTGTATTTATTCATTTTTAAAATCACATATAAATCTTATTTAAATTTAAATTTAAATTGTCAAATTGCTCAGGTAAATAGGCATTTGATTTTTTTTAAAAAAAAAATCAGTAATTGAAAAAGAGTATTTGATGGCAAGTTAAAATTTAGGCATATCCTACTATCATAAAGATAGATTGTTCATGCAAAAGATTCATGTCAACATACTCTATCTGATAATTTGTACCTTATTACATATTACCGCTTGGAAATGGGTATTGGTTGTTTGGTTTTTATATTGTATTTTACATATGTTTTAGAATTTTTATATTTGGTATTTTCTTAAAGGATTGTTGAATTAAAAAGATTATTGTATTGGTAGGTTTTTAAAAGGATGTAAATAGGTAGGGTATTCGCTTTTTTTTTAAGTATCTAATTTCGAATCCACTTAATTAAAAATGTATTCAAAACCGAATCTTAATAATATAACATTATTTGTTAATTATCCGAGTTCATTAAATATCTAATTAAATAATTCAAATGATGACTTAAATAGCTAAAATTCATATAAAAAAATGAAAGTAAAGACGATAAAGATTTGAATTTCACAAATTACAAACCTTTGAAACCTATCTGAACTCAAGTCGATTATTAAAAGTTTTACCCGAATCTACCTCATAATCGAATATAAAGTATTTGAACTCTACGTTATCGGGTCGAGGATCACAAGTACCCGTTTACACTTGGACTTTTGTTATGGACCCCTTAGATCTTAATTTTTTTTTAAGTGTAACTTTTGTGTTGATTTTAATGGTAAATTAGTGTTGATTTTTTGGCTTTTATATTGCAATTTAAATTTATTTTGGATTTTGTATTTGGTATTTTTTAAGTCTAATAAAAATTGTTGAAAAAAAATTATTGTGATGATAAAAATTGGTAAAAGTTAAATTAATTAAATCATAATATGAGTTTATATATGTGTAACTTCTTTTCTTTCTTTTTTTCTGATTTTAGGTGTTGAATCAAAAGAATAAATATTATGATGGCTCAATAATGGGAAAATTTGATTTTTTGAGCTAAATGTTTCATCTCATTATGAATAATTGATATCAAATATTTACCTAAATGAATTAAAGTTGATATTGCATCATAATTATTTTTTCATATATATATATATATATATATATCTTAGAAACTATTTTTTGTACATATTACCACTATGAAATGTATTTAGATTTAAAGTATGGATGATAATCAAGTGTATTATAATTCATAATTCTATATCTTTGTAATTGAATGATGCAGAAAATTTGAGAATCACAATGGAATTCATAAATATGAGATGACACTGCACCATACACAATTCTCATTAAGCAAATCACGCAGCTTACAGCACATTGCTTTTCCTAGTCTTCAATAACAGCCAGTGTACCAGTAGTTAAATACAGACAGACTCCATACCCAAATATAATTATAATTTTTTAGTTTCTTTTGTGCCTTTGACTTCACATGCCAAACTTCATACACACACCCATTTTAATGGCACACCTGACTATAATGACCTGTAAATAATATTGTATTACAAAATATACATTTATGTGATGACTTCTGGTAAACCTAGAGTCAGTTCTTTACAGGGACAGACAGGAGACAACAAACCAGATGAGGGGAAGTGAAAATCAAGACAAAACCTTAAATGGCATTATTTTCTGGTAATTGTAACACCATGATGTCAGTTGTCTATTAGCTTCTTGCATTCCTGGAAAATACAGCAAAACACCCAGAAAGCACAAGTTATAGGTGTTTTGTTTGTTCATATGTGTTAATCATGACCAATCAAAAGCCATAACTCTCAAATTTATGCAAAATGTATTCATCCCGACTATTTGATGAATCAATTATAAGACCCCTTCTTACTTTAAGAGTATTCATACATATAAATTTATGTAAAAGAATTAGCCCTCATAAAATTTAGAAAAGTATACTATTTTCCCAGATTTTCTTTTCTTAAAAAAATTCTCCCAGTAAAAGCATAACTTTTCGAAACATTAGAACATCTAACACTTTATTTTCTTACATTACCCTTTATGCCCACTAAGCCAACAATTTCATATATTTGATCTTAAACCCCCCTAAACGCTTTTCTCTCCCTCACCCCAGCAGGAAAAGAAACAGAATAATTTGACACATTTCAGCATTACGTTTTCTCATTTGGCTTCCCTTAAATACACATTTAGTTAAAATGTAACAGTGATTAGGATGGGGAGAATCACCTAGTAGACAGTAACTGAGAGCCATTTACAGCTCCCCTGGGAGCACTAATACGTCTTGTCCTTTGATCATGCTCTTTGCCAACCTTCATAGCTGCAACTTCTTTCTCCATTGCAGCTACTTCTCTACGCATTTTTTTGGCTTCAACGTCCATTGCTTTGTTTAATGTTTCAACCTTCTTAGCCAGCATCTGTTTATTCAGATTGAACTTGAATAAATAAGGAAAAAGGAATAAAAAAAACAGCAACAGTCAAAACAGGTAGGCAACTTATCTAACCTCTATAGCATCATCTTTGTCTTTTAAGCTTTGGTCTTTTTCCTGGCAAGCCTTCCTCAGCGTTATAACTTCCTTCTGTAACATATCATATAACATCCCTGAAACATAATCTTCATGCTCTGCTTTTGATTTTTCAGTGATTCCATTTGCACTTTCCTCACACCTTAATATATTACTACCTAGAATCTGATCACCATTACTGGGGAGCGTCCTATTCTTCTCAGCCGCATCTGGAATCATCTTATCTCTATCGCGTGATCTACTACCCCCATCAAATGATCTAGATGACATCTTTGCATTCCTCAATAAGGCACTAGCACTGTTGGATCGAAGGGACCCAGATTGTGGATTCAGTGATCTCCTTGATAAATAGATGTTGGAGGATGATTTCAAGAGAATCTCTGCTCCACCAAGAGACTGACGCCGTGACTGCCCATTGCTCATGCTTCTTCCGTCAGAGGCAGTGCGGGAATTACCAGTAGATGCTTTAAGCCTTTCTTCCAAAACCTTGAACCGTAGTTGGTATTTTTCCTGAGCAAAATTGATTAATGAACTATTAAAAAGGGACTCATTAAATTGGATTAAAAGAAGCAGTGATAAGAAGCAAAACTGGTTAACTTACTTTAAGATGTGCTTCTGCTTTAGCAGCACGCTCTGCTACAGCTAGTTTATCTCGAAGCTGTTGCATTTCTCCCTACAAAATTTGGAAAGTTAATTAAGGTTGGAATCAAACAATATAATAGCCTTCCTTTTAAAAAGCTTACAAGAGATTTAACATGAACATGGGTTAATCATCTATGAGCCTTTCCTTCATATGCTAGGGTCATCATTAACATCTATTAATTATGCAAATGTTTTTTGTCTCATGCTGACAGGCAAGTGACTGCCCTATAAAAATTCAGGAAATTAATCATGCAAATGTTTTGTCTCATGCTGACATGCTACCTAATCTCATGCAGAAGTGTGGTTCGAATACCAAGTCTGTGATTAACTTTCTTTGAATTTCCATATGGAAAGAACCTTTTAGATCAGACCAGGAAGACAAAAGAAATCCCAAACATACAAAATTCATGCAGAAATCAGAACATGCCTGAAAAAACCTTCTTTCCTCAAGCCACTGCTTTACGGGCATTACTTTGTCATTTCCATCTTTCCACTCGTTTGCAACCACAGTGGCAACCCTGTTTGCACTAACCTTTGCACGAGCCACTTCTCGCTCCAGAGTTTTCTTCTCCTCCTGTTCAAACTTAAAAGTCAGAAGAAATTTTGAGTTTTATGATTGAACAACTACAACTCTATAAGCTCTTTTACAAAAGTTTGTGTTACAGGAATAATGGTCATTACGTTCATCTCTTGCACTTTTCGCTCGTATTCCCGCACAGCATTAGCGGCAGCCCCTCCAGCCAGTACTGCCTCCTCAAGTTCCCGAACTGTTTGGGTTAGCTTTTCGACCTCTGCAACCTTTTGTCGATGCATTTTGTCCAAAATCTTGTTCTCCTCCTGACATGTCAAGTTGAACAACTTATTTAGTTTGCTACAGCCTCTAACATAGCATTTGAGTTACATGAATTGTGAGCAAAACAAAAATTTAGAAAGAAAAACAAACTTGGCATATTTCAATCTGCTTCATTAGCTCTTGGTTCTTGTTTTGCAAATCATCAACCAAGGATGCTTTTGCCAGAGCAATCTGAACAGTTCTTTCAGCCTCAAGTAGAGCAGCCTCCTTTGATTTTGTGAGCCGATCAAGAGCTCTATTGTCCTCTTGCAACTTCGCTGCCTGAAAACAGAAAAATTAGCTCAAGAGATATGCCCATATCTACTATCCTAAAAAGCTGTCATAAAATCACAATTATGATGCTAATGTTCTAAGACACAAGTTTTTCAGTTAAAAATCATGAACATGAAAAATTACAATAGCACAATGAATATGTTGAAATCTACCTCCAGCCGGGCGAGCTTAAGTTCAGCCTCTAGTGGAGTGATGATGGCCTCAATGGGAGGCATTTCATCATCTTTCTGAGCAGCATGGACTCTTCGAAGCGTAGCTTCTGCAGCAAATTGTCCAGCCAAAGCTGCTTTCTTTTCATCATTTATTTTCTTGATCTCAAGGTTCTGCAAATTTTAAGATACTCGTTGTAGTAACCATACAGAAATTTTGTCAATCTCAACAACAGAAGAACTACTTCAATGAGGCATCTAAATAAGGATATACAGTATACCTTGCTTTCTAGAAGAGCTTCGGTTACTTTAAGCTTTTCATCAACTTTTTTAAGCTCATCTGTTAGCTGCACAAGAGGAAATAGAAAGGAATCTTGATAAAATGACTGAGCTTAAAACCGCACCCCCCATCCCAAGATTTCAGTGGTAGGCAAGTTGAACTGAAGTAAGACTTTTTGTTCAAAACTTACCTTTTCTATAATTGGCTACTCATTCATCCAGTAAAAAATTTGACGTATGGTTAATAGTTACTGATCACATTACATTAGATTTCTATTAAACATATTTTTTGTCAAACAAGAATTATAAGTCATTCGAGATAAAGCTAGACATTGCAAAATATGATCAATTTTTTCCACTATGATCAAAATTTTGATCATAAGATCAGCCCATTGAGAATGGGATGATAAGTACTACAGTAATTCAACTACCATTAACATTGGTTTTTTGACTTCACCATTATTACTTAGCACAAGCCCATCAAAATTTAATTACTAATAAATAGCAACCTTCTTATTTTATAGATTATTATAGTTATATCATATGACAAAAACAGACATGCAGGACTTAATTATGTTAAAAAAATACTTTAATTAAAGCTAAATCAAGATGAATACTGGGCAAGAAATTGCAAAGAGAATTATTCTACTTAACATTGCATTGCAAATCAAGCCATTTCCATAGTGCATATTTAGTCAGCGATCAAAAAAGCAGCACAACATCACATTTGAAAGTTATTGGATTAGAATGTAAAATATGTCCCCTAGAAAGATAACTTGTAGTAACTAACAAGCTAGCGGATGAAACCATGATAGCTTAAAGTGAAGCAAAATTGGACCTAGAATTCAAAGATATCCTGTCTCATCCAAACAAAGCGATCTAAAATTCACACACATTTTCTGAAAGTATCAAATCCCTTTTATCGGGCTTGTTGATATAATTATGAACAACAGTTTACCTCTTCAACTGCCTTTTCTTTGAGACGTTCCGAATTCCTCAGCGACTTTATTTCTGCATTGGCATCTGCCAATTCCCTATCTTTATCTGCAAAAACAAAGTAAACAACTCCTTTTTTTTAACATTATATTAAATGCCATTGCTACTTCAATCTTAAAGTTGAATTTGTAATATTAAGAAAACTTAAATACCAACACATTTTTTTTTTTGAAAGGTTTAAATACCAACACATTTCAATTGCTAATCTTATCCATATTTCTTTGAAACTAATAATGAGAAAGAAGAACAATGGAAGAAAAATCTCAAATTTAAAAAATAAAAAAGAGGTTTTAAATGTAAAAAAGAAAAAGAAACGAACAATTAAACTGATTAACCAAAATGTAGAAAAAGAAACAGAGGAAAAAAAAAAAGAAAAAGAATGAGGAACCTCGGACTTCGTTCTCGAGGCGGTTAAGTTCAACGCGAACGGGATCGGAGCCATGTAGGAGAGTGATGATGTCATCAACATCGGCTCTCGGCGAGGCCGCGTATGGCTTGGCTTTTCTAGCCTTGAAGGAAGCCGACGAGCTCAACACCGCCGGCTTAAACGGCTCCCTATCTACGTCGCCGTTGCGCATTACGTGGTAGTTACCGTTGCTGTTGCAGTTGCCGCTGCCGTTGCTTCCCATTGAGATGAGAGAGAGCGATCTGGTGGTTCCTAGCTCATAAAAGCTTCTGGTGAACCCTAAAATATCAGAGGAAACGAGAGAGAGAAAGAGATTAAGAAGTGGTTTAGGCGGGGAATTAAATGTTAGAAATGGAAGGATTTATTTAAATGCTCTGTTCTGACCGTGAAAAGGGGTTTTGATCCTCTGTTTCTCTCTTGTACCCTTTTAAAATGCATCTACCTTTTTAACAGTCGTTAATTGTAGGAGATCTTTCTTGATGTTCGCCAAAACCAATTATGTGACTTCATAATTAGCGTCAAATCTATATAGTACCATGTGTAATCAACTCACCCATGTTGATGACCTGGACGTCCGTTAAATCATTTACATCTAAATAATGCATGAATCCGATCTAACTCTTTGTTTAGAAACAATTTTAATATATAAATACACCAAGAGTATTTATTTTTTAAATGTAATTTTTAATATAAATTAATCACATTTATTAACATATGAATTTTACGTAATTTTGATAAAAAAATTTGACAACAGGCGTGTACTAAAATTAGTATATATATATAATAATTTTTGTAAAATCTAATTGGAAATTAATTAAAAATAGAAAAAATTATCATAATTGGAAATGTTTTAGAAATAAATTTTGTTAATCATTGATGACACTGTTGCATTTATTTCTATTCATTGCAACAGTGAATCAAACATTTTTAAAGAAACACAAAGTTAATCATTGCTGTGCTGTGCTCTCACTCATGGTTGAAATTAGATGGATGCAAATTAATGAAAAGACAAAACGAGGAATCCGAGGACAAGCGTGTGATAAGAGAAATTAAAAGACTTTTTGATTACAAACACAAAATTCAAGAGCAGGTTCAAGTGAGGGACCCATTTTTCAGTTACACTTTGCTTTTTAGCTGGACCCCAAACACTACGGCTTCCCATCTGATCGCCATCGAACGGCCTCCATTTATTCACTTTTAATCGCAATGGTCAAACTTAAAGGCTGTTTCAATTTTCAGTGCCATCTACCAACGCCAATTTACCGTTGCAGACTTGCATTTATGATCACATGCTTACATGATCCACTGCGTCCATTCCACCCCTTTTTTTTTTTAAATTCAGTGTAAAAAAAAAAAAAAAGAGGGAAGAGGGGGGGGTGGGGTGGGGCGGGCGAAGTACCTAATTTTTTTTTGCTAAAAGGACTTGGCATTTCGACTCCAGTTTTAAGTAGGTAAAAGGGTTTTCTTTTCTTTTGAACTTCATTCATTAGCTATATTTTCTTGTGAGATCTTGCTCATGCCTGTCTTAAGTTTATTAATTTTCACAATATTTTAAAAAAATTCAATATGTTAAATATAAAATGGTATTCTTAACATGTGTTTTTAGATACTCATTAAGATGTATTAAAGCATTTTTCTATTTAAAGAGTCAATTCAACTACTTGTTCGATTAGAAGAAAAATAATATTCATTAAGACTTTATTTATAAAAAAGAATTACTAGGATAATTTTTACTCTTAGCAATAAAAGATCATTTTTATTAAATACGATATACTAGTAGTGAACTTATCTTCAACAAAACATACAACCACCAATCAATTTGCTAATGTCTTTTTTTATGACATTTCACTCATTTTATTTTAATCAACAACTAAAATTAATATTTTTTTTTTGTATATAATTAGAAACTAGAGTTAACCTAAATTAACTATACACAAATGTCATGCTAAACGCTTAAAAAAGAAATAGACAATGCTTCAATCTCACATTAGGCAAATAGAGAGATCTTGTAAGATTTATAAGCGTAGACACTACACATTTCATCAAGTTAGCATTTTGATGAGAGAATAATGGCCCACTAATAAAGGGATTGTCATGGATTGAGTAACTTAAGCACACATTGTGTGGCCTTTGATTGTTCTTGTTGAAATGAGCTTAAGTAAGTCAAATCAAAACCAATTAGGAACTCAAGGTTCTTAAAGCAACACAATAAGTAATGAAAAGAAAAACAAAGAGAATGAAAGGAAAGCTTGAGAGAATGAGCCTTTATTCTCAAACTTTGATGTGCTTTACATATGAACATACGGAGCATTTATTAGCATGACTATCCTTTTATTTAGCTTATTTACAATTTAAATTCAAAATAGAGGTTAAGACATTTAAATTTAAATGTTCATCTTATCTATATCATTGAAATTTGAATATTCACTTTGTTTACACTTAAATTTAAAATACATCATCTAACTAAAGAGTTTAAGACTAGTAGCACTTTTTTAAAATGTTGTGTGGACAATTCTACCTCTTTGTGTGGAAAGAGCCGAGCCTCTTACACTACCAAACATAGGGCTTTTGTCAACAAAACAAATTCCATCAACATTTCCAATGGATTACCGACTATTTTCTAACCAAATTCATTGTGAGAAAAACCAATGAAATACTTACGCATTATCAACGAGATTTGTTCCATCTATAAGTTGTCGATAATTTGATGTTGCGTACTAAACATGGATGGTGTGAAGATTGTCAACCATTTTTGTTCGTCAATATTGATGATCACTGATGAAATTCAGCAACCAGATTCTTGAAAAATATATCAGTCACCATTCTTTTTAAATACCAATGAATTTACTATTGGAACCGCCATCAGTATCATAGTTTAGATAATTGTGGGTAATTTATTTTAGGGTTTTTAATTATCGACGAAATACTTTATTGATAATTTTAATATATAAGTTACCTTTTCGAGCCTCTTCCCTTAAAAACCTTAATTGATTTTTTCTTTTCTTTTTTTTTTCTCTCTCACCATCCACCCATAACACTGTGTTCACCTTAAACTAACCCCATTAGCCTCTTCATCATTGACCCAACCTCCTCATCGCAAACAAAGCCTCTTAGGATTTTCTCATCATGTTTGATTGGAAGAAGCTTTTTAAGTTCTTAGGCAAGGTTCGTTTCAATTTCTAAGCCAACACCCATTTTCGTTTTTGTCTTTGTCTTTCTGGTTTGTTATGTTTAATCATCATATCATTTTCTCTTAAAGTTTTTTTAATGTGTCTTGGAGTTTTAAAGGGTGTTTTCTCTTAGAAAACTCTTTCTTGTTCTTTTCTTGTTCCCCTTAGAAACATGTTAAGTTAGTCTTTCTGTTTATTGATTTGGTTTTTCTTAGCTCTTAAGGAAAAGTTGAATTGTCGATGTAATTGTGTTGATTTTAGCATTCAACATATGTATGATTGATGTTTGATTGGAAGAGATGTTCTTATTTAAGGTCTTGGGTATTCTTTTATTTGAAAGATGAACGACTTTATGGGCTTGGTTAGGAATTGGGTTTCATTTAAACATGTTGGTCATGAAAGAAAATTGTAGATTTGGTTTAATAGGGAGATCATATTTTATTGATGTGAAGTTATGCTTTTTTATGTCTTTTTGTGTTTGATCATATATCAAGCTCTTTGTAATGCTTTTAAGTATTTGGTGTTTCTTCAGATGATTGTTGATAAGTTGAATAAAGTTATAGAATTTTTTGCAAACTTGAAACAACCACTCTACCCCAATTTTTTGTCAAGGTTTATTTATTTATTAATTCTTTTGCTACTATATTTCTGATTCATCCCTTATATTGTTGTTTGCTTCCATAAGATGAATGAACTGTTACTTGTTTAACAAAAGTGATGATATGTTTGAGTTGATGATATTGCATTGATGATACTTGGGAGAAATTTGCATCGATAATATGCTTAAGTTGATGATATTGCATTGATGATACTTAGGACAAATTTACGTTGATGATATGCTTGAGTTTTGTTATAAATATGGTACCTATTATCATTTTGAGTTAAGTGAAGCTTATAAATTTATGTTTAGATGATTGATTTCCTTGAAGGAATTTATGTTTACTTAATATGGTCATTCTTTTTCATAATAGGCATATCATCTCAAAAATTTAGGTTTAAGGAGTGTAGCAAAATCTGTCACTTGTATATCTCGTGGACTTAACCAATCAACCTCAAATTGAATTAATTTTGGGTAAGTTGGTCAAGTTCATAGAAGATATGAGCTATCAACATTGAAATATTATATATATTATATGAGTTGTTAGCATTGGGTAGGTTGGTCAGATCCATGGAATATATAAATTTGGGTCTATGGAGTAAAACACAATCCATCACTCATAGATTCAATAGACTTGAGTGACTTAATTGAGATTATTTAGCAAATAAGGATTTTGTGCTTTTAGGAGTTCTCTATTTTTAAATAATCTCAAGTAGGTAGGTTATGTCCATAGAATTTATTAGTGCAATCGTTAATGAAATTTTTGAATGAAAAATGGACGAAGACTATAGAAGAAATCATAAGCTTAGATGATGCATGGTGTTCTACAAACTTCAAAGGAGATGAAAATTAGAAGTTTGTAAAACATTGGCATCATCTAAGATTATGATTAAGTGCTTTTGTAGAGGTTAGTTTCCATCTTCTTCAATGACAAACGTGGTGATTGTCATGAGTCTTCAATTTCATTCCCTTTGTTCTCATAGTGTTAGCGTGTAAGATCACCCTTAGTCGATTGAGATTTTTCGGTTGTTAGGGTGTTCTATTTCTAATGCTTTTTCATCAAATATTTTGATAAAAGAGATTCAAAAATTAAACACCCTATTAGCCAAAGATTGTCAATCAACTAAAGAAATGATCTTAGATACTAACACAATAAACATAGGACAATAAAGTCAAAGACTTTTGCCAATCACTAAGCTAGGCGTTGATCCTCCACAAAATCTTGAGGTGTATAAGGCACTGAAGGAAAATATGCACCAGATGGAAAACCATTTAATGAACTTTGAGTCTACCATCGTCAATTACGTGATAAGGTTAACTATCCACACCGAGTTTTTATCAAAGTAATCGACAAGCCTTTCTAGTAGTGAGGGTATGCAAAGAAAGGATGACAATAGTAGATATGTTTGAATTTTTTTCCATTTGTGTTCTTAATATACTTGTACTTTTTTAATTTTTATTTTTATTAATTGTAATAACAATAATACAATTTTTATTCTTATTGTTATTAATAAAAATATTTTGTAATTTTTAAAATTAATTTTTTATTTATATTTCTTAATTTTTAGATATTATTTACTCATACATTTTACTGACAGAATTAGATGTTGCATAATCGACAAAATTAGGTTTATCATCGACATAATAATGCCTTTACCAATGAACCACGCTAATAGAACTCCATTGAAAATTCTATCAGTAAAATACCAATACAAACCACCTATAAAAACTTATTGTTTTCAACCATTCATGCTGCCAACAGATTGGATGCTTTGGCAACCAAATGTTTGACAAAATATTCCATAGGCAAATTTTCGACGAAGTAACCAATTACTAATGAAATAAGCTTTATCGGTTACAGTAGTTTTAACTATTTACCGATGAAATATTCCAATGGTATTTTATGTTATAGATGAAATTTAGTTCTTTATTAATGGAATTTTCAATCTATGAAAGTATTAAATTTGGTAGTGCTATTTATTGGGGCAATAGGCTAGCTTACTTGGGTTGTTGGCCTACCTAAGTTGTTGGCCTATTAGCTTGTCTTGTTGAACACTCGAACCATGATGTCCATCCCCACTCAATCTAACAATACCTTCATTGTTGGGAGATGGTTGTTTACGTGTCGTGCACTATCTATCACTTTGTGTGTTGTCTTCTTGCACACCTTTGCCTCAAGCAGGCTTGCTTTATGCATTCTTGTCACAAGCTCCCTCGTTTTACATTACCTTTTTGTGCTTTTCCCTCGAACACTTTTACCTCACATACTATCTCAACACATACTAAGCCCACCTAAGTATCATTATCTCGATACTCTTGTCATATGCACATTTTCTTAGCACGTGTTGTCTTCTTGGAACCAGTCCACCATTACTTCAACCCTTGACTTCATAAATGCTCATTCGTCTTGGTAGTTTCACATCAATGTCTTGGGCCTTCTAGCCCTTATAGCTTTTAATTGTGACGATTTCATCGTCATTAACCTTGGTCTCTCTTGAACCTTATGACACTCCACTATCACGTGTTATTGCTCCTCTTGGTGCAATATGATGTTGCTCAATCGTAATGCACTCCTAAGCTTCCGTAGCTACGAATAGTGGCATTACCCACCACTAGACTAATCCTTCTTTTAGGCTATCTAGATTGTCTGATGGGTCTTTTTTTCCTTGTGCAACATTAAGCTCCTTAGTTATGATTGGTCCTTAGGTCTTTATACAAGTCAATCGTCACTCTTGTTGCCTAGATCTTCTTCATCTAGTTGGATAGTTAAGAGCTTGTTATGCTTGGGGTAATCCTTCATCTAGTGTGGTCTACGCACAAGCAACATCTCATTGGGTTCTTCTCTCTTTCCTTCTTTTTGGAAATTGCCTTAGCTTATTGGTGTTTCGACTTCCTCTAAACTATAGTCCCTTTCTCTCTCGCACCATTGCCTTGTTCCTTAGGTTAAGATAAGTGAAACTCGATTAAACCCTCAGGCACTAGCATGCCTCTACGTTGAAGCTTTTGCTTCGCCCATGGTTTTAACCTATTCATAAATGCAAACAAGGTTTTTTACTCATTAAAGTCCTTACTTGTAGTACTAAATCAGAAAACTTTTTCCTGCATTTTGCCTCTATGGATTAACCTCCATAACTTCTTCTTTGCCTCATCCTTAGCATATTAGGGGTAGAACTGTTGTACCTTTTTAAATGTTTATCAAGTCTCAATGATTGCTCCCCTAAGCTTGTCATAGCATCGACACCTCCATCACAACAATGTTGTGTCCACCAGCTACATTGTGTCAATGTTGATACACATGGAATCCTCCATGATCCTTACGGCTTGAAAATACTACTCTAAACTCCACAAGAAATTATCAACCTTTTTGGTCTTTCTTTGACCTTTAAGCTTATTGGGCTTAAGCACCTTCAATCAAGCCCCCATTTGGATAGTAGGCACACTACCCCTTTAGTTGCCTTGAGTGCAACAAACTTGTATTTGAGTGGATAGACCTCATTCTTCAATACCACCTAGTTCCTCTAACATGGGACTTTATTGGTTTAGCATTTCCACCAACTCATTAAGGGTTGACTACATCTCACCTTGGAGCTTGTCTTCCTTGGACTTTAACTCTCGATGTTATCCTCAACCTCATTGAACATGTTTCCTATTTCCCTCATAGCCACCTCCACCTTAAACATTTAACTTAGAAAGAACATGTCTCACGAATTGTGTCTCCTTGATTTCTTAAGCGGGTGTAGACCGATTAGTTGTTGAAGCCATTTTTCTCTTCCATTGATTGACTTGTTTTGATATCAACTGTTGTGAGCTGCGTAACCAAAACTATTGTGAGCTAATTTTTTTCTTTCAAAATGAGCTTAAGTAAGCCTAATCAAAACTAGTCAAGAACTCAATTTTTGAAGCAACACAATAGGCAATGGAAAAATAAGAGAAAATGAAAAGAAAGATTGAAAGAATGAGCTTTTAATTTCAAACTTTGGCATACTTTACAAATAACATAGGTGGCATTTATAAGGATGGCTAGCCTCTTTACCTAGCTTTTCTACAATTTAAATTCAAAAAAAAAAAAAAAGGCTAAAGCATTCAAGTTTGAATATTCATCCTATTTTCACTTAAATTCAAAATATATCCGCCAATTAAAGAGTTTAAGATTGATATGACTTTTTTAAAAGAATATTTGAAAAATTCTACCCCTTAATGTGGAAAAAGGTTGGGCTTGCTATTTGTTAGGCTTGTCGATTGGCTTGCTTGTGCTACGGCCTATTTGGTCCTTACTTGCCTAGATTGTTAGCCTGTTTAAGCTGTTGACCTGTAAAGGTTGCTCGCCTATTTGGTTGAACACTCGGGTTGTGACACAAAAAGCTTACCATAATATATTTTTCTCAAGAAGCAAAAGATAAGAAAAATTAATATATTAGTACTACTTTCTATATTCCATTTTATTTTTTATCAATCTTTTTTTTTGGATGTTTTAAAACTATATCTCCTTTCTTACAGTGAACATTTAGTACTTTTATTTTTTATATATATATATATATATTTCAAAATTAATTTTCATATATTTTTTACATTTTAGTACTAAAAACTACTATGAAATATTAATTTTATAAAAAAAATTAAATTTTCATAAAAAATCCATTATAATTAAAGTTTTTCTTTGAAAATCCAAAAATCAATAAATTAAAATAAGATGAAAAGAGTATTAATCATCTTATTATCAAAATTTACAAACAAAGGTACAAGATAATAAAATATAAAATGATTTCTTTTTTTGAGTTGAGATTGCAAATTAATTCAATTTTATTTAGATATAAAAAGAAAAATTACTTTATATACCAATCGTGTAACCAATAAAAAAAATACTTTTTATTTATTTAACGACTAGATAAATACATTTGATCAAACATTAAAAATGTATAAGAAAAGACAATGTTATTTGTCGAAACGTTCAATCAATCCGACTAATCCTATACATTATAATAATAAATAATATAATCATAATATTTACTTTTCATGAGAAATCAAATTTGTCAAACATTTATCATTTCTCATCAAAAAATTTATTTCTTGAAAGACCAAAGAAAAACGTTCATCTACATACATTAAAAATTGTCCTGACAAAAGACGATTGAGAGAACAATTGAGTGACACATGGTGGTTTAATTGTTATTTGACTGAGAGATGTATTGGACTGGATTTTGTATATTTTTTTTCTTTCTAATCTATTATCTTGATAATTCTTCTTCTTTTGTGGAATAGTTAACAAGACCAAATCTCTAAACGTTCCTTCCATACTCCTCTTTATAGAATATTTTCCTTTTTTTTCCCAAGTACATTTGATATTTCTCTTTTTTTTAATTGAAATTAATTTTGTAGTTCAATATACACAATCTCCATGTTGAAACTCTCGATTCTCTCTTTACTTTCAGGGATGATCTCTTCAAAGTAAACTCCTCTTTATACTATAACTATGATTCACTCTCAATTTCCTTTCTTTGTGCTATTTGTTCATCAAATTTTGCTGATTCTTAGATCTATTCATTTCTGATTAATAACTACGAAGAATATAAACCAAAGTAGTAGTAGTAAAACAAATTAATGACTCACATCCATTAACGGTGGGTGTAAAAATCTTATAAAAAAGGAAGAAATAGATTGTTGTGTGTAAGCTAAACACTAATAGGCTCTCAAACAATACCTTTTAATGAACTTTTCACTTTGAAAGAAAAAAAATTATGTTGAAAAAAAATGGAATTTTAAGGTTTGGATATATAGTAAAAATTTTGGAAAACCCCATTAAGTTTTTTGATCAAAGGAAGTGAATTTTGGTTTGGGTTTTTTTGAGGAGTGAAGAAAGTTGAACTTTTTGAAGAGTTAAGGGATTAAAGAAGAAGAAATGTGAAGAAAGGGAAGAAAATATAAAGAATTTGATGGATTCAATAGACAAAGAAAAAGTTGGAGCATTTTAAAAAGAAGCGTTGTAGAGAGAGAAAGTGGACCTTTTTCGTATTCGTTTGTTTGTGAGAAGGAAGGGTTTTTTTTTTCTCTTTGCAAAGGGAAAGAAAAGTTGACGAATCTTATGAGCAAATAACAATGTTTTTTTTTCTTTTTCTTTTCTAGAAACAAAAAGAAGAAAAAATTATTACCTTTTTATTGATTTAATAATATACATATATTATAAATTACATAAAATCCTTATTTAATATGTCGCTTTTGAAATATTATGTTTGCTTATTTTCTTAAATCATTTTAATGATTGTACACCAAAATCAATTTATTGAGCTAAAGACACAAATACAAACAAATACACTAACATGGTCTCATTTTTCTATCTTTTTGGTCTTTTCCTTTCACTATTCTTTTTCTCTTTGATTTCTCCACTCTTTTATTTATAGCCTCTGCAACACTCTCTCATTTCTTTTGGCATGGTTGTTGACATTTGGTGCTATGTTGTTGAGAGCAATAAGTGTTCAAACTTGGTTCTCTAATTGTGACTTGATTGATAGTTGTATTGGGATTGGGTTTTGCCTTATTTTTCTATCCTTTTTGGTCTTTTTTCTTTAGTAATTTGCTTCTCTTTGATTTCTCTACCCATTTTTTTTATAGCCTATGAAACTTTATTTCCTTTCTTTGTGTTTGTTTATCTTTGTTGTTTTCTTTTTTCTTTCCACTATTTTCTTTAGGTTTTCTCTTTTTTTTTCTTAAGATTTATTTGTTATTTGCTTTTTATTTTTATTTTTTTTGTTTTGCTCTATGGGTGTCTACCTTTTTTTTTCCATGGACAATGCTTTTTTTCAATGCTAGGTTTGTTTTTTTCATTGCATTTTCATTTATTGATTGGTTTTTCTTTCTCTCATGCTATGTTTGTTTTGTTTTGCAAGTACAAAACAATTCCTAAGATTCTCATTGTGAAGTGTAAGGCTAAGAGTTTAAGATTTCTTATTTCTTATTCTCAATTTTTTTAACCTTTAAACATTAGTTGTTGTGGCCAAGTGCCTTATGATTGGTTTTTGGTTCTTTCAGGTTTCCAGTCATGCAAAAAACTTTTATTTTGTAGTATTTTAATATTGAATGGATGTGAATTCTAAAACCTTTTAGTTTTTTTACATGTATGTATGCAATCCTATTTGTGTGGGTGTATAGATAAAGCTAGCTAGGTGCATTTCATAATTAAGAATTCGACTGGTTATCTCTAATATCTTAAATTTTCTTATATTCATAATGTCAATTTGTTAGTGATCCAACATTATACACCATGTATCTCGCACATTATAGGCTTACACGTTAACTCCCAAAAATAAATTTGCATCATCATTTCTTAGCCTATCTAAACAAAGAAAACAAAAGACAAAAAAGAAAGAAAGAAAAAAAAAAAAAGAAAAAGTTGTTTTCTACTGACAACTGTACTTAGAAAAAATGAACTTAACAAGCCTTAAAAAACACACTGTAATATTGGTCTTATGTTCTCTTATCATCATTTATGATATTAAGCGTGTAAGGATGACTAATCATATCTAATTTATGCCCATGAAAGTGTACATTTTAATTCCTACATGTCTCCAATTCTCTATTAAAAAATGAAACCACATTAATTTATGAGTTGTATTGAATATCATATTAGCTATGTAATGAACTTAGAGGATTTCTTTTGTATATAATTATTTATTTGTATATATGTATATATATAAGACAAAAGTATAAGATGCAAAGATAACTGTTAGCTACACTTATTGGACCGTTATTCTAAACTACATGGATAATAGAGAAATACTACATAGCAAATAGCTTTTTTCTTAATACTGGTTTTGATTTTGACCTTACATTTTCATTTATTGTTTTATTTCTTTTCATGTGATATTGGGTTTCTTTTGTTCTCCAGGTGCAAAATAGTTACCCAGATTCCCATTGTCAATTGTAAGGCTAAGAGTTGAGATTTTCCCATTTCCACTATAATTTTTTTTAACTATTAGACATTAGTTACTGAACCCCCCAATTGTTTCATGTTTGGTTTTGCTTGATTAAAGTTTTTAGCCATTCGTAATTTTTTTTAGTATTTTAATGTTGAATCCATCTTAACTTCTGATACTTTTATCTTTACCTCTGCCAATGTGTTTCGAATATCTATGGTTTTAGGGCATTATTCTCTGTTACATTACTTTTCTTTTGCAAAACCCATTTGTCTTTTTTCTTTTCTTTTTATATATTTACTAAGCTTTCATTTGCAGTAACTTAATTTATATATATGTTTCTAACTTTGGTCTGTGTATATTTCGTTCTTGCTTATATATATATTTTGTATGTGAACGTTATATGTTTATGACATGGTATCCTATATCAGTTTTATTTTTCTTTCTTACAAGCTCTATCTGTGGTGTTTATGTACAATTACAACTTACTACACCAAGTTAGTTTCTTTTACATATCCTTTTTTGATCAATTATACAAAAATTTGCTCTTACATGAAGAAAAAACAATGTAGTGATGGCTTATCAATTTCTACGTGATCTGTATCCTTACCAACAAAATACTTTGGTTAAAGTTAGAATAGTTCACTTATGGAAATCAAAAGATCCCTTTCGACCTTAGATGTTGCCCAAATGGCTCATCATTAAGTGATTTTGTCCATAACCATGTTCTATTTGTTTTTTCTCTTTAGTATCTAAAATTTTCATTCTTTTTAGTTTCTCTTCCTTTTTTTTTCTTTGGTTCCTATATCAAGAGTTATTTTCTGTTCTTTCTCTTGGGTTTCTCCACCTTTCTATTTTCCTTTCTTTTTGTTCTTTTAGTTTCAGTGTCTAAAACCTTCTCCTCTTCTTTTTTCTGTTTTTCTTTCTTTTTCTTATTATTTCTTTACAATTTTTGGATTTTTTTTGTTTGCTGACTTCATTTTCTCTCTTTCTATTGAAGTAGGTGTTTCTAAATTCTACAGCTCGTTTTCCAATTGCTCCTGGTGGTGGAACTGGTGTAGTGTTCTACACCAACATTTTCTTAGATGTCGAATTCGGTTGAGTTGACTCTCTAGAGTGAGTTTCATTACCAATTTTGACTCATTCAAGGTGGGCAATTAATTAGTAGCTACGACTTCATCGATGTTACTAGGTAATTCAATTTTGTTTTCCTAACCTTTTTTTGGTTCCTAAGGAAATATATGAAAAAGAATAAGAATTTGCGTCATTACTCATTATCTTTTGAAATTTCCTTGCATTTGGGTTTTCATATGTAGTGTTTTCACTTTTTTTTTATTTTACCTTTTTAGGCTGTTAGATACTCAAGCCTTACCCAAAAGGCGAGTGATTTCAATTTGATTTTTGAAAAACGAACCGTAGCTTTTTTATCTAATCTAGGGGAATTATGGTTATGATGGGTTTTCAAACTCTCTCATTAAGGTGAAGTAATGAATATACGAAATTATATAAAGAGGTAAACTAATCTACTACGGTATAATAGCAATTTTTTGGTGTATCCTATTTAATGTAGGTAAGTACTTCTCTTTCATTACTTTTATTTGCAAAATAATATAACAAGGCATAATATTTTGCATCTAATAGCTTTAATAATATATATATGTATATATATATAATACTTCAATAGACTTCATAAATGGAGGTATGAAATTGATTATTATTAGGATAAGCATGCAAGAACTTTTTAGCCTACTTGATGGTATCATGCTCATATATCAATTATCATAGACAGGGTTCTTTGTTTATTTGATAAGTGATCCGTGCTGCTTCTCTTTGTGGTCATAAATACCATAATGATATCAATTGTCACTATTTAGATTGTTTATCTGGAATTATGCACTCTATAAAGTTGGTAAGAAGATGCTCTATGCTTTACATAGAATTAACAATATTTAGAGTAATACTTTGAGATTATGATGATTGATTGTGTTAGTCTTATGATACGTGCTAAATGTTTATTTAAAAGAGACTAATTTCTTTCTTCCTTTTTTTTCTTTCTTTTTTATTAATTTCAACTTATAGTACTATCAGAGATGTCTTTGAAGGGTAATCCACACTGGATGGCTCCTGAAGTGATTCACATTATAGTAAATTGTACATATTTGATGCTTTCCTATTTTTGACTCCTTTTCTTTACTATTGTTATTCTATTACAGGCCATAAAATTGTAATGCAAAAAGATGCCAACCCAAATCTTGCTCTAGCTGTTGACATATGCAGTCTGGGTTGTATCATCATTGAGATGCTTAACGATAAACCTCCTTGGAGTGAACTTGAAAGGGTAAGCCCTTGTTGAAACTTTTATTTGATCATGGCTATGTTCAAACTTTGCTTTTTCATTTATTGTAGATTGGATTCTTCAAAATTCTGAGAATGTTTTGCATAAACGTTTATACAAAGAGTTTTATTCTAATGTTTACAATATTCGAATGTCAAAAAATATCACTTAAATATTGTGGTTCAGCTATGATTTTGATTTGTTGATTAATTTTATCTGTTTTTAATGCATTCTTCAAGTTTATAATATCTAAATGTGATGAGAAAACATTACTTGAATACTATAGCTCATCTTGGATTTTTTTTTAAATTTTCAAATAATTACGAAATATGTTCCTTAAGAGATCTCTGTTGCATTTCAATTTGGCTTATTTTTTATATCAACCTATAGATACATTGTTAATGTTTTCATTTACTTACTGTTGAGTAATATTTGACGTTGTTGTTTTACATTTTTTATTATTAGTTGATTGTATTTACTATTTCTTTTATTATGATATTTTATTTTTGTTTACAAGTTGTTTGTTTGATTCTCAAAAGAGTATTGTAAGAGCGATGGACAAATAGATTTTAAGTTTTAATGGTTCTAAGTTTTCTTCTCTTCCTTTTCTCTTGTTTGTATTTGATAAGTTTTTAAAAGTATTATAATGTTGTTCTATACTTTTTAGTTGCTAATATGTCTCAACTTTATCACTTTTTCTACTACTTTATAACTTAGGTTGATTTGTATAAATATTTTCAACATAATATTTATTTTTTAATACTTAAATTGTTTACAAAAAATGTGAATACTATATAATTATTGAAATATAAATATATTTCATTAAATATTATTTTATTTATATTACACGAATGTAATGTATGGGGATACTCTATTAATATTAATTAATACCTTTGGAGATTGGTAGATAGAAGCATGTGCTTTAAACTAGAAGAATGGGTGGGGTAAAGTAGAAAACTTATTTTGGTGATAAAACTATCATCATGGTTCGTGGGCATTGATGAAAGAGAAAGAAAAAACATGCCATGTAAGCAGTGGTGAGGGAGCAGGATAAAGAGGGTGGGATGGTAAAAAGAGGAAGATGGGAAAAGCAAAAAGGCAATAAGAGATGAGTAAGTAAGCGAAGGCAAACAAAAAGGGGTGGGACAAGACAAGACAAGAGCGGATGCGAGTGGGAAAGCGTAGACACCACATGGTTGCCTTCCAAGACAAATCCTTAATCTAACCATTAACCAACTAATAGTGGATTCCCCCTTGTCCTCCTTCCTATTTATTTTTTAATTATTTCGAAAATTGAAATTTTGGATATTTTTATATGATGATTACATTACTTAGGCTCGATTATTTAATACCAATCTGTAGTCGCGGGAATTATTGGGGTCTAACCAGTCAAAATATCTATTCAGGACACGTGGAATCTTGGTACAATTAGGGATAGTAGGATATATTCTGTGGGCTGGGTCCAACTTAGATGGTTGAATTTAAGGAAAATTGTTTTTTTTAATGAGTTTAATAGAGTTCATAATCTTCGATACTTCACCATGACACATTAATGCAACTTGTTTGATTCATGTACAAAGTTGTGGGATGTAAAAAAAGTTAATAGATATTACCCACCATTTGAATGCAATTTGATTTTATCAATCCCAATTAATAAGAAACTTCCAAATGATAAGTAAACATGGTTTGATAATAGGTAGTGTGAGTATACTATTAAATCTGGCTACACAAACTGCATTGTTTTATAACCAGCACTAATGATGGGGTAAACTCCTTAAACAATTTCTCAGCAATTTGGAAAAAATTTTGAAATTTAAATATTCCTAGTAAAAAACTCTTATTTGCTTGGAAAGCTATAAGAGGAATTCTTCCTACTAGGGTTGCTCTATGTAAATGGCATGTGAAAGTGGATATGCTTTGTCATTTCTGTGGCGATGATCTAGAAACTAATTTTCACTGTCTATGCAATTGTTAGTATGCTTGAGCAGTGTGATTGCTTTCGAGATAGGGATTTAGAGATATTAGCTTCTAGTTCATAATTTATTTTAATGGATTTGTTTCCTTTGTGATCAAATTGATAATGAGAATATTGAAGAAAATCTTTGTGTTTTATGGGCAATATGGAAAGCTAGAAACTTGTTGATCTTTCAGATAAGAAGATGGAACCAGACGAGGTCGTGAATATGGGCTTGACTATGTGCTAGCAATATGGGGAAGCCAATTGTTTTGCCCATAATACGCAACTTATGTAAATGCTGTGTTGTGGACACCTTGGAGCAGACCTAATGGTCTAATGTTGAACTTAGATGCTGCCTTATTTGTAAGGGATGGTGAAGACATGATGGCTGTGAGTTTTGTGGTTGGAAACTCTATTGGTGGCGTGGTACACATGGGTGCAAAAAGAATGTTTCACAACTCATATGCTTATGATGCAGAATTGAGGGCTATTATTTGGGAGGTGCCAAATGTGTCTAGAAAATAATATTATGCTTGATGAGATAGAAGTCGACAACCTCTTGGTGACTGGATGGAATTCAAGTAAAAATTTCAAGGGGGTTTCAAGTTTATTAGTAAAGGATTGTGCTATTTTATTAAAAGGGATGGCAACATAGATTGTGAAGCATGTGCATAGGAAGAGCAACATGGTGGCTCATATGGTAGCAAAGTTTGATCAGGATATGCCAACAAATCAATCTATATGGAGGGATGTTTTGGTTACACCAAACCTACTTAAAGATTATGTGATTAAAGATGCCTTGTTGCTCAATTAATTAAAGGGTGTGTGGGCTTAGATTAGGTTATTTTTAATGCATGATTAGCTTGGGTACTCTTTTTTCCTTATCATGATTTTTATCCCATCGGGTTTTTTCATGATAAGGTTTTTAATGAGGCTCATCTTTCATGCTTTATGCAATATTGTGGTTGGTAATTGCTGTAGATTTATGTAAAGTCACTCACAGTGTATTGATGTTGATGATGTAATGAAATATTCATTTTTCTTCCAAAAAAAAAAGTTCATAATCTATTTAAAAAATTTAAATAAACACTTATTTTTATTCTATTTAATTAAGTCCTTATATTTTTATTTTGGATTAAATAAGCTCTTATAACTAATAATTAACTAATTACCATTAGTTTAAATAACACTTATCATTTTATATCCATATAATGTTGATGTGAAGGGTAAAAAATATCACATGGTCATGTTATCATGTCAAATTAGTATGTCATCATGTTATATCATCATCAATTATGATATGTTAGAATGCCACGTCAACACCATACGGTATAAAATGACAAATGACACTTTGACTAAGTCAATTATTAGTCACAAGAGCTTATTTAAGTTAAAATAAAAATATAATAGTTTATTTGGTTCAAAATAAAAGTATAAGAAATCAATTGAATGTAATAAAAGTATAAGAACTTATTTAAATTTTTCTAAATTGTTTAGGGATTTTTTTATATATAATGTCTTTTTCTCTTGTTAAACTGTATTAGTTTAACTTACTAGACATATTGATAAATTTCTAGATAAGTGATACTCCCTCTTCTTATTCTTTGTGGGAAAGTCTCAAATAACTTTTTTTTAAGTACTTGATACTTTTTTTATTTTTTGGTGTTATAACTTTATTTTTCATCTTAAAAAGAATTGAAATTTTATATTATTAAAAATTTACTAACTTTAGTATAAAATACATTAAAATTAATTTTTTTTAATTTCGTGAAAATTGAAGAATGATAAATATGTATAGGCCTAAGGAGGACTAATTTAGTTAGTAAAATTATGCAAAAATATTAAATCACAGTTAATATATCAAATGACGATATAAATGTCATTAAACATTTTTATAAATGAAGATTTGATTTTTTTTTTTTGGAAACACGAACTTCTATTAGGTTGAGGAATTGAGTTCAACAACATGAAATAGAAAAAAAATTAATCTCTAGAGGAGAAACATCAAATAACATAGAACTATCCTCTTGCGTTATCCCCATGTTCGCCGTACAGTTTGCAATAATGTTTCCTTCATGAAAAACGTGTCTAACTTTTACAGCCCACTGTTTTAGAAGCAATCTTTTAATCGTTTGAATTAAATCATAATTGTGGTTGGTGACCGTCGATTCTGGATTTATTACTTTCATGATTGTGCTATTGTCAACTTGCAAGTCAATCTTTCTATACCCTAAATCCCAAGCCACTGTTAGACCTTTCAAAACACTCCAAAACTCAACCTTATAAACTAAGCACGACTTTGGACAAAGAAAGAAACCTATAATCTGATTACCATGAGCATTTCTTAATACACATCTTGTAACGACCCCTCTTAGATCGCTATCGGCGTTCGAGACTTTCGAAGTATCCCACCAAGTCCCGGACAAGCCTCACTTGACTTTTCAACCATTCCTTGTACACTTGCAATAGACTGCATAAATTTTAAGTCAAGCATTTATATACACGTGTACTTGAATTCAAAATCAAGCACAATCAATTCAATTTTGACTTTAAGGCATGCTATTACAATTAAACTACGTTGAGCTCGAAATCTCAAACTTTCATTAATCCAAAAATCAATATTTGCCACATACAAATCCAGAGTATTACAACTCGACCTTTATCAGCGTAGTGACTCTAAAACGAGTTGAGAATTATCTTTACCCAAATCTGTGGTAGACCGTGCTCACTGATAGTTTCACGTTAGACTAGTCCTTGTCTGCAAAAGGGGAAAATAAGAGGGTGTGAGTCTCATAGACTCAGTGATAATCATCGACTCAGTGAGCAGGCGAGAAGGGGAAACAACATACGGATAGATTAGTTCTAAATCCGAGGGTATGTGTAGAAAAATATTTCATTAAATGGATAGATATTTTATGCCTTGCAAGTCTAAAACAATGTAATTCAAGAATATATATATATATATATATAGATTTCACTTATCAATTATTAATAAAAATTTACGTGTCAATGACACGCGATGTATGCTAAGACAATAAACGAGCGAATTTCGTTCTCGGATAAATTAGTACAACCTTTAGGCTTATTCTCAAATGTCGTTATCTACCCGTGGGAACTGCCCACGTCACCAATATAAATCGAGGCTTCAAGTCCCCCTTTACCTACTCGTGGGAACTACCCACATCACTAATATAAATCGAGACTTCAGGTCCCCCTTTACCTACTCGTGCACAAAATATCTCGATCACGTGTAAATAAAAGTCATTCCAATTTAAGGCATTTACCAAGCATGCTAAACAAAATGAGAATATTTCTCTCATGAATTGCACTTTATACATGAATCATTTAGATCATAATGTGTTTGCCAAATCAACGTATTAAAAGAAATAATCAACTATTATCATATCTTGAAAACAGTATAATGGCCACTAGCCTAGGCAGTACACAAATTGCAAGGCATTATTTGAAGTGAAATCAGTCGAAGATTTATTTCCCCATACTTAAAAATCATATATATACATGTACTACATATATTATCGAAAATCTAGATTTTTTAAACTCTGTCACATTCACAAACAACCTAAATTTTCTATCAGTTCATGCCATCCACAATTTCATCAACTATCAATACAATTTATATAATATTATAAGAATATAATATTTTTAAAATTTAGCACCCACTCACCTCGAAATAGCGGGGTACTACTTCGCTATTGGTTCAGCGTGCACTTAGTTATTTTGTCTTCGTCCCCCTTTTCTTTTCTTTTTTTTTTCTGTTGTTTCTCTTTCCTCTTCCTCTCTCTCTCTTTCTCTTTCTTCTTCTCTCTTCTTCTTCCTTCCCGTTGCTGCCCCCTCTCTCTTTTTTTTTTCTTCTTCTTCTTCCCTTTCTCTTTCTTCTTCTTTCTTCTTTCCTCTCGTTGCTGCCCCCCCTCTCTTTTTTTTTCTTCTTCTTCTTCTTCCTTTTCTCTTTCTCTTTCTTTTTCTTTCTTCTTCTCTCTTCTTTCCTCCTGTCGCTGCCTCCTCTTTCTCTTTTTTTTTTCTTCTTCTTCTTTTTCTCTTTCTCTTTCTTTCTCTTTCTTTTTCTCTCTTATTTCCTCCCATCGCTGCCCCATCTTTCTCCTTTTTTCTTCTTCTTCTTCTTCCCTTTCCCTTTCTATTTCTTTCTCTTTCTTCTTTTATCTTCTTTCCTCCCGTTGCTGCCCTCTCTCTCTTTTTTTTCTTTTTCTTCTTCTTCCCTTTCTCTTTCTCTTTCTTTCTCTTTCTTCTTCCCTCTTTTGTCTTTTTCTTCCCCCATTTGTTGACTAAATCTCTCCCCTTTTTCCCTCTTTTGTCTTTCTCCCGCATAGGGTGTTACAAACTCCCCCACTTATAATAAATTCATCCTCAAATTTCAATAGCATAGAAGCACTTATCCGCACCTTCAATCCTCAAATAGTTGTGGGTACCCTATTTGCATTTCTTCTTCTAGTTCCCAAGTTGCCTCCTCCACTGGATGGTTTCGCCATAATACTTTCACTAAAGTGATGTCTTTATGGCGAAGCCTTTTGACTTGACGGTCCAATATAGCTACAAGCTGCTCTTGGAATTCCAACCAATGTTCCAACGATACCGTATCATGTCTTATCACGTGCGAAGGGTCTTGTACATATTTTCTGAGCATGGACACATGAAAAACTGGATTGACCCCTTCGAAATCCGGTGGTAACGCCAATTTATAAGCAACAGTATCTACTCGCTCCAATATCTCAAATAGGCCAACGTATCGAGGACTGAGCTTCTCTCTCTTGCCAAATCTTCGTATTCTTTTACGATATGAGACTTTTAAGAACACATATTCACCTACTCCGAACTCCAAGGGCCTACGTCGGTTGTCGGCATATGACTTTTGTCTACTCTGAGCCGCCAACATTCGTCTTCGAATTATTTGTACTCATTCCTCCACTGCTTGTACCATTTCCACCCCTAACAGCCTCCTCTCCCCCACTTCTAACCATCCAATGGGTAACTTACACTTCCGCCCATACAATGCCTCAAATGGTGCCATCTTAATACCCGCTTGGTAACTGTTATTGTATGCAAATTCTACCAAAGGCAAGTACAAGTTCCAAGAAACTCCAAAATCTAACACGATCGCTCTTAACATATCTTCCATTGTTTGGATCGTGCGCTCGGATTGACCATCTATCTGAGGGTGATATGCCGTACTAAAGTCCAGTCGGGTCCCTAGTTTGCCTTGTAACCTATTCCAAAATCGACTAGTGAATTGTGGTCCCCGATCTGACACAATAGTCACCGGTATGCCATGGAGTCTAACAATCTCATTAATATAAATTCGAGCATATTGTATTACCCCATTCTTGGTCTTAACTGGAAGGAAATGTGCTAACTTAGTCAATCGATCAACAATCACCCATATGGAATCGTATCCTCAGTTGATTTGGGGCAACCCGGTTACGAAGTCCATAGCTATGTGTTCCCACTTCCACTCGGGTATCGGCAATGGTTGTAGTAATCCTGAAGGCCTTTGGTGCTTTGCCTTCACCTGTTGGCACACTAGACATCTTGACACGTATTCCCCTACATCTTTCTTCAATCCTTGCCACCAATATACGGATCTTAAATCATGATACATCTTGGTTGCCCCCGGATGCATGGCATAACAGCAACGTGTGCTTCCTCTAGAATCTCCTCCCTTAATCTATCCAGATTCGGCATATAGATTCGAGATCCATATCTCAACAATCCATCAGACCCAAAATCAAATTCAGAAACGAGTTCACCCATACTTCCTAAAATAGTCATCACAAAGGTATCTCTAGCTTGGGTATCTCGAATTCGATCATTTAGGATGGGTCGAACTCTAAAATGTGCTAATAGTGCATCTGATCCATTGACCTCAAATTTGACTCTCAAGTTACCTAGATCTTATAATCCTTGCACTATCGACCTTCTCTCCACTACTATGTGGGCCATACTACCCATTGACTTTCGACTTAATGCATCTACTACAACAATTGCCTTGCCAGACTGGTAAAGTATTGTACAATCATAGTCTTTCAACAATTCCATCCATTTGCGTTGCCTTAAGTTGAGGTCTCGCTGTTGAAATATACACTTTAAACTTTTATGATCCGTATATATTTCACATGTTTCTCCATACAAATAATGCCTCCATATTTTTAAGGTAAACACGATCGCTGCCATCTCCAGATCGTGCGTAGGATAATTTTGTTTATGCCTTTTAAGCTGTCTTGAGGCATAAGCGATGACTCTACCATATTGCATCAGCACACACCCTAATCCAATCCTCGAAGCGTCACGATACACCATGTAACCACCAGATCCACAAGGCAAACTTAATACGGGTGCTGAAGTCAAACAAACCTTTAATGTTTGGAAACCGTGTTCACAAGCCTATAACCATTCAAATCTTACCCCCTTTTGAGTTAGCCTCGTCAGCGGGGAAGCTATTTTAGAAAAATCCTTCACAAATCGTCGATAATACCTAGCCAACCCCAGAAAACTACTAATTTCAGTGACTGTCGTGGGCCTAGCCTAATTTTCAATAGCCTCGACTTTGCTAGGATCTACTTGCACTTTGTCCTTAGATACAATATGTCCCAAAAAACCAACGCTACTCAACTAGAATGCACACTTAGAAAATTTCGCGTACAATCTATGCTCCCGTAGGGTCTGTAGCACGATCTTTAAATGTTGCACATGTTCTTCCTAACTCCTTGAGTATATGAGAATGTCATCAATAAAGATGACTACAAATCTGTCCAAGTACGCTCTAAACACCATATTCATTAAATCCATAAATGCAGCAGGGGCATTAGTCAATCCGAAAGACATCACTAAAAATTCATAATGTCCGTACCTCGTACGAAACGCGGTCTTATGTATGTCTTCCTCCCGGATTCTCAATTGATGATATCTCGACCTCAGATCAATCTTCGAAAAGCATTGGTCCCCTTGCAATTGGTTAAATAAATCATCAATTCTTGGAAGTGGGTATTTATTCTTAATCGTGACTTTATTTAGCTGTCGATAATCTATACATAGCCTGAGACTACCATCTTTCTTCTTTACAAATAGCACTGGCGCTCCCCAAGGAGACACACTCGGACGAATAAAACCCTTATTAATCAAATCTTGCAACTGTTCCCTTAACTCCCTTAGCTCTGTCGGTGCCATTCGGTACGGGGGTATCGATATTAGTTGCGTCCCTAGAGTCAAGTCAATACGAAATTCAATTTTTCTTCTTGGAGGTAATCCCGACAACTCTTCTGGGAACACATCCACAAATTCATTTATTACTAGTGTCGCCTACATGTTCCCCTCTTCACTCTGTACTTCTCCAACAATTGTAGCTGTCACACTGTTACCCCATTGGCTACTGTGACCATAAATAATAAATGATGGCTCTCTTGGGAATTTGAACTTCACCAACTTTCGATAACAATCCACGCTGGCATAGCAAGACGCCAGCCAATCTATTCCTAGTATCACGTTAACTCCCAATGTAGTCATTAACACTAGGTTTGCCTAAGTGTACTTATCTTTAATCTGAACCTCACACGAATGAAATACATATTCTGCGACATATGATTCTTCCAATGGAGTAGTTATTACTAACGGTTCATCCATACATTCATAATGCTTGCCTAATTTAGGCATGAAATTTAAAGACACAAAAGAATGGGTGGATCCTGGATCAAATAAAACCGATGCTTCATAACCATAGATAAAAAGAGTACCTGTCACCACTGTATTCGAGGCGTGAGCAACTTGTGGCGTCAAAGCAAATACTCTCGCTTGTCCTCCTCCAAAAGCACCTTGTTGAGTGAAATTCATCGACCTACCTTGTGATGAAGAAGCTATACCCTTTCCTTTATCTCTCCTAACATTCTTGACTGGCGGTATAACTGCTGGTACGATAGCAAAATCAGATTGCACTAAACCACGAGCCATCTTCTGACTATGTCTGAAAGTAGGGCAATCCCTCTTTGCATGGCCAACTCCCCTGCACTCTTAACAGAGCATCACAGTTTGATTGCATGGCCCTGTATGTATGTTACCACAGAAAGTACAAAAAGGACCCCACTGGTTACGTTGTCTAAGATTCATATTAGCCATCCCGCTGTTCATAGCTCGTCTATAATTAACTCTACTGAAATCACTGCTATGTAGAGGGCTACAGAACTAAAAATTTCTGCGTTGGTTTGGTGGACTAGTGAACGCAGATCTTCAGAGCAAATTGCCATCCCTATGACCTTGTTGACCAGTTATATTAGTCTTCGTACCCCTACTGGAATCTCTAAATCTGGAAGACCCCTCACCTCGATTCCTCTTACTCTTTTCTCTCTCTACCCTACTCTCCATACATCTTGCCTCAATTTTCCTGGCAGCATCAACTACTTCGAAATATGAAGTGAATCTTTGAAAGACTAAAATTCTATATATGGGTTCTGGTAACCCCTTGATGAATCTCTTGATTCTTTGCCTTTCAGTCTAAACTAGGTAGAGAGTATACCTCGACAACTAAGTAAATTGGACATCATACTCTGACACTGTCATCCCTAGCATCTGCCTCAAGGTTTCAAATTCCTGAGCCTTAGCACCTCTCACGCTTTCAGGTAAAAACCTATCCATGAAAGCTTACGCAAATTCTTCCCAAATAAGTGGAGCGGAGCTAAGAGGTTTATCGCGCTTGAGAGTGACGAACCATACTTACGCTACCTCTGTCAGTCTAAAGCCTACCAACTCAATTGCCCGACGGCTAGAACAACCCAAAGCCATGCAAATCTTATCCATTTCATCCAAAAAGACTTGTGGGTCTTCCGCTGGGTTAGTACCCGAAAAAGAAAGGGGTCTCAATTTCATGAACTCTCCCAAACTCACCATAACATTTTCTTTTTCTATTTCCTCATATGGTTGATACTTTGAGTCTTCAAAGCTAGAACCCATGGTCTCGTTGGTTTGATATGCTCTGTACCTCCTGAATTGTGCAAATTCTTGAGTCAAACCTCGCAATCCAGCCGTTATCTCCTCCAATGTGGCAGTGGGTACCTCAGAATGTTCACCTCCCGTATCCTTAGAACTGGTGTTGGCTCTCCTTTCCTCAAAACTTTGACTGCAATGAAGCTTGGCGATCCGGCCTCTAGGTCTACTTCTCCCACTGCTCCTAGAGAAAGATGCATGCGGTTCATCCATAACCTTTTTCGGGGTATCAAACCCTCTAATTGCTCTTGAGGTGGCTCGTGTCTTTGGCGGCATCTCGTTACCTAAACAGCGACAAACATTCCTTGTAAATAAATATCCGAAGTTAATAATAAGGGTGGCTTACTAAGATTAGGGAATTCATGTAGCCTCCTACCCATAATTCATGCTGCAGTCATAAACCATGGATAAGACTCTACGCTAATCTCAACACTCCGCTGACAACTTGAAAAAAAAATCCTAAGGCTTTCTAAACCTAGGCTCTGATACCAACATTGTAACGACCCCTCCTAGATTGCTACTGGCGTTCGAGACTTTCGAAGTATCCCACCAAGTCCTGAACAAGCCTCACTTGACATTTCAACCATTCCCTGTACACTTGCAATAGACTGCATAAATTTTAAGTCAAACATATATATACACGTGTACTTGAATTCAAAATCAAGCACAATCAATTCAATTTTGACTTTAAGGCATGCTATTACAATTAAACTATGTTGAGTTCGAAATCTCAAACTTTCATTAATCCAAAAATCAATATTTACCACATACAAATCCAGAGTATTACAACTCGACCTCTATTAGCGGAGTGACTCTAAAACGAGTTGAGAATTGTCTTTACCCAAATCTGTGGTAGACCATGCTCACTGATAGTTTCACGTTAGACTAGTCCCTGTCTGTAAAAGGAGAAAATAAAAGGGTGTGAGTCTCATAGACTTAGTGATAATCATCGACTCAGTGAGCAGGCGAGAAGGGGAAACAACATACGGATAGATTAGTTCTAAATCTGAGGGTATGCATAGAAAAATATTTCATTAAATGGATAGATATTTTATGCCTTGCAAGTCTAAAACAATGTAATTCAAGAAAATATATATATAGATTTCACTTATCAATTATTAATAAAAATTTACGTGTCAATGACACGCGATGTATGTTAAGACAATAAACGAGCGAATCTCGTTCTCGGATAAATTAGTACAGCCCTTAGGCTTATTCTCAAATGTCGTTATCTACCCGTGGGAACTACCCACGTCACTAATATAAATTAGGGCTTTAGGTCCCCCTTTACCTACTTGTGGGAACTACCCTCGTCACCAATATAAATCGGGGCTTCAAGTCCCCCTTTACCTACTCGTGGGAACTACCCACGTCACCAATATAAATCGAGGCTTCAAGTTCCCCTTTACCTACTCGTGTACAAAATATCTCGATCACGTGTAAATAAAAGTCATTCCAATTTAAGGCATTTACCAAGCATGCTAAACAAAATGAGAATATTTCTTTCATGAATTGCACTTTATACGTGAATCATTTAGATCATAATGTGTCTGCCAAATCAACGTATTAAAAGAAATAATCAACTATTATCATATCTTGAAAACAGTATAATGGCCACTAGCCTAGGCAGTACACAAATTGCAAGGCATTATTTGAAGTGAAATCAGTCGAAGATTTGTTTCCCCATACTTAAAAATCATATATATATACATGTACTACATATATTATCAAAAATCCAGATTTTTTAAACTCTGTCACATTCACAAACAACCTAAATTTTCTACTAGCTCATGCCATCCACAATTTCATCAACTATCAACACAATTTATATAATATTTTAAGAATATAATATTTTTAAAATTTAGCACCCACTCACCTCGAAATAGCGGGGTACTACTTTGCTATTGGTTCACGCGTGCACCTAGTTATTTTGTCTCTGTCCCCTTTTTCTTTTTTTTTCTAATATTTTTCTCTCCTCTTCCTTTCCCTCTTTTTTTCTTTCTTCTTCTCTCTTCTTCTTCCTTCCCGTTGCTGCCCCCTCTCTCTTCTTTTCTTCTTCTTCTTCTTCCTCTTCTCTTTCTCTTTCTCTTTTTTCTTCTCTCTTTTTTCCTCCCGTCGCTGCCCCCTCTCTCTCTTTTTTTTTCTTCTTCTTCCCTTTCTTTTTCTCTTTCTTTCTCTTTTTTCTTCTCTCTTCTTTCTTCTCGTCGCTGCCCCCTCTCTCTCTTTTTTTTCTTCTTTTTCTTCTTCTCTTTCTCTTTCTCTTTCTTTCTTTTTCTTTTTCTCTCTTCTTTCCTCCCGTCGTTGCCCCCTATCTATCTTTTTTTTCTTCTTCTTCCCTTTCTCTTTCTCTTTCTTTCTCTTTCTTCTTCTATCTTCTTTCCTCCTATCGCTGCCCCCTCTCTTTTTTTTTCTTTTTCCTCTTCTTCCCTTTCTCTTTCTTCTTCCCTCTTTTGTCTTTTTCTTCCCTTCTTTGTTGATCGAATCTCTCCCCTTTTTCCCTCTTTTGTCTTTCTCCCGCATGGGGTGTTACACTTTTTGCAACTACTTTGTTACGAGATGATCGTGAAACACCATCAACATACAGGGTAATGAAATTTGTTGCAAAAAGTTGCCAACCTATCATGCGATCTGTGGAGACAAATGATATTTCTCTTTCAACTAGAATGGGGATTGTGTTAATAGACATAACATCAAGCACTAATCCTCAAATTGCACACAAACGACTTTTTGTGGTCTTTTGTATATTCTCAAAAATAGCTGAGTTTGTCCTTCTTCATATCATCCAACATGAAATTTCAAAAATTGGGTTCTAGGGTGCATCAAAAATTCAATTCGGCTCAATTTGCATTTGCAAACCCCTAGTTCTTTATACTTCTTCCACCTATCTAATTAAGGCAAACCAGTGCCAATAGGCTTACTTTTCATGATTGGATCCTTTATTTGATCATATTTTAGAATATTAGGCCTATTAGTAGAAAGTACTCATTAGAGAAGAATGTGGATCTATACTTCCTAAATCACATTAAGCATGGTGTCTAGGTCAACTTCACTGATTTTATGTTCCAAGACATGATGCAAGTTATGATAGGTTGTAGCAAAGCTTTAGTATTTGGGATGGCTATCCGTCAGATTTTAGATCATTTTGGGGTTAATGTTCACGTTGATCCTTCCATGACACATTGTGTCCATACCATTATTGATGAGTACATGATCAATAAATTTAGGTATAAGATGTGGCATAGTCATTAGTATTCGAATGGGTTTACACCGTTGTAACCTTAAGGAGAGGTAGCCCTAAATAAAAGTAGTGATAATGAAGCACCGGTTGTAGCAACTACTCTGGGAGATGCTTTATCTTTACAGTCCTAGGAGTCTAGGTTAACAACTCATTTTGATACATGCCCTGGACTAATTATTAATATTGAAGAGCTTTGAGGATGGGCTTTAGCTTTTAAGATGGATGTTGCACCATTTACTTAGCCTCATGACATCCACATTCCTGTTATTCCAACCCTTCTACCATGTTGACTTCACCAACTTATTTGAGCATTGTTCCCAACACTTTGGTTGATCTTGTCGATCCTTGTACAGATCTTATGGACCCCTCCACTGACTTATCTCCTTGATTTCTTTTGGGGCAAATGTTTATCTTTCTTTATAAACTTTGTTTAATCTCTTTAGTTGGATGCTTACTTTACATACACATCATACATTTCATCATACTCTTTTGTGTTTATAGTTTATTTTGCTAACTTTTTTGGATAGTATCTCTTTTGGATATTAATGACTGGTTATATGATGAATGCAAATGCTAACATTTCCTTTAATGAATGATGAATTTTCTCTTCTATGAATGGTTATCTTATTAATTGTCTTATGGTTGTTTATGAATGTTTACCTTGTAATAGTTATGATGCTTTAAATTGATCCTTGACAATGATTTTAAATTATTTTTGATTCAACAAAAGGGAAGAGAAGCATTTGAGTAAAGTATAGTATTTGAGCAAACTGCAACCACACACTTAAAATTTTTAAAACTTAGCACTTAGTAAGGTGGATCTTTTATTTTTCAAGAATGATTAAGATAAAAAACTTATAGGGAGTTTTTAAAATCAATTTTGCTCATTAGTTTTGTCATATCAAAAAGGGAAACTTTATTAGCATTACAATTGATCCTTGTTTTGAAATGCCAAAATCAAAAGACCAAAATATAAGTGTTTAAGTGCATTGAAACATCAGAAAACCTCTTAAGCATTTATATGAAAAATAACTAAGTGTTTGAAGCTCAAAATACCTTAAAAACAACTTAAAGTGCTTAAGATAGCGAGACATTTTAGGTAAGTATCGAGACCTCAAGCTTAAAATGCCTTAGAAATAGCTTAAGGGAGAAGAAGTATTGAGACTTTCTTTGAAAGTTATTAGAAATATTAAGCTTGAAGGAATAAACTCAAGAAGGGGGTGAATTGAGTATTTTGAAACTTTTTTGAAAAATCCCCCTTTATGTGCAAATCAAAAATTCTTTTGTAAATCAAACCCAAAAAGCCTTTAGAAATCAAGAAAAAAGAGTTTTGAGTGTCCTTTGTTGGAAAACTTTGAAATAATGAGCATGTAAGAACACAAGAAAATTAAGTAAGCACAAAAGACACAAGAGATTTATAGAGGTTTAGCCTTAATGCTTATGTCCTCTCCCTTAGCTCACCAAGGTGTTAGAAATCCACAAAGTTAAATACTTTTTCAAGGCTAAAGTATAACCTATAGAAAGAGCTTTTTCACAAGCTCAAGCATAACCCTTACACTTGCTTTGTCAAGGATCAAGTAAAACTTATTACTTGTTTTTTTAATGATCAAGCAAAACCTATCACTTGGATTTTCAAGGATCAAGTAGAACCTATCCAACTATCTTTTCAAGGGTTAAGGTATAACCACTTCTAAGCTTTCTACCTTTTTCAGGGTAAGGTATAACCTTTACAAGAGATTACAATGAATGAAAGTGATGCTAAAAAAGTTTGCCTTTAAGTAAGCAGAATACAACAATGAATATTGAAGAAAGGATATTGAAGGCTTAATGAAGGAATAAGAGTTCAACTCAACAATCAACAACGGATGGGAACACTAAGTTTGACAAGGGAGAATAAGGAATTTCTTCTTGGAGGATTCGCTTTTGCTTAGGATTTCTTCTCAATGTTTTCTCTCAACTCATAAAAAAAGTTTAAGCTTTCCTTTTATATTCAAAAGCCTTAACTTAGCCATTAAGCTTTTGAATTTCGAAATTATGGTCGTTATCCTTGTCTTTTTCTTGCTTGTCCAAAAGGATGCTTTGATATTAGTGATATGAGTCTCAAAGCTTTAAGTTATTTTCTTGCTGATGGCTTAATGCTTCAATGCCTTTCTTGATACTTTTATCTTCCATGCACAAGTCTGACTAAGCCTTGTTTTGATACCATATTGCCTTGGTCTCGATATATTTCAGTTTGCTTTTTGGATTTTGCCTCATGAGATGTTATTTTGATACTTTTACAAATTGATCTCGATACTGATTTACTTGGTCATTTTGCATTTTGAATCTTGAAGTTTTGATCTTGATATTGATGTAATGTGCCTTGATACTTAGGCGCTTCCTCTTTGTTGTTCACTCTCTAAAGGTGTTGTCTTGATACTAAAGATTTTCCTTCTCGATACATTTGGACTTCTTCTCTAGAAACTAAAGTTTAAAGGTAAAGTATGGGAATTTTGAAATTGTGTCTCGATACACAAATCCTTACTTTCTGAAATTCTGCACTACTGAGAAGTTGTCTCGATACTTGATGCTCTTGTTCTCGATACTTTAGTATTCGTTCTCTAGAAATATAATGCATTTTAAGTGAGTGTCGTTATCATCTAGAGTAGTCTTAATAGACCTTTTTCTTTGGTTGTTTTTTAAGGCATACACAAATAAACTAATCTCAATACCCTCTTTAGAGATCTTGATACTTCAGGTTAATTTTAGCCTCTTAACAAATATTAAACTTAAGCACCAAGCCTATTTGTCAATCAAAGTCATGGGGTTTTCTTTAAAGTCTAAATGCACTAGGAATTCAATATTTTGATCATTAGCTTTTGTCATATTAAAACAAATGATCAATTATAAAGCTAACAAAAGTATTGAGACATCATCTCTGAAGCTTCAGATTCCAAAAGATAAGTGCTGATGTATTGAGACCATGACTTGAAATATCAAGACATGGCGTTAGAAATTCAAAATTCCAAAAGACAAATGTCGATGTATCGAAACCATTCTTCAAGGTATTGAGATTTCACTTTTTGACTTCAACTTCTAAAGAGCTTGTGCCAGAATATTGAGACTTCCATGCAATGTATCGAGACCTCAGCTTCAGAACTCCAAATTCTAGGATGCAAGTGCCCAAGTATCGAGAACTACTTGCAAAGTATCGAAACATCATCTTAAGGCTTCTATTTCCAAAGAGCAAGTGCGCTAGTATCGAGACTGAGCCATAATGTATCGAGACATGCTTCAATTTGAGAAATGAAAAAGATGAATAAGTATTAAGACATGCAACAAAGGTATCCAGACCTCAGTTTAATTTGGCGTTTAAAGTATCAAAATCTGTATCAAAGGTATCGATACCTCAAATCAAACAAGCTAGAAAAAGAGATGTATAATGGCTACATTTTGAAGCACAAATCCTTAAATGGCTATTTTTGGACATCTAAGTATAAATAGAGGTTTGTGGTATGACTTTCTAGGTAGAGAATAACTAGAGAATAATTTCCAAGATAAAGTGAAAGATCGAACAACAAATTCCTCAAGAATCACTCTAAAAATCAAGTGTTTCTCATTTATGCATCTTTTAGCCTTAAGTTCTTATACTTCTTTGTTAAGCCTTCATTCCTTCTTTGTAATCATTGTTTCATTTAGTCTTCTTAGAGGCATTTAAGCTCACTCTCTTTCATATTTGTACTCCATTGTAAAGGTTATACTTTAACCTCAAAACGGTAGAGTTGTTGTTAGTTGTTATACCTTAACAAAGTGAAAAAGTAGATGGGTTATGTCTTATACTTCCAAAGACTGTTGTAAAGGTTAAGTTTAAGCCTTGAAAAGATTAGTTTTTAAAGGTTATGCTTGAACCTTAAAAAATTAGTTTCATAGTGGATTGAAAACTCTTCGGTGATCCAAGAGAGAAGATATAGGCATCGAGGTTGAACCTCTATAAATCTTTGTTTCTTCTACTTGTTCTTTAAATTGCTTTTCATTCTTATTGATTTCTTCAATTCATTTTTAAAACTCTTGGAAAAGGTTTTTTGCAATTTTAATTCATTATGTTCAAGAAGCTATTTTTTCTTACTTAGCCTGAAAGTGTCTTAGCCTTCAAAGATTTCAAAAGAATTTTTAAAATACTCAATTCACCCCCTCTTTTAAGGTTAATCTTTTAAGCTAACTTTTTAACATATTACTTTTGGATTAAACAAATATTTTCATAGTACTATCATTTTTCTCTTAAAAGAATTAAAAAATATCATGATTACTTTGTAATATGTTTAAAAATATTATATATTATATAACCTCAAGTTTAAACTCACATTTGATTTTAGTTCAATTATAATTAAATAATGAATTTAAAAATATATATATATAATCAAATAAAATTTAAATAACATGATTATTTGTCAAAATTAAACTTAAACCTAACTCAACTTAAGCTTAAGAATTTTACCATAACAAACTTTATTGTTAGTCACTTTCCTTTTTTAATGTTAAAGAAAAGAATTGGGCATGAACAAATCTATGTGACTTCCAAGCCTTTCAAAGTTGAAAGGATTCCACTGGAAATGGGACCAGTGACAATGGGTAACCAGGATTTATGCAAATAATTTTAAATTCTAACCAGCAATTGATAATTTTACCATGCAGAGTTATCTTGTTACATTTTGGATACTAAAAATAGACAAATCTTTAAGTTTTAGGTACAGTTTTATGCAGTTTTTATTGACTATATATGTTTTTGATGATAGCAAAATGTTTAATTTCACTATTCAAGTGTGTAAAATATAGTTTAATTTCCCTAACAAATTTGTTAAGGGCAAGTTAAGATGCTTGCTAAATTTAAAGATGAGTTAATCAGTTAGAGAAAAGAAGAAGAAAGTGATTAGTAAAGAAATAACATTAGTAGCTGATTAACCAGAAGCCTTAACCAATTAAGGCATAATTGGGCACTAGGTAAAAGTAAGACAGAAAAGCTGTAATCGTTTAGCACCAGGGTTAACTAATTAAAAAGGTGTTGGAGACTGAAAACAAAGTCATTCTAATCAATTAAGAAATTTAGTTAATTAGTTAGAGCACAAGACTTTAGTACTTTCAAGTGCCAAAAACAAATTTGAAAGAAAGGTGATTGTTGAAAGGAGTTAAAATGGAGAAATTCAAAATTCAAAGATTTCCTAATTGATTAAAGTTGATTTTAATTAGTTAAAGTTGAAGGAAGTAAAGCCTCAACTTGTCACGACCCGATACTCCCATAGAGCCTATGACAACCGCCGTGATGTCTCGGTAGATATTCATTCCCCGAATACCGACCGAAACCCCGCAAGGCTCTCGTATCAGTTTTCTTACCTCCCCTGTGAGCGACTAATATCAAATGTCACGTTTTAACCAATTTCTAGTCATTTCCCCAACCAAAACATTCATAAAATGACTTTTGACTCACAGAGGCATTTTTGTCATTTTTATCAAAAAAATTTGAATCTTGATAATTTCGTGGCAAATACATGGAAAACACATATTTCGAAATCAGTAACATGTTTTATTTTCTAAGCATTCATTTTAAAAGAAATGGAAATTTTCAGAATATAATAGAAATATTTAATAAAATATTACAATATCTTATAAAACAATATTTATAAAGTGTTCGGTAAATAATTTTTTTATAGCGTAATCACAAAATAAATTTATATATACTGAAATACAAAAAAACAAAGTATACAGATACATTACAGTGACTCGTGGGCCCACGAATATACAAAAGTAAGGAAGACAAAAACCTATTGTTGATGAGGTTGCAAAATCAATTGTCGTCTTCAGCAAACACGACTATCTACAACTAGCCTGATCCTGAAATGTTGAAAGGGAGAGTGGTGAGTTTACACAACTTAATGAGTAAACAAATATCTCGTAAAATATCTAAAGGCCAGTAATAGGAGACAATGAAAACTGTTTTATATCGAAGGGTTTCATAACATGAAACCTTATTTGAACCAGTATAAGTAATTTCAATTCACCCAAATAATAACAAGTATAATAATAATAGGGCTTATGATTTATCAAAATCGTGGCTCGTGCCATAAAATACATACTCAGGGATACCTTGGCTGAGGCATCTAACCGAGTTCACCAAGGTTGTTCAAATTTATAATTTTTTCAAAAATGCAGTCGATCCTTGGTGTTAGCTGAGTTCGCCTTCACGTGGTGGTTTAGCGTGAAGTGAACTCTGTCATACCTCAGAACAACCCTGCACGCCTCTACAATTGAGATAAAAGTATATAGGAGGTTTTACCATGTGTGAGACCTTGTTAAGCTCGATTAAAAGCCGGTATTGTACCTAGTGGTACAATTAAATTGATTCGATCCTCGAACTAGTTTAATAGAAATTCTAAGATGAATTTGAAAATTATGAACGCACAAAATGACTTAGAATAGTGATTCAAAGTTCAAGGTCCAGTTTGGAGTCAATCGGGAAAATTGACCAGTTAGGGACAAAACGGTCATTTTACCATTTGATGATAAAATGGAGATTTTTAGCCAAGATTAGATCACATTTGACCAAGAATGATTATATGAAATATAATTATGATTTTTGGAGTATAAAATGATATTTAGCAATGAAAAATTCTCGATATTTTTGGAGCACAAAGGCAAAATGGTAATTTTGCCACTAGAGGACCAAACGAGAATTTTTTTGAAATTTTTTTTTGCCCCATTTGATTAAGATTGATCAAATTTAGTGTTATTTGAGGTTAGAAAGAGAAAATAATGTGATTCTGGTACATTTCGGAGTATAAGGGCAAAATCATAATTTTACCATTTTGGGGGCAAAACGATAATTTTCCACCACCAAAACATTTTTTCCAGCCATGGTCATCTGTTATTCACATCTTAATTTTGACTAATCATGTGGTGGAAAAATTTAAAAGAAAAAAAGTCAAAAATGTTAAAAAATGGGCCAATGGCATTATGCCATGTGGCAAGCTATTTCATTTTATTATTAAAGCCTAAAAATCAGCCATAAAACCCATTTTCTCTCTCCAAATTCTGCACAAACTAGATTCAAAAGAAAACAAAAGAGAACAAGGAGAAGAACAAGAAAACCTAGCCAAAAATTCAAGAAAAAGTGTGATTTTCAAGGAAAATCAAGTGAAAAAGGTAATATTTCTTCACTTTTGCTTATGATCTACAATACCCATGCATTTCTTTCCATTTTCTATGGTTGAGAGGCATGATATCATGATGAATTCAATTCTGAAAAATGGGTATGGAAGAGGAATTGTTGTTGGAATAATTTGATTTTAGACTATGTTAGTGTTTAGAGATAGTTAAGCATGGTTATGAACAAAAACACAAAAGAAATATTCAATTTCTCTAGGGTTCTTTGTTGGACGAACCATGAGAGCTGAATATCAATGGGGGATTATTTTTATTTCAAGGAAAATGGCTTGGAAAATGATGAATTAAGGTAAAACGGTTATGTAGGAAAAATTTTGGTGCTAGTGCACCAAATGACCGAATTTTTTTATAAAGAAATGTGAGGATTCTAATGCTGAATTTGGCTTTATTTGAATGATATGTGGTGAATTAAGGTATTAGAAGAGAAATGAAGTAATTTGGAGGTGATTTGGACATAATTGTCAATTTATCGGATAAAAGGTCGAAATATGCCAATATGGTGTTTAGGCAAAATTTAGACATTTTGCATTCTATATTCCACATTAATGTGGATTCTAGGTTAGTTTATTATAATTTAGCATCAATACAATAATTAAATTATTGTGCAATTTGTCAAGGTGGTGAGCCCTCGGATAAAGGCAAGAAAATCTCACCCGAGGATTAGCAGTCGAAGTGCTCGAATTCAACTTCCGAAAACCTGTGAGTGAATTTGCATCTCAAAAATGGTTTTGGAAAATATGAACTTATTGAATAAAATGCTTGAATGATTTTATTCAATCTTCTTTAAAAAAGAATGGGTACCATGGGAACAAGTTTATTATGAAATATTATTTCATTAATGTGAAATTTGATTGTGTTGAATATTGCTCATCTATATGATGCTTACATGTATGGTTAAGAAATTTATGTGAACTCGATGTAATCGTGCACGTGCAAAGTGGGAAATGCACATGCTTGTAATGGTGTGCAAATGTCACGACCCAATTCCCTGGCCATGACCGACGCAAGGACCCAATGAGCATAGCCCACTAAGCCCAAGCAAGCTTATTTTCATTTATTCTACTCCACGTATGATCGTGTGAGGTATCCACACGCAATGCACCCAGTGCACACAAAGCCAATTCCCACTAGCATTATAGATAAAATATGTACATACATACCAGTCAAACGTAAACTTTGACAATGTACATTACATGTACCTAACCACAATACAAAAGGCCCATGACTTCCAGCGGAGAAATTACAAGAAAAACGGGCAACTATTGAATGCCGGACACCTACCAGGAGATGAACTACAGTGATCCCGCGATCTAGGAATCTATAATCTCCTGATCTAAAAACATGAATTTTTTGAAAACGATGAGTACAATACTCAGTGAGTGAACATTAGGTGGAAACAAGCAATAATATCCAAGAAGGATTTTAAACCATGATGCACATATTTGGAACAAAACCATTTTGATCCAATTTAGTATCAAACCCCTTCCCTCAACTCAATTTAATTTACAATGAAGGAGTATTCAATTTCATACATATACACACAGATGAATACAATATCACAACTATCTCACCAGCTCATGTGCAACCCCCACATCGCGCACATAGCTGGAGTTATCGTGTGCATTCCCCACATCGTGCATATAGCTAGTTATCATGTGCATCCCCCCACATCGTGCACAAGCAATATCATTCTCCATAATTCCGCATCCATCATTACCGACATGTGCTCCCCCATATAGTGCACATGTACGGTTATAATTATCACACAATATTATTTGTCAATACATATCACACATCTACACATATATAGCAGCATATTATAGAGCACATGAATTCATGCCTTTATGCATATCACAATTCACACATCAAAACATTTTTATCAAAAGCTTGTTTCCAAGCACGCATTTTAAGAAATTCAGATAAAATCATTTAGACTATCCATTTCAATATACGTACATTTCCCAAAATAATTTGAAATGCAAATTCACTTACTGTGTCGAAAATCCAGATTTTCGATGCACTCGGTTTAATAGTCCTCAAGCGTGATTCCTTTGCCTTTTTCGGATGTCTCACCACCTTGAAACAGAATAAAATTAGGGAATTTATTATATTGGTCTTAATTAGGTATAAAATTAACCTAATTTCTATACGGATGCATAGAATACTCGGTCAATCGCTTAAACGCGGTGTTGACCTAATTCGGTCGATTACCCGATAAATTGGCCAATGCATTCGATTTAATTCCAAATTGTACCATTCTATTTCTAATACCTTAATTCACCACATACCATTTAAATAGTGCCAATTTCAGTATTAAAACTTTTCCATTTCTTCATGGAAAAATTCAGCCATTACAGTGCATTAGCATTAAAATTTTTCCTATTTAACTTTTTCACCTTAAATTGTCATTTTCCAACTCATTTCATTTCAAATGAAATCATTTCATTTTCCAAACACAACCTATGATATTCGGCCTTGAAAGATTCATGGGAAAAATCAAGTTTTTTCTTACGGTTTTTGTTTACTAACATGCTAACCTATCTCTAAACACTAACATAGTCTAGAATCAAGCCAATCCAACATTAATTCCTCTTCCATACCCATTTTTTAGAATTGAATTCATCATTATAACTCAATATTGATCCATGGAAATCAAGAACAAAAGCATAGGTTAGCTAGTTATCAAGGAGAATTAAAGAATTTCTAACTTACCTAGCTTGTTTCCTTGATTTCTTCACTTTCTCTTTGATTTTCCACCTAGGTTTTCTTGTTTTTCCCTTTGTTCTTCTTTTGTTCTTGTTGCTGGTTGCTTAGGCCGAATATGGTGAGGAAATTAGGGATTTAATGGGCTGATTTTTATAGAAAATGATAAAATAATCAAGCATGCCACGTGTCACATGCTTATTTGCCCATTTTTTAAAACTTTTTTGACTTTTTCTTCTAAATTTTTCCACCACATGATTAGTCAAAGTCAAGATGTGAATAAAAGATGACCATGGCTGGAAAAAAAAGTTCTGGTGGTGAAAAATTACCGTTTTGTCCCCAAGATGGTAAAATTATGATTTTACCCCTATACTCCGAAATATACCAGAATTATATTATTTTCACTTTCTACCCTTAAATAACACCAATATTGATCAATTTTAATCAAATGGGGTGAAAATATTTTCAAAAAAAATTCTCGTTTGGTCATCTAGTGGCAAAATTACCATTTGCCATTGTGCTCTAAAAATATTGAGAATCACCATTTTTCACTGCTAAACATCATTTTATACTCCAATAATCATAATTGTATTTCATATAATTATTCTTAGTCAAATGTGATCAAATCTTGACTAAAAATCTCCATTTTATCATCAAATGGTAAAATGACTGTTTTGTCCCTAACCGGTCAATTTTTCGATTGACTCCAAACTAGACCTTAAACTCCGAATCACTATTCTAAGTCTTTCTGTGGGTTTCAGAATTTTCAAATTCCTCTTAGAATTTCTATTTGAGCTACTTCAAGGCTTGATTTAACTTAATTGTACCGCTAGGTACAATACCAGCTTTTAACAAATTCGACAAGGTTTCACAACAAAGTGGGGATGGCGATACATAGAGCCCACGATTTCCTAGAAATTCAGAGGTGTGCAAAGTGGGAACGACGATATGTAGCGCCCACAATTTTCTAGAAATTCAGAGTTGAACAAAGTGGGGACAACGATACGTAGCGCCCACAATTTCCTAGAAATTTAGAGTTGAGCAAAGTGGGGATGGCGATACGTAGCGCCCATAATTTCCTAAAAATTCAGAGTTGAGCAAAGTGGGGTCGGTGACACGTAATGCCCACGATTCCTGAAAATTTTCACGCGTGAACTTTGGTGAAGCGTGATCATCCATTTAGGGGCTTGCAGGGACGACGATTCGTAATGCCTGCAAGTGCTATGATAAATGTCTCTTTTACCACCAAGGACAGTGAAGACTTGGCGGTGTATATGATTATTCTTGTCTTTGTGAATATATGTGTGATTGTATGGTATGCGAATTGCTTAATATATGTGGGTTGTATAGTATACGAATTGTTTTAAATTGAGGAAAAAAAAGGTTTAACACGAAACTCTCGTACGACTGAGAGAAACCCTCATTCAGCGATGGGTTATGATTACGCTTCGCTGCAGCAAGAATGCTTTTCCGTTGTAGCTATAATCTCTGATTTTGCTCTCTGGCTAGAATAAATCCCGAGTTAAGTGGGAAGGGTTCAAATATTAACTAGATTAAAAACTGTCTTATTTTCAACCGGTGCATCATGATTGTCAAATTTTCTAGTTAAGATTGCTTGTTCCCTTCTAATATTCACTCACTGAGTATTGTACTCACCATTTTAAAAATTCATGTTTTCAGATCAGGAGACTGTTGGACCCTAGATCGAGGAGTCCCCATCGTGCATCTCTTGGGTACGTGTCTGGCATTTGATAATGATCCATTTTATTGTAAATGTCTCCGCTGGAAGTCATGGGTCTTTTTGTATTGTGAATACACTCAAACAATGTAAATATGTGTATGTAATGTAAATTGCTAAATACATGACTGGTATAGTGCATGTATATTATTATCGATAATGCCATTGTGTTTTGGCCATGTTCACACCCAGGAAAAAGTGTGTTTGTATGCATGATATGATAATATTTGTTAAGCAAGAGTAAATGGGTAGGCTTGCTTAGGCTTAGTGAGCTATGCTCATTGAGCTCATGCGCTGGTCATGGCCCGAGAAATTGGGTTGTGACATCGTGCCACCTCTATATAGGCCGGTCCACGGAAACCCATCTACTACAGTAGATAATCATCTACCAAATTAACAAAATTTTAGCAGCATGACTTAGCTATTTTATTTCTAACCAGCCGCACGGCAAACAACATTTCACATATTTTCCAACACAATAAACCAGCAGCCAATCATGCCACACTTTCATAAGCCATAGCATTTCAAAAGACAATTTATCATGCAACAAACAGTGGTCTCCCAGTACTCTATTTTTTTCAAAACCACGATAGATTTCTAAATAATTTATGACATAATTTCATTTAACATATTTATTCATAAAACATAAAAATTCATCTTTCAAATCCATTTTTCATAGAATTCACCAAAACAAATAAAAGTCACTTTAGATAATTGAGGTGATAGTAAGTTCACTCACTGTTGTTAAAAGCTCGAATTTCGAATGTACTCGGACTAGTGGTCTTTAGGCACGATCTTTTTGCCTTTTTCGGAAGTCTCACCATTTTAACACATGATAAAGTTAAAGAATTTACTATATTGCCCCTAAGCTGAAATAAACTAACTTAAACTACTAATGCATGATATGAAATACAAGAATTTGTCTGAATATCGCTTAAACATGTTATCGACTAAATTCGACCGATTACCCGATTAAATGACGATTGTGTCCAAATTACTTCCAAATCGCTCCATTTCTTCTCTAATACCTTAATTCACCAAATATCATTCAAATAATACTAAATTCAGCATTAGAACCCTCACATTTCCTTATAGAAAAATTCGGTCATTTGGTGCACTAGCACCGTAATTTTTCCTACTTAAACTTTTCACCTTAATTCATCATTTTCTAAACCATATCTCTTAAATTTGAAATAATCCCTCATTGATACTCAACATACTAGGTTCGGCCAATGAAGAACACTAAAGAGAATCAATTTTTTTCTTGTGGTTTTGCTTATAAACATGTTTAACTATCTCTAAACATCAACATAGTTCAAAATCAAGCTAATCCAACATCAATTTCTCTTCCATGCCCATGCGGCCTTAATGATAACTCAATATTAAGCCATGGAAAATAAAAAATAAAGCATGAGTAAGCTAGGTTTCAAGCAAAACTAAAGAAATTTTACCTTTATGTTGCTTGATCTTTGAAAAATCTTTGAAATCTCTTGATTTCTTGGCTAGGTTTTTGTTTTTCCCCTTTCTTTTCTTTTTTTTTCTTTTGGTTCTAGGTTAGGCCGACTTTGGTGAGAGAAAATGAAATTTATAAGCTGATTTTTATGCTTTAATAATAAAATATCCTAACTTGCCTAGTGTCACAACCTAATTCGTCCAAAATTTTAATTATTTGACTTTTACTAATAAATTTTCCACCACAATTATTCTTATATTTATCCATTCCAATGATAAACAAAATCCTTGGTCTTTGACAAGTTTTGGTGGTGAAATTTATCGTTTTGCCCCCAGTAAGGTTAATTACTATTTTGCCCCTATACTCAAAAACTGTCGAGAATTGAAAATCTTTCACTGCTAAATCTCATATTATACTCCAAATAATCATTCTTGATCAAATGTGATCAAAATCTTTACTAAAAATCTGCATTTTGTCCTTAAATGGCAAAATGATCGTTTTGCCCCTAATTGGTCAATTTTTTCGATTGACTTTGAATTGGCCCTCGAACTCCGAATTGCCATTTTTAGTCATCCCTGGACTGTGAAATTCCTAATTTCACTTTAGAATCCTTATTTTAACTTGTTCAAGGTTTAATTTGACTTAATTGTTCTTTTAAGTACAATATCAGATTTTATCTACTTTTTCGAGGTATTTTAGTATGCAAGTATGATGTCACATAAATAAATGTCATGTCAGATATTTTAGGGTCAGGCTTGACACAAGTAGTTAAGGGAAGAGCTAAACAATTAACAAAAAACTATTGCATAGAGAAAAATGAAAACAGAAAGTTTTTAATTGGTTAGAGCCTTCTCTAACTAATTAGCATGGTGTACACAACTACAAGACAATGTAAGGCAGATAAGCTGAAATCGGTTAGAGCTTGCCCATAACTAATTAGCCGAACTCTTTCTGCTTATTTGAATTTAAATACTAAAAGACAAAATAATGCTAGAATGGCATAAAAGTTGTTTCTAACAGCTAGAATCTATCTTAGATAGCAAAATTTGACTCCCTAAGTATATAAGGCAGCTCTAATAGTCAAAGAAAGGAAGATAAAAGCACAAAAAAAACTAAAAAGAACTTCACCAAAAATACTTGTTCTTTATTCCTATTCTTGAAAAAGTGTTTGAGCTTGATTCTAATCTTTCCAGATTTATAAAGGTAATTAGTTATACTTCTTTTTCTTTTTTTTTTTAGAGAAATTAAAGTGTGGGAAGCACTCCAACAGCTATTGTACAATATTAGAAGCTCACCTTGTAAAAGTTTAGTGGAAGCTATCAATTCCATTAGTATAAAGAAGTTGGGTTGAAAATCCTTGATTGGGAGATCAAGGTAGTGGATGTAGGTTAAGGGGATCAAATTATTATAAATACTTGTGCATTGTCCACTTTTCTACCCTTCCTTGCTTGGTGTTTTTTAACTATAACAAATTTTAAATCTTAATTCCTTTAATTGATTAGAAGCTTTACAAGCTAAAAAGAGCTAACTTTAAAATTTTTAGTGCTATTCACTCTTTCTAGCACACCAATAGGACCAAAAAGTGATATCAAAGCTAAACCTTTAATATTAAGGCCTAACATCTTTAAGAGAGATCCAAATGGCTATACAAAAATTTATTGTTGCTAAGGGACAATCCATAAATAAGCCTCCTTTTTTTGATGGATCAAATTATGCATATTGGAGCACTAGGATGTCTATCTGCATTAGAACTTATGATTATAAGATGTGGATGTGATGACGGAAAGACCTTATATTCCCATATCACCTAGCTTTGTCATGGGAGAAAAAATTCTCATACCAAGGGCAAAGTGGACTAAAGCTAAAGTTAAAAAGGTTCAAATTAATTTCAAAACTATCAACACTCTTGACTTTGCATTGACTCTTCCCATTGCGTTTAATAAAATCTCTGGTTTTGTCACATAAAAAAGATTTAGGAAAAACTTAGAATCATCCATGAAGTGACTTCTTAAGTTAAAGAGTCCAAAATTGCTTTACTCACCCATAACTACGAAATTTTTAAAATGGAATCGGGTGAAGATATCTCTAACATGTTTGATAGGTTTACTAATATTATAAACAAGCTCAATTAACTTGGCAAATCTATATTTGAACATAAATTAGTCAAGAGATTGTTTTGATGCCTCCTAAAAAGTTAGAAGCCTAAAGCCACTACCATTTGTAAAGTTAAAGATTTAAACACCACCACTCTTGATGAAATTTATGGGTCTCTTTTCACATATGAACTTAAGTTAAATGGAAAAGAAAAAGAAGAAGAAAAGAGAAAAGCCAAAGATAAAAGGAAGAACCTAGCCTTGAAAATCACCACACTTGAGGAAGAGTTAGAAAACCTTTCTAGTGATGATGATGATGAGTTGGCTGTGATGGCTAGGAAATTTAAGAAGCTTATAGGGTAGAAAGGAAGAAGATTTAGAAGAAAGAGTTTCAAAAAAGATCGAGGTCTTTCATGGAAAAACAAGCTCAAGAATGACTTGAACAAAAATAAGAAATGGTTTGTTTTGAATGTAAAAACTTGGACATTTTATATCTGAATGTCCACTGCTTAAGGAAGAATTGTCAAAGAAAATGAAGAAACCAAGGAAAGTAATGGTGGTAACAACATGGTCTAATAATGACTCCTTAAGCTTAGAGAAAGAAAAAGAAAATATGGAAGAAAAAGCAATTTTTTGCTTGATGGCAAAAAAAGATAACATCTAATTCTTGTGATATGTTTTATGATGAACTCCAAGATGAATATGATAGTCTATATGTTGAATTTGAAAAACTTGCATTGAAATATAAAGTTACGAGAAAGAAAGCTGTGGCATTAGATGATGAATTAGAAAAAACCAAGCATGATTTTAATTTTACTAGTTATCAAAGAAACATTTTTCAAATAAAACTTAAGCATTCCAAAACAAACTTTAAACTTCTAAAGTTGGAATTAGAAAGCAAAAATTTTAAATTACAAAGAGTAGTAGATGAAAATGTTGCATTTAAGTCTTAATGGAAGAAAGTTCAAAATTGAAAGTGAAAATTAAAAAGAAACCTAAAAAGAAATGGAAATTTTAGAAAGAAAATCAATGCATTTTTTGGTTTTTGCTATGTGTGTGGCAAGAAAGGTAATTTGTCTTATGATTGCTATCATGATGGATGTAACCCTTCCAAAACCAAATTGGTTTGTGTACCTAAAGGTTTTCATATGTTAACTACCCGCAATGACCTGTACCTTTGAAAAAGAAATAAAAACTTGTTTTATAGGTTGAGCAAGAGCAAAAGGAATAATGCTTGAAAGCTTAACTAAAGGAAAAGCAGCCTTGGTACTTGGACAATGGTTGATTAAGGCATATGACCAAAATTGATAATTTGTTTCTTAAGCTTGATAGAAAGAAAAGTGGTAGTGTCTCTTTTGGTTACAACTCCAAAGGTATCAACCAAGGAATTGGAACCATTGGTAACACTTTTCAAACCATAATCAAGCATGTTTTATTTGTTAAAAGTCTAAAGGATAACTTGTTAAGCATTAATCAACTTTGTGATAGAGGATTTAGAATTTGCTTTGATTGTTATGTATGCCATGTGATTGACATTAACACTAACAAAGTTGTATTCATTAAGTGATTTTGCTTGATGAAATTAATATTCAGAATGAGTCTTATCGTGTGGCCAATGATGTATGTGATAGTTAGTTATGGCATAAAAGACTATGACATGCTAGCATGGACACTTTTCAAAGATTAACTCTTTTAGATCCTTTATAATAGAATCATATGAACAACTCCCACAATAATTTATATTTAATGGATCTATCTAATATTAATAATACATTCTCAATGTATCCCACTAAATGCATGAAGTTCTCATACATTTAATTTATACATCTTTATGCAAAAGCTCAAGTGTTAGATTCTAATGCAACTATGTGTTACTAAAGAAACCTTTTTCTTAGTGTTATCATGCTCCCACTAAATCCAGGATCCTTTATGAGAGTAATATTAAACCCTTTCAAATATTATATGAAGATGCATATGTGTGTGTGTGTGTGTGTTTGGAATCTTATTGGTTTGGAATATTATAATGGGTTATATATATATATATTAAAGAGGTATAGACTAAATCATATCGTTATATGAATGTGCTTTTTTCTTTGAATAAATATCTCTATATTCTATTCATTTAGGAAGTTCCACTTTTCGTGAATCTATATTCTTTCTTTTGATTAAGTAGCCATGAACTTATGTGATCTTATATTAAGATCTCATTTAAGTAAAATCACATAACTTATCGATTGATATGAATTTCTTATTCAACCTTATTTGAAAATATTTTTAATTCATAATTGATCAAATATAATTACAAGGATAAATATGAATTGTGGATAATTAAATTGATGTAATTATTCTAAATAATTATTTAAGCATGAACATAAAAGTTTTTTGCATCCAATGTCAAACATAAATGTTTCATTTGCCATCCATATGGCATTAACAAAATAATGTTTCAAAAACATTCTAATAAATTATCCAACATATCAAAATAAATAGGAGCGTAACTGCCCAATGTAACATCCAATGCTCTATATAGTTCATCCATGGGGACACATCCTTAGGTAAGATCCTACTAATCTTTATCCTTGGTCCCTACAATATGTCATACATATAAGAATCAATATTAAAGTAGTATATAGCTTCAAAATATAAAGTTTAATTACTTAGTAAATAGTACCTGAATTAGAAACTTCAATAAGTTTTCTTTTCTTTCTTACAGTAGCTAGTTACTCCTTACAATTTCTCCTCCAATGCCTAAGCTTGCCTTAGTGATAACAAATCCCCTTATCCTTTTTGACACTTCCCTTAGGCTTCAGTGCCTTTTTCTCTAAGGACTCTACCTTCTTCACTTTCAAGGCTTTTTGCTTATTTGGCTTTTTCTGAGCCTTTGAGAAAGAAACAAAAAGTAGCGATCTAATATCCTTATTCATGGACTTCTCTACTATGTTTAACATGTTTAGAAGTTTAGGAAGAGTAGCTTCCAAATGATTCATATGAAAGTTCAACACGAGCTAACTGAAGCTATTAAGAAGAAACTATAGAACTAAGTCAATACATAGGTCATGGTCCATTACCAGTTTAAATTGTCCAAGCCTCTCGATGAGTCCAATCATTTCAGCACATGGGGCTTGATAAAATTGCCTTCTATCATCTTGCACCAAAACAATTCTTTAAAGATCTCATATCTCTTAATATGCCTATCATTATCGAACAATTCTATAAGGTGAAGAATTATGGATTGGACATCCATGTGCTCATCTTGTTTTTGAAGCTCAAGAATCATGCTGGCCAGCATCACACATGTTACTTGATCATTATCATCCTTATGACATTGATATGCTTCCTAATCCTTAACACTAGTATCATCAAAAAGGATTGGTGGAATATGTGTGTCAAGGACATATGATTTTTTCTTCCATTTCAAAATGATCTTGAGGTTTCAAAACCAATCCAAGAAGTTTATTTGCATTAAGATGCTTTGTAGTGACAAATTATTAGCCATTTGCAATGTATATAAATATGCTTGAATAAAATAAAGCAATAGGTAAATAACATGCATAAACTATTTAAAATAAGGTTTTAACATTTGAAATAGTTCTCCCACTATTTTATATGCAAAATGACAACCCTTAAAGTCATTTCAAAAAGTCTTTACTAGGATCTTTCTAGTGGGCTAGAACCCCGTTCAACTTACCATGACCTTGAGTTTGTTCAACAAGACATGATATAACTAATTAGGTAGATAACTTAGTTTATCAATTACATCACTTATGAAACTTCTAGATTTAGTTAGGCGACAACTTATTGCCTAAGCATATCATATATACTTTGCCTATAATTGCTTATTTTCCCTTGAAAAATATACAAATATGAACTCTTTGAACAGATAAGTCTAATTTTCAATTCCAATTGGTTTAAGCTCAAAAGATTTTGATCAATTGGAAAAAAGAGGTAGGAAAATACAATTGGGTCAATTTTGAGTTCAATGCAAATCAATTGGATTTGATATAATTTTGGCTAAATACTCAAATAGGGCCTTAAACTATGTAAAAAAAATCAATTTAGCCTTTATCTTTTCATTGCATTCAAATAAGCCTTTGAACTTCTATTTTAGGTCAAATAAGCCTCTCTCCCAAACCATTAACAAACTTCTGTTAGTTAACAATATGTGTGGCACTTTTATACCACGTCATCTACCGTGTGGTAGATGACATGGCATTAAATTTTGTTGATTAAGATTTGTGTATTTACTTTTTTGCCTAGACACATGTTTAAAAATGATCAGTTAAAGACTTAGAACAAAAAAAAAAACCTAATTACATTTTTTTATAATATGATAAAAAGCAAACATTTTGTGTTTAACAAAATAAATCATCTCATTTAGGGTTTAAACTCAAAACTTAATAAATTATCGTAGAGACAAAAAATCAAATAAATCTTTCTAGCTAAGTGAAGCTGTTCTAATCCTTTACTACCCAAGAAGTAAGCTCTAGCATCAATTCGAGGATAAGAAGTTACTTTTTTCTTAAATTTTTGTATATTGGTTGTAATTTATGTTTTGCAAGATTTACAAGGGACTAGCCACCCATGTTCTTTTTTCTTCTTTTCTTGAGTTTCTAAGTGAACCATTAGGCAAACTGCAAACAAATTTAGTTCATTGCACACTTTAGGGTGTTAAAAAGAATCATGGACCCAGAAGAGCCAATATTTAATCGTATTTTTCAATGAAGGATGGAGGATTGATTATTAATTATTATGTAGCATTGAATATAAAGGTGGTTTGATATTTGGAAATAAAATTCTTATGCATTTAGAACTCATTGAATAATAAGATAAAGCAATTATGCTATAATTAAAGATCGCCAAGACAGAGGTAGGCATGCACTCAATTTTCTACCATTGGATGCTATTCATTTTTCTGTAATTTTACATAAAGGTATAAGTTACATTTTCTTCAAATTTCAATGTTAGGGAGAGTTTGTAATTCTTGGATTATTCAATTGTATCATGTCATTTCTTTTCTAAAAAAAAGAGGAGCATGGTTCTATTATATGAGATTTCATGAAGAATGTATCAAATTGTGTTAGGATTTTTATTGTACTAGAAATGGGCATTTTGCCTTGCAAATTGATTTAAAATATATAGTTCATCTTTTTTTATTAAAGCATGTCATGTGCCAATATTTAGTTCAAGGTCCATGAATTACAAATTAAGAATTTTTTCACGTAAATTACATATGAGTGAACAAGAAAATTATGATGAAAAATTATCAAAAGAGTAAGTGGTTGATGCTAAATTTACCCAAGAAAAAGGAAAAGAAAGTTTACTTCTATGATTCCAAATAGCTGAGACTATTGTTATGTTTATGTTCAATTGTTGCTAGATGTTTTTAAAAGGTAGGTCATTCTGGTCAAATACTGCTAAAATGTTTGTACAGGTCAGCCTAAGACACCACCTTCACTATGGAGGCTTTGTGAGAAATACAAGAATATATTAAGAATTGAATTTAATTGTTGCATAATTTTGATTTAAACAATATTTAAGTATTTGATTCAATATGCATATATTTCATTATTCAAAGATCAATTGAATTCAATTTTTTTGTTTGTTTATTTTTGAATTTGAACAAAATGATATGTTAATTAAAGTATCATAATTTAATTTTCAAATGTGCTTCTCAATCTTGATATAGCTGGAATATAAAAGAAAAATAAACGCATGTGGTCATTTTGGAAGCCATTTTTATATTGAAAGCAAAAAAGGACCTCCAACTAGCCTTTGACATTATTTAAGAAAAAAATCTCATTCTATTCACCATTTTATGGTATAGTTCCCTTTCTTTAACCATATGATATTGGGTGAAATTGGGATTTGACTTCAAGTTATGGATATGTACAATAATGAGAGAGTATTTTAATAGTTCCTTTAACCACCTTAATAATGTAAAGAAACAAATTTCATCTTTATATTTAATTAATAAATTTGGACTTACCATTTTAGAAAGATATTTCTTCAATTTGATTACATAACTCTAACACAGATATTCAAATATTTTCCTTTTAAAGGAAAACGGTGTTGATTAAGAAATGGTGCTTTATTGCATGCTAGTCCGTGAATTTTTATTAGAGGCAATGCAACTGGCCATTATTTGAGTGTGGGTGGGGAATTATCTTATAAATCATGTTTGTTAAAGAACATGCCACAACTTCTCTAGTAGTTTCTTTGTGGAGTAAAATGTGATCAAATTAGAGACCCATGTTTTAAACTTCCACAAGGACTTGTTCTTATTTAGATTTTGCCATTGTTGGTTCCATTAGTTTTTGATGATTATAAAACATTTTCATCTTTGTGAGTCTAATATCTCTACCTAAGTGTGCAGGACAAAAGCTCATAAAGAAACAATAGTCCAATCTTCCTAATGAGCACTTAAAGATTTGATATGGATAAGGAATAAAGATGATTAACATAAAGGAAGCTCCTTAGTTGAACAAGGAAGATCATTGGTTGGACAAAACTCAAAGTGGAAAAGTGGAAGGTTGAAGCTTAGTGAGAAACAGAACCGATTTAGTTGACCAAGAAAATGGGTTAGTCGACTAAGTGTTCTCTGCCAAATTTGTGACTGAGACAGAACCAATTTAGTCGACCAAGGTAAAAACGTTAGTCAACTAAGAGCTTTTTGTCTACAACATACACCAAGCCACTACAAGACATATTAACGGCTAGAACCTTCCCCAAACTGTTTCTAACGGTTAAAAACATTCCAATAGCCATCACACAAGCTTCTTCAACTATAAAATGATCTTCAAATGCTAAGGAAGCAACTTTTGGCTTCATTAACAAAGACTCCATCATATTCAAGCCAAGAAAGAGCAGAAAGTTTAGAAATTCTCTTGCATTTCACTGAACCTAAATGTCTATCTTCTGTTATTGTGTTTAGCTTTGAACTGTGTACCACTTAGATCAATTTGTGATCATGGGTACTTTCACTTCTACTCATCTTTTTACTTTTAAAGTGAGGGATTCACTTTAAGTGGTTGTTTCAAGCTAGGTTATTTGAAAGGGTAAAAGTTCTAACTCAGCCTTGGAAAGTTGGGTGTTAGGTTTTGGTTGAGCCATTGAAAAACCATTGTAAAGGTTGTGGTTGAGCCTTGGAAAACCACTTTGGGGTTTTAGTTGAGCTCGGGAAAAACTAATGTAAAGGTTGTGGCTAAGCCTTGCAAAAGCCATTGTAAAAGCTTGGTGAAAGCTTGTGAATTCCACTGTTTTTAGTGTTTGGTTTGAAAATCCTTGGTTGGATAATCAAGGTAGTGGATGTAGGTCTTGGACCGAACCACTATAAATCCTTTGTCTATTGTCTTCATTATTTTACTTTCTTTGTTTTGAGATTAAATCTCTATCTTGTTAAAAGAGCCGAGTTAATGCTATTTACCCCCTTCTAGCACTCACATTTGGGACCAACAATTGGTATCAGAGCTTGTACCCTGTTCTTAAAGGTCTAACACCCTTAGGGAGGATCCTATAACTATTCAAAAATCAGTTGTAACTAAGGGACAATCAACAAATAGACCAGCTCTGTTTGATGGCTCTAATTATCCTTATTGGAGCATTAGAATGTCTATATACATTAGAGCTATATATTATGAAATGTGGGATGTCATCACTGATAGTCCCTTTATTCCCTCAACTGTAAATGTAGTCACAAATGAGTTGATACTTAAGCCACAAACTGAACAGACCAAGGCTGAAACCAATAAAGTTTAAACCAACTTTAAGGCAATCAACACCTTGCATTGTGCCTTAACTCCCATTGAGTTTAATAAAGTCTCAAGCTATACAACAGCTAAGCAAGTGTGGGACAAACTTAGGATCATTTATGAAGGGACTTCTCAAGTTAAGGAGTCCAAGATAGCCCTCATAACACATAACTATTAGATGTTCAAAATGGAGCCTGGTGAAGACATCACCAGCATGTTTGATAGGTTTACAAACATTACAAATAAACTCAGCCAATTTGGAAAGCCTATCCTTGAACATGAATTGGTAAAAAGGCTTCTTAGAAGCCTACCTAAATCATGGAAGCCAAAAGTGATTGCCATCAGAGAAGCCAAAGATCTAAATATCATCACAATTGATGAAATATGTTGGTCTTTCGTCACTCATGAGCTGGAACTAAAAGAAGAAGAAGAGGAAGATATGAGAGAAGCAAAAGAAAAGAAGAAAAACATTGCACTTAAAGCCATCATCCTTGAAGAAGAGCTGAAAGAGCTCTCATGTGATGATGATGATGAGCTAGCACTTGTTGCAAGAAAATTTAGAAAACTGATGGGCAGAAGAAATAGGAGACTAGCAAGAAAAGGCTTAAAAAAAGATTCAGGATTCTCATGGAAAAGAAACAAAAATGATTCCAATAAAAAGAAGGAACTGATCTGCTATGAGTGCCAGAAACCAGGTCACTTCAAGTCTGAATGTCCATTGCTAAAAGAAGAAACAACAAAGAAAAATAAAAAATCGAAAAAGGCAATGGTTGCTGCAACCTGGCTTGATAGTGACTTAAGCACTGAAGCTGATGAGGAAAGCTCAGAAGAAAGAACAAACATTTGTCTAATGGCCAGAGATGATGAAACAGAGGTATGCTCATCACATTGTGATATTTCAATGAATGATTTACAATATGAGTATGACAATTTATGTGATGAATTTGAAAGTCTGTTTATAAAGTACAAAGCCTTAAAGAAAAAGGCTGCATTCCTTGAAAAAGATTTGGAAAATATAAAACAAGAATTCAACTCTGTTTTTGAGCAAAGAAATTTTTTGCAAATTGAGTTAGAACATTCAAAAACAAATTTTGAAATTATGAAAGTGGAGCTGGAAAATAAATCTGTTGCTTTGCAAAAAGTTCTTGATGAAATGCAGCACTTAAGTGTTTGAAAAATGATACCTTAAAGAAAAACTTTTATGTTAAAAAGAATTATCACAATGCATCATCTAAATGCTATTGCTGTGAAAAATATGGTCACTTATCTTATGAATGTGTAAAAGGTAAAAACTAGCAAAAAACTAGAAAAATTTGGGTACCAAAAGGTTCCCATATTGCCACTAACACTCAAAAACCCATCAAAGTATGGGTACCTATCAAGAAGAACTGAACAATTGTTTTATAGGTTGAGCTGTACCTAAAGGAGACATGCTCAAAAGCTCAACTCAAGAAAAAACAGTTATGGTACATGGATAGTGGCTGCTCTCAACACATGACAAGGGATGAAATGTTGTTTGCTCAATTGGATAAGAAAAAGGGAGGCACCGTGTCCTTTGGAGATGATTCAAAAGGTAGAATCCAAGGAATAAAAACGGTTGGTAAGAACTCTCATACTCAAATCAGTCATGTGTCGCTTGTTAAAGGCTTAAAGCATAATCTGTTGAGCATTAGTCAGTTGTGTGATAAAGGATTTAAGGTTTGTTTTGATTCCAACAAATGTGAAGTAATAGATATAGGCACCAACAAAATTACCTTCATAGGAAAAATGTTGAAAAATATGTATGTTATCTTTCTTGAAGATCTAGAAAAGAATAGTGAAATGTGCTTAGTAGCAAATATTGAAAATGACAGTTGGTTATGGCATAGAAGACTAGGACATGTAAGTTTAAACACCATGACAAAACTGATTAAGAAAAATTTAGTTGTTAGATTACCTAGTATAAAGTTTGAAAATAATAGAATATGTGAAACTTGTCAATTAGGAAAGCAAGTCAGAGCTTCTTTCAAAGCTAAGAATGTTGTGTCAACATCTAGACCTCTTGAAATGCTACACATTGATCTCTTTGGTCTAATTAGCACCACGAGTTTAGGTGAAAAATCTTATGGCTTAGTGATAGTGGATGATTACTCTAGGTATACTTGGGTCTATTTCCTTGCTCATAAAAGTGATGCACTATCAGCTTTCATAGGCTATTGTAAGAGAGTTGAGAATGAAAAAGGTACAGCCATTGTTAGCATTAGGAGTGACCATGGAGGAGAATTTGAAAATGATGAATTTGAGAAGTTTTGCAATGAAAAGGGGTTGGAACATAACTTTTTTGCACCAAGAACACCCCAATAAAATAGAGTTGTGGAAAGAAAGAATAGAACATTAAAAGAGATGGCTAGGACTATGCTTTGTGAGAATAATCTTCCTAAGTACTTTTGGGCTGAAGCTGTAAATACAACAGCTTACATTCTTAATAAGATCTCAATTAGAGCAATTATCTCAAAAACACCTTATGAGCTGTACAAAGGAAGAAAACCAAACATCTCTCACCTTAGGAGCTTTGGCTGCAAATGCTTTGTTCTAAATAATGGAAAACAACCGTTAGGAAAATTTGATGCCAAAAGTGATGAAGCAATATTTTTAGGATATGCCATGAACTCCAAGGCTTATAGAGTTTTCAACAAGAGGACACTAAATGTTGAAGAATCTGTCCATATAGTTTTTGATGAATTAATTCATTTAGAAAAAGAAAGTGATGATGATGATAAAGATCTAGAGAACCTAGAGAAGCACATGGATGAAATAAGCCTAAATGATATCAAGAACAATGAAGAAGGCTCATTTAGAGAAAAAACTGTGGCTCTATCTCTAGAAAATCTATAAAGATAAGAAATCTAGCATAGTGACTTACCTATAAGCTGGAGGTATGTGAGAGATCACCCACAAGAACGAATCATAGGTGACATATCTCATGGAGTTAAAACTAATAAAGGAACTAGGGAGACATGTGAATTTTCAGCCTTCATTTCTCAAGTTGAACCTAAAAGATTTGAATAAGCTGAAAAAGATGAAAACTGGATTTTAGCCATGCAAAAGGAGCTAGATCAATTCAAAAGAAATAACGTATGGCCACTAGTGCCTAAACCCTTTGACCATCTTATAGTTAGAACTAAATGGGTATTTAGAAATAAAGTTGATGAACAAGGAAATGTAGTTAGAAACAAAGCAAGATTGGTAGCAAAGGGATATAATCAAGAAAAAGGCATAGACTATGAAGAAACCTTTGCTCCGGTTGCTAGAATAAAAGCCATAAGGTTATTAGTAGCCTTTCCTTGTCATATGAACTTCAAACTATATCAAATGGATGTAAAGAGTGCATTTCTTAATGGACTTATTCAATAAGAAGTATATGTTGAACAACCTACTGGTTTTGAAGATTTTGAAAAACCAAATTATGTTTTTAGACTTCACAAAGCCTTGTATGGATTGAAGCAAGCTCTTAGAGCTTAGTATGAAAGGCTATCTAGATTTCTGGTAGAAAAAGACTATGTTAAGGGCAGCATAGACACCACATTATTTATCAAAAAATGCTTAAATGATTTGATCATAGTTCAAATATATGTAAATGACATTATATTTGGTGCTACTAATGAATCTCTTTGCAAGAACTTTGCTAAGGAAATGCAGGGAGAATTCGAGATGAGCATGATGGGAGAATTGAAGTACTTTCTTGGCCTCCAAATCAAGCAATGCAAGGAAAGAATTTTTATCAACCAAGATAGATACATTCAAGACATGCTCAAGAAGTTTGACATGCTGAAACTAAAGCCCATCAGCACACTAATGAGTTCATCTACAAAACTTGATGCTGATGAAAAAGGTAAAGATGTATATCAAAAGCTCTATAGAGGTATGATTGGATCTCTTCCTTACTTAACATCAAGTAGACCAGATATTCAGTTTTGTGTGTGTTTGTGTGCTAGATTTCAGTCTCAATATAAAGAAACACACCTAACAGCTGTAAAAAGAATATTTAGATATCTCTTAGGAACTCAAACCTTAAGAATTTAGTATTCAAAAGAATTATCATTTAGTCTTGTAGGATATTCAGATGCTGATTTTGCAGGAAGTAGAACTGATAGGAAAAGCACTAGTGGAACATGTCAATTCCTAAGTAGCTTATTTGTGTCTTGGTCAAGTAAGAAGCAGAATTTTGTAGCATTATCCACTGCTGAAGCTGAATATGTATCCTTAGGTAGTTGTTGTGCACAAGTTTTATGGATCAAACAACAATTGAAAGACTATGGATTGTCAATGAATAACACTCCCTTATATTGTGAAAACACCAGTGCTATAAACATTTCAAAAAATCCTATACAACACTCAAGAACTAAACACATTGAGGTTAGACACCACTTCATAAGAGATTATGTAACTAAGGGTGAAATTAATATTGAATTTGTGAGCACTTTGCATCAGCTTGTTGACATATTTACCAAACCCCTTAGTTAAGATAGATATTGTGAAATTAAAAGAAATCTAGGAATGAGTTATTTGGAAGAGTTATAGGGTGAAGTCTAGACTAAGTAGAGAAAAACAGAAGTCACTTAGTCGACTAAAGTGTGAAACTTAGTCAACTGAGAGGATTCCATTTCATTAAAACCAAAGAACTACTGGCTGAATGATAAAAGATTAAAATAACGAAATTTTATGCCTACCGGGTAATAAAAGAAAAGAGGAAAACCTGAGGTAGCAAATAGTGAATATTTGAGAGGGAGTTTTGAAATTTCAAAAAATTTAGGTAATTATTAAGGGGGAGGTAGACGGTTCTTGAATTAGAAACTATCAAATACTTTTACTCATCATCTTCTGATAACCGTCCTTTCAAAACCTAAGTAATCTTCTTTACATTCTCTTATATGAAATCAACCAAGAACCCTTCTCCTCTCATAACCTGAGACCCTAAATGTAAAACCACTCTCAAAACAATCAATGACAAAATTGACCTTACTTAAAGAGCTACTTGTGAAGAAAAAGAGGAAGACACCAATAGAGGAGAGCCTCGAAACAGAACATCCTTAAAAGAAGCAAAAAAAGGTATCGGGTCCAGTGATAAAGAAGACTAAGAAAAACTCCAGTAAGAAGAAACAGAAAGAGAAAAAAAAGAAATATGATAAATTGAAAAAGAAAAATAAGGGAGAAATGGCTCAAAAAGGTACTTCATATTTCTCTTCACTTAAGTTTAGAAATAAATTTCATGAGGAGAGATTTAAGAAGATAGAGAATGCTCCTATTACCTGCGGGAAGTTTATTGATTGGGATAGCTTTAATGAAACCCCAAAACTTCATACCAGTTTAACTGATTATTTTAATGAGATGAGAATTAAGGATTATAGTTCTTTTAAGGATAGAGCATATAGTGCTAGTTTAGTAAAAGAATTCTATACTAGTATTGCATTAAGTGAAAAAGAACTTGATGATCTCGAGGACTTTTTAGACAATAATTTGAATGTATTCTTGAATGGTAATGAGTTTATGGTCACTGCCTCTTATTTGAGTAACTTGTTGGAGATTGAAGGTGAAGAAGGTGAATTTGAAATGCCAAAAAAATATGATCTTCCAACTGTGTGGGAAATTATAACTGGAAAGAAAGAAAAATTTTCATCAAAAAGTAATGTAGGACTGATAATTAGCCCACAGTTTAGAATCCTGCATTATTTTGTGGCTACAAATCTGCATGGAAGGAGTGGCAGCTTAAGCTACATTAGCCTCCAAGATCTTTGGCTGATGGAGCATGCATTTACTAGAGAGGTTCTGAACCTTGGAAGGTTCATGATTGAGAGAATGAAGGCAGCATGTAAATTGGAAAAGATTCATCTGCCATATGGGAATGTAATTACATCCCTAGTAAGGAAGAAATGAGTATAGGTTAAGAGGTATGATATAGACATGGTGAAAAGTAAGGACCAACCTATCTATTTGGGAAGCTTCATTAAGATGGGATACAAAGTGTATGGGGACACTTTTAGCAAGACGTCCAAGATCACTTCTGTGCAAACCCAGCCAGAGGTAGCCCCTACACCACCTGAGATAGGACCCTCTCATTTCTCAAATGAAATCATGTTCAATCTGATGATGAGGATAGATGCCAAGCTAATTGAGCAAGAAGTAAAGCTCTTGAAAATGGAAGAAAAGATGAATGAAATAGTAGCTAACCTAAAGGAAAAATCAGCAAAACCATCTGAACCTGTAATAACTGACTCCTCTGCTACTCAAAGCATGGCACCATAAGAACAATGTGCTAAAGGGTCAGCCCTACAGCAAAAGGGTTCTACATTTCATGATGCTAGCCAAGATTTTCAAGTTGAAGGCTCTACCCACAAGAGTGCCAGTCATGGACATCAAGACTCTAAACCAGGATTTGAGGAACCTCTAAAAACCACCTCAGCAGGAAAGGAAAAATCTGATCAAGGAACTGAGGTAATTAGTTCACCACTTGGTCCTATTGAGCATTAACCTCCACCACAGCTTGAACAAAAAGCATCCCCTCCTCACTTTGATGAAGTTTCTGTCATGGGACTTTTCTACCAGATAGTGAGAGAAGAGCAAGCAGAGAAAGAGGCAGCAGCAGCTCAAGTTGCCCAAGCAATGCCCTCAGAAGCAGAAGTTGCAGTAAAAGAAAAAGGAAAAACAAAAGAAACAGCTCCTGCAACTAAGCCTCAACCACCTGCCATGAGACAGAAGAGATTGGCCAGAAATCCTGTACCTCTGAGGACAATGAAGTCTTCCAGATTGGTAGAGAAAGCAAAATCACCTCTTGCAACCTTTTCTCAAGCACTAATAGAAGTCTCTGATCATACCACTCCTCAAAGAACTGCACAGACACCTCCTCAGCCTCATCAGCAACCTCCTGAAGTGTCCACTCAACCACCTCTAAGACCACCATTTCCTGTTCTTCTGAATCCTTGGTGGGAGCAGACAATGTCCCCTAAATCCACACCATCTCCCTCAAAGGATTAATGCCTCAACCCCCCTTTTGATAATGACAAAAAGAAAGAGTAGTAAAATTACAAGAAAAATAAAAAAATCTGAGGGTAGAGGTAATAGACTCTTAGGGAATGACACAAGAAAAATAAAAAAATCATGAGGGTAGAGGTACTAGGATTCTAAGACAGCTAGGAAGAAAATTTAGTTTAGAGGTATTTTCGGAACAAATTTGTGGTTGTCTAAATTGTTGGTTATTTGTGCCTTGATGGCATTTAAACATTGATATTTATCATTTACTGCTTTGGCTATGTATGAAATATGCATGTTGACCTTTATTTATGGTTTGAGATCTTTGAAAATGTTGCTATGTTCTGCTGCTTGTGATATTGTAGAATGCTGTTGTAACTTTGTTATTTGCTGATACAATCTAATGTTGTTCACAATCTATGCTAATGATCTGATAATTTGGAATGCATACTGATAGCTAAGAATCATTGTGAAGTCAACAAAATGTGTTTGTGAATGAGTGAAAATGCTAGAAAGTATATCAGATAAATGATGAATGGTATATACAAAATCTGATAAAAACATGTTATTGACAGACATTACAAAGTTTTGATAATAATCTGCCAACATTTTTCTACTGCAATTTACCTTAAAAAGTTCTGCATATATACACTCTGAATGTATAATGTCACTTCCTATATGACATGAATGAAAATATGTTGAAATAAATAAACAAAATATTCACACAAAAATGGAGAGCATGCACTTAGGGGGAGCAATCCTCATTTTCTACAAGAACCAAAAAGGAATTAAAAAGGACACCATGCTGTCAACCACGAGATGTTTTGTCATCATTAAAAAGGGAGAAATTGTTTGCTCCATTAGTTTTTGATGATTATAAAACATTCCTAACTTTGTCAGTCTAATATCTCTACCTAAGTGTGCAGGACAAAAGCTCATAAAGAAACAATAATCCAATCTTCCTAATGAGCACTTAAAGATTTGATATGGGTAAGGGATAAGGATGATTAACATAAAGGAAGCTTCTTGGTTGAACAAGGAAGATCATTGGTTGGACAAAACTCAAAGTGAAGAAGTGGAAGGCTAAAGCTTAGTGAGAAATAAAACCGACTTAGTCGACCAAGAAAATGGGTTAGTCGACTAAGTGTTCTCTGCCAAATCTACGACTAAGACAGAACCAACTTAGTCGACCAAGGGAAAAATGTCAGTCAACTAAGAGCTCTCTATCTGCAACATACACTAGGCCACTACAAGATAGATTAATGACTAGAATCTTCCCCAAACTGTTTTTAATGGTCAAAAATGTTCCAACAGCCATCAAACAATCTTCTCCAATTATAAAAAAATCTTCAAATGCCAAGGAATCAACTTTTGGCTTTATTAACGAAGACTCCATCATATTCAAGCCAAGAAAGAGCAAAAATCTTAGAAATTTTCTTGCATTTCACTGAACCTAAATGTCTATCTTCTGTTATTGTGTTTAGCTTTGAACCGTGTACCACTTAGATCAATTTGTGATCATAGGTACTTTCTCTTCTACTCATCTTTGTACTTTTAAAGTGAGGGATTCACTCTAAGTGGTTGTTTCAAGCTAAGTTGCTTGAAAGGATAAAGGTTCCAACTTAGCCTTGGAAAGTTGGGTGTTAGGTTTTGGTTGAACCCTTGAAAAACCACTGTAAAGGTTGTGGTTGAGCCTTGAAAAACCATTTTGGGGTTTTAGTTGAGCTCGGAAAAAACTAGTGTAAAGGTTGTGGCTAAGCCTTGCAAAAGCTATTGTAAAAGCTTGGGGGAAGCTTGTGAATTCCAATGTTTTTAGTGTTTGGTTTGAAAATCCTTGGTTGGATAATCAAGGTAGTGGATGTAGGTCTTGGACCGAACCACTATAAATCCTTTGTCTATTGTCTTCATTGTTTTACTTTCTTTGTTTTGAGATTAGATCTCTATCTTGCTAAAAGAACCAAGTTAGTGCTATTCACCCCCCTCTAGCACTCACATTTGGGACCAACAGCCATGACCTTGAATAACATTTGATTGTTTTATGGTGAATTTCATCCATATTCATTTATCATTTACAAAAAAGAACTAATAAAGTTAAAGATAATCAATATACTCTTTAAACAAAAAACTCATCCATAAAAAAGTATAGTTTTTTATTTAAAAAATGACAAATTATTATTTTGCATTTAAAAGTGTATTTTGACTGCCTTGAGTTCCAATGTATGAAATTCCGCATGTCTTTTTCCCCATCTTGGTCACCATGACATCCCTTTGCTCTTAAAGTTTCTTAGATGTCATCACTGTCTTTCCTTTCCATCTCAATCCATGACCTTTGTGAACATGATTATTTGTTCATAGATCGGTTACTCCAATTTTCCTCTGTGTTGGAAGGATATGTTGACTAGGTCTTCTAAGCTGCACAACAAAAAATATATTCAATGTTGTGTAAACAAAATATTTGAAAGAATTAACAATTGTAGCAACTACTTACATTCCACACTTGTTCACCAATGTCTGGATTGGTATAAACACCAATCCCTCTAAAAATTTTCTTGTTTCTCTAGTATGTAGTTTCCTTAGAATAATATCCTTATTAGGCACCTTTTTATTCCCTTTCATTGAACGATACATCTTGCTACTATTAGTGCATTGGGCACTTAATGTTTTCTGCAAAATTCAATGGCAATGCAATTAAACAAAAGCTAATTAGTTGAAGAATATATAATTTTTTTTCATTTAAAATACAATGAGGCAAATTCTTCCAAATGATAAATTATGTTTACATATACTTCACCTTTTGTGCATTGGATTGTGGAATATTTTGGGCAACACTTTGTGTGGTAGCAAATCTACTGTCATGTACTGCATCTTGTTTTTTTCATTGCTTATTACAAACAAACCACTTACAAGTCAAGTTTTTCATAAGTAACTCATATAAAAAGCCAAGAATCAACCCTACAACCACTTAAGATCACCAAAAATAGAAAACACTTAAAAAAAGAAACCAAAAAACAAAAAACAAGCAAAGCAAAAATAGGCTAAAGAAAGAAGCATATAACCTTTTTTGATGTGTGGCTTTTTAGGGTAGAAGATCTAACCTTTTCGTTGATACAATTTCCTCTCCTTTATTGTAGTCACTGAATACATTAAATATTAAAGAAATGTTCCCTTCATATTAATTTCATAAAATTACTATGTATTATATGAAAGTGAAAAAAAAATGAGTACTATATGTATTACCTTAGGTGTTAGGTTGTTTTTCTTTGTTCTCTCCCTACATCCTTGACTGTTGTGTCCATGTTTACCATAAAGTTAACAAGTCAATTTTAGTCCTTTTTTGCTCCATTTTCCATTTGATTTCATCATTTTGGGTTCATCCTTGTCCTTTTTTCTTTTCTTTTCATCATTTTTCATAAGGAGGGCATATTAGATCATTATCCTTTCACCAAAAATTTTTCCCCTAGTTGGTTGGTTTGAATTATTATAAGCAACAAGATATTTCTCCTTCTTGTATCAATTTGACACATAATCTTCAAGATTTTTGTTGTCATGGTACAATGCACAAATTGCATACATGCATGGAATACCATTTAATCCCCATGCCCTACATGCACAACTTAATGTTTTTCAAACTTACAGTGTGTTGATGTTCTCCATGCGTTATCTCAAATCCATCATCACCATTCCAAACCATGTAGCAACGCATTAACTTTACCATATTCTTTTTTAACTTGGTCAATGCATTAGGCAAAATATATGTTTTCCACTTATTTGCCTCTTCCCTTTTTTCTCGTAATCTTGTCATAACTTTTACCTTTATGTCCTCCAATATGCTAATGATTAATTTGAATCTTACCTCCAAGATCTAAGCATTGAACACCTCTGTTATGTTGTTGTCTACTATATCACACATTGATCTGAAATCCATATAAGCCTTAGACCAAAATTGTGGTGGTTCTTCTAAAGCTTCATTACTTGATCCAGGTGCTATAGCTTCCAACTTCTTCAACTAATCATCGAAGCTTTTAATATAAGTTGCTCATACACAATTCCAAAATTGGATTTTCAATTCATCCCCGTCTACTTTTTCTACCACTTGGCATAAATGTGTTTGGCACACTTCTTATACTCCACCAGCAGCATTATCTCCTTGATAATTGGTAATAAGCCTTATAAGAAATGTAAAAATTACAACATTTTTTCATTTTTATATAGACTAGTGGCATTATCTTCTTGATAATTGTAAGGTTCACACTTCATGTATCAAGTTATCTCCCATTGTTTTACTTGGAAGATAAATGAATCCTAGTAATGGAAATACAAAAAGTGGAGCTAATAAAAATAAATAACATTGTTTATAAATAAAACTGCCAACTCATATTCATTTTAGTAAAAAAAACAAAAGTAAAGAAAATAAGAAGAATAAACTTGACAAACTCATGTTTATTCTAATGAAGTTAAGTTAATTAGGTGGAGCCTTTATCTTTTTCCTATTTTTTTCTAACTTTTGTTAATTACCAAGCCAAGAGTAATTGAATCAGATTTTTTTTTAGGTATAGAGTCAAGCAAGAAACTAAATTAGACTTGGTATTTTGAATTTAAAATTTCACCAAGGTGTTAAATATATCTTTAATAAATTGTTTAATCAAACTTTGTTGTATATCATCATTTTGCCTAAGTTATACTCAACTTACACTTTAACAATATTTGTTTGTTTAGGTTCAACCACAAGATTTTTTTAATGTTCCCTTTCAAAGATCTAAGCCTCAACAAGTAAAACTTAAAATTCAAGACTTAAAGAAATCATGTGTTGCACTAGAAAGATTAGGATAAACATAAAAAGATTTATTAGATTTACACTAAATATGAATACAAGCAGAAGTTCTAATTACCCATTTATGGGGCCTAAAGAGAAAACTAGTAAGAAGAAATAAATGAATGAATAAAGAAAAACAACTCATAAATCAAAATAAAAAGGTTTAAGAATTAAAGATATAATCAATTATTTATCCAAAAGATTTAATCTATTGATCAACATCAAGAAAGATTTATATCAAAGATCAAAGATCGAATCGAAGACATGGATAACACCAAGTATGTCTAAGAAAAAGGTAAGTGACAGTATCACTCCAACTATTTTATAATTAAGTTATATCGATCGAATAAACAATTAAACATATCATTCATAGTGTAAATTTGTAGATTGTTGCTAAGTAAATTTAGAGCAATAAAACATATCTTTTGCATGTTTGAGACTAAAGTCAATGATTCACCATCTTTATGCCCAACATCTTCCATTAAATTGTTCAGGAACTACATGATGACTTGCATTCAACCTCAACTACTACCTAAGCAATTAGAAACATTTGATTGTTTCCATCTCTCCCTACAGCTACCAATAGCTCTCCTTTGCAAATACCTTTAAGAAAATAGCCATCCACTCTGATAATAGGCCTAATCCTTAAATCCAACCTTCCTTACAAGCTTTGAAACACACATACTATCGGAAAACACTGACTTGTTGTTGGCATTGTCTTTATCCACTTGAATTTTGATGGCAGTGCCTGGATTACTATTCACCAACTTTAATGCATAACCCCATAATCTAGCATGCTCCTCCAAATAACTATTCTTTTTCTCACAACACACATATGTTTAGCCCTTTGACACTTGCATAATAAGGCAAATACTCCTAACTCTTCTCTACATAGTTCCTTTAACTTTTTAAGCTTCAAAGTTGGCTAAGATAAGATATTGTTCTTAAAATGATTAACATTGAAATCAAAAAATAATAAATTATTTTTATTGGTCCTAATACGCTTGTTCTCCTTATTGTATGTCTTAATGAAAAAATTGTAATCTCTTGAGTCATATCTTGCAAAAAGTGTCCATAAACAAACCTCTTTGTAAGTTACCCTAACTCTCTTTGGTTCATTTTTCACGAACCTTAGTTGAACACTCTTTGCAAAAGCATATTTCTTCCTAACTTCCTTGAATTGCTTATTATTCTCGAATCTCATACCTAGTTCCTATATTGGAATGAGACAACATGGATCATACCTAGGTCCAAGACTAGTGTTTTTCGTAAGAGGCAATTCATCATCAAATTAGCAATCACTATTATAGTCTCTTAAATCATCAAAATCCATGTAATCAATCTCATCTCCCTTACAATCTCCTCTAAGATCATCACTTGCATCATCAGTATCACTTTCATTTGTTGGATCATCCTCTGTAAGAGCATTTAAATCTTTCATGTTATCTTTTTTTTTACTACCTCATCTTTTTTTATACTCTTTTACTATCCTTCTAATTTCCTCGATGTCTTCACCATCATTTTCACTCAAAAACTCAACATCAACTAACAATGCATTTCCTTATTCCATATTATTCCCTAGCAACCCATTATCATATTCCTCATCAATGTTATCCACTCTATCACCAATGTCATTAATAATGGTAGACTTAACAAAGCCATTATCATCATTAAAATTCCAACCATTTGTTTGGTAATTGTTCCTTTGCACCCCATTATCATCTTCCTTATCAATATTGTTACCAATGTCATTCATTCTACCATCATCATCATCATCATCAATAGTCTTACCTTTTGTTTGGTTAGTTTTAACAATGTCCTCACCAGTTACTTTTTTATACTCAATGAGTACAGGAGTATCATCCACAAAATTAGATAGGTTAACTACATGGTCTAAATATAGATCTACACTACCCCTATTAAGCAAAATCTCACATAATTCTAGAACACTGGAATCGTTATGTATTAACACCAAACTATGGGGGAAAATAAACCTAGAGATCGTAAGGTAAATGAAAGGCACACCCACATATCCTATTTTCTCACAAAATGTTTTATATCAATAAAAGATAACCTATAAGGGTCTACCTTGAAATTATCTCATTTGCCATCTACATATGAAATTCCCAAATCATATATAAAATTACCATCATGAAAAATTCTAATGATATATATCACCTCAGGTTCATGGTCCATATTGCATATAATAAAACAAAATGTAATTACTCAAAATATTGGCATCAGTTAATAAAAGTTTAGAAATATCTACGTAAGATAAATTGATTTACCCAACATATGATTTATGTTAATCAAAAAGCTTTACAATTGCATAATATTTATATCATTATAGTCTCACATATGAACATCGTTTTCACATTTGGCTCCTTAATTGACTTCATTCTCATCGTATGGAAAAGGACAAAATTCAAAATACATTTTTATGAAAATAATCTAAACATCTACTAGATACTAAAACTAATTCCAAATTTAACCCAATGTTTGAAAAAAAAAACAAAACATGAGTTGCTAAATTTGTGATAGGAAATTACATAGTTTTCATATCACTTATTTTGTTTGTTCAAAGTACATAATTGAATCCAAAACAATCACCACAGTATAATTTTAACCAAGATTTTAATCATAAAACTTAATTTAAGTGGACAACCATTTTTGCCTCAAAAGGTTTGAGTTGTTCTGTAATGTGTCTAATTTTGTACCTTTTTACTGTTGGTCCCAATTATATGTGCTAGAGAGGGGGTGAATAACACAATTTGGCTCTTGACAATATAAGGAACTAATTTAGAGAACAAAGAAAATAAAACAAAGTAGACAATGGACAAGGATTTAGAGTAGTTTGGTCCAAGACCTACATCCACTACCTTGATTATCCAACCAAAGATTTTCAACCAAACTCAATGAGAAACGGTGGAATTCCCAAGCTACCACCAAGCTTTTACAATGGCTTTTACCAGGCTCAGCCATAACCTTTACAATGGTTTTTCAAGGGCTCAACTAAAACCCAACACTTAACTTTTTAAGGCTAAGTTAGAACCTTAACACATTCAAGCAATCCTAGCTTGAAACAACCACTTAGAGTGAATCCCTCACTCTAAGAATACAATAAGATAAGTTAAAAGAGAGTACCTATGATCACACGTTTGATTTAAATGGTACAAGGTTAAGTGCAGAATTCAATTACAAAGGATGGGCGTTTGAGTGCAGTGAGGCGTAAAGAAGATTTTCTAAGTTTTAAACTCTATGTGACTTGGAAGCATTCAAATCTCTCTCCAAAACTTCTTCTCTAACCTTTGAAAGACTCTTTTATACTTGGAGAAACAAGTCTGATGGCAGTTTGGCAGTTTATGACCGTTGAAAATAGTTGAGAGTTGGTTCTAGCTGTTAATCTGTTTTCTAGTGCTTTGATTCAAATTGTAGACAAAGAGCTCTTAGTCGATAACTTCTTTCTTGGTCAACTAAGTTAGTTCTGTCTTTTGGTCGTAGATTCTGGCAAAGAGCATTTAGTCGACTAAGTTGGTTCTGTTTCTCAATATTCTTTAGCCTGCCATTTTTCCAAATTGAATTTTAGCCAACCAGTATTCTTCATCACTCAACTAAAGGGCTTCCTTCTTGTTAACCAATCATGCTTCCTAATTCATATCATTTTTTATATACACATTTGAAATATTAATTTATTATTTACCAACAAATATTTATCCTGCACACTTAGGTAGAAATATTAGACACATAAAGATGGGAATGTTTTATTATCATCAAAAACTAATGGAGCCAACATTTACCACATGTTTGATCTACTACTTTGATCATGATAGTGATAAGGCCTTCCTCATTGAATAATGTGGTTAAAATTAAAAGTCAAAACCAAAATAAATACTCAAAGTACAAAAGAAAATTATTATTATTATTATTATAAAATGGAAAGAATATGTTACAATTCTTTAGATATCTTCTTTTAACAAATTTTTGAATATGTTAGCTTTGTGGACAATGATTATTCAAAATCAATCTATAAGGTAAAATGCCTATTTCTAGTGTAGTAAAAATCCTAACACAATCTAATACATTCTTGCAACGTTTACAAGGCAAGAAAAACCAAAACCCATCAACACAAAATAACATATAAATACATTCCAATTTGACATCGATTGTTGCTCTAAAATGTTACCCATATAAATACACAAAATAACAAATTAACTAAAGTATACTTGCAATCGATGACATCTCTATGAAATCTCATCTATAGAACCATGCTTCTTTTTTGGTTTTGGAAAAGCAATCACATCGTATAATTAAATAATCCAAGAATTACAAACTCTCAAATACACTAAAATTTAAAGCAAATGCAACTTATACCTCTATGTAAATTTATAGAAAAATGAATAGCATTCAATGGTAAAAATTTAAATGCAGGCTTACCTTTGTCTTTGGCGGTCTTCAATTATAGTAAAATTACTTTCTCCTATTATTCATTGAGTTCCAAATGCATAAGAATTTTACTTCTAAATATCTTATAGACTACCTTTATATTCAATGCTACATAATAATTAGTAATCAATCCTACATCCTTCATCGACTCTTTCCAACACCCCAAAAGGTGCAATGAACTAAATTTGTTTGCAGTTTGCCTAAAGTTCAAGGAAAAAAAAGAAGAAAGCATGGGTGGCCAATTGTGAGACCTTGTCAAATCTGTTAAAAGCTAGCATTGTACCTAGTGGTACGATTAAGTTAAATCGAACCTTGAACTAGCTCAAATAGAAATTCTAAGAGGAATTTGAAAATTCTGAAACTCACAAAATGGCTTAGAATAGTGATTCGGAGTTCAAGGTCCAGTTTGGAGTCAATCGAAAAAATTGACCAGTTAGGGACAAAACGGTCATTTTGCCATTTGATGATTTAATGGAGATTTTAGCCAAAATTTGATCACATTGGACTAAAAATAATTTTATAAAATATAGTTATGATTATTGGATTATAAAATGATGTTTAGCAGTGTAAAATTGTGATTCTCGAAGTTTTTGGAGCACAAGGGCAAAATGGTGATTTTACCACCGTAGTACTAAACGAGAATTTTTTTGAAAAGATTTTGTCCCATTTGGTTAATATGGATTAATAGTAGTGTTATTTGAGGTTGGACAGTGAAAATAATATAATTTCGGGACATTTCAGAGTATAGGGGTAAAATCATAATTTTACCATCTCGAGGGCAAAATCGTAATTTTACACCACCAGAACATATTTTTCCAGCCATGATCATCTTTTGATCATATCTTGACTTAGACTAATCAAGTGGTGGAAAAGAAATGGAAGAAAAAGTCAAAAAGAAAAAAAAAGGGCCAATGGCATTATGCCACGTGGCAAACTTGTTTATTTTATTATTAAAGCTTAAAAATCAGCCATTTCAACCCATTTTCTCTCTCTAATTTCGGCACACACCAGATTTAAGGGAAAGAAAAGAAGAACAAAGGGAAAAACAAGAAAACCTAGGTGGAAATCCAAGGAAAAGTGAGATTTTTAAGGAAAATCAATTGAAAAAGGTAATAATTCTTCACTTTGGCTTATGATCTACAATACCCATGCTTTTGTTCTTGATTTCCATGGTTGAATATTGAGATATCATGATAAACTCAATTCTGAAAAATGGGTATGGATGAGGAATGATTGTTGGATTGGCTTGATTCTAGACTATGTTAGTGTTTGGAGGTAGGTTAGCATGTTAGTAAGCAAAACCGTAAAAAGAAAATTTGATTTCCCCATGAATCACTCAAGGCCGAACCTAGTGTGTTGAGAAACAATGAGGAATTGTTTCATTTCAAATGAAATGATTTCATTTGAAATGAAATAAATTAGAAACTGACAAATTAAAGTGAGAAAGTTTATTAGAAAAATTACAGTGATAATGCACTGTAATTGTTGAATTTTCCATAAAGAAATGGAAAAGTTTAATGCTGAAATTGGCACTAATTAAATGGTATGTGGTGAATTAAGGTATTAGAAAAAGAATGGTGCAATTTGGAATCAAATTGGACGTATTGGCCAATTTAGCGGGTGAGCGGTCGAATTTAATCGACACCGCGTTAAAGCAATAATCGGACATATTTTTCGTTTGCCTATCATGCGTTAGTAATTTAAATTAGTTTATGTTAGCTTGGGGGTAATATAGTAAATTCTCTAATTTTATTCAGTGTCAAGGTGGTGAGACATCTCAAAAAGGTAAAGGAATCGTGATTGAGGACTGTTAATCCGAGTGCACCTGAAATCCGGATTTGTGACATTGTGAGTGAACTTGCATTTCAAATTATTTTGAAAAATGCACGATGTATTGAAAATGGAAAATCTAAATGAATTTATCCAAATTTCTTAAAAATGAGTGCCGGGAACAAGCCCTTGAAAATAAATGATTTTATGTGGTAAATTGTGGTATACATGAAAGCATGAAATTATGTGGTGAATTGTGGTATGCATGAAAGCATGAAATTATGTGGTGAAATGTGGTATGCGTGAAGGCATGAAATTGTGCTGTCATATATGTGTAAATATGTGAGATGTATTGATTTTTAATTGTGTTGATATATATATATATGTACATGTGTACAATATGGGGGAAACACATGTCGACGATATTGGATGCGGAAATATGACGAATGATATGGTTTGTGCATGATGTGGGGGAATGCACACGATGACTCCAGCTATGTGCGTGATGTGGGGGTTGCACCTGAGCTGGTGAGATAGAGTGATATTGTCTGTGCACGATGTGGGGGTTGCACATGAGCTGGTGAGATAATGGTGATATTGTGTGTTTGTGTGTGAAATTGAGTATTATTTAATTATAAATTAAATTGAAGTAAGGGGAAGGGTTTGATAATAAATTGGATCAAAATGAATGTGTTCCAAATGTGTGCATCATGTTTTATTAACCCTTCCTGATATTATTGCTTGTTCCTACCTAATGTTTGCTCACTAAGTTTTGTACTCACCGTTTTCAAAAATTCATGTTTTCAGATCAAGAGATTGTAAATTCCTAGATCGTAAGATCATTGTAATTCATCTCCTGGTAGGTGTTTGGCATTCAATAGTTACCCATTTTTATTGTAAATGTCTCCACTGGAAGTCATGGGTTTTTGTATGGTGGTTATGTACATGTAATGTACACTGTCAAAGTTTATATTTGACTGGTATGAATGTAAATGTGTAAGCAATGTGAATTGCTAAATACATGACTAGTATAGTGCATGTATATTAATGTCGATAATGCCATTGTGATTTGGCTGTGTTCACACCCAGGGAAAGGTGTGTGTATGTATGTATGATTGGATATGCCATTGTTAATTGGCTTTGTATGCACACTGGGTGCATTACATGTGGATGCCTCACACGAGCATATGTGGAATAAAGTAAGTGGGAATAGGCTTGCTTGGGCTTAGTGAGCTATACTCATTGGGTCCTTGCGCCGGTCATGGCCCGGGAATTGGGTTGTGACACCAATCCCTTGTAACTCTTGCAAAACATAAATTACGACCAATATACAAAATTTAGAAAAATAAAAACTTACTTCTTCTCCATGAATTGATGCTATAGCTTACTATTGGCTCCATTAGTTTTTGATGATAATAAAACATTCCCATGTCATTTGTGTCTAAAATTTTTACTCAAGTGTACAGGGCAAATGTTCATAAAGAAACAATAATCCAATCTTCCTTTTGAGCACTTAAAGCTGTTATTTGCATAAGGAACATGGAGGATTAATATAAAGGAAGATCCCTGATGGAACAAGAAAGATCACTGGATGAACAAATGTCAAAGTGGAGAAATGAAAGGCTGAAGCTTGGTGAGAAATAGAATCAAGTTAGTCGACCAAGAAAATGGGGCTTGTCGACTAAGCGCTCTCTGGAATCTGCGTCTGAAACAAAACCAACTTAGTCGACTAAGGGAAAAATTTTAGTCGACTAAGTGCTCTCTATTTGCAACATTCGCCAAGCCACTATAAAACAGAAAAAAAGCTAGAATCTTCCCAAACCGTTTCTAAAGGTCATAAATGTCTCAACAGCCATCAGACAAGCTTTTCCAACTATAAAAGGATTTTCAAATGCCAAGGAACCAACTTTTGGCTTCATCAACAAAGACACCATCATATTCAAGCCAAAAAGAGTAAAAAAACTTGAAAATCCTTTGTACTCTTCATTACTCTCAAACGCCTATCTTTAGCATTTGTGTTTAGCACTTAAACTTGTACCACATAGATCAACCGTGTGATCACTATGTATTTGTTTCTTTCATCTTTGTATTCTTAGAGTGAGGGTTTCACTCTAAATGTTTGCTTCAAGTAAGGTTTGCTTGAATACTTGTAGGTTCCAACTTAGCCTTGAAATGTTGAGTGAAAGGTTGTGGTTGAGCCTTGAAAAACCACATTGGGGTTCTAGTTCAGCCCGTGAAAAACTAGTGATATGTTGTGGTTGAGCCTTGAAAAACCACATTGGGGTTTTAGTTTAGCCCGTGAAAAACTAGTGATAGGTTGTGGTTGAGCCTTGGAAAACCACATTGGGTTTTAGTTGATCTTGTGAAAAACTAGTGTAAAGGTTATGGCTAAGCCTTGGAAAAGCCATTGTAAAAGTTTGGTGGAAGCTTGTGAATTCCAACGTTTTAGTGTTTGATTTGAAAATCCTTGGTTGGATAATCAAGGTAGTGGATGCAGGTTTTGGACCTAACCACTATAAATACCTTGTCCATTGCTTTCATTGTTATACTTTCTTTGTTTTGAGATCTTGTCTCAATCCCATCAAAAGAGCCGAGATAGTGCTATTCACCCTCACTCGAGCACCTATATTTGGGACCAACAATTGGTATCAGAGCTAGCTCTCTGTATACAAGGTCTAACACCCTTAGAGAGGATCCAAATGGCTCAATAAAAATCAGTTATAGCTGAGGGATAATCTATAAACAGACCACCTCTATTTGATGGCTCTAATTACCCTTATTAGAGCACTAGAATGTCAATTTAGATTAGGGCCATAGATTATGAAATGTGGGATGTCATCATTGATGGTCCCTTTATTCCTTCAACTATAAATATGGTTACAAAATGAGTTGATGCCTAAGCCAAGGTCTGAATGGATCAAGGCTGAAACCAAGAAAGTGCAAACAAATTTTAAAGCAATCAACACCTTGCATTGTGCCTTAACTCCCACCGAGTTTAACAAAATCTCAAGCTGTACAACAGCTAAGCAAGTGTGGGACAAGTTAAGAATAATTCATAAAAGGGACTTATCAAGTGAAGGAGTCCAAGATAGCCCTTTTGACCCACAACTATGAGATGTTCAAAATGGAACTTGGTGAGGACATCACCAGCATGTTTGATAGGTTCACCAATATTACAAATAAACTTAACCAACTAGGAAAACCTATCCCCGAGCATGAACTTATAAAAAGACTTCTTAGGAGTCTACCTATGTCTTGGAAGCCAAAGGTGACTGCTATAAGAGAAGCCAAAGATTTGAACATCATCACACTTGATGAAATTTGTGGGTCTCTACTTACACATAAGTTGGAGCTCAAGGAAGAAGAAGAGGAGGATAAAATAAAGGCAAAAGAGAAGAAAAAGAACATAGCACTTAAAGCCAGCATCCTTGAAGAAGAGTTGGAAGAACTTTCATACGATGATGATGATGAATTGGCACTTGTTGCAAGAAAGTTTAGAAAACTGATGAGAAGAAAGAATCGAAGATTTGCAAGAAAAATCCTTAAGAGAAACCAAGGTTCTTTTTGGAAGAAAAACAAAATTGACAGCAATAACAAAGAAGAAAGAATCTGTTACAAATGCAAGAAACCAAGGCATTACAAGTCTGAATGTCCATTGATGAAAGAAAAAACTCCAAATAAAAATAAAAAATCAAAAAAGGCAATGGTTGCTACAACCTGGTCATATAGTGATTCGAGCACAGAAACTGGTGAAAAGAGCTCAGAGGAAAGAGCTAACATCTACTTAATGGCAAAGGATGATGAAACAGAGGTATGCTCATCAACTTGTGATATATCTATGAATGATTTACAAGATGAGTATGACAATTTATGTGATGAATTTGAAAGCCTATTTTCAAAATACAAAAACTTAAAGAGAAAGGCTGCATCACTTGAAAAAGATTTGGAGAAAATTAAACATGAATTCAACTCTATTTTTGAACAAAGAAATTTGCTTCAAACTGAACTGGAACACTCAAAAACAGATTTTGAAATCATGAAGGAAGAGTTGGAAAATAAAACTGCTGCTTTACAAAAAGCTCTTGATGAAAATATAGCTCTTAAGTGTTTAAACAATGATTCTTTAAAGAAAAAATCATATAGTAAGAAGAATCACCATAAAGCATCATCTAGATTGCTATTGTTGTGGAAAATATGGTCATCTATCTTATGATTGTGTCAAAAATATAAATGTGTAGAAAACCAAAAAAATCTGAGTGCCAAAAGGCTATTTTATTAACACTAACACTCAAAGACCCATCAAAGTATGGGTACCTATTAAGAAGAACTGAACCATGCTTTTGTAGGTTGAACTGCACCTAAAGGAAATATGTTCAAAGGCTCAACACAAGAAGAAGCAGCTATAGTACATGGATAGTGGCTGCTCTCGACACATAACAGGAGATGAAATGCTGTTTGCTCAGTTGGACAAGGAAAAAAAGAGGTATCGTATCCTTTGGAGATAATTCAAAAGGAAAAATCCAAGGTATAAGTACGGTTGGTAAGAACTCTTGTACACAAATTAGTCATGTGTTATTTGTTCAAGGTTTAAAACATAATATATTAAGCATAATTCAGCTATGTGATAAAGGGTTTAAGGTTTGTTTTGATTCCAACAAATGTGAAGTAATAGATATAGGCACTAACAATACTACCTTTATAGGAAAAAGATTGAAAAACATGTATGTCATCTTTCTTGAAGATCTAGAAAAAGATAGTGAAATGTGCTTAGTAGCCAAGGTTGAAAATGATAGCTGGTTGTGGCATAAGAAACTAAGACATGTCAGTTTGAAACACCATGTCGAAACTAATTAAGAAAGATCCAGTTGTTGGACTGCCTAGCATTAAGTTTGAAAATGAAAGAGTATGTGAAGCATGTCAATTAGGAAAACAAGTTAGAACTTCCTTCAAAGATAAGAATGTTGTGTCAACATCAAAACCTCTTGAAATGCTGCACATAGATCTCTTTAGTCCTATTAGCACCACAAGTTTAGGTGAAAAATCCTATGGCTTAATGATAGTGGATGACTATTCTAGGTTTACTTGGGTTTGTTTTCTTGCTCACAAAAATGATGCATTATCAGGTTTCATAGGATATTGTAAGAAAGTTGAGAATGAAAGAGGTACATCCATTATTAGGATTAAGAGTGACCATGGAGGAGAATTTGAAAATGATGAGTTCGAGAAATATTACAATGAAAAGGGGTTGGAACACAACTTTTCAGCACCTAGAACACCCCAGCAAAATGGAGTTGTGGAGAGAAAGAATAGAACATTAAAAGAGATGGCTAGGACCATGCTTTGTGAGAATAATTTTCCTAAGTACTTTTGAGCTGAGGCTGTTAATACAGCAGCCTATATACTTAACAGAGTTTCAATTAGAGCAATCATGTCAAAGACCCCATATGAGTTGTACAAAGGAAGAAAACCAAACATCTCTCACCTTATGAGCTTTGGTTGCAAATGCTTTGTTCTAAATAATGGAAAACAACCATTAGGAAAGTTTGATGCTAAAAGTGATGAAGCAATATTTTTGGGATATGCCTTGAACTCAAAAGCTTATAGAGTTTTCAATGAAAGGACACTAAATGTTGAAGAATCTGTCCATATAGTTTTTGATGAATCAATCCATGTTGAAAAGAAAGCTCATGAGGATGATGAAGATTTAGAAAATCTAGAAAGACACATGGAAGAAATGAGTCTAAATAATAGCAAAAATAATGAGGAAGACTTATCTAGGGAAGAACTCGTAGCTCCACCACTTGAAAATTTACAAAGACAAGAAATCCATCATGGTGACTTACTTAGAAGCTGGAGATATGTGAGAGATCACCCTCAAGAACAAATCATAGGTGACATATCTCATGGAGTTAAGACTAGGAAATGAACTAGAGAGACATGTGAATTTTCAGCATTCATTTCTCAAGTTGAACCTAAAAGTTTCGAAGAAGCTGAAAAAGAAGAAAGTTGGATTTTAGCCATGCAAGAGGAGCTAGATCAGTTCAGGAGAAATAATGTATGGTCACTAGTGCCTAAGCCCTCAAATTATCCTATAGTTGGCACTAAATGGGTTTTTAGAAATAAGGTTGATGAATAAGGAAATGTAGTGAGAAACAAAGCAAGATTAGTGGCAAAGGGATATAATCAAGAGGAAGGCATAGATTATGAAGAAACCTTTGCTCCGGTAGCTAGAATAGAAGCCATAAGTTTATTAGTTGCCTTTGCTTGTCATATGAACTTCAAGCTGTACCAAATGGATGTGAAGAGTGCATTCCTTAATGGACTCATTCAATAAGAGGTATATGTTGAACAACCTGCTGGTTTTGAAGATTTTAAGAAACCATATCATGTCTTTAAACTTCACAAAGCCTTGTATGGATTGAAGCAAGCTCCTAGAGCTTGGTATGAAAGGCTTTTTAAATTTCTAGTAGAAAAAGACTATGTTAGGGGCAGCATTGACACCACACTATTTATCAAGAGATACCTAAATGATCTAATCATAGTTCAAATCTATGTTGATGACATTATATTTGGTGCTACTAATGAATCTCTTTGCAAGAACTTTGCTAAAGAAATGCAAGGAGAATTCGAGATGAGCATGATGGGAGAATTGAAGTACTTTCTTAGCCTTCAAATCAAGCAATGCAAAGGAGGAACCTTTTTCAGCCAAGACACATACATTCAAGACATGCTCAAAAAGTTTGATATGCTGAAATTGAAATCCATCAGCACACCAATTAGTACATCTACAAAGATTGATGCTGATGAAAAAGGTAAAGATGTAGACTAAAAGCTCTATAGAGGTATGATTGGATCTCTTCTTTACTTGACTGTAAGTAGACTAGATATTTAGTTTAGTGTGTGTTTATGTGCTAGATTTCAGTCTCAACCTAAGAAAACACACCCTACTGTTGTGAAAAGAATATTTAGATATCTTATAGAAACTCAAAGCTTAGGAATGTGGTATTCAAAAGAATCACCATTTAGCCTTGTAAGATATTCAGATGCTGACTTTGCAGGAAGTAGAACTGATAGGAAAAGCACTAGTGGAACGTGTCAGTTCCTAGGTAGCATGCTTGTATGCTGGTCAAGCAAAAAGTAGAATTCTATAGCTTTGTCCACAGTTGAAACAAAATATGTGTCCCTAGGAAGTTGTTGTGCATAAGTTTTATGGATTAAGCAACAATTAAAAGACTATGGATTGTCAATGAATAACACTCCCATATATTGTGACAACACCAATGCTATAAATATTTCAAAGAATCCTATACAACACTCAAGAACTAAACATATTGAGGTTAGACATCACTTTATTAGAGATTATGTAACTAAAGGAGAAACCAATATTGAATTCGTGAGCACATTGCATCAACTTGTTGACATATTTACAAAACCCCTTAGTGAGGATAGATTCTGTGAAATTAGAAGAAATCTAGGAATGTGTTGTTTGGAAGAGTTATAAGGAGAAGTTTGGACTAAATAAAGAAAAACAGAAGGGACTTAGTCAACTAAAGTGTGAAACTTAGTCAACTAAGAGCATTCTACTTCATTAGAACAAAAGAACTGATACTTGAATAATAAAGGATTAAATTAATGAAGTTGTATGCTTACCGGATAAAGAAAAGAGTGAGTAAAACTGAGACAGTAAACAATTAACAGTTGAGAAAGAGTTTTGAAATTTCAAGAAAATTGAGGCAATTGATAAAAGAGGAGGTAAACGGTTTCTAAGTTAGAAACTGTCAATCACTTCTTTTCCTTATCCTTTGATAATCGATTCTCTCAACCCTAGCAATCTCATTTCCTTTTCCTCTTCTTCTGAAATCAATCAAAAACCCTCATTCTATCACATCTTGAAACCCTAAGTGAAAATTATCTTCAAAAATTGTAATGGCCAAGTCGACCTTGCTCAAGGATTTACTGGCAAAGAAAAAAAGGAAGAGACCAGCAGAAAAAAACCCCGAAGTTGAGCACCCAAAGAAGAAACAAAAAAGAGTTTCGAGTTTTGTAACAAAGATGACTGGGAAAGATTATAGGAAGAAGAAACAAAAAGAGAAAAAAAAGAAGACTGAGAAACTGGGAAAAAAAAGCAAAAGAGAAAAAGGTACATCATTTGCTTCATCCATAAAATTTAAGAACAAAATTCATGAAGAGAGGTTTAGGAAAATCGAAAATGCTCCCATTACATGCGGGAAGGACATTGACTGGGATAGTTTCAGTGAAACCCCTGAACACCAAACCAACCTAACAAACTATTTTAATGAATTGAGGATTAAGGAGTATAGCTCTTTCAAAGACAGGACATATAGTGCTAGTTTAGTTAAAGAATTCTATGCTAGCGTTGCATTTAGTGAGAGAGAACTTGATGATTCTGAGGACTTTTCAGAGGATAACCTGAATGTGTTTTTAAATGGGAAAAAGTTCTTAGTTACAGCTTCAGACTTAGGTAATCTACTAGGAATTGAAAGAGAAGATGGAAAGTATGAAATGCTTGACAAGTATGATCCTGCATCTCCGTGGGAAATTGTCACAAGAAAGAAAGAAAAATTTTCTTGAAAGAGCAATACAGGACTAATCATTAGTCCATAATTCAGAATCTTGCATTACTTTATAGTTGCTAATTTGCATGGTAGAAGTGGTAGCTTAAGCAACATAAGCCTTCAAGACCTTTAGCTGATGGAGCATGCATTTATTGGAGAAGTACTGAACTTTGGAAGGTTCATGATAGAAAGAATGAGGGCAGCATGTAAACTGGAGAAAATCCATTTGCCATACGGGAATGTAATCACATCCCTTGTTAAGAAGAAATGAGTGTGGGCCAAGAGGTATGATATGGATATGGTTAAAAGCAGAGACTAACCAATCTACCTAGGAAGCTTAATCAAGATGGGATATAAGGTGTATGGGGACACTTTTAATAAAACCTCTAAGATTACTTCAGTGCAAACTCAGCCAGAGGCAGTCCCTACACAACCAGAAACAGCAACCCCTCCATTCTCCAATGAAGTTATGTTCAATCTGCTGGTGAGAATGGATGCCAAGCTAACTGATCAATGAGTAAGGTTTGTGAAAATAGAAGAAAAAATGAATAAGATTGAGGCCAGTTTAAAAGCAAAATCTGAGATACCATCTAGACCTGCTGATGTTGACCCTCTGCTACTAAGAGCATGGCACCAGAAAGACAAGGTGCTGAAGGATTAGCCCTGCAACCAGAAGGATCTGAATTTCAAGATGCAAGTCCTAAATTCCAAGCTGAACGATCAGCCTCCAGAATGCAAGCCTTGGTCAGCATAACCTTGAACCAGAACTTGAAGAACCTCAACAAACCACCTCAGTAGGAAAGGAAACATCTTATCAAGGCACTAAGGTAGTTGGTTCACCACTTGGTTCACTTGAGCATCAACCTCTATCACATCTTGAACAAGAAGCATCACCTCCTTACTTTGATGAAATGTCTGTTATGGGACTTTTCTATTAGATGGTAAGTGAGGAGCAAGTAGAAAAAGAGGCAGCAGCAACTCAAACTGCTCAAGCAATGACTTCAGAAAAAGAAGTTGCAAAAAAAGGTAAAGGAAAAGGAAAAGGAAAAACAAAAGATGCAGCTCCAGCAACTAAGCCTCATCCACCTGCCATGAGATAGAAAAAGACAGTTAGAAAATCTGTAGCTCCAAGAACAAGGAAGTCTTCAAGATTGGTAGAGAAAGAAAAAATACCTCCTGCAAGCACTCCTCAAGCCCCAATAGAAGTTTCTAATCAGGCCACTCTTGAGAAAGCTACAGAGACACCTCTATAGTCCTTTCAGCAAACTTCTGAAGCAACCACTCAGCCATTTCCAAGACCACACTCTCTCTTTCCTCTAAATCCTTGGTGGGAACAGACAATGTCCCATGAATCCCCACCTTCTGCCTCTGATGAGTGATGCCTTAGACCCTTTCCCTAATGATGACAAAAAGGGAGAGTAGTAATTACAAGAAAAAAAAATATGAAGGTAGAGGTATTGGACTGTTAGGGAAAACATCAGAAAAATAAAAAAATCATGAGAGTAGAGGTACCAGGATTCTAGGATAGCTAGGAAGAAAATTTAGCTTAGGGGTATTTTAGGAACAAACCTACAATTACTGTTTTTGTTGGATATTTATGCCTTAATGGCATTCAAACATTAAATCTTAATCTTGACTTTATGGATGTTTAGAATATGCTTGTTGATAGTTGTTTGTAGTGCTTGAACTCTGAAAATAATATTTATGGCATTATGAAGTGTGCTGGAAATTTTGTCTACTGATATTATGAAATATTATTGCAATTTCTGATGTTGTGCTGATATTGAATAATTATGCTGATAAACCAATTCTGACACGATAATGCAAAGATGAATATGTATTTGAGTACATATGGATGATGATTTATAAGAGTTTGCTGAAAAAATGATAGTCTGAATGAAATCTGAAGCTAACATGATGAAATCTGGAAATTACAAACAATTGACAGAAATTTACAAAAATAGATAACTGATAAAATCTGTCAACATGTCATTTGCTCTTAAACTTGCATATATGAACATTCTCTATCCAAAGCAAGAATGTACAATGTCACTATGAACATAACTTGGATAAAAACTTGCTGGAATAGATGAAATATATGCACACACTTAGGGGGAGCAATCCTCATTTTCTGCAGAAACTAAAAAGGATCTAAAAAGACACTATGCTGTTAATCAATGGATGTTTTGTCATCATAAAAAAAGGGGAGATTGTTGGCTCCATTAGTTTTTGATGATAATAAAACATTCCCATGTCATTTGTGTTTAATATTTTTACTCAAGTGTGCAGGGCAAATGTTCATAAAGAAACAATAATCCAATCTTCCTTTGAGCACTTAAAGCTGTGATTTGGATAAGGAACAAAGATGATTAATATAAAAGAAGATCCTTGATGGAACAAAGAAGATCATTGGATGAACAAAAGTCAAAGTGGAGAAGTGAAAGGGTGAAGCTTGGTGAGAAACAGAATTGAGTTAGTCGACTAAGAAAATGGGGTTAGTCAACTAAGCGCTCTCTAGAATCTACTTTTGAAACAGAACCAACTTAGTCGACCAAGGAAAAAATTTTAGTTGACTAAGTACTCTTTGTTTGCAACATCCGTCAAGCCACTACAAGACAGAAAAATGACTAGAATCTTCCCAAAACTATTTCTAATGGTCATAAACGTCCCAACAGCCATCAGACCAGCTTTTCCAATTATAAAAGGATCTTCAAATGCCAAGGAACCAACTTTTGGCTTCGTCAACAAAGACACTATCATATTCAAGCCAAAAAGAGTAGAAAAACTTTAAAATCCTTTGTACTCTTCATTACTCTCAAACGCCTATCTTTTGCAATTGTGTTTAGCACTTAAACTTGTACCACATAGATCAACTGTGTGATCACTAGGTACTTTCTTCTTTCATCTTTGTATTCTTAGAGTGAAGGTTTCACTCTTAGTGTTTGCTTCAAGCAAGGTTTGCTTGAATGCTTATAGGTTCCAACTTAGCCTTGAAAAGTTGAGTGAAAGGTTGTGGTTGAGCCTTGAAAACCCACATTGGGGTTATAATTCAACCCATGAAAAACTAGTGATAGGTTGTGGTTGAGTCTTGAAAAACCACATTGGGTTTTAGTTTAGCCTGTGAAAAACTAGTAATAGGTTGTGGTTGAGCCTTGGAAAACCACATTGGGTTTTAGTTGATCCCGTAAAAAACTAGTGTAAAGGTTGTGGCTAAGCCTTGGAAAAGCCATTGTAAAAGCTTGGTGGAAGCTTGTGAATTTCACTGTTTTAGTGTTTGATTTGAAAATCCTTGGTTGGATAATCACTGTAGTGGATGTAGGTCTTGGACTGAACCACTATAAATACCTTGTCCATTGTTTTCATTGTTATACTTTCTTTGTTTTGAGATCTTGTCTCAATCCCATCAAAAGAGTCGAGATAGTGCTATTCACTCCCCCACTAGCACCTATATTTGGGACCAACACTTACTTCTTGGGCAATAAAGGATTAGAACGGCTTCAATTAGCTAGAAATATTTATTTGATTTTTGTCTTTAAGATAATTTATTAAGTTTTGAGTTTAAATCATAAATGAGAAGATTTATTTCATTAAACATAAAATGTTTGTCATCAAATTATAAAAAAATATAATTAGGTTTTTTTTAAAAAAATCTTGAACCAATCATTTTTAAACATGTGTATGAGTAAAAAAGTAAACACACAAATCCTAATCAATAACATTTACTGTCATGTCATCAAATGACATGATATAAAAGTACATGTACTATTGATTAACAGAGGTGCTTATTTGATCCGAAATAAAAGTTCAATAACTTATTTAAATATAATAAAAAGATAAGTGCTGAATTGATTTTTTTGACATAATTTAAGGGCTTATTTGGATACTTAACCTATAATTTTTGTTCAAGGAAGTTTGAGGTGAAATTTTAAGCAAAATAAATAAAATGTCTAATTTCATAGAAAAATAACCTCAAACAAAAATATAATATAAATAATAAAAATAAATATTTTATCGAACTAGCATTGTGAAAACAATTCTAGGACAAATTTGTGAAATGTATTACCAAAATTCCATCTTAATTCTTAAAGGATATGTAATTGGAAATCTTAAAAAGTCTATTTTGGAACTATAAATGTAATTTTTAAAAATTCCAAAAACATTTGCAAATTTATGAAAATAAAAAAAAAATTTAAAAAAAGGAAAAAAAGATAATAAACTTTTTAACTAACAGAACTACTTAAAAAGTTGTTGTTGTTAAGGTAATCATATGGATATAATTTAAAAAAGGTCAAAAGACCTATCTATTATTTGTATTTTCTAATTTTGTCCAATTTAATCTATATACTTAAAATCGAAATAAACTAATCTTTAATTTTAGAAATTACTTCAATCTAGTTCCTTCCTTTAATGACATCCAATTTTGCCATTAAAAGGGATGATTTCAACACATTTTGATGACGTGGCATTAAGATAATGACGTGGCATGTCACGTGGTACCAATGTGATGGTGTGGCAATGCCACGTGGCACTAATATGATGATATGACAATGCTAACGTGGCACTGACATGCTAACGTATTAGTGTCACATGGTATATCAAAAGCATTTTTTAAAAATAAATTTATGTCACATCATATGGATTAAATTGAACAAAAATATATAGTACAAGGACTAAATTGCACAAAATTGAGATGTTGAGGGACTAAATTGAAAAAAATATTTGAAAAATACAAATCCTTAAGTAAATTATAGATATACTTATTAATAAGCCCAATATTGAAGCGTAAAAGATTTATGGTGTTAAAAAATATTTTTTTTACTTGATTATTTGATTTTATAATATGTAAATTAATTTATCTTTTTTACAAAAATTAAATTTGAATTCTCTTTCTATAAAAAAAATTTCAAAAAAATTTCATATCTAAAATCAAATTTAGATGAATAATTTGTATTACGTTCAAATAAAATAATATAAAAAGACTAAATAAATTCTTTTTTTCTATTTATAATGGTATCTAAATTTGAAATTTATTTAACTTAATTTTTAATTTGAGCTGAACTCAAATTAACAAAATAGATTGATTTGGTTTTTTCTTTTAAAAGATGAAAAATGGAGATATGAAGTTAGCAATGATTATAAAAATAATTTATCGTTTTGACTCATTTAATTTGAACATAACAAACCTCTTATTATAACCATAGAATCTAAGCTCCACCTTTTCAGCTATTTATTTTTTTTAATTTTTATTTTGTTTAATATTTCAAATTATATATTTTAAGTTGAAATTTCTTAAATTAAAGGCTACATTTATGATTGATAAGTTAAATATAACTATAAATATTTATATCATTTTATTTTATTAATAAATTTTTTGTAGATACAAATTAATAATTTAAATTTAAATTTAGCAGAATTTGCTTATGGTATTTGAACTTACATAAAATATTTTTGTAAGAAACTTTGAGTAATTTTAAATAAAAGGTAAATTGAATAAGAGTTGAATAATTTCAAAAGAATGAGTATTTTTAAATTGTGAAAATTGTAACTAAATTAATATATTTTGCTAATTTGAGTTCAACTCAAGTTAAAAACCAAAATAAATAAATTTTAAAAGTTTGTACTATAATAAATAGAAGAAAAAAATAGTTTTAGTCATTTTATATTATTTTATTTTAACGTAATGTAAGTTATTTATCTAAATTTGACTTTAGGTATAAAATTTTTTCAAAATTTTTTTATAGAAAGAGAATTCAAATTTACTTATCTTTGTAAAAAAGATAAATTAATTTGAATATTCTAGAATCAAATAATCAAGTAAAAAAATATTTATATATATTTTTTAACACTATAAATCTTTTACACTTAAATATTTGAGTTATTAATAAGTCTATCAATAATCTACTTAATGATTTGTATTTTTCAAATATTTTTTTAATTTTCTCCATCAACATCTCAATTTTGTTCAATTTAGTCCATGTAATATATATTTTATTCAATGTAGTCCCTATGACATGATAGCATTTGTTTTTTAGAAATTTTTTTGATTTGTCACATGACACCAACATGTCAACATATCAATGTTACGTTAGCATTGCCATGTCATCGTATTAGTACTATATGGCATTACCACATCATCATGTTGGTGCGATGTGGTATGTCACATCATTAAAATAAACTAATGTCAATGCTGATGTCATCTCCTTTGATGACAAAATAGAAGGATGAGCTAAATTGAAGCAATTCTCAAAATCAAGAGGTTAAATTGTTTCGATTTGAAGTAAAAAGAATAAATTGAATAAAATTGAAAAGCACAAAATCTAGATAAATCTTTTTATCATTTTAAAATTTAGTGACCAAATTGAGACAAATAAAAGTTGGTTGAGGAAAGTGGAAAAAAAATTAAGTTTACAAACTATTAGGAAATTTTACTTAAATGTAGCGTTTAGTACTTTACAATGCAATATAATTACAAATATTGTAATTGCAAGTAATGAAATTGCAGAAAAAATAATATTATAGTATTTGATATACAAGTAAAATAATGATTAAAATGCAAAAAAGATAACATTGTATCGTTTGGTTTTATACAAGTAAAATAATGATTAAAATACAAAGAAGATAACATTGTATCGTTTGGTTTACAAGTACTTTGCTGAGAATGTAATGTTAATTTTCAAAATTATCCATATTTATTAAAATACAAATTTAATATATTTGTATTTTTTATTATTAATTTTTATATAATATCATCTCTTAAATATATTTTTAATATCATATATTTTATTTTTATTTCTTATTATAATCTTATATATTTTACTTTTATTTTTTAAAATAATTTTTTATATTATATATTTTATTTTAATTTTTTTACTTATATTATATAAATTTTAATTTCTTATATTTTATTTTATTTTATTTTAAATTTTACTTTTTATATTATATATTATATTTTAATATTTTTTATTTTAATTATAATAAGATAAAATATTTTTAACAAGGTAATAAAATTAAAAAGTAAAAATATCTTTAAAAATATTACAAAATGTAATATAATGTAATTATATTAATTTTAAATTATAATTATATTATATTTTTTAACTGTAATATGATTATATTATAATCTTACATTATAATAATTTATTATAAAATAAATATTATAATATAATTTAATTAAACACAGGCCTGGTAACAAACGCTAACCAAGACGTTAGCATTCAACGTTTAAAAGAATCCAAACGAGTGAAAGTTCGTGCTAGCCGCCAGACTTGGTGTAGTCTGTGTGAGCCGTGAGGTCAGCTTTCCTAGTGGCAGTTGTACAAAGCTTTAATCTGTGGATAAAAGGGGCATCGATCGAATAAGATGAGCTAAATCCGGAAAGAGAGAGAAGCTGGAGCTGAAAAGCATGGCCAGGGCTCGCCTGATTGTATACGATTTTCTTATTTCCTTCATGTGGGTATGGTCTGGTATTTTGGTGAAGATGTTTGTGACCAAGGCTTTAGGGATGGGTAACCAACCCAAGGCTGAGATCTTGAAGGGTGCTCTCTATATTGTTAACATGTTCTTCTTTGCATTCTTGGGGAAGATTACCAAAGGAGCCTCTTACAATCCTTTAACCGTTTTCGCTTCTGCCGTTTCTAGGGATTTCAGCCACTTTCTTTTCACTGTTGGGGCCAGAATTCCTGCCCAGGTTACCTCTTCGCTCTTTCTTTCTTTTCATATTTAGAACAAATTTATATCATATTATATTTCTTTTGGATGATTTTGTAAAGCCCCCAAATATTCTTTATCGGTTTTTGTGTGCTGGAAATGTCTTTTTCTCTCACAGCTTTTAATGAGGCCAACTGTGAAAAAATTACCAGTCATTTAATGCTGGATCATATCCATTTTAAATGCCAAAAGAAAAAATTTGTCGAAAATATATTGGGGTTATTATAGGCTCCTATGGGTCAGCTAGGCGCATCAATTTGTACTTGATGTTTCATCGATCACTATGTAATTATTGGATAAGATTTCCTTAAGAAGCTTGTCTGAAATCTCAACTTAGACACCTCTTGGGCATGATGATACTCTTGTTTGAATTCTCTGCCACTACCATCCATCTCATGCCTGCATCATGTTATTTCTTAGTTGCAAACTTGGGACTTTCACATTGCTTTTCCATGAGTAAACTATGTTATGACCTCCATCCATCGTTTGTACATGCCAAACTAACGTGGAGTTGGATGTAGTGGACCATCACATTGCTTTTCCATGAGTCTTGTTCTTTAAATGGTGCCTGTTGAACAGGATTGTATGTTAAAATCAGTTGTCTTGTAAAATGGATGGATGGAAGAAATTAGTAGCAGAAAAGAACTATAAGAATTCTTTTGAATGTGAAGGTGGATTCAATTTGTTGTGGAAAGGTAGGAGAGTGTTTATGGTCATTTTCAATTGTTGGGAGGTCTCTAGATGAAGACTTGAATTATGAGCTCTAGTAGGAAATAAAGTGGCCTAGAGAGAAAAAATTGCAATTTCGAGGCTTGCTTTTCATTAGCCTGATAGAGTCCAAAGCAGCCTAATTAACTATTGGAGGCTTTCTGGTTCTGTAACATCTCCATGATGTTCGACAGGGTGGGAAAAAATGTCGGTTTATAGCTACATAGTTCTACGTATTTTCATTCTATTAAAGGATTTTTCCTCAGTGTTTGGCTCTGATTATTGCACTATTCAGTTAGGATAGGCTTTCTGTATGACCTATTACATGGTGAATGCAGGGTCTAGAGAGAAGATCTTTAACTGTAGAGAAAAAATAAATATTAAGGGTCCATTTGCTTGATGCTTTTGCTATTTGTTTTTATGATAAAAAAGAAAAAAGGAAAAAAAATAAAAATGAATAAAAAACTGAAGGCAAAAAGAAAGTAGCAAATGCATCAATCAAACGAAAGGTTCATACGAAGCATGAGCATAGAAAAAGAAAATTGTTGATATTGCTAAGAAATTGGGTTCATTTCTTATAGCACTTTCACAAATTCTCTTGGCTTCCTTTTCATTGATGAGCAGAGCTTATAGTTCTCCTAACCTATGATCTAAACATTGTTAGACTATGTTTCAGATTGATTACATTGTTTTCCAAAGCTATGTGTGATTTCAAATTTGCATCTTCCTAAGTGCAAAAGCCAATACTAGTTGATTTTATGATAGCATCAAAGCAGCTGTTGTTTTTTTCACTTTCTTTCTTTAGGTCAAGGTTATTGTTATTTCTATTTTATGTATCTTTTTTCTTCTCCCTTTAATTTTCCTTTAGGTAATTGGATCTATTACCGGGGTTAGGCTCATTATTGAGACCTTTCCTGGAATAGGACTTGGGCCTCGTTTGAATGTTGACATCCATCGAGGTGCACTAATAGAAGGATTCTTGACATTTGCAATTGTCATCATCTCACTTGGGCTTGCTAGAAAGATCCCTGGTAGTTTCTTCATGAAGACATGGATTACTAGTGTTTCCAAGTTAGCTCTTCATATTCTTGGCTCTGATCTCACTGGTGGATGTATGAACCCTGCCTCTGTAAGTTCCCAAATCATTAACTGCTTGTACATTTTGCTCCCTGTTTTTTTAGTCCCAATGTGTTGCATAGCATACTTACTTGGATCAAACTCTTTTAAAACTTTTAGGTGATGGGATGGGCATATGCTCGTGGAGATCATATCACGAAGGAGCATATACTTGTATACTGGCTTGCTCCGATAGAGGCAACTTTGTTGGCAGTCTGGACTTTTAGGTTGGTAGTTAAGCCAATAACAGAGGAGAAAGAAAAAGTGAAAGCTAAATCTGAGTGAGTCTCTTTGTTTTCATTTTTTATATATATATATTTTTTGGAAATTCAATTCACTAATATTTGAGTTCAAGAGCAGGCAAATGTTTGTAAAATTCAAGGATTGAAGAAAATTCAATCTGTTTTTGCCTGGATTTCTTTGGTTCAGAAACCTGTTTATAAACAGTTTTACTTATTTGTTTTTTGTAAAATCTATCTCCTAGTTGATCTTACATGTGCCACATTTCCTTGGTAATTGTTATTTATTGAGTTTGATATATTAATTGTGGAAGTTATGATGTAAAATAAGCAGAGGAAAGAGATATAAAATAGAAATCTAGAGAGAAAATCATAGATAGGGAAAAGCAATTAGGGAGAAGTTGCACATTTATAAAGCTTTTAGCTGTTGCTAATGTGAACGTGATCAATCATTGGTTGTAATTTGAGTATTGGAAGTACTCATTGAGTTTCTATAATATCGAATTTGAGCTTAGGATAACTCACTTTGTAAGAACTCGGTGGAAGCTATTAGTTTCACTGGTTTAGTGAAGTTGAGTTTGAAAATCTTTGACAACCATTGTCAAGATAATGAATGTGGGTTTGGAATAACTGAATCACTATAAATTGCTTTACATTGTCCACTTTTCTTTCCCATTTATTACTTATTGAAGTAATTCCTTATTGTTTTTTATCATCCTTGAGTTCCTTCTTCATTGGTCTTTGAATTTTATTGCTATTCACCCACTCTTCAGCTTTTCCTAGCTTGGGGAAATTAGATTATAGTAGAGAGCGAGCTTGGTGGGTTGGGCAAAATGGATGCCTAGCACCTTCCCCTTATCCTACCTCTAGACCCATCTCTGCTGTGGTCTGATGGTGTAGTCATCCTTTCAAGCTCCGAGACCCTTTAATAAAACTGGAACATGACTCCATCAACCTTTCCACCTTTAATAAAACTGTATGGTGTTTTCTTTTTTATCCTTTGTTTTAGGGTTGACTATGTAAATCGTTATTCTCGCATATTCTTATGAAACCAATCTTCTTTTCTCGAAATCCTTAAAAACATTTAATATAAATGATCAAATTTTGCATGTAATGCCTGTGTACGAAAAGGTTGGATTTAATCCATTTACTATTATTGTTTGTACAAATTCAGCAAAAGACAGCTAAATTGCTATATTTCTTCTCTAAATACACAATTTGACAAACAAGTGTTGAAGGGAAATAAATCTTCAGTATCATAGACTACAGGTTTTATGTGGCTATATTATATCTAGAAAGTAATTCGCCATTAAAATCAGCACCATATATGTTTTAGGATTCATTTGTTTTGCAGTAAAATATTTTTCGGAAAACGTTTTGGTTTGGTTTTTTTTCAGCTTATCCATATCTTAAAAGTAAAAGTTAGGCCAAACAAGAATTTAGAGAAGTTTTTTAAAAAATAATTTTTTTTAAAGAATTAAATTTAAAAAAAAAAGAGCTTTAGAAAAAGTTTCAAAGAGGAGGTTTCTCTTTTTCTTTTTAAAAACACGTCTCCTTTTTTGGAGAATTTTTTTTTTTGTTTCAAAAATATCTCCATCTATTAAAAATAATTTGAACATTATCTGTTTTTATTTTTATATAATTTATTATTAATTATAAAATTTATGTTATAGAAAAATAATTTTTATACTTTTTATAAATAAAAAATAAAATTAACGTTTTTTTATCATGAAAAAAAAATTTATGATTAATAAAAAATTATTTATTAAATACCTTTTATGATAATTTTAATCAAAATTAAAATTTATATAAATTATTTTATTAAACAACTTATTTATAAAAAAGAACTTATAAAAGTAAATTTATCAAACAAATTTAATTTAATTTTAAAAGTTATTATTTTTCATAAAAATTTCATAATAGCTTTTAAGTTAAAAAAAAACTAGGCCAAACGAGTTCTTTATACTTGTTTTAAAGACAAAAAATTAATTTCAAATATAAAACATTTTATGAGCCAACATGGTTAACTATGGAAAATGTTTAATGCCTTTGAAAAACGTACATTTTCCATAGAATAACAAAAAACTTTTATACTAAGTTTATGAGTATAAGTTTGATGAATATTAATATTTAATTTAAAATATTGAAAAAATAAAAATATTAATATTTAACTTAAAAAGATTTAGATAAATTAATTTAAAATATTAATACTTCAATTATTAAAAAAATATTTTTTAATAAAGCCATTTAATACAATTAAATTTTTTATTTATAAATGGAATAAATTTTACTAATAATTATAATAAAAAATATTTCAATAATCATCATATGATGAATGCATATTTATAATAAGTTTAAATCTTACTAATAATTACAATAAAAAATATTTCAATCATCGTCATTTAATGGATACATATTAATAAGTATAGGTTTTGAATGTTTTACACAATTGATAAATATTTATAGTTTTATAATTATGATAAAAAAGTGATAAAATAGAAATTTTGTTAAAAATTAAGGTTTATTTTCATTATAGATATGTGGCTAAATGCTTTGGGAAATATCGTTATTGATTTTATCCATTTTCATGTCCATTTTTAATTTTGATTCCAAATAAATGAAAATCAAATATCAATATTGTTTTGTAATCAACTCCTATTTATTATTTTAACACCTAAACAGCTCCACCATGATGAAAAATATTTTTCATAAAATGATCCAAACACATAAAAAATTTTCGATAGTTTATTCAAACAACAGAAAAAATTAAATTTTTTGTAAAATATTTTACATAGAAAAGATTTGTTTTTAATGAGCCATTTTTCAATTACCAAATGGATCCTTAGTCAGGATATTATATAGACGAAATTGTGACAAATACCCCTCATCATAAGCCTAATTCAAGAATAACCTTCATTATAATTTTAATTGTTTTTAGCCAAATTTTGACATGACTTAACAACAATGCTCTTTAAACCATTTCAGATAAATAAAATGGTCTAGGTTTTTTTTATCCTGCCATTCAGACAAAAATTTTAAAATTAAATCTTGATTTTTTTGTCTTGCCGTCCAACTCTCTAATGCCATCGAGGTCTATCTTGTCATCTAACTCTCTCTCTCATAATCTCAAAGAGTAGAGATGATATTAGGATATTTGTTTTGGGTTCTTGGGTTTATTTGTTTACATAATTATATTCATATAACTCAAAAGTTGATGGGTAAATTATATGACTTTAGCAACTTAAAATTTGCTATGAGTAGCGAAATCAATTAGTTATTAGGCATTTCATGAATATTTTTTAAGCATTGCATTATTGGATATTAAGCATTGTATAATTGGATATTAGGCATTGCATTACTAGTTATGTATTGCGCAACTTAAGAATTGAGTGATCAGTTTATTTGCATTACATGACTGAATATTAGGTAATGTGTGATAGGATATTAGGCATTGTGAGACTGGCCTTTAGGAATTGCATGACTTGTGCACTGCTTGACTAGGTTTTAGGAATTGCTTGACTAGTTTGTAGGCATTGTGTGACTAATTTTTAGTCATAACGTTGCTTTATCTACCACTGTTGAAGCTGAATATCTATTAATTCAGCCTTCTTAATAACCAATTCTATAAAATTAGAAAAGAATTAGGAATGCATAATAACCAATTCAACCCCTTTAATTCTACTTATGTTGGTGCAGAAAACTATACAAATTCAACTGACATAGAACTTTGAAATTCTCTTTAAAACACTTACTGTACGTTTCATACAGGGAATAGCTAAGTTATTCCTTGTCTATTCCCATGATTTTGCTTTACCTCCGTTTGGTACAGCAATGCCATAAGGAATAGCTATTATCTAGTAATAGCTATTCCTTAAAATGGGGTAAAACTCAAGCATAACTACACTTAAGCTTCCCCATAGATTTTGCTATTCCATGATTGAGGGAATAGCATTAAAATATGATAAGACTAAAATGCCCTTTATAACTTAAAAATATTACAATCCTAGACCTATAAATAAATTTTTTTTTCTCAGTTTCTCTTTTTCTTTCTCTCTTCTCATGTTCTTTCCTCTCTCATTCTCTCTCTAACTGGCACTCAACATCGGAGATGACATTGGCAGCGGCGGTGGTGGCGACAGCGACAACGATGACAGTTTCATGACCGAATATGGTCAGAAAGCATCGATATAGTCCTTTCCGACAAGATTCAACCAAGATTTAGCCAAATCTGGCACTCAATGACTAGGTCTAGTGTTCCCAACTAGATCCCACTGTTGGATCTGGCACTCCACGGTCAGATCTAGCCTCGAGAAGCATCGATCTAGTGCCCTAATGGCCAGATCTGGTCACATGGTTCACCAGATCAGCGTTTCATTACACTGGTCGTTGGACCCATGAAGAAGAAGAAGGGAAAAAGGAAAAAATAGAATAAAAAAGAAAAAATATTTGTAAATTTTAAAATATTAATATTTTATATATAATTTAAACATTATTAATATTAATATTTTAAAATATATTAAAATTATTAATATATTAAATTTTTAATGAGTATAAATAAAAAATAAAAAATTATTAATATTTTAATAATAATAATATTAAATTATAAATAAAATATTAATAATCAAATTATACTAAAATATTAATATTTTAAATTATTAATTATTAATATTTTAATTAAATTATAAATTATTAATTTTTAAAAACTAAAATAAAAATAAATAATTATATATAATAAAGGGTGTTTTTATCTTTTTATTTTTTATTCCTTTCTTATTCCAAAGTTATTGTTACCAACCAAACACTATAATAAGTCATAATAATTATTCCTACTCTATTCCATTCATCATACTAAACTACGTAATATTTATTCTATTCTATTTTCACCTTATTCTATTCTCATGTAATAGCTATTCTATTTTATTCTATTCCTATTTATTTCGTGAATCAAACGTGCAATTATTGCATCAATTTACGGAGTAACCATATTCATCAGAAAACAAGCCCAAAACCATTAAACGCTCTTTCCAACAGTCAGCATTTATGCCTATAAATAAAAAGAACCTTTGTCCATTTCATTTAAAATCAACTGAATGAAAGTCACAAAATCTTAAATTTCTCATGGCGTCTAAATGTTTTAAAAGGGAAATTGAGAAGGGTATTGTTTCTAAAAAGGAAGATATTCCTGAATATATTGCAACATATATGAAAAAATTGATGGATGTCATTGAGAACATGGAGAGAGATCAGCGTGTTTTGATCGACAAGGTGTTGGTTAGGACAAAAGTTAGAGATAGAAATTTTAAACAACAACAAGATTCTGGCTAAAATATATGAAATAGTTGATGAGATTAAGAAGATATGAACCATGAAAGACACATAATACATGGTTCTTATGCTCTATCATCTGCTTAATTTCAACTTTATGAATAAAAATCTTGTTTTATTATTACATATTTCATAGAAATAGTAACTACCATTAATTTCTTTTATACTCAATAACTTGTTTACTGAGCATAATTTTTTAATTTTTTGTTTATATAAGAGAATCAAAGGTATGATGACAATAGTTGGAATATTATATAATTTTTTTGGCATTATGTGACTGGGTATTAGGCATTATGTGAATAGATATTAGGTATTGTGTGGCTAGTTGTTATATATTCTGTGACTGGTTGTTATGTATTGTGTGACTAGTTTTAGGTATTATGTGACTGATTTATTTTACATTACATGAATGGATATTAGGTATTGCGTGACTTAATATTAGGCATTACAAGACTGACTTTTAGGCATTGTGTGACTTGTGCAATGCATCTATAGTTTTTAGGCATTGCTTGATTAGTTTTTAAGCATTGCATGACTAGATATTAGGCATTGCGAGATTGATTTTAAGGTATTGCATGACTTAGGTATTATGTGACTGTTTTCATGCATTACGTGGCATTTTTTGATAAATTGATTGATTGTGACAATTATTTTTTGTTAAATTTCAACGGTCTACCCAATGTGAAGCTTTTGATTACATATGGTGGTAATTGGGTCGATGACACTAACAATAGTGGTGAGACACAAGTGACAGGTGTTGGGAGTGATTTGTCATTTTCGTGCCTAATAACAAAGCTAGAAAAGATAGAAAATTCCAAAATTTTGCACAAAAAGAATGGGACAAAGTTAAAGTGAAAGAGGGGTTTTATATTGGAAAATGAGGGCTTCCTTGTTGTGGTAGCCCAAATAAAAGAGCGGGGGTTTGTCTGGGCAATGGGCTGCCCATTGTTGACCCATATAAAGGAAGGGGGGTTTTATATTGGAAGGGAAGGTTGCCTATTGTTGGTAGCCCACATTAGAAGGGGTCGTGTCCCTCGTCACAAAAGGTCGCGAGGGCACGACCTTGCTATTGGAGCACCGCAGCTCACGCTCCAGTAGGCTGTTAGGCTGTAACCTCCTCGTAGGGTAGATGCGGCCTCAATGGTTTCTCCCTTTTTATTTTTTTACAAGTGAGGCAGCGGCCTAGAGCCTAGTAGGCTACGGCTTGCCTCAATTGGAGTCCAAGAAGTCGCAGTTTCCCTTAGTGAAAGTCGTGGCCTACCTATTTTTGTAATTTATTTTTAATTTTTTTAAATTTTTTTATATTTTTTAGAGGGCTGTGAATGTACTCGTAAAATAAAATATAAGGTGTTAATAATTTAATAATTAAATTAAAAAAAACTAAGTTGAAGTACTTAGGTTGTTTATCAAAAAGTGCTTTTTTATAGTCATTAGCTTGACTATGGCATCACTTTCTGCACTACTTTATATGGCTCAAGACTTTCTTTATTGACCTTGACTGCTCCGGTAAGCCCACTATAAATCTCGACAACATCATAAGGATGAATTTTTACCATTTTGAAGGTTTCCCCCTAATATGGTTCAAGATTCCATGGCACAAGATGGAGTTGTGAATAAGAAAATACTACTTGTTGTCTGTAGCGACCCCTCTCCGGTCACTATCGGCGTCCGAGACCTCCAGTAGATCCCACCAAGTCCCGAACAAGCCTTTACAAAACTCCCAAAATATTTATTAAACATGCTAACAAATAGGCAAATAGTTAATAATAATAATAATTGTACTATTAATATTCTATTTTCAATAATAGTAATTAAATTTGAAGATACAAAATTTTAACAATACATACTTATGGTTTTACAATACTGATAATATGAAAAATTTGCATGCGACTAAACTCTAGACAGCGGAATGACTCGAAGTAAATTGCTATGAGATGCCTTTACCTATTTGTAAATAACTGAGCGCGCCAATGACTACGCTCTAGATCGATCTCTATCTGCAAAAGGGAAAAAATGAGGTGTGAGTCTCATAAACTTAGTGAATTTCATTGACTTAGTGAATAGGGAGTAGATAGGAAACAAGCAAACGGTAGATCATTTGAATATAAAATGCAAGATTATGAAATCAATTTATTTCAAACAGGGGTTTTGTGCCTTATGACTATTTTTTGCATCAAACCAATAAAATCGAGCCAACTCCCGTGAAACCAAATATTATTCAAAATTATATACAATTCATAGCTCGCCTATACGCGAGGAATTACTGATTTAGTTCACTGAAAACAAATAGGGGAGTTGCGAAAAACCATTTAATTCAATTTACTCACCTTGCCAAGAATCATGAGTCAAAATGTTAAAATTCATTTCAATCCATGTAAAACAATTATATTTTATCAAAAATAAACAACAAGGCTTATGTCTACTTAAAAACTTGGTTCGTGCCATAAAACTCATATTCGGTGATACCTTGCGCCGGGGTATCCAACCGAATCCGCCAAGGTTGTTAAAATTTCTTAATCGTTCAAAACATAGCCGATCCTTGGCATTGGCTGAGTTCACTCTCACGTGGTGGTTTGACGTGAAGTGAACTCGATCTTTACCTCAGGAGTTACCCTCCACGCCTCTCGTATTGAGGTAAAAATAATAATTGGGTTTACCGTGGCCCTCTAATAGGCTGGTTCACAGAAACCTGCCACTACAGCGACTAATTAACCCACCAATCAGCAAAATTTTTGCAACATAACATGGCCAAATCTCATACTCGTGGACACTTGATCAGAGCATCCAATCGAGTCCGCCAAGCTTCGAATCCCGAACCTTTTTAAAATTTTCCTCGAATGGTACATTTAGAACTATTTCAAATCCAACCATTTATGGCAAAACAAACAATTTATATAATTTCAAAATAATTTCTAATTTAGTCATTTATGTCATATCCTTATAAGCCATTCAATATAAAAGTCATAAAAATCTATGATTATGCTCACGAAATAAAACTTAATGCATGATTCATAAAATACTGAGCATAGAAAAATTAAATCTCAAAATAACGTATGCACATTACACAAATATATATAAGGCACAATTTAAGAGATAAATCGAGTTGAAAAGCTTGTTTCCCATTTTTAAAACGTTTTACGTATACGGCATATTTATATATATCCAAAACAATTTCTAAAATAATTTACAACCACAATTTTCTTGAAATTCCATCAATGCATACTTTCCACAATTTCACACTTTACGCAAAATATACGTACATATATATATATGGATTTATTTTAAAATTGATACCCCCTACTCACCTCGTAATAGTGGGATGTTTTCTTCACTATTTACTTGTATGCGTATACCTTTATTGCTATTTATTGATCGCGTACTTCGCTCGGCACACCTCCACGACAACTTCCTAACATCAATTTAAATTCAACATGTTTAATCGCACATTTATATGGATAGCAATTTAATTAAATTTCCTTAGTAAACTTGCATATTTTTCATCTAAAATATGCACACTATTAATAAACTACCCATAAACCTTAAAATTTAATAGTAAACTCACCATTGGGCCTCTTCTCCAAGGGCTTTTCTATTCCTCATTGTCATTGGGCATTTTCTTTTCCTCCTAGCTATTGGACCTTGTCTATATGCCTTTCCAAGTTTCCTATTTGGGCTTAACCCATTTATTTTTTTCTCCTATTGGGCCATGCCCGAGTTTAGTTCTTATTGGGCTATGCCCACATAATTTTTTTCTTTTTCTTTTTTTTTCTCTCTTCTACGTTTCTTTCTTCTTCTCTTTTTCAGCCCATTTCTCTTTCTTCTTCCTCCTCCCTTCACCACCATGGCTCCTCTCTTTCTTTCCTCTCAAAAATCGGTCACCACAAGCTCAAATTTTTCATGGCATTAAACTTGAAAATTTCAGCAGCTATGCTGTCTCCTTTAACTCCAATTTTCAGCAGCCACACATCACCATTTTCAGCCACCAAAACTCTCAAAATTTCAGCAACTTCGAGCTTAATTTCCAACAACAATAACCTTGAATTTTCAGCACCTAAATCCCTTCAAAATGCAGCCAAAACAACCCCCAACAAAGTGCAAAAATTTTCAGATTTCTTACCTTTTCCAAGTGTCGAATTTTTTTTCTCTTTTCTCTCTTTTTTGCTGCCAATTTCCTGCAGCTAAAACCAGCCTCTTTCTCCTCCAAAAGTGTAGAAAAAATCAGCTTCTTCCTCCTACCAAAATTGTCGAATTTTTCTTCTTTCTTTTTCCCTCCATCACGCCATTTTCTTTCTTTCCTTTATCTCTCAGTTTTTCTTCTATCTTTTCTCTCTTCTTTTGTCCGTTCTTTCCTTCCTCTTCTTTCCATTTTTTCTTGTCTTTTTATTCATCCCTTAACCGACCCTTCTAGGTCTCTCTTCAAAGTTCTTTTGTCCCTTTTTTTTTCCTTTGACCGATTTTACTCTTATTTATCTCTTTTATTATTTTATTTCTTCTTTTATTTTCTCGTCTTTTCTTCCATTATTTGTTTTTTTTATTCTTTTCTTTCCTTTTTGTCTTCATGTTTATTTTATTCCCTCATTATTAATCATCCAATTCATTTTCATAATATTTTTATTCCTCCCAATTAATTTAATTTCACATACTATACCTTAAACTTTATTTTATTTAACATATCTCCATCGATTTCTCATAATTTAAAATTAATTCTTCCAACACGTGTAAAAATTTCAATTTCCATCTATCTTCTTTCTCTTACACGTGTATAACCAAAATATTAAAATCGCAATTTCAACACAGTTTCTCCATAATATTTAATTATTCACTCACCACGTTTACTCAATAATAATCACGTCGTATGATTTTTACCGTTTTCGTCCAAAATTCTTCTTTATTGCTCCTCCTCCACTTAAATTGGTCATATTTCGTTTTTCATGACTTATTTTGATAATAAATAAAATATTAATATTTAATATTAGTTTATTGAATAAAATATTATTTTATTCTAAAATTTTCACTTACTTTCTTTGATCCGGAAACACATTATTATGTCTTGATTTACCTCCGAATCATCTTTTATCTCACTAATTCACCTCCAATAAAAATATTATTATTTAATTATTATTTTTACGCATGCGAAATATTTTTCTCTTGAGCATTTCTTTCATACTTTGTCGTTCTTTAGCACGCTAATTCGCATCAGTCGATCCTTCGTTTAGTCAACAAAGTCTTATTAGCGTCTAACGAAGGTACGGAGTATTACATTGTCCAACCACAAAATCAAGAAGATTGGAAAGTGGTGATGGTTTTATCTCATGAGTTGATGCCTGCTTTATTGAAATTGGTGGAGTAGGCTTACCTTTGCCTCCATTAACTAAATCCACTTTATAACAATTATCTGTATAGGGATACTGAGTTGCATTGAACAAATTAAATACCACTTCCTCCTCTCCAACTCTAAAAATTATTTTGCCATTCTTCACATCAATAATTGCTCCAGCTATAGCTAAGAATAGTGTTGCCAAAATAAAAGGAATTTCAACATCATCTTCAATATCCAGCACAACGAAGTCCACCAAAATGCATAGATGCCTAACTTTTAGTAAAACATCCTCTATAATCCTAATTAGGTGCTTGATTGTTCTGTTTGCTAATTGCAAGGTAATTGTAGTAGGTTGTATCTTTTTAAATCCACGTTTTCTAGCAATAGACAAAGGTATTTTTGAAACACTAGCACCCAAATCACATAAAGCTTTTGAAATTTTAGAACTACCAATAGTGCACGGAATGGAAAAACTACTTGGATCTTTAACCATTGGTGGAAGCTTATTCTAGATTATAGCACTGCATTCTTCAGTTAGTGCAATTGCCTCAAACTCTTCCAATTTCCTCTATTTGGTCAAGATGTCTTTCAAGAATTTAAGATAACTTGGCATTTGTTCTAAATCTTCAACAAAAGGAATATTAATGTGTAGCTTTTTAAATACCTCAAGAAATCTCTGAAATTGTTTGTCAAGTTTTTGCTTTTCAAAACGTTGAAGAAAGGGTGGTGGAGGTCTGGGAGCAGATTTTAATTGTGATTTTTCTTTTGAATTTGCAGTAGATTTTTCAACCATAATTTCTTTGTTAGCATCTTTTTTAATTTCTTTCTCATTAGATTGAATAAAATCTTAGAATTTAAAACTTTATTGCTTACCTTTTTTCTATTGCGGAGAATGATTGCCATACAACGTTCTTTACCTTCTCTTCTTGGGTTGGGTTCAGTATCACTCGGTAAGGTACCATGAGGTCTAGTATGTAAAGCAATGGCAAGTTGGTCCATTTGTGTCTCAAGATTTCTAATTGAAGCTGCTTGATTTTGAATGGAGACATCAGTCCTTATCATAAATGCTTTAGTCTTTGTTATGAATGCATCAGTTTTTGTCATGAATTGCATGAACATATCCTCCATTATGACATTAGTTTTTGTCATAAATGCATGGGGGCTCTGGATGGATATCCAGGAGGAAAGTTTGACTTAGATGCTGATGAAGACCCTTGGTTGTTATTCCATGAGAAATTAAGATGATTTCTCCAACTAGGATTATAAGTGTTGGAATAGGGATTGTTCTGTTGCCTATTTCCAACAAATTGACAAGACTCAGAATAGATGGGACAATTGTCATTAGAATGTCCTTCTTCACAAAATTCACACGTCGTAAAAGAGTTCTGAATGACATTGACACTCAGTTTATCTATTTTCTTCGCGAGAGAAGCCAATTATGTAGAAACGGTATTTCTCACATCTAATTCATGAATTTCAGTAATTTTTCTTGTATCCAATCTTTCATATGGTCATTGATAATTATTGGAGGCCATCTCTTCAAGCAAATCATAAGCCTCATCAATGGATTTACTCATGAATGCTCCTACAGTAGCAGCATCTATGGTAGTTCTAAATGTCCTAGCAAACTATTATAAAAAGTCTGAATTTGGAGCCACTTACATAATTCATGGTGAGGACACCTTCTTATCAAATTCTTATACCTTTCTTAAGCCTTATATAGTGATTTAGAATCAAATTGCATGAAAGAAGTGATATCATTCCGTATTTTTGCTAACTTAGCAAGTGGGAAGAATTTTGCTAAGAATTTTTTAGCCAAATCATCCCAAGTATTAATAAAACCAGCAGGAAGCGAATTTAACCAACTCTTTGCTTTATATCTCAATGAAAAAAGGAAAAGCCTCAATTTTATGGCATTGTCAATAACACCATTAGCGTTGAATGTATCACAAATTTTCAAGAAATTTACAATATGAGCATTCGGATCATCATTAGGCAAACCTCCAAACTAAACAGCAGTGTGAATCATCTGAATGATTGATAGCTTAATTTCAAAGTTGTTGCTTGAATAGGAGGTCTTCGAATACTAGAGTGGAGATTTTGTACTCGTGGGACACCATAATCCCTCAAAGACTTGATCTCTTCCTCTCGTTGATCAGCCATTATTTTGCTTGGAGTAGAAACTTTTTTATTTTTCCTTCAAGGTCTTCGAAAAGTCTTTTCGATTTTTGGATCAAAAGGAACGATTTCTGAATTTCGGGCTTTTCACATACAATGACCAAAAGTACCTACAAAATTAAAGAAAAGAAAAGTTTGGATTAAAATTAAAAATGCTTAGTATTAATATTAACAAGAAAGAACTAAAAATCAACTCTCCGCAACGACGCCAAAAAGTCATTGATTTTTTATGCAAATGCACATATCGTTAACAAGTAACATAATAGTAAGTAGAATTCATTTCCACAGAGAATTGAATTAATTCCTAATTGCTAACTACTAAAATTTTGACATCTTAATCTTATCCAAACAACCTAATTATTTAAAAGAAAAATTGAAACTAATAACTAAAAGAAATCTAAAATTTATCAGTAAAATTATTTTATTAAATTCGAGTGACTACTAGACCTAAGATTATGATATCCCTCAATATTTCATTTAAATATTGTCTCATTCTCCTTTAACTCAGTTTAATGGATTAAGTTGCTAATCTAGAGTCCTAAATTATTTACAAGTCTGTCAAATTTCTCATAAAAATACATCTCCCAATTAATTTACTATATGTCTATGCAAATTAAATTGAAAAAAGATTCATGAAGTTCGTGCTCTAATTTGGGCTATGTATGGCTTATAGGTGTATGTCTACTCTATATGCAAATCAAACCACCTAATCAACTAAGTGCATTTGATCATATGCTATTCTGTTCAAGGTCTACTTAAATCTCTTTCATCAAGGTTTAACCTAAGTTTCCAATTAAATCTAATTGGTGATTAAGCAATTAGAAGTATTAAGAACAAAAAAAAAAAAACTTAAATCCATCAAACATAAGTAAAAGACAGATAAATAAATCAGACTATGTATTGAGTTCAATCATAATCTTAAATAAACAATTTAGTTCCCCATCAAGTCACATATCATCATCAAATTAAAGTTAATCATCAAAACCTAAACCAAGGAAATAAAATAACAACACAAAAAAAAAAAAAGAACCCAAGAGTTGAATTCTTAATCTCTAAATCTTCTTGAAGTCTTCAATATCTTTTTTAGCTCTAATGAGACTTCTTTAATAATTTTTTGACTTGACTTTCATATCTCAATCTGGTGTTTCGCTTTCCCTCCTAAAAGTCCTTCGCAAGTTTGTTTATATAGTGCTTTGATGTTAGGCCAAGCTGGGTGAAGAAGAATTCAATTTGAACCAGAATTTCCTCATCAGACTATGTGGGCCGTGGCCTACTTCCTCCAAAGCTATAGCCTTAACCATTTAAATAGCAAAAATCGTAATTGTTCTAGGACTATTACAGTACTTCAACTTCGACAAGATTTTTGACCACTTTCTAAGCTGAACGGGGTGAAGTGGTAACATGAAAGTTGTAGATTTTTCTCTTATCTTTCCAATGCTTGAAGAATAATCTCATTTAAAGCTCTGTGAAGAGAGTTATGGTCAAAATACCAAAACATGTGCAGTAGATGTCTGCACCTCAAAATTTCTTTCCTTTTTTCATTAAAATTTTTCCTTCATTAAACCTATAAAAGCACAAATAAATCAACAACAACCTATCTTAATCACATTAACACCAAATTAAGTATATAATTAATTAAGATTAGATTGACTCACCTAAATTAACTAATTTAAAATAATTAAATAAAATCTACTAATTTCTATGCATTACTATAATAACTAAGTTAAATTACTATCAAAATTAAGCCCAAATAACTTTATATCAGGGAGTTATCAGAGTCATTCCAACTTATACCCTTGTTTTTCCATATGTTGGAATGTGAAAATCTTAGTATTGTCACAATTGTGGCTACGGATCAAGAACAACGATTCAAATATTGTTTCTAGACATATTGGGCATGTATCTAGGGGTTCTAGGCTATAATGCGCCCTATCATTGCTATCGATGCCACACATCTGAAAGGCCAATTCAAAGATATTCTATTTGTTGCTGTCTACAAAGATGGAATGAGCAAATATATCAGGTTGCATTTGGCATTGGGCACATTGAGGACAAAAAGTTGTGGTTATGGTTTCTTACCCAACTACATCGTGCAATTGGTTGTCCTGAAAATGCAATGTTCATTTTTGACCAACATCTTGGCATTAAGAATGCAATTGAAAAGGTGTACCACGATACACACCACGATCTATGCACTTACCACTTAGGGAAAAATATAAAAAATAAGTTCAAGTGCGAAAATGTTGTAGCGATTTTCACCCTCGCAACCAATTACTATAAGGTCGTCAATTTCAACAAACATATTAATTAACTGAAACATCTTTGCAAGGATGCTTACAACCACTTAATGAAATTACGCCCTAAGAGATGGGCACATGCATGATCACCGGTAAGGTAATACAAACTCACGACATCTAACATTGCCAAGTGTATTAACTTGTGTTTGAGGTAGGCAAAAAAAATGCCAATCATTGTCTTAACCTAGTTCATTAGAGGCATGTTCCAACATTTGTTCCATGACCGGCACAAGGAGGCCTTGAATTTGACCATGCCCCTTAAACCTTGGGCTATCTATTTATTGAACATAGGCTATCGATTTATTGAACACACGATTCAATGAAGCATGTCAATTTTCGACACAAGCAATTGATCAAGTGGAGTGATAACTCTATTATATAGAGTTATTTTGACACATTTTGAGGGCATAAGTAGTTAAACCTTTGAGATTTTAGGTTCGAATCGTAGCATTTTAGATGTTTTTTTAGTTTAAGTTTGATTACATGTTAAGTAGTTAATTTAAGTTATTTTAGTTAAATTTTATGTTATTTTGTTTTAAATTACTTTAAGAGTAGTTATTGCTGGTCTTTTATTGCTTTTGTAAGAAATTTGATGAAAAAAGGCTCATTTGATGAAAATCCGTGCAAGTATGGTGATGGCTTCATTCCTATATGTTGCAGTATTTTGACCATATCTTTCTCTACAGAATTTCAAATGAAGTGATTATTTGACTATTAGAACAGAAAGAGGAAGAGTTACAACTTTTATTTTACCATTTTGCCCAATTTTTATTGGATCATGGTCAAAATTTTTGTCTAATTTGAAGCATTATAGTAGTATGCATGGACTAAATATGATGTGGTATTTGGAGCATATCTTTCAATCCAAAAGTCCAATTGACATGATTATTGAGCCATTGGAAGTTCAGAAACATAGATAAAACTTTCATGTTTACCACTTTGCCTAGTTCAAACTAGATCAGGGTGGAAATCATGTTCAAAGTTGATAAACTGTCGCAGCACTGGGAGAACAAGGCTGCAGCATTGGTTAAAGGAATCGCACCATACATTTTCCCAAGTACTTAGCACCATAATGCTGGAGAAGTAACACTGTAGCATTACTATAGCAAAAATCCAACACCGCAATTCTAAGAAATCAAGGCTGCGGCACTGGGAGATTTTCTAAAAATAAAAATTCGATGGGATTTTGGAAATTAGGTTACTTGGGGTTTATTTGAGGGACCTTTAACAAAGGTTTTAAAGGGGAGGCGGTAAGCAATTATTCTGAAGACTTGGAGCCAAGAACAAAGTAAGAAAACAAGAGAATTTGATAGAGAATTGAGATCGCAAAGCTTCAATAATTAGTTTCTTTCTCTACTTTTGTGTTTTTCTTATTTTCTTTGACTTGGATTCATGGTTAAATTTCTTTGGATATTGTTTTTATTAGTTATTATGAGCTAAATTATCTTTCTAGGATTGTCCTGGATTTCAACATGTAGTTTGAATATTAGTTTCTCTTTTATTTATCATGAATGGGTGTAGTTTTGCTTATTTAAATCAATTCTTAATACTTTTGATCGTCTGGCCAACAATTAATTGATTTGTGAATCTAATTAAGACTCGATAGAGAGATTGTAGATTGGACTGAGGTTTGAATAGTGTATGTTCACATCACTTCAGTGATCTAATTCGTGATTTGGGTAGGCATACGCCAATTGCCATACATAGCCATATTAGGACACTTGCTTAATGAACTTAATTTAATTGATTTTTATAGACATATAGTGAACTAATTAAGTTAGGTATTTGTACAAGCAATTCAATAGAGACTTGTCCATAACTTTGGATTCTAGGTTAGTAAAACCATCCAAGAAAGATAAATAACAAAAAAAGCTGGTATTAGATGAAATGTTGAATGAACCCATAATCCTAAGTCTTTAATATATTACTTTTCTCAACTTATTTAGTTTGTTAGTTTATTTATTGTCGATTTTTAATTATTTTTAATTAGTTTTTCTTTAATTTTTGAATTGCTTAAATAAGATTAATTTGTTTTATAACTTTAGTACTTAGTGAAACTTTAGAATCAAATCTTTGTGGGAATGATAATCTGGACTTATTGTCTATATTACTTGTTCGATTCGTATACTAACGTTTGCAAAATCAACAACATGGAATTCCAAGTTATAAAAGGGAGTAAGGATAAAGTCGTAAACTTGTCTACCAAGACGTGTTTGAGTGACGAGTTTCAGACTATTTTACTCCCCTATAAGCATGCCATGGTGGCAATAAGGTATGAATATCCATGTTTTTTTATTTGCTTTGTAATGAATTGAAATTTTACATGATTCCTCAATTGTGATTTCATTATCTTCGCAGTAAGTGCAAACGTATAGCCATTGAATTGTACTTGAACTATTACAAGAATCGATGTTGGGTGGAAGGTTATGTTGCTCCCATTTGCCTAGTTTGGCATCTCAGTGAGTGAGAAGTGCCCTTTGATGTTTGACAAGTTGTCGTTTTGCCACTAATTTGGCGAAGTTAAGCGGCGAGACCTAGGACCAAAAAGATTCCATCGGTTGGTAGAGGCAGTCAATGATGGAGATGTTCACAATGCAAGAGCTACGGTCATAATAGGCAAAATTTCCCAATATCATTTGCAACTCCATCGACAAATCTGGCACCATCCTTTACTCAACCGACACCTCAACGATGACAACGATCGAAAGCATGTTTAATTTGTAGATAGAGCGGGCACATACGAAACAACTGTCCAATACGAGTGACAAACGTCGAGAATGTATGGGGTGTCCTAGACAAAGACAATGGCCTTTTAGATAATAATGGTCAATTGTATCCACACTAGCCTTGATAATTTTTTTATTCATTATAACACAAAAAATAAAATCAGAAGAGCTTTCATATGGCAAAAAAATAATAATTGTTTATTTAAGCCTAATTATATGATTGAAATTAAATCATCATTGGAATATTTAATTTAATTATAAGTACATTTCTTTTCCATAAGGTTTCATCAGATTTTATTTTGTTTTAGCATTCAAAGTTTAATCTCACTGCCTAAAAACCTAGGCACACAATGCCTTTAAACTCAGCAACGCAATGCCTTTAAACTTAGCAACGCAATGCCTAATATCTAGTCACATCATACACTATATCAAGTTTTGATCATTATTTGAAGAGAAAATTGAAACACGGGAATTTTGGCAAAAAAAAAGAAAGTCAAGATCAGGAAGGACAGGAAAACTAAACCCACTTAAACCCCAAACCCAAATTTACTCTGAAATCTATCATCTCTCTCTTTAATCCTAATTTCACCCATGTATCCAAAGCCTTCAACATCATCGAAATCAATGATCGAAACTTCTCAGTCATGCAAAGTTACTAACTAGGGTAAAGAAAATAGGGCAATTGAGTATTTGTCTATTATTCGACCAAAGAAAAAGGGGAAATTGGCTCTTGATGTGCTAATTGCAACAAAAGGTATTTACATTGAAAAAGGTAAACCTTTAGCCTTAAGATTTAGGAACGAAGCACATGTTAATAGGTATAAGAAAATAAAAAATGCAAATATATCATTAGAAAAAGTTGTAGATTGGGGAAGCTTTAATCAAATAGTGTTAGTTAAGCCTAACTTATCTAGGTTTGTTAACAAGCTTAAAATTAAAAGGGTAAGTACTTTTCGATATAGGTATTATAGCCTGAACTTTGTTAAGGAACTTTACTCCAATATAGCCATGAATAAAGATGAGTTGGAAAATCCTAGTGATTTTGTAAAGGATGGGTTGAATGTGTTCTTCTGTAGAACATAATTTATAGTGATGGCCAATGATATTGGGAAACTCTTGAAAATAAAATATCAAATGGGAGAATTTTCAATTCCCTTAAACTATGACCCATCACCCATATGGGAGACTATAACAAAAAGAAAAAAACTCTACCCCTTAAGAAAAAGTTATGCTACTCAGTTGAAAAATGCACAACTAAGGGTCTTCCATTATTTCTTGGCCTCCACATTGCAAGGAAGGTGCAGTAGTTGCAACTATGTTAGCACTCAAGATTTGTGATGATGGAAGATATTGTGAATGAAATCCCTCTGAATGTAACAAGACATATGATAGAAAGAATGAGAGGAGCTTCTTTAACCTTTAAGACCAATATACCATATGGAAACGTCATCTCCTCTCTAGTTAAGAAGAAAAAAGTCTGGCGCAATAAGTACCAAGCTGATTGAACCAAGAGCAAGGATCAAGGTATCTTTATTATAAGTCTTCGAAAAATAGGTGTAATCTTGAGGAAGATGAGTCTATCAACTCTACCCAAGGTAGCCTAGCTCCTCTTGCTCTTGAAACTTTTGCCACTTTTCCATCTAGAATAAGTCAGGATCCTATTTCAAATGATATGGTGTTTAATCTGCTAATGAGAATTGATGGAAAGCTAATTGAGCAAAATGAAAAAATTATAAGAGTGGAAGAGAGGTTGCAAAATGTTGAGAATTTTTTTCTTAAAGAAGCTACAGCTGATGTGACATAAGAAATAGGAATAGTAGAACAAGAAAGACAAGAGATTGTACCACAGCAAACTCAAAGCAAAGGCAAGGCAACAATCATTGGTTCTGTATATAGGAAATAATCACTTAGAGGCAAGAAGACTAAAAGCTGATGATTATGTTTGATCATTTTTATGTTTTTATGTTTCTATGCTGATGATTATAAATTGATTATTTTGTTGATTTACTATGGTTATTTTGGTTTGGTTTAATGTTATTGAATTTACTTAAATTTTGTTAATTTACTTTGGTTATTTTCTAAAAGCATGGGCAACACTTATGTTTTTTTACAATATTGAAGTATGATTAGAGTTGGAGGATTCTACTTGAATACTTTGTGTAAAGGTGATTTGGAACTAATGTGTAAACATGATAAAAGAAATTGTAATTTTGCTTAATAATTTCTTAAATGATCAATATTTGTTGTAAAATTTGTAAACTTTGTATGGTTTATACTTTATAAGTTGCTTTAAAATTTGTAAAATTTACACATTTTTGTTGCATATTAGAATGTCATATGTTGTTATACTTTTAAGTTGTATATTTTAAATGCCATTATACTTTTCTAGGATTGCAGTCATATAGTATATGGCTACATATTAATTGTGCTACAAAATCCCGTAAAAAGTGCAATTTAACTTTTCATACATTGGCTAAGGATATACTTTTTTTAAGTACAGCCTTAACCTAAGGTAACAAATTTTGGTATGCTTGTGGTATGCTTATGGTTATTGGATTTATTATTATATTGGCTACTTTGGTTTTGAGAAAATTTCACTCTTTATTTCTCATCACTATTCCTTAAGTAGTTTTAATAAGTAATGTTTCATAATTAAGCTTGATAAAAATATCTATGTTGCTCACATTGTGTATGATTTCATAGACCTCATTTTCCTCTATATATTCTTTAAAAATCATGTATATGTGCGATAACATGAACACTAAAAAATAAAAATTGTTTTGGTTCAAATAATGAGTAAAATGTTACAAAATGTCAATGTCATCACCATAAGCTATAAAAATTAAAAATTCTAACTTTGTTTATCACCCTCTGAACCACTAATTATATAAACAAAAAGAATTATAACTTGACCAAATTCAAGAAGTCATACAATGACTACAAACCATTCACGCAATGAGCAAGTCATGCAATGCCATATCAATTAGTAATGCAATGCTATATCAAGAAGTCACGCAATGACTACAAAGCATTCACACAATGAACAAGTCACGTAATGCCGTATCAACAACTAACAAAATGTCATATCAAGAAGTCACGCAATGACTACAGCCCATTCATGTAATGCAGTCTCAACTAGTAACACAATGCCGTATCAACTAGTAACTCAATGCCATATCAAGAAGTCATGCAATGACTACAAACCATTCAAGCAATAAGTAAGTCACTCAATGTCATATCAACTAGTATTGCAATGCCATATAAAGAAGTCATGCAATGACTACAAACCATTCTCCTTAAACCCTAAGTTAAATAACCAAAAAAGAAAATTACTAAAATCAGAGAAATAAATCATATAATTATCATTAAACCAAACAAGGAATACAAGGAACATAAAGACCTTACTAGCTTGGTTAGTAGGCATCTCACATAGGTAGTGTCCTAGACATTAGCTTTCAATGATTTCACTTTTGATAAATCCCAATTAATAAATGATCTTGACAAAAGCCAATATACTTATAGGTATCCATTTTCTCATTTCTTATTGAATAAGCATTTGTTTTGACTAAAAAAGGTACTTTTCCAAATAACTCAAAGGTTTTCCACCGCTAAAACCTTTTGATTTTCTAAACATTTGAAATATGTTTCCTGAGGAAATAAGACAAACAAAACAAGCAAAAGCAACATACAAAACCAAAAAAGAAGAAAAGGGTAATGTTTATATTACTAAAAATGTCAAATAATTGAGCAATGTTTACAAACGTAGTTTGAATTGAAAAATAAACAAAATTATATTCCTTAATTAGTTTCAACACTGGTGGCAAAAATCTCTAGTGCATACCTTCTCTTTAAGCCTTCAATGGCATTGGTCTTCAGGGTACCCTCGCTCGCACCAATTAGCCATTCACAAGCCGTGATTACCCAATCCTTGCAAGTGTTCTTGTCTGTTTGTTTTGGGGTTTGTTCATTTAATTGCCAATTCATCCCTGTCTAAGGATATTTTTACAATACACAAAGTCAAAGTGCTCGATTTGGTGGCATATAATGGGAAACAATGCGATTAGGGGACCCATTTGCTGATCAAGCAATCTGGACCAAATTGCATCTCAACAACTATATAAAGACTCCACTAACGTCATTTTCCATTTCACCAAGTTGATTTGCACTAAAACCCAGTGGTCATCAAAATGGCATGGCACTAAAATTGAGTCCACCTTATGCCATGGCTTTGTTGGCTCCATTAGTTTTTGATGATTGTAAAACATTCTTATCCTTGTGTGTTTAACATTTCTATCCAAGTGTGTAGGGCAAAAAATTTATAAAGAAGCAATAAGTCAATCTTTCAAATGTGTACATAAAAAGTTGATATGGATAAGGAATAAGATTGATCAACATAAAGGAAGCTCGCTGGTTGAATAATGAAGACCATTGGTTGGCCAAAACTCAAATTGAAAAAGTGGCGAGCTGAAGCATATTGAGAAATAGAACCAACTTAGTAGACCAAGAAAATGAGTTAGTCGACTAAGTGCTCTCTGCCAGAATCTACGACCAAAACAGAACCAACTTAGTCGACCAAGAAAAATGTTAGTCAACCAAGAGCTTTTTGTCTGCAACTTACATCAGAGCACTACAAGATAGATTAAAGGCTAAAACCTACCACAAACTGTTTCCAATGGTTAAAAACTGCCCAACTGTCATCAGACATGCTTCTCTAAGTATAAAAGGATCTTCCAAGGTTAGAGAAGAAGCTTTTTGAGAGATTTCACAATTCCAAGTCCAAAAAGAGCAAGAAAACCAGAAAAACTCTTTACTATCTCACTGTACTCAAACACCAATCCTTTGTGTTTGTATTCTACACTTATCTTTGTACGATTTAGATCAACTTGTGATCATAGGTACTTTCTTTTACTCTTATCCTTGTATTCTTAGAGTGAAAGATACACTCTAAATGGTTATTTCAAGCTAGGATTGCTTAAAGGTATTAAGGTTTTAACTTAGCCTTAAAAAGTTAGTTGTTGGGTTTTGGTTGATCTCGTGAAAAACCATTGTTGTAAGTTGTGGTTGAGCCTTTGAAAAACTACTTTGGGTTTTAGTTAAGCTTGTGAAAAACTAGTGTAAAGGTTGTGGCTAAGCTTGGTAAAAGCCATTGTAAAAGCTTGGTGGAACCTTGTGAATTTTATTATTTTTAGTTATTGGTTTGAAAATCCTTGGTTAGACAATCAAGGTAATGGATATAGGTCTTGGACTGAACCACTACAAATTGTTGTGTGTTGTTTACTCTGTTTTTAGTTTTTATTCATCTTTAAAATTTTCTTTTATCTTATAATTGTCCCCATTTAGAGGTCAATTCTTGTAAGAGCCAAAAAGTGCTATTCACCCCCCTTCTAGCGCATTTTATAGGGACCAACAAGTGGTATTAGAGTTAGTTCTCTATTTTTAAGGTCTAACACCCTTAGGGAGGATCCAATGGCTCTTCAAAAATCTATAGTTGCTGAGGGAGAATCTACAAACAGACCACCTTTGTTTGATGGCTCTAATTACCCTTATTGGAGCACTAGAATGTTGATATATATTAGAGCTATAGACTATAAAATGTAGGATGTCATCATTGATGGTCCCTTTGTTCCCTCAACCGTAAATGTAGTCACAAATGAGTTGATGCCTAAGCCAAGGTCTAAATGGACTGAGGCTGAAACTAAGAAAGTACAAACCAATTTTAAGGCCATTAACACCTTACATTGTGCCTTGACCCCCACAGAATTTAACAAAGTGTCAAGCTATTCAACAGCTAAACAAGTGTGGGACAAGCTAAGGATAATTCATGAAAAGACTTCTCAAGTCAAGGAGTCCAAGATAGCCCTCTTTACCCACAATTATGAGATGTTCAAAATGAAGCCTGGTGAAGACATTACCAACATGTTGGATAGGTTCACAAACATTACAAACAAATTGAGTCAACTAGGGAAACCAATACCAGAACACGAAATAGTTAAAAGACTCCTTAGAAGCCTACAAAAAAATTGAAAATCGAAAGTTACTACTATCCGAGAGGCCAAGGATTTGAATGTCATCACACTCGATGAAATATGTGGTTTTCTCCTTACATATGAGCTAGAGCTCAAGGAAGAAGAAGAAGAAGATAGAAGGGAAGCAAAATAAACGAAGAAGAATATCGCACTTAAAGACAGCATCCTTGAGGAAGAGCTAGAAGAGCTTTCATGCGATGATGATGAAGAGCTGGCATTTGTTGCAAGAAAATTCAAAAAACTGATGGGCAGAAAGAACCGAAGAATAGCAAGAAAAGGATTCAAAAGGGATCAAGGTCCTTCATGGAAAAGAAACAAAAATGGCTCCAATAAAAAGGAGGAATTGATTTACTTCGATTGTAAAAAGTTAGGACACTTTAAGTCTGAATGTCCATTACTGAAAAATGAGACACCAATGAAAAATAAGAAGTCGAAGAAGGCAATGGTAGCTGTAGCATGGTCAGACTGTGACTCCTCAAGCACTGAAGCTGTTGGTGAAAGCTCAGAAAAAAGAGCAAACATTTGCTTAATGGCCTGAGATGATGAAACTGAGGAATGCTCATCACCTTGTGATATTTCGATGAATGATTTACAAGATAAGTATGACAGCTTGTGTGATGAATTTAAAAATCTATTTTCAAAGTACAAAACCTTAAAGAAAAAGGCTACATTTCTTGAAAAAGATTTGGAAAAGATAAAATGTGACTACAACTCTGTTTTTGAGCAAAGAAATCTTTTACAAATTGAGTTAGAACACTCAAAAACAAATTTTGAAATTATGAAAGTGGAGCTGGGAAATAAATCTGCAGCTTTGCAAAAATCTCTTGATGAAAATATAGCTCTTAAGTGTTTAAAAAATGATACATTAAAGAAAAATCCTTATGTTAAGAAAAATCATTACAATGCCTCATCTAGATGCTATTGTTGTGGAAAACACGGTCACTTGTCTTATTATTGTTTTAGAAATAAAGGCATGCAGAAAACTAAAAAAATTTGGGTGCCAAAAGGTTCTTATATTGCCACTAACACTCAAGGAACCGTCAAGGTATAGGTACCTATCAAGAAGAACTGAACAATTACTTTGTAGGTTGAGCTGCACTTAAAGAAGGCATGCTTAAAAGCTCAACTCAAGAGGAAACAGCCATGGTACATGGATAGTGGCTGCTCACGACACATGACAAGAGATGAAATGATATTTGCTCAGTTGGACAAGAAAAAGGGAGGCACCATATCCTTTGGTGATGATTCAAAAGGTAGAATCCATGGGATAGGTACGGTTGGTAAGAACTCTCACACTCAAATCAGTTATGTGTTGCTTGTCAAAGGATTGAAACATAATTTGTTAAGCATTAGTCAGCTGTGTGGTAAAGGATTTAAAGTTTGTTTTGATTCCAACAAATGTGAAGTAATAGATATAGGCACTAACAAAATCACCTTCATAGGAAAAAGATTGAAAAATATGTATGTTGTCTTTCTTGAAGATCTTGAGATGAATAGTAAAATATGCTTAGTAGCAAATGCTAAAAATAACAGCTGGCTGTGGCATAGGAGACTAGGACATGTAATTTTGAACACCATGTCAAAGTTGATTAAAAAAAACTTAGTGGTTGGATTACCTACTGTAAAGTTTGAGGATGATAAGATGTGTGAAGCTTGTCAACTAGGAAAGCAAGTTAGAACTTCTTTCAAAACTAAGAATGTTGTATCAACATCAAGACCTCTTGAAATGCTACACATTGATTTATTTGGTCTAATTAGCACATTGAGGTTAGACATCACTTCATTAAAGATTATGTAGCTAAAGGAGAAATTAAGATTGATTTTGTAAGTACTTTGCATCAGCATGCTGACATATTTACCAATCCCCTTAGTGAAGATAGATTCTATGAGTTTAGAAGAAATCTAGGAATGATTTGTTTGCAAGAATTATAAGGTGAAGTCTGGAGCAAGTAACGAAAAACAGAAGGCACTTAGTCGACTAAAGTGAAAAACTTAGTCAACTATGAGAATTCTGTTTCATTAAGGGTAAGGCACAGACAACATAATGAAGAAAGAATAAAATAATCATGCCTACCGGGTAATAAAGAAGAGATGAAAACCTAAAGAAGTAAATAGTAAAAATTTAGAGGGAAGTTTGAGATTTTGAAAAATTGAGGCAATATTTAAAGAAGAGAGACAATTTTTGGAATTAAAAACTGCCAAAAACTCCTACTTTTCTGTTTCTGAAAATCGATCTTTTAAAGCATAAGCCACATTCTCCACATTTCTCTCTTATGAAACCAATCGAAACTGGATTATTCTCATCCCTCAAAACCTTAAGTTTCAGACCTTCTTCGAAGAAAAGGAAATAGCAAAATCTTCTTTGCTTAAAGAACTCCTTGATAAGAAAAAAAAAAAAAGAAGAGGCCACTGGAAGAGAGCCTAAAGGCAAAGCACCCAAAAAAGAAAAAAAAGGGTATATCAGGTTCAAAAATGAAAAAATCTCAGAAAGTATCTAACAAGAAGAAACTGAAGGCCAAGAAAAAGAAAAAAAATGAGAGAATTTCACAGAAAGGTACTTTATCCTCCTCTCTTAAATTTAGAAATAAAGTTCATGAGGAGAGATTTAAGAAAATTGAAAATGCTCCCGTCACTTGCGAAAAATATATTGATCGTGACAGTTTTAGTGAGGCTCCAGAAATTCAAACCAGTTTGTTAAACTATTTCAATGAAATGAAAATAAAAGAATTTAGTTCCTATAAGGAAAGATCCTATAGTGCTAGCCTAGTGAAAGAATTTTATGCAAGTATAGCTTTAGGAGAAGAGGAACTTGATGATTCTAATGACTTCTCTGACAGTAGCCTGAATGTGTTTTTGAATGGTAAAGAGTTCATGGTTACTACTGCTGATCTAGGGAATCTGTTAGAAGTAGAAAATGAAAAGGGAGAGTTTGAAATGATTGAGAAATATGACCTATCATCTATATGGGAGATCATTATCGAAAAGAAGGAAAAATATTCTTCAAAGAGTAATGTAGGTCTGATAATAAGTCCACAATTTAGGATTCTGCACTACTTTGTTGCAGCAAACCTGCATGGAAAAGAGTAGTAGCCTAAGCTACATTAGTCTCCAAGACCTCTGTCTGATGGAACATGCATTTACTGGAGTTTCTTTGAACCTTGGAAGATTTATGATTGAAAAAATGAGAGCAGCCTGTAAGCTGGAGAAAATTCATTTACCATATGGGAACATTATCACTTCCCTGGTAAAAAAGAAATGAGTGTGGGCAAAGAGATATGATTTAGACATGGTAAAAAGTAGAGACTAGCCCATCTACCTGAGGAGCTTAATAAAAATGGGATACAAGCTGTATGAAGAAACCTTCACTAAGACATCCAAGATTTCATCCATACCAGCTCAACCAGAAACAACCCCATCACAGTTGTCCAATGAAGTGATCTTCAATTTGCTTATGAGGATGGACAACAAGCTCACAGATCAAGGAGCAAGACTCCTAAAGATTGAAGATAGATTGAGTGAAATGGAAAAAAAAATGAAAGAAAAACCAGCCATGTCTTTTGAACCTGCAATAGATACCTCTGCCATACCAAACCTAGCACCAGAAGGATAAGGTACTGAAGGCCTTGCATTTCAGGCATGAGGTTCAGACTTCCATGATGCAAATCTTGTGCACCAAGTTTAGGGATCAGCATATCAAACTGCAAGTCCTGGTCAACAATCAGAAAACCTTGAACCAAGGATTGACCAGCCTCACAAATCCCCCTCAGTAGAACAACAGACCAAGGAACCATCTGATCAAGGAACAAAAATACTTGGTTCCCCAATTGCATGTCCACTTCCTCAACCTCAGCCTCAGCAAGAGCCACAGCAACAAGCATCCCCTCCCCATTATGATGAAGTTTCTGTTATGGGACTCTTCTATGAAATAGTAAGGGAAGAACAAGCTGAAAAAGAAGCAACTGCAGCTCAAGCTTCCAAGATAGTGCCCTCTGAACCATCAACTCAAGCAAAAGTAAAAGGAAAAGAAATAGAAAAAACTCTTAAAACTAAGTCCAAGTCACCTACTGTAACACCCCGTACCTTCGTTGGACATAAATAGGATTTTATTGATCAAATAAATGATCATTTGATGCAAATTGATGTGATAAAGGATGATTTGGAGGTAAACCGAGACATAATAGTGTGTTTCGGAACCAAAAAAGACAATTGAAAATTTTTAGAATAAAATAATATAAAAATATTAATAATTTATATGTTGTCGAAATTAGTCATGAAAAAATGGAATATGACTAATTTAAGTGGGGGAGAAGAAATAAAGAATAATTTTGAAGGAAAACGGCGAAAATCGTACGACGTGATTTTATCGAGTACACGCGGTAAAGTAAATATTTAAATATTATGGTGTCACCGCGTTGGAATGCGATCTCAATATTTTGATATATATATATGTGTGAAGGAAGAAGAATAGAAGGAAATTGAAATTTAATAAGTGTAGATAGGAATTAAAAATATTGGACTTAATTTTTGGAGAGCAAAGTGTTGAAGAACTCAGAAACTTTTTTGTACATGCTTTATTATTTTGGCCATATATCAAGCTATAGAACTCCAATTGTTAAAATTCTTGAACCATTGAAAAACTAAGAGATAGAGCTACAACTTTGATGAAGATCACTTCACCCAGTTCGGTCTCTACAATAGAGAAAATCGTGTTGGAAAATGGTTGGACGTGATATGTCGGGAATGGAAATTGTAAGGATTGACGATTAAATTTTTGGGTCTCTTATTACACTTTTAAGCCTAATTAAATCCTTGGTTAATTAAATCTTAAATGAATATTTAGAAGGTGAAATGAGGGAATAAGATAAGCATAAAAAAAAGAATAAAAGAAATAAACATGAAATCAAGACAAAAAGAAAGAAAGTAGCCATGGTTGGCTAAGCATGCAAAATGATAGTCAAACAAATATTTTTATATGGAGGAGTGGCATGACATGTAAAGTAAATAGAAGAAGGAAAAGTTAATAAAAGACAAAAGCAAATAAAGGAAATCAAGGGAGAGAGGAGTAAGGGCCGGCCATACAAAATGAAAAAAAGAAAACCAAAGAAATAAAGAGAGAAATGATAGGTAAAAGAGATAAGAAGAGAAGACCGGTCAAATGAGGAGGCAAAGAAATAAAAAGAAGATTGAAGAAGGACCTAGAAGGGGTTAGCTAAGGAGTGAATAAAAGACAAGAAAAAGTGGAGAGAAGAGAAAAGAAAGAACGGTAGAAGAAACAAAGAAAAACTAAGAAAAAGGGAGAGAAAGAAAATGACGTGATGGAAGGAAAAAGAGAGAGGAAAAATTCGATCAATTTTTGTGGGAGGAGAAGGCTGATTTTGCTGCACTTTTGGAGGAGAACAAAAGCTGATTCAAGTGCAGAAAATTGGTAGCAAAAAGAAGAAAAAAAGAAAAGAAAATTCAATTATTGAAGAAGGTGAGAAAATTTGAAAATTTTGTTCTACGTTTGGGGGCTGTTTTGGCTGAATTTTGAAGGGATTTTGGTGCTGAAAAATTCAGGTTATTGATGCTGGAAATTGAGCTTGAAGTGGCTAAAAAATTCTAGAAATTTTGAGGTGAGAAAACTGATTTTTTTGGCTGCTGATTTGGTGCTTGAAATTGAGTTAAAAAGTGCAGAATTTGTTGTGAAAATTGTGTAAGCCTGTGGCTGATTTTTTGAGGCTTATTGGTTGAACATTTAAGCTGAAAATTTGCAGGATCTTGGGGCTGAAAAGGGGTAGCTTGGCTGCTGAAAATTTAGCTGAGAAAGTGCAGCAAATGGAGTAGAGAATTGAGCTGAAAATGGAAGAGAAAATGGAAGGAAAAATGAAGGAAAATGGAGAAGGAAGTTTGGCCACGGTGGTGCATGGAGGAGACCACGGTGGAGGAGAAAGGTTCAGCTGGATATAGGAAGAAGAAGAAAGAGAAATGGGCTGGAAAAAGAAAGAAGAAAGCAACGTAGGAAAGAGAAAGAAAAAGAGAAAAAAAAGAAAAGAAAAAGAAAAGAGAAAAAGAAAATGGGTGGGCATGACCCATGAAAAAAAAAATAATTGGGCGTGGCCCAATAAGAACTAAAATTGGGCATGGCCCAATGGGAGAGAAGTGAATGGGCTAAGCCCAATAGGAAAATTTGAGAAGCCATGGAGAGGTCTAAGGTCACAAAGAAATGGCAAAGGCCCATTGGTAAGATTATGTTACAATTCAAGTTTTATGGGTAGTTTAATGTTGTGCATATTTTAGATGAAAAATATGCAAGTAGCTTAAGAAAATTTAATTAAGTTGATATCCATATAAATGTGCGATTAAGCGTGTTGAATTTAAATTGATGTTAAGGAAATTGTCGTGAAGGAGTGCCGAGCGAAGTACGTGATTGATAAATAGGAACAATTATCGGTACGTGAACGAATAAATAGTGAGGAAAAATCTAACTATTACGAGGTGAGTGTGGGGTGTCGATTTTAAAATATTCATAATTATATATATGTATGAATATATATGATTTAATTTGCCTATGAATTGTGAAGAGCATGAATTAGTAGAAATTTATAAAATTGTGAATGTAAATTGTTTTTAGAAATCATTTGAAAAATATATAAGATATATATGTAAAGTGTTTTAAAAGAAATGGGAAACAAGCTTTTCAATATGATTTAGTCTCGAAATTGTGCCTTATATAATTGTGTGATGTACATATGTGATTTAGAAATTTAAATTCTCTATGTACGGTATTTTATGAATCATGTATTAAATTTTATTTTTATGAACATACGATGAATTTTTATGACTATTACATTAAATGGCTTATGAGAATACGGCATGAATGGCTAAATTAGAAATTATTTTGAAATTATAAAAAAAATTGTTTGTTTTGTCGTAAATGGCTGAATTTGAAATAGTTCAAAATGTTCCCTTCGGGGGAAGTTTTAAAAAGTTCCGGGATTCGAAGGTTGGCGAGTTGTCCCTATCAGGGGCTGTGGAGCTGTCGCGATAATGCGGCTAGCCAGTAGTCAAGTGATGAGGACCCAGACCTATCGATAATTGCCAAATCATGCCATTGAAATATTTATTTTATTGGTGGACTAATATCTGCTGCAGTAGATGGGTTTCCGTGGATCGGCCTAATAAGAGGTGGCACGATAAAACCCTTATATATTGATATCTCAGTTGTAGAGGCGTGCAGGGTTATTTAATTGTCCTGAGATATGACAGAGTTCACTTCACGCAAACCACCACGTGAAGGCTAACTTAGCTAACGCCAAGGAACGGCTAAGTTTTGAATAATTTAACAACCTTGGCGAATTCGGTTGAATACCCTAGCGCAAGGTATCACCGAATATGAGTTTTACGGCACGAGCCAAGATTTTAAGTAGTCATAAGCCTTGTTGTTTATTTTTGATAAAATATAATTGTTTTATATGGATTGAAATAAATTTTTAACATTTTGAATCATGTTTCTTGGCATAATGAGAAAAGTGAATTAAATGGTTTTTGCAGCTCCCTTATTTGTTTTCAGTGAATTAAATCAGTAATTCCTCGCGTATAGGCGAGCTATGATTTGTATATGATTTTGAATAATATTTGGTTTCACGGGAGCTTGCTTGATTTTATCGATTTGATGCAAAAGAAATGGTTATAAGGCACAAAATCCCTGTTTGAGACAATTTATTTCTCTACTCCTACTTTTTATATTCAACTGATCTGCCATTTGCTTGTTGCCTATCTACGTCCTACTCACTGGGTCGATGATATTCACTGAGTCTATGAGACTCACACCCCATTTTATTCCCTTTTTTGCAAACAGGGATCGATTTGGTGTGAAGTCATCGACATGTTGGTCTACTGTGAATAGGTAAAGGCATTTCCTAGCGTACTACCTTGAGTCACTTCACTATATCTGTTTCTGTTAGAGGTCAAGTCGTAGTATTTTACTTGTTAAGTTGCAAACAAATTTTAAATTTTTCTATAAGCATTAGTTTAAAATTTTATATTTTCGTGTATATACTGGTAAATAAAAAGGAAAAAGTTTATAGTAATTTTTATATTTATGATTTAATTTAATATATGAAAGTTTTACTATTACATGATGATTGAAGGTAATGGATTGTCGAGTAATTCGAGATAGGCTTGTTCGAGACTTGTCGGATTTTTCCCGGAAGTCTTGGATGCCGGTAGCGACTGAGGAAAGTGGTCGTTACACCTACCATGAGGAAAAAGATAATGGCTACAAAGACAACATCACTCAAGAGAAGGAAGTTTTCCAGATTGGCAAAAAAGGCCAAATCTCCATCTGCATCCTCTCCTCAAGCACTATTAGAAGTTTCTGACCAATCCACCCCTCAACAAGCTCTAGAGAAATCCCCCTTGTGTGAACCTTCTCCCTTTCCTCTCAATCCCTTATATAGTTCTGAGTCTTCACCCTTTGCCTCAGAAGAATGAAGCATCCCCTTCTCTGATGATGACAAAAAAAGTGAGTAGTAAAATTCAAGAAAATAAAAAAACATATTTAGGGTAGAGGTAAACTAAGAAAAACAAAAAATCATGAGGGTAGAGGTACTAGGCAGCTAGGGAGGATAGGAAAAAGAAACAAGTCTAGGGGTATTTCTAGGGGTATTTTTGGAACAATTCAATTAAAAATTTGGACGGTTGCTATCTGTGCCATGATGGCACTTGAACACTAAATTTTAATTTTTGTTGGTTTTATGGTTATGTGGAATATGGATGCTGACATATATCTATGATATTTGATCTTTGAAAATGTTGTTATAATCCGCTGCTTATGGTATTGTGGAATGTGCTGTCAATTTTTGTTGATAAAATCTGATGTTACACTAATGATTGGGATTATATGCTGATATTGAGTTAGTGTGATGATAAATAGTTTCTGTTATGATATTACAAATTGAATGTGTTTCTGAATACATGTGGATGATGATTTATAAAGTGTTCGTTGGAAAATTGATGGTATTAATGTAATCTGGAACCAACATACTGTTAATAGACATGCTGATGATAATCTGTCAACTTTTATTTGCTAAAAATCACTTTAAAAGTTATACATATATTCTTTGAATGAATGGAGTCATTTTCTATATGACATGAATAAAATCTTGCTATAACAAATGAGAAGTATGCACACATTAAAAGGGAGCACACACTAAGGGGGAGCGATCCTTAATTTTTGCAGAAATAAAAAGGAACTATAAAGACATTATGTTGTTAACTAAGGAATGTTTTGTCATCATCAAAAAAGGGGAGATTATTGGCTCCATTAGTTTTTTATGATTATAAAACATTCCCATCCTTGTGTGTCGAACATTTCTATCGAATTGTGCAGGATAAAAATTTTATAAAGAAGCAATAAGTCAATCTTTCAAATGTGTACATAAAAAGTTGATATGAATAAGGAATAAGATTGATCAACATAAAGGAAGCTTATTGGTTGAATAATGAATAACATTGGTTGGCCAAAACTCAAATTAGAGAAGTGGCGAGCTAAAGCATATTGAGAAACATAACCAACTTAGTCGACCAAGAAAATAAGTTAGTCGACTAAGTGCTCTCTGCCAAAATCTGCGACCAAGACAGAACCAACTTAGTCGACCAAGAAAAATATTAGTCGACTAAGAGCTTTCTGTCTGCAACTTACAGTAGAGCATTACAAGACAGATTAATGGCTAGAACCTACCCAAACTATTTCCAATGGTCAAAAACTGCCCAACTGCCATTAGACGTGCTTATGAAAGTATAAAAAGGTCTTCCAAGGTTAGAGAAGAAGCTTTTTGAGAGATTTCACAATTCCAAGTCCAAAAAAAGCAAGAAAACCAGAAAAACTCTCTACTCTCCCATTGCACTCAAACACCAATCCTTTATGTTTGTATTCTACACTTATCTTTGTACCATTTAGATCAACTTGTGATCATAGGTACTTTTTTTTACACTTATCCTTATATTCTTAGAGTGAGGGATTCATTCTAAATGGTTGTTTCAAGCTAGGATTGCTTGAAGGTATTAAGGTTCTAACTTAGCTTTGAAAAGTTAGTTGTTGGGGTTTGGTTGATCCCATGAAAGACCATTGTTGTAGGTTATGGTTGAGCCTTTGAAAAACCACTTTGGGTTTTAGTGGAGCCCGTGAAAAACTAGTGTAAAGGCTGTGGCTAAGCTTGGTAAAAGCCATTGTAAAAGCTTGGTTGAAGCTTAAGAATTCTTTTGTTTTTAGTGATTGGTTTGAAAATCCTTGGTTGGACAATCAAGGTACTGGATGTAGGTCTTGGACCAAACCACTATAAATTGTTATGTATTGTTTAATCTATTTTTAGTTTTTATTCATCTTTAAAATTTTCTTTTATCTTGCAATTGTCTCCATTTAGAGGTCAATTCTTGTAAAAGCCAAAAAGTGCTATTCACCCTCCCCCCTCTCCCCCCTTTAGCACATTTTATAGGGACCAACAGGCTTCCACCATGGTGGATTTTCACCATTCACATAATCAAGTAGATGTTTAGGTAGAACCACCTTTATTAGCTTTAATTTCTTATCAGACAATAGAGGGCTTATTTCATGGCTTAGGGCAAACAAAATCAACTATTAATTAAGTTACGCTCCATCATTAGATGTTATGAACTAGAACATTTAACATATATTTTTATAATTAAAACTCATTATAATATACTTACATAGAAGTTCGTGTCAAGAATGCATATGTTCTATTTGTACAATTAGGAACGATTCTCATGTGCATGCTTACACATGACGTTGATGCATGCATCAATGTGTTGGATTTTCATCCATGCAACTGGCTTATCCAAAATGTGAAAAAATTCCAGGCCTTCTTGCCCTTCGATGCTCAAGATGTTAACCCTAAACATATAAAATATTGATGTCAAAAAATCGTTGGATTCAATAATTTTGAACCTTAAAACCTAATATCGTGTAATGTTCTCATTTTACTAGGCTTGCTTGTTTTTCATGAAGTGCTCGTATTTATCCTTCAACGAATCATTTGTTTTACACTAGACTAATAATGGGTTGACATATGGGCTCCGAAGGTATTTTCTGGCCATGCTCAGTCATTTATCTTCGACCAGAGGTGGAGTTTCAAGAGAAAGTGTGCTCTGATCATGTTGGGGGCCCTTAGATGTTATTGGGCGAAGATCAAGCTAAGGGCCTTTAGGTGAAGTTGGGCTAAGAGCAGGTTGGGGGTCCTCAAGTGGAGTTAGGCTATAAGCAAGATGTGAGGCTATTGTTGGAGTTAAGCTTTCAAAAGGGCATTCGTATCGAGGTTGATCTTGATGAGCTAACTGGTATTAAGGACCATCCTATTGACCGATAAACCCACTATACAAAGTGACAAAAATTAAACACATTAAAACATCAAATAGTTCCTAAATGCTATAAGTTACGCAATGAAAAAAGATAGAAACTCATACCTTATAATGGTCAAGTAGTCAAAGAACAATCTGATCCTTTAGCCTTTACATCTCTTGCTGGCTTTGCAACTACATTTGTCGCTAGATTTCTAGCTACATTGACTACATTTGCATTTGCAATTCCACCTGTATTAATTGTATCTTGATCTACATGTCCATCAACAGTGACTGAATGTCTTTTTTCTGTTGTCTCCTCATTTGTTTCATCTCGTGCTTTAAGCTTCTATGCATCTAAAGACGTAACGGCGAGTTACGCGCCTAATCATCATCCAATGATTGAGCAATAAGAGCCTCAAGAGTAGCAAAATGGGCATTAACCTCTTCGTCTATGGTGTGCTTCCGTTTAATGCCTTTTCTTACCACCGTTTTCTCCTTGCATTCCATGATCTTCCTCCTTTGCTCAAGACTGAATTCTATTCAACCATCCAACTGTTATAATGGAATGTATTGTTGCCCCTCGAATAGATAAATATCATTGTCAACCCAATATGTTTTCAATATCTCTTCCATAGTTGGCTCCAAGGTTTTTAATGCACGCAACTGCATCAAAAATTTACATTAACATTAGGTTGAAAGCTAATTAACATATGACAAAAAAATTAAATAAAATAAAAATAGTATGGATTCGTTGAAATTAGGTTGAAAGCTAACTCGGCCATTTCTCTCCAAAGTTGTAATCTTGTTGTGGAAGCTTGTGGGCCTCTCATCACAATGTTATTTTAGCATTCTTGGATAAACGTCTCAGGTTGGTATTTGGATCCAAACTCGTTTTGGATCTCAAGAATCAGCTCCAACGCCAAAACTGCAAGTCAATTATAAAACATTTTCCTCACTTAATAAAATATTATGTGAAAAGAAAAATGGAAAACCTTAAGGCACACTACCTCCAATGCCCATAAAAATCTATATACATGATAATGTTTCTTTTCTTCTACTCCCATTGCTAGAGGTTGGAAGCCTTTCAACATGTAATCCACGATCACACTCTGTATGTAGGTGCCCAATTGGAATGCATTCCGTTGGTTGATGTTCTCAACTAGCAACAACAACTACAGAATCATTGCTCGTCTGTAGTCTTGATCGAATAAAATATTGTTCATGATCAAGACAAGGGCCATCTTTGTTGCGTCTTCATCTTGTTGAAACTGCATTTTCTTGAACGTATCTAACACATATTGTAGTTTTAGCTCATTGCCCGCTTCCCTATATCTCTCATGATTTCCTTCGAAAACGGCCTTATAGGCACTAGAAATAATGGCCGACATGGTACGAAACTTAAGTCCTGTCACCAGGCAAACTCACACTTCCAGAATCAAGCCTTGGTATTGCCTATGGCAAACCATAGCTCACCCTCAATGGCACCGGGTTTATTGATTTTGCATAGCAGTAGGTTGTGCACAACCTAATGCAAAATAAACTCTTTTTTGATTTGATGTCTATCATATTCCCGAAGCATGTTCTCTTCATTACGTCTAACTCTTTTTTTTTCAATGCTAGCATTGAAGCGCCACTAGTCCTTTGACATACAAAGCAAAGCTTCCACGTTTTCCTACTCTATTCTTGTTCTGGTCATCTGCAACAAAAAATAGATAATATTTCCATTTTAGTAAATATGATCAATGAAGATTAAAAAAAACAATAACTAGTTCTTACTATCTTTGCATACATAAAACAGAATAATTAAAGCATGTGTGAAGCATGGATTATTAAGTGAAAAAACAAATACATATTAAAGCATTAAAGTTGAGCAAAGAAAAAATAATCTATGCAATGACAGTCACAAAATGCCATACAAATATCATTCACACAATGCCATACAAATAACAGTCACTCAATGACACACATATAATAGTCACGCATTACCATGCAAATAACAGTCACACATTGCCATATAGATAACAGTCACGCAATGCCCTACAAATAACAATCACGTAATGACCTACATATAACGATCACACAATGCCATACAGATAACAGTCATGTAATGCCCTATCAAGCAATCATGCAATGACTTACACTCAGACACGTAATGCCTACAAACTAGTAATGTCAAGCCCAACCTTATAAAGTATTTACCATGTCATTCATGTGTTTGACAACATGTTGGTATACCTGAAAGGTCTTGAAAAAATCATCGAAAGTCGATAGTGTACCTAGTGGTACAAACAAGTTGATTTAAGCCTCGAACAAGTTCAAATAAAGATTTTAAGATGAAATTGAGAACTTCAAAACCCTATAATGACTTAAAATGGTGATTCGGAGTTCGAGGACTGATTTGGAGTCAAATTAGAATTTTTACTATGTAAGAGCAAAATGGTCATTTTGCCACCCGAAGATAAAATTGGAATATTGGAAGAAGCTTTTGATCAAGATTGACTATTTAGAACATAATTTGAGTTTGGAAAGTGAAGAATTTTAATTTCGGTATTTTTTCGAGCATAGAGGCAAAATAGTCATTTTGTCGCTCAGGGGTAAAATCGTAATTTTGTACCACCCAACACTTATCCAGCACATGAATTTCACCCATTATTATTATGGATAAATGAAGAAATTTAAGTGGTGGAGAGAGAGCTTAATGGGTAAGTATGACACATGCACCAATCACATGGTGACATGTATCAAAATTGTAACCTTTAATTGTCTAGCTTTAAAAATTAGCCCACACCTCACTTAACTCATTGCTCATGGTCGGCTAAGGCAAGAAACAAAGGGGAGAAACGAAGAACAAACCCTAGAGAGCAAATTTCAAGAGAAAATCATTGGATTTTAAGGATTCAACCTATTAAAGGTAAAATTTCTTGATTCTAGCTTGTGATCTAGCTTTCCCATGCATTCTTTTGCATTTTTCATGGTTGAATCACATGATTTCATGATGGATTCATGGCTGACCAAATTTAGAGAGAGAAGATTTGATGAATTACTTAGATGGATTTTAAGTTATTTAGGTGTTTTTAGTTGTCTTATGGTGTTAGGTGTAGAAATCAAGTATGAAATCACATGTTCTTCAAGCATTCTTCGTTGGCCGAATTTCATGAAGAAAATATGATGATGAATCTTTTGATATCTATTGTTAATTAGTTAGAATTTAATGGATGGTAGTGATGGAAACCAAAAATGATGAAGTTCAGCATAGAAATCATAAATTCCACATTAAACCTTTAATAGCCGAATTTCACAAGTGAAAGATTGATGATGAATTTAGTTAGAATATATGATATTCTAGTATTTTTGATGGTTTGGTGATATGTGGAATGAAAAACAAGCAAGAAAATTTTATGTCCTTCACCCACACTTAATGGTCAAATTTTTCATGTGGCATAATGGTGATGAATTTGATTTTTATTTCAAGTGATTGGGTTAGGAATTAATGGTTTATGGTGTGAGAATTAAGCATAAAAAATTCTATGGTTATTGAACCCTCAATGGCCGAATTGCACAAGAGAGAATGTGGGGATGATTTTGTCATATTTCAAACTATTTAATTAGTGTTTGATGAATTGGAGTATTGGAAGAGAAATGGAATTATTTGGAGTTGAATGGGATATACTGGCCAATTAATCGGATGATAGATCGAATTAGGCCAATACCGTTTTATTGAGATACACAATTGAGCTTACATTGGACACCGTGTTTAGATAATTACTCGAACAGTTTGCATTCCATTTTATGCATACATATAGAGCCTGAATTGGTTTTGTAACGATTTAGCACAAATATAGCAAATTACTTATTGTGCATTATGTCTAGGTGGTGAGCATTTTGGCAAGAGTAAAGAAATTGTACCCGAGGATCAATAATCGGAGTACTCGAAAATTCGACTCCCGAAATTATGAGTAAACCCATCATCATCTTAATTATCTAAAGTAAATTTTAATGTGTTTTTGTGATTTTATGAAAAATGTGTTTAAATGGTAAATCTATATGTTTTATAAACAAAATGTGATTAAATGAAATGATTTTATAAATTGTCTTCAAATTGAATGTTGGCTTTGAAAATGGAGTACTTGGAGACTATTTGTTATGTTGTAAATTATGATTTGAACCGAATGGTTTATGATAATGTGGGCACAAGTGGCTGGATTTGAAATGGTTAAAGGTTTTCCCTTCAGGGAGAAATTTTAAAAAAAGGTCTGGGATTCAAAGCTTGGCGAGAAGGTTCTGCAGGACCTGTGTTAAGCTTGCTCTTAGGAGCATGGCCAATAGTCAAGTGATGGGGACCCAGACCTATCAATATTAGCCATGTCATGCTGTTAAACTTTTATTGAATTGGTAGGTTATCGAATGGTCACTGTAGTGGCGGGTTCTGTGGACCAGCCTATTAGAGGGGCACGGAATCCGGGTATATATATTCTTACCTCGGTTGGAGAGGCAAGTAGGATGACTCCTGAGGTAAAACAATTAGAGTTCACTTCACGCCGAACCACCATGTGAGGGTGAACTCAGCCAACGCCAAGGAATGGTTGTGTTATCAGATGTAAAAATGTGTTTTATGTGTATATGACATTTAACAGCCTTGGCGGATTCGGTTGGGATTGCCCTAGGCCAAGCAATCCCTGAGAACCAAGTACGAGAATGATTTTGGCACAAGCCAAGCTTTTCAGGAAATCATAAGCCTTGTTGTTTATTTGGTGAAATAAATCTCTTTTATCTTATTGAAATAAGATCGAAATGCTACAAATGATTTTATGCTAATCTATTTTAACTGTCTCCATTTACTATACTTTAGATATTTTAGATGATATTTGTTTACTCACTGAGATTATATAATCTCACCACCCTCATTTCCACCCATTTTAGGCTCAGGATAGTTAGTAAATAGTCAAATTCATCGAGGATCTACTTTTGGACCTATATCCTTAGAATTCGAAGGTCTATCTTCTGGTACATATTTGTCTATTATGGGGCCCACTTGTCATTGTATATGGAGTTACATACTCTGACTATCTTTGTTACAGTATGTATGAATTTATTTTGCTTTTACGCTACAAAAAATTAATTATAGACAACTCTATAAATATTATTTTATAAGAAAATAGAATATTTTATTAAATATTTTTATTATATTCTACTAGTTACAAATTTCAATTTAAATGAATGTTTTAGATAGCAAAACATATTTTTGATTATGAAATGTGTATTTTCCACTCATATATTACATTTTTGACTGGTTTCAAAATTTTTGAAAAAAATTACCAAAATGCCCCTGTAAGGCGAAAATTATATTTATATTGATTTAACTTGGAAATAGCTTAAAAATCTTTGAAACATGGTATTTAGTGATCATTGCTCACAGGGGAGGTGAGAAAACAGACATAAAAACCTTGAGAGGTTTCAATTAGCATTCGGGGTAGGAATGTCTATCGGGACATCCGAAGGGAGTACCGGGTCATGACAAGTAATGCAGTGACTTATCAACCAATCATGTAATGCCAAAAACCCCTAATTGCAATACCTAAACTTATCATGCACACCCTAAGTCATGCCATACCTAAAACTAGTCATACATAAAGTGTCAACCACTCACACAAACCCTAAGTCATGCAATACCTAAACCTCTAAACCCAATTCGTATCAACCAATTACACATGCCCTATCACCGTTCGAGTCAAAAACCACCAATAATACCAAATTCAAATTTATATTCAACAATTTTAAACGACAAGAATATTTATATGAGCAATATGCCTACGTTTATGCTCAAAAACCACAAATGAAGAACATGAAGAATAAGAATAACCCAAAACCTTTCTTGACATGGTTAAAAATAAAAAGAAAAATTTGTGAGAAATAACCTTCATAATAAAGTCACTTCAAAAATGACCTTTACTATAATTTTAATTATTTTTAGACAATTTTTGGCATGACTTAACAAGAATACCCTTTAAACCATTTAATCCAACTTAAGAGGTCTTGATTTCTTTCTCCTCTCTTACCATTCAGATAAAAATTTCAAAATTAAATCTCGATTTAGCTAGCTCTCCGTCCAGCTCTTTAACATCATCAGGGTATATATCTCGCCGTCTAGCTCAACACCATCGAGGTCTATATCACCATTCAACTTTCTCACTATCCCAAAATGTAGAGATGACATCAAGGTATTTGTTATGGATCCTTGGGTTTATTTTTTATATTCATAGAACGCAAAGTTGATGGGTAAATTATATGAGTTTGGAAACTTAAATTCAGCTGGGAGTAGCAAAATTAATCAGTTTATAGGCAATGCGTGAATATTTGTTAGGCATTGGTGTCACTGGATATTAAGGTGTGTGACTGGATATTAGGAATTGTAACCTGTTTATTTGGCATTACATGATTGAATATTAGACAATGTGGGACTAGATAGGAGGCAATGCGATAGTAGATTATAAGAATTGCATGAGTTGTGCATTGCGTGAGTTATTAGTAGGCATTACGTGATTTGTTTGTAGGTATTGCATGACTTGTTTGTAGGCATTGTGTTGCTTAATCTACCTAGTGCTGAAGCTAATTATCTACTTATTCAACCCCTTTAATAACAAATTTTGTAAAATAAGAAGAGAATTAGGAATGCTTAATAACCAATTCAACCTCATTAATTTCACTTATATCAGTGCAAAAAACCATCCAGATTTGATGACACAAAACTTTGAATTTCTCTTTAAAGCACTTAGTGCATTGATTTACAAACTAACCGTATTCATTAGAAAATAAGCCTAAAACCATTGAACACCTTGCCAAGAGTCAGCATTCATGCTTATAAATAAAGGGAACCATTATCCATGTTAATCAAAATAATCCGAAGGAAAATCTCAAAATTCTACTTAATTTTGAAACTGGATATCTATTGATTTATCCCACTTAATAACAAATTCTGTAAAATTAGAAGAGAATTAGGAATGCTTAATAATCAATTCAGCCCCCTTAATTCCACTTATATTGGTGTAGAAAACCATCAAGATTTGACTAACACAGAACTCTAAATTTCTCTTTAAAGCACTTAATGCAATGATTTACGAACTACCCATATCCATCAGAAAACAAGCTTAAAACCATTGAACACCATACCAAGAGTCAGCATTTATGCTTACAAATAAAGGGAACTATTATCCATTTTAATTAAAACAATCTGAAGGAAAATCTCAAAATTCTACCTAATACTAAAGCTGATTATCTACTGATTCAGCCCCCTTAATAACAAATTTTGTAAAATTAGAAGAGAATTAGGAATGCTTAATAACTAATTCAACCCTTTTAATTCCACTTATATTAGTGTAGAAAACCATCCAAATTCAACTAACACAGAACTCTAAATTTCTCTTTAAAGCACATAATGCATTGATTTATGAACTAATCATATTCATCAAAAAACAAGCCTAAAACCATTGAACACCCTGCCAAGAGTAAGCATTCATGCCTACAAATAAAAGGAATCATTATCCATTTTAATCAAAATAATCTGAAGGAAAATCTCAAAATTCTAATGGCATCCAAACGTTCCAGAGTCAAAAAGTGGAAAGGGGGTTGCTGTTGAAAAGGATATCCTTAACAATGTTGCAGCACATTTGGTCAAGTTAATGGACCCAATTGAAAAGATGGAGAAAGAGATGCATGCGTCGATGGATCAGTTACTGGTTATGACAGAAGTCCTAGAGATAGAAATGCTAGGTAATAACAAGATTCTAGCCAAAATTTATGAAATAATAGATGAGATTAGGAAGAAATGAACTATGGTTCATATTTTGTATCATCTGCTTCTTTTCGACTAATGAATAAAATACAAATATTGATTGATCACATATTTTCTTGGTTTAATTTATATTATGTTGAATAACTTGGTTACTTACCCTAATTTCTTAATTTTTTATTTATAAAAAAGAAGCAAATGTGAGTGGATGTTAGGCATTGCGTGACTTATTATTAGGTATTACGAGATTGGGTTATAGGTGTTGCATGAATTGTGCAATGCATATCTTCTGTTGAGACATTGTGTGACTGGTTTGTATGTATATTGTGACTTGTTGTTATGTATTATGTGATGTTGGGCTAGTATGTGACTGGTTATGTTGGCATAACGTGAATGGATATTGGGCATTAATTGACTTATTATTAAGTATTGGAAGATTGGCGGTGCGTGACTTGTGTAATTTATCTCTTATTTTGAGGCTTTTGTTCACTAGTTTTTAGGCATTGTGTGACTTGTTTTTATATATTACATGACTTGTTGTTATGTATTGTGTGATATTGGGCCAGTGCATGGCTGGTTATGTTGGCATAATATGAGTGGATATTAGGCATTGAATGACTTATTATTAGATATTGCGAGACTAGCGGTGTGTGACTTGTGCAATTCATATCTTGTTTTGAGGCTTTTGTTCACTAGTTTTTAGGTATTACATGATTGGTTTTTATGTATTGCATGACCTGTTGTTATGCATTACGTGACATTGGGCCAGTACGTGACTGGTTATGTTGGCATAATGTGAGAGGGTATTAGGCATTGAGTGACTTATTATTAGGTATTGCAAGATTGGCGGTGTGTGACTTGTACAATTCATCTCTTGTTTTGAGGCTTTTGTTTACTAGTTTTTAGGCATTGCGTGAATGTGTATTACACATTACGAGACTAACTTTATGTTATTTCGTGACTTAGGCATTATGTAAGTGGTTTTTATGCATTAAGGGGCAATTTTCGATAAATTCATTGATTGCAACATTTATTTTTTGTTAAATTTCAATGGCCTACCAAATGTGAAGCTCATGATTACATACGGTGGTCATTGGGTCAATGACACTTACAAGGGTGGTAAAACACGAGTAAGGGGTGTTGGGAATGATTTGTCATTTTCGGGCCTAGTGAAGCTGGTTGAAAAAGTTATTGAGGTCAACTCACATAATAAAGAAATCGAGCTACATGCATTGCTAGGTCATGTCGCAAGGGTTTCGCTTGCAGTTATCAGGGATGATGAAGATGTAGCAAGTATTCTACAAGATGAAAGGGCAATTGCTATGTTTGTGACAATTAAGGCACTAAATGCAAACGATATTCCACATGAACATGGTATCCAACATAGTAATCACCTATAACAAAATGTTAATTATTCTAACATACCACATTATGCATTTCCTAACAAACAACCATAGCAATCACATTTGACGTATCCTCATACGTTTGAGTAGCCCAGCACACACATGAGGTGTCCGCAAATGATGTCTGAACAATTTCGATCGAAATGTGCATTGAACGAAATACTTGGTACTTTGCAACAAATGCAACCGTGGCTTGAAAATACAGTGGGTCCATTGTCATTCGCAAACGACACGGTGATGGTTGTGAGTGATGGCGATGTATCTGATCAAATTTAAGATGATGTTACATGGTGGATTAGAACGATGAGTTGCATGATAATTATGTAGATGATTACATTGGCAGACATGATATCTGTTCAGAGGATGATAGGGGTGAGTACAATGACATTTTTAATTGCAATCATGTAGATGGCAGTACAGAACATGCCACAACTGTTGTGTTAGAAAAGGTTCAGTGCAATGACCATGCCACAACTATTGAATTAGAAGATGTTGAGGTTGCCGACCCTATTTACGACAACCCCATTGCACTTGAGAATGGCATTCGTTTGCCTAATGATAGTGATCAAGAGAGGGTAAATACAAGGGTATCTTGTTATTGGATTATTCCAGGGGTAGATATGATATCCTTCCAAATAGTTGATACTAAGGAATCCAAATCAATAGACAACTACTTATATCGCGAAAAAGTGTTTCTATCGAAGGCCCAATTGAAACAAGCTTTGAGCATGTTGGCACTAAAAAAAACATTTTGATATTAGAGTTAAAAAGTCATGTCAAGCTCGTTTTGAGGTTGGTTGTAAGGAGAAGGCATGCAAGTTTTTTTTGCATGCAACAAAGTTGCTTGAGGGAGAATATTGGCAAGTTCAGACATTGCAAAAAGTACACAAGTGTACTATTGATGGTTTGCAATATGGGTACCGAACTACGAGCACGAGGTTAATTGGTGAGCTTATCTCCACCATGCTACAAGGAAATTATGTAACCTCATTCAGACCTAAGAAAATAATGGAAGAGATGAATCGTTAGTGGGGATTGCAATGCCTATATGGTAAGGCCTGGCAAGCAAAGGAGTATGCGAAGAGTCTTGTATTCGGTCCCTCGGAAGAGTCATTCCAACTCCTCCCCTCATATTTCCATATGTTGGAATGTGAAAATCTAAGTATTGTCATGGCTGTCGCTATGGATGGGGAACAACGATTCAAATATTGTTTCTGGGTATTCAGGTCATGTATCTGGGGGGTTCAGTGTTGTAATGCGGCCTGTAGTTGCTATCAATGCCACACATCTGAAAGGAAAATTCAAGGGTATTCTATTTGTTGCGGTATGCAAAGATGCGAATAAGTAGATATATCCAGTTGCATTTGGCATTGGCCACGTGAAAGACGAAGAGTCTTGGTCATGGTTACCAATTGTGTCGTGCGATTGGTTGTCTTGAAAATGCAATGTTCATTTTTTATTAGCATATTGGTATTAAGAATACAACTGAGAAAGTGTACAATGACACATATCAAGGTTTATGCAATTACCACTTAGGGAAAAACGTTGAAAACATGTTTAAGCACGAAAATGTTGCCTCGATTTTCACGTTGGTCGCCAACTGCTATAGGCTCTTTGATTTTAACAGACATATGAATCAGTTGAAATAGCTTTGCAAACCTGCTTATGACCACCTTATGATATTAGGCCCTTAAAGATGGGCACGTGCACAGTCACTAGTAAGGCGATACAAGCTAATGACATCCAACATTGCAGAGTGTATTAACTCTTGCTTGAGGCATGCAAGAAAAATGCCAATAACCATTTTAATTGAGTGCATCAGAGATATGTTCCAATATTGGTTCCATCACTGACACAATAAGGCATTGAATTTGACCATGCCCCTTAGCCCTTGGGCTACCGATCTATTGAACACATGGTTCAATTAAGCATGTCACTTTTCCATACAACTAATCGATTGGGTGGAGTTTCAAGTTATAACTCAGACTAAGGACACAATCATCAACCTATCCACCAAGACATGTTCATGTAGTGAGTTCTAGACCGATCTACTTCCCTACACATATGCCATGGTGGTAGTAAGGTATGAATAATCATTTTTCTTATTTTATGCACGATGAATTGAATTTTTACATTGTTCGCTAACTGTGATGTCATTGCCTTGGTAGTAAGTGCAAATGTGTAGCCATTGAATTCTACTCAGACTATTACAAGACTCAGTCTTGGGTAAAGGGATATGCAGTTTCTATTTGCCTGGTTAGGCATCCCAATGAGTGGGACATCCCCCATGATGTTCAACAAATTGTCATTTGGTCACCAACTTGGCAAGGTCAAGCGGGAAAACCTAAGAGGAAAAAGATTCCATCAGTTGGGGGAAGCAGTCGACAACGTAGATGTTAACAATGCAAGAGCTATGGTCATAATAATCAAAACTGTCAAACTCTGTTTGCAGGTCCATCAACAAACGGGGAAACAGCATCTACTTAGTGGATAGCTCGACGACAACGATGACCCAAGGCATGTTCAATTTGCAAACAACCCGGGCACACACAAAACGACTGTCCAATGCAGACTAGAAACTCTGAGAACATTATGGTTGTCATACATGAAGATAATTGCCATTTAGAGGTCAATTGTTAAGGATTGTTTCCAATTGACCATTGACATTTGCATTGAATAATACTATTTGAACTTGAGTTTGACAGAGTTTGGAGATGATACTTTGACGTTTGACAACAGCCAGCATCAAGATATATGCCTCTTAAGATAATATTGTGGGATCATCAAATACATTGTACTCCTTCATAACTTGTTTATCTGTGTAAACAATTAAATAAAAACACAAAATATTTAATATGCATAAACGTTATGGGTGTCATTGGTTCTGGCTGAGTCAAGCCTAGCAGGTGAAGATTCATATTTTGTGAGTTGTGAGTTAATTGGATTAGGGATGCTATAATTTGTTTGCTAAACAATTTGTGGTATATTGTTTTTTTTTTTCAAAAATTTGCTCAACATGTGGTTTAACTTTCATGTGTTTACTCATATTTCTGGTTGAGGGTTTAACGTATTCAACTGGATATTATGTTATGATGGTGCTTGGGTTGGGATATAGTTTGATATTGTCCATCATATTTAGCTTACCTTGCTTCAAAGAACATGACACACAATAATTGAGTCACGCAATCCCATATCAAAAAGTCACGTAATTCCATATCAACTAGTAAAGCGATTTCATAATAACTAGTCATGCGATTCCATAATAACTAGTAATGTGACTCCATATTTACTACTCATGTGATTTCATATCAACTAGTCATGCGATTCCATAATAACTAGTAATGCGACTCCATATTTACTACCCATGCGATTTCATATCAACTAGTTGCGCGATTCTATAATAACTAGTAAGGTGACTCCATATTTACTACTCATGCGATTTTATAATAACTAGTAATGTCAGTCCATATTTATGACTCACGTGATTCAATATCAACTAGTAACGCGATTTTAAATTTTAACGATTCACACGATTCCATATTTACTAGTCACGCGATTTCAAATAGATTAGTCATGTGATTCCATATTAACTAGTCATGTAATTCCAAGTTTAGTAGTTGCGCAATTCCATATCAAATACTTGCACAACTCAATATCAATGGGTCATGCGATTCCATATCCACCATTCACACAATTTAATATCAATTGGTTGCATGTCTATGTCACGCAATGCAATTCAACATGTCATATAAGCTATAAAGTCACAAGGTTGGCATATGCAAACTCATGAACTCTGGCATGTAATTTGCATAAAATACCAACAGAATTTAAAATATGAATAAGATTAAAACAATGTTGTTATTGGACCCGTATGTTTATCACATCAATGAATACCGAACTATTCTTGTTGCCCTTCTCTTTGTTAAATGATACAAAAAAGAAAAAATTGTAAATGATACAACAAAGAATAATTTGGAGAAGATACAGAACAATGCTATTTACACATTGAAAAAGAATAAACAAATTTTAAAAATTAACCAGTCATGCTATCTGTAAAAATCTCAAAGGTAAAATTTTTTCGAAGGTCGTCTATGGCATCTGCCTTTAGGGTATGATCCTATGAATTGATCAACCACTGTAACAAGGGGATAACTCAATCTCGGCAATTGTACGAATCTTGCTATATTGGGGTTTTTACATTTAACTTATCATTTGAGTCAAAGATCGCTTTTAATGACAAAAGCTAACAAAGTACCTAGCCTGGTGGCATATAATGGGAAACAATGTTGTTAGGCGACTCATCTACTTATCACGCAAGCCGGTCTTCATTGCATATGTCCAATTGTACGATGAGTCGACTAATGTCATACTTCAATTTAGAAAGTTGATGTGCACTACCACCCAATGGTTGTCGAAAAAGCATCGTACGAGAATTGAGTCAACCTTGTGCCATGGCCAACCCCACAGAGGACTCCCACCCCTTGCATACTTAAGCACATGGTTTGGCAACACCGCCTTAGTCACCTTGAATGTCTTATTGGTCAAGGAAGGCTTCATTTATTGGCTCAAACCCAGTAAAATAAGCTGTCAATTACGTTATGCACAATAGTTAAATGCCATCAACTAATACTCACATTATACATTTGAATAATTACAACTCATTAAAATATAATATACTTACATAGAAGTAGTCGTCAATGATGCATGTTCTCTACTTGTAGAGTTGTGGATGGTGCTCATGCACTAAATTACACGTGACGTTGATGCATGCGTCGATGTGTTGGTTGTCCAACAACTCAGTCAGCTTCAATTGTTGAAAAAAATCAAGGCTCTCTTGCCCTTTAATGCCCAGAATGTTAACTCTGCATATTTATAATACCCACGTCAAAAGGTCTATGGAATTAATACCCTAGAACCAGTAACCCTAATATCATGTACTGTTATCATTTTACCTGGCTTGCTCGTTTTTTTGAAGGACTCATATTTGTCCTTTAAATCATCTTTCACTCTGCATTGGACTAATAGTGGGTTAACATATGGGTTTCAAAGGTATTTGCAGGCTAAGCTTACACATGCATCTTCAACTTGAGGTGGAGGTGGAGCCTCAAGAGAATGTTTGAGCTCACCATGCAAGGGAGCCTTTGATTGAGTTGGGACATGAATAGAATGCGAGGAAGTTGTAGTTGGACTACTCGTAGGATAAGGTGCCTCTTCGACCTGAGATGAAGGTGGAGCCTTAAGAGAAGGTGTGCACTGACAATATGGAGGGACCTTTGGTGGAGATGGGATAAGAGCAAGATGTGGGGAAGTTGTAGTTGGACTATTGGAAGGATGATCTTTGATCACAGCAGCGGAAGGTGAGCTTGGAGCCTATGTAATTGACTAATTTATGCCACTTGCTTTATCAAGATCAACCCTAGTACCACTGTCCTCTTTGTTGCGAGCACCATCTTCTTCACCTATTGATCGACTCTAAACGGTTGAAAAAATCAAACACATTAGAATAGTGTATATATCGTACATGTTATAACTCACACAATGAAAAAAGATAAAAGCTTATACCTCATAACAGTCCATCAGTCGACTGACAATTCGATCCTTTAGCCCTCGCAATAACCGCTGGATATGCAAATACAGTGACTGCATCTGCAGCTACATCGGCTGCTGGATTTCCAACAACATTGTTGCTGGATCTCCAACTGTATTGCATGCATATGCATCTGCATGTCTCAATCAACCTTAGTTTGCAACGACTGCATCTACATTTGCATGTCCATCTGTATCTCCATCCGCATTGACTGTAGGTCTTTCTTCCACTGTGTTCACATCTGTTGCATATCTCACTTAAAGCTCATAGTCATTTAAGGACACAGCGGTAGGTTGCGCGCTTGAGCATGAAGGGCAGCAGCAAAAGCAGAATGATGAGCAGCTTGAGGAGTCACAACAATTATAGTAGGAGTAGTAGCATGAGGAACAGTAGGAGAAGTAGCATGAAGAGCCATAGGAAGAGAATCAAGCACCTCAACAGCACTTGGGGCCTTAGCAGTAGTGAATTGAGAATAGACCTCCCAGTTCATGGTGCGTCTTTGCTTAACGTCTTGTCTTATCGTACTTTTCTATTTGCAGTCCATTATCTTCCTCCTTTGATGGGGACCAAATTCTTACCAACCTTCCAACTTTCATAATGGAACGTATTGTTGCCCCTCGGAGATGTTGACTTCCATATCGACCCAATATGTGGTCAACATCTCTTTCGTAGTTTGCTCCAACAACCTGACTGCGCACAACTACACCAAAATGTACATTGCCATTAGGTTTAACCCTAGCTACCTTCTAACAAAAAAATAAAATTTAATAAAATAAAAAAATATGATTTCTTTACTCACCTTGCCTTTTTTCTCCAAACATGCAATATTGACGTGAAAGCTTATAAGCCTTTCGACACACTGCCATTTTAACATTCTTAGGCAAACTTATCCAGACTGGTGTTGCCTTCAAAACAAGCTTCGAATTTCAAGAATTGCTTCCAACACCCAAAACTACACATCAATTGTGAAACATTTTTTACTCACCTCATAAGATATTATGCAAAAAGAATAATGATAAACATTAGGATATGGCACACTACCTGAAACACCCATATAAATCCGTAAAGGTAGTAACGTTTATTCTCTATTACTCCCAGCACTGAAGGTTCGAAACCGGTTATCAAGTAATCGATGATCAGACTCCAAAGGTATGTGCCCCATGGGAATGCATTCTAATCTTCGACGTTCTCAACCAGCAACAACAACCATAAAATCACTGATCGTCTATAGTCTTGACTGAATAAAACATTACTCGCGATCAAGATGAGGGCCATATTGGTCACGTCTTCCTCTTACTGAAACTGCCCTCCTTGAACATCTCTAAAACTTGTTATATCTTCACCTCGTTTCTCGGTCCCCAATATTGTTGGTGAATTCCTCCAGGGACGACTTCATAGGGTTTAACAATAAAGTTTGATAGGGTACCAAACTTCAATCTTGTCACCAGGCAGAACTCCTTCTTCAAAATCGAGCCTTCATTTTGCCTATGACAAACCATAACTCATCCTCAATGGCGTAGGATTCATTGATTCTACGCATCATTAGGTTGTGCACGAGACTGACGTAGAATAAACTCTTCTCTGATTTGATGTCCATCATATGTCCAAAGCATGATCTCTTCAAGGTTTCTAACTCATTTACTTTGCATAGCATCTCACGTATCACATACAGATGTGACCACTTATAATGGATGTTAATGCTAGCATTAAACCCCCACTAGTGTCTCGGCACACAAAGCAAAGATTCCACATTATCCTACTATGTTCCTGTGCTAGCCATCTGCAACATAAAACAGATAACATTCCCATTTTAGTTAATACCATCATTGTACATTAAAAAAAAACAAGAGAAATTTCTGATAAATAACCCTCCTCAGAAGCTCACTCCTAAAATGACCTTCACAATAATTTTAATTATTTTTAGACAACCCTAAAACAGAATAATTAATGCAAGTGTCAAGCATGGATTATTAAGTAAATCAACATATACATATTAAAACATTACAGTTGACCCAAAATAATATAAAATGAACGCAATGTCGGTCATTCAATGCCGTACAAATAAATTTCATGCAGTTATGATACTCGCATAATTTCATATGAAAAACAGTCATGCAATGCCTTATTAATAAGTCACACAATTATTAACATTAAATCACGCTATGATCTATAAACAAGTTATGCAATGCTAAGAACAACTAATCGAATCATGCACACACTAAATGATGCCATGCTTGAACAATATTCACGCAATGACCTATCAACGAGTCACATAAAGACCTATCAACCAGTCATGCAATGTTAAACCCTAATACAATCACGCACACCCTAAGTGATGCCATGCCAAAATCTAGTTATGCTGTCATGCAATGACCTATCAACCAGTCAAGCAATGTTAAACCTTAATGCAATCACGCACACACTAAGTGACCCCATGCCAAAATCCAGTCATGCTGTCACGCAATGATCTATCAATCAGTCACACAGTGACATATCAACCAGTCATGCAATGTTAAACTCTAATGCAATTACGCACACCCTAAGTGACCCCATGCCAAAATCCAATCATGCTTTAGAGGGAGATGTTTGGTGTGTCAATGAGAACTGAGTTATTGAGGAATTGCAAAGCTTGTAAACTTACTTGACCCAATCTTACGAGTCGGCTTCATTAAAGCTAATTTTATCCAAAATTTATTTCTCTTGGTTCAAAACAATTAAAATTATGAAGAAGTTTATTTTCAACAATACTTTATGCATGAGGCTTATTTTTTAAAAGAACTCTTATATATATATATATATATATCACCTTAAGTGTAATAATTAAACATGCCTCAGCAATATTTTTTATCTTCCAAGTATAGCCAATGAAAATAAGCATGAGAGGGGAAAAAATAGAAAATGTCCGACAGCAAATGACAAAGCTTTTATGTTACAATGGACATTGAAGTGTATCTCAGTTTCATTTACTAAAATTTGCGATGACATAATTTGACAGTACAGAACTCAAGCTGAAAAAAGGTCCCAGATAAATGGAACTCGAAACAAAAAAACATATTAGTAAACGACTTGCGGTTCAAACTCGGCAAAATCAACAGATCCAGACTCGATTGGTGGCATTAGATATGTAGCCAGGAGCTCAGAAGCCAATGCTGCAATTAGTGGAATCCTCTTCAAGTTCTTTACCAAGGGAATATCCTGGCTCTCCCCAACAGCAATCAAGTTTTGGTTGATCTCAACCATTCTGTCCAACCTCCTTTTGAACTCTGGATTCTCAACATCCAGCACGGCAGGGAAAATCCTGGCTGTTGTGCGGTTTGTCTGCATCCAAGGGATTTCAGATTAACAACTTGCAAATGACAGCCAAAACTCTAAAGTTGAACATATTTGTTGTTTGAACTAGGCCTTATGGAACTCTTGTGCTGAAACATATATATGATTAGCTGCTAACTAGTAACGTGTACCCCACTCGGGTCCTACATGGTTTGGAAATTTGAATCCTTATGCAATCATCTAGGGCATCTCAGGATGAGAGAAATGAATCCTCAGTTTCATGGCTCAAAAATATTGAAAACATTAACAAATGCAAGATAATGAGAGTGGTATTTTTTTAGCTATTAATTAACCATGCTGTATAACAATCATATTCAAGGCAGAGCTCAAATTTTAGCATAAGCATCTGGCATATTTTAACTTTCAACAAAAATGACATTGTAACCAGAAACTAACCTCAATGATGACATGCATGTCAAATTCTTTGGTGTCAAGTCCAATGCCCTCGTAGAAAGCAGTGCGCTGACAGTCGTTCAGGTACATTGTGACATACACCTGCAGGACGAAATTTAACACCATCATCTGAGGTAAACTTGCAGGTGCATGATTAAAGCTTTATGTATGTTTTTTGAGGTTTGAATTGTCCATCAAAAATAGGAATATGAAGGCTGCCTTGCCCTTGAAGTACATTGGACTAGTTCCAAAATTAATGTTTTACTCTCTTAGAAACTTACTTCAAAATCTTAATGCAGTGTAGTATGAGGATATTATCAAAGAACACATAGCAATCGAAGATTACCGAGAGGCAGAAAAATCTGGACCACAGCTTTGCCTTCCAATCATTAAGGAATTGGGGTTGTGCCTTGAGCAATGCAGAGAAGAAGTCACCATGACGGTTTTCATCCTGGCACCAGTTCTCAAAATATTTGAAAATAGGATAGCATTGGTACTCAGGATTAGCTTTGAGATGTCTGTAGATTGTAATGTATCTCCAATATCCAATTTTCTCTGATAAATATGTAGCATAGAATATGAACTTTGGCTTGAAAAATGTGTACTTCCTAGCCTTTGTCAAGAATCCGAGGTCTAATGCCAAATTGAAATCAGACAAGCCCTTGTTTAGAAACCTACAACCAATAAAATGGTAAACTTATCTGGATGAGGAGCTGCGATATTTGTTAATGCCCACAAACAGGAGAAGTAACAATGTGCTTACCCGGCATGCCTGGCTTCATCCCTTGACATGAGAGAGAAAATCTCAGCTACAACTGGATTAGTTTTCTGCAAAATCAATTTGGGAAACCCTGTTAGTGGAATGAACATTTTGTTGATTAAGGAAGAAAAATGCTTCAAGAGAAAGTAGATAGAACTGTAAATATAATGTCGTCTAGATATGCAGCTCTGGAAATGTAAGGGAAAGAAAACTATGTTAGGCAACCGATTTCAGTTGGCACTAAATAAATAACAGGCCTCAACTGGATGGCTAAATCCATTCACAGAGCAATTGAATTGAAGATTAATGTGTCGAATTTCCTAATAATGAGTGAAATATCTTCATTACTTGTATATAGGCAGCAACAGAAACAATTTCATGAGAAAAAGGGGTCACCTTGAGCCTCCTTCCGAGTTCTTTGTAGAGGAGAAAGCCAGAGAACTCAGCAGTGCAGGACCTTTCCAAGAACTCAACAAAGATCTGTCTCAAAGGACCTTGCATCTTATCAGCAGCCTCCTTGAACTCCTTGTTCCTCACAAAGTGAGTCTGATTGTAATCAGTCTTGAACTCTTGCAGCAGTGCCTCAAACTCGGACTGGTTGAGGTTCTTGTTAATCTCAGTGTTGAAAAGGGTCTCCATCTCATCAAAGTCAGTGGTGTAAAACCTTGGCGTCAAAAGGGTCTCTTTGATTGCGGTTTTGGCTGCTTTCTTGCTGGGCTTTGTTGTTGGCTGGGAAGTAGCTGACATCTTGACGCTGCTGAACTTGGCATATCTTGGATGGCTTAACTTCGGGCTGCTGCTACTGAATTTGGAGATAGGCTTTACAAGGGCCATCTCCGCTGCCATTTTTATGCGTTTTTCCTGCACAAACTCGGTAGGAGAGTGGAAAACAGAGAGTGCGGGGCTGTGGGATAAACTGTCTGATTTATAGTTGTTTGACAGTTGATTGAATCTCATCCAATGAAATCCGTGTCTCTAAATTGAAGCTTGACACGTGTGATTCTTGAATAGGTGTTTCTTGATTTCCCTGTTTGTTTCTGATAATGTTTCCCCACTCCCCATGGCCTATTGCGTGTTGCCTATGCCCTATGCCCTACGGGTAACCAACTCAAGGATTTTGTGGTGTACCTTTGACGGGCCTGGATCTTGTTTCAAAGCCCTTCAGAGTTTTTTGTTATTTTCTAGAGGTGGATTTTAAAAGCTGGACTTGAGATTCCTTTGCAAGCTTGTGGAACAACTCGAGCGTTGCTGCACAGCGATTTTCACTTTTGTATATTTATTAACAAAAGAAATTCGAATATTAGGCTGTAAATGATGATATTTGCTTTTTATCATATATGACCCTTCAAAGACCAACATGTCCGCTTTTGTCGCTTTACTCGAAACATTTAAGCTGCCACTCCCTTTTCATGTGTAAGCTTCTCCACTCTTTTTTAATTTGTTTCAAGCAAAGAGGGCTTCTCTGTAAGAAGAGTACTAAATGAATCAAAGTTTCATTTGATTTAATTCAATGTTCTCCAAAAATTTTATACTAGTAACGGCTTAGATGAATATGGGTTAATTTAGATGTCAACATCAGGTCGGCAGCAATAACGGTAAGATTGGATAACATTAGAGAGAGAGAGAGAGAGAGAGAGAGAGAGAGAGAGAGAGAGAGAGCATAAAATTTCAAAATAAAAAAACTAAATTAATCAATTTTGGGATAGAGAGAATAAACTGATGAAAATGGCATAGTATATGAACTTATGGAGTACTTTGACCAATTTAATTTAAAGAACTCTTTGATTACGTGAGAAAGCACTGCAAAGTAATAGACTTTTATCAAAATTTTCATTGCTATTTATTCAACAATACCATGGTTGATAATGGTCATTCCATTGGTAGATGAAAATTCTGTTGGTATTTTTCAATAGAATATTTCGTCGACATACTCAGCTGGAAAAGCATCCAATCCATCAGAAGCTTTACTGGTCGGTATCTGGTAACATCTGTTACTAAATTTCATCGAAAGTAAACTAATGGATTTTTCAACGGAATTAAGCATTTCGAAGTGTGGCAAATTTAATCGGTGATGTCCTCTACTCCATTAGTAATTAGGTTGATTCCACCGGTAATATTAAGGCTAATTCCATCGGTAATGACAAGAAATACAACAAAAAATGTTATGAAAATTCCAATTGATTGGTTTTTACTATCATTTCAAATAAAAAGTACAAATGCAAATAATTAATAATTTTAAATATTGTAAATATTTTTAAAAATATGTTTTCTTAATTAAAAAGAATATAAATTGTATTATTTTTATTACAATCAATACAAAAATACAAATAAAAAACCTACATTCTATCTATTGCCATCATCTCTCAGTCACACGCCTTCATTATTAGAAAGGCCTAGTTGCTCTGATGAAAACCTGAAGTGGGATGTCGACATCACGTAACGAAAGATCTACATGATGCTAAACTCCAAGTTTATTAGACGGTTCTTCATACTAGAGACATCTTCCTTTAGTGCCTTGTAGCCTTCAAGATTTATGGAGGAGCAACGGTAACATTGGCAAAAGGTATCGGACCATAAATAGACTTTATCATCTTAGCTACATCAAGTATTAATGTAGTTGACATTCTAGTGCCAAATCCCTAGATGTTGGTCAGCGTGGTCTTCACCCCTCTCATATTGTCCGACCATGCTTACAAATTGATCTTAAACTAGGACTATGGCTGGTGACTATACTTCTACAATAATGCAAAAGTATATGTTTTTTACAAAAAAAATGGATTAGTAATTAAATTTGTAAATAACATCTAACGGACAACGAAATTATATAATACTTCATTTTTATAATTACTTACAACTAACGGTTTTGGACTTGTTGTCCACATACTTTTCATTATCTTCATTTTGTTTGTGGGTATGGTCAAATAGCTCAGAGAATGTCACTAGTCTTTGCATAACCTTTAACTGTAAGACAATTACAACATCATCATATTATAACATAATATATGCAAACGTATTAATGCAAATCAAGAACACGTACCATTCTCTTAACATGTATGGCAAATGGTAAGGAACTGCTCATGTGTTTCTTTATATTACCTTTTCTGTTAAGTAGTTCTCTTCAGGCTTCTAAGTCGACTTTACCATGCATCAATGCCACAAACATTGTCTATGAGAGCATCCAAAACTTCTATAATGATCCAAGCATAGGACATCCTTTTGGTGTGGATGATGCTTGAAACCTTGGCTTCCTTTTGTGCTTTAAAGTGTTTGTCCCCTAACAGATCCCTCAACTAGTCTTTGCAAATTTTTTCCATATTTGTTTGACCATCGAAGCATTTTGTAAGAGCCCACGTAAAAGAATCCTACAAAACAAATTGTAATATATTAGTGTTGAAATGAAAAAATATATTTTTTCAATAACTATTAATATTTTAGTGAAAAAACAATATAGTATCTCAAATTTTCTCCAAATTCAATCCTTCACTTAGACCAGAATAGCCTTCCATGTAAGCCAAGCACCATTAAAATGACTCTTGATTATTCTCGTGATTGTCGAAATCACTTTAATCTTAGCAAAAGTATTATAACATGATTAGAACGTATTAATAAAATTCATATTCATTATTTAAGTAATGCATTAATAAAATTTATATTCATTGTTTTAGAGCCAAAATTACCTCACTCCAATAAAAGTAAAATGAATATGTCGTTCTGAGTCGATGGGAGTAAAAAGGCCTACACTAGGCCTTTGACCCCTCAACTACGATGCCAAATCAGAGCCACCCTCACTTTGATTAGTTACAGTAGATGTACCAGTAGCAAACATCGAAGAAGATGGAGGTGGCACGTCTGTTGGTGAAGGGATTAAAGTAGTTGATGTTGTAGTCAATAGTGGTACAAGAAGAGCCACTGCCTCAATTTACAATGACAACATTATGGTGATTGTAGATGCTACTCAGCTGAAGCAACAACAACTTTCGACCATCCTTGACCATTGGAATGCTTGTACTTAACCGTAGCTAGTTGAATGATCTATCAAAAAAGAAAAACAAGTCATTAATTCTTTAAGATCTATTTTACCACACTTAAAAGAAAATCTTTTATCAATAAGGAATAAAAAATTTACATAACTTGTAAGAATTTAGAATTGCAATAATTCTTGATCATGTTGCTCTAATATCTCAAGTGATATTCTACATGCATGTTTAATCCAATATTTCAACAAGAACCATAAGATCATATATAATTTTATAAGAGATGAGTGCCCATGAGCAATAAGGTTCAAACCCCCAAGCAATAACAAGATTTAAACTCAAAGTGGTATGTGTTATATCTCACAAAGTGATTTAATTCAAGTAAATCAAAAGCCATGTATAAGAATTTCAAGGCATAAAATCATAATTCAACAAATACAAAAAATTCTCATTGAAAGATAGGATCATGAATTATGGCCAAACTACATAAAGCCAACACTATATAGCTTACAATTTTCACAATATTGGCTTTCCATTGTCTCTTATTATGTTGTAAATCTTTACATAAACTAAAATATTAAATAATATAAAAATTTTACATCAACTAAAAAATTAAATAATATTATTTAATATATAAAATCTTATCTTAATTTAATTTACATTACTTATGATGCAAAGTTAAATATATAAAATTTTTATATTAGTTGAATTTGTAAACTAACAAATGTAAAACTAATATATATTACTAGAACTATGATGCAAACTTAAATATATAAAATTTTTATATTAGTTGAACTTGTAGATTAACAAATGTAAAATTAATTTATATTATTTGAGGCTATGATGCAAACTTAAATATATAAAATTTTTATATTAATTGAACTTGAAAATTAACAAATGTAAAATTAATTTATATTAATTGAATTATGACGCAAACTTAATAACATATCATTGTTTTGTTAACGTAACATTTTAACCTTTCGGAAGCAATATATAATATTTTTCTTAATTTAGGTTTAATTTTTCTTGAAGTAACTTTAATTATCTTTTCAATAAATTTAATTTGATTTGGTATCTTATGTCTATTTCCTTCCCACTTATGATTTATCTACCATATATAAATAAAGAGTAGATAATTATATAAGATATAAAAATTTTACATTATATCTATTTTCTTAATTTTTCATTTAAGATAACACAAGATAACGCTAAAAATAAATATAAGATAACATAATGTAATAAAGATTGAATAATACCTTATTTCAAGTTAAAAAAAAAAAACATATTCTATTTCTTCAAAATGGCACAGTCTCACTTATCCTAACCCTAAGTATAAATTTTTTTTTTTAAGAGATTTTTTACCTCATTTCCTCCTCCTTCCAACGACTGCTCTTTAAACAACTTCTCCTTTTCCAATCGTACTCTTTTCCCTTAACCGAATCAACCATCATTTTCCATTTCTTTTCCTTTCTCTCTCACGTTCTCTCTCTCAAAGAGTCGTTGGCATATTGGCAAGTAAATCTACTTTTTAAGCCTATTCGGTTTGAGGTAATTTTTGGACAAATCTTATTTAAGAATGTTTAACATTTGTTTTTGGCATTCTTTGATAAATCTTATTCGATTTGAGGTAATAATAGTTCCTTAAATATGTTAAGAACGATCTATCTATTGAAGCATGGAGTAAAAGTGGGCAGGATAACTGTTGCAAAGCCACATGATCATCAGTTCATATAGGCAAATGTTTATGAGCACAAAAATGGTGAAATTGTGCAGTAAGTTAAGGACGTTAGTGAACTTAAGATCTCTTAAGATTGTTGAGATAATGCATAGTTGTATCTCCTCTCCTCAATTGGCTTCAATTTTTCATGTATTTAAGTTGCATCTTATCATTTAAAAATCAATCTGTAATCTTATGCAGTGCTTTTACAATATTTTTAAGATAGAGTCAAAGTACATCGAGGAAAAGTACAATTTTTTTAAGATTGTCCTTTCTGCTTTTATTCCCTGCTTAGACAAAGTCTAGGTTGCTCATTTAAGTTGTATTTTTAAAATGCTTACCTTGAATCTTGGAATACACAATTAAATTTAAAACAAATAATCTTTAAGCTACTTGGTTCAATTTCTGTTATATCTCTACATGTCATATGATGCTTTGATGACGAATTTAGTTGTGTGGATGAAAGCGATGTCGTATTGCTGGTGGAATGCTTGCTAATATTGTATCATGCTAACTGAAGCATAGCTAATTGTTATTTTGCCTAAATATAAAGTGTCAAGCTTCTTGACTTTTGATATTATTCTTACTTGCATCTACCTTTTTCGTTTTTAATATAAATTGAATCATTAATCCTAATTTCTATCACGTGTCTAGGCGAAACTTGTATTTTTATACATTTGCAAGTATACCATCTGTTGTTATCTTCCTGGATGGGAATACGTCTCACTCTTTGCTTAATTACATAGTAGCTAACAATTAACTAAATATTAAAGTGAAATCTATAATAAAATCACTTTATTAGAGTTAGCTAGTTAGACAAGAATGTGCACCCAAAATTAGTTGAGGAATGAAATGGAAAGTAAATAATATACTAATTATTTTTTTAATTTGTTTTTTAAAAATATTTATTATATTTCAAGTTATATAATTTTTCATCATTTTAATTTGTGTAAGATCTTCAGTTAAAGGTGAACTTTGTACAATTTATGTTGAGGAAAAAGAGGAATTCAAATGAAATTTATTACGTGTTCATGTTGTTGTATGTTTAGGGTTGAATATGATGTTTGAAGCTACATTTGTATTATTTTTATGTTGTATTGTTGTTGATTGTCATTGTGGAATAGTTTTTAATTATTAGTTAATATTATATGAATTAATGTAGAACATTTTTTATTTGAATTTCAGGTTTCAAGTTTGAGTTATTAAACGGGTATCTGAATATTAAAAACTTGCTTTGAATTATCGGGTAATTAATAGATTTGTATAATTAACAAGTAGTGTTATTCTAATAAGGTTCAATTTTGGGTAGTATTTTTTAATTTTATCCAAGTTTTTATAGGGTTCAAGCGTTTTAATATTTAAACAGTTTTGGGGGATTAGATACCTCAAAAATAATGGATACCTTACCCATTTACATCCGTATCTGGTATCCTCTAATATGAGTAACGTCATAAATGAATTCAATGAATAAATAAATCATATGATTATTCATACTTTCTTCTTCATCAATTTTTTTGTACTTCCATTTTTCAATAAACAAACTGCATGCACAACATATTAATTTTTATTCAACAACAATAAAACTAAGCAATGCATTTATGTTTATCACACAATCAATCTTCGTGTTAGAAAAAAAAGGATTAATGACATATCAAACAAAACAATCTTTTTAAGCACATTTTACTTATCTTGATAACATTTGAATTTCTTTATACTAACAATTAATTGAAAAATTAATTATAAAAATGATATCTTAAATATATATATATATAATATTCAATTTAGTTAATTTCAACTTTTTGAACTTTTTCGAACGATTCATACATGATACATTCATTACTAGATTATGGTCTAATAAAGAAGTTGGAAGACATTTTTCCACCACCACCATTAGAAACATCTCCAAAATCTCCCCTATTATCAAAAATATATCTAGCCTACTAAAAACTAGCACACTACGATTATTGCACCCCTTCTAAACCCATTGCTTATCATAGATACATCTGTAAGCTCACTGCCTCAATAAATCCCTAAAATCCTCCATTTCTCTATAGTTTACCAAGAGCTTAATTCTTTTACCATACTCTACCGCATCATTAAAATCTCTTCCCAATACCCACGAAATACTGTACTGTACAATGATACCCACTAGCTCCTCCCATTAATATTGTTTCTCCCAATCCTTATTAGGTGCATAAATATTCCCAAAACCACATAAAGGCCTCCCGTTATTCACCCTACCAATCAACAAAATATAATGTTGTCCTATAATGCATTACTCTATTACAAAAAAAAAATTATCCTTTTATAATGTAATCAACTTTCCTAGAATCCACAGATTTTGCACAAGCACTTTTCACCTCGGCATTCCCCCATAACCTCTTATACAAACTATCATCTACCGTTTGCAATTTAGATTCTTACAGAAAAATAATTCGGGCTTATGATGCAAAATTAAATTTTTTATTGCTCTTTTCTTCTCTTGTCGCCCAAGTCCTCTTACATTCTGCTTAATGCAGTCCATAAATCCACTAAGCAAATCCAAGTACCCCCCAAACCACTAAATTCAACTCCACCAACCTCTCGCCAACCTCAATTCACCTCTAACATAGCTATCAATATATTCCCATCATTATTAAATACTAAACCCATACCACAGCTAACCTCATAAAAAACCTTTGTCTCTGTTAAATTATTCCCATATATCCTCTATCCCTCACCATAATTCTCCCCTTTAAAACTAGCAATCAAATTACCTTCTATGTCTTTCTTCTTGTCTACATTATTCACTTTATTCAAACCTCTCGTCTTCATTTGTATCTCAAATTGCATCTTATTCACTGTAATTAAGTCACTATTTTTCCTAAGCCGCCCACACCTCTTCTTTTAACTAATAAGAGTCATATACTGTGCACCCAATGTCGTATCCACATACTGTTCAAAAATCACCAATTCATTTTCCCTTTCCATAATAAGACAAGATCTCTCTTCCATGTGCCCTTCCACCTCTTCCTTGCGTTGTACTACCTCTAAAACTCCCACCTTTTCCTCAAGCCCACCTAACTCTCCAATGTCCCTATTCATTCTCATCTCCATTTATTTTAGGTCATTACTCCTTGCTACCCATAAACTTATTAGCATCTCATCCACATTATTTGTATCACCCTCGTGCCTTTGTGTACATTTTTTACAACATTATCTCCCCTAGCTCCACCACAGACCTTTACTCTCTAAATTCCCACTAACACCATATTGTGTTATCTCCCATAAATCTTGTTTTATATACTTGACCCTTAACTCCTTCTCGTCCTTTTATGTTAAAAGTGGGTTAATATCATTACCTACATCAACCACTACATTCTTAATATCCTCCATATGTTGTCAAGAGTTATCACTACCTCAAACTCCACTCTCACCTACCCCACAAACTTCCTTATTCTCCATAATCCTCCAAAGACAAATGCACAAATTGGATAGAAACCAATAATTAAAATCTTTCATTTTCTGTGGCAACCAATTTCTCCACATCCAAATCCAATATCACTTACATATTTAGTTTGGAAAAATTAACATCTATTTTTATTCCAATATAATTTGAAACATTCACCTTCCAAAACACTTCCACCTCAATAAGCACATGATCAAAGCTCTTTATTTCTGTAGTTTATGTATCCACCATCACAAAATCTTCCCCAACTATTGCTTAAAAACAAAAGAATTCCAAATGCCACAATTGGAGTGGAATATTCTCCACTCTTACCCAAACCAATAGCCATCTCTTCTGCGAGATTTGTGTAACCGGATATAGCTCTTTAAATTACTCTAAAAAGCACTCCTTGTAATCAATTAATAATGTCTCCATCTCCTTTTTTATCACAAAATATGAGTGTTGCATGGAGTCCTCTAACTGGTCATACCTTGACATGAATGCAATCCTTTATATTGAATGTGTTCAAAAGCATTTCAAGACTTTAAAATCCTATAAGAGGCTACATCAATCAATTAAAGAACTTTTTTCATGTGATTAACAAGAAACATGAAGTCAAGTGTTTAATTGGTTACTCGAACAACGAAAAGCCTCAAATGATTAACCTAATATGTTAGATAGTTCAATGTTCATGTGAATATACAATCTGTTGAAAATTCTTACACCATCAACGAACAAATTTATGTCAAATGGTTGCAATTTTTAAATATATTATATAGGGAAGAAAAGAAAGACTTTAAACTATTTAGCAAGATAAAAAAATAAATAGAATTGGGTTGCAAAAGTGAAAAGTTATCTCTAATTCATCTTGTTTTCTTTGTACTTAACTCCAATTTTTTAATGTGAAAATTTATGTGATGTAAAAGATGTATTCAAATTAGTTAGTGATCAAGTTGCACGTTAATAAAGTTGTAGGCTTTGGTTAGAAAGTGTGTGATTGATCACTCATTAGTTGCAAATTAAGTGTTGGAAGCATCTGTTGTGTTAGTAAACTTGGTATTTGAGCTTAGTATAACTCCCATTATAAAAGTTTGGTAGAAGTTAATTATACTAATTCTGTAAAGTTAGAATTCAAAAACCCTAACAAAGGTTCTCAAGCTAGTGGAAGTAGGTTGGAGAGGATTAAATCACAATAAATTGCTTTCTAATATCAACTTTCTTTATCCTTCCTTACTAGGTGAACTATTCTCTAAGCTCCTTCCTTTATTAATTTTGTTAAGCACTATCTTCTAACATTTAGAGCAACAAGGGGTATCAAGAGTTTGTTTTTGATTTATAGTAAGTGGTATCAGAATTTGTTTTTTTGATTTTATAAGACTAACATTCCTAAGAGTGATCTAGGATGGCAGGAACAAGTACAAATGAGATTTTGGGACAATTTATTAATAGACCTATTTTATTTGATGGAAAAAGATATTAATACTGGAGTGCAAAGATGTCTATATATCTCAAATGAGACAACTTTAGTATAATTTGAGATAATTTGAAAATATGTTTTGAATTGTCTCTTAATATGTTTCGATCCTCCTAATAGAGGTTAAATGTTGACTATGTTAATATATATTTTGTGATTAGAAACCGAATTCACATAATGTCACCAATTTTCAAAATAATGATATTCTTGGTACATGTTCTATGCAACTATTGTTTGTTTTTTATTTTATTTTGACCCATACCACTTGGGGAAATTGTGTTCTTTGTTTTGATTCTAGCATATTAGAGTAGACTTATGAAATTTATTTTAGAATCTGATTTTAAAGCGAATACGTTTATAGATATTAGAGTGCCCAATTATGATTTCAAATAATTGTAGTTGATAATCTGACCTAAATTTTCTGAAAGAATGCTTGATCTATTTAAGGAGATGTTGAGTCCATGTTGAGCTGTACCCATTCCTTTCATTTTCCTTGCCTTTTTTTTTCTTTTCAAATTTCAATATTTGCATTTTTGAGGATTAGATGAGTGAGAGCTTATGTTACCAAGATTAGCTTTTGTCTTTAGACTTCTATAAGTTTTGATACAAGTATTTTGGTAAATGGTTTGTAAAATTATTAATTTATTAAAATTTTGGGCTTTTTTTTTTGTTGGTAATTTGTATCTTTTAAGCTTAGAGACATGTAAAATGTAATTTATGAAAACACCTTAAAATTTTAATTTTCAACATAGTATGATACCTGTCGCTTTACATGCTTACGAGATTCCTTTCATAACTAAATGATTTTATCATTTCCCTAAATACTTGAATGTGGGTCATGACACAACAAATTTGTTTCACTCTGAGACGAAAGACAGATAAATAAGAGGAAAGAATGTACAACTTTTATCAGTCAACCAACAGGAAATGATTTGGTGAATTCAATAGGTCCGGAACCAAAAGCCACCATGGCTGATGGGTTCTCAAGAAATTTATTTTGGTGATTCGCGATAGTTGTGTAAAGCTTGAGTTTTAAGGTGATAGGATTGAGGAGCTTCGTTTTGTTTTGTTTTGTTTTGTTTTGGGTACAAGGTTCACCGTCTAGCTGCAGGCGGAAAGAAATAGCAAAAACAAAAGAAAGGAAAAGACAATGAAGTCAAGTTGAAATAAGGAGTGGATTGGAGGTTATATACTAACCAACCATTTAAACAGGTGTCAGAATCCTATTTTCAGCTATGCATCTCTCCAGACCTCGGAGGTCATAAAGTGGCCAAGAAAAGCAGAGAACTGGAGAGTTATACAGAGAAACACTAAGATTTGCAAAAGAAAAGACTTGGACAATCAAAATCAGAAACCCCATAGCACTACCTCACGATTCATTTACAGGAAAGGATGATGCCCTGACTACTTCTCCATCATCATGTCCAACATCAGACCGGTTACAAGGACAATATAAATATCTCCAGGTTGCTTGTATCTTTACAAGGGAATGACAAAAGTAAAACCCAAAAAAAAAACAGAAACCAAGAAATGACCCTTCATATCCTCTACACAATGTGGAAAGCCCGTCCAAACAAATCCAGATAATTCCTCCAAACCCAGTCCATGAGCACGATACATTCTAGACAATGCTCATCAGCAGGCCTCTTTTTTCCAGAAACCTAGAAGCTTCGGAGACAACTGAAGAGTATTGAGCTGCTCCATGGGGGACAATTGCAACCATTGCCAAAAGTTTGAATAGTGCTGTTCCAGGAGATGAAACTCAAAGCATCACATGAGTTCAACAATGGCCTTCAAGGATCAGAGATTTCCAGCAAAACAGTGTGGCAGTTAGCACGCAATAGTGATCAAGATGATTGAGATGGTTAATACAAACCAGATCAGCTTTTACAACATACTGCTAGGTAGATGTGTCAATTTCCTTCCCATGATCATCCTCACGAATACTTCTCTTCAACCTTCTTAACCATATGTCATAATCCATAGGATAGGGCGTTCCACACAAACTGTCAACATAATCAGCAAATGCTTTCAATACTGTTGAGACATCACCCAGTTTCTGCTGAATCAATCTCCTAGACCAAGAGGTCTCTCTCCACTGTAATGCCCCTTCAACGGAATCAAGATCAGGCAAAGCACCTCCACATGCAAAGTAAAGCATGTAAACCAGGCTCTCTGCATCTGATGCTGAGCACAACTTTCCCTCCTGTAGAGCATAAGTAGATGAAAAATGAAGGTTCATTGCAGGGCGGTCCCTATCTTCCAAAATAGCATGTCCCCAACCAATTAAGACAAAATAAGGATGCCTTTCAGCAGACCTCACACAAATCACATTCTCAGGCCGAATGTCTCCATGCCTAATGCCATCTGAAGAGGCAGTAGAAAGTGCAGATAAACAGTCATGACAACACCTTATAGCCTCATCCACACCAAATTGACCTTCACTGACCATGTCAGCAACTGTTTCACCAACCGGGCTGGTCACAAGAATTGGGGTGCCACACCAAGGGTGATCACAGTTTCCACCTGAACTGGGTCTCCGACACTGACCAGGATGAATAATCCTTCCAGATGCACTCAACTGAGGCAGATACTTGCTAGATAGGCCTTTCTGTTTCATAATAGTCAACACTTTGGTTTGTCTCTGAACTTGATACCACAAATTCATATCTTCCCATGCCGGTTCCAGCTGAGAAGGATGGGATCCCAAATACAGAAAGAGGGACTTTCCTGGTTCTTCAACTGGTGATGCAATGTAATAAGGAAGCTCACCATTACTCTCAACTTGGTTAATCTGATAACCTCTTTGCCAGTTTGAATCTTCCAACCACAATACAGATCCTACTTCCAGCTTTAGCAACTCATCAGACTTGATTTTGACAGATTCATCCTGAACTTCAACAATTTCGGGAGAAACACCATGCTGCTGGAACCTAAATAGACCACCCCCATTCACTCTAGTATCCCCCAATTGCCTCTCCACTCTTCTTGTTTGGAGGCGAGAACCATGGTCAGCAGCTAAATCCTCAATGGAGTGCTTAGGTGGGCCCGCAAATTGCATAATGCAGTGAAAAGTTGCAAAAGTTACCTGTAAAGCACCAATATCTCCCCAATTGGCATTTCCAAGCTTGTTCCAGATCCTATCAACTGGAGATACCGCAATTTTGGTATGCCTTTTTATCCAATCAGCAGCACACTCATAGACATTATTCACATCAAAATCCATTTTATTTACATCTCCTTCAACTTTCACAACCCCACCATATTGAGAATCAACAAGAAGAACAAAGACAGAATTTGAACCCTGGGGAAACTTCTGTCTGCTTAAGCTTCTTGATAAGAGCATGCGCAAAGCATAGAAAAGAGCCTCCCCTAGAACACACAGAGAAGGCTGTTGATCACTTTCCGGAGCAATGCTTCGGATATCAGGCCTCAAAAGAGCCAGTTCAAGAAGATCATCCCACTTTCCATGAGGATGTCTTGGGTTCTTATGCAATACACCTGTAGCACATAAACTTCCAAGCTTCCCATTAGCTATTGCCTTCTCAGCTTGGTAAAATTTTAGATTTTCTTTGTAAAGACAGGCAACAGAGAAAGGCATGGGTTCATCCTGACTCCAAAATGCGTCCCACAAGCCCTTCACAGTTGCATGGAGAAAATCATCAACGGCAAGATAAGCAGTTGCTTCAGCGGCATCAGATGTTGAAGCATAAACAGCATTTGGCATCCGAATAAGCTGTTGGAATGCAACGCCTTCCAAAGCATAGTCAAATTTTTGAAGCTCTATCAACTCAAATGGTACATCAAAGGCAGGCTTCTTTGGTGCTGACTTCTCAGATATTGATTGAAACCAGTCTTCAATATTTTCAGTAAAAATTTCACAGTCGATAAATCTGTAGAAAAATTCCTTGCGAGTACGAGATTTACTGCCAGACGATACAGTGGACCTTTTTGTCCCAGACCCAACTGATTCCTGGTCTGGGGACCCACCTGTCAAACATCATGTGTATTTGAGATATGCTGACAGTTGAGACAATTACAATAAAATACAAACATAAGTGTTGAATAAAATAGAATAATACTCATAATTACTTTTAATACAAATGGAATAGGGTCTAGTGAAGGGCTCACAATCTTTTGATTCCAATCCTTATTTTAAATGCTATGCACTTGATTAGAGACTGAATATGTATAGAGAAATTTAAGCATTTAATGCTGTGGTCAAGAAGAGGAAACATGATACTAATTCTAGAAATCACTAATCTCAATCATCAAAAGCAACCTAAAACCTATGGAAGAAAGAAATCTATTTACGTGAGCTTCACAAACTTTACATTAAGCCAACATATATCAGACAAAGTCCATATAATAGAAGAAAATAAAATCCAAACAAAATAAGCCCAAACAACAAAGGTCATTTCTTCTAAATGATCATCCAAATTTAGTACTCCAAGACAATGGTCCTCATTGCTCCAACAAGTTAATGAATTTATATGGGAAGGGAAAATGCAAGAAAAAGAAAAAGGCAACTCATATTCTATTAGTTGGTTTTGGTTTCAGCTTGTTAAAATTTTAGAAGCGGCTTTCTTACTGTTTTAATAATTATTTTTATTTCGCTTAAATTTATCACATTTTTATATTGGAAACAGAGTTTCATCCAAGGTACACATGCAAGATTTTGTTGAAATAAACATGACAAAGTATTACTATGATAAATGTGCATTTTAGATGCTTGTGACTGTCATTATCTGCCTTCACAATTCTATTTACCTAATTCAATTACATATTACTTTACTCAATAATTTTTCCATTGAATGAAAAGACAGCAATTACTTACATATTTGGTACCTGAACCATACTGAAATTGTCAAATTGGTATCCAAATAAAAAATTTTGTAATTAAGTACTCGATCCTATGTGCTTTTGTTCATCAGATCGCACATTTGACTAATAGAATCAGTCAAATTTGTGATGTGTCCAAACACAACCGCTAAGAATTCACCATATGTCTTAAAAAAAACCCTGTTCTAAGGCAGATGGGCACCAATTTGACTTGCATCGACCAGCACTTCCTGTCCCTCCCTTTTTTCCTTTAATTTTTGAATTTTTTGGGTTTTTTTTTTGGAACATTTTAATTCTAAAAGTACAAAAAGTTAAAAAAAAGAAAAATGACATGGCTTTTTTAGATATGCGGCACATTCTGATTAGCTTTTTCTGGACATATCACCCATTTCATTAACAGAATTAGAGGTGTGCAATCTGCCTAACAGAATTAAAGTTGGAGTACTTAATGGCGATTTTTTTCTTCAAATACCAAATTGACAATTTCTTTATAGTTTGGGCACCAAATGTGTAACTAACCCAAAAATAAACCCAAAAAAGGTAAGCAAGATGCTACACAAGTTTCTAACGAAGACTGAAGCCATGAGGTTTACAAATACCCTTGTAACATTGCAAACAAATCCATTCAGGTTATATTGATTAACAAAATCCTCATACAAGATATATTGTATGATAAGAATATGGCTATGCAAAAGCTCTACTTAAGAAGGTATGTTTACCAAACAACAAATATGCTACTCAACTATAGAGAATACCACACAGAATCCTGATGATGTGTTATGCTTGATGTGTTATGCTAATTGAGGGATTAATTATCTAGGGCTTCATTTTATACTTTTAAGAGTTTGATTGTAAACTTTTCATATAATTAGGCCATTTTATATTATTTAGGTTATTTTATATTAATTAGTATTTTAACTATTTTCCAACTATTAAGTTATATTTGGTATTTTGCATTTCCACTAGGGTTTATGGTTTAGTGATATATACCTATGTTATTTTAGTTTCCCATAGGCTTGGATTATGAAATATTTGAGATATTGATATTTTCTGGATACGAGTATTTGGCTATTGATATTTGACAATTTTTTGGTTAGAATGCAGATTGTTTCTGTGAGAGATTTTATTTTAGAATACTTGTTGTACATCATATCCTCTCAAGCTGACCATTTTAAATAAAACCGGATGAAATAACACTAAAAGAATATGTTCTTATGGTAGTTAAGTAAAGCGCAAATGAACCCGAGAACAAGCAAATCCAACAAGTAAAGAGAAATCCTACGATTGGATATTTTTCCAAGAACCAGCATTCTTGCCTATATAGTTATTATTATAATAATTTTTAAAAAGAAACAAGAACAGCTCACCCTACATAAAATGTTCACTATCAACAAGGATTCTGTGTCCTTGATCTAAGAACAATAATTCCAGCCTTTAAAGTGACAAGTATGAACAACGAATTACACTACTGATGGAGTCCACCACCCTCAGTTTTGTAACTGCATTTTTAAACATCCTGTTTTAAATCCTATCTCAGATCGCTTCATACTGCAAAAATCTTTCAAAGTTTCAAGCCAAAATAATGGCTTCTCCATCCATAGAAGCCAAAGCAATGGTGCTCAGGAAAAGGAACAAAGGAAGACGAAACAGGGCAATTTTTTATAATACAGAAACAAAAAGATGAAAGATAAAACAACATCGAAGCAGTGAGATTATTCAGTTTTTATTGTATACTTGTAAGCAATTCTTAGGTATTTAGATGTGTCATGTGTAGTTGTGCACACCAGATCCAGTAAAAGAAAAACAAGCTCCCTCATTTTCCCAGGAGATAATAATGCATTGAAACACTGACATACTGACACATTTAAGTAAAATTGCATTACATGTTCTCCTAAGAAGCATGCTGATTACATAGATTACAAAAAGAATGGCGAAACAGGAAAACCCCTCAGATAGCATCTAGTTGCACACAACTTCTTTGCACACAAAAGTCAGTTAACACTGTTGGACCAAGAAACAAGACATTAAGAGAAGCCATAGTCCTAAAAATTCCATGTCAAGGCACAGGCAAGAAGTGCAGCAAAATCACGTTTGAACAAAAAGAGATACCATCAGTGTTATCCTCTTGGTGCTAATGTCACAGAGCAGTTCCAGACTAACCATGAGCATCCAGCAAACAAGACTATGGGGTACTACAGTAAACTTGATTGAGAAAGAACTGAACCCTTTATGGCAATTATCAATTCATATGCAAAAGATTAAAACTGGCGATCAAAGAAGAGAAAATTAATTTTTATCATATGCAAAGAATACAACTCAGTTTTTGTCATCTTCAGTGGATTAAACTCAATCGCCTTTCCTTTCTTACCCTTCCCAATTTTCATTTTCTTTTTTTTTTTTCATTTAAAAGAAGACGGAAAAAGTAAAGGGACAAATAGCATAAGATCACGGTTGTACCAAGCTGAGTTGCATAGAAACTAATATGAAAAGCAACTCTTTTTCCTCAAACTACAAGCGCTTATGATTGATGTAATAATTCCAATAGAATTTATTATAAATTTTTAACAAAAAAAGAAAGAAATGCAAAATTCAACTAATTCAGATGATAACAAAGCAGATTATGTTTACGGAAATGAGCAAATGAAGGGTAGAAGAACGATTAAAGCATATCCATAACTAATTAATTAGTGGAGAGAAGGAAGACAAAATCAAAGACAATCGAGAGTCCACAGAGAGAGAGAGAATTTAGGGTTTAGACTTTTGAGGAAGAAAGTGAAAGGAAGAGAACATACCTTCCATTACCACAGACAGCGGCTTCCTTGCAGATCTCTCTCTCTCTCTCTCTCTCTCTCTCTCTCTCCCTAATTTCAATGCCGTCCTTTCTTCTTCAGTCCAATGGGACGACCCCGTGTGTTTCTCTGTTTTTTTTTTTTTTAATTTACAATTTGCGAATATTATTAGTTATTACAATAAAATCACGCCAAAGGAGGGAGACAATAATATTATTAGTTTACACTTTTTTTTTCTTCTGGCTATGTTGTTCTTAACTTAGAGTGTATCGTTTGTTTCTTTCGTGAAATAATGACATAATATTTAAAAAAATTAAAATTATTTAATATTTTTAATAAAATTTTTATTTTTATAATGTTTAATTAAGTTTTTTTATTTTTATTTAAATTAAATAAGTTTTTATGATTAATCGTTAATTAAGTATCATCAAACTATTATTTTTTTATTTTTTATCATGTAATAGTGATGTAATAGTAATGAAATATGCTGACATGGTAAAATGGTATTTTGCACCCCTCATCTCAATATGACGTTAACGCTATGTGGTAATAAAATGATAATTGATATTTTGACTAAGGACAAAAAACTTTTGAGTATTATGCCCATATAATTTTTGAGCATTTTTACAATTTTGATTGATAAAATTTTTCAAATTTTAACACTAACAAAAAATATCATTAGTTTTAATGGTAATTTGAACATACAAACAAATTAATCTTTATAGTTTCAAATTATATCTTCTTAACTTTGTGTCTTTTTTAAGAAACTGTGAATTATTCTTATACACTATCATTATATCTCATCTCATCATATCTTATTTTGTAGAAAATATTCAATATATAAGTAAAGAACTAAATTGTTTGATAATAAAATAAAGAATTACATAAAGAGCTATTTATAATAGCCAACTAGACCTAAACTTACTTGATATACCAGTAACATAAATAGCTAATAAAGAAGTATTCTAACGTTAGACTTCATTACAATACAAGTAAAGTAAAAAAATAAGAAAATATTCTCCTTGAGATATTTATAAAATTAATAATTACAGTTCATGTTGACACTCCCTCTCAAGTTGGAGCATGGATATCAATCATGCTCAACTTGTTGATTATACCATGGAACACCTTCCTTGAAATTGCTTTTGTGAGAATTTCAACCAATTGACCTTCAAACTGGACAAATGGAAATTGTATAATTTTTTTGTCAAAGTTCTCCTCAATAAAAAGTCAATCATTTTCAACATATTTGGTGCAGTCATGTTGTATAGGATTTTGTGCAATTTCAATGGCTGTTTTATTATCGCAATAAAGAATCATAGGTTTTGCATATTCAATTCTTAACTATTTAAGAACACTCATAATCCACAATAATTCTCATACACCATGAGCCATACCTTGAAATTCAATTTCTACACTTGATCATGCCATAACTTTCTATTTTTTGCTTTTCCAAGTGATAAGATTATTTTTTACGAAAATAAAATAACCAAATGTGAATCTTTTGGTTGTTTGATCACTTGTCCTGTCAAACTTCATAAATCCTTTAATGTCAAAAACACCATTTTTTGAGAACAATAAATCTTTGCTTGGAGCACTCTTCAAGAATCTTAAGATTCGATATATTGTATTCATATGTTCTTCACTCGGTGCATGCATAAACTAACTTACAATACTTATAACATAAGCTATATCCTATCTAGTCTTGTGTGTGATAAATAAATTAATCTCCCAACCAACCATTGATAACGACTTTTGTCTACTGGAACTTGATCTGGAAATATTCCAAGCTTATGATTCATCTCATGGGTGTGTCTATTAGTTTGTAAGCAATCATTTTAATTCCAGTTAAGAGATCTAGCATATATTTCTATTGTGAAAAGAAAATCCCTTATTTCAATCTAGCAACCTCAATCCCTAAGAAATATTTAAATTGTCCTAGATCCTTTATTTCAAATTTAGCAACCAAAAATTCTCATAATGCTTTCATTTCACATGGGTCATCTCTCGTCAAGATCATATCATCAACATACACAATTAAAGTTGTTACCTTCCCTTTTTTGTGTTTTATAAACAAAGTATGGTTTGAGTTACGTTGCTTATAATCAAATGCATACATTATAGAAAGAAACCTATAAAACCAAGCTCTAAGTGATTGTTTCAGCCTATATAATGATGTTTTCAATTTACAAACTTTCCTTCTACACAAAATACTATGTTTAATTCTTAGTGGTAACTTCATGTAGACTTTTTCCTTTTAAGTCTCCATTGAGAAAAGCATTGTTAACATCAATTGTTATAAAGGCCAATCTTGATTTGCTGCTATAAAGATGAAAATGCGAATTGTATTGATCTTGGCTACTAGTGCAAAAGTCTCTTGATAATCCACCTCATGCCTCTACATATACCTTTTTGCAACTAACCTTACTTTATATTTGTCAATGTTGCCATCTACTTTGAGTTTCAATGTGAATGCCCATCTTCATCCAACGTTTTCTTTCCTTCGAGTAAGGGAATCAATTCCCAAGTGGCATTATTTTGCATAGCCTTTATTTCTTTCTTCATTACCTTGATTCATTTTGGATCTTTTAATGCATCCTGCAAACTACTTGGAATAAAATAGTGGATAATTGATTAATAATGAGTGCGTATGATTCATATAGTTTATGAAAGGACACATAATTGCTAATTGGGTATTTGACCTTGACTTTAAGATTAGGTTTATATTGTTTCTTTGAGACTCCCTTATTTGATCTTTGTGGATATTTAAAACTTATACTTTCTACAGGAAATTATGTTTCATAGGACTCATTACATTTTGGGATTTGGGATTTCATGGGACTCATCAGATATGGGATTTGGAATTACTTGAAGGAGAACATTTTGGGTTGAATCTTCAGCTAATCGCATAATGGGCATGGGCAATTTTGAGGACTCTATGACAGAAGCATATAATTCACTTGCACGAAGAACTAACAACTCATTTTCAATTTCAAGATTATTATCACAACATTACTGAACACTTTTCCCAAAACATTCATCACTTCTTCTAACTCTATAAACTTTTATCCTCCACCACCTTGTTGTAACACATTCTCTTTATTAGAGTTCTCCCTTTGAAGAGAAGGTTTAGAAACTCCTTTTGAACAATAAAGCTCAAATTCACAAAAAGAAACATCCAAGGTTACATATAATTTATAGGTTTAAGGGTCATAGCACCTATATCTTTTCTGAATATTAGAATAGCCAACAAAGACACATTGTTTTATACATGTGTCAAGTTTATTTTGCAAGTTTTGAGGAATGTGAACATATACAATACAACCAAAAAATCATGGTTCAAGATTAGGGAGATGGGGAATTGAAAATAAAGATTGCATTTTTTGTTAACAAGTTTGAAAGCCTATTATTCAAAAAGGTATATGGTTAATAAGATAGGTAATAGATTTTTCAACTTCTCTCTAATAAAATCGAGATATGTTCATGCCAAAGAGAAAAGCATGAACTATTTCCAATAATTGTCTATTCTTTCTCTTTGCTAATCCATTTTGTTGCAGATTATAGGTACAAAAAGTTTGATGACGACTCCTATGGTGGCACAAAAATTCACCAAAAAATCCATCATATTCAATACGATTGTATGTCTTTGTTGATATTCTCTCCAAGCATATGTGTACATCTTTTCCAAATCAAGTTTTGGATCTTTTCGTAAGATTTCTCCATAAACCTGATCAAATTCAAAATCAAGTCCACTTAGAAAAATATAAACTCAAAGCCTAGCCATTGCGAATTGTAATTGGACTACACCTTCAACTATTCCTTTTTGTGAGATAGTCTTGTGATCAATTTTCAGAAAAATAGCGACAAGTTCATTATAGTATTTTGATAATGGTCAACCATTTTTTTTTTAGAGAAAGATCTTTGGTTCAATTTAAAAATACAAGTTTTGTTGGTATATGCCTTTGAGCCAATTGGATTGATCAAGAAATATATATTGTCATTTAATGCATATTTAATCGCATAATTATATGTGATAGAGGTTTTCCTTCATATTAGTTCAATTATAAAGAGTTATTAAGTACTAATTGGATGAAGCCCATGGAACATAAAGGCCTTGCAAGAAAATTGTAAAGTTGTTACAATTATAAGATCACTATGCATCAAAGCCATGTTCCTAAAATTGTTCCTGGTCATTGTATTGTCAAGACAGGGCATTGACAATGCTTAAAGACTGGTACATGTTAAGCCTTCTTACTTAGGAAGTAAGTAATCGATCTCATATATTGAAGCATATAGGATACTTGAGGATAACGTGTAGGTGCTTGTTAAAGAACAAGTTCACTGAACATGGCCAACTATGAGAACTCCATTTGGTATTTCACTCAAGTGTCTATGGAAAATGTTCTCATGTAATAGTCGTGCAACTAGTCCTCAGACTTGAGACACCAAGTCATTTTGTATGGGAATGACATACTTTGATTTCACCCCTACAGATTTGGAAGTAACCAGATGCCTAAACAAGGTGTTTTTGGGTATGCCATGAAGCATGCGAAGGTGGATGAGTGATCAAGAGAGGATTCATCGCCCCAAGTGATATGAAGGGATGTATCTCACTTGTTCTCAATTCTTGATTAACTCATATAAAGTCTTTGGCCAAAGCATGATGAATTTAAGGAAAGCTAGTTTTCTAAATTCATTAGGTTAGTCAAAAATTATGAGAACTAATAGGGAATATCATAAGCAGACACCGAGCCATGCTTAATGATATATTTGAGATATTTGATGAAAGGACCGTATTGCATTGAGAGACTTATCACTGAAGGGCTTTATCAAATTCTTTAATTGACTCTCTAACATTTAGGTGGTCATGATGTATTGCTAGATGTCGCCCATGATCTATAAATATAAATTAATCATCAAATTGATATTTGATTATGATTTATATTTATTGCCAACATGTTAGAAGCCTAATGGGTCACACACGTTAAGTGACATGATTAAGATTAAATAAGGATAATTAATTAAGTTGGACTTAATTAAAAAAGACCAAAATAAAATGAGAAATTAATTAAGTTTTCATATACTTAATTAAATTAAAATACAACTATTGTATTTAGAGTTATAACTTAGTTTGGCTATATAAATATGTTATATTAGCAAACTAAAAACTCTAAGCCAAAAGCCACTTCTCAATCGTTTCATAAAACAAGAAAAGAAAAACAGTTTTTTTTGTCTGACAAAAATAAGATTTGGCAAGAATTTTAGTCCTTTTGTTTTAGAAACAAAACTTGCTAGCACAAGTAAAAATCCTACCTTTGAGAAGGTTTTTTTTAGTCACTATGTGGATTATTGTTAGATGCCAAACACTTGGGTGGCCGAAGATTTGACAAATCCTAAAGGTTAAGAAGCAAAGATTTTGATTTAAGTGGTTTTTTATTACGATATCCAAAGCAAGGTATGTAATTCTTAAACTTATGAGTGTTCATAATAAATTTGAAAGTTACATGAAAATACAAACATTGATCATGTAAGATTCGATTATTTCTCTGATTTAATACTAGCTTATTATTCCACTATGTTATATTATTTTAATTTATTAATTATTTTCATGTTGAGCATGAGGTCGAATCCCAGCAATGGTATCAGAGCCATTGTTTGATGTTTTTGTGTAATAAGCATGCTTGATTCTTGGTGATAATCAATAGGATTGATTTGTATGTTGATTTGGTATATATAAATTTTAAAGGCTTTATTAAAAATTTGTTTTTCTATTTTAATTCAAATCTAGACAACATGTAATTATGTCACGACCCAGAACTCCTAATTTAGCCCATGACAACCGTTGTAAAATCTCAATAGGTATTCATACCCTGAACACCGACCGAAACCTCGTAAGGCTTTTGTATCAGCTTTCTTACCTCTTTTGTGAGCAATCGTTGCTTCATAGGGGTATTTTGATCATTTTTTTAAAAAAATTTTCAAATTTGACCAAAATGTAGTACGTGAGTGGAAAACACATATCTCGTAAATTAAAATAAATTTAAATGTATAAAACACTCTTTTTGAGTAAAATTATAACTATTAAAATGTAATCAAAATATTCAAAAAAATATACTAATTTCTTATAAAACAATTTTTATAGCGTAAAAGCTAATTAAAATCATACATACAATAATATCGGAAATCAGAGTGTGCAATTACATTTACAATGACACGTGAGCCCCCAAATGACCAAAAAGGTATAAACCCATATACCTTTGCTTTCTAAGGATGCAATCTTCGAGATTACTTCTCGACGTGCTCGCCTATTCACAATCTATCTTGAGCCTAAAATATAGATAGGAAGAGGGGTGAGATTATAAAATCCTAATGAGTAAACAGATACCATCTAAATTGTCTAAAGTCGAGTAAAAAGAGACAAATTCAAATTTATTCTTTGTATTACAATTCACCTCATCTTAACTCATTTTAACTGAGTAAAATAGAATCATTTTACTCGAATAATTACTATGGCTTATGAATCTTTCAAAATCCTGACTTAGCTCTTACCAAAATCATTCTCGGGGATACCCCTATAGAGGCATCTGACCGAGACTGCCAAGACTATTCAGTGTCATATACACATGAATATATTTTTATATCTGAAAATCTAGCCATGCCTTGGCATTGGCTAAGTCTCACTCTCACATCGTGGTCTACGTGATGTGCACTCAAATCTTTGCCTCAAGAGACACCCCACACATGGCTCTCCAATCGAGGTAAGGTAAATTTGATTTTGTGCCCCCTCTCTTAGGCTGGCCCACAGAACCTTCCACTGCATGGATTATGGATTATTTTATCTACCACCTTATTTATAAAATCTTAACTAGCATGACATGGCAATTTATTTCAAACTAGCCTCTCAAGGCTGAATACACAATACTTATGATTCTAACACGAAAATCAGTTTAGCCATTCATACTCAAATATTGCTATAAGCCATATAATTTAAAACACAATTTATAACACAAGCAGGCTGTCACGCGAAAATCCCATTAGGCCCACGACAACTTCCGTGACATCTCGATAGGTATTCATACCTCGAATACCGATCGAAACCCCGTAAGGCAATTGTATCAGTTTTCTTACCTCCCTTGTGATCGTCAATTTCTGAACGTCATATTTTAAATGATTACTAGCCACTTTCAAACCAAAGTGAACAGAAAATGATTCTCGACTCACAAGGGCGTTTCAGTCATTTTATCAAAAATTTCAAATCCGAATAATTGCGTGTCAAATACGTGGAAAGTACATATTTCAAAACTAGAAACGCATTTTGTTATATAAAATGTTCATTTTTAAACAAAACAGTAATTATCAAAATATAATAAAAATAAAAGAAAATATTAAATAAAATATTTTAGTTTCTTATAAAACAATATTTATAAAGTATTCGGTAAATAAATTTTTATAGCATAAACACAAAATAAAATAATGTATATTGAAATACAGATAAGTAGAGTACGCAAGTATATTTACAGTGACTGTAGGCCCACGGGTATGCAAAAATAAGGAGGACAGAAACCTACTGCGGATGAGGTTGCAAAAACCAACTGTCGTCTTTCGCAAACACGGCTATTTACAACTAGTCTGGTCCTGAAATGTTAGAAGAGAGAGTGGTGAGTTTACACAACTCAGTGAGTAAACAAATATCTCCTAAAATATCTAAAGACGAGTAATAGGAGACAAAGAAAACCTTTTTATATCAAAGGGTTTCATAACATGAAACCTTATTTAAACCAGTGTGAGTAATTTTAATTTACTCACATAATAACAAATATGATAATAATAATAGGGCTTATGATTTATCAAATTCGTGGCTCGTGCCATGAATTACATACTCGGGGATACCTTGGCCGAGGTATCTAACCGAGTTTGCCAAAGCTGTTTAAATTTATAATTTTTCCAAAAATGCAGCCGATCCTTAACGTTGGCTGAGTTCGCCTTCACGTGGTGGTTTAGTGTGAAGTGAACTCTGTCATACCTCAAAACAACCCTGCACGCCTCTACAATTGAGATAAAAATATATATAGGGGTTTTTACCGTGCCACCTCTATATAGGCTGGTCCACGAAAACCCATATACTGTAGCAGATAATAGTCTACCAATTAAATAAAATTTTATTAGCATGATTGGCAATTTATTCGGTACGAAGCATACAAATTCACATTTTTCAATGTAATTAACCAGTCAGCCAATCGCACTACAGTATCATAAGCCAAGTGAATCAAATAATACTTTACAATAAAATAGGGGTCTCCAATTACTCAAATTTTCAAATAAATCATAAAATCTTCAATTCAATTTATAAAAATTAAACTTATTGTAGAAATTCAATTTATTTAGAAAAATTTACATTTTTCTCATAAAATAGGTATTTCACCATTCAATTAATTTGATCATAAAATCATCAAATTTAATAAAAATTACTTTAAATAAATAAGGCGATAAATAATTTACTCACAGTTTTCGAAAGTTCGAATTTTCGGGTGTACTCGCACTAGTGGTCCTCAAGCGCGATCTCTTTACCTTTTTCGGAAGTCTCACCAGCTTAACACATAATAAAATTGAAGAATTTACTATATTGCCCCTAAGTTAATATAAACTAATTTAAATTACTAATGCATGATATGAAATGAAAAATTCGTCCGAATCTCGTTTAACCGCGTTATCGACTAAATTCGATCGATTTCTCGATTAAATGACGATTGTGTCCAAATCACTTCCAATTTGCTTCATTTCTCCTCTAATATCTTAATTCACCAATCACATTTCAAATAAATTAATTTCAGCTTTAAAATCCTTCAATTTCTTCATGGAAAAATTCGGTCATTATGGTGCACTAACACCGTAATTTTTCCTAGTCACATTTCTCACTTAATTCTTCATTTTTCTAAGCCATTTTCCTTGAAATACAAACAATCCCTCATTGATATTCAACCCTCATGGTTCGACCAATGAAAAACCCTAGAGAAATTGAATATGTTTCTTGTAATTTTGTTCATAACCATGCTTAACTATCACCAAACATCAACATAACTAAAATCAAACAATTTCCATTATCAAATCTCTCTCATACCCATTCAGCCTTCCTCGTTTCAGCATGATAACTCAATATTCAACCATGAAAAATAAGAACTAAAGCATGGGTAAACTAGGTTTAAAGCAAAACTAAAGAAATTTTACCTTTACTTTGCTTGATCTTTGAAAAACCCTTGAAATCTCTTGATTTTTGGCTAGGTTTTGTGTTTTTCCCCTTTGTTTCCTTTCCTTTCCCTTCAATTCTGGTTCATGCTGACTTTGGTGAGAGAAAATGAAGGTTATAAGCTGATTTTTATGGTTTAATAATAAAATATTAAAACTTGGCACATGGCATAAAGCCATTGGTCTATTATTTTAATTTTTTGACTTTTTCTACTTAATTTTCCACTACAAATATTTTCATATTTATCCATTTTATTGTCAAACAAAATCCTTGATTTTGGACAAATTTTGGTGGTGGAAATTACCGTTTTGCCCCTAGTAATGTAAAATTACCGTTTTGCCCCTATACTCCAAATATACCGAGAATTGAAAATCTTTCACGACTAAACCTCATATTTTACTCCAAATAATTATTAGTGATCATTTGTGATCAAAATCTTTGTGAAAAATCTCCATTTTGCCCTTAAATGGAAAAATGATCGTTTTGCCCCTAACTGGTCAATTTTCCCGATTAATTTCAAATTGGCCATTGAACTCTGAATTACTGTTTCGAGTAATCCTTGGACTATGAAATTCCTTATTTCACTTTAAAAATCACTATTTTATTAGTTCGAGGTATAAATTAACTTATCTGTACTTCTAAATATAATATCGACTTTTATCGAATCTACCGAACCATTCAGATATGCAAGCATGATGTCACATATATAAATGTCATGTCAGATAATTTAGAGTCGGGCTTGACACAGGTAGTCTCCAATTACTCTAATTTTCAAACCAATTGTTCAATTTTCAAGCTGATTTATAAAAATTTAATTTATTTTATAAAACCAATTTATTTCATAAATTTCACAATTTTCTCATAAAATAGGTATTTCACCAAATAAAATGATTTTTCATAAACTCATCAAATTTAATAAAACCTACTCTAAATAATAAAGACGATAATAAGTTTACTCACCGTATTAGGAGTAGAAATACTCATACTTTCGGTTTCCACTATACTGAATTTTTCCCGCGTCCCGGGGACTCACCACTTATACATAATTTTTGATACATTTTTAATTATTTGTGTTAAACCACAATAAATGATTTCACGCTCTACATGATGCATGGAAATGAGATAAAAATGGTTCTAAAAGTCGTTTAATCATGGTGTTCGATCGACTCGCCTACACACTGTCTAAATTACTAAAATCCTCAATGAAACTCCGATTTGACCCATTTCAATTTCTAATAGTCCCATATATCCACAATACTCAATTACTACAAATGTGGGTCAGTGTATCAGTCTTAGACCACAAATTACGTTTTTACCCCTATTAGGTAAAATTCTCATTTTTGTACTAAAAATTCTCATTTAATTTCTAACCTCACCAAACATCAATTATCACCAAAATAGCATGAAATATCATCAATTTCAGCATGAATTCTCCCCTAGGGAATTCAGCCTAAATGGATTGAATGAAGAACATATTGTGTTCTTGCCGATTTTCACACCATTTGTCATTAACCGATTTAAACATTAACATTCTTAATTCTCTCACCATAATTAATCAATTTCAAAACCATCTCACTTGAAATGAAATCATTTCATTTCACAAACACATCCTAAGGCATTCGGTCATTGAAAATTCATGGGGAAAATCAATTTTTTTCTTGCTGTTTTGCTTACTAACATGCTAAACTATCTCTAAACACTAACATACCTAAAAATCTAACCAATCCAAGATCATTCTCTCTCCATACCCATTTTTTCAGAATTGAATTCATCATGAAATCATGCTTCTCAACCATAGAAAATGAAAAGAAATGCATGAGTATTGTAGATCTTAGGTAAAAGTGAAGAAATTTTACCTTTTTCACTTGATTTTCCTTGAAAATCACACTTTTTCTTGAATTTTTTGCACCTAGGGTTTATGTTTTTATTTTCTTTCCTTTTCTTCTCTTCTTTCCTCTCTTGGCCGAATATAATGAGAGAGAAATGGGCTGATTTATGCTATTTTATAAAGAAATAATAAAATATTAAAAGTATGCCACATGGCATTTTTCTATTGGCTCAAATTTTAAATATTTGACTTTTATCCATTAACTATCCACCACACATTTATCATATTTATCCTATTCCATGCTGAATAAAATCCCTTGGTCTTGACGAGTGCTGGGGTGAACAATTTACCGATTTGCCCCCGAGGTGGAAAAATTATGATTTTGCCCTTATACTCCAAAAAGTACCGGAATTGTATTTTTTTTTCACTTTTCAACCTCAAATAACATTTCAATTGATCAATCTTAATCAAATGGGACTAAAATCTTTTCTAAAAATTCTTGTTTTGTCCTTTAGTGGTAAAATTACCGTTTTACCCTTGTGCTCTAAAAATATCGAGAATTAAAATTTTTATTGCTAAATCTCATATTATACTTCAATTGATCATATTATGCTTCAAATGATTAATCTTGGTCAAAATTCTCATAAAACAACCAAATTTAAATTTTTGGTGATAAAATGACCATTTTGCCCTTAATCGGTTAATTTTCCCGATTGACTCCAAACCGGACCTCGAACTCCGAATTATCATTTTATGTTATCCTTGGACTGTGAAATCCTCAATTTCACTCTTAAAATCTTTATTTGAACTTATTCGAGGTTTAAATCATCTCAGTTATACTTCTAAGTACAATACTGGCTTTTAAATACTTTTTCGGGCTGTTCAAATATACAATCACTCTATTAGTCACATGTATAACATGGTCGATATTTTAGGGCTGGGCTTGACAGCACTACCCCCCTTAAAATAAATTTTGTCCTCAAAATTTCACTTACATAACTTAAAGAATCAATGGGGTATTGTCTTCCATTATTTCTACATACTCAATCTTTATCTCACAGTGATGAATTGTTAATCTTTTTAATCATATTAGTCCATTTCATACTGTTTAACCATGTTATAGATTGTATTTCCTTGATATCATCCTCTTGACTATTTCTAGAGTCTCTTATGTCCACATAGTTCAATTTCTGATAAAGTTTCTTATCACTGTGCCATCCACATAACTCATTATCCATTAAGTTTGAATCTTAATTCTCTAAAAACCATTCTTCACTTTAGTTGATCACAATATCAACCCTACATATGTATATATGCCTTATAATCCCATTAATGCTTCAAAGATTTATCTTGATTTGATAATTGCATATGATGCAATATCACAATTCCTTATAGTCATCCCTTTGTCCTCAATCATCTTCCATGCCTCTATATTGCTTTGTATCTTTCTTTTATGCCGGCATTAATTTGTTACTTAAGATTCAATTTCATTTGAACCTTGTATACCTCAAGCATTTTTTTGAGTTCTAATTTCTACAATATAATAGGAAATTCTTACGGCAATATTTCATATAAACTCATAAACTATATTATTCTTGAAACCTTTATTTACATTCTCATTACTTAGTATTTACATCTCCTATTACTATCTCACACCTTCATCTAACTTTTCACTCACTTCCTCCGGGTTGGTCTCGTACTTCATCTTTCGCTATAGCGAAAATTCTTGTTGAAGAATGAGTCTGTGATCTAAAAGGTGGTTATACCGGGGTGTTGCTACCCATTTCAGACCGTACAGCTACCCTTTTCCTTGGGTGTACTTCAGAGGAATCTCTTCTTTGCATATCAGTATGAGTTGATGGAGATGGGGCAGCTACAGTAGCCTGTCCTAGCTGTGGGCAATTACTCCTAATATGACCTAGCTGACCACAATGATAACATCGTACCGGCCCCCTGCACAACCCAACATGATAATTCCCACACGTTCTGCATCTATAAAAACTTTTGGATCTCTTCCCAGAAACAGTCTTCTCAAACCCACTAATCTCGGAGGTCTTTGCCGTGTTTGTGAAAACGAGGGTTGGGAAGATGTTACTAGATCAAAAGTAGTACTTCCTGAAGCATGTGAGTCTCTGCCTCTTTTCGATGGCTGACTAGAGGATACACTCGGGTTCCTCATCTTTACAATTTCAGCTCACATTCTCTTATTTTCATTTGCGAGCTTTTCGGCCCTTAAAGCTATCTGTACTACCTCCTTGTGGGCTCCTTACCAGTCACTGTCATTTTGTCTTTAATCTCATTTCAGAGCCCTTCTTCAAAGTAGTTGTCCTGATCTTGTTCAGTTTTCACTAAGTCAAGCACATAAGACATTAGCTCGTTAAATTGAGCCTCATACTCCTCTATCGTCAAATTTCCCTGTTTCAAATCCAGAAATTTTCTCTTCTTCTCTTTTTAATGAAAACGTGTATAGTACTGATCATTAAATTCTCTGAGAAAGTCTGACCAGGTAAGAGGAGTAGTGGAACGGGACTTCACTGAATTCCACCAAGTACGAGCTCTCTTCTCCAATAACCGGGTGGCCACCATCAACTTCATATTATCTTCTATTCTCATATTAGCAAGTGTCTCTGAAACCTGATTGATCCAATCCTTGGCTGCGGTGGCATCCAACTCACCCGTAAAAGACACGCAACCAAGTTGTCTAGCCTCATTCAGTTTCTTAGAAATAGATACATCATGTACCGACTGAACCGAAAGAATAGCTAGAGACACTATAGGTGGGACCTGACCAGTCTGAGCTTGACCAGCCATTGCGGTAAGAAAAGCTGCCAATGCTTGTGCCATCTCAAGAGGCATGACAGGAATACCAGTAGGTGGCGGAGGAAGTGGATGTGGAGGACTCTCTACCTGCTCAGCAGCAAGTGCTGCTCGATACGTGGATGCAGCTGGCTCCTTCTCTATTGCCTCTCGCTGACGAGGTTGGGAACGACCCCTTCCTCTATCGGTTGATCAAGTAACAGACGGGTATTTGCGTCTAGGAGGCATAGTAATCTATAGAGAAAAATAACATAGGTTTAGGCAATCTTAAATTCTATATGTAAATGCATCCTATTCAGTCTAACTTGACTTAACCTAACTCGGGCCACGCAGTGTCGTTGTAGATTTCTTAAAACAACTTTAAAACCAAAACCATGCTCTGATACCAATTGAATTGTCATGACCCGGAACTCCCAATCGAGCTTGTGGCAATCGCTACGAAATCTCGATAGGTATTCATACCCCGAGCACCGACCGAAACCTCGCAAGGTTTTTGTATCAGCTTTCTTACCTCGTCTATGAGCAATCGTCGCCTCACAGGGGTATTTTGGTCATTTTTTTTCTCAAAAATTTCAAACTTGACCAAAATGTAGTATGTGAGTGGAAAACACATATTTTGTAAATTAAATAAATTTAAATGTATAAAACACTCTTTTTGAGTAAAATTATAACTATTAAAATGTAATAAAAATATTCAAGAAAATATACTAATTTCTTATAAAACAATTTTTATAGCGTAAAAGCTAATTAAAATCATACGTACAATAATATCGGAAATCAGAGTGTGCAATTATATTTACAATGACACGTGGGCCCCCAAATAACCAAAAAGATATAAACCCATATACCTTTGCTTTCTAAGGATGCAATCTTCGAGATTACTTCTCGACGTGCTCGCCTATTCACAATCTATCTTGAGCTTGAAATATGGATAGGAAGATGGGTGAGATTATAAAATCCCAATGAGTAAACAGATACCATCTAAATTGTTTAAAGTCTAGTAAAAGGAGACAAATTCAAATTTATTCTTTGTATTACAATTCACCCCATCTTAACTCATTTTAACTGAGTAAAATAAAATCATTTTACTCGAATAATTACTATGGCTTATCAATCTTTCAAAATCCTGACTTGGCTCTTGCCAAAATCATTCTCGGGATACCCCTACAGAGGCATCTGACCGAGACTGTCAAGACTATTCAGTGTCATATACATATGAATATATTTTTATATTTGAAAATCTAGCCATGCCTTGGCGTTGGCTGAGTCTCACTCTCAAGCGATGGTCCACGTGATGTGCACTCAAATCTTTACCTCCAAAGACACCTCACACATGGCTCTCTGATCGGGGTAAGGTAAATCTGATTCTATGCCCCCTCTCTTAGGCTGGCCCACAGAACCTTCCACTGTAGGGATTATGGATTATTTTATCTACCACTTTATTTATAAAATCTTAACTAGCATGACATGACAATTTATTTCAAACTAGCTTCTCAAGGCTGAATACACAATACTTGTGATTCTAACATGAAAATCAGTTTAGCCATTCATGCTCAAATATTGCTATAAGCCATATAATTTAAAACACAATTTATAACACAAGCAGGCAGTCTCCAATTACTCTAATTTCCAAACCAATTATTCAATTTTCAAGCCGATTTATAAAAATTTAATTTATTTTATAAAACCAATTTATTTCATAAATTTCATAATTTATTCATAAAATAGGTATTTCACCAAGTAAAATGATTTTTCATAAACTCATCAAATTTAATAAAATCTACTCTAGATAATAAAGATGATAATAAGTTTACTCACCATATTACGAGTAGAAATACTCTTACTTTCGGTTTCCACTATATTGAATTTTTCTCGTGTCCGGGGGACTTACCACCTATTTATAATTTTTGACACATTTTCAATTATTTATGTCAAACCACAATAAATGATTTCAGGCTCTACATGATGCATGGAAATGAGATAAAAATGGTTCAGATAGTCATTTAATCACGGTGTCTGATCGACTCGCCTACACACTGTCTAAATTACTAAAATCCTCAATTGAACTCCGATTTCACCCATTTCAATTTCTAATAGTCCAATTATATCCACAATACTCAATTACTGTAAATGTGGGTCAGTGTATCAGTCTTAGATTAGAAATTACGTTTTTACCCCTATTAGGTAAAATTCCCATTTTTACACAAAAAATTCCCATTTAATTTCTAACCTCACCAAACATCAATTATCACCAAAATAGCATGAAATATCATCAATTTTAGCATGAATTCTCCCATAGAAAATTCAGCCTAAATGGGTTAAATGAAGAACATATTGTGTTCTTGCTGATTTTCACACCATTTGTCATTAACCGATTTAAACATTAACATTCTTAATTCTCTCACCATAATTAATCAATTTCAAAATCATCTCACTTGAAATGAAAGCATTTCATTTCACACACACATCCTAAGGCATTCAGTCATTGAAAATTCATGGGGAAAATCAATTTTTTTCTTGTTGTTTTGCTTACTAACATGCTAAACTATCTCTAAACACTAACATACCTAAAAATTCAACCAATCCAAGATCATTCTCTCTCCATACCCATTTTTTTCAGAATTGAATTCATCATGAAATCATGCTTCTCAATCATAGAAAATGAAAAGAAATGCATGAGTATTTTAGATCTTAGGTAAAAGTGAAGAAATTTTACCTTTTTCACTTGATTTTCTTTGAAAATCACAATTTTTCTTGAATTTTTTGCACCTAGGGTTTATGTTTTTATTTTCTATCCTTTTCTTCTCTTCTTTCCTCTCTTGGCCGAATATGATGAGAGAGAAATGGGCTAATTTATGCTATTTTATAAAGAAATAATAAAATATTAAAAGTATGCCACATGTCATTTTTCTATTGGCTCAAATTTTAAATATTTGACTTTTATCCATTAATTCTCCACCACACATTTATCATATTTATCCCATTCCATGCTGAATAAAATCCATTGGTCTTGACAAGTGCTGAGGTAAAAAATTTACCGATTTGCCCCCAAGTAGAAAAATTATGATTTTGCCCCTATACTCCAAAAAGTACCAGAATTGCATTTTTTTCACTTTTCAACCTCAAATAATATTTCAATTGATCAATCTTAATTAAATGGGGTCAAAATCTTTTTTAAAAATTTCTGTTTTGTCTTTTAGTGGTAAAATTACCGTTTTACCCTTGTGCTCTAAAAATATCGAGAATTAAAATTTTCATTGCTAAATCTCATATTATACTTCAATTGATCATATTATGCTTCAAATGATTAATCTTGGTCAAAATTCTCATCAAACAACCAAATTTAAATTTTTGGTGGCAAAATGACCATTTTACCCATAATCGGTTAATTTTCCCGTTTGACTCCAAACCGGACCTTGAACTCCAAATTGCCATTTTAAGTTATCCCTAAACTGTGAAATCCTCAATTTCACTCTTAAAATCCTTATTTGAACTTGTTCGAGGCTTAAATCATCTTAGTTGTACTTTTAAGTGCAATACCGGCTTTTAAATACTTTTTCGGGCTATTCAAATATACAATCACTTTATCAGTCACATGTATAACTTGGCCGATATTTTAGGGCTGGGCTTGACAATTTAATTCATTAAAACATGTTTTAAAAGGTTTAAAATCATGCTTAGTTGAAGAATTAATGAATGGATTAAAGGCTTATGAAGCCAAGTTAAAACCAAATAGTTTGGAAGTGTTTTGGAGACTAATGTGCCGATTAATTGTTACTAACATTGGGTAAGTGTTATAAGCAGTGTTTAATTGTTAAAAATTAGTTTTATCAAGTTAAATTACTGTATGTTTCGGCTAAACTTGATTTAGTATGAAAAAGGTTCATAAAATCATGTTTTCGAGTTCCAAAACAATAAGATTCAATGTAAAAAATTTTGGATAGCTGTGATCGATTTTGGTGGCTTAATTCTTCATAATTTTGTGTCTAATTGTTAAACACACTTGTTGGAAATTTTCAGTAGCTTTGTCATGAGTTTGACTCATGATTTATGGAGTTTTAAGAGCACTTAAATATCATATGTTTTAATTTTGGGTGATCCATAAAAATAGGAAATTGTTTCCTATTTTAAAAGTAATTCCTAAAATTAAGGATAGAATTTTAATTTTGGGTGATTCATAAAAATAGGAAATTGTTTCCTACTTTAAAAGAAATTCCTAAAATTAAGGATAATATTTTAATTTAGAAAATTCAGAGGAAATAGTTTTCTACTTCAAAAGAAATTCCTAGAGTTATGTGATAGCATTGAACTTTTCTTAAAAATTTTGATTTGACTATAAGTTTCTAAAAATTTGTTAAGTCACCATTTAGGTAACTTGAACAACATACAATTTAGAAAACTAAACCATGTTCTAAATGTTAGAAATTAAAATGTTGTCTTAGATATATTTTAGGAAGTTTACCTAAAAAAAAAAAAAGAGTTTCCAAGATTAAAAGGAGTTTTAATTATGGAAAGAATTAAAATGGAAAATCTTAAAAAGGAAAGTTTTATTTCAATGAATTTCTAATAAAAAATAAGGAGTAAAATGTTTACTTTGAGTGTTTTGAAAATAAAAATTTCTTAAGCACTAAATTGAAATAAAACAATACCAAATAATTTGAGTTTAGCACTTTAAGTGAATTAATTGATGCTTTCTCAAATAACACACAAGATCACCAAGTGATATTGAGCTTGCATTTATTTCTATGCTTTTGATTATGATTATAAAGCATGAGGATGATTATGGACTTAGACCTTAGAAGATTAGGTCATGGATGGTTAAATTTATTTCTTATGGTATTTATTTTAAAATAGAGTCTGCGCACCCTACCTTATTTCTATTTTCTTTAGCTTGTAAAATTCTTTTCTCACTTAACTCCCCTTAGATGTAACTCAAGGTTTTTTGATTATAAAATGTAATTAGTTACATCAGAGTGTAAAAATAGGGTTAGATAGAAAAAGTTTTGTAACTTGAAGATGGAGTTCCAATGGATCCATAGCGATTCAAGGAGATTACAAAGCAAAGCTTGAAGACGATGTTTGTGTAAATCCCCTAGGAATTTGACTAACTAATTTCCTTAATGACTCAAGGGAATTAGAATTAATAAAGTCCATAATCATCCTAGTAGTTGGCATGAGATAGATTTATTTTTCAGTATATATATATGATATATGTGAAATGCGATAAATGCTATGCATGGCAACAATGCCAAATCAATGAGACCTTAATTAATGAATTAATAAATAAAATCTCTCATTAAAATATTGTGTCAAAAGTTGTCTTCCACCATATAACAAGATAACCAGGCTGTTTTTTTTAATTGGAGGCTTGTTGAGTCACTCAAGGCCAAACTTTTACACGAGTACGTTTGAGTTATTGGTGGGTCTAACTCAACTAGTACCATGTTGTTCGGATGTGTCACACATGACCACATAGTATTAGAGGCATAGTTAGGCAAAATATATATGATATATTTAGACAAAAAATTGTCACCTAACTGATCTAAGAGCTGTATAAGATACAATTGGTAAGCTAAGTTACCTACCTAATTAGTTTCATTATGACTTGTTGAGTCACTCAAGGTCATGGTGGGATGAAAAGGGTCCTAACTCAATAAGAAGTTTAAAGGTTAAATTTCTCAAAATAGTAGAGGAGGGCTATTATTTTGATAAAATATTGAGAATAATCATAAAAGATTTTAAAACCTTATCTTTATGATTATATAATTTGTGTTAATGACAAATAATCATTTATGTTGATTTATATAAGATATAAATCTATCATGGCGAATAGTTTGTCACTTAGAAGCATAATTGATGCAAACAAGTTGACAGGCCCAAGTTTCATTGACTAGTTTCATAATATTAAGATTGTCTTGAAATAAGAGAAAAAGGCTTATGTCCTAGATGGTCCTGTTCCCGATGAACCTAGCAATGATGCTACAAATGAGGAAAATGAGGCCTATAGAGTTTATATGGATGATCTAGATCAAGCCACATCTGTAATGTTAGCTAATATGGCTCTAGATCTTCAAAAGCAACATGAAGCTATGAATGCTTAGGATATTATCCTAAACCTTAGAGAAATGTTCGATAAGGAAAGTCGCACAGAGAGATTTGAAATTTCAAGGGAATTGTTCCGATGTAAGATGTTTGAAGGAAGCCCAGTAAGGCCTCATGTGCTTAAGATGATATGATATATCACTCGACTTGAGCAGTTAGGTTGGGTTATGGACCATGATTTGAGCATAGACTTTATACTTTATTGTTTACCAGAGAGCTATTCACAGTTTGTGTTGAACTTCAACATGAACAAGATTGAGGTAACTCTTTCAGGCTTATTGAATATGCTCACACAAGCTAAGAACACCATTGTGAAGGAGAAACCTTCAGTTCATCTTGTCTCTTCTGAGAAAAATAAAAAAATAAGAAAAGAAAATTTTCTAAGAAAGACAAGGATGAAAAGGCATCAACTTTAAAAGGTATAAAGCCTACTAGAGGAGTGAAGAAGGACAAGGATAATGACAAATGCCATTTCTGTGGCAAACTAGGGCATTGGAGGTGCAATTGCAAGGATTATCTTGAATCCATCAAAGGGAAGAAACAAAAGGAAGCTTCCACATCATGTATAAATCATATGATGATTTATTTTTCACTACTTGGTATATGATACCTTACTCTTTATTAATGGTTTAATATATATGACATATTGAAGGAACTAATGACAAGGAGCAGTGAAGAATAGCATCATGAAGGGAATAACTTTAGTTGATGGTGATCAAGCTTGTCGACCTAGATTAGATTGTGGAATAATAAATAATCTTAGAATATTGAATGTTTTCATGACATGATTGTTAAGAAGAGATGCCTTTGGTTTTGGGCCTATGGCTAAATATTTATTTTATGTTTAGGAAACATAGATTTATATTTTGCTAGCATGAGATGCTTAGCTTATATATATTTATATTGTCACGACCCGGTACTCCTTTCGAGCCCGTGACAACCGTCGTGACGTCCCGATAGGCACTCATTACCTGGAATGCCAACCGGAACTCCGTAAGGCTTACATATCAATTTTCTTATCTCCCTTGTGAGCAATCGTTGCCAAATATCATGTTTTAAAGGTTTATAAGTCATTTCCAACTTTAAAAGATAGAAAAATAATTTTTGCCTCATAAGGACATTTTCGTAATTTTTCTTTAAAAATTTCGAAACTAGCTAAAAATGTAGTACATAAGTAGAAAACACATATTTCATAATCATAAATATGTTTTGCTACCTAAAACGTCCATTTAAAACGAAATCGTAACTATTAGAATAAAATCAAAATATTTAATAAAATATTCTATTTTCTTATAAAACAATTTTTATAGAAAGCTGCGTAAATAATTTTTGGGACGTAAAAGCAAAATAAATTCATACATATAGTAGTAAAGTTAACCAGAGTATGCAGTTAAATTTACAATGACACGTGGGCCCTCGAACCACAAAATTGAACTAAGTTTGTGAGTCGGTAAACCTTTGATTTCCAAGGTTGCAACTCCAAAATTTGTCTCTTGATGATATCAGCTAACTACTGACTATCCTGAGCTTGAAATGTGAGGAATGAGGGTGGTGAGATTATATAATCCAGTGAGTAAACAAACATCATCAAAAATATCTAAAGTCGAGTAAATGGAGACAAATTCAAATTCATTCTTCGTATTACAATTCATCTTATCTTAACTCATTTCAATCGAGTAAAATAGAATCGTTTTACTCGAATAATTAATATGAATATTCAATTTACTCAAATAATCAACTTGGCTTATGAATTTATGATAACTTGGTTCTTGCCAAAATCATTCTCGGGGATACCCCGGCCGAGGCATCTGACCGAGACCGCCGAGGCTATTAAATGTCATATACACATGAACATATTTTTACATCTAAATACATAGCCATTCTTTGGCGTTGGCTGAGTCTCACTCTCACATGGTGGTCCATGTGAGGTGCACTCAAACTTTACCTCAAGAGACACCCTCCCCACACGGCTCTCCAATCGAGATAAGATATAACTGATTTTGTACCCCTTCTCATAGGCCGATCCACAGAACCTTCCATTGTAGGGATTATTTTATCTACCACTAGATTCATAAAATTTCAACCGCATGGCATGGTAATTTATTACTACTTAGCCTCTCAAGGCTGAATACACAGTACATATAGTTCCAACACAAATGCTAGTCAGCCATTTATACTCACATATTGCCATAAACCATTCAATTTAAACACAATTTATAACACAACAAATAGACAATCTCCAATTACTCTATTTTCCAAAATCATCATTTAATTTCTGGAAAATTCATAAAATTCATTTCATTAAATCACATTTTGTTTATAAAGCATAAAGATTTTTCCATCTAAAGTCATTTTCTATAAATCACAAAATCGGATAAAAACCTACTTTAGATAATTAAGATGATAGTAAGGTTACTCACAGTATCAGGAGTTGATATACTCCTAGTCACAATTTTTGGGTACAATATCTGTACTCTTACCAAATGTCTCACCACCTATCCACAACACATGACACATAATTCAATATATTGTGTCATATCATAATAAATCTATTTCAGGCTCTATTCAAATGCTTGAAATGGGATGCAATTTGCTCGGGTAATTATCTAAATATGGTGTTCTACTTAAGTCCAATTGTGAATCTAAATAAAATGGTATTGGCCTAATTCGATTTATCACCCGGTTAATTGGCCAATACATCCAATTCAACTCCAATCAATTCCATTTTTCTTCCATCACTCCAATTCATCAAATACTAGTCAATTATCATAAAATGTTGCAAAATCACCCTCACATTCCATTTTGGCAATATTCGGCCATGGTGGTTCACTGTCACGACCTAATTTCACGGGCCGTGATCGGCAAATGGACCCACTAAGCATAGCTCACCAAGCCCAAGCAAGCCTATTTTCCTTCACTTTACTCCACGTATGATTGTGTGAGGCATCCACACACAATGCACCCAGTGCACACAAAGCTAACTCATAATGGCATTATCAATAAAATATGCATATACATACTGTTCAAGCATGTAACTTGATAATGTACATTGCATGTACATATTCATAATACAAAAGACCCATGACTTCCAGCGAAGAATTTACAATAAAAGGGATAAGTTGCTACTGAATGCCCACCTTCAACCTAGGAAACACATTATGGGGACTCCTCGATCTAGGGTCCAACAGTCTCCTGCTCTGAAAATATGAATTTTTAAAACTATGAGTACGAAACTCAATGAGTGAAAATTTGATGGGAACAATCAATAATATCCAAGAAAGATTTAAAAACATGATGCACACATTTGGAACAAAACCATTTTGATCCAATTTGGTATCAAACCCCTTCCCTCAACTTAAATCAATTTACAATGAGAGAGAGTTCTCAAGTTAACACATGTACACATACATAAACAAAATCACGCATGATTACATCCACCACACCCTTTTTTTTTAACTTTACCACTCTGATGCACTTCAACTTACACCTCATTCTAGCATGCGCACTGCACTACTCCGCACATGCACGGTCGTAATCATCACCACGATATCAGTCAACCGGTATGCGTACTACACTACTCCGCACATACACGGTGATAATCCTCATATCATTGTCACTCAACCGGCATGCGCATTGCACTACTTCGCACATGCACGATTACATAAATTTCACAAATTTCTTAACAATACATAATAGTATTGCATAAAAATACACAGATCAATCACAGTCAAATTTCACATCACAGAAATATTTCACTAAAGGCTTGTTCCCGAGATTCATTTTTTAAAATAGGAATTAGATATAATCATTCACGCATTTCATTTCAACTTAATTAGAATTCCCAAATAAATTTTGAAATGCAAGTTCACTCACCTCGTCAAGAGTGTAAAATACTCATATTTTCGAGTTCCACAATACTGAATTTTTTCTCGCTTCTAAGGGACCCACTACCTATACCAAAATTTTGACACATTTTCAAATATTTGTGTCAAACTACTATAAATTATTTTAGGCTCTATATGATGCATGGAAATGAGGCAAAAATGGTTTGGACAGTCGTTTAATTACGATGTTCGACCAATTTGCCTATGCCCAACCTAATTTGCTAAAACCCTCAATTTAACTCCGATTTGACCCATTTCAATTTCTAACAATCTAATTATATCCACATTACTCAATGACAGCGAACACGGGTCAGTTTATCAGTCTTAGACTGTAATTTACGCTTTTACTCGTATTAGGTAAAAATTTCAACTTTTGCACTAAAAATTTCCCCATTTAATTTCTACCTTCATAATTCATAAAATATTACCAAAATGCCTTAAAATCTCGTCAATTTCCTCAATTTTCAGCAACCAATTTCTCTTCAAAAATTTGGCTAAAAATGGTGCACTAATATCGAAATTTTCTGATTTAATTTTTTTCTCTCCATAATTGATCAATTTCAAACCCATTTCATTTGAAATAAAATCATTTCATTTCACACACATATCCTAAGGCATTCGGTCATGGAAAATTGGTGGGGAAAATGGATTCTTTTCTTGTTGTTTTGTTTCTAGACATGCTTAACTATCACTAAACATCAACATAACTAAAAATCAAATTATTTCCATTATCAAATCTCTCCCATACCCATTTGGCCTTCACAATTTCAGCATGATAATTCAATATTCAGCCATGGAAAATGAGAAGTAAAGCATGGGTACGCTAGGTTTCAAGGAAAACTAAAGAAATTTTACCTTTATGTTGCTTGATCTTTGAAAAATCCTTGAAATCTCTTGATTTCTTGGCTAAATTTTTGTTTTTCCCCTTTGTTTTCTTTTCTTCCCCTTTGATTCTGGTTTAGGCTGACTTTGGTGAGAGAAAATGTGGCTTATAAGCTGATTTTTATAGTTTAATAATAAAATATAATGACTTGCCACATGTCATCACCTAATTTGTCCAAAATTTTAATTATTTGACTTTTATCCTTTAATTCTCCACCACATATTTCTCATATTCATTCTATTCCATGCTGAATAAAATCCCTTGGTCTTGACAAGTGCTGGGGTGAAAAATTTACCGATTTGCCCCCGGGGTAGAGCAATTACGATTTTACCCTTATACTCCGAAATGTATCGAAATTACATTTTTCCCACTTTTCAACCTCAAATAACACTCCAATTGATCAATCTTAATCAAATGTGGTCAAAATCTTTTCTAAAAATTCTCGTTTTGTCCTTTAGTGGTAAAATTATCATTTTACCCTTGTGCTCCAAAAATACCGAGAAATTAAATTTATCACTGCTAAACTTCATATTATGCTCTGAGTAATCATATTATACTTCAATGATTAATCTTGGTCAAATGTGATCAAATTCTTTTATAAAAATCTCCATTTTGTCCTTAAATGACGAAATGATCGTTTTGCCCCAATCGGTCAATTTTCTCGATTGACTCCAAACCGGACCTCAAACTCCGAATCACTGTTTTAAATCATTCTGTGGGTTTTAGAATTCTCAAATTCCTCTTCGAATTTCTATTTGAACTAGTTCTAGACTCGATTTAACTTGGTTGTACCACTTGGTACAATATTGTCTTTTAATGAGCTTGACAGGATCTCACATTCATTAACACTAAAATTTTTCAAACTAAATTCTTACAGCATAAATCATTATTTTCCTATCAAATCACTTGCATTAAAATAAATTCCACCATCAATAAACCACATTGAAAATTTGGCCAATGAAGGTGATGTAAGAACATAAATTTTTTTTTCTTGCTTGCATTCCATTCCACACATCACCAAACCACCAAAAACACTTGAATATCATGTAACCCATTCAAATTCATCATCAAACCCTCACTCTATATATTCGGCTATTAAGGGATTCATGAAGAAAATGTGTTTTTCATGCTTAATTTTCATGGTACATATCATTAAACACATAAAAACACTTGGATATATTGAAATCTAACCAACATCATCATCAAATCTCTTTCTATATATTCGGCCAGCAAAGGGATTCATCATGAAATCATGAATTTCAATCATGAAAAATAAGAAAGAGTGCTTAGGAATGAAAGATCTCAAGCTAGAATTGAAAAATCTTACCTTTTCACTTGTTTTCTTGAATTTTTCACACTTTTTCTTCAATTTTTTCCTCCTAGGGTTTCTTTTCTTTGTTTCCCTCTTTTGTTCTTGTTTGGCCGACCATGATGAAGAGAATGGGATGGTGTGGGTTGATTTTTATAGCTAAATAGTAAAATAATCTAAACTTGCCACATGCCATTTTATTATTGGTCTATAATTTAAATACTTATCCTTTAATCTTTAATTCACCACCACATAAAACACTTTAATTCTCCTCCACATAAATTGTTAATGGATGAATTCTATGAACATGACAAGTATTGGTGGTGTAAAATTACCATTTTGCCCATATACTCCAAAAAATGCCAGAATTAAAAATTTTCACTTCTAAACCTCAAATTATACTCCAAATGATCAATCTAGTTAAAAATTTCATCCAACATCCAAATCTAATTTTTGGGTGATAAAATGACCATTTTGCCTCTAGATCTCGAAAATTTCATATTGACTCTAAATCAGTCCTCGAACTCCGAATCACCATTTTAAGTCATTCCTAGAATTTGAAATTCTCAATTTCATCTTAAAATCCCTATTTTAACTCGTTCGAGGCTTAAATCAACTTAGTTGTACCATTAGGTACAGTACCAATTTTTGACGATTTTTCAGGGCTTTCCAAGTATGCAAACATGTTGTCCATCACATGTATGGCATGGCAAGTATTTTAAGGTTGGGCTTGACATATATATTTACATTACATCTCATTTTATTTTGGAATTGTTCGAAATTATTATCCTTAAAGTATAACCTTGCATATATGATAATCAATACTAAGTCATAATGGTAAGATCATTGTGAGGTTATTTTTCTTTTGATTACGAATCAAAAAGGACATTAATCAGCTGACTTAGATAAAATTGAGTCATAACTCAATGAATTCATAATAGGATTATGAATATATTTAGTCAAGAAGCATTCTTAATGAAACCTTGTATTTAAATTAAGATTGCTTAGAACTAAATAATAATTGATTATCATATTGAATTCATAAGAGATGAATCACAAAGCATTCCAAACCCAATTAATCGCATGAACTAATCTTTAAGAGGATTTCATCCCATAACCAATGTTGAATGACTAATGACATGTTAGTATACAAAAAAGTTATGAATATAACACCCTAAAGGAAAGTAAATAAGTTTACTTGGCAAGATTTCTATACATGATAGAATTAGTGGGAGCTAATGACACTTTAAAAAGTCAAAGGTTATGAAATTATGAAATCTAATAGATAAGATCTATGCAAAAAATTTGATTTAATGGGAAACATAAAGATGCATAATTCATGAGATGAATCCATTAAATACAAACCATTAATAGGATGCATATTGATGCACTACTTATGTAAGATGAGTTTATTAAATAATCCAACATGAATGATTGGATAATAATCTCTATTCAATGTAATAAATTCAAAATAGTTGAATACATTGAGTAAGTTAAACATATTTTGTGTACATCATAAGGTTAGTGGGAGTAAGATAAGTTACTCATTAAAAGTGTATAAGATACATTTACTAGTCTAAGAAAAACAAAATAAGATTAAAGAGTTAGAGCCTAAAAAGGGATTCGACAAAAGAATTTAGGATTATATGTTAAAGGAGTTTAACATATAGAGAATCCTAAATGTTAAAAGTGATATAAAGTCATGATTGAGTAGTTGTATTAGACTAGTTCCAAAATAAGAGATAATTGCATGATTATATCTATAATCAAATACAAATCTTTTGTTTAGGCTACAAAAAAGGAAATAGTTAGATTATTGGTTTAATGAACCAATAAATGATTCTGAGTTGTTAAAGTAACAACAAGAGCCATAATAATGGAATCAAGGTCTCGTTGTGATCTAAATTAGTATTTCGATTATGATAATAGAGATTGTCAAACATATAAATTAATGTATTCTCAAATATTACAATTTGAGTAGTCCTAGTAGAGATAAAATTGCTAAGAGAAAGAGTTTGATATTGGATACGTTAGTAATTGACTCGAGTGCAAGTGGGAGATTGTTGGTGTATGCCCTTGAGCCAAATGGATTGATCAAGAAATATATATTGTCATTTAATACATATTTAATCACATAATTATATGTGATAGAGGTTTTCCTTCATGTTAGTTCAATAATAAAGAGTTATTAAGTACTAATTGGATGAAGCCCATGGAACATAAAGACCTTGCAAGAGAATGGTAAAGTTGTTAAAATTATGAGATCACTATGCATCAAAGCCATGTTCCTAAAATTGTTCCTGGTCATTGTATTGTCAAAACAGGGCATCGACAATGCTCAAAGACTAGTACATGTTAAGCCTTCTTACTTAAGAAGTAAGTAATCGATCTCATAGATTGAAGTATACGGGATACTTGAAGATAACGTGTAAGTGCTTGTTAAACAACAAGTTCACTGAACATGACCCGCTATGAGAACTCCATTTGGTATTTCACTCAAGTGTCTATGGAAAATGTTCTCATATGATAGTCGTGCAACTAGTCCTCAGACTTGAGACACCAGGTCATCTTGTATGGGGAATGATATACTTTGATTTCACCTCTACAAATTTGGAAGTAACTAGATGCCTAAATAGGGTGTTTATGGGTATGCCATGAAGCATGCGAAAGGGGATAAGTGGTCAAGAGAGGATTCATTACCCCAAGTGATATAAAGGGATGTATCTCACTTGTTCTCAATTCTTGATTAACTAGTATAAAGTCTTTGGGCAAAGCATGATGAATTTAAGGAAACCTAGTTTTCTAAATTCATAAAGTTAGTCATAAATTATAAGAACTAATATGGAATATCATAAGTAGACACCGAGCCATGGTTAATGATATATCTAGGATATTTGATGAAAAGACCGTATTGCACTGAGAGGCTTATCATTGAAGGGCTTTGTCAAATTCTTTAATTGACTCTCTAACATTTGGGTGGTCATGATGTATTGCTAGATGTTGCCCATGATCTATAAATATAAATTAATCATCAAATTGATATTTGATTGTGATTTATATTTATTGCCAACATGTTAGAAGCCTAATGGGTCACACACATTAAATGACATGATTGGGATTAAATAAGGATAATTAATTACATTGGATTTAATTAAAAGAGACCAAAATAAAGGGATAAATTAATTAAGTTCTTAAAGGCTTAATTAAATAAAAATACAATGGTTGTATTTAGAGTTATAACTTAGTTTAGCTATATAAATATGTTATATTAGCAAACATAAAACTCTAAGCTTAGAGCCACTTCTCAACCGTTTCATAAAACAAGAAAAGAAAAATAGTTTTCTTTGTCTAACAAAAATAAGATTTAGCAAGAATTTTGGTCCTTTTGTTTTAGAAACAAAACTTGCTAGCACAAGTAAAATTCTTACCTTTGAGAAGGTCTTATTTAGTCATTGTGTGGATTGCTGTTAGAGGCCAAACACTTAGGTGGCTGAAGATTTGATAAATCCTAAAAGTCAAAAAGCAAAGATTTTGATTTAAGTGGTTTTTGATTACGATATCCAGAGCAAGGTATGTAATTCTTAAACTTATGAGTGTTCATAATAAATTTGAAAGTTACATAAAAACACAAACATTGATCCCGTAGGATTCGACTGTTTCTCTGATTTAATACTAGCTTATTATTCTGCTATGTTATGTTATTTTAATTTATTAATTATTTTCATGTTTGAGCATGAGGTCGAATATCAACAGGTTTCATCTAATCCATGATAGAAGGTTTTTGATACAGCTTGCCATATCTCTTGTGGGAAGACGAATAAATCGCTGCATTAGTGACAGACTCATTGAGTCAATAAGAGAAATTTTCACTCTGTGATCTTTAGTAATCCATGTTTCAAAATTAGGATCCCTAGGTGCAAGTTTTTTTGCTTTTCTAATGAGATAGCCAACTTTGTTATGAGTGCTAATATGCATCTCCATGAATAATTTATCTAATCCAAAGTAATATTGGTAGGAGATACACAATTATTTTGGAGGACAATAATTGGCGCTATTAGGTTGCTTGGTACAGTTGGAACAATGGAATTGCTTGGTCTGGTTGGAACAATAGAATTTCTTTGTTTGGTTAGAACAATGAAGTTGGTTTCTGCCACTTTGTTATTCTTAGCAAAGAACACAATAGTTGAATTGTCATAATACAACCTCAATGGCTTAAAGATAGGTTCAACAACTTGAAACCTAGAGATGAAACTCCTCAACCAAATACCCTATAATGTAGCCTCAGAACAAGAAACAAGCTCAATGGTAAAAGTAACAACTAAAGATTATTTTGTGCTTCTCCAAAATATAACTCCTCTAGTAAACATTAAGATATATCCAAATATTAACTTTCAAGAATCAACACAACCAGCAAAGTTTGAATTCAAATATCCAACAACTTCCAAGATGTTAGATCATCTATACGTAAAAATAAAGTCTTTAGTCCTGTGAAGGTACCCCATGACCTTTTTTGTAGTTTTTCAATGATTTAAGCTTAGATTACTTTAATATCTTCCTAACATTCCAACTGCAAATGCAAAATTTAGTTTAGTACAGACTTGAGCATACATTTAGATTCCAAAGTTGAAGCATATGGAATGTTTTTCATTTGTTCCCTCTCAAGTTCATTCTTAGGACATTAGTTCAAATTGAACTTGTCACCCTTCATAATAGGTGCAGCACTAGGTGAACAATCTTTCATCCAAAATCTCTTTAAAATCTTATTGTTATAGGCCTTTTGAGACAAACCTAAGATACCTTGAGATCTATCTTTATAAATCTTGATGCCATTAACATAAAACACTTCGCTCATATCTTTCATGTCAAAATGTTGAGAAAGAAATTGTTTTGCCTTATGTAGCAATCCCATATCATTGGTTGCATGCAAAATATCATCTACATATAGAACCAGAAAGATGATATCAATCCCACTAACCTTGTAGCATATACATTGATCCATAACATCCTTTACAAAATCAAATGAAGAGATAACATTATGGAACTTTAAATACCACTAACGGGAGGCTTGCTTCAGTCCATATATGGACTTTTTAAGCTTACAAACCAAATGCTTACCTTTATTCGAAATGAATCCTTTAAGTTATTTCATATAAACCTCTTCTTCTAAATCTCTATTAAAGAGTGCCTTTTTCACATCCATTAGATGTAAATCTAAGTCAAAATGTGAAACTAATGCCATAATGATACAGAAAGAATCCTTTTTTGAAACAGGAAAGAATGTCTCTCAATAATCAATTCTTTCTTTTTACAAGAATCTTTTGCCAACAAGTTTGGCCTTATGTCTCTCAATGTTGCCTAATGAGTCTTTCTTAGTTTTATAGACCTATTTACAACTAATGGCCTTCACCCCATTAAGGAACTCAACAAGATCTCAAACTTGATTATTTACCATAGAACTTATCTCATCCTCCATAGTATCATACCAAAATTTAGATTTATCACATTCCATTGCTTATGAAAACATCTCCGGGTCTTTTTCGATACTGATGTCATAGTCAGATTCTTATAGAATCACAACATAGTCAATAGAAATTTATGATTTTTTTACTTTAATAGATCTTCTTAATGTTGTGTCAACAACCTTTTGTGGAGATTGTTGCATAATAAGGTGTACTTCTTATGGTAATTGCTCAATAAGATCTTTTAAAGCATTTTCAATAGGACATGGAGCTTGAATAAGTATTTCCTTAATATCTATCATATTTGGATGAACAACCAATTTGCTGCTTGATGCAGGAGGTATATCAAGAACACAATCTTCCTCAAAGACTAAGTTTTTAAGTTAATTACTCCCACTAACCATGTCATTCTCAAGAAACTTAGCATTTCTTAATTCAACAATTCTACTTGTATGATTTGGACAATAAAACTAGTTACTCTTGGACTTTTCAATGTACCAATAAAATATCCATTTATCCTTGGATCCAACTTTTTTTTTTTTTGGATTGTAAACTGTTGAGTCAATTAGTTTTTGATGATAAAAACATTCCCATTCATTTATGTTGTAATACCTCATACCCTTGTCAGACACCAATAAGATATTATTGAACAAATGAGTGATTATTTGATGCTAATTAGCATGCTAAAGACCGACAAGGGATGATTCGGAAGTAAATCAAGTCATATTAATGAGTTTTGGGACCAAAGAAGACAATTGAAAAAAAATTAGAAAAAATAATATATTATTTAATAAAATAATATTAAAATATTAAAATTTTATTTATTATTGAAATTAGTTGTAAAAAATGAAATATGACTAATTTAAGTGGGGGAGGAGAAGTAAAGAAGAATTTTGAATGAAAACAGCGAAAATCATACGACGCGAATTTTTAGTCGAGTTAACGCGGTAAGAAAATATTTAAATATTATGGTGACACCGCGTTAAAATACGATTTTAATATTTTGGTCATACACATGTACGAGTACAAAGATAGAAGAAAATTGAAATTTTTACACGTGTCGAAAGGATAAATTTTAGAATATGAAAATTAGAGGGTGGAGTATTAAATAAAAATAAAGTTAAGGGGTAAAATGTAAATTTATTTATTTTGGATGAAAATAAAATAATAAAAAAATATGTTGAAAAGTTAAATAAATTTTTATTGTACATGAGTGACCACATGGACATGAGACAAGAAAAGAATGAAGACCAAAGAATAAAAAAAACAAATGATGGAAGAAAAGACAAAAGAAAATAGAGGTAGAAAGGAAATAAATATGTGGGGGCCGATCATGTAAGAAAAAGAAAAGAAATAAAGGGAGTTTGAAGAGAGGCTTAGAAAGGTTGGTTAAGGATGGAATAAAAGACAAGAAAAGTTAGTCAAAGAAGAAGAAAATGAAAGAAGAATCGGGAAAGAAAAAGAAGAGGAAAAGCTAGACAAAAACCGATAGAAAAAAGGAGAGAAAAAGAAGCATGAAAGAGGAAGAGAAAAAGGCTAAAAAATTTGACAATTTTGGTAAGAGGTAGAAGGTTGATTTTGCTGCACTTTTGGAAGAGAAAAAGAGCTGGTTTAAGTGCAGAAAATTGACAGCAAAAAAAAAGAAAAAAGAGAAAAAAATTCGGCACTTAAGAGAGGTGAGAAATTTAGAAATTTTTTGCACTTTGTTAGGGCTATTTTGATGCACTTTGAGGGAGATTTAAGAGCTTAAAACTCCAAGTTTTTGTTGCTGGAAATTAAGCTTGAAGTTGCTGAAATTTTGAGGTATTTAGTGGCTGAAAATGATGAGGATGGCTTGCTGAAAATTGGAGCTAAAGGGGGTAGCATAGCTGCAGAATTTTGAAGGTTTCATGCCATGAAATTTGAGCTTGTGCTGAATGGTTTTGAGAGGAAAGAAAGAAAGGAGGCCATGGTGGTGAAGGGAGGAGGCCACGATGGTGAAGGGAAGAGAAAGAAGAGAGAGAGAGAAATTGGCTGAAAAAGAAAGAAGAAAGAAACATTGAAGAGAGAAAGAAAAAGAGAAAAAGAAAAGAAAAAGAAATGAGAAAAAAAAAATAATAATTGGCCATGGCCCAATAGGAGAAAAATAAATAGGATTAGCCCAATGGAAAGAATGGAGAAGCCCATGGAGAGGCCCAAAGATGATAAAGAAATGGCAAAGGCCTAATGGTGGTGAGCAAACTACATTGGTAAAAGTACAGAAATTTTACTTGAAGACTAGGATTAGGAGTATATCGACTCCTAAGTACTGTGAGTAAACTTATTATCATCTTAATTATCTAGAGTAGTTTTTATTAAATTGTGTGATTTTATAGAAAATGGGTTTAAATGGTAAATTGCTATGTTTTAACAGAAATTGTGATTTTATAAAATGACTTTATAAATTTTCTAGAAAATTGAATACGAGTTTTGAAATTAAAGTAATTGGAGACTGCCTGCTTGTGTTATAAATTGTGTTTTAAATTATATGGCTTATAGCAATATGTGAGCATGAATGGCAAAGTTGGTACTTGTATCAAAATTATATATACTGTGTATTTAGCCTTGAGAGGCTAGATTGCGATAAATTGCCATGTCATGCAGATAAAGATTTTATAAATCAGGTGATAGATAAAATAATCACTGCAGTGACATCGGTTCTGTGGGCTAGCCTAAGAGAGGGGGCATAGAATCAGATTAACCTTACCTCGATCGGAGAGTCGTGTGTGGGGTATCTCTAGAGGTAAAGATTTGAGTGCAGGTCACGTGGACCACCGCGTGAGAGTGAGACTCAACCAACGCCAAGGCATGGCTAGAATTTCAAATGTAAAGACATTTAATAGCCTTGGTGGTCTCGGTAAGATGCCTCGGCAGGGGTATCCCCGAGAATGATTTTGACAAGAGCCAAGTTAAATTTTCAAGAGGTTCATAAGCCATATAAATTATTTGTATGTTATGAAATACATTGGGATAGAATATTTTATTTGTCTTTACTCAATTGAAATGAGTTGAGATAAGGTGAATTGTAATACAAAGAATGAATTTGAATTTGTCTCCTTTTTACTCGACTTTAGACAGTTTAGATGGTATCTGTTTACTCACTCGGATTTTATAGTCTCACCATTTTTTTCTTCCACACCTTACAGGCTCGAAGTTGTCTGTAAATAGCAGACCTGGTAGAAAGTCACTTGTGGAGTTGCACTCCTTGAAACCGTAGGTGCACTGCTTTCAATCCATTTGGTTAGTCGAGGCCTCACGTGTCATTGTAAAGTAATATTATGCTTTGGTTATCTACATTTTAATATGTATGAATATATTTTATTTTTACGTCCCAAAAATTGTTTACTGATATTTCCATAAAAAATTATTTTATAAGAAATTAGAATATTTTCTTGAATATTTTTATTATATTCAAATAATTATAATTTTAATTTAAAAGAATGTTTTAGATATTTAAATTTAATTTTTATCACGACATATGCATTTTCCATTCGTCTGCTAAAATTTTGATCAGATTTGAAAATTTTAAAAAAAATGACCAAAATGCCCCTATGAGGCGAAAATTATTTTTCTAATGTTTTGAATTAGAAAAAGTTTAAAATCCTTGAGAAATGATGCTTGGTAATGATTGCTCACAAGGGAGGTAAGAAAACTGATACGAAAGTCTTGCAGGGTTTCGATCAGTATTTGGGGTATGAATGCCTATCGAGACGTCACGGCGGTTGTCGTGGGCTCGATGGGGAGTTTCGGGTCGTGACATATGTCTAATTTTTCTACTTTAGTGTGCAAAACAAAAATGTATGTCAATAATAAATTAATCACTCAAAAGCAAATATCAAAACTATAAGAATAAGGAGCTACAATTAAGTCATAAAACAGAAGTCTCTTAGTCAGATAATCAAGAGAGTTAGTTAGCTAAAATTCAAAAGTGAAGTTGATTGGTTCAAGCAGATTATGAGATAGAGAACGCTTAGTCGACCAAGGGGCATGGTTAGTCAACTAAAAGCACATTGCTAAAAATCCAGTTTGCAAGACAGAGATAACTTAATCGACTAAAAAGCACGATTAGTCAACTAAGAGCTCACTATCAGAAACTTTAGTTACAAAACAGAGACGACTTAATCGACTAAGACGTATATTAGTTGACTAAGAGCATTTTGTCTAAAAATTTGAATTTGAATGCCAAAAAATAGACCAACGGCTAAAATTGACTCCAAATTGTTTCCAACAACCTGAAGTTGTCAAAAATCCATCAGAGTTGGTTTTTCAAGTATATAAGGCACTCCCAACGGCTAAGAATCATATCCAAGGCTTTCAAGATAAAAAAGAGTTCAAAAATAGCAAAAACTCTCTCCATATTGTCTGCACTTCATTCCAATCCTTGTAATAGAATTATGCACTTCATTTTGTACCATTCAAATCAGGTTAATGATAATAGGTACTTCTTTATTTCTATTCTCCTTGATTACTTAGAGTGTGCGAGTCACTTTAAGGGGACTAATTAAACTTGGGCTTGCTTAATTGATTGTATAGGTTCTAACTCAGCCTAGAAAAAGTTAATTTTGGGTTTTGGTTGATCCTAGGAAAAACCATTGTTAAAGGTTGTAGTTCAACCTATGAAAAGTCATTGTAAAAGCTTGGTGGAAGCTTAGGAATTCTAACATTTATAATGATTTGGTTTGGAAAATCCTTGATTGGAAGATCAAGGTAGTGGATATAGGTCTTTGACCAAACCACTATAAATCTTTGTATATTGTCTGCTCTGTTTTATTTTTCCTTTCATTTTTCTTTAGATCATTCCTCTATCTTGCATTCAACCTTTCATCATTGACCTTTAACTTGCCCTCATTTTGAAATTAATTTTAGTAGTATTAAAAAAATACTATTCACTCTTTCTCTAGCACATTTATTTAGGACCGGCATAAACTTAAACTTCAACTGGATAATCTTAAATGCATACATGTCTCAAACTTGGTTTCCAACCTTTCCATAATTCAAATGGCATCTTGGGAACTACCTTACTTGGAACCCTATTTAATATATACATTGCTATTTTAAGGGCTTCACTCCACAAATATAAAGGAAATTTTGAGTTGCTAGGCATATTCTTTACCATATCTGTTAACATTCGATTTTTTCTTTTTATTACACCTTTTTGAAATGGTGAGCTAGGCAAAGTGTATTGATCTACAATACCTTGCTCTTGAAGAAAATCATCAATAAATGAACTAGACACTTGTCCAGTTCTTATTTACCTGTCATAGTATTCGCCATCTCTATTTGACCTCACTATTTTAATTTGTTTTCCACGTTGTTTCTTTACCTCTGCTTTATATATTTTAAAAACATTTAATGCTTCATTCTTGTTATGAAGCAAGTAAAGATGCATAAATCATGAATAATCATTAATGAAAGTGATGAAATATTTCTAACCACTTAAGCACATATCAAGGCAGCAAATGTTAGTGTGTATGATTTCTAAAATTTTTAAAACTCTTTTTGGAACTGTTTTTATTCTTGTTATTCTACTCTCTTTTAATGTAGTCTACACAAATATCAAAATCTGTAAAGTTAAGAATTTCTAGAACTCCAACCGTTTGGTTCTCTCAATGGAGATATGTCCCATTCTTTGATGTCACAAAATGGAAAATTTCTCATAACATAATGTTTAATACCAATATTATCACATGAAGCCATCAAACTATAAGGAACATTATCATTTAAATAAATTTTGAACAAACCATCATCCATTGTACCATTTTCCACAACATTTGCATTTTTTTAATAAATTAAAAAATGTTCTAAAAAAGTTGAAGGAAAAATCCAAAGGTACAAGTCTTGAAACAAAAATTAAATTTCTAGAAAAAATAAGAACATAAAAAGTTCATTCTAAATCCAAAACAAAACCAGTTCTTAAAATGAGTTTGTATGTTCCAACTGCTTCCACATGTGAAGGAATCTGATTTCCAAAATAAATGTTATATTTACTTTTTGTTGGTTTTCTTAGGTTTAGAAAACGATGAATGGTATTAGAAATATGGATTGTAGAACTAAAATCAATCCACCAAGTGTTATGAGAAACATACAACATATTAGATTCATAACACACGTAAGATATGAGATTGCCTTTTTTTTCAAGCAAGCCTTCCTTTTAGGACAATCTTTCCTCACGTGTCCTTTCTTTTTACAAAAAAAATACTTGGATTTGTCTTTTAGTCCAATATGGGTGGGTTCACTCAACTTGCTAGTTGCATTCAATTTTCTCTTTATTTTCTTATTAAAGCTTGCTTACCGTCTACGGTTACAAAATGTGCACTTTCACCCATTTCCTAAATCAATCTTACTTCCTTTTGAAAACACATGGTCAAAAGGTCATTGATTGACCATTTATCCTTATGTGTGTCATAGGAGATTTTGAAAGCATTATATTGAGATGAAAGAGAATTCAAAATAAAGTGCACCAAGAAATCATAAAATTTCTCCATCTTTAAAGACTTTAATTTAGCAACAATATCCCTCATTTGCATAATGTGCTTGTGAACACCTTTAACACCAATAAGCTTCATCAATTTCAACTTGCTCATTGGGGTGCTACCAAATGCTTTATATGAAGACTCAAATTGCTCATCAATAGCCTTCATTAGTTCCTTAACATTCTTACAATCAAGTATCGAGTCACGAATACTAGTCATGATGTGAGTTTTGATAAAAATCATACTCAAACAATTTGATCACTCCCACCGTTCATACAATGCTATCTCAGTTGGAGTACTAGTACTCATAGGTACAATCGACTCATCCTTATAAAGAGCATAGTCAAGGTCCAAGCATCATAAATGATAACTCTATTATATAGAGTTATTTTGACACATTTTGGGAGTTTAAATAGCTAGATCTTTGAGATTTTACGTTTGATTGTAGCATTTTAGGTGTTTTTTTAGTTTAAGTTTGATTATATGTTGAGAAGTTAGTTTAAGTTATTTTAGTTAAAATTTATGTTATTTTGTTGTAAATTACTTTAAGAATAGTTACTGTTGATTTCTTTTATTGCTTTTGTAAAAAATTTGATGAAAATCTGTGTAAGTATGGTGATGGCTTCATTTATATATGTTTCGGTATTTTGATCATATCTCTCTATACAGAACTTCAAATGAAGTGATTCTTATACCACTAGAACATTACATGGAAGGGCTACAACTTTTATATTTACCACTTTGCCAAGTTCTGATCGGATCATGGTCAAAATATTTATCTATTTTGGAATAATGCAGTAGTATGCATATATTGAACATGATATAGTATTTAGAGCATATCTTTTACTCCAGAAGTCCAATTGATGTGATTCTTAAGCCATTGGAAAGTTAATAGATAGAGATAAAACTTTCATGTTTACCACTTTACCTAGTTCAGATCATATTAAGGTGAAAATCTCGTCGGACAATGCTTGATTGATGCAATTCTGCACAAGGCAAAAGGGCGACTAAGGCGGCGGTGCTGAGCTACTCATGGCCACTGCACTGAAGGAACCAACACCACAGTGCTGGAAATTTATGGCCGCGACGTTGAGCTTGAAAGGGACATCATATGAAAACCAGAGAGCAGGGTGCCACGGTGTTGAAGAAGTAGCTTTGCGGCATTACTAAAATCTGTCACGGCACCATGACGCTACTCTGCTTTTTCAAAAATAAAAATTTGATAGGATTTTAGAACTTAGATTACTTGGAGTCTATTTAAGGAGCTTTTTTTAGAGATTTTAAGGGGGAGGTAGCAAGCAACTATTTTGGAGATTTAGAGCCAAGAAAAAAGTAAGAAAACAAGAGAATTTGAGAAAGAATTGAGATTGTAAAGCTTCAATAATTAGTTTATTTCTCTACTTTTGTGTTTTTCTTATTTTCTTTGACTTGGATTCATGGCTAAATTTCTTTGGATATTGTTTTTACTAGATATTATGAGCTAAACTATATTTTTAAGATTATGGTGGATTTCAACATATAGTTTGAATATTAGTTTCATTTTATTTATCATGAATGGCGATCGTTTTACTTATTCAAATATGTTCTTAATGCTTTTGATTGCTTGGTCAATAATTAATTGATTTGTTAATTTAATTGAGACTCGACAAAGAGATTTTAGATTGGACTAAAATTTGAATAGTGTATATTCACGTCACTTAGGTGATCTAATTCACAATTTGAGTAGACATACGCCAATTGCCATACATAGCCAAATTAGAATACTAGCTTAATGAACCTTATTTAATTGATTGCTATAGACATACAGTGACCTAATTAAGTTAGGTATTTGTTCAAGTATCTCGACGGAGACTTGTACATAACTTTGAATTTTAGGTTAGTAAAACCACTCATGAATGTAAATAATAGGAGAATCTGGTATTAGATGAAGTGTCGAATGAACCCATAATCTTATGTCTTTAGTTTATTGCTTTCTCAATATATTTAATTTTTGTTGATTAATTTAGTGTTTATTTTAATTTCATTTTAGTTAGTTTTTCTTCAATTTTTAGATTACTTAAATAGGATTAATTTGTTCTATAATTTTAGTACTTAGTGAAACTTTAGAAATAAATCCTCGTGGGAACAATAATCTGAGACTTACTATCTATATTACTTGTTTGATACGTATATTTGTGTGTACAAATTCAACAACAATAAATGGAGAAAAACACTCTCCTTCCACCTTTTATAGTTGTCACCACTCAAGTAGGGAACTTTATCATTAGAAACCATAAATGTTTGATCAATTCCAAATAAATAAATAAATATGCTTACTTAATAATATATGAGGCACAAACCATCAAACAAAAAGATAAGCTTACCAATGTAAGACAAATAAAATATATTCATGAATCGACATGTCATCAAAATCTACCTCTAGGCAAAGATTCCAACACATAATGATTCATAACTTTTATAATGAAACTAAAAATGTCAAACCCGACCTTACAGAGTATTTGTCATGTCATACATATGAGTGATAGAATGCCTGCATACTTGGAAAGCCTCGAAAAATAGACAAAAGTCAGTATTATACCTAGAGGTACAACAAAGTTGACTTAAGCCTCGAACTAGTTCAAATGGAGATTTTAAGATGAAATTGGAAATTTCACATTCCCAGGATGACTTAAAATGGTGATTCAGAGTTCGATGATTGATTTGGAGATAAACTAGAATTTTCGAAATCTAGAGGCAAAATGATAATTTTGCCACCCGAGGACAAAATGTGAATTTTTAGAAAAGATTTTGACCACATTTGACTTATTAAAGTATGATTTAAGGTTGAGAAGTGAAAAAAAATTGTAAATTCGGTATTTTTCGAGCATAAGGGTAAAATGGTAATTTTGCCACCCTAGGGGCAAAAGTGAAATTTTCACTACCCAACACTTGTCAAATTTATGGATTTTACTCATTATTGGTATGGATAATTATGGCATTTTATGTGGTAGTGAATTAAAGTTTAAAAGATAAGTATTTAAATTATGGACCAATGAAATCATGACACGTGGCAAGTTTAGATTATTTTATTATTTTGCTATAAAAATCATCCCACACCGTCCCATTCTCTTCATCATGGTTGGCTAAGCAAGAACAAAAGAGGGAAAGAAAAAAAAGATACCCTAGGAGGAAAAAATTGAAGAAAAAGTGTGGGATTTCAAGGGATTTATCAAGTAAAGGTAAAATTTCTTGATTTTTACTTGTGATCTACTTTCCCCATGATTTCTTTCTCATTTTCCATGCTTAGAACTCAAGTTTGCATGATGAACCCATGCTGGCTGAACATGAAGAGAGAGAGAACGATGGTTGATTTGGTTAGATTTTAGTGTAATCTAGTGTTTTTAGTTAGTTAGCAATGTGTAGCCTAAAAATCAAGTATCAAAATTTAGCAAGAAAATAATTTATTTTTCATTAAATCCTTTATAGCTGAATTTCATAGGGAGAATATTGAGGCTAGAAATTGTGGTAGTTTATGGTATTTTGATGGATTTTGATTATTGGTGATGTTCAAAATTAAATGGGAAAATTTGGCATGAAAATTTGAATTTTTACCTAATGTATAGACATATGTGTTTTGTGGTTCAGGATTGATAAATTAAATTACATTCACAATCATTGAGGTCGTTTGGATATAATTGGTGTATTGAAAGTGAAATGAATCGAATTGGAGTGGAATTGAAGATTTTAGCAATTTAAGCCGTGTATAGGCAAGTTAGGTCAGACACCGTAATTAAGAGATTGTCCCGAACCTTTCACATCCTATCTCATGCATATATATAGATAAGAGCCTAAAATAGTTTATAATGGTTCAACCCAAATTATTGAATTTCGTGTCATGTATTATGGATAAGTGGTGAGCCATTTGATATAGGTAAGAAATTGTACCCGAGAATCGAGAATAGGAGTATTTCGAACTCCTAGTACTGTGAGTAAACTTACTATCGTCTTAATTATCTAGAGTAATTTTATTCAATGTGGTGATTTTGTGGAAAAATGATTTTAAATGGTGAATTGCTTGTTTTATGAGAAAAATGTGAATTTATAAAATAAATTAAATTTTTATAAATTGAATTGAAAATTGGATGACTGATTTGAAATTAAAGTAATTGGAGACCACACGTTGTATTGTAAATTATGATTTAAATCAAATGGCTTATGATATTACGGCATGATTGGCTGAATTGATAATTGTATTGAAAAATGTGAATTGTTTGCTTTGTCCTGATAAATTGGTTAGTAATGAAATTGCCAAGTCATGCTATTGAAACTTTTATTGAATTGGTGGGATATTAACTACTGCAGTAGACAGGTTTCCGTGGACCAGCCTATTTAGAGGGGGCACGGTAAACCCCACTATATATCTTTATCTCAGTTGTAGAGGCGTAAAGGGTATGTCTTGAGGTATGACAGAGTTCACTTCACGCCAAACCACTACGTGAAGGCGAACTCAGCCAACGCCAAGGAACAATTGTGTTTCCAAATGTAAAAATATGTTTTATGCATATATGAAACTTTTACAACCTTGGCGGACTCAGTCGGACTCTGATGATGATCAAGTGTCCTCGAGTATTGGCTTTGGCATGAGCCAAGTTTTAAAGAAAATCATAAGCCTTATTAATCGTTTGGACAAAGCACAATTATTTATATGGATTGGGATAAATCTTTATGTTATGAAACCTATTGTGATGGGAAGATTTCATTGTCTCCATTCACTCGACTTTAGATATTTTAGATGGTATCTGTTTACTCACTGGGATTTTATAATCTCACCACCCTCATTTCCATCCATTTCAGGCTCAAGATAGTTAGTAGTTAGCCGATATCGTAGAGAAACGAATTTTGGAGTTGCAACCTTGGAAATCAAAGGTTTTTCCGACTCACAGCCTTAGATCAATTTTGTCGTTCAGGGGGCCCACTGGTCAATGTATATTGAATTACATACTCTGGTTATTCTTACTACTGTATGTATGAATTTATTATGCTTTTACGTCCCAAAAATTATTTACCGATACTTCTATAAAAATTGTTTTATAAGAAAATATATTATTTTATTGAATATTTTTATTATATTCAAGAAGTCACAATTTCACTTCAAACGAACGTTTTAGAAATCTAAATTTTTTTTTAATCATGAAATATGTGTTTTCTACTCACCTATTACGTTTTTAGCCAGTTTCGAGATTTTTGAAGAAAAATTACCAAAATACCACTATGAGACAAAAATTAATTTTCTATTGTTTTAAGTTGGAAAAAGCTCAAAATTCTTTGAAACATGAGATTTGACAATTGTTGCTCACAAGGGAGGTGCAAAAATTGGTATTAAAGCCTTGCGAGGTTTCGGTCGATATTCGAGGTTGGAACGTCTATCGAGACATCGAGGCAGTTGTCACGGGCTCGATGGGAGTTTCGGGTCTTGACAATTTTGTTGGTCCCAAAGTGAATGCTAGAGGGGAGTGAATAGCACTATCTCGGCTCTTTTACAAGATTGAGACTTAACCTCAAAACAAAGAAGGTATAACAATGAAAGCAATGGACAAGGTGTTAATAGTGGTTTGGTCCAAGACCTACATCCACTACCTTGATTATCCAACCAAGGATTTCCAAACCAAACACTAAAACGGTAGAATTCACAAGCTTCCACCAAGCTTTTACAATGGCTTTTCCAAGGCTTAGCCACAACCTTTACACTAATTTTTCACGAGCTCAACTAAAACCCCAAGATGGTTTTTCAAGGCTCAACCACAACCTATCACTAGTTTTTCATGGGATCAACTAAAACTCAAGGTGGTTTTTCAAAGGCTCAACCACAACCTTACACTAGTTTTTCCTGGGCTAAACTAAAACCCCAATGTGGTTTTCCAAGGCTTAACCACAACCTTTTCAATAGTTTTTCACGGGCTCAACCAAAACCCAACACTCAACTTTTCAAGGCTAAGTTGGAACCTACAAGCATTCAAGCAAACCTTGCTTGAAGCATTTAGAGTGAAACCCTCACTTTAAGAATACAAAGATGAAGTAGAGAAAGTACCTAATGATCACACGGTTGATCTATGTGGTACAAGTTTAAGTGCTAAACACAAATACAAAGGATAGACTTTTGAGTGCAGTGAAGAGTACAAAGGATTTGCAAGTTTTCTTCTCTTTCTTGGCTTGAATATGATAGAGTCTTTGTTAATGAAGCCAAAAGTTGGTTCCTTGGAATTTGAAGATCCTTTTGTAGTTGAAGAAGCTTATCTGATAGCTGTTGGGACATTTATGACCGTTAGAAACAGTTTGGGGAAGGTTCTAGCCGTTATTCTGACTTGTAGTGGCCTGGTGAATGTTGCAAACAGAGAGCACTTAGTCGAATAAAATTTTTCGCTTGGTTGACTAAGTTGATTCTGTTTCATATGCAAATTTGGCAGAGAACACTTAGTCGACTAACCCATTTTCTTGGTCGACTAACTTGGTTCTGTTTCTCACTAAGCTTCAGTTTTCCACTTCTCCACTTTGACCTTTGTTCAACCAATGATCTTCCTTGTCATATCAAGGGACTTCCTTAATAATGATCATCCTTGTTCCTTATCCGAATTATATCTTTAAGTGCTTATTAGGAAGATTGATATATTGTTTCTTTGTAGTCATTTCCCCTGCACACTTAGGTAAAATATCAAACACAAATTACATGAGAATGTTTTATTATCATCAAAAACTAATGGAGCCGACAATCTCCCCCTTTTTGATAATGACAAAACATCCCTTGGTTAAATAGCATGGTGTCTTTTTAATTCCTTTTTCAGTTTTTGTAGAAAATGAGGATTGCTCCCCCTAAATTCATGCTCCCTCTAAGTGTGTGCATATTTTTCATTTATTCCAACAAGCTTTTATCTATATTATATTCATAGTGACATTGCCCATTCTTGCCTTGGTCAGAAAATGTTCATATATGCAGGTTTAAAAGCAAATGACATTTTGACAGATTTTATCAGTTTTCTATTTTTGTAGATTTCTGTCAACTGCTTGTAATTTCTAGATTTCATCATGTTAGCTCTAGATTTCATTCAAATCATCATTTTCAAGCAAACGCTTTATGAATGATCATCCATATGTATTCAAACACATATTCAACTTTGTCTTATCATGTCAGAAATGGTTTATCAGCATAATTATTCAATATCAGCACATCATCAGAAAATTTTCAGCAGCATTGTACAATATCAGCAAAAAAATTTCCAGCACACTTCATAATGCCATAAACACCATTTTTAGAATTTAAATACCATAAATAGCTATCAGCATGCATGTTCCAAACATCCATAAAGTTAACCAAAATTAAAATCAATATTTGAATGCCATTTTGGCACAAAATAACCATCAAAACAATAATCATAAATTTGTTTCAGAAATACCCATACAGCTAAGTTTTTTTCCTATCAATCCTAGAATCCTAGTACCTCTACCCTCATGATTTTTTTTGTTTTTCTTGATGTTTTCCTTAAAAGTCCAGTACCTCTACCCTTAAGATTTTTTATTTTTCTTTAGTTTTTCTACTCCCTCTTTTTGTCATCATCAAGGAGAGGGTTGAAGCATTAATCCTTAGAGGGAGATGGTGTGGATTTAAGGGAATCTGACCATTATTCCCAGAAAGGATTTAGAAAAAGAAGAGAGGGTGGTCTTGGAGGTGGCTGAGTAGATGCTTCAAGAGATTGCTGAGAGGACTGTAGAGGTGTCTTTGTAGCTTTTTCTGGAGTAGCCTGATCAGAAACTTCTATTGAGGCTTGAGGGGAGTTTGCATGAGGTGATTTTGCTTTCTCTGCCAGTTTGGAAGACTTTCTTGTTCTCCTAGGTACAGATTTTCTGGCTGTCTTCTTTTGTCTCATGGCAAGTGGCTAAGGCTTAGTTACAGAAGTTGTTTCTTTTGTTTTTCCTTTTCTTTTGGCTTTCCCTTTTTCTGCAACTTCCTATTCTGAAATCATTGCTTGGGCAGCTTGAGCTGCTGTTACTTCTTTTTCTGCTTGCTCTTCTTTTACCATTTGATATAAAAGTCCCATGACAGACACTTCATCAGAGTGAGGAGGGGATGCTCCTTATTCATGCTGTGATAGAGGCTGATGGTCAAAAGGGCCAGGTGGTGAACCAACTACCTCAGTGCCTTGATCAAATGTTTTTTTTTCTACTGAGGTGGATTGGAGGGGTTCCTTAACTCCTGGTTCAGGGCCTTGATGTCCAAGACTTGCACTTTTGTAGGCAGATCCTTCAGCTTGAAATTCAAGGCTTGCATCTTGGAATTCAGAACCTTCTGGTTACAAGGCTAATCTTTCAGTACCTTGTCTATCTAGTGCCATGCTCTGAGTGGTAGAAGTGTCAGCTTCAATAGGTCTAGATGGTATTTCATATTTTTCTTTCAAGTTGGCTTCAATCTCATTCATTCTTTCCTCAATTTTTACAAGCCTTGTTCCTTGATCAGTGAGTTTAACACCCATCCTTATCAGTAGATTGAACATTACTTCATTGGAGAATGGAGGGGCTGCTGTTTCTAGTTGTGTAGGGGCTGCCTCTGGCTGAGTTTTCATGAAGTGATCTTGGAGGTCTTGTTGAAAGTGTCCCCATACACCTTGTATCCCATCTTGATCAGACTTTCCAAGTGGATGGGTTGTTCTCTACTCTTCACCATGTCCATGTCATACCTTTTAGCCCAGATTCTCTTATTCTTGACAAGGGATGTGATTACATTGCCATATGACAAGTGAATCTTTTCCAGTTTACATGTGGCCCTCATTCTTTCAATCATGAACTTTCCAAGGTTCAGAACTTTTCTAGTGAAAGCATGCTCCATCAGCCACAGGTCTTGGAGACTGATGTAGCTTAAGCTACCACTCTTACCATGCAGATTAGCAGCTACAAAGTAATGCAAGATTCTGAATTGTGGACTAATGATCAATCCTGCATTGCACTTTGAAGAAAAATTTTCTTTCTTTCTTGTGACAATTTCCCACACATATGCAGGATAATACTTGTTAAGCATTTCATACTTTCCATCTTCTCCTTCAATTCCTAGCAGATTACTCAAATCTAAAGCTGTAACTAAAAACTCTTTTCCATTTAAAAATACATTCAAGTTATCCTCTGAAAAATTCTCTTAATCATCAAGTTCTCGCTCACTAAATGCAATGCTAGCATAGAATTCTTTAACTAAACTAGGACTATATGTCTTGTCCTTAAAAGAGCTATACTCTTTTATCCTTAATTCATTGAAATAGTTTGTTAAGCTTGTTTGGAGTTCAGGGGTTTCACTGAAACTCTCCCAATCAATATACTTTCCGCATGTAATGGGAGCATTTTCGATTTTTCTAAAGCTCTCTTCATGAATTTTGTTTCTAAACTTAAGTAATGATGATGATGAAGTACCTTTTTGGATCATTTCTCCTTTGCTCTTCTTTCTCAATTTCTCAGACTTCTTCTTTTTCTCTTTTTGTTTCTTTTTCTTAGAACTTTTCTCAATCTTCTTTATTATAGAACCCGATGCCTCTTTTTGCTTCTTTTGTGGGTGCTCTGTTTCGGGGTGTTCTTCTACTGGTCTCTTTTCTTTTTTTCTTTTCCAATAAATCCTTAAGTAGAGTCGACTTAGCCATTACAATTTATAAAGATGATTTTTACTTAGGGTTCCAAGATGTGATAGAAGAAAGGTTCTCGATTGATTTCAATTGAGGGAATGCAAATGGGATAGCTTAGGTTTTGAGAGAATCGGTTATCAGGAGATGAAAAAAAAAGTGATTGACAGTTTCTAAATTAGAAACCATCTGCCTCCCCCTTAACAATTGCCTCACTTTCCTAAATTTCAAAATTCCCTCTAATATTTTTACTATTTACTTTCTCTACTTTTACTCTTTTCTTTCATTACTCGGTAAGCACAAAATTTCATTATTTTAATCTTACTTCATTCAGCTTTCAGTTATTTGCTTTCAATGAAACAGAATGCTCTTAGTTGATTGAGTTTCATACTTTAGTCGACTAAATGCCTTATGTTTTTCTATATTCAGTCTTGACTTCTTCCTATAATTCTTCCAAACAACTCATTCCTAGATTTCTTCTAATTTCAGAGAATCTATCTTCACTAAAGGGTTTGGTAAATATGTCAGCAAGCTGATGCAAAGTGCTCAGAAATTCAATATTAATTTCTCCCTTAGTTACATAATCTCTGATGAAGTGGTGTCTTACCTCAATGTGTTTAGTTATTGAGTGTTGTACAGGATTCTTTGAGATATTAATAACACTGGTATTGTCACAATATATTGGAGTGTTATTCATTGATAATCCATAGTTTTTTAATTGTTGTTTAATCCATAGAACTTGTGCACAGCAACTTCCTAAGGATACATATTCAGCTTCAGCTGTGGACAAACCTATAGAATTCTGCTTCTTGCTTAACCAGCATACAAGCAGGCTACCTAGGAACTGACATGTTCCACTAGTACTTTTCCTATCAATTCTACTTCCTGCAAAATCAGCATCTGAATATCCTACAAGGTTGAATGGTGATTCTTTTGAATACCAAATTCCTAAGCTTTGAGTTCCTAAGAGATATCTAAATATTCTTTTCACAGCTGTTAGGTGTGTTTCTTTAGGTTGTGAGTGAAATCTAGCACACAAACACACACTAAACTAAATATCTCGTCTACTTGCTATTAAGTAAAGAAGAGATCCAATCATACCTCTATAGAGCTTTTGATCTACATCTTTACCTTTCTCATCAGCATCAAGCTTTGTAGATGTACTCATTGGTGTGCTAATGGATTTCAATTTCAGCATATTAAACTTTTTGAGCATGTCTTAAATGTATCTATCTTGGCTGATGAAGGTTCTTCCTTTGTATTGCTTGATTTGAAAACTAAAAAAGTACTTCAATTCTCCCATCATGCTCACCTCGAATTCTCCCTGCATTTCCTTAGCAAAGTTCTTGCAAAGAGATTTATTAATAGCACCAAATATAATGTCATCTACAGAAATTTAAACTATGATCAAATCATTTGAGCATCTTTTGATAAATAGTGTGGTGTCTATGCTGCCCATAACATAGTCTTTTTCTACTAGAAATTTAGAAAGCCTTTCATACCAAGCTCTATGAGCTTGTTTTAATCTATACAAGGCTTTGTGAAGTTTAAAAACATAATCCGGTTTCTGAAATTCTTCAAAACCAGTAGGTTGTTCAACATATACCTCTTCTTAAATAAGTCCATTAAGGAATGCACTCTTCACATCCATTTGGTATAACTTGAAGTTCATATGACAAGCAAAGGCAACTAATAACCTTATGGCTTCTATTCTAGCTACCAGAGTAAAGGTTTCTTCATAATCTATCCCTTCGTCTTGATTGTATCCTTTTGCTACGAATCTTGCTTTATTTCTTACCACATTTCCTTGTTCATCAACCTTATTTCTAAACACCTATTTAGTGCCAACTATAGGATGATTTGAGGGTTTAGGCACTAGTGACCATACATTGTTTCTCTTGAATTGATCCAGCTCCTCTTGCATGGCTAAAATCTAGGTTTCTTATTTTTCAGCTTCTTCAAAACTTTTAGGTTCAACTTGAGAAATAAACGCTGAAAATTCACATGTCTCCCTAGTTCCTTTCCTAATCTTAACTCCATGAGATATGTCACCTATGATTTGTTCTTGTGGGTGATCTCTCACATATCTCCAGCCTCTAGGTAAGTCACTATGCTGAATTTCTTATCTGTGCAGGTTTTCTAAAGGAAAAGCTACAGATTCTTCTCTAACTTTAGTCAACATATAATTCATCTTGACACTCCACATGTTAATTTATCTTTATATAGTCATCTCAAAATTTCTCTAACTTTTCCCTTATCTTATATGCCAATATAAAAGGCAATATAGAAACTTTTCAATTCACTCTTCATCTTTTTCTTAATACTTCCCTATTGCACATAAGACTCCAAATGTCAAAGCTTAGCATCAAAGCCAATAACCATATTCCAACTTATAAGTCCAATCTTTATGCCGCTCACAGTTTGCTCATACTTTCTAGCCATAAGGGGTTCTTAATGTGATAGCATTTGGTAGCCGGTACTGTGGTGTTGCGGTTGTTAAAATTTACTTTATCAAAGCAATTCTTCTACCTTTAAGGCTGCTATCACAATCATTCATGATTGTGTGGCTTCCCTCTCAATCTATACCACAATTAATAAAGCTAACTTTTCGTTACAGATACGCGATCAGAACATTGATTTAACGTATTTATTTTGCCACTAACATTCATGCATCTTTACCATAATATTTAGTACGAGTTCCATTAAGCAAAAATATCTAAATAACTCCTAAACACATAATTATCGATTTGTATAGATAACTACCATTTTCTTATTAATCAAAATTTTATCTTTCTTAAGTTCCTTCATTTATCTCCACATCAGACCGTATAACTACTCCTTGTCTCGGTTGTAATCTAGAGGAATCTCTCCTCTGCATATCTGTATGAGTTGGTGGAGATGGAGCAGCTACCGTAACCCGTCCTAACTATGGGCAATCTCTCCTAATGTGACCCAACTGACCACAATGAAAACATCGTACAAGCCCTCTACACGGCCTAACATGATATCTCTCACAATTTCTGCATCTATTAGAACCTCCAAAACTTTTCCCAAAAATAGTCATCGTAGATTTGTTAGATCTCAGAGGCCTCTGTTGTGTCTGTGGAAACAGTGGTCGGGAAGATGTTACTAAAACAGATGAGTCCTTGCCCCTTTTTAATGGCTGACCGAAAGATACACTCGAATTTCTCCTTTTTACAAACTCAGCTCGCATTCTCTTATTTTCATTCTCAAGCTTCTCAGCTCTTAAAACCATTTGCATTACCTCTTTAGCTACAGTTACATCCAACTCACTCATAGAAGAGTTATAACCGAGCTACCTAGCCTCTTCAAGCTTTTTAGAAATAGAAACATCCGGCACTAGTGGTGGGACAAGAGGTGGAGGTTGTGGTACTGAAAGAGCAACTGAAGGAATTATGGAAGGAGTTTGACTAGCTTGAGCTTGGCCAACAAAAGCAGTAAAGAAGGCTGCCAATGCTTGAACTACCTCAAGAAACATGGCAGGAATATCAGTAGGTGGCGGAGGAAGTGGAGGATGTGGAAGAACCTCAGCTAGCTTAGCAGCAGGTGCTGCTCGAAAAGTGAACACAGTCTTTTCCCCCTCTATAGGGTCTGGCTGACTTTGCCTACAACAACCTCTTCCCTTCCCAGCTGATCTAGTGAAGGGTGGGCGTCCGCGTCTAGGAGGCATGGTAATCTATAAAAAGAAGTAACGCAGGTTTAGGCAACCTCAGATTCTATATGCAGACTTATGCATTCAACTCGACCTAGCCTAACTCAATTCGAGGCCACACTAACACTGTAAATTTTAAAACAACTTTAAAACCAAAAGCTTTAAAACCAAAAGCTCTGATACCACTAAAATTTGTTGGCTCCATTAGTTTTTGATGATAATAAAACATTCCCATGTCATTTGTGTATGATATTTTACTTAAGTGTGTAGGAGAAATGACTACAAAGAAACAATATATCAATCTTCCTAATAAGCACTTAAAGATATGATTCGGAAAAGGAACAAGGATGATCATTATAAAAGAACTCCCTTGATATGACAAGGAAGATCATTGGTTGAACAAAGGTCAAAGTGGAGAAATGGAAGGCTAAAGCTTAGTGAGAAACAGAACCAAGTTAATCGACCAAGAAAATGGGTTAATCAATTAAGTGTTCTCTGCCAAATCTACGTCTGAAACAAAATCAACTTAGTCAACCAAGCGAAAAATTTTAGTCTACTAAGTGCTCTCTGTCTGCAACATTCATCGAGCCACTACAATATAGAAGAACGACTAGAACCTTCCCCAAACTATTTCTAACAATCATAAATGTCCCAACAGCCATCAAACAAGCTTATTCAACTATAAAAGGATCTTCAAATGTCAAGGAACCAACTTTTGGCTTCATTAACAAAGACTCCATCATATTGAAGCCAAGAAAGAGTAGAAAACTTGCAAATCTTTTATCCTCTTCACTGTACTCAAAAGTCTATCATTTGTATTTGTGTTTAGCACTTAAACTTATACCACATAGATCAACCGTGTGATCATTAGGTACTTTCTCTACTTCATCTTTGTATTCTTAGAGTGAGGGATTCACTCTAAGTGCTTCAAGCAAGGTTTGCTTGAATGCTTATAGGTTCCAACTTAGCCTTGAAAAGTTGAGTGTTGAGTTTTGGTTGAGCCCATGAAAAACCATTGAAAAGATTATGGTTGAGCCTTGGAAAACCACATTGGGGTTTTAGTTTAGCTTGAGAAAAACTAGTGTAAGGTTGTGGTTGAGCCTTTGAAAAATCACCTTGGGTTTTAGTTGATCCCGTGAAAAACTAGTGATAGGTTGTGGTTGAGCCTTCAAAAACCACCTTGGGGTTTTAGTTGAGCCCGTGAAAAACTAGTGTAAAGGTTGTGGCTAAGCCTTGGAAAAGTCATTGTAAAAGCTTGGTGGAAGCTTGTGAATTTTACCGTTTTAGTGTTTGGTTTAGAAATCCTTGGTTGGATAATCAAGGTAGTGGATGTAGGTCTTGGACCGAACTACTATAAATACCTTGTCCATTGCTTTCATTGTTATACCTTTTTTGTTTTGAGGTTAAGTCTCAATCTTGTAAAAGAGTTGAGATAGTGCTATTAACCCCTCATCTAGCACTCACTTTGGGACCAACAATTGGTATCCGAGCTAGCTCTCTACATACAAGGTTTAACACCCTTAGAGAGGATCCAAATGGCTCTACAAAAATCAATTGTAGCCGAGGGATAATCTACAAATAGACCACCTCTATTTGATGGCTCTAATTACCTTTATTGGAGCACTAGGATGTCAATATACATTAGGGCCATAGATTATGAAATGTGGGATGTCATCACCGATGGTCAATTTTTTCCCTCAATTGTAAATGTGGTTACAAATGAGTTGATGCCTAAGCCAAGGTCTGAATGGACCGAGGTTGAAACTAAGAAAGTGCAAACCAATTTTAAGGCAATTAACATCTTACATTGTGCCTTAACTCTTACTGAGTTTAACAAAGTCTCAAACTATACAACAGCTATACAAGTGTGGGACAAGTTAAGAATAATTCATGAAGGGACTTCTCAAGTTAAGGAGTCCAAGATAGCCCTCTTGACCCACAATTATGAGATGTTCAAAATAGAATCTGGTGAGGACATCACCAACATGGTTGATAGGTTCACAAAAATTACAAATAAACTTAACCAATTAGAAAAACCTATCCCCGAGCATGAGCTTGTAAAAAGACTTCTTTAAAGTCTACCCAAATCATGAAAGCCAAAGGTGACAGCCATTAAAGAAGACAAAGATTTGAACATCATCATACTTGATGAAATTTGTAGGTCTTTGCTTACACATGAGCTGGAGCTTAAGGAAAAAGAAAAAGAGGATAAAAGAGAGGCAAAAGAGAAGAAGAAGAACATAGCACTTAAAGCCAGCATCTTTGAAAAAGAGCTGGAAGAACCCTCATGCAATGATGATGATGAACTTGCACTTGTTGCAAGAAAATTCAAAAAACTGATGGGAAGAAAGAACTGTCGATTTGTAAGAAAAATCTTTAAAAAAGATTAAGGTCCTTCGTGGAAGAAAAACAAGAATGACAGTAGTAACAAGGAAGAAGTGATCTGCTACGAATGCAAAAAACCAAGGCACTACAAATCTGAATGTCCATTGCTGAAAGAAGAAACTCTAAAGAAAAATAGAAAATCGAAAAAGGCAATGGTTGCTGCAGCCTGGTCAGATAGTGATTCAAGCATTGAAACTGATGAGAAAAGCTCAGAAGAAAGAGCAAACATCTGTCTAATGGCCAGAGATGATGAAACAGAGGTATGCTTATCGACTTGTGATATTTCTATGAATGAGTTACAAGATGAGTATGATAATTTATGTGATGAATTTGAAAGCCTATTTTTAAAATGCAAAAATCTGAAGAAAAAGGCTGCATCACTTGAAAGAGATTTGGAGAAAATAAAACATGAATTTAACTTTGTTTTTGAGCAAAGGAATTTTCTACAAATTGAGTTAGAACACTCAAAAACAGATTTTGAAATTATGAAAGTAGAGCTAGAAAATAAAATTGCTGCTTTGTACAAAGCTCTTGATGAAAATGAAGCTCTCAAGTGTCCAAAAGATGGTTCATTAAAGAAAAATTCTTATGCAAAGAAAAATCTTCATAATGCATCATCTAGATGTTATTGTTGTGGAAAATATGGCCATTTATCCTATGATTATGCTAGAAATATGAATGTGCAGAAAATCAGAAAAATCTGGGTGCCAAAAAGTTCTTTTATTACCATTAACACTCAAAGACCCATCAAAGTATGGGTACCTATCAAGAAGAACTGAACTATGTTTTTGTAGGTTGAGCTGCACCTAAAGGAAACATGTTCAAAGGCTCAACACAGCAAGAAGAAGCAGCTTTGGTACATGGATAGTGGCTGCTCTCGACACATGATAGGGGATGAAATGCTGTTTGCACAACTGGACAAGAAAAAAGGAGGCACCGTATTTTTTGGAGATAATTCAAAAGGAAGAATCCAAGGTATAGGTATTGTTGGTAAGAACTCTTGTACACAAATCAGTCATGTGTTATTTGTTCAAGGCTTAAAGCATAATCTGTTAAGCATAAGTCAGCTATGTGAAAAAGAATTTAAGGTGTGTTTTGATTCAAATAAATGTGAAGTAATAGATATAAGCACAAACAAAATCACCTTCATAGGAAAAAGATTGAGAAACATGTATATCATTTTTCTCAAAGACCTAGAAAAGGATAGTGAAATGTGCTTAGTAGCAAAGGCTAAAAATGACAGCGGGTTGTGGCATAGGAGACTAGGACATGTTAGTTTCAACACCATGTCAAAATTGATTAAGAAAGATCTAGTGGTTGGATTGCCTACACTAAAGCTTGAAAATAATAGGATGTGTGAAACTTGACAACGAGGAAAACAAGTGAAAACTTCCTTCAAAACTAAAAAATTGTGTCAACATCTAGACCTTTTGAAATACTGCACATTGATCTTTTTGGTCCAATTAGCACCACAAGTCTAGGTAGAAAATCTTATGGCTTAGCGATAATTGATGACTATTCTAGATTTACTTAGGTCTATTTCCTTGCTCACAAGAATGATGCATTACCAGCTTTTATAGGATATTGTAAAAAAGTTGAAAATGAAAAAGGTACAACTATTGTTAGTATTAGAAGTGACCATGGAGGAGAATTTGAAAATGATGAGTTCGAGAAATATTGCAATGAAATGGGGTTGGAACACAACTTTTCAGCACCTAGAACACCCCAACAAAATAGAGTTGTGGAGAGAAAGAATAGAACATTGAAAGAGATGGCTAGGACCATACTTTGTGAGAATAATCTTCCTAAGTACTTTGGGGTTGAAGCTGTCAATATAGCAGCTTATATACTTAATAGCGTATAGATCTTGGACCGAACCATTATAAATACCTTGTTCATTGTTTTCATTGCTTCATCATCTTCATTTTGAGATCAAGTCTCCATCCTCCCAAAAGAGCTGAGATAGTGCTATTCACCCCCCTCTAGCACCTATATTTGGGACCAACAATTGGTATCAGAACTTGTTCTTTGCATACAAGGTCTAACACCTTTAGAGAGGATCCAAATGGCTCAACAAAAATCAGTTGTAGTTGAGGGACAATCAATAAACAGACTACCTCTGTTTGATGGCTCTAATTACCCTTATTGGAGCATTAGAATGTCAATTTACATTAGGGCCATAGATTACGAAATGTGGGATGTCATCACTGATGGTCCCTTTACTCCCTCAACTATGAATGCTGTCACAAATGAGTTGATGCCTAAGCCAAGGTCTGAATGGACCGAGGCTGAAACTAAGAAAGTGCAAACAAATTTTAAGGCAATCAACACCCTGCATTATACCTTAACTCCCATTGAGTTTAACAAAGTCTCAAGTTGTACAATAGCTAAGCAAGTGTGGGACAAATTAAGAATAATTCATGAAGGGACTTCCCAAGTTAAGGAGTCCAAGATAGCCCTCCTGACCCACACCTATGAGATGTTCAAAATGGAACCTGGTGAGGACATCACCAGCATGTTTGATAGGTTCACAAACATTACAAATAAACTTAACCAACTAGGAAAACCTATCCCTGAGCATGAGTTTGTAAAAAGACTTCTTAGGAATCTACTTAAGTCTTGGAAGCCAAAGGTGGCTGCCATCCGAGAAGCCAAAGATTTGAACATCATCACACTCTACAAAATATGCGGGTTACTCCTCACACATGAGCTAGAGGTCAAGGAAGAAGAAGAGGAGGATAAAAAAGAGGCAAAAGAGAAGAAAAAGAACATAACACTCAAAGCCAACATCCTTGAAGAAGAGCTGGAAGAACTCTCACGCGATGACAATGATGAACTTGCATTTGTTGGAAAAAGATTGAGAAAACTGATAGAAAGAAAGAATAAAAAATTTGCAAGAAAATTCTTTAAAAGGGAACAAGGTCCTTCATGGAAGAAAAACAATAATGAAAATAGTAACAAGGAAAAAGTAATCTGCTACGAATGCAAAAAAATAGGGCGCTACAAATCTGAATGTCCATTGCTGAAAGAAGAAACTCCAACGAAAAACAGAAATCCAAAAAGGCAATGGTTGCTGCAGCCTGGTCAGACAGTGATTCAAACACAGAATCTGATAAAGGAAGCTCAGAAGAAAGAACAAACATTTGCCTGATGGAAAAGGATGATGAAACAGAGGTATGCTCATCGACTTGTGATATATTTATGAATGATTTGCAATATGAGTATGATGAGTTATGTGATGAGTTTGAAAGTCTATTCTTAAAATACAAAAATCTGAAGAAAAAAGCCAGATTACTTGAAAAAGATTTGACGAAAATAAAACATGAATTCAATTCTGTTTTGGAGCAAAGGAATTTTCTGCAAATTGAGTTAGAACACTCAAAAACAGATTTTGAAATCATAAGAGCAGAGCTGGAAAATAAAACTGATGCTTTACAAAAAGCTCTAAATGAAAATACAGCTCCTAAGTGTTTTAACAATGATTCTTTAAAGAAAAATTCACATATTAAGAAGAATCACCATAAAGCATCATCTAAATGTTATTGTTGTGGAAAATATGGTCATTTATCATATGATTGTGTCAAAAATATAAATGTGCAGAAAACTCGAAAAATCTGGGTGCCAAAAGGCTATCTTATTGACACTAACACTCAAGGACCCATCAAAGCATGGGTACCTATCAAGAAAAACTGAACCATATTTTTGTAGGTTGAGCTGCACTTAAAGGAAATATGTTCAAAGGCTCAACACAAGAAGAAACAGCCATGGTACATGGATAGTGGTTGCTCTCGATACATGACAGAGGATGAAATGCTATTTGCACAGCTGGATAAGAAAAGAGGAGGCACCGTATCCTTTGGAGATAACTCAAAAGGAAGAATTCAAGGTATAGGTACAGTTGGTAAGAACTCATGTACTCAAATTAGTCATGTATTATTTGTTCAATGCTTAAAGCATAATCTGCTAAGCATAAGTCAGCTATGTGACAAAGGGTTTAATGTTTGCTTTGATTCCAACAAATGTGAAGTAATAGACATAGGCACTAACAAGACTACCTTCATAGGAAAAAGATTGAAAAACATGTATGTCATCTTTCTTGAAGATCTAGAAAATGATGGTGAAATGTGTTTAGTAGCCAAGGCAAAAAATGATAACTGGTTATGGCATAGGAGACTAGGACATGTTAGCTTGAACACCATGTCGAAACTAATTAAGAAAGATCTAGTTATTGGACTACCTAGCATTATGTTTGAAAATGATAGAGTATGTGAAGCATGTCAATTAGGAAACCAAGTCAGAACTTCATTCAAAGCTAAGAATGTTGTGTCAACATCGAGACCTCTTGAAATGCTTCATATTGATCTTTTTGGTCCAATTAGCACCACAAGTCTAGGTGGTAAATCTTATGGCTTAGTGATTGTTGATGATTTTTCTAGATTCACTTGGGTTTATTTCCTTGCTCACAAGAATGATGGATTATCGACTTTCATAGGATATTGCAAGAAAGTTGAAAATGAAAAAGGTGCATTAATTATTAGGATTAGAAGTGACCATGAAGGAGAATTTGAAAATGATAAGTTCGAAAACAATTGCAATGAAAAAGGGCTGGAACACAACTTTTCAGCACCTAAAACACCCCAGCAAAATGGAGTTGTGGAGAGAAAGAATAGAATATTGAAAGAGATGGCAAGAACCATGCTTTGTGAGAACAATCTTCTTAAGTATTTCTAGGCCAAAGCTGTCAATACAGCAGCTTACATATTTAATAGAGTTTCAATTAGAGCAATCATGTCAAAGACCCCATATGAGCTGTACAAAGGAAAAAACCCAAATATCTCTCACCTTAGGAGCTTTGGCTGCAAATGCTTTGTTTTGAATAATGGAAAACAACCACTAGGGAAGTTTGATGTTAAAAGTGATGAAGCAATATTCTTAGGATATGCCATGAACTCAAAGGCTTATAGAGTTTTCAACAAAAGGACACTAAATGTTGAAGAATCTGTCCATATAGTTTTTGATAAATCAATCCACGTTGAAAAAGAAGTTCATGAGGCTGATGAAGAGTTAGAAAATCTAGAAAAACACATGGATGAAATGAGTCTAAATGATAGCAAGAACAATGAAGAAGACTCATTAAAAGAAGAAACCGTAGCTCCACCTCTTGAAAATTTACAAAGACAAGAAATCCAGCATAGTGACTTACCTAGAAGCTGGAGATATGTAAGAGACCACCCACAAGATCAAATCATAGGTGACATATCTCATGGAGTTAAGACTAGGAAAGGAACTAGGGAGACATGTGAATTTTTAGCATTCATTTCTCAAATTGAACCTAAAAGTTTTGAAAAAGTTGAAAAAGAGGAAAGTTGGATTTTAGCCATGCAAGAGGAGCTGGATCAATTCAAAAGAAATAATGTATGGTTACTAGTGCCTAAGCCTTCAAATCATCCTATAGTTGGCACTAAATGAGTGTTTAGAAACAAGATTGATGAACAAGGAAATGTAGTAAGAAACAAAGCAAGATTGGTGGCAAAGGGATATAATCAAGAGGAAGGAATAGATTATGAAGAAACCTTTGCTCCTGTAGCTAGAATAGAAGCCATAAGATTATTAGTTGCCTTTGCTTGTCATATGAACTTCAAATTATACCAAATGGATGTGAAGAGTGCATTTCTTAATGGAATTATTCAAGAAGAGGTATATGTTGAACAACCTACTGGTTTTGAAGATTTCGAGAAACTAGATCATGTCCTTAAACTTCACAAAGCCTTGTATGGATTGAAACAAGCTCCTAGAGCTTGGTATGAAAGGCTTTCTAAATTTTTGGTAGAAAAAGACTATGTTAGGGGCAACATTGACACCACATTGTTTATCAAGAGATACTTAAATGATTTAATCATAGTTCAAATCTATGTTGATGACATAATATTTGGTGCTACTGATGAATCTCTTTGCAAGAACTTTGCTAAGGAAATGCATGGAGAATTCGAGATAAGCATGATGGGAGAATTGAAGTACTTTCTTGGCCTTCAAATCAAGTAATGCAAAGGAGGAACCTTTGTCAGCCAAGACAGATATATTCAAGACATGCTCAAAAATTTTGATATGTTGAAATTAAAATCCATCAGCACACCAATGAGTACATCTACAAAGCTTGATGCTGATGAGAAAGGTAAATAATAGTAAAAACATGAGAGGGAGTTTTGAAATTTGGGAAAGTTAGGCATTCTTTTAAGGGGGAGGCAGACAGTTTTCTAAGATAGAAACTGTCAATCTCTTCTTAACCCTCTGATAATTGATTCTCTCTACCCTAACAATCTTAGTTGCTTTTCTTTCTTCTTTGAAATCAACCGAGAACCCCCATTCTGTCACATCTTAGAAACCTAAGTGAAAATCATCCTCAGACATCGCAATGGCCAAGTCGACTCTGCTCAAGGATTTGCTTGCAAAGAGAAAGGGGAAGAGACTAGTAGAAGAAAACCCCGAACCTGAGCACCCACAGAAAAAGCAAAAAGAAGCATCGGGTTCTGCAACAAAGAAGTCTGGAAAAGGTTCTGAGAAGAGAATGTGAAAAGAGAAAAAGAAGATAACTGAGAAACTGGGAAAGAAGAGCAAAGGAGAAAAAGGTACATCATCTACTTCTTCCCTAAAATTTAGGAACAAAATTAATAAAGAAAGGTTTAGGAAAATCGAAAATGCTCCCATTACATGCGGAAAGTACATTGACTGAGAGAGTTTCAGTGAAACTCCTGTACTCTAAACAAGCCTGACAGATTCTTTAATGAACTGAGTATTAAGGAGTATAGCTTTTTCAAAGACAGGACATATAGTGCTAGTTTAGTTAAAGAATTCTATGCTAACATTGCATTTAGTGAAAGAGAGCTTGATGATTCAGAGGACTTTTCAGAGCATAACTTGAATGTATTTTTGAATGGGAAAGAATTCTTAGTTACAGCTTCAGACTTGAGTAACTTGCTAGGAATAGAAAGAGAAACTAGAGAGTATGAAATACCTAACAAGTATGATCCTGCTTTTGTGTGAGAAATTGTCACTAGAAAGAAAGAGAAATTTTCTTCAAAGAGCAATGCAGGACTGATCATTAGTCCATAATTTAGAATCCTACATTACTTTGTAGCTGCCAATTTGCATAGTAGGAATGGTAGCTTAAACTACATCAACCTGCAAGACCTTTGGCCGATGGAGCATGCATTCACTGGTGAAGTTTTGAACCTTGGTTAGTTCATGATTGAAAGGATGAGGGTAGCATGTAAACTGGAGAAGATCTATTTGCCTTATGGAAATGTGATCACATCTTTTGTTAAGAAGAAATGAGTATGGGCAAAGAGGTATGATATGGATATGCTCAAGAGTAGAGACTAACCAATCTACCGAGGCAGTTTGATCAAAATGAGATATAGAGTGTATGGGGACACCTTCAGCAAGACCTCGAAGATCACTTCAGTTCAAACTCAGCCAAAGGCAGCCCCCACACAACCAGAAATAGCAGCCCCTCCATTCTCCAATGAAGTCATGTTCAATCTGCTGATAAGGATGGATGCAAAGCTCACTGATCAAGGAGCTAGACTAGTAAAAATTGAAGAAAAAATGAATGAAATTAAAGCCAGCTTGAAAGCCAAATCTAAAATAGCAACTGGACCTGCTGATGATGACTCATTTACTACTGAGAGTATGGCACTAGAAGGACAAGGTGTTGAAGGATCAGCATTACAACCAGAGGAATATGGATTTCAAGCTGAAAGATCAGCCTACTAGAGTGCAAGCCTTAGTCATCATGACCCTGAACAAGAATTTGAAGAACCCCACAAAACCACCTTAGCAGAAAGGGAAACGTCTGAACAAGGCACTTAGGTAGTTGGTTCACCACCTGGTTCTCCTGAGCATGAATCTTCACCACAACCTGAACAAGAAGCATCACCTCCTCATTTTGATGAAGTGTTTGTCATGGGACTGTTCTATCAGATGACAAGAGAAGAACAAGCAGAAAAAGAGGCAGCAACAGCTCAAGCTGCTCAAGCAATAACCTCAAAACAATGAGCTACAGAAAAAAAGAAAAACAAAAGCAAAAGACATAGCTCCTACATGTAAGCCTCAGCCACTTGCCATGAGACAGAAGAAGATAGTAAGAAAATCAATACCTCCAAGAACAAAGAAGTCTTCAAGATTGGCAGAAAAAACAAAATCACCTCCTGCAAGCACTCCTCAAGCCCCAATAGAAGTTTCTGATCAAGCAACTCTAGAGAAAGCCACAAAGATACCTTTTCAGTCTCCTCAGCACACTCCTGAAGCAGCATCTCAACACTCTATGAGACCACCTTCTCCTGTTCCCCTAAATCCTTAGTAGGAACAAACTATGTCCCATGAATCTACACCATCTCCCTCTGAAGATTGACATCTTAGACCCCCTCCTTGATGATCACAAAAAGAGGGAGTAGTAATTACAAGAAAAAAAAAACCTGAGGTAAAGGTACTAGACCTTTAGAAGAAATATCAAGAAAAACAAAAAACTCTGAGGGTAGATGTACTAGACTTCTAGGATAGAAAGGTAGCAAAAACAAGACTAGGGGTATTTCTGGAACAAATGTCTGATTACTGTTTTGTTGGATATTTATGCCACAATGGCATTCAAACAATGATCTTAATATTAGCTGACTTTATGGATGTTTTGAGTATGCTTGTTGATAGCTGATTGAAGTGCTTGAACTCTGAAAATGATATCTATGGCATTATGAAGCATTGCTGAAAATTTTTTGCTGACATCTTTGAAATGCTGTGTCAATTTTCTGATGCTGTGCTGATAATGAATATATACACTGATAAACCTATTCCGACACAGTAATGCAAAGTTGAATATGTGTTTGAGTACATATGGATGATAGTTTATAGAAAATCTACTGGAAAAATTATGGTTTGAATGAAATCTGGAGCTAACATGATAAAATCTGGAAATTACAAGCTATTTACATAAATCTGTAGAAGTAGAAAATCTGATAAAATCTGTCACCATGTCATTTGCTCTTAAATCTGCATATACGAATATTTTCTATCAGAAGCAAGTATGAATAATGTCACTAGAAATATAACTAAGATAAAAACTTGCTGGAATAGATGAAAAATATGAACACACTTAGAAAGAGCATGAACTTAGGGGGAGCAATCCTCATTCTCTACAAAAATTGAAAAATGAATTAAATAGGCACCATGCTATTAACCAAGGGATGTTTTGTCATCATTAAAAAAAGGGAGATTGTTGGCTCCATTAGTTTTTGATGATAATAAAACATTCCCACATCATTTGTGTCTAACATTTCTAACTAAGTGTGCAGGGGAAATAAATACAAAGAAGTAATATTTCAATCTTCCTAATAAGCACTTAAAGATATGATTTGGATAAGGAACAAGGATGATCATTATAAAGCAAGTCCCCTGATATGACAAGGAAGATCATTGGTTGAACAAAGGTCAAAGTGGAGAAGTGAAAGGGTGAAGCTTGGTGAGAAACAGAATCAAGTTAGCCGACCAAGATAGTGGGGTTAGTCGACTAAGCGATCACTAGAATCTACGTCTGAAGCAGAATCAACTTAGTCGACCAAAAAAAAAATTTAGTCGACTAAGTACTCTCTGTTTGCAACATTCGCCAGGCCACTACAAGACAAGAAAACGACTAGAATCTTTTCCAAACTATTTCTAACGGTCATGAACGTCCTAACAGTCATTAGACAAGTTTCTTCAACTATAAAAAGATCTTCAAATGCCAAAGAACTAACTTTTGAGAACTTTTGACAACTTTGGCTTCATACACAAAGACACCATCATATTCAAGCCAAAAAGAGTAGCAAAACCTGAAAATCCTTTGTACTTTTCATTGAACCTCAACGTCTAGTCTTTGTAATTGTGTTTAGCACTTAAACTTGTACCACATAGATCAATCGTGTGATCACTAGGTACTTTCTTCTTTCTATCTTTGTATTCTTAGAGTGAGTGTTTCACTTTAAGTGTTTTGCATCAAGCAAGGTGTGCTTGGATGCTTGTGGGTTCTAGTTTAGCTCATGAAAAACTAGAGTAAAGGTTGTGGTTGAGCCTTGAAAAACCACATTGGAGTTTTAGTTTAGCTTGGGAAAAACGAGTGGTAGGTTGTGGTTGAGCCTTGGAAAGCCACATTGGGTGTTAGTTGATCCCGTGAAAAACCAGTGTAAAGGTTGTGGCTAAGCCTTGGAAAAGCTATTGTAAAAGCTTGGTGGAAGCTTGTGAATTTCACCATCTTAGTGTTTGATTTGAAAATCCTTGATTGGATAATCAAGGTAGTGGATGTAGTTATTTCCCCTGCACACTTAGTTAGAAATGTTAGACACAAATGACATGGGAATGTTTTATTATCATCAAAAACTAATGGAGCCAACATACATGATTCAAATGAGTTTAAGTTTTAGGTGACAAATTAATGTCATAATGTAGGAAGGATACAAGGTAATGTAGAGGCATGAATGATAATTGAGGAAAAAGGATGACTCTTAGGAATTCTGATATTGCATAAAATGCAATGATCAAGTCAAGGAAAATCTTTGAAGCACTAATGACATTATAAAACATACACGCGTATTTGATTACAATTCGATGAAAACGACATTGTGATGTAATGATAAGTAGTACCAGGAAACTTAAGCATATAATTGGGAATGATAAGAAAAGAGTAAAAGTATGCAAATGATGTGGAACTATGCATGGACATGATGAGAATGTTGACAAGAATTATGGAGATTATTCTATTGAATCTTGGTTATAGAGGAGAACGAACAAAGAGAAATTAGTCCAAAGGCATTTGAGAACAAAGGCACTTACACATAATGAGGAATATGGACATCTGATAGTGCGTATGCATACATATTGTCACGACCCGAAACTTCCCATCGGGCCCGTGACAACCGCCATGACGTCTCGATAGATATTCATACCCCAAATACCGACCGAAACCCCGCAAGGCTATCATATCAGTTTTCTTACCCCTCATGTGAGCGTTGATTTCCGAAAGTCATAATTTAAATAATTACCAACCACTTTCAAACTAAAATGACCAGAAAACAATTCTCGACTCATAGGGGCATTTTCATCATTTTATTGAAAATTTTAAATTTCAATAATTTCAACGCAAATACATGGAAAACACATATTTTAAATGAAATAAAAATCATCGGATATAAATACAATAAAATATTTAACAATATACTGTAATTTCTTACAAAACAATATTTACAAAGTATTTAGTAAATAGGTTTTATAGCGTAAATACAAAATAAAATTTTACATGCTGAAATACAAATAAGCAAAGTACATAAGTATATTTACAGTGACTCGTGGGCCCAAAATGAACATAAGTAAGAAGATCAGAAACCTACTGCGGAATGAGGTTGAAAAAAAACCAATTGTGGTCCTCCGCAAATACAGCTATCTACAACTAGTCTGATCCTGAAATGTTGGAAGGGAGAGTGGTGAGTTTACACAACTCAGTGAGTAAATAAATACCTCTTAAAATATCTAAAGGTGAGTAATAGGAGACAAAGAAAACCTTTTTATATTAAAGGGTTTCATAACATGAAACCTTATTTAAACCAGTGTGAGTAATTTTAATTCACTCACATAGTAACAAATATGATAATAATTATAATAATAAGGCTTATGATTTATCAAATTCGTGGCTCGTGCCGTAAATACATACTCGAGGACACCTTGGCCGAGGCATCTAACCGAGTCTGCCAAGGTCATTCAAATTTATAATTCTACCAAAAATACGACCAATCCTTGGCATTGGCTGAGTTCGCCTTCACGTGGTGGTTTGCGTGAAGTGACTTTATCATATCTCAAGAAAATCAAATAACCCTGTACGCCTCTACAACTGAGATATCGGTATATAAGGGTTTTACCGTGCCACCTCTGATTAGGCCGATCCACGGAAACCCATCTACTGCAGCAGATATCAATCCACCAATTAACAAAATTTTATCAATATGACTAGGCTATTTTATTACTAACCAGCCTGCACGACAAACAGCAGTTCATATAAATTTCAACACAATCAACCAGCAGCTAGTCATACCACATTTGCATACGCCATGATAATTTAAGAGATACCATTTATCAGGCAATAAACAACAGGGTCTCCAATTACTCAATTTTTCCAATAATTCATAAAATCTTCAATTCAATTTATAAATATTAAACTTATTGTAAAAATTCAATTTATTTAGAAAATTCATATTTTTTTCTCATAAAATTGGCATTTCACCAATTCAATTAATTTTCATCATAAAATCATCGAATTTAATAAAATTACTTTAGATAATAAGGTGATAAATAATTTACTCACAATTTTCGAAAATCTGAATTTTTGGATGCACTCACACTAATGGTCATCAAGCGCAAATGAACACCATTACAAACTTGTCCAGGTAGGGCTTGAACACTCGGTTCATCAAATCCATAAAGGCTACGGGGCATTAGTAAGCCCAAGCGACATCACCAAAAACTCATAATGCCCATACCTAGTCCGAAATACGGTCTTTGGCACATCCTCATTCCGGATTCTCAATTGATGATACATAGATCGCAGATCTATCTTAGAGAAACATTGTGCCCCTTGTAACTAATCAAACAGGTCATCTATTCTTGGGAGTGGGTACTTGTTCTTTACTGTTACCTTATTAAGTTGTCAGTAGTCAATGCATAGTCTAAGTGACCCATCTTTCTTTTTTACGAATAGCACCGGTGCTCCCCATGGTGAGACATTGGGGTGAATGAACCCTTTGTCTAGTAGGTCCTCCAACTGATCCTTGAGCTCCTTAAGCTCTGTTGGTGCCATCCAATATGGGGGTATAGATATGGGTCTAGTATCAAGAATCAAGTCTATGCAAAATTCAATCTCTCACTCCAGAGGTAATCCTGGCAGTTCCTCAGGAAATACATCCACAAACTCATTCACTACCGACACTTGACTTATATCTCTGACCTCTACTTGGTTATCCCTCACCACCACCAAGTAACCTTGACAGCCCTGCTTCAATAACCTCCTGGCAGACATGGCGAATATCAAGTTGGTCAGAACATTACTTTTATCCCCTTGGATGCTAAATGATGGCTCACTCGGAAAATCAAATATAACTATCTTATGGTAACAGTCTACACTAGCATGACAAGGTGACAGCCAGTCCATTCTTAATATCACATCAAAATCCAAGGTGTCTAACACCACTAAATTCACTATGGTGTTCTTATCCTTGATTTGCACTATGCATGACTGATATTCCCACTCAGCCAGAAATGCCTCCTTCAAAGGAGTAGATACTACTAATTGTTCTTCTCTCTTAATAAAGTCTTTACCCAATCGAAATGCAAAGCATGGAGAGATAAACGAATGAGTAGATCCAGGATCAAACAATACTCTAGCATCCATATTACAGATAGAAAGAGTACCTGAAACTACCGCGTTGGACGTTTGAGCATCCTGGTGAGTTAAGGCATATACCCTTGCCCGGCCTCTTTCTGCAGAACTTTGATGTCCAGACCCAGCTGGTCTACCCCGAGAAGAAGCACCAGCACCTCTATCTCATGTCTCACTAATCTCCTGGTCAGTTGAGACAGCTGCCGAAGGAGCAGACAAAGCTGGCCGAGTAAAACCGCGAACAAAACCTTATGGTTGTTGAGCCATCGGGCAATTCCTCCAAATGTGTCCAAGCTGGCCACAATTAAAACAAACTCCCGTAGCACGATAGCATCGTCCTCTATGTTGTCTCCCACAAGTATCACAGAAAGGAATAGGCTGACTACTCTGCCTTGAGTCTTGTTGCTGCCTCCTTTCGCTAAAAATTCTCTACCCTGACCCAATGTTAGTACTCGTTACACCACTCTCTCGTTGGGGAAATCTTGAATTGCTCTGTGGTCCCTGATGGTCAGAGAATGAAATTCTGCCACCAAAATCTCTGCGGCCTTGATAACCCTCTGTTTTGGCCCTTTTTGTTTCATCTCTTGCGGCCCTACTTTCACTGTCCTCATTTCAATCCGTTGAGCACAATCCACAGCCGCAGAATAAGTATGGAAATCTCGCGAGGCCACAACCTTAAACAATGGTTCCACCAGTCCATCCATAAATCTTTGGACTTTCATCCCCTCAGTGGAAACCAAATATGGTGCATATCGAGACAACTGTGTAAATTTTATATCATACTCCAACACCGTCATGCTCGGAGTCTGCACCAATGCCTCAAACTCTCTAGTTCTGGCACTTTGCACACTGTGCGATAAAAATCGATCTAGAAAAGTTATACTGAAGTCACTCCAAGTCAACGATGTAGCACCTGTCGACCTACCCCTTCGCAAAGAGTCATACCATTCCTGTGCTACATCCTCCAGCTGAAAAGCTACTAGCTCTACTGATCTAGAACTAGAGCATCCCATAGCATTACAAATCTTTTCCATCTTGTCTAAGAAGACCTGGGGTTTCTCCGATGCATCTGACCCCGTAAACGATGAAGGCTTGAGTTTCAAGAAGTCAGTGAGTGAAACCTCGACCTGACCTCTATCACTCTCGGGAGGTTGGCGATCTGTCTGGCCTTGGGAACTAGAGGACTCTAGCTCCATATGTCTCCTTTCTACTACTTTTTGTATATCATCCATTCGGGCTGCCATCATCTCTACAACCCGACTAACTCCCTGCAGGCCCGTCGCCAAATCCTCAACAGTAACGCCTCTAGTACGTGGCCTATCCGTCTCACTTACAGGCTGTCCATCCACTCTCCCACTCTTGGGCGTATCTGCCCTCACCGGTCTAGTGACCCTACCACGTCTACCTTGACCTCTACGGGTGGGTGCTCGTGGCCTATCGATCATCTCAATAGGGGCATCTTGCTCCCCCACTCGTCTCAAGACGGCCCGTGTCTTAGGTGGCATTCTTACCTAGACAATGGCAACACTCATTAATATACATAATTAAAAATAAGGTGGTTTCTAAGATTGGGAATTTATGCGGTTCCTCAATTATGAAATGTGCCGTGGCTCACAGTTCATAATTAATGGTCCCACATAAAGACCCGACTCTCCGCTAGACTCGACCATAACACCCTAGGACCTAACAACCTGGGGCTCTGATACCAACTTTGTCATGACCCAATTCCTGGGCCATGACCGACGCAAGAACCCAGTGAGCATAGCTCACTAAGCCCAAGCAAGCCAATCCATTTACTTTACTTATCGTACTACTGTGTGATGCATACACACGTAATGCACCCAAAGTGCATACAACGCCAATTAACAATGGCATAACCAATCATACATACACACACACCTTTTCCCGAGTGTGAACACAGCCAAATCACAATGGCATTATCAACATTAATATACATGCACTATACCAGTAATGTATTTAGCAATTTATATTGCATACACATATTCACATGATTATATTGTATTTACAATACAAAGGACCCAAGACTTCCAGCGGAGACATTTACAATAAAAGGAATCATTATCGAATGCTAGACACATACCTAGGAGATGCACTATGGGGACTCCTCGATCTAGGGCCTAATAGTCTTCTAATCTGAAAACATGAATTTTTATAAAAACGTGAATACGAAACTCAGTGAGCAAATATTAGAAGGGAGCAAGCAATCTTAATCAAGAAATTTGACAATCATGATGCACCGGTTGAAAACGAGACAATTTTTTATCTAACTAATATTTAAACCCCTTTCCATTTACCCCGGGATTTATTCTAGCTAGATAGCAAAATCGACAATTATCTCTGCAGCGAAATTTCTACTGTAGCAAAGCGAAATCAAAACCCGTTGCTGCATGAGGGTTTCGCTCATCCGTACAAGGTTTCGTGTTAAACCCCTTTTTCTCAATTTATAGCAATTCGTATACCATACAATCACACATATATACTCAAAGACATGAGCAATAATATATATACACAAAGACATTTATCTGAGCACTTGCAGACATTACGTATCGCCGGCCCTGCAAGCCCCTGGACAACAAATCACGCTTCACCAAAGTTCACGCATGATAATTTTCAAGAATCGTGGGCATTACGTATCGTCGTCCCCACTTTGCTCAATTTTGAATTTCTAGGAAATTGTGGGCGTTACGTATCGCCGTCCCCACTTTGCACACCATTTCAAGCATGTGCATTTCCTTCTTCACACGTGCACGGTGATAATAATTTCACAACATTTCTTAACAATACATGTAAACATCATAACAATGTACATATTTAACACAATCAATTTTCACATCAATGAAATAATACTTCACAAAAAGCTTGTTCCCCTGGTACCCTTTCTTTTTAAAGAGAGTTGAATAAAATCATTTAAGCATTTTATTCAAGCATATTCATATTCCCCAAAACCAATTTGAAATGCAAATCCACTCACCGTCTCACAAATCTGGATTCTGGATGCACTCAGATTAACAGTCTTCAATCACGATTCCCTTGCCTTTCTCGGACGTCTCACCACCGTGATACAGAATAAAATTAGAGAATTTACTATACTGTCCCTAAACTAATATAAACTAATTTAAATTGTTAACTTATGATAAGCAATTGAAACATGCGTCCAATTATCGCTTTAACGCGATGTCGATTAAATTCGACCGCTCAGCCGATAAATTGGCCAATAAGCCCGATTTGATTCCAAATTGCACCATTCTTTTTCTAATACCTTAATTCATCCCATATCATGTAATTAGTGCCAATTTCAGCATTAATATTTTTCCATTTCTTCATGGAAAAATTTGGCATTACAATGCATTAGCATTGAAAATTTTTCTACTACACTTTTTCACTTTAAATTGTCATTTTCTAATTTATTTCATTTCAAATGAAATCATTTCATTTGAAATGAAACAATTCCTCATGCATTCTCTACACCCTAGGTTCGGCCAATGAAGAACAACCATGAGATTCAATTTCTTTCTTACATTTTTGTTCATAATCATGCTTAACTACCTCTAAACATTAACATAGTCTAATTTCAATCCAATCCAACATCAAATCGTTATCCATACCCATTTTTCAGAATTGAACTCCTCATGATATCTCAATATTCAAGCATGGAAATCAAGAACAAAAGCATAAGTAAGCTAGGATTAGAGTAAATCTAAAGAAAAGTTACCTTTGTTTTGCTTGATTCTTAAAAAACACTTGAAATCTCTTGATTTTTGTCTAGGTTTTATGGTTTTTCCCTTTGTTCTTCTTTTCTTCCCTTCAATTCTGGTGTGTGCCGAATTTAGAGAGTGAAAATCAGTGTTGATGGCTGATTTTTAGGATTAAATAATAAATTAAACAAGTTTGCCACGTGGCACAATGCCATTGGCCCGTTTTTAATCTTTTATTACTTTTCTTCCAATTCTTTTTCCACCACTTGATTAGTCAAGTCAAAATCTGATCCAAGGATGATCATGGCTGAAAAAAAAAATTGTTCTGGTGGTGGAAAATTATAGTTTTGCCCCGGGATGGTAAAATTACGATTTTGCCCCTATACTCTAAAATGTCCCAGAATTATTTTATTTTCACTATCCAACCTCAAATAACACTAATATTAATCAATATTAACCAATTGGGGCAAAATCCTTTCAAAAAAATTCCCGTTTAGTCCTCCGGTGGTAAAATTACTATTTTACCCTTGTACTCCAAAAACACCGAGAATCACAATTTTACACTACTAAACATCATTTTATGATCCCATAATCATAACTGTATGTCATATAATTATTTTTAGTCCAATGTGATCAAATTTGGATAAAATCTCCATTAAATCAACAAATGAGAAAATGACCGTTTTGTCCCTAACCGGTCAATTTTCCCGATTGACTCCAAATTGGATCTTGTACTCCGAATCACTATTCTGAGCTATTCTGTGGGTCTCAGAATTTTGAAATTCCTCTTATAATTTCTATTAAACTAGTTTGAAGCTCGATTTAACTTAATTGTACCATTAGATACAATACCGGCTTTTAACAATTTGACAGGGTCTCACACATAGTCTAATTGGAATTAACTTCTTTCTCCACCCAACTTGGCCTTACTTCAAAAGCCTATTAAAACAACCTTTCAGAGGACTTAAGACAGAACAAATGAAGAAACACCATATTAACAGCTGAGAGTCAAGCCACAGAGTCATTGAAATTAAGAAGAATTTGAAGGATTCAAGGAGATTTGGAGATTAAGAATACAATTCTTGAGTTTTTCTTTATTTTCTTTTATTCTCTTATTTTCTTAGTATTGTTCTTAATGTTTAAACTTTATTCATTGATGATGTGTGACTTGATGGGGAATTGAATTTTTAATTTAAGATTATGATTGAACTCAATATATAGTCTGACTTATTTATCTCTCTATTACTTATGTTTGATAAATTTAAGTTGTTTATTTTATTCTGTTCTTAATGCTTCTAGTTGCCTGATCACTAATTAGATTGAATTGGAAATCTAGGTTAAACCTTGACGAAGGAGATTTAGGTAGATCTTGAATAAAATAGCGTATGATCGAATACACTTAGTTGATTAGTTGGTTTGATTTGTATATATGATAGACATACACCTATAAGCCATACGTAGCAAAAATTAGAGTACAAACTTAATGAATCTTTCTTCAATTTAATTTGCATAGGCATATAGTAAATTAATTGAGAGAAGTATTTTTATAAGAAACTCAACAGAGACTTATAAATAATTTGAAATTCTAGGTTAGAAACTTAATCTAGTAAACTAAGTTAAGAGAGAGAGATAATAATCAGATGAAATATTGAGGGATATTGTAATCTTAGATCTAGTAGTCATTCGCATTTAATAAAATAAATTCATTAATAGATTTTAGATTAGTTTTAGTTTTAGTTATTAGTTTAATACTTTTGAATTTTCTTTTTTAATTTTAATTGTTTAGATAAAATTAAGATGTGTTAATTTTAGTAATAAACAGTAGGAATTAAACAATTCTCTGGAGGAATGATGCTCTACTTAATTACTATATTACTTGTTAACGATACGTACACTTGCGTGAGAAATCAACAACACCGTACTAAAAGTATAAACATTATTAACAGAGATTGTGAAAGGGCTAAAATGCCCTATTTTTCTTTATTAATTTAAAAAAATTATTATTATATTTTTTTAAGAAAAAAAAAGAAAGCATCGAACTCCCAAAAAAAAAGTACCGACGGGTGCTCCCCAACATGCTTCTGAAACCCTAAACCGTAAATCCTAAAAAAAATAATTAATAAAAATAATAAAAATAAATTAATAAAAAATATATAATAATAATTTTTAAAATTAATAAAGGGAAAATTTATCATTTTAATATTATCATATCATCGAACTAACAAAAACACTAATAGTTGACTAACGGCTAAACCTATGTATCTAGTGAAAAAAAAAATTTTCGAACGTAGTGTCCATTTTGAAAATTAATGTACCCGCTAGGATTTTCAATTAAAACTTAAGGGTGTAGGGTATTTTACCCTATTTTTATTTGCATATATATGTTTACTATATGTTTACTTTATCCGAACATCATCATATAATAATTTTATTATGAACAAAACAAAATACCAAAAGAATTATTGCCATTGTTAAAGGATATTGATTGTAAGCTATATAGTTGGCTCTGTCGGCAATTCCATCGATATTTACCAACGAAATTGTTGACGAATTGATTCCATTAGTAATCAATGATGAAACTACCAACTAGACGAAATTTCGTTGGTAATGTTACCGACTGATTTTAATTGTCATCAATGACTACCCTGCTAACAGATTCGAGTCTTTCCCCGTCAAAATGGTGTATTGAAATTTTGATCGTTAATGTACCGACAAAATAATCTGTCACAAACAGATTTGCCATTATCGATGACAGCATTTTTGATTAACTATTGATGGAAAATTCTGTTAATATTTCCATTAGAAATGTAAAATACCAATAGAATCTTATTTATTCTTGATGAAAAATTTGGTCAGTAATATTCTATGTTTTTGTAGTGTTTGTTTATGCCTTTCCTATTGGAGTTTGTGGAAATTTGCAACACCAATTAATTAGGTTGGACTTATGGTTAAGATTTTATTTTGAAAACATCATTAGTCTAATCAATAATTTTAATTAAGTGCTCTAAGTCTACTTTGACGGTTTACCGTGATGAAAGGGTTAGACTCAAGGTTAGGAGTCCATTTTCCTTTGATTTGTTTGGGATGAGAAAACAAATTTTTTTTTCATCAGAATACCTTTTGTTGCCATTTTATTATTTATTTTGTTTCGAATAATAAAGGACACATTGTAGAAAATATTTTTAACAAAATAAACAATGAGAATAATGATTTGATATCACTTTACAAGCAATCATTATTCTTGGGTTGCATACTTGCAATTCTTAGTTGAGTAATATTTTACCTTAAGTTTACTTTTACTTAATGACCAAAACTTGAGAAGTTAATTTAATAAATTTCAAATAGTGGAAAACAATTACTAATAAAAATGGCATCCAAATTGGGACCTTAAGAAGCTTCAATTAACTTGCCCCTACAATTCATTACATCTCTATCTTGGCTTCTCAATTATGAAAAGCATTTATTGGAAATGTCAATAGTATAACATTGAAAAGATGCTATTAGAAATCTAAGTAGCATGCCAATAAGGTAGTTGGGGGAAATGAGGAAATTAAATAGTGCCGCTCCAATGAAATGGTGTTGTCCAGAAAAAGGGTGGGTGAAAATCAACTTTGATGCTGCTTATAGCAAATGAGTGACAATGGACTCTCCACTAGTTACAGAAGCTTTGGCTATTAAGGAAGGGATAACTAGCTATTAAAAGAAAGTATGAGAAGAAATGGAGGTTGAACGCAATTTTAACAGACATTGATATCAACTGTTGAGAAGAGTCCCAAAAAAGCAATTCAGTTTATTAAGAAGGAAGACCAACTTGGTTGTGGATTGGGCTGCAAACCAATCTAAAATGGGGATGCGCAAGAGTGGTTGGTTAAGACAACCACTAACCTCATTGGTTGAAATTATGTAAGTAGAGATGGTTTACCACCGCCTCCATGATTTGATCGTATTTTCAGAGTTCTGGAGCTTCAGTAAAGTTTTTCTTTTTATGCTGAAAATTCTCGCAAGGCCCAATTACCCTGTAATCATTTTATTAAAAATAGAAAAAATTAAGTACAGGGGGGAGGGGGACATAAGCCGAACCTCCACAATTACATGAGTATGAGGAAAATTCAAATAAATACCTAAAAAGGAATGTTTCATTTTATGTGCATATTTTTTAATGCAAACATAAAATGATAAATGTTCCATATTACAAGAATCTAAATAAGAAGTTGAATTAAAAATAAAAATAAATTAGGAGCACTACTCCCTTACATTGTTTAAATCTAACATAAGGTAAATTTGTTTTGTCTAATCGCAGGATGCCTCGAAGCTCACCTTGCGCTTGTGTGAACACCTGAAGGCCTTGATGAGTGTATCCATAATTCAACAAAAAGTCAGTTGCTTGGTTACCTTCCCTGTGTATATGAGACATACGAAAAGTTATAGATTATAAACATTTTCTAATAGACTCTAACAAATAACGAAGTTGGTGTGAGCCTTTGTGATTTTCTGGAATCATCTGTACAACCACCTGCACATCCATCTCAATCCATACTCGAGATACATTATGTCAAGTCCAGCCCTAGAATATACCTGCCATGTCATTCATGTATTTGACAACATGCTTTCATACTTGAATACCTCGAAAAAATTATTAAAAGTCGATAGTGTACCTAGTGGTACAACTAAGTCGAATTAAGCCTCGAACTAGTCCAAATAGAGATTTTAAAATGAAATTAAGAATTTTTAAAACCCTAGAATGACTTAATATCGTGATTCGAAGTTCGAGGACTGATTTGGAGTCAAATTGAAATTTTCATAACTTAGGAGAAAAATAGTCATTTTGCCACCTGAGGTTAAGATTGGAATGTTGGAAGAGGTTTTTGACTAAGATTGACTATTTAGAACATAATTTGAGTTTGAGAAGTGAAAAATTTTAATTTTCAACATTTTTTCGAGCCTAAAAGTAAAATAGTCATTTTGCCACCGAAGGGCAAAATTGAAATTTTACACCACCCAACATTTCTCATGCCCATGGATTTTATCCATTAACATTTTATATTATGGATAATTGAGATATTTTAAGTGTTGGTGAAAGAAAGCTTAATTATCAAGTTTTTAAACGTGGGCCAATAACAAGGTGACAAGTGTCAAGCTTGGATTATTTTATTATTTGCTTTAAAAACCAGCACATGACTCTCCCATTTCACTTCCATATGTTCGGCCAAACCAAGGAAGAGAGGAAAAAGAAAGAACAAAAACCCTAAAGAGAAAAATTCAAAGGGAAATTGTTGGATTTCAAGGAAACAAGTTATTAAAGGTAAAATTTCTTAATTTTAACTTGTGATCTACCTTTCCTATGCTTTATTTTGCATTTTCCATGGTTGAATCACAAGATATCATGAAGGATAGTGTGCTGGCCGAACCTAAGGAGAGAGAATTTGATGATGGTTTTAGATAGATTTTAAGTTATTTAGGTGTTTTTAGTTAATTTATCATGTTTGGAATGAAAACAAGTAAAAAAAATCATGTTCTCCCATAACCCTCATTGGCCCAATTTTCCATGTGGAATATTGATGATGAATTTGATTGAATTTCAAGTGATTTGGATAGGAATGAATGATTTATGGTGTAAAAACCAAGCATGAAAAAAATCATAGTGTTCATGCACTCACCATGGCTGAATTTTCCAAGAGAAAATGTGAGGTTGATTTTGCCATATTTCATGTTATTTAATTTGTGTTTGATGATTTGGAGTATTAGAAGAGAAATGGAATTAATTGGAGTTGAATTGGGTGTATTGGCTAATTAACCGGGTGATAGATCCAATTAGGCCAATACCATTTTATTTAGATACACAATCGGACTTAGGTAGAACACTACGTTTAGATGGTTACTCGAGCATTTAGCATCCCATTTCATGCATTTATATAGAGCCTAAAATAGATTTATAATGGTATGACACAATATATTGAATTATGTGTCATGTATTGTGTATAGGTGGTGAGCCCTCTAACAGGAGTAAAGACATTGGGCCAGAGGACCAAGAATAGGAGTATTTCGAACTCCTGATATAGTGAGTAACCTTATCATCATCTTGACTATCTAAAGTAAATTTTAATTCGTGTTTTTGTGATTTTATGGAAAATGAGTTTAAATGGTAAATCTTTATGTTATATAAACAAAATGTGGTTAAATGAAATGATTTTATAAATTGTCTTGAAATTGAATGATGGCTTTGAAAATGGAGTACTTGGAGACTACTTGTTGTGTTGTAAATTATGGTTGGAATTGAATGGCTTACGATAATGTGAGCATGAATGGCTGAATTGGAAATTGTGTTGAAATTGTATGAATTGTTTGTTTTGCCTTGACAGGCTGGGTAGTAATGTAATTGCCATGTCATGCTGTCAAAACTTTTATTGATTTGGTGGGATATTAATCAGCTTACTGCAATGGGCGGGTTTCTGTGGACCAGCCTATTAGAGGGGCACAGTAAACCCCGTTATATTTTATCTCAGTACGAGAGGCGCGGAGGGTAACTCTTGAGGTAACGATTAGAGTTCACTTCACGTTGAACCACCACGTGAGGGTGAACTCAGCCAACGCCAAGGAACGGCTAATTTTTCTAAATAAAAACATGTTTTATGCGTACATGACTTTTTAACAGCCTTGGCGGACTCGATTGGATGCCCCGGCCAAGGTATCCCCAAGAATGAGTTTTGGCACGAGTCAAGTTTTTCAGGAAATCATAAGCCTTGATTATTTATTTGGGTGAAATGAATTTATTTATTTAGTTGAAATGTATGAATCATAATACGATGAGTTATTTTAAATTGTCTCCATTTACTCGGTTTTAGATATTTTATATGATATTCGTTTACTCACTGAGTTTATCAAAACTCACCCCTTCTTCCTATCCATTTCAGGCTCAGGATAAACTGTAGATAACTGATTTTGTCGAGGGATACCTTTGGACCTACATCCTTAGAATTCGAAGGTCTACCTTCTTGTACATATTTGTTTACTATAGGGCCCACATGTCATTGTAAAACATTTTGAATACATGGCTGCGTGTGCCACTGTATGTATGAATTTATTTTACCTTTGCACTACAAAAATTATTTACGCAGAGTTCTAAAAATATTGTTTTATAAGAAAATAGAATATTTATTATTTTTATTTAGCTTGAGTAGCTAAAATTTCACTTTAAACTGATGATTTAGACAACTAAATTTATTTTTACACATGAAATGAATGTTTGTTACTTGTATATTGCATTTTTACCCAATTTTGAAATTTTTGAGAAAAATGACCAAAATACCCATGTGTAGTAGAAATTTCTTTATGACTGTTTTTGATTTGAAATTGATATATATTCCTCCAAATACGATATTTAGTAACTGTTACTCACAGGGAAAATGGAAAACTGATATTAAAGCCTTGCGAGGTTTCGATTGGCATTCCGAGTAATGAATGTCTACCGGGACATCGCGGAGGTTGTCACAGGCTCGATGGGAGTTTCGGGTCGTGACAATTAAAGTGGTATCAGAGCTTTTGGTTTTAAAGTTTTTTAAAATTTATAGTGTCGGTGTGGCCCCGAGTTAAGTTAGGTTAGGGTGAGTTGAATGCATGCGTCTGCATATAGGATTTCTGGTTGTCTAAACTCACTTCGGTTCTTCGTATATGTCAAGCCTGACCTTATAAAATATCTATCATGTCATACATGTGATGGATAACCTGATTTCAAACTTGGAAAGCCCCATAAAATTTTTAAGAGTCAGTAGTGTGTCTAGAGATACAACAAAGTTGATTTAAGCCCCGAACTAGTTCAAATGGAGATTTTAAGATGAAATTGACAATTTCAAATTCCAGGAATGACTTAATACGGTGATTTGGAGTTCGAGGACTGATTTGGAGTCAATCAAGAATATTGACTACTTATGGGCAAAATGGTCATTTTGCCACCCAAGGTTGAAATTTGGATGTTGGATGAAAATTTTGACCAAGATTGATCATTTGGAGTATAATTGGAGGTTTCAAAGTGAAAATTTTAATTCTGGCAATTTTTCAGAGCATAGGGGTAAAATGGTAATTTTGCCACCCCTAGGGCAAAAGTGGAATTTCCACCACCCAACACTTGTCAAATTTATGAATTTTATTCATTATTGGTGTAGATAAATATGGCATTTTATGTGGTGGAGAAATAAAGTTTAAAGGATAAGTATTAAAAAAAATGGACCAATTAAATGATGACACTTGGCAAGTTTAGATTAAAAATCAGCCCACACCATCCCATTCTCTTCATCATGGTCGGCCAAGCAAGAAGAAAATAGGGAAAGAAAGAAAAGAAACCCTGGGAGGAAAAATTAAAGAAAAAGTGTGGGATTTCAAAGGATTTAGCAAGTAAAGGTAAAATTCTTTTATTTTTACTTATGATCTACCTTCCCCATGATTTCTTTCTCATTTTTCATGCTTAGAACTCAAGTTTGCATGATGAGCCCATGTTGGCCAAATTTGAGAGGGGAGGTTTTGAGCTTGATTTTGATTAGATTTCATGTTATATTAGTGTTTTTGGTAGTTTAGTGATGCTTAGCATGAAAATTTAACAAGAAAATGATTTGTTCTTCATTAAATCCTTTATAGCTGAATTTCATAAGGAGAGTATTGAGGTTGGAAATTGTGATATTTTATGGTATTTTGATGGAATTTGATGATTGGTGATGTTGAAAATTAAATGGGAAAATTTGGCATGAAAATCTGAATTTTTACCTAATGTATAGACATATGTGTATTGTGGTTCAGGACTGATAAATTAAATTACATTCACAATCATTGAGGTATTTTGGATATAATTGGAGTATTGAAAGTGAAATGGATTGAATTGGAGTTGAATTGAAGGTTTTAGCAATTTAAGCCGTGTATAGGCAAGTTAGGTCGAACATCGTAATTAACCGATTGTCCCAAACCTTTCACATCCTATCTCATGCATATATATGGATAAGAGCCTAAAATAGTTTATAATGGTTTAACCCAAATTATTGAATTTTGTGTCATGTATTATGGATAGGTGGTGAGCCATTTGATATGAGTAAGAGATTGTACCTGAAAACCGAGAATAGGAGTATTTCGAACTCCTAGTATTGTGAGTAACCTTACTGTCATTTTAATTATCTAAAGTAGGTTTTTATCCGATATTGTGAATTTTATGGAAAATGAATTTAAATGGAAAAATCTTTATGTTTTATAAACAAAATGTTATTTGATGAAATGAATTTTATGAATTTCTGAAAAATTGAATGATGATTTTGGAAAATAGAGTAATTGGAGACCACTTATTGTGTTGTAAATTATGATTTGGAATAAATGGCTTATGATAATGTGAGCATGAATGGCTGGATTAGTGATTGTGTAAAAATATGTGCATTATTTGTTTTGCCTTGAGAGGCTGGATTTGAAATGGTTAAAAGTGTTCCCTTCGGGGGAAGTTTGAAAAGATCTGGGGTTCGAAACTTGACGAGAAGGTTCTGTGGGACTTGTGGCGTTACCAATAAGTCCAGTAAGTCAAGTGATGGGGACCCAGACCTATCAATAATTGATAATGTCATGCTGTGGATATTTTTAACGAATTAGTGGTAGATAGAATGGTCATTACAGTGACAGATTCTGTGGACCAATCTATGAAAGGGGCACGGAATTCAGGTATATCTTACCTTAATCGAAGAGTCGTGTGGAGGGTGTTGGCTCCATTAGTTTTTGATGATAATAAAACATTCCCATGTCATTTGTGTCTGATATTTTACCTAAGTGTGTAGGGGAAATAACTACAAAGAAACAATATATCAATCTTCCTAATGAGCACTTAAAGATATGATTTGGATAAGGAACAAGGATGATCATTATAAAGGGAGTCCCCTGATATGACAAGAAAAATCATTGGTTGAACAAAAGTTAAAGTGGAGAAGTGGAAGGCTGAAGATTAGTGAGAAACAGAACCGAGTTAGTAGACCAAGAAATGGGTTAGTCGACTAAGTGCTCTCTGGAATCTGCGTCTGAAACAGAACCAACTTAGTCAACCAAGGGAAAAATTTTAGTCGACTAAGTGTTCTCTGTCTGCAACATGCATCAGGCCACTACAAGACAGAATAACTGCTAGAATCTTCTCCAAACTGTTTCTAACGGTCATAAATGTCCCAACAACCATCAAACAAGTTTCTTCAACTATAAAAGGATCTTCAAATGCCAAAGAACTAACTTTTGGCTTCATTAACAAAGACTCCATCATATTAAAGCCAAGAAAGAGTAGAAAACTTGCAAATCCTTTGTACTCTTCACTACACTTAAAAGTCTATCCTTTGTATTCATGTTTAGCATTTAAACTTGTACCACTTAGATCAACCGTGTGACCAATAAGTATTTTCTCTACTTCATTTTTTGTATTATTGGAGTGAGGGTTTCACTCTAAACGCTTCAAGCAAGGTTTGCTTGAATGCTTATAGGTTCCAAATTAGCCTTAAAAAGTTGAGTGTTGGGTTTTAGTTGAGCCCGTGAAAAACCATTGAATAGGTTGTGGTTGAGCCTTGGAAAACCACCTTGGGGTTTTAGTTTAGCTCGGGAAAAACTAGTGATAAGTTGTGGTTGAGCCTTGAAAAATCACCTTGGAGTTTTAGTTGAGCTCATGAAAAGCTAGTGTAAAGGTTGTGGCTAAGCTTTGGAAAAGCCATTGTAAAAACTTGGTGGAAGCTTGTGAATTCCACTGTTTTAGTGATTTGTTTGAAAATCCTTGGTTGGATAATCAAGGTAGTAGATGTAGGTCTTAGACCGAACCACTATAAATACCTTGTCCATTGTCTTTCTTGTTTTGCCTTCTTTGTTTTGAGATTAAGTCTCAATCTTGTGAAAAAACCGAGATAGTGCTATTCACCTCTCCTCTGGCACTCACTTTGGGACCAACAATTGGTATCAGAGCTAGCTCTCTACATACAAGGTCTAACACCCTTAGAGAGGATCCAAATGGCTCTACAAAAATCAATTGTAGCTGAGGGACAATCTACAAACAGACCACTTTTGTTTGATGGCTCTAATTACCATTATTGGAGCACTAGGATGTCAATATACATTAGGGCCATAGATTACGAAATGTGGGATGTCATCACTGATGGTCCCTTTACTCCCTCAACTGCGAATGTTGTCACAAATAAGTTAATGCCTAAGCCAAGGTCTGAATGGACCGAGGCTGAAACCAAGAAAGTGCAGACCAACTTTAAGGCAATCAACACCTTACATTGTGCCTTAACTCCCACTGAGTTTAACAAAGTCTCAAGCTATACAACAGCTAAGCAAGTGTGGGACAAGTTAAGAATAATTCATGAAGGGACTTCTCAAGTTAAAGAGTCCAAGATAACCCTCTTGACCCACAATTATGAGATGTTCAAAATGGAACCTAGTGAGGACATCACCAGCATATTTGATAGGTTCACAAACATTACAAATAAACTTAACCAATTAGGAAAACCTATCCTCGAGCATGAACTTGTAAAAAGACTTCTTAGAAGTCTACCTAAATCATGGAAGCCAAAGGTGACTGCCATTAGAGAAGCCAAAGATTTGAACATCACCACACTTGATGAAATTTACGGGTCTTTGCTTACACATGAGCTGGAGCTCAAGGAAGAAGAAGAGGAGGATAAAAAGAGGCAAAAGAGAAAAAGATGAATATAGCACTTAAAGCCAGCATCCTTAAAGAAAAGCTGGAAGAACTCTCGTGCAATGATGATGATGAACTTGCACTTGTTGTAAGAAAATTCAAAAAACTGATGGGAAGAAAGAACCGTAGATTTGTAAGAAAAATCTTTAAAAGAGATCAAGGTCCTTCATGGAAGAAAAACAAGAATGACAGCAGTAACAAGGAAGAAGTGATCTACTACGAATGTAAAAAACCAGGGCACTACAAATCTGAATGTCCATTGCTGAAAGAAGAAACTCCAAAGAAAAATAGAAAATTGAAAAAGGCAATGGTTGCTGCAACCTGGTCAGATAGTGATTCAAGCACTGAAATTGATGAGCAAAGCTCAGAAGAAAGAGCAAACATCTGCCTAATGGCCAGAGATGATGAAACAGAGGTATGCTCATCGACTTGTGATATTTCTATGAATGAGTTACAAGATAAGTATGATAATTTATGTGATGAATTTGAAAGCCTATTTTTAAAGTACAAAAATCTGAAGAAAAAGGCTGCATCACTTGAAAAAGATTTGAAGAAAATAAAACATGAATTCAACTCTGTTTTTGAACAAAGAAATTTGCTTCAAACTGAACTAGAACACTCCAAAACAAATTTTAAAATCATGAAAGTAGAGTTGGAAAATAAAACTACTGCTTTACAAAAAACTCTCGATGAAAATGAAGCCTTTAAGTGTTTGAAAGATGAATCCTTAAAGAAAAATTCTCATGTTAAAAAGAATCATCACAATGCATCCTCTATATGCTATTGCTGTGGAAAATATGGCCATTTATCCTATGGTTATGCTAAAAATATAAATGTGCAGAAAACCAGAAAAATATGGGTGCCAAAAGGCTCTTTTATTGCTACTAACACTCAAGGACCCATCAAAATATGGGTACTTATCAAGAAGAACTAAACCACATTTTTGTAGGTTGAGCTGCACCTAAAAGAAACATGTTCAAAGGCTCAACACAGTAAGAAAAAGCAACCTTGGTACATGGACAATGGCTGCTCTTGACACATGACAAGAAATGAGATGTTATTTGGACAGCTGGACAAGAAAAAAGGAGGCACCATATCCTTTGGAGATGATTCTAAAGGAAGAATCTAAGGTATAGGTACGGTTGGTAAGAATTCTTGTACACAAACTAGTCATGTGCTATTTGTTCAAGGCCTAAAACATAATCTGTTAAGCATAAGTCAGCTGTGTGACAAAGGATTTAAGGTGTGCTTTGATTCGAATAAATGCGAAGTGATAGATATAGGCACAAACAAAATCACCTTCATAGGAAAAAGATTGAAAAACATGTATGTCATCTTTCTTGAAGATCTAGAAAAGGATAGAGAAATGTGCTTAGTAGCCAAGGCTGAAAATGACAGCTGTTTATGGCATAGGAGACTAAGACATGTTAGTTTGAACACCATGTCAAAATTGATTAAGAAAGATCTAGTGGTTGGATTGCCTACATTAAAGTTTGAAAATAATAGGATGTGTGAAGCTTGTCAACTAGGAAAACAAGTGAGAACCTCTTTCAAAACAAAAAATGTTGTGTCAACATCTAGACCTTTTGAAATGCTACACATTGATCTTTTTGGTCCAATTAGCACCACAAGTCTAGGTGGAAAATCTTATGGCTTAGTGATAGTTGATGACTATTCTAGGTTTACTTGGGTTTATTTCCTTGCTCACAAAAGTGATGCATTATCAACTTTCATAGGATATTGTAAGAAAGTTGAGAATGAAAGAGGTACACCCATTGTTAGGATTAGGAGTGACCATGGAGGAGAATTTGAAAATGATGAGTTCGAGAAATATTGCAATGAAAAGGGGTTGGAACACAACTTTTCAGCACCTAGAACACCCCAGCAAAATGGAGTTGTGGAGAGAAAGAATAGAACATTAAAACAGATGGCTAGGACCATGCTTTGTGAGAATAATCTTTCTAAGTACTTTTGGGCTGAAGCTGTCAATACAACAGCTTATATACTTAATAGAGTTTCAATTAGAGCAATAATGTTAAATACCCCATATGAGCTGTACAAAGGAAGAAAACCAAATATCTCTCACTTTAGGAGCTTTAGCTACAAATGCTTTGTTTTGAATAATGGAAAACAGCCATTAGGAAAGTTTGATGCTAAAAGTGATAAAGCAATATTTTTGGGATATGCCATGAACTCAAAAGGTTATAGAGTTTTCAACAAAAAGACACTAAATGTTGAAGAATCTATCCATATAGTTTTTGATGAATCAATCCATGTTGAAAAGGAAATTCATGAGGATGATGAAGATTTAGAAAATCTAGAAAAACACATGGATGAAATGAGCCTAAATGATAGCAAGAATAATAAGGAAGACTCATCAAGAGAAGAACCCATAGACCTTCCTTTAGAAAACCTGAACAGACAAGAAATTCAGCATAGTGACTTGCCTAGAAGCTGGAGATATGTGAGAGATCACCCACAAGAACAAATCATAGGTGACATATCTCATGGAGTTATATGGAGAATTATGAAGCTATTGAGACAACTTCATGATGGTTCCCTGTTACAACAATGGCAATGGAAAGGAGACACAGACATAGCAACCATGTGGGGTCACAATTTTCCCCTGAAGCAACGAGCAGCTCCTCATATTTTTTTCTGGAAAAAGCCTTCCATAGGTGAATACAAGCTGAATGTGGATGGCAGCTCACGGAACAGTCAACAAGTAGCTAGTGGTGGAGTTCTTCGAGATCACACAAGTAACCTTATTTTTGGTTTTTCTGAGAATATTGGTTCTTGTAATTCTTTACAGGTAGAATTGAAGGCTTTACTTCGAGGACTCCTATTGTGCAAAGAACGCCATATTGAAAAGTTGTGGATTGAAATGGACGCATTGGTGGCGATTCAACTAATCCAGAAGTCCCAAAAAGGATCTCATGACATAAGATATTTGTTAGAGTCCATAAGGCAATGTTTGAGCAACTTCTCCTACCGCATTTCACACATCTTTCGAGAAAGCAACCAAGCAACAGATTTCCTGTCAAATGAAAGACACAATCATTCAAACCTCTGTGTGTTCAACGAAACACAAGGTGAGTTGTATGGAATGCTCAAGTTAGACAGATTGAATTTACCTTATGTCTGTTTTTGATAACTGTAAAGGAGTAGTACTCCTCGTTTACATTTGCTATTATAAAATCCAAATTTCCTTGGTATCTCAATGTAATAGTAAGGAATATCCATCTTTCTGTAGCATCAATAGTTAAGCACTTAGGATGGCTATCCTTACTCTAGGTGCTTTTATGATTTTACATTTTAGGCATGTGATGTAAGAGGTACGATTTATGTCCCCCTCCTTTGTCCTTTGACCTTATAATTAATAAAATTTAACAAGGTAGCTAGGCCCTGCGAGAAATTCCAATATAAAAAAAAAGAACTAGGGAGACATGTGAATTTTCAGCATTCATTTCTCAAGTTGAACCTAAAAGTTTTGATGAAGCTGAAAAAGAGAAAAGCTGGATTTTAGCCATGCAAAAGGAGCTGGATCAATTTAAGAGAAATAATGTATGGTCACTAGTGCCTGAGCCTTCAAATCATCCTATAGTTGGCACTAAATGGGTGCTTAGAAATAAGGTTGATGAATAAGGAAATGTGGTAAGAAATAAAGCAAGATTGGTAGCAAATGGATACAATCAAGAAGAAGGGATAGATTATGAAGAAACCTTTGCTCCGGTAGCTAAAATAGAAGCCATAAGGTTATTAGTAGCCTTTGCTTGTCACATGAACTTCAAGCTATACCAAATGGATGTAAAGAGTGCATTCCTTAATGGACTGATTCAAGAGGAGGTATATGTTGAACAACCTACTGGTTTTAAAGATTTTGAGAAACCAGATTATGTTTTTAAACTTCACAAAGCCTTGTATGGATTGAAGCAAGCTCCTAGAGCTTGGTATGAAAGGCTTTCTAAATTTCTGAAAGAAAAAGACTATGTTAGGGGTAGCATAGACACAACATTATTTATCAAGAAATACCTAAATGATCTAATCATAGTTCAAATTTATGTAGATGACATTATATTTGATGCTACTAATGAATCTCTTTGCAAGAACTTTGCCCAGGAAATGCAAGGAGAATTCAAGATGAGCATGATGAGAGAATTAAAGTACTTTCTTGGCCTTCAAATCAAGCAATGCAAAGGAAGAAACTTTATCAGCCAAGATAGATACATTCAAGACATGCTCAAAAAGTTTGATATGCTAAAATTGAAGTCCATCAGCACACCAATGAATACATCTACAAAGCTTGATGCTGATGAGAAAGGTAAAGATATAGATCAAAAGCTCTACAGAGGAATGATTGGATATCTTCCTTACTTAACATCAAGTAGACCAGATATTCAGTTTAGTATGTGTTTGTGTGCTAGATTTCAGTCTCAACCTAAAGAAACACACCTAACTTCTGTGAAAAGAATATTTAGATATCTATTAGGAACTCAAAACTTAGGAATTTGGTACTCCAAGGAATCTTTAATTTGTCTTGTAGGCTATTCAAATACTGACTTTGCAGGAAGTAGAACTGATAGGAAAAGCACAAGTGGAACATGTCAACTCCTAGGTAGCATGCTTATATACTGGTCAAGTAAGAAGCAGAATTCTATAACATTGTCCACTGCTGAAGCTGAATATGTGTCCTTAGGAAGTTGTTGTGCACAGGTTTTATGGATTAAGCAACAATTGAAAGACTACGGGTTGTCCATGAATAACACTCCCATATATTGTGACAACACTAGTGCTATAAATATTTCAAAGAATCCTGTACAACACTCAAGAACTAAACACATTGAGGTTAGACATCACTTTATTAGAGATTATGTAACTAAGGGAGAAATCAATATTGAATTTGTAAGCACATTGCATCAACTTGCTAACATATTTATGAAACCCCTTAGTGAGGATAGATTCTGTGAAATTAGAAGAAATCTAGGAATGTGTTGTTTGGAAGAATTATAGGAAGAAGTCTAGACTAAACAGAGAAAAACAGAAGAGACTTAGTCGACTAAAGTGTGAAACTCAGTCAACTAAGAGCATTCTGTTTCATTGAGAACAAAAGAACTGATAGGTGAATAATAAAGGATTAAATTAATGAAATTTTGTGCTTACCGGGTAATAAAAAGAATAAGTAAAATTGAGACAATAAAAAATTAACAGTTGAGAAGGAGTTTTTGAAATTTCAAGAAAAATGAGGCAATTGATAAAGGGAGAGGCAGACGGTTTCTAAATTAGAAACTGTCATTCATCTTTTGTTTCTTCTGAAAACGGATTCTCTCAAAACCCTAACAATCTCATTTGTCTTTTCCTCTTCTAAAATCAACCGAGAATCCTTCCTCTCTCACAACTTGAAACTCCAAACTCAAAAACCATTCTTATAACTCCAAATGGCCAAGTTGACTTTACTAAAGGAGTTACTGGAGAAGAAAAAGGGAAAGAGACCGATGGAGGAAAGCACCGAGAATCCTCAAAAGAAGCAAAAAAAGATATCAGGTGCAGAGATACAAAAGATTGAAAAAAATCCCAGCAAGAAGAAAGAAACAAAAAAGAAAAAGAAATCTGGGAAAACAAAGAAGAGAGACAAGAAGAAAATGCCTTCAAAAGGTATATTGATTGGCACATCATCTGCTTCATCCCTAAAATTTAGAAACAAAATTCATGAAGAGAGGCTTAAGAAAATTGAAAATGCTCTCATTACATGCGAAAAGTATATTGATTGGGAGAGTTTCAGTGAAACCCCTAAACTCCAAACAAGCTTAACAGACTACTTTAATGAATTGAGGATAAAAGAGTATAGCTCTTTTAAGGACAGAGCATATAGTGCCATCTTAGTTAAAGAATTCTATGCTAGCATTGCATTTAGTGAGAGAGAACTTAATGATTCAAAGGATTTTTCAGAGAATAACTTGAATGTATTTTTGAATGGGAAATAGTTCTTAGTTACAACTTCAGATTTGAGTAATCTGCTAGGAATTGAAGGATAAGATGGAGAGTATGAATGCCTGACAAGTATGATCCTGCATCTGTGTGGGAAATTATCACCGAAAAGAAAGAAAATTTTTCTTCAAAAAGTAATGCAGGACTGATCATTAGTCCATAATTTAGAATCTTGCATTATTTTGTGGTAGCCAATCTGCATGGTAGGAGCGGTAGCTTAAGCTACATCAACCTCCAAGACCTTTGGCTGATGGAGCATGCATTTACTAGAGAAGTACTGAACCTTGGAAGGTTCATGATAGAAAGAATGAGGGTAGCATGTAAACTGGAGAAGATCCATTTACCATACGGGAATGTAATCACATCCCTTGTTAAGAAGAAAGGAGTATGGGCCAAAAGGTATGATATGGATATGGTCAAAAGCGGAGACCAACCAATCTACCTAGGAAGCTTAATCAAGATGGGATACAAGGTGTATGGAGACACTTACAGTAAGACCTCCAAGATTACTTCAGTACAAACTCAACCAGAGGCAGCCCCTACAAAACCAAAAACAGCAACCCCTCCATTCTCCAATGAAGTTATGTTCAATTTGCTGATGAGGATGGATGCCAAGCTCACTAATCAAGGAGCAAGGCTTGTAAAAATTGAGGAAAGGTTGAATCAGATTGAGGCCAGCTTGCAAGAAAAATATGAAATGCCAACTGGATCTACTGAAGCTGACTCTTCTGCCACTCAGAGCATGGCACCAAAAGGACAAGGTGCTGAAGGATCAACCTTGCAACTAGAAGGTTCTGAATTCCAAGATGCAAGTCCTGAATTTCAAGCTGAAGGATCAGCTCACTAGAGTCATCAAGGTCCTGAACTAGGATTTGAGGAACTTCTCAAATCCAGCTCAGTAGGAAAGGAAACATCTGATCAAGGCATTCAGGTAATTGGTTCACCACTTAAGCATCAACCTTCACCACCTCCTAAACAAGAAGCATCCCCTTATCACTCTGATGAAGTGTCTGCTATGAGAATTTTCTATCAAATGGTAAGAGAGAGCAAGCAAAAAAAGAGGCAACAGCAGCTCAAGCTACTCAAGCAATGACTTCAGAAAAATAAGTTACAGAAAAAGGCAAAGGAAAAAGAAAAACAAAAGATGCAGCTCTTACAACTAAACCTCAGCCACCTGCCATGAGACAGAAGAAGACAGCCAAAAAATATGTACCTCCGAGGACAAGGAAGTCTTCCAGACTGGTAGAGAAAGCAAAATCACCTCCTGCAACCTATCCTTAAGCCCCAATAGAAGTCTCTGATCAAGCCACTCCAGAAAAAGCTATAGAGACACCTCCACAGTCATCTCAACAACCTACTGAAGCTTCCACTCAACCACATCTGAGACCACCCTCACCTGTTTCTTTGAATCCTTGGTGGGAGCAGACAATGTCTCTTGAATCCACACCATATCCCTTTGAAGATTAATGCCTCAAACCCCCTCTCTAATGATCACAAAAAAGGGCAGTAAAAAATCACAAGAAAAATAAAAAATGTTAGGGTTGAGGTATGGACTTTTAAGGAAAATATCAAGAAAAACAAAAAAAATTCTTTGAGGGTAAAGGTACCAGACTTCTAAGATAGATAGGTAGCAAAAACAGGTCTAGGGGTATTTCTGGAATAAATTTTTGATTATTGTTTTAATGGCTATTTTGTGCCAAAATGGCATTCAAACATTGATTTTAATTTTGGTTAACTTTATGGATGTTTGGAACATGCATGCTGAAAGTTGTTTATGGTATTTGAATTCTGAAAATGGTGTTCATAGCATTATGAAGTGTGCTAAAAATTTTTCTGCTGATATTGTGCAATGCTGTTGAAAATTTTCTAATGATGTGCTAATATTGAATAATTATGCTGATAAAACATTTCTGACATGATAAGACAAAGCTAAATATGTGTCTGAGTACATATGGATGATGTTCATAGAGAATCTGCTGGAAAAATGATCGTTTGAATGAAATCTGGAAGTAACTAGTAGTTGACAAAAAATTACAAAAATGAAAAACTGATGATAATCTGTCAACTTGTCATTTGCTGTTAAATTCTGCATATATGGACATTTTCCAACTAAAGCATGAACATACAGTATCAATATCCATATAACATAAATAAAAACTTCCTGAAATAAGATGAAAAATGCACACACTTAGGGGGAGCATGCACTTAGGGGGAGAAATCCTCATTTTCGACAGAAACTAAAAAAGAATTAAAGAGGCACCATGCTATTAACCAAGGGATGTTTTGTCATCATCAAAAAGGGGAAGATTGTTGGCTCCATTAGTTTTTGACGATAATAAAACATTCCCATGTCATTTGTGTCTAATACTTTACCTAAGTGTGCAGAAGAAATAACTACAAAGAAATAATATATCAATCTTCCTAATGAGTACTTAAAGATATGATTTGGATAAGGAACAAGGATGATCATTATAAAGGAAGTCCACTGATATGACAAGGAAGATCATTGGTTGAACAAAAGTCAAAGTGGAGAAGTGGAAGGCTAAAGATTAGTGAGAAACAGAACCGAGTTAGTCGACTAAATGCTCTTTGGAATTTACGTCTGAAACAGAACCAACTTAGTCAACCAAGGAAAAAATTTTAGTCGACTAAGTACTCTCATCTGCAACATGCACCAGGCCACTACAAGATAGAATAATGGCTAAAATCTTCCCCAAATTGTTTATAACGTTCATAAACGTTCCAACAGCCATCAAACAAGCTTCTTCAACTATAAAAGGATCTTCAAATGCCAAGGAACTAACTTTTGTCTTCATTAACAAAGACTCCATCATATTCAAGCCAAGAAACAATAGAAAACTTGCAAATCTTTTGTACTCTTCACTACACTTAAAAGTCTATCCTTTGGTTTCATGTTTAGCACTTAAACTTGTACCACTTAGATCAACCGTGTGATCAATAGGTACTTTCTCTACTTCATTCTTTGTATTCTTGAAGTGAGGGTTTCACTCTAAGTGCTTCAAGCAAGGTTTGCTTGAATGCTTGTAGGTTCCAACTTAGCCTTGAAAAGTTGAGTGTTGGGTTTTAGTTGAGCCCGTGAAAAACCATTGAATAGGTTGTGGTTGAGCCTTGAAAAACCACCTTGGGGTTTTAGTTTAGCTTGGGAAAAACTAGTGATAGGTTATGGTTGAGCCTTGAAAAATCACCTTGGGGTTTTAGTTGAGCCCGTGAAAAACTAGTGTAAAGGTTGTGGCTAAGCCTTGGAAAAGCCATCGTAAAAGCTTGGTGGAAGCTTATGAATTCCACTGTTTTAGTGATTTGTTTGAAAATCCTTGGTTGGATAATCAAGGTAGTGGATGTAGGTCTTGGACCGAACCACTACAAATACCTTGTCTATTGTCTCTCTTGTTTTGCCTTCTTTGCTTTGAGATTAAGTCTTAATCTTGTGAAAGAGTCGAGATAGTGCTATTCACCCCCCCTCTAGCACTCACTTTGGGACCAACAAAGGGTATCTCCTGAGGTGAAGTTTGAGTACACTTCACGCGGACCACCACGTAAGAGTGAGACTCGGCCAACGCCAAGGAACGGCTGTGTTATCGGATGTAAAAATGTGTTTTATGTGTATGTGACACTTAACAGCCTTGGCGGACTTGGGTGGATGCCTTGCGCAAGGCATCGACGAGTACTAATTTTGGCAGGAGCCAAGTTTGTGAAATTCATAAGCCATGTTGATCATTTGGATGAATTTCCATGTTATGGAAAATATGTGGGGATGAATTTAAATGTTATGAAAAACATGTTAGGAGGGAATATTTTGAACGTCTCCATTTACTCGACTTTAGATATTTTTGATGATGTCTGTTTACTCACTGGGATTATATAATCTCACCACATTCCTTTCCACACATTTCATGCTCAGGATAGTCTGTAGACAGTTGATCTCGTCGAGCTGTAATTTTGGAGTTACATCCTAGAAAGCAAAGGTTTACAAACTTATACCTTCTTGGTCATCTGAGGCCCCACGTGTCATTGTAAATGTAATTGCGTACTCTGTTTATCTGTAATACAGTATGTATGATTTTATTTTGCTTTTACACTATAAAAATTATTTACCACTACTTCTATAAAAATTATTTTATAAGAAAATTAAATATTTTATTAAATATTTTGATTTTATTCTAATAGTTACGATTTCGTTTTAAATGGACGTTTTATGTCAAACCCTATTCTATAAAGTAATTGCAATGTCATTCACATGCATGATAGAATGTTTGCATAATGAGAAAGTTTCAAGAAATCGTTAAGAGACGATATTGCCCTTATGGTACAACTAAGCCGATTTAAACCTCGAATGAGTTCAAATAACGATTTTAAGGGTGAAATCGAGAATTTCACAATCCAGGGATTACTCAAAACAGTGATTCAGAGTTCGAGGTCTAGTTTGGAGTCAATCGAGAAAATTGACCGATTAAGGATAAAACGGTCATTTTGTTATTTAAGGATAAAATGAAGATTTTTATAAAAAATTTTGATCACATTTGACCAAGATTAATCATTTGAAGTATAATATGATTATTTGGAGTATAATATGGGGTTTAGCAGTGACAAATTATAATTCTCGATATTTTTATAGCACAAGGGTAAAATGGTAATTTTACCAATAGAGGATAAAACGAGAATTTTTAGAACAGATTTTGGCTCCATTTGATTAAGATTGATCAATTGAAATGTAATTTGAGGTTGAAAAGTGAAAATAATGTAATTCTGGTACTTTTCGGAGTATAGGGGTAAAATCATAATTTTACCACCCGAGGACGAAATTTAAGTTTTCAAGAGAATTTGGATCAAATATGATTAATTGGAGTATGATATGAGTATGAGGAATGAAAAATATGAAATTTGGTAATTTTTCAGTTTTTGGGGTAAAAATGTAATTTTTCATTTTTACGAGGATAAAAGTGTAATTTTTGAAAATTTACTCCACCAAGACTTTGGAAAAATCTAGAAACTTCATCTAAGACATGAATAAGTGAAGAGGAATGTATGGTGAAAAAAGAAAGTCAAATGGATGGCTAGAAAAAAATAAATTAATAAAAAATTTAATATGTAAATAAAATAATATTATTTTATTTAGCTTTTAAAAAGCCATAAAAATCAGCCCATTCATCCCCTTGGTCAGCCAAAAACCAGAAAAGAGAGAGAGAAACCAAAAACAAACCCTAAAGGGAGAAAATTCAAAGAAAAAGTAAGAAAATTCAAGGAAATCAAGAACAAAAAGGTATGATTTTCATTTTTGCTTGAGATCTCTTATTTCTAAGCTATTTTCCTTATTTTTCCATGCTTGAAATGCGTGTTTTCATGGTGAATCAAGGGCTGGTCAAATGGGTTTAGAGAGAGAAAGAGGTTAGATTAAATTGATTTTGAACTATGTTGGTGTTTAGAGTTAGTTAAGCATGTTTAGAAACAAAACAACAAGAAAAGAATCTATTTTCCCCACCAATTTTCCATGACCAAATGCCTTAGGATATGTGTGTGAAATGAAATGATTTCATTTCAAATGAAATGGTTTTGAAATTGATCAATTATGAAGAGAAAAAAATTAAATAGAAAAATTTCGGTATTAGTGCATCATTTTTAGCTGAATTTTTAGAGAGAAATTGTCTTCTGGAAATTGAAGAAATTGATGAAATTTTAGGGCATTTTGGTAATATTTGAGGAATTATGAAGGTAGGAATTAAATGGGAATTTTCGGTGCAAAAATATGAATTTTTACCTAATAGGGGTAAAAGCGTAATTTGTAATCTAGGACTGATAAATTGACCCGTGTTCACTGTCATTAAGTATTATTGATATAATTGGATTGTTAGAAACTGAAATGGGTCAAATCGGAGTTAAATCGAGGGTTTTAGCAAATTAGGCCGGGTGTAGGCAAATTGGCCGGACACTGCGATTAAACGACTATCCGAATAATTTTCATCCCATTTCTATGCATGTAGAGCCTGAAATAATTTATGATAAATTGACACAATTTATTGAATTTTGTGTCATGGATTATGGATAGGTGGTGAGCAAATTGATTCAGGTAAGAGACTGCACCCGAGGACGGAGGATAGGAGTATTTCTACTCCTAATACTGTGAGTAAATTTATTATCATTTTAATTATCCAGAGTAGTTTTATTCAACTTTGTGATTTTATAGAAAAATGGTTTAAATGGCAAATTATTGTGTTTTATGGGAAAATGTGATTTTTAAAATGATTTTATAAATTTTTTGGAAAATTGAATAATGGTTTAAAAAATAGAGTAATTGGAGACTGCCTACTTATGTTATAAATTTTTGATTTTAAATTGAATGGCTTATGGTAACCTTCGCGTGAATGGCTGGTTTTATAATATATTAAATATGTGAATTATTTGATTCGCCTGGATAGGCGGGGTACAATTGTGTCAGCCATGTCATGCGGCTGAAATTTTATGATATGGTGAGGTTATTCTACACTGCAGTGAAGGGTTGCCGTGGAATGCCTTTAGGAGGGGCACGGTAATCCCGGCTGATTCTTACCTCGGTAGTAAAGGCACGGAGGGTATCTCCCGAGGTGAGGTTAGAGTTCACTTCACGCCTAACCACCACGTGAAAGTGAGACTCAGCCAACGTCAAGGAACGGCTGTGGTTTTGAAAAGTTAAAATATGTTTTATGAGTACATGAATTTTCACAGCCTTGGCAGACTCGAACGGATACCCCAGCACAAGGTATCCCCGAGTACAGTTTTGACATAAGCCAAGTGTTCTCAAGAATTTCATAAGCCATGTTTAGTAATGTGATGAAATATAATTGTTTTTATGGGTTAAAACGAATTTTCATGTTATGCATCACATGTGGTGATGGGATATTTTTATTGTCTCCCTTTACTCAGCTTTAGATACTCTAGATGGTATTTGTTTACTCACTGGGATTATGTAATCTCACCCCTCTTCCTATACATTTTTCAGGCTCGCGATAGTCTATAGACAGTTGATTTGGTCAAGAGACGATTTTATAGGTGCCCCTGCAGAAAACAAAGGTTATAGTCTTATAGCCCTACACCTTCTTGGTCAGTTGGGGGCCCACGTGTCACTGAAATTTAAAGTTCATACCCTGGTTCACGGTATGATAGTAAATGTGAATTTATTTTGTTTTTACACTGTAAAAATTATTTTTAGATATTTCTGAAAATATTGTTTTATAAGAAATTAGAACATTTTATTGAATATTTTTATATATATTCAAATAGTTACAATTTTACTTCAAATAAATGTTTTAGACTTCTAAATTTATTTCTGGTTACAAAATATGCGTTTTCCACCCACACATTGCATTCTCCACCTGTCTCAAAATTTTTGAGGGTAAATGACCAAAATGCCCTTGTGAGGTTAAAATTACTTTTCTATTGTTTTGAATTGAAAAAAAAAATAAATCCTTTAAAATATGATGTTTGGCAATGACTACTTACAAGGGAGGTAAGAAAACTGATACGAATGCCTTGCGAGGTTTCGGTCAGTATTCGGGGTGTGAATACCTGTCGAGACTTCGCGGCAGTTGTTACGAGCCCGATGGGAGTTCCGGGGCATGACATTTTAGGTAACAAAACATATTTATGATTATGAAATATGTGTTTTCTACTTATGTACTACATTTTTAGCTAGTTTCGAAATTTTTGAAGAAAATTTACCAAAATGCCCCTATAAGGTGAAAATTATTTTTCTATCAATTTAAGTTGGAAATGACTTATAAACCTTTAAAACATGATATTTGGCAACGATTGCTCACAAAGGAGATGAGAAACTAATATGTAAGCCTTGCGGGGTTCCGGTTGGCATTTCGGGTAATGAGTGCCTATCGGGACGTCGCGACGGTTGTCACGGGCTCAAAGGGAGTACCGAGTTGTGATAGTATAGATCACCATGCCTCCTCGACGTGAACACCCACCTCTCACTAGATCAGCTGGGAGGGGAAGAGGTCATTCTCAACATCGTCAGCCAGATCCTATAGATGGGGAATCGGCTGCATCCACCTTTTGGGCAACACCTGCTGCTAAGCAGACCGAAACTCTTCCACATCCTCCACATCCTCCACCTCCTCCACCACCTACTGGTATTCTTGCCATGTCTCTTGAGGTAGTTCAGGCATTGGCAGCCTTTTTTACTACTATTATTAGCCAAGCTCAAGCTGGTCAAGCTTCTTCTATAATTCCTCCAACTGCTCTTTTAGTGCCACAACCCCTACCTCCTATTCCACCACCGGTGCCAGATGTCTCTATTTCTAAAAGGCTTAAGGAGGCTAGGCAACTCAGTTGCATCTTTTTTACGGGTGAGCTGGATGCGATCGCGGCTAAAGATGATGATATAAAGTTGATGGTGGCCACCAAATTACTTGAGAAGAGGGCCCGCACATGGTGGAATTAATGAAATCTCGAACTACTACTCCTACGACTTGGTCAGATTTTTTGAGAGAATTTGATGGTTAATATTACACTTATTTCCATCAGAAAGAAAAGAAGAGAGAATTTCTGAGTTTGAAACAGGGGAACTTAACTATATAGGAGTATGAGGCTCGTTTTAACGAGCTAATGTTATATGTGCCAAATCTGGTGAAAACTGAGCAAAATCAGGCCAATTATTTCGAAGAAGGGCTCCGTAATGAGATTAGAGATCGGATGACAGTGACAGGCCAGGAGCCGCATAAAGAGGTGGTACAGATGGCTTTAAGGGCTGAGAAGCTTGGGAATGAAAATAGGGAAATGTAGGCTAAGTTTGCAAAAAAGAGGAATCTGAGTATATCTTCTAGCCAGCCACCAAAAAGGGGCAAAGACTCATCTGTTTCAGGGAGTACTACCTCTGTTTCAGTAACATCTTCTCGACCTCCATTTCCATAGCAGCAGCAGAGGCTTTCAAGATTTAGTAAATTTGCGGTGACTATTCCTGGGAAGAGTTCCAAAGGTTCTGATAGATGCAAAAAATGTGGGAGAACTCATGTTGGACTGTGTAGAGGGCATGTACAATGTTTTCATTGTGGTCAGTCAGGTCACATTATGAGTGATTGCCTATAGTTCAGACGAACTACTGCAGCTACTTCATCTCCTCAAGCTCACACGGATATGTAGAGGAGATATTCTTCTAGGTTACCACCAAGACAGGGAGTAGCCATACGGTATGGTGTAGAGAGTAACACCCTGGCATATTCACACTCGAGACCATAAACTCGTACTTCAACAAGGGTTTTTGTTGTGATGGAAGATGAGGCATGAGTCTGACTTGGAGCAGTGACAGGTACTATGCCTTTTGATAAATATGCTTTTGTCTTAATAGATTCTGGCTCGGATAGGTCTTATGTGAGCACGACATTTGCATCATTTTCTGATAGAAACCTGTCGCCATTAGAGGAAGAAATCGTAGTTCACACCCTTCGAGGAGAGCAGTTAATCAGAAGTACTTGTTATAGAGATTGTAGGGTAATGGTTTGTGAGGAAGAATTTAAGGGTGACTTAATTCCTTTAGAGATCCGAGATTTCTATTTAATATTGGGTCTGGACTGGTTAACTACACATCGAGCGAATGTGGACTGTTTCAGGAAAAAAAGTTGTACTTCAAAATTTGAAGGGAGCAAAGATTATATTTGTAGGGGAACGTCGAGTATTACCGTCCTGTGTAATCTCGGCCATCAAAGCTTTGAAACTAGTACAGAAAGGGTATCCAGCATATTTAGCACACGTGATCCATACTTGAAAGGGGGAACCTAAGTTAGAGGGTGTCCCAATAGTAAGTGAATTTCTTGATGTATTTCCTGATGAGTTAGTGGGACTACCTCCTGATCGAGAGCTCGAGTTCCCTATTGATCTACTTCTGGGGACCGCACCTATTTCCATTCTTTCGTACCGAATGGCTCTAGTGGAGTTGAAAGAACTGAAAGTCCAATTGCAAGATTTGGTAGATAAGGGTTTCATTTGCCCTAGCACTTCTCCTTGGAGAGCACCGGTCTTATTTGTAAAGAAGAATGATGGCACTCTTCGATTGTGTATCAATTACCATCAGCTGAACCAAGTGACCATCAAGAATAAATACCCTTTGCCCCAGATCGATGATTTTTTTGATCAATTACGAGGTGCTATGGTGTTTTCCAAGATTGATTTGAGGTTTGGGTATTATCAGTTGAAGATTAAGGAGCAGGATGTACCTAAGACTGCTTTCAGGACACGTTATGGGCATTATGAGTTTCTGGTTATGCTTTTTGGTTTAACTAATGCCCCAGCAGCTTTTACGGATCTAATGAATAGGGTGTTCCATCCATACTTAGATAAGTTTGTGATAGTATTCATAGATGACATCCTGGTCTATTCGAAGAATGGTGATGAACATGCTACCCATTTGCGCATTGTGCTGCAAACTTTGCGCGAAAAACAACTCTATGCCAAGTTTTCTAAATGTGAGTTCTGGTTAAAGGAAGTGGTTTTCTTGGGACATGTGGTGTCTGGAGTTGGAATTTATGTCGATCCCAAGAAGATTGAGGCAATCTTACAATGAGAGCAACCAAAAACGGTAACAGAGATTCAAAGTTTCCTTAGCTTAGTCGGTTATTATAGGAGGTTTGTTTAGGGATTCTCGTTAATAGCTGCTCTTTTGACTCGTCTAACTCGTAAGGAAGTTAAGTTTGAGTGGGATGATGTCTGTGAGAGTCGATTTCAAAAGCTGAAGAATCGGTTAACCTCCACTCCCGTTTTGACACTTCTTGTTAATGGAAAAGACTTTGTGGTATACAGTGACGCCTCTAAGTTGGGACTAAGGTGCGTATTGATGTAGGATGAGAAAGTAATAGCTTATGCTTCCTGGCAATTGAAGAAGCATGAGATGAATTACCTTACCCATGATTTGGAGTTAGCAGCAGTAGTATTCGAATTAAAGATTTGGAGGCATTACTTATATGGTGAGGGTTGTCGGATTTTTACTAATCATAAAAGTTTGAAATACTTGCTCACCCAGAAAGAACTCAATTTGAGACAAAGACGCTGGTTAGAGTTGATTAAGGATTACTGTGAGACCCTATCAAGCTCGATTAAAAGAAGGTATTGTACCGAGTGGTACAACTAAGTTAAATCGAGTCTTGAACTAATTCAAATAGAAATTCTAAGAGGAATTTGAAAATTCTGAAACTCACAGAATGACTTAGAATAGTGATTCGGAGTTCAAGGTCCAGTTTGGAGTTAATTAGGAAAATTGACCGGTTAAGGATAAAATGGTCATTTTCTCATTTGTTGATTAATAGAGATTTTTAGTCAAGATTTGATCACATTGGACTAAAAATAATAATATGACATACAGTTATGATTATGGGATCATAAAATGATGTTTTGTAGTGTAAAATTGTGATTCCCGGTGTTTTTGGAGCACAAGGGTAAAATAGTAATTTTACCACTAGAGGACTAAACGAGAATTTTTTTGAAAAGATTTTTGCCCATTTGGTTAATATTGATCAATATTAGTGTTATTTGAGGTTGGACAGTGAAAATAAAATAATTTCGGGACATTTCGAAGTATAGGGGTAAAATCGTAATTTTATCATCTCGGGGGTAAAACCGTAATTTTCCATCACCAGAATATATTTTTTCAGCCACGATTATCTTTTGATCAGATATTGACTTAATTAATCAAGTGGTGGAAACGAAATGGAAGAAAAAGTCAAAAAAGTCAAAATATGGGCCAATGGCATTATGCCATGTGGCAAGTTAGTTTATTTTATTATTAAAGCTTAAAAATCAGCCATAAAATCCATTTTCTCTCTCCAAATTCTGCACAAAACCAATTCAAAGGAAAACAAAAGGAAACAAAGGGAGAAAAGCTAAAACCTAGCCAAAAATCAAGAGATTTCATGTGTTTTTCATGAATCAAGGAAAACAAAGGTAACATTTCTTCACTTTAGCTTATGATCTACAATACCCATGCATTTCTTTCCATTTTCTATGGTTGAGAGGCATGATATCATGATGAATTGAATTCTGAAAAATGGGTATGGATGAGGAATGATTGTTGGATTGGATTGATTTTAGACTATGTTAGTATTTAGAGGTAGTTAAGCATGATTATGAACAAAAATGTAAGAAAAAAATTGATTCTTGTCAGTTAAAAATCCACTACGCAAGTATACGTATCGAATAGACAGTATATTAGCAAGTAGAGTATCGTTCCCACGGAGAATTGATCTAAAACTTTACTAATTACTAAAATTAAAACAATTTAATTTTATCCAAATAATCCAAATTAATTAATTAATTAAAACTAATAAACTAGAATTTAAAATAACAAGAAAAATCAAAACAATAACAACTGGAGAAAATATCAAATTAAACAAGCCTAGGATTACAATATCCCTCACACTTCATCTAAATTTTACCTCTCATCCTTAACTTATTTCAATGGGTTGAATTGCTAACTTAGAGTCCTAAATTATTTATAAGGGTCTCCCGACTCGTCCTATAAAAATATCTATTTTAACCAAAACACTATATCCCTATGTGATTTGAAATTAAAACAGATTCATTAAGTTCAGGCTCTAATCTGGCTACATATGGCCTATAGGTATATCCCTATCCTATATGCAAATCATTTAACATGATCATATGCTATCCCAATTTTAGTCTACTCTAAACTCCCTATCCCAAGTTTGTTTAGGTTCCTAAATCAGTTTAATTGGTGGCCAAGCAATCAAAAGCATTAAGAACAAATTGGAATAAACAATTCAATTCCCATTGAAAATAAGTAAGAAAGAGATTAAAAACTTAGACTACATGTGAGTTCAACTGCAATCCTAGAAAAAGAAAATTAGCTACTCATAATTGCAAAATCAAATAACATTGTATAAAGTTCAACCATTGAAAATAACAAGAAGAATAAAAGCTAAGGAAGAAAACAAAATAATTGCCGCTCTGATCTCCAGGTTTCTGCTTCAACTTCTAACTTCTTGAATCTCCCAAAGGTTCTTCTCTCAAGTCTTAAAATATCCTATATATACTAACAAACTTAACCTAAATTTCTCGAAGTTGACCTAGGGTTTAATTGGGCTTAAAACAGAATGAGAGGCCCAAAAAAATCACTTAACAGTCTTTACAAATTTCCATTCCCGGTACAGGACGTCCAGTTACTTTCTGACATAATTTTCTCTATGTTCAAGGCAGAATTGGGCAAAGTGATCTTCATAAAAGTTGTATCTCTGTCTCTTAGCTTTCCAATGGTATAAGAATCGCAGCAATTGGAGTTCTGTAGCTCGAGATATAGCTAAAACACTGAAGCATATGCAAGCAGATTTTTGGATCTTTTAGCACCTTACTTTCCAAAATTAAGTCCAATGACTTTAGGTCCTACCAAAAATATAAAAACTAATAACTATTGACCAAATTAAAGGAAATAATATAAAATTAAATAACTTACTTAAAAACAAACTAAATATAAAAATAACTAAAAATTAAGAAATTATACTTAAAAACTAAGGACTTAGCTAAAATTTAATAACAAAATTGAAATAAAATAATTCTATAAAATAGAATTATCAATTCTCTTGGTTGTTCTTCAAGGCCGAATCTCATAGGGTGTAATTTGAAAATGAAATGGTTTCATTTCAAATGAAATGATTTCATTTGAAATGAAATAAAAATAGAAATGACAAATTAAAGTGAAAAAGTTTAGTAAGGAAAATTTTCAGTGTTGATGCACTATAATGCCGAATTTTTCCATGAAGAAATGGAAAAGTTTAAATGCTGAAATTGGCACTAATTAAATGGTGTGTGGTGAATTAAGGTATTAGAAAAAGAATGGATCAATTTGGAATCAAATTGGACATAATAGCCGATTAATCGGGTAATCGGTCGAAATTAGGCAATACCGCGTTAAAGCGATAATCGGACACATTTTTGCCTTTGCATATCATGCGTTAGCAATTTAAATTAGTTTATATTAGCTTGGGGGCAATATAGTAAATTCTCTAATTTTATTCTGTGTCAAGATGGTGAGCCCTCGGATAAAGGCAAGAAAATCGCATTAGAGGATTAGCAGTCGAAGCACTCAAATTCGACTCCCGAAAAACCTATGAGTGGAATTGCATTTCAAATTGGTTTTGGGGAGTATGAATGTGCTTGAATAAAATGCTTAAATGATTTTATTCAACTCTCTTTAAAAAGAAAGGGAATTTGGGAACAAGCTTTTCATGAAATATTATTTTATTGATTGTGTTGAATATTGCTCATTTATATGATGCTTACATGTATGGTTAAGAAATCTATGTGAACTTGATGTAATCGTGTACGTGTAAAGTGGGGACGGCGATACGTAGCGCCCACGACTCCTAGAAATTTACAATTGAGCAAAGTGGGGACGACGATACGTAGCGCCCACGATTCCTAGAAATTTAAAATTTAGCAAAGTGGGGACGGCGATGCGTAGCACCCACGATTTCCTAGAAATACAAGGGGTGTGCAAAGTGGGGACGGCGATACGTAGCGCGCACGACTCCTAGAAATTTAGAATTGAGCAAAGTGGGGACGGCAATACGTAGCGCCCACGATTCCTAAAAATTTAGAATTTAGCAAAGTGGGGACGACGATGCGTAACGCCCATGATTTCCTAGAAATACAAAGGGTGTGCAAAGTGGGGATGGCGATACGTAACGCCTACAATTTTCTAGAAATTTAGAGTTGAGTAAAGTAGGGACGGCGATACGTAATGCCCACAATTTCCTAGAAATCTAGAGTTGAGCAAAGTGGGGACGACGACACGTAGCGCCCACGATTCCTAGAAATTTTCACGCGTGAACTTTGGTGAAGCGTGATTATCCATCCAAGGGCTTGCAGGGACGGCGATTTGTAACGCCTGTAAGTGCTCAGACAAATGTCTTTATGTGTATATATATATATATATGATTGCTTATGTCTCTGTGTATATATGTGTGATTTTATGGTATACGAATTGCTGTAAATTGAGAAAAAGGGGTTTAACACAAAAACCTCATACGGATGAGTGAAACCCTCGTGCAGCGACGGGTTTTGATTTCACTTCGCTGCAGTAGAAATTTCGCTACAGCGATAAATTGTTGATTTTGCTATCTAGTTAGAACAAATCCCAGGATAAGTGGAAAAAAAAAGGGTTTAAATATTAGTTAGATAAAAAAAATTGTCTCGTTTTCAACTGGTGCATCATAATTGTCAAACTTCCTAATGAAGATTGCTTGTTCCCTTCTAATATTCACTCACTGAGTTTTGTACTCACGTTTTATAAAAATTCATGTTTTCAGATCAGGAGATTGTTGGACCCTAGATCGAGGAGTCCCCGTAGTGCATCTCTTGGGTACGTGTCTGGCATTCGGTAGTAATCCCTTTTTACTATAAATGTCTCCGCTAGAAGTTATGGGTCTTTCTGTATTATGAATACAATATGTGAATATGTGTATGCAATGTAAATTGCTAAATACATGATTGGTATGGTGCATGTATATTGTTATTAATAATGCCATTGCGATTTGGCTATGTTCACACCTAGGAAAAGATGTGTGTATGCGAGATATGATAAATTGGTTAAGTAAAAATAAATGGATAGGCTTGCTTGGACTTAGTGAGCTATGCTCATTGGGTTCTTGCGCCGGTCATGGCCCGGGAATTGGGTCATGACAATTACAACTTAGTGATTGATTATCACCATGGGAAGGCAAATGTTGTAGTAGATGCCTTGAGTCGTAAATCCTTATCATCATTAGCATCACTTTAGAGTTTTTATCGTCCGATGTTATTGGAGATGAAGTCTTTAGGGATCCAGTTGAATAATGGTGAGGATGGAACCCTACTTGCTGGTTTCATTGTGAGACCTTTATTGTTCAATCAAATCAGAGAATTCCAGAAGTTTGATGATGAGTTGAAACGAGAAATTCAAAAGCTTCAAGATAAAGAAACTAGTGAGTTTAGATTTGGTGATGATGGTATTTTGATGTTTGGAGATCGGGTTTGTGTTCCTAAGGATGATCAGTTGAGACGAGCTATTTTAGAAGAAGTTCATTCTTCCGCTTATGCTTTACATCCCGAAAATACCAAATGTACAGGACTATTAAGGAAAGTTATTGGTGGTCGGGTATAAAACGAGACATAGCACAGTTTGTGGCAAAATGTCTCACATGTCAATAGATCAAGGCGGAACATCAGAAACCATCAGGTACTCTTCAGCCTTTACCTATTCTGGAATGGAAGTGGGAGCACATGACAATGGATTTTGTATTGGGTTTGCCGTGAACACAGAGTGGGAAGGATGCTATTTCGGTGATTGTGGATAGATTGACTAAGTACACCCATTTCTTGGCTATCCATAGCATGTATTCTATTGAGAAATTGGCTAAACTTTATATAGATAAGATTGTGAGATTACACGGAGTTCTAGTTTCTATTGTGTCATATCGAGACCCTCGGTTTACTTCTCTATTTTAGCCAAAATTTCAAGAAGCTTTCGAAACTAATTTGAGATTTAGCACTAACTTTCATCCACAGACCGATGGTCAATCTAAAATGACTATTTAGACTTTAGAGGATATGCTACGACCTTGTGTCATTGACTTTATTGAGAGTTGGGACAAACACTTGCCAATGGTGGAGCTCGCATACAATAATAGTTTTCAGTCTAGTATTGGGATGGCACCATACGAGGCTTTGTATGGGCGAAAATGTCGAACTCTGCTCTGTTGGGATGAAGTGGGTGAGAGAAAATTATTTAATGTAGAATTGATTGATTTGAAAAATGACAAGATCAAGGTTATCCGAGAGTGATTAAAGACAGCTCAAGATAGGCAGAAGAGTTATTCTGATAGACGGAGGAAGGATTTGGAATTTGAAGTTGATAATAGAGTTTTTCTTAAAGTTTCTCCATGGAAAGGTAAAGATTTAAATATTTTGAAGTATTAAGTCTTATTTTGATTATACTATTATGATAATTGTGGTATTTTATTGGATAATGAAAAGTGTGATTCGATTCGCGAAGCGGGGAAAGCTCAATCCGAGATACATTGGACCTTTATGTATTATTGAAAGGATTGGGCCAGTGGCATATAGACTTAAATTACCTCAAAATTGGATCGGATTCATAATGTCTTCCATGTCTCGATGTTAAAGAAGTATGTACTTGATCCCTCCCATATCTTCGAGACACCTCCGATTGAATTGCAAGAAGATTTAAAGTTCGAGGTGCAGCCTGTACAAATTCTAGATCGAAAGGATAGAGTTTTGAGGAACAAGAGCATTCCAATGGTTAAAGTGTTGTGAAAAAATGCTCGGATGGAGGAGATGACATGGGAAATTGAGCATCAGATGAGAAGCCAATACCCCCACATTTTCTTCAAGTCTCATACGTGAAATTTTGAGGTCAAAATTTTATTTTAAGGGGGCTAATGCTGTCAAGCCCAGCCCTAGAATATACTTGCCATGTCATTCCTGCATTTGACAACATGCTTGCATACTTGAATACCTCAGAAAAATTGTTAAAAGTCGGTAGTGTACCTAATGGTACAACTAAATCGAATTAAGCCTCGAACTAGTCCAAATAGAGATTTTAAGATGAAATTGAGAATTTTTAAAACCCCGGAATGACTTAATATGGTGATTCGGAGTTCAAGGACTGATTTGAAGTTAAATTGGAGTTTTCATAACTTATGGGCAAAATGATTATTTTGCCATCCGAGGTTAAGATTGGAATGTTGGAAGAGGTTTTTGACCAAGATTGATTATTTAAAACATAATTTGAGTTTAAAAAGTGAAAAATTTTAATTTTCGACATTTTTTCGAGCCTAAGGGTAAAATAGTCATTTTGTCACCCAAAGGCAAAATTGGAATTTTACACCACCCAACATTTGTCATGCCCATGGATTTTATCCATTAACATTTTATATTATGGATAATTGAGATATTTTAAGTGGTGGTGAAAGAAAGCTTAATTATTAAGTTTTTAAAACATGGGCCAATAACATGGTGACAAGTGTCAAGCTTGGATTATTTTATTATTTGCTTTAAAAACCAGCACATGACTCTCCCATTTCACTTCCATATGTTCGGCCAAATCAAGGAAGAGAGGAAAAAGAAAGAACAAAAACCCTAGAGAGAAAAATTCAAAGGGAAATTGTTGGATTTCAAGGAAACAAGTGATTAAAGGTAAAATTTCTTAATTTTAACTTGTGATCTACCTTTCCTACGTTTTATTTTGCATTTTTCATGGTTGAATCACAAGATATCATGAAGGATAGTGTGCTGGCCGAACCTAAGGAGAAAGAATTTTATTATGGTTTTAGATAGATTTTAAGTTATTTAGGTGTTTTTAATTAATTTATCATGTTTGGAATGAAAACAAGTAAAAAAAATTTCATGTTCTCCCATAACCCTCATTGGCTGAATTTTCCATGTGGAATATGGATGATGAATTTGATTGAATTTCAAGTGATTTGGATAGGAATGAATGATTTATGGTGTAAAAACTACGCATGAAAAAAATCATAGTGTTCATACACTCACCATGGCTGAATTTTTCAAGAGAAAATGTGAGGATGATTTTGCCATATTTCATGTTATTTAATTTGTGTTTGATGATTTGGAGTATTGGAAGAGAAATGGAATTAATTGGAGTTGAATTGGGTGTATTGGCCAATTAAACGGGTGATAGATCGAATTAGGCCAATACCATTTTATTTAGATACACAATCGAACTTAAGTAGAACACTACGTTTAAATGGTTACCCGAGCATTTAGCATCCCATTTCATACATTTAAATAGATTTATAATGGTATGACACAATATATTGAATTATATGTCATGTATTGTGTATAGGTGGTGAGCCCTCTAACAGGGGTAAAGATATTGTGCTAGAGGACCAAAAATAGGAGTATTTCGAACTCCTGATATAGTGAGTAACCTTATCATCATCTTGACTATCTAAAGTAAATTTTAATTCGTGTTTTTGTGATTTTATGGAAAATGAGTTTAAATGGTAAATCTTTATGTTTTATAAGCAAAATGTGGTTAAATGAAATGATTTTATAAATTGTCTTGAAATTGAATGAGGGCTTTGAAAATGGAGTACTTGGAGACTACTTGTTGTGTTGTAAATTATGGTTGGAATTAAATGGCTTATGATAATGTGGGCATGAATGGCTGAATTGGAAATTGTGTTGAAACTATATGAATTGTTTGTTTTGCCTTGACAGGCTGGGTAGTAATGTAATTGCCATGTCATGCTGTCAAAACTTTTATTGATTTGGTGGGATATTAATTAGCTTACTACAATGGGCGAGTTTCCATGGACCAGCCTATTAGAGGGGCATGGTAAACCCCGTTATATTTTATCCCGGTATGAGGGCGCGGAGGGTAACTCCTGAGGTAAGATTGGAGTTCACTTCACGCCGAACCACCACGTAAGGGTGAACTCAGCCAACGTCAAGGAACGGTTATGTTTTCTAAATAAAAACATGTTTTATGCGCACATGACTTTTTAACAGCCTTGGCAGACTCGGTTGGATGCCCCAGCCAAGGTATCCCCGAGAATGAGTTTTGGCACGAACCAAGTTTTTCAAGAAATCATAAGCCTTGATTATTTATTTGGGTGAAATGAATTTATTTATTTAATTGAAATGTATGAATCATAATACGATGAGTTATTTTAAATTGTCTCAATTTACTCGACTTTAGATATTTTAGATGATATTCGTTTACTCACTGAGTTTATCAAAACTCACCTCTTCTTCCTATCCATTTCAGGCTCAGGATAAACTGTAGATAACCAATTTTGTCGAGGGATACCTTTATACCTACATCCTTATAATTCGAAGGTCTACCTTCGTGTACATATTTGTTTACTATGGGGCCCACATGTCATTGTAAAACATTTTGAATACTTGGCTACGTGTGCCACTGTATGTATGAATTTATTTTACCTTTACGCTACAAAAATTATTTACGCAGAGTTATAAAAATATTGTTTTATAAGAAAATAGAATATTTTATTTATTATTTTTATTTAGCTTGAGTAGCTAAAATTTCACTTTAAACTGATGATTTAGACAATTAAATTTATTTTTACATATGAAATGAATGTTTGTTACCTGTATATTGTATTTTTACCCAATTTTAAAATTTTCAAAAAAAATTATCAAAATACCCATGTGTAGTAGAAATTTCTTTATGACTGTTTTTTATTTGAAATTGATCTATATTCCTCTAAATACGATATTTAGTAACTGTTACTCACAGGGAAAGTGAAAAACTGATATTAAAGCCTTGCGAGGTTTCGATTGGCATTCCGAGTAATGAATGTTTATTGGGACATCGTGGCGATTGTCACAGGCTAGATGGGAGTTTCGGGTCATGACACATTATGTTCTATGCATAAACATAGGCCTCTATGAAGTGCCATTAATTCCACCTGCAATGAATTCTATGGAGCTTCAGTAAAGTTGTCTCTTTCAAGTCTTTGTTTTAATGTATGCTGTCACAACCCGGAACTCCCATCGAGCCCATGACAACCGCCGCGAAGCCTCGACAGACATTCTTCCTCCGAATGCCCCTCGAGACCTCGCAAGGCTTTTGTACCAGTTTTTCCACTCCTCTATCTATCTCTCTCTCTCTTTTTGAATAATGAAATAAAATAAAAATATTAATTAAAATAATATATTTTAATGTAAAACAATATATATATTTTTGAAATATCAAAAATTAATTTTCCGTACATAAAAACAAAATAAATTTATACATACTGTAATATAAAAAAAATAGAGTATGCAATTTAAATTACAATGACACGTGGGCCCCCAAATAACTGAAAAGGTTTAAGTCTATAACCTTGCTTTCTAGGATGCAACTTCGAAATTTACTTCTCGATGCAATTGACAGTCTACTGCCTATTCTGAGCCTAAAAAATGTATAGGAAAAAGGGGTGAGATTATAAAATCCCAATGAGTAAATATATACCATTCAAAGTATCTAAAGCCGAGTAAAAGGAGACAATGAAAATATCTATTCGCAAAACATATTTCACCACTTGGAAATTCATCCCAACCCATATAAACAATTATATTTCAATCAATTTCTCAATATGGTATATGCACTTTTCAACACTTGGCTTATTAAAGTACTCGACAAGAGGTGCATCTCGCCTTGCTTTGTGAAGGCTCTCTGCTTTCCCCTTCCAAGCTCCTGCCACTTGGCCTGTGCCAAAACCCATTCTCGAGGATACCCCGCAGAGGCATCTTTACCGAGACCGCCAAGGTTGTTTATTGTCACACACACACAAACATATTTTACCTCTGACAACATAGTCGTTCCTTGGCGTTGGCTAAGTCTCACTTTCACGTGGTGGCTAGCGTGAAGTGTACTCAAATCCTACCTCGGGAGTTATCCTACGCGCCTCTCCAATCGAGATAAGCTCAATAAATGAGAACCATGCCCCTCCAATAGGCGGCCCACGGAACCCCCGTCACTGCAGTACCCTTTATATATATATATATGTATGCACATATATATCCCACCAGTCAATAAAATTACAATAGTATGACATGGCCCACATAACTCATTCAAAGTAAATCAAAGTAGTTCATATATTCAACACATTATAAAAACAGCCAGTCATACCCATATTTATCATAAGCCATTTAATGTAAAATCATAGATAAACAACACAATCATAGTATAGGTCTCCAATTACTCTATTTTTGAAATCATTATTCAATTTTCAGAAATTTATAAAATTATTTTATAAAATCATATTTTTCCCATAAAACACAATAATTTTTCAATTAAACCATTTTTCATAAAATCACACAATTAAATAAAACTACTCTAGATAACTAAGACGATAGTAAGTTTACTCACTGTATTAGGAGTAGAATTACTCCTATCCTCCGCCCTCAGATGCAGTCTCTTATCCGAAACAATTGACTCACCACCTATCCATAATCCATGACACAAATTTTAATAAATTGTGTCAATTTATCATAAATTATTTCAGGCTCTTATCCATGTGTATGCACTAGATAGGGTTTGAAATGTTTGGACAATCACTTAATTGCGATGTCCGACCTAACTCGCCTATACACGGTGTAAATTTCTAAAATCTCCAATTCAACTCCAATTCCATCCATTTCAATTTCAATTATCCAATTATATCCACAATACCTCAATGACTGTGAATTTGGTCCAATTTATCAGTCTGTACCAAAAATTACCCTTTTACCCCTAGTGGGTAAAAATTTTAATTTTTGCACCAAAAATTTCCATTTAATTTCTAACCTCATAATTCATCATTTTTCCATCTAATTCTCTTAAAATAAAGTCAACCTCATCCTCACACACCATTGGCTAGATTCGGCCTAGAGAAATTCATGGAGAAAATGAATATTTTTTTTGTTGTTTTACTCATAAACATGCTAAACTAACACTAAACACTAACATAGTTCAAAATCAAATTAATCTAACAACTTTCTCTCTCTAAACCCATATGATCAGATTTGAATCCATCATCAAAACACATAATTTAACCATGGAAAATAAGGAGAAATGCATGGAAATGATAGATCTTAAACTAAGCTTGAAAAATTATACCTTTAAACACTTGATTTCTTGAAAAATCATACTTTTTCTTTGAATTTTCTCACTCTAGGGTTTGTTCTTGCTTTCTCTCTCTCTCTTCTGGTCTTAGCCAAATTTTGGGGAAGATGGGCTGATTTTTTTATGCCTTTGTAAGCCATTAAAACAATATTATTTTATTTTAACACATTTTAATTTTTTATTAATTTTTTATTCAATAGTCATCATTTTGACCTTCTTTCTCCACCATTCATTTCCCTTGACTTATCCAAGTCTTAGATGAAATTTCTAGATTTTTCCAAAGTTTTGGTGGAGCAAATTTTTTAAAATTACACTTTTACCCTCAAACTTTTCAAAAATTACATTTTTACCTCAAAAATTGAAAATTTACCAAAATGCATAATTTTCACTCCTCATACTCATATCACACTCCAAATACTTAAATTTGATCAAAATCCTTTCAAAAATTCAATTTTCGATTCCAAGTGGTAAAATTACCATTTTACCCCTGTACTCCAAAAATACCGAAAACTCATATTTTTCACTGCTAAATCTTCCAATTGTACTTCAATACTAATATCATACTCAAACATGTCAAATAGGGCTAAGAAAATCTTTTCTAAAAATTTCCATTTTGTCCTCAAATTGCAAAATGATCATTTTGCCCATAATCGGTCAATTTTTCGGATTGACTCAAAATCGAACTTCGAACTCCGAATTACCATTTTGAGTCATCCCTGGACTGTGAAATTCTCAATTTTATCTTTAAGATCTCGATTTTATCTTGTTCGAGGTTTAATCGACTTAACTGCACTTCTAAGGGCAAAATCGTCTTTTGTCGATTTCTCGGGCTTCCTCAATATACAAACATTCTATCAAGCCTGTGAATGTCATCATAATTATTTTACAAAGCAGGGTTTGACATATGCTGTCGTTGAAGCTATAAATAAAATCACTTCTCTTTACTAGCCAAAATAAAAAATAAATTTCAGTAGCACGGTATTTAGTCATATCTTTTGAGAAAACTAATTTTTCATTGAAATCCACCGAAATACTTGAGAAGAATTACTGAAACGATCATAGAAAACAAATATGCACAACCTTTTACTATCATTTTTTCTATTTTGGATAATTACAACCTTCTACTATCCTCTTTTCTATGATTGGTTTTTTTCCTCTTTGTTGCATTTAAATGTGGTGTGTCAACATGCAACTTTGTTAATTATTTTTGAATAAATAATAAATATTTAATTAATTAATGTTGAATATTATTATAATATTTTTTAATTAAATAATTAAACAAAACATTTAAGATAACATATAAATTTAAATTTAAATAAGAATTATGTATTCATTATATTTAAATTTAATTTGTTTAAATTTAAATAAGGATTAATTATATTTAAATTTAATTTATGTAAATTTAAAATTAATATCCTATCTCTATATCCCTAATACATATATAAATAGTAAACAGGCATACTAGTTTTTTCATACAACCAAGAGTGAACATGAGTTGTTCTATATCCAAAACTTATTTTCTCTTGTTTTAAGGTCAGAGGATTGGAACGTGTAATATGTGTAATACTTTATAGAAAACTCTAGTAATCGCTCCATAATAACAAAAGTGAAAAGATCATTTTGTGCAAGACTCTATAACAATAAGATCGAAAAGATGACTGAGTGCACAAAAGAGAATTTATAAGATAAGCTTCCTCAATATAAAAGACGGACTAGAATATTTTTCTAAAAGAGTAGGCCCACCTCCAAACACTCTTGTTGCAATCAATATCTCAATGTAAAGAAAATGTTACTCCTGACTCGACGCTACAACTTGTAAGTAGAATTGACTTGAACGTGGCTAAGGAAACTTCCTTGTCCATTAATGAATTTAAGACTAATTCACCCACCTTTGATATAAAGTCTTGAACAAAACCTAAAATTGACCAAAATAGCCAATTCTACGTAATAATTACGAAGCAAACTCTCGCGCTTCCGAGAACGTTCTATTCGTCGTCATAGCATGCGTGACATTTTCCCCCGAAATTACGCATTGCTTTCAAGCTTAATGCCTCGACGTGTTACTTACGTACGTTACTTTGGTCAAGTTCTCCTTTCTCCATATTTCTTAAAATTAGCTACTCTTGTGTTGTATTATATTAACGGCTTTGCACCGGCCATTAATCACCATTATTTTAGCATTCCGAAATGAAAATGCATTTACTTCTGAAGTTCTTTTTGCTAGATTTGATCCTTTTGACTCAAATTCCTGGGCAAAAAGCTTGTTTGGAGGAGGAGAGGTTGGGTCTGTTAAATTTGAAGTCCTTTGCTAGTAAATTTCATAGCTATCATTCAGACCTCATCTTCCCTTCATGGGTTGATGACCCAGAGAGTGACTGCTGTGGTTGGGAGAGAGTCACCTGCAACTCCACCACAGGACGAGTGATTCAACTCTCCCTCTATAATGAAACGCCATATGCTATGAATGATTGTTATAGACCTTTTTTGAATCCTGATAAATCAGAACCGTTGCTTTGGAACATTTCCTTATTCCAGCCTTTTAAAGGGCTAAGAACTCTCGACCTATCTTACAATGAAATCGACGGTTGGATGCAGAACCAAGGTATGTTAGCTTTTTGCCAATGAGACCTTTTCTTCATAAAGATATCCTGAAGTTTTTAAATTTTAAATTCAAATCTCACTGTGTGCTGATTTATTCTAATTTTATGTTAGTTTTTAGATTTTTTTTATTTAATTTGTTCTTTCGTTTATTCTGCTCGATGTAACAGAGATGAAGTATATAAAGAATAATTTGACTGTGATAATAATTTCTATTTGTACACATATAATTAAGCCCAAAAATATAGAGGAAGGTATGTTTGCTTCATAAAACTTGGCATTTGTTTTTGCAGCCGTGCTTAAAACGCCGTATTAAAAGGGGAAAAGTATACTTTTGAACTTGGAATATTTATAATCTTAATATCTTGTAGTTAAAGATTGATGAGTTTAATTATTCACAGTGAGAATCAAATTGGTAAGAACTTTAATTTTTGGTTCCCCTTCCATTGAGTTAATCTTATTATTTTTGGATTATTTCCCAATAATCTTTATTGTAGGTTCTAAAGGTTTCTTGAGGCTAGAGCAGCTGGAGACATTGGACCTTACTTGTAACAATTTAGGAAATAATACCCTACAATCTTTGAGGAAACTCACATCTCTTAAGAATCTGATTCTTCGTAGCAATCTCTTGGAAGGATCTTTCCCTGTTCAAGGTACGTACTTGGTGGAATTTTATTAGCTTTGCAATATGTACAGTGAAATTTGTTTTCATTCTGACCTCTCTGTGCAGAACTATCAGTTTTTGAAAGCCTGGAGACATTGGATTTAAGTCAGAATTTCATAAATGGCTTCCCAACGATGCACGGTGAGTTGGTTAAAAACTTTTCATATTTTTTTAAATTTTTTTTCAATTTTTATTTTCTGATTAATAAAAAGCAAAGACTCCTTATAGGAACAAGAAAAGATTAAGAAAACCTGACAAACCAAACGATTAATCACAATATCAACATTTATGTGAGTATTACTCGTCACAATCCTGTTCTAGCATTGCAATTTGACAGTATTCTGAAGAACACTGCTCCTCTTGAAATGAACATTTTAAGTTTGAGAGTAATATTTTATAATTTGGGAGAGCAATTTGGGAGTATTTTTGAGATTTGAGAAAATTTCAAAGTAGACCTGGGCGCCAGGCCGAAGACTCTGGCTTGACTTAGGCCTGCGCTTGGAACGATTTAATCTTGAGATATTAATAAAAAAAATGAATATATTAAAAATTAAATTTAAAATAAGCCTAAAACGGGTCAGTCTGAATGGGCTTGGGTTAGGCTCGAGTCTGGCATGTAACGTTGTCGACCGGGTTAGGCTCAATCTGGTCTATGAACACCTATATTTCGCAGAGGAAAGAGAAATGAGGAGCGGGTAAATATGTACTTTTATACAAAAAGTGGAATCTAGGGGAGGGAGAATTACCATCACATATATTTGGGTCTTGACTCTTGACTGCTTTAAAATCCCATCTCAAGCCGGCGGGTTAAAGGCACATCGAAACATTGTCCAAATTGGGGAAAAAAAAAACAAAGCTTAGGCGTTTCTCCCAACAGTCAGACAAATTGTGCTTTTAAATTTATTAATATTCGTAGTGCAATTTAGATTGTCCGCATGTCAAAATAAAGCTTAGGTCATTCACATCAGACGGATTTCTTATTAATTTTCACAACTAATTTTGATTTATATAGATATATATATATATATATGATTTTACTAGCAATTATTTAGGCACCCACGACGTGGGTGAGAGGAGAAAAATGTGAAAGAAAATGGGTATTTTTTTAAGGGAAAAAGTAAAAATGACAAAAGTGATCTCTCATCTGAAAAAAAGAAGTAAATTTACATATTGATTCATTATTTGATATTTAATTTTGTTTGTAATTTTATCAATTTGAGACACAAAACTTTAACAGTTTTATAGTATGGATCGTGTAAAAGTGTTTTGCATTCTGTATAACGTGGAATGTTTTATAAATCAGAGAAGTGGCGTTCCAACATCTCTTTCCAGGCTTTTAAAGAGCTAAGAATTCTCAATTTATCCAACAATGAGATTGGTCGTTGGATTGACAACGAAGGTATGTTAGCTTCTTGACATTGGTATTGGTTTTGGTGGCCATATATAACTTAGAGGAAAACAAATAATTTGTATAGGCCTTATTTGGTTTACGAGAAAATTTTGAATAAGGGAATATACATTTCTTTATATCCAAATCATTCATACATTGTCAAGGGTTTTTTAATTTCACATATTCATATAATATTTCAATTCAAAAGCATTTAAATTGCTCCTTGGCACATAATTCACATATAGAGTGTATCATCAAACACATATAGGCCATACATTGGCCATCAAACGGGTTTGTATTCGACAGCCCTTGCACAAATTCAAATGGCACATAGTATCTATACACACAACTAAACCGAATACAAAACAGAAGCTCATGACAAACTCAACAAAGTAAACGTGTTGGAACGAGAAACCTATTAGACGTCAAAATTAGTTTATCAATGGGCATCGCTTGTCACATAATTCTATGACTTATTTATCTATGCATGATACAACAAATGGGTGAGTTATCTAACATTCAGTGACGGGTGCAAATAAATCGAACATATATAATTAACAAAGCCATGCATATATATATATATATATGTGTGTGTGTGTGTGTGTGTGTGTGTGTATACGTTTATTGCGCTATCAGTGCATCTCATCATTCTAGTAAGCATCTCTAATATATTAAGCTTGGCTTAGGTTCATTTAAAAGGATAAGTTTCGACCTATAAAACAAATTAGGTTCAAAAGTACAATTATGTATGAAGAAGGTGTTAACACCCTCACAACGCCTACTTAATGTGATACCTAATTAATTATATGTTATCCTTTAAGCTTTAATAAATCAATTTTACATTCGATATCTAGTTTTATTTTTCTTAATTATTTTTACATTTTATTTTGTTTTATCATTTTACAACAAAGAAAAATCTTTTGATATTGAAATGTCTTTTGAATACTCCAATACTTATGGCAGAATTCAAGGAGAATTTCTCACTTAGAAATTTTCTTAAAGTTATTACTTATATCCTTCTCAAAATTTCATTATCAAAAGATTTTTATTTATTTATGTTTCTTTCAAACTTTCTTTAAATTGTTCTATTATTTTTTTATTTTTATTATTTATTTATCATTATTTATATAAGTTTTTATGTTGAAAATTTTCCAAAATTTTTCAATACTTACGACAAAGTTTTAGGAAACTTTCTCAACTAGAAATTCTCTTGAAATTACCACTTATAACTTTCTTAGATTTCATCATTGAAGGATTTACATTTATTTATTTATTTAATATTTATTAATATTATGATATTATATTTTAATGTACAAGATTTTAAATATTTATTATTACTTTTGCTCTATATTTTAATGTATGAAAACCTTAAATAGTTTTTTATTTATAAATTTTATTATTTATTTGTCATTATTTTCTATGTTTATTATAATTATTTACAAATAAATCTCTTTGAAACAATAAATTACAAGATTACCTCCCATTGCTTATGGCTAGTTCTTATAATTATTCTTCCTTTGAAAACTTTATGAAAGTTAGGACTTGTAATCTTCTTTAAAATTTTCATTTAAAAGATTTTATTTGTAAATAATTATAAATTTTAATTAATTTAAACTTTGTTTTTTTACGATTGTAAATTATTCTATCCTATTTTAACTATTATTTATAATTAGTTTTTGAGATTTTTATATAATTATTACTTAATTCTAACGTATGACTCTTAATTAAAATTCATTATTTACCTCCTTAATTAAAGACTAATTCTAAGTAAATAGAAATAACAAGATAATGAAAGAGAAATATAAAATAATTAAAAGAAACCATGATAAAACTCACCTTAGTGGGCTTTAGCAACCCAAAAGCAAAGAACTAAAACCCTTTGGACTTTGGATTATACATGGGCCTTAAAGACTAGTCACGGATCGAATCTTCTGAAAATTCTTTCTTTTTTTTTTTTTTTTTAACTTGAAACGATGTTGTTTTCACTTGCAAGGCCCTTTTGAAACAACATCATTTTGACTTCAGTACAAATAGGTTAAACTTTTTTTGTTCTTATTTTTCCTTTCCATTAAGGGGTATTTATACTCATTTTGTGTTGATTTTGGATTAGAATTTTCTTCCTTTTTTTTAAATGAATTTTTAAAGTTACTGGATTAGGATCTATTTAAACGGATCCTTAATTTGTTTGCTTGCCCGTTCAAAAACTTTTTTTTTCATTCTCTTTATCTCTTTTGTTTGTTTTACATTTTTTTATTTTATTTATTTATTTTATCATTGAGACAATCTCAAACATATGGGATGTCTACAATTGTAATAGTCTAGAAACTTAACTATTTAATGTCAAAATGAATCATCAACATTGTCATTACTTGTAAGTTTAGAAACTCAACTGTTTAATGTAAACAGGAATCATTGTTAGTTTTTTTTTTGTTCGAGTGTGATTAGCCATTTAGGTGAATATTCCCTAATGAGGTCCTATACTTGACTTAGATTCATTAAATAGGATAGGTTCTAGTTTACGAAACAGATTAAGTTCGGTAGTATAATTACATGTAAGGAAGGTAACAGTACCCTCACAAGCTCTGTAAAATGATATTTAATTAATCTTGTGATATCCTTTAGCCTAAATAAATGAACTTTAACTCAATATTTAATTTTATTTCCTCACAAGGCCATTAAAATGGTATCTAATTAATTTTGTGTTATCCTTTAGCCTTTATAAATGAACTTTAACTCAATATTTAATTTTATTTCCTTCACTGACTTTCTACTTTATTATCTTATTGCCATCATTATTTTGTTTTGTTTTATTTTTTTCTTTCAAGTAAATAAAAATTCCTTGGTACTGAAATATTTCCTAAATACCCTAGCACTTATGGTAGAATTCAATAAAATACCTAAGAATTTTCAAGAAGTTATCTCTTATAACCTTTCGAAATTCTATCATAGAAAATTTTTTATTTATTTATGTTTTATGATTTTTATTCAGTTATATATTTCGTTTTATTGTTTTATTGTTATTATTATAATTATTATTATTTATGCAAATCTTTTGTATTGAAAATTTTCTCAATACCCCAACACTTGTGGTAGAATTTTAGAAAATTTCCTGACCTAGAAATTCTTTTGAAATTATCACTTGTAACCTTTATGAGATTTCATCATTGGACGATTTTCATATATATATTTAATTTAAATTAAATGCCTATTCACACAAATATTATGGCATTATGTTTTTAATTTACAAAAATGTTTTATTTATTTATTATTATTTTTATGTTTGTAATAATTTTTTGAAAATAAACTTTCCTTTAAAACCAATTTAAGAGATTAGCTCCCAACACTTATGATAGTGTTCCATAATTATTTTTACTCTGAAAATTTTAAGAAAATTACCACTTATAACTCTCTTTAAAAATTCCATTTAAAAGATTTATTTCTAAATAATTATAAATTTCAACTAATTAAAAATTATTTCCCTTATGATTAAAGCCTATTCTATTCTATTTTCTAGATTTTTAAATAACTATGATTTATTTTGTCACTTTATGATTGCTTACATATTATTTTTTTATATATATAATAATTATTTAAACATAAACATTCTTGTAAAAATAATTTATGAAATTACCTTCCAATACTAATGGCAAGGTCCCATAATTATTTTTACTTTAGAAAATTTAAGGAAATTATCACTAGTACCTTTTTTTTTTTAAATTCCATTTAAAAATTTATCTTTAAAATAATTGTGATGTTTTAATTTAATTAAAAATTATTTTGTTTACAATTTTTATTACTCATAGCATTTTTCATAAAATAATTTTTTGAGTTTAAACATGTGTATGAAAAAAGGATTTATATTTAATATACATAAAGTGTATAAAAGCTATATACTGTCAAGTTATCAAAATGTGTTACTTTATTAATGAGGTAAAACTAAAATACATTAGAGACTTAAAACTAAATACTAAAAAGTTTATTAACATTTAATGAGGCAAAACATTCTCTCTCTAAACTCTTTCCCACGTTTTTTTCTATCCCTTCTCTTAAAAGATTTTGCAGATCTTCCATCCTTCTCTAAAAAATCTTTATGATCTTGCTTTCTATTTTTTCAAGTTAAGGTTGTTTCTCTTCTTTGGGGTTTGAGGTGCAAAGGGGAAAGTTACTTTGTTTCTAAACTCTAATCCACCCTTCCCTACTCTTCTCTTGTTCTCTTTAAAGAATAAAAAGTTGATTTAAGTTCAAGTTTACTTTACATGTGATTGATTAAGATTCTAAATTGAGTATGAACTTTTCAATTTAGAGAGTGAGGTTTGAGATTGGAAATCTTCAAGTTATATTCTTGTTATTGATTTAGTTTTATGTTTTCCTAGAATCATAATGGGTATTGCTTTTTTATATGTTTCATATTGAAAGAACTCATGGATTGATTTTAACAATCTATATTCCATTTTAAAGATGGGATGTGCAAAATTTTCATATTGATTAGCTCTTATTGCCCATTTGAAATTCCACATGCTTCCGAGAATATTGGACACCCCTATCTAAAATGAGATCTCTAGAAACAAGTAGAGATGATAACAATGCCGTACGTGTGAGGACCGGTTTCATGATGGGCATACCATGCTCAACTCTCCCAATGAGGTCCAATGAGGTCTGTAAAAAAAGAGCAGTTGAGTTTAGATAAAATTTCCAGCATAACAAACATAACGAGGTAATCATGATAAGGATAAAGAGATGAGTGGAACAGAGTTTAGAGAGAAAGTAAAAACCTTTGATTATCTGATTATTTATGAAATTATACAATTTTTTCAAATTTAATCTTAATGAAAGAAGAAAAGGGGAAGAATACATGGAGTTGGAGAGAGATAAAGAAGAAGAGAACAAGATGAAAACCATTGAGAGGAAGTTGAGGAGAGAAAAAAAGAAATTTTTTATCCTTACCTTTTTTTAAAAAAATTATTAATATTGAGTTTTAAATTCTTAATAAATTTTAAAAAAATTATTAACATTTAGTTTCATGATCCCTATACATTTTCGTGGCTTGATAGTGTATAAAAGTTGTGCATTGTCATTGTATCAAATATAAATTCATGAAAAAGTAAGCAATTAAATAAATAAACAAATAAAATAAAAAATAAAAAATTAAATTAAAGTAACTCACAAGTAAAATGAAAAAAAAGGAAAAAAGAAAGAAAGAGAGAGAGAAAACATTGCCTTAATGGGTTTGGAAAAAACCCAAAAAACAAAAGAGTGAGTGCCCAAGCATAGTGGATTGGGATTGCCACGGGTTGGTGCGGGTTCACTCTTTTCGGGCGGGTTAGCACTTTAATCGAAGTCGTTTCTTCCAGAAAAAGCTTTGATTTTCGTAGATCTAGAAGTGAAAGCCAAAAATTCCCAAGAACCCTAAAGCCCGAAAGAATACTTTTTTATGTTTTTGCTATTTCGCTTGAACCTGATTGTTGTGTTGATTGATGTGTATTTGGCTATTGCTGAATTGGTCTTCTTATACCCATTTTTGTTAAGTTTGTTTTAAATTCTTTTCATGAATTTTTGTTGAAGTTAGCTTGTCTTTTCAAAGATGAATTAGTATAGGCTTATCGTTTCTTTTTTTGTTCATTACCATTCGTTTTATCTCATATATAATTTTATTTTTGTTTATTATTTCCTTTTTGATTTTTCTGGTTTCTTCTTATACCCATTTTTGTTGCGTTTTTTTTTTAAATTCTTTTTCATGAATTTTGGTTGAATTTAACTTGTTTTTTCAAAGATGAATTAGGATGGGCTTATCGTTTTGTTTTTTCATTACCTTTTTTTTTATCTTATATGTATTTTTATTTATTATTGTTTTTTATTTTATATATTTCTTTAAAAAAAGAGAGATTCCAATCATATTTTTTTTAAATAAAGAGATTATATATTAATTAATGAACTAAATATTCAAGTGTTTTTATTTTATATGGTTTTAGTCAAACATTTTGGATAAAATGAGGTGTTCACAAACATGATCATACATATTTCATTAACATTTTATCGATCTTATTTTCCTTGTAATGTTGATTTCTTCTTTTTTATTTTCAATTTTTTCATGAACCAAATAAATCTTAAAATTATATAAAAGATTGAAGGGTTTTTTTATTCTAGTAGGTCAAGTAATTTTTGCATTTTTACCTTACTCTTAATGCAGATTCTAATGGTTCGTTGAGGATACAACAGCTGGGTACGTTGGATCTTTCTAAAAACTATCTTACAAATAGCACCCCTACAATTTTTGAGGAAACTAGGATCTCTCAAGAATCTGATTCTTTCTAACAATCTCTTACAAGGATCCTTCCCTGACCAAGGTATGCTGGTGTGTTATAAAGAACAAAGTAGACTCCACAGTAATATTGTTAAGGGAAATGCTATGGTGTATGAGTTTAAATGTACGATTACCCATGAATAAATAAATGCTCATACCATTTGCTCGCAGTTAGACAGTCAAAATCAGGCAAAATATAGCATTACTTTATTGTAACTATTTTTTTATTTTGATCTTTGTACAGAACTATCCGTTTGTGAAAACTTGGAGACATTGGATTTAAGTCAAAACAAATTAAGTGGCTCCCTAACAAAGCGAGGTATGTAGGCACACCAATGCACAAACTAGGTTTTCGCCATTTTTCTGGTTTTTATGTACGAATACTACACAAATTGTCAACAATATCAACCATGAGCTATCCATCCTATGTATGAATAACATTAATGCTGCAACAATAAATTCTCACTTCATCTCATTTTATTTGTTCATTTTTTTTCTTTTTGAGATGTTACAAGTTCTCAATATTTTTATTTTTAAATACCTAATCTTTCCATATCAAATATCCTATTTTTGTTATTTTCTTTGCATATCTTTAACATAATAATTAAAATTTTAATATAAATACCCTAATTAAAATCAAAATTTTAAATCACCATGTTGAGTTAAGCATGGGGCTGGGCTGGGGGAAGGATTGTTTTATTTAGGAAATAACCCAACTGGAAATGGTTGCCAACCATGCATCGAATGTAGGTACTATAGTTTGCTTAAAATGTAGACAATGCATGTACAGATTGGTAGCGTGAACATTGTGTGAAAGTTTATGTATAATTAATTTTTATTAATCCAAGATCTACCATAATAGAAATTTAGAATATAAAAACGTATCTAATTCTTGACATATTATTTTATAATGAAAATAATACTAATCATATTATTTGTTAAGATTCAGTTGACTGGGATCTTTCCCATCATTTTCTATGTAAATCTTCAATGTGTGAGATATTAATATTGTTGTAGACAAGAGAGAACACATAATCTTACCTTTACATAGTGAATTCTTAGTTTCACCCATCATTTTAAAGTTTTATATATAGGCTTACACTTTTGAGCACACATATAACATTAGAGTTCAGTCCACTTTATTTGATTATATTGTGGGCTATTATATTGTTTTTTTATGGAAAAAATGCAGAAAACCCCCTTAAAACACTTCAAAAGGACACTTTGGTCCCTCTTCTTTCAAAATGATATTTTTAACCCCTCGGCTAACACTATTAATCAATAATTAAAAAAAAAGTTCAACTTAATACTACATAAATATTTTAAGATATAAATACCCCTTATATTATTTTTTTAATTCTAGGATATTCCTTTTTTTTGAAAAATCTTCTCATCAGTTTCCACAAAAACCTTAACCTAAAAAAAAACCCCTAAAGAATTTTGATTTGAAGGCTTGGAAAAACTTCTTTCTTAAGATAAAATCTATTGTCATCAAACTCTTTATTTCTCCAATAGTTTGAGAAGTTTGTTTTCATTGAAAAGAATGTATTAAAAGTAAATCTTTTGTCTAATGATGGATATTTCAAATTTGATGGTGTTTGGTCAAGAGATTAACCTCTTACATGTAATTACTAATTTTGTTAAAAAATTTTTGCTCAAAATTTGTTTTTTGAAACTGGGGTTTAGGGTGACGTAAAAAGATTTTAACTCGATTACTATATATCAAAAGATTTAAGTTTTTTTTCTTGGTCAAATATTGAATATTATTTAGTATCAAAGTGAGACAAATTACCACATTCACAAATCCCAGCTCTAGAAGTTTATTAAGTTTTAAGTTTTTTTCTTCTTTGTCAAATATTGAATATTAAAGTGTATTTAATTAGGTTTTAGGGGGAAGTATGAGCAGATTTTTTCAAAAAGGACATTTGCTTCCTACAATATTTATGTAGTATTAGGTATAATTTCTTTAGTTGTTGACTAACGGTGGTAACAGTCAAATGACCAAAAATATCATTTTGAAACAAGAGTGATTAAAGTGTCATTTTAAAGTGTTTTGAGGTGGCTTTTTGGATTTTATCCAAATTATCTTAACTTGATTTTAATAAAATATAAAAATAAATAATATAAGTCTAAACTTTAATTTTACAAAAAATCTTACAAATTGCTGTTTATTAGTGGTTAAAAAATTCATTACTTATTTTAAAAAAAAAAAACTCTTTTAAGAGTGTTTAGAATAGAATTTTAATCTTTGTGATTATTTGATGTGCTCATAGTTGACATTCTTTGCTTTATACGTACTCAGACATTGAAAGTGTTTCTAAGCTGAGGAAGCTGAGGTATCTAACGCTGCATGGAAACCACTTTCAGAAAGATATTATGAGGTTTCTGGGTTCACTCCCATCCCTTAGGTATCTTGACTTATCCGACAATGGCATGCAAGGCTCCCTGTCTAGCCAAGGTATGTGCACATAAATGTCTTTTTCTTCATATATAGGTTAAAATATGAAAATAAAAATTATAATTTCGCTCACAAAGCTAAAATATCAGTTTTATAATTGTTTTTAGTTAAGCTAGAATAGCTAAATGTATAAGATTCTCACTAATTAATAAATAAAAGACCAATAATATATATATATATATTGACTCAACTAGGTGCAATAATAATTTATCCTCTATTTAAGTTAACTTGTTTTAGTTAGGGAAACAACAATTGAAAATGAATTACTTGCTTCTCTAACCATAGAATCAAATTTTTTCAAAGATAACTTTAGGAAAAAATATATAAAAATGCCCCTAAATTATTAAAAAAAAATCAAATAAATCCTTATACTTTTATTGCATTCAATCAAACCCTGATACTTTTATTTTGAATCAAATAAACCCTTATATTTTAATTTTGAATCAAATAAACCTTTATAACTAATAATCTGATATCCAACCACGCATCCTTATAGTAGCACAACCCAAACCCAACCCACCCTTACCCCACCCAATCCACTCACTGGGACCATAGACCACTGACCCACCTGCACCCATTTTGGTGAAAAAAGCTGCTTTTGGTCAAGTTCATAAAAGAACTGCTTTACCATCGAGCAACAAGAACTAACACGCCACATCACCCACCCTGATCACATGCCTCTAATCAGACCCTTTCCAAGGTCCCCTAGAGATGTGAGAACCTATAAGGAGGTCCACAAAGGCAAACCCAACCCTCCACCTCCTCAAACTCATAACAATTCACAACCACAAACCATGTTATTGAGGTAATCTTGGAAGACTTGAGCTGGCTCAAAAGAAGTGTTGTTGGTACCCTTATTAACTATGTTGACCACCAAACCTTGCAGTAGGTTTTTGACTCTGAAGGGTTCCAATTCAAGGTCAAACTCATGGGTGGTAACATTGTCCTTATCACTTTTTTCTTCTTTAAGACCTAGAAGCCTATATTGGAAACCACAAGATGTGGCTAGACTTATTATTCAAAAAATAGTTCCCTAGGAAGAACACATCGTAGCAGAAGAACATCTCTTATGGCTTAAGGTGGAAAACTTCCCACTTAACTTGTGGTTGGATGTTATATTTAAGGAAATTAAAGAATTATGGGGAACGGTCATCTTAATCAATGATAACACAATAAAGAGAAAAAGACTGAATCCCTTCTTTTGTAGACTGCAAGATCAACAGGAGAAATTGCCATTAGGCAATTGCTACAGAACTTATATTAGGTATCCTATTACCAAATCACCGCCATGATCACCACAACTCCACCACCACTCCACCACTTAACCCCACCCTCTGCCTTTCACCTGAACGTGTGGCCGACATTGTTCATTATTCAACCAATCACGACAATAATCCCACCTAATTAGGAAGATGGAGCAACCCATGTTAGAACTCATCAAGCCATGAGCTTATCTAATTAGTTAGAAATTGTAAGAGCAACCTATGCCCAACCCAGACCATCCATGCCATTATTCCAAGCTTTGATAACATCTGTTGTTTGCATGTTGAAAGCCGAAAGCCAATAACCTAATACCCTCAAACCCCATCATCCACCCAAGGTCGGGCTCACACAAGCCTAAAACAGTAAAACACAAATACTAGCCTTCTAAGCCCAAGTCATTCCTTATCACACACCCATAGTTTAGCTCTTAACTCATCCATACATGCCACAACCAGATATGGTTGCAACCCACACAAACCTAAGCCATTCAACCACATATAAGCCTAACTTCATCATCCAAAAGGAAATCTCAATGCCTTACTCAAGACTTGAACATACATTTAACCAAAAAGTCTCCATTAAAAGTCGAAGGTGGTTTAGTGAACCCAAAAAAATAGAAACCACTTTAACCTACTTGACATTACCAACTTAGTATGTCTCATCTGATTGCCTCAAAAGAAAATAAAAAACAAAGCTCAAAAAGATGAAGGAAAAAAAGCCATTTTACAATTTAAGAGAATGAGCAAACCAATGAAACCAACTCTAGCAAACAAAAGTCATAAGGTGAAACCGAAAAGCCAAGAGAAAGGAACCAAAGAATGTAAGAAAAATAGGAAAAAGGAAGGACTTTGCTAAATTGTTAAGTAGAGCAATAAACAACGATTTCTCAAGTTTTGACATAGCATCTACCACCTCAGATGAGGAAATGAGAAGTAAAAACAGATACATCTATGAAGCAATGGTAACATGCGATATTGGCTCTCAGATGGGTTTGATTTTTGAGCTTAAGAAAGATGAAGCAATTCGTAAGATATCGAAAATTGAAAAGAGGTCAAAAAATCATGTGTCTTTAAGAGGGAAAGATCTTAAATTCCTTATTCCTTTCTTTACATCTCCATTCTTCACCCATGATTAATTTCTTTACATGGATTGTTAGAGGCCTTGTTAGGATAGTAAACAAAAAAAGCAGTGCAAAGACTTATCTCACTCCACAAACTTGGAATTATCTTCCTCCAAGAAACCAAACTTCAAAAATTGAACAAAAGACTTCTCAAATCTTTTTGGAAAATTGGAGACTTTAGTAGCTTTTAGGATCTTTCAACTGGCTCTTCAGGTGGCCTTATTTGTATTTGGTCTAAAAACTTTTTCAAATTGGAGCAATTTGTGGTGTCACAAAGGTACATACTTCAAACTGGTTCAATTACCCTACTTAACATTCTATGTACCTTTGTTAATATTTATAGACCTAATTGTCCTATTGAGTGTGAATCTTTATGGTTTAAGCTTCTTATTTTGAGAAACAATTCATAAACTCTTTAATGCATGGGAGGCGATTTCAACGTCATCAAATCCTTTGATGAAAAATCAAGGGGCAACTAAGGAGTTAAAGGTATGGAAGCCTTTGTATCATTCATTAATGATACGCATCTTTCAGACCTCCCAATGGCAGGCAGTTTATATACATTGACTGATAATAAGGACTCTCCTATCATATGTCGCCTAGATAGATTTCGCTTAAATAACGAGCTTTTTTTGTTATGCTTTTTAGTCATCCAAAAATTCCTTCCAAGGTCTCTATCTGACCATACTTTGATAAGCCTTGGATCTGATAAAACTTCATGAAGGCTAACACCATTCAAATTCTTTTCTCATTGATTGGAAGAAAAAGAGTTCTCATTTTTTATTAAAACTGCTTGGCCATACATCTCTAATAACAACAACATCAAAACAGGTTTCTTTGATTAGTTGAAAGCCCTTAAACTTGCGATTAAAAAAGTGGCAGTATGACCATTACAACTAGGACACATGCCAAATCTTTATTTTAGAGTAAGAAATTAACAAAATAGAGATGGAAACAAAAACTAAACCTCACTCCATTCATGAAAAAACCTCTCTTACCAATTCTTGATCTAAGCTATGGGATATTTATAAGAGAGAAGAAAGGGCATGGTTTATAAAATCTAGACTCAAGTGGGCCTAGCATGGTAGCTAAAATTCTAAATTCTTCCACTTGATTGCCTTTAATTGAAGATGCAAGAATCACATCAACTATATCAATGCTAATGGTTCCAAGCTTGAAAAACCAAAAGACATTCAGGCAAAAGTAGTAAAGCATTTCAAAGCTTTCTACACAGAGGACCTTACCTTTAAACTAAGGACTTTCAACTACTCCTTCCTGTGTATTATTGAATATAAAAAATTAGCCTCGAAAATCCCATTCTTTAAAGAGGAAATTTAGAATGCCATTCAAGATTGTGACAAGTACAAAGCCTTTTGTCCTAATGGCTTCAACATTGACTTCTACAAAAAATTTTGGTCAACCAGCAAATGTAATGTCATATCCTTTTTCAATCATTTTTACACTAATGGGGTCTTCAACAAGAATATAAATTCCTCATTTATCACACTTATTCCGAAGTGAAAGGGAGCCACAACCTTTTCCAAATTTAGACCCATTAGCTTGGTTAGCATTGCCGACAAAATATTGGCAAAAGTCTTGGCCAATAGACAAAGAACAGTCACCAACACTTTATTGGGGAGGCTTAATTTGCCTTTTTCAAGGGTAGGCAAATTCTCAACAGTTCCTTCAAAGCCAACAAAATTATTGACTCTGCCAAGAAAAACTAGCGAAGCCATATTCTTTTTAAAGTCGACTTTGAAAAGGTGTTTTATTGTGTTGACTAAGACTTTCTAATTTTCATCATGAAGCATATAGGGTTTGGTAAAAGGTGGTGTGATTGGATCCTTTACTTGCATTTCTACAGCTTTAATTTTCATGTTTCTCAATAGCTCTCTCGCACCACAGTTCCAAATGAAAGTGGTTTTAAGGCAAGGTTGTTCTCTTTTTCCCATGCTCTTCAACATTGTTATGGAATCCTTAAGTATTCTATGTCAAAAAGCTAGCTCTTGCAATCTCTTTGAATGTCTATGTATCCATAATAGCCTTGCCGCCATCACCCAACTTTAATTCACAGACGATACCAACATCTTCTGCAAATTCAAATTTCAAGCATTTTAAAAATGTAAGCAGAATTCTCAAGGGGTTTCAAGCCATTTTGGTCTCAAAATTAACTTTTTCAAAAGTAGCATCCTTGGCATCAACGTCCTTCAGAATGATTTGTAGCCATGGGTTTCTTGTTTGGGTTGTTAGATTGACAAACTTCACTCTAGCTACCTAGGCTTCCCCTTGGCACAACGTTTTGCTCTTTCTCCTTGTGGCAACCTATCATTGAGTGCTTTCATTCTAGGTTGGCTGGATGGAAGGATGTTATCTCTCAATGGGCGGAAGACTCACTGCTATAAAATCTATTTTGGAAAGCCTCATTTTTTTATATCTATTAATTTTCAAAATTCCAAAGGAAGTCAAGAACAAGCTAGAAAATATTTAGAAAGACTTTCTTTGGTTCGGTCCAAAGAGAAAAAGAAAATTCATCACATCAAATGGTCTTTAGTCACCAAAGCTATAGATTATGGAGCTCTTGGCACCATAAACTTGGGACTTAAAAATCGAGCCCTCCTTAACGAGTGGCTCTGGCACTATGCTAATAAGCCCTTGTAACGACCATTCTTACAAGTCGCTATTGGCACCTTGACCTCACGGGCAAGCCCTCAAAGCCCAAGTCAGCCTTAATTTAAAACTTGTCTTATAAACAACCAATATATAATTTATTCAAGTATAATTTTCCCGATCATCACCATAATTAATTTTCTCTTGGAAAGTCAAACACCAATTAATCTTTGTAATACTAATTCAAGTTAATCATTTACGCTAAACATGTTGTCCGAAATTTAACTTGATTAATATTTTCAAACTTTATATGTTTATCTAAATCAATCCAAATTGTCAATATTTGACTTAACCAAGATTAACTTAAGACAAATGGCATTAGTACTTTTAATTGGCTAACACACAACCGATCCATCATGAAATACTGAAAATAGTTATTCTCTTACATCATCATAGCTAAATTGTATCGTTCAAATTTTAATTTACAACCCAACATTTAGTAAACATAAATAGTTCAGGAGACACTAACATATTAAAGACCTCTAGTAGCAAAGTGACATAAAGATGATGCTATAAGATGCCATTACCTATGTAGTAGTGGAAGAGAAACTTGCCTAAGTATGCACTAAGCAAATCACTTATCTACAAAATAAGATACGTGAGCAGGCAAGGATGGGAAACAAGCATTAAATGGGAACATTTGAATAAGAAAAACTAGAATATAAATGATTAAAATTAGCTAATAAACACAAGTTAGGGTAACCTTGCAAGTATAAAATATGATATAGCATAAACATTGTGTTAAAGCACAATTAATTCCAAACCATGTAGAAAATAGATTTAAAACTATCACCATGCCATAATCAATTCTTGAATCAAATAGAAAAGTATCACTCTCGGGTAGGTTTGTAAAGCTTATGCGCCTTCTCCCATGTATATAACACTTGTGGTATTCCACGTATCAATATGGCCATCTTTCTAAGAAAATGCAATTATAATACATGGTCCTTGCCATATATAAGTATAATCCCATGGTCTTGCCACCTAAACATAAGCCTATAGGCATTCCAATAAGTGCACCTCTAGCTAGAGCCAACTTTATGTACAAAGGTCATACGAAATCTAGTGTGACAATAGGACCTTCTCTCGAGTGTCTTAATTTAGTTAAACCATCAATTTCTCAATGCTTTTATGAAGCTCAAGAACTTATTATGTAATATCATCAATAAAGAAAATATTTAGACACAACATGCTTAGTTAAGCATGCAATAAGTTGGAAATAACACATTTCAATAATCCAATTATAATCATTCTCAATTTTATCACAACCACAAGGAACTTGCCAGGTCATTTTGAGGTAAAACGTTGTGAAGGGCTTGTTTCCCAATTTTGAAAACAATTATTAACATACATATATATAATATAGAAAACAATTTATAAAACTTTAGCACAATCACAAATGTTTTGATAGTATCTTTCCAATCCAACTTCCACAATACGCATCAATTCACCAAGATTAATATATATATATCTATTATAAGGAACATAGTTTTAAATAGGTTTACCACTCACCTCAATTGTTGGGATTTTTCTCACCCATAATACTAACCTTTCCTTAACTTTATGTAATTTCACTAAGAAACTTCCAACAAGCTTGTAAGTCTCTAATTCGACTCCAACAAGCCTTTGTTTCCAAATTTTTTAATAATTTTCCAGTAGCTTCCACTTGGTAGTTCAACAACTCTTGAAAGTCTACATTTTCGACATATTAATACTTCCCTAAGATTAGAAATTTATGCACAGGACCAACTATGATTTAACGATCAAAATCTTATTGAAATCCGTGATTCTTACTTTTCAACTTCACTAATTTACTCTTGGAACTAAACCACAATTAAGTAAGAATTTCCAGCAACTAGCATTTTTGTTTAACTAACTCCTAACGGCAATATTTCACAACTATTATTAAACTTTTAATGCTATATCATTGTACATGCTGCCAGAGAAGAAAATCATAACTTTAGCTTCACAATTTACCAACTATTCTTACTTTTGATGTATTCAATTTGTCGCTCAATGAATGTTAGTATTAAACCTAAAATTAGGCACTTTCCTAACAATCCACATAACACAATTACTTAACACATGTTCAAGACTACATTGTTTAAGACATTTGGCTGTCATGATATTAATAATTAAAGCCTCACTTTTATTAATTCATTTCTCACCTTGCTAGCATTTTTTTTTTTTGCACCATCATATTGCCCAAGCCTTGATTTCAAGAAAAATTCTAATAACCTTTATTTACTTCTTCACACCTTGCATCGACATACACATTTACATTATAAATTCAAACTATTAACATATGTTTCTTTAACTCACAGCTTACTAGCATGAATAACTAAGAATTTAACCACAATCACTCACTTGCACCTGAGCATTTGGCTCATTAGTTGGTGCATTATTCTTTGTTTAAAAAGTAGGGTTCGAATCCCCCCTCCCCCAATTATAAAAAAAAAAAAAAAACCACAATCACTCACTTTATTTAATGGTTACATTTATCTAAAAGTCTAGCCTCCAACATGTCTCATACAAGTTTCCAAATCTACCATACAAGCCTAAAACTATCAATTCTTTGGACTATTAACTCTTTGATGCATCAAATAAGAAACCCTTACCATTCATTAAACTTCCATCTTTGAGGTTATATCTAAGAAGCGTAATCCCTCCAAACTTGGTAGATAGCCATGAGTTAGGGCTTGTATGTCCTTACAAAGTTTTCCTTGCACCTATTCATAGCATCATTGAATCAACTTTTGAAAGAATATCACTAAAGTTTATCAAGTTGTTCTTAAGAAAATGGGATGAATGGAAGTTTTTGTGATTTGAAATGTTGTAGATTTATGAAAAGTGAAAAGGAGTTCTCAAGTTGCTAACAAGTAGTCGAGAGCTTTAAAGCTTTTTTTAGGGGCAGATTCACCAAGGCCTTTTTTTCCTTTTTATTTTTGCATGGTTTTGCCCTTTAAAATTTGATATATTCCCCTTGGCTAACCACTTTTCATCCATTGGTCATCTTTTGATTTCATGCAATCCAAATGTGTTTCATTCTTTCTAGTATCCTTTGTATAGTCACCTTTACCAATAGTCCTCATGCATTGTATTTATTTATTTTCACTTCACACAATCGGTCAACACCATTGAAGACCATTTTTTCTTTAAATTCTCCTTGTATGCTATGTATACTTATTGGGATTCATCCTCATGCTCAAACATGAGAATAATCAAGCAATAAAAGTATAACGTAGCAAAAAAAAATAAAAATACTTCTAATTAGAGAAATAGTCGAAACCCTCAAGATCAATGTTTTTGTTTTTTATGCAATTTTCAAATTAATTATGAACACTCATAGGTTCAAGTATTACGTACCTTGCTCTAGATATCTTAATTGAGATCCAATTAAATCCAAAAACATTTGTGATGAAGCAAGTAACACGGAAAAAGAACAAGACAGTTTGAAATCCTGCCGTTGAAATCTTTACTTTTTCACTTTTAGGGTTTGTCAAATCTTCAACCACCCAAGTGTTTGGCCTCTAACAATAATCCACACAGTGATCGAATAAGACCTTCTTAAAGGTAGGATTTTACTTGTGATAGCAAGTTTTGTTTTTAAACAAAGAGGTCAAAAGTTCTCGTTGAATCTTATTTCTATTAGATAAAAAAACCTATTTTTCTTTTCATATTTTTATGAAACAGCTAAGAAGTGGCTGAAGGATTAAATAAGTTGTAACCCAAGACATAACATTTGTATTTTTATTCAATTAAGTCCTTATGAACTTGATTAATTTGTACTTTATTTTGGTCTATTTTAATTAATTTCAACTTAATTGATTATGCTTATTTAATCTCAATCATGTACTTTATGTGTGTAACCTATTAGGCTTATAACATATTAGCAATAAATATAAATCATAATCAAATGTCAATTTAATAATTGATTTATATTTATAAATCATGGGCTGTATCTAGCAACACATCATGACCACTTAAATGTTAGAAAGTGAATTAAAGAATTTGACAAAGCCCTTTAGTGATACACCTTTTAGTGTAATACGGTCCTTTCATCAAATATCCTGAATGTCATAAAGCATGGCTCAATGTCTACTTATGACATTTCAAAGTAGTTCTCATAATTCATGACTAACCTTATGAATTTAGGAAACTAACTTTCCTCAAATTCATCGTGCTTTGGCCAAATACTTTATACAAGTTAATTTAGAATTGAGAATAAGTGAGATACATCCCTCCATATGACTTGGGGTGATGAATCCTCTCTTGACCACTCATCCACCTTCGTATATTTTATGGCATACCCAAAGACACATTGTTTAGGCATATGATCACCTCCAGACTTATAAGGTGAAATCCAACTATGCCATTCCCCATACAAGATGAAATGGTATCTCAAGTCTGAAGACTAATTGCACAACTATCAAATGAGAACATATTCCAAAGACATTTAAGTGAAATACCAAACAAAGTTCTCATAGTGGGTCATGTTTAGTGAACTTGTTATTTAAATAGCACCCACATGTTATCCTTAAGTATCCCATATACTTCAATCTATGAGATCGATTGCTTACTTCTCAAGTAAAGAGGCTTAATATGTACTAGTTTTTAGCATTGTCAATGCCCTGTCTTAACAATACAATGACCAGGAACAATTTAGAAACATGGCTTTGATGCATAATCATCTAATAATTGTAATAACTTTACAATTCTCTTGCACGACCTTTTTGTTCCATGGGCTTAATCCAATTAGTACTTAATAACTCTTTATTATTATTCTAACATGAAGGAATAGCTTTATCACATATAGTTATGCGATTAAGTATGCATTAAATGACAAATATATTTCTTGACCAATCTAATTGGCTTAAGGGCATACACCAATAATACTAACACTTAGCCATGCAAAAGAATTGCATGTAATACTATTGGTTTTCACTAGATTTCTTATCTCCCTTGTTCCCTTGCACAATGTGTTTCATTTTTTTTTATCCCTTTTTAGTTTACATGGCTGAATGGCCTACAAGAAGCATGCTTTTGCATGTTTTTTCTTTTGCAACTTGCACATGGTGAAGGACTTGCATGTCCCCCACTACTTCATGGATTTTATCTCATTTTATGCATGTAATAATGTTTATACTTGCATACTCCTTCACTTAGGATCGACCATGTAAATTTGATTGGCCTTTAGTCTTTGTTTATTTTTATTTTAATGCTTACTTACTATAATTGATCAACTATAGTTCAATATATACACACACACACACAATCATCTAATAATAATACCTTACATTATAAATCACTTTATTATTTTATCAATCACCCCACTTATGTCTTCTTGGAATAAGCTCAAAAGCGAATCACATAAATGTTAGTGGGTATGCCTTGTCAATTAATGTATTATGACATTTTATTATGAAATGAGAGATATTTGCTTATCCATAAAATGCTTTGTAATTAGTTATTTTAATTTATGAACATAAAACTGTTGGAACAAATGTGCCTTGCAAAGTACTACTCCAAAATAGTTTTTTGCCACTGTATTATCAAGATATGCTCAAAAGTCAGCACATGTTATGATAACATGTGGGTGCTTGCATAGGATGTAGATTCACTGAACATGACCCGCCATGAGTAGTCCATTTAGTAACTCACATTAGAGTTTGTGGAATTCTTCTCATGTATTAATCGTGCCCTAGACTTGAGACACCAAGTTGTCTTACATGTGAGTGCTATGTTTTGACTTCATCTCTTTGGGTCCTAACCAAGGATGCCTAAAAAAGGATGAATGTTGAGTATAAGCACATGAAGAAAAATGAGTGGTCAGGAGAGAAATCGTCACCCTAAGTGATTTAGGGGACATATCCTACTTGTTCTTTCTTCACACTAGCCATATAAAGTCTTTGGAAAAGGTGACTGGGAGATTAGGAAAGCAGTTTAGTAAGTCTTAGATAAAACTAATGGTGAGGCCTAAAAATATAACATAAAAGGATATAAAAGTATATATTGTACCATGCTCTCATTCATTTTTAGATATATATGATGAGGGAATGAATTACACTGATAAACTGAATACATAAAGGTTATTAAAAAACTCTTTGAATCTCCTAACAATTAGGTGGTCATGATGGGTTGCTAGATCTTACTTATGGTCTATGATCATAAAGTGGCATACATGATTAATGATGAATTCAAAGTAGCTTGAATTTATCTATTCCTAAATTTAATTTGTGGATTACATTTTAAGGTCATTGTCAACATGTTAGGAACCTAAAAGGTTACACACAATAAGTTGCAATAAGGATTAAGTTAGGAGTGATGATTTAAGTTGGACTTAAATCATACAATAGGTTTTAACCTCCAAGGGCTTAATTAAAATTAGTTTAATTAAACATGGGGTTAATATTATAAATAGTTATAGTTTTAAGGCCTTTAATCAAAACCAAGGCTTTTTTTTTTTTAAGCTAAGTATAAAAGCTCACTTTTTAGCCATTCTTTACAAGTGTTGAACACACACAAAACCTAACTATTCTAGCCACCATTTGTGTGAGAATTCTTGGAGCAAAGATTCTTTTATGGCATTAGGCAAAGAGTGAATGAGGAATGAAGAGGACAATTTGTTGTCCACATTGCTAGACATTGATGTAACGAAGAAGCTTTTTCCTTGAAGAATGTTCCATTGCAACTATATGTGTAACCATCGGAGGCCAAGCAATTGAGTGGCTTAGGTTCTCCTTTCTTGTGGTGTATCGCAAGTTCGAAAGGGAAAAAAAGGTGCCATTGTGATTACCACATCACTTGGCTAGATAATATTATTTTTCAGAATATTACTTTTGTTTGATTATACTTAAACACTAAGGAGATCCATGGGATATGGCATAAGAAAATTCTATTTTGTTTTGTTTTATTTCAATCCATTTATTTTGCTGTGTATGTGTGATTCGATCACTCTCATGGCATTTTCTTTCATGTCCACCTTAACCAATTAACAACTTTTTTCATGAAAACACGATTAAATTCAGCCTTCAATAAAATAGTATTATTTAATATGATTATATCATGAATAAAGTATTATTTTATCCCAAAATATTCTATTCACCATTCCATATTTAGTAACACCATAATTAACCTCAATTCACTTTAATTGCCACCTAATAAGCTCTAATAGCTAGCATTCAAGGTACGAGGTGTTACAGCTTTAATTCTTATGGAGAAAGGTGGTGTTTGTTAAGAAAGAAATGAACCCACAAATTCTATTTCCTATAGCTTTTACATGTAAATCATCTTCCTTGTGGAGGAACATTGTCTGCCATCTTTTCTTCATTGATGACTTTCATAAGATGGTGGTCATTGATCTTGGCTTTTTTCTCAACAATGGTCATTTCATCCATTTCTAGATTGATCCTTGGCTTAATGACCAACCCCTTTCCCATAGATTCCAAAGAATATAGCTTTAGCTATCAACAAAACTAGTGCGATTTTTTATTTTGGTTCATGGGATGAAAATCTTTGGAATTAGTATATCAAAGTGAGGAGCAATTCTTTCAACTGGGAATTAGGATCATGGAATAACTTTATGTGCATGATCAACAACATTCAATCACATTTCTCTAACCTTGACAAAGCTAGTTAGAAAAAATTCACTGGTGGAGGCTACACCCTTTCCTCTTTCATCAAGACTCACCAATAAGACACATGGGAATCTCAATTTGTGTGGAAACAACTCTAGATAGGCCTTGCTCCTCCCATGGTTGAATTTTTCCCTTAACAGGTCATTCTTGGTAAAATAGTTGTAAAAAACAAACATCTTAAAAGAGGGATTCATAACCTCAATGCCATTAAGTACGTCTTGTGTGGTGCTGAGATCGAGACCACTAATCACCTCTTCTTCAATAGCTCTTTTTCTTGGTAGCTTTGGATGCATAATTGCAATATTTGGGGATTGAATTAGGCCCACTTTGATGATGTCACCACCTTTTTCACTACATGGCAACATAGTAATCCTTTCTAGGGTTCTTCTAACTAACGTTTGGAAAATGCTCTTTTTCCTAACCATGTGGTCTATATGGCTCTATAGAAATGAAATCCTCTTCCAAGGTAAGCACCTAGATTTTGATCACCTTAAGGACATCATCCTTTTAAGGCTAACTCATTGGTGTAAAGGAAAGTGGACTTTAAGCCACATCCATGTATCCTATTTCCTTCTAAAGCCACGCAAAATCACTCGTAAAATAAGGAAATGTAAATTTAAACTTGAAACCGAATGGCAAAGCTTTCCCCCTAGCTCCTTTAAGCTTAACGTCGATGGTTTAGCCTTTAGAAAACCAACCCAATTGGAGTAAAAGGTGCTATTAGTGTCACAGCCAAATTTTCGGGTCATGACCAACGAATGGGCCCAATTAGCATAGCTCACCAAGCCCAAGCAAGCTTATTTCTTTTATTTTACCAAACACTTTATCAACCAATGCGGCCATACGCATTCTCAACCAACATGAAAATAGCCAATCCATGATGGCATTATCAACAACAATATACATGTACTATTCAAGACATGTATTTTTGCAATTTACATTGCATACACATATTCACAGAACAAAAGACTCGTGACTTCCAGCGGAGACAACATAAAAAGATAGCTATTGAATGCCGAGCACCTACCCAGGAGACGAATTACGAAGACTCCTCGACTAGGGCACAACAGTCTCTTGATCTGAAAACATGAATTTTTAAAATTGTGAGTACAAAACTCAGTGAGCGAATATTAGAAGGGAACAAGCACTAACAACAAGAAGAGTTAAGAACCATGATGCACTCATTTAAAAACAAGTCCATTTTCATCAAAACTCCATGTTTCCTCAATTCAAATAAAATTGCAATGACAGAGAGAGTTCTCAAGTTCACACATATATGCATATATAATCATGTACAATTTCGTTCACCAATCACATATAATTTCATTCACCATCCCATCTTTTCCTCCACTCGAGTGCACTCCCTACTCGCACCAAGCAATAAGATCATGTGTGCACTCCCTACTCACACGTAGCGAAATGACCATGTGTGCACTCCCTACTTGCACATCATTATCGGCATTGCACTTTCCACTCCACACATGCACGGTTACATCAAATTTGCTAAAACTTATTAATAATGCATATCAGCATAATATAAAGGTACACAGATTCAGTACAATCAAATTTTACATCACTGAAAATATTTCACTAAAAGCTTGTTCCCATGGTACCCTTTCGTTTTAAAGAAAGTTGAATAAAGTCATTCAAGCATTTTATTCAAATACATTCATATTCCCAAAACCATTTTGAAATGCAAATTCACTCACAGTATCAGGAGTTCAAAATGCTCCTATGCTCGGCCCTCTGGTACAATGCTTTTGCCTTTGTTTGAGGGTTCAACACCTATACACATTGCACATTCAAGAAATTTACCACATTGGTGCTAGACCGTAATAAATTAATTTAGAGTCTATACTAATACATGATATGAAATGCAATTTGTCCAAATATCGCTTAAACGCGATGTTGACCTAATTCGGCCTATCACCCAATTAAATGGCCAATGCATCCAATTCAATTCCAAATTACTTCATTTCTTTTCTAATACTTCAAATCACCAAACATTAGCCAAATAACCGAAAATTCAGCTTAATCACCATCCCATTTCTCCATGGAAAAATTCGGCCATGGTGGGGCATTCACACTGAAATTTTTCCTATTTGATTTTTACTCCACAATTCATCAATTCATAGCCAATTCACTTGAAATAAAATCAAACCCACCATCAATTCTCCACATGTAAGGTTAGGCCATGAAGGGTGGGTATTGATCATGCAATTTTTTTCACTTATTTTCTTTCTAAACATAACAAATTAACTAAAAATACTAACATATATTGAAATCTAACCAAATTCAAGCACAAAAACCCTCCATACCCATTCAGCCAGCCACTCATTCATCATGAAAACATGTCATTAAACCATGGGAATGAGAAAATAAAGCATGGGTAGTGAAGATCTCAAGTAGAAATTGAGAAATCTCACCTTTTTCCCTTTGATTGCTTGAATTTCCACTTTCTCTTTGAATTTCTCTTGGCTAGGGTTTGTTTTCCTTTCTTCTTGCTCTTGCTTCCTTTGGCCGAATATGGGAGGTGTGCTTGGGAAGATATGGGCTGATTTTTATAACAAAATAATAAAATATTCCAAAATTACCACGTGTCACACCATAATTGGTCCATAATTTAAATATTTTTCTTTTAATCCTTTAATTCTCCACCACACAAATTTGTCATATTTATCCATTCTTATAATGAATAAATCCCTTGGTCTTGACAAGTGTTAGGGGTGAAAAATTACCATTTTGACCCCGAGTGGTAAAATTACCATTTTGCCCCATATGCTCTAAAAATACCGAGAATTAAAATTTTTTACTTCTGAGCTTCATATTATACTCCAAATGATCAATCTTGATAAAAAATTGCATCAATTATCCAAATCTCAACCTTGGATGGCAAAATGACCATTTTGCCCCTACATAGTCAATATTCCTGATTAACTCCAATTCAGACCTCGAACTCCGATTCACTATTTTAAATCAGTCTGTGGGTTTTAGAAATCTCAAATTCATCTTAGAATCTCTATTGGAACTAGTTCGATGTTTAAATCTACTTGATTGTACCACTAGGTACAATACCGACCCTTTTGAAAATTTTTTCGAGGGGTTTCAAGTAGGCAAGCATTTTATCTACAGGTCTATAGAGGTTGCGGCCTGACATTCTCCCCCACTAATAAAAATTCAATCCCCAAATTTAAATTCAATGTAAGGTAGCGTACCTTTATGTATCAAATAGGTGTGGATACTTTGTCTGCATCTCCTCCTCAGCTTCCCACGTTACCTCTTCACTAGTGTGATTCCACGACAACACTTTTACTGAGGCCACCTCCTTTGATCGAATATTTTTGACTTGTCTGTCAAGGATAGCTACCGGTTGTTCCTCATAAGTCAAATCATCTTGCAACTGAAGGGTTTCATATTGTATTACATGAGAAGGATCTGGATTATACTTCCTCAACATCGATACATGGAACACGAGGTGAATATTCAAAAGATCTGGTGGTAATGCCAATCGAATATGCTACTGCTCCAACCCTCTCTAAGATCTCGAAGGGTCTTATATACCGAGGATTTAATTTTCTTTTCTTGCCAAACCTTATTACCCCTTTGGTTGGTGAGACCTTTAGAAATACATGGTCTCCCATCTGAAACTCCAAATCCCTCCGTCGGTTATCAGTATCGGACTTTTGCCTACTTTGGGCTGTAAGCATCCTCTGGTGAATCATACATGTTTTATCGGTGGCGTCCTGCACCAACTCAGGCCCTAACAGTTTCTTTTCCCCCACCTCTAGCCATCCAATGGGTGACCTGTACCTCTTTCCATATAATGCTACATATGGTGCCATTTGGATGCTAGTTTGGAAACTGTTATTGTAAGCAAACTCCACTAAGGGTAAATACCGACCCCATTTGACTCCAAGGTCTATTACACATGCCCTCAACATATCTTCCAACGTCTGTATTGTTCTTTCAGAGTGTCCATCAGTTTGGGAGTGGAAAGTTGTGCTAAAATCCAACTTAGTGCCCAACGCTTCCTGCAACTTCTCCCAAAATCTACTAGTGTGTAGTGACCCCTCTCCGGTCATTACTGGCGTTTGAGACCTCCGAGAGATCCTGCCAAGTCCCGAACAAACCTTTAGGAAATTCCCAACATATTTATTAAATATGCTAACAAATAGGCAAATGGTTAATAATAATAATAATTGTACTCTTAATATTCTATTTCCAATAATAACGATTAGATTTAAAAATACAAGATTTTAACAATATATATATAATTATGGATTTACAAGATTGTTAATATGAAAAATTTTCATGCGACTAAACTCTAGACAGCGGAGAGACTCAAAGTAAATTGCTAGGAGATGCCTTTACCTATCCGCAAATAACTGAGCGCGCCAATGACTACGCGCTAGATCGATCCTTATCTGTAAAAAAGAAAAAATGGGGTATGAGTCTCATAGAGTCAGTGAATATCATTGACTCAGTGAATATTGAGCAGATAGGAAACAAGCAAACTGCAGAACATTTGAATATAAAAATACAGGATTATGAAATCAATTTATTTCAAACATGAGTTTTGTGCCTTATAACCATTTTTCGCATCAAATCAATAAAATCGAGCCAGCTCCCGTGAAACCAAATATTATTCAAAATCATATACAAATCATAGCTCGCCTATACATGAGGAATCACAGATTCATTTCACAGAAAACCAATAGGGGAGCTGCGAAAAACCATTTAATTTCATCTCTCACCATGATAGGAAACATAAGTCATAATGTTAAAACTTATTTCAATCCATATAAAACAATTGTATTTTATCTAAAATAAACAATAATGCTTATGACTTCTTAAAAACTCAGCTCATGCCATAAAAATCAATCTCGTACTCGGTCTTTAGGGATACCTTGACCCGGGACTATCCCAACCGAGTCCGCCAAGGCTATTAAAAAAATTCATGTACTCATAAAACATATTTTTAATTTGAAAACGTAGCTGTTCCTTGGCTTTGGCTGCGTTCATCTTCACGTGGTGGTTCGACGTGAAATGAACTCTAAATCGTTACATCGGGAGTTACCCTCCACGCCTCTTTACCGAGGTAAATCATAACGGGGTTTGCCGTGCCTCTCTAAATAGGCTGGTCCACAGAAACTCACCACTGTAGCGACTAATTAACCCACCAATCAATCAAATCATAATAGCATGGCATGGAAATTTTATCACTATCCAGCCTATCAAGGCAAAATCAATAGCGCGTATATTTTCACACAAATACTAAGTCAGCCATTCATGCCAGTATTGTCATAAGCTAATCAATTTTAAAATAAGTTAGAAATCTCATTTCATTATAAAAACTGTCTTAAAAATCATTTACAATCTTGAAGTACCGTTTAAAATTTATTCTCAAAACATTCAACATAAAATATAATAAAATCAATTGTCATTTTCATAAAATAAAATTTGGTGCATGAATTTCGAAACATACTTCACATGGTAACTAGACATCATAATCATGAATGTACACTACACAAGTATAAGGTACAATTTTGAATATAAATCCAATTGAAAAGCTTGTTTCCTGGTTTAAAAACACTTTATGTATATGGCATACTTATACATATCCAAAACAATTTCTAAAATAATTTACAACCACAGTTTTCTTCAAAATTTACCAACGTATGCTTTTCACAGTAATTTACGTGTAATAAATCATGCGAATATATATATAGATATATGGGAATTTTAAAACTGACACCCCATACTCACCTTATAATAGTGGGATTTTTCCTCACTATTTATTCGCTCGCTATCGATAATTGTTCCTATTTATCGATCACGTACTTCACTCGGCACGCCTTCACGACAATTTTTCTAACATCAAATTTAAATTTAACATGCTTAATCGCACAGTTATATGGGTAGTAGCTTAATTAAATTTTCTTAATCAACTTGCATATTTTTCATCTAAAATATGCACAATATTAATAAACTATCCATAAACCTTAAAATTTAATAGTAAACTCACCATTGGGCCTCCCCTCCATGGGCTTTTCTATTCCTCATTGTCATTGGGCCTTTTCTTTTCCTCCTAACTATTGGACCTTATCCATGTGCCTTTCCAATTTTCCTATTTGGGCTTAACCCATTTATTTTTCTCCTATTGGGCCATGCTCAATTTCATTTCTTATTGGGCTTGCCCAATTATTATTTTTACTTGGGTCATGCCCACCAATTTTTTTTCTCATTTCTTTTTCTTTTCTTTTTCTCTTTTTCTTTCTTTCTTCTACGTTTCTTTCTTCTTTCTTTTTCAGCCCATTTCTCTTTCTTCTTCCTCCTCCCTTCACCACCATGGCTCCTCTCTTTCTTTCCTTTCAAAATCGATCACCACAAGCTCAAATTTTTCATGGCATTAAACCTGGAAATTTCAACAGCTATGTTGTCTCCTTTAACTCCAATTTTCAGCAGCCAAACCTCATCATTTTCAGCCACTAAATACCTCAAAATTTCAGCAACTTCAAGTTTAATTTCCAGCAACAATAACCTAGAATTTTTAGCACCTAAATCCTTTCAAAGTGCAGCCAAAATAGCCCCTAACAAAGTGTAGAAATTTTCAGATTTCTTACCTCTTCCAAGTGCCAAATTTTTCTTCTCTTTTCTCTCCTTTTTGCTGCCAATTTCCTGCACCTAAAACAAGCCTTTTTCTCCTCCAAAAGTGCAGCAAAATCAGCCTATTTCCTCCCACCAAAATTGCCAAAATTTTCCTCTCTTTTCTCTCATGCTCGACTAGTTTTTCTTGCTCTCTTCCCACAGTTTTTCTTCTTCTCTTTTACCGTTATTTCCTTTCTCTTCTTTCTATTCTTTTCTTGTCTTTTCTTCTTTCCTTAGCCGACCCTTCTAGGCCCTTCTTCCATATTCTTTTTACTCCTTTCATTTTTTTCCTCTTTGACCATCTCATTTCTCTCTTTTCCTTTCATGTGGTCGCCCCCCCCCCTCATATTTCTTTCATTTCTCCTTTATTTTCTTTTGTCTTTTCTTCCATCATTTGTTTCTTTTATTTCTTGTTTCATTTGTTTTTTTTTATGTCTTCATCCTCACCTTGTCTACATCCTTTGTTGACTAATTCAACCAACTAAAAATATTAGTTATTTGACTTTTCTTCTTACTTAGTTTATGTGACAATACAAATCACATGGTATAATCTTAAAACTTTTTCCATCATTTTTCATATTAAAAAATTTAATCTTCTGACAAGCATAAAATTCTAATTTCCTTTGATCTTTGTACTAGTACATGTGTATGATCAAAATATCGAAATCGCATTTCAACGCGGTATCACCATAATATTTTAAATATTTTCTCACCCGCGTTAACTCGACTAAAAATTCACGTCGTACGATTATCACCGTTTTCATTCAAAATTCTTCTTTACTTCTCCTCCCCCACTTAAATTAGTCATATTTCATTTTTCATGACTAATTTTGACAATAAATAAAATATTAATATTTTAATATTATTTTATTGAATAAAATATTATTTTATTTCAAAAAATTTCAATTGTCTTCTTTGGTCCCGAAACACATTATTATGTCTCGGTTTACTTTCAAATAATCTTTTAGCTTACTAATTCATCTCCAATGAAAATATTATATTTAATTATCATTTTTACGCGTGCGAAATATTTTTCTCTTAAGCGTTCCTTTCATCATTTGTCATTCTTTAGCACGCCAATTCGCATCAATTAATCTTTCGTTTAATCAACAAAGTCTTATTGGTGTCTAACAAAGGTACGGGGTGTTACATAGTGAATTGTGTCCCTCTGTCTGACACTATAGAAACAGGAATGCCATGCAACCGTATTATCTCATCTACATAAAGCAAGGCATACTGGGCAGCCCCGTATGTAGTTTTAACTAGAAGGAAATGAGCTGATTTCGTTAATCGATCCACTATAACCCAAATAGAGTCATAACCCCCACTAGTTCGAGGCAAACCCGTTACAAAGTCCATTGCAATATGCTCCCATTTCCATTCGGGCACTGGTAACGACTGTAGTAATCCTGTAGGCCTTTGGTGCTCTGTTTGAACTTGTTGACACACTAGGCACTTGGAGACAAACTCAGCCACATCTTTCTTAAGTCCTTCCCACCAATACACTTCCTTTAAATCTTGATACATCTTTGTAGCTCTTGGATGTACCACATAGGCTGCCATATGCACCTCCTCCAATATCTCTCTCTTTAATTTGTCACAATCCGGCACATAAAGTCTAGTCCCATTCCTCAACACTCCATTTGTGCCTTTGGTAAACATATTTCCTCTCTTTCCATGAGGATCCTCTAAAGTCTTAGCTATAAACTCATCTTTACTTTGCGCTTCTTTAATTTGGTCCATTAGGACAGGCCTCACTCTAAAATGTGCTAGCAATGCATCTACCTTTGAAATTTCCAAATACACACCTATGTCTCCCAAGGTATGCATCTCCCTAACCAAAAATCTCCTGCCTTTAGAGATATGTGCCAGGCTTCCTATCGATTTTCGACTCAAGGCATTGGCCACCACATTCGCCTTATCGGGATGGTAAAGAATAGTGCAATCATAATCTTTTAACAACTCCATCCATCTACGTTACCGCAAGTTCAGATCCCTCTGCTAAAATATATATTTCAGACTTTTGTGGTCCGTATATATTTCACAAGTCTCACAATACAAGTAATGTCTCCATATTTTTAAGGCAAACACGATTGCTGCCATCTCCAAATCGTGTGCGGGGTAATTCTGCTCATGCCTTTTAAGTTGTCTCAATGCATATGCAATCACCTTCCCGTGTTGCATTAACACGCATCCTAAACCAACCAAAGAGGCATCACAAAATACTGTATAACCCCTTGTGCCTTGTGGTAGGCTCAACACTGGAGCTGTGGTGAGACATGTTTTAAGCTTCTCAAAGCTATCCTCACAAGCATTTGACCACTAAAATTTTGTATCCTTACGTGTCAGTTTGGTCAGAGGGGCAACTATTTTGGAGAAATCCTTGATGAAGCGACGGTAGTAGCCTGCCAACCCTAAAAAGCTTCTAATATCAGTAACTGATGTTGGCCTTGGCCACTTCTCCACTGCCTCAACTTTCTTTGAATCGACTTGTACCTCATCCTTAGACACCACATGTCCCAAGAATGCAACACTTTCAAGCCAGAACTCATATTTATAGAACTTGGCATATAATCGATGTTCTCTCAAAGTTTGGAGCACTATCTTAAGATACTGCTCATGCTTCTCTCGACTCCTCGAGTAGATCAAGATATCATCAATGAACACCACTACAAACTTATCCAAATAGGGCTTGAACACTCGGTTCATCAAATCCATAAAGGTCGCAGGGGCATTAGTAAGCCCAAACGACATCACCAAGAACTCATAGTGCCCATACTTGGTTTGAAATGAGATCTTTGGCACATCCTCATTCCGAATCCTCAATTGATGATACCCAGATCGCAAATCTATCATAGAGAAACATTGTGCCCCTTGTAGCTGATCAAATAGATCATCCATTCTTGGGATATGGTACTTATTCTTCACCGTTACCTTATTAAGTTGTCGGTAGTCAATGCATAGTCTAAGTGACCCATCTTTCTTCTTTACAAATAGCACTGGTGCTCCCCATGGTGAAACGTCGGGGCGAATAAAAGCTTTATCTAACAGATCCTCCAACTAATCTTTAAGCTCCTTAAGCTCTACCGATGCCATCTGATACGAGGGTATAGATATGGGTCATAGCACCTAGATTTTGATCACCTTAAGGACATCATCCTTTTAAGGCTAACTCATTGGTGTAAAGGAAAATGGACTTTAAGCCACATCCATGTATCCTATTTCCTTCTAAAGCCATGCAAAATCACTCGTAAAATAAGGAAATGTAAATTTAAACTTGAAATCGAATGGCAAAGCTTTCCCCCTAGCTCCTTTAAGCTTAACGTCGATGGTTTAGCCTTTAGAAAACCAACCCAATTGGAGTAAAAGGTGCTATTAGTGTCACAGCCAAATTTTTGGGCCATGACCAGCACATGGGCCCAATGAGCATAGCTCACCAAACCCAGGCAAGCCTATTTCTTTTATTTACCAAACACTTTATCAACCAATGCGGCCATACATATTCTCAACCAACATGAAAATAGCCAATTCATGATGGCATTATTAACAACAATATACATGTACTATTCAAGACATGTATTTTAGCAATTTACTTTGCATACACATATTCACAGAACAAAAGACTCGTGACTTCCAGTGGAGACAACGAAAAAAGATAGCTATTGAATGCCGAGCACCTACCCAGGAGACGAATTACGAGCACTCCTCCACTAGGACCCAATAGTCTCCTGATCTGAAAACGTGAATTTTTAAAATCGTGAGTATGAAACTCAGTGAGCGAATATTAGAAAGGAACACGCACTAACAACAAGAAGAGTTAAGAACCATGACGCACTCATTTAAAAACAAGTCCATTTTCATCAAAACCCCATTTTTCCTCAATTCAAATAAAATTGCAATGACAGAGAGAGTTCTCAAGTTCACACATATATGCATATATAATCATGTACAATGTTGTTCACCAATCACATACAATTTCATTCACCATCCCATCTTTTTCTCTACTTGGGTGCACTCCCTACTCGCACCAAGTAATAAGATGATGTGTGCACTCCCTACTCACACGTAGCGATATGACCATGTGTGCACTCTTTACTCGCACATCATTATTGGCATTGTACTTTCCACTATGCACATGCACAGTTACATTAAATTCACCAAAACTTATTAATAATGCATATCAGCATAATATAAAGGTACACAGATTCAGTACAATCAAATTTCACATCACTGAAAATATTTCACTAAAGGCTTGTTCCCATAGTACCCTTTCTTTTTAAAGAAAGTTGAATAAAGTCATTCAAGCATTTTATTCAAATACATTCATATTCCCAAAACCAATTTGAAATGCAAATTCACTCACAGTATTAGGAGTTCAAAATGCTCTTATTCTCGGCCCTCTGGTACAATGCCTTTGCCTTTGTTTGAGGGTTCAGCACTTATACATATTGCACAGTCAAGAAATTTACCACATTGGTGCTAGACTGTAATAAATTAATTTAGACTCTATACTAATGCATGATATGAAATGCAATTCGTCCAAATATCGCGTAAACGAGGTGTTGACCTAATTCGGCCTATCATCCGATTAAATTACCAACGTGTCCAATTCAATTCCAAATTACTTCATTTCTTTTCTAATACTTCAAATCACCAAACATTAGTCAAATAACCTAAAAGTCAACTTAATCACCTTCCCATTTCTCCATGGAAAAATTCGGCCATGGTGGGGCATTCACATTGAAATTTTTCCTACTTGATTTTTACTCTACAGTTCATCAATTCATAGCCAATTCACTTGAAATAAAATCAAACCCACCATCAATTCTCCACATGTAAGGTTCGGCCATGAAGGGTGGATATTGATCATGCAATTTTTTTCACTTATTTTCTTTCTAAACATAACAAACTAACTAAAAATACTAACATATATTGAAATCTAACCAAATTCAAGCACAAAAACCCTCTATACCCATTCGGCCAGCCACTTATTCATCATGAAAACATGTCATTCAACCATGGGAATGAGAAAATAAAGCATGGGTAGTGAAGATCTCAAGTAAAAATTGAGAAATCTCACCTTTTCCCCTTTGATTGCTTGAATTTCCACACTTTCTCTTTGAATTTCTCTTGGCTAGGGTTTGTTTTCCTTTCCTCTTGCTCTTGCTTCCTTTGGACGAATATGGGAGGTGTGCTTGGGAAGATACGGGCTGATTTTTATAACAAAATAATAAAATATTCCAAAGTTGTCACGTGTCACACCATAATTGGTCCATAATTTAAATATTTTTCTTTTAATCCTTTAATTCTCCACCACACAAATTTGTCATACTTATCCATTCCCATAATGAATAAATCCCTTGGTCTTGACAAGTGTTAGGGGTGAAAAATTACCATTTTGCCCCCGAGATGGCAAAATAACCGTTTTGCCCCCTATGCTCCAAAAATACTGAGAATTAAAATTTTTCACTTCTAAACTTCATATTATACTCCAAATGATCAATCTTGATAAAAAATTTCATCAATTATCCAAATCTCAACCTTGTGTGACAAAATGACCATTTTACCCCTACATAGTCAATATTCCTAATTGACTCCAATTCAGACCTCGAACTCTGATTCACCATTTTAAATCAGTCTATGGGTTTTAGAATTCTCAAATTCATCTTAGAATCTCTATTGGAATTAGTTCGAGGTTTAAATTCACTTGATTGTACCACTAGGTACAATACTGACCCTTTTAAAAATTTTTTCGAGGGGTTTCAAGTAGGCAAGCATTCTATCTACAAGTCTAGAGAGGTTGAGGCCTCACAATTAGAGACCATTAAGGTTTTATCAAAGGAGTCTTCTCATTCCCCATAGGCATAAAGGACTCAATTATGTGGAATTCTTTGTCATTAAGGAAGATCTTTCCTTGTTTCTCTCATCACCTTGGGCTATTAGCTCTTTCACTGTCGAAAATAATTCCAAGAACGTAATCAGTTGTGTTTTAAACCATTCCTTTGCCCCTTGGCATATAAGGAATATTTCTAATAGCATTGAGGCACTTAAGGCCAATATAATGTAGGTTACCTTCACTCACATAACCAAAGAAATCAATCACCTTGCTGACATGATCCTAGCTAGGGTCATTAGATGCGTATTTCTCATCATTGTTTTTTTGACTTTATTTTGTCCTTTGTGTTTGGATTCAACTGCTATTGATCTTTGTTTTTATAATTGCCATTTTGTTGGGTTTTTCCTAACTTGTTTATGCTCATGTTGGGGATTTTATGATGTTCTATTGTACACTTGGGTTTTTTGACTTGTTTAAGGCATTTTTGCTGGTCCCTACTGTTATTTTGGTTTCATATTAGTGTTTGCTTGTGTTGAATGTGTAGGAAATGCACCTTTTTGTTTATTCATGTAAATTTTCCTCCAAGGGTTATTTTCCTCTCTTATGGTTCGTTGTTTGGTTTCTTGGGAAGCTAGATGACTGCATGTCAACCCTTTTTGTCCAATTCCTAGGCTTTGTAAAGGCATTGTTGTGCTTTGCTATTAATGAATTAGCTTGTCATTTAATAAAAAAAAAAGACAAAGGAAAATGATTAGGATAGGATAAGTGCTATCCGATCTCATTCCTCATTCCCTTTTACAACTTATATCGATTTTCAATAATAATCCCTAAAATCTAATAATCTCTAGAATTTTTTTTTCTAAATCTCTAAACCTTCTTATCAAAGGGTATAAAAACCCTATCAACCACATAATCAAACACATAGAGGCAAACATAAAAACACAACAAAAAATCAGCAAAAAAATAAGAGAGGTCTCTCATTTTTTTTATATGTTCTTTGGAGTTTGGTTTCTTTTAGATTTAGAGTTTGTTTGGCATTGCTTTTTTTTATCTTAAAAGCTACGATGAAGCTTTTATGAAAAATAATATCTTTTAAAATTAAGTTAAATCTATTTGGTAAATTCACTTTTATAAACTTTTTTTTATAAGCTGTTTGGTAAAACAACTTTTATAATTTTAATTTTGGTTAAAATTACCGTAAAGGATATTTAATTAATAACTTTCTAGTAATCACGAATTCCTTTGTTCACAATGAACAAAAGTTAACTTTATTTTTTTATTTATTTAAAATAAAATTTTAAAAATATAAAAAGCATTTTATATACCATAAAGTTTATAATTAATAATAAATCACATAAAAATAAAAACGGATGATGTTGGGATTATTTTTAATAGATGAGGACATTTTTGAAACAAGAACAAAAATTCTCCAAAAAATAAGGCTTGTTTTTAAAAGAACAGAAAAAAAACGATCCACTTTAGAGCTTTTCCTAAAGCTCTTTTTTTTTTTAAAAAAAAAATTGTTCTTTAAAGAAAATTGTTTTTTTTAAGAGAATCTCTAGAAATCTTTATTTGGCTTGGCTTCTACTTTTAAAAGGTAAATAAACTAAAAAAAAGGTCAAATCCAACAAGCACTTAGGAAACTCTAGAGCTTTTTTCGAAAAACTATTTTGATTAAAAACAATAAGAGGTTGAAATGTAGAAAAGGGTATTTTTTTAAGTGAAAATGTGGTGTCAATGAGTGGCGGCAGATGGTGGATAGTGGGGTGGTGGAGAGGACACCGATATTTGGAAATAAGGGTCGCTTTTGAAATGGATTAAGAGAGAATGGGGCCAAGCTTCACTTTTAAAATGGAAGATACAATAGACTTGGCCCAGCCATCAACACCTCTAGTTCTAACTCATAAAAATCTTGTTATAACAAACAAATTTCAACTTTTGCACCGAAAGACATGCATATGCTTTGAATCTGGACCAAAATTATCAAATGCTTGAAATTTATGCCTTGGCCTGTGTCAATATAATTATTTTTAACAAATCTTAGAATGGGTATATGACCCATTCCAGCCTTGAAGCATGGTCATGGGTTGCCTATCCAAGGTGGGTAAAAGCTCAAGTGTACTTTTTTAAGTCATTTCCAAAAATATGATTTGTATGCATGACCCATTTATAAATAATTCAATAATAACAAACTTTTTAGGCATGGTATAATATACAATAATCATTCAAATTTAACAAGGACCTCTAGTTTGTAACCATTATCTTGGAAGATAGCACGTCCAATATAAACTGAAAATGCACTTACTTCAGTTAAGATTGTATCGAACACATATTGGAGTTCTGGAATAGTAAAAGTACTTTATGCTTGCACATGACTCATGCATAATTTTAAATAAAATTATAGGTCTTTCAAATTGGTACGTATTATTTTGCTTAAAAGTTATTATATTTTAAATTTATAGTTGATTCACTTTTAATTATGGATTGAACATTATTTTCATAAATAATGAAATATTATGAGATTTTAAAAAGATATTGTGTATCTGCCAAAAAAAAAAAGATATTTTGTAAAAAAATATCAAAAAGGTAAAAGTTTAGTGAGCATATGTGTCATCGTGGGATTGGGTATGAGGATATATTTTAGACGGGTCATAATCGACAAATGGATATAGTTGTTATCCAAACAATATATGATCAGCCCATTTGACAACATAAGATGTTGAAGTCACGAGTCTTATCTCCATTTTAAATCCTATAAAAAAATAAAAGAAAAAGGGTGTGTTAGAAATAGTTATCTCAGTGTACCGTTTCTCTCATTTGTGTATATATCTCTTTTTCTTTGGTATAGAGCTGGCAAACCTAAGCAATTTGGAAGTGCTTGATTTAAATTCCAATTACCTTAATGGAAGCTTCCCGATAAAAGGTAAAACAAAATCCGTTGCTCGAATTAAAATGTTTACTACGTGCCACATATATCGTGCTTGCTAGCTCGCATCTCCTAACGCCCTCTTTGTTATGCTGGTAGATTTGATAACTTTTGGAAGATTGAAGGTATTGGATTTCAGCTTTAATGTTCTGGAGGGGAGTATTCCTCAGAATATTGGGAAGCTATCCTCTCTTAGAGCAATATATTTGACCATGAATGGACTTAACGGGTCTTTCCCATTCCCAGGTAAGAGTAAAACTTAAAATGTAGAGGTGAAAGAGTGTTCTTATATATGATGGTAACAATGTTTTTCCCTTCTGCCAAATGCCAGGCTTGTGTGAATTGAAGAAACTTCAGGAATTAGATATTCGGTATAATAACTTTCAAGGGACCCTTCCTCCGTGCCTCAACAATTTGACATCTCTTAGGATTTTAGATCTGCACGATAACCTATTCAGCGGGTCCATTCCCCGAAATTCAATACCAAGTCCGAACTTTCTTCAGTACATGGATATTAGTAGTAATGATTTTGAAGGTTCATTCTCGTTCAGCACCATTTTCAATCATTCCAAGCTTGAGGTAGTCATACTTGGCAGCACTGAAAACAAACTACAGATTGATAATGAAAATCAAGCTCGGAATCCGCTGTTTCAACTGAAGGCATTGGTGTTGTCTAATTGTAACATGAAGAACGCTCCAAACTTTTTGCTTAACCAACATCGCTTAAGAGAGGTTGATCTCTCTCACAATAAGTTGAATGGAATGTTCCCTTCCTGGTTGCTTCAAAACAACAGTGATCTAAAATTTCTGAATGTCAGGAATAATTCCTTCACTGGGCGATTTGATCTTCCCCTGCATCCTATGAATCGTATGGTTTATATAGATGTATCATACAATCATCTTGAAGGGCAGCTTCCAAAAGATTTAGGAATGAAACTTTCAAATTTGGAGTTTCTCAATTTTTCCAAGAATTACTTTGAAGGTGAACTCCCACCCTCAACCGGTGGCATGAGAAAGTTGCAGAGGTTGGATTTATCCTTCAATAATTTCTCAGGAGAAGTTCCCAAGGAATTGGCAGCATATTGCACCAGTTTGCGTATGTTGGTTTTATCCAATAACAAATTTCATGGTGAAATTTTTTCCTCTAACTTTAACTGGAGCATACGACTAGGAGAGTTGAAATTGGGGAACAACCAGTTCACTGGAAGTCTAATGGCAAACAAGGATTTCTATTCTGCCTTAAAAGTTTTCGATATTCGCAACAACATGATGGCAGGTAAGATTCCTAGCGGGATGGCTAATATAAATGTCCTTTTTATGCGGAACAATAATTTTGAAGGCCAGTTTCCATGCAACGAACATTTTAGTTCGGCTGTCATTGATTTTTCTCATAACTTTCTATCGGGACCACTACCTTCTTGCTTTGATATGCACGGCATACAGCAAATTCATTTGCAAGGGAACAATTTCACGGGATCAATACCAAATTCTCTTCTCAATTCCACAACTCTTTCCGTGTTGAACTTGAGAGATAATAGTTTGTCTGGCGAAATTCCTGCTCTGATTGATGCACTTCCTGGCCTGAGAATTCTTTTGTTAGGAAATAATCGTTTAAGCGGTTTGATTCCAAGGCAGTTGTGTCAATTAATAGAAATAAGCATACTGGATCTTTCCAACAACTCCTTTTCAGGGTCGATACCAAGCTGTTTGAGTAATATCACCTTCGGAACAACAAATAATTTGTATTATAGCTTCAATATTGCAGCAGACTTTACTCTTGCCGAGTACGATATGGATCAAGCTGACAAAGAGGATGAAAATCTCCTTCGAAGCCACAGCACTTATACGCCTCTCAAAGGTATTATGCTGTCTGAAATAGTTGAGGTTGTGATTGACTTTGTCACTAAAAGTAGTCTCCTCTCTTACAAAGGCGACGTTCTAAGCTACATGTCTGGATTAGATTTGTCTTGTAACAATCTCACAGGCAAAATTCCTCAGAATCTTGGAAAGTTGCTCTCCATCCGTGCACTAAACTTATCCCACAATCATCTAATAGGGTCTATCCCTATTTCCTTCTCAAATTTAGCCAAATTGGAGAGTTTGGACCTTTCTTACAACAGTTTAAGTGGCACAATCCCACCAGAGTTAGTCAATCTCAACTTTTTGGAAGTTTTCAGTGTTGCGCACAACAATTTATCAGGTAGAATTCCAGACAAGGGGCAATTTGCAACATTTGACAGCAGCAGTTATAAAGGAAACCCATTTCTTTCTGGGCTACCAGTCGAGAAAAACCGCACCAAAATCGCTGAGACGCCACCAGATGATAGTAAAGAACAATGGTATGAAATTGATCGTACCTTTTTCTTTGCAAGTTTTACTGCAACCTATGTTGTCTTCCTGTTAGGTTTTGGGACTCTTCTCTACATCAACCCTTATTGGCGAAGGAGGTGGTTTTATTTAATTGAGAATTTTCTTGATTCCAGCTATTACTTTGTCGTCGATACTCTTGGCAAGTTGTCTACCAATTTCGATAATTAGTTGTCTTATACTTCTAAATTTGGATTTATGATCCTATGTACTACTCAGACTTTTTTGTTGGTGCATTTTTAAAATAAAAGATTATCTCTCATAATCTGACATAGTGTAATTAATGAATTGTATTTGGGTTTTTTTTATGAATGGTTCTATCTCTTGATAAAGTGACATTAAAAAAACACCTTTAAATTTAAAAGTTATGTGATAATTGGAAAAATGCCACAACTCAAAAGTTTATACATGAAAAGTTATCTTTTCATATTATAGTTCAGAGATTATATCTTATGGAATGAATTGTTGTCTTTTCGTAAGGCGATTATTAAAACAATATTTTAATCAAAGGATTGTGTCTAGCAAAATACAAATGTATGTTTAAGAAAAAGAGGTGCTTGAATGACAAGGCTTGAGAAAAGACACTTGCAAATCAATATTGTCACAATCCAACCCAAGGGTCCATGATCAGTGTACGAGCTTGGCAGGTGAAGCTTATGAGACTCAAGCTAGCCTTAGAATTTTTAATCAAAATCATAAATCATTAGCCAAGGGTTTTTGAATCCATATATTCATAAAATATTTAAACTTAAATACATAAATCATTCCTTGGCAAACATTCATTACATTATCATTTAACAATGTTCATAAGGCCATATACTGGCCACTAAGGCAGATTTGTACTAAACAACCTGTAACACAAGTTCAATGGCACAACATGCCTACATACATAACAATTATATGGAGTGCAGAATCTTGTGACAAACCTAGTGGAATGACCAAATGGGATGAGGACCTACCAGATGCCGAAATTTGTTTGTCAATGGATGGCCTTTGCCACGAACTATCCAGTGGCCTATTTATCTCCACATGGTACAAAAATGGGTGAGTCATTTAATACTCAGTGAAAGGTGTAGATAAATCAAAAATATATAAACACATATAATTATTGCACTACTAGTGTAAATAAATATTTAAGCAAACATTTCCAGTGTTAAGGGTACATCAATCATCCCTAAGGAGTCTTTACATTGGTATATGTATCACTAGGCTTATCCTCAAATTTGTATCAGAATAAATATCCATAGACACACATTAGTTGCCATAATACCATATCCAATTCAAATCAAATTTTTCTAAGCCTATCGGAGGCTATATCATATTGCTCACCAATCAAATCACAATCTTTGATTGGTCCTTGCTTGGACATCATGAAATCACGCATAGTGGCCAACGCGAAAGTCAAATAGGGAAAAGTTGTTGGCAAAGAATCAAATCACGCATGTGTTAAAGCAATGGGCAAAGAATCAGAGTCATTTTCTGGAGTAATCTCCCAACAGACGGCATTACCAGGAGTAATCTCAGATAAGTGGCATCAAATACAAAGTCATCATTCGGAGTAGTCTCGATGGATGACATCAAAGCACTGTAGGTGAGAATTACAAGCGAGACTAATAATACTATCCTTGCTTACCACCATCCCTACAGTCACACATAGTCATAGGATGTAGGACTCTACTCAATCCTCAAATCAAATCCATGTTTGGAATTATCGTCATTAGACAGGTCATAAATCCACAAATGAGGCCATTATGCCTTAGGTATCTCATATACCACAATCTATATCAAAGATCAATTTTATGTTCATAATTCCTCAAGGGGTCATCTGCTTAGTTTAATTTTCTCCTAGACATCCATCGTACTCACTAGACTTCATAGTCTAGGCTTAACAAACATAGGTGTAACGACCCCTCCTCGGTCGCTATCGGAGTCTGAGACCTCCGAGAGATCCCATCAAGTCCCGAACAAGCCTTTACGAAATTCTTAAAACATTTATTAAATATGTTAACATGTACATAAATAATTAATAATAATAATAATTGCACTATTAACATTCCATTTCCAATAATAGCAATTAAATTTAAAACACTAAGTTTTTAACAGTGCAAAATTATGAATTGACAATGCTGGTAATATGTAGAAATTTCCATGTGACTGAACTCTAGACAGCGGAGCGACTCGAAACAGGGCTAAGAGATGCTTTTACCTATCTATAGGAAACTGAGCATGCCAATGATATCGCGCTAGGTTGATCATTGTCTGCAAAAAGAAAAATAAGAGGGGTGTGAGTCTCACAAACTCAGTGATCATCGGCTCAGCGAGTAGGACGTAGATGGGAAACAAGCAAGCAGCAGATCAGTTGAATATAAAAATGCAAGATTATAAAAATAATTTATTTCAAACGGGGGTTTGTGTCTTATATAAAAATCAAGAATTTCTTATAAAGTATAAACAATTGAAGTAATAAAAATTTTCATATCATAATGCGTTAATAACCATTTTCGAATGAAATCGATAAAATTGGGTAAGCTCCCGCAAAACCAAACATTAATCGGGTGTATACATCATTCACAAATCACCTTGCACGTGAGAGTAAAATTCATATAACAGTAAAACCAGGGGGAGTTGCGAAAAACCGTTTAATTCCATTTTCACCATGCAAAGAAATATGATTCATAACTTTAAAACTGATTTCAACCCATATAAAACAATTACATTTTGTCAAAAATAATCAACAAGGCTTATGACTCTCTTAAAAACTTGGCTCGTGCCAAAAACTCATATTCGGTGATACCTTACGTCGAGGCATCCAACCGAATCCGCCAAGGCTGTTAAAATGACATATACACATAAAACATATTTTTATGTTTAAAAATATAACTGTTCCTTGGCGTTAGCTGAGGTCACCCTCACGTGGTGGTTTAGCCTGAAGTGAACTCAAACCTCACTTCAGGAGATACCTCCGCGCCTCTCGTACCTAGGTAAGATATAACCAGGTTTATCGTGCCCCTCTAATAGGCTGGTCCACGGAACCCGCCACTGTAGTGACTAATTAATTAACCCACCATATCAATAAAAATTTCAATAGCATGGCATGACTAATATTATTTTACCCAGTCTATCAAAGTAAAAACAAAATCGTTCATATAATCCATACAAACACAATTCTAGTCATCCATGCCCTTACATTGTCATAAGTCATCAGTTTAAACCACATATATATAACACAAATATATATTCTCCGTTTACTCTTGAATCTCTTGGTTAAATAAAAGGGGATTTTTTTTAGCCATTAAAAATAACGTGTGTTTCGAAATAACCCTCCAGATAATTTTTACTGTTTTTAGCCATAAAAGTATATTTTCAGACAAAAATGCCCTTAATGAGACATCTTTGTTGATGGGCACTCTGAAATACGTGGACCGCTAAAAATTATGCCAAAGAATTTAGCGAACATCTACTTTTTACGCAAAACATCTTTTTTTTTTTAGTGGAGAAGCTTGAGCAAAAGAAAATAATGTTGCATGAGATGGTTTTTTTGAATGTTCAGACATGTCATTCAGATAAACCGAACGAAGAGGTGATCGTGATGAATCGAAAGCTTGGAGAATGATGTGAAACCATAAATCTCGCTTACGGAGGTGAATCGAAAGGAGAAAGACGTGAATGCAAAGCACGAAATGGTCGTGCTATAGTAGTCAGGACAGGCCATTGGGTTTAGAGTTTGTGAATGGGAAAATGTGAGACGGCAGGGTGCATAGTTGGTAACACGCCATGGAGGGAAGCATTGACAAGCCAAAGTGCAGAGTTGGTGACAGGCCATGGATGGAAGTAGTGAGACGGTAGGGTGCAGAGCTGGTGACATGCCATGGAGGGAAACAGTGACATGGTAGAGTGCAGAGTTAGTGACATGCCATGGAGGGAAGCAGTGACAGGCCAGGGCATAGAGTTGGTGACACGCCATGGATGGAAGTAGTGAGACGGTAGAGTGCAGAGTTGGTGACATGCCATGGAGGGAAGCAGTGACACGGTAGGGTGCAGAGTTAATGACACGCCATGGAGGGAAGCAGTGACAGGCCAGGGCGTAGAGTTGGTGACACGCCATGGTTTAGAGTTGGTGACACGCCATGAAGGGAAGTAGTGACACGCCATGGTTTAGAGTTGGTGACACGCCATGGAGGGAAGCGGTGACATGCCATGGAGGGAAGCAGTGACACATCATGGTTTAGAGTTGGTGACACGCCATAGAGGGAAGCAGTGACACGGCAGGTTGCAGAGTTGGTGACATGCCATGGTTTAGAGTTGGTGACACGCCATGGAGGGAAGTAGTGACACGGCAGGGTGCAGAGTTGGTGACACGCCATGGAAGGAAGCAGTGACATGGCAGGGTTCAGAGTTTGTGACAAGCCATGGCGGGAATCCATGACACGCCATGGTTTAGCTTGTGTGACACGGCATTACTTTAACATCTGATAGGCCATGGTTTAGAGTGTGTGACACGACATTGCTTTAACATCTGACAGGCCATGGTTTGATTTGAAATATATGAAATGACATTGGTTGAAATGCTGACACATCGGATTGAAATCGAAAAAAAAAATGGGCAGTTGAGGAGGTAACCTTTTAGACTTCCTTTATATTTTATGAATATTAATTTTTATTTATTCATTTTTCACAGTATACAGTTCATTTTCCGTTTTCCTCATTCGTAAACGCCTGTGTGAACTAAGGGCTGTTCGATTTATTTCTCATTGTGAAAGGTAAAAGAGAGTTCGACTTCGTTGTTTAGAAGGTTAACGACACCACTGCAACAGGAAGAAGAATGTCGGTTATCAGCGAAGAGGTAAGTAAGCCTGGAGAAAAAAACCACAAAAAAAACTTTGTTGATTTCGGTAATTTTGAATTTTTTTTGCTGGGTTTAGGGTGATAGATATGTTGGTGTTTTTTGCAAATGTTAAGTTTAAACTGTTTTCTTCCTGGTTTGATGGTTTTTGGTGTTAAGTGGTGCTGGGTTAACCGGTCTTTGGGGTTTAGCGTGTCATGACATTAGGTGTCCTATTTGCATGGCATGTGACAACATTTCACTTGATATGCATGGTGTGTCAAGCTTGACCTTTTTAAAATATTTGCCATGTTATACATGTGATTGATAGAGTATTGGCATATTTGAAAAAAAAGCCCCGAAAAATCATCAAAAGGCAGTAGTGTACTTAGTGGTACAACAAAGTCGATTTAAGCCTCGAACAAGTTCAAATGAAGATTTTAAGATGAAATTGAGAATTTTAAAGTCCATGAATAACTTAAAATGGTGAATCGGAGTTCGAGGACTGATTTGGGGTCAATTTGAGATTTTTGAGATCTAGGGGCAAAATGGTCATTTTACCATCCGAGGATAAAATGGGAATTTTAAGAAAAGATTTTGACCACATTTGACTTATTGGAGTATAATTTGAGGTTGAGAAGTGAAAAATTGAAATTTTGGTATTTTTCGGAGCGTAGGGGTAAAATGGTAATTTGACCACCGTAGGGGCAAAATTATAATTTTCACCACCCAACACTTGTCAAATGTTTGAATTTTACTCTTTTTTGGTATGGATAATTATGGAATTTTATGTGGTGGTGAATTAAAGATTAAAGGATAAGTATTTAAAAAGTGGACCAAATGGTAAAGTGACATGTGTCAAGTTTGATTATTTTAATATTTTCTTTATAAAATCAGCATAAAATCAGCCCATCTTCTCCATAAAGGTCGGCCAAGCAAGAACAAAATAGGGAAAGAAAGAAAAGAAACCCTAGGAGAAAAAATTGAAGAAAAAGTGTAGGATTTCAAGGGATTTAGCAAGTAAAGGTAAAATTTCTTGGTTTTTACTTGTGATCTACTTTCTCTATGATTTCTTTCTCATTTTCCATGCTTAGAACTCATGTTTGCATGATGAACCCATGTTGGCCGAACATGTAGAGAGAGAAAATGATGGTTGATTTGGTTAGATTTTGGTGTAATCTAGTGTTTTTAATTAGTTAGTAATGTGTAGTCTAAAAATTAAGCATGAAAAACACATTTTCTTCATGAATTCCTTAATAGCCGAATATATAGAGTGAGGGTTTGATGATGAATTTGGATGGGTTACATGATATTCAAGTGTTTTGGTGGTTTGGTGATGTGTGGAATGAAAAGGAAAGAAGAAAAAATTAATGTTCTACAATTACCCATATTGGCCGAATTTTCCATATAGTTTATGGATGATGGATTTGATTTTTATTTCAAGTGAATTGGCTAGAAATTGGTGAATTATGGTGTGAGAAACAAGCTTGAAAAATTTTATTGGTAGTGGACATTTCATTGGGTGAATTTCCAATGTAGTTTATTGATGGTGGAATTGATTTTAATTCAAGTGATTTGATAGGAAAATAATGATTTATGGTGAGGAAATTAAATAGGGAAAAAATTTTAGTGTTGATGCACCACTATGGCCAAATATTGCCAAAATGGAATGTGAGGGTGATTTTGCAACATTTCAAGGTAATTGACTAGTGTTTGATAAATAGGAGAATTGGAAGAAAAATAGAATTATTTGGAGTTGGATTGGGTATATTGGCCAATTAAACGGGTAGTAAATCGAATTAGGCCAATATCATTTTAATTGGGTGCATAATTGAGCCTACATTGAACACCGTGTTTAGATAGTTACTGGAGTAGTGTGCATCCCATTGCATGCATATATATCGAGCCTGAATTGATTTTATAATGGTTTGGCATTAAAGTGGTAAATTGTGTATTATGCAATATGGATAGGTGGTGAGCCATTTGATACGGGTAAGAGACTGTACCCGAGAATCGAGAATAGGAGTATTTCGAACTCCTAATACGATAAGTAACCTTACTATCATCTTAATTATCTAAAGTAGGTTTTTATCCGATTTTTGTGATTTTATGGAAAAATGATTTTAAAGGGGTGAATTGCTTGTTTTATGAGAAAAATGTGAATTTATAAAATAAATTGAATTTTTATAAATTGAATTAAAAAAAATTGGACGATTGATTTGAAATTAGAGTAATTGGAGACCACATGTTGTATTGTAAATTATGATTTGAATTGATTGGCTTATGATAATATGGCATGAATGGCTGAATTGGAAATTGTTTTAAAACTATATGAATTGTTTATTTTGCCTTGAGTGGCTGAATTTGAGATTGTTAAAAGCGTTCCTTTCGAGGGGAGTTTTAAAAGGTTTGGGATTCGAAGCTTGGCGAGAAGGTTCTGCGGGACTTGTGGTGTTACCAATAAGTCCAGTAAGTCAAGTGACGAGGACTCAGACCTATCAAAAAATAAATTGCCATGCCATGCTATTGAGATTTGATTGATTGGTGGGATATCGATTAGCTTACTGTAGTGGGCGGGTATCCGTGGGCCAACCTATTTAGAGGGGCACGAAAATCTCGTTATATTCTTACCTCGGTAGAGAGGCGAGTAGGGTAACTCCCGAGGTAAGCCTTTAGAGTTCGCTTCATATCGAATCACCACGTGAGGGTAAACTCTGCCAACGCCAAGGAATAACTGTGTTTTCAAACTGAAAACATGTTTTATACATATATGAAATTTTTAACAACCTTGGTGAACTCGGTTGGGATTACCCCCGCCCAAGGAATCCCAGAGAACCGAGTATGAGAATGATTTTGGCACGAGCCAAGTTTTTAGGAAATCATAAGCCATATTAAATATTCGAATAAAATGAGTTTATTTTATCTAGTGAAAGGAAATGAAATATTATGAATTATTTTATGATGATATATTTTAATCATCTTCATTTACTCGACTTTAGATATTTTAGGTGACATCTGTTTACTTACTGGGATTATGTAATCTCACCACCTTCCTTTCCACACATTTCAGGCTCGGAGTTGTTTGTAGATAGCAGACTTTGTCAAGGGTTGCTTGTGGAGTTGCACCCTTTGAGACCGTAGGTTTACTGACTTCATTACGTTTGGTCAGTCGGGGGCCCATGTGTCAATGTAAATGTCATTTCATACTTTGGTTATCTACATTATAGTATGTATGAATATATTTAACTTTTACGCTACAAAAATTATTTACCGATACTTCTATAAAAAAAATTATTTTATAAGAAAATTGAATATTTTATTAAATGTTTTATTTTATTCCAACAGTTACGATTTCGTTTAAATGGACATTTTAAGTACCAAAACATATTTATGATTATGAAATATGTGTTTTTTACTCATCTACTGCGTTTTAACCTGTTTTCAAATTTTTTTAAAAAAATGACCAAAATACCCCTGTGAGGCGAAAATTAATTTTCACTGTTTTTGAGTTGGGAAAAGCTTAAAATTCTTTAAGACATGATGGTTGGAAATGAGTATTCATAGGGGAAATGAGAAAAACTGATATGTAACCCTTGCGGGGTTCCGGTTGGCATTCCAGGTAATGAGTGCCTATTGGGACGTCGTGACGGTTGTCACGGGCTCGATGGGAGTTTCGGGTTGTGACATGGCATGTCACAACATTTCACTTGATATGCATGGCGTGTGAGAACATTTCACTTGATATGCATGGCGTGCCACAACAATTTTACGTTATGTGCATGGCGTGTGCTAACATTTATTTATTTATTTAGTATACCTTTTTTGCACATTATTAGTTAATTGACTTCTGCACGTGTGCCATGTGATGCAGATGCAGCGTAGGGAATATAAGGATCTTGACATTTTCCTCATTATGCCAAGGGAGAAGTGGGCGTTCAATGTCACAATACTCTCTAAGAGAAGGGGGAGTTCGACGCAGTGAAGCGTACATGCTTCGCAATGCTCCTTGACGTCTATCCGCAAGGCTACTTCAACGCTGGTCTCCTTCACAACATAATGATTCGTCGAATCAATGAGAGGGAGGCAATGGAGGAGAAGCTATGGTTTGCTATCGGCAAGAGTAAGGCACGAATATCAAAGCAGGAGTTCTGCCTTATTACCGAGCTGAAGTCTGGTCCAATGTTTGATGTATTCACACGTCCGTACGAGGTGGTTGCGGATGAAATTCATGCGAGATACTAGAACGGCCAGGAGAGCATTAAGCTGCAGGCTTTACTTGATACGTTCCGCGGAAGCAGCTTCCAACAAGAAGGAGACACTACCAAGATGGCACTCGTATTGATTGCGAATAACATCCTATTTGGGCAAGACTACCATAGACGGGTCACACTTTGGTTGCTGTCATTGGTTAAGGACCTTGACGCATGGAATGGATTTTCGTGGGGCCACCATGTTTGGAGGCTCACCTTAGACTACCTATTGAAAGGGTTTGAGATGCCTAGCTCAAGCACAGCAAAGGAAAGCCGGTTACGATACAATATCTACGGCTTCATATGGGTGATACGTGAATGGTCATGTTTACGGCTTCTGTTTGGTTTTGAGAAAATAATTTATTGTTGCACTGTTTTATAATTTACGTCTGATAATGTTTACAATTGACTTGCAGTTCTGGGCATTGAAGGCAATTCCGGCCTTGCTGAAAAAAGTAGCCCTCTCTGCTCCGAAGGAAAACGTCTACCCACGAATGTGTAGATGGCAATGTAATCAGAAGCCAAAAGACTTGCACAAGGCAGTGGAGAAGTTGGAGTCTTCTGAGCTTCTGAGTGAACAGCTACAAATTTTTTCTTCATATTTGTATAAGAAATTTGCCTCAAATTTAATCAGAACGTAATTTTTTTTATTTGCAGTTGTGGGCACTGGAGAAGTTAGAGCCCACCCAGAGAAGGCCAGCAGAGAGTATTTGGTGCACCTCGATGTGCCATTATCGGAGGGCCACCAATACGTGCCGATCAGGCACATGGAGGATTGGGCGGAGCAGATTGGTTTCATTGCCAGGGAGAATAGGAGAAGCTTGAAGGAGAAAAGATCCAACGCTGCCACTGAGCGGATACGCATCGCCTCTTCTGTTGTTGATGAGCCGTCGGCCCCTGAGTTGATGGAACAAAGGGATGACCATGGTCCAGGCAGTGAACATGTAACGACCCTTCTCCTCGGTCACTACCGGCGTTCGAGACCTCTGGGAGATCTCGCCAAGTCCCGAATAAGCCTTTCTAAAATTGCTCGTTAATCCACTACATTCAATCACCACATGATATTGATATTTCCATATTCTAAATTAAATCGTGAATATAAAAATCAATACAAGTTTTTTACATTTTATTTGCATTTAAAATGCTCTAAAATCTAAAATCTCCAAATTAGTGCTTATATAAAATTTAGAATATGTTTACAATTTAATAAATACAGCACTACGATTTAACCTCTAACAGACCAATGGAGCGACTCGAAATAAAATGCTATGAGATGCCTTTACCTATCTGCAAATAACTGAGCGCGCCAATGACTACACGCTAGATCGATCCCTATCTGCAAAAGTGAAAAATGAGGTGTGAGTCTCATAGACTCAGTGAATATCATCGACTCCGTGAGTAGGGCGTAGATAGGAAACAAGCAAACGACAGATCATTTGAGTATAAAAATGTAAGATTATAAAAATAATTTATTTCAAACGGGGGTTTTGTGCCTTATTACCATTTTTCGCATCAAGTTGATAAAATTGAGCCAGCTCCCATGAAATCAAATATTATTCAAAATCATATACAATTCATTGCTCGCCTATACGCGAGAAATTTCTGATTTAGTTCACTAAAAACAAATAGGGGAGCTACAAAAACCATTTAATTAAATTTTCTCACTATACCAAGAAACATGATTCATAATGTCAAAATTTATTTCAACCCGTGTAAAACAACTATATTTTATCAGAATAAACAACAAGGCTTATGACCTTATAAAAACTTGGCCCGTGCCAAAAATTCATATTCGGTGATACCTTGCGCTAGGGTATCCAATCGAATCCGCCAAGGTTGTTAAATTTCATAATTTCTCAAATACAGCCGATCCTTGGCGTTGGCTGAGTCTCATTTCTACGTGGTGGTTAGGCGTAAAGTGAACTCAAATCCTACTTCAAGAGATACCGTACGCGCCTCTCTACCGAGGTAAGTACAATAATTGGGTTTACCGTGCCCCTCCTAAAGGCAGTCCACGGAAACCCCCATCACTACAGCGACCACAATTATCCCACAAATTAAATAAAATTATCATAGCATAACATGGCCCACAATCCTTATTTTGCCAATCAAGGCAAATCAAAGAAGTTCACATATTTATCAATTCATAAAAATAGCCAGTCATGCCCACAATTTATCGTAAGCCTTACAATTCAAACAGTAATTTAAAATACAAGTAATCAGTCTCCCATTACTCTATCTTTGAAACCATTATTCAATTTCAAAATGATTTTCAAGGGAATAATTTAAATCTTTTTCAAAATATCGATCCCCGTACCACGCTAAAATATTCTTTTCATAAATGTTCGTTGTAATTACTTGCATGATATTTTTATACAGAAATAGCATGGTGAATACGTAATAAATTCTATGAATGCACACCACACAACAATAAGGCACATTTTCCTTTGATGTAAACCATTTCGAAAAGTTTGTTTCCCAGTTTAAAAACACTTTACGTATAATATATACATGTATTCCAAATTATTTCAAAAAATAATTTGCACTCACAATTTCTTAAAATTTCACCAATGTATGCTTTTCACAGTAAATCGTGTGCAATAAATCATACGAATTTATATATATATATATATATATGGAAATTTTAAAATCGACACCCCCTACTCACCTTTAAATAGCAGGATATTTCATCGTTATTTTTGTACGTGTATATACTTATTTTTATTTCTCGATCACCTATTTCGTTCGGCTCGCCTCCACGACGGACGTTCCTAGCAATCATTTAAATCTAATATATTTAATCATACATTCGTATGAGTAATAATTCAATTAAAATTCCTTAAATAATTTGTATATTTTTCTTCTAAAATATGCATAATATTAAATTACCATCACCTTAAAATATACAATCACTTACCATTGGCCTTTTCCATTTCCTTATTTTCTTTTTGGGCCCTCCCTTTCCATGGGCTTCTCTACATCTTCCATTGGGCTAGGCCCATTTATTTTTTTTCTTTTGGGCCTTGCCCAATTTTATTTTGTCCATTTTCTATTTTTCTTTTTTTTTCTTTTTCTTTTTCTTTCTCCTCCTTCCAGCTCGTCGCCTCCTCCTTTCTCCGTGGTAGCCCGTCCTCTCCACCACCACCGGTGGTGGTTCCTCCGTTCCTCTCTCCTCCATTCACCAAACGGCCACCTTTTTCCTCTTCTCTTTCCACTCACAATCCACCTCCATTTCCTCCTATTTTCAGCAGCCAAGCTGCTCATTTTCCACCTTCAAATCCTACAAATTTCTAGCTTAAAAATTAGCCATGAAACCTAAAAAAAATCAACTAGTTTTAGCTTTATTTCTGCCCAGATTTTCAGCAATTAATCCTCATCATTTTCAGCCTTAAAAGTGTAGAATTTTCAACCTTAAAGCCTCAATAAAAAATTAGCTTTCCTTACCTCAAAATTTGTAGCAAAAACCTAGAAATTTTCAGCTCTTTCACCTCCAAAATTTTCTAGATTTTCGGCCTTCCATTTCTCCCTCTTTCTTCCGCCCTTTCCTTTCTCTCTTTGGCTCGATTTTTTCTCTCTTTCTTCCATCCTTTCTCTCCTCTCCTTCTCACGATTTTTGGCTCTCTCTTCAGTTGAGCCTTGCCTTTCTTCTTTCCTCTCTTCTTTGTTCTTTCCTTCTCCTTTTTCTTCCTTTATTTCTCTTTTAACCTTTTTTCTTTCTTTGACCGAGCTTTTCACTAGATTTTCCCTTCCTCTTCTAGACCTTTCTTTTGTCTTCTTTTATCTCTTTTTCTCTTGGATTTCTATGGTCGGCCCCCACCATCCTTTAAATTGCTTAACTCTTCTCTTTCATTCCTTTTTATTTGTTATGGCCGGCCCCATCTTTCATACTAAAAAAATTTGTTTGACTTGTCTTCTCTTTATTCATTCCTCCTCCATTCCATTTTTGTTTTGTTTGTTTTCTTGTCTTTTATTTCCTTGTCATGTGGTCATGTCTTTATACTTAAAAATTAATTTGACTTTTCAACACTTTTATTTCATTATTTATCATCTATTTCTTCTTCATTTTATTTTTATTTTTCCAAACTAATAAAATTTACATACTATACCTTAATTTCATTTTATTCAACCTACTTCCATTAAATTTTCATATTTTAAAAATAATACTTCCAACACGTGTAAAAATTATAATTTCCATATATTTTCCTTCTCTTACACGTGTATAACCAAAATATTGAAATTAAATTTCAACGCGGTGTCTCTATAATATTTAAATATTTACTCACCGTGTTTACTCGATAAAAATCACGTCGTACGTTTTTCACCGTTTTCCTTCAAAATTATTCTTTATTTCTTCTCCCCCACTTAAATTAGTCATATTCTGTTTTTCATGACTAATTTTTGACAACATATAAAATATTAATATTTTAATATTATTTTTTTAAATAAAATATTATTTTATTTCAAAAATTTTCATTTGCCTTCTATGGTCCCGAAACACATTATTATGTCTCGGTTTACTTCCGAATCATCCTTTATCACACCAATTTGCATCAAATGATCATTTATTTGATCAATAAAATCTTATTTGTGTCCAACGAAGGTACGAGGTATGACAGAACAACCGATAATTATGGTTCTAACATATTTTTTTCATCCATTTGATTTGTGATTATCTATTAACATTTCTGTGTTTGCAGTTGGACCAAACGACGACAGCTCCACAACCACCCACCGGTTCTTCTCAAACGCACATTCGTAACGAGCCGTCGATAAGTTTGGTTCTAACTATTTATGTCCAAAGTTTCCACATATGTTTATCTAGTAACAAAGTAACTTATGTCATTGCAGTTCATGGAGGTGACCTTCGGTCCTCAACCAGCGATGGCTCCGGCTCCGGCTCCGGCTCAACCGTATAGTGCCAATGAGCCACCGATAAGGATATTAAAGTTGTTATCTTGGTTGTTCACACGTTTCGTATATGATTATTGAATAACACTGCTAATATATATGTTACTGCAGTTGACCCAGTCGGCAAGAGTCAATGACGACATAGTCACAAAACGTTAACTCCAACGGATCATGCGCAAGCATCACAAAGACATGTTGGAGCTGAAGGCATCAATTCAGTCATTGACTGTTGCGGTTGTCTTGTAGTAGTTGGCATAGAAATCAATGGCTTCACGTTTGCATTTACTGAAAAATACAATGAACCCAACATTCAAGCAGAATCTAAATGCTATGTCAATTAAGGATCAAATAAGAAATAAAGAAAGATATTCTGACCTTATTGCTGCAATGGCATGGCTGCATGGCAGCGAATATGTTTGGAACTCACAGCATGAACATGTCTTCATGGACAAGTTAACAAGTTCATCCATCTTCCCGTCTTTAACTTCAAACTCCACTCGATTGATAGGCTTCACTACAAAGCGATATGCATCATTGAAGCATTTGCTCAATTGCCTGGCAACCTAAGGGCTAAGGGTTGTGGTCACCTTGACGGCCTCCTCGTACCGATCATGGAACCAACGCTGGAACATGTCTTGTATGAACTAGATCAAAATAGTGATTGGCATTTGTCTTGCATGCTTCAAGCAGGAGTTAACACATTCGGCAATATTCGAGGTCATCATTTGGTATCGCCTTGCGGGTGAACATGCATGTGCCATCTCTCAAGGCCTATTCTCAAAAGATCAGCATGGGCTCCAACATGAATCTGCTTAAGCTGGTTCATATGTCTGTTGAAATTGAAAACCTTATAGTAATCTCGAGCAAGGGTGAAAATCATAGAAACGTAATCACGTTTGAACTTGTTTTTAAAGTTTTTCTTGAAACAGTAATCGCATAAACCATGGTGCACTTATGGGTATGCATTTTGGATTGCTTTCTTAATGCCGAGATGCTGATTAGAAATGAACATAGTGTTTTCAGGACAACCAACCGCATCACGTAGCTTGCTGAGAAACCACGTCCATGAGTCTTCGTCCTCAACATGGACGATGTCAAACGCAACTGGATATACGCACTTGTTCGCGTCTTTGCATATAGCGACAAACAAAACACCCTTGAACCTGCCTTTCAGATATGTCACATCAATTACAATCGTAGGACTCATTACATCCTTAAACCCCTGAATACAAGCCTTGTATGACTAGAAACAATATTTGAATCTTTTAGCCTCATCAGTAGCCACTGTAGTGACTGTGCCGGGATTTTCTTATTCCAACATATAAAAATACGATAGTAGTAGTTGAAATGACTCCTCTAGGGGACCAAAAATAAGCCTCTCCACATACTTCTTTGCTTGCCAAGCCTTACCATACAAGCATTCCAATCCTTACTGAACCTTCGTCTCACCAATTATGTCCTTAGGTCTCAATGCTACTCTATTAACCCGAAGCTTGGGTGCCATAAGTTCGCCAATTATCTTGGCACTTGCAGTTGGAAATCGCCCTTGCAAACCATCAACAGTACATGTGTGTACTTTGTGGAACGTCCGAACTTGCTAATACCCTCATTCGTCAGGTAACTTCGCTAAACGCACACTGAACTTGCATGCTTTGTACTTACAACCAACCTCGTAATGAATTTTACATGACCTTTTTACTCTTATCCCAAACTGCTCTTTTAGAGCCAACATGTTCAGAGCTTGTTTCAACTCCGCCTTCGAGGAAAACATTTTTTCTTTGTATAAGTGATCATTGGGACTTGTCGACTCCTCAATGGTAATTGTATGGAAAGAGAACCTTTTTGCACCTGCAATTCACCGCGTAGAAGATATTCCTGCATTTCCCCTTTCCTGATATGTCAAGCCCAGCCTTAATATATCTGTCATGTCATTTATATATTTGACATCACACCTGCACACTAGAATATCTCAAAAAACTGGATAAAAGTCGGTATTGTACTTAGAAGTACAAATAAGTCAATTTATACCTTGAACCAGTTAAAATAGAGAGTCTAAGGTGAAATTGGGAATTTCATAGTCCAGGAATTACTTAAAATGATAATCCGGAGTTCGAGGGCTAATTTGGAGTCAATCGAGAATATTGACCGAATAGGGGCAAAATGGTCATTTTGCCACCCAAAGTTGAAATTTGGTTATTTAATGAAGATTTTGACCAAGATTTATCATTTGGAGTATAATATGAAGTTTGACAGTGAAAAATTTTAATTCTTGATATTTTTGGAGCATAAGGGCAAAACGATAATTTTGCCACTTGAGGACAAAATGGAAATTTCTAGAAAATATTTTGATCCCATTTGATTAAGATTGATCAATTGGAGTGTAATTTGAGGTTGAAAAGTGAAAAAAAAATGTAATCTCGGTACTTTTCGGAGTATAGGGGCAAAATCCTAATTTTGCCACCTCGGGGGAAAAATGGTAATTTTTTACCCCCAGCACTTGCTAAGACCAAGGGATTTTATTCCTCATGGAAATGGATAAATATGAGAAATTGTGTGATGGAAAATTCAAGTGAAAAGGTCAAATAATTAAAACTATGGACCAATGAAATGTCGCCACGTGTCAAGCTTTTAGTTATTTAATATTTTCTTAATAAAAAACATAAGAAATCAGTCCATTTCAACCCCCATGGTTGGCCAAAACTAGAACAAAGAAGGGAAAGGAAGAAAAAGCAAACCCTTGGTGGAAAATTAGAGAGTAACTGTGAGAATTCAAGGACTTGATCAAGCAAAGGTAAAATTTCTTTGATTTTGCTAGTGACCCATCTTGCCCATGCATTTCTTTCCATTTTTCATGCTTGGAACTTGAGATATCATGCTAAACCCATGATGACCGAACCTTCAAGGAGGAGTTTTTAGTCTTGATTTTGCTAGATTTCAATGGAATTTGGTGTTTTTAGTTGATTAGTAATGTTAAGTGTGAAAATCTAGGAAGAAAAATACTTGTCCTCTATTTAGCCCATTTTGGCCGAATATTCTAGTAGAGAAATTGATGCTGGAAATGATGATAATTCATGATATTTTGGTGGTATTTGATGATTGGTGAGACTAGAAATTAAATGGGAATTTTGGCATAAAAATCTAAATTTTTGCTTAGTGTATAAATCAATGTATTTTATGGTTCGAATTGATAAATTGAATCTCATTCGCAATCATTGACGTAATTTAGGTATAATTGGAGTGTAGAAAGTGAAAAGAATTGATTTGGAGTTAAATTGGACACAATGGCCAATTAATCGAGTAATAGGCCTAATTAGGTCAACACCGCGTTTAGACAATATTTGGAAGAATTTTTGCATTTCACATCATGCATTAGTAGTCTAAATTAGTTTATTACAATTTAGGGGCAATGTAGTAAATTTCTTGATTTTGTACTGTGTCAAGGTGGTGAGTCCTTCGAGAAAGGCAAGGAAATTGCACTTGAGGATTTATAGTCGAAGTACCCGAATTTGGTGTCTGAAAACTGTGAGTAAACTTATTATCGTCTTAATTATCTAGAGTAGATTTTTTTCATTTTAATGATTTTATGAAAAACCATTTTATTTGGTGAATTGCTTATTTTATGAGAAAAATGTGAAATTTATAAAATAAATTAGATTTATAAAATAAAATGGATTTTTATAAATTGATTTGAAAATCGAATGTTGGATTTAAAACTAGAGTAATTGGAGACCACATGATTATTGTAAATTATGATTTGAATCAAATGGGTTATGATATTATGGCATGATTGGCTAAATTGTTTATTGTATTGAAAAATGTGAATTGTCTGCTTGTATTGATAAATTGCTTAGCAATGAAATTGCCATGCCATGCAATTGTGATTTTATTTTTATGGTGGGATTTAATCTACACTCCAGTGGGGGGCTTCCGTGGACCAGCCTATTAGAAGGGGCACGATAAACCTAGTTAACTCTTACCTCGATTGGAGAGGCACGTAGGGTACGTCCCGGGGTGAGGTTTGAGTTCACTTCACGCCTAACCACCACGTGGAAGTGAGACTCAGCCAACGCCTAGGATCGGCTGTGTTTTGAGAAATTATGAAATTTTCACAGCCTTGGCATACTCGAGCAGATGCCCCGTACAAGGTATGCCCCAGTACAGGTTTTGGCATAAGCCAAGTTTTAAAGAAAATCATAAGCCTTATCAATTATTTAAGTGAAATGAATTTACTTTAACCGATTTAAATGAATTTGCATGATACGAAACCCTTCTGGGACGGACAATTTTTATCATTTCCTATTACTTGCCTTTAGATATTTAGGTGATATTTGGTTACTCACTGAGTTGTGTAAACTCACCACCCTCTTTTCCAATCATTTTAGGCCCAAATAGCCTATAGATAGCAGATATCGTCGAGGATCACAATTGGCTTTACTGCTTAAAAAACTGTAGGTTCACAGCTTCCGATGCTTTTGGTTAGTCGTGGGCCTGCGTGTCACTGTAAATTAAATTTTATACTTTGGTTGTCTGCATTATAGTATGTGTGAATATATTTAGCTTTTACGCTACAAAAACTAATTATCGATGATTCTATAAAAATTATTTTATAAGAAAATAGAATATTTTATTAAATATTTTTATTTTATTTTAAAATTTAAGATTTTCTCTTTAAATGAATGCTTTAAACATCCCAACTTATTCCTGTTTACGAAATATGCGTTATTCACTTACATACTGCCTTATTAGCTGGTTTCGATATTTTGGAAGGGAAATGACCAAAATGTCCCTGTGATGCAAAAAATTTTTTTTCTATCATTTTAAGTTGGAAAAAGCTTAAGAACCTTTAAAACATGATAGTTGGTAACAATTGCTCGCAGGGGAGATGAGATAACTGATACGTAAGCCTTACGGAGTTCCGGTTGGCATTCCGGGTAATGAGTGCCTATCCGAACTTCGTGGCGGTTGTCACGGGCTCAAGGGGAGTACCGAGTCGTGACAATTAAAGTGGTATATGAGCATTTGGTTTTAAAGATCTCAAAATTTTTGGTTTTAAAAGTGTTTTGAAAATTTACAATGTCAGTGTGGCCCCGAGTTAAGTTAGGATAGGTTGAGTCGCATGTATGTATCTACATATAGAGTCTAAGGTTAATTAGACTTGCCTCGATTCCTTTTATAGGTCACCATGCCTTCTTGACGAGAACACCCACCTCTTATTAGGTAGGCTGGGAAGGGAAGAGGTCGTGTCACGACCCGGAATCTTCTATCAAGCCCGTGACAACTGTCGCAATGTCCCGATAAGCTATCAATCTGTCACGACCCGGAACCTCCCTCGGGCCCATGACAACCGCCGCGACGTCCCGATTGACACCCGTTACTCGGAATGCCAATCGGAACCCCGCAAGGCTTACGTATCATTTTCTTGCCTTTCCTGTGAGCAATCGTTGTTAAACATTCTGTTTTAAACAATTACCAGTTGTTTCCGGCTCAAGTAAATCAAAAGATAATTTTTTTCCTCATAGGGGCATTTTGGTCATTTTTCGACGAAAATATCAAAATTTAGTAAAAATGTAATTTATACGTCAAGAATACATAATTTGAAATCGAATTTGAAATCAGAAGTCTGAAACATGTTTTTTTAAAAAGGTTTATAGATAAATATTACTATTCAAAATATTGGTTAAAATATAGCATTTTTATATAAAATAATATTTATAGAAACACGTGTAAGTAATTTTTTTGTAACGTGGAAGTAAAATAAATTCATACATACAATAATTTACAAAGTTGTAATATACAATAATAATTACAATGACAAGTGGCCCATAAATACACCAAGTGTTGGTGATAGTAACCTACTGTCTGTGAGATAGAGGGGTTAATTGGAATCCTCGACAAAATCGGGTATCTATAAGCTACCATAGGCTTGAAATATTTGGAAAGGAGGTGGGTGAGATTTTGCGATCCCAATGAGTAAACAAAAATTATTATAAATATCTAAAGGCGAGTAAAATAGAGGCAAATTTAAATAACAAATCACAAACCAATTCCTAAGGTTTTCAATTTATTTCTTAAACCATAAAATATTTGTAAGTTATTAAAAACAGGGCTCAAGCCAAAACTAGTCCTTGTGGATACCTTGGCCAAGGCATCTAACCGAGTCCACCAAGGTTGTTAAGACATTTACATATTAAACACATTTTCGTTTTGAAAACAAGCCTTTTCCTTGGCGTTGGCCGAGTTACACATTCACGTGGGCGTTCGACGTGAAGTGAGCTCTAACATTACCCCGGGAGTTACCCTCATCGCCTCTACAACCTGAATAACTATGCAACTGGGTTTACCGTGCCCCTCTAATAGGCAGTCCACGAAAACCCATCACTGCAGTGACTAAACCCACCAATTTTTAATAAAATTTTGACAGTATAACGTGGCTTTTATTTATTTACCTAGCCTGCATAGTAAAAGACAGCTTACATAAATTCTCAATGTAATTATAAAATATAGCCACATATACTCATATATCATATGCCATTTATAGGAAAATATATTTTTCAAGACAATTGGCAGCCTCCAATTACTCAATTTCATAATCAAAAGTTTCTTATTTCAGATAATCAACACAATATATTTATTTGTCACATTTATTTATAAAACATCAAAAGTCCTGTTTTAATCTCATTTTCGTTTCATAAAATACATAAAGAGCATTTAAAAATAAACTCTAGATAATTTACAATAACAATAGGTTTACTCACCGTTTGTACAAATTAAAGGCTTTCTACGTGCCCCGATCACGGTTCGTCGGGTACGATTTCCTTGCCTTTACCAGAAGGCTCTCGTCCTAGACACATTACAAAAATTACACAATTCACCACATTGATGCTAAATCACTATATAATTGACTTAAATCCTACACTAATGCATGGTATAAAATGCAATGGCCTAAAATGGCTTAAACGCGGTATTAACCTATTTTTGACACTTTACCCGATAAATTGCTAACGCGCTCCATTTTAACTCTAAATTGTCCCATTCTCTCTCCAACATTTCTAACCATTAAATATCAGCCAATAACCCTCTAAAATTACCAAAATCAGCTCACTTTCCTCCTTGGAAAATTCGGCCAAAAATGGGACATTAACCCGATTAATTTTTCACTTTGTTTTTCTATCACATTTAACCATTTTTCATCATTTTCTCTTCATTTCTCTTAAAATAAAAATCAATTCATCATCATTGGACATCATTGAATATTTGGCAAAGGGTGGGTATTGTGAGAATTTCATGCTTTCTTGCCCAATTTGATTTCTAAACACATTTAACTAACTAAAACTACCAATTTAACTAAGAATCAAAACATAAAAATTTCAAAATCCTTCCCCTTGAAATTTAGCCAGCCCTTGGTATCACTTTTTGATCTCTCTCCTCAAGCATGCTAAATGGAAACAAAGGCATAGGAAAGGTAGAAATCAAGCTAAAGTCGAAAAATCTTACCGTTAGACGCATAAACGGACGAAAAACGTAAATTCCCCTTTGAATTTTCTAGTTTTCTTTTGGTTTTTCTCTTTTCTTCCTTTCCTCTCTATTTTCTCTCTTGTTTTCTCCTTATGGCCGACCATCACCTGATGTGGGGTTTAAATGGGCTGATTTTCCTTTAAAATAATATTAAATCATTAAAAAGTGCCATGTATCACTTTCCCATTGGCCCGGTTTTAAAATTTCATCCTTTAAACTTTAATTTTTCACCACTTAAAATACCATAGTTATTCATACCAAAAATAAATAAATCCTATGATTTTGACAAGTTTTGGGTGGTGAAAATTATAGTTTTACCCCGAGGGTGACAAAATTACCGTTTTGCCCATATGTTCCGAAAATTATCGAAATTGAAAATTTTCACTTCCTATCATTAAATTATACTCCAAATAGTTAATCTTGATCAAAAATTTCGCTCCATGATCAAATTATTATCTTAGGTGGTAAAATGACAATTTTGCCCCTGAGCATCAAAATTTTCAATTTTACCCCAAATGAACCCTCGAACTCCAACCAATCATCTTTAGTCATTCTTGGACTGTAAAATCTTAAATTTCATTTTAAGATTCCTATTTGAACTAATTCGAGGTTAAATCAACTTAAGTGTACCGTTAGGTACAATACTGGGTTTCGTCTATTCTTAAGGGCTTTCCTAGCGTATAAACATGCTACTCAGTGCATATATGTCATGACATGTGTTTATAGGGTCGGGTTTTACACAATCCCCGAGTACTCTATCGAGACCTCGCAAGGCATCTCGTACCAGTTTTCCATCTCTCCCGTGGTTAATAATTTTCGAGAAGCATTTTTTTTTTCAGAGAATAAAATTTATATTTTAGATTAAAACATTCAAAATGCGTAATTAACCATGCAGGAGCATTTTCGTCTCTTGTTTTGTTCAAAAATTTTGAAATCTAGTTTTCTGAACGTAAAGGTAGAATAAATTTATACATAATAACATGTAAATAACTCAAATATACAAATCAATTTACAATGACACGTGGGCCTTACTATGTACAACTATGTACCTTTGTATGCTAAGGACGCGTCATCAATCAAGCCTCTATATGCACTCCGAGTGCTTACCAATGATCTTAAGCCTGAAAGGGGGAAGAGAGGGTGGTGAGTTTTACAACCTAGTGAGTTAGATAATTACCATCTATGACATCTAAAGTCGAGTAGATGGAGACAAGTGCAAATATTGAGTAATAACACATTTTATAGCACACACTTGAATTCTATTCAAGCAATTTATTTCAAGTTCATGAATTATCATCAAAAGTATAAAATCATTAGGGCTTATGATTTTCTTAGAATCGGGCTTAAGCCAAAATCCTTACTCGGTAATGCCTTGGGTTGAGGCACCCTAACTGAGTCCGCCAAGGCTATTATAAACATATTTCATTTAGAGATACAGCTGTTCCTTAGCGTTGACCGAATTCATCTTCATGTGGTGGTTTAGCGTGAAGAGAATTTTAACATTACCAAGGGAGTTCCCCTACGCGCCTCTCCGATCGAGGTAACAATTTATCAAGTTTTACCGTGCCCCTCCTAAAGGCAGTCCACAGTAAACCCTCACTGCAGTGTTTTATTTATCGTAGTCCACCAAATTTATAAAGTCTAGTAGCATAGCATGGCCAATATAATTTTATCCAGTCATCAAAATCAATAGACAATTAATGTCATTCACAATAATATAGAATTCAGCCAGCATTCTTTCCAATGTCATAAGCCACAAATTTCAATTCATGTATACATAATACAATTCATCAAATAAGTCTCCATATACTCAATTTCATAAAATTGACATTTAATTTCAAAAATAGTATTTCATCGAAATACCTTTTCATTGAAAATTGTAGTATTTATACTTTCAAATTCATCATGCTTTAAAAGGCATAAATTCATAATAAATCCACTTTAAATATTAAAGACGATAATTTATCCACTCACCTCGTCAGAAGTGCACGATACTCCTGTTTTCAATTTCCACTACACCGTATTTTTTTCCGTGTCCGGGAGCCCACCACCTATACACGATTCATGACACAAAATTCCATTATTTGTGTCCAATCAGTATAATTTATTTCAAGCTCTACATACTTGGAAATTGGGTAAAAATGGTTCGAACAGTCGTTAAATCACGGTGTCCAACCGACTCACCTACACGCATCTAAATTGCTAAAATCCTCAATTAAATTCCGATTTGACCCATTTCAGTTTCTAATAGTTCAATTATATCCATAATGCTCAATTATAGTGAGTATGGGTCAATGTATCAGTCCTAGACTGAAAATTACGATTTTACCCCTAGCGGGTAAAAATTTTGATTTTTGCTTCGAAAATTCCCACTAATTTCCTAACCTCACCAAACATTAAATAACACCTAAATTCCTCAATTTAACATCATTTTCAGCCACCAATTTTTCCCTCTAAAATTCAGCATAAATGGGTTTCAAGAGGAAAAATTATTTTTCTTGCTAATTTTTGTTCATAACCATGTTTAACTACCACTAAACCTTAACATAGTTCAAATTCAAGCAATTCCAACAGCAAATCATCATCCATACCCATTCGACCTCAAGGTTTTCAACATGATAACTCATCATTCAATCATGGAAAATAAGAACTAAAGCATGGGTAAGCTAGGGTTAGGATAAAACTAAAGAAATCTTACCTTGGTTTGGCTTGAATCTTGAAAAACAACTTGAAATCCCTTGATTTTTGGCTAGTTTTCTTGTTTTTTCCCTTTATTTCCTTTCCTTTCCTTTGAATCTGGTTCATGCTGAATTTGGAGAGAAAAAGTGAGGGTTTTAAGCTGATTTTATTAGTTTAATATTAAATTAAAATCGCTTGCCACCTGGCATAATGCCATTGGCTCAATTTTTTTTAACTTTTTGGCTTTTTCTTCTTGATTTTCCACCACAACTATTTCAATATTTGTCCATTCCATTGTTAAATAAAATCCTTGGTCTTGATAAGTGTTGGGGCGAAAAATTTACCGATTTGCCCCCGAGGTGAAAAAATTACGATTTTGCCCCTATACTCCAAAAAGTACCGAAATTACATTTTTTTTCACTTTTCAACCTTAAATGACACTTAAATTGATCAATCTTAATCAAATGGGGCTAAAATATTTTCTAAGTATTTCCGTTTTGTCATTTAGTGTCAAAATTACCATTTTGCCCTTGTGCTCCAAAAATACCGAGAATCACAATTTTTCACCGTTAAACTTAATTTTATGCTCCAATAATCATATCATATTTTATATAATTATTTTTGGTCAAATGTAATCAAAATATTTAATAAAAATCTCCATTTGGTCCTTAAATGACAAAATGACCGTTTTGTCCATAATCGGTCAATTTTCTCGATTGACTCCAAACTGGACCTCGAACTCCGAATCACTGTTTTGAGTAATCCCTGAACTGTGAAATCCGCAATTTCACTCTTAAAATCCTTGTTTGAACTTGCTTGAGGTTTAATCGACTCAAAGGTATTACTAGGGGCAATATAGTCATTTAACTAGTTTTTCGGGCAATTCAATAGGCAAACATGTTATCTAATGCATGTGAATGACATGTCACATATAATTTAGGATCAGGTGTTACAGGTCGTTCCCAGCATCGTCAGCTAAATGAGGCAGAGAGGGGATCGACTACATTCTCTTTTCGAGCAGCGCCTGTTGCTGAGCAGTCCGAGATTCCTCCACATCCTCCACCTCATTCGCCACCTATTGGTATTCCTGCTATGCCTCCTGAGATAGTACAGGCATTGGTAACCTTCTTTACCACTATGGCTGGCTAGGCTCAGACTGGTCAAGCTCCTTCTATAGTGCCTCAAGTTGCTCTTTCAGTTACACTACCCATACAGGACGTATCTATTTCTTAGAAGCTGAGGGAGGCTAGGCAACTTGGTTGCGTGTCTTTTACTGGAGAATTAGATGCTACCACAGCTAAGGATTGGATTAATCAGGTCTTGGAGACACTCGCTGACATAAGATTGGAAGATGAGATGAAGTTAATGATGTCTATGAGATTATTGAAAAATAAGGCCCGTGCACGGTGGAATTCTATGAAGTCTCGTTCCACTACTCTTCTGACTTGGCCTGACTTTTTTAGAGAATTTGATGGTTAGTACTTTACTTATTTTCATCAGAAAGAAAATAAAAGAGAATTTTTGAGCTTGAAATATGGGGATTTAATGGTAGAGAAGTACGAGACTCGTTTTAACGAGTTAATGTTGTACGTCTCGAAATTTGTGAGAACGGAACAAGATCAGGCTAGTTACTTCGAGGAAGGGCTCCGTAATGAGATTAGGGAACGAATGACAGTAACGGCCAGGGAGCCACATAAGGAAGTAGTACAGATGGCTTTAAGGGCCGAAAAGCTCGCAAGTGAAAATATGAGAATGCGAGCTGAATTTGCAAAGAGAAGAAATCCGAGTGGATCTTCCAATCAGCCACCAAAAAAGGGCAAAGATTCATCTGTTTCGGGAAGTACCACTTTTGTTTGAAGGACATCTCCCCGACCCCCAATTGAACAGACACAGCAGAGGCCCCCAAGATTTAGTAGGTCTAAGGTGACTACTTCTGGGAAGAGTTCTAGAGATTATTATAGATGTTGGAATTGTAGGAAATATCATGTCGAGCTGTGTAAGGAACCCATACGATGTTATCGCTGTGGTCAGCCGGGTCACACTCGGAGTAATTGTCCACAGTCTGGACAAGCTGCTGTAGCTACTCCATCTCCATCAGTTCTTATAGATATGCAAAGGAGAGATTCCTCTAGATTACAACCGAGACAGAGAGTAGCTATACAGTCTGATGTGGAGAGTAATACCCCGGCATATCCACTTTCTAGATCACATACTCATTCATCGACAAGAATTTTTACTGTAACGGAAGATGAAGCACGAGTTTAACCTAGAGAAAGTGAGTAAAAAGTTAGATGAAGGTATGAGATATTGAAAAAAATGTTGATACCAAGTAATGAAAGTGTGAATGGAAATTTTCAGAATGATACAACAAATGAATATATATAGAATATGGCTATGGAAATTTTTAGATATTGTTTTGACCTTGTTGGAGGGAAAGGATTAGTAACAACACAAGAAAACCAATATTTATGTGCATGAAGGTAAATTGTCACGACCCAATTCCCGGGCCATGACCGGCGCAAGGACCTAATGAGCATAGCTCACCAAGCCGAAGCAAGCCTTTTTCGGTAATCATGTTCGACATTTTATGCATTTTGCATTACTATTTCTGAACCAAAATTCTTGATTCACGATTCAATATATTTCAAAACATAACATGTATACCACATGTTTACAATTTCATTATCTCAAAGCATTGTCATTCAATGCCATCTCATCGAGGCATCATTAATCCAACATATATATATATACATGTACACAGACAAAGACTCTCAACCATTAGCGGAGTAACTTTGAATAAAGGCATAGCTACTGAGATGTCGTAGTACCTACCAAAGGCGAGTCTGCTTGGACGACTTGGTCCAAGTAGCAATTGCCTCTAAATCTGAAAACATGAATTTTTATAAAAACTATGAGTATGAAACTCAGTGAGTGAATATTTGAAGGGAACAAGCAATCTCAATCAGGAAATTTGACAATCATGATGCACCGGTTGAAAATAAGGCCATTTTCATCTAACTACTATTCCAAACCCTTTTTCCCTTACTCATAAATTTATTACGCATTCAAGGATTAAACATCCTTGAATTTACATCGATCATTCTAGCAAAGTAGTAAAACTGACGGTTGTTTACAAACTATCACCGAACGGGGGTTTCGTGTTAAACCCTTTTTTTTCTTCAATTTCAAACAATTCGCATACCATACAATCATACATATATATACATAAATATCACGTACAATTTCATTCACCAATCGTTCAATTTCATTTATTATCCCATCTTTTCTTCCACTTTGCTGTACTCTCAACTCATATATCATTACCAACATTGCATTTCCCACTCCGCACATGCACGGTAGTAATTATCACAACCTTTATCTTTAAACCGGCATTGCACTTCCCACTCCGCACATGCACGGTCGTAATTATCACATCCTTTTTCATTCAACCGGCATTGCACTTCCCACTCCGCACATGCACGATCGTAATTATCACATCATTTTTCATTCAACTGGCATTGCACTTCCCACTCCGCACATGCACAGTTGCATCAATTTCACCATAATTTATTAATAATGCATATCAGCATAATACAAGGGTACACAGATTCAGTACACTCAATTTCACACAATTTCTCAATAATACATGTAGGCATCATACAGATATACACAGATGCATCACAATCATATTTAACATCACAGAAATATTTTCACTAAAGGCTTGTTCTCGGGATTCATTTTTAAATGGGAATTAGATATAATGATTCACGCATTTCATTTCGACTTAATTAGAATTCCCAAATAAATTTTGAAATGCAAATTCACTCACAGGTGTCGAAAATTCAGATTTCGAGTGCACTCGGACTAATAGTCCTTAAGCTCAATTCCTTTACGTTTTTCGGACGTCTCACCACCTTGACAAATAACAAAGTCGAGGAATTTACTATATTATCCTTAAATTGATATAAACTAATTTACATTACTAATGCTTGATCTGTAATTGCAAAAATGCGTCCGATTATCGCTAAAACGCTGTATTGACTAATTTCGACTGATTAACCGATTAATTGGCAATTATGTCTAAATCACCTCCAAATTAATCCATTCCTCCTCTAATACCTTAATTCACCACATATTACTCAAATAAAGCCAAATTCAGCATTAGAACCCTCACATTTCCTTATAGAAAAATTCGGTCATTTGGTGCATTAACACCGAAATTTTTCCTACATAACCGTTTCACCTTAATTCATCATTTTTCAAGCCATTTTCCTTAAAATACAAACAATCCCTCATTGATTCTCAACACACCAGGTTCAGCCAATGAAGAACAACAAAGAGAATCAAATTTTTTCTTATATTTTTGTTCATAACCATGCTTAACTACCTCTAAATATCAACATAGTCTAAAATCAAATTATTCCAACAACAATTCCTCTTCTATACCCATTTTTCAGAATTGAATTCATCATGATATCATGCCTCTCAACCATAGAAAATGGAAAGAAATACATGGGTATTGTAGATCATAAGCAAAAGTGAAGAAATGTTACCTTTGTTTTTCTTGATTCATGAAAAACACATGAAATCTCTTGATTTTTGGCTAGGCTTTTGCTTTTCTCCCTTTGTTTCCTTTTGTTTTCCTTTGAATCAGTTTTGTGCAGAATTTGGAGAGAGAAAATGGGTTGAAATGGCTGATTTTTAAGCTTTAATAATAAAATAATCAACTTGCCACATGGCATAATGCCATTGGCCCATATTTTGATTTTTTTGACTTTTTCTTCCAATTCTTTTCCACCACATGATTAGTCAAAGTCAAGATATGATCAAAAGATGACCATGGCTGGAAAAATATGTTCTGGTGGTGGAAAATTACGATTTTTTCCCTGGGATGGCAAAATTATGATTTTACCCCTATACTCTGAAATGTACCGAAATCACGTTATTTTCACTTTCTAGCCTCAATAATACCAATATTGATCAATATTAACCAAATGGGGCAAATTCTTTTCAAAAGAATTCCCGTTTAGTCTTCTAGTGGCAAAATTACCATTTTACCCTTGTGCTCCAAAAACACAAAGAATCACAATTTTACACTGCTAAACATCATTTTATAATCCAATAATCATAACTGTATTTCATATAATTATTTTTGGTCCAATGTGATCAAATCTTGGCTAAAAATCTCCATTTAATCATCAAATGGTAAAATGACCGTTTCGTCCCTAATCGGTCAATTTTCTCGATTGACTCCAAACTGAACCTTGAACTCCGAATCACTATTATAAGTCATTCTGTGGGTTTCAGAATTTTCAAATTCCTATTAGAATTTCTATTTGAACTAGTTCAAGGCTCGATTTAACTTGGTTGTACCACTTGGTACAATGTCGTCTTTTAATCAAGCTTGACAGGGTCTCACATAAATGCACTATGTTAATTGAGTTGTTATGCCTTATATAAGTAGTGTTGAGATTTCGAAATACTTTATATGTGAATAAGTGATAAATATGTATATTAGCTTAGAGGGAATTGGTGCTGATTTCAATTAAATGACTATAAGATTCCAAAAGTTGATTGTATCTATCAGGGTTCATAAATATAAACACATGAATTAACTCAAGAGTAAGCATTAATGGTTACAATAATTGATGTGTGGTCGTCAAGAAAAAAGTTAGTGAATAAATTTACTCTAAAGGTGAGCTTGAATTTTGCTATGTATAGCATGAGGAATTACAGATTAAAGGACTAGATGTGGCGAAATGGTTAAAAGCATTCCTTTCAAGGGAAGAAAACGTCTTGGGTTCAAACCTCCCTGTGGCAAGCTGTAGGTTGCAGACTGCAGTGAAGACCGAGCAGCAGTGATGAGGACTCAAACATAACAATACCTTGGAGAGATAGTCTTTTGAAGGGGGTGTCACATGTGGAATTGGCAGCTTGAGATTAAATGATTCGAAAAAGTCGAATCCAATCTAAGTGCCGTGTAAAGTTTTACAACTGAGATTAATATATATAAATTGCTTGAAAGGTCAATTTAAAAGTCTATTTGGTTCGAAGAGTGACTTATGACATGAATGATTGAGTCAAGGCAAATCTTTGAAGCATCAATTGTGTTATAAGGTATACGTGTATAATAAATTGCAATTTAATGGAAGTGACATTGTGATGCAGTGATATATAGTACAAGGAAACTTACATGTATGATTGAGGATGAATAGAAAAGAGTATAAACATTTAAAAGATGTGAAGCTGTGAGGGATATGGATATCTAGATGTGTATTTACATAAGTATATATGGAGTCGATGATATGATCAACTAAAGTAAAGAATTATTCATAGAGATTCAAAATTTGAACTCAATATATTTGACGAGTTGTATAGAAAAAGAAATGATTAGAAGTTTTATTAGAAGCAGAATTATGGCGACCTAAGGGAATTTTGGGAAATAATTAAGACTATTAATTATCTCTAAGGTTGAGAATACATACAGAAATAAATATGGCATGCTGATAATGCTGCAAGCTATATAACATTGTGTGAGGATAGGAATGAAAGAATGCTAAAAGGTTGATAAGGAATAAAGAAATAAATTAGTGATTGATATACATAAGTAGGTATAAAATATGATCAAAATTGGTATGATTGAGATGGACTTATGGTTCAAACTTAATGATGGTAACAGAGACATGCTTGAAGTTCCGATATAAAAGATTATGACTGTGAAAGATATTGTAGATATGATTTTAAAGGACAATGCTAAACAAAAGTGAAATACTCAAGTCGAACTTCAGGAAATTGAGGTGAACGAATCAAAATTCTTATGAAAGATGATAATATAGGAAATTGAGCGTCAAGTGAAAGATTAATACCCCCATCTTCTCTTCAGGTTTGATTAGTGAAATTTTGAGGACAAAATTTTATTTTAAGGGGGGTAGTGCTGTCAAGCCTAGCCCTAAAATATCTGTCATGTCATTTATATATTTGACATCACACCTGCATACTAAAATATCTCAAAAAAATGGATAAAAGTCGATATTGTACTTAGAAGTACAAATAAGTCGATTTATACCTCGAACTAGTTAAAATAGGGATTCTAAGGTGAAATTGGGAATTTCATAGTCCAGGAATTACTTAAAATGATAATTCGGAGTTCGAGGGCTAATTTGGAGTCAATCGAGAATATTGACTGAATAGGGACAAAATTGTCATTTTGCCACCCAAAGTTGAAATTTGGTTATTTAATGAAGATTTTGACCAAGATTTATCATTTGGAGTATAATATAAAGTTTCGCAGTGAAAAATTTTAATTCTTCATATTTTTGGAGCATAAGGGAAAAACGGTAATTTTACTACTTGAGGACAAAACGAGAATTTTTAGAAAAGATTTTGACCTCATTTGATTAAGATTGATCAATTGGAGTGTAATTTAAGGCTGAAAAGTGAAAAAAATGTAATCTTGGTACTTTTCGGAGTATAAGGGTAAAATCATAATTTTACCACCCCGGGGGTAAAACGGTAATTTTTCACCCCCAACACTTGTCAAGATCAAGGGATTTTATTCCTCATGGAAATGGATAAATATGAGAAATTGTGTGGTGGAAAATTCAAGTGAAAAAGTCAAATAATTAAAACTATGGACCAATGAAATGTCACCACGTGTCAAGCTTTTAGTTATTTAATATTTTCTTTATAAAAAGCATAAGAAATTAGCCCATTTCAACCCCCATGGTCGGCCAAAACCAGAACAAAGAAGGGAAAGGAAGAACAAGCAAACCCTAGGTGGAAAATTGGAGAGTAAGTGTGAGAATTCAAGGATTTGATGAAGTAAAGGTAAAATTTCATTGATTATGCTAGTGACCCATCTTACCCATGCATTTCTTTCCATTTTTCATGCTTGGAACTTGAGATTTCATGCTAAACCCATGCTGGTTGAACCTTCAAGAAGAAGTTTTGAGTATTGATTTTGCTAGATTTCAATGGAATTTGGTGTTTTTAGTTGATTAGTAATGTTAAGTGTGAAAATATAGCAAGAAAAATACTTGTCCTCTATTTAACCCATTTTGGCTGACTATTCTAGGAGAGAAATTGATGCTAGAAATGATGATAATTCATGATATTTTGGTGGTATTTGATGATTGGTGAGACTAGAAATTAAATGGGAACTTTTGGCATAAAAATCTGAATTTTTGCCTAGTGCATAGATTGGTGTATTTGATGGTTCGGACTGATAAATTGAATCTCATTTGCAATCATTGAGGTAATTTAGGTATAATTGGAGTGTAGAAAGTGAAAAGAATTGATTTGGAGTTAAATTGGACACAATGACCATTTAATCGGGTAATAGGCCGAATTAGGTCAACACCGCGTTTAGACAATATTCGAAAGAATTTTTGCATTTCACATCATGCATTAGTAGTCTAAATTAGTTTATTACAATTTAGGGGCAATGTAGTAAATTTCTTGATTTTGTACTATGTCAAGGTGGTGAGTCCTCCGAGAAAGGCAAGGAAATTGCACCCGAGGATTTATAGTCGAAGTGCTCGAATTTGGTGTCCGAAAACTGTGAGTAAACTTATTATCGTCTTAATTATCTGGAGTAGATTTTATTCAATTTGATGATTTTATGAAAAATCATTTTATTTGGTGAATTGCTTATTTTATGAGAAATATGTGAAATTTATGAAATAAATTAGATTTATAAAATAAAATGGATTTTTATAAATTGATTTGAAAATCGAATGTTGGATTTAAAACTAGAGTAATTGGAGACCACATGATTTATTGTAAATTATGATTTGAATCCAATGGCTTATGATATTATGGCATGATTGGCTAAATTGTTTATTGTATTGAAAAATGTGAATTGTCTGCTTGTATTGATAAATTGCATAGAAATGAAATTACCATGCCATGCAATTGTGATTTTATTGTTATGGTGGGATTTAATCTACACTACAGTGGTAGGCTTTCGTGGACCAGCCTATTAGAGGGGGCACGATAAACCCGGCTAACTCTTACCTCTATTGGAGAGGCACGTATGGTATCTCTCGGAGTGAGGTTTGCGTTCACTTCACGCCTAACCACCACGTGGAAGTGAGACTCAACCAAAGCCAAATTTCGGCTGTGTTTTGAGAAATTATGACATTTTCACAGCTTTGGCGGACTCAAGCGGATGCCCTGTACTAGGTACCCCCGAGTACAGGTTTTGGCATAAGCTAATTTTTAAAGAAAATCATAAGCCTTATCAATTATTTGGGTGAAATGAATTTACTTTAACTGATTTAAATGAATTTGCATGATACGAAACCCTTCTAGGATGGACAGTTTTCATCGTCTCCTATTACTTGCCTTTAGATATTTTAGGTGATATTTGTTTACTCATTGAGTTGTGTAAACTCACCACCCTTTTTTACAACCATTTTAGGCCCAAGATAGCTTGTAAATAGTAGATATCGTCGAGGATCACAATTGGCTTTATTATTTCAAAAACTATAGGTTCACAGCTTCCGATGCTTTTGGTTAGTCGTGGGCCCACGTGTCATTGTAAATTAAATTTTATACTTTGGTTGTCTGTATTATAGTATACGTGAATATATTTAGCTTTTACACTACAAAAACTATCTACCGATGATTCTATAAAAATTATTTTATAAGAAAATATAATATTTTATTAAATATTTTTATTTTATTTTAAAAGTTAAGATTTTCTCTTTAAATGAATGTTTTAAACATCCCAACTTATTCCTGTTTACGAAATATGCGTTATTCACTTACATACTGCCTTATTAGCTGGTTTCGATATTTTGGAAGGAAAATGACCAAAACGCCCCTACGAGGTAAAAATTTATTTTTCTATCGTTTTAAGTTGGAAAAAGCTTAAGAACCTTTAAAACATGATAGTTGGCAACAATTGCTCGCAGGGGAGATGAGATAACTAATATGTAAGCCTTGCGGGGTTCTGGTTTGCATTCTGGGTAATGAGTGCCTATCGGAACGTCGCGACAGTTGTCACGGGCTCGAGAGGTGTACCAGGTCGTGACATGATAACTATCATCGAGCATTGTATCAACGGAACGAATCTCGTCCTCACTAGCGATGGGGTTATTGTATATAGGGTTACACACTGAACATTTCCTACATCAAAACCTTCAATAGGTTCTGTTTCGCCTTCCACATTATTGCAAATTGGAATGTCACTGTCATTAAGGTAGTCATTGTCTGAACTATCATGATCCCATTCGTCAAGCCCATCATATGAACTGTAATCAAACCTATATTCACCAGCAGCAAACAAATCCTCATTTCCCTCATCACATGCAGTATTATCCTCCAGTGTCACAGTGTTAACATCCAACGTCACAGTGTTGTACTCAAGTATCGTATTCTCATTTGAAATTGGAATTACACACTCTATTGTTTCACTCGATCGTTGCATTCCTTTAACAGAAGCAACTAATTGGTTTGATGCACATCTTGATCGGAATTGTGCACCCAACTCTTCTATCAATGTCTTCTGTCTATCGGGCTGCACAAACTCCTGAGGATACCTCAATTGCGAGTTGCGGACCGAATGCTCTGGCATATGTGAAGCATTGTAAATCTCATTCTGATTGAGCTGATTACCATGTTGTTCAGTTTCTTCATGTGACATAACATTTGTTTCACGTCTCTTAATGTTGACATACACAGTTGGAACATTCCTCTGTTCTAGCAGAATTAATGCAACATCCTCATTGTCCTTGATAATTGGTTGTGATAGCTCCTTGGGTGTACTGATCAATGCATGTAACTCAATATTGTCAATTTTTGAGTTTACCCCAACAACATCTTCAACTAGCTTCATCAAACCTGCAAACTATAAATTACTCCTAAGCCCCTGCATTCGTGACTCACCACCCTTGTACATGCCATCCACCCATTGACCACCGTGTCTTATCACAAGTCGTAGAATTGGAACCCCATTGAAATTTTGAAAATAAAAATAATTATTTAATTTACTTAATTATTTAATTATTTACTTAATTACATGCTGGTGACACGCCAACTGCGTGTAGACATGGTGGTGACATGCCAAGTGCAAGCAAACACTGGTGGTGACACGCCAAATGTATGCAGACATGGTGGCGACAAGCCAAATGCATGCAAACACTGGTTTGACACGCTAAGTGCAGGTAGACATGCTGGTGACACGCCAAGTGCATGCAGTCTTATGTGGTCACACGTTGAGTAGATGCATGGCGTGTAACAACTCTGTGCAATGTTTCTAATCTGTCTTCTAATTTACAAAATGTTTCACAAATTTATGTGTTGCAGCAATAAACCCAAAAACATACCTTAATGTCATCTCTGCTATGGGGTTTATTTTTCAAGGACAATATGGCCAGATGGCGAGAGATAGACCATGGCACGATGACGATTGTGCTCAACAGAGAGTTGATAGAGCTCACACAGTTCAGAGAACTGAGATAGTTGATGACGATGGTGCTCAACAGAGTTGACAGAGCTCACAGAGCTGAGAGAGAAAGATGAGCGAGAACAAACAGCTGAGCATTAATTTCTAATTTTTCTCAATGGCGGGAGGTAGATATCGGCAGCTTGATTTGCCACAATATTTTTAAGGGCATTTTCGTCTACTCATGCTTCTTTTTGGGTAAAAACAGATAACTTTATTTCAGTGGATATTTTTGAAATCACCTTATGAGGAGGGTTATTTCTCACAATTTCGTCTAAATAAAATCACTTTTAAAAGAATCCAAATTTGATTTTATAGGGGATATTTTAAATCCTTTTCAAAATATCGATCCCCGTATCATGTTAAAATTCTCTTTTCGTAAAATGTTCGTTGTAATTATTTACATGATATTTTTATATCAAAGTAGCGTGGTGAATATATAATAAATTTCATGAATGCACATGACACAAACAATAAGGCATATTTTTCTTTAATGTAGATCATTTCGAAAAGCTTGTTTCCCGGTTTAAAACACTTTATGTATTATATATATGTATATTCGAAATGATTTCTAAAAATCATTTGCATTCACAATTCCTTAAAAATTTATCAACTCATGCTATCCATAAATTTTACACTTCACATAAAATATACGTACATGTATATATATACGAAATTTTTTAAAATTGACACCCCTACTCACCTCCAAATAGTGGGATATTACATCGTTATTTTCAATTTGTCGGTCGCTCGTCAATTCCTCCGGCACGCCATTGTAGTGTACTATTGTCACTTTAGCACTTCTAAATTGAGCTAAGTAGGCCCAAGTCTTCACTTTTGTTTTTCACTTTGGACTTTTCTTTTTCTTATTGTCATTGGGCCTTTTCCATTTTTTTCCTATTTGGGCTAAGCCCATTTATTTTTTTATTTATTGGGCCATGCCCATTTATTTTTATTTCTTATTGGGCCATGCCCATTTATTTGCTATTGGGCCATGCCCATTTTTTTTCTTATCATTTCATTTTCATTTTTTTCTTTTTTTTCTCTTCCATGTTTCTTCCTTCTTCCCCTCCAAGCCGTTACTCTCTTCTTCCTCCACTGGTGGCAGCACCTTCCTCCTCTCAAACTTGCAGTCAAACTCTTATTTTCTCACTATTTTTGCTGTCATTTTTTGCTCTAAAAATCTGCTCTCTTTTCCCCTTAGATTGGCAGCAATTTCAGCTCAAATTTTCCTGCACAAACTAGCAACAAACAACTCTAATTTTCCTGCACAAATTGGAGGCAAACAGCTTTAATTTTTTTGCACAAATTGGCTGCAAACAACTCTAATTTTCAGCAGCCAAAGCTGCTTCTTCTAGCCTCAAAATCAATAGATTTTCAGCTCCAAAACCAATAGCAAAATCTCAATAATTTCAGCCACAAAAACCTCAAAAATCCCAGCAATTTAAACCTTAAAAGTTTTAGCAACTAACCTCAAATTTCCAGCAAGAAAACCCGTCCAAAAAGCACCAAATTTTTTCTCTCAAAGTGTAGCAAAAATCAATAGCAAAAAGCTCTCTTTTCCTCCCTCAAAGTGCAGCAAAGCCGCTCCATAAAAGAGCAAAATTTTCGTTTTGTTTATCTTCCTCTCCCACGGTTTTTCTCTCTTTTTCTTTCTTATCATTTTTCCTTTCTTTCTTTCTTTATTCTTCTTTCTTTTTCTTCCTTTTTCTTCTTTGGCCGACCACTCTCTAGACTTTTCCTTCCTTTTCTCTTTTATCTTTTTCCCTTACAATTGATAGGCCCCATCATTCTACATTCTTCTTTTTCCTTTGTTTTACTTGTCTTTTCTTCTCTAATCCTTATCTCATTTTTTTTCACTTGACTTATCTTTTCTTTATTCCCATTCGCCACCTTCCAATTCTTTTTTTTTGTTTATTATTTTATTATTTATTTTATTTCTTTAAAATAATAAAAGTTACCTATTATCCCTTAAGTTCATTTTATTTAATACACCTCCCTTTAATTTTCATATTCTAAAATTGATTCTTCCGACACGTGTAAAAATTCTAATTTCCTTTATCTTCCTTCTCTTACACATGTATAACCAAAATATTGAGATCGCATTTCAACGTGGTGTCACCATAATATTTACATATTTACTCATTGCGTTAACTCGATTTATTAAAATTGCACTGTACAATACAATTGTCGTCATATTCCTCCAAAATTCTTCTTTACTTCTTCTCCCCCCTTTAAATTAGTCATATTCCATTTTTCATGACTAATTTCGACAACATATAAAATATTCATATTTTAATATTATTTTATTCAATAAAATATTATTTTATTTCAAAAATTTTCACTTGCCTTCTTTGGTCCCGAAACGCATTATTATGTCTCGGTTTACTTCCAAATCATCCTTTAGTTTACTAATTCATCCCCGATGAAAATATTATTATTTAATTATTGTTTCTGCGCATGCGAAACATTTTATTCTTGAGCATTCCTTTCATCCTTTGTCGTTCTTTAGTACACGAATTCGCATTAAATGATCATTCATTTGATCAATAAGGTCTTATTTGTGTATAACAAGGGTACAGGGTATTACAATAGGCCACTATGTGGCTCACACTAAGCACACAACACAGTGCATCCAGACCTACATATATATTCTAGGATTATGGCAGCAAATCTATCATGCATCATGCATCACATGCATTTTAATTAAGCCCATTCACAGTGACAGTTGAAGGCATGCCTACAACCAAACTATAATTCTTAGCCTTCAACCGTCTTTTAGCTCACTAACGAGTTAGGTAGATTTCACTTTCATTTAAAACATCAAAACATTCAAATAATATTTATTTCCTAGCTTTCAAAAATATCCAGCTTTTCAAAAATAACCAAAGTTAATATATAAGTTCAAATCCTTCAACAATAAGCTAAACCCTTGCCTTCATAGCTAGGTTGCCCAAATCTTAGCTCTAAATCCTTAGCAAACGCATGGGAGAAAATCTCACCAAAGTTGACCAAATTAAATCTAAGTTATTAACCAATTAAATTGAAAATCAATAGATAGAAATGCTTAGTCTTACCTCTAGAGGTGTTTTGCAAGCTCCAATCTACTCCAAATAGCTCTAAAAATTAGTTTGTGCGGGTTAAGGTTTCAAGGGTTTTTAAGAAAAAGGGTTTTCATTTTGTTTTGGGGGCTAAAATGGCAACTTTAACCCTTTTTATTTTTGCATTTATGGGGTGATCTATCAATAAATGGGAGGCATCTATTGATAGATCCCTCTAAAAATTTTGGATGTTGACTTTCATCTATCAATAGATTCCTTGAATCTATCAATAGATTGTGCTTTAGCCACTTTTTTATTTTTCCTTGTTTGGCCACCTATCGATAGATTCTCTAGATCTAACAATAGGTGCTTCTCACTTTGATTTTCATTAATTTCATATGACTATCTATTGGTAGATTTCGTGAATCTATTGATAGTTTCCGGGCCTCTTTGCTTTGCAAAGTTCTTGGGTGGTCATATATTGATAGTTAAGAGAATCTATCGAAAAATGTTCAACCAACTTATTTTTCCTAGGCCTTCTATTTTTTATCTATTGATAGATGTAGAACCTCTATCAGTAAATCATGCCCAAACTACACATTTCCCATTTCATTAAATCTCCAATCATTAAATCTCCAATCTCATTCTTTTGGATGACTAATTCATTTTTATTAGTCAACACACTTCAAATCATTCATGTAACTTAAAATCTTTCATACAAATCCTTAAATATACTCACATACATACTCATATAGATCAAACTTCAAATTTATTGATCAAATTACTTGGCCAACATCACATATATACCAGATCAAAATCAAGGATGTTACATTCTCCCCTGTTGTCCCAATTATATGTGCTATAGGGGGGTGAATAGCATAAATTAGCTCTTTAACAAGATAAGGCAACAATATAAAGAATCAAAGAAAATAAAAACAGAGGAGACAATACTCAAGAATTTAGAGTGATTCAGTCCAAGACCTACATCCACTACCTTGATTATCTAACCAAGGATTTTTTAACCAAATCCACTAAAAATGGTAAAATTCACAAGCTTCCACCAAGCTTTATAATGGCTTTTACCAGGCTTAGCCAAAACCATTCATAATAGTTTTTCAAGGGCTCAACTAAAACCCAACCACCTAACTTTTCAAGGCTAAGTTAGAACTTTTAACATTTTCAAGCAAACCTAGCTTGAAACAACCACTTAGAATGAATCCCTCACTCTAAAAATACAAGAAGAGAGGTAGAAAGAAAGTACTTATGATCACACATTGATTTTAATGGTACAAAGTTAAGTGCAGAATGCAAATACAAAGGATGGGCGTTTAAGTGTAGTGAAGTATAAAGAAGATTTTCTGGTTTTTCAGCTCTATGTGTAATTTTTGGGCCATGATCGGTGCATGGGCCCAATGAGTGTAGCTCACCAAGCCCAAGCAAGCCTATCCCATTTATATTGTTTAACGTCTTATCAACTAATGCATCCATACACATTGCAACGGGTGTGAACATACCAACTCAAGATGGCATTATCGATTAAAATATACACATACTGTTCAAGACATATAACTCAGTAATTTACATTACATGAACATACACATAAAACAAAAAAGACCCATGACTTCTAGTGGAGAAAACTACGGTAAAAGGGTAGCTATTGAATGCCAAGCACCTACCTAGGAAACGAACTACGGGGACTCCTCGACCTAGGATCCAACAGTTTCTTGATCTGAAAACATGAATTTTTAAAACGGTGAGTACAAAACTCAGTGAACCATGATGCATTGATTTGGAACAAGACAATTTAGATCCAGTTAATATTAAACCCCTTTTCATTTAACCCTGAGTTATTAAACATTCAATGATAAAGCAACCATGTTCAGCATGAATTGAAAAGAAAAGAAATTTACAGCAATCATTCTAGCAAGGTAGCAAGAATGCCTTCCCACTGCAGTGCAGTTTAATCACAAACCATCATAGAATGAGGGTTTCGTGTTATAACCCTTTTTCCTCAATTTAAAATGATTTGCAATAAAGGAGAATTTCTCAAGGTTCACATACCATACAATCACATTTTTCCATCATGCACACTATATCACGCATATATATATATATAAATCACGTGCAATTACATACACCACCCCATTCTTTTTAATGCCGGTGCACTCTCTACTCGCACCAAGTAATAAGATCATGTGTGCACTCCCTACTTGCACAAAGCAATAAGACCATGTGTGCACTCCCTACTCGCACATCCCCTGGTCATCATGTGTACGTCCCCTACTCGTACATAGCAATATGACCATGTGTGTACTCCCTACTCGCACAATCCCCTGGTTATTAATACACATTACCCATTCATCCATATCATTAACACAACAAATGATCATGTATTCATTTTCTTTACACAATGTACACACTCATAACATTAAAATAATTATCAAAGGCTTCTTCCCAGGACTCATTTTTAAATAAGAAGTTGTATGTAAATCATTCAAGAATTTCATCTCAACTTAATTAAAATTCCCAAATCAGTTTGAAATGCAAGTTCACTCACAGTATCAGGAGTTCAAAATACTCCTATTCTTGGTCCTCTGGCACAATGCCTTTTCCCTTGTTAGAGGGCTCACCACCTATACATAATGCACAATAACCAATTTGCTATATTTGTGCTAAACTGTTATAAAACCAATTTAGGCTTTGTATGTATGCATGTTATGGGATGCGAAATACGTGGGTAACCATCTAAATACGGTGTTCAATATAAGTTCAATTGTGTACTCAAATAAAATGGTATTGGCCTAATCCGATCTATCACCCGATTAATTGGCCAATACGTCCAATTCATCTCTAAACAATTCCATTTCTCTCCCAATACTCCAAATCATTAAACACAAGTCAAATAACATAAAATTTAGCAAGATCATCTCCACATTTTCTCTTAGGAATTTCAGCCATGGTGGGTGCACAAACACTATGGTTCTTTTCATGCTTAATTTTTACACCATAAATCATTAATTCCTAACCAAATCACTTGAAATAAAATAAAATTCAAGATCAATATACCATAAGGAAGATTCATCCATGAAATGTGGGTAAAGAACATGTAATTTTTCTTACTTGTTTCCATTCCAAACATGATAAATTAACTAAAAATACCTAAATACCATAAAATCTATCTAAAACCATCATCAAATTCTCTCTCCTAGGGTTCGGCCAGCACACTATCCTTCATGATATCTTGTGATTCAACCATGGAAAATGCAAAATAATGCATAGGAAAGGTAGATCACAAGTTAAAATTAAGAAATTTTACCTTTAATCACTTGTTTCCTTGAAATCTAGTGATTTCTTCTTGAAATTTTCACTTTAGAGTTTTTGTTCTTTCTTTTTCCTTTCTTCCTTGAGTTGGCCGACCATATGAGAGTGATATGGGAGGGTTATGGGCTGATTTTTAAAGCCAAGTATGCATGGATGAAAATTTGACACATGTCACCATGTAATTGGTGCATGTGTCATACTTACTCATTAAGTATTCTCTCTCCACCACTTAAAATTTCCTCAATTATCGATGACGATAATGTGTGAAATTCATGTGCTGAACATGTGTTGGGTGGTGTAAAATTACAATTTTACTCTTGGGTGACAAAATGACTATTTTGCCTCTAAGCTAGAAAAAATGCTGGAATTAAAATTTTTCACTTCTCAAATTCAAATTATTCTCCAAATGATCAATCTTAGTAAAAAATTTCATCCAACACTCCAATTTTTAACCACGAGTGGCAAAATGACCATTGCCCCTAGGTCATGAAAATTTCAATTTGATTCTCAATTAATCCTCGAACTCTGAATCACCATACTGAGTCATTCTGGGGTTTTAAAATTCTCAATTTTATCTTAAAATCTCTATTTGGACTAGTTTGAGGCTTAATTCAACTTAGTTGTACCACTAGGTACATTATCGATTTTCAATAATTTTTTTGAGGTATTCAAGTATACAAGCATGTTGTCAAGCACATGAATGACATGGCGAATATTTTATAATGTTAGGCTGAACAAGATCTCATAATGTGACTTGGAAGCCTTCAATTCTCTCAATATTTCTCCAAAAGTTGATTTCTAGCCATTTGAAGATCCATTTATACTTAGAGAAACAACTCTGATGGCAGTTTGGCAATTTATGACTATTGGAAATAGTTTAGAGTTGATTCTAGCCGTTAATCTGTCTTGTTATGCTTTGGTTCAAATTGCAAACAGAGAGCTCTTAGTTGACTAACTTCTTCCTTGGTCGACTAAGTTGGTTTTGCTTGTTGGTTGCAGATTCTGGCAGAGAGCACTTAGTCGACTAACTTATTCCTTGGTTGACTAAGTTGGTTTTGTTTCTCAATATTCTTCAGCCCGCCATTTCTCCAATTTGAATTTTAGCTATCCAACATTCTTCATAATTCAACTAAAGGGCTTCATTTTTGTTGATCAATCATGTCTTCTCAGTTATATGATTTTTGATATATTCTTTTTAAGGATTAACTTATTGTTTGCATGCATATTTTTGTCCTGCACACTTAAGTAAAAATATTAAACACAAATGAAATGAGAATGTTTTATTATCATCAAAAACTAATGGAGCCAACAATCTTCCCCTTTTTGATGATGACAAAACATTCATTGATTAACAACATAGTGTCCTTTTTATTCTTTTTAGTTCTACAAAAAAATAAAGATTGTTCCCGCTTGGTGTGTGCTCCCCCTTAGTGTGTGCATATTTTGTTTATTCATTTTAGCAAAATTTTTTATTCATGTCATATGACAATGACATTATTCATTCAGAATGTATGTATATCTAGAAATATAAAGTAATTCATAGCATATTAGTGTTGATAGATTATTCATCACACATTTTAGCAGTGTTTTGTTAATAATGCAATATTGCCAAATTTAGGTTATACCATTCATCATTCATCTGATATACTATACACAGTATTCTCACTTATTCACAAACACAATTTATCAACAATGTCATAATAAAACTCAGTTGTCAGCATACAATCCAAATTATCAGTGCAACATCAAAATTTTGTCAACAATAGCAAAAAGAAACACCATAGATAGCAAAATTCCATAAATAACCACACTATTAGTAGTCCAAATATCATACACACATCAGCATCCATATTTCACATAACCATATAAACAGCAAAAAATAAATTCTAGTGTTCAAATGCCATCATGGCATAAATAGGAAACAACCACAAATTTGTCAGTTAATTATTTCAAAAATACCTCTATATCAGTTTCTGCTTCCTTTTTCCCCTACATACCTGGTACCTCTACCCTAATGATTTTTTTTTTTGTTTTCCTTGTTTTCCTCCCTAAGAGTCTGGAACCTCTACCCTAACGATTTTTTTGTTTTTCTTATTTTTACTTCTCCCTTTTTTTGTCATCATTAGAGAAGGAGATGAGGCTTTATTCTTTCGATGTGGCAGAGGGTGTCGACTCAGAACCATACTCGAGATTTAGAAGAAAAGAAGAGGGTTCTCGTGGTGACTTTTCTAGATTAGGTTTGAGAGAAGACTTGTCAGAAACTTCCAATGGCTCTTGAGGAAAAGATGCAAGTGTTGGCATGGCCTTTTCAACTAGTTTGGAGGATTTCCTTATTTGGACAGGTGCTGGTTTGGTAGCCATTTTCTTCTTGCCTTTGGCTGGTGGCTTGGACTTGGTTGTAGGGATTTTTTCTTTTCCTTTTCCTTTTTTTTGATTTTATTTTGGCTACAACTGCTGGTTCAGAAGTCACTGTTTTTGAAACTTGTGTTTTAGCAACTTCTTTTTTTGCTTGCTCTTCCGTCACCATTTAGTGGAAGAGTCCCATAACTGAAACATCTTCTGAATGGGAAGGGGATGGCTGTTGCTGTGGTTAGAGCTCAGGAGTTGGACTTCTAATAGGAGAACCAAGTATCTCAATTCCTTGTTCAGATGGCTTTTTGGTCTGGGGTTCTGCTGAGGGGGATTTTTGAAGCTGGTCAATCCTTGGCTCAAGGTCCTCTAGTTGTTGACAAGGACTAGTAGTTTGAAACGCTGAGCCCTCAGCTTGAAACACAAGATTGGCATCATGAAAGGCAGAACCTTTTACTTGTAAAGCTGATCCCTTAGCACCTTGTCCTACTAGTGCTATGCTTGGAGTAACAGAAATATCAACAGCAGCAAGTCCAGAGGGCATTGTTGATTTTTCTTTCATTTTGGTTTCCATTGCAATCAACGTTTCTTCAATTTTTTGGAGCCTTGCTCCTTGGTCAGAGAGCTTACCATCCAATCTCATAAGTAGGTTGAAAATGGCTTCATTGAAGAATTGAGATGAAGTTGATTCTGGTTGTGTTGGGATTGCAGGGACCTTAGGTGTCTAGTGAAAGTTTCTCCATACAATTTGTAACCCATTTTTGTTAGACTACCTAGGTAAATAGCCTGGTCTCTGGTCTTTACCATGTCTAGTTCATATTTATTTGTCTAAATTCCCTTATTCTTCACCATTGAAGTAATCACATTCCGATAGGGTAGATTTATCTTATCTCCTTTGCAATCATTCCTCATTTTTTCAATCATAAACCGTCCAACATTAAGTGGAGTGCCATTAAAAGCATGCTCCATTAACCATAGGTCTTGAAGAGTGATATAACTTAGGCTCCCACTCTTGTCATGAATGTTCGCAGCAACAAAATAATGTAAAATCTTGATCTAAGGGTTGGTAATCAGGCCAGCATTGCTCTTAAAAGAGTACTTTTCTTTCTTCCCTGTAATGATCTCCCACATGGAAGAGGGGTCATACTTTTCAGGAAACTCGAATTCTCCTTTCTCATACTCAACATTCAACAAACTGCCCACATCAACAGCAATGACAATAAATTCTTTTCCACTAAGAAATACATTCAATCCAACTTCAGTGTAGTCATCAGGTTCTTCAAGTTCTCTTTCATTTGCTGCTATACTTGAGAAAAATTCCTTAACTAAACTAGCACTATAAGATCGGTTCTAAAAAATGCTAAATTCTTTCAATTTTAACTCCTCAAAGTAATCAAGCAAACTAGTCTGAATTTCAAGCATTTCAGCAAAACTTTCTCAATCAATGTATTTGCCACAAGTAATGGGGCCATTCTCAATCGTTCTATATCTCTCTTTATGTATCTTATTTATGAACTTGAAAGAAGAGGAAGAGGTAGTACATTTCTTCGGCGTTGCATCCTTGTTTTTTTTCTTCTTAATTTTCTACTTCTTCTTGGTTGATAATTTTTTAGACTTCTCCATTCCAGAACTTGAAAAGAGTCATTTTGTATTTCTTTTGGTATTCAGCCTCTGAGCTCTCTTCTAATGGTCTTTTACCCTTTTTCTTTTCTAGAAGTTCCTTGAGTAGAGACGATTTTGCCATTTTGTTTAGCAAATGAAATTTGAGACTTAAGGTTTCGAATAGTAATGAGGGAGTGGTTTTGGTTAGTTTCGGAAGAGAGAATGTAGAGGAGATGGCTTAAGTTTTAGATGATCGATTTTCAAGAGAGAGAGAATAAGAGTTCTCAGTAGTTTTTAATCCCCAAAAATCGTCTGCCTCCTTTTTAAGTATTGCCTCATTTCATTTCTTTAAAATTTCAAAACTCCCTCTAATTTTTGATTATTCACTTTTGTAGGCTTTTTTCTTTTCTTTATTACCCAGTAAGCATATTCTTTTCGTTCTTTTATTCTTTCTTCATCTAATTGACTGAGCCTTATTATTAATGAAACAAAATGCTTTTAGTTGACTAAGTTTCACTTTAGTCGACTAAGTGCCTTCTATTTTCTATGTGTGAGCTTAACAATTCCCTATAATTCTTTTATACAAATCATTCCTAAATTCCTTCTAATTTCACAAAATCTATCTTCATTTAGAGGTTTGGTAAAGATATAAGCTAATTGATGCAAAGTATTCACGAATTCAATTTTGATATCACTTTTTGCTACATGGACTCTAACAAAATGGTGCCTAATCTCAATGTGCTTAGTCCTAGAGTGCTGCATAGGATTTTTGAAATATTAATTGCACTTGTATTATCATAGTATATTGGTATGTTATGCATTGATAATTCATAGCCCTTGAGCTGTTGTTTAGTCCATAAAATTTGGGCACAGCAGCTACCTAAAGATACATACTCTGCTTCTGTTGTAGATAAAGCCACTGAATTTTGCTTTTTGCTAGACCATGAAACAAGCATACTTCCTAGAAATTGGTAGGTTCCACTAGTGTTTTTCCTATCTGTTTTGCTGCTAGTAAAATCAGCATCTGAATATCGAACTAAGCTAAAGGCTAATTCTTTAGAGTACCACAAGCCTAATGTTTATGTGTCTACGAGGTATCTAAAGATTCTTTTAATAGCTATCATGTGTGATTCCTTTGGTTGGGATTTAAACCGAGCACATAAACACACACGAAATTGAATTTCTGGCCTACTAGCTGTTAAATAGAGCAGCGAATCGATCATACCTCGATAAAGCTTTTGATCAACATCTTTTCTCTTCTCATCTAAGTCAAGTCTGGTGGATGGACTTATTGGTGTGTGTCAGTTAAAATTCTACTATGCAAGTATACGTATCGAACATATAGTATATAAGCAAGCAGAGTGTCGATCCCACAAGGAATTGATCTACAAAGTTTACTAAGTAATAAAATTAAAACAATTTAATTTTATCCAAACAATCCGAATTAAGTAATTAAATAAAACTAATAAACTAAAATTTAAGCTAACAAGAAAAATCAAAATAATAATAACTTAAGAAAATATCAAATTAAACAAGCCTAGAATTACAATATCCCTCACACTTCATCTAAATTTCACCTCCCTTCCTCAACTTACTTCAATAGGTTGAATTGCTAACCTAGAGTCCTAAATTATTTATAAGGGTCTCCCGACTCGTCCTATAAAATATCTATTTTAACCAAAACACTATATCCCTATGTGATTTGAAATTAAAACAGACTTATTAAGTTCAGGCTCTAATCACCAAAATCCTGTGACTCTCAAATTTGGAAAAGGATGATCCGGGGCCGCGACGTGGCAATGCAGAACATTCGATGGAAGATAGGGAAAGGGAAACTTTTTTTCTGGCACGATTGTTGGATGGGAGACAAGCCCCTGGTCACTTCCTTTCCTATGTTCTAGAATGACATGACGTATGTCAATAGCTTCTATAATGGTGATAACTGGGATGTAGGTAAGTTAAATTCTATTCTCCCTGTGGAACTAGTTGATGAGATATTGCAGGTACCCTTTAAAATTTCCCAAGATGATGTTGCATACTGGACACTTACATCAAATGGGGATTTCTCTACTCGGAGCGTTTGGGAGACAGTAAGGCAGAGACAAGCACCACACGCCTTAGGATCTCTTATTTGGCACAGGAGCATCCCTCTATCAGTTTCTTTTTTCTTATGGAGGGTCTTACACAACTGGATACCAATTGAGCTACGGATGAAGGAAAAAGGTTTTCAATTAGCTTCGAGATGTTTATGTTGCTCCTCAGAGGAATCTCTAATACATGTCCTATGGGAGAGTCCGGTAGTAAAACAGGTTTCAGAATTCTTTGCAAAATTCTTTCAAATCCATGTCTTGAATCCCAAACAGGTTTCTCAAATTTTATGGGCATGGAATTATTCTGGGGACTTTGTCAAAAAAGGTCATATCCGTATATTGCTTCCAATATTTATTTGCCGGTTCCTATGGTTAGAAAGAAATGATGCAAAGCACAGGCAGTCTGGTCTGTATCCTGCTCGAGTTATATGGCGAATTATGAAGCTATTGAGACAACTTTATGATGGTTCCCTTTTACAACATGGCAATGGAAAGGAGACACAGACATAGCAACCATGTGGGGTCAGCATTTTCAATCGAAGCGACGAGCAGCTCCTCATATTTTTTTCTGGAAAAAGCCTTCCATAGGTGAATACAAGTTGAATGTGGATGGCAGTTCACGGAACAGTCAACAAGCAGCTAGTGGTGGAGTGCTTCGAGATCACACAGGTAACCTTATTTTTGGTTTTTCTGAGAATATTGGTTCTTGTAATTCTTTACAGGCAGAATTGAGGGCTTTACTTCGAGGACTTCTTTTGTGCAAAGAACGCCACGTTGAAAAGCTGTGGATCGAAATGGATGCATTGGTGGCGATCCAACTAATTCGGAAGTCCCCAAAAGGATCTCATGACATAAGATATTTGCTAGAGTCCATAAGGCAATGTTTGAGCAACTTTTCCTACCGCATTTCACACATCTTTTGAGAAGGCAACCAAGCAGTAGATTTCCTATCAAATGAAGGACACAATCATTCAAACGTTTGTGTGTTCAATGAAACACAAGGTGAGTTGTATGGAATGCTCAAGTTAGACAGATTGAATTTACCTTATGTCCGTTTTTGATAACTGTAAAGGAGTAGTACTCCTCGTTTACATTTACTGTTATAAAATCCAAATTTGCTTAGTATCTCAATGTAATAGCAAGGAATATCCATCCTTCTGTAGCACCAAAAGTTATGCACTTAGGATGGCTATCCTTACTCTAGGTGCTTTTACGACTTTGCATTTTAGGCATGTAATGTTGGAGGTACGGTTTATGTCCCCCTCCTTTGTCCTTTGACCTTATAATTAATAAAATTTAACAGGATAGCTGGGCCCTGCGGAAAATTCCAGTATTAAAAAAAAAAAAATTTCAGGCTCTAATCTAGCTACATATGGCCTATAGGTATATCCCTATCCTATACGCAATTAAATTAATTTGATTATGTGCTATTCCAATTTTAGTTTACTCTAAACTCCCTTTCTCAAGTTTGTTTAGGTTCCTAAATCAATTTAATTGGTGATCAGGCAATTAAAAGCATTAAGAACAAATTGGAATAAACAATTCAATTCCCATTGAAAATAAGTAAGAAAGAGATTAAAAACTTAAACTACATGTGAGTTCAATTGCAATCCTAGAAAAAGAAAATTAGCTACCCATGATTGCAAAATCAAATAACATTGTATAAAATTCAACCATTGAAAGTAACAAGAAGAATAAAAGCTAAGGAACAAAATAATGATTGCTGTTTTGATCTTCAAGTTTCAGCCTCAACTCTTGACTTCTTGAATCTCCAAAGGTTGTCTCCTAGTGTTCTTTAAAAATATATTATTTATACTAACAAGCTTAACCTAAACTTCTTCAAGTTGACAAAGGTTTAATTGGGCTTAAAAACATAATGAGAGGCCTAAAAAATCACTTGACAGCCTTTACAAATTTCCATTCTCGGCGTAGTACATCCATTAAATTTTTGATGCAATTTCCTCTATCTTCAAAGTAGAAATGGGCACAGTTATCTTCATAAAAGTTGTATCTTTGTCTCTTAGCTTTCTAATGGTCTAAGAATCATAGCAATCTGAGTTCTGTAGCTCGAGATATGACTAAAATACTGAAGTACATGCAAGCAAACTTTTAGGTCTTTCAACACTTTACTTTCCAAAATTAAGCCCAATTACTTTAGCTCCTACCAAAAATATAAAATCTAATAAATATTAACAAAATTAAAAGAAATAACATAAAATTAAAATAACTCACTTAAAAATAAACTAAATATAAAAATATCTAAAAATTAAGTAAATCGTAATTAAAAACTGAAGACTTACCTAATATTTAATAACAAAATTGGAATAAAATAATTCTATAAAATAGAATTATTAGTGTGTCAATTAACTTCAGCTTTAACATGTCAAACTTTTTAAGCATATCTTGAGTGTATCTTTCTTGGCTGATGAAGATTCCTCTCTCATTTTGTTTAATTTGAAAACTAAGAAAGTACTTCAATTATCCCATCATGCTCATCTCAATTTCACCTTACTTTTCTTTAGCAAAGTTCTTGCATAAAGCATCATTAGTTGCACCAAACACAATGTCATCCACATATATTTGAACAATAATTAAATCATTCATGTATCTTTCGATAAATAATATAGTATCAATGCTACCTCTAACATAATCTTTTTCAACCAGAAATTTTGAAAGCCTCGCATACCAGGCTCTAGGAGCTTGTTTCAATCCATACAAGGCTTTATGGAGTTTGAAAACGGGGTCTGGTTTTTCATAATCTTCAAAACCCCATGGTTGTTCAACATACACTTCCTCTTGATGAATCCATTTAAAAAGGCACTTTTACATCCATTTGGTACAACTTAAAATTAATAAAACATGCAAAGGCTAGTAATAACATTATGGCTTCAATCCTAGCAACCGATGCAATGGTTTCATCGTAATCTATTCCTTTCTTTTGGTTATAACCTTGTCCTACCAATCTAGCTTTATTTCTAACTACATTTCCTTGTTCATCCACCTTGTTTCTAAACACCCATTGTCAAGCCTAGCCCTAAAATATACTTGCCATGTCATTCATGTGCTTGATAGAATGCTTGCATACTTGAAATACCTCGAAAAAGTCATCAAAAGTCGGTATTGTACTTACTGGTACAATTAAGTTGAATTAAGCCTCGAAATAGTTCAAATAGAGATTTTAAGATGAAATTGAGAATTTTAAAACCCCAGAATGATTTAATATGGTGATTCAGAGTTTGAGGACTAATTTGGAGTCAAATTGGAATTTTCATAACATAGGGGTAAAATGGTCATTTTGCCACCCGAGATTAAAATTGGAATGTTGGAAGAGGTTTTTGACCAAGATTGACTATCTGGAGCATAATATGAGTTTGAGAAGTGAAAAATTTTAATTTTGACATTTTTTCAAGGATAAGGGCAAAATAGTCATTTTGTCGCCCAAGGGCAAAATTGTAATTTTACACCACCCAACACTTGTCAAGCCCATGGATTTCATTTTATACCATGGATAATTATGTGTGATGGAGAGAAATTGCTTAATTATTAAGTATTTGCACATGGACCAATGGAATTGTGACAATGTAAATTTTTGTCCATTTAATATTTTCCTTTATAAACCCATTTAAACTTTAGCCATTTCATTTCTCTTGGCCGACCATAGCAAGAACAAAAGGGAGAAAAGAAAGAACAAACCCTAGAAGGAAGAATTTAAGGGGAAATCATTAGATTTCAAGGAAACAAGTGAGTAAAGGTGAAATTTCTTAATTCTAGCTAGTGATCTACATTTCCCATGCATTCTTTTGCATTTTTCATGGTTGAATCACATGATTTCATGAAGGATTCATGGCTGACCAAATTTAGAGAGAGAAGTTTTGATGTTTGATTTGATTAGATTTCAAGATATCTTTGTGTTTTTAGTTGTTTGGTGATGTGTAGTATGAAAAGCAAGATAGAAAAATTCATGTTCTTACATTACCTTCATTGGCCAAATTTCATAAAGAAAATATTGAAGATGAATCTTATGATATCCTATGTTATTTAGTTAGAATTTAATGAATTGTGGTGATGGAAACCGAAAATGATGATGTCTAGCATGAAAATCACAAATTCCACATTAAACCCTTAGTAGCTGAATTTCCCAAGTGAGGAATTGATAATGAATTTGATTGAATTTGTCAAGCCCGACCCTAAAATATCTGCCATGTCATGCATATAATTGACAGCATGTCTGCACATTAGAATATCTTTGAAAAGTAGATAAAAGTCAATGTTGTACCTAGAAATACAACTAAGTCGATTTATGCCTCAAACTAGTTAAAATAGGGAATTTAAAGTGAAATTGGGAATTTCATAATCCAGGGATTGCTTAAAATGGTAATTCGGAGTTCGAGGTCTAATTTGGAGTCAATTCGAAATTTTTGAAATCTAGGGGCAAAATGATAATTTTGCCACCCTAAATTTAAATTTGGTTGTTTGATTAAATTTTTAACCAAGATTGATCATTTGGAGTATAATATGAGGTTTGACAGTGAAAAGTTTTTGTTCCTGATATTTTCGAAGCATAGGGGTAAAACGGTAAATTTGCCACCCTGTGGGCAAAATGGTAATTTTTACCACCCAACACTTGCCAAATTTGTGGATTTTACTTATTTTGGGAATGGATAAATATGGCATAAAAATGTGGTGGAAAATTTAAGTGTAAAAGTCAAATGTTTAAATTATGGACCAATTATATTATGCCATGTGTCAAGCTTTATTATTATAATATTTAACTTAAAAAAAAATCAGCCCATAAAACCCCATTTCAACCCCCATGGCTGGCCAAAGGAAACAAAAGCAAGAGGAAAGGAAAAACAAAGAGAAAACAAACCCTAGGTGGAGAAAATCAAAAGGAAAGTGTGAAAATCTAAGAAATCAAGCAACGTAAAATGAAATTTCTTTATTTTTCCTTGAGACCTACAATACCCATGCTTTATTTTCTCATTTCCATGATTGAAGTGCATGTTTTCATGATGAATTAGTGGCTGGCCGAATGGGTATGGTGGGGATTTAATGTTGGAATTGGCTTGATTTTGAGGTATGTTAGTGTTTTCGGTTAGTTAATGATATGTAGTATGATAACAAGTGAAGAAAATCACAAAATCTTAGGTATTCTTCAATGGCTGAATGTCCCATGTTGTGTGTGGATGGTTGATTGATTTTGTTTCAAGAAAAATGGGTTAGAAAATGATGATTTATGGTGAGAAAATGGAATAGGAAAATTTTTAGTGATAATGCACTAATATGGTCGAATTTCCCATGAAGAAATGGGAAGGTAATTAAGCTGAATTTTAGGTTAATTGGCTTGTATTTGGTGATTTGAGGTATTAGAAAGGAAATGGAGCAATTCAAAGTTAAATTGGACACAATAGTCATTTAATCGGGTAATAGGCCGAATTAGGTCAACATCGCGTTTAGGCGATGTTCGGAGAAATTTGCATTTCATATCATGCATTAGTAGTCAAAATTAGTTTATTACAATTTAGGGATAATGTAGTAAATTTCTTGATTTTGCTACTATGTTAAGGTGGTGAGTCCTCTAATAAAGGCAAGGAAATTATGCCCGCGGATCGTTAGTCTGAGTACACTAAAATCCAAACTTCTGAAAATTGTGAGTAAGCTCACTATCACCTCAATTATCTAAAGTGGTTTATGCATGTTTTTGTGAATTTTATGAAAAAGGGATTAAAAAGATAAATTTTCATGTTTTATAACCAAATTTGTTTAAATGAATTTATTTCGTAAATTTCTTGAAATCTACCGTAATTTTGAAAAGAGAGTATTTGGAGACTGTTGATTTTTATATGATAAATCGTATTTTTATTAAATTGATATGGCTTATGAAAATGTGGGCATGATTGGCTGATTGGTTGTTGTGTTGGAAAATATATGCAATGTTGTTTGCCGTGCAGGCTAGTTAGTATTAAAATGGCCTAGTCATGCCGCTAAATTTTTTGATTTATTGGTGGGGTTTATGAGCTACTGCAGTAGGCGGGTTTCCATGGATCGAGCCTATTTAGAGGGGCACGGTAAACCCCTTGTAATATACCTCTGATGAGAGGCGCAGAGGGTAACTCCGAAGGTATGACAGAGTTCACCTCACGCCGAACCACCACGTAAGGGTGTACTCTGCTAACACCAAGGAATGACTGCATTTTCAAAATAAAAATATGTTTTATTGCTATATGGAATTCCTGAACAGCCTGGCGGTCTTGATAGGATGCCCCGGCCAAGGTATCCTCTAGAATGATTTTGGGCATGAGCCATGTTTTGATGAGATTCATAAGCCACTTGAATATTTTGGATGATTTGAAACTGTTGCTATGTTATGAACTATTTTACGATGAATTATTGTATTGTCTCATTTTACTCGCCTTTAGATATTTTAGGAGATATCTGTTTACTCACTGAGTTGTGAAAACTCACCACCTTCATTTCCAACATTTTAGGCCCAAACTAGTTTGTAGATAGTTGTGTTTGCTGAGGATGACAGTTGACCTTACAACCTTATCAACAGTAGGTTTTTGTCCTCTCTACTTTTGATTATTCTGGGGCCCATGTGTCACTGTAAATGAAATTGTATTCTCTAGTTTACTTTAGTATTGTATATAAAAATTTATTTTGCTTTTAGGTCATAAAAATTACTTATGCAGTGTTTTAAAAATATTGTTTTATAAGAAATTACAATATTTTATTATATTCTAATATTCACTATTTCATTTAAAATGAATGTTGTAATTAGCAAAACACATTTCTGACTTTGCAATACGTTTTTTCCGCTCATAAGCTTCACATTATTTGGATTCGAAATTTTTCGATGAAAATGACCGAAATGCCCCTGTGAGTGAAAAATCGTTTTCTGGTCATTCTGGTTCGGAACTGGCTGGTAATTATCTAAAATATGATGTTTGAAAGTTGATGCTCACAAGGAAGGTAAGGAAACTGGTACGATAGCCTTGCTGGGTTTCGATTGGTATTCAGGGTATGAATGCCTTTCGAGACGTCGGGCGGTTGTCATGGGCTCGATGGGAGTTCCGGGTCGTGACAATTAGATTTCAAGTGATTTGATTAGGAATGAATGATTTATGGTGTGAGAATCAAGCATGAAAAATTATATTGTTAGTGAACCCACCATGGTTGAATTTACAAGAGAGAATGTGAGAATGATTTTGCCATATTTCAAGTTATTTGATTTGTATTTAATGATTTGGAGTATTGGGAGAGAAATAGAATTATTTAGAATTGAATTGGATGTATTGGCCAATTAACCGGGTGATAAATCGAGTTAGGCCAATACCATTTTATTTAGATACACAATTGAATTTACGTAGAACACTATATTTAGATAGTTACTCGAGCATTTTGCATCCCATTTCATGCATAAATACAGAGCCCGAATGTGAGGCCTCGACCTTTATAGACCCCTAAATAGAAGTTGTCAAGCACAACCCTATAAAATATTTGCCATGTCATTCATGTGCTTGATAGAATGCTTGCATACTTGAAACACCTCGAAAAAATTTTCAAAGATCGGTATTGTACCAAGTGGTACAATTAAGTTGAATTGAGCTTCGAACTAGTCCAAATAGAGATTTTAAGATGACATTGAAAATTTTAAAACCCCAAAATGACTTAGTATGGTGATTCGAAGTTCGAGGACTAATTTGGAGTCAAATTGAAATTTTCATAAAGTAGAGGCAAAATGGTCATTTTGCCACCCGAGGTTAAGATTGGAATGTTTGATGAAATTTTGATTAAGATTGATCATTTGGAGTATAATTTGAGATTTGAAAGTGAAAAATCTTAATTTCGATATTTTCCTGAGCATAAAGGGTAAAATAGTGATTTTGCCACCCTAGGGCAAAATTGTAATTTTGCACCCCCAACACTTGTCAAGCCCATAAATTGCAGCCATTAGCATTTTACATCATGGATAATTGTAGGATTTTATGTGGTGGAGAATGAAAGCTTAATTATTAAGTTTGAAAAAAATAGGCCAATGGTAAGGTGACAAGTGTCAAGCTTTCATTTTTTTATTATTTTCCTTATAAATTAGCATAAAACCAGCCCATTTCTCTTCATTATGGTCTGCATCACCAAGGGAAAACAAGAAAAAGAAAGAACAAAACCCTAGATAACAAAATTCAAGGGGAAAATGTTGAATTTCAAGGAATCAAGTGACAAAAGGTAAGATTTTTCAATTCTAGCTTGTGATCTATCTTACCCAAGCATTCTTTTGCATTTTCCATGGTTGAATCACATGATTTCATGAAGGATTCATGGCTGACCCATTTTAGAAAGAGAAGATTTGCTGGTTTTTTTTGTTGGATTTCAAGGTATCTTAGTGTTTTTAGTTGTTATATGGTGTTAGGTGTAAAAATCAAGTAAGAAAAATCACTTGTCCTTCACCCACACACAAGGTCGAATTTCCTAGAGAGAATATTGATGATAAATCGTTTGATATTTAATGTTATTTAGTTAGGATCTAATGAATTGTGGTGATGGAAACCGAAAATGGTAATGTCTAGCATGAAAATCATAAATTTCACATTGAACCCTTAATAGCCGAATTTACCATGTGGAATATTGATGATGAATTTGATTGAATTTCAAATGATTTGGTTATGGATTAATAAATTATGGTGTGAGAATCAAGTATGGAAAATTTTAGTATTAGTGAACATTCAATGGTCGAATTTTCCAAGAGAAAATGTGAGGGTGATCTTGCTAAATTTTATGTAATTGACTTGTGTTTGATGAATTAGAAGTATTGGAAGAGAAATGGAGTTATTTGGAGTTAAATTGGACGTATTGGTCAATTAATCGGGTGACAGATCGAATTAAGTCAATACCGTATTTAGATAGTTACCCGAGGATTTTCATCCCAATTTATGCATTAATATAAAGTTTAAATTAGTTTTAATACGATTTAGCACCAATGTGGTAAATGGTTTGATTGTGCATTATGTCCAGGTGGTGAATCCTCCGATAGGGGCAAAGAAATTGTACCCGAGGATCAATAGTCAGAGTACTTCAAAACAATTCGAACTCCTAATACTGTGAGTGAACTTGCATTTCAAAATTGTTTTGGGAATGTGAATGTATTTGAACAAAATGTTTGAATGATTTTATCCAACTTTTCTTTAAAAAGAACGGGTACCATGGGAACAATCCTTTAGTGAAATACTTTTGTGATGTGGAACATGATTGTGATGAATCTATGTATCTCTATACGATACTGATATGTATTGTTAAGAAATATTTGTGAAATCAATGTAACCGTGCATGTGCGGAGTGGGTAGTGAACATGTAGGTTGAATGACAATGTTGTGATAATTATGACTGTGCATGTGCAGAATGGGTAGTGTACTTGTCGGTAATGATGTGCGAGTAGGGAGTGCACCAAAGTGGAGGAAGATAGTGTGGTGGATGTAATTGCACGTGATTTTATATATATATGTGTGTGTGTGTGTGAACTCGAGAACTCTCTATCTCATTGCAAATTGATTTGAATTGAGGAAAAATGGGTTTAAATATTAATTGGGTCTAAATTGTCTTATTCCAAATAAGTGCATCATGGCTTTCAACTTTCCTTGTTATTATTGCTTCTTCTTTTCTAATGTTCGCTCATTGAGTTTTGTACTCACTATTTTAAAAGTTCATATTTTCAGATCAGGAGATTATTGGATCCTAGATCAAGGAGTCCTAGTAGTTCATATCTTGGGTAGGTGTTTGGCATTCACTAGCAACCTTTTTTTTCTGTAGTATCTCCGCTGGAAGTCACGGGTCCTTTGGTTTGTGAATATGTTCGTGTAATGTGAATTAAAGAGTTACATGTCTAGAACAATATGTGAATATTTTAATCGATAATGCCATTGTGATTTGGCTATGTTCACACCCGATGAAATATGTGTGGATGCAATAGTAAATAAAACGTTAAGCAACATAAATTAGTTAGGCTTGTTTGGGCTTGGTGAGCTACGCTCATTGGGCCCATGCCTCGTATAATCAAGGAACCGCATAAATTCCCTATCTTATAAATCACTTTATTTCCTTACTATGACTATGAAATGTGTTTAATAACAAGTGTTTACTCTTGTCTAGGTAAGAATGCCACCTAAGACACGGGCCACCTCAAGATGGATGGGGGAGCAAGATGCCCCCACTGAGATGATTGATAGGCCATGGGTATCCACCTTTAAGGGGCGAGGTAGACGTGGCAGGGCCACTAGGCTAGTGAGCAAATACACTTGTGAGTAAAAGAGATGAGGGACAGCTTCTAGGTGAGGCAAATAGGCCACCAATTAGGGGCATTATTGTTGAGGATCTAGCAACAGGTCTACAGGGAGTTAATCGGGTTGTAGAGATGATGGCAGCCCGTATGGATGATTTACAGAAAGTATTCGAGGGGAGACATGTAGCGCAAGCATACCCTAGTTCACAAGGCCAGACCGACCGCCAACCTCTAAAGAGTGAAAGAGGTCAGGTAGAGGTTTCACTTACTGACTTTCTAAAGCTTAAGCCTCCATCGTTTACTGGGTCGGATGCATCGAAAAAACCCCAGGTTTTTTTCGATAAGATGGAAAAGATTTGTAATGTCATAGGGTGTTCTAGCGTTAGATCAATAGAGCTAACAGCTTTTCAATTAGAGGATGTAGCACAAGAATGGTATGACTCTTTGTGGAAGGGTAGGCCGACAGATGTTGCATCGCTGACTTGGAATGAATTTAGTATAGCTTTCTTAGATCGATTTTTATCACATAGTGTACGAAATGCCAGAGCGAAAGAGTTTGAGACGTTGGTGCAGACTCCGAGTAGGACAGTGTCGGAGTATGATATAAAATGCACACAGCTGTCTTGATATACATCTTATTTAATGTCCACAGAGGAGATGAAGATCCAAAGGTTTGTGGATGGGTTGGTGGAACCATTGTTCAAGGCTGTGGCTTTTCGAGATTTCAATACCTACTCTATGACAGTGGATTGTGCTCAACGAATTGAAATGAGGACCAGTGAGAGTAGGGCCGTAAGAGATAGAGTAAAAAAGGCCAAGATAGAGGATTATCAAGGTCGTAGAGATTTCGACAGTGGGATTTCATTTTCTAGCCGTCAAGGCCCACATAGGGAATTGAGGTTACCCTAACGAGGGAGTGATGTGGTGAGTGCCAGCGTTAGGTAAGGGCAGAAAACTTATAGTAAAAGGAGGCAATAACAAGATTCAAGGTAGAGTAGTTAGGCTATTCTTTCTTGTGATAATTGTGGAAGACGACACAAAGGACGATGCTATCTTCCTATAAGAACTTGTTTTAGTTATGGCCAGCCTAGACATATTTGGAGGAACTACCCGATGGCTCAACAACTACAAGGTTCTGTTCACGGTTATACTCAGTCAACTTTATTTGCTCCTTCGGCAGTTATCTCAACTGGCCAAGAGGCTAGTGGGACAAGAGATAGAGGTGCTGGTGTTTCCTCTCAGGGTAAACCATCTGGGTCTGGATGTCAAAGTATTACAGGAAGAGGCCAAGCGAGGGTATATGCTTTAACTCCCTAAGAGGCTCAAACGTCCAATGCAGTGGTCTCAAGTACTCTTTCCATTTATAATATGGATGCTCGAGTGTGGTTTGACCCTGGTGTTACCCTTTCTTTTATTTCTCCATGCTTTGCACTTCGATTGGGTAAAGAATATGTTAGGAGAGAAGAACAACTAGTGGTGTCTACTCTTTTAAAGGAGGCATTTGTGGCTGAATGAGAATATAAGTCTTGCGTAGTTCGAATCAAGGATAAGAACACCTTAGTGAATTTGGTGGTGTTAGACACCTTGGATTTTGACGTGATATTGGGAATGGACTAGCTATCACCTTGCCATGCCAGTGTATACTGCTACCATAAGTTAGTGAGATTTGATTTCCCGAATGAGCCATCATTTAGCATTCATGGGGATAAAAGCAATGCTCCAACCAATTTGACATCAGCCATATCTATCAGAAGGTTGTTAAGACGGGGTTTTCAAGGTTACTTGGCTGTTCTGAAGGATACACAAGCGAAGGTTGGAGATATAAGTCAAATGTCGGTAGTGAACGAGTTTGTATATGTATTTCTTGAGGAACTACCAGGTTTACCTCCAAAATGAGAGATTGAATTCTGTATAGATTTGATTCTTGATACTAGACCCATATCCACACCCCCGTATCAGATGGCATCGGCAGAGCTTAAGGAGCTTAAGGATCAGTTGGAAGATCTGCTAGATAAAGGTCTCATTCGCCCTAGTGTTTCACCATAGGGAGCACCGATGCTATTTGTAAAGAAAAAATATGGGTCACTTAGATTATGCACTGACTACCGAGAACTTAATAAGGTAACGATGAAGAATAAGTACCCTCTCCCAAGAATAGATGACATGTTTGATCAACTACAAAGAGCACAATGTTTCTTTAAGATAGATCTGCGATCTGGGTATCATCAATTGAGGATCCGAAATGAAGACATACCCAAGATGGCATTTCGAACAAGATATGGACATTATGAGTTCTTGGTGATGTCGTTTGGGCTTACTAATGCCCATGCGGCCTTTATGCATTTGATGAACCGAGTGTTCAAGCCCTATTTGGACAAGTTTGCAGCGGTGTTCATTGATGATATCTTGATTTACTCGAGGAGTCGAAAGAAGCACAAGCAACATTTTAAAATAGTGCTCCAAACTTTGAGAGAACATCGATTATACGCCAAGTTCTCTAAATGTGAGTTCTGGCTTGAAAGTGTTACATTATTGGGACATGTGGTATCTAAGGATCGGGTACAAGTTGATCCGAATAAAGTCGAGGCAGTGGAAAGGTGGCCAAGGCCAATATCAGTTACAAAGATTAGAAACTTTCTAGGTTTGACAAGATACTATCGTCGCTTCGTCAAGGATTTCTCAAGAATAGCTGCCCCTCTGACCAAGCTGAGACATAAAGATACAAAATTTAAATGGTCAAATGCTTGTGAGGATAGCTTTGAGAAACTTAAGGCATATCTCACCATAGCTCTAGTGTTAAGCTTACCACAAGGCACAGGAGGTTATACAGTATTTTGCAATGCATCGTTGGTTGGTTTAGGATGTGTGTCAATGCAACATGGGAAGGTGATCGTGTATGCATCAAGACAACTTAAAAGGCATGAGCAGAATTACCCTGCACACGATTTGGAGATGGCAACAATCGTGTTTGCCTTAAAAATATGGAGACATTACTTGTATGGTGAAACTTGCAAAATATATACAGACCGTAAATGTCTAAAATATATATTTCAGCAAAAGGATCTTAACTTGCGGCAATGAAGGTGGATGGAGTTGTTAAAAGATTATGATTGTACTATTCTTTACCATTCTTGTAAGGTAAATGTAGTGGCAGATGCCTTGAGTAGAAAATCAATGGGGAGTTGGCACATATCTCTACAGACATGAGACTTTTGATTAAGGAGATGCATAGCTTGGGAGACATGGGTGTGCATTTGGAAGTTCCCGAGGTAGATGCATTGCTAGCACATTTTACAGTGAGGCTTGTGCTAATGGACCGAATTAAAGAAGCGCAAAGTAAAGATGAGTTCGTAGCTAAGACTTTAGAAGATCCTTAGGGAAAAAAAAGAAAATATGTTTACCAAAGGCACAGATGGAGTGTTGAGATATGGAACTAGGCTTTATGTGCCGGATAGTGATGGATTAAGGAGAGAGATATTGGAGGAGGAGCATATGGCAACCTATGTGGTACATCTAGGAGCTACAAAGATGTATCAAGATTTAAAGGAAGTGTATTGGTGGGAAGGACTTAAGAAAAATGTGGCTGAGTTTGTCTCCAAGTGCCTAGTGTGTCAACAAGTTAAAGTAGAGCACCAAAAGCCTGCAGGATTACTACAGCCGTTACTAGTGCCCGAATGGAAATGGGAACATATTGCAATGGACTATGTAACAGGTTTCCTCAAACTAGTGGGGGTTATGACTCGATTTGTGTCATAGTGGATCAGTTAACGAAATCAGCTCATTTTCTTTCAATTAAAACTATATACGGGGCTACCCAGTATGCCCAGGTTTATGTAGACGAGATAATACTGTTGCACGACACTCTTGTTTCTACAGTGTCGGATAGAGGGACACAGTTCACTAGTAGATTTTGGGAAAAGTTGCAGGAAGCGTTGGGCACTAAGTTGGATTTTAGCACGATTTTCATCCCCAAACTGATCGATAGTCTGAACGGACAATACAGACATTGGAAGATATGTTGAGGGCATGTGTAATAGACCTTGGAGTCAAATGGGATTAGTATCTACCCTTAGTGGAGTTTGCTTACAATAACAGTTTCCAAACTAGCATCCAAATGGCACCATATGAATCATTATATGGAAGGAGGCGCAAGTCACCCATTGGATGGCTAGAGGTGGGGGAAAGAAAACTTTTGGGGCCTGAGTTGGTGCAGGACGCCACCGATAAAATACGTATGATTCGCCAGAGGATGTTTACAGCACTAAGTAGACAAAAGTCCTAAGCGAATAACCGACAGAGAGACTTGGAGTTTCGAGTGGGAGACGATGTATTTTTAAAGGTCTCACCAACCAAAGGGGTAATGAGGTTTGGCAAGAAAGGAAAATTAAGTCCTCAGTATATAGGACCCTTCGAGATCTTATAGAGGGTCGAAACAGTGGCATATCGATTGGCTTTACCGCCAGACCTTTCTAATATTCACCTCGTGTTCCATGTGTCGATGTTGAGGAAGTATAATCCGGATCCTTCTCATGTAATACAATATGAAACCATTCAGTTGCAAGATGATTTGACTTATGAGGAACAACCGATAGCTATTCTTGATAGGCAAGTCAAAAAGCTCCGATCAAAGGATGTGGCCTCAATAAAAGTGTTGTGGGGGAATCACACTAGTGAAGAGGTAACGTGGGAAGCTGAAAAGGAGATGTGGACAAAGTATCCACACCTCTTTGATACATAAAGGTAAGTTACCTTACAGTTGGATTTAAATTCGGGGACCAAATTTCTATTAATGGAGGAGAATGTGAGATCTTATCAAGCCCAACATTATAAAATATTTGCCATGTCGTTCATGTGCTTGACAACATGCTTGCATACTTGAATACCTCAAAAAAATTGTTGAAAATCGATAGTGTACCTAGTAGTACAACTAAGTTGAATTAAGCCTCGAACTAGTCCACATAGAGATTTTAAGATGAAATTGAGAATTTTAAAACCCCAAAATGCCTCAGTATGGTGATTCGGAGTTCGAGGATTAATTGAGAGTCAAATTGGAATTTTCATAACGTAAGGGCAAAATGGTCATTTTGCCACTCAAGGTTAAAATTGGAATGTTGGAAGAAGTTTTTGACCAAGATTGACTATTTAGAACATAATTTGAGTTTGAGAAGTGAAAAATTTTAATTTTGACATTTTTCCGAGCATAGGGGCAAAATAGTCATTTTACCGCCTAAGGGTAAAATTGTAATTTTACACCACCCAACACATGTCCAGCACATGAATTTCACCCATTATCATCATGGATAATTGAGGAAATTTTAAGTGGTGGAGAAAGAATACTTAATGAGTAAGTATGACACATGCACCAATTGCATGGTGACATGTGTCAAATTTTCATCCATGCATACTTGGCTTTAAAAATCAGCCCATAACCCTCCCATATCACTCTCATATGGTCAGCCAACTCAAGGAAGAAAGGAAAAAGAAAGAACAAAAACCCTAGAGTGAAAATTTCAAGAGAAAATCACTAGATTTCAAGGAATCAAGCAATCAAAGGTGAAATTTCTTAATTCTAGCTTGTGATCTACCTTTCCTATGCATTATTTTTCAATTTTCATGGTTTAGAACCAAGTTTGCATGAAGGATTCATGGCTGATCGAATATGTAGAGAGAGGATTTGATGGTGGATTTGATTAGATTTTAAGATATTTGAGTGTTTTTAGTTGTTTGGTGATGTGTAGTATGAAAAGCAAGCAAGAAAAATTTATGTTCTTACATCACCTCATTGGCCAAATCTGCCCTATGGAATATTAATGATGAATTTGATTGAATTTCAAGTGATTTGATTAGGAATGAATAATTTATGGTGTAAAAACCAATCATGAAAATCATAGTGTTCATGCACTCACCATGGCTAAATTTTCCAAGAGAAAATGTGAGGATGATTTTGCCACATTTTAAGTTATTTAAATTGTGTTTAGTGATTTGGAGTATTGGGAGAGAAATGGAATTGTTTGAAGATGAATTGGACGTATTGGCCAATTAATCGGGTGATAGATCGGATTAGGCCAATACAATTTTATTTAGGTACACAATTGAAGTTATATTGAACACCGTATTTAGATGGTTACCTGCGTATTTTGTCAAGCCCAACTCTAAAATATCTATCATGTCATTCATATAATTGACATCACGCCTACATATTTGAATATCTCGAAAAAATAGATAAAAGTAAGTATTGTACCCAGAAGTACAATTAAGTTGATTTATGCCTCGAACTAGTTAAATAGGGATTTTAAGATGAAATTGAGATTTTCAAATTCCAGAAATGACTTAAAATAGTGATTTGGAGTTCGAGAGCTGATTTGGAGTCAATCGAGAATGTTGACCACTTAGGGGCAAAATGATAATTTTGCCACCTAAAGTGGAAATTTGGATGTTTGATGAAATTTTTAACCAAGATTGATCATTTGGAGTGTAATATGAGGTTTAGCAGTGAAAAATTTTAACTCCCGGTATTTTAGGAGCATAAGGGCAAAACGGTAATTTTACCATCCCGGGGGCAAAATTGCAATTTTCACCACCCAACACTTGTTAAATTTATGGATTTTATTCATTTTTGGTGTGGATAAATATGACATTTTATGTGGTTGTGAATTAAAGTTTAAAAGATAATTATTTAAAGTATGGACCAATGAAATCATGACACATGTCAAGTCTTGATTACTTTAATATCTAACTTGAAAAATCAGCCCATAATGCTCCATTTCATTCTCAATATTTGGCCAAACAAGAGGGAAAGGAAAATCAAGGAAGAACAAAACTCTAGGAGGAGAAATTCAAAGGGAAAGTGTGAAAATTCAAGGAATCAAGCAAGATAAGGTAAATTTTCTTTATTTTTACTTGAGATCTACATTACCCATGCTTTATTTTCTGATTTTCATGGCTGAAATCAAAGTTTGCAAATGGGAATTATGGCTGACCGTACATGGGGGAAGAGTTTTTATGCTTGAATTTAGTTAGATTTCTTGCTAGATTAGTGTTTTTGGTTAGTTAGTGATGTGTAGTATGAAAACAAGTGAAGAAAATCACAATATCCTTGGAAACCCATCTTGGCCGAATCTCACATGTAGAGTATTGATGGTGGATTGATTTTGTTTCAAGTGAAATGGGTTAAGAAATGATGAATTATGGTATAGAAATTAAATAGGAAAAATTGTAGCATTAATGCACCACCATGGCCGAATTTCCCATTAAGAAATGTGAAGATGGTTGTCAAGCCCAGCCCTAAAATATTTGTCATGTTATACATGTGACTGATAAAGTGATTGTATATTTGAACAGTTGGAAAAGTATTTAAAAGTCGGTATTATAACTAGAAGTACTATTGAGATTATTTCAACCTCGAACAAGTTCTAATAAGGATTTTAAGAGTGAAATTGGAGATTTCACAGTCCAGGGATGACTCAAAATGTTAATTCGGAGTTTGAGGTCCGATTTGGGGTCAATTTGAAATTTTTGAAATTTAAGGGTAAAATGGTCATTTTGTCACGAAAAATTTAAATTTGGTTATTTGATGAAAATTTTGACCAAGATTAATCATTTGAAGTATAATATGATCATTTGAAGCAGGATTTGAGGTTTAGAAGTGAAAAAAATTTTAATTTCGATATAATTTGGAGTATAGGGGTAAAATGATAATTTTGCCACCCCGAGGGCAAATCGATAATTTTGCACCCCCAGAGCATTTTTTAAGCACATGGTCTTCACCCATCAGCAATTTTGACCCTTGAATAATGTGTGGTGGAGATTTAAAGCTTAAAAGATAAGAGTTTAAAAAAATAGACCAATCATGGAATGCCATGTGGAAAATTTAAATTATTATATTATTTAACTATAAAAATCAGCCCACACCACCATTTCTCTCTCTTAAGGATCGGCCTTGGCAAGAAAACAAAGGGGAAAAGAAGAAGAAACCCTAGGTGGAAAGAAATTCAAGAGAAAAGTGTGGATTTTCAAGGAAAATAAGTGAAAAGGTAAGATTTCTCCAATTAAGCTTGAGATTTATTTTTCCCATGCATTTTCCCTTAATTTCCATGGTTGAAAAGCATGCTTTTATGGTAAATTCATGACTGGTCAAAATTGGTATGGAGAGAGAATGATCTTGGATTAGTTTGATTTTGAGTTATGTTAGTGAATTTAGTTAGTTTAGCATGTTAGTAAGCAAAACAACAAGAAAAAAATTGATTCTCCTCAGTGTTATTCAAAGGTCGAACCTTGCTTGGAGTGTGGTAGTAATGGATTGATTTTTATTTCAAGGGAATTAGTTAGAAAATGAAAAATTATAGAGAGAAAATTTAATAGGAAAAATTTTGGTATTAGTGCACCATTTTGGTCGAATTTTCCAAGAAGGAATATGAATGTGGCTTTTCTAAAGTTTAAGGTATTTAGCTTGACATTGGTGATTTGAATCATTAGAAAAGAAATCAATTTGTCAGGTAAAAGACAGAAATGGGCCAATGCGATGTTTAGGCAAAATTTAGACATTTTTCATTTCATATCATGCATATATATCGAGCCTGAAATAGCTTATGACTGTTAGACACCATTTAATTGGAATATGTGTCATGGATTATGGCTAGGTGGTGAGCCGTTGGATACAGGTAAATGACTGTACCCGCGGACTGGAAATAGGAGTATTTCTACTCCTAATATTGTGAGTGGACAATTTATCGTCTTAAATATCTAGAGTAATTATACTTGTTTGATGCTTTTATTGAATGGTGAATTTAAATTATAAAATATTAGGTTTTCCAATTAAAATGTCTTTTAATAAAAATTAGATTTATACTAGTTTTGAAATCAAATATTGTTTTGGGAAAATTGAGTATATGGAGACTGTGTTGAAATTGTGATTTTATATGTTATTGAAATTGTGGCTTATGACACTATGGCAGCATGATGACTAAATTTTTGGGGTTGGCATGGAATATATGAACAGTTATGGTTTGGTTTTAGTAGACTGGATAAAATTTTATTCGCCATATTATGCTACTGAAAATTTTATGGGTCTGGTGGCATACGAAACAGTCACTGCAGTGATGGGGGTTTTTGTGGATTGCCTATGAGAGGGGCACGGTAACCCAATTATATACTTACCTCCAGGGGGAGATGTTGGGTGAAGTATCTCCTGAGGTAGGATTTGAGTGCACCTCACGTTCGGACCATCACGTGAGAGTGAGACTCAGCCAACGCTAAGGAACGACTGGGTGTCAGAGGTGAAAACATGGTTATGGATATGGGACATTTAACAGCCTTGGCGGTCTCAGTGGGATACCTTGACGAAGGTACCTGCGAGAATGATTCTGGCAGGGGCCAAGTTTAAGAAATTCATAAGCCGGGAAGTTTTAATGAAAAGAAATTGTTTGGCATGGATTGAAACAAATTTTGAGTTATGGATATTATTGAGATATAACGTTTTTATATTGTCTCCGTCTACTCGGCTTTAAATGCTTTTGATGGTAATTGTTTACTCACTGGGATTATGTAATCTCACCCCTATTCCTATCCATTTTTCAAGCTCAGGACAATTTGTTGATAATCGATTAAGACGAGAATTAATCTCAGAGTTGCATCCTAGAAAGTAAGAGTTCACAATCCTATGTCTCCGTAGTCAATTAGGGGCCCACATGTCACTATAAAGGAAACTTCATACTCTGGTTATCTATAGCATTGTATGAAAGAATTTATTTTGCTTTTACACTGTAAAAATGATTTACGGATATTTCTATAAATATTGTTTTATAAGAAAAGGAAATATTTTATTAAATATTTTTATTTTAATCAACTAGTTATAATTTCTTCTAAAATGATAGTTTTAGACATTTAAAATTATTTTTAGTTACGAAATATGAGTTTTCCACTCACGTACTACATTTTGGTCAAGTTCAAAATTTTTGAAAAAAAATGACCAAAATACGCTTGTGAGGTGAAAATTATTTTTTCACTGTTTCAAGCAGGAAAAAGTTTAAAAGAGAAAGGATGTTTGGCGACGATTGCTCACAAGAGAGGTAAGAAAGCTGATACAAAAGCCTTGCGAGGTTTCGGTCGGTGTTCGAGGTATGAATACCTATCGAGATTTCGCGATAGTTGTCACGGGCTCGATGGGGAGTTCCGGGTCGTGACAATTGTTTTGCTGAATTTTAGGTTATTTTACTTGTGTTTGGTGATTTGAAGTATTGGAAACGAAATGGAGCTATTTGGAGCTAAATTGGATGCGTTGGCCAATTAAACGGCTGAAAGACCAAAGTAGGCCAACACTGCGTTTAGACAATATCCGGGCAAATTGCATTTCATATCATGCATTGGTAGTCTAAATTAATTTATTACGGTTTAGTACCAATGTAGTAAATTTCTTGATTGTGCAATATGTTTAGGTAGTTAATCCTCTGACAAAGGCAAGAAAATTGTACCCGAGGATTTATAGTCGAAGTACCCGAATTTGGTTTTCGAAAACAGTGAGTAAACTTACTATCGTCTTAAATATCTAGAGTAATTTTATTCAATGTGGTGATTTGGTGAGAAAAATGATTTTTAAATGGTGAATTGTTTGGTTTATGAGAAAAATGTGAATTTATAAAATAAATTAGATTTTTATAAATTGAATTGAAAATTGGATAACTGATTTGAAATTAGAGTAATTGGAGACCACATGTTTTATTGTGTATTATGATTTGAATCAAATGGCTTATGATATTATGGCATGCTTGACTAAATTTATAATTGTATTGAAAAATGTGAACTATCTACTTTGCACTGATAAATTGCTTAGCAATGAAATTGTCAAGTCATGCTATTGAAACTTTTGTTTAATTGGTGGAATATTAACTACTGCAGTAGATGGGTTTCCGTGGACTAGCCTATTTAGAGGTGACACAATAAAACCCACTATATATCTTTATCTCAGTTGTAGAGGCGTAAAGGGTTGTCCTGAGGTATGACAGAGTTCACTTCACACCAAACCACCACGTTAAGGCGAACTCAGCCAACGCCAAGGAACAGCTGCGTTTCCAAATGCAAAAAATGTGTTTTATGCATATATGAAACTTTTATAGCCTTGGCGGACTCGGTCAGACTCTGATGACGATCAAGTGTCCTCGAGTATTGGCTTTGGTATAAGCAAAGTTTTCAAGAAAATCATAAGCCTTATTAATTGTTTGGACAAAACACAATTATTTATATAGATTGGGATAAATCTTTATGTTATGAAATCTATTGTGATGGGAAGATTTCATTATCTCTATTTACTCGATTTTAGATATTTTAGGTGGTATTTGTTTACTCACTGGGATTTTATAATCTCACCACTCTTCTTTCCACCCCTTTCAGGCTCAGAATAGTTGTAGATAACTGAGTTACCAAGGACTACAGTTGGCCTTGCAACCTTTCCAACAGTAGGTTCATTGTCTTCTCTACTTTTGATTATTCGAGGGCCCACGTGTCACTGTAAATGAAATTGTGTACTCTGGTTAACTTTAGTATTGTATGTAAGAATTTATTTTACTTTTACGTCCCAAAAATGGTTTACCGATAACTCTATAAAAATTGTTTTAAAAGAAAATAGAATATTTTCTTGAATATTTTTATTATATTCAAATAGTTATAATTTTAATATAAAAGAACGTTTTAGACATCTAAATTTATTTTTAATTGTGACACATGTGTTTTCCACTCATCTGCTACATCTTTAGTCGGATTTCAAAATTTTGTGGAAAAATGACCAAAATGCCCTTATGAGGCGAAAATTATTTTTCCATTGTTTTGAGTTGGAAAAAGATTAAAATCCCTTAAGGCATGATGTTTGGCAATGATTGCTCACATGGGAGGTAAGAAAACTGATACAAAAGCCTTGCAAGGTTTCGGTTGGTATTCGGGGTATGAATTCCTATCGAGACGTCGCGACGGTTGTCACGAGCTCGATGGGAGTTTCGAGTCTTGACATATTTCACATCCCATCTCATGCATTCATACAAAGCTTAAATTCGTTTTATAACGGTTTAGCAAAAATGCAACAAATTGCTTATTGTGCATTGTGTATAGGTGGTGAGCCCTCTAACAAGGGAAAAGGCATTATGCCAGAGGACCAAGAATAGGAGCATTTCGAACTCCTGATACTGTGAGTGAACTTGCATTTCAAACTGATTTGAGAATTTTAATTAAGTTGAGATGCAATGCTTGAATGATTTATATACAACTTCTTATTTAAAAATGAGTCATGGGAACAAGCCTTTGACAATTATTTTAATGTTATGAGTGTGTACATTGTGTAAAGAAAATGAATACATGCTCATTTATTGTGTTGATAATGATATGAATGAATGGTAATGTGTATTAATGACTAGGAGATTGTGCGAGTAAGGAGTGCACACATGGTCATGTTGCTATTTACAAGTGGGGGATGTACACATGATGACCAGGGGATGTGTGAGTAGGGAGTGCACGCATCGTCTTATTGCTTGGTACGAGTTGGGGGTGCACCAGTGTTGAGGAAAAAATGTGGTGGTGTATGTAATTACACGTGATTATATATATATATATATGCATGATATAATGCGCATGATGGAAAAATGTGATTGTATGGTATGTGAACCTTGAGAAATTCTCCTTTATTGCAAATTGATTTAAATTGAAGAAAAAGGGTTTTTAATGTTAATTGAATCTAAATTGTCTTGTTCCAAATCAATGCATCATGGTTCTCAACTTTCCCTGATTTATCGTTTGTTTCCTTCTAATGTTCGCTCACTGAGTTTTATACTCACCGTTTTAAAAATTTAATGTTTTCAGATCAGGAGACTGTTGGATCCCAGGTCAAGGAGTCCCCGTAATTCGTCTCTTGGGTAGGTGCTTGGCATTCAATAGCTACCCTTTTACTGTAGTTTTCTCCACTAGAAGTCACAGGTCTTTTTTGTTTTGTGAGTATGTTCATGTAATGTAAATTACTGAGTTACATGTCTTGAACAGTATATGTATATTTTAATCGATAATGCCATCATGAGTTGGCTATGTTCACACCCGTTGACTACGTATGGACGCATTAGATGATAAGACGTTAAGTAATATGAATAGGATAGGCTTGCTTGGGCTTGGTGAGATACGTTCATTGGGCCCATGCGTCGGTCATGGTCCGTAAATTAGGCTATAACAATTATCCATCTTTATTTAAAAATAATTAATAATAAATAAAAGAGCGCTAGTCAAACACAAAGTCTACTTTTAACAACAAGGATGTCTAGACTCATTTTGTAAGAATCCTCCTAGCATTATCTTAATTTAAGACAACTTTTGTCTTTAATTAAAAAAAAATATGTTATCTTGTCTAAATTGAGACAAATATATTTTCTTGTCTAGATTAAGACAAAACATATTTTTCTTGTCTTAAATTAAGACAAACATATTTTCTTGTCTAAATTAAGACATATATGCTTTGTCACAACCCGGAACTCCCATTGAGCCCGTGACAACCGCCGCGATGTCTCGATAGACATTCCTACTCTGAATGCCAACCGAAACCTCTCAAGGCTTAACATCAGTTTTCTCACCTCTCCTATGAGTAATAGTTGCCGAATATCATGTTTTAAAGGATTATAAGCCATTTCCAAACCAAAACAATCATAAAATAATTTCTGTCTCACAGTAGCATTTTGGCCATTTTTCTCTGAAAATTTCGAACCCAGCTAAATATGTAGTATATAAGTGACAAACACATATTTCGTAATCAAAAATAGGTTTTGCTATCTAAAACATTCATTTCAAGTGAAATTGTAGTTATTAGAATATAATAAAAATATTTAATAAAATACTCCATTTTCTTGTAAAATAATATTTTTAGAACTCTGTGTAAATAATTTTTATAGCGTAAAAGCAAAATATATTCATGCATACAGTAATAAAGATAACCAGAGTATGTAATTTAATTTACAATGACATGTGGGCCCCCAAAATGACAAAAATGAACTAAGGCTGTGAACTTACGGTTTTTGAAGATGCAACACCAACTGTAGCCCTCAATGAAATCAGCTATCTACAGACTATCCTGAGTCTGAAATGGGTGGAAAGGAGGGTGGTGAGATTATATAATCCCAGTAAGTAAACAAATATCATCTAAAACATCTAAAGCTGAGTAAATCGAGACAGTTAAAATAGGTTAGCATAAAATGATTCATAGCATTTCGAACTCATTTCAATCAGATAAAATAGATTCATTCCACTCGAATAATCAACAAGGCTTATGATTTCCTGAAAACTTGGCTCATGCCAAAACTAATACTCGATGATGCCTTGCACAGGGGCATCCAACTGAGTCCGCCAAGGCTGTTAAAATTTAATATATGCATAAAACACATTTTTGCGTTTGAAAGCACAACCGTTTCTTGGCATTAGCTGAGTCTCACTCTCACGTGGTGGTTCGGCGTGAAGTGCACTTAAACCTCACCTCAAGAGATTCCCTACACGTCTCTCCAACCGAGGTAAGAACATAATCGGGTACTGTGCCCCTCTATTAGGCTGGTCCACGGAACCCGCCACTGCAGTGACCACCTAATCCCACCATATCAATAAAAGCTCAACAGCATGACATGGCTGTTGGTCCCAAATATAAATGCTAGAGGAAGGGTGAATAGCACTATCTCTGCTCTTTTGCAAGATTGAGACTTGATCTCAAAACAAAGAAAGCAAAACTAGAGAGACAATAGAGAAAGTATTTATAGTGGTTCGGTCCAAGACCTACATCCACTACCTTGATTATCCAACCAAGAATTTTCAAACCAAACACTAAAACGGTGAAATTCACAAGCTTCCACCAAGCATTTACAATGGCTTTTCCAAGGCTTAGCCACAACCTTTACACTAGTTTTTCACGGGCTCAACTAAAACCCCAATGTGGTTTTTTCAAGGCTCAACCACAACCTATCACTAGTTCTTCACGGGCTAAACTAGAACACCAATGTGGTTTTTCAAGGCTTAACCACAACCTATACAATAGTTTTTCACGGGCTCAACCAAAACCCAACACTCAACTTTTCAAGGCTAAGTTGGAACCTACAAGCATTCAAGCAAACCTTGCTTGAAGCACTTAGAGTGAAACCCTCACTCCAAGAACTCAAAGATGAGAAGAGAAAGTACCTATTGATTAAACGATTGATCTAGGTGGTACAGGTTTAAGTGCTAAACATGAATACAAAGGATAGACTTTTAAGTGTAGTGAAGAGTACAAAGGATTTGCAAGCTTTCTACTCTTTCTTGGCTTGAATATGATGGACTCTTTGTTAATGAAGCCAAAAGTTAGTTCCTTGGCATTTGAAGATCTTTTATAGTTGGAGAGGCTTATCTGATGGCTGTTGGGACATTTATGACTGTTAGAAACAGTTTGGGGAAGATTCTAGCCGTCATTCTATCTTGTAGTGGCCTGGTGGATGTTCCAGACAAAGAGCACTTAGTCGACTAAAATTTTTTCCTTGGTCGACTAAGTTGGTTCTGTTTTAGACGCAGATTCCAGAGAGCATTTAGTCGACTAACCCATTTTCTGGATCGAATAACTTGATTTTGTTTCTCACTAAGCTTCAGCCTTCCACTTCTCCACTTTGACCTTTGTTCAACCAATGATCTTTCTTGTCATATCAGGGGACTTCCTTCATAATAATCATCCTTGTTCTTTATCCAAATCACATATTTAAGAGCTCATTAGGAAGATTGATTTATTGTTTTTTTGTAGATATTTCCCCTGCACACTTAAGTAAAATATTAGACACAAATGACATGGGAATGTTTTATTATCATCAAAAACTAATAGAGCCAACAATCTACCCTTTTTTTATGATGACAAAACATCCCTTAGTTAACAACATGGTGTCTTTTTAACTCTTTTTTAGTTTCTGCAGAAAATGAGGATTGCTCCCCCTAAGTGTGTGTTTTTTTCATCCATTCCAGCAAGTTCTTATCCTTGCTAATGTCATTCTTGTTTAAGTCAGAAAATGTTCATAAATGCAGATTTAAGAGCAAATGACATGTTGATAGATTTTATCAGTTTTCTATTTTTGCATAATTTTGTCAATTGCTTGTAATTTCCATATTTCATCATGTTAGTTCCAGATTTCATTCAAACCATCAATTTTTCTGCAAACTCTTTATGAATCATTATCCATATGTACTCAAACACATATTCAACTTTGCATTATCATGTCAGAATTGGTCTATCAACATAAAAACTCAATATCAGCATAATATCAAAAAATTACAGTAGGATTTCATAGATTTCAGCAGAAAATTTGCAGCAATGCTTCACAATGCCATAAATATCATTTTCAGAGTTCAAGAATCATAGATAAATGTCCACAAGCATATATCATACATCCATAAAGTCAGCCAAGATTAAAATCCAATGTTTGAATGCCATTTTGGCATAAATATCCAACAAAAACAGTAACAACAAATTTGTTCCTAAAATGCCCCTAAGTCAATTTTCCTTCCTAGCAACCCTAGAAGTCTGGTACCTCTACCCTCATGATTTTTTTATTTTTCTTGATGTTTTCCCTAAAAGTCCAGTTTCTAGCATCGTATTTTTTTTATTTTTCTTGTAATTACTACTCCCTTTTTTGTCATCATCAAAGGGGGGTGTGAGGCATTAATCTTCAGATGGAGATGGTGTGGATTCAGGGGACATGGTTTGTTCCCACCAAGGATTGAGAGGAATAGGAGAGGGTGGTCTTAGCGGTGGTTGAGTAGATGCTTCAAGAGGTTGTTGAGAGGACTGTGGAGGTGCCTTTGTAACTTTTTCTGGAGTTGCCTGATCAGAAACTTCTATTGGGGCTTTAGGAGTGTTTGTAGGAGGTGATTTTGATCAGACAGTGATTCAAGCACAGAATCTGATGAAGAAAGCTCAGAAGAAAGAGCAAACATTTGCTTAATAGCAAAAGATGATGAAACAGAGGTATGCTCATCGACTTGTGATATTTCTATGAATGAGTTACAATATGAGTATGATAATTTATGTGATGAGTTTGAAAGCTTGTTTTTAAAGTACAAAAACCTGAAGAAAAAGGTTGCATCACTTGAAAAAGATTTAGAGAAAATAAAACTAGATTTCAACTCTGTTTTTGAACAAAGAAACTTTCTGCAAATTGATTTAGAGCCTTCAAAAACAGATTTTGAAATTGTAAAAGAAGAGCTGGAAAATAAATCTGCTGCTTTGCAAAAGTTTCTTGATGAAAATACAGCTCTTAAATGTTTAAACAATGATGCTTTAAAAAAAATAAGAATTATCATAATGCATCATCTAGATGCTATTGTTGTGGAAAATATGGCCATTTATCCTATGATTGTGCCAAAAATATGAATGTGCAGAAAACTAGAAAAATTTGGGTGCCAAAAGGTTCTCTCATTGCTACTAACACTCAAGGACCCATCAAAAATATGGGTACCTATCAAGAAGAACTGAACCATGTTTTTGTAGGTTGAGACGCATCTAAAGGAAACATGCTCAAAGGCTCAACACAGCAGGAAGAAGCAGCCTTGGTATATGAACAGTGGCTGCTCTCAACACATGACAGGGTATAAAATGCTATTTGCATAGGTGGATAAGAAAAAAAGAGGCACCATATCCTTTGGAGATAATTCGAAAGGAAGAATCCAATGTATAAGTACGGTTGGTAAGAACTCTTGTACACAAATCAGTCATGTGTTATTTGTTCAAGGCTTAAAGCATAATCTGCTAAGTATTAGTCAACTATGTGATAAAGGGTTCAAGGTTTGTATTGATTCCAACAAATGTGAAGTAATAGATTGTCATGACCCAATTTTTGGGCCATGACCGGCGCAAGGACCCAATGAGCATAGCTCACCAAGCCCTAGCAAGCCTAATTTCACTTACTTTATTCCACGTATGCTCGTGTGAGGCATTCACACGTAATGCTCCGAGTGCACACAAAGCCAACTCACCATGGCATTAGAGATAAAATATTTGCATACATACTAGTCAAACATAAACTTTGACAATGTACATTGCATGAACATAACCACCATACAAAAAAGCCCATGACTTCCAGCGGAGACATTTACAATAAAAACGGGCAACTACTGAATGCCGGACACCTACCAGGAGATGAACTACAGTGATCCCGCGATCTAGGAATCTAAAATCTCTTGATATGAAAACATGAATTTTTGAAAACTGTGAGTACAATACTCAATGAGTGAACATTAGGTAGGAACAAGCAATAATATCATGAAGGATTATAAAAACATGATGCACACATTTGGAACACAATCATTTTGATCTAATTTATTATCAAACCTTCCCTTCACTTCAATTTAATTTGTAATTAAATATTCAATTTCACACACAAACACACAATATCACCACTATCTCACCAGCTCATGTGCAACCCCCACATCGCGCACATAGCTAGAGTTACAATGTACATTCCCCCACATTGTGCACAAACAATATCATTCACCATATTTCCACATCCAATTTCATCGACATGTGCTTCCCCCACATCGTGCACATGTACATTTATATATTTATCAACAATATTAAATGTCAATACATCACACATATTTGCACATATATGACAGCATATTATAAGAACACATAATTTCATGCCTTCATGCATACCACATAATTTCATGCCTTCATGCATACCACATAATTTCATGCCTTCATGCATACCACATAATTTCCTGCCTTCATGCATACCACAATTCACCACATAAAATCATTTTTATCAAGGGCTTGTTCCCGGCATGTATTTTTAAGAAATTTAGATAAAATCATTTAGATTATCCATTTCAACACACGTGCATTTCCCAAAATAATTTGAAATACAAACTCACTCACTGTATCAAAAATTTGAATTTTGGGTGCACTTGGATTAATAGTCCTTAACCGCAATTCTCTTGCCTTTTTCGAACGTCTCACCACCTTGACAAATAACAAAGTTGAGGAATTTACTATATTGTCCTTAAATTGATATAAACTAATTTAAATTACTAATGCTTAATATGTAATTGCAAAACGCGTCCGAATTTCGCTAAAACGCGGTATTGACTAATTTCGACCGATTACCCGATTAATTGGCAATTATGTCCAAATCACATCCAAATTAATCCATTTCTCTTTTAAAACCTTAATTCACTGCACACATTTCTAATAACTAATTTTTCAGCCTTGAAATCCTTAAAATCCTTCACATAAAAATTCAGACATTACGATGTATTAACACCGAAATTTTTCTAATCACATTTTTTACTTAATTTCTCATTTGTTTCCAATTTATTTCATTTCAAATGAAATCATTTCATTTGAAATGAAACAATTCCTCATTGATTCTCAACACCCTAGGTTCGGCCTTGAGTGATTCATGGGGAAATCAAATTTTCTTTTTACGATTTTGTTTACTAACATGCTAACCTATCTCCAAACACTAACATAGTCTAGAATCAAGCCAATCTAACAATCATTCCTCATCCATACCCATTTTTCAGAATTGAACTCATTATGATATCATGCCTCTCAACCATAGAAATCAAGAACAAAAGCATAGGTATTGTAGAGCATAAGCACAAGTGAAGAATTATTACCTTTTTCACTTGATTTCTCCTTGAAATCACACTTTGTCTTGAATTTTTAGCTAGGTTTTATGGTTTTTCCCTTTGTTCTTCTTTCCTTTCCCTTAAATCTGGTGTGTGCTGAATTTAGAGAGAGAAAATGAGTGTTAATGGCTGATTTTTAGGCTTTAATAATAAAATAACATAAGTTGACACATGGCATAATGCCATTGGCCTGTTTTTAACCTTTTGGACTTTTTTTCTTCCAATTCTTTTCCACCACTTGATTAATCAAGTCAAGATCTGATCAAAAGATGACCATGGTTGGAAAAATATGTTCTGGTGGTGGAAAATTACGATTTTACCCTTGGGATGGCAAAATTATGATTTTGCCCCTATACTCTGAAATGTCCCGAAATTATGGTATTTTCACTGTCCAACTTCAAATAACACTAATATTGATCAATATTAACCAAATGGGGCAAAATCCTTTCAAAAAAATTCCCGTTTAGTCCTCTAGTGGCAAAATTACCATTTTGCCTTTGTGCTCTAAAAACACCGAGAATCATAATTTTACACTGCTAAACATCATTTTATAATCCAATAATCATAACTGTATTTCATAAAATTATTTTTGGTTCAATATGATCAATTCTTGGTTAAAATCTCCATTTTAATTGTCAAATGGTAAAACGATCGTTTCGTCCTTAACCGGTCAATTTTCCCGATTGACTCCAAACTGGACCTTGAACTCTGAATCACTATTCTAAGCCATTCTGTGAGTTTCAGAATTTTCAAATTACTCTTAGAATTTCTATTTGAGCTAGTTCAATGTTCGATTTAACTTCATTGTACCACTAGGTACAATATCGACTTTTAACAATTTCGACAGGGTCTCACATAGATATAGGCACTAACAAGATTACTTTCATAGGAAAAAGATTAAAAAACATGTATGTTATCTTTCTTGAAGACCTAGAAAAGGATAGTGAAATGTGCTTAGTAGCCAATGCTGAAAATGACAGCTGGTTGTGGCATAGGAGATTATGACATGTTAGTTTGAACACCATGTCAAAATTGGTTAAGAAAGATCTAGTTGTTGGACTACCTAGCATTAAGTTTGAAAATGATAGAATATATAAAGCTTGTCAATTAGGAAAACAAGTCAGAACTTCTTTCAAAGCTAAGAACGTTATGTCATCATCAAGACCTCTTAAAATGTTGTACATTGATCTCTTTGGTCTTATTAGCACCACAAGTTTAGGTGGACAACCTTATGGCTTAGTGATAGTGGATGACTATTTTAGGTTTACTTAGGTTTATTTCCTTGCCCACAAGAATGATGCATTATCAACTTTCATAGGGTATTGTAAGAAAGTTGAGAATGGAAAAGGTACACCCATTGTTAGGATTAGGAGTGACCATGGAAGAGAATTTGAGAATGATGAATTTGAAAAGTTCTACAATGAAAAGGGGCTGGAACATAACTTCTCAGCACCAAGAACACCCCAGCAAAATGGAGTTGTAGAGAGAAAAAATAGAACATTGAAAGAGATGGCAAAAACAATGCTTTGTGAGAACAACCTTCCTAAGTACTTCTGGGCTAAAGCTGTAAACACAGCAGCTTACATTCTTAATAGGGTGTCAATTAGAGCAATCATCTCAAAGACTCTTTATAAGCTGTACAAAGGAAGAAAACCAAACATTTCACACCTTAGGAGCTTTGGCTGCAAATGCTTTGTGCTGAATAATGGAAAACAGCCATTAGAAAAGTTTGATGCTAAAAGTGATGAAGCAATATTTTTAAGATATGCCATGAACTCAAAAGCTTATAGAGTTTTCAACAAAAGGACACTAAGTGTTGAAGAATCTATCCATATAGTTTTTGATGAATCAATCCATGTTGAAAAGGAAGTTCATGAGAATGATGACGATTTAGAAAATCTAGAAAAACGCATGGATGAAATGAGTCTAAATGATTGCAAGAATAATAGGAAGACTCATCAAGAGAAGAATCCGTAGCTCTTCCTTTGGAAAACCTGCACAGACAAGAAATTCAACATAGTGACTTACCTAGAGGCTGAAGATATGTGAGAGATCACCCACAAGAACAAGTCATAAGTGACATATCTCATGGAGTTAAGACTAGGAAAGGAACTAGGGAAACATGTGAATTTTCACCATTCATTTCTCAAGTTGAACCTAAAAGTTTTGAAGAAGCTGAAAAAGAGGAAAGCTAGATTTTAGCCATGCAAGAGGAGCTAGATCAATTCAAGAGAAATAATGTATGGTCACTAGTGCCTAAGCCCACAAATCATCCTATAGTTGGCACTAAATGGGTATTTAGAAATAAGGTTGATGAACAAGGAAATGTGGTAAGAAATAAAGCAAGATTGGTAGCAAAGGGATATAATCAAGAAAAAGGGATAGATTATGAAGAAACCTTTGCTCCGGTAGCTAGAATAGAAGCCATAAGGCTATTAGTAGCCTTTGCTTGTCATATGAACTTCAAGCTATACCAAATGGATGTAAAGAGTGCATTCCTTAATGGACTCATTCAAGAGGAGGTATATGTTGAACAACCTATTGGTTTTGAAGATTTTGAGAAGCCATATTATGTTTTTAAACTTCACAAAGCCTTGTATGGACTGAAGCAAGCTCCTAGAGCTTGGTATGAAAGTCTCTCTAAATTTCTGGTAGAAAAAGACTATGTTAGGGGCAGCATAGACACAACATTATTTATCAAGAGATACCTCAATGATCTAATCATAGTTCAAATTTATGTAGATGACATTATATTTGGCGCTACTAATGAATCTCTTTGCAAGAACTTTGCCAAGAAAATGCAAGGAGAATTTGAGATGAGCATGATGGGGCAATTGAAGTACTTTGGCCTTCAAATCAAACAATGCAAAGAAAGAATTTTTATCAGCCAAGATAGATACATTCAAGACATACTCAAGAAGTTTGACATGCTAAAACTAAAGCCTATCAGCACACCAATGAGTCCATCGACAAAACTTAATGCTGATGAGAAAGGTAAAGATGTAGATCAAAAGTTTTAAGAGGTATGATTGGATCTCTTCTTTACTTGACTGCAAGTAGACCAGATATTCAGTTCAATGTGTGTTTATGTGCTAGATTTCAGTCTCAACCCAAAGAAACACACCTAACTGTTGTGAAAAGAATATTTAGATATCTCATTGAAACACAAACTTTAGGAATTTGGTACTCCAAGGAATCTTCATTTAGCCTTGTAGGATATTCAGATGCTGACTTTGCTGGAAGTAGAACTGATAGGAAAAGCACAAGTAGAACATGCTAGCTGCTAGGTAGCATGTTTGTATGCTGGTCAAGCAAAAACTAGAATTCTGTAGCATTGTCCACTGCTGAAGCAGAATATATATCCTTGGGAAGTTGTTGTTCACAGATTTTATGGATTAAGCAACAATTGAAAGACTATGGGTTGTCCATGAATAACACTCCCATATATTGTGACAACACTAGTGCTATAAATATTTCAAAGAATCCTGTACAACACTCAAGAACTAAACACATTGAGGTTAGACATCACTTTATTAGAGATTATGTAACTAAGGGAGAAATCAATATTGAATTTGTAAGCACATTGCATCAACTTGCTGACATATTTACGAAACCCCTCAATGTGGATAGATTCTGTGAAATTAGAAGAAATCTAGGAATGTGTTGTTTAGAAGAGTTATAGGGAGAAGTCTGGACTAAATAGAGAAAAACAGAAAGGACTTAGTTGACTAAAGTGTGAAACTCAGTCAACTAAAAGCATTCTGTTTCATTAGAACAAAAGAACTGATAGCTGAATAATAAAGGATTAAATTAATGAAATTTTGTGCTTATTGGGTAAAGAAAAGAATGAGTAAAACTGAGACAGTAAATAATTAATAGTTGAGAGGGAGTTTTGAAATTTCAAGAAAATTGAGGCAATTGATAAAAGGGGAGGCAAACGGTTTCTAATTTAGAAATCGTCAATCACTTCTCTTCCTCATCTTCTAATAACTGATTCTCTCAAAACCCTAGCAATCTCATTTACCTTTTTTTTTTTTGAAACCAACAGAGAACCCTACCTCTCTTACAATTTGAAACCCCAAACTCACAAACCACTTTCAGAACTCCAAATGGCCAAGTCGACCTTACTCAAGGAGTTACTGAAGAAGAAAAAAGGGAAGAGACCGATGGAGAAAAGCACCGAGACAAAAAATCCTCAAAAGAAAAAAAAAGATGTCGGGTGCAGAGATACAGAAGAGTGAGAAAAATCCCAGCAAGAAGAAACAGACTGAAAAGAAAAAAAAATCTAAGAAAACAAAGAAGAAAGACAAGAAGAAAATGTCTTGAAAAGGTACTTCATCCTCCTCATCCCTGAAATTTAGAAACAAAATTCATGAGGAGAAATTTAGGAAAATCGAGAATGCTCTCATTACATGTGCAAAGTGTATTGATTGGGAGAGTTTCGGTGAAACCCCTGAACTCCAAATAAGCTTAACAGACTATTTCAATGAATTCAGGATAAAGGAGTATAGCTCTTTCAAGGACAGGACATATAGTGCTAGTTTAGTTAAAGAATTCTATGCTAGCATTGCATTTAGTGAAAGAGAACTTGATGAGTCAAAAGATTTTTCAGAGGGTAACTTGAACGTATTTTTAAATAGGAAAGAGTGTTTAGTGACAGCTTCAGATTTGAGTAATATGATAGGAATTGAAGGAGAATATGGAGAGTATGAAATGCCTGACAAGTATAATCCTGCATCTGTGTGGGAAATCGCCACAGGAAAGAAAGAAAAATTTTCTTCAAAGAGCAATGCAGGACTGATCATTAGTCCACAATTTAGAATCTTGCATTACTTTGTAGCTACTAATTTGCATGGTAGGAATGGTAGCTTAAGCTACATCAGCCTCTAAGATCTTTGGCTGATGGAGCATGCTTTCACTAGAGAAGTTCTGAACCTTGAAAGGTTCATGATCGAAAGAATGAGGGCAGCTTGTAAACTAGAAAAGATTCATTTGCCTTATGGCAATATAATCACATCCCTTGTCAAGAAGAAGGGAATCTGGGCTAAAAGGTATGACATGGACACGGTGAAGAGTAGAGACCAGTCCATCTACTTGAGAACTCTGATCAAGATGGGATACAAGGTGTATGGGGACACCTTCAGCAAAACCTCTAAGATCACTTTAGTGCAAACTCAGCCAAAAGCAGCCCCCACACAACTAGAAACAACAGCCCTTCCATTCTCCAATGAAGTAATGCTCAACTTGTTGATAAGAATGGATGCCAAGCTCACTGATCAATGAGCAAGGCTTGTAAAATTTAAGGAAAGGATGAATCAAATTGAGGCCAGCTTGAAAGAAAAATCTAAAATGCCAACTGGACCTACTAAAGCTGACTCCTCTGCCACTTAGAGCATGGCACCAAAAAGACAAGGTGCTAAAGGATCAACCTTGCAACTAAAAGGTTCTGAATTCCAAGATGCAGGTCTTGAATTTCAAGTTGAAGGATCAGCTCACTAGAGTCATCAAGGCCCTGAACCAGGATTTGAGGGACCTCTCAAATCAACCTTAACAGGAAAGGAAACATCTGATCAAGGAACTGAGGTAATTGGTTCACTACCTGGTCCTCACGAGCATAAACCTTCACCATTGCCAGAACAAGAAGCATCCCCTCCTCATTCTGACAAAGTGTCTGTCATGGGACTTTTCTATCAGATGGTAAGAGAAGAGCAAGCAGAAAAAGAGGTAGCATCAGCTCAAGCTGCCCAAGCAATGACTTCAGAAAAAGAAGCTACAGAAAAAGGGAAAGGAAAAGGAAAAACAAAAGAAGCAGCTCCAGCAACTAAGCCTCAGCCACCTACCATGAGACAAAAGAAGACAGCCAAAAAATCTGACGTCTCACCACCTTGACAAATAATAAAGTCAAGGAATTTACTAATTTGTCCCTAAATTGATATAAACTAATCTAAATGACTAATGCATGATATGCAAATGCAAAACGCGTCCGAATTTCGCTAAAACGCGGTATTGACTAATTTCGTCCGATTACCCAATTAATTGACAATTATGCCCAAATCACTTCCAAATTGATCCATTTCTCTTTTAAAACCTTAATTCATCACACACACTTCTAAATAACTAAAATTTCAGCCTAGAAATCCTTAAAATCCTTTACATAAAAATTTAGACATTACAGTGTACTAACATCGTAATTTTTCCTAGTCACATTTTTCACTTAATTTTTCATTTTTCCAAGCCATTTTCCTTATAATTCAAACAATTCCTCCTTGACAACATACCCAATTCAGCTAACAAAGAACCCTAGGGGATTTGAATGTTTTTTCCTAAAACTTTGTTCATAACTATGCTTAACCATCATCAAAAAACAATATAGTTTAAATTCAAGCAATTCCCATTACTAAATCTCACTCATACCCATTTAGCCTCAACAAATTCAGCATGATTCCTCTTCATTCAGCCATGAAAAATGAAAGCTAAAGCATGGTTAAGCTAGGGTTAGAGTGGATCTAAAGAAATCTCATCTCGGTTTTGCTTGAATCTTGAAAAACCCTGAAATTCCTTGAATTTTTTGCTTGTTTTTCTTGTTTTTTCTCCTTTTGCTCTTTTGTTTTCCTTTGCTGTAGGTTTGTGCCGAATTTGATGAGAGAATGTGAGGGTTAAAGGCTGATTTTATTAGTTTAATCATAAAATAAATGGCTTGCCGCATAGCAAAATGCCATTAGTCCATTTTTCTTTACTTTTTGACTTTTATTCCAATTTTTCCACCACAAATAAATTCCATATTTATCCATACCCTAGTTAAACAAAATCCCATGGTCTGACCAGTGTTGGGGCCAAAAATTTACCAATTTGCCCCCGGGGTAAAAAAATTACGATTTTGTCCTTATTCTTCGAAATGTACCTAAATTACATTATTTCCACTTTTCTACCTCAAATAACACTTTAATTGATCAATCTTAATCATATGGGGCCAAAATATTTTTTAAAAATTCTCGTTTTGTCCTTTAATGACAAAATTATCATTTTGCCCTTGTGTCTAAAAAATACCGAGAATCACAATTTTTCACTGCTAAAATTCATTCTATGCTCCAATAATCATATTATATTTCATATAATTATTCTTGATCATTTGAAATCAAAATCTTTATTAAAATCCCTATTTTGTTCTGAAATTAAAAAATGATCGTTTTGTCCCTAATTGATCAATTTCCCCGATTGACTCCAAATTTGCCCTCAAACTCCGAATTACTATTTTGAGTAATCCCTGGACTGTGAAATTCCTTATTTCATTTTAAAATCCTTATTTTATTAGTTCGAGGCATAAATTAACTTATTTGTACTTCTAAGTACAATATTGGCTTTTTACCAACTCTACTGTGCTATTCACCAACTCTACTGTGCTATTCAAATATGCAGACATGATGTCACATATATAAATGTCATGTCAGATAATTTAGGGTCGGGCTTGACATGTATATGTGGAGTTATTGATGTACCCATCTAAAATGAAGAATGGTTCTTAATGGTTTGAGACTTGAACTCGATATATTTGACGAGTTGTATAGATAATGTGACGATCAAGAATCCTATCAGAAGTTGACTTATGGCAACCTAAGGAGTTTTAGGGAAATAATCAAGGAAATGTAATCTATAGTACGGTTAAGCCATATAAGATGGACTAATAGGATTGAGAAGATTGAGATTTTCTAAATGCAAAGTAAACATGAAGTATGTGAAAATAATTGAAGCCACTAAACTTCCTTAATGCTGAGGATATGTACAGGAATAAGTATGGCATGTTAATGATGTATTAAACTACACCATAGCGTATAAGGATAGGATGAATGAATAAATATCGAGAAGTTTGATAAGGAATGAAGTAATGAGATGGTGATTAGTATATATAATAAGTATAAAATGCGATCGAAATTGGTTTGATTGAGACAGAGTTATGGTTCAAGTTTAATGATAATAATAGAGACATGTTTGGAGTCTCGATATAAGAGATCATGCTTGTGAAAGGTACTGCAGATATGACGTTGAAGGATAATGATAAACATAAGTGAAGTACTTAAGTGAATTGGAGGTAAACGAAGTGAACAAATCAAAATTACCTATAAAAGGTGATGATATGGAAGTTGAACATCAAATGAGAAGCTAATACCCTCATTTTCTCTGAATTCGATAAGTGAAATTTTGATGTCAAAATTTTTTTTAAGGGGGGTAGTGCTGTCAAACCCGACCTTACAAAGTATTTGCCATGTCATACATATGAGTGATAGAATGCCTGCATACTTGAAAATTCCTGAAAAATTGACAAAAGTCGATATTATACCTAGAAGTACAAGAAAGTTGATTTAAGCTTTGAACTAGTTCAAATGGAGATTTTAAGATGAAATTGGAAATTTCAATTCTCAAGATGACTTAAAATAGTGATTCGAAGTTCGAGGATCGATTTAGAGACAAATTGGAATTTTTGAAATCCATAGGTAAAATGGTAATTTTACCACCCAAGAACAAAATGAAAATTTTTAAAAAAGATTTTGACTACATTTGACTTATTGGAGTATGATTTGAGGTTGAGAAATGAAAAGAATTGTAATCTCGGTATTTTTTGAGATAAGGGTAAAATGGTAATTTTGTAACCCTAGGGGCAAAAGTGGAATTTCCATCACCCAACACTTGTCAAATTTATGGATTTTACTCATTATTGGTATGGATAATTATTGCATTTTATGTGGTGGTGAATTAAAGTTTAAAAGATAAGTATTTAAATTATGGACCAATGAAATCATGACACGTGGCAAGTTTAGATTATTTTATTATTTTGCTATAAAATCGGCCCACACCATCCCATTCTCTTCATCATGGTCAGCTAAGCAAGAACAAAAGAGGGAAAGAAAGAAAAGAAACCCTAGGAGGAAAAAATTCAAGAAAAAGTGTGGGATTTCAAGGGATTTAGCAAGTAAAGGTAAAATTTCTTGATTTTTACTTGTGATCTACTTTCCCCATGATTTCTTTCTCATTTTCCATGCTTAGAACTCAAGTTTGCATGATGAACCCATGCTGGCCAAACATGTAGAGAGAAGGAATGATGGTTGATTTGGTTAGATTTTAGTGTAATCTAGTGTTTTTAGTTAGTTAGTAATGTGTAGCCTAAAAATCAAGTATGAAAATTTAGCAAGAAAATAATTTGTTGTTCATTAAATCCTTTATAGCCGAATTTCATAGGGAGAATATTGAGGCTGGAAATTGTGGTATTTTATGGCATTTTGATGGAATTTGATGATTGGTGATGTTAAAAATTAAATGGGAAAATTTGGCATGAAAATCTGAATTTTTACCTAATATATAGACATATATGTTTTGTGGTTTAGGACCGATATATTAAATTACATTCACAATCATTGAGGTATTTTGGATATAATTGGAGTATTGAAAGTGAAATGAATCGAATTGGAGTGGAATTGAAGATTTTAGCAATTTAAGCCGTGTATAGGCAAGTTAGGTCGGACACTGTAATTAAGCGATTGTCCCGAACCTTTCACATCATATCTCATGCATATATATAGATAAGAGCCAGAAATAGTTTATAATGGTTTAACCCAAATTATTGAATTTCGTGTCATGTATTATGGATAGGTGGTGAGCCATTTGATACGGGTAAGAGATTGTACCCAAAAATCGAGAATATGAGTATTTCGAACTCCTAGTACTGTGAGTAAACTTACTATCGTCTTAATTATCTAGAGTAATTTTATTCAATGTGGTGATTTTGTGAAAAAATTATTTTAAATGGTGAATTGCTTTTTTTATGAGAAAAATGTGAGTTTATAAAATAAATTGAATTTTTATAAATTGAATTGAAAATTGGATGACTGATTTGAAATTAAAGTAATTGGAGACCACACGTTGTATTATAAATTATGATTTAAATCAAATGGCTTATGATATTATGGCATGATTGGCTGAATTGATAATTGTATTGAAAAATGTGAACTGTTTGCTTTGTCCTGATAAATTGGTTAGCAATGAAATTGCCAAGTCATGCTATTGAAACTTTTATTGAATTGGTGGGATATTAACTACTGCAGTAGACGGGTTTCTGTGGACCAGCCTATTTAGAGGGGGCACGGTAAACCCCACTATTGTCACGACCTAATTCCTGGGCCATGACCGGCGCAAGAACCCAATGAGCATAGCTCACTAAGCTCAAGCAAGCCTATTTTCATTTACTTTATTTACTGTACGACTGTGTGATGCATACACCCATAATGCACTCAATGTGCTCACAAAGTCAATTCCCAATGGCATCATAGATAATAATGTACATGCACTATACCAGTCATGTATTTAGCAATTTACATTGCACACACATATTTACATTCATACCAGTCAAACATAAACTTTGACAATGTACATTACATGTACATAACCATAATACAAAAGGCCTACGACTTCCAGCGGAGATATTTACAATAAAAACGGGTAATTATTGAATGCCGGACACCTACCAGGAGACGAACTACAGTGATCCCGCGATTCTAAGATTCTACAATCTCCTGATCTAAAAACATGAATTTTTGAAAACTGTGAGTACGAAACTCAGTGAGGGAATATTAGGTGGAAACAAGCAATAATATCCAAGAAGTATTTTTAAACCATGATGCACATATTTGGAACAAAACATTTTTGATCCAATTTATTATCAAACCCCTTCCCTCAACTCAAATTAATTCGCAACGAAGGAGTATTCAATTTCATACATATGCACTCAGATGAATACAATATCCCACTATCTCACCAGCTTATGTGTAACCCTCACATCACTCACATAGCTGGAGTCTTCGTGTGCATCTCATGCACAAACAATATCACTCAATCTCACCAGCTCATGTGCAACCCCCACATCGCACACATAGCTGGAGTTATCGTGTGCATTTCATGCACAAACAATATCACTCAATCTCACCAGCTCATGTGCAACCCCCACATCGCGCACATAGCTGGAGTTATAGGGTGCACATCGTGCACAAACAATATCACTCTTCATATCTCTGCACCCATCATCACCGACATGTACTCCACACATTGTACACATGTACATTTAGAATTATCACACAATATTATTGGTCAATACATATCACACATCAACACACATATATAGCAGCATATTACAGAGCACATGAATTCATGCCTTTATGCATATCACAATTCACACATCAAAACATTTTTATTAAAGGCTTGTTTCCAAGCACGTATTTTTAGAAATTCGGATAAAATCATTCAGATTATCCATTTCGATACACGTACATTTCCCAAAATAATTTGAAATGCAAATTCACTCATAGTGTCAAAAATTCGAATTCCGGGGAGCACTCAGATTAATAGTCCTCAATCACGATTCCTTTGCCTTTTTCATACGTCTCACCCCCTTGACACAAAATAAAATTAGAAATTTTACTATATTGCCCTTAAGCTAATATAAACTAATTTAAATTGCTAACGCATAATACGCAAATGCAAAAATGCATCCGATTATCGCTTTAATGCGGTATCGATTAAATTCGACCACTCACCCGATAAATTGGCCAATACATCCGATTTGATTCCAAATTGCACCATTCTTTTTCTAATACCTTAATTCACCACATACCATTTCTAATAACTAATTTTCAGCATTTAAACCCTTCAATTTCTTTGGATAAAAATTCGGGTCATTGCAGTGCATTAGCACTGAACTTTTTCCTACTAAACTTTTTTCACTTTAATTTGTCATTTTCTAATTTATTTTATTTCAAATGAAATTATTTCATTTGAAATGAAACAATTTCTCATTGATTCTCAACACCCTAAGTTCAGCCTTGAGTGATTCATGGGGAAATCAAATTTTCTTTTTACGGTTTTGGTTACTAACATGCTAACCTATCTTCAAACACTAACATAGTCTAGAATCAAGCCAATCCAACAATCATTCCTCATCCATACCCATTTTTCAGAATTGAACTCATCATGATATCTCAATATTCAACCATGGAAATCAAGAACAAAAGCATGGGTATTGTAGATCATAAGCCAAAGTGAAGAATTATTACCTTTTTCAATTGATTTTCCTTGAAAATCTCACTTTTCCTTGGATTTCCACCTAAGTTTTCTTGTTTTTCCCTTTGTTCTTCTTTTCTTTCCCTTAAATCTGGTGTGTGCCGAAATTAGAGAGAGAAAGTGGGTTGAAATGGCTGATTTTTAAGCTTTAATAATAAAATAATCAAGCATGCCACGTGTCGCATGCTTATTTGCCCATTTTTTCTAACTTTTTGACTTTTTCTTCCAATTCTTTTCCACCACATGATTATTCTAAATCATGATATGATCAAAAGATGACCATGGCTGGAAAAATATGTTCTGGTGGTGGAAAATTACCGTTTTGCTCTCGAGATGGTAAAATTACGATTTTGCCCCTATACTCCGAAATGTACCGAAATCACATTATTTCTACTTTTCAACCTCAAATAACACTAATATTGATCAATATTAACCAAATGGGGTAAAATCCTTTCAAAAAAATTCCTGTTTAGTCCTCTAGTGGTAAAATTACCATTTTGCCCTTGTGTTCCAAAAACACCGAGAATCACAATTTTACACTGCTAAACATCATTTTATAATCCAATAATCATAACTGTATTTCATAAAATTATTTTTGGTCCAATGTGATCGAATCTTGGCTAAAAATCTTCATTTAATCATCAAATGGCAAAATGATCGTTTTATCCCTAACCGGTCAATTTTCCCGATTGACTCTAAACTGGACCTTGAACTCCGAATCACTATTCTAAGTCATTCTATGGGTTTTATAATTTTCAAATTCCTCTTAGAATTTCTATTTGAGCTAGTTCAAGGTTCGATTTAACTTAATTGTACCACTAGGTACAATACCGGCTTTTAACCAATTTGACAGGGTCTCACAACTATATATCTTTATCTCAGTTGTAGAGGCGCAAAGGGTATGTCCTGAGGTATGACAGAGTTCACTTCACGCCAAACCACCACGTGAAGGCGAACTCAGCCAACACCAATGAACGGCTGTGTTTCCAAATGTAAAAATGTGTTTTATGCATATATGAAACTTTTACAACCTTGGCAGACTCGGTCGGACTCTGATGACGATCAAGTGTCCTCGAGTATTAGCTTTGGCATGAGCCAAGTTTTAAAGAAAATCATAAGCCTTATTAATCGTTTGGACAAAACACAATTATTTATATGGATTAGGATAAATCTTTATGTTATGAAACCTATTGTGATGGGAAGATTTCATTGTCTCCATTTACTCGACTTTAAATATTTTAGATGGTATCTGTTTATTCACCGAGATTTTATAATCTCACCACCCTCATTTCAATCCATTTTAGGCTCAGGTTAGTCAGTAGTTAGCCGATATTGTCGAGAGACGAATTTTGGAGTTGCAACCTTGGAAATCAATAGTTTTTCCGACTCACAACCTTAGATCAATTTCGTTGTTTGGGGGACCCACTGGTTAATGTATATTGAATTACATACTCTGGTTATTCTTACTACTGTATGTATGAATTTATTATGCTTTTATGTCCCAAAAATTATTTACTGATACTTCTATAAAAATTGTTTTATAAGAAAATATATTATTTTATTGAATATTTTTATTATATTCAAGAAGTCACAATTTCACTTCAAACGGACGTTTTAGACATCTAAATTTTTTTTTAATCATGAAATATGTGTTTTCTACTCACCTACTATGTTTTTAGCCAATTTCGAGATTTTTGAAGAAAAATTACCAAAATACCCCTGTGAGACAAAATTAATTTTCTATTGTTTTAAGTTGGAAAAAGCTCAAAATTCCTTGAAATATGAGATTTGACAATTGTTGCTCAAGGGGAGGTGCGAAAACTGGTATTAAAGCCTTGTGAGGTTTTGGTCGACATTCGGAGGAGGAATGTCTATCGAGACATCGCGGCGGTTGTCACGGGCTCGATGGGAGTTCCGGGTTGTGATAAAAAATTATTAATATTTCCTAATATCTATGGACTAATTAAGGAAATAAATATAATTTCTATTTCCTCCTAATTAACCATAAAAATATAACAGTTTCCTTATGGGATAAAAATAATTATACTAACATGTTTAATTTGAAAAATGATGTCATTTAAATTTGATGTGATCAGAATAAAAATTTGTGAATTTACTTAATATATATCTTATCATAATTAATATGTTCTAGCTAATCTCAATTATTCAAATATATATTATTAAATGACATCATAATAATAATCAAGACATACATAAATTAGATATTAATTAATTTATTAGATAAATAATGCCTTGATCAAAAATTAAATGAGCTTAATTTGGACTAAATAAACTCCTTCCATGACCAAAATAGTTAAACTAATTAGATCTTGAAAGCACAAATAGATCCAAAATTAGTTTCATTTAAATGAGTTTACCTTTTCTAATTTTTTGGTCTAAAATTTTAGACACATTATAACCCATTCAACTTAACAGCCAATAATCCTAGATAAATAACATAAATAAACTATGTCCAATATTGTTTATTCTGGCCTAAACAAATAGCATAAATATACTAAGCATTATATTGTTTGTTCTGACCCAGACTGATAGCATAAAAAAACTAAGCACAATATTGTTTATTTTGACACAAACTATAATAGCATACATAAACTAACTCCAATATTGTTTATTTTGGCTTAGACTAGTAGTGTAAAAAGACTAAGCCCAATATTGTTTATTCTAACCCAAACTTTTTAATCAAAAAAGTCCAAAAATCTTTAATACATTGAGCCTAAATAATATAAATGGTTCACGTATGACATAGGCAATAACTTGACTAAATAGCAATACAATGCTCGAGCATATAAATAAAAATATATATGTTTCAATATACCAAATCCTCACGAGCATAAGTAATATAAGATTCAAATAATTTTGGAACTCGACAAAATAATATTAAAAATGCATCTAGTTCATTATTTCTCTAAATAATTTTCTATATTTTAAAAATATAAAAAAATTGTAAAAATAAAATTAGAATGACGAGTCAAATATCTTAGGCATAGATTATTCTTACTCAGATACCACATGTTAAAATTCCCACACACACGCACACACACACACACACACACACACACACACATGTACCCATATAAAAATAAAGCACAGTGGAAGCAGAAACAAAAAAGTGTTCGGAAATATCAACTAGCTTTAACAATAGTATTATATTTTGTTAGTTGGCAGAAAGGATTTGATAGACAATATTTGACTTTTTTGTCAAGATTGGAACTTTCCACCATCATAAACAAGAATCCTAGACAAGCATAATCATGATAGATAAACCTACCAAATACTCATTAAGATCATGACATTAACCTCCAACCATAGCAAATATCAAGCTTTTCTTTTTTGAGTTCCAAGCTTTTCTTCATGAGTTTTTCAAGTTTTTCCTTTTATGGGTTCCTTCAACCCAATACCAATTTCTAGTGATAGTAACAGGGCGTTTATTTTTCTAAAATTACCTAGATTGGGGACCTATACGTTTTTCCTTTTATAAGCAAAACTACTTTTACAAAGGAGATAATGCTCTCTCAAAATTATGGAAGTTTCAAATAATGGACAATTATCACACTCCCATTAAAACTATAACACTTATCACATTAATATTGTCGAATATAAAAGTTAAAACCATTTAAGATATAGAATACTTGAATTTAAAAATCCCAATAGATGAATCTTCTATTAATGATTGACTTAACTTCATGTTTCATACCATCCTTACTATCCATCTCTTTTAGAGCATCCTTGGTTAGGACCACTTTAGACAACATTAAAGAAAAGCACTATATGCATAAGGTAACCTAATGAACTCAAGTCTAATGATCATTCACACAAACACAATTGTCATATGAGAAATTTTCTATAGACACTTGAATGAAACACTAAATGAAATTCTCATAGAAAGGCATTTTCAATGAATTTGTTCTTGTAACAAGCACTCACATGTTAATTCAAGTATCCCCATATTGCAATCTATGAGATCTATTGCCCACTTCATAAGTGAAAAACATAACCATGTGTCTTTCTATATATTTTATCAATATCTATTGTTCTTGATAAAAGTTCGATTAGAAACGATTTTAAAATTATTGCTTTGATATAACAAGGTTCTAATAATTATAGCCTTTTATAATACCTTTTGCAAAGTGTATAATATTTTGTGGGTTTTATTTCATTTAATCGAAATATGCAATCATTTTGAATATAAAGAATGCCTTATAATAATAAATACTGAAACACTAGATATATCTTTGTACAATCAATCGATTGGCTTGTAGGACATACAAGTGCATTATCAAAGCTAACTTGTTATAGATAAGGTTATTTCAAGCAACTCCTTTTTTGAGTGCTTCTTATCCATAGCACTTCTTTTTTTTTTTTTAAATGTTTTCAATATCGAGTATTTCCTCTTCCTGATTGAGGCTATACTCAACCGTTTAAATACATTTTAAAGACTAATTTGGCTATGTCAAAACTATATTTGAAAGAATAGCAAGATTTGAAAATCTAGTCGTTTGAAGGGAATCTGAATGCTATAAGTGTAAATATTTTAACAATAGGTTCAAGTTCACTTGACATGATAGGCTATTTGACAAATAAATTAGCTAATTATCTTTGATCATTAATAAACTAACTATTTGAAAATTGAAATCTCTTTATTTTCTTAGTTAATCATCGTTTTTCATTAGTCAATTGAAACGGTCTGCTTTCCAGTGGGTAGATTTGATTTTGGCCGTTCGTATTGTTTTCTTGTTTGAGGTGGTCTTCGATATTGAGATGGTAAGATGCTGCTAGTGCCGTTGTGTCAATTTCTTGTGGTGTTTTGGCTTTAAGTGCTGTTGTTTGGATTTTATTAATTCTAACTCTGATGCCATGTGAAGCTCGATCTGATGTTTATATAGGACTTTACTCTGATGTCAAGGTTTGTTTGTATTGTAACCAGAGGAATTTTTGAGCTGCTGAATTTTTTTTTGTGTAGATGTGAACCCTGTCAATTGGTTAGTTTTGTGTAACCTTTTGCGTTAATCCCTGCTTTTTGCTTCCAAGGTATCAGCTTGTTTTGTTTTTGATGTGGGGTTGCCCTTTTGTTGGTCTATTATGCTGGTGATGCACTTGAGATAACAACCCAAAAGTTAAGCTCATGTCTTGTGTAGTTGCAGGGAATTCTCAAATCCCTTTTTGATCAATGAATCTTCTAATTATAAAAAAAAAAATTCAAAAATCTTCTGAGCAAGTTTAGTTGATTGACGACTAAGATGGACCTTCATACTACTTCAGTTGTTTTGGACTTTGTGAATCGATTAACATTTTCATGTTAGTTGATACCTTGTCTCTCTTTAACTGTTCATTAGTTAACTTGTTGTTTTAATCCACTATCTGATGCCAGCTAGATTTTACTGAGCTCTCTACAATAGTTCAGTTGATTAATTATCCATGTTGCTCAATTAAGCTACACTAATATGGAGTCAACAAATTAGTCCTCTCACACAGACTAATCACCTGATGCTTTAAAGCATGCATGATGAGACATGTGATCATTTTAGTGCTAGAAGTGAGGTGTAAGTAATCATTGGTTTTTGGTGAGTTAAAAAAATAATTATGAATTCTCTATGTATACTGTCAAATACACTATAAGTATTATTTCTACCACTAAGAGAATGGCTTAAAGGATCCCTACTTCATTAATATGTGAGCCAAATCTAGATAGATCATGTAGATCTAAGATCTACATTTGTTCACTTTGTGACTTAGAACTATGCCTTGAAGTGGCAGTCGAATATTGCTACTTTATCATGTGCCCAAAAGCCACTATTGATACGGGTATATAGGAGCATGACTAGGAAAGCAGCCAAATTTAAGTGAATTGACACAAGTGATTAAGGGAAAGGTGACTGATTTCACATTTATATTTTGTAATTCAATGTCTAGGTAGTTGCATTTAATTAAGTGTTTGATATAGCTATGAATGTTGACTCCATTAGTTTTTGATGATAATAAAACATTCCCATGTCATTTGTGTCTAACATTTCTAACTAAGTGTGCAGGGGAAACAACTACAAAGAAATAATATTTCAATATTCTTAATGAGCACTTAAAGATATGATTTGGATAAGGAACAAGGATGATCATTATAAAGGAAGTCCCTTGATATGACAAGGAAGATCATTGGTTGAACAAAGGTCAAAATGGAGAAGTGAAAGGGTGAAGCTTGGTGAGAAATAGAATGGGGTTAGTCGACCAAGATAATGGGGTTAGTCGACTAAGCGATCACTGGAATCTGTGTCTAAAGCAAAACCAACTTAGTCAACCAAGAGAAAAATTTTAGTTGACTAAGTGCTCTCTGTCTGCTATATCCGCCAGGCCACTACAAGACAAGAAAACGGCTAGAATCTTCCCTAAACGGTTTTTAACGGTCATAAACGTCGCAACAGCCATCAGACCAATTTCTCCAACTATAAAAGGATCTTCAAATGCCAAGGAAATAATTTTTAAAAACTTTGAAGAACTTTTGACAACCTTGGCTTCATACATAAAGACCATCATATTCAAGCTAAAAAAAGTAGCAAAACCTGAAAATCCTTTGTACTCTTCATTGAACCTCAATGTCTATTCTTTGTATTTGTGTTTAGCACTCAAATTTGTACCACATAGATCAATTGTGTGATCACTAGGTACTTTCCTCTTTCTATCTTTGTATTCTTAGAGTGAGTGTTTCACTTGAAGTGTTTGCATCAAGCAAAGTGTGCTTGGATGCTTGTGGGTTCTAGTTTAGCCCATGAAAAACTAGAGTAAATGTTATGGTTGAGCCTTGAAAAACCACATTGGGGTTTTAGTTTAGCTTGGGAAAAACTAGTGATAGGTTTTGGTTGAGCCTTGGAAAGCCACATTGGGTTTTAGTTGATCTCGTGAAAAACTAGTGTAAAGGTTATGGCTAAGCCTTGGAAAAGCCATTGTAAAAGCTTGGTGGAAGCTTGTGAATTCCACCATCTTAGTGTTTGATTTGAAAATCTTTGGTTGGATAATCAAGGTAGTGGATGTAAGTCTTAGACCAAACCACTATAAATACCTTGTCCATTATTTTCATTGCTTTATCTTCTTTATTTTGAGATCAAGTCACAATCCCACCAAAAGAGCCGAGATAGTGCTATTCACCCCCCTTCTAGCACCTACATTTGGGACCAACAATTGGTATCAGATCTAGCTCTCTGCACATAAGGTCTAACACCCTTAAAGAGGATCCAAATGGCTCAACAAAAATCAGTTGTAGCTGAGGGACAATCAACAAACAGACCACTTCTGTTTGATGGCTCTAATTACCCTTATTGGAGCACTGGAATGTCAATTTACATTAGGGTCATGATTATGAAATGTGGGATGTCATCACTGATGGTCCCTTTACTCCCTCAACTGTGAATGTTGTCACAAATGAGTTGATGCCTAAGCCAAAGTCTGAATGGCCCAAGGCTGAAACTAAGAAAGTGCAGACAAATTTTAAGGCAATCAACACCCTGCATTGTGCCTTAACTCCCACTGAGTTTAACAAAGTCTCAAGCTGTACAACAGCTAAGCAATTGTAGGATAAGTTAAGAATAATTCATGAAGGGATTTCCCAAGTTAAGGAATCCAAGATAGCCTTCCTGACCCACAACTATGAAATGTTCAAAATGGAACCTGGTGAGGACATCACCAGCATGTTTGATAGGTTCACAAACATTACAAATAAACTTAACCAACTAGGAAAACCTATCCCTGAGCATGAACTTGTAAAAAGACTTCTTAGGAGTCTACCTAAGTCTTGGAAGCCAAAGGTGACTGCCATCCGATAAGCCAAAGATTTGAACATCATCACACTTGATGAAATATGCGGGTCACTCCTCACACATGAGCTGGAGCTTAAGGAAGAAGAAAAGGAGGATAAAAGAGAGGCAGAAGAGAAGAAGAAAAACATAGCACTCAAAGCTAGCATCCTTGAAAAAGAGTTGGAAGAACTCTCATGCGATGATAATGATGAACTTGCATTTGTTGCAAGAAGATTGAGAAAACTGATGGGAAGAAAGAATCGAAGATTTACAAAAAAAAAATCTTTAAAAGGGATCAAGGTCCTTCATGAAAGAAAAATAATAATGAAAGCAATAACAAGGAAGAAGTAATCTGCTATGAATGCAAAAAACCAGGGCATTACAAATCTGAATGTCCATTGCTGAAGGAAGAAACTCCAAGGAAAAACAGAAAATCAAAAAAGGCAATGGTTGCTGCAGCCTGGTCAGACAATGATTCAAGCACAAAATCTGATAAAGAAAGCTCAGAAGAAAGAGCAAACATTTGCCAGATGGCAAAAGATAATGAAACAGAAGTATGCTCATCGACTTGTGATATATCTATGAATGATTTGCAAGATGAGTATGATGAGTTATGTGATGAGTTTGAAAGCTTATTTTTAAAGTACAAAAATCTGAAGAAAAAGGCTGCATCACTTGAAAAAGATTTGGAGAAAATAAAACTCAATTTCAACTCTGTTTTTGAACAAAGAAATTTACTTCAAACTGAACTGGAACACTCAAAAACAGATTTTGAAATCATGAGAGTAGAGCTGGAAAATAAAACCGATGCTTTGCAAAAAGCTCTTAATGAAAATACAGCTCTTAAGTGTTTTACCAATGATTCTTTGAAAAAAAATTCACATATTAAGAAGAATCACCATAAAGCATCATTTAGATGCTATTGTTGTGAAAAATATGGTCATTTATCATATGATTGTGTCAAAAATATAAATGTGCAGAAAATCAGAAAAATTTGGGTGCCAAAAGGTTATTTTATTGACACTAACACTCAAGGACCCATCAAAGCATGGGTACCTATCAAGAAGAACTAAACCATATTTTTGTAGGTCGAGTTGCACCTAAAGGAGACATGTTCAAAGGCTCAACACAAGAAGAAGCAGCCATAGTACATGGATAGTGGCTGCTCTCGACACATGACAGGGGATGGAATGCTATTTGCACAGCTAGACAAGAAAAAGGGGGCACTGTATCCTTTGGAGATAATTCAAAAGGAAAAATTCAAGGTATAGGTATGGTTGGTAAGAACTCCTATACACAAATCAGTCATGTATTATTTGTTCAAGGCTTAAAGCATAATCTACTAAGCATAAGTCAGCTATGTGACAAAAGGTTTAAGGTTTGTTTTGATTCCAACAAATGTGAAGTAATAGACATAGGCACTAACAAGACTACCTTCATAGGAAATAGATTGAAAAATATGTATGTAATCTTCCTTGAAGATCTAGAAAACGATAATGAAATGTGCCTAGTAGCCAAGGTTGAAAATGATAGCTGGTTGTGGCATAGGGGACTAGGACATGTTAGTTTGAACACCATGTGAAAACTAATTAAGAAAGACTTAGTTGTTGGACTACCCAACGTTATATTTGAAAATGATAAAGTATGTGAAACATGTTAGCTAGGAAAACAAGTTAGAACATCATTCAAAGCTAAGAATATTGTGTCAACATTGAAACCTCTTGAAATGCTTCATATTAACCTTTTTGGTCCAATTAGCACCACAAGTCTAGGTGGTAAATCTTATGGTTTAGTGATTGTTGATGATTACTCAAGATTCACTTGGGTTTATTTCCTTGCTCACAAGAGTGATGCATTATCAACTTTCATAAGATATTGCAAGAAAGTTGAGAATGAAAGAGGTACATCCATTATTAGGATTAGGAGTGACTAGGGAGGAGAATTTGAGAATGATGAGTTCAAGAAATATTGCAATGAAAAGGGGTTGGAACACAAATTTTCAGCACCTAGAACACCCCAGCAAAATGGAGTTGTGGAGAGAAAGAATAGAACATTGAAAGAGATGGCAAAAACTATGCTTTGTGAGAACAACCTTTCTAAATACTTCTGGGCTGAAGTTATCAATACAGTAGCGTATATACTTAATGTTGACTCCATTAGTTTTTGATGATAATAAAACATTCCTATGTCATTTGTGTCTAATATTTTTAACTAAGTGTACAAGGCAAATGATCATTAATGAGACAATATTGCAATCTTCCCTATTGAACTCTTAAAGATGTGATTTGGATAAAGAACAAAAAAGATCAGTATTGATGGAGTCTCTTGATATGTTAAGGAAGATCATTTGCTGAACAAAGGTCAAAATGGAGAAGTGAAAGGGTGAAGCTTGGTGAGAAACAGAATTAAATTAGTCGACCAAGCGATCACTGGAATCTACATCTGAAACAGAACCAACTTGGTTGACCAAGGGAAAAATTTTAGTCGACTAAGTGCTCTTTGTTTGCTATATCCGCCAAGCCACTACAAGAAAAGAAAACGGCTAGAATCTTTCCCAAACTGTTCCTAATGGACATAAACGTCCCAACAGCCATCAGACCAGCTTCTCCAACTATAAAAGGATATTCAAATGCTAAGGAAAAGAGCTTTTTGGAAAAACTTTGGACAACCTTTGGCTCCATACAAAAAGATACCATCATATTCAAGCCAAGGAAGAGTCGCAAACCTGAAAAATCTTTTGTACTCTTCATTGAACCTCAACGCCTATCCTTTGTATTAGTATTTAGCACTTAAACTTGTACCACATAGATCAACCATGTGATCACTAGGTACCTTCTTCTTCTATCTTTGTATTCTTAGAGTGAGTGTTTCACTTTAAGTGTTTTGCATCAAGCAAGGTTTGCTTGGATGCTTGTAGGTTCCAACTTAGTCTTGAAAAGTTGGAGTTGGGTTCTAGTTTAGCCCGTGAAAAGCTAGAGTAAAGGTTGTGGTTGAGCCTTGAAAAACCACATTGGGGTTCTAGTTTAGCCCGAGAAAAACTAGTGATAGGTTGTGGTTGAGCCTTGGAAAACCACATTGGGTTTTAGTTGATCCCGTGAAAAACTAGTGTAAAGGTTGTGGCTAAGCCTTGGAAAAGCCATTGTGAAAGCTTGGTGGAAGCTTGTGAATTCCACCATTTTAGTGTTTGATTTGAAAATCCTTGGTTGGATAATCAAGGTAGTGGATGTAGGTCTTGGACCAAACCACTATAAATACCTTGTCCATTATTTTCATTGTCTTATCTTCTTCATTTTGAGATCAAGTCTCAATCCCACAAGAAAGAGCCGAGATAGTGCTATTCACCCCCCCTCTAGCATCTATATTTGGGACCAACAATTGGTATCAGAGCTAGTTCTCTGCTACAAGGTCTAACACCATTAGAAAGGATCCAAATGGCTTTACAAAAATCAATTGTAGCCGAGGGACAGTCTACAAACAGACCACCTCTGTTTGATAGCTCTAACTACCCTTATTGGAGCACTAGAATGTCAATTTACATTAGGGCCATAGATTATGAAATGTGGGATGTCATCACTGATGGTCCCTATACTCCCTCAACTGTGAATATTGTCACAAATGAGTTGATGCCTAAGCCAAGGTTTGAATGGACCGAGGCTGAAACTAAGAAAGTACAAACAAATTTCAAGGCAATCAACACCTTGCATTGTGCCTTAACTCCCACTGAGTTTAACAAAGTCTCTAGCTATACAACAGCCAAGCAAGTGTGGGATAAGTTAAGAATTATTCATAAAGGAACTTCTCAAGTTAAAGAGTCCAAAATTGCCCTCTTGACCCACAACTATGAGATGTTCAAAATAGAACCTGGTGAAGACATCACCAGCATGTTTGATAGGTTCACAAACATTACAAATAAGCTTAACCAACTAGGAAAACCTATTCTTGAACATGAGCTTGTAAAAAGACTTCTTAGGAGTCTACCTAAGTCTTAGAAGCCAAAGGTGATTGCCATCCGAGAAGCCAAATATTTGACCATCATCACACTTGATGAAATTTGCGGGTCACTCCTCACACATGAGCTAGAACTGAAGGAAGAGGAAAAAGAGGATAAAAGAGAAGCAAAAGAAAAGAAGAAGAACATTGCACTCAAAGCCAACATCCTTGAAGAAAAGTTGGAAGAACTCTCATGCGATGATAATAATGAACTTGCACTTGTTGCAAGGAGATTAAGAAAACTGATGGGAAGAAAGAATCGAAGAATTGTAAGAAAATTCTTTAAAACGGATCAAGGTTCTTCATGGAAGAAAAATAAAAATGAAAATAGTAACAAGGAAGAGGTGATCTGCTATGAATGCAAAAAACCAAGGCATTACAAATCTGAATGTCCATTACTGAATGAAGAAACTTGAAGGAGAAACAGAAAATCAAAAAAGGCAATGGTTGCTGCAGCTTGGTCAGACAGTGATTCAAGCACCGAATTTGATGAAGGAAGCTCAGAAGAAAGAGCAAACATCTGCCTGATGGCAAAAGATGATAAAACAGAGGTATGTTCATCGAAAAATGATATATCTATGAATGATTTGCAAGATGAGTATGATGAGTTATGTGATAAGTTTGAAAGCCTGTTTTCAAAATATAAAAATCTAAAGAAGAAGGCTGCATCACTTGAAAAAGATTTAAAAAAAATAAAACTCGATTTCAACTCTGTTTTTGAACAAAGAAATTTACTTCAAACTGAACTGGAACATTCAAAAACAGATTTTGAAATCATGAGAGTAGAGCTGGAAAATAAAACCGATGCTTTGGAAAAAGTTCTTAATGAAAATACAACTCTTAAGTGCTTAAACAATGATATTTTAAAGAAAAATTCATATAGCAAGAAGAATCATCATAATGCATCATTTAGATGCTATTGTTGTGGAAAATATGGCCATTTATCATATACTTGTGTCAAAAACATTAATATGCAAAAAACTAGAAAAATCTGGGTGCCAAAAGGTTATTTTATTGACACTAACACTCAAGAACCCATCAAAGCATGGGTACCTATCAAGAAGAACTGAACCATATTTTTGTAGGTTGAACTGCACCTAAAGGAAACATGCTTAAAGGCTCAACACAAGAATAAGCAGCCATGGTACATGGATAGTGGCTGCTCTCGACACATGACAGGGGATGAAATGCTATTTGTACAGCTGGACAAAAGGAAGGGAGGCACCGTATCCTTTGGAGATAATTCAAAAGGAAGAATTCTAGGTATAGGTACGGTTGGTAAGAACCCCTGCACACAAATTAGCCATATGTTGTTTGTTCAAGGATTAAAGCATAATCTGCTAGGCATAAGTCAGCTATGTGGCAAAGGGTTTAAGGTTTGTTTTGATTCCAACAAATGTGAAGTAATAGACATAGGCACAAACAAGACTACCTTTATAGGAAATAGATTGAAAAACATGTATGTAATCTTCCTTGAAGATCTAGAAAAGGATAGTGAAATGTGCCTAGTAGCCAAGGCTGAAAATGATAGCTGGTTGTGGCATAGAAGACTAGGACATGTTAGCTTGAACACTATGTCGAAACTAATTAAAAAAGATGTAGTTATTGGACTACCCAACATTAGGTTTGAAAATGATAAAATATGTAAAGCATGTCAGTAAGGAAAACAAGTCAGAACATCATTCAAAGCTAAGAAAGTTGTGTCAACATCGAAACCTCTTGAAATGCTGCACATAGATCTTTTTGGTCAAATTAGCACCACAAGTCTAGGTGGTAAATCTTATGGTTTTGTGATTGTTGATGATTACTCAAGATTTACTTGGGTTTATTTCCTTGCTCACAAGAATGATGCATTATCAGCTTTCATAGGATATTGCAAGAAGGTTGAGAATGAAAGAGGTACATCCATTATTAGGATTAGGAGTGACCATGGAGGTGAATTTGAAAATGATGAGTTCGAGAGATTTTACAATGAAAAGGGGTTGGATCACAATTTTTCAGCACCTAGAACACCCCAGCAAAATGGAGTTGTGGAGAGAAAGAATAGAACTTTGAAAGATATGGCAAGAACCATGCTTTGTGAGAACAACCTCCCTAAATATTTCGGGGCTGAAGCTATCAATACAGCAGCTTATATACTTAATAGAGTTTTAATTAGAGCAATCATGTCAAAGACCCCATATGAGTTGTACAAAGGTAGAAAACTAAACATCTCTCACCTTAGGAGCTTTGGCTGCAAATGCTTTGTGTTGAACAATGGAAAACAGCCATTAGGGAAGTTTGATGCTAAAAGTGATGAAGCAATATTCTTGGGATATGCCATGAACTCAAAAGCTTATAGAGTTTTCAACAAAAAGGACACTAAATGTTAAAGAATCTATCCATATAGTTTTTGATGAATCAATCCATGTTGAAAAGGAAGTTCATGAAGATGATGAAGATTTAGAAAATCTTAAAAGAAACATGGAAGAAATGAGTCTAGATGATAGCAAAAATAATGAGGAAGACTCATCTAGGGAAGAACCCTAGCTCCACCACTTGAAAACTTACAAAGACAAGAAATCCAGCATAGTGACCTACCTAGAAGCTGGAGATATGTAAGAGATCACCCTCAAGAACAAATCATAGGTGACATATCTCAAGGAGTTGAGACTAGGAAAGGAACTAGGGAGACATGTGAATTTTTAGCGTTCATTTCTCAAATTGAACCTAAAAGTTTTAAAGAAGCTAAAAAAGAGGAAAGCTAGATTTTAGCCATACAAGAAAAGCTGGAGCAATTCAAGAGAAATTAAGTATGGTCACTAGTGCCTAAGCCTTCAAATCATCCTATAGTTGGCACTAAATGGGTGTTTAGAAATAAGATTGATGAACAAGGAAATGTTGTAAGGAACAAAGCAAGATTAGTGGCAAAGGGATATAATCAAGATGAAGGAATAGATTATGAAGAAACCTTTACCTCGGTAGCTAGAATAAAAGCCATAAGATTGTTAGTTGCCTTCGCTTGTCATATGAACTTCAAGTTATACCAAATGGATGTGAAGAGTGCATTCCTTAATGGAATTATTCAAGAAGAGGTATATGTTGAACAACCTACTAGTTTTGAAGATTTTGAAAAACCAGATCATGTCCTTAAACTTCACAAAGCCTTGTATGGATTGAAACAAGCTCCTAGAGCTTGGTATGAAAGGCTTTCTAAATTTCTGGTAGAAAATGACTATGTTAGGGGCAGCATTGACACCACACTGTTTATCAAGAGATACCTAAATGATCTAATCATAGTCCAAATCTATGTTGATGACATAATATTTGGGGCTACTAATAAATCTCTTTGCAAGAATTTTGCTAAGGAAATGCAGGGAGAATTCGAGATGAGCATGATGGGAGAATTGAAATACTTTCTTGGCCTTCAAATCAAGCAATGCAAATGAGGAACCTTTGTCAGCCAAGACAGATACATTCAAGACATGCTCCAAAAATATGATATGCTAAAATTGAAATCCATCAACACTCCAATGAGTACATCTACAAAGCTTGATGATGATGAGAAAGGTAAAGATGTAGATCAAAAGCTCTATAGAGGTATGATTGGATCTCTTCTTTACTTAATTGCAAGTAGACCAGATATTCAGTTTAGTGTGTGTTTATATGCTAGATTTCAGTCTCAACCTAAAGAAACACACCTTACTGCTGTGAAAAAAATATTTAGATATCTCATAGAAACTTAAGGCCTAGGATTGTGGTATTCAAAAGAGTCACCATTTAGCTTTGTAGGATATTCAGATGCTGACTTTGCTGGAAGTAAAACTGATAGGAAGAGCACAAGTGGAACATGTCAGCTGCTAGGAAGCATGCTTGTATGTTGGTCGAGCAAGAAGCAAAATTCTGTAGCCTTGTCCACTGCTGAAGTAGAGTATGTGTCCCTAGGAAATTGTTGTGCACATATTTTATGGATTAAGCAACAATTGAGAGACTATGGGTTGTCCATGAATAACACTCCCATATATTGTGACAACACCAGTGCTATAAACATTTCAAAGAATCCTATATAACACTCAAGAACAAAACATATTGAGATTAGACATCATTTCATTAGAGATTATGTAACTAAAGGTGAAATCAATGTTGAATTTGTAAGCACATTGCACCAACTTGCAGATATATTCACAAAACCCCTTAGTGAGGATAGGTTCTGTGAAATTAGAAGGAATCTAGGGATGTGATGTGTGGAAGAGTTATAAGAAAAAGTCTGGACTGAATAGAGGAAAACAAAAGAGACTTAGTCGACTAAAGTGTAAAACTCAGTCAACTAAGAATACTCTGTTCCATTAAATCAAAAGAACTTATGGTGTTTGATGTAGGATTAAATTGATGAGATTGTGTGCCTACCGGGTGACAAAATAAAAAGGGGAAACCGGGTGCAGTAAATAGTAAAAATATGAGAGGGAGTTTTTGAAATTTGGAAAAATAAGGCATCAGTTAAGGGGGAAGCAGGCAGTTCCCTAAGCCAAAAACCGTCACTCTCTTTTAATTCTCTGAACACCGACTTTCTCAATTCTAAAAATCTTATTTGCTTCTCTCCATCTTCTGAAATCAATCAAGGACCATCATTCTGTCATTTCTTGAAACCCTAAGTAAAAACATCCTCAGAAACCACAATGGCTAAGTCGACCCTTCTCAAACATTTGCTTGCAACGAAAAAGGGAAAAAAACCAGTAGAAAAAAACCCCGAAGCTGAGCACCAAAGAAAGAAGCAAAAAGGGGCATCGAGTTCTGCAACAAAGAAGACTAGGAAAGGGTTCGAGATGAGGAAACAAAAAAAGAAAAAGAAGAAAGCCGAGAAACTGAGAAAGAAAGACAAAAGAGAAAAAGGTACTTCATCTGCCTCTTCCATGAAGTTTAGAAACAAAATTCATGAAGAGAGATTTAAGAAAATCGAAAATGCCCCCATTAGATGCGAGAAGTTCATTGATTGGGAGAGTTTCAATGAAACTCCTGAACTCCAAACAAGCCTGATAGATTATTTCAATGAACTAAGCATTAAGGAATATAGCTCCTTTAAAGACAAAACATATAGTGCTAGCCTTGTTAAAGAATTTTATGCTAGCATTGCATATAGTGAAAGGGAGCTTGATAACTCAGAAGACTATTCTGAAGATAATTTGAATGTTTTTCTGAATGGGAAAGAATTCTTAGTTACAGCCTCATACTTGAGTAACCTGTTAGGAATAGAAGGAGAACAATGAGAGTATGACATGCTTAACAAGTATAATCCTGTTTCTGTGTGGGAAATTATCACTGGAAAGAAAGAGAAATTCTCTTCAAAGAGCAATGCAGGATTGATTATTAGTCCACAATTTAGAATCCTGCATTACTTTGTTGCTGCGAACCTGCATGGTAGGAGTGGTAGCCTAAGCTACATCAGCCTTCAAGACTTTTGGCTGATAGAGCATGCATTCACTGGAGAAGTTCTAAACCTTGGACGGTTCATGATTGAAAGGATGAGGGCAGCCTGTAAACTGGAAAAGATCCTTTTGCCCTATGGGAATGTAATCACATCTCTTGTTAAGAAGAAAGGAGGATAGGCAAAGAGGTATGATATGGATATGGTCAAGAGTAGAGACCAACCAATCTACCTAGGGAGTTTGATCAAAATAGGTTACAGAGTGTATGGGGACACCTTCAGCAAGACCTCAAAGATCACTTCAGTTCAATCACAGCCAGAGGCAGCCCCCACTCAACCAGAAACAACAGCCCCTCCATTCTCCAATGAAGTAATGTTCAACCTGTTGATGAGAATGGATGCTAAGCTCACTGATCAGGGAGCTAGGCTCGTTAAAATTGAAGAAAGAATGAATGAAATTGAAGCTAGCTTACAAGCAAGATCTGAAATTCCAACTGTACTTGCTAATGCTGACTCCTCTACTACTGAAAACATGGCACCAGAAAGACAAGGTGCTGAAGGATCAGCATTGCAACCTGAGGGATCTGAATTTCAAGCTGAAGGATCAGCCTACTAGAGTGCAAGCCCTAGTCATCATGACCTTGAACCAGAAATTGAAGAACCCCACAAAACCACCTCAGCAGAAAGGAAAACGTCTGAACAAGGTATTGAGGCAGTTGGGTCACCACTTGGTTCTCTTGAGCACCAGTCTCCATCGAATCCTGAACAAGAAGCATCACTTCCTCATTCTGATGAAGTGTCTGCCATGGGACTGTTCTATCAAATGGCAAAAGAAGAGCAAGTAGAAAAAGAGGCAGCAGCAGCTCAAACTACTCAAGCAATAACCTCAAAACAAAGAGCTGCAAAAAAAGGAAAGAAAACAAGAAAAGCAAAAGCAAAAGAAACAGCTCCTGCATCTAAGTCTCAGCCACTTGCCATAAGACAGAAGAAGACAACAAGAAAATCAGTTCCTCCAAGAACAAGGAAGTCTTCAAGATTGGCAGAAAAGGCAAAGTCACCTCCTGCAAGCACTTATCAAGCTCCAATAAAAGTCTCGGATCAAAGAACTCTAGAAAAAGCTACAGATACATCTCCTCAACAAGCTTCAGAAGCAGCTTCTCAACCCCCTCTGAGACCATTTTCTCCCCTTCCCTAAATCCTTGGTGAGAACAAACTATGTCCCCTGAATCTACACCATCTCCCTTTGAGAATTGATACCTCAGCCACCTCCTTGATGATGACAAAAAGGAGGAGTAGTATTAGAAAAACAAAAAGGTAGAGGTACCAGACTTCTAAGGTAGACAGGTAGCAAAAATAGGACTAGGGGTATTTCTGGAGCAATATTTCTGATCACTGCTTTGTTGGATATCTATGCCGAAATGGCATTTAAACAATGCTTTCAATTCTAACTGACTTTATGAATGTCTTGAATATGCTTGTTGATTGCTGCTTAAAGTGTTTAAACTCTGAAAATGATATTTATGACATTATGAAGCATGACTGGAAACTTATCTGCTGATACTGTGCAAAACTGTCAAAATTTTTTGAAATTATGCTGATATTAAGTTACTATGTTGATAAATCATCTCTGAGATAGTAATGCAAAGTAAAAACATATGCTTGAGTACAATGAATGATGATTTATAAGAGCTTTGCTGAAAAAATGATGGTGTGAATGAAATCTGGAGCTAACATGATGAAATCTGAACCTGCATGCTAGTTGACAAAAAATGCAGACATAGAAAACTGATAACAATCTGTCAACATGTCATTTACTCTTAAAATCTACATATATGAGCATTCTCTATCAAAAGCAAGTATGTACAATATCACTAGGAATATAACTAAGGAAGGAACTTGCTAGAATAAGATGAAAAATATGCACACACTTAGGGGGAGCATGAACTTAAGGGGAGTAATCTTCATTTTCTGTAGAAACTGAAAAAGGTATTAAAAAGGCACCATACTATTAATCAAGGGATTTTTTGTCATCATCAAAAAGGGGGAGATTGTTGACTCCATTAGTTTTTGATGATAATAAAACATTCCTATGTCATTTGTGTATAATATTTTTAACTAAATGTGCAGGGCAAATGATCATTAATAAGACAATATTGCAATCTTCCCTATTGAACTCTTAAAGATGTGATTTGGATAAAGAACAAAGAAGATCAGTATTGATGGAGTCTCCTAATATGTTAAGGAAGATCATTTGCTGAACAAAGATCAAAGTGGAGAAATGAAAGGGTGAAGCTTGGTGAGAAACAGAATCAAATTAGTCGACCAAGATAATAGGGTTAGTCGACTAAGCGATCACTGGAATCTACATCTCAAACAGAACCAACTTGGTCGACTAAGGGAAAAATTTTAGTCGACTAAGTGCTCTCTGTCTGCTACATCCGCCAAGCCACTACAAGATAAGAAAATGGCTAGAATCTTCCCCAAACTGTTTCTAACGGTCATAAACGTCCCAACAGTCATCAGACCAGCTTCTCCAACTATAAAAAGTTCTTCAAATACTAAGGAAAAGAGCTTTTTGGAAAAACTTTGGATAACCTTTGGCTCCATACAAAAAGATATCATCATATTCAAGCCAAGGAAGAGTAGCAAACCTGAAAAATCTTTTGTACTCTTCATTGAACCTCAACGCCTATCCTTTGTATTAGTATTTAGCACTTAAACTTGTATCACATAGATTAACCCTGTGATCACTAGGTACCTTTTTCTTTTATCTTTGTATTCTTAGAGTGAGTGTTTCATTCTAAGTGTTTTACATCAAGCAAGGTTTGCTTGGATACTTGTAGGTTCCAACTTAGCCTTGAAAAGTTGGGGTTGGGTTCTAGTTTAGCCCGTGAAAAGCTAGAGTAAAGGTTGTGGTTGAGCCTTGAAAAACCACATTGGGGTTCTAGTTTAGCCCGAGAAAAACTAGTGATAGGTTATGGTTGAGCCTTGGAAAACCACATTGGGTTTTAGTTGATCCCGTGAAAAACTAGTGTAAAGGTTGTGGCTAAGCCTTGGAAAAGCCATTGTGAAAGCTTGGTGGAAGCTTGTGAATTCCACCATTTTAGTGTTTGATTTCAAAATCCTTGGTTGGATAATCAAGGTAATAGATGTAGGTCTTGGACCGAACCACTATAAATACCTTGTCCATTGTTTTCATTGTCTTATCTTCTTCATTTTGAGATAAAGTCTCAATCTCACAAGAAAGAGCCGAGATAGTGCTATTCACCCCCCCTCTAGCACCTATATTTAGGACCAACACTTAATAGAGTTTCAATTAGAGCAATCATGTCAAAGACCCCATATGAGTTGTACAAAGGAAGAAAACCAAACATCTCTCACCTTAGGAGCTTTGGTTGCAAATGCTTTGTGTTGAACAATGGAAAACAACCATTAGGGAAGTTTGATGCTAAAAGTGATGAAGCAATATTCTTAGGATATGCCATGAACTCAAAGGCTTATAGAGTTTTCAACAAAATGACATTAAATGTTGAAAAATCTATCCATATAGTTTTTGATGTATCAATCCACGTTGAAAAGGAAGTTCATGAGGATGATAAAGAGTTAGAAAATCTAGAAAAACACATAGATGAAATGAGGCTAAATGATAGCAAGAACAATGAGGAAGACTCATTAAAAAAAAAAACCGTAGCTCCACCTCTTGAAAATTTACAAAGACAAGAAATCCAGCATAGTGACTTACCTAGAAGCTGGAGATATGTGAGAGATCACCCACAAGATCAAATCATAAGTGACATATCTCATGGAGTTAAGACTATGAAAAAAACTAGGAAAACTTGTGAATTTTCAGCCTTCATTTCTCAAATTGAACCTAAAAGCTTTGAAAAAGCTGAAAAAGAGGAAAGCTGGATTTCAGCCATGCAAGAGGAGCTGGATCAATTCAAGAGAAATATGTATGGTCACTAGTGCTTAAGCCTTCAAATCATCTTATTGTTGGCACTAAATGGGTGTTTAGAAATAAGATTGATGAACAAGGAAATGTAGTAAGAAACAAAGCAAGATTGGTGGCAAAGGGATATAATCAAGAGAAGGAATAGATTATGAAAAAACTTTTGCTCCGGTAGCTAGAATTGAAGCCATAAGATTATTAGTTGCCTTTGCTTTTCATATGAACTTCAAACTATACCAAATTGATGTGAATAGTGCATTCCTTAATGAAATTATTCAAGAAGATGTATATGTTGAACAACCCACTGGTTTTGAAGACTTCGAGAAACCAGATCATGTCCTTAAACTTCACAAAGCCTTGTATGGATTGAAATAAGCTCTTAGAGCTTGGTATGAAAGGCTTTCTAAATTTCTGATAGAAAAAGACTATGTTAGGGGCAGCATTGACACCACATTGTTTATCAAGAAATACCTAAATGATCTAATCATAGTTCAAATCTATGTTGATGACATAATATTTGGTGCTACTAATGAATCTCTTTGCAAGAGCTTTGCTAAGGAAATGCAGGGAGAATTCGAGATGAGCATGATGGGAGAATTGAGTACTTTTTTGGCCTTCAAATCAAGCAATGCAAAAGAGGAACCTTTGTCAGCCAAGACAAATACATTCAAGACATGCTCAAAAAGTTTGATATGTTGAAACTGAAATCCTTCAGCACACCAATGAGTACATCTACAAAGTTTGATGCTGATGAGAAAGGTAAAGATGTAGATCAAAAGCTCTATAGAGGTATGATTGGATCTCTTCTTTACTTAATTGCAAGTAGACCAGATATTCAGTTTAATGTGTGTTTATATGCTAGATTTCAATCTCAACCTAAAGAAACACACCTTGTTGCTATGAAAAGAATATTTAGATATCTCATAGAAACTCAAGGCTTATGATTATGGTATTCAAAAGAATCACCATTCAACCTTGTAGGTTATTCAGATGCTGACTTTGCAAGAAGTAGAACTGATAGGAAAAGCACAAGTGGAACATGTCAGTTGCTAGGAAGCATGCTTGTGTGCTGGTCGAGCAAGAAGCAAAATTATGTAGCCTTGTCCACTGCTGAAGCAGAATATGTGTCCCTTGGAAGTTGTTGTGCACAGGTTTTATGGATTAAGCAACAATTGAGAGACTACGGGTTGTCCATGAATAACACTCTTATATATTGTGACAACACCAGTGCTATAAACATTTCAAAGAATCCTGTACAACACTCAAGAACTAAACATATTGAGATTAGACATCACTTCATTAGAGACTGTGTAACTAAGGGTGAAATCAATATTGAATTCGTGAGCACATTGCATCAACTTGCTGATATATTTACAAAACCCCTTAGTGAGGATAGATTCTATGAAATTAGAAGAAATCTAGGAATGTGTTGTTTGGAAGAGTTATAGGAAGAAGTCTAAAGTAAATAGGGAAAAACAGAAGAAACTTAGTCGACTAAAGTATGAAACTCAATCAACTAAGAGCATTCTGTTTTATTAAATCAAAAGAATAAATGGCTAAATGATAAAGGATTAAATTAAGGAAATTTTGTGCCTACCGGGTGACAAAATAAAAAGGGGAAGCCTGATGCAGTAAATAGTAAAAATATGAGAGGGAGTTTTGAAATTTGGAAAAATGAGGCATTAGTTAAGGGGAAGGCAAACATTCCCTAAGTTAGAAACCATCATTCATTTTTTAATCCTCTAACAACCGACTTTCTCATCATATTAGTGTTATTTGCCTCTCTCCATCTTCTGAAATCAACCGAGAATCCTCCTTTTGTCATCTCTTGGAACCCTAAGTGAAAAACATCTTCAGAAATAGCAATGGCTAAGTCGACCCTTCTCAAGGATTTGCTTGCAAAGAAAAAGGGGAAGAGACCAGCAGAAGAAAACCCCGAAGCTGAGCACCCAAGAAAGAAACAAAAAAGGGCATCGAGTTCTGCAACAAAGAAAACTGGGAAAAAGTCCGAGAAGAAGAAACGAAAAGAGAAGAAGAATAAGACTGAGAAACTACGAAAAAAAAGCAAAGGAGAAAAAGGTACATCATTTACGTCTTCCATGAAATTTAGAAACAAAATTCATGAAGAAAGATCTAAGAAAATCAAAAATGTCCCCATTACATGTGGAAAGTATATTAATTGGGAGAGTTTCAGTGAAACTCCTGAACTTCAAACAAGCCTGATAGATTATTTTAATGAACTGAGCATTAACGAGTATAGCTCTTTCAAAGACAGAACGTATAGTGCTCGTTTAGTTAAAGAATTCTATGCTAGCATTGCATTCAGTGACAAAGAGCTTGATGATTTAGAGGACTATTCTGAAGAAAATCTGAATGTTTTTCTAAATGGGAAGGAATTCTTAGTTACAGCCTCAGACTTGAGTAACTTGCTAGGAATTGAAGGAGAAAATAGAGAGTATGAAATGCCTGACAAGTATGATCCTGTTTCTGTGTGGGAAATTTTTACCAGAAAGAAGGAAAAATTCTCTTCAAAGAGCAATGCAGGACTGATCATTAGTCCACAATTTAAGATCCTGCATTACTTTGTAGTTGCCAATCTGCATGGTAGGAGTGGTAGCTTAAGCTACATCAACCTTTAAGACCTTTGGCTGATAGAGCATGCATTCATAGGTGAAGTTCTGAACCTTGGACTATTCATTATTGAAAGGATGAGGGCAGCATGTAAACTGGAGAAGATCCATTTGCCCTATGGGAATGTAATCACATCTCTTGTCAAGAAGAAAGGAGTATGGGCAAAAAAGTATGATATGGATATGGTCAAGAGTAGAGACCAACCAATCTACCTAGGAAGTCTGATCAAAATAGGATACAGAGTGTATGGGGACACCTTCAGCAAGACCTCAAAGATCACTTTAGTTCAAACTCAACCAGAGGCAACACTCACACAACCAGAAATAGCAGCCCCTCCATTCTCCAATGAAGTAATGTTCAACCTGCTGATGAGAATGGATGCCAAGCTCACTGATCAGGGAGCTAGGCTTGTTAAAATTGAAGAAAGAATGAATGAAATTGAAGCCAGCTTGAAAGCCAGATCTGAAATGCCAACTGGACCTGCTAATGATGACTCTTCTGCTACTGAGAGCATGGCACCAGAAGGACAAGGTGCTGAAGGATCAACATTGCAACCAGAAGGTTCTGAATTCCAAGATGCAAGCCCTGAATTTCAAGCTGAAGGATCAGCCTATCAGAGTGCAAGTCCTGGTCATCATGACTTGGAACCAGAACTTGAAGAACCACACCAAACCACCTCAGTAAGAAAGGAAACATCTGATCAAGGCAATGAGTAGTTGGTTCATCAATTGGTTCTCCTGAGCACTAGCCTCCATCTCAGCTTGAACATGAAGCATCCCCTCCTCATTCGATGAAGTGTCTGTCATGGGACTTTTCTATGAGATGGTAAGAGAAGAGCAAGCAGAAAAAGAGGCAGCATCAGCTCAAGCTACTCAAGTAATGACCTTAGAACAGGAAGCTGCAAGAAAAAGGAAGAAGATAGGAAAAGCAAAAGCAAAAGACATAGCTCATGCATCTAAACCTCAGCCACCTGCCATGAGACAGAAGAAGACATCAAGAAAATCAGTTCCTCCAAGAACAATGAAGTCTTCAAGATTGGCAGAAAAGGCAAAATCACCTCCTGCAAGCACTCCTCAAGCTCCAACAGAAGTCTCTGATCAGGCAACTCCAGAAAAAACTACAGAAACATCTCCTCAGCAAACTCCAAAAGCAACCTTTCAACCCTCTCTAAGACCACCTTCTCCTATTCCCCTAAATCCTTGGTCTCCCTCTGAGAATTGATACCTCAGCCCCCTCCCTAATGATGACAAAAAGAGGGAGTAGTATTTACAAGAAAAATAAAATATCTGAAGGTAGAGGTATTGGACCTTTAGGGAAAATATCAAGAAAAATAAAAAAATCCTGAAGGTAGAGGTACCAGACTTCTGGGGTAGATAGGTAGCAAAAACAGGACTAGGGGTATTTCTGGAACAATATTTCTGATTACTGTTTTGTTGGATATTCATGCCACAATGGCATTTAAACAATGATCTTAATCCTGGCTGACTTTATGAATGTTTAGAATATGCTTGTTGAAAATTGTTTGAAATGCTTGAACTGTGGAAATGATATCTATGGGATTTTGAAGCATGCTTGGAAACTTATCTGCTGATACTGTGCAAAACTGCTACAATTTTTTGATATTGTGCTGATATTGAGTTATTATGTTGATAAATCATTTTTGAGACAATAATGTAAAGTAAAATATGTGCTTGAGTACTTATGGATGATGATTTATAGAGAGTTTGCTAGAAAAATGATGGTTTGAATGAAATTTGGAGGAAACATGATGAAATCTGGAAATTACAAGCTATTGACAGAATTCTGCAGAAGTAGAAAATCTGATAAAATCCGTCAACATGTCATTAGCTCTAAAATTTGCATATATGAACAGTTTCTAATAGAAGCAAGTATGTACAAGGTCACTAAGAATGTAACTAAGGTAAAAACTTACTGAAATGGATGGAAAATATGCACACACTTAGGGGGAGCATGAACTTAGGGGGAGCAATCCTCATTTTCCGCAAAAATTGAAAAAAGAATTAAAAAGGCACCATGCTATTAATCAAGGGATGTTTTGTCATCATCAAAAAGGGGGAGATTGTTGACTCCATTAGTTTTTGATGATAATAAAACATTCCCATGTCATTTGTGTCTAACATTTCTAACTAAGTGTGTAGGGGAAACAACTACAAAGAAATAATATTTCAATCTTCCTAATGAGCACTTAAAGATATGATTTGGATAAGGAACAAGGATGATCATTATAAAGGAAGTCCTCTGATATGAAAAAGAAGATCATTGGTTGAACAAAGGTCAAAATGGAGAAGTGAAAAGGTGAAGCTTGGTGAGAAACAGAATCAAGTTAGTCGACCAAGATAATGGGGTTAGTCGACTAAGCGATCACTGGAATCTGCATCTGAAGCAAAACCAACTTAGTCTACCAAGGGAAAAATTTTAGTCGACTAAGTACTCTCTGTCTGCTACATCCGCCAGGCCACTACAAGCCAAGAAAACGGCTAGAATCTTCCCCAAACTGTTTCTAACGGTCATAAACGTCCCAACAGCCATCAGACCAGTTTCTCCAACTATAAAAGGATCTTCAAATACCAAGGAAATAATTTTTAAAAACTTTGGAGAACTTTTGACAACCTTGGCTTCATACATAAAGACATCATCATATTTAAGCCAAAAAGAGTAGCAAAACCTGAAAATCCTTTATACTCTTCATTGAACCTCAACGCCTATTCTTTGCATTTGTATTTAGCACTCAAACTTATACCACATCGACCAATCGTGTGATCACTAGGTACTTTCATCTTTCTATCTTTGTATTCTTAGAGTGAGTGTTTCACTCTAAGTGTTTGCATCAAGCAAGGTGTGCTTAGATGCTTGTGGGTTCTAGTTTAGCCCGTGAAAAACTAGAGTAAAGGTTGTGGTTGAGCCTTGAAAAACCACATTGGGGTTTTAGTTTAGCTTGGGAAAAACTAGTGATAGGTTGTGGTTGAGCCTTGGAAAGCCACATTGGGTTTTAGTTGATCCCGTGAAAAACTAGTGTAAAGGTTGTAGCTAAGCCTTGGAAAAGCCATTGTAAAAGCTTGGTGGAAGCTTGTGAATTCCACCATCTTAGTGTTTGATTTGAAAATCCTTTGTTGGATAATCAAGATAGTGGATGTAGGTCTTAGACCGAAGCACTATAAATACCTTGTCCATTGTTTTCATTACTTTATCTTCTTTATTTTGAGATCAAGTCTCAATCCCATCAAAAGAGTCGAGAATACCCCCCCTCTAGCACCTACATTTGGGACCAACAACGAATCCAAATACATTAGATTGAAGTAGGGGTAGACGGACGTTGATATCAGTTGTGTCAAATGGCATCACTAAAGTGTCAAATTTCTATTAATTATACTATTTATATTAGAGTGTTATGTAGTTAACGATATTAATGAACCCACTAATTTTTTAAAATTTTTTAAATTTTTTAGATTCATCCTTGAATTGAAGTCAAACATATGTCGATTATATGTTATATATAGGGATCAGATATGTTTGATTTTAATGTGAATAATTAATTTGTGATGCAAAATGCGATACGTGCAGTTGTAGTGCTATGTGGTCCAGTGGTAACTTGATATAACATTCCTTAATTGATTGTTTCGCGTCCAATTGCACACTCAATTTCCATATAGGTCTTGACAATTGGGAGTTTTTTTGAAAGGGAGTATACATTTATGCTTACAGTGTCTTAATGGTAGATGTTGGAATATGGATCAATCAAGTAGATTCAAATCTATTAATTAATACATCCACATGAGCATATATCTAACTTCTAATAAGATTTGAGTTAGAACCCTATTTCTATTCTCTCATATAAACTCTAGTCCAATCCTGGATGTCTAGGATGTGGAGTGGGTAAGTTTGTGGATAATTCTAAAGGTTGAGTTAGAAGCAATTCAAGGGCAGATCTAAAAGCCAATCATTTGAAGTTTGTGAAGCAAGTATCCGTCAATCCATTTTGAAAATTTCAGATTGGTATTGGAATATTCCTAAACCTATAGGTTATATTTATATATTACCTTTTTTTACATTAGTTGGACCTCGTTTCCTTCTCTCTCTTATATAGACTACCGTTAGCGTTATCTCTTGCTTTAGATGTCACAGTTTTAAAAATGAAGAGACAATCATCGTCTTCTAGCCGAAGGCAAAACTCCATTGGTTGCATCCCTGCCATTTCCAACCTTCTTTCCAAACACTATAATCGCTCAAAATTTCTTACGTTTGGTATGTTCCTTCTGCTGATCGCTTTGGGCACCAGTTTTTTGCAGAGAATTCCAAGTGTATATTTAGTTCTAGTACAATTTTTCCCCAACTAATTGCTCCATGTATTGAAGAACACGACTAAGTACATTATTCCCTACTACTTCTGGTTTTCAGGGAAAAAGCAAGCCAAGGAGGCACCGCAATCTGCAACGAAAGCCCCTGAACAAACGCTAAAAGCTGCAAATCTTCCAAGGAGTCCAACGCTGGCGGCAGAGATACGGCGGTCAAACTCCGTTGAGACTCCTCCTAATACGCTAGTGGCGAGGTTGATGGGAGTAGATAAGTTTCCTACGACCCCAGAATCCACCGCCGATAAGAGAAGGAAATTGCTTGGTGCACTGGAGAAGTGTGATGAGGACTTGAAGGCCCTTCAAAGGATCATTGAACTTGTCAACAGAAGCGTCAGCGTTGAACACAACAATGAGAGTAAGTCTGCGCCATTTGCTTTTCTTCTTCTTCAATAGATAACTTCCATTTCATTGTTTTTCCTTTTTTGTTACATTGAATTTATTGTTTTCTGTCTTTTCATTGTAGATAGTATGGTATTACATAAGCATGCATGAGGGGTTCATTCTTACATTAAGATAGGATACCTTGTGAACGAATTTACATTTTAGCACACATAAATACATAAATTAAGGCCCAAATATGTTGGAATTGAGTAATGCACTCGATGAACCCTGATATCTTCTGATCTTTGAGTAAATACGATGGATCTTAATTCAACATTTAGCCTACGAAAGTTGAATCTAATCAACTTTAAACATGTGGTCAAGCTGGTACCTAGCTTGTCTAACCCTACCTAAATGGAATTATTTATTTACATATGAAAATTATTGTTGTCTCTTTTAATTGCAAGGCAGCTATAAAGCTGGGGGTTGTTAGGAAATTAGTCTTATCAATCTATGCAGGCAGACATTACCAACTCCGTTACTACCTTGATCAGAGACTAAAGGTACTGATTGTACATTGCAATTGAAGAGGAAGCACCTTTTCCTCACCTTCCCTATTGCTTTCCCTGTAAGGTGAGCCACTTGCCCTCATGTTTCGGATACCGAATTTACAATCATGACTTGCTAGTGGGAGACAAAATTATCCTCTTTATTGCTGTAAGCAATCATACATACTAGCACATGACCAAATGACCCACAGCTGTTTTTCTTTCTTTTTTATTTTCTCCTTTGAAAAGGGAAAAACGTTAAAAACGCACGAACAAAAACAGATGAAAGAATCTCTTCTTTGTCATATCTGTCACCAAGAAATTATACTTACAAATGCAAATGCAATATAACGAAATCTTCACACTGTTCTTCAAACAATCTCCTTCCTTGTTCAATCGTCTTCATGCACATGCATCCCACAGATTTTTGCTGAGAGATCTGTTCACGTCCCTGGGCTAGCCTGCTTAGATGCTCATTTCTTTAAATGCTCTGCACTTCAACGTGGCAGCTTGAATATTTTTTTAATCGTTTGAAGTCGATGAGATCACTTGACTTAACATTTCCACAGTAAGAATTACTTGTATATTCAGATGTCCCCCCACAGTAACATTTCCAGATTATACTACTAGTATAGTATATAGATGAGAAGTAAGCAAAGAAACCCTTCCCCAACTGCTGTTGTTTTAAGAGTGAACCAGGGATTCAACCCCTGGTACGAGTGGATAAACAAAAAGATATAACAAGAAAAGAGAAAAGAGAGCCTACAGGAATAAAAGAAGAAACAGACCCGAGGCTTTACTTAGCATCCATTATCCCCACTTTTGCAGGGTATGGGAGTTGGGCCCCAAAATAGAAAATCCAATAAGATTGGGGAAGGGTGTGGGTTGAGGTAGGGTCGTTTTTGGGGTTCGGATTGGTGAATCATTTTGAACCATTTTGAGGATATGCATAATTCTTTTTTTAATTTTGGAATTAAAATATTCAAATGTGAAATTAATAATATCATTATTTTATAATCAATTATCATAAATAATAAAAATAGCACAATTTTTTATATTCATATTTAGTGTATTTTAAATAAGTTTTGTAATCCATTTAAAATATTCAACATCAAAAAGATTGAAAAATACATTATTTTATATAATAATTATAAGTAATATCACTTCTTTCAATATTAAAATTTTCATTTTAAAAAATAATTTATCATTTATCCACCATTATAGCATAGTTGAAGTCCTTTTGGATTATAAATTCAAGGTTTTATGATATCAAATTGAAATAATCTTGATTTCAAGTTGTTACAAGTTTGGTTTTTTTTTTAAAGTTTTGGGTATTTTGAGTTTGGATTTTCAATTTTTTTCAATCAATTTGAATCAGATTGGTTCGGATTTGATGTTAGTTGAGACAAAATTTGGATTCGACTAGATTTTGCGACCCCTAAATAGGATTGAAAAAAACCAATCTCAGTTCATGGGGTGCATATATTACTGTCCTAGCACATGCAAACAGATGTGTGGGCTTGGCTTTCCTTGTCTTGTTACTAAAGCTATGCACTGCATGTGTTATATATATGTACTCCAGGACGAACGCTACAACATCATCAGAAGCAGCAACTTAGGAAGAAGCCGGGACAAGAGGACACCACAGGCGCCTGCTGCTTCTTAGATAGATTCACAAAGGAATCAATTGACGATGCAAGAAGCCATCAGGATGATGCAGGGTCACCATTGTGGAGAAGCAAGGCCATGGTACAGAGCGTGGATGAAGTGTGCAAGGATATTGCATGGGGTGAAAGGCGGGAGATTGGCAGAATAGGCTTTGCGTTGCAAGATCAAATTTGCAGAGATTTGATAGACGAGATTGTTAGAGAAATGGGGTGCCGCTTCACCTATTCGCTTCCCTTTGAAGCATGTAAAAGAGGATTGGCTTTCTAATTGGACCATATGTATTGTACCTCTGTTGACACAAATTATGAATACAAGCTTGCCAATCTAATTTTGATCTAACAATTTACAGTGCAAAATTTAAAGGTATTATAGCATAAAAGAATATTGGATCTCTTTGGGGAAGACTGAAGTCCCCTTTCGGTATTATTCTAGACGATCTAACAATGTCCAATGATGATCCTGGTAGTGGCCTTTGATACACGGAATGCATTGCCCAGGAATATCGAGTGTTGCTTATGCTTGTTGTGAGTCTTGGCAGCATCAACGTAGTTGAAGGATTGTTGCTATAGGAATCTCGGCAGTGCAATATATAATCCTTTAAAAGTGCCTTTCAGATCTTGGCAATGGATGAGTATAACACGAGAATGTTTTTGACTTCTAGAAGAATAGAGAAGATGTTGCCAGGATTGGAATATTGTTGCAGGCAATGGGGAGTCATTGAATAAGTGTAAAGAGGTGACAAGCCTTCTCATATAGCTAAGATGGGTGAGACCTAGTTGAGGTGACAAAGACCGTGCAAAATTCTATCATCTAAAGGATTGCTTTCTTAACAATCTTAATGTCGAAAGTATAGGAGACGAGCGATATAATGGTTTGCCATCTAAGGGCTACCCCAACGATGATCGATATGTCAGTAGTTAGTGTAGTTTGCGTGAACTAAGAAGTAGTTACGATGCACAAGAGTTACCTCGCTGCTTGGCCAGGGGAGAATTGCTAGGGTGTGGATTACCTCGCTTCTGAGCCAAGAAAGAGTTGTTGACCACAAGATTGGAACGACCACTTCCTTCCATGATGTTTTGTAATAGTGTTAGTACATGATTGCCATGGAGCCGTAATTTGTCAAGCCCTAGACTGTAGTAGTAGTGCCAAATATTATGGCTTGCAAGAATGTTGTTGATAGATCAAGATAGCCTTAGTGATGGCTATGATTACCTTCTTTATTGTTGAGATTTAAGCTTTGTCACAGAACCTTTACGCGTGAGAGAGTCCATTATTGTCAAAAGGGTCTGTAAATATTGGCTTGCTTGAATATGGGTCTGAAATGAGGTTGAGACAAATTTGATGGTTATTGTACTCCGTTGCAATGATAAAATAGTTGGCCTTGATTGTTGAATTTAGGTTTTCCCTCAAATTGGCCACTAACAAAAGTTTAAGGTGTAAATTGTATAATTCGAAGTACCAAATGTAACATTAACTCTTGTCAGAACTGCAATACCATACCAACTCAGCTCTTATAATCGTTTTTGGTCCAAATTCTGAAAAAAAACAAAAATAAATGAATTTCCGAAGGAATGTGTTTGAGGTTTGAGGAGCAAGTGGGTTTCTTTTCAGTAACATATAACTTCAGTTTGAAGGACGCGTAGACTGCCATCTACAGTGACGAGCATTCGGTTTTATTTCGATTTACCACCACCGGGTGACTACCCTACCCACTCTTTGGTTTCAATTTATTTCAGCTAGACTGAACAAGGATTACTGATAATATAGCCAGAGACTCAGAACAATGAAAGTTTTAAGAGCAATGATGCAACTAGGCCTAAGGCAATTCCGGAAATTTGTAGCCCCCCATAACAATAATAGATCATGCTGCAGGAAACGTGAGCAGGCAAATTTGATCCATCACCTTTCCAAATTGAAGCATCCATTACACCAAAAAACAACCAATTTCCCAAGCCGTTAACATAACTTTAGCTGCATACTCCCAAAACGGCATTTAATTACTTATTCCTATCATTTTTATAATCTCTTCAGACTTTTCTTTCTCGCATCCATTTTCTTCTTGTCTGCCTGAACTTTTGTCAAGCCTTCCTTCTTAAGAGCAGGGCCTGCTGTTCCTACGAGGGCAGTTCCACTCACTCCTGTTTCAGTTGTTGGAAATATAGACTGCTGATCCTGGTTATTCCCTCCTTTCATGGCTGTGATAGACTGGGCCAGTGGGGATGGCAATGATAATGCCGCAGCGCCACTTGCTGCATTTTTCTGGTCAACAATCAGAACTGAGGTGTTAGACTGGTCAACATTCAACGCGGTAGTTGATTCACAAATAGCTCCCGACTTGAACTTGGGTTTTGGCTTTGCATGAATTCCTGTATAAAGCCTGTGTTAAGAACAGGTAACGCACTTGTCAGACCTGCATCGTTGTGCGCAATTCCAATTTCATTTCTTTAAGTGTAGTAGTCACGCTATCTTTGAACCTCCTATTTCAATCTCAAAAGATCAGTTTACAAAAACAATGTGCTCTTATATACTATCAAATCTTCGCTGGTCCTAGAAAAGTCAAAAGACCAAGTGATATAACTGAAAGCAAAACTTTAATGAAATTATGAGCAACTAAGAAACCAATGGTGCCTGGATTTGTCCCCTTCCGGTCAAAAGAACCTGACAAACCATGTAACAGTAAAAATGTACTGGAGACCCCATAAAACAAGCATAATTTCTAACCAAGAACAAAACAGAACAGTGTTTGTCTTGTTGAAGACTCTCTCACATATAAGGCTCTAGGTTTCCACATTGCAAAATATTAAGCAAATAATGTGTTTGGTACGCCTCACCTGGCATGCCTAGCATACTCATCATAATTTTCAAGCAGCATCTTGCCAGCCTGCTCATTTAGAGCAGATTCTGGAAAAGGCTCAATCAGTAAACACCTAACTACCTGCAGTCACAAAATCTGGTGTCAAGAAAGATGAAAAAACATGAAACCAAAGATCTAAAGCCTAATTAGTTTTTTTTTAAAAAAAAAAAAGATAGAAAGGAAAAGAAAAAAAAGGCAGTCCTGAGGCAGTTCTTATCAAACGAACTGATAAAATTTGGGTACAAAATGAAGTCTGGGTATAATGGAACTTACAATGAGTACATGCCGTAACCCAAGGCTTGGATTCCAATCCTTTTTTAGTGTGTTCACACAAATTTCACCATTGGTTGCAATATTTGGATGAAAAATCTTTGTAAGAAAGTAGCCTGCAATATAGATGTTCAGAATATTCACTAATGCACAAACTAAACTGTTTCTTTGCCATATGGTATCACCAGAAATTTAGAGATTGAAATACAGGACGAATGACTTAAAAACAAAACACAAAATTGCAAGCCATGAAATTGCAGAAATTTTTCTTCAGAAGCCTGACATGACCTAGGTTTTAAATTTTTGTATATCACAGACATGTTGAAATCTGATTATGTCTGGATAACTATAATCGATTAAACATACCTTTCGGAGGGGAGTGAGGAAAATCATGAGACAGTAACAACTTCATACGGAAAACACCATTTTCGTATGGAGTCCCAGCTGTTAAGTCAACAAATCCTCAGAATGGAAAAGTAACTAGTGTACTACAAAGGAAGTAAATTTGTTTCAACAGAATTACGTGCCTGGCCCTTCAATGTCAGCATAGATGATTGAAAAATCATCATCATTTACTCCAACTTTAATGCCTTCCGGTGGGGATTCATCAAGACTCTTCAATTCCTTTGCCAGTTGCTTTATTACATTTGGTGGAAGATTTTCATTAGTTGCCTAACACAACACAAAAGAAAAATATAAGAAGTGCAATTCTAAACGGCCAAAATAGAAATTTCACATGAAAAGTTAATGGAAATGCCATACAATATATATTTAAAGGAATTCTATTTTCTTTTCTTTCATAGGACAAATAGCTTAAGCACTATTATTCAGAAACTATACCCCTGAAACTTTCTTCTCTAACTAAGCTAAAAGAGAACAAGGGACTAAAAAATTAAAGAAAACTTTGTTAATTTCCACAACAATCAAAAGATATAAATGGTACTATGTAAACGGCAGCAAAATTACCATGCTAAGGGAAGACAAGGAATCCTTGACAAAAGACTCAGAACCTCAGCAACACACGTCCGAAAGCTCACCAACTTTGGCACTTATTTACAGTAAGAAAAGTGAGGATTCAGCACTGCCAAAAAAAAAGACAAAAGAAATAACCAGAAACTGAACAATATTAATATCTGGTTTTCAAAATGAAACACCAAAATAAAAGTTTTTTCCTTTTCAAACAAGTAGGCACAACTAGCAGATTGGATAAACAGTCAACCCAACTAATTTTCACCAGATAATCAAAAGTATAAATCTCAAATACACATGCACACACATGAATGCAGATAAATATGATTGATATGCAAGACCCAGAAACTCTTGGAACAAATAGAAAGCAGCACAGACTAAAAGTTCCTATAAGATTCACATATTAATCTTTTATGTCTTATCTATGTAATCTAATTTCATAAACTAATTTTTATGTCTATCTGTTTATTTTACCAGAAATTGAAAAAATATGTAAAGGCCATCATAGTTTGAGCAAGATAATATTTCTTTTCCCAGATTACAACACTACAAACTTGTTTTAGACCTTCTTTCCGTTAACTGGTTTTTGGCAAGTGAAATTGCCTTCCAATTAAGTTGGTTAAATTCTAATCTTACAATGCAGTTTGTACATGGCAAAGGGTAAAGCAACATATGGGAGTTGAGATTAAAGGCTTAAATTATGAGTCTAATTTTCTGATACCCATGTATCGTAGAAAAGTCTTATGAATGTTTTGGTGCCAAAAACCCTCATAGAAGAATAACACCAAATGCACATCGATTTTGAATTTTGAAGCATGCTGGGGTAGGCGCATGATCGGCAGGAAGCCTCACAAACTCAAGACTATGACTATCATTGAAACTTTGTTCAAACAAACGCTCATCCATACAATCAAAATGAAACAACAGCCGAAAGAGACAAAATTAAAAGAAGGATTTTTCAATCCAATCAGAGCACTTACCCAGTGCATTTGACAGAACAAACCTAATATAGTCTTACACGTTTCCGACCAAGTAAACAAAAGTCAACAAGCAAAGCAAATTACTGCTCCACATACAGGTATACATAATCCTAGTGGCTAAATTGAAACCAAGAAAAAGTAAAAAAAAACCCATACAAAATCAACCAAGAAAGGCATCTCACATTTCCCATTTCACCAAGAATGCACAATCGTCGAAGAAGAAAAGGAATCGAGAATTTTATATAATTTTCTTTTAAGAGAAGAAAAAACCACACCACGGAATGTTAATCCAAGAAAAGAAAAAAGGCATCTGAGATCACATATAAGATTATGACAGTCGACCCATATTGTTCTGATGACAAGAAACGCAAAACCCAGATGAGAGATTACCTTAATGCTTTTCTTTCTCTCGATGATGCACAGAGACTGAGAAAGCGATCTCTCTCTTGGAAGGAATGATTAATTGATTGGCTGATTTTGAGGTTAGTCTCCCTTTTCTTTTATTTATTTATTTATTATTTTATTAGTATATACCAGGAGTAAATAAATCCATTTATTCAAAAAAATTAAATAAAAAACAATTGGGTAAATTCGAATCGACGTGTCGCTCACGAGATGCACAGGATCTATAGACGTCCGGTTGAGATGGGTTTCGTTTCACGGGCCTGGCTCGGGAATCAGGAGACATGAAGCCCTGACCCTCACACCTTCAAATGCGCGTGGATTAAGATTCTACTGTCGGACAGTAACACAATCGAAGGTCTTATGTTAATTAAAGATCAGAAAACGAAAAAATAAAAAGGAAAGAAAACGGGCAATCTTTGTAAATTATGTAAGCAAGGTAGGGTATTTTAGTCAACTGATTTTTCTGGAGCGGCGCGTTGTATGTTTTGTCAACTTTTTATTAATTTTAGAAAAAGCAGGTGTTAGGTGAACGTTCGTGTAGGAGGCTTGTCGGAACGTGAGACAGGAGTCTCTCCTCTTTTTGCTCAAATTTCGCATTTTACTATTAAAATAAAATTATTAATTAATTTTTGAAGTGGCCCACCCCTATCTTGGTGACCGTTGGGAGGTCTCCTCCCTAACTAGCCGTTAGCGGCGTTTGCCTGCTAAATTTCCATTTTATTACTACCTTTGTTTTTTTTCTTGCTCAATTAGTGGGTTAAATTAATAATAAAGGGGTTGCTTTGAGTTTATTTGTTTAAGCACCAAATTTTGCACATTAAATTTAAAAAAAATCTTATTTTTCTTGAATAAAGAAGAATTAACTCTTTGGGAAAAGTTGGACAAATCATTCTACACGTGCAGTGAAAATTTCTTAAATAGATGAACCATTAATGTTTACTTTAAATAAATCCTAACTAGTTGGTAGAAAGATTTTATAATTAATAATATTTGATGTCGAAATCAATAGACCTGTTCATCAAGAATATCGTTATCTGGAGTCCATGAGATTTTAGGTTGTTCCAAATTTTAAACTATACAAGTGTCCAAACTCTAATGGCCATCTTCAAGTAGAATAACACTAATTGTAGTTTTGCTTTTGCTACTAAACCTAGTGCTAGTTAGGTGAAGACATTTAAGGTTTTGCACTTCTCAAGGAAATTAAAAAAAAAAATAGAAACAGCTCATTTGATTCATAGATTAGAATAAAAGAAAATAAAATACCAATTAGATGGAAACAAAATAAAACAAGTATATAATAGAATAATTATTATGTAGTTTAGTTAAAAGAATGGAATTAGGTGAAAATTGCAATTATAACTCATTCTAATTTTTATTGACAATAATAGCTTTGGAATAAAAATAAATAATAAAATGATAAAATTACCTTTTATTATAATAGAATTTATTTTCATAAAAAAAACCCTCTATTATAATTTAGTAAAATTTATACCAAAAAGTAAAAGTACCCTTTATTATAATTTAATAATTTTTAATATTTTCATTTCTATTGTCATTAAAAATTTAAAAAATTAATAGTTTTTAATTTATTATTAAAATATTAATATGATTTTTTGTTTTAATTTCTTTTTATTTTTCTCTATTTGTATTTTTCATTTTTTATTTGTTTAATTTCTATTTTCATTAACAATTTAAAATATTAATAATTAAATAATTTATTATTAAATTATTAATAAATTTTTTATTTTTTTCTTTTTTCTTTATTTTCAATTTTTTCCTCATCTTTTTCTTTTCTTTCCTTTTCTCATATATATCACCGATCATCAAGAAAACCACTAATGATGTTGGAGTGCTAATTTGGCATTGGTCACGACCAGATCAAGTTGTTGAACCTATCTGGCCAATGCTATCAAGCCTAGTTTCTATAATATACTTGCTATGTTATTCATGTATTTGATAGCATGTCTGCATATTTGGATGCCTCGAAAAATCGTTAAAAGTCGATATCGTACCTAGTGATACAATTAAGTCAATTAAAACCTCGAACTAGTCCGAATAGAGATTTTAGGATGTATTTGAGAGTTATCGAACCTTAGAATGTCTTAATATGGTGATTTGGAGATCGAAGATTGATTTGGAATCCAATCCAGAATTTTCATAAAGTAAGGACAAAATAGTCATTTTGCCACTTGAGGAAAAAATTGGAATGTTGGATAAAATTTTTGACCAAGTTTGACTATTTGGAATATAATTTGAATTTGAGAAGTGAAAATTTTCAATTCTGACATTTTTCCGAACATAAGGACAAAACGGTCATTTCACATGTCCATGAAGACGTAATTGAAATTTTTAAAATTTTACACCACCTTGATACTTGTCAAGCCCATGAATTTCACCTATTATCATTTTTATACCTTGGATAATTAAGGTATTATATGTGGTGGTAAGAAAATACTTAATTGTTAAGTTTTTAACCATGAACCAATAAAGCGTCAACACGTGTCAAGCTTTAATTCTTTTATAATTTTCTTTATAAACCAACATAAACCTTTCCCAATTCATTTTTTCATTCTCATGTAAGCCAAAGGAAAAGGGGGGAAAGAATAAAAACAACTCGTGAGGAAGAAAATTCAAGACAAATTCATCGGTTATCGAAAAACGAAGCGATCTAATGTAAGATTTCGCGATTTTAGCTTAAGATTTACCTTTCCTAAGTTTTCTTTTTCATTTTCTATGGTTGAAACCCAAATTTTTGTGAAGGAAGTCATGTTGGCCGAATCAAGGGGGGGATGTTTTGATGATGGTTTTTGTTGGATTTCATGCTATCTAGGTGTTTTTAGTTATTTTGTGATATTCGATATGAAAAACAAGCATGAAAACCACATGTCCTTCACCAAATCCTCCTTGGCCGAATTTAATAAGGGATATATTGATGATGAATTGGATGTTTTGGCTAATTAAATAGTGTATAGTTCGAGCTAGGTCGAATGCCATTTCAACCCAATAACAATTGAACTTACGTAGAACACCATCTTTAAGTGATTATTCGAACATTTCTCATTCAATTGAATGCATTCATATAGAGCCTGAAATAGTTCTATAACAGTTTGGTACAAATATATTGAATTACTTGTTGTATATTACGTATAGGTGGTGAGCCCTCTGATAAGGGTAAAGATATTGTACCCGAGGACTAGGAGTAGGAGTACTCCCGTCATAATGAGTAAACAAATTTTCATCTTAACTACCTAAAATAGTTTATACTCATTTTTATGATTTTAAAGAATAATGAACCTAAATTGTAAATTATTATGTTTTTGCAATTGAAGTGTTGGTTAAAGGAAACGAGATTCATAATTTGTTTTGAAATTGAATGCTGATTTTGGAAACTGAGTAAACGGAGACTATATACTTGTGATATATATATATATATATATATGTTTTGACCATTGTTCATTATGTCAACCCTGCTTTGTAATGAATGTATCGGCATAACAGGATTTATAATTGATATACGGTTTGAATTGATAGCTTATGACAATGTGATGGCATGAATGGCTGGATTTGTGTTTGCGTGGAATATATGAACTGTTTTGTTTTACCTTGACAGGCTGGGTAATATCATATTAGTCATGTCATGCTGCCAAAATTTTTATTGATTTGGTGGGTTAATTGATTAGCTTGCTACAATAGGCAGGTTTCCGTAGACCGACCTATTAGAGGGGCACGGTAAACCTCGTTATATTTTACCTTAATATGAGAGGCGCAGAAGGTATCTCCTAAGGTAGTTTAGAGTTCACTTCACGCTGAACCATCACGTAAGGGTGAAACTCAGCCAACGCTAAGGAACGGCTATGTTTTTAAACTTAAGAACATGTTTTATGTGTATATGCTGTTTTAACAGCCTTGGTGGACTCGGTTGGATGCTCGGCGTAAGGTGTCACCGAGTACGAGTTTTGGCACGAGCCAAGTTTTTAAGAGAGTCATAAGCCTTGTTGATTATTTTGATGAAATGTAATTATTTTATATGGGTTGAAATGAGTTTTAACGTTATGAATCATATTATGAAGAGATATTTTAATTATCTCTATTTACTCGGCATTAGATGTTATAAATGATCTTTGCTTACTCACTAGGTTTATAAAAAAGAAAACTCACCACCCTTCTTTTCACCTATTTCAGACTCAGGGTAGTCTGTGGATAGTCGATTTTGTAAAGGGTTTGCTTTTGGATTTGCACCCTTAGAAATTATAGGTCTACAGTCTTATTTATTTTTATTATTTTGGGGCTCACATGTCATTGTAGAATATTTTTGTATAACTTGGCGCAGTGTGTTAATATATATATGAATTTATTTTGTTATTATTTTTCGTTAATTGTTTACGTAGAATTTTATAAATATTGTTTTATATGAAAATGGAATATTTTCATTCAATATTTTTATTTAGTTCGGTTAGCCATAATTTCATTTTAAATGGATGATTTAGATTACTAAACTTATTTTTTAGATATGAAATGTATATTTTTCATTTATATACTATATTTTTAGCAGGTTTCGAGATTTTCAAGTAAAATTATCAAAATACCCATGTGCGGTAGAAATTACTTTTTGATTGTTTTTGATTTGAAAATAGTCTATATCCCTTTAAACTATGATATTTAGTAACTGTTGCTCACAAGGGAAGCGAAAAACTGATGTTAGAGCCTTGCAAAGTTTTGGTTGACATTCCGAGTAATGTCTATTGAGACATCACAGCGGTTGTCACAGGCTTGAAGAGAGTACCAAGTCGTGACAAATGCATTACTTATCACTTCCCATAACCAGGTCAACATTCCAATAGCTAGATCTGGTTTTGACAAACACTAGATCGACGTTCCAATATCACCAGTGGTTTCTTCAATGGTTGATAATAGAGAACTTGGTGGTGCCAACAGTAGAGGATGGTATTGACTGTGGAGGAGAATGGCTGCAAACTTGCTTAAAACTAGAAAAGATAAGAGGTAGATCAAAAAGGGAAAGAAAGAAACGAAGGAAATTGAATAAAAAAAACCTTTTATAATGTAAGGTTAGTAATTTTTAAAAATGATTAAAGGTATTTTCGTCAAAAAATTTTAGACTTTATTCCATTGGGTGTGGAATACTTAATACCAAGGGAGGGTATATTTTGAGGACCCTTCAAAAACAAACCAAATAGAGGAAGAATAATTTTTTAGGACCAAATGTGCCGAAAGAGAAAGAAGAGGTCGATGAAAAGCCGTTAATACTAGGTTAGGAATTTTCTAAACTGATACCCAACGTTAGCCACCAAGTGTCATTAATTCTTAAGGTTATGGAATGTGGTCACTCAAATCTCTCATCACAATTCTTAATTGTCTCAAGGTTTTTGGTGCTGAAGATGTTATCTAAAAAATGCAACATAAGCATCTTATTTATAGGTAAATATGTTGATCTTAATCCCATTAAGAATTGCTTCGGCAAAAGTGAACTTATTCAATTAAGTCGCTAAAGTTTATACTTCTTTTCAATTAAGTTCAACTTAATTTTCAAATTTTACATTCTTAGATAATTGTTAATATGTGTGACCCATTAGGCACTAATGTGTTAGGAATGAATATGCATTATAATCCAAGTTGGATAAGGATTAGATGAATCAAACAACTTGTGTTCATCATTAACTCTCTAATTGATTAGCCTATATTCATGAGTTAAATTTGACATCTAGAAATATGTTATGACTACTTAAATATTAAGAAGAGTTAAAAAGGTTTGACTTCTTTTAGTGCTCAATTTACCATTGTAATCCAATCTCTCATCATCCAATATTTCGATAAAACATAAAAGATGATTTAGTGTCTACTTCATGCTTGTCTTTACCATTTTGGAGCTTGAAATCTTCTTAACTTGTTAATGAAATTATAAAACTTATTTTGTAATCTTCACTCAACTTTGACCAAAGATTTGATTAAGCTAAACATGTCATAAATCAATGGGATATCTCTTTTAAATCACTTAGGGTGATGTATCATTTATCTCCATGTGGTTCATGATATTCCCAATGCACATCCTATTGTACATCCTTAGCTAAGGTTACCTAAGGTAATATTAAAGTATAGCAATTCCCACATAAGATAACCTAATGATGTTAAGCCTAAGGATCGCATACACGACTGACACATGAGAATATTTTTTTAAACACTTGAGCAAGATACTTAATGAAATTTTCATGGTGGGTCATGTTCAATAAACTTCTTTTCATAATAAGCATCCATATGTTAGTGTCAAATATTCTAATACTTCATTTTATAAAATTGATTGCTTAATTCACAAATAAGAAAAATAACATATGCTAATCTCTCAACTTATATCAATGTCTTGTCTCGATAAATTTATTCCATAGACATTTAAGTGAAATACCAAATGAAATAATCTCGATAGGTCATATTTAGTGAACTTGTTCATGTAACAAGCACCCACATGTTAGTACAAGTATCACTATACTTTAATCTATAAGATTAATTGGTCATTTCATAATTGAGAAACGTAACCTTATGACAATCTCTCAACGTTGTTAATGTCCAATCCTGATAAAACATCAACTAGGAACATTTTAGAAATAACACTTTGATGTAATTGTGTGAAACCTCGACCTCCATAGATGCGTAACTTGAGGTAGACATGATGACATGGACTAGGGGTAATCTTATCATTTTTCTTGGTAAGCTTCTAGAAGTATGTTTTCTAATATTATTAGGGTTTAAGTAAGTAAAATAAGTAAATGAATAATATATAATAATAAAATAAATAAAATAAAAATAATTTTTGCATTAGGGGTAAAATGGTAATTTTAGATCTCGAGTCTAAATTTTAAAGTTTTCGTGAACTCGAGTATTTTCGATCTATTGTGGACCTTTTCTCAGTATCAAAAGAGTAAAAAGTTTGTACCAAAAGAAAGAAGGCAAAGTCAACTTGTAAATGGCATTTTTGTAAATATGTGAAACTTTTGTCAACCCTAAATATAAATATCTCACTTTCAAACTCTTTCTTCTTCTTCTTCTCATTTCTTCTCTCCAATTGCTGATGTTTTTCATCTTCCATGAAGACTATCCTTGAAACCTCCATAACTTTTTCATATTAACTTCAAATTTCATGTTTTTGGTACACTTTTCATAGGATTTTTCATGCTTTTTCACTTTTTCACCAAAAAAACCATCAAAAGTTTTTCTCTGTACTTTCTCTCACTAGTTAAATATTTTTAGAGAGAGAAACTCTTCAAACTAGCTTGAAAACTCTTAAAGGAATTTTTCCCCTTTTAATCCTCATTAAGAAAATTCAACTACAAGTCTACCAAGGTGAGTAATGAGTTAGGGTTGATTTTTAAGTTTGTTAATGATGGCAAATAATTAGATTTGTAGGCTGTTTTATTGTTGATGGTTATATTGTGGTGAAAACGAGATTATTTATTACTAGTGTCATTATAATAGTACAAATAAATGACTAGCTAATGACTTGAATGTTAGCTTTGTAAATTTACAAGTAAATTAATGTTTAGAATGAGAATTAGGGGTTGTTTTGATGGGTTGAGATTATTGGAGTTAGAGTTAGGTTGACTAGTCAATTGGTAATTGAAAACTAGTTAGGAAAAACTAGTAAAGTTTGATTTAGGAAGCAACATTTGGATTTATCTTCATGCAAATTGGGTTGGTTGTGATGCTATTGTGTGTGATAGGTTCTAACGACGCCTCACATTTTCACTTGGAGCATTAGTCGAAGTTGGAGTCGATCAAAAGAGAAAATCAACAAAGACATGTGAGTGAACTTGCATTTAAAAGGTTTTGGGATAAATGCATATGCGTTTGAATAAAGCATTTGAATAATTTTAGTTGACTTTTTTTTAAAGAAAATATATGCATGGGAACAAGCCTTTGATGAAACGTCCTTACGTTGTGAAATGTGTAATGTGATGAATCATGTGTTTCCAATATTATGTTGAATTACTAAGTGAATTGTGGCATGTGATGCATTGATGGTTTCGGAATGTGACAACTAGTTGCATGATGTTCAATATTAGTTTCCCTAAGGAATAGGATTGTGTAACCATGTGCATGGCCAAACAATAAATTATGTGGAAATTATTAATGTGTAAAGATTTTGTTTACATGTTGTTTTGTAGGTTATACCTTGAAAGGTAATATTGTACGATAACTACAACCGTACATGTACGGTATGGGAGTGCACATAACAATGGTGGTGAGGTGCGGTGTGGGAGTGCACATAATGATATTTGTCATGTGCAGTGTGGGAGTGCACATGACGGTATTAGCTATATGCGATGTGATAGTGCACATGAGTTTAGTTGAGGTCGATAGTTGTACGCACTAGACCATGTCGACTTTTTTAGGGTGAGTGAAATGTCTTTTGTAACATCCCATACAAGTCTATAAAATATTTTTGTTTTTTTTTTATTTTGCGCTTGGAGAATGTTGGTAGGGGCCGGTTTAAGGAGATAAGGAAGAAAAAGGAGATAAAAAGAAAAAGAAAAGTCAATCCAATCATTGAAAGAAGGAAAAAAGAGAGAAAAGACAAGACCAAAAGAGAAGAAAAAAAAAAGCAAGCCAAAAGGGAAGAATAGGATAGAAAAGAAGAAGAAAAAAGAAATAAGAGAGAAAGAGCAACGACGCCGAGCGAGAAAGAGAAAGAAAAAGAAAGAAGAAGGAAAAAAGAGGAAGAGCAACGACGCCGAGGGAAAAATAGAAGAAAAAAGAAAAGAAAAAGAAGGAAGAGAGAGGGAAAATAGCGGCATCGGGTGAGAAAGAGAAAAAAATTTATATTTAGACCAATGAAGCTCGGATAAATTAAGCTAAGGCTCAGAGGGTAAATATTGGTGAGAAATCCCACCAATTAAGGTGAGTGGGTGCTAAATTTCAAAAATATATTCCTATAATATATTATATATGTTGCATTTGACGAAATTGTGGACAGCATGAGTTGGTAGAAAGTCTTAGGTTGTTTGTGATTGTGACAAAAATTTTTAAATCTATTTTTCTTTATACTACACATAGTATATATCTACATGTTTTTAGTTATGGGGAAACAAACCTTTGACTGCTTTTCGCTTCAAAATCATGCCTTTCAAGCGTGTGTGATGTTTAAGCCAATGGCTATTATATTGATTCATAAGATTTGATGATAAATTATTTATTTCACTTAGCATGCTGATTTGATAGATATGTCATGCTTTGAAACGAATTATGCACAATATTCGATTTATGTGTATATTGTTTTTAATCTATCATACTTTGTAAATGCATTAAATTGCAATGATTTTCATTTTAACGTGATTGAGATACTTTGGGGTAGATCTGTTACCACACCAGGTTAAGTGTGGTCTTTGTGCCTAGAGTAATGACTGTTGAGTATTGATATTTGATTGTTAAAAAGATGGACCTGAAACCCTAATTTGTATTAGGTGGCGTGGACAGTTCCCACAAGTAGGTAAAAAGGGACTTAAAGCCCCGATTTGTATTAGGTGAAGTGAGCAGTTCCCAAGAGCAGGTAAAGGGGGACCTGAAGCCTCGATTTGTATATGGTGACGTGGGCAGTTCCCACGAGTAGGTGATGATGTTTGAGAGAGCAAGGCTAAGGGCTATACTAAACCTACCTAATGATGATGCTCACTTGTCAATTTTTTTTTATTATACATTCCATGACATTAACACTTGAATTTTATTATTAAATGATAAGTGACATTTATGTTGAAAGAGTCTTAAAGTTGAAGGATTTTCTAGTAGGCTAAATAATGCTGTTTTTGTATTTATTTGCTGGGAATTCATTATTCTTAAGACTTATAAGGTATAAAAACCTCTCAGTTTAATGGAATCTATGTTTTCTACGTGTACTCTTGGATTTATAACTGATCCATCTTTATGTTTGTTTCCCATCCCTGCCTGCTCACGGAGCCAATGATCACTAAGTCTATGAAACTCACACTCCTCTTATTTCTCTTTTTTTTTTTTTGCAAATAAGGATTAGCTTAACGTGAAATCATCGGTGCATACGGTCCACCGCAGATTAGGTAAAGACATTTCCTAACTTGCTCCAAGTCACTCCACTGCCTAGGGTTGTGTCGTAAAGAAATTGCTGGATGTTGAAAAAAATATGTTGTTAACTCGTGAACATGAATTGTTAAAGACCTTGTAATTGATAATTAATTATTATTATTTTGGATGGAGTAAACAATAGCACAATTATTAATATTTACTTACGCACGGGAATGTACATTTAATTAATTTAACGAAAATCTCAAATGAGGCTTGTTCGGGACTTGGCGGGATTCTTCAGAAATCTCGGACGCTGGTAGCAATCTAGAAGGGGTCATTACATCTTTGATGTATGTTTGAAAATATATATGGATACATATATATATATATATATGAAATAGATATATATACATATAAATTCTTGTATAAATGTTTACACATAGCATCGGATTTGTTTATGATATATATAAATTGCTTTAAAGGCATTACAAATAACCTCATTTTCGTTGTAGCAAGAATGCATTTTCACTGTAGCAAAATTCCTCTTAACTCCATTTGCACTGTTCTCACTGCAGTCAAATTGATTCTCTTTGCAGCGAGAAATTTTCTAACTTGGCATCACTGTTGTTGCTACAGCCAAATTGATTCTCGCTGCAACAAGAAACTTTCTGACTTGGGCGTCACTATTCTCACTACAGCCAAATTGATTTTCACTACAACGAGAAACTTTCTGACTTGGGAACCACTGTTCTCGCTGCAGCCAAATTGCATTCTCACTGCAACGAGAAACTCTCTGACTTGTTTGGTAGTCTGCTGCAGCCCTCATTCATCAGCTTCATTGTTGGTCATGGTTCATTCAACATTAAAGGATTAAATAATCACAGGTTAAATTGAGGGGTTTTAACAAGAAATTTAGCTAAATTGCATTGTTTTAAACATAAGTGCGTCGTGTTTTCAAAAACTTTCTGTATCGTTTGCTTGTTCCCTTCCTGTGTTCACTCACTGGGTTTATACTCACTATTTTCAACTTCATGTTTTGGTTTTCAGATTTGGAGGTAGTTGGAACCTAAGTTGAGGTGTCCACTTATATTCGCCTTTCGGTAGGTACCATGGCATTCAGTAGTGGTACCCTTACCCAAAGTCACTTTGCTAGTAGTCAAGGATCTTTTGCATGTGTACATATACACTTGATGTAAATTGCTAAGATTCATGTTATAAACAATATATGTATTTTTGATCGATGATGCCACTATGAGTTGGCAATTGATGATATTATTTTGGGATGATACAAATGTAAGTATTTGGTTGTCATAGTTTATTACTGAAATACTTATAATTGAGAATTACGAAATGTGGATTTACGAATGATGATGTATGATTGATGAAATGATGAACAGGATTACATAAAAAGGCTTGCTTGGGCTTAATGGGCTGTGCCCATTGAACCCATGCGTCGATCATGGCTCCAGATTCGGGCTGTGATAAATAAAGATCTCATAATTATAACATTTTGTAATTCCATTTGCAAAGCATATTTTCTTCCATGGACTTTTATGTTATTGGTTTGTTTTTTTTTTTTCAAATTCTGTAATTTTTATTACTAAATGCCAAGACCTTATTTGGCCTTGGACTTTATGATTACATAAAAAATAAATAAAGAAACCTGAAAAACCCCTAAGGCTCGAGTTTAGAAAGACTCAATCCAAACCCATGTTCTGCCCTCAACTATTATCTAGTTCGTAGGAGACTCTTAGACAAAAATAGCGCATAATCAATTTGTCAGCTTCAACAATCACACCAAACAAACCTTATCTGAGTGTTTGAAAGAAATTAAAGTCAATGTTTGGATTGACTTTATGTTATTAGTTAATAGTAATAATAATTACAAACATAAAGATAAAGAAAGCCTTATACTAAAATCAAATGTTTAAAATTACATAATGTAGTACTAATAATTGCAAGAAATCTTGGCAACTATGATAGAAAAATTTTCTGTCCCTATTTTCTGTCATAAATAATGAGTTATAGTGATAGAATTATTACTATTTTGTGATAGAAAAATTCCTGTGCACTATTCAATTATCGTGTGTGTATGTGTTTGTGTAAACCCCAGAGATAAGGAAAGTGATTATAGTAAAGAAAATTATGAAAGAAACAAAAAGGGGTTAATAGCTCAAATGAAAAGGTAAAACCTCACGTGTAGGGGATCCAATGGCTTGGCTTTGAAAGCCGAAGGCAAAGGATGTTTTTCAACTTACAAAAATATTCCTTTTTTTGTTAAATTTTTCTTGAAATTAAATTGTACGGTCAAAAATGAAGGTTGTGGTAGAGATATAATGGGTTGGGGCAGTAAAGAGTTAAAGGGGAAAAGAAACTATGGAGGAACAAAATAGAGAGTGGGTCAACGTGTGAGCCACATGAGGGGATCTCTTTGACCCTTTTTACATTTGTGAGTGACTTTCAATGAAATTTCTCTCTATCAAAAAAAAAAAAAACCATTTTTCTCTTCTGTGAAAAAAAACGGGTTCTATTTACTACCATTGAGCAATTGAGCCATTTAGCAAGTTTAAAGATCTCTTCAGTTTTGTTTCTATTTTTTTTTTCTAAATTTGAAAGTTTGTTTTTCTTTGTTTTTTTTTTTCATTTTTCAATTTAAAATTTCACTAGTTTCTCTTTTGATTTCATTTTCTTTTTTCTCTTTAAATTAATGATGAGTTGCCTCTATTTACTTTATATTTTTAGGTGTTTTTTAAGATTTAAAGTTCTACAATTTCTCTTGAACTCTTGTTCAACTCTAACGACCTCTCTCTTCAACGACTTTGATGGCTTGGATGACCTTTCTTTCTCTAATAACTTCCTGTTAGTAATTTCTCTCTAGCTTTACATTTCGTTGAAGTTTGCTTGGATTTCTTTCAATTTCGATTTACTTTTTCCTTTTTCTCTTCAAAATTCTAAAGTATAATTTTTGCTTCAATTTTGGATTTTTCTCTTCGATTCATACATTGACCATAGATTCTAATTTCTCTCTTCAACACAATTTATCCAATTTTAATTGTCCCAGAAGCTAAGAACTTTTAATTTATTTTCTCTTGTGTTTTATTTCCTTTTTTTCAAAAGACGGAGGGAGGGACATATATGTCATATTCCCTTTAATAGTGTTAACTGAAAAATTAAAAGAAGAAATCATAAGGTAGTAAAGTGTGAATAACTAGACAAAATTGAAACATTTTAAAGATCTCTCAAATAGTCCTTGCATTTTGAAATTAGAACTTGGTTAACAATTATATTTCAATGTGGTGGTAATTAAGATACGCACAAGTCAAGAACACGTGAATGTTAATCAAAACAGGTTTTATGGCATTTAGTTGACTCTTGATACAATTTTTTTATGACATTTTTTTGTTGAATCAATAACCCAACTTCACACTAAAATATTAGAATAATTCAAGTGGCCAACAACTTTCAAAAAAAAATCCAATTGGCCAATATTTTTTTTCACAAAAAAAAAAAATAAAATAGAATAAGTGAAAATCTTATCTAAACCTTTCATTTTGTCAACTACATGCCGCAAAACACATGTGACAAGGTAGATAAATACTAGTAACAACACACCAACTCACGAATGTTAGACACATTGTAAACCCATGGCCAAACAAAGGAATTTTAATCACTTCCGGTTCATTGAAAGATGGAAACAACTCATCATCAATAGCATTGCATTAGGGGTAAATGTATATATTCTTTTTCTTCCATATGACATAACCACAAGAAGACCTTTTACATATTATTTTTAAGATGTTACAAAATACTTGCTAATATTGATGTTAAAACCCAATACTCCTATGCAATTGAAACTATTTATATATTTTGTAAAGTCATGATTATTGACATTCGTTGGTTTATTTATATATAGAATACGGCAAGTGACCATTCTTGGATGTATTTTCTGCTTGATAATAATGGATTTCTTCATAATGCATTTAAATGGAGGGTTTAACATTTTATTGCTTTGCATTTTCACAGCCAACTTTTGTTAGTAAAAACAAGATCAAATATCCTTGTAGCAAATGTGATAATCACAAGTTTCAGACCAAAGATGATATGATTTTTTACTTATATTCAAAGGGCTTTACTAGTAGTTATGTAGTTTGGATTGCACGTGGAAATAGTTATAATAGTAATTTTGTCCATGGTGAATCATCAAGAAGTATAGATGAAGTTGTGAATTCGTATTAAAGGATGGTTGTAGACGCTTATTATCCTAAACTCGATTGCAGAGCGGGTGAGTCTAGGGTAAAGGATGAATTGCCAAAAACAAGTGTGACTAAATTCTTTTCATTATTGAATGATGCCGATGCGCCTTTATGGTCAAGTTGTGTTAACCACACGAAACTAGCAATTATGTCTCAACTTTTAAATGTCAAGTTTGAGTTCAATATAAGTGAAGCTTGTTATGATTGCTTGATATATATAGTTAAAGGTATGTTGCCAAAAGATGTAAAATTGCTTGAAAATTTTTATAAGGCAAAGCAAATGGTCACAAGGCTCAAACTTAGTTATGTTAAAGTACATGTTATTTTACACTGAAACTGAGTTAATTGTTGAATGTTCGATGTACGGGCATCATAGATATAAGCCTAGTGTCAGAAGCGGTAGTAGGGATTGAAAAAGTAAAGTACCTTATAAGGTGTTACGTTATTTGTCACTTATACTTAGACTCTAAAGACTTTTTATATTGACAAAAACTGCTAAACATATGACATGGCATGTGGACAATCATAGTAGTGATGGAGTAGTTAGTTATCTTATTGATAGTGAAGCATGGCAAAACTTAGATCGCACCCATCCCTTTTTCACTCTTAAAACTCAAAATATGTTACTTGGGTTATGTACTAATGGGTTTAATCCATTTGGATCATCTACTAAATCAAATTCTTGTTGGCTAGTAATCCTTTGTGTGTATAATTTATCCCCATGGATGTGCATGAAGTAATAATATTTGTTGTTAAATATAGTCATTCCAGATCTAAAGAGTTTGATAAAACATATTGATGTTTTCTTGAGGCCTTTAATAGATAAGTTGAAATTATTGTGGAATGTTGGGGTTGAGACTTTTGATGCCTTTAGTAAACCAAATTATCATTTAAAGGTAGCACTTTCATGAACAATTAGTGATTTTCCCGCTTAGGCCATGATGACTAGGTGGAGTACTCATGTGCAGTTAGCTTATCCTTATGGTATGAGAGGAGAAAGGCTTTTCGATTGACTCATGGTGAAAAAACATATTTTTTTGATTGCCATCAATAATTTTTACCTCTAAATCACCTTTATATGAGGTAGAAAGATAATTTTAAAAGGCGTGTGGAGAATGACTCACCCATTCCTCGATTGTCAAAGGCAGAAACGTTATGTTGAGTAAGTGTGTTTCCAAATATCACATTTGGTACTCAAGTTGGTAAGCAAAAAATCGATGGTTTAGGGAAAGATTACAATTGGGTGAAAATAAGTATCGTTTGGGATTTTCCTTATTAGCATTCAAACTTGATTCGCCATAATTTGGATGTGATGCATATTGAGTGAACTGTATTTGAGAACTTATTTAACACATTGTTGGATGTTAAAGGTAAGTCCAAAGATAACCTCAAGGTTATGTTGGATTTGAAAATATATTACAAGTAGCTTAATTTGGAATTGATTGAACATAATGGGAAGATTTTCAAGTTTAAAGCTGCATTCACATTGATTGAGGAGCAAATAAATGATGTATGTCAATGGAACAAGGAATTGAAGTTTCCTAATGGTTTTATTTCCAACATAGTTAAAAAGGTACAAGATGATGACAACAAGTTTTATGGCATGAGAAGTCATGATTGTCATGTGTTCATGTAGTGATTGCTTCCAATTGCTTTACTAGAGTTATTGCCAAATCCAATTTGGGAATCAAAAACCAAGCTCAGTCATTTTTTTAGGGATATTTTCTTTATCGAATTAAAAGTGGTGGATATGGAAATATAGGAAAAAAATATTGTAGAGATACTATGCAAATTGGAAAAAATATTTCCACCAAGATTTTTTGACTCCAAGGAACATTTGCCAATTCACTTAGCTTATGAGGTTAAAGTTGGTGGATCTAGGAACTTTTTGTGGATGTATCCTTTTGAAAGGTAATACTAATACTTGTTTTTATTAAAAAAATTAGTAATTAATTTATATTAAACCATACTAATATTAATACTTGTTTTGGATGTGCTTAAGTGTATGCATCATTTTTGAAAAAAAATTAACAAATAGAGTAAATGTTGAAGCATCCATTTGTGAAGTTTACATTATTGAGGAGATATCAACATTTTACTTTTTTTATTTCAAATCCAATATACCCATAAGATTGAATTAAGTGTCATACAATGATAATGGAGGAAAAGTGGAGTCTATGATTTTAATTCATTCAGGTCAAGCATTTGGTACAAAGGTTATTGTCGATATCTCTTTGATGATTAGTGTAAAGTGATTGAAATCTATATCTTGTTAAATTGTGAGGAGCTAGAGCCTTATATTGAGTAAGTAACTTGTGAAAACTTGATTTAAATTAACATATCTATCTAGTTAAGTAATATTGAGTACTAATACAATAATTGAATTATAGGAAATATGATGAGGAAAAAAGGAAAGTAATACCAAACATAAGCAATGGTGAACTTGAGAAATTGCGTGAAACAAATTTTGCATCATGGTTGAAAATTTCGTAAGTATACCAAAAATTGTATTTGGCAATTAGTTGAATGTTTTTTTTTTAATTTTAAACTTTTGAAATTATTTTTTTTTCTTTATAGGTTGAAAACAACAAAGATCAAGTTGATAGCCATGTAAAAAGCATATCTTATGGTCCCTCACGTTTGGTTAGGTTGTAAAATGGATATTTTGAAAATGGGTTTAAGTTTCACACCCATCAATATGGGTAAACTTGACAAACAATTATTTATGGGGTATGTGTGAAAAGGAGTTAGTCTGTTGATTATAATCATGACTTTTATGGTACACTAATGGAAATAGTTTTTTTTTTTATACTAGTGGAAATAGTTGAGTTAGAGTATGTTGGTGGAAATAGGGCAGTGCTATTCAATTATCATTAGTTTGACACTGAAAAAGGTATTAAAATGCATCATTGTTTTGGTCTTGTTGAAGTTAAGCACAAGTTTATCCTTTTAACCAATGAGCCATTTGTGCTGGCCTAACAAGCTCAACAAGTATATTGTTAATTATCCATCTAGGAGAAGAAATCGACGTGATTCGTAGGTTGTTTCTAAAATTAAAGCTAGGAGTAGATTTGATGTACCATTAAATGTAGAGGAGAATCAATGTGAAAAAGTTGAAAGGTTTTACCAAGAAAAAGAGTTTGCCTCGAGTAATGTTCTTGCAAGTTTTGAACTTGATGATCCAAATACTCTTGTTAGTGAAAGTGGGTTAGAAAAAGTTAAGCCAATTTTAGAACCAGAAGAGGAAAAACAAAGAGGTTATGATGATGAGTCTGAGGAAAAAGAAAAAGAAAAAGAAAAAGACAAGTATTTATTTGAACAGTCAAAATAACAAAATGTTATAGTAGAGGGTCTAGAGTTCAACTATTCTAATAGTGATGATAGCACTAATGATAAGTCCGAAGACATTCAAGTTTATTGATTATATATATATATATATTATAGTCAAATCTTTACTATAAACTATATATATATATATATTATAGTCAAATCTTGACTACAAACTATAAGTATATCTAACTTTAATTGTTTTGTCATTGAAATTATTATGAGTATTTCTTTAGCTTTTCATTTCATGGTACATGGAAAGTAATTGCTTTCTAACACATTACAAATTTTATTCTACAGGTATTGTGGTGACAACAAAATGTCAAGGTATCAAAAACAAAGTAACAGTAAAAGATGGACAAAGATATACTAGGTCTAGCATTTCTAGATATTTATGTTCTAGTAATGGTGATGGAGTTTAGGGTGATATTCCTCCATTAGTACCTCATTCTGCTTTGCCTACTGCTATTAAGCCTCCCTCCATTCAACCTACTACTACTATGCCTCCCTCCATCCAGCCCATTATTGCTATGCTTCCCTCTACTCAGCCTATTACTGTTATGCCTCCTTCCATTCAACTTCTTACTGTTGAGCCTCCCTCCACTTAGCCTACTGTTGTCAATTTTGCACATGCAAGTATACGTGTTGAACAAGTAATATAGATAGTAAGTCCAGATTATCGTTCCCATGGGGATTTGTTCCTAAAATTTTTATTAAGTAATAAAATTTATGATGAATCAATCTTATTTAAGTAACTAAATTTTTCAAAAAATTAATTAAAACAAAATTAAAATAAAGACTAAATTAACTAGCAGAAAATAAAATTACTTGAGAAAGGCAATATATTAAAACCTATGATTATGGGTTCATTCAACACTTCATCTGATACCAACTTCTTTTATTATTTACATTCATGGGTGATTTTACTAACTTAGAATCCAAAGCTATGTATAAGTCTCTGTCGAGATGCTTGCACCAATACCAACTTAATTGGGTCACTATATGTCTATAGTAATCAATTAAATAAGGTTCATTAAACTAGTGTTCTAATTTGGTTGTATATGGCAATTGGTATATGTCTACCTGAATCGCAAATCAGATCACCTAAGTGATGCGAACATACACTATTCAAACCTTATTCAATCTAAAATCCCTCTATCGAGTCTTAATTAGATTCACAAATCAAATAATTATTGGCTAAGCAATCAAAAGCATTAACAACATATTCAAATAAGCAAAACTATACCCATTCATAGTAAATAAAAGAGAAACAAATATCCAAATTACATATTGAAATCCACCACAATCCTAGAAAGATAATTTAGCTCATAATAACTAATAAAAAAAACATCCAAAGAAATTTAACCATGAATCCAAATCAAAGAAAATAAAAGAAACACAAAAGTAGAGAAAGAAACTAATTGTTGAAGTTTTATGATCTCAATTCTCTCATAAATTTTTTTGTTTTTTTGCTTTTTCTTGGCTTATTTTCTCTAGAATAGTTGCTTGTTGCCTTCCCCTTAAAACCTCTAAACAAAGTCCCTTAAATAGGCTTCAAGTAATCTAATTTTCAAAATTTCGTCAATTTTTTTTTGAAAAATTTTTCAGTGCCACAGTTATGATTTTTTTGGCTTTGTGGTGCTGAATTTTTCTACAATAACACCACGGCCATGATTTCTTCGTGCCGTAGCACTCTAACCTCAGAAAAATGTATGGTGCACTTCACTTCATTAGCACTGCAGCCCTATTCTCCTCAGCGTTGTGGCCTTGGCTTTCTCAATGTTGCAACCTTGAATAACTCAAGGCCACAATGCTCCTCTATTTGTTGCCTTGTGCAGAACTGTAACAGTCAAGCATATTCCAACATGATTTTCATCTCAATATTTTCTGAACTAGATGAAATGGTAAATATGAAAGCTTTAGTCATGTCTCTTATCTTTCCAATGGCTTAAGAATCACATTAATTGGACTTCTAGAGTGAAAGATATACTCCAATTACTGCATCATATTTAGTACACGCATACTACTACAGTGCTCCGATTTAGACAAATATTTTGACTATGATCCAATTAGAACTGGGTAAAGTGGAAAACATAAAAGTTGTATCCCTTCCTATTAGAATTCTAATGATCTAAGAATCACCTCATTTGGAGTTCTATATAGAGAGATATGGTCAAAATATTGAAACATATACTAATGAAGCCATCACTATACTTGCACTGATTTTCATCAAACGAGCCATTTTCATCAAATTTCCTACAAAAGCAATAAAAGAAATCAATAATAACTATTTTTAAAGTAATTCGAAATAAAATAACATAAAATTAAACTAAAAAAACTTAAATTAACTACTCAACATGTCATTAAACTTAAACTAGAAAAACACATAAAATGCTAAAATCCAAACTTAAAATCTCAAAGATTTAGCTACTTAAGCCCCCCAAATGTGTGAAAATAACTCTCTATAATATAGTTATCACTTACTACTGTTATGACTCCTTCCACTGAATCCACTAATGAGGGTTATTGGATCTCAAGAGGCAAATGATGGCAACCAATCAAACCATTTCATCAATCCTAATAGAAAGAGAATAAGGGGAAAAGGACCAAATTAAGGATTTCAAACTCTAACTCAATTGACTGGAAAATCATATATATTCTTGGATTTAGGTATGATTTAAACTTAATGTTTCTTGTATTATTGTTGGATATGACCTTGTGAATGAGTTTTGATGATTACATTATTGAAATATTGAATATGTTTTTTATTTACATGATAGTTCTTTTCAATTTGAGGATGTGAAAAAAAGTGTTCCTTTTAAGATAACTACCATTTTGAAGGCCTTTTATAATAGACCTTGGCCAACATGGAGGAAGGCACTTGTTGCTAATAAAACTTATATTAGACTACCTTTAGGTATTATTTGTACAATTGTTTGAGTTGTTTTATTACGATGACTTGTTTAATTATTTTCATGTTTCTTACTTTTAATGATAGGCAAAATACAAGTGGCCTGAAGAATAAAATTTCGCCATATATGATGTGTGGTTTTAATGTTATGGCAAACAATTTAGTAGTATGATGAACAAGGAGTGAAAAACTACAAAAGATAAAGCCTAGGTCACTAGTGTGGTTGAAATAGAAAACTTTTGGCCAAATTGGTTTGTGATGAGAATTAAGCATGGTTGATTGACAATGTCTAGATTAAAGAAAATGACAAAAAAATCCAAGTCAAATAGTAATAATCACCTAACAGAGAAGGATGGTAGTATTTCTAAACATGCTAATCTATCAATATCGATTGTTCTCTATGGGAAAAGAATGGTGTGTTTGTTATGATTATGTTTTTCGGACTTTGTCATTATCATATTTCAATTTATGAATGTTTTCATTACTTAATGCAGGAAAAGGAGTTGGGCATCCAATTACTCATGTAAAGCATGACCTTATAAAATACTTGTCATGACATACATGTGATCGATAGCATGTTTACATATTAGGAGAGCCTCGAAAAATTGACAAAAGTAGGTATTATACCTAGAGGTATGACAAAGTTGATCTAAGCCTCGAACTAGGTCAGATAGGGATTTTAAGGTGAAATTCAAAATTTTACAGTCAAAGAATGACTTAAAATGGTGATTCGGAGTTCGATGATCAATTTGGAGTCAAACCGAAATTTTCACTATCTAAGGGCAAAATGGTAATTTTACCACCTAAGGATAAAATTGGAATATTGGAAGACGTTTTTAATCAAGATTGATCACATTTGACTCATTGGAGTATAATTTGAGGTTAAGAAGTGAAAAAGTTACAATTTCGATATTTTTGGAGCATAAGGGCAAAATGGTAATTTTATTATTTTAGGGGCAAAACGGTAATTTTCCACCACCAGGACACTTGTCCAACAGATGGTCTTCCCTTATCCTCATTTTGACCTTTGACTAATCATGTGGTGGAGAATGGAAGCTTAATTATTAAAGTATAAAAAGAAAAATAGACTAATAAGCATGTGACATGTGTCAAGCAAGAATATTTTATTATTTTTTATAAAAATCAGCTCATATTTATCCCATTCTTTTTCTCCATATTTGGCCAAGACAAAGGAAAGAAAGGAAAAACTATAACAAACCCTAGTTAAGGGAATTCCAAGAAAAATTATGGAGATTTCAAGGAATCAAACAAGATAAGGTATGATTTTTCAATTTTTGCTTGAGATCTAGCATACCTATGCTTTATTTTCTTATTTCCATGGTTGAAAATTGAATTGGCATGATGAAACCCATGAAGGCCGAATTCTAGAGAGAGAAAGTTTGGTGATGGTTTGATTAGATTTTAAGTTATATGGATGTTTTCAATGATTTATGGTGTTTAGTGTAAGAATCATGCTTGAAAATCACCCATTCCTTATGTGTTCTTCATTGGCCGAATATTTCTTGATGTGTGTGGATGATGGATTTGATTTGTTTCAAGTGAATTGGTTAAGGAAATGATGAATTATGGTGGGAAAATTAAATAGGAAAAATTTTGTGGTTGATGCCCACCATGGCTGAATTTCCAAGAAACACTATGATAGTGGTTTTTGTAATATTTCATGATATTTATCTAGTGTTTGATAATTTGAAATATTGGAAAAAGAAATGGAATTATTCAGAGTTAAATCGGGTGTATTGGCCAATTAATTAAGGAATAGGTCGAATTAGGCCAATACCGATTTATTTAGGTACACAATAAAACTTAGGTTAAATACCGTATTTAAACGATTGCCCGAGCATCTCATGCATTCATATAGGGTCTAATTTAGTTTTATAACCGTTTAGTGTTGGTCCCAAAGTGAGTGCTAAAGAGGGGTAAATAGCACTATCTCGGCTCTTTTTGAAGATTGAGACTTAATCTCAAAACAAAGAATACAAACAAAAGAGACAATGGACAAGGTATTTATAGTGGTTCGGTCTAAGACCTACATTCACTACCTTGATTATCCAACCAAGGATTTTCAAACCAAACACTAAAACAATGGAATTCACAAGCTTCCACCAAGCTTTTACAATGGTTTTTCCAAGGCTTAGCCACAACCTTTATACTAGTTTTTCACGGGCTCAACTAAAACCCCAAGGTGGTTTTTCAAGGCTCAACCACAACCTATCACTAGTTTTTCCCAAGCTAAACAAAAACTCCAATGTGATTTTTTAAGGCTCAACCACAACCTTTACACTAGTTTTTCATGGGCTAAACTAGAACCCAACACCCAACTTTTCAAGGTTAAGTTGGAACCTACAAGCATTCAAGCAAACCTTGCTTGAAGCAAACACTTAGTGAAACACTCACTCTAAGAATACAAGGAGAAGTAGAGAAAGTACCTAATGATCACACGGTTGATTTACGTGGTACAAGTTTAAGTGCTAAACACAAATACAGAGAATGGACGTTGAAGTTCAGTGAAGAGTACAAATGATATTCAAGTTTGCTACTTTTTTTGGCTTGAATATGATGGTGTCTTTGTGTATGGAGCCAAAGGGTGTTCAAAGTTTTCTAAAATTATCAAAAGTTGTTTCCTTGGCATTTGAAGATCCTTTTATAGTTGGAGAGGTTTGTCTTATGGCTGTTGGGACGTTTATGACTGTTAGAAATAGTTTAGGGAAGATTCTAGTCGTTATTCTGTCTTGTAGTGGCCTGGTGGATGTTACAGACAGAGAGCACTTAATCAACTAAAATTTTTCCCTTGGTCGACTAAGTTGATTCTATTTCTGACGCAGATTCCAAAGAGCACTTAGTCGACTAACCCATTTTCTTGGTTGACTAACTCGATTCTGTTTCTCATCAAGCTTCAGCTTTCCATTTCTCCATTTTGATTTTAGTTCAACTAATGATCTTCCTTATTCAACTAGGGGACTTCCTTTATATTAATCATCCTCGTTCCTTATTCAAATCACATCTTTAAGTGCTCGTTAGGAAGATTGAAATATTAATACTTTGTAGATATTTTCTCTGCACACTTAGGTAGAAATGTTAGACACAAATTACATGGGAATGTTTTATTATCATCAAAAACTAATGGAGCCAACAATCTCCTTCTTTTTTATGATGACAAAACATCCCTTGGTTAATAGCATAGTATCTTTTTAGTTCCTTTTTGGTTTCTACAGAAAATGAGGATTGCTCCCCCTAAGTTTGTGCATATCTTTCATTCATTCCAGCATGTTTTTATCCAAGTTATGTTCATAGTGACATTGTACATTCTTGCTTTGGATAGAAAATGTTCATATATGCAGATTTAAAAGCAATTGACAAGTTGACAGATTATTATTAGTTTTTTATTTCTGCAAGTTTTTATCAATCGTTTATAATTTCCAAATTTCATCATGTTAGCTCCAAATTTCATTCAAACCATCATTTTTCAGCAAACTCTCTATAAATCATCATCCATATGTACTCAAACACATATTCAGCATAGAATCAGAAAATCACAACAGAATTTCACAAACATCAGTAGAAAATTTTCAGCAATGCTTCACAATGCCATAGATACCATTTTCAGAGTTCAAGAAACATAAATAGATGTCAACAAGCATATTTCATACATCTATAAAGCCAGCCAAGATTAAAATCCAATGTTTGAATGCCATTTTGGCATAAATATCCAACAAAACAGTAATAAAAAATTTGTTCCAAAAATACCCCTATATCTGTTTTTGTTACTTATCTATCCTAGAAGTCTGGTACCTTTACCCTCATGATTTTTTTTTTATTTTTCTTGATGTTTTCCCTAAAAGTCTAATACCTCTACCCTTAAATTTTTTTTATTTTTCTTGTAATCATTACTCCTCTTTTTTGTCATCATCAGAGGGGGGTCTGAGGTATCAATCTTCAGAGGGAAATGGTGTGGATTCAGGGGAATTTGACCATTGTTCCCAAAAATGATTCAGAGGAAGAGAAGATGGTGGTCTTGGAGGTGGTTGAGTGGATGTTTTAGGAGGTTGCTGAGAGGATTGTGGAGGTGTCTGTGCAGCTTGTTCAGGAGTAGCCTGATCAGAGACTTCTATAGGGGCTTGAGGAGAGCTTACAGGAGGTGGTTTTGCTTTCTCTGCCAGTCTGGAAGACTTCCTTGTTCTCAGGGCTACAGATTTTCTAGCAGTCTTCTTCTATCTCATGATAGGTGGCTGAGGCTTAGTTGCTGGAGTTGCATCTTTTGTTTTTCCTTTTCCTTTGCCTTTTTCTGCAGTTTCTTTTTTTGAAGTTATTGCTTGGGCAACTTGAGCTGCTATTGCCTCTTTTTCTGCTTACTCTTCTTTTACCATCTGATAGAAGAGTCCCATGACAGACACTTCATCAGAGTGAGGAGGGGATGCTCTTTTTTCAAGCTGTGGTGAGGGTTGATGCTTAGGAGGACCAGGTGGTGAACCAACTACCTCAGTACTTTGGTCAGATGTTTCCTTTTCTGCTGAGATGGTTTTGAGGGGTTCCTCAATTCTTGGTTCAGGGCTTTGATGTCCAATACTTGCACTCTTGTAAGTAGACCTTTCAACTTGAAATTTAGGGCTTGCATCTTGGAATTCAAAACCTTATGGTTACAAGGCTGATCCTTCAACACCTTGTCTTTCTAGTGCTATACTCTCAGTAGCAGAAGAGTCAGGATCAGCAAGTCCAAATGGTATCTTAGATTTTGCTTTTAGGCTGGCCTCAATCTCATTCATTTTTTCTTCAATTTTCACAAGCCTTGCTCCTTGATCAGTGAGCTTGGTATCCATCCTCATCAGCAGATTGAAATTACTTCATTTAAGAATGGAGGGACTGTTGTTTTTGGTTGTGTGGGGGTTGCGTCTAGCTGAGTTTATACTAAGGCAATTTTGGAGGTCTTGCTGAAAGTGTCCCCATATACCTTGTATCCCATCTTGATCAAACTTTCCAAGTAGATGGGCTAATCTTTACTCTTCACCATGTCCAAGTCATACCTCTTGGCCCATACTCTTTTCTTCTTAACAAGGGATGTGATTTCATTCCCGTATGGCAGATGAATTTTGTCCAACTTGTAGGTAGTTTTTATCCCTTTCAATCATGAACCTTCCAAGGTTTAGAACTTCTCCAGTGAATGTATGCTCCATTAGCCAAAGATCTTGGAGGCTGATGTAGCTTAGGCTACCACTTCTACCATGCAGATTGGCTGCCACAAAGTAATGCAAGATTCTAAATTGTGGACTAATGATCAATCCTACATTACTCTTTGAAGAAAATTTTTCCTTCTTTCTGGTGATAATTTCCCACACAGATGCAAGATCATACTTGTCAAGCATTTCATACTCTCTATCTTCTCCTTCAATTCCTAGCAGATTACTCAAATCCGAAGTTGTGACTAAAAACTCTTTCCCATTTAAAAACACATTCAAGTTATCCTCTGAAAGGTCCTTCGAATCATCAAGCTCTTTCTCACTAAATGCAATGCTAGCATAGAATTTTTTAACTAAACTAGCACTATTGGTCTTGTCCCTAAAAGAGCCATAATCTTTAATCCTCAATTCATTAAAATAGTCTGTTAAGCTTGTTTGGAGTTCAAGGGTTTCACTAAAACTCTCCCAGTCAATGTACTTTCCACATGTAATAAGAGCATTTTCAATTTTCTTAAACCTCTCTTCATGAATTTTGTTCCTAAATTTTAAGGATGAAGTATATGATGTACCTTTTTCTCCTTTGCTCTTCTTTCTCAATTTCTCAGTCTTTTTCTTTTTCTCTTTTTGTTTTTTTTTCTCAGAATCTTTCCCAGTCTTCTTTGTTACAGAACTTGATGCTCTTTTTTGTTTCTTTTTTAGGTGTTCAGCTTCGGGGTTTTCTTTTGCTGGTCTCTTCCCCTTTTTCTTTGCAAGCAAATCCTTAAGTAAGGTCAACTTGGCTATTACAACTTCTGAAGATGATTTTTACTTAGGGTTCCAAGATGTGACAGAAGAAGGGTTCTTGGTTGGTTTTAGAAGAAGAAGAAAAGCAAATGAGATAACTAGGGTTGAGAGAATCGATTATCAGAAGATCAAGAAGTGATTGATAGTTTCTAACTTAGAAACCGTTTGCCTCCCCTTTTATCAATTGCCCCATTTTCCTAAATTTAAAAAATCCTTCTAATATTTTTATTATTTACTGCTTTGGGTTTTCCCTTTTTAATTCATTACTCGGTAAGCACAAAATTCCATTACTTTAATCCATTAATACTCAACTGTCAGTTCTTCTATTCTAATGAAACAGAATGCTTTTAGTTGACTGAGTTTCACACTTTAGTCGACTAAGTCCTTTCTGTTTTTCTTTATTTAGTCCAGACTTCTCACTATAACTCTTCCAAACAACACATTCTTAGATTTCTTTTAATCTCACAAAATCTATCCTCACTAAGAAGTTTTGTAAATATGTCAGCAAGTTGATGCAATGTGCTCACGAATTCAATATTGATTTCTCCCTTAGTTACATAATCTCTAATGAAGTGATCTCTAAGCTCAATGTGTTTAGTTCTTGAGTGTTGTACAGGATTCTTTGAAATATTTATAGCACTGGTGTTGTCACAATATATGGGAGTGTTATTCATGGACAACCCGTAGTCTTTCAATTATTGCTTAATCCATAAAACCTGTGCACAACAACTTCCTAAGGATACATATTCAGCTTCAGCTGTGGACAATGCTACAGAATTCTGCTTTTTGCTTGACCAGCATATAAGCATGCTACTTAGGAGCTGACACGTTCCACTAGTGCTTTTCCTATCAATTCTACTTCCTGCAAAGTCAGCATCTGAATATCCTACAAGGCTGAATGGTGATTCTTTTGAATACCAAATTCCTAAGCTTTGAGTTTCTATGAGATATCTAAATATTCTTTTTATGGCAGTTAGGTGTGTTTCTTTATGTTGAGACTGAAATCTAGCACACAAACACACACTAAACTAAATATCTGGTCTACTTGATGTTAAGTAAAGAAGAGATCCAATCATACATTTATAGAGCTTTTGATCTACATCTTTACCTTTCTCATCAGCATCAAGCTTTGTAGATGTACTCATTGGTGTGTTGATGGATTTCAATTTCAGCATATCAAACTTTTTGAGCATGTCTTGAATGTATCTATCTTGGCTGATAAAGGTTCTTCCTTTGCATTGCTTGATTTGAAGGCCAAGAAAGTACTTCAATTCTCCCATCATGCTCATCTCGAATTCTCCCTTCTTGCAAAGAGATTCATTAGTAACATCAAATATAATGTCATCTACATATATTTGAACTATGATCAAATCATTTGAGCATCTTTTAATAAACAGTATGGTGTCTATGCTACCCCTAACATAGTTTTTTTCTACCAGAAACTTTGATAGCCTATCATACCAAGCTCTAGGAGCTTGCTTAAATCCATATAAGGCTTTGTGAAGTCTAAACACATAGTTTGGTGTTTCAAAGTCTTCAAAACCTGTAGGTTGTTCAACATATACCTCCTCTTGAATAATTCCATTAAGGAATGCACTCTTCACATCCATTTGGTATAGCTTGAAGTTTATATGACAAGTGAAGGCAACTAATAACCTTATGGCTTCTATTCAAGCTATCGGAGGAAAGGTTTCTTCATAATCTATGCCTTCTTCTTGATTATATCCCTTTGCCACCAATCTTACTTTATTTCTTACTACATTTCCTTGTTCATCAACCTTATTTCTAAATACCAATTTAGTGCCAACTATAGGATGATTTGAAGGCTTAGGCACTAGTGACCATACATTGTTTCTCTTGAATTAATCTAGCTCCTCTTGCATGGCTAAAATCTAGCTTTCCTCTTTTTCAGCTTCTTCAAAGCTTTTAGGTTCAACTTGAGAAATGAATGCTGAAAATTCACATGTCTCTCTAGTTCCTTTCTTAGTCTTAACTCCATGAGATATGTCACCTATGATTTGCTCTTGTGGGTGATCTCTCACAGATCTCCAACTTCTAGGTAAGTCACTATGCTGGATTTCTTGTCTTTGTAAGTTTTCAAGAGGTGGAGCCACGGTTTCTTCTCTAGATGAGCCTTCTTCATTATTCTTGCTATCATTTAGGCTCATCTCTTCCATGTGTTTCTTTAAATTTTCTAAATCTTCATCATCCTCATGAACTTTCTTTTCAACATGAATTGATTCATCAAAAACAATATGGACAGATTCTTCAACATTTAGTGTCCTTTGTTGAAAATTCTATAAGCCTTAGAGTTCATGGCATATCCAAAAAAGATTGCTTCATCACTTTTTGCATCAAACTTTCCTAATGGTTGTTTTCCATTATTCAAAACAAAGCATTTGCGGCCAAAGCTCCTGAGGTGAGAGATGTTTGGTTTTCTTCCTTTGTACAATTCATATGGGGTCTTTGACATGATTGCTCTAATTGAGACCCTATTAAGAATGTAAGCTATTGTATTTACAACTTCAGCCCAAAAGTACTTAGGAAGGTTATTCTCACAAAGCATAGTTCTAGCCATCTCTTTTAATGTTCTATTCTTTTTCTCCAGAACTCCATTTTGCTGGGGTGTTCTTAGTGTAGAAGAATTATGTTCCAACCCCTTTTCATTGCAAAACTTTTCAAATTCATCATTCTCAAATTCTCCTCCATGGTCACTCATAATCCTAACAATGGGTGTACCTTTTTCATTTTCAACTTTATTACAATAGCCTATGAAGGCTGATAATGCATCATTCTTGTGGGCAAGGAAATAAACCCAAGTAAACCTAGAATAGTTATCAACTATCACTAAGCCATAAGATTTTCCACCTAAACTTGTGGTGCTAAATCAATGTGCAGCATTTCAAGAGGTCTAGATATTGACATAACATTTTTAGCTTTGAATGAAGTTTTGACTTGTTTTCCTAATTGACAAACTTCACATATTCTATCATTTTCAAGTTTAATGCTAGGTAGTCCAACAACTAAATCTTTCTTGATCAGCTTTGTCATGGTGTTTAAACTTACATGTCCTAGTCTTCTATGCCATAACCAGCTGTCATTTTCAGTGTTTGCTACTAAGCACATTTCATTTTTCTTTTCTAGATCTTCAAGAAAGATAACATACATATTTTTCAATCTTTTTCCTATGAATGTAGTCTTGTTAGTGCCTATATCTATTACTTCACATTTGTTGGAATCAAAACAAACCTTGAATCCTTTATCACTAAGTTGACTGATGCTTAGCAGATTATGCTTTAAACCTTGAACAAATAACACATGACTGATTTGTGTACAAGAGTTCTTACCAACCATACCTATACCTTGGATTCTTTCTTTTGAATTATCTCCAAAGGATACGGTGCCTCCCTTTTTCTTGTCTAGATAAGCAAACAACATTTCATCCCCTGTCATGTGTCGATAGCAGCCACTGTCCATGTACCAAGGCTGTTTCTTCTTGTGTTGAGCCTTTGAACATGTTTCCTTTAAGTCCAGTTTAACCTACAAAAGCATGGTTCAGTTTTTCTTGATAGGTACCTATACTTTGATGGGTCCTTAAGTGTTAGTGGCAATAAAATAGCCTTTTGGCACCCAGATTTTTATGGTTTTCTACACATTTATATTTTTGACATAATCATATGATAGATGACCACATTTTTCATAACAATAGCATCTAGATGATGCTTTATTATGATTCTTCTTACCATATGAATTTTTCTTTAAAGTATCATTGTTTAAACACTTAAGAGCTGTATTTTCATCAAGAGATTTTTGCAAAGCAACATATTTATCTTCCAACTCTATCTTCATAATTTCAAAATCTGTTTTTGAATGTTCCAACTCAATTTGCATAAGATTTCTTTGCTCAAAAATAGAATTGAATTCATGTTTTATTTTCTCTAAATCTTTTTCAAGTGATGTAGCCTTTTTCTTCAGGTTTTTGTACTTTAAAAACAGGCTTTCAAACTCATCACTTAAATTATCATACTCATCTTGTAACTCATTCATTGAAATATCACAAGTTGATGAGCATACCTTTGTTTCATCATCCTTTGCCATTAAGCAAATGTTTGCTCTTTCTTCTGAGCTTTCTTCATCAGATTTTGTGCTTAAATCACTATCTGACCAAGCTGCAGTAACCATTGCCTTTATCGATTTTTTGTTTTTCTTTGGAGTTTCTTCTTTCAGCAATGGACATTCTGATTTGTAGTGCCCTGATTTTTTGCATTCATAGCAGATCACTTCTTTCTTGTTGCTGTTGTCATTCTTGTTTTTCTTCCATGAACGACCTTGATCTCTTTTAAAGATTTTTCTTACAAATCTACGGTTCCTTCTTCCCATTAGTTTCCTGAATTTTCTTACAACAAGTGCAAGTTCATCATCATCATTGCACGAGAGTTCTTCCAGCTCTTCTTCAAGGATGCTGGCTTTAAGTGCTATGTTCTTCTTCTTCTCTTTTGCCTTTCTTTTATCATCATCTTCTTCTTCCTTGAGCTCCAACTCATGCGTAAGTAGAGACCCATAAATTTCATCAAGTCTGGTGATATTCAAATCTTTGGCTTCTCTTATGGCAGTCACCTTTGGCTTCCATGACTTAGGTAGACTCCTAAAAAGTCTTTTTACAAGCTCATGCTCAAGAATAGGTTTTCCTAATTGGTTAAGTTTATTTGTAATGTTTATGAACCTATCAAACATGCTAGTGATGTCCTCGCCAGGTTCTATTTTGAACATCTCATAGCTGTGGGTCAAGAAGGCTATCTTGGACTCCTTAACTTGAGAAATCCCTTCATGAATTATTCTTAACTTGTCCCACACTTGCTTACCTGTTGTACAGCTTGAGACTTTGTTAAACTCAGTGGGAGTTAAGGCACAATGTAAGGTGTTGATTGCTTTAAAGTTGGTCTGCACTTTCATGGTTTTAGCCTCGGTCCATTCAGACCTTGGCTTAGGCATCAACTCATTTGTAACATCATTTACAATTTAGGGAATAAAGGGACCATCAGTGATGACATCCCATATTTCATAATCTATGGCCCTAATGTATATTGACATTCTAGTACTCCAATAAGGGTAAATAGAGCCATCAAACAGAGGTGGTCTGTTTGTAGATTGTCCCTCAACTACAATTGATTTTTGTAGAGCCATTTAGATCCTCTCTAAAGATGTTAGACCTTGTATACAGAGAACTAACTCTGATATCAATTGTTGGTCCCAAAGTGAGTGCTAGAGGGGGGCTGAATAGTACTATCTCGACTCTTTTTGGAGATTGAGACTTAATCTCAAAACAAAAAATGCAAACAAGAGAGACAACAGACAAGGTATTTATAGTGGTTCATTCTAAGACCTACATCCACTACCTTGATTATCCAACCAAGGATTTTCAAACCAAACACTAAAACGATGGAATTCACAAGCTTCCACCAAGCTTTTACAATAGTTTTTCCAAGGCTTAGCCATAACCTGTACACTAGTTTTTCACGGGCTCAACTAAAACCCCAAGGTGGTTTTTCAAGGCTTAACCACAACCTATCACTAGTTTTTTTCAGGCTAAACTAAAACCCCAATGTGGTTTTTCAAGGCTCAACCACAACCTTTACACTAGTTTTTCACGGGCTAAACTAGAACCCAACACCCAACTTTTCAAGGCTAAGTTGGAACCTACAAGCATTTAAGCAAACCTTGCTTGAAGCAAACACTTAGAGTGAAACACTCACTCTAAGAATACAATGCGAAGTAGAGAAAGTACCTAATGATCACAGGTTGATCTACGTGGTACAAGTTTAAGTGTTAAACACAAATACAAAGAATAGACGTTGAAGTTCTGTAACGACCACTCCCCGATCGCTACCGGCGTCCAAGACTTTCGGGAAAGACCCGCCAAGTCTCGAACAAGCCTATATCAAAGTACTCGATAATCCACTACCCTTAATCATCATATAATAGTAAAACTTTCATATATTAAATTAAATCATAAATATAAAAATCATTATAAACTTTTTTGCTTTTTTATTTATTCACAAACATATACATGAAAATATAGAATTTCCAAATTCATGATGTATATAAAAAGAAATTTAAACTTGTTTACAACTGTCACGACCCAATTCCTGGGCCATGACCGGTGCAAGGACCTAATGAGCATAGCTCACTAAACCCAAGCAAGCCTATTTTCACTTACTTTATTCCATACATGCTCGTGTGAGGCATCCACACGTAATGCACCCAGTGTGCATACAATGCCAATTAACAATGGCATATCCAATCACACATACACACACGCACCTTTTCTCGGGTGTGAACACAACCAATTCACAATGGCATTATCGACATTAATATACATGCATTATATCAGTCATGTATTTAGCAATTCACATTGCTCACATATTTCCACAAAATTAGATTGTATTCACAGTACAATAAACATCCACGACTTCCAACGGAGACATTTACAATAAAAATGGGCAACTATTGAATGCCGGACACCTACCAGGAGATGAACTACAGTGATCTCGCGATCTAGGAATCTACAATCCCCTGATCTGAAAACATGAATTTTTGAAAACGGTGAGTACAAAACTCAGTGAGCAAACATTAGATAGGAACAAGCCATAATATCAAGAAGGGTTAAAAATATGATGCATACATTTGGAACACATTCATTTTGATCCAATTTATTATCAAACCCTTCCCCTCACTTCAATTTAATTCATAATAAAGGAATAATCAATTTCATACATATGCACACAGATAAGTACAATGTCCCACTATCTCACCAGCTCATGTGCATCCCCCCACATCGTGCACATAGCTGGAGTCATCGTGTGCACCTCGCGCACTAACAATATCACTCAATCTCACCAGCTCATGTGCATCCCCCCACATCGTGCACATAGCTGGAGTCATCGTGTGCACCTCGTGCACTAACAATATCACTCAATCTCACCAGCTCATGTGCATCCCCCCACATCGTGCACATAGCTGGAGTCATCGTGTGCATCCCCCCACATTGTGCACAAACAATATCACCACTATCTCACCAGCTCATGTGCAACCCCCACATCGTGCACATAGCTGGAGTTACAGTGTACATCCCCCCACATCGTGCACAAACAATTTCACCACTATCTCACCAGCTCATGTGCAACCCCCACATCGCGCACATAGCTGGAGTTATAGTGTGCATCCCCCCACATCGTGCACAAACAATTTCACCACTATCTCACCAGCTCATGTGCAACCCCCACATCGCGCACATAGCTGGAGTTACAGTGTGCATCCCCCCCACATCGTGCATATGTACATTTACATATATATATATATATATATATATCAACAATATCAAATGTCAATACATCACACATATTCACACATATATGACAACATGTTATAAGAACACATAATTTCATGCCTTCATGCGTACCACATAATTTCATCACATAAAATTATTTTTTTCAAGGGTTGTTCCCGGCACGTATTTTTAAAAATTTTGAATAAATCATTTAATCATCTATTTCTATACAATGTGCATTCCCCAAATAATTTGAAATGCAAGTTCACTCACCGTCTTACAAATCCGGATGCATTCGGATTAATAGTCTTCAATCACGATTCCTTTGCCTTTCTCGGACTTCTCACCACCTTAACACAGAATAAAATTAAGAAATTTACTATATTGGCCCCAAACTAATATAAACTAATTTAAATTGCTAACGTATGATACGCAAAGGCAAAATGCATCCGATTATCGCTTTAACGCGGTATTGCTTAATTTCGACCGATTACCCGATTAATCGGCTATTATGTCCAATTTGATTCCAAATTGATCCATTCTTTTTCTAATACCTTAATTCACCACAAACCATTTAATTAATGCCAATTTCAGCATTCAACCTTTTCCATTTCTTTATGGAAAAATTTGACCAATACAGTGCATTAGCACTGAAAATTTTTCTACTACATTTTTCACTTGAATTTGTCATTTTCTAATTTCTTTCATTTCAAATGAAATCATTTCATTTGAAATGAACCAATTTCCCCATGCATTCTCCACCCTAGGTTCGGCCTAATGAAGAACAATCATGAGATTCAATTTCTTTCTTCCATTTTTGTTCATAATCATGCTTAACTACCTTTAAACACTAGCATAGTCTAAATTCAATCCAATCCAACATCAAATCCTTATTCATACCCATTTTTCAGAATTCCTTTCATCATGATATCTCAATATTTATCCATAGAATTCAAGAACAAAAGCATAGATATTGTAGATCATAAGCCAAAGTGAAGATTTATTACCTTTTTCACTTGATTTCTCCTTGAAATCACACTTTGTCTTGAATTTCCACCTAGGTTTTATGTTTTTCCCCTTTGTTCTTCTTTCTTTCCCCACAATTCTGATGTGAGCCGAAATTTGAGAGAGAAAATGAGGGTTAAGGCTGATTTTTATGGCCTTTATAATAAAATAAACAAGTTGCCACATGGCATTATGCCATTGGCCCAATTTCTTTACTTTTTTGACTTTTCTTCTCATTCTTTTTCCACCACTTGATTAATCAAGTCAAAATCTGATCCAAAGATGATCATGGCTGGAAAAATTTATTCTGGTAGTGGAAAATTACCGTTATGCCCCCGGGATGGCAAAATTATGATTTTACCCCTATACTCCGAAATGTACCAGAATTTCATTATTTTCACTGTCCAACCTCAAATAACACTAATATTAATCCATATTAACCAAATGGGACAAAATCCTTTCAAAAAAATTCACGTTTAGTACTTCGATGGTAAAATTACCATTTTACCCTTGTGCTCTAAAAACACCAGGAATCACCATTTTACACTGCTAAACATCATTTTATAATCCAATAATCATAACTGTATTTCATAAAAATTATTTTTGGTCCAATGTGATCAAATCTTGGTTAAAAATCTCCATTAGTCAACAAATGAGAAAATGACCGTTTTGTCCCTAACCGATCAATTTTCCCGATTGACTCCAAACTAGACCTTGAACTCTGAATCACTATTCTGAGCTATTCTGTGGGTCTCAAAAGTTTGAAATTCCTCTTAAAATTTCTATTAAACTAGTTTGAAGCTCGATTTAACTTAATTGTACTATTAGGTACAATACCGGCTTTTTAACAAATTAGATAGGGTCTCACAACAACTTAACAAATAAAATTTTACGATTCGACCTCTAACAGAAACAGATACAGCGAAGTGACTCAAGGTAGTACGCTAGGAGATGCCTTTACCTATTCACGGTAAACCAACACGTCGATGACTTCATGCCAAATCGATCCTTGTCTACAAAAAGGAAAATGAAATTGGGGGTGAGTCTTATAGACTTAGTGAATATCATCGACCCAATGAGTAGGGCGTAGATAGGAAACAAGCAAGCGGCAGATTAGTTGAATATCAAAAGTAGGAGTAGAGAAATAAATTGTCTCAAACAAGGGTTTTGTGCCTTATAACCATTTTTTGCATTAAATCGATAAAATCGAACCAGCTCCCGTGAAACCAATTATTATTCAAAATCATGTACAAACTATAGCTTGCCTATACGTGAAGAATCACGGATTTAGTTCACTGAAAACAAATAAGAGAGCTGCGAAAACCATTTAATTCACTTTTCTCACTATGCCAAGAAACATAATTTAAAATGTTAAAACTTATTTCAATCCATGTAAAATAATTATATTTTGTCAAAATAAATAACAAGGCTTATGACTTAAAAACTTGGCTCGTGCCATAATAACTCATATTTGCTTATACCTTGCGCCGGGGTATCCAACCGAATCCGCCAAGGCTGTTAAAAAGTCATATATGCATAAAACCATTTTTATTTTAGAAAACACAGTCGTTCCTTGGCGTTAACGGAGTTCACCCTCACATGGTGGTTCGGCGTGACGTGAACTCTAACCATACCTCAGGAGATACCCTCCGCGCCTCTCATACCGAGGTATGAATATAACTGGGTTTACAGTGCCCCTCTAATAGGCTGGTCCAAGGAAACCCGCCACTACAACGACTAATTAACCCACCAATCAATAAAATACACTAGCATGGCACAATAATTATTTTATACACAGCCTTTCAAGGCTAAATACACAGCACATATAATTTCAACACAAATATCAATCTAGCCATTCATGCTCACATTTTATCATAAGCCATTTAATTTCAAAAAAAAAAACTAGAAATTTTGTTTCATTTATAAAAATTGTCTTAAAACTCATTTATACCCTTGAAGTCTCATTCTAAAATTTATTGCTAAATATCCAATATAAAAGTCATAAAAATTCATCGTATATTCACAAAATAAAATTTAATGCATGATTCATAAAATACCATACATAGAGAAATATAAATCTCTAAATCATCTATGCATATTACACAAATATATAAGACACAATTTATGAGCTAAATCAAGTTGAAAAGCTTGTTTCCCATTTTTCAAAACACTTTACGTATACTTTATACATATATATTTTGAATAATTTTTAAAAATAATTTGCACTCACAATTTCATAAATTAGCATTGATTCAAACCTCTAACAATTTATACGTAAATTAATTTATACATAGACATACATGTATAATTAGGAATATTTTAAAATCGACATCCCCTACTCACCTTTAAATAGCGAGATATCACATCGCTATTTTTGTATGCGTATATACTTATTTCTATTTCTCGGCCACCTATTTTGTTCGGCTCGCCTTTTCGACAAACGTTCCTTTTTTCATTTCTTTATTTCTTTTTGGGCCCTTCTTCATGGGCTTCTCCTCCTTTCCTCACATTAGGTTAAGCCCATTTATTTTCTCTTTTTTTTTCTCTATTGGGCCTTGTCCAATTTTATTTTTCTATTCTTTCATTTTTTTCCATTTTCTATTTTCTTTCTTTTTCTCTTTTCTTTTTCTTTTTCTTTTCTTTTTTTTTCTTTTTCTCTTTTTTTTTCTCTTTTCTTTTTCTTTATTTCTTTTTCACGTTTTTTCTTCTTCTTTCTTTCTCCTCCAACCCATGGCTTCCTCTCCACCGTGGCCTCCTCCTTTCTCCACCGTAAAGCTCCTTTTCTCCTTTCTTTCTTCCTTCCAAAATCGATCATTTTCCTACCATTTTTGCTGCCATTTTTTTCTCTTAAAAATTCAGCTCTCTTTCCCCTTTCAAAGTGCAGAATTTTTAGCAACATAACTCCAATTTTCTACACCCAAAATCAGTAACAAACTCACCCATTTTCAGGAACCAAAATCAACTATAAAAACCTCAAAATTTTCCAAAAATTAACCTCCAAAAATTCTGCTTTCTTACCTCAAACTTGGGCAGCTAAAACCTGAAAATTTTAACACCAAAATCCCTCCAAAGTGCAGCCAAAAAATCAACCTTTACTTGCCACAAGCTTGCTGAATTTTTTTTTTTTGCTTTCTTTTTCCCCTCATTCACGCCATTTTTCCTTTCCTTTCTCTTTTTTGTTTTTCTGTCCTCTTCTTCCCTCTCCCACAGTTTTTCTCCTCTTTTTTTTCCTTTCATTTTCTTTCCCTCTTTTGCTCAATTTTTCTCTCCTTTGTTCGTCCTTTCTCTCTTTCTTTTTTATTTCTTTCACTTCTCTTGTCTTCTTTCTCTTTTATCTTTTCCCCTTATCTTTCTTTTTCTTTGTATCTGTGCCTTCCATCCAGATTTCTCTTCCATCTTCTTATCTCTTTATTTCTTTTGTCTTCATATGGTCATTCTTGCACACATAATAAAAATTATTATTTGACTTGTCTTCTCTTTATTCATTCCTCATTCATTCCATGTCATGCCATGCAGCTCATGTCATGTGCATTTGCCTTCATTCCTTCTTTTTACTTTACATGTCATGCCACTCATGCACATGAAAATTTATTTGACTTTTCAACATCATTTCTTTACTATTTTATCATTCAATTTACTTTCATAATATTTTTGTTTCTTTCAAATAATTAAATTTACAAACTATACTTTTACTTTATTTTATTTAACATACCTCCTTCAAATTCTTCATATTTTAAAATCAATCATTTCAACATGTGTAAAAATTTTAATTTTCGTCTATTTTCCTTCTCTTACACGTGTATAACCAAAATATTGAAATTAAATTTCAACGCGGTGTCTCCATAATATTTAAATATTCACTCATCGCGTTTACTCGATAAAAATCACGTAGTACGTTTTTCGTCATTTTCCTTCAAAATTATTCTTTATTTCTTCTCCCCCACTTAAATTAGTCATATACCATTTTTTTTACTAATTTTTGAACTTATATAAAATATTAATATTTTAATATTATTTCATTGAATAAAATATTATTTTATTCTAAAAATTTTCACTTGTCTTTTTTGGTCCTGAAACATATTATTATGTGTCGATTTACTCTCGAATCACCCTTAAACTCACTAATTCATCTCTGATGAAGATATTAATAGTTAATTATTATTTTTACGCGTGCGAAACATTTTATTCTTAAGCGTTTCTTTGCATGCCAATTCGCATCAAATAATCATTCCTTTGATCAATAAAATCTTATTTGTGTCCAACAAGAGTACGAGATGTTACAAGTTCAATGAAGAGTACAAATGATATTCAAGTTTGCTACTCTTTTTGGCTAGAATATGATGGTGTCTTTCTGTATGAAGCCAAAGGGTGTTCAAAGTTCTCTAAAATTATCAAAAGTTGTTTCCTCGGCATTTGAAGATCCTTTTATAGTTGGAGAGGCTTGTAAGATGGCTGTTGGGACATTTATGACCTTTAGAAACAGTTTGGGGAAGATTCTAGTCGTTATTCTATCTTGTATTGGCTTGGCGGATGTTGCAGACAGAGAGCACTTAGTCGACTAAAATGTTTCCCTTGGTTGACTAAGTTGGTTCTGTTTCTAACCCAGATTCCAGAGAGAACTTAGTCGACTAACCCATTTTCTTGGTCGACTAACTCGATTCTGTTTCTCATCAAGCTTCAGCCTTCCACTTCTCCACTTTGATTTTAGTTCAACTAATGATCTTCCTTATTCAACTAGGGGACTTCCTTTATATTAATCATCCTCGTTCTTCATTCAAATCACATCATTAAGTGCTCATTAGGAATATTGAAATATTAATACTTTGTAGATCTTTTCCCTGCACACTTAGGTAGAAATGTTAAACACAAATGACATGAAAATGTTTTATTATCATCAAAAACTAATGGAGCCAACATTTAGCACCAATGTGGTAAATTTCCTGATTTCGCAACATGTCTAGGTGGTGAGTCCTCGAATAAGGGCAAAGGAATTATACTTGAGGAACAGTAGTCAGAGTACCTCGAAATTCGACTCCTAAAACAGTGAGTAAACTTATTATCGTCTTAAATATCTGGAGTAGTTTTATTAAATTCTGTAATTTCATGAAAAATGAATTTAGATGGAAAATTTGTTATATTTTGTAACCAAATGTGATTCCATGAAACAATTTCATATATTGTTTTGAAATTGAATCATGATTTCAAAAATAGAGTAATTGGATATGATAATTCTATTTTATAGAATTATTTTATTCCAATTTTGTTATTAAATTTTAGCTAAGTCCTTAGTTTTTAATTGTAATTTACTTAATTTTTAGTTATTTTTATATTTAGTTTATTTTTAAGTAATTTAATTAATTTTATGTTATTTTCTTTAATTTGGTTAATATTTATTAGTTTTTTATATTTTTGATAGGACCTAAAGTCATTGGGTTTAATTTTGGAAAGCAAGGTGCTGAAAGATCCAGAAATCTGATTGCATATGCTTCAGTGTTTTAGCCATATCTCGAGCTACAGAACTCCAATTGCTGCAATTCTTGGACCATTGGAAAGCTAAGAGACAGAGATACAACTTTCATGAAGATCACTTTGCCCAGTTCTTCCTCGAAGATAGAGAAAATCGCATCGCAAAGTTGCTGGACGTACTGTGCCGGGAATGGAAATTTGTAAAAACTGTTAAGTGATTTTTGGGCCTCTCATTATGTTTTAAGCCCAATTAAACCCTAGGTCAACTTGGAGAAATTTAGGTTAAGTTTGTAGTATAAATAGGATGTTTTGGAAGAACTTAAAGGTGGGGAAGAACAGAGAGAACCTTTGGAGATTCAAGAAGCTAGAAGTTGAAGCGGAAACCCGGAGATCAAAGTGGCAATTATTTTGTTTTCTTCTTTAGCTTTTATTCTTCTTGTTGTTTTCAATGGTTGAACTTTATACAATGTTATTTGATTTTACAATTATGAGTTGCTAATTTTCTTTTTCTAGAATTGCAATTGAACTCACATGTAATCTAAGTTTTTAATCTTTTTCTTACTTATTTTCAATGGGAGTTGAATTGTTTATTTCAATTTGTTCTTAATGCTTTTAATTGCCTGATCACCAATTAAATTGATTTAGGAACCTAAACAAACTTGGGAGAGGGAGTTTAGAGTAGACTAAAATTGGAATAGCATATGATCATGTTAAATGATTTGCGTATAGGATAGGGATATACCTATAGGCCATATGTAACTAGATTAGAGCCTGAACTTAATGAGTCTGTTTTAATTTCAAATCACATAGGGATATGATGTTTTGGTTAAAATAGATATTTTTATAGGAGGAGTCGGGAGACCCTTATAAATAATTTAGGACTCTAGGTTAGCAATTCAACCCATTGAAATAAGTTAAGGAGGAGAAGTAAAATTTAGATGAAGTGTGAGGGATATTGTAATCCTAGGCTTGTTTAATCTGATATTTTCTCCAGTTGTTATTGTTTTGATTTTTCTTATTATTTTAAATTCTAGTTTATTAGTTTTACTTAATTAATTAATTTGGATTATTTGGATAAAATTAAATTGTTTTAATTTTAGTAATTAGTAAAGTTTTAGATCAATTCTCCATGGGAACGATACTCTACTTGCTAATATACTGTCTATTCGATACGTATACTTGCGTAGTGGATTTTTAACTGACAGGATACCACTTGATGTGTTATAAATTTATGATTTTGAACTAAATGGCTTATGATAAATTGAGCATGATTGGTTGGATTAACAATTGTGTTGAAAATAGATAAATTGTTATTTTACCTTGATAGGCTGTGTTGTAAATTAATTGCCATATCATGTTATCAAAGTTATTGATATGGTGGGATGTTTAGGAGCCACTAAGTGGACGGGTTTCCGTGGACCAGCCTATTAGAGGGGTACGGTAAACTCGGATATATATATTTCTCACCTCAGTCGAGAGGCGCGTAAGGTATCTCCTTAAGTGGGCCCTTTTGAGTGCACTTCATGCTAAACCACCTCGTGAAAGTGAGACTCAGCCAATGCCAAAGGACGGCTGTATTTTAAAAATAAAAATATGCTTTATGCGTACCTGAATTTTTACAGCCTTGGCGGACTCGGTTGGACACCCTTGGTCTAGGTGTCACCGAGTACGAGTGTGGCACAAGCCAAGTGTTTAAGAGATTCATAAGCCTCTTTGTATAATTTGAACGAAATATGACTGATTTAGATGATTTTAACATGTTTTAAGGCTATGGATTATTTTATGATGAATTATTTTATTTGTCTCCATTTACTCAATTTTAGATATTCTAGAGGATGTTTGTTTACTCGTTGGGATTATTTAATCTCACCACCCTCCTTTCCACCCGTTTCAGGCCCAAAATAGTTTGTAAATAGCTAAGTTCTTGTGGACTACAGTTGGCTCTGCAATCTCACCAACAGTAGGTTCACTGTCCTCTATACTTTTGTTCATTGTGGGCCCACTTATCGCTGTAAATGAAATTGTATATTGTGGTTAACTTTATTATTGTATATAAGAATTTATTTTACTTTTACGTCTCAAAAATTATTTATCGATAATTTTATAAAAATTATTTTATAAGAAATTAGTATATTTTCTTGAATATTTTTATTATATTTTAATAATTATAATTTTACTCAAAAAGAGTGTTTTATATATCTAAATTTATTTTAATTTATGACATATGTGTTTTTCACTCGATTACTACATTTTTAGTCGGTTTCGAAAGTTTTGGAGAAAAATGACTAAAATGCCCTTGTGAGGCAAAAACCATTTTTCCATTGTTTTGAATGGGAAAAAGTTCAAAATCTCTTTAGATAGGATGTTTGGTAATGATTACTCACAGGGGAGGTAAGAAAATTGATACGAAAGCCTTACGGGGTTTCGATTGGTATTCGAGGTATGAATGCCTATCGAGACATCGCGACGGTTGTCACGGGCTCGATGGGAGTTCCGGGTCGTGACAACTCAAGTAAAGGTGTTTGATCACACTCATAAACAAACAAATGGTGAATTTGTTGACAAAGAGTCGAAAATTGTTAGTGTGACTGAACATTACCTATTATATATATATATATATATTTATCTCATCTTTTCTATTTTTACATAAATTTCTTCACTTCAATTAGAACATTAGTGATGTTATTGTTATGTTAAGTATGGTTAATTCAATGTGATGAATCAATTATAATTGTTTTATTTAAATTGTTGCAAGAAAGATATGTTTTCACCTTACTCCAAAAGTTTGGTGAGGGTAGCACACAATTCGAATGTGATGTTGAGACATGGCATGAAATAGTCAGAAGTGTTGGCCATGGACTATATGGGTTTGAAAGGGAGGATCCAAGACACATATTTGGGACTTCTCATCCTTAGCAATCAACCCAATTTGCACCATCTTCTAAAGATACTTTATCTTTCCAACTTGGAACTCAAGATATGCAAGAAGTTATGAAACAAGTTTTAGGACAATTAGATGGAGTTCTAAATACACATCTTTAGCATATTTTGAGACATATGGGCATTCAAGTGCCATGTTGTGAGGCCTTTACCTTTATAGACCCGTAGATAGAATGCTTGCATACTTGAAACACCTCGAAAAAATTTTCAAAAAGGTCAATATTGTACCAAGTGGTACAATTAAGTTGAATTAAGCCTCGAACTAGTCCAAACAGAAATTCTAAGAAGAATTTGAGAATTTTAAAACCCGCAAAATGACTTAAAATGGTGATTTGGAGTTAATTGGGAATATTGACTACTTAAAGGCAAAATGATGGTGATTTAGGGTTCGATGGTTGATTTGGAGTTAATCGGGAATATTGATTACTTAGGGGCAAAATGGTCATTTTGCCACCCAAGGATTAAATTTGAATGTGGGATGAAATTTTTTACTAAGATTGATCATTTGGAGTATAATTTGAGGTTGGGTAGTGAAAATTTGTAATTTCGGTATTTTTAGAGTAAAAGGGCAAAATGGTAATTTTATCACTCTGGGGGTAAAATCGTAATTTTACACCATCAACACTTGTCGAAACCAAGGATTTTATTCATTATGGGTGTGGATAAATATGACAAATTGTGTGGTGGAGAAATAAGGTTTAAAAGATAAATATTTAAATTTTGGACCAATAAGAAAATGCCACGTGTTAAGCCTTGATTATTTTATTATTTAGCTATAAAAAATCAGCCCATTCCATCCCATTTTCTTCATCATGGTCTACCACACAAGAGGAAAAGGAAACCAAAGGAAGAACAAAACCTTAGGAGGAGAAATTCAAAAGGAAAGTGTGAAAATTCAAGGAATTAAGCATGATAAGGTAAAATTTTTTTGTTTTTGCTTGAGATCTACATTACCCATGCATTTCTCCTTATTTTCCATGGTTGAATTACATGTTTTCATCATGGATTCATGGCTGGCCGAATGGGTATGGAGAGGAAATGATGTTGGAATTGATTTGATTTTAAGATATGTTAGTGTTTTTAGGTGATTAATGATGTGTAATATGAAAACAAGTGAAGAAAATCACCTAATCTTTGGTACCCTTCATTGGCCGAACCTACCTTGTAGTGTGTTGAGAATGAATTGATTTTGTATCAAGTGAATTGGTTGAGAATTGATTATTTATGGTGAGAAAATTAAGTGGGAAAAATATTAGTGTGAATGCACCCACCATGACCGAATTTACCATGAAGAAATGTGAAAGTGGTTATGTTGAATTTTGGGTTATTTGGCTTGCATTTGGTGAATTGAAGTATTAGAAAAGAAATAGAGTAATTTGGAATTGAATTGGACGCGTTGGCCATTTAATCGAGTGACGGATCGAATTAGGTCAATATCGTATTTAGATAGTTACCCGAGAATTTTTATCCCGATTCATACATTAATATAGAATTTAAATTAGTTTTAATACAATTTAGCACAAATGTAGTAATTGCTTGATTGTGCAATATGTCAAGGTGGTGAATCCTTTGATAGGGGCAAAGAAATTGCACCCGAGGATTAGCAGTTGAAGTACCCAAATTCTACTCCCGAATATTTGTGAGTGAACTTGCATTTCAACTGTTTTGGGAATTTAATTAAGTTGAAATGAAATGCTTGAATGATAATATCCAATTCTCATTTAAAAATGAGTCCCGAGAACAAGCCTTTGACAATTATTCTAATGTTATGAGTGTGTACATTGTGTAAAGAAAATGAATACATGCTCATTGGTTATATTGATAATGACATGAATGAATGGGTAATGCGTATGAATGACTAGAGGATGTGCGAGTAGGGAGTGCACACAGGGTCATATCGCTTGGTGCGAGTAGGGAGTGCACCAAAGTTGAGCAAGGTGGAAGAAGAGCTTGGAAGGGATGCTGAGTGATACCCTTTACCGAGTGACTCTCCACCCAGGAGCTTGGAAAGGATGCTGAGTGATACCTCTTGCCGATTGCTCTGATAGGTCTCCACCCAGGAGCTTGAAAGGGATGTTGAGTGATACCCCTTGCTGAGTGTTCTGATAGTTATCTCTTTTACCACCAAGGACGGTGAAGACTTGGTAGTGTATGTAATTGCATGCAATTTTATCTATATATATGCGTGACACAATATGCATGACGAAAAATGTGATTTGTATGGTATGTGAAACCCTTTTTCCGTGATGGTTTGTGATAAATCGTCAATTTTGCTATTTTCCTAGAATGATTGGTGTAATTTCGTGGTTGCCTTATCATTGAATGTTTAATAATTTCGGGTTAAGTGAAAGGGGTTTTAATATTGGCTAGATCAAAATTGTCTCATTTCTAATCAGTGCACCATGGTTATTAAATTTCATAGCTAATATCGCTTGTTCCCTTCTAATGTTCGCTCACTAAGTTTCGTACTCATGATTTTAAAAATTCATGTTTTTAGATCAAAAGACTGTTGGGTCTTAGTCGAGGAGTCCTCGTAATTCTTTTCCTGGGTAGGTGTTCGGCATTCAATATCTACCTTTTTCTGTAGTTCTCCGTTGAAAATTACGGGTCCTTTTGTTATGTGAATATGTTCATGTAATGTAAGTACTGAGTTACATATCATGAACAATGTATGAATATATGTTTTGATCGATAATGCCATTGTAAATTGGCTATCTTTACACTGTTTGAGAATGCGTATGGCCACATTAGTTGACAAATTGTTAATTAAAATAAGTAGTATAGGCTTACTTGGGCTTAGTGAGACACGCTCATTAGGCTCATGTGCCGGTCATGGCTCAGGAATTGGGGCTATGACACATGTCCATCATCTTCAACATTAATTCAACCGGTGATGGCAATGATAGGGAAAATCCAAATGATGATAATGATGAAAACAAGGGGACAATTCTTATGGATGACAGTGTTGATGTTGAAGATGCAATAGATGTTGCTAGTGGAGAAGATGATGTTTGATATGGATTAAGTTAACTCGAACTCAACTTGACTTCTTATAGTTTTCTATATATTTTTTGTTATCTAGTTGAACTAAACTAGACTCATTTAGGTATATGTTTTGTTAACTAGTTGAAATCAACTAGACTCATTTAGGTATATATTTTGTTATCTAGTAGATCTCAACTAGGCTCATTATGGTACATATTTTCTCATTTATAGTTGATCTCAACTAGACTCATTTAGGTATATATTTTGTTATTTATAATTGATCATAACTTATTTAGGTTCTACATATATTTTGTTCATCTAGTTGAACTCAACTACACTTATGGTATTATACTGTCAAATACATTATGGTTGATTTCATCAAAATTATCTTTGGTGCTAGATTTATTATTGTTAATATTGTCATGTTATGTGATGATGACATTATGATGTTGTGGTAGTTCTATTGTCACCAAAATTGATAATTGAATTGTAATGAGTATTGCATATTATTTGTTGTGATGGATGTAATTATTTTTTACAAATATAATTTATTGTGACAAATTTTTCTATTGATGACAATATATATTTAATTAGTGATAGATCTTTTTAATTAGTGATAGAAATCTTTAAAAATCTGTGACAAATTTTTTTATTAATGACGGAATCAAGTCATTCACAAACATAAGTTGTAAAAAATTTAGTGGCAATGGTGTCTAAATAGTGACATAATTAGTGACAATTGTCTTGTGTAATAAAAATTTATGGTAGAAAATAGTGGCAATATTTTCACATTATGACAAATATTAGAGACAGAATTAGTAACAACATTATCACATTGTGACAAATACTAATGACGAAATTAGTGACAAAATAGATTTCATGACAATAGTGATAGATTATGTGATAGATTTAGTGACCATTTTCTTAAATATGTGATGAAATGAAATACAGGCAGTTGCCCAGATTGATAAAAATTACACTATTTTGTGACAATAAATTCGTTACTATTTAGTGATAGAAGTATCATTGAGACAACTTACAATGTGAGAAAATATCTATCATAATTTTCATTACTAATTTCTATTTGTGAAGAATTTTGGACTTTTTGTGGTAGTTTCTTTTGTCACAAAAACTAGTATTTTTGGTAATGTTTATAACCAATCGATTAGTTTATAAGGCATATATTCACACTTTTATTTATTTGAAGTAATCAAAATTTATGTCTTTTTAAAAATAAAGAATGTCTTTTTAAAAATAGTAAATGCTTAACTACGAGATGCGTTTCTACTCAATCAAATGATTGACTTGCAAGGCAAACAACTACTCCACCAATCTCCCACTTGCATTAAAGCCAATATCCTTTGCATCTAATACTAGAGCCTTCGATATGGTGATGATGTTTCTAGAGATAAGTTCGATACCTTCAAACCTTAGATGTCAAAAATCACAAGGTTCAATTACCTTGATTGCCCAACCTCTGAGCACCTAGAAAACATAGGTTGTCATAAACCACAAGCTATCAAAGTGTCTACCCTCCAATTATGGTGATCCACAAAAGTGGCAAGTGAGAAATTCTCCGTGGAGGGAGGGGAATGTCTAGGCTAAATAAACTAGTGGTACCTAAGGCTTCTTAGTTTTCCTTCTCAAGAATGCTGAGAGTATTTTGTGCTCTAGTTGTTTTTACAGTGCAGCCTAAAAACTTTTATTTATAGGTAATTACATTAATCTTAACCTTAACAAGATTTGCATAACTTTTACGCTATTTATAAATTTCCCCAATTTATGTACACCTTTCAATTAAATCTTTGAAATTCCAAACTTCTAGATAATTAAGTCCAATCTTAATGTGTGTAACCCATTAGATTATTAACATCTGGACAATAAATTTGAATTATAATTCTAAGTTGGATAGAATTTAATAAATCAAACTCATTTGCATTCAGCATTGAATAATTTGCATTTATAGATAAAGATTAACATCAAGTAATGTGTCATGATCATGCATATGTTAAGAGAAATTAATGTAGCCAGTTAGACCTAACCTTTAAACGTACAATCTGACCATGCAATTAGTCCTTTCATCAATTATATATATGGATTAATTATTTAACTTGAAAAAAAAGTAATTGATAGATTTTCATTTTCAATTTCTCACAAAAACTATTTAATCACAGTCATAAAAACTTTTGAATTGGTTAAGTCAAATATGCCAACGAATTTGAACAAATTGCCAAACTTCATTACGGCAAATATTAAAATTGGAATGAAAAGGAAGATTCCGTTAATCTTTGGATGCCAACACGAGTTATGATTTCTTATTGTTAGTGAAGAGAAGCAACGTACATCATTTTTCCTTTAGGCAACCATAATTGGGCAACCTTTAAAATCAAGCCATTGTGCTTCAATTCCTAGCAGTAAAGCCACCAACGTACCATGATTAATTGGTATAGTTGAAAATATACCAAGTAATATCCTTTGACAGAGGCGCAATGTATTCTCAAATCTAATCCTATGTAGATTTAAAAAAAAAAATCTAAGCCTATGTTCTTTTCCAAGTAATATCCTTTTAATTGTTTAATTAGATATAAAAGAAACCCTCATAGAAATATTGATTTTGAAAATTCCTAAACTATTCAAGAAAATTTAAATAAACATTTATCCTTTTATTGTTTTTAACTAAGTTTATGTACTTTTATTTTGATTCAATTACAACTAAAAGTTGATTAACGATCATTAGTTAAAATACTATTTATCTTATTTATGTTACATGGTCCTGACACAGCACTGATATAGAGGATGAAAAATGTTACACTAACATGTCATCATGCCACATCAGCATATTATGTCATCATCTATTATAATATATCAGTATATTATGTAAACACTACGTAGCATAAAATAACAAGTGACGTTTTGATTAATAACAATTAATTAACTATTAGTCATAAGGACCTATTTTATCTAAAATAAAAGTATAATGCAATAAAATAATAAAAATTTAATTAAATTAGTGGCTTTTTAGATATTATGTTAAAAATTTTCAACTTTTTATTTTTTTATATATTTGAGGAAGGAAGATTCGAACCCTACTAATTTTGAAATGACACTACAAAAAAATATAGTATTTCCAACAAATTTCCAGCGGAATCAAAAAAAATTCCTAAATACTTGTACAGACGGATTTCCAACGGATTTTCAATGAAATTTTCTGTTGGAAATTTCCAACGGAAAATTCCGTTGGAAATCCATTAGAAATAATTAGAGAAAACCCAATCTATTGGTAAAAAAAACATTCCAACGGAATTTCCAACGGAATTTTCCGTTGAAAATTCCGTTGGAAATTAGTAGAGAAACCCCCATCTACTATCAAAAATAAATTTTTCAACGGAAAATTCCGTTGAAAATTCATTGAAAATTATTAGAGAAAACCCCATCTATTGTAAAAAATAAATATTCGAATGGATTTAGGAAGGAATTTTCCGTTGGAAAATTATTAGAGTAAACCGTATTTATTGTGAAAATAAATTTTCCCAACTAAATTTCCAACGGAATTTTCCGTTGAAAAATTTAAAGAGTAAACCCCATCTGTTATGGAAATTAAATTTTTCAACAGAATTTTTTGTTGAAAATCTGTTGAAAAATTTAAAAATAGAATCAGTGCGTTGTGTTTGTATACTTTCTAACGGAATTTTCCGTTGTAGTAATTTTAAATTTTTCCCTAATGAAATTTTAAACTTTTTATATGTTTTATTAATCTTTTTTAAAAAATTTGATATTAATAAAAGCAAATACATACTTATTTAAGTTTTTAATATTAAAAAGTTTAAATATGTTTTCCTTTGATTAATTTTGTATAATTTTTTTAACTTTAATGAATCATACAATATTGATTAACAATACCAAATTAGGGTAATTTTATATCTTTCCAAAATTTATACAAATAACAAAACATGCATGGATTTAATTTGAATTAAAAACCATGATAAGATATACAATTCAAATAAACAAATTGTATATATTACTTTATTTATGTTTTTATTGTAATTAGGGTATATATCTAAATTAATAAGAAAGATTTATAATAAATTTATTAATATATGTGCTTTAAAAATATCATTTTTATTATATTTATGTATACATGCAAATTTGCCTCATACCTTTTACTAAAATATATATATATATAAACCTGTATCATTTAAGAAAAAAAATCAATATATAATTGCATTAAAATGAAAGTACAAGTTATAATTTTTAATTGATATAACTTTATAAGTGAAAATATATATATGTATATGTATGAGATATTAAATAAGGGTCTACATATATATATATATTAATATATGTTGTAGGGTAAGATTATAGTAAATTTCATTTAGATGATTATATTTATTAATGTAATAGAATCCAAATAATACACTTTGTAATATATCATGATATAACCTATAAGTTGTGATCCGGTGTAGTTGTAGGCCAAAACGGTGTAGTTTTGGACGGCCCAAACCCTAACCTCTGCCAGATTGAAGCTAGGTTAGATCCGGTGTCAAGCCCTGTCTTATAATATGTTTACCACATCATTCATGTGCATAGTAATATATCTGTATATTTAGAAAGCCCCGAGAAATCGTTAAAAGACAATATTGCCCTTATGGTATAACTAAACCGATTTAAGCCTCGAACTAGTTCAAATAGAAAATCTAAGATGAAATTGAGAATTTTACAGTCCAGGAATGAGTTAAAATGATGATTTGGAGTTCGAGGATCGATTTGGAGTTCGAGGATCAATTTGAAGTCAAATTGAAATTTTCACTCTCTAGGGGCAAAATGGTCATTTTGCCACCTAAAAATTTAATTTGGATATTTGATGAAATTTTTGACCAAGAATGATTATTTGGAGTATAATTTGATGCTTAGAAGTGAAAAATTTAAATTCTGACATTTTTTCGATATTTTTCGAAACATAGGGATAAAATCGTAATTTTGCCACTTTAGGGGCAAAATGGTAATTTTCCACCACCAAGACACTTTTCCAGCCATGGTCTTCCCTTACCAATATTTTGACTTTTGACTAATCTAGTGGTGGAGAATAAAAGTCAATTTTTAAAGCATAAAAAGAAAAATTGGGCAAATAAGATTGGGACACATGGCAAGCTTTAAATATTTTAATATTTCCTTATTAAATCAGCCCATCCTCCCCCATATCCATCCCATTATTGGGCCAAAACCAGAAATAGAGAGAGAAACTTAAGACAAAACCCTAAGTGCAAAAAACCTAAGAAAAAGTGTGAAAATTTCATGGGAATTAAGTGAAAAAGGTAAGATTTTTTCGATTAAGCTTGAGTTCTCCTATTCTTAGGTATTTCTCCATGTTTTTCCATGCTTGAAATGCCTCAAATCATGATAAATTCTTGGCTGGTTCAATGGGTTTAGAGAGAGAAAATTTTTGGATTTAATTGATTTTAATATATATTAGTGTTTAATGTTAGTTTAACATGTTAGTAAACAAAACATGTAGAAAAACATTCATTTTCCCCATTATCTAGCCATAGCCGAATCTTCAAGTCAATGGTGAAAAAGAAAGTGATGTTATTTTAGGTGGTTTGATTATGAAATCATGATTTTTGATATGGAAATTAATGTATTAAGGAAAGAAAAATCGAGTAGGAAAAATTCTAGCAATGATGCACCCATTATGGCTGAACCTCCCTAGGTGAAATGTAAAGGTAGTTTTGCTAAATTTTATAAAAAATTGGCTTATGTTAATGGTTTGGAATGTTAGAAAAGAAATAGGATGATTTGGAGCTAAATCGGACGCGTTGGCCGATTTATCGGGTAATGAGTCAAATTAAATCAATACCGCATTTAAACAATATTCGCGTATTTTGCATTCCATATCATGCATTAGAATAGGGTCTAAATTAGTTTATTTCGACCTAGCATCAATGTAGTAAATTCCTTGATTTTTGGTATTGTGTCAAGGTGGAGAGACATCCGATAAAGGCAAGGAGATAACACCAGAGGATCATTAAACTCTGTGCTTCAAAAATCCAAACTTTGGACATTGTGAGTAAGCTTATCATTACCTTAATTATCTAAGGTATTTTTATCTGATTTAATGAAATTTATGGAAAATGGGTCTTGAAAGGTACATTTTATGTTTTATAAACAAATATGCATAAATGATATAATTTTATAAATTGTTTGGAAAATAAACAACGATTTTTAAATAGAGTACTTGGAAACTATTACTTTCTATATTTGTGTTGTAAATTGTGACTTGAAATCGAATGGCTCATGGAATTGCTGGCATAAATGGCTGATTGATAATTGTGTTGTTGAGAAATATACAAATTGTTTTGGTTACCCATGCAGGCTGGATAATATTGTTTAAGCCATGTTATGTTGACGAAATTTTATTAATTATGGTGGGTTAATTAGCTTACTGCAATGGGCGGGTTCCGTGGACCAGCCTATTAGAGGGGCACGGTAACCCCGTTATGTTATACCTCGGTATGAGAAGCGCGGAGGGTAACTCCTGAGGTATAGTTAGAGTTCACATCACGCCCAACCACCACCTGTGGGTGAACTCCGCTAACGCCAAGGAAAGGTTGTATTTTCAAAACGAAAACCTGTTTTATACTTATATACAATTTTTAGACAACCTTGGCGGTCTTGGTAGGATGCCTCGGCCAAGGAATCCCCGAGAATGGGTTTATGGCACGAGCCTAGTTTTATGAAATTCATGAGTCATGCTAATTATTTGAGTGAAATGGATTTGTTTTATTTGGTTGAAATGTTGTGAACCATGGTACAATAATTTGTTTTAAATGTCTCCAATTACTGAACTTTAGATATTTTAGGTAATGTTTGTTTACTCACTGGGATTATATATAATCTCACCCTCTCTTCCTATCCATTTCAGGCTCAGAGTAGCTTGTAAATAGTCAAAAATTGTCGAGGATTACAGTTGGCCATACTACTTCAAAAATCCGTAAATTCACTGTCTTTGAGTACTTTTGTCATTTGGGGGCCCATGTGTCGCTGTAAATGAAAGTTTATATCCTGGTTATCTATACCAATGTATGAAGTAATTTATTTTGCTTTTACGCTGTAAAAATTGTTTATGAATATTCCTATAAAAATTATTTTACAAGAAAATAGAATATTTTAAAGAATATTTTTATTTTATTGAAATAGTTGTAATTTCCCTTCAAACGAACGTTTTAGACATCGAATTTTATTTTTGATCATGGAATATGTGTTTTCTACATATATATTACATTTCTAATTGATTTTGAAATTTTTGCTGAAAAATGACCAAAATACCCCTATGTGGTAAAAATTTCTTTTTGACTGTTTTCGAATCAGAAATGGTTCATACTTCTTTAAAACATGATTTTAGTGACTAATACTCACAGGGGAAGTAGAAAAACTGATACGTAAGCCTTGCTGGGTCTCAATTGGTATCCCGAGAAATGGATGTTTATTGGGGCGTCGCGGCGGTTATCACGGACTCGAAGTTAGTACCAGGTTGTGACAATTCAATTGGTATCAGAGCTTTTGGTTTGAAAAGATGCTTTAAATATTTACAGTGTCAGTATGGCCCCGAATTGATTTAAGTTAAATCCAGTTAGAAGTACATGTCTGCATATAGAGCCTAATAGTTATTTAAATTGCATTGTTTCTTTTCATAGATTATTATGCCTCCTCGACGTGGACGTCCACCTCTTATTAGATCGGTTGCGAGGGGGAGAGGTCGTCCTAGACGAAATCAGCCAGATCCTATAGGAGAGGAGTCGGTTGTATCCACTTTTCGAGCAATACTTGCTGCGAAGCAAGCCGAGAGTCCTCCACATCCTCCACCTCTTCCTCCACCCACTAGTATTCCTACTATGCCCCCTAAGGCAGTACAGGCATGGGCGGCTTTCTTTACAACTATCGCTGGCCAGGCTCAGGCTGGTCAGGCTACTCCTATGGTTCCTCCCGTTGCTCCTCCAATACCGCCACCTCCTGTTCCACCCCAAGAGCCGGATGTTTCTATATCCAAGAGGCTTAAGGAAGCTAGGTAGCTTGGTTGTCTTCCTTTTTCGAGTGAGTTGGATGCGACTGCGGCCAAGGACTGAATAAATCAAGTCTCAGAGACACTATCAGATATGAGATTAGATGATGACATGAAATTGATGGTGGCTACGAGGTTATTGGAAAAGAGAGCCCGTACCTGGTGGAATTCAGTAAAATCCAGAATTACTACTCCTCTGACTTGGACAAATTTTCTTAGAGAGTTCGATGGTCAGTACTACACATATTTTCATCAGAAAGAAAAGAAAAGAGAGTTTCTGGGGAATTTATCTGTAGAGGAGTACGAGGCTCGTTTTAACAAGCTGATACTATATGTGCCAGATCTGGTGAAGACAGAGTAAGATCAGGCTAGTTACTTTGAGGAAGGGCTCCGTAATGAGATCAGAGAGAGAATGACAGTGACAGGCAGGGAGCCACATAAGGAAGTAGTACAGATGGCTTTAAGGGCCGAGAAGCTTGCAAACAAAAATCAGAGAATGCGAGCTGAGTTTGCAAAGAGAAGAAATCCGGGTGCATCTGTTAGTCAGCCACCGAAGAGGGGTAGAGATTTATCTGTTTCAGGGAGTACTACCTTTGTCTCAGTGACATCTCCTCGACCTCTAGTTCCACAGTCACAGTAGAGGCCTCAGAGATTTGGTAGATCTGCGACGACTAGTTCTGGGAGAAGTTCTGGGGGTTTCGATAGGTGCAGAAATTGTGGGAAGAATCATATTGGGCTGTGTAGGGGACCAGCACGGTGCTTTCAGTGTGGACAGACGGGTCACCTTCGGAATGATTGCCCACAATTGGGACAAGCCACGACAGCTATTCCACTGCCACCAGCTCACACTGATGTACAGAGGAGAGACTCTTCTGGGGTAAACAGAGGCAATGAGTGGCTATTCAGTCTGGTGTGGAGAAGAACACTCCTACACATCCACCCATGAGACCTCAGACATGTACTGCGACCAGAGTATTTGTTGTAATAGAAGACGAGGCGCGAGTCCGACCGGGTGTTGTAACAGGTACCATGTCTTTATTTGGTCGAGATGCTTATGTTTTAATAGACTCTAGTTCAGATAGGTCCTATATGAGTACTGCATTTGCATCACTTGCGGATAGAAATTTGTCCCCATTAGAGGAAGAAATAGTGGTACATACCCCTCTTGGAGAAACACTAATTAGAAATACTTGTTATAGAGATTGTGGAGTAAGGGTTGGTGAAGAAGAGTTTAGGGGTGACTTGATTCCTTTGGAGATTCGAGACTTTGATTTGATATTGGGTATGGACTGGTTAAGTACACATCGGGCGAATGTAGATTGCTTCAGGAAAGAAGTAGTACTTCAAAATTCTGTAGGGGCGGAGATCGTGTTTGTAGGGGAATGCTGGGTATTACCGTCTTGTGTGATCTCGGCTATCAAGGCTTTGAAATTGGTGCGAAAAGGGTATCTAGCATATTTTGCTCATGTGATTGATACTTCAATGGAGGAACCTAGATTAGAGGATGTCCTAGTGGTAGGTGAATTTTTGGATGTATTTCCTGATGAGTTACCGAGACTACCTCTAGATTGATAGCTCGAGTTTCCCATCGATTTACTTCCAGATACCGCACCGATTTCCATCCCTCCATACAGAATGGCTCCAATGGAATTGAAAGAACTAAAGGTTTAGTTGCAAGATTTGGTGAACAAGGGTTTCATTCGCTTTAGTATTTCTCCTTGAGGAGCACCAGTCTTGTTTGTCAAGAAGAAAGATGGTACTCTATAGTTGTGTATCGACTATCGACAGTTGAACAGAGTGACCATCAAGAATAAGTATCCCCTACCCCAGATCGATGATCTCTTTGATCAGTTACGAGGTGCTAAGATGTTTTCCAAGATTGATTTGAGGTTTAGGTACTATCAGTTGAAAATTAAGGAATAAGATATACCCAAGACTGCCTTCAGGACGAGATATGGGCATTATGAGTTTTTAGTTATGCTATTTGGTTTAACTAATGCCTCGGCAGCATTTATGGATTTGATGAACAGGGTGTTTCATCCATACTTGGATAAATTTGTGATAATATTCATCGATGACATCCTGGTTTATTCGAGGAATGATGATGATCATGCTGCTCACTTACGTACAGTGCTACAGACTTTACGAGACAGACAACTTTATGCCAAATTCTCAAAGTGTGAGTTATGGTTAAAGGAAGTAGTTTTCTTGGGTCATGTAGTATCTAGAGCTGGAATTTATGTTGATCCCAAGAAGATTGAGGTAATTGTGCAATGGGAGCAACTGCGAACAATAACCGAGATCCGTAGTTTTCTAGGCTTAGCCGGTTATTATCGAAGGTTCATACAAGGATTTTCATTAATAGCTGCACCATTGACTCGTCTGACTCGTAAAGGAGTTAAGTTTGTGTGGGATGATCTTTGTGAAAGTCGGTTTCAAGAGTTGAAAAACCGGTTAACCACCGCTCCCATTTTGACACTTCCTGTTAATGGAAAAGAATTTGTGGTGTATGGTGATGCTTCTAAGTTGGGATTAGGGTGTGTACTGATGCAAAATGAGAAAGTAATAACTTATGCTTCTCGATAGTTGAAGAACCATGAGGTGAATTACCCTACCAATGATTTAAAGTTAGCAGTAGTAGTCTTCGCTTTAAAGATTTGGAGGCATTACTTGTATGGTGAGCGTTGTCGGATTTTTACAGATCATAAAAGTTTGAAATATTTGATCACTCAGAAAGAGCTCAATTTGAGACAAAGGCGATGGCTAGAGTTCATCAAGGATTACGACTTAGTGATTGATTATCACCCAGGGAAGGCAAATGTTGTAGCAGACGCCTTAAGTCGTAAATCATCATCATCCTCAGCATCACTTCGGAGTTCTTATCTCCCGATGTTAATTGAGATAAAATCTCTAGGGGTCCAGTTGAATCATGGTGAAAATGGGACCCTAGTGGCTAGTTTCATTGTCAGACCTTTATTGTTGGATCAGATCAGAACGTTGCAGCAATCTGATGATGAGTTGAAACAGGAAATTCAAAAGCTGCAAGATAGAGAGACTAGTGAGTTTAGACTCACTGATGATGGTATCTTGAGACTTGGAGATCGGGTTTATGTTCTCAGAAATGATCAGTTGAGACAGGCAATCTTAGAGGAAGCTCATTCATCCGCTTACGCATTGCATCCCAAAAGCACCAAGATGTATAGAACTATTAGAAAGAGTTATTGGTGGCTAGGGATGAAAAGAGACATAGCAGAATTTGTAGCAAAATGTCTCACCTGTCAACAGATTAAGGTGGAGCATAAGAAGCCGTTAGGTACTCTTCAGCTTTTACCAATTCTTGAGTGGAAGTGGGAACATGTGACTATGGATTTCGTATTGGGGTTACCGCGGACACAGAGTGGGAAAGATGCCATCTGGGTGATTGTTGATAGATTGACTAAGTCTGCTCATTTCTTGGCGATCCATAGCACTTATTCTATAGAGAAGCTGGCTAGACTTTACATTGATGAGGTAGTGAGGCTACATGGAGTTCTAGTTTCCATTGTATCAGATTGAGATCCTCGGTTTACCTCACGATTCTGGCCAAAGTTTCAGGAAGCTCTCGGGACTACTTTGAGATTTAGCACTGCTTTTCATCCGTAGACAGATGGTCAGTCTGAGAGGACTATTCAGACTATGGAAGACATGCTACGGGCTTGTGTCATGGACTTCATTGGGAGTTGGGATAGACACTTGTCGTTAGTGGAGTTCGCGTATAACAACAGTTTTCAGTCCAGTATTGGTATGGCACCGTACGAGGCTTTGTATGGAAGAAAGTGCCGGACTCCACTTTGTTGGGAAGTGGGTGAAAGAAAATTGGTTAATGTGGAATTGATTGACTTGACAAATGATAAGATCAAAGTCATCCGAGAGCGACTAAAGACAGCACAGGATAGGCAAAAGAGCTATTCTGATAAATGGAGGAAAGATTTGGAGTTTGAGATTGATGATAGAGTTTTTCTTAAGGTTTCTCCTTGGAAAGGTAATGATTTGAAAATTTTAAGGTATTAAATTTTATTTGATTATATTATTATGATAAGTTGTGATTTCTTAATGGATAATGGAAAGGTGTGATTCGATTAACGAAGCGGGGAAAGCTTAACCCGAGATATATTAGGCCTTTTCGCATCATTGAAAGGATTAGGTCGGTAGCTTATAGACTCGAATTACCCTCGAAGTTAGATCGAATTCACAATGTTTTCCACGTCTCGATGTTAAAGAAGTATGTACCTGATCCCTCCCACATCCTTGAAGCACCTCCGATCAAGTTACATGACGATTTGAAGTTCGAGGTGCAACCTATACGTATTTTAGATAGAAAAGATCGGGTGTTGAGGAACAAGATCGTTCCGATGGTGAAAAGTGTTGTGGAAGAATGCTCGAATGGAAGAAATGACGTGGGAAGTTGAGTATCAAATAAGAAACCAATATCCACATCTTTTCTCGGAATCTGGTAAGTGAAATTTTGAGGTCAAAATTTTATTTAAGGGGGGTAGTGTTGTCAAGCCCTGTCTTATAATATGTTTACGACATCATTCATGTGCATAGTAATATATCTGTATATTTAGAAAGCCCCGAGAAATCGTTAAAAGGCAATATTGCCCTTATGATATAACTAAACCGATTTAAGCCTCGAACTAGTTCAAATAGGAAATCTAAGATGAAATTAAGAATTTTACAGTCCAGGAATGAATTAAAATGATAATTTGGAGTTCGAGGATCAATTTGAAGTCAAACTGAAATTTTCACTTTCTAGGGGCAAAATGGTCATTTTGCCACCTAAAAATTTAATTTGGATATTTGATGAAATTTTTGACCAAAAATGATTATTTGGAGCATAATTTGAGGTTTAGAAGTGAAAATTTTAAATTCTGATATTTTTTCGATATTTTTCGAAACATAGGGGTAAAATCTTAATTTTACCACTTCAGGGGCAAAATGGTAATTTTCCACCACCAAGACACTTTTCCAGCCATGGTCTTCCCTTATCAATATTTTGACTTTTGACTAATCTAGTGGTGGAGAATAAAAGTCAATTTTTAAAGCATAAAAAGAAAAATTGGGCAAATAAGCTTGGCACACATGGCAAGCTTTAAATATTTTAATATTTCCTTATTAAATCAGCCCATCCTCCCCCATATCCATCCCATTATTGGGCCAAAACCAGAAATAGAGAGAGAAACTTAAGACAAAACCCTAAGTGCAAAAAACCTAAGAAAAAGTGTGGAAATTTCATAGGAATTAAGTGAAAAAGGTAATATTTTTTCTATTAAGCTTGAGTTCTCTTATTCTTAGGTATTTCTCCATGTTTTTCCATGCTTGAAATGCATCAAATCATGATAAATTCTTGGCTGGTTCAATGGGTTTAGAGAGAGAAAATTTTTGGATTTAATTGATTTTAATATATATTAGTATTTAATGTTAGTTTAACATGTTAGTAAACAAAACATGTAGAAAAACATTCATTTTCCCCATTATCTAGCCATAGCCGAATCTTCAAGTCAATGGTGAAGAAGAAAGTGATGTTATTTTAGGTGGTTTGATTATGAAATCATGGTTTTTGATATGGAAATTAATGTATTAAGGAAAGAAAAATCGAGTAGGAAAAATTCTGGCAATGATGCACCCATTATGGCCGAACCTCCCTAGGTGAAATGTGAAGGTAGTTTTGCTAATTTTTATAAAAAATTGGTTTATGTATAATGGTTTGGAATGTTAGAAAAGAAATAGGACGATTTGGAGCTAAATCGGACGCGTTGGTCGATTTATCAGGTAATGGGTCAAATTAAATCAATACCGCATTTAAACAATATTCGCGTATTTTGCATTCCATATCATGCATTAGAATAGGGTCTAAATTAGTTTATTTCGACCTAGCATCAATGTAGTAAATTCCTCGATTTTTGGTATTGTGTCAAGGTGGAGAGACATCCGATAAAGGCAAGGAGATAGCACCAGAGGATCATTAGACTCTGTGCTGCAAAAATCCAAACTTTGGACATTGTGAGTAAGCTTATCATTACCTTAATTATCTAAGGTAGTTTTATCTGATTTAATGAATTCTATGCAAAAATGGGTCTTGAAAGGTACATTTTATGTTTTATAAACAAATATGCATAAATGATATAATTTTATAAATTGTTTGGAAAATAAACAATGATTTTTAAATAGAGTACTTGGAGACTATTACTTGCTATATTTGTGTTGTAAACTGTGACTTGAAATCGAATGGCTCATGGAATTGCTGGCATAAATGACTGATTGATAATTGTGTTGTTGAGAAATATACAAATTGTTTTGGTTACCCGTGAAGGCTGGATAATATTGTTTAAGCCATGTTATGCTGACGAAATTTTATTAATTATGGTGGGTTAATTAGCTTACTGCAGTGGGCGGGTTCCGTGGACCAGCCTATTAGAGGGGCACGGTAACCCCGTTATATTATACCTGGGTATGAGAGGCGCAGAAGGTAACTCTTGAGGTATGGTTAGAGTTCACATCACGCCCAACCACCACGCGAGGGTGAACTCCGTTAACGCCAAAGAAAAGCTGTTTTCAAAACTAAAACTTGTTTTATACTTATATACAATTTTTAAACAGCCTTGGCGGTCTTGGTAGGATGCCTCGGCCAAGGAATCCCCGAGAATGGGTTTATGGCACGAGCCTAGTTTTATGAAATTCATGAGCCATGCTAATTATTTGAGTGAAATGGATTTATTTTATTTGGTTCAAATGTTGTGAACCATGGTACAATAATTTGTTTTAATTGTCTCCAATTACTCAACTTTAGATATTTTAGGTAATGTTTGTTTACTCACTGGGATTATATATAATCCCACCTTCTCTTCCTATCCATTTCAGGGTCAGAGTAGCTTGTAGATAGTCGAAAATCGTCGAGGATTACAGTTGGCCATAATACTTCAAAAACCCGTAGGTTCACTACCTTTGAGTACTTTTGTCATTTAGGGGCCCACGTGTCGCTATAAATGAAAGTTTATATCCTGGTTATCTATAACAATGTATGAAGTAATTTATTTTGCTTTTACGCTGTAAAAATTGTTTATGGATATTCCTATAAAAATTGTTTTACAAGAAAATAGAATATTTTAACGAATATTTTTATTGTATTCAAATAGTTGTAATTTCCCTTCAAACGAACATTTTAGACATCGAATTTTATTTTTGATCATGGAATATGTGTTTTCTAAATATATATTACATTTCTAATTGATTTTGAAATTTTTGTTGAAAAATGACCAAAATACCCCTATGTGGTAAATATTTCTTTTTGACTGTTTTTGAATTAAAAATGATTCATACTTCTTTAAAACATGATTTTAGTGACTAATACTCACAGGGGAAGTAGAAAAACTGATACGTAAGCCTTGCGGGGTCTCAATTGGTATCCCGAGAAATAGATGTCTATTGGGGCGTCGTGGCGATTGTCACGGACTCGATGTTAGTACCGGGTCTTGACATCCGGTATTGTGCCATTCCCGGTGGCCTGACTTGTAGTTTTGGGGTTGTGCTATTTTAACTAGACTCGGTCTTTCTCCGTCTTGATTTGACCCCGTCATCCTGCTTCCATAGTGTTCAGTGTCTTCCTTCCGCGTGGTGAGCCATTCATTTCGTTTTGAATCTCTCCCCGACGCCTTATTCCCCCTGTTGCTGCCTTAGTCGCTGGCCAATCCATTTGACAAAACCACACATTCTCAGTCTTGTCTTTTAGCAGGGCATCTGAACCCCCTGTATAAAATCGACGATTTGAGTTAATTTGGGTATAATCGCATGAGTAAATATTTACAAAAATTATTGGAAAGTTATTTGTATTTGGTGTTTAATCGATTGGTTTATTTTGTCATTTTTGTTTAGGGCGCTGGCTTTGCTGCCATGTTCTCCAATTAGTTAAAGGTCTACAAATGGTCCATGCATAAACGGATTTGATCTTCACTGCTGGCTGAGGGTGAGTTTGTGCTTGGCTTTGCATGTTACAATGTAATTTTAAAAATTTAAATATAAACCATATTGTATTATAATTGCAGACGGGCTGCTTATGGTTGATAGTTTGATGGTGATCTTTATTAGATAATCCCAGTGACAGCATAAAATAGGATAGCATAATTGATGAATCAGCAACATTAGAAGATTAGTTTATCCTTAGAAACAGAAGGATGAGGAAGATTAAGTGTTATTTTTTACCTTTAATTCATAAAGATAAGTGTCATTTGCGTCTGCTTTTATTTTAGTTTTCTGGGTCAAAAATGGTTGCCAGCCTTTTCCACTAATGTTGGAGATTCTACCACAATCTATAGAAAAGAATGCCGGTTGCTTCAAAGTTTTTTCTTCTTATATAAAGCAGGTTAAATGTTCCACATTCAAGGTCGATTTTTAATTAATATGAATTTCTTAATTTTTATATAAAATTAATAAAATTATTATTACTTTATTAAAATAATCAACAAAATAAATATAAAAGCAGTTAAAATTACTGTTCTCTATTTCTAAAGTAAGTAATTTTGGTTAAAATTGAATAGATTTGATTAATACTATTTAATTAATTTAAAAATGAGTGTAAGTTCAATTGAGTAATACAATGTCTTTCGATTTCGATAAAGGGAATTAATCGATCAAAGCTAAAAAACATATAGGTAAGTATATTTTATATTTGTGTATTTTTTATTCCAAATGTTTTTTATTATATTTGTTCAAATATTTTAATGTTAGTAAAGTTTACTTTGTTGTTGAACAAAATTGAATAATTGAATTTTGGTTATTTTATATTTTAAAAAAATAAAAGTAAAGAAATTGAATTAAATTAATTAAGATTAAAATCTCAAAATTTCATTAAATAAATTAAGAATCTCTACTTGATTGGTATTATGACTTTAAGCATTAAGGAAAAATGACTTTTAATTTTTAGGTTAAATTGACATGTAAAAAGCATTATGTTTAATCTATATCTATTAACAACATTTAATTCTGAATATGCATTCATGGGTTTAGCCTTTGGAAATGATTTAGATTAAATAGAATGAACATTGTAGGATTTTGTTTGAGATAAAAAAAATTGAGAAGTTCTTCTATATAAATATATACATTAATTATTAAAAAAATGTTTAGATACGTAATAATCGGCATTTAAATAAGTTATAATTCTAACAATGTCTAACAATTTGTGTCCTAATTCATGAAAGAAAAGAGTGAGTTTAATTCAAGTGTGTGTGTGTATGTGTGTGTGTGTGTGTGTATATATATAAAGGATAAGATTTTTTGGATCAAATTTGCCTCTTATGTAATTCTTTTGCTTAAATATAAACAGCATTATATCCAATTTTTATATAATTATCTTTAAGAATAATGTGAGGTAAAATTCAACACTACTACTTTTTCTTATACGTATCACAATATATATAGTAATAGTAGTAATAACAGTATATTTATTAGGGAAAGATACATGATGAGAAATTATTTCCGTAAATCTGTAGCATTTTCAATTCCATCTTGGTTTTCCAACAATTAATTCCCTTGTATTTTATGTTTTCATTAAGCGTTCTTTATAAATATTCAACAATTGCAGGAATCAGTAAAAGTTTTTACTCATAAAAGTTGGTTTTCGGCATCTGAGCATCAAAGCTCTAGGCATCTCGCTTTTCATCGTTAAAGTCGATTTGCGTTTATTATTCCATTTAATTCTTTCAAGATAAGAGTGAAGAAAATTCTTATTTTCATTCTGATGTTTTTTGTTATTTATGTTAAATTACAAATAGTCAACTATATGCCACAAATGAGCAAAATTTTTTTTCCCCAACTGTTGCTTAAGCGATGAATGACGTTCATGTACAAGGACGGTTAATTAATTTCAACCTCGCCACTGCCGGATAACCATTGTTTCTGAAATTTTTTCATACAGAGAGCCTTTACCAAAAATTAGGTTTACAAAATTGATTTATGTGTTACTTCTCCTTGTACATCTCACGGTTTAGTAAATTATTATTTTTACATTTTAATCGTACAAACGTTGTCAATATTTTGACGGGAGTGGGGATTGATATATTATTGGAACTTATTATTTATTTAAAAAATTATAAATTAAAAAAAGTTTTAGTCATTTATTCCATTAAGCAAATAATGCTTTCTTCTTTGTTGGGTGAATTTTAAAATGCATAGTACAAATATTCTTATAATTACTTTATTTAAATTGTTTAGCACTTTTAACGAAAACCCAATAATGAGAGAATATTATATAAAAGTTTCTGTAAGGTTAATAAATAATTTAATTCCTATTCGTACTCAAATTAATATATTGAGCAAATATATTTATATTTGATATTTGTCAACTTTAAGAAACTTGTAACATTATGCTATTAACTGTAAAAACTTTGAATATATTTAAAATTTTATTAAGTTTTTTGGACTAATCCAAAGTACTATCATGATATATATTTGACACTAAACATTTTGGGTCCAAACTTGAAAATTATAATGTTAGAATTGTGATTACTTTTACCCTAAAAAAATTGTTCATAAATTCATGTGGAATTGTTGAAACGCTTAAGTTACAACTAACATTACAAGTCTAAAACTTGTACTTTATTTGTCATTGACATTACATTATATGAAATTTGGAGTCATTAATATATAGATAACCCCCTCCATATGAATTGATTTAATCGTTTATAAAATCACATTTATAAACCATCTTGTTCCTTTTTTCATTCCTATATGGATTCATATATACTATCTTGAGTTGATAATAAATTTTAATTGTGATAATTTAAATATATATCACAAAAATTATCATTTTTAACAAATATTGTCTGCAACACTAGAAATTCCTCTTGATTGTTATATTCTATGACACTTAGGAAGATAAAATGACTGGAGATCACTCTTGGATGAATCGTCGCTTAACTTTTAATGGATACATTACAGAAGAATTTGTAAATGGATTGAAGAATTCATTCATTTTGCACGTTCTAATCCAACCTTTATGTGGGGGAATAAAATTAGATGCCCTTGCAAAAGATGTAGTAACAACACGTTTCTAGAATCCGATCAGGTAACAGAGCACATCCTAAATAGGGGTTTCACTGGTGCTTACACAATTTGGAGTTTACATGGGGAACATGATTTTGGACAATCATCAAGAAGTATAGATACAGTTGAACCCAGTGCTAGTAATGCCGAACATGATGAATATGGAGAACCTACATATGATAATGAAATAGAAAATCCATATACTAGAATGGTTAAGGATGCTATGGGTTCGGAAGTTGCTTTCAACCATGGTTATGCAAATGAGTCAACTTTTGTGGAAGAAGATCCAAATGCATCTACCTTTTACTCTTTGTTAAGCAATGCGGAGGAACCTTTGTGGTCAAGTTGCACAAAGCACACAACGCTTTCAGCTGTGTCGTAACTTTTAAATGTTAAGTCAGAGTACAATTTGAGTGAATCTTGTTTTGATAGACTGTTGGAGACAATCAAGAATATGTTGCCATCAAATGAAAATTTACTAATCGACTTTTATAGAATGAAGAGGAAGATAGCAAAACTTGGATTGGGATATATTAAAATTCATGCTTGCAAAAACAATTGCATATTATTTTATGAGGAAACTGTTAATTTGGAGTATTGTATGGTATGTGGGCATCTAAGGTATAAACTGAGGAAATCAACTATGAGTAGGCAGAAGAAGAAACCTTACAAGATCTTGCGCCACTTGCCACTTATACCTAGGTTTCAACGTCTTTATATGTCATGCAAAACTGCTGAACATATGGCGTGGCATGCACACAACCAAAGTCATGATGGATTCGTTAGACACCCTATTGATGGTGAGGCTTGGCAACACTTCAACCGAACACATGAGTTATTTGCAATGGAACATAGAAATGTCAGACTTGGGTTATGTGCTGATGGTTTCAATCTATTTGTTTCGAATGCGAATCCTTATTCTGTTTAGCCAGTAATGATTTGTGTGTATAATTTGCCCCCATGGATGTGTATGAAACAACAATATATTTTCTTAATATGGTTATTCCGGGGAAAAAAAGTCCAAGTCAAAATATTGATGTTTTCTTGAGGCCTTTGATAGATGAGTTAAAAATACTGTGGACCCAGGGTGTTTTGACGTATGATGCATATAGGAAACAAAATTTCAATCTGAAGGCAGCATTATTATGGACAATTAATGATTTTCCTACTTATGGGATGTTGTCAAGGTGGAGTACTCATGGACGATTATCATGTCCATATTGCATGGAACAGTCTAAATCTTTCATCTTAGAGCATGGTAGGAAACCTTGTTTCTTTGATTATCATCAGCAATTTTTACGCGCTAATCATCCTTTTAGGAGGCAGAGAGACAAATTTATGAAAAAAAGGGTTGAAAATGAATTAGCATTTGCTCGTTTATCAGGTGAGGAGATTTTGTCACGTTTGAATTCGCTTCCTCATCTTCCATTCGAAACAAAATGTGGTGCGCAGAAGATTTCTGGTTATGGTGTAAGTCATAATTGGGTGAAGAATAGTATATTTTGGGAACTGCCATATTGGCATACGCTTCTTATTTGTCACAATTTAGATGTGATGCATATTGAACGTAATGTTTTCGAGAATATATTCAACACAATGATGGACGTTAAGGGAAAGACAAAAGACAACATAAAGGCACGGCAAGATTTGAAGATGTATTGCAAGCGGCCAGAGTTGGAATTGGTGGAACATAATGGAAAAATTTACAAGCCTAAGGCGGCATACACGTTAAATAAGGATGAAATAAGAAATGTGTGTGCTTGGGTGAAACAGTTGAGATTACCTGATGGGTTTGCGTCGAACATTACTCGATATGTTAATGAGATTGATTGTAAATTTTATGGGATGAAAAGTCATGACTGTCATGTATTTATCCAAAGATTGCTCCCAATTGTGTTCCGTGATATGGTGCCACACTCAATTTGGGAAGCGATTATTGAGATTTCTCACTTTTCTAGGGATTTGTGCGTAAATGAAATACCTGTAGATCATATGAACACATTGCAAGGGAAAATTTGTGAAACTATATGTAAACTAGAAAAGATATTTCCTCCTGGTTTTTTTTACTCTATGGAGCATTTACTGATACATTTACCTTACGAGGCGAAGGTTGGTGGACCTATCCAGTATCGCTGGATGTATCCATTTGAGAGGTACTATAATAATTTTTTTTTTCATATAGTTAATTATAAGAGTTATAGGTACTATATAAGTTTGACGAAAGTTGTAATTTTTAGATTTCTACAACATTTGAAGAAAAAGGTAAAAAATTGAGCCTCTGTTGAAGGATCTATCTGTGAGGCGTATATTATCGAGGAAGTCTCATCGTTTTGGTCATGGTATTTTGAACCTGCTGTGCATACAAGATTAAATAGAGTGCCACGTAATGATGATGGGGGAGAGGTGGATTCTGGTGGTCGGATTTCAATTTTCACTCACCCTGGGTGAGGTTTTGGTCCATTAGATGAATCTCGTATTTTAGATGAGGATGAGTTTTATGCTGCTGAGTTATATGTTTTACTGAATTGTGAAGAGATGCTCCCATATATAAAATAAGTTCCATAACTTGATTGGTGTAATGATTGATCATACGCATGAAAGTAATCACAAATATGTTGATATGATTATAGGATATTTGACGAAATTGTCAAGGGAGATTTTGTGGATATATCGGAAGAAGAATTAGAGAAATTACGTGATGCACAATTCGTCAAATGGTTTAAAAATTTTGTAAATGCAGCAGAATTTAATTCCCATGTTAATAACATTGAGGCATTAAGTATAATATTATTAATTATACGACTTGTCTGTAATGTTCGCAGGTTGCACAAAGAAAATATGAGATTGATCCACGTATCATTCAAATCTCTCATGGTCCAGGACGTATGATAAGGTGTTACAAAGGATACTTTGTTAATGGGTTCAAGTTTCACACTTTAGATTATGGCCATAATCATAAGACAATGAATAGCGGGGTTTGCATAAAATGGAGTGTTTATAATGATCATGAGCGTGACTTTTATGGTCTTTTAGTGGACATAATCAAGTTGGAGTATTTTGGTCTTGGAAACAGAGTTGTGCTATTTAAGTGTCATTGGTTTGACACTGAAAAGGGGATTAAGGTTGATCCAGTGCATGGTCTTGTTGAAATTAAATACAACTCAATACTTGCCACTAATGAACCCTTCGTTTTAGCTGCACAAGCTCACCAAGTTTATTATAGTAGTTATCCATCAAACAAAAGAGATCGTCGTGATTGGTGGGCAGTATTTAAAATAAAAGCTAGAAGTAGATATCACATTCCTAGTAGTGGTGATATAGAAAATGAAAGTGATTTGAATGAAGGAGTATACCAAGAAGATGTGTCAACTTCAACTATCGGTACAGCAGAAGAATATGTTGATAATTTTACAGGTTTATCACGTGGTGATTATGAAGAGGTTGATGTTTTGATTGAGGATGAAGATGATGACATGGAAAGCGATGATGATGAAGAAGTGGACATGGAAGGAGATGAGGATGAAAATACAGATGAAGATGAAGATCAACGTGAAGACGACGATTGTAGCACTTTTAATAATGATACTGATAATAATGACGAAAATGGATTTGCTTATTCTGACAGTGATTGATGATATTAGACATATAAGATAATGGTTTATTATACTTTTTTAACATTGTTGTTTAACTTTAATGCTATAATATTAAATGAGTTTCAAATTTCTTGTAATTGAGCTTTGTAGTTAATATATCAAATTGTTTGTGAAATTAAACTTATATAATCATAGCTTTGATTGTACGTGAATTAATATTTTTAATACGGATATTCAATTGTGGTTATAAATTCTGTTAGGATATTAATGTGTTGAAAAATATTGCAAGAACGATGGTGAAAGGGAAGCATTCAAAACCAAGACCTAGGTCAACAGATGCATCTAGAAGTATGTCTTTGCCTACAAGTGCAGCTGTCGTAGCTCATTTATCCAATCAACAACAGATGCAGCAGGAGTATCATGATGTGCCATATGAGACACCAACATTATTGGGGCCATCCGTACTGCAAGATGAAAATGAGACATCTACTCATGATTCGCGAAGATCCCCATCTATTGATTTAAGTGCAAGTTTAGATGATACATCCGTAAGGTCAAGAGGTAGGGGGCCAAGTGTAGGATTACAGACTCCTGTAGACCCAGCAGACAGATTGCGTATAACTCCTATTGGAGAGAGGTATGTTATATTGTTATATTTGGTAATGTTGTTAATTATTTTTTTATATTTGTGATAAATTTTAATATATGTTATTTTTTTTTAACATCTTCAACAAGTACTTTTTTCGAGCGAGGGGTCACAGCTACAATAACGAGGATCATAAAAAATCACTTCAATGGTCCATGGTCGACATGGAGGAAAGTCCCTAATGACATAAAGGAGTTAATGTTTCAAAAATTTCAGGTACTATCTTAGTTAATCAATTAAATTATAAGTTTTTTGTTCTCAATCAATTTGTATAAATAGTTTACATTACGCTATTATTTTGTTGAAGGAAAAATGCGTTTGGTCTGCAAATTAAAATGGTTTGGTTCGACGTATATGGGAAAAATTTGTGCCGATCGGTTAAAAGACATGCTTTCAGAAGAATGGCATAAAGCAATGACAAAAGCCAAAACAAACAACATTAGGGATTGCAAAGGCATGTCGAGGGAATGGATCACAAACGAAATATGGGATACTCTCATCGATACGGTATGGGGTACAGAAGAGTAGCAAAACAAATCAAGAAAAGCACGGGAAAATCGTTTAACGCCAAAAGAATGAGGCATCCCAAAGCACATGGTTGGTTCAGTTCCATTTGCGGTTCATGCAAAAAGGATGGTATGAATTAATCTTACTTCGAATTTATATGCTTGGTTTCCCATCTCTCCTATTTAAATTGTATGTTTAGTATAATCACTTAAGTTTTTTGTTACGTTAAATTTAAGATATATATTGATTATGATTGACTATATAAAACGTTGTAAATAGATGTCGGCAAGTGAGATGAAACGAGATGTTACTTTCTTGGAAATGTTTAACCGCACTCATAAGCGCTCAACGGGTCATGGTGATTTTGTAGATAACAAGTCCAAGTCTACAAGTGTAAGAAAAAACCTTATTAATTGTTATAATTTATAAATTTGATGATCTAGTTTCATATTAATGGTATATATAATTTTTTATGTAGGAAATATATCATTTTGTCCTATTGCAGAAGTATGGTGAGGATTCATCTTCTCAGCCTGAATTCGATCCGCATGCATGAACTGAAGCAATTGGAGGGATGAAGAATACACGCACTCACGTCTATGGGTTTGGTACTCGGGTGCCAGCTACAGCTTTACTTAATAGAACTCACAGCAATGTATCAACATCTGAGTCTGCGTGTGGACCTATCAACTCAAATGTTAGCAGTCCTGTAATTGCATTAGAAGAAAAAGTGGAAAATCTGACAACAAATTTGGGTCAAATACGTGACGAATTACGTGGAGAAATACGTGAAGAAATTAAGAATGCAATGGCAGAAACCATGGGTGAATTCATGGCACGTATGGAAAGCATGTTCATGAGTCATGCGCGTTCAACAAAAGGAGATGCAAGACCTTCAAGATAAAAGATTGACAAGTAAGAAACCAAAATTCCATGAACTTGATGTATATTTTCCACTGCTACACTTGGATTGTTGTTAGTATGCGTATGTTTTATATTTATGTGTATTTCACTTTTTTATATATTGTGTGTTTTGGTTAATTATTAATTAGATGTACTAAGTGATGAACAACGGAAATTTTGAACATGCGTTTATTTTATATAATTTGATATTGCAATGCGGATGGAAATTGCTAATTTATCATTGAAATGAATACAGGTAATATTGGTTGAAAAATTATAAGTAATAAAACAAGTTATTCAATTTCCAACGGAACATTTTCAACGAAAATTTTCGTTGGAAATATTAAAAAAAATTCGTTGGAAAATGATTTCCAACGGAAATTCCGTTGGAAATAATTTTCCAACGGAAAATGATTCACATAAAATTCGGTTGGAAAATTATTTCCAACGGAATTTGTGTTAGTGATAAAAATTCCGTTGGAAATCATCTTCCAACGGAATTTTTGCTGTTATTAAAATTCCGTTGGAAATAAGTTTTCAATTTCCAACGGAAAATTCCGTTGGAAATAATTTTCCAACAGAATTTTGTCTATAATAATTTTCAGTCGAAAAAAATTTTCTAATGGAATTTTCGTTGGAAATTTCCAACGGAATGTTCCCCATTAGTATTTTTCCAACGGAATTTCAACCATATTTTCATACATTTCACAATTTTTCAACAGATTTTTCCAACGGAAATTTCCGTTGAAAATTTTCAATAGATTTCCAACGGATTTGTATTACCTACGAGGCTTTTTCCTACAGATTTTTCAACGAAATTTTCTGTTGGAAACGTTGATTTCCAACTGAAAAATGGCTATTTCTAACGAAAAATTCCGTTGAAAATAGCCTTTTTTTTTTATAGTGGGAAGATCATACACCAACCAATTAGTCAAATATTCAAGTGTTTTAATTTTTTATCTTTACTCGTTAATAAAGTGATGTTCATGATTAATTGGTATTGTACAAATGCTATACACAGTCAATATATTAAAAATTATAAGGAAGTGCACTAAAGATAATAAGTTTTTAAAAAAAATATTGAGGGAAAAGGAATTCAAACCTTGTTCTCTACACATGATATCATACACCAACCAAAAAGTCAAATACTTTAGTACCGTTAAAGATAATAAGTTGGTTTAATTAAATTTATGAGACACGAATATTTCCCTAATTGCATTTGAAAACAGCTTTTGAAAAAGTTATATAATGCAACAATATATATATTGCCAAAGATTCCTTTCCCAAGGTCATGACTCTACCTCACCCATTTTAATGTTATGCTTGGATTGCCTCTCCAACCTTTAATTCCTTGTGGTTTCCGGCAATTTCCGAGGCATCCCTTTGGTTGTCGATGGTGTTAGTGTTTAACTCTTTTGGCCTTCCCTCTTCATCGTCCTTGTTGGCTTCTCCATTTTTCAGCTCAAGTTCATTATTGGAGATGCTAGCATTGCTCTGGAGGAGGATCTTTGCAGTCCAATTGCGCAATTGCTCAGTGGATGCCTCATCTGAAGACAGGTGAATCAATTAATGTAAGATTACATGAAATTACAACTAGCTGCATTGCTTACTTCTCTTTTGTACAAGTTCTAGTGCTACATTCTATCTTAATTAGTTTGTTTATTTATTGGCGGATATTAATGCACATGTTTGGCTATTGATCATTTTCAATATTTTACTTTTATCCATTCAACTTTTATTTTGTTAATTCAAGCCACCCAATTCTCAATTTGGTGAGAAAAGCCATGGTCCCTAAAGAATAGTCCACAATATTTAATGAATTATATGTCACAATAATTTAAATACACCCACACCCACATTTATTGTTTGTTTAAGACAATAAGTCCAAAACGACCACGTTTTTGTCTCATACTTCTTAGAATAACAGGGACAACAAGGTGAGAAATCACGAGAATATAAATCCCAATCTATAATCTATAACTAGACTTAAAAGAAGCCCAATGGGCTCATTGCTTGACATTTGGCAGATTTCTTGCCTTGACACTTGGCACTCTCACATCTATAGGCTTTTACTTACTTAGGCTTTTGGGCTTAAGATTGCTTTGGGCTTAATTGAGGGTTTTTTATTCGACGAATGGATTGCGCTGTTACTCTCTTGTTCCTATCTTCGTCTTCGATGGATTCTAAATTTTTCTCTTTTGATATGTGATTTCAAGGCTCTTGACTTTGACACATGGTTAGATTTTGAGACGTGGGCTTCAAGTCTGATGGGATTGGGTTTTTAAGACTTGGACTTGAAGTCTGATGGAGTTAAATTTGAAGGGTTTTCAACTTGATTCGTAATTGGGTTTTTGAGGTGTGAGCTTGAGATATGATGAATTAGATATGTGGTTAGATTTTTAAGACATGGGCTTGAGGTTTGATGAAGTTGGGTTTGTACCAGATCTTTTTACTTGGTCAAGATTTTTCTTTCAGGGGAAAATGTGGGTTGTTGAATTTGTCGAGAGTTACGTGCTTTTAAATTTTTTTTTATTTTTTATTTTTTTTATAATTAAGAGAGAAAGAATTCAAACTCTGCTCTTTAACTAAATAAATACCAAATGCTGAATGCCACCTTTCTCTTTCTTTTTTACCATAAATTTGAAGATTTTATTTAAAATTTTATTTTACCATTCAATTGTCACAAATACCACTATAATGACTATAATAATAATAATTATATATTTTATACATATCGATAATTAAATATAATAATATAACTATTATTATATATTTATTTCACAAAATATTCTCAAACTCAATTTAAATAAAAAAAAAAAAAAAGCAACAAGAAGCATTATTGGCTTACCTAGTCTTGGGACAGTGTGGCCTTGGGGGTGCCTTATGATGAGAGGATTGTCAAAGGCGGTGGCCAGCTCCTCCGATGGCAACTTTAACCAGTCCTTAGCTCCTATGAAGTGCACAGATTTGACCTTGATTGTGTCTTTGTAGGCGACCTCGCATATGCTTGGCTCTCTGAATTTTGATCCGGATATTGAAACAAAAAATTTGAAGGGTGGATGCTCCTTCAACACCTTCCCCTGCGTGCGTCGCCATAACTTTAGAATATCACCCAAAATGCGGAGAGAAGAAGACCTACCTCCTAATTCAGATGCATCAACACTTGCTACTTATATTACCTGTGCCTGGTAGCCTAACAGAAGAGCACAAAGAGTTGCACCCTACAGCAAGAACAAGAGGAAATAAGAAGAGAAAACAGTCTGGAAGAAACTTATTGTGGGAAGAAGTGGTGATGCATTAAAATAAAACATACTTGTGAGAAGCCAAGCAATCCATGAAAAGGTCCTTTGGTGGTGATGTATTCACACAAGTGAGAGACGCATTCCTCCAGGTTTGTGTACTCCGTGAAATCCTTGTTGAACTGGAACCACTCAAAGTACGGAGGAGGGAATATGCCTTCGATGTCAGATTTGCCTCCGGCTGGAAATAGTCCGTCAGGAAAATCCTGTATATACATGTATTTCAGTTTTGTTTATTATTATTATTATTATTTTCCACAGTCTACTAGATTTTGAAATATTACTCCTGGAGTACCCCATTTAATTAGGAAAATTATTTTATTTTATATACTGATGAGGGTCAAATAATTATGAAATATTAAGCAAACATACCATGTCAAAGTGATGGAAAACAGAAGGATCCCACTTGCTGATTTGCTTGTGCAGGAAACTCCCACTGGTTCTAAACCCATGAAGGCATAACATCTTCATCTTTTGCTTTTGGGCTTCCTCCATTTCCTCTCCTCTTTGTCCACGTTGTTGACAATGAAGGTGCGGGGGGTCCTTTTATGCTGTAAAACAAAAGGTTGTTTCCTCATACCTAACCCAGTTCCCTGTTTGGCATGCTTGGTTGGTGCTGCACGTGTTTACCAAATTCTATTCAGGGCTCAGCTGCCTGCCTGCACCTATACTTCAATTTATAAAATCGATTGTCCAGTTTTTAAATGAGAAACATAACCATGTGCCAAAAAAAATGATTTTCATTATTGCTTGGTAAGAGAAAAACAAAAGGTAACCCTTCTGCTATTCTTATTATTCTTATTCACAATACCAAATCATTTCAAAATTGAAAAGATTAGAAAAAGAGAGAATAAAATGTGTGAATTAAGTGTTACAAATTTATAAAATTTTCCATCCTTTCTTAGATTTTATCTTTTTATTTCCACTTGCAACAAGGGTCATGGAAAAATAATGTAATTTTCATTTTCTTTCCTTGTATTTTTTCAACTCTACCAAGAAATAGATAACAAAAATACATATTTTTCTACCCAATTCTTCACCTATTCTACCAAGCACATCATCGGAAAGAAAAAGACATGTTTTCTCTCTTCCCACATTTCCCCTCTCCCAATCTTTACCCTACAAGAATATAGAGGGAAAGCATGTGATGCAAGTGATCATTCGTCACTAAAACTGAAGTCACCAGTGCTGTCAAGTTACAACAATAACTTCTAAACTCAGGCACTGCAAAACAGTAAAAGGAACAACATTTTGAAGCAAAACAATGGAAGCAATAAATTCCCTCAATTTCATTTTGTTTCCGCACATCTAACCCTTCTGTCTGTACCCTTTGCAAAATAAGCCATACACAGGTTGCCTCAGAAAGCCTGTAAGAGATAGGACAGTGTAAATAGAAAACTATATCAAAAATATGTCTTTGGAACAAGTGACAGAAAATGACAGCTTTTAACAATTGAAGTTTCATTCTTTAATCTCCATTAGTGCCCCTACTATCTCCATATCTAAACAGGATACACTTATTCGGGGCCAACAATCACAAATTGGTTGGACGTGTAATTAAATAATTTTTAACATCTTTTCCGTTAATGCAATGGTATCCGAATATTGCTTGGTTTTAGCATGGAAAAAGAAGACTAAGTGAGAGCAGCTTATATTTGTTGTGTTGGGCATGCATTTAAATTTAATGTGCAGCCAAGGAACCTAGGAGAATAGAAAATACCTTCACCAGGGAAAAACTTAGGAACGAAATATGAGAGGATAGGTACAGCAGAATCCACTGCTCCAGCACTGCATAAGAAAAAAAACACATCTGAATAGATGGTTGGAAACAAGAATTGCTGCTAGTTGCCTGTTGCCACCGAGATTTAAAATTTATACCATTTTTTACCAGAATTTAAAAAACATAACAAGATACTAGTTAGGTCCAGAAACTCATGTACACAGATTCAAATCACGACATATATAAAGAGTGCTAAAAAAAAACCATCACGTGCTCATCCATTGACCCAACGGTCAAAATCAACATGTAAGAGGAATGATGAGGGTTTACCACAGAAAGCAATGGTCCCTGTTTAAACTTGTCATGAAAGGAAAACGCAATTGGCTTTGGATTGCTGCCAGGCCCTCTGATAAAACCACTGAATTCACATTACAGAAACAAATATATAAATTAGCTGTTACATATATTCAGAACAACACCACCCCCACCCCCCCCAAAAGCCAAAAAAAATGGAGAAGATAATGATCTCATTTAGATCATTTGACTCAGCATTCAATGAACTATGGAGTGCTCCATGAAGGCTGTGTGCAGTAACATTTTTTCTAACCAAAAATGACAAGCATGTGGTAAGATAAGCAGGAGCTCACATTAGTGATGCAGAAATCAAGGGATTCCTCCTTGTGTCATATAATGCAATGAGACCTTTGTAAATGTCATCCCCTCCTTTATACGATACTGCTAATCGCTCTCCAGAAGCATCCCAGGCTATCTTCTCAATTCCCTGACTGCATGACGAAATATTTGAGATCAATTTAACTAGGCAGAAGAATATTTTATGCATGAAATCATATGAAATAATAAACTTAAGCTTGAGAAAAGGCATAGACCCTGATGATGAGAAGTCTGTAAACATCTCCACAGATATTTAGAAGACTTGTCAAGGCTAGTAATAATTCAAAAGGCTCAATTTGGACAATCACAAGAATAGAAGTTGGGAGCTTTGATAGCCAATTAGCAATTGGCACTGACTCTTAATATGCGTATCCTTAAGTAAAATGGATTGCAGAATTTATTTTTATCTATCAATGATTTTATGAGGTAGGGGTATTTTAATTAATTTATAGCATATCGTTAGGCAAAGGCGAGATGATGGTGTTTAAGTCTTGTTTTCATTTTTGTTTTTATTATTATGACACCCTTGTTTGCTGTCCAACAGTTGGTACTCAAATCTTTATAGGTTTTTGTTTGGAGTCCATCTTTATTGAACCTAGAACAGATGCTTCGTGTGGTTTGATGAAAAAATTACATCTTACCTCAAAGTGGTTAGAACATAATTTTATTTTCATGCGGTTTCCGAAGTGGCAAACATAAGACCATGTGGTTTAAATAGATAATCAAAAGAATTCTGCTATTTAATCTTTAACAAAGTGGCTGAACTGCCCCCATCTATATATTTTAACATTTTAAATTCTTTAACATTTTTTTTCTTATAAAAGGTGAAATAGTTGTATGAAAATCTGAAATCCAACTTGATGGTTATCTACATAATTTTTCTACATTTTTTGAAGGTTGGCTATAAGGATAGTTTTGTCATTCTTATTTCTAGGAAAAAGAGCTCTGTAAGAAAAACCCTCTATAAGTAAAGAAAGAAACCTCACGAAGTTAGTTCCACTATTTTTAAAGCACAAGGAACTAAAATGGGTAAAACATAACTAGTAATTTTCCCTTAATTCTGAGAGTTGAGAGAACTATTTTTATAGACATTTCTTAGCTACTATGCTATTAGATGTGAAGCTATATTTCTAAGTTAACCTAGACAACTGCACACTTCACTTGTACAACTTGCATAACTTTCCAAACTTGATGCTCTTCATCCAACCTTAATCCCCATCCTACACAATTTTTCCCTCAAATGATCCTAGATTAGCCTCCAAACCTTTTTCAATTGTTCTAGCTCGGGTTAATTACACATTTGGTATAATTACTTTTTATTGCCTCTTTCACCTTCCACCACATTAAAAAAAAAAATCACTTACTCATCCGAAAAAATTAATTTACTTCCTCCGCTCCAAAAATGCCTTTCTTTGAGACTAAATTCCCTTCAATGAAAACCCATTTTCTCATGTACATATATTGAAGATAAGATAGGCACATGTACAAGCAAACTTAAAATCTCATTCTTGAGAGCAATCAAAAACCCCAAATCTCTAATATAATGAGCAGCAACCCTAAGGCTTGATAAAAAAAAAAAGAGGGAAACAAACCCATAAGGTAAACCTAAAATCTCAATAAACAGCTCCAAAACTTTCAATTTTGCTAGCAATCTTTTATCCCTTTGGATGCTCTCACATACTATAAGCAACCTAACCCCTTCAGGAGTTTAGGACTTGTTCAAAACCTTCTCAAGTCTTAAACCTAAGGGTCATATTTAGATATAATTATCTCACACTCCCCGCAACTCATGAAACTTGAATTGGAGGCACATTGAAGCGGCAATTGCAAATTCCCAAGAGGTGGTGAGGGTTATTAAATGTTGATTGTTGGGTTAGAACAAATGCAAAGAGAATAGAAGATCACTGAAATTATAAGTTATTTGCATTTTAAGGATCTTTAATTTTAAATTTTTATTTCTTAACAAGATGATGACCTGTGGTTCACTGATAGTATTGGATGTACACACAAACAGCGCATCAAATATAAATTTATTTAACAATTACCTTACACTCTTCCTTCTTTCCTCTCTCACCAAACAAGATAACTAGGAAAATTATCCTTATCCTGTCATTAAGCTAACAAACTAAGACATAAAATGATCTCCACTCTACTCTCTTTACCTTCCTAGATCACCTTCTCCCTCCATCTAAGCTCTCAAAGGCATGCAAAGGCATTAAAATATCCATATCCTATGCTATTATCCCAATGCAATACCACCCAAGTTGTCTCTGAAAGTCAACAACACGAAGATACCCGACTTGTATCCAAAATTATCCGAGCACAAAAAAACTCAGACCTGAAAAATACAAAAAAACCCAAAACGACTAGAAACCTGTAACAACCTAATGCCATAACCGGAAATGACCCCACTTGTAACTTAATGACCTTTTACAAAATGCAAAACAATCAAATTATGAAGTTATTTTTCCCCCTTAATTAAAATTAATATAAACTTGTTTGAGTAGGAAGAGACCACAAACTAGAAGAAAGAAAGGGAGGCTTTTTGTCATTTCAAGAAGGGGAAAAAAAGAAAAAGAAAGAAAGAAAGCACATAAGCTGGCTGGTTTGGCAGCCATTCTTTTTTCATTTTGGTTTTCATTCAACCTGCCTCTTTCCATTTGGTTTTGAGTTGTTTTTCTAATTAAAGGTTTTTACACTTTTATGTTTTGAATATGGATAAACATATCCACTACTATTTATAAGCAGAGATATAAATTAAAAGTAGATTAATATTATTGAATCAATTTGCTTATAACTTTTAAATATATGATTTCCTATATAGTAAATATTAAGATTAGGCCCATTAAATTATAAACCAATTATACTTAATAACTTTAATAAAAAAAATATAAATTCCTTATATATGAAACTAATAGTCAAGTGTTAAAATAGAGTCAAAACAACATAATAAATGCCCCAATGGCAAAATGTTAAGATTATGCCAACATTGCATCAATAATCAATTAGTTTTAAATATCATCACTTTGTATAATTTGTAAGTATTAACATTAAGTCAATTAGTTGTCTAATTTAACTCATATCACTTGTTTTCAATAAATTGGTACTCTTTTTAACAATGTCTATTGTTCAACATTCCAACTGAATTTTACATTAAAAAAATTCTAACAGGAAACTTTCAATCAAACTAATACATCTAAAAAAACAAATGAAACCAAGACAAGTCATTTTTAGGAGTCCACTATAATCTCAATACCAACTTAGATCAGCCTTGGATCAAACATTTTAACTATCATTATTTTCTATAATTCTTAAGCATAAAGATTAGACCAATTAATTAGATAGTTTGTTAAGTTATTTTTAATGAATAGTTTTGTTTTTAATAATATTCATTATTTAATGTTCCAATGGAAATTTTACAATTAGATTACACATCTAAAATTTTTTAAACCAAAACAATTAAAATTACAGATTAATTATGCATTCGGTAGCTGAACTATAATCAAATGTTCGATTTAATATTTAAAGTTTAAAGATGCACACTCAGGTAATAAGAATTTGTTTTCATTAACCATATTACACATCCCACTAACTCCTTTAAGCCAAAGTATGATGTGTCCCATAAAGCCAATAAAACACGCCAAGTGTCCGTATAATGCCATGTTCTTAGTGAAAATTTCCCTCTCTTTAACCCATGACGTGGTAATGGACCCCACTGATAATGTGGCAAAATGGCATGGCATTGTATGAACGCTGGCATGATTTATCAGCTATTTGGGACACACAAAACTTTGGCTTAATAAAGACAGTGGAGATGTCTAATATGGTTACCAGAAGCAAGATTCAAGTACCTAATTGCACATTTTTAACTTTAGGTACCAAAGTGAATATTTAACTATAGTTCAGGTGCCAAATGCATAATTATTAACTAGCAAAATATTTATTATTCTATATAATTATAGAAAAAGCAGACTTCTTATTATTATTATTTACTTTCAGCTAACTCGAGACTTTTTATTTCTTCTTTTTGGTTTTTTCTTTTTTGGTGGTTAAGTTGGAGAATTCATACTCAAGTCCTCTATTTGCAAGTTGGATGTGGCTACCATCAAGCTGTTACCTTGACCAATGCAAGAGTTATTTTAATAATAATATTTCCACAAAGTATTTTACAAATTAAAAATAACAGGAACTAGAAAGTAACTTCCAATACCTGCCTGTCAAAGATATTATCTCTGGCAAATCAACTGGCAATAAGTGGGCATCTGAAGAGAATCACCAAGGAGAAGAAATTAAACTCTGCCACTTGCACTATAAAGCTTCAATCTACAACTAAAACAATAACATCCACAGAAACTGGTTTCAAATATTAAATATCAAACCATGAACTCTATAAAAAACCAAGTTGGTAAGCATGGTCAAATACTTTGCTTTAAAAGCACATCCAACCACTCTCCCTTGTATTATTGGTCCCTGACATCTAGGTCAATATGGTATAATGAGCTCTCAACAATTGTGGAAAGTGTTTTTTACTAGAATTTCTAAAACCATATGCATGGCAATTGTAGGCGTCATTGGCATTTTAAAGTTTTTAAGATTTACACACTTGTCTCAATTAAAAGGATGGCTTAAATAAGAAAGAGAGAGAGAGATATCCGATCAGTGGAGAGAAGATATATTACTGAAATGTTAGATATTTGTTGATAATTTTTGAAGAAACACACATAAAGATGGAACTTATTGGTGATCTTAAGGTGCTTAGCATTATGTCCGGTCTTAAATTTAAGACAAAATAATCAACTTCCTAAAATGAAATTATGTCCGGTAAAAAGCAAACAACATTAAAAGTAGAGTTTTACCTTGAAAGAAAAGCAAAGTTAAAAGAAAAAAATAAAGAATTCGAAAAAAGAAAGATCCATTCTTGACTTAAGCAAATGATACAATACCACAGAAGTAAGAAAAAAATAAACAGAAATGCAAGGTCAAAGTATGCTGCTGACAAGGCCAACTTAAAGGGTGTGTGTAGTTCCTCTACCCACCACAGGGAAGGCACAACACCAAGTGCAAACAAAGAGGATGGGAGAAAAGGAAAACCTTTTTCTTATTTCTACTCTCCAAAAAGAAAATATCTGTCAAATGTAAACTACAATCCTCAATATCACCAATACAAGACCAAAATTTGAAAGCTCATTAACACCATGTTTGGGAACCATAAGGAGAAGGGAAGGAGAGGAAAGGGAGGGGAAAGGAGAGGGCACGGTTCCACTTGTTTGGATACCATAAAAAAAGAAGGAAAAGAGGAGGGAGGGCTACATTACCAACCTTGTTTGGTTCATGAGAGAAAGAGAAGGGAATGACAACTTATTATGTCATGTTACTATTTTATTCTTATAACTTCAAAAATAATAATAATAATAATAATAAGGTAATTTTGTCTTTGTAGCAAAAAATTTTAATGAAAAAGGAGAATAAAAAACGAATGTAACAAATTCTTTTCTTTTTTACTTTTTTTGTGCATAACAAATTCTCTTAAAAACGAGAAAATAAAAGAAAAGAAAAGAAAATGAAGGAAAAGAAAGAAAGAAAAGAACATGAACTAAAAATGTTATAAATAAAATGGTAGCAACTTTGTAAGCACAGTATTAACAACAATAAAAAATGGTAAAAGAAAAAGAACTCAGAAACAGGGGGGAAAACCCAAAAATAGAAAAACTCAAAAACTAAGCCCAAAAGAAATAACAATACTCATCAATATTTGTACTTCAATTTTCTCTTTGTTCCACATAATTACATGCAAGTTTCCTATTCCACCACAAAGCATATATTGATGGACAGCAGCAATTCTTTAACTATAGATTACATACCCAATGAAGGAGGCTTTGATGCAAAGTGTATAGAACCCAACGTTGAAGACCTAGAGAAAGCAAGCAGGACCATACGACCATCAGGATCCCAGGTTGCACCCTGACAACAACACACAATTGATCACTAAAACAAGCAAATTCTAATGTCATATCCAACAGAATCCTGTTTATGATAAAATTATAAGAAACACAAGCTGACAAACTATAATGCATCAATAACTATAACAATATAGGACTGTATCCCCTTCAAGATAATAAAGAGAGAGGTCAAGTATTAGTAGAAAAGTATATTAGTTTTCCCAAAACAATGCCATGAAAATATAACCCTTTCATACTCCAATATACTAGCAACCAAGCATGCAATGCAAATGGTAAAATGGCAAATTGTTATATTTACTGATCACTCCTCTCCATCTAAAATTTTGTCAACTATCTTCAAGAGTGAATTAAATAAGCTAAAGGGCAAATTGAATTTCTTTGACTAGTTAGAAGGATTAAAACATCAAAATGACAACAAGGGGAGCTAGATGAGTAACATGTATTGCCAATGAGCAATGGACAGTATCCCACCTGAATTAATTATTACAACTACTAGAGGGAACTTTTACATAAGATTCACATGGAAAGTATAACATTTTCATAGAAAGAGGTGTTTTGAATTATATAAAGGTAGCAATTCTTCTAATGTAACATACTATGATCCGAAATAAATTGAATGGATTATATGACCAGCTTCACTTCTACACCACTAATGTTAAAAGTAAGCTAAGTCAATCATGCACCATTCAATGTCATTTGCAAGCATAGTTTAGACATTTTTATACTCAAAATGATCATGAAGAAGCATACCCATAAGGAAAATTCTGAAGGAAAGATGAACTCATAACATACTCACCAACCTGAACATATGGTTTTTACTTCCAAACTACATAGCCTAAGTTTGAAGAACAAAAGGTTGAAACTGAATACCATTTTGGAAAATTACCATAAAACTCAGAATCCAAGAGAAAATTGAAACAGATAAAAAAATGAAAAAAGTGTAATAATGATTCAAGCAGCTATTAGACAACATCTCTATGTCTAGCCAACCGTAACCTTTAATAAACAATGTTCAATGATTTAAAAATGATATCACTTACTGTGACAAAACCGCTGGATGAAGACCACGGTTCAGATGTCCATGTGTTTGTCTCCCAGAGGTAAAAGGTTCCATCACTGCAACAGGACAGAGACTTTAGCCTAGATGTTTGGTTAAAATTAGACATAAAACACCGCAAAGTTTGTGTCTATACAATTTTCCAGCAAAAAAGTAATCTCCAGTCGGAGACCATTTAAGCACTGATGTTCCCCCTAATCCCCGTCGGATGGGTGTCCCAATACCTGGAAATTACAAGAAATATCATTAATCCAAAATAAAGACTAAAATATCCAAAGAAATAATGTCTACATGAACATAAATATTTAAGATGACAATAGAAACTATATCCAGGCAAACTGCTTATACTATGATGATCATTTAGATTTGTCAAGGAAGAAATTGCAAAAGGCATCCATTAACAGCACTTCACATCATCTTCAAATCTAACAGCACGTAAATAGCCCAAGGTCCTCTAGATGCCCTGCATCAGTATGAATTTCATGCTGTAATTTCCAACCATCTTGCACATTCTGTTGCTCATTAGACTGAATTTACGAGAATGACCAATGATGAGTCTTGGAGGAATTAGTAATTATGCTCTTGTTAAAAAATTAACTAGGTAAAGGTTCCAGAAGCAAAAGAGTACAAAGTGGATATATCCTGATTATAAAAAAGTATGTTCAAACAACAAGTTGAGGGCACAATGATCTAGGACAGCTGGGTGCTTAGAGTTTTATGGCAGTTTTTTGAATTATTAAGAAAAGAGAGGAAATTGAATGAAGAAGTCCTAAAGTTCTCTAGGAGTCAGACCTAAGGTATTTTGTTTTTGTTCTTTTGTCCAATGCCTGGGCTACACAAGAAGGTGTAACTCCCTGTTCTATAAATTGCCAACAAGTTTATCATACCTAAGGTTGAGTGCATCATTCATCACAATCAAATGCACCAGAAATTCTTTGATAGTAATTGTATCCTCCAAGAAAGATTACATACATATATGTAGACTCCTAGCATCCATAATCTAATAAGAACTAGCACTCCTAATACAACATGAACTTCAACGAATATTTAGACTCTCCAATTAGGAAGCTATCCAATTTAGAAACCAACCTATACGGAGACTTCAGTAAGAACAACTATAAATATAAAAACAAGAATAAGACTATAGACTTAAAACCTGAATCTCCAACAAACTAAAAAAAAAAACCCAACACTTAAAGTTCTAAAAAAAAAAAAAACCTACAACCTTGAACTTAAAGAATCAGAAACAAAATACAAGGTGTTGACTTAAAATTAATAATATTAAAAATATTAAAAAAAAAAACCCTGCAACCTTTAACTTAAACAATCATAATTTAAAACAAAAAAAAAACGACCTTAAGAATTATAAAGAATCATAATTTATTTAAAAGTAACTAATCAGCCTATCCAAACTCCCAACTAAGTTCATCATCAACCGATATGTACCAAATTACAGGGTGCTTCATCAAAAGGGTTACGAATGCTTGTTAACACTTGAATTAAAAAATAGTTCAAGAGAAACTAAATGTCATAAATATACCTTGGGCAACATCCCAAATTGTGAATGATGAGCTTTCATATGAGGCAGAGGCCAAATATGTAGAGAAACGTTACGGAAAACATTTGAATAGTTAAATAAACAACATTTCTACTCCTACCTTCAACTCCCAAGCATTATCTTGTTAATGAATTATAGAAATAAATGATAAATCAATATCACAAGAGTAATCATTTCTGGATATCTTCCATTAGGACTCCAAGAAAGTGCACTTATTTGTTCATCATGAAGACTTCGAAAAAAATCCACTAGAGTCCACCGAGTCCCAGGGCCTCTAGAGAGTGCCCCTAAGAATGAAGCAGAACCAGATCTAACTGATGCTGCATTCCCTGGATAAGACGCCGCCCAAATGCAAATTCCACCCCTGAAGATCAAAAAATCATTGAGAAGTTTAGCCAAAAATATCAACCGTATTTGAGCTAAACGAATATATTATAATTTTAATAATAACTTGGAAAAACAGGATACTTGCTTGCATGCCACAGAAAGCGACTTTCCACCATTTGGCCTCCACTCTAGAACTTTAACATCTCTTTGGGAGTCACTTGTTAAAATGCACGTCTCCTTCCCTGCTGTTCAAAATATTCAATATAAAAGTAACATTTGTATGCATCTAAAAGTGGCTAAGTGAAGTGATTTTGTTTCACAAAAAAGAAGGAACGACAACTAGGAGAGAACCAAACAAAAGATAAAAATAAGTTAATGACATTTTGCACAGAATAATATAATAAGTTGCCCACCGGAATCTTCATAATCACGAACAGTAACTTGATTCGAGGCAGAGATAAATGCAAGGATATGTTTGTGTTGATGCCAGCTCACACCTTGGAGAGCAACTTCTGGTAACAAATCAATCTATACAGCTTATCAAATGAGACTGTAGACTTGAAAAATTAAAACCACCTTCTCTTTCAATACCATTTGTGCATGCGCTTTTGAGAGTAACTAAAACGATTAAACTATCTATAAGATATATAAGTCAGATAAATAGGTAATCAAATATGGTTATCAAATCTCTTCATGGCATACAAATATCTTCCTAGACCAATCCAAGAAAGATTAGCTGTGTCTGACAAGCACTTGATATAGCCTGTAAGCATTAGCACTTAAAAAACCAGCATTGCTATTTAAAGATAAGGATTTCACAGTAAAAAAGGTTTTATTTAAATAATGATTTGAGGACAAAAATTGCTGGTTCTCAAATAAGTGTTATTCAAATTAATGGCATTGCCATTTACTGGTGGCCCATCAAGGTAAAGTTCATGCCAGTTTAACAATTGCAGGAGGGAAAAAAGGTGATCAACCAAGTAACAAATTTAGTATAATATTCGCCAAAAAATTATCATACTGGCATATTTCTGATTGAATGGAAGAAAGCTTTCAAATTAGAAGAATAAAATAGATTAATTTTGGGCAACTCTAACCATCAATTAATATCCAACAACTACTAAAACAAACATTATAGGTACATGAGAAAACGCCTAAAAATATAAATCGTGAAGGAAATAAAAACTCACATCATTAGGTTGAAAAATGTGTTTGAGGGAGCTAGTAATCATTCCCTGCAACGAGATTTTATAAGTGAAAACTTACTAGACAAGAGAGGAAAAAGATATTCCAGTAGAAAGGAAGGAAGCCCACCAATCCTTTGGTTTGAGAGTTGGCGGCATTTGTTGTGGGTTGAGGTTGTGTGGGATCCTCCACCGACTGAAATGGGACAGGACTGAACACCATTCCCTGCACATAGCCAAAGATTGAATTCCAGATATGACGAATATTCAAGCTGCAAAACTAATCGATTAATAACGTACAAGAAGCTTTCCATAAGTGTCCTTGGCTCCATCATCCGACAGGACCTCCGCAGTAACTGCGTAGTAATACTGTTGCTGTTAACCATTTAAAAAAGTACAAAAAATAGGGAGCGAGGTTTCTGGATTTCTGTGTACTATGTGGATGAGAGAAGGAGAAAGAGGTACCTAAATCTCGATTGATTTCACAGATGGTAACCGACCCAGGCTGTGGAAACGAAGGCATTGTCGCTGACTCTGTCTTCCTTTGTTGGTTCAAAGCGGAACGAAACAAAGAGGAGGGGTAAGAAGTTTTAAGTGTCAACCGGGCAAGTCTTGTACTATAATTTTTTCACCAATTTAGTCTATTTATTTCAAAATTGTTCAATTTAGTCTTGTGCGATCAATTTCTCTGCCGAACTCTGCCCAAATGGACTATCAAAGATGTTAATATTTTATTTTTTTGAAAAACATTAAAGGTGTTAATATAATGCTGACATGTCAAATGATGTTAACATGGCACTGATCTGCCAAATCAAAAAAGATTTTTTAAAAAAATTTACTATATCAATTTTTTTGCGTCACTTAACAAAAACCAAATTAAACAAAATTGTAAAGTACATGAACTAAATTTGAGATATTCATGTATGATATTTTATTTTTTATAATAACATAAAGATAATTCTTTATCCATAAGTTTATAGTTTAATCACTAGTTATGTTTATGTAGATAAAGCCCAATGAATTATATGCTTTGCAAAAGAATTGTATATAGATGCAATTATAAGATCCTTATGTATCAAAACATTATTCATAAAGAGTTCATGATCATTGTATTATTGAAATAAGGCATCGATAATGCTCAAAAATCAACACATACTATGTTCTTTACTTTTGAAGTAAGCATCTGATCTCAAAAGTTGAACCCTTGGAACTAGCATTTTGGTGCTTACCTTGGAGAGCAAGTTCATTGAGTATAACCTGACATGATAAGTGCATTTGGTATCTTGCTCAAGTATTTATGCAATACTTTTCATGTGTCAATAGTCTAAATACTCCTTGGATTTGAAACACTAAATTGTCTTATATATGAAGTGCTATACTTTGATTTTATCTTTACAATCTTACTAAGGTTGCCCAAATAAGATGTTATTGGGTATAACATAAAGCATATGATGAAAAATAAGTGGTCAAGATAAGAATCATAATCCAAAGTGATTTAAGGGACATACCTTGATTATTTTTTATTGATTTGAGCTTACTGAAATCCTTGGTCAAGACAATTTAGAGATTATGAAAGAAGTTTCATGAGTCTTTATAAAGCCAATGATCTTATTACAAGAACGAACATGAAGATAGCTAAGAGTAGACACTATACTATACTCTTATCATCTCTAATATATATGATAAGAGAATGAATTATACTAGTATACTGTACAATAAAAGGTTGACTTTCTTAACATTTAGGTGGCCATAATAAATGCCAATCTTGGTTTGTGGGATTGAATTAATCAATTGGGAATTGATAATGAATATGATTCATTTAATTCTAACTTATTAGGATTATAATTCAAATCCATTACCAACTTATTAAGATCTTAATGGGTCACACACATAAGATCACTATGATAATATTGAAATAGGGTTTTACAATTAAGGACTTAATTGAATAAAGGTTATGAACTTCTATTGGGATTAATTAAAATATTTAATTAATCTATGGTGTTAAATACTTAAAAACTTAAAGTTATGTGGTGATAACTAAAAGTTACTTAAGTGTTAACCTTAACTATAAATATATTGTTTTAGACCAAAATTAGTGTACTTTTCCTCCTAGTCTTGCACAAACTGTTAAGTACGACATTATTGTTGGTCCCAAATGTGAGTGCTAGAAGGGAGGGTGAATAGCACTAACTCGACTTTTTTAGCAAGATTAAGACATAATCTTAAAACAAAGAAAGTAAAACAATGAAGATAATAGACAAAGGATTTATAGTGGTTCGGTCCAAGACCTACATCCACTACCTTGATTAGCCAACTAAGGATTTTTAAACCAAACATTAAAAATAATGAAATTTACAAGCTTCCACCAAGCTTTTACAAATGGCTTTTCCAAGGCTTAGCCACAACCTTTACACTAGTTTTTCCGGGGCTCAACTAAAACCCCAAAGTGGTTTTCCAAGGCTCAACCACAACCTTTCACAATGGTTTTTCAAAGGCTCTACCAAAACCCAACACTCAACTTTCCAAGGCTAAGTTGGAACCTTTACTCTTTCAAGCAACCTAATTTGAAACAATCACTTAGAGTGAATCTCTCACTCTAAGAATGCAAAGATGAGTAGAAGAGAAAGTATCTATGATCACAAATTGATCTAAGTGGTACACGGTTCAGAGCTAAACATAATAACAAAAGATAGAAGTTTAAGTTCAGTGAAATACAAGAGAAATTCTAAGCTTTCTGCTCTTTCTTGGCTTGAATATGATGGAGTCTATGTGAAATGAAGCCAAAAATTGATTCTTTGGCATTTGAAAATCCTTTTATAGTTGGAGAAGCTTGTTTGATGGTTGTTGGACCATTTTTGATCGTTAGAAACAATTTTGAGTAGATTCTAGCCATTAATCTGTCTTGTAGTGGCTTGGTGTATGTTGCAGACAGAGAGCTTTTAATCGACTAACATTTTTCCCTTGGTCAACTAAGTTGGTTCTGTCTCAGTCGCAGATTTGGCAGAGAACACTTAGTCGACTAACCCATTTTCTTGGTTGACTAAGTTAGTTCTGTTTCTCACTAAACTTCAACCTTCCACTTCTCCACTTTGAGTTTTGCCCAACCAATGATCTCTATTATTCAACTAAAGAGCTTCCTTTGTGTTGATCATTCTTATTCCTTATCCATATCAAATCTTTAAGTGCTCATTAGGCAGATTGGATTATTGTTACTTTATGAGCTTTTATCTTACATACTTAGGTAGAGATATTAGACACATAAAGATGGGAATGTTTTATAATCATCAAAAACTAATGGAGTCAACAATCTCTTCTTTTTTTATAATGACAAAACATCCTTTGGTTAACAATATGGTGTCCTTTTAATTTTTTTTTTGGTTTCTGCAGAAAATGAGGATTGCTCCCCCTAAGTGCATGCTCCCCCATTTTTTGTGTGTATATTTTATTTATTTATTTCAGCATATTTTTATTCATGTCATATAGAGCATGATCTCATATATTCAGAATGCATATATGTGTAGAATTTTTCAAGATGATTTACAGCAGATAAATATTGACAGATTATTATCAAAACTTTACAAATCTTGTCAATTAGCTCATTTTATCATATTTTTGTCTGCATCATTCATCATTCTTTTGATGTATTTCACATAGTATTCATCCTCATTCTTAACCATAATTTATTCACAATATCACAAAGATCCTTAGCTACTAGCACACATTTCAAATTATCAGAGCATCAGCATAATTTGTGAATAGCATCATATTGTATCAACAAAGAACAAAGTTACAGCAGCATTTCACAATATCACAAGCAGCAGAACATAACAACATTTTCAAAGGTCTCAAACCATAAATAAGGTCAACATGCATATTTCAAAGTAGCAAATGATAAATATCAATGTTTAAATGCCATTAGGGCACAAATGACCAACAATTCAAACAACCACAAGTTAGTTCCGAAAATACCCTTGAACTAACTTTTCTTTCTAACTATCTTAGAATCCTAGTACTTCTACCCTTATGACTTTTTTGTTTTTCTTGTGTCATTTTCTAAGAGTCTAGTGCCTCCACCCTCAGATTTTTTTATTTTTCTTGTCATTTTACTACTCTCTTTTTTTGTCATCATCAGAAAGGGGTTGAGGCATTATTCCTCAAAGGGAGATGGTGTGGATTCAGGGGACATTGTCTGCTCTCACTAAGGATTTAGAGGAATGGGAGAGGGTGGTCATAGTGGTGGTTGAATAGTTGCTTCAAGAGCTTGTTAAGGAGGCTGAGGAGGTGTCTGTGTAGTTTTTTGGGGAGTGGTCTGATCAGAGACTTCTATTGGTGCTTGAGGAGAGATTGCAAGAGGTGATTTTGCTTTCTCTACCAATCTGAAAGACTTCCTTGTCCTCAAAGGTACAGATTTTCTAGCTTATCCCTTCTGTCTCATGGCAGGTGGTTGAGGCTTAGTTGCGAAGCTGTTTCTTTTGTTTTTCCTTTTTCTTTTGTTGCAACTTCTGCTTCTAAGGGCATTGCCTAGGCAGCTTGAACTGCTGCTACCTCTTTTTCTACTTGCTCTTTTCTCACCATCTGGTAGAAAAATCCCATGATAGAAATTCATCAGAGTGATGAGGGGATGCTTCTTGTTCAAGGATTTTCAAACCAAACACTAAAAACAGTGGAATTCGCAAGCTTCCACCAAGTTTTTACAATGGCTTTTCCAAGGCTTAGCCACAACCTTTACACTAGTTTTTCCCAGGCTCAACTAAAACCTCAAAGTGGTTTTCCAAGGCTCAACCACAACCTTTCACAATAGTTTTTCAAAGGCTTAACCAAAACCCAACACCCAACTTTCCAAGGCTAAGTTGGAACCTTTACTCTTTCAAGCAATCTAGTTTGAAACAATCACTTAGAGTGAATCCCTCACTCTAAGAATGCAAAGATGAGTAGAAGAGAAAGTACCTATGATCACAAATTGATCTAAGTGGTACATGGTTCAGAGCTAAACACAATAACAAAAGATAGACGTTTAGGTTCAATGAAATACAAGAGAAATTCTAAGCTTTCTACTCTTTCTTGGCTTGAATATGATGGAGTCTATGTGAAATGAAACCAAAAATTGATTCTTTGGCATTTGAAGATCCTTTTATAGTTGGAAAAGCTTGTCTGATGGTTGTTGGATCGTTTTTGACCGTTGAAAATAGTTTGGAGTAGATTCTAGCCGTTAATCTGTCTTGTAGTGGCTTGATGTATGTTGAAGACAAAGAGCTCTTAGTCGATTAACATTTTTCCCTTAGTCGACTAAGTTGGTTTTGTCTCAATCGCAGATTTGACAGAGAACACTTAGTCGATTAACCCATTTTCTTGGTCGACTAAGTCAATTCTGTTTCTCACTAAACTTCAGCCTTTCATTTCTCCACTTTGAGTTTTGCCCAACCATTGATCTTCATTATTCAACCAGAGAGCTTCTTTTGTATTGATCATTTTTATTCCTTATCCATATACAATCTTTAAGTGCTCATTAGGAAGATTGGATTATTGTTACTTTATGAGCTTTTATCATGCACACTTAGTTAGAGATATTAGACACATAAAGATGGGAATGTTTTATAATCATCAAAAACTAATAGAGTCAAGAATTATCAGATTAAAAATGCAATGAAATAGAAAAAATAAAATACTGCACCTACCTTGGATCACCTTATTGTTTTTAATGCGAATAGAACATTATGAGAAATGCAATCAGAATTGATTATCCTACCAAATGATATCATAATCAAATGAGATCCTTTTAATGTTTAATACCCGTGTACACCTCAATGTGTGTAAGAACTCGAGTTATTAAATCGCTTGGCCTTTAATGTTGCATGCTCAGTCGCAATGGAATCTCTAATGAGATGGGAACTTCTAACCACGTTTTTATGCCAACAAAGTAGACAACAAATTGTCTTTCTCATCTTTTCTTAGTCTCTAGCCAAATCACACAAAAAACTCTTCCAAAAAGCTCTCACAAGGGATGGCTACACTAGAAAGAGTTGTATTAGTTTTTTTGTAAAACTAAACTAATACTTAGAAGTAGTTGAAAAGATGACTTTATACCTAAGTTAATTAATTTATTAAATTTATTAATAAGTCTTCAATATTATAACCTCTTATAATATTGACCTTAGTACTTAATTAAACCATTTTAATTAAGTCTTTATTAGTTAATTAAACTAGTTTATGATTTAAGTCCAACTTAAGTCGTCATATTCCCAATTTAATCTATAATGCAACTTTATGTGTGTGACCCATTAGGTTTGATAACATGTTCACAATGAAATTGAATTATGATTCTTTATTAATTAATTTAAATGAATCTAATTCATATTAAATTAATCCATTCAATTCCATAAAACCAATATTGGCATCTAGCAATGCGTTGGCCACCCAATTGTTAAGAAAGTCAAACGGTTCTTTGACAATCTTTTAGTGTACAGTCTGTTAGTGTAATTCATTCCCTTATCATGTATCTCGGAGATAATAAGAGTTAGGTGCAGTTTCTTCTCTTATTGATTTCCATATTTGCTTCTGCAGTTAAATCATTAGTTTTATAAAAACTTATGTAACTCATTTCATAATCTCCTAATCACCTTGGCCAAAGATTTGATTAAGTCAATATCAACCAATAACTGATGAGATATTTTCCCTTGAATCACTTGGGGTGATGATTTCTATCTTGACCATTCATTTGCTTTCATATGTTTTATACTATTCTTTAAAGCATCTTGATTTGGCATCCTTGGTAGATACTGTAGGAGTGAAATCAAAGCATAGTACTCCACATATAAAACAACATAGTATCTCAAGTATAAAGAATAGTTACACGACTCACACATGAGAAGTATTGTATAGACACTATAATAAGATGCCAAATGCACTTCTCAGATCAAGTCATGTTCAGTGAGTTTGCTCTCTTATGGTAAGCACTCACATGCTAGTTCCAAGTATCCATTACTTCAACCTATGAGAGCGGTTACTTACTTCACAAGTAAGAAATATAGCGCATGCTGATCTTTGAGCATTGTTAATGCCTCGTCTCAATTATACAATGATCAATAACTTTTAGAAACAATGCTTTGATGCATGAAGATTTAATAATTGTATTAAATACAATTCCTTTGCAAGGCATTTATAGTTCCTTGGGCTTTATTTACATAAATATAAATAGTAATTAAATTACAAACTTATGGATAAAGAACTACCTCAATGTTGTTATAAATAACAAAATGTCATATAAGAATATCTCAAATTGTGATTCCCATACAACCACAGATTAGCTTATAAGGCTCATACCAATATTGACCGCACATTCCAAAAGAAAAAGAAAAGTTCTCCTTTCTTAGGTTCGACCAAGAGAAGGAAATGGAGAAAAACTTGAGTTTTTGAAAACACCCTTGCTAGCACAAGGTCTAGTCACAAATAACCCTAACCTTTTGAATAAAGTTCTAATTCGTAGTAATCGTGTGGATTATGTAGGAGGTCAAATGTTTGGACGGCACTGGTTTGCGACAACTAGACTTTAGTGTGCATTCAGGTGGAAAAGAGTCTTTACTGCCCTCTATGAATTCATACATCCTAAGGGTTAAGGTAAAAGTATTTCCTTTTATGCTTTTGTTTGTTAGTTGGCTATGGTGCTCAATGGTGATGGTTAGTTTGGGTTCTTGGGTTTTATTTTTCATTGTGCTTGTTTTTCATTTTTCTTGAAATTGCATGATCTCGAGGCATCCCAACACCCGATAACTCCAATATCACGATAATTCAAGATATGGTGAATCTGATTTCCATCTTTTTAGTTCAAGACTCCAATCGAGCCTTGGTGTACTTTTGGATGGAAAAAAAAATCTTTTCTGCCTTTTATGGATTCGTACATCCTAAGGGTGAAGGTAAAACTATATCTTTTTTTATGCTTTTGTTATTGGTCAGCCATGGTGCTCCATGGTGATGCTTGGTTTGGGTTCTCGGGTTTTATTTTCGTTGAGTGTTTTTTTCATTTTTCTGAAATTGCATGATCCTAAGGCATCCCAACACTCTATAATTGCAATTTCATGATAATTCAAGATATGTTGAATCTAATTTCCATCCCTTTAGTTCAAGACTCCTTTCAAAATTAAATGCCCCACATATATGAGGCTCGAATTCTTTTCAAATTTAAAATAGTTTATCACCATCAAGGACCTTATTTCATAAAAAGCTTAGTCCAATTCCATCTCAATTGCTAGCTTGTACACATTTGGCCACCTATAATTCTACCTCAGCATCACCACAACATAAAAGTTTATTGCTATTAATAATAATGTAAAACTAAAATAAGTAATTCAATATAAACTTTAATTTTTTCCTCATCACATAAATTAATTTAATAAAAATCTTTCAATAGAATTAGAATTTTTATTTATCAATTGTATAAATTTTATTAATATTTATTATAAAAATATTTAAAATAGCAATTTAAAAGTATAATAAATAAAAATGTTCATTTTTGTCAAATCAAAAATTTTATTAATATGTATAGATACTATAGATAGTTTGTACATTTTTTATACAAATAGAAATATAGTGATTTCAACTACTAAAAAAGAACCATTAATGTGTAAAAATACATTTTTGGTATAAATGTAATGCTAAACAAAAAATGGTAAAAGTATCAAATTTAGTCCCTATACAATAGTGTAACGACCTCTCCCCGGTCGCTATCAGCGTTCGAGACCTCCGGGAAGACCTGTCAAGTCCCAAACAAGCCTATCTAGAATTACCCGTCAGTTAATTATATACGATCACCATTTCATATTAATACTTAAAACAATATACTTTAGTATCATGACTTGCCACATAAACATAATAATCAATCCAAGCTTTAAACTATATAATCACAAGTTTATACATGGAAATCCACCAACTCTAATTATTTATTTACATCAAAATCAATATTTGTTTTGAACTTAATAACAAAGAACTACGATATTGACCTTTAACAGCGGAGTGATTCGGGATAAAATGCTAAGGAGATGCCTTTACCTATCCACGGTGGACCGAATGCACCGATGATTACATGCTAGGCTGATCCCTATCTGCAAAAGGAGAAAAAGAGGGGTGTGAGTCTCACAAACTCAATGATCATCGGCTCCGTGAGTAGGGCGTAGATGGGAACAAGCCAACAGCAGACCGGTTTAATATAAAATGCAAGATTATGAAAACCATATGTTTTAAAAGGGAATTTGTGCCTTATAAAAAATCGAGAATTTCTTGTAAGGGATAATCAATCGACGTAATAAAATTTTTTCGCATCAAAATACATTAATAATCATTTTTGAATCAAATCAATAAAATTGAGCAAGCTCTCGCGAAACCAAATATTATTTAAAATTATGCACAAATCATAGCTCGCCCTATACGTAAAAAATTATAGATTCATTTCACAGAAAAACAAATAAGGGAGTTGCGAAATAGTCATTTAATTTTGTTATCACCATGCAAGAAATATGAGTTTAAAAATCCAGAGATGCCACTATTGAGTAGGAAATGGAAGTAAACCCGTGGTCCCGCTACCACGTAATAACATCCGGGAGCATCACTTCCACCAGATTCCCACATAATGCCATGGCAATCTCCACGATGTTGGTTGACATCGGAGATATCAAGTGGTTGCAACCGCGTATCATAGGTGGCCAAGCCACATATACATATCACAGGTCGTGGCCCCCACCATGCCTAACCACCCGTCGGTGACCCGTAGGTTCTCTAACTAGAGCTCACTCGTGCATGAGGGTCACACTTAACCGATATGACATTCGGCCTACTCTCGAATCTCTTGGTTTAATAAAACTATTAAATATCCAAAACTGGGTTTTCCAATAATCATTTCAAATTGTTTCCAAAATACCAATCACCGTTTCAAGAGAAACCCCTTTATTCACTTTCTTCAAAGCTTTTATTTTATTTCTTCAAACTAATAAAATTTACATATCATTCCTTAACTTCATTTTATTTAATACACCACCCTCTAATTTTTCGTATCCTAAAATTGCTCATTCCGACACATGTAAAAATTCTAATTCCCTTCTATCTTCTTTCTCTTACACGTGTATATAATAAAAATGTCGAAGTAGTACTTCAACGTGGTATTACCATAATATTTAAATGTTTACTTACCACGCTAGTTCGATTTAATAAAATTATGTGGTCTCACTTATGTTATTTATCTCTGAAATTCCTTTGTACTTCTTTTCCCCCACTTCGTTTAACCATATAGTCCCTCTTCATGACTAATTCCAATGCTCAATTAAATTTTTATATTTTAATATTATTTTATTTCAAAATTTTTCACTTGTCTTCTTCGGTCCCAAAACGCATTATTATGTCTCGGTTTACTTCCAAATCATTTGTTAGCTTACTAATTCGTCCCCGATGAAAATATTATTGTTTTTGCACGTGCAAAACATTTTACTCTTGAACGTTCTTTTCATCTTTTGTCGTTCTTTAGCATGCCAACCCGCATCAATCAGTCCCTTATCTTTCAGGGACAGTTACGTTGACTACTATACGAGGGTATGGGGTGTTACAAATAGAGCTTTATTCAATTTAGTTCTTGTATTATAGAACTTTGTTCAATTTAGTTCCTATATTATAGAGTTCTGTTCAATTTAATCTCTATATTCTATAATTTTGTTTAATTTTGTCCTTATGACTTGGCACAAAAAAACTGATGTGAAAAAAAAAAGTCAAAGTATGTAAATAGTCCCTATACCAATATGTTTTCGTCAATTTAGTTTTTTGATTTTAGGAATTATAACAATTTAGTCCCTCACCTTTACACTGTCCAATTTGCTATTAGAGGTAATGACGTCAGTGTTGATGTGACAGATTTTACTAATGTTTCCATGAGCTGAGATAGAGATGCTAATGTGGTAATGCCATGTCACTTTGGCCTGTTGACGTGGCAAAGCCACATGGCATTGACATGCTGAAAAAATTTTTCAAAAAAAATCTAGGTCACGTCATAAGGACTAATTGAACAAAAATTTATAATACGTAGACTAAAATAAACAAAATTGAGGTGTTTAGGGATAAATTGGAAAAATATAATTCTTTAAGTAGATGATACATATACTTATTAATAAGCCAAATGTTGAAATGTAAAAGATTTATGATGTTAAAAAATAAATATAAATATTTTCTTTCTTTATTATTTGATTTCATAACATGTATATTAATTTATCTTCTTTACAAAATTAACTTTGAATTGCTTTTCTATTAAAAAATTTAATATTTCATAGAGTTATTTTTATAAATATCATGATAAAATCATTATCACTTAAATTTTTCCTTTTTTATTAAACTTGATATTATTTTCAATGAAATTAATTCATAATCCATTTATAAAGAGAAATAAAAAGATTTAATTGTCTCTTTTAATATATGTGTGAAAACCAAAGTAAGCCCATTAAATGCTTTAATGATAAAATAATTTGCCAAGGAATCATCTCATTTATGATGCTTACATTTGCATTTGTTGCACACACTTATATGCTAATGTTTTTAGAACTGTGATTAGATGGTCTAGTATTCCAATTTGCAATCCACCTCAATTTTGTTAAATTTAGTCCTTATACTATACATTTTTGTTCAATTTACTCTTTATGACGTGACTCAAATTTTTTATTTTAAAAATTTTTTTTCTTGATCTACCACGTCAACATTGCCACGTGGCATTGTAAACATGTTAGAGTGACATGGTATTGCCATGTTAGCATGTTAGAATGACATGGCAGTTCCTCGTCAAAATCTCTATTTCATCTCATGGACGCGTCAACAAAAATTTGCCACATCAACCCTAACGTCATCACCTCTAACGGCAAAATTGAATGGCATTAGGGGGAAAGATTAAATTGTTTCAATTCTCAAAATTGATAGATTAAATCGACCAGATTTTGAGTACAGAGACTAAATTGACAAAAACATATGGATAAAAAGGACTATTTGGATACTTTGACTGAAAAATTAAGGAAATTTTTTTTATTTAAAAAAAAATTGGTCTAACACATCAACATTACATCAATATCATCAACGATCAATTTGAACAAAATTAGGTAAATGGACATGACTATACAAAATCTTAGAGTATAAGGACAAAAATGACAAAAACACTATAGTACAAGGATTTATAGGATACTTTGACCATTGATTACAATATATTAAATTAATAAATCATTTTCTAAAAAAAATTTGCAACTGATTGGATTTAAACCCTTAAACTCTTCCATTATCATTAATTTCTAAACCATCAATACATTTTTTGTTAAACTTGTCAATTTGTTTTTCATATCTTAACCATGTCGTGCAAATATAAGGTATTAATAGTTATATAAGTAAACATAAACACAATACGATTAATTAATAGTGTTAGGATTGTTAGCTTTAAAATTAGGGTAAAATACCCTTATATCCCTAAGTTTGAATCAAAATTTCAAGCGGGTCCATTACTTTTCGAAATAGACACTTTGCTCCAAAAGTGTAAACACCGTTAGCAGAGATGATGAAAAGACTAAAATCCCCTTTTTTCTTTATTAATTTAAAAAATTATTATTATATTTTTTTAAAAAAATATAATAAAAGGGAGCATTGATCCCCAAGAAAAGGGGGCATTGATTAGTGCTTTGGTGCTCATCTTTTTTTTAATTACCAAAATAATAATAAATTAATAAAAAGTATATAATAGTAATTTTTAAAATTGGCAAAAGGTAAAATTATCATTTCAATATTGCCATGTCATCAAACTAACGAAAACACTTAAGATTGACTAATAGCTAGATTATGTGTCCAACAAAAGATTTTTTTTAAGGCAGAGTGTCCATTTCGAAAATTAATGAACCTGCTTTGAATTTCAATTAAAACTTAAGAGGTTGGGGGCATTTTACCCTTAAAATTTTTATAGTATAGATTATAACAAGATGTTAAAATTTGCTTAAACATTATTTGTGTCACGACCCGGTACTCTCTTTGAGCTCGTGACAATCGCAGCGATGTCTCGATAGACATACCTTACTTGAAATGTCAACCAAAATCTCGGAAGGCTCTAGCATCAATTTTGCGCCTCCTCTGTGAGCAATAATTACTAAATATCATGTTTTAAAGGAATATAGACTATTTTTAAATCAAAGACAATCAAAAAGTAATTTCTACCGCACATGGGTATTTTGGTCATTTTACCCGTAATTTTCGAAACTTGCTAAAAATATAGGATATAAATGAAAAATATACCTTTCATGTCTAAAATTAAATTTAGGTATCTGAATCATCCCTTTAAAGTGAAATTATAGTTACTTGAACTAAATAAAAATATTGAATAAAAATATTTTATTTTCATATAAAACAATATTTATAGAATCCTATGTAAACAGTTAATGAAAAGTAATAACCAAATAAATTCATATACATAATAGCACATTGCGCCAAGGTATATAAAAATATTTTACAATGACATTTGAGCCCCAAAATAACAAAAATAAACAAGATTGTAGACCTACAATTTCTAAGGGTGCAAATCCAAAAGCAAACCCTCAACAAAATCGGTTGTCTACAGACTGCCTTGAGCCTGAAATGGGTGAAAGAATAGTGGTGAGTTTTTATAAACCTAGTGAGTAAGCAAAGATCATCTATAACATCTAAAGCCAAGTAAATAGAGACAATTAAAACATTTCATCATAATATGATTCATAACATTAAAACTCATTTCAATCCATATAAAACAATTATAATTCATTAAAATAATCAACAAGACTTATGACTCTTTTAAAAACTTGGCTTGTACCAAAACTCGTACTCAGTGACACCTTGCGCAGGGCATCCAACCGAGTTCGCTAAGGTTGTTAAAACAACATATACACATAAAACATGTTTTTACGTTTAAAAATACAGCCGTTCCTTGGCGTTGGTTGAGTTTCACCCCTCACGTGGTGGTTTGGCATGAAGTGAACTCTAAACTACCTTAGGAGATACCCTTTGTTGACTCCATTAGTTTTTGATGATAATAAAACACTCCTATGTCATTTGTGTCTAACATTTCTAACTAAGTGTGCAGGGGAAATAACCACAAAGAAATAATATTTCAATCTTCCTATTGAACACACAAAGATGTGATTTGAATAAAGAACAAGGAAGATCAATATTGATGGAGTCCCCTGATATGTTAAGGAAGATCAGTTGCTGAACAAAGGCCAAAGTGGAGAAGTGAAGGGGTAAAGCTTGGGGAGAAACAGAATTAAGTTAGTCGACTAAGATAATGGGGTTAGTCGACTAAGCGATCACTGGAATCTGCATAAGAAACAGAACCAACTTAGTCAACTAAGGGAAAAATTTTAGTCGACTAAGTGCTCTCTGTCTGTTACATCCGTCAAGCCACTACAAGACAAGAAAAGGGCTAGAATCTTCCCTAAACTATTTCTAACGGTCATAAACGTCCCAACAGCCACCGGACTAACTTCTCCAACTATAAAAGGATTTTCAAATGCCAAAGAACAGGCTTCTTGACAACTTTGGCTTCACATAAAAAGACACCATCACATTCAAGCAAAGAAGAGTAGCAAAACCTGAAAATCCTTTGTACTCTTCATTAAACCTCAACGCTTATTCTTTGTATCTATATTCAGCACTTTAACTTGTACCATATAGATCAACCGTGTGATCACTAGGTATTTTCTTTTTCTATCTTTGCATTCTTAGAGTGAGTGTTTCACTCTAAGTGTTTGCATCAAGCAAGATTTGCTTGGATGCTTGTAGGTTTCAACTTAGCCTTGAAAAGTTGGGGTTGGGTTTTAGTTTAACCCGTGAAAAACTAGAGTTAAAGGTTGTGGTTGAGCCTTGAAAAACCACATTGGATTTTAGTTTAGCCCAAAAAAAAACTAGTGATAGGTTGTGGTTGAGCCTTGGAAAGCCACATTGGGTTTTAGTTGATCCCGTGAAAAACTAGTGTAAAAGTTGTGGCTAAGCCTTGGAAAAGCCATTGTAAAAGCTTGGTGGAAGCTTGTGAATTCCACCATCTAGTATTTGATTTGAAAATCCTTGGTTGGATAATCAAGGTAGTGGATGTAGGTCTTGGACCGAACCACTATAAATACCTTGTCAATTGTTTTCATTGCCTTATCTTCCTTAGTTTGAGATTAAGTCTCAATCCCACTGAAAAGAGCCGAGATAGTGCTATTCACCCTCCCCTCTAGCACCTATATTTGGGACCAACAATTGGTATCAGAGCTAGCTCTCTGAATATAAGGTCTAACACCCTTAAAGAGGATCCAAATGGCTCAACATAAATCAGTTGTAGTTGAGGGACAATCAACAAACAGACCATCTCTGTTTGATGGCTCTAATTACCCTTATTGGAGCACTAGAATGTCAATTTTCATTAGGGCCATAGATTATGAAATGTGAGATGTCATCACTAATGGTCCCTTTACTCCCTCAACTATGAATGTTGTCACAAATGAGTTAATGCCTAAGCCAAGGTCTGAATGGACCGAGGTTGAAACTAAAAAAGTGCAAACCAATTTCAAGGCAATCAACACCCTGCATTGTGCCTTAACTCCCATTGAGTTCAATAAAGTCTCAAGCTATACAACAGCTAAGCAAGTGTGGGATAAGTTAAGAATAATTCATGAAGGGACTTATCAAGTTAATGAGTCCAAAATTACTCTTTTGACCCACAACTATGAGATGTTCAAAATGGAACTTGGTGAAGACATCACCAGCATGTTTGATAGGTTCACAAACATTACAAATAAGCTTAACCAGCTAGGAAAACCTATCCTTGAGCATGAGTTTGTAAAAAGACTTCTTAGAAGTCTGTTTAAGTCTTGGAAGCCAAAGGTGATTGCCATCCGAGAAGCCAAAAACTTGAACATCATCACACTTGATGAAATTTGTGGGTCACTCCTCACACATGAGCTGGAGCTCAAGGAAGAAGAAGAAGAGGATAAAAGAGAGGCAAAGGAAAAGAAAAAGAACATAGCACTCAAAGCCAGTATCCTTAAAGATGAGTTAGAAGAACTCTCATGCAATGACAATGATGAACTTGCACTTGTTGCAAGAAGATTGAGAAAACTGATGGGAAGGAAGAATAGAAAATTTGTAAGAAAATTCTTTAAAAGGGATCAAGGTTATTCATGGAAGAAAAACAAAAATGAAAACAGTAACAAGGAAGAAGTAATCTGCTATGAATGCAAAAAACCAGGACACTACAAATCTGAATGTCCATTGCTGAAAGAAGAAACTCCAAGGAGAATCAGAAAATCGAAAAAGGCAATGGTTGCTGCAGCTTGGTCAAACAATGATTCAAGCACAAAATCAGATGAGGAAAGCTCAGAAGAAAGAGCAAACATCTGCCTGATGGCAAAGGATGATGAAACAGAGCAAACTTGTGATATATCTATGAATGATTTGCAAGATGAGTATGATGAGTTATGTGATGAATTTGAAAGCCTGTTTTTAAAGTACAGAAATCTAAAAAAAAAGGCTACATCACTTGAAAAAGATTTGGAGAAAATTAAACTTGATTTCAACTCTATTTTTGAGCAAAGAAATCTACTTCAAACTGAGCTGGAACACTCAAAAGCATATTTTGAAATCATGAGAGTAGAGCTGGAAAATAAAACTAATGCTTTACAAAAAGTTCTTAATGAAAATGCAGCTCTTAAATGTTTAAACGATGATCTTTTAAAGAAAAATTCATATAGCAAGACGAATCATCATAATACATTATCTATATGCTATCGTTGTAGAAAATATGGTCATCTATCATATGAGTGTGTCAAAAACATTTATGTGGAGAAAACTAAAAAAATCTAGGTGCCAAAAGGTTATTTTATTGACACTAACACTCAAGGACCTATTAAAGCATGGGTACCTATTAAGAAGAATTGAACCATATTTTTGTAGGTTAAGTTGCACCTAAAGGAAACATGCTCAAAGGCTCAACACATAAAGAAACAGCCATGGTACATGGATAGTGGCTGCTCTCGATACATGACAGGAGATAAAATGCTGTTTGCACAGCTGGACAAGAAAAATGGAGGCACCGTATCCTTTAGAGATAATTCAAAAGGAAGAATTCAAGGTATAGGAATGGTTGGTAAGAACTCCTGCACACAAATTAGCCATGTGTTATTTGTTCAAGGTCTAAAGCATAATCTGTTAAGCATAAGTCAGCTATGTGACAAATGATTTAAGGTTTGTTTTGATTCCAACAAATGTGAAGTGATAGACATAGGCACTAACAAGACTACCTTCATAGGAAATAGATTGAAAAACATGTATGTCATCTTCCTTGAAGATCTAGAGAAGGATAGTGAAGTGTGCCTAGTAGTCAAGGCTAAAAACAATAGCTGGTTGTGGCATAGGAGACTAGGACATTTTAGCTTGAACACCATGTCAAAACTAATTAAGAAAGATCTAGTTATTGGACTACCTAGCATTATGTTTGAGGATGATAGATTATGTGAAGCATGTCAGCTAGGAAAACAAGTCAGAACATCATTCAAAGCTAAGAATGTTGTGTCAACATCGAAACCTCTTGAAATACTCCACATGGATCTCTTTGGTCCAATTAGCACCACAAGTCTAGGTGGTAAATCTTATGGTTTAGTGATTGTTGATGATTACTCAAGATTTACTTGGGTTTATTTCCTTGCTCACAAGAATGATGCATTATTAGCTTTCATAGGATATTGCAAGAAAGTTGAGAATGAAATAGGCACATCCATTATTAAGATTAGGAGTGACCATGGAGGTGAATTTGAGAATGATGAGTTCGAGAAATATTGCAATGAAAAAGGGTTGGAACATAACTTTTCAGCACCTAGAACACCTCAGCAAAATGGAGTTATGGAAAGAAAGAATAAAACATTGAAAGAGATGGCAAGAACTATGCTTTATGAGAACAACCTCCCTAAATATTTCTGAGCTGAAGTTGTCAATACAGCAGCTTATATACTTAATAGAGTTTCAATTAGAGCAATCATGTAAAAAACTCCATATGAGCTGTACAAAGGAAGAAAACCAAACATCTCTCACCTTAGGAGCTTTGGCTGCAAATGCTTTGTGTTGAACAATGGAAAACAGCCATTAAGGAAGTTTGATGCTAAAAATGATGAAGCAATATTCTTGGGATATGCCATGAACTCAAAAGCATATAAAGTTTTCAACAAAAGGACACTAACTGTTGAAGAATCTATCCATATAGTTTTCGATGAATCAATCTATGTTGAAAAGGAAGTTCATAAGGATGATGAAGATTTTGAAAATCTAGGAAAACACATGGATGAAATGAGTCTAAATGATAGCAAGAACAATGAGGAAGACTCATCAAGAGAAGAAACTGTAGCTCTACCTCTTGAAAATCTACAAGGACAAGAAATCCAGTATAGTGACTTACCTAAGAGCTGGATATATGTGAGAGATCATCCACAAGATCAAATCATAGGAGACATATCTCATGGAGTTAAGACTAGGAAAAGAACTGGGGAAACTTGTGAATTTTCAGCTTTCATTTCTCAAATTGAACCTGAAAGCTTTGAGAAAGCTGAAAAAGAGGAAAGCTGGATTTTAGCCATGCAAGAAGAGCTGAATCAATTCGAGAGAAATAATGTATGGTCATTAGTGCCTAAGCCTTTAAATCACCCTATTGTTGGCACTAAATGGGTGTTTAGAAACAAGATTGATGAACAAGGAAATGTTGTGAGAACCAAAGCGAGATTGGTAGCAAAGAGGTATAATCAAGAAGAAGGAATAGATTATGAAGAAACCTTTGCTCCTGTAGCAAGAATAGAAGCCATAAGATTGCTAGTTGCCTTTGCTTGTCATATGAACTTTAAACTATACCAAATGGATGTGAAGAGTGCATTCTTAAATGGAATTATTCAAGAAGAAGTATATGTTGAACAGCCTACTAGTTTTGAAGATTTCGAAAAACCAGATCATGTCCTTAAGCTTCATAAAGCCTTATATGGATTGAAACAAGCTCCTAGAGCTTGGTATGAAAGGCTTTCAAAATTTCTGGTAGAAAAAGACTATGCTAGGGGCAACATTGACACCACATTGTTTATCAAGAGATACCTAAATGATCTAATCAGAGTTCAAATCTATGTTGATGACATAATATTTGGTGTTACTAATGAATCTCTTTGCAAGAACTTTGCTAAGGAAATGCAGTGAGAATTCGAAATGAGCATGATGGGAGAATTGATGTACTTTTTTGGCCTTCAAATCAAGCAATACAAAGGAGGAACCTTTGTCAGCCAAGACAGATACATTCAAGACATGTTCAAAAGGTATGACATGTTAAAATTGAAATCCATCAACACACCAATAAGTACATCTTCAAAGCTTGATGCTGATGAGAAAGGAAAAGATGTAGATCAAAGCTCTATAGAGGTATGATTGGATCTCTTCTTTACTTAACTGCAAGTAGACCAGATATTCAATTTAGTGTGTGTTTGTGTGCTAGATTTCAGTCTCAACCTAAAGAAACACACCTCACTGCTGTAAAAAGAATATTTAGATATCTCATTGAAACTCAAGGCCTAGGATTATGGTATTCAAAAGAATCACCATTCAGCCTTGTAGGATATTCAGATGTTGACTTTGCTGGAAGTAGAACTGATAGAAAGAGCACTAGTGGAACATGTTAGTTGCTAGGAAACATGCTTGTATGCTAGTCGAGCAAAAAGCAAAATTCTGGTGCCTTGTCCACTGCTGAAGCAGAATATGTGTCCCTAAGAAGTTGTTGTGCACAGGTTTTATGGATTAAGCAACAATTGAGAGACTAGGAGTTGTCCATGAATAACACACCTATATATTGTGACAACACTAGTGCTATAAATATTTCAAAGAATCCTGTGCAACACTCAAGAACCAAGCACATTGAAATTAGACATCATTTTATTAGTGATTATGTAACTAAGGGAGAAATCAATATTGAATTCATAAGCATATTGCACCAATTAGCTGATATATTCACAAAGCCCCTTAGTGAGGATAAGTTCTGTGAAATCAGAAGAAATCTAGGAATGTGTTGTTTGGAAGAGTTATAGAAAGAAGTCTGGAATAAACAGAGGAAAATAGAAGAAACTTATTTGACTAAAATGTGAAATTCAGTCAACTAAGAGTATTCTGTTTTATTAAATCAAAGAACTGATGACTGAGTAATAAAGGATTAAAGTAAGGAGATTTTGTGCCTACCGGGTGACAAAATTGAAAGGAGGAAACCTGATACAGTAAATAGTAAAAACATGAGAGGGAGTTTTGAAATTTGGGAAAATGAGGCATTAGTTAAGGGAGACACACACGGTTCCCTGAGTTAGAAACTGCCATTCACTTCCTAATTCTCTGAAAATCGACTTTCTCATCTTTATCATTCTTAGTTGCTTCCCTCTATCTTCTGAAATCAACCGAGAACCCTATTTTTGACCCCCCTGAACCCTAAGTCAAAAACATCTTCAGAAGTCACAATGGCCAAATCGACCCTTCTCAAGGATTTGCTTGCAAAGAAAAAGGGGAAGAGATTAACAGAAGAAAACCCCGAGGCTGAGCACCCAAGAAAGAGACAAAAAGGTGCAACAAGTTCTGCAACAAAAAAGACTATGAAAGGGTCCGAGAAGAAGAAACAAAAATAAAAGAAGAGGAAAACTGAGAAACTGGGAAAGAAAGGCAAAGGAGAAAAAGGTACTTCATATGGCTCTTCTATGAAATTTAGAAACAAAATTCATGAAGAGAGATTTAAGAAAATCGAAAATGCCCCTATTACATGCAGGAAGTTCATTGACTGGGAGAGTTTCAGTGAAACTCCTGAACTCCAAACAAGCCTGACAGATTATTTCAATGAACTAAGCATTAAGGAATATAGCTCCTTCAAAGACAGAACATACAGTGCTAGCTTAGTTAAAGAATTTTATGCTAGCATTGCATATAGTGAAAGGGAGCTTGATGACTTAGAGGACTATTTTGAAGATAATTTAAATGTTTTTCTGAATGGGAAGGAATTCTTAGTTACAGCCTCAGACTTGAGTAACCTGCTAGGAATAGAAGGAGAAAAAGGAGAGTATGACATGCCTGACAAGTATAATCCTGTTTCTGTGTGAGAAATTATCACTGGAAAGAAAGAGAAATTATCTTCAAAGAGCAATGCAGGACTGATTATTAGTCCATAATTTAGAATCCTGCATTACTTTGTTGCTGCTAACCTGCATGGTAAGAGTGGAAGCCTAAGCTACATCAGCCTTCAAGACCTTTGGCTGATGGAGCATGCATTCACTAGAGAAGTTCTGAACCTTGGACGGTTCATGATTGAAAGAATTAGGGCAGCTTGTAAACTGGAAAAGATTCATTTGCCCTATGGGAATGTGATCACATCCCTTGTCAAAAAGAAAGGAGTGTGGGCAAAGAGGTATGATACAGATATGGTCAAGAGTAGAGACCAACCAATTTACCTAGAAAGTCTAATCAAAATGGGATACAAAGTATATGGAGACACCTTCAACAAGACCTCTAAGATCACCTCAGTTCAGACTCAACCAGAGGCAGCCCCCACACAACCAAAAATAGCAACCTCTCCATTCTCCAATGAAGTGATGTTCAATCTGTTGATGAGAATAGATACCAAGCTCACTGATCAGGGAGCTAGGCTTGTTAAAATTGAAGAAAAAATGAATGAAATTGAAGCAAGCTTGAAAGCTAGATCTGAAATGCCAACGGGACTTGCAAATGCTGACTCCTCTACTATTGAGAGCATGGCACTAGAAGGACAAGGTGCTGAAGGATCAGCATTGCAACGATAAGGTTCTAAATTTCAAGATGCAAGCCTTGAATTTCAAGTTGAAGGATCAGCCTACCAGAGTGCAAGTCCTAGTCATCGTAACCTTGAACCAGAACCTGAAGAACCACACCAAACCACCTCAGCAAGAAAGGAAATATCTGATCAAGGAACTGAGGTAGTTGGTTTACCACTTGGTTCTCCTGAGCACCAGCCTCTACCTCAGCTTGAACATGAAGCATCCCCTCCATATTTTGAAAAAGTATCTGTTATGGGACTTTTCTATGAAATGGCCAGAGAAGAGTAAGCAGAAAAAGAGGTAACAGCAACTCAAGCTGCTCAAGCAATGACCTCAGAACAGGGAGCTGCAGAAAGAGGGAAGAAAAAAGGAAAAACAAAAACAAAAGACACAGCTCCTGCTTCTAAGACTTAACCACTTGCCATGAGATAGAAAAAGACAGCAAGAAAACCAGTTCCTCCAAGAACAAGGAAGTCTTCAAGATTGGCAGAAAAGGCAAAGTCACCTACTGCAAGCATTCCTTAAACCCCAATAGAAGTCTTTGATCAAGCAACTCCAGAAAAGGCTACAAAAACATCTCCTCAGCAGACTCCAAAAGCAACCTCTCAAGCCCCTTTGAGACCACCCTTTCCTTTTCCCTTAAATCCTTGGTGGGAACAGACTATGTCCCTTGAATCCACACCATCTCTTTCTGAAAACTAATTCTTCAGCCCTCTTCCTGATGATGACAAAAAGGGAGAGTAGTATTTACAAGGAAAAACAAAAAATCCTGAGGGTAGAGGTACGGGACATTTAGGGAGAATATCAAGAAAAACAAAAAAAAAAAAAACTAAGGGTAGAGGTACCAGACTTCTAGGGCAGATAGGTAGCAAAAACAGGACTAGGGGTATTTTTGGAACAGTTTTTCTGGTTACTGTTTTGTTGGATATCAATGCCAAAATGGCATTTAAACAATGCTTTCAATTTTAGCTGACTTTATGAATGCGTAAAATATGCTTATTGATGATTGTTTGAAATGCTTGAACTGTGAAAATGATATCTATGGGATTTTGAAGCATGGCTGGAAATTTATCTGATGACACTATGCAAAACTGCTATAATTTTATGATATTGTGCTGATGTTGAGTTATTATATTGTTAAATCATTTCTGAGACAATAATGCAAAGTAAAACATGTGCTTAAGTACATATGAATGATGATTCATAAGAGCTTAGCTGGAAAATGATGGTGCGACTGAAATCTGGAGCTAACATGATGAAATCTGGAATTTACAAGCAATTGACAGATATCTGCAAAAGTAGAAAATCTGATGAAATCTGTCAACATGTCATTTGCTCTAAAAATCTGCATATGTGAACAGCTTCTGATAAGAGCAAGTACGTACAAAGTCATTAGGAATGTAACCAAGATAAAAACTTGCTGAAAAAATGAAAGATATGCACACACTTAGAGGGAGCATGAACTTAGGGGGAGCAATCCTCATTCTCTGCAGAAGTTGAAAAAGGAACTGAATAGACACCATGCTGTTAATCAAGGGATGTTTTGTCATCATCAAAAAAGGGGAGATTCTTGACTCCATTAGTTTTTGATGATAATAAAACATTCCCATGTCATTTGTGTCTAACATTTCTAACTAAGTGTGCAGGGGAAATAACTACAAAGAAATAATATATCAATCTTCCTATCGAACACTCAAAGATGTGATTTGAATAAAGAACAAGGAAGATCAGTATTGATGGAGTCCCCTGATATGTTAAGGAAGATCAGTTGCTGAACAAAGATAATGGGGTTAGTCGACTAAACGATCACTGGAATCTGCATCAGAAACAGAACCAACTTAGTCGATCAAGGGAAAAATTTTAGTCGACTAAGTGCTCTTTGTCTGCTACATCTGCCAAGCCACTACAAAATAAAAAAAGGGCTAGAATCTTCCCTAAACTGTTTTTAGCGGTCATAAACGTCCCAACAGCCACCAGACCAGCTTCTCTAACTATAAAAGGATCTTCAAATGCCAAAGAACAGGCTTCTTGACAACTTTGGCTTTACACAAAAAGACACCATCACATTCAAGCCAAGAAGAGTAGCAAAACTTGAAAATCCTTTGTACTCTTCATTGAACCTCAACGCTTATTCTTTGTATCTATGTTTAGCACTTTAACTTGTACCATGTAGATCAACCGTGTGATCACTAGGTACTTTCTTTTTCTATCTTTGCATTCTTAGAGTGAGTGTTTCACTCTAAGTGTTTGCATCAAGCAAGGTTTGCTTGGATGCTTATAGGTTCCAACTTAGCCTTGAAAAGTTAGGGTTGGGTTCTAATTTAGCTCATGAAAAACTAGAGTTAAAAGTTGTGGTTGAGCCTTGGAAAACCACATTGGGTTTTAGTTTAGCCCGGGAAAAACTAGTGATAGGTTGTGGTTGAGCCTTGGAAAGCCACATTGGGTTTTAGTTGATCCCGTGAAAAACTAGTGTAAAGGTTGTGGCTAAGCCTTGGAAAAGCCATTGTAAAAGCTTGGTGGAAGCTTGTGAATTCCACCGTCTAGTGTTTGATTTGAAAATCCTTGGTTGGATAATCAAGATAGTGGATGTAGGTCTTGGACCGAACCACTATAAATACCTTGTCAATTGTTTTCATTACCTTATTTTCCTTAGTTTGAGATTAAGTCTCAATCCCACCGAAAAGAGCCAAGATAGTGCTATTCACCCTCCCCTCTAACACCTATATTTAGGACCAACACCCTCCGCGCCTCTTATACTAAGGTAAAATATAACGAGGTTTACTATGCGTCTCTAATAGTCCGATCCATGAAAACCCGCCCACTACAGTAAGCTAATCAAATAACCACCAAATCAATAAAATTTCGACAACATGACATGGCTAAATGATATTACCCAGCCTGTCAAGGTAAAACAAAACAGTTCATGTATTCCACACAACCACAAATCTAGCCATTCATGCCATCATATTGTCATAAGCCATCAATTCAAACCATATATCAATTACAAATCCCGCTATGCCGAAACATTCATTACAAAGCAAGGTTCGCATAACGAACAATAGCCAAAACATATATATATATATATATATAATACAAGTATATAGTCTCCACTTACTCAATTTCCAAAATCATCATTCAATTTCAAAACAATTTTTTAATCTTATTTCATTTAACCAAACACTTTAATTGTAAAACATAATAATTTACCATTTAAGTTCATTATTCTTTAAAATCATAAAAACGAGTATAAACTACTTTAGATAATTAAGATGATACTCTGTTTACTCACTATAACGGGAGTACTCCTACTCCTGGTCCTCGATTACGATATCTTTACCCTTACTAGAGGGTTCACCACTTATACATAATACACAACAAGTAATTCAATACATTTGTGCCAAACGGTTATAAAACTATTTCAGGCTTTATATGAATGCATGAAATTGAATGAGAAATGTTCGAATAATCACTTAAAGATGGTGTTCTACGTAGGTTCAATTGTTATCGGACTGAAATGGTATTCGACCTAACTCGAACTATACATTATTTAATTAGCCAAAACATCCAATTCATCATCAATATATCCCCTATTAGATTCGACCAAGGAGGGTTTGGTGAAGGACATGTAGTTTTCATGCTTATTTTTCATACCGAATATCACAAAACAACTAAAAACACCTAGGTAGCATGAAATCCAACAAAAATCATCATCAAAACCTTCCCCCCTTGATTCGGCCAACATGACTTTTTTCACAAAAATTTGGGTTTCAATCATAGAAAATGAAAAAGAAAGCTTGGGAAAGGTAAATCTTAAGCTAAAATCGCGAAATCTTACCTTAGATCGCATCTTTTTTCGATAACTGATGAATTTCTCTTGAATTTTCTTTCTCAAGGGTTGTTTCTATTCTTTCCCCCTTTTTCTTTGGCTTGCACGGTATGAAAGAGTGAATTGGGAAAGGTTTATGCTGGTTTATAAAGAAAATTACGTGTGATTGGTTCACGGTTAAAACTTAACTATTAAGCACTTTCTTACCACCACATATATTACCTTAATTATTTAAGGTATAAAAATGATAATAGGTCAAATTCATGGGCTTGACAAGTGTCATGGTGGTGTAAAATTTCAAAAATTTCAATTACGTCCTCATGGACACGTGAAATGATCGTTATGCCCTTATGTTCAGAAAAATGTCAGAATTGAAAATTTTTACTTCTCAAATTCAAATTATGTTCCAAATAGTCAAACTTGGTCAAAAATTTCATCCAATATTCCAATTTTTTTGCCCTCGGGTGGCAAAATGACCATTTTACCCCTACATTATGAAAATTCTCGATTGGACTCCAAATCAATCCTCGAACTCCGAATCACCATATTAAGACATTCTAAAGTTCAATAACTCTCAAATACATCCTAAAATCTCTATTCGGACTAGTTCGAGGCTTTAATCGACTTAATTGTAGCACTAGGCATGATACCAACTTTTAACGATTTTTTGAGGCATCCCAGTATGCAGACATGCTATCAAGTACATGAATGACATAGCAAGTATATAATAGAGCTGGGCTTGACAATTTGAGTGCTCCTTGACAAGTTCTTGAGATCATTTAACTCTCATACATTTGCCTTTACATAATTACAAGCTTAATTCTTGAAGTTATTGAAGTATGTCTATAAGCTTGTATGACTTAGTTGTATAAGTATTTATGATTCTCATTTATTAAAGTCTAATTTAAAGATTAAAAGAAATCTAGATGCACTCTTTAAAAAGGGAGTTTTGAATATCTTTTTTTGTAACACCTGACCCTAAATTGTCTGTAACATGTATTTCACATGCATTTGATAGCATGTTTGCTTATTGAATTGCCCCGGAAAACTAGTTAAATGACTATATTGCCCATAGTAATATCATTGAGTCAATTAAACCTCGAACAAGTTCAAACAAGGATTTTAAGAGTGAAATTGAGGATTTCACAGTCTAGGGATTACTCAAAACAGTGATTCGGAGTTCGAGGTTCAGTTTGGAGTCAATCAGGAAAATTGACCGATTAGGGACAAAACGATCATTTTGCCATTTAAGGACAAAATGGAGATTTTTATAAAAGATTTTGATTACATTTGAAAGAAAATAATTATATGAAATATAATATGATTATTGGAGCCTAAAATGAAATTTAGCAGTGAAAAATTGTGATTCTCGATATTTTTAGAGTATAGGGGCAAAATGGTAATTTTACTACCGAGGGACCAAATTTAATTTTTTGAAAGAATTTAGATCAAATTTGATAAATTGGAGTGTGGTATGAGTTTGAGGAGTGAAAAATATGCCTTTTGGAAATTTTTCAATTTTTGAGACAAAAATGTAATTTTTGACTTTTACGAGGGCAAAAGTGTAAATTTTAAAAATTTACTCCACCAAGACCTTGGATAGCTCTAGAAATTTTATCTAAGTTGTGGATAAGTGAGACAAATATATGGTGGAGAATGGAAATAAAATGGATGGCTAGAAAAAAGTAAACAAATAAAATATTCAAAAAAATGAATAAAATAATATTATTTTATTTGACCTTTAAAATGGAAAAATTTTTAGCCCAATTCTTCCCTAATATTCGGCTAAGCAAGGAGAGAAAGGGGGGAAAGAACACCAAGAACCCTAGGCTGAAATTTCAAAGAGAAATCAAGAAAAAAGAAGATTCAAGCTTGAAAAGAGGTAAAATTCTTGAATTTTCCTAGTGTTCTTCATTACCCAATCTTTCTTTTTCATTTTTCATGCAAATTTGACATGGGGGTATGACCACCCTACGCTGGTCGAACATGGAGGAGAGAGAATTGAGCTTGAATCTAGTTAGATAATTAGCTAGGAAGTGTTTTTGGTTAGTTTGGTAATGTGTAGAAATGAAAAATAGCAAAAACAAACAAGAAAAAATGATTTTTCACTTGAAACCCATTTATGCTGAATTTTCCAGGGGAGAAATTGCTGCTGATTTTGATGTTTATTTAGGGTATTTTGATGAATTATGATGAATTATGGATATAGGAAATTTATGGAAATTTTCAGAGTAAAATTCAGAATTTTTACCCACTAGGGGTAAAATCGTAATTTTCAGTCTAGGACTGATACCATGACCCATATTCACTGTAATTGAGCATTATGGATATAATTAAACTATTAGAAACTAAAATGGGTCAAATCAGAATTTAATTGAGAATTTTAGTAATTTAGACGTGTGCAGGCGAGTCGGTCGGACACCGTAATTTAACGACTGTTCGAACCATTTTTACTCAATTTCCAAGCATGTAGAGCCTGAAATAAATTATAATGGTTGGATACAAATAATGAAAATTTGTGTTGTGAATCATGTATAGGTGGTGGGCTCCCGAAAACAGGAAAAATACGATGTAGTGGAAATTGAAAACAGGAGTATCCTGCACTTTTGACGAGGTGAGTGGATAAATTATCGTCTTTAATATCTAGAGTGGATTTATTATGAATTTATGCTTTTAAAAGCATGATGAATTTGAAAGTATAAATATTACAATTTTCAATGAAAAGGTATTTCGATGAAATACTGTTTTTGAAATTAAATGTCAATTTTATGAAATTGAGTATATGGAGACCTATTTGATGAATTGTATTATATATACATGAATTGAAATCTGTGGCTTATGACATTGGAAAGCATGCTGGCTGAATTCTATATTATTGTGAATGACATAAATTGTCTATTGATTTTGATGACTGGATATAATTATATTGGCCATGCTATGCTACTAGACTTTATAAATTTGGTGGACTATGATTAATAAAACAATGCAGTGAGGGTTTGCCGTGGACCGCCTTTAGGAGGGGCACGGTAAAACCTGATAAATTGTTGCCTCAGTCGGAGAGGCGCGTAGGGGAACTCTCAAGGTAATGTTAAAATTCTCTTCATGCTAAACCACCATGTGAAGATGAATTTGGTCAATGCCAAGGAACAGTTGTATCTCTAAATGAAATATGTTTATAACAGCCTTGGCGGACTCGGTTATGGTGCCTTAAGCCAAGGCATCACCGAGTAAGGATTTTGGCTTAAGCCTGATTCTAAGAAAATCATAAGCCCTAATGATTTTATAATTTTGATGATAATTCATGAACTTGAACTAAATTGCTTGAATAGAATTCAAGTGTATGCTATAAAATGTGTTATTACTCAATATTTGCACTTGTCTCCATCTACTCGACTTTAGATGTCATAGATGGTAATTATCTAACTCACTAGGTTGTAAAACTCACCACCCCCTCTTTTTCCCCTTTCAAGCTCGAGATCATTGGTAAGCACTCGGAGTGCATATAGAGGCTTGATTGAAGCCATGTTTTTAGCATACAAATGTACATAGTTGTACTAGTAGGGCCCACAATGTCATTGTAAACTGATTTGTATATCTGAGTTATTTACATGTTATTATGTATAAATTTATTCTACCTTTACGTTCAGAAAACTGGATTTCGAAATTTTTGAACAAAACAAAAGACGAAAATGCTCCTACGTGGTTAATTATGCATTTCGACTGTTTTAATCTAAAATATAAATTTTATTCTCTGAAAAATGTTTCTTGAAAATTATTAACCACGAGAGAGATGGAAAACTGGTATGAGATGCCTTGAGAGGTCTCGATAGAGTACTCGGGGATTGAGTGCTTATCGGGACATCGTGGCAGTTGTCATGGGCTTGATAGGAGATTCCGGGCTGTGACATTTTTAATGATGATAAAAGAGGGAGAAAATAAATGAGAAGCAGCGCAACATAGATAAGGAGTAGCATAAGATTTGGTATAATTATCTTGTTTATCTTTTATCCTGCATTCTTTCTGCTGTTATATGGTTGTTTATGAAAAATTGTTGGCTTAGTTATGATATATGAATGATTGATACCTACTTTTATGTTTATATTCATTGTTGAATGATTATTCATAAATCTTTGCATATATGTGGTTAATGGGATAACAAATATTTATATTTTGATTAAGAAATATTGAAATTTTTGTAAGCACATATTAAGGGGGAGCATATATTAAGGGAGAGTAATCCTTCACTTGCACATATATATAAAATATAAACATAGACTTTACACTTTTAATTTAGGAATGTTTTGTCATCATAAAAAAAAAGAAAGAGAATGTTGACTCCATATATTTTTTATAACAACAAAACATTTTCATTCATTGGTGTCTAATTACATTATTTAAGTGTGCAAGAGAAATTTAAATTCTTTAACTCATTTATCTTTTGAAAGCAAGTTAAGATGCATATTTAGTTGCAAAATGGGTTAATTGGTTAAACATGCAAAGAAGAAAAAACTTTAATGAAGACATATTAGTCTTAACTAATTAAAATCGATCCTCAATCAATTAAAGCAATTCTAGGCACTATACTAAGGATAGGCCAAAAGGACTTAACTAGTTAACACAAAGTTTAATCAGTTAAGAGGGTATTGGAAACAAAATAAAAGGCTATTGATTAGTTAACCAAACTTGAAGTACCTGACAAGCGCTAAAATTCAATTTAAAATGAAATTGACTGTTGAAGGGTGCCAAATGAAGGAATTTAAATTTGAAAATATTTTAATTAGTTAACATTTATTTCAACTGATTAAAGTTGAAAGAAAAGAAGCCTTAATCGGTTAAAGGGAGGATTAACCAATTAAAGAAAGATTGCTAGTTGGAGAAGTTTGAAAATAGAATGTTCTTGATCGGTTAAAACAACTTTTAATCGGTTAACATAGTAAAGCAAACTGTCAAACAGAAAGTTTTAACCAATTAATGCTCACCTTAAATCGATTAAAGAGTCACTTTTAACAATTTGAAAAGAGTCGTTAAAAGACAAAATAATGACTATTTCTACTTTAAAATTGTTTCCAACGGCTTGAAATTGTCCTCCAAGTATAAATAGAGGTTCAAATGGTCAAAAATGGTAAAGAGAAGATATCCAAATTGGTGTTGAACTTAAAAGACCAAAAACCTTCTTTTAACACTTGTATTTCACTTCAATCCTTTGAAAAAGTATTAGAGCTTAACTTTGTACATCTTTGATTAGCTAGATGATCAAGTGTACTTCATCTTTTCTCCATTTCTTGTTTACTTGGAGTATGAGAGACACTTTAAGGGGTGGACTAAATTTCGAAAAGCTTGGAAAATCTTGTAAGGGCTTTGAGCTTGGGTTAGAAGGTCACCTTATAAAAGTTTAGTGGAAGCTATCCATTCCACTGGTTTAATGAAGTTGGGTTAAAAATCCTTGATTGGGGAAGATTAAGGTAATGGATGTCACGACCCAGAACTCCCATCGAGCCTGTAACAACCGCCACGATGTCTCGATAGGTATTCATACCCCGAATACCGACCGAAATCCCGTAAGGCTTACATATCAGTTTTCTTATCTCCTCCGTGAACAATTGTTACCAAATATCATGTTTTAAAAGCTTTTAAGCTTTTTCCAACTTAAAACGATAGAAAAATAATTTTCGTCTCACAGGGGCATTTTGGTCATTTTCCTTCCAAAATACCAAAACCAACTAAAAAGATAGTATGTGAGTGAAGAACACATATTTCATAATAAAAATAAATTTAGGTGTCTAAAATGTTCGTTTAAAGTGAAATTGTGACTATTTGAATATAATAAAGATATTCAATAAAATAATCTAATTTCTTATAAAATAATTTGTATAGAAGTATCGGTAAATAATTTTTGGGACGTAAAAGCTAAATATATTCATACATACTATAATACAGACAATCAAAGTATAAAATTTAATTTATAGTGACACGTGGGCCCATGAGTAACCAAAAGCGTCGGAAGTTGTGAACTTACAGTTTTTGATGATTCAAGTCCAATTGTTGTCATTGACAAATCCGCTAACTACGGACTATCTTGAGCCTAAAATGGATGGAAATGAGGGTGGTGAGATTATAAAATCCTAGTGAGTAATCAAACATCATCAAAAATATCTAAAGTCGAGTAAGTGGAGACAAATAAAATATCCCATCACAATACTTTTTTCATAGCTTGAAGATTCATCCCTACCCATGTAAACCATTGTATTTCATTAAATTTTCAACAAGGCTTATGAATTTCCTAAAAACCTGGCTTATGCCAAAACCTGTACTCGGGGATACCTTATACCGGGGCATCCGCTTGAGTCCGTCAAAGCTGTGAAAATTTCATAAATGCTCAAAACACAATCGTTCCTTGGCGTTGGTTAAGTCTCACTTCCACGTGGTGGTTAGGCATGAAGTGAACTCAAACCTCACCACAAGAGATACCTTACGCGCCTCTCTAATCGAGGTAAGAATTAGCCGGGTTTACCATGCCCCTCTAATAGGCTGGTCCACGGAAACTCGCCACTGTAGTATAGAATAGACCCCACCATATCAATAAAATCTCAGTCGCATGACATGGCTGACATAATATTTCCCCGCCCATCAAAGCAAATCAAATAGTTGACATACTCAACATGTCATAAAACTAGCCATTCATGCGAATATTACCATAAGCTATTCAATTAAAATCATCAATTTGTAATACGAGCAGGCAGTTTCCAATTACACTATTTTCAAAATCATCATTAATTTTAATATAATTTACAAAGTACTTTCATTTAAACACATTTGTTTATAAAACATAAAAATTTACCTTTTAAATCCATTTTCCATAAAATATCAAATTAGATAAAAACCACTTTAGATAATTAAAATGATAGTAAGGCTATTCACAGTAATAGGAGTTCGAAATGCTCTTATTCTCAATCTTCGGGTACAATCTCGGTGCCCTTACTAAATGTCTCACCACCTATCCACAACACAGTAAACAATTCACTGAATTGGTGCTAAATCGGTATAAACCAAATTAGGCTCGATATATATGCATGAAATGGGATGCAAACTACTCGGATAACCACTTAAATATGATGTTTAATCTAAGTTCAACTATGTACCTAAACAAATAGGTATTGGCCTTATTTGATTTTTCACCCGATTAATTTGCCAATACACCCAATTCAACTCCAATTAACTCCATTTCTCTTTCAATCTTCCAAATCATCAAACACTAGATAAATGTCATGAAATATCACAAAAATCATCATCACATTGTTTCTTGAAAATTCGGCCATGGTGGTGCATTCACACTACAATTTTTCCTACTTGATTTTTACACCACAAACCATTAATTCTCAACCAACTCACTTGATACAAAATCAATCCACCATCAAAACTCCACATGTAAGGTTCAGCCATGATGGGTTACCAAAGATTATGTGATTTTCTTCACTTGTTTTCATACTACACATCATTAATCGTCTAAAAACACTAACATATCTTAAAATCAAATCAATTCCAACATCAAATTCTCTCCATACCCATTCGGCTAGCCATGAACCATTATGAAAACATGTAATTAAACCATGGAAAATAAGGAGAAATGCATGGGTAATGTAGATCTCAAGCAAAAATTGAAAAATCTTACCTTTTTCCACTTGATTGCTAGAATTTCCACAATTTCTCTTGAATTTTGTCTTAGCTAGGGTTTGTTTTCTCTTTTTTTTCTTTTCCTCTTGCTCGGCCGAATGTGGGAGGTGAAATGGGGAAGATATGGGCTGATTTTTCAAGTTTAATATTAAAGAAGTCAAAGCTTGACACGTGTCACACTATCATTGGCCCATAATTTAAATAATTATCTTTTAAACCTTATTTCTCCACCACATAAATTGTCATATTTATCCATACCCATAATGAATAAAATCCTTGGTTTTGATAAGTGTTGGGTGATGAAAATTACAATTTTACCCCCGAGGTGACAAAATTACCATTTTGCCCCTATGTTCCAAAAAATATCGAAATTAAAAATTTTCACTTCTAAACTTCAAATTATACTCCAAATGATCAATCTTAGTCAAATGTGGTCAAAATCGTTTCTAAAAATTCCCATTTTATCCTCGAGTGGGAAAATGACCATTTTACCCCTTAGGTAGTCAATATTTCAAATTGACTCCAAATCAGTCTTTGAACTCCGAATCACAATTTTAAGTTATTCCTAGACTTTAAAATTCTCAATTTCATCTTAAAATCTTCATTTGAACTTGTTCGAGGCTTGAATCAACTTAGTTATACCTCTAGTTACAATACCGACTTTTGTCGATTTTTCGGTGCTTTCCAAGTATGCAAACATGTTGTCCATCACATGTGAGACATGGCAAGTATTTCAGGGCTAGGCTTGACAATGGATGCAGGTCAAAGGGATCGAACCACTATAAATATTTATATTTTGTCTACTTTTCTTTACCCTCTCTTTACTTAGTGATTTTCTACAATTACAAATTTTAAACTCTCTTTTTCAAAATCCTTCAAAAGTTTTTCAACCTTAAAAGTTTCCTTTAAATTTTTTAAAAGTGTTATTTACCTCATTTTGACACTCCATTGGGACCAACAAGGATTTGAAACACATAAACGAATATGTTTAATAATCGTGTAATATAACATGACATGGCTAATACGTTTATTAAACGTGCCAGGTTAAATTTTATATTACGTGATATAGACACCTCATTTTGTTCGAGGTGTCTCACTAAAATAAAATAATAATAATAATAATTTTTTTAAAAAAAGAAAAGATCATGATAAAGCTAAAGTTATAAAATAATTGAAATTAATTTTTCTTTGAAATTAAAAAAATTGAAAATAATAAGATTAAGATCTAATCTAACAAGTTTTGAAATTCGATTTTTAAAGAGGAAGAAAGTTCTAATCTAAGATCAACACAAAAATGGATAGCTATAAATAGCCCTGTTCATCAACCTAAATGAGGACGTGGGAAAAAAATGAAAAAAAAGAGGGAAAACGACATAAATGAGGAAGGGATGAGAAAAGAGATCTTGTGATTTTTTTATGGTGAAATTTTAGTTTTAGGTTTTGGGAAATCTAAAGGTTTCATTCTAAGGGAAGAAGAGAAAGAAAAAAAAGATTGAGAAAGAGGAATAAGCGATTGTTGATAAAGAATATAGCCAAATAGGAAGCTTTTTGATCGATTTTAGGGAGAGAACGAGAGATAAAGAGTGAAAGTAGTGAACAAAAGAAAAAAAGAAAAAGAAGAAGTGAAAGAGTGAAAACGACATACAAGAAAGAAAGGAAGAGAAGAAGTCAAATAGGGTTTGACCTAATTCAAATCCAACATAAAGCCCGTTGCAAGCTTGACTAGGGGCCCAATTAGTGTTTTGGGTCTTAGAAATAGACTTAGTCTATATAAAAGGTATGGGCTTCTTATTTACTTTTTTTTTTTATTTTTGTTCATTATTTTAATAATTTATTAAATACAAAAAATATGAATAAATAGTTAAGGGTTTCTCATTTACCTTTTTTTTGTTTTTTTTATTTTTTATTTTTAGTATTAATGAAATATATAAAGTTTTTTAGGTTATAATTATCCTAGATTGATTTTTAGTCATAATAGTTTGGAAGAGAAAAAAACAAAATAAACCACTTAAAATTCTACAATACATACATAATGCTGTATAATTATTTAAAAATGAATATTTTAAATGAATATTTTAAATGAAAATTTTAAAGAAAGCTATGAATAGTAATTTTCTTAAGTTTTTCAAAGTAAGAATAATTATGAGACCTTGTGTGAGACCCTATCAAATTTGTTAAAAGCCGGTATTGTACCTAGTGGTATAATTAAGTTAAATCGAACCTTGAACTAGCTCAAATAGAAATTCTAAGAGGAATTTGAAAATTTTGAAACCCACAGAATGGCTTAGAATAGTGATTCAGAGTTTAAGGTCCAGTTTGGAGTCAATTGGGAAAATTGACTGGTTAGGGACAAAACGATCATTTTACCATTTGATGATAAAATGGAGATTTTTAGCCAAGATTTGATCACATTGGACCAAGAATAATTATATGAAATATAATTATGATTATTGGAGTATAAAATGATGTTTAGCAGTGAAAAATTGTGATTTCTGATATTTTTGGAGCACAAGGGTAAAATAGTAATTTTACCACTAGAGAACTAAACGGGAACTTTTTAAAAATATTTTTGCCCCATTTGGTTAATATTGATCAATATCAGTGTTATTTGAGATTAGAAAGTGAAAATAATGTGATTACGGTACATTTCGAAGTATAGGGGCAAAAATCGTAATTTTACCATCCCGGGGGCAAAACCATAATTTTCCACCACCAGAACATATTTTTCCAGCCATGGTAGTCTTTTGATCATATCTTGACTTTGACTAATCAAGTGGTGGAAAAGAATTGAAAGAAAAAGTAAAAAAAAGTCAAAAAATGGGCCAATGGCATTATGCCATGTGGCAAGTTAGTTTATTTTATTATTAAAGCTTAAAAATCAGCCATTTCAACCCATTTTCTCTCTCTAAATTCGGCACACACCAGATTCAAGGGAAAGGAAAGGAGAACAAAGGGAAAAAACAAGAAAACCTAGCCAAAAATTCAAGAAAAAGTGTGATTTCAAGGAAAAATCAAGTGAAAAAGTTAATAATTCTTCACTCGTGCTTATGATCTACAATACCTATGCTTTTGTTCTTGATTTCCATGGTTGAATATTGAGATATCATGATGAACTCAATTCTGAAAAATGGGTATCGATGAGGATTTAATGTTGGATTGACTTGATTCTAGACTATGTTAGTGTTTAGAGATAAGTTAGCATGTTTGTAAGCAAAACCGTAAGAAAAAACTTGATTTTCCCCATAAATCTTTCAAGGCCGAATATCATGGGTTATGTTTGGAAAATGAAATGATTTCATTTGAAATGAAATGAATTGGAAAAATGAAGAATTTAGAGAAAAAAGAATGATTAGGAAACATTACGGTGTAAGTGCACCGTAATGACTGAATTTTTATCTGAAGAAATTGAAGGGTTTAAATGCTGAAATTTAGTTATTAGAAATGTGTATAGTCAATTAAGATATTAGAGGAGAAATGGATTAATTTGGAGATGATTTGGATATAATTTTCAATTAATCGGGTGAACGGTCGAATTTAATCGATACCGCGTTTCAGTGATAATCGGGCACATTTTTGCATTTGCATATCATGCATTAGCAATTTAAATTAGTTTATATTAGCTTAGGGGCAATATAGTAAATTCTTTAATTTATTCTGTGTTAAGGTGGTGAGATGTCTAAAAAAGGTAAGGGAATTGCGCTTGAGGACTATTAATCCGAGTGCACCTGAAATCTAGATTTTCGACATTGTGAGTGAATTTGCATTTCAAATTATTTTGGAAAATGTACGCGTATCAAAATGGATAATCTGAATGATTTTATCCGAATTTCTAAAAATACGTGCCTAGAAACAAGCCTTTGATAAAAATGTTTTGATGTGTGAATTGTGATATGCATAAAGGCATGAATTCATGTGCTCTATAATATGCTACTATATATATGTGTTGACGTGTGATATGTATTGACCAATAATATTGTGTGATAATTATAACCGTACATGTGCACGATGTGGGGAGCATATGTCGGTGATGATGGGTGTAGAGATATGGAGAGTGATATTGTTTATGCACGATGTGGGGGGATGAACACAATAACTCCAGCTATGTGCGCGATGTGGGGGTTGCACATGAGCTGGTGAGATTGAGTGATATTGTTTGTGCACGATGTGGGGGGATGCACACGATAACTCCAGCTATGTGCACGATGTGGGGGTTGCACATGAGCTGGTGAGATAGTGGGATATTGTATTCATCTGTGTGCATATGTATGAAATTGAATACTCCTTCGTTGTAAATTAATTTGAGTTGAGGGAAGGGGTTTGATAATAAATTAGATCAAAAATGTTTTGTTCCAAATGTGTGCATCATGGTTTAAAATTCTTCTTGGATATTATTATTTGTTTCCACCTAATGTTCACTCACTGAGTATTGTACTCACCGTTTTCAAAAATTCATGTTTTCAGATCAGGAGATTGTAGAATCTTAGATCGCGGGATCACTGTAGTTCGTCTCCTGTTAGGTGTCCAGCATTCAATAGTTGTCACGACCCGGAACCACCCTCGAGTCCATGACAACCGTCGCGATGTCCCGATATGCACTCTTCCCCCGAGTACCATATCGAGACCTCGCAAGGCTCTCATACCAGTCTTTCCAACTCCTCTGTGAGTTTCTATTTATTAATTTCATACTTTAAAACATTTCGTCCAATTTTTGATCCAAACAGAGAAAAAGACGAAATTTACTACATAGAGGTGTTTCGGTCATTTTTCGTCGAAAATTTCGAAATTTAGAAAAAATGTTACTTAGCGTAAAAATATCATAATTTGTAGTCAGAATTGAAATCGGATATCTAAAACATGAAATTTGAGGAATAAAATAATAATATTCCATAAAATAAAATATTTTCTTATAAAATAATTTTTATATAGATATCTGGATATAATTTTTATAGTGTAAAAATAAAATATATTATTACATACAGTAACACAGTTAACTGAAGCATAAAATTTAATTTACAATACTGAGTGGGCCTGTAATAGAGAAATACAGTCTAAGAAATGAACCTGTGCACTGAAAGTTATCACTCTAAACCTTTTCCTCAACAAAATCCTCTATCTACAACTGTCTGTGAGCCTGAAATGGAAAAATTGAGGGGGTGAGTTTTACAGCCCAGTGAGTGAGATAACTACCATCCACGACATTTAAAGTCGAGTAGATGGAGACAATATATATAAAAATGCCATATCACCAAATAATTTATGACACCCATTTTAGTAAAATCATGCCAAATAATTTCATTAATTCAAACACAAGGCTTATGATTGATTTCGTAAAAACTAGACTTTGACCAAATCTTATACTCGTGAACACTTGATCAAAGTGTCCCATCGAGTCCACTAAGGCTGTTTCAATTTATATCATAATAGAAAAATACAGTCATTCCTTGGCGTTGGCTTAATTCACTCTCATGTGGGGTTAGACATGGAGTGAATTCTATGTGTATCTCGGGAGTTATCCTACGCGCCTCTCTAACCGAGATTATATAATTCTTAAGTTTACCGTGCTCCTCCTAAAGGTAGTCCGTGGAAACCCGCCACTGCAGCGACTAATTAACCCACCATATTACTAAAAATTCCGCGGCATAACTAGGTAATTTTTATACTAGCCAACCTACACGGCAAACATCAATTTATACAATTTTAAACACAAGAAACCAGCCAAGCATGCTCACCAAAATCATAAGCCATAATTTCAATTTTTTTATATATGAACACAAATTTAACCTGGTCTCCACATACTCAGTGTTATTAAATCAATTTTTTGATTTAAAAATTATTTATGAAATTCAATTTATTTTAATAGCACACAACCAGATAAAATTATTTCAGATATTGAAAACGGTAAATTATCCACTCATAGGTTTCAAGAGTCTAGAATACTCCTAGTCTCTGTCGTCCGACATTATTTGTTTGCCTTTGTCAGATGGCTCACCACCTACGCGTTACGCATGGCACGAATTTCAATAAATCAAATCAATTAAATATAATTGATTTCAGGCTCTATAATTTCTATATGAATGCATGAAATGCAATGTAAGCTGTCCGAATAACCGTCTAAACACAATTTTCGGCCTAATTCGCCTACACGCGATTAAATTGGCTACAATCTCCAATTTAATTCTGAATTCATTTTTTTTTCAATTTCTATACTCTAATTATACTTAATTTGCCTTAGTGACTGCGAATGTGATGCCAATTTGCAATCTGAAACACTTAGTGCACCAGTCTGCACTTTAGGTAAAAATTTCAATTTTTGCACCAAAATTTCCCATAATTTTTCTACACTCATAATTCATCAAAATTCATTTAATTTCCATGAAATCTCATCATTTTCAGTAGCAAATTCACTCCTGGAAAATTCGGCATCAATGGGTTTAATGGGGGAAAATCCTATTTCTTGCTTATTTTTGCCATTTTTCATTTCCATGTTTAACTAAACTTCCTAAACACCTTAATTCAAGCTAAAATTCAACCAAAATATTGCTCAAATCTGCCCATGGAGATTCGGTCAGCATAGTGTTCATTGGGCAAGCATGAATTTCATGCATGGAAAATGGAAAGAAAAGAATGGGTAAGCTAGATCACTAAGAAAATTAAAAATTTTTACCTTTTTCAAGTTTGATTACTTGAATCTTTGCACTTCCCCTTTGAAAAATCAGCCTAGGGTTCTTAGTTCTTCTCCTTTCTTTTTTTTCCTTTGATGGCAGGCCAATTTGGAGTTCTTTGGCTGAATTTTATGGCTTTATATTACTTAAATAATTAAATAATCAATTTATTCACATGTTAAACTACTTTTTTATTATTTTATTATTATTTGTTTTCCTTTTTGAATTTCTTTTCAGCCACAATATTCCAGCACTTATCCTTTAATTTCCTTAAGCTTCTAGAAAATTTTAAAAGATTTTTATAGCGTACTTTTTGCAAAATTACACTTTTACCCTCGAAAAAGTACAAAATTACATTTTTACCCCAAAAATTGAAAAATTACCACAAGACATATTTTTCACTCCTAAAACTCATACCACACTCCAATCTATCAAATTTGATCTAAATTCTCTCGAAAAATTAAATTTGGTCCTCCAATGGTAAAATTACCATTTTACCCTTATTCTCCAAAATGTACCGAAATTGCATTTCCTTTCCACTTTTCAACCTCAAATTATATTTTAACTAGTCTAAATAATCAATCTAAATCAAATGGGATCAAAATCTTCTTTAAAATTTCTCGTTTTGACCTTTAGTGGCAAAATTACTATTTTACCCTTGTGTCCCAAAAATACCAAGAATTACATTTTTTTACTGCTAAACTTCATTTTATACTCCAATAATCATATTATATTTCATATAATTATTCTTGGTCATTTAAAATCAAAATCTTTATTAAAAATCCCTATTTTGTCTTAAAATTGAAAAATGACCGTTTTGTCCCTAATCGGTCAATTTTCCCGATTAACTCCAAACTGAACCTCGAACTCCGAATCACTGTTTTAAGAAATCCCTGGAGTGTGAAATTCTCAATTTCACCTTAAAATCCTTGTTTGAACTTGTTCGAGGCTTACTCGACTTATCGACACCACTAAGGGCAATATCGTCATTTAACTAGTTTTATGGGAAAATTCAATATGCTACATGCTATCCAATGCATGTGAATGACATATTAAAGATAACACAAGGTCGGGCTTTACAGCACTACCCCCCTTAAAATAAAATTTTGACCTCAAAATTTAACTTGTCTCCGAGAAAAGGTGAGGGTATTGTTTCCTCATTTGGTGTTCAGCCTCCCATGTCATCTCTTCCATCCGAGCATTGCTCCATAAAACTTTGACCATCGGAATGCTCTTTTTCCTGAGCATTCGATCCTTCCGATCTAAAATACGTACTGGTTGCACTTCAAACTTCAAATCTTCATGCAACTCGATAGGAGGTGTCTCGATAATATGTGAGGGATCGGGTACATACTTCTTCAACATTGAAACATGAAAGACGTTGTGGATTCAATCTAACTCTGGAGGTAGTTCTAATCTATACACCATTGGACCAATTCTTTCATTGATACAGAATGGCCCAATATACCTCGGGTTGAGCTTTCCTCGTTTCGCAAATCAGATTACACCTTTCAATATCCATTTAAAATACCACAATTTAATATCATATTAAAATAAGATAAGATTTAATATCTTAATTCACCCAAATAATTACCTTTCCATGGAAAAACTTTTGAAAAAACTCTATCGCCAACATCAAATTCCAAGTCCTTCTTCCGCTTATCAGCATAACTTTTCTGTCTATCTTGGGCTACCTTTAATCGCTCTCGTATAATCTTGACTTTGTCATTTAGCAAGTCGATCAATTCCACATTAACTAGTTTTCTTTCACCTATTTCACCCCAGCAAATTGGAGTACGACATTTCCTTCCATACAAAGCTTCATACAGTGCCATACCGATACTAGCCTGGAAGCTGTTGTTGTAAGCAAACTCCGCTAATGGCAAGTGTCTATCCCAACTCCCAATGAAATCCATGACACAAGCTCATAACATATCTTCTAAGGTCTGAATGGTCCTCTTTGACTGACCATCCGTCTGTGGGTGAAAAGCAGTACTGAATCTCAAATTGGTTCCGAGAGCTTTTTGGAACTTCGGCCAGAATCGAGAAGTAAACCGAAGATCTTGATCTGACACTATGGAAACTGGAACTCCATGTGGCCTCACTATCTCATCGATATAGAGTTTCGCCAACTTCTCTGTGGAATATGTACTATGAATTGTTAGGAAATGAGCGGACTTAGTTAATCGATCCACGATCACCCAAATGACATCTTTTCCACTCTGCGTCCACGGCAATCCCATCACAAAATCCATAGTTACATGCTCCCATTTCCATTCAGGAACATGTAAGGACTGAAGAGTACCTGCTAGCCTTTAATGTTCCGCTTTAACCTGTTGACACACGAGACATTTGGCTACGAACTCCACTATGTCTCGCTTCATACTCGGCCACCAATAATTCTCTTTGATGGTTCTATACATCTTGGTGCTTCCGAGATGTAAGGCGTAAGTAGATGAATGAGCTTCTTCCATTACAGCCTACCTTAATTGATTCTTCTTAGGTACATAGACCCGATTTCTAAGCATCAATATGTTATCATCCCCGAATCTGAATTCACTAATCTCTCCATCATGCAACCCTGAAATTTCCTTTCTTAATTCATCATCAGACCCTTGAGATTCCTTGATCTGATCAAGCAATGTGGGTCTCATAATAAAACTAGCCAATAAGGATCTATCCTCACCATTCTTTAATTGGACCCCTAGAGAATCTCTAATAATATTGGAAAGTAATGACTCTGAAGTATAGCTAAAGACGATGAAGACTTACGACTTAAGGCATCAGCTACCACATTTGCCTTTCCCGAGTGATATTCGATCACCAAGTCGTAATCTTTTGTCAACTCCAACCACCGTCTTTGTCTCAAATTAAGCTCATTCTGAGTGAGCAGATATTTCAAACTCTTATGATCTATAAATATACGACATCGCTCACCATATAAATAATGCCCCCAAATTTTCAGTGTGAATACTACCGATGCTAACTCCAAATCATGGATAGGGTAATTTACCTCATGCTTTTTCAGTTGCCGGGAATCATAGGCTATCACTTTCTCATCTTGCATCAGTACACACCCTAATCCCATCTCAGAGGCATCACTATATACTACGAACTCCTTTCCATTAACAAGAAGTATTAGAACGAGAGCAGTGGTTAACCGGTTTTTCAACTCTTGAAACCGACTTTCACAGAGATCATCCCACACAAACTTAACTCCCTTACCAGTCAGGCGAGTCAGTGGTGCAGCTATTAGTGAAAATCCCTGTACAAATCTCCGATAATAACCAGCTAAACCCAGAAAACTACGAATCTCGGTTACCATCCGCGGTTGCTCCCATTGCACAATTGCCTCAATCTTCTTGCGATCAACATAAATTCTAGCTCCAGACACTACATGACCCAAGAAAACTACTTCCTTTAACTAGAACTCACACTTTGAGAATTTGGTATAAAGTTGTTGGTTTCGTAAAGTCTGTAGCATTGTACGTAAGTGGGCAACGTGATCATCATCATTCCTCGAATAAACCGGGATGTTATCGATGAATACTATCACAAATTTATCCAAGTATGGATGAAACACCTTATTTATTAGATCCATAAATGCTACCGGGGCATTAGTCAAATCAAATGGCATAACCAGAAACTCATAATGCCCATACCTCGTCCTGAATGCAGTCTTGGGTACATCCTGTTCCTTAATCTTCAACTGATACTACCCAGACATCAAATCAATCTTGGAGAATACCATAGCACCTCGCAACTGATCAAACAAATCATCAATCCTGGACAGAGGATACTTATTCTTGATGGTCATTCGGTTAAGTTGATGATAATCGATACACAATCGAAGAGTACCATCTTTTTTCTTAACAAATAAAATCGATGCTCCCTAAGGTGAAATACTAGGACGAACGAAACCCTTATCTACCAGGTCTTGCAACTAAACTTTCAGTTCCTTCAGTTCTACCAGAGCCATTCTGTACGAGGGAATAGAAATAGGTGCGGTACCCGGGAGTAAGTCAATAGGGAACTCAAGCTCTCTGTCTGAAGGTAGTCCTGATAACTCATTAGGAAACACATCCAGAAACTCACTCATTATTAGGACATCTTCTAGCTTAAGTTCCCCTATTGTAGAATCAACCACGTAAACCAAGTAAGATGGATACCTTTTATGCACCATTTTCAATGCCTTAATCGTCGAGATTACATAAAACGGTAATACTCGACGTTCCCCTACAAATATCACCTTTGCTCCCTCAGAAGTCCGAAGCACTACATTTTTTCGAAAATAATCTACGTTCGCCTGATGTGTACTCAACCAATCCATACCCAAGATCAAATCAAAGTCCTGGATCTCTAAAGGAATTAAGTTACCCCTAAACTCTTCCTCACCAACTCTTATTCCACAATCTCTATATTATGTGTTTCTGATTAGGTGTTCGCCTAGAGGAGTGTGTACTACAATTTCTTCCTCTAACGGTGACAGGTTTCTGTCCGAACATGATGCAAATGTTATGCTCACATATGATCTATCTAAGCCAAAATCTATTAAAACATAAGCATCTTTATCAAATAGAAACATAATGCATGTTACTACTCCAAGTCGAATTCAGGCTTCTTCCTCTGTCACAGCAAAAACTCGAGTGGAAGTCTGAGCCTGCGGTCTGGTAGGTGGATGTATTGGGTTATTACTCCCCACTCTTGACCGTATCACTAGACCCTGTCTAGGTTGGGACCCAAAAGAATCTCTCTTTTGCAAGTTAGAGCGAGCTGAGGGAGAAGAAGCAGCTACTGCAGTCCGTCTCAACTGCGGACAATCCCTCCTTATATGCCCTTGTTGGTCGCACTGAAAGCATCGTAAGGGCTCTCTACACTGTCCAACATGAAACCCCCCGCAGTTGCAGTATCTATCAACTCCTCTCGAAGTCTTCCCTAGAGCACTCATCATTGGCTTACTGAATCTGGAAGATCTCGGTTTTGACTATTGAGATGGAGGCCTAGTGGATGCGACTGATGCAAAGGTAGTACTCCCCGCAGTAAATGTCGAATCCTTGCCTCTCTTGGATGACTGACCGAAAAATGCAGGCGAATTCCTTCTCTTAATGAACTTAGCTCGAATAAATCTATTCTCGGTGGAAAGTCTCTCAGCTCATAGAGCCATCTGTATCATTTCCTTATATGACTCATTGCCTAATCTTGCCTAGTCCTCACCAATTCAGGTACATATGTCGTCAGCTCACTAAAACGAGCCTCGTACTCCTTGATCGTTGAATTCCCTTGTTTTAGACTTAGGAATTCTCTTTTCTTCTCCTTCTAGTGGAAGGGTGTGTAATACTGACCGTCTAATTCGAGTAAGAAATCTGTCCAAGTCAGTGGTGCAGTAGAATGTGACTTCACTAAACCCCACCACATACGAGCTTTCTTCTTGAGTAATTGGGTGGCCACTTTTAGTTTTATCCCATCATCTATTCGCATATCGGTGAGTGTTTCTGATACTTGAGCAATCCAATCCTTGGCAGTGGTTGGGTCCAAGTCACCCGCAAAAGGAATACAACCCAACTGCCTAGCTTCCTTGAGTCTCTCAGAAATAGAAACATTAGGTACCGAAGTCAGAACAGGAGGTGGTGGTGGTGGCACTGGAGGTGCTGTCGGAGGAATAACAAGTGGGACTGGACCAGCTTGAGCCTAACCCGTAATAGCGGTAAGAAAAGCTACTAATGCTTGGGCTGTCTCTGGAGACATGGCAGGGACACCAGGAGTAGTAGTAGGTGGTGGAGGAACATCAGCCTGCTCAGCAGCAGGTGCTGCTCTGAAAGAGGATACAGCCGACTCCCTTTCTACGAGATTTGGTTGATTACGTCTCGGACGACCTCTTCCCCTCCCTACGACTCTCGAGAGAGGTGGACGCCCACGTCGAGGAGGCATACTTCTCTACAAGAAAGAACGGAACAAGTCTAACTGACTTAATATTCTATATGCAACTACATGTAACTGACTTATCTCGACCGGGCCACACTATCATTTTAAATTCCTTTTAAACAACTTTCAAAACCACAAGCCTTAAAATCAAAAGCTTTTAAAAAAAAAACTAAAGCTCTGATACCAATAGAATTGTCACGACTCGGAACCACCCTTGAGTCCGTGACAATCGTCGCGATGTCTCGATATGTACTTTTCCCTCGAGTACCATATCGAGACCTCGCAAGGCTTTCATACCAGTCTTTCTAACTCCTTTGTGAGTTTCTATTTATTAATTTCATACTTTAAAACATTTCGTCCAATTTTTGATCCAAATAGAGAAAAAGATAAAATTTACTACACAAGGGCGTTTCGGTCATTTTTTGTCAAAAATTTCAAAATTTAGAAAAAATGTTACTTACGCGTAAAGATATCATAATTTGCATTCAAAATTGAAATCGGATATCTAAAACATGAAATTTGAGTAAAATTACATCTAATGGAATAAAATAATAATATTTCAAAAATAAAATATTTTCTTATAAAATAATTTTTATATAGATATCCGAATATAATTTTTACAGCGTAAAAATAAAATATATTATTACATACAGTAACACAGTTAACTGAAGTATAAAACTTAATTTACAATGCTGAGTGGGCCCGTAATAAAGAAATACAGTCTAAGAAATGAACCTGTGCACTGAAAGTTATCACTCTAAACCTTCTCCTCAACAAAATCCTCTATCTACAACTGTCTGTGAGCCTGAAATGGAGAAATTGAAGGGGCGACTTTTACAACCCAGTGAGTTAGATAACTACCATCCACGACATCTAAAGTCGAGTAGATGGAGACAATATATATAAAAATGCCATATCACCAAATAATTTATAACACCCAGTTTAGTAAAATCATGCCAAATAATTTCATTAATTCAAACACAAGGCTTATGATTGATTTCGTAAAAACTAGGCTTTGACCAAATCTTATACTCGTGAACACTTGATCAGAGTGTCCCATCGAGTCCGCCAAGGCTGTTACAATTTATATCATAATTGAAAAATACAGCCATTCCTTAGCGTTGGCCTAATTCACTCTCACGTAGGGTTAGACATGGAGTGAATTCTCTGTGTATCTCGAGAGTTATCCTACGCGCCTCTCTAACCGAGATTATATAATTCTTGAGTTTATCGTGCTCTTCCTAAAGGCAGTCCACGAAAATCCGCCATTGCAACGACTAATTAACCCACCATATTACTAAAAATTTCACGGCATAACCAGGCAATTTTTATACTAGCCAACCTACACGGCAAATATCAATTTATACAATTTTAAACACAATAAACCAGCCAAGCATGCTCACCAAAATCATAAGCCATAATTTCAATTTTTTTATATATAAACACAAATTTAACCTGGTCTCCACATACTCAGTGTTATTAAATCGATTTTTGATTTAAAAATTATTTATGAAATTCAATTTATTTTAATAGCACACAACCAGATAAAATTATTTCAGATATTGAAAATGGTAAATTATCCATTCACAGGTTTCAGGAGTCTAGAATACTCCTAGTCTCTATCGTCCGACACTATTTCTTTGCCTTTGTCGGATGGCTCACCACCTACGCGTTACGCGTGGCACGAATTTCAATAAATCAAATCAATTAATTATAATTGATTTCAGGCTCTATAATTTCTATATGAATGCATGAAATGCAATGTAAACTGTCCGACTAACCGTCTAAACACGGTTTTCGGCCTAATTCGCCTACACGCGATTAAAATGGCTACAATCTCCAATTTAATTCCGAATTCATTTTTTTTCAATTTCTATATTCTAATTATACTTAATTTGCATTAGTGACTGCGAATGTGATGCCAATTTGCAATCCAAAACACTCAGTGCACCAGTCTGCACTTTAGGTAAAAATTTTAATTTTTGCACCAAAATTTCTCATAATTTTTCTACACTCATAATTCATCAAAATTCATTTAATTTCCATGAAATCTCATCATTTTCAGTAGCAAATTCACTCCTGAAAAATTCAACATCAATGAGTTTAATGGGGTAAAATCCTATTTCTTGCTTATTTTTGCCATTTTTCAGTTCTATGTTTAAGTAAACTTCCTAAACACCTTAATTCAAGCTAAAATTCAACCAAAATATTGCTCAAATCTGCCCATGGAGATTCGGTCAGCATAGTGTTCATTGGGCAAGCATGAATTTCATGCCTGGAAAATGGAAAAAAAAGAATGGGTAAGCTAGATCACAAAGAAAATTAAAAATTTTTACCTTTTTCAAGTTTGATTACTTGAATCTTTGCACTTCCCCTTTGAAAAATCAGCCTAGGGTTCTTAGTTCTTCTCCTTTCTTTTTTTTCCTTTGATGGTTGGCCAATTTGGGGCTGTTTGGCTGAATTTTATGGCTTTATATTACTTAAATAATTAAATAATCAATTTATTCACATGTTAAACTACTTTTTCATTATTTTATTATTATTTGTTTTCCTTTTTGAATTTCTTTTCAGCCACAATATTCCAGCACTTATCCTTTAATTTCTTGAAGCTTCTAGAAAATTTTCAAAGATTTTTATAGTGTAATTTTTATAAAATTACACTTTTGCCCCCGAAAAAGTACAAAATTACATTTTTGCCCCAAAAATTGAAAAATTACCACAAGGCATATTTTTCACTCTTAAAACTCATACCACACTCCAATTTATCAAATTTGATCTAAATTCTCTTGAAAAATTAAATTTGGTCCTCCGATGGTAAAATTACCATTTTGCCTCTATTCTCCAAAATGTACCGAAATTGCATTTCTTTTCCACTTTTCAACCTCAAATTATGTTTTACCTAGTCTAAATAATTAATCTAAATCAAATGAGGTTAAAATCTTCTTTAAAATTTCTCGTTTTAACCTTTAGTGGCAAAATTACTATTTTACCCTTATGTCTCAAAAATATCGAGAATTACACTTTTTCACTGCTAAATTTCATTTTATGCTCCAATAATCATATTACATTTCATATAATTATTCTTGGTCATTTAAAATCAAAATCTTTATTAAAAATCCCTATTTTATCTTAAAATTGAAAAATGACCGTTTTGTCCTTAATCGGTCAATTTTCCTGATTAACTCCAAACTGAACCTTGAACTCCGAATCACTGTTTTAAGAAATCCCTGGATTGTAAAATTCTCAATTTCACCTTAAAATCCTTGTTTGAACTTGTTCGAGGCTTACTCAACTTATCGACACCACTAAAGACAATATCGTCATTTAACTAGTTTTTTAGGGAAATTCAATATGCTACATGCTATCCAATGCATGTGAATGACATATTAAAGATAACACAGCGTTGGGTTTTACAATAATTGTCCGTTTTTATTGTAAATGTCTCCGCTGGAAGTCATGGGTCCTTTTGTATTGTGAATACGCTCAAACAATGTAAATATGAGTGTGCAATGTAAATTGCTAAATACATGATTGGTATAGTGCATGTATATTATTATCAATAATGCCATTGTGTTTTGGCTATATTCACACCCGGGAAAAATTGTGTTTGTATGCATGATATGATAATATTTGTTAAGCAAGAATAAATGGATAGGCTTGCTTGGGCTTAGTGAGCTATGCTCATTGAGCTCATGTGCCGGTCATGGCCCGGGAAATTGGGTCGTGACACCATGCCATAGGTATTGGCTGGTAATCTCATAATTAATTTTTGTAAAAGAGATTTATTTATAAATAATTATTATAGACTTAAAAAATAATAAAAAATAAATATTCAAAATTTTAGCAAATTAAATTATAATATTAAATAAATATAAGTGAGTTCATTGATGATGAAATCTCAAGAAAATTGTAATTAAGTAACAATTTCGAGAGAATTTCTAGGCGAGAAAATCTTCTAAGATTTTGCCTAAGGTATCGAAAAATTTTAGAAAGTTTTCAATACAAAGAGTTGCATGATAATAATAATAAAAAAATAATAATAAAAGTTAAATAAAAGAATTTATAAATAACAAAATCATAAATAAGTAAAAGTTCTTTTATGATGAAATTTTGAAAAGGTTAGGTGAGATTTTTCTTGATTTTTGCCATAAGTATTGGAGTATTCAAGAAACATTTTGATATCAAAGGATTTTTATTATTAGATAAAGTAATGGTTAAGGAAAATTAATTTGAATATCAAAATAAAGGTCACTTATTAAGGCTAAAAAAGATAACACATAGTTAATTAGGTATCGTTTTAAATAGGCATTGTGATGGTGCTAATACCTTTGTGAGACCCTGTTAAGCTCGATTAAAAGACGGTATTGTACCGAGTGGTACAATTAAGTTAAATCAAGCCTTGAACCAGTTCAAATAGAAATTCTAAGAGGAATTTGAAAATTCTGAAACCCACAGAATGACTCAGAATAGTGATTCGGAGTTCAAGATCCAGTTTGGAGTCAATCGAAAAATTGACCGATTAGGGACAAAACGGTCATTTTACCATTTGATGATTTAATGGAGATTTTTAGCCAAGATTTGATTACATTGGACCAAAAATAATTATATGAAATATAATTAAGATTATTGGAGTATGAAATAAAGTTTAGCAGTGAAAAATTGTGATTCTCGGTATTTTTGAAACATAAGGGCAAAATATTAATTTTGCCACTGAAGGACTAAACAGGAATTTTTTTGAAAAGATTTTTACCCCATTTGATTAATATTGATCAATATTGGTGTTATTTGAGGTTGAAAAGTATAAATAATATAATTCCAGTACACTTCGGAGTATAGGGGCAAAATCATAATTTTACCATCCCGGGGTAAAACGGAAAATTTTCACCACCAGAACATATTTTTCCAGCCATGGTCATCTTTTGATCATATCTTGACTTTCACTAATCAAGTGGTGGAAAAAAAATGGAAGAAAAAGTCAAAAAGTTAAAAAAAAGGGCAAATAAGCATGCGACACGTGGCATGCTTGATTATTTTATTATTAAGGCATGAAAATCAGCCCATTAAATCCCTAATTCCCTCCCATATTCGGCCTAACCATCCAGCAACAAGAACAAAGGAAGAACAAAGGGAAAAACAAGAAAACCTAGGTGAAAAATCAAAGAGAAAGTGAAAAAATCAAGGAAACAAGCTAGGTAAGTTAGATATTCTTTAAATCTCCTTGATACCTAGCTAATCTATGCTTTTGTTCTTGATTTCCATGGTTAAATATTGGGATATCATGATGAATTAAATTATGAAAAATGGGTATGGAAGAGGAATTGTTGTTGGAATAATTTGATTTTAGACTATGTTGATGTTTAGAGGTAGTTAAGCATGGTTATGAACAAAAACACAAAAGAAGTATTCAATTTCTCTAAGGTTCTTTGTTGGCCGAACCTAGTGTGTTGAGAATCAATGAGGAATTGTTTCCATTTCAAATGAAATGATTTCATTCGAAATGAAATGATTTCATTCGAAATGAAATGAATTGAAAAAAAAATGATGAATTAAAGTGAAACGGTTATGTAGAAAAATTTAGGTGCTAGTGCACCAAATGATCGAATTTTTCTATAAGGAAATGTGAGGGTTCTAATGCTGAATTTGGCTTTATTTAAATGGTATGTGGAGAATTAAGGTATTTGAGGAGAAACGGATTAAATTGGAGGTGATTTGGACACAATCGTAAATTAATCGGGTGATCGGTTGAATTTAATCGATATCGCGATTAAGCGATAATCGAACGCATTTTTGCAATTTCATATCAAGCATTAGTAATTTAAATTAGTTAAAATCAATTTAAGGACAATATAGTAAATTCCTCGACTTTGTTATTTCTCAAGGTAGTGAGACGTCCGGAAAAGGCAAAAGAATTGCGCCTGAGGACTATTAATCCGAGTGCACCCGGAATTCGGATTTTTGACACCTGTGAGTGGATTTGCATTTCAAATTGGTTTTGGGGAATATGAATGTGCTTGAATAAAATGCTTAAATGATTTTATTCAACTCTCTTTAAAAAGAAAGGGAATCTGGGAACAAGCTTTTCATGAAATATTATTTTATTGATGTGAAATTGGATTGTATTGAATATTGCTCATTTATATGATGCTTACATGTATGGTTAAAAAAAATCTATGTGAAATTGATGTAACCGCGCATGTGCGGAGTGGAAAGTGAAATACCAATAATGGTGTGCGAGTAGGGAGTGCACACATGGTCATATTGTTATGTGCGAGTAGGGAGTGCACACATGATGATATTGTTTGGTGTGAGTAGGGAGTGCATCAGAGTTGAAGAGAATGAGATGGTGTATGTAACTGGACGTGATTTTATATATATGAGTGATATAATGTGCATAATGGAAAATGTGATTTGTATGGTATGTAAAACCCCTGTTCAGTGACGGTTTGTGATAAACCATTAATATTGCTATCTTGCTTGATAGAATGAAATTGTATGTGATACATATGCATATATGAATTGTACGGGTTGTGAAACCCTTATTATGTGACGATTTGTAAACAACCGTCGATTTACTACTTTGCTAGAATGATCGGTGTAAATTCAAGGGTGTTTAATCCTTGAATGTGTAATAAATTCTGGGTAGGGGAAAAAAGGGTTTGGAATATTAGTTAGATGAAAATGGCCTTATTTTCAACTAGTGCATCATGATTGACAAACTTCTTGGTTAAGATTGCTTGTTCCCTTCTAATATTCACTCACTGAGTTTCGTACTCACGTTTTTATAAAAATTCATGTTTTCAGATCAGGAGACTGTTGGACCCTAGATCGAGGAGTCCCCGTAGTGCATCTCCTGGTTAGAAGGTAAGCATTCAGTAGCAACCTATTTCTTTTATTGTAGATGTCTCCGCTGGAAGTCATGGGTCCTTTTGTATTGTGAATACAATCTAACTATGTGAATATGTGTAAGCAATTTAAATTGCTAAATACATGACTGGTATAGTGCATGTATATTAGTATTGATAATGCCATTATGATTTGGTTGTGTTCACACCCGGGGAAAGGTGTGTGTATGTATGATTGGTTATGCCATTGTTAATTGGCTTTGTATGCACACTGGGTGCATTACGTGTGGATGCCTCACACGAGCATACGTGGAATGAAGTAAGTGGAAATAAGCTTGCTTGGGCTTAGTAAGCTATGTTCATTGGGTCCTTGCGTCGGTCATGGCTCGGGAATTGAGTCGTAACAACCTTCCCCACATGTAACTGTACTTTCAAACCCAATTGATTCTATAGACTGGAACCTATTTTCTTTAATGAACTTAAGTCAAGTATAGGACCTCATTAGAAAAATAGATTCATCTAAGTGGTCAATCACACCTAAAAAAAAGATTGATGACAACTCCTATTACGTCAAATAGTTGAGTTTTAGGACTCACACGTTATTATAGCTTGGTGACTCTACTGGAGAATTTGTGAGTCGAGCCTATAATTAATTATGTGATATCCTAAAGCCTTAATTAGTCAATATTCTATTTTATTTTCCTTAATTTTGATTTTAGTCACTTTGTTTATGTATATATTTATTATTTAAGATTTGAATATCTTTTTGCACACATTACACTTTTTGCATACATACATGAGCTTTATACCTCAACTTTTTCCTATATAGGATAAGGTAAAGTACCTTGCTCTCGTGAGGTGATAACCTACGTGTGAGCACACGAAATACTTCCATTCAGATTGAACCCTTTCCATTGGTAATCTGTAATGGGTAAGGATTGGGGTGCTTTACTAGTTTAGAGTAAGCACTAGTAAAGAGCAATATGGGAACCTTTAGATTCATATAAAACCTTGCCAACCCATCATATAAAAGAGCACCCAAAGTTGGGTACATGTGATAAATGCCTTGAAATGCAGTCATTAATGCATCATGCATGCATATTCATTATGTGTTTATAAACAATTCGATAATTGTAAAAAATGCAATCATTATTTCATGGCATAAACGCATTTTGATCCATGTTTGTGGTGATAAAAAGGTTAAAAGAATAGCTTGACCACCGAAAATCCTAAAGTAGCTCGTTCGTCATTCATACAATACTCGATCTTAAGATAGAGTCAGAATTATTGAAGGTGAACAACAAAGTTGAATAGATAAAATCAAGAAAACTTAAGAAAAAATGATGGAAAAGTTGACAATAATAATGGAAATGATGGTTTCTATTAAAGGAAAAAGGGTTATTGAAATATCTTCTACTCAAAATGGTTTTCAATCTCAAGATGAAGATAGAAGAAAGCCTTTATATTCACCAGGATTCACTCCACTCAAGGGGCATGTTGCTCAATAAAAATATAAGATGCCAAGGCCACCAATTGAGGCATATCAATTCCAACCACTTGTAGGTCAAACATCAACTCCTAGACACATTATGCCAACTCGAAATGGCAACTCTTATGACCCAATCCTTGTGTCTAATTTGGACAATCCCAAAAAGCAGGGAATGTTGAAAACAGTTTTGAAGGCATAACAAAAGTATGACCATTTGGGGCAATGCCTTAAAGTCGTTGAAGGTTTGGATTTTTATACTACCGTTTGATGTTGCAAAGTTATGTCTAGTGCTTGGTGTGGTGATCCCACCCAAACTCAAGATCCCAAAATTTGAAAAGTATGATGAGACAAAATGTCCAATGGTTCTCATCACTATGTACTGTCAACGAATGGCTGCTTATACAAAAAATGATATACTCTTGGTTCATTATCTCCAAGATTGTTTTATAGGGTCTACAATTGGATGGTATGTTAAATTGGACAAAAATCAAATCCAATCTTGGAAAGATCTTGCTAGAGCTTTTATAGCTCAATATAGGCATGTCACAAACATGGCCTTAGATAAACTCTCTTTGCAAAGCATGGAGAAGAAAACCACAGAGAGTTTTAAAGAGTATGCTCAAAGATAGAGAAATATGACTACGCAAATCCAACCACTTCTCATTGATAAAGAGACAACAATGTTGGTTATAAATATTTTGCATGCTCCATATTATAAAAGGCTAATTGGCAATGCCACAAAAAATTTCGCTGATATGGTAATTTCAAGAGAAAATATTGAAAGGGTTATTAAACAAGGTCATTTGCTCTGAACTTTTTATGCACATAGTGGGTAAAGTACAACAAAAAAATGGTGAAGAGATGCCATGTGTATATCTAGGACCATTTGGCTTGAAATGGAATAATTAGAAGGTCCTTGAGTCATTTGTCACTTGTAAGTCCCTTACAAAAAAATTGAGTTAAATCTTTAATGTTTATGCCTAAGAGCTTAGGGAAAGGTTTTCTGAATAATGGGTTTTTATTCTATATCATTTAAATAAAAATGACACATATGATGTCATTTCTTTCTTTATTTCCATATCTCTTCAAATTGTTGTATCCTTGTGTCCCTTAAATTTTACCTGTCTTCAAGATTCCCAGCAATGAATATGAGAACAATAATGACAAAAATTCTAGATTTGATTTTGAAAAAAATACATGTATTGATGAGCTTGGTGACAAAGAGAATACTAATAATTATCTTTTGTCTCATGACTTGCTAAGGTTAGTTGAACAAAAAGAAAATTGATAAAAACCTTATAATAATTTGGAAGATGTAGGGAATGGAAAAAAAAGAAAAAAAACAACAAAAAAAAAGTATCTTTGGTTTCATATTTATCTAGAACTTGTTTTTCAATGTAAGTAATCATGTTTGAGATGAGAAATGGCCATATTTTATTTTTCTTTTAAAAAAGAGAAATTATCAATTTGCTATCCCTTTGAGCTTATTGAATTTTTTAAATGTACTCTAACCAAGGATCACCCTCTATATTGAGGGACAATTATAAAAGAAGACCTTAAAGAGGCATGAATCCAATCGTACATCAAGGACAAAGAAAGAATACCCTTTATTAAAAGGGCAAAAGCAAAGTTATTTGAGTTCTACAAAAAAAAAAAAAACCTTGAACTCAACCCATCAAAATGGGAATATGTGACAAACAAAAAAAAAAGGGATTGATGTCTTAAAAGGAATCTTTCACATGACAATGAAAGATCTTTGGTTTGAATACCTTCAAAAACACATTTTGGGCTTATTTATCCACTTTTTTAGAACTTTTAACCTTGGCCTACATTACATACTTACAAAGTTTGTTTCGATCAAGTATGGTTACTCATGTTGAAAAGTCTTTTCTTAGAAAATTGTCAAATAGCAATCATGGCTTTGGCCTTTTTTTCCTTGCTAGAGTTATCATTTAGATAGGAAAAGTTTCGAATTCTTTCAATGCATGATGGACCAATCGATGAAATTCTAACAAAAAGAATAAAGAAAAAGAAGAGGAAAGTTTAAGGAGAAAATTCAAAAGTATAGTTTGAACTCAAAAGGGATGTCTAAGTTGAAAACCTAGAAAGACGACTTAGGTACAAAGACTGAAAGCAGGGGGGGGGGGGGGGGCAGCGTGATGTGCAAATGCCATAACACAAGGGCAAAGGTCAATTGGAACTATTCAAAAAGAATTAAGTACATCAACAAATATTTACTTCGAAATACCTCCAGAATTAGCTTGTTCATGATTGTTCTTATATTTATTACTTGGATATCATATGCCTCGTTAGAATCTTGAACCTTTTTATTTCATTTTTATTTTTTCCATTATGTCGAATAAAATTATGCTTTTCCTAATAATCCTATTAGTTCTTTGTCTCATGAACCAGGACAATCTGTGATTCATCATATTTGTCACAAAAGTCTGAATAATAATGAATTAAATAGACCATAACAAACATAAAAAACTCTCATGGGATTTAGGGGTGATAAAAAGTTTAAAAATTGAGTCCAAAAGAAATTCTGAAATTTCCATATTGACAAAATGGAATAGATGTATTGAAGAAAAGATCAAATCATTGAATAATGTGCTTAAAGTGAGTTGACAAGAGGTTGAAGATCATGAAATTCTAAAACTTTTGAAAAACCATGAACATGGATGCATATCATCTTAAAAGTTAAACATTTGCATATCATGATGGCTTGTATCACATGCATTCAATGGATGATATTCGCTTAGGTAAGTAATCATTTTAAAGTTTTGTAGCCTCGTTTAAAAATAAAGAGCTTTTTCAATCATTTTAAAATTGCATAGCCTCATTTATAGATGAGGAGCTTTTCTAATCATAAAGTGGTAGTAATCTCTTTTAGAGAAAAGGAGCTTTTTCTACTCATTTTAAAGTTATATAGCCTCATTTAGAGATTAAAAGCTTTTCTAATTATTCTAAAGTTGTAGTAGCCTCTTTTAGAGATGAGGTGGAAAAAAAGAAAAGTTTTTCCAATCATTTTAAAGTTGTGTTGCCTTGTTTTGAGATGAAGAGTTTTTTTAATTATTTTAAAGTTTCATAGCCTCGTTTAGAGATAGGGATGTTTTCATATTATTTTAAAGTTGTAGTAGCATCTTTTAGAGATGATGAGCATTTTCCAATCATTTTAAAGTTGTGTAGCCTTGTTTAAAGATGAAGAGCTTTCACTACAAGAAAATTGTTTTTTTCCGATGGAAAAGATTTTGTTGGAAATTTCGAACGAATTTCCAATAGAATTTAAACAAAAATACTAACTAATTTTTCTGATGGATTTCTAACGGAATTTTTCCATTGGAAATCCGTTGGAAAATTTTTTTGTGACCAAAAAAATTTCAGGCACCACATTTTCCAATGGAATTTCGTTAGAATTTTCCAACAAAAAATTTTCTGTTGGAAATCCATCGAAAAGTTTAAAGAGTAAAAAAATTTTGAAATTCAGTAAAGTTTCCAACAAAATTTTCCGTTGGAAACAGTTATTGCCAATGGAAATTTTCCAGCAGAAGATTCAGTTTGAAAATTTCGTTGGTAATAATATTATTTTTTTCTTAAAATATTTTATTCTTTTCATAAATGTTATTAATCTTTTATAAAAAATAGATTTTAATAAAAGCAAATACATACATATTGAAGTTTATAATATTTAAAAATTTAAGTATGTTTTCCTTTGATTAATTTTATATATTTTTTAAAACTTTATTGAATCATACATTATAAATTAATAATACCAAATTCATTAATTTTATATCATTAAAAAAATTATAAAAAGAACAAAAGAAATTTGTTAATTTTATAAAAATACATGATAAGATATAATAATCAATCAAACAAAAAATAATATTAATTTATGTACGTTTTAATTGTAATTGGTTAATATATATAAATTAGGAAGATAGATTTATAATAAACTTATTAATATAATATATTCAAAAAATATTAATTGATTATATCTATGTATACAAATTTGGCTCATGGCTATAGAATATATATATATATATATAGATAAACTTGCATTATTCACACAAAAAAAAAAAACGATATATAAGCTATTGTATTAATATGAAAGTACAAGTTATATTTTTTAATTGATATAACTTTATAAGTTAATATATATGTATATAAGATATTAAAATATCCTACACATATATATAAATATATTTTACATGTAAGCTTATAGTAAATTTCATTTATATGATTACAATTATTAATTTTATTAGTTATTATCATACTTTTTATAAAATTATATTGATAATTAATTATATAAATTTTGTAATATATATAAAAGTATAACATATAATTTGTGTCATAAATATATGCATATAATAAATTTAGTAATATAACATTATGGTTTATATTGAGTAATATTAAACAAATTAATCTATTAACAAAAATTAAAAAATTCAAATTTGTGTTCTGGTCAAGACTTAAACCTTTGACCACATGTTAAAGGAATTAGACTTTAACCAATTCTACCACCTGCCCAAATTATTTTGAATGCTCCATAACTTAATTTCAAAAAAAACCAAATTGAAATCCCTAAATGCCGAAAATGATGCCGTTGGATAGAGTAGGGAGGGATTTTGTTGAGTTAGAAAACGATGTAGTTTTAAGCCTTCCAAACCTTAAGTATAAAAATGAATTTTTCTCATCTTTCCCAAATTTCCCTTTTCCATTTTTCCTTTCCACTTAAACGACACTCTCCACTCCTTTTAAAAAATCTGCCTTTGTCTTTTCTCTCTAGAAGAAGCTCCGTTGCTGTTGGCCTATCTTGTAGGCGGCGTTATCTTCTCCCTTTTTCCTTCTTCTATTTTGTTTTCCTTCTGTAACACCCCATATTCTCATTAGACACAAATAAGATTTTATTGATCAAATGAATGACCATTTGAAGCGAATTGGCGTGCTAAGGAATGCTTAAGAATAAAATATTTCGCACGCACAGAAACCTCAATTAAATAATAATATTTTATATGTTGTCAGAAATTAGTCATGAAAAATGAAATATTACTAATTTAAGTGGAGGAGAAGAAATAAAGAATAATTTTGAAGAAAAATAGTGAAAAACGTACAACGTGATTTTTATCGAGTTGACGCGGCAAGTGAATATTTAAATATTATAGTGATACCGCGTTTAATTGCGATTTCGATATTTTAGTCGTGCACGCATACGAGTACAAAGATAGATGAAAATTAGAATTTTTACACGTGTCGGAGGAATTAATTTTAAAATATGAAAATTTGAGGGAGGTGCGTTAAAAAAAAGTTGTGCATAGAATGTAAATTTAATTAATTGAAAGATATAAAAATATTATGAGAATTAAATGAATGATAAATAATGAGGAAAAAGGTGTTGAAAAGTCAAAATAAATTTTTATTGGCCAATTGCCAAATGAAGACAAGAAAAGAATGAAAACAACAAAGCAAAAAGGAAACAAAAGAATAGTCAAAATAATTTAAGAAGTGAGGGTCGGCCATAAAGCAAACGAAAGGAAAGGAAAAAAAATAAAAAGGAAACAAAGGAAAGGAAGACATGAGAAACAAAACAAAGAAAAGTTAAGAATGTTGAAGATGAAAGAAAGGAAGGTGGGGTCGAATAATGAAGTCAAAAGAGATAAATAAGAGAAAATTCTAGAGGTCGGCAAAGAGAAAAAATAAAAGACAAGGAAGAAATGAGAAAGAAATAAAATGAAGAAGAGAAAAGAAAAGAGAATAGGAAGGCTAGAAGAAATAGAGGAAAAACCCGAACCAAGGAGGGGAAGAAAAAGATGAAAAAAGAGGAGGAAAAAGCCAAAGAAAATAAGTAAGAAAAAATCGTGAAAAGGGGAGGAAGGAAGATTGAAAATTTTTGCATTTTCTTGGAGTGGTTTTGTTGCAATTTTGAGGTAAGAAAAGCTAGTTTTATTTAGGCTTTTATGGTTGGAAATTTTGAAGGTTTATTGTTGCAATTTTGAAGGTTCTTGGCTACTGAAAATTTAGGTAGAATTAGAGCCAAAACTCTGCTAGTTATGAAGGCTTGAAGGTGCGGTTTGTTGGCTGATTTTGAGCTGGAAATCTGTAGGTTTGTGTAGAAAATTGAGTAGCTTTGTGTGCCAAATTGTGGAGGAGAACAAGCTAAGGAAGAGCAGAATTTTTGATGCCAAGGTGGTGGAGGGATGAGGCCACGGTGGTGAGTGAGTGGCAAGTTGAAGAAAAAGAAAGCTTGGTTGGAAGAAAGAAGCAAGAAGAAAGAAAGAAGGCAACGTGAAAGAGAAAGAAAGAAAAAGAAAAAAAAAAGAAAAGAAAGAAAGTAGAAAATAAAAAATGGGTCAATGGAGAAATAAAATTGGGTTTAGCCCAATGAGAAAATAAATTAGATAAGCCCAGTGGAAGATGTAGAAAAGCCCATGGAAAGGGGGGCCCAAAAAAGAAAATAAGGAAATGGAAAAGGCCTAATGAAATGTTTGTCGTGGAGGCACATTGAACGAGACACGAAACCAACAAATAGGAATAATGTTATATGCGTACAAAAATAGCGAAGTAATATCCCGCTATTTAGAGGTGAGTAGGGGGTCAATTTTAAAATAATTTCATATATATATATATATATACATGAACGTATATTTTATGTGAAGTGCAAAATCTATGAAAAACATGCTTTGATGAAATTTCAAGGAATTGTGTGCGTAAGCTATTTTAGAAATCGTTTGAAAAATATATATATGTAAAGCGTTTTAAAAAAAATGGGAAACAAGCTTTTCAATTTGATTCAGTTTCGAAATTGTGCCTTATATAATTGTGTGACGTGCATATGCGATTTAGAGATTTAAATTCTCTATGTATGGTATTTTATGACTCATGTGTTAAATTTCATTATTATGAACATATGATGAAGTTTTATGACTTTTATATTGGATATTTAGCAATAAATTTTAAAATAAAACTTCAAGGGTATAAATGATTTTTAAGGCAATTTTTATAAATGAAATGAGATTTCTAACTTATTTGAAAATCGAATGGCTTATGATATTGAGAGTATGATTGGCTAGTTAATTATTGTGTTAGAAATGCATGAATTGTTATTTGCCGTACAGGCTAGTTAATATTAAAATTTGAAAAATCATGCTGCTAAAATGTTTATGAAATTGGTGGGTTGTACAATTACACCCTGCAGGGGTGGGTTTTCCGTGGACTACCTTTAGGAGGGGCACGGTAAACTCGGCTATTAGTCACCTCGGTCGTAGAGGCGAGCAGGGTAACTCCTGAGGTGATGTTTAGAATTCACTCCATGTCTGAGCCCCACATGTGAGTGAATTCGGTCAACGCCAAGGAATGGCTGTATTTTACAATTATAACATGAATTTTCACAGCCTTGGCAAATTCAGTTGGATACCTCGACACAAGATATCACCGAATATGAGTTTTTTGCACGAGCCAAGTTTTAAAAGAGTCATAAGCCTTACTGTTTATTTTTGACAAAATATAATTATTTTATATTGTTTGAAATAAGTTTTAATATGATGAATTATGTTTTTTTAGCATGGTGAGAAATGAAATTAAATGGTTTTCACAGCTCCCCTATTTGTTTTCTCTGAAATGAACCAATGATTCCTCGCATATGGGCGAGTTGAAATTTATACATGATTTTAGTTAACACTTGGTTTCACGGGAGCTTGCTCATATTTATCGATTTGGTTCGAAAGTGGTTATAAGGCACAAAATTCCCGTTTGAAATAAATTATTGTTATAATCTTGTGTTTTATCTTCAACTGATCTGCCGCTTGCTTGTTTCCTATCTACGCCCTACTAATTGGTCGATGATATTCACTGAGTCTATGAGACTCACCCCCCATTTTATTTCCCTTTTTGTAGACCGGGATCGATTTGGCTTGAAGTCATCGACATGTTGGTCTACCGTGAATAGGTCAAAGCATCTCCTAGCGTACTACCCTGAGTCGTTCCGCTGTACTTGTTATGTTAGAGGTCAAGTTGTAGTATTTTACTTATTAAGTTGTAAATAAATTTTAAATTTTTCTATAAGCATTAGTTTGAAAATTTTATATTTTCGCGTATATACTGGTAAATAAAAAGGAAAAAGTTTATACTGATTTTTTTTATTTAGGATTTAATTCAGTATATGAAAGTAATAATACTATTTGATGAGTGAATGTAATGGATTAACGAAGGATTCGAGATAGGCTTGTTCGAGACTTGACGGGTTTTTCTCCAAAGTCTTGGACGTCGGCATCAACCGAAGAGTGGTCGTTGCACCTTCCTTCTCTTTTTGTCACCTTCCTCCCTTAGGGCCAACAGCTCTCCTTGCTGGCGTAATCTTCTATCCTTCTCTTCTCTCTATCTTTCATTTTTTTTCTTCTCTCTTTCTTATTTCCCTCTTCAATTTTCTCTCTCTACCTAGGTGGCACTCTCCTCTCTCTCTATAAAAGCTGTCTTTTTCTTTTCTCTTCAGAAAAAGCTCTCTCTCTTTTTGCTACTTGACCGCCGACATTCCCTCATTCATTCATCTTTTTTCTTTTCCTTCTCTCTCTCTTCCTTGTGTTCCTCCTTTAGCGTCGATAGCTCTTCCTACTAGCATATTCTTCTCTCATTCTCTTCTCCCCGTCATTCTTTTATTTTTTTTCTTTTCTCTTCCTCATTCGACTCTTCTACCAGCACCCCCTTTCAAAAACCTTGTGTTTTCTTCTCTCCAGCGTTCACCTTTGCTACCGACTACCCAAAACCCTAGCTTCTTACGGTCTTTTCCTAAACTAGATCTCTCTCTTTCTCTTTTAGCCGATCATCCGACCCTCTCCAAAAAACCATAAATCCGAACCCAAAAGTACTTTACTACCATCTCTCCCATTTTCTTTTTCTTTTTGTATTTTTTTGGTATTTGTTGTTTTAGTGCTTGGTTTTTTTTATTTGGTGTTTTAGTGCTTGGTTTTTTTGTATTTGGTGTTTTAGTGCTTGGTCTACTGCTATGGTAGCGCATGGAGTCCAAGGTGTGGAAATGGCGTTTCATATGAGGACTGGTCTTCAATTTTGTCTTTGGTGAGTTGTTGCTTGACTTTTTCTAGGATTTGTTGACTCAGAATGATAATTGATACAGTAGACCTGATTTACTGTGAATTGTGACATTTTGTACAGCAGTTTGCATAGTGTCTAGACTGACAAAATCAATGCAAATCAGTTAACGTTATGACCAAATAAAGCTTAATTCAGTGGCTTCAAAGTTCAACGATTTTAAGACTAAAGCAAGAAAAATGCCTCGTATAATCGTATTGTCTTGTAGAAACGTTTTTGGGGTTCGTCTCCTGCTCGTCTGTCATGCATTGAAAATGCCCCATGCGTTGATCAGGCACTGTCTTATAGAATCCTCAGCTTTGTTAGATGGTCTAGCTGGGTGGGCATTGTCACGCCCCGGAACCACCCATCGGGCTCGTGACAACTGCCACGACGTCCCGATAGACACTCATTCACTGAGTGCAAACCGAGACCCCGTAAGGCATCTTGTACCAGTTTTCCATCTACCCTGTGGTTAATAATTTCCAATACACATTTTTCAATGAATGAAATTCGTGTTTTGAACCAAAACAATTAAATTGCACCATTAGCCACGCAGGGGTATTTTCATCATTTTTCCTCCGAAAATTTCAGAATCGGTACAAATGTAGTATACATGTAGAATGTGCATAATTCGCAGTCGAAAATAATTTTTGATGTCTAAAAGCTTATAAAATAAAGTTTTCAGATAATAAAATAAAATAATAATATTTAACAAAATATTACATTTTACTGTAGAACAATATTTTGAGAAATACCTAAAACTCATTTTCAGAACATAAAAGTATAATAAATTCATACATACTGTAAAATAGACAAATAAAGTATGTATGCAAATTACAGAGACACGTGGGCCCGACTACGTTTAACTTTGTACCTTTGTATACTAGAGTCACGGCTTCAATCGAGCCTCTATATGCACTCCTAGTGCTTACTTGTAACTTCGAGCCTGAAAGGGGAAAGAGAGGGTAGTGAGTTTTACAACCCAGTGAGTTGGATAACTACCATCCACGACATCTAAAGTCGAGTAGATGGAGACAATATATAAAAATGCAATATCACCATATAGTTCATAACATTGAATTTGGTGAAATCATGTCAAATAATTTCATTAATTCAAACACAAGGCTTACGATTTAATTTGTAAAATTAGGCTTTGACCAAATTTTGTACTCGTGAACACTTGATCAGAGTGTCCCATTGAGTCTGCCAAGGCTGTTACAATTTATATCATAATTGAAAAATACAGTCGTTCCTTGGCGTTGGCCTAATTCACTCTCACGTGGGGTCAGACATGGAGTGAATTTTCTTGGTATCTCGAGAGTTATCCTACGCACCTCTCCAACCGAGATTATATGATTCTTGAGTTTATTGTGCTCTTCCTAAAGGCAGTCCACGGAAACCAGCAACTGTAGCGACTAATTAAACCCACCATATCATTAAAAATTTCACGGCATAACAAGGTAATTTTTATACTAACCAGCCTACACAACAAACAGCAATTCATGCCAATTTTAACACAATAAACCAGCCAAGCATGCTCACCAAGATCATAAGCCATAATTTCAATTTCAATACATAAATACAATTTCATGCCGGTCTCCACATACTCAGTGTTAAAAATCTATTTTTTCTCAATTAAAGAATCCTTTATAAAATTCAATTTATTTTTAAATCACAGAAGTAGATAAAACTACTCTAGATATTGAAAACGGTAAATTATCCACTCACCTTGTCACAAGAGTGCACGATACTCCTGTTTTAATTTCCACTACACCTTAATCTTTCCCGTGTTCAGGAAACTCACCACCTATGTACTATTCACGACACAAAATCTCATTATTTGTGTCCAACATAATAATTTGTTTCAGGCTCTTCATAATGCATGAAATGCAATGCAAACTGTCCGAATAACCGTTTAAACACGGTATTCGGCCTAATTCGCCTACACGCGGTTAAATTGGCTACAATCTTCAATTTAATTCCGAATTCATTTCTTTCAATTTTCATACTCTAATTACACTTAATTGGCCTTAGTGACTGCGAATGTGATGTCAATTTGCAGTCCGAATCACCTAGTGCACCAGTCTGCACTTTAGGTAAAAATTTTAGTTTTTGCACCAAAATTTCTCATAATTTTTTTAGACTCATAATTCATCAATTTACACTTAAATACCACAATTTTGCATCAAAATAAGCAGCCAATATTCCCCTGGAAATTTTGGCATAATGGGTTTAAATAGGAGAAAATCATTTTTCTCACTAGTTTTTGTTACTTTCCATTTCTATCCACCTAATAACATTAAATCACCATAAAATCTACCAACAAAATGAATCAAAAACCACCTAAGGATGCTGGTTCAGCAAGGGATCATCATACCCATATGTCAATTTTGCAATGAAATGAAAAAAGAATAGATGGGTAATGGAAATCACATAGAAAATTAATGAATTTTACCTTTTAATTGCTTGAACACTTGATTTTTCCTTGTTTTCCCCAAATTTTCAGCCTAGGTTTTGATTTTTTCTTTTCCTTCTTTCTCCCTTTGATGGCCAGCCATGATATGAAGAACTTCTAGTAATTTCAAGCCTTTTATAAGGCTAATTAAAATATTATTTAATTTTTTTTATACATGGTATTTCTTTATTAATTTATTTTTTTAATCCTTATCTTTTGACTTTCTTTTTCAGCCACCAAATTTCCTTCCCTTATCCTCAGCCTTCATGAAGTTTCTAGACAAATCCAAAAATTTTGGTGGTGTAATTTTACAAAATTACACTTTTACCCCCGAAAAGTGTAAAAATACATTTTTACTCCAAAAATTGAAAAATTACCCATAGACATATTTTTCACCCCCCATACTCATATCACACTCCAAATAATTAAATTTGTTCAAAATCCTTTCGAAAATTCAATTTCTGTCCTCGGATGATAAAATTACCATTTTGCCCCTACACTCTAAAATATTCGGAATTGCATTTCCTTTCCACTTTTCAACCTTAAATTATATTTTAACTAGTCTAAATGATCAATCTAAATCAAATGGAGTCAAAATCTTCTTTAAAAATTCTCGTTTTGACCTTTAGTGATAAAATTACTTTTTTACCCTTGTGTCCCAAAAATATCGTGAATTACACTTTTTCACTGCTAAACTTCATTTTATGCTCCAATAATCATATTATATTTTATATAATTATTCTTGGTCATTTAAAATCAAAATCCTTATTAAAAATCCCCATTTTGTCCTAAAATTGAAAAATGATCGTTTTGTCCCTAATCGGTCAATTTTCTCGATTAACTCCAAACTGGACCTCGAACTCCGAATCACTGTTTTAAGTAATCCCTGGACTGTGAAATTGAAGATTTCACTCTTAAAATCCTTGTTTGAACTTGTTCGAGGTTTAATCGACTCAATGGTATTACTAAGGATAATATAGTCATTTAACTTATTTCTCAAGGCAATTCAATATACAAACATGCTACCCAATGCATGTGAATGACCTGTCACAGATAAATTAGGATCGGGTATTACAGGCATTCTTCATGTCAATTGAATTGAATTGAACTAACTTGAAAAACGTTCAAGGATTCTAATTTCTTTTTTATGAAATAGATGAAAAAGACTTTAATAAACTAAGCACATCCATTCCTTTATGTGCAAGAGTAATTTTTGTCGACGATTATGGGCTGTTACAATTTTGGCATCAAGTGGGAAGCTTAAGCTCCATTCATTGTGATTGTAAATGTAAAAGAAACAACTGTCTCCTTAGTGAAGAGAATAAAATAAAATCAATATGAGACTTTGAATCAAATTGCTACAAATAGTTATTTCTAAACTTGTTTAGGAGTACAATTACAACTTTTAGAAAAAGGGTAGAGTACAAAAAAAGTGATGACTAGCATACAATTTACGGACATTGTTGCTTGATTTTGAGTACTTAATAATGCTATGGGTCATTTTGTTTTGTAAAGTTTATTGTAAATCCATTTCCTTATGGAAATCTCTTTTAATAGAATGGTAGAGAATTTTGCTAGTTAAATTAGTTGGTCGGCTTTTGTGCTCTCATCTTTGCATCTTCTACTGTTACTGTCCACATCTCCGAACACTTTCTATCAGTGTCACTCAGCACAAGTATTTTTTGCCCTTCACCCCATTATTTACAATTTTTCATGAATAGTAAGGACTGATTGCTTATTTACCTTATTAATTTGATGGAGTATTATTATTATTATTATTATTATTACTTCATTTGCTTTTTGATTGTGGTGTATATTGAATAATAATACTATCTTCCATGGATGTATTGCACTTTTAACATATAAGAAAATAACAACATCAAAGTCAAACCTAAAATCCACAACAAAACCTAATTGATCATAAGCACTTGAATTAACTTTAGCATAATTTATTTAAGGCTTAATTGGATTTTATATAAAATTAACTACTTTACACCGTTTCGAACCAATTCATGCTCCATAAAATTAACTACTTTACATAGTTATTTCTCTTTAATTTTATAATATTAAAAGATCTTGACATGATATAAAATTATAACGGAAGGTTAATATTTATAAATGTTGAAATTAATACTATATAATTGCATATTTGATTGTACTAATGAATAATCATAGTTGTCATTGGTGTAAATTGATGATTTTTATACATTGATTCAATTTTATTAAAAGTAATATGTGTCTGAATTTCAACTCGTGAATATTTCAGGAATGATGGTTAAAAGCAAGCATTCAAAATCGAGACCTAGGTCAACAAATGCCTCTGGAAGTATGTCTTTGCCTACAAGTGCTACTGCATTTGCTAATCTATCCATTCAACCATAGATGCAACAGGAGTATAATGATGTGCCATTTGAGACATCTTCTTTGTTGGGTGCATCTGCAGAGCAAGTAGAAAATGAGACATCTACTCATGATTCTAGAAGAACCCCATCTATTAATTTAGGTGCAAGTGTAGATGACACATCCTTAAGGTCAAGGGGTAGGAGGCCTAGTGTAGGATCACAGACTTTTATAGATCCATCAGACAGATTACATATAACTCATATTGGGGAGAGGTATGTTATCTTGTTATATTTGTTATATTTGTTAATGAAATTGTTATATTTGTTATAAATTTTAATATATAATTTTTTTATATTCTACATGTACTTTTTTCGAGCGAGGGGTCATAGGTTCAATAACAAGGATCATAAAAAATCACTTCAATAGTCCATGGTTGACATGGAGGAAAGTCCCTAATGATATAGATGAGTTAATGTTTCAAAATTTTCAAGTACTATGTTTGTTTTTCAATTAAATTATAAGTTTTTGTTTTCAATTCATTTGTATAAATCTTTTTAATTACGTTATTATTTTGTGGTAGGAAAATGTGTTTGATCTGTAAATCAAGATGTTTTGGTTCAACGAATATGGGAAAAAATTTGTTCCGATCGGTTAAGAGACATGCTTTCAGAAGAAAGGAATAAAGTAATGACAGAAGCCAAAACAAACAACATAACAGATTGCAAAAACATGTCAAGGGATTGGATCACAAATGAAATCTAGAATTCCCTTATCGATACGGTATGAGGTATAGAAGAATGGCAAAACAAATCGAGAAAAGCAAGGTAAAATCATTTAATGCCAAAAGAAGGAAGCATTTCAAAGCACATTGGAGGTTCAGTTCCATTTGTGGTTCATGCAAAAAAGATAGCATGAATTAATCTTACTTTGTATTTATATGTATGGTTTCCCATCTCTCCCATTTAAACTGTATGTTTAGTACCTTCACTTTGGTTTTTCCTTTTAGGTTATTTATATATATTGATTATGATTGAGTATATATAGTTGTAAATAAATGCAGACAATTGAGCTGAAATGAGATGTTAGCTTTTTGAAAGTGTTCAACCGCACTCGTAAGTGCTTAGGGTCAATGGTGATTTTATAGATAACAAGTCCAAGTCTACGAGTGTATGTAAAAATTGATTAATTTTTACTTTTACTTTAAAGTTGATGATCTAGTTGAATAATAATCTTATTTTTTTTTATGTAGGAAATGTATAATTTTGTACTATCGCAGAAGTATGGTGAGGATTCATCTTCTCTACCAGAATTTGATCCACATGCTTGGACGGAAGCAATTGGAGAGATGGAGACTACATGCACTCACGTGTATGGGTTTAGTACTCAAGTGCCTGCTATAGCTTTACTTACTAGAACACACAACGATGTAGCAACATCTGAGTCTGTGTGTGGCCCTATCAACTCAAATGTTACCAGTCCCGTAATTGTATTGGAAGAAAAAGTGGAAAATCTTTCAGAAAACTTATGTAAGATACGTGAGGAAATACGTGGGGAAATACATGAAGAAATTAAAAATGCAATGGCGGAAAGCATGAGTGAATTTATGGTACGGATGGAAACCATGATCATGAGTAATGTGCGATCAAAACAAGGAAATGCAGGACCTTCAAGCTAAAATATTAACAAGTAAGAACACAACATTCCATGAGATGATGTATATTTTTCACTATTACACTTGGATACTTTTTAGTATAGCTGTTTAGTAAAACATTTAGCTTTATATTTATATGTATTTAACTTTTTTAGATATTGTGTGTTTAGGGTCATTTTTAATTAGATGAATTTGACTTTGAATCTCAATTTTTAATGTGTGTTTCTGAATGATATTTTGAAAGTTAAATGTGGATGTGAATTGGTAATTTATTATCGAAATGAAAACTAGCAATTTTTGTTGAAAAAGCATTAGCAAAAGAATATGCAATTAAATTTCCAACGGAAATTTCTATTGGAAATGTTTTTCCAACATAAATTTCTGTTGGAAATATTCACCGTTTTTTCATTGGAAATGTTTTTCCAACGGAAATTTCCAACAGAATTCCGTTAGAAATGTTTTTCTAATAGAAAATTTTTCAACAAAATTTTCCGTTAGAAAATTATTTCCAATAGAATTATTTCTATCGAAATTTTCTATTGGAAAGAAAATTCCAATGAAAAATTCCGTTGTAAACTCATTTCCAACGAAATTGATTTTAACGGAATTTTTTGTCTGAATTCTATTTTCCAACGAAAATTCTATTGAAAATTTCTAACGGAATTCTTTCCACAATTGTTTCCAATGAAATTCTGATGGGATAGCCAACAGAAATCAAAATTTTCCAACGGAATTTTTCGTTGGAAATTTCCAACGAATTTTCAATGGAAAGTATTACCCACAAGGCTTTTACCGACAGAGTTTTCAACATTAGAAATAGGCTATTTTTTGGAAGTGTTTTTCAATCATTTTAAAGTTGTGTAGCCTCGTTTAGAGATAAAGAGCTTTTCCAAGTTTTGTAGCCTTGTTTAAAGAAAAGGAGTTTTTCCAATCATTTTAAAGTTGCATAACCTCGTTTAGAAATGAAGAGTTTTTTCAATAATTTTAAAATTACGTAACCTCGTTTAGAGATGAAGAGCTTTTTTAATCATTTTAAAGTTGTGTAGCCTTCTTTAGAGATGAGAAGCTTTTGCTAATCATTTTAAAGTTACATAACCTCATTTTCAGATGAGGAGTTTTTCAATTATTTAACGTTGCCTCTTTATAGATTAGAAGCTTTTCCAATTATTTTAAAAGTTGTGTAGCCTCATTTAAAAATAAGGAGCATTTTCCTAATCCAACCAAAATGGTGTCTACGTCTTTGCATAATTCTTAATTCTCAAAAAATGTGCAAAGAGGAGTAGTTGTAGACACCTTATTTTGTTCGGAGTGTCTCAAAAAAATAATAAAATAATAATAAAAAATTAAAAAGAAAGATAATGATGAAGATAAATGCACTAAAAATTTGAAATTAATTTTTCTTGGAAACAAAATAAATTGAAAATAATAAGATTAAGATCCTAATCCTACAAGTTTTAAAATTCAATTTTTAAAGAAGAAGAAAGTCTTAATCTAAGATCAAAACAAAAATGGATGGCTATAACTATCCCCATTTATCAGCTTAGAGGGGGACACGAGGAAGAAGCAAAAAAAGAGAGAGGGAAAGTGGCATAAAAGAAGAGAGGATGAGAAGAGAGATTTTGTGATTTTTTTATGGTGAAATTTTAGCTTTAGGTTTTGGAAAATTTGAAGGTTTCCATTCTAGGGGAAGAAGAGAGAAAAAAAGATTCAGAAAGAGGAATAGGCTACTGTTGAGAAAGAATATAGTTGAATAGGAAACTTTGTTATCGATTTTAAGGAGAGGAGAAGAGAAAAAGGGTGAAGATAGTGAACAAAAGAAAAAAAAGAAAGAAAAGAAGTGAAAGAGTGAAAATGGTATACAAGAAAGAGGGGAAGAAAAGAGTGAAATAGGGTTTGGCCCAATTCAAATCCAACACAAAGCTTGTTGCAAGCTTGACTAGAGGCCTGATCAGTATTTTAGGTCTCAGAAATAGACTTAGTCTTAGTCTATGTAAAAGGTATGGGCGTCTCATTTACTTTTTTTTATTCATTATTTTTAAAATTAATAAAATACAAAAAAATATAAATAAATAAATAGTTTGGGGTTTTTCATTTACTTTTTTTTATTTTGTTTATTTTTTTATTTTTAGTATTAATGAAAATAAAAATATAATAAAATAAATAAAGTTTTTTAGGTTATAATTATCCTAGACTGATTTTTTATCATAATAGTTTGGTAAAGAAAAAAACAAAATAAAACATTTAAAATTATATAATATATACATAAAGTTGTATAATTATTTAAAAATGAATCTTTTAAATAAAAATTTTAAAGAAAGTTATGCGTAGTAATTTTCTTAAGTATTTCAAAGTAAGAATAATTATGAGACCTCGCCATAAGTATTGGCTGGTAATCTCATAATTAATTTTTACAAAAAATGATTTATTTATAAATAATTATTATAAACTTAAAAGATAATAATAAATAAATATTCAACATGTTTGCAAATTAAATTATAATATTAAAAAATAATGTGAGTTCGCTATAATGAAATCTTAAGAAAATTATAAGTAACAATTTTGAGAGAATTTCTACATGAGAAATCTTCTAAGATTTTGCCAAACATTTTTGCATGATAATAATAATAACAAAATAATAATAAAAGTTAAATAAAAGAACTTATAAATAAAGAAATCATAAATAAGTAAAAGTTCTCTAATAATGAAATTTTGGTTATAAGTAATAATTTTGAGAAAATTTTTAAGAGAGAGATTTTTCTTAATTTTTGCCATGAGTATTGATGTATTCAAGGAACATTTCAATATCAAAGGATTTTTATGATTAAATAAAATAATGGTTAAGGGAAGTTAATTTGAATATCAAAATAAAGGTCACTTATTAAGGCTAAAATAGATATCGCATAATTAATTAAGTACCATTTTAAGTGATCATTGTAAGGATGCTAATACCTTCTTTACACGTAACTATACTTCCGAACTTAGTCTATTCCGCAAGCCAGAATCTATTCTTTTTAATGAACTTAAGTCAAGCCTAAGACCTCATTAGAAAAATAAATTCATCTCGGTGGTCAATCACATCTAAGTAAAAGAGATTGAAAGCAACTCCTATTACGTCAAATGGTTCAATTTCATGACTCACACGTTACGACACATGATACAATTAAAAACATGATTAAACGATTAATGAAATTTAATTTTTAATACGATTAATACATTATTAAATTAAAATATCTACACTTAAAATATAATTTTATTAATCAAATTTAAAATCAATAATTATAAAACAATGATAGCAAGATAATAATATCATCAAATATAATAAAATTCAACATAAATACTATCCATAAAATCCATTATCATAATAAAATAATCTTTTACTACTAAACTTAATAGGGTTGATAATAGTGTCCACTTATACAAATTAAACACGATTAACATGATTAATTAAAGAGATTTAAATGAATCTTAGACACATTTTGACAAGATTAAGATACAAAACACATAAGATTAAATCCAATCCCGTTTCACTCCATATCTTTTCATGTCATCTCTAAAATTAACATGTCACGACCTGAACCTCTCATCAAACTCGTAACAATCACCATGATGTTTCGATAGACATTCATTATCCGGAATGCCAACCGAAACCTTGCAAGGCTTTAACATCAGTTTTCCACTTGTCACGACCCGAAACTTCCATCGAGCCCGTGACAACCGTCGCAATGTCTCGATAGGTATTCATACCCCAAATACCGACCGAAACTTTACAAGGCTTTTATATCAAATTTCTTACCTCCCCTGTGAGCATTCATTGCCAAACATCATATCTTAGGGGATTTTAAATTTTTTCCAACTCAAATCGGTAGAAAAATAATTTTCGCCTCACAGGGACATGTTGGTCATTTTCATCGAAAAATTTCAAACCCGGATAAATGTGTAGCATGCATGTGGAAAACACATATTTCGAAATCAAAAATGCGTTTTTCTATCCAAAATATTCATTTTAAATGAAATAGTAATTATAATCTTTAGAATAAAATAAAATAAAATATTAAATAAAATATTTTAATTTCTTATAAAACAATTTTTATAGAAGAATCCATAAAAATTTTTCATAGCGTAAAAGCAAAATATATTCATAAATACTATAATACAGATAACAGAGTACGCAATTACATTTATAGTGACACGTGGGCCCTCAGATGACCAAGAAGGTATAAGCCTATATACATTTGCTTTCAAAGGATGCAACTCCGAGATTATTTCTCGACGTGATCGACTATCCACAATCTATCCTGAGCCTGAAATGTGAGGAAAAGAGGGTGGTGAAATTATAAAATCCCAGTGAGTAAACAAACATCACCGTAATAATCTATAGCCGAGTAATTGGAGACATATAAAATATCCCATCACAATACGTTTCTCATAACTTGAAAATTCGTTCCCTACCCGTGTAATGTATTTCATTAAATTTTCAACAGGGCTTATGATTTCCTGAAAATCTTGGCTCTCGCCAAAATTAGTACTCGTTGATGCCTTATACAGGGGCATCCACTTGAGTTCACCAAGGCTGTTAAATGTCATATAGACATAAACACATTTTCACATCTGATGACACAATCATTCCTTAGCGTTAGCAGAGTTCACCTCCCCGTGGTGGTATCCGAGCGAAGTGGACTCTAACCTTACCTCAAGAGTTACCCTCTGCTCCTCTCATCAGAGGTAAGAATACGACGGGGAACCGTGCCCCTCTAATAGGCTGGTCCATTGAACCCGCCACTGCAGTGACTTCTCTATCTACCACCAAGTCAATAAAATATCCACAACATAACATGGCTAATATTGATAGATCTGGGTCCTCATCACTTGACTTACTCCTCTGCGTAACACATGTCACCCAAGGACTTACTCCTCTGTGTAGCAGTGTCACCCAAGGATAGGTCCCATAGAACCTAACTCGCCAAGTTTCGAACCCTAGACCCTTTTAAAACTTCCCTCGAAGGGAACACTTTTTTTACCATTTCAAATCCAACCATTTGTGCTCACATTATCATAAGCCGTTCATTTCAAATCATAATTCACAATACAACAAGTGGTCTTCGATTACTCCATTTTCCAAAATAATCATTTGATTTCAACTCGATTTACAAAAATTCATTTTATTTTATTAATTCACACTTTGCTCATAAAACAAAACAATTCATCATTTAAAACCATTTTTTCACCAAATCACCAAAATCACGAATTAAAATTTACTCTAGATAATTAAGATGATAGTAAGATTACTCACAGTACTAGGAGTTCGAAATACTCCTATTCTCGTTCCTTAGGCACGATGTCTTTACTTTTACCCGAATGCTCACCACCAATGCATATTGCACAATACACAATTTACCAAATTAATACTAGATCGTTTTAAAACCAATTCAGGCTCGATATATATATGTATGAAATGGGATGCACACTACTCATGTAACTATCTATATACGGTATCCTTTCCAAATTTCCATTGTGTACTTAAATTAAATCGATATTGGCCTCAATTGATTTTTCACCCGATTAATTGGCCAATATACCCAATTCAACTCCAATTAATTCCATTTGTTTCCTCAATACTTCAAATCATCAAACACTAGATAATTGTCATGAAATATCACAAAAATCATCATCACATTGTTCCTTGGAAATTCGGCCATAGTGGTGCATCAACACTAAAATTTTTCCTATTTAATTTTCTCACCATAAATCATCATTTCCTAACCAATTTCTCTTGAAACAAAATCAATCCACCATCCACACACAACATGGGACATTCGGCCATTGATGGAGGATGAGGAAAATGAATTTTTTTCTTGTTGTTTTGCTTCCAAACATAATCAACTAACTAAAAACACTAACATAACTTAAAATCAAACCAATTCCAACATCAATCTCTCTCCATACCCATTCGGTCAACCATGAATTCATTATGAAAATATTTAATTCAGCCATGGAAAATAAGGAGAAATGCATGGGTATGATAGATCTCAAGTAAAAATAAAGAAATTTCACCTTATCTTGCTTGATTCCTTGAATTTCACACTTTTCTCTTGAATTTCTCCACCTAGGGTTTTGTTCTTCTTGTTTTCTTTCTTTCCTCTCTTTGGCCGACTCTTATGGGTGAAAATGGGCTGGTTTTTATGCCTTTTATAAAGAAAATAATAAATAAATAAAAGCTTAACACATGGCAAAATCTTCTTGGTCCAAAATTTTAAATTCTTATCCTTTTCTCTTTATTTCTCCACCACACAAATGTAATATTTATCCACATAAACAATAAATAAATTCCTTGGTCTTGACAAGTGCTGGTGGTGTAAAATTACGATTTTGCCCTCGGGGTGGCAAAATTATGATTTTACCCCTATCCTCTGAAAATACCGGGATTACAATTTTGTTCACTTCTTAACCTCAAATTATACTTCAAATGATCAATCTTAGTCAAATATAGTCAAAATCTTTTCTAAAAATTCTCATTTTATCCTCAAGTGAAAAATTACCATTTTGCCCTTGGATAGTCACTATTCCAAACTGACTCCAAATTAACCCTCGAAATCCGAATCACTATTTTAAGTCATCCCTAGACTGTGAAATTCTCAATTTCATCTTTAAAATCCCTATTTTAGCTAGTTCGAGGTTTAATTCAACTTAGTTGTTCATCTAAGGGAAATACCGACTTTTAATGCTTTTTCGAGGCATTCGAGTATACAAGCATTCGACCAAGTACATGGATAACATGACGCATATTTTATAAAGTCGGGCTTTACACCACTTCCTCTGTGAGCAGCAATTATTAAATATCATATTTAAAAGAATAGAAATTAATTTCAAATAAAAAAAATCAAAAAATGATTTCCACCACACAGGGGTATTTTGGTCATTTTACCCGAAAATTTCAAAACCTAGTGAAAACATGATATACAAGTGAAAAACATTCATTTCATGTTTAAAAATAAATTTAGTTGTCTAAATCATCATTTTAGAGTGAAATTATAGTTAATCAAACTAAATAAAAATATTAAATAAAATATTCCATTTTCTTATAAAAAAATATTTATAGAATTATGCGTAAATAATTTTTATAGTGTAAAAGTAAAATAAATTCATACATATAGTGGCACACGCAGCCAGGTATACAAAATATTCTACAATAACATGTGGGCCCCCAATATAACCAAGAATGTATAAGCCTGTAAACCTTTGCTTTCTAAGGATGCAACTCCAAAAGCATTCCTCGACGAAATCGACTGTCTACAGACTATCCTGAGCCTGAAATGGATAGGAAAAAGGGGTGAGTTTTCATAAACTCAATGAGTAAGCAAAGTTCATTTGTAACATCTAAAGCCGAGTAAATGGAGATAGTTAAATCATCCATCATAATATGATTCATAACATTAAAACTCATATCAACTCATATGAAACCATTGCATTTCATCAAACTAATCAACAAGGCTTATGACTTTCTTAAAAACTTGGCTCGTGCCAAAACTTGTACTCGGTGATACCTTACGTCGGGGCATCTAACCAAGTTTGCCAAGGCTGTTAAAACGATATATACAGTTAAAACATATTTGTACATTTAAAACATAGTTGTTCATTGGCGTTGGCTGAGTTAACCCTCACGTGGTGGTTCGGCGTGAAGTGAACTCTAGACGTCTACCTCAGGAGATACCCTCCACGCCTCTCATACCAAGGTAGAATATAACGGGGTTTACCGTGCCCCTCTAATAGGCTGGTCCACGAAAATCTGCCCACTATAGTAAACTAATCAGATAACCCACCATATCAATAAAAATTTTGGTAGCATGACATGGCTAATATAATACTAACTAGCCTGTCAAGGTAAAACAAAACAATTCATATAATTCACAAAACCACAAATCCAGCCAGTCATTGCTATCACATTGTCATAAGCCATCAATTCGAACCATATATCGATTTCAAATCCCGTTATGCCTATACATTTATTACAAAGCAAGATCGGCACAACGAACAATAATCAAAACATAGGCATAACACAAGTAGGTAATCTCCACTTACTCAATTTATAAAGTCATCATTTAGTTTTAAAACAATTTATAAATCTTGTTTTATTTAAACAACATTTCAATTTTAAAACATAATAATTTACAAATTCAATTCGTTATTCTTAAAATCATAAAAACAAGTATAAACTACTTTAGATAGTTAAGATGAACATATGATTACTCACAGTAATGGGAATTTGGAGTGGTACGAGTAGTACTCCTATTTTCGGTCCTCTAGCACGGTATCTTTACCTTTATCCGAGGGTTCACTACCTATACATAATACACCACATGTAATTCAATATATACTTGCCAAACAATTTTAAGATTATTTCAAGCTTTATATGAATGCTTGAGATTGAATGAGAAATGTTCGGATTGTCACTTAAAGATGGTGTTCTACGTAGGTTCAATTGTGATCGGAATGAATTTGTATTCGACCTAATTTGAACTATACACCACTGATTTAACCAAAACATCCGATTCAACTCCAAATATATTCGTTACACTTCCAATTATCCAATACATCAAAGTATTACAATGAGCTTGATCTTTGACTAACTTCACCATTTTCGAAATTCATTCCGATTCTGAACTAACGCGCAATTTATTGTCATCACAGTCCAATAAATCCATCTATATCATTAGATTTCAAATCCAAGTCCATTCACTATAATTTTCTCATTTTCCATCAAGCCATTTACTAAAGGGACTATACTTTTCGATAACCAATTTTGATATCCAACACCATAATTCATTAATTCCTAGCTAAATAACATGAAATATCACAAAATCCATCATCAATAAATCACATGGAAAATTCGACCTATGAGGGTGGTTGAAGAACATGAAATTTTCTTGCTTGTTTTTCATTCCACACATCACAAAACAACTAAAAACACTAAGATATCATGTAATCTAACTAAATTCATCACCAAAACTCCTCCCTCTAAGTTTGGCCAACAAGGTTTCCTCATGTAAACTTGATTTTCAACCATGGAAAATGAAAAAGAATGCATGGGAAAGGTAGATCACAAGCTAAAATAAAAAAATCTTACCTTTAATCACTTAATTCCTTGAAATCCAACAATTTTCCCTTGAATTTTTCTTCTCTAGGGTTTGTTCTTTTCTTTTCCCTTTGTTCTTTGTTTTGGCCGACCATGAAGAGTGAAATGGGAAAGTTTAAGTTGAGTTTATAAAGGAAATTATAAAAATATTGACACTTGTCACCTTTTAATTGGTTCATGATTAAACTTAATAATTAAGCATTTCATCTCCACCACATATAATTTCTCACTTAAAAAAAATGATGGATGAAATGCATGAGCTTGACAAGTGTCATGGTGATGAAGAATTCCAAAAATTTCAATTACGTCCTTGTGGATACATAAAATGACCGTTTTGCCCTTATGCTCGAAAAATGTCAAAATTGAAAATTTTCACTTTTCAAGTGAAATCATGTTCCATATAGTCAAACTTAGTTAAAATCTTGTCTAACATTCCCATTTTGCCCTCGAGTGGTAAAATGACCATTTTACCCCTACGTTATGAAAATTCCAAATTTGACTCCAAATCAATCCTCGAACTCTGAATCACCATATTAAGTCTTTCTAAGGTTCAATAACTCTCAAATGCATCTTAAAATCTCTATTTAGACTAGTTCGAGGTTTAAATCAACTTAATTGTACCACTAGGTACAATACCGACTTTTAATGATTTTTTCGAGGCATTCAAGTATGCAAACATGCTATCAAGTGCATGAATGACATGGCAATTATATTATAAAGTTGGGCTTGACAACACTACCCCCCTTAAAATAAAATTTTGACCTCAAAATTTCACTTACCAAACTCAGATAAAAGATGTGGGTATTGGCTTCTCATCTGGTGCTCAACTTCCCACATCATTTCCTCCATTCGAGCATTCTTCCACAACACTTTAACCATAAGAATGTTCTTATTCTTCAACACTTGATCCTCTCGGTCTAAAATACATACAGGTTATACCTTGAATTTCAAGTCTTCCTGCAACTCAATCGGAGGTGTCTCGAGAATATGAGAAGGATTATATACATACTTTTTCAGTATCAAAACAAAAAGACATTGTGAATCTGATCCAACTCTAGGGGTAATTCTAGTCTATATGACACTGGTCCAATCCTTTCAATGATATGAAAAGGTCTAATATATCTCGGATTAAGCTTCCTCCGCTTCGCAAATCGAATCACACATTTCTTTATCCAACAAGATCTCACAATTTACCACAATAGTATAATCAAATAAAACTTAATACCTTAAAGTATTCGAATCATTACCTTTCCAAGGAGAGACCTTAAGAAAAACTCTATCATCAACTTCAAATTCCAAATCCTTTCTTCATCTATCTAAGTAATTCTTCTGCTTGGCTTGAGCTGTCTTTAATCATTCTCAGATAACCTTGTTCTTGTCATTAGCCAAATCAATCAGTTCTACATTAAACTATTTTCTTTCACCCACTTCATCCCAGCAGAGTGGAGTTTGACACTTTCTCCCATACAGAGCCTCGTATGGTGCCATCCCAATACTAGACTAAAAACTATTGTTATACGCGAACTCCACCAACGGTAAGTGCCTATACTAACTCCCTTTAAAGTTAATGACACAAGCTCATAGCATATCCTCCAAAATAGATTGTCTTAGCTGATTATCCTTAAGGACATAAACCCGATTCCCAAGCCTCAAGATATCATTGTCATCAAGTTTGAACTCACTAGTTTCTCCTTCTCGCAACTTTTGAACTTCCCATTTTACATACTTTCATACAACTTGCATTTAAGCATTTCATAATAGATAAGGATCAAGCACTCTTTATTCATTTCATATGTATATACATTTTTATCATGAATGATTCAAACCTAGTATCCATTAGTCATCATATTCCCAAAAACAACTCCAATACTTTCATGGTCGATTGCTCATTAGATAACTCTCAACTTATACCATAGGGCATTTCAATAAATCATATGTAAATGTAGTCTTCTCTTGATCTTCAGGAGCAATAGCAATTTGGTTGTAACCAGAATAACCATCAAGAAAACAATAATATTCCTTACCAGCCAAACAATGAATGTCATTTTTCCTTACCTTTGGGGTTGATTTGTGTATCACTTGGTAAGGCACCTTGTGGTCTATTGTTGATGGAATTCGCAAGCTACCCCATTTGGGTCTCAAGATTTCTCAAAGAAGCTCCTTGACTTTGAATTAAAGCATCAGTCTTTGACATATATTGCAAGAGAAGTTCTTCCAAATGGGGCTTCTTTTCAGGAACTGGTGGTCTAACTTGTTGTTGGAAACCAGGAGGCATGATGGGTTTTGGATTGAAAGGCCTTACATTATTCCATGAAAATTTTGGGTGGTTTCTGCAGCCAGGATTATAAGTATTGGAGTAAGGATTATTCTGTTGTCTATTGAAGTTCCCCATAAACTGGACTGATTCAGAATTATATGGGCATTGATCATATGAATGGCCATCTCCACACATCTCGTAAACTACTGATGAATTTTGAACTGCATGGACTCCCAGTGTGTCAAACTTTTTGGTAAGTGCAGCCACTTGTGAAGCTAATTGATCAGTTAAGTTACCAAGTGCATCAATTTCATAGGCTCCAACCACTTTTCTCGATCCCGACCTTTCTGAAGGCCATTGATAATTATTTGAGGCTATCTCTTCCAACAAGTTATAGGCATCAGCAGCATTCTTACTCATCAATGCCCCACCAGCAGCAGCATCAATTGTAGTTTTAATTGACCCAACCAACCCATTGTAGAATGTCTGAACTTGCAACCAATCAGGAATCCGATGATGTGGACATCTTCTCAATAGTTCCTTAAACCTTTCCCAAGCTTCATACAAGGACTCACCATCAAATTGTGTGAAGGAGGTAATATCGTTCCTCATCTTTGCAGTCTTGCGAGGGGAAAGAATTTTGCAAGAAACTTTTGAGCCAAGTCTTCCCATGTAGTGATAGACCCATTAGGTAGTGAATTAAGCCAGCTTTTTGCTTTATCCCTCAGAGAAAACGAAAACAGTCTCAATCTGATAGCATCGTCAGTTACTCCATTGTATTTAAAGGTGTCACAAATCTCCAAGAAATTTACCAAATGAGAATTAGGATCATCACTAGGTAACCCACCAAACTGGACTGAAGACTGAATCATCTGAATGTAAGCTGGTTTAATTTCAAAATTGTTGGCATTAATGGACGGTCTCCTAATACTTTGGTGCAAACCTTGCAACAGAGGAACAGCATAATCTCTCAGTGCTCTATTTGCTTCAGGAACCAGATTAATGGCATTATTGCCATTGTTATTGTTATCCTCAGCCATTGTCTGATTTAAAGCTGCAACTTGCAAATTCTCCCTTCGACGCCTTCTAAAAGTTCTTTCTATCTCTGGATCAAAAGGAACAAGATTCAAGTTGTTTCTTCTTTGCATACAATGACCAAAGATACCTGTAAACAAACAAAAACTAATATTAAAACAAGAAAAATAAAATTTGAAGTAAGACTAAATTGCTTGGTATTAGTATTAATAAAAATTCTAGAAACAATTCCCCGGCAACGGCGCCAAAAACTTGTCAGTTAAAAATCCACTACGCAAGTATACGCATCGAATAGACAGTATATTAGCAAGTAGAGTATCGTTCCCACGGAGAATTGATCTAAAACTTTACTAATTACTAAAATTAAAACAATTTAATTTTATCCAAATAATCCAAATTAATTAATTAAAACTAATAAACTAGAATTTAAAATAACAAGAAAAATAAAAATAATAACAACTAGAGAAAATATCAGATTAAACAAGCTTAGGATTACAATATCCCTCACACTTCATCTAAATTTTACCTCTCCTCCTTAACTTATTTCAATGGGTTGAATTGCTAACCTAGAGTCTTAAATTATTTATAAGGGTCTCCCGACTCGTCCTATAAAAATATCTATTTTAACCAAAACACTATATCCCTATGTGATTTGAAATTAAAACAGACTCATTAAGTTCAGGCTCTAATCTGGCTCCATATGGCCTATAGGTATATCCCTATCCTATACGCAAATCATTTAACATGATCATATGCTATCCCAATTTTAGTCTACTCTAAACTCCCTCTCCCAAGTTTGTTTGGGTTCCTAAATCAATTTAATTGGTGATCAGGCAATTAAAAGCATTAAGAACAAATTGAAATAAACAATTCAATTTCCATTGAAAATAAGTAAGAAAAAGATTAAAAACTTAGACTACATGTGAGTTCAATTGCAATCCTAGAAAAAGAAAATTAGCTACTCATAATTGCAAAATCAAATAACATTATATAAAGTTCAACCATTGAAAATAACAAGAAGAATAAAAGCTAAGGAAGAAAACAAAATAATTGCCGCTTTGATCTCCGGATTTCCGCTTCAACTTCTAGCTTCTTGAATCTCCCAAGGTTTCCCTTTTTCAGGTCTCAAAATATCCTATATATACTAACAAACTTAACCTAAATTTCTCCAAGTTGACCTAGGGTTTAATTGGGCTTAAAACATAATGAGAGGCCCAAAAAAATCACTTAACAGTCTTTACAAATTTCCATTCCCGGTACAAGACGTCTAGCTACATTCCCACGTAATTTTCTCTATCTTCGATGCAGAACTGGGAAAAGTGATCTTCATGAGAGTTGTAGCTCTGTCTCTTATCTTTCAAATGGTCTAAGAATCACAGCAATTGGAGTTCTGTAGCTCGAGATATGGCTAAAACACTGAAACATATGCAAGCAGAGTTCTGGATCTTTTAGCACCTTACTTTCCAAAATTAAGCCCAATGACTTTAGGTCCTACCAAAAATATAAAATCTAATAAATATTAACCAAATTAAAGGAAATAACATAAAATTAAATAACTTACTTAAAAATAAACTAAATATAAAAATAACTAAAAATTAAGAAATTATAATTAAAAACTAAAGACTTAGCTAAAATTTAATAACAAAATTGGAATAAAATAATTCTATAAAATAGAATTATCACACCCCCAAACTTAAGATTTTGCTAGTCCTCGAGCGAAAGAAAAGAATCACAAAAGAAAACGCAAACATGAAAATCCTTGAACGAGAGATAGAAATACCAAATCATGATTTCTCAATTTTTCCTCGGAAATTAACTCAAATTCTAGCTTAAGGTAACATACAACTAATCCTTAAATTCATGCATCAATTCAAGTGAAACTTTATTTTTCGAATGGACTTCCGTGTGTGTGTGAATGCTCTTTTACAAAGAATATCATGCAATTCAATTTAGTTTATGCCAAATCTAAGCATAGATTAGTACTTGGATCCCATAAGTTTGCTTTTCATCTCTCTCTCCACTAATGTAGATTACACTTATTCAAGAATCAATAGGTCTTTATCAAGCTTGTAATGTAAGGCTAGGGTCAAGGTATGATAAATGATATATTTAGGCTCAAATTCACCCTAAGCACTTAATCAATCTAGGACACATAAAGAGCTCAAAAAAAATTTTTTTTTAGCACCCTCAAACTTGAAGTAAACTTTCCTTTGTAACACACATTGCTTTCTTTTCTTTCTCTTTTTTTTTTTTCAATCCCCAAACTTATTTTTTGACAATTATAACAAGGGGTAATTTTTCCAACAACCTTCACATTTTTTTTTTTTACCTTTCTCCTCAATATATTCTTTAAGCTCAAATTATTACTTAGAAAGATGAAAATACTTAAACGGTGAAAGGTTCAAATTATTGGATTTAAACAGACAGGCCAAGGCTACATAATTAGGTAATTACAAAGAAAAGGTAAATTAGGCTCAAAAAGGGTGACTAAGGATAAATATAACAAGGTAGGCTCAAAAAGGCTCAAACGATCCAAAGATGGCCTAAATCACTTCCTATCCTAAGTGTTATCTAAGATTTCGCCTCGAGGGAGAATCAAACAAATTCTAGAATTCATGACTTCACTATACTTTTTCATCCAACATAAACTTTATCTAAAGCACATAAAAATTCTAAGTAAAAGAGTATAGTGCTCAAATTATTGGAAGTCACACTTTAAAATAAAATTAACACAAGAATATCACATAAAATTAAATCATAACTATATGATTCCCAAAAGCTAAGAATCCAAAGATAATTAAAATATCATCCTAGAATTGGGACAATCATGAGTAAGGTGCAACTATCTCAAAAAAAAAATTTTTTTTTTGAAAACACAAATGAAACATGCAAAATATAAATAAACATGCAAGACAAATTTTAAACCAAAGCTAACTAAACATAAAAAAAAATTTTAAAAAAATTTCAATACCACTAAATTCTAAACTACCCCCAAACTTAAAATAAACATTGTCCTCAATGTGAAAAAAGAAAATAAAGAAAAAGGCCAAGAATACTCCCCTAACTTCGAAGCGGCAGACTACAAATCTTCTGCATCGTTACCTCCAAGATCATCTTCAGAATCAGAATCTGTAGGCAACGAAGGAACGTAGTCATGTCCATCCCAATGTAAGCACCATAAGCTCTCATCATCTGTTCAATTGCCTAATTTTGCCTTTCTTGACGATCTAAGCGACGATCAATACGCTCCATCCATTGAGCGATACTGCGTGTGGGCATGGCTTGGGAGGTTGGAGGAACAGCTTGTGAGGATGAAGGGGCGGTCTGAGAAGAACTACCAGCGATCGGTGCAGATTGCTCGAATCTCTGCAGAATGCTCATGGTGATTGGAAGTTTTGGTTGTTGAAATTCTTCGCCATCGCTCCAAGACACACCAGCTTTCGCACATAAAGCAGTAATAATGGAAGGGAAACCGATACCATCTCGTTTTGTGCGGCCCGTATGTAAGATGGCATGCGAGATAACCTTACCAATATCAATAGACTTATGTGTGACAATGGCATAGATAAGCACTGCACGATCCCTCGTGACATCACTGATATGAGTGGAAGGGAGCAACCGTGCCGCTACAAAATGCAACCAAGCCTTGGACTCTGTTTTCATGGCATTGCGTTTAAATGACACTGGCTCCCCATGTGATGTTTTCCATTGCGCTCCCTCAACACACAATGTCGATATAATCTCATGACAGTCTTGATGATCTCCCAAATATTGCTCGTATTCATCATTCTCGATATTTAGGGTCCCAAAAAATGTATTGATAGCCTGGCTGTGAAAAGGTACTCGTTTACCACGGACAAATGCTACATTATCAACATGCTCGACCGCATTGGCATAAAATTCTCGAACTACAAGTACAACTGCGGCTTCGAGTTGAGTGGTAAATGTGAGCCAATGTCTATCATGAAGCATGTCAAAAATCACCTGATAGGGTAAGGGAGGAATATCGATTCCTCGTTCAGGAATGGGCACTTTGTTGATCAAGGACGTGTGATATCGCTCCGAGGCTTCAGTAGAGACGAATTTCGATCTATCAAACGACCCACTAGAACTTGCTTTGGATCTTTTTGGTGCCATTCCTAAAAAATTAATTCTCAAAATAAGTCCAAAGGAAAAGAATAATAATAACTGCAAGTACTGTTGTATAATCATGTAAATGTAAAGGTCCCACAATCACGAAGTGAATTACTTTCTGTCCGATTTAACAACCTACATTCCAAAAGTGCATTGACAACCTCACTAAGATGCAAACAACATTCAGGTAGTCTTCGCATAATCATATTTGACACAATGCACAAGCCAACATAAAAATAAAAAGAATTCTTGGCCAATGTACGCATCCAAAATGATCAACCATGGCATGAGTTGCACCAATAACTCCAGAATGTATTCCTATGGGCTAATCCAAACATCAATAGTTAAACACAATATTAAACCATAGGTTCCTTCACCAACCAAGCAGTTAACAATTATAGTGGCAGCAAATAAAGTCCAGGAATGCATGGAATCGGTGAAACGAATTAAGCATCAATCATGAAAAACCACTACACTCAAAGCATAAAGTAATGGGAAATAGAAAAAGAAACATCCACAAACCTACACAATGGAAACATTAAATGGGCATTTTTTTTATTATTAAAACTGTAGAGAGAGAAGGAGTGTGTGTGTGTGAGAGAAAGAGAGAGAAAGCTCACCTGGAGGAAGGAGTGAGTGTGGTGGGTGCAAGAGTTGAAGTGAAACTAAAAAAAACTAAGTAGAAATAATGTGTAAAAAACTTGAGTGAAAATGAGAGAGAGAGAGAGAGAGAGAGAGAGAGAGAGAGAGAGAGAGATAGTTGCAGAAAAAATAATGGAAGGAGAAGGGGGATGGGCGGCAAAAAGAAGGAGAAAAGTAAAAAAATGAAAGAAAAATAAAAATATAAGAAAGATTTGGTGCGGCTGAAAAGGAGAGAGAAGAAGCAAAATAAAATAAAGTATGAAAAAGGGTTTAACAAGGGGTGGGGTCCACTGCTGCTGCAGCCTGCGCACCCAGAGTGCGCATCGGGTTGGAGCGCCGCAGCTCTGGGGCTGAGCGCCACGGCGCTCGTTGCTTTGATTTTTTTTGTATTGCTTTACAGCTTCATACAGCGCCGCGGCTCTCAATTTGAGAGCCGCGGCGCTGAAACATTCCGTTTCAACAAAACTTTTTTTTTTTGAATTTTGAATTTTTTTTAATTTTTTTTTTTTGCATTCAATTTCCTGCAAAAGAGACATGAAAAAGAAAAATGAGAATAAAAATATAAAATCAAATAAAACTCATGAAATAAAATACTGATGAAAATAAATAAATAAGGTTGAAGAACTTGGGTTGCCTCCCAAGAAGCGCTTCACTTATAGTCTTCGGCTGGACTGTAGCGGGCTCTAGGTCGTGTCAAGCAAGTGAATTGAGGACTTTTGACGATTAATTTCGCCTCCCCAATAATGCTTCAATCTTTGTCCGTTGACCTTAAATTTTCGACCATCTGTCCCTTGAACTTCAATTGCTCCATGTGGAAATACCTTATTGACAATAAACGGACCAGACCACCTTGATTTGAGCTTTCCCGAGAATAGCTTCAAACGAGAGTTATAAAGTGTCACGACCCAATTCCCGGGCCATGACCGGCGCAAGGACCCAATGAGCATAGCCCACTAAGCCCAAGCAAGCCTATTTTCATTTACTTTATTCCATACATGCTCGTGTGAGGCATCCACACGTAATGCACCCAGTGTGCATACAATGCCAATTAACCATGGCACATCCAATCACACATACACACACACCTTTTCCCGGGTGTGAACACAGCCAATTCACAATGGCATTATCAACATTAATATACATGCACTATACTAGTCATGTATTTAGCAATTTACATTGCTTACACATATACACATAATTAGATTGTATTCACAATACAATAAACACCCACGACTTCCAACAGAGACATTTACAATAAAAACGGGCAGCTATTGAATGCCTTACACATACCAGGAGATGAACTACAATGATCCCACGGTCTAGGAATCTACAACCTCCTGATCTGAAAACATAAATTTTTGAAAACAGTGAGTACAAAACTCAGTGAGTGAATATTATAAGGGAACAAGCAATATTAGCCAGGACATTTGATAACCATGATGCACCGATTGAAAATGAGACAATTTTTTTTTCTTCTAACTAATATTTAAACCCCTTTTTCCCAATTTACGACAATTCATATGCCATACAATCTCACACATATATACTTGAAAATATGAACAATCATATATGTACACAAACACATTTATCTGAGCACTCGCAGGCGTTACGTATCGCCGTCCCTGCAAGCCCCTGGACAACAAATCACACTTCACCAATGTTCACGAGTGATAGTTTTCAGGAATCGTGGGCGTTACGTATCGCTGTCCCCACTTTGCTCAGTTTTCAAAATTTCTAGTAAATAGTGGGCATTACGTATCGCCGTCCCCACTTTACTAAATTCTGAATTTCTAGGAAATAGTGGGCGTTACGTATCGCCGTCCCCACTTTGCACACCATTTCAGGCATGCGCATTTTCCTCTTCACACGTGCACGGTGGTAATAATTTCACAACACTTCTTAACAATACATATAAATATCATAACAATGTACATATTTAGCACAATTAAATTTCACCTCAATAAAATAATATTTCATGCCTTCATGCATATCACATAATTTTATGCCTTCATGCATAACACATAATTTTATGCCTTCATGCATAACATATAATTCATCACATAAAATCATTTTAATCAAAAGCTTGTTCCCGGCACGTATTTTATTATTTTTTTTAAAAAAAAAACTTTGGATAAATCATTTAATTATCCTAATCAATACAATATGCATTTCCCAAATAATTTGAAATGCAAATTCACTCACCGTCTTACAAATCCGGATTCCGGATGCTCTCGGATTAAAAATCTTCAATTACGATTCCCTTACCTTTCTCGGACTTCTCACCACCTTAACACAGAATAAAATTAAAAAATTTACTATAATGCCCCCAAACTAATATAAACTAATTTAAATTGCTAACATATAATACGCAAAGGCAAAAATGCGTCCGATTATCGCTTTAACGCGGTATTGCCTAATTTCGACCGATTACCCGATTAATCGGCTATTATGTCTAATTTGATTCCAAATTGATCCATTCTTTTTCTAATACCTTAATTCACCACAAACCATTTAATTAATGCCAATTTCAGCATTCAACCTTTTCCATTTCTTTATGGAAAAATTCGACCAATACAGTGCATTAGCACTGAAAATTTTTCTACTACATTTTTCACTTGAATTTGTCATTTTCTAATTTCTTTCATTTCAATTGAAATCATTTCAAATGAAATCATTTCAATTGAAATGAACCAATTTCCTCATGCACTCTCCACCCTAGGTTCGGCCTAATGAAGAACAACCATGAGATTAAATTTCTTTCTTCCATTTTTGTTCATAATCATGCTTAACTACCTCTAAACACTAGCATAGTCTAAATTCAATCCAATCCAACATCAAATCCCTACTCATACCCATTTTTCAGAATTCATTCCATCATGATATCTCAATATTTAACCATAGAAATCAAGAACAAAAGCATAGGTAAGCTAGGGTTAGAGTAAATCTAAAGAAAAGTTACCTTTATTTTGCTTGAATCTTGAAAAACACTTGAAATCTATGGATTTTTGGCTAGGTTTTTATGGTTTTCCCTTGGTTCTTCTTTTCTTCCCTTCAATTCTGGTGGGTGCCGAATTTTGAGTGAGAAAGTGAGGGCTAAGGCTGATTTTTATGGCTTAAATAATAAAATAACCAAGTTGCCACATGGCATTATGCCATTGGCCCAATTTCTTGACTTTTTGACTTTTTCTCCCATTTCTTTTCCACCATTTGATTAATCAAGTCAAAGTCTGATCGAAGGATGATCATGGCTGGAAAAATTATCCTAGTAGTGGAAAATTACGGTTTTGCCCCCCGAAATGGTAAAATTACGATTTTGCCCATATACTTCGAAATGTACCGAAATTTCATTATTTTCACTATCCAACCTCAAATAATACTAATATTAATCCATATTAACCAAATGGGGCAAAATCCTTTCAAAAAATTTCACGTTTAGCACTCCGGTGGTAAAATTATCATTTCGCCCTTGTGCTTCAAAAACACTGGGAATCACCATTTTACACTGCTAAACATCATTTTATGATCCCATAATCATAACTGTATGTCATATAATTATTTTTGGTCCAATGTGATCAAATCTTGGTTAAAAATCTCCATAAATCAACAAATGAGAAAATAACCGTTTTGTCCCTAACCGATCAATTTTCCCGATTGACTCCAAACTGGACCTTGAACTCTGAATCACTATTCTGACCTATTCTGTGGGTCTCAGAATTTTGAAATTCCTCTTAGAATTTCTATTAAACTAGTTGAAGCTCGATTTAACTTAATTGTACCATTAGGTACAATACCGGCTTTTTAACCAATTAGACAGGGTCTCACACTCTCCCCCACTAATAGAAATTCGGTCCCCGAATTTAAATTCAAAGTAGAGCGGCTTACCTTTACATATCGAAGAGGTGTGGATACTTTGTCCGCATTTCCTCCTCAGCTTCCCACGTTACCTCTTCACTGGTGTGATTCTGCCACTTCACTTTCACTAAAGCCACATCCTTTGATCGGAGCCTTTTGACTTGCCTGTCCAAGATAGCTACTGGTTGCTCCTCATAAGTCAAATCATCTTGTATCTGAACGGTTTCATACCGTATCACATGAGAAGGATCTGGATTATACTTCCTCAACATAGACACATGGAACACAGGGTGAATACTCGAAAGGTCTGGTGGTAATGCCAATCGATATGCCACTGCTCCGACCCTCTCTAAAATCTCGAAGGGTCCTATATACCGAGGGCTTAATTTCCCTTTCTTACCAAACCTCATTACCCCTTTGGTTGGCGAGACTTTTAAAAACACATGGTCTCTCACTTGAAACTCCAAATCCCTTCGTCGGTTATCAGCATAAGACTTTTGCCTACTTTGGGCTGTAAGTATCCGTTGACGAATCATACGGATTTTATCAGTGGCGTCCTGCACCAACTCAGGCCCCAATAGTTTCCTCTCACCCACCTCTAGCCATCCAATGGGTGATCTGCACCTTCTTCCATATAGTGCTTCAAATGGTGACATTTGGATGCTAGTCTAGAAACTATTATTGTAAGCAAACTCCACTAAGGGTAAATACCGACCCCATTTGACTCCAAGGTCTACTACACATGCCCTCAACATGTCTTCCAAAGTCTGGATGGTTCGTTCAGACTGTCCATCAGTCTGGGGATGGAAAGTTGTACTAAAATTCAATTTAGTGCCCAATGCTTCCTGCAACCTTTCCCAGAATCTACTGGTAAACTGTGTCCCTCTATCCGACACTATAGAAACAGGAATGCCATGCAATCGTATTATCTCATCTACATAAAGCTGGGCATACTGAGCAGCCCCATAAGTGGTCTTGACCGGAAGAAAGTGAGCTGACTTCGTCAACCGGTCTATTATGACCCAAATCGAGTCATAACCCCCACTAGTTCGAGGCAAACCTGTCACAAAGTCCATGGCAATATGCTCCCACTTCCATTCGGGAACTGGTAATGGCTGTAGTAATCCTGCAGGCCTTTAGTGTTCTGCTTTAACCTGTTGACACACTAAGCACTTGGAAACAAACTCAGCCACATCTCTTTTAAGTCCTTCCCACCAGTACACTTCCTTTAAATCTTGATACATCTTTGTAGCACCTGGATGTATCACATAGGCTGCCATGTGAGCCTCCTCCAATATCTCTCTCCTCAACCCATCGATATCTGGCACATAGAGTCTGGTTCCATATCTCAACACTCCATCTGTGCCTCTAGTAAACATCTTCTCCTTCTTTCCCTGAGGATCCTCTAAGACCGTAGCTACAACTCATCTTTACCTTGTGCCTCCTTAATTCGGTCTATTAGGACAGGCCTCACTCTGAAATGAGCTAGCAGTGCATCTGCCTCAGAAACCTCCAAATGCACATCCATGTCTCCCAAGCTATGCATCTCCCTAACCAATAATCTCATGTCTGTGGAGATATGTGTTAGGCTACCCATCGACTTTCGGCTCAGGGCATTCGCCACCACATTAGCTTTACTGGGATGGTAAAGAATGGTATAATCATAATCCTTCAGCAACTCCATCAACCTGCGTTGCCGCAAATTCAAATCCCTCTGCTGAAATATATATTTCAAACTTTGGTGGTCCGTATATATCTCACAAGTCTCACCATACAAATAATGTCTCCAGATCTTTAAGGCAAACACGATTGCTGGCATCTCTAAATCGTGTGCGGGGTAATTCTGTTCATGCCTTTTAAGTTGTCTTGATGCATATGCAATCACCTTCCCGTGTTGCATTAACACGCATCCTAAACCAACCAACGAGGCATCACAATATACTGTATAACCCCCTGTACCCTGTGGTAGACTCAACACTAGAGCTGTGGTGAGACATGTCTTAAGCTTCTCAAAGCTATCTTCACAAGTATTTGACCACACAAACTTTGTATCTTTTCGTGTCAGCTTGGTCAGAGGGGCGGCTATTCTGGAGAAATCCTTAACAAAGCGACGATAGTAACCTACCAACCCTAAAAAGCTTCTAATCTCCGTAACCAATGTTGGCCTTGGCCATTTCTCCACCGCTTCGACTTTCTTTGGATCCACTTGTACCCCATCCTTAGAAACCACATGTCCTAAGAATGCAACACTTTCAAGCCAAAACTCACATTTGGAGAACTTGGCATACAATCGATGTTCTCTCAAAATCTGAAGCACTATCTTAAGATGCTGCTCATGCTCCTCTCGACTCCTCGAGTAGATCAGGATATCATCAATGAACACCACTACAAACTTGTCCAGGTAGGGCTTGAACACTCGGTTCATCAAATCCATAAAGGCTGCAGGGGCATTGGTAAGTCCAAACGACATTACCAAGAACTCATAATGACCATACCTGGTCCAAAATGCTGTCTTTGGCACATCTTCATCTCGGATTCTCAATTGATGATACCCAGAACGTAAATCTATCTTAGAAAAACATTGTGCCCCTTATAACTGATCAAACAAGTCATCTATTCTTGGGAGTGGGTACTTATTCTTCACTGTTACCTTGTTAAGTTGTCGGTAGTCAATGCATAATCTAAGTGACCCATCTTTCTTCTTTACGAATAACACCGGTGCTCCCCATGGTGAGACACTGGGGCGAATGAAACCTTTGTCTAACAGGTCCTCCAACTGATCCTTGAGCTCCTTGAGCTCTGCCGGTGCCATCCGATATGGAGGTATAGATATGGGTCTAGTATCAGGGATCAAGTCTATGCAAAATTCAATCTCTCGCTCCGGAGGTAATCCTGGCAATTCCTCAGGAAATACATCCACAAACTCATTCACTACTGACACTTGACTTATATCTCCGACCTCTGCTTGGTTATCCCTCACCACCGCTAGGTAACCTTGACAGCCCTGCCTCAATAACCTCCTGGCAGACATGGCGGATATCAAGTTGGTCGGAGCATTACTTTTATCCCCTTGGATGCTAAATGATGGCTCATCCGGGAAATCAAATCTAACTATCTTATGGTAACAGTCTACACTGGCATGACAAGGTGACAGCCAGTCCATTCCCAATATCACATCAAAATCCAAGGTGTCTAACACCACTAAATTCACTATGGTGTTCTTATCCTTGATTCGCACTATGCAAGACTGATATTCCCACTCAGCCACGAATGCCTCTTTCAGAGGAGTAAATACCACTAATTGTTCTTCTCTCCTAACACAGTTTTTACCCAATCGAAATGCAAAGCATGGAGAGATAAAAGAATGAGTAGATCCAGGATCAAACAATACTCTAGCATCCATATCACAGATGGAAAGAGTACCTGAAACTACTGCATTGGACGTCTGGGCATCCTGATGAGTTAAGGCATATACCCTTGCCTGGCCTCTTCCTGCAGAACTTTGTTGTCCAGACCCAACTGGTCTACCCCGAGAAGAAGTACCAGCACCTCTACCTCGTGTCTCACTAACTCCCTGGCCAGTTGAGACAGCTGCCGAAGGAGCAGACAAAACTGATCGAGTAGAACCGCGAACCGAACATTGCGATTGTTGAGCTGTCGGGCAGTTCCTCCATATGTGTCCAGGCTGGCCACAATTAAAACAAACTCCTGGAGCACGATAGCATCGTCCCCTATGTTGTCTCCCATAAGTATCACAGGACGGGATAACTTGACCACTCTGTCTGGAGTCCTGCGACTGCCTCCTTCCGCTAAAAGTGTTCTGCCCCGATCCAACGCTGGCACTCGTCACATCACCTCCCCGTTGAGGAAACCTCGATCCCCTCTGTGGTCCTTGATGGCTAGAGAATGAACTTCTGCCACTGAAATCTCTACGGCCTTTATAACTCTCTGTTTTGGCCCTTTTTGCTACATCTCTTGCGGCCCTACTCTCAATGGTCCTCATTTCAATCCTTTGAGCACAGTCTACTGCCGCAAAGTATGTATGGAAATCTCGGGAAGCCACAGCCTTAAACAATGGTTCCACCAGTCCATCCACAAACCTTTGGACTTTCATTTCCTCGGTGGAAACCAGATATGGTGCATATCGAGACAGCTGTGTAAACTTAATATCATACTCCGACACCGTCATGCCCAGAGTCTGCACCAATGCCTCAAACTCTCTAGCTCTATCATTTCGCACACTGTGCGATAAAAATCGATCCAGGAAGGCTGTACTGAATTCATTCCAACTCAACGGTGCAGCACCTGTTGGCCTACCCCTTCGCAAGGAGTCGTACCATTCCTGTGCCACATCCTCCAGCTGAAAGGCTACCAGCTCCACTGATCTGGAACTAGAGCATCCCATAGCATTACAAATCTTCTCCATCTTGTCCAAGAAAACCTGAGGTTTCTCCGATGCATCTGACCCCGTAAACGATGGAGGCTTGAGTTTCAGGAAGTCAGTGAGTGAAACCTCGGCCTGACCCCTGTCACCCTCGGGAGGTTGGCGGTCTGTTTGGCTTTGGAAACTAGGGGACTCTGGCTCCACCTGTCTCCTTTCCATTACTTTCTGCATATCATCCATTCGGGCTACCATCATCTCTACAACCCGACTAACTCCCTGCAGACCCGCCGCCAAATCCTCAACAGTAACGCCTCTAGTAGGTGGCCTATCCGCCTCATCTACAGGCTGTTCATCCACTCTCCTACTCTCGGGCGTATCTGCCATCACTGGCCTAGTGACCCTACCACGTCTACCTCGACCTCTACGGGTGGGTGCCCGTGGCCTATCGGTCATCTCAATGGGGACATCCTGCTCCCCCACTCGTCTCGGGGTGGCCCGTGTCTTAGGTGGCATTCTTACCTAGACAAGAGCAACACCAATTAATAAACACAATTACAAATAAGGTGGTTTCTAACATTGGGAATTTATGCGGTTCCTTAATTATGAAATGTGCCGCGGCTCACAGTTCATAATTAATGATCCCACATAAAGACCCGACTCTCCGCTGGACTCGACCATAACACCCTAGGACCTAACAACCTAGGGCTCTGATACCAACTTTGTCACGACCCAATTCCCGGGCCATGACCAGCGCAAGGACCCAATGAGCATAGCCCACTAAGCCTAAGCAAGCCTATTTTCATTTACTTTATTCCATACATGCTCGTGTGAGGCATCCACACGTAATGCACCCAGTGTGCATACAATGCCAATTAACCATGGCACATCCAATCACACATACACGCACACACCTTTTCCCGGGTGTGAACACAGCCAATTCACAATGGCATTATCAACATTAATATACATGCACTATACCAGTCATGTATTTAGCAATTTACATTGCTTACACATATACACATAATTAGATTGTATTCACAATACAATAAACACCCACGACTTCCAACGAAAACATTTACAATAAAAACGGGCAGCTATTGAATGCCTTACACATACCAGGAGATGAACTACAATGATCCCACGGTCTAGGAATCTACAACCTCCTGATCTGAAAACATGAATTTTTGAAAACGGTGAGTACAAAACTTAGTGAGTGAATATTATAAGGGAACAAGCAATATTAGCCAGGACATTTGATAACCATGATGCACCGATTGAAAATGAGACAATTTTTTTTCTTCTAACTAATATTTAAACCCCTTTTTCCCAATTTACGACAATTCATATGCCATACAATCTCACACATATATACTTGAAAATATGAACAATCATATATGTACACAAACACATTTATCTGAGCACTCGCAGGCGTTATGTATCGCCGTCCCTGCAAGCCCCTGGACAACAAATCACACTTCACCAATGTTCACGAGTGATAGTTTCCAAGAATCGTGGGCGTTACGTATCGCAGTCCCCACTTTGCTCAGTTTTCAAAATTTCTAGTAAATAGTGGGCGTTACGTATCGCCGTCCCCACTTTGCACACCATTTCAGGCATGCGCATTTTCCTCTTCACACGTGCACGGTGGTAATAATTTCACAACACTTCTTAACAATACATATAAATATCATAACAATGTACATATTTAGCACAATTAAATTTCACCTCAATAAAATAATATTTCATGCCTTCATGCATATCACATAATTTTATGCCTTCATGCATAACACATAATTTTATGCCTTCATGCATAACATATAATTCATCACATAAAATCATTTTAATCAAAGGCTTGTTCCCGGCACGTATTTTATTATTTTTTTTTAAAAAAAAAGTTTGGATAAATCATTAATTATCCTAATCAATACAATATTCATTTCCCAAATAATTTGAAATGCAAATTCACTCACCGTCTTACAAATCCGGATTCCGGATGCTCTCGGATTAAAAATCCTCAATCACGATTCCCTTGCCTTTCTCGGACTTCTCACCACCTTAACACAGAATAAAATTAAGAAATTTACTATAATGCCCCCAAACTAATATAAACTAATTTAAATTGCTAACGTATAATACGCAAAGGCAAAAATGCGTCCGATTATCACTTTAACGCGGTATTGCCTAATTTCGACCGATTACCCGATTAATCGGCTATTATGTCTAATTTGATTCCAAATTGATCCATTCTTTTTCTAATACCTTAATTCACCACAAACCATTTAATTAATGCCAATTTCAGCATTCAACCTTTTCCATTTCTTTATGGAAAAATTCGGCCAATACAGTGCATTAGCACTGAAAATTTTTCTACTACATTTTTCACTTGAATTTGTCATTTTCTAATTTCTTTCATTTCAAATGAAATCATTTCAATTGAAATGAACCAATTTCCTCATGCACTCTCCACCCTAGGTTCGGCCTAATGAAGAACAACCATGAGATTAAATTTCTTTCTTCCATTTTTGTTCATAATCATGCTTAACTACCTCTAAACACTAGCATAGTCTAAATTCAATCCAATCCAACATCAAATCCTTACTCATACCCATTTTTCAGAATTCATTCCATCATGATATCTCAATATTTAACCATAGAAATCAAGAACAAAAGCATAGGTAAGCTAGGGTTAGAGTAAATCTAAAGAAAAGTTATCTTTATTTTGCTTGAATCTTGAAAAACACTTGAAATCTATGGATTTTTGGCTAGGTTTTTATGGTTTTCCCTTGGTTCTTCTTTTCTTCCCTTCAATTCTGGTGGGTGCCAAATTTTGAGTGAGAAAGTGAGGGCTAAGGCTGATTTTATGGCTTAAATAATAAAATAACCAAGTTGCCACATGGCATTATGCCATTGGCCCAATTTCTTGACTTTTTGACTTTTTCTCCCATTTCTTTTCCACCATTTGATTAATCAAGTCAAAGTCTGATCCAAGGATGATCATGGCTGGAAAAATTATCCTAGTAGTGGAAAATTACAGTTTTGCCCCTCGAAATAGCAAAATTACGATTTTGCCCATATACTTCGAAATGTACCGAAATTTCATTATTTTCACTATCCCACCTCAAATAATACTAATATTAATCCATATTAACCAAATGGGGCAAAATCCTTTCAAAAAATTTCACGTTTAGCACTCCAGTGGCAAAATTACCATTTCGCCCTTGTGCTTCAAAAACACCGGGAAACACCATTTTACACTGCTAAACATCATTTTATGATCCCATAATCATAACTGTATGTCATATAATTATTTTTGGTCCAATGTGATCAAATCTTGGTTAAAAATCTCCATAAATCAACAAATGAGAAAATGATCGTTTTGTCCCTAACCGGTCAATTTTTCCGATTGACTCCAAACTGGACCTTGAACTCTGAATCACTATTCTGACCTATTCTGTGGGTCTCAGAATTTTGAAATTCCTCTTAGAATTTCTATTAAACTAGTTGAAGCTCGATTTAACTTAATTGTACCATTAGGTACAATACCGGCTTTTTAACCAATTAGACAGGGTCTCACATAAAGCAACACTGATTGTCCCGGTTCAAAACTTCTTTCCACTATCTTCTTATCATGCCATTGCTTTGTTTTCTCTTTGTAGAGTTTGGCATTTTCATAAGCTTGAAGGTGAAATTCATCAAGTTCATTTAATTGCAACAACCTTTTCTCACCTGCTGCGTGTAAATCAAAGTTCAACTTCTTCACGGCCCAAAAAGCATTATGCTCAAGTTCCACCAGTAAGTGACAAGCTTTGCCAAAGATCATCTTGTAAGGAGACATGCCAATCAGAGTCTTATAAGCCGTCCTATATGCCCACAATGCATCATCTAATCTTTTTGACCAATCTTTTCTTGTGGGACATACAGTTTTTTCCAAAATTCTCTTGATTTCTCTGTTTGATACCTTTGCTTGGCCACTAGTTTGAGGATGGTACGCAGTTGCAACCTTCTGTTTAACTCCATACTTCACTAAAAGTGCATCTAAATACTTGTTGCAAAAGTGACTTCCCTCATCACTAATAATTGCCCTCGGAGTGCCAAATCGAGTGAAAATATTTTTCTTCATGAAATTGATCACCACCTTTGAATCATTATGCGGAAAAGCTACCGCTTCAACCCACTTGGAGACATAATCAACAGCAAGCAAAATGTATTTGTTGTTGTTTGAAGATATGAAAGGACCCATGAAGTCAATACCCCATACATCAAAAATTTCAATTTCCATGATGTTGTTGAGAGGCATCTCATGTCGCCTTGAGATGTTGCCCACTCTTTGGCACCTGTCACAATGCAAAACAAAATTGTGAGCATCCTTAAATAGTGTAGGCCAATACAAACCTGATTGGAGGACTTTAGCAGCAGTCCTAGTCCCTCCAAAGTGTCCTCCATAATCTGAAGAATGACAGTGGTGAAGCACACTTTGAATCTCTTCTTTTGAAACACATTTTCTGAAGATCTGGTCTTTACACTGCTTAAACAAGTAAGGCTCATCCCAAAAATAAAATTTGACATCATGCAAAAATTTCTTTTTCTGATGAAAATTTAACTCAGGGGGAATAATATTGCTTACCAAATAATTCACAAAATCAGCATACCAAGGAGGGGATTTCTTACCAACTTGAAGGATTTGTTCATTAGGAAAAGTCTCCTTGATTAAGGTGGGATCCTGACCTTGAGCTTCAATCTCCAATCGTGAGAGGTGGTCAGCCACTTGATTTTGTGTTCCTTTTCTGTCACGAATCTCGAGATCAAATTCTTGAAGCAAGAGAATCCACCTTATCAATCTTGGTTTCGCATCCTTCTTGGCAATCAAATATTTGATAGCTGTATGGTCAGCGTACACTATCACCTTTGTCCCCACAAGATAAGAGCGAAATTTGTCAAAAGCGAAAACTACAGCCAAGAGCTCCTTTTCTGTTGTGGTTTAATTTTTCTGGGCATCATTCAAAGTCTTGCTAGCATAATAGATTGAATGAAAGACTCTATCCTTCCTTTGTCCCAAAACAGCTCCCACCGCATAATCGCTTGCATCACACATTAGTTCAAAAGGGAAAGTCCAATCAGGACTAATTATAATAGGTGCAGATATTAATCTTTTCTTCAAATCATCAAAAGCAACAAAACACTCATTATCAAACTTAAATGGCACATCTTTCTCCAATAAATTGCAAAGTGGTTTAGAAATTTTTGAAAAGTCTTTAATAAATCTTCTATAAAAACCAGCATGACCAAGAAAACTTCTAATACCTTTGACATTTATTGGAGGTGGTAGTTTTTCAATTGCTTCAATTTTTGCTTTATCTACCTCAATACCCCTACTAGAGATCTTGTGCCCAAGGACAATACCTTCTTGCACCATGAAGTGACATTTCTCCCAATTGAGCACCAAATTCGTTTCTTCACATCTCTTGAGTACCCTAACAAGATTCAAAAGACAATCATCAAAATTATTCCCAAAAACAGAAAAATCATCCATAAATACCTCCAAGCACTTTTCCACCATGTTTGTGAATATGGCCATCATACATCTCTGAAAGGTGGCAGGTGCATTACATAATCCAAATGGCGTTCTTCTAAAAGCAAAGGTGCCATAAGGACATGTAAATGTAGTCTTCTCTTGATCTTCAGGAGCAATAGCAATTTGGTTGTAACCAGAATAACCATCAAGAAAACAATAATATTCCTTACCAGCCAAGCGGTCCAACATTTGATCAATGAATGGAAAAGGGAAGTGATCTTTCCTTGTAGCTTTGTTGAGCTTGCGGTAGTCCATGCACACTCTCCATCCAGTCACAGTTCTTGTTGGAATGAGCTCATTATTATCATTGGTAACCACAGCCATTCCTCCTTTCGTAGGAACACATTGAACTGGACTTACCCATGAACTATCAGAGATAGGATAACTATTCCAGCATCCAACCACTTGATGATTTCCTTTTTAACTACTTCCTTCATGATAGTATTCAATCTTCTTTGTTGCTCAATTGTGGCTTTGTGATTTTCCTCAAGGAGAATTTTGTGCATGCAAATAGAAGGGCTAATTCCCTTTATATCAGCTATGGTCCACCCAATTGCTTTCTTGAATTCTCAAAGTGTCCTCAATAACTTCGCCTCCTGCATGTTAGTAAAAGCAACAGAAATAATAACTGGAAGAGTAGAAGATTTTCCAAGAAATGCATACCTCAAATGATTAGGCAGAGGTTTAAGTTCCAAAGTAGGTGGTTCCTCAATGGAAGGTTTAGAAGCTGGCATCAGAGAAGCTGAAACATCTAAAGACTCAAATTGATTGTTAGTCTTAAGTCTTGAGTGAGCATTTAACAAATTAGAATATTCAACAAACTCATCATCATCCCTGTTAGAATTAGCAACTAAACATGCTTCAAGAGGGTCGTTGGGATTTTCTTCTAAGAAAACATCATGTGTAAACTTATTTACCACACTCACAGCAAAACAGTCTTCAGATGTTACAGGCAATTTTAGAGCTTTGAAAATAGTAAATGTTACCTGTTGGTCTTGAACTCGCAAAGTGAGCTCACCTTTTTCCACATCAATCAAAGCTCTAGCAGTTGCCAAGAATGGCCTCCCAAGGATGATTGGAATTTGCCTATCTTCTTCCATGTCAAGAATTATAAAATCAACTGGAAAAATAAATTTATCTACCTTAACAAGAACATCTTCAATGATTCCCCTTGGGTACACATAAGAACGATCAGTCAGTTGCAAGGTAACAGAAGTGGGTTTACATTCCCCTAAACCAAGTTTCACAAAAATTGACCAAGGCATTAAATTGATACTTGCACCCAAATCACTCAAAGCTTTTGCAAAAAATAAATTACCAATAGTGCAAGGAATAGTGAAACTACCTGGATCTTTGAGTTTTGGTGGCAGTTTATTTTGGAGAATAGCACTACACTCTTCTGTAAGGGAAACAGTTTCAAACTCACCTAGCTTTCACTTTTTGGAGAGGCTGTCCTTCAAGAACTTGACATAACTAGGCATTTGTTCCAACGCTTCAGCAAAAGGAATATTTATGTGTAATTTCTTGAAGACATCGATGAATTTTTGAAACTGCTTTTCAAGCTTTTGCTTTTGGAGCCTTTGTGGAAAAAGGTGATGGAGGATGGATGACTTGAGAAGTTCTTTCATCTTCAACCTTTACTTCTTCTCTCTGTTCCCGTACATTCTCACTCTCACATAATCCTTCTTTCTCAACAATTTCATGTTCAGGTTCTACTGCTTTTTCACTTACCCTTTCAATCTATTTTCCACTCCTTAAAGTGATTGCTTGGCATTGTTCCTTACCTTTGGGGTTGATTTGTGTATCACTTGGTAAGGCACCTTGTGGTCTATTGTTGATAGAATTCGCAAGCTGCCCCATTTGGGTCTCAAGATTTCTCAAAGAAGCTCCTTGACTTTGAATTAAAGCATCAGTCTTTGACATATATTGCAAGAGAAGTTCTTCCAAATGGGGCTTCTTTTCAAGAACTGGTGGTCTAACTTATTGTTGGAAACCAGGAGGCATGATGGGTTTTGGATTGAAAGGCCTTACATTATTCCATGAAAATTTTGGGTGGTTTCTCCAGCCAGGATTATAAGTATTGGAGTAAGGATTATTCTACTGTCTATTGAAGTTCCCCACAAACTGGACTGATTCAGAATTATATGGGCATTGATCATATGAATGGCCATCTCCACACATCTCGCAAACTACTGATGAATTTTGAACTGCATGGACTCCCAGTGTGTCAAACTTTTTGGTAAGTGCAGCCACTTGTGAAGCTAATTGAGTAGTTAAGTTGCCAAGTGCATCAATTTCATAGGCTCCAACCACTTTTCTCGATCCCGACCTTTCTGAAGGCCATTGATAATTATTGGAGGCCATCTCTTCCAACAAGTTATAGGCATCCGCAGCATTCTTACTCATCAATGCCCCACCAGCAGCAGCATCAATTGTAGTTTTAATTGACCCAACCAGCCCATTGTAGAATGTCTGAACTTGCAACCAATCAGGAATCCCATGATGTGGACATCTTCTCAATAATTCCTTAAACCTTTCCCAAGCTTCATACAAGGACTCACCATCAAATTGTGTGAAGGAGGTAATATCGTTCCTCATCTTTGCAGTCTTTGCGGGGGGGAAGAATTTTGCAAGAAACTTTTGAGCCAAGTCTTCCCATGTAGTGATAGACCCATTAGGTAGTGAATTAAGCCAGCTTTTTGTTTTATCCCTCAGAGAAAATGAAAACAGTCTCAATCTGATAGCATCGTCAGTTACTCCATTGTATTTAAAGATGTCACAAATCTCCAAGAAATTTACCAAATGAGAATTAGGATCATCACTGGGTAACCCACCAAACTGGACTGAAGACTGAATCATCTGAATGTAAGCTGGTTTAATTTCAAAATTGTTGGCATTAATGGACGGTCTCCTAATACTTTGGTGCAAACCTTGCAACAGAGGAACAGCACAATCTCTCAGTGCTCTATTTGCTTCAGGAACCAGATTAATGGCATTATTGCCATTGTTATTGTTATCCTCAGCCATTGTCTGATTTAAAGCTGCAACTTGCAAATTCTCCCTTCGACGCCTTCTGAAAGTTCTTTCTATCTCAGGATCAAAAGGAACAAGATTCAAGTTGTTTCTTCTTTGCATACAATGACCAAAGATACCTGTAAACAAACAAAAACTAATATTAAAACAAGAAAAATAAAATTTGAAGTAAGACTAAATTGCTTGGTATTAGTATTAATAAAAATTCTAGAAACAATTCCCCGGCAACGGCGCCAAAAACTTGTCAGTTAAAAATCCACTACGCAAGTATACGCATTGAATAGACAGTATATTAGCAAGTAGAGTATCGTTCCCACAGAGAATTGATCTAAAACTTTACTAATTACTAAAATTAAAACAATTTAATTTTATCCAAATAATCCAAATTAATTAATTAAAACTAATAAACTAGAATTTAAAATATCAAGAAAAATAAAAATAATAACAACTGGAGAAAATATCAGATTAAACAAGCCTAAGATTACAATATCCCTCACACTTCATCTAAATTTTACCTCTCCTCCTTAACTTATTTCAATGGGTTGAATTGCTAACCTAGAGTCTTAAATTATTTATAAGGGTCTCCCGACTCGTCCTATAAAAATATCTATTTTAACCAAAACACTATATCCCTATGTGATTTGAAATTAAAACAGACTCATTAAGTTCAGGCTCTAATCTGGCTACATATGGCCTATAGGTATATCCCTATCCTATACGCAAATCATTTAACATGATCATATGCTATCCCAATTTTAGTCTACTCTAAACTCCCTCTCCCAAGTTTGTTTAGGTTCCTAAATCAATTTAATTGGTGATCAGGCAATTAAAAGCATTAAGAACAAATTGAAATAAACAATTCAATTCCCATTGAAAATAAGTAAGAAAAAGATTAAAAACTTAGACTACATGTGAGTTCAATTGCAATCCTAGAAAAAGAAAATTAGGTACTCATAATTGCAAAATCAAACAACATTGTATAAAGTTCAACCATTGAAAATAACAAGAAGAATAAAAGCTAAGGAAGAAAACAAAATAATTGCTGCTTTGATCTCCGGATTTCCGCTTCAACTTCTAGCTTCTTGAATCTCCCAAGGTTCCCCTTTTTCAGGTCTCAAAATATCCTATATATACTAACAAACTTAACCTAAATTTTTCCAAGTTGACCTAGGGTTTAATTAGGCTTAAAACATAATGAGAGGCCCAAAAAAATCACTTAACAGTCTTTACAAATTTTCATTCCCGGTACAAGACGTCCAGCTACTTTCCGACATAATTTTCTCTATCTTCGAGGCAGAACTGGGCAAAGTGATTTTCATGAGAGTTATAGCTCTGTCTCTTAGCTTTCAAATGGTCCAAGAATCGCAGCAATTGGAGTTCTGCATCTTGAGATATGGCTAAAACACTAAAACATATGCAAGCAGATTTCTGGATCTTTTAGTACCTTACTTTCCAAAATTAAGCCCAATGACTTTAGGTCCTACCAAAAATATAAAAACTAATAAATATTAACTAAATTAAAGGAAACAACATAAAATTAAATAACTTACCTAAAAATAAACTAAATATAAAAATAACTAAAAATTAAAAAATTATAATTAAAAACTAAAGATTTAGCTAAAATTTAATAACAAAATTGGAATAAAATAATTCTATAAAATAGAATTATCACATTCCACTTACCTCCCTATGATATCGACTAATCTCTTTAATCAATTTCACAACCTCTTAAGGTTAAAGTTGCTCGAAAGTTTCCTTTGAAGTTCCTTTCCAAGTCTCATATTAATTACTAATTATCTTTATATGTCCAATGTCATAGCAAATTTGGCTCATTATCAATCACCTACAACATATTTAACTTGAAATTCCTCAAATACTCCAAACACCAGATTTCATGGCTTTATTAGTTTATCAATCTGAAGATAAAACTAAACATTTATCTTTCTTCAAGTGCACTTTAAAATCAAGGTATCATCTATTTAGACATTTCTAATATTAACTTCTTTTAGCCCTTTTTACCTTAAAAGATTAAATCCATAATCATTCATTTTTTTGAATCATGGGCTTATCCCAATCAAGGCAGATTTTTACACTTCCAATTACATGAATTCAAATGCACATATTCACGCATAAGCTATAAATTTTTCCCTAAATCTTCATATATCAAAACTGATATATCATTTTTTTTCCATTGCCCCTCAGGATATTAAATTCTTGTTATACTTTTCTATTTATGTACTTCATAATAACCTATCAATTTCTAGCCCATGATTAAGCTAGTTCATATGCCAAGCCTTTTAGGTTATATCAAAGCACCCAGTTTGATCACGTTATACTAGAATTTGTTGAACTCATACCAAAAGTCTAAACACTTTACTTTTAAGCTAACGGCATTATAATCATTTCATTCACTACCAAAATCACCGATGAATTATCTTATTCATTGTCTAGCGCTATAACCATTAATAGAATATCATCATCGAATCAAATTAGAACCAACTTCGTTTGAGTGTTTGTACCAATATGCAACGTATACTTGTACATATCCATACATATATATTTTTCCAAAATTTTGAACTTTAGGTAGCCTTAGGCATATCAAGCTCAATAAGCCATCTGTAAAACCCAAATAGTCAACAATCAAATTTAAAATAATTTCTTCTTATAGTTGGTTAGATCATGCTCATCATTTGTGGTGAATACACGAAGCTGATTTCAATATTCCATTCTTATATGAGAGTCAACCACTAATTGGCACCATCCCCGAACAACACGTGTTGTATAAATCAATTTTTTTAAGCCAAAGTTCATATTATAGTAATTCAACTCTAGGTCATGTCTCATTACCAAACCCTTACTTGTATATGAGTACTTGAATTCTCAAATCGTCATCTCTTTTCTAAGTAGATCTTTACACTTCCCATAGCGTATTTCTATTCCCTTACCAATAATAGTATAATTCAATCAAACCGTATCACCCTCATTTTCTAAACGTTTGACAATTCAACCTTTGTTTACCCTTATCAGGTACTTTACCTTGATAATTACTCGAATAAATTGAAACTTGTGGGGGAAACACATTTTACAATTTATGCCTCCATTTATAAACATATCCAAAAATCCTCATGCTCTAAGTCCCACCTTAGGACATCCTTCTTATATGATTTAATAAATCACAACATATATCACCACACACATAATTATTCATTATTTATGGCATCCCACCATTTTCATTATCCATAACTAATCATCTTTCTTGTCTTATAACTCCAATAGTTTATTAACCTCCAATACAAAAGACCATGAAAATAGTTCATCTTTTTCTACACTTATACTTATAATCCTTATTAATCAAGAATTTATCTTTCTCAAGTTCCAACATTTACCTCTAGTGGGCCATATTTATGTCAGATTATTATTTTATAATGTTATGACATCATTTTATAATTCGCTCCACACTCAAGTTTACAATCCTTGACTTAATCACGTTAATCACTCAAAGTATCGTCTAGAATCTCATTGATTTCTTCCATATCTTTTCGAATTGTAACTACAATTAAGATTCCCAATTTCCTGTGCAATTACAACACATTGAACCCGCTTATTATAACATAGTCCCCTAGTTCAATGTGTTTACTCAAGAATCATCTTCTCTGATACAATTTGTCCCATAAATAAGAACTTTATTTATTTAGCTTTGGATTCGGAATCATATCAAAAACTCACATACTATGATAAGTAATAATTTCTAACAAACATCATTAATTCAAATGGCATTTTATACCTTGTCAAAATCTAGGGTTATCACCCAAAAGTTCATCACATTAATTGATAACCATTCCATAGTACTGTAAAATATATTCATTGCTAGATCTGGTAATTGTTTAAATCATTAATGACTTTCTACATCAATCTTCAATAATTATTTAAAGTGTTCAACTATGCCACTAAGATAAGTATCTTTCCTCAATAATTATATTGTTAGTCCACCTCTGTCCTACTAAAAGATTTCCATATACATCCAGTCATTTAAACAACTACTTTATAATTCGTTTAAGTCATACACTTTAAAAGCCAAACTCTTAACTCCTTTGTACAGATAACTATTATTTCCTTTACACTACATCTGCCTAGAGTTAAAGCAGTACAAAATCCAATGAAAATATTAAGTGTCATTAAGATTATCATCTTAATCTGAACATATCTGAAGATTCTACTCCAAGTCCTTTTTAAGATCCTCTTCCGAATCCTCTTCTCTCTCTTGAGACTTCTTTATTATATCTTTAATCCAAGCCTGTTGTATTCTCCTACATTCCTCATTACTCACAAGTGCAGCATTTCTTCCACAACCGGGAGGAAAATGCCGTACAACAGACAACTTCCTAGGGGGATAATTTTCAACAGTTACTTTTTCGTTATTCTTTTCTTGTTGTCCTCTTACATTTCTCCCACAACCCGGAGGAAAGTGTCGAATGATAGGTACATATACCTTCCTAGGACGATAATCTCCTTCGGCTATCATCATTTTCTCCCTTTCTTTAGCGTATTCCTTAGACTCTTTCAAAAGGAAATTTCTCACGCTTATATTAATGTCATTACTATCAGCACTTTCAATGGTCTCAATAGTGTCGAAGCTTTCTTTTTCGTAAACCCACATTTCCAAATCCGGTGGAATCTAATTAATAGAAATCCTAAGCGAGGCATTTTCTGGACTACTTAGTTCAAGGCGCCATGGCTCCTAGCAGTAGAATCTAGCGATCCCTCGCTAACACTATGAGAGGCATCGGGACTACCGTCTCTCTTAGACATGGTGTATGCAACTAGCGCACCTCAAAACCTATACGCAATCAAATAGTAATTTCTTAATCATTTACGCATCACAAGAGCGGGTATGTCACGACCCAATTTTCAGGCCATGACCGGCGCATGGACCCAATGAGCATAGCTCACCAAGCCAAAGCAAGCCTATTTTCATTTACTTTACTTATCGTACAACTGCGTGATGCATACATATGTAATGCACCCAGTGTGCATACAAAGCCAATTCACAATGGCATTATCAATAAAATATACAAATACATACTGTTCAAGCATGTAACTTGATAATGTACATTACATGTACATATTCACAATACAAAAGGCCTATGACTTCCAGTGGAGAAATTTACAGTAAAAGAAATTGGTTGTTACTGAATGCCTACCTTCTAGGGCTTAACAGTCTTCTAATATGAAAACATGAATTTTTAAAACGGTGAGTACAATACTCAGTAAGTGAATATTAGAAGGGAACAAGCAATCTTAACCAGGAAATTTGACAATATGATGCGCCGGTTGAAAACGAGACAGCTTTTGATCTAGCTAATATTTGAACGCTTTCCACTTAACTCGGGATTTATTCTAGCTAGATAGCAAAATCGACAATTATCGCTGTAGCAGTAAGGCATTCTTGCTACAGCGAAGCATAATCATAACTCGTCAACCGTACGAGGGTTTCTCTCAATCGTATGAGGGTTTCGTGTTAAACCTCTTTTTCCTCAATTTAAAGCAATTCGCATACTATACAATCATACACATATTAAGCAATTTGCATACCATACAATCACACATATATTCACAAAGACAAGAACAATTATATACACCGCCAAGTCTTCACTGTCCTTGGTGGTAAAAGAGTCATTTATCAGAGCACTTGCAAGCGTTACGAATCGCCATCCCTGCAAGCCCCTGCACGGATAATCACGATTTACCAAAGTTCACGCGTGAAAATTTTCAGGAATTGTGGACGTTACGTGTCACCGTCCCCACTTTGCTCAACTCTGAATTTCTAGGAAATTATGGGCACTATGTATCGTCGTCCCCACTTTGCTCAACTCTGAATTTCTAGGAAATTGTGGGCGCTACGTATCGACGTCCCCACTTTACTCAATTCTGAATTTCTAGAAAATTGTGGGCACTACGTATCACCGTCCCCACTTTGCTCACCATTACAGGCATGTGCATTTCCCACTTCACACGTGCAGGATTACATCAAGTTCACATAAATTTCTTAACCAAACATATAAACATCATATAAATGAGCAATATTCAACACAATCAAATTTCACATCAATAAAATAATATTTCATGAAAAACTTGTTCCCATGGTACCCATTCTTTTTAAAGAAGATTGAATAAAATCATTCAAGCATTTTATTCAATAAGTTCATATTTCCCCAAAACCATTTTTGAGATGCAAATTCACTCACAGGTTTTTCGGTGTACTCGGATTAATGGTCCTCGAGCGCGATCTCTTTGCTTTTTTCGAAAATCTCACCACCTTGACACATAATAAAATTAGAGAATTTACTATATTGCCCCTAAGCTAATATAAACTAATTTAAATTACTAGTGCATGATATGTAAATGCGAAAATGTGTCCGAATATTGCTTAATCGCGGTATCGACTAAATTTGGCCGATCACCCGATTAATTGACAATTATGTCCAAATCACCTCCAAATTAATCCATTTCTCCTCTAATATTTTAATTCATCAATCATATTTCAAATAACTAAATTTCAGCATTTAAATCCTTTAATTTCTTCAGGTGAAAATTCGGTCATTACGGTGCACTTACACCGTAATTTTTCCTAGTCACATTTCTCACTTAATTCATCATTTTTCCAAGCCATTTTCCTTGAAATACAAACAATCCCTCATTGATTCTCAACAACAACATAGTCTAAAATCAAGCCAATCCAACATTAATTTCTCTTCCATACCCATTTTTCAAAATTGAATTCATCATGATAACTCAATATTCAACCATGGAGATCAAGAACAAAAGCATGGGTAAGCTAGGTATCAAGGAGAATTACAGAAATTCTAACTTACCTAGCTTGTTTCCTTGATTTCTTCACTTTCTCTTTGAATTTTCACCTAGGTTTTCTTGTTTTTCCCTTTGTTCTTCCTTTGTTCTTGTTGCTGCTTGCTTAGGCCTAATATGGTGAGGGAATTGGGGATTAATGGGCTGATTTTATAGAAAATAATAAAATAATCAAGCATGCCACGTGTCACATGCTTCTTGACCCATTTTTTTTTTAACTTTTTTATTTTTTTCTTCTAAATTTTTCACCACAATTATTCTTGTATTTTTCCAATCCTACCACAAATAAAATCCCTTGGTCTTGACAAGTGCTAGGGTGAAAAATTTATCGATTTGCCCTCGAGGTGAAAAAATTACGATTTTACCCCTATACTCCGAAATGTACCGAAATTACATTATTTTCACTTTCTAACCTCAAATAACACTAATATTGATCAATCTTAATCAAATGGGGCAAAAATCTTTTAAAAATTTTTTTTTTGTTTGGTCTCTAGTAGTAAAATTACCATTTTGCCCTTGTACTTTAAAAATACCGAGAATCACAATTTTTCACTGCTAAACTTCATTTTATACTCCAATAATCATAATTATATTTCATATAATTATTTTTGGTCCAATGTGATCAAATCTTGGCTAAAAATCTCCATTTTACCATCAAATGGCAAAATGACCGTTTTGTCCCTAACTGGTCAATTTTTTCGATTGACTCTAAACTATACCTTGAACTCCGAATCACTATTCTAAGTCATTCTGTGGGTTTCAGAATTTTCAAATTCCTCTTAGAATTTCTAGTTGAACTAGTTCAAGGCTCAATTTAACTTGGTTGTACCACTCGGTACAATATCGTCTTTTAATCAAGCTTGACAGGGTCTCACAGGGTAGGTTTCTACATGCAGATGCATGCCTTTATTCAATCTAACCTAACTTGGGGCCACACCGACACTGTAGTTTTTTTTTTAAAAAAAAAAACTTTAAAACCAAAAGCTCTGATACCAATAGAATTCTTCCACCCTTTAAGGCACGGTGGCATCCCATAGTATTTATCAGAGCACTCAGCAAAAGGTGCACTTCACCTTCTCAAGGCAGTCCTTTCCCTCCCCTTCCAAGCTCTTGGACAGAGAGTCATACTTCGCCATAGATCATATGCGAGAGTTCCCAAGAATAAGGTTATCTTTCCCTTTGCTCTGATATCAATAGAATTGTCACGACCCGAAACTTCCATGAAGCCCGTGACAATCGTCGCGATATTTCGATAAACATTCATTATCCAAAATGCCAACTGAAACCTCGTAAGGCTTTAACATCAATTTTCCACTTCCTATGTGAGCAGGAATTATTAAATATCATATTTAAATGAATAGAAATTAATTTCAAATAAAAAAACAATCAAAAAGTGATTTCCACCACACATGGGTATTTTGGTCATTTTACCTAAAAATTTCAAAACCTAGTGAAAAACATTCATTTCATGTTTAAAAATAAATTTAGTTGTCTAAATCATCATTTTAGAGTGAAATTATAGTTAATCAAACTAAATAAAAATATTAAATAAAATATTCCATTTTCTTATAAAACAATATTTATAGAATTATGCGTAAATAATTTTTGTAGCGTAAAAGCAAAATAAATTCATACATATAGTGGCACACGCAGCCAGGTATACAAAATATTCTACAATGACATGTGGGCCCTTAATATAACCAAGAATGTGTAAGTCTGTAATCCTTTGCTTTCTAAGGATGCAACTCCAAAAGTATTCCTCGACGAAATCGACTGTCTACAGACTATCCTGAGCTTGAAATGGATAGAAAAAAGGAAAAAGTTTTCATAAACTCAGTGGGTAAGCAAAGTTCATCTGTAACATCTAAAGTCGAGTAAATTGAGACAATGAAATCATCCATCATAATATGATTCATAACATTAAAACTCATGTCAACTCATATGAAACCATTGCATTTCATCAAACTAATCAATAAGGCTTATGACTTTCTTAAAAACTTGGCTCGTGCCAAAACTTGTACTCGGTGATACCTTGCGTCGGGGCATCTAACCAAGTCCGCCAAGGCTGTTAAAATGATACATACACATAAAACATATTTGTACATTTAAAAACATAATGGTTCGTTGGCGTTGGCTGAGTTCACCCTCACGTGGTGGTTCGGTGTGAAGTGAACTCTAGACGTCTACCTCAGGAGATACCCTACGCGCCTCTCGTACCAAGGTAAAATATAACGAGGTTTACTGTGTCTTTCTAATAGGCTGGTCCACGGAAACCCGCCCACCGCAGTAAGCTAATAAGATAACCCACCATATCAATAAAAATTTTGGCAGCATGACATGGCTAATATAATACTAACTAGCCTGTCAAGGTAAAACAAAACAATTCATATTTCACAAAACCACAAATCTAGCTAGTCATTGCTATCACATTGTCATAAGCCATCAATTCGAACCATATATCGATTTCAAATCCCATTATGTGTCACGACTCGAAACTCCCCATTGGGCCCATGACAACCATCGTGAAGTCTCAATAAGTATTCACACTCCGAATACCGAACGAAACCACGCAAGGCTTTAGTATCAGTTTACACGCTTCCCGGTGAGTGATGATTACAAAAATTTCACATTTTAAATACCACTAATCATTTTCAATTTAAAAATACTAAAATAGTTTCATCCGGCTCACAGGGGCATTTTCATCGTTTTTCATCGAAATTTTTAAAATTTTTTAAAAATGTAGTAAATGCGTATAAAACACATTTATCATGATAGAAATAAATTTAAGTATCTAAAATATATATTTGAAAATAAAATTTAATTATTTGAATATAATAAAATATTTAATAAAATAATATAATTTCTCATAAAACAAATTTTATAAAACTATTGATAAACAATTTTCGCAGCGTAAAAATTAATTATGTTTTTACATACTTTAATACAAAAGATTATAATATTAAAATTAAATTATAGTGATACGTGGGCCTCAAAACTAACCGGAATGTCTCGAGAACTGTGAACCCACAGTTCTCGTCGATTCAAGTCCACTATGGTCCTTGATCGAATCAGCTAACTATGAATGCTCTGAGCCTGTAAGGTGTGGAAAAAAAAAGGGTGAGATTATAAAATCCCAGTGAGTAAACAGACACCATCTAAAGCATCTAAAGCCGAGTAAAAATGAGACAAATAAAATATTCAAATCCAATATATTTTTCACAAGATCAATACTCAATTTTATTCAAATAATTCACTTGGCTTATACACAATCTTTAAAAACTTGGCTTATGCCAAAACTTGTACTCGGGGATACCTTGTACGGGGGCATCCACTCGAGTCCACCAAGGCTGTAAAATTTCATATTTCTCGAAATTCAACCATTCCTTAGCGTTGGCTGAGTTCACTATCACGAGGTGGTTAGGCGTGAAGTAAACTCAAATCCTACCTCAGGAGATACCCTACGCGCCTCTCTACCGAGGTAAGCACAATAATTTTTTTGAGTTTCCGTGCCCCTCTTAAAGGTTGGTCCACGGAACTCGTCACTGCAGCGACCACAATTATTCCACTAATTAAATAAAATTATCATAGCATAACATGGCCCACAATTCTTATTTTACTAATTAAGGCAAACCAAGCAGTTCATGTATTTATCAATTCATAAAAATAGCCAGTCATGCCCACAATTTATCATAAGCTATACAATTCAAACAATAATTTGCAATACAAGCAAACAGTCTCCCATTACTCTATTTTTGAAATCACTATTCAATTTTCTAGAAAATTTATAAAATCATTTTATAAAATCACAATTTTTCTTAAAACATGGCAATTTACTATTTAAATCCATTTTCTATAAAACACACAATTGAATAAAACTACTCTAGATAATTAAGACGATAATATGTTTACTCACTGTTCTAGGAGTAGAGATACTCATATCTTCCATCCTCGGGTGCAGTCTTTTACCCGAACTAATTTACTCACCACCTATCTATAATCCATGACACAAAATTCAATAAATTGTGTTAATTCATCATAAATTATTTCATGCTCTAAATGCATAGAATGTCCTACAAACTGTCCGAATAACCGTCTAAACACGGTTTTCAACTTAATTCGCCTACACACGTCTAAATTGTTAAAATCCTCATTTTAACTCTAATTTGACCCGTTTAAATTTCTACTTGTTCGATTATATTCCAATTTCTCAATGGCAACATCTACTGGTCAATTTACCAGTCCTAGACTAAAAATTATGATTTTACCCCTAACGGGTAAAAATTTTGATTTTTACTCTGAAAATTATCAAAATTTTTCTCTAGCCATAATTCAACATAATTCACTGAAATACCACAAATAAACATCATTTTAACAACCAATTTCTCTCTCTAAAATTCTACATAAATGGGTTTCAATATGGAAAAATTCTATTTCTTGCTATTTCTCATTTTTACACTTACTAAACTCACTAAAAACATTAAATCAAGTTAAAATTCAACCAAATCAAGACCCAAAATCACTCCAAGAAATTCGGCCAGCATGTGGGGAGCATACCCACTTTCTAAATTTGCTTGGAAATTAAAGTAAAAGAGGTGGGTAATGAAGAAATCAAAGGAAATTAAAGAAATTTTACCTTTTACTTGATAAATTTTTTATTTCTACACTTTTCCCCTTTGATTTTCCCCTAAGTGTCACGACCCGAAATCTCCCATCGAGCCCGTGACAACTGCCACGATGTCCCGATAAGCACTCAATCCCCGAGTACTCTATCGAGACCTCGCAAGGCATCTCATACCAATTTTTCGTTCCCCCGTGGTTATTAGTTTCCAAGAACATTTTTCACAGAATAAAATTTTTGATTTCGAATTAAAATAATTAGATCACACAATTTACCAACCGGGGGTATTTTCGTCATTCTTTATCCAAAAATTTCACGATTTATAAAATCATTACATACGAGTAAAATAAACAAAATATTAAACGAAATATTAAGTTTTATTTCAAATCAATATTTTTATGAAGATGGAAAATCATTTTTCAGCAATTGAAAGTAAAATAAATTCCTACAAATTGTATTACAAATAAACGAAATGTATAAATCTTTTATAATGACACGTGGGCCCTACTAATTACAACTATGTACCTTTATGTGCTAAGGACGCGGCTTCAATCAAGCCTCTATATACATTCCGAGTGCATACGAGTGATCTCAAGCCTGAAAGGGGGAGGAGAGGGTGGTGAGTTTTACAACCCAGTGAGTTAGATAATTACCATCTACGACATCTAAAGTCGAGCAGATGGAGACAATATAAAAACACAATGCTATCATGTAATTCATAGCATCAATTACACCAAATTTAATTCAATTATACAAAGAAATCATATTTTAGCAAAATACAAAGCTTATGATTTATTTATAAAAATCAAGCTTAAGCCAAATCTCATACTTGTGGACACTTGATCAGAGCGTCCAATTGAGTCCGCCAAGGCTATTAGAATTTCATAATTTTTCAGATATAGCCGATCCTTGGCGTTGGCTAAACTCATCTTCACGTGGTGGTTTAACGTGAAGTGAATTGTAACCTTACCTCGGGAGTTACCCTACTCGCCTCTACGACCGAGGTAACAATTAGTCAGGTTATTCCGTGCTTCTCCTAAAGGCAGTCCATGGCAACCCTCACTATAGTGTTTTATTAATTATGATCCACCAACTTTATAAAATTTACAGCAGCATAACAAGGCCATTTTAATACTAGCCAACCTACACGGCAAACAGCAATTCATGCCAATTTTTAACACAATAAATCAACCAAGCATGCTCACCAAGATCATAAGCCATAATTTCAATTTTAATACATGAACGCAAATTAATGCAGGTCTCCATATACTCAGTGTAAATAAATCAATTTTTTTTCGATTTAAAAATCATTTATAAATTCAATTTATTTGTAAATCATAGAAGTAGATAAAACTACTCTAGATATTGAAAACGGTAAATTATCCACTCACCTCGTCACAGGAGCGCACGATACTCCTGTTTTTAATTCCACTACACCAAAATTTTCTCGCGTGTTCGGGAGCCCACCACCTATACACGATTCACGACACAAATTTTCATTATTTGTGTCCAACCAATATAATTTATTTCAAGCTCTACATCTTTGGAAATTGGGTAAAAATGGTTCGGACAGTCGTTAAATTACGGTGTCCGACCGACTCGCCTACACGCATATAAATTACAAAAATCCTTAATTAAATTCTGATTCGATCCATTTCACTTTCTAATAGTTCAATTCTATCCATAATGTTCAATTACAGTGAATATGGGTCAATGTATCAAACCTAGACTAAAAATTATGATTTTACGCCTAGTGGGTAAAAATTTCGATTTTTGCTCTGAAAATTCCCATTAATTTCCTATATCCATAATTCATCAAAATATCTCAAATAAACATCATTTCAGCAACCATTTTCTCCCTCTAAAATTCGGCATAAATGAGTTTCAAGAGGAAAAATTATTTTTTCTTGCAATTTTGTTCATAACTATGCTTAACTACCACTAAACCTTAACATAGTTCAAATTCAAGCAATTCCAACATCAAATCATCATCCATACCCATTTTTCAGAATTGAATTCACCATGATAACTCATCATTCAATCATGGAAAATAAGAACTAAAGCATGGGTAAGCTAGGGTTAGGGTAAAACTAAAGAAATCTTACTTTGGTTTGGCTTGAATCTTGAAAAACAACTTGAAATCCCTTGATTTTTTTGCTAGTTTTCTTGTTTTTTCCCTTTGTTTCCTCTCCTTTCCTTTCTTCCTTTGATGGCCGGCCAATTTGGGGTTCTTTGGCAGATTTTTATGGCTTTATATCACTTAAATAATTAAATATTAAATTTATACACATGTTTATTTACTTTTCATTATTTTATTATTATTTATTTTCTTTTTGAATTTCTTTTCAGTCACAAAAATTTCCAGCACTTATCCTTTGATTTCATGAAGCTTCTAGACAAATCCCAAAGATTTTTATAGTGTAATTTTACAAAATTACACTTTTACCCCCGAAAAGGTGCAAAATTACATTTTTGCCTCAAAAATTGAAAAATTGCCACAAGGTATATTTTTCACTCATCAAACTCATACCACACTCCAATTTATCAAATTTCATCTAAATTCTCTCGAAAAATTAAATTTGGTCCTCTAGTGGTAAAATTACCATTTTGCCCATGTTCTCCAAAGTGTACCGGAATTACATTTCCTTTCCACTTTTCAACCTCAAATTATATTTTAACTAGTCTAAATAATCAATCTAAATCAAATGGGGTCAAAATCCTCTTTAAAAATCCTCGTTTTGACCTTTAGTGGCAAAATTACTACTTTACCCTTTGTGTCCTAAAAATATCAAGAATTACACTTTTTCACTGCTAAACTTCATTTTATGCTTTAATAATCATATTGTATTTCATATAATTATTCTTGGTCATAAAAATCAAAATCTTTATTAAAAATCCTCATTCTGTCCTGAAATTGAAAATTAACCGTTTTGTCCCTAATCGGTCAATTTTTTCGATTAACTCCGAACTAAACCTTGAACTCCGAATCACTGTTTTAAGTCAATCCATGGGTTTTAGTTTTCTCAAATTCATTCTCCATTCCCTGTTTAAACTGATCCAAGACCTATTTAACTTAACCATACCATTATGGGCAATATTGTCATTTCACTTGTTTCCCGGGGCAATTCAATATACAAACATGCTATCCAATGCATGTGAATGACCTGTCACAGATAATTTAGGGTCAGGTGTTACACTAGGGTTCTTGATTTTCTTCTTTCCCTCTTTTGCCTGGTTCTACCCGACCCTCCTAAGGGTCATTGGCTAAAAAATCAGCCTATTTAAAGGCATAATAAAATATTATTATTTTATTCATTTTTTTAATGTTTTATTAATCCATTAATTTGTAGCCATTCATTTATTCTCAAATTTCTACCATGTATTTATCTCTCTTATCCCCAGCTTAGATAAAATTTTCAGACTTATCCAAAGTCTTGGTGGAGAAATTTTTGAAAATTATGTTTTTGCCCCCCGTAAAAGTCAAAAATTACATTTTTACCCCAAAAATTGAAAAATTGCCACAAGGTATATTTTTCATCCCGCATACTCATACCATTCTCCAATTTGTCAAATTTAATCAAAATTTTCTCAAAAAATTCAATTTGATCCTTTGGTGGTAAAATTACCATTTTGCCCCTATACTCCAAAATGTACTGGAAATTGAAACTTTTCATTGCTAAATCCTCAAATTATGTTCTAAATAATCTAAATAATTCATCTTGATCAATTGTTGTCAAAATCTTTTCCAACAATTCTCGTTTTGGCCTCTAATGATAAAATTACTATTTTGCCCTTGTACTCCAAAACTACCGAGAAATTAAATTTATCACTGTCAAACTTCATATTGTACTCCAATAATTATATTATATTATACTTCAAATAATTAATCTTGGTCGAATGTGATTAAAATCTTTTATGAAAATCTCCATTTTGTCCTTAAATGGCAAAATGATCAATTTATCCATAATCGATCAATTTTCTCGATTAACTCCAAACCAGACCTCGAACTCCAAATCACTGTTTTGAGTAATCCCTGGACTGTGAAATTCTCAATTTCACTCTTAAAATCCGTATTTGAGCTTATTCGAGGTTTAAATCATCTTAGTCATAATTCTAGTTATAATACTGCTTATTAAATATTTTTCCAGCTGTTCAAAGATACTATCACTCTATCAGTTACATGTATAACATGACAGATATTTTAGGGCTGGGTTTGACAACACTACCCCCCTTAAAATAAAATTTTATCCTCAAAATTTCATTGATCAAACCTGAAGAATAAACGGGGTATTATATTATCCTTTGATATTTACCTTCCCATGTCATCACTTATTGTAGAGAACTTCAATTTATTTACCTCTAGGTCAACTTGAGTACTTCACTCTTATCTACCATTGTCCTTTAAAATCATGTCTGCAGCATCTTTCACAGCCATGATCTCTATTACCATCATTAGGTTTTAAACCATAAGTCTATTTCAATCATGCCAATTTTCATCTACTTTTATACCCATTTATGTATATCAAACATCAATTTATTTCTTTGTTCCTTAACAACCTTTCGGTACTCATTCGTCTCCATCCTTACACATTATTATATAGCCTGCAATATCATTAATATGCCATACTCATTTTTGTACGTATTCTCAATTCTTAGAGAAAATTAATAGTCTTAATTATTTTCACTTATTTCGTGTTTATCTCGCATTTATATATCTTTTATCCTTTCAATCAGATTAATCCATCTCATAAGGCTTCATTCTGTCATAGATTACATTTTTTTTTCAAATTTCCTTGGTCACCATCAATCAATTTCTAATACAATTTCAGATCGTTTCATTTCCTACACAATTCATTAAATATATCAAGTTGAAATTCTGAATCTCCTTGTATAATTCTTTACTCTTGCTGAGCATATTATTAACCCCATATATACATATGTATATGTACTTTCGAATGTCCATACTTCTCATTATATATAACCGCCTTTGTTCTCTAATGCATTTGAACCAATTTTCTTTTGTTTGTCCTTCTCTATAACCAAAATCCAATAGAATACTCCCCATAATTCTTATCACTATTTTCATCATGTCCCTGCATAGTCTTATGCAATTCACATATTCATACTCTTTTCTTATTCATTCTCAATCATATGTTTAAGTTTCCATGTACTATATATCACTGCATCACAATGTCACTTCCATTGAATTGCAATTTATTATACACGTATACTTTGTAACACCATTGATGCTTCAAAGACATGCCTTGACTTGATCATTCGTGTCATAAGTCACACTTTGAACTAAATAGACTATTAAAATTGATCCCTCAAGTATTTTATATATCAATCTTTGTTATAAAACTTTGCCTGACATTTAACTCAGATTCAACATTTCCGAATCATTTAATTTCAAATTGCCAATTCCACATGTGGCATCCTCCTTGAATGACTATCTCTCCAGGGTACCATCATGTCTGGGTCCACATCCCTCTAACACGGTCTTCCCTGCAGTCTGTAGCCTGCAGTTGGACAAGGGAAGGTTTGAACCCAAAACCTTTCCTTACCTTGAAAAGAACGCCTTTAACCATTGCATCACATTTAGTCCTTAAATCTTGTAACTCTCCATACTACGCACAACAAAATTCAAGCTCACTTTTAAAGTAAATTTATTCATTAACTTGTTACTTCATGATCACACGTCCGTCATAATAATCCTTGATGTTCATTCTTAAATTGATTCATTCACTTATATCTTTAAACCTTAATAGATCCAATCACTCTTGAAATTTCACAATCACTTAATTGAAATCAACGCCAGTTCCCTCTTAGCTACCATACATACTCCTCACCGGTTAACTCATAAAATATTTTGAAATCCTAGCACCATTGATATATGGGCATAACAACTTAATTAACATAGTGCATTTATCTTCATGCACCTAAGTATTGGTTTATTTGTTTTATTACTAATCCTTTCCTTCCAACAAAGTCAAAATAATATTTAGAAATTTTCCATTCACATCTTCATTACTTGGTATCTTCATCTCATATCAGTATCTTGTATATTCATCTAACCTTTTATCATTTTCTCTATAACCTTTAACAAGATTTAACCTCTGGTCCTTTCCATTTCTTATAATTTAACTTTATTCTACAGATTATTCATCTTGCTATTCCATATTAATTCGTCTTTACTTATCCATCTCGATAGTTCTTTAACTTTTTCCTTGATACTTCCTATTACATTTAATACTCCAATTGTTAAAGCTTAGCATCAAACTAATAACCATATTCCAATTTATAAGTCCAATCTTTATGCCGCTCACAGTTTGCTCATACTTTCTAACCATAAGGAGTTCTTTACGTGACAGCATTCAATTGTCAGTATTGTGGCGTTAGGGCTATTAAAATTTATTCTATCCTATCAATTCTTTTGCCTTTAAGGCTGCCACCACAATTATTCACAATCGTGTGGTTTTCCTCTCAGTCTATACCATAATTAATAAAACTAACTTTCCATTACAAGTACACAATCAGATCATTGCTTTAACATATTTATTTTGCCATTACCATTTATGCATCTATACCATAATATTTAGTACAAGTTTAGTTAAGCAAAAATCCCCAAATAACTCTTAAACACATAATTTTCAATTTGCACAAATAACTACCATTCCATTATTACTCAAAATTTTATCTTTCTCCAGTTCTTTCATTTTTCTCCACATCAGACTGTATAACTACTCCCCATCTCAATTGTAATCCAGAGGAATCTCTCCTCTGCATATCCGTATGAACTAATGGAGATGGAGCAGCTATAGTAGCTTATCCTAACTGTGGGCAATTTCTCCTGATGTGACCTGGCTAACCATAATGAGAACATAGTATAAGCCCCCAACACCGCCCAACATGATATCTCCCACATTTTCTACATTTATTAGAACCTCCAGAATTCTTTCCAGAATTAGTTACCTTAGATTTACTAAATCTCGGATGCCTCTGCTATGTCCGTGAAAATGAGGGTCGGGAAGATGTTATTGGATTAGACGTAGTACTTCCTAAAACAAATGAATTTTTGCCTCTTTTAGGCGGTTGACTGGAAAATACACCTAGGTTCCTTCTCTTTGCAAACTCGGCTCGCATTCTCTGATTTTCATTAGCGAGCTTTTTAGCCATTAAAGCCATTTGCACTACTTTTTTTTTGCGACTCCTTACCATCACTGTCATTCTGTCTCTAATCTCATTTCGAAGCCCTTCCTCGAAATAACTAGCCTAATCTTGCTCCGACTTCACCAGATCTGGTACGTATAACATCAGCTCGTTAAAGCGAGCTTCGTACTCCTTTACCGATAAATTTCCTTGCTTCAAGGTCAGAAATTCCCTTCTCTTCTCTTTCTGATAGAAAAACGTGAAGTATTGACCATCAAACTCTCTAAGAAATTCAAACCAGGTCAATGGAGTAGTGCAGCAGGACTTTATCTAATTCCACCATGTTCGGGCTCTCTTTTGCAATAATGGCGTGGCCACCATCAGTTTCATGTTATCATCCGCTCTCATATCAGAGAGAGTTTTCGAAACCTGGTTAATCCAGTCCTTGGCCACGGTAGCATCTAAATCACCCGTGAAAGAAACACAGCCGAGCTGTCTAGTCTCTTTCAGTTTCTTAGAGATAGACACATCAAGTACTGACAGAACTGAAAGAGTAGCCGAAGGCACTATAGAAGAAGCCTAACCAACCTGAGCTTGGCCAGCCGTAGCGGTAAAATAGGCTGCCAATGCTTGTACCATCTCAAGAGGCATGGCAGGAATACTAGCAGGTGGCGGAGGAATTTCGGCCTGCTCAGCAGCAGGTGCTGCTCGAAAAGTAGGTGCAGCCGATTCTTCTCCTATAGGATCTAGTTGACTTTGCCTAAGGCGACTTCTTCCCCTCCCAGCTAATCTAGTAACAGACGGTTGCTCGCGTCTAGGAGGCATAGTGATCTAGAAGAAAAACGATACAGGTTTAGGCAACCTCAAACTCTCTACATGCAGACACATATTCTAGTCACCCTAACCTAACTCGGGGCCACACAGTGTCAATGTAGTTTCTTAAATCAACTTTAAAGTCAAATATTCTGAACTCTTTAAAACCAAAACCATGCTCTGATACCAATTGAATTGTCACGACCCGGAACTCCCCATCGGGCCCATGACAACCACCGCGAAGTCTCAATAGGTATTCACACTACGAATACCAATCAAAACCCCGCAAGGCTTTCGTATCAGTTTCCACACTTCCCTGGTGAGCGACAATTACAAAATGTCACATTTTAAATACCACCAGTCATTTTCAATTTAAAAATACTAAAATAGTTTCATCCGGCTTACAAGGGCATTTTCATCGTTTTTCTTCAAAAATTTTAAAATTTTCTAAAAATGTAGTAAATACGTATAAAACACATTTATCATGATAAAAATAAATTTAAGTATCTAAAATATATATTTGAAAATAAAATTTAATTATTTGAATATAATAAAATATTTAATAAAAATATAATTTCTCATAAAACAAATTTTATAAAACTATTGATAAACAATTTTCGCAGTGTAAAAATTAATTATGTTTTTACATACTTTAATATAAAAGACTATAATATTAAAATTAAATTATAGTGATACATGGGCCACAAAACTAACCAGAATGTCTCGGGAACTGTGAACCTACAGTTCTCGTCGATTCAAGTCCACTATGGTCCTTGATCGAATCAACTAACTATGAATGCTCTGAGCCTGTAAGGTGTGGAAAAAAAAGGGTGAGATTATAAAATCCCAATGAGTAAACAGACACCATCTAAAGTATCTAAAACCGAGTAAAAATGAGACAAATAAAATATTCAAATCCAATATATTTTTCACAACATCAATACTCAATTTTATTCCAATAATTCACTTGACTTATGCACAATCCTTAAAAACTTGGCTTATGCCAAAACCTGTACTCGGGGATACTTTGTACGGGGGCATCCACTCGAGTCCACCAAGGCTGTAAAATTTCATATTTCTCGAAATTCAGCCGTTCCTTGACGTTGGCTGAGTTCACTATCATGAGGTGGTTAGGCGTGAAGTAAACACAAATCCTACCTCAGGAGATACCCTGCGCGCTTCTCTACCGAGGTAAGCACAATAATTTTTTTGGGTTTCCGTACCCCTCCTAAAGGTTGGTCCACGGAACCCGCCACTACAGCGACCACAATTATTCCACCAATTAAATAAAATTATCATAGCATAACATGACCCACGATTCTTATTTTGCTAATTAAGGCAAATCAATCAGTTCATGTATTTATCAATTCATAAAAATAGCCAATCATGCCCACAATTTATCATAAGCTATACAATTCAAACAATAATTTGCAATACAAGCAAACAGTCTCTCATTACTCTATTTTTGAAATCACTATTCAATTTTCCAGAAAATTTATAAAATCATTTTATAAAATCACAATTTTTCTTAAAACATGGCAATTTACTATTTAAACCCATTTTCTATAAAACACACAATTGAATAAAACTACTCTAGATAATTAAGACGATAATATATGTTTACTCACTGTTTTAAGAGTAGAGATACTCATATCCTCCGTCCTCGGGTGCAGTCTTTTACCCGAACCAATTTACTCATCACCTATCCATAATCCATGACACAAAATTCAATAAATTGTGTCAATTCATCACAAATTATTTCAGGCTCTAAATGCATGGAATGTCCTACAAACTGTCCGAATAACCGTCTAAACACGGTTTTCTACTTAATTCGCCTACACACGTCTAAATTGCTAAAATCCTCATTTTATCTTCGATTTGACCCGTTTAAACTTCTAATTGTTCGATTATATTCCAATTTCTCAATGGCAGCATTTACTGGTCAATTTACCAATCCTAGACTGAAAATTATGATTTTACCCCTAACGGGTAAAAATTTTGATTTTTACTCTGAAAATTCCCAAAATTTTCCTCTAGCCATAATTCAACATAATTCACTTAAATACCACAAATAAACATCATTTTAGCAATCAATTTCTCTCTCTAAAATTCTGCATAAATGAGTTTCAATATGAAAAAATTCTATTTCTTGCTATTTCTCATTTTTACACTTACTAAACTCACTAAAAACATTAAATTAAGTTAAAATTCAACCAAATCAAGACCAAAATCACTCCAAGAAATTCTGCCAGCATGTGGGGAGCATACTCACTTTCTAGATTTGCTTGGAAATTAAAGTAAAATGGGTGGGCAATGAAGAAATCAAAGGAAATTAAAGAAATTTTACCTTTTACTTGATAAATTTTTTATTTCTACACTTTTCCTCTTTGATTTTGCCCTAGGGTTCTTGATTTTCTTCTTTTCCTCTTTTGCCTGGTTCTACCCGACCCTCCTAAGGGTCATTGGCTGAAAATTAGCCTATTTAAAGGCATAATAAAATATTATTATTTTATTCATTTTTTAATGTTTTACTAATCCATTAATTTTTAGCCATTCATTTATTCTCAAATTTCTACCATGTATTTATCTCCCTTATCTCCAGCTTAGATAAAATTTTCAAACTTATCCAAAGTCTTGGTAGAGAAATTTTTGAAAATTATGCTTTTGCCCCAAAAATTGAAAAATTGCCACAAGACATATTTTTTACCCCTCATACTCATACCATTCTCCTATTTGTCAAATTTGATCAAAATTCTCTCGAAAAATTAAATTTGGTCCTCTTATGGCAAAATTACCATTTTACCCCTATACTCCAAAAGGTATTGGAAATTGAAACTTTTCACTGCTAAATCCTCAAATTATGTTCTAAATAATCTAAATAATTCATCTTGATCAATTGTTGTCAAAATCTTTTCCAACAATTCTCGTTTTGGCCTCTAATGGCAAAATTACTATTTTACCCTTGTACTCCAAAACTACCGAGAAATTAAATTTATCACTGTCAAACTTCATATTATACTCCAATAATTATATTATGCTTCAAATAATTAATCTTGGTCGAATGTGATTAAAATCTTTTATGAAAATCTCCATTTTGTCCTTAAATGGCAAAATGACCGTTTTGTCTCTAATCAGTCAATTTTCTCGATTGACTCCAAACTAGACCTCGAACTCCAAATCACTGTTTTGAGTAATCCCTGGACTGTGAAATTCTCAATTTCACTCTTAAAATCCGTATTTGAGCTTATTCGAGGTTTAAATCATCTTTGTCATAATTCTAGTTATAATACTGCCTTTTAAATATTTTCCCAACTATTCAAATATACTATCACTCTATTAGTTACATGTATAACATGGCAGATATTTTAAGGCCGGGTTTGACATTATGCCTATACATTTATTACAAAGCAAGATCGTCACAACGAACAATAATCAAAACATAGGCATAACACAAGTAGGTAATCTCCAATTACTCAATTTCTAAAATCATCATTTAGTTTCAAAACAATTTATAAATCTTGTTTTATTTAAACAACATTTCAATTTTAAAACATAATAATTTAAAAATTCAATTCGTTATTCTTAAAATCATAAAAACAAGTATAAACTACTTTAGATAAATAAGATGAACATCTGATTACTCACAGTAATGGGAATTTGGAGTGGTAGGAGTAGTACTCCTATTTTTGGTCCTCTAGCACGGTATCTTTACCTTTATCTGAGGGTTCACCACCTATACATAATACACCACACGTAATTCAATATATACATGCCAAACGGTTATAAGATTATTCCAGGCTCTATATGAATGCTTGAGATTGAATGAGAAATGTTCGGATTGTCACTTAAAGATGGTGTTCTACGTAGGTTCAATTATGATCGGAATGAATTTGTATTCGACCTAATTTGAACTATACACCACTGATTTAACCAAAACATCCGATTCAACTCCAAATATATTCATTACACTTCCAATTATCCAATACTTCAAAGTATTACAATGAGCTTGATTTTTGACTAACTTCACCATTTTCGAAATTCATTCCGATTTCGAACTAACGCGCAATTTATTGTCATCACAGTCCAATAAATCCATCTATATCATTAGATTTCAAATCCAAGTCCATTCACTATAATTTTCTCATTTTCCATCAAGCCATTTACTGAAGGGACTATACTTTTCGATAACCGGTTTTGATATCCAACACTATAATTCATTAATTCTTAGCTAAATAACATGAAATATCACAAAATCCATCATCAATAAATCACATTGAAAATTCGACCTATGAGGGTGGTTAAAGAACATGAAATTTTCTTGCTTGTTTTTCATTCCACACATCACAAAACAACTAAAAACACTAAGATATCATGTAATCTAACTAAATTCATCACCAAAACTCCTCCTTCTAAGTTTGGCCAGCAAGGGTTTCCTCATGTAAACTTGATTTTCAGCCACGAAAAATGAAAAAGAATGCATGGGAAAGGTAGATCACAAGCTAAAATCAAAAAATCTTACCTTTAATCACTTGATTCCTTGAAATCCAACAATTTTCCTTTGAATTTTTCTTCTCTAGGGTTTGTTCTTTTCTTTTCCGTTTGTTCTTTGTTTTGGCCGGCCATGAAGAGTGAAATAGTAGAGTTTAAGTTGAGTTTATAAAAGAAATTATAAAAATATTAAAGCTTGACACTTGTCACCTTTTAATTGGTTCATGATTAAACTTAATAATTAAGCATTTCATCTCCACCACATAATTTCTCACTTAAAAAAAATGATGGATGAAATGCATGAGCATGACAAGTGTCATGGTGATGAAGAATTCCAAAAATTCCAATTACGTCTTCGTGGACACATAAAATGACTATTTTGCTCTTATACTCGAAAAATGTCAAAATTGAAAATTTTCACTTTTCAAGTTCAAATCATGTTCCACATAGTCAAACTTAGTCAAAATCTTGTCTAACACTCCCTTTTGCCCTTGAGTGGCAAAATGATAATTTTGCCCCTACGTTATGAAAATTTCAAATTTGACTCCAAATCAATCATCGAACTCCGAATCACCATATTAAGTCATTCTAAGGTTCAATAACTCTCAAATGCATCTTAAAATCTCTATTTAGACTAGTTCGAGGCTTAAATCAACTTAATTGTACCATTAAGCACGATACTGTTAGTTAAATTTCTACTACACAAGTATACGTATCAAACAGATAGTATATAAGCAAGCAAAGTGTCGATCCCACAGGGAATTAATCTAAAACTTTACTAAGTACTAAAATTAAAACAATTTACTCTTATCCAAACAATTTGAATTAAGTAATTAAATAAAACTAAAAAAAACTAAAATTTAAGCTACCAAGAAAAATCAAAATAATAATAACTTAAGAAAATATCAAATTAAACAAGCCTAGGATTACAATATCCCTCACAGTTCATCTAAATTTCACCTCTCTTCCTCAACTTACTTCAATAGGTAGAATTGCTAACCTAGAGTCCTAAATTATTTATAAGGGTCTCCCGACTCGTCCTATAAAAATATCTATTTTAACCAAAACGCTATATCCATATGTGATTTGAAATTAAAATAGACTCATTAAGTTCAGGCTATAATCTGGCTACATATGGCCTATAGGTATATCCCTATCCTATACGTAAATCATTTAACATGATCATATGCTATCTCAATTTTCGTCTACTCTAAACTCCCTCTCCCAAATTTGTTTAGGTTCCTAAATCAATTTAATTGGTGGCCAGCCAATTAAAAGTATTAAGAACAAATTGAAATAAACAATTCAATTCCTATTGAAAATAAGTAAGAATGAGATTAAAAACTTAAACTACATGTGAGTTCAATTGCAATCCTAGAAAAAGAAAATTAGCTACTCATAATTGCAAAATCAAATAACATTGTATATAATTCAACCATTGAAAATAACAAGAAGAATAAAAGCCAAGGAACAAAATAATGATTGTTGTTTTGATCTTCGGGTTTCAGCCTCAACTTCTGACTTCTTGAATCTCCAAAAGTTATCCCCAAAAATTGTCTCTATGTTCTTGAAAAATATCCTATTTATACTAACAAACTTAACCTAAACTTCCTCAAGTTGACCTAGGGTTTAATTGGGCTTAAAACATAATGAGAGGCCCAAAAAATCACTTAACAGTGTTTACAAACTACTATTCCTCGCACAGTACATCTAGTAACTTTCCAATGTGATTTTCTCTATCTTCAAAGTAGAACTGGGAAAAGTGATCTCTATGAAAGTTGTAGCTCTGTCTCTTAGCTGTCCAATGGTCTAAGAATTGTAGCAATTGAAGTTTTGTAGCTTGAGATATGGCTAAAACACTGGAGTATATACAGGCAGACTTCTGGGTCTTTTAGCACTTTACTTTCCAAAATTAAACCCAATTACTTTACGTCCTGCCAAAAATATAAAAACTAATAAATATTAACCAAATTAAAAGAAATAACATAAAATTAAATAACTTACTTAAAAATAAACTAAATATAAAAACAACTAAAAATTAAGTAAATTATAATTAAAAAACTGAGGACTTAGCTAAGATTTAATAACAAAATTGGAATAAAATAATTCTATAAAATAGAATTATCACACCCCCAAACTTAAGATTTTGCTAGTCCTTGAGCAAAAGAAAAGAATCACAAAAAGAAAACGCAAACATGAAAATCCTTAAACAAGAGATAGAAATACCAAATCATGATTTCTCAATTTTTCCTCAAAAATTAACTCAAATTCTAACTTAAGGTAACATACAACTAATCCTTAAATTCATGCATCAATTCAAGCGAAACTTTATTTTTCTAATGGACTTCCATGTGTGTGTGAATGCTCTTTTACAAAGAATATCATGCAATTCAAATTAGTTTATGCCAAATCTAAGCATAGATTAGTACTTGGATCCCATAAGTTTGTTTTTCATCTCTCTCTCCACTAATGTAGATTAACACTTTTTCAAGGATCAATAGGTCTTTATCAAGCTTGTAATGTAAGGCTAGGGTCAAGGAGTGATAAAAGATATATTTAGGCTCAAATTCACCCTTAAGCACTTAATCAATCTAGGACACATGAACAACTCAATTTTTTTTTGTAACACCCCCAAACTTGAAGTAAACTTTCCTTTGTAATACACATTTTTTTTCTTTTTTTTCTCGTTTTTTTTCAACCCCTAAACTTATTTTTGACAATTATAACAAAGGGTAATTTTTCCAACAACCTTCACTTTTTTTTTCACACCTTTCTTCCTCAATTTATTCTTTAAGCTCAAATCATTCCTTAGAAAGATTAAAATACTTAAGAGGTGAAAGGTTCAAATTATTGGATTTAAATGGACAGGCCATGGCTAACAAAATTGTATAATTACAAAGAAAAGGTAAATTAGGCTCAAAAAGGGTGACTAAAAATAAATATAACAAGGTAGGCTCAAAAAGGCTCAAACGATCCAAAGATGGCCTAAATCACTTCCTATCCTAAATGTTATCTAAGATTTCGCCTCAAGAGAGAATCAAACAAATTCTAGAATCCATGACTTCACTACACTTTTTCATCAACATAAACTTTCTCTAAATCACATAAAAATTTTAAGTATAGTGCTCAAATTATTGGAAGTCACACTCTAAAATAAAGTTAACACAAGAATATCACATAAAATTAAATCATAACTATATGCTTCCCAAAAAGTAAGAATAAAAAGATAATTAAAATATCATCCTAGGATTGGGACAATCATGAATAAGGTGCAACTATCTCAATTTTGTTTTGTTTTGTTTTTTTTTGAAACACACAAATAAAACATGCAAAATATAAATAAACATGCAAGAAAAATTCTAAACCAAAGCTAACTAAACATAAAAAAAATTAAAAAAAAAACTCAATACCACTATATTCTAAATTACCCCCAAACTTAGAATAAACATTGTCCTCAATGTGATAAAAGAAAATAAAGAAAAATGACAAGAATACTCTCTTAACTTTGAAGCGGCAGACTACAAATCTTCTGCATCGTCACCTCCAAGATCATCCTCAGAATCAGAATCCGTAGGCAACGAAGGAAACGTAGTCATGTCCATCCCAATGTAGGCACCATAAGCTTTCATCATCTGTTCAATTGCTCGATTTTGCCTTTCGTGGTGATCTAATCGACGATCAATACACTCCATCCATTAAGCGATACTGTGTGTGGGCACTGCTTGTAAGGTTGGAGGAACAACTTGTGAAGATGAAAGGGCGGCTTGAGAAGAACTACCAGCGATCGGTGCAGATTCCTCTAATCTCTGAAGAATGCTCATGGTGATTGGAAGCTTTGGTTGTTGCAACTCTTCTCTATCGCTCCAAGGTACACCAACTTTCGCACATAAGGCAGTAATTAAGGAAGGAAAACCGATACCATCGTGTTTCGTACGGCCTGTATGTAAGATGGCATGCGAGATAACCTTACCAATATCAATAGACTTATGTGTGACAATGGCATAGATAAACACTGCACGATCCCTCGTGACATCACTAATATGAGTGGAAGGGAGTAACCGTGCCGCTACAAAGTGCAACCAAGCCTTGGACTCTGTTTTCATGGCACTGCATTTAAATGACACTGGCTCCCCATGTGATGTCTTCCATTGAGCTCCATCAACACACAACGTCGATATAATCTTATTACAGTCCTGATGATAATCCAAGTATTTCTCATATTTATCATTCTCGATATTTGAGGCCTTAAAAAATTCATTGATAGCCTGGCTGTGAAAAGGAACTTGTTTACCACAGAAAAATGCCACATTATCAACATGCTCGACCGCATTTGCATAAAATTCTCGAACTACAAGTACAACTGTGGCTTCAGGGTGAGCACTAAATTTGTGCCAATGTCTATCTAGAAGCATGTCATGAATCGCCTGGTAGGGTAAGGGACGAATATCTATTCCTTGTTCAGGAATAGGTACTTTGTTGATCAATGACGTGTGATATCGCTCAGAGGCTTCAGCAGAGATGAATTTTGATCTATCAAAAGACCCACTGGAACTTGATTTGGATCGTTTTGGTGTCATTCCTACAAAAGAATTTTAATTCTCAAAATGAATTTAGAGGAAAGGAAAAAAAAATATATGACAAATAATGTTGTGTGAACAAGCATGACAAATCAACAAGTACTAATGTAATTAGTTCTTGTCCAATGCAACAATCCAAGTTCAATATGTCTAGTGACAATCTCACTCCGTAAGATGTAGCAAAAATGTTCTATGTCTCACAACATTAAGACAGCCAACGCATAATAATATCCACAATGCCACAGTCCATTGAAAAATAAACATAAATCTATAACAATGTGCTCATCCAAAATTATCAACTATGGCATGTGTTACACCAATAAGTCCAGACTTTATCCCTACTTGTTAATCCAAACATCAAAAATTAAACAAACCATTAAATCATCAGGTCCCCCCACCAACCAAGCATTTATCAATTATATTGGCAACAAATAAAATCCATGAATCCATTAAATGGGTGACAAGAACTAAACACCAATCATAAAAAATTTCTACACGCAAAGCATAAATCATGAGAAAATTGAAAAACCCAATCAAAAACATGTATAATGGACTCATTTATATTTTTCTCTCACTTAAAAAAAATCACATACATGGTAGAGAAAGAGAGAGATGATAGAGAGAAAGAAAACTTACCTAGAGGAAGGAGTGAATGAGTGATTTTAAGTGAAAATACAAAAAAATCTTAGTAGAATTAATGTACAGAAAATTTAACTGAAAAGAAGAGAGAGAGAGAGAGAGAGAGAGAGAAACAAAAGAGTTGCAAGAGAAGAAGTTAAAGGAGAGGGGAGAGTAGGCAGCAAAAAAGAGAGAAAAGTGAAAAGAAAAGAAAAAAAATAAAAAAAATTTAGATTCAAAGGGTTAAGGGCCGCAGCGCGCAAAATTTTTCCACCCGAAGCTGTACGGTTCGGCTTTAAGCATCGCGGCGCTGAGCATTGAGTGCCGCAGCGCTCAATGTTTCCGTTTGTTTGCCTGTTTCATGCTTCATTCAATGCCGCAGCGCTCCATTTGAGGGCCGCGGCGCTCAACCTTACTATTTGTGCTGCTTTGGCAGCGTGTTTGAAGGCCGCGGCTCTCAATTTGAAGGCCGCGACTCTGATGATCTTTTTATTTTTGAATTTTTTTTATTGTTGAACTTTTTTTTTCTTTTTTTTTAAACCAATTTCCTGCAAAAGAGACATGAAAAAAAATTAGAATAAAAAAATAAATAGTAAATTAAAATAAAATAAAACTCATAAAATAAAATAATGATGAAAATAAATAAGGTTGAGGAACTTGGGTTGCCTCCCAAGAAGCGCTTCATTTATAGTCTTCGGCTAGACTATTTTGGACTTTAGGTCGTGTCAAGCAAGTGAATTGAGGACTTTTGTCGGTTAATTTTGCCTCCCCAATAACGTTTCAATCTTTGTCCGTTGACTTTAAATTTTCGACCATCTGTCCCTTGAACTTCAATTACTCCATGTGGAAATACCTCATTGATAATAAACGGACCAGACCACCTTGATTTGAGCTTTCCCGAAAATAGCTTCAAACGAGAGTTATAAAGCAACACTGATTGTCCCGACTCAAAGCTTCTTTCCACTATCTTCTTATCATGCCATTGCTTGGTTTTCTCTTTGTAGAGTTTGGCATTCTCATAAGCTTGAAGGCGAAATTCATCAAGTTCATTTAATTGCAACAACCTTTTCTCACTGTTGCTTGTGAATCAAAATTCAACTTCTTCACGGCCTAATAAGCATTGTGCTCAAGTTCGACTGGTAAGTGACAAGCTTTGCCAAAAATCAACTTATATGGAGACATGCCAATTAGAGTCTTGTAAACTGTCTTATATGCCCACAGTGCATCATCCAATCTCTTTGACCAATCTTTTCTTATGGGACATACAGTTTTCTCCAAAATCCTCTTGATTTCTCTATTTGATACCTCTACTTGGCCACTAGTTTGAGGATGGTATGCAGTTGCAACCTTGTGTTTAACTCCATACTTCACTAGAAGTGCATCAAAATACTTATTGCAAAAGTGACTTCCCTAATCACTAATAATTGCCCTCGGAGTGCCAAATCGAGTGAAAATATTCTTCTTCATGAAGTTCATCACCACCTTTGAATCATTATGTGGAAAAGCTGCTGCTTCAACCCACTTGGAGACGCAATCAACAGCAAGCAAGATGTATTTATTGTTGCATGAAGATATGAATGGACCCATGAAGTCAATACCCTATACATCAAAAATTTCGATCTCCATGATGTTGTTGAGAGGCATCTCATGTCGCCTTGAGATATTACCCACTCTTTGGCACCCGTCACAATGTAAAACAAAATTGTGAGCATCTTTAAATAATGTGGGCCAATACAAACCTGATTGGAGGACTTTAGCAGCAGTCCTTGTTCCTCCAAAGTGTCCTCCATAATCTAACGAATGGCAATGGTGAAGCACACTTTGAATCTCTTCTTCTGGAACACATTTTCTGAAAATCTGGTATTTACACTACTTGAACAAGTAAGGCTCATCCCAAAACAAAAATTTGACATCATGCAAAAATTCATTTCTTTGATGAAAATTCAACTCAGGGGGGATAATATTGCTTATCAAATAATTCACACAATCAGCATACCAAGGAAAAGATTTCTTACCAACTTGAAGGATTTGTTCATCAGGAAAAGTCTCCTTGATTAAGGTGGAATCCTTACCTTGAGCTTCAATCTCCAATCGTGAGAGGTGGTCTGCCACTTGATTTTCTGTTCCTTTTCTATCACGAATCTCAAGATCAAATTCTTGAAGCAAAAGAATCCACCTTATCAATCTTGGTTTCGCATCCTTCTTGGCAATCAAATATTTGATAGCTGAATGGTCAGTGTACACTATCACCTTTGTCCCCACAAGATAGGAGCGAAATTTGTCAAAAGCGAAAACTACAGCCAAGAGCTCCTTTTCTGTTGTAGTATAATTTTTCTGGGCCTCATTCAAAGTTTTGCTAGCATAATAGATGGAATGAAAGATCTTATTCTTCCTTTGTCCCAAAACAGCTCCCACCACATAATCACTCACATCACACATTAGTTCAAAAGAGAGAGTCCAATCGGGACTAATTATAATGGGTGCATATATTAATCTTTTCTTCAAGTCATCAAAAGCAACAAGATACTCATTATCAAACTTAAATGGCACATCTTTCTCCAATAAATTGCAAAGTGGTTTAGAAATTTTTGAAAAGTCCTTAATAAATCTTCTATAAAAACCAGCATGACCAAGAAAACTTCTAATACCTTTGACATTTATTGGAGGTGGTAGTTTCTCAATTGCTTCAATTTTTACTTTATCTACCTCAATGCCCCTACTAGAGATCTTGTGCCCAAGGGCAATACCTTCTCGTACCATGAAGTGACATTTCTCCTAATTGAGCACCAAATTCGTTTCTTCACATCTCTTGAGTACCCTAGCAAGATTCAAAAGACAATCATCAAAATTATTCCCAAAAACAAAAAATTCATCCATAAATACCTCCAAACATTTTTCCACCATGTCTGTGAATATGGCCATCATACATCTCTGAAAGGTGGCAGGTGCATTACATAATCCAAATGGCATTCTTCTAAAAGCAAAGGTGCCATAAAGACATGTAAATATAGTCTTCTCTTGATCCTCATGAGCAATAGCAATTTGGTTGTAACCAGAATAACCATCAAGAAAACAATAATATTCCTTACCAACCAAGCGATCCAACATTTGATCAATGAATGGAAGAGGGAAGTGATCTTTCCTTGTAGCTTTGTTGAGCTGCGGTAGTCCATGCACACTCTCCATCCAGTCACAGTTCTTGTTGGAATGAGCTCATTATTATCATTGGCAACCACAATCATTCCTCCTTTCTTAGGAACACATTTAATTGGACTTAGCCATGAGCTATCAGAGATAGGATAAATTATTCCAGCATCCAACCACTTGATGATTTCTTTCTTAACTACTTCCTTCATGATATGATTCAATCTTCTTTGCTGCTCAATTGTGGCTTTGTGATTTTCCTCAAGGAGAATTTTGTGCATGCAAATGGAAGGGCTAATTCCCTTTATATCAGCTATGGTCCACCCAATTGCTTTCTTGAATTCTCGAAGTGTCCTCAATAACTTCTCCTCCTGCATGTTAGTAAGAGCAGCGAAATAATAATTGGAAGAGTAGAAGATTTTCCAAGAAAAGCATACCTCAAGTGATTAGGTAGAGGTTTAAGTTCCAAAGTAGGTGGTTCCTCAATGGAAGGCTTAGAAGTTGGCATCAAAGAAGCTGAAACATCTAAAGACTCAAATTGATGATTAGTCTTAAACCTTGAGTAAGCATTTAACAAATTAGAATATTCAACAAACTCATCATCACCCCTATCACAATTTACAACTAAACATGCTTCAAGAGGATCATTGGGATTTTCTTCTAAGAAAACATCATGAGTAAAGTTATTTACCACACTCACAGCAAAACAATCTTCAGATGTTACAGGCAATTTTAGAGCTTTGAAAATATTAAATGTTACATGTTGGTCTTGAACTCTCAAAGTGAGCTCACTTTTTTCAACATCAATCAAAGCTCTAGCAATTGCCAAGAATGGCCTCCCAAGGATGATTGGAATTTGCTTATCTTCTTCCATGTCAAGAATTATAAAATCAGCTGAAAAAATAAATTTATCTACCTTGATAAGAACATCTTCAATGATTCCCCTTGTGTACACATAAGAACGATCAGCCAATTGCAAAGTAATAGAAGTGGGTTTGCATTCTCCCAAACCAAGTTTCTCAAAAATTGACCAAGGCATTAAATTGATACTTGCACCCAAATCACTCAAAGCTTTTGCAAAAAATAAATTACCAATAGTGCAAGGGATAGTGAAACTACCTGGATCTTTGAGTTTTTGTGGCAGTTCATTTTGGAGAATAGCACTACACTCTTCTGTAAGGGCAACAGTTTCAAACTCACCTAGCTTTCTCTTTTTGGAGAGGATGTCTTTCAAGAATTTGACATAAGTGGGCATTTGTTCCAAAGCTTCAGTAAAAGGAATATTTATGTGTAATTTCTTGAAGACATCAAGGAATTTTTGAAACTGCTTTTCAAGCTTTTTCTTTTGGAGCCTTTGTGGAAAATGTGGTGAAAGATGGATGACTTGAGAAGTTCTTTCATCTTCAACCTTTACATCTTGTCTCTGTTCACTTACATTCTCATTTTCACACAATCCTTCCTTATCAACAAGTTCATGCTCAGGTTCAACTACTTTTTCATTCACCTATTCAATCTCTTTTCCACTCTTTAAAGTGATTGCTTGGCATTGTTCCTTACCTTTGGGGTTGATTTGTGTATCACTTGGTAAGGCACCTTGGGGTCTATTGTTGATAAAATTCGCTAGTTGCCCTACTTGGGTCTCAAGATTTCTTAAGGAAGCTACTTGACTTTGAATTAAAGCATCATTTTTTGCCATATATTGCAAGAGAAGTTCTTCCAAGTGGGACTTCTTTTCAGGAACTAGTGGTCTAACTTGTTGCTAGAAACTAGGAGGCATGATGGGTTTTGGATTGGAAGGCCCTGCATTGTTATTCCATGAAAAATTAGGGTGGTTTCTCCAGTAAAGATTATAAGTATTGGAGTAAGGATTATTCTACTGTCTATTGAAGTTCCCCACAAACTGGACTGATTCATAATTATATGGACATTGATCATATGAATGGCCATCTCCACACATCTCGCAAACTACTAATGAATTTTGAACTGCATGGACTCCTAATGTGTCAAACTTCTTGGACAATGTAGCCACTTGCGAAGCTAATTGAGCAGTTAAGTTGCCAAGTGTATCAATTTCATAGGCTCCAACAGTTTTTCTCGGTCCCGACCTTTCTGAAGGTCATTGATAATTATTGGAGGCCATCTTTTCCAACAAGTTATAGACATCTGCAGTATTTTTACTCATTAATGCCCACCAGCAGCAGCATCAATTGTAGTTTTAATTGACCCAACCAGCCCATTGTAGAATGTCTGAACTTGCAACCAATCAAGAATCCCATGATGTGGACATCTTCTCAATAATTCCTTAAACCTCTCCCAAGCTTCATACAAAGACTCACCATCAAATTGTGTAAAGGAGGTAATATCGTTCTTCATCTTTGCAGTCTTTGCAGAGGTGAAGAATTTTACAAGAAACTTTTGAGCCAAGTCTTCCCATGTAGTGATAGACCCATTAGGTAGTGAATTAAACCAGCTTTTTGCTTTATCCCTCAGAGAAAATGGAAACAGTCTCAATCTGATAGCATCGTCAGTTACTCCATTGTATTTAAAGGTGTCACAAATTATCAAGAAATTTACCAAATGAGAATTAGGATTATCACTGGGTAACCCACCAAACTGGATTGAAGACTAAATCATCTGAATGTAAGCTGGTTTAATTTCAAAATTATTCGCATTGATAGAAGGTCTCCTAATGCTTTGGTGCAAACCTTGCAAAAGTAGAACAGCATAATCTCTCAGTGCTCTATTTGCTTCGAGAACCAGATTAATGGCATTATTGCCATCGTTATTATTATCCTTAGCCATTGTCTGATTTAAAGTTGTAACTTGCAAATTTTTCCTTCGGCATCTTCTGAAAGTTCTTTCTATCTCAAGATCAAAAGGAACAAAAATCAAGTTGTTTCTTCTTTACATACAATGACCAACGATACCTGCAAACAAACAAAAACTAATATTAAAACAAAAAAAATAAAATTTGAAGTAAGACTAAATTGCTTGGTATTAGTATTAATAAAAATTCAAGAAACAATTCTGTGAGACCCTGTCTAAGTTGTTAGAAAACCGGTATTGTACCTATTGGTACAACTAAGTTAAATCGAGCTTCAACTAGTTTAATGGAAATTCTAAGAGGAATTTCAAAATTCTGAGACCCACAGAATAGGTCAGAATAGTGATTCAGAGTTCAAGGTCCAGTTTGGAGTCAATCGGGAAAATTGACCGGTTAAGGACAAAACGGTCATTTTCTCATTTGTTGATTTATGGAGATTTTTAACCAAGATTTGATCACATTGGATCAAAAATAATTATATGAAATATAGTTATGGTTTTTGGAGTATAAAATGATGTTTAGCAGTGTAAAATGGTGATTCCCAGTGTTTTTGGAACACAAGGGCAAAATGGTAATTTTGCCACCGGACTGCTAAACGTGAATTTTTTTGAAACGATTTTGTTCCATTTGGTAAATATGGATTAATATTAGTGTTATTTGAGGTTGGACAGTGAAAATAATGAAATTCCGGGACATTTCGGAGTATAGGGGCAAAATCGTAATTTTGCCATCCCGGGGGCATTTCGGTAATTTTCCACTACTAGAATAAATTTTTCCAGCCATGATCATCCTTGGATCAGATTTGGGCTTGATTGATCAAGTGGTGGAGAATAAAAGGAAGAAAAAGTCAAAAAGTCAAAAAAAAAGGGCCAATCACATGGTGCCACGTGGCAAGCCTTTATATTTTATTATTTAAGCCATAAAAATCAGCTTAAGCCCTCATTTCTCTCTCTAAATTCTGGAACAAAAACCGATTGAAGAAAAAAAAGAAGAACAAAGGAGAAAAACACAAAAACCTAGGGGAAATTCAAGACAAGTGTGATTTCAAGGAGAATTCAAGTGAAAAAGGGTAATAAATCTCTACTTTGGCTTGTTCCTATCTAATGTTTGCTCACTGAGTTTTATACTCACCGTTTTCAAAAAAATTCATGTTTTCAGATCAGGAGATTGTAGATTCCTAGATCGTGGGATCACATTAGTCCATCTCCTGGTAGGTGTCTGGCATTCACTAGTGACCGTTTTAATTGTAAATGTCTCCGCTGGAAGTCGTGGGTGTTTATTGTATTGTGAATACAATCTAATTATGTGAATATGTGTAAGCAATGTGAATTGCTAAATACATGACTGGTATAGTGCATGTATATTAATGTTGATAATGCCATTGCGTTTTGGCTGTGTTCACACCCGGGAAAAGGTGTGTGTGTGTATGTATGATCGGATATGCCATTGTTATTTGGCGTTGTATGCACACTGGGTGCATTACGTGTGGATGCCTCACACGAGAATATGTGGAATACAGTAAGTGAAGTAAGTGACAATAGGCTTGCTTGGGCTTAGTGAGCTATGCTCACTGGGTCCTTGCGCCAGTCATGGCCCGGGAATTGGGTCGTGACAAATTCCCCGGCAACGGCGCCAAAAACTTGTCAATTGAAATTCTACTACGTAAGTATACGTATCGAACAGATAGTATATAAGCAAGCAGAGTGTCGATCCCACAGGGAATTAATTTAAAACTTTACTAAGTACTAAAATTAAAACAATTTACTCTTATCCAAACAATCCAAATTAAGCAATTAAATAAAACTAAAAAAAAACTAAAATTTAAGCTAACAAGAAAAATCAAAATAATAATAACTTAAGAAAATATCAAATTAAACAAGCCTAGGATTACAATATCCCTCACAGTTCATCTAAATTTCACCTCTCTTCCTCAACTTACTTCAATAGGTAGAATTGCTAACCTAGAGTCCTAAATTATTTATAAGAGTTTCCTGACTTGTCCTATAAAAATATCTATTTTAACCAAAACACTATATCCCTATGTGATTTGAAATTAAAATAGACTCATTAAGTTCAGACTCTAATCTGGCTACATATAGCCTATAGGTATATCCATATCCTATACGCAAATCCTTTAACATGATCATATGCTATCCCAATTTTAGTCTACTCTAAACTCCCTCTCCCAAATTTGTTTAGGTTCCTAAATCAATTTAATTGGTGGCCAAGCAATTAAAAGCATTAAGAACAAATTTGAATAAATAATTCAATTCCCATTAAAAATAAGTAAGAAAGAGATTAAAAACTTAAACTACATGTGAGTTCAATTGCAATCCTAGAAAAAGAAAATTAGCTACTCATAATTGCAAAACCAAATAACATTGTATATAATTCAACCATCAAAAATAACAAGAAGAATAAAAGCCAAGGAACAAAATAATGATTGTTGTTTTGATCTTCGGGTTTCAGCTGCAACTTCTAACTTCTTGAATCTCCAAAAGTTGTCCCCAAAAGGTATCTCTATGTTCTTGAAAAATATCCTATTTATACTAACAAACTTAACCTAAACTTCCTCAAGTTGACCTAGGGTTTAATTGGGCTTAAAACATAATGAGAGGTCCAAAAATCACTTAACAGTGTTTACAAACTGCAATTCTTGACATAGTACATTCGGTAACTTTTCAACTAGACTTTCTCTATCTTTAAGGCAGAAATGAGCAAAGTGATCTTCATGAAAGTTGTAGCTCTGTCTCTTGGCTTTCCAATGGTTTAAGAATTGCAGAAATTGAAGTTCTGTAGCTTGAGATATGGCTAAAACACTGGAGCATATACAAGCAGACTTCTGAGTCTTTTAGCACCTTATTTTCCAAAATTAAACCCAATTACTTTAGGTTTTGCCAAAAATATAAAAACTAATAAATATTAACCAAATTAAAGGAAATAACATAAAATTAAATAACTTACTTAAAAATAAACTAAATATGAAAACAACTAAAAATTAAGTAAATTATAATTAAAAAACTGAGGACTTAGCTAAGATTTAATAACAAAATTAGAATAAAATAATTCTATAAAATAGAATTATCAGATACCAACTTTTAACAATTTTTTCGAGGCATTCAAATATGCAAACATGCTATCAAGTGCATGAATGACATGACAATTATATTATAGAGTTGGGCTTGACGTAACATGTCTATTTTTTTAAATATTTATCACATTTAATATTTATTAATTAATAACTAAAACATATATTTAAATGATAAATAATGACATAATTAAATCAACCTATTGAATTAGGAATTGTGTCTTTCATCAATAACTAATCTAGTCTAGTCTAGTTATTAAAACAGTGGGCAAATCCCTCACAAGGTAAGACCCTGCTCACATTTATAGTTACTTTGGGTTAAGCATGATAGCCTAAAACACCATACTTTTAGTTTTGATAAAGTCGCAAAGAACTTAGTTTGAGATTGTGTTCAAATAAACGAGGGATGGTTGGGATCTCTTGTAACACAGACGAGATCAACCTTTAGGCTTATGTGTTAGGCTTGATAATTTGTGTTTTTGTATTTTAATCATATTGTGTAAACATAGAGTATTAACAGTTATAATGGATAAGCACAAACACAACACGATTAATTATTCATGTCAGGATTTAAAAAACGTACACAAATATGTTTAATAAACATGTAACTCAACACGACATGGTTAACACATTTATCAAATGTGTCTAGTTAAATTTTATACGAGAAAACATGATTAACACAACTAAATTTTATACGATTTATAATATGTTTACATGATTAACATGATTGATACAATTAACATGATTAAAATATTTAAATTAAAATATGTACAACTAAAATATAATTTTATTATTCAAATTTACAACCAAAAATTATAAATATCAAAATATTTATCAAATATAATAAAAATTGAAATCAATAAATCTTAATCATCATAAAAATATTAGCATCCGAGCATTTAGCTCATTGGTTGATGCATGATCCCCAACTTAAAGAGTAAGGTTCAAATCCCCCTTTCTCAATTATAAAAAAAAAAAAAATCATCATAAAAATATTAGTACTTATATGAATCAATAAATAAATCTTAATTGTATACTAAATATGTCTACATGACATGATTAAATAAATAAACAATAGATGAATTATAAGCTATACAAGATACACGATAACATGATTAACTAATCGTGTCTTAGACATATCTTAGATGAATTTAACGGATTTAACACGATTAATACACGAAATAGTATTAACCTAAATTCAAACATACAAAATTCTGTATCGTGTTACCATGTTACATACAAATTACTAAATCTACATGTTACCGTGACCGGGTCAAAGCTACCTACCCACTTTTGAGTTGGATCTCTAATCTATAGTTGATATTCCATGTTGAGAATAAGGAATAAAAAGAACATGACAAGAACTACTATTTTATCAATTTTTTAACTTTCTAATTCTTTAATACACATCTTTAACATATTAGTTATAAAATGTATATATGCATAAAAAATTAGAGTAAAACGACACACATTATATCCACTACATCTCTCGACTCACAAGTTAAACTATCATTAAATCAATATCAAGGCAGTTGAACATAAAAATATGTATGCCATTGCCAACTAGAGGTAGTACGTGTATACTACTTGAAAGATGGAAATTTAAAAGAGTGGAGATAATCAGCAAAGAGTTGCCTAACAAGATTATCTATATTAAAGAACCAAAGTTGTTCTTATTGGAGAGAAAATTTTTAATTTTCAGTTATGTATTGTTATATGTTTGTATGGTTTTTCCCAACAATATGCATATTTGGATTATTATCCTTCATTTGTAGTTAAAATTTGGTACTTGACCTCTTTATATAAATAACCTTTGTATATGTTTTTGATCTTCTTCTTGGGTTTTTCAGTTTTTGACTATGGCAAAAAGCATAAATGGATAGGAGAATAATCATATACCTATATCTCATTGTAATATTTTTTTTTGGTAATGTATAGAACTTTTTACAAATTGTATTCTCACTTAGATATATATTTCGTAGGAACTAATTAATGGTATATAGATATACATACATGAATGTATAGCTTGAATTGTATACAAGGGTGGTGGATATAGAAAATTTTCTAAGTGATGTCATAACTAAAATAATAAATAATAATTAGAATTGTTTTTCTCAATCCAGGATCTACCGCAAAAGTACTTAGATTAAATTTAACATGATTTTGCTTAGAATATTGTTGAGTACCATCATTAATTGAATTATGTTGTTGTTGGCCTAGACTTAAGTTTTGTGAGATAATTTCTTGTATTTTAAAATATCCTTTCAAAAAATTTATCTAAAAACCTGTTAAAATTATTACTCATTTCTCATTAGTATAAACTAAATTATTGAAATTAAATAAAATATAATCTAGCATAGCAAATTATCAAGTTTAACAACTAACAATTCGAAAAATTTCTATTCATTGACAAAACTAAGTATAAGCATCCACAAACTACATAAAGTTAAATGCAAAAATCGAATAATCAAACAATATATCTACAAAATAAAAAAAAAAACTCATAATTTCAAGATATTATTTGACATGCAAAACTATTGTCTATTAGCTAGATTGTAATTATGAACCCAAACTATCAAATTAATTAAAAAAATTATTTAGAAATAATGTATTTAAAACTTAATTTGGATGAAAAATTATTTGCAATTGAAGTTTAGATGAGTTGCTTTAAAAGAGTGAAAAACACAGTAAGGATTGAGAAGAGTATGACTTGAATTTTTGGATTGGGAGTTGTAGAAGGAAATTTTTGTCTTTCCATATAGTATTTACATATTAATATATAAATTACGTTTTGAAAAATCTATTTTTACTTGAAATCTTTGACCCCACCCCTTACAAAATTACAAAAAAATTAATGGATTTATTACTATATTAACTACATAAAACTCTAAATTAATAATATAACAAGTAAACAATTTTAGTAAATGAGTGGTGTCATGTGACACCACTCCCTCTAAGGTAGGTCCACCCTTGATTGTATATAATTTGTATTACAAAATATCTGTTAAGCAATAAGCTCTCAATAATGGGGTGCTTGTCATCATCCAAAAAGGAAACGGTGGATCCATATTACTTTTTATGACGATAAACAAGTGGAGGGAATCAATTGACTAACTCCCTTCACAGATATCCTAAAGATACAAAAGTAGATAAGTTAATTGATTAATGTTGTCAAAATCAAACTCAACTGATTAATTAGATTGATTGAATCCAGAATATTCGATTCAAAAAATGACTAAGTGTATATCAAATCACTTAAGAATCTGACAACATTTCCATTAAACCGGACTTAATTAAATAAAACTAGATTGCAATTGATTTCAATCTATAAATTTAATAAATAATTTTTTTTTAAAAAAATGCAAGTGATTGGATTTAAACCCCTAACCTCTTCCATTATTATTAAAATAAAAACCATTAGATAATACCTTTTTTTATCAAGTATTTATCACATTTAATACTTATTTAATAATCAAAACATATATTTAAATTATAAATACTGAGATAATTATATCAACCTGTCCAATTGAGAATTGGTCTCCTTCATTAATAACCAATCTAGTGTTTGTTTGATTTGATTTTTTTTTTCAACTTGTTTATCTTTTAAAAGCAGAAATCAAGTTAAATAAGATTTTGAAAAACTCTTAAAAATTTTTTTAAAAACAATTTAAGAAAAAAACTTAAAAAAAACTCTAAAGAAGAGCTTTCTCTTATCTTCTTTTAAAATTACGTCATTTTTTTCAGTAATACCTCTTTCTCTCAATAACATAAATATCTTTTATGATAATTTTAATCAAAATTAGAATTTATACAATTTATTTTACCAAACAACTTATTAAATAAATTTAACTTAATTTAAAAATTATTATATTTTATAAAAACTTTATAATAACTTTAAAATTAATAAAAGTTAAATCAAACGAGTTCCTAATTTAGTGCTAGCGTAAAGCTACGGACTACCTAACCCACTTTGGAGTTGGATCTCTAATTCGCAGTTGATATTCTAAGCCCTGAATAAGGAATACAAGTATATGACAGGAGCTACTATTTATCAATTCCTTTTATAAATTTATAATTATTTAGTAAAAATATATAATAGATTTGTTATTATAAAATTTATATTATATGCACAAAAGATAAAAGTAAAATGACAGGCATACCCACTACATCTCCCGGCCTTTGGGGTTAAACTATGATTACATCAACATCAAGGTGGTTCAACGTAAATATAGGCATCCACAGTGCTTTTAGTGGTCGCTAAATTCTTTAATGGGGCACACGTAGCTACAGGCCACAAGCATTCTCGCCCACCCCCACGTGATACCATAATCTTCTTTTTTTTCCCAAAAAATTATTTTATTTATTGACGTTGTAAAGTTTCAAGTAAATCGCAAATTTATTTTAAACAATTAATAAATTATTATAATTTATATTTATAAAATAAATTAATTAAATATATTTTAAATAATTCTTAAATAAATAAAGCAGGTTTAACACATTTAAAACATAACATTTTCGTCTCATAATTTTATTGATATAATTAAAACAGGAAACATGATTACTTTACATCCAAATCCGCTAAACTTTATATTATAATTGTATTGTCGTATGCAAAATTATCAAATTTAAATGCATTGTTTAAAAGAAAAAACAATATAATCTTATGCTGTTTATTTACATGATAAAAATTATTTAATTCGAGTCACATGATGATGTATTGAGAATGAATTATTAAATAAATACATGTCAATTTATATAAATAATAATAATAATAATAATAATAATAATACAAAACAATGTTACTCTAAATCAATGCTTCAAACCCAATGATTTGTTGCTTGATATTAAATACATGAGAATCAGAATCCAATGGAAATAAATTCTATTGTGTAATAAAATAACATAAAATCTGATTGTAAACCAATGCTTGAAACCTTTGAGATTAAATTTAATTAATGAAAATCAGAATGTAATGGAAGGACGAATCCTTTCCCTTCCATAGCCCTGTCTATCTAGCTGTCCTCTGCATTCTTTGTGTCTCATTTATATCTAAAATATAACCATAATTGGGAATGAGGTACAACCTCGGCTATGGATGAGAAGGACGTAGGCGAGGGAAGAGAGAGAGAGAGAGAGAGAGAGAGAGAGAGAGAGAGAGAGAGAGCATGCCAGAATAATTGAAAAAAGAAAGGACGTGGTAATTGATTTGTAATTTGAGAAGGAGAAAAAAAGAAATAAATAGAAAAGGACATGTAAAGATAAGAAAAGAGACAGACAGTATCGAATGATAAGAGGATGAGTAGCTGAGGATGCTTTACCTGTTACATGCAAAATAAAATATGTTTGGTCCAACGTGGTCCTTCTCCTTCCTACTTAGAAAGCATTAATAATAAATAACTAAAAGAGAGAAAGTGAAAGGAATTGTGCAAAATGGGAAACGTATCTCCCTCATAATTCCATCGGCACTCAATGATATTTGGTTGCCTCCCTCCCTCCAAAGGTGGGTTTGGATCTTATAAATTGCAACTCGCAAAGCCACAAATAACAAGGAAATAATTACTCCAATTTGTCTCTATTGTCTGTTTCTGCAGAGAGAAATGGGGAAAATGGCAAGTGAAGCGTTTTTTGTTGTTGTTGTTGTTGTTGCTGCTGCTGCGGCGGTAGTGTTGGCCAATGCGTTGCCGGTCAGGAGCGAAAGTGGGGGCGTGGAGGAGGATAAGGTGAAGATATGGCCAATGCCGGCGTCGGTGAGTCACGGCCGCGGCCATCTTTACATGAGCAATGATTTCGTGCTCTCTGCGGAAGGGAGCGGCTATGGGGATGCGTCTGGGATACTCGAAGACGCATTCAACAGAATGCTTGCTGTCATCAAACTGGATCATGTTATTGATGCCAATTTTTCTGCATTGCATGATCAACCTCTGCTCCAGGGTTTGCATATAGTTATTTCCTCTCCAAAGGACCAGGTTCCTCCTTCACTCTCTTTTATTATTATCTATTTCTATTATTTTCACCCCCTTTTTCCCAGAAAAATAATCACCTCACCCATTACCCATTACCCATTACCCATTTTTAGGATTTCTTTTTTGTGCTTTCTGTTAACAAAAGACAATTAAAACAAAAAAGAAAAAGGTTTGAGATTGACATATATTCAAATACAATTAAAGTTCTTTCCTTGTCTGAGAATGTCGTGTTGTACACAAAACACAGGTCAAAGATTTATTCTATAAACGCTGATAACGAAGTTATATGTTACCATTACGATTGGTGGAGCCTTTGATTTAAGACGGTGATTAATGTTTATTTGATTTGGAGTAATTCCTTTGTGGTTTTGGTTGCAGCTACAATACGGCATTGATGAGTCATACAAATTGATGGTCCCGTCACCAAAAAAGCCAGCTTATGCCCATCTTATGGTAGACCTAACCAATCCTATTTGTGTCATCGTTTCTTTTATTTATTTATTTATTTTATTGTTGATATTTTTGGGAACTCTTGGATGAAGGGATGCGCTTATATCATATATGGTTGAACTAAGTACTCAAAGTGCATTTGTGTCATCTACTTAAGTCATAAGTCATTGCAACAAACATCTACTTAATAATTTCAGAATCAACCCCTCCTTCTGTTTCCTTCAAATCCTTCATTATTTATGTTAAGTCAGTATCGTTGGGTGACCAATTTGACAAATCTTTAAGCTGTCAGGAAGTGGCTCCAGTTTTATATTTATGCCTGAGCAATGTAATTGTTGACTTTTAACTTGATATTCTGACTTTCATTGACTTTTCTTAAATTAGTATTTTATGGATTGCTACTCCATCACATCATATAAAATCACTTACCATAGCCTTATACACCAACTTTATGGGTGTGTTTTCCGGAAGGATTATGCCTTTCCCGTACCCTTTCTTTTCTCTTTCACAAGAGGCAAATTACAAAAATCTACCCAAAGGTTAGGCTTGATATGAGGTTGTGTGCTAGACAAAATTCCAAAATATTGCTAGTTTAAGTTCACTAGTTTATTTGAATTAACCGCTAATTATATAATCAACTCAATATTGTTACAAAACAATGCAGGCGCATACGGTTTATGGTGCTTTACATGGCCTTCAGGTTAGTGCTAGTATAAATCCTGTTGCAAAGTTGTCATTGTTCTTGACTTTATTGTAAATTCAAAATTCTTAGAAATATGTGGTTTGTCATACAATGTTGCAGACATTCAGCCAATTATGCCATTTTAACTTTACAAGCAGGATCATTGAAGTTCACATGTCCCCATGGACTATCATTGATCAGCCAAGATTTTCTTACCGAGGTCTCTTAGTTGGTGAGATGCTTCACTTCTATAACATGTTTAAGTGGTTCATGGTCTTGATTTCCTTTGAAACTATGATATCTATATTTGACTTACATTGAAATAATTAGGGACTTATTTATGGTATTTTGCTTTAGCTGTTAGCTATAATTAAAATATATTGTTTTACTGCCCATTTTGGCAATTCTACATCTTCAGCAACCAGCAAGATGAAAGGTGGAATGGCAGTTAAGCTGCTGATCTTCATGGGTTTGAGAAAATTATACCATGAAAAAAGTCTTTTCTTTTTTAATCCTGTTTTCTGTTTCAATACAATGTTTTGACTTTTTGATGTGCAGATACGTCTCGTCACTATCTGCCATTGCCAGTTGTTAAGAAAGTTATTGATTCTATGACCTATGCAAAGCTGGTATGTAAATGCATTAATAACAAATTTCAACTGGAATATTTTTCTCCTCCTGATTTGTTCGCCAAGTGGAGATTTGTTTAATACAGCAGAATGATATTTAGCCTAAATGCAGTAACCATTTCTTGCTTTCACACAGAATGTATTGCACTGGCACATTGTAGATACACAATCTTTTCCTTTGGAGATACCTTCATATCCCAAATTGTGGAATGGTGCTTATTCAACTTCGGAACGATATTCAGTGGCTGATGCTGCTGAAATTGTGAGGCATGTGATTTACCTCTTTCTCACATGATTCAAATAATAATAACTACTCTGATAACTTTGATTCTTTTTGATATATTTATTTTTAATGTTTGCAGTTATGCTCAAAAAAGAGGAATAAATGTATTGGCTGAAATTGATGTTCCAGGACATGCTCTCTCATGGTAGCATAGGCTTTCTCCATTTTTAAAGTATATTCTTCTTATTGCTACTAAATATGCTTTATTTCACAAATAAACAATACTTCATAGTATATGAAGATGCTAATTTTTGTGCCTATCATAAAGGTTCTTTGGAAATTTTAGTTAGTGCTCTTTAAAATGATGGAGATATCAGGCTCTAATATCTTATTTAGTGAATGAAAGTTACAAAAAGTAAAAACTTAAGTTTCTAATAATTGAGCTAGGACTTTAGGCTGGTAATTTAACTATGATTACCTTAACATAGGTACTCTTGAGGTGGAGAATGCTGAAAATTTTATTGAGGACACATGGTACAAAATTGTGCGCAATGGCTAAATTTACAGTTTTAGGTTTGCAGAATGCAGAGGAGAGTTTTCTTTAGTGCAAGGATTATTGATACAAGGAGGGGTGGGATTTGAAAGAATATGTGTTGTAAAGAACATGGAAATCATTATATAAGCAGGAGAAGAAGGTGAGCTAAGAGAATTAAGGTCTAGGTAAGTTTGTAAGTTTCAGCTCTTTAGAATTCAAGATAAATAGATAGATATACAGCCCTTAAATAAATCTTAATAATAATTATATGGGAATTTTAGGCCATATAATGGTTGGATATTTGGAAAAGCCAAATGAGAAGAATATTCTTGATAACTTACTGCTATAGTTTTTTTTTTTTTTTTAAAGTTAAATATATTTCATATATTTCATATGAAAGGGAGTGAACCCATTTACACAAAAGGAGAAGGAACCTCGGAAAGATACAGCCTAGGATCCGACTCAAGGCTGGCGTACAAAAAAAGCCAGCAAAATCAAAGTCTGTACAAAAATATTGACAGGCAGATGAACATAGAACACCACAATCAGCCCTGCGACAAAAAGCAGGGGAAAAGCAAGAAAAGGAAACATGACTGTTGAGGATGTTTCTTCCTCTTGCAGATCAGTCTAATTCATTGAGGACCCTTCTCAAGAGCACAGTAAAGGAACCTTACTGCTATAGTTTATAATTGTATTCCCATGGTTCTTGAACTACTAGTAGCAATATTCCAGTAACTTGACACTTTTTGATGTCACAACTTCTCATCTATGCTTTCTTTCCCCAAGAATGTGAAAAGAACTAGTGAAAAGCACACTTCTAGAAAGTGCATAATCTGGAAATTTAGCAATGATTATGGGTACATCTTGCCTTTTTTATTGAAGAATGAATGCTGGCTGACAGTACTTGCGGCAACAACCAAATGTACTTGCAGTAAGCTCAGCTAAAATGAGGTCATTTTTTTTTTTTGTAGTTTACTCCTTTGTCAGAAGTGTTAATGGTGGGATATGATCAAAGTTATGGAAAATTGATTTTGTTTCTAATGGTTAATCAAAACATCAAGGCTTGAGATTTAACTACACATTAGGGGAGGTTTTTAGGTGGGAAAATTGAAGATCATATTTAGGTGTAAATTGGGAGTTTCAGCAGCTGATATTTTGCAACTTTAGATCCCCAGAACATCCAATGTGCTAGTGGCGGTATTGGTATTTCCTTCTCTATTTTAGCTAGTATATGGAAGTTAGAGGCTACTTCTTCTTTGAGCTTCTCCAGCTTTGCATTTGCTGTCAGTTGTTCTCATGATAGCTAGACTCAACAACTCCCTAATCTTGGGTACAGAGAATTGTTGATGAATCCTGCTTGTTTTACTACCTTTTTCCTTCACTAGATAACTAAAAAGTGCATCATTTCATCTCTTCTAGAAGAAATAAGACTAGTTCAATTCTCTTATTAAAAGGTTGTGGTACAACTTAAACATAGAAGGAAATTCTAAGACCAGGACAAGCAATTTGAGAGAAAGTTGCATGCAATAATATGTGGTTTTCTTGCCAATTCCTACAAGAGAATTGAAACTAAACAGCAATTGCTCACAGCACCACTATCAGCTTTGTCAGATGTTCCATTTAATTACGAAGATTGATGACCCAAATTATACTAAAATATATTTGCAACAAACCCAACTATCTATGTCGTTTGGATGACCCAAGTTATAATAAAATAGTAGGTCTTGCATATTAAATATATTAAAAAATACTTGTGATATAAATGCAAGCAACAAACACAAATATACAGATATTGCAAGATGGAAGTCATGGACTGTGTCCAAAAATTATATGCTATATATTGCCTTCTCTTATATTGTTTGGATTAACTTTGGTTTTAATTCTTTAGGGGGACTGGTTATCCTTCTTTATGGCCGTCTAAGGACTGTCAGCAGCCGCTTGATGTCAGCAATGAATTTACATTTAAAGTAATAGATGGAATTCTTTCAGGTGATCTCCTTAATTTCCCCTCAATTAATTCCTTTTATTAAGAAATGACTCAGCATATTTTCTTTCTTATATAGAACAAAATGAAAAGGACATTCAACTAATGACATTGGAATTTTTGTTTCAGATTTCAGCAAGATCTTTAAATTTAAATTTGTTCACTTGGGAGGGGATGAAGTTGATACAAGTGAGTTAAATCGTACTATCTTATAATTCCTCCTGATATTATTATCGATATTGTCTATCATGCTAATTATTATTTTTGGTTTGAGGCTTATTTTGGGATAAAATTATTTTCTTCACAAATATCTTTGTGGTAGATGAAGGTAACCTTTTCATAGGAGTACCTAGATATTCTTGATTTATTTTGATGCATATTTCAAACTGTGTTCTTAGCATTTCTTGAAGTTGTTGCTTTCTATTAGCATAATTCACATCAACTCATTTCAATTGCTTTAAATGTTCAACCAGAATGGAAAAGGTATTTTGGTCAAGCTTATGTTGAAAGTCTAAATGAACATTCTGTAACCTAAAGCTGCTGCATGATCCTTATACCCTAAATTCTCTGATAATATATGACATCTAAAATATAATATTTTCTCAAGCTCTTGTGTTTGGCCCAAATCTGTTGACCCTTTGTTCAAAGCTGTGGTAATGGCCCCCAAAAGAAAAGAAGTGAAGAAAATGAGAAATTAACCAAGATGGTAAAATGGAAAGGGTTTTATTGTAGATATTTTAGGTTTTTATATTCTCATGAATAGTTTCTCTAAGCGACAACTTTGTAAGGAGCCTAGCCTCGATGTTATGTATGTTGATAGATTTTGACTTCCTAGTGTTGGGATAAGCTGTGCAAATCAGTATCATGTGCAGCGGATATTTAAAATTTTTCCCTCAAGCAAGATCAACAATAGTTGCTTAATATAAATAAATCCTAACTAGTTGGTAGAAATTTTTACTTTAAAGCCTTCGATGTTGAAATCAGTAGGCAATTCAAAAAGGATGTCGAAAACTTCTCCCCACAGAGTTAAGTGGTTGCAAACCTTAAGTTGTCCGAGTGTCTAGCTTCTAATGGTGATCTACACATACTTCAAATAGAATAATACCAGTGGTGGTTAGGGGTTTGCTTTTGCTGCTAAGCCTAGTGCTAGTTAGGATGAGGCTAACCAGGTTTCTCACTTCCCAAGGAAAACCAATTACCAAAAATGGAAGAGGAAGAAAAGGAGAAGTCGTCGATATTGAAGTATACAACACCAAAATCAATTCCTAGGGTATCACACTAGGAGCCAAAATATCCAGGGATAAGGGGTTGCTTGGCTGCTGAAATCTCACCTCTCAATTCTCAATTGCCTCTCAGGGTTTTGTATGCCAATTGTAGTGCCTTAAAATTCCGCATAAACATCTTCTTTATAGGCAAATATGCTAATCCTATTCCCATTTTTTCTTGACGAAATTGAACTGATTCAATTAAATCCTTGAAGTCTATATTATACTTCTTTTCAATTAAGTTCAACTTAATCCCCAATTTTATAGTTTTACATTAAAATCCTTGATATGTGACCCATTAGGTTTTGCATATGGTGGCAATAAATATGCATTATAATTAGTTTGATAAGGGATAGATGAATCAATCATATGGCATTTTTCATTGATTCACTAATTGATTAATTCATATTTATAAGTCAAGATTGACATCTGGCAATATGCCATGACTATCTAAATATTTAGAAGAGTCAAAAGAGGTTTGACTACATCTTTCAGTATTCAGTTTATCAATGTATTTTAATCACCTATCATCCAATACCTTGATAAGATATAGAGCACGATTTAGTGTCTACTTTATTTTTGTCTTTATCATTTTAGATCTTGCAATCTTTTTAACTTATTAATGATATTAAAAAACTCATTTTCGAATCTTAATTCAATTTTGGCCAAAGATTTGATTGAGCTAAGTCATGCTAAGAGTCAACTGGATATCTCTCTTAAATCAATTAGGCTGATGTATTTTGTATCTGTTGGGAAGAAAAACCAGAGAGTTTCTTATTCTCTGTCATATAAAAATATTTACAGCAGCCTATACATATAGATCCATGTTTACCCTAAAAACATCCCTAAAATAAGAAGTTATTGCAAATATAGAAAGCATAATATTAGGCCCAAAAAATCAGACACATAAATATAATAATTCCTAAAATTATTCCTAAACTTATTCCTAAAAAATCTCCACCAGTCAACACTCCCCCTCAAGTTGGTGCATAGATGTCACACATGCCCAACTTGCAAACTAAAGTATGAAATGGTCTGCTGCTAAGTCCCTTAGTAAACACATCAGCTAGTTGTTTTTCTGAGGTCACATGAGAAACCTTCAAAAAACCATCTAATATTTTTTCTTTTATGAAATGCCGGTCAATCTCTATATGCTTTGTTCGATCATGTTGAACTGGATTGTGAGCTATACTAATAGCAGCCTTGTTATCACAGAACAAGGATAGACATTTCCCTTCTGACAATCGCAATTCTTCCATTACTTTCTGCAGCCATAGTAATTCACAAACACCCTGTGCCATAGCTCTATATTCTGCTTCTGCACTCGATCGAGCTACCACATTCTGTTTTTTGCTCCTCCAAGTAACTAAATTTCCACCTATAAATGTGCAATAACCAGATGTTGACCTCCTATCATCAGGTGATCCAGCCCAATCTGCATCTGTAAAAGCTTCTATCTTTAAGTGACCATTTTTAGAGAAGAGCAATCCTTTTCCAGGTGCAGATTTTAGGTATCTTAAAATGCGAAAAACAGCCTCTAGATGAGAATTTCGAGGGTCATGCATATATCGACTTACCAAACTTACAGCATAGGCTATGTCTGGTCTGGTGTGTGAGAGATAGATCAATCTCCCAACCAACCTTTGATATCGGCCTAAATCAACTGACTCACCAACTCTTGCTTGCAATTTATGATTAGCTTCAATAGGAGAGTCTGCAGGTTTACATCCCAACATACCAGTTTCTTCAAGAAGATCCAAAATATATTTCCTTTGAGAAATAAAGATCCCCTTATCAGATCTGGCAATCTCTATTCCAAGGAAATATTGCAACTTACCCAAATCCTTAATCTCAAACTCCTGAGCTAAAAGTTTTCTGAGTCGAGCAATCTCCTCCTTATCATCCCCAGTCACAACTATATCATCAACATAAACAATAAGTAATGTGATCTTACCATTACAGTGTTTAATAAACAAGGTATGATCAGCATTGCTTTGATGATATCCAAATGAGATCATGGCCTTATTGAACCTATCGAACCATGCCTTGGGCGATTGCTTCAAACCATATAATGCCTTCTTTAATCTGCAAACCTTCCCTTTAGTCTTCTCATCATCAAATCCCGGAGGAATTTCCATATACACCTCTTCTTCCAAGTCTCCGTGTAGGAAGGCATTCTTGACATCAAACTGTTGTAGGTCCCAGTCAAGGTTAGCTGCACATGATAACATGATTCTGATAGTATTCATTTTTGCAACAGGAGCAAATGTCTCTTGATAGTCCACCCCATAGGTCTGGGTGAAGCCTTTTGCCACTAATCTAGCTTTGTACCTTTCAATTGAACCATCTGCCTTATGTTTCACTGAAAACACCCATTTGCATCCAACTGGTTTCTTTCCCAAGAGAGGAGTAACAAGTTCCCAAGTCTCATTTTTTGCCAAAGCCTTCATCTCTTCAACCATTGCTTCTTTCCATTTTGGATCATGATATGCTTCTTGCCAACCCTGTGGAATAGAAATGGAGGAAACTGACAATACAAAGGCTCTATAGGAAGGAGACAAAGAATTGTAGGAAACAAAGTTAGAAATAGGATGTTTAGTACAAGCTCTGACTCCTTTTCTGATAGCAATAGGAACATCAAGATCATTACCAATGGGATTAGAATTGGGGTAATCAAAAGGTAAAAAAGACTCACCACATGTATTTTCAGGAACTGAACTCAGAGATGGCGCTTGACCAGGTATGACATGCTCGATGGCTTTATCTGTCTTGTCCCGTCGTGTGTAGGTTTTCAAATCTGGCCTATCTAATCTCCCAATTTTAGGTTGTTCCTTGTCATCACTAGGATTTTCACTAAAAAACTGTATAGGGACAGGTGCCATCACTTCCACCTCTTCCTCCTTATTCTCCCCCTGAAGAGGTGACTGAGGTGTATGAAAATAAGGCTCAGACTCCCTAAATGTAACATCCATACTTACAAAGTATTTTCTCGAGGGTGGATGATAACACTTATATCCCTTTTGAGTTGCAGAGTAGCCAACAAACACACATTTAAGGGCCCTAGGTTCTAACTTACCTACATTCCTCTTGTGAACAAAACAAACACATCCAAAAATTTTTGGAGGAACAGTATATGAATTACTACCTTTTAGAACTTCTAAAGGACTCTTAAAATTAAGTGTTTTTAGAGGCATTCTGTTAATAAGGTATGCGGCTGAAAGTACTGCATCGCCCCAATAAACCTTTGGAACATCCATAGTGAACATGAGAGATCGAGCCACTTCTAATAGGTGCCTGTTCTTCCTCTCAGACACTCCATTTTGTGCACTAGTGTCCACACAGCTAGTTTGGTGTAATATTCCATTGGAATCTAGATATACCTTAAACACACCATCCATGTATTCTGTGCCATTGTCGGTTCTTAGAATCTTAACCTTGGCATCAAATTGTGTACAAATCATTTTGTGAAATAGTTGAAAACAAGAAAAAACCTCATTCTTTGCTTTCATCAAATAAACCCAAGTTAATCTAGTACAACAATCAATAAAGGTAACATATCCTTTCAGACCTCTAGCTTGGATGAACAATAGACAAGACCTTGACCACGCAAGATAATTAGTTCCATCTAGCTTTACGGGACTGATTTGTAATGAGGGATTCTCACCGATCAAACTAACCTTATTTTCAGTAGTTGTTTTCTTCCCATCAGCCATGATTTGAAACACCAGTCAATCAAGGCTTCTGGAGGCTGTCAAGAGTAGCAGACAAGATTCCCCTACTGCCAAGCGATAAAAAATATGGCTTCTTTAGTCGGCAGAAGCTCTGATACCATGTTGGGAAGAAAAACCAGAGAGTTTCTTATTCTCTGTCATATAAAAATATTTACAGCAGCCTATACATATAGATCCATGTTTACCCTAAAAACATCCCTAAAATAAGAAGTTATTGCAAATATAGAAAGCATAATATTAGGCCCAAAAAATCAGACACATAAATATAATAATTCCTAAAATTATTCCTAAACTTATTCCTAAAAAATCTCCACCAGTCAACAGTATCTATCATTTATTTATTTTCATATGGTTCATGCTATACTTAATGTATACTCTATTGTATATCCTTGGCTAGGACTACCTAGGGTAATATCACAAAATATTAATCTCCTCATAAGATAACTTGATAATTTTAAATCTAAGGATTACTTACAAAATTGACACATGAGAATGTTTTCATAAATATTTGAGTGATATACCAAATAGAATTCTCACGATGGGTCATGTTCAATGAACTTATTATTGTAACAAGCATCCTTATGTTAGTTTCAAATATCCAATCCTTTAGTCTATGAAATTAATTGTTTACTTCATAAGTAAGAGACATAACATATGCTAATTTCTTAGGTTATATTATTGCTATGTCTTGATAAAAGTATTGACTAGGAATTGTTTAGGAGTAATGCTTTGATACAGTGAGTGTTTCGTAATTAGAACATATTATAATGGATAAAATACATTGACCTCCTTAAGTTTTGACCATAATTACATATGGGTCTATTAGAATTGAAAATGGACAGTCCGCCCCAAAAGAATATTTTCGCTAGACACATAAGTCCTATCGTTAGTCAACTGTCGATGTTTCTGTTAGTTTGATGATGAGGCAATATTTTTAAGACAATTTTTCTCTTCATTAATTTTAAAAATGACCATAGTATATAAACTAATTTTTCATTTTTTAATTTTTTTCTCCTCTATTCAAGAAAAAAAAAATTCTCTCTACCCCACCTTTCCTTTCTTTTAGGCAAGTCAGCGGCTTTCCCTTACACCGGGTGGTCACCCCGTTGCTGGATTTGGCCGTGGAATGCTAAACCTGATCAAATATCCCTAGATCGCGCTTCCTTGGTGGAGCGCAACCTCAACGCTCCCCCTCCTACCTACCAGGCTCTAGCCATGCTCCCCCTCCCTTAAGGGAGTGTCGAGGCAAGATCCAAGATTGCACTCCCCTCGGGGAGCCTGATCTGGGGAGATCTGGTTGGATCTGGCATTCCACAGCTAGATCCGGCCACATGGTGGCTGACTGGTGTAAGGGAGCATCGTCGGTCGGCTTGAGAATAAGGAATATAGTGAAAAAAGGGGAAAAAAAAAAAAAAGAAGAAGGGTATTTTACACATTTCACTTTTGCCCATTAACGCTGTTTACACGTTTGGGGTGGACTGTTTATTTTGAATACTAATGGACTCACATGTAATTGTTGTCAAAACTTAGGTAGGTCAGTGTATTTTACCCTATTATAATTCTTATGCAATATATATTAACTTCAAGGACTTTATCACCTAAACCTCTATTGTGTAACATGACAATTAATTGAAAATCTAAACTCTCTCTAGACTGAGCTCTAAGGTTATCTCTTACGAGGTAAAAAATTGTTGCTAGCACTCTCGTTTTCATAGAATGATCTCTAGTTCATCATATCAATATCAAACAAGTTGTCTCCAGAACATAGCTTATGAAAGAGGGCAAAAGGCACATATCTTATGGACTTATTCATCATTTTCTAAACATTATTCTTCACAATATATTTTATATAATTTTAAGTTTGTCATTATACATTTATATCTTTAACAATTTCAGGTTAATAGTTTATAGATCTGACCACTTGTATTTCTAATTTCAGGTTGTTGGACTTCAACTCCTCATATAAGCAAATGGTAAGAAGTTTAGTATTGCACCATTGAATGAAAATGACTATTTATTCTGAGTATCTGTTTATTCCGCTTTGCAAACTTTTATGGAAACTAGTATTAAACCGGTGCGATGCATGAAAATTCAAATATATATATCAATAATTTCATTTAGAATATAAGTTATTAAATTTATAAAGAAACCATAATTTATATATCTCAATTTTTTTTTTCAATTTGGTATATCTCAATTTAGTGAAAAAATTGACATTGAAGATAAATATGTAACTTTTGTCTTATTTATTATTTATAAAAATCAAGTAAATGTCATTAATCTCAAACTTTTTTCAACAATCAATTCCTTTAAATTAAAACAAACTTGGTTCCATTAGGTCTCATGCTCTTCTTGGTTTTCTTTCAGAAGAACATTCCACGTGATTTTCATTGGGTTTTTGCTAAGTTTTCATGCATCTTTTGCATTTCTTCAATTGAAAATTTTGAAATCATTCTTTTGCAAAAGATTGGGGTTTACGGTTTTGGAAAAACTAGTTCAATGCTGATTAAGTCTTTTAAAAGTATATTTTGGTTCAAGTTGATAATGACACTTGAAAATATTCTTTGTTCAAGTTTGTTCAATTTCTTTTAAAAGTATATGTGCCATCATGTGAAAAAAAAACCAAAAATTAATTTAGATGTGAAGATGAAAGATAAAAATGTAAATTAATTTCTTTTCAAAATGAAATGGAGAAAAACTTGATGAACTAACATAAAAGACTAAAAAGTTGAAAAGTAGAAACATTTTTGTAAATACCTTTTTAAATATTTTTTTCATAACAAACCTTAATTAATTTTCATATGGTATTTTTGTTTAATAGCTAACGTAGTTCATACTAGAGGTGTCCATCAATCACAAGCCTCACTTTTCAAGTATCAAGCCCGAGGTTGGTCTGACTCATCCATTTATATACTACTTTATTATTAAAAGAATAAAACATTATGTTATATTATTATTTTAATATTCTAAAATATTTTTATAATTAAATTTATATAAAACTATAGTACTTATTAATAAAATAATATAGTCGTGTTGGGTCGGGTTGGGCCTGCTCATGGGCTTGATGAGCAGTTCAGCTCATAAACACTTTTGATTCATAGTTTATAATTTATAGTTTGAAAATGTTCATGTGTCATGTTGGGTCTCCCTTTTCAAACAAAAATTTAATATTTATTAATAAAATAAAATAGTCGAGTTGGGCCGGCTTGGCCAGCAGGCCTAGGTGAGTAGCTTGGCCCATGGACACCTTCAATTCATAGTTTATAGTTCATAATTGAAAACAAAACTTCATTGTCAAGATTAATAATACATAATAATTAGACAAATATGTTGATGAAACTAATAGAAAAGATAAAAACTTAAAAAGTAAACATTAAACAATTGAATCAAACACAAATATTAGAAAAAATTAATTAATCCACCTTAAACACAATTTTTTTTTTGAAAAGTAACCATAAACACAATTAAAAAGTAATTGACCAATGAAGAAACAAAGAAATTGAGCAAATTAAAAAAATATTTGAATAAGAACATAAAAAAAAAATGTATTGAGGTCACACTCTTTTGGACCTAAGCATAACTAATATCCAGCACAACTAAATGGAAAAAAAATGTAAACCAAATGAAAAAGCAAAATTTATAGCGAATCTAAATGTAGCAGTAGTACAAATAAAGCCAAATGGAATACTTGAAGAAGCAAACAAATGGAGCAAATATATATTTGACGAAACAAAAAAAAAAAAAAAAGAAATAAAATGCAGAAAAATAGTGAAGCATACCTTCAAACCCATATTCTAACCCACATAGTGGAGTCATATATATAGCAGTCAAAATAACTGTACAAGGTAAGAATATTGAAGATTTAAAAGGGAATAAATATAATTAATTTAGTTGGAATATTTTATTTTTATTTAATGTGTATCGAGTTAAATCAAATTCGCTAATAAGAGGACATATGGCACATATTCAAGCTATTTTCATGTCAGAAAGGTAGGGCATGCACATAACACTTTTTGTTTTTGCCAAAAAGTTTTGTCTTTTATATATATATATATATTTATATTAGATGTTACTACTGTTCTTTTTCAAAGATTTATCTTGCTTATTGTTGTTCTCAGATTGTCCACCTAGGAAAATTTGTGATGCCATTGAATGGTCGAAAGAGAAGTTTTTCTGTCCATATCTTTTAGTAGTTTTTGATGTAACATTATCTTAGCCTACCTCAACTCGTGGGAAGAGTCTTTGTTGTTGTTATAACTTTATCTATTTCATGAATGTCCTTTGTGTTCCTTTGATGCATTCAGTGCCACCTAAAGCAGCCATCACTTAAATTACTTCATACTGGTTCTTTTATTGTTGTAATTAGTACATGAACGTCATACTTCTTAACTTCTTTTATCTAATTCCATATGATCCATCATGGCATGATATTTGTCGTGTTCCCAAAATCTATATCATCTGGAGGGCATCTTACTCTCTTGCTGGTTGGTTCGCAGGTTAAAAAGGAATGGTATGAATGAATCTCAAGCATATCAGTACTTTGTCTTGCGAGCACAAAATTTGGCTTTGTCCCATGGATATGAAATTGTTAACTGGTATTCATCTTCTAGACTATTTAGTCAGACAACAATTTTTTACATCCTATTCACATATAGAATATAACAGGGAGGAGACCTTCAACAACTTTGGCAATAAATTGAGCAGGAAGACTGTGGTTCACAATTGGTATGTCATACTCTTTATAACTCAAACCTGGAGAATTTTTATGCATTATGTCATTCTATAGACGTGGTGCGGCTTCTTTTTGCAAAGAGAGCTTTTTTAAAAAAAATAAAAAATTCAAAGCATGTTGTCTGTTTTTCTTCCCCTTTGTTGCAGAGAAGTACTCTATAGTTCTATACTGTATATAAAAGTAGTTTTAAGGTGAGAAGTTCTTGAAGACAGAATACCATATTGCAATTTAAATCTATCTAATGAAAGTTATCATTTTATAATGGTCAAATTATGCAATTAGTCCTTATACTCTATCAAAGTGGTGGATTTAGTCCTTATACAATAATTTGTAAAAATTAAGCCCCTGTATAATAATTTGTAAAAATTTAGTCCCTGTAATTTCCAAAATTGACAATGCCAGTCCAATTGTTAACAGTGTTAACAATTTTCTGTTATCTAACAATACCATGTACGAAAAATAGCATTAACAGTTTAATTGATAAAATCTTGTACACCACCAACAACAAATGTGTATGAATTACAATAAGAATGTCTTACTACACTTTTATGTGGGGTTGTAATTCAGTTGAGCCAAGCCGTTACAATGCCAAGCTTGAGCTTGGCTCAATCTTGATCAAGTTATAATTTTTTCCCTTGAGGTTGACTCAATTACTAATTGAGCTACTTAAACTCAACTCCATTAGTCTTGACTATCATTAACTTAAAGTAAGAAACTTAAAACTTGACTCGGGCTCAAGTTTAAATTCGAAAAACAGATAAAAGTTAAAATTTAATAAATAATATTATATTTTACCTATACATATATAATACTCTCCCTATTTCAAATTGAATATTCACTTTTCAAATGGCACAAAGTTTAAGAAAGGAAACATTGGAAAAGTGTTTTTCATTTTGGAAAATGGATATTATTTTGAAATATCCTAAAATAGTAAAGTAGACATTTAATTTAAAATGGAGGGTGTACTAAAAAACATGGAAACTTGATAAGTTTTGCATGTCACATGAGTTGTGTATTATGCTTGAATTTGGCTCGAGTTATTACTTCAGTGGTACCAGCTCGAGCTTGGCTTGATAGTGAGCGAATCAAACTCAAGTATTCATCAAATTGAGCTTGAATAGCTCATGAGTAGCTCAATTTGCCGACACTCTTGCTTTTATGGTTTTAAAATTTCATTTAAAATTAATAAAGTTGAAATATTGTTTTCCAAATACAAAAAGTTATTAGAAATTAGTAATATTTCTTGTGTAATATTGATTCATGTGCAATTGCATGTAGGGTGTCTTGTAGACTGAGCAAAGCATGGGCATGTTTTTTGAGCCATGACTTGTTTCTTGGGGCAGGATAGTACTGGAAGCCTTAATTCTTATTTGTACCCTCTAGTGATTGTTAAAAAGGGTCTGGTAGATGGTAGTTGAAGCTTCTGTACATGTGCATTTTCTTCTTAACAAAAAAAAAGAAAAAAAAAAGAAAAATAATAATAACAATAAAATTAAAAAATCTTTCTGCATGCGTTTTATTTTCATTATTTCCTGCAACTGTTAAAACTATGGATTGTATCAACTGGTTCAACTGGTTGAATCGGGAATCGGTTACTTATCCAGCTCAAAGCACACCTGCCAGCTAGATTTGGTCAAAGGCCAGTTGGAATTGGTATGGTCAAATTAGCGGACTGGTTTTAGTTTATAAAAGTCAAATTTGATTACAATTTTACTTCTAAAATTTTTTTGGAAGTTGGGTCATTTGAACTATGATCCTCTTAATTGTTATAAAACAATTAAAACCTGAGCTAAACACTCATTTTTATTGTTAGCTTTTAACATGTTAATACCTATGTCGCCTTGTTTCCTAGGACAGGGTGCTACTAGATAACTTAATTTTTAGTTGTACCCACATCCATTGACATTAAAAAAGGTCTAGTAAAATGTGGAGCCTTTGTGCATGCATTATATTTTGCATTCTTATACAGCTGTTGTTTAAAAAATGGATTGGACAAGCTGGTTCTATCAGTTGAATTGGGATCAATTGCTTGTCCTGTTTGGAACACAACCATCACCTTATATATGGTCAAAAATCTGTCAAAGGTTGAACCAGATTGGATTGGTTTGATTTACAAAAATCAAATTTAAACTACTTTTTAGAAATTTTATAAGTTGTGAGGTGTGAACTCTTACCTCATTCAATTTTTAAAGAACATTTAAAACATTTGAGCGAAAAAAGCATTACTCTCAACTTTCTTGTCAAAACTATTGGATCTAGAAGTGGTCTCCCAAATGGTTATTTGTCCAATCTAACTTTAGAAACATATAAAATTTTAGATTCCTTGTTTATACTGCCTATAATTTACTTGGAGTGATGGCATGTCAATGCTGTAATATATATTGCTTGATCGAAGATTTCAGGTGGGTTGAACTTTTGCTTAAGATTTCTTTGGCAGGCTTGGTGGTGGTGTTGCTCAACAAGTGGTTGCATCTGGGTTAAGGTGCATTGTAAGCAACCAGGACAAATGGTACTTGGACCACTTGGACACTACATGGCAAGAGTTCTATACAAATGAGCCTCTCACAAATATTACAAATTTGAAGCAACAGAAATTAGTTATTGGAGGGGAGGTATGCTTGTGGGGTGAACGCATTGATGGCTCAGATATTGAACAAACCATATGGCCACGTGCTGCAGCAGCTGCAGGTATTTAATATAATATCTTAACATTAGATTTCTTGCATACTATGGTGTTCTTGCTATACAAGAAATACAAATGCCCTAGATTCCACCGTTCTAAGGTGGAATTATTAGGTCAGCACCTGGAGCTCCCCTATGCAATATTGAGTATCTTCAGTTTCTCACATGGAAAAAATGTTTTGAAAAACATTTTAGATTCTCTCTTTCTTATTCCATAAACAGGATGAATTTTATTAGATTAGGGAAATACTTGTTTATACTACAGGAAAATGAAAAACTACTAGCACATTAAGGTTTACACGGGTAAGTAACTGCCAAGTATGATTGGTCTTTCCATCCTTCTGTTCTCTTCTTTTTACCCCTATATTGCTAGTGCAATTTTTAACATGCGCCCTTTGTTTTTTAAATTATGACCAAAAATGCTGCCTTGAGTTGTTTGAAATTCTGAAAATATAGAAAATGTTTAAATGGGTTTGGGGATGTGATTTATGTCATAAGCTTCCAAGCAACCAACTTCTACGATTTCTGGACAGTTAAATAGGCTGTAGGCGTCATGGGGGGGAATATATGGTGGGGCTGAATCCATTTTAGAAGAGTCATCGTCATATGTTGCTTGTTATGTCTGCATATGAAGTTAATTTCACTGGTTTTTGTCTCTGTTGTGCTTTAAGGTAATTGTAATTAGTCCTTTATTATCAGAAATTATTTTTGGTTAGAAGCAGCTTTAAATTTTAGTGTTTAATATGGGATGAAATTATGCTTTATTTTTTGAAAGAATGCCCTTAGTAACATGGCATAGAGACTCCTTATTAACTTTAGTTTTAAATTCTATTGAAAATTCAGAAACCTAAACTGAAACTGTAGTATTGTCTTGATTTTAATCCCACTAACCACATTCTTCCTTTCCCTATTGAAATTGAAGAGCGGCTGTGGACACCCTATGATGAGCTGGCAAAGGATCCAAGGCAAGTAACAGGAAGGTTGGCACACTTCAGGTGTTTACTGAATCAAAGAGGAGTTGCAGCTGCTCCAGTAGCTGGACAAGGCCGTGCTGCCCCTGAAGGTCCAGGTTCTTGCTATGCGCAATAATTTGCTGAATCACTTGTATCAACTGATTCCTGGTTGTTAATTAGGCATTGAACTGGAATAACTCCCATTTCTGTATCCCTTACAATAATAGCCAATAGGCGATGCTTCTGGTAAAAGGTCAGATAATTCTATCAATGCAAGTCTCATTTTCCAATATTCAAGGAGGGAAAGAATGCACCGGCTGATGATCTCTAATAAAGCAGAGTTTGAATCTCTAGTGCTTATCATAAAGGCAAAAAATTCTAACGGCAGAATGCGACGACCTTTTTGAAAAAACATAATTTAATGGTTGATTAATTATTATTTGTTTAAATAATATTTATTATTTTATATATACTCATATGACGTTAATACAATACGACGGTGTTAATGTGGATGGTTAAAAATATAAAATTTTTCCAAAGTATCATGTTACATTTGTGGCACACTTATTGCGTGAGTGGGAAAGAAATTAGGTTATCAAAACATGGGTAGTTTATGCATGTGGGATCCAAATTCTATTTCCCTAGTAATATGAAAGGACATACATATTTTTAGTTCGATATCACATTTTGAGTTGTTTTCACTTGATTTATGATACTAATCTCGAGTAATCCTTAAATTTTTATTGGACGAAATTTTTATTTTTACGATACTATTACCATTAAATAAGTTGAAATAGAATGCAACAACTTATTCCATAATATAATCTCAGTATTTAACACATCGCCTAGCAATGGTTCCTTAGCAAGTGTTGGCTCTCAATGTGAACACTCATGATTTAGACCCTAATCAACAAAACATAAAGAGTATTTAGAGAAAGAGATATTTACATGTTAGCTTTAATATTTATTGCATTTTTACATTCACTTCTAAGACATTCAACATCACTACTTAAAAGGTCCAACATTTTCCTACATTAAATTTCATTTACATTGCTAGCTTTGTGATCAAAACAAGAATATGCTGCAAACTTCACTTTCAAAGCAAAGAAAAATAGGTTATTCACAAAACTGTCTCACAATCTACCACGTTCCCATCATAATGTAAGACATGCTTGTACAGATGATCCCAAAAGCTGACAATAATACCGATGTTACTCAAGTTGGCATTGTTTGCAATCTTATATGCTTATACTTTTGCTCCGTGTTGAAGTGTCTTGCACTTTCTGTAAACCCTTTTGATAAAAGAAGCTTCAGTGCATCAACTCCCTCTTGCAAAGCAGTATCAATCTTGTCCAACAACAAAGGCAAAGTAGTACACAATGAAAATGACACTCCAAATTAGTATTAACCCATATTACTTAATCCATTTAAGTTTTAAACAATGTCTTTATCCTAAAAGCAATGCCTTCGGAAAACTAGGTATCAAATTAAAGACCCAGGGATCAACGAATAACAGGCGGAACGATTCAAACTCAAAATATGTTACAAAGCACAGATGCATATGCAAAAGGAGATACACACCAAGTATCATGTAAACCTATATATGAGAATCTATGTGTGCGTACGTCTAAATGGTTTCTTCCCCTAATCTACATGTCAATAAAGAAGGCATACTTCACATCAACAGGGTGACACATCACAATGCTAGAACCCTTTTCCTTCATCAGTATCAAATTATATTCTCACACTTTGAATGAAAAAAGGTGCTCTGGAATATCAGTTTGTATTGCAGATACATATTTAACTCAAAATACTTGTTTCAATTATAAGGAAATACTTTTCCTGCAACTTTATGCCAAGAATTTTCAATGTATCGGACTATTGTCCTTGAGTTCATAATTTTTGGAATAAACCTTTGTTTTCACCAGATTAGATCCAGAATTGACCTGCTGGGGCCAAAAATGCCCCAACAGACCCGATTAACCTGGCTGGCGCTGCATTAAATCCAGAGCAGACCAGACAAATAGCCTCAATTTGGACACATTTGGCCAAGCCACCGCCAAATAAAGCATTGGCAAGGGAGAGCTGGCCAGTTAGCAAAGTCTGGCAGTGGTGAGCTGACTGGCGACAAGGAAGAAGAAAAGAAAGAAAGTACAAAATGAAAAATAGAAGAACTGAAAAGATGTTTTTTAAATGAATTAACTCTAGCGCATATTAACTTTATTCAGCATATTTAACTGATTATTTGGCCAACTAAAACAAATTTTTAAGGGAATATTCCAAATCCTGTAACCCCCATGGCTTGACTGCACTAAATTTAGAGCACCTAGCCTTTACTAAAAAAGCAATAAAAGTAGGTGGGATTAATTATATATTTTTTATAAAGTTTAAGTGCAAAATCAGGTATTATAACAAAATTTTTCAGAACAAGATGTGAACTCCTTAAAAATAAGTTAATTATAGTCAAATATGATCAAGCAGTGTATTAAATCTCACTCGTTCTTGAGCTGATGCATTAAACTTTTGCAGCAAAAATGCCTTAGGATCCATTTGACCAGGCGGCCTACCAATACCTAACAAACAAATCATGACAATTAAACTATTCAATGAAGAAATAGAGCAGCTATGAACTAGATAAAGTAATATTGGATTTCAAACTAACCAATTCGTAGCCGTGCAAACTCTCTGTTCCCACGAAAATGATAGATTACACTCTTCAACCTAGAAAAATAATCAATAGTGAGCTAATTTCCACAAGCAAAAAAAAAAAAAAAAAAGCATTTCATAAATAAAGAAAAATGAAATACACCACAAATACATAAATAAATATACAAGAATAGCCCACATCTTGCAAACTAAAAGAACATGGACATATACCAATATAGTGGCTAATACATTCAGAAATTTACTCCTCTTTCTCCTCCTTTATTTTTCTTTAATTAAACATGCCATAACTTTTCAAATAATCATTCGTATTCATTACATATCAATCCAGTATCCAAGAATATTTTGTTGATATAAGGGTGTTAGATCACATTGATTTGCTTGGCATTTGAAACCTTGCCGTTACAACTAATACCACACAAGCACACCTTTTGATGCTAAAATGAATGATACCTTGCAGTTAATAAACTAGTTGCAAAACTAGAACAGTTAGATTCAACAACAAACTTTGAATCAAGATCATTACGGTGAATATTAGACACAGATCTTAAAGACTCGTATTACAAAGATTTTAATAAACAACAAAATCAAAGAAGCATGCACATGCACCAGCAGTGGCTGTTGACATCTATCTGCACAAACACATGTTTGAACCATGTTGAGGAAATGACAAGCATCATTTCATTCAAAAAGCAACATACTGATTTTGCACCACTACTTTAGGTCCAGCGGCACAAAAACCTCAGCAGTAACTAATTCAGCAATTAAAGAAATGGCTTAAACAGTATTGACATACTAGGTATTGGAGGCTTAGAACAGGGCAGAACTTCACTATCTCGCAGCCTGTTACTGTCTAGCTACGCTATGGTTGTGGAGAAGAATGTTGAAAACCTCAAGACCAATGCTAGCTAGGGCAAAGAACAGACTGATGGCTGAGGCCTAGGCTCAGAACTAATTACCTCAAAGAGAGAACCACTTTTAACCAACAAGTTTTTTTTGTTTTTTTTAATTGATATGATTCACCTAATGATATATACTGTAGACATCAACGTCTTTGCCCCCTCTTGTTCCTTTCCTCTTAACCACTAGAGGTGGGAAGCAAATGTTTAGCAAAAGAAATGGTAGAGGTTGAAACTTTGCTTGTGCTGCAACAAAGCATTTTGTAAAGAGATAAGGAAAGGACTTAAGAAGTTCAATGCAACTCTATATATAATGTTTTCTTAGGGTTAAGTACATAATATTCTCTATTCGTACCCATTATGGCTTCCGTGACCACCTTTGTTTTGAAGACGAAGCACTCCACATGGTAAGTCCATGTCATCATGAAACTACAACAGGAAACATTACACGAGCAACTACGAAATGTTATCAATTATCTTTTGTGATAAACAAAACTGTAACGAAGTATCAAAACCTTGGAGAGACATAAATGCAAGGGAATGGAAAACTTACCACAATCACTCGATTAAGGGGTAGCTTGTAGTAAGCTGCAAGGGGTCCAGTCTGCAATTAATTGGCAAAAGAGAGCACAAGTTATTGCTAGTATGATGTCTATTAATGAAATTTCACACATGCATCATCGAACTACAGTCAATAACTTTTTAACCACATAATTATTAGAGATTATCCTCCGAACAAATGATACAAATCAATCTACTGAGATCCTGAACAAACTAACTTTACAAGTTTCCGCAAATAAGATGAGAGATTTACAAGGAATGGAGGAGTTTTTTCAATTCCCACTACATTAACCATCCCACCTCCCCCCAAATTCTTTTTCTTTTAAATAAATAAGCGCCTTTAAATTACAATCTTTTCTTAGGATGTTTAACCCATATAAGTTGACATCGCTTTAGTAAAGTGACAAATTGTTATAGTTAGCCCTTTCCAGCTTAACTTTTAAGGAAGATTATTTGTGAACTGTTAATCAGAAAATTCTATTGCTCACTTATTCTACAACACAATGGAATAAATTTCACACTTCCAAATAAGGTCGTACTCGTTGAATTATTTGTAATTTCCCCAAAACTCAATGATAAAACAAAGAAGCACATAAAAGGTGCAATGATGCACCAAATAAGCCATGAACGTTGCAGCTCAAAATAAGAGAGCTCCTACTTAGAAAACAAAAATTGAAAAACTTGATTGCAAAGGTATTGGCTACAGATCCATCAAACACTGGATATAGGTGGAAAGGCTGCGAAAGCCAAATACTTTTCCAATTTGCTGCGCAGAGTTAAAAGCTAAACATGTCAAATGACCAAACAAGAAGCCTTGTGTCCGTATAAAAATAAAGATTGTGACACTTTAATGCAAACAAAAGTAAGCCATTGAATATCCTCAATTAAAAACAATGGAAAATAAAGAATGTTCAATGATTATCCTCGATTCCAGCCCTGTCTTATAAATTATGAAATATTACCAGTGCAGAAGGCATTTTTTGATTGTTTCTTCATATATCAAGCATGAAAAAAGCAAGTTAACAGTAGCAAGCAAATTTAATCATTGTTATATGGTTCTGTATTGTGATTTCAAGAAACCAATAATCGCAGGAATGAAAAAGCTTTGAACATGCTAAGCTAAGAAATAATATGTTCGAAGCGCTCACTGATTCACCACTCAAGTTCATGTAAGTTTGAGGCTTAGCAAGGAGAACAGCTGAATCACCCACAAAACCTGATAGTCATCAAAGAACAATGATATTTCACATACACAAAAATACAGAAATTCTTTTTCTTTTTCAAAAAAAAAAAAAAGAAATTGAAGAAGATGACAGACCTTGTCCAAAGATAGCCTTGCAGTGAAGGGTATTCGTTTCAATCCCTTGAGCTTCAGCAAATTTGTCAATCATCTCGAAACCCACCTGCTCCAAGTAAAATGGGAAGTTAAATCTTGTTAAAAATGCTAAAAAAGAAAAGAAAGAAATATGAGAAACCTGGTAATGCGCCGTACATTGTGTCTAGTTCCTTTATATTTATCGCCAGGGTTACCTAAACCCAAAAACAGCCATGGCCGTGGAGCACCGCTACTAAAGCATCGCCTAGTAATCATCTCTGTTTGATCATATAAATAGTCTATGAGGAAAAAGAAAAAGAAATTATGAAATTATGAGAAAAAACAATGGGAGAGGGACTTGGAATGAGGCAGAGACCAAACGAGGGAAAAAGAGAGACAACGAAACGTACGAGGGAGAAAGGAATCCGGGAGAGGCCTGGTTTCCCCTTTGCCACGCGGCTTGACGGCTAGTCATTACTGGCTGGGAAATGTAGGGAAAAAGAAAGGACAGAGGGGCTCGGTTTGCAAAGTTAAAAATTTTTTCACAAAAGTTTTTTGATTTTTTTTCAAAAAAATTTATATTGTTGAGCATAAAATATTTTATCATCTGAATCTCTAAAATCCATCGCACTTTGAAAAATAGTATCCTCTTTCTGTGGGAATGCATGGCAATAGGTATATGTTATAGGGTACTTGTGAGTATATGTCCAGTTATATTACATTAAGATATTTTATAATAGGATTTGAGTTAGATTCGTGTGATAATTTTATTGTTCGAACCATATAATATAAAGAACGTTTTAATATAAAATAGTTATTGATTTTTATTAATATTTTTTATATATAAAATGAATGGTTAAATATTATCAAATTTAGTTGATTTATTTATTCAATGATGGCTATGTGCTATGTATATTAAGAAACAAATAAACCATTTTGACTTTTTTTATTTTTTTTAATGAATTGAATGAATATTTATTGAAATTTTAATATTCATGTATAAAAGAGATGTCTAAATACTATGGATTCAGGTTCATACAGAATAAGAGAATATAAATAAAAAATAATATTAAATTGTAATTAATAAATATTAAATGAATCTATATTCTAAACATTAAAAATTAAAAATTATTACTTTTAAGTATTTTTTTACTAAAATAAATAAAAATAAAAAAAACCTTCAAATGTTAAAAAACAACACAACTTCGACATAAGGTGTAAAAAAATTTTAATTCAATTGAGAATGACAACCAATTGACCCAATTAGTTATCTTATTTAAAACAGAATTTATCAAAAAAAATAATAATCCTATCAAAGATTATTATATGTGTAATAAATTATTAAGAAATGAGAAAGTATATAAGCTATATTATTAACAAATTAAAATAAACAGTTGCAGAATATAAGATAACAATATAATGTAAAGATCCTATCAATATAAAATAGTTAATAATTTCTAGTATCATCTGTCTTTTATATATAAAATAAATAGTTAAAAGTTATCAAATTTAATTAATTTATTTATTCAATGATGATCGTGTGCTATGTATATTAAAAAAAGAATAGGCTTTTTTATTTTTTTATTTTGTTCAATGAATTAGATGGATGTTTATTAGAATTTATACATTTATGTATAAAAGAGATATCTATATGTTATAGATCCAAGTTAATGTAGAATAAGAGAATATAGACTAAAAAAAATATTAAATTGCAATTGATAAATATTAAATGAATCTATCTTATAAGCTTTAAAAGTTAAAAATTATTGTTTTCAAATATTTTTTACTAAAATAAATTAAATAAAAAACTTTCAAATGCCAAAAACAATGTAGTTTTGACATAAAGTGTAAAAAAAAATTAATTCAATTAAGAATAACAAATGTCAATCAATTGACCCAATCAATTATTCTACTTTTATATAATGAATTAGATAGATATTTATTGAAATTTAAACATTCATGTATAAAAGAAATATCTATATACTGCGGATTCAAGTTCATGCAGAATAAGATAATATAAATAAAAAATAATTTTAAATTATAATTGATAAATATTAAATGAATCTATTTTGTAAGCATTAAAAGTTAAAAATTATTGTTTTCAAATATTTTTTACTAAAAGAAAAAAAAAACCTTCAAATGTGAAAAACAATGTAGTTTTGACATAAGGTGTAAAAAAAATTAATTCAATTAAGAATGACAAATGTCATCTATCTTCTAAGCATTAAAGGTTAGAAATTATTATTTTTAAGTATTTTTTAAAAATAAATAAAAGTAAAATAACAAAAAAAAAACCCTTCAAATGTAAAAAATAGCGTATTTTTGACATAAAATGTAAAAAAAATTAATTCAATTGACAATGATTATAGAGAATGAAAGGTTTAAATAATAAAAAGGAGTTTTAATTGAATAACACTTGTCATTCAATTGGAGACTCAATTGAAAGAAATTGAAACATCCTACTTTTATATATATATTATAGATATATGTAAACTTTTAATATAAATATATTTACTTTTTATTTTGTATTAGTGTTAAAAAATTATAATTTATAAAATTAATAATTAAAATATATATACGCTTATTTATATAAACTTATAATATATATATTAAAAAGAAGTTGTCAATTGTGAGAACTTAACTAGTTTTTTAAGTTCATGTAATTAAGGATAAATCCATATAATTAATTAAATTAATTTATAAAATTATATTATTAATTAACTTGTAATGTCTTTTAATATATATACTCTATATATTGTGTTAATTTATAAAAAAAACATAATTATTATTATTATATACATACATTTAGTATATATACTTTAAATATAAACATATTTCTATTTTGTTATAATGTTAACCAAATTATAACCTAAAAAATTTTTAATTAATAATATATATATACCTTTATTTATATAAACTTATAATATATATACATAAAAAGAAGTTGTGAAATTAGAATACAGTAAAACCTTTATAAATTACTTGTTGGTCCCTATAAGATATGCTAGAGGGGGTGAATAGCACAATTCGGTTCTTTTATAAGATAAAGAACTAATCTTAAAAACAAAAAGGGTAAAACAAAGAAGATAATACACAAGTATTTAGAGTGGTTCGGTCCAAGACCTACATCCACTATCTTGATTATCCAACCAAGGATTTTTAATCAATTCACTATGAGATGGTGGAATTACCAAACTCCCACCAAGCTTTTACAATGGCTTTTCAAGGCTTAGCTAAAACATTTACACTAATTTTTCATGGGCTCAACTAAAACTCCAAGGTGGTTTTTCAAAGGCTCAACCACAACCTACAATAATGGTTTTTCAATGGCTCAATCAAAACCCAACACCTAACATTTCAAGGCTAAGTTAGAACCTTAACTCTTTCAAACAAACCTAGCTTGAATCAATCACTTAGAGTGAATCCATCACTCTAAGAATACAAGAAGAAAGGTAGAGAAAGTACCTATTGATCACATGGTTGATCTAGATGGTACAAGGTTATGTGCTGAATATAATTACAAAGGATTAGCGTTTGAGTGCAATGAAGTATAAAGAAGATTTTCTAAGTTTTCTACTATTTATTGGCTTGAATATGTTGAAATCTCTCAAAAAGCTTCCAAAAGTTTTGTTCCTAGCCATTTAAAGTTCCTTTTATACTTGGAGAAGCATGTCTGATGGTTGTTGGGCAGTTTGTGACCGTTAGAAACAGTTTGGGGTAAGCTCTACCCGTTAATCTTATCTTGTAATGGTTTGGTATAAGTTGCAGACAGAGAGCTCTAAGTCGACTAACATTTTTCCTTAGTCGACTAAGTTAGTTCTGTTTTGTTCGTAGATTCTGGCAGAGAGCATTTAGTCAATTAACTCATTCTCTTGGTCGACTAAGTTGATTCTGTTTCTCAATATACTTCAGCCCGCCATTTCTCCAATTTGAATTTTGGCCAACCAATATTCTTCATTATTCCACCAGGGAGCTTCTTTTATGTTGATCAATCTTGTTCCTTATTCATATCATCTTTTGAAGTGCTTATTAGGAAGATTGAGTTATTGTTTCTTTATAAACTTTTTGTCCTGCACACTTGGATAGAAATGTTAGACACACAATGATGGGAATGTTTTATAATAATAAAAAACTAATGGAGCTAACAATCTCCCTCTTTTTGATGATGACAAAACATTTCTTGATTAAAAGCACAATGTCTATTTATTCATTTTTAGTTCTGCAGACAGTGAGGGATTTTTCCTTCTAAGTGCATGATCCGCCTTATTGTGTGCATATTTTTCAATCATTCCAGTAAGTTTTTATTTATGTTATATAGATAGTGACATTGTATATTCTAGCTTTTGACAGAAAATGTTCATATATGCAGGTTTAAAAGCAAAATGTCAAGTTGACAAGACATTATCACTTTTCATTTCTCCAATTATTTGTCAACAACTTGTTGATTTCAGATTCCATCAATGCTATTAGTTTTCCAGCAAATACTTTATGAATCATCATCCACATATATTTAGAAACATATTCAATTTATAATATCATGACATAAACTATTCATCATCACAATAGCTTAAAATCAGCATATCAGTGCAGCATCAAATTTTGTCTGCAAAAATTTGACAACAACATTTCATAATACCATAACTAACAGAGTATAACAATATTTTCAAAGATCAAGATAGCATAAATAAATGTCAACATGCTTATTCCATATAACCATAAAACCAACAAAAGTTAGAATTCAGTGTTTGAATGCCATCATGGCACAAATAACCAACAAATTTCAGCAACCACAGATTTGTTTCGAAAATACCCTTAGACTAGTTTTTGCTTCCTATCTTTCCTATAAACCTAGTACTTATACCCTCATGATTTTTTATTTTTCTTGTCTTTCTCCCTAAAAGTCTAGTACTTCTACCCTTATGATTTTTTATTTTTCTTGAATTGTACTACTCTTTTTTTTTGTCATCATCAGATGGGGGGTTGAGGCATTAGTAGTCTGAGGTGTCAGAGGATGAGGGAGAGAGTGTTTGTTCCTAAAAAGGATTTAGAGGAAAATGATAGGGTGGACGTAGAGGAGGTGGTTGAAGGGATTTTTTGGAGCTTGCTGAAGAGGTTGAGGGGATGTTTCTATAACTTGCTGAGGAGTGGACTGGTCAGAGACTTCTACTGGTGCCTGTGAAGAAGATACAGGTGGAGATTTGGCCTTTTTTGCCAACCTGGAGGACTTCCTTCTCTTGAGAGGTGCTGTCTTTGTAGCCATTTTCTTTTTCCTTATGGCAGGTGGTTGGGGCTTAGTTGTAGGAGCTGTTTCCTTTGTTTTTCTTTTCTCTTTGGCTTGTGTTGTAGCAACTTCCTTTTTACTTGTGCTGCAGCAGTTTCTTTTTCAACTTGTTCTTCCTTTACCATTTCATAGAAGAGTCCCATAATAGAAGCTTCATCAGAATGGAGAGAGGATGCTTGTTGTTGTGGTTCTTGCTAAGGTTGAGGCTGAGGAGGTGGACTTCCAACAAGTGAGCCAAGTACTTCTATTTCTTGGTTAGAAGGCTACTTAGTCTGTTTTTCTACTGAGGAGATTTGAGTGGCTGGTCAATCTCTGGTTTAAGATCTTTTTGTTGGTGACCAGGGCTTGCACTTTGATAAGTTGAACCCTCAACTTGAAATTCAAGACTAGCATCGTGAACGGTAGAACCTTCTAGCTGTAGAGCTGATCCTTCAGCATTTTCTCCATCTGGTGCCATGCTTGGAGTAGCAGAAGTATCAATTGCAGTAAGTCCAGAGGACATTGCTGACTTTTCTTTTAAGCTAACTTCCATTTCATTTATCTTTTCTTCAATTTTTATAAGCCTTGCTTCTTGGTCAGTTAGCTTGGTATCCATCCTTATGAGCAAGTTAAACATGACTTCACTGGTGAAATAAGAGCGTGCTGCCTCAGGTGGTGCAGGGGCTGCTTCTGGTTGAGTTGGTATGGATGTGATCTTGGATGTCTTAGTGAAGGTTTCTCCATACACCTTGTATCCGATTTTTATTAAGCTCCCTAAGTAAATGGGTTGGTCTCTACTTTTGATCATGTCTAAATCATATCTCTTAGCCCAAACTTCTTTCTTCTTTGCCATGAAAGTGATCACATTCCTATATGGCAAATGAATTTTCTCCAACTTACGGGCTGCTCTCATTTTCTCAATCATAAACCTTCCAAGGTTAAAAGTAACTCCAGTAAAAACATGTTCCATTAGCCAGAGATCTTGGAGGCTTATGTAACTTAGGCTGCCACTTCTTCCATGTAGGTTTGCTGCAACAAAATAGTGCAGGATCCTAAATTGTGGACTTATTATTAGTCTTGTATTACTCTTTGAAGAGTATTTTTCTTTCTTTCTAGTAATGATTTCTCATATAGATGATGGGTTATACTTCTCAAGCATTTCAAATTCTCCTTCTTCACCTTCTATATCCAACAGATTACTCAAATCAGCAGTAGTAACCATGAATTCTTTTCCATTTATAAACAGATTTAGGTTACTGTTAGAGAAGTCCTCAGAATCATCAAGTTCCTGTTGGCTCCATTAGTTTTTGATGATAATAAAACATTCCCATGTCATTTGTGTCTAATATTTCTATCTAACTGTGCAGGGGAAATAACTACAAAGAAACAATATTTCAATCTTCCTAATGAGCACTTAAAGATATGATTTGGATAAGGAACAAGGATGATCATTATAAAAGAAGTCCCCTGATATGACAAGGAAGATCATTGGTTGAACAAAGGTCAAAATGGAGAAGCGGAAGGCTGAAGCTTGGTGAGAAACAAAATCGAGTTAGTCGATCAAGACAATGGGGTTAGTAGACTAAGCGCTCTCTAGAATCTGCATCTGAAACAGAATTAACTTAGTCGACCAAGGGAAAAATTTTAGTCAACTAAGTGCTCTTTGTCTACAACACTCACCAAGTCACTACAAGACAGAATAACATCTAGAATCTTCCTCAAACTGTTTCTAACGATCATAAATGTCCTAACAACTATCAGACAAGCTTCTTTAAGTATAAAAGGATCTTAAAATGCCAAGGAACCAATTTTTGGCTTCATCAACAAAGACTCCATCATATTCAAGGCAAAAAAAGAGTAGAAAAACTTGAAAATCCTTTGTAATCTTCATTGCTCTCAAACGTCTATCTTTTGCAATTGTGTTTAGCACTTAAATTTGTACCACATAGATCAACCGTGTGATAACTAGGTACTTTTTACTTTCAACTTTGTATTCTTAGAGTGAGGGTTTCACTCTAAGTGTTTGCTTTAAGCAAGGTTTGCTTGAATGCTTGTAGGTTCCAACTTAGCCTTGAAAAGTTGAGTGAAAGGTTGTGGTTGAGTTTTGAAAAACCACATTGGGGTTCTAGTTTAGCCTATGAAAAACTAGTGATAGGTTGTGGTTGAGCCTTGAAAAACCGCATTGGGGTTTTAGTTTAGCTCGAGAAAAACTAGTGATAGGTTGTGGTTGAGTCTTGAAAAACCATATTGCGTTTTAGTTGATCCCGTGAAAAACTAGTGTAAAGGTTGTGGCTAAGCCTTGCAAAAGCCATTGTGAAAGATTGGTGGAAGCTTGTGAATTCCACCGTTTTAATGTTTGATTTGAAAATCCTTGGTTGGATAATCAAGGCAGTGGATGTAGGTCTTGGACCGAACCACTATAAATACTTTGTCCATTGCTTTCATTGTTATAGTTTATTTGTTTTGAGATCAAGTCTCAATCCCATCAAAAGAGTCGAGATAGTGCTATTCACCCCCCTCTAGCACCTATATTTGAGACCAACAATTGGTATCAGAGCTAGCTCTCTGCATATAAGGTCTAACACCCTTAGAGAGGATCCAAATGGCTTTACAAAAATCAGTTGTAGCCAAGGGACAATCTACATACAAACCACCTCTATTTGATGACTCTAATTACCCCTTATTGGAGCACTAGGATGTCAATATACATTAAAGCCATAGATTATGAAATGTGGGATGTCATCACTGATGGTCCCTTTATTCCTTCAATTGTAAATGTGGTTATAAATGAGTTGATGCCTAAGCCAAGGTCTAAATGGACTGAGGTTGAAACTAAGAAAGTGCAGACCAATTTTAAGGCAATCAACACCTTGCATTGTGCCTTAACTTCCACTGAGTTTAACAAAGTCTCAAGCTATACAATAGCTAAGCAAGTGTGGGATAAGTTAAGAATTATTCATGAAGGGAATTCTCAAGTAAAGGAGTTCAAAATAGCCCTCCTGACCCACAGTTATGAGATGTTCAAAATGGAACCTGGTGAGGACATCACCAACATGTTTGATAGGTTCACCAATATTACAAATAAACTTAACCAACTAAGAAAACCTATCCTTGAGTGTGAGCTTATGAAAAGACTTCTTAGGAGTCTACCTAAGTCTTGGAAGCCAAAGATGACTGCTATAAGAGAAGCAAAAGATTTGAATATCATCACACTTGATGAAATTTACGGGTCTCTACTTACACATGAGCTGGAGCTCAAGAAAGAATAAAAGGAGGATAAAAGAGATGCAAAAGAGAAGAAAAAGGACATAGCAATTAAAGCTAGCATCCTTGAAGAAGAGTTGGAAAAACTCTCATGCGGTGATGATGATGAATTGGCACTTGTTGCAAGAAAATTCAAAAAATTGATGAGAAGAAAGAATCGAAGATTTGCAAGAAAAATCCTTAAGAGAGACTAAGGTTCTTCTTGGAAGAAAAACAAAATTGACAGCAATAACAAGGAAGAAGTAATCTATTACGAATGCAAGAAACCAAGGCACTACAAGTCTGAATGTCCATTGCTGAAAGAAGAAACTCAAAAGAAAAACAAAAAATCAAAATGGGCAATGGTTGCTGCAACCTGGTCAGATAGTGATTCGAGCATAGAAACTGGTGAAGAAAGCTCAGAGGAAAGAGCTGACATCTGCTTAATGGCAAAGGATGATGAAACAAAGGTATGCTCATTGACTTGTTATATTTCTATGAATGAGTTACAAGATGAGTATGATAATTTATGTGACGAATTTGAAAGCCTGTTTTTAAAGTACAAAAACCTGAAAAAAAAGGTTGCATCACTTGAAAAAGATTTGGAGAAAATAAAACATGAATTCAGCTCTGTTTTTGAACAAAGAAACTTGCTTCAAACTGAACTGGAACACTCAAAAACAAATTTTGAAATCATGAAGGTAGAGCTGGAAAATAAAACTGTTGCTTTACAAAAAGCTCTTGATGAAAATACAGCTCTTAAGTGTTTAAGTAATGATTCTTTAAAGAAAAATTCATATGGTAAGAAGAATCATCATAAAGCATCATCTAGATGCTATTATTGTGGAAAACATGGTCATCTATCTTATAATTGTGTCAAAAATATAAATATGGAGAAAACCAAAAAAATCTAGGTGCCAAAAGGCTATTTTATTGACACTAACACTCAAGGACCCATCAAAGTATGGGTACCTATCAAGAAGAACTGAACCATGCTTTTATAGGTTGAGCTGTACCTAAAGGAAACATGTTCAAAGGCTCAACACAAGAAGAAGCAGCTATGGTACATGGATAGTGGCTGCTCTCGACACATGACATGGGATGAAATGCTATTTGTATAGCTGGATAAGAAAAAGGGAGGCACTATATCCTTTGGAGATAATTCGAAAGGAAGAATCCAAGGTATAGGTACGGTTGGTAAGAACTCTTGTACACAAATCAGTCATGTGTTATTTGTTCAAGGCTTAAAGCATAATCTATTAAGCATAAGTCAACTATGTGATAAAGGGTTTAAGGTTTGTTTTGATTCCAACAAATGTAAAATAATAGATATAGGTACTAACAAGACTACCTTTATAGGTAAAAATTGAAAAACATATATGTCATCTTTCTTGAAGATCTAGAAAAAGATAGTGAAATGTGCTTAATAGCCAAGGCTAAAAATGGTAGCTGGCTGTGGCATAGGAGACTAAGACATGTTAGTTTGAACACCATGTCGAAACTAATTAAGAAAAATCTAGTTGTTGGACTACCTAGCATTAAGTTTGAAAATGATAGAGTATGTGAAGCTTGTCAATTAGGAAAACAGGTTAGAACTTCTTTCAAAGCTAAGAATGTTGTGTCAACATCGAAACCTCTTGAAATGCTACACATAGATCTCTTTGGTCCTATTAGCACCACAAGTTTAGGTGAAAAATCCTATGGCTTAGTGATAGTGGATGACTATTCTAGGTTTACTTGGGTTCATTTCCTTGCTCACAAAAATGATGCATTATCAGTTTTCATAGGATATTGTAAGAAAGTTAAGAATGGAAGAGATACATCCATTATTAGGATTAAGAGTGACCATGGAGGAGAATTTAAAAATGATGAGTTTGAGAAATATTGCAATGAAAAGGGGTTGAAACATAACTTTTCAGCACCTAGAACACCCCAGCAAAATGGAGTTATGGAAAGAAAGAATAGAACATTGAAAAAGATGGCAAGAACCATGCTTTGTGAGAATAATCTTCCGAAGTGCTTTTGGGCGGAAGCTATAAATACAACAACTTACATACTTAATAGAGTTTCAATTAGAGTAATCATGTCAAAGACCCCATATGAGTTGTACAAAGGAAGAAAGCAAAACATCTCTCACCTTAGGAGCTTTGGCTACAAATGCTTTGTTTTGAACAATGGAAAACAACCATTAGGAAAGTTTGATGCTACAAGTGATGAAGCAATATTCTTGGGATATGCCATGAACTCAAAAGCTTATAGAGTTTTCAACAAAAGGACACTAAATTTTGAAGAATCTGTCTATATAGTTTTTGATGAATTAATCCATGATTGAAAATGAAGCTCATGAGGATGATGAGGATTTAGAAAATTTAGAGAAACACATGAAAGAAATGAGTCTAAATGATAGTAAGAATAATGAGGAAGGCTCATCGAGAGAATAAATCGTGGTTCCACCTCTTGAAAATTTACAAAGACAAGAAATCTAGCATAGTGACTTACTTAGAAGCTGGAGATATGTGAGAGATCACCTTCAAGAACAAATCATAGGTGACATATCTCATAGAGTTAAGACTAGGAAATGAACTAGAGAAACATGTGAATTTTCAGCATTCATTTCTCAAACTGAACCTAAAAGTTTTGAAGAAGATGAAAAAAGAGAAAAGTTAGATTTTAGCCATGCAAGAGGAGTTGGATCAATTCAAGAGAAATAATGTATGGTCACTAGTGCCTAAGCCTTCAAATCATCCTATAGTTGGCACTAAATGGGTGTTTAGAAATAATGTTGATGAATAAGGAAATGTAGTGAGAAACAAAGCAAGATTGGTGGCAAAATGATATAATCAAGAGGAAGGCATAGATTATGAAGAAACCTTTGCTCCGGTAGCTAGAATAGAAGACATAAGATTATTAGTTGCCTTTACTTGTCATATGAAATTCAAGCTGTACCAAATGGATGTGAAGAGTGCATTCCTTAATGGACTCATTCAAGAGGAGGTATATGCTGAACAACCTGCTGGTTTTGAAGATTTGATAAACCAGATCATGTCCTTAAACTTCACAAAGCCTTGTACGGATTGAAACAAGCTCCTAGAGCTTGGTATGAAAGGCTTTCTAAATTTCTGGTAGAAAAAGACTATGTTAGGGGCAGCATTGATACCACACTATTTATCAAAAGACACCTAAATGATCTAATCATAGTTCAAATCTATGTAGATGACATTATATTTGGTGCTACTAATGAATCTCTTTGCAAGAACTTTGCTAAAGAAATGCAGGGAGAATTCGAGATGAGCATGATGGGAGAATTGAAGTACTTTCTTGGCCTTCAAATCAAGCAATGCAAATGAGGAACCTTTATTAACCAAGACAGATACATTCAAGACATGCTCAAAAAGTTTGATATGCTGAAATTGAAATCCATTAGCACACCAATCAGTACATCTACAAAGCTTGATGCTAATGAGAAAGGTAAAGATGTAGATCAAAAGCTCTATAGAGGTCAAGATTGGATCTCTTCTTTACTTGACTGCAAGTAGACTAGATATTCAGTTTAGTGTGTGTTTATGTGCTAGATTTCAGTTTCAACCTAAAGAAACACACCTAACTGCTGTGAAAAGAATATTTAGATATCTCATAGAAACTCAAAGCTTAGAATTTGGTATTCAAAGAATCACCATTCAGTCTTGTAGGATATTCAAATGCTGACTTTGCTGGAAGTAGAACTGATTAGAAAAGCACAAGTGGAACATGTCAGCTGCTAGGCAGCATGCTTGTATGCTGGTCAAGCAAGAAGCAAAATTCTGTAGCATTGTCCATTGCTGAAGCAGAATATGTGTCCCTAAGAAGTTGTTGTGCACAAGTTTTATGGATTAAACAACAATTAAAAGACTATGGGTTGTCAAAGAATAACACTTCAATAGATTGTGACAATACCAGTGCTATAGATATCTCAAAGAATCCTGTACAGCACTCAAGAACTAAACATATTGAAGTTAGACACCACTTTATTAGAGATTATGTAACTAAGGGAGAAATCAATATTGAGTTCGTGAGCACATTGTATCAACTTGCTGACATATTTACAAAACCCCTTAGTGAGGATAAATTCTGTGAAATTAGAAGAAATCTAGGAATGTGTTGTTTGAAAGAGTTATAGGAAGAAGTCTGGACTAAATAGAGAAAAACAGAAGAGACTTAGTCAACTAAAGTGTGAAACTCAGTCAACTAAGAGCATTCAGTTTTATTAGATCAAAAAAACTGGTGGCTGAATGATAAAGGATTAAATTAATGAAATTTTGTGCCTACCGGGTGACAAAATAAAAAGGGAAAACTTGAAGCAGTAAATAGTAAAAATATGAGAGGAAGTTTTGAAATTTGGGAAAATGAGGCATTTGTAAAGGGGGAGGCAGACGGTTTCTAAGTTAGAAACTGTCAATCACTTCTTAACCCTCTGATAACCGATTCTCTCAACTCTAGCAATCTCATTTGCTTTCCTTTCTCTTCTGAAATCAACTGAGAACCCTCCTTTTGTCACATCTTGGAACTCTAAGTGAAAATCATCTTCAGAAATCGCAGTGGCCAAGTCGACTCTGCTCAAGGAATTACTTGCAAAGAAAACAAGGGAAGAGATCAGTAGAAGAAAACCCCGAAGCTGAGTACCCAAAGAAAAAACAAAAAGAGGCATCGAGTTCTGTAACAAAGAAAACTGGTAAAAAGTTTGAGAAGAAGAAACAAAAAGAGAAAAAGAAGAAAACTGAGAAACTGGGAAAGAAGAGCAAAGGAGAAAAAGGTACATCATCTACTTCATCCCTAAAATTTAAGAACAAAATTCATGAAGAAAGGTTTAGGAAAATCGAGAATGCTCCCATTACATGCAAGAAGCATATTGATTAGGATAGTTTCAGTGAAACCCTTAAACTCCAAACTAGCCTAATAGACTATTTTAATGAATTGAAGATTAAGGAGTATAGCTCTTTCAAAGACAGGACGCATAGTGCTAGCTTAGTTAAACAATTTTACGCTGGCATTGCATTTAGTGAGAGAGAGCTTGATGATTCAGAAGACTTTTGAGAGGATAACCTGAATGTATTTTTGAACGGGAAAGAGTTCTTAGTTACAGCTTCAGATTTGAGTAATCTGCTAGGAATTGAAGGAGAAAATGGAGAGTTTGAAATGCCTAACAAGTATGATCCTGCTTCTGTGTGGGAAATTGTCACCGAAAAGAAAGAAAAATTCTCTTTAAAGAGCAATGCAGGAATGATCATTAGTCCACAATTTAGAATCTTGCATTACTTTGTAGCTGCCAATTTGCATGGTAAGAGTGGTAGCTTAAGCTACATCAGCCTTCAAGACCTTTGGCTGATGGAGCATGCATTCACTGGTGAAGTTATGAACCTTGAACGGTTCATGATTGAAAGGATGAGGGCAGCATGTAAACTAAAGAAGATCCATTTGCCATATGGGAATGTGATCACATCCCTTGTTAAGAAGAAATGAGTATGGGCTAAGAGGTATGATATGGATATGGTCAAAAGTAGAGACCAACCAATCTACCTAAGAAGCTTAATCAAGATAGGATATAAGGTGTATGGGGACACTTTCAGTAAGACCTCCAAGATTACTTCAGTACAAACTCAACCAGAGGCAGCCCCCACACAATCAGAAACAATAGCCCCTCTTTTCTCCAATGAGGTTATGTTTAATCTGCTGATGAGAATAGATGCCAAGCTCACTGATCGGGGAGCAAGGCTTGTAAAAATTGAGGAAAGGATGAATGAGATTGAGGCCAGTTTGAAAGCAAAATTTGACATGCCAACTGGACCTGCTGATGCTGACTCATCTGCTATTGAAAGAATGGCACCAGAGGGACAAGGTGCTGAAAAATCAGCCTTGCAACTAGAAAGATCTGAATTTCAAAATGCAAGTCCTGAATTCCAAGCTGAAGGATCAGCTTACCAGAGTGCAAGCCATGGTCATCATGACCTTGAACTAGAACTTGAAAAACCTCACAAAACCACCTCAGTAGAAAAGGAAACATCTGATCAAGGCACTGAGGTAGTCGGTTCACCACTTGGTCCTCCTAAGCATCAATCTTCACCACAACCTGAACAAGAAGCATCCCCTCCTCATTTTGATGAAGTATCTGTCATGGGACTATTCTATCAGATGGTAAGATAAGAGCAAGCAGAAAAAGAGGTAGCAGTAGCTCAAGTTGCTCAAGCAATGACTTCAGAAAAAGAAGTTGCAAAAAAAGGTAAAGGAAAAGGAAAAAACAAAAGATGCAGCTCTAACAACCAAGCCTCAGCCACCTGCCATGAGACAGAAGAAGACAGCAAGAAAATTAGTACCTCCAAGGATAAGGAAGCCTTCAAGATTGGCAGAAAAAGCAAAATCACCTTCTGCAAGCACTCCTCAATCCCCAATAGAAGTCTTTAATCAGGCAACTCCAGAGAAAGCTACAAAGACATCTGTTCAGCCTCCTCAACAAACTCTTGAAGCAGCCTCTCAAACCCCTCTGAGACCACCATCTCCTGTTCCCCTAAATCCTTGGTGGGAACAAACCATGTCCCCTGAATCCACACCATCTCCATCTGAGGATTGATACCTCAGCCCTCTCCCTGATAATGACAAAAAAGGGAGTAGTAATTACAAGAAAAAAAAAAAACTAAGGGTAGAGGTACTGGACCTTTAGGGAAAATATCAAGAAAAACAAAAAAAATTCTGAAAGTAGAGGTACTAGACTTCTAAGATAGATAGGTAGCAAAAACAGGTCTAGGGGTATTTCTAGAACAAATTTTTTATTACTATTTTTGTTGAATATTTATGCCTCAAAGGCATTTAGACACTAAATCTTAATCTTGGCTGACTTTATGGATATTTAGAATATGCTTGTTGATAATTGTTTGTAATGCTTGAACTTTGAAAATGATATTTATAGCATTATGAAACATGTCTGGAAATTTTCTGTTGACATCTGTGAAATCCTGCTGTAATTTTCTGATGCTGTGCTGATATTGAATAAATATGCTGATAAACCTATTTTGACACGATAATGCAAAGTTAAATATATGTTTGAGTACATATGGATGATGATTTATAAGAGTCTACTGGTAAAATGATGGTTTGAATGAAATCTGGAGCTAACATGATGAAATCTGGAAATTACAAGCTATTGACAGAAATCTGTAGAAGTAGAAAATCTGATAAAATCTGTCAACATGTCATTTGATCTTAAACTTGCATATATGAACATTTTCTATCAGAAGCAAGTATATACAATGTCACTAGGAATATAACTAAGATAGGAACTTGCTGAAATAAGATGAAAAATATGCACACACTTAGGGGGAGCATGAACTTAGGGGAAGCAATCCTCATTTTCTGCAAAAACGTAAAAAGGAGTTAAAAAGACACCATGCTGTTAACCAATGGATGTTTTGTCATCATCAAAAAGGGGGAGATTGTTGGCTCCATTAGTTTTTGATGATAATAAAACATTCCCATGTCATTTGTGTCTAATGTTTCTAACTAAGTGTGCAGGGGAAATAACTACAAAGAAACAATATTTCAATCTTCCTAATGAGCACTTAAAGATATGATTTGGATAAGGAACAAGGATGATCACTATAAAGGAAGTCCCTTGATATGACAAGGAAGATCATTGGTTGAACAAAGGTCAAAATGGAAAAGTGGAAGGCTAAAGCCTGGTGAGAAACAGAATCGAGTTAGTCGACCAAGACAATGGGGTTAGTCTACTAAGCGCTCTCTAGAATCTGCGTCTGAAACAGAATTAACTTAGTCGACCAAGGGAAAAATTTTAGTTGACTAGGTGCTCTCTGTTTGCAACATTCACCAAGTCACTACAAGATAGAATAAAAACTAGAATCTTCCTCAAACTATTTCTAACTGTCATAAACGTCCCAACAGCCATCAGACAAGCTTCTTCAAGTATAAAAGGATCTTAAAATGCCAAGGAATCAATTTTTGGCTTCATCAACAAAGACTCCATCATATTCAAGCCAAAAAGAGAGTAGAAAAACTTGAAAATCCTTTGTACTCTTCATTGCTCTCAAACTCTTATCTTTAGCAATTGTGTTTAGCACTTAAACTTGTACCACATAGATTAACCATGTGATCACTAGGTACTTTCTACTTTCATCTTTGTATTCTTAGAGTGAGGGTTTCACTCTAAGTGTTTGCTTCAAGCAAGGTTTGCTTGAATGCTTGTAGGTTCCAACTTAGCCTTGAAAAGTTGATAAAAGTTTGTGGTTGAGCCTTGAAAAACCACGTTGGAGTTTTAGTTTAGCTCGTGAAAAACTAATGATAGGTTGTGGTTGAGCCTTGAATAACCACATTGGGGTTTTAGTTTAGCTTGGGAAAAACTAGTGATAAGTTGTAGTTGAGCCTTGAAAAACCACATTGGGTTTTAGTTGATTCTGTGAAAAACTAGTGTAAAGGTTGTGGCTAAGCCTTGGAAAAATCATTGTAAAAGCTTGGTGGAAGCTTGTGAATTTCACCGTTTTAGTGTTTGATTTGAAAATCTTTGGTTGGATAATCAAGGCAGTGGATGTAGGTCTTGGACCGAACCACTATAAATACTTTGTCCATTGCTTTCATTGTTGTAGTTTCTTTGCTTTGAGATCAAGTCTTAATCCCACCAAAAGAGTCGAGATAGTGATATTCACCCCCCTCTAGCACCTATATTTAGGACCAACAGTTCTTTCTCACTTAAGGCTATACTTGCATAAAACTCCTTCACTAGGCTAGCACTATAGGATCTTTCCTTAAAAGAACTATATTCCTTTATCCTCATTTCATTAAAATAATCTATAAAATTTGTTTGAATTTCCAGGGTTTTACTAAAACTGTCTCATTCAATATACTTTTCGCAAGTGATGAGAGCATTTTCAATCTTCTTAAATCTTTTCTCATGAACTTTATTTCTAAATTTGAGAGAAAAAGAGGATGAAGTACCTTTTTGTAACATTTCCTCCTTGTTTTTCTTTTTCTTTGATTTCTTCTTCTTTTCCTTCAGTGATTTCTCAGATTTTGAACTAGATGAGGTAGACCCCTTCTTCAATTTCTTCTTCTTCTACAATGTGGCTTTAGATTCTTCCTCTAGTGGTCTTTTGCCTTTATTCTTTTCTTGAAGTTCCTTGAGCAGAGTCGACTTTGCCATTTTGAGTTTTCAAAGAGATTTGAGACTTAGGGTTTCAAACGATGATGAGAAAGGGAATTTTGGTTGGTTTTAGATGAAGGAAAATTGGAGAATGTGAGTTATGCTTCAAATGATCAATTTTCAGGAGTGGAAAAGTAAGAGTTTTTGGCAGTTTTTAATTCCAAAAACGGTCTATCTCCCCATTAACTGTTGCCTGAATTCTTCAAAATTTCAAAACTCCCTCTAAAATTTTCACTATTTACTTCTTTAACTTTTCTTTTCTTCCTTATTATCCGATAGACACAATTTTCATTATTTTATTCTTTTTTCATTCGATTGTTTTTGCTTTAGCCTTAATGAAACAGAATCTTCTTAGTTGACTAAGTTTTTCACTTTAGTTGACTAAGTGCCTTTTATTTTTCTCTACTTGGTCCAGACTTCACCTTATAATTCTTCCATGCAAATTATTCTTAGATTTCTCCTAATTTCACAAAATCTATCTTCACTAAAGGCTTTAGTGAAGACATCAGCTAGTTGATGCAACGTACTTATAAATTCAATATTAATTTCACCTTTAGCTACATAATCTCTAATGAAGTGATGTATAACCTCAATGTGTTTAGTCCTAGAATGCTGCACAGGGTTTTTTGAGATGTTGATTGCACTGGTATTGTCACAATATATTGGAGTGTTATTCATTGACAATCCATAGTCTTTCAATTGTTGTTTGATCCATAAAACTTATACACAACAACTACATAAGGACACATACTTAGCTTCAACTGTGGACAGTGCTACCAAGTTTTGTTTCTTACTTGACTAAGACACTAGCATACTTTCTAAGAATTGGCATGTTCCACTAGTACTCTTCTTATCAGTTTTGCTTCTTGCAAAATCTGCATCCGAATAGCCTGCAAGACTAAATGATGATTTTTTAGAGTACCAAATTCCTAAGGTTTGAGTTTCAAAGAGGTATCTAAATATTCTCTTAACAGTTGTTAGGTGTGTTTTTTTAGGTTGTGACTAAAATCTAGCACACAAACACACACTAAATTGAATATCTAGTTTACTTGTTGTTAAGTAAAAAAGAGATCCAATCATACGTCTATAGAGCTTTTGATATACACTTTTACGTTTTTCATCAACATTAAGTTTGGTGGATGGACTCATTGGTGTGCTGATGGGTTTTAGCTTTAGCATATCGAACTTCTTGAGCATGTCTTGAATGTATCTATCTTGGTTGATAAAAATTCTTTCTTTACATTGCTAGATTTGAAGGCTAAGAAAATACTTCAGTTCTCCCATCATACTCATCTTGAATTCTCCCTGCATTTCTTTAGCAAAGTTCTTACAAAGAGATTTATTAGTTGCACCAAATATAATATCATCCACATATATTTGAACTATAATTAAATCATTTAAGCATCTCTTGATGAACAATGTAGTATTTATGCTACCCCTAACATAGTCTTTTTCTACCAGAAATTTAGAAAGCCTTTCATACCAAGCTCTAGGAGCTTGCTTCAATCCATACAAAGGCTTTGTGAAGTCCAAAAACATAATCTGATTTTTCAAAATCCTCAAAACCAATTTATTGTTCAACATATACTTCCTCTTGAATAAGTCCATTTAAAAATGCACTTTTTACATCCATTTGATACAACTCAAAGTTCATTTGACAAGCAAAGGCTACTAATAACCTTATGGCTTTATATCTAGCTACGGGAGCGAAAGTTTCATCATAGTCTATGCTGTCCTCTTGATTGTATCCCTTTGCTACCAATCCAGCTTTGTTTCTAACCACATTTCCTTGTTCATCAACCTTATTTCTAAATACCCATTTAGTTCCAACTATAGGATAATTTGAGAGCTTAGGCACTAGTGACCATACATTATTTCTCTTGAACTGGTCCAGCTCCTCTTGCATGGGTAAAATCCAATTTTCCTCTCTTTTAGCTTCTTCAAAACTTTTAAGTTCAATTTAAGATATGAAGGCTGAAAATTCACATGTTTCTCTAGTTATTTTCCTACTCTTAACTCCTTGAGATATGTTACCTATGATTTATTCTTGTGGGTGATCTTTTGCATATCTCTAGCTTATAGACAACTTACTATGTTGGATTTCATGTCTTTGTAGGTTTTCTAGAGGTGGAGCTACGGTTTCTTCTCTAGATGAGCCTTCTTTATTGTTCTTGCTATCATTTAGGCTCATTTTATCCATGTGTTTCTCTAAATTTTCTAAATCTTCATCATCATCATGAACTTCTTTTTCTAAATTAATTGATTCATTAAAAACTATATGGACAGATTCTTCCAAATTTAATGTCCTATTGTTGAAAACTCTATAAGCCTTGGAGTTCATGGCATATCCTAGAAATATTGCTTCATCACTTTTAGCATCAAACTTTCCTAATGGTTGTTTTTCATTATTTAAGACAAAGCATTTGTAGCCAAAGCTCCTAAGGTGAGAGATGTTTGGTTTTCTTCCTTTGTACAGCTCATAAGGAGTCTTTGAGATAATTGCTCTAATCGAAACTCTATTAAGTATATAAGCTGTAGTGTTTATAGCTTTAACCCAAAATTACTTTGGAAGATTGTTCTCACAAAGCATAGTCATAGCCATTTCTTTTAAAGTTCAGTTTTTTTTCTCCACAACTCCATTTTGTTGAGGTGTTCTTGGTGCAGAAAAGTTATGTTTTAACCCCTTTTCATTATAAAACTTCTCAAACTCATTATTTTCAAACTCTTCTCCATGGTCACTCATAATGCTAACAATGGCTGTACCTTTTTCATTCTCAGCTCTTTTACAATATCCTATGAATGTTGACAATGCATCACTTTTATGAGCAAAGAAATAGACCCAAGTATACCTTGAGAAATCATCAATTATCACAAAGCCATAAGATTTTTCACCTAGACTAGTGGTGCTAATTGGACTAAAAAGATCAATATACAGCATTTGAAGAGGTCTAGATGTTGATACAACATTCTTATCTTTGAAAGAAGTTCTAACTTGCTTTCCTAGTTGACAAGCTTCACATATTTTATCACTCATAAAGTTTAGAGTAGGCAATCCGACCATTAAGTTTTTCTTAATCAACTTTGACATGGTGTTCAAACTTACATGTCTTAGTCTTCTATGCCACAACTAGCTGTCATTTTCAGCATTTGCTACTAAGCACATTTCATTGCTCTTCTCTAGATTTTTAAGAAAGATAACATACATATTTTTCAATCTTTTTCCTATGAAGGCAATTTTGTTAGTGACTATAACTATTACTTCACATTTGTTGGAATCAAAACAAACTTTAAATCCTTTATCACACAGCTGACTAATGCTTAACATATTATGTTTCAAGCCTTTAACAAATAACACATGATTGATTTGTGTACAAAGGTTCTTACCAACCGTACCTATCTCATGGATTCTACCTTTTTAATCATCTCTAAAAGATACGGTGCCTCTCTTTCTCTTGTCCAGTTGAGCAAATAGCATCTCATCCCCTGTCATGTGTCATGAGCAACCACTATCCATGTACCATGGCTGTTTCTTCTTGAGTTGAGCTTTTGAGCATGTCTCCTTTAGGTGCAGCTCAACCTACAAAGTAATTGTTCAGTTCTTCTTAATAGGTACCCATACTTTGCTGGGTCTTTGAGTGTTAGTGGCAATATATAAACCTTTTGGCACCCAAATCTTTTTGGTTTTCTGAATGTTTTTATTTCTAACACAATCATAGGATAAATGACCATGTTTTCCACAACAATAGCATCTAGATGATGCATTCTGATCATTTTTCTTAGCATAAGAGTTTTTCTTTAATGTATTATTTTTCAAACACTTAAGAGCTGCATTTTCATCAAGAGATTTTTGCAAAGCAACAGATTTATTTTCCAACTCTGCTTTCATAATTTCAAAATCTATTTTTGAATGTTCTAACTCAATTTGCAGAAAATTTCTTTGCTCAAAAATAGAGTTGAAATCATGTTTTATCTTTTCAAATCTTTTTCAAGGAATGCAGCCTTTTTCTCAGGGTTTTGTACTTTGAAAACAGACTCTCAAAATCATCGCACAAGCTGTTATACTCTTCTTGTAAATCATTCATCGAGATATCACAAGGTGATGAGCATACCTCTGTTTTGTCATCTTGAGCTATTAAGCAAATGTTTACTCTTTCCTCTAAACTTTTTTCATCAACTTCAGTGTTTGAGTCACTGTTTGACCAGGTTACAGCTACCATTGCCTTTTTTGACTTCTTATTTTTCATTGGTGTCTCATTTTTCAGCAAAGGACATTCAGATTTAAAGTGGCCTGGTTTCTTGCATTCGTAGTAGATCAATTCCTCATTTTTGCTGGAGTCATTTTTGTTTCTTTTCCATGAAAGACCTTGATCTTTTTTGAATCTTTTTCTTGCTATTCTTCTATTCCTTTTGCTTATTAGTTTTCTGAATTTTCTAGCAACAAGTGCTAGTTCTTCATCATCATTGCATGAAAGTTCTTCCAACTCTTCTTCAAGAATGTTGGCTTTAAGTGCTATATTCTTTTTATTTTCTTTTGCCCCCTCCTATCTTCTTTTTCTTCTTCCTTAAGCTCCAGCTCATGTGTAAGGAAAGACCCACATATTTCATCAAGTGTGATGTTATTTAAATCTTTGGCTTCTTTAATGGCAGTTACTTTTGGTTTCTAAGATTTAGGAAGACTTCTAATAAGTCTTTTTACTAATTCATGTTCAGGGATAGGCTTTCTTAATTGACTGAGTTTATTTGTAATGTTTGTGAACCTATAAAACATGCTAGTGATGTCTTCACTAGGCTCTATTTTGAACATCTCATAATTATGGGTTAGGAAGGCTATTTTGGACTCCTTAACTTGAGAAGTCCCTTCATGAATTATCCTTAACTTGTCTCACACTTGCTTTACTGTTGAACAGCTTGACACTTTGTTAAATTCTGTAGGGGTCAAGGCACAATGTAAGGTGTTGATGGCCCTAAAATTGGTTTGGACTTTCTTAGTTTCAGCCTCGGTCTATTCAAACCTTGGCTTAGGTATCAACTCATTTGTGACTATATTTACGGTTGAAGGGACAAAGGGACCATCTGTGATGACATCCCATATTTCGTAGTCTATAGCTCTAATATATATCGACATTATAGTGCTCCAATAAGGGTAATTAGAGCCATGAAATAGAGGTGGTCTATTTGTAGATTATCCCTCAGCAACTATGGATTTTTGAAGAACCATTGGATCCTTCCTAAGGGTGTTAGACCTTAAAATCAAGGAACTAACTTTGATACCACTTTTTGCTCCTTATAAGATGTGTTAGAGGGGGTGAATAGCACAACTCGACTCTTTTATAAGATAAGAAACTAATCTTAAAAGCAAAGAGGGTAAAACAAAGAAGATAATACACAAGTATTTAGAGTGGTTCGGTCCAAGACCTACATCCATTACCTTGATTATCCAACAAAGGATTTTTAATCAATTCACTATGAGATGGTGGAATTACCAAGCTCCCACCAAGCTTTTACAATGGCTTTTCATGGCTTAGCTAAAACCTTTACACTAGTTTTTCACTGGTTCAACTAAAACCCCAAGGTGATTTTTTAAAAGATCAACTGTAACCTACAATAATAGTTTTTCAAGGGTTCAACCAAAATCTAATACCTAACATTTCAAGGCTAAGTTAGAACCTTAACTCTTTCAAGCAAACCTAGCTTGAACCAATCACTTAAAGTGAATCCTTCACTTTAAGAATATAAGAAGAAAGGTAGAGAAAGTACCTATTGATCACACGGTTGATCTAGATGGTACAAGGTTAAGTGCTGAATACAATTACAAAGGATTGGCGCTTGAGTGCAGTGAAGTACAAGGAAGATTTTCTAAGTTTTCTGCTATTTCTTGACTTGAATATGTTGAAATCTCTCAAAAAGCTTCCAAAAGTTTTGTTCCTAGCCATTTGAAGTTCCTTTTATACTTGGAGAAGCAAGTTTGATGGCTGTTGGGTAGTTTGTGACTATTAGAAACATTTTGGGGTAGGTTCTAGCCATTAATCTTATCTTGTAGCGGTCTAGTGCAAGTTGTAGACAAAGAGCTTTTAGTTGACTAACATTTTTCCTTGGTCGACTAAGTTGGTTCTATCTTGTTCGTAGATTCTAGTATAGAGCACTTAGTCGACTAACTTATTCTTTTGGTCGACTAAGTTGATTCTATTTCTCAATATACTTTAGTTCGCCACTTCTCCAATTTGAATTTTGGCCAACTAATGTTCTTCATTATTCAACCAAGTAGCTTCCTTTATGTTGATCAATCTTGTTCCTTATTCATATCCTCTTTTTAAGTGCTCATTAGGAAGATTGAGTTATTGTTTATTTATAAACTTTTTATCCTGCACACTTGGATAGAAATGTTAGACACACAAGGATGGGAATGTTTTATAATCATCAAAAACTAAAAGAGCCAAGAATTACTAATCTTGATTAAATAATATTTTTGATCGATTTCGACTTGGGACTAATGTGGTAAATTAATAATTGGCTAAATTTATAAGATAATGCCATTTGAAAAAAAACATATAGATCTCACTTGATATATAAATTAATAATCTCCTTATATATCAAAAGTATATATATACATGACTTAATTAAGAGACTTTTGTAAAATATGATTTCAAAATTACTTGTTTCTTCTTAAAATTAATGTCTTCTTAGACTTTATCTCTAATTTTTCTTAGTACGTTAAGAAGCTCTAACATAGTGTTCTAGTATTGTAAGAAAAAATTATGCAATGTGACTGTTGTTTTGATTGCATCTTTGTGCAAGATAGGTTCCAGTACAGAATTATCGTTTTCAATTTCATCTTCTCTGTTGTTATTTGTCATGACATTCTCATTAATTTGCTCGTTACAAATAATAATAATTCATAATGTAGTAATCAAATAATATTCATATAATCACAATTCACAATATATGATAATTTTATTTTATAGAATTATTTTATTCCAATTTTGTTATTAAATATTAGCTAAGTTCTCGGTTTTCAATTATAATTTACTTATTTTTTAGTTGTGTTTATAGTTAGTTTATTTTTAAGTGAGTTATTTTAATTTTATGTTATTCGTTTTAATTTGATTGATATTTATTACTTTTTATATCTCTTGTAGGAATAAAAGATATTGGGCTTAATTTTGTGGGCTTAATTTTGAAAAGTAAGGTGTTGAAGGACCTAGAGTTTGCTTATATATGCTTCAGTATTTTGATCATATCTCACCCTACAGAACTCCAATTGCTGCGATTCTAAAATCATTAGAAAGCTAAGAGACAAAGCTACAACTTTCATGAAGATCACTTTGCCCAGTTCTGCTTCGAAGATAGAGAAAATTGTATCGAAAAATATCTAGAAGTTTTATGTTGAGAATAGTAATTTGCAAAGACTGACAAGTGATTTTTTAGGCCTCTCATTATGTTTTTAAGCCCAATTAAACCTAGGTCAACTTAAGGAATACTAGGTTAAGTCTATTAGTATAAATAGGATATTTTGAAGAACATTAAGGGATGACCTTGGAGGACTCAAGAAACTAGAAGTTGAGGCTGAAACTTGGAGATCAAGACGGCAATTGTTGTTTTGTTTTCTTCCTTGGCTTTTATTCTTCTTGTTACTTTCAATGGTTGAATTTTATACAATGTTAATTGTTTTTGCAATTATTACTAGGTAATTTTCTTTTTCTAGGATTGCAATTAAACTCATATATAATTTGAATTTTTAATATCTTTCTTACTTATTTTTAATGGGATTTGAATTATTTATTCCAATTTGTTCTTAATGCTTTTAATTGCTTGGCCATTAATTAAATTGATTTAAGAACCTAAACAAACTTGGGAAATGGAGTTTAAAGTAGACTAAAAGTGAGATAGCATATGATCATATTAATTGATTTGCATATAGAATAGGGATATACCTATAGGTCATATGTAACTAGATTAGAGCCTGAACTTAATGAGTCTATTTTAATTTCAATTCACATAGGGATATAGTGTTTTGGTTAAAATATATATTTTTATAAGATGAGTTGGGAAACCCTTATAAATAATTTAGGACTCTAGATTAGCAATTCACCCCAGTGAAATAAGTTAAAGAAGAGAGGTAAGATTTAGATGAAGTGTGAGGGATATTGTAATCCTAGGCTTTTTTGATTTGATCTTTTCTCAAGTTATTATTATTTTAATTTTTCTTGTGAGTTTAAATTTTAGTTAATTAGTTTCAGCTAATTAATTAATTTTGATTATTTGGATAAGATTAAATTGTTCTAATTTTAGTACTTAGTAAAATTTTAGATCAATTCTCTATGGGATCAATACTCTGCTTACCAATATACCGTTTATTTGATACGTATACTTGCATGGTGAAATTTTAATTGACAAGGTTTTGGCACCGTTGTCGGGGAATTGTTTTTAAAATTTTTACTAATACTAATACAAAGCAATTTAGTCTTACTTCAAATCTTATTTGTCTTGTTTTAATTTTAGGTTTTGTTTGTTTACAAGTATCTTTGGTCATTGTATGCAAAGAAGAAACAACTTGAATATTGTTCCTTTTGATCCTGAGATAGAAAGAATTTTCATAAGACGTCGAAGGGAGAATTTGCAAGTTGCAGCTTTAAATCAGACAATGGCTAAGGATAACAATAACAATGGTAATAATGCCATTAATTTGGTTCTTGAAGCAAATAGAGCACTACAGGATTATGTTTCTTTTGCAAGGTTTAAACCAAAGCATTAGGAGACCTTCCATCAATGTAAATAATTTTGAAATTAAACCAGCTTACATTCAGATGATTCAGTCTTCAGTTCAATTTGGTGGGTTACCCAGTGATGATCCTAATTCTCATTTAGCAAATTTCTTGGAGATTTGTGATACTTTTAAATACAATGGAGTAACTGATGATGCTATTAGATTGAGACTGTTTTCGTTTTCTCTAAGGGATAAAGCAAAAAACTGGCTTAATTCATTGCCTAATGGGTTTATCACTACATGGGAGGATTTGGCTCAAAAGTTTCTTGCAAAGTTGTTCCTGCTTGCAAAGACTACAAATATAAGGAACGATATTACCTCATTCACACAATTTGAAGGTGAGTCATTGTATGAAGCTTGGGAGAAGTTTAAAGAATTATTGAAAAGATGTCCGCATCATAGGATTCTTTCTTGGTTGCAAGTTCAGACATTCTACAATGGGCTAGTTGGGACTATAAAAACTACAATTAATGTTGCTACTGATGGGGCATTAATGAGTAAGAATGCTGTAGATGCTTATAATTTGTTGGAAGAGATGGCTTTAAATAATTATCAATGGCCATCAGAAAGGTCAAGTTCAAGAAAAGTTGTTGGAACCTATGGAATTAATGCAATTGGCAACTTAGCTGTGCAAGAAATTTGACACGCTGGGAGTTCATGCAATTAAAAATTCATTTGTAGTCTGTGGGATGTGTGGAGATAATCATTCAAGTGATCAATGTTCATTCAATTCTACATCAGTACAATTTGTGGGGAACTTCAACAAGTAGCAGAATAACCCATATGCTAATACATATAATCTTGGTTAGAGAAACCACCCCAACTTTTCATGGAACAATAATGCAGGGCCTTCCAATCCAAACCCATCATGCCTCCTGGTTTTCAACAAAAAGATAGACCACAAATTCATGAAAAGAAGTCCTAATTGGAAGAACTTCTCTTGCAATATATGTCCAAGACTGATGCGTTAATTCAAAGCTATGGAGCCTCCTTGAGAAATCTTGAGACCTAAGTGGGACAGCTTGTGAACTCCATCAATAGTAAACCCAAGGTGCCTTAGCAAGTGATACATAAGTCAATCCCAAAGGTAAGGAACATTGTAATGCAGTTACACTTAGGAGTGGAAAAGAAGTTGGAGGGGTGAATGAAAAATCAATTGACTCTTCAAAGGAGCAGATAGATGATGACAAGGCAATTGTTGATAAAGAAGTTAAAGTGGAAAAGACAGATAATGGGTAAGCTAAAAATCAAGGGAATTTTGAAGAATTATCCTCAACCACCATTCCCACAAAGGTTGAAAAAACAAAAGCTTGATAAACAGTTTGAGAAATTCCTCAATGTCTTCAAGAAGCTCCACATAAACATCCCTTTTGCTGAAGCTTTGGAAAACATGACTAGTTTTGTTAAATTCTTGAAAGACATTTTAACCAAGAAGAGGAAATTGGAAGATTTTGAAACAATGGCACTTACTGAGGAGTGTAGCGTAATAATTTAGAACAAGCTTCCACCAAAACTTAAGGATCCAGGGAGTTTTTTAATCTTTTGTATTATTGGTAGATTTAAATTTACTAAAGCTTTATGTGATTTGGGTGCAGGTGTTTCAATCATGCTTTTGTCAATTGTTGAGAAACTTGGACTTAACGAGATATAACCCACTACAGTTTCTTTGCAATTAGTAGATAGAACAATTAGGTACCCTGTTGGGATTATTGAGGATGTATTGGTTAAAGTTGGGCATATCTACATTCCGGTGGACTTCATTGTGCTTGAGATGAAAGAAGATCTGGATATTCCTTTAATCTAGGGATGGCCATTTTTAGCAACTGCAAGCGCAATCATTGATGTGAGAGAAGGCAAGATAACTTTCAAAGTTGGAGAAGAGGTAGTTAAGTTTAATATTTTCAATGCAAATAACATCCTAGCTCCATGAATTGTTGCTATAGAGGAGCTAATTGATGAAGGTGAAGGTGAACCTATTTCTCCACTTACAAGTGAGCGAGCATCAATCTTTGAGTTTAAGCCACCACTTCCATCTATGAGACCCAAGCAGTCACCAAAAGAGCATCCTCCGCCACCATCTAATTTACTTTTTGAGACTGGACAACAAGTAATGATGTTTTCTCGATCATACTTCAAGCTTTTTCCATAGAAATGTAAAGAAAGATGGTGGGGTCTTTTCAAAGTGGTCAAAGCTTATCCTTCTGGAATAATTGAGATTAATGGTGAGGATACAAGCACATTCATGGTTAATGGGTTGAGTCTTATACCATATTTCGAGGATGAAGAATTGAAAACGGGGGTGCTATAGTCAAGCTAGTGGCTATAAACAAGCACTTATTGAGAGGTAACCCAAGTTCCTAAACTTTAGTTATTTTACCTTTTATTTTAATAATTTTTTACTTACAATTTATTTCGTTTAAACAAAAAATTTTTATTTTCTTTTTACAGGTAATTGGTTTCAAAAAAAATTCAAAAAAAATTCAAAAAAATCAAAAGAAAAAAAAAGCATAAGAGCCGCGACTCTTAAATTTGCTAAAAAGGCAGTTGAAACAGAATGTTTCAGCACTGCGGCCCTCAAAGGGAGAGCCGCAGTGTTCAAACCCGAAATGTAATGCTTTGGGTGGAAAATAAATTTTTTTTTGAAAACCATTTTTTTCTTTTTTTCTTTTTCTTTCATTTTTTTAAACCACCATCCCCACTCATATTCTTCCTTTTCTTGCTAATTTCTTGCCTTCCTCTATTTTCTCTGTTTCACTCCAACTTTCTGCATATTCTTTCTTAGTGGATTTAATTTATTTTATTTTCCCTTTGAAATCCTACACTCCTAAGGTAAGTATTCCTTCAAACATTGGGTTGTCAATTACTTTTTATAGAGAGAAGATGAGGTTGGTGTTCATAGTAAATTTTATAATTTTTGCTACTTGAATGATTCCATTGTGCATGTTTATTAATGGGTTTTTCATACTTCCTCATGATTAATGCTTAGAGTGTAGAAAATTTTGATGCTTATTGCTAATATCTTAGTACCCATATAATGAATTCATAGATCTTTTGTCTGTTGCAAATATAATTGATAAATGCTTTGTTGATGAGAGTAGATAATAGGTTTGTTTAATTTTGGATGCTTGGTTGAGCAAGTAAAATAAATCCTGGAATTGTTGGTGCAATTGGCATGCAATAATTGATCATTTTGATGAGTGCATTGTCGTAGAATTATTTTTATATTTTTATATTAGATTGTTGCATTATGAAACTTATGATTATGAGAATGTTGTTTGAATGTTGTGAGGAATAGAGAATTTATGCTGCATCTTAAAGAGTGGGATGGATATGTCTACTTTTCCTTCGTTGCTTATGGGTTCTGACTCTGAAGATGATTTTGGTAGTGACGAGGTGGAGGACTTGTAGACTACAACTTCGGAGTTAGGGAAGTATTCTTGTCCTTTTTCTTTTATTTTCTTTTATCACATTGAGGACAATGTTTATTCTAAGTGTGGGGAAATGGTTTAGAATTTAGTGGTTTCGAATTTTGTTGATTTACTTTTTTTTCATTATGTTTACTTAGCTTTGGTTTAGAATTTGTCTTGCATGATTATTTATATTTTGCATGTTTTATTTCTGTTTCAAAAAAAAAAAAGATTTGAGATAGTTGTACCTTATTCATGATTTTCCCAATCCTAGGATGATATTTTACTTATCTTTTGATTCTTAGCTTTTGGGAAACATATATTTATGATTTAATTTTATGTGATATTCTTGTGTTAGCTTTTTTTTTTAAATGTGACTTCCAATAATTTGAGCACTATACTTTTTTCCTTAGAATTTTTATGTTATTTAGATAAAGTTTATGTTGATGAAAAAGTATAGTGAAGTCAAGAATTCTAGAATTTGTTTGAATCTTTCTTGAGGCGAAATCTTATATAACACTTAGGATAGGAAGTGATTTAGGCTATCTTTAGACCGTTTGAGCTTTTTTGAACCTACCTTGTTATATTTATCCTTAGTCACCCTTTTTGAGCCTAATTTACCTTTTTTTTTTGTAATTACACAATTATGTTAGCCGTGGCCTTTGTATTTAAATCCAACAATTTAAACCTTTCACCCTTTAAGTATTTTAATCTTTCTAAGGAATGATTTGAGCTTAAGAATAAATTGAAGGAGAAAGTCAACAAAAAAAAAAGGAAAAAAAGTGATGGTTGCTAGCAAAATTATAATTGTCAAAAATAAGTTTAGGGGTTGAAAAAAAAAAGAAAAGAGAAGAAATAAAGTGTGTTGTATAAAAGAACGTTTACTTCAAGTTTGAGGGTGATATATATATATATATATATAAATTGAGCTCTTGATGTGTCCTAGATTGATTAAGTGCTTAGGGTGATTTGAACCACATTAATATCCTTTATCATACCTTGACCCTAGCCGTACATTACAAGCTTGATAAAGACTTATTGATCTTTGAATAAGCGTTAATCTACATTAGTGGAGAGAAAGATGAAAAGCAAACTTATGGGATCTTAATACTAATCTATGCTTGGATTTGGCATAAACTAATTTGAATTATGTGATATTCTTTGTAAAAGAGCATTCACACACACATATGGAAATCCATTCGAAAACTAAGTTTTCACTTGAATTGATGCATGAATTTAAGGATTAGTTGTATGTTATCTTAAGTTGGAATTTGAGTTAATTTCTGAGGAACAATTGAGAAATCATGAGTTGGTACTTCTATCTCTTGTTCAAAGATTTTTTTAGGTTTAGTTTTGTTTTTGTGATTTTTTTCTTTTACTTGAAGACTAACAAAATCTTAAGTTTGAGGGTGTGATAATTCTATTTTATAGCATTATTTTATTCTAATTTTGTTATTAAATATTAGTTAAGTCATCAGTTTTCAATTATAATTTACTTATTTTTTTAATTATTTTTATAGTTAGTTTATTTTTTAAGTGAGTTATTTTAATTTTATGTTATTCCTTTTAATTTGATTGATATTTATTAGTTTTATGTCTCTTGTAGGAATAAAAGATATTGGGCTTAATTTTGAAAAGTAAGGTGTTTAAGGACCTAGAAGTCTGCTTGCATATGCTTCTTTATTTTGGCCATATCTCACATTACAGAACTCCAATTGTTGCAATTCTTGGACCATTGGAAAGCTAAGAGATAGAGCTATAACTTTCATAAGATCACTTTGCCCAGTTCTGCCTTGAAGATAAAGAAGATCATCAGAAAGTATCTAGACGTACTGTGCTAGGAATAACAATTTGTAAAGACTGACAAGTGATTTTTTGGGCTTCTCATTATGTTTTTAAGCCCAATTAAACCCTAAGTCAACTTAAGGAATTCTAGGTTAAGTCTATTAGTATAAATAGGATATTTTGAAGAACATTAAGGGACAACCTTGGGAGACTCAAGAAACTAGAAGTTGAGGTTGAAACTTGCAGATCAAGATGGCAATTATTGTTTTGTTTTCTTCCTTGGCTTTTATTCTTCTTGTTACTTTCAATGGTTGAATTTTATACAATGTTATTTGTTTTTGCAATTATTACTAGCTAATTTTCTTTTCCTAGGATTGCAATTGAACTCGCATGTAATTTGAATTTTTAATCTCTTTCTTACTTATTTTTAATGAGATTTGAATTGTTTATTCCAATTTGTTCTTAATACTTTTAATTGCTTGACCACCAATTAAATTGATTTAGGAACTTAAACAAACTTGGAAAAGAAAGTTTAGAGTAGACTAAAATTGGGATAGCATATGATCATATTAATTGATTTGTGTATAGGATAGGGATATACTTATAGGCTATATGTAGCCAGATTAGAGCCTGAACTTAATGAGTTTGTTTTAATTTCAATTCACATAAGGCTATAGTGTTTTGGTTAAAATAAATATTTTTATAAGATGAGTCGGGAAACCCTTATAAATACTTTAGGACTCTAGGTTAGCAATTCAACCCATTGAAATAATTTAAGGAAGAAAGGTAAGATTTAGATGAAGTGTGAGAGATATTGTAATCCTAAGCTTGTTTGATTTGATCTTTTCTCAAGTTATTATTATTTTAATTTTTCTTGTAAGTTTAAATTTTAGTTAATTAGTTTCAGTTAATTAATTAATTTTGATTATTTGGATAAGATTAAATTGTTCTAATTTTAGTACTTAGTAAAATTTTAGATCAATTCTCTGTAGGATCGATATTCTGCTTGCTAATATACCATCTATTTGATATGTATACTTGCGTAGTAGAATTTTAACTGACAATATACAATACATGTACTAAGTTCAATATTTTGGAAAAAAAATAAAAAATACCTTGATAAATTAATTGTTTATTAATTTATGTATAAATTAATAAATTGTTAATTTTTTGATTAAATAATGTTTTGATTAATTGATAAATTTTCATAGTCCCAATAGTATTAATATATAGAGGTTTTACTATAGTTTTGGAACATAGTTATTTTTTTTTTAATTTCATGTAATTAGGGCAAACTTATATACTTAATTAAATTAATTCATAAAATTATGATTATTAATTAACTTGTAATGTCTTTTAAGATATACACTTTATATATTGTGTTAATTTATAAGAAATATAATTATTATTATATCTATACTTTTAGTATATATACTTTAAATATAAATATATTTACTTTCTATTTTGTGTTAACATTACAAAAATTATAACTTATAAAATTATTAAATATAATATATATACTTTTGTTTATATAAACTTATAATATATATATATATATATTCCTAAAGAGAAGTTGTAAAATTAGAATAGTTTTGGAAACTAACTTTTTTTTTAATTTCATGTAATTAAGGACAATTAAACTTGTAATGTTGTTGCCTTGTTATTGTAACCTTGTAATGTTGTTTAAGTTGTTGTTTGAGTATTTGATTTTAATTATTTAAGTTGATGTTTGAGATATTTGTTTTTTTATTATTTGTTTGCTTTTATATATTTAATTATTAGTGAATGATATAGAATATGGATGAGAAATATTATTGTACATAGATACTGGTATGGATTCGGGTTTGAATAATTGAATACCTATGAAGAGTATTTTAATAATTTTTTTAGATGCCTACATTTTTAAATGAGTTCAAGTAATTATTGGGTTAGGTAGTAAATTTTGAAAATATTTGGATAATTATAGGGTTTGGGTATCCCGTTTATCAAACGGGTTTAGGTATCTCAAATTAGCCAGTACCTTACCAATTGATATCTTGATGTGGAATCAATCTCACAAAACAATAAAATGAAGCAAAAAGAGCTAAAGAAAAAACTAGATAGAAAGAGCTTTCTCTTCTATTCATTTAATTTCATTTTATGTCTCTCTTTGCTCTTTTTTCTTGTTCTTTTCATAGTCAAAAGATCTATTTTAGGTTTGATCGGAATGGCCATTCCTCTTTTCATCATGGTATTAACTATTCCTTAACTTGAAAATTAGAAATATAGTTTTATGGACCATTGTTATCTTTAAAAAAGCTTTGAATTCTCAACTTTGTCCTAAGTGAATGAGATAGTATATAGTTGACGATTAGATTTCGACCACTTGGTCAAAAGATTACTAAATTATATTGACAAAGAGCTATGATTGTTGAAAATGACAAAATGGAGTTCCAATGGCCAAATTCAATCAAGAAAGACTGGTGAAAGGAGCCAAACAACTAGATCCACTACCGTTAGCCATATAATTAGAGGTGGAGGGGAGGGGGTTAGCAATACCCCCACTCTCCAAAAATTTTAAAATTTTAAAACATATCCTTATTTTTTAGACTTTTATAATTTTGCCTGTACAACAATTTTAAAATTTTTATATTGTATCTTTAATTTTTGGAATTTTATAATTTTACCCTTATAATAATTTTTTGTTTGGTGAGATATCCTACAATAATTAGTCAATAACTAATTTTAATAGCCTTAGGACTAAAATAAATTCTATTGCAATAGAATTATTCCCAAAACCTCACAACCACCCATTCTTATTCTCTTTTCCTTTTATCAAATAGAAAAAAAATCATTTTTTTTACACTTTTTTGCTTGTCATGAGCATTTTCTGTGCAAAAAATATCTAATCAGTAACTCAATTTTCATATCATTGTAATTGGTAAGTTTGGTTTATTCACTATTGGCATATTTTTGGACCCTTTGAATGATTTCGAATCATTTAATGTTGAAAGTATTTGCAACCTTGAAAATAAATATTACTTGATGACTGTACTGATCATGATAAAATGTATTTAAGCTATCAATTGAATTTATTCAAGTTGGACATTTTTCATATGTAGGCTTTGAAAGATATATCTACACTTTTTGAGCTATGTTAAGTGTTGAAAAAGACAGGAATATCAAAAGTTTACTTTGTTGTTGATAGATTGATCCGATTTGTCTTGATTCTTCTAGTTTCCACTACAAGATTAAAGCGTGCATTTTTTGCTATAAAACTTGTTAAGAACAAAACTCGAAATAGAATATCAAATGATTTTCTTAGAAATTCATTGATCATTTTCATTGAAAAGAAAATCATTCATAGCTTTGACTGTAATACCCGACCCTAATTTATTTGTGACAAGTCATTCACATGCATTGGATAGCATGTTTGTATATTGAATTGCTCCGGGAAACAAGTTAAATGACTATATTGCCCTTAGTAATACCATTGAGTCGATTAAACCTCAAACGAGTTCAAACAAGGATTTTAAGAGTGAAATCCTCAATTTCACAGTCCAAAGATTACTAAAAACAGTGATTCGGAGTTCGAGGTTCAGTTTGGAGTTAATCAGGAAAATTAACCGATTAGGGACAAAACAGTCATTTTTCAATTTCAGGACAAAATGGGCATTTTTCATAAAGATTTTGATTTTAAATGACCAAGAATAATTATATGAAATATAATATGATTATTGGAACATAAAATGAAGTTTAGCAGTGAAAAAGTGTAATTCTCGGTATTTTTGGGACATAAGGGTAAAATAGTAATTTTGCCACTAAATGTCAAAACGAGAATTTTTAAAGAAGATTTTAGCCCCCTTTGATTTAGATTGATTATTTAGACTAGTTAAAACATAATTTGAGGTTGAAAAGTGGAAAAGAAATGCAATTCCGGTACATTTTAAAGTGTAGGGGCGAAATGGTAATTTTACCATCTAGGGATAGAAATTGAATTTTCGAAAGGATTTTGATCAAATTTAATTATTTGGAGTGTGATATGAGTATGAGGAGTGAAAATTAGGCATTTTGACAAATTTTCAGTTTTTGGAGCAAAAATGTAATTTTACACTTTTTCGGGAGGAAAAGTGTACTTTCGTAAAATTACACCATAAAAATTTTTGAGATTTTGTCAGAAACTTTCTGAAGGCTGAGGATAAGGGAAGAAAATTTTTGTGGCTGAAAAGAAAGTCAAAAGAAAATAAATAAATATTAAAATAATAAAAAAGTAATTAACATGTGTATAATTTGAATATTTAACTATTTAAGTTATAAAAAGGCCATAAAAATCAGCCAAGAACATTGAGAGGTTTGGCCTTGACCAGCAAGAGGAGGAAAGGAAAAAAACTCAAAACCCTAGCCTAGAATCAAGGGGAAAACAAGGAAAACTCAAGAATTCAACCGATTAAAAGGTAAAATTTATGAATTTTCCTAATTATCTCTATTACCCATGCTTTCTTTTCTTTCTTCCATGCATGAAACCCTAGTGGGTATGATGAACCCTTGCTGACCGAATGCCCATGGAGAGATTTGAACAATTTTTAGATTGATTTTAGGTTAGTTTAATGTTGTTTAGTTAGGTTATAGTTAAATATATCAAAACCTAGCTGGAAAAATAATTTTCTTCCATTGAAACCCATTTAAACTGAATTTCCAGGAGTGAAATTGCTGCTGAAAATGATGATATTTTATGGAAATTAAATGAATTTTGATGAATTATGAGTGTAGAAAAATTATGGAAAATTTTGATGCAAAAACTGAAATTTTTGCTTAAAGTGCAGACTGGTGCACTAGGAGTTTTAGACTGCAAATTGGCATCACATTCACAATCAATAATGCCAATTAAGTGTAATTAGAGTATAGAAATTGAAAGAAATCAATTCGGAATTAAATTGGAGATTGTAGCCAATTTAATCGCGTTTAGGCGAATTAGGCTGAAAATTATGTTTAGACGGTTATTCGGACAGCTTACATTGCATTTCATGCATTCATATAGAAATTATAGAGCCTGAAATCAATTATAATTTATTGATTTAATTTATTGAAATTCGTGCCACGCGTAACGCGTAGGTGGTGAACCATCCGATAAAGGTAAGGAAATAGTGTCGGATGAGTGAGACTAGGAGTATTCTGGACTCCTGAAATCAGTGAGTGGATAATTTACCGTTTTCAATATCTGAAGTAGTTTTATTTGGTTATGTGCTTTTAAAATAAATTGAATTTATGAAATGATTCTTTAATTAAGAAAAATGGACTTTTAATACTGAGTATATGGAGATCGGCATGAATTTGTGTTTATGTATTAAAATTGAAATTTTGGCTTATGATCTTGGTGAGCATGCTTGGTTGGTTTATTGTATTAAAATTGGCATGAATTGCTGTTTGCCATGTAGGCTGGCTAGTTATGCCGTAAAACTTTTAGTGATATGGTGGGTTTAATTAGTCGCTGCAGTGGTGGGTTTCCGTAGACTGCCTTTAGGAGGAGCACGGTAAACTCAAGAGTTATATAATCTTGGTTGGAAAGGCGCGTAGGATAACTCTCGAGATACCCAGAGAATTCACTCCATGTCTAACCCCACGTGAGAGTGAATTAGGCCAACGCCAATGAATGGTTGTATTTTCCAATTATGATATAAATTGTAACAGCCTTGGTAGACTCGATGGGAAACTCTGATCAAGTGTTCACGAGTATAAGATTTGGTCAAAACCTAATTTTATGAAATAAATCATAAGCCTTGTGTTTGAATTAATAAAATTATATGGTATGATTTCACCAAACTCGATGTTATGGACTATATGGTGATACTGCATTTTTATATATTGTCTCAATCTACTCGACTTTAGATGTCGTGGATGGTAATTATCCAACTCACTGGGTTGTAAAACTCACCCTCTCAATTTTCCCATTTCAGGCTCACAAACAGTTGTAGATAAAAGATTTTGTTGAGGAGAAGGTTTAGAGTGATAACCTTCAGTGCACAGGTTTATCTCTTAGACTGTATTTCTTTATTTTGGGCCCACTTAGCATTGTAAATTAAATTTTATACTTCAATTAACTGTGTTACAGTATGTAATAATATATTTTGCTTTTACGCTGTAAAAATTATTTCCGAATATCTGTATAAAAATTGTTTTATAAGAAAATATATGATTTTATGGAATATTATTATTTTATTTCATTGAATGTAATTTTACTTAAATTTCACGTTTTAGATATCCGATTTTGATTCCGATTGAAAATTTTGTGTTCTGGACGCCTAAGTAACGTTTTTACCAAATTTCAAAAATTTCACCAAAAATTGACGGAAACGCCCCTGTGTAGTAAATGTCGCCTATTTTCCTGTTTGGATCCGAAATTGGTCGAAATGTTTCAAAATATGAAATTAATAAATAGAAACTCACAAGGGAATTGGAAAGACTAGTACGAGAGCCTTGCGAGGTCTCGATATGGTACTCGGGGGATGAGTGCATATCGGGACATCGCGGCGGTTGTCAGGGACTCGAAGGTGGTTCCAGGTCGTGACATTGACATTGATTTAGTGATAGATTTCTTTAACTTTATCTTTATGCAAAATAGTCGAACTCAATTAAAGATACCCAATCTCAACATACAATGATTATTAAAAAATATTTTTATTTTGTATTTAATACGTAATGGGAGTTAATTATGTAATTTTCATATAAATTTTTTTCATCTAAGTTACTTTATATTTTTGTCAAATATTGAACTATTTTATAGACATTATCTTCATCCCCTAAACGTGAAATCTTGAGTCCACCATTGCATAGAATGGTGCATCATTGGCTCAAGTCTAAGCAACTCAATCTCCTTGTTGCAAGGATGTTATGGTGCGCCACTAGCCAATCTAGTCATTAGTAGCATTGCTTGGTTGGAGACTAGATTGCGTCATTCGCCCATCATCAAGTAGTTGGTGAGAAAGAACAAAAAAGGAAAAAAAAAGAAAAATAAGGGAGGAAAAGGGAAAAAATATAATGAAAACAATATTAAAATTTTAATTAATTAAAATAAAATAAAAATAAAAATTTTAATTATATTGAATATAATTTTTTATAATTTTTTTTATAAAAGGGTAAACCAATCATTTTACATTTATTCTTTTTATGCAATTTGGCGGAATGGCGTTTATTTCAATTTAGAGGTTTCAAGGCTGTGTCTTGAAAACGGTAGTATTTGGTTTGAAGTCTATTTTTGATAATATCTTTGATAGTAAGTACTTTTTTTTTTATAGGTGCTTAATTCTTGATGTATAATCTCTTTTTGAAGCAGCTCATTTGCATTCATTTTATATAATAATAAATGATAAATAGCATGTTTTAACTTAAAATTTGTACAGAGTTTTGACGTGTTAAACCAATAAACCAACTCGATTGTTAGAACACAAGATCTCTTATACTTGGAATGAATTTTTTTTTTCTTTTTGGTTATGAAATAAAACTCATTCCACGTGATAATAAGAGATTACAGAACCTAAAATGATCTAAATGGAGGAATAATGTCATTTGCTGCAAACAGTAGTAAATTGACAACTTCAAGTAACACATAGAGTGTGTTTGATTCACAAAAAGAATAAAATAAGAATGGAATAATTATTCCGTAAGAATAGAATAAGAGATAAATAGTTATTATGTAGTTTGATTCATAAGAATGAATAGGATAAGAATTGTTATTATGAATTATTCTAAGGGGATTTTTTTTTTACCTTTGAAAATAGTGTTTTCAAAAATAACCCTCCACATAAATTTAACTGTTTTTAGCCACTCTAATAGATTTTGGGACAAAAATGCCCTTAGTGAGACAACTTGGGTGACGCGTATTCCCAAACAAGCGAGAAAAGGGAAAATTAATATGCAAAGAATTTCTTACAATTTCGAATTCCTGAGCATCTAATTTTGTGCAAAACATCCATTTCTTTCCCCAGAAGCATGAGTGAGTTTTTCAGATATTTCGGACATGGTATTCAGATAATATTAGAAGGGTGATATTAAATCGAAGGAGGAACTGGTCGTGATGAATTGAAAGCTTCTAGAATGATGTGAAACCAAAAATCCGGAACGAGCTTTAGAGTGGTGAATTGAAACGAGAAAAATGTGAATCCGAAACAGGAAATGGCCATGCTACAGTAGGCCATATGTGAGACGTTTGTGTGATGGCAGACTTTAGAGTTCGTGAAACGGCATGGAGGGAATGTGTCAAACGGCAAGGTGAGAATGTGTGACGTGGCTAAGACACGACAATGTTTAGTGTGTGTGACACGCCATGGTTAGACGTATGACACGGTAGTGTTATAATGTGTGAAATGGCAAGGCGAGAATGTGTGACGCGGTTGTGACACGACAGTATTTAGAGGGTGTGACACGCCATGGATAGACGTGCGACACAGCAAAGTTATAATGTGTGAAACGGCAAGGTGAGAATGTGTGATGCGGTTGTGACACGGCAGTGTTTAGAGGGTGTGACATGCCATGGCTAGACGTGTGACACGGCAGAGTTATAATGTGTGAAACGGCAAGGTGAAAATGTGTGACACGGCTGTGACACGGCAGTGTTTAGAGAGTGTGACACGCCATGGCTAGACGTGTGACACGACAAAGTTATAATGTGTGAAACGACAAGACGAGAATGTGTGACGCGGCTATGACATGACAGTGTTTAGAGGATGTGACACGCCATGGCTAGACATGTGACATGGCAGAGTTATAATGTGTGACACGCCAGTGTTTAGAGGGTGTGACACGCCAGTGTTTAGAGGGTGTGACACGCCATGGCTAGACGTGTGACACGGTAGAGTTATAATGTGTGAAACAGCAAGGTGAGAATGTGTGACGCGACTATGACACGGCAGTGTTTAGAGAGTGTGACACGCCATGGCTAGACGTGTGACACGACAAAGTTATAATGTGTGAAACGGCAAGACGAGAATGTGTGACGCGGCTGTGACACGACAGTGTTTAGAGGGTGTGACACGCCATGGCTAGACGTGTGACACGATAGAGTTATAATGTGTGAAACGGCAAGGCGAGAATGTGTGATGCGGCTGTGACACGGCAGTGTTTAGAGTGTGTGACACATCATGGCTAGATGTGTGACACGATAATGTTTAGTTTGTGCGACACGGCATGCTAGACGTGTGACACGGTAGAGTTATAATGTGTGAAACAGCAAGGTGAGAATGTGTGACGCGACTATGACACGGCAGTGTTTAGAGAGTGTGACACGCCATGGCTAGACGTGTGACACGACAAAGTTATAATGTGTGAAACGGCAAGACGAGAATGTGTGACGCGGCTGTGACACGACAGTGTTTAGAGGGTGTGACACGCCATGGCTAGACGTGTGACACGGCAGAGTTATAATGTGTGAAACGGCAAGGCCAGAATGTGTGACGCGACTGTGACACGGTAGTGTTTAGAGTGTGTGACACGCCATGGCTAGACGTGTGACACGATAGAGTTATAATGTGTGAAACGGCAAGGCGAGAATGTGTGATGCGGCTGTGACACGGCAGTGTTTAGAGTGTGTGACACATCATGGCTAGATGTGTGACACGATAATGTTTAGTTTGTGCGACACGGCATGGTTAGACGTCTGACACGGCAAGGTTGAATTAGTGATGCGTCTAACATTTGAAAGAAGGCGGGCAAATAACGAGGAAACCCTTTAGACTTTTAAGGAGTTTCAGAAATGAATATAAAAGGCCATTTGATTAAAAATAAATATTTTTCTACCATTCTGAAGTCGCAAAGGTCTGTGTGAAAGAAGTAAAAGATTTTGATTCATTCATCATCCCGAAACGTAGCAAAGAGTTCGACTTCGTTCTTGCCAAGCTTAACTACATCACAGCAACGATGTCTACTATCAATGAAGAGGTCAGTCAGTCTAAAATTAAAACTTTCTTCTGTTCGTTGTTTTTTTGCGATTAGGTTTGGTTTGATAAGTTGGTTTTTTTTTCTTTTTTTTCTTTGCCAAACTATTTTATTCCTGGTTATGGTCGTACCAAAGTGTTGAAGAAGGGGGACCGCGTCTGCATATGGCGTGTTGTGGGTTTACTGGTTTTCTTTGGTTTTAAGGGTTTCACGGTTTTAGGGATACGTGTTGTGGGCTAACTAGTTTTTTGGATTTTTTTCGTATCACGGGTTTAAGGTTGGCGTGTCACTGCAGTGAGTGATGCATGGCTTGTCACGACAGTGATGCATGGCGTGTCACGACAGTGAGTGTTATATGGCTTGTCACGACAGTGATGCGTGGCGTGCCACGACACATATATGCGTGGCATGTCACGACACTTATGCGTGGCGTGTCCCGACCCTTATGCATGGCGTGTGACCATATTTATTTATTTCTTTCTTTTTCTATCTTCAGTGTACCTTGTTTTCGTGTTATTGGCTAACTCAATTGTGCATGTGTTCCATGTTTTGCAGATACACTCCGGACAGTATGAGGATATTGATAGCTTGCTGATTATGCTGAGGGAGAAGTGGGCGTTCAATGTCGGCATCGGCACCCACTATAAGTGGTCGCAGCTGCATTACATCAACAAGACTCTCCAAGAGAAAAGGGAGTACGATGCAGTGAAGAGTACATGTTTCCGCATGCTGCTGGACGTATATCCACCAGGCTACTTCAGCGTCGGTCTCTTGCATAGCATCATGATTTGTCGAATCAAGGCGGCAGAATCAATGGAGCATGAGCTGTGGTTTGCCATTGGCAATAGCAAGGCATGAATATCAAAGCAGGAGTTCTGCCTTATCACCGGCCTGAAGTTTGGTCCAATGCCCGATGTGTTCGCACAACCGTACAAGGTTGTTGTTGACGGAATTCATGCACGATACTGAAACGGGCAACAGAGCGTTAAGCTGCAAGAGTTACTGAATACATTCCGCAGAGGTAGCTTGTAGCAAGTAGGTGACACGACCAAGATGGCGTTTTTCTTGTTCGCGAATAACATTTTATTCGGTCAAGACTACCGTAGACGGGTGACGCCTTGGCTATTTTCATTGGTGGAGGACATCGACTCTTGGAATGCCTTCCCATGGGGTCATTACGTATAAGGGCTGACCGAGGACTACCTTTTGAAGGGGTTCGAAGTGCTTGCCTCAAACTTGCCCTCGGCTACCGGTTTGCGGTACAACATTTACGGATTCCCGTGGGTGATTCAAGTACTGGCACTTAACGTTGATGAGTTTCCTTTTGACTTAAAAATTTATTGTTGCACTCGTTTATCATTTACCGTTTAACGATGTTATATTTGACTTGTAGTTTTGGGCACTTGAGGCAATTCCATCCTTCCGAAAACTAGTTGCTCCTTCTGGTCCAAAGGACGTCTACCCACGGATGCTGAAATGGGAATGCAATCAGAAGTCAATTGCATTTTACAAAGCAATTGAGAAGTTAGAGTTGTCTTAGCAGGTGAGTGAATAGCTTAGCTACTTTCTGATGTGCATTTCTATAATAATTTTCCATAAAATTATATTTAATCACAGTCGCTATTTTGTAGTTATGGGCAGTTGAGACCTTGGAGCCTACCCCGGAAGAGTCGAGCCGGGATTACTTCGTTGACATTGATGTCTCGCTATCTGAGGGACACTAGTACGTGCCTATAGGGCACAAGGAGGATCGGGTTGACTGGGGCTTAGGTGCGAGGGAAAAGATGAGGTAGTTAAAGGACAGAAGAGCCAGTGGTGCCGTTAAGCGGAGGCGCACAGCCGCTGGCTTAGAGGATGAGCTGTCAGGCCTTGAGTTGGAGGAAGAGGTAACCATATGCATGGCAGTGAACAGCTGGTAAGTACGGATTTAACTGTTTGTATTCAATAATTCCACATGTGAGTATCGAATAACATATATGTGTTTGCAGTTGGACCATGTTACGACAGCTCCTCAACTACCGAGAGATCCTCCTCATACGCACATTGATAGCTTCCCGTCAATAAGGATTTTATAGTTCTAATGGTTAATGTTCAACAATTCCATATCTATTTACATAGTAACATAGTAATTTCTGTCATTGCAGTTAAGGGAGGTGACCTAAGCACCTCAAGAACTGATCGGTCATGCTCAACCACACACTGGTAACGAGCCACTTGTAAGGATTTTGTAGTTCTAATAGTTAATGTTCAACAATTCCCTATCTATTTACATTGACCCACATTCATATATATCTTATTGCAGTTGACTGAATCCACAAGAGTCAATGACGGACAAGTGACGAAGCGTCAGTTGCGACAGTTCATGAACCGACATAAAAAGGAGATGTCGGTGCTGAAGGCTTCAATCCAGTCATTGACTCTGGCCCTACAGACGTTTGAGGATCGTGTCATCGCTCAAATTCTAGAAGGTCTGAAATCACAAGTATGAAATTCAATATTTGCACATATATTGGTTGTTTATGTTTAGTATGGTTAGTACTAATTTATAGGCATCGGTTTATGCTAACGATTTTCTCATTTCTCTCATTTTGTAGGGCGGAGCTTCATCTAAAGACGCTGGTGCCAACCACGACGATGCTACTGATGAAGGGCACCAAGATGAACCTAGTGCCGACGGAGATGATGCACTGGCAGCGGATGCTGATCCGGTGATCGATGCAGCTGCGGGAGGGGATGGGAACCTTGCAATAGTCGTGTATGAAGGGGACCATCTTCTTCATAGCACTCCTGAAGCTAGTAGCTCATGATTGTCGCCACCAGAGGGATCTACTGTCTAGGATCAGGTAGCATTAATTTCAGACCCTACTGAGCAGGCATGGGTGAGAATGGCAAGCAAGTACATTGCAAGCCTATACGTTGACCCCATGATGAGCCGTCGTGATCAAAAGAGTGCCATGGTTGAAGCGTACGAGGCCTTCAAGAAAGATGAGCATGCGAGGTAAGTTCATAAATAACATTGCTAATTTGGTTTTTTAATTAAACATTAATCCACCAAGGCTAAAGTTATTAATTCATTATGTTGCATATGCAGGTGTAACGTCGGGATCTTAGGGGATCAAGGTGCGAATTTTTTCATAACATTAGAGGATCCCAAAGAAGAAATGATAAGTGAACATATCGACGCATGCCTCAGCGTATTCGGTAAGCGGATGACAGGGCCAAAGTCGAAGCTGTACAAAGCTTGTGCATACGTGGTTAACACGATATTCTTCGTAAGTTTATTTTTCATGATTTTAAATTATTAAAATAGTAAGTTATTTATTGCATTAAGTGTAAGATAACGTATACATGCTTCACAAGACACCATCAATGTGCTACACATCCTAAACCCCACCGAAGATGCCCGGGCCAACATGGAAATTGCAGATGAGTTGCAGGGGTACGTGTAGGGTGAGAGGCCGACATACGGGAAAAGATGGAAAAATGTCGATTTCATCCTCGCACCTTGCAATGTTGGTGGCCATTAGGTGGTGGCGAAGATAGACTTGGGGAGGTGGATGATTAGGGTGGAGGACTTCGCAAGAACTTCAGAGATGCTAAGGATAACGGAGTTCGTGCTGCTCAAATGTCACCCCTTACGACATTGTTCCCAATCATATGCCGCCAAGCTGATTATTTCAACAAAACACGGTGGAGGGAACTAGATTTGACGCCAATGCGATTGGAGATCCATTTGCCCAAAGCTAAAGTGCATCGGCAGGATGATAGTGTCAGCTGCGGTATGTTCATGGTTGGGTACATTGATGATATGTTGCAATCGGAACCAATCAGAGTTAAGCAGAACATGATTGCAAATATGCGTCGAAAATACACTCTCGAAATTTTTTGCAACTGTTGTGAGAGCGAACCGTGAACATATTATCAGCCTGTGTCTGTACATCATTTTTTTTTGTTTATACAATTCATTTTCTTAATTTTGCTAATATTCATACAGTTTATACATAACTTTTGCATTACTTTTGCATAAATTACATTACGTTTTTATATTTTTTTCTCAAATTGTTTGGATATAGTAGGTAAATTTAAATTTGTATAATTATTTTGTTCAATGATCATTTTCATATATTTTAAAGGGCCCTGTGGGTGACATGTTGGCAGAATTGATCTCCATATTTTGAATAGGTTGTCATTTTTCTTTTGTTTTGATTAATTATCCACAGAAGGAATTTAAAATGCAACTTATGTTGAAGATTTACGGTGGTGACATGCCCAGACCGATGCAGACATGTTAATGACACGTCAAGTGCAGGCAGAGATGATGCTGCTGACACGCCAAGTGAATGGCGTGTCACCTGCACATTTGCATGCAATTGGGGTGTCAGCAGCATCATCTCTGCCTGCACTTGGCGTGTCACCAGCACGTCTGCCTGCACTTGGCATGTCACCAGCACGTCTGCATGCACTTGGCGTGTCACTACCATCTCTGCATGCACTTGGCGTGTCACCAGAACGTCTGCATGCACTTAGCATGTCACCACCATGTCTGAGTACACTTGGCATGTCACCAGCACGTCTGCATGCACTTGGCGTGTCACCATCATGTCACCCTTGTACATGCCATCCACCCACTAACCACCATGTCTTATCACAAGTTACAGAATTGGAACCCCACTAAAATTTAAAAAAAAAAATAATTATTTAATTTACTTAATTATTTAATTATTTACTTAATTACATAGTGGTGACAGGCCAAGTGCATGCATGCATGCTGGTGACACGCCAAGTGCAAGCAGACATGTTGGTGACACGACAAGTGCATGCATGCATGCTGGTGACATGACAAGTGCATGCAGATATGCTGGTGACATGCCAAGTGCACATAGACATGCTGGTGACACGACAAGTGCATGCAGACATGCTGGTGACACGTCAAATGCACATAGACATGATGGTGACACGACAAGTGCATGCAGACATGCTAGTTAAAAGCAAAGTGCAGGCAGTCTTATGTGGTCACACGCTGAATAGATGCATGGCATGTACCAACTCTGTGCAATGTTTCTAATCCGTCTTCTAATTTACAAAAAAAGTTTCACAAATTTATGTGTTGTAGCAATAAACCCAAAAACATACCTTGATGTCATCTCCGCAATAAGGTTTATTTTTCGAGGACAATATGGCCAAATGGCGAGAGATAGACCACGTCACTAAGACGATAGTGCTCAACAGAGAGTTGACAGAGCTCACATAGTTCAGAGAGTTGAGAGAGCTGATGATGATGGTGCTGAACACATAGTTGATACAGTTCAGAGAGTTGAGAGAGAAAGATGAGCGAGCACAAACAACTGAGCATTAATTTCTAATTTTTGGAAAATGACGGGAGGCAGATATCAGCAACTTAATTTGCCACAATGTTTTTTAAGGGCATTTTCGTCTACTCATGCTTCTTTTTGGGTAGAAACAGATAACTTTTTTTGGGTAGTTACTTTTGAAATCACCTTATAAGAAGAGTTATTTCTCACAATTTCCTCTTATTCTAATGTTTGGTTGGCAGCAATAATTTTAAGAATAATTAAGAAATAAGTGATAAATGAAAAAATATAATTTATTATAATATTTAATTTTTAAATTAAAAAATTATTATTTTAATAATTTATTAAAAATAGTAATAAAATTATTATTTAAATGTTTATATGATTATTTATTTCAATTTAGAAAATATTAATAATCTATATTTCATTTAAAATGTTAATAATTTATAATAAAAACATTAATTTTATTATTTTATTTTATTCTTTATTTTTAAAATATTTTATTATAAAATTTTAATTTAATTTTTAAGTTTAAAATATTAACTTTTTATAATTTATAATTAAAACTTAATCTTTTTATTTTTAAATTCATTTTAATTTAATAAGAGAAGAAGAGAGGTAGCTGGATAGAGAGAAAGAAATTAAAAACAATGAATAAATTGTATTTTATATACTATGGTAATTCTTAAAATTAATTAAGGGCATTTTTGTTCACTAAATTTTTTACTCTATTCCGTACCTCTTGACATAGCCAATACCATAGAAACCTTGGTAGTAGCTATTCCCCCATCTCCCTCAATGATTATTTTAAGAAATGGTCATTCCTTCCAACCCCAACCAAAGATGCTAATAGTCCCAAGATATTAAGACTTGATCCCTTAAGAATAAAACTTTACTAAAATGATTTTAGTAACTTACCTAATTTGAGTAGGAAACTTTTTGCACCAAAGGTTTTGAATTACTATTTTCAAATTATTTGCCTAATAATAGTTTAAACAAACATATAAGATCAATAATTTGAATTAAACATATGTTTTATTTCATTGTTTGATTATGGATGTATGGATGGTTATACGTAAATGATTATGAACTTAGGCCTATTGGATGTAAATGAATGTATAGTTATATTTTGATGGTATTTTTGAAATAGTTATATTTTACAGGTTTTTAAAATTCTCTTCTCATCTTACTCCTTTCAAATGTAATTCAAAATATTTTTTCTGAATTATGTAAAAGTTATATAGTTTATAAAAGATTAGATTAGGATATAATTTTATGTAAATCCTAAAGATAGAAGACAGAGGTGAAATGGAGAAACCAAGGGAGTTACAACCAAGATTTATGAAAACCTATGAATGCAATTACCTAAGATATGACCAACTCCTTTTCTTTTGATGGCTCGAGAAAACTAATTTAGATAAAAGTTCACAATCATCCAGTAGTAGTATGCATTAAATAGACTTATTTTATGCAATTTTTAAATGTTGTGCATGCATGATGATGAAATCAATAATATGAATATATTAAAACCTAATTTTTTTTTTAAATGCTGGAAGTTCTCGCAGGACCCAGCTATCCTGTATATATTTTATTAATAAGCGTGAAAGTAAAGTACAAAAGGGAGGGGGGCGTAAACCGTACCTCTAGAGTTACAAGAGATAGAGAAATATCGAGAAAAGTACCTAGGATGGAGTGTTTCATTTTATGACCAACTTTTTTACTATCGTCATAAAATTGAAACACTTCCATATTATAGGATTCAACTAGTAAAGGAAAAAGAAAAGTACAGAAATAAACAAGGAGTACTACTCCCTTACAAAGATTTAAAGTGAACATAAGGTAAATTAGCTCTATCTAATCTAAGGATACCTTTGAGCAGACCTTCAGCTTGTGTATAAGTCTGCAAGTTTTGGTGTGTATGGCCTTTGTTGGAGAGGTGGTCTGCTGCCTGATTGCCTTCTCTATAGATATGCGTGATCCGAAAAGCGAGTCCCCTCAAACATCTGCGAATAGAGGCAAGCAGGTACCTGATTCTAGAAGAACCCTGATATCCTTCTTTAATCATCTGTACAACCACTTTTGCATCCATTTCTATCCAAAGTCGGGTAACATTAAGCTCAATACACATGATTAACCCTCTATGGAGTGCCATGAGTTCAGCTTGTAGTGAGTTTTGCTGAACAAGATTTTCAGAAAAGCCAAAGATCATAGTACCTGTATGGTCTCGAAGAAATCCCCCTCCAACAGCATTTTGGAAGTTATGCTTGGAACTGCCATCGACATTCAACTTAAACCCACCTACCGATGGTTTATGCCAAGAGAAAAATTCTGGTGGTTTGGAGGATGTTTGTTGAAATTTTAACCCCCATGCTTGGCCGATCTATAAGTCTCCCCTCCATTGCCACTGTCTGAATTGCCTCCCATGAAAAAGTTGATGGATGAGTTTTAGAACTTTCCACACCACTCTGTTAGGATGCATGCCTAGATTCTTGTGTTTTGCATCGTTTCTTTCAACCCATAAGAACCAGAATATAAAAAGAGGCACTAGTGTGCGTATGTGCCCTTTTTTTGAGTAGTCGCCAGAGTAGAACCAAGCCCATAAGATTTGGGGAACATTTCGGGGGTGGACTATGTTGATTTGGAAATATCTCGAAAAATAAATCCAAACCTGCGTGGCAATCGGGCATTCCCACATGACATGTAAGATGGACTCCTCTGAATTGCAGTGTTGGCACTTGGAAGCTAACTGGAAGCCTTTGGTTTTCAGTCTCAAATCCACTGGGATCCAATCCTGTAACAGCCTCCATAAAAAGAAAGAGATAGTAAGGGGGATACTTTTATGCCAGGATAAGTTGAGAGCTGGATTTACTAGCTGGAGTCGACGAATACTCTCCCAAGCAAACTTATTGGTAAAATGCCCATCCGGAGTAAGTGCCCAATATATCCTATCTTCGCCGGCAGGATCGATCAGGATCTTCAGAATTTCCTCCACAACATCCTCTGCCAACACACTATTCAGCTTCTCCACATCCCATTTGTCAACCTCATAAAAAAATGAGACTTTCGTCATAGATGATGTGTATGATGGATACTGATTGACCAAGGGTTCTTCACCCATCCAGCAATCATGCCAAAAGAATAGGTCACCCTTACCGACTCGCCATCGGACATGTTGTTCTGTATTAGAGGAACTGGCTAGCATTCGTTTCCAGAGCTGAGAATCACGGAGTTTCGGTTGAACGTACCTCAGAATTTAGCCCACACAATATTTCATTCGCATAAAACGGGACCACATGCTGTTACCTGCTGCGAACCTCTACTAGAGTTTCATGCTAAAGGCCTTAAACACGTCACCTAATCCTCGGATGCCCAGTCCCCCCTCACTAGATAGAAGAGTAGCTTTATGCCAAGTGCCCCAATGAATATGTCTAGCACCTGATGAGCCACCCCACAAGAAATTGTTGAGCATTCTGTCAATTTTTTCGACTACACAAATAGGGGGTTTGAGGACCTGCAGGAGATAGATAGGAAGAGAAGACAAAACACTCCGCAAAACGTTATTCTTCCACCTGGGGATAATATTTTGTTGTCCCATCCTTCTATTCTTTTTTGAATCTTTTCCACCAGCTCATCGAACAACATCACCTTTTTTGGTCCTTTAAAGAGAGGTACCCCCAAGTATGTGATAGGCAGACATTTCAGAGTAAAATCGATGGTTTGGTGGATGATCTGTTTCCTTGTACTTGCCATAGTGCGATGAGTGATGAAGCAGCTTTTTGACTGGTTAATTCGTTGCCCAGAGATCTCTTCATATTCCTGCAAGAAAGATAAAATTTTCTGCAAGGAGGATTTTGCACCATTAGTGAAGCTAATAATATCGTCCGCAAAAGCCAAGTGGGTGACTGTCATGGAGCAATCAGAGAGATAGTGAAGGGATGGGTATCGAGCAAACAAGGCATTCAATCCTCGGGATAGATAATCCGCCGCCAGAATGAATAATAGGGGGAGATGGAGTCTCCCTGTCTGAGTCCCCTTTCTGACTTAAAATAACCCACAGTCCCGCCATTGATCAACAGAGAAAACCAGCAATTAGATATACAGCGATGAATCATATAAATCCACTGAGAATTAAATCCAAACTGTTGCAGCATTCTATAAAGGAAATCCCAGTCGAGCCGATCATATGCCTTCATCATATCCAGCTTAAGAGCTATATTTCCTCCTCTTGATTTTCTATCAATCTTTCCAATAAGTTCCTGTGCAAGAAGGATGTTGTCACTGATCAATCGTCCTCCTACGAAGCCACTCTGATTCTCTGTAATTATAGATGGTAGCACCTTTGCGAGTCGGTTGGCCAAAGTCTTAGTAATGATTTTGTTCAACACATTACAAAGACTTATTGGTCGAAAATCGCTCCACTGTGAGGCATTGTCAGTCTTAGGTAGTAGCACTATTGTTGTAGACGTGATTCCTCTCGGGAGATCCGCCCCATGGAAGAAATCAATCACTGCATCCAGGAGGTCATCGGCAACAATGTCCCAGCATTGTTGAGCATTCTATGAGGAGAATCCATCCGGGCCAGCAGCACTATCCTTATCGATATTAAAAACTACTTCTTTCAGTTCAGCTTTAGATGGCACTGCACAGAAACTCAGGTTGTCATTCTCAGAAATAATGGAAGGAATCAATGAGGCATCAAACCTGGTCATGTTACTCTGTTCCTTTTTCATAAGGGAGGAGAAGTAATCCACTGCAGAGAGCTTCACTGCCTCCGGATCCTCATTCCAACTGCCATCCGAGTTTTGAATTTTGAAAATACCACTTTTGATTCTTTTCTTCTTAACTCACATATGGAAAAACTTAGTGTTGCGCTCACCCTCCACCAGCCACTTTATACCAGATTTTTGCTTCCAGAACAATTCTTCCACGCTAAGATAATGATTGAGCTGAGCATAAGCTTTATTCATTGCTGCACGATTCTGAATTGACTGTTCTTGTTAGAAAACTAACTTGCAGTCTGCAGCCCTCTGTTCCGCTACTTTCAAGTTATGAAATATGTCTCCAAATACCTCTTTGTTCCATTGCTTAAGAGCTTGCTTCAAACGACGCTGTTTTACCCAGAAGACTTGTATGCCCGATCCAATAGTGGGAAGATTCCAATTCTGTGCCACGAAGTCTTTAAATCCATGATGAAGTACCCACGCATGCAAGAATCTAAAGGATGAAGGGGTTCTGTCCAGGTTTGTAAAGCAAGAAATAAGTAGAGGACAGTGATCTGACCCGTCCCTATTGAGATGCTGTATGCGCGTAGAGGTAAAGAATTCTGCCCAATGATGATTAAAAACCATTCTGTCCAACCTTTGAAACATTCGGTTGTTCGTCCAGGTGTATGGGTTCCCTTCAAAACCACCGTCCAATAAACCACAGTCAAGCAAAGCCGTAGCAAAATCTTCCATAGCGCCACCGTGCGGTATAGCACCGTTAAACCGTTCTCTTCTGTGAAGAATGACATTGAAGTCTCCCCCAACTATCCACGGTGTATGAATGTTAGCTGACAGGTTCCTTAAACAGTCCCACAGAGCAAATCTCTCTGACCTGGTGCACTTGGCATAAATGAAGGATGCTAACAGGGGAATTTTCACCCATGGCATGGTTAGGTTAACGTGAAGACATTGTGTGTGATCAAGGAGCACCTCACAATTCAGGTCAAAAGAATGAAACAGCCATATCTTCTAGGAGCAATTCATAAAAACTTTTTCAAACCCCAACTTTCTTCTTATGAATTCTGCTTTAGTAGCATCAACCATAGGCTCCAAAATTACCAAGATTTTTATTTTGTGCAGCAACTGTAATTTCTTAATCCTTCTTTGGGTAACAGCTTTAGAAATACCTCTCACATTCCAAATCAGTGCACTAATCATGACTTAGTTCTGCCTTCAAAGCTCACTGCGATGGAGTCCTAATCAGAGATTCCATCGTTTCCTTCCATATCCACTGCTTCCTCAGAAGCTAAGCTGAGAATTTTCCAATTGAAGCTGGAGTATCTGAGTGTCTCCTGTATCTCACTCGTGGGTGAACTTCCAATTCTGCGGGGTTGTTTTCTGGAGAAGGAGGAATATCACTAAACTCTTTGTTATACATGTATTTGCCTGAAGCAGACTCTTAGGTAGGAGGGATATCTTCTTGGTCTTCCATTCTTCCTCGTGTGCATGCTTCTGTTGGGTTGCTCTGAATTTGCCTACCAGCTCCCCCGGTCTGGGATGCTCCTTGTTAGGGTGCTGGGTTATAATCCCCACTGCCTTCAGCCAATTCTTCAAGCTCCTGCTGATCCCCCGACTTATTTTCTTGAGTTTGTAGGCCACTCCCATGCGACATAGCCCTTCCTCTCTCCAAACTAACCTTCAAAAAAATTTTATTTTTTCCATTTGTTTGTGCTTGCGTACTGTTTTGGACCAATGTCCCATCCCCTTTTGCAGTCTCGACTGGAATTGGATCCCTCCCCAGCCCACATGAAATCTGTTGGACCTTCCTATGCATATGATCCGTTGATCCCTCCAGAGGTGCCTTAAAAAAATTTTTATTCTTCTCACTGATATTTGATTGCGTAAATTGTTGGCCCAGCGTCCCATCACACAGTGTCATTTCTGCTGGAGTCATATCCGTCCTCGGCCCACACACGTTACGTTGACCCCTCCCATGCAATTGAGCCGTTGGGCTTTCCAAAGGTGGCTTGAGAAAAGTTTTATTTTTATCCCCCATGCAATCTTGTGAGGACCCATCCACTATTGTCCCATCATCTGTGACAGGCCTTGGTGGGCCCCTGTTACCGGGCAAAGAGAGGGAGTGCCTTGCGGTTTGCTGATCAACCGCCGGGCCTATTGATGTGTCACATCCTGCAGGTGCTGTCTCCATAGCTTTCGGCTCCGACTCAAAGCTATTTTTTAATGATTCTGGTTCTTTTTCCTGCAGGCATGGTTCTGTTACACTGTGGGTAAGCTTTTGCAGGTTATGGGTACCTTTTTTCATTGTCTTGCTTCCCTGCTTTGCTTTACCAGCTCGATTATCAGATTCTCTGTGTCGTGCAGGAGTCTTTGCTTCCTTGTCCACGTCAGATGCTGTCTCGTCCACTGGGTAGCAGTCAAGGGGCCTCGTAACGGGCTGCACATCCTCTCCATGCCTGTTGTCTGCCACTCGAGCGGGCAGCTGTTGTTTGTTTTTTCCTTTTCTTTTGCTTCGTTCTTTTTCTCTTTGCCCTCTCGGTATTGTGCATTGTGTATGGTTCCCTTTGCCTGCTTCACGTGCTTCACTCCGCTCTGTCTCTCTTGCATGCTGCAAGACCTCGACTGGCTGTGCTTCTGCTGGTGTCATTGAGGCGTCAACGTCAACTGTGGCTGGTACTATGACCAAGGGTTCCCGGTCAGAAGAGACAATACTCGGGCCTTTGCCCGCTTCATTCAAACTTGGCTCTTCTACCCGTGCTGGCAGCTTCTGGTACTTTGCATTATTTTTATCATTTCTATCGCAAACAAAGGCCGAATGGCCACACCCCCTTTCTGCATGGCTTTCTTTTTTTCCATCTTCGTGTAAGGTTCCCTGCTCATCGTCTCTCGAGGTTTGAAGCTTTGCTGAAAAATTTACGTCCGTTCCCGTTTCTTTCGGATCTCCGTTATTGTGCCGGTTCTCCACTTCTTTCCGTTTCCCGTCTGCCACCTCCGGGTTCGCGACGTTCTGGACATCTGTTTGGTCTGGGTGCTCGGTAACCACATGAACTGGTGCAGTTCCTTGGGTGACCTTAGCAGTGTTTGTTTCATTTCCCATGGTAGTGTCGGTAATTGCAACGAGCTCGGGGGCAGCTGTGATTTTTCGAGTGGGCATGTGCTTATTCCCATGCCTTTGTTTTGCATGCATTTCTGGTTCTTCCTCCTCCTCTAAAGTACCAAAGCTGTTCGATAGTTGAACCATTGCCTTACCTGACTCATGGCCTTCAACTTCTCTCCCTGTTGCATCTTTCGCTCCACTTTTTTCTGGTCGTCTGACCTGCTGCCAGTGTGTGCTTTGTTTTAGCTATGCTGGCAATATTTGTTCTTTCCCTTTGTCTTTTTTTTGCTTCAGCTCTATTTCTTTTTTCCGTATCTCTCTGTTGTCTTCTCTCTGTGATTCCTGAGACTTCAAAGGATTGGTTAACCTATTTCCAAGCACCTAACACATTGAGACCGAGTGTCCTACATGACAACAATGTTCACAGTACGCTGGCATCCTAGAAAATTCCACTCATTGCATAAAACCTCCAGTGACCATCCCTGTTGCACGATCCTTCACTACAATCCATACCTCTTCTAACGGATCCTTTCTACAATCAAACTCAACACACACCCGTGCAATGCTTGGCCGAGAACCCATAGCAGTGGCTTCATCTATATACAATGGTTTCCCAACTGTTTTGGCTATTAGGAGTAGTGCTGATTTTTCAAAAAGGTGAGCTTTTAGGTTAGGAAAAGAGATCCAAACCGGAACAATAGGAGATTCTTTTTCCGCTTCAAAGTTTGGACTCCATTTGAATACCCGCATCTTCTGATTCGCAATGAACCATTGTTGCCTGACCCGTATCCTGTTAAAGTCCTGCTCATTGGATAAGTGGATCATGACATGTTTGTAGTCTAGCCACCCGATGGAATACGCACCTGTGAGGCCTATTCCTTTGAAGGCTTGTCGGATATCTTGGAGTTTTGGCATTCGACTGAACTTCCCAACGAGAGAGTGCTTGAATAGCTGGGCAAGGGACTGGATCTCATCTTCAAAGAAGGTTGCTGCTGGGCGATCTTTGTAGACTGTTGGTTCTCTTGAGGAAGGGATCAAGGATGGTGAGTTTCCTGCTGCTATGGTAAGGAAAGATTTTTTGAGGGCACGTGGGGACAGTGGTGGCTGTGTTTTCTCTTCTGCTGCTTCTGGGAATCCTTGGGGAACTTGCTGGTTCGCAAGTTTTTCTGCAGAGTGGTTTTGGGTGGATTCCGGTGGCCTTTGGGGTGGGAGGGCTGTCGGTAGGAGGTGGTTTGGTGGGTCTGGCGGCCGTCCACTAGCCATGCCATGTGGGGTGGGCAGTAGGGGGAACCCTTGGGAGTTGAGAGCGTTTTGCATTACTCTTTTCTTCAATGAATATATTAAAACCTAATTGTTAGTGTAGAAGTCTCAATAACAATATACCAATAGGGGGTGGATTAGTATTTATAAAAATTTCCTTAAAATATCTATTTATCAAAATCAAACCTTTTTCATCCAAAAATGTTTTTTAACACCAAAAACAAATTTCCAACAATAAATCACTAAGTATGAAAATAATGAATCAAAGTAAAATATTTTTCTTGAAATAAATGCTAGCTATGAAAAGTAAAGAAAAAATATTTTTCTAAAAGAAAAACAACAAATCAATAAAAATTTATTTTCCTAAGACAAGTATAAAAAATAAATAATAATGAGAAAACTAAAAAGAGACACAAACATTTACAGTGGTTTGATTTTTTCGATGCTTACATCCACTCCCTTGGTAATCAAAGAATTTCAATCCAATATCAAGGATACTTGTTTTTTATTGGAAAATAATAACCTTTACAAAATCCCAAGGGATTCTTACTTTTTCATAAGATTAAGCAATAACCTTGACAACGGTTCTTTACGGGATCAAGTGATAACCCACACAATCTACAAAAGATTCTTGTTTTTTAAATAGGTAGCAATAACCTTTAAAAAATAGCTTTTCAAGGTTAAGATAGGACTTTTACAAGATGTGTGCATAAAGGAATAATAGCAAGGATTTGCCTTATAAAGGTTAGATGCTAGAGATTTTAGCTTGGGTGTAGTGAGAGAAGAAATTTTAGCATGAGTAAAGTAAGGATTCAACTTTGAAAGCTTGATGGAAGACTAAAAAGATGCTAGTGAGTGAATATGAGCTTATGGGTAGTCTTTCTAAGGTTTGAAGCTTTGGTTCAAGTCTTCTTTATTTCAAAATGGCTTAAATGCATCTATTTATAGCTGAGGTAAGATTTTGAGCTGTTAGACACAAGTTTGAATCAAATTTGGCAGTTGTTGAAGCTTAATGGTTGACTATAATGCTCCTAGAGTCGATTATGTTCTTCAAATTTCTCAATAAAGGCTTCCATAGTCGAGTATAAGCTTTCTATAGTTGATCCACTTCCTGATAATGTGTGTTTTGCAATTTTGGCCTTCTATAGTCGACTACCACTCACTTAAGATTGACTTATGGCTGTGTGATCTTGACTTTTTCTGGCCTTTGACTTGTTAGGGTCAACTATACCTTTTTTATAGCCAAGTATGGCTATGTATAGTTGACTTTTTTTTTTATCTTTTGAATCGTCAAGGTCAACTATTCTTGGTTTAGGGTTGCCATGTTTATTCAAAACTTGATTTTCTTGATCTTTCTAAAATATGGTCAACTATAGACACTTTTGGGTTGACTATAACTTCATAATCTTCAAGTTTTACACTTTTTCGGCCTTTAGATCGACTTGAGCTTCACTAAGATGAATTCTTGACTTGTATCTTGAGGTTTCCTTAGCCTTTTGGTGCTTCTCTCCAGCTACTTTCTCATTACCTTGTACTTATATTCAAATAAACATTTCAAGGCATGTTTGCTCTTGATTTTTTAGCTAAAAATACATTATTTGAAAGCTTGTAAGATGTTTTCTAAGGATGCATGGCTTTTCAAACAATTTTGTAACCTTATAGGACTAAAAATGTAATTGGGACAATTTCAATACTTGACATTAAGTTCAAAAAGACATGTAATTTTTATTAAACCAAAACATGATGTACTTCAAGTTTAACATCAATAAACCAATATGCATACTTAAACCCCTCATAAATTTTATTAAGTACACGTTGAGAACATGGATTAGCTGCCTTCCATGTTTATTACAAAAATCAAAGTTCTTTTGTCATTAGTTTGTTGAGTCACTCAAGGTTGACTTTAACAAGAATATGTTTATGCTATGATAGTTGGTCGTACTTAACTAACTTATACGAATAGGATGAGTCACTCATGATCATATAATGTTAGAGGCAAGCATTAGATGAAACATATAGGATATGTTTTGACAAAGGATTGTCACCTAACAAATCTAGGCATCACTATCACGACCCGGAACTCCCATCGAGCCCGTGACAACCGCCGTAATGTTTCGATAGACATTCCTACCCCGAATGCCAACCGAAACCTCGCAAGGCTTTTACATTTGCTTTCCACTTCCCCTGTGAGTATTAGTTACTAAAATCATGTTTTAAAAAGATATGGACCATTTTCAATTCAAAAACAGTCAAAAAAAAATTTCCACTACACAGGGGTATTTTGGTAATTTTTCTCAAAAATTTTGAAATTAGATAAAAATACGACATACAAGTAATAAACATTCATTTCATATGTAAAAACAAATTTAGTTCTCTAAATCATCAGTTTGAAGTGAAATTTTAGCGACTTAAGCTAAATAAAAATAATAAATAAAATATTCCTTTTTCTTATAAAGTAATTTTTATAAAACAATCCGTAAATAATTTTTGTAACGTGAAAGCAAAATAAATTCTTACATACAGTGGCACACGCAGCCAAGTATTCAAAATATTTCACAATGACATGTGGGCCCCAAATAGACAAATACGTACCAGAAGGTAAACCTTCGAATTTTAAGAATGAAAGTCCATAAGTAGATCCTCAATGAAATGGACTATTTACCGACTATCTTGAGCCTGAAATGGGTGGAAAGGAGGGTGGTGAGATTATATAATCTCAGTGAGAAAACAAATACCACCTAAATAATCTAAAGCCAAGTAATAGGAGACAATCAAAATATCCCATCATAATACATGTTTCATAACTTGAAGATTCATCCCAACCTATGTAAACAATTGTATTTCATTAGATTTTCAACAAGGCTTATGACTTTCTCATAAATTTGGCTCTTGCCATCATTCATACTAGGGGATACCTTATACGGGGCATCCGATCGAGTCTGCCAAGGTTGTTACCAAATCATATTCACATAAAACATATTTTTATGTTTAAAACACAACCATTCCTTGGCGTTAGTAGAGTTCACCCTCACGTGGTGGTTCGGAGTGACGTGAACTCTAATCATACCTTAGGAGATACCCTACGCGCTTCTCCAACCGAGGGAAAAATATACCCAGATTTCGTGCCCCTCCTAAAGGCTAGTCCACGGAACCCGCCACTACAATGACCATCCTATAACCCACCAATTCAATAAAAGTAGTGTTATGCCTAAGTCCTCATCACTTGACTTACTCTTTCCACGCCTAATGGCGGTGTGACAGGTCTCCTGCAAGACCTCATCGCCAAGCTTCAAACCCCAGACTCACACAAATACCAATTCAATAGCATGACATGGCAGTTATTTTACTACACAGCCTATCAAGGCAAAACAACAGTTCATATATTTTCAACACAATTTCTAATCCAACCATTCATGCCCACATTATCATAAGTCATTCAATTAAAATCATAATTTACAACACAGCAAGTAGTCTCCAATTACTCTATTTTTAAAGCCATCATTCAATTTATAAAATCATTTTTTAATCACATTTTACTCTTAAAATATAAAGATTTACCATTTAAACTCGTTTTCCATAAAATCACAAAAACACATTAAAATTTACTATAGATAATCAAGATGATGATAAGGTTACTCACAATATCAGGAGTTCAAAATACTCCTATTCTTGGTCTTCTGACACAATGTCTTTACCCTTATTAGAGGGCTCACCACCTATCCACAATACATGACACATAATTCAATATATTGTGTCATACCGTTATAAATCTATTTCAAGCTCTATATGAATGCATGAGGTTGTTCGGATTATCGTCTAAATACGATGTTCAATATAAGTTCAATTGTGTACTTAAATAAAACGGTATTGGCCTAATTCGATCTATCACCTGATTAATTGGCCAATACGTCCAATTCAACTACAAATAATTCCATTTCTCTGCCAATATTCCAAACCATTAAACACAATTTAAATAACTTGAAATATGGCAAAATCATCTTCACATTTTCTCTTAGAAAATTTGGCCTTGGTGAGTGCACAAATACTATGGTTTTTCATGCTTAATTCTCACACCATAAATCATCAATTCCTAACCAAATCACTTGAAATAAAATCAAATCCACCATCAATATTCCACATGGGAAATTCGGCCATGAAGGGTTATGTGAGAACATAAATTTTTCTTACTTGTTTTCATTGCAAACATGATAATTTAACTAAAAACACTAAAATACCTTAAAATCTACCTAAAACCATCATCAAATTCTCTCTCCTAGGGTTTGATCGGCACACTATCCTTCATGATATCTTGTGATTCAACCATGGAAAATGCAAAATAAAGCATGGGAAAGGTATATCATAAGCTAGATTAACAAATTTTACCTTTAATGGCTTGATTCCTTGAAAATCAATGAATTCCTCTTAAATTTCTTAGTTAGGGTTTTGTTCTTCTTCTTTTCTCTCTTTTTCCCTCTTTGGCCGACCAAGATAAATGAGTTGGGAGGTTGTATGTGCTAGTTTTTAAAGCTAATTATGAATGGATAAAAATTTGACATATGTCACCATTCTATTGGTTCATGTGTCATACTTACCCATTAAGCAATCTCTCTCCACCACTTAAATTCCATCAATTATCCATGATATAAAATGAAATTCATGTGCTAGATATGTGTTGGGTGGTGTAAAATTAAAATTTTGCCCTTGAGCGATAAAATGACTATTTTGCCCTTATGCTTGAAAAAATGCCGAAATTAAAATTCTTCACTTCTCAAACTCAAATTATGCTCTAAATAGTCAATCTTGGTTAAAAACCTCTTCCAACATTGAAATCTTAACCTCGTGTGGTAAAATGACCATTTTACCCTTAGGTCATGAAAATTCCAATTTGACTCTAAATTGATCCTCGAACTCTGAATCACCATATCATGTCATTCTGGGATTTTAAAATTTTCAATTTCATCTTAAAATCTCTATTTGAACTAGTTCGAGGCTTAATTCCACTTAATTATACCATTAGGTATAATACCTTCCTTTAGCGATTTTCGAGATACCCAAGTATGCAAACATCCTTTCTAATATATAAATGGCATAATAAATATATTGTAGAGTCGAGCTTGATAGCACTACCCCCTTTAAAATAAAATTTTGATCTCAAAATTTCAATTACTGAACTCAGAGAAAAGGTAGGGGTATTGTCTTCTCATCTGATGCTCGACTTTCAATGTTATATCCTCCATCTGAGAATTCATCCACAACACTTTAACCATTGGGATGCTTTTATTCATTCCTGTACGTATTCTCAATATTGGGGAAAGTTAATGGCTTCAATTATTTCCACACACTTCGTTAAATTGTAATCTAATATGTGTATATGCCTTATAATCCCATTGATGCTTCAAAGATTTATCTTGATCTTTGCATCTTATGCAATACCATAATTCCTAAGAGTTATCCTTTTTCCTCGATTATCTTTCATGCCTCAGCATTACCTTGTATCCTTCTTGCATTTCGACATTAATTTGTCACTTAAGACTTAAATTCATTTGAATCATGTATACCTCAAGCACTTTTGAATTTCAATTCCTACAATATATTAAGAAATTTTCATTATCTGACTTCATTATCAAAATTAACTTCAATCATCTTTTATTCCACTCTTTCATATGAACATAACATCATTCTCCTTTAGCCAATTTACAAATTGTACTTGAAATTACAAGACTTGAAACTAGTTCCTCCTCAAGTGCTTTTCAATGTCAATACGAACATCACTCTTAGTTTACAGCTTCCTTTAATAATCACATAATTTAATGCTTGCTTTCACAAGATCCATAATAGGACTTGTCTTGAGTATTTCCTTGGGGATACGTATCTTGAATTTATGTCTCACAACATGTGATCACTTAACCATAACTTAGCCGTTTGGTTGTTTAGCAAGTTTCAAAATCACACACCTTATACTCATCTCGTATAATTTATAATTCCTTCTCAAAGGTGTTTGAACATTCTTGAAACACTTAATCACTTATTTGCTCTTTCATACTCCAAGCATATCATTTCTATAAAGGCATGCACTTGCTCACCAAAATATTTAAACGCATGCTCAACTATTCATACTTCAATTTATCTCCAAAGGTTTCTAGCATGCCACATAGTTTGCTCATGTTGTTACTAATCCTTTTTTTTCAAAAAAGTCAAGAAAAGATTTGCAAATTCTTATAGCAATACTCTATATAAATTCATTGGCTATATCATTCTTGAAATCTTCATTCACACTTTCATCACTTGGTATTGACATCTCTTATCAATATCTCATACATTTATCTAACTTTTTACTCATTTCCTCTTTAGCCTTTAACAAGGTTTAATCTCTTGTCTCTTTATTTCTTAAGATTTGACTTTAGTCAATACATTATTCATCTTAACACTCCACGTGTTAATTTATCTTTATGTAGCCATCTAAAAAATTCTCTAACTTTTCCTTCTCTTATATGCCAATATATAAGGCAATAAAGAAATTTTTAAATTCACTCATCATCTTTATCTTAATACTTCCCCAATGCACTTAAGACTCCAAATAACGAAGCTTAGCATCAAAACCAATGACCATACTGCAACTCATGAGTCTCATCTTCAGGCCACTCACAATTTGCTCGTATTTTCTAGCCATAAGGGGTCCTTAACCAATTACATTTATAAAGTGGATAATTCACTTAATTATTACATCTCTTCCTTTTGCGATCATAAGATCAAAGTTGTCCTAAACTTAGGATGCAGAAGCTCTCTCTTAGAACATATCCAAACATCAACATTTTCTAAATTCCTTACTTTGGGGAGATCACTTTCAAGACTGATCATTCGCATCATAGGTCACACTTTGAACCAAATAGACTTTTAAATTGATCTTTCAAGCAATTCGTATATCAGTTTCAATTATAGACTAGATTCAACATTTCCAAGTCATTTAACCTCAAGCTGCCAATTCCACATCTAGTCCTTTAATCCCTTAGCTCCTCGCTATGCATAACAAAATTCAAGCCCATCCTTAGAACAAATTTATTTACTAACTTTTTACTTCATGACCACACATCAATTATGTGATCATTGATGCTGACTCTTGAGTTAATTCATGTGCTTATATCTATAAACCATAATAGATCCAATCAATTCTTGGAATCTCACAGTCGTTTAATTGAAATCAACACCAGCTCCCTCTAAGCTGTTATACATATTCAACACATATTCACATATAAAATGTTTTGAAATCCCAACACCACTTATGACCTTTGCATGTCATTAACGAGGAAGTAGATTACTAGGAACACGGGTTCTTATAGCCTCCTATTTATGTCTTATGCTCACATAAGATCTATAAGAAAAAACAGAACAAGTCTAAACAACTCCAAATTCTATATACAGACGCATGCAGTCTATTCAATCTAACCTAACTTAACTTGGGGCCACACTGACACTGTAATTTTCAAAACAACTTTAAACCAAAAGCTCTGATCTTTAAAACCAAAAGCTCTGATACCACCTTAATTGTCACGACCCAGAACTCCCATCGAGCCCGTGACAACCGTCGCGATGTCTCAATAGACATTCCTACCTCGAATGCCAACCGAAACCTCGCAAGGCTTTTACATCCGCTTTCCACTTCCCCTGTGAGTATTAGTTACTAAAATCATGTTTTAAAAAGATATGGATCATTTTCAATTCAAAAACAGTCAAAAAGAAATTTTCACTACACAGGGGTATTTTGGTCATTTTCTTAAAAATTTCGAAACTTGATAAAAACATGACATACAAGTAATAAACATTCATTTCATATGTAAAAACAAATTTAGTTGTCTAAATCATCAGTTTGAAGTGAAATTTTAGCTACTCAAGCTAAATAAAAATAATAAATAAAATATTCCTTTTTCTTATAAAGCAATTTTTATAAAACAATCCGTAAATAATTTTTGTAACGTGAAAGCAAAATAAATTCTTACATATAGTGGCACACGCAGCCAAGCATTCAAAATATTTCACAATGACATGTGGGCCCTATAATAGACAAATATGTACCAGAAAGTAAACCTTCAAATTTTAAAAATGTAAGTCCAGAAGTAGATCCTCAATGAAATGAACTATCTACTGACTATCCTGAGCCTGAAATGGGTGGAAAGGAGGGTGGTGAGATTATATAATCTCAATAAGTAAACAAATACCATCTAAATAATCTAAAGCCGAGTAATATGAGACAATCAAAATATCCCATCATAATACATGTTTCATAACTTGAAGATTTATCCCAACCCATGTAAACAATTGTATTTCATTAAATTTTCAACAAGGCTTATGACTTTTTCATAAATTTGACTTTTGCCATCATTCATACTCGGGGATACCTTGTACAGGACATCCGATCTAGTCCGCCGAGGCTGTTACCATATCATATTCACATAAAACATATTTTTACGTTTAAAACACAACCATTCCTTGGCGTTAGTGGAGTTCACCCTCACGTGGTGGTTCTGCGTGACATAAACTCTAATCATACCTTATGAGATACCCTACGCACCTCTCCAACCGAGGTAAAAATATACTCAAATTTCATGCCCCTCCTAAAGGCTAGTTCACGGAACCCGCCACTGCAGTGACCATCTTATAACCCACCAATTCAATAAAAGTAGTGTTATGCTTGGGTCCTCATCACTTGACTTACTCTTCTCGCGCCTAATGGCGGTGTGACAGGTCTCCTACAAGACCTCCTTGCCAAGCTTTGAACCCCAAACTCACACAAATACCAATTCAATAGCATGACATGGCAATTATTTTACTACACAGCCTATCAAGGCAAAACAACAGTTCATATATTTTCAGCACAATTTCCAATCCAACCATTCATGCCCACATTATCATAAGCCATTCAATTCAAATCATAATTTACAACACAGTAAGTGGTCTCCAATTACTCTATTTTCAAAGCCATCATTCAATTTATAAAATTATTTTTTAATCACATTTTACTTTTAAAACATAAAGATTTACCATTTAAACTCATTTTCCATAAAATCACAAAAACACATTAAAATTTACTTTAGATAATCAAGATGATGATAAGGTTACTCACAATATCAGGAGTTCGAAATACTCATATTCTTGGTCTTCTGACACAATGTCTTTACCCTTGTTAGAGGGCTCACCACCTATCCACAATACATGACACATAATTCAATATATTGTGTCATACCGTTATAAATCTATTTCAAGCTCTATATGAATGCATGAGGTTGTTCGGATTATCGTCTAAATACGGTGTTCAATATAAGTTCAATTGTGTACTTAAATAAAATGGTATTGGCCTAATTCGATCTATCACCCAATTAATTGGCCAATACGTCCAATTCAACTACAAACAATTCCATTTCTCTGCCAATATTCCAAACCATTAAACACAATTTAAATAACTTGAAATATGGCAAAATCATCCTCACATTTTCTCTTAGAAAATTTGGCCTTGGTGAGTGCACAAATACTATGGTTTTTCATGCTTAATTCTCACGCCATAAATCATCAATTCCTAACCAAATCACTTGAAATAAAATCAAATCCACCATCAATATTCTACATGGAAAATTCGGCCATGAAGGGTTATATGAGAACATAAATTTTTCTTACTTGTTTTCATTGCAAACATGATAATTTAACTAAAAACACTAAAATACCTTAAAATCTACCTAAAACCATCATCAAATTCTCTCTCCTAGGGTTTGATCAGCACACTATCCTTCATGATATCTTGTGATTCAACCATGGAAAATGCAAAATAAAGCATAGAAAAGGTAGATCACAAGCTAGATTAAGAAATTTTACCTTTAATGGCTTGATTCCTTGAAAATCAATGAATTCCTCTTAAATTTCTTAGCTAGGATTTTGTTCTTCTTCTTTTCTCTCTTTTTCCCTCTTTGGCCGACCAAGATAAATGAGTTGGGAGGGTTTATGTGCTAGTTTTTAAAGCCAATTATGAATGGATGAAAATTTGACACATGCCACCATTCCATTGGTCCATGTGTCATACTTACCCATTAAGCAATCTCTTTCCACCACTTAAATTCCATCAATTATCTATGATATAAAATGAAATTCATGTGCTGGACATGTGTTGGGTGGTGTAAAATTATAATTTTGCCCTTGAGCGATAAAATTATGTTCTAAATAGTCAATCTTGGTCAAAAACCTCTTCCAACATTCAAATCTTAACCTCGGGTGGCGAAATGACCATTTGACCCTTAGGTCATGAAAATTCCAATTTGACTCCAAATTGATCCTCGAACTCCGAATCACCATATTACGTCATTCTAGGATTTTAAAATTTTCAATTTCATCTTAAAATCTCTATTTGAACTAGTTCGAGGCTTAATTCCACTTAATTGTACCATTAGGTACAATACCGTCCTTTAGTGATTTTCGAGATACCCAAGTATGCAAATATCCTTTCTAATGTATAAATGGCATAATAAATATATTGTAGAGTCGGGCTTGACAATCATATTGTATATCATATTTGTTAAGTCACTCAAGGTTGTGGTATATTAAATGGGATCTTATCCCACTAAGAAATTAGGAATTTCTTGATTTAATAGTAAGGGATATTATTTTGAATAAAATAGTGGAGTAACCAATAAGATTATTGCCTTGACTTACTATTGTGCAAATGCTTAATATTTATATACATTCAATCTTTAAAATTTAGCTTGTAAAAAATGAGTAACAACTTATTACTTCAAAGCATAATAGATGTTAATACACTTATTAAACTAAACTTCTTGGATCGGTATCGCAATGTGAGAATAGTTCTAGAGCAAAAAAAAAAATCGTATGTCTTGGAAAATGTTGTTCTTTTAGTCCTTTCTAAGGACACCAACGATGAAGCTTGGGAAGCCTATCAAACTCAGAAAGATTATGATGATCTAGAAACATGTGTGATACTTGCTAGCATAACCCTTGAATAACAGAAAACTCATGAAAACATGGATGCTTAAACTATGATTTTGCTCTTAAAATAATTGTTTGATAAGCAAAGTCATATTGAAAAGTATGAGGCATCAAAAGAATTATTTCACAGTAAAATGGTAGAAGGTAGTTTTATTAGTGCTCATGGTTTAAAAATGCTTTGCTATATTGAAAAGCTAAGGTGTCTAGATGTTGTCATGAACCATGAACTTTATGTTGACCTAGTTTTTCAATCTTTACCAAACAACATTTCACGATGAACTTTTATATGAATAGATTGTAAGTTACCTTGCCCAAATTGTTGAATGTGCAAGACACAACTAACAAATCCATCAAGAAAGAAAAAAGTGTCATTGGTCCATTCATCTTTCAAATCAAAGAAAAAGCCAATGAGGAAGAAAAAAGGGAAAAAAGCAAAAGATATATTGCCAAGGCCAAAAAACCTATTGGTGATATTGAGAAGGACAAAAAGAAATATGATTGCCATCATTATGGTAAAAAAGGGCCATTGGAAAAGAACCATAAAGTTAATTTGGTTACTTTGAAGGAAAAAAAGCTTATGAAATCTTCTACTTAAAGTAAACTTAATGATTGAGCATATGCATCTACTGTAGGTATGAGAAACCTAACATAGCTCCCATTTATATGATAAATTACAAAGGCTAAGGAATAGTAGATAACAAAGATGATATCCTCTTTCAAATCGCATAACGTGTAAAGGTTGTTGCATGAAGTTGCAAGAGACCATATTCTTTAAGAATTCGGCTATTTAGTTTTGGGAACCATGAGGTTGTTTTCATATTAGTTGTTTTGAAACTTTATTTATATGTTGATGTTTTATGAAGTTTTCAATTTAGAATTACCCAAATACATGAAATGAAATAGCTTTAGAGATTTACCTTCTCTAGACTTCACAAGAAACCCAAAAATAATAGGCTCAAAAACATGTGAGCTTGGTCTGAGAATGAAGCCCACTAGTTGCAAACCATCAAGCCTTCAAAATGCACCATTTGGTGCTTGTTGTAATAGCTTTAGAATACCTCAAAAAATGACATCATTTTGGCAAACACCTAAACCCTAAGTCTAAAAGCCATCTTTTCTTTTTCTTTTCCATTTTCTTTCTTATTTTTTCTTTCTCTAGTTGTGGCTCCTCCACCTTCTTTCTAAAACCAAACCCTAAAACCTCTCCTTTTCTTCTCTCCCCCTTAGCTGAATCTTTACTAATAGCCTAGAAAAAATCTCTTTTTTCTCCCTTAAAACTTCCTTTGTCCCTTTCGATCAAAATCAAAAATAAAAAATGTCAAACCTTAAAATCTCCCCCCTAATTGTCCTACTTGTTTTCTTTTTTTTCTTTTTTTTGGTTGTTTTTGCTTCTTTGGTTTCTTTTTTTGTGTTTAGTTGTTGATTACGGCTAGGAATTTCTGTTGGTAGAGGTTATGATTTTTTTTTTTTGGTTCTAGGTTTTCAGAAAAAAAAAACATTTTTAGGGTTTCTGTTTTGGGTTTTTGACTGCTAGGGATATTTTTTTTTTAGGTTGGTTGCTAGATTTTTTTCTTTAGAAAATGGGGATTTTTTTTGTTGAAATCTAGCCTCTCTAGTTTTTCTTTCAATTCGACTATTTTTGAAATCTGAAATTTTGAGGGTTCTTAAAGAACCCGATTGTTCAAATTTTTAGACAATCAAAATGTGAAATTATGCTTCTTCTAAGCATGGTTTCATAGATAAGGGCTTCCAAGTTAAAGAAAATCTATGGAGGTGACCCCAATCTGACTCCCTGTGGGGCATTGAATGCTCTGTGCAAGAGTGTTTCCTGAAGTGTTGACTATGGAAGCCATGCGTCTTAGTTTATTTTCATTGTGATTTATTTATTTTATTTATTATTTATTTTTATTTTTATTTAGGAAAGAGAAATAGGTGTCTACAATTGCCCCTCTTTGTACATTATTGAAAATTAGGAATAGTGCGAAGATGTAGACATCGTATTCAACCTATCTTAAAGCAGCTTTGATTTAAGTAATTATAATTCCTAAACTTAATCTAGATTTGACCTATCTCAAAATAGGTTTAATTTAAAAAATCTCAGAATTCCTAGACTAAATTTAGGTTCGTCCTATCTTAAATAGGTCAGACTTAAAAACTGATATTTCTAGACTTGATTAGGTTCTATCCATATTAAAACAGGTTTAATTTAAAAATTGAAATTCTTAAACTTAATCTAGGTTCAACTTATATCAAAACAGATTCAACTTAAAAATTGAAATTCTAGACTTGATCTAAGTTCAACCTATATCAAAATAGGTTTAGTTTAAAAATTGAAATTCATAGATTTGACTTAGGCTCGACCTATATCAAAACAAGTTCAATTGAAAAAATCTTCGAATTCCTAGATTGAATCTAAGTTCGACCTATCTCAAAATAGATTCAATTTAAAATTGAAATCTTTAGACTTGATCTAGGTTCGACCTATATCAAAATAGATTCAAAGAATCTTAGAATTCCTAGATTGAATCTAAATTCGACCTATCTCAAAATAGATTCAATTTAAAATTGAAATTTTTAGACTTGGTTCAGGTTCGACCTATATCAAAACAGATTTGATTTAAAAATTGAAATTTTTAGATTTAACCTATGCTTTACCTATATAAAAACAAGTTTGATTTAAAAATTGAAATTCCTATGTTGGTCCCAAATATGAGTGCTAGAGGGGGGTGAATAGCACTAATTTGGCTCTTTAGCAAGATTAAGATCCAATCTTAAAACAAGGAAGGTAAAACAAGAAAGACAATAGACAAATGGTTTAGAGTGGTTCGGTCCAAGACCTACATCCACTAACTTGATTATCCAACCAAAGATTTTCAAACCCATCACTAAAACCAGTGGAATTCACAAGCTTTCACCAAGCTTTCACAATGACTTTTACAAAGCTTAGCCATAACCTTTATACTAGTTTTTCACAAGCTCAACTAAAACCCCAAAGTGCTTTTCCAAAGCTCAACCACAACATTTACACTAGTTTTTCACGACTCAACTAAAACCCCAAAGTAGTTTTTCCAAAGCTCAACCACAACCTACAACAATGGTTTTTCAAGGGCTTAACCAAAACCCAACACCTAACTTTTCAAGGCTAAGTTAGAACCTTCACTCTTTCAAGCAACCTAAGTTGAAACAACCACTTATAGTGAATCTCTCACTTTAAGAATACAAGAATAGAAGTAGAGAAAGTACCCATTGATCACACGATTGATCTAAGTGGTACACGGTTCAGTGCTGAATGCAAATACAAAAGATAGACGTTTGAGTACAGTGAAGAGTACAAGGAATTTCTAAGTTTTCTGCTCTTTCTTGGCTTGAATATGATGAAATCTCTCAATAATCTTGCAAAAGTTGATTCCTTGCCATTTAAAGATCCTTTTATAGTTGGAGAAGCAAGTTTGATGGTTGTTGGACCATTTTTTACCATTGGAAATAGGTTGAGGTAGGTTCTAGCCATTAATCTGTCTTGTAGTGGCCTGGTGTATGTTGCAGACAAAGAACTTTTAGTCAACTAACATTTATCCCTTGGTCGACTAAATTGGTTCTGTCTCAGTCATAGATTTGGCAGAGAACACTTAGTTGACTAACCTATTTTCTTGGTCGACTAAGTCAATTCTGTTTCTCACTGAACTTCAGCCTTCCACTTCTCTACTTTAAGTTTTGCCCAACTAATGATCTTCATTATTCAACCAGGGAGCTTCCTTTGTGTTGATCATTCTTATTCCTTATTCATATCAAATCTTTAAGTGCTCATTAGGAAGATTGAATTATTGTTTCTTTATGAGCTTTTATCTTGCACACTTAGGTAGAGATATTAGATACACAAAAATGGGAATGTTTTATAATCATCAAAAACTAATGAAGCCAACATCCTAGACTTGACTTTGGCTCAACCTATATCAAAACAGGTTCGATTTAAAAATTGAAATTCCTAGACTTAACTTAGGCTCAACTTATGTCAAAATATGTTCAATTTAAAAATTAAAATTTCTAGACTTAATCTAATTTTGACCTATTTCAAAATAGATTCGATTCAAAAATCTCTAATGCCAACTTAATTGGATTAACATCATTTTTAAACTCATATTAGTGTCAACTAAATTTGGCTTGGAATCTCTCATGTCAACTTAGTTAAGCTTAAATCCTTTATTCATTGGTTGTTTTATGAAAATGATAGACTCAAATCCTTCCATCAAAGTTTTACAACCTCAACACTTTAGGTTGGGTGAATTTTCACTTTTGAAGCTTGGAACATGCATTAATTTTTATTCTTGTTTTGAAAATGATCACGTGCATGTCTAAACATGTATGTATGATTGAAATGATAGAATGTGTTCATGTTTATGATTCATTAAGGTTCCTTGACCTTTTTTTTGCTTCATCCAACCTTTCCACTACAATTTCAATCATCTTTGTCTATGCCTTTCTTCATTGGTTGAAATTCTTAATTTCTCTTAAGCACACTTTCTTTTGATATTTGACCTTTTTTGATGTTGAGGTTCCCTTTTCTTTTTGCCTCATCATTAAGTTTTTTATTTAATAAAAAATGTAGTTTCTTGCTTAATTAATTCATTTCCTTACTACTCATCATTCATTTCCATGAAAATCATCATGTGAAATTATGTAATGGTGGAAAGCAGGGCTTGAAATAAAAAAAGGAATGAGAATTTCATATATATAAAAGTACAAATAACTCAAAAGAAGGAGAATTTACAAAGCAATCATTAGATCTTTCAAATAATGAACACTCAGACCATTTAGAGTAAACAATCTGATCCTCGAACTTCGAAAATTGTCCTTGATTGATGTCTTGAGCAAATCCGAAGGTTATGGATTCCATGAGTTTTCCTTGTTTTGCAAGGTTGACGAACTCCATCATTAATGTGTTTTTCACACTCTATTTTGTACTTCATCTGAACCGACATCTTCAGATCTTTATCCTAAATTCTCCTTTTGGTCTCAAGCTGCCCTTTGTGAGTTTTCAATGTGAACCACTTCCTTTGGATTCGAGTCACCCTTTTCGAATTTTCAACACAAATCCCTCTTTTTATTTTTTTACTTTTTTTGTCTCTTTTTTAGGCATAGTATTTCTTTACCGCATCTGGATTTATTGGATTAGGCAAGTCTTCTCCATCTATGTCAGTTAAAATTAATGTTCTTCCTTAAAAAGTTTTTTTCACCATATACGGTCTTTTTCAATTCAACGTTCGTTTTCCATGAGAATCATTTTGATTAAGGAGTATCCATTTGAGGACCAACTCCCCTTCTTGAAAATGCTTGGGATGAACCTTTTTCTCGTATGCTCGTATCATCCTTCGTTGGTATATTTGGCCATGGCAAAATGCTGCGAGTCTTTTTTCTTCAATCAAATTCAATTGTTCATAATGAGAGCAGATCCATTCAGCGTTTTCTAATTCTATCTTCCAATTCTGTCTCCAAATACAACAAGTCACACAAAATCTAACCATCAAAGTCCAAAACAATAACCTAAATACATGAAATGAAATGGCCTAAGAGATTTACCTTTTTTGGGCTTGACAAGAACCCTAGAAACAATAGGCTTAAAAACACGTGGGCTTAGTCTAAGAATGAGGCCCATCGGTTGCAACCACCTAGCCTTCAAAACGTATCATTTAGTGCTTATTGTAATAGCTTCAGAATAACCTAAAAAACGAGGTCGTTTTGGCACTAAAACACTTTAACTCTAAGTATAAAAGCCCTATTTTCTTCCTTTCTTTCATTTTCTCTCTTAGTTTTTCTCTTTCTAGCTGTAGCTCCTCCACCTTCTCCCTAAAACCAACCCTTATAACCTTTCCTTTCCCTCTTTCCCCTTAAGTCGAATCTCTACCACTAGCTTAGAAAAAACCTCTTTTTTCTCCACCAGAACTTTCTCTCTCCCTTTCGATCAAAAATCGAAAATAAAGAATGCTGAACCTTAAAACCTTCCCCCCGTTGTCTTACTTGTTTTCTTTTTTTTGGTTGTTTTTTTATTGTTTTTTCTTTTCTTTGGTTTTCTCTTTGTGTTTAGTTTTTTATTGTGGCTAGGAATTTCAGCTGGTAGAAACTAAGATTTTTTTTTTTGATTCTAGGTTTTTAGAAAATAAAAACGTTTTTACGGTTTTTGTTTTGGTTCTTGGCTACTAGGGATTTTTTTTTTAAATTGGTTGTTAGATTTTTTTTTTTTTTTAGAAAATGGGGATTTTTTTGTTGAAATCTGGCCTCTCTAGTTTTTCTTTCAATCCAACTTTCTTCAAAATCTAAAATTTTAAGGGTTCTTAAAGAAACCGATTGTCTAAATTTTTGGACAAGCAAAAGGTGAAATCATGCTCATTTTATTGATAAGGGCTTCTAAGTCAAAGAAAATTTGTGGAGGTGACCCAAATCTGGCTCCCCAAGAGGCATTGAATGCTCTGTACATGCTTGTTTCTTGAAGTGTTAACTATGAAGGCCTTGCATTTTAGTTTTTTTTTCGTTGTGATTTATTTATTTTATTTATTATTAATTATTATTTTTTATTTGAGAAAGAAAAATAGGTGTCTGGAAAAAGAACTGTACACAATATTGAATTGATAATCATTCTTAAACAAAAAATTTTTTGGCAAGCTTATGTGGATCTTAATGGATTTTCTTGGACACCATCCTGCCTCAAAATAAAATAATAAAAATATAAAAAGCTAAGTCTAATTTGTATTTGATCAAGAGTAAGCAGAAATAATGTAAAAAAAAAAAAACAACTGGAGTTGAATTTTGAAAACTAAACTAGTAAATTAGCTATAGTATTTCTATTATATAATATTGAATCCAATAATATGTATAACATTATGAAAATGTCCCTACATTATGTGAAATATCAAATAAGAAAAATTTTATCTATATAGGTAAACAACATGTTTATGGTAAATATTGTATAGTTATATATTTTTCATGATGGCATAAGTCATGATAAAATGATATGCCATACTTTCATCATAGTATAATAATTTTATTGTATTATAAGGATGAATTTATATAATAATATTAATATGATGATTCTAATAATGATATGCATGTATGTGACATACAATCTCTCTAGCACATACATATTTTAGTGTTTTATTTTATTTCATGTTTTATAATTTTGAGTAAATAGGGGAAAATGAAAGAAAAGAGTAATTGATATGTACATCTCTCTAACAATCAATCATTCTTAAGCCTTGTGTTTGTTTCCACATTGAAACCCTTTTTCTCTAAAACCACGCTCAAACCATTTTTCCAAAATCACAGCCAAACTCTACTTGCCACCATATATAGATCTTAGAAAAAAAATTAGTGGATTAATTTTTTTTTTTTTATCAAAAGACCAAAAAATCATAAAAAAAAAATCATCCACCATTATCTCGACCACCCACAATTACTAAGCCACTGTTAAAATTCAAATAGAAACAAACCCAGTTCATGGCGAAGCTTCACTAACAAAAACTGTGAGACCTCGATCTTTATAGACACGTAGCTAGAAGTGGACGCGATAACACGGACTAGGGGTAATTTTATCATTTTTGTAGTAAGCCCATAGAAGTAGGTTTTCAAACATTATTGAGCCTAAGTAGGCTTAAGGCATAAATGAATGATGAAAATAAGGACAAAATAATGAAAGGAATAGAAATAATGCTGATTTCCATAGTAAGGGCAAAATGGTCATTTTTCATCTTGAGTCAAAATTTTTAAGTTTTCATGAACTCGAGTATTTCTAAACTACTGTGGACTCTATCTTAGTGCCAAAAGAGTAAAAAGATTTCACAATGGATTGGAGGAAGACAAAGCCATCTTGTTAAGGCCTTTTTTGTAATTTAAATGAAATTTAGATAAGCTTTAGCTATAACTATCAACTTTCCAACAGCTTCTTCCCATTTTCTAGTAGCTTCTTCTTCTTCTTCCTCCTATCTCACATTTCTCTCATCCTCCATGAAAGTTTCTCTTAAAGCTTTCATCACCCTCTCAACTTAACCTTAAATTTCATGCTTTCACACATCTTGTTATAGGGTTTTTCATACTATTTTACTCTTTCACCTTAAAAACCCTCAAAAATCTTACTCTCATACTTTCTCTCACTAGCTAGGTATTTTGGAGAGAGAAAGAAAGACTCTTTATAATAGCTTGAAAGCTCTTAGAAAGGAATTCCAATATAAAGCTACCAATGTGAGTAATGAATTGAGTTGATTTTTAAGTGTTGTGAATGGCTGGTGATTAAACTTGTGAGTGTTTTGTAGTTAAGGTTGTTTATTCATTTTAGAGTGATTAGGATAGTGAAAATAGATAGCCACTTAATGACAATTGGGAGCTAGTTAGGAGATAGCTTTTAGAATTTATAGTTATGTGAATTAAGTTAATTGTGATGCTATTGTGACGCTAGGTTCCAACGAAGCCCCACCTCCCCATTTGGACCGTTAGAGGAAGTTAGAGTTGGGTAAAGATTTAACAAATACCAGTGAGTGAACTTGCATTAAATCGTTTTGGGATAAATGCATCTATGTTGACTGAATTACTTAAAACATTTTAATAGTTGTATCTTCAAAACCTGCATGAGAAGAAGCCCTTATGAAACAATTTTATGCTGTGAGATGTATATTATAATGAAACTATGTGTTCTGATATTAAATGGATATACATATGTTATGTTGTGAATGACAATGTTGTGTAAAAAATATAACCACGTGTGTGCGATGTGGAAGGGCACATACCGGTAATGGTGGTGATTCCAGCTATATGCAGTGTGAGAGTGCACATGAGTTGATGATCGGTGGGGGATTCCAGTCGTGTGCGGTGTGGGAGTGCACATGAGCTGATGACTAATGGTGGTCTATATCTAGCTATGTGCGATGTGGGAAGGCACATGAGCTGAGGACCGTTGGGTGTAGACATGTTTGTATATGTATAAATATATGCCATAAAGATGATCATATACACAATGCAATTGTTTATATTTGATATGAAAAGCTTGTGAAAATAACATGTGATTATATTGAATGTTGAAAAATTGATTATTGCTAATGTGTTCAAATTGATTTTCGATGTGGTTAAGATGGATTTTCTGTATATAGCAGTAAAATGGCCTTTTTGTTACAAAAGGAAACTTTTTCTTAGTTGTCAGGATTCTGGCTATAGCCAAAATGATTCTTGCTACAGTTAGAAACTCTCAGACTTGCAAGGTCAGCCCTTGTTTTGTTTCTTGCTACAGTGAGGAATTTGGCTGCAGCGAAAATGGATTCTCGCTGTAACTAGAAACTCTTGGGCGGTGGTGTAATACTGTCACTTTGACAAAGATTTTGACCACATTTCGATCAGAACTGGGCAAAGTGGTAAACATCAAAGTTGTAGCCGAACCTCTTAGCTTTCTAATGACCTAAAAATCATGTCAATTGGACTTTTGTAGTAATATATATGCTTGAAAAAACAAAATATATGCAAACCAAGAACGCCTTTCACTGCAATGAGAAATGTGTTATCACGTTGCTACCTTGCTTGGTTCTAATATAATTTTTCTTTCACTACTTTATCTTCATGATTGAGCATGGGCTTTTGCAACACTAAGAGTTTACTAATCAATGTTTGAAATAAAGGGTTTTGGTAAGAAATTAAACTAAATTGCATTGTTTTCAAAATAAGTGCATTATGATTTTCAATTTTTCCTTATCAATTGTTTGTTCCCTTCTTATATTCACTCACTGAGTTTATACTCAATTTTTTAAATTACATGTTTTTAGATTCGTAGACAATTGGAACCTAGCTTAAAGAGTCCACTCGTGTGCACTCTTGGTAGGTATCTTGGCATTCAGTAGCCATAACCTCACCAAAGTCGCTCTGCTGGTCGTCATAAGTCCAGTTCATGAGTACATGTATATTAGCTGTAAATTGCTAAGCTTTAATTTGTAAACAATGGATGTATAGATTTGATTGATGATGCCATTATGAGATGGCAATGAATGACCTTATCTTGGAATCATACCAATGTACATATTGGGTGTCCATGTTATGCTACAGAAGCACATTTAGTTGCAAATTATAAATCGTGGTCTAGTAATAGTAATGTATAATTGATGGAATAGTATATAGGATTGTGTAAAGAGGCTTGCTTGGACCTAGTAGGCTACGCCTATTAGGCCCTTGCGCTAGTCATGGCCTAAAAATTTGAGTCATGACAAACTTGGTATTAGACCCCGAGGTTGTCTAGGTCCTAGGATTTCCTTTTGTGATCCAGCGGAGTGTCGGGTTTTTATATGAAAACTTGGATTGTGAATTATGAACCGCGTCACATTTTGCAACTAAGAAACTGCATAGATTCTCTATTCTAGAAACCACATTTTCTATTGGATATAATTATGAAATGTGTTTAATAACAAGTGTTTGCTCTTGTCTAGGTAAGAATGTGGCCTAAGACAAGAGCAGCCTTGAGAAGGATAGGGGAGCAAGATGCTCCTGATGAGATTATAAGTAGGACACGAGCTTCCACTTCTAGGGGATGAGGTAGATGTGGTAGGATTCTTAGGTCAGTAAGGGTGGATACGCCTGTAAGTAGACATGAGAAGAGACAGTTTGCAAACAAGGCAAATAGACACATAATTGGGGGCATCACCATTGAGGACTTGGTGGCAAGCCTACAGAGAGTTAATCAGGTTGTAAAGATGATGGCAACCCATATGGATGATATACAAAAGATAGTGGAAGGGAGACCTACAGTACAAGAATCCCTTTGCTCTCAAGTACAGTCCGATCGCCAACATCATGAGGTTTAGAGGGATCACATAGAGGTTTTACTCCTTGACTTTCTGAAGCTTAATCTTCCATCATTTATCAGGTCGGATGCATCGGAGAAACCTCAAGTTTTCTTGGACAATATGGAGAAAATTTATGATGCTTTGGGGTGCTCTACCACTAAATCGGTTGAGTTAACCGCGTTTCACTTAGAGGATGTGGCACAAGAATAGTACGGCTCCTTGCATAGATTTAGGTCGATAAGTGCAGCACCGTTGACTCGGAGTGAGTTTAGCATAACTTTCTTGAATCGATTCTTACCAATCAGTGTGCGACTTGCAAGAGCTAGGGAGTTTAAGGCATTAGTACAGACCTCAAGTATGACGGTGTCGAAATATGACATCAAATTCATGCAGTTGTCTCGGTATGCGCCCTACCTAGTTTCTACTAAGGAAATAAAGATTCAGAGATTTGTGGACTGGCTAGTAGAGCCATTGTTTAGGGTTATGGCATCCCAAGATTTTGATACCTATTTCGCAGCCGTGGATTATGCCCACCGGATCGAGATGAGGACCAATGAGAGTAGGGCTACTAGGGATAGAGTCAAAAGGGCTAAGACAAAAGGATATCAAGGTCGTAGAGACTTCAGTAGTGGTATTTCATCTTCTAGTCATCAAGGCCCATAGAGGGACTTACGGATACCCCAACAGGGGAGTGGCTCGTCTGATGCTAGTGTTAAGTTGAGACAGAAAACCTTTGGTGTTGTAAGACAGCAAGATTCAAGGCAGGATGGCCAGGTTATCAATCGTTGTGCTAATTGTGGAATATGACATACAGGATGATGTTTCCATCCTATGGGAGTTTGTTATGGGTGTGGTCAACCTGGACATTTGCAGAAAAGTTACCCAATAGCTTATCAATCACAAGGTTTTGCTCAAAACTTTACTCAACTAGTTTCTTCTTATAATACCTCGTACTTTGATATGGAGGCTAATTAAGCTTATTGGATATCAATTGAGGTTAATTATAATGTTTAAAAGTGATGAAAAGTGAAAAGAATATTTTAAGATAAAATATTTCGTACGCGAGAAAATAATAATAACATAATAATATTTTTATCAGGGAAGAATTTGTGAGAAAAAAATTGATTCTGAAGTGAATTGAGGAATAATAAGGTATTTTGGGTACTAAAAAGACAAGTGAAAATTTTTGAAATAAAATAATATTTTTTAGTATTAAAATATTAATATTTTATTCAATGTCAAAATTTTTTATGAAGAAGGAGTATATGGTTAATCTAAGTAGGAGAAAGGAAGAATGAGAAAATTTTAGAGAAAAATGAAGTTAGTGGGGCCGACACGTTGTTATTAAATAATGACAATGCAGGTAAATAAATATTTTAAATATTATGGGGACACCGCGTTAGAGTACAAACTTTATATTTCATTTGTACATGTGTAATAAAAGATAATAGAAGAAAATTAGAATTAAAAAAGTGTTGGAAGGACTAAATTAAAAAGGGAAGAAACTTGAAGGGTAAAATGGTAATTTTACCATTAGTTTGGTCAAAGCTTCCAAAAAAAGCTTTGACTCTAATTTTTTTCCAGCAAAGACCATCTTTATCCTCTCCCACTAGATTTTTGTTCTTCCTCCTCTCCATCCCATGCCATTTTGGTTCCACCACCAAGAAAAATCCATTTTTCTTCATTTCTTTTCCTTGTTTTCATCTTATTTCCTTTCTTTTCTTACTTTTTTCTTTTTCAAGCTTCTTGAGCACTAAATTTACAGCCTTTAACCCCAATTTCCAGCATCTTTAAAACCCTAGGAAAGGAAAAGGAAAAAAGAGAGAAATGAAGAAAAGCTTGGTTTTGTAATTCAAGCAAGCAAAGGTAAGAATTTTTGTGTTTTAAGTTCATGGTTGATTGAATCCTTGGAAAAATAATGTGTAAATCATTTTATGGTAGCTATGGTGATAATAGGTGTTAGGAAATTATGAATTTTGTTGGGTGAAATTCAAGCTAAAACCAAATGGTAAGCTTTATGCTATAATTTGAAGCCTATGATTGGTTTACTGTGGTGAGAACGATTATATGCAATATATAGTGTTATTGTGATGTCATAGGTATGGTTGGAAGTCAATTATATTAATTGAAAGTTTGGAAAAGAAATGAGTTGTGTGGATATATATGTTGTTAGGAAAAGCATAAAAAGGTTATGGATGTTGATGCGTATGAATGAATATTGATGTTATGCTTGGTGGCAACATATAAATGAGAATAGTTTTACATGTAAACTTAGAAAGTGTTTAATGGAAGTAAATTTGTAGTTGCTGCCATATATTAGGTAATTGTTGTGGAAATGGTGGGTAAATTCGATAAACATCCATAGACAAGATTAATATATGTGTTAGAGTTATAAATAAATTGTCTATACCTATAATCCAAAGAATTTCGCAAGTAAAGGCTAAAGGCAACTTTGGTAAAAAAAAAAATTATGTCAAGATGTAAGTTAGTTGAATAAGGATTCATGACAGAAGGAAAAAGAGAAGTAGCAATGATGTACACTAAAGGTATTGCATTTGTATTATTGCTAGGAAGTGCAAAGGTAAAGTTAGAGTACGGTAATGGTGTTAGGGAAAAGAACGAGCAACTGGCAAGTAAGAATAGCTAGACACACCTCCAAATAAACAATGATGTAATATCCCGCTATCGTAAGGTAAGTGAACTTGCATTTCAAAATGTTTTGGGAAGTGCCTACATGTTTAAGTAAATTATTTGAAAGTTCAATTGCTTTTGCTTTAAAAATATACTTAGGAAACAAGCCCTTGATGAAATGTTTCTATCTTATGAAACGTACAATATGAATAGTTCCTATGTTACCATACTGTATTGATATGTATATTATGCATTGGATGTTCTTTTTGTGTGATGATGATGACCCAGCTATGTGCGAGTAAAGAGTGCACATGAGCCGATGATGACCTAGCTATGTGCGAGTAAGGAGTGCACATAAGCTGATGATGACCCGACTATGTGCGAGTGGGGAATGTACATGAGCCGATGATGACCCAGCTATGTACGAGCAGGGAGTACACATGAGCTGATGACATTAAAATATGTGAGTAGGGAGTGCATATGACGATGAATGAAGTGGAGTGATGTACTTGTTTATATATGTTTACATATATATATGTGATAGCAAGTTTATGATTATAATGTGATTGTTTGATTGTGAATGTTGAGTTTCCTAAATGTTTTAGACAATCAAAAGACAACATGACATCGAGTTTTATTTATGATATATAAATTGCATTGTTTTAAAGATGAGTGCATCATGTTTTCGAAAAATTCTCCATATCATTTGCTTGTTCCCTTCCTATATTCACTCACTGAGTTTATACTCACGTTTCTTTTTAAACTTCATATTTTAGGTTTTCTAAGTTAAAAGTGATTGGATCCTAGTACAAGGTGTTCCTCCCTATTCATCACTTGGTAGGTTTGACATGACACCAAATGTTAGAAATCGTGCCCAGAGTCACTCCACTGACGATCAAGGTCCAATTATGTGTACATGAATACTTTATGTGAATGTTGAGATTTATTTGTTAATCTATATATGTATATAATGGTTGATGATGCCATTATAAAAGCATGATTGGGTTTTGCGAATTGTTTTCGAAGGAACTATATTTGAACATTATGAAATTTTGGATTTTAAAGAAACGTAGATTAAAGTATAAGATTCTATAAATAGGCTTGCTTGGGCTTAGTGGGTTGAGCCCATTAGGCCCTTGTGTCGGTCATGTCCCAGGAATTGGGCTGTGACACATCTGTTCCTTCAATAGCCGTCTCGTTTGATCAAGAGCCCAGTGGATTGAGGGGTAGAAGTGCTGATGCTTCCTCTCAAAATAGGCCATCTGGGCTTAGATGTTAGAGTTCTGTCGGTAAAGGCCACGCACGGGTGTACGCTCTAACACCGCAGGAGGCCCAAAAGTCTAATGCAGTGGTCTCAAATACTCTTTTAATTTGTGATATGAATGCTCAGGTATTGTTTAACCCTAGGTCTACCCACTCATTTGTCTCTCCATGCTTTGCACATCGGTTGGGTAAAGATTGTGTTAGGAGAAAAGAACAATTAGTGGTGTATACTCCTTTAAAGAAAGTATTTGTGGCAGAATGGGAATATAAGTCTTATATAGTTTGAGTTAAGGACAAGGACACTTTGGTAAATCTAGTGGTGTTAGACACCTTAGATTTTGATTTGATATTAAGAATGGATTGGCTATCGCCTTGCCATGCTAGTGTGGATTGTTATCATAAATTGGTTAGGTTTGATTTCCCAATAGAGCCATTATTTAGCATCCAAAGAGATAAGAGCAATGCTCCAACCAATTTGATATCAGTCATGTTTACTAGAAGGCTATTAAGATAGGGTTGTCAAGGTCACTTAGCTGTTGTGAGGGATACCCAAGCAAAGGTTGAAGATATAAGCCAAGTATTAGTAGTGAATGAGTTTATAGATGTATTTCCTGAAGAACTACCAGGTTTGCCTCTCGAGCGAGAGATCGAATTTTGCATAGATTTGATTCTCGACACTAGACCTATATCCATACCCCCATATCGAATGGCACCAGCGGAACTTAAGGAGTTTAAAGATTAGTTGGAAAATCTGTTAGATAAAGGCTTTATCTGCCTTAGTGTCTCGCCATGGGGAGCACCGATGCTATTTGTAAAGAAGAAAGATGGGTCGTTTAGATTGTGTATTGACTACCGATAACTTAATAAAGTGATAGTGAAGAATAAGTACCCTCTTCTAAAGATAGATGATTTATTTGACCAACTACAAGGAGCATGATGTTTCTCCAAGATAGATCTACGATTTGGGCACCATCAATTGAGGATCCGGAATGAGGATGTGCCAAAGACTGCATTTCGAACTAGATATAGGCACTATGAGTTCTTGGTTATGTCATTTGGGCTTACGAATGCCCCTGTGGCCTTTATGGATTTGATGAATCATGTGTTCAAATCATATTTAGACAAGTTTGTGGTGGTGTTTATTGATGACATTTTGATCTATTCGAGGAGTAGAAAGGAGCACAAGCAGCATCTTAAGATTATGCTCCAAACTTTTAGAAAACATCGATTGTGTGCCAAGTTCTCCAAGTGCGAGTTTTGGCTCGAAAGTGTTTGATTCTTAAGTCATGTGATTTCCAATGATTGGGTACAAGTCGATCCAAAGAAAATTGAGGTAGTGGAAAAGTGGCCAAAGCCAACATCAATTATAGAAATTAGGAGCTTTTTGGGGTTGGCTGACTATTATCGTCTCTTTGTGAAGGATTTCTCCAAAATAGCCATTCCTCTGACTAAGCTGACACATAAAGATACAAAATTTGTGTGGTCGGATGCTTATGAGGATAGTTTTAAGAAACTTAAGGCTTGTCTCACCACAGTTCCAATATTAAGTCTACCATAAGGCACAAGGGGTTATACAGTATTTGTGATGCATTACGAGTTGGTTTAGGGTGTGTATTAATGCAACATGGGAAGGTGATTGTATATGCATCGAGACAACTAAAAAAGCATGAGCAAAATTACCCCACACACAATTTGGAAATGGCAGCAATCATGTTAGCCTTAAAGATTTGGAGACATTACTTGTATGGTAAGACTTGCAAGATATATACGGACCACAAAAGTCTAAAATATATATTTCAACAAAGGGATCTTAACTTGTGGCAACATAGGTGGATGGAGTTATTAAAGGATTTTGACTGCATTATTCTCTATCATCTCGGTAAAGTGAGTCGAAAATCGATAGGGAGCTTGGCACATATCTTTACAGATAGAAAATCCTTGATTCGAGAAATACATGGCTTGGGATACATAGGGGTGCATTTGGAAATTTCAAAGACAAATGCATTGCTAGCACATTTTAGAGTAAGGCTTATTTTAATGGATCGAATTAAAGAAGCACAAAGTAAAGATGAGTACGTAGCTAAGGCCTTAGAAAACCCCCAAAGATGGAAAAAAGAGATGTTTACTAAAGGCATAGATGGAATATTAAGGTATGGAACCAGACTTTATGTGTCTGATAGTGATGGATTAAGGAGAGAAATATTAGATGAGGCGCATATGGTAGCCTACGTGGTACACCTGAGGGTTACAAAGATGTATCAAGATTTGAGGAAGGTATACTGGTGGGAAAGACTTAAGAAAGATGTAGCTAAGTTAATTTCTAAGTGTCTGGTTTGTCAGCAAGTTAAAGCAAACCACCAAAGACCTACAGGGTTACTGTAACCATTACCGGTGCCAAAATAAAAATGGGAGCATATTGCAATGGACTTTGTAACGATTTTTCCCCTGACTAGTAGAAGTTACGATTCAATTTAGATTATAGTAGACTGATTGACGAAGTCAGCTTATTTTCTTCTGGTCAATACTACTTACTAGGTTGCCCAGTATGCTCTAGTTTATGTGGATGAGATAGTTCGATTGCACGGTATTCCCATTTCTATAACATCTGACCGAGGGACACAATTCACCAGTAGGTTTTGGGGAAAATTGCAAGAAGTTATAGGCACTAAGTTGGATTTTAGTACGGCTTTCCACCCTTAGACTGATGGACAGTCTGAACGAACGATATAGATGTTAGAAGATATGTTGAGGGCATGTGTAAAAGACCTTGGGGTCTGGTAGGGTCAATATTTACCCTTGGTGGAGTTTGCTTACAACAATAGCTTCCAAGCTAGCATCCAAAATGGCATTGTTTAAAGTATTATATGGACAGAATGTAGGTCACCCATTGGATGGCTAGAAGTGGGAGAAAGGAGACTCTTAGGGCCTGAGTTGGTGTAGGACACCACCGAGAATATACGTATGATTTGATAGAGGATGTTATCAGCAGAAAGTAGATAGAAATCATATGTTGATAACAGACGGAAAGACTTGGAGTTTCAAGTGAGAGATCACGTGTTTTTGAAGGTCTCACCAACGAAAGGGGTAATGAGGTTTAGCAAGAAAAGAAAATTAAGTCCTCAGTATATAGGACCTCTTGAGATCTTGGAAAAGGTTGGAGCAGTAGCATATCGTTTGGCACTACCACCAGACCTTTTAAACATTCACCCCATATTTCACATGTTGATGCTTAGGAAATATAACCCAGACCCCTCACATGTAATACGATATGAGACCATCTAGTTGAAAAATGATTTGACCTATGAAGAACAACCAATGGCTATCCTTGATAGGCAAGTCAAAAAGCTCCGTTTTAAGGAGGTAGCCTCAATGAAAGTGTTATGACGAAACCATACAAGTGAAGAGGTAACATGGGAAGCCAATGAGGAGATGCAAACAAAGTATCCGCATGTGAGGCCTAGACCTCTATAGACCCATAGATAGAATGCTTGCATACTTGAAACACCTAGAAAAAATTGTCAAAGGTCGGTATTGTACCAAGTGGTACAATTAAGTTGAATTAAGCCTCGAACTAGTCCAAATAAAGATTTTAAGATGAAATTGAGAATTTTAAAACCCTAGAATGACTCAGTATGGTGATTTGGAGTTCGAGGATCGATTTGGAGTCAAATTGAAATTTTCACTTCGTAGAGGTAAAATGGTCATTTTGCCACCCGAGGTCAAGATTGGAATGTTGGATGAAACTTTTTATTAAGATTGATCATTTGGAGTATGATTTGAGGTTTGGATGTGAAAAATCTTAATTTTGATATTTTTTCGAGCATAAGAGGTAAAATAGTCATTTTGCCACCCTAAGGGCAAAATTGTAATTTTGTATTCCCAACACTTGTCAAGTCCATAAATTTCAGCCATTAGCATTTTTTATCATGGATAATTGAAGGATTTTATGTGGTGGAGAATGAAGGCTTAATTATTAAGTTTGAAAAAAATGGACCAATGATATGGAGACAAGTGTCAAGGTTGATTATTTTATTAATTTCCTTATAAAATCAGCCCATAACCCTCCCACACTCATTCATATGGTCTGCCAAAGAGAGAAAAAGAAAGAAAAGAAGAAGAACAAAACCCTAGTTAGCAAAATTCAAGGGAAAAGTGTGAAATTTCAAGGAATTAAGTGACAAAAGGTAAGATTTTTCAATTCTAGCTTGTGATCTACATTACCCATGCATTCTTTTTCAATTTTCATGGTAGAATCACAAGATTTCATAATGAATCTCTTGCTGGCCGAATATATAGAGAGAGGTTTTGATTGTTGATTTGGTTAGATTTCAATATATGTTAGTGTTTTTAGTTAGTTCGTTATGTTTAGAAAGAAAATAAGTGAGAAAAATTGCACGTTCAATACCCACCCTTCATGGCTGAACCTTACATGTGGAGTATTGATGGTGGATTGATTTTATTTCAAGTGAATTGGATGAGAATGAATGATTTGTGATATAAAAATTCAGCTTGAAAAATTTTAGTGTTAGTAAGTCCACCATGGTTGAATATTTCAAAATAGAATGTAAAGGTAATTTTGTCACATTTCATGTTAATTGACTAGCATGTGATGAATTAGAAGTATTGGAAGAGAAATGGAGTTAATTGGAATTAAATTGGACGTATTGGCCAATTAATCGGGTGACAGATTGAATTAGGTCAATACTGTATTTAGATAGTTACCCAAGGATTTTCATCCCATTTCAACATTCATATAGAGTTTAAATTAGTTTTAATAGGATTTAGCACAAATGTAGTAATTGTTTGATTGTGCAATATGTTTATGTGGTGAATCCTCTGATAAGGGCAAAAAAATTATACTCGAGGATTAGTAGTCGAAGTACCCGAATTCGACTCTTGAAAATTGTGAGTGAACTTGCATTTCAAAATTTGTTTTGGGAATGTGAATGTATTTGAACAAAATGTTGGAATGATTTTATCCAACTTTTCTTTAAAAAGAACGAGTACTATGGGAACAAGCCTTTAGTGAAATATTTTTGTGATATGGAACATGATTGTGATGAATATATGTGCCTCTATATGATGCCAATATATATTGCTAAGAAATTGTTGTGAAATTGATGTAATTGTGCATGTGCGGAGTGGGTAGTGCATATGTCGGTAATGATGTGTGGAGTGGGCAGTGCACATGTCGGTTGAATGACAATGTGGTGATAATTACGACCGTGCATGTGCGGAGTGAGTAGTGCAATGCTAGTAATGATGTGCGAGTAGGGAGTGCACCAGAGTTGAGCAAAGTGGGGATGACGATATGTAATGCCCATGATTCTTGGGAACTCTCACGCGTGAACTGTGGCGAAGCATGACACTCCGTCTATGGGCTTGTAGGGATGGAGATACGTAACGCCTACGAGTGCTCTGATAGGTATCTTTTTTTACCACCAAGGACAGTGAAGACTTGGCGGTTTATGTAATTGCACGTGATTTTATATATATATGCGTGATATTGTGTGCATGATGGAAACATGTGATTGTATGGTATGTGAACATTGAGAACTCTCTCTCATGGCAAATTGACTTGAATTGAGGAAAAAGGGTTTTAACATGAAACCCTCGTATGGTTGAGTGAAACCCTTGTTCCATGACGATTTGTGATAAATCGTCAATTTTGCTATCTTGCTAGAATGGTTGATGTAATTTCATGGTTGCTTTGTCATGAATGTTTAATAATTCAGGGTTTAGTGGAAGGGGTTTAATATTGATTTGATGTAAATTGTCTTGTTTCCAAATAAATGTATCATGCTTCTCAACTTCCTGATTATTACTGCTTGTTTCCTTCTAACGTTCGCTCACTGAGTTTTGTATTCACTGTTTTAGAAATTCATATTTTTAGATCAGGGGACTGTTGGATCCTAGGTCGAGGAGTCCCCGTAATTTATCTCCTGGGTAGGTGCTTGGTATTCAATAGCTTCCTTTTTTCTGTTGTTCTCCGCTAGAAGTCACAGGTCCTTTTGCTCTGTGAATATGTTCATGCAATGTAAATTACTAAGATACATGTCTTGAACAGTACATGTATATTGTTATCGATAATGGCATCTTGATTTGGCTATGTTCACACTCGGTGAAATATGTGTGGATGCATTAGTTGATAAAAACGTTAAGCAATGTAAATGGATAGGCTTGCTTGGGCTTGGTGAGCTATGCTCATTGGGCCGATGCGTCGATCATGGCCCGAAAATTTGGGTCGTGACACCGCACCTCTTTAATACATAAAGGTACACTATCTTATAGTTCGATTTCAATTCGAGGATCGAATTTCTTTTAGTGGGGGAGAATGTGAGACCTCGATCTTTATAGACACGTAGCTAGAAGTGGACGCGATAACACATATTAAAGGTAATTTCGTCATTTCCTTAGTAAACCCCTAGAAGTAGGTTTTCAAACATTATTAAGGTCTAAGTAGGCCTAAGGCATAAATGAATGATGAAAATAAAGACAAAATAACGAAAGGAATAGAAATAATGTTGATTTCCATAGTATGGGCAAAATGGTCATTTTTTATCTCGAGTCAAAATTTTAAAGTTTTCATGAACTCGAGTATTTCTAGACTATTGTGGACTCTATTTTAGTGCTAAAAAAGTAAAAAGATTTCACAATGGTTTAAAGGAAGACAAAGCCATCTTGTTGAGGGTATTTTTATAATTTAAATGAAATTTAGATAAGCTTTAACTATAAATATCAAGTTTCCAGTAGCTTCTTTCCATTTTCTAGTAGCTTTTTCTTTTTTTTCCTCCTATCTCACGTTTCTCTCATCCTCCATGATATCAAATAGGTTGGAGCATTTCTCCTATCTCATTGGATGTTAAATGGTGGCTCTTCTAGGAAATCAAATCTAACCAATTTATGATAACAATCCACACTAGCATGGCAAGGCGATAGCCAATCCATTCCCAATATCACATCAAAATCTAATGTGTCTAACACCACTAGATTTACCAAAGTGTCCTTGTCCTTGACTCGAACTACACAGGACTTATATTCATATTCTGTCATAAATACTTCCTTTAAATGAGTAAACACCACTAATTGTTCTTCTCTCCTAACATTATCTTTACCCAACAGATGTGTAAAGTATGGAAAGACAAAAAAGTGGGTAGACCCAGGGTCAAACAATACTCGAGCATTCATATCATAAATAAAAAGAGTACTGAGACCACTGCATTAGACGTCTGGGCCTCCTGCAGTGTTAAGTGTACACCCTTGCATGGCCTCTATTGGCATAACTCTAACGTCCAAACGCAGATGACCTACTCTGAGAGGAAGCAACAGCACCTTTACCTCTTGATCCACTGGGCCTTTGATCAAACAAGACGGCTATTGAAAAGCAGATGAAACTAGCTGAGTAGAGTTATGAGCAAAACTTTGTGATTGATGAGCCATTGGGCAACTCCTCTGCAGATGTCCAAGTTGACCACACTTATAACAAACTCCCACAGAACGGAAACATCATCATGTATGTCGTATTCCATAATTAACGCAACGATTGATAGCTTGGCCACCCTGTTTGAATCTTGCTATCTTACAACACTAAAGGTTTTCTGTCCCAACCTAACACTAGCATCAGATGAGCCACTCCCTTGTTGGGGTATGCGCAAGTCCCTCTATGGGCCTTGACGACTAGAAGATGAAATACCACTACTGAAGTCTCTACGACCCTGATATCCTTCTATCTTGGCCCCTTTGACTCTGTCCCTAGCAGCCCTACTCTCATTAGTCCTCATCTTGATTTGCTGGGCACAATCCATGGTTACGAAATATGTATCAAAATCTCGAGATGCCATAGCCATAAACAATGGCTCTTCTAGCCTGTCCATAAATCTCTGAATGTTCATTTCTTTAGTGGAAACTAGGTAGGGCGCATACCAAGACAACTATGTGAATTTGATGTCATATTCCGACACCATCATACTTAAGGTCTATACTAATGCCTCAAACTCCCTAGCTCTTGCATGTCGCACACTAATTGGTAGGAATCAGTTCAAGAAAGTCGTGCTTAACTCATTCTAAGTCAACGGCGTTGCACTTATCGGCCTACCTTTACGTAAGGAGTCGTACCATCCTTGTGCCACATTCTTTAAGCGAAATGCGACTAACTCAACCGATCTAGTGCTAGAGCACCCCAAAGCATCACAAATTTTCTCCATACTATCCAAGAAAACTTAAGGTTTCTCCGATGCATCCGACCAGGTAAATGACAAAGGATTAAACTTCAGAAAGTCAATGAGTGAAACCTCTATATGAGCCCTCTCAACCTCAAGATGTTGGCTATTGGCTTATCCTTGGGAGCTAAGGGATTCTTGTATTGTAGGTCTCCCTTTCGCTATTCTCTGTATATCATCCATACGGGTTGCCATCATCTCTACAACCCAATTAACTCCCTGTAGGCCTGTCGCCAAGTTCTTAATCGTGATGCCCCCAATTGGGTGTCTATTTGCCTCGCATACAAATTGTCTCTCCTCGTGTCTACTTACAAGCGTATCTACCTTCATTAACCTAAGGGTTATACCACGTCTACCTCGCCCCCTAGAAGTGGAAGCTCGTGTCCTGCCTATCATCTCATCAGGAGCATCCTGCTCCCTCGTCCTTCTCGAGGTGACTCGTGCTTAGGCAGCATTCTTACCTAGACAAAAGCAAACACTTGTTATTAAACACATTTCATAATTATATTCAAGAGAAAATGTGGTTTCTAGAATAGGGAATCTATGCAGTTTCTTAGTTGTAAAATGTGTCGCGGTTCACAATTCACAACCGAAGTTTCCACATAAAGACCTAACACTCCGTTGGACCACAAAAGGAAATCCTAGGACCTAGGCAACTTAGGGCTCCAATACCAAGTTTGTCACGACTCAAATTTTTGGGCCATAACTAGCACAAGGGCTCAATGGGCGTATAGCCCACTAGGTCCAAGCAAGCCTCTTACATAATCCTGTATACTATTCCATCAATTATACATTACTGTTACTAGACCACGATTTATAATTCACAACTAAATGTGCTTCTATAGCATAACATGGACACCCAATATGTACATTGGTATGATTCCAAGATAAGGTCATTCATTGCCATCTCATAATGGCATCATCAATCCAATTTATACATGCATTGTTTACAAATTAAAGCTTAGCAATTTACAACTAATATACATGTACTCATGAACGGGACTTATGATGACCAACGAAGCAACTTTGGTGAGGTTACAACTACCGAATACCAAGATATATACCAAGGGTGCACACGAGTAAACTCTTCAAGCTAGGTTCCAACTGTCTACAAATCTGAAAACATGCAATTTAAAAGAGTGAGTATAAACTCAATGAGTGAACATAAAAAGGGAACAAACAATTGATAAGGAAAAATTGAAAATCTTGACGCACTTGTTTTGAAAACAATGCAATTTAGTTTAATTTCTTACCAAAACCCTTTATTTCAAACATTGATTAGTAAACTCTTAGTGTTGCAAAAGCCCATGCTCAATCATGAAGATAAATGAGTGAAAGAAAAATTATATTAGAACCAAGCTAAGTAGCAATGTGACAGCACATTTCTCACTGTAGTGAAAGGCATTCTCGATTTGCATATATTTTGGTTATTCAATCATATCTCTCACTACAGAAGTCTAATTGATATGATTTTTAGGTCATTAGAAAGATAAGTGGCTAGGCTACAACTTCTATGTTTACCACTTTGCCCAGTTCTGATCGAAAAGTGGTCAAAATCTTTTTCAAAGTGACAGCATTACACTACCACTCGAGAGTTTTTGGTTACAGTGAGAATCCATTTTTGCATTCTCACTATAGTGAGAAATAGAACCGGGGCTGACCTTGCAAGTTTGAGAGTTTCTGGTTGTAGTAAGAATCATTCTGGCTGCAGCTAGAATCTTGACAACTAAGGAAAAGTTTCCTTTCGTAACAAAAAGGCCATTTTGCTACTATATACAGAAAATATGTCTCAACCACATCGAAAATCAATTTGAATACATTAACAATAATCAATTTTTCAACATTCAATATAATCATATGTTCTTTTCACAATCTTTTCATATCAAATATAAACAATTGCATTCTATATTTGATCATCTCTATGGCATATATATATATATATACATATACAAACATGTCTATACCCAATAATCCTCATCTCATGTGCCTTCCCACACCGCACATAGCTGGATATAGACCACCATCAGTCATCAGCTCATGTGCATTCCTACACCGCACACGGCTAGAATCCCCCACCGGTCATCAACTCATGTGCACTCTCACATCGCACATAGTTGGAATCACCACCATTACTAGTATGTGCCCTCCCACACCGCACACACACGGTTATATTTGTTACATAACATTGTCATTCACAACATAACATATCTAATCAAAACTTATTCAAACCTAATCCGATTTGAAAGTGTAAAAAACAAAACCCCATACTTAATCAAAAAAATCAACCAACCATTCTCATCAAATCACAAAAGACCAAACATATCTCAACCCAAAATGTTACAAAATCGGACATGCCATATGTTGACCAATTAACCATGCTCGGGGATAATTTTATAGTCCAACCCAGAATTTTACAAAATTGGACATGTCATGTGTCAATCAATTAACCTTACTTAAGGATAATGTTAATAAACCAAAAAGAGTAAGGAAGGATATGGAACCATTGAGAAGAAAAGACTTAAAGCTATTACGCAAAAAGTGCAAAAACCAAAAAGGAAAATAAAGGATCTGAAAACAGGAGAAGAAAAGACGTAAATGCCATGTTAATTTTTTGAAAATCCTAAATTAACCTCTTATAAAGAAAAAAGTTGAAAAAATACCAAACATGTCCTAGATCGACAAGGAGCCTTCCCGAGGCTTTTTTGCCTAGTACCACATGGACAATAATAGAGCCCTAGTGGGGCTTCATTTTTTATATATAGTTGTAGATTATCTTAATTAGTTCTAGCCAAAGATGTACAATAGGGTGTACATTGGGTATAAAGTGAACCACAAAAGGACAAATATATGATAGATAAAAGATAAATCACCTTAACTGATGTAAGGCAGATATCCCATTGTTCTTGATATAACTTAGCTTAATCAAATCTTTGACCAAAGTTGAATAAATATTCAAAAATAAGGTTTCAAATTTCATTAATGAGTTAAGAAGATTGCCAAATCTAAAATGATAAATACAAACATAGAATAGACACTACACCATATTCTATGTCTTATTAGGGATATTGGATGATGAAGTATTAAATTACATTGATAGATTGAGCACTAAAAGGTTAAGTCGAATCTCTTTAACCTTTCTTAATATTTAGGTAGTTATGACACATTGCTAGATGTCAATATTATTTATAAATATGAATTAATCAATTATGGAATTCATGATGAATGGAAATTGTTTAATTCATTTAATTCTTATTGGACTAGGATTATAGTGTATATTTATTATCAACATATTAAGAATTTAATAAGTCACACACATTAATGATTTCAACGTTAGAATGAAAAATTGGGGATTGAGTTAGACTTAATTGGTGAAGTATGGACTTTGAGACTTAATTGAATGAGTTCAACTTGTCAAGGTAATTCCTAGTAAGATTAAGATTAACTTATTTCCTTATAAATAAATTACTTATACAACCTTTTACAGGCATAAGATAAATATTATTGAGCTATAAAACCTCGAGAGGCAATTGAGAATTGTGATGAGAGATTTCAGCAATCACAAGTCTTCCCTAACCTTGACAGTTGTCAACATTGAGTGGCTTTCTCTAAGAATCAATTTTTGGAACTCTTATATTTGGGAATTAATAGTTTTTCTCTTTTTTTTTTCCTCTTCCTGTTTTGGTTTTTAGTTTTCCTTGGGAAATGAGAAACCTTCATTGCCTCCTTTTATCTAGCACAAAGCTTAACAGCAAAAGCAAACCTTAAATCACTCTTAGTGCATGTTTGGCCTGGTTTTTTTTCAGTTTATCTACCTCTTAAAAGCAAAAGTCAGGCTAAACATAAATTTTGAAAAGCTCTTTAAAAAATAGTTTTTTTTAAAGAGTAAAATTTTTAAAAAAAGAGCTTCAAAAAAAGCTTCTATGATGAGCTTTTTCTTCTCTTCTTTTAAAAATATAAGAAAATTTGTTATTTTTATTTCAAAAATATCCTTATCTATTAAAAATAATTACAATATTATCTTTTAAAAAAAAACCTTTTAAGATAATTTTAACCAAAATTATAACTTATATAAAAAAATTATAAAAAAAATTTACCAAACAACTTTAACTTAATTTTAAAAACTATTATTTTTCATAAAAGCTTCAAAATAGCTTTTAAGCTAGAAAAAAGCCAAGCCAAACAGCCTCTTAGTGTTATTCCACTTGTAGTCTTTTTGGATCACTATTAGATGCTAGACACTTAAACAGTTTGAGATTTGCTGACAACTTAAGCTTTATAGGGAGAAAATAATGAGATACCTCTTGATTTCAACATCAAAGGCTTTAATTAAGGTATTAAATCTTCTGTCAACTAGTTAGGATTTATCTATATTAAACAACCAATGTAGATTTTACTAGTGAGAAAAGTTTTAAATTTTCACTGTGCATGTAAACTGATTTGCATGGCTTTTCCCAAAATGGTGCACAGAAGATCTAAAAACCCTAAATATTGTAGTCTTCTGATTTTGACATCCAAGGTTCAGAGATATAAAAACCTTCTCTCTTATATAGGTTTTTTATATTAAACAACCAAAAATTGATCTTACTAACAAGAAAAGTTTCAAATTCCAACTGTATTTAGCAATTTGATTGCATGGCTTTTCCTAACATAATTTTTATTTATATTTTAAAATAAGTAAATCAACTCAAAATGTATTTCCATTGAAATTACTATTTTATTGTATTTAATTTTGTTCTATAACATAAAAAATTATATAAAAGAAGCTCAATTGGTTAAACCGTGATTTTAAAAAAGAAAAGGTGGGCCAAGTAATTAGGTTAGACATAAAAATTATAGAAATTAGAGAAGGTCTGACAACATTTCGAGAAGAGCGGCTAAAGCAATGATTTTGTCAATAAACATGATTATTTTATATTGTACTTTAATTATAAATAATATTTATACATGTAAAATAAAAAAAATTAAAAATGTTATATTTATTAATAGAGTTGAAGATTATAAGTCATATACTGAAAAAATAATTAGTTTTATTTAAATTCTAACCATATTCTTTAATAATATATATTTTTAGATAAAATATGTATTTTTTGTATTAATTTATTAATTAAAAATTAAAAAACATTTAGCATGTTGAAATTAAAAAGAGAATTCAATTTTTTAATATTTTTCTGTTTAAAATCTAAATCTTAAAATTTGAAATTTATAAAAAAATAATTTTTTATATTTCAACTTAAAAAAATAAAATAATTTTAATAATTAGTTAAAATTAAATTTATCAAAAATATATCAATTATGTCATATAATATGTTTGTATTGTAAGATATATATCGCATAGTGTATTATACACTTTCAATATTTAATTAAATATGGTATAATTATTTATACATATTGTATAATATTAATAATAATAATTATTATTGTTATTATAGATAGATATACTGTCACTAACCAAGATAAAGAATTAGTGACATAAAGAAATAAGTTCAACAATATGGTGAGCTTGAAGTTTGAAGAACAGCTAGAGCCGTAGAAGCCCACGTGCATCCAAACCGCCACTGTGCATTTTCTTCAGCTACTTCACTCACCATTCAAGGCTCAACATCGACCGTCTTGATCGTTATCCTCATCAGAGCGTTAGATGCTTGAGAAGGTACTGGATCTTCGCTCACATTTCGAACATGCCATATTTTAGTAGCAGTAATGGGTAAATATCGAAGGCACCTGTGGTGCGCAGCTTATAGGACAACTGCATGGACCGCTATTACAATTTTCTAATCCGAAATAGTTAGTGGCTGACTGAGCAGTGGGTCCCTTTTATAACCATCTTTACTGTCTCTCCTGTTGTGTTTCCTGGTCATTTATCAGAGCAGTTCCACTCGCACTATGGAGAGAGTCCACTCACGCTGTTATCAATTTCACAAAATTGTGATAAATGACTTTTTTTTATCTTTTTCTTTTTTAACATAATATTTTAATAAATTATTTAAATAAATTATTATTTTTATTATATTTAATTAAATATTTATATTTTTATTTGAAATTAATTAAATTTTTATTATTAAAAATTAATTAATTAATTATTATTAATAAAAATATTTTTATTTATTTTATCCTCACGTTTGCCTGCATAGTGTGATGTTACAAACTGAAAATTAACACTGACCATTGATGATACTTAAATTACATAGGGTTACCCTCAAATTCATCAGGGTGGTCACTCATGTGTGCGTGCGTGAAGATTCAAATTCCTTGGTTGCATCTTAACCTGCACCCTCATCACAGCAGATAACAAGCAATACACTTTGGGGGGCAGAGAGAGAGGGGAAAAAGCCATCGCTTATCAATCATAAAATAATGTCCCATGAAACAGCCAATCCCATCACCACACCCAAACAAAAGCAGAAGCCCAAGCCTGAGAGAGAAAGATTTGCCATATACAAGGAAACTTAACTAGTACTTCAAACCCAAAACATGAGAAACCCAGCCACAGCAACAACGCCGGCAACAAAAACAACGACGACAGCTACAAGAAACAACAGCGGAGCCAAGACTCCCTGTTGCATCAAGGTAGGGCTGAAGAGGGGGCCATGGACCCCAGAAGAGGATGAGCTATTGGCCAGTTACATCAAGAGGGAAGGTGAAGGACGGTGGCGGACTCTGCCGAAGAGGGCGGGGCTCCTGCGTTGCGGCAAAAGCTGTCGCCTCCGGTGGATGAACTATCTCCGACCCTCCGTGAAACGAGGGCAGATCGCCCCTGACGAGGAGGATCTCATTCTTCGCCTTCATCGCCTTCTCGGCAATCGGTAGTTCAACAGTTCCCTGCACATTTGAATATGAATTTATGTTGTATTTTGGGTTTGGTCTCGAATTCTGGTGTATCAGCTCAGTTGGGTGACATTTTCTTCTCTGTTCCTTTCTATATTAGTTAGGGTTTCCAAGCAAATATGATCAAGTGTGGTAGATTTAGGGTTTCAATGTTTTTTCCAAGCTTTCAAGTAGGTTTTTTCTTTTTTTTCAAATCCAGATCAGACGTACTCATCAAAACTGATGAGAAACCTTCTCTTTCAAAAGGGTTTTCCATTTCTTTCTGCATTCACGACTTAAATGAATCTCGTTAAGAAAGCAGCTCAAAATTCTCTCTCCATCTTTATCTTTATCTTTCATAGTCTATCAATGAATTATCTTCTCTCGCCACTACACCGCAAGAGCAACAGTTATTACTTTGATTTTCGATGGTCTTTCTAACTGGGCTTTTCGGGCAGATGGTCGCTCATAGCTGGAAGAATCCCAGGGCGTACAGACAATGAGATAAAGAACTACTGGAACACTCACCTGAGTAAGAAGTTGATCAACCAAGGAATAGATCCAAGAACCCACAAGCCTTTAAACCCTCAACAGTCACCAAGCGATCTCAAAGCTTCTTCTTCCTCCAAGGCAAATCGTGGGGCTGCTACAATCCCTAAGCCAAATAATCCTGCTTCTTCCAGCTTGGAAGAGACTAGTAGCGGTCAAATCACTGCTCACAAAGAAAATGAGTATTTCCAGAGCAATAATGCTCTTCATCACTATCAAACTGACACGGCAATAGCCCATGGATTCACCAGTCTGCTTAACGGCGATGATTCTGGAATAGAAATGAGAAGCAACCAAAACCAAGGGATAAGCAATGAGGAAGATGAGGATATCAATTACTGCACTGATGATGTCTTCTCCTCCTTTCTGAATTCATTGATAAACGAAGAAGCTTTCACCAACCAGAATCAAACGCAACAGCAGGCCAATGTGACTGCACAAGCCGATGCATTGGTTTCAGTTACTGCAACAACTTTTGGCCTTGTCCAAGGCTGGGAATCTCCCATCATGTCTTCAAATTTCAACCAAAAGGATCCCAATAGGGTTAATGATCATCTCAACTAGCATCTTCTGAAGCGTCTGCTTTTATTATGAAATTGCAGCTGATTAGCTTAATATAGTATTCTAGGGTTTGGTTTTTTTTATTTCTGTGTATGTTATATTCTCTATTCTTGTTCCACGAAGTCATCCTATTATTTCCATTTTGTTGTGTTTGCAGATATATGTATCACTGTAAGCTAAGATATAAGCGGAGCAATGTATTGATATAAACTTGTTTCATTGTGTGTGATGTGTTTTCGTTTACGTAATTAAAATATCTAAGCTTATTTCATAAAATTCCTTTCATTTGTTAACTTCAGCTTAATTATTTCTTGACTTCTCCTTCCATCAATTATCTACAGCTTTGATTATTCCACTAATGGCAAAGTTTTAAAGAGGTGAAACACTTTAGACATTTTGTTAATTTAATTAGCAATTCTAATGGATTAGGAGATAACGAAAGACAAATGCACCCAACGATGCAGTAGAGTATTTTTAAGTAGCACATATATAATCCTGTAGAACATGCATTACCGAGGAGGAAATAAACACATATAAGTTGCATTAATTGCAACATGTGCTGTATGTACGGTGGAGACTTATGGTTGTGGTGATGACTTTGTTTTATATGTGTTTTCTGCTTATGTTGTGAGTTGTTTGCAAACTTAATTATAGGATGCAAATTTAGTTTCTATACATATTTATGTCGATAGAATTTTACTGGGTTCTTATTTATATGGTTTGTTTTGACCACATTTTTTGTTCTAGTTGAAGTTTTGTATAAGTTTCTATGATACTTAATAAAAAAACTTGGTTTGATTAAGAAAAAAGTTGCAACATATGTTGTAGGTGTAAATTTACGAATGATATGAATTATGTCTTAGAGAAGAATTTTGATACATATGTTTCGATGTTCTAGCTAGCTAGATGTAAGTGTTATGTCAAGTGTTTTTAAAAAATAACTTGGTTTGATTAAGAAAAAGTTGCAACATATGTTGTAGGTGTAAATTCACGAATGATATGAATTATGTCTTAGAGAAGAATTTTGATACATATGTTTTGATGTTCTAGCTAGCTAGATGTAAGTTTCACGTCAAGTGTTTTTTAAAAAATAAGTAATATGCTCCAATTTCACATTGCATATGTAGAAGGATTTTGAAAAGTTTATAGACGTGAGCGTTATACACCTATACAGTTAGGCTTTTTGAGAGTGAGTAATAATCTCGTAATAAAGTGATATTAGAATAAACTTAAAAAAATAATTGAATTGAGTGGAAGAGAATGTCATGCCAAGTATTTCAACAAAAGTAGACAAGGTGTTTCAATCCTACATCGAGGAAGTAGGAAGATCTTAAAAAACACATAATCTTTGAGAGAGAGAGTAATGGTCTCATGACACAAATGACACAAATACAGCGCACATGCTAGTTTCTTAGCTTCTCATTATCCTTGAGTCAGTCATATTGGCTTGGATTTGTTTTTCTTTTATGATGCACTTAAGGGTTTTCACCTTTATCCTTTCAGTGCCGTAGCTTTAATAAGAAAAATTATGCATAGAAGAATATGGCTAATGGGTTTGTAGTGACTTTGGCGAGTTTTGAGCAAGATTCTGGTGAATATCTCAAACTTGGAAAGAACAACATAATCATGCAACTAAGCTACTGAGATGTTCAATAGTCAAAGTTAAACAGGAAATACGGTTGCATCAATAACCTACATCATAATGTTGTGTTCTTTGTCCGTATACGTATGATTTATTTACAAAATGTCATCAATTCATTACTATATATTTATATATATATTCAATATTTGATTACTCAGGGCTTTTTTTTGGTATATATACATATCTATCTGATAGTGTGCTACTGTAGAGTACATTATTTCTACACGTCGAGAGAATTGACTGAAGACAAAGTAAATTGTTTGTAGTAGAATATTGGCGACTAGAGCTATGACATATTTGACTGTAGGACAAGCTAAGTTTTGATTTCTCAAGAGCTTGCAATCCATTATCTTACAAGTTTCTGCTTAATTTTGTGGATGCTTTCGTTACGTGTGAATCGTTAAGGAGCAGTTTGAAAATGTCATCTTATCTATCTTGGTATAATTGGTTCGAGTCCACCTGTATCATATATTATCTGCCATGGTTTTCTCTAATGCAAGACTTTGTTTAATGGATGGCATAATGATGAGTAGACATGTATCTAGCTAGATGTCTAACTAAGGGGTAAGGCTCATGATGATAGCCAAATTATTTGCAAGTACTCAACAGTGAACACTCTTGAACATTATTAGTGATTAGTAGTATCTGAAAGCGTGAAGCATTACCAAAAGGCTAAAAAACACTTGGTTTGGTCACTTAACTGCATAGTACGTAAGTACATAGAATTTTAATAAAGTAAAACAAGAGCCTGGTTTGTGTAAATATAGACAAGTATTCTTCGAACACTAATTTCTTCCATCAAAAAGGTGTGTGTATATATATATAGCACCAAGTCTTTGTTAAGATTTTCCTATTCTAGACATTTAGTATCCTTATTAACACTTGTTGCTTCATTAAAATTCATCTCGTTTTGACCCAAAGTTTCAATGATCTTGTAAAGATGTTGCCAATATATTTTTCTTTTAGTGTGATGAAGAAAAAATGGCTCCTTGTTGTTGGTGCTGCTCTTTGGTCAATTTGGTTAGCAAGAAATGATTTGCTATTTAATGCAAAGGAATGGATAAGAAAGAAGTGGTGTGAGAGCTAAATATTGGATTAATGTCTTAGAGAAGGATATGGTCGTGGATTAGGTAGGTTGGTGGACAATGCCGTGGCTTTCCAGTAGACCACTTATCAGTAAGGACTCGAAAAGGGCTGTTTGCATCCCTCCAAAAGATGATGAGCTGAAGCTCAACGTGGATGGATTGATTAGAGGAAAGGTAGGTCTGGCCAGGTGTGGTGGTGTTCTTAAAGATAAAGGTGGGAATGTGGTGGGGATTCTCCTTGGAATAATCCAACAATGCACAAGTCTTGGCTATATCAGGACAGCTCTTTACTTGTTCATCATATCCTCCTAGAGAGGCTTAAAGTCTCTGGTTATCTAATCCAACTCTAGTGTGGCTCTCTCATGGGTAAACAACACAACAACTAGACTTTTCCCTTCATACCTTTTAAGGAAGCAACCACTTATGCAGAATCTTGTGTTTGTGTTTGTTCATCACATTAAGGTCTTGTGTTTGTCTGTTGTATATTTTGTTCTGCAAGGGGTGACAAGGAGCTTGTTGGTATTTCTAATATGTTGTAGCCTAAGGGGTTCATGTCTATATATGAGGTGATTTGTTACTTTTTTTTACTTAAGCTTCTATGAGGTGTTATGTATCATTCATTTGAGAATTATAAGTCTTATAAACAGCCTATATAAGTCTTATAAATTTGAGAATTACCTAAGTCGTATATATATTTTATGGTAAACCCTAGTTCCACAGTCTTATGTTAAGGTAGTAAAGTGTTCTAAATCATTAATAGATACTATTTTTGTTCTATTGTCTTTGTTTTTATCTGATTTTCATAACATTTAAAAGAAAAAGTTGGCTTTAATTAGTATATTTTGTATTAAGAATTTTACATATTTTTAGAAGATTGATGTTTAACCATTTTCAACATCAAAAAAATGAAAATAAATTCACTATATATATATATATGTGTATAAAAGAGTCTATAAAATGTTTGATAGCACAATGAAGCAGTATATAAGTAAACAATCATAACTAGTTGTGAAGGGAACCAACTTACTTGTACTACAAGGCCTCATGAGTTGGATATCTACAGCATTCTTGTTGTTGTATTATAGCTGCTTCCTCTTCATTCCTGAATTTGATCACAAATATTTTCATACATTAATTTCTATCTATATATAAAAAAATAAACTAAATATTAAATATTTTTCTCTATTAATTATCTCAAAAAGTCGAATAAATTACATAAATAACTATATGAAATCCGATCACTCTAATAAATTTCATCTAATCAAGTAAAAAAAAATAACGTAACTACCACATAAATTACCATATAAATTATCACATCAATCAAAAGAAAAAACTTTAAGGTGTCTTTTTCCCCTAAAAGTTTTTTAAAAAATATACCTACAGCGTATAATCATTTATATGACAACTACATTTTTTTTCTATCATTAAGTTGGATGGAATCTGTTAGAATAACTAGATCATTATATAATATAACCAGCAAATTTTAATGACTTATTTGGGACAATTTAAAGTATAATGGTTAAAATAAGAATTTTGTGAAACTTTAATGATCATTCATGTAATTTACTTCAAAAGAATCTATTACATAAGCAAAAGGAAGCTCCAAAGGGACTTCCTTCTCTCACCACGTGAAAGTCATAGAAGAAAAGAAAAAAAATATTGAAGAAAGAAAAAAACAGATGGAAAGAGGCATGGGCCATGGTCTAATTATATAAAAAACAACCATCTTTATATTGAGAGCTTCATTTGGGGCAGGCAAGGCCTTCTGCGGCTCAGACTGGTTTTAAGTTAATTAGGGCTTAAGCCCTCACCCTTGACTCACAGATGGGATTTTATTAGGCACGTAGCCATTGGGCCCATTTAGAGTATTCCTAACTTCTTTGCAACGAGCGCCCGACCCAGGTGTTGTGCATGCATTTTTATTTTATTCTACATTAAGTTAATTTTTTTAATTAAGAAAAAAGAAATTCAAATTCTATTCTCAAAATAAAAATTATATATCAATTAATAAGTCAAATGCTTGAGTGTTACATTAAGTTAAAGTTAATAGTTAAACTAGCTAGATAAATACAGGATTGTTTAGTTGAATTTGAACCAATAAAAATAATATATATAATTTTTTTCATATAAATGAAATGATTGTTGAGAATATAGGTGTATAGGTTACCAACGATAATTATTTATCCATAAAGAGAAGTTTTACATTTGGATTGACAAGAACTTAATTTGTATTATTATTTTATATATATAAGCAAAGGTTAGACTACGGTTGCGATCATAAAGAATATATACATGAAGTTAGGTTGACTCAACACCCAAAATAAATACTCATATATATAAATATATCTGACCCTCGACTAGTCTTAAACTACCAGTCTTTGAGATTGGTAGCTGGTTGAATTGTGGTACCCAAAGTTTGTATGGTTTGACCTCTTGTTTCTTTCAATTTATTCTATCTATTCTTCCACTCTAAACGAACCGTTCCACATTTTCACTTTAATTCAAAAAACAACCACAAGTCCTAACAGTCAACCTTTGTCCCTGTACTATTCAAAGTATATATAAATAATATAATTGCATGAATATATATATATATATATATATATATATATAAGATCTCTTAATAAATAATAAATAGACTTGCGAATTTATCATGTCTGACATATAGATTTCGGAATGAAAGGAAATTATTCTGCTCCCCCACTTCCCCCCCACCAAAAAAAAAAAAAAGAAAAAAAGAAGAAACATGCTGAGAAAAGTTTTAATCAGTCCAATATTTATATCTCATGTTTCAACTTCTAGCTTTTTCTTCCATGTAAAATCAATTTAACCAGACAAATATCACATCCGTCTCGAATTATTACTTAATCATGTTTTATAATTTTTTGGTAATTATTACCTAAACCTTTTTGCTTCAACTGCATCAAATCATATCATATATCATTGTGCATCTCAAAATATAATAATTAAAAAGTTGGCAGTTTAATCTACTTCCTAATTACCCATCCCCACGCATGCATTTACCATATTTATAAGTTGTCACAACCTACTCTTCTTATTTGTACTTAAGTATGTAGTTCATTGATCAGTGTATTATCCATTTGTTTAAAAAGTAGAATTCGAATCCCCCTCCCCCGATTATAAAAAAAAAAAAAACTACTCTTCTTATTTCCTTTTCTATATTTATTGAAATTAAATATTCTCACACTAATTTAAGAGCATATTACACATTGACATATGATTCCTTATCTGGTATATAGATAATTCTTTCTTACTACATTTTTTATTAAAAGATTATTATCATATACATTGTATCGATAACAAAATTTTAAATTTCATTAAAAAAAATAACACATATACAATAACTAAATGTACAAAAAAATTAAAATTTTAAAACCCCTGCGATGCCAACAATAATTCTTAAGTATAACATTAATTTATATTTTAACTTGAGATTTAAAGTGAGGCTGCAGATAGAGTTTCTAACCTTGAGTCTTGGTGATAAACATATACTCTGGTCTTGTACCAAGAAATAATGTTATAACATAACTATATAATGTTGGAGAGTAGAATAGTTATATTCAGTATTCATTTTCTTCCCCCACCCTTTCTATACGCAATAAATATACAAGGAAATAGGATTATTACTAGTTCTATTATTCAAACCTACCCTTCTTGATCATCTCTCTCCATTTTCTTGAAAATCACAAATGCAAATAGGGAATTCCTAAACTGGGATTGTTAAAAGCTCTGCATATGCAGCTGCTCTATGTATTGGCTTGGCAACATTAGGTACGGTCTCTGCCAACGATTCAACCTCAAACGTATAGCACAAATGAGAAACACTAGGAAAGATATGATCATGCTGTAATCGAGATGGAGACATTAACATGTAGTGCTATACTTTATATATGGAAACAAAAGGCCCTATAAGTTTCATTGTTGTTCCGATCTTAAAACAATATTTTGCAATTTTGCATCAACATGAGTCTAAGAACAACACTAATGCAGCTAACAAGAGGCTCTGAAAGCCTCTCGCATGGGAAGTCTATCAGGCCTGACCGGTTAAAGGAATGTTAGGTGTTGGTTTTTTACGAAGAAAAACAGAGCTACAAGCACCCAATTAGTACAAGTTTTGTAAAAAATATTTGACATTATATATGTAATCTTCAACAAATTAATTCAGCAACCACAATGTAACTATACCGAACAGATGGAGTCTTTAAAAGGAAAACGAATGACTTAAGTCTAACCTGAAATTTTTGTGCTGCAAGAGTCGTCCAAGACGCTTCCTGCTTTCCTGAGCAGAATGCATTGGCATATTGGTGAAATGATGATAAAAAAAAATGGGGTCAAGAAGATCTCAGCAATGTAGACTTAGAATAAAGCAGAAAAGAAAAGAGTATAAGAACAGAAGAAGAGATTCTAAAGTTCTTTTGTATCAGAAAAAAGAAGCAGACTTAATAGTTATTTATTGACCACTCATGCTTTATATATACATATGAAAAAAATATGAATGAATTAGGTGTACGTAAGGATACAAAGGACAGGTGTAGTTTTCATGTTGGACGATTGGAGATATTTGTACCCAATTGAGAGAGGTAAAATGGGCATGAGCCTTCGAGTTGAAGGGTACGTGTGGGATTGAATGGTAGATTTTGATTTTGAGAAAACCGGCTGAGCAGGTTGTTTGCGGCAGTCAGTGTGGACCAACCAAACGTTCTAACCAGAAAAACAAAATGGGTCTGAAAATGTTAGACAGAGGCATCAACAACCTTTCTTTGTGCTTTCTAAGACTAATAAGTACCACTTTATCTTACTATGTTTTATTATTATTATTATTATTATTGCCGTCAAACTCCACAACGGTCCCGTCAGACGGAGAGCATATCAAACAACTTGGGCCCAAACCAGTTTTGCTTCGTGGGGGGGAGGGGTGATGTTGTTATTATTGGGTTGAAACTCTCGAAGCAACAAGTGCATGGTCAAAGAGAAGCGAAAAATGCATTCTGCTAGGGATGATGATCATGGAACCATGCATGCATGATATATTGCCCAAAAGAGTCTTTCTTCGTTTAGAAAAGACATCACTTTACTGTGCTAAAAACACATATCCTCTTCGTGAAATAGTTTTGAAATAATAAAGATTAATATTGTAATTGTAATATTTTTGTAATAGCAGTGGTTAGGTATTTCAATATCCTTTATGTAAATATTATGACATCTGGCACTAGCATATAAATGCTAAATTATTATAAATATTTATACAGATGATGAAATAGAATAACTTTTCAGATCCTTTTCCCAAATACTTTCCACCATACTCGACTCCACTCTGAGCTCTGTCATGGTATCAAAGTAGAAGCTTAATCCATAGGAATCCTCACTTATTTTCCTTGTATTTTCCATTGTCCATTCTCTTCCTTGGATTATTTGTTATTTATCCATCAAATCTTTTTCCATTTTCTATTGATTCTTTAGATTCATTTTTTTAGCTCTTCATGGCTGGGTTTGTAAGTTGGAGGACCCCCAATCTCCATATTATCTCCACCATTCAGATCACCGCGGGTCAGTGGTGATTAACCCCAAGCTCACCTTCACCAACTATGTCACTTGGAGTTGCCAGTTCATACTTGCACTCTCAATCTGGAACAAGGTCAGATTCGTGGATGGAACGATTAAGGAGCCAGAGGTCACTGATGAGATGCATGTTTTGTGGATGCACTGTAACAACCTCATTGTTGCATGGTTGATAGAGTCGATTTCTCCTCCAATCGCCTCCACCATTTTCTACATGAATTCAACATGTCAGATTTGGCAAACTTTGAAAAAGGGATTTTCTCAACCTAATGATGCTTGAATCTGTCATCTACAGTTCACTCTGTCAAATACAAATCAAGGTACTAAAAGTATTGATGCCTACTTTACTGAGTTAAATGCTATATGAGAAGAGTTAAGGATATTTAGACCTTTGCCAAGCTGTGATTGTGGAACCTGTAATGAGAGATACTTTGAAAAATATATTAATCAGTATGAGAAGGATATCGTATTTAAGTTTCTTAAAGAACTTAATGAATCCTTTCTTGCATTGCGGTCATAGTTGCTGTTGATGAAACCATTTCCTACTCAAGACGAGGCTCACAACCTTGTTCTCAGAGAGGAAACTCAACGATCCATCACTCACACACAAATTTTCCATGAGTCCTCTACCATGGCTACAATCACTGATGGAAGAAAGAAAGAAAAATCTACGTTTGCAATTGTCTGTACATACTGTGGTAAGCCTGGACATAATAGGGAGAAGTGTTACAAACTTGTGGGTTTTCTACCGGATTTCAAGTTTACAAAGGGAAATGGGAACCCCAAATGTCCAAGAATAGTTTCTCGAGTTAATAATTCTATGGTTAATCTACAAACAAATCAGTGTGAGGAAATTACAAACTCCTTGTCTAACATATCTCTTACCAAAAATCAAATTCAAAAACTCATGGTGTTACTTAGTGATCAGGAAACAGACTTAGTTGATAATCCACCCTCAAATGGCAACTTTGAGATATATTCTCTTCAACATAATCCCTCAATTGTGAATTCTGCTATGGTAGGTACAATTTTAGCCTCAAACCTTTCTTCATTACAACATTTATCTTCAGTTAAGCCTACTATTATGTTTGACCATCATACTTGGATTGTTAATTTTGGTGCAACAGATCATATAGCATGTTCTTTAAGATCGTTCATATCATCAAAGTTATCAAAGATATTTATGTTCAGCCGCCTAATGATACAAAAGCTGTTGTGTCTCATATAAAAACAGTTAAGCTGTCATCATTTTTAATTTTGCATAATGTATTGTGTGTACCAGAATTTAGATTCAATTTAATCTCCGTAAGTAGGCTTACAAAGTCCAATACATATCATTTGAAATTTACTGATAATGATTGTCTAATTTAAGACACAAGTTCATTGAGAATGATTGGCCTTGCTAAGAGTCAAGCAAGCCTATATATATTGCAAAGCCAATTTCCTGCCACTACAGTTGAGCATTATGCCCTTGAAGATCCTGTTTTCAACTTATCTCCTCAAAAGATTTCAAAAACTGTCTCAAATAGTTTGGTTAATAGTAATTTTAATGTTTTTAATGTCAATTGTAACAAGGTCCCAAAAACCTTTGATGTTTGGCATTTTCGATTGGGGCATCCTTCATCAAATCGATTGTCTGCTATTAAACAATTTTGTTTTGATGTAGGTGTTTCTAATGATACAATTTGTGAAAATTGTCCACTTGCAAAACAAAAGAGACTTCAAGTTCTTTTACATGAAAAATCTAGTATCTTTTGTTTTGAATTGGTTCATATGGACATTTGAGGTCTATATTATGTTGCTGCCTTTAAAGACTATAAATTTTTCCTTACCATTGTAGATGATTATAGCAAGTTCACATGGATCTTTCTCATGAAAAATAAATCAAAAGTTATCACTATAGTATCAAGTTTTTACAATATGATTGAAACACAATTTAATTACAAAATAAAACAAGTTTAATATGATAATGCATCTGAATTTAATCTTTTTGAATTCTTTTCTTCAAAAGGCATAATACATCAGCTATCATGTGTGGATACGCCCCAACAAAATGGGGTTGTTGAAAGGAAACATCAACATTTGCTAAATGTGGCAAGAGTATTAATGTTTCAAGTTTCCATGCCTATACAATTTTGAGGTGATTCAATATTAGTTGCATCTCATCTCATAAATAGGATACCATCTCTAATTCTCAAAAACAAGACCCCATATGAACTTTTATTCAATAAATTACTTTCATATAGCCATTTAAGGGTATTTGGTTCATTATGTTTTGCCTCCACACTAGCACAACATTGAAGAAATTTTGACCCAAGAGTTAGAAAATGTGTGTTTATTGCGTACCCCATTAGAACTAAAGGATATAGGTTATATGATTTGAATACACATCAAATCTTCAGTTCTAGGGATGTTGTTTTCTATGAGCATGTTTTCCCTTTTAGAATTAAAAGCCTTCCTTCTAAGCTAGAAAACTTATTTCTGGATAACAATACTTTTTCATTTTTTTCCCAAAACAACACTGATCAGAACATTTATCCATCATGCTCATACCAAGATATACCTTATCCCTCAACAACCATTTATCCAAATTCATCCATGCATCCTATATCTCCCATTGGTTTTATTGCCATAAATAGTAGTTCATAAAAGGGTAATGTTGATTACAATCTATCCTTTTCACCAAATTCAACCATTCTTGAAACTGATCCCAATTCTTCATTTCAACCTAAGAGAAGTACAAGAATAAGACAAAAACCAAAGTACTTAGATGTTTATCATTGTGATTTACCTAACCATACTAATAATGTTTCTCATTATCCTGTTGCTAACCACATCTATTCACAAAAACTTTCTTCTTCTTTTAAGGCTTTTACAGCTTCACTTAGCCATATTCCTGAACCATATAGTTATCGACAAGCTATTTTATATGACCAATGGAGAAATGCCATGAAATCTAAAATTAAGGTCTTGGAAGAGAATAAGACTTGGTTTGTTGTTCCCTTACCTGATAATGCACATACTGTGGGTTGTAAGTGGGTGTATAAGGTAAAATTACATGCGAATAGAACTGTTGAGAGATACAAGGCACGGCTGGTTGCAAAGGGATACAGCCAAGTGGAAGGTTTTGATTATGCTGAGATTTTTAGTCCAGTAATTATGCAAACAATAGTACGTACTTTCTTTGCATTAGCAGTAGTGAAGGCTTGGCATTTATGTCAATTAGATATAAATAATGCCTTCTTAAATGGGGAACTAGATGAGATAGTGTATATGGATCTATAGCAAGGATATGAGGTAAAAGGTGATTATCCAAATAATTGTAGGCTTGTATACAAGTTTAAAAAGTCATTATGTGGCCCTAAACAAGCCTCAAGGTAATAGAATTCAAAATTTACAGATTCTTTAATTAGTTTTAGTTTTCAACAGTCCAAGAGTGATTATTCATTATTTACCAAAACTACTAACAAAGGTGATTTCATTGCCTTATTGGTGTATGTAGATGATATTGTGATTGCGAGTACATCACTAGCTGCTTCAGTTGTTGTGAAAGATTTTCTTAGGTCCAAATTCAAGTTAAAGGGTCTGGGAACACGAAGATATTTCCTAGGTTTGGAAATTTCAAGGTAAGAAAAGGAATCTTTATATGTCAACGCAAATACACATTAGATTTGATCAATGAATGTGGTTTTCTTGGTGCCAAACCCATCATTACTCCCATGGATTACAATAGTAAGTTAACAAAGAGTGATGCTACAAAATTAATACAAGATGCCACAAGCTATAAGAAACTAGTTGGTAGACTTCTTTACTTTACTTTCACCAGATCCGATATATCCTTTGTTGTTCAATGTCTTTCTCAATTTATGGACAAGCCTCGGGTCACACATTTACAAGCCACATAATGAGTTTTGAGATATTTAAAGTCAGCTCTAGGTCAAGGAATTTTACTGTCAGCTAAGTCTATTTTACAATTACAAGTTTACACAAAACAGTGATTGGGCTGGATGTAAATATTCTAAGAGGTCTATATTTGGATTTGGAGTGTTTCTTGGAAACACTATTATCAGTTGGACATTGAAGAAACAATCTGTCGTCGCTCGAAGTTCCACAAAGACAGAATATCGAGCAATGGCTTCAGCATGTTGTGAGGTACTATGGCTTATATACTTGTTGCATGATTTTGGCATCGAACATAAAAATTATGTGGTTATGTATTGTGATAATCAATCAGCTATCTATATATGCAAAAATTTTACTCTTCATGAAAGGACTAAGCATATTGAGATTGATTGTTACTTCAAACGAGATAAGGTGCTAAATGGGACTATCAATCCACAACATGTTGGTACTAGAGATCAAGTTGCAAATCTTTTTACCAAGGCATTGCAGCCATCTCAGTTTCAGTTTTTGAAGAGCAAGTTGAGCATAGATGACATCAATGCTCCCTTTGGAAGGGAGTAATAAAGATTAGTATTATAATTGTAATATTTTGTAATAGTAGTGGTTAGATACTTCAGTGTCCTTTATGTAAATATTATGACATCTAGCACTAGCATATAAATACCATATTATTGTAAATATTTATACAGATGATGAAATAAAATAACTTTTCAACTCCTTTTTCCAAATACTTTCCACCATGCTCGACTCCATTCTAAGCTCTGTCATGAAATAGTGGTAGACTCAGGATTATGCGTTTCGAGAAAGAGAAGTGAATAAGAGATGGGACGATCATGAGATTTTGAAGTAGTGGAATTTGAGAAATAATTTCACTATAATAGGTTTTACCTTAATCTCTAAATATATTAAAATTAGTTATTAACTAATTGTTACGAGACATTTTAAATAAAATTATAAAATTTTAAAAAGAACAAGAACATATTATAAAATTTTAAAACTTTTGGAAGACAAAATCCTACATTAACCTCTATTCACTTTGTCATTGTCTTAAAGAATCCTATATCTCTAATGCTCGAGATTTTGACTCAAATTCAAATAGGTTATCAAAAATTTTAATTATGATTATAGATAATTAAGCATATGGTGTCCAAATTATATAAAATGTTGCACTATTTGATACTCTAATTAAAACTAATTACATAATATATGTTACTTGAACATTCAAAAAGAATATCAAGTTTGCTCATGGACACCATTAGGTCATTAACCCAAAGCCAATAGGAACGTGTCACGTGTGATTCTATATATTAAATTAAGTTTACTAAAATTATTTTGTCACCGTGGACGACATGTATCACATATTAATTATTGACTTCATTGGCCATTTTTTTTTAAATTTACTATAATCAATTTTCTTTTTTGTTCTATGAAGATGATTTTTTTTTTTACTTTAAGAATTTCTTCCTTTTTCTTTGAAAATTGAAAAACAAAAGAAAGTGAAATTACGATTATGATTTTTTTTTCTTTTTTTATTTTAATAAATTAGATCTCTATATTTTAGTTGAATATTGAATTTCATTCTTTTTTCAATAAACATTGTGACAAATTACGTGACATTAAAATTTATTATCTAATTGAATAAACATCATCAAATTAATGTCGTAACCTTAAATTTTGTTGTGTAACTGAACATATGACACATCAATGCAAAAGATTTTTCTTTTTTCGGTCAACAACACTAAAATCTAATTGGTCACACTAAAATCAAGTTGAACCAGCGACCCAGCCAGGTAGGACTGTTAGAGCATTAGCCCATTGTTACAGTGAATAGGTGGGCTCTGAAATGGGGCGTTGGAGAGCTTTAACGGAGGTGGTGGAAGGAAGTGGGTAGGCGAATCCAAACAAACGTTAGATGCCCATGGAAAAAGAGTTAGGTGCTTCGGGCTGTGTGCAAAAATGGAAAAAATATTGTTATTTGATAGTTGAAACGCGTAACCATGGAAATGAAATGAGCGAGTGAATAGCAGCACAGTATTGAGTGAATTTTCCAGTGAAGCGAAGGTGTCGAAAGCCAAAAGTGAAAATGGCGACAGTGAAGAACGGGCAGGTGGTGTTGAAAGGGTACATAGAGGGAGCACCGAAAGAGGAAGACATGGAGATGAAGATTGGGACAGTGGAGCTCAAGGCACCCAAAGGCTCAGGTGCTCTTCTAGTCAAGAATCTCTATCTCTCTTGTGACCCCTACATGAGAGCTCGCATGCGTAATTTCCATGGTTCTTACATCCCACCTTTTGTCCCTGGTCAGGTATTCTCTTCTACTGAGATAAAGGACTCAATGTTCCACATTTTCAACTTAGCCGCATTTTTATTTTCATTTTTTGATGATTGAAGCCCATTGAAGGATTTGGAGTGGCAAAAGTCTTGGATTCTGATAATCCAAATTTTAAGCCAGGAGATTTCATTTCAGGAATCACTTGTTGGGAAGAATATAGCTTGATTCACAATACTTCACAATTGAGAAAGATTCAACCAGATGATTCTATCCCTCTCTCCTACCACGTGGGTCTTCTTGGTATTGCTCCTTTCTTACGCAATCTATTATGTTCTGACAGGATTGATTATATATGAACGTATTTCTGTGTCTGGAATTCTTCATTTCATTCATATTTTAGCATTTTTAATTCAGCCGATACCTTGTCTGATGTTTACAACTAGAGCTTGTTTGTCTAATGGAAAGTGGAAACTATTTGGTTTGAAGTTTTGTTTTCTTGACTTGATAACACAAATGGCCTTGATCCATTTTTTCTTTACAAATCTCTTTACTGTAAACCTTCAAGAGTTGTGCTTCTTGACTATTATTTTATCTGCTTCAAGGTCTTTTTCTCCATGAATAGGCCACTGCAGCCACTTACTAGATTTCTGCGCTTTAAGACCTATAGTTCTTGTGGCTGACCAAAGAAAATTATGATAGAAAGAATCAGAGAGAGAACATTTTCACTATTAATAGTTGGATTTATAACTCTATTCAAACTAGAATTAATAACCTACAACATGAGGTAAAGTAGAAGTTCTGATGTTTAGTCTAGGTTTGTATCCTAGATGGGTAGATTAAATTATTTGGAAGCCTTCCTATGGAGTTAGAATGTTCAAGAGTCATACCTACATGGATTTGAGGCCTGGTAAAAGCATCTGACATCAATGTGTCAGGGTAAGGTGAAAAATCCATGTAACATAGGCTTGCCTGTCTTTTGTATCTTGCTTTTAAATCTTTATTTAACTTCGGATAAGGATTATTTACTTCTCTTCTGCTTTTTTCCAGAAGCTTAAATTTCGAGATTTGAAATTTCTCTAATGACATGAACTAACATTGGCAATCATGCCTCAGTAACTACACTTATTTTACAGCTAATCAGTGTTCATGAATTAAGCTGTTCTTTGAAAAGTATGACCATTTGGGTTGTTAAGAAAGATGAGGTTTTCTAACTGTCAGCATATCATGTGCAAAAATTTGTCTCCAGTTTTCTGGTTTGCTTCCTCAACTCTATGTTTCATTACCACAATGAAGAAACGGACAATGTCTTTTGCAAATCAAGTTTTGCTGATAACCTGTTTAGTGTTTAATTTACTCAGATAGAGCTAACTTGTTTATTTGACCAAGTGCCTCTGTACCAACGGGATATTAGTTTCTCCTGTTGTTGGAAAGGGTAGTGTATTAGACCCAGTTATCTGCATTTGCAGATGCTCGCTGGTGCACTATTGCCTCTAGCTTGTTCAAGGATCACCTAAACATCAAAAGCAATGGCTTGCTAATTAAGTTACCCTGCATGGAGCAAAAGTTGAACTTCTTTCACTTGCTAAAAAGCAAAGTGCAAAATTGGATTGCGGAGCCTTTGACATTAGTTCAAATTGAAGCTGCATTAGCTCTTACTTCTTTGGCATCATAAACAATCGAGCGTATAGCAGAGTCCCACATTCTCTGTGCTTGCAGGTTTCTATTTTTTTTTTTTTTTTTGCAACTTTGAGCTGGTCTAGCCACTAACTGAATGAAAATTTACTTATTTTGGAGCACAACTTGCATAAGAAAAAATGAGCATAGTTATGAATTTACTGGCATGATCAGTATAAATCTCAAGTGGAGGTCCTTAGTCTATATTGCTTTTAGCGGGCAATGCTAATAGGAATTTTGTTCTTCTCATTCGCCTATTTGTTCCTGCAAATGTTTCTCTCAGAGCTCCTTGCAATGGAAAAAGAAAAAAAAATGTCATTTATGTAGAAATATTAAGTGGCTAGAATATTAGAGCATCTTTCTTTTTCTGGATAAAAAAAATTGATTAAATTCCTGAATATTAAATGACCAGAAAACTGTGTATAAAAAAATGAAAAATAAACCCACAAATCTGCTAATTATGATCAAGAGATTAAGAGAAACAAAACTGACAAAACAAAAAGAACATTTAAGTACACTATTGCATTGTAGTTTGTGTCTGATAGTTGTCCAATCAAGAGTTTTATATTTGTGTAGGCTACATCTGACGCTTTTTTAGAATCTGGAGTTCCTTTTTCTTCCAAATATGCTTGCTGTGCACAGATCATATACCTTTCTTTTGTTGATTGTTATTCTGTTAATTTGGGTTTTGTTGATCTGATGACATATTTAGGTGCTTTGTCTAGTTTTTGTATGTAAGAGGAAGCATTAGGTGAAGCTTTTCCTAATTAGTCTTGAAGGGAACAACAGGGGACTAGTTTTTTGACCAGTAACCCTGTTCTAGAAGATGCTATTTGCTTGTTTGTCTGGTAGTCCAAACCAACAAATAAGATAAAAGATGTTTGCTGTGTTGCCTGAAACTTATGTCTGTGCAAATCAAATAGCTGATTTTATGACGAGGGGCATATAATTGATTTTTCTTAATAATGTTTAAGGCCATTGCTGATTTAGAAATTTTATGCAGGGATGCCAGGTTTTACTGCCTATGCAGGATTTTATGAGATCTGCAGCCCAAAGAAAGGGGAATGTGTTTTTGTCTCTGCAGCTTCAGGAGCTGTTGGCCAGCTTGTTGGCCAACTTGCCAAGTTACATGGCTGCTATGTAGTTGGAAGTGCTGGGAGTAGCCAAAAGGTAAGTTTCTTTTTACAAAATTGTGCCTATGTTGATTTCAAATAATTCTCATTCATTAACAATTAAACTCTCATGTCAAGTGATAATAAAAGAAGAACTGATGCAAGAAAAGCAATGATTTTGGCGTATAGGTTGATCTTCTAAAGAACAAGCTTGGATTTGATGAAGCTTTTAACTACAAAGAGGAGGCAGATCTAGATGCTGCTTTGAAAAGGTCAGTAATAAGACTTTCAGAATAAAATTTCCCAAAATACTAATTTTGCTACCAGATGTCAACAAAAGATATATTTGAATTAGCCATTTTTTAATTATTCCAGTTTTTAATTGATACATCTTTAGTGGAAATAGTATGATGCCCTAACTAATAAGTTTTTGAATTCAATGGAGTTGTCAATATTTTGGGGAATCTCATTTACATATTCTAGGTATTAGAGGTGACAAGGAAGTCTTTGGGTCCAAGTCATTTCGGGTTTAGATTTGCTTCGGGATTGGGTCGTTTTGTTTATAGGTCATATGTTAAGAAATAGGCTCCGACTCTTAATCTATTAGGCCACATTAACATTCCACACAGACTAAATGTCCTAATCCTAAAGCTAACTCTTCATTTGTATTCAATAATATTCCTTTTAATTATATTGATATAATTATTAATTAGAAAGGAAACAAAATCCATTGGTTAGAAATAGAATAGAATTACAATGCAAGCTTTTCTTTCAGTATGTAGAGAGCACTACTAACAGTAGATAATATTAATAAAAGAGTATTATATATTAAAATAACTTAACACTATTAGTTAGTAAATTGGTCTATCTTTATATTTAGGAATTAGAAATGTATCAGTTTGATTAAAAAGATTCAATTGGAATGCTAAATTCTAGTAAACATTGTTCAAAGAAAGTACAAATACCATGCTTTAAAAAGTAAAAAACATAAAATAGAAGGAAAGCTTAAAAAGTCTAAGTGGTCAATTAAACTACTTAGTTACTCTACAAATCATGATAAAGAAAATTAATTGAGATAATGTTGATCTAATTTTGATATTTGGCTATTTGGACATTAATGGAGAATGAAACCATCTTGGCTAGGTTTCAACATTTACCCCTTGAGTACTAATTTTATGGAGTAAAATGCAAAAATCATCTGTGGCATTTGTGTAATATTTCAGTTTTATTTGTGAATTATAATATTCAATTTTTGGAGCTGTGACTTTTGGAAAAGTTTCAAATCCATCCATGCTGCTAACCGCCATTAACAATTAATGCTATATGCTACCTTAGTGCCACATGGGCATTGACATGGCATATATCCATACCCAAAAAGTTCAACAAATTCATCTTTTTTTTGCCATGTGAAAATCCAATTGTGTTAGGTCGCCTATGCGTTGCCATGTGGCGTTGAGGTGATGATTCTATCATTTTGATGGAAGGTTGATGGAATGGTCAAATATGAAATATTTTTAAAAGGTCCCAAATCCAAAACTTGCGTTATAAAATGGTAAATAAAAATGAAATATTATCCAAAGGTTTGATGCAATCACTCAACTTTATGTATAATCATGAAGTATTTAAATTTTATTGAGGAAAGACAACTAGGTTTTATTGGTTAATATAACTAATTATTCTCATATTTGTAATTTATAAGAAATCAAAATATATTTAGATTAAATTGAACTAAGAGCATGTTTGGTTTGATTTTTTTTTAACTTAAAAGATATTATAAAACTTTTATGAAAAATAATAGTTTTTAAAATTAAATTAAAACTGTTTGGTAAATTTACTTTTTATAAGTTCTTTTTTATAGATAAGTTGTTTGGCAAAACAATTTATATAAAATCTAATTTTGGTTAAAATTACTATAAAAAGTATTTAATAAATAACTTTCTATTAATAACGAATTTCTTTGTTCAAAATAAAAAAAATTAACTTTGTTTTATATCCATTTAAAATAAATTTTTTGAAATATAAAAAGTATTTTTATATAATATAAAGTTTATAATTAATAATAAATTATAAAAAAAGAGTTTTACAAACTTGTAAGGGCAATGCTGCAATGCTAACTCAAAACAAAGCGGTATTACATTTAACATAAATTATTGTTATATTAAAATTCATTATTTTTATATATTTTATTATGAAAAATAATTGAAAATAATTTAATTATAATAATCTATCTCCTAGATATTGATTCTGTAGTAATTTTTTTTTATAGAATACTAAAATTTGGCTTAAAATTGAAATAAAAAAAAAAACATAAAATAATTTGAAAGAAATTAGAGATTTAGATCAAGTTATATGATCATGTCTAACAGTATTAACTTCGTGACATAAACAAATTAAAAAAATATATCATCTAAGGTTTTCAAAACTCAAAAAAAAAAAATAAAAAAATAAAAAACAAAACAGAAAAAGAATAATACTTGAATGTAGTTTTGACTTTTTTGTTTTCGTTCTTCTTAATTTTTTTAAATAAAAAAAAAACCCTTGGTTTGTAAAAAAGGAGAGAGGAGAGGGAGAGAGGAAGGGAGTATCTTTTGAAAGATGATTTTTTTGGAAAAATATAACTCTCCCTAATAAACTGATGTGTTTTTAAAAAAATAAAAAGAAAAAGCTCATAATTGAAGTTTTTTTTAAACTCTTTTTTTTAAGATTTTATTCTTTAAAAAAGAGCTATTATTTTAAAAAAAAATTTTCAAGAAATCCTGTTTGATCCAGCTTTTACTTTTAAGCAGTAGATAAGTCAAGCTAAACGGACACTAATATTACTAATATACTTTTAAGTGTATTTTAGTTTATAATAAGTAGTTATTTAATTTGTATCTTGATTTTATATTTATAAATAATAATAAATTATTCAAATTTAAAGTTAAATTCGTTAAATAAGTTTTTAATATTTTTCGTCCATAAAAATAAAAAAAGTGGTAGGGCTAAGAAAGAGTGAGAGCCAGAAATGCTGAAAACAAAAAACCTACAACCTAGAAAGAATCCCTCTTTCCCTCCCAATAAGCCAAAATAAAAATGTAAAAGTTAAAAGAAATAGTTGGAGCTGATATTTCTAAAGCCCAAATAACCAAAAAGAATCACTCTTTTGCCACATTGAAATCCTTTATTTTATGTGACTTAGTAGGTTCTTTATGTGTTGATAATAAATATAAATTATAATTCATTACTGATTAGATTTTAGTTTAAATCAAGTAATTGACATTCATCATCAATTTATAAATTGATTAATTCATTTTTATAAGTCAAGATTTATATCTAACAATGTATCATGACTATCTAAATATTAAGAGAGGCAAAGAGGTTTGACTCAACTTTTTAGTATTCAATCCTTCACCATCTAATATTTACATAAAACATAAAGCATGGTGTAGTGCTTACTCTATAATTGGTTTTCTCATTTTAGATTTTGAAGCTTTTCTTAACTTCTTAATGAAATTCGAATTACTTTTTGCTTGGAATCTTCATTTTGCCTTGGCCAAGGATTTCCTTGAGTTAAAAAGACATGTCGAAAAACAATGGAATATCTCCCTTAAATCATTTAGGGTGATGTATCTTTTATTTATCATTCATTTGTTTTCATGTGGTTCATGTTTTACCCAACATATACCTTATTGCATATCCTTGGTTAAAACTATCTAAGACAATATCAAAGTATAACAATTTTCAAATAAGATAACTGATGATCTCAAGTTTAAGGATCACTTACACGACTAACACATGAGAAAGTTTCAATATACACTTGAATGATAATATCATATAAAATTCTTATAATTAGTCATATTCAATGAACTTTTTCTTGTAACAAGTAAACCATTTGTTAGTTTCAAGTATCCCATCATTTCCATTTATGAAACCGATGCTTACTTCATGAGTAATAGATATTCATTCTCTAAAAGTTTAGCGGACACTTGAGAACATCACATTGCTACACACCCTCAAATGCACTTTTATCCGAAGTGTTTCTTCACTAGGAATAGCTTTGTAGTAGATAAATTTTCTTCTGCATTTGTCCCTGTAATTTAACAGATGAAGTTACTTTGAAATTCCTTATAATTAATACCTAAATCTCTAGACAGGTTCTTCCCACAAGGCATTGATATCTACTTTGACAATGTTGGCGGGGCTATGTTGGATGCAGCATTACTAAATATGCAGGTTCATGGCCGTATAGCAGTTTGTGGAATGGTGTCACTGCATAGCTACTCTGATCCAAATGGAATCCACAATTTGTTTTGTCTTGTAACCAAGCGCATCAAGATGCAAGGATTCTTGCAAAGCGATTACTTGCATAAGTACCCACAATTTTTGGAACATGTCACTGAGAGCTACAAACAAGGGAAGATTGTGTACATTGAAGATATGAATGAAGGATTAGAAACTGCTCCTGCTGCTTTTGTTGGACTATTCTCTGGTAAGAATATTGGTAAGCAGGTCGTATGCGTAGCCCGAGAATGACTGTTCTCAACTGGTTGCATTGGTTTACGGATGGACAAACTCAAGTTGTAGCAGCTGTAATGCTTTTGTGCCTTTTATTGAACTTTTTGTAGTTCGTTTGTCTAGAGTTTGTAAGTGCAAGTTAAATTTTTTTTTTAAATAAAGGCCATAATACCCAAATCTCTCTAATTTTTTTATTATAATTCAATCTCACTCCTTTAGTATTGAAAATGGACAATCTGTTACAAAAGTTTTGTATTTCACTTGTCTAGTGTTTGTATGTGCAAGCTAACTTTTTTTTTTCAAAAAATAAAATACCGTTCAAATTTACTCCTTTGCTAAAAGTTTGATTGTTTTAATGTAAAATATTTTTCGAAAAACTTTTATAAGATTTATACTTGTTTACAAGATGAAAAATTAATTCAAATGGTCGATGGGAAAAACATCTGTTGATTATGTAAAATGTTTTATGTCTTTAAAGAGTGTAAAAAAAAACTTTTATATTAAGTTTAGGAATATAAATTTGATAAATATTAATATTTGATTTAAAATATTAAAAAAATTAAAAAATGTTACTATTTAATTTAAATTATTCAATGCTATTAAAATAAAAAATATTTTTTAATGAAATCTTTCAATGCAATAAAAATTTTTATTCATAAATTGTATAAATCTTACTAATAATTATAATAAAAACTATTTCAATAATTGTCATTTGATGAATACACATTTATAAGTATAGGTCTTTTATGTCTTACAAAATTAATGAATATTTATATTTTTATAATGTTATGGTAAAATAGTGTTGAGATGAATTTAAAAAAAATTCGAGCTTAGTTTCATTGTAGATATGTTGCTAAATGCTTTGGGAAATATCATTATAAATTTTGTTCATTTTCATTTTCATTCCTAATTTGATCTCAAATTAGTGAAAACCAAATGCGACCATTGTTTTATAATCAACTTTTATTTATCATTTTAACATCAAAATAACTCCACCATGGTGGAAAATATTTTTCATAGGATGATCCAAACAACAAAAAATATTTTCGATAGTTTATCCAAACAACAAAAAACATTAAAATTTTTTGTAAAATATTTTACACAGAAAAATTTTTTTGCTAGCAAGTCATGTTTTGATTATCAAACGAACCCTAAATCGGGGTTTCAAGTTTACCCCTTTGCTTGGTTGATGCAATGTTATCATTTCATTTTAGACTAGAGTGCAGCCCATGCAATGTGTTTGGGTAACGTGTATAATTTTTTAAACAGAATGAGAATAACATAGCATGATTTTTATTTAATGGACATGGAAATAGCATAATTTAGTAATAAATATAGTCATAAATAAAAATATTTTATCTATTGACAAATATAATCCACTAGTAGCTTTTCAAAAAAAAAAAATGTAATCCACTAGTGTATTATTTAAAATATACTATAAAGTTCTCTTGGTTTGATTGAAAATTTTCTAAATTATAATTAATCACAACATTGTTAAATTCTTAAAGAGAAAGTAAGATATAATAGAATTTAAAATTTATTCAATTGATTCCAATTTGTGTTTAATAAGAGCATAATATATAATAATCTCATTTCTATTTGGATAAGTTCATAATTATAGCAAGATAGCTATAATGAGAAAATGTACATATATTACCAACAACAAAAGCTACATGTCCTATTTAAAAAAAAGAACTTATTTTTAATATTGTGTTATGAACCTTCATGGTGTGCATGACATCTTTATTTGGATTGCATGAAAAAAGAAAACATAACTCATAAGTTCAAATTATCATGCTCTTCACATAAGGAAGAATGCCAAGTAAAAAAGAAATTACCTTGTATCTAATCACATCTATACAACATTTGAATAACTATATATGAAAGTTGGTAATAAATAGAAGGTATTTTAAAAATACAATAATTGAACAAAGCAATTTAAAAAGGTCAAAAAGGAAAAACAAAAAAATTAAAATGTTAGAATGTTAACTCAAAAGATAAACCTCAAGAGGGGTGAATTGAGTAATTTTTTTAAGAAAATCTTTGTAGAGCCTTTTAAAAAAATTAATCTTAAGCAAGATAAGGATGAAAACCTTTTTGAAACCTGTTACGACCCAATTCCCGAGCCATGACCGGCGCAAGGACCCAATGAGCATAGCTCACTAAGCCCAAGCAAGCCTATTCCCACTTACTTTATTTCCACATATGCTCGTGTGAGGCATTCACACGTAATGCACCCAATGTGCATACAAAGCCAATTAACAATGGCATATCCAATCATATACACACACACACACACACACACACCTTTCCTCGGGTGTGAACACAGCCAAATCACAATGGCATTATCAGTCACAATATACATGCACTATTCCAGTAATGTATTTAGCAATTTACATTGCTTACACATTTGCATTCATACCAGTCAAATATAAACTTTGACAGTGTACATTACATGTACATAACCACCATACAAAAGCCCATGACTTCCAGCGGAGACATGTACAACAAAGACGGTAACTACTGAATGCCTTACACATACTAGGAGATGAACTACAATGATCCCACGATCTAGGAATCTACAATCTCCTGATCTGAAAACATGAATTTTTGAAAAGTACAAAACTCAGTGAGCAAACATTAGATAGGAACAAGCAATAATATCAGGAAGGGTTAATAAAACATGATGCACACATTTGGAACACATTCATTTTGATCCAATTTATTATCAAACCCTTTCCCTCATTTCAATTTAATTTATAATTAAATAATAATCAATTTCACACACAAACACACAATATCACCACTATCTTACCAGCTCATGTGCAATCCTCACATCGCTCACATAGCTGGAGTCATCGTGTGCATCTCATGCACAAACAATATCACTCAATCTCACCAGCTCATGGGCAACCCCCACATCGCGCACATAGCTGGAGTCGTCATGTGCCTCTCATGCACAAACAATATCACTCAATCTCACCAACTCATGTGCAAACCCCATATCGCGCACATAGCTGGAGTTATCATGTGCATCTTATGCACAAACAATATCACTCAATCTCACCAGCTCATGTGCAAACCCCACATCGCGCACATAGCTGGAGTTATCATGTGCATCTCATGCACAAACAATATCACTCAATCTCACCAGCTCATGGGCAACCCCCACATCGCGCACATAGCTGGAGTTATAGTGTGCACCTCGTGCACCAACCATATCACTCACCATATTTTCGCATCCAATATCATCGGCATGTTTTTCCCCATAGCGTGCGCATGTACATTTATATATCAACACAATTAAATATCAATACATTGCACATATTTACACATATGTGACAACATGTTATAAGAACATATAATTTCATGCCTTCATGCATACCACATAATTACCACATAAAATCATTTTTATCAAAGGCTTGTTCCCAGCACATATTTTTAAAAACTTTGGATAAATCATTTAATTATCCAATTCAATACAATGTGCATTTCCCAAATAATTTGAAATGCAAGTTCACTCACAGTATAAAAAAAATCTAGATTCCGAATGCACTCGGATTAACAGTCCTCAATTACGATTCCTTTATCTTTCTCGGACTTCTCACCACCTTAACACAGAATAAAATTAGGGAATTTACTATATTGCTCCCAAACTAATATAAACTAATTTAAATTGCTAACGCATGATACGCAAAGGCAAAAATGCGTCCGATTATCGCTTTAACGCAGTGTTGCCTAATTTCGACCGATTACCCGATTAATCGGCTATTATGTCCAATTTGATTCCAAATTGATCCATTCTTTTTCTAATACTTTAATTCATCACATACCATTCTAAATAACTAAATTTCAGCCTTGAAATCCTTAAAATTCTTCACATAAAAATTCGGACATTACGGTGTATTAACACCGAAATTTTCCTACTACATTTTTTTCACTTTAAATTGTCATTTTCTAATTTATTTCATTTCCAATGAAATCATTTCATTTGAAATGAAACAATTCCTCATGCATTCTCTACACCCTAGGTTCGGCCAATGAAGAACAACCGTGAGATTCAATTTCTTTCTTACATTTTTGTTCATAATCATGCTTAACTACCTCTAAACACTAACATAGTCTAAAATCAATCCAATCCAACATCAAATCCTTATCCTTACCCATTTTTCAGAATTTATTTCATCATGATGTCTCAATATTTAACCACGAAATTCAAGAACAAAAGCATAGATATTGTAGATCATAAGCCAAAGTGAAGATTTATTACCTTTTTCACTTGATTTCTCCTTGAAATCACACATTGTCTTGAATTTTTAGCTAGGTTTTATGGGTTTTTCCTTTTGTTCTTCTTTCTTTCCCCTCAATTCTGATGTGAGCTGAAATTAGAGAGAGAAAATGAGGGTTAAGGCTGATTTTTATGGCCTTTATAATAAAATAAACAAGTTGCCACATGGCATTATGCCATTGGCCCATTTTCTTTACTTTTTGACTTTTTCTTCCATTTCTTTTCCACCACTTGATTAGTCAAGTCAAAATCTGATCCAAAGATGATCATGGCTGGAAAAATTATTCTGGTGGTGGAAAATTACCGTTTTACCCCCGAAATGGTAAAATTACGATTTTACCCACATACTCCGAAATGTACTGAAATTTCATTATTTTCACTGTCCAACCTCAAATAGCACTAATATTAATCTATATTAACCAAATGGGACAAAATCCTTTCAAAAAAAATTCACGTCTAGTACTCCGGTGGTAAAATTACCATTTTGCCCATGTGTTCCAAAAACACCGAGAATCACCATTTTACACTGCTAAACATAATTTTATAATCCAATAATCATAACTGTATTTCATAAAAATTATTTTTGGTCCAATGTGATCAAATTTTGGCTAAAATCTCCATTAAATCATCAAATGGAAAAATGATCGTTTTGTCCCTAACCGGTCAATTTTCCCGATTGACTCCAAACTGGACCTTGAACTCCGAATCACTATTCTGAGCTATTCTGTGAGTTTCAAAATTTTGAAATTCCTCTTAAAATTTCTATTAAACTAGTTTGAAGCTCGATTTAACTTAATTGTACCATTAGGTACAATACCGGCTTTTAACAACTTGGATAGGGTCTCACAAAACCTAAGAATGAAGAGTTGCTGAAACCTTTTTGCAAGTGGTTGAAAAATTTTAGGAAGTCAAAGAAAATGACAAAGAAATTTCAACAAATAAGTAGACAACACAAGATTTATAGATGTTCGGCCTCAATGCCTATGTCTTTTCCCTTGGCTCACCAAGGAGTTTGAAATCTATTATAAAAACTACTTTTTCAAAGGCTCAAGCATAACCTTTACAATGTACTGCCTTATATGGATTAATCACAATCTTTCAATACAATGTCTTTTATAAATCAAGCACAACCTTCCAATACACTACATTTTATGGATCACGCACAACCTATCTACCTTTTATTTACATAAAGGTATAACCTCTTATAACAACTCTACGTTTCTGGGGTAAGTTATAACCTTCACAAAGGATTACAAGATATGAAGATGGAAGCTTAAATGCCTCTAGATAGGCTGAATGAAGCTATAAATACAAAGAGAGAATGAAGGCTTAACAATAAAGTATAAGAACTCAAGGCTCAAGAAACCAAAGATAATGAACATTTGATTTGAATAGTGATTTTCAAGGAATTTGGTGTTAAGACTTTCACTCTTGCTTAAGAATTGTTCTTGTCAAGCCCAGTTCTAATATATCTGTCATGTCAATTATATACTTGACATCACACCTGTATACTAGAATATTCCAGAAAAAGGGATGAAAGCCGGTATTGTACTTAGTAGTACAAATAAGTTGAATTATACCTCAAACTAATTAAAATAGGAATTTTAAAGTGAAATTGGAAATTTCACAGTCCAAGGATTACTTAAATGGCAATTCGGAGTTTGAGTACCGATTTAGAGTCAATTGGAAATATTGACCGATTAGAGGTAAAATGGTCATTTTGCCACCTAAAATTTAAATTTGGTTATTTGATGAAAATTTTGATCAAGATTAATTATTTGAAGTATAATATGAGGTTTAGTGGTGAAAAATTTTAATTTTCGGTATTTTTGGAGCACAAGGGTAAAACGGTAATTTTACCACCAGAGGACAAAACGAGAATTTTTAGAAAAGATTTTGGTTCCATTTGATTAAAATTGATCAATTGAAGTGTTATTTGAGGTCGAAAAGTGGAAAAACAAAATATAATTCTGATACATTTCGGAGTATAGGGGCAAAATCGTAATTGTGCCACTCGAGGAAAAAAATTTGAATTTTTCGAGAGGATTTGGATCAAATTTAATTAATTGAAGAATGATATGGGTATGAGGAGTGAAAAATATGAATTTTGATAATTTTTCAGGTTTTGGGGTAAAAATATAATTTTTTACTTTTACGAGGACAAAAGTGTAATTTTTTAAAAAAATTACTCCACCAAGACCTTGGATAAGTTTAGAAACTTCATTTAAGCTATGGATAAGTGAAGAAAAATATGTGGTGGAGAAAAAAAGTAAAATGGATGACTAATAAAGAATGGGCCAATAAAATGGTGCCATGTGTCAAGCTTTTAAATATTTTATTATTTCCTTATAAAATGGCATAAATCAACCCATTTCTCTCTCATCATATTCGGCCAAGAGAGGAAAAAGAGAAGAAAAGGAAAGAAAATAAGAACATAAACCCTAGGTGTGAAAAATTCAAGAAAAAGTGTGATTTTTCAAGGAAAATCAAGTGAAAAAGGTAAGATTTATTAGATTGAGTTTGAAATCTATCTTCTTTATGCATTTTTCCTTATTTTTCATGGTTAAAATACATGTTTTCATGGGGAAATCATGGCTGGTCAAATGGGTATGGACAGAGAAATGATGTTAGATTGATTTGATTTTGAGTTAAGTTAGTGAATTTAGTTAGTTTAGCATGTTAATAAGCAAAACAACAAGAAAAAAATTGATTTTCCTTAGTGTTCTTTAATAGCCGAATCTTGCTGAAAGTGTGGGAGTGATGGATTGATTTTTAATTCAAGAAAATTAGTTAGAAAATGAAGAATTATGGAGAGAAAAGTTAAATAGGAAAATTTCGGTATTAGTGCACCATTTTTGGTCGAATTTTTCAAGTAGGAATATGAATGTGGCTTTGATGAATTTTAAGATATTTAGCTTGACATTGATGATTTGAAGCATTAGAAAAGAAATGGAGTTGATTTGAGCTAAATCAAACGCGTATATCAATTTATTGGGTAAAAGACCAAAATAGGTTGATACGATGTTTAGGCAAAATCTAGACATTTTGCATTACATATCATACATTAGTTTAGGGTTTAAATTAGTTTATATTAACTTAGAGGCAATATAGTAAATTTTTTGATTTTATTCTATGTTGAGGTGGTGAGCTATTTGGCATGGGTAGGAGATTACACCCAAGGATAGAGAATAGGAGTATTTCTACTCATAATACAGTGAGTAAACTATTTATCACCTTAATTATCTAGAGAAATTTTATTCAATTTGATGATTTTATGAAAAATCATTTTATTTAGTGAATTGCTTATTTTATGAAAAAATTGTGAAATTTATGAAATAAATTGGATTTATAAAGTAAATTGAATTTTATTAAATTGACTTGAAAATTGAACAATTGATTTTAAAACTAGAGTAATTGGAGACTATCTGTATTATTGTAAATTATATTTTAAATTAATTGGCTTATGATATTTATGGCCTGATTGGCTAATTGTTGATTGTATTGAAAATGTATACAATCTGCTTTGTACTGATAAAATTTTAGCAACAAAATTGCCAATTCATGCTATTGAAATATTTATTTACTTGGTGGGTTATAATCTACTGCAGTAGGTGGGTTTTCGTGGACCGACCTAATCAGAGGTGGCACGGTAAAACCCTTATATATTTTTATCTCAGTTGTAAAGGCGTGCAGGGTTATTTAATTGTCCTGAGATATGGTAGAGTTCACTTCACGCCAAACCACCACGTGAAGGCGAACTCAGCTAATGCCAAGAAATGGTTGATTTTGAACAATTATGAGAATTTTAACAGTCTTGGCGGGCTTGGTTGAATACCTCTGATCAAGGTGTCACCAAGCGCGAGATTTTATGGCACGAGCCACGATTTTACAAATAATCATAAGTGATAATTCTATTTTATAGAATTATTTTATTCCAATTTTGTTATTAAATTTTAGCTAAGTCCTTAGTTTTTAATTGTAATTTACTTAATTTTTAGTTATTTTTATATTTAGTTTATTTTTAAGTAAGTTAATTAATTTTATGTTATTTTCTTTAATTTGGTTAATATTTATTAGTTTTTATATTTTTGGTAGGACCTAAAGTCATTGGGTTTAATTTTGGAAAGTAAAGTGCTGAAAGACCCAGAAATCTGCTTGCATATGCTTCAGTGTTTTAGCCATATCTCGAGTTACAGAACTCCAATTGCTGCGATTCTTAGACCATTGGAAAGATAAGAGATAGAGATACAACTTTTATGAAGATCACTTTGCCCAGTTCTGCCTTGAAGATGGAGAAAATCGCATCACAAAGTTGCTGGACGTACTGTGCCGGGAATGAAAATTTGTAAAGACTGTTAAGTGATTTTTTGGGCCTCTCATTATGTTTTAAGCCCAATTAAACCCTAGGTCAACTTAAGGAAGTTTAGGTTAAGCTTGTTAGTATAAATAGGATGTTTTTGAAGAACTTGAAAAAGAGAGAACCTTTGGAGATTCAAGAAGCTAGAAGTTGAAGTTGAAAACCCGGAGATCTGAGCAGCAATTATCTTGTTTTCTTCCTTAGCTTTTATTCTTCTTGTTATTTTCAATGGTTGAATTTTATACAATGTTATTTGATTTTTCAATTATGAGTAGCTAATTTTCTTTTTCTAGGATTGCAATTGAACTCACATGTAGTTTAAGTTTTTAATCTCTTTCTTACTTATTTTCAATGGAATTTGAATTGTTTATTCCAATTTGTTCTTAATGCTTTTAATTGCCTGATCACCAATTAAATTGATTTAGGAACTTAAACAAACTTGAGAGAAGGAGTTTAGAGTAGACTAAAATTGGGATAGCATATGATCATGTTAAATGATTTGCCTATAGGATAGGGATATACCTATAAGCCATATGTAGCCAGATTAGAGCCTGAACTTAATGAGTCTGTTTTAATTTCAAATCACATAGGGATATAATGTTTTGGTTAAAATAGATATTTTTATAGGACGAGTCGGGAGACCCTTATAAATAATTTAGGACTCTAGGTTAGCAATTCAACCCATTGAAATAAGTTAAGGAGGAGAAGTAAAATTTAGATGAAGTGTGAGGGATATTGTAATCCTAGGCTTGTTTAATTTGATATTTTCTCTAATTATTACTATTTTGATTTTTTGTTAGATTAAATTTTAGTTTATTAGTTTTATTTAATCACTTAATTTAGATTATTTGGATAAAATTAAATTGTTTTAATTTTATCCAAATAATTCAATTTAATTAATTAATTAAAACTATAATTTAAAATAACAAGAAAAATCAAAACAATAACAACTGGAGAAAATATCAAATTAAACAAGCCTAGGATTACAATATCCCTCACACTTCATCTAAATTTTACTTCTCCTCCTTAACTTATTTCAATGGGTTGAATTGCTAACCTAGAGTCCTAAATTATTTATAAGGGTCTCCCGACTCGTCCTATAAAAATATCTATTTTAACCAAAACACTATATCCATATGTGATTTGAAATTAAAACAGACTCATTAAGTTCAGGCTCTAATCTGGCTACATATGGCCTATAGGTATATCCCTATCCTATACGCAAATCATTTAACATGATCATATGCTATCCCAATTTTAGTCTACTCTAAACTCCCTCTCCCAAGTTTGTTTAGGTTCCTAATTCAATTTAATTGGTGATCAGGCAATTAAAAGCATTAAGAACAAATTGGAATAAACAATTCAAATTCCATTGAAAATAAGTAAGAAAGAGATTAAAAACTTAAACTACATGTGAGTTCAATTGCAATCCTAGAAAAAGAAAATTAGCTACTCATAATTGAAAAATCAAATAACATTGTATAAAGTTCAACCATTGAAAATAACAAGAAGAATAAAAGCTAAGGAAGAAAACAAAATAATTGCCGCTTTGATCTCCGGGTTTCCGCTTCAACTTCTAACTTCTTGAATCTCCAAAGGTTCTCTCTTTTTCAAGTTCTTCAAAAACATCCTATTTATACTAACAAGCTTAACCTAAACTTCCTTAAGTTGACCTAGGGTTTAATTGGGCTTAAAACATAATGAGAGGCCCAAAAAATCACTTAACAGTCTTTACAAATTTTCATTCCCGGTACAGTACGTCCAGCAACTTTGTGATGCGACTTTCTCCATCTTCAAAGCAGAACTGGGAAAAGTGATCTTCATAAAAGTTGTAGCTCTATCTCTTATCTTTCCAATGGTCTAAGAATCTCAGCAATTGGAGTTCTGTAGCTCGAGATATGGCTAAAACACTGAAGCATATGCAAGCAGATTTCTGGGTCTTTCAGCACTTTACTTTCCAAAATTAAACCCAATGACTTTAGGTCCTACCAAAAATATAAAAACTAATAAATATTAACCAAATTAAAGAAAATAACATAAAATTAATTAACTTACTTAAAAATAAACTAAATATAAAAATAACTAAAAATTAAGTAAATTACAATTAAAAACTAAGGACTTAGCTAAAATTTAATAACAAAATTGGAATAAAATAATTTTATAAAATAGAATTATCAATAAGCTATGTAAATTTTCAAGCGAAATGAAATTAATCCACTTAGCGAAAGGAAATAAAGTGTTATGAAACATTTTACACTAGTTTATGTTAATCATCTCCTTTTACTCGACTTTAGATAGTTTCGATGGTAATTGTTTACTCACTGAGATTTTATAATCTCACCCCCTCATTTCCTCACATTTCAGGATTGGAGTAGCTCGTAGCTAGTGGATTTGACAAGGACTCCGGTGGACTTGAATCGACAAGACTGTAGGTTCACAGTCCTTATGCATTTCGATTAGTTATGGGGCCACGGGTTACTATAATTTAAATTTCATACTTTGGTTATCTACATTATAGTATGTAATAATATATTTAGCTTTTACACTGCGAAAAATTTTTACTGATCGTTCTATAAAAATTGCTTTAAAGGAAAAATCAATTACTTTATCGAATATCTTTATTTTATTCAAATAGTCAAATTTTACGTCAAATGGACGTTGTAGACTCCGAAATTTATTTTAATCATACGGCATACGTTTTCTACACATCTACTACGGTTTTCACAAATTTTGAGATTTTTGACGAAAAATGACGAAAATGCCCCCGTGAGTTGGAAATAATATTTTATTGTTTTGACTTGGAAATATTGTATATTTCTTTGAAATATTATGTTTAATAATTGTTACTCACCGGAGAGGTACGAAAGCTGATGCTAAGCCTTGCGGGGTTCCGGTCGGCATTTTGGGTAATGAGTGCCTATTGGGACGTCGCGGTGGTTGTCATGGACCCGATGGGGAGTTCTGGGTCGTGACAGTTCTTTTGGTGTTCTCTTTCCTCCAAAGTGTGTTTTAGACTTATTTATATGTATGTGCCTTATCATAGCCATTTAGAGACTTGAGTTAAAAAATATGGCCATTATTCACGTTTTTTTCTAGCTTGTCTGATATGAGGTATCGATACCTACAACACAAGTCTTGATACTTTAATTTCTAGATTCAATTGAGGTTTCGACACCTCTGTTACATGTCTCGATACCTCGATACCTGGCAATTTTGACTGAACCATGCCTTGATACTTCTGTCCCTTGGTCTCGATACATAGCAGCTTGCTGTTCGGAAAACCATGTTTAGAGATGATGTCTCGATACTTGTTGAAAAAGGTCTCGATAATTTAGCACTTACTCTTTGGAATTTGAAATTCAAAGAATGAGGTCAAAAAGTGTCGATACTTTATCAAAAAGTGTCGATACTTTGGCACTTGATCTTTGGAAGTTGAAGTCTAGACTTTGAAGATGGAGACTTGATACATTGAAGCTTGCCTCACAATACTTTTGGACTTGCTCTCTAGAATCTTGCATCTTTAAAACAATGTCTTGATACTTGAACTGTAGGTCTCGATACTTCAGCACTTGTTTTTCGAAATTTGATCTTTCATGGGTGAAGTCTCGATATCTACTAAAGATGTCTTGATACTTTTTCTTCTTTAGTTAGGTTATTTCTAAGGCATATTGATCTTGACTACTTGATACACACTTAACATGTTTCGATATCTTACCCATTTTAAGCTTATTCCAAGGCAATTTGAGCTTCAAACACTTATTCATTTTTCATTTAAATGCTTAAGGGGTTTTATGAAGTTTTAATACACTTAATCATTCACATTTTGGTCATTTGATTTTATCATTTCAAAACAAAGATCAATTGGAAAGCTAACAATCTCCCCTTTTTTGATATGACAAAACTTAATGAACAAAATTGGTTTTAAAAAGATCCCTTCAATCTTTTAAACTTAAGCATATTTGAAAAATGTAAAACTCCCCTTAACTAAATGCTAAGTTTTGAATAATTTAAGTGCATATAGGTGCAATTTACTCAAAATATTTCTACTTTTTTTTTGTTATATCAAAAAGAATGTAAAGGACAAATCATGAAAAACTATATGGAGGATCAATTAAAGCAATGGTACTCAATGAAATTGAAATATTCATAAGATAAAGTGGTAAGCATTAGATAATAATAATCCTAATATGAACAACCATAGAAGCATATTATAAAACAACCATCATTCATTCATAAAAGATAGTATTGAACCATTTACAATCATCATATATGGCATTATAAACATTGAAAGAACCTAACATCCAAAAAAAGTTAGCCAAGAAACTATGAACACAAAAGTATGATGATGTATGAAATGAATGTAAGATCATCCAATTAAAGAGAAACTAAAATAGTTTTCTCAAAGACATCAAAACATAAGAGTTATGTGCCCTAAAAATAAATTTAGGGAAAGAAGTCGATGGCATGGTCCATGGGGTTGGTGGGTGGGTTAACTGAATCAACTGAAGTGTTTGGAATAGTGTTCGCATCAGTTGGTGAAGTCAACATTATTGAAGGATCAACCAGTATAAGAAATTGTGGCAAAGATGCAGTTGTAGGAAATGAATCGATGTTGCGAAGTTGAATGAGTGTGGCAACATCTCTCTCAATATTAATGACTTGACCTTTAAGCTCATCAATATTGCTAACAATCATTACAATGGAAGTATAGAAGTGGGCCTTCATTTGAGACTCCAGTGTAGCTGTTGACTCCATTAGTTTTTGATGATTATAAAAATTCCTATCCTTGTGTGTCTAACATTTCTATCGAAGTGTGCAGGATAAAAAGTTTATAAAGAAAGAATAAGTCAATCTTTCAAGTATGCACATAAGAGGTTGAACTTGCTAAGGAATAAGATTGATCAACATAAAAGAAGCTCCCTGGCTGAATAATGAAGAACATTGGTTGGCCAAAATTCAAATTGTAGAAGTGGCAGACTGAAGCATATTGAGAAACAGAACTGATTTAGTTGACAAAGAAAATGAGTTAGTTGACTAAGTGCTCTCTGTTAAAATCTGCGATCGAGACAGAACTAACTTAGTTGGCTAAGGGAAAAATGTTAGTCGACTAAGAGCTCTCTGTCTGCAACTTGCACCAGACCACTACAAGACGGATTAACGGCTAGAACCTACCCCAAGCTATTTCTAACAGTCACAAACTGCCCAACAGCCATCAAACATGCCTTTCCAAGTATAAAAGGAACTTCAAATGGCTAGAAACCAACTTTTGGAAGATTATTGAGAGACTTCATCATATTCAAGCCAAGAAAAACAAAAAACTTAGAAATTCTTTGTACTCTTCACTGTATTCAAACGCCTATCTTTTGTATTTGCATTCAACACTGAACCGTGTACCACTTAGATCAACTGTGTGATCAATAGGTACTTTCTCTACTTCTATTCTTGTATTCTTAGAGTGAGGGATTCACTGTAAGTGGTTGTTTCAAGCTAGGTTGCTTGAAAGAGTGAAAGTTCTAACTTAGCCTTGAAAAGTTAGGTGTTGGGTTTTTGTTGAGCCTTTGAAAAACCATTGTTGTAGGTTGTGGTTGAGCCTTTGAAAAACCACCTTGGGTTTTGGTTGATCTCGGTAAAAACCAATTTGAAAGGTTGTGGTTGAGCCTTTGAAAAACCACTTTGGGTTTTAATTGAGCTTATGAAAAACTAGTGTAAAGGTTGTGGCTAAGCCTTGTAAAAGCCACTGTAAAAGCTTGGTGAAAGCTTGTGAATTCTACTATTTTAGTGATTGGTTTGAAAATCTTTGGTTGGATAATCAAGGTAGTAGATGTAGGTCTTGGACCTAACCACTATAAATCCCTTGTCTATTGTCTTCATCGTTTTACTTTCCTTGTTTTAAGATTAGTTCTCAATCTTGCTAGAAAAGTCGAATTAGTGCTATTCACCCCCCTTTAGCACTCATTTTTGAGACCAACAATTGGTATCAGAGCTAGTTCCCTGTTCTTAAAGGTCTAACACTCTTAGGGAGGATCCAATGGCTCTTCAAGAATCAGTTGTGGCTAAAAGACAATCTACAAACAGACCACCTCTGTTTGATGGCTCAAATTACCCCTATTGGAATATTAGAATGTCAATCTATATTAGGGCAATAGATTATGAGATGTGGGACACAATTAGTGATGGACCCTTCGTTCCTTCAACCTTAAATGTAGTGACCAATAAGATGATTTCTAAGCCAAGATTTGAATGGATTGAAGCTGAAATTAGGAGAGCACAAATTAATTCTAAGGCCATGCATACTCTCATTTGTGCACTTGATTATAGAGAATATGATAAAGTTTTCATGTGCAAAAGTGCCAAGGAAATTTGGCAAAAATTAAAAGAGTTATATGGAGAAACATTTATGGAAAAAGAATTAGAAGGCAACTCTTGTGAGAATCAATGCTCAACAAGCAACATGGCAAATAGAGACACGAAATCAAGTGAAGATGAGAACTCTAATCAAATTGAACTATGCTTCATGGCTCTTGAAGAGAGAAAGGTAACTTCTTCCTTATGTGAACTTAATTCATGTGCATGCAATGAATTACATGATGCTTTTGAAGATTTAGCATTTGAGTTTGAGAAAATGAATATGAAAAACAAGAAAATCATTTCCACACTCGATGTTGAAAATGAATTTTTGATGAAAACAAAAATTGACTTCGAAAAAGAAAATGAAAATTTGAAAAAGAATTTTAAAGCTTACCGAGAGACAATTGATATTTTAGAAAAAGGAAATTTTGATGTGAAAATAAAATTTGTGAATTTATTAAATGAGAAAGTGGAAGAAAGAGCAGACTTGTGTTTGATGGCCAGAGATGATGAATCTGAGGTATCTTCTATTCCTTGTGATATTTCTATTGATGAGCTATAAGATGAATATGAATGTCTCTATGATGAGTTTGAAAAACTTGCATCGAAGTATAAAACTTTGAAAAGAAAAACTACATCCCTTGAGACTAATTTGCAAAAATTAAAGCATGATTTTAATTCAGTTTTTGAGCAAAGAAATTTACTGCAAGTTGAACTAGAGCATTCAAAAACTAATTTTGAAACTTTAAAATTGGAATTGGAAAACAGGGCTGCAGCTTTGCAAAAAGCAAACAATAAAAATGCTACTCTTAAAAATTTAAGGAATGAGACATCAAGAAGAAACATATTTTATAGGAAAAATTCTGATCATGGTTCATTTAGATGCTATAATTGTGGAAAACCTAGACATTTTTCTTATGATTGCTTTGGGAAAAGAAATGTACAGAAAATTAAAAGAATTTGGGTGTCGAAAGGTTCATATATTGCCACTAACACTCAAGGACCCATCAAAGTATAGGTACTTATCAAGAAGAACTGAACAATTGCTTTGTAGGTTAAGCTGCATCTAAAGGAGACATGCTCAAAAGCTCAACTCAAGAAAAAGCAGCCATGGTACATGGATAGTGGCTGCTCACGACACATGACAGGGGATGGAATACTGTTTGCTCAACTGGACAAGAGAAAGGGAGGCACCAGAAACAACAGCCCTTCAATTCTCCAATGAAATCATGTTCAACCTGCTCATGAGGATGGATGCCAAGCTCACTGACCAAGGAGCAAGGCTTTTAAAAATTGAGGAAAAGGTAAATGAAATGGAAGTTAGCTTGGAGGAAAAGTCAGTAATGCCCCCTAGACTTATTGCAGCTGATACTTCTGTTACTCCAAGCATGGCACCAGAAGGACAAGGTGTTGAAGGATCAGCTCTACAGCCAGAAGGTTCTACCTTCCATGATGCTAGTCTTGAATTTCAAGCTGAAGGTTCAACTTATCAAAGTGCAAGTCTTGGTCACTAAGACCCTGAACTAGGGATTAAGGAGCCTCTCAAATCCTCATTAGTAGAACCACAAACAAAAGAACAAAAGTACTTGGCTCATCTATTGAAAGTCTACTTCCTCAGCAACAGCCTCAGCAGCAACCACAACAACAAGCATCCCCTCTCCATTCTGATGAAGTTTCAGTTATGGGACTCTTCTATGAAATGGTAAGGGAAGAACAAGTTAAAAAAGAAGCTGCTACAGCGTAAGAAAAAGAAAAAGGAAAAACAAAAGAAACAACTCTTGCAGTCAAGACCAAGCCACATGTCATGAAAAAAAAAGACAATGGCTATAAAGATTGCACCTCCCAAGAGAAGAAAGTTTTTCAGATTGGCAGAGAAAGCTAAATCTCCACCTGCATCTTTTCCATAGGCACTAGTGGAAGTTTTAGACAATCCTCTCTTGAACCATCTCTAAAGAAATCCCCTCTACGTGAACCTTCTCTTTTCCCTTTCAATCATTTCTATGGCTTTGAGTCCTCACCATCTGCCTCAGAAGAATGAAGCCTCACCCCCCTTTGATGATGAGAAAAAGAGAGAATAGTAAAATCCAAGAAAACTAAAAAATCATGATGGTAGAGGTACCAGACTTTTAGGAAAAAGAATAAGAAAAACAAAAATCTTAAGGGTAGAGGTACTAGGTTTTTAGGGAAGATAGGAAGTAAAAATAGTTTTAGGGGTATTTCTGGAACAAATTTATGGTTTTGGCTTTGTTGGTTATTTGTGCCATGATGGCATTCAAACACTGAATTTTAACTTTTGTTAATTTTATGGTTGTATGGAATATGCATGTTAACATTTATTTATGGTATTTGATCTAGAAAAATGTTGCTATCCTCTGCTGCTTATGGTTTTATGTAATGTTGTTGTCAACTTTTTGCTGATCCGATGCTGAACAAATGATTGGAATTATGTGCTGATATTAAGTTATTGTCATGATAAATAGATTCTATCATGGTACTACAAATTGAATGTGTGTTTGAATACATGTGGATGATGATTCATAGAAAATTTGCTAAAAAATTAAGGGCATTGATGAAACCTAGAACTAACATGTTGTTGTCAGAAATATGGAAAAATAGAAAACTGATAATGCACAACAACTTGTCATTTGTTTTTAAATCTGCACATATGAACATTTTCTGACTAAGGCAAGAATGTACAATGTCACTAAGAATATAACATTGATAAAAACTTGTTGGAATAAATGAAAAATATGCACAAACTAAGGGAGAGCATGAATTCAGGGGGAAAAATTCCTCACTGTCTGCAGAACTAAAAATGAGCAAATAGACATTGTGCTTTCAATCAAGGAATATTTTGTCAACATCAAAAAAGGGGAGATTGTTGGCTCTATTAGTTTTTGATGATAATAAAACATTCCCATCCTTGCGTGTCTAACATTTCTATCCAAGTGTGCAAGATAAAAAGTTTATAACGAAAGAATAAGTCAATCTTTCAAGTGTGCACATAAGAGGTTGAAATTGCTAAGGAATAAGATTGATCAACATAAAAGAAGTTCCGTGGCTGAATAATGAAGAACATTGGTTGGCCAAAATTCAAATTGGAGAAGTGGTCGGCTGAAGCATATTAAGAAACAGAACTAACTTAGTCGACCAAGAAAATGAGTTAGTCGACTAAGTTCTCTTTACCAAAATCTGCGATCGTGACAAAACTAACTTAGTCGACCAAAGGAAAAATGTTAGTCGACTAAGAGCTTTCTGTCTGCAACTTGCACCAGACCACTACAAGACAGATTAATGGCTAGAACCTATCCCAAACTGTTTCTAACAGTCACAAACTACGCAACAGCCATCATACATGCCTTTCCAAGTATAAAAGGAACTTCAAATGGCTATAAACCAACTTTTAGAAGATTATTGAGAGACTTTATCATATTCAAGCCAAGAAAAAGCAAAAAACTTAGAAATTCTTTGTACTCTTCACTGCACTCAAACGCCTATCTTTTGTATTTGCATTTAGCATTGAACCGTGTACCACTTAGATCAACCGTGTGATCAATAGGTACTTTCTCTACTTCTATTCTTGTACTCTTAGAGTGAGGGATTCACTCTAAGTGGTTGTTTCAAGCTAGGTTGCTTGAAAGAGTGAAGGTTCTAACTTAGCTTTGAAAAGTTAGGTGTTGGGTTTTGGTTGAGCCTTTGAAAAACCATTGTTGTAGGTTGTGGTTGAGCTTTTGAAAAACCACCTTGGGTTTTGGTTGATCCTAGTAAAAACCATTGTGAAAGGTTGTGGTTGAGCCTTTGAAAAACCACTTTGGGTTTTAGTTGAGCTTGTGAAAAACTAGTGTAAAGGTTGTGGCTAAGCCTTGTAAAAGCCATTGTAAAAGCTTGGTGGAAGCTTGTGAATTCTACTGTTTTTAGTGATTGGTTTAAAAATCCTTGGTTGGATAATCAAGGTAGTAGATGTAGGTCTTGGATCGAACCACTATAAATCATTTATCTATTGTCTTCCTCGTTTTACTTTCCTTGTTTTAAGATTAGTTCTCAATCTTGCTAAAAGAGCCGAATTAGTGCTATTCACCCCCCATTTAGCACTCATCTTTGGGACCAATAGTAGCATCTCTCGTAGTAGATGCATTAGTTGGTACTTCATCCTCCTCATTGTCACTGCTTGGAATAGTTGCTACCTTTCCATGAGCTTGTGGAGGCAAGACATTTTTTAGATACCATTGTTCACCAATCAATGGTACATAAACTTGTTGATGGTATGTTCATCAATAGTCATATGAACCTTATGCTTGACTAGAGGATCAACTCTAATGTCAACACTACAAGAATTAGTAACGTGGCTTACAACTATCCCATGTACAAAAATAGTACTTTCCTCAACAATTACTTGCATCATATCTCAAAAAATGAAATAAGCCAAATTTATTTGAACATTGTACTTGATGTGGTGTAGAAAATAAAGATCCTTACTTTTCATATATGAGTATTTTTGCCCATTCAACCTAAGATTCCAAGATATGATTAGATGTAACATCCTATCATGCAAGGTCAATCAATATGCATTAAACTGTCCTAATTTAGTTGGTGGAGGGAAAACAAAACTCAGTCTACAGGTCACTCTCAACAAACCTATCTCTTAATTGATTAATGGTGGGACTGTCGGATATTTCAAGTCAGAAAGGGGACTTAGACAAGGCGATGCCATCTCTCCATTATTATTTATTCTAGCAGCAGAATATCTCTCCCGAGGGTTAAATGCTTTGTTTGATCAATTTTCTTCTCTTCATTATTCCTCCAACTGCTCCAAGACTATCAGCCATCTGGCCTTTGCTGACGATATCGTTATCTTCACCAATGGTGCAAAGTCCTCTTTGAAAAAAATTCTAGGGTTTTTGCAGGAGTATGAGGAGGTCTCTGGGCAACGTATAAATCAGTCAAAGAGCTGTTTCATCACTCATCGAAATATAACGAACTCCCGGAAACAGATTATCTCCCAAGTGACTGGCTTTGTGCAGAAATGTTTGCCCATCACATATTTGGGGGTGCCTCTCTACAAAGGACCGAAAAAGGCAATGCTCTTTGATGATCTGGTGGAAAAAATTAGGCAACGCATTGAAGGATGGGAGAACAAAATTCTATCTCCTGGGGCACGAATAACGTTATTAAGAAGTGTCCTGTCTTCTCTACCAATCTACCTCCTACAGGTTCTTAAACCCCCCACTTGCATTGTTGAAAAAATTGATAGAATGTTTAACAATTTCTTGTGGGGAGGCTCAGCAGGAACAAAACACATTCATTGGAGCTCTTGGCTTAAATCTACATCACCAGCTAGTGAGGGTGGATTGGATATCAGAAGCCTTGATGATGTGTTTAAGGCCTTTAGCATGAAGCTATGGTGGAGGTTTCTCTCCAGCGACAACATCTGGACCCGATTCATGCGAAGTAAATATTGTATAGGCCGAATTCCGAGGTACGTTCAATCGAAACTTCGTGATTCTCTAATTTGGAAACGAATGCTAGCCATCTCTTTTGATACAGAACAACATATTCGATGGCGAGTTGGTAAGGGTGACCTTTTCTTTTGGCATGATTGTTGGATGGGTGAAGAGCCCTTAGTTAATCAGTATCCTTCATTCACATCATCTATGTCGAAAGTTTCTTTTTTTTATGATGTGGATAAATGGGATGTGGAGAAGCTGAATAGTGTGTTACCAGATGATGTCGTGGAGGAAATTCTGAAGATCCCGATAGATCCTTCCGGTGAAGACAGGGTATATTGGGCACTTACCTCGGATGGGCAATTTACTACTAAGTCTGCTTGGGAGATTATTCGACGATGTCAGCCAGTTAATCCAGCTCTCAACTTGTCTTGGCATAAAAGTATCCCCCTTACTATCTCTTTCTTCCTATGGAGACTGTTACAGGATTGGATCCCAGTGGATTTGCGACTGAAAACCAAAGGCTTCCAGTTAGCTTCTAAGTGCCAACACTGCAATTCAGAGGAGTCCATCTTGCATGTCATGTGGGAATGCCCGATCGCAATGCAGGTTTGGAATTATTTTACTAGATTTTTCCAAATCACCATTGTCCACCCGCAAAATGTTCCTCAAATCCTATGGGCTTGGTACTACTCTGGTGATTTCACAAAAAAAGGGCACATTCGCACACTTATGCCTCTTTTCATATTCTGGTTCTTATGGATTGAAAGGAATGATGCAAAGCATAGGAACCTTGGCATGCATCCTAACAGAGTGGTGTGGAAAGTTCATAAACTCATCCATCAGCTATTTCATGGGGGGCAATTCCAACAGTGGCAATGGAGAGGTGACATACAGATCGGCCAAGCATGGGGGCTAAAATTTCAACAGCCTCCCCCTGAACCACCAAAATTTTTCTCTTGGCATAAACCATCGACAGGTGAATTTAAGTTGAACGTCGATGGCAGTTCTAAGCACAACTTCCAAAATGCTGCTGGAGGGGGACTTCTTCGAGACCATACAGGTACCATGATTTTTGGCTTCTCCGAAAACCTTGGACCGCAAAACTCACTACAGGCAGAACTTATGGCACTCCATAGGGGGTTACGCATGTGTATTGAGCAGAATGTTACCCGACTTTGGATAGAGATGGATGCAAAAGTGGTTGTACAGATGATTGAAGAAGGACATCAGGGCTCTTCTAGAACCAGATACTTGCTCGCCTCTATTCACAGATGCTTAAGGGGACTCTCCTTTCGGATCACGCATATCTATAGAGAAGGCAACCAGGCAGCAGATCATCTCTCAAACCAAGGCCATACACACCAAAACTTGCGAACTTTTACACAAGCTGAAGGTCTACTCAAAGGTATCCTGAGATTAGATAGAGCTAATTTACCTTATGTTCGCTTTAAATCCGTGTAAGGGAGTAGTACTCCTTTTTTATTCCTGTTTTTTCTTTTTTCCTTTACTAGTTGAATCATGTAATATGGAAGTATTTCAATTTTATGACGATAGTAAAAAACATGGTCATAAAATGAAACACTCCATCCTAGGTACTTTTCTCGATATTTCTCTATCTCTTGTAACTCTGGAGGTACGGTTTATGCCCCCTCCTTTTTGTACTTTACTTTCACGTTTATTAATAAAATAAATACAGGATAGCTGGGTCCTGCGAGAACTTCCAGCATTAAAAAAAAAAAAAAAACAAACCTATCTCTTAAGTTGTACAACTTCCTACCAGAATTGGGAATATGCAGCATGTGACTAATCCTAGAGGTGTTGATATGCATGGTCTTCCCCAAAACAGATGTAACAAACTTGTCATTACATGTATATGGTTCCTTATCATCATAAGTAGGGTTGTCATTGAATATTTTTGTGGCATTGGAATAAAATACCTTAACCAAGTTCATATAATAAATTCTATTCATCTCTAAAAAGTTTATCCAACATTTTTGGGTAAGGTTTTCTATATAGGAGAATCCTAGACTTTCTAGATATTCAAAATTGATAGGTCTACTCGGATATACCTTGAAAGTAGAAAAAAAGTTAATGTCCTTCTTCTTTTGTAAATGATTTTTGAAGTTTTTCCTGAACTTGTGAGTAGGACTTGTCGAAGACTTGCCCTTAGCCTGTTGACACTTTGTAGCTCTTTTGGTTCTTGGTGCCATGAGTAAGGTTTTTAGGATTTTTGTTTAGGGTTTGTGGATTTTTACTTGAGAAAGTTTGATAATAGACTTGAAAGAGATGAGAGGAATGGATTTAAAATATTAAAAGAAACTGAAGAAAATTGAAAAACAAGCTAAATGGGCACCTAATTTTTTGCCTTCTCACTCATAGGTATCAATACCTTCGAAAGAAGTGTCGATACTTTAATCGAGGGTTTTGTTGCTTTTGGCTATTGTGTGTCAAGTCTTGATACATGGTGTAAAAGTATTGAAACCTAGCCACTACTTCACAAAGTCTTGATACATTGGATGAAAGTATTGAAACCTTAATGTGTATTGAGACATGAAGTGTTTGTCTCAATACCTTGTCTTTGTAGCTTAATAAAAACATTGTTTTTGTTTTTCATAAATCATGTGAGGGACCTTTGAACATTTTTAAATAAAAACTATAACCAATTTTGAATTGAAAACTTATTAAAACTTAGTTTTGGACTTGTGCAAGTGAGATTTCAAAGATTTATTAAAAGATTTTAAAGTTGGATGACTTCTTGCAATGTATGTATGTATGATATAAAATGTAGTATGCACAATGACAATATACTTTATAAATTTTCTTCAAAATCATATAAAACACAAAATCAAGAATGCACAAGAATATCAAGTGAATAGTAACGAGTATATCAACAAGAGAAGCATGTTCATTAATTCTACACTAATCCTTACATCTATTTTACTTGTGATTAAGTATAATAATGAGCAAGTTATAGATGCATAGAGCTTTTAATCAAAGAACTCACCTTGCTAATCTTTGTCAAGTCTTGATGATGTGCTTATTGGAATGTGCTATGATTTTCTATGATTTTGTGCTTATCCATGCCAAACCTTTTTGAGCATTTCTCTTGCTTTCATGACTTGAATAGTTTCCTCTTCCTAGGATGAGTAGTTTTTGCTCCTTTTTCGTCTTGTTGAATTTGTGGCTCATGAAATATCTTATCAATTCATCATAATTCCAACATCATTGTCGTCCCAAGATATTGTCATGTCTCCCGTATGGTTGGAAGAATATACTTCAAAGTTTCATTAAGATAGTCAAAGTTCAAAATAACATAATTATGTATCAAAAATACCTTTACGACCATTCAAACTTGCAAGTAAACACTCATATCCAATAGTAAAATGGTAATAAGTTTTTTTTTTATCATGAAACAAACTTGTTCAATTATTAAATCATTATAAACTCAAGTATGGCAAGCATTTCTCATACATTTTCAATTCAGGTAGTCAACTTTTATCAAAATCATTTTTGGCCAACTTTAATTTTACAAGACAAGATTATTCAAGTGATATGTAATCTTGTAAAGTTGACTTATTAGACTCAAATTTTCTTGTTTGGATTACTAGAAGGATGTGAATGCAAAACAACCATATAAGCTCATCTTGGCATCATATCATTTACATCAAACCTTTTTTAACCCAAGATCATGCTCTAAATCATTCTTCTTCAAGAAATTGATATGAAATTATTTCATAAAACATGAGTAAATATGCCTTTCCATCATCAATAAGATATTTTGGCATAAGCATGAGAATATATTCAAGATCCAATATAAGCACATACTTAAGTTCTAGACTCAAGAACTCATACTACTTTCAAGATCAAGCAATTTATAACATGTATCATATCAAATTAGTTTTTCATAATTAAGATTTATTAATAGAACACAAGAGAGTAGATAGAGAATTGTGCTTTTGACAGTCGAGTAAATATAGGTAATTAAAATATCTTTTAAGAAAGGCAAATAATTTAAGAAGCCATACTAAGTTATTGCAATCAAGGCAAGATAATAGCAACGAACCATGATTTTCAATTTGACAAATCAATGGCGTTTGCAATAAAAGTCACTCATTTTCTATTGTGTGTTTAAAGAACTTTCAATCTCCAAGAGTTTGCTCATCCTTGCTATAGTTTACTTACAAGAAACATTCTCATTTGATTTTTGGTATCCAAAGTTTCTTTAGATCATTCTTAGTCTCAACAGACAAAGTTCTTTTGAGTCCACACATGTTTACCTCTATAAGGTAGATATTTTTTAAGCATATGGATAAAACAATAAAATAATCTATAATTACATTTAAAAAAAATTCATTTATTTTTCAACTTCATTTTTGGTGTCCACTCAATCATTTTTTCTTTTGCAAATTTCAAAAATGGTTTTGAATTTTTCATTTTCTTTTCCTACAATATCAAGATTCTTTTGAGAGGATTCAAAATCTATTTTCAACCTTTTATTTTCATTTTCTAAGTCAATTTTTGCATTTATCGAAAACTCATTTTCAACACTAAGTTTTGAAATCTCTTCTTTATGTCTCAAGTTTATTTTCTCATACTTATAAGCAAGTTCTTTAAAAGCATTTTCCGATTCTTCAAATGAATATGTAAATATATCACAAGGTGAGGAGTTTACCTTCCATTCTTGGTTTGAGGATTGGATTTGGCTTGACTCTTTTATTTTAGTCTCATTGTCACTTGTTGAACATTTGCTTTCACAATCCCCTTCTTTTAATTCTTTTTCCTTTTTTGCTTTCCCATACAACTCTTCTAGTTATTTCTTCGGTGTTATCACATAAAATGACTTTGAGGTATTTTCTTTCTCCAAGTACAAGAAAGAGAGTATGCATGGCTTTGGCATTGAGTTGTAACACATCTAAGTCACTTGAATCCCATTCACTTATTTCCTTTGTCAACTTGAATGGACCATCTTTAATTATCCTCCAAACTTCATAGTCATTGGCTTGAATAAATAGATTCATTTCATTCTTTTAATGTATGTAGTTCTCACCATTGAATAGAGGAGGCTCCATAACTAATTTTTCCTTTGTTGGAATTTGCTGCAATGAGATCTATGTCCATAGGATCAATAGCACCATTTTCTTCAACTTTTCCTTTTGAGTTGTCACCAATGGTCACATCTTCTCTTTTTACTCTTAAGTCTACAAATTCTTCCTTGGTATCGGACATATGTCTTGAGAATTCACTATTAAGATACCATGGTTCTTTATCTTGTGCACTTGACTCTAAACATTTTTCTTTATCTTTTGGCTTTTTATGAGCCATGAGGCATATGTTGCTAACTTCTTCATCTTTTTCACTTTGGTACTCATCTTTATCACTCTAAATGGCTACCATTGTTTTTTTCTTTGGATAGCTCTTCTTGACATTTAGGCATTCATATTTGGTGTGTCTCAATTTTCTGCACTCATAGCAAATGATGTGATCTTTGCTTGATTCTCCATTTGGTGGCTTTCTTTTTAGGTCTCCTTTTAATGGATTCCTCCTAATTGGTTTTCTACCTCTGCCACTTTTTTTGTTTCTTAAAAATCTATTGAACTTTCTAGTTAATAAGGCTATTTCCTTATCATATTATTCTATATCATTTTCTACACTTTCCTCTTCATCTTGTTAAGTAGCTTTAAGAGCTATACTCTTTTCTTATCTTTCTCTTTTATTGCTTTTTCTCTTTCACTCTCTTGTTTGAGTGACATCTAATAAGTAAGAAAGGAGTCTACAAGTTTATCTAGCCTAAAAGTGTTCAAAATTCTAGCTTTCTCTATGGCTGTTACTTTAGGTCTTCAATCTTTTGGCAAGCTATATAGAAACTTTTTCACCAATTGTGCATTAAGGAAGTGTTTCTCAAGTGCTTTTAATCCCACAACAATATTTGTGAATCTATTGTACATTAGGGTTATTGTCTCTCCATCCTTCATTCTAAACAATTCATAGTCAAGAGTAAGTAATCTTATTTTTGACTCTTTGACTTGAATGGTGCCTTCATGTAAGGTTTCTAATGTGTCCCAAACGTCCTTTGCATTTTCACACATGGACTAACTATTAAACTTTTTAAGTCCTAAGGCATAATATAGGGTATTTATAGCTTAGGCCTCTATCATCCCATTCTTTCCTAAGTTTAATGACTAACTTTTCATTTACGGTTTTAGTAAGGACATGAGCACATTTTAAAATAACGTTCCAAACATCTATATCATTAGCTTGGATGAACATTTCCATATTCCTCTTTCAATAAAGATTATCACCATTAAATAAAAAGGGTCTTAGCATAGATTGGCCTTTACCCAAGGGAATGGCTGTAGGATGCATTGCCATGGCTTTTGAGCTTCAAATGGATCTTTACACAACGTTTTAAATCTGTAAATTGAGACCAAAGCTTTGATACCAATTATTAGGATGTTAACTCAAAAGATAAACTTTAAGAGATGGGGGAATTAAGAATTTTAAAAAATCTTTGTAGAGTCTTTGAGGAAAAATTAATCTTAAGCAAAATAAGGATGAAATCACTTTGAAATCTAAGAATGAAGAGTTGCTAAATCCTTTTTGCAAGTAGTTGAAAAATGATTTTAGGAAGTCAAAGAAAATGAAAAAAAAATTTCAACAAACAAGTAGAAGGCACAAGATTTATAGAGATTTAGCCTCGATGCTTATGTTCTTTCTCTTAGCTTACTACGGAGTTTGAAATCTACTATATAAGTTACTTTTCAAAGGTTTAAGCATAACTTTTACAATGTACTACCTTTTATGGATCAAGCATTGTTGTTGAATTTTCGCGCAAGTGCACGTTATCGCAGGAAGTAATATAATGATAAGTAGAGTATTGTTCCCATAGGGATTTGTTTCTAAATTTTTACTAAGTACTAAAATATTATAGAAAATCAATCTTATCTAAGTAACTGAGATTTGTAAAAAATTAATTAAAATAAAATTTAAAACAAACACTAAATTAACCAATAAAAATTAAATATATTTGAGAAAGATAATAAACGAAAGACCTTGGATTATGAGTTCATTCAACACATCATTTGATACTGGCTTCCCTAATTATTTACCTTTTTAGGTAGTTTACTAACTTAGGGTCTTTGTCGAGATACTTGCACAAATACCTAACTTGATTAGTCTACTATATGTCTATAGGAATCAATTAAATTAGGTTCATTAAGCTAGTGTCTTAATTTGGCTATGCATGAAATTGACGTATGTCTACCTAAATCGCAAATCATATTACCTAATTGACATGAACATGCACTATTCAAATCATAATTCAATTTAAAATCTTTTTATCAAGTTTTAATTAGATTCACAAGTAAATTAATTGTTGATCAGACAATTACATGCATTAAAAGTAGATTTCAATAAGCAAAACTATAGCAATTCATGATAAATAAAAAAGAAACGAATATTCAAACTAATGTTGAAATTCACCATGATCCTAGAAAAATAAATTAGTTCATGATATATAGAGAAAACATTATCTAAAGAAATTTATCCATGAATTCAAGTCAAAAAGAAGAAGAATAACACAAAATAGAGAAAAAAACTAATGTTGAAGCTTTATTGTCTCGAATCTCTCTCAATTGCTCTTATTTTCTTGCTTAATTCTTAGCTCAAAATCTCCAGAAAAGTTGTTTCCATTCTCCTCCTTGAATGCTCTAAAAAGGTCCTGTAAATATTTAAATTAACCTAGTTTCCATTATCCTACATAAAACATAATTTTGGAAAGTAGTGTGGCAACACGTCCATGCTTTCTTAGCGTCGCAGAGCCATGCTGATGTTTGTTGCCCTGTGATGCTCTAGCCTTAGGCAAATGCATGATGCAATCAACATGTCCGGTGATGTAGGTTTTACTGCCTTAGTGTTGCGGCTTAGAATAATTCAAGTAATATATTACCTTGTGTAGAACTACAGTTGTACAACATTTTTTAATGCAATTTTCACCTTGATCCAATTTGAATTGGGTAAAGTGGTAAACATTAAATTTGTAGCCTTATCTCTTAGCTTTGTAATGGATCAAGAATCTCATCAATTGGACTTTTTTAGCTCAGGATATCATCAAAATACTGCAGCATGTATGATTGAAGCCATCACCAAACTTGTGTGGTTTTAAATCAAATGAACCTTTCTTATCGAATATCCTACAAAATCAATGAGAGAAATCAACAATGACTATGTTTAAAGTAAATTAAAGCATAAATAAATTAAAATTAAACTAAAATAACTTAAATTAACTACTCAACATGTAGTCTAACTTAAACTAAAAAAAATCTAAAATGCTAAAATCTGATATTAAAACCTTAAAGATCTAACTACATAAGGCCCCTAAATGTGTCAAAATAACTTTATATAATAGAGTTATCGCACTCCCAAACTTAAGATTTTGCTAGTCCTTGAGCAAAACATAAATAAGATGCAACTACCTAAATGAAGAAAAACTTTGAACTAGAAATCAATTGCACCATCTCATTAATCTCTTTTTATATCTTCAAAAGTTAATCCATATTCTCAACTCAAAGCAACACATAAATATTATTAAAGTTCATGTTTTAATTCCAATACAAGTTTATCATCATGTGAATTTTTGTGTGTGTGTGTGTGCAATCTTTCTAACTAAAACAATATACAGTATGGATAAGTTTATGTTCATGTAAATTTCACATTAGTAATTGAATTCTATAAGTTTGCTTTTCGTTTATCTCTTCACTATTGTAGACTAACACTAAGTTAAGGATCAATGAGACTTTAATTAGCTTATAATGTATGGCTAGGGTTAAGATATGATATAGAATATTATCTAGCTCAAATTGCCCTAAGTATACAGTCAGTCTAGGACCTATTCAAGCTTAAAAAGGGTAAACTAATGATAAATTATGTAAAGGTAGGTTGAAAAGACTCAATCGGTCCAAAGATGGCCTAAATAACTTCTTTAACTATGTATAGCTTAGGATTTCACCTCGATAGAGAATTAAATAAATTCTAGAACTCAATACATAATTCAAAAGTTCACATTAACATAAACCTTATCTAAATACATAAAATAAATCTAAAGCAAAAGACACAGTGCCTAATTTTTAGAAACCGTATCCTAACAAAGAAGCTTAGCATAAGAATTTACATATTACTCAAACAATATCCACATGTTTCAAAGAATCAAGACAAGAATATAGCTAGGTTCTCATCATTGCATAGGTAAATTAAAAGAAATTGACGTAATTAAATCTAGCTTAAGTTTTTAAAACATGTATAAAATTGAAAAAAAATTAACAAAAATAAACTAACCTAAAAATATTACAGAAACTAATAACAATAAAACCCTTCTCTAAACTTAAATTGCACATTATCCTCAATGTGAAAAGCTAAAAAAAAAGATAAGAAAAATGAACTCCCTCATCAATGATGGCAGTGCATTAAAAGTTCTAATTTTTTTTCTCTTCATCTTCATGCTTTCCAAACCTGCATATTTAACAAAACAAGCTAGGGAAAGGTTATAACTACTTATTTAAAAAGAAAAACAAAAACTAACTAAAATAACAATTAACTCTTAAAAGGATATAGCTTGGGTTACCTTCTAAGAAGTGTTTCTTTATAGTCACTAACTTGACTATGATACCTTTTTTTTCACTTCCTTATCACCGTAATAATGCTTGAGGCTTTGTTTCATTACCTTGAATGCTCATTTAAGCATACTAAAAATCTCAATATAGCCATAAGACAAAAGTTTTACCACTATAAAGGTTTTCCATCAATAGGGTTGAAGTTGCAATGGTAAAAGATGAAGGTGTGAACTAGAGAGTACTACTTGCTGTTCAACCTCAAAATCAGGATCACTGAAAGGTGATGGATTATGCGCATCATAACATTGCTTAGTTTTGAGATGTGGTGGCGATGGCTTTGACTCACGAGTTGATGTTAGCGTATTTGTAGCTGGTGGAGCAAGATTACCTTTACCTTTATCAACTAAGTCCACTTTATATCAATGATCTATGGTTGAAGGATATTTAGTTGTATTGAAAATAGTAAATTAAACTACCTCTTCTCTAATTCTGAAAGTTGTTCTACCTTTTTTTACATTGATAAGTGCACCTATAACGGCCAAGAATGGATGTCTTAGTATAATTGGAAGCTCTTGATCTTCCTCTATCTTAAGTACAAGGAAGCCTATTATAATGTATAATTTTCCTAGTTTAATCAAGACATCCTTTATAATCCCAAAGGGTTACCTTATTGCCCTATCTGCTAGTTGCAATTTGACTGTAGTAAGTTGAATCTCCTTTAGTCCAAGTCTCTTAGCAATAGACAAAGGAATAATTAAGACACCAGCACACAAATCACGCAAAGGTTTCAAAAAATTAACATTACCAATTAGGCAAGGGATAGAAAAACTCTCTAGGTCCTTAAGCTTTGTTGGAAGCTTATTTTGGATTATTGCATTACACTTATCAGTGAGTGTAATTGTCTTGAAATTCTCCAATTCCCTCTTCTTCGTCAATATGTCTTTCAAAAAATTCACATATGACGACATTTTCTCTAAAGCTTCTACAAAATGAATGTTGATGTGAAGCTTTTTGAGTACTTTGAGAAACTTTTGGAAGTGCTTATCAAGGTTTTGTTTCTAAAAGCGTTGAGGAAAGGATGGTGGTGGTATGTTTGCCTTTGCTTCCTTCTCTTGAATTTGATTGTCAGCTGTCTCAATTGCTGTTTCATTTTCAACAGGTTTGTCTTCAAGTTTGGCTTGCCTAACATTACTTTCAACCTCTTTACCGTTCCTCAAGGTGATTGCCATTACTTGTTTCTTACCCTTTCTCTTAAGATTCACCTCTGTATCACTAGGTAGTGTTGAGCTTTATTGTTTAATAAATTGGCAATTTAACCAACTTGAGTCTCGAGGTTTCGTAGTGATGCTGTTTGACTTTGGATGACACTAACAGTTTGTGACATGTACTGCCTTAGCAAATCTTCCATAGCTAGCTTTTTTGTTTTTGTTTTTGGAGATAGGCACTTTTGCTTATTGTTGGAATCTCGAAGACGCATTTGGCCTTAAAGTTGAGGATGACCTTTAATTATTGGCCTAAAAAAAGTTTGGATGGGTCTTCCACCTTAGGTTTTAAGTGTTGGTGTAAGGGTTATTCTGCTGCCTATTCCTTATAAATTGTAATGTTTTTGTCAAACGTGGACATTGTTGGCTTGAATGATCATTTCCACAATATTCACAAGCAACAAAAGGACTTTGAATAGAGTTAGTGCTAAAAGATTCAAGTGTCTTAGTTAGAGTTGCTACCTATGTAGATAATGCCAAAAAAACATATACATCGTGAATTCTAGCTACTCTCTTATGCATTGATTGCTTTACTGGCCACTGGTAGTTGTTTATGGCCATCAGTTCCAACAAATTGTATGCCTCATCAATTGATTTACCCATTAAAGCTCCTCTTGCAACTGCATCAATGGTAGTTCGAACATGACCACTCAAACCACTATAGAAAGTTTGCACCTGAAGCCACTTTGGAAAACCATGATAAGGACAACGATGAGATAATTCTTTATATCTTTCCCAAGCCTCGTATAATGATTCAAAATCTTGCTACATGAATGATGTGATATCATTCCTCATTTTCATTGTCTTGGCCGAAAGAAAGAATTTAGTAAGGAACTTTTGAGTGAGATCATCCTTTGTTGTTATCGAGCCAATAGGGACCATATTCAACCATGCTTTTGCTTTATCCCTGAATGAGAAAGGAAAAAGCCTTAAGCGAATTGCATCATCTTTGACACCATTGTATTTGAAAGTATCACATATCTCCAAGAAGTTTAATATATGGCCATTTGGATCATCATTTGGTAGACCCCAAAATTGGGCTAAAGTTTGAATCAAGATGTTGATGGCTAGCTTGATCTCAAAATTATTGGCTTGAATAGCCTACCTTTGAATGCTTGAAGGAATCCTTTGTACTAATGAGGCATCATAATCCCTTAAACAATGATTTTGAGCTATTACTTGTTCTTGGATTTGTTGTTCATCCTGTCGATCAGCCATTGTATTTGTTTAAGCAAAACCTTGTTGATTTTTTTGTCAAAGTCTAAGGAATGTTCTCTTAATTTTTGGATCACAACATATAATCTTCAAGCTCTTTTCTTTTCTCATACAACAATGAATCGAACCTGTAAAACAAAAAAATAATACTTAAATTAAGACTAACTTGTGAAATTTTAATATTAGCAAATAATAAAGAAAGCAAAATCCTCGGTAACGGTGTTAAAAACTTGTTGAATTTTCACACAAGTGCATGTTGTTAAATAAATACAAGTGCTTCTTGATATGATGTTTTCAATCAAACACAAGAACATGCAGGCCATTTGTTAGTTGTTACGCATGGCGTGTAACAACGTTTTTTGTTGGCATGATGTGTAGCAACATGGATAATTTAGGCATGGTGTGTAAGACCTAGTAAAAAAATGTTGTTGTTACATGTCATGTATCAACATTCGATTTTTAGGTATGTACTGTAATAATTTAGTGATTAGGCAAGGTGTGTTTTAATCGAATATTGTTAGGTTAGCATGTAGCAACCGAGAATATTTAGGTATGGTGTGTAACAACTTAGTCTAGCATGTAAGAAAATTTAACTTGTTTTGCGTGGGGTTTTAACACTTTGAGGAGTCATTTTGAAGACAACTTGGGAAGCAAATTGGTGTAGCCGAGAGGTTTAAGGCAATTAAAACTCAATAATTAGGGCTAGAATAGGATTGATTGTGTTGGAACAATACAAAGATAACTGGGTTTTCAAATAAACTTCTTGTATAAATATTCAAAATAACAAAAGATGATGATCATAATCTTCTATCTAAGATCACCTATTTATAATAGTTAAGATAAATACTAATCAAATAATAATCCTAATTCTAAATAAAGACTTAAAGTACTAAAATTCTAATAAAGATAGGAAAAAGATTCTCAAACTAAATAAAACAAAGAAATAAAATCCTAAGCTAAAGAAAATACTAAATAAAATAAAATTCTTAATGCACTTGCATCAGTCCCCCTGGGTTAGAAAAAAACTCGACTCCGATGAGTAGGCCTTGATATACTTCTTACAGATATTGGAATCCACTCGTTTTAATTCTTCTTCTGCCAACCAAGTGCTTTCACTAGCAGGTTTACCAAGCCACTTCAGTAAAAATCGTCTATACGGTTTTCTTTGTCTAGATCGAACCTTTTTCACATCCAGCACATCTTCAATAACTTCAGCCTTAGTAATTAGAAGATGTTGAATTTAAGCGTCTATGGTAGATGCAATCTTATCATATCCATCAAATGGATACAAATCCAAAACATTGAAAATATGACTGATTTGTAACTCAGGCGGTAGCTCAATTAAGTAGGCATTTGAACTGATTTTCTTTAGCACCTTACAAGGTCCAAATTTTCTAGACTTGAGCTTGTGATAAGTACTTTTAGGAAATCTTTCTTCCCTCAAGTGCACAAGTACTTGATCACCTTCCTCAAATTCTTGCTTACGACGATGTTGATTTGCAGTAAAAGAAAATTCTGCATTGCTGGCTTTTAAAGCAGCCTTTACCTCTTTATGAATTCTCCGAATATGATCAGCAAATAACTCTCCTTCATTACTCACTCTAGCTTCTTGCGGTGCTAGCACTAAATCAAGCACATGTTGAGGTTTTAACCCATATACAGCCTCAAATGCTGTCTTCTTTATGCTTCGATTGATAGAATTATTATAGGCAAATTCAGCTTGGAGTATGACTACATCCCAAGTCTTTGGGTTGTTTTAAACAAGACATTTTAACATAGTACCCAAACTTCGATTCACAATTTCTGTTTGACCATTTGTTTGTGGATGGCAAGTACTAGAATACTTCAACTCTATTCCAAATTTCCTCCATAAAGTTCTCCAAAAATGTCCCATAAACTTCACATCTCTATTAGAAACAATGGAAGTTGGAATTCCATGTAGTCTTATAACCTCACGAAAGAATAATTCAGCAATATGAGTTACATTAGAAGTTCTAAAACACGGAATAAAATGTGCCATTTTTTAAAACCAATCCACCACCACAAAGATAGAATAAAACTTTTTTGCTGTCTTTGGAAGTCCCAAAATAAAATCCATACTTAAATGAACCCATGGTGCATCTGGCTCAAGTCAAGGAACATATAAACCAGTGTTTTGAGCACTGCCTTTACTAAATAAATAAGTTGGACATCTTTTCACTAACCTTTCCACATCTTGGCACATTTTTGGCGAATAATAACGATCAGCCACCATTGCCAAAGTCTTGTCTACGCCAAAATGTCCTCCCAAACCATTCCCATGAAGTTCTCTAATGATTTGTTCCCTCAAAGATCCTTCTGGAATGCATAATTGGTTACCTTTGAATAAACAATTTTCATGCAACTTATAAGGTAAATTTCCAGCTTGTAATGAACCTTGCAAATCAGCTATTATCTTGCTGAAATAAGGGTCAAAACCATACTGATTTTTAAGTTTTTCAAATCTTATGACTTCAGTACTCATAACTGATAATAGTACACATCGCCTACTCAAAGCATCAGTTACAATATTAGACTGTCCAGATTTATATTTTAGAGAGAAATTAAATTCATCAAGAGAAAAACTCCCCTATTTAAATCAAGAGCATGTAATAACTGGCCCTCCAATCCAACTCATGTCGCTTGATTTGCGGGTCCATCTTTATGAAAAGGGTTCTTGTTCTCAAAATCATCATCATCCTCAAGATTTTGAATATCAAGGGGGTTGTGGTCACCTTCCAGATTCTCCATTCGGGCTTCCACTGGTTCTTGACGTTGCAAGGCTTGTACAGCCTGGGTTAAGTCATCAATCATTCTCCGCATCTCTGCCAACTCAGCTTGTTGGGGCCTCTAATTCGTCCTCTGCCTCAGCCAACCATAGTCTCTTAACTCAAATCCTTACCTTTGCTCTGATATCACTTAGTGTAGCCGAAAGGTTTGGGGTAATTAGAACTCAACAATTAGGGCTAGAATATGATTGATTGTGTTGGAACAATAGAAAGATAATTGGGTTTTCAAATAAAGCTCTTGAATAAATATTCAAAATAACAAAAAGTGGTGATCATAATCTTCTATCGAAGATCACCTATTTATAATAGCTAAGATAAATACTAATCAAACAGTAATCCTAATCCTAAATAAAGACTTAAAGTACTAAAATTCTAATAAAGATAGGAAAAAGATTCCCAAACTGAATAAAATAAAGAAAAAGAAAATCCTAAGTTAAAGAAAATACTAAATAAAATAAAATTCTTAATGCTCCTGCATCACAAATCTTCGAATTCTCTCAACTCTCTGCATGTCTTTTTGTTTATTTGAGGAATGGCTATTGATTGAAGTTTGTTTAATGCATTTTCAGAAATGAAAACGTAATTTTTTCCACATCAAAAACACATGTTTCGTAAAAAATAGAAGAAAATCTCTTGTAAAACCCTAAGTTTAGAATTTTTAAATTCTCATGTTTATTTGAGCTTAGGGCTCGAATTGATATGAAGAAAAGCTATTTCAAGCCTCTGTGATCATTTCAATTATTAAAGTTTCATTGAAATTGTCAAGCCTAGCCCTAAAGTATCTGTCATGTCATTCATATAATTGACATCATGCCTGCATACTTGAATTATCTCAAAAAAATAGATAAAAGTCGGTATTGTGCCTAAAAGTACAACTAAGTCGATTTATGCCTCGAACTAGTTAAAATACGGATTTTAAGGTGAAATTGAGAATTTCACAGTTTATGGATAACTTAAAAAGGTGATTCAGAGTTCGAAGATCGATTTGGAGTTAATCAAAAATATTCGAAATTAAGGGGCAAAATGGTAATTTTGCCACTCAAAAAAATTTGATTTGGATCTTTAATGAAAATTTTGACTGAGATTGATCATTTGGAGTATAATTTGAGGTTTAGAAGTGAAAAATTTTAATTTTGATATTTTTCAGAGTATAAGGGTAAAATGGTAATTTTACCACCTTGGGGGGCAAAACGGTAATTTTCATCTCCAACACTTGTCAAAAACAAAGGATTTTATTCATTATGGAAATGGATAAATATGACAAATTTGTGTAGTGAAGAATTAAAGGTTAAAAAGATAAACATTTAAGTTTGGACCAATGACATCATGCCATGTGTCAAGCTTGATTTATTTAATATTAAACTTGAAAAATCAGCCCATAAATCCCCATTTTCACTCACAATGGTCGGCCAAGCAAGAGGAAAAGGAAACCAAAGGAAGAACAAAACCCTGAGAGGAGAAATTCAAAGGGAAAGTGTGAAATTCAAGGAATTAAGCAAGATAAGGTAAAATTTCTTTATTTTTGCTTGAGATCTACATTACCCATGCATTTCTCCTTATTTTCCATGGTTGAATTACATGTTTTCATAATGGATTCATTGTTGGCTAAATGGGTATGGAGAGGAAATGATGTTGGAATTGATTTGATTTTAGGATATGTTAGCGTTTTTAGGTAGTTAATGATGTGTAGTATGAAAACAAGTGAAGAAAATCACATAATCCTTGGAAACCCATCATGGCCGAACCTTACATGTTGAGTATTGATGGTGGATTGATTTTGTATCAGCTTACACCACAAGCTGAATTGTAGGTTATTTGGCTTGTGTTTGGTGAATTGAAGTATTGGAAAAGAAATTGAGCTATTTGGAGCTAAATTGGACGCGTTGGCTAATTAATCAGGTGATAGACCGAATTGGGCCAACACCATTATTAAACGGTTACCCGAACATTTCATGCATTCATATAGAATTTAGGTTAATTCTATACCAAATTAACATAAATGTAGTGATCGATTGAGTGTGCAATATGCCTAGGTGGTGAATCCTCTAACAAAGACAAGGAAATTGCACTTGAGGATTAATAGTCGAAGTACCTGAGTGTGATTCTCAAAAATTGTGAGTAAACTTATTATCGCCTTAATTATCTAGAGTAACTTTTTTTCTCAATTTGATGGTTTTGTGAAAAATTATTTTAAATGGTGAATTGTTTGGTTTTATGAGAAAAATATGAATTTACAAAATAAATTGAATTTTTATAAGTTGAATTGAAAATTGGATAATTGATTTGAAATTAGAGTAATTGGAGACCACGTGCTTTATTGTAAATTATGATTTGAATCAAATGGCTTATGATATTATGGCATGATTGGCTGAATTGATAAGTGTATTGAAAAATGTGAACTGTATGCTTTGTACTTATAAATTGCTTAGTGATAAATTTGCCAAATCATGTTATTGAAATTTTTATTTAATTGGTGGATTATTATCTACTGCAGTAGATGGGTTTCTGTGGACCAGCCTATTTAGAGGTGGCACCGTAAAACCCACCATATATATCTTTATCTCAGTTGTAGAGGTGTAAAGGGTTGTCTTGAGGTATGACAGAGTTCACTTCACGCCAAACCACCACGTGAAGGCGAACTCAGCCAACGCCAAGGAACGGCTATATTTCCAAATGTAAAAATGTGTTTCATGCATATATGAAACTTTTATAGCCTTGGCGGACTCGGTCGGACTCTGATGACAATCAAGTGTCCTCGAATATTGGCTTTGGTATAAGCCAAGTTTTAAAGAAAATCATAAGCCTTATTAACTGTTTGGGTGATATGAATTTACTTTAACTGATTTAAATGAATAGATGGATAGTTTTTATTGTCTTATTTTACTCGCTTTTAGATACTTTAGGTGATATTTGTTTACTCACTGAGTTGTGTAAACTCACCACTCTCTTTTCCAACCATTTCAGGCCCAGATTAGTTAGTAGATATCTAAGTTTACTAAGGACTACAGTTGGCTTTGCAACCTCACCAACAACAGGTTCACTATCCTCTCTACTTTTGAATATTCAAGGGGCCCACGTGTCGCTGTAAATGTAACTGTATACTTTGGTTACCTCTATTATTGTATGTAAAAATTTATTTTACTTTTATGTTTAAAAAAAATTATTTACTGATATCTCTATAAAAATTATTTTATAAGAAAATAGAATATTTTCTTAAATATTTTTATTATATTCAAATTGTTATAATTTTAATCTAAAAGGACGTTTTAGACATCTAAATTTATTTTTAATCATGAATTATGTGTTTTTCATTCACCTATTACATTTTTGGTCGGGTTCTAAAATTTTGAAGAAAAATGACCAAAATGCCCATGTGAGGCGAAAATTGTTTTTCTACTGTTTTAAGTTGGAAGAAGGTTAAAATCCTTTAAACATGATGTTTAGTGATGATTACTCACGGGGGAGATGAGAAAAATGGTGCTAAGGCCTTGCGGGGTTTTGATGGACATTCTGGGCGACGAATGTCTATCGAGACGTCGCGAGGGTTGTCATAGGCTCGATGGGAATTCCGGGTCATGACAGAAAATAACTCAAAATCAAAATCTCTAAATAGCCACTCGCCCTAAGCGCGTAAAAATCACTACTCGATAGCATGAAGGCAACAACAACATTGACAACAACATTAAAAGACTTAGTGCTTTTTCAGATTCAATTCTATCTAAAATATTGTTCTTGGTTCCTGCAATAGATACAATTCACACCTTTGTTTTATCAAGCAAGTGGAAGTTTTTCTTACTCTATCAGTTTCTACTCTTGATTATACGCAGATCTTTAAGGTTATCGACTTTTTGGGTTTATACTATCCATTACATTAACAATGAAGTGTTGAACAACATTAGTTACAAATGTCTATTAGAGATGATTGTTGAGATTTGCTGCCTCCTAGTCTATTTAGAAATAAAACACTAATCAAATTAGAACTACATGTTTATACTATTATTGTTATGACCATCCTTATTGATGTATCCTTTCCAAGTTTGAAGACTACCCATAGTGGCAGTGTAGATTCGAAGGCTATCGTCTATTTGCCCTATGCTTGAAGAGTTATTGATTTAGTCTTCTTGCCAATTTGAAAGTCTTACCAAGTCAAATATTTGTAAACCTGACTAAAGAGATTGAATTGATATGATCATGGTAAAATGTCCAATGGCCTTGATGCCCCACGAATTTTGAGATGAGTTCAACATTGATGCTATAAGTAATTTGTTTAATGGAATGAGTATTGTTCGATCACTTCAATTTAATGATGAGTTTAGGGTAAGTTCATTGACTCTTTTTTGTTGTTGCAACATTTTGAAAATATAGTTGGTACAAATATCCCATAATTGAAAGTTTCAAGAAAAGACCTTAAAGAAATGCTTGTAAATTTTTACGTCGTGGATCTATGTTTAATTTTTTTTAATAGTGTAATATGTTGAATTTGTAGTTTTATTGCAAATTATAGCCTAAAATTGGGAAATCTTTTTTTTATGATTATCTCATTTTAAGGCTTTCGGTTTAGAGTAAAAGCATGTGCACCTTTCTTCTTTCAAATTTTGAAGCTTGTTTTGACTGTAAATGAATCATTATGTTAGCTACATAATTAGGGTTACCTTTATTTACAATGGACTTAAGCATCTTGTGTAATAACAAGGTTTTCTTACGCATAAAGTGTACCTGACAACATATATAAGCGTAGCGTGTAATTGACAACATATATAAGCATGGTGCATAATTAACAATATATATAAGGTTGGCATGTAATTGAAAAAATATATAGGCATGGCTTGTAAGTGAGAAATAGTATTGGCATGGCGTTTAGGAACAATTGCCTAATATCCATGGCTTGTAATAATGTATTTTATGTAGAAGTCATAAATTAGAAACTTGAAATAAATAAGTCCTAAGAAATGTATCTCAATTTGACAATGAAAGAAGAATGTTATAATTTATCAATGTTGGTAAATGCCATGTTGGATAATTATACCTTTAACATAAAAAACAATGGACAAATGCAATCAAGTTTTGAAGAAAAAAGGAAATGATCAATAAAACTCTTTTAAGCTGAAAAAAAAAAAAGAAGACATTGAAGCAATTGTCATGCAAGATCGAACTACTTATGTAGTAGCCTTAGACATTGTTTCATTAGCAAGCGTTTTTAATTTGACACCAATGAGTCAAAAAGAAAAGGGATGTGGATTCTGTCACATGATGTGGGTTATAATACGCCATGGGTAAAAAAAATTGGGTTTTAACATGCCACGGGTAAAAAAAAACTTTGGTTCACACGTGTTAAAACCAAGATGTTTCATGCCATGTGAAAAAAGGTAGTTGTTACTAAAAGAGTTAAAAAGCATGACAACATGCCAAATTAAGGTTGTTAGACATCATGCTCAAAATTGTTGTTGTAGCATGCCATGGTGAGATTATGTGACACGCCATAAATTTAACTGTTGTAATCCAATAGAAAATAAATGTGGGCAAAAATGCCCTTCATGAAACTATATGAATTCACCACCATGTATATAAGTAGTGAGGTATTTAACATGTTATTGCATTTTATTACTCATTCGTAAACAGAAGAGTCAACTAAGAGTAGAGTGCAGAGATAGTTTGATTCATTTCTCATTCTTAAAGGTACCAAAGTGTTCGACCAAGTTCTGAGAAAAGTTATAGATAACAACAACAAATTCGTAATTATGTGAAGAGGTCAATCAGTCAATGGTGAATTTTCTTTTGTATTTTGAGTGGGTTTTTTTGTTGATTCTTTTGCTTTATGAAAGGTATGGGTTTAGGCTAACGCATTGATATATATTTTTCTTGTTTACTTGTTCATTTTAGGGTTTAGTTTTCATTGTACATTCAGTCACAACCCAATTCCTGAGCCATGACCGGTGCAAGGACCCAATGAGCATAGTTCACCAAGCCCAAGCAAGCCTATTTTCATTTACTTTACTCCACAAATGATCGTGTGAGGCATCCACACGCAATGCACCCAGTGCACACAAAGCCAACTCACAATGGCATTATAGATAAAATATGTACATACATACCGGTCAAACATAAAATTTGACAATGTACATTACATGTACATAATCACAATACAAAAGGCCCATGACTTCCAACGGAGAATTTACAAGAAAAATGGGCAACTATTGAATGCCGGACGCTTACCAGGAGACAAACCATAGTGATCTTGCGATCTAGGATTCTACAATCTCCTGATATGAAAACATGAATTTTTGGAAACTGTGAGTACGAAACTCAGTGAGCGAACATTAGGTGGGAACAAGCAATAATATCCAAGAAGGATTTTTAAACCATGATGCACACATTTGGAACAAAACCATTTTAATTCAATTCAATATTAAACCCTTCTCCTCAATTCGAATTAATTTACAATGAAGAGTGCTCAATTTCACACATATACTCACATAGATAAACACAAATATCACCACTATCTCACCAGCTCATGTGCAACCTCCACATCGCGCAGATAGCTGGAGTTATCGTTTGCATCCCCCTACATCGTGCACAGGCAATATCATCTTCCATATTTTCGCACCCATCATCACCGACATGTGCTCCCCCACATCGTGCACATGTACGGTTATAATTATCACACAATATTATTTGTTAATACATATCACACATATACGCATTTATAGCAGCATATTATAAGGGCACATGAATTCATGCCTTTATGCATATCACAATTCACACATCAAAATATTTTTATCAAGGGCTTGTTCCCTAGCACGTATTTCAAGAAATTTAGATAAAATCATTCAGATTATCCATCTCAATACATGTACATTTCCCAAAATAATTTGAAATGCAAATTCACTTACAGTTGTCGAAAATCCGGATTTCGGGTACACTTGGACTAATAGTCCTCAAGCGCAATTCCTTTGCCTTTTTCGGACGTCTCACCACCTTGACAAATAACAAAGTCGAGGTATTTACTATATTGTCCCTAAATTGACATAAACTAACTTAAATTACTAATGCAAGATATGTAAATGCAAAAATGCGTCCGATTATCGCTTAAACGCGGTATCGATTAAATTCGACCAATAGCCCGATTAATTGACAATTGTGTCCAAATCACCTCCAAATTAATCCATTTCTCCTCTAATATCTTAATTCACCAATCACATTTCAATTAACTAAAATTCAGCATTGAAATCCTTTAATTTCTTCAGGTGAAAATTCGGTCATTACGGTGCACTTACACCGTAATTTTTCCTAGTCACATTTCTCACTTAATTCATCATTTTTCCAAGCCATTTTCCTTTAAATACAAACAATCCCCCATTGATATTCATCCTACATGGTTCGGCCAATGAAGAATCCTAAAGAGATTGAATGTTTTCCTCATATTTTTGTTCATAACCATGCTTAACTACCACCAAGCAACAACATAATCTAAAATCAAGCCAATCCAACATCCTTCCCTCTTCCATACCCATTTTTCAGAATTGAATTCATCATGATAACTCAATATTCAACCATGGAAAATGGAAAGAAATGCATGGGTATTGTAGATCATAGGCAAAAGTGAAGAAATGTTACATTTTTCACTTGATTTTCTTTAAAAATCACACTTTTTCTTAAATTTTTGGCTAGGTTTTTGCTTTTCTCCCTTTGTTCTCTTTTCCTTTCCTTTGAATCTGGTTTATGCCAAATTTGGAGAGAGAAAGTGAGGGTTATAAGCTGATTTTATTAGTTTAATAATAAAATCTAATGGCTTGCCACATGGCATAATGCCATTGGCCCATTTTTTTAACTTTTTGACTTTTTCTTCTAAATTTTCCACCACAATTAATCTTGTATTTATCCAATCCTATCACAATTAAAATCCCTTGGTCTTGACAAGTGCTGGGGTGAAAAATTTACCGATTTGCCCTCGAGATGAAAAAATTATGATTTTACCCCTATACTTCGAAATATACCAGAATTACATTATTTCTACTTTTCAACCTCAAATAACACTAATATTGATCAATTTTTAATCAAATGAGGCTAAAATCTTTTCAAAAAAAAATTCTTGTTTAGTCCTCTAGTGGCAAAATTATCATTTTACCCTTGTGCTCCAAAAATATTGAAAATCACAATTTTTCACTGCTAAACTTCTCTTTTTACTCTAATAATCATAGTTATATTTCATATAATTATTCTTGGTCAAATATGATCAAATCTTTGCTAAAAATCTCCATTTTGTCTTTAAATGGCAAAATGACCATTTTGTCCCTAATTGGTCAATTTTCTCGATTGACTCCAATTTGGACCTTGAACTTCGAATCATTATTCTAAGTCATTCTGTGGGTTTTAGAATTTTCAAATTCCTCTTAGAATTTCTATTTGAACTAGTTCAAGGCTCGATTTAACTTTGTTGTACCACTCGGAACAATACCGTCTTTTAATCGAGCTTGATAGGGTTTCACAATTCATTCCCCTTACCTATTTTCTAAAGACAAGTACATCATATAACTGACATGGTTTTAGGTGCGTAACAACATTTTAAGAAATCCGCATAATGTGTTATTTCGAATGAGTTTAATGTTAATAGCATGTAGTTTACACGTACATGGGTGAGATGTTTTGCATATAGAGTTAAGAGGGTATGATAGAGTTGATGCATCTCTTGATGTGTCAAGGGAGAAATGGGCCTTCAACGTCTTTATTAATACCCACTGTAAGTGGTCGCAATTGCAGTACATAAACAAGACGTTTTTAAAGAAAGGGGAATACGAAGTAGTGAAGTGTATGTGCTTTAGGATGTTATTGGATGTCCACCCACAGGGCTTCTTCTGCATTAGTCTCTTGTAGAACATCATGGTTCATCAAATCACTCAACTCGATTCAATGGAGTATGAGTTACAGTTTGCCATTGACAAGACGAAGGCATGATTCTCCAAGCGAGAGTTCTGCCTTGTTACAAGATCGAAGTTTTGCCCCATGCCGAATATATTCATATGACCGTACAAAGTCGTCCTTAGAGGAATCCATGTGAGAAAATGGAACAGGAATGAAAATGTGAAGCTGTAGTAGTTGCTTGATACGTTCGGGAAGGCAACTTTCAGCAACCAAGAGATGTAACAAAGATGGCACTCATTTTGATCGTGAATAATATTTTATTCAGACAAGACTATAAAAGACAAGTGACACTTTAGCTGTTGGCATTGATTAAGGACATTGACTCTCGGAATGTCTTCCCATGGGGTCATTAGGTATAAAGGTAGATTGAGAACTACCTATTGAAAGGGTTGAAGTTCCTTTCAAAACCTCAAAGAAGCAAAATTGTTTACATTACAACCTTTAAGAATTTACATGGGTGATACAAGTATTGTCACGAAACATTTTCCAATTATTTTTAAGATAACATTTTTAGTGTGGCATGTCATGTATCAGTTAGGTGATTATAATGTTTACAATTGTGTTGTCGTTTTGGGTAGTGGAGGCCATTCTTGAGTTCCAAAATTTAATTACTCTTGGCGATTGCAAAGACAACGTGTATCCACGTATGTGCAGATGGCAGTGCAATCGGAAGCCCAAGGAGTTCTGCAAAGTGGTGCAATAGTTAGAGTCATTTCAACAGGTGAAGGAAAAGATATTATTTTTTTTGTTTATTTTTAAACTATTTTTGAAAATAATAGCAATGCATGTATTTTGCAGTTATGGGCACGCGAAACCTTGGAGTCGACATTGGAGGATGCTAGAAGAGAGTATTGGTTAGACATAGATGTCCTTCTATCTGAGGGGAACTAGTATGTGCCAATAGGCCATATGGATAATCGAGTAGAATAGGGTCTCCAACAAAGATTAAAGAGGAAAGTACTTAAGGAGAAACAAGCGTCTGGCCCCGTTAAGTAGAGATGCACCGTCACAGGTTGAGACAATGACTTGTCACACCCTCAGTTGATGTACAAGAGGGACAATTGGGTCAATGTCAATCAAGCTTCTTCTTTCCAGCTCGAAGATCAGACCCATACACTTTCATGTCCTCAACTACATAGTAGTCAACCTCATATGTATATGGCAATAAAAGGTACTGAGACACATTAGTTTTGATCCATTGGTTAAGATGGTTCTTTCTTATTTTTATATGCAACAATTCCTTGTTTACATATCAACTAACACATTAATCGCTCTTATTGCAGTTGAGCAAGGGGAGGAAAAGTGATGACGATGTAGTCATAGTTCATCACTTGCGTCGAGTTGTGTGGAAATAGAGGTGAGATTGGCTGGAGCTAAAAGAAGTAATTTAGTCAATAAAGAACCAATACAGTCATTGCAGAACACAATGCATTCATTATTGGAGTGAATTGTTGGTCGGATTCTTGATATCATCAATGTACAAGTACGATCTTCTAATTGTTGTCTTATTTTTAGAACTTAGGGTTTTTGGGTTTAGGATGCTTTTTTTTTTTAGTTTAGGGATAGCATATTTGATCAGTTATGGGATTTTCTCATTTCATTAATTCTCTAAGGTAGTGTTACTAGCCAATTTGATTGCGCACACGATGAAGATGTTCAAAAAGATCATGGGCAAGGTGAAAAAGTAGGTGTTGATAGGACAAATAGTGATGGCGATGATTGTCAAGCCGATGAAGGTGTTTACCATGACGAAATTGATGTTGAAGGATAGGATGAGCCTCATGTAGATTAAGGTGTCAAACAAGCTGTGGGAGGGGTTGAGAACCTTCAAGCAGTTGGTGAGGACTCAACTAGTGTTGAGACATTGCAATTGGTCCCACATGTCTCACATTCTTAAAGCACACCTAGTCCTTAGTCCACATATCTCGTCTATAAGACACTAATGGAGTTGTCTAAAGGCATCGTGTCACGATTGTTGTCACCAGCATCATCTTATGTCCAGAATAGTGTGACATTATCTCAAATCCAATTAAAGCGACACGGATTATAATGGCCAACAAATATAGGGCAAGCCTATACGTGGACTTGTTAATGCACTGCTAGGATCAGAAAAATGCGATCGTGGAAGCATACAAAGCATTCAAGAAAGAGGATTGGGCGAGGTGAGCTCAAAACATTACATTTCATGTATGTGCATTTTGAAATAATTGAATTCTGCAACCTTTTGATTCTAATATAGTACATGTCCAAGCGTAATGTCGGGATCTTCAGGGATCAAGGGCCAACGTTTTTCTTTGAATTAGAGATGCTCAAAAACTAGATGACAAGTGAACAAATTGATGCATGCTTCAGTGTCCTGTGTAAGTGCCTTATAAGGTCAAAGTCCAATTTGTACAACACACCTGTATACGTGGTTGATATGGGATTCTTCATAAGTTTAGGATTTATATTTTTCAATAATGATAATATGTCTGTGTTTTGTACTTCATAATGTTTAACAACTTTGCATATAATTGATAGGACAACATCCGTATGCTATGCATTCTAATTAGTGACAAGTTGGACCTGATGAATATGAAAATTTCGCTTGAGTTGGTGTCTTATGTGCAGGGTGATATGCCTACATACGATAGAAAATAGGCAGAAGTTGATTTCATTCTCGCACCTTGTAATGTGGATGAACACTAGGTTATTGTGAAAATAGACTTGGTTAAGTGGAGAATAAAGGTGTTGGACACCACAAAAACTTTTGCAGTGATTGAATCTGAACTGCGTTAGACTCAAATGTAATGCGTTAGTACGATGATGCCCATTATCTACTAGTAGTCCGGTTATTTCAACTATTTGTGTCATAAGAAACAAGGTTTGACACCAATGCCATTCAAGATTATGTCACCAAAATTGGCAACGTAGCGGTAGAAAGATCACTTCAACTATGGTATGTTTATTGTTAGATATATTGAAGATATTATGCAATTGCAACAAATCAAAGTAAAGTAGACCATGATTGCAAAATTGCAAAAACAATACGTTTTAAAAATTTTTTACAACAATTGTGAAAGCGAACCCCTAAACTTTCTATAATTGAAAGTTGTATGAACATTTATGAATATATTAACTTGAATATACATAGAGTTCATAACTTAATTAAATGTGTCAGGTCTTTAGCTATCATGATCTTATGTTTTGAAATGAGTACGCAAAATGATCAAAATACACCCATGTGAGTCATTTTATTTGTCACGTGTATAAAGCAAGTAGTTATTTTTTAGAATTGGCGTGTTGGATATTTACATGTTAGGCATGGCGTGTCGCGTATTTGCATGTTAGGGTTGGCATGTTCTGTATTCACATGTTAGGCATGATGTGTCGTGCATGGAGTGTTAGATATGGTGTGTCACATATTCGCATGTTAGCCATGGCATGTTGCATATTCACATGTTAGGCATGGCGTGTCACTTAATTGCGTATTAGGCATGTTGTGTATCATCTTAGAATATTAGGCATGGCGTGTACCATTGTTGAAATTTTAGTATTATAGTGTTTAACAACTTAGTCATTTGCCATGTCATATAAACATTATGAGTTTTTTTGCATGCCGTGTAGCATTTGCTGATTTTTTTCTGTCTAGTTCTAACATGGCACACCATGTTACCATTCACTATTTAACTTGTTCTAGGGTTTAGGGTTTAGGTTGGGGGTAAAAATCACATTGAATTCTCGAGTTCTAACATTCAATGTACAAACCAAATACAATTTTGGGTTTTTTTTTTATTTCCCCCAAAATATAAAATACAATTTAGTCGGACACAAAAATAAATAAAAGATCATATCATCTCCACATTTCGAATGCAAATATGTAATAAAAAATTATTTACATTAATAAAATGATGGCCTGCTATTATAAAATCTTCTTACATGCCATGGCTACTATGCATATTTTGTTACATGCCCATTTATAATAGGCAAATACTATGTGTCTGTAAACACCATGGCCACTAGGCACATTTTACTTCACATGATGAGTATAAGGTTGGTTGGTACACACAAATGAAAATTGTACAAATATAGTTACACGCCTTGACAAATTCATTACCTGTGTTACATGCCAATGACTAAAATTGAATGTATATCAATACCTTCTCAAACATTATCCTTCGCATTGGACAATTTTTGCATGTGTGATAGATTTGTCTACAAGTTGAACATGCTTTCGGTCATCGTCATCATGAAAGCACCAACTGACTTGGAGATGGTGCTAGAATTGTGGATGGAACTGCAATCAACGATGGGTAATTTTGTCTATTATGCGTGTACTTCTTGCATTGTGAAAATTTTTGTGGTTGACTACCTTCCCAATAAATGGAATTTTTCTTCTCTTAGGTCTTCTCGCTTAACCTCATCAAAGATGGTGGCAAAACAATGATTTGTTTAACATAAAAGGGGATGTCCTAGTCACTGAGATGCCCAACCAAGTGAATGGACCTAGCATTACCCTTTACCAAATAGGTAGTCTTGTACTAGTTTGCATAAAATTCAATGGCTTCACGTTTGCATTTACTTCGAATCCAATGAACTCACGGTTGAAGCACAATGTAAAAGTTAAGTTAATTACAATTCAAATAATAAACAAGAATATTAATACCTTATTATAGCAATGGCATGGCTGCATGATAATAGATCTATTTGGAAGTCATAACATGAACACATCTTCTTAGATAAGTTTTCGAATCTGTCCATCCTCTAGTCTTTTACTTCAAACTCCACTCCATTGATAGGTTTAACTACAAAGTGATGTGCATCATTGAATCATTTGCTCAACTACTTGTCAGCCCAAAGGCTAAGGGGCATGGGCACCTTGACAACCTCCTCGTATTGGTCATGGAACCAACATTGAAACATATCTCAAATGAACTCAATCAGAATAGTGGTTGGCATTTGTCTTGCATGCTTTAAACACAAGTTCACACATTCCACAATGTTGGACGCCATGAGTTGGTATTGCCTTACTAATGACTGTACATGTGCCCATCTCTTAGGGTTTATTCTCATATGGTTAGAGTGGGCACTTGTGTGAATCTACTTTAGCTGGTTCATATGTTAGTTGAAATTGAAAACGTTATAATAGCTCGAGCAAGGGTGAAAATCACTAAAATGTCATTGTGCTTGAACTTATTTTTGAAGCTTTTCTTCAAGTGGTAACCGCATAGACCGTAGTGCATGTCTAGGTATGCCTTTTGTATTGTTTTCTTAATGTTAAGATGCTAATCATAAATGAACATTGTATTTTTTAAGACAACCAATTGAACGACACAAGTCGTTAAGAAAACACATCCACAAGTTTTCATCCTTAACATGGCTAATGCCAAATGCAACTAGAAATACGCACTTGTTCATGTCTTTGTAGACAACAACAAACTAAACACTCTTAAACCTACCTTTTAGATGTGTGGCATCGATATCAACTATAGGACGCATTACTCCCTAAACTCTCGAATACAAGACTTGTACTACCAAAAATAATATTTGAATTGTTGTGCCTCATCAGTAGCCACGGTTGTGACTATATTGAGATTTTCACATTCCAACATATGGAAATACGAAGGTAAGAGTTGAAATGACTCCTCTAGGGGATCGAAAACAAGTTTCTTTGTATATTCATTTGCTTGTCATGCCTTACCATATAAGTATTCCAATCCCCACTGAACCCTCATCTCACCAATTATATCCTTAGGTCTCAATACTACTCTATTAACCTGAAGCTTGTTGGACATAAGTTTACCGATTATCTTTGCACTCATGGTTAAGAACCGTCCTTGCAAACCATTGGTAGTATACGTGTGTCTTTTGTGGAACATTTGAACCTGCCAATAATCTCTTCTGCACAACGAACTTGCATGCCTTGTCTTTACAAACAACCTCAAAACAAGACTAACATGACCTTTTAACTCTTATCTTGAACTGCTCTTTCAATGCCAACATGTTCAAAGCTCATTTCAATTCGACCTTAGAAGAAAACATTTTTCTTCTTTATAAGCAGTCATCGATTGATGTGGACTCCTTGGTGTTAACTATTTGGAAGGAGAACATTTCAACACCCAAAGTAAGCCATGTACGAAATACTCTTTCATTTCCCTTTTCTTGATCACTGTCATCGAGCAATGTCTCAAGCGAACAAATACTATTGTCACCAATGATGGGGTTATTGTCTATGGGGTCATCGCACTTAACATCTCTTAAATCTACACCTTTAGCATGTTTTGTTTTGCCTTCAACATGATTGCAATTCAAAATGTCACTATTTTCAACCCAGTCATCCTCTAAACTGTCATCATGCCAACCATTAAAATCATCATCAAAGTTATCTTCACCAATAGAGAACCAATCATCTTTACCCTAATCAGATGCACCATCATCCTCAAGTATTGTAGTGTCATCCTCGAGATTATAGTGTTGTCCTCGAGCATCATAGTGTCATCCTCGAATGTCGTAGTGTCTTTTGAAAATGGCATTAGACCTTGTACAGTTTCACCTAACCGTTGCATTGGTTGGACAAAAACAAGTAATTGGTTCAATACACATGTAGAGAATTGTGCAACCAACTATTATGAAAATGTCGTGTGTGTACCAAGTTGCATAAGCTCAAGTGCATATGTCAATTGCCATTGTTATGGGTTAAGGACTAAAATGTTGTGGTATATGTGAAGCAATGTAAATTTGAATCTAATTGAGGTGATTAACATGTTGTACAACTTCTTCATGTGGCATAACATTTGTATGGCATTCCTTAACGATGACATACGTTGTTGAAACATTCCTTTGCTCTAGCAGAATTAATGTAACATCCTTGTCGTCCTTGATAACTGGCTATGATAGCTCTCCGAGTATACTAATCAATACATGTAACTTGATTTCATGATTTTGTGAGTTTACCCTAACAACATCTTTAACTAGCTTCATCAAGCCCGCAAACGACAAATCACTCATAACCCCCCACATTTGTGACTCACCACCCTTGTAAATGCCATTAACCCAATGACCACTGTGTCTTATCACAAGTCGCACTATTGGCATACTGTTGATATTTAAAAAAGTGTCAAAATCAATTTACACATTATGTTGCTACATGCCATGTTCTAAAATTTTGCCACACAACTTGTTGAAAACATGTTATTACACGCATGTTTAAAAAGATTTTACAAGTTTGATGTTCATACTACCATTTACCACCCTACATAATTTGATTTTTATCGCATGCTGAAATCTAGGTTAACTAGACTTACCTTTTAATATTATGATTTGATTTTGCTGTCTAGTACTAGTTTTTTCATTGTCATACAAGACATGGTAATCAATGGGCTTGTTTTTCCCTTACGTATCAAAAACAGTTATTTTCTTTTCTCTTTTCAAACCTACTAATTACGAAGTATTATATGATGCAGGTAAGTTCATTGTAAACAGCTTGCAAGTGCCCACAAACAAGTTATGTTGCACGTAATGGGTTTACATCTTTCTCTATAATATTTTAAATTGGAAATATCAAATCAATTTATCAACAACCCTACACGTGCCAGGTTCTAAAATATTGCTACATGCCATGTTGGAAAAAAGTTGTTACACGTCATTTTCAAAAAAAAAAATGTTGCACACCATGTGCAAAACAATGTTGTTGCATGCCATGTTCAACAATAGTACGCTACAAGCCATTTTCAGAAAAAAAATTTTCAAGCCATGTTAAAAATTTTTTTTTTTTACATGTCATGTACACAAACATATTGTTACATGCCATGCCACGTTCAATATATTTTTTACACATCATGTGCATTAGAGCTATTACATGTAGGCATGTTGTGTAACAACTTTGGGCAGTGTTCTTATTACAGACAAAGTTTAAAAAATGAATGGATTAGGTTTTCCATCAACTTTGTGGTTTTGTGAAAATCAATAAACCCAAAAACATTCCTTGATGTCATTTCTGCTTTTGGGTCTTTATATCAATTACGATTTGACAAAATAACAAGAGATAAACCAAATGCGCGATGACAATGGTGCTCAAATTAAAGCCAAGAAAGCTGAGAGAGCATTTAATTTGTATGTATGGCAAGAAGGAGAAATCACGAGATTAATTTCTCTAAAATGCCTTTAAGGGCATTTTTGTCAAGTCATGGTAAAAATTGGGTAAAACTATTAACTTTATATTGTAGCTATTTTGAAATGGGCTTATGATGAGAGTTATTTCTCACAATTTCTTCAAAAAAAAAAACCATCTACATAAAACAAATTGAATGGAACAAATAAACAATAAGAGATTTGACTAAAAAAAGACCTTTATTCTTCCACTAACTGTTGACGAAACCAAATTACTACAACAATAGAAAAACAATAATAGAAGTTGTCAATAAAAAAGATTTTGAGACTTTAGATAAAAACAACCTTTATCCTTCTAACTATTCCTTTGAATTGAAAAGTACCTAACAGTAAAAATTAAAAAGAAACAAAATTGATTAAACATTAAAACAAATACAATAACAGTAAAAGACAATAACATCAATTGTGATTAAAAGAAATATGAAAACATAAACATAATAAACCTAGAGTACACATAATCAAATGATATACTTTTTTGCGACTACCTCGAGAAATCAACTTTTAAACTTGTAAAGCATGATTCGACTGAACTGCATATTCTTTCTGAAAAAAAAATGCACTGCATTGCACTAGATAGGTTCAATGTTAATGTCATGTCACAAATGGACTTGCGAAAAACACAAATAAATGGCATAATTGATTTACTTCATGACATGACATTAAAAATGCCATGGACAAATGCACCAAAAGAAAGGAAATAAGACGAGCACAGACCAAACACCAAAAAAAACCAATAAAAATGCATTGAAGGAAAGGAAATAGGACTCACACATACCAAACACCAAAGAAAATCAAGAAAAATGCACCAAAAGAAATTAAAAAAGAAAATAAATTCTGAAAAGAGAAGAACAACCAAAGAAGAAAAGAATAGAATAGAGAAAAAAAAGTTGAGAGAAGGCAAAAACCCAAGAAGAAAAGAAAGTAAAGAAAAGAATAGAGAAGGAAAAAGAACAAAGAGGGCGAAAGAAAAAAAAAGAAAAGAAAAAAATAAAGAAAGAAAGATAAGAGAGGGAAAAAAATCCAATGGGGACAGAGGGCGTAAAAACCAAAAAGAAAAAGGAAAGATATGGAGCATCAAGAAGAAATTATCTAAACCTATTAGGTAGAGGACATGAAAACCAAAAAAGATAAGAAATGATAAGAAAACATGAAAGAAAAAAACATAAATATCATGTTAATTTTTTAAAAATCCTAAATTAACCTTTTACAAATAAGAAAGTTGAAAAATATCAAACATATCTTAGATCCACGAGAAGTCCTCCTTAGGCTTCTTTCTTTCTTACCACGTGTTGCAATAATAGAGTCTTGTTAGGGCTTCTTTTTATATGTAGTGATGTGGCTTTCAATTAAGCAAGCTACATGCTCTTCAATTGGCCATTCCACGTGGCAAGCAATTAGGATGGCCTTAGGATAGATTTAGTATATAGGAATAGATTTTTGATGTATTGTTAGCTTTATTTGAATGGAAAAGGAATAAGTGGATCTTTTCAAAAGCTAGACAAGGTCATGGCCCTTCAAAAATATTGAAAACCCTAATGCATATACTATTTATAGAAAAATTATTCAATCTATCATCAATTGTGATTAGAAGATTATCATATATCTTATGAGGACATATTTTTAAAAAATTTAATCAATTAACATGATAATTAAAAAATTGTTTGTGAAATTTAAATTTTCATTATTGATGCACAAATTAATAACTTTTGTTTCATATTAAATAAATTTAAACTGGTCCTAAATCAAAATGTTTTTATTCATTTTTCTGTTCAACTTTAAAACTTTGTTTTACATGTCTAACTTTTTTTATTTTTTTTTCAAAAGCATTTAATCCAACATCTTTATATGTATGTATGCTTCTTTTTATTATTAGCTAAACTCATCTTTCCCACTAAATTCAACTTTTTCCTTTATTTACAAACAATGACAGACATGGATTTTCTTTCCCTTTTTCCTCTTTCACCTGCCACCTATCAAAACCTGATCATTTGTTGGTTAGAAAAGGAAATTAGGAATTAAAAAATGAACAAATAAAGCTGAAAAAATTGATTTTTTAGAAAAATTCATTTTGCTTATCTTGTTAGGGTTGCTTTGAAAAGAGGAGAAATAGATTTTGAAAAGAGAAAGAAAAATCGAATTCGTAAAGAGAAAGATAGATTGATTCAAGATTGAAGGTTGGCTTGACATGAGGAGAGGATGATTCTAAAAGAGGAAGGCAACTTTATGATTTGAGTAATGTGCATTGGATTTTGGATTGTTATGTAGGTTTTTTTTTTTTTTTGAAGACTAATGTATTTAGGGTATATATTTGTGGCTCATTATTGATAATTCTATAAAATAGAGTTATTTTTATATTAAACTGTTCTTAAAAGCTAGTTAAGTTCTTGAGTTCAGGTTAGAATTTAGCTATTTTCTATTTCATTTATTTTTATTAAATTAATTTAGTTTTCGGTTTATTTATCTTAGTTTATGTGTTATTTATTAGTTTTTATGTTTTTGTAGGATTCTAAAAGAATAAAGCTTAATTGGGTAAAGAAAGGTGTTTAAGGAGTTCAGACTCAATTTGTACATGTTGTGGTATTTTGAGTATAACTCTTTCTTCAGAACTCTAAATTATGTGATGCTTAGACTATTGGAAAGCTAAGAGACAGAGCTATAATTTTGATGAGGATCACTTTATCCAGTTTTGCCTTGAAGATGGAGAAAATCATAGTCAAAATTGATGAAGTGCAGTAGGTAGGCTACGGCTTGGTTAAGTTCCTGTTGGGCTCTACATTTATTCTAAACCCAAATTAAGAGTTGTTGGACCAAAGCAGTTTAGTTTAGGTAGAATTAGGTTATGTAAGGTTATAGATAGTTAGCTTAAGAAGTTAGCCACTCAGGTACATATATATATATATATATATAGACACACACACACACACACATGCATGCACACACACATTGAGGAGAAATCCTAAGAAAAGATTCAAGAATCTAAAAGTTGGGGCTGAAGATTGAAGATCAAGGCTACAAAAATAATTATTTTTTTCTTCATTAGCTTTTATTGTTCTTGCTACTCTTGATGGCTAAACTTCATATGTTTTTATTTACTTTTGCAATTATGAGTAGCTAGATTTATTTTTCTAAGATTGTAATTGAACTCACATGTAGTTTAAGTTTTTAATCTATTTCTTGCTTATTTTGAATGGGATTTCAATTATTTATTATAATTTGTTCTTAATGCTTTTAATTGCCTGATCACTAATTAAATTGATCCAGGAACCAAAATAAACTTGGGAAAGGAAGTTTAGTGTAGGCTAAAATTGGAATAACATATGATCATATTAAATGATTTGTCTATAAGATAGGAATATACTTATATGCCGTGTGTAGCCAAGATTAGTACCTGAACTTAATGAGTCTATTTTAACTTCAATTCACATCGGAATATAGTGTTTTGGTTAAAGCAAATATTTTTATAATTGTCACGACCCAATTCCCGAGCGATGACCGACGCAAGGACCCAATGAGCATAGCTCACTAAGCCCAAGCAAGCCTATCCATTTACTTTATTTATCGTACGACGGTGTGATGCAAACACACGTGATGCACCCAGTGTGCATACAAAGCCAATTAACAATGGCCTTATTAATAGAATATACATGCATTATACCAGTCATGTATTTAGCAATTTACACTGCATACACATATTCACATAGTTAGATTGTATTCACAATACAAAAAGACCCATGACTTCCAGCGGAGACATTTACAATAAAAGAAATGGGTTGCTACTGAATGCCCACCTTCTAACCAGGAGATGCACTACGGGGACTCCTCGATCTAGGGTCCAACAGTCTCCTAATCTGAAAACATGAATTTTATAAAACGTGAGTATGAAACTTAGTGAGTGAATATTAGAAGGGAACAAGTAATCTCAATCAGGAAATTTGACAATCATGATGCACCAGTTGAAAACGAGACAATTTTTCTTTCTAACTAATATTTAACCCTTTCCACTTACCCCGAGATTTGTTTTTTTTAGCTAAATACAATTATCGACAATTATCGCTGCAGCGGGAAGGTGTTTTTGCTGCAGTGTAGCGAAATCATAACCCGTCGCTGTACGAGGGTTTCGCTCATCCGTACGAGGGTTTCGTGTAAAACTCATTTTTCTCAATTTAAGGCAATTCGCATACCATACAATCACATATATACACAAAGACATAAGCAATCATATATATATATATATATATATATATACAGAAAGACATTTATCTGAGCACTTGCAAGCGTTACGTATCGCCGTCCCTGCAAGCCCCTGAACAGCAAATCACGCTTCACCAAAGTTCGGTCGTGATAATTTCTAGAAATCGTGGGCGTTACGTGTCGCCATCCCCACTTTGTTCAATTTTGAAATTTTTTAGGAAATTGTGGGCATTACGTATCGCCATCCCCACTTCATTCAACTCAAATTTTCTAAGAATCGTGGGCGCTACGCATCGCCGTCCCCACTTTGCTCAATTCTAAATTTCTAAGAGATTGTGGGCACTACGAATCGTCGTCCCCACTTTGCATTCCATTACATCGATTTCACATAATTTATTAACAATACATGTAAGCACCATATAAAGGTACACAGATGCATCACAATCATATAGATGAGCAATATTCAACATAATAAAATTTCACATCAATAAAATAATATTTCACGAAAAGCTTGTTCCCATGGTGCTCATTCTTTTAAAGAAGATTGAATAAAATCATTCAAGCATTTTATTCAATAAGTTCATATTTTCCAAAACCATTTTTGAGATGCAAATTCACTCACAGGTTTTTCGGGAGTCGAATTCGAGCGCTTCGACTGCTAATCCTCGAGTGCGATTTTCTTACCTTTATCAGCAATCTCACCACCTTGACAAACAGCATAATAATTTAATTACTATATTGATGCTAATTAGGTATAAAATTAACCTAATTTATATACGGATGCATAAAATACTCGGTCACTCGCTTAAACCCGATGTTGACCTAATTCGGCCGATTACCCGATAAATTGGCCAATACGTCCAATTTGATTCCAAATTGCACCATTCTTTTTCTAATACTTTAATTCACCACATACCATTTAATTAGTGCCAATTTCAGCATTAAACTTTTCCATTTCTTCATGGAAAAATTCAACCATTACAGTGCATTATCACTGTAATTTTTCCTACTAGACTTTTTCACTTTAATTTGTCATTTTCTAATTTATTTCATTTCAAATGAAATCATTTCATTTGAAATGAAACAATTCCTCATTGTTTCTCATCACACTAGGTTCGGCCTTGAGTGATTCATGGGGAAATCAAATTTTCTTTTTTCAATTTTGCTTACTAACATGTTAACCTACCTCCAAACACTAACATAGTCTAGAATCAAGTTAATCCAACAATCATTCCTCATCCATACCCATTTTTCAAAATTGAGTTCATCATGATATCTCAATATTCAACCATGGAAATCAAGAACAAAAGCATAGGTATTGTAGATCATAAGCCAAAGTGAAGAATTATTACCTTTTTCAATTGATTTTCCTTGAAAATCACACTTTGTCTTGAATTTCCACCTAGGTTTTATGGTTTTTCCCTTTGTTCTTCTTACCTTTCCCTTAAATCTGGTGTGTGCCAAAATTAGAGAGAGAAAATGGGTTGAAATGGCTGATTTTTAAGCTTTAATAATAAAATAAACAAGTTTGCCACGTGGCATAATGCCATTGGCCCCTTTTTTTGACTTTTTCTTCCGTTTCTTTTCCACCACTTGATTAGTCTAAGTCAAGATATGATCAAAAGATGATCATGGCTGGAAAAATATGTTCTAGAGGTGTAAAATTACGATTTTGCCCCCGGGATGGTAAAATTACGATTTCACTCCTATACTCCGAAATGTCTCGGAATTATATTATTTTCACTGTCCAACCTCAAATAACACTAATATTAATCCATATTAACCAAATGGGATAAAATCCTCTCAAAAAAATTCCCGTTTAGTACTCCGGTGGTAAAATTACCATTTTACCCTTGTGCTCCAAAAATACCGGGAATCACAATTTTACACTGCTAAACATCATTTTATAATCCAATAATCATAATTGTATTTCATAAAATTATTTTTGGTCCACTGTGATCAAATTTTGGCTAAAATCTCCATTAAATCATCAAATGGAAAAATGACCGTTTTGTCCCTAACCGGTCAATTTTCTCGATTGACTCCAAACTGGACTTTGAACTCCGAATCACTATTCTAAGCCATTATGTGGGTTTCAAAATTTTCAAATTCCTCTTAGAATTTCTATTTGAGTTAGTTCAAGGTTCGATTTTCTTAATTGTACCACTAGGTACAATATCGATTTTTAACAGATTTGACAAGGTCTCACAATAAAAGACTCAGGAGAGGATTATAAATAATTAAAAACTCTAGGTTAGCAATTCAATCCATTATAATTAGTTAAGAGAAAGAGGTAAAATTTAAATGAAGTGTGAGGAATATTGTAATCCTAGGCTTTTTCAATTTGATTTTTAATTCATTATAGTTTTGCTTTGATTTTTTTTATTAGTGTTAAATAGTTTTAGCTGTAATTGATTAGAGTTTAGTTTAATTAGTTATTAAAATTTTGATTGCTTGAATAAAATTAAATTGTTTTAATTTTAGTACTTAGTAATGCTTTAGACCAATTCTCTGTAGAATCGATACTCTACTTATCTATATACTATCTATTCGATATGTATACTTATGTAGGTAGAATTTTAACTGATAAGTTTTTGGCGCGTTGTCTGAGAGTTGTTTTCTATAATTTTTATAATACTAATACCGAGCAAATTTAATTTTAATTCAAACCTTATTTTTTTCTTGCTTTCAAGCATCTTTGGTTATTGTATGCGAAGGAGAAACTTGAATCTTGTTCCTTTTGATTTAGAGATAGAAAGAACTTTTACAAGACTTTGATAAGAAAATTTGCAAATTCAAACTCTAAATCAAACAATTGCTGAAGATAATAATAATAATAATAATCATGGTAACAAAGCTGGCATTTAGATTCTTGAAGAGAACAAAGCTTTGCGAGATTATGTTGTTCCCCTTTTGTAAGGCTTACATCAAAGCATTAGAAAACCTCTTATCAACGTAAAAAATTTTGAGATCAAGCCTGCTTACATTCAGATAATTCAGTCTTCCACTCAATTTGGTGGATCACCCATCTAGTCAATTTCTAGAAATCTACGATACTTTCAAGTATAATAAGGTGACTGAAGATGCTATTAGACTGAGACTCTTTCTTTTTCAGTAAGGGATAAGGCAAAGAGTTGGTTGAATTCATTGCCCACTAGATCTACTACTACATGGGAGGACTTGGCTCAAACATTTTTGGCAAAATTCTTTTCATTTGCAAAGACTACAAAATTGAGGAATGATATCACTTCTTTCACATAATTTGATGGTAAGTCATTATATGAGGCTTGGGAACGATTTAAAGATTTGCTTAGAAGATGTCCACACCATGGGTTTCCTCAATGGCTTCAAGTTCAAACATTCTATAATAGGTTGGTTAGTTCAATCAGATTTACAATTGATGCAGTTGATGGTGGGGCATTAATGGGTAAAAATCTTGATAAAGCTTATAATTTGTTAGAAGAGATGGTATCCAATAATTACCAATGGCCTCAAAAAAGATTTGGTTCTGAAAAAATGCTAGTGTTTATGAGATTGATGCACTGAATGCTTTGACTGCCCAAGTAGCTGCAGTGACAAAAAGATTTGACACAACTAGAGTTAATGTCGTCTAGAACTCTTTTATAATTTGTGATTTGTGTGGAGATAGCCACTCTAGTAATCAATGTCCATCCAATCCTAAATTAGTCCAATTTGTTGGGAATTTCAACAAGCAACAGAATAACCCATTTTCTAATACCTATAATCTTGGTTGGAGGAACCACCCAAACTTCTCATGGAATAACAACCTAGGACTAGCAAATCCAGGCCCAATAATCCTCTTGGCTTTCCACCACAAGCAATACCTCCTATCTTTGAGGAAAAACCTACAATGGAAGAGCTATTGATGTAATCCATGATAAAGAATGACGCTATCATTCAGAATCAAGCAACATCAATTTGCAATCTTGAGATTTAAATGGGACAACTTGCTAGCCCTAAGGTGCCTTGCCAAGTGATACTCAAGCTAATCCTAAAGGTAAGGAACAATGGAATGCAATTGCACTTAGGAATGGACAAGAAATTGAAAAGGTAAAGGAAAAATAATTGAAGCTTCAAAAGAGTATGTGGATGATGAAAAAGTAATTGTTGAGCAAGAAATGGAGGCTTAAAAGAAGATAATGGAAAAGCTAAAAATCAAGTGAAGTCTCAAGCAAATTATCCTCCACCACCATTCCCACAAAGGTTGCAAGAGCAAAAGTTTGATAAAAAGTTTGATAAATTTCTCAATGTCTTCAAAAAGCTTCACATAAATATTCTTTTTACTGAAGCTTTGGAAAGCATGCCAAGCTATGTTAAGTTTTTGAAAGACATGTTAACCAAAAAGAGAAAATTGGAAGACTTTGAAACAATTGCACTTATTGAGGAGTGCAGCGCGGTAATTCAAAATAAGCTTCCACCAAAGCTTAAGGATTTAGGGAGTTTTTTTTATCCCTTGTATTATTGGTAGATTTAAATTTTCTAAAGCCTTGTGTGATTCAGGGGCTAGTGTTTAAATCATTGTTGGGAAAGTTAGATTTAATGAGATGCAACCTACTATAGTTTCTTTGTAATTAGTTGATAGAACAATCAAGTATCTTATTAGGATTATTAAGGATGTGTTGGTTAAAATTGGGCATCTTTATAATGCGGTAGACTTCGTTGTGCTTGAGATGGAAGAAGATGTGGAAATTCCTTTAATTTTGGGACAAACATTCTTAGCTACTATTGGTGCAATCATTAATGTGAGGGAATGCAAGATAACTTTTAAAGTTGAAGAAGAGGTAGTGGAGTTTAATATTTTTAGTGCAATCACGTTTCCATAAATAAATAGTTGCTATAAAGTAGATTTAGTTGATGAAGGCAAGGTTAAGCTTGTTTCTCCACCCACTAGTGAGCAAGCACCAATCTTTGAGTTTAAACCACCACCTCTGCATATTAGACCCAAGCAATCACCGAAGGAGCATCCTCCACCACCTTTTAATTGTCGTTTTGAGGTTGGACAACATGTATTGTTACTTTCTCGATCATACTTCAGGCTTTTTCCATGCAAATGCAAAAAAAAAAAGATGGTTAAGTCGTTTCAATGTGGTCAAACTTTATCCTTGTGGAATAATTGAGATTGATAGTGAGGATACAGGCACATTCATGGTTAATGGGCTGAGTCTCAGGTCGTATTTCACAAATAAAAAACTACAAAAGGGAGAGCCATAGTCAAGCTAGTGACTATAAACAAGCGTTTCTTGGGAGGCAACCTAAGCTTTCTAACTTAATTACTTACTTTAATTTATTTTCATTTCCTCATTTATTGTCATTAAGTATTGATTTTTTTTCTTTTGTAGGTTATCCCCCCCCCCCCCCCCCCAAAAAAAAAAAAAAGAAGCAAGAGTGCCGTGGCATTCAAAGGACCCCAAATCGTGAAGCATTCTAGTGCTATGGCTTTCCAAATTTCAAACTCATAGGGAACAAGCCCTGCAACACCGTAGCACCCATGAGGTGTGCCACTGTAACGACCCAAGCCCAACCACTGGCCCAGCAACTTTTTGGGCCTAAACCACGTGGCCCTCAAAAGCTTAAGCTCAAGTTACTAGTAGTGATGGACTTGGATTGTTATATAGGTCTTAACAATCACATTCACACCAGATGTGGGATGTTGGGTATCACAAATGGTATCAGAGCTTGGACCAGTCCGATGTGAGCTTTCACATTGTTCTGGTAAGATCTTGGCCCTGTGGATGTGATATGTGGCCTTGATGAGGACATCAAGGATTTGAGTGGGTGGGATTGTGATACCCAACATCCCACATCTGGTGTGAATGTGATTGTTAAGACCTATATAACAATCCAAGTCCATCACTACTAGTAACTTGAGCTTAAGCTTTTGAGGGCCACGTGGTTTAGGCCCAAAAAGTTGCTGGGCCAGTGGTTGGGCTTGGGTCGTTACAGCCACGACACCCAAAAAAAAAAAAAGAAAAAGAACTTTAAAAAAAAACTAACCCCTTTATGTATGTCTACTAACCTTATTTTGCAAATAATCCACCAAATACTATTGAAGCTAATAATGATGAGGAGGAAGAAGATGTCTAAATTTTTTCTTTAAAAGGGTAGTTTTCGTTTTTCTATTTCTTTATTTTTATCTTTCTTTAAACATTGGGGACAATGTTTAGTTTTAAGTTTGGGGAAATGTTTTGGCTTATCTTTGTTTGTTTGTTTATCTTTATTATTTTGCATGTTTAGTTAGTTTTCATTTTTAGTTTCTTTTAAAAAAAAAATTGGACAGAAGTTGACACCTTGTTTATGATTTTCCTTATCCTAGGATGATATTTTGATTATTTTATGATTTTAATTTTAAAAAAAATATGGGTATGATTTAAGTTTGTGTTGATATTCTTGTGATAGTTTCATTGTAGAATGTGACTTCAATAATTTGAGCACTATGTATATTTTTTTTTACTTAGAATTGTCATGTGATTTAGAAAAAAATTTTGTTAATAAAAGTATAGTGAAGTTAAGAATTCTAGAATTTGTTTGATTCTCTCTTGAGGTAAAATTTTAGATGACACTTAAGGTAGGACATGATTTAGGCCATTTTTGGACCGTTTTAACTTTTTTGAGCCTACTTTGATATATACTTGTCCCTAATAACTCCTTTTGAGCTTATTTTTCCATTTTCTTTGTAACCACATATTAGCCTAAGCCTTTTTATTTATTTTCAATTTTGAACCTTTCACCTTTAAGTATTTTGATTTTTTCAAGAAAATATCTTGAGGTTAAAATTAAACTGAGGGAGAAAAGGTGAAAAAATTAAAAAAAAGAAAAAAACAGAAAAAGGTGAGATGTGCTAGAAATCTACCCTTTGTTTAAAATTGTCAAAAGTAAGTTTGAGGGTTGAAAAAAAAAAGAAAACGAAATAAAGTATGTTGTACAAAGGAAGGTTTACTTTAGGTTTAGGGGTGTTATAAAAAATTTTTTTGAGCTCTTTATAGCGCCTAGATTGATTAAGTACTTAGGGTGAATTTCAGTCTAAATATATCCTTTATCATATGTTAACTCTAGTTTACATTACAAAATTAATAAAAACCTGTTGATCATTGAATAAGTTTTAATCTACATCAATGCAAAGAGGATGAAAAGCAATCTTATGGGATCCTAATACTAATCTCTGCTTGGACTTAGTATAAATCAATCCGAATTGTATGATGAGATTATTCACGCGCACACATATACACAGGAAGACCGTTTGAAAGTGAGTTTTCATCTAAATTGATGCATGAATTTGAAGATTACTTGTATTTTACTTTAATTTAAACTTGTGAGATAATTTTTAGGAAGAATTAAAAAATCCTGATTTGGTGAATTTTTATCTCTTAAAAAAAATCTTTTCAATTATAAAAAGTAAGTGCCAAATAAATGTTTTTATACTTAACTTGTGGTTTGAAAATTATTATTTAAGCCCACCTGTTGGCTTACTTGTGTTTGCATGTGGTTCAAGTGGTCGTTTTTAGTCTTTTTTCGATTGTTTTGTCGATACAGAATGACTTTTGTTGGGTAAACCACTGTTTTTGTGTTGACAAAGTTTAAGTGTGCCTTGCAAGCCAATTAACACATTTTGTACAAAACACTAATATTGATTTTCTGCATTGCAATTATAAAATGTTTTTTTTAGTTTTGAGTTTACACATTTTATAGGTTAATTACTTATAAGATAAAGTCCATAGCGAAAATGCTTCATACAAAAATTTTAAAATGTGTTATAATTATGAAATCCTCATTACATCAAAGCATCACTCCTAAACAATTCTTAATCAATAATTTATCAAGACAAGACATTAATGTAAGTCGAGAGACTAGCATATGTTATGATTCATACTTGTGAAGAAAGCAATTGTTTTCATAGATTAAAGTATCGAGATATTTGAAACTAACATATGGATACATGTTACAAGAACAAATTCATTGAATGTAACCCACCATGAGAATTGTGTTTGGTATTTCACTCGATTGTCGATGTAATTATTCTCATGTGCTTGTTACATTCCTTAATGAGAATTTGTAAAAAGAGGTGTAATGACACCTCTTAATGGTTTCATATTCAAAGGGAATATCAATAAGGTATGTAAGCTACAAAACTCTATCTGTGGACTGAAGTAAGCATCTCAAAGTCGAAACATCTGATTTGGTGAGACAATCGAAAAGTTTGATTTCGTCAAAAATAAGGATGAGCCATTTGTATACATGAAAACTACTGGGAGTGTTGTTGTTTTCCTAGTATTATATGTAAATGAAATATTGCTCAAAAGAAACAACATCCCAATGCTATAGTCGACTAAGATATGGTTGTCTAAGAAATTATCCAAGAAGGGTATTAGAGAAGTAGCCTATATACTCGGAATAAATATTTGCATAGATGGATCTAAGAGACTTGTTCGAACTTTTCCTATAGACTAGGTGCTAAAGAGTTTAGCATGTAAGAATCCAAGAAAGGATACTTGTATATGTCGCATGTAAAATATTTCTCTTGAAGACACAAAAAGAGAGAGATCATATGGATAAGATTGCATATGCGTTGGTAATCATATCCATCGCGTATATGATGCGATGCAGGAGACTAGATGTCTCTTATGTTCCAATTGTTACAAGCTGACACTAGATCAATCCTGGTGAATGTCATTAAATAGTTGTGAAAAATATTCTTAACTACTGAAGAAGAATTAAGGGTGTTTTTCTGGTCTATGGAGAAATTGAATTGCAAGTTCAAAAATGATAGTTTTTGAAGAAAACTATAAATTTTAAGAAAATCAAAATAAAATATAAATTAGAAACGTGTATATCGATTGACACTAAGAATTGCTGATCAACGCTCTTTTAAGTTTTTCCAAATTCATCAATTTTTAAAAGTTGAGTCAAATTCATCCTTATCTCATCCATTGAGTCTGGTTATCTTGAAACTCAAATTTGTGGAAAAACCATAAATACATCTACATTCGTGCTTGTCTCGAAAATTTGCCTTTGGATTGACACAGGAGAGTGTAAACCTGCCGGGAATGATTTAAGTTTTCTTACTAGGGTTAGGGAGTCCTCCCTTCGTAAGGAAAGGATTTAAGGATTTACATAGAACACCCATGCAAATTTTGGCAAACTTCCTTCAATTGGAAAAATCGACTTGGAATTTAGTGATTCAATCTCAAAATAGCACTATTTTCTCATAATTCTCAAGGAAATTTAATCATCAGTTGTCCCTCTTTGGGATGACCATTATTAACACAAGATACTAGGATGAATGAATGCTTTTAAAGTAAGAGAATAAACCTTTGCTTTGTGAAAAAGAAAAACTGTGCAAACACATGCTTTGTGAGACACCATTGTGAAACTTAAACTACAGCTCTATATAGGGCAAAAGATTTAAGAGGCTAGCCTGCACTAGAGTGAAAAGAAAGGAAGAAAAAAAAAACATTAATTATTGCAAGATATTACCCTTATGATAGAATTACAGTTATCATCCCTTTTCATCATGACACATTTTCCTATCCCTACAAGTATAAAATAAAACATTACTTTGATGCAAGCATAACAGTAAATGCTAAAATAACTAAACAAGAAATATAAAATTAAGTGTTAGTTCATGGAGATAAAAGGCTTCTTGCTCCATTTCTTCCTGGGAAACTTTCCAATTACATACCAATTTAGAGAACAGCATCAACTGAAAGAAAATTCTGCATGCTAAAAGTATCGAGAACTGAAATCAGGTGGGGAAGGAATGTCCAAGGTACATCAATCCAGGCCCAGCTTCCAATTTGATTGACATATAAGAAATGCCTGATCACTGAAATTCCTTGCATACCCTCCATTCCAGGTGTAACTATGAGCCATAAGAAATCATGAGCAAGAAAGATGCCTAAAATTATGACTAACAAACAGCTTCAACAACTGCAGAATAATTTCAGTAGGGCTTTGTGGAGAGAAGAAAAGATGGTGTTCTCCAAGGATATACAAAAACCAGGGAAATGAGCAAGCTTTATTTGGTCTCTCATAATGCAAATTGACATACACTGCATTCTCTTGATTCACACCAGCTAAATTCAACCATCCCTAATGGGAAAAATTCCTATCAGCCCAAATGTCTCCAATTCATGTCTTTACCATGCATCAACTATGGTCCCCATCAAATACACGGTAGCCAATCCACTGCACACTCTTTGTTTCCTGCTCAGCTCAATTAAAGTATCTTGCACTGCCAAAATTTTACAAACATGTCAACAGCTCATCTACCCTTGCCATGTGGTGCTCGATAGTAGGTCCTGTTCCCCATCATTTATCATGCAAGTTGAAAAGTTCAGGCACTCCTATCCATGTTAATAAAGCATGCACCTGAATCTGGTCGGAGAACAAAAGCTAAGGACCAAGCAGCAATCAAGGATCTGATCTGTTGGTTGTAAATGATGAAAGAAGTCCTGCAGCTTGTACAGGTAAAATGTCACCGAATGTTGACATGGCAGCTGCTGATCTATCCTTGAATATGCCAACTTGCCCATCCGTTAACATAGATCCCAGTTTTAAAGTGCTCTCTCCGAATCTGCTGCCAACCTGGCCAACACAAGGAAAATCACTTTTGAAACTTAAATATGCATAACAAATAAACAGCAAACCATCACATATGTTGTTCACACAATTGCAGTAAATATTTACAAGTTGCAAATAAGCCACTTTATAGAATGCTAATTGCTCACATAAGGACCAAACCTTTACCCAATCTCTCATTTCATGGCCAAACCTTCTATTTTGTCCAATTTAAGATCAGACATTTTCGACATTTATCATATCAGGAAAAATTTGTACAGAAATTGGAGCATGTCCTTTACGCACATTTAAGTCTCGTAACATGACATGTTTCAAAAAATAGTGCCTCATGTCCACTGATGCAAATTGCATTTTAGATTAAAAAAAATGAAAATCAGCCGGATTTTTGCTTTTCTAGTTTTTATTTTATTTTTTCCTTCACTTTGTGTAAAAATATTCTTTGAGCTTTGTCAACATGAAGCCATGGACTAGATGCAGCCTCCACAAGCATCAGACCAGAACCAAAGTTCATGAAAAAATTGAGGAGGAAAAAAAGGGGTAGTGGAGGGTTACTGGTTTTGTCCAAGATCAAGAAACACCAAAAATATACTAAAAAAAAGGCAGGGATGAATTGAAAATCAGGATTTGAATCTGAGATAAAATTATATTCAATTCATGACAAAATCCATAAGCACCAAACCCGTAGCCAAAATTCATCGGTACCTAAAGAAAATAAACAAATATGTAAATCACACAAGAACACAATCTCAAGGAAAACACAATAAAACCAAATCCAAAACTCATCAAAAGGGAAAAATAAAAGACAAAAGCTCAGTGGGGTGGGTGACTCTGTGTTAAAGATTTTAGAACTCAAAAAGAAAGAGGGAGACTATGCGTTTGTTAGAGGGAGAAATTGGAGGTGAAGTGGAAAGAGGAGACTTTTTTTGAAACAGTAAAGGAAGCAGATGAGAGAGAAAGAGCAATCTAAGAAGAAGAGAGAAAAAAAGAATCAGGGCAGCTGGCCAGCAATACAAGCTGCAACGATGACAGCAACAACTTGTAACGTAATTTTTGGTGGGGAAAGGAAGAAAGCTAATTTTACTTTTTTTAGTTAGGCTTAATTTTTTTTTTTTTTGGGCTTAAAATTCACATGTTTATCTTCTGACTTATTATTTGGCCACTTCATGTGATTAAATGGTGCGTGAGAGAAACTTTAATTTAGTTGAAAATTTTTCTAATATGAAAAATGTCAACATATATCCTAAATTGGACAAAATAAATTGATCATGAAATCAGCAATTAGGTGAAGGTTGGATACTTATTTGCGCATTTAGCACTTAAATAACTATATAACTCAAACCTCACTTAACGAGTTAAATTTCCTCTAATATAGATTAGAAGGGCTCATAGAAGGTTTCTTAAAACCAATTCACAATCAGCCACCAGGCCAAACTACATATTGACAAAAATTATTAGATGAAGAGCAGAAACAGCTGAAAGAAGATATCCAATAAAGCCCTTGATCATACATCAAAACAAGTGCAACATTATTGATGAAAACTGCAACAGTTAAAACATTTATAATTAAATGTTTACCCCAACAAAAAAAAATATCGATTCCATAATGCACACAACCCCGAAAATTGCAGATAAGTCTCAGCAAGGGGCTGAGACTTGAGATGCATTCCATTACTTTTCTTTCTTCCTTACTCTGAAATATACTCACCGTCACAATTCAAGTTTGAGACCCACCACTGACTGACCAATCCAGTTGAGATTCAATAAGAATACGTCCTTTAGGGAAACTATTAGAAAACAATTTTTATGGTCAATCAATTTAAAGTACATTATCATCATTCACATCAGGAAAACCCTCCATTTGTCTTCTTTTTCTTCATTGTTGAGAAAATAGATTTAGCAAAAAACAGACACAACTTTATTTAGGGTTGCACATGATTACCAGTCCGACAAAGTGAGTTGTTCAAATTTACTCCTTGTCGGCATGTACAACAATCCTCTGTTAATTGACATATCAAAATTTTAGCTAGTTTCTTCCACTTTGGCATTTTCTATTTCTGACAAGGATCTGAGAAGTTAGTCAGCATTAATTGGAATTTGTTGTCCCTTGAACATAACTTAATGGACCACTAAAGCAATTCAAACACTCAACTTTTACACGTTACTCCTTACTGCATATTTCATCACGTTAGGACAAAATAAACTTGTGTAAGTCTATCTGTCTCTGTCTTCAATCTATTAGCTAGCTAGATTTTACATTTTCAATAAGATTATATGGTTTCGTGAGTTCTCTGGATTCAATTTATAGTTTGTTCAGGGTAAATTACATATACTAGGATAATACCCGTAGCTACGCTACGAAAAATATTAAAAAAAATATAAATTATATTGTATTAAATTTTAATTTGATATTTTTGAAAGATAAATTGTTTATAGAGAAAAAAATAAATTGATTTTAATTACAAAATTAAATATATAGGGAGGGATTCTAATTGAATGACACTTGTCATTCAATTAGATACTCAATTGGAATTCAATTAGACACTCAATTGAAAGAAATTGAGAAATCAAATTATACTATTTTTATATATAGTAGAGAAAAAGATAAATTGATTTTAATTATAAAATTAAATATATAGAGAGGGATTCTAATTGAATGATACTTGTCATTCAATTAGATATTCAATTGGAATTCAATTAGACATTCAATTGAAAGAAATTGAGAAATCAAATTATGTTACTTTTATATATTGTATTAGATTTCAATTTGATATTTTTAAAAGATAAATTGTTTATAGAGAAAAAAATAAATTGATTTTAATTATAAAATTAAATATATAGGAAGAGATTCTAATTGAATGACACTTGTCATTCAATTAGATACTCAATTGAAATTCAATTAGATACTCAATTAAAAAAAATTGAGAAATCAAATTATGCTATTTTTATATATAGTAGAGAAAAAGATAAATTGATTTTAATTATAAAATTAAATATATAGAGAGGGATTCTAATTGAATGACACTTGTCATTCAATTAAACATTCAATTGGAATTCAATTAGGCACTCAATTGAAAGAAATTGAGAAATCAAATTATGCTACTTTTATATATAGTAGATATGCCTCATGGTTTTCATGTTTTTGTGAATAAGACCCTATGATTATTTTTCCTTGGCACTTAAACAACCTTGGGTTTTATTCCATTACCATAGGGTATTCCAACATTAATTTAAAAATTACAAAAATACCCTAATTTAAAAGGTATTTTTGTTGAAACTTAAGGGTATTTTTGTTATTTTGTTGTCTGACAATAATTTCATAACACCCTAATGAGAAAATGAAGCCTCAAGGTGCAAAAAAAAAAAAAAATAACCTTCATATTTAAAAGGCATTTTTGTTGAAACTTAAGGGTATTTTTGTATTTTTGTTGTCTGACATTAATTTCATAACACCCTAAGTTGACAAAAAGAAACCTCAAGGTGCAAAAAAAAACCAAAAATGACAGGGTGTTGTTTGCAAGGAGGTAAAATCTCTCTAGACTAGATTCAAATAAAACTGAACCGATCTATTCTAACCAATACACTCTAGAGCCAAGGCATACAGGGCATCAGCAAGCATGCTTTGACTCATTAGACAGCAAGCATTAGATAGACCTTTTTCTAAAAAAATAATGATGTATAGCTTCACCTGCATGAAAGACTTTAGGAATGGCGTTGCAACACCAAAACTCGGGTTATCATCCAAATCAACTTTTCGAGAAAGCTCTCCATTTGTATAAGCTTTCCAGGAACTTCTTGAAGTAATATCATTTGAGGCAGCTGTAATAGGAGTCCCAGTAGTCCCTCTAGAGGACAAAGCTGGAGCACTTGATGACCAACAAGAAATTATAAGAAAACCATTTACATGAATAAACAGTGTAAGAAAATAAGAATATGTAACAGAAAAAAAAAGCAGCACTGACCTGATTGGAAGATATTTGAAGCGTGGAACGACAGAACATCTCATAATATTTGACTCTGAATTAGTAGGCAGTTTCTGCATAGTATCTGTGTACATCCGATTAAGTTGAACAAAGAACCCAAAGAGGACAGCATGCCGGAGGTACGACTGCCTCTCATTTTCCCATAAGTATGGCTCATACCTTAAAATTATTTAGAAATACATATTCAATTATGCCTTAATCCCAACAACATCACGGGAACATATAATTATTTACTAAATGAACTAATGGCTCTAAAAACTAACTAGTAAGTAAAATGCACCTAAAGGAAACTTCGAGAGAGCATATGGACAAATTGGCAATTGATCTGATTTTTACACAGTTTAAATAAGAACACCCAAGCTGCATTTTGATTAAGCATACACATTTTATACATTCCAAGACTTATAACAATTCAGTCTACATAAACAAATGAAATAATATGCCAGATATAACTTTGCATTAAGTTCTGCAATATACCAAGAAAAACAGTCAGGAAACTTCTATACAAACAGATCCATATGTAGTATATGGAGTTGTTGATTTTTGTGTTGTTAGATGTGAAGCTGGAGGTGATTGTAGGCATGGTGCTCATCGGATGGTGAGAGAGAGAGTGAGTGATGAGATTTTAGAAAGAGAAAGAAAAGAAGAATAATAATTAAGAGAAAAGAATGCAGAAGCAACAGAAGAGAAGGGTCAACTTTTCTACTGAGAGTGAGAGAGAGAATGAAAATGAAGGAAGAGGAGAAGAAAGCAATTTCTAGGAAATACAAAGAAAAGAAAGAGGAAATAAAAAGATGAACCATGGAAGATGGTGGTCTCTATCAACTATGAAGGCCCATCTCAAAAAATCATCAAGCTTTCCAGCTCAAAAAAATTCCCTTCTTCACTGTCAAAATTTTTTAATATATCAAATGCCCCGTCAAATCCTGCTCATTGACTTCAACAATCATTCATCTTACTTAACATTTTCTTGTCTTGATTTCATTAATGATTCAAACTTTAGGTGATTATTATGTAGTAATAATCTACGTTACTCAGACTCAAGGGTGAGGTTGGATATCGGTATGTGTCCGACAAGGATAAATTTTTTTCTAAGTTTTCCCATATATTTGGAGGGTTGGACTTCCATTCCATGTTCGTCACATACGTGTCAGACATAAGCATTTGAAGGAAAATGAGTGTCCGAGCAACATAAGTACGAATAATTGTTTAATAGGCTGATTGACAAGTAGTTTTATTTTTTACATGAATTACCATTTATGGGAGTCTATTAATCATATAAGTGTAGAGTTTATAATTGGAATAAAAATCATGAAATTTGAAAAAAAAAAAAAAGGGAGAAGCTTGAAGAAAACCCATGCTAGAGAGAGAAAGATGCAAAGAAAATGGTGAACAAGGGAAAGAGGCAGAGACATTAAAACAATATATAGAGGGTGGCATACAATTGAAGAGAGATAAACAGTGACGGATGAAAAGATTTAAGGCAAAAGGCTCCTCTGGTAAGTGGTAGTGGAGGAAGAGAGAGAAACGGTGAGATCTGAGATGAGTGAAGAAGGAAGAAAGAGAAAAATAAGGTATTTCATTTGGTGCTGGCAAATTCCATGATTCACAAATGAAGGAGAAAGGGGGGCCTTTTAGTCCAAACAAAGTACACCCTACGAAAAGACAAATAGTTGACTAACAGGGAGTTCTGGTCAAGGGAGGGAAATGTACATTTTGAACTACAGTCCTTTGAGGATCTTATTAAAGGTTTTTATGGAATTCACCCTCTCCAAATGCATCCTGGTTTCCCTTCTGGTATTGAATGAGTATTATGCAGTCTCCAATAACAGCTCTTAAAAATTCTGAAAGTATTATCAAAACATAGATTTCTCTTCATCATGTAAAAAGAATAGAGAAAAAATGAGCATAAGGAAACACTTACGTGAGCCAATCAATGGGATCTAACTTTTGCGAAAGAGAATAAATCAACCCATCAATGCGTTCTCTAATCAAAGACTTTGTCTGAATTTGATCCTGCTTCCTTTTGAATGATGATTTAGACTTTGGTGTGCTAGATAACTCTTCATTTATATTGAAATCACCCCCAGAAAGAACATCAGCAGCAAATCTTATGTCTAACAAGACCTGCAAAATTCCTTTCTCTGACACTTGAGCTCCACATGCCTCTCTAGTAGAGAGAAAGTTTTCGTAAATAGAAATGACCTGCATGATCAAAGCACCAAATGAAGAAAAACATAAGTACCAAACACTCTTCCAAACACATATTTTCCCACTGAGAATATAGCAAACATAAATTAGAGCTAGCAAAGTTTTTGAAAAGAAACCAGATTAAAAGAATAGATGCATAATTTACTTCTTCACTTAAAGAAATCATTTACACTTCACACAGAAGTAATCACCAATTAATTTGCTTTGTAAAGGATCTAGATAAAACTTGTACATTCTTTTCAAGTGAATTTTTAGGAAAATCATAATTCCCAATGCTGAATATCAAGAGCGTATCACTTACAATGCACAAATTTCAGCTATTTAACTAAGTATAATCTGAAAACAGACAGAATCAACCTCAAAGAAACCAACTCCACAACCACACTTGCCCTTCCCCACCACCAAAGAGAGAGAGAAAGAGAGAACACAAAAACACAAAATAAAAAGAATAGACCTCTCAGCAGTGGCACAAAGCAAGTGGACCAAAGTAAATACAGAAAAGTAACACCATATTTCTCAAGAGAACTACAATCATAAGTCCATTGTGCCTGTATACTCGTAAGACACTCATTTGAAATCAACTGCTTTAACCCCAATCAAGAATTTTTAAATCCAAGATTAATAATTTTGTTACATAAAACAAGGGCAACAACAGAAGACCTGCATACAACTCCTAAATCATTCTAAGAAGTCCAAACTAAACAAGTAAGTTGGACCGAAACACTATTTAAAGAGACAGAATTTTTTAAAAGCCTTAAGGGTATTACCATCATTATATAAGTAGGTAAACCATACAACAGCAATGACTAGTTAACCAAAAGAAAACTTGCAGATCTTTTTTCTTTCTTCTCATTTCTTTTCTTTTCTCCATTGAACATCACCTCATACCAGCACAGCTCAAAGCAAAACAACTTTGCAGACACAGACTCTACTCTACGTAACTCAAAACTATCATCTTCTCCGAATGAGAATACCAACTTTATGATTACAAAAGTCATGCTGAGCATGAACATGGTCATACTCATTGATGCATAGCTTATCTAATAAGAAGCAGATACTATTCAACCAATACCTTAGTAATTAGTATCAATGAACATGTATTCAAAGGCTAAATGCCTGAAAATGCAATATGTATGCAAAACACCTTAGCCCTATATTCTAAAAATAAAAATAGAACCATATATATATATATATATAAAACGTAAAATAAGTAAAAGCTTCAAGAGGAAACTGAACTAGAATGAAGAAGGCTGAAAGGAAATTTAAGGAGAAAACATACAAATGAAAAGCCAGAGGAGATAAGAAAGGCAGAGGCTCAGTTTAATCAGTTCTGCTTTACATGGTTTAAGGAAGAAGCTGAATAGATGAAATTTTGAACACAAGAAGTAGGTGCACATTATTCTTCTTCTATTCTGGGAAAAGTACCCTTTAGGTTCCCATTGTGATAAAGAAAAACATATATTAGATCAAAAATACGATTCCTGTTATAGGAGGAAGGGGACACAGCAGTGATGTTTGGAATATAACGTCAGATAAAAAAAAATATTTAAGAGGCTGCGGAAAAGTAATGATGTCAAATAGGCATAAAGAGAATTCAAAAATAGTCAAACCATGATCGACTGTTGTACTAGAAAACAATTCAATATGCTCAAAACTTGTTCCCGTGACATGGCAATATACCATGCATCAAAGTAAAGTCAATCATCTTGAAAGGTGGTGAATGGGTTATTGATCATATATTGTAATTTTGTGAAGAAAAGAATGGTACACAGTCACACATTAGTGTTTGATTTATTAAGCACATAAGCATTAAAAAAGAGAAAAGGTAAATTATTACTGTACTTCTGTTTCATTACAGCCTACATTTTATAATTTCTCTTTCTTACCTGCTTTAAGGACAGTATGTGGTTATCTTTATGTTTAGCATACTTAAATTTCTCCATGGATACATTATAGGCTCACAGTTACACGGTCTCGTTCATTCAAGGGAAAGAGATCATAAGGCAACTTTTGACTGAACAGACTCAAACTTAATATTCTTTCAGCTCTAATAGTCAATGGATTGGTTTAAGTTAAAAACCTGAGAAATGACACCTCAAAGCTTGGTTTCGTGTCATGTTAACCCAAGCGAAACCAGAATAGGTTGCAATCCATGTATTGCATATTAAAAACTGCAACAGAAAATCAGATGGAAAATCCCGATCTTAATATGAATCAAGATGCCAAAATTCAAGAAAGTAGAGACATCAAAAAGCATTTATCAAAGGAACTGCGAAGAAAATTGCTTGTCAAGGGATGTGAGTTGAGAAACTATGATCTAACAATCTGTACCCAATAATCAACAGCTAGAAAAATTAAACCATTAATTAAGGCATGAATGTACATGTTTAAAAGAAAATTAATTTGGAACTAAGAACAGCAAGAAAGCAATAAAAGTAAACACAGCATTGTTAAATTAAGCAGAATATGAACAAGATTGTTGTAGAGTTCCTGGAATAACCAGTAAATAGGAATAAACAGTTATACAAAGCAGACTTTGTACCTTTTCTATAAGGCTTAATGCAAACTTTTGCACAATTGATTTGTCAAGAACATGGCCTCCAATACGATGAATTTCTTCACATGCTCGACACAAGAAGGATATCACATAAAGAGAAGGCATAGATGGGAGTGCTATTTTCATCTCTGATGACCCCTCATCAGACTGTTCTTGCTTAACAACTGTCTCCTCCCAGCCCTGTGAAGCAACTTGTTGTTTTGGACTTAGTATGCACATAAGCAACACACTTCCATTCCACAAACAAACTGTACTCATTTCAGTAAAGATTACTTTATATAGCATAAATACCAGTCAAGCCTCAGCATTAGTGTTCGAAAGTTTTAAGCCACCTGACACAAGGCAAAGTGCAATACTTTTCTCATGCTTTCCCCTTTGCAAGATACTAAAATTTCACATGTTTTCTCGAAATATTGCAATGAACTAATTTGATGTGTCCGTAAATCATATTTGGAATCTTAGATACCAAAGAGAAAATGTAAAACATGAAATTTATAATGAGATGTGTATCAGCATGTGGGTGTGCGCACTCAAGAATATAAATCTTGTGTATATAAAGGAAATACGGTAAGGGAAAATGCCAGAAGAGTCAAGAAGCTGAAGGAACAACTCAAGCATTGCCAAAGGTACACTCACATCCACCCCTGATGAAGCACAACGGAAGCCTCCAAAGGTTTTTAGAAAGCATGCTACAAATGACTCTAGATTGTTAATTCGGCACATGTCCACTTGTGAAAAGCTTAGTTGGACTTTTCATACTTTATTTGTTGCTCTTAAATCTTAGATTAGTTTTAGAGTTGTAAATTCGTATTTTAATCTATTTTCTTGAGATTTAAGCATCAACCATATAATCACAACTTTCTTGTTGGCATGAAATTTCAGAATATTTGTCTAGGATCTTAGCTTGGGTTTCCTTATGCTATTGGGTTTTGTTTTAAGTTAAGTTTGTTATTTTTCAATTTGAAGTCTTAAGTGTTTGTTAAAGCCCTCATTGGACGCTGTATAAATATCAATATGTATAATCATTTATGTGATTAGGAATGCTATGAGTATTAGTTCTAATGAAATTAGGAACACTAAGAGTCTATATTAATATCAATGCACTCTTTTTATCGGAGATAAAGAATAGAATCAGAAAAGGTCTAACATTATTGCTTTTGTGATTGTGTGATGCAATCAAACACAGGTGTGACTGCAAAGGAAACCTATGTATGAAGCATGATGGATTCCTCCAATCAACCTTAGGTGCGACCCCTAAGGAAGCTTAGGTGTGAAACATATGGATTTCTCTTTATTCAATTTTTCATGTTTTCAAAAGAATTTCACATTACAAAATTGCCATAAATTCCGATCACCTACAGTAGGTTTAGGATTGCTTTTGTTTTGTGCTTTATGTTTTTGTTTTCACAAAATTAGAAAATAAAACAGGAAACATGTTTGGTGATCCATGATGGAATGTTTTTTCTTTCAAAATTTTCCCAAAACAGCAACAAAGTTACAGAAATCGTAGGAAACAAAACATTTCTTGTTTCCTACAATTTTAAAAACATGTTTTATTAGAAACAGAGTCAGCCATGGATTTTTAAGTGTTCCTGCCTTCAAATATCAGGAATGACACCCTCCATCCACTTCTTAGAGAATTCTCTCTCTCTCTCTCTCTCTTCACCGGCAAAAGGTAACAAGGAACTCCATTATTCTTTCTTTATTATTTCAGATTTCTCCTCCGTCGTTCCTCCAATCCCTCAGCCGCTTGTCCAAACTCTATTCCTTCAGCAACGAAGCTCTGACCCTACTTAAAGGGCTTTAGCCTTTAAGTAAATGTTTCTCTATTCTTTTGCTTCCCAAGCATTTTTTTATCAACAAAAGAAAAAGGATGCAGGAACTCATAATTAAAATTGGAGTATATATTTCTGATAGATCTTGTCAAAAGATTTTCATTTGAATCCTAAGGGCTTTGTTTGGTAACCAGGAAAATGGCTTCAAGTCATTTTCCACATTATATGATGTTTGATAAACAGAAAATGATATGATCAAAGGAATATCATTTGAGAGTCAGCGGGAAAGAGCCCAGAAAAAGAAGACAACTCCCAAGCCTTGCTCCTACAACAAAGCTCAGCTTCTTTCCCCTCACAGCCTCCCTTTCCCCTTCATAGCCCTCACTACCAGCCACCACCCTCACGACCAACGACCAACCACCAACAACCACAACAGAGCAAAATTCTGTGCTTCCTCCCATCTCTCTCTTCCTCTTGTTCTTCATATCATGACCCAAATGTCCTATGAATCTCTCGGTTTTCCTTCAATCTCCACCCTCATTCACCACAGACCTTCCCTTGGCACCTCCAAAGCAACCCCTGCGAATGGGTTTGAACCAAGCTCACCAAACCACCACCTGAGACATTGGCCAAAAAAGCAAAAGAGCCACCACTTGAAACAGCAATGCCCCTATTCCAGTCCAGACAACATGTTTTCTCTTCTCTTTTTTTCAAAATTTGCTACTTCTAGATAATTTTCATTTTGAGAATTTTTTTGGGTTTTGATATCTAAAATGGGTATGATGGAATTTGTATTGGTCTTGCTGGATTTTAGTACAATCAAGAAACATTTACAACTTTTGGGTTTGTCATTTGTGGGTGAAGAAATGGGTGTCATTATTTGGTTTTGGCCTCTTAAAATGATAATTGATTGTTCTTGATGATAATGTTTCATCGTTGATGTTGAACTGCTTGCTCTTATTTGACATGAAAAATATTGACAAATTTTGGTGTAGAGAAAAATTTGAATACTTTTCCTTGCATACTATGTTGATAACAATACCAAATAACCACTAGCTGTCCTACATCAATCACATAAGTCAGACAAAACTATCACGAGTAAATGTGATAATTTCCCTTTTGAAAATCATTACTGCTAAATCAAAATAACAAAAAGGAAGTTCCCACAAGAGTACATCCCATTCCAACTACTTATGCTGAATTACAGACTAGCACTTGAAGTTTACACATCCATCTTCCAAAAATAAGACAATTGAATAGACCAACCAAAACATGTCAAAGAAGCACCTCCAAGATCTTGAAAACACCTTACCTCAATTTCCATTCCACCATTTGATCCATCATTAAAAGAAAACAAATCTCGGCCATTAAAAGAGCCAAGAGCTATTCAAAAGATAATTAATAATGATCTCTCTATGTCAGAAAACATCCAACAAGGAGCCGCCAAATCAAACAAGCCAAGTTAGGGGAGTGACAAGGGGAAGAATTAACCAATTTATGGAGTACAAAATGGTTCTGGTTTTGGTAACTTGTAAGGCAGGCCACAAGTCACAGATTCAATGTTTTAGCTGCAGTGAACAAGCGCATACGTCATATGCATGTCCATGTAGAAGGGTGAATCTTGCAGAATGTGAAGAAGGCTTAGAAAAATTAACAGCCACTTCATGATGGTTTTGATGAAGACCACGAGGAAGTTTTGATGTTTATCCAATTCAAGGAGAGTCACTGGTTGGGGACGAAGATATGCTTAGTTCAGAAAAATTACAGAAGCTGGGCTGGAATTATCGGCCATTGGAAGAAAATCTTGTGGATTCTGTTGAGAGCTATAGAAAGGCTGGAATCTTGGATTAAAAGAAAATAGTTTTTTTTGGTTGATCCTTATTGTTGTTGACTCTCTGGTTTCCTTCAGATTATATCCGGATTAATAAATATGATGAGTGCCTTGCAAAAAAAAAAAAAGTCACTGGTGGTTCGAAAGTGATGACAAGGAGGACAGTTATAGAAGTAGGGGAAGATTTGAGAAATTGTGTTCTTTGCTGCAACAAAGTGTGTCATGTGATTATTGATAGAGGGAGCATGGACACTGTTGTTTCATAGGAGGCAGTAGAGTTGAAGCTGTTTACCAAGAAGCATCCTTGTCCATACAAATTGGGGTGGCTTAGGAAGAGGAATGCTATATCAATAACATCTTAGTGTTCAGAAAAATTCCTGAGTAGTAATCTAGTTAATGAAGATTAGTCTGTTGTTGCTAAATGAATTAATTACCTAGCTCACAACATCTTAGTGTTCAGAAAAATTCCTGAGTAGTAATCTAGTTAATGAAGATTAGTCTGTTGTTGCTAAATGAGTTAATTACCTAGCTCACTCTTTAAGTCCAGTGGGTGTGAGAAGAGAAAGGAGCTGGTTAATGAGGAACTGCCATCTGTTTTACTACCAATGAGGAGTGACCAACATTTTATTGATTTGGTTCCCAAGGATTTGTTACCTAATATGCTAGTTTATGGAATGCCTTCATTGCAACTAGCGCAAATGAAAAAAACCAATTGAGGAGTTGCTTACCAGGGATTTGGCATGGGGGAGTAAAATAGCCCAGAAGACACCAAAGGGATGCTGTGAGTGGTTAGTGATACTGTTTGGTCTCTCTAATGCTCCAAGTACATTCATGCAAATAATGACTAAGTCTTTTTCTTGTGTTACAAGATTGTATTTTGGGATTTATTGTCTTGGAAGATGGACTAAAACCAGATTCGGGGGAAAGTGTGTGCCTATTGGAGAGTGGCAACCACCTAAATCAATCAAAGAAATTCAAAGGTTTTCTTTTATTTTTGGGGAGGGGGGATTTGAACTGCCCATTGAGTGGGAGTTTACATGCACCTACCATTGAGTAAAATGCCCAGGTGCATGTTGAAAGGATTGATGGGTTAGCTTCATTGTATAGAAGGTTCGAGGAGTTTCTGTTTCATTATGAGCCATAATACTAAATGCTTGAAGAGGGACAGCTTTGAGTTGCCAAATTCTACACAAAGTGCTTTTAAACAGATTAAGCTTTTGATGACAAAGGCAATAGTTTCTGTACTATCAGATTTTGTCAAGTTGACTTTTGCAGAGTGTAATGCGTTGAAAGTTGAAACTAGAGCTGCTTTTAGTTGAGATGGGAGGTCAATGGAAATAGCAACAAGCAATTAAGTTACTGATTTTGTAGAGCACAAAATTCAGTACTCAAAGTGATCATTATTTCAACCATATTATGAAGGAATTGAATAAATCTGCTGGTAAGAATACTTGGATTGCAAAATATGAGCTGAAAATGACTAATCCAGATATCTACATTAAAGCTACCGAAGTTCTCACTAATGAGGAAGGCTTTTTGTCAACCCAAGGAGATTGATGCAGTAGCATTCCACAATTCATCTAAATTGGTTATCTTGATATGTGTTCTGTATGTTTGCTGTTTAATTATTTAATGATTAGTAATATGCTTTTATTTTATTAAGTGGTCATGTGACTAAGATGTGATCTCTTAATAAGTTTGAAAGGCTGGTATAAGATGTGATTTATGTGTATCAAAGAGCTAGGATTAAAAGCCGTTGTAACCCTAATATAGACACAATAAGGAGCCATACTATTATGGAATATTATCTGTTAGTGATTCTATAACCCTAAACCTAATTATCTAGTTCAACTTTGATTTTATATCAATTTGCCTTCAATTCTGGTTTTGTTCTACCATTGTGGTTTTCTATTTATTCATGTCCATTTTCTGCACATTTTACAAAGCATATCATTTCATAGAAAACAGCCTTGATAAAATGGAGATTTCATTCCGAAAGTGTTTATGCATTTGATGAAATGTTGGTCCTAGGAGTAGCTTTAGTTGATTTCTGTAATTGTGCTCGTTACAACATGATGCTATCAAGTTATATTACTGCAGCACTTTAACTGACAATTTTTTGAAACAGAAGAACCAAACTGAATCAGAACATGTTCTAATCAAAAGCAAAATCTCTACATTCATTGCTAAAAGTTAAACCAGAACATATAAACATAAAATGTAAAAGATAAAAATAATGTTTCAAAAGGGATAACTCAGGCTGAGACATAAACTCATATGCAGGGAGCAATCTCAAAGTGGAAGAAAAGAAACTTTTTTTTTCCCAATGATAAAGTTTCAGCAGAACTCATTTTAACCATGACAAAGAAATCTATGCTTTTCTTTTACTGGTATAAGCCTGTTTTCTAGGTTACTGACATGCAAACAAACAGAAGGGAGAGAGAGAATAAAGAAGTGGCCCAGCAAATGCTTACCCTTAAGGGAGCTGTTGCAGATAATCCATCATCCTGTCCAAGCTCCTGAGAGAGAATAAGTGAAAGCCCATCAGATAGCCACGACATCCACAAGCTGTAAGCTCGGATGCAGAGCTCTCTTGTAATCTTACGAAGTTCATCAAGTTTTGGGCTTGCACTTTCATTTGCTCCAAGCAATGCAGCAGTAGCAGATGAACTTTGCCTCTGAGAGCTAGTGACCATTTGCATTCCAAGGTTGTCAGAGGCAGGAGAATTGGTGGCAGCTCTAGACTGCCACAACAAGGAAGGTAGCTTATCAAAAACTGCAGGCACTGTGTATTTCACCCAGAACCGTGGAGAACCAAGAATCAAAGGAATGTGTTTAGAGTAGTTCTCAAATGCAAACAAGAGTCGCCCAATAAAAATAGATCTCTCAACAATTATAGGAGGAGGCAGTGAATCACCTTCCTTATGTTCACTTTCAATGGAAGGGTATAAAATATCAAGCTCAGTTTTGAGTTCTTTCAATATCATTGACACAGTATCATAACATTTCTTCTGCAGATATGGAACTAGATCCTTCAACCTCAGAGATGCCTTGGCAGATTCTAAGAAACTCAACAGATCCTCAAGAATACTTTGGCAGCAGCTGTCCACTCCATCTCTAATTTGACTCACTTCAAGACCAAAGTAGGCATTGAGACAACTTTGGAAATTATCTTCCTCAGGCAATTCTTTATTTCCCAATAGTGGACCAGGTTTCTTAACGTTATTGGGTTCTGTAAACCAAACCCCACCACTTGTAGAAGGCCTATTCAAATATGCCTGAAAATCCATCTTCTCACCAGCAGTCACCCCAATAGTGTGGATCACGTCTGACACGTTAACAGCTCTGGTCAGATCCTCAAATCCTGAGTCAATAATCACTTTCATCCTCCTAACAAAAGCATCTTCAAAAATCTCATCCCAAAGATCCAAATCACCTTCCAAAACAAGTTCTCGGATCCTATTCCAAGGCAACTCAATCTCAGAGCCAAAAACACTTTTAAGCCATTCCAAACTCCCCTCCAAAACCTCCTTGCTGTCCATGGTCTGCCTTATCAACTTCTCAGCCGTTCCAAGGTCTTGGCCACTAGGTATGGCATCAATCAGATACCTTCCATTAATCTTACTGACGATCTGTATTCCACAATCCCTCAACCACCTCAAACAAGTGTTAGAAATGAAAGTTTTATGGAGCATAACTGTTACAGATTCTAATTTATCCCTGAAAGATTTCCACAACCTGACCTCATCATCAGGATTTGGGATCCCACCAAACAACTGAGAAGCAGGGGGAGAACCCAAAATAACCTTATAAAAGAGAGGCATATCATTCAAAACATGCAAAAACAATTCCCCTACCTGCGCTATGCTAACCTGAATTATGCTCAAAAGGTCACAAAACACGGAAATGGCAATGGAAGAGGTAGCATCAGCATCACCAGCAGAAGCAGTCAATGTGTGCAATATCCAAGTCTTTCTGGTTTCAAGAAACAACCCCAGCACCTGCTCAGGATCCAGATCATCAATTACAGCAACGGCAGCCAAGGCATCTGCATAGGCAGCGACAGGCAGGCCCCGATCCATCAACCTCTCGCGACTTCTCTGCGAAATCTGAGCCTTGAAGCTCTCAACGATCTGCCACTGGTGCTGAAGCAGAGGGAAATTGGACAAGATGTTGTTGTGATCCAAATCACGATTGGGAAGCATCAAGTTGGAGTGGACGTCCTTGGCACGGACATACCTGGCGGCCGCCTCCAAGAACATGGACTCGTCGAGACAGCCCCAGATGTTCTCCGGGGTGTCCACCAGGTACTTGACGCGGCAAGCGATCCCATAGATGCGGAGGCGAGTAGTAGGGTTAGGGGTTCGGAGTTTAGGAGATGGAGCTTCCGAGACGGAGAGGGAGAGGGAGCAGATGGAATGGTGGATGGAGGAGATGTTGGAGGAAATCGACTCGGATGCCGATTTCATTTGGAGGATGGAGTCTGCCGAGTCAATGAGGTCACGGTAGCGGGTGCCAACCAGCTGCCGGAGCTCCTCCTTCTTGTCTTGGATCTGTTTGTTGGTGGCGGATTCCACATTGCGGATTTCGGAGATGGGGTTAGTGCGGAAGAGCGATTCGGCGTCTCGATCATCCCCGGAGCCTGAGGGGAATCTCATTCTCATTTCGGATAACAATAAATCCTCTCAATTTTGGATGCCCCTGCCTCTGTTAATCTGACTCTAACCAAGCAAACAAGCACTGATACTAATTTTGTTTCTCGAGTTTTTTTATTATTTATTCTGGAAAAATTGTGATGTGACTCGCCCTGCGTTTTTGGTATGCTTCTCCCGGGACCTCTTGGCAATAGGTGAGTCATCAGATCGTGCGCTTGCCCATGGCTCCAAACGTGATAACGTTTGGGTCCTTCCTTTCCATGAGATGACAACGTTTACCTAAATACAATTAGGGTAAGCTATCTCTATCTCTCCAAAAATCACACCCAAGGGCTATAATATGATTACTTATATTGTAATGGTTTATTATAAAATAAATACTATAATATAATTTAATTGGTATATTATAGAGAATGTATTCCCAATTCCCTTATACCAAACATTAATTACGTTTTAATTATAATTTGCTCTTGGTTTATTTGAATTGAAAATAGACATCATATATTGAAAAATAAAATATGATTAAAAGCGCTCTCCTAAACCGGCATTGCTCGATGATCAATTGCACAAAAAAGTTCAAATATGCAAGCTTATAGTGGGTGATTCTATGAACCATACTCCATTGGTTGTTCACAACAACCTTTCCTGACACGTTCCTTAGTTCAGATGGTGAAAAAGCATGTTCCCAAAGTGACAACAAATCTTTTGACGATTCTAAAGATGATAAGGAGTCTAAGATGGATTTGTGACTCAAATAAGTATGATAAGAAGAATTTTGAATATGGCTCCATTAAAAGGTTTCCCTCAATTATGGTTTTTTATCAGAGGCAAGATGCATTAGCAAAAATATGGCATAACTCAATTATTGTACAAACTGCTAGGTTGCCCAATTTCATACATAGTACTTTGTGAGAAAGTTGCTAATCTCTGAAAACATATAAAAAGATACACTGTTATGGATTTAGATGATAACCGTTGTATTGTTTGCTTTACGAGAAAGGATGATTACTTGAGAACCTTGTTAGATGGACCATGGGTAATTATGGGGCATTACCTAATTGTCAATCCTTATATGCTTAATTTTTTCACGGATATGCAAAATCTCATTGCTGTGGTGACGTGAGTTCAATTTCTTGACATTTCGCTTCACTTGTATTACAAATCAATTCTTTGGCAAGTTACCTATTTGATTAGACGTATGTTGAAAATCGATTATAACACAGGCTCTAAAAATGAGATAAGTTTGCCAGGATTGCTGTAGAGCTTGATCTTTCAAAGCCCTTGGTGCCAAAATTCTTCTTAAACGGTAAAGAACAATGAATTGTTCAAGAAAATTGCCTAAGATTTGTTTCGCATGTGGTGTCTATGGGCACACCAAAAAAGTCTATACTAATAAAAAAAAGGCCTTGAAAGTGACGGAACAAGGTTATTCACAAGAAACCCAAGAGAAATCAGATGAATCTCCTTATGGCCCAAAAAGACATGAAAATTGGACAAAAAGCAGTCAATAGGAAATCAAAGCTTAAAGGCACACATTGGCTCTGGTTCATGGTTTTTTGTATCAGAGGAGGAGAATTTGAAAGCCTTAAGACTAGTGATAATGGTGTGGCACTAGCATCTGATGAAGAAGTGATGTTGAAATCTAGTTGGTTGCTAAGTCGAAAGGATTTAATTAGGCCAACCCCAAACCAAAGAAGAATAATAAGGTGCCTTCAGGTGGTGCCAAATTTAATGAGGAATTAAGCCAACCTATGGTAATTTTGAATGCCAATAATGACACCAAATCAATGACAATGCAAACCAACTCTTTGAATAATGACATTTTAATTGGGAAGGATAATCACATGGAGGAAACTAGTAGCATGGACATAGTGCATGGAAATTTGGTGCAAAATGGTAGTAATATTATGGTTGGGTCTCTGTCTTAAACCAATTTGACTCAGTTGTAAGTGGATAAATGTGTGCCAACTACTACCACATTGGATCGAAATAAGCATTTAACGGTCAAACCTACTAATAGTTCAGGTCCAAGTAATGCTACGATTCAATCACCTCACACTCGAAATACAAGAATTGTTAAAGTAGAAATGTATAGAGAAAACATTTTATCAAAAGGTATTAATAAACCACCAGATAGAAGTGGCCCCATTCGTTTGTAATGGTTTTCTTTGAAAATAACCTGAAGCAAAATACGGTGGATTTTCAAGCCACACAGTTGTTTTTGCTTTGTCGGAAGAGAATAATAAAATTGTTGGCAATCACTCAAAGGATGGGAAGTTTGAACCTACACATAGTTTGGCGACTAATGTTGCATGTTTAGCTAATATGTTGGTTGATGCTAATAATGAGGTTGCTTAAACCTTACCTCTTGTTATTTTATATTATTATGAATATGAAGCTTTTCATTTGGAATTGTCAAGGTGTTGGAGATAAGGGTTTTCCTCAAATTGTTAATGATTTTGTTAGAATGGATAACCCTTCAATTACAATTTTGTTGGAACCAAGGATTTGTCGTGCAATAGTAGATAAGGCTATTAATTCTCTTAACTATGGCATAACACATAAAGTTGAAGCTTTTGATTTCTCTAGGGGGCATCTAGTTGTTGTAGAAAGACCACTTATAGGTTTCAATGATCCATAATCATCTTCAATGTATCCATTTAGTCATAAATTATGTTTTAGGTTCTTCTTAGTTGTTAACTACGATATATGGACATCCTAATAACAAATTTCATAAAGCTCTATAGACAAAACTCTCTCATTTTGCAGAAAGTGTAGATAGACCTTAGTTGTTATCTAGGGATTTTAAGTCTTTTTTTTTCTTGTGAGAAGTTGGGTGAATCAATACATAATAACAAGCATTTTCAACATTTTTAGAGATTTATTAATGATTTTGATTTAATTGATCTTGGTTTTAATGGGCCAAAATACACTTGAGGAGAAGCTTGGTTTCTAAAAGGATTGATAAGGCTTTATGTACTATCGATTGGAGATAATAGTTCAATGAAGCCATTGTTCAACATTTACCCCGAACTAAAGCTAACCATAGGCCATTATTGATTTTGTTAGAGGTGGATAGATAATTGAATCTCAAGGTTTCAACTTTAGGCAACTTGGATCTTCCATTCAAGGGTTGGTGACTTTGTCAAACAGAGTTGGGATTCTTTTTGTGATATTCAAGTTGCTATGGATAAATTCTCTGACATGGCTTGACAATTGAATAAAAAGGTCTTTGGGAGCATTTTCAATAAAAAGAAAAAGCTTCTAGCAAGATTAGGAAGCACTGAAAAAACTATGGAGGTTTGGCCTTTTAGATATTTAAGGGAACTGGAACTGAAACTGATAAAGGAGTATGAATTGATCTTTCAATAGGAAAAAGCATATTGGATGTAGTAATCCAAAGCATACTAGTTTAAACTTGGTGATAAGAATACCAAATATTTTCACCTTCATGTAATCTATAGAAAAAACAAGGCTAAAATTTTACAGCTCTGTGGTACGAATGGTATGTGGCTTAAGGGTCATGATGCAATTAGATTACATGCAGTTATTTTTTTAGACAACTTTATACTAAGGATGTCATAGTGCCTCAGTATATCCCATTATAGGTAAATTCCATACTCTTGCACATAAAGACTATGAAACCTTCGCTTAACCGATTTATGAAAAAGAAGAACATGATGCCTTATTTGAAATGAAACCTTTGAAAGCATTTCGGATTAATGGTATGCATGCCTTATTTTTCCAAAATCAATTGAGTGTGGTGGGTTATAGTATCATTATGTATGTATAGAATGTGCTTGAAGGTGGTACGATTGGAAATGATTTATGTAGGTCTCTATTTGTCTTAATACCAAAAATGGTGTCTCTTGAATATATCTCACAATACATGCCTATTAGTTTATTACCTGTCATTTTCAAAGTTTTGATGAAGGTAAGTACTAATAGGTTATGACCATATAAGAATGCATTGATTACAAAGACACAGGCTAGCTTTATTTTGGAATCGTTAATCATTGATAATGCCATAGTGGCCCAAGAATTAATACATTCCTTTAGGGAAAAAAAAGTATAGTGGGTTGGATGATGTTAAAGATTGACCAGGAAAAGGCTTACAACAGACTCCGTTACAATTTTATTTATGACACATTGCTTAAAGTAAGAGTACCTAGAAAGATTGTTGATGTTTTAATTAATAGTTGGAGATGTTCCAATTCTCAGATCCTATGGAATAAGGTTCTTTCTAAGTCTTTTGTTCCCTCAAGAGTGGTGCAATAGCGAGACCCGCTTTCTCCATATTTGTCTGTTTCGTGCATTGAAAGATTATTGCATGGTATTAATGAAGTAATGTCACAAGGAGTATGGAAACCAATTAAACTAGGCCAACAATGTCATCTCTTGTCTTGTTTATTGTGAGACCTCAATCTTTATAGACACATTACTAGAAGTAGAAACGAAAACATGGACTAGGGGTAATTTCATCATTTCTTTAGTGAGCCCTTAGAAGTAAGTTTTCAAACATTATTAAAGCCTAAGTAGGCCTAAGGCAAAAATGAATGATGAAAATAAGGATAAAATAACGAAGGGAATAGAAATAATGATGATTTCCATAGTAAGGGCAAAATGGTTATTTTTTTATCTCAAGTCAAATTTTTTAAGTTTTCATGAACTCGAGTATTTTTAGACTATATGGACTTTGTCTTAGTGTCAAAAGAGTAAAAAGATTGCACAAAGGATTGGAGGAAGACAAAGCCACCTTGTTAAGGGCATTTTTGTAATTTAAGTGAAACTTGGATAAGCTTTAGCTATAAATATCTAATTTCCAGCAGCTTCTTCTCATTTTCCAGCAACTTCTTCTTCTTCTTCCTCCCATCTCACGTTTCTTTCATCCTCCATGGAAGCCTCCCTTAAAGCTTCCATCACTCTATCAAATTAACCTCAATTTTCATGCTTTTGTACACCTTTTACTAGAACTCTTTGTGCTCCTTCACTGTTTTGCCTTAAAAACGCTTAAAAGTCTTTCTTTAATACTTTCTCTCACTAGTTGGACTTTGTAGAGAGAGAGAAAAAGATAGGGATTCTCCATGATAGTTTGAAAACCCTTGAAAAGGAATTCAACTACAAATCTACCAAGGTGAGTAATAAAATTAAGATGATTTTTAAGCTGTTGAGAATGGCTAGTGGTTGGATTTTGTGAGTGTTTTGTAGTTAAGGCGGTTTATTCATTTTAGTGTGACTAGAATAGTGAAAATAAATAGTCATTTAATGGTAATTGGAAGTTAGCTAGGAGTAACTAGTAGAACATGATTTAAGAGATAGCTTTTAGAATTGTGGGTATGTGAATTGAGTTGATTTGTGATGCTATTGTGTATGATAAGTTCCAACGAGACCCCACATCTCCATTCGGAGCATTAGTGGAAGTTGGAGTTGATTTAAGAATAAACAAGGACCAGTGAGTGAACTTGCATTTAAAATGGTTTGGGATAAATGCATATATGTTTGATTTGTATCACTTGAAAATATTTTAATTGTTTTTTCTTCAAAATGTGCATGAAACAGGCCCTTAGTAAAACATTTTTGCATTATGGAATATGACTGTGATGAATCCATGTGCAGCTATATTATGATGATATATATATAAAAATATATATGAAGATATGGTTTGTATTGATAAGTAACATTGTGTGGTAATTGTAACAGAGTGTGTGCAGTGTGGGAGGGCACATATTGGTAATGACGGTGATTCCAGCTATGTGCGGTGTGGGAGTGCACATGAGCTGATGATCGGTGGGGGATTCCAACCGTGTGCGGTGTGGAAGTGCACATGAGTTGTTGACTGGTGGTGGTCTATATCGAGCTATGTGCGATGAAGGAGAGCACATGAGCTAAGGATTGTTGGGTGTATACATGCTTGTATATATATATGCCATAAAGATGATCACATATGTTATGAAATTGTTTATATATGTATTATGAAAAGGTTATGGAACTAATATGTAATTGCATTGAATATTGAGAAAACTTAATTATTGTCAATGTGTTTAATTTAATGTTCAATGTGGCATGAGTGGATTTTCTTTGTGGCGGTGAAAATCTTTTAAATTTTAGCTAGCCAGAATCTCGTTGTAGCGAGAAATTCTCGTGTGGTGAGGATTTCCACCACCCCGGGTTCTTGCTACAGCGAGAAGTGTATGGAGGAATCTCGCTGCAGCGAGAAACTCTCGAGTCGCTACAACAAATTGAGCTTTAAATCTCACTGCAACAAGAACGCCTTTTCGCTGCAGCGAGAAACCTTCTGTCATACTTACATTGCTTGAATTTTTGCTATGAATTTCACTCATTTATCTTCATGATTGATCACGGGTTTTCAACACTAAGAGATTTATTAAACCAAAGTTTGAAATGAGGAGTTTTAACAAGAAATCAAACTAAATTGCATTGTTTTCAAAACAAATGCATCATGAATTTTACATATTCCTTATCGTTTGCTTGTTTCCTTCATATATTCACTCACTGGGTTTATACTCACTCTTTTAAATTGCATGTTTTCAGATTTGAAGATAACTAAGACCTAGCTTGAGGAATCCACTCGTGTTCACCCTTGGTAGGTATCACGGCATTCAATAACTGAACTTTCACCCAAGGTCACTTTGCTAAAAGTTGAGAGTCTTTTACTTGTGTATACGTACACATGCTGTAAATCACTATGATACATGCCATAAACAGTATACATTTATTTTGATTAATGTTGCCACTATGCGTTGGCAATGGTTAACATTATTTTGGATTAATATAAATGCAAGTATTTGATGTCATAGCACATTATTAAAGTGCTTATAGTTAAGAATTATGAAATGTAACTTTAGAAAAGATGGTGGAATGATAAACAGGTTACTTAAGAGCCTTGCTTGGGTTTGGTGGGCTATGCCCATTAGGCCCATGCACCGGTCATGGCTCAAAATTGGGTCGTGACATTTATTCTTTGTCGATGATCTCGTTCTTTTACAAAGGCTTCAGTGTCCTAGATGAAGGTGATCAAAGGAGTGTTGGATGATTTTTGTGCTTGTCCTGTTCAGGAAAAAATGTTAATGTTAAAAATCCTTCATTTTGTTGTTCTACAAATGTGTTAGTGAGTGCATTGATAATCACAAACTTGTTTAGGATTTAATTATTTTGAAACTTTGGGTACCTATCTTGGGGTTCCTCTATTCCAAGGAAGAAAAAGGATTACATCCTTTAATTATTTGGAGGATAAGGTGCGAAGTAAGTTAAGTGCTTGGAAGGCTTTTTCACTTTGTTTTGCAGGAAGACTTACATTGGCGAAATTAGTTTTAACCATTATCATGTACCATGTGATGCAAATAGTATCAAATTTGCTAGAATGCTATAAGCAAATTGAGAAATATTGTCGTAATTTTCTTTGAGGTGGTGATTTTGATGATAAAAGAGTTCACTTGATTTAATGGAATGAAAAATGCATACCAAAGGAAGAGAGGGATATGAAAGGTGAAAAAACAACACTTAATAATAAAGTTTTCTTTATGAAATTGGTATGGCACCTGATGACTCATCCTAAATCCTTATGGATATGTATTCTCAGTGGAAAATATGATTTTTATGTTGATTGGCAGCCTATTTCAATTTATTGTCATCGCACATCTCACTTTTGTAACTTTTTGAGCAAATTATGGGGTTCTTTCAAGGAAAATGTATGGTAGGTTTTAGGTGATGGCTTATCAATATGGTTTTAGAAGGATATTTAGGTGGCGAACTCTCCTTTCAGTGATAATGGGTCATTTCCTAACACAGTTATAAATGAGAGTTGTTGTGTTCGGGAATTTATGCTAGCTAATGGAGAGTGGGACTGTGAAAAGTTAGCTGTTTGTTTACCAAAGCATTTGGTGAGCAAGATTACTGCATTCACGCTTCCTACATTGATCTATAAACCAGATGCTCCTTATTAGGCCTCATTAGCATCAAGGAGATTTTCTATGGTGTCCATTTATGAAGTATTAACGAAAAGATACCTAACTCATCATCATCATCCTAAAGAAAATGGAATATCATATGGAAATGGATGGGACCCCAACAGCTTTGCACTTTGCTTGTGCAGTGTTTGCATCGCAAACTCTTATCCAATATGGAACAAAGGAAGATGAATATGACATCATTTTTTATATTTTCTCTTTGTGTTTCTGATGAGGAGACCATTCTTCATTTGTTATGGGATTACCCACAAGCCAAAACATTTTAGATGAAGTTATGGAACTAAATTGATTATGGGAGATTCTTTAAGCTACCTCTATTAGAGTGGATATTGCTTAACTTATAGAACTACAAGATTCACATGGAGGATATTCCTTGGTCTACTCTATTCTGTCTCACATGCTGGCACATCTAGAAGTGGAGAAATGTCAAGAGTTTTGAAGAAAAATTGATACCAATAGAAAGCAAAATAATGGTGCTAAAGAGTTGGGCTGATGCATCGTATAATGCCATAGTGATACCATACACACATAGTAAACCAATTGGTTATAAAAAAGAGATGCTCATAAGTTGGCAGAACCCGTTGCAAGGATGGATGTCACATCCCATTTTATGGTGGGATATATAACCAGCACATGGACTCAAATAGGTATAGCCTACTAGGCCCAAGTAAGCCTCATTCCATTCCATTCATTAAACATTCATAATCATGTGCGAAAGCATACATTCAATCATCCATACACATACATGGAAATCACAAGCATGCAACCATAAGCAACTTTACATCTTATGGAACTTCTTAACATGAAAAATGTAAGTGCAAACATATTATATATCATTAGAGTGCCATATTCTTATGCCTAGTATCATATAAACATTTATCAACACCTTTAAGTGTCTATGTAAGCTCTTAAGCCATCCTTTGCACGTATAACATAACATTCATAAGTAAAATGCCTAAAATTGGCTACATCATCATAAACATGTTCATTATCCATAAACATAAACAAGATCGACTCATCAATGGAACATGTCTCGACCTCTAAGCTGTAAGTGGCTGTTAGATTACCTACCAAAAGAGGAATAGATCATGTCTCTGTGACACTGGCTGCTATCAAAAGTGCTATCACTAATCTACAATAAAAATAGTGAGGAAAAATAACGTGAGTCACAAAGACTCCGTGAGTGGATACAAGGAACAAGACAAGCCAAGGGGGAAAGTGTGTCGTAAACATACACTTGTAATCTAATGACACTCATAAACCATTTAATCATAAAGTTCATGAAACGTGGTGTTTAAATATATTTTAAATAATATTTACATGGAAAGTAAGTTTACATAACCTTTAAAAACCTTTTTGTCTTTGAAAAGTCTTTATCATGCATATCAATCCAATTCTATCTTACATCTATCAATAGATAAGGGTATCTATATCTATTGATAAATGGGACATAGAATGCTTCTTGAAGCATTCTATCTTTTAACTATCAGTAAATGTTCTTCAAGAATCGATAGATGGCTTCTAAAACTTGATTTTTTAGGTAAAATAATCTTGCACTTTACCATTCCATATGTTTTTCTTATTTAAGGGATCATTCTCTAGACTAAGGTTCTATTTAACTAGGCCAAAAACCACCACATTCTAGTGTGAATAACATCATCATCAGACGTTACATCATAACATAAACATTCAACATAAAACACATCATTTTCATACTCATTTAGTCATGACTTAGACTTATTAACCTCATTCATCTTGACATCTTTAACTATGAGTGGGTTCGTACTATTCTAGTGAATAGTGGTACAAACCCCTACTATCTTGGGTTCTTAACACGCTCTCGTGGATGGCACATCAACCTCACCCACGAACTAATATGTGGTCTTACCCTAATAAAGCGAGTGAGGGATAAGGTCTTTAGTGCTAGCTAATCCACCTTGCATGAACATCCATCATAGTTACGTGAGTGACACATCGACCTCTCTCACAATCATCATAAGATCTTTTAAGCTTAGGGTTATTCTCACCATTAGCTTACATGATAAACATGAACATTTTTGTAAATCATTCTCATGCATGTAAACGTTTTCATACTTAGCCCATAGTGTACATGAATTGTTCCTTAACACATATAACTTATGGCTTACATATCATTTCTTAAGAGGGAAATCATACATCCTCCAACATATAGATATCATATGCATATATGTCATATCTTTCATTATCTCAAAAGTGGAAATTCATACATTCACAATTATAGCATCATCAAGTTCATACATAGGATCATGGATGAAGACTCATGCATCCAACATTATTTTACATGTGACATTATGTCAAGCAAGTGCATCATAACATTCAAACATTAACATGGATAATGCTTCGTACTCACATTCGTCCGAAGGCCGAAGTAAGTGAGTGGAATACAAACATAAAAAGGGCTTGTCCCATTTTATTGAAAACTAATACATAGTAACATATACGTAGTAGGGTCATAAACAATTTGAAAATCATTGTCCTCTCACATCACAAATAATTTTAAATCCATTTTATAATCATTGAAAACCATTAGAAAACCCTGAACATTAAATTCTTTATAAACCATCAATGGAAACAATATTTCATCATGCATAAATAATCATTTCCATAGAAATCATGCTAGTTTTACATATTAAAATACTTGAAAAGGTGTATCCACTCGCGCAATTGGAGATTTGATTCCTAACTCCAATCATGACTCTATTTCGACAAAATTTGTGAAGTTTTCAAGCTTTTTTATCATAAAACAATCATTGTAATACCTCGTAGCCTCGTTGGACACTAATAAAGCCTTGTTGATCAAACGAATGATCATTTGATGTGAATTAACGTGCTAAAGACTGACAAAGGATGAAAAGAACGTTTAAGAATAGAATGTTTCGCACGTGCAAAAATAACAATTAAATAATAATATTTTCGTCAGAGGTATATTAGTGAGTTAAAAAATGATTCGGAAGTAAAACGAGACATAATAATATATTTCGGGACCAAAGAAGGCAAGTGAAAATTTTTAAAATAAAATAATATTTTATTTAATAAAATAATATTAAAATATTAAAATTTTATATATTATCGAAATTAGTCATGAAAAATGAGATATGACTAATTTAAGTGGGGGAGAAGAAGTAAGAATGAATTTTTGGAAAGAAATACTGTAAGTGAGACCGCGTGATTTTATCGAGTTAACGCGGGTGAGAAAATATTTAAAATATTATGGTGATACCGCGTTGAAATGCGATTTCTATATTTTGATCGTACACGTGTACGAGTACGAAGACAGAAGGAAATTAGAATTTTTACATGTGTCGGAAGAATCAATTTTAAAAATATGAAAATTAAAGGGGTGCGTGTTAAATAAAATGAAGTTGAGGGATGAAATGTAAATTTTATTATTTTGAAGAAAAAAATAAAATGAAAATAAAATAAATAATAAACTAATAAACAAACAAAAAAAAAAGAGAAAAAGCAAAGGTGGCGGATGAGAATGAAGAAAAGACAAATTAAAAGAGAAAAATGAGATAAAGATGAGGGAAGAATGAAGACAAAAGAAAAAGAAAACCAAGAAATGTGGAAATAAAAAGGAAGGTGGGGGCCGGCCATATGACAAGGGAAAAGAAAATAGTGAAGTCGGTCAAAGAAAGAAGAAGAAAAGAGAAGAAAAAGAGCTGAAAAAGAAGAAGAAGTCGATTGAGAGTGGGAGAAGAAAAGCTAGCCAAAAAATGAGGAGAAAAAAGGAGAAAAAAATTTTCGTAAAAGAGGGGAAGGAGAAAGCAAAAAAAATTCGACAATCTTGCGGGAGGTAGAAGCTGATTTTTGCTGCACTTTTTGTCACGACCCAATTTCCCGGGCCATGACCGGGGCATGGACCCAATGAGCATAGCTCACCAAGCCCAAGCAAGCTTATTTTTATTTACTTTACTCCATGTATGATTGTGTAAGGTGTCCACACGCAATGCACCCAGTGCACATAAAGCCAATTCACAATGGCATTATTAATAAAATATACAAATACATATTGTTCAAACATAAAATTTGACAATGTACATTACATGTACATATTCACAATACAAAAGGCCCATGACTTACAGCGGAGACATTTACAATAAAAGAAATGGGATGCTACTGAATGAATACCTTTTAACCAGGAGATGCACTATGGGGATGTGAGACCTTGTCTAAGTTGTTAGAAAACTGGTATTGTACCTAATGGTACAATTAAGTTAAATCGAGCTTCAACCTAGTTTAATGGAAATTCTAAGGGGAATTTCAAAATTCTGAGACCCACAGAATAGGTCAGAATAGTGATTCAGAGTTCAAGGTCCAGTTTGGAGTCAATCGGGAAAATTGACCGGTTAGGGACAAAACGGTCATTTTCTCATTTGTTGATTTATGGAGATTATTAACCAAGATTTGATCACATTGGGCCAAATATAATTATGTGACGTACAGTTATGATTTTTGGAGTATAAAATGATGTTTAGCAGTGTAAAATGGTGATTCTCGGTGTTTTTAGAGCACAAGGGCAAAATGGTAATTTTACCACCGGAGTGCTAAATGTGAATTTTTTTGAAAGGATTTTGCCCCAATTGGATAATATTGATTTATATTGATGTTATTTGAGGTTGGACAGTGAAAATAATGAAATTCCGGGACATTTCGGAGTATAGGGGTAAAATCGTAATTTTGCCATCCCGGGGGCAAAATCGTAATTTTTCATCACCAGAACCATTATTTCCAGCCATGGTCAACCTTGGATCAGATGTTGACTTGATGAATCAAGTGGTGGAGATCAAATGGGAGAAAAAGTCAAAAAAGTCAAAAAACGGACCAATCACATGGTGCCACGTGGCAAGCTTTTATATTTTATTATTTAAACCATAAAAATCAGCATTTAAGCCTCATTTCTCTCTCAAAGTCGGCACCCACCAGAATTTAAGCAAAAAAAAAAGAAGAACAAAGGAGAAACACACAAAAACCTAGGGGAAATTCAAGACAAGTGTGATTTCAAGGAGAATTCAAGTGAAAAAGGGTAATAAATCTCTACTTTGGCTTGTGATCTCTAATATCTATGCTTTTGTTCTTGAATTCTATGGTTTAATATGGAGATATCATGATGGGAAGAATTCTGAAAATGGGTTTGAGTATGGATTTGATGTTGGATTGGATTGAGTTTAAACTATGTTGGTGTTTAGGAGTAGTTAAGCACGATTATGGAAAAAAATGGAAGAAGGAAATTGAATTTCATGGTTGTTCTTTGTTAGGCCGAACCTAGTGTGTAGAGAATGCATGAGGAATTGGTTCATTTCAAATGAAATGGTTTCATTTGAAATGAAAGAAAATAGAAAAATGACAATTTAAAGTGAGAAAATGTAGTAGAAAATTTTCAGTGCTAATGCACTGCATTGGCCGAATTTTTCCATAAAGAAATGGAAAAGATTGGATGCTGAAATTGGCATTAATTGAATGATTTGTGGTGAATTAAAGTATTAGAAAAAAAGAATGGACCAATTCGGAATTAAATTGGACATAATAGCCGATTAATCGGGTAATCGGTCGAAATTAGGCAATACCGCGTTAAAGCGATAATCGGACGCATTTTTGCCTTTGCGTATCGTACGTTAGCAATTTAAATTAGTTTATATTAGCTTGGGGGCATTATAGTAATTTCTTAATTTTATTCTGTGTTAAGGTGGTGAGAAGTCCAGAAAAGGTAAGGGAATCGTAATTGAGGATTTTTGATCCGAGAGCATCCGGAATCCGGATTTGTGAGACGGTGAGTGAACTTGCATTTCAAAATTGTTTGGGGAATGCACGTTGTATTGATTTGGATAATTAAATGATTTATTCAAAGTTTTAAAAAAAATATATATGTGCTGGGAACAAGCCTTTGATTAAAATGATTTTATGTGATGAATTATGTGTTATGCATGAAAGCATAAAAATATGTGTTATGCATGAAAGCATAAAAATATGTGTTGTGCATGAAAGCATAAAAATATGAGTTATGCATAAAAGCATAAAATTATATGTTATGCATGAGGGCATAAAACTTTGTGTTATGCATAAAGGCATGAAATATTATTTCATTGAGATGAAATTTAATTGTGCTGGATATGTACATTGTTATGATGTTTGTGTACATTGTTGAGAAGTGTTGTGAAATTGTTACCACCGTGCACGTGTGAAGAGGAAATTGCACAGGCCTGAAATGGTGTGCAAAGTGGGGACGGCGATACGTAACGCCCACTATTTCCTAGAGGTTGAAAATTTAGTAAAGTGGGGACGGGGATACGTAACGCCCACTATTACTATAAATTTTGGAAATTGAGCAAAGTGGGGACGGCGATACGTAACGCCCACGATTCCTGGAAACCATTATACGTGAACAGTGGTGAAGTGTGATTGGTTATCCAGGGGCTTGCAGGGACGGCGATACGTAACGCCTGCGAGTGCTCAGATATATGTGGTTGTGTACATTTGTGATTGTTCATTTCTCCGAGTATATTTGTATGAAATTGATTATTTCTTCATTATAAATTAAATTGAAATGAGGGGAAGGGTTGGTAATAAATTGGATAAAAATGAACGTGTTTCAAATGTATGCATCATATTGTAACCCTTCCTGACATTATGGCTTGTTCCTATCTAATGTTTGCTCACTGAGTTTTATACTCACCGTTTTCAAAAATTCATGTTTTCAGATCAGGAGATTGTAGATTCCTAGATCGCGGGATCACAGTAGTCCATCTCTTGGTAGGTGTCTAGCATTCACTAGTTGCCGCTTTATTGTACATGTCTCCGCTGGTAGTCTTGGGTTCCTGTATGATGGGTATGTACATGTAATGTACATTGTCGGAGTTTATATTTGACTGGTATGAATGTAAATGTGTAAGCAATGTAAATTGCTAAATACATGACTGGCATAGTGCATGTATATTGTGATTAAAAATGCCATTGTGCTTTGGCTGTGTCCACTCCCGGAAAGGGTGTGTGTGTATGTGTGACTGGATATGCCATTATTAATTGGCATTGTATGCGCACTGGGTGCATTACGTGTGGATGTCCCACACGAACATGTATGGAATAAAGTCAGTGGGAATAGGCTTGCTTGGGCTTAGTGAGCTATGCTCATTGGGTCCTTGCGCCGGTCATGGCCCGGGAATTGGGTAGTGACAGGGGACTCCTCGATCTAGGGTCCAACAATCTCCTAATCTGAAAACATGAATTTTTAAAACAGTGAGTACAATACTCAGTGAGTGAATATTAGAAGGGAACAAGCAATCTTAACTAATAAATTTGACAATCATGATGCACCGGTTGAAAACGAGACAATTTTTGATCTAGCTAATATTTGAACCCTTTCCACTTAACCTAGGATTTATTCTAGCTAGATAGTAAAATCGACAATTATCGCTGCAGCGGTAAGGCATTCTTGCTGCAGCGAAGCATAATCATAACCCGTCGTTGAATGAGGGTTTCTCTCAACCGTACAAGGGTTTTGTGATAAACCTTTTTTTCCCCTCAATTTAAAGCAATTCGCATACTAATCAATCACACATATATTAAGCAATTCGCATATCATACAATCACACATATATTCACAAAGACAAGAACAATTATATACACCACCAAGTTTTCACTGTTCTTGGTAGTAAAAGAGACATTTATTAGAGCACTTGCAAGCGTTACAAATCGTCGTCCCTGCAAGCCCTTGGACGGATAATCACGCTTCACCAAAGTTCACGCGTGAAAATTTCCAGGAATCGTGGGCGCTATGCGTCGCCATCCCCACTTTGCTCAACTCAAAATTTCTAAGAATCGTGGGCGTTACGCATTGCCGTTCCCACTTTGCACACCTCTGAACTTCTAGGAAATTGTGGGCGCTACATATCGCCATCCCCACTTTGCTCAACTATGAATTTTTAGGAAATTGTGGGCGCTACGTATCGCCGTCCCCACTTTACTCAATTCTGAATTTCTAGGAAATTGTGAGCGCTACGATCGCCGTCCCCACTTTGCACACCATTACAGACATGTGCATTTTCCACTTCACACGTGCACGATTACATCAAGTTCACATAAATTTCTTAACCATACATATAAGCATCATATAAATGAGCAATATTCAACAAAATCAAATTTCACATGAATAAAATAATATTTCATGAAAAACTTGTTCCTATGGTACCTGTTCTTTTTAAAGAAGATTGAATAAAATCATTCAAGCATTTTATTCAATAAGTTCATATTTCCCCAAAACCATTTTTGAAATGCAAATTCACTCACAGGTTTTCGAAAATTGAATTCGAGCACTTCGACTACTAATCCTCAGGTGCTATTTTCTTGCCTTTATCCGAGGGCTTACCACCTTGACAAATTGCAAAATAATTTAATTACTATATTGGTGCTAAATTATAATAAACTAACCTAGAATCCACATTAATGCGGAATATAGAATGCAAAATGTCTAAATTTTGCCTAAACACCATATTGGCCTATTTCGACCTTTTATCCGATAAATTAACAATTATGTCTAAATCACCTCCAAATTACTTCATTTCTCTTCTAATACCTTAATTCACCACATATCATTCAAATAAAGCCAAATTCAACATTAGAACCCTCACATTTCCTTATAGAAAAAAATCGGTCATTTGGTGCACTAGAACCAAAATTTTTCCTACATAACCGTTTCACCTTAATTCATCATTTTTCAAGCCATTTTCCTTGAAATAAAAACAATCTCCCATTGATATTCAGCCCTCATGGTTCTGCCAACAAAGAACCCTAGAGAAATTGAATATTTCTTTTGTGTTTTTGTTCATAACCATGCTTAACTCTCTAAACACTAACATAGTCTAAAATCGAATTATTCCAACAACAATTCCTCTTCCATACCCATTTTTCAGAATTGAATTCATCATGATATCATGCCTCTCAACCATAGAAAATTAAAAGAAATGCATGGTATTGTAGATCATAAGCAAAAGTGAAGAAATGCTACCTTTTTCACTTGATTTTCCTTAAAAATCACACTTTTTCTTGAATTTTTGGCTAGGTTTTCTTGTTTTTCTCCTTGTTCTCTTTTGTTTTCCTTTGAATCTGGTTCATGCCGATTTTGGTGAGAAAAAGTGAAGGTTATAAGCTGATTTTATAGTTTAATAATAAAAACTAATGGCTTGCCACATGGCATAATGCCATTGGCTCAATTTTTTAACTTTTTGACTTTTTCTATTGAATTTTCCACCACAATTATTCTTGTATTTATCCAATCCTACCATAAATAAAATCCCTTGGTCTTGACAAGTGCTGGGGCAAAAAATTTACCGATTTACCTCGGGGTGAAAAAATTACGATTTTGCCCCTATACTCTGAAATGTACTAGAATTACATTATTTTCACTTTCTAACCTCAAATAACACTAATATTGATCAATCTTACTCAAATGGGGTAAAAATAGTTTTTAAAAATTCCCGTTTAGTCCTCTAGTGGTAAAATTACCATTTTACCCTTGTACTCCAAAAATACCGAGAATCACAATTTTTCACTACTAAACTTCATTTTATACTCCAATAATCATAATTATATTTCATACAATTATTCTTGATCAAATGTGATCAAATCTTGACTAAAAATCTCCATTTTATCATCAAATGGCAAAATGACCGTTTTGTCCCTAATCGGTCAATTTTCCCGATTGACTCCAAACTAGACCTTGAACTCTGAATCACTATTCTAAGTCATTCTGTGGGTTTTAAAATTTTCAAATTCCTCTTAGAATTTCTATTTGAACTAGTTCAAGGCTTGATTTAACTTGGTTGTACCACTCGGTACAATATCGTCTTTTAATTGAGCTTGACAGGGTCTCACACTTTTGGAGGAGAAAAGGGGCTGGTTTTTAGAGCAGAAATTGGCAGCAAATGGGAGAGAAAAATCGTGGGAGAGGAAGACAAAAGAGACAAAAAAAATTTTACTCTTTGGTGGGACGGTTTTGTGTAATTTTTGGAGGTAAGAAAGCTGATTTTTATGGCTGATTTTGGTGCTGAAAATTCAAAGTTTTTGCTGCTGAAATTGTGTGAATTTGCTGCTGATTTTTGGAGGTTTTATTACTGATAATTTGAGCTGAAAAATTATCAAAATTTTGAGGTGGAAAGTGAGCAACTTAGCTACTGAATTTGGTGCTGAAAAATTCTACACTTTGAGGGAGGAAACAAAGTTGAAAAATTCTGCACTTTAAGGGAGTATAAGAGCTGATTTTTTTGAGCTGAAAATGGCAGCAAAACGGGTGAGAAATGAAGCTTTGGTGACCAGTTTTGAGAAGAAAGAAAGAGAGGAGGCCACAGTGGTGAAGAGGAAGCTCGGTTAGAAAAAAAAACCAAGAAAGAAGAAACGTGAAAAAGAAAAAGAAAGAAAGAGAGAAAAAAAATTTGGGCATGACCCAAGTAGAAAATAAATGGGCATGGCCCAATAAGAAATAAATTGGGCATGGCCCAATAGGAGAAAAATAAATGGGCTTAGCCCAATGGGAAGAAATGAAAAAAACCTAATGGTAAGTTAATGTTATATTTCAAGGTTTATGGGTAGTTTAATATTGTGCATATTTTGAATGAAAAATATGCAAGTGCTTAAGGAATTTTTAATTAAGTTGCTACCTATACAAATGTGTGATTAAGTGTATTGGGTTTAAATTGTTGCTAGGAAAGTTTGTCGTGGAGGCGTGCCGAACAAAGTATGTGACTGACAAATAGGAATAATTATATACGCGTACAAATCAATAGTGAAGTAATATCTCACTATTGTGAAGTGAGTAGAAGGTGTCAATTTTAAAATAATTCCGTATATATACATGTACGTATATTTTACGTGAAGTGTAAAATTTGTAGAAAGCATGCGTTGATTGAATTTTAAGGAATTGTGAATGTAAATTATTTTTAGAAATAATTTAAAATATATATATATATATTATACGTAAAGTGTTTTAAACCAGAAAACAAGCTTTTCAAAATGATTTACGTCAAAAGAAAATGTGTCTTATTGTTTGTGTGGTGTGCATTCATGAAAATTATTACACATTCACCATGCTATTTTGATATAAAATATCATGCAAATATTTACAATGAACATTTTACGAAAAGAGAATTTTAACGTGATTCGGGGATTGATATTTTGAGAAGAATTTAAAATATCCCCTTGAAAATCATTTTGAAATTTAATGATGATTTTAAAAAAATTGAATAATTAGAGACTATTTGTTGTATTGTAAATTATGATTTGAATCAAATGGCTTATGATATTATGGCATGATTGGCTGAATTGATAATTCTATTGAAAAATGTGAATTGTCTGCTTTGTTTTGATAAATTGGTTAGCAATGTAATTGCCAAGTCATGCTATTGAAACATTTATTGAATTGGTGGGATATGAACTACTGTAGTAGTTGGGTTTCCATGGACCAGCCTATTTAGAAGGGCACGGTAAACCCCAATTACATATTTTTACCTCAGTTGTAAAGGTGTAAAGGGTATGTCCTGAGGTATGACAGAGTTCACTTCACGCCGAACCACCACGTGAGGGAAAACTCAACTAACGCCAAGGAACGATTGTATTTTCAAACGTAAAAATATGTTTTACGTGTATATGAGATTTTTAACAGCCTTGGCGGATTCGGTTGGATGCCCCGGCGCAAGGTATCTCCGAATATGAGTTTTATAGCACGAGCCAAGTTTTTAAGTAAGTCATAAGCCTTGTTGTTTATTTTTGATAAAATATAATTGTTTTATTTGGATTGAAATAAGTTTTAACACTATGAATTATGTTTCTTAGCGTGGTGAGAAAATGGAATTAAACGGTTTTTCACAGCTCCCCCATTTATTTCTTGTGAAATGAATCAGTGATTCCTTGTGTATGGACGAGTTACGATTTGTACATGATTTTGAATAATATTTGATTTCACGGGAGCTTACTCAATTTTATTGACTTGATTCGAGAATGGCTAATAAAGCATTTTGATGCAGAAGATTTTATCACCTCGATTATTTATATTTCATAAGAAATTTTCAAGTTTTATATAAGGCACAAACCCTTATTTGAAATAAATTACTTTTATGATCCTGCATTTTTATATTCAACTGATCTACCGTTTACTTGTTTCCCATCTACGCCCTACTCATTGAGTCAATGATATTTACTGAGTCTATGAGACTCACACCCATTTATTTTCCTTTCTGCAGACAAGGATCGATCTAGCGCGTAATCATCGACGTGCTCAGTTTCTTGTAGATAGGTAAAGGCATCTCCTTGCAATTTATTCCGAGTTGCTCCGCTGTTAGAGGTCAAGTTGTAGTACTTTATTTATTAAGTTGTAAACGGATTTTAAATTTTAATATAAGCATTAATTTGGAGATTATAGATTTTAATGTATAAACTTGCGAATAAAAGGTAAAAAGTTTGTATTGATTTTTATACTTACGATTTAATTTAGTATATGGAAGTACCAATATAATATGATGATTGTCTTCAGTCAGCTGACAAGCAAATTTTAGATAGGCTTGTTCGGGACTTGACAGGTATTCCCAGAAGTCTCGTTCGCCGGCAGCGACCGGGGAGAGGTCGTTGCAATCATCATAATCATTTTCTAGAATAAAAATCTTGTAATTTTCATTTTAGGCACTTTCAAAACTTATTTGCTTTTGACTAAGACTGGTTTCTAGTTAAAATCTATGCTAGAAATCCATAAATCGATTCCTTTTACCTTAAGTGAGCTTAGATGATTAGAATAACCACAAATCCTTGAGCTTTATCACTAAACATAAATATCTAGGCATTAAAACAAATATTTCAATTCTGAAAATCTAAGCTTTAAAGATTATAAAGCATAAAAATATCATTTTTTTAAAAACCCATAAACAAGCTTAAAATCATCAAAAATGAAGATTTTTGCACAAAAATGAATTGAGATGGTTTTGGGTTGAGTCTTACTTTGCAAAATGTGGCTGAGGGTTGCTAACTCTAAAAAAATGTGATATATTCGATGTGAAAAAATGATTTTATCTTTTTTATTTTTGTGAAAACAACATCTTCTATGGATAGATTGAGGTTATCTATCAATAGATAGGCTTCGAGGTCTTTTTAAAAGTTATTTAGTAGCTATCTATCAATAGATGGGGGTTATCTATAAATAAATCTGACTATCTATGGATAGATCTAGTCATCTATCCATAGATGTTCTTCAGGGTAGCTTGGAGAAAACCTTTCTAGATTGTATCCATTGATAGATTGTATCCATCGATAGATAAGCTTCAGTAAGTAAAAATAAACCTTAGAAACATGTCTACTTGGACTCCTTTTGACACCAAACTTATCAAATCATCTTAATGCATCAAAACATGAATTTAGTTAGGAATAAAACTTAGTTTTGAATGTTTAAAACATACAATCAACATGCTCACCTAAAGATTTTCTTAACTTAACATTTACATTAAGGTGGGATTTCATAATGGGTATCAATTAATTTTGATGGCGCTCTTCAACATTCGCTTAACTTGGCATCTACTGGTGGAGTTATCCATGATCTTGGTGGCCAATGACTTAACAGTTTTCAACTACATGGGGTGAATGTTCTTTATACCAAGCTAAGTTATAAGGTGTATTTTATAGCTTTCAACTAGCTTGGGATAAAAGGGTTCTGTAAAATATGGTTATAAGTAGAAAACAAAATAGTGGTCTAGACAATTTTTGCTAGTTCACCGCATCCATGTGAAAATTTAGATTTGCTTGAAGCTATTAGAATATTGTTGCATAAGGAATAGGAAGTGAAAATTTCCTTCATCTATAGAGAAAGGAATAAGGTTGCTGATTGTTTAGCTAACATAAGCTTCAACTTAGGTACTAGTATATGCTTCTTTGATTCTCCACTTAGGAAAATTAGAGCTATCTTGTCTAATAACATGTTGGAATATGTTTTCCATGGATGATTAGAAATTAATAAAATTTCTCCCTTTCAACAAAAAAACAAAGAAAATAGACATCTTAAAATCTCAAATGTTATTAATGAATTTTGTTAAATGATTAAAATACCCATCAAATAAATAATTAATCATGCCATTTTGAAGCACATTCATGAATCATTAACCGTTATAAACTCACTTTGCACATTTTCATTCACTATCAAAAATCAAGCTTTTTTCGACGAAATTTTTCGTTGGAAAAAGTTAAAATTCTATTGGAAATGTCTTTTTCCAACGGATTTCTAACGAAAAAATCCATTGAAAATTTTGTAGGTAAAAGCCTCGTCGGAAATACTTTTAGTTGAAAATTTGTCAAAAATTTCCAATAGAAAATTCTATTTGAAAATTCTGTAAAAAAAAAAAAATACATAATCCATCGATTGTATCGTAGGAAATTCTGGTTGAAATTCTTTTCAAACATAATTCTGTCAAAAATTTTTGATGGAATTTTTCGATTGGAAAAGCATTTCCAAAGAAATTACGTTCGAAATTTTCGACAAAATTTTTCGTTAGTGATGTATTTCCAACAGAAAATCCTTTACTAATTTTCAATGGAATGTTTTGTTAGTAATGCCTTTCTAACGAAAATTACCAATTAAAATTTTGATAACAAATTATCAGTTGACATCTACAATTGACATTCAAAATTTATAAAAGAAACACGCATTAAAAACTAAAATTCAAAATCAAGTTCATACAATTAAAAATAGTCATAAACATACAATATCTAAAAATGTCAAACACATATGAATATAAAGTTAAATATGCTATTATATGCCCATACTTAAAAAGTATCTAAGTCTAATAATGAAAAAGAGATATCATACCATGAAATTTCGCATCGTTACTTGTCAAGATTTGAGCTTAAAGTACCCATATTTTCTTATTTCGAAAGTGCATTATTCATGATCATTATTTTCATGTGTCATAAATTCACTCATGTTTTTTGCCATTGCATTCTTAATTTCTTCATGTATTTCGCCACGTATTTCCTCACATATTTCCTCATGGATCTTACCCAAGTTTTCTAATAGATTTTTCACTTTTTCTTCCAATACAATTGCAGGACTGGTAGCATTTGAGTTGATTAGGCCATACCCTGACTCAGATTTTGCTGCATTGCTATGTCTTTTTCCAAAGTTTGATGCACAAAGCATATCTTTAAACCATACATGCCTATATGGTCTAAAAGTCTAAACCATTTAAACCAATTTCCTCTTCTTGAACCTTCCAAGAAAGAGTAAAATAATGTGCTAGATATCTAATGCTATACAATCAAAAAGGTCATAGAAGAAAAAAAAAGAATTCGTATTAACTTTGTTCAATGTAACAGGCCTCTGGAATACAACAAGGACAGATGCGTAGAGGATTGGTGACCAAAGCCTAACATGACAAATACTTATTGAAGCAAATGCCTCTTTTTACCAGAAAAAACACTTTTCTTCTACCTTTTCCTAATTCCCACTTTAACTCTCTTTAGACTTGAAGCCTAAAGGTGAAAAGAATAAAAAGTGCAATAACAACAAGCATAACAATGAAATTAAAATCATCAGAAGATAACAAGCTTTTTAAGTAAGTTCCATTTATGTCATTCTCAGTTTATATTAGTGATATTAAAAATATAAAAGAAATTAGTATAGAAATAGACCAAGAAGAGCCCAAAAAAATTTTCTTTCTCATCATTCTTCATTGATGCATTATTATTTCTTAAGAAAAAGAAAAAAAATCAAATCTAATTAATCAAATCTATTAAGTAACTTTTAACATCTGGTGGTTGAACAAATATTAGAGAAATGTCCTTAGAATTTGGTTATCATATCATCAAAATTCATAGCTAAAAGCTTTGTTTTCCAACCTGAAATCAATGACAATCTTATTTAGATTGCTTTCTTCTAGCCCTTATGTGGCAAAATCACAAATTTCCCTTCAAAAAACCATCATAATCATTTATATTCATTGACTTTTTTTATTTTATCTTGAAATAATCGATTTTCTTTATATTATATAACTCAAAACTACATGTCCACCTTCTTTAAATTCTATTTCCTTTTTAACCTAATTTTTAAACCTTTTCTAGGAAGAAAATCTAAAGAACATAAACAAGCTAAATTGAATCTGGGTTAGGTCATTTTCATGCTATGAACTGAAACTAGAATTAAAAACTAGTAGTAAATAACCTATTGTGTTGAAATATTAAAAGATAGGTGTTATGCTATTATCAAACTACAATGGTTGAAAAGCTCTGTTCTTTTCACTTTCTCTTTGGTTGCTTACCTATTCGCAATTAATTAATCATATTCAACATTTAATATATGGGTCTACTTGTGGCATGTTAAGAGGGATGGTGTACAAGTATTTTTCCCTGATAATGATGCTGGCTTTTATATAAGAATACAAACAGGTGAAATTGTCAAAGTAAACATTCTTGGTCATAACACTCTACTTATTAATAAATGCAAGAGATGATAATGACAATTTATGATGACTTGTTTGTAAAGCATTCCTCATCATAATTTCTTGTCTAGTAGTAGTAGCTTTTCCAAATTTTATACATCATATTATCAAATGTGTCGTCTCCTCAAGTGGGATCATATGGTGGAGTTAAAATATTGAAATTTCCTTCAAGTAGTGGTGAATAGTACTAAATTTAAAAAACGTTAGAAAGAATGAAACATCCCCTATTAGCTACCCCTTGCATTAAAAATAAGCCATCCTATTACTCAATAGTAGAATTCCTTCGCCCTGACATTTTCTTCCTTTAATTTTTTAATATAGAAAAATGATATTAAGATGGTATACTCAACCTTAACTTTATTTCTGCAATTGTTTTTATGAATAAGATGATATACCAAACGAAACTTAAAAACAGAAAAATGAAAAAAGAAGAAGAAGAAGAAGAAGAAAAGAAACAAACACTCAAGGAGATTTACGTACGAATCGTTTCTCTCTTACACAACTACCTTCCAAATTGAAGAGAGAAAAATCCTTGTGAAAAGAAAAAAGGTAAACACAAGATCAAAAACCCTAGAAAACGATGCAATCCAAACCACAGTCAACCAAACACAAAAAAAAAAAAAAAAAAAATTGAAGCAAAAGAAACGTACAAAAATAAAAGGAAAGAAGTTTCAGCTTATAGTTTGAAGGGTTCACAATCGAGGAGGCTCAGCTTCAGTTTTTCTTTGGGAGTTGTTGGCTTTGGGTTCTAGTATCTTTTAGAGCTTTTTGTTTGGTTCAAAAGGAAAGGAAAGGTGAAAGGAGGTTGTAGAAAGCCCGCTGGCAGATAGGGACGACGGAGGAGGAGTGATTTCTTTCTAGATTTTGGAGAGAGGGAAGAGGGATTGATAAACAAAAAAACAAAAGGAAAGAAAGAAAAAGAGAGTGGCACCAACTAACACTATTTAGTGGAAAGAATGCCTAGTAAAAAAGAGTAGGGCTTAAGCCCGTAAAGGCCCATTAGGGATAGTCTAAGGGTGTTGGGCTTCTACCCAACCCATTGAAGTAAGTCTTTAGACCCTTTCTATATTTTTGAGCCCATTTAATTTTCATCCACACACAAGTTCGAGTCTCTATAGTCTCTATATCAACAAAAGTTTAAATAGTTTATATTTTATTAATAAATAAATAAATATTTTTAATAAATAAATTTTAATATATTTATATTAAACTTGTTATGTAATGAATAATTAATAATAATAATATCTTTAGATATTCATAATATATTAGACATTAATGTATAATGTAACATATTTATTATTATTAAATTATAAACAAAATTAATATTATTTTATTATTTATTTATAATATACTATTTATTAATTATTAACTAAATTTATCATTTTGTAAAATATTAATTACTTATTTATAATAAGTATAAGTAATTTTTTTTTGAAAAGTTTGCAATTTTATTGCTTGATACCAAAGTCAAAATAACTTTGGATTTTATATATTATATATAAAAATAAAAACATGAAATAACCCCAAAGCACTAAAAAAAATTCCAATGTAAGGATATGGGGTATCTTATATAATAACTCTCCATCCTATAATACAATTAAAGGATTATAAAACCATCTTTGATTTACAATCACCAATTATCACTAATGCAGTTAGACCATAGCAACATTCAATTTGCGATTTTCTATCCATTACCAAAAGCTAACCATTCACACCCCACAACCATTTAAAGTATTTCCTTACTGCTTGTATCCAATTCAATCATAAACACTAGTGATCCACTCGACCTAAGACTCTTTTATAATTAAATCAGAGAGTCCTAGTCAGGACTTTACTCAAGATAATTAAACTTAACCTAAAATCAAATATGTACAGTCCTTATTCGTCACTAATCACTAATATGTTAATTTTATATGTATTATATTTATATGTATTATTTTATTATATATATGTTAGAAAAACTAAGGTAATAATTACTAACAAAATTATTAAAATGTAATCATATAAATGTAATCATATAAATAAAATTAATAAAGTTACTAATAAAGGTTATAATTGCTAATAAACTATTATTAGTTTTTTTAATATATTATTGAATTTTATCATCTATTTCTATAAAATTAAAATTTTTATTATGTTTTTTTAATAAACTTTTTAATTTTATAATATTAATGACCTTGAAGCAATTAATTTAAAATTTATGATTCAATACAATTTTCAAAATATTTTAAAAAATAATAACTAAAAAACATATTTAAATTTTTAATATTATAAAATTCAGTATGTATATATATTTAATTTTATTAATATATTACCTATAAAATATTAATAAAATTTTAGAAAATTTTTAATATATTTTAAATGAAAAAATTTTAAAATAGTAATACTAACGGAATTTTCCAATGAAATATTCTATTGGAAAATCTAGTGGGCTTTAAATTTTTTTGGCCCATTAAATTTTTCAATGGATTATTTTCCATTGAAAATTTCAAATAGAAATCTATTCGAAATTCCGTTGGAAAGTCTGGCGGTAATAAGTTTTTTTTGTGCCAAAAAATATTTCCCTGGATTTTCAATAGAATTTATCCGTTGCAAAAAGTCAAAAGAAATTTTCTTCTGAATTCTGTTGAAAATTTGTTGAAAAATTCCAAAGGAATTTTTTTCGTCGGAAGAAACCAATTTTCTTGTAGTGATTCTTTCTCACCACCAATTGGTTAAGATTATGTTTTTTAAGCTTTTCAAATTAGTTAACCGATTAATAATCAATCCGACACCCAAGAAGCTCAAAAGCAAGGTTGGTTCATCAATTGCTTTTAATTTGTTTTATATTATTGGAACCTTTAAATCTTCCTTTCAAATCAGGAGTGATTAGGAGTGAAAACTTGAGGAAGCATTATTGTTGTGCATCGATTCACCGGTTTTGTGCATTTATGGTAAGCATTTGTGTGTGTTTTGAGTTGCAGTTAAGGTGTAGGATTAGGGTTTCTTTAAAATTTGGAGATTTCATGTAACATCCCATCGCCCAAGATGTTAATTTAATGGATAGATTTTGCTAATTAAGATGAATTAGTGTTGATAATGTGAGAAGACATGTGGAATTAGAGGAAATGATGTGGAAAATAAATAATATTCAATAATAAAATAAAACAACATTATTTATTATTGATGGGTGACAAAGACAGCATAATATCGAAAACAATTTTAAGGCATTAGGCTGAAGTGAGGGAGAGTACAAAAGAATTGTAAGAAAATTAAGTATTGGTGGGACCCATTGCCATTATTGAATATATATTTAAAAATTATAGTGGTACTTTGGTGGAATGCGAATTTGATATTTTATTAGTGTATGTGTAAAAGAGGAAAAGTTTAGAAGGTCAAATAGTAAACAAAAAAAGTAAGAGGACTTGTATGCAAATAAACCATTTTTAGTTCAAGTGGACATATTAATATAATTTAAAAAATGTGTGAAATTACAAGGCATGGAGGAATTGTTTGTACGTGGAACTACGATAAGTGATCAACCATGTATGGGAGTTGTATGAAAAAATAAAACTATGGTCAAATCATTGACGATAAAGGTAAAAAATGTAAAATGATCATGTGATGGAAAATTAGAGGGACCCGCCACTATGGAGACAAACTCATGCAAGTCTTTATGAAGTTGGCCACGTTGTGCAAAGAGGAAAAAGAACACTTATAAAAGAATGTGACCATAGGGTGTTTAACTAAGTTGGAGACAAGAATATTGTACATGAAAAAATATTGGGGATCAAAGGAGGCCTATCAAAGGTGTTAGTAAATTAAGGTAAATGAAATCTTGGTGGACTAAAGAGGAGTACCCTTGATGAATCCGCCACTCCTGGGGAAATAGAAACATTCGGCCACCAAATGAAAGAATAAACCTGAGAGCCTTAAGCTCCCCATTCTTCCATTTTCCAAAGGAAATTCTAACCCAAATTATAATGCAACAAGCTCATTACCTTTTTCACTTTTTTAGCCACTTGAGAGCATTCATAGAGCCTTTTAAAGGGGGTTTCAAGAGAAATTGAAAGTATAAGGGAGAATCGGTTGGAAGGAATTGGAGGCTTAACCCTTTGCCAAGGAATCAAAGTTGTCTGTGGCTGTTTAGGTTCAACCTGAATCTCTCTACTCACTCTTAAGGGAGTTAATGTTTTCTAAATTGAAGTGTGTGGATGGAAATCTAAGGAGTTAGTAAGGGCTTTCCATTTAAGCCTTAAAATAATTTTTGTTTAGTTCAAAGAGTTAATACTATGTGAGTTTATTGTGGTAGATTTGATATTATGGGTTGGTGGGGTGTTGAGGCTGTACATTTGACGAGCCAAAGCACCAACAAAGGTAAGGTGGATAAAATTTGAATGCTCATTTTAGTATAGCATGGTTGATTAGAAAACATAAGTATGGTGTGAACTTGTGAGAATAACCTAGTACATTTTATTGTAGGGATTTATAGTATTTACATTTATTGTGGCAGCTTTAGTGTCTCGGGTTAAAGATGTATTGGATTTATGCTTGAGTGGTTTGAATCACCACAAAGGTAAGGAGAATGAAACATGATTTTTGCTATGTTTACCTTGCATAAGTGTGGTTAGGGAGAACATTTATGAAAGTTTGAATTTACGAAATTAATTTTATAAAATTAGTTGCAAGGGATTTTTAGAGGGGAAAGCTTGTTGAAAAAAAAAATTTAACTGACTCGACGCTTTAGCCGTAGTTGAGATGGATAACTAAGGCCAATAAAGTAAGAATTAATGGTTGGAATTGAGGCTAAATTGTTAACTAAGAGCTGGCCAAATGTACCAAGTTAAGTGACATTAAATTTTTGCTAAATGATTAAGTCACATGGATTACTAAGAAGTTGTAAAACTAAGGTTCAATTTAAACAATAATTAAGTTCGCAAGTGGGTTTTTATATAGGTCAAAGAGGTTGGTTTGATTTGATTATTTGATACAAGTACCTTGCTGCCATATGTTTAGCTACTTAGTCTTGGAAGAATATTAATGATTACATGATATGGGTTGTAAAGGGCTATCGAGATAATAAATTGATTGCTGGAAATCATACCAAGATTTTAGCTGTGTACCAAAGGCAACCTTGTGGAGTTTTGATGGTAATAAATGAATGGGATTTGGAGTCATATTGCCTAAATTGTGTGATGGCCGAATGTGTGCAAATCATGGTATAATGTGATTTGATAGGAGTTGCTTAAATTGATGCATTCAAGGCCAAACCAAGACACATAAGTCGTTGGATGCTCGGGGTGGTGCTTATTGAGATGTTGAAAACCACTTGGTGGAGCTAATTAAAACGGCAAAGGTTGATTAGTAATATTGATGAAAAATCCCACCAATTGAGGTGAATGCATGCTAAATTTCAAAACAATATTCCTAGAAATATATTAAATATGTTACACTTGATAGTTGAAAGAAATTGTGGAAAGCATGAGCTCGTAGAAAGTCCTAGGTTGTTTGTGATTGTGATAAGGATTTTAAGTCCATTTTCTTTATATTAGAAATATGTATATAATTACATGCTTTTAAAGATGAGGAAACAAACCTTTAACAAGTTTTTACTTCAAATTTGCCTTACAAGCTTTATGTGGTGCTTAGGCTAATAGTTATTATTTGACTCATGGAACGTGACGGTTTTACTTGCTATTTCATCAATGCATGCTGTTTGATTAAAGTGCAATGTCTAAAAAAAAATTTTTGTGCATAAACATTTGGTTTATAATTATACTACATTCTGCTTTATCACATTTCGTGAATGCATCGGAATTGCATTGATTTTTCTTTTAATAAAATGGAGACACTCAGGGTAGGACCTGTTACCACACTAGGTTAGTGTGGTCTTTATGCACAAAGTAATAATTATTGATGATTGATATTTGATGATAAAGGGAGATCTGAAGCCTCGACTTATATTTAGTGGCGTGAGGAGTTCCCACGAGTAGGTAAAGAGAGACCTGAAGCCTTGATTTATATTTAGTGGAGAGGGGAGTTCCCATGAGTTGATAATAATGTTATTGATATGAGAAAGTAAGCCTAAAGGCTATACTAGATTTACTAGAGGTTGATGCTCGCTTATTGATTTTTATTGAACATGGCGTAACATTAATACTTGAAATCTATTTTACATGGTAAGTGAAATTGTATGTATTCATTGGTGACTAGCTATATGATATTTTTATGTTTAAAATTATTAATCGTATACTTGCCTTGGATTTTATTGTTGATAAGAGACTGAAGTTGAATGGTTTTTCAGCATGCTAAACATAACTTTTACCACATGTATTGAAAGATTTCCTCACTATGGATATAATCTTGATCTGCGAATATACATGTGTTATACTTAAGAATTATTATTTTCAAGACTTGCAAGGCATAAAAATCTCTCAGTTTAATTGATTATATTTTCATCGTTTATTCTTGGATTTACACCTTGATGTTTGTTTTCCCTCCCGACCTACTTATTGAGTCGATGATCAATGAGTTTGTGAGACACACCCACATATATCATTGTGTAAATAAATAAATAGTTAGGGACATCGATTGTGAGGATATCTTCTACAGACATCGATTGTGAGGATATCCTCTGAAGATGTGTAGGTAAATGGCATCTCCTAGCTCTCTTTTGTGTTACTTCGCTGTCTAGTCGTTAAGTAGTTTTCAATTTAAAGAAGTTGTTGTATTTAAAATTAATTTAGACTGAGGCCCCTAGATGTTATGACGTTAAATTTGGAGTTGTATTATTTAAAATGTGATGTATAAGTACTTGGTAAATTTTATTATGAAATTTGATGTGTGGTAAAAAATTCAAGTTGCTATCTTAAGACATATTATTATTATTATTATTATGGTTGTCATGTTTAAAGAAATATTTGAAATATTGTGGTGAACTGAAGATTGAGATTTTAATTAGTAGATTGAATGAAACATAAAAGGCTCTCTAAGTTGTGTGGGTCTACTTGCAGGACTTGTGTGTCAATAATGGTCGTAAAAGTGGGTTGTTACATTTCACCCTTGGTGCAAAATGGATTGTACCTTGGTTAAGGTTGTGAATTTGGATTATAACCTAGAACGTTAACCTTAACCTTAACCTTAAATGATTCAATTTAAGGATTTAGGGTCCAGTGCAAAAATTGTTAGTATTAGGGTTAGGGTTAGGGTTAGGTAGCTTTACTTGATTCGAATTTAGAGATTTCACCTTTGGTGGCAAATTAGTGATATTTGGGTTACAAGTTAAGATTAGGGTTAGGGTTAGGGATTAGAAACCCAAACAGATTTTAATTTAGGAATTTCAACCTTGGTGCGAAGTTGGTTGTGTTTGGGTTAGGGTTCAAGATTGGGAAACATAACCAATTCTAATTTGGGGATTTAATCTCTAGTGCGAAATTGGTGGTATAAGGGTTAAGGCTAAGCTTCGGGATTGGGATTATGGTTGTTATTTGGGGATTTCTAACCTATTGTAATTTGTTGTAACAGGTCTTGACATAGTTGGCGTTTTCTTTAACTTGATGATTTCCTATAATAGTGAGGTGTTAACTCTAGAGAATGTTAATCTTTAACAATACTTTGTCATAGAGTTGACTAATGACATATTTGAAGGTTTGGTTGATAATTCCATTGCTAGCATAGAAATAAGTTTAGCCATTAATACACAGCATCCAAAGTCCAAGGAGTTATTTGAGTTAGGTACCTGTTATTGCAATAAGCTCAAATATAGAAATCTAAGAAGGAGATGAATTGGTTTCTTTGAAAATTTTTGTAATTTCTAATGAAAATTTGATTTTTTTAAAATAAGATTAAAAACACTAAAAACTTTGAGAGATAAAAAACAAGAACACAAGAATTTTTATAGAGGTTTGGCGTCCTTACCAATTTCTTCTCCTTTAGCTCACTAAGGAATTTTAAATCCACTATGAAAATACTTTTTCAAGGTTCAAGCATAACGTTTACAATAGTTTTTTCAAGGATGAGACTATAAACTTTCTACCTTTTAACTTAGTTAAGGTATAACCACTTAACAATGAATAATGAATAGAGTAAATGAAGTAAGAATGCCTCTTAAAGTCTAATGAGCTACAGGGGTTTGAGCTTTAAATAAGATGGGTACAAAGATAACAGAAAATTTATTTTAGTCAATGCTTGAAAGAAAACTTAAATGCTTTAAGATAAATGAATAAATGTGCTTAAAGCATTTCTCAAGTTTGGAGATCTTTTTCAGAGTCTTCTTCTCCTTCAAAATTGGTGAAAAACTTCTTTATATAGTGCCATAATCAATTAAAGTCGTTGGGAGTAATTCAAGGTAGAAACTAGCTGTTGGAGAATTTAATGTTGATTTGTTACGACTCTAGGATTGACCTTTAAAGTTGGGGGGGGGGGGGGGGGGTTGATTCTTGTTTCAAATTTGTCCTCAAATATAATTGGAGGATTAAGCTTTTAAACACATGGGTTCAATCCTTCAAGGTTTCAATAGCTTCACTTCTTTTTTGTATCTTCTTAGGATCGACCTTTTCAACTTATATGGTTGATTTTGAGTCCTTCTAGTAGCTACTTCAGTTTTGTTTCTTCTTGGGATTGACCTTTTCTACATGGACCTTATACTTGCAATTCCTCTATAAAAATGGAATCATGTATCAAGTAAGTATTATACCAATGTTAATAATGTTTTTTTTAAATGTTGATTTAGATTATATTCAAAAGTTCATACATAGTAGATAATCATACATCGAAAAGGGCAACTCCCTGACAACCTAAAAAAAACACTTGCAATAGAACAAAAAAAGAAACTACAATACCTAAAAACCTCTAATATCCCCCAAAAAATGAAAGTTATACAACCCCCAACATCAAAAAGATTGTTTCAACCTTTTCCTTCCAATCAGGGGAAACCTGGTGATCATTCTATTTTATAGAATTATTTTATTCCAATTTTGTTATTAAATATTAGCTAAGTCATCAGTTTTCAATTATAATTTAATTATTTATAGTTATTTTTATAGTTAGTTTATTTTTAAGTGAGTTATTTTAATTTTATGTTATTTTTTTTATTTTAGTTAATATTTATTAGTTTTTATATTTTTTTGTAGGAACTAAAGTAATTGGGCTTAATTTTGGAAAGTAAGGTGTTGAGAGACCCAGAAGTCTGCTTACATATGCTTCAGTATTTTAGCCATATCTCAAGCTACAGAACTCCAATTGCTACGATTCTCGGACCATTGAAAAGTGAAGAGATAGAAATACAACTTTCATGAAGGTCAATTTAGCTAGTTCTACATCGGAGATAGAGAAAATTGCATCAGAAAGTTACTGGACATACTATGCTGGGAATGAAAAATTGTAGAGGCTGACAAGTGATTTTTTGGGCCTCTCATTATGTTTTTAAGCCCAATTAAACCCTAGGTCAACTTAAGCTAATTCCAGGTTAAGTCCATTATTATAAATAGGATATTTTAAGACCATTAAGGGGAACCTTAAGAGATTCAAGAAGCTAGAAGTTGAGGATGAAACATTGGGGATCAAGGCGACAACTATTATTTTGTTTTCTTCCTTGGCTTTTATTTTTCTTGTTACTCTTAATGGTTGAAATTTATACAATGTTATTTGTTTTTGCAATTATGACTAGCTAATTTTCTTTTTTTATGATTGCAATTGAACTCACATGTAATCTGAATTTTTAATCTCTTTTTTGCTTATTTTTAATGGGATTTGAATTGTTTATTCTAATTTGTTCTTAATGATTTTAATTGCTTGGCCACTAATTAAATTGATTTAGGAACCTAAAAAAACTTGGGAAAGGGAGTTTATAGTAGACTAAAATTGGGATAGCATATGATCAAATTAATTGATTTGCATATAGGATATGGATATACCTATAGGCCATATGTAGTCAGATTAGAGCCTAAACTTAACGAGTCTGTTTTAATTTCAAATCACATAGGGATATAGTGTTTTGGTTAAAATAGATATTTTTATAAGATGAGTCGGGAGACCCTTATAAATAATTTAGGACTCTAGGTTAGCAATTCAACCCATTAAAATAAGTCAAGGAAGAGAGGTAAGATTTAGATGAAGTGTGAGAGATATTGTAATCTTAGGCTTATTTAAATTGATCTTTTCTCAACTTATTATTTTGATTTTTCTTGTTAGTTTAAATTTTAGTTTATTAGTTTTATTTAATTACTCAATTTGGATTGTTTGGATAAGATTAAATTGTTCTAATTTTAGTACTTAGTAAAGTTTTAGATTAATTCCTTGTGGGATCGACACTCTGCTTGCTTATATACTATCTGTTCGATACGTATACTTGCGTAGTAAAATTTTAACTAACAAGTTTTTGGTGCCGTTGCTGGGGAATTGTTTCTAGAATTTTTTTACTAATGCTAATACCAAGCAATTTGGTCTTACTTCAAATTTTATTTTTCTTGTTTAATTTTAAATTTTGTTTGCTTGCAGACAATGGCTGAGGATAACAATAATAATGGCAATAATGCCATTAATTTGGTTCCCAAAGCAAATAGAGCACTGCGAGATTATGTTGTTCCTCTTTTGCAAGGTTTGCACCAAAGCATTAAGAGACCCTCCATCAATGCAAATAATTTCGAAATTAAACCAGCTTCCATTCAGATGATTCAGTCTTTAGTCCAATTTGGTGGGTTACATAGTGATCCTAATTCTCATTTAGCAAATTTCTTGGAGATTTGTAATACTTTTAAATACAATGGAGTGACTGATGATGCTATTAGATTGAGATTGTTTCTGTTTTCTCTGAGGGATAAAGCAAAAAGTTGGCTTAATTCATTGCCCAATGGGTCTATCATTACATGGGAGGATTTGGTTGAAAAGTTTCTTGCAAAGTTCTTCCCGCCTGCAAAGACTGCAAAAATGAGGAATGATATCACCTCATTCACACAATTTGATGGTGAGTCATTGTATGAAGCTTGGGAGAGGTTTAAAAAACTATTGAGAAGATGTCCACATTATGGGATTCTTGATCAGTTGCAAGTTCAAACATTCTACAATGGGCTGGTTGGGTCAATTAAAATTGTAATTGATGTTGTTGTTGGTGGGGCATTAATGAGTAAGAATGCTACAGATACCTATAATTTGTTGGAAAAGATGGCCTCCAACAATTATCAGTGGCCTTCAGAAATGTTGGGTCCAAGAAAAGCTGTTGGAGCTTATGAAATTGATGCACTTGGCAACTTAACTGCTCAATTAGCTTCGCAAGTGGCTGCACTATCTAAGAAGTTTGACATATTGAGAGTTCATGCCATTAAAAATTCATTTGTAGTTTGTGCGATGTGTGGAGATAGTCATTCAAGTGATCAATGTTCATACAATTCTGCATCAGTCCATTTTGTGGGAACTTCAACAAGCAGCAAAATAACCCATATTCGAATACATACAATCTTGGTTAGAGAAACCACCCCAACTTGTCATGGAACAACAATGCAGGGCCTTCCAATCCAAACCCCATCATGCCTCTTGGTTTTCAACAACAAGATAGACCACAAATTCATGAAAATAAGTCCTAATTGGAAGAACTTCTTTTGCAATATATGTCCAAGACTGATGTTTTAATTCAAAGCTATGGAGCCTCCTTGAGAAACTTGGAAACCCAAGTGGGACAGCTTGCAAACTCCATCAACAGTAGACCCCAAGGTGCTTTACCAAGTGATACACAAGTCAATCCCATAGGTAAGGAACATTGTAATGCAGTTACACTTAGGAGTGGAAAAGAAGTTGGAGGGGTGAATGAAAAATCAATTGAATCTTCAAGGGAGCATATAGATGATGATGAGGTAATTGTTGAGAAAGAATTTGAAGTGGAAAAGACAGATAATAGGCAAGCTAAAAATCAAGGGAATTCTGAAGCAAATTATCCTCCACCATCATTCCCACAAAGGTTGAAAAAACAAAAGCATGATAAACAGTTTGAGAAATTCCTCAATATCTTCAAGAAGCTCCACATAAACATCCCTTTTGCTGAAGCTTTGGAAAATATGCCTAGTTATGTTAAATTCTTGAAAGACATCTTAACCAAGAAGAGGAAACTAGAAGATTTTGAAACAATGGCACTTACTGAGGAGTGCAGCGTAATAATTCAGAACAAACTTCCACCAAAAGTTAAGGATCCAAGGAGTTTTTCTATCCCTTGTAATATTGGTAGATTTAAATTTACTAAAGTTTTATGTGATTTGGGTGCAGGTGTTTCAACCATGCCTTTGCCAATTGCTGAGAAACTTGGACTTAACGAGATACAACCTACTACAGTTTCTTTACAATTAGCAGATAGAACAATCAGGTACCTTGTTGGGACTATTGAGGACGTATTGGTTAAAGTTGGGCATCTCTACATTCTAATGAATTTCATTGTGCTTGAGATGGAAGAAGATCTAGAAATTCCTTTAATCTTGGGATGACCATTCTTGGCTATTGCAGGCGCAATCATTGATGTGAGGGAAGGGAAGATAACTTTTAAAGTTAGAGAAGAAGTAGTTGAGTTTAATATTTTCAATACAAATGAACATCCTAGCTCTACAAATTGTTGCTATAGAGTGGAGTTAAGTGAGGAAGGAAAAGGTGAACCTATTTCTCCACTTACAATTGAGCAAGCACTAATCTTTGAGTTTAAGACACCGCCTCTGCCTGTGAGACCCAAGCAGTCAGCAAATGAGCATCCTTCACCACCATCTGATTGTTTTTTCGAGATTGGACAACAAGTAATGATGCTTTCTCAATCTTACTTCAAGCTCTTTCCATGGAAATGCAAAGAAAGATGATGAGGTCATTTCAAAGTTGTGAACGCTTATCCTTGTGGAATAATTGAGATTTGTAGTGAGGATACGAGAACATTTATGGTTAATGGACTGAGCCTTAGACCATATTTCGAGGATGAAAAATTAAAAACGGGGGTGCTATAGTCAAGCTAGTGACTATAAAATAACGCTTATTGGGAGGCAACCTAAGTTCCTAAACTTTAGTTATTTTATCTTTTATTTTAATAATTTTTTTGTTACAATTTATTTCTTTCAAACTATTTTTTTTCCTTTTTGTAAGTAGTTGGTAAAAAAAGTTCAAAAAAAAAAAAAAGGTTAGAGTCATGACCCTCAAATTGAAAGCCGCGACGCTAGATGAAACGAACTAGGCAAAATGGTTGAGTGCAGCGACGCTCAACGCTGAGAGCCGCGGTGCTCAACCCTGAGAGCTGCGGCCCTCAAACTTGAAGCGTAATGCTTCGGGTGGAAAAAATTTTGCTTGAAGACCATATTTATTTTATTTTATTTTATTTCTTTTTCTTTCAGTTTTTTTAACCATCATCCCCACTCATATTCTTCCTCCTTCTGCTAATCTCTTGCCTTCCTCTATTTTCTCTGTTTCACTCCAACTTTCTACATATTCTTTCTTATTGGATTTATTTTATTTTATTTTCCCTTTGAGATCCTACACTCCTAAGGTAAGTATTCCTCCAAACACTAGGTTGTCAAGTACTTTGTGTAGAGAGAGGATGAGGTTGGTGTTCATAGTAAATTTTATAATTTTTGCTACTTGAATGATTCCATTTGTTAATGGGTGTTTTTCATATTTCTTCATGATTAATGATTAGAGTGTAGAAAATTTTGATGCTTATTGCTAATTTCTTGGTACCCATATAATGAATTCATGGACCTTTTGTCTGTTGCAAATATTATTGATAAATGCTTTGTTGATGAGAGTAGATAATGGGTTTGTTTAATTTTGGATGCTTGGTTGAGTAAGTAAAAATAAATCTTGGAATTGTTGGTGCAACAACATGCAATAATTGATAATTTTGAGGAGTTTATTGTCACAAAATTATTTTTTATATTTTTTTATGTTAGACTATTGCATTATGAAACTTACGATTCTGAGAATGTTTTTTGAATGTTGTGAGGAATAGAGAATTTAAGCTGCATTTTAAGGAGTGGGATAAGTATGTTTACTTTCCCTTCGTTGCCTATGGATTCTGACACTGAGGATGATTTTGGTATTGACGATGCGGAGAACATGTAGATTGCAGCTTTGGAGTTAAGGGAGTATTCTTGTCCTTGTTCTTTTATTTTCTTTTATCACATTGAGGACAATGTTTATTCTTAGTTTGGGGGTGGTTTAGAATTTAGTGATTTCGAATTTTGTTGGTTTATTTTTTTTCGTCATATTTAGTTAGATTTGGTTTAGAATTTTGTCTTGCATGTTTATTTATGTTTTGCATGTTTTATTGGTGTTTCAAAAAAAAAAAAGAAATTTGAGATAGTTGCACCTCATTCATGATTGTCCCAATCCTAGGATGATATTTTAATTATATTTTGATTCTTAGCTTTTAGGAAGCATATAGTTATGATTTAATTTTATGTGATATTCTTGTGTTAATTTTATTTTAGAATATGACTTCCAATAATTGGAGCACTATATTCTTTTACTTAGAATTTTTATGTGATTTAGAGAAAGTTTATGTTGATGAAAAAGTATAGTGAAGTCATGGATTCTAGAATTTGTTTAATTCTTTTTCGAGGCGAAATCTTAGATAACACTTAGGATAGGAAATGATTTAGGCCATTTTTGGACTGTTTGAGCCTTTTTGAGCCTACCTTATTATATTTATCCTTAGTCACCCTTTTTGAGCCCAATTTACGTTTTCTTTGTAATTACATAATTATGTTAGCCTTGGGCTTTCTATTTACATCCAACGATTTGAACCTTTCACCCTCTAAGTATTTTAATCTTTCTAAATAATGGTTTGAGCTTAAAGATAAATTGAGGGAGAAAAGTGCAAAAAAAAAAAAGTGATGGATGTTAGCAAAATTACCCCTTGTTTATAATTATCAAAATTAAGTTTGGGGGTTGAAAAAAAAAAAAGAAGGAAAAGAAAACAATGTGTGGTACAAAGTAAAGTTTACTTCAAGTTTGGGGGTGATATATATTAAAAAAAAATTGAACTTTTTATATGTCTTAGATTGATTAAGTGCTTAGGGTGAATTTGAGCCTAAATATATCTTTTATCATACCTTGACCTTAGCCTTACATTACAAGCTTGATAAAGACCTATTGACCTTTGAATAAGTGTTAATCTACATTAGTGGAGAGAGAGATGAAAAGCAAACTTATGGGATCCTGTACTAATCTATGCTTAGATTTGGCATAAACTAATTTGAATTACATGATATTCTTTGTAAAGAGCATTCACATACACATGGAAGTCCATTTGAAAAATAAGTTTTCACTTGAATTGATGCATGAATTTAAGGATTAGTTGTATGTTACCTTAAGTTAGAATTCGAGTTAATTTTTGAGAAAAAATTAGGAAATCATGAGTTGGTACTTCTATCTCTTGTTCAAGGATTTTTTTTTTATGTTTAGTTTTTTTTTTTTGTGATTTTCTTTTGCTCAAAGAGTAGCAAAATCTTAAGTTTGGGGGTGTGATAATTCTATTTTATAGAATTATTTTATTCCAATTTTGTTGTTAAATATTAGCTAAGTCCTCAGTTTTTAATTATAATTTACTTATTTTTAGTTATTTTTATAGTTAGTTTATTTTTAAGTCAGTTATTTTAATTTGATGTTATTTCTTTTAATTTAGTTAATATTTATTAGTTTTCATATTTTTGGTAAGAACTAAAGTGATTGAGCTTAATTTTGGAAAGTAAGGTGTTGAAAGACCCAAAAGTCTGCTTGCATATGCTTCAGTATTTTAGTCATATCTCAAGCTACAAAACTCCAATTGCTACAATTCTTAGACCATTGGAAAGCTAAGAGACAGATATACAACTTTCATGAAGGTCAATTTACCCAGTTCTGCATTGAAGATAGAGAAAATTATATTAGAAAATTACTAGATGTATTGTACCGGGAATGAAAAATTGTAAAGGCTGACAAGTGATTTTTTGGGCCTCTCATTATGTTTTTAAGCCCAATTAAACCCTAGGTCAACTTAATGGAATTCTAAGTTAAGTCTATTAGTATAAATAGGATATTTTAAGACCATTAGGGGGAATCTTGGGAGATTCAAGAAGCTAAAAGTTGAGGCTGAAACATTGGAGATCAAGGCGACAACTATTATTTTGTTTTCTTGCTTGGCTTTTAGTTTTCTTGTTACTCTCAATGGTTGAAATTTATACAAAGTTATTTGTTTTTGCAATTATGACTAACTAATTTTCTTTTTCTAGGATTGCAATTGAACTCACATGTAAATTGAATTTTTAATCTCTTTCTTGCTTATTTTTAATGGGATTTGAATTGTTTATTCTAATTTGTTCTTAATGCTTTTAATTGCTTGGCCACCAATTAAATTGATTTAGGAACCTAAAAAAACTTAGGAGAGGGAATTTAGAGTAGACTAAAATTGGGATAACATATGATCAAATTAATTGATTTGGGTATAGGATATGGATATACATATAGGCCATATGTAGCCAGATTAGAGTCTGAACTTAATTAGTCTATTTTAATTTCAAATTACATAGGGATATAGTGTTTTGGTTAAAATAGATATTTTTATAGGATGAGTCGTGTGAGACCTTGTCGAATTTGTTAAAAGCCGATATTGTACCTAGTGGTATAATTAAGTTAAATCGAACCTTGAACTAGCTCAAATAAAAATTCTATGAGGAATTTGAAAATTCTGAAACCTACAGAATGACTTAAAATAGTAATTCGGAGTCCAAGGTCCAGTTTAGAGTCAATCGGGAAAATTGACCGGTTAGGGACAAAACGGTCATTTTGCCATTTGATGATTAAATGGAGATTTTTAGCCAAGATTTGATCACATTGGATCAAAAATAATTATATGAAATATAGTTATGAATATTGGATTATAAAATGATGTTTAACAGTGTAAAATTGTGATTTTCGGTGTTTTTGGAGCATAAGGGTAAAATAGTAATTTTGCCACTAGAGGACTAAACGAGAATTGTTTTGAAAGGATTTTACCCCATTTGGTTAATATTGATCAATATTAGTGTTATTTGAGGTTGGACAGTGAAAATAATATAATTCCGGTACATTTCGGAGTATAGGGGTAAAATCATAATTTTACCATCTCGGGGGCAAAACCGTAATTTTCTACCACCAGAACATATTTTTCCAGCCATGGTCATCTTTTGATCATATCATGATTTAGAATAATCATGTGGTGGAAAAGAATTGGAAGAAAAAGTCAAAAAGTTAGAAAAAATGGGCAAATAAGCATGCGACATGTGGCATGCTTGATTATTTTATTATTAAAGCTTAAAAATCAGCAATTTCAACCCACTTTCTCTCTCTAATTTCGGCACACACCAGATTTAAGGGAAAGGAAAGAAGAACAAAAGGAAAAACAAGAAAACTTAGGTAGAAATCTAAGGAAAAGTGAGATTTTCAAGGAAAATCAATTGAAAAAGGTAATAATTCTTCACTTTGGCTTATGATCTACAATACCCATGCTTTTATTCTTGATTTTCATGGTTGAATATTGAGATATCATGATGAGTTCAATTCTGAAAAATGAGTATGGATGAGGAATGATTGTTGGATTGGCTTGATTTTAGACTATGTTAGTGTTTGGAGATAGGTTAGCATGTTAGTAAGCAAAACCGTAAAAAGAAAATTTGATTTCACCATGAATCACTCAAGGCCGAACCTAGGGTGTTGAGAATCAATGAGAAATTGTTTCATTTCAAATGAAATAATTTCATTTGAAATGAAGTAAATTAGAAAATGATAAATTAAAGTGAAAAAGTTTAGTAGGAAAAATTACAGTGCTAATGCACTGTAATGACCGAATTTTTATCTGAAGAAATTGAAGGGTTTAAATGCTGAAAAATTGTTATTTAGAAATGGTATGTGGTGAATTAAGGTATTAGAAAAAGAATGGTTCAATTTGGAATCAAATCGGACGTATTGGCCAATTAATCGGGTAATCGATCGAAATTAGGCAATACCGCGTTAAAGCGATAATCCGATGCATCTTTCATTTGCCTATCATGCATTAGCAATTTAAATTAGTTTATATTAGCTTAAGGGCAATACAGTAAATTCCCTAATTTTATTCTGTGTCAAGGTGGTGAGACGTCCGAAAAAAGCAAAGGAATCGTGATTGAGGACTATTAATCCGAGTGCACCCGGAATCCGGATTTTTGACACTATGAGTGGATTTGCATTTCAAATTATTTTGGAAAATGTACGTGTATTGAAATGGATAATCTGAATGATTTTATCCGAATTTCAAAAAAATGCGTGCTTGGAAACAAGCTTTTGATAAAAATGTTTTGATATGTGAATTGTGATATGCATAAAGGCATGAATTCATGTGCTCTGTAATATGCTGCTATATATGTGTGTTGATGTGTGATATGTATTGACCAATAATATTGTGTGATAATTCTAACCGTACATGTGTACAATGTGGGGAGTACATGTCGGTGATGATGGGTGCAGAGATATGGAGAGTGATACTGCTTGTGCACGATGTGCACCCTATAACTCCAGCTATGTGCGTGATGTGGGGGTTGCACATGAGCTGGTGAGATTGAGTGATATTGTTTGTGCACGAGGTGCACACGATAACTGTAGCTATGTGCGCGATGTGGGGGTTGCACATGAGCTGATGAGATTGAGTGATATTGTTTGTGCATGAGGTGTACACGATAACTCCAGCTATGTGCGCGATGTGGGGGTTGCACATGAGCTAGTGAGATTGAGTGATATTGTTTGTGCATGAGATGCACACGATGACTCCTGCTATGTGAGCGATGTGAGGGTTGCACATGATCTAGTGAGATAGTGGGATATTGTATTCATCTGAGTGAATATGTATGAAATTGAATACTCCTTCGATGTGAATTAATTTGAGTTGAAGGAAGGGGTTTGATAATAAATTGGATCAAAAATGTTTTGTTCCAAATGTGTGCATCATGGTTTAAAAATACTTCTTGGATATTATTGCTTGTTTCCACCTAATGTTCACTCACTGAGTTTTGTACTCACAGTTTTCAAAAATTCATGTTTTCAGATCAGGAGATTGTAGAATCCTAGATCGCAGGATCACTGTAGTTCGTCTCTTGGTAGGTGTCCGGCATTCAATAGTTGCCTGTTTTTATTGTAAATATCTCTGCTGGAAGTCGTGGCCCTTTTGTATTGTGGTTATGTACATGTAATGTACATTGTCAAAGTTTATGTTTGACTGGTATGAATGTAAATATGTGTGTGCAATGTAAATTGCTAAATACATGACTGGTATAGTGCATGTACATTATTATCTATGATGCCTTTGGGAATTGGCTTTGTGAGCACATTGAGTGCATTACGGGTGTATGCATCACACAGTCGTACAGTAAATAAAGTAAATGAAAATAGGCTTGCTTGAGCTTAGTGAGCTATGCTCATCGGGTTCTTGCGCCGGTCATGGCCCGGGAATTGGGTCCTGACAAGTCGGGAGACCCTTATAAATAATTTAGGACTCTAGGTTAGCAATTCAACTCATTGAAATAAGTCAAGGAAGAGAGGTAAGATTTAGATGAAGTGTGAGGGATATTGTAATCCTAGGCTTATTTAATTTGATCTTTTCTTAACTTATTATTTTGATTTTTCTTGTTAGTTTAATTTTAGTTTATTAGTTTTATTTAATTACTCAATTTGGATTGTTTGGATAAGATTAAATTATTCTAATTTTAGTATTTAATAAAGTTTTAGATTAATTTCCTGTGGGATCGACACTCTACTTGCTTTTATGCTATCTGTTCGATACGTATACTTGCGTAGTAGAATTTTAACTGACACCTGGGCAAACAAAATAAAAAAGAAAAGGACTCTATATATGATAGACCACATTCACAAGACAAAAAGATCCAAACAAAGGAATAAAGCAAAACTCCCTTGTATAATGCCAAACCGTAAAGAGTAAGAAAGGAAAAGACATCCCATGACAGCCAACCATGTCCTTTGAGATTGAGCTAAACCAATAAGGTTCCCAAGCCTTCAAGGATTAAAATAAAAGCTGCCTGCATGATACTCAGTTGATGCAAGCACAAAAAAATAACTTGCACAAAACTAGCGGAAACAACCATAAACACTAAGAAATAAAAATAACAGCAAACATCTAATACCCCATTAAAACAAGCATAGAAATTAGGCATAAGTAATGTCATCACATAAAACCCAAAATAATTCATCGGACCTTTGTACCTTGATTTTGCTAAAGAATTAGCAATTTCATGCGTAGACCTTGGAATTTTGCTGAAATTGATTTACTTGATTTGAGATTTAAGGAGATTAACTTTCAATATGATGGGTCAGAGTCTTTAAGGAGTAGAACATGGATCTTTAATCCATTTTATAGCATTTTCAGAGTCGTTCTTGATTATAACTTTGTGAGATACAACCCACTTTGATGTTGTTAAAGTTTGCAAAGCCTTACACATTGGTTTAATCTCAGCTTCATTAGCATTTGATACTCCAATCAACATCGAGAACATGAGGAGGATGTCACTAAAACAATTACGAAGGACTCTTCTAATGCCTACCTCCCTAGGGTTACCTTTGGAGGCCTCGTCAACATTAAATTTAAGAACTCCATAAGAGGGGCTTGCCATTTGATGGAAGGCTTGGATGCTTTACATTTTTTAAAGTTAAACCGAAAATTAGGGAACCTATCCAAGTTTGTAACAGAAAAATTCAAGTTAGGCCATTTAGCCTTTATCAACGAAGCAATGCATAGCTTGAGCACAATAAACACATGAGCACTAACCCATTGTTTACCTTTAAACAACATCTTGTTATAAGTAAGCCAAATAGACCAAGTAATAGTTGGCAAAGACAACCTTCAAACATTTTCATTACTAACAACCTTTGTAGCTTCTTCCCATGCCATAAAGTTAATAAAAGGATCTTTGTGATTAACCCATATAAAACCCCACAATCCAGCCCATATATACCATAATAACCAAGTCTCTTCACAAGAAAAGAAAAAAATGTTCAGTTGATTCTCTTTTGCTTTTGCATAATAAGCAATAAGTAGAGTCCACTCTTATGAGCTCCTTATAGAGAAAAATCTCTCAAATTGGGAGTTTCCCTTTAATCAACATCTAATAAAAGACCTCAACTTTGAGTGGTGCAAGTCCTCATCATAAAGTTTTTCAATGGTTAGGTTTAATATTGGTAAGCTCCATCACTTTTTGACAAAAAGATTTGGTGTTATTGTTCCCATTAGAGGTGGCCCTCCAAATTAATTTATTAACAAGGTTTTTTCTCAAAGTTTGGTCATTTATGAGTGATTGAAATTCCTCTAATTGCTCTTACTTTTAACCAAGAGGATCTCTCCTTAAGGTAACCCACTAATGTCACATATCATTGATTCATTTGCCAAACAGTTTAATAGGCCCATTTTTAACATTAGAAAGCATATGAATTCCTGAGAAACTAAATTTTAATGTAATTCCCTCAATCCATTGCTCAATCCAAAAATCAATCATTTTACCATTATCGACCGACAAACTTAGCTCTTTTTTACTGATGGAAGATGAGCTATCAAAAGAAAAAAAGATTTAATAATATTACACCAAACACTTGACACCATCCTTTAAGATCTAATGATGGGAAGTAGGCATTCCATTCCTCTACCAACTTTGTTAACTATAACTTTATGCCATAAGCTACCTATTTAGTTATCGAATTGCCAAATCCATTTATTAAATAGAGCTCGGTTTGGAGGGACAAGTCCATAATACCCAATTTTCCAAAATCCTTATGAAGACATATGGAAGGCTAATTAACATGATGCATTTTTCGACTGTCCATTGATCCTCCTTAAAAAAAAACACCTTTGAATTCTAACAAGCTTATCCTTAATGCTAACTAGAATTTAGAAGATTGACATAAAGAAGAGTGGGAGACTTCCAAGGATATATTTAAGGAAAGTTAGCTTACCCTCTATTGATAAATACCTCGATTTCCACATAAATAGCTTGGATTCAAACTTTTCATAACAAGTTGCCACACTTTGAATGAGTTGACTCACCCTTCCAAAGGAAGTCCCAAATAAGTGGGAGGAAGAGTGTCGAGTTTACATCTAATCCTCTCGGCATACTCACTGATCTGATATTGATCAACACCCACTTCGAAAAAACAATTTTTATGGAAATTGATTTTAAGCCTTAAAATTGCTTGAAAACACTTAAGAAATCTTTTAATATTTAATAAACAATCTAACAACGGTTTATAGATAAGTACCGGATCATTTACAAACTATACGTGAGATAAGATCAAATTCTCACTAACAATGCCAATTTTTTTGATGATTTGCTCATTCACCATTTTATGCATAAGCACACTAAGAGCCTTTACAACAAAGAGGAGAATTGACAGCCTTGTTTAAGACCTTTAGACATCTTGAATTTTCTCGTAGGTGATCCATTAACTAAGATCGAGATATTGGCAATAGAGATATAATAAATTATCCATGTGTGCCATTTTGTTTCAAACCACATATACCTCATCGCCAAGTTAAAAAAGCTCCAACTAACACTATCAAATGCCTTTTCAAAATCAATTTTAAAGAGAAATATTTCTTTCTTTTCCTTTTTTCGAGAAATAAACGATTTCATTGGCTATAAGACTACAATCGAGGAGTTATTGCCTTTTAATAAATGCAAATTGATTTCCACCTATAATTTCATCCTTGACTTCTCTAAGACGATTGGTAAAAGCTTTTACAATAATTTTGTATAAGCATCCAACAAGGTTGATGGGCCAATACTTACCAAGTGAAGATGAAGAGGCACATTTAAAGACCAAAGTAATGAAGAAAATATTAACACAACCATCTATAGAGTTTGTATGGTATAGATCATCGACATACCTCATAATGTCATCTTTAATAACTCCCTATTGCTTTTTGAGAAAATTAAAGTTAAATCCATCCGGACTTGGGTCCTTGTTGTCGTCACAACTAATGACAGTTTCCTACACTTCTTGCTCACTGAAAAGTCGTTCAAGGAGTTTGGTTAAGCTTTCAAAAAAAGCTTTGAATTGACAATTTATCTTTTTTAATCTTACTTTGGAGCTCTTATCATATAAGTTAGCAAAATAGTTAACCATAAAATTTCTTAACTCTTCCAACTAATCAACAGGATTTCTATTGACCTCAAGTCTACTGATGGAGTTGACCTTTCTCCTTATGGAGGTAACAACATGGAAGTACTTGGTGTTCTTATTTCCTTCCAAGAACCAACGCACCCTTGACTTTTGCTGCCAACTCCTTTTTTCACTTTGCAAGAGTTGCTAAAGATCACTTTTCAACTTTAAAATCTAATTTCTAATTTCGTTGTTTGTAATATCTTCCTAGAAATCAAGTTCAAGGTCATGAATAATCATCTCAAGTTGCTTGATCTTTCTTTATCCAACTTATAGCTGAATTTTTGCCAAACCTTGATGTTAGCTTTGACACCCACAAGTTTATGCCACACCCTAGCTTGCTTATTGCTTAGACCTTCTATTTCTTTCCATGCTTTAATAAACATATCTTGGAAACTTACCTTATCTTACCACTGATTGAAAAAGTGAAAGAGTCTGGGTGCTTAATCCCTCTCTACCGTGAATAGCATAATTGGATTACGGTTAAAAATGGATTTTGGTAAACATTCCTATTGGAGATTGTGATAGATTTATGAGATTTTTGTTGTCACAAAATCTATCCAATCAACTAAAGGAGGCAATTTCTTTATTGTTACTTCAAGTGAACTTATTGCCATTCATGTCCTCCAAGAAGCAACTCCATGTCTTTCATAAAATCTACAATTTGGCTAATAACAACAAAATTGGCGATGAGACTTGTAACACCCCAACCTATGTAAAGGAATTCAAGCATGAAAACAAGGTTTGCCTAGTGAGTTAGGTAAATTGAAATACATATGGTTTATAAATGATTTCATCTATACATATATGCCATGAACTGTTATTTCAAATTGTGATTCAAGTATGCTGAATCTGTTGAGTATATTTTATGATGTCATATGTGCATATGAGTTCGAACATGAGCAGCTATATGATAAGAACTTGTAAAGCATAAGAATGTTTAATGCAAAAGGGGCTGAAATTAAATGACCATATGTGACTATGTAAATATGTATGCATATGCATGATAAAATAATGTAAAGTATGTTGCTAGTCATTAGAACATGAGATGCATTTTGATGAATTTAAAGGTATATTTGATGATTATATTATGTAAGGTAAAATGGAAATATTCTTCGTGTTTGAAATGCTTGAGTTTATAATGTTAAGTTACCAAGGATAATAGGTAAAATACTTGAATTTTTGGTACCAAGGATAATACTCGATATCCTTGTGTTGTAGCTTTAAGTTACCAAAGATAATACTCAATATCCTTGAGCTGTAGCTTCCAAGGTTAAGACTCAATAAGCTTGGTTTGTGATTCTAAGTTTCCAAGGACAACAATTAATATCCTTGAGCTATGGTGTATATCTTGACAAACTTTGGGAGAAGGACTAAATTGAAAGGAAAAAAAAAAGACAAAAGTTAAGAGACTAAATTACAAGTATGAAAAACTTTAGCAGACTAAATTGCAAATATTAAAAAATTTGAAGGACCAAATTGTAAATATTGAAAAGTTTGGAGAACTAATGAGCAATTAGCCCAATATATATCCACCCTTCAATTAAAGAAATGAAGGAAAACAAGGGGCTAAAACCATGGATAAAAAAAAAGGGCTAACCTTAGAACTTCCACCCAACAACACTAGTTATTCCACCCAATTCATTTTTTTGAAGCTAGTTTTGAAGTTTTCTTTCTTCTAGCAGAATGCATGTTGTTCCCCATGGATTTGAGGTTCCAAATTGGTGATTTGAGGCTTAGAAAGCAGTAGCCAAGGTGAAAGTAAGCTTCCTTAGTGCTTGACTTTAAGATTTGATCGATTTTAATATTTGAATTTTTACTATTCCAGCAACTATTGGCTCTCCATGGTTTGACAATGCTGGAGATTTTAATAGCTTTAAGCTAGCCATTAGGGTAATGATTCGATCTCTAAATGTGTAAGAAACATGAGGTGGTTATTTAAGGCATGAGAAAGAAGTTAATTGCTTAGATTGTTAATACTAATATCAAGTTAATTGCATGTTTGTTAATGCTAGGAAGCTAGAGGAGTAGTATGTAGAGCTTTTATGAGTGTTTAATTCAAAGATCAAGATAAATTCAGTCAATAAGGTTTTAAAGAAGCCATTGAGCTAGAAATAAACTGAGTAAAGGTACGCTACTTCAACCTAGCTCAATTTTGAAGTAAATTAATATACTAGCACAATTATGAGATTTGTACATAATTTCAGATCTTTACAAGTGCTGGTTTGGTGAAATGAGAGTCACCAAAGACAAAAGCAAGCTAAAAAGAGATAAGCTTAGCTTGAAAATAAGTTGTGAATGATGTGAAAGAGACATGAAAATGAAAGTATGGTAGAAATGATCTACAAAGTAATAGGTAGAGTGTAGTGAGAAAAATGATGAAGAATTAAGCATGTTAATGATTATTGTACATTATTCTAATGCTAGATTGCATTGAAAGCACCAAGTTTTGCAGTTAGAAGTTTGATCAGCTGTGTGGCCTAGTTATGATTTGAGCAGCCACTAGGTGAGTGGATATTATATCCAAATGGTTTTGGAAAAGCATGAAAGAATGTTTTAAAAGTATAATGCTATGTAAATGATTTTATAGAAAAGTGCATGGGAATAAGCTATTTTGAATTAAATTCTATGATATTATGTGAACCCTAGGTTAGGGTGAAATGTTTATACACATAAGCATGTATGTTTAGCCCTGAACAGATTATGATTAGATGAAACTTTTATGTGCTTAAGTATTTGTTGATCTATGAATGATTTATGACTTGATGTACATTAAGGAGCATGGTAACTGAGCTACATGTCATATGGATATATAATGATTTATGACTAGATGTTAAGTTAAATAGATATTATGTTATGCTTTGTGTCACGACCCGGAACTCCCCATCGGGCCCGTGACAACCGCCGCGAAGCCTCGACAGACATTCTTCATCCGAATGTCGATCGAAACCTCGCAAGGCTCTCGTATCAGCTTCCGCACATTCCCAGTGAGCAACAGTTATTAAATATCACATTTCAAAAAAAAAATCAAAAGTTATTTTCGGTTCAAAAACGAAAATATATTGTCTCTTGGCACACAGGGGCATTTCTCCTTGAAAACTCCGAAACCGAGTAAAAATATAGAAGACGAGTAGAAAACATATATTTTATAATTGAAAATAATTTTAGAAGTCTAAAATTTTTCATTTGAAGTAATTTTTTTTACTATTTTAATATAATAAAAATATTCGATAAAATAATTTCTTTTCTTCTAAAACAATTTTTATAATGCTATTGATAATTAATTTTCGCAGCGTAAAAGATATATTAATGCATACTATGATACAAACGACCAAAGTATGAAATTTAAATTACAGTGACACGTGAGCCCACAACTAACCAAAATGCATTGAAAGCTGGGAACCTACAGCTTTTCTGGGAATGCAATCCAATTGCAGTCCTTGATGCAACTGGCTAACTACAACTTATCCTGAGCCTAAAATGTGGATAGGAAGAGGGGTGAGATTATAAAATCCCAGTGAGTAAACAGACAGAATCTAAAGTATCTAAAGTTGAGTAAAAAAGAGACAAATAAAATATTCAAATCCAATATATTGTTCATAGTATCAATACTCAGTTTACTCAAATAATTCACTTGGTTTATGCACAATCTTTAAAACTTGGCTTATGCCAAAACCTGTACTTGGGGATACCTTGTACGGAGGCATCCATTTGAGTCCGCCAAGGTTGTAAAATTTCATATTTCTCAAAATTTAGCAATTCCTTGGCGTTGGCTGAGTTCACTACCACGAGGTGGTTAGGCGTGAAGTGAACTCATATCCTACCTCAAGAGATACTCTACACACCTCTCTACTGAGGTAAGCACAATAATTGAGTTTACCGTGCCCCTCCTAAAGGCAATCCACAAAAACTCCCATCACTGCAACGACCACAATTATCCCACCAATTAAATAAAAATTATCATAGCATAACATGGCCCACAATCCTTACCTTGCCTATCAAGGCAAATCAAAGCAGTTCACGTATTTATCAAATCATAAAAATAGCCAGTCATGCCCACAATCATCATAAGCCATACAATTCAAACAATAATTTGCAATACAAGTAAGCAGTCTCCAATTACTCTATTTTTGAAACCATTATTTAATTTTTCATAAAATTTATAAAATCATTTTATAAAATCACAATTTTTCTTAAAACAGAGCAATTTACCATTTAAACCCATTTTCTATGAAATCACACAATTGAATAAAATCTACTCTAGATAATTAAGATGATAATAAGTTTACTCACAGTATTAGGAGTAGAAATACTTCTATTTTCAGTTCGCGAGTATAGTCCTTTACCCGTATCCAATGGCTCACCACCTATACATAATTTTCGACACATTTTCAATTATTTGTGTCAAACCACTATAAATTATTTCAAGCTCTACATGCATGGAAATGGAATGCAAATTGCTCGGACAGTCATTTAATCGTGATGTCCGACCAATTTGCCTACGCTCGACCTAATTTGCTAAAACCCTCAATTTAACTTCGATTTAACCCATTTCAATTTCTAACAATTCAATTATACCCACATTACTCAATGACCGTGAACACGGGTCAATTTATCAGTTTTAGATTATAAATTATGCTTTTACCCCTATTAGGTAAAAATTTTAATTTTTTTGCACCAAAAATTCCCATTTAATTCCTACCTTCATAATTCATCAAATATTACCAAAATGCCCTAAAATCTCATCAATTTCCTCAATTTCCAGTAGCTAATTTCTCTCCAAAAATTCAGCCATAAATGGGTTTTCATAGATTATGTGATTTTCTTCCGTAATTTTCTTCCTAAGCATGGCTAACTAGCTAAAAACACTAACATATCTCAAAATCAATTCAATCTAACATTTTTCTCTCTCTAAACCATTTGACCAGCCCTTGATTCACCATGAAAGCATGCATTTCAAGCATGGAAAAATAAGGAAAATTGCTTAGAAATAAAAGATCTCAAGCAAAAATGAAAAATCATACCTTTTTCCACTTTTTTTTTTATGCTGGAAATTCTCGCAGGACCCAGCTACCCTGTTGTCGTTTTATTAAAGATCGAAAAAAATTAAGTACATTAGGGAGGGGGACATAAACCTTACCTCCAGAATTACAAGAGATCGAGAATTAATTTGAAAAACACCTAATAGGACAAATTTCAATTTATCATAAAATTGAAACTTATCCTGGTTACAGAAATCTGAATAAATTTCTAAATGAACTGAACAAAAATAGAAAGTTAGGAATACTACTCCTTTACATTTATTTGAACCGAACATAAGGTAATTTTGTTTTGTCTAATCTAATAATCCCTTTGAGTTGACCTTCTAATTGTGAAAATACCTGCAGGTTCTGATGCAAATGTCCCTGGTTTGAGAGGTAATCGGCTGCCTGATTCCCTTCTCGGTAAATGTGCGTAATACGAAAATTAATGCAACTCAGACATTTATGGATGGAAGCTAACAAATATCGAGTCTTCGAAAAACCCCGATGACCCTCTTGTATCATTTGAACTACTGTTTTCGCATCCATTTCTATCCAAAGTCTACTTACATTATGCTGAATACATAAAAGTAACCCTCTATGTAATGCAAGTAACTCTGCTTGTAACGAATTATACTGTCCAAAATTTTCTGAGAACCCAAAGATCAAATTACCTTTATCATCCCGAAGAAGTCCACCTCCCGCAGCATTCTGAAAGTTTTCTTTGGAACTGCATTCTGAAGTCCACCTTTATCATACCTTTTTCCACTTGATTTCTTTGAATCTCTATACTTTTTCTTTGAATTTTCTCACTCTAGGGTTTGTTTTTAGTTCTCTCTCTCTCTTGCTGGTTTTGGCCGACCATGATAAAGGTGATGGGCTGATTTTATGCCTTTTTATTAGCTAAATAAAATAATATTATTTTTTTTAACACATGTTAATTTTTTATTAATTTATTATTTATTAATTATCCATTTGACTTTCTTTCTCCACCACACGTTTTTCTTCACTTATACATAGCTTAAATGAAGTTTCTAGACTTTACTAAGGTCTTGGTGGAGTAAATTTTTCAAGATTGCACTTTTGCCCTCGTAAAAATGAAAAATTACATTTTTACCCTAAAAATTGAAAAATTACCAAAATTCATATTTTTTACTCCTCATACTCATGTCATCCTCCAATTAATCAAATTTGATCCAAATTCTCTCAAAATTTCAAATTTTGTTCTCGAATGGCAAAATTACCATTTTGCCCCTATGCTTCGAAAAATACTGAAATTACAATTTTCACTTATCAAACCCCAAATCATACTCCAATAAGTCAAATGGGCTAAAAAAAATCTTTTCTAAAAATTTCCATTTCGTCCCCAAGTGGCAAATGACCATTTTGCCCCTAGATAGTGAAAATTCCTATTTGACTCCAAATTGATCATCGAACTCCGAATCACTGTTTTGAGTCATCCCTAGATTGTGAAATTCCCAATTTCACCTTAAAATTTCTATTTGAACTAGTTCGAGGCTTAATCGACTTAATGGTATCATTAGGGGCAATATCGTCTTTTAACGATTTCTCGAACTTCCCAAATATGCAAACATTCTATTGAGCATGTAAATGACATCGTAATTATTTTATAGAGCAGGTTTTGACACTTTGTATGATATGAATGATATGCTATGTGATTGTTATGTTTGATGATGCCTTGCATGGCCTTAGTGAGGTGGAAGCAAAGCACCAAAGAAAAAGGTCAAAGTACCTAATTAAAGTGAAGGTTGGAGTACCCTAAACACACATTTAGCCTATATATGGTTAATAACACTATTGGAGCTATGTGCACGATGATGAAAGTTAAGTACGCATTTTGCTATGAAATTACAAATTATGTATGTAATGTTTATGTGTGTTTTAATGGGTAAAACTCCATTGTTTTAAGGTTTATATAATGTTTATGCATGTTTGATGGATACGACCCAATTGTTTAAGGTTTATGTATTGAAGTAGTGAACTAAGAAAGGCAAATGGCAGTTAAGGCTATAAGTGCAAAAGATTGATAGAAGAAAGGCTTGGACAAAGTTGAAATGGATACATATGTGTAAGATCCTGCACATTAGACTGAGGTATCGAGATAGGTTAGGTAAGATTTAAAAAGCCTTTTAGGAAGCCTACTTATTTACTCTCTTAACACTTCATAGTCCATTGTTTGAATTTGTATATAAGTTATGAGCTTGGTAGGAAACCGAAACCTATGATTAACATTGATATGTGAGTTCAAGTAAAGTATGTATATTTTTATGGGTGGAACCCAAATGCATCACGGATTTGTATAGGATAAATGTGCATGTTTTTAAGAAAATGATCATGGTTTACAAAGTTTATAGAGTTGTTACTTGTTCCCCTCTTTATCCCTCACTGAGTAATTGTACTCATGTTTTTAAACTCTCATGTGTTGTAGATTCGAAGTTACTTGAGATATTGACACGCGAGGGATTCGTGTGCATAACATGGTGGACTTAATGACCAAGGCATTCAACAATACCTTCCGCACTTAAAAGTCATTCTACTAGTAGTCAATTGTTAGTTATGTTATGTGATTGGCCATATGGCCTTGTATGTACAAATGTATGTTGGTTATAGGACATTAATGAATTGTCCAGTATACGTGGATGTAGCTACATGTTGGCAAATAATATATAAGTGGTATAGTCCATGTATGAGTACATGGTGCATGTTATGGCATAAAGTTGTGCCTTATATAAATGCCTAGTGTTAGGTAATACGGCCTTAGGGTGGCAAATGAAAGAAATATATATGAAATGCTTATTTTAAGTAGCATCCGATGTTTTGCACAATGTAGTGCTTTGTGCATATAAGTAAAGAGATTATGTCAAGCCCAGCCTTATAATATACTTGCCATGTCATTCATGTATTTGACAACATGCTTACATACTTGAATACCTCGAAAAAATCATCAACAGTCGGTAGTGTACCTAGTGGTACAACTAAGTTGATTTAAGCCTTGAACTAGTTCAAATAGAGATTTTAAGATGCGATTGAGAGTCATTGAATCTTAGAATGACCTAATATGGTGATTCGGAGTTCGGGGATTGATTTAGAGTCAATTTGGAATTTTCATAACGTAGGGGTAAAATGGTCATTTTGCCACCCGAAGGCAAAATTGGAATGGTGGATGAAATTTTGATCAAGTTCTACTATTTGGAACATAATTTGAGCTTGAGAAGTGAAAATTTTTAATTTTGACATTTTTCGAGTATAAAGGCAAAATGGTCATTTTACGTGACCATGGGGACGTAATTGGAATTTTACACCACCATACACTTTTCCAGCCCATGGACTTCATCCATCATCATTTTGACCCATGGATAATCATGTGGTGGTGGGAGAATGCTTAATGGTTAAGTGTTACACATGGGCCAATTATATGGTGACACATGGTAAGTTTTTATCTTTTTATAATTTTCCATATAAAACCAACTTAAGCCTTAGCCATATTCACTCTTCATGGTTGGCCAAACCAAGAGAAAAGGGAAAAGAAAAGAGTAAAACCCTAGCTAAGAAAATTCAAGGGAAAATTGGTGGATTTCAAGGAATTAAGCAAGTAAAGGTAAAATTTCTTAATTCTAGCTTGTGATCTACCTTTCCTATGCATTATTTTTCATTTTCCATGGTTGAGAACCAAGTTTGCATGAAGATATTCTTGCTGGCCGAACCTAGAGGAAAGAGATTGGATAATGGACTTTGATGAATTTCATGGTATTTAGGTATTTTTAGTTGTTTTATGATGTAAGGTGTAAAAATCAAGCATGAAAAACCACATATTATTCATGAACCCTCCATAGCTGAATTTTCAAAGAGAAAATGTTGAGGAAGATTTTGCTATAATTTGTGTTATCTAACTTGTATTTGATGATTTGGAGTATTGGAAGTGGAATGAGTTTATTTGGAGTTGAATTGGATGTATTGGCCAATTAACCGGGGTATAAATCGAATTAGGCCAATACCATTTTATTTTGATACACAATTAGGCCTACGTAGAACACCGTATTTAAATGTTTATCCGAGTATTTCGCATCCCATTTCATACATTCATATAGAGCCTAAATTAGTTTTATAACGGTTTAGCACAAATATAGTAAATTGCTTGTTGTACATTATGTCTAGGTGGTGAATCTTTCGATAGGAGTAAAGAGATTGTACTCGAAAACCGGACTAGGAGTACATCAACTCATGAAATTTGTGAGTAACCTTATTATTGTCTTAATTATCTAAAGTAGTTTTCATTCTCCTTTGTGATTTTATAGAAAAATGAGTTTAAATGGTAAATCCTTATGTTTTATAAGTAAAATGTGATTAAATGAAATGAGTTTTATAAATCATTTTAAAATTGAATGATGATTTTAGAAATTGAGTAATTAGAGACTGTTTGCTTGTGTTGTGAATTTATGGTTTGAATTGAATGGCTTATGGCAATATTGGCATGAATGGCTAAATTGGAAATTGTGTTGAAATTATATGAACTGTTTGTTTTGACTTGATAGGCTGGGTAGTAATGTAATTGCCATGTTATGCTGCTGAAATTGTTATTGATATGGTGGGTTAATTAATTAGTCACTACAGTGTCGGATTCCGTGGACCAGCCTATTAGAGGGGCACGGTAACCCGGTTATATCTTACCTTGGTAGAGAGGCGCGGAGGGTATCTCCTGAGGTGAGGTCTAAGTTCACTTCACGCCGAACCACCACGTGAGGGTGAAATCAACCAACGTCAAGGAACGACTATGTTATAAACGTAAAAAAGAAAAAAAGTTTTATGCGTATATGACTTTTTAACAGCCTTAGTGGACTCGGTTGGATGCCACTGATCATGGTGTCAACGAGAATGAGTTTTGGCATGAGCCAAATTTTTAAGAAAATTCATAAGCCATGTTGATTATTTTAATGAAATGAATTTATTTACTTAGTTGAAATGAGTTTGAAATGTTATAAATCATACTACAATGAGTTATTTTAAGTTGTCTCCATTTACTCGACTTTAGATATTTTAGATGATATTTGTTTACTCACTGAGTTTATAAAAACTCACCCATTTTCTTTCCACATATTTCAAACTCTGAGTTATCTGTAGATAGCAGACTTTGTCGAGGGTTGCGTGTGGACTTGCACCCTTTGAGATAATAAGTCTACAATCTCATTCACTTTTGTCATCCGGGGACCCACATGTCATTGTAAATTAAATTATATACTCTGGTTATCTGTGTTACTATATATATGAATTTATTTTATTCTTACGCTGTAAAAATTATTTACGTAGCATTCTATAAAATTTGTTTTATGAGAAAATGGAATATTTTATTCAATATTTTTATTTTATTCTATTAGCTACAATTTCACTCTAAATGAATGTTTTAAACATTAAAACTTATTTTTAGTTATGAAATATGTATTTTTCCCTATGTATTATATTTTTAACAGATTTCAAAAATTTTGAGAAAAATGACCAAAATACCTCTGTGTAGTAAAAATTTCTTTTTGACTGTTTTTGACTTGAAAATGGTCCATATCCCTTTAAAACATGATTTTAGTAACTATTACTCACAGAGGAAGTGGAAAAATTGATGTTAAAGCCTTGCGAGATCTTGGTTGTCGTTCCAAGTAATGAATGTCTACCGAGGCTTCGCGGCAGTTGTCAAGGGCTTGAAGGGAGTACCAGGTCGTGACAAATTATAATGTTGAGTATGGCTTATGTGATAGTAATGCATGTTCAAATGATGGACTAAGTGATTATGAAAGATAATGAGGCTTACGTGGGCTTGGTGGATTACCTCCATTTGGTCTTAGTGTCGGTCATGGCCTAGGACAAAGGCATGACAACACCTATCCTTTCCTCACTGCTTTTAACTATGTTAAAATCATCACCAAGAACCCATAGGACATTTTATGAACTCAATTTGACAATCAGTTCCTTCCACAACCTCATTTTTTTCTCATCCCTATTTAGAACGTATATATTACCCACCCTACATTTAAAATTTTAATCCTTAATGTTACCAATCATTAAAATGAGCCTACTATCAATGAGAAAGCTATTTAAATAGAAAAAAAAAATCTTCCTTTGTTGTATCAATAGAATTGAAAACCAACCATTTAACGTTACCATTACCTCATAACTTGTCCACTTCACCTTATTGAAAATCTTTCTTTTTTGTTTCTTGAAGCATTAAAAGGTTCGAATTATGCTGAAGTATAAAATTTCATACTACCCTTTTCTTCTCTAGTCTTCTTACCCCCCTGACATTCCAAGAAATGTAATTCATAAGTAAATTAAGAAAACTTAAGACACATGGACTAACCTCAGTTAGGGTGATCCCCTCCCCTTTGAGGTGGCTTTTGCTCCATGTGTACATATGTTGTGATCATGAATTCTTTTTCATTATCATAAACTAGGCTAAGCTGCTTTCCCATATTAAAAGTAATATCAGCTTCTTTCATCAACTAAGAATTTCTTTGAGTAATATCAATGTCTGACAAAGAATTGTTGGAATAACCTGTACCTTGGTATTTGTCCCCATCAAGAATTTCTCGAACCTTTCTCTTGATTTTTCTTCTTTTCTGGGCTTTAACTTGATGAATACATAGTTGATGCCCTTCATAATTAGCAATACCTTATGATGATGATCTTTTTTGGTGCACAACCAAGTTCCTTGTCACATTAAGAGGCATTAACTCTTTATCATTATGAAATAGGGTATTTTTATACTAATACATTAGGTTGCGTGAGATTTGATGGCCTTTTTCTAACACTAATTATTCCATTTAAGCCCAATTCACTCTTAGTCCTTCAACAAGTTCATCAAAGGATAATCTGTCTTCGACCCATATTTGAGGTTGATGGTTGAATTACTAAATAAAATCTTGAGTTGAATTAGGGGTGAGTACAATTCAGTTTGCTTGGTTTTCGGTTCAATTTTGATGAAAACTAACCAAAAAAATTTGCTCTTTAAACCCACTGAACTGAACCAAGTAAGAGGTTGGTTTTAGTTGGTTTAAACTGACCTTGGTTCAGTCGGTCTTTGGTCAACTTTTGGGGTTTGGGCCTTAATTATTTTAAGTGGGCTGACTTGGGGTTTTTTTGCGTAACCTTTTGTAAATGGCCTTTTTTGTGTATAACTTGGGCTTTTTTATGTAAGTCCTTATAAATAGCTATTTTGGGTCCATTTATTTATATGCAACCCTTTGGACCTATTTATTTCTTTTAAATAGCTAATAAAATTAATTTTCATGCAATAAATAAGCATTAATCTTTATATAATAAATAAACATTAGTTTCAAAAGTTCTATAAGTTTAAGCCAATTAATTAAATATGAGCACAAAGAAATTAATATTAATATTCATACAATAAATAAACAAAGAAGAGATATCCTTCATAATTTTAATTTTGAATTAAAAGCTATACAACCCAAAGTTCCACAACATAAGTCACTAAATTTCAAAAGATGGACCTCCAACTCCAATTCAACAATTTTGTAAAACATACTCCTAAAAAAATTAAAAGCAAATATATAATTAGTGTAAATTATTGTGGTAAAATAATCTAAATGAATTATAAATGTAATGTAAATATTGCATAATAGCTAATGATAACATTACTTGAAAAGTGCAAATAGCCAATAGAAATAACATGTTAGTCCAACTCAAGCTCAGACATAGCTATTGTCTCCAATGCAATATTAGCCAAATCTAAAAAGACAAAATAACAAATATCGTAAATTGATCTTTAAACATATACAATATTTGACAAATCTAATAAATTAAATAACAAATAAAACTATAAAATAATTATCAAAATCAAGTTTATCGAACTCGTCCAAATCATCCTCAATCAAATCTAGATCATCATGTGCCAATCCATGTACCCAATCCTAAGCACAAATAAGTACTTGCACAACCTTAAGAGTTAAAGAATTCCTACATGCATCAAGCACATGTCCACCTAAACTAAAAGTGAATTTTGAAGCAACCATTGATACGGGAACAACCAAAACAACACGAGCAATAACGACAAGTATAGGAAACCTAAACTGATTAAGTTTCCACCACATGAGAACATTAAACTCATCATCATCGAAGCCCTCATCATCCATAAGCTCAGATAAATATTTTTCTAATTCTGATTTCAGCTCTTTTGACTTAGTGTTTAACTAGTGCCTCTTGAACCTATCCAACTTTTTTTAGTACGTTTTGTGTCCTTGCCAATTAAAGTTGAAGCAATACTATCAACTACCACTAGTGCCTTATCCCATGGATGTCTTACATTCTTGCCCACTTTCACCAACATGAGATGAAGGTTATAACATATTTCTGTAACAAGGAAACAACTCTTCCATTGTTTGTGTCACCAAAGAAAACATCATTGAAGCTTATGCATGAGGATACATTTTTAACAAAGTGAATTCAAAATAAGAAGGCTTTTTCCTCTGATCAAGTATAGCAGCAATGAACAACACCAAATTCATTTTATCCACATTCCCCCAATACTTGTCAAATTTCTCTTTCATCTTAATTGTCATAAATCAACATTATCACCATTTTGCCATTCATTCAAAGTGGTATACATATCAGAAATGGAATCTAAAAAAGAATTAGTAGTTATGTAAGATGTGCTTGAAACACTCAAGGTTAAATCATAAAATTATTTTAAGAAATAAGAAATCCTCCTAACTTTTGCTCAATCTCTGTCATTAAGCACCCTACTCCCAGCCTTATTAGCTCAGATATGTACCTATTATCACATAACTCAAATGATGTAAAAGCCCTTTAAATTTCAAAGTTGTATCCAACATAAAAAAAAGTAGAATTCCATGTGGTGTTCACATCCAAACACAATAAACAGTTGCTCTCAACTCTTACATTAACAACACACTCCTTAAACTTGGTTAATCTAATACGGAATTGTGTAACATATCTCATTGCCTCTCTAGCACGAGCAATTGAGGTATTGATATCTTTCAATCCAGTAGGCACCACAAGACTAATAGTATGAGCAATGCATCTCACATGAAAAAATTTACCTCTTAAAATACTAGTTTTAGCAACATTAAATTTTTTCTTCCAATGTCCTATTGCAACATCATTTAAACTAGTCTTATCAATAGTGATAGAAAAAATCTTATGGATCCCTCAATCAAGCAAACATTTACTAATTACCTTCCCAATGGCCTCATCTTTTTAACTAGTAATTAGACAAAAGTTCAAAATCCTTTTTTCCAACTTTTAATCATTATCAATAAAATGGGCAGTTAGACACATGTAATTAATTCTTTGTACCGAAGTCCATGTATTAGTGGTGAGACAGATTCTATCAGGAGATAATCTTAACAATATTCTTATCTGAGTTTTTTCATTAGTATAAATTTTATAACAATCCCTAGCAATAGTCCATTATGACGGTGTATGAAATTGAGGACATGCTTTGTTTATGTGTTTCCTATATCCTGGATTTTTCACAAACTTAAAAGGTAATTCATCTAAAATGATAATCTCTGCTAAACTCCTTATAATTGCCTTTTGATCAAACTTCCAACTACCTAACCCATCTCTTCCCGAAGTAAAAACTAATTCCATTTGCTTGTTTTGTTCACTATCACGAACCAATTTCAACTTTAGACAAACTTTAATATGATTATTCAATGAAGATGTTCCATTTTTCTTTTTGGTATCAACACACAATTCTTTACCACGATCAGTACATTTAGCCTTTTTATTACCTTGCTTGTCAACAAATTAGGTGAAGTGATCTCGCACAACCAATGTAGATTGAGGTGGTTCCTTTTGCTTTCGCACTTTATTTACAATTTCACATGTTTTGTTGGCTTTAGTAGAACTAGCAGTAACATGAGGTGTAGATGTTGATGGTGTAGATGTTGGCGTTGGTGTCTCACTAGTTGCCAAAGTTGTTTACTCATTAGTTGACATCTACCAAAAAAAAAAATTAATACCAAAATATTAATTCTAATCATTAATTCTAGCATATTGCCAATCATTTTAATTGAAAAGCCAAACAATAATTCCCAAACATAATTCTTAAAATTTAATTCTACCATATTGCTAATCATTTAAATTATTTATCCAAACAATAATTTTAAACATTAATTCCCATACATAATTCTTAATGTTTAATTATAGCATATTGCACAAATCATTTTAATTGATTATCCAAACTATAATTCTAAACATTCAGCTCTTTGAAATGTTTAATGTCAACCAATGTTAAAGTAATCTATGGGTAAGAAAAAAAAATTCCCAAAATTTAAAATCTAAACATATGATTTTTTTTTCTAATCCTTTAGAATTATTTTTGTTTGCACTGATATTATTTTTTTAAAGTAAAAAAACAATAATTAATACTTATAATTTGAGGCATATTTCTCATCTCGCATGAGTTTTAACCAAAAAAGTGATACTCATAATCTTTCAACCCCTATCTCTCTTGCTATATTCACAAAGCCAACAATCAAGAAAAAATATCAAATATATTTTTCATTTTTCATTGGGTTTACCTTGCTGCCTAAAAAGGTAGGAATTAGTGGTTGGTAGTAGTATGGAGTGACATCGACAACGAAAAATGGAAGGGTTGGTTTGCTGAATGGGTGTGGCGGTGAGTTAATAAGGAGAATTAAGGTTTTAGGGAAGGGGAGATTGCAGATTGAAGGATTTTATAAGGGGGTTGGTTGACTGGGTTATTTAAAGGAGGTTAATGAAGGGTAGGATAAACATTTAAACCCCATCAAAATAAAATCTAATTAGTTGTTCAATCTATTCAGGGGGAAGTCCCCCCTAATGATCAAATCGATCGATCAAAGAGGCTGATCATTACAATCGATGATTGTGAAAACAACCTTTAAGCCGAACCATCGATTGCTTAATTGCAACTGACCACTACTCACCCAAAGGTTGAATCATCGAGGATTCCCTTGACCCAATCTCGCACAATACATTTGGGCTTTATCCAACAAGGGGAATTCCTACTAGTGGATCCTATATCATTACTTGTGCTTTTGTCACCCCAATAGATTGAAGTTGTGTGGACTCTTAATAATAGCCTCAAGTTTCACTTTTTCCCCTTTTCAATTTGCATAACTTCAACTTTTCCTCTACCTTTATTTTTAATTTTCCCTTCTTTAGTCAGATGCGTACTTTCTGTCACATTCCATATGTCCTTATTTAACTTGCTCTCACCCACCAATGCAGCAGATCTATCTTTTTTCAAAAATTGTTATGCAAAGACTTTTTTGCCCTATTACTTCCTCTTCCTTGATACGAGTTCCTTTAGCAACCACTATATTGCCTTTGCTACCATCCCTCTCTTGTGCCTCATTTTTACTTGTTACTCGAACTTCTTTCATGACTTTAAGTATAATTGGCTTGCCATTAATAGATACTTGTAAGGATTTTGAAATATCTTAGCAAGTTGTCCCCTTAATCAAAAGTTTAGCATAACCGAATCTCTCCATTTTAGTAGTAGGACTATCAATTCTTAAAAACAAACACAATTTATCTCTAATCTTTCTAAAAAGGGACTTTTGCCAATAATGAAAAAGGACATTATGATCTTGACCCACTAATATTGATAATCTTCACCATAGACATTGAAATATGGTTGGACAGATTCAAACCAACAAGAGAACCACTCAGTTTGGTTTTTCAAGCTATTTTCCACCACCTTCTAAGTATCAAAAGCTAAAAGCGTTGTTTTATCACCCATAGGCTTAACTGAGGCTTGAATACCCAACTTAGATAAGTTCAATTGGACTTCTTTAGAGCCCATGGAGCCTTTAAGAATACACACGTCACTAACAAACAACCGTTTAAATCTACATTTAGATAAGGTCATAGAGATAACCTTACCCATTCCATTCTCCTCATCATTAGTAAAATTGTATGCTGATCTGACCCCTGTTTGAAGTACTTCATTATATAACCTCTCATTTCTTCTTTTTGAAGAATTTCCCTTAAAAATAACCTTAGATTTGCCTTTTTTCATTAACTGGGAAAGTAATTTTCCATTTCTTAGCCTTCCACTTGAAAGCTATTTTTTTTTACCACGATCTTGAGTCCATCGATTAGCCTTTAATTGCCTAAAATAGTTGCATTTCTTAACTCTTCTTTGCAAAAGCATATGTGCTTCTTTTCCTTTCAAAGTTATCACCTCTTTTGGTAATGACAATGTCCATAACACGACCATATTCCTCAAAGATTTCCCTTAATATTGGCCATGAGGTTTAAAGACTCACATAGTTGACAAATGTCGTGAACAGTTTGCTTCTCCAGTCATTCAGCATCTAGCCCATTGTCAAAATATTAATGTTAAAAATGTTAATTGCTCTATTGGAAATATACATGCTGGAAATTGTGATGCTACCGTAAATGTTGATGATGATGTAAATATTGATGTCGTCGAAAATTGTGATGTTGATGTAAATGTTAATGTTATTATAAATGGTATTGGTAAAGGGAAGAATTTTAGTTTAGGGAGAGGTAGAAGTAAAGGCAAAGGCAGAGGTAGAGTTAGTTCAAGTAGTTTTAGTGGTAGAGGTTCAACTATTGTTAATGGTGCTAATGTAAATAGTGGTATAGGTAGAGGGTTTATTGATCTCAGTGCTAATACTTTAGCTATTTCTAGGGGTTTAGGCAATTTCGGTTCAAGTTCTAATGTGAATATAAGTAGTGATTCAAAGGAAACTAATGTGGAAGAAAGAATTGATATCTCTAGTGAGGATATTGATTGGATGCTTGACACTGATAGTTAAGAAAAAAAAATTAGTCAAAAGGCAATTGTAACTACCCCTCTCCGATCGCTACCGGCGTCCGAGACCTCCGGAAGACCCGTTAAGTCTCGAACAAGCCTATCTAGAATTATACGATCACTATTTCATATTAAATGCATAAATATTATACTTTCATATCATGGATTGAAACATACATATACTTATTTATTCAAGCTCTCAAGCATTTAATCACAAGTTTATACATTAAAATTCTCAATATCCAATTATTTACTTATAAGAAAATCAATACTCTTCATAACTTAATAAATAAATTACTACAACTCGACTTCTAACAGCGGAGCGACTCGAGATAAAATGCTAGGAGATGCCTTTACCTATCCTCGGTGGACCGAACGCTCCGATGACTACATGCTAGGCTGATCCCTATCTGCAAAAGGGGAAATAAGAGAGGTGTGAGTCTCACAGACTCAGTGATCATCAGCTCAACGAGTAAGATGTAGATGGAAAACAAGCAAACAGCAGATCAGTTGAATATAAAAATGCAAGATTTTAAAAAGTAATTTATTTCAAATGGGGGTTTGTGCCTTATATAAAAATCGAGAATTTCTTATACATTGTAATCACTTCCAGTGATAAATCATCCAAGGTGGATAAAATTTTTCGCATCAAAATACGTAACAATAATTTTTGAATCAAATCAATAAAATTGAGCAAGCTCCTGCGAAACCAAACATTAATCGGGTGTATACATTATTCACAAATCACCTCGCACATGAGGGTAAAATTCATATAACTGCAAAACCAAGGGAGCTGTGAAAAACCATTTAATTCCATTTTCACCATGCAAAGAAATATGATTCATAACTTTAAAACTCATTTCGAGCCATATAAAACAATTACATTTTGTCAAAATTAATCAACAAGGCTTATGACTCTTTTAAAAACTTGGCTCGTGCCAAAAATTTATATTCAGTGATACCTTGCGTCGGGGCATCCAACCGAATCCGCCAAGGCTATTAGAACGACATATACACATAAAATATATTTTTACATTTAAAAACATAGCCGTTCCTTGGCGTTAGCTAAGTCTCACCTTCACGTGGTGGTTCGGCGTGAAGTGAAATCAAACTATACCTCATGAGTTACCCTCCGCTCCTTTATACCGAAGTAAGATATAACTGAGTTTATCGTGCCCCTCTACTAGGCTGGTCCACGAAACCCGTCACTGCAGTGAACTAATCACTTAACCCACCATATCAATAAAATTTTAGTAGCATGGCATGACTAATATTATTTTACCCAGTGTATCAAAGTAAAAACAAACCGTTCATATAATCCATATAAATACAATTCCAATCATCCATGCCCTTACATTGTCATAAGCCATCTGTTTAAACCCCATATATATATAACACAAATATGTATTCTCCGCTTACTCTTGAATCTCTTGGTTAAATAAAATTACTTTTAAAGGAATCCAAATTTGATTTTCAAGGGGATATTTTAAATCCGTCTCAAAACATCGATCCCCGTATCACGTTAAAACTCTCTTTTCGTACAATGTTCATTATAAATATTTGCATGATATTTTTATATCAAAGTAGCATGGTGAATATATAATAAATTTCATGAATGCACATGACACAAACAATAAGGCACATTTTTCTTTGATGTAGATCATTTCGAAAAGCTTGTTTCTCAGTTTAAAACACTTTACGTATAATTTATATATATATATATTCCAAATGATTTCTAAAATTCATTTGCATTCACAATTCCTTAAAATTCTATTAACGCATGTTTTTCACAATTGTACGCATTCGATAAATCATATGTAAATATGTATATATCTATAGATAATATGAAAATTTTAAAATTGACACCCCTTACTCACCTCGAAATAGCTGGATATTACATCGCTATTTTCTATTTGTCAGTCGCTCGTCAATTCCTCTAACACGCCACTATAATGCACTATTGTCAATTAAGCACTTTTAATTTCCACATTTATTTTTCTCTTTTGGACTTTTCTTTTCCTACTGGCCATTGGGCCTTTTCTATTTCTTCTTATTTGGGCTAAGCCCATTTATTTCTTATTGGGCCATGCCCACTTATTTTTTATTTGCTATTGGGCCATGCCCATCTTTTTTTTTCTATTATTTCATTTTCTTTTTTTTTTCTTTCTTTTTCTCTCTTCCATGTTTCTTCCTTTTCTTCTCGACTTGGCAAATTTTTCTCTCTTTTTTAGCTGACAGTTCCAGCTCTTTCTTCTTCGAAAATTTGGCAGCACCAAGTGCCTTTCCTCTTTCAACAACCGGTCACCAAAGCTGCCTCTTTTCTTGCACAAATCGACAGCCAAAATTAGCTTCCTTCCCTCCCTCAAAGTGCAGCAAAATCAAAAGATTTTCAACTCCAAAACCAGCAGCAAAACCTCAACAATTTCAACCACAAAATCTTCAAAATTTTCAGCAACTAACCTAAAAAATTTTCAGCTTTTCCTTCCTCCAAAAATTACAGCAAAAGCTTTCTTTTTTCCTTTTTCAAAATGCAACAAAATCGCTCCATAAATGAGCATAATTTTCATTTCTTTTCTCTTCCCCTCCCACGGTTTCTTCTCTCCTTTTTCTCCTTTTCTTTTTCTTGGCCCTTTTCCACCATCCTTATCCTTCTTCCTTTCTTTATTCTTTTTTCTTCTTATTCTTTTGATCGACTACCCTTCTAGATTTTTCTCTTTCTTCTTTTCTTTGCTTTTGTGGCCAGCCCCATCCATCATTTCTTTTCCTTTGTTTTCTTTCCTTTTGTCTTCATTCCTTTCTTTGCTTAATTGTGTGACCGGCCCCCCATTTCCTTTATTTGTTGACTAATTCAACTAAACTAAAAATATTGGTTGTTTGACTTTTCTTCTCACTTGGTTTATGTGACTAAAAAATCACATGGTAAAATCTTAAAACGTGTTCCATCATTTTTCATTTCTTCATTTTATACATTATTTTTATTCAATATTTTATTTAATCATGTTTTGACCACTCAAATCACATGTATATTTCACCTTTTCACATAATTTAGCCTTCATTGACTAATAAATTCTCATGTAACTCCAAATATTAAAATTTGCATATAAGTCCTCAAACTTTTCTTTATTTACTGTGTGCCCCTCCAATATTTCATCTTTTATAATTTGGTCCTTCCAACGTTTATTAAATTTCAATTTACTTATATCTTTCTTCCTTTCCACGTATACAATCAAAATATTGAGATCGCATTTCAACGCGATGTCACAATAATATTTAAATATTTACTTACCGCGTTAACTCAATTTATTAAAATTGCACTGTACTATACAATTGTCGTCATATTCCTCCAAAATTCTTCTTTACTTCTTCTCCTCCACTTAAATTAGTCATATTTCATTTTTCATGACTAATTTCGATAACAAATAAAATATTAATATTTTAATATTATTTTATTGAATAAAATATTATTTTATTTCAAAAATTTTCACCTGCCTTCTTTGGTCTCAAAAAACATTATTATATCTTGGTTTACTTCCAAATCATCTTTTAGCTTACTAATTCATCTTCGACGAAAATATTATTATTTACTTATTATTTCTACGCATACGAAACATTTTATTCTTGAGTGTTCATTTCATCCTTTGTCGTTCTTTAGCATGCCAATTACATCAAATGATCATTCGTTTGATCAATAAGGTCTTATTTGTGTCTAACGAGGATACGAGATATTACAGCAATGGTAAGGAGAATGTCGAGGATTGGGTTGTAGATAGTGATGTTGATGGTTTCTCTAATCTTAAAAGTGATATTGAGGAGGGTAATCAAGCAAGTTTTGAGTCTAATATTGAGGGTAAAGTTATTGATAAGTCTAGGGTATGCATTCCTTATGCACTTGATGAGTGTGGAAAAGTGAGGTTAGTCGAGAATTTGTTGTTTAACAAAATTAGTCAATTTAGGAATTAACCCATCTTACAATTGAAGTTTAGAACAATCTCTGAAAAACGCTCTCAACTTCTTTTATCTGCCACCCTTCCCCCACTTCCAAGGGATGGATGTCGGCAGGCCGCCGGAGCCCTCCAACACCCCCCTATAGTGGTTCCAACCCCCCTATCCAACCAGCTACCTCCCAACAACAACCAGCCGCCACTCCACCACAATCTCCCACAACCTATTCCAGTAGGAAACCCACAGCCACTATCTCCCAAAGCTCTCAAAAAATCATTCTTGACTGTAGCAGCAGGAGAAAAACCTCCAGTTATACCGACATCAAGAGATCAAAGTGTGTATATGGACAGACCAGCAGCCATGTTTTTTGAGGATGAGATCTAGATTTTGGCCCGTCCTTTCTCTCACTCCCTGGTGGGAAAGTTCAACCGCATGCCTAAACTGCAAGATATCCGCCAAGCTTTCAGAGGAATGGGTTTGTCAGGTGCCTATGAGATTCGTTGGATGGACTACAAGCATGTTCTGATTCACTGCTCGAATGAACAAGATTTCAATCGTATTTGGGTCAAACAACAATGGTTCATTGCTACCCAGAAAATGAGAGTATTCAAGTGGACACCAGAATTTGAAGCGGAGAAAGAATCAGCCTTAGTACCGGTTTGGATTTCCTTCCCTAATCTAAAGGCTCATTTGTATGAAAAGTCTGCGTTGATATTGATTGCCAAAACAGTTGGGAGGCCTTTGTACGTTGATAAGGCAATAACAAACGGATCTCAGCCCAGTGTTGCAAGCGTTTGTGTGGAATTTGATTGTAAAAAGCAGCCTATTGAAGAGATTTGGATAGTGATACGGAATAGAGAAACGGGAGCTGTTTCGGGGGGCTATGCTCAATGAGTAGAATTTGGAAGGATGCCAGATTATTGTGACCATTGCTGTCACGTAGGTCATAGAGAAACAGACTGCATTGTGCTAGGGAATAAACCAAAGCAAGTGGGATCGGGTCATTCGCATCTACAGGGCAAGGAGAAGTCGATAAGGGAGGAAGAAGCTATGGGTAAATTTCCAGAAAAAGAAAAAAATCTGGAAAAAGAAAAAAAAACAGAAGATAGAGGAACTAGTGAAACTAGTTCAGCATTGGCAAATAGTAAAAACAGGAACCAATAGGGCCAAAGAGTCGTAGACTAGGGCCATGGTGTCAAACACGGGTCCTAAAAATGTCAACCTTCCAGTTTCAAACAGCTTTTATCTAATATCTGGTGAGGAAGAAGAGCTACAAGTTCAAGCGGAAGAGCAGGGGCAAATAGAAAGCAGGAATAAGGAAAAATCCTTGAGTCAACCGAGTAAGGAAGGTGTGAGTCGAGAAAGACCAGGGAAAGAGTTAACGGAGAAGGAAGATGATTCGAAAAAGGTCGAAGATAATCTACAAAACAATGGAGAGCGACCTGGTGCAATAGAAAATATGACGGAAAGGCCCGCACAGCAGACAACATCGGGGCAGATGCATTGGAAAAGAAGCCTGAAGGCAATAAAATCATGGGACCCTAAGGCGTTGGAAAATGCGAGGAAGGAAGACGTGCAAGAAATGGGGCAGAAAATAGCAAAAAAAAGAACAGTGACTTTTTTGCCGGCGTCGGACTCGGATAATCCTTCAGCCACCAGTCACGAGCGGTCCGAAAGACAGCGAGAGGGGCAGACCCAGACCCAACCAAGGAACGAAGCAAAGGAAAAGCACATAGAGCAGTTTCACGAAAATAGAAAAAAAGAAAAGCATGCAATGAAACGTAGGAATTCAGGTGGCAGCCAAAATACCGAAAATAAAAATAGTCAAAGCAAAAGGACAGAAGGGATGGCAGAACACAGTCTGCAGGAAACATGCAAACAACGCCCAGAAAATTTTTCTTTAGCCCAAAACCCCGTGGACATCATGCCAGTGCTTGCGGATACCAAAGGAAATGTAGAAAAGCTGCATGAATATGGGACGAGAGAGAGACACGTAGCAGTGAGAGCAACAGACGACAGGTCGGAGGGACAAAGAGAGGGAATGGCCCAGACATTACCAGATTTCGAAGCAAGGGAGGGGAATGGAGAGAAATTGCATGAAAATGGAATGAAAGAGAGCCATGCAGCAAGATGTGGGATTTCGGTCAAGGCTCGAAAGAACAAAAATAAAAAGAATCAAAGGGAACAGGCGAAAAAGTTGGCATCCCCCAACCTGCAAGATGCAAACAAACAATGCCCAGTAGGAGAAAGGCATGTCACATGTCAAAGGGCCCACTCAAAAAAAAGCTCTTATGAAAGAGAAAAGTTACAGACAGCGCATGCAATGAGGGATGGAACATTGGCGCTTGAATGTGGCAGACGGGCGAGGGACTTTAACCAAGAGAGTTTGACCCTAGCACCTAACTCGATTGATGTTGATGGCACAATGACACCAGCGAGAGTACGCATAGCTCCATGTCCCATCAACCTCTCGCACAATCAAAGGAGCCTCACATGCAAAGCCACGAATGAAGGGGACACGATATTACCAGCCTCTGCAGGTGGAACGGATGAAATTCAAAAAATTGTTTGAGCATGCAAGCAAATGCAGGTCACGGGGGAACAAATGAAAATTTAAAAAATTATTTTAACATGCCTCTAGTACAGACAGATACTCCTTTGCAGGGGAACGACAGAAAAATGATAGAAAAAGAGCCAACATAGTTTGAGACAAATGATGAGACGGTGGAGCAAATTTCCTCACACGCATATGCAAGAACAAATTTAAAAAATTATTTTTCCAAGGAGCCAACTGACTTTTTGCATAGGGAGGACAAACAAAGGTCAGATAGTTGTTCAGAAGGTAAAAATACGTCAAAAGACTAAAATATGTCAATGGATAATTTGAAAGGTAGTGGAGAACACAACCCAATGGGACAGATTACAAGTCAAACCAAGAGCTCAGGTGAAAACAAGCAAGCCACGTGCCCACAAGAAAGGATGGCAAGCCGAATAGAAAACCTTCCCACACAAAGATCTGCATCGGGTAAGTGCACGTATAAACAAGAACTAAATAATGCTCCCTTGGTTTCAAGAACTAATTCCACAAAATTAGAAGTTCATCAAAGAGAGCGGCAAATAAGACACTACAACTACAATTGGTAAAATTCTCCAATTAGTATTTGAAGAAGCAGTGGATATAGGGGAAAATGATGAGATCTCTGATGATGATTTCATCTCGGTGAGTTATGCAGCTAGAATACAGTCATGATCAACGCACTAGTTTATAATGTGAGAGGTATTTCTAGTACTGTTATCCAGAGAAGAATTAAGAAATTACAGTTAATGTATAAAATAAAAATCTTAGTGATTTGGGAACCCATGGTTGATGCCTCTAAAGCTGATTTCATCAGAAGAAAATTGGATTTTGAAAAGTCTTTGAAAACTGCTCCCAGAAGATATGGTTGTTTCATTCTTTTGACTTGAATTGTGAAGTGTTGTTGGACCATGTACAATGTTAACATGTGAAGTCAACTATGCCATGGATGGAAGTCTCGCTGCTTGCATCCTTCATTTATGTAAAATGCATCAAGTCAGAGAGACTAGTACTTTGGGATTGCTTGAAGAGCTTAGCAAGTAATATTCATACATCGTGGATAGTTGGGGGTGACTTTAATGACATTTTACACAGTAAAGAGCAGTTAAATGGAGCTGCACCATATGGAGGTTCTATGGAAGATTTTGCCACTACCTTACTGGATTATGGTTTAATGGATGGCGGTTATGAGAGGAACCCATTCACCTAGACCAATAAACGTATATTCCAACGGTTGGACAAGATGGTTTACAATCATCATTGGGTAGAATTTTTTACTTCTACACGTATACAACATCTTAATAGAGACGAGTCAGATCATTGTCCCTTGTTTATCTCCTGTTCTACTAACCAGGATAGAGTTCCTTCATCATTTCAATTTTTGCATCTTGGGTCCTTCACCACGGATTCAAAAACTTTGTGGCTCAGAATTGGAATCTTCCTATAATCGGATCAAGTATACAAGCCTTTTGGGCTAAACAACGAAGGTTGAAACAAGCTCTTAAATGATGGAACAAGGAGATATTTGGAGACATTTTTCACAACTTGAAAGTGGTAGAACAAAGGGCAGCTGATTGTGAATTAGTTTTCCAACAAGAGCAGTCAATTGAGAATCGTGCAGCAATGAATAAAGCTTATGTCCAACTCAACCATTATCTCAGTGCTGAAGAATTATTTTGGAAGCAAAAATTTGATATAAAATGGCTTGTTGAGGTGAGCGTAATACCAAGTTCTTCCACATGCGCGTCAAAAAGAAACAAATCAAAAGCCACATATTTAAAGTTCAGAATTCAAATGGCAGTTGGATTGAGGAACCAGATGCAGTAAAGTCCTTCGCAGTGGATTTCTTTTCTTCCTTCATGAAGAAGGAAATGTGTAACATGGCCAGGTTTGATACTTTATTGATTCCTACTATTGTTTCTGATAATGATAACATGAGTTTATGTGCAACACCTTCTAGAGAAGAACTGAAAGAGGTAGTCCACAATATCGATAAGGATAGTGTTGCTGGCCCGGATGGATTTTCCTCATTCTTTTATCAACAATGCTAGGATATTATCGCTAATGACCTACTAGAGGTAGTAGTTGATTTTTTTCATGGAGCTGACCTTCCAAGGGGAATCACATCCACAACAATAGTCTTGTTGCCCAAGATTCACAACGCCTCACAATGGAGTGATTTTAGACTGATAAGTCTTTGTAATGTCCTAAATAAAATCATTACCAAGATTTTAGCCAGTCGCCTCGCAAGGGTACTTCCGTCCATCATCACAGAGAATCAGGATGGTTTTGTTGCAGGAAGATTGATTAGTGACAATATCCTGTTTGCTCAAGAACTAATTGGCAAGATCGACCGCAAATTAAGGGGAGGAAATATTGCACTCAAACTGGACATGATGAAGGCATATGATCGACTTGAATGGGAATTTCTTTATAGAATTCTACAACAGTTTGGATTCAACTCCCAATGGATTGATATGGTGCGCCGATGCATATCTAATTGTTGGTTCTCTTTGCTAATTAATGGCGAGGCCGTGGGTTATTTCTGATAGGGCGACTCCATTTCCCCTTTATTGTTTATTCTAGCGATGGAATACTTATCTTGCAGATTGAATGCTCTTTTCACTAAATACCATTCCTTGCATTGTCTCTCTGATTGCTCCATGTTAGTTAGCCATTTAGCATTTGCAGATGATATCATTATATTCACTAATGGTGCGAAATCCTCCTTGCAAAAATATTCTTACATTCTTGCAAGAATACGAAGAGATTTCCAAGCAGAGAATTAACCATTCTAACAGTTGCTTCATCACTCACCGAAATGTGGCAAGCTCGCGAAGATAGATCATATCCCAAGTCACTAACTTTGCTCAAAAGTGCTTGCCTATCACATATTTGGGAGTGCCACTTTACAAAGGACCAAAAAAGGTAATGTTTTTTGATGACTTGGTGAATAAAATTCGAGAGCATATTGAAGGATGGGATAATAAAATCTTATCCCCGGGTGGTCGAATAACGTTGTTGCGTAGTGTACTGTCTTCTTTTCCCATTTATCTCTTACAGGTCCTTAAACCCCCTATTTGTGTTGTTGAAAAGATTGACAGAATGTTCAATAATTTCTTGTGGGAAAGTTCAGCAGGTAATAGACATATTCATTGGGGCTCTTAGCATAAAACCACTCTTCTATCTGGTGAGGGTGGACTGGACATTCGAGGCCTAGGTGATGTGTTTAAGGCCTTTAGCATGAAACTTTGGTGAAGGTTAATGTCCTGCAATAGCATTTGGACGCGATTTATGAGAATTAAATACTATGCTGGTAAAATACTGAAGTATGTCTAACCGAAACTTCGTGATTCACAAACATGGAAAAGGATGCTAGACAACTGCCTAGTTACAGAACAACACACTAGGTGGTGAATTGGTAAAGGGGAACTATTTTTTGGCATGATTGTTGGATGGGTGAAGCTCCCTTGGTTGATCAGTTTCCATTATATATTTCATCTATGACAAAAGTCTCATATTTTTATAAAGAGGGTAATTGGGACGTGGATAAGCTGAACAACGTGTTGCCAGTGGATGTTGTGTTGGAAATTCTGAAAATTCCGATAGACCTCTCTATTGATGATAGGGCATATTGGGCACCTATTTGGATGAGCAATTCACTACTAAGTCCGCTTGGGAGATTATTCGACAACGACAGCCGGTAAACCCAGGTTTTAATCTCATTTGGCATAAAAGTATTCCTTTAACTATCTTTTTCTTTCTTTGGAGGCTGTTATAGGATTGGATCCCAGTTGAAGAACGATTGAAAAGAAAAGAGTTTCCATTTTGGTTCAAAATGCCAACACTACAATTCAGAGGAGTCTCTCATGCACGCTATGTGGGAATGCCCAATTGCTACACAGGTTTGGAACTATTTTGCAAAATTTTTCCAGATCAACATCATTCACCCCCAGAATGTTCATCATATTATATGGGCATGGTACTATTCTGGTGACTACACGAAAAAAGGACACATACGTACGTTAATGCCTTTATTTATTTTCTAGTTCTTATGGGTTGAAAAGAATGATGCGAAGCATAAGAACCTAGGTATGTATCCTAACAGAGTGGAATGAAGAGTATTAAAACTCATCCACCAATTATTCCATGGAAGGCAATTTCACTAGTGGCAATGGAAGGGTGATTTACAAATTGCCCAAGCGTGGGGGTTAACATTTCAGCAAGCAACTCCTTATCCACCTAAAATTTTCTCTTTGCACAAACCATCAGCAGGTGAGTTTAAGTTGAATGTTGATGGTAGCTCCAAACTTAATTCTCAGAATGCTGCAAGAGGTGGTCTTCTCTATGATCATACAAGCACCATGATTTTTGGGTTCTTTGAAAATTTCGATCCTCATAATTCACTACAAGCAAAACTAATGGCATTGCATAGAGGCTTATGTTTATGCTTGGAGCACAATGTTACTAGACTTTAGATTGAAATGGATGCAAAAGTTGTGGTCCAAATGATACAAAAGGGCCATCAGGGATCTTCAAGGACTCGGTACTTGTTAGCTTCCATCCGTAACTGCCTGAATGGTATCTCCTTTCGGATCTCGCACATCCATAGAGAAGGAAACCAAGCAACAGATCATCTCTCAAATCAAGGGCATACGCACAAGAACTTGCAAGTCTTTTCACAAGCAGAAGGTCAACTCAGAGGTATTCTTAAGTTAGACAAAGTTAGTTTACCTTATGTTTGTTTTAAAAAAATGTAAAGGAGTAGTACTCCTAGTTTATCTTTATGTTCTTTATTTAGCAAATCTCATAGAGTTTTGTAATATGGAAATGTTTCAATTTTATGATGATAGTAAAAAATACAATCATAAAATGAAACACTCCATTCTAGGTACTTTTTTTTATCTTTCTCGAGCTCATGTAACTCTGGAGGTTCGGTTCATGTCCCCTTCCCTTTTGTACTTAACTTTCATGTTTATTAATAAAATTTTTACAGGGTAGCTGGGCCCTGCGAAAACTTCCAGCATAAAAAAAAATTAGTCAATTTAGGGAGGTCATGACAAACTATATGATTGAAAAAGGAATTGAATTATATAAGGCTAAGAATGAGAAGACTAGGTATGAGGCATATTATAAGGGGATGGTTTTGAATGGATGATTCATGCATTAGTCTATTTGGATAGGAAGACATTCAAGATTAAAAAGCTTGTAAATTAACGAGTTAGTAATAACCATGTTGTTGCAACAAGTGTGTGGATAGCCAAAAAGGTAGTTTATCAGTTGCATTCTAAACCAAATATGTCTTACAACTTGATATAGTATAAATTGACTCGAAAGTTTGGTATCACAATCAATCCCAAGAAACTTTCTAGCGCTAAGAAAAGAGCTTGAGAATCTGAAAGGATCATGCTAGGTCATACACATACCTGTACTTATATGCTCAAATGTTAAGTGATATTAATCTTGGTAACATTATTATCATGCAATTAGAAAGCCTTGAAATTGATATTAGTGTTGATGAATCTTTTTCCCAATTAAAGAGAAGGTGCTTGAAATCAAACTCCCAATTCCCATTATCCACCCATACTTCTTCCACCATAGCTCTTTTATTATTCACAATTGCAAAGAGTCTAGGGAAAATTTCCATAAAGGGGAAATTAGAAACCAATTTATCAAGCCAAAACAAAATGTGTTTTCCATCACCCACGACCCACTTACAACTCTCTTTACCGACACCTAAAACATCATTTAAAACGTAACTAAGCTCTTAGCTAATTTTGGATATTTGGAGTCTTAGAAGCTAAGAAGGAAGAAAAAAAAAAGGAAAAGGGAGAAGAAAAAGAAGAAGGAAAAAAAAAGAAGAAAGAAGGAAAAAGGGCCACTAATGGTGGTTTTTTTTAGAAAAAGGAAAAAAAGGAAAAAATGGCAATAAGAAGAATGAGGAAGAAGAAAAAAAGAAAGGAAAGAAGGAAGAGGGGCCACCAGTTATGACACCACTAGGGAAAAAAGAAAAAGAAAAAGGGGAATGGAAATAAGGAAAAAAAAAAGAGAAAAAATAAGAGGAAAGAAAAAAAAAAGGAAAGAGAATGGGTTGGCTATGTGGCCAAATTTTTTTTATATACTTGACACGTAAATGCCATGTTAACATAGTCTGATACGTCAAGGTTATGTCAACATCTCTAACAGTCAGTTTAAACAGAGTTACTCATATAGACCTAATTGCACACAATGTTCAAAGAACTACAATTGAATTAACAGAATTTTGAGTAAAGTGACTAAATTAAACAAAACACTATTGTATAAGGGCTTCTTGAGAGTATTTTGATCATTTTTATATTGTTATTGTGATTAATTTCTATTAATTATAATTTTTAGTATAATTATAAATTAACGGTCATAAGACTTATCCCATGTATAGATAAAAGTTCTAATTCTATTGAATCATTTTTATTAAAAAGTGATTTACTTATCTTAGACTTCTATATTCCCTATATTTCTAAACTATAACCATATTAATTGAATAAATAACAAACTTAATTTCAAATAATGAAAAAGAGATTTAAGTGCAACCATATATCCAACATCTAATAAAATTTTTATTAATCTTATAATCAAAATCTAGAATAATAAAAAAACTAATATGTTAAATCAAATGTAATGCAAGTGACATTAAAACTCATGATTGAAAAAAAAAATGATAAAAGATTTAAGCTAGGCTATGCTTGACCACCACTCAACATAAAATCTCTATTTCTTTGATGAACTCCATTTAAGGCCTTACAAAAGCACTTCCTAATTTACTCTGCTTATAGCTCGAAAAAAACAAGGATAAATTTAGATTAAAATTCCAACTATGCATCATTAGAACCGGAGGCTTCCTTTGCTTGTTACTAAAAAGAATAGCAACTAGCATATTATTAGTTAAAATACCTGCATTTCTTCCATGAGAAAATTGTAAGCCCAAAGCTATAACTCAAATCCCACTATAGTCCCATAAGAGTTGAGATATTATACCTACACTGTTTTGTAATTAAATTGTTACATGTATATAAATTAACAAAAAATGAATTACCAAACCGAAATTTTTGAAGTAAGCCAACTCAATTTTAGTGTTGTCTCAGTCTTAGTAGCAAGTTTGACTAAAGCTCCATTTGAGTAGGCTTAATCAATTTTCAAGTTGTTCTGTTCACTTACAAGGTCGCTGGATATTCAGGATGGTATTCTGTGACATTCTAGAATTCTGGATGTAGCAATTATGGCCAATTCAAAGTTTAATGCAACTACCTTATCCTCATTTATATTAAACCTTAAGCTCTCTGTGCTACAATTTTTTGTAAGTTGGCACAAGTGCTTTAGGTTTTGAATTTCAATTCCATTGACTTTCTTGACCTGTCATCCACATAGTTTAGATTTCTTAGAAGAGAATTAACCATGCATGCAATATATAAGAATGCATACATAATTACATGGACACATTTTAGGTTTAGAATACAAATCCAGTAACAACATTAGTACAAACCATTAAAATGAGTGGGTCAACTAAAAGCTATGCTTGTCTTATCATTCCCAACCAATAAATGCTACGCAAATAGATTGCCTTGGAATTTCCAACTAGTATTTGCTCATTATCAGAATTGATACAAAATGCAAATGAGCTAATTCAAAGATTAACTTGCTTAAAGATTTAGGTATATTTGTAATTTATACATAGATTTAGGTATATTTGCTATTTTCAACTAAATTAGGGCTTAAGATCTTAGAATGTGTTTTCCTTATCTTATTAGGTTGTATTCTAAGTTAAGTTAGTTTTTATTTGGAATCTAAGAATTTTTCAAGCTCAGCTCCTACTTTACTTAAAATATTGGAAAGCTTTTATTCAGACTCTAAGAATTTTTCAAGCTCCTATTTTTACTTAAAATATTGCAATAAGAGTCTAGTTCTTTTAGAGTTAAGATTGGTAGGATTCTATATAAATCAATGTACACATTCTATTGATGTAAAGAATATTACAAGAGAATTTATAGCATTAGTCTTATTGTGATTGTGTGATGTAGAAAACCTTAAAGTGTGCTCTAGAAGGAACCTTAAGTGGGAAACCTAGCATTTTTGCATTTTCTTGTTCATGTGATGCAATCAAGGAGCCTCAAAAGTAAAGCCTTAGGATCATATTTCTTTTTCTCTTTTTTTATTCAATATTTCTTTTTTCCTTAAAAATTGACAATCGAATATTGCTATAAAACCTAATATCCTAGCTCTCCTACATCATGAGTTGGGCTTGGCCAAGTCAAACTATTTTGCTCCGAATGCAAACAGTTATATAGTTATAATTGTCTTAATTGACATATGAGATTTATAAGGTCACTAGTTTTATGTCTAGTGATTTCTTATCATTTGAAATGGCCCCTTCAATAATTACTTTCTCTTATTCTTTCCATCCCCACCCGAATTACCACAGAACACACAAGAAAGATGAAAACATGCTAGTTGTTTGGTTTGTAGGAAGCTGAAAACATAAAAGAAAGATGATCTAAAGAAAAATAAGAAAAAACCTGTAATTCGGCAAGACGCTCATAGCTTGCATTGATGCCATCCATCAAAACCTGAACCAAATAACTACTTGTCATGAAAGTGAATTACATGGAACATAGAAAGTCCTATGTTTTAGTAATTAAACCTTAACAAATTGATTAAGTTTCCCATTTTTTGGGGGGTAGAAAAACTTCAAGCAAGAACTTTTGCAAATTTTGAGATTAAGCTTTTTTTTTATTGAGTGAGAAAGTAAGGACAATAGCATCCTAGATTTGATAGGCAAAATCATTTGCTAAAACAAATGAAGCTTTGTTTTACATCTATTCACCTAGGAAACAGATTTTGCTTATCTTTCATGGAGCTAAGTTTGACAAACAATAAAGTTTTCTTCTAAAAGAAACCATTATGCAATAAATGTTGTCAAAGAAGTCATACAAACCTGAGGCAGAATTACAAGTTATTCCCCAACCCATTTATGCAGCTTTCTTAGAACATGTTCATAGAGTCGATGAGGTGAAGTATTATACCAATCTTCCCCATACTCATGTAGGTATGGCTGGGTTAAAGGAAAAAAAACTAGACCAACCAAAATGTAATAACTAGGAAGGTTATCAAATTGATGAACTAGAACTAGTGGCTGCAACTGTAAGATCAAGTAAAACAAAACTAATAAATCGATAATGTAAAAATTAAGGCTAATTTCATCAACAATCAAACAACAAATTAACATAGATGTTTTTTTCCCTTTTCTTTATCATGAATTACAACAATCACAATTTTTCAAGTTGAGGGAAAAAAAACACAAAATTAACAAAAGTAATCTTTTTTTGGTCTAAGAATCGAGTCCACAGTAAATTCTAGATCATTAATTAGTTAGGACTTGCAATTATGGTTTTGGTTTTAGGTGTAAGAAAGGAGAAACAAATTGTAGCACATAATTTTATGTCGTTTTATTATTTCTATGGTGAGGTTTTGGGGGGAGGTGTTACAGCAGGAAGGCTATGCCCATGGCATCAGCATGCATGAGCATAACAATGTCATATAGAGGAACATGATGGATGTCTAATATCCATGGTTGTAAAAGCTACGTTTGTCCATTCAATCCACAATGATGTTTTTCTACCATGAGAAATATCCTAACTTTCCAAATGTCTTGGAACTGTAGCTAGTTCCTATTAAACCTTGATCGAAGGTTATAAGGATGATTAGCTATTGTACCTTGATTGGTAGCAAAAACTTCTTCTTTCATTTGTGATGATGTTTACAATGGTATTGTTCATTTCATTAAAGCAAACAATGCACTAGAGTACTTCACCTTCGGTCAGCTTCAAATAGTGTTCAATTAACAACTATAATATATCTTTTCTAGGCACAAATTTGACAAATAATGAGCTTGTAAGTTTGATGAGGATGGCAAAATATTGAGTTTTTGAAATGTGAAATCTTGTGAAAAACAAATTTCAATATGATTTTTATTCTTCAATAATAGTTTCTTTTACTCTACTTCTTGTACTGTTTCCTTTCTTTTTTAAAATACAACTTTGTTTCCATAATTGACTTCTAGCTCTCAGACTGAATCATTCCTAACTCTTCCAGTGTCAAAACTAATGTCAAACTATCAAGCTAAAATTTAAAGATTCTAAGATTGTCCTGCATAATAATGTCTTTGGAATGTTCTGATTGGCACACAAAAACCTCTGCCTGTTAGAGCTTGACCATGCAAGTCCAACATCATCATATTATTTTTTAAAAAGACTGAATAATAAAGATCAACATGTGATGCTAGTTTCAAATGTGGTCTCTACTTTTGAGCATAAAACTAACATATGTCACTAGTACACACAAGTTTTATATTTACAAACATCAAATGAAACAAATCTGTGTATATTGCAATTTTGAATAGTTATAGTTTCAAACAACAGGTTGTTGGGGGATTTGGTCATTATACAAACACAGAAAAGCAAAGATCTTGTATCGCCACCAATTTTATTATTCTGTACACTCTACACTGTCTTGTTTTGATTCTATTATTCTAAAATCAACTCTCAACCTTAATTCGAATCCCATTCTCTACAAAATACTTTTGATACTTGAACTTCATTCTAATTATTTCTTCTAAAAAAAATTTTCCTTTAACATCTTTACATGCAAAATCACCAAATATTCACTACCTAGTGAACACAAAACATGGTTATTCCAACAATTTTGAATTGACTGCATGTATCATAAAATAAAGGTACAAGAAGTATACATTTTAACTCAATTTTCCAATACTCCACCAATTAATCTATTTCCTTTCTTATAACAAAAGTGTTAAAGGCATTTATGGGGAGAGGAGGGCATTTGTGATTATAATGAAAAAGAGGAAATAATAATTTATTCAGCCACAGATGATATTCTAAATAACAACAGGGCAAGATATGATAAAATTTAGAAAATCACTGCAAGTTGCATAGACTAGACATTATTGAATTTAATAGAGCTTTGGAACAATTACTGTCACAGCCCAATTTTCGGGCCATGACCGGCGTAAGGGCCCAATGGGCTCAACCAACTGAGCTCAAGCAAGCCTATTTATAGAATCTTATACTTTAATCCACGTTTCCTTAAAATCCAAAATTCGTAATGTTCAAATACAGTTTCTTTGAAAACAATTCTTAAAACCCAATCATGCATTCATAATGGCATCATCAACCATTATATGCATATATAGATTAACAAATAAACCTTAACATTCACATCAAGTATTCATATACACATAATTGGACCTTGACCATCAACGGAGTGACTTTGGGCACGATTGCTAATGTTTAGTGTCATGTTAAACCTACCGAGCAATGGATAGGGAGGAGCACCTTGTTCTAGGATCCAATCACCTTTAACTTAGAAAACCTAAAACATGAAGTTTAAAAAAAAATGTGAGTATAGACTCAGTGAGTGAACATAGGAAGGGAACAAGCATAAACACAGGAAGACTTAGAAAACATAATGCACTTATGTTGAAAATTATGCAATTTTGCTTAACTTCTTACTAAAACCCTTTATTTCAAACATTGAATAGTAAACTCTTAGTGTTGAAAAAACACATGCTTAATCATGAAGATAAAGGAGTGAAAGAAAAATTATATTAGAACTAAGCAAGGTAGCAACGTGACAGCACATTTCTCACTGCAGCGAAAGGCATTCTTGGTTTGCATATGTTTTGGTTTTTCAAGTATATTTCTCACTACAGAAATCCAATTGACATTATTTTTTGATCATTAGAAATATAAGAGGCTGGGATACATCTTTGATGTTGACCACTTTGCCCAATTCTAACTGGAAGGTGGTTAAAATATTTTTTAAAGTGAAAGAACTCTCACTGCAGCAGAAAGGTATTCTAGGTTTGAATATGGTTTGATTTTTCAAGCATATATCACGGTACAGAGGTCCAATTAATATGATTTTTAGACCATCAGAAAGCTAAGAGATTGGGCTACAAGTTTGTGTTTAACTTTGCTCAGTTCTAACATGAAGATGATCAAAAAAATTATCAAAGTAAAAACAAGGCATAGAACTTTGGAACCACCCGAGAGTTTCTGGCTGCAGCCAAAAACAGTCTTGCTGCAGCCAAAAATAGGGCATAAAAAAAAAGAGTTTTTATTGAACACAAAGGAAACTATTTTTGCTGCAATAAACTCAAATTAAAATACTTAGCATTTCTCAAGGTACAACATGCATGATTCACATACATTACAACCATAAACCATATTCATAAACTTTCTATTTCGTAAATATATTTACACATATATAACCACAAACATCACCACCACATTACCAGCTCATGTGCAACCCCCACATCGCGCACAACTAATGTCATCCTCCACACTCCCACGCCCTGTCATCACTGGCATGTTGTGAGGCCTCGACTTTTATAGACCCGTAGATAGAATGCTTGCATATAGAAACACCCCGGGAAAAAAAAATTAAAAGGATTAGTATTATACCTAGTGGTACAATCAAGTGGATTTAAAACCTCGAACTTATTCTAATAGAAAATCTAAGATGAATTCGAGAATTTTAAAACCCCTAGAATGACTTAAAATGGTGATTCGGGGTTCGAGGTCCGATTTGGAGTCAATTAGGAATATTAACTATGTAGGGGTAAAATGGTCATTTTGCCACCCAAGGATAAAATGGGAATTTTTAGAAAAGATTTTGACCAAATTTGATCAAGAATAATCATTTGGAGTATACTATGAGGTTTAGTAGTGAAAAATTTTAATTCTCGGTATTTTGGAGCATAAGGGCAAAACGGTAATTTTACCGTCTCGGGGGCAAATTGATAATTTTTCACCCCCAACATTTGTCAAATTTGTGAATTTTATTTATGGTGGAATGGATAAGTGTGGCATAAAGATGTGGTGGAAAACTTAAGTGAAAAAGTCAAATATTTAAAGTATAAAAAGAAAAATGGACTAATAGGCATGTGACACATGTCAAGCAAGAATATTTTATTATTTTTTATAAAAATCAGCCCATATTTATCCCATTCTTCTTCTCCATATTTGGCCAAGACAAAGGAAAGAAAGGAAAAACAAGAACAAACCCTAGGTGGAGAAAAAATCAAAGGGAAAGTGTGAAAATCCAAGGAATCAAGCTAGGTAAGTTGAAATTTCTTTAATTTTTCTTGAGATCTACACTACCCATACATTATTTTCTCATTTCCATGGCTGAATTGCATGTGTTCATAGAGAGTTCATGGCTGGTCGAATGGGTTTAGTGAGAGAAATGATGTTGGAATTGTTTGATTTTGAGTTATGGTAGTGTTTAGAGTTAGTTAATCATGTTTAGAAGCAAAACAACAAGAAAAGAATCCATTTTCCCCATGAATCTTCATTGGCCAAATGTCCCATGATGTGTGTGTGTGGTGAATTGATTTGGTTCCAAGAAAAATGGGTTAGAAAATGATGATTTATGGTGAGAAAAATTGAATTGGAAAATTTTAGTGATAATGCACCATTATGGCTAAAATTTCCATGAAGGAATGTGAAGTTGATTAGGCTGAATTTTTGGGTTATTTGGTTTATGTTGAGTGATTTGAAGTATTAGAAAAAGAATGGAGTTATTTGAAGCTAAATTGGACGCGTTGGTCTTTTAATTGGGTGATAGGCCGAATTAAGTCAACATTGAGTTTAGACAATATACGGACAATTTGCATTTCATATTATGCATTAATAGTCTAAAATTAGTTTATTACTATTTAGTACCAATGTGGTGAATTTCTTGATTGTGCAATATGTCTAGGTGGTTAAACCTCTGACAAAGGCAAGAAAATTGTATCCGAGGATTTGTAGTCGAAGTACCCGAATTCGACTCCCGAAAATTTATGAGTGAATTTGCATTTCAAAATGGTTTCGGGGAATATGTACGTATTTGAATAAAATGCTTGAATGATTTTATTCAACATTCTTTAAAATAACAACGGGTACCATGGGAATAAGCTTTTAGTGAAATATTATTTTTATTGATGTGAAATTTGATTGTGCTGAATTATGTACCTTTATGTGATGCTGATATGTATTGTTAAGAAATTTTGTGAAATTGGTATAACCGCACACGTGCAGAGTGGGCAGTGCACATGTCGGTTAAATGATAGTATTGTGTGATAATTACCACTGTGCATATGCAGAGTGGGTAATGCACATGTCGGTTGAATGACAATGTTGTGATAATCATGACCGTGCATGTGTGGAATGGGAAGTGCAATGTCGGTAATGATGTGCGAGTAATGAGTGCACCAGGGTGAATGAAAATGGTGTGGTGGGTGAAATTGCACGTGATTATATATGTATATATGTATATATATGTGTGAATTCAAGAACTCTCTACCTCATTGTAAATTGACTTGAATTGAGGAAAAAAGGGGTTTTAATGTTAGCTAGATCAAAAATTGTCTCGTTTCCATCTAGTGCATTTGGTTATCAAATTTCCTGGCTATTATTGCTTGTTCCCTTCTAACGTTCGCTCACTAAGTTTCGTACTCATAGTTTTCAAAAATTCATGTTTTCAGATCAGGAGACCGTTGGATCCTAGATCGAGGAGTCTCGGTAGTTCGTCTCCTGGGTATGTGTCCGGCATTTAAGAACAACCCTTTTGTTGTAAATTCTCCGCTGGAAGTCACAAGTCTTTTGTTCTGTGAATATGTGTACGCAATGTAAATTGCTAAAATACATGTCTTGAATAGTACATGTATATTGTTGTTGATAATGCCATCGTGGATTGGCTATTTTCATACTGGTTGAGAATGCGTATGGTCGCATCGATTGATAAAGTGTTTGGTAAAGTAAATGGAATAGGCTTGCTTGGGCTTGGTGAGCTATGCTCATTGGGCTCATGCGCCGGTCATGGCTCGGGAAATTGGGTTGTGACACATGTGTATCCCCCCACATCGTGTACACGCACGGTTATATTTAGTCATCACCGGCATGTGCATCCCCCCACATCATGCACACACATGATTACATCAATTACACCAAAGTACTTAACATACATATCATATATTCTTATATACATATCAACATCATATAGAGGTATATAGATTCATTACAATCATCTTCCACGTCACAAAAGCATTTCACTAAAGGCTTGTTCCCATGCATTTTTATAGAAAAACAATTAAAATGTCTCAATCAACCGCATATGCCTTAATCCCAAAACATTTTATGCAAGTTCACTCACCTTACGATAGTGGGATATTACATCGCTATTTGTTTGGAGGTGTATCTAGTTATTCCTACTTACCGGTCGCTCGTTATTTCCCTCGGTAGCACCACCACCGTACTCTAACTTTACCTTTGCACTTCCTAGCAACAATACAAATGCAATACCTTTAGTGTACATCGTTGCTACTTCGTTTTTTCCTTCCATCATGAATCCTCATTCAACTAACTTACATCTTGACACATTTTTTTTGCAAAGTTGCCTTTATCCTTTACTTACAAAATTCTTTAGATTAGAGATACCAGTAACTTATTTATGACTCTAACCCATATATTAATCCTTTCTAAGGATATTTATCATGTTCAACCATTATTTCCATAACAATCATAATTCCTCACAATATGCCACTTAGAATGTCAACTACACAACAATATCCATTTTCTCAAGATTTCTCAACTACACTTAAAGCATCATTTGTTTTTACCTTTATGGTTGCTTAACCCATACTTGCACTCCAATATTCCTTCAAAACATTTATCATCCAGCAGCTAAAATGATTCATACATTATTTCTCCAAAGATTTAACCAACTATAAGCTTAAAACACAAAAATCCTTACCTTTGCTTGCTTGAATTACAAAATCAGGCTTTTCTTCATTTCTCTCTTTTTCCCATTTCCTTTCCTAGGGTTTTAAAGATGCTGGAAATTGGGGTTAGAGGCTGTAAATTTAGTGCTCAAGAAGCTTGAAGAAGAAATGAGCAAGAAAAGAAAGGAAAGAAAATGAAGAAAGTTCAAAATTTTTTCTTTCCACCATGAAAATGGCGTTGGGAGATGAAGAAGAAGAAAGGTGCTGCTCTTGAAAATGATGGCCGGCCATGGGATAAACATGCAAAAGTCAAAGCTTCCTTTGGAAGCTTTAACAAAGCTTTATGGCAAAATTACCATTTCGCCCTCTAAGTTTCTTTCCTTTTTAATGTAGTCCTCCCAACACTCTTTTAACTCCAATTTCCTTTTATTCTCTTCTATTACACATGTACAACCAAAATATAAAGTTTGTACTCCAACGCGGTGTCTCCATAATATTTAAAATATTTATTTACTCGCGTTGTCTTTATTTAATAAAGATACGTGGTCTCCATTAACATCAATTTTCTCCAAAATATCCCCATTCTTCTTCTCCCCCACTTAGATTGACCATACGCTCCTTTTTCCTAAAAAAAATTTTGACACTGAATAAAATATGAATATTTTAATATTATTTTATTAATAAAATATTATTTTATTCCAAAATTTTTCACTTGTCTCCTTGGTACCCAAAATACCTTATTATGCCTCAATTCACTTCTGAATCACTTTTTTTTTTCTCACAAATTCTTTTTCGATAAAAATATTATTATTTTATTATTATTTCCTCGCGTGCGAAATATTTTATCTTAAAATACTCTTTTCATATTTCATTACCTTTGAACATTATAATTAACCTCAATTGGCATCCAATAAGCTTTATTAGCCACCATATCAAGGTACGGGTTTTACAATTACTCACAAGTCGAAGGGTGATGGTGAATGCATGCTCTTCACCACTTCTCAAGACTTTGACTAGAGCAGTTTTGTTGGGTTTCTTCATAGACACCAAATGATCAAATGTTATCCGCTCCCTGTTTTGAAAATGAGCTGCAATGTGTGTAAATTAGACACTAAGTTAAAAAACATTAAAAAAATTATGAATACTAAAATGATTATCACCATAACAATATATTATCCAAAATGATAAAGAAAAAGCAAATAGAATTTCAATCCTTAAGTGTCTCACTTTCATGAAATCAAACAATTTTTCCTTTTTATGGTCTTAAAGCTATGTCCCCTCTTTTAGTCATGTTACTGGGAAATAAAATAAACATCATAAGGAAAAAAGACTCAATGGTATCCATATGCGGGTCTCAAATTATTTTATCATTACAATCCTTGGTTGTTGAGTATCAATCACACTTGCAAAATGTTCATAGGATAAGTGTTGAATCTCACTTGAAATTAAAAAAAAAAAAACCAATAATGAGCAAAGACTATAAAGCGAGTACTAGTTCCATCATTTGCTATAGGCACACCATCAAATTCAAAGATGATATCATCCTTTTTTAGGACTCTGTGTGCATCAGACAAAGGATTAATTTTGCTCACAAGTACACCAGTCATCTGAGGTTGCATTTTGAAGTGATTACGAAGTTGGATATTTTCTGTAGGCTAGCATGAGAGACCCATAGAGCAGAATCCCGCATATTTTCCATTTTCCTCTCCACCAGCTATAAAATGCTTTATTACAGGAATAAGAATTGTCAAGCCCAGCCCTAAAATACTTGCCATGTCACACATGTGATGGACAACATGTTTGCATACTTGGAAAGCCCCGAAAAATTGACAAAAGTCGGTATTCTAACTAGAGGTACAACTAAGTCGATTTAAGCCTCGAACAAGTTCAAATGAAAATTTTAAGATGAAATTGAAAATTTTAAAGTCCAGGAATAACTTAAAATGATGATTCGGAGTTCAAGGACTGATTTGGAGTTGAACCAGAATTTTTGAGATCTAGGGGCAAAATGGTAAATTTGCCACCCAAGGATAAATGGGAATTTTTAGAAAAGATTTTGACCACATTTGACTTATTGGAGTATGATTTTAGGTTGAGAAGTGAAAATTTGTAATTTCGGTATTTTTCAGAGCATAGAGGCAAAATCATCATTTTACCACCTCGAGGGCAAAATTGTAATTTTACACCACCCGACACTTGTCAAGCCCCTAAATTTCAGCCATTAACACTTTTATATCATGGATAATTATGGCATTTTATGTGGTGGAGAAATAAAGTTTAAAGGATAAGTATTTAAATTATGGACCAATGAGATTGTGACAAGTGTCAAGCTTTTATTTCTTTATTATTTTCTTTATAAAAGAGCATAAAACCAGCCCATTTCTTTTCATAAGGGTTGGCCAAAGAGAGAAAGGAAAGAAAAGAAGGAGAACAAACCCTAGAGTGAGAAATTCAAAGGGGAATTGTTGGATTTCAAGCAATCAAGCTAGTAAAGGTAAAATTTCTTGATTTTTGCATGTGATCTACCTTTCCTATGCTTTATTTTCTCATTTCCATGGTTGAGAATGAAGTTTGCATGATGAATCCCTTTGCTGGCCAAATATATAGAGAGAGATTTGATAATGATGTTGGTTAGATTTCAATAGATTTAAGTGTTTTTAGGTGTTTAGTGAAGTGTAGCATAAAAATCAAGCATGAAAAACACATGTTCTTTAGTAACCCATCAAGGCCGAATTTTATGGAGTGAATATTGGAAAGGAATTTTGTGACATTTTATGTTAATTGGTTAGGATTTAATGGTTTTAATAAATGGTTAAGATTTAATGGTTTTAATAAATGGTGGTGATGGAAATCGAAAATGATGATATTTAGCATGAAACCACAAATTTCATATTAAATCCTCATAGGCCGAATTTCCTATGTGAATTATTGGTGATGAAATTGATTGAATTTCTAGTGAATTGATAGGGAAATGATGGTTTATGGTGTGGGAATTAAAGATTAATGGTGTAAGAATGCAGCTTGAAAAATTTTAGTGTTAGTGGACACACCTTGGTCGAATATTCCAAAATGAAATGTGAAGGTGGTTTTGCCACATTTCATGTTAATTGACTAGTATTTGATGAATTAGAGTATTGAAAAAGAAATAGAATTAATTGGAGTTAAATTGGGTATATTGGCCAATTAATCGGGTGAAAAATCAAAAGAGGCTAGTATCGATTTATTTAGGTATATAATGGAATTTAGAAAAGATACCGTAACTAGATAGTCGCCCGAGCATTTCAAATTTCATTTTACGCATTAGAATAGAGCCTGATTTGGTTTTATATCAATTTAGCACCAATTCAGTGAATTGTTTGCTATGCATTATGGATAGGTGGTAGCAAACTATATTGGTAAAAGTAAAGACATTGTGCTTGAGGATCGAGAATAGGAGTATTTCGAACTCCTAGTACTGTGAGTAAACTTATTATCATCTTAATTATCTAGAGTAGTTTTTATTAAATTTTGATATTTTATGGTAAAATGGGTTTAAATGGTAAATTTTTATGCTTTATGAATAAATGTGATTTTATAAAATGATTTTATAAATTTTCTAAAAATTGAATGATGATTTCGAAAAATAGAGTAATTGGAGACTACTGGCTGTATTATAAATTGTGTTTAAATTGAATAGCTTATGACAATATGTGAGCATGAATGGCTGAACTAGTATTTGTGTTGAATATTATATGCACTGTGTATTTAGCCTTGAGAGGCTGTGTATAAAATAATTGCCATGTCATGCTAGTGGAGTTTTATTGAATTGGTGGGATTAGAGAGGTCATTGCAGTGGTGGGTTCCGTGCACCAACCTATAAGAGGGGGCACGAAAACCCAATTAAATGTGCTCACCTCGATTGGAGAGGTGTGTAGGGTATCTCCTGAGGTGGGATTTGAGTGCACCTCATGTCGGCCCATCACGTGAAGGTGAGACTCAGCCAACGCCAAGGAACGGCTGTGTTATCAGATGTAAAAATGTGTTTTATGTGTATGTGACATTTAACAACCTTGGCGGACTCGGGTGGATGCCATGCGCAAGGCATCAATGAGTACTAATTTTGGCAGGAGCCAAGTTTTGTGAGATTCATAAGCCAAGTTGATTATTTGAGTAAACCGAAGATTTATGTTATGAAACACATATTGGGATAGACTATTTTATTTATCTCCACTTACTCGACTTTAGATATTTTTGATAATGTCTATTTACTCACTGGGATTTATAATCTCACCACCCTTCTTTCCATTCATTTCAAGCTCATGATAGTCCGTAGTTAGCGGATTTTGTCAAAGACAGCAATTAGACTTGAATCATCAAAAACTGTAGGTTCACAGCTTCCGATGCTTTTGGTTAGTCATGGGCCCACGTGTCACTGTAAATTAAATTTTATACTTCGGTTGTCTATATTATAGTATGTAAGAATTTATTTTACTTTTACGTCTCAAAAATTGTTTACTGATAACTCTATAAAAATTATTTTATAAGAAAATAGAATATTTTCTTGAATATTTTTATTATATTCAAATAGTTATAATTTTAATCTAAAAGAACGTTTTAGACATCTAAATTTAATTTTAACCATGACATATGTGTTTTCCACTCATCTGCTACATTTTTGGTCAGATTCGAAAATTTTAAGAAAAAATGACCAAAATGCCCCTGTGAGGTTAAAATTATTTTTCTATTGTTTTGAGTTGGAAAAAGCTTAAAATCCTTTAAGACATGATGTTTGGCAATGATTGCTCACAGGGGAGGCAAGAAAACTGATATAAAAGCCTTGCGAGGTTTCAGTCGGTATTCGAGATGTGAATACCTATCGAGATGTCGCGATGGTTATCACGGGCTCGATGGGAGTTCCGGGTCGTGAGAGGAATCATATAGCTACATATCATAACAAATAAAATAAAAATTAAATCACTACTTAAACAGATAGAATTGTCCATTAAATGCTTTTGAATTGATAAAAAGTTAATTTAAGTTTCAATAATGTATAGTCTAAACATGTCTTCCTTAGTTTTGATATGATGTTTATGTAAGTTGTTGCATTTTTAGATAATATATGCTAAATAACACCCTTGTTTATTAACTTTAAATAGCAAAATTCTACAGTATATCATATTTCATTATTAAAACATCAAAATGTATAATCTTTGAATTCTCAAAGCATTGTTTTGAGTGCAATATACATTAACAGCTTCCTTCTAATCATTATGGCCAAATGCCGAGCATTTAGAAAGCCTTAAATGGTTTTTCTTTAAAAAAAAAGTTCTTTTTCCATTCTTTTATTTATTTATTCTATAGTATATTATATTTCATTATTGAAACATTAGAACATATAGTCTTTGAATTCTCAAAGCATTGTTTTGAGTGCAATATACATTAAAAACTTCCTTCTAATCATTATGGCCAAAATGTTTAGCATTTAGTAAAACTTAAATGGTTTTTCTTTTTTTTGAAAAAGTTCTTTTTCCATTCTTTTATTTATTTATTTACTTTCTTTTTTTTTTTGGTGGTCTTTGTTTTCATCCACAGCTAAAAAGACTTGGAATGTATAATGCATGACTTAGGAACATATTGCTCAATAGTGAGAAGAACGATTAGCAAAAGAGTAAACAAACATGTAGGCCGCAAGTCAAAATTACATGCTTCATGTTTAAAACATTGTACAGTGTTTAGCATACATCAGGATTAATAATAGGATTGGATAATAATTGTTATATGCTATCAAAACTATTTGAAAAAAAATTGAAGCAACAACAAAAAGGAATGCAAAGCACTTGAACACCCCACCAAATATAGTGCCAAATTGTAAAAACCCTAAATAAAGAAAAGTTTTATCACTGTAAGTATCAAATGGTCAATATTAGATAACCTAAAGCTAAATGATACTTGCAAAAAAAGCAAACTCACAACTCACCCAATATTCTCAACTCTTGAAAGGTTTTGGAAAGCAACACCAGTAACTTTATTGCCCATGATTGCAAGGCCCACATTATTCCCTAGGTTTATAGCTACATCTATCTGTATTGCCATCAACTAGGTAGCACCATGTACATACTGTGTAGGCTCAACTCTAGAAACAACCCTTTTAGTAACATAAATGTTGTCCCCTCCTACATCCAAGGAAGAAACGCATAACATGTGAAAGTAAAACATTAAGTAATTCCTAAATGAATGTTTGACATCTTGTTATTGTTGGTCACACATGAGAGTGTTAAAGGGGGTGAATAGCACTATCTCGGCCTTTTTGGTAGGATTGAGACTTGATCTCAAAACAAAGAAAGTATAACAATAAAAGCAATGGCCAAAGTATTTATAGTGGTTCGGTCCAAGACCTACATCCACTACCTTGATTATCTAACCAAGGATTTTCAAATCAAACACTAAAAACAGTGAAATTCACAAGCTTTCACCAAGCTTTTACAATGTCTTTTTAAATGCTTAGCCACAACCTTTACATTAGTTTTTCACGGGCTCAACTAAAACCCCAAGGTGGTTTCCAAGGCTCGACCACAACCTTTACACTAGTTTTTCCCGGGCTCAACTAAAACCCCAAGGTGGTTTTCCAAGGCTCAACCACAACCTTTACAATGGTTTTTCAAGGGCTCAACCAAAACCCAACACCCAACTTTCCAAGGCTAAGTTGGAACCTTTACTCTTTCAAGCAACTTAGCTTGAAAATAACAACTTAGAGTGAATCCCTCACTCTAAGAACACAAAAATGAGTAGAAGAGAAAATACCTATGATCACAAATTGATCTAAGTGGTACACGATTTAGAGCTAAACACAAATACACAAGATAGGCATTTGAGTGCAGTGAAGAGTACAAAGGATTTTGAAGTTTTTTGCTCTTTCTTGGCTTGAATATGATGGAGCCTTTGTTAATGAAGCCAAGAGTTGTCCAAAGTTGTCAAAAGTTGTTTCCATGGCATTTGAAGATCTTTTCATAGTTGGAGAGGCTTGTCTGATGGCTGTTGGAACGTTTTTGACCGTTAGAAACAATTTGGGGAAGGTTCTAGTCGTTAATCTGTCGTGTAGTGGCCTGGTGTATGTTGCAGACAGAGAGCTTTTAGTCGACTAACCTATTTTCTTGGTCGACTAACTCAGTTTTGTTTCTTATTAATCTTCAGCCTTCCACTTCTCCACTTTGAGTTTTGCCCAACCAACAATCTTCATTATTCAACCAAAAAGCTTCCTTTAAGTTGGTCAATCTTTTTCCTTATCCATATCAACTTCTTATGAGCATATTTGAAAGATTGACTCATAGTTTCCTCATAAACATTTGCCTTGCACACTTAGGTAGAAATATTAGACACACAAGGATGAGAATGTTTTATAATCATCGGAAACTAATGGAGTCAACAATCTCCCCCTTTTTTATGATAACAAAACATCACTTGGTTAACAGCATTGTGTCTTTTTAATTCATTTGTAGTTTCTGCAGAAAATGAGGGATGCTTCCCCTTAGTTCATGCTCCCCCTAAGTTTGTGCATATTTTTCATTCATTCCAGCAAGTTTTTATCTATGTTATATTAATAGTGACATTGTACATTCTTGCTTTGGATAGAAAATGTTCATATATGCATATTTAAGAGCAAATGGCAAGTTGACAGATTATTATTGGTTTTTCATTTCTGTAAATTTCTGTCAGCCAACATGTTGATTCCAAATTTCATTCAAATCATCATTTTTCCAGCAAACTCTCTATGAATCATCATCCATATGTATTCTAAAGCATGTTCAAGTTGCAATATCATGACAGAAATTGTTTATAAACATAGTAGCTCAATATCAGCATAACATAAAAAATTGATAGCAGCATTGTATAATATCAGCAGAAAATTTCCAGTAACACTTCACAATACCATAAACACCATTTTCAGATGTCAAAAACCATAAATAGATGTCAACAAGCATATTTCATACATTCATAGCGCCAATCAAAGTTAAAATTCAATGTTTGAATGCCATTATGGCATAAATATCCAACAAAAACAATAACTGCAAATTTGTTCCAAAAATACCCCTGAACTAGTTTTTCTTCCTAACTGTCCTAGAAGCCTAGTACCTCTACCCTCATGATTTTTTGTTTTTCTTGATGTTTTTCCTAAAAGTCCAATACCTCTACCCTTAAGATTTTTTATTTTTCTTTGGTTTTTCTACTCCCTTTTTCTGTCATCATCAGAGGGGGGCTTGAGGCATCATTCATCAGAGGCTGATGGTGTAGATTCAGGGGAATCTATCACATCCCATTGTTCCTAAAAAGGATTTAAAGGCATGGGAGAGGGTGGTCTTAGAAGTGGTTGAATGGATGCTTCAGGAGGTTGCTGAGGAGGCTGAGAAGGTGTTTGTACAGTTTTCTGAGGAGTGGTTTGATCAGAGATTTCTATTGGTGCTTGAGGAGAGGTTGTATGAGGTGATTTTGCTTTCTTTGCCAATCTTGAAGACTTTTTGGTCCCTGGAGGTACTGATCTTCTGGTTGTCTTTTTCTGTCTCATGGCAGGTTGTTGAGGTTTAGTAGCAAGAGTTGTTTCTTTTGTTTTTCCTTTTTCTTTGTCTTTCCCTTTTTCTGCAGCTTCTTATTCTGAAGTCATTGCCTGGGCAGCTTAAGCTGATGCTACCTCTTTCTCTACTTGCTCTTCTCTTACCATCTGGTAGAAAAGTCCCATGACAAACACTTCATCAGAGTGAAGAGGGGATGCTTCTTGTTCTGGGTGTGATAGAGGCTAATGTTCAAGAGGACCAAGTGGTGAACTAACTACCTCAGTGCCTTGATCAGATGTTTCCTTTCTTGCTGAGGTGGATTTGAGAGGTTCCTCAAATCCTGGTTCAGGGCCTTGATGTCCAAGACTTGCACTCTGGTAGGTTGAACTTTCTGGTTGCAAGGCTAATCCTTTAGCACCTTGTCTTTATGGTGCCATGCTTTGAGTAGCGGAGGAGTCAACTTCAGCAGGTATAGATGGCATTTCAGATTTTTCTTTCAAGCTAGCCTCAATCTCATTCATCCTTTCCTCAATTTTTACAAGCCTTGCTTCTTGATCAGTGAGCTTAGCATCCATCCTCATCAGTAGATTAAACATGACTTCATTGGAGAATGGCGGGGCTGTTGTTTTCGGTGGAGTGGGGGCTGTCTCTGGTTAAGTTTGCACTGAAGTAATCTTGGAGGTCTTACTGAAAGTGTCCCCCATACACCTTGTATCTTATCTTGATCAGACTTCCCAATAAGATGGGTTAATCCCTACTCTTCACCATGTCCATATCATATCTTTTAGTCAAGATTCTTTTCTTCTTGACAAAGGATGTGATTACATTGCCATATGGCAAATGAATCTTTTCCAATTTACATGCTGCCTTCATTCTCTTAATCATGAACCTTCCAAGGTTCAGAACTTCTCCAGTGAAAGCATGCTCCATCAGCCAAAGATCTTGGAGGCTGATGTAGCTTAAGCTACCACTCCTACCTTGCAGATTGGCTGCCATAAAGTAATACAAGATTTTGAATTGTGGACTGATAATCAGTCCGGCATTACTTTTGGATGAAAACTTTTCTTTCTTTCTCGTTACAATTTCCCACACAGATGAGGGGTCATATTTTTCTAGCATTTCAAATTCATCTTCCTCACCTTCAATCTCCAATAGGCTACTCAAATCAGAAGTAGTAACCAAAAACTCTTTTCCATTCAAAAATACATTTAAATTGTCTTTTGAGAAATCTTCTGAGTCATCAAGTTCTTTCTCACTTAATGCAATGCTGGCATAGAATTCCTTGACTAAGCTAGCACTATATGCTATGTCCTGAAAAGAACTATAATCCTTGATTTTCATTTTATTGAAAGAGTCGGTTAAACTTGTCAGAAATTTTGGGGTTTCATTGAAACTATCCCAATTAATGAATTTCCAACAAGTTATAGGAGCATTCTCTATTTTTCTGAATCTTTCCTCATGAATTTTATTTCTAAACTTAAGTGATATGGAGGACGAAGTACCTTTTTGTCTCATTTCTCTCTTATTCTTCTTTCTCAATTTATCAGACTTTTTTTTCTCTTTCTGTTTCTTTTTGTTGGAATCTTTCCCAGTCTTCTATTTCTCTGCACCCGATCACTTTTTCTGCTTCTTTTGAGGTTGTTCTATTTCGGATTTCTCCTTCATTGGTCTCTTCCATTTCTTCTTCTCAAGAAGCTCCTTAAGTAGGGTCGATTTTGCCATTGATTGTTCTGAGAGTGGTTTTTAAATTTAGGGTTTCAAGTTGTGAGAGAAGAAAGATTCTCGATTGATTTCAGAATAAGGAATGTATATGAGAATGCTTGGGTTTTGCGAGAATCGGTTATCAGAAGATGAAGGATACAAGTGATTAACAGTTTCTAATTTGGGAACTATCTACCTCCCCTTTAACAATTGCCTCAATTTTTTAAAATTTTCAAAATTCCCTCTTAATTATTAACTATTTACTGTCTCAGTTTTACTATTTTCTTTTATTACCCGGTAAGCATAAAATTTCATTATTTTAATCTTTTATCATTCAGCCAGCAGTTCTTTGGTTTTAATGAAACAAAATACTCTTAGTTGACTAAGTTTTACACTTTAGTCGACTAAGTGCCTTCTATTTTTCTCTACTCAGTCCAGACTTCTCCCTATAACTCTTCCATACAACTCATCCCTAGATTTCTATTAATTTCACAAAATCTATCTTCACTAAGGGGTTTGGTAAATATGTCAGCAAGCTGATGCAAAGTGCTTACAAATTCATTATTGATTTCACCCTTAGTTACATAATCTCTAATGAAGTGGTGTCTAACCTCAATGTGTTTAGTTCTTAAGTGTTGTACAGGATTCTTTGAAATATTTATAACACTGGTGTTGTCACAATATATGGGAGTGTTATTCATTGACAATCCGTAGTCTTTCAATTGTTGTTTGATCCATAAAACTTGTGCACAATTGTGAGACCCTGTATAAGTTGTTAGAAAACCGGTATTGTACCTATTGGTACAACTAAGTTAAATCGAGCTTCAACTAGTTTAATAGAAATTCTAAGAGGAATTTCAAAATTCTGAGACCCATAGAATAGGTCAGAATAATGATTCAGAGTTCAAGGTCCAGTCTGGAGTTAATCGAGAAAATTGACCAGTTAAGGACAAAACGGTCATTTTCTCATTTGTTGATTTATGGAGATTTTTAACTAAGATTTGATCACATTGGGCCAAATATAATTATGTGACATACAGTTATGATTTTTGGAGTATAAAATGATGTTTAGCAGTGTAAAATGGTGATTCTCGGTGTTTTTAGAGTACAAGGGCAAAATGGTAATTTTACCACCGGAGTGCTAAATGTGAATTTTTTTGAAAGGATTTTGCCCCAATTGGGTAATATTGATTTATATTGATGTTATTTGAGGTTAGACAGTGAAAATAATAAAATTTCGGGACATTTTGGAGTATAGGGGTAAAATCGTAATTTTGCCATCCCGGGGGCATTTCGGTAATTTTCCACTACCAGAATAAATTTTTCCAGCCATGATCATCCTTGGATCAGATTTGGGCTTGACTAATCAAGTGGTGGAGATCTAATGGGAGAAAAAGTCAAAAAGTCAAAAAACGGGCCAATCACATGGTGCCACGTGGCAAGCTTTTATATTTTATCATTTAAGCTATAAAAATCAGCCTTTAACTCTCATTCCCACTCAAAGTCGGCACCCACCAGAATTGAAGCAAAAAAAAAAAGAAGAACAAAGGAGAAAAACACAAAAACTTAGGGGAAATTCAAGACAAGTGTGATTTCAAGGAGAATTCAAGTGAAAAAGGGTAATAAATCTCTACTTTGGCTTGTGATCTCTAATATCTATGCTTTTGTTCTTGAATTCTATGGTTTAATATGGAGATATCATGATGGGAAGAATTCTGAAAAATGGGTATGAGTATGGATTTGATGTTGGATTGGATTGAGTTTAAACTATGTTGGTGTTTAGGAGTAGTTAAGCACGATTATGGAAAAAAATGGAAGAAAGAAATTAAGTGTCATGGTTGTTCTTCGTTGACCGAATCTAGGGTGTAGAGAAACCATGAAGAAATTGTTTCATTTCAAATGAAATGATTTCATTTGAAATGAAAGAAAATAGAAAAATGACAATTTAAAGTGAGAAAATGTAGTAAAAAATTTTCAGTGCTAATGCACTGCATTGGCCGAATTTTTCATAAAGAAATGGAAAAGATTGGATGCTGAAATTGGCATTAATTGAATGATTTGTGGTGAATTAAAGTATTAGAAAAAGAATGGACCAATTCGGAATTAAATTGGACATAATAGCCGATTAATCGGGTAATCGGTCGAAATTAGGCGATACCGCGTTAAAGCGATAATCGGACGCATTTTTGCCTTTGCATATCATACGTTAGCAATTTAAATTAATTTGTATTGGTTTGGGGGCATTATAGTAATTCCTGAATTTATTCTGTGTTAAGGTGGTGAGAAGTCCGGAAAAGGCAAGGGAATCGTAATTGAGGACGATTAATCCGAGTGCATCCGGATTTGTGAGACGGTGAGTGAACTTGCATTTCAAATGATTTGGGAAATGCACATTGTATTGAATTAGCTGATTAAATGATTTATTCAAAGTTTTTTTAAAACATGTGCCGGGAACAAGCCCCTGATAAAATGATTTTATGTGATGAATTGTGGTAAGCATGAAGGCATGAAATTGTGCTGTTATATATGTGTCACATATGTGTGAATATGTGTGATGTATTGACATTTGATATTGTTAATATATATGTAAATGTACGTGTGTGTGATGTGTGGAAAAACACATGACGGAGAAGTTGGATGTGGAAAATGTGGTTGGTGCACGATGTGGGGGGATGCACACTGTAGCTCCAGCTATGTGCATGATGTGGGGGAATGCACATGAGCTGGTGAGTGCACATGGTGCACATAATGATGACTCCAGCTATGTGCACGATGTGGGGGGATGCACATGAGCTGGTGAGTGCACATGGTGCACAGGACCACTCCAGCTATGTGCGTGATGTGGGGGTTGCACATGAGCTGGTGAGTGCACATGGTGCACACGATATTTTCAGCAGGTGAGACAATGGAATGTTGTACTTATCTGTGTGCGTATGTATGAATTTGATTATTCTTTCATTATAAATTAAATTGAAGTGAGGGGAAGGGTTTGATAATAAATTGGATAAAAATGAATGTGTTCCAAATGTATGCATCATATTTTAACCCTTCTCGATATTATGGCTTGTTCCTATCTAATGTTTGCTCACTGAGTTTTATACTCACCGTTTTCAAAAATTCATGTTTTCAGATCAGGAGATTGTAGATTCCTAGATCGCGGGATCACAGTAGTTCATCTCCTGGTAGGTGTCTGGCATTCACTAGTTGCCGCTTTATTGTACATGTCTCCGCTGGTAGTCTTGGGTTTCTGTATGATGGGTATGTACATGTAATGTACATTGTCGGAGTTTATATTTGACTGGTATGAATGTAAATATGTGTAAGTAATGTGAATTGCTAAATACATGACTGGAACAGTGCATGTATATTGTGATTAAAAATGCCATTGTGCTTTGGCTGTGTCCACTCCCGGAAAGGGTGTGTTTGTGTATGTGTGATTGGATGTGCCATGGTTAATTGGTATTGTATACACACTGGGTGCATTACGTGTGGATGTCCCACACGAGCATGTATGGAATAAAGTCAGTGGGAATAGGCTTGCTTGGGCTTAGTGAGCTATGCTCATTGGGTCCTTGCGCCGGTCATGGCCCGGGAATTGGGTCGTGTGATGAAATTATGTGGTATGCATGAAATTATGTGTTCTTATAACCTGTTGTCACATATGTGTGAATAGGTGTGATGTATGGACATTTGATATGGTTGATGTATATATGTAAATGTACATGTGTGTGATGTGGGGAAATGCTCATGTCGGTGAGATTGGATGTGGAAAATGTGGTTGGTGCACAATGTGGGGGGATGCACACTGTAGCTCCAGCTATGTGCACGATGTGGGGGAAATGCACATGAGCTGGTGAGTGCACATGGTGCACATGATGATGACTCCAGCTATGTGCACGATGTGGGGGGGATGCACATGAGCTGGTGAGTGCACATGGTGCACAGGACCACTCCAGCTATGTGCGCGATGTGGTGCACATGAGCTGGTGAGTGCACATGGTGCACACGATATTTTCAGCAGGTGAGACAATGGAATGTTGTACTTATCTGTGTGCGTATGTATGAATTTGATTATTCCTTCATTATAAATTAAATTGAAGTGAGGGGAAGGGTTTGATAATAAATTGGATAAAAATGAATGTGTTCCAAATGTATGCATCATATTTTAACCCTTCTCGATATTATGGCTTGTTCCTATCTAATGTTTGCTCACTGAGTTTTATACTCACCGTTTTCAAAAATTCATGTTTTCAGATCAGGAGCTTGTAGATTCCTAGATCGCGGGATCACAGTAGTCCATCTCCTGGTAGGTGTCTGGCATTCACTAGTTGCCGTTTTATTGTACATGTCTCGGCTGGTAGTCTTGGGTTTCTGTATGATGGGTATGTACATGTAATGTACATTGTCGGAGTTTATATTTGACTGGTATGAATGTAAATATGTGTAAGCAATGTGAATTGTTAAATACATGACTAGTATAGTGCATGTATATTAATGTTGATATGCCATTGTTATTTGGCGTTATATGCACACTGGGTGCATTACGTGTGGATGCCTCACACGAGAATATGTGGAATACAGTAAGTGAAGTAAGTGACAATAGGCTTGCTTGGGCTTAGTGAGCTATGCTCATTGGGTCCTTGCGCCGGTCATGGCCCGGGAATTGGGTCGTGACAACAATATCTTCCGAAGGATACATACTCAGCTTCAGCAGTGGACAATGCTACAGAATTCTACTTTTTACTTGACCAGGATACAAGCATGCTACCTAGGAACTGACATGTTCCACTAGTGCTTTTCCTATCAGTTCTATTTTCAGCAAATTCAGCATCTGAATATCCTACTAGGCTAATTAATGATTCTTTTGAAGACCAAATTCCTAAGGCTTGAGTTCCTAAAAGATATCTAAAAATTCGTTTTACAGCTGTTAGGTGTGTTTCTTTAGGTTGAGACTGAAATCTAGCACACAAATACACACTAAACTGAATATACGGTCTACTTGATGTTAAGTAAATAAGATATCTAATCATACCTCTATAGAGCTTTTGATCTACATCTTTACCTTTTTCATCAGCGTCAAGTTTTGTAGATGGACTCATTGGTGTGCTGATGGGCTTAAGTTTCAGCATGTCAAACTTCTTGAGCATGTTTTGAATATATCTATCTTGGCTTATAAAAATTCCTTCCTTGCATTGTTTGATTTGAAGGCCAAGAAAATACTTCAATTCTCCCATCATGCTCATCTCGAATTCTCCTTGTATTTTCTTAGCAAAGTTCTTGCAAAGAGATTCATTAGTAGCACCAAATATAATGTCATCTACATAAATTTGAACTATGATCAAATCATTTAAGCATCTTTTGATAAATAATGTGGTGTATATGCTGCCCCTAATATAGTCTTTTTCTACCAGAAATTTAGACAGCCTTTCATACTAAGCTCTAAGAGCTTGCTTCAATCCATACAAGGCTTTGTGAAGTTTAAAAACATAGTCTGGTTTCTCAAAGTCTTCAAAACCAGTAGGTTGTTCAACATATACTTCCTCTTGAATGAGTCTATTAAGAAATGCACTCTTTACATCCATTTGATATCGCTTGAAGTTCATATGACAAACAAAGGCAACTAATAACCTTATGGCTTCTATTCTAGCTACCGAAGCAAAGGTTTTTTCATAGTTTATCTCTTCTTCTTGATTATATCCCTTTGCTACCAATCTTGCTTTATTTCTTACCACATTTCCTTGTTTATCAACCTTATTTCTAAATACCCATTTAGTGCCAACTATAGGATGATTTGAGGGCTTAGGCACTAGTGATGATACATTGTTTTTTTTGAATTGATCTAGCTCCTCTTGCATGGCTAAAATCTAGCTTTCTTCTTTTTCAGCTTCTTCAAAACTTTTAGGTTCAACTTGAGAAATGAAGGTTGAAAATTCACATATCTCCCTAGATCCTTACCTAGTCTTAACTCTATGAGATATGTCACCTATGATTTGTTCTTGTGGGTGATCTCTCACATATCTCCAGCTTCTAGGTAAGTCACTATGCTGGATTTCTTGTCTTTGCAGATTTTCTATAAGTGGAGCCATGATTTCTTCTCTAGTTGAGCCTTCTTCATTGTTCTTGCTATCATTTAGGCACATTACATCCATATGCTTTTCTAGGTTCTCTAGATCTTCATCATCAACATCAATTTCTCTTTCTAAATAAATTGATTCATCAAAAACTATATGGACAGATTTTTCAACATTTAGTGTCCTCTTGTTGAAAACTCTATAAGCTTTTGAGTTCATGGCATATCCTAAAAATATTGCCTTATCACTTTTTGCATCAAACTTTCCTAATGGCTATTTTCCATTATTTAGAACAAAGCATTTGCAACCAAAGCTCCTAAGGTGAGAGATGTTTGGTTTTCTTCCTTTGTATAGTTCATAAGGGGTCTTTGAGATAATTGCTTTAATTGAGACCCTATTAAAAATGTAAGCTGCTGTATTTACAACTTCAGCCCAAAAGTACTTAGGAAGATTGTTCTCACAAAGCATAGTTCTAGCCATCTCTTTTAATGTTCTATTTTTTTTTCCACAACTCCATTTTGTTGGGGTGTTCTAGGTGCAGAAAAATTATGTTCCAGCCTTTTTTCATTGCAAAACTTCTCAAACTCATCATTTTCGAACTCTCTTCCATGGTCATTCCTAATACTAATAATGGTTGTCCCTTTTTCATTTTCAACTTTCTTACAATAGCCTATGAAAGCTGATAATGCGTCACTTTTGTGAGCAAGAAAATAAACCCAAGTGTACCTAGAGTAATCATCCACTATGACTAAGCCATAAGATTTTCCACCTAGACTTGTGGTGCTAATAGGACCAAAGAGATCAATGTGTAGCATTTCAAGAGGTCTAGATGTTGACACAAAATTTTTAGTTTTGAAAGAAGTTCTGACTTGCTTTCCTAATTGACAAGCTTCACATATTTTATCATTTTCAAACTTAATGCTAGGTAGTCCAACAACTAAGTTTTTCTTAATCAGCTTTGTCATGGTGTTTAAACTTACATGTCCTAGTCTTCTATGCCATAACCAGCTGTCATTTTTACTGTTTGCCACTAAGCACATTTCACTATTCTTTTCTAGATCTTCAAGAAAGATAACATACATGTTTTTTAACCTTTTTCCTATGAAGGTGATTTTGTTAGTGCCTATATCTATCACTTCACATTTGTTGGAATCAAAGCAAACTTTGAATCCTTTATCACACAACTGACTTATGCTTAACAGATTATGTTTTAAGCCTTGGACAAATAACACATGACTGATTTGTGTACAAGAATTCTTATCAACCGTACCTATACGTTGGATTCTTCCTTTTGAATCATCTCCAAAGGATACGGTGCCTCTTTTTTTCTTGTCTAGCTGAGCAAATAGCATCTCATTACCTGTCATGTGTCGTAAGCATCCACTATCCATGTACTAAGGCTGCTTCTTCTTGTGTTGAGCTTTTGAACATGTTTCCTTTAGGTGCAGCTCAACCTACAAAATAGTTGTTCAGTTTTTCTTGATAGGTACCCATACTTTGATGGGTCCTTGAGTGTTAGTAGCAATTTGGCACCTAAATTTTTTTGATTTTCTGCATGTTTGTATTTCTTGCGCAATCATAGGATAAATGGCCATATTTTCCACAACAGTAGCATCTAGATGATGCATTGTGATGATTCCTTTTAACATAAGATTTTTTCTTTAAAGATTCATTTTTCAAACACTTAAGTATTGCATTTTCATCAAGAACTTTTTGCAAAGTAGCATATTTGTTTTCCAGTTCTGCCTTCATAATTTCAAAATCTGTTTTTGATTATTCCAACTCAATTTGTAGGAAATTCCTTTGCTCAAAAACAGAGTTGAATTCATGTTTTAGTTTCTCCAAATCATTTTCAAGTAATATAGCATTTTTCTTCAAGTTCTTGTGTTTTAAAAACAGGCTTTCAAACTCATCACATAAATTGTCATACTCGTCTTGTAAATCATTCATTGAATTATCACAAGGTGATGAACATACCTCTGTTTCATCATCTCTGGCCATTAGACAGATGTTTGCTCTTTCTTCTAAGCTTTGCTCATCAATTTCAGTGCTTGAATCACTATCAGACCAAGCTGCAGCAACCATTGCCTTTTTCGATTTTCTGGTTTTCTTTAGAGTTTCTTCTTTCAGCGATGGACATTCAGACTTGAAATGACCTGGTTTCTTGCACTCATAGCAAATCAACTCCTTTTTTTTATTTGAATCATTTTTGTTTCTTTTCATGAAAATCTTGGATATTTTTTGAAGCCTTTTCTTGCCAATCTCTTGTTTCTTCTGCCCATTAGTTTTCTAAATTTCCTTGCAACCAGTGCCAGCTCATTATCATCATCGCAAGAGATCTCTTCTAGCTCTTCTTCAAGGATGCTGGCCTTAAGTGCAATGTTTTTCTTCTTTTGTTTTGCTTCTCTCTTATCTTCATCTTCTTCTTCCATTAGCTTCAGCTCATGTGTGAGGAGAGACCCGCATATTTCATTAAGTGTGATGATATTTAAATCTTTTGCTTCTTTGATGGCAATCACTTTTGGCTTCCACGATTTAGGTAGACTTCTAAGAAGTATTTTTACCAATCCATGTTCAGGGATAGGCTTTCCTAATTGGCTAAGTTTATTTGTGATGTCCGTAAACCTATCAAACATGTTGGTTATGTCTTCACCAGGCTCCATTTTGAACATCTCATAGTTATAAGTTAAGAGGGCTATCTTAGACTACTTAACTTGAGAAGTCCCTTCATGAATGATCCTAAGTTTGTCCCACACTTGCTTAACTATTGTACAGCTTGAGACTTTGTTAAACTTAGTGGGAGTTAAGGCATAGTGCAAGGTGTTGATTGCCTTGAAGTTGGTTTGGACTTTCTTGGTTTCAGCCTCGGTCCATTCAGACCTTGGCTTAGGCATCAACTCATTTGTGACTACATTTACAGTTGAGGGAATAAAGGGACTATCAGTGATGACATCCCATATTTCATAATATATAGTTTTAATGTATATAGACATTTTAGTGCTCCAATAAGGGTAATTAGAGCCATCAAATAGAGGTGGTCTGTTTGTTGATTGTCTCTCAGGTACAACTGATTTTTGAAGAGCCATAGGATCTTCCCTAAGGGTGTTAAACCTTTAAGAATAAGGTACAAGCTCTGATACCAATTGTTGGTCCCAAATGAGAGTGCTAGAATGGGGGTGAATAGCACTATCTCGGCTTTTTTGGTAGGATTGAGACTTGATCTCAAAACAAATAAAGTATAACAATGAAAGCAATGGACAAACTATTTATAGTGGTTCGATCCAAGACTTACATCCACTACCTTGATTATCCAACCAAGGATTTTCAAATCAAACACCAAAAACAGTGGAATTCACAAGATTCCACCAAGCTTTTACAATGACTTATCAAAGGCTTAGCCACAACCTTTACATTAGTTTTTCACGGGCCCAACTAAAACCCCAAGGTGGTTTTCCAAGGCTCAACCATAACCTTTACACTAGTTTTTCTCGGGCTTAACTAAAACCCCAAGGTCATTTTCCAAGGCTCAACCACAACCTTTACAATGGTTTTTCAAGGGCTCAACCAAAACCCAACACCCAACTTTCCAAGGCTAAGTTGGAAGCTTTACTTTTTCAAGCAACCTAGCTTGAAAACAACAACTTAGAGTGAATCCCTCATTCTAAGAACACAAAGATAAGTAGAAGAGAAAATACCTATGATCACAAATTGATCTAAGTGGTACACGGTTTAGAGCTAAACACAAATACACAAGATAGGCATCTAAGTACAGTGAAGAGTACAAAGGATTTTGAAGTTTTCTGCTCTTTCTTGGCTTGAATATGATGGAGCCTTTGTTAATGAAGCCAAGAGTTGTCCAAAGTTGTCAAAAGTTCTTTCCTTGGCATTTGAAGATCCTTTTATAGTTGGAGAGGCTTGTCTAATGGCTGTTGGAACGTTTTTGACCGTTAGAAACAGTTTGGGGAAGGTTCTTGTCGTTAATCTGTCTTGTAGTGGCCTGGTGTATGTTGCAGACAGAAAGCTCTTAGTCGACTAAGATTTTTTCCTTGGTTGACTAAGTTGGTTTTGTCTTGGTCATAGATTCCAGAGAGCACTTAGTCGACTAACCTATTTTCTTGATCGACTAACTCAGTTTTGTTTCTCATTAATCTTTAGCCTTCCATTTCTCCACTTTAAGTTTTGCCCAACCAATTATCTTCATTATTCAACCAAAGAGCTTCCTTTAAGTTGGTCAATCTTTTTCCTTATCCATATCAACTTCTTATGAGCATATTTGAAAGATTGACTCATAGTTTCCTGATAAACATTTGCCCTGCACACTTAGCTAGAAATATTAGACACACAAGGATGAGAATGTTTTATAATCATCAAAAACTAATAGAGTCAATAGTTATTTGCCTACGATGAGAGCTTCAAAATCTAATACCTTATTGTCATATAAAAAAAAATATTCTTTGATAGACATGAAATTAGCACAAATGGGACTTACTCAAGTGATACTTCAAATTACAGCAGCTAAGGTGAAGACTTATAAAAAAGGTCTAACAAATGAAAATAACAAAAAAAAAAAAAAAAGGCAAGATAGGATCTCAACTTTAACAATTACTGAGAATTGAAAAGTGATACCTCATCAATATAGAGATTGATGTGTCTTTGCTAGTTTTTCCTAGTTGCTTTACTGTAAGACTCGACTCTATAAAATATATGCCATGTTATCCATGTGCTGGATGAGATGTTTGTATACTTGAATGCCTCGAAAAGGTGTTAAAAACCAGTGTTGTACCTAGAGGTATGACTAAGTGGAATTATGCCTAGAACTAGCTAAAATAGGGATTCTAAGGTAAAATTGAAAATTTCACAGTCTAGGGACGGCTAAAAATGGTAATGCGGAGTTAGAGGGCTAATTTGCAGCCAATCGGGAATATTGATCGATTGGGGGCAAAATGGTCATTTTACCACCCAAAGTTGAAATTTGGTTATTTAATAAAAATTTTGACCAAGATTAATCATTTGAAGTATAATATGAGGTTTAGCGGTGAAAAATTTTAATTCTCGATATTTTTAGAGTATAAAGGCAAAACGGTAATTTTGCCACTCGAGGATAAAATGAGAATTTTTAGAAAAGATTTTAACCTCATTTGACTAAGATTGATCTATTGGAGTGTAATTTGAGGTTGGAAAGTGGAAAAAATGTAATTCCGATACTTTTCGGAGTATATGGGTAAAATCGTAATTTTGCCACCCCAAGGGCAAAACGATAATTTTTCACTCCCAACATTTGTCAAGACCAAGGGATTTTATTCATCATGGAAATGGATAAATATGAGAATTTTGTGGTGGAGAATTAAAGAATTAAAAGTGAAATATTTGAAGTGTGGACCAATTATAGTGTGACATGTGGCAAGTTAGATTATTTAATTATTTTGTTATAAAAATCAACATAAAACCATCCCATACTCACCATAAGGGTCGGCCAAACAAGAACACAAGGGAGGAGGGAAAGAAAACAAGAGAAAACAAACCCTAGGGGGAGAAAATCAAAGGGAAAGTGTGAAAATCCAAGGAATCAAGCAAGGTAAAGTGAAATTTCTTTATTTTTCCTTTAGATCTACAATACCTTTGCTTTAGTTTCTCATTTCTATGATTGAGAAGCATGTTTTCATAGTGAATTCTTGGCTGGCCGAATGGGTATGGTGAAGATTTAATGATTGGTTTGGCTTGATTTTGAGTTATGTTAGTGTTTTCGGTTAGTCAGTTATGTGTAGAGTGAAAACAAGTGAAGAAAATTTCAAAATCTTAGGTATCCTTCAATGGCCGAATGTCCTATGTTGTGTGAGAATGATGGATTTGATTTTCTTGCAAGTAAATTGGTTAAGAATTGATGATATGTGGTGTGAAAATCAAGTAAGAACAATTTTGGTGTGAATGCACCAATCTTGGCCCAATTTTCCATGAGGGATTGTGAGGGTGTTAATGCTGAAATTTTGAATATTTGGCTTGTATTTGGTGACTTGAAGTGTATGACAAGAAATGGTGGCATTTGGAGTTAAATTGAACACAATGACCATTTAATCGGCAATAGGCCAAATTAGGTCGACATCGCGTTTAGGCGATGTTCGGACAGTTTGCATTGCATATCATGCATTAGTATAGGGTCTAAATTAGTATATTACAATTTAGGGGCAATGTAGCAAATTTCTTGACTTTATACTGTGTCAAAGTGGTGAGTCCTTCGAGAAAGGCAAGGAATTTCACCCGATGATCCCTAGTCAAAGTACCTGGATTTGATTTTTGAAAATAGTGAGTAAACTTATTATCACCTTAATTATCTAGAATAGTTTTTATTCAATTTGATGATTTTAGGAAAAATCATTTTAATTGGTGAATCGCCTATTTTATGAGAAAATTTTAAAATTTATGAAATAAATTGGATTTGTAAAATAAATTGAATTTTTATAAATTGACTTGAAAATTGGACAATTGATTTTGAAACTAGAGTGATTGGAGACTACATGTGTTATCGTAAATTATGATTTAAATCAATTGGCTTATGATATTTATGGCATGATTGGCTAAATTGTTTACTGTATCGAAGAAATGTGAATTGTATGCATTGTGCTGATAAATTGCTTAGCAATAAAATTGCCAATTCATGCTATTAAAATTTTTATTTACTTGGTGGATTACTATCTACTGCAGTAGACAGGTTTCCGTGGACCGGCTTATTTAAAGGTGGTATGACAAAATCCCCCTATATACTTTTATCTCAGTTGTAGAGGCGTAAAGGGTTGTCCTGAGGTATGGCAGAGTTCACTTCAAGCCAAACCACCACGTGAAGGCGAACTTAGCTAAGGCCAAAGAACGGCTAAGTTTTGAACAATTATGAAAATTTAACAGCCTTGGTAGATTCGGTTGAATAGCTCTGATCAAGGTATCTCCGAGTATGAGCTTTAATGGCACGAGCCATGATTTTCTGGAAATCATAAGCCATATAAATTTTTCGAGCATAATGAATTTAATTTATTAAGTGAAAAGGAATTGAAATGTTATTAATCATTTAATGATGATATATTTTAATTGTCTCCATTTGCTCACCTTTAGATAGTTTAGATGGTATTTGTTCACTCACTGGGATTTTATAATCTCACCTCTTCATTTCCTCACATTTCAGACTTAAAGTATTCCATAGTTAGCAGCTTTTGTCAAAGACCATCAGTTGGACTTGAATCGACAAAAGCTGTAGGTTCCCAGCTTTCGATGTACTTTGGTTAGTTATGGGCCCACATGTCACTGTAATTTAAATTTCATACTTTGGTTGTTTATATTATAGTATGTCAGAATATATTTAGCTCTTACGCTGCGAAAATCATTTACTAATAGCTTTATAAAAATTATTTTGTAAGAAAATAGATTATTTTATTGAATAATCTTATTATATTCAAAAAGTTACAATTTTTACTTCAAACGAACGTTTTAGATACTTAAATTTATTTTTAAGCGCGAAATATATGTTTTCTACCCACCTACTATATTCTTAACCGGTTTCGAGGTTTTAGAGAAAAAATGACGAAAATGCCCTTGTGAGTCAAAAATTAATATTTAATTATTTTTATTTGGAAATGTCTTATATTTCTTTAAAATATTATATTTAATAACTATTGCTCACCGGGGAAGTGAGAAAGCTGATACTAAGCCTTGCGGGGTTTCGGTCGGCATTTCGGGTATGAGTGCCTATCGGGATGTCGCGACGGTTGTCACGGGCCCAATGGGGAGTTCCGGGTCGTGACATTTACTTTGTTAAATATAATCTTAATCACCATAGCTCACGTAGGACATATTTAGAATTGTAATAATTATCAAATGGTCCTAGTCGGCAAATACAAATAGTTATTATAGCTTCATTAACTCAAACAAGGGAAGAAAAGGAAAAACAGAGAATCAGAAACTCGATAATATTAATTAGGAAATCAAAAATGTGAATTTTTTTTTTTGGTTACCTTAAGGATATTATGAGACCTTGTCAAGCTCGATTAAAGGACGGTATTGTATCGAGTGGTACAACTAAGTTAAATCGAGCTTTGAACTAGTTCAAATAGAAACTCTAAGAGGAATTTGAAAATTTTGAAACCCACAGAATGACTTAGAATAGTGATTCGGAGTTTAAGATCCAGTTTGGAGTCAATCGAGAAAATTGACCGACTAGGGATAAAACGGTCATTTTGCCATTTGATGATTAAATAGAGATTTTTAGCCAAGATTTGATCACATTGGACCAAAAATAACTTTATGAAATATAATTAAGATTATTGGAGTATAAAATGATGTTTAGCAGTGAAAAATTACGATTCTCGATATTTTTGGAGCACAAGGGCAAAATGATAATTTTGCCACTAGAGGACCAAATGAGAATTTTTTTGAAAAGATTTTTACCCCATTTGATTAAAATTGATCAATATTGGTGTTATTTGAGGCTAGAAAGTGAAAATAATGTAATTCCGTTACATTTCGGAGTATAGGGGTAAAATCGTAATTTTACCATCCGGGGGGCAAAACGGTAATTTTCCACCACCAGAACAATTTTTTTTCCAGCCATGGTCATCTTTTATTCACATCTTGACTTTGACTAATCATGTGATGGAAAAATTTAGAAGAAAAAGTCAAAAAAGTTAACAAAAATGGGTAAATAAGCATGTGACACGTGGCATGCTTGATTATTATATCATTTTTTATAAAAATCAGCTCATTAAATCCCTAATTTCCTCACCATATTCGGCCTAAGCAACCAGCAACCAGAACAAAGGAAGAACAAAGGGAAAAACAAGAAAACCTAGGTGGAAAATCAAAGAGAAAGTGAAGAAATCAAGGAAACAAGCTAGGTAAGTTAGAAATTCTTTAATTCTCCTTGATACCTAGCTAACCTATGCTTTTGTTCTTGATTTCCATGGTCAAATATTGAGTTATGATGATGAATTCAATTCTGAAAAATGGGTATGGAAGAGGAATTAATGTTGGATTGGCTTGATTTTAGACTATGTTAGTGTTTAGAGATAGTTTAGCATGTTAATAAGCAAAACCATAAGAAAAAACTTAATTTTCCCCATGAATCTTTCAAGGCCGAATATCATAGGTTGTGTTTGAAAAATGAAATGATTTCATTTGAAATGAAATGAATTGGAAAATGACGATTTAAGATGAAAAAGTTAAGTAGGAAAAATTACCGTGCATTAGCACTGTAATGGCTGAATTTTTCCATGAAGAAATGGAAGAGTTTTAATGCTGAAATTGGCACTATTTAAATGGTATGTGGTGAATTAAGGTATTAGAAAAAGAATGGTGCAATTTGGAATCAAATCGGACGTGTTGGCCAATTTATCGGGTAATCGGTCAAATTAGGTCAACACTATGTTTAAGCGATTGATCGAGTATTCTGTGCATCCGTATAGAAATTAGGTTAATTTTATACCTAATTAACACCAATATAGTAATTAAATTATTGTGCTATTTGTCAAGGTGGTGAGATTTCTAATAAAGGTAAGAAAATCTCACTCGAGAATTAGCAATCGAAGCGCTAGAATTCGACTCCCGAAAAACCTGTGAGTGAATTTGCATTTGAAAATGGTTTTGGGAAATATAAACATATTTGAATAAAATGCTTGAATGATTTTATTCAATCTTATTTAAAAAGAACGGGTACAATGGGAACAAGATTTTCATGAAATATTATTTTCACTGATGTGAAATTGATTGTGCTGAATTATGCTCCTCTATATGATGCTTACTTGTATTGTTAAGAAATTATGTGAATTTGATGTAATCCTGCACGTGTGGAATGGGTAATGCACATGTTTGTAATAGTGTGTAAAGAGGGATGCTGAGTGATACCCTTCATCAAGAAATTCTCGCTCGGAAACTTGGAAGGGATGCTGAGTGATACCCTTTACCAAATGATTTCCACCCATGAGCTTGGAAGGGATGTTGAGTGATACCCCTTACCAAATGATTTATGCCCAAGAGCTTGGCGGCGAAACTGAATGATACTGCTTGCCAAGTTCCTTGATAAATGTTTTTTTTTAACACTAAGGACAGTGAAGATTTAGCGGTGTCTATGATTGCTTATGTATTTGTGAATATATGTGTAATTGTATGGTATGCGAATTGTTTTAAATTGTGGGAAAAAAAAGGTTAACACGAAACCCTCGTACGGTTGAGCGAAACCCTCGTTCTGCGACTGGTTATGATTACTTTTCGATGTAGCAAGAATGCTTGCCAACTGCAGCGATAATTGTCGATTTTGCTATCTAGCTAGAATAAATCTCGAGGTAAGTGGAAAGGGTTTAAATATTAGTTAGATAAAAAACTATCTCATTTTCAACCGGTGTATCATGATTGTCAAATTTCTTGATTGAGATTGCCCGTTCTCTTCTAATATTCACTCACTGAGTATTGTACTCACATTTTATAAAAATTCATGTTTTTAGATCAGGAGACTGTTGGACCCTAGATCGAGGAGTCCCCATAGTGCATCTCTTGGGTATGTGTCTGGCATTCGGTAGTAGTCCCTTTTATTGTAAATGTCTCCGCTAGAAGTCATGGGTCCTTTTGTATTGTGAATACACTCAAACAATGTAAATATGTGTATGCAATGTAAATTGCTAAATACATGACTGGTATAGTGTATGTATATTATTATCGATAATGCCGTTGTGTTTTGGCTATGTTCACACCCGAGAAAAGGTGTGTTTGTATGCATGATATGATAATATTTGTTAAGTAAGAGTAAATGGATATGCTTGCTTGGGCTTAGTGAGCTATGCTCATTGAGCCCATGCGCAGGTCATGGCCCTGGAAATTGGGTCGTGACAGATATCCAACAACAACAACAACTTCTTGCAAAAATGAAATGTCTTCGAGCTCCAAGAAATTCACAACCTCCCAGAACTCTTGGCTTTCCACAACAAGCATAGCTAAGTCACATTCATGACCAACAGCTAGAACCCCTACTCTATGTTTAGTGGAAGAGCCATGTTTTCTAACAAGTACAAATGTATGATCAGCCACCACATTAGCATTTGTAAGAATCTTTTTTCTCAGAATAATAGATCCTACAGTTAAGAAATAATGAATAAGCAAAGCTCAGCAGAAAACAGAGACGAGTTCTTTTTGTACTTGCTTAAGCCCATGGTTTTGTGTTATGACTTATTTTGCCAAGGAAGGAAATAGGTAGAATTGCTACTAACCGTGAAGATCTTCACCATAGAGTCCAATGCTAGCTCTATTGCCAAATATGCATCTGTTTCTGTATGGAGAGACCATGTGCTTCTAACCATGTGCCACCGCTGAATGCTACTCTGTCTCTCACCAATATAAAAAATACTAATGCTACTTTCACCATTGCAACATAAAGGAAGGACTTTGCGTTTATTGATAGTGGTGACATTCCTACAACAATCTTTCCCCAATAACAACAAAGACGATGAGTTATTACAACATTTTATCCTCTATACTGTGCGGACTAGAGAACCCAACATCCTTTTTGCTTCATCGTTAATGGAGGATGAAAGGAGGAGGCCAAGAGGGGCAAAGGTATGCTTATGTAAACTCTGCCAACCTTGCAACTATTATGTGCAAAGTGTGCTGAGGCTAAACCTCGTACTGGCATTGCCATTTTAGGTTAACATTTGGGTCCATTCGCGCTATCTCGAGGTAAAATCATTTTAGATCATTTCCAAGAGTCAAATTGAAGAATAACAGCTAAAAGAAGTGATGTCCAAAGTTGAGAATTAGGGGGCAGTGGGTTAAGATAGTTAAAAAGAGTTGAAGCTTTTCTTATCCTTTTGAATTTAAAAGGCTTACGATTAAAAAACTCTTAAATTATTTAAAAAATTTAAAAAAATTTCTATTCTTTTATAATATTCAATTAAATTTTTATATTTTTATTGTAAATCAAATAAGTCTATAATTAATAGTGGATTAATTATCATTACTTAAAATATCATTTATCATTTAAAATTCACGTGACGCTGATGTGAAGGTAAAAATATCACATGTCCATGTCAACATGTTACGTTATCATCTATTATAATATGTTAACATACTTTGTTAATGTCATATGATATAGAATGACAAGTGATATTTTGACTAATAATAATTAGTCAACCATTAGTTAGAAAGGATTATTTGATTCGAAATAATAATATAAAGAATTGATTAAATGCAATAAAAAATAAAAAATTTTTAAATTTGTTTAAATATTTTAGAAACTTTTTTAAGTATTATGTCAAATTAAAACAAAGCATTCAATAAAAATAATAAATGAGACGTTCATTACTATGGAATAAATACAAACTCAAAGAATGTTGGGAGTACAACAATAGAAGGATTTGAGAGGCAAAAGGGTGGATGATGTGTTTAGGAAAGATTAATTGCCTAGCAAAGAGTGGAATAATTGAGCAAAATAATAGTATTGAAAGAATTGCTTGCTTATTATTGAAGTATTTTTGAATGAGCCTATTTATAGGCATTCTTAGTTGATTAAATTACCCATGCATTCCTCCTTTGTCCAAGTCATTAACGTTGATGAAGCCTATTGCCGTTGCCTCAAAATCACTACTATAATAGGAATTAGGATGGTGCCCATACCTATGTTACGAAAAAGTTCACAATAAATATAGAATATGTTGTAGTGGATTTCAATTTGGTACCTTCAAAAAAGTTTGTAGGGAAAGTTATATTATATTAGTCAACTAAATGAATGTATGGTTTTTGCTGAAAGAGGAAAAGATAAACTGATAATAATTGAATATAGTTATTTGCTTTAGTTTCAATAAGTGGAAAGCTTCTCTTAAATATATGTTTTTAAAACAATACTTATCCAAAAAAGATAATAATCATGTTAAACATGCAGTAATTTTTTTTCTATTAAAAATATATTGTTTAAACAAAATGAATAATATTTGTGATTTGGAGGTTTGCTCTCCCTTTTGCCATATACAGTTGTCCCCATTTCTTTGGTTTCTATTATGCTATATTGTGTTAGTTAACGGTATGAATGTATAGTTCTTGCTGATCAAGGAAAAGATAAACTGATATTAATTGAAGATAATTAGTTGCTTTGATTTCTTTGGTTCTTGCTGATCAATTTTTATCATTTGTAGGTTTTTATTGCCTATATGTTGCTTGTAAGATATGCTTTGACTCATTAATTTCAAGTAAAACCATATTTTTTTGCTTATACTTACATGGGGAAGAAACAACCATATTTATGTTAACAATGTATATAATAGAAATAGTTCATTAAGTAAAATAGACAATAAAATAATCAAAAGAAAACCTCTTAAGCAAATCAATTGGTTAAGAAATAGGCTTTTATATTGGTTAAAAAAATGATTAAATTGTTACATGACTGCCAAATATGTCTAACTATAGTGATAGTTTCTTATTTCTTTTGCCACACACATTTCCTTCTATTTCTTTGATTTCTATTGTTGTGCTCCTTCCGTTGAACCTGTTGTACATATAAAGAAATAAAATTTGTTTAGCGTCTAATTTTTTATAGGCTTTTAAGTTGAATTAATAAAAGATTTGTAAAGTAATCTAATTAACATACATGCTTTTTTATTTTTTCACTGAAGATTCTTCTAGGATTAATTTTTTTGTGATTTGTGAACCTATTGGTCATTGAGACACTTCAATTTTAGAGTTTTCAATTGTGAGTTGCGGGTTTTTAATTGCTAAGGCAAAAGTAATATTTCTTGTTGTACCTTTTTCTACTTCCTAACAAACAAGCAAGGTTTATTTAACAGTGTTATAGTCAAAAACCTTGAATTTTAACTTATCAATAGCTTTTGTAGTCAATCTTACCTTGAATGTTCTTTTTGTGTTTATTAAGGCTTTGACAAGAGTTGAAAAAATCATTTTGTCAATTTCCTTGATGGCAACAAGCTTGCTATAGTTGCTCCAATCAACTTTTATGCTTGCTAACCAAACACCAGTTGTTGGATTTCACCAGTTGTAACATGTATTGTTAGCTCCAAAATCATCTTGTTAAAAAGAAAAACAAAAATATCATTATTATTATGTTGTAGAATAATGTTTTGTTTGATTTGATGATAAAATTTTAGTTTTCTTACATCAATACTAGTACTTTTTCATCATGAGTTTTGCACCAAAATCTGTTAGATAAATATTTCAATCCTTCTGCATATTCATTGCATGCATTGTAGTATCATCCATTTGGTGCTTTCATATTGATAATCGTTACTATGATCTCAAACTTTTATTTTGTAGGAAGATGTAAATGTTATTGTTAAGTTTGATAACATGATGAATTGATTTAATTTGATGTTATAGTTAAGAATTTATGTTTTCGTAGTTAATAGATGTTTTTTTTTTCATAACTGATTAGAAGTAAAGTAATCCTTGTTGCTAAAAATATAATAGAATAGGTAGTTAGATTTTTACCGTTGTTTTCCCTTATTCTATTGCCAGCAAGTCTCCAATTGTTGCTTTTTGGATTGGAGTTAGTTGAGTAATTTGTAGGATATTTCCTTCCTCTATTTTTTGCAATTGGGCTTCAATTATTTCATGTTGGTACTTGTAACTTTTTTTGTTAGTGATAAGTAAGATACTTTCAAGGTCGTCTTAAATTAGATAATGTAATTGTTCAGTTTGTACAACATTACTTAGCCTTTAGTTCTTCTACTTGAAGAATAATAAGATCAATATAAACTCTGGTTGCAAAATAGGAAAATGTGTATAATGATCTTACAAAATGTAATAAGTTGAATAGCTATGGTTTTTTATGGTAAATAGTTATTGTTAATGTTAAAAACATTTATAATGATCAACTTACACATATAGGTCTTGATCATCAATCCAACAATAGCAAGAATAGTATTTGGCCTATTTTGAAGTATTTCATCTTCATTTATTTCTAATGCCAACGCTTCATATAACACAACTTTGATTGTATTGTTATTGTGAAAAGTTTTTAACAAAAGAAATATGGTATGTTAAACAGTGTAGTTATATTAAAATGTCTATCTCCACATGTAGAAATATTGATGTAAAAATGAATTATATATTCATCATAGTAATTACCTAAGATTTTATAAATACATGTCCTTTTTTAAAAACATGAGTGCTTCTGTGATTTAGCTGAACTTTGTTTACATAAGTAATTGTTTTCAGCACTCTAATGACATCTACAATTTTGGTATTGAAACAACATAGCATAAAAGTTAAAAGTTAAATGATTGAATGCAGTTTGATTATGTGAGATATTTTCTTTTAATAACTATCAAGATATTTTTTTGGTGTATCCTGTCATGAAGTATGATGTATTTTATAAAGTTAAAATGATGCATAGGATATGCAATTCCATCTTTATGAACTTGCTTCACTTTTGTTACTTTTGAAAATATAATCTTCAAATCACCAGGCAAAGCATTGTAATTGTTTTCGCTTTTCATAACCCGAAATTTGTCAATCAAGTATATAGAGCCTTTTTTTAGTATGGATTTGAATTGTTGTGCATTTGAACTTCTAATCATTACTTGCATTGCATTTTTCTATCAGAGATACATGCAATAAAGTTATATTTTTGTATATTTTTAAAAAGATATAGCAAGAAAAATTTAAGTAAAGGTTTTTATTTTTAATAAGTTACCTTGATATCAATAATTATGAAATCATAGCTTAGAAGTATTTGTGAATTATCTAGTGTTTTTAACTACCAGATTCGAGTGACCTTCACTTTCACTAGTTTTGGTAGTTTATACAATCCCAAGACTTTAATAAGTTTAATCCACCAATGCATAATGCAAATACAGTAAGAACAAATAATGTAATGCAAAGAAGTTAAATATTGAAACTATGATGTAAATCATTTTTATAATAAGTTGATTATACAAAAATATTTAGATGTATTGTAAAATATTAAGAAATGAGAGAATATATTACTTGATCTATTGACAAATTAAGATAAGCAGTTGTAGCATGTATGACAACAGTATAATGTAAAAATCCTATCAATATAAAATAGTTGCTAATTTTTAGTAGCATTTGTTTTTTCTATATAAAATAAATAGCTAAAAGTTGTCAAATTCAGTATATTTGTTTATTCAATGATGACTATGTGCTATGTATATTGAAAAATGAGTAGACTTTCTTGACTTTTTTATTTTATTCAATGAATTGGATGAATATTTATTGAAATTTAAACATTCATGTGTAAAAGAGATGTCTAAATAGTACAGATTCAGGTTTATGCAAAATAAGAGGATATGACAGTAAATAATATTTAATTGCAATTAATAAATATTAAATGAATCAATCCTCCAGGTATTAAGAGTTAGAAATTATTGTTTTCAAGTATTTTTTGCTGAAATAAATAAAAGCAAACCAAAAAATCTAAAAAATTTAATAATGACATTTAGTAAATGTTGTGTCACGACCCAATTCCCGGGCCATGACCGGCGCAAGGACCTAATGAGCATAGCTCACTAAGCCCAAGCAAGCCTATTTTCACTTACTTTATTCCATACATGCTCGTGTGAGGCATCCACACGTAATGCACCCAGTGTGCATACAATGCCAATCAACAATGGCATATCCAATCACACATACACACACACACCTTTCCCCGGGTGTGAACACAGCCAATTCACAATGGCATTATCGACATTAATATACATGCACTATATCAGTCATGTATTTAGCAATTCACATTGCTTACACATATTCACATAATTAGATTGTATTCACAATACGATAAACACCCACGACTTCCAGCGGAGACATTTACAATAAAAACGGGCAGCTATTGAATGCCGGACACCTATTAGGAGATGAACTACAGTGATCCCGCGATCTAGGAATCTACAATCTCCTGATCTGAAAACATGAATTTTTGAAAACGATGAGTACAAAACTCAGTGAGCAAACATTAGGTAGGAACAAGCCATAATATCAGGAAGGGTTAAAAATATGATGCATACATTTGGAACAAATTCATTTTGATCCAATTTATTATCAAACCCTTCCCCTCACTTCAATTTAATTTATAATGAAGAAATAATCAATTTCATACATATGCACACAGATGAATACAATATCCCACCATCTCACCAGCTCATGTGCATTTCCCCACATCGTGCACATAGCTGGAGTTATCATGTGCACCTCGTGCACTAACAATATCACTCAATCTCACCAGCTCAAGTGCATCCCCCCACATCGTGGACATAGCTGGAGTTATCATGTGCATTCCCCCACATCGTGCACAAACCATATTTTCCACATCCAATTTCTCCAACATGTGCTTTTCCCCACATCGTGCACATGTACATTTACATATATATATATCAATAATATCAAATGTCAATACATCATACATATTCACACATATGTGACAACATGTTATAAGAACACATAATTTCATGCCTTCATGCATACCACATAATTTCATCACATAAAATCATTTTTATCAAGGGCTTGTTCCCGGCACACATTTTTAAAAACTTTGAATAAATCATTTAATCATCTATTTCAATACAATGTGCATTCTCCAAATAATTTGAAATGCAAGTTCACTCACTGTCTCACAAATCCGGATGCACTCGGATTAACAGTCCTCAAACACAATTCCTTTGCCTTTCTCGAACTTCTTACCACCTTAACACAAAGTAAAATTAAGAAATTTACTATATTACCCCCAAACTAATATAAACTAATTTAAATTGCTAACGCATGATACGCAAAGGCAAAAATGCATTCGATTATCGCTTTAACCCGATATTGCCTAATTTCAACCGATTACCCGATTAATCGACTATTATGTCCAATTTGATTCCAAATTGCTCCATTCTTTTTTTCTAACACTTTAATTCATCACATGCCATTCTAAATAACTAAAATTCCAGCTTTGAAATCCTTAAAATTCTTCATATAAAAATTTAGACATTACGGTGTATTAACACCGAAATTTTCCTACTACACTTTCTCACTTTAAATTGTCATTTTCTAATTTATTTCATTTCAAATGGAATCATTTCATTTGAAATGAAACAATTTCTTCATGGTTTCTCTACACCCTAGGTTCGGCCAATGAAGAACAACCATGAGATTCAATTTCTTTCTTACACTTTTGTTCATAATCATGCTTAACTACCTCTAAACACTAACATAGTCTAAAATCAATCCAATCCAACATCAAATCCTTATCCATACCCATTTTTTAGAATTTATTCCATCATGATATCTCAATATTTAACCATGGAATTCAAGAACAAAAGCATAGATATTGTAGATCATAAGCCAAAGTGAAGATTTATTACCTTTTTCACTTGATTTTTCCTTGAAATGACACTTTGTCTTGAATTTCCACCTAGGTTTTATGTTTTTCTCCTTTGTTCTTCTTTCTTTCCCCTCAATTCTGATGTGAGCCGAAATTAGAGAGAGAAAATGAGGGTTAAGGCTGATTTTTATGGCCTTTATAATAAAATAAACAAGTTGCCACATGGCATTATGCCATTAGCTCATTTTCTTTACTTTTTGACTTTTCTTCTCATTCTTTTTCCACCACTTGATTAATCAAGTCAAAATCTGATCCAAAGATGATCATGGCTGGAAAAATTTATTCTGGTAGTGGAAAATTACCGTTATGCCCTTGGGATGGCAAAATTATGATTTTGCCCTTATACTCCAAAATGTACCGAAATTTCATTATTTTCACTATCCAACCTCAAATAACACTAATATTAATCCATATTAACCAAATGGGACAAAATCCTTTCAAAAAAATTCACGTTTAGTACTCCGGTGGTAAAATTACCATTTTACCCTTGTGCTCCAAAAACACCGGGAATCACCATTTTACACTGCTAAATATCATTTTATAATCCAATAATCATAACTGTATTTCATAAAAATTATTTTTGGTCCAATGTGATCAAATCTTGATTAAAAATCTCCATTAATCAACAAATGAGAAAATGACCGTTTTGTCCCTAACCGGTTAATTTTCCCGATTGACTCCAAACTGGACCTTAAACTCTGAATCACTATTCTGAGCTATTCTGTGAGTCTCAAAATTTTGAAATTCCTCTTAGAATTTCTATTAAACTAGTTTGAAGCTCGATTTAACTTAATTGTACCATTAGGTACAATACCGGCTTTTTAACAAATTAGACAGGGTCTCACATGTTGTCTCTTAAGTATATAAATCAACTATCAATCCAGTTGTTTTTTTATATTGGAATATATATTAGAAAGAAACTGACATCCTATAAATGTCTAAAGCCATTGAACATTGCTTTGTCTTAGTTGACATTTTCTCCTTTCTTTTATTTGAAGTTCCTTTCAACCATCTTAGAGCTTGTAGAACTTGTCAAGAGAAATTAAAATTAACTTTAAATTGTGCCCTTTGTAACCCATTAAATTACCTAACCAAAACAAATTTAATATCTGGTACATAGGGGATAAAGCTTAAAATTGAAAATGACAATGTGAAAACTTCTATATCTAACATTCTAAAGCAATTGCAACTTTTTTTTTTGTTTATAATTGGAGGAAAGGAGATTCGAACTTTGCTCTTTAAGTAGGGAGATCATGCATTACCTAATGAGCCCAAAGCTCAAGTGCTAAAGCAATTTTGACTTTGAAATTTGATCAAATAAAGAAAAAATATCTAAAAGCAACTATCTACACAGCTTGACAACTTAGTAAGTTAGTAGAATTTATGCCTTACGTGAGCATTTTTACAAATCCAAATTAACCTCAAAATTGATAAACACCCTCAATATAATCAATATGGATGTCAAGAGTAATCATCATTACAACAAATATAAATAAATAATGAAAAGAAATAAAGCAAATAAGATCCATGTGCCAACAAAAGTATCATAATCTAATATAAGCAGAATATACTCATATCATTAAAATCAAAGCAAAATGCAAATTTTGAAACAAATATTTAATACAATTATTCCTTTTACCAATTTTTTTTTCTTTTAGACAAAATATCTATCATCATGTAATATTAACATTTCTCTAGGCTCGAGCACATTGGTAATACGTCTTTTCATTATCCCAATGTCTTAAGAGGAAACATCTTGTGTCCCAACTTCATTATTATCTTCATTGTTTATTGTTGCATATGTTTTTCCTATAAATTTTATATCAGCTTAAATATTTTCAAGCCATGCATCCTACAATAAATCCATATGGTAATCAATAGAAGTTTTGATATAATAATTTAGAAGCTTTAGGTCAATAAGATAATTTACCTTGATTTCATAGTCATTGAAATATTCAACAAAGTTTCCATCCACATCAAATATCAACCATACCATTTGTTCTTGACCTTCTAAAATGTTTAAGATAACACTCTCCATCATATACACCAAATGGAGGAACTAATTGTCTAATGATGTGGTGTTCGACAACATTTTTTACCATGTTAGTTTCCAAAATTTACAATAATTCAAAGATTTTAGTTTTGAATTACTTAATCCCTTTACCTGCTTTCCTAGTCACAATATAAAAACAATCCTACCATGTCGATGATGAAAATTTGCTTTGTATCCCTTTTCGGTCTCACCTTTTACTGTGACTTCATGCTAACAAGAATACGATTGATGTAATTAGGTAAAAATTAATCTCAGCAACTTATAGAGGAGCTATTTAATATAATTATATCAGTTAACCATCATCATTAACCCTATTTTATTAACATTAAAAGGAAGAAAAATATGTTACATAACTTAGTAACTCACCCAACATATTTCCTCAGGCTTATAAATTAATCTCCATTTGAGTGCTTCTTCCAGCATTTTTTTTGATTTGTCAACATTTCGATTTTGTGCTTCCAAGTATCACCTCAAGCAAGCATCAATGTAATACTTCAAGCTGCACCTAGATAGTGGTGCTAATGCAGCTCTAAGCTCATGGACTTGCTTTTATTATTATGTAAAAGCAAATATTAACCAAAAAGTGATCACAATTTAAAGACAAAATAATAGAAATTTTCATAAATACTATTAGTAGGTAGATCACATATTTACTAGTGTAAGATTTCTCAATATAAGGAGTAGCAAAAGGAGATCTTAGTAGACAACACAAAGGTTATGCGATAGTTAAATATAAATTCAACAACTACTCAGATTTTATTACCTTGGATTCATGCTACAATGAATCATTCTCCTGGTCGTGATGAGAATTGCTCCATCAACTAAACATCACATCAGTGCATTACATTAGCATTATAAGTTGCTACTCATACTAGTTTGATCTATTAACAGAAATTAACCAACTTGCATTACTTTCATTCATGTAGATTGTTAAGTATTTTTTAGATGCTAAAACCTTCCAAAAGGTGAAGTATGTGTACCCTAAGAATAAAAACAGCGTGGAGTTCATGAGATCATATTTTGATGACGATAATCTGCTAACTAGGTTTGGAGGAAAGGTTGTAATGTAGTTCAACCATGAAAAATTCTCCAAACAAATGATCTAGGATGACATTACGACTTCCCTATCATAACCACTGAGGTGGCAAATTGGGAATGAAAAATTCAGATAAATACCAATTTTTGCATATTAATAAATGATGGGTATTTTGGTTTTTGAAACTGAAATGCAAAGAAAGTTGAAACAGAAAAGGGAATTCCAAAGAGAGTCTAATTGATTCATATAGAAACTTCTCAATTTTCCAAAATAGTAACATTAATGCAATCCACTCAATCTCAAAAAGGCCCATCACAACTATAATCATACAAAAAATCAAATACAAAGGAAAGAAATTTACATGTATAAAAACTCAAAAAAGGGGTCTTACTACTTGATCTTCTAAACTCATGAGAGAAAGAAAAGGAATAGTAGGATAGAATAGTATATTATAAGTGTCATTGTTAAAGTCAATAACTTTTTATATCTTCCAAACACATGCCCATGTGAATGTGATCCCAAAGAAACACAAAAGAAAAAAGTTATGTAAATCTTTAATATCATTGCCATTCGGTCTTTTTAATCACTTAGAAGCAAAACTCTAAATGACCTTTTTCTCTGGAATCCTCTCATTCAGGTGAAGAGAACCCAAATTGGTTTTTTTGTAAAAAATGTATTACCCATTATTCTCTACAACACAAAGTGTGTTTCTTGTTTTTTTTTTTAATTGATCTCGTCAACTATTCTTTTGGAGAAAAAAATCTCTGTTTTGTTTCTTTGTTTCTGATTCCTGTTGAGTTTTATGGGATATGTTACTTGAATTCTAGATAAATGAAAAAAAAAAAGTGCTTTCTTTTGCTAACTTTTTCATTAGAATCCCTGATGGCACACTTTCAATTTTAATCCCAGAGTAACTATTCAAAGAAGCTTAAATTAGAGAGGCAACAAAAAAACACCTATCTTCCCTTTTTCATGCTTTAAGGCAACTTTTCTTTACAACAAAGAAAAGAATTGAAACTATCTTTCTACATGAAACTCTAAAATGTTGTAAAAGATTCACATTGAAACTGAAATAATTAGACAAAGTTAATCTAAGCAAAATTACAACTTGTCTATCATAAGAAATGCTTGATGGGGAAAATCATTAAATTAAAAAGCAAAAAATTAAACATAAATTTAAAACAAAGTCACAAAATTGACAAAAAAAAAAAACAAAAAACTAAATCACAAATATTAAGCTAACCCTTTAGCTTGATTGTTCATTCAAAGTGCATAAGGGAGACACAAATAGAAAAGAGATAAATGGTAGTGTGGTATCAAGGGAAAGAATGGGAAGGGAGAGAGATGAGGTATTAATGGAGAAGAAAGAGTCTAACGACAGTTGGGAGGCTAATCATCGAAAGCAAAGAAGCCAAAAACAATAAAATAAGAAGAAGAAAATGGGGATAGCAAAAACCAAGGCTAAAAGAGGAACCGACTCAGTTTGGGAAATAAAGAAAGGCCAAAAAAACCATTCAAATGCAAAAAACGTCATCTTTTTGGCATAAGATGTTAAAAAAAAAATAATTCAGTTGAGAATGACAGGTGTTAAGCAATTGACCCAATCAATTATCTTACTTTTATATATATTATAGATATGTTGGCTAGAGACTTTATAAGTGTAGAAATACAATTTTGTAACCTTTTTTAATGGTGTGACCAATTCAAGTAGGATTGTTTAATGATAAAATTTCATTTAGAAATTATCTTCCCAATCATGAGGGATTAAGGATATTATAAATTTTTATCTCAAGTTTACACGAATTTCTCTAAACCCACCTTCTTTTCCCTTATAAAGCAAGAATGGTTTTTTTATTTATTTTCCTTTTTTGTTTTCTAGTTAGGGCAAAGCCACTATTTCAGTTTTGGAGTCGAGTTAGCACTCGAGCATTTGTGTGAGATCTTGTCAAGCCCAACACTAAAAAATATTTGCCATGTCATTCATGTGCTTGATAACATGCTTGCATACTTGAAAAGCCCTAAAAAATGGTCAAAAGTCAGTAGTATACCTAGTGGTGCAACTAAGTAGAATTAAGTCTCTAACTAGACCAAATAGAGATTTTAAGATGAAATTGAGAATTTTAAAACCCCAGAATGACTTAATAAGGTGATTTGAAGTTTGAGGACTGATTTAGAGTCAAATTGGAATTTTCATAATGTATAGGGCAAAATGGTCATTTTGCCACTCGAGGTTAAAATTGGAATGTTGGAAGAAGTTCTTTGAGCAAGATTGACTATTTAGAACATAATTTGAGTTTGAGAAGTGAAGAATTTTAATTTCGATGTTTTTTCGAGCATATGGGCAAAATAGTTATTTTGCCGCCCAAGGGTAAAATTGTAATTTTACACCACCCAACACATGTTGTCACGACCCAATTCTCGGGCCATGACCGGCGCAAGGACCCAATGAGCATAGCTCACTAAGCCCAAGCAAGCCTATTTTCTCTTACTTTACTTATCATACTACTGTGTGATGCATACACACGTAATGCACCCAAAGTGCATACAGCGCCAATTAATAATGGCATAACTAACCATACATACACACACCTTTTCCCGGGTGTGAACACAGCCAAATCACAATGGCATTATCAACATTAATATACATGCACTATACCAGTCATGTATTTAATGATTTACATTACATATACATATTCACATAATTAAATTGTATTTACAATACAAAGGACCCAAGACTTCCAGCGGAGACATTTACCACAAAAGGAATCACTATCGGATGCCAGACACCTACCCAGGAGATGCACTATGGCGACTCCTCGATCTAGAGCCCAACTGTCTCTTGATCTGAAAACATGAATTTTTTGAAAACGTGAGTACAAAACTCAGTGAGTGAATATTAGAAGGGAACAAGCAATCTCATCAGAAGATTTGTCAATCATGATGCACTGGTTGAAAATAAGGCCATTTTCAACTAACTAATATTTCAAACCCTTTTTCCCTTACCCAGGAATTTGTTATGCATTCAAGGATTAAACATCCTTGAATTCACACTCATCATTCTATCAAAGTAGTAAATTGACGGTTGTTTACAAACCGTCACATAATAAGGGTTTCACAACCCGTACAATTTATATATGCATATGTACCACATACAATTTAATTCACCAATTAATCTATCTCATTCATTGTCCCATCTTTTCCTCCACTCTACTATACTCTCAACTCATACATCATTACCGGCATTGCACTTCCCACTCCGCACATGCACGGTAGTAATTATCACAACCTTTATCATTAGACTGGCATTGCACTTCTTACTCCGCACATGCACGGTCGTAATTATCACACTCTTTATCATTCAACCGGCATTGCACTTCCCACTCCGCACATGCACGGTCGTAATTATCACACTCTTTATCATTCAACCGGCATTGCACTTCCCACTCCGCACATGCACGGTCGTAATTATCACACAAATATCACCATTCTCTCACCAGCTCATGTGCACCTCGTGCACTAACAATATCACTCAATCTCACCAGCTCATAGCTGGAGTCATAATCATCATGTGCACCATGTGCACTCACCAGCTCATGTGCACCCCCACATCGGGCACATAGCTAGAGTCATCATCATGTGCACCATGTGCACTCACCAGCTCATGTGCACCCCCACATCGGGCACATAGCTAGAGTCATCATCATGTGCACCATGTGCACTCACCAGCTCATGTGCACCCCCACATCGGGCACATAGCTAGAGTCATCATCATGTGCACCATGTGCACTCACCAGCTCATGTGCACCCCCACATCGGGCACATAGCTGGAGCTACAGTGTGCATTCCCTCACATCGTGTACAAACCATATTTTCCACATCCAATCTCACCAACATGAACCTTTCCCATATCATGCACATGCACAGTTGCATATATACATCAACCATAATTTATTAATAATGCATATCAGCATAATACAAGGGTACACAGATTCAGCACACCCAATTTTACACAATTTATCAACAATACATATAGGCATCATATAGATATACACAAAGACACAAGCAATTATATACATTGCCAAGTATTCGCTGTCCTTGGTAGTATAAAGAAATAACTATCGGAGTACTCGATAAGGGTTATCACTCAGCATTAATCACTCAGACATGGGGGTCATTCAGCATCCCATTTTACACATAGGCTTGGGGATCGCTCCGCATTCCATTCTACACACAAGCATGGGGATCACTCAGCATCCTATTCTACACACAGGCATGGGGATCACACAGCATCCCATTCTACACACAGGCATGGGGATCACACAGCATCCCATTCTACACACCATTACAGACATGTACATTACCCATTCCACACGTGCAGGATTACATCAAATTCACATAATTTATTAACAATAAAAGTAAACATCATATAGAGGAGCATAATTCAACACAATCATTTGAACATCGAGATCTCTATTAGAGCACTCATAAGGTGAGGGATCACAGCTAAACACACAAATATCACACTTATCTCACCAGCTCATGTGCATCCCCCCACATCGTGCACATAGCTGGAGTATCAGAGCACTCGGCAAGCGGTATCACTCAGCGTCGCTGCCAAGCTCCTGGACATCAAATCACACTTTACCACAGTTCATGCGTGAACATTTCCAGGAATCGTGGGCGTTACGTCTCGCGGTCCCCACTTTGCTCAATTCAGAATTTCAAGGCAGTAGTGGGCGTTACGTCTCGCGGTCCCCACTATGCTAAATTCTAAATTTCAAGGCATTAGTGGGCGTTACGTCTCGCGGTCCCCACTATGCTCAGCTTTCAGAATTTCTTTTAGTAAATAGTGGGCGTTACGTCTCGCGGTCCCCACTTTACTAAATTTTGAATTTCAAGGAATTAGTGGGCGTTACGTCTCGCGGTCCCCACTATGCATACCATTCAGGCATATGCAATTTCCTTCTTCACACGTGCACGGTGGTAACACTTTCACAACACTTCTCAACCATCCATGTAAACATCATCACAATGTACACATTTATCATACTCAAATTTCGCATCAAATAAATAATATTTCATGCCTTCATGCATAACACAATTTACCACATAATACATTGCACGTATTAACACATATGTGACAACACGTTATAAGAACACATAATTTCGCACCTTCAAGCATGCCACATAATTCCATGCTTTCAAGCATAACACATAATTTTTATGCTTTCACGCATAACACATAATTTTTATGCTTTCATGCATAACACATATTACCACATAAAAATCATTTTTATCAAGGGCTTGTTCCCGGCACGTATTTTTTTTAAAACTTTGGATAAATCATTTAATTATCCACATCAATACAATTTGCATGCCCCAAATAATTTGAAATGCAAGTTCACTCACAGGTGTCGAAAAATTCGGATTCCGGATGCACTCGGATTAACAGTCCTCAATCACGATTCCTTTGCCTTTCTCGGACTTCTCACCACCTTGACACAGAATAAAATTAGGGAATTTACTATATTGTCCCGAACTAATATAAACTAATTTAAATTGCTCACATATGATACTCAAAGGCAAAAATGTGTCCGATTATCACTTTAACGCGGTATTGCCTAATCTCGACCGATTACCCGATTAATCGGCTGTTATGTCCAATTTGATTCCAAATTGCACCATTCTTTTTCTCATAGCTTAATTCATCCCACATCATATAATTAATGCCAATTTCAGCATTCAATATTTTTCATTTCTTTATAGAAAAATTCGGCCAATACAGTGCATTAGGACTGAAAATTTTTCTACTACATTTTTCACTTGCATTTGTCATTTTCTAATTTCCTTCATTTCAAATGAAACCATTTCATTTGAAATGAACCAATTTTCCTCATGCACTCTCCACCCTAGGTTCGGCCTAACAAAGAACCACCATGAGATTCAATTTCTTTCTTCCATTTTTGTCCATAATCATGCTTAACTACCATTAAACACCAACATAGTTTAAATTCAATCCAATCCAACATCAAATCCATACTCATACCCATTTTTCAGAATTAAACTCTTCATGATATCTCAATGTTCAAGCATGGAAATCAAGAACAAAAGCATAGGTAAGCTAGGGTTAGAGTAAATCTAAAGAAAAGTTACCTTTGTTTTGCTTGAATCTTGAAAAACACTTGAAATCTATGGATTTTTGGCCTAGGTTTTATGTTTTTCTCCTTTGTTCTTCTTTTCTTCCCTTCAATCGGTTTTTGTTCCAGAATTTAGAGAGAGAAATGAGGGCTAAGGCTGATTTTTATGGCTTAAATAATAAAATATAAAGGCTTGCCACGTGGCACCATGTGATTGGCCCGTTTTTTTGACTTTTTGACTTTTTCTTCCATTCTTTCTCCACCACTTGATTAATCAAGTAAAAATCTGATCCATAGATGATCATGGCTGGAAAAAATTATTCTGGTGGTGGAAAATTACCGTTTTGCCCCCGGGATGGCAAAATTACGATTTTGCCCCTATACTCCGAAATGTCCCGGAATTGTTTTATTTTCACTGTCCAACCTCAAATAACACTAATATAAATCAATATTACCCAATTGGGGTAAAATCCTTTCAAAAAAATTCACATTTCGCACTCCGGTGGTAAAATTACCATTTTACCCTTGTGCTCCAAAAACACCGGAAATCACAATTTTTACACTGCTAAACATCATTTTATGATTCCATAATGATAACTGTATATCATATAATTATCTTTTTGTCCAATGTGATCAAATTTTGGTTAAAATCTCCATAAATCAACAAATGAGAAAATGACCGTTTTGTCCCTAACCGGTCAATTTTCCCGATTGACTCCAAACTGGACCTTGAACTCTGAATCACTATTCTGAGCCATTCTATGGGTCTCAGAATTTTGAAATTCCTCTTAGAATTTCTATTTAAACTAGTTCAAGGCTCGATTTAATTTAGTTGTACTACTCAGTGCAATACTGTCTTTTAACAAAGTCAACAGGGTCTCACACATGTCCAGCACATGAATTTCACCCATTATTATCATGGATAATAGAGAAAATTTTAAGTGGTGGAGAGAGAATACTTAATGAGTAAGTATGACACATGCACCAATTACATGGTGACATGTGTCAAATTCTCATCCATGCATACTTGGCTTTAAAAATCAGCCCATAACCCTCCCATATCACTCTCATATGGTCGGCCAACTCAAGAAAGAAAGGAAAAAGAAAGAACAAAAACCCTAGAGTGAAAATTTCAAGAGAAAATCACTAGATTTCAAGGAATCAAGCAATCAAAGGTGAAATTTCTTAATTCTAGCTTGTGATCTACCTTTTTTATGCATTCCTTTGCATTTTCCATGATTGAATCACATGATTTCATGAAGGATTCATGGCTGACCGAATTTAGAAAGAGAAGTTTTGATGGTTGATTTGGTTAGATTTCAAGGTATCTTAGTGTTTTTAGTTCATTTATCATGTTTGGAATGGAAACAAGTAAGAAAAATCACATGTTCTTCACCCACCCACCATGGCTGAATTTCATGAGGAACCTAGAAGTGATGATTTTGTGATATCTTATGTTATTTAGGTAGGATTTAATGAATTGAGGTAATGAAAATCGAAAATGGTGATGGAAACCAAAAATGGTGATTTTTAAGTAAAATGCCTTTAGTAAACAAGTTGAATCACAATGAGAAAGTCAAGCTTATTGAGGCACTTTGGTATAACTGAGATATTGGAAATATAATGAGTATATATTTGGAGTCAAATTGGATGTTTTGATTAAATCAAAGATGGAGAATTCGAATTAGATCAAAAACCGATCCATTCCGATCACAATTAAACCAATGTGTAATATCGTCTTTAAGTAACTATCTAAGCAACCTCATGCACTCATATATAGCCTAAAATAGTTTTATAATGGTATGACACAATATATTGAATTATATGTCGTGTGGTGAGCCCTCTAACAAGGGTAAAGACATCATGCCAGAGGACCAAGAATATGAGTATTTCGAACTTCTAATACTGTGAGTGAACTTGCATTTCAAACTGTTTTGGGAATTTTAATTGAGTATAGATGAAATGCTTAAATGATTTATATTCAACTTCTTATTTAAAAATGAGTCCCAAGAACAAGCCTTTGACAATTCTTTTAATGTTATGAGTGTGTACATTGTGTAAAGAAAAGGAATACATGCTCATTTTATTGTGTTGATAATGATCTGAGTGAATGGGTAATGTGTATTAATGACCAGGGGTTTGTGTAAGTAGGGAGTGCACACATGGTCATATTGCTTTCTGCGAGTAGGGAGTGCACACATGGTCTTATTGCTTGGTGCGAGTAGGGAGTGCACCAGAGTTGAAGAGAGTGGGGTGGTGTATGTAATTGTATGTGATTTTATATATATATGCATGATATATTGTGCATGATGGAAAAATGTGATTTGTATGGTATGTGAACCTTGAGAAATTTTCCTTTATTGCAAATTGTTTCAAATTGAGAAAAAAGGGTTCTAACTAAAACCCTCGTGTGGTCGAGCAAAACCCTCATTCCGTGACGGGTTGTGATTACGCTTCTGTCAAGCCCGATCCTAAATTATCTGACATGACATTTATATATGTGACATCATACTTGCATATCTGAATAGCCCGACAAAGTTGATAAAAGCCAGTATTGTACTTAGAAGTACAAATAAGTTGATTTATGCCTCGAACTAATAAAATAGGGATTTTTAAGTGAAAAAAGAAATTTCACTGTCTAGGGATTACTCGAAACAATAATTTAGAGTTCGAGGGCCAATTTGGAGTCAGTCAGAGAAATTGACCGATTAAGGACAAAACGGTCATTTTGTCATTTAAGGACAAAATGAAGATTTTCATAAAAGATTTTGATTACATTTGACCAAGAATAATTATATGAAATATAATATGAATATTGGGGCATAAAATGAAGTTTAGCGGTGAAAAATTATGATTCTCGGTATTTTTTGAACACAAAGGCAAAATGGTAATTTTTCCACTAGAGGACAAAACAGAAATTTTTAGAAAAGATTTTGGCCCCATTTAGTTAAGATTGATCAATTGAAGTGTTATTTGAGGTTGAAAAGTGGAAAAAATGTAATTTTGGTACTTTTCGGAGTATAGAGGCAAAATCGTAATTTTTTCATCTCGGGGGCAAAACGGTAAATTTTTCACCCCAGCATTAGTCAAGACCAAGGATTTTATTTAACAATGGAATGGATAAATATTGAAATAGTTGTAATGGAAAATTAAGAAGAAAAAGTCAAAAAGTTAAAAAAATGGGCCAATGGCATTATGCCATGTGGCAACCCATTATAATTTATTATTAAACTAATAAAATCAGCCTATAACCCTCATATTCTCTCTCCAAATTCGGCAAAAACCAGATTCAAAGGAAAACAAAAGAGAATAAAGGGGAAAAATAAGAAAATTAGCCAAAAATCAAGGGATTTCAAGGTTTTTTCAAGATTCAAGCCAAACAAAGGTAAAAATTGTTTAGTTTTACTCTAACCCTAGCTTACCCATGCTTTAGTTCTTGTTTTCCATGGTTAAATGATGAGTTATCATGATGAATTCCTTAAGGCCGAATGGGTATGGATGAGGATTTGATATTGGTTTAGCTTGATGTTGAACTATGTTAAAGTTTAGTGATAGTTAAGCATAGTTATGAACAAAAATCTAAGAAAAACATTCAATTCCTCTAGGGTTCTTTGTTGGCCGAATTGTGTAGGTTGAATGTCAAGAAGGAATTGTTTGAATTTCAAGGAAAATGGATTGGAAAAATAAAGAATTAAGTGAGAAATGTGATTAGGAAAAATTACGGTGTAAATGCACTGTAATGCCCGAATTTTTACCTGAAGAAATTGAAGGATTTAAATGCTGAAATTTAATTATTTGAAATGTGATTGGTGAATTCAAATATTAGAGGAGGAATGAAGTGATTTGGAAGTGATTTGGATACAATCGTTAATTAATCGGGTGATCGGTCAAATTTAGTCAATACCGCATTTAGGCAACATTCGGACGCATTTTATTTTCATATCATGCATTAGTGATTTAAATTAGTTTATATCAATTTAGGGACAAATTAGTAAATTCCTCGATGTTATTATTTGTCAAGGTGGTGAGACGTCCGAAAAAGGAAAAGAGATCGCGCTTGAGGACCATTAGTCCAACTGCACCCGAAATCCAGATTTCTCGACAACTATGAGTGAACATAATATCACCTTATTTATCTAAAGTGATTTTTATTTAATTTAATGATTTTACGATAATATTAATTGATTTGGTAAAGTACCTGTTATATGTGAGAAAAATATATAGATTTCCTAAATAAATTCAATTTATAAAATCAATTTGACTTTTAATAAATTGAATTGAAAATTTTATGATTTATTGAAAAATTGAGTAATTGGAAACCCTACGTTATATTGTAAAGTATGATTTGGATAAATTGGCTTATGGTGTTATGGCATGATTGGTTGTCCTATTAATTATGTTGAAAATTGTGAATTGTCTGTTCTACTCTGATAAATTACGTAGAAATGAAAATTTGCCAAGTCATGTTATTAAATGTTTTACTTAATTGGTGGATTGATATCTGCTGCAGTAGATGGGTTTCCGTGGATCGGCATAATTAGAGGTGGCATGGTGAAACCCCTATATATTGATATCTCAGTTGTAAAGGCGTGCATGGTTATTTAATTGTCCTGATATATGACAGAGTCACTTCACGCAAACCACCACATGAAGGCGAACTCAGTCAACGCCAAGGATTGATCGTATTTTTGGAAAAATTATAAATTTAAATGACCTTGGCGGACTCGGTTAGATGCATCAGCCAAGGTATCCCCGAGTATGTATTTATGGCACGAGCTACAATTTTGATAAATCATAAGCCTTATTATTATTAATTCTATATTTGTTATTATGTGAGTAAATTAAAATTACTCACACTGGTTTAAATAAGGTTTCATGTTATGAAACCCTTCGATATAAAAAGATTTTCTTTGTCTCCTATTACTCGCCTTTAGATATTTTAGGAGATATTTATTTACTCACTGAGTTGTGTAAACTCACCACTCTCCCTTCCAACATTTCAAGACCGGACTAGTTGTAGATAGCCGTGTTAATGGAGAACGACAGTTGACCTTGCAACTTCATCTACAGTAGGTTTCTGTCTTCTCTACTTATGTTCATTTTGGGCCCACAAGTCACTGTAAATATACTTACGTACTCTGCTTATTCATATTTCAGCATGTAAAATTTTAATGTGTGTTTGCACTATAAACTTATTTACTGAGCTCTTTGTAAATATTGTTTTATAAGAAATTATAGTATTTTGTTAAATATTTTTATTATATTTATATCCGATGATTTCTATTTCATTTAAAATATATGTTTTCCACGTATTTGCAACGAAATTACTGAAATTTGAAATTTTCGATAAAATGACGAAAATGCCCATGTGAGTCGAGAACCATTTTCTTGCCATTTTGGTTCGGAAATGGATAGTAATTATTTAAAATATGTCGTTTGGAAATCAACGCTCACAAGAGGGGTAAGAAAACTGATACGTTAGCCTTGCGAGGTTTCGGTTGGTATTCAGGGTATGAATACCTATCGAGACGTCGCGGCGGTTGTCACGGGCTCAAAGGTAGTTTCGGGTCATAACAACTTCGCTGCAGCGAGAAGACATTCTTGCTTTATCATTGAATGTTTAATAACTCAGGGTTAAGTGAAAAAGGGTTTTAATATTAACTGGATCTAAATTGTCTCATTCTAAATCAGTGCATCATGGTTCTCAACTTTCCATGTTATTATTGCTTGTTCCCTTCTAATGTTCACTCACTGAGTTTTGTACTCACTGTTTTTAAAAATTCATCTTTTCAGATCAGGAGACTGTTGGATCCTAGTCGAGGTGTCCTTGTAGTTCGTCTCCTAGGTAGGTGTTTGGCATTCAGTAGTAACCCTTTTATCGTAGTTTCTCCGTTGGAAGTCACAGGTCCTTTTGTTTTGTGAATATGTTCAAGTAATGTAAATTACTAAGTTACCTGTCTTGAACAACATATGTATATTTTAAATCGATAATGCCATCATGAGTTGGCTACGTTCACACCCGTTGGAATGCGTATGGATGCATTAGTTGATAAGATGTTAAATAGTATAAATGGGATAAGCTTGCTTGGGCTTGGTGAGCTACGCTCATTGGGCCCATACGCCGGTCATGGCCCGTAAATTGGGCTGTGACAATTTGACTCATCAGTTGATGCATGATCCACATGCTTAAAGAGTATAGGTCAAATCTCTTTTCCCTCAATTAAAAAAAAAACAAAATCTTACAGTCGAGTTAAAAATTGTTGGGAAACCAAGCAAACAAAAGGTCATTCATGTAACAGAATTTAAATTTTTTTCTCAAAAACAAGAACAATTTTGAATTGTTTAACATAAATGACCTAAACTACAAGGAATAAGACAAGTATACCTTTAAAATCTTTTAAGTTGGAATCAACAAGGTTCTAAACCCTTGAATGCTAGAATCTCCAAACACCATAATTAGGGTTGTAACAAATCACAAGTTGTCCAAGTATTCAACCTCTAATGGTAATCTTATTGGAACATAATACATATGTAGTGAAAATTAAAAAATTTTTCCTTTAATAAGATCATCCTTTAGTTTATTTAATATAAAAAACCTAACTAAAGGAGATGGATTATTATACCTTTAAAACTTTAGAGTCAAAATGACAAGGTTATCAAACCTTAAATCAATTTCCTCTTATAGATCAAGATTGTGTTGCTATAAATCACAAGCTGTCCAAACATTTAGGATTTAATGAAGACCCACACAAATGCCAATTGTGAACAACTCTATAAAAAGGTTAAGGCTATTTATGCTCTCTAAGGTCTAACGCTAACTAAATGAGGCACTCTTGGTTTCTCATTTCTCTAAAGGAATCCCAAAAATGACCAAGAACCAAAAGAGGAAGAACACAAAATGATACCGAGAGTTTTGAAGCTAAAAACTAATTCATAAGGTTTCCTATATAGGACTATTGATACCTAAAGTCAAGGTTATAAAGGCTATGATTTCTCTTATCTCTTATCTTCCTTATCTCTCAAGGTTTGGATATATTACCTTTTATTTGTAGCATAAGCATTGTATTTATAAACAATTGTAATCCAAAGAGGTTTAACATAACTTTTATGTCAAATACCAAAATTGCCTATTGTTTATTGAACCATTCAATTAAACTTTTAAAGCTGCAAACTTCTTTCAATTAAATCCAACTTAATTTCCCTACTTTTACATTCTCAATTATCACTCTATAATGTGTGTAACCCATAAGGTTCTTAACATGTTGATAATAGATAGACAATATAATCCCATGCAGAATAAAATTATATGGATCAACGCCCCTTGCTTTCATCATTAATTCGAAATTGATTAGTTCATATTCATAAGTCAAAATTGAAATCTAGCCATATATCATGACTATCCAACTATTAAAAAAAGTTAGAGTGGTTTGACTCATCCTTTTAGTGCACAATCTTACCATTTAATTAATATCATTCCATTATTTAATATCTCGACAAGATAGAGCATGGTATAGTGTTTACTTTATATTGTTTTTGTTGTATTAGTACTTAAAGCAAGCAACCAACTCATTCGTATGAGAATCGGAAAAATCTTTTGTCAATTACTCATCATGCCTTGATTAAGGGTTTCCCTAAGCCATTATATGTCAAGATACAATAGGATATTCCCCTTAGTTTCACTTAAGGTGATGAATCTTACATTGTTCATACATTTACCTTTTTATGCTTCATGCTATTGGAAAAAACCATACAAACCATTTACATACACAACAAAACATAAAAAATTTTATCCAGAAGAAAGATCATATTTGTTTGTTAATGTAGATTACGCTAATCCTTTTGTACATTTGATTTTGAAATCAAGAGACCTTGAACTTCTAGGTATCAAATCACTATCTCACCAAGCTTAGGCTGTCGCAAACCTCAAGTTGTCCACGTGTCCAACCTCTAACGATGATCTATACCAATTCCAAGCTCAATAACATAAAATGTGCTAAGGTTTGCTTATACTACTTAGCCTAATGCTGGTAAGGCACATAAGGTTTTCTCACTTCCTTAGTGAATCTCGAAAATAGCCAACAAGGAAAAGAGGAAGAGAAGTTAACTTTAAGAAAAGCACAAAAAAAATCAATTTCCAAGTATATGCAACTTGTTTGCTAATATGCAAGGATTTCTAGACTTGTTAACTTGCAAGATTTGCTCTCTAAGGTTCTCAATTCCTCTAATATTCTCTCAAGTCATAAATGTAATTGTCCTGCCTATCAAATGTAGCATAAAGTAGTATTAATAAGCAACTTAACCTAACATAACAATTATATTAATTACAAAATTGCCTAAAATTAATTGAACCCTTAAAAAAATCCTTTGAAGTTTAATTCTTTTTTGCAATTAAGTCCAACTTAATTACCCTAAGCCAATTAGGATAAAATGAATCAAACAATTTGCATTTATCATTAATTCCAACATTGATTAGCTTATATTTATATTTCAAAATTGACATCAAGCAATGTGTTTTGACTACTTAAATACCAAGAAAAGTAAAAAATTGTTTACTTAACCCTTCTTTGCCCAATCTATTAGTGAGTTCAACTTTTCATCATCCATAATCCTAATAAGACTCAGAGTATGGTGTATTATATTCTATATTTGTCTTTATCATTTTAGTTTTTCAAGCTTTTTTTAACTCTCTAATGAAATATGAAAAAAATTACATTTTCTGAATCTTCATTCTACCTTAGTCATGGATTTCTTTCAGTTAAGACATGTCAAAAAATAATAGAATATCTTTCTTAAGATCACTTAGGGGAATGTATCCATTATTGATCATTCATTCATCTTTATGTCCTACATTCTATACCCAACGTATATCCCATTGTACATCTTTCGCCAGGACTACCTAATGTAGTATTGATAACTCTATGATATAGAGTTGTTTGAACTTAATATTGGTAATAATTTAGCTTAGTTCTTGTAGTAATGCATTGAAATTTTTAAGTTTTATTTATTTATTTTAAGTTAGTTAATTAGGTGAGTCAATCCAATTTTAGTTAAATATATGCTTAAATTGGTGTTATATACTTGAGATATGTGATTATTGATTAATTTTTTGATTTTGTAGGTGTGCAATTAAAATGGTGAAAAGTTGTCAAGTTGGGTGTTCGTGAGATGTAGATCTTCATTGCATATGTCTCGATATTCAATCATAACTTTTTCTACAAAACTCTAAATGAGATGATTTTTAGACCATTGGAACAATAAAAGAAAAATATACAACTTTCATGTTTTCCACTTTCATGATTGGAAAGTGGTTTAAATCTTTGTTAAAGTTGAAGGATTGTATTAAGAGAATGGAAGTCAAGATAGAACAATGAGAGCTGCGGCTCTAGATGATGATGGCCACTGTGTTGAAAAGGACCAAAAATGTACACACCAATGTAGAGAAGTGAGGGTTGCATCTCTAGGGAATAAGAGTTGCAGCGCTCGAAGAAAAATATTATAGAATCCTTTTTCAATTAAACTTTCTTTTTTTACATGAACTTGTACCCTATTTAAGCAACCTTTTGGAGGACTTTCAAAGGAATGAAACACCATATCTAAAGCTGAGATTTAGCTGCATAAAATCATTGAAAAAGTCTCATTGGAGCTGAGAAAAAATTGAAAGATTCAAGAAGATCGAGAGATTAAGAATTGCACTCTTGGAATTTTTTATCTTTTTGTTATTCTTATATTTTATTAGTTTGATTTTAATGTTTAAACTTTATTTTATGACAATTTGTGACATTATGGGGAACTAATTTAGTTATCTAAGATTATGATTGAACTCAATACATAATCTGAATGATTTATCTCTTTTTTACTTATGTTTAATGATTTTAAGTTGTTTATTCTATTATGTTCTTAATGCTTCTAATTGTTCGATCAGCAACTAGATTGATCTAAAAACCTAAGTTAAACCTTGACAAAAGAGCTTTAGGGTAGATGTTGAATAGAATAGCATATGATCAAATACACTTAGTTGATTGGGTGGTTTGATTTGCATATAAGGTAGACATACAATTATAAGCCATATGTAGTGAAGATTAGAGCACAAACTTAATGAATCTTCTTTTATTTAATTTACATAGACATATAATAAGTTAGTTGAGAGAGATATTTTTATGATAAACTCGACAGAGACTTTCAAATAATTTAGAACTCTAGGTTAATAACTTAATCCATTAAACTAAGTTAAGAGAAAGAGATAATAATCATATGAAGTATTGAGAGATGTCATAATCTTAAATCTGGTAGTTAATTGATTTTTCTAAACAAATTTGTTGATTAATTTTAAATTAGTTTAGTTTTAAGTTTATTAGATTTAATTTTACTTTTTAATAATTTTATTTGTATTGTTTAGATAAAATTAGGTTGTTTAAATTTTAGTAATTAATAGTAAGAATTAATTCAATTTTCTGTAGGATCGACACTTTACTTACCATTATATTGTCTGTTTGATATGTATACTTACGTGGATAGAAAATTAAACAAGGTTTTAGCGTCGTCGCCAAGAAATTAATTTTTAATTCTTTTTTGTTAATATTAATACAAAGCATTCCTAATCTTACTTCAAACTTTTTCTTTCAATTTTCAAGTACTTTTGGTCATTATATGCGAAGCACTCGAAATTTGGAAATTATTCTTTTTGATTGAAAAATTGGAAAAACTTTTCAAAGACTTCAGAGGAAAAAGCAATAAGTTTTTACTCCAAGGAAAACAATGGTTGATTAACAAATGGAAAAGATCAAGTTTTTGAGGGAATATGTTGTCCCACTGGTACAAGGTCTCCACTCTAGTATCCAAAGACCTCCTATTCAAGCCAACAACTTTGAAATTAAACTAGCCATTATTCAAATGATTTAGACTTCTGTTTATTTTGGAGTTTGCTTAATGATGATCCTAATACTCATATTGTGAATTTCTTGAAAATTTGTGACATATTCAAGGCTAATGTTTAAATTCACTTTTTATTGGTTCCATTAATACTTGAGATAAATTGGTTTAGAAATTCTTAGCAAAATTCTCTTTCCACTTGCTAGGACAATAAAGATGTGGAATGATATCACTTTTTTCATGCAATTTGATTCAAGGATTTGTTAAGAAAGTGTCCTTACCATGGGTTATCTAAGTGGTTGTATAGTCAGACTTTTTATAATGGGTTGTTGGAACCTATTAGAACCACTATTGATGCTGCAGCTAGAGGTGCACTTATGGGTAAGTTTATTGATGAGGCTTATGACTTGCTTGAAAAAATGACTTCCAATTACCAGTGGCCATCAGAAAGATTAGGTGCAAGAAAAGTTGCTGGAGTTCATGAGCTTGAAGCAATTAATGCTTTGACTTCATAATTGGCTTTTCTTATAAAGAAAATTGATAAATTGAGTTAATGTTGTTTAGAGTCCCTTTGTCACTTGTGAACTTTATAAAGAATGTCGTTCCAATGATAATTGCCTTATCTATTCTAAATTTTGTCAGTTTGTTGAAAATAAGTAGTAGAACAACAATCCCTATTCCAAAACTTTGAATCTCGATTGGAGGAATAATCTTAATTTCTCATGGAGCAACAACCAATGACCTTCATCAACATTTAAACCAAACTTGCCACTTGGATTTTGTTACGGCCCAATTTCCTGAGCCATGACCGGTGCATGAGCCCAATGAGCATAGCTCATTAAGCCCAAGCAAGACTATCCCATTTAATTTTACCAAACACTTTGTCAATCAATGCAGCCATACGTATTCTCAACCAGCATGAAAATAGCCAATCCACGATGGCATTATCAACAACAATATACATGTACTATTCAAGACATGTATCTTACCAATTTACATTACATACACATATTCACAGAGCAAAAGACTCGTGACTTCCAGCGGAGACAAAGGAAAAGAGGAAAGCTCTCGAATGCCGAGCACCTACCTAGGAGACAAACTACCGAGACTCCTCGATCTAGGATCCAATGGTCTCCTGATCTGAAAACATGAATTTTTAAAACTATGAGTACAAACTCAGTGAGCGAATATTAGAAGGGAACAAGTAATATTAGCCAGGAATTTTGATAGTCATGATGCACTGATTTGAAACGAGACAATTTTGATCTAGCTAATATTTAAACCCTTCCCACTTGACCCAGAATTTATTCTACATTCAAGGTTAAGGCAACCATGAATTTACACCAATCATTCCAGTAAGAAAGTAATATCGACGGTTTATCACAAATCGTCACCGAACAAGGGTTTCACATACCATACAAATCACATTTTTCATCATGCACATTATATCACGCATATATAAAATCACGTGCAATTACATACGCCGTCTAGTCTTCACCATCTTGGTGGTAAAAGATAACTATTGGAGCACTCGCAGGCGTTACGTATCATGACAAAGACTGATACCTACATAACAAAGAATAATGACATCGTTCAAGGTTAAGCAACATCAATAAAAATTGAGATACAAGTGGGCCAACTTTCGAGTGTTATCAATAAGGAACATGTCACGACCCAATTCCCGGGCCATGGCCGGCACAAGGACCTAATGAGCATAGCTCACTAAGCCCAAGCAAGCCTATTTTCACTTACTTTATTCCATACATGCTCGTGTGAGGCATCCTCACGTAATGCACCCAGTGTGCATACAATGCCAATTAACAGTGGTATAACCAATCATACATACACACACACATCTTTTCCCGGGTGTGAACACGGCCAATTCACAATGGCATTATCGACATTAATATACATGCACTATATCAGTCATGTATTTAGCAATTCACATTGCTTACACATATTCACATAATTAGATTGTATTCACAATACAATAAACACCCACGACTTCCAGCAGAGACATTTACAATAAAAACGGGCAACTATTGAATGCCGGACACCTACTAGGAGATGAACTACAGTGATCCCGCGATCTAGGAATCTACAATCTCCTGATCTGAAAACATGAATTTTTGAAAACGGTGAGTACAAAACTCAGTGAGCAAACATTAGGTAGGAACAAGCCATAATATTAGGAAGGGTTAAAATATGATGCATACATTTAGAACACATTCATTTTGATCCAATTTATTATCAAACCCTTCCCCTCACTTCAATTTAATTTATAATGAAGGAATAATCAATTTCATACATATGCACATAGACAAATACAATATCCCACCATCTCATTAGCTCATGTGCATCCCCCCACATCGTGCACATAGCTGGAGTTATCATGTGCACCTTGTGCACTAACAATATTACTCAATCTCACCAGCTCATGTGCAACCCCCACATCGCGCACATAGCTGGAGTTATCATGTGCACCTCGTGCACTAACAATATCACTCAATCTCACCAGCTCATGTGCATCCCCCCACATCGTGCACATAGCTGGAGTTATCGTGTGCACCTCGTGCACTATCAACATCACTCAATCTCACCAGCTCATGTGCATTCCCCCACATCGTGCACATAGCTGGAGTTATCGTGTGCATTCCCCCACATCGTGCACAAACCATATTTTCCACCTCCAATTTCTCCGACATGTGTTTTTCCCCACATCATGCACATGTACATTTACATATATATATCAACAATATCAAATGTCAATACATCACACATATTCACACATATGTGACAACATGTTATAAGAACACATAATTTCATGCCTTCATGCATACCACATAATTTCATCACATAAAATCATTTTTATTAAGGTCTTGTTCCCGGCACGTATTTTTTAAAAACTTTGAATAAATCATTTAATCATCTATTTCTATACAATGTGCATTCCCCAAATAATTTGAAATGCAAGTTCACTCACCGTCTCACAAATCCGGATGCACTCGGATTAACAGTCCTCAATCACAATTCCTTTGCCTTTCTCGGACTTCTCACTACCTTAACACAGAGTAAAATTAAGAAATTTACTATATTGCCCCCAAACTAATATAAACTAATTTAAATTGCTAATGCATGATACGCAAAGGCAAAAATACGTCCGATTATCGCTTTAACGCAGTATTGCCTAATCTCGACCGATTACCCGATTAATCGGCTATTATGTCCAATTTGATTCCAAATTGATCCATTCTTTTTCTAATACTTTAATTCATCACATGCCATTCTAAATAACTAAAATTTCAGCTTTGAAATCCTTAAAATTCTTCATATAAAAATTCAGACATTATTGTGTATTAACACTGAAATTTTCCTATTACACTTTCTCACTTTAAATTGTCATTTTCTAATTTATTTCATTTCAAATGGAATCATTTCATTTGAAATGAAACAATTTCTTCATGGTTTCTCTACACCCTAGGTTCGGCCAATGAAGAACAACCATGAGATTCAATTTCTTTCTTATACTTTTGTTCATAATCATGCTTAACTACCTCTAAACACTAACATAGTCTAAAATCAATCCAATCCAACATCAAATCCTTATCCATACCCATTTTTCAGAATTTATTCCATCATGATATCTCAATATTTAATCATGGAATTCAAGAACAAAAGCATAGATATTGTAGATCATAAGCCAAAGTGAAGATTTATTACCTTTTTCACTTGATTTCCCCTTGAAATCACATTTTTCCTTGAATTTCCACCTAGGTTTTATGTTTTTTTCTCCTTTGTTCTTCTTTCTTTCCCCTCAATTCTGATGTGAGCTGAAATTAGAGAGAGAAAATGAGGGTTAAGGCTGATTTTTATGGCCTTTATAATAAAATAAACAAGTTGCCACATGGCATTATGCCATTGGCTCATTTTCTTTACTTTTTGACTTTTCTTCTCATTCTTTTTCCACCACTTGATTAATCAAGTCAAAATCTGATCCAAAGATGATCATGGCTGGAAAAATTTATTCTGGTAGTGGAAAATTACCGTTATGCCCCTGGGATGGTAAAATTACGATTTTACCCCTATACTTCAAAATGTACCGAAATTTCATTATTTTCACTATCCAACCTCAAATAACACTAATATTAATCCATATTAACCAAATGGGACAAAATCCTTTCAAAAAAATTCACGTTTAGTACTCCGGTGGTAAAATTATCATTTTACCATTGTGCTCCAAAAACACCGGGAATCACCATTTTACACTGCTAAACATCATTTTATAATCCAATAATCATAACTGTATTTCATAAAAATTATTTTTGGTCCAATGTGATCAAATCTTGATTAAAAATCTCCATTAATCAACAAATAAGAAAATGACCGTTTTGTCCCTAACCGGTTAATTTTCCTGATTGACTCCAAACTAGACCTTGAACTCTGAATCACTATTCTGAGCTATTCTGTGGGTCTCAGAATTTTATTAAACTAGTTTGAAGCTCGATTTAACTTAATTGTACCAATAAGTACAATACCGACTTTTAACAAATTAGACAGGGTCTCGCAGAACATTACCAAGTGACACAAAGCCCAACCTAAGAAGAGAAGGTAAGGAACATTGTAAAGCAATTACTCTCTAAAGTGGAAAAGAGATAAATAAAGAGATTAGTGGTAAAGATTTAAGTTTTAAAATTTCAATTCAATTTGACAAAAAGGAAATTGAAAAAAATGCTAAAAAAGAAATTGTGGTTGAAAATTCAAAAGAAAAAAAAAACACAATTAAAAACTACTCCTACGCTTCCACCACATTTTCCTCAAAAATTTAATAAAGAAAAACTTGACAAACAATTTTAGAGATTTATTGATGTGTTTGAAAAGTTGCATATTAATATTCTTTTTGTCAAAGCTCTAGAACAAATGCCAAAATATGTTAAATTCTTGAAAGACATCCTATCTATAAAGAGGAAATTGGGTGAGTTTGAAACTATTGCACTTACTGAGGAGTGTAGTGCCATTATTTAGGATAAAATTCTTTCAAAGCTTAAAGATTCATGTAGTTTCACTATTATTTGGACTATTGGTACTATTTATTTTGCTAAAAGTTTATGTGATATGGGTGCAAGTATAAATTTGTTGTTACTGTCCATTTATAAAAAATTAGGTTTTGAAGAGATTAAGTTAACTTCTATGACTTTACATCTTGTTGATTGATGTCACGACTCAATTCCCGGGCCATGACCGGTGCAATGACCCAATGAGCAAAGCTCACTAAGCCCAAGCAAGCCTATTCCCACTTACTTTATTCCACATATGCTCATGTGAGGCATCCACACGTAATGCACCCAGTGTGCATACAAAGCCAATTAACAATGGCATATCCAATCATACATACACACACATCTTTCCCTGGGTGTGAACACAGCCAAATCACAATGGCATTATCGACATTAATATGCATGCACTATACCAGTCATGTACTTAGCAATTTACATTGCTTACACATTTACATTCATACCAGTCAAATATAAACTTTGACAGTGTACACTACATGTACATAACCACCATACAAAAGCTCATGACTTCCAGTGGAGACATTTACAATAAAAACAGGCAACTATTGAATGCCAAACACCTACCAGGAGATGAACTACAATGATCCCATGATCTAGGAATCTACAATCTCCTGATCTGAAAACATGAATTTTTGAAAACGGTGAGTACAAAACTCAGTGAGCAAAATTAGGTAGGAACAAGCAATAATATCAGGAAGGGTTAATAAAACATGATGCACACATTTGGAACACATTCATTTTGATCCAATTTATTATCAAACCCTTCCCCTCACTTCAATTTAATTTATAATTAAATAATACTCAATTTCACACACAAACACACAATATCACCACTATCTCACCAGCTCATATGCAACCCCCACATCGCGCACATAGCTGGAGTTATCGTGTGCATCCCCCCACATCGTGCACAAACAATATCACCACTATCTCACCAGCTCATGTGTAACCCCCACATCACGTACATAGCTGAAGTTATCGTGTGCATCTCATGCACAAACAATATCACTCAATCTCACCAGCTCATGTCCAACCCTCACATCGCGCACATAGCTGGAGTCATTGTGTGCACCTTGTGCACAAACAATATCATTCGCCATATTTCCGCATCTAATATCATCGACATGTGCTTCCCCCATATCATACACATGTACATATATATATCAACATAATTAAATATCAATACATCTCACATATTTACACATATATGACAGCACAATTTCATGCCTTCACGCATACCACATTTCACCACATAATTTCATGCTTTCATGCATGCCATAATTCACCACATAAAATCATTTATTTTCAAGGGCTTGTTCCCGGCACGCATTTTTAAGAAATTTGGATAAAATCATTTAGATTATCCATTTTTAATACATTGTACATTTTCCAAAATAATTTGAAATGCAAGTTCACTCATAGTGTCACAAATCTGGATTTCAGGTGCACTCGGATTAACAGTCCTCAATCACGATTCCTTTGCCTTTTTGAGATGTCTCACCATCTTGACACAAAATAAAATTAGAGAATTTACTATATTATCCCCAAGCTAACATAAACTAATTTAAATTACTAACGCATGATAGGCAAATGAAAAATGTGTCCGATTATTGCTTTAATGTGATGTCGATTAAATTCGACCGTTCACCCGATAAATTGGCCAATACGCCCAATTTGATTCCAAATTGCACCATTCTTTTTCTAATACGTTAATTCACCACATACCATTTAATTAGTGTCAATTTCAGCATTAAACTTTTCCATTTCTTCATGGAAAAATTCAACCATTACAGTGCATTATCACTGTAATTTTTCCTACTAGACTTTTTCACTTTAATTTGTCATTTTCTAATTTATTTCATTTCAAATGAAATCATTTCATTTGAAATGAAACAATTCCTCATTGTTTCTCAACACACTAGGTTCGGCCTTGAGTGATTCATGGGGAAATCAAATTTTCTTTTTACGGTTTTGCTTACTGACATGCTAACCTACCTCCAAACACTAACATATAGTCTAGAATCAAGCCAATCCAACAATCATTCCTCATCCATACCCATTTTTCAGAATTGAGTTCATCATGATATCTCAATATTCAACCATAGAAATCAAGAACAAAAGCATAGGTATTGTAGATCATAAGCCAAAGTGAAGAATTATTACCTTTTTCAATTGATTTTCCTTGAAAATCACACTTTGTCTTGAATTTCCACCTAGGTTTTATGGTTTTTCCCTTTGTTCTTCTTTCCTTTCCCTTAAATCTGGTGTGTACCAAAATTAGAGAGAGAAAATGAGTTGAAATGGCTGATTTTTAAGCTTTAATAATAAAATAAATAAGTTTGCCATGTGGCATAATGCCATTAGCCCATTTTTTCTAACTTTTTTACTTTTTCTTCCATTTCTTTTCCACCACATGACAATTCTAAGTCAAGATATGATCAAAAAGATGATCATGGCTGGAAAAATATGTTCTGGTGGTTTAAAATTACGATTTTGCCCCCGAGATGGTAAAATTATGATTTTACCCCTATACTCCGAAATGTCCCAGAATTACATTATTTTCACTGTCCAACCTCACATAACACTAATATTAATCCATATTAACCAAATGGGATAAAATCCTTTCAAAAAAATTCCCGTTTAGTACTCCGGTGGTAAAATTACCATTTTACCCTTGTGCTCCAAAAATATCGAGAATCACAATTTTACACTGCTAGACATCATTTTATAATCCAATAATCATAACTGTATTTCATAAAATTATTTTTAGTCCAATGTGATCAAATTTTGGCTAAAATCTCCATTAAATCATCAAATGAGAAAGTGACCGTTTTATCCTTAACCGGTCAATTTTCCCGATTGACTCTAAACTGGACCTTAAACTCAGAATCACTATTCTAAGCCATTCTGTGAGTTTCAAAATTTTCAAATTCTTCTTAGAATTTCTATTTGAGCTAGTTCAAGGTTCGATTTACTTAATTATACCACTAGGTACAATACCGGTTTTTAACAGATTTGACAAGGTCTCACAATTGATCCCTCTCATTTCCTTGTGGCATTATGAAAGATGTTTTGGTGAAAGTTGGTAAGTTATTTTTCTAGTAGATTTTATTATACTTGACATGACAAAAGATCCTGAAATATCGATCATCCTTGGGAGACCATTCTTGAGAACTGTCGGAGCTCTAATTGATGTGGAAAAAGGTGAGCTTACCTTAAAGGTTGAACATCAAAATGTAACATTCAATATTTTTAGAGCTTTAAAATTTTTCATTAAACATGGCGAGTGTTTTTCAATTAATGTGGTAGATAGCATTACTAATAATATGTTTATTGAGAATTATTCTAATGATCCACTTGAAGCATCTAATAAAGATTAGATTATCTTAATTAAGTTTGTTGGTCAAATTTTAAAAATATGGCCACCTAATCGGACTAGGCAAATTTAATTAAAGAAAGTTTTACTAATTTGTTGGAAATTATAGTAAAAATTAGTAACATAAAATTAGTAAGAATATAAACACAAAATTATAAAATGGATAAATCTAATTCCTAAAAATGTTTAAGACTTATGATAAAATATATAAATTTCCTAATTTGAATAGGACAAAATCTGGAAAGTTTCCTAAAATGTTAAGAAAAATTTGGTAAGTTTCCTAAAATGTTTAGGGTGTTTAAAACGATCATAAAACCTTTCTAAAATGTTTAGGATGGATTTCTAAATTAGTGAGGTTTCTTAAATCGTTTGAGATTTTAATTAAAATGAACTTACTATTCTAAAATAAATTCAAATGAGATTTGAATTGACTAAAGTTATTAATTAGATTAATCTCTTTAGTGAGTGATTTTGAAAAATGTGTTTTCCAAATCATCTTTTATACTAGAGGACATCAAATTATTCAAACTTTGATCTTCAAATTTTGAATGACAATTTTTGAATGAAATGCAAGATCATCATCATAAAAAACATGTTTACTCTTATATGTTCATAATTAAATTACGGATGTATGAAGATGGTTATGGATTATAGGCCTAATGTGATTGTGGATGTTTGGTTAACTTGCTATTTATGGTTAAATTGTTATTTCTTATTCTCTAAATTTGTAAAATTCTCTCTTCATCTTACTCCCTATGAATATAAAACGAGGCTTCTAAATTCTCTTGTAATGTGAAAATAGGATTAGATTAGGAAAGAAATTTTGTAATCCAAAGATGGAGATCCAAAGCACGATGAAGATTACAGGAGGATGCAAGCTAAGGCTTGTAACACATAATGTATGTTATCCCTTAGGATTTGACTAACTAGTTTCCTTTGGTGGCTCAAGGAAACTAGAATAGAAAAGTTCACAACCATCTTAGTAGAATAACATGTGATAGATTTACTTTATGCGATAAATTAAATGCTATAAATATTAAATACATGAAACTTGATAAGAAATAATAAAATCTCTCATAAAATATTGAGTCGCATGCCACGTAAGATCAAGATGCTTTCCACTTTCATAGTAAAAATTAGAGTTGTTCATATCGGAGACTTGCTGAGTAAACTCAAGGTCAAACTTTATGAAGAATATGTTTATAATATGAAAGATGGGTCTTACTCAACTAGTTTCATAAAATCCAGATGTTTAGAAACTTAATTATTATGAAACTAAAGGCAATGGCTGGACGAAACATATACGATATGTTTAGGCAAAGAGTTACCACCACCTAATTGAATCTATAAGTCACATAAGTGATGTGATTGATAAGCTAAATTATCCACCTTACTAAGCTTATCATGGCTTGTTGGGCAAACTCAAGGTCATGGTAAGTTGAACGGCGTACTAGCCCATTAGAAAGATCTTAGTAAAGACTTTTTGAAATGACTTTGAGGGTTATCATTTTAAATAAAATAGGGATGCTCATTAAACTCATTAAGCCACATATATGATATTGGCTACTATGACTTCAAAGCTTCAAAGGCAACATAAGAACATGTATGCTAAATGTATGATTTTGCAACCAAAAAAATTATTTTTTAAACAAGGCCATACATAAAGGTACGAGATAACATCAAAATTGCTTTTATGTGAAAAAAGACTAAAGACAATTTTCTTAGAACTATGATTTAAGGTTGCTATGCTTTGTAGCAAAGTTAAAACAATGAGATTTTGTCATGAGTAATGAACTAATTTTCGATTTAATTCTATAGTCTCTATCAAATCTATTCATAGTTAAGAATGAATTTCCATTTGATAGAACTTTCATTACCTTAATTATTGAATATGAAAGACAACTACAATAAGGACACAAGCTTGGGAAGTGTTTTCAAGTATCTTTATGGTAAATATGGACAAATAAAGAACTAAAGATGTTTCTTTGACAGAGTTAAAGAAGAAAAACTTATAGAAATTTTGCTTTGACCAAGCTCATGATTGAACCATGAGTTGATAGTATTGTACCAACATCATAAGTGTTTAATATTAGATGTGGGTTGCATTTAAGTAATGACTAAAGTGTGAAACAATAGTAGTAACTCAATGCTCAATACAAACGTCAAGAAAAATTTATAATCGCATATGATCTTGATTATAACATTGGATTCTTAGTCATTAAAGTAAGAATTGAAGTATGAAGATACTTAGATCCTTTAATTTGGAATCACAAAGAGTTAGTAATTTTTATCTACATGACTAAATCATTTTTCGTGTAAATTGAATGACTTGGTATATTTTAAAGGTCTTATACATATAGATGTATATGAACCATTAAACATAAAATGTTATAGGAAATGTTCTTGTTTCATTAAGTTTACATGCGACCAAATTAAGATTTTGTCTTGTATACTTCAAGAAATATAATTTGGACTATTTGAAATGTTCATAGAATTAAAAAATAAGATCATATGAACTATATAGTATGAAGTGCTCTTATTAAGATATTATATTAATGAAGACTACTTTTACTTGTAATTAATTGATTGATTAAGGATGAATATAGATTCATAATAAATGGAACATTCTTATGAATAGAACATAGAGATGTTTATTTAAAGGAAAAAATGAATTCATATAGTGACATAATTCGATCCATACTTGTGCAATACGTTAAGCCCATTATAACATTCCAAGTCAATAAGATTCCAATACATATGCAGCTTCATGGAATATTCAAAAGGTTTTGAATATTACTTTCATTAGGAATCTTAGATTTAGTGGGAGCATGATGATAGTTGGAAAGAAGTTTCTTAAGTATCACTTGGTTACAAAGGAATCCAACATTTATGATTTTACATAAAGATGTATAATCTATATCTTTTCAATGTATAATAACTTTATGGATTTAGTATGATACATTAAAGATGTATTATTCATATTAGATGAATCTATTAAATATGACTTTGTCATTGAAGTTGTATACTTCATCCTGTCAAAAAGAATTCAAAAGAGTTGGATTTGAAAGAATGTACAAATATATTTGTCTCATACACATAAGGAGATTAGTGGGAGTGAATCTAATTCTTTGGTGATACAATTACATGGGATGCAATGCGTATACAAAGAAACTATCAAAATCTCAAAGGATTAAGTGGCACAATGCAAAGTGACATGTGCATATGATGCACATAACATAGTCCAATTAGAATGGTTCCAAGGTATAAGAAGGACTACACATGTATATAGTGTCATATGCATCATATTGCAAAAGGCTCTAATAGAAAGATATTTAGATCATTAGTTCTCAAAACTAATAAAGGGTTCTAAACATTGTTAGTGTAACAATAGAGTCGTATCAATAGAACCCAAGTCTCATTGGATCTAAATACAATAATATGATAAGATACTAAGACATCACATAAATAAAAGCGAATGACCACATTTAATGGCATAAATAAGTCTTCGCAGTGACACGATTGCTTGATGGATTAGATTCACAAATCATGTATCAACCCCAGCTCTATAATATACTTGACATGTCATTCATGCACTTGATAGCATGTCTGCATATTTGGATGCCTCGAAAAATCGTTAAAAGTCGGTATCGTACCTAGTGGTACAATTAAGTCGATTAAAGCCTCGAACTAGTCCAAATAGAGATTTCAGGATGTATTTGAGAGTTATTGAACCTTAGAATGTCTTAATATGGTGATTTAGAGTTTGAGGATTGATTTTGAGTCCAATTAGGAATTTTCATTACGTAAGGGCAAAATGGTCATTTTACCACCCGAGGGCAAAATTGGAATGTTGGATGAAATTTTTGACCAAGTTTGACTATTTAGAGCATAATTTGAATTTGAGAAGTGAAAATTTTCAATTTTTGACATTTTTCGAGCATAAGGGCAAAATAGTCATTTCACATGTCCACGAGGATGTAATTGGAATTTTTGAAAGTTTACACCACCATGACATTTGTCAAGCCCATGAATTTCACCTATTAGCATTTTATACTTTGGATAATTGAAGTATTTTATGTGGTAGTGAGAAAAGGCTTAATAATTAAGTTTTAAATATGGACCAATCATATAGTGACATGTGTCAAACTTTGATTATTTTATAATTTTCCTTATAAACCAGCACAAACTCTTCCTCACTCACACTCTCATATTCGGCCAAGCCAAAAACAAAGGGGGAAAAGAAAGAAACAAACCCTAAGGAAGAAATTCAAGGGGAAATTCACCGAAAAACGACGCGATTAGAGGAAAAATTTCGCGATTTAGCTCAAGATCTACCTTTCCCATGCTTTCTTTTTCATTTTCTATGGCTGAAACTCAAGTTTTCATGAAGGAACTCTTGCTGGCCGAACATAAGGGGAGAGGTTTTGGTGATGGTTTTTGCTAGATTTCATGCTATCTAGGTGTTTTTAGTTGTTTGGTAATATTCGGTATGGAAAACAAGCATGAAAACCACATGTTCTTCACCAAACCCTAATTGGCTAAATTTAATGGGGGAGATATTGATGATGAATTTGATTATACTTCATGTTATTTAGCTCGTATTTGATGATTTGTGGTGTTGGATATTGAAAACGGTTATAGAAAAGTATAGTTCTTTAGTAAACGATTTAAATGACAACAAGGAAATCATAGTAGATGGGCTTGGAATTGATTTCTAATGATATAAATAGACTTATTGGACTGTGTTGACACTAATTAGCACATTAATTCGGAATTGGAATGAATTTTGGATATGAGGAATTAAGTCACAATCAAGTTCATTGAAGTACTTTGGTGTATTTGGAATATCAGAAGTGTAATGAATATATTTAGAGATTGAATTGGATGTTTTGGTTAATTCAACAGTGTGTAGTTTGAGTTAGGTCGAATATCATTTTAGTCCAATAACCATCGAACCTACATAAAACACCATCTCTAAGTGATTATCTGAACATTATTCATTCAATTTCATGCATTCATATCGAGCTTGAAATAGTTTTATAATAGTTTGGCACATATGTATTGAATTCCTTGTGGTGTATTATGTATAGGTGGTGAGCCTTTTGGTAAGGGTAAAGATATCGTACCCGAGGACCAGGAATAAGAGTACTCCGACTCCCGTTATTGTGAGTAAACAGAGTATCATCTTAATTATCTAAAGTAGGTTACACTCGTTTTTATGATTTTAAAGAATAATGAACTTAAATTGTGAATTATTATGTTTTATAATTGAAGAGTTGGTTAAATGAAAAAAGATTCATAAATTGTTTTGAAATTTAATGTTGGTTTTGGAAATTGAGTAAGTGGAGACTATATACTTGTATTATATATATATATATATGTGTGTGTGTGTTTTGACTATTGTTCGTTATGCCGACCTTGCTTTGTAATGAATGTTTCAGCATAACGGGATTTGTAATTGATATATGGTTTCAATTGATGGCTTATGACAATGTGATGGCATGAATGGCTGAATTTGTGGTTGTGTGTAATATATGAATTTTTTTGTTTTACCTTGACAGACTGGGTAATATCATATTAGCCATGCCATGTCATGCTGTCGAAATTTTTATTGATTTAGTGGGTTATTTGATTAGCTTACTGCAGTGGGCGGGTTTCTGTGAACCGGACTATTAAAGAGGCATAGTAAACCCTGTTATATTTTACCTTAGTATGAGAGGCGTGGAGGGTATCTCCTAAGATAGTTTAGAGTTCACTTCACGCCGAACCACCACGTGAGGGTGAAACTCAGCCAACGCCAAGGAATGGCTATGTTTTTAAATGTAAAAACATGCTTTATGTATATATGTCTTTTGACAGCTTTGGTGAACTCGGTTGGATGCCCCAGCGCAAGGTGTCACCGAGTACAAGTTTTGGCACAAGCCAAGTTTTTAAAAAAGTCATAGACCGTGTTGATTATTTTAATGAATTATAATTGTTTTATATGGGTTGAAATGAATTTTAATGTTATAAATCATATTATGATGAAATGTTTTAAATTGTCTCCATTTACTCAGCTTTAGATGTTATAGACGATCTTTGCTTACTCACTGGGTTTATAAAAACTCACCCCTTTCTCTTCACGCATTTCAGGCTTAGGATAGTCTGTACACAGCTGATTTAGTCGAGGGTTTGCTGTTGGATTTGTAACCTTCAAAATCGTAGGCATACAGTCTTGTTTTTTTTTTATTATTATTTTGGGGCTCACGTGTCATTGTAGAATATTTTGTATACCTTGGCTTAGTGTACTATTATATGTATGAATTTATTTTATTCTTACGTTACAGTAACTGTTTACGAAGGATTCTATAAATATTGTTTTATTAGAAAATGGAATATTTTATTCAATATTTTTATTTAGTTCAATTAACTATAATTCCACTTTAAATGGATGATTTAGATTACTAAACTTATTTTTAGATATGAAATGTATATTTTTCATTTATATCATATATTTTTAACAAGTTTCGAAATTGTTGGGTAAAATGACCAAAATACCCATGTACGGTAGAAATTAATTTTTGATTTTTTTTATTTGAAAATAGTCTATATTCCTTTAAAACATGATATTTAGTAACTGTTGCTCACAAGGAAGGTGTCACGACCCAATTTACGGGCCATGACCGGCGCAAGGACCCAATGAGCATAGCTCACTAAGCCCAAGCAAGCCTATTTTCATTTACTTTACTCCACGTATGATCGTGTGAGGCATCCACACGTAATGCACCCAGTGCACACAAAGCCAAATTCCAATGGCATTATAGATAATAATATACATGCACTATACCAGTCATGTATTTAGCAATTTACATTGCACACACATATTTACATTGTTTGAGTATATTCACAATACAAAAGACCCACGACTTCCAGTGGAGACATTTACAATAAAAACGGACAACTATTGAATGCCAGACACCTACCAGGAGACGAACTATAATGATCCCGCGATCTAGGATTCTACAATCTCTTGATCTGAAAACATGAATTTTTGAAAACTGTGAGTACAATACTCAATGAGTGAACATTAGGTGGAAACAAGCAATAATATCCAAGAATGATTTTAAACCATGATGCACACATTTGGAACAAAACATTTTTTATCCAATTTATTATCAAACCCCTTCCTTAAACTCAAATTAATTTACAACGAAGGAGTATTCAATTTCATACATATGCACACAAATGAATACAATATCCCACTATCTCACCAGCTCATGTGCAACCCCCACATCGCGCACATAGCTGGAGTTATCATGTGCATCCCCCCACATCGTGTACAAACAATATCACTCTATCTCACCAGCTCATCTGCAACCCCCACATCGCGCACATAGCTGGAGTTATCGTGTGCATCCCCCCACATCGTGCGCAAACAATATCACTCTCCATATCTCTGCACCCATCATCACCGACATGTGCTCCCCACATCATGCACATGTACCGTTATAATTATCACACAATATTATTGGTCAATACATATCACACATCAACACATATATATAGCAGCATATTATAGAGCACATGAATTCATGCCTTTATGCATATCACAATTCACACATCTATACATTTTTATCAAAGGCTTGTTTCCAGGCACGCATTTTTAGAAATTTGGATAAAATTATTCAGATTATCCATTTCGATACACGTACATTTTCCAAAATAATTTGAAATGCAAATTCACTTATAGTGTCGAAAATCCAGATTTCGGGTGCACTAGGATTAATAGTCCTCAAGCACGATTCCTTTGCCTTTTTCGGACGTCTCACTACCTTGACACAGAATAAAATTAGGGAATTTACTATATTGCCCCTAAGCTAATATAAACTAAATTTGAATTGCTAACGCATGATAGGCAAATGAAAAATGCACCCGATTATCGCTTTAACGCGATATCGATTAAATTCGACCGCTCACCCGATAAATTGTCCAACACGTCCGATTTGATTCCAAATTGCACCATTCTTTTTCTAATACCTTAATTCACCACATACCATTTAAATAGTGCCGATTTCAGCATTAAAACAGTTTCATTTCTTCATGGAAAAATTCAGCCATTACAATGCATTAGCACTGTAATTTTTCCTACTAAACTTTTTCACTTTAATTTGTCATTTTCTAATTTATTTCATTTCAAATGAAATGAAACAATTCCTCATTGATTCTCAACACCCTAGGTTCGACCAATGAAGAACAACCAAGAGAATCAAATTTTTTTTTTCTTACGGTTTTGCTTACTAACATGCTAACCTATCTCTAAACACTAACATAGTCTAGAATCAAGCCAATCCAACATTAAATCCTCATCCATACCCATTTTTCAGAATTGAATTCTTCATGATATCATGTCTCTCAACCATAGAAAATGGAAAGAAATGCACGGGTATTGTAGATCATAAGCAAAAGTGAAGAAATGTTACCTTTTTCAATTGATTTTCCTTGAAAATCACACTTTTTCTTGAATTTTTTTGCTAGGTTTTCTTGTTTTTCCCTTTGTTCTCCTTTCCTTTCCCTTAAATCTGGTGTGTGCCGAATTTAGAGAGAAAAAATGGGTTGAAATGGCTGATTTTTAGGCTTTAATAATAAAATAAACTAACTTGCCACATGGCATAATGCCATTGGCCCATTTTTTTAACTTTTTTTACTTTTTCTTCCAATTCTTTTCCACCACATGATTATTCTAAGTCCAGATATGATCAAAAGATGACCATGGCTGGAAAAAATATTCTGGTGGTGGAAAATTACCGTTTTGCCCCCGAGATGGTAAAATTACGATTTTTGCCCCTATACTCCAAAATGTACCGGAATCATATTATTTCTACTTTTCAACCTCAAATAACACTAATATTGATCAATATTAATCAAATGGGGCAAAAATCGTTTCAAAAAAATTCTCGTTTGTCCTCCAGTGGTAAAATTACCATTTTGCCATTGTGTTCCAAAAATACCGAGAATCACAATTTTTCACTGATAACTTCATTCTGTACTCCAATAATCTTAATTATATTTCATATAATTATTTTTTTTGTCCAATGTGATCAAATCTTGGCTAAAAATCTCCATTTATTCATCAAATGGCAAAATGACCGTTTTGTCCCTAACCGGTCAATTTTCCCGATTGACTCCAAACTGGACCTTGAACTCCGAATCACTATTCTAAGCCATTCTGTGGGTTTCAGAATTTTCAAATTCCTCTTAGAATTTCTATTTGAGCTAGTTCAAGGTTCGATTTAACTTAATTGTACCACTAGGTACAATACCGGCTTTTAACAAATTCGATAGGGTCTCACAGAAGGTGCAAAACTGATGCTAAAACCTTGCGAGGTTTCGGTTGACATTCCGAGTAAGGTATGTCTATCAAGACATCGTGGCGATTGTCACGGGCTCAAAAGGAGTACCGGGTCATGACATGATAAGCTAATGATTGGCTTTGTGCTCGTGGGAGATGTTGGAATGAGCCCTACAACCAATAAGATTGGTCAAGACTTAACTTCAATAATGCAATCATATCATTCATGTCGAATAATTAGAAGTTTTCCTTCATCAATATGACTATGTTTATAAGTTTTTTGGATGAAGTACATGAGATTAACATGCATTGCAAGGGAATTGTAAAGTGTTAAAATTATGAAATCTTTATGCATTAAAACATAATCTCTAAATTGTTCCTCGTCAATGTATCATTGAGATTGGATATCAATGACGCTTAAAGGCCGGTACATTTTATATTTCTTACTTTGGAAGTAAGCAACCAATCTCATAAGTTAAAGTATAAGGATTCTTGGAACTAGAATGTAGGCACTTGTTCTAGGAATAAATTCACTGAACATGACCAGACATGACGATTCCATTTGGTATTTCACTATAGTGTCAATAGAGCATATCTTCATGTGACTGTTGTGAAAGTGATCCTCAAACTAGAGACATCAGGTTATCTTATGTGTGAAGTGTTATACTTTGACTTATTTCTCTAGGTCCTAACCATGGATGCCTAAAAACGATGAACGTTGGGTATAACATGAAGTAAATGAATGCAAATGAGTGATGAAAGAGATGTATCTAGATTATTCATGCCCTAAGTTAGCTTAGGTGAAAACTTTGGCCATAGCACAATGGATTTTAGGAAATGTGTTTCCTATAATCCACGATAGCTAATCTGTCACAACCATGTACTCTCTTCGAGCCCGTGATAACCATCGCAATGTCTCGATAGACATTCCTTACCCGAGATGTCAACCAAAACCTCGCAAGGCTTTAACATCAGTTTTCCGCTTCCCCTGTGAGCAACAGTTACTAAACATCATGTTTTAAAGGAATATAGACTATTTTCAAATTAAAGACAGTCAAAAAGTACTTTCTACTTCACAAGGGTATTTTGGTCATTTTACTTGAAAATTTCGAAACTTGCTAAAAATATAGTATATATATGAAAAATATACATTTCATATATAAAAAAAAGTTTAGTACTCTAAATCATCCATTTTAAATGAAATTATAGTTAAACGAACTAAATAAAAATATTGAATAAAAATATTATATTTTCATATAAAACAATATTTATAGAATTCTACGTAAACAATTAATGTAGCGTAAAAACAAAATAAATTCATACATAGAGTAGCACACCGCGCGAGGTATACAAAAATGTTCTACAATGACATGTAAGCCCCAAAATAATCAAAATAAACAGGATTGTAAGCCTACGATTTATAAGGGTGCGAACCCAACAGCGAACCCTCGACAAAATCGACTATCTACAGACTGTCCTAAGTTTAAAATGGGTGAAAGAAAGGTGGTGAGTTTTTATAAACCCAGTGAGTACGCAAAGATCATCTATAAAATCTAAAGTCGAGTAAATAGAGACAATTAAAACATTTCATCATAATATGATTCATAACATTAAAACTCATTTCAACCCATATAAAACAATTACAATTCCTTAAAATAATCAACAAGGCTTATGACTTTCTTAAAAACTTGGCTCGTGCCAAAACTTGTACTCGGTGACACCTTGGTCCGGGCATCCAACCGAGTCTGCCAAGGTTGTTAAAAAGACATATACACATAAAACATGTTTTTACGTTTAAAAACATAATTGTTCCTTGGCGTTGGCTGAGTTTCACCCTCACGTGGTGTTTCGGTGTGAAGTGAACTCTAAACTACCTTAGGAGATACCCTCCATGCCTCTCATACTAAGGTAAAATATAACGGGGTTTACCGTACCTCTCTAATAGTCCGGTCCACGAAAACCCGCTTATTGCAGTAAGCTAATCAAATAGCCCCATTAAATCAATAAAATTTCGACAACATGACATGGCTAACATGATATTACCCAGTCTGTCAAAGTAAAACAAAACAGTTCATATATTTCACACAACCACAAATCCAGCCATTCATGCCATCACATTATCATAAGCGATCAATTCAAACCATATATCAATTACAAATCTCATTATGCCGAAACATTCATTACAAAGCAAGGTCAGCATAACGAACAATAGTCAAAACATATATATAATACAAGTATATAGTCTCCACTTACTCAATTTCCAAAAACAACATTCAATTTCAAAACAATTTATGAATCTTATTTCATTTAACCAACACTTCAATTGTAAAACATAATAATTTACAGTTTAAGTTCATTATTCTTTAAAATCATAAAAACGAGTATAAACTACTTTAGATAATTAAGGTGATACTCTGTTTACTCACAATAACGGGAGTACTCCTACTCCTGGTCCTCGGGTACGATTTCCTTACCCTTACCAGAAGGCTCACTACCTATACATAATACACAACAAGTAATTTAATGCCTTTATGCCAAATTGTTATAAAACTATTTCAGGCTCTATATGAATGCATGAAATTGAGTGAGAAATGCTCGGATAATCACTTAAAGATGGTGTTCTATGTAGGTTCAATTGTTATTGGACTGAAATGGTATTCGACCTAACTCAAACTATACATTGCTTAATTAGCCAAAACATCCGATTCAACTCCAAATCAATTCATTGCACTTTCCATACTCCAATTATATTCAAAGTACCTCAATGAACTTGATTGTGACTTAATTTATCACATCCGAACCATATAATGTGTATATACATATAATTGGTCAAAATATGATTTCCATGTCTAATTTTTCCTTTTTAATTTCTGACAACACCAATCATCAAATATGAGCTAAATAACATGAAATATAACAAATTTCATCATCAATCTATTCCCTATGGAATTCGGCCAAATAGGGTTTGTTGAAGAGCATGTGATTTTCTTGCCTGTTTTTCATATCGAACATTACAAAACAACTAAAAACACTAAGATATCATGAAATCTAACAAAATCCATCATCAAAACCTCCCCCCTTATGTTCAGCTAGCAAGAATTCCTTCATGAAAATTTGAGTTTCAACTATAGAAAATAAAAAAGAAAGCATGGGAAAGGTAGATCTTGAGCTAAATCGTGAAATCTCACCTCAGATTGCGTCGTTTTTCGATAATTGGTGAATTTTCTCTTGAATTTCTTCCTTAGGGTTTGTTTCTATTCTTTTCCCCCTTCTCCTTTGGTTTGCACGGCAATGAGAGAGTGAATGGGAGAGTTTATGTTGAGTTTATAAAGGAAATTATAAAAGAATTAAAGGTAGACACATGTCATCACATAATTGGTTCATATTTAAAACTTAACTATTAAGTCTTTTCTCACCACCACATAAAATACCTCAATTATCCAAAGTATAAAATGATAATAGGTAAAATTCATGGGTTTGACAAGTGTCATGGTGGTGTAAAATTTCAAAAATTCCAATTACGTCCTCGTGAACACGTGTAATGACCGTTTTGCCTTTATGTTCGAAAAAATGTCGGAATTGAAATTTTTCACTTCTTAAATTCAAATTATGCTCCAATTAGTCAAACTTGGTCAAAAATTTTATCTAACATTCCAATTTTGCCCTCATATGGCAAAATGACCATTTTGCCCCTACGTTACGAAAATTCTCGATTAGACTCCAAATCAATCCTCGAACTCCGGATCACCATATTAAGACATTCTAAGGTTCAATAACTCTCAAATACATCCTAAAATCTCTATTTGGACTAGTTTAAGGCTTTAATCGACTTAATTGTATCACTAGGTACGATACTGACTTTTAACGATATTCCGAGGCATCCAAATATGCAGACATGCTATAAAGTACATGAATGACATGGCAAGTATATAATAGAGATGGGTTTGAAATAATCAGTGTTATGACTGAAATAAAAGGTTTAAGAGTTGACACTGCACTATACTCTTAAGCTTTCTGAGCTACATGATGAAAAGATTGAATTGCAGTAAGAGATTAATCACTGAAAGGTTAAGTTAAACTATCTTGACTCTTTTAACATTTGGGTGGCTATAGAAGATTGCTAAATCCTGTTCATGGTTTATGATCATAAAATGATTGATGTGATCAATGATAAATTCAAGGTAAATCAAATTTATCTAATCATAAATTTAATTTCTGAATTAATTTTTAAGGTCATTACCAACATGTTGGAAACCTAAAGGTCACACACAAAAGGTAACTATTGAGATTAAATTGGGAGAAGTGATTAAGTTGGACTTAATCGAAACTAGAAGTTATGAACTTTTATTGAACTTAATTAAAAGGTTTAATTAAGTGCAAAGACCAATTAGCAATTACATGGAAAAGTACTTAGGTTGAAATTGGTCCATGGTATAAATACCTTGCTTAAGCTACTCATCTAAGTAACCTAGCCACCACTCAACACTAATGAGTAGTGTAACCATGCCTATTTGAGTGTGTAAGAGAAAAATATGTTTTTTTCTTGTTCTTTTTAGCTAGAGTGTAAAGAAAGGAATTGTAGTTAAAACACAACCTTGCTAGCACATTGAAGGCTTGGTAATCCCTTCCATTTGTAAGGATTTCTCCAATCATCATTTGGACTTTTGTTAAAGGTTGCACAAGATTTTCTTGGACAACTTTGGTTTGCAACAACTAGGCTTGGTTTAAGGTCTCTTGGAAGGCAATTTGTTGGAGTTTGGATAAGGAATCAAACTTTCCTTTGTCCCTAAAAGTAATAACCATATTACACGCATATGTTATTGCATTACATATCATCCAAAGAATTTTGAAAGTGACCTTGGGTGGAAAGACCAATTTTAATTGTTATTCTGCTGCACTTGTTTTTATTTATTTTCGTTATTTGTATAGTGATGCATGGCTGGGCTTTTCTCTTAATTCTTGTCTAAAAGATATCTTTCTTCTGCTTTAATCTTTGTTTCATCTCTTTGTCAACAAGTTCAATTATGTATTTCCCTAGTTTCCATATTAACTTTCTTACTCTTTTTTCTTTCGGGACTGTCATTCATACACAACTAGTTGATCTTGTGGCCTGTTAATGCTACACTAGGCCAAAAAAGGAATTTCTCACCTTAAAAAACACTAATAGATTAAAGTCTCTCCTTTTTAAATCCCAAATATCTCGACTCACATCATTTACTAGCAAGGTCCTGCGGTTTAATGACCAAAAAGGCTTCGGCTTTATTCGACCTAATGATAGGGGTAAAGATCTCTTCATCTAACAAATTTCAATCAAATTCAATGTTTATCGTAACCTCGCTAAGGTACAATCAAATTTGATGGCTCTTATGCCTAAAAGGGCTTCGATGAAGAAAGCCATATCCAACAGAGGAAAGAAATATAAGAATAAAGAAAAAAGAAAGGCTAGTCAATTAAGAAAGAGATGGAAAAGAGAAAAAGAATAGAGAGCTTTGGTAGGATAAAAATATTTTTTTCTTGTGTTTTGGGTGACTTTATTGACGAGCATTCTAGTCTTTTTATAAAATCGTTAACAATGTTTGGGGTTTTGATGTTAAGTGTCTATTTTCAATATTTGTGGATCTAAAGTGAATTATAATCAAAACTTAAGGAGTTGAGAGTAATTTACCCTTATATTTATATTTACATAAAGTTTTAAATTCTTTATCCTTGATAAAATTTGAGTATTAAAGAAATATTTTTTTTTGAAAAGAAAATATTCATTAAATTCTAATTATGTGGGGAAAACAAGTGCCCAGCTTATCGTTCACCAACAACCTTTTAGTGGCTAAAGGTGGTACAACAAAAAAGGCAAATTTATCTTTTAAATCGAAACCTACATTAGTCATATTATCAACAACCGTGTTGCCCTCTCCGAAGATATGTTTCGTGGTGACATTCCATTGTCATCCCAGCACCTACTTAATGGCTTGAATAATGTCTGAATTAGCACAAGGATGACTTCCATTTGAAGAAATTGCCTGCACCGCTTGCTTGCTATCCACCTGGAGCTCAATTCTGCGAAAGCCCAAGTCCCATGCTACACAAAGTCCCTTGTTAATACCCCATAGCTCAGCTTTATATGCCGAGCATCCAATGATCTTAGTAGCAAAACCACCAAGCCACTCCTTTGGCAAATCCCATATAAAACCCCCAACAGCCGATAAACTAGAAAATTTTCTAAAGGCCCCATCGATATTCAGAGTCAACCAACCAATAGATGGGGCTATCCACTTTACTAAAACTTCCTCTTTCCTACTTGCAGAACAACTTAACTCATTAATAACATAACAAGAGGTAAGGACAGATGTCGTAAAGCTGAGTATAGTATTAAGGCGCCCTTTAAAAGCAATCCATTTCTTTCAAAAATGAAAATGTTTCTCCACTTTTAAATGAGCCAACAAGTAGCACCAAAGAGGATCGACCACGGAATGTTATTAACCACTAATTTTGCAACGAGCAAGAGTAAAAGCAAACCACTTCATGATAGTTAAGACATTAAAAAAACTATGTAGAGCACTCAGTAACAGATGCTGCCAAAGAACAACAACAAATGGACAATCATGCAATAGGTGAAGGAATGATTCTTTTCCCTATCTACATAAAGAACATGTTGAATCGTTAGTTGAATGGCCCCTAGTTTGTTATTTATTTGTCAATATACATTCATGTAAACATTGAAATAAGAAAGTGCAAATACGATTGGGCCTTTTCCACCACCACACCATGTTCCACATTCCACCACTATTTATAGATGGGGGCATAATCGTTTCAATTAACATGTTGTAAGTATAGGACATCGAAAAGACACCTATCAAAGTTAAAGCCCAAACAAGTTCATCTGTAAAATCAAAATATAGTGGAAGAAGCATATTTGCTAACATTTTACGCCCCACTCCTAGCAATACATTAGCTATATGTTCCAAGTCCTAAAAGCCATTAGGTAGTAACATATTTCAAAACTGGTTGTTATCATCAACAAAGTAGCCAACCGATTATGCAGCCTTCAATAATGATCTTTCACTTAACCAAACGTCCTTTCGAAAACGTGTTGTTCAACCATCACCAGTCGCCCATTTGATCTGTCTTTTGAAAGTTTGCCAAAGTTTACTCAAAGCAAACCATAAAGTCGAAGCATCACTCTTGTATCGACTTTCAAGAAATAAACAAAAATAAAAATTGTACTTACCCTGTAAAATTTTTACCTAGTAACTAGTTTCCAACACAACTTCATTAAGAAAGCATCGTTCATTTTTTTGAGAGATTTAATTCTCAAACCACTCGCAACTTTCGGTTGACAAGCCTTCTTCCATTTTATAAGATGCATTTTACAATTATGCGAATCACCACCCCAAAGGAAATTATGATAGTGGGCTTTAATTTTTCTGCAAGTCTTTACAGGCAAAAATACGATTTGCATTACATAATATAGAATTGTGGATAGAATAAACTTAACTAGTGATTGTCTACCTGCGAATGAAAAAGAAAAGGCCTTCCATAAAGATAACCGACTATAAACTTTTTCCTCCAAAAACTGAAAATAATTGGACCACCTTCTACCATGAAATAGAGGTACACCCAAATACTTTCCAAAATCCTCTGAGTAGGCAAAACTTGAGGAAGTTTTGAGACTATTTATGGTATCTCTAGAAACATTTCTAGAGCAATAAAAGGATGATTTTGCCACACTCACTTTTTCACTTGAATAAAGACAAAAATCTTCCAACACTCCCATAATCACCTTCATTTGTGTGATGGAAGCCTTAGCAAAAAGGATAAGGTCATGGTGAAGAAAAAGCGTGACAGTGGTGGACATCTCCTACTAAGTCTAATAGGTTTCCAAGAACCATTGGAAACAACAATGATAATTTCATGAGCTAGTCTTTCCATGCACAAAAAAAAAATAAATACGAGGAAAGAAAATCTCCTTGTCAGACACCACGAATAGGACTAAAGTCGTCAAATTATTCACCATTCCATAACACTTGTGACTTGCTACAATGCCAACTATAGACAAAATATCGATCAAAGGTTTGGGAATGTTAGCATCAACCAAAGTATCATAAATAAACTCCCATCGTAAGCGATCATAAGCTCTTTTTGGTCAATTTTGAGCATCATCCACCTCACTTTACCTTGCTTTTTATTGAAAGAGTGGACTACTTCCTGAGCAATCACAATATTATCTATGATTTGTTTGTTAGGGAAAAAACTAGATTGTGTCTCCTTTATCAAACTACCCATTATAGGTTTTAATCTATTTGTAATGACCTTCATCAAAACTTTAAACACAACCGATAGCAAGCTAATAGGTCTAAATTAGGTAATTAGGTCAATGGTCTTTACCTTAGGAATTAGGGTAATAACTAATTTACAAAGTTCCTCACCCACTGCCATACCATCAAATACATTTTTCACATAACTAATTATATTGTCTCCAACTATGTTCCAATGAGATTGAAAGAACAATGTCAAAAAACCATCGACACTAGAGGCTTTAAGTGGCTTCATCTCAAATAGAGCATAATGTACCTCTTCACTTTCCAATGGTTTTAGCATATTACTATATTCTGATTGATCTAGAATAGGGAACATACCTCTTATTGGGAAAGGTGAAAGAACATCATATTCTCTTGCATATAACTTGCCAAAAAAATCAACTGCATGTTTTTGAAGTAACTCTCGATTGTCATACCAAGAATTGTCTTCAATTTTGAGTCGTAGGACTTTCATTTTGCTTCTTCAACGTGTCACACATAGGTGAAAATAACTAGTATTTCTATCTCCTAATTTAAACCAATTTACTCTCGATTTCTGCATCCAAAAAGATCATTTCCTATAATATCATTATCTCACATTCTAATTTTAAGTTAAATTCAAGTAATCGAAGATTTCAAGAAAGATGAATTTGAAGGGCCTTCGCAATACCACCAAGTCTAGCCAAAGGTCTTTTCTTCCTATAGAAAATGTTACCAAACATTGCCATGTTCCACTGTTTAACTTTAATTGTAAAGTTCTGTAAAACATCATAGATTGGTAAATTATTTTCCCAATATTGATGAACAAAATTTGGAAATTCCATATAAGAAAGCCATTCAGCTTGAAACTGAAATCCCACACCATGTGAAACAATCTGTCTATCACTTGTTCTAATCAAGATAGGACAATGATTTGAACCAACATGAGGGAAATGTTTTCAAGAAGCTTCATGAAATCGTAGCCTCCAATTAGAAGAACAGATAACCTTATCAATTCTTTTAGCCACAAGTCATCTCCTCTACGTATATCTCGGTCCTTGGAAGCCCATATCAAGTAGTCTAAGGTCATGCTTAAAGGATTGGAACAAAGAATATGGCCAACTGCCCCTTGTCAAATCTCCAAGTTTCTCATGCAAAAATAGAAAAGCGTTGAAATCATTAGTAATCATCTAGGGTCCATTGATAGTGTTTGCAAAATAATGTAATTCCTTCCATAATTCTTTTCAAATTGTCAGGTTAGGATTTCCATATACTATTGAAACATACCATGGATTTGTAGATTGATAGTCGATAATCAAAAGAAGACATTGGCTATGATTTCTTAGAACAGAGATTTGAATTATATTATTCTATAGTAACCGTATTCCACTAGAAAAACCCGTAGCCTCAATATGGTGTGATCTATCAAAATTAATTAGATGAATTATTCTATTCGCCAACATGCCATTAACTCGAAGTTCAACAATAATCATATTAGATCTCACATTGCCTTATGTAATCTTTCACAATTCTTAAGAAGTTAGTACTGCTTGCATTTTGACAATTCCACACTAGAAAATTCAATGACATTAATAGAAAGTAAGAAAGAACGAGATTGCCAAGGGTTACTTACAAGTTCACCTGCTATCCATCAACCAACGTAAAATTAACCTGAACCATTTGTTGTTCACCCGGGGGCTCTAATTTTTATGAAAGACCACCACTTTCAGTTTTTGAAACCTTGTTCAAATCTTCCACAATGTTTGACTCCATGTCACTCTGACCTTTCAAAGAAAGGTTATTTTTCAATAGTGCCTTCTTTTTAAAGGAGGTTTTTTGAATTCAAGTCATTCCTTACTTATCAAGCGATTTTTCCTCTTTATCATGTAGCATAATACCTCTATGTCTCACCCCTACGGATAGAGAAAAGACTTTGTATTCTTTTCAATAATGGGGAATTTGAAATCTATGGCATGATTATCAAATTGAACCATCGAATGTTTCTTTAGGTCAAAAGAAGTAAGTTGTGGTAAAGGCCTCTCTTCATGCTTTTTTTGTGTTAACCTTGAAACAACATCATTTTTATCACCAATAGCTTCTTCACTTGTTTCAAAAATTTCTACCGCTACACCAGCATACTCCACACCACAGTCCATCTTTGACATAATCTCTTTACCATTCTTTTCTAGTGACAAAGTTGGCCATTCAGCATCATTAAATGAAGTAAGAAATTGATTACGACTCATGTGCAATGCCAGTATTTCCTTAGAGTTTTTGTTCACAAAAGCTTCATGATTAGTTTCCTTACAAGCATCCCTAGCAGAAGGTTCACTCATTCCTACAAACTTTGTTACAAGGGTCTTATTAACAACCAAACCTTCTAAAATTGAAAACTTTGAACCATTAGGCTACTGCTTAGTGGACCTCGAATTCATGGTGGAATTTTGTTTGACCAAGCCACTCCTAGGCTTATGTTTGGTTACTAACATCCATAAACCAAAAGGCTCATCATTTGCTTAAGACCCATTAGGTGTCTCTTTTTCAACATTAAGATCTTCAGTTTGTAAATCAGTACCACGACACTTTCTTTTCAAATAAACATACAAACCACATGAAAAACACACTTTAAGAAGGCCCTCGTACTCAATAGTCTACATCCTCCCATTAAGTAGAAATCTAGGGATCAATTGCTTCGAAAAATCTAACTTAACTATTATATAAGCAAATTTGCCACATTTTTCTAAACTGCTATTATAGTAAATTTTCAAAACCTTACCCAAAAGAAAAGCAAATCTTCTTAAAATTGAATTGTGATATAAATGGAAAAGCATACTAGGAAGCCTTACCCACATCTCTACGGTAGATAGATTTTGAGAACCCCTGACATATGATGGAGTCCAAAGCTTTACCATGAGATAATGTCCCTGCACCATCCAAAGACCCTCTAAGAAGTCTTTTAGATAATCATCTTACTTTGTAAATTTAATCGAAAAACTCTCCTCATCTAAATCAACGATCAAATATTTCCCTCTAGGTGCCCATAAAAACTCAATCTTTTCACTTAATAACCCGAATGAGATAGATTTCCCCAATAAACACACAATAACATATCTTTTCCAACATTTTGATAGTTCCTCATGCTTTTTTTTTGAAATTTTGATCGATGGGATGCCATCAATTGTTTCAAACTTAAAATCCTCCATCTCGTCTCTTTCTAATATAGTATTATACGCATCAATATCTGTCGAGGATTTTTTGTCATCAGTTTCATCTCTTTCTGTATTCGTATCATTATTTGAAAATAAATCCTTTCCTTCAAAATTCATCAACGCTTCCTTAAAAGAAAGATTGTTATGGACCACAACTGTAACACTAGTTGACAGATTCTCCAAACTCTTACTACCTAAATGAACTTTTTTTTAAATCGATCATCCAGAAATGAAGGAGTTTCCATCTTGAGTAGCGCACCTTCCATCACCTCTGCCTCCATTTCTTTTAAAAAAGTAAAAAGATTTATGGAACAAATCATCTTATTAAAAAAAAAAAATTAACACAACCTCTGACTTTAGAATTATAATCAATTTTGTAATGACCGCTCCTTGATCACTACCAAAGTCTGAGTCTTGCGAGAGAATCCGCCAAGTCCCGAACAAACCTTAATTGAAACTTTTGTTGATACGATATATTCATTCCACCGATCTATATAATTACTTGAACTGTATAACTCTTTGTAACATGATCTGAATAATAGTCGTAATAAATTGACTTAACCCTAATTCCACATAATTGTAAAAATACATTAAAGTCTATAATCTCTAACTGTATATTTTCATTGAGACTAGTGTCTATTTACAAAAGCAAAATACACTACTGATGACCTCTAACAGTAGAGCAACTTGAAATAAAGTGCTATGAGATGCCTTTACTTATCTGCAGTGGACAATAAGTGCCGATGAATGCACGCTAGGCCGATCACTATCTGCAAAAGGGAGATAAGAGGGTGAGTCTCACAAACTCAGTGATCATCAACTCCGTGAACAGGGCATAGATGGGAAACAAGCTTAAAGCAAATAACTTGAAAGATAAAATCAGAGTATAAAATGGTAACCTCATAAAACCAAATAACAAGGTATTTGTACCTTGCAAAAATAATGTTGTAAAATCATAGTACAATACTTTCCTTAGCAAAACAATGTCAAAAACAAAGTGTAGCAAAATAAATTTTAATCATCGAAATCATCTATTTTGTTCAAGAATACAATAGCTGTATAAAAGCACGTCCGCTCCCAAAATGTGTGGCGTGTAAAAATAATCATGTACATCCACATATATCAACTCATGATCAACATATAAAACACTGAAAGCTTTCAATCAAATAAGAGAGCTAAAAAAAAACATTAACTCTCCACAATGCGAAAGAGTACGAGTTTAAAAACTCTCAAGGTTCTCGAGTAGGTAATCATAGTTATCAACCCGTGGACCCTCTTCCACGTAATTACAATCCAAGAGGCCCCCCCTCCACCGAATTCCCACAACCATGGTAGTCTCGATGATATTGGCCAACATTGGAGAAATCATGTGGTCACAACCATGTATATCAACTCGTGGCCTTGCCACGTATAACAACCCGTGGCCTTACTACGTATAATCACAAACTGTGGCCTAGCCATGTCTAACAATCCATCGGTGACCCAAGGTTCTCTAGCTAGAGCTCACTTGTGCACAAGAGTCACACTATCCTGATGTGACATTCGGCCTACTCTCGATGCTCTCGGCCTATTAAAACCGTTTTCAAAACCAAATCAAGGTTTCCAAGACTTTTTGTTTAAATCATTTGAAAACCAAGTTCGATAACCTTTCAAATTGTTTTTCACATTAAAATGCATGGTGTAATCATTTGCATAAAGTTCAGACTAAAATCGACTCTCAAAAATTTGCATTTAAACCATTTAACAAGTCCATTTAATTATGCATGTCACACAAAGATACAAGGCACGGATTTGATGCAAAATATTGCAAAAAGGCTTGTTTTTCGGTTTTTAAAGAACTTTACATATATGTATATATATATATATATAGTATACATAAACAACTTCCAAATCAATTTGCATCCACAATTACCTATGGTTTCTACCAGCTAATGCTTTCCACAATATTAGTGTATACATCATTGCAAACTATGTATTCAAATCACTTATCATTTTCTAGCAGCTCATGTTTTCTTCAAAAACAGTATAATTGATTACAAATCCATTCAAAGCTCGCCTACTGACGCTAACAACTCATGTTATCCACAATTGCATTTAAAGAAAACCGGCAATGTTTATTAAACGTATATCATTACATAGTTTATGGAACTTTTGAAATAGACACCCCCTACTCACCTTACAATGGCCGGATATTACTTCGCCACTAATACTTCCTCAAATGCTTACTTTATGCTTGCAGCAATAATCCTTGCTTTGTCACTTCCTGACATCATTTCAATCCAATACATTTAATAAGCTTTGCTGCCAATATATTCTACATTTGTTGTTTGCATTTTATTCTATGCTTTTGTCTTTTATTCTTGAGAGATAACTGTTTTCACTTAATCCTTAGTGTAAACTTTGAATTACATAAACCCGGCTATTATTTATGACTTTAAATGCCCACGTCAATCTCCTAATAACATTTGTCATGTTCAAACTATTTTTTCCATACTATTAATCATATATATGGCAGCAACTATAAATCCGATTTCATCAAGTAATTTCTAAGCTTATATGCACCATTATTCACATTTAACATGCTGCCACTAAGCACAATATCAAGTTTTCTATTCATGTTGCACCACCATTCTTAAACTTTTTGAATCTTTCAAAATAACATATATCCGTAATTTTTTTTTCAGGCTTTCAACTAGCATAATTGTTTCATAATCGTACTTAAGGCATCACACAACCATTTCACATTGCATGCCTTACCTTTGTGATGGCTTGGATCTTGCATGCAACTTTAATATTCATCCAAAGCTTTAATCATCAAGCTGCCAACATTATTCACAAATTATTATCTTAGCAATTTTACCAACCGTAAGCCTTAAAACATAATACCATGCTTACCTTTTCTTTTTCACTTTGAATCTATCATGCATCCAAGAGTTTGATGGCTTGCATGTCATTAAATCTTCTCCAATCAAGCTTTTCTTTACTTCCATAACACATTTCTTATGGTTACCAACCCATTTTCAAAGAACATTCAAGCTAAAACCACAATCCTTACCTTGTTTCTCTTGTATCTTGAAACCAAGCTTTCCTCTCTCCTCAAGCTCAACAAATTAGTTCCTCTCTTGCATGTTGAAGACTCTGTGGGTGGTAAAATATCAAATCTCTACAAGATAAAGGAAGGAAACCTCATGGTTTCTCTTGAATCCTTACAACTTGAGCTTTCCCCACTTTCCTCTCTTTTTCTTTCTCTTTTCTTCCTCTCGGTGAAGCTTCTCAAAGGCACTTTCTTCTTTCTTTTCCTCTCTCAATGGCCGGCTCTCTCAAGTCTCACCAAGGCCAATTCATATTTCTTTTTTACTCTTGAAACTTGGTATTTATGTGGCCACCCATTTAACTAATCACAATACATGCACGCATTCACCTTTTATTTTCATTTAGCCATTTCGCCAACCAATGGGTTTTAATGCACTAATTTCCTTTCTTCCGCATTGGTTAAACATCCTCCTTTATTTATCCATTTCCACTATTTAATTTATTTCTACTTAATCCCACCTTATTTATACCCAATGGTTTTTCATGCAACTTTCCCACCTTAATTTCCATTTGGCCTTTTCCTTGGCTAATGACATTACATGCAACTATAAGTTCTTTTCTTTTAGTCTAATTGCCACCAAGTGTCCATCATGCAAAAATCCTCCATGCATTCTTTTAACTTAAAAAATCCACATGCATGTGTCATTTTATTCATTTGTCTTATGCCTTTTTGTTTGTCACATGGCGGGCGTCCCACATGTTCCCCACTACAAGTACATCCTTGCATGCATATCTTTGCATGTAATAGTATTTGTTACATGCATATGCCATCCTTCCACATAATCTAATTTTCCTTGGTTAGTTAGTTTTCATTTAACTCCATATATTGAAATTGCACAAAAGTTCTCGAATTTATCCTTATTAACCATTTATCCCTCCAAACTTTTCATTCTTTACAATTCAATCCTTCAATTATTCCTTTAATTCCAATTTCATTCTATCTTTCTTCCTTTACACTTATACAAATAAAATATCAAATTTACACTTCACCAAAATGTCACTATAATATTTAAATATACACTTACCCTCTCTTACTTTATTAAATAAAGGCATGCAGACTCCACTTATGTCATTTTTTTAAAAAAATTTCTTTTTACTTCTTCTCCTCCACTTAGATTAGTCATATAGTCTTTCTTTGTGACTAATTTCAACAACAGATAAAATATCAATATTTTAATATTATTTTATTAATAAAATATTATTTTATTTTAAAATTCTCCACTTATCTCCTTGGGACTCAAAATGTCTCACTTTGTCCCAGTTCACTTCCAAATTACCTTTTAACTCACTAATTCATCTTTAATGAAAAAATATTATTATTTTATTATAATTTTCTTACGTTTGAAATATTTTATTTCAAAATATTCCGTTCACCCGTTACCGCTCTTTAACACTTAAATTTATATCAATTGACTCTTCGTCTTGTCAATAAAGTCTTATTAACTTCTACACGATGGTATAGGGTGTTATGGATTTTATAAGTTGTATCCTTAATTCATGATAAATCAAATTAGTGAATAGTAAATAATATTTTATTTGATGTAGTATTTTTTTACAAAGTTATCTGTTTATGTGATCTAATAATTTAATTATTTATTTTTATTATATCAAAAATCAAAATGGAAGGTGTATTATAAGATGGTGAAATGTAAACTCTAATAACTTTATTTAAAGTCTAAGCCCTAACGGGTAATGGACGGAAAGATTGAAAGGTAACCGAAGTGTTAAGTAATGGCATGTGTATAGTAGCGATGACAAACGTAGACGTGGAAGTGTTATAGCCTTTGGATTCAATTTCGTCATTTCGCACTTAAACCATCGGATCAAAATCCTTAAAATTCAGGGGTGGACATAAAAACCCTAAGGCGTGGACACTGGAGCTGGCTCTCTGGGTTCCAAGAAACCTCTTCCATCCCTCATTTTCATCCTAGCAGTCGCGGCATATATTCGCAATACTTATAAAGGTTCAATACTTAATTCGCTGTTGCTTTTACGACTCTTTGGTATTTTTATTTACTTGCTTCCATTTCTGTCAGTTTTATTTCCTTCTCTTGCTTAGGTTTGCATAAACCTGCTGCTTCTTTTTCTGGGGATAATGTGTTCTACTCTGCCCCTTTGTCTTTAGATCTGGTAGCGTGGATTATTTTGGTTTTGGGTTGTTTATTCATGTTTTTTGGATGAATATTTATTGGAATTTTATGTGAAATGTATCCGTTAGATATTTTGGGGAAATGTATTTCTGAGTCCGATTTTCAATTAACTTTGGCTCATTTGGTTATCTTTGTGGTGTGGAACATGCATTTCACAAGCTTTGAAGCTTAGCCCACTACTTGATGATGCTTTTCAAATTTACATGCATTTCTTGAAGCCCTGAATTTATCTTTCTTTAGCTTTCGAGCTTTGTTAATGCCTTATGTTCACAAGATATAATAAGTAAATAAGCGCACCTCACTTAAACTCTGCTTAGTATTTTATTTAGCTTATATATTGTGTTGAAGTTTTGATCACCTTGAACGTCATCCTCCGTCCCCCTTTCATGCAACATTAGGATCATATGATTATCATTATAATTGTTGCGCTCTCAGTTTTTATTTTTCCCTTTTTCTTCTGCTCTTTCCTGTTTTTCCCTTGGTTTTCCCGTTCTCGTATATTTCAATGAAAGGCTTCAGAAAGGAATAAGTAGCGACTGGAGAGCCTTTCCCGTTTTATTTTTTGGGGGTTTCTCTCTTTGTTATTTTGTTATTTATGGTTATGTGATCGTTTCTGAGCCTTCCGTGCCTATCGTATCTTTTTTGTGCATGATTGATAGTTTGCTCTATCGGAATTTTATAATTTTGCTGTTATTGGAGGTTTTCTTGCTGGATGAGTTGTTTCTTATGCATCATTTGTAGTGTGTTTTATTTATTGGTTTTTTATCTTGTTACTTTTGATGAGCTCATAACTTTTACATTTTTCTTTGTTTTGACTGTTTCTTTGGCCTCATTTGATGTAATTTTCTTGTTTCATTACCTGATTGTTTTACTCCTTTGTGCAGATGAATGTTGAGAAGCTCATGAAGATGGCTGGTGCTGTCCGCACTGGTGGAAAGGGTAGCATGAGAAGGTATATTCATGGTTTGGATTTTGGAAATTCCTTAGATAGGCTAGCTAAATGAAATTTTATGGCTGATTGTCTCCAAATATGGGGAGATAAGTGTTGTCCAGATATTTAGGAGAGATGCTCGAGTCAAATTTTTGCCTGCTGTGTGATGTTTTTTGATTACCTAGCATGTCAAGTCAAAATTTTATCTGTCTCTTCCTTGTTCATAATTTGGTCATCTGGATGGTGTTAGGAATTTGATGGCTCTGTGTAGTTTGCATCTTAATCATTATCTTGTTATTTTAACCTATGTTAACAGAAAGAAGAAGGCTGTCCACAAGACAACTACCACTGATGACAAAAGGCTACAGAGCACCCTCAAGAGAATAGGAGTGAATGCTATTCCTGCAATTGAGGAAGTTAACATTTTCAAGGATGAAGTTGTTATCCAGTTTATAAACCCAAAAGGTAGATATTGCTTAATAGATATGGAACATGTAATCTGTTCAAATGTTTTGTACGACAAACTAACGCATGATGTTCTTTATTTCAGTTCAAGCTTCTATTGCTGCCAACACCTGGGTTGTTAGTGGTTCCCCTCAGACAAAGAGTATACCTCTCATTGCTGTTTGCTCTTCATGAAATTTTGTTATTACTAACCCCAAAGGCATCAAAGACTAGGGTTTTTCCTCATCCATTTTACACTTTTTCTAGGTTTTTGGCTTTGTTATGCCTGCTATTTTGACATGTGTTTTGTCCCCAATTGCAGAATTGCAGGATATTCTCCCCGGAATTATCAACCAATTGGGTATGTACTCTGGATACATTTAGGATTTTCTTCCTTTTTTTTGTGATTGTATCGACATTGCAAATGGATATGAGCTTTTGACTCTAATTCTAAAACTTTTAGGGCCAGATAACTTGGACAACTTGAGGAAGTTGGCAGAGCAATTCCAGAAGCAAGTGCCCACTACTGGTGATGGTGCCACGGCCACTCAAGAAGAGGATGATGATGATGATGTACCACAACTTGTGGGTGGTGAGACCTTTGAAGCTGCAGCAGAAGAAGGCCAAGTTGCTAAATAGTGTTTCTAGACAGATTTTTGTTGTGATATTTCATATGTTTTGGAAGAATTACTGTGGTTTCTTTTTGCCAATTTACTCTTTTGTAACCCGCTGGATGGTGTTACTTTAATGTTTTGGTTCAGAGCGAGTCGTCTATTTCCTAGAATTCATGTTATCACTGCCCTAGTTGGTCGTAGAACGCTTTGCACGTGTAGAAGCTGTGACAAATGGGCGCGTATGGGTGGATCTGAAATGGATGAGGTTATAATCAACCCGTTTGCCCATTTGTAGCCTATTTTAGCTTTTTGTGTAATTCCCAGCTGCGCCCTTTCTCATTTCTGCATGTAGGCTCACTTTCACCCATTAATTTTGACTAAAACATTCCTACGGTCAGAATAACCATCAAAATATATTAAGTGCTTATATTCCCGTATTTTGTTGAATTTTGGGAATTATTTAATTTAATCTTTCTTTTAAGGGTATTTAATTTTGTCTATAAAATGAATGATGTCAGCATCGATATTAGCATTAATGCATATTTCAATGATGTGGTATCACGTGATGATATGGTAAGTCACATGGTATCAACATGATGAAATGATAGTGTCACATGATATTAAAATAATGACATGATTATGTTGGCGTGGCATTGATATGTTGGATAAAAAATTTTCAAAAAAAAAAAATTGTGTTACGATATAGGATAAAATTAAACAAAAATATATATTAGAGAGATAAAATTGAATAAAATTGAGATGATGAGAGATTAAATTGAAAAAATATTTAAAAAATATGAATCTTTAAGTAAATGATAGATATATTTATTAATAAACTAAATATTTAAGTGTAAAAGACTTATGGCATTTAAAAATATGTATAAATATTTTCTTACTTGATTATTTGATTCTAGAATATGTATATTAATTTATCATTTTTTACAAAAATTAAGTTTGAATTCTCTTTCTATAAAAAATTTTTTTAAAAAAAATTTCATGTGTAAATTCAAATTTAGATGAATAACTTACCTTATATTGAAATAAAATAATATAAAAAGATTAAATAAATTCTTTTTTCTTCAATTTATAATAGTATAAAAATTTAAAATTTATTTTATCTAATTTTTAATATGAGCTGAACTTAAATTAGTAAAGTAAGTTTATTTAATTACAACTTTCACAATTTATAAATACCCATTTTTTTAGAATTATTCAACCCATACCCAATTTACTTTTTATTTAAATTTATTCAAAGTTTTTTGTAAAAAAATTTTATTTAAATTCAAATATAACAATCAAATTCTGCTAAATTTAAATTTAAATTATTAATTGGATCTATAAAAAATTTATAAATACAAAATAAAATGGTACAAATATTTACAATTATATTTAATTCTATTAACCATAAATGCAATCTTTAATTCAAGAAATTTCAACCTAAAAAATATAATCTGAAATATTAAACAAAATAAAAACATAAAAAATAAATAAAAATTAAAAGAGTGGAGTAGTTCAGATTCTATGGTTGTAATAAAATATTTGTCATACCCAAATTAAGCAAGTCAAAACGAAGAATTATTTTTATAATAATCGTTAACTCTCTATCTCTTTTTTTTTTTTTTTAAAAGAAAAAAACTAAATCAGCTTATTTTGCTAATTTGAGTTCAGCTCAAGTTAAAAACTATGTTAAATATATTTTTAATTTTTGTACTATTATAAATAACAAAAAAAATTTTATTTAGTGTTTTTATATTATTTTATTCCAACATAATGTAAATTATTTATCTAAATTGGACTTTAGGTATAAAGTTTTTAAAAAGAATTTTTTATAGAAGGAGAATTCAAACTTAATTTTTACAAAGAAGATAAATTAATTTACATATTTTACAATCAAATAAATTATAAATATTTTTTAACATCATAAATCTTTTACACTAAAATATTTGGCTTATTAATAAGTATATCTATTATCTACTTAAAGATTTTTATTTTTTAAATGTTTTTTCAATTTAGTCCCTCAATATCTTAAATTTGTTCAATTTAGTTTCTATACTATATATTTTTATTCAATTTCATCTTTATGATGTAGCACAAAATTTTTTTTGAAAATTTTTTTGACTTGCCACATGGCACATGTTAATGACACATCAATACCTTCACGTCATCATATTAGTTCCACATGGCATTACCACGTCATCACGTTGGTGTCCCATGGCATGCCATGTTATCATGTGGGTGCCACATCATCAAAATGTATCACGTCAACATTGATGTCATCCTTTTTAATGGCAAAATTAGCTGCCATCAGGGAGAGGAACTAAATTGAAGTAATTCTCAAAATTGAAAGACTAAATTGTTTTGATTTTGAGTACAAGGACTAAATTGTGCAAAATATATGGATACGGGACTTGGTGTGTATTTTGACCAAATTCCTCCCCAATTACATACAGAGATGTATTCTTTTATTTAACAAATATATAAATTGATTGGCTATGTGTTTATATTTAATTATAAAAATAATTACACATGTATTATTTAAATTATAATTATGTTTGATTTGCTATTTAAAGTCTAAAGGTTTTTTTGTGTTTCCGATAACTGTAATGATTGTTTGGTGGTGGCTATCAAGGAGGATATATTTTATTCAAATGTTTTCTCTCTAAAGGTGGTTAATCCTCACTAATACTCTTTCTCACTCTTCTATAACATAAAAGAGGTTTATATTAGACATTTTTTAGGACATTTGGACAAAATTTTTTTCTCAATTATCAAACTTATTAAACCCTTTAGTGAGCATTTTAAAAGATTTTTAATAATAAAAATTAATCAAATTTGAAAAGAAAATCGATCTAAGGAAAATTTCCTAATTTTGTTATATATTTAAACCCAAGAGTCATATTTCAAATAAAATCAACCTCACACAAAATCTATATAAAGGTCAATGGGGTTTCACGAACTAGGTGTAAAATTGCAAAAAAAATTCATACTTTTTGACTTGGAAATTAGTTTTTTAGATATTTATTTAAAAGTCTATTTGAAAAGAAATAAAGTTTAAGAAATATAAGAAAAATGTAATTTATAGCATTTCATAATCTCACTATTGGATCTCAATTTCATTCAAAATGAACTTTACTAAATTTCTTTGCAATTGGGAGAATTTCTCTTCGGATTCCATATAATTGAGTTGGTTTTGGGGTATTTATAGTAATAGTGTTGATGTATGCGCTACAAGCCAATCAAATTAGTTGTAATGATACATTAATGTCGATTTATACATTTAGCCTAATAAAAATCTATTTTATCTGTTAAGTTCATGTAATTATAAATTGATGTTAGCTTATAATGATAAAGTTTCATTTTTAAACAATTCTTAGTCAATGCTTTATCAAAATAAGACATTAATAGAAATTGAAAGACTAACAAATGTTATGTTTCTTTCTTACGAAATAAGCATTCAGTTTCATAGATTGAAATATGAAAATAGTTGAAACTAATATGTGAATGCTGGTTAGTAGAACAAATTTATTGAACATGATCTATCATGAAATTTCCATTTTGTATTTCATCCAAGTACTTATGTTAATATTCTCATGTATCAATTGCATAAGTGATCCTTAGACTTGAGATCATCAGGCTATGTTGTGTGGGAATTGCTATACTTTGCTAATGTCTTAGGTAGTCCTAACCAAAAGATATACAATGGAATAGGTATTAGGTCTAACATGAAGCACATGACGATAAATGAATGAATAATAAAAGATGCATCACCCTAAATGGTGCTAAAGGAGATATGTCATTTTCTTGGTATGTCTTAACTGAAGAAAATCCTTGATTAAGGTAGAATAATTTGAAAAAGAATTATTTCAAATTTCATTAAAGAGTTAAGAATAAACTTTATGAACTAAAATGATAAAGACTTATGTAGGGTAAAGACAATACTATGCTTTATGTGATATCAAGATATTAAATGATGAAGGATTGAATTACATTATAGGACTGTGCATTGAAGGGCTAAGCCAAACTCTTCGATTTTTCTTAATATTTTGGATGGTGATGACACATTGCTAGATGTCAATCATGATTCATAAATATGAACTAATCAAATTGGAAATTGATGATGAATGCAAATGTTTTTGATTCATCTCATCCTAATTGGCTATGAATTATAGTTTATATATTTTTTAGCAACATGTTAATAACCTAATGGGTTACACACATTAAAGATGACAATGTAAAAATGAAAAAAGGGGAATTAAGTTGGACTTAATTGCAAAGAAGTTTTGATTTCAAGGATTTAATTGAAGAAACTCAATTAAATTAAGGCAATTATACAATTAGCATATAAGTTATGCTAATCATATTAGTGTTAGAATTGCTTATAAATACCATGCTTATGCTGTAGACTAGGAGCACTTTGTCACGACCCAAATTTCGGGCCATGACCAGCGCATGGACCCAATGAGCAAAGCTCACCAAGCCCAAGCAAGTCTATCCCATTCTTATTACTTAACGTCTTATCAATGAATACATCCATTCGCATTCCAACTAGTGTGAAAATAGCCAACCCAGGATGGCATTATCGATTAAAATGTACAATGATACACTATGGCAATCAAATACTCACATTTGTATTGTGTCAAAATAATGTCACCTGTTGCCAACTCATCGTGGCATCAGTAATCAACTGTAACATAACATGACTCTTAGTGGACTTCATTACTTATACATGTCCACATAATATAAGATTTTTTTTTGATCGTCAGCGGAGTAACTTTGAATAAAGGCACAGCTACTGAGATGCCATAGTACCTTTCAAAGACGAACATGCGTAGATGACTTGGTCTATGTCCCAATTGCCTCTAAATTTGAAAACATGAATTTTTAAAACTGTGAGTACAAAACTCAGTGAGCGAACATTAGAAGGGAACAAGCAATATTAGCTAGGAAATTTGATAACCATGATGCACTGATTAGAAACGAGACAATTTTAATCTAACTAATATTAAAACCCCTTCCACTTATCCAGGAACTATTAAACATTCAGTGATAAAGCAACCATGAAATTACATAAATCATTCTAGCAAGATAGCAAAATCGACGGTTTATCACAAATCGTCACAGAACAAGGGTTTTACTCAACCATACAAATCACATTTTTCCATTATGCACATTATATCACGCGTATATAGAAAAAATCATGTGCAATTATATACACCGTCAAGTCTTTTCTGTCCTTGGTGGCAAAAAGAGGTACCCATTAGAGCACTTGCAAGCGTTACGTATCACTGTCCCTACAAGCCCCTAGGCAGAGAGTACCTATTAAAGCACTCGCAGTCGCTACGTCTCGCCGTCCCTGCAAGCCCTTGGGCAGAGAGTACTTATCAGAGCACTCACAAGCGTTACGTCTCGCCGTCCCTGCAAGCCCCTGGACGAAGAGTCACGCTTTGGCACAGTTCACGCGTGAAAGTTCCCAGGAATCGTGGGCGTTACGTATCGTTGTCCCCACTTTGCTCAACTCTAGTGCACTCCCTACTAGCACATCATTACCGACATTGCACTACCCACTCCGCACATGCATGGTCGTAATTATCACAATATTTTCGTTCAATCGACACGTGCACTGCCCACTCTGCATGTGCATGGTTACACCAATTTCACAAAAATTCTTAAAAATATATATCAGCATCATATAGAGTTACATAGATTCATCACAATCATGTTCCACATTACAAAAATATTTCAATAAAGGCTTGTTCCCATAGTACTTGTTCTTTTTAAAGAAAATTTGAATAAAATCATTCAAACATTTGTTCAAACACATTCACATTCCCCAAAATTTTGAAATACAAGTTTACTCATAGTATTAGGAGTTTGAAATACTCCTATTCTTGGTCCTCTGGCGCAATGCCTTTTTCCTTGTTAGAGGCTCACCACTTATACACAATGCATAATAAGCAATTTGATACATTTGTGCTAAACCACTATAAAACCAATTCAGGCTTTATATGTATGTCAAACCCGACCCTAAACTATCTGCCATGTTATACATGTAACTGATAGAGTGATAGTATATTTGAACAACTGGGAAAATATTTAAAAGAGAGTATTATAACTAGAAATATGACTAAGATGATTTAAACCTCGAATAAGCTCAAATACGGATTTTAAGAGTGAAATTGAAAATTTCACAGTCCAGAGATTTCTCAAAACAGTGATTTGGAGTTTGAGGTCCGATTTGGAGTCAATCGGGAAAATTGACCGATTATGGACAAAACGGTCATTTTTCAATTTTAGGACAAAATGGGGACTTTTAATAAAGATTTTGATTTCAAATGACCAAGAATAATTATATGAAATAAAATATGATTATTGGAGCATAAAATGAAGTTTAGCAGTGAAAAAGTGTAATTCTCGGTATTTTTCGGACACAAGGGTAAAATAGTAATTTTATCACTAAAAGTCAAAACGAGAATTTTTAAAGAAGATTTTAGCCCCATTTGATTTACATTGATTATTTAGACTAGTTAAAATATAATTGGAGGTTGAAAGGTGGAAAGGAAATGTAATTCCAGTACATTTTGGAGTATAGGGGCAAAATGGTAATTTTGACACCGGAGGACCAAATTTAATTTTTCGAGAGAATTTAGATCAAATTTCATAAATTGGAGTGTGGTATGAGTTTGAGGAGTGAAAAATATGTCCTTTGGAAATTTTTCAATTTTTGGGGTAAAAATGTAATTTTATACTTTTTCGGGGGTAAAAGTGTAATTTTATAAAATTACACCACAAAATTTTTGGAATGGTCAAGAAACTTCAGGAAAGCTGAATGGATAAGTGTGGAAGCTGATGGTGAAATTTGGGAATAAATGAATGGCTAGAATTTAAGGAATTAATTAAATATTAAAAAAATGAATAAAATAATATTATTTTAATTTTCCTTTAAAAAGGCCAAAAAAATTCATTAAACCAGCTTGTGAGGAACAGTTAGAACTAGGCAAGGAGAGGGAAGCTGAAACCAAGAACCCTAGCTGAAAATTTAAGGGGAAAACAAGGAAAATCCAAGAATCAAGCTAGAAAAAGGTAAATTTCATTAATTTTCCTTGTGATTTTCATTACCCAAGCCTTATTTTTCCATTTTCATGCACAAATAAAATATGGGTATTGCTGCACCTTGCTGACTGAATATTTTTGGATGGATTTGATGCTTGAATATGGTGATTTTTAGGTTAAATGGATGTTATTAGTTAGGTAATAGTGATAGATTTCAAGAAAACACATTTTTACATGTTAGAAACCCAATTTAACTGAATTTTTGGAGACTTTTTGGTGGCTGGAAATGCAGCAAATGGATATGGCTGAATGGCAATTTTGGTAAATTTGATGAATAGTAAAAGTAGGAATTAAATAAGAATTTTTAGAATAAAATTTGGAATTTTTACCCACTAAGGGTAAAATTGTAATTTGCATTCTCAGACTGGTAAATTGACCCGTAGTTGCTACCATTGGGTAATTGGAATATAATCGAACAATTAGAAACTGAAACGGGTCAAATCGGAGTTAAAATGGGGATTTTAGCAAGTTAGACGTGTGTAGGTGATTAGGCTGAATATCGTATTTAGACGATTATTCGGACAGTTTGTAGGACATTCCATGCATTCAGACCCTAAAATGATTTATGAAGAATTAACACAATTTATTGAATTTTGTGTCATGGATTATGGATAGGTGGTGAGTTAATTGGTTCGAGTAAGAAACTGCACTCGAGGACGAAGGATAGGAGTATTTCTACTCCTAATACAGTGAGTAAACTTATTATCGTCTTAATTATTTAGAGTAGTTTTTATTCAATTGTGTGATTTTATGGAAAAATGGTTTAATTGGAAAATTATTGTGTTTTATGGGAAAATGTGATTTTGTAAAATGATTTTATAAATTTTTTGAAAAATTAAATGGTGATTTCGAGAAATAGAGTAATGGGAGACTGTTTGCTTGTATTGCAAATTATTGTTTGAATTGTATGGCTTATGATAAATTGTGGGCATGACTAGCTATTTTTATGAATTGATAAATACGTGAACTGCTTTGATTTGCCTTAATTGGCAAAATAAGAATTGTGGGCCATGTTATGCTATGATAATTTTATTTAATTGGTGGGATAATTGTGGTCGCTGCAGTGGTGGGTTCCGTGGACCAACCTTTAGGAGGGGCACGAAAACCCAAAAATTTATTGTGCTTACCTCGGTAGAGAGGCGCGTAGGGTATCTCTTGAGGTAGGATTTGAGTTTACTTCACGCCTAACCACCTCGTGGTAGTGAACTCAGCCAACGCCAAGGAACGACTGTATTTCGATAAATATGAAATTTTACAGCCTTGACGAACTCGAGTGGATGCCCCCGTACAAGGTATCCCCGAGTACATGTTTTGGCATGAGCCAAGTTTTAAAGATTGTGCATAAGCCAAGTGAATTATTGAAATAAAATTGAGTATTGATGTTGTGAAAAATATATTGGATTTGAATATTTTATTTGTCTCCCTTTTACTCGGCTTTAGATACTTTAGATGGTGTCTGTTTACTCACTGGGATTTTATAATCTCACCTTTTTTTTTTCCACACCTTACAAGCTCAGAGCATTCATAGTTAGCTGATTCGATCAAGGACCATAGTGGACTTGAATCGACTAGAACTGTAGGTTCATAGTTCCCGAGACATTCTAGTTAGTTTTGGAGCCCACGTATCACTGTAATTTAATTTTAATATTATAGTCTTTTGTATTAAAGTATGTAAAAATATAATTAATTTTTACACTGTGAAAATTGTTTATCAATAGTTTTATAAAATTTATTTTATGAGAAATTATATTATTTTATTAAATATTTTATTATATTCAAATAATTAAATTTTATTTCCAAATATATATTTGAGATACTTAAATTTATTTTTATCATGATAAATGTGTTTTATACGTATTTACTGCATTTTTAGCAAATTTTAAAATTTTCGATGAAAAACGATAAAAATGCCCTTGTGAGCCGGATGAAACTATTTTAGTATTTTTAAATTGAAAATGACTGGTGGTATTTAAAATGTGACATTTTGTAATCGTCGCTCACCGAGGAAGCGTGAAAACTAATACGAAAGCCTTGCGGGGGTTTCGGTCGGTATTTGGAGTGTGAATACCTATTAAGACTTCGCGGCGGTTGTCATGGACCCGATGGGGAGTTCCAGGTCGTGACAATTAAATTGGTATCAGAGCATAGTTTTGGTTTTAAAGAGTTCAGAATATTTGGTTTTAAAGTTGATTTAAGAAATTATACTGACACTAAGTAGGCCCGAGTTAGGTTAGGGTGACTAGAATATGTGTATCTGCATGTAGAGAGTTTGAGGTTGCCTAAACCTATATCGTTTTTCTTCTAGATCACTATTCCTCCTAGACACGAGCAACCGTCTGTTACTAAACCGGTTGGGAGGGAAAGAAGTCGCCTTAGGCAAAGTCAGCCAGATCCTATAGGAGAAGAATCGGCTGCACCTACTTGTCGAGCAGCACCTGCTGCTACGCAGGCCGAAATTCCAATCGTCACCTGCTAGTATTCCTGCCATGCCTCTTGAGATGGTACAGGCATTGACAGCCTATTTTAGTGCTATGGTTGGCTGGGCTCAGGCTGGTCAGGCTCCTTCTATAGTGCTTTCGGCTACTCCTTCAGTTCCGTTAGTACCTATGTGTCTATCTCTAAGAAACTGAAAGAGGCTAGACAGCTCGATTGTGTTTCTTTCACGGGTGATTTGGATGCTACCGTGGCCAAGGACTGGATTAACCAGGTTTCGAAAACTCTCTCTAATATGAGAGTGGATGATAACATGAAATTGATGGTGGCCACGCAATTATTGGAAAAGAAAGCCCAAACATGGTGGAATTCGGTAAAGTCCCGCTCCACTACTCCATTGACCTGGTCTGAATTTCTTAGAGAGTTTGATGGTCAGTACTTCACGTTTTTCCATCAAAAAGAGAAAAGAAGGGGATTTTTGACCCTGAAGCAAGGAAATTTATCGGTAGAGGAGTATGAAGCTCGCTTTAACGAGTTGATGTTATACATACCGGATCTGGTGAAATCGGAGCAAGATCAGGCTAGTTATTTCGAGGAAGGGCTCCAAAATGAGATTAGAGACAGAATGACAGTGGTTGGTAAGGAGTCACAAAAAGAGGTAGTGCAAATGGCTTTAAGGGCCGAAAAGCTTGCTAATGAAAATCAGAGAATGCGAGCCGAGTTTGCAAAGAGATGGAACCTAGGTGTATCCTCCAGTCAGCCGCCTAAAAGAGGCAAAGATTCATTTGTTTTAAGAAGTACTACCTCTGATCCAATAATATCTTCCCGACCCTCATTTTCACGGACACAGCAGAGGCATCTGAGATTTAGTAAGTCTAAGGTAACTAATTCTAGAAAGAATTCCGGAAGTTCTGATAAATGTAGAAAATGTGGGAGATATCATGTTGGGCAGTGTTGGGGGCTTATACTATGTTCTCATTGTGGTCGTCAGGTCACATCAAGAGAAATTGCCCACAGTTAGAATAGGCTACTATAGCTGCTCCATCTCCATTAGTCCATACGGATATGTAGAGGAGAGATTCCTCTGGATTACAACTGAGACGGGGAGTATTTATACAGTCTGATGTGGAGAAAAATGAAGGCACTGGAGAAAGATAAAATTTTGAGTAATAACGGAATGGTAGTTATTTGTACAAATTGATAAATATGTGTTTAAGAGTTATTTGGAGATTTTTACTTAACTAAACTTGTACTAAATATTATGGTATAGATGCATAAATGGTAATGGCAAAATAAATGTGTTAAAGCAATGATCTGATTGTGTACTTGCAATGGAAAGTTAGTTTTATTAATTAAGGTATAGATTGAGAGGAAAACCACACGATTGTGAATAATTGTGGTGGCAGCCTTAAAGGTAAAAGAATTGATAGGATAGAATAAATTTTAACAGCCCTAACGCCACAGTACTGACAATTGAATGTTGTCGCGTAAAGAACTCCTTATGGTTGGAAAGTATGAGCAAACTGTGAGCAGCATAAAAATTAGACTTATAAATTGGAATATGGTTATTAGTTTGATGCTAAGCTTTAACAATTGGAGTCTTAAGTGTAATAAGAAGTATCAAGGAAAAAATGAGGAGTGAATTGAAAAGTTTCTATCTTGCCTTATTTAATGGCATATGAGAAAAGGAAAAAGTTAGAAAACTATCGAGATGGATAAGTAAAGACGAATTAATATGGAATAGCAAGATGAATAATCTGTGGAATAAAGTTAAATCATAATAAATGGAAAGGACCAAAGGTTAAATCTTGTTAAAGGTTATAGAGAAAATGAGAAAAGGTTAGATGAATATACAAGATGCTGATATGAGGTGAAGATACCAAGTAATGAAAATGTGAATGAAAAATTTCTAAATATTATTTTGACTTTGTTGGAAGGAAATGATTAGTAATAATACAAATAAACCAATACTAGGTGCATGAAGATAAATGCACTATGTTAATTAAGTTGTTATGCCTATATATCAATGGTGCTAGGATTTCAAAATATTTTATGAGTTAACCAGTGAGGAGTATGTATGGTAGCTCAAAGGGAACTGGCGTTGATTTCAATTAAGTGATTGTGAAATTTCAAGAGTGATTGGATCTATTGAGGTTTAAAGATATAAGTGTATGAATCAATTTAAGAATGAACATCAAGGATTATTATGACGGACGTGTGATCATGAAGTAACAAGTTAATGAATAAATTTACTTTAAAAGTGAGCTTGAATTTGTTGTGCATAGTATGGAGAGTTACAAGATTTAAGGACTAAATGTGATGCAATGGTTAAAGGCATTCTTTTCAAGGGAAGGAAAGGTTTCGGGTTTGAATCTCCCCGTATCCAACTGCAAGCTACAGACTGCAGGGAAGATCGTGTTAGAGGGATGTGGACCCAGACATGACGGTGCCCTGAAAAGATAGTCATTCGAGGAGGATGCCACATGTGGAGTTGGCAATTTGAAATTAAATGATTAGGAAATGTTGAATCTGAGTTAAGTGTCAGGCAAAGTTTTATAACAAAGATTGATATATAAAATACCTGAGAGATCAATTTTAAAAGTCTATTTAGTTCAAAGTGTGACTTATGACACGAATGATCAAGTCAAGGCATATCTTTGAAGCATCAATGGTGTTACAAAGTATACATGTATAATAAATTGCAATTCAATAGAAATGACATTGTGATGCAGTGATATATAGTACGGGGAAACTTAAACGTATGATTGAGAATGAATAGGAAAAGAGTATGAATATGTGAATTGTATAGGACTATGCAGGGACATGATGAAAATATTGATAAGAATTATGGGGAGTATTCTATTGAATCTTAGTTATAGAGAAGGACAAGCAAAAGAAAATTAGTTCAAATGCATTAGAGAACAAAGGCAGTTATATATAATGAGAAATATGGACATCTGAAAGTACGTATACATATGTATATATGAGTCAATAATATGCTCAGCGAGAGTAAAGAATTATACAAAGAAATAAATTGATGTTTGATATACATAAATGGGTATAAAAGTATATTGAAATTGGCATGATTGAAATGGACTTATGGTTCAAAACCTAATGATGGTAATAGAGATCATGGCTGTGAAAGATGCTGCAGACATGATTTTAAAGGACAATGGTAGATAAGAGTGAAGTACTCAAGTTGACCCAGAGGTAAATAAATTGAAGTTCTCTACAATAAGTGATGACATGAGAAGGTAAATATCAAAGGATAAGATAATACCCCATTTGTTATCCAGGTTTGATCAGTGAAATTTTGAGGACAAAATTTCATTTTAAGGGGGGTAGTGTTGTCAAATCTGACCCTAAAATATCTTTCATGTTATATATGTAACTGATAGAGTGATAGTATATTTGAACAGTTGGGAAAATATTTAAAAGACAGTATTATAACTAGAAATATGACTAAGATGATTTAAACCTCGAATAAGCTCAAATACGGATTTTAAGAGTGAAATTGGAAATTTCACAGTCCAAGGATTTCTCAAAACAGTGATTTGGAGTCAATTGGGAAAATTGACCATTAGGGACAAAATAGTCATTTTTCAATTTCAGGATAAAATGGAGATTTTTAATAAAGATTTTGATTTCAAATGACCAAGAATAATTATATGAAATACAATATGATTATTGGAGCATAAAATGAAGTTTAGTAGTGAAAAAGTGTAATTCTCGGTATTTTTGAGAGACAAGGGTAAAATAATAATTTTACCACTAAAGGTCAAAATGAGAATTTTTAAAGAAGATTTTAGCCCCATTTGATTTAGATTGATTATTTAGACTAGTTAAAATATAATTTGAGGTTGAAAAGTGGAAAGGAAATGCAATTCCAGTATATTTTAGAGTATAGGGGTAAAATAGTAATTTTACCACCGGAGGACCAAATTTAATTTTTTGAGAGAATTTATATCAAATTTGATAAATTGGAGTGTGGTATGAGTTTGAGGAGTGAAAAATATACCTTTTGGTAATTTTTCAATTTTTGGAGCAAAAATGTAATTTTACACTTTTTCGGGAGCAAAAGTGTAATTTTGTAAAATTATACCACAAAATTTTTGGAATGGTCCATAAACTTCAGAAAAGCTGAATGGATAAGTGTGGAAGCTGATGGTGAAATTTGGGAATAAATGAATGGCTAGAATTTAAGGAATTAATTAAATATTAAAAAAATAAATAAAATAATATTATTTTAATTTTCCTTTAAAAAGGCCAAAAAAATTCATTAAACCAGCTTGTGAGGAACGGTTAGAACTAGGCAAGGAGAGGGAAGCTGAAACCAAGAACCCTAGCTGAAAATTTAAGGGGAAAACAAGGAAAATCCAAGAATCAAGCTAGAAAAAGGTAAATTTCATTAATTTTCCTTGTGATTTTCATTACCCAAGCCTTATTTTTCCATTTTCATGCACAAATAAAATATGGGTATTGCTGCACCTTGCTGACTGAATATTTTTGGATGGATTTGATGCTTGAATATGGTGATTTTTAGGTTAAATGGATGTTATTAGTTAGGTAATAGTGATAGATTTCAAGAAAACACATTTTTACATGTTAGAAACCCAATTTAACTGAATTTTTGGAGACTTTTTGGTGGCTGGAAATGCAGAAAATGGATATGGCTGAATGGCAATTTTGGTAAATTTGATGAATAGTAAAAGTAGGAATTAATTAAGAATTTTTAGAATAAAATTTAGAATTTTTACTCACTAAGGGTAAAATTGTAATTTTGCATTCTCAGATTGGTAAATTGACCCGTAGTTGCTACCATTGGGTAATTGGAATATAATCAAACAATTAGAAACTGAAACAGGTCAAATCGGAGTTAAAATGGGGATTTTAGCAATTTAGACGTGTGTAGGCGATTAGGCTGAATACCTTATTTAGACGATTATTCAGACAGTTTGTAGGACATTCCAAGCATTCAGAGGCTGAAATGATTTATGAAGAATTAACACAATTTATTGAATTTTGTGTCATGGATTGTGGATAGGTGGTGAGTTAATTGGTTCAGGTAAGAGACTGCACCTGAAGACGGAGGATATGAATATTTCTACTCCTAATACAGTGAGTAAACTTATTATCGTCTTAATTATCTAGAGTGGTTTTTATTCAATTGTGTGATTTTATGGAAAAATGGTTTAATTGGAAAATTATTGTGTTTTATGGGAAAATATGATTTTGTAAAATGATTTTATAAATTTTCTGAAAAATTAAATGTTGATTTCGGGAAATAGAGTAATGAGAGACTGTTTGCTTGTATTGCAAATTATTATTTGAATTGTATGGCTTATGATAAATTGTGGGCATGACTGGCTATTTTTATGAATTGATAAATACGTGAACTGCTTTGATTTGCCTTAATTGGCAAAATAAGAATTGTGGGCCATGTTATGCTATGATAATTTTATTTAATTGGTGGGATAATTGTGGTCGCTGCAGTGACGGGTTCCGTGGACCAACCTTTAGGAGGGGCATAGAAACCCAAAAATTTATTGTGCTTACCTTGGTAGAGAGGGGTGTAGGGTATCTCCTGAGGTAGGATTTGCGTTTACTCCACGCCTAACCACCTCGTGGTAGTGAACTCAGCCAACGCCAAGGAACGGCTGAATTTCGAGAAATATGAAATTTTACAGCCTTGGCGGACTCGAGTGGATGCCCCCGTACAAGGTATCCCCGAGTACATGTTTTGGCATGAGCCAAGTTTTAAAGATTGTGCATAAGCCAAGTGAATTATTGAAATAAAATTGAGTATTGATGTTGTGAAAAATATATTGAATTTGAATATTTTATTTGTCTCCTTTTTACTCGGCTTTAGATACTTTAGATGGTGTCTGTTTACTCACTAAGATTTTATAATCTCACCCCTTTTTTTTCCACACCTTACAGGCTCAAAGCATTAATAGTTAGCTGATTCGATCAAGGACCATGGTGGACTTGAATCGACGAGAACTGCAGGTTCACAATTCCCAAGACATTCTGGTTAGTTTTGGGGCTCACGTATCACTGTAATTTAATTTTAATATTATAGTCTTTTGTATTAAAGTATGTAAAAACATAATTAATTTTTACGCTGTGAAAATTATTTATCAATAGTTTTATAAAATTTGTTTTATGAGAAATTATATTATTTTATTAAATATTTTATTATATTCAAATAATTAAATTTTATTTCCAAATATATATTTGAGATACTTAAATTTATTTTTATCATGATAAATGTGTTTTATACGTATTTACTACATTTTTAGCAAATTTCAAAATTTTCGATGAAAAACGATAAAAATGCCCCTGTGAGCCGGATGAAACTATTTTAGTATTTTTAAATTGAAAATGACTGGTGGTATTTAAAATGTGCCATTTTGTAATCGTCGTTCATTGGGAAAGCGTGAAAACTGATACGACAGCCTTGCGGGGTTTCGATCGATATTTGGAGTGTGAATACCTATTGAGACTTCGCGGCGGTTGTCATGGACTCGATGAGAAGTTTCGGGTCGTGACAATGTATGCATGAGATGGAATGTGAAATACGTGGGTAACCAATTAAATACGGTGTTCAATTGTGTACCTAAATAAATCGATATTAGCCTCATTCGATTTATTACCCGATTAATTGGCCAATATACCCAATCCAACTCCAAATAATTCTATTTTTCTTTCAATACTCCAACTTATCAAACACAAGCCAAATAACCTAAAAATTTAGCAAAACCGCCTTCACATTTTCCAAGGAAAAATTTGACTATTGAAGGGTTCATCATAACATGATGTTTTCTTGCTTGTTTTCCATTCCGCACGTCACTAAACATCTAAAAGCACTTGAATATCATGTAATCCATTCAAATTCATCATCAAACCTTCACTCCATATATTCGGTCAATAAGGAATTCATGAAGAAAATGTGTCTTTCATGCTTGATTTTTAGGCTACACATTACTAACTAACTAAAAACACTAGATTACACTAAAATCTAACCAAATCAACCATCATTCTCTCTCTCTACATGTTCGGCCAGCCTTGAACCCATTATGAAAATATGTGATTCAACCATGGAAATTGAATATAAACGCAAAGGAAAGGAACATCACAAGCTAAAGTTAAGAAATTTTACCTTTAATGGCTAAATTTCTTGAAATCCACCAATTCCCCTTTGAATTTTCACTCTAGGGTTTTTATTCTTTCTTTTCTTCTTTTCTTCTTGCTTAGCTGACCATGATGAAGAGAATGGGATGGTGTGGGCTGATTTTTTATAGCCAAATAATAAAATAATCTAAACTTGCCAAGTGTCATCATTTAATTGGTCCATTTTTTAATACTTATCCTTTAAACTTTATTTCACCACCACATAAAATGCCATAATTATCCTTACCAATAATGAGTAAAATTCATAAATTTGACAAGTGTTGGGTGGTATAAATTCCACTTTTGCCCCTAAGGTGATAAAATTACCATTTTGCCCCTGTGCTCGAAAAAATGTCAGAATTTAAATTTTTCACCTCTCAAACTCAAATCATACTCCAATAAGTCAAATGTGGTTAAAATCTTTTTCTAAAAATTCCCATTTTGTCCTCGGGTGGCAAAATGACCATTTTGCCCCTAGACCATGAAAATTCCAATTTGACTCCAAATCGATCCTCGAACTCCGAATCACCATTTTAAATCATTCTAGGACTATAAAATTTTCAATTTCACCTTAAAATCTCTATATGATCTAGCTCGAGGCTTAAATCAACTTTGTTGTACCTCTAGGTACACTACCGACTTTTTGACGATTTTTCAGGGTTGTTTCAAGTATTTAAGCATTCTATCTACGGGTCTATAAAGGTTGAGGCCTCACACACTTGAAAGCACTTAAAAATAAAAAAGTTAGTAAGATAAAAGAGGAGAGAAATCGGGCTTGCAAGACAAACACTATGTCAACAAAACACCCATTACTAAAAAATAGAGTTTTTTCGATGGAATATTCCAACAAAAAAGCTTAAAATTTCTTTGAAATTGGTCTTTAACGACTAATTTTAGAAGATCAAAACGTTGATCGAGAAAACAATTGTTAGTAATATCATTTTGTAGGTAATGAGAATTTGTCGTTAAAAATTTACCAATGAAATATTTCGTGGCAAGTTTCATTGGTAAGATAGAAAAATTTATCTATAAATCTATCGATATATTTTTGACAAATTATAAATGAAACACTGACAAAATGTCAATGTAATTAATGTGTGAAATACGAAAGGTATTTGTTTTTAAAACTATGAAATTTTGTCAATAAATGGAATTGATTCGATTGAAATTGGCTTTTGGTTAGGTTGGCAATACTAATAGATTTTATCAATACTATGAGTTTTGTTGATAACAAGCCCAAATTTCATTACTAAAAATTATAATTTCATTACTAATGCTTTCAATTTTGTCTATAAACTCATCAATAATTATTCGAGAATACGAAGAAACAATTTTATGTACAATGATGTTGGTTGCTAATTTTGCTCATAATTGTTATGTCAATGCAATGAGATTAAGGATGGCGACAAGTAGGGTACCTAGTAATTTTGAGGTACCCAACCCTGAACCCTATAAATAAGTAGGATACACAAATCCTACAATTACTTGGATAATTTTAGAATTTACTATTTGAACCTGAAACCTAATATACATTCTTACCCGAACTCCTTTAAAACTTGATTATGTAAAAAAATTTTATTAAACAGTGCATGGGTATCAATTACCTAAAATTGAATTGTACTTGTACCTTTATACAATAATAAATTATATTTCCCAAGCAAAAAAAAATTATATTTCACATCCATACAATTCACTAATAATTCTATTTATAAAAGCAAACAAATTTACTAGATTTGCTTTATTATTGATTAATGTTTGGAAAAAATGGCTCTTGCGCAAACTTTGGAAAAACCTCTATCAAAAGAGGAAGTTGATCATCCGAAGAGGAGTGCTAAAAAGATCCAAACCACTAATGTTGGTGACAACAATATGATGGCCCAAGACACCACTAGGAAGTCTTTTAAAGACTCTTTGTTGTATGGAAGAAAAGATGTTGAGAATGCTATGGCTTTGAGAAACATTGATAAAATCACCTTCGATGTTGAGGAAGAATGGTCAGATGACGATGATATGGCTAATAGATAATTAAATGATATCTCCGGAGTATGCATCAATAAAGAACAAAAGAAGGCACTTAAATGACCTTGGAGCTCTTCTTTGATCATTAAATTGCTAGGAAAATCCTTAACCGCGTGTTTGGTTGGGGGAATGGCTAAGCCATTCCCCCTCTATTCCCTGTCAATCTTTATTACCCCGTTTGGTTGAAAGAATGTACAAGGAATAGGAATTCCTTAGGAATTCTCATTCCGCTCAACCAGCGATAAACGCTGCTTACCTATTACCGACTCCCTCCCCCGTAATACCTATTCCAGAGCTCATTGTTTTGCTTAATAAAGTGTAAAGACTAAAATGCCCTCGTCCTTTTAAAAAAATTACAAGTATGTCCCTATATAAATATAATTTTCTCTCTCTTTCTCCTTTCCCATTTGCCCTCTCTTCCTCGCAGCCAAGCTTCATCCCGATTTTCCTCTCTCTGGAAAGCAACCGATCGTCCCCCTCTTTCTCTGCCAGTAGCAGCGCCGATTTGATTTGGATATCTTGCTTCGTGATTCTCTTCCATAGTCCAGATAGATCTCTATTTCTTTGGCTTTGATTTAGGGTTCTCTAGTTGGGATGATTTAGGGTTTGGTGGGAAAAATTGGGTTTCCTGTGATTTACCGAAGAGATTCATGCAACCGACAAGATTTCGGTGACCTCTGAGTTGATCTGCCACCTCCTTTAGCCAATAGATTTAGGGTTTGAACAATTAGAACATCAAGGGATTTGGAACCAAGGGCTGTTTTTGTCGTGCTTTGGAACGAATGGCTGTTTCTGATGTTGATTGGAATATTGAGAATGTTCCCCATACAAGACTATAGTATTATGTCCTAAATCCACTGTTACATGATCCAGAATTATTTTGATTAGAGGTTAAAGAAAAGGGGAAAGTAAAAAACGGAGGGGAGGTGGTCAATGGCTCATCGCTGTTGTTTATCTAGTTTCAAGCTGTTGCGACATCCCATGACATCCCAGAAATGGGACAAGCCAATGGTTGGGGCTCTTTACAAACCCATAATATAGAAATCATACAGAATATCCACCCAGTGCAAAATTCTGAAGGCAAAGTTTGATCAAAACAAAAATAACCATGTACCACAAATTGATTGTTAACCATGAACAGGATAAAGTGAGAAAGTCCAAACATATGACCATTAATTCGTAGAGGATTCAAGTCAAGTTTAATACTACCATTGCAGGGGAGTGAAACTTTGTTCATGGTGAGATGACTCTGCTATGTTTCTATTGTATTGAGACCTGATTTATTTGGTGCCAAATGTCTTGGGAGGGCAGGGATAAGGGTGGTGGTGTGTGCCCTTTTGTGAAGGAATTCTGAAAGTTTAATGACTGCAACGTGTAGTGTGCAAATAGCGATATTATTGCTTCCTTGGTATAGAGAATTTTTGTAAAATCCAGTTTCCATGGGATGATCCTGGGCTATGTGCGATGGATGCGGCAGCAAGATTCATCCCAGGTGCAACCTGGTAAAAAGAGCTGATTGTTTTCCATACGCTGTGGCATTGAGGAAGACATATTATTTATAAATTTGACATTTATGAAAGAAAGAGAGAGGCGTTGGGAGAGTTTCGAAAAAAGAAAAAAACATGCATATGGAGGAACCAACGAAATCAGCTGAGTCATGGAAAGCAGTGGGCAAAATAGAATACAAAAAGAAAATACGAAGATAGAATACATGATTTTTTTACCTCTACTTGTTTTTTCATTTTTTCCCCATATATTTATTCTCTCATTATAATTTGTTTATGGGGATCTTTTGAAAATGATTCATAATATTTGAGGAATTTACTAAAAATTAAAATTTATCATAGTTTTTAATTGATTATGATGGACCAAATATAATATAAATAATTAAAATTTTAAAATAATTATCCATTTATAAAAATATGTTATTAAATTATAATGATTTTTACAAATTGAGATAAAATATAATTATAATAGATAATTGGCTTTTGGGATAATTTACATATTCAAATTATAATAAAGATAATTTAAGTTTTTTATGAAAATGACTAAGTTATATGAGTAAGGATATTTTTGTCTTTTTATCATTTATTTCTTTCTTATTCTAATCTTATTCCTACCAACCAAACACTGCATTAAGTAGTAATAGCCATTCCTGCTCTATTCCATTCATTAAACCAAACAAAGTAATAACTATTCTTTTCTATTCCCACCTAATACTATTCCCACAAAATACCTATTCTATTCTATTCTTGTCTATTTCGCGAACCAAACGTGCTGTAAGTTTCTTATCCTTACAGGATATGGTTTTCAAACTTTGAAGCCTTGAGGGAGATGCTGAGTTAGTTGACTTAGGACTTGGTTATTACATTGTTAAGTTTGATCATAAGAATGACATGATTAAAGTCCTTATTGAAGGGCCTTGGAAAATATTAGATCACTATTTAATGGTGTAAAGATAGCAACCAAATTTCAGGCCATTTATAGCTACTTTTGGCAAAATTACCATTTGGATTCGAATACCTAAACTTTTCATTGAATATTTCAATGAGGAACTTTTGATGAAAATTGGTTTGTTGGTTAAAAAACCCATAAAGTTGGATACAAATATGAGATTGGCTGTTAAAGGAAAGTTTGCAAGAATTTGTGTTGAAATTGATCTCTTTAAGCCATTAATCTCTAAGATAAAAATTAGGGAAGCCACACAAGTTGTTGAGTATGAAGCCATTCACACAATTTGCTTTTATTGTGGGATCGTGGGTCACTGCATGGAAAATTGTCCATTGATGCAAGATGAGACAGCTTCTATGATAGAAGAGGAAGGCTCCGTCAATGGTGTGGCAAGTGTGGACAATAATGTTCCAAGCGAAAAATGCGAGCCTTGGATGTTGGTGCAGCATAAGTCAGGGAGAGGATAAGGATCCAAGGCAAAAAAAATCAAATGACTTAAATGTTGAGGATTTTTTAAATCGGTTTAAAGTCTTGGTGGATGAAAGTCAAGAACTTGCTGCAACTACTCATGTTAAAGAAAGTCTTGTTAGGATTGAAATTCAAGGAGAATAAATAAGTGTAGAGGTGATGCCTTTTCAGCAATTTAAGGAGAAATTAAAGAAGTCAAAGGCCGAAATTCTTATAGAGGAGAACCTTCAAAATTTGGAAAGTAATGAATATATTACAAAGGCCAAGGAGAAGTCGGTGAAAGCTATTAGGTTATTACCTAAGAAATTTTTTTATTTTAAAGCCCAAGCTTCAAAAACAAGGAAAATTCATTTGTGATCGGTACCCTAAAAAGATTTTAGTAAAAGGGCCCAAGGTGAGTGGCTCGGATTTAGAGTTGAGATGAATTAATTTGGGTGACCAAATTTATTGAAGTAGACCCGATTACATACTTCTAACTTTGAGCATCATATAGACCCACCAAAATGAGCTTGCTTATGAGTGCAGGGAATCAACTAGCATCTAAACCTCTTGATATTTTGATGAAAGAGTCAATGAAACAATGTGGTTAGGCTAGCTCAAGTGAAAGTCAAGAATTGGTGCTTGTTAAACAAGTAGAGGTCATGCATTAGTTATTTTATTAATAAAGGTTATCCCATGAAATAGTAGAGACATGCTTAATAAAAAATGCCTTAGAAATTGTAGAGATTTGACGAGAAGTTATGTTCTGGATGTTTTTATTCCTTTGGAAACCAAATATGGTGATGTTGATATAACTAATGCTTCTAGTAAAAAGTTAGGATTTGATTCCTTTTTTGTAGCGGCTACCTTTGGTTATGCAAGAGGTTTTGTTGTGCTTTGGAAACAGTGAGGTATGGGCATTCATGTGATTAGCTTGAATAGTCAAGTGGTGAATTTGAGGGTGCATGAATCAAATTTAACTTTGGTTTTGTCAACAGTCTATGTTCAACCTCATTGTCAATTAAAGGAGGTATTTTGGGATGAGCTAAAGAATTTCTCTAATAATCTGAACTAGTCATGGGTTGTAATGGGTGATCTTAATGGCATAGCAAGCTTGGAAGAGAAGTGTAAAGGGTTTAGATTTTGTGTTAACCATGCTTGGGTTTTTATGGAAAGATGAGATGCATGTCAGCTCTCGGATATCGGGGTGAAAAGAACCAAATTTACATGGTTCCATAAACTTAATGGCAGAGTTGTGATCAGGGAATGTCTTGATAAAGTACTATTAAATTTGTTGGCCTATGACAAGTTTTTTGAGGCTAAAGTGGTAAATTTGTCGTGTCTTTGTTTAGATCACTATCCCATTTTGTTTCATTTTGCCATGGCACAGCCTCCACCAAAAGAGAATAGACCACGTTGCTTTCAAGCAGCCTAGTTGACATATAAATGTTAATAGTATGTTTATTGCAGCTAGGGAACAGGGAGATTCTGTATTACAGCATTGTTTCTCTAACGATAGAAATAAAAAAAAATGGAGTGTTAATTGTTTTGGAGGTATTTTGTGAAAAAAGAGAATTTTGGTTGCACAGATTGATGGTATCAAAGAAGTAAGGCATATTTATACTTTTCCTTTCTACAGCGCCTGAAGGTAGAACTACGATAGGAATTTCAAAATTTTCTTTATCAAGAAGAACTACTTTGGTGTCAAAAGTCTCAAACTTAGTGCATATACGATGGGAAAAGGAATATGGTGGTTCGAAGGAATAGAAACAAGGTGGCAGGTTTGATGATTGACGATAAATGGGTAACAGGCATTGAAAACCTAAAACAACAAGTAGTTTCTTTTTTCATACTTTTTTGTGGTTTACGAGATATAGTTCTTTTGGTATCCAACTACATCAAATGGCAGCCCATGATGAATTTATATAACTAGGCTCTTCTGGTGAGAACGTTTAAGATAAAAGAGGTTAAAGTAGCATTGTTCTCCATGAAAAGTCTTAAAGCTCTAGGTTTTAATGGTATTTAGCCTCTCTTTTGACAACGAGCTTGGGAGACAGCCAAAAATCATATTTGTGTTTTTATGATCTAAGTGTTAGACGATGGGTTTTTTTCTCTAGAATTATCGAAGGCCTTTATCAATTTAATCCCTAAATAGGATAGTCTGGTTGTCACGATCCAGTACTCCCCTCAAGCCCATAACAACCACCGCGAAGTCTCGATAGACATTCTTCGCTCGGAATATCTATCAAACCCTCACAAGGCTTTCGTATCAGTATTCTCACTTCCCCTGTAAGCAACAATTACTAAAATCATGTTTTAAAGGGATATAAACTATTTTTAATTTGAAAACGGTCGAAAAGAAATTTCTACTACACAGGGGTATTTTCATCATTTTTCACGAAAATTTTCAAAAACAAATAAAATGTAATATAAAGTGGAAAGCACGTATGTCATAACCAAAAATAAATTTAAATTTCTTAAACCTTCATTTAAAGTAAAATTATAACATTTAGAATAAAAACAAATATATTAAATAAAATAATCTAATTTCTATTAAAACAATTTTTATAGAAGTATCCGTAAATAATTTTCATAGCGTAAAAGCAAAATAAAATCATACATACTGTAATATGGCTAATCAAAGTACGCAATTACGTTTACAATGACACATGGGCCCCCAGATGACCAAGAAGGTATAAGTCCATATACCTTCGCTTTCTAAAGATGCAATTCTAAGATTATTTCTCGACGTAATTGACTATCCACAGTCTATCCTGAGCCTGAAATGTGTGGAAAGGAGGGTGGTCAGATTATAAAATCCCAATGAGGAAACAGACATCATAAAAAATAATCTAAAGTCGAGTAAATGGAGACAAATTCAAATTCGTTCTTTGTATTACAATTCATCTTATCTCAACTCATTTTAATCGAATAAAATAGAATCATTTTACTCGAATAATTAATATGGCTTATGAATCTCTTAAAAACTTAACTTCTGCCAAAATCATTCTCGAGGATACCCCAGCCGAGGCATCTGAACGAGACCACCAAGGCTATTAAGTGTCATATACACATGAATACATTTTTACATCTGAAAACATAGTCATTCCTTAGCGTTGGCTGAGACTCACTCTCACGTGGTGGTCTGCGTGAAGTGCACTCGAATCTTTACCTCCGGAGATACCCTTGTAAAACCCTGTCAAGCTCGTTAAAAGATGATATTGTACCGAGTGGTATAACCAAGTTAAATCGAGTCTTGAACTAGTTCAAATAGAAATTCTAAGAGAAATTTGAGAATTCTAAAACCCACAAAATGATTTAAAAAGATGATTCAGAGTTCGAGGTCTAATTTGGAGTCAATCGAAAAAATTGACCGATTAGGGGCAAATTGGTCATTTTGCCATTTAAGGATAAAATGAGAATTTTTAGAAAATATTTTTACAACATTTGAATAAGATTGACTATTTAGATTATTTAGAACATAATTTGAGGTTTAGAAGTGAAAAATTGTCAATTCTCGATATTTTTGGAATATAGGGATAAAATCGTAATTTTATCATCTTGGGGGCAAAACGGTAATTTTCCACCACCAGAACATTTTTCCAGCCATGGTCTTCTTTTATCAACATCTTGACTTTTGACTAATCATATGGTGGAGATTAAAAGTCAGGATTAAAGAATAAAAAGAAAAATGGACAAATAAGCTTGTGACACATGGCAAGCTTTATTATTTTATTATTTTTCATAAAAATCAGCTTATAAACCCCATTTCTCTCTCTCAATATTCGGCCTAAGCATGAGCAAGAGCAAGGAAGAAAAGAAACAAACCCTAGAGTGAGAAATCCAAAGAAAAAGTGTGGGAAATTAAAGAAAATCAAGTGAAAAAGGTATGGTTTTTCATTTTTGCTTGAGATCTTTTATTTCTAAGCAATTTCCCTTATTTTTTCATGCTTGAATGCATGTTTTCATGGTGAATCAAGGGTTGGTCAAATGGGTTTAGAGAGAGAAAGATGTTGGATTGATTTGATTTTGAAATATGTTAGTGTTTTTAGGTGATTAATCATATGTAGCTTGAAAACAAGTGAAGAAAACCACCCAATTTTTAGTACCCATCAAGGGCTGAATTATGCATGTTGAGTGTTGATGGTGGATTGATTTTGATTCAAGTAAATTGGTTAGAAATAATGATTTTTAGTGTGGAAATCAATGAATTATGGAAAGAAAATTAAGTAGGAAAAATTTTGTGGTTAATGTCCACCATGGTCAAATTTTTTTTAGAGAAATTGGCTATTGGAAATTGAGGAAATTGATGAGATTTTAGGGCATTTTGGTAATATTTGATGAATTATGAAGGTAGGAATTAAATGAGAATTTTTGGTACAAAAATTAGAATTTTTAGCTAATAGGGTTAAAAGCGCAATTTATCGTTTAGGATTGATAAATTGACCCGTGTTTGCTGTCATTGAGTAATGTAGGTATAATTGGATTGTTAGAAATTAAAATGGGTCAAATCGGAGTTAAATTGAGGGTTTTAGCAAATTAGGCCAAGCGTAGGCAAATTGGTCGGACACCGTGATTAAACGACTGTCCGAACAATTTTCATCCCATTTCCATGCATGTAAAGCCTGGAATAATTTATAGTAGTTTGACACAAATAATTGAAAATGTGTCAAAATTTTGGTATAGATGGTGGGTCTCCCGGAAGTGAGAAAAATTCAATATAGTGAAACTAAGAAACAAGAGTATTTTACACTTTTGACGAGGTGATTGAACTTGCATTTCAAAATTTATTTGGAAATTTTAATTAAGTTGGAATGAAATGCGTGAATGATTATATCTAATTCCCATTTTAAAAAAATGAATCTCAAGAACAAGCCTTTAGTGAAATATTTCTGTGATGTGAAATTTGACTGTGATTGATCTGTGCATTTTTATGCAATACTATTATGTATTGTTAAGAAATTTGTGAAATTTATGTAACCGTGCATGTGCGGAGTAGTGTAGTGCCCATGCCGATTGAGTGACAACGATATGAGGACTATGACCGTGTATGTGCAGAGTAGTGCAGTGTGCATACCGGTTGACTGATATCGTGGTGATGATTACGACCGTGCATGTGTGGAGTAGTGCAGTGTGCATGCCGGTAATGAGGTGTAAGTTGAAGTGCATTGGAGTGGAAAAGTTTAAAAAAAAAGGTTGTGGTGCATGTAATCGTGCGTGATTTTGTTTGTATGTGTACATATGTGAACTTGAGAACTCTCTCTCATTGTAAATTGATTTAAGTTGAGGGAAGGGGTTTGATACTAAATTGGATCAAAATAGTTTTCTTCCAAACGTGTGCATCATGTTTTTAAATCTTTCCTAGATATTATTGCTTGTTCCCATCAAATGTTCACTCACTGAGTTTCGTACACATAGTTTTAAAAATTCATGTTTTCAGATCAGGAGACTGTTGGACCTTAGATCGAGGAGTCCCCGTAGTGTGTCTCCTGGGTTGAAAGTGGGCATTCAGTAGCAACTTATCCCTTTTATTGTAAATTCTCCCATAGAATTCGCGAGTCTTTTGTATTGTGAATATGTACATGTAATGTACATTATCAAGTTACATGCTTGAACAGTATGTATATGCATATTTTATTGACAATGCCATTATGAGTTGCCTTTGTGTGCACTGAGTGCATCACTTATGGATGCCTCACACGATCATACGTGGAGTAAAGTGAAAGAAAATAGGCTTGCTTGGGCTTGGTGAGCTATGCTCATTGGGTCCATGCATCAATCATGGCCTAAAAAATTAGGTCGTAACAACCCTCCACACAGCTCTCCAATCGAGGTAAGATATACCTGATTCTATGCCCCCTTTCATAGGCTGGCTCACAGAACCTTCCACTACATGGATTATTTTATCTACCACTAGATTCATAAAAATTCCAACTGCATGATATCGCAATTATTGCTAGGTCTGGGTCCCCATCACTAGACTTACTGGACTTATTGATAACGCCATAGGTCCTGCAGAACCTTCTCGCCAAGTTTCGAACCCCAGATCTTTTCAAACTTTCCCCGAAGGGAACACTTTTAACCATTTCAAATCCAGCCTCTCAAGGCTAAGTACACAGTGCATATAATTTCAACACAAACTAGTTTAGCCAATCATGCTCATATATTGCTATAAGTCATTCAATTTAAACACAATTCATAACACAACAAACAAACAATATCCAATTACTCTATTTTCCGAAATCATCATTTAATTTTTGAAAAATTCATAAAATTCATTTTATTTTATAAATTCACACTTTGCTTATAAAACAAAGCAATTCACCTTTTAAAATCATTTTTTCACATAATCACAAAATCAGATAAAAACCTACTTTAGATAATTAAGATGATAATAAGGTTACTCACAGTACTAGGAGTTCGAAATACTCCTATTCTCGATTCTCTGACACATTGTCTTTATCCCGGTTAGAGGGCTCACCATCTATCCACAATGCACAGTAAACAATTCATTGAATTGGTGCCAAATTGGTATAAACCAAATCAAGCTCGATACATATGCACGAAATGGGATACACACTACTCGGGTAACTATCTAAATACGGTATCCTTTCCAAATTTTCATTATGTACTTAAATTAAATCGATATTGGCCTCAATTGATTTTTCACCCGATTAATTAGCTAATATACTCAATTCAACTCCAATTAATTCCAGTTTTCCTTCAATATTCCAAATCATTATACACTAGATAAATATCATGAAATATCACCAAAATCACCATCACATTATTCCTTGGACATTCGGCCATGGTGGTGCGTCAATACTAAAATTTTTCCTATTTGATTTTTACACCACAAACCTTCAATTCTCAACCAATTCACTTGAATTAACATCAATCCACCATCAATATTCAGCATGTAAGGTTCAGCCAATGAAGGGTACCAAAGATTATGTGATTTTCTTCACTTGTTTTTATACTACACATCACTAATCACCTAAAAACACTAACCTAGTAAGAAATTTAACTAAATTCAAGCACAAAATCTCTTTCCTCATGTACGGTTAGCATAATACCCATTTGCAAACTTTGATTTCAGCCATGGAAATGAGAAAATAAAGCATGTGTATGATAGATCTCGAGTAAAACTAAAGAAATTTTACCTTGTCTTGCTTGATTCCTTGAATTTTCACATTTTTCCTTTGAATTTCTCCTCCTAGGGTTTTGTTCTTTCTTTCTTGCTCTTGTTCTTGCTTTGGCCGAATATGGGAAGGGAAATGGGGGTTTATGGGCTAATTTTTATATGGAAAATATTAAAGTAATCAAGCTTGACACGTGGCATGATTTCATTGGTCCATTATTTAAATATTTATCTTTTAAACTTTAATTCTCCACCACATTTTATGTCATATTTATCCATACCAAAATGGAGTAAAATCCATAAATTTGACAAGTGTTGGGGGGTGAAAATTACCATTTTGACCTCGGGGTGACAAAATTACCGTTTTGCCCTATGCTCCAAAAATATCGAGAATTAAAATTTTTCTCTGCTAAATCTCATATTATACTCCAAATGATCAATCTTGGTTAAATGTGATTAAAATCTTTTCTAAAAATTTCCATTTTATCCTCGAGTGGTAAAATTACCATTTTGCCCTTGAATTTTAAAAATTTCAATTTAACGCCAAATCGGTCCTCGAACTCCGAATTATCATTTTAAGTCATCCCTAGACTGTGAAATTCCCTATTTCACCTTAAAATCCCTATTTTAAATAGTTCGAGGTTTAAATCAATTTTGATGTACCTCTAGGTACACTACCGACTCTTGAAAATTTTTCGAGGCTCTCCAAGTATGCAAACATGTTGTCCATCACATGTATGACATGGCAAGTATTTTAGGACTGGGCTTGACACTGGTGATTATGATAGACTTTCGGCCTATTAACCTACTTAATACCTTTTACAAAATTTTGTCTAAACTAATCGTGAATAGATTGTGACCATTGTTGTAGAAGATGGTGGGTCCTTTTCAAAGTAGCTTTTTACCAAGTAAGAACACCTATGACAATATTGTGGTTACACGAGAAACATCATATTCTTTAATGAGGAAGAAAGGAAGAAAATGAGGGATGAATATGAAAATTAACCTCCATAAGGCTCATGATAGCGAAGATTGGGAATTCCTAAGGTAAGTGTTCATTGATTTTAATTTTCCTCTGTAGTTGATTAGATTAATTATGTTTTATGTGACTTCTAAGTAATTGCTTGTTATCTAAAATGGCAAAGCATTACTTTATTTCTCAGCATAAAGGTGTCTTGGGCAAGGTGATCCTTTATCACCCTATTCATTTATTTAATGCATGGAAAAGTTATCCTATATGATATGGTACATGATACATAGGAAACAGTGGAAGACAATCAAAGTTGCTAGAACGAAGCCATTATTGTCTCACCTGTTTTTTGCAAATGATCTATTACTTTTTTGCTCAAGTTGAGATTAGACGAGTTGAAGTTGTCATGGATTGCATTAATTAGTTTGCAACTGCTTCGAGTTTATCTATCAGTTTATCCAAGTCAAAAATGTTTGTTTCTCTTAATGTTTCTTGAAGTTATGCAAATTCCTTGAGCACAGCCTACAATATTTTGTTAATGGGAGACTTAGGAAGGTACTTAGGTGTTCTGACTATTCATAAGAGATGCTTTAAAGAGTTGTATGCCTACATTGTGGATAAGATGAGAATGAAGATGGCTTACTAGAAAAAGAATGTTTTATCCAAGGCTAGTTATCGAATGCTTATACAATCAGTCATGAAAGCTATCCTTGTGTATGCGATGTAGATAACCTTGTTGCTTATGTCGACTTATCGTCAATTAGATTAGATTTCTCAAAATTTTTTATGGGAAGGTACAAAGAAAGTTCTAAAAACCATTTATTGAATTAGAATACAATTTGTCTAGCTAAAGCATGTGGGGGTTTAGGGTTTAGATTGGCTAGAGCTTCAAATTTTGCCTTACTTTCAAAGATTGGGTGGGCAGTTGAGAATCACTCAAATTATTTTTCTTTTTAAATTTTGTGTAGTAAGTATCTCCATAATTGTGATTTCAATTATGCACTTGTTCATGCTAACTCTTTTCTCCACTTGAAAAAATGTTTTGAAGTGTAGAAGAGTCCTAAACTTAGACAGAAAATGGTTGGTTGAAAATGGTGTTAACATTAGCATTTGGAATGATCAGTGGGTGGGGGATGCCCTTCTTATCCATTTTGCCCTTGGTGCAAATAATGCATAATTTGCTTTCTTTGAAAGTTATTGATTTTATTAATGACTACGGAGAATGACAATTTAATTCTATTCTCCACTTTTTTCTTTTGGCTAAGCTTTTGAAAATAAGGGCAATAGCAATTCCATGAATTAATGTTTAGGGGGATAGGAAATTTTGGTTTGGAAAATGTCAAACCCAGCTTTACAATATATTTATTATGCCATTTATACATTAGAAAGCATGTCTGCTTACTTGGGTAGCTCGAAAATCGTTAAAAGACGGCATTGTACCTAATGGTACAATTAAGTTGAATTAAACCTCGAACTAGTCCAAATAGAGATTTTAAGATGAAATTGAGAATTTTTAAAACCCCATAATGACTTAATATGGTGATTTGGAGTTCGAAGACTGATTTGGAGTCAAATTGAATTTTCATAACGTAGGGGCAAAATGGTCATTTTGCCACCCGAGGTTAAAATTGGAATGTTGGAAGAGGTTTTTGACCAAGATTGACTATTTAGAACATAATTTGAGTTTGAGAAATGAATAATTTTAATTTTGATATATTTTCAAGCATAAGGGCAAAATAGTCATTTTGCCATCCGAGGGCAAAATTGGAATTTTACACCACCCAACACTTGTCAAGCCCATGAATTTCATTTTATATCATGGATAATTATGTGTGGTGGAGAGAAATTGCTTAATTACTAAGTATTTATACATGGTCCAATGATATGGTGACACATGGCAAGATTATGTCCATTTAATATTTTCCTTTATAAAGCCAATTTAAACTCTCCCAAAATCATTCATATGGCTGGCCAAGTGAAGAACAAAGAGGAGAAAAGGAAGAACAAACCCTAGGAAGGAAAATTTCAAGAGAAATTGTTGGATTTCAAGGAAACAAGTGATTAAAGGTAAAATTTCTTAATTTTAACTTGTGATCTACCTTTCCTATGCATTATTTTACATTTTCCATGGTTGAATCACAAGATATCATGAAGGATAGTGTGCTGGCCGAACCTTAGGAGAGAGAATTTGATGATGGTTTTAGATATATTTTATGGTATTTAGGTGTTTTTAGTTAATTTATCCTGTTGGAATGGAAACAAGTAAGAAAAATCACATGTTCTTCACCCACTCACCATGGTTGAATTTCATAAGGAACCTAGAAGTGATGATTTTTCTGATATCTTATGTTATATAGATAGGATTTAATGAATTGTGGTAATGAAAACCGAAAATGGTGATTTTTAAGTATAGTGCCTTTAGTAAACAAGTTGAATCACATTGAGAAAGTCAAGCTTATTGAGGCACTTTGGTATAATTGAGATATTGGAAATGTAATGAGTAAATATTTGGAGTCAATTTGGATGTTTTGATTAAATCAAAGATGGAGAATTCGAATTAAGTCGAAAAACGATCCATTACGATCACAATTAAACCCAAATGGAATACATATTTTAAGTGACTACCCAAACAACCCCATGCATACATACAGAGCCTGAATTGGTTTTATAACGGTTTAGCACAAATGTAGCAAATTGCTTGTTGTGCATTATGTCTAGGTGGTGAGCATTCTGGCAAGAGTAAAGAAGTAGTACCCGAGGATCAAGAATAAAAGTATTCTGAACTCTTGATATTGTGAGTAACCTTATCATTATCTTGATTATCTAGAGTGAATTTTACTTCTTTTTTGTGATTTTATGGAAAAATGAGTTTAAAGGGTAAATCTTGATGTTTTATAAGCAAAACGTGATTAAATGAAATGATGTTATAAAACTATCTTGAAACTGAATGATGGCTTTGAAAATGGAGTGATAGGAGATTATTTGTTGTGTTATAAATTATGATTTGAATTGAATGGCTTATGTCAATATTGGCATGAATGGCTGAATTGGTATTTGTGTGAAAATACATGCACTGTTTGTTTTGCCTTGATAGGCTAGATAGTGATATAATTGCCATGTCATGCTGTTGAACTTCTGTCGAATTGGTGGGTTATAGATTGGTCACTGCAGTGGCGGGTTCTGTGGACCAGCCCATTACAAGGGCATGGAATCCGGTTATATTCTTACCTCGGTTGGAGAGGTGTGTAGGGTATCTCTTGAGGTGAGGTTTGAGTTCACTTCACGCCGAACCACCATGTGAGAGTGAGACTCAGCTAATGCCAAGGAACAATTATGTCTTCAAAATAAAAGCATGTTTTATGCGTACATGATTTTTAACAGCCTTGGTGGGCTCGAGTTGGATGCCCCTGCCCAAGGTATCACCAAGTATGAGTTTTTGGCACGAGCCAAGTTTTTCAGGAAACCATAAGCCATGTTGATTATTTGAATGAAATAAATATTCATGTTATGAAACAAATGTTGGGATGGAATATTTTAAATTTGTCTCCATTTACTCAATTTAGATATTTTAGATGATATTTGTTTACTTACTGGGATTATATAATCTCACCACCCTCCTTTCCACCCATTTCAAGCTCAAGATAGTCTGTAGATAGCTAATATCGTCAAGGGCTACAATTGGATTTGCATTCTCAAAAATCGTAGGTTCACAGTCTTCATTACGTTTGGTCATTCGATGACCTATATGTCATTGTAAAATATTTTGAATACCTGGCTGCGTGTGCTAATGTATGTATGAATTTATTTTGCTTTTATGCTACAAAAATTATTTACGCAGAGTTCTAAAAATATTATTTTATAAAAAAATAAAATATTTTATTTATTATTTTTATTTAGCTTGAGTAGCTAAAATTTCACTTTAAACTGATGATTTAGACAACTAAATTTATTTTTACACATGAAATGAATGTTTATTACGTGTATGTCGTATTTTTACCAAATTTTGAAATTTTTGGTAAAAATGACCAAAATACCCTTGTGTAGTAGAAATTTCTTTTTGACTATTTTTTATTCGAAATTAATCTATATTCCTTTAAATATGATATTTAGTAGCTATTACTCACAGGGGAAAACTGATATAAAAGCTTTGCGAGGTTTCGGTTGGCATTCGGGATAGGAATGTCTATCAAGACATCACGGCAGTTGTCACGAGCTTGATGAGAGTTTCGGGTCGTGACAGAAAAAGCAATGGATCACTCTCAACTAGATCTGCTTTTCACCTTTTGCAAGCTCATGGTTTAAATAGTCAATAGGCGAAAATGATCATAACTAGATTTGGAGATTGGCATGTACTAAGAAGGTTTCGGTTCTTCATTTGGTTGTTATTCAAAGATAGACTAAACATAAATGAAAATAGAGTGAAGCAACAAAATACTCAATCAAGTTTCTAGCTTACGTTACACAAATGGTGATGAGTCATTTTTACATCTATTTAGAGATTACCACTTTGTGAAACAAGTTTAGATCTTATTTTGATCCTGGTTACTATGTACGAATGAGTCAACCTTTTTTTAATTTTAATCTTAAGAAGTGGTTATTTCTTAATTGTTCTAGTAAGACAATTTGGGTTGTTAATGTGCCTTGGAGTATTCAATTTTTGTTGAAATTATGGTTCATTTGGAAGAGTTGAAATAATTGTTTTTTTAGCATGTTGCTGAGTCCTCAAGCTGAGTATGGAGTGCTATAAGAATGATGGCCAAAGAGGTTGGCAAAGGTTTGGAAAAGAATAATCTTGTTACTTGGGTGGCTTGATGAATTAAGTGGCAACCACCAAACATGTGTTACTTCATTCCTAATACAAATGAAACTATCAAGTCTGGTTTGGAATGCACTTCTACAAGTGGACTCATACTTAATAGTGAAGAAAAATGGCTTGGTGTATTTAATAATTTGATGGCGGACCACTAAGGTGCAAGATAAGGTCTTTTTTTGGCAAAATCCATGGATCTAAACCAAGCTATTGTTGAACTTGATTTTGCTTTGGTTGTGCATTTCTTGAAAACAAGGGTCAAAACTTTTCATCCATATTCTATTTTTATTCAAGATTCTATTTCTTTAACTCAAGAAAGGTGGGTTAAAGAAATTCACCATTTCTTTAGAGAAAGGCATAAATGTGTTGATTTTCTTGTGAATTTAGATCATCGTAAACTTAGGACTATGGTGCTGAATACTCTTCGTTTGGAACTTATTCTTCTCTTGAAGACTAATAAATTGAGAATACCTTGTATAAGGATGCAAGCAGGTTGTTTTCAAAGATTTTATGTACAGAAAAAAAAAGTAAACAAATAATAAAATTAAATTTTTTAAATAACTAAAAACATATATTTGAAACAACAACCATTGTTAAATTTCTGCGACAAGGCAACAAGTCATGAAAAATTCAATCCTATTCTTCAATGTCATTAAATGTGCCAATTGAATCTTCAATTATACATGATCCTACACAAATAAAAGAGATAAGAACGTAACACTTAAGATAATAGATAATTTTTTATATAAAACAAATGAAATAAAAATATAATGAATTTATTTATTTTCCATTTCATTCCTCAACTAATTTTAAGTGCACATCAATGCCTCTAAAGTGTATAGATTAAGCCTACTTCGATAGCTAGTCACCACTCTCCTACTAGTGTTATAGGCTTAATCCGGATGTAACTGTAGAAACAAGAATAGCAAGAAAGCCTCTGGCAATCATGTTCAAAGTGGGATACTTTATCCCATTTCTTTTCCACCAACTCAAAATGTCAAAAACTTTAGAAAATAGCAAAATTTTCTCTTCTAAATAGTGATCCAATTCTAATTTCATATGCTCATTAATTGAAGCATTGAGATATTCAAACAACATACACCCTTTTACTTTTGATGATTCATCAAAAGTTATTGTTATTGAATTTTAAGAAGACTTTGATTTTAGATTAGTGGATTACTTAGGTATTCATGAAGTAAATTACAACAACTTTTCTTAACTTGTTCAATCTCATAAGTTGCAGCATCACTGTGAATTTTAGAGAAAACAAATACTCAATTACCACCTTCATTTTATGTCTATGATCCAATATAATTGCGATAACTAACACAATATGAATATCCTTTCAATTTTTCAAACTTGTCAAATAGTTTCTTTGCCATTGCACTAATTTTCACATCAATAAAACACATCTAATTCATAATTACAATTCAAAGTTTACAAATTTTGACAAAAAAAAAACAATTTGCAATACGATACTTTGTCCTAAAAAATGATTTAAGGACATCATAAAACATTTCAAACTTCTTAGCAATATTTTTTACTCTCTCCTAATCTTCCTGACTAAGCATACAAAAGTAATGCTTGTATCTAAGTTTCAACTTGAGAAAAAAGATTTTTATACCTTATATTAGTTAGTAGTCTGAAGTATCACGTAAGTTGAATTTCACCTAATTCTACAATCTAGACTTAACTTTTTGGAATATGGCACTTTAGCTTGATAAGCCACTTTTTCAAAGTTTTTTCAATCTAGATGGACTAGCTAAGTAATATACCACACTATTACGAACATTTTTAATTGCATCTTTCATCATAAATAATCCATCTTTCATAAAAAGATTCAACATATATGCCCAACATTTCATATGAAGAATTCTTCCATCAAGTAAAAGTTCAAAATATAATTTATCTACTATGGTGGAAACAATACCTTCATTAAAGCTACAATTATCCACGGTGATAGTAAAAAGTTTGTTCTCTATATTCCATCCAGTCAAGGCAATCATCATTTCTTGAGTATGAACATTCATGGTGCGAGTTGTAAGCACATAAAAAAATCTACATATTAAAAAAAACCATTAATGAATTTGCTTTAATTTTTTTCATAAAAACATTAATGAATAACATAACACAATTTAAAGAATTAAAATAAAAATTGTTTACCTTAAGATACAACTTTGCAACACCCAAGAGTCATAAATATAATGAGTAGTGATGGACATGCAACCTTTATTTTGATCTGAAGTCCATATATATATCATGATTGTTATTTGACTATTTAACTTCTCAAACTAATGTTGTAGCTATGACCTTTTTGAGCAATAATCTTGTGAATGTCCTCTTTAATTGTATTGAACAAACCATCATAAGTAATGGTTGAAAACTAGCAACAAAATTTTTAAAACTATAATGAGTAATAATAGAAAGAGGATACTCATACAAGATTATAGCACAAGCCTACCTATGTCTTGAAATGTCTTGATTAAATGTATAATTTCCAATCTGAATCCTCTTATCAATTTTTATCTCTATGCTAAGTTGTTTTTTCCTTTCAAAGCATTGTTCAATGCTTGAATTTTTTTCCTTGCACAAGAACCCATGTGATTTTTTAGGGATTTTGTTCCATTATTACTCTTCAAAATGTGAATTGAGTTTAAATAGTGACATATGATTGAATGACATGCCTTTAGCAAGTTTCGAGAACTCGTTATTTGGGATTACACGCCTTTAGCATGTTTTGAACTTTCGTTGTTTAACTCGTGAATTGTAATATAATTTAAGTGAATTGCCATGGGAATCACATACTTTTAATATGTTTTGAATGTTCATCTTTTGGCTTATGTGCTTCAATATATTACGAGTGTGTTGCTACTATGATTTACATGTCCATAACATGTTTTGAACATCAACATTATATTAGGTTACATGTCCCTAATATGTTTTGATAGATTACATGCCCTTAACATATTTTGATAGGTTACATATCTCTTACATGTTTCATTATGTGCCTTTCCATGTTATGTACATGCCTTCACATGTTTCAACACGTTTCGAAAACATTTTCAAATTTGGCATTACACATCTTGCTTAGTTCATAAAAGCATGCATTTGGAAATGAATGAGACTTGTTGTATAGCATGAAAATGAAGTGATTGATTATACTTATGTTATGTAAATGATATGGGGATTTATCATTGAGCATATATTTGATTAAATTGATGTCAGAACATGAGTTGATGAATCAAAAGATAAAGCCTTTTTTGTTTGGTTGAAGAGTGATGAAAATATAGAAATAGGGGTGAAAGTATCGATATGTCACGACCCAATTCCCGAGCCATGACCGGCGCAAGGATCCAATGAGCATAGCTCACTAAGCCCAAGCAAGCCTATTCCCACTTACTTTATTTCCACATATGCTCGTGTGAGGCATTCACATGTAATTCACCCAGTGTGCATACAAAGCCAATTAACAATGGCATATCCAATCATACATGCACACACACCTTTCCTCGGGTGTGAACACAGCCAAATCACAACGGCATTATCAGTCACAATATATATGCACTATTCCAGTCATGTATTTAGCAATTTACATTGCTTACACATTTACATTCATACCAGTCAAATATAAACTTTGACAGTGTACATTACATGTACATAACCACCATACAAAAGCCCATGACTTCCAGCGGAGACATGTACAATAAAAATGGCAACTACTGAATGCCTTACACATACTAGGAGATGAACTACAATGATCCCACGATCTAGGAATCTACAATCTCCTGATATGAAAACATGAATTTTTGAAAATGGTGAGTACAAAACTCAGTGAGCAAACATTAGATAGGAACAAGCAATAATATCAGGAAGGGTTAATAAAACATGATGCACACATTTGGAACACATTCATTTTGATCCAATTTATTATCAAACCCTTTCCCTCATTTCAATTTAATTTATAATTAAATAATAATCAATTTCACACACAAACACACAATATCACCACTATCTCACCAGCTCATGTGCAATCCTTACATAGCTCACATAGCTGGAGTCATCGTGTGCATCTCATGCACAAACAATATCACTCAATCTCACTAGCTCATGGGCAACCCCCACGTCGCGCACATAGCTGGAGTCGTCATGTGCATCTCATGCACAAACAATATCACTCAATCTCACCAACTCATGTGCAAACCCCACATCACGCACATAACTGGAGTTATCATGTGCATCTCATGCACAAACAATATCACTCAATCTCACCAACTCATGTGCAAACCCCACATCGCGCACATAGCTGGAGTTATCATGTGCTTCTCATGCACAAACAATATCACTCAATCTAACCAGCTCATGTTCAAACCCCACATCGCGCACATAGTTGGAGTTATCATGTGCATCTCATGCACAAACAATATCACTCAATCTCATCAGCTCATGGGCAACCCCCACATCACGCACATAGCTGGAGTTATAGTGTGCACCTCGTGCACCAACCATATCACTCACCATATTTCCGCATCCAATATCATCGGCATGTTTTTCCCCATAACGTGCACATGTACATTTATATATCAACACAATTAAATATCAATACATTGCACATATTTACACATACGTGACAACATGTTATAAGAACACATAATTTCATGCCTTCATGCGTACCACATAATTACCACATTAAATCATTTTTATCAAAGGCTTGTTCTCGGCACGTATTTTTAAAAACTTTGGATAAATCATTTAATTATCCAATTCAACACAATGTGCATTTCTTAAATAATTTGAAATGCAAGTTCACACACAGTATAAAAAAATCTGGATTTCAAATGCACTAGGATTAACAGTCCTCGATCACGATTCCTTTGCCTTTCTCGGACTTCTCACCACCTTAACACAGAATAAAATTAAGAAATTTACTATATTGCCCCCAAACTAATATAAACTAATTTAAATTACTAACGCATGATACGCAAAGGCAAAAATGCGTCCGATTATCGCTTTAACGCGGTATTGCCTAATTTCGACCGATTACCCGATTAATCGGGTATTATGTCCAATTTGATTCCAAATTGATCTATTCTTTTTCTAATACTTTAATTCATCACATACCATTCTAAATAACTAAATTTCAGCCTTGAAATCCTTAAAATTCTTCACAAAAAATTTCAGACATTACGGTGTATTAACACCGAAATTTTCCTACTACATTTTTTTCACTTTAAATTGTCATTTTCTAATTTATTTCATTTCCAATGAAATCATTTCATTTGAAATGAAACAATTCCTCATGCATTCTCTACACCCTAGGTTCGGCCAATGAAGAACAACCATGAGATTCAATTTCTTTCTTACATTTTTGTTCATAATCATGCTTAACTACCTCTAAACACTAACATAGTCTAAAATCAATCCAATTCAACTCAAATCCTTACCCATTTTTCAGAATTTATTTCATTATGATATCTCAATATTTAACCATGGAATTCAAGAACAAAAGCATAGATATTGTAGATCATAAGCCAAAGTGAAGATTTATTACCTTTTTCACTTGATTTCTCCTTGAAATCACACTTTGTCTTGAATTTTTAGCTAGGTTTTATGGTTTTTTCCTTTTGTTCTTCTTTCCTTCCTCTCAATTCTGATATGAGCCGAAATTAGAGAGAGAAAATGAGGGTTAAGGCTGATTTTTATGGCCTTTATAATAAAATAAATAAGTTGCCACATGGTATTATGCCATTGGCCCATTTTCTTTCCTTTTTGACTTTTTCTTCCATTTCTTTTCCACCACTTGATTAGTCAAGTCAAAATCTGATCCAAAGGTGATAATGGCTGAAAAAATTATTCTGGTGGCAGAAAATTACCGTTTTACCCCTGGGATGGTAAAATTATGATTTTACCCCTATACTCCGAAATGTACTGGAATTTCATTATTTTCACCATCCAACCTCAAATAACACTAATATTAATCCATATTAACCAAATGGGACAAAATCCTTTCAAAAAAATTCACGTTTAGTACTCCGGTGGTAAAATTACCATTTTTTCCTTGTGTTCCAAAAACACTGGGAATCAACATTTTTCACTACTAAACATCATTTTATAATCCAATAATCATAACTGTATTTCATAAAAATTATTTTTGGTCCAATGTGATCAAATTTTGGCTAAAATCTCCATTAAATCATCAAATGGAAAAATGACCGTTTTGTCCCTAACCGGTCAATTTTTCCGATTGACTCCAAACTGGACCTTGAACTCCGAATCACTATTCTGAGCTATTCTGTGGGTTTCAGAATTTTGAAATTCTTTTTAGAATTTCTATTAAACTAGTTTGAAGCTCGATTTAACTTAATTGTACCATTAGGTACAATACCGGCTTTTAACAACTTGGACAGGGTCTCACACTCTCCCCCACTAATAGAAATTCGGTCCCCGAATTTAAATTCAAAGTAGAGTGGCTTACCTTTACATATCGAAGAGGTGTGGATACTTTGTCCGCATTTCCTCCTCAGCTTCCCACGTTACCTCTTCACTGGTGTGATTTTGCTACAACACTTTCACTGAAGCCACATCCTTTGATCGGAGCCTTTTGACTTGTCTGTCAAGGATAGCTACCGGTTGTTCCTCATAAGTCAAATCATCTTGTATCTGAACGGTTTCATACCGTATCACATGAGAAGGATCTGGATTATACTTCCTCAATATAGACACATAGAACACAGGGTGAATACTCGAAAGGTCTGGTGGTAATGTCAATCGATATGCCATTGCTCTGACCCTCTCTAAGATCTCAAAGGGTCCTATATACCGAGGGCTTAATTTCCCTTTCTTACCAAATCTCATTACCCCTTTGGTTGGCGAGACTTTTAAAAATACATGGTCTCCCACTTGAAATTCCAAATCCCTCCGTCGGTTATCCGCATAGGACTTTTGTCTACTTTGGGCTGTAAGCATCCGTTGATGAATCATACGGATTTTATCAGTGGCGTCCTGCACCAACTTAGGCCCCAACATTTTCCTTTCACCCACCTCTAGCCATCCAATGGGTGACCTGCACCTCCTTCCATATAGTGCTTCAAATAATGCCATTTGGATGCTAGATTGGAAACTGTTGTTGTAAGCAAATTCAACTAAAGGTAAATACCGACCCCATTTGACTCCAAGGTCTATTACACATGCCCTCAACATATCTTCCAAAGTCTAGATAGTTCGTTCAGACTGTCCATCAGTCTGGGGGTGGAAAGTTGTACTAAAATCCAACTTAGTGTCCAATGCTTCTTGTAACTTTTCCCAGAATCTGCTAGTAAACTGTGTCCCTCTATCCGACACTATAGAAACAGGAATGCCATGTAATCGTATTATATCATCCACATAGAGCTGGGCATACTGAGCAGCCCCATAAGTGGCCTTAACCAAAAGAAAATGAGCTGACTTCGTCAACCGGTCTATTATGACCCAGATCGAGTCATAACCCCCACTAGTTCGAGGCAAACCCATCACAAAGTACATGGCAATATGCTCCCACTTCCATTCGGGAACTGGTAATGGCTGTAGTAATCCTGCAGGCCTTTGGTGTTCTGCTTTAACTTGTTGACACACTAAGCACTTGGAGACAAACTCAGCCACATCTCTCTTAAGTCCTTCCCACCAGTACACTTCCTTTAAATCTTGATACATCTTTGTAGCACCTGGATGTATCACATAGGCTGCCATGTGAGCCTCCTCCAATATCTCTCTCCTCAACCCATCGATATCTGGCACATAGAGTCTGGTTCCATATCTCAACACTCCATCTGTGCCTCTGGTAAACATCTTCTCCTTCTTTCCCTGAGGATCCTCTAAGACCGTAGCTACGAACTCATTTTTACCTTGTGCCTCTTTAATTCAATCTATTAGGACAGGCCTCACTCTGAAATGAGCTAGCAGTGTATCTGCCTCAGAAACCTCCAAATGCACATCCATGTCTCCCAAGCTATGCATCTCTCTAACTAACAATCTCCTGTCTGTGGAGATATGTGCTAGGCTACCCATCGACTTTCTACTCAAGGCATCTACCACTACATTAGCTTTACCAGGATGGTAAAGAATAGTACAATCATAATCCTTCAACAACTCCATCCATCTGCGTTGTCGCAAGTTAAGATCCGTCTGCTGAAATATATACTTTAGACTTTTGTGGTCAGTGTATATCTCACAAGTCTCACCATACAAATAGTGTCTCCAGATCTTTAAGGCAAACACGATTGCTGCCATCTCCAAATCGTGTGCGGGGTAATTCTGTTCATGCCTTTTAAGTTGTCTTGATGCATATGCAATCACCTTCCCGTGTTGCATTAACACGCATCCTAAACCAACCAACGAGGCATCACAATATATTGTATAACCCCTTGTACCCTATGGTAGGCTCAACATTGGAGCTGTGGTGAGACATGTCTTAAGCTTCTCAAAGCTATTTTCACAAGTATTTGACCACACAAACTTTGTATCCTTTCGTGTCATCTTGGTCAAAGGGGCGACTATTTTGGAGAAATCCTTAACAAAGCGACGATAGTAGCCTACCAACCCTAAAAAGCTTCTAATCTCCGTAACCGAGGTTGGCCTTGGCCATTTCTCCACCGCTTCGACTTTCTTTGGATCCATTTGTACCCCATCTTTAGATACCACATGTCCCAAGAATGCAACACTTTCAAGCCAGAACTCACATTTGGAGAACTTGGCATACAATCGATGTTCTCTCAAAATCTGGAGCACTATCTTAAGATGTTGCTCATGCTCCTCTCGACTCCTCGAGTAGATCAGGATATCATCAATGAACACCACTACAAACTTGTCCAAGTAGGGCTTGAACACTCGATTCATCAAATCCATAAAGGCTGCAAGGGCATTGGTAAGTCCAAACGACATTACCAAAAACTCATAATGACCATACCTGGTCCGAAATGCGGTCTTTGGCACATCTTCATCCCGGATTCTCAATTGATGATACCCAGATCGTAGATCTATCTTAGAAAAACATTGCGCCCCTTATAACTGATCAAACAAGTCATCTATTCTTGGGAGTGGGTACTTATTCTTCACTGTTACCTTATTAAGTTGTCGGTAGTCAATGCATAGTCTAAGTGACCCATCTTTTTTCTTTACGAATAACACCGGTGCTCCCCATGGTGAGACACTGGGGCGAATGAAACCTTTCTCTAACAGGTCCTCCAACTGATCCTTGAGCTCTTTGAGCTCTGTCGGTGCCATCTGATATGAGGGTATAGATATGGGTGTAGTATCAGGAATCAAGTCTATGCAAAATTCAATCTCTCGTTCTGGAGGTAATCTTGGCAATTTCTCAAGAAATACATCCACAAACTCATTCACTACCGACACTTGACTTATATCTCTGACCTCTGCTTGGTTATCCCTTACCACTGCCAGGTAACCTTGACAGCCCTGCCTCAATAACCTCCTAGCAGACATGGCAGATATCAAGTTGGTTGGAACATTACTTTTATCCCCCTGGATGCTAAATGATGGCTCATCCGGGAAATCAAATCTAACTATCTTATAGTAACAGTCTACACTGGCATGACAAGGTGACAGCCAGTCCATTCTCAATATCACATCAAAATCCAAGGTGTCTAACACCACTAAATTCACTATGGGGTTCTTATCTTTGATTTGCACTACGCAGGACTGATATTCCCATTCAACCACAAATGCCTCCTTCCACTAAAGGTATTCTGTTCGGATCCAACACTGACACTCGTCACATCACTTCCTCGTTGGGGAAACCTTGATCCCCTTTGTGGACCTTGACGGTTAGAGAATAAAATTCTACTACCGAAGTCTTTGCGGCCTTGATAACCCTCTGTTTTGGCCCTTTTTGCTCTATCTCTTGCGGCCCTGCTCTCACCGGTCTTCATCTCAATTCGTTGAACACAATCCACTGCCGCAGAGTACGTATGGAAATCTCGGGAGGCCACAGCCTTAAACAACGGCTCCACCAATCCATCCACAAATCTTTGGACTTTCATCTCCTCAGTGGAAACCAAATATGGTGCATATCGAGATAGTTGCGTAAATTTATATCATACTCTGACACCGTCATGTCCGGAGTATACACCAATGCCTCAAACTCTCTAACTCTGGCACTTCGCACACTATGCGATAAAAACCGATCCAGAAAAGTTGTACTAAATTCACTCCAAGTCAGTGGTGTAGCACCTATCGGCCTACCCCTTCGCAACGAGTCGTACCATTCCTGTGCCACACTTCCAGCTGAAAAACTACCAGCTCTACTGATCTAGAACTAGAGCATCCCATAATGTTACAAATCTTCTCCATCTTGTCTAAGAAAACTTGGGGTTTCTCTGATGCATCTGACCCCGTAAATGATAAAGGCTTAAGTTTCAAGAAGTCAGTGAGTGAAACCTCTACCTGACCTATGTCACTCTCGAGAGGTTGGCGGTTTGTCTAGCCTTGGGAACTAAGGGACTTTCGCTCCACATGTCTCCCCTTTACTACTTTTTGTATATCATCCATTCGGGCTGCCATCATCTCTACAACCCGACTAACTCCCTGCAAACCCGCCGCCAAATCCTCAACAGTAACACCTCTAGTAGGTGGCCTATCCGCCTCACCTACAGGTTGTCCATCTTCTCTCCTACTCTCGGGCGTATCTACCCTCACTGGCCTAGTGACCCTACCACGTCTACCTCGACCTCTATGGGTGGGTGCCCGTGGCCTATCGGTCATCTCAATGGGGACATCCTACTCCCCCACTCGTCTCGAGGTGGCCCGTGTCTTAAGTGGCATTCTTACCTAGATAAGAACAACACCCATTATTATACACAATTAAAAACAAGGTGGTTTCTACAATTGGGAATTTATGCGGTTCCTCAATTATGAAATGTGCTGCGGCTCACAGTTCATAATTAATGATCCCACATAAAGACCCGACTCTCCGCTAGACTCGACCATAACACCCTAGGACCTAACAACCTAGGGCTCTGATACCAACATTGTCACTAGGGCGGCTCCACCTCTTCAAAGGCAGCTTTTTCCTCCTTCAGCGGTGGCAACAAAGGGTACCTATCAGAGCACTAGCAACCATTGGTTAACTGCAAGCCCCTGGGCAGAGAGTCATGCTTCGCCCACTATTCACATGCGAGAGTTCCCAGGGATCGGGTTACAACCCTTTGCTCTGATACCAACATTGTCACGACCTAATTCCCGGGCCATGACCGGCGCAAGGACCCAATGAGCATAGCTTACTAAGCCCAAGCAAGCCTATTCCCACTTACTTTATTTCCACATATGCTCGTGTGAGGCATTCACACGTAATGCACCCAGTGTGCATACAAAGCCAATTAACAATGCATATCTAATCATATATACACACACACCTTTCCTCGGGTGTGAACACAGCCAAATCACAATGGCATTATCAATTACAATATACATGCACTATTCCAGTCATGTATTTAGCAATTTACATTGCTTACACATTTACATTCATACCAGTCAAATATAAACTTTGACAGTGTACATTACATGTACATAACCACCATACAAAAGCTCATGACTTCCAGCGGAGACATGTACAATAAAAACGACAACTACTGAATGCCTTACACATACCAGGAGATGAACTACAATGATCCCACGATCTAGGAATCTACAATCTCCTAATATGAAAACATGAATTTTTGAAAACGGTGGGTACAAAACTCAGTGAGCAAACATTAGATAGGAACAAGCAATAATATCAGGAAGGGTTAATAAAACATGATGCACACATTTGGAACATATTCATTTTGATCCAATTTATTATCAAACCCTTTCCCTCATTTCAATTTAATTTATAATTAAATAATAATCAATTTCACACACAAACACACAATATCACCACTATCTCACCAGCTCATGTGCAATCCTCACAACGCTCACATAGCTGGAGTCATCGTGTGCATCTCATGCACAAACAATATCACTCAATCTCACCGCCTCATGGGCAACCCCCACATCGCGCACATAGTTGGAGTCGTCATTTGCATCTCATGCACAAACAATATCGCTCAATCTCACCAACTCATGTGCAAACCCCACATCGTGCACATAGCTGGAGTTATCATGTGCATCTCATGCACAAACAATATCTCTCAATCTCACCAACTCATGTGCAAACCCCACATCCCGCACATAGCTGGAGTTATCATGTGCATCTCATGCACAAACAATATCACTCAATCTAACCAGCTCATGTTCAAACCCCACATCGCGCACATAGTTGGAGTTATCATGTGCATCTCATGCACAAACAATATCACTCAATCTCACCAGCTCATGGGCAACCCCCACATCACGCACATAGCTGGAGTTATAGTGTGCACCTCGTGCACCAACCATATCACTCACCATATTTCCGCATCCAATATCATCGGCATGTTTTTCCCCATAACGTGCACATGTACATTTATATATCAACACAATTAAATATCAATACATTGCACATATTTACATATATGTGACAACTTGTTATAAGAACACATAATTTCATGCCTTCATGCATACCACATAATTACCACATAAAATCATTTTTATCAAAGGCTTGTTCCCGACACGTATTTTTAAAAACTTTGGATAAATCATTTAATTTTCCAATTCAATACAATGTGCATTTCCTAAATAATTTGAAATGCAAGTTCACTCACAATATAAAAAAATCTGGATTCCGATTGCACTCGGATTAACAGTCCTCAATCACGATTCCTTTGCCTTTCTCAGACTTCTCACCACCTTAACACAGAATAAAATTAAGAAATTTACTATATTGCCCCTAAACTAATATAAACTAATTTAAATTGCTAACGCATGATACGCAAGGGCAAAAATGCGTCCGATTATCGCTTTAACGTGGTATTGCCTAATTTCAACCGATTACCCCGATTAATCGGCTATTGTGTCTAATTTGATTCCAAATTGATCCATTCTTTTTTTAATACTTTAATTCATCACATACCATTCTAAATAACTAAATTTCAGCCTTGAAATCCTTAAAATTCTTCACAAAAAAATTCAGACATTACGGTGTATTAACACCGAAATTTTCCTACTACATTTTTTTTCACTTTAAATTGTCATTTTCTAATTTATTTCATTTCCAATGAAATCATTTCATTTGAAATGAAACAATTCCTCATGCATTCTCTACACCCTAGGTTCGGCCAATGAAGAACAACCATAAGATTCAATTTCTTTCTTACATTTTTGTTCATAATCATGCTTAACTACCTCTAAACACTAACATAATGTAAAATCAATCCAATCCAACATCAAATCCTTATCCTTACCCATTTTTCAGAATTTATTTCATCATGATATCTTAATATTTAACCATGGAATTCAAGAACAAAAGCATAGATATTGTAGATCATAAGCCAAAGTGAAGATTTATTACCTTTTTCACTTGATTTCTCCTTGAAATCACACTTTGTCTTGAATTTTTAGCTAGGTTTTATGGTTTTTTCCTTTTGTTCTTCGTTCTTTCCCCTCAATTCTGATGTTAGCCGAAATTAGAGAGAGAAAATGAGGGTTAAGGCTGATTTTTATGGCCTTTATAATAAAATAAACAAGTTACCACATGGCATTATGCCATTGGCCCATTTTCTTTACTTTTTGACTTTTTCTTCCATTTCTTTTCCACCACTTGATTAGTCAAGTCAAAATCTGATCCAAAGATGATCATGGCTGGAAAAATTATTCTGGTGGTGGAAAATTACCGTTTTGGCTCTAAGATGGTAAAATTACGATTTTACCCCTATACTCCGAAATGTATTAGAATTTCATTATTTTCACTGTCCAACCTCAAATAACACTAATATTAATCCATATTAACCAAATGGGACAAAATCCTTTAAAAAAAATTCACGTTTAGTACTCCGGTGGTAAAATTACCGTTTTGCCCTTGTGTTCCAAAAACACTGGGAATCACCATTTTACACTGCTAAACATCATTTTATAATCCAACAATCATAACTGTATTTCATAAAAATTATTTTTGGTCCAATGTGATCAAATTTTGGCTAAAATCTCCATTAAATCATCAAATGGGAAAATGACCGTTTTGTCCCTAACCGGTCAATTTTCCCGATTGACTCCAAATTGGACCTTGAACTCCAAATCACTATTCTGAGCTATTCTGTGGGTTTCAGAATTTTGAAATTACTCTTAAAATTTCTATTAAACTAGTTTGAAGCTCGATTTAACTTAATTGTACCATTAAGTACAATACCGGCTTTTAACAACTTAAACAGGGTCTCACACGACACTCACAAAGAAGGTATCGATTCTAGACTTACAGAAAGTTTAAAAAAGCAATTTGGTCTATAAGTACCAATACCTTTAATAAAGATATCGATACCTTGAAGGCAAAAAACATTCTGCCTAAAAACTATTGATACCTTTAATAAAGGTATCAATACCTTGATTGTAGATTTGATATTTTCACCCTATTTAAAGGGGTTTTGGTTTGTTTATTAATAGTATATCTTTCCCAAACCCTTGAGAGGTTTGTTAAACTTATAAATGGTATCTAACAAATGTGAATGTATAGTTAGATTAGCATTTGATTTGAAGCAAATGTGCATATTTGATAAAATGTACTTATAAAACACTTTTCCTATCTTTCGTTTAGTTTGCTTTCCTCCTCTTTTCTACTCACTGAAATTTTATATCTCACTACATGTAAATTCTATTTTATTTTCAGGTTAGTAGATCTTTTGTTGGCATATTTGGAGAGTCATCCCCTCAACATTTTTGGTAGGTGATCATAAATTGGTCGAGTCTGTTAATAGTTGGTTTGTAAATATTGACAATCTTTATGTTTGTCCAATGTATGTCAAGAGTTGTTGATTATGTTATGTACTCACAAATTATAAAGTTAATTATGTACAATCGTGCCTTTAAAACTGGGATGTGACATAAAAAAATGATGAAGGTAAAATTTTTGTAAAGACAAAAATACGTATATCACCTTAATTTTATTATAGTTTTTTATAGATTTTGTGATAGAGATTAATATATTTAAATTACTTCTAAGATAGAGTTGCAATCTAATCAAAGCTTTATTTCAAAATTTTGTCTTTTCAATATTAATTTATGAGAGATATACAAATTAAAGGGTAAGAAACTTTTGTGAAAAATTTAAAGTGCCATAATATATTTATTTTTAATAATTTTATTCAATAGACTTAGCATTTACCTAAATCACTTTTTAAGTCAAGTTTTGAGCTATTAAAGAAAATGTCAAGTTTTAGTCTAACTAATCACTATGTTTTTATTTTTTTAAACTTATCACTCTTAATTTATTAAATATAAAATCAACCATGTGTGATAAAATTATAATTAAATATAAATCTTTTAAGTATTCATCACGATAAAAACATTAATTATATATTTTTTTAATTTATAATAGTTGAAATTCAATTTGCACATATAATAACAAATATTATACAAAAGCATATTGAAGGAGATGAAACTTTTGTATATACAAAATTACCCTCTTTTTTCACTTTTATTTTATTGTATTGTTCACATTATATTAATTTATAAAATTCTAAATGATCTCGCTCAAAAAAAATTCTAAATGATCTTGTTAATGTAGTTTTTCAATTTAAATATATAAGTATTTTAAATTTCATATTATCTATTTTTATTTGAATTTTTTTAATATTTTTATTAAAGATTTTTATGATAAGTTAAATAAAGCCAGATAAAATTAAGAGTCTTATTTGATAAATGATAGAGAACTTGAACAAATCAAAGATGCACATTATTTTACAATAATATTGACCGTTTATGAAATTTAAGTAAAAACGTTTTTATTTTAGCATATTTTAAAGTAAATCTTAATTTCTATAAAACCGATATTCCATGTATGGTTCTTAATGTTAAAAAAGCAAAACATTTCATAAAAATAAATTTTAGAATACAAAAAAGTAAAGAGTATTAGGTGTTTAAAAAATAATAAATAAATATTTTTGAGATATACAAAGGAAAAAATATATAGATAAAGAAAATGAGACCACAAAAGGTAGTATAAAATCAAGCTACATTCCTTCAATGATTAAAATTGATTGCACAATATTTTAATAAAATGCATTAATCGTTAGTTTAACATCTTATTCATACTCATTATGAAAGTAACTATAAATATAATTTTCAAGGTACTTAACATAATGGTCATATACAGCATCTTTCACAATATATATATATATAAGTTTTTTTATATATAAAAAGGTAGGCATTTTCAATGAATTAATAACTTGGTATGCATGATCTAATGAATTATGAAATTTAATTAAAAGACAAATAAAAAAGTAAATGCGTAATACTTTAAAAAGTCTATGATTTTTTAAGAAAATTCAAATAAGCACTTATTCTTTTATTACGTATAGTCAAATTTTTATACTTTTACTTTAAAAAAAAGTCTCTATATATTTTTTTTCAGATAAATGAAAGTACTATTAGTCATAACATCACTTGTTATTTTTATACTATGTAACATTAAAATGGAGGGGTGAAAAGATCACGTGCTCATGTCATCATGCCACATCACTATCTGTTGGTGAAAATGGGGTTTAGATGGGTTTTAAGGAATCAGCAAAATTGACTTCAATGCGAGCTTTTCAATAGATGTTATCTTTAGTACTTATTTCACTCTCATCCCTCGGTATGCAAAGGGAATAATATAAATAGCTTTAGAGATACAATGAAGCCAACGTCTAACTTTATCTTGCATTTTACTAGAGTAAACTACTAGATACACCCAAGAGTTTACAAAGTTGTTCAGCCTTAGAGCCTAGTTTATGTAGCCAGTAGATTATAAAGAATTGAGACACTTTTGTAGTTAATGGGAAGTTAAGTGTTAATGTTAATTTTCAAAACATAACACTTTTCTTACTCTTGATTTTTTTGCTCTTGTTTTGTTTTTGTTTTAATGCGTCAAAATAGTTGGCACCAAACCCTTTATATAGGCTTGTAAGTGTCTTTTTTTTAAAGATACAACCCTTTCATAAAGGCATCCTTTTGTATAAAAGATATTTTTATATTTTGTAAGACACAACTTTTAGATAAAGGGATATTTCAATAATTACCTTCTGAATTACAACCATACATTCATAAGACACAATGTGAAAAGATAATTTTTCATTTTACCTTATGAAAAGACAATCACTTTTTCCATAATGCATAACTTTTAAACTTTAATATAAAAAGATAATTTTTCATATCCAAAATTTTGATTTGTTTTTGATTTTCCAATTATCTCATAATCTTTGAGACAATTTTTTATATTTTGAAAAGACAACTTTCCAAGTTAAGAGACAATTTTTTTTTTATTTTGAAAATACAACAACAATCCCTTACCATTTTCAAAATTTTCAAATACTAACAACTTAGGGAATATTGTGCATAAATGAAAGTATCTCGCGGATTTGAACCTTCACTTAGTGAGTGTGGTTGGTTCTAGTCTGACTTGAGTGATTGACCAAGTATTAAACCATCAATTCTTCATTTGACTAGTCAAGCAATCAAACACACACAAGCTTTCTTACTCACTTCATATCTAGTTTTGCCAACACGTTTTATGGCCTTATGTTTGGCATCCATTCATGAATGTTGTAAGAGTCAAGCTTTTAGCTCCTAAAAGCAACCAAAGTTTCACTCACATAGGTAGCTCACATCGGAAGTGCCTTATAATTATAGTACTTCAACATATACAAGTTATGGGTCTATAAAGTACTTTTGTTCAACTTTACCTTTCACATTATGAGAACCTATGTCACGACACAATTTTCAGGCCATGACCGGCGCATGGACCCAATGAGCATAGCTCACCAAGTCCAAGCAAGCCTATTTTCATTTACTTCACTTATCGTACGACCATGTGATGCATACACACGTAATGCACCCAGTGCACACAAAGCCAACTCATAATGGCATTATTAGCAACAATATACATGCACCATACCAATCACGTATTTAGCAATTTACATTGCATACACATATTCACATAGTTAGATTGTATTCACAATACAAAAGGACCCATTACTTCCAACTGAGACATTTACAAGAAAAAAGGATTACTATCGAATGCCAGACACATACCCAAAAGATGCACTATGTGGACTCCTCGATCTAGGGTCCAACAGTCTCCTGATCTGAAAACATGAATTTTTATAAAATGTGAGTACAAAACTTAGTGAGTGAATATTAGAAGGGAACAAGCAATCTCAACCAGGAAATTTGACAATCATGATGCATCGGTTGAAAATAAGGCCATTTTTGTCTAACTACTATTCCAAACCCTTTTTCCTTTACCCAGAATTTGCTACGCATTCAAGGATTAAACATCCTTGAATTTACACCAATCATTCTATCAAAGTAGTAAAACCGACGGTTGTTTACAAACCATCACAGAACAAGGGTTTCGTGTTAAACCCTTTTTGTTCAATTTCAAACAATTCGCATATCATACAATCATACATATACACATAGAATCAAGAGCAACTATATACGCTGCATATTTACACATAAAGAAAAAATCACACACGATTACATACACCACACCTTTTCTTTTATTTTTTTTTTCAAACTAGTCCACTCTCTACTCGCATAGCCATATATAAACACATATATAAACACAAATACCACCATTATCTCACCAGCTCATGTGCAACCCCCACATCGCACACATAGCTGGAGTTATCGTGTGCATCCCCCACATCGTGCACAAACAATATCCTCATTTATAACTATCTCACCAGCTCATGTGCAACCCCCACATCGCACACATAGCTAGAGTTATCGTGTGCATCCCCCAACATCGTGCACATATCTAGATTTATCGTGTGCAACCACCCACATCGTGCACATATCTGCATTTATCGTGTGCATCCACCCACATCGTGCACAAGCTATATCATTCTCCATATCTCCGCACCCATCATCACCGACATGTGCCCCCCCACATCGTGCACATGTACGGTTATAATTATCACACAATATTATTTGTCAATACATATCACACATCTTCACATATATAGCAACATATTATAGGAGCACATGAATTCATGCCTTTATGCATATCACAATTCACACGTCAAAACATTTTTATCAAGGGCTTGTTCCCCAACACGCATTTTAAGAAATTTGGATAAAATCATTCAGATTATCCATCTCAATACATGTACATTTCCCAAAACAATTTGAAATGCAAATTCACTCACAGGTTTTCGGGTGTCGAATACGAGCATTTCGACTAATAATCCTCAGATGCGATTTTCTTGCCTTTTTCCGAGGGCTCACCACCTTGACAAATTGCACAATAATTTAATTACTATATTGGTGTTGATTAGGTATAAAATTAACCTAATTTCTATACAAATGCATAGAATACTCGATCAATCGCTTAAACGCGATGTTGACCTGATTCGGCCGATTACCCGATTAATTGGCCAATACATTCAATTTAATTCCAAATAATCCCATTTTTTTTCTTCCAATATTCCTAATCATCAAACTCCATTTTAATTAACTCGAAATATACCAAAATCACTCTCATATTTTCCAAGGAAAATTCAATACATAGGGTGCATTAATATTATAATTTCTCAAGTTTAATTTTCTCACCATAAATCTTTAATTTCCCATTTAATTCACTTGAAATAAAATAAAGTTTATCATCAACACTCCATATACTAAATTCAGCCATTGAAGGGTTCACCAATAATCAAATTGTTAAAGCTTGATTCTCTTTTTCCAAACCATTTATTCTTAACCAAATAACACAAGATTTCACCCAAAAATGAAATCAATTCATCATCAAATTATCACTCCTCATATTCGGCCACATAGGGTTCAATGGTGAACAATTCACTTTCTTGCTAAATTTTCATAACCAATTCTTTCAATTTAATTTCTAATACTACTAATTATCAAACACTATCTAAGTACCTTGAAATGTCACAAATTGGGCATCAATTTCTCCCTTGAATATTCAGCTAAAATGGATTTTCATAGAGTACATAATTTTCTTCCTAAACATGGCTAACTACCTCTAAACATCAACATAGTCTAAAATCAAGCCAATCCAACCTTAATTTCTCTTCCATACCCATTTTTTAGAATTGAATTCATCATTATAAGTCAATATTCATCCATGGAAATCAAGAACAAAAGCATGGATAAGCTAGGTTTGAAGTAAATCTAAAGAAATTTTACCTTTGTTTGGCTTGATTCTTGAAAAACCCTTGAATTCCTTCGATTTTTAGATAGTTTTCTTGATTTTCCCCTTTGTTCTCTTTTGTTTCCCTTCAATTCTGGTTCATGCTGATTTTGGTGAGAGAAAATCTGTTTTATAGCTGATTTTTATGCTTTAATATTAAAATATTAAAGCTTGACACATGGCATAAAGCCATTGGTCCATTATTTTAAAATTTTGACTTTTTCTACTTAATTTCCCACCACAATTAATTCCATATTTATCCATTCCTACCAAAAAAAAAAATCCCATGGTCTTGACAAGTGCTAGGACGAAAAATTTACTGATTTGCCCCTAGGATAGAAAATTACCATTTTGCCCTTATACTCCGAAATGTACCGGAATCACATTATTTCTAGTTTTCAACCTCAAATAACACTAATACTGATCAATATTAATCAAATGGGGCAAAAATCTTTTCAAAAAAATTCTCGTTTAGTCCTCTAGTGGTAAAATTACCTTTTTATCCTTGTGCACCAAAAATACTAGAAATCGTAATTTTTCACTGCTAAACATCATTTTATACTCCAATAATCATAATTATATTTCATATAATTATTCTTGGTCCAATGTGATCAAATCTTGACTAAAAATCTCCATTAAATCATCAAATGGCAAAATGACCGTTTTGTCCCTAACTGGTCAATTTTTCCGATGGATTCCAAATTGGACCTTGAACTCCGAATCACTATTCTAAGCGATTCTGTGGGTTTCAGAATTTTCAAATTCCTCTTAGAATTTCGATTTGAACTAGTTCAAGGCTCGATTTAACTTAGTTGTACCACTCAGTACAATACCGTCTTTTAATCGAGCTTCATAGGGTCTCACAACCAAGCACTAAATATCTTGGGATGAAAAATATTAATTAGTGCTTGCAATCATCCATGTGGAAGAATGGTTAATACCGAAGACTTACAAGTCGACCAAAAGCATCAAGGTGAGCTCCCACCATTGGAGATTTAGTTGATAGGCTTTAGGACTTATCTCTCTTGAGATCTTTATCACTAAATCTTTTTTTAGACTTTTGGTAAACAGATCTTCTAAATTTTCACAAAACTTCACATAACTTATAGTGACTATACCATCACTAATTCTTTGTCTACAATGATATGTCGAAGTCCAATATATCAAAATTTTCCATAGTATGCTTGATTATATGCTTTTGATATAGTTGCTACATTATTACAATGTATCAAGATTAGTACCATTAGTTTAAGCCACAATGGAATTTCATTGAGTAAATTTCTTAACAATTTCGTTTCTTAGGTGGTAGATACTAAGGCTATAAATTCAGTCGTTATGGTGGAGTTCACTTGGCTAGATTGTTTCTTAGAACCCCACGAAACAGCAACCCACAAATTGTAAGAACTCAACCAGTCGTAGAAGTATGATTTATTCTATTTAAGTTCCAACTGGCATCTATATGCCCTTCTAGAACTAAAGAAAAACTTGAATAACAAATGTCATAATTCATTGTACTTTTAAAGTACCTTAGAGCTCTATGAACAACATACTAATGTTTTTTATTTAGATTACTTGTAAATCGACTTAGCATCCTAATCGTAAAAACAATGTTTGGCCTTATATACACCATAACATACATTAGTCATCTAATTACCCTTGTATATTCATTTTATGCTATCGACTTGTCTTTGTTGGGTACTAGCCTTAGATTATAATCATAAGGCATAGACATTGGTGCACAATTTTACTTACCATACTTCATTACAATCTTTTTAATGTAATAAAATTAAAACAATGTTAGGCCATTGTTGTCTCTCATTATTCTTATACCAAGAATAACATCTGCCACACCTATATCTTTCATGTTAAAATTCTTTGACAAGAACATTTTTGTGTCTTCCACTTGTTCTAAATCAGAACCAAAGATTAACATGTCATCCACATATAGACAAATAATGACACTTCTACCATTACAGAACTTATTACAGAAACATTTGCTATATTAATTGATTTTGTAGCCGTTAGCTAGCACAACTTCATCAAACTTTTGATTTCATTGTTTAGGCACTTTTTTTAATCCATACAAGCACTTTACAAGTGTACATACTTTCCTTTCTTGACCTAAAAAGACAAATCCTTCAAGTTGTTCCATATATAGCCCTTTATCTAATTCACTATTTAAAAATGTCATTTTAACATCCATTTAGTGAATTACCATCTTATGTATAGATGCAAGTGCTATAAGCACTCTAATTGTAGCTATTCTTGCTACCGTTCCATATGTATCAAAATAATCAACACATTTTTTTTGTTTAAAGCTATTTGCCACTGACTTTACTTTAAACTTATTTACGGTTCCATCAACTTGCTTTTTCTTTTTGAAAATCCATTTATATTTTATTGGCTTGGAACCTCGTGAAAGGTTTACCAACTTCCAAGTTTTGTTTCCCATTATCAAGTCCATCTCATCATGTATTACTTTTCTCCAAAATGAAGCATCTTAAGACTTCATCGCCTCCTCATAAGTTTAGGGATCACTTTCACCTTCTTTCATTAAAGTAGTAAGGTAAGTATTCACATGTTTCTTCTCTTCTACCTTCAACTAAGTATATGAGGAAATCGAATCCATATGTTTTTACTTTTCTAATTCTTTTACTTTTTCAAAGCTCAATAGTTTCCTCACCACTTTCTGAAAATTTATCATTTTCCATTACTAGTTCTTTGAGTCTTGGAATTGAATTAAATTATGTTTTATCAAAGATAGCATCCTTTGATGCTATGATTGTATTAATGGAATATGAATCATTAGGCTTTATCATCATGAAACGATATACTTTACTATGTTTGGCATATCTTATAATATACATTCAATTCCTCTTTTACCTAATTTCTTTTTCTTTGGTTTCGGAACTTTTATTCTAGCTCGACATCCCCAAACTCTTAAATAATTAAAATTTGATTTTTTTCCTTTCCATAACTCAAAAGGAATAGTTTTACGTTTTTTGTTTGGGATTCTATTTAGTATATTGCAAGCCATTGATAAGGCTTCATCCCAAAATCCTTTTCTCAAACCTAAATTGGAAGCCAAATTCTTTTTAGTTTGGGATTTTAATTGACCATTTTCATAAGAACTTGATTCTTACATTCCATTACACTATTTTGTTTTAGTGCATAAAGAGTGGAAATTTCATGAATAATACCAGCAGACTTGAAATACTTGGTATCATAATATTTACCTTTTCTATCACTTTGCAAACATTTGATAAGCAATTCATAATGTAATTCAATTTTATTTTTATAGATTTTAAATTTCTCCATTACTTCATCTTTAGCATGCAATAAGTAAACATAGCAATAATTAGAGAAGTTATATATAAATGTTACGAAGTATTTCTTTCCATCAATATTAGGTATCAAATCTAATTTAGCCATATCATGCATTCTTTTATAATAAACATGACCTAATCTATTATGCCATAAATTAGATTGTTGCTTTATTATCATGAACATTAAATGAGGCATCAATATAAGTAAAACTAGTAGCATTTTTATTAATATTAAGTTTGAACATATTTTTAGATAAGTATCCATTTCTCACATATTATCCACCTTTTATAAAGATGAACTTATTTGTTTCAAATACTAATTTGAAGCCATACTTATTCAACAAACCATTTAACACAAGATTCTTTTTAACTTCCGGTACATAATAGACTTTGTTTAACACAAGCATTTTTCCAAAAGTAAACATAAGTTCCATGATGCCATTTCCTTTCACTTTTGTAGTGGAGGAATTTCTCATGTACAACACTGTTCCATCATTGACTGCTTCTAAAGTCTTGAAGAAACTCTTGTCTTTACATACATGATTAGTTACACTGGTGTTAATCCACCATGCCCCATCATCTTGGAGAAGATTGACCTTGGAAACCATACCCACAAACTTGTTGTTGTTCACACCTTGTGTCTTGTTTTTCAAAAGTTTACATTTCACCTTGAAGTGACCAAGTTTGTTACAATGGAAACATGGCTCTTTTTTGTTCTTTTTGATCTTATAACTTTTGTCATTCATACCAACAGGATATTTCTTTTGTTGTGGGAGACTAGCTTGTTTGATGGTTTATGTCTTTACATACATGATTAGCTGCACCAGTGTTAATCCACTATGCTTCATTATCTTAGAGAAGATTGACTTCAAAAACCATAGCCACAAACTTGTTGTTATTCACACCTTGTGTCTTATTTTTCAAAAGTTTACATTTAAACTTGAAGTGATCGAGTTTGTTGCAATGGAAACATGGCTCCTTTATGTTCCTTTTGATCTTATAACTTTTGTCATTCATACCAATAGGATATTTTCTTTTGTTATGCGAGGTCAACTTGTTTGATGGTTTGTGTTCCATGACATGGGCCTTCAAAGTCTCAAAATTCTTTTCATTAGAATCCTTTTCTTTTCATATTGCTTGACTTCTTCTAGTTTGTGATAATCTTTTTCTATTCAAAAATGATTACCAAGGTCCTCGAGAGACATTTCCTCTTCTTTATGTTTTAGAGTTTTTTTCTTTTCTTTATATGAAGGAAGAAGCTTATCAATTATAAAAGATACTACCATAGCTTCATTCATTTTAAAATCATATTGCTTAAAGCTATTTAGAATACGTTTAAGCTCATGTAATTGCTCCATAATAGAATGATCGTCAACCATTTTGTAGTTATTGAAATGAATAACTAGAAATTTCTTGCTATTTGCATCTTTGGCCATGTATCTTGCTTTTAATTTGTCCAAAAGTTGTTTTGCACTAGTTTCATTCTAGTACACATCTAATAATGCATCCAACATTCCATTAAGAATGTGTCACATGCATATGTAGTAATCATTATCGAATTTTTACCTCAAACGAGTTTGATTTATGGATTCTTCATCACCTTTTTCATCTGGTCTTGGTATATTTAGAACATAAACAACCTTGAGAGTGAGGAAGCGTATCTTTTTTTGCCATCGATTAAAGTTTTCCTCTTTTAAAGCAATCTAACATAACAATGTTGGTTGCCATCTCTTTAAGTGAAACCATTTTAAATTCCAACATCACAAAAAATAAGTCTTAAAATTGTTAGTGCAAATGGGGTTTAGATGGATTTTAAGGAATCGTTAAAATCGACTTTAAGGAATCGTTAAAATCGACTTTAAGGCAAGCTTTTCAATAGACACTATCTTTAAGACTTATTTCGTCCCCACCACTCGGTATGCAAAGAGGAACAATACGAATAGCCTTAAAGATACAATGAAATCAACGTCTAGCTCTATTTTGCATTTTATGAGAGTAGACTGTTAGATACACCAGAGTATTTGTGAAGTTGTTCAATTTTAGACCTTACTTTCTGCAACAAGTAGATTATAAGGAATTTGGACACTTTTGTAGTTGGTGAGAACTTAAGTATTTATAATAATTTTTAGAATGCAACACTTATCTTGCTCTTGATTTTTTACTCTTGTTTTGTTTTGGTTTGAATGTGTCAAAATGGTTGGCACCAAACCTTTTATATAGGCTTGCAGGTATCTCTTCTTCAAGGACACCTTTTCATTAATGCACCTATTTGTTTAAAAGACATCTTTACATTTTGCAAGACATAACCTTTTGATAAAAGGATGTTTCAATAATGAACTTTTGAAATTGCAACCATTCATTTATAAGACACAATATGAAAAGATAATTTTTAATTTTACCTTATGAAAAGACAATCACTTATTTCATAAGATATAATTTTTAAACTTCAATACGAAAAGATAATTTTTTATATCTAAACTTTTTATTTGTGGTGTTTTTCTAACAGTCTCACAATCTTTGAACTAAGATAGCTTTTCCTGATAAGAGACAATTCTTTTATTTTGAAAATACACAAATATTATCTATTATAACATGCTTGTATGTCACGTTAGTATCATAAGACATAAAATAATAAGTGACGTTTTGACTAACATCGATTAGTCAATCGTTAATTATAAAGGTTTATTTTTTTTCAAAATAAAAGTATAAACTTTTTATTAAACATAATATAGGAATAAAATTTATTTAAATTTTCTTAAATAGTTAAGGGGTTGTTTTTTTTATATTATATCAAAATAAAAATTATATAAAAAATATAAAAAGGGTCTAATAAATAATAATCAATAATAATGAGTGTATTTATTGGTTGTTTACACTAATATAGTGTAAGTGGACTTCTCTTCCATTTTTATATATTCCGTATTAGTTATGTAATTAGAATGACATGCTAAGTGCATGCACAATACTAGTTGGTAGAGCAAAATAGGTGCAAGTTGTGGATAAGCTTTGTTTTATAAGTCGTTAACAATCAACATGGAAACACAAAATCCTAAAGGGGAATTGTTAATGACGAGAAAGAGACAAGTATAAGCATTGCCTGCCCGGCGGCCGGGGGGGGACCACACAGAAATCTTAACTTAAACAAAACAAGTTATTAGTTTGAGTTGCTTCCAATCTACTGCCACAGCCCAAATCGCCAAAGCAAAGCAAAGGGCGGAGAGGAGACAAGGATTGGAAGATATAAAAAAATAAATCTGGTCTTGCTTGTTGACGTGAAAGCAAGGCAAACCGAAAACGATCAAAGCATGGATTAGAGTAGTAGAAAAACCAATGTCCTCGGCACTCTCCTTCACTCCTTCCTTCCTTGACCAGGTAAATTCTTTTTCTCTTCTTCCCCAGAATTTCATGGGATTGTTTCGATCCCTATTGCCTGCACTTTAATCCTTCTCAATTCGTCTTTTTCTAGTTTCTCGAATGCTTGGGTTTCTATATTTAGGCATAGCTGAACAAGTGCTGCTTTTGTTTTGCTTTTTGCCCCCTTAATTTCTGGGCAATATCTGAATTTGTTTTGGGTGATAGCATCTTATCACTTCTGTTCCATCTTCTATGCCATTGATCATATCGTTCTTCGTCACTCGGTCATGTTCCCTGCAACTTTGAAAGCAAGTACACTGTCTGATTATTAGTGAACTCTCTAGTATTCGGCTTTATCTTAAATTTTTCTCATTGTATAGCTGTCAGTCACGGTGTTTTCTATATTTGGCCTCAAATATCTTATTTGCCTACCGCACATCGTTCCCGTTCATGCTCTTCATTTACTTTATGGTTTCCTTTTTCTGTCAATTGATAAGGATAAACTGAATTAGCTATTTTTCTGTATACTGACCAGAGATTTTGTTTATACTTGTCTTCCTTTAGCTCAATTGATTATCATATAACTCAATATTACCCTTTATATTGTATGTATGTGCTTTTTTCTATTTACATGAATATCCCCAACACTAACAAGTGTTTTACACACATATGTATACTCTCTCTCTCTCTCTCTCTCTATATATATATATATATGTATATATATATACACTTCACAATGCTGTTTCTTATGCTGTATGTGGTGAGCAGGCAATGGGTTATCACAAGGTTCCTTGCAGTGTGTTTTTTCTCTTCCTCTTCATCAGTGTTTACTTTTCCTATCAATGTTTGGCTGATGGAGTTGAAGCAAACCAGACAGCTCAGCTGCTTATAGATGCTTCTGAAGGTTCAGACCACCCAATACCAGATACACTCTTTGGAATATTCTTTGAGGTTAGTCCGATTCATATTTGCTTCCAATTCAGATGCTTTGTCATTGCATCTTTAATATATCAGATGTCTGCCATTACTAGCATTTACAAATGTTTCTTTTTTTCTAAAAAAAAAAAATACTTCCAAGAATATATTTATTTATTAGATACTTACTAACATGTCTTCTCTTCAAAAATAAAAAAAAAAAAAGAGAAAAAACTAAGATGTTCTCTTGTTCTACTTACCAAAAGATGTCATTACAGAGAAAACTGAGAATTTGAATTATTTTCATCCAGAGCTTTCAGTCTTTCTGCGGTATTTGATTGACCTTGTTTAGTGATGTTATAATATTTCTGTTGATTGTTGAGCAAGTGCATCCATTTAAAATCTGTCCTACAGGAGATCAACCATGCTGGTGCTGGTGGGCTGTGGGCAGAGCTTGTAAGCAACAGAGGTTTGTTTGAAAACCTAATAATCTTTGGAATTAGAGAGAAATAATAAAAGAAGAAATAATTGGATCTGCATGGAATTTGGCTACTTTTCTTGTTATAGATTGGTTGATTTTGCTTTGTGTGTGCTCTTTGGTCTCTCTTATTCAGTTTGTATCTCCCTTCTTGTTATTGGTCTGTGCTCTTTCAATTTGTGGGTTTGGGTTGGCTTTTGAGGCACCTGATGTGTTCAATCATTTGGGAGAACTTCATAACTGAGTGCATTATGCTATTCCTTTTAGCCATGACTGTCGATATGAGACGGGCATTTGTTTTTTAATTAATGTGCTTGCACAAGATCTTGTTTTTGAGTTTGATAGGTTGGTGGCTGTAAGCTAGCCTGCTTCACCAGATTTGATCAACTTCAAATGGTGGAGTCAGAAATACAACTTCTAGATAGTGATTATACTTCCTTTTTAAAATATAAATCATCAGTAAACAATCTCAAGTCTCTCTATTACCATCTGTGTTTGCAGAGGCTGAGAATTGTTATAATGTTTTCTTCTTTCCAGGTTTTGAAGCTGGGGGATCTAATGTCCCCTCAAACATTGATCCGTGGTCCATAATTGGGGATGAGTCATCTTTAATTGTGTCAACAGACCGCTCATCATGTTTTGAACGTAACAAGGTGGCTCTCCGAATGGAGGTGCTCTGTGATAGCGAAGGCACACATATCTGTCCATCTGGGGGAGTTGGTATTTACAACCCAGGGTTCTGGGGCATGGTGAGGACAAATCAGTATCATATTAAATATTATTATATGGATGTGTGTGTCTGTGTGTGTATGAATGTACCTACGTGTATCATGTTTCCTCTCTCTCTCTCTCTCTCTCTCTCTCTCTCTCTTTCTCTCTCTCTCTCTTGCTGAAGAATTGAAGTAAAATCTAGACTAATGGGATGAACTTTTCTCTGCCAAGATGCTTTGTTAGTACGTGCTTTTTTTTTTCTTAGTTGTTCAGACAGCAGGATTGTAAAATCTGAAGCAGCATGTCTGCAAATTTTGTTCCTTTACCTTTTGGTCAAATGTTTGCCAATTTACAGCATTCTAATTCATTTCTCATTCAGAATATTGAGCAAGGGAAAAGCTACAAAGTCGTATTTTATGTTCGCTCAACAGGAGCAGTTAATATTTCTGTATCATTTTCGGGCTCAAACGGGTTGCAGACACTCGCATCTGCTAACATAATGTAAGAACCTGATTAATATACATATAATCTGGAAGGTGTTGTGTGATTAATGGTTCCTTCCTTCCAGAATTTTATTGTTCAGATGCCTTAGAGTGCATATCCTTGCCCTTGCAGAGCTTCTGCTTCTGATGTTTCAAACTGGACAAAGATGGAGGTTCTGCTGGAAGCTGAAGCAACAAACCAAAATTCTAGGCTGCAACTAACAACAACAAAAGAAGGCGTGATATGGTTTGATCAAGTGTCAGCTATGCCTCTGGACACTTACAAGGTTTGTATTTCTTTCTTAACTGTGACATACTGAAAAATGACTAATTTGTGTTTGTAATTTGGTCAGCGACTAATATCTTTCCATAGTATGGTAACCTGATGGTATGAGATTTCTTTGTGGGAATAGCTTTGCATGTTTAAATCAGTTGTCCTGGCGTCATATCTTGATGTTTGTCTTCCTAAAGATGACAAGAGGATGTCTGGATTAAAAATATGTAGTTGGTGGCTTGAAAACTCTGTAGATATATCTTGTAAAATACAAGAAGCATGCGTATTTGATGAAAATCCATGTATAGAGAATTTTGAAGAGCAATTAACTCGTGGAAGCCAATTAAAACCTAATATGACTAGAATAATATATTCAAAATTTGAGGAGTCATTACTTATCATACTTTTGAGCTAAAAAATTGCACTGCTAATGTGTGGGCACCGTTCATCTGTGTACAGAGTGAAAAACACCTTTTGGAATTTTGGTTCTTTGTTTTAGTTTTCTTTTATTTTTTTTCATCTTAATATAAATAGTGTTACCAAACAAGTTTTCCTAGTAGTTTTTAAAAATAAAAAACAGAAATCAAAAAATACTAGCTGATGGACTATTAGCTTCTAGTTTTTCTTTGGTCATAGTTAGTAATTTACAAAAGGTAAATAAGTTCTGTAAAGAAGAAGAGGGAGAATGTGCATTATGGGTTGCAGTTTTGTGTTTTTACTATTATATGAGCTTGTTCACTATTTCAAGCTGTCATACATATTCTACATAATCTTAATCTTTAGTTGATTAATGATCTTGGCACAGGGGCATGGCTTCCGAAATGAGCTCATTGAAATGCTTGCAGATATAAAACCTCGATTTATAAGATTTCCAGGTATTGTACTTTGTCATGTGCCTTGACTGCTTGGGTTGGATTGTTTCGTATGTAGTCACTATGTTGAAAAATTTCTATGCCCTTGGGGATGTTTTATTTTTCATTCTGATGATGATCTCTTAACTTCAGTGTCTTGGTTATATTAGCTCCTTATGCTTAGAATTGTTCTTTTTTTGTGTGCCCGTCTATGATACATTTTCTTTTAGTGAGCCCTTCCTTAATAGCCTCAACCTATCTAGAGGTGGCAATTGGGTAGTTCGGTTATTCGGTCTTGGGTTACTTTGGGTTTCAGTCATTTTGGGTCCAAGTTGTTGACTTTTAAAATCATTCACTTTGAGTTAGATTTGTATTGCTTAATTAAGTTAAGCAACGTCTCATTTTCTTGATTGGTGGCACACCTTCAATTTTGATTTTTGTAATCTTAAAGATAATTGAAAAAAATCTTTAGATCATATAAAAGGACAAAAAAAAGTTATTCACTAATTTAGAATTATTTTACGTCAAATATTAATAATTTGCCCCCAAAAATTCATCAATGATTTTGATTTGGTTGATGTTTTATATTCATCTTTATTACATTGATTATTATCATTTAGTTTACCATTCACTAACTAGATTCACCATGAATTACTGTTAAGCCTGACAAGATCAACCATAACTCCAAAGGTTAGAAGTGACGTTAATTAGTTTCTTAGATATTTAGAATTTTATTGAAAGATAAATAAGAAAAAAAAAGTGTATATGAATATAAATATAAACAATTATTTTTATAACTTAAAATTAAAAATATAATTTTTATAAACAGCAAAAATCATGGTTATTGTATTACAATATAAGAGAGAAAAGAGATCTCTGTTCCAGGCTGATGTAGGTGTGTTTTTCTTAAGATTGTCCAGGGAGGGGATTAGGCCCAGGCAAAGCTTGGGGATACCCCTGACCATGTCTACAAAAAAAAAAAAAAAAAAAAAGTAAGAAAAGGAATTTTATATTTTTTAAAGTTACAATAGACTAATAGTTTATGTTATATCCATGATTTGTAATCAAATTAATATTCAAAAGGGAAAATTTGAATTATACCGAATTTAACTTCTGCTTGTTTTGAGTTTCGGTTAGGCAGATTCAAGTAGTTGAGTTTTGTGGTCAAATTAGGTTGGCTCCAGTTTGGGTTTGGGTGGCTCTCTGCAGTTTGTTTTAGCTGTGCCAGCTATGTACCCATCTCATCAGGGTGTCATTTATGTGTCCCAGATGGGTGCACCATGTTTTTAACCATTTTTACATTAATTTTGGGATTTAAGCACCATACCCATATGAATAGTTTACAGTCCAAGAAGCATCAAACACAGGTATGTTAGGGTGAAGTGAAGATTCCATGTAACAGCATTAGATATTTGGTGCTAAGTTAGCAAGTGGCCTTTTTTACGGATTGATTGGTGCTTTTGTTTGTTTTTCCTCTTTTTTCAGAAGGTAATAAATATGCATTCTACTAGCTTTTTAAGGCAACATTTAGCAAAGAGTTCAACTGCTAGTCTCTACCATTAAAAAATAAATAAATAAAATAAGCTCAGAGTTTATGCCTCCAAAGACTAATGTTCAAACAAATTACTGCTATGTTTCTGACTGTCCTTTACAGGTTCTGTTGCTTGACTTTTCTTCCTTAGTCAATTATACCAGACCATCAGTTTTCTTGAATCTTCTCTGAACCAGTTTAGCTCCTTAAAGAAAATCTTTAGTCAACTATCTCTTGCCTGGTTGATTTCCTATCTTTTCTTCTACACTTTAATCGATTAAACTCTCTATGTAATTATGATTATAAAACCTGCCCTAGCAATGGGAACAGAGAAGAATTATTCATTAAAAATGAGACTTGATCGGTTCGGCATCATACCTTGTGATGACTTTGTCTTTTCTTTCTTTTTGATGTTTGAAGTAGAACAATGGTAAAATAAATTCATTTATATGAGCCATTCCCTACATCCCATTTGGTATGTCCCTATTTGACTTTCATCGAGTTTTCAAAAGAAATTTTGATTCTAGTGTATTTTATATTAGAATTTTGAACCATTTTTTAAATAGTATTGATATTCCATAGTTTTTAATGCTAAAAGGAAAAAAAATGAAAATTAAATCTAGAATATAGCAAAAGTAAGAGCACTAGGTGTTCACAAAAAGGAAAAAAGACAGTTTTGGGACATCCTAAAAAGGAAAGATGAACAAAAAAAAAAGAGATGGAGGGAGTAGTATTTTGTTTGAAGTAAATCATATTGAAGAAAAGCAATTCAATGTAATTAGCACTCTTTTCTATCTAGCAAATACATACTATTATTAATTATGAGTATAATTTTCAATTATAAGAAACCAAAATTAATTTAAAGTGGTGATTTAGAAATATAAAAAATAGTGATTTCTTTTTCGTCCAAAAAAAAAATTATATCCATGCTTTTATATATATCTATAATATATAGATAAAAATTAAAAAAAATATTTTTATATATACCATAGGCCAAGGAAATTTAAATTCGCCTGAGGCCCCAACAACCCTGATTTTTTAATTTGAAAACCTGCCCACCCTGATCCCAAATTTTCAAATAAAAATACCGGCCACTATTTCATGTGGAACTGTTGTGATGATATTTTAGAAAGATTTATTTTCTGAATTAGGTCACATGGGGAATATTTCATGTTAAATATTAGTAGATTGATTCTCAAATCTGCTGTATCATTTATCTTGTCTCTTTTAATGTACACCTGCTATCCTTATGATGTGTTTTTAAGCAATATTGTTTTAGAGGTTTCATTTAGTATTGATATATAGTTTATTAGATGGTTGTTTAAAATCACAGAATTCCTATTAAAATTCTTGGAACCTTGGCTGAGCTTCAACCTAGGACATAATTCAATTTGGAACTCTTCTGACAACATTTTATAAACAGTGTTTTGTGAATCAAATACCTGTAGAAAATTTCTTATTGATTCAATGTAAGTAGATCGTTCAGTTCTATAATCTGCTGTATCATTTGCCTTGTTAGTTTTATTTGATGCCTGCTGTCCGTATGTTGTGTTTCTAAGCATTATTATCTTAGATTTCTCAAAAGTTAACAGCTAAAAAATCCTACATATTCTTAATTATATTGTATTAGGTGGCTGTTTTGTGGAAGGTGAATGGTTAAGAAATGCATTTCGCTGGAAAGAAAGCATTGGACCTTGGGAAGAAAGACCAGGGCATTTTGGTGATGTTTGGATGTACTGGACTGATGATGGACTTGGTTACTTTGAGTTTCTTCAAGTGGGTATCTTATCCCTTTGTAGGACTTTATCGAGTTCTTCTGAACATGAAGTACTTCAATTTGCACAGTTTAAGTGCATAACATTTTAAATTATTATTATCTTACTGCAGTTAGCAGAGGACCTTGATGCATTGCCAATATGGGTGTTCAACAATGGTATTTTGCATGTGCATCACCCTATTCTTTATTTGTTTTCTTTCCTTTTCAAGTTATGTAACTTATTTACTATTGTCTATGGTCAATTTACCTTTTCCTTGGGCTGGATCAAAATTTACAGGAATTAGTCACAATGATCAAGTTGATACATCCAGCATTTTACCTTTTGTGCAAGTAAGTCTCCGTGATTCTTCTGTTTTCCCATGACGGTGGTTAGAAAGACTATTTTCTGATTAACATAAGTGAATTAGGTTTAAATCCCACATGAATTTAGTGTTCGTATAAGATAACTAGAAGGAAAAAGTAATCTATCTGTCTAGAGATACTGGCTTAAACTAATTGGAAAAGGGTCAGTATCAGCACTTGCTTTAGTGCAAATTTAAGTTCTCTAAATTTAATTGATGGAATGAGGTAGGATATGGAAGGGTTGGGATTTGAGGGTTTTGAAATCCAGTGGTTCCAGAGTAGCCCAACTTTTTCCTAATTTTCTCTTTCCTTCCAAGAAACAAAAGTTTATAATGCTTCATTTTTTTAATTAAATTATATATTTTAAAAACCTCTTCATCTGTGAGCTTTAATTAGATTAGAAGAAAAAAGCAGTACAGGATGGTATTAGCAGATGTGGTAGTACTTGTTTTATACTGTGTCATTCTTTATATTGTGTTGATTGCAGGAAGCCCTTGATGGTATTGAGTTTGCTAGAGGTGATCTGAATTCTGAGTGGGGTGCTGTTCGAGCTACAATGGGACATCCAGAACCTTTTGACTTGAGATATGTTGCTATTGGGAATGAGGATTGTGGAAAAAAGAATTACCGAGGTCTGGATACTTGTCTTGCACTTGCATATGTATATGAATTTGATAGTGAGATGGCCGTTATAAATGAGAATCTTTTATGCAGGCTTTTTGACATTAATTCATTTCACTAGTAAGTCTTTTTGTTAAAAGTAGTTTAGCCAATGAAGACAAATTCTCATTGTATTGTCTGTATGAAGGTGGATATAGTGTCTGGTCCTTGATATCTGATGTTGCCAAATTTCAAAAAAGAGGTGTCTTAGGAGACACGGAAAGCATGCACAAGGATTGCTGGTACTTATTTATTATTTAAGTGGAGCTGCTTGCTTTCATGAGTTAATGAATTTGCTCTTGCAGCTGTTGCTGGTTTCTTAATTTGATGTGTGTGATTGAGGAAGCATAGGAGCTCATCCAATGAGCAGCTAATGCAGTTTCCTTAACTTTTTGTTCCTGGTGTAGTTTCACAATTATCAATGTTTGATTTCACATTGTGGTTGGGTTGCAAACCTCTGATTTTGAAAAGCATGTTTGAGAAATTGTGGTTTGGCAAACCATGCTGTAAAGCCATTTTTCCTTCAACCCTTGTTTTGGAGTGAAATTTTTGAATCCATCTGGCGTTGCAGTTGCCGTCCAAACCACTTAACCACCTTTTTGTTACCCTAATGCAATGCCAAGTTCAAAGTCAACCACTATGTTTCTTTAGTGGCAAATGGTTATTTCATTTAAAAATTTCAGACAGTTTAGAGACTCACTTTGTTTTTTTTTTTATTTTGGATTGAGCAGGAAATTACCTCAAGTTCTATGATGCTATCAGACGTGCCTACCCAGATATCAAAATGATTTCAAACTGTGATGGATCTTCTCACCAGTTGGACCACCCAGCTGACCTTTATGATTTTCATGTAAAGTTCTTGACATGGCGGGCTTTAGTTCTTTCATTGTTTCTTTTGCTTCTTTTCTGTTTCTGTAAAGAATATGGATGGATGGGATGATGAACAGCTTTTTGCTTGATTTCTTAATAGGTTTATACATCTGCCAACAACTTGTTTTCCATGTCCCATAAATTTGATCGTACATCACGAATGGGTCCGAAGGTATGTTAAGGTGGTTACCAATAACATTTTGATATTTGGGTTTGGCTGTTTGATGATTCCTGTCATTCAACACATTGCAGGCCTTTGTTAGTGAATATGCTGTCACCGGAAAAGATGCTGGCACTGGAAGTCTTTTAGCTGCACTTGCTGAGGCTGGATTTCTTATTGGACTGGAAAAGAACAGGTCTCTTTTTTTTTTTTTTTTAATAAAACATATTGGATTTGGACATATAATATTGTCAGGTCCTTCCCTTCAGGATTAAGATTTTCAAGTAAATATATAGGGTTAATTACATCTTTAATTCCCAAATTATAGTAAAATTGTTGTTTTCATACTTGAAGAAAAAAAATTGTAATTGAGTACTGGAACTATGCCTTTGGTCATCACTGCTCACCAAATACAATCAATAAGAACGTGCCACCTTCTAAAAAAGTCACATCATTTTTCTTTTTAAAAAATTTCAAAAATTTTTATTTTTATAATAAAAAAATAAAAACCTGGGAAATAAAAATTAAAAAAAAAAGAATAAATAAAGAATTGGAAAACTTAGAGAAAATCAGAAAAAAAAAAAAAAATCTGGTAGAGAGAAAAAATGGGGAGAGAAAGGTAAAAGGGGAAAGGGAGAGGGAGACAAAAGAGAGGGCTGCCGGCCAGGAACCCCTTCCCCTCCCCTACCCTCTCCCTTCTGTCTCTCTTCACTTCCTCTCATTCCCTCTTCTCTCTCCTGATTTCCCTCTGGTCTTTTTTTCTGGATTTTTTGTTTTTTCCAGAAATTTGCTTTTTCTGGATTTTTTTTATTTTTAATTCAATATTTTTTTAAATTGAGATAAAAATTAGAAAAAGGAAAAGATAATAACATGGGATGTTTTTAGATGCATGACATGTTCTGCTTGGGTGTTTATGGATACATTACCCTTTGGCTTACGAAGTTAGTTTAATTTGTAATCTGTTTAATGGAATGAAAATTAGAGTACTTAATTGCAAATTTTTTTTAGATACCAAATTGACACTTCCACAATAATTTGGGTACAAATATGTAATTAACTCAAACATTTATCTTTTGTAGTACTGCAACCTGTTCTTAAGAATGGTGCCAGAGATGCCTCATTCTAGTTTTCCAGGATGGGCCTATGCTGGGCTCTTAATGCAAAGCCCAACTGGCTGGCACATAAGTAAATGTGTCAGAGGTTGATTTACTATTTTTGGCTTCCTTCCAAACAACTTTTAAGTTTTACCACAACAATTGGCTCTTCGCTGAAGACTCTTTAAAATGCTATCACTGAGATGGGAAATTGGACAAAACTCTAGTGCAACAAATCTGATACATTGGATGAAACTCTATTGCAACAATTCTGATACATTCTTGTATAACTGTTAAAAGTGTTTCTAGCTCACAATTGTTTATATACCTAAAATGTGCTTCAAGATCAATTTTTTAGTAGAAGCTACTGAATATTTTCCTTCCTGCAGTGATGTTGTTCAGATGGCTAGCTATGCGCCACTTTTTGTAAATTCCAATGATAGGCGGTATTTTTCTTAATGTTCTCTTTCTCGTTCTTTTTAATTTCTATTTAAAATTTAGAATTTCCTTATGTAATTCGCACTTATGTTATAAATTTAATGTTGACAAACTTTTTTGTTAAGGTGGAATCCAGATGCAATTGTCTTCAATTCCTATCAGGTATATGGGACTCCTAGCTACTGGGTGCAACGTTTTTTCAGAGAGTCAAGTGGAGCGACTCTTCTTAATGCAACACTTCAAACAAATTCCTCTATGTCCCTTGTTGCTTCTGCAATTAGTTGGCAAACCTCAAAGGATGACCAAACGTACATAAGAATAAAGGTTTGTAACATGGAGATCATGACATTTTTCTGGAAATGTGTTTAGAATTTAGGTAACTTACTTATTATACGTGCATTCCTCTTGCCTAACAATATTAGTAGCATAATTATCCACGAGCTTGAAAACCTCCTTAGGTACCAAGGATGTGTGAATATGCTTAACAATCTAAAATCTGTACTTTAACATATGGAAGTTCATGCTACACATCTTTAAATAAGGAAAATTCTTCAGACTTGATTTCCCTGAATGTGCATTTCGTAGAAGAACCTTGTTGCACCTACATATATATATATATATATATATACAGTCTCTTGGTATGTATAAATACATGACATTGTTGCATTGTTCATTTTGGTGCATGTATTTGCACATTCAGGTTGTGTAATTGGTTATTGTTACCCTTCCTCTTTATTTTGGCCATTGTCAGTCAAAAGTTTTGCAGCCCCATCGACCTTATATTTTTTACATAGATATTTGGTTCACAGATTGGACCTATGGTAACGGTTTAGCAGCCCTGATGTCAGATTACCAAAAAATTGAAGCTCAGTGTTTGTGGGATGTTCTTTTTGTCTGTTCATTTCTGACACCAGTAGATTGTTGAGGTGAAGAGTTTGGCATTTCAGAAGAAAGCAGAAGAATGTGAGAAACAAATATGTTTTGGTGCTGAATATCAGTTTAACATTTCTCAATTTTGTTAAATCCAACTAACTTCTCAGGAAGGGGGTTGATGCAGAATAGTAGCAAAATGAAGGATTGAATATTAGGAATTTTTAGTCTTAGAAGAAAAAACAAGCTGATGAGGAGAATAATTGCCCTTTGGAGGTTAAAAGGGTCCTAAATTCTTTAACTTGAGGCCTTATGGAGTCACCCAGCAAGTAGTATGACTTTGTACCACACTTGACAAACCAAACTTTGACACCAAGGGTTCTTAAGCCTTACAGCTAGGAGATGCATGACCTGTTGTTCAACGAAAGCGTGTCTAAACTTCATCCATTCATCATCTTCTAAGCTAGCACAACAATAGAAGGTTACTTTTAGCAGGACACGACTAAGGAGGTGTTACTTTAGAATGCTTCAGCCTTAGGTATCCTTAACATGAAGCAATACAAAGGAAATTCATTCCTCAATTATTTTTAGGTTGGTAGCTTAGGATGTGGGCTTGGCTTACATCAAATATATCCTTGAAGAGTACAAAATATGCTTCTTAACTTAAAAAAGCATGATAATTAGGCATAGTTATATTTATCCTAATCTATACAATATCCTTGGATCAGGCCTAACATTAATTAAAAGCCTTAAATCTGGAATTCTTTGGCACATCAGGTATTCCTTCTTGATTCTTCTGTTGGGGGTTGTGGTTATAGGTTTGTTGCTCACAAGACTGTGTTAACTATGGATTCTGAAGATGAATTCGTCCAATCCATTCCAGTATAAACTTAAGTACATTAGAAATCTAAAATGAAGTACAGACAGGACTGTTTGTGGTGCAAAAGTAGACTGCATTACTTAATTTTTTACTTTTTTTAATTTTATGCATTAGTCAAATTTCATTTTTAATGGTACTTTAGTCAAAAAGCAAAAACTATGAAGGATAGCTCGAGAATGTTGATGTTTTGGAATTCACATGTTTGACATTTTGGAATTTACACGTTTCTTAAAATCTCATCAATCAAATATCAAAATCATTTACTTACTCCAATCATCAGCCCGCAAAATGAAAAGATATGATTGTCTTTGATTTTGTGGCTTTATCACACTTTTATGCAAAATATTACATTTCAGGTTGTAAACTTTGGAAGCAATTCAGTGAATCTCAAAATTTCTGTGAGTGGGTTGGATCCAAACTCTGTAAAGCTGTCTGGTACAACAATGACCGTTCTCACATCCACTGATCTGATGGATGAGAATTCCTTCAAGGAGCCAACGAAGGTAAAAGAGCCATTTTTCGCTGCTTTTCATTCATTGTTCAGAAAACATGTTCTCTACTTTGCACAAAAGTCTGTACATCTTTGCATAAGTGTGTGTTATTGCAATGGCCTTCACCTTTCTACTGTGTTAGCTTCTCAAAATTTTTTTGTTTGCTTTGATTAGTACCCTCACAAATATATCAAAAGTTAAGAAGATAATCCAATGCCAAAAGTAAAATATTATAAAATAAAGATTATATGCTTCTACTCTATTCAGGTCCTCATTATTACCTTCTTATATTCAGTGCAATCTTCAGTTGTTCATATAAGTGAAGGGTCCTCTCATGACTAATTTGAAAAACAACACACCACCTTCCTCTCTAATATTTTGGATCATCACAGTCATTTTGGACTCTGGAGTCCTAATCCCAGCCAACGCTTGTGTCTAGCAAGATTAGCTCTATTTCTGTCTTCCAACATTGTCTTTATTTTAATTTTTCCAACTTTTATATCCATTCCTCTAATTCTTAATTTTGTTTTGTTTATCATGGTTTTATTCTCTTATTGTTTTAAGGGTTGTTTAGTTGCATACTTCAATTAACTTTTATCTCATGTAATTAATATTCAATTCTAATCTTCATTACCCTAATTAAGTGCCTTTAAGTGCTGAATATGCACCACTATTTGAATTGCAAGACTTTTCATCGACTAGATTTGGGCTATTTTGCTGTGGTGCATTGTGCTGATTGCATGATAGATAACTTAGAGAACCAATAGCCAACAGAGAGAAGAGGAATAAATGCAAACCCATTCCATGATAATCTAGTTTGCCACCGTAAGAATTAGGTCTGTTTATGATAGCCACAGTTTGATGCGTATCTCATAAGAACTAATTTGCTGTGCAGTAATTACCTTTATTTGTTCCCACATGGTTTGCTTCAACAAAGTGATGTAGTTTCCCGAAAGTTGGGATTGTTGTCTTATGCATTATTAACATGAGTAATCAAGAAACAGATAGAAACTTGATACTTAGATCTTAAAACATTTAAACTACACTTAACTTTCTCGGTTGATGTGTGCAGGTCGTACCGACTGAAAGTCTGCTACAACATGCAGACAAGGAGATGACTGTCCAACTTTCACCACATTCATTCACTTCATTTGATTTGTTAATAGAGTCTGTCAGTCTTAGGATCACAGAAGCTGATTCTATCTCTATATCTTCAATTTGAAATAAGTAAGTTATTGAAGTTATATGCAATAAAGAATGATATATAGAATAATGATAAATCATTAGCACTATATATGTGCTTGTTGTCTTTGCATCCCATCTCTGCAAAGTATCAGATGCGCCCAAACTCTGTTGTAGATAACGTACTATGTTGTGTCTATTTAGTTTCAAGCTTGTTTATCTATTCACCAGCCTTTGGTTTTTCATTTCCAACGTTAATGTTAAAACAAAAAAAACAAAAAAAAAACTTTAATGTTATGTGATGGCAGGATTTTAGGTTGCATTGGTTATTTCGGGTGGAAAGAGATTTAAATTCTCTTCAGGTTTGAATGGTATTAGATTTAAGTTATTTTGAGTTTGAATCATTTTCAACTCATGTTGACTATTTTTAAAGTTAAATTGGGTTGGATTCAGATAAATTATTTCGGTGGATTCAAATTTTATCAATTTTAATATTGTCAAGATCATTAAGACGCAAAAGGCTACCCAAGGGTCGAAGCTATACATCTAATTAACAAGGCCTTTTCCATATCGTTGGCCCTTATAGAGTACGCCACAAAAAATTTTCATTCGAGAGTGGAGAGCCAAAGAAGTCGCCACCTTATTTATTAACGAGCTTGGTGATAGAGATAATGATGCTCTGATAGTGTATGCTCTATAGCTAATCGATTGGACATAGAGGAATGTTATGTTATTTTAAGTATTACATTTATTAATAAAGGTATTTTTTATCTTTATATTTGTGTATAATTGTTGTAAGATACTATTAATATAAAGTTCATGTAATAAATATGTTTTGAAAAAGGAATGGTAAAAATTTATAATTATGAAAAGTTTTATTGGATCAAAGTATTATTCTTAAATGTTCCTAGTCAATGCTTTATCAAGATTGGATATTGATAAAGCTAAGAGATTGACACATAATTATGCGCTTCACTTGTGAAGTTGTGCAATCGATCTCATAAGTTGAAGAATGAGATATTTGGAAGCTTAAAAGATGAGACCTTAAAATTAGTAATTAATAAATGCCTCATCAAATATTAAGTAACATGATTAAGTTGCCTTTGATCATCATAGCAAAACTAGAGGTCTTTTTATCGTTGACTTGTTGAGTCACTTAAAATCAACTTTAACAAAAATATGTTTATACTATGACAAATGAATCTTATTTAACTAACTTATATACTTTGGATAAGTGACTCGTGATCATATAATGTTTGAGGTAATCATTAGACGAAACACATATGATTTGTTTAGACAAAAAGTATCACTTAATAAATCTAGGAACTATATTGAATGTAATTGATAAACTTGGTTATCTACCTAGTTTAATATATCATGATTTGTTGAGTCACTCGAGCTTATGGTATGTTAAATGGGATCCTAGCCCATTAAGAAATTAAGAAATTCTCAATTTAATAATGATGGTTATTATTTTGAATAAAATAATGGGAGAAACCAACAATAAGATTTAGATTTTGTCACGACCTTATACTTTTTTCAAGCCCGTGACAACCGCCGCGATGTCTCGATAAACATTCCTTACCTAGAATGTCAATCGAAACCTCGCAAGGCTTTAACATCAGTTTTCCACTTCCCCTATAAGCAACAGTTATTAAATATCATGTCTTAAAGGAATATATACTATTTTCAAATCGAAAACAGTCAAAAAGTAATTTCTATTGCACAGGGGTATTTTGGTCATTTTACTCAAAAATTCAAAACTTGCTAAAAATATAGAATATAGATGAAAAATATACATTTCATGTCTAAAAATAAGTTTAGTTGTCTAAATTATCCATTTAAAGTGGAATTATAGCTAATTAAACTAAATAAAAATATTGAATAAAATATTTAATTTTCTTATAAAACAATATTTATAGAATCCTCCGTAAACAGTTACTGTAACGTAAGAGCAAAATAAATTCATACATATAAAAGTACACTGAGCCAGGGTATACAAAATATTCTACAATGACATGTGAGCTCCAAAATAACAAAAAAGAAACAAGACTGTAGGCCTACGATTTTGAAGGTTGCGAATCCAACAGCAAACCCTCGACTAAATCAGCTGTCTACAGACTGTCCTGAGCCTGAAATGGGTGGAAATAAGGGTGGTGAGTTTTGATAAACCCAGTGAGTAAGCAAAGATCGTCTATAACATCTAAAGCTGAGTAAATAGAGACAATTTAAAACATTTCATCATAATATGATTCATAACATTAAAACTCATTTCAACTCATATAAAACAATTACATTTTATCAAAATAATCAACAAGGCTTATGACTTTCTTAAAAACTTGGCTCGTGCCAAAACTTGTACTCAGTGACACCTTGGCCGAGGCATCCAACCTAGTCCTCCAAGGCTGTTAAAAATTCATTTACACATAAAACATGTTTTTACGTTTAAAAATATAGTCGTTCATTGGCGTTGGCTGAGTTTCACCTTTACATGGTGGTTCGACGTGAAGTGAACTCTAAACTACCTTAAGAGATACCCTCTGCACCTCTCATACTAACGTAAAATATAACGGGGTTTATCAAGCCTCTGTAATAGTCCGGTCCACGAAAACCCGCCCACTGTAGTAAGCTAATCAAATAACCCACCAAATCAATAAAATTTCGACAGCATGACATGGCTTATATAAAATTACCCAGCATGTCAAAGTAAAACAAAACAATTCATATATTTCACATAACCACAAATCCAGCTAATCATGCCATCATATTGTCATAAGCCATAAATTCAAAACGTATATATAATACAAGCATATAGTCTCCAATTACTCAATTTCCAAAACCAACATTCAATTTCAAAATAATTTATGAATCTTATTTCATTTAACCAATACTTCAATTGTAAAACATAATAATTTGCAGTTTAAGTTCATTATTCTTTAAAATCATAAAAACGAGTATAAACTATTTTAGATAATTAAGATGATACTCTGTTTACTCACTATAACGAGAGTCGGAGTACTCATATTCCTAGTCCTCGGGTACGATATCCTTACCCTTACCAGATGGCTCACCACCTATACATAATACACCATAAGTGATTCAATATATTTGTGCCAAACTGTTATAAAACTATTTTAAGCTCTATATGAATGCATGAAATTGAATGAGAAATGTTCGGATAATCACTTAAAGATAGTGTTCTACGTAGGTTCAATCGTTATCGGACTGAAATGGTATTCAACCTAACTCGAACTATATACTGTTGAATTAACCAAAATATCCGATTCAATCTCCAAATATATTCATTACACTTCCAATATTCCAAATATACCAAAGTACCTCAAGAACTATCCAATAAGTTCATATATATCATTAGAAATAAAATCCAAGTCCATTTACTATGATTTCCTTGTTGTCATTCAAATAGTTTACTAAAGGGACTATACTTTTCGATAACCACTGTTGATATCCGATACCATAAATCATCAAATATGAGCTAAATAACATGAAATATGACAAGATTCATCATCAACATATCACCTCTCAAATTCGACCAAAGAGGGTTGTTGAAGGGCATGTGATTTTCATGCTTGTTTTTCATACCAAATATCACAAAACAACTAAAAACACCAAGATATCATGAAATCTATCAAAACCCATCATCAAAACTCCCCCTCTTAGGTTTGGCCAGTAAGTCTTCCTTCATGAACACTTCAGTTTCAGCCATGGATAATGAAAAAGAAAGCATGGGAAAGGTAGATCTCAAGCTAAAATCGTGAAATCTTACCTCCGATCGCGTTGTTTTTCGATAACCGGTGAATTCTCTTGAATTTTCTTCCTTAGGGTTTGTTTCTTTCTTTTTCCCCTTTGTTTTTGGCTTCGCTGAACATGAGAGTGTGAGTGAGGAAGAGTTTGTGCTGGTTTATAAGGGAAATTATAAAATAATCAAAGCTTGACACATGTCACCATATGATTGGTCCATGGTTAAAAACTGCACTATTAAGCATTTTATCACTACCACATAAAATACTTCAATTATCCAAAGTATAAAATGATAATAAGTGAAATTCATGAGCTTGACAAGTGTCATGGTGGTGTAAAATTTCAAAAATTCTAATTACGTCCTCATGGACACGTAAAATGACCGTTTTGCCCTTATGTTCGAAAAATGTTGAAATTGAAAATTTTCACTTCTCAAATTCAAATTATGCTCCAAATAGTCAAACTTGGTCAGAATATCGTCCAACATTTCAATTTTGCCATCGAGTGGCAAAATGACCATTTTTCCCCTACGTTATGAAAATTCCCGATTGGATTCTAAATCAGTTCTTGAACTTCAAATCATCATATTAAGACATTACAAGGTTCAATAACTCTCAAATACATCCTAAAATATCTATTTGGACTAGTTCGAGGCTTTAATCGACTTAATTGTACCACTAGATACGATACTGACTTTTAACGATTTTTCGAGGCATCCAAATATGCAAACATGCTATCAAGTACATGAATGACATGGCAAATATATAATAGAGCTGGGCTTGATAGATTTTATCTTAAATTGGTTTTTAAATGCATAAATCACTTATACTCTTAATTTTTAGTTATTTAGTAGCTAGAAACATGAGTAACGATGTATCACTTTGTAGCATATTGGATGCTTGAAAGGACTCAACATGTCAAATTTCTTAAATTGACATAGAAATTTGAGTCATTCTTGAAGTAAAGAAAATATGTATGACCTTAAAAAAGCTTTACCAAAAGCCATTCCTGAGGATGCTAGTGATAAATTATGGAATTCTTATTAAAAGCACGAGTAATATGCCCGTGCTTTGCGCTCGGGTGGTATAACAGTGTATTATGTCAAAAGAATGGTTTTATGCTATATAATTATGACTTGCCCTTATAAACTGAAATAATGACTTTGTCAATTTCATTCTTGGCACTATAAAAAAAATTACATGTATAACCCCCATCAAGCATGAGGCAAAATAACACTTCTCTATTGTAGCAAAACTTATCATTCAAGAAAACCCTGCAAAAGCAATATGTACAACCTTAGTAAAAACATAAAACACAAAAGAACCAACTAGTGTAAACAATTGTGCAACCTTATTAAGCATGTTTCTCAATTGTAGCAAGACTGATCATTCTAGAAAACCTTGTAAAAGCAATTTGTACAACCTTAATAAAAACATAAAACACAAAAAAACCAACCAGTGGAAACAATTGTACAACCCCTATCAAACATGAAACAAGATAATACTTCTCAACTGCAACAAGACTAATCATTTAAGAAAACTCTGTAAAAGCAATTTGTACAGCCTTAATAAAAACAAAAAACATAAAGGAACCAACCGGTAGAAACAACCAATTATAAAGCATTCTACAATATGAAGAATAATTATAATAGTTTTAATCATTCTTTACATTCATTCCAACCTTAATAACAAAATGCATTCTTCAACACAATTTGTCAATACATTGCCAGCATTCTAAGTATATACAAAATCAAGATGGTTTGTTAATATATTGCCATCATTTTAAATATATACACAATTCATCATGTAAGTGTTCTACATAGCATGTGCCTTAATGTGAAAATATAAGGCATTGTAACATGCGACTGGAAATCTAAATTCACCGGTTGGTTGGCAAACACGAGTGGGCAAAAAGGTTTAATTAAAGTTGGTGTAGCATCGGTGATTAGGTTTTGTGAGGCCTCGACCTCTATAGACCTGTAGATAAAATGCTTGCCTACTTGAAACACCTCGAAAATTTTTTTTTCAAGGGATCGGTATTGTACCTAGTGGTACAATCAAGTGGATTTAAACCTCGAACTAGTTTCAATAGAGATTCTAAGATGAATTTGAGAATTTTAAAACTCACAGATTGATTTAAAATGGTGATTCAAGGTTTGAGGTCTGATTTGGAGTCAATCGGGAATATTGACTATGTAGGGGCAAAATGGTCATTTTCCACCTCGGGGGTAAAACGGTAATTTTTCACCCCCAACACTTCACAAGACCAAGGGATTTTATTCATTTATGGAATGGATAAATATGACAATTATATGTGGTGGAGAATTAAAGGTTTAAAGGAAAAATATTTAAATTATGGACCAATGAGAAAGTGCCATGTGTCAAGCTTGATTTATTTAATATTAAACTTGAAAAATCAGCCCATAAAACCTTTATTTTCACCCCCATGGTCTGCCAAACAAGAGGAAAGGAAGAACAAAACCCTAAGAGGAGAAAATCAAAGGAAAAGTGTGAGAATTCAAGGAATCAAGCAAGATAAGGTAAAATTTCTTTATTTTTATTTGAGATCTACAATACCCATGCTTTATTTTCTCATTTTCATGGTTGAATGACATGTTTTCATGATGAATGAGTGGCTGGCCAAATGGGTATGGAAAGAAATTCATGATGGAATTGGCTTGAATTTAAGTTATGTTAGTGTTTTAAGTTAGTTAATGATATGTAGCATGAAAACAAGTGAAGAAAAAATACCTATACCTTGGAAACCATCAATAGCTGAATGTCCCATGTTGTGTGTGGATGATGGATTGATTTTGTTTCAAGAGAAATTGATTGAAAAATGATGATTTATGGTGAGAAAACTAAGAAAAAAAATCATGGTGTTAGTACACCACAATGGTCGAAACTTTCAAGAAGAATTGTGAAGGTTGTTAGGTTGAATTTTATGTTATTTGACTTGTGTTTGAGGAATTAGAAGTGTTGGAAAAGAAATGGAGTTAATTGGAATTGAATTGGATGTATTGCCCATTTAATCGGGTGACAGATCGAATGAGGCCAATATCGATTTATTTAGGTGCACAATTGAAATTATGTAGAATACCGATTTTAATTAGCTATCCGAATAACATTATGCACCCATATAGAGCTTAAAATAGTTTTATAAGGGTATGACACAATATATTGAATTGTGTGTCGTGTATTGTGTATAAGTGTTGAACCCTCAAACAAAGGTAAAGGCATTGTGCCAGAAGGCCGAGAATAGGAGTATTTCGAACTCCTAATACTGTAAGTGAACTTACATTTCAACTATTTTGGGAATTTTAATTAAGTTGAAATGAAATGCTTCAATGATTATATCTAATTCTCCTTTAAAAATGAGTCTTGGGAATAAGCCTTTAGTGAAAATATTTCGGTGATGTTGAATATGATTGTGATAAATCTTTGTACATCTATATGATGCTTACATGTATTGTTAATATATTTCTATGAAATTAATGTAATCGTGCACGTGCGGAGTAGTGCACATACCGGTAATAGTGTGAAAATTGAGGACGGCGATACGTAACACCTACGATTCCTGGAAACTCAGAGTTGAGTAAAGTGGGGACGGCGATACGTAACGCCTACGATTTCTGGGAACTTTCACGCGTGAGCTATGGTGAAGTGTGATTCTCTGCCCAGGGGCTTGCAGGGATGGCAATACGTAACACCTACAAGTGCTCTGATAAATGTTTCTTTTTACCACAAAGACAGTGAAGACTTGGCGGTGTATATAATTGCTCATGATTTTATGTATATATGTGTGTGACATAGTGTACATGATGGAAAAAAATGTGATTGTATGGTATGCGAATTGTTTTAAATTGGGAAAGAAAGGTTATAACACGAAACCCTCATATGGTTGAGCGAAACCCTCATTCCATGACGGGTTGTGATTATGCTTCGCTGCATCAGAAATTCATTCTTGCTGCAGCATGAATGCCTTCACACTGCATCAAGAATGCTTTCCTGCTGCAGCGATAACCCGTCGGTTTTGCTATTTTGCTAAAATGATTGGTGAAATTTCATGGTTGCCTTATTATTGAATGTTTAATAATTTCGGGTTAAGTGCAAGGGGTTTTAACATTAAGTAGATAAAAATTGTCTCATTTTCAATCGGTGCATCATGGTTATCAAATTTCCTAGCTAATATTGCTTGTTCCTTTCTAATGTTCGCTCACTGAGTTTCAAACTCACAGTTTTAAAAAAAATTAATGTTTTCAGATCAGGAGACTATTGGATCCTAGATCGAGGAGTCCCGTAATTCATCTCTTGGGTAGATGCTCAGCATTCGATAACTTTCCTCTTTTTTCGTTATCTCTACTGGAAGTCACGGGTCCTTTTGTTGTGAATATGTACCTGTTATGCAAATTACTGAGTTACATGTTGGAACAGAACATGTATATTTTTATCGATAATGTCATCATGAGTTGGCTATATTCACACCAGTTGAAACGCATGTGGATGCATTGGATGATGAAATATGAATCAAAACAAATTTAATAGGCTTGCTTGGGCTTGGTGAGCTATGCTCATTGGGCCCATGTGTCGGTCATGGCTCAAGAATTTGGGCTGTGACAAGTTTGGAGTGTAGCCTGCATCTGTAAAGTCACAATAAGTAATTTTAGTATAGAACTCTTATTTGATTCTAGTATAGGTATTTGTTATACCTAGTTTTATATTTTTTTGATAAGGCGATTCTTCTTAATAGCTAGTGTTGGTGTGCTTTTAAGGTGTACAGTCTAGGAAAAGCTTTTTGACTATTTGATTGCTTATTGGTGATGTTGGAGGTTCTTAGTTTTGAAATTTAAGATGTTAGTGGAGGTGTTGTTGATACAATTGCACTAGTAACAATGGGAGTTAGGGATTGTTGGTCTTTGATTTCATTGTAGTCAAACATTTTGTAATTGGCAAGGCTTGCTTTTACTATTCTTAAGGTCAAACCTATAATAAATATTCTTGTCTGTTGGATCAAGGCTTTTGTAAGTCCAAGCAATGTCATTCGATTGTTAGTCTTTAATGTTGCAAGCTTTGGAATTGTAACTCCCACTAATTTCTTCGCCAGTTTTCCAAATGCCACTAATTCCATTTGTCTAGTAGGATCTTCCACAATGAATTGTATATATATCTAAAAGAGATAAATATTATTAGAAAATGAAATCAGTAGTGGATAAAACTATCTTGCTAGTTGAAGTAATACAATGGTATTTGTATTCACAAACAATGTAGTGAAGGTTTTTCTTATGTCTAATTATTCAAGAAAAATCAAAACCAGTAGTGAATGTTTTTAATTTGTATTCAAGGAACAAAAAAATTTTGAAAAGTTAGTTTAAGTTTTCCATAATTCTTTATGTACCAAACATAGTATTCTTGATTAAAAGGGAAAAGTTGTTTCTCGAATCTAAAATGTCATAATTTTAGTTCTTGATTTCAAAAAGTATAATTCACATCCAAAGGGAAAAAACCTTCATTAGGTATGTAGAAAAATTGTTTGTTTTAGTAAAAATGTAAATGTATAAAACATCAATTACATTTGTTTATTTATGTTGGCATTGGTGTTTTCTCTTCATGCTGCGCACACGAGTATTTTCCAACACTAGAAACATAACCCTACTCTGCATTCATCGTAAGAATTGTAAGACCATCCATTTGTGTAGTCGATATTAGTTATCATGATTGTCATTTTGAATCTAGTGTATTGGAATGTGCATAAATTCTTAAGTAATGAATTCGAATTCCAAATTGTTTGATGAGTTTTATTTCTAACTTATATTTTTACTAGGTCAATTGCAATAATTTTTAAAATGGTTGACTTTTTTATTTCATGATTATTTACAGCTAATTGATGCATGTTTTTTTGCATGTTAATGATCTGTACACTTAATGGTTTATTTTCATAGCTACAATATTTTGTTTAGTTAGAGATTGCTTTGTTTCTTATATAATAAAAAGTTGTATAAACAAAATTCTCACCTTTGTTTAAATGTTGTTGTTTCTGGTGTCTTTAAGTCAATATATAATTTGATGGTTAAACAGGATGCAAGGTAAACAATGCTTGGAAAGAAATTTAAATGATTTAAAGTTTGTTTAATAGATAGTAAATTAAATGACGATATATGATATTCATACTTATGTTTTTCTTCACTGTTGTGGTAGCAAATATGACGATGGGGCTGATCACATCATCTGGAAGATAGTCTTGATTTATTCCCTCAGCTCCATCTCCATACATGTCACGACCCAATTCCCGGGCCATGACCGGCGCAAGGACCCAATGAGCATAGCTCACTAAGCCCAAGCAAGCCTATTCCCACTGACTTTATTCCATACATGCTCGTGTGGGACATCCACACGTAATGCACCCAGTGCGCATACAATGCCAATTAACCATGGCACATCCAGTCACACATACACACACACACCCTTTCCGGGAGTGGACACAGCCAAAACACAATGGCATTTTTAATCACATTATACATGCACTATGCCAGTCATGTATTTAGCAATTTACAACGCTTACACATTTACATTCATACCAGTCAAATATAAACTCCGACAATGTACATTACATGTACATACCCATCATACAGAAACCCAAGACTACCAGCGGAGACATGTACAATAAAACGGGCAGCTATTGAATGCCAGACACCTACCGGAGATGGACTACTGTGATCCCGCAATCTAGGAATCTACAACCTCCTGATCTGAAAACATGAATTTTTGAAAACGTGAGTATAAAACTCAGTGAGCAAACATTAGATAGGAACAAGCCATAATATCAGGAAGGGTTACAATATGATGCATACCTTTGAAACACGTTCATTTTTATCCAATTTATTACCAACCCTTCCCCTCATTTCAATTTAATTTATAATGAAGAAATAATCAATTTCACACAAATATACTCGGAGAAATGAACAATCACAATGTACACAACCACATATATCTGAGCACTCGCAGGCGTTACGTATCGCCGTCCCTGCAAGCCCCTGGATAACCAATCACACTTCACCACTGTTCACGTGTAATAGTTTCCAGGAATCGTGGGCGTTACGTATCGCCGTCCCCACTTTGCTCAATTTCCAAAATTTATAGTAATAGTGGGCGTTACGTATCGCCGTCCCCACTTTACTAAATTTTCAATCTCTAGGAAATAGTGGGCGTTACGTATCGCCGTCCCCACTTTGCACACCATTTCAGGCCTGTGCAATTTCCTCTTCACACGTGCACGGTGGTAACAATTTCACAACACTTCTCAACAATGTACACAAACATCATAACACTGTACATATCCAGCACAATTAAATTTCATCTCAATGAAATAATATTTCATGCCTTTATGCATAACACAAAGTTTTATGCCCTCATGCATAACATATAATTTTATGCTTTTATGCATAACTCATATTTTTATGCTTTCATCACATAAAATCATTTTTAATCAAAGGCTTGTTCCCAGCACATATTTTTTTAAAACTTTGAATAAATCATTTAATTATCCAAATCAATACAACGTGCATTTCCCCAAACAATTTTGAAATGCAAGTTCACTCACCGTCTCACAAATCCGGATGCACTCGGATTAATCGTCCTCAGTCACGATCCCTTTGCCTTTCTCGGTCTTCTCACCACCTTAACACAAAATAAAATCAAGAAATTTACTATAATGCCCCCAACTAATATAAACTAATTTAAATTACTAGCGTGTGATACGTAAGAGCAAAATCGCGTCCAATTATCGCATTAACGCGGTATTGCCTAATTTCGACCGATCAGTCGATAAATTGGCCATTAAGCCCGATTCAATTCCAAATTGATCCATTCTTTTTCTAATACCTTAATTCATCCCATATCATGTAATTGATGCCAATTTCAGCATCCTACCCTTTCCAATTCCTTATGGAAAAATTCGGCCAATGCAGTGCATTAGCACTGAAAATTTTTCTACTACATTTTTTTCACTTTAATTTATCATTTTCCAATTTCTTTCATTTCAAATGGAACCATTTCATTTGAAATGAGACAATTCCTCATGCATTCACTACACACTAGGTTCGGCCAAGGAAGAACAACCATGGAATTCAATTTCTTTCTTCCATATTTCTTCATAATCATGCTTAACTACCTCTAACTACTAACATAGTCTAAATTCAATCCAATCCAACAATCCTTCCTCATCCATACCCATTTTTAAGAATTAAACTCTTCATGATATTTCCATATTTAACCATTGAAATCAAGAACAAAAGCATTGGTAAGATAAATCACAAGCCAAAGTAAAGATTTATTACCTTTTTCAAGTGATTTCCTTTGAAAATCACACTTTTCCTTAGATTTCCACCTAGGTTTTGTGTTTTTCTCTTTTGTTCTTCTTGTTTTTCCTTCAATTCTGGTGGGTGCCGACTTTGAGAGAGAAATGAGGGTTTAAATGCTGATTTTTATGGCTTAAATAATAAAATAAACAAGGTTGCCACGTGTCACCATGTAATTGGCCCGTTTTTTTTGACTTTTTGACTTTTTCTCCCATTTGATCTCCACCACTTGATTCATCAAGTCAACATCTGATCCAAGGTTGACCATGGCTGGAAAAATTTATTCTGGTAGTGGAAAATTACCGAAATGCCCCCGAGATGGCAAAATTACGATTTTGCCCCTATACTCCGAAATGTCCCAGAATTTCATTATTTTCACTGTCCAACCTCAAATAACATCAATATAAATCAATATTACCCAATTGGAACAAAATCGTTTCAAAAAAATTCACGTTTAGCAGTCCGGTGGCAAAATTACCATTTTGCCATTGTACTCCAATAACACCGAAAATCACCATTTTACACTGCTAAACATCATTTTATACTCCAAAAATCATAACTGTATGTCACATAATTATATTTGGCCCAATGTGATCAAATCTTGGTTAAAAATCTCCATAAATCAACAAATGAGAAAATGACCGTTTTGTCCTTAACCGGTCAATTTTTCCGATTAACTCCAAACTGGACCTTGAACTCCAAATCACCATTCTGACCTATTCTGTGGGTCTCAGAATTTTGAAATTCCCCTTAGAATTTCTATTAAACTAGGTTGAAGCTCGATTTAACTTAATTGTACCATTAGGTACAATACCGGTTTTCTAACAACTTAGACAGGGTCTCACAATACAACACAACTTCTAAATTGTTTCCATTGCAAATAAGAAAAAAAAGCATGAGATTTGATTTTAGTAATATTGGGTTATGAAGGAAAACTTGTAAATAATTGATTTTACCTTAAGTCCTTTGTATAAAGGTCTCATTTTTTTCCTTAGTTTGTTTTGTTTTGCAAATGGACTTTTTCAACAGTGGTCATGGACTTTAATACTCAATGAAATTTAGTTGGAATAAAAACTAGATAATCAAAGGTAAAACTGTATGTATAGAAAAGGAATTGAATTAATATCATAAAAATCACAAGCGATTTAATCACCCAAATATTTAGTTTGCACTATGTCAAGAATTTTATTTCCAATGAAATATAACAGGTTATTATACCTGTCAATACAACATCATTGCAAACTCGACTATTCAATTGATCAAATGTGGCAAAATTGAAGTACCATGCAAGGTATGGTGTCAAATCTTCTTGAATTTCCTTAATTCGAGTGTTCTTTGTGAACATTATTATGGTTTGTGAGGGAATAAGATTAAAGGAAGTATTTTTGTTATTGATATGAAATTTTTTGATTCGATACAGGCAACTTGCCTTGAGTTGAGGTGTAAATTACAATGCATCTGAACTTCTTATTATAAAGTGCATTGCATCTTTTTCTTAAAGTAGTAAAAGTTTAGAAAGGTTTACGAATAAAAGCGTAAAGGCAAGAAATTTTTAGTTTATAATAATAGTATATGCAACATTAATGAAATCAATAAGACTCAAAACTAATAACTCAAAATTTTAATTCTAGTTTCCCTATAATGATGAAATTGTAGTAATCATTCTGATCAAAATTCCAATTTTAAGATAAATGTTAATTCAAACAATAGTTAATTCCTAAGTCATAACTCTAATTATAGCCAAAAAGGTTTATATCTAATTGAACTCCTGGTCTAGCATAAATGTCAAATAGGAAAATTCTCCTAATGTACAACACTGAGGTGGCTACAATATTGACCATGAGGCATCTGTAGGCTTCATAGGCTATAATGCATTGATTACATATTTTTGTAAGACGAATAGTATAGTGCATACTAAAATTTGACAACTATACTATCTGCTAGACAAAGAAATGGTTTTGATACACTCTGTTACACCAAGCATAATCAATACAATGAAACTTTGATTGTTTTAGCCTTTCCTACTAAGGTCTTAGAAAGCATATACCAAAGCTAATAGTAGATAAAGCATGATCAACATATAATTGCCAAAAAAGAAAAAACATAGTAAACATATAAGATAATTGACACACCTCAATTTTGAGTTGTGAATTACAACACTTACTTTCAGTTTTGTCATATCCAACTGATCACTCTTATATCCCTTTATAAATTAGTAGAATTTATAGAAAGTCTAAATCCTAAAATTTAATAAAGCAACATACATTTTCAAACTTATTTTATAAAAATCAATGTATAATCTTTATTCATTTCAACTTTTCAAAAAAATCTTTATTCATTTCAGAATATAACAGCATTAAAGTTCCTATTTTTTGTTTTTCATTAATTTTATTTAATCTTTAATATTTTCAATATGTAATAAGAATTACATCCTATGTTGTTTCCTTATTTTCATATTTAATTTTAGAAATCATAAATGTTACAATTTCTTCTCCAAAACCCCCACAATTTTCATTTTAACGCTTAATCATATTATATTAAGTATCTATAAACTTAATGTTTCAATTTATATAGAGAGGTTTATTTTTATACTTTGAATTACACAATCTAAATTACATTTTTATGCAATATAAAATAAAGGGGATGTCTAGAATATTAACTAGGACATTAGAAAGAGACACTGTTATATGTTTTAACAATAACTGATACTAAATCAAGTGCATAAAAATAGAAGAGGAATATAAACTTCAAAATGTTATAATTATCCTTTAAAGTCTTTCATGTACCAAAATTACTAATAATAGTATAATGTTTTTAAATCCAATTTAAAGTATTAATCTATAATGTTCATATTAAATAGTGAATAAACTTAGATTTCAAATCATATAAAAAAATCAAGTGTTTCGATGATATTTGTTTAAGTTTACTTGTCCATCTATAGATATTAATGTTTATACCTATAATTTTGAGGAGAAGATAGAGTCAATTATAATTTATAGGCATTATGAACTAGTTTATTAAACCAAAAAAAAAAGACCCTTTGTTGATTGTATTTAGTAGAAGACAAAGGATAAAAGGCTTTCTACATTTTATCTGTTATTAGGCTGTTAATTTGATTCAATGAAATGATATTCTTTAATTGTAAGATTCTACATAATATATAAATAAATTGTATTTGGACATTAGTAGCAAAAAATCGAGACTCAGAAGTGTGTTTGGTCGAAAAAGGTCAATCAATTCTTATACGCGTATTACTTTCATTGATATATGTTGCTAAAAAGAGTACAAATCTGTCACGACCCAATTCCCGGGCCATGACCGGCGCAAAGACCCAATGAGCATAGCTCACTAAGCCCAAGCAAGCCTATTCCCAGTGACTTTATTCCATTTATGCTCATGTGAAGCATCCACATGTAATGCACTCAGTGTGCATACAAAGCCAATTAACAATGGCATATCTAATCATACATACACACACACACCTTTCCCCGAGTGTGAACACAACCAAATCACAATGGCATTATCAATCACAATATACATGCACTATTCTAGTCATGTATTTAGCAATTTACATTGCATACATACATTTACATTATTGAGAGTATTTACAATACAAAAAGACTCAAGACTTCTAGCGGAGACATTTACAATAAAAAGAATCACTATCGAATACCAGACACATACCCAGGAGATGCTCTACGGGGACTCCTCAATCTACGGTCCAACAGTCTCCTGATCTGAAAACATGAATTTTATAAAACGTGAGTACGAAACTCAGTGAGTGAATATTAGAAGAGAACAAGCAATCCCAATCAGGAAATTTGACAATCATGATGCACCAGTTGAAAACGAGACAATTTTTCTTTCTAACTAATATTTAACCCTTTTCACTTACCTTGAGATTTATTTATTTATTTATTTTTGCTAAATACAATTATCGCTGCAGCGAGAAGGCGTTCTTGCTGCAATGTAGCGAAATCATAACCTGTCGCTGTACGAGGGTTTCGCTCATCCGTACGAGGGTTTCGTGTAAAACCCATTTTTTTCTCAATTTAAGGCAATTCGCATACCATACAATCACATATATACATAAGACATGAGCAATCATATATATATACACAAAGACATTTATCTGAGTACTTGCAGGCGTTACGTATCGTTGTCCCTACAAGCCCCTAGACAGCGAATCACGCTTCACCAAAGTTCGACGGTGATAATTTTCAAAAATTGTGGGCGTTACGTATCGCCGTCCCCACTTTGCTCAATTTTGAAACTTTTAGGAAATTGTGGGCATTACGTATCGCCGAAATTGTGAGCGTTACGTATCGCCGTCCCCACTTTATTCAACTCAAATTTCTAGGAGATTGTGAGCGCTACGTATCGCCGTCCCCATTTTGCATTCCATTACATAGATTTCACATAATTTATTAACAATACATGTAAGCACCATATAAAGGTACACAGATGCATCGCAATCATATAGATGAGCAATATTCAACACAATAAAATTTCACATCAATAAAATAATATTTCACAAAAAGCTTGTTCCCATGGTGCTCATTTCTTTTAAAGAAGATTGAATAAAATCATTCAAGCATTTTATTCAATAAGTTCATATTTTTCAAAACCATTTTTGAGATGCAAATTCACTCACAGGTTTTCTAGGAGTCGAATTCGAGCACTTCGACTGCTAATCCTCGGGTGCGATTTTCTTGCCTTTATCCGAGGGCTCACTACCTTGACAAATAGCACAATAATTTAATTACTATAATGGTGTTAATTAGGTATAAAATTAACCTAATTTCTATACGGATGTATAGAATACTCGGTCAATCGCTTAAACGCGGTGTTGACCTAATTTGGCCAATTACCCGATAAATTGGCCAATGCGTCCGATTTGATTCCAAATTGCAACATTCTTTTTCTAATACCTTAATTCACCACATACCATTTAAATAGTGCCAATTTCAGCATTTAAACTTTTTCATTTCTTCATGGAAAATTCGGCCATTACAGTGCATTGGCACTGTAATTTTTCCTACTAAAGGTTTTTCACTTTAAATTGTCATTTCTAATTTATTTCATTTGAAATGAAATCATTTCATTTTCCAATTTCAGCCTATGATATTCAGTCTTGCAAAATTTATGGGGAAATCAAATTTTTTTCTTACGGTTTTGCTTATTAACATAATAACCTATCTCTAAACACTAACATAGTTTAAATTCAACTTATTCTAACATCAAATCCTTATTCATACCCATTTTTCAGAATTCAATTCCTCATGATATCTTAGTATTTAACCATGGAAATCAAGAACAAAAGCATAGGTATTGTAGATCATAAGCCAAAGTGAAGAATTATTACCTTTTTCACTTGATTTTCCTTGAAAATCACATTTTGTCTTGAATTTCCACCTAGGTTTTATGGTTTTTCCCTTTGTTCTTCTTTCCTTCCCCTTAATTCTGGTGTGTGCCAAATTTAAAGAGAGAACATGAGTGTCAATGGCTGATTTTTAGGCTTAAATAATAAAATAAACAAGTATGCCACGTGGCATAATGCCATTGGCCCGTTTTTCTTACTTTTTGACTTTTTCTTTCATTTCTTTTCCACCACTTGATTATTCTAAATCATGATATGATCAAAAGATGATCATGGCTGGAAAAATACGATTTTACCCTCGAGATGGCAAAATTATGATTTTACCCCTATACTCCGAAATATCCCGGAATTATATTATTTTCACTGTCCAACCTCAAATAACACTAATATTAATCCATATTAACCAAATGGGATAAAATCCTTTCAAAAAAATTCCCGTTTAGTACTCCGGTGGTAAAATTATCATTTTGCCCTTGTGCTCCAAAAACATCGAGAATCACAATTTTACATTGCTAAACATCATTTTATAATCCAATAATCATAACTATATTTCATAAAATTATTTTTGGTCCAATATGATCAAATCTTGGTTAAAAATCTCTATTTTATCATCAAATGAAAAAATGACCGTTTCATCCCTAATCGGTCAATTTTTTCGATTGACTCCAAACTGGACCTTGAACTCCAAATCACTATTCTGAGCTATTCTGAGCTATTCTGTGGGTTTCAGAATTTTGAAATTCCTCTTAGAATTTCTATTAAACTAATTTAAAGCTCAATTTAACTTAATTGTACCGCTAGGTACAATACCGGCTTTTAACAACTTGGACAGGGTCTCACAAAATCTCACAGAAATTTGTCTCTCATTGTTGTGGTCTCTCTGTGTTGATTCAAACAAAAGTAAAAACTAGTGAACATGAGTTTAACTTAAAAAAGGTTGTTGTAATAAAGTTTTGCATGATAAATGTATAATTATAACCTACCTAAGAAAGCAGGTACAATTAGTCTGTCATTTAAATACTTAAAAATAGCTTAAGCAAGTGAATGAAACAATAGTGAATTATGCAGTGGAAAAAAATTTTTAATTAGGAAACATTGCGAGCAATTGGGTTAAATTTAATACATTACACATAGAGCACATAAGTATGTGTAATATCATGTGATTATTGATCAATTGTTATATTCAAAACTAATATAAATAAAATAAAAATAAATATAAATATTGTTATGTAGTTGTACGAAGATATTGTGCCAAACTTGAATCTAAATTTTCAAAAATTTCTTTGTAAACTATATTTTTTGTTTATGTAGTAGGGGAACCATCTTTATTTGTGACTAAAATTTTCAATCCACTTTGAGATGTTACTCTCGATAAAGCTGCATATAATTGATTATGTGTGAAGACAGGTTTTAGGTAAATATAAACTAAGTTTGTTAAGGGTTTAGCCTTGACTTTTATTGATAGTCATACTATAAAATAACCTAACAAGGAACTTTTTTTTTATGAATACAAATAGTCATTTATGATGTTTGATCGTTAATACTATTCAAGTTATGAAAAATCGAATATTTGTTTCAATGTTAGAAATGGTCTTGCCTACAAATATTAAGAGTTAATTGTATGATTATAAATTTGGTTTTTTTGCACAGGCTAGAATTTTGATTTAGACTTCTTAATAACGTAATGATAGCACCCACTTTTAAATGTAAAGCTTAATCTGGTAGGCTAAGAAATTTTGGAGAGTTCAAGAACTCAATTGAATAAAGTAATTGGTGATTTGATATACTATCTAATGCTTTTGAAATTGAGTCATTACTATAATATGTTTTTGTAATACTTGGTACTAAATCAAGTGCATATGCATTTATTAAATCACCTATTTTGCTATAAGGTGTCACTATAGCTTTTTGTCTAAGGTATACTAGATCTATATAGTAATTCTCAAAGTTATCATGAATTGCAAAAATTATATATTCTATTGGATTTTTTTTTTTAGTGGTACTAATAAGTCATTTAGTAGTATTATGTAATTTGAGTCACTTTCATTTTCAACTATAGATAATTCTAAGTTTCCATCACCTACATTTAATAACCATTGTGCAAATGTTTCGATTTTTTTATTGTTCATCAAGGTCATCCTTCTATAATCGCATATTAGTTTTCAAACAAAAAACCTTGTGTTTATACTATAATAATGATTGATTTATTGTAGCATTGATGGTATATTTTTTTAGTCCAGACTTAATCACAAGTAGAATTTTTCGAAAATCTCTTCCTAGTAAAACCATTTTCCCTTCAAAGATTTGCCAATTGTTTTTGGGTAATCATTGTCGACAATATCTCTTAAACTCATGTCTAATGCTTGAAAATAATATTTATGTATCATAGATGCTTCATCCTATACTATCAAACTACATGCTTGGACTAATCTTGCAAGTTGTGTCCTTTTTTTTTTCTAACATGTGGAGTATTCATTAATATTGAGTGATATTTTAAATCTTAAGTGAGTATCCTGCCACTTAGTAATAACAAAGATGCAGTTCCAGATGAAGCTAAGGCTAGGACTATTTTTCTTATTAATTGTATTCTTGATATGATTATATTCCATAAATAAATTTTTCCTTTCCCTCCATATCCATATACAAAACCATTTGTCCTTCATTGTTCTCAATTGATTGTTTAACATATTGATAAATTTTGTATTTGTTCAAGATTTAAATTTAAAAGCAATTTTAAGTGTACTTGTTAGAGATCCACTAAATTGTAATTCATTTCGTGTATTAACCTAGTTTGTCCATAATGTATATTTTGTTGGCTAGGCATAGGTAATTTAAATTCGAATAAAGAGCTACAATTCTTGCTGAAAATATCTTCCAAAGAAATTAAAACATAATTTTTAAGATCATTTTCTAGAATAGTATACTGTAAGACTCCAAATGCATGTTTTAATCTATATTCAATATCTTTGAAAAATAATGTCCAATTATTTTCCAAAAGGTTTACTAGATTTGCCACTTGATCAAACATGGCAATCGTTACAAATCTTTGTCTTAATTGTTCACTTGAAGCCCATTGTGAAGCTTAAACTAATGCATCATCCTATGTTGTTGACTTTACACATGCAAGTGCATGTGTCACACAAGTAATACAGAGGTAAATAAGTATTTATTAATGTAGAAGTCTCAATAACAATTTACTAGAAAGTGGTGAATTGGTATTTATAAAAATTTTTTTAAAAGTCTATTTATCAAAATCAAATCTTTTTCACCCCAATATGTTGTCTAACACAAAAAACAAATTTCCAACAATAAATCACTAAGTATAAAAATAATGAATCCAGCAAAAATATTTTTCTAAGAGAAAAATAATAAATAAATATAAATTTATTTTTAGGGCAAGTATAAACAATAAATAATAATGTGAAAACTAAAAAGGGAAACAAATAGTGGTTCAACTTTTTATATGCCTACATCCATGTGAGACCCTGTTAGGCTCGATTAAAAGACAGTATTGTACCGAGTAGTACAACTAAGTTAAATCGAGCCTTGAACTAGTTTAAATAGAAATTCTAAGAGGAATTTCAAAATTCTGAGACCTACAGAATAGCTCAGAATAGTGATTCAGAGTTCAAGGTCCAATTTGGAGTCAATCGGGAAAATTGACCGGTTAGGGACAAAACGGTCATTTTCTCGTTTGTTGATTTATGGAGATTTTTAACCAAGATTTGATCACATTGGACTAAAAATAATTATATGACATACAGTTATGATTATGGGATCATAAAATGATGTTTAGTAGTGTAAAAATGGTGATTCTCGGTGTTTTTGGAGCACAAGGGTAAAATGGTAATTTTACCACCAGAGGATTAAACGGGAATTTTTTTGAAAGGATTTTGTCCCATTTGGTTAATATGGATTAATATTAGTGTTATTTGAGGTTGGACAGTGAAAATAATGAAATTTCGATACATTTCGGAGTGTAGGGGCAAAAACGTAATTTTACCATTTTCGGGGGCAAAATCGTAATTTTCCACTACTAGGATAATTTTTCCAGCCATGATCATCCTTGGATCAGATTTGGACTTGACTAATCAAGTGGTGGAAAACAAATGGAAGAAAAAGTCAAAAAAAAGATTAAAACGGGCCAATGGCGTGATGCCACGTGGCAAAGTTGTTTATTTTATTATAAAGGCCATAAAAATCAGCCTTAGCCCTCATTTTCTCTCTTAAAAGTCGGCACCCACCAGAATTGAAGGGAAGAAAAGATGAACAAAGGGGAAAACCATAAAACCTAGACAAAAATCCATAGATTTCAAGTGTTTTTCAAGATTCAAGCAAAATAAAGGTAACTTTTCTTTAGATTTACTCTAACCCTAGCTTACCTATGCTTTTGTTCTTGAATTCTATGGTTAAATATTGAGATATCATGATGGAATGAATTCTGAAAAATGGGTATGAATATGGATTTGATGTTGGATTGGATTGAATTTAGACTATGTTAGTGTTTAAAGGTAGTTAAGCATGATTATGACCAAAAGTGTAAGAAAGAAATTGATTGTCATGGCTATTCTTCATTAGGCCGAACCTAGTGTGTAGAGAATGCATGAGGAATTGTTTCATTTCAAATGAAATGGTTCCATTTGAAATGAAATAAATTAGAAAATGACAAATTCAAGTGAAAAATGTAGTAGAAAAATTTTCAGTGCTAATGCACTGTATTGGCCGAATTTTTCCATAAAGAAATGGAAAAGGTTGGATGCTGAAATTGGTATTAATTAAATGGTTTGTGGTGAATTAAGGTATTAGAAAAAGAATGGATCAATTTGGAATCAAATTGGACATAATAGTCGATTAATCGGGTAATCGGTCGAAATTAGGCAATACCGCGTTAAAGCGATAATCGGACGCATTTTTGCCTTTGCGTATCATGTGTTAGCAATTTAAATTAGTTTATATTAGTTTGGGGGCAATATAGTAAATTTTTTAATTTTATTCTGTGTTAAGGTGGTGAGAAGTCCGAGAAAGGCAGGGGAATCGTGATTGAGGATTTTTAATCCGAGAGCATCCGGAATCCGGATTTGTGAGACGGTGAGTGAATTTGCATTTCAAATTATTTGGGGAATGCACATTGTATTGAAATAGATGATCAAATGATTTATTCAAAGTTTTTTTAAAATACGTGCCGGGAACAAGCCCTTGATAAAAATGATTTTATGTGATAAAATTATGTGTTATGCATGAAGGCATGAAATTATGTGTTATGCATGAAGGCATAAAATTATGTGTTATGCATGAAGGCATGAAATATTATTTTATTACGGTGAAATTAAATTGTGCTAAGTATGTACATTGTTATGATGTTTATATGTATTGTTAAGAAGTGTTGTGAAATTATTACCACCGTGCACGTGTGAAGAGGAAAATGCACATGTCTATAATGGTGTGTAAAGAGGGATGCTGAGTGATACCCCTCACCGAGAAATTCTCGCCCGAAAAATTGGAAGGGATGCTGAGTGATACCCCTTACCAATTGATTTCTGCCCATGCAATTGGAAGGGATGCTGAGTGATACCCCTTACCAATTGATTGTTGCCCATGAGCTTGGGAAGGGATGCTGAGTGATACCCCTTACCAAGTGATGCTCGCCCAGGTACTTGGCGGCAAAGCTGAGTGATACTGCTTGCCAAGTTCCCTAATAAATGTTTTTCCACTAAGGATAGTGAATATTAGCAGTGTATACGGTTGCTTATGTATTTGTGAATATATGTGTGATTGTATGGTCTGTGAATTGTTTTAAATTGTGTAAAAAGGGTTTAGTACGAAACCCTCGTACGATTAAGCGAAACCCTCGTGCAGCGAAGGGTTTGATTTCGATTTGCTGCAGTAGAAATTTCGCTGCAGAGACAATTGTTGATTTTGCTATCTAGCTAGAATAAATCCCAGGGTAAGTGGAAATGGTTTAAATATTAGTTAGATCAAAAACTGTCTCGTTTTTAACCAGTGCATCATGGTTATCAAATGTCCTGGCTAATATTGCTTGTTCCCTTCTAATATTCACTCACTGAGTTTTGTACTCACCGTTTTCAAAAATTCATGTTTTCAGATCAAGAGATTGTAGATTCCTAGAACGTGAGATCACTGTAGCTCATCTCCTGGTAGGTGTCCGGCATTCAATAGTTGCCCGTTTTTATTGTAATGTCTCCGCTGGAAGTCATGGGTTTTTGTATGATGGTTATGTACATGAAATGTACACTGTCAAAATTTATATTTGACTGGTATGAATGTAAATGTGTAAGCAATGTAAATTGCTAAATACATGACTGGAATAGTGCATGTATATTGTGATTGATAATGCTATTGTGATTTGGCTGTGTTCACACCCGAGAAAAAAAAGTGTGTGTGCGTGTATGTATGATCGAATATGCCATTGTTAATTGGCATTGTATCGCACTGAGTGCATTACGTGTGGATGCCTCACACGAGCATGTATGGAATAAAGTAAGTGAAAATAGGCTTGCTTGGGCTTAGTGAGCTAAGCTCATTGGGTCCTTGCGCCGGTCATAGCCTGGGAATTGGGTCGTGACAATCCACTTCTTTAGTAATATTCAATCTACTATCAATGATTCTTACTTTTTATCGAGAAATGATAACTCTTACACAATCCACAAAGGGATTCTAACTTTTTCATAGGATTAAGTGGTAACCCTTACAACGGCTTTTTATGAGATCAAGCGATAACCCACACAATGTGCAAAAGATTCTTGCTTTTTAAATTAGAAGTTATAACCCTTACAAGATAGCTTTTTAAGGTTAAGCTATAACCTTTAAAAGAGGTGTGTACAAAAGAATAATAACAAGGATTTTCCTCATAAAGGCTGGATGCTAGAGATTTTAGCTTAGGTTAGTGAAAGAAGAAATTTCAGCTAGAGTAGAGCAAGGATTCAACTTTGAAAGCTTGATGGAACACTAAAAAAATGTTAGAGAGTGAAAATGAGCTTCTGAGTAGTGTTTATAGGGTTCGAAGCTTTGGTTCATGTATTCTCTACCTTAAAATAACTTAAATGTGTATATTTATAGCTAAGAAAAAATTTGAAGCTGTTAGACACAAGTTTGGATCAAATCTAACCGTTGCTAAAGCATGAGGGTCAACTATAACGCTTCTATGGTTGACTATGTTCTTCAAATTTCTCAATTAGGGTTTCCATAGTCGACTATAAAATTTCTCTAGTTGATCCACTTTTTGAGAACATGTGTTTTGAAATTTTGGTTTTCTATAGTCAACTAACACTCACTCAGGGTCAACTATGGTTGTGTGATCTTGACTTTTTCTAACTTTTGACTTGTCAAGGTCAACTATACCTTCTTTATAGTCAACTATGGCTATGTAGAGTTGACTTCTTCATGCTTTTGACTCATCAGGGTTGATTATATATGTCTATTAAAAACTTGATTTTTTTTATCTTTCTAGAATAAGGTTGACTACGAACACTTTAAGGTTGACTATAACTTCATAATCATCAAGTTTTGCACTCTTTCAGCTTTCAAATAAACTTGAGCTTCATTAAGATGAATTCTTAACTTGTATCTTGAGGTTTCCTCAATCTTTTGGTGTTTTTCTCCAGCTACTTTCTCATTACCTTGTATTTATATTCAAATAAACATTTCAAGGCATGTTTGCTCTTGATTTCTTAACTGAAAATGCTTTGTTTGAAAGCTTGTAAGATGTTTTCTATGGGTACATGGCTTTTTAAACAACTTTATAACCTTAAGGGACTAAAAATGTAATTGAGATAATTTCAAATGCTTAACATTAAGCTCAAGAAGACATGTGATTTTTGTCAAATCAAAACATGATGTAGCTCAAGTCTAATAGTATCATATCCCATGAGGAATTGTAACTAAAATTTTCTAATTACTAAAATTAAGACACCTTAGTGTTATTCAAGTAGCCAAGTTTTTGAAAATTAATTAAAGACAAAATTTACTTAACAACACTAGTTTAATAAATGGAAGCTAAAATTAATAAAAAAACAATGGACTAAGAGTCTAGGATTATGGTTATATTCAACATTTCATTTGGACTAATATTTCTTTTAATTCTTAAATCATTTGGTGGTGCTGTTAGTCTAGAATCCAAATTTATGTACAAGTCTCTATCGAGATGTTCCCATAAATACCTAACCTAATTGGGTCACTATATATCTATAGGAATCAATTAAGTTCAGTTTATTAAGCATATGTTCTAATTTGATTACATGTGGTATTTAGGCGTATATCTATTCTAATTGCTAATCAATTCACTCAATTACCAAGTGAAATGGGCACACACTATTCAAACCATGGTCTAAACTAAACTAACTTATCAAGTCTCATTTAGATACCCATATCCATTCAATTATTGATCAAGCAACCAAAGGCAATAAGCTTAGATTTGAATAAACATCACACCACTTGTTAATATTAAGCAAAGGAGAAACATAGTATCCAAATTACACATTGAAATCTACTATAATTCTAGAAAAATTAATTTAGCTCATAATATCCATAGAAAACTGTTGTTTATTTTTCTACTCATGCAAGTGTACGTATTGCAAAAATAATATATTGATTAGTAGAGTGTCGATCTCACAGAGAATTGAATTAATCCTTATAGTTAACTACTAAATTAATGCACCTTAATTTTATCTAAACAATTAAAATTAAAAAAAATTTAAATTAATAAACTAAAAACAAAAACTAATTTAAAATCTATTAGCAAATTTTCTTTGTTAAATTTTAGTGACTACTAGACCTAAGATTATGATATCCCTCAATACTTCATTTGATTATTGTCTCTCTCTCTTAACTTAGTTTAATGGATTAAGTTGCTAACCTAGAGTCCTAAATTATTTTATAAGTCTCTATCGAGTTTCTTATAAAAATACTTCTCCCAATTAATTTACCATATGTCTATACAAATTATACTGAAGAAAGATTCATTAAGTTTGTACTCTAATTTTGACTATGTATGGCTAATAGGTGTATGCCTACCCTATATGCAAATCAAACCACCTAATCAACTAAGTGCATTTGATCTTACGCTATTTTATTCAAGGTTTACCTAAATCTCCTTTGTCAAGGTTTAACTTAGGTTTCCAATTTAATCTAATTGGTGGCTAGTCAACTAGAAGCATTAAGAACAGAATAAAATAAACAACTTAAATCTATCAACATAAGTAAAAGAGAGATAAATAATTCAGATTTATATATTGAGTTCAATCATTATTTTAGATAAAAAATTTAGCTCCCCATCAAGTCATACATCATCATTGAATAAAATTTAAATATTCAAATTAACCCAAGAAAAATAAGAAAATAACAAAAAGATAGAAAAACCCAAGAATTGTATTCTTGATCTTCAAATCTCCTTGAATTCGGGAAATTATTCTTAGCTTCAATGACTATGTGGCTTGACTCTTAGTTATTAATCTGGTATTTTTTTTTTTTTTTGTTGTCTCTCAAGTCCTCTGAAAGGTTGTTTTTATAGGCTTTGAAGTTAGGCCAAGTTGGGTGGAGAAAGAAGTCAATTCCAATCAGACTATGTGAGTTGCAGTCTTGCCCAATTAATTAATAGAAATCGTAATTGCTATAAGATTACTACAGTACATCAAATTTGACAAGATTTTTGACCATCTTTCAAGCCAAACTGAGTAAAGTTGTAAACATGAAAGTTGTATATTTTTCTCTTAGCTTTTCAATGGTCTAAGAATCGCTTCATTTGGAGCTTTGTAGAGAAAGTTATGGCTAAATACCAAAACATATGTAGTGAAAATTTGTATCTTGAAATTGCTCTCATTCTTCCATTAAAATTCTTTTTTTATCAAACACCTACAAAAACACAAATAAATCAGTAACAACCTATCTTAACCATATTTACACCAAATTAAGCATAAAATTAATTATGATTATATTGACTCACCTAAAATAATTAATTTAAAATAATTAAATAAAACCTACTAATTTTTATGTATTACTACAAGAACTAAGCTAAATTATTATCAAAATTAAGTTCAAATAACTCTATATCATAGAGTTATCAAAAACATCATCCACAAGAAATAAACCATTAATATAGGCAAAGCAAGTGAGAGAAGAACAAATCTAGAGAGAGAAATGAATTTTTATAGCTTTTGAAGCTTTGATCTTGCTTGCTTTCTCCTCTTTTCTTATTTTGTTTTTGGTTCTTTTTCCTCTGAAAAGATGCACTGACTAGACCTTTTTCTTAGCTCAAAAAGTTTTATTTATACTCTCTTTAAAAGCCCTAAAATAAAAAAAACATAAGTTATAGATTTTTAAGTCACATGTTGGTGCCTAGATGTCGAGCTCTTTGGAATTTGTATGTGGGCATCCTGGCACCATGGCACTAGGTGGTTGGCACTATGACGCCAGTTTCTTCATGTTAACACTATGTAGAATCTGTTGTAGTGTCTTCACTTGCAACACGATTTTCCTTTACTTCGAGGTTGAATTGGACAAAGCAAAAAACACAAAAGTTGTAGCTCTACCTCTTATGTTTTCAACAGTCTAAGAATCAAGTCAATTGTAATTTTGGAGTGAAAGTTATGCTCAAAATATCACAATATGTTTAGTAAGAGTCTGCACTTAACCTACTTGCACGATTCATTGTTGCTTAAGCCTTTTTCATCTATGGACCTTCAATAACAAAGAACTAATTAATAGTAGATAAAATTAGGCATTTTAACATGCAAATGAAATAAAATAACTAAAGTTAAATTCACTCAACATGCTTTTATTAACTTAAGAAAAACAACTTTAAACCACACAAAAAACTCGAGAACTTAGCCATTTAAGTACCCAAAATGTGACAAGATAACTCTATGTGATAGAATTATAACACCTCCAAACTTAGTATTTTGCTAGTTCTTGAGCGAAACTTAAAACAAAAGGAAATAACATAAACTAAAGAAAACATCTAACTAAAAGTTTGGACCAAGTCAATGATCACCTTTAAATTCCTCATAAGTCATCTCATTTTCTTGACTTGAAGCAAAACATAAATATTATTCAAGTTCACATTTCAGTTCAAATGTAAGTTCATTCTTGAATGGATTCCCACATGTGTGTGCAATCTCTTATAATAAACATCATGCTATTCAGATAAATTTATGCTCATGCAAAATTTAAATTAATCTAGAGTTTCATATGTTTGCTTTTCATCTCTTTCTCCACTAATGCAAACTAACATTTAATCAAGGATCCTTAGGACTTTATTCAACTTATAACATATGGCTAGGGTCAAGGTAGGATATGGGATAATATGTGGCTCAAATCACCCTAAGTACATAGTTATTCTAGAGCTTTATTTTTCTTCACCAAGTATACCATTTTTCATCAAATGTTTCTTTTGCTCAACACTTCATTCTTTTTTTTTTTTTTTTGTCTCTTGTTCTTTTTATTTTTCTCACTATCACACTCACAAACTTCTTTTTTTTATTGGGTAGAACACAATCATGTTTTTGAGTTTTTAATCACTTTTCATCTTTACTACCTTTTTCACTATTTAGCTCATTACACTTCCTAAATTCTTTTGCACTTAGGAGTGAGGGATGCAAAAATTGAAACTTTTTATGTAAGGGTCTAGGCTAATAATTAAGTGATTAAACAAAGAAAATGTTACATTAGGCTTAAAGGGATATTCTAGGGATAAATATATAGCAAGGTGGCTCAAAAGGCTTAATTGGTCTAAAGATGGCCTAAGTCATTTCCTTAACTAAGTATAGCTTAGGATTTTGCCTCGAGAGGAACTCAAACAAATTCTAGAACTCAAGACAGTATTCGAAAATTTACATTCACATAAAATTTCTCTAAATGTACATAATAATTCAAAGCAAGAGATATAGTGCTCAAGTTGTGAAAAATCTTGTTCTACAATGATGTTTAACATAAGAGATCAACATAATACTCTAATAATATTCGCATTTACTAAGAGCAAAAGATAACAAGATAACTAATTTTCATCATTAGATAGGTGAATCAAAGAAATTGGCACAACAACTCTAGTTCAAAATCTCAAAATATGCAAAAAATTAATTTATGAAAAACTTGACTAAACTTAAAGTTTAAAAACATAAATGCAAACAGAAGAAAACAAAGCTTAAAAACTAAAAAGTTACCCTCTAAATATAGAATTAAAATTGTCTGTAATGTTAAAAAAGTAAAGAAAAAAAGTGAAGAATACTCCATTGGATAGTGGAGATCCTCTAATCTTCCTTTCCATCCTCATTATATCCAAAGTTGTTGGGAGAATATGTTAAAGTGACAAAAATCTAAATAAGAAAAAGAACAAAAACAGATTAATGGAAAAATTTGAGAATAAACTTCAAGGAAAAAGAGTAAGAGTTTCCGAACCTTGGATTACCTCCCAAGAAGTGTCTTTATAGTCACTAACTTGACTATGGCACCTCTTTTTTGCACTTCTTCATCCACAGAATAAGGCTTAAGGCTTAGTGCATTAACCATGAATGTGTTAGTATCCTTACTATCAATCTTTATTATACCACAAAGATAAACCTTTACTATACTAAAAAGACCCAACCATCTTGCCTTTCGTTTCCATGGAAAAAGCTTGAAGCATGAATTAGAGAGTAACACTTTCTATCCAACCTCAAAGTCAAGACAACTAGGAAGTGGTGGAAGATGCTTTTCGTACGACTACTTAGTTCTGATATGTGGAAGTGGTGGCTTTAACTGAAAGGTTGGTGCTTGCTCACTTCTTGGTGGAGAAATAGGCTTACCTTTCCCCTTATCAAGTCAATCCACTCTATAGTAACTATTTGTAGAGGCATGATGCTTAATTGCATTGAAAATATTAAACTCAACTACCTTTTCTCCAGCTTTAAAAGTTATCTTACCTTCCTTCACATTAATGACTGCGCCTATAGTAACCAAGAATGGTTGTCCCAAGATTAGAGGAATTTTCACATCATCTTCCATCTCAAGCACAATGAAGTCCACTAGAATGTAAGGATGCCCAACTTTAAACAACACATCCTCTATAATCTCAATAAGGTATTTGATTGTTCTGTCTGTTAATTACAAGGAAACTGTAGTCGGTTGTATCTCTTTAAGTCCAAGTTTCCTTGCAATAGACATAAGCATAATTGAAACATTAGCATCCAAATCAAACAAAGATTTAGAAAATTTAAAACTGACAATGGTACAAGAGATAGAAAAACCCCTTGGATCCTTAAGCTTTGGTGGAAGTTTATTTTGGATTATAACACTGCATTCCTTAGTAAGTACAATTGTCTTAAAATCTTCCAATTTCTTCTTCTAAATCAAGATGTCTTTTAGGAACTAGACATAGCTTGGCATTTATTCCAAAGCTTTATTAAAAGGGATATTAATTTAGAGATTTTTGAATATCTTGAGAAACTTTTGGAAATGCTTATCAAGTTTCTACTTTTAAAATCATTGAGGAAAGGGTGGCGGTGGTGGGGTGGACTTAGCCTTTTTTCGTTGAGCTTGTGCATTAAAATTCTCAACCAGTATTTCCTTTTCAATAGACTTACCTGGTGAATTTGCTTGCTTACTTATTACCTTATACTCCTTTGCCACTCTTAAGGATGATTGTATTACAATGCTCCTTACCTTTTTTTCTGGGATTCGATTTAGTGTCACTTGCTAAAGTTCCTTAAGAACCCAAAAGAAAAAGGAAGATTCTCTTGCTCTACACGACACCAGTTTCTATAAACACTTAGAGTTCAATAGCTGCATCATAGCCTACAAGTCAACCACTGAGCTCAACTTACTCTACTATTTACATAAAAACCCATGTAACCAAACTAAACTTGATAATTACCACAATGATCTTCCATATATGCTAACTAAAAGTTTATTAAATGTTTTCAATTTTATGGAAGCCAAACTTAGTAGACGACATTCCACAGCAAGCAAGATGAGCACATTGATTTGTCAAGCACTATAAAGAAAACCAATAACAAAATCCTACACCTTTCCCATTTTTTTATATTTTTTCATAAACACAATAACAAGAAATGATTATCTGTACCCTAAGAAGAATAGTAAGAATCTGTTGTTTCTAAACACAAACTAGGAAACTCAAAACACAACAATTAATTTACTAGCAATACAGTTTTAAATACACACTCAAAATAAAAATATAAATAATAGAAGTGCCAAACAATAACCTTCGAATGCAAAACCATTGTTAAACACAAACCAGCAAACTTAAAACACAACAAAACTAATTTTCTCACGGTTCTATTTCAAATACACAGCCAAAATGAAAATGTATAAACAATAAAAGTGTGAAAGAATGAAATTTGAAAGCAAAACCATTGCAAGCTGAACAAAAAAAAAAAAACAAAGAACTTTGGAAAACATGAAAAAAACACGAAGAACAGAGCAAAGAAAGCAAGGTCAAACAACTAAAAGAAAAAAATGATGGAAGAAAGTTTTGGAAAAGAAAAAAAAATCTATCACCCAAATCAATAATGCTGAGGGACAAAATGAATGAAAAACCTAGAGAAAATAGCATTGCATCGAGTGGCCAAGAAAAAATAAAACACCCATTTCAACCACACACATATCAAACCATACAAAGAAACCAATTAAATCCACTTCTCGATGAGCTAAACCATTAAACATACTATGGCCATAAAAAAAATACTTCTAAAAATACCCATGTGGACTAAAACCATTGGACACACATAGGCCAAAAATTGGAAACCCAAGGCAGACTTACGTGTTTTTTTCCCAAGATAACGTTTGGCATTGTTTTCCTTCCAAATGCAAAAAAAAAAAAAAAAAACACACTAACCAAATTTGTCCATGTGGAACCCATTGTCTGACCTAAAGACACTACTAAGGTTGGAAGCTTTTTCTTTCCCAAGACAAGGTCTTGCATTTTTTTATCTCTCCAAATGCAAAAGAAAGACGCCAACCAAATTTTCACATGTCAGCCAAAAACGTCCAAGACATGACACCCAAAAAGGTAAAAAATGTGGGCAAGCTTGGAAGCTTTATTAAGGCTTCCTTTTACTTATAGGTAGATAAGGATGATAATGATAAAACCATATGTATGATGTTGGCTAATATGATTCTAAAGCCTTGAAGAAAGAGACAATGGCAAAAGCATTTCCCATTATTGTGGCAAAATGGTCATTGGAAACAGAACTACAAGTTTACTTGGTAAGCTTGGAGGAGAATAAGTTTATTAAAACCTCGACTTCAAAACTATTTATGATTGAGTTAAACCTTTCTACTATTGCTTGAATATCTTTGTATTCGATACTAGATATAGTTTTTACTTGTGTAACAACATGAAAGAACTAAATAATAGTGGAAAATTGGTAAAAGTTGAAATTGTCGTACAAGTCAAAAATGGGATAGAGGTTGCAATGTTAGTTGTAAGGACTTGTCATTTACCTTTATCTTTGAGTTTAATCTGGGAACTTAAAGAATATTATAATGTTTTAGCATTTTCAAGACACATTATTTTGATTTCATATTTAGTAGTAATGATTATTTTAAATTTTAGATAAAAGGTAATTGTTGTTCTTTTTTACTTAGATAATGTATTTTATAGTAATGTGAACTATGCAAATAGTATTATATGTTCTTGAACTAGAAAGAACAATACTCAATATAAATGTAAATAAATTGAAATTGGATGGTCCAAATCAAAATAAGAAGAGAATCACAAAGATATAAAAAAGGATACTTAAATCCTTTTGATTGTAATTAATACGAAACTTGTGAATATTTTCTCTTTAGAAAAATGACCAAATCACCTTTAAAATGAAAATGTGCTAGAAGAGGATACTTCTATTTGATCACTTTTATTGATGACCATTCTAGTTATAGTTATGTATACTTGATAAGAATTTCTCAGTGTTTAATTAGATCGAGGTGGAGAATATCTTAGCTAAAAGTTTATTGACTATCTTAAAGAAAATGCAATTCTTTCTCAATGGATTCCTCCATAAACACCAACAACACAACAACATTTAAGAGAGAAGAAATCGAACCTTATTGGACATGTTTTGATCCAGATGAGAAAGGTAGACCTTCCTACTTTGTTTTAGGGATATGCACTTGAAACTACCACGAACCTTCTAAATAAAGTTCCAACCAAATCAATGAACAATATCCCATATAAGATATGGAAAGTCGAGAGGCCAAATTTATTCCACTTGAAGATTTAGAGATGCATTGGTTATGTGAAGCATGCACAATCTAACAAGCTTAGAGCTAGAGAAGTAAAATGCATGTCTATGGGATACCCAAAAGAATCTTTTGGATATAACTTTTATAACCCTATTGAGTAAAAGGTTCAAGAATCTCAAATTCCACAAGAACTTGGGCCCATGATTTGAGCATCATATGCGCAACTAAAGTTCAACGTGCATAAGAACTTTGACAATTTATTAAGATACGCTAAGCTCTAAAAAGATATGGATTTGTCATTAACAAGGATTTATTGCCCATTGATCATAAACCTCCCACTTACGAGGATGCAAGTTGGACATTGATTTTGAAAAATAACTTAAGGCCGTAAATCCAAAGTGGATGCAAACCAAAGATGATCTTACTTGAAGGAAAAGTTATAAATTCTTGCTATGTTTCGTCAATTGTTTAAATGGCTTTTCCTAATATAGAGAGTTTGTGGTTTGCGACACAACAATACCTTGAAAAAGAGGTGAGCATATCACCCTTAGCCAAAAAGGACACAGGGTAAAGCTAAAATTTTCCTGCAAAGCCACCGAACCACAAAAATCATAGATCTCAACTTGTTTTTTCTCCTGGATTAAATATTGTCAAACAACTATCCCTGCCAACATGAAATACTACCTTTAAAATCAAACATCCAATCCTGTGATCACAGCTAATTCTGTCTAATGCCGCAAACACAAACATCCCACATAAGCTGTAGCTGTATCTCGAAAATCAGCTTTTGGCTTTTGCTACTCAAAGATTTCAGAGGAATGAATCAACTTCCACTGCTGCAGAAATACCTACATTTTCAGGGGCTGCAGATTTTCAAGCTGAAAGCATGTCAAGTCACTAACGTAACAGGATTATCATATGCTTTCTCTGAACCGGATGCATCTAAGAATCAAAGCCATGTATATAACTGGCATAATTCGCATAAGAGGATAGCAAAATGAGGCACGTACGTCACACATTTTGCCTATCAAATCAAACAGAGAATCACAACTCTGGAGTCTTAGACCATATATCTTTCAATTTCCAAAGAAATTGAATATCAGCACATTCACCGAGGCCATCAAAAGAATAACATGATCTACTAATAGAAACGAAGAAGTTGAAAAGTGAAAGCAAAAGGGTGAACACAAAAGCAGCTAAGGTCATACATTCTTTAATTTTTTCATCTTAGAAGGTGGCCATCGCCCCTTCTTCCTCATCTTCCTCTTGCGAAGAAGCCGCTTTCTACGAAGCCTTATTTTCTTGGCCAGCTTCATCCTCATCTTCTGCTCCATCATCTGCTGCGCCTTGGACTCTGACTCTAACGGGAGCTGTTCCACTGGCAAAGCTTCCTTCTTGCCTTCCGAGGGAGGCTGAGGCTCGCCACCGGTACCTGCAGCAGACGCTTTTACAGTCATCACCAATCTTTTCTTGTTGGGGACAAACTGTCTACGAATTAGACATTTCGAGGGAGGATGATCAACTGCTTTTAGCCGCATCCTGGAAACTGACACCCAATACAAAGCTTTCAAACATTTTCCTTCTTTGAAGTATGAAGCCAAGAATGTGTACGTTACATTTACAGTGAATCAGCGAAGGCATCACAATGTCAACAGGTAGTTCGATGAAAAGCCCCAGAGAAGATCAAGTTAAAAGATAGAGCGACTTACATGGTGGAACAGCGATGGGCAATGATGTTGCGCAAAAAGAAACTGGAGAAGAAGATAGACATGGAAGCGGATTAAAGCTGAGGAGAGCCATTACCTGGCAACTCTCTAAAACATTAGTCCTTTGGTTTTGGATAAGCCTGATAAATGCTCTTTTTCTTTCTATACACCATCGAAACAATAGATAAAATGATACAGGTGGATTTTATTTAGTAATAATTGAAAAAAAAAAAGGCCTTGATGGGCCTACGTCCTACCCTGGTGCCCACTAAGTCATGGACGTATCCAGATGAAGTATATTAACCTTTAAACAATTAACTCATCCAAAACGTTCAAGAATTAGACAATGAAGTTATTTTAAAATGTATTAATTATAAATAATAAATTAATTTAATTCTATAATTTTGAGTGTTAGAATTAATACAAGATTTTGGCATTCCATATATATATATATATATATAGTATGCTCGGTAAAAAGGATGAAAAAAAATAGTATTCATTTCATTAACTATTTTTTCTATGAATTGCTTGGTAGAGTCAAAAAAAATAAAAGAAAAGAAAACGAAAACTATGTTATTTTATCATCATACCCTTTGTAAGTTATGATAAAAATATAAAATCTAAAAAATTACGAAAAATCTGGTAAATATGTGACAATTAATTGACCATCAAACTATTTAGGAAGTCTTAGTATTATAGTGTTTTCGTTAATTTAATCTCTTTACTAAAAATTACTCAATTTAATTTATGTACTCTATATTAGGAAGCTAAGCTTAAAGTAAAAGTAACCAAGAGGGGGAGAATTGGTTATGAATTAAAAGTTCCCTTTTTTTTAAAGTAACTTTGAAAGTGCAACAAAAATATGAGAACTAAAATAAAAAAAGCAGAGTACGAAACAATTAAGCAAAGTGTGAAAAGGTAAAGAGTATGCAGCTAAATTTTTATAGAGGTTCGGCTTTCCAATGCCTATATCCTCTCCTTTGATAGCACAAGGAGTTCGAACTCACTGTTAACTTGATTTTTCAACAAGGTCGGTGTGACTTTTACAACTTGCATTTTAATAAGATCAAGTATAACATTCACAACATGCCTTTTGATAGGATCAGGCGTAACCTCAACCAAGACACTACCTTTACACAAGATACAGCCTTTTAAAGGATCAAGCAAAATCCCTCTACCTTTTGTTTTGAGGTATAACTAATAAAACAATAGATTCTCAAGAGCTTATAGCTCAAAACCTTTAAAGAGGCTAGTAAAAAAGTTTAAGTTCAAAAAGATGAGAGTTTTCTCAAAAGAAATGCATGATGAAAGAAGGTTTAAGCTTAAGAAGTATCAGTTGAAGGGTAAAAATGTGATCTTTAGGTTCTGTTCTTTCTCAAAGAAATGAATTTTATGCTTACAACTCTTTTTATTGTTTTTCCTCTTTTTTTCTCTTCAAAGATGATTCAAATTATTCAAGTTCTCTTCTTTAACGTTCTCAAGATAGATATTTATAAGTCTTGTGATTTCTTGCCAATTGTAGTGAAATTTGAATCAATTTTTGTATGTTCCAATCAGCTTGCACATTTTTGTCACACATGGAGAATCGATTCTTTGATCATGAGAAGTTGATTTTTCACAAAATTTGGAGCTTTTTGTCGTTAAGGAATCGATTCTTCTTTCTTAAGATGTTGGTTCTTCCACTGTTGATTGGAACCAAAATTTGAATTTCATCTTAACTTTTTACATTCTTATCTTATCCATTTACCCTATCTCTTTTTTGGTCACCCAATTTTTGATCCTTGCTTTTGGTACTTCACAAACCAATATCTTTTCCATGTAAAATCAATTCTTTGTTTTTAGACTTGTGCACTTTGGTTCATTCTTCACACAAAATCGACTTTTGCTACTCGGAGAATTGATTCTTTCTTTTTCATATTTCTACCTTCTACATTATGTTCTCTTAGAATCGATTCTTGCTCTTTTAGGTGTTGGTTTTTCCCAATTTTTAAAGCTTCTGTTTGCTTAAGAACTGACTTCTTCCATCTTTAAAATTGATTAAAGAAATAAATTATGTTTTTATCTCATTTAAGAATCAAATCTTCGTTTGTGAAAATTCAATTCTTAGGTTGGCCTTTCAATTATGAAAACAAGAAATCTTTGAAAAGACTCAGAAACACTTCTTTAAGTTCAAAAGCATTATCATTCATTTTTAAAGCATGTTCAATCAATCATAGCATTTCAATATATTTTTCTTTTTTAAGCTTATCTTCAAAATATCCTTGAGGATTTTCTTCATATTCAAGAACATTTTCAACCATTTTCAAAGCATATTTAGTTCAATGAATTTTGTCATTTTAAAATAAGAATAAAGCTAACAATTTCTTTTTTTTTTATATGACAAAATTAAGAGCTAAATTTACTCATTGAAGGCTTTTCCCTAAAATTGTGCTATAAATTTCAAAACATTTCAAATCTAGGGTAAAAGAATTGAAAATATTTTTCTCAAGTAAAGCTCATCCTAAACCTGTGCTCTTTTCAAAAAGATTTATATTTAACTAAATCATTTCGAAAAATCTAGCCATGAGATTTAGAAAAGTTAAGCTTGACAAATTTACTCAAAATATTCTCCCCCTTTTTATTATATAAAAAGGGAACAGAAAATGAAGTATTAGCAATATATAACTCATAAAGAAAACACAACATTAGTAGCGAAAGTTTAAGTATAGATTAAACATCATTTAAAGAAAGATCATATAAACATTCTTAACAAGAGAGTTCAATCAATCATAAGCCAACACAAAGAAATACAATCAAAAGAGATATTTAATTAAGTAAAGAATATACAAAATATCATTTTCAATACAATCATGTTAGTACAAAACAAAATATATGCGAATGCTATGTAATGGAAATGCTTTTAAGATTTCAAAGGTGGATTAGAGTCAAAGCTTGAGCCAAGGTTATGGCTTTTTGAGTTTATCGTATAGAATTTCTTATTTTAAGACAATTGTCGTTGGTTTTTGGATATTGGAGACAATCTGTTTCGGAGTTTAAGCATATGTTTGTCTAGGTTGATGAAAGAAACAATGCAGAGATCAATCATCCGTTCAAGATTTCAAGTGTAGTTCTTTATTATTGCATGAGCTTTTCTGTTGATTTCATCATACTTTTCTAACTAACTTTTTTCTTAACTATCCATCTCAGCATAGAAGAATTGATGTGCACCTGCAAGCATATATTTCGTACTAGGTAGTCCAAATGGATGTTCATATGCCCTTTGAGGAGGTTTATAAGGAAATGAAGAATACATAAGTAAATCAAACACATCAAAAACTGTTTTTAAGTGAACTTTATCAAACTTTTTCTTTCTAACCTGCTGCTTGTGATTCTTTTCTTTCAATTTTTTCTTTATGTTGAATATTTTTCCTCATTCATTCATTACTAATAACATCATATTCAAAACCAAGTTTTCTAATTGCCTTTTGATCAAGATTATTGACTTTCTTAGCCATTACTGGCTTGTTCAGTGAGGTATCAATTTTCAACTTGTCCAAAATCTTCGAGATGACTATTCCATAAGGTAGATTGTTTCTTCTTCCTCTAGCTATTGATTCCATATATCTATCAATGAAATATGGTAGATCAATTGGAGTACATCTCTTGATATGATGCATGAACCACATGTATTTAGCTGTCACTATATTGCTCTTGTGATTGAATGGTTTTAGTGTTTGTGTGACTATGAAATGCGAAATTTTGTCATTTGCATTAAGTCTTGTAATGCTCTTTGTATTCATCACTGAAGTGATTGGACCAATCAAGAACTCAACTTTTAGCTCATCTTTTAAGATTTTGGTTTCTGCCTTAATCTAAATGATAGAATCTCTTTTAATGGGTTTCGGCTTCAACAATTTTTACAACAAAGTTGGTGTGATGATGATCTCTTTTCCACTAACCAAATTAACAATTAAATCATTATGGCCCTTGATGTCTTTATCATCATCTCCTTGATATTTAGTGGCTGCATTTGAATAAAACACTTGAACTAAATTTTGATAAGCTACCCTTTTTAGACACAAATATTCATACCATCCCATTTTCCTTAGATTTTCAATATACGACAATTTAAATTCCTTCTCAAACCATTCCAAGTTTATAATTATTCCATGAATTACCTTTATTTTGGAGTAGTCCACATCAAATATATTTCTTACTTCTCTGTCTGTAAAATTGATATTAAAAGGATCGAGTTTCTCAAATCTCAAAGTTCTAGAAGGTGTTGTTAGAGCTTTTCCTTTTTCTTCTCTTGACCTTTTCGATGCCATTTTTTGAGAAGGTTGATTTTATTCTAAAGGTTTGGTGTAGAAAATCAAGGTTTTGAAAAAGGGTGTTGATTCTTTGTGCACAAAACCGATTCTTCTTTAAGAGACCTATATTTGTAAAGGGGTTGATTTAAAAATAAATAAGAAGATTTGAAAGTGAAGAACTTTTTCAAATAGTTTCAATTTTTTTACTTTTGGATAATCGCTCTTGAGAAGAGAAAATGTTTCAGAGAGAAAAGATCTGAGAATTCTAACTTTTGAATGATTTTGAAGACATGAAGACACATTTTAAAGCTCAAGTATAATTTTTAATTTTAAAACAAAAGTGGATTCTTTTATGACTGAAATTGTTTCTTTCTGCCTTAACTTGTCAAGAGTTTTTTGATTCTTCTTGAGAATTGATTCTTTGACTTCTTGAAGCATTTCAAAAACAATTTTGTATTTGAAAAAATCAATTCTTTAAAATTGAGCGATCGATTCTTGACCTTGGTAATCTTGAAAAATAAAGATTTTTCTATCCAAATCAAATGCAAGAGATCTTCTAAGGAGAATTAAATTTAGTGGACGTTGCTGTTGGTTTTAAATGATGCATATGTATGAAATGTTATGCAAATCTTAGTGCAGTAACTATTGTTCAAACAAAATCATCAAAATATCAATTATTCAAATTATGTATATTCACAACATTAATTTATATTCGGAACATAATTCAAGAATGATTATCAACTTTATTTAAGTTATGAACTATGCTATTCAAGCAACACTAATCAACCAACCAAAAGTATACAAACAATCAAAAATTAATTTTTCACAAGTAATTTATTCATGGAATAGATATCACCTGATTTTGCTTTAAGCTCAATCTATGCATTTTTGCTCATTCTTTCCTTGATTTTTCCTATAAAATAGAATCAATTTTTGACTTTGGTACCAAGCTTTCTTGGGTCCAATGTCTATTTATGTGAAACGTACAATGTCTGATAAGCTAGGAGTGAAATCAAATAAATGTAAATTTTTAGGATATCCTAAAGAAACACATAGATATTTCTTTTATAACCTCACTAAGCAAAAGGTGTTTGTTTCAAGGCATACTACTTTTATTAAGAAAGAGTTCTTAATTGAAAGGGCTAAAGGGAGTAAAGTTGTACTCAAAGAAGTTCGAGACCTATAAATTGACATTCCATTGGAACTTGAGCTTAAGATTATGACATCTGATGTACAACCACAATCTTCAAAGGCACAACCACTCAAAAGGTCTAGTAAGATACGTCAAGCTCTAGAGAGATATGCATTTTTCTTAGAAAAGGACGCATTGCCCATAAATGATGAGCTTACAACCTATAAGGAGGTGATGTTGGACATCGATTCTAAGTAATGGCTAGAAGCCATGAAATCTAAAATGGGTGCCATGGATACCAACGAAGAATGGACTTTGGTGGATCCATTCAAAGGGATAAAACCCATTGGGTGCAAGTGAGTTTTTAAGAAAAAGACCGATGTAGATGGCAAGGTGTAAACTTTTAAAGCTTAATTGGTAGCAAAAAGTTACAAACAAAGGCCAATAATTGACTTTGAAGAAACTTTTTCACTAGTTGCTATGCTTAAATCCATTAGGATTTTGCTTGCAATTACTGCATACCATGATTATGAAATGTGACAAATGAATGTAAAAAATGCATTCCTTAATGGAAACTTGTGAAAAGAAGTGTACATGACACTACTTGAGGGTTTTACATCTAATGCTAATGCCAATAAGGTGTGCAAGCTTCAAAATTCCATTTATGGACTTAAGCAAGCTTCTCAAAGTTGGAACATCTGATTTGATAAAGTTGTAAAAGGGCTTAACTTATCAAAAATGAGGATGAACCATGTGTTTATAAGAAGGTTAGTAAGAGCACCATAATTTTCCTAGTGTTCTATGTTGATGACATATTGCTCATAGGAAATGATATACCATTGTTGCAATCTATGAAGATTTGGTTGTCTACACAATTTTTCATGATGGATTTGAGAGAAGCAACCTACATTATAGGAATAAAGATCTATAAAGATAAATTTAAAAGGTTGCTAGGTCTCTCCCAATCCATATACATAGACAAGATGCTAAAAAGGTTTAGCATGATGGAGTCTAAGAAAGGACATTTACCTATGTCACAAGGCATTAATCTCTCTAAGGACATGTGTTTAAAGAATTAGAAGGAGAGAGATTGCATGGATATGATCCCATATGCTTTAACAATAAGATCTATCATGTATACGATGCTTTGTACTAGACTAGATGTATCTTATACTCTGAGCGTCATGAACAGATACCAAGCTAATCTTGGTAAGAGTCACTGGATAGTTGTAAAAAACATCCTGAAGTACTTACGAAGAACTAAGGATGTATTTTTAGTCTATGGAAAAGGTAAACTCCAAGTTCAGGGTTATGCGGATGCAAGCTTTCAAATTGACAAAGATGATGGTAAGTTGTAAAATGGATATATGTTCACACTTAATAGAGGTGCAGTGAGTTGGAAGAGTTTTAAACAAAAGACGACAACGAATTCTACAATCGAGGTTGAATACATCTATGCTTTTGAGGTAGTGAAAGAGACAGTTTGAATTAAGAAGTTCATTACTAAACTAGATATGGTTCTTGGCACTGTTGATCTAATACCTTTATATGGTGATAACAATGGAGCCATAGCATAAGCAAAGGAACCAAAGTCTTATTAAAAACCTAAACATGTATTGCAGCTTTACCATGTGATTAGGAAGATCAATGGAAGAAGAGATATTTGCATAGAGCGTATACCTATTGAGGATAATATTGCTTATCCTTTCACTACAGCACTATCTTAGCAGAAGAATAATTGTCATGTTGAGAACATTGGCATTAAATAAATAGGTGATTAGCTTCAGTGCTAGTGGGAGATTATTAGTGTGAGCTCCGTAAGCCAATCTTTGGTCATATGGGAATTACATTTTGAGTTATTCATGTATGACATTTTATTAATTTATAATGATTATGAGGTAGTTCTTTATCCTTAAGTTTGTGATTTAATTACTTTTTGTACTTATGTAGATAAAGCCCATGAAACTATATCTACCTTGCAAATGAATTGTATTGGGATACAATTATGAGATCCTTATGCATCAAAGAATTGTTCTTAAAAGTTCTTGATCATTATATTATCGAGACGAGGCATCAACAATGCTCAAAAATTGGCATATGTTATGTTCTTTACTTATGAACTAAGTAACTGCTTTCATAGGTTGAAGTATAGATATACTTGGAACTAGCATGTGGGTGCTTGCCATGGGAGAGCGAGTTTACTGAACATGACTTGCCGTAAGAAATGCATTTGGTACCCCACTCAAGTGTCTATGCAATATTTCTCATGTGTTAGTTGTGTAACTACTCCCCAAACTTGAGACACTAGATTGTCTTGTATGTGCAGTACTATACTTTAATTTCATTCATATGGGTGCTTAACTAAGGATACCAAAATAGGGTATTTTTAGGTCTAATATAAAGCATATGAAGGCAAATGAATGGTCAAGATAGGAATCATCACCCGAAGTGATACATGGGGAAATATCTCATTAGTTTTTTATTGACATTAGCTTAATCAAATCCTCGACCAAAATGATTAGGAGATTATGAAATGAAAATTGAATATGATTCATTTAAATTAATTAATTAATAAAATTATAATTCAATTCCATTGCCAACATGCTAGGAACCTAATGAGTTAGAAAAAAAGTTACAATTTGGATTAAATTGAGAATGTGATGATTTAAGTTAGATTTTTAATTACTAAGTACCTAATTAAATTAATTAGGCATTAGTTAAATATTATAATTATTATAATATTAAGGACTGAGTTTGCAAATTTTAATAAGTCTAATAATAAAATTAAACCTAAATATCTAAAAATTCTTTTCTTAGGCAAAAAAAGAAAAAAAACTAATAGTTTTTCTCTTAAGTGTCGCCACTCTTGAGAGGGTTTTTTCATAAAACTTCTTCATTGATTCTTTGTTAGAAATCAAAGAAGAAAATAGGACAAATCATTGTCCAATTACTGGCACAAGCTTGTGGCATAAAGCTCTCTTCTTGAAAATGATCCATTACAATCATGTGTGCAACAATGGAGGCCAAGCGTTTAAGTGGTTAGGATTCTTTTACACAAGAAGGTTTTCATGTTTTTTAGCAATAAAAAGAATTCATTTGATTATTGTCACGACCCAATTCCCGGGCCATGACGGCGCAAGGACCCAATGAGCATAGCTCACTAAGCCCAAGCAAGCCTATTTTCTCTTACTTTACTTATCGTACTACTGTGTGATGCATACACACGTAATGCACCCAAAGTGCGTACAGCGCCAATTAATAATGGCATAACTAACCATACATACACACACCTTTTCCCGGGTGTGAACACAGCCAAATCACAATGGCATTATCAACATTAATATACATGCACTATACCAGTCATGTATTTAATGATTTACATTACATATACATATTCACATAATTAAATTATATTTACAATACAAAGGACCCAAGACTTCCAGCGGAGACATTTACCACAAAAGGAATCACTATCGGATGCCAGACACATACCCAGTAGATGCACTATGGGGACTCCTCGATCTAGAGCCCAACAGTCTCTTAATCTGAAAACATGAATTTTTGAAAACGTGAGTACAAAACTCAGTGAGTGAATATTAGAAGGGAACAAGCAATCTCATCAGAAGATTTGTCAATCATGATGCACTGGTTGAAAATAAGGCCATTTTCAACTAACTAATATTTCAAACCCTTTTTCCCTTACCCAGGAATTTGTTATGCATTCAAGGATTAAACATCCTTGAATTCACACTCATCATTCTATCAAAGTAGTAAATCGACGGTTGTTTACAAACCGTCACATAATAAGGGTTTCACAACCCGTACAATTTATATATGCATATGTACCACGTACAATTTAATTCACCAATTATTTTATCTCATTCATTGTCCCATCTTTTCCTCCACTCTACTATACTCTCAACTCATACATCATTACCGGCATTGCACTTCCCACTCCGCACATGCACGGTAGTAATTATCACAACCTTTATCATTAGACCGGCATTGCACTTCCCACTCCGCACATGCACGGTCGTAATTATCACACTCTTTATCATTCAACCGGCATTGCACTTCCCACTCCGCACATGCACGGTCGTAATTATCACACTCTTTATCATTCAACCGGCATTGCACTTCCCACTCCGCACATGCACGGTCGTAATTATCACACTCTTTATCATTCAACCGGCATTGCACTTCCCACTCCGCACATGCACGGTCGTAATTATCACACTCTTTATCATTCAACCGGCATTGCACTTCCCACTCCGCACATGCACGGTTGCATCAATTTCACCATAATTTATTAATAATGCATATCAGCACAATACAAGGGTACACAGATTCAGTACACTCAATTTCACATAATTTCTCAATAATACATATAGGCATCATGTTGATATACACAGATGCATGACAATCATATTTAATGTCATTGAAATATTTTCATCTTCAATTTCAAACAATTCGCATACCCTACAATCACATATATACACAAATACATAAGCAATCATATACACTGCTAATATTCACTATCCTTAGTGGAAAAACATTTATCAAGGAACTTGGCAAGCAGTATCACTCAGCTTTGCCGCCAAGTTCTTGGGCAAACATTATTTGGTAAAGGGTATCACTCAGCATCCCTTCCAAACTCATGGGCGAAAATCATTTGGTAAGGGGTATCACTCAGCATCCCTTCCAAATTAGTAGACAGAAATCAATTGGTAAGGGGTATCACTCAGCATCCCTTCCAAGTTCATAGACAGAAATCAATTGGTAAGGGGTATCACTCAGCATCCCTTCCATCTATAAGTCCCTTATCATCATTCGCTCATGGATAGGAGATCACACAGCAATCCTATCCTCTATGAGCCCCAAATCATCATTCACACGTACGGTTATAATCATTACACAACATTATCTATCAATGCACAACATATATACATATATGCACACATTTTGGAACACAATCATTTTGATCCAATTTATTATCAAACCCTACCCCTTAATTCAATTTAATTTATAATTAAATAATATTCAATTTCACACATATATACTCAAGGACATAATCAATCATATATGTACACAAACACATTTATTTGAGCACTCGCAGGCGTTACGTATCGCCGTCCCTGCAAGCCCCTGGACAACAAATCACACTTCACCAATGTTCACGAGTGATAGTTTCCAGGAATCGTGGGCGTTACGTATCGCCATCCCCACTTTGCTCAACTTTCAAAATTTTTAGTAAATAGTGGGCGTTACGTATCGCCGTCCCCATTTTTACTCAATTCTCAATTTCTAGTAAATAGTGGGCGTTATGTATCGCCGTCCCCACTTTTACTCAATATCACTCAATCTCACCAGCTCATGTGCAACTCTCACATCGCGCACATGGCTGGAGTATCAGAGCACTCGGCAAGCGGTATCACTCAGCGTCGCTGCCAAGCTCCTGGACAGCAAATCACGCTTCACCAAAGTTCATGCGTGAACATTGCCAGGAATCGTGGGCGTTACGTATCGCCGTCCCCACTTTGCTCAGCTTTCAGAATTTCTTTTAGTAAATAGTGGGCGTTACGTATCGCCGTCCCCACTTTACTAAATTCTGAATTTCAAGGAATTAGTGGGCGTTACGTATCGTCGTCCCCACTATGCATACCATTCAGGCATATGCATGTTCCTTCTTCACACGTGCACGGTGGTAACACTTTCGCAACACTTCTCAACCATCCATGTAAACATCATCACAATGTACACATTTATCACACTCAAATTTCACATCAAATAAATAATATTTCATGCCTTCATGCATACCACATAATTTCATGCTTTCAAGCATAACACATAATTTTATTATGCCTTCACGCATAACACATAATTTTATGCTTTCAAGCATAACACATAATTTTTATGCCTTCACGCATAACACATAATTTTATGCTCTCATGCATAACACATATTTTCTATGCCTTCATGCATAACACATATTTTTATGCTTTCATGCATAATACATATTTTCTATGCCTTCATGCATAACACATATTTTTATGCTTTCATGCATAATACATATTTTCTATGCCTTCATGCATAACACATATTTACCACATAAAAATCATTTTTATCAAGGGCTTGTTCCCGGCACGTATTTTAAAAAAAAATTTGGATAAATCATTTAATTATCTTAATCAATACAATGTGCATTTCCCAAATAATTTGAAATGCAAATTCACTCACCTTCTCACAAATCCGGATTCCGGATGCTCTCAGATTAAAAATCCTCAATCACGATTCCTTTGCCTTTCTCGGACTTCTCACCACCTTTGTTTTGCTTGAATCTTGAAAAACACTTGAAATCTATGGATTTTGGCATAGGTTTTATGTTTTTCTCCTTTGTTCTTCTTTTCTTTCCTTCAATCGGTTCTTTTCCAGAATTTGGAGAGAGAAAATGATGGTTAAAGGCTGATTTTTAGGCTTAAATAATAAAATATACAAGCTTGCCACATGGCATCATGCCATTGGCCCATTTTTTTGACTTTTTGACTTTTTCTTCCATTCTTTCTCCACCACTTGATTAATCAAGTAAAAATCTGATCCATAGATGATCATGGCTGGAAAAAATTATTCTGGTGGTGGAAAATTACCGTTTTGCCCCCGGGATGGTAAAATTACGGTTTTACCCCTATACTCTGAAATGTCCCGGAATTGTTTTATTTTCACTGTCCAACCTCAAATAACACTAATATAAATCAATATTACCCAATTGGGGCAAAATCCTTTCAAAAAAATTCACATTTCGCACTCCGGTGGTAAAATTACCATTTTGCCCTTGTGCTCCAAAAACACCGAAAATCACAATTTTTACACTGCTAAACATCATTTTATGATTCCATAATGATAACTGTATATCATATAATTATCTTTTTGTCCAATGTGATCAAATTTTGGCTAAAATCTCCATAAATCAACAAATGAGAAAATGACCGTTTTGTCCCTAACCGGTCAATTTTCCCGATTGACTCCAAACTGGACCTTGAACTCTGAATCACTATTCTGAGCCATTCTATGGGTTTCAGAATTTTGAAATTCCTCTTAGAATTTCTATTTAAACTAGTTCAATGCTCGATTTAATTTAGTTGTACTACTCAGTACAATACTGTCTTTTAACAAAGTCAACAGGGTCTCACAATTATGATACCATTTGGAAAGGTAAAAACCCTTTTTTTATTTTCTATGGTGTTTAACTTTGCATTAAACAACCAAGGTGATCCAAAGGTAAAAGGCATGGTTTTTTATTTTGTTTCAATTTTCGTTATTCTACTGCATTGATGATCTAATCATGCCATTCTTAGCATCATCACCTTAATTCAAACTTCAATCCAATTTGAGGGTTTTCCAAATGAGATCCAAATGCCCACCTCTTGAACTTTCTAGAGATATGTGACTCCTTTAAACATGATAGAGTCACAGATGATGCGATCTGTTTAAGATTTTTCCCTTTTTCATTAAGGAACAAAATGAAGGTGTGGCTGAACTCAATTCCTACTGGCTCTATTGCAACATGGGATTACCTTGCTCAGAAGTTTTTTGCCAAATTCTTTCCTATAGCCAAGACAACGAAGATGAGGAATGATATCACATCGTTCATGCATCTAGATGTAGAATCGTTGTATAAGGCTTGGAAGAGATATAAGGATCTGATTATGCATTGCCCTTATCATGGTCTTCTAAAGTGGCTTTAAGTGTGGACGTTCTACAATGGATTGAGTGGTCAGGTTCGAACCATTATTGATGTCATTACGGGAGGAGCTTTCATTGCAAAGTCAATTGATGAGGCATACCACCTATTAAAAACGATGGCATCGAACAATTACCAGTAGCCATCAAAGCGATCAATGCATAAGAGAGTAGCTAAAGTTCATGAGGTAGATGCCCTTTCAACATTAACATCACAAGTAATAGCTCTAACTAAAAAACTTGATTCTTTTAGTAGTAAATCAGCTTAAAGTCTTTCTGTAGTTTATGAGCATTGTGAAGATGGCCATGCTAGTGATCAATGTCTAGGCAGTACAAAGACAGTTTAGTTTTGTGGGGAACAAACAACTGAATAACCCTTACTTTAACACCTATAATCTTGGGTGAAGGAACCATCCAAACTTTTCTTGGCATAATAATCAAGGATCATCTTTAGCTCCTAGGCCGAACATTCCTTTTGGATTTCAATAGCAAGAGCTCCTATGCCATAAAAGAAACCATATATAGGGGAATTGTTAATGCAGTACATGGCCAAGATTGGTTCTCTTCTACATAGTTAAGCAGCTTCGCTAAGGAACCTTGAAACCCAGGTTGGTCAACTCACCAACACAATAAACAACAGAGCTCAAAGGACCTTACCTAGTGATAGAAAGGCAAATCCAAGGAGGAAAGATAAGGAATGTGTCAAAGCTATTACCTTGAAAAGTGGTAAAGAAATTGAAAACAACTCAAAGCAAGTTGAACAGAAAAAAAAAAAAGATAATTGAGAGTGAGACACAAATTACAAGTTTTGGTGACTAATGTCAAGAAAATGAGGCAAAGGCAACTCCACCACCACCACCTTTTCTTCAGCACTTTAAGAAACAATAGCAAGAGAGCTAGTTTCAAAAATTTATGGAGGTGTTTAAAAAGTTTCACATCCATATTCCCTTTGCAAAGGCATTTAGAACATATGCCTTCAAACGTGAAATTTCTAAAGGATTTCTTGTCCAAGAAAATGAGGTTAGGTGAGTTTAAAACAATGGCACTCATTGAAGAGTGCAATGCAATCATATTGAACAAGTTTCCTTTGAAGCTTAAAGACCATGGCAATTTTACTATTCCATGCATTATTGGTGCATTATTTTTTGCTTTGACTTTGAGTGATCTCGGGGCTAGTATTAATTTGATGCCTTTGTCTATTTACAATAAGTTAGGTTTGGGGGAGATTAACCCACTATTGTGACCCTAAAACTGACAGACCAAACTTTCATATACGTAAGAGATATAATAAAAGATGTGCTCATGAAAGTTAATAAAATTCATCTTTCTTGTGGATTTCATAATACTCAATATGGAAAAAAACAAAGAAGTTCCTATTTTCTTGGAAAGACCTTTTTTACACACTGTTAGAGCTTATTGACTTAGAGAAGCGAGAGTTTATCTTGCAAGTACAAGATCAAGATGTAACTTTTAACATTTTTAAAGCCTTAAAGTTTACTAATGATTATGATGAGTGTTTTGTAGTGAGTGTGGTTGATAAAGTCACAAGTAAGGTTTTCAGGGAAAGCCATCATATTGACCCACTTGAAGCTTCCTTGATTGCTAATTCTAAAACAAGTAATAAAGATGTCCTAAAATGTGTAAATGTGTTGAATGCTCCATCTTGTGTCATAAGGACATAATTTAAGATGTTGGATTTTTCATCTTTTTCATCGTCAATGTCAAAGCCTTCTATTGAAGAACCTTTTAAGTTAAAGCTCAAACCATTGCCGAATCATCTAAAGTATGTATATCTTGGGAATCTGTCCACTTTGCTTGTTATTGTTTCTTTTGCTCTGGCTAACAAGTAAGAAGATAAGCTACTAAAAGTTCTAATGGAGTACAAGAAGGCATTGAGATAGATAATTACAAACAAAAAGGGGATAAGTCCTTTAATATGTATGCATAAAATTTGGTTGGAGGATGATCATAGTGCCATTACCAAGCATCAGAGAAGAATGAATTTGATCATGAAGAGGTAGTGAAAAAAGAGATCATAAAATGGCTAGACATTGGCATCATCTATCCTATTGCGAATAGTGCATGGATAAGTCTAGTGTAATGCGTACAAAAAAAAATGGATGACAGTGGTTGCAAATGAAAACAATAAGCTTATCCTTATGAAGATAGTAACTGGATGGAGAGTTTGCATGGACTATTGGAAGCTTAACCACAAGGAAAGATCACTTTCCTTTACCTTTTATTGATCAGATGTTAGATAAGCTAGCTGAAAAAGAGTTTTAGTATTTCTTAGATGAGTATTCAAGATACAATCAGATAGCGATAGCTCCGGAGGATCAAAAGAAGCCAACCTTTGCTTGTCTTTATGGCATTTTCACTTTTAAGAAGATGCTATTTGGACTTTGCAATGCTCTAGCCACTTTTCAAAAATGCATGATGGCTATCTTTTTAGATATGGTGGAGAAAATGTTAGAGTTATTTATGGATGATTTCTCTATTTTTGAAAATAATTTTAATGAATGTTTGTTGAATCTTGACAGGGTTTCAAAAAGATATGAATAGACAAACCTGGTGTTAAAATGAGAGAAGTGTCATTTCATGGTACAAAAATGTATCATTCTTGGTCACAAGATTTCAAGCAAAGGATTGAAGGTGGACAAGGAGAAGATAAAAACAATCAAGAAGCTTCCACCATCAAATTCAGTAAAAGGTATTAGGAGTTTCTTTAGTCACGTCGATTTTTATCGATGATTCATTAAAGACTTCTCTAAAATTACTAAAACTTTGTGTAACCTCTTGGAAAGGATCTTCCCTCTAAATTTGATAATGCATGTTATGCTGCATTTGTAGAATTGAAAAAAAAAATTTTACATCTGCACCCATTATTGTAGTTCCTAATTGGTCACTCCTATTTGAGCTATGTGTGATGCTAACAACTATGTTGTAAGAGTAGTGTTAGGATAGAGAAAAGTTAAAGTTTTTCATTCTATATATTATGCTAGCAAAACCTTCATTAAAACTCAAATGCATTACACTACTACTGAAAAAGAATTATAACTGTTATTTATGCATTTGATAAGTTTTGTTCTTACTTGATTGGCACGAAAGTTATTGTTTATACTAACCATTCATCAATTAAGTATTTGATTGCTATGAAATATGCCAAGCCAAGGTTAATAAGGTGGATATTGCTGCTACAAGAATTTGACTTGGAAATTAGAGACAGAAAATGCTTAAAGAATCAAGTAGTAGACCATTTGTCAAGGTTGGAGAATGACAACTAAGGTTAGGATTGGACTTTGATCAATGAGAATTTTCCCAATAAGCAATTGTTACATGTTGATCATAAGAGATTACCTTGGTATGCTAATTACATAAACTATATTATGAGTAAACTCCTCCTTTCTAATTTACATTTTCATAAAAAAAAAAAAAAGAAATTTCTTGATGATGTTAGATTTTTTGTATGGGATGAACCATTTTTGTTCAAGCAATGTGCAGAGATAGTTTTGAGAAAGTGCATTCTAGACGATGAGATTAAAAACATTTTGACTCATTGTCATTTTTTAGATTATCGAGGACATTTTGGAAGAGATAGAACGACAGGAAAAGTTCTTCGGTCAAGTTTGTATTGGTTGATACTTTTTAAGGACGCTCACAATTTTATTTTACATTGTGATATGTGTCAACGAGGGGGAAACATTTCAAGATGTCATGAGATGCCATTCAACCGCATTCTAGAGGTGGAAATATTTGATGTTTGGGGATAGCCTTCATAGGACCTTTTATTTCTTTATTCAAAATTGCTACATTTTGTTGGTTGTTGATTATGTCTCAAAGTGGGTAGAAGCCTTAACATTGCCCACAAATGATGTTAAAGTAGTGCTGAAGTTTCTAAGGAAGAATATTTTCACAAGATTTGACACGCCAAGGGTAATAATGAGTGTTGAAGGTAGCCACTTTTACAATAAATATTTCACATCTCTACTCACACAATATAGAGTGACTCGTAAAGTGGCAACTACTTATCACCCCCAAACAAGTGAACAAGCCAAAGTATCAAATCAAGAGATCAAGATAATCTTAAAAAAGGTTGTATCTCCATCAAGGAAAAACTTGGCCAAGAAACTTTATGATGCACTATAGGTGTATAGGACTGCATACAAGACACCTATTGGTATATCTCCATATCATTTATTCTTTGGCAAAACATGTCATCTTCTAGTTGAGTTAGAGCATAAAGCTTTTTGGGCAATAAAGAAATTGAACTTCAACTTGGAAGTGACTGGTGAGAAGTGTTTGCTTCAGCTTACTAAGATGGGCGAGATTATATTAGATGTCTACGAAAATGCCAAGATATATAAAGAGAAAACGAAGACATGGCATGATAGAAGGATTATTGAGCGTTGATTTGAGCCAAGCCAGAATGTGTTGTTATTTAATTCTCGACTGAAGCTATTTCCCATAAAGTTAAAGTCAAGGTGGTCGGGTGATAATTTTATGAAATAGAATTATTTTTTTATCTTAAATTGTTCTTAAAAGTTAGCTAAGTTCTTAAGTTTATATTAGAATTTTGTTATTTTTAGTTATTTATCTATTTAGTTTATTTTTCTCAAGTTAATTTAATTTTATGTTTATTTATCTTAGTTTAGTTATTATTTATTAGTTTTTATGTTTTTGTAGGATTCTAAAAGAATAAGGCTTAATTATGTGAAGAAAGGTGGTTAAAGAGTTCAGATCCTATTCTTATATATTACAGTATTTTTAGCATAGCTCTCACTTAAGATGTCTAAATGGTGTGATTCTTGGACCATTGGAAAGATAAGAGATAAAGTTATAATTTTCATGCAAATCACTTTGCCCAGTTCTACCTTGAAAATGGAGAAGATCGTAGTCAAAGTTGATGGAGTGTAATAGTCGACAAGAAGAAGGCATGAAGTAAAGGGAGCGCTGTAACTTAGATGGGGTGTGCTGCGACGTCGAACTGAAAAACCTCAAGAAACTAGGATGAAAAGAGCAAGATATGGGCTGACTAAGTCCTTATTGGACTTTATATTTATTTTAAGCCCATATTAAGAGTTTTTAAGCTAAAGTACTTTAGTTTAGGTAGAATTAGGTTAAGAGGTTATAAATAGTTAGCTTAAGGAGAAGCTAGTTATGTATATATATACGCACACATTAAGGAGAAATCCTAAGAGAGATTCGAGAAGCTAAAAGTTAGGGTTGAAGATTGAAGATTAAGGCTGCAAATATTTATTTATTTTCTTCCTTAGCTTTTATTATTCTTGATTACTCCTGATGGCTAAACTTCATATGTTTTTAGTTTTTATTTCAATTATGTGTAACTAAATTTCTTTTTTTAGGATTACAATTAAACTCACATGTAGTTTAGGTTTTTAATTTCTTTCTAGCTTATTTTCAATGGGATTTGAGTTATTTATTCTAATTTGCTCTTAATGTTTTTTAATTGACTGCCTGTCAATTTATATTGATCTAGGAACCTAAAAAAAATTGGGAAAGGAAGTTTAGTGTAAATCGAAATTGGAATTGCATATGATCATATTAAGTGATTTGTGTATAGGATAGGAATATACCTATATGTCATATGTAGCCAGATTAGAACTTGAACTTAATGTATCCAGTATAATTTCAATTCACATAGGAATATGGTGTTTTGGTTAAACTAGATATTTTTATAAGAGACTCAAGAGAGCATTATAAATAATTAAGGAGTCTAAGTTAGTAATTCAACCCATAAGATTAAGTTAAGAAAGAGAGATAAGATTTAAATGAAGTGTGAGGGATATTATAATCCTTGGCCTTTTCAATTTGATTTTCAATTTATTATATTTTTGGTTTGATTTTATTAGTGATAAATAGTTTTAGCTGTAGTTGATTAATTTTTAGTTTAATTATTTATTAAAATTTTTATTGTTTGAATACAATTAAATGGTTTTAATTTTAGTATTTAGGAATTTTTTTTAGGACAATTCTCTGAGGGATCGATACTCTACTTACCTATATACTATTTGTTTGATACGTATACTTGCGTAGGTAGAATTTTAACTAACATCGGGACCATTTCTTATGTTGAGAGTGTTTCCATATAGGGAATTGGAACTTTGTTGATGGTTCAACTAACAAGTCGTTTAAGGTGATTGGGTAGTAATTGAAGCATTGTTGGAGGGGTGACATTGATCATCAATGCTCCTCCATTATTCTTTTCAACCACAATTGAGCTATAGAGAGAGTCTAGCTAAAGACTATAAAGAAAGCGCTACTTGGGAGGCAACCAAAGTGTCTCTTCTCTAAGTTTATTTTAGTTAAATTTTGATTTTTTACGTTTAAAATTTTGATGTTCGATTTCTATTTTTTTGGTTTTCCTTTTGCAGGTTATTATGTTTATTCAAAAAAACAAAGGGAGAAGGGGTAGCATCGTTAGTGTCGCGACGCTAGTCACCTAATGCCTTAATGCTAAGGATGCTACCAACTTTCCAGCAAGGTTGGCCCGTGGTGCCAGACCTCGACGCCAGAAGGCTAGTGCCACGACATTGGGATGGGATTCTCCTACTTATTTAAACCCCCTCCACTCTTTTTTTTTTTTTCATTTTAAACCCTATCTTTCAATTTTTTTTTCACTTTTTCTCAACCAAAGGTTGGAATTTCTCTCACCCATTCACTAAATTTTGAAAAATTTCGATCTTTTTGCACAAAAACACAAGATTCAAGGAGCTTACGCAACGTTTTTCCATCAACAAGCAACAAAAAGTGCAAAATTTTTTTTAGTAAGTACCAAGTTCTTGCAAAGATCTTTTTTTTGGAAATTGGCTAGTATAGAAGAGTTTTTTTGGTGACTATTGATGGGCTTTTGATAATTTTGGATTATAAGTGATTGTGCTTGACAATTTGATGAGTTGAATTGGTGAATTTTGAGAATTGGATAGTCAAGACAAGTGCATAGTGTCAAAAATTTTTGCACTTTATATTAGAGGATATTGACTTGGTGGTTTTTGATGAAACTCACATTTGCATGTTAGTTTGTAGAGAGAATTGAATATAATGTGATATTAGCAGAGATTTTTAGTGAATTTTTAGGTGCATAGAATATTTTTTGTGGTTGGCTTTTGAATTTTGATTCGAAATATTATGGCACTTAAAAAGGTTAGGGTTAGTGGTAGTAATGGTTTCGATAGGTCCAAATTTGTACAGCTAAGGCATCGGTATGCCACACTCAGTCATTATTGCAGAAATCCCCAATGTCAAAAAAAGGTATTAGTGTACTATTCATCCATTACAGGCATATTTTGAACATAATTGAAAGGTGAAATTAGTAACATTTTTGTGCTTGACTAAAGGCGATAGTGATGCCAGTCAAGCATGAATTTTATGCCAATGCACATGAGCACGAAAATAGAGTTACTTTTTATAAGGGTCGTAGAGTGCTTTTTGATAGCCATACAATTAACGAATTCTACAACATCCCAGATATTGAGATTGACGAGAATAACCAATATTCTGAATGGAAATGTGGACTTAAACGAGGTAATCAATTTGCTATGCAACTTGGGTACTACGTGGAAAACGTTAAAGGGGGTTCTAGTGTCATTCAAGGTAAGTGCTATGAAAAATAACTATAAGGTTTGGTATCATTTTTTGGCAGCTAAAATGCTTTCAGTTAAGCACTTTAGCAACGTCATTAAGGATAGAGTAGTGCTGCTCTATGCCATTCTCTTAAGTAAATCCATCAATATTGGTCAATTGATTTTCAATAACATTGTTTCTATTACTCGTTTAGTCAGAGATGGCCTGTGGTACTTATCACTCATCACCACACTGTGCAAGCCAACTAACATGTAATGGACTAGTAATGAGGAGCTTTTGCATACGTGAGTTCCTTTAGATGTTGGCATTATTCACAGGTTCCAAGCTTTGTAACATTTTATTATTGGTAGGAGTTCATCCTTTATATTAAAACCTCTACCGCACTAAACAAATTTCACCTTCACACAAAGAATGGAGCGTTTAGAACATTGCATGGTGCATCAAGTAGAGTGTATAAAAGTGATGAAGCATATGTTCTGAGCCTGCAAACACCATATAGGGATGGACATGTCCAACTTTTCGACAATGCTAAAGGACCCTAACACTGTTGAGGAAGAGCGAACTAAGGGGACCATTTTTTTCTTTACTTTTAGTAACATTGAGACAATGTTAGCTTTAAGTTAGGGGAGGGGGAACTTTTTAATTTTAAGCTTTGTTTGTTTCGTTTTGTATTTAGACCTTAAGTTTAGTTAAATTTTTCTTCATTTAATTTTATGCATATTTTAAGATTCTAAATTAGAGTTAGCTGTGCCAATTTATTTGATTCACCTATCTAATGATGAAAACCAATTATCTTGTTAATCTTTTACTCATAGTAAGTATGAATATTGTTTGAGTGTTATGTGAATTCTTATGTTAGCACCATGATAGGATGAGATTTCCATAATTGAGCACTATATCTCTTATATTGAACCATTATGTACCTTTAGAGAAAGATTAAGTAAATGTAAATTTTTAAACCATTTTAAGAGTTCTAGAATTTGTTTGACTCTTCTTTGAGGCGAAATCCAAAGCTATACTTAGTTAAGGAGATGACTTAAGCCATCCTTAGACTGGTTGAGCCTTCAAGCTAACCTAATTATATTTTTATCCCCAGTATATCACTTTGAGCTTTAATTGTCCTCTTCTTTGATTAAACACATGAATAAATTAGCTTAGCCTTTGAAAAATTTTTCAATTTTACAACCTTCACTCCTAAGCATATATATTGTTTTAGGGAATATATATTGAGTGATTTGATGAAAAAGTGGAAAAGATGATATGTAGAGAAAAATGCAAAATTTTGTGAAGTAATCATTCCACTTCTAATGAAAGAAACAAGTTTGGGAGTGTTGAATTGAGAATAAAAAATTATTTGATGAATGAAAAGTGAAAGGAAAAGAAAAAGGTGTACTTAGTGAAAAAAAGAAGAAGCTTATATAGGTCATAGAACAATTATGTGCTTAGGGTGATTTGAGCTACATATTGTCCCACATTCTACCTTGACCATAGCTACACATTACAAGCTGAATAAAATCTCAAGGATCTTTAGTTAAGTACTAGCTTACTTAATATTCGCCACAAGCTCTGATTGTCGTCCAAGAACTTTTTTATTAACGCCACCAAATTTGAGAAGTGAAGCTTAAATTGCAAAGATTGGTGGAAAGTCAGAAACTTAAGAAAATTTCCTAAAGAATAAACTTTTGATTTTTATCAAACCCTAAATCTTGCTCTACAAAAAAAGAATTTTTGAAGAAATTGGGATTAAGGTTTTGATTATGGGGAAGACAAACAACAAAATAATTTGGGGCCAGGGTTTAAAAGGAATTGGAGCTTTTTGATATTTGAATATTGAATGGTTTTGTCTCAATATCTTTTTGTTTACATTTTAAGGGATTTCAAATTTTAAGAGAAACAGAAATTGTAAGACAAACATGAGAGTGCTATTTTTTTTATCTAAAACAAAGAAATATAAAAGGTTTGGATTTTTGTAGATTACAAAATTAAAAATGTATTTAAATCTTAAAATCCAAGTACTGTCATAAATTCTTTATATGCCAAAAAGAAAGTGTAGCTAAAATTGTGTCATTAGAACCCATTTATGTTATAATGGTAATCGCTAATATTCTATATTGACACGACATGATTAAAACATGAAAACACGAATTGTCAAATCTAATATTTATTGATGTTTAAAATATGTTTTATATTGTGATTTAATGATTGGTTGTTCAAATATGCATGATTTAGTTTTCATGGTTCCTATGATATACTCTCATTTATTATCCATTTCACAATTCTTTTCATTTTTTGTTCGTAATAAACAATTTTTATATTGTAGAATTTGCAAAAAAATGGACTTGAATGATATTGCAGAAGATATTATGAATTTGGGTATTTAGTAAGGAAGAAATATCATTATCAAAATGCTCAAATACTGTTGAAGTTGATTAATCATGATGGAAATGTTAATAGTGCCATTAGGTTTTATTTAATTTTTTTTTATTTTGATCCAATTTATTAATATATTCTTTTTATTTCATAAATAGGTTTTGTAACGTAGGAATGATGTGGCCATGTCAAGGGAGTCCTTTTGGTGTTTGGATTTTATAATGGTTGATGATGTGTATTTAATTATGGTTGAGAATTTTGATTAATGATTGTGGATGTTATTTGAATTTTAGTTTTAGAGTTGATTGATAATGATGGATTTTATTATGATAATAGATTTTATGGATGTTATTGATGTTAAATTTTGTTATATTTGATGATATTATTATCTTATTATAATTGTTTTTATGATTATTGATTTTAAATTTGAATGATAAAATTATATTTTAATTATAGGTATTTTAATTTAATCGTGCTAAAAATAGAATCATGTAAATTGTTTAATCTTGTTTTCAATTATGTCATGTCTAGACCAGTCAAAATGGGCTAGGCCCATTTGGGCCAGCCCATTTTTATCACATATGGGGCCGGTTGGGTTGTCAAAGTTGAGGCCCATATTGCAACCGAGCCTAGATGGGCTAGCCCGGTTGCTTAAGGGCTGACCCGAGTTGGGACGGGCCAGCCCGGCGGGCCAAAGAAAAAAAAAAAAACCTAAATCTGAATTTGCCTAAGCCTACCCAGTACCTAAACCCACTAACCCATTTGGCTGATTGCCTGATCCCCTTTCCCCCGACCCCGAGTCCCGACTAGCCAACTCCAAAACTACCGGTCATCCGTCGACCCCCGACTCAGCATCCCGTGACTCTAGTCCGGCATCTGCCCCGCCCATCGTCCTCTTTTCTCATCTGGCACGGCGGCACCGATTGACAGATTCCCCTGAGGGCCCCGACACCCCAGCCTAGATCCAGGCAGTTGGTCAGACACTCAGACTCTTCCCAACTCTTGTCGTCCCCGAGGACCCCGACTCGACGTCCGATCTGGCATCTGCCCCACCCATCGTCCATTCATCCTTTCCTCCTAGGCTCCCATTCGACACCGATTGACCGAATCCCACCAACACCCCAGCCCAAATCCAGTTAGTTGGTCAGTCTTCCCAACTCCCGTCGCCCCCAACTCGACCTTTGGTCCTGCATCCGCCCATCGTTCTCCCATCCGGCAGTGGCATCTTGGTAAACCTCTAGCAAGTTTTGTGATTAATTTTGTATAAAAAATTAAAAATGTTAGAATTAGTTTAACTGTTGTGAATTGTGATGTTGTGAATTGTGCTGTACTGATGTTGTTGTTGGTTTGTTGCTGGACATTTGTGAATTGTGATGTGTTGATGTACTGATGTTGTTAGCTAATTAGCTTGTTGCTGGACATTTGTGAATTATAACGTAATGATGTTGTTGTTGGTTTGTTGCTGGATATTTATGAATTGTGATGTTGGATATTTGTGAATTGTGAATTTGTGAATTTGTTTGTTGCTGCCTTGCTGGATATTTTCAATTGTGATGTTTGTTGTTGTTGTTGTTGCACATTTTCATATTTTTGGTTTTGATTTGTTTATGTTTTTGTTCAACGTTTCACTAATACAAAACTCATGCTTAATTGCCTATAATTTAACTTTTGAATTGGATTAATCAGTTTATGTAAATTTTTAATAATTTTTATTCTTTTTTATGTTATTTGAAGGGTTTAGGAGATGGATGAATCAGTTGAAAATTTTATAAATGTGGATGATGATATGAACATTTTGAATGATGATGAAATTCCTTCTCAGTCTCATATATCTGAATCTGAACAATTGAACAAGAAGGCCAAAAAAAAAACTTCAAATGTTTGGAATTATTTCACTAAAATAGGCAAAAAGCAAGATGGAGTAGAAAGGGCAACTTGTAATGGTTGTCAAACAGAGCATAGAGTTGGTCTTAAACCAGGTGGCTCTAATTATGGTACTTCACATTTGCGGCGCCACATTGACAGTTGTAAATTCATTTCCTATTTTAATCCACATCAAATGCTAATGGATTATGAAGGGAAAGTAAAAGCTAGAAAGTTTGATCCTAGGATTTCACGTGACATGCTTGCTGAAGCCATAATTAAACATGACTTGCCTTATACTTTTGTTGAATGATAAGATTAGAGCTTGGGCTAAGTATGTAAATCTAGATGTGGTGATGCCTTCTAGAAACACTGTTGTATCTGATGTCTAGAGAATTCATTTGAGAGAGAAAGAGAAGCTTAAACAAGCAATGGCCAAAGTACCTAATAGAATTTGTTTGACTTCTGATGTATGGACAGCATCTACTTCTGAAGGTTATATTTGCTTGACTGCTCACTTTGTCAATGAAAATTGGAAGTTATATAGCAAATTACTCAACTTTTGTCGTATGCCTCCTCCACATACTGGAGTTGAATTAGCTGCTACTGTATTTGATTGTTTGAAAGAATGGGGAATAGATAGAAAAGTTTTCTCTATGACTTTAGATAATGCTTCTGCTAATGATAACATGCAAGGTATCTTGAAAGGTCATCTTCATTTGCAAAGTAGCTTGATTTGTGATGGTGAATTTTTTCATGTGCGTTGTTGTGCTCATATATTAAATCTGATTGTTCAAGAGGGTTTGAAAGCAGTTAATGAAGCATTGTTTAAAATCAGAGAGAGTGTGAAATATGTAAAGGCATCGGATGGGAGGATGAAAAAATTTCAAGAATGTGTTCAACATGTTGGCATTACTGCAGGTGTTGGGTTGCGTTTAGATGTGTCAACGAGATGGAATTCAACATATTTGATGCTTGAAAGTGCTATCAAATATCAAAAAGCTTTTGCTGGCCTCCAATTTGTTGATAGAACTTATAAATACAATCCATCTGATGAGGAATGGGAGAGAGCAATGATAATTTATGAATTCTTGGAGCCTTTTTATGAGACTACAAACTTGATATCTGGTTCATCTTATCCAACTTCCAACTTGTATTTCATGCAAGTTTGGAAAATTGAATCGATTTTAAATCAGAATTTGTTTAGTGAAGATGCGATTATCAAGGATCAAGGATATGTCTCAAAGGATGAAAACGAAATTTGATAAGTATTGGAAAGATTATAGTGTAGTGCTTGCATTTGGAGCTATTCTTGACCCAAGGATGAAGCTTGATTTCTTAAAATTTTGCTATTCTAAGATTGATGCTTCTACTTGTTTTGAAAAGTTGAAAAATGTGAAGACAAAGTTGTACGTGCTCTTTAAAGAATATGCAAGCAATACTCGTACGTCAAGTTCATCTTCTCAATCAATGAGTAATTTGCCAAGACAAGTTGGAGGAGGAACTAAATCCAAGGGATCAAAGATTTTTAGTGTAAGTTTTTTGTTTTCCCTTTATCTTATTACATGAGAATTTATGTTACTTTATTTATATTTTGATAATTATTTTTTGTTTATATATTTAAAACTTGCAGGAGTTCAAAATGTTTCAAAATGAAACAATTTCTATTGCTGGGAAGTCTGAGTTGGATGTTTATTTAGATGAAGCAAAGCTTGATTATGAAGTGTTTGAAGACTTAGATGTGCTTAATTATTGGAAGGATAATGCTAAGCGCTTTCCTGATCTTTCTATTATGGCACGAGATGTATTGAGCATTCCAATTACTACGGTAGCATCTGAGTCTGCTTTTAGTATTGATGGTCATGTTCTCACCAAGTTCAGAAGTTCCCTCCGCCATGAAAATGTTCAAATGCTTGTTTGCACGAAAAATTGGTTGCATGGCTTTTCTTTAGCTGCTGATGGTATTGTTTATTTTATATATTTCAATATTTTTAACTTTTATTTATTAAATTAATAATTTTAGTTAAAATTGAAACTCATTATTTTTTTATGACAATGAATATTAGATGATGATGATGAAGACTTGGAGACATCATTGCTATCCAAACAAGACTCAAATATTTTGATTGAGGATGAAAATTGATCAAGACATCATTAGTTTGTGTAATTGTGTTAAATGCTAAATTTTTATTTATATTTGATCTAATGTATTATGTATTTGCTTATTTATGTTTGCTTTTTATTTATATTGTTTGGTGCAATTTATTTATTTGTAACATCTAACATGTTTTTATTATTCAATTTATGGATTAAATCATTGCATAATTTAATTAATAAAATGTAAAAAAAATTAAAAAAAAATTAAAAAATTTTCAACCCAACCCATGGGCTAACAAGGGGTGGGCTGGGTTGGAAAATGTTTAGCCCATTTAAAATATGGGCCGGCCCGGCCCGACCTTTATTTTTCCAGCCCACAAGGGCTGGGGCCGGGCCGGCCCATATTGACAGGTCTAGTCGTGTCGCATAAAACTTAACTTGACATAATTAATAAACATGTTAGTTATGTCGTGTTGTGTTATACAATTATTAAATATATCCATGTAACCTTTTCAGATTTTGATATGATAAATAATTTGTCATATTCGTATATTCCTATATAACTTTTAATACATTATGTTTACGTAATACGGTTAAGATATAAAAATATGAATTATCCAATCTAATTGGAGGGTGAAAATAGAAGGATTTATAGGCAATTGTAATAGAATTTTTTTATTTTTTAAAAGGTTATTATCTTAGACAAAGGTGATTGAGTTTTTTGGAATTTTACAAGCAGGTTTATGTAATTATTAATACATGTTTATTTAGTACAATAGTGTTAAGTTAAAATAAAGAGTGAATCCATAAGCCAATTACTAAAGGCATGTAGAGGCAGGCTTCGTTGACATTTAGAAAAGCTATATTTGACGTTTATTAGAAAATATTTAAAAATATTTTTATATTAATATTTTATTATTTATATATTATAGAATTTTAATAAAAATTATAATTTATTAATATAATAATATCATGAGTCCAGTTAGATTGTGGTCCAGTCTAGATAGCTTGTCCAAGGTTCCGCTGTAGTTAGCTCAGGCTCGTTGGCTCGATAAATGGTGGAGCCCATCGACAGATCTACATATTAGAATAAATCTAAAAATTCTTCATTCACACATATATGTGTGTGTATATATATTTATATATATATATATTCACTAAAATTATAAAATTATTAAAAAAATTACTATTTAAAAATTAATAAAATTTACTTTTTTTTTAATTTAAAGTTCACCAATTGTAATTTTAACTTTTCACATGTTATGTTGTAATTCTTTTCTCAATTAAAATTTTATGGTTAAGTTTTATTCCTAAAAAGGAGTTACACCGTCTTAATAAAATAGTGAAAATATTTTTGTAAATTTAAAATCTATCTTTTTTATTCACCTTAAAAGTGTTTTCGTAATTTAATTAAGGAAGAAATAGAAGTAGGTGATCCGTGTAGTAGAGAAGAGAGCGTACAGAGGAGGGAAGTCCGTCCGACCAAAATCCATTATGGCATAAACGCTAAAGGCAACTTGTATGACTAGTTACAGTACTACAAAGGTCGGTGGTTTCAGACAAATAGAAAGTGCCTGAATAACCAACTAACTAACCGATAAGGGTATTGCAAAGTCAAATTTCGTCCTCATTCATTCTCTATTCTCCACACCAAGCTAGATTCCAGCATTAGCATGAATTCCAACATGGACGCCAACGATGACATTCCCTCTCCCAGTTCCAGAATCTTCGACCGTTACGCCTCTTCCTCGGACGACGATTCGCAGCCTTCCTACCCTTCCCTCCACTCCACCAACCGACGCCTCGACTACATGATTCAATTCCTTGACCGCAACCTTCTACCACAACACTCCTCTCGTCCCAACGCCTTCCTTCCCGAGTTTGTCGCCAAAGGCGGTGGCCAGGGCATTTTCACTCTGCCCGATCGCAGAGCCCTCCACCCTAATCGCCCTCCCCACCTAGAGCTTCGACCACACCCGCTCAGGGAGACCCAGTTCGGCCGCCTTTTGAAAACGATCGCCACCACCGACCGGCAGCTCTGGGCGGGCAGCGAGAGCGGGGCGGTTAGGGTTTGGGAATTTAAAGATTTGTACGACGAAGGGGAGGAGGAGGATGCGGCGCCGTTTAGGGAGTCATCGGCGTTATCATCGAATGGGAATGCGGCGGTGACGTGTATGGTGGGTGATGATGGAAATGGATTGGTTTGGAGTGGGCATAGGGATGGAAGGATCAGAGGCTGGAAGATGGATTGTGAGAGTGGTGGGTTTAAGGAATGGTTGTCTGGGCAGGCTCATCGTGGGCCTGTGCTTTCCATTATTTTCACTTGTTACGGTTTGTCACCCCTTTTCTTTCTCTACATTTCTTAACTACTACAATTGTGTTTTGGGATTCCAAACGCACCTATGAATATTAATGTGGATCCTATTCTTGTTGCCAGTGCCTTTATGCGACGTTCTAATATTTACAAGAAAGATGGAGAAAACATAAAAAGTCTAAATTGAACTTCTATGCTGTACTTAATTAATTCTTTGATGGGTAGTCGATTAAGAATAGATTAGCATCTTTTTAAATTTACAAATTTATTCATCATCACCTTGTCTATCATCTTGCCTATTCTAATTTAAATTGAAAAAATGGAGGAGCAAAGGCAAATAGTCTCCGTTGCAGTTGCATTTTTGAAATCTAGTACAAGTAATTCTTGATATCTGGTAGAAAACAATATGGACAACCGGCAGACATTTTATACTTTTCCTAACCATACCTCACATAATTGACAGGAAGAGTTTTTTTCTTTTTTTCCCCTTTAATATAAAAAATTTGATGTTGATAAATCCACGGATCTGGAAATTCACTTAAGACGATTGAACCTCCTCAAATTGTTTAAAAATGATTTCTCCCAAGTAAATAGGTGCCAAGAAGAGCAACATGTCTCTTTAAGAACTATTTCTTCATTCCTCACCAAACTTGTCTCTTATAATTGCTTGCCTACATCTAGTGTCAAAGAATGGAGATCTCTTTCAAGTTATCTTATTTGCTGTAAATTTTGTTGCCCCTCACTTTTTTAATCTTGGATCCAGGGGACTTGTGGTCTGGTTCAGAAGCTGGTAATATCAGGATTTGGCCATGGGAAGCTATAGCCAATGCTCTCTCTCTAACAATGGAGGAAAGGCACATGGCTTCTTTGTTAATGGAGAGATCATTTGTTGACCTTAGGAGCCAAGTTGCTGTAAATGGCTTCAGTTCTATATTAAATTCAGATATTAAGTGCCTTCTTTCTGATAATATTAGAGCTAAAGTGTGGAGTGCTGGTTATCTATCATTTGCGTTGTGGTATGTTTAGAACATGAAAGCTTTGAACAGTGAGAAAGTTCTGTTTTTCTATTGACAGATTGTTGCTATATATTTGGTTCTTCTTTTGATAAATAATAAGCCATATAGATGTTCCAGGTCTACTCTATTTCCTGATAGTCCAGATCAATTATGATGATCTTGTAGCTCGTGCTAAAACAATGCTTCCTGTCTGCACTTCTTAGCTTGTTAGTTTTTATCATTCCCTTGCCACTTAACAGTGTTAGAAGAAGATGCCACATTCCAAGGACAAAGAGCCTTACTATTTAAGATTTACAATCGAGTCAAAAGTCAAAACTATGACAGAAATGGAGCATATATCATATTCTCATTAATAGCTCTCTGTGCTAAAGGAGATACTTGTACCATTTCTGTTGAAATATGACATTGAAAGTACATGTAAAATTGTTGAAACTTGTTAGAGGTTTCTGTCCAAATTTGTGATGCTTTTTGAAACTATGAGGAATACAATCCAGTTTCTGCTTCAGATATTGGCTGTATAGTGCGCTTTTTTCTAGGATAGAATAATCTGTAGATTGTTACAACATTTTTGTTTATTTTTGAAATGTTTGTGGTTTTGGTGACAAACAAGGATGTGGAGTAATTCAACTTTATGTACAGTTAGAATTTCTCGCTACTTTTATTTATATTATTTTGGCCCCAATTTGCATTCAAATTATGTGATCTTACGTTTCTATTGTAAAGAGTTTTGTTGTTCTTTTTGTTTCTTTCTTGATTTCTTTTGTTGGGTTATTCTTAGTATTGTAAAATGACAGGGATGCTTGTACAAGGGAATTACTCAAAGTTTTCAACATTGATGGTCAAATTGAAAATAGAGCGGAGTTGTCTTTAGTTCCAGATTTTGCTATGGAAGATGAAATTAAGATGAAGATTGTTACCAGTTCAAAGAAGGAGAAAACCCAGAGTTCCTTTGGTTTCTTTCAGCAGTCACGTAATGCCATCATGGGAGCAGCTGATGCTGTTCGTCGTGTTGCAGCAAAAGGGGGCTTTGTTGATGATAGTCGGAGAATTGAGGTGCTCACTATTGCTATTGATGGAATGATCTGGGTTGGGTGTGCAAATGGCTTACTTATCCAGTGGGATGGAAATGGAAATCGTATTCAAGATTTTCAGCATCATCCTTCTGCTGTTCTATGCTTATGTAGCTTTGGATCACAATTATGGGCAGGTTATGCAAGTGGTACTGTCCAGGTTCTGGACCTTGAGGGTAATAGGCTTGGACGATGGGTTGCTCATAGTAATTCTGTACTGCAAATGGCCATTGGAGCTGGTTATATTTATACCCTGGCTAAGCATGGTGGTATACGTGGATGGAATATCACATCTCCTGGACCTCTTGACAGCATATTGCATTCAGAATTGACTGCAAAAGGGTTTCTATATACAAGGATAGAAAATTTAACAATATTAACTGGTACCTGGAATGTCGGGCAAGGGCGGGCATCTAAGGGCTCACTTGAAACTTGGCTACATTCTGCTGTTTCAGATGTGGGAATTATTGTTATTGGGTTGCAGGAAGTTGAGATGGGTGCAGGTTTTCTCGCAATGTCTGCAGTGAGAGAAACTGTAAGATATCTTCTTCACCATACCTCTTGCAATGCTTGTTAATGTAATGTGAGCATTAGCATTATGATTTTAGAGTTTAATCTTTCAGAAACAAAGAACATACCTCAGTTGCTCATGTGAACTCTACTAAAGCTATATTCTATTGCATGTAATCTGTTTGGGTTGGAGAAGCATGTTATGTAGATGTTGTTTCATAATAGAACCGTGCAAGTATTAGTGTCTCAACTTTCTAGTCAGACTAATAGTTGCATTGACCAACTGCACCTTATAGCTTGTGTTAGGTGGAGTATGTGTCTGTTTTTAATATTGGTGTTGAAGTGAAGGATTTAAGTGGAGAGATACATGTCTGTTTATAAAAATTCTTAAGTTGTAAGTATAGGGATTGAAATGGGTAGTTTGATGGGCAATTAACAATTGATTTCATTGACTTGTGAGATTGAAAAAAGGGAGGGGGTGGGGGTTTGGGACAAATTTGATGTTTGATCATTGTCTTTCTCTAATACAAGCAAACCATTCAATCAAATTGAATTAAAAAAGTAGAGATTCCAAGGAAGAGGATTAAGAAATATGGAAAAAAGAAAGAATCTAAGCAACTTGTGCTTCTTACAGAAAGCTTCTAGGTTACAGATTTTGCGTTACTACATAAATTGAACATTACAACCTCTAAACTTTAAAGACTCCGACTGTTGGGTTAGAGTCTCATCTGCCACTTAGTTGGTAGAAAGAAAGAGGTATAGATAGACAATAAATGTTGTATGTGGCTTGCATGGACAGTAGCTATGGTAATTATGACCACATTCTGATATGCACTTTGCAAAAGGTACTCACTGAAGCAATGCACTATACAAGCTATGGTAATTCTTTAATACGTGACGAAGTGTGCTGAACAGAGACTTGACCAGCATGGCTTTTTTTTTTGGAATTCTCTCTTCTTTAATTGCTTTGCCACTTGGAGAGATGGTCAATTGTGAAGTGATAACTTTTATGCTGAAACCAATGGTTATTTTTGGAAATGAGATAGAAATTAACATTGCTGAAAAGGATGTACAACACTCGTTACCTTAATGGCAGCTAGAATGAAGCGGATTTAATATTTGCCTTCCTGCAAAGCCTGCAACAATTTTCCTTATCTAACTAATCTGTATTTATAATTAGGTCAATCTTGCTGTTTGCACTGGACCTTTCCCAAAAGGAATTAAGGGCAAGGAGAAAGGGGAAATAGAAAAAGAATGAACAGGACCTATTTTTTAAATCAGAAATTATTAAGCGTCGTGCTGAATATGAATGCCAAATTGTTATGCTGTATTTAACAAGTTGCTGATATGATTTCCACAATTTTCAACCTTTTTATTTTTCCCCACTTTCTTGCCTCTCCTTTTCATCATAGGTAGGGCGTGACGGGAGTGCTGTTGGACAGTGGTGGTTGGATTTGATAGATGAAACATTGCATGATATGATGGAAAGAAAATCACAGGATATGATGGGAAAGAAGTTGCATGAAAGGAAAATGTATGAACGTGTTGGCTCTAGACAGTTGGCAGGCATGCTTATCGCTGTTTGGTAAGTGTCTATCATGACAAGAACTTGGATGATTTTCTGTTATCTTTTTCTTTTCTCCTGTTTTTTGAAGATTAAACTTCTTTTTTTGTTTTGAATTATATTGCTTATTTTTAATAGTTATGTTAGATAGGACTACTTTACTTTCCACTTGTTTTCTTGCAAGGCTGAAAGGCATTTCAGGATTTCTATGCAAAAAATCAGTAACTCTATAGTAATCAAATTTATTCTAAAACTAGATTATTTGCCCTTCTGCAAACCAGTAAAATAAAACTGTAATATGAGAACATCTTTTATATTTTTCTTCTGTTGTAAGAAAAGGTTGTATTAGGAACTCCTCCTGGAGAAAATTCTAAGAAAAGATCAATTTGATTCATATACATTCTTTTCTATAATTTAACTTTTGAATTAATAATTATCTGATTTCATCACAATGAGAATGTATCTTCTATGCTAAATTGAGGTAATCCTGTTTTTGTGAAAATTCATTCATCATCGCTGTCTTTTTTTATTTTGCTCAATTCCTCATTGCTGTCTGTTATTTGATTTTCTATCTCAACCAAAAGATGAAAGTGAAATTGGTAAAGTGATTTTGCAGTTTTCATGGATGGATAGGACCTCAATGCCTTGTTTTTTTTTTTTTTTTATATATATATATATATAATATTGGGAGATGGGGGATTTGAGCCTTGCTCTTTAGGCAGAGGATTATTAACCAACCAATGAGCCAAATGCTCGGGTGCCAATGCCTTGTTTAAGTGCATGCATGTATTGTTCATAAGAGGAGTTGTTTCGAAATATAATTAACAGACTAGGCTTCTAAGGGGTACTTAGATTATTCCTAACATATGTACTTACAAAGTAGGCTTAGTTTTAAATATTTAAGCCACAAACAGGAAAAAAGTTACTTAGTAACAAATTTCCAATATTTACAAATAAATGCCTAAGTAATACAGTCTCGGTCATTAAATCCCACAAGGAACCTTCTGTCATAATATGCCAAATTTAGTTGTTTTATTGATCTCTTTCTTTTCTTAGCCATTTACTCATCTTTACTTTCATGTTCTTATTAGTGCATGTTACCTGGTTTTTCGATTTCTAATGGTTGGATTTGTGTTTTAGGGTTGAGGGTAATCTTAAACCACATGTTGGGGATATTGATGCAGCTGCAGTGCCATGTGGCTTTGGGCGTGCGATTGGTAACAAGGTATTGTTCATCATTAAATGGGCATATTATAAACCATTTGGTTCTATGGTTCTTGGATATTATTAAAGTTTAGTATAATTAATACATGAGCTTAATCTTATGCTTCATGCACAGGTATATTATTTTATATTCGAAATGCTATATCATACATATCAACCAAAAATTTAGGGAAAAAATTCTACCCACAAAATTAAACCAAGAAATTTACAGTTATCAAGGAAGAGAAATATGCTGTCTTCGTACAATTGAGGTGTGGGCAAGAGATTTTAATTGCTTAGTGAGAAGTTTTTGGCTATATTTTTTTGTTGCTTTAAGTAGTTTCTAAATTCATAAGCTTGATGGATGAGAATCATTAAAAATGCTTTATTTCTTTCTCTTTGGATATTCAGTTTTCACAAAGGACTGATTGGCTATATAGAAAATTATAAAAAACAAAAAAAAATGTTGTTTTTGGCTTGTGAATTTAAGTTTGCTTATAAATTATAACTTTAATGCTTTACTGTTTTCTGTTTAATGCCGATATACTTTTCGTTGTTCACCCAGGGAGCTGTTGGTTTAAGACTAAGAGTGTATGATAGGATTTTTTGCTTTGTTAATTGTCACTTTGCTGCACATTTGGAAGCTGTTGGTCGTCGCAATGCCGATTTTGACCATGTCTATCGTACAATGACGTTTAGTCGACCATCTAATGTCTTCAATGCTGCTGCTGGTATGGTGCTGTACCTGTTCTTGCCTTGCATCCTTGCCTGCTCAATGTATTTATTTTGGCTTGTTTATAGATCTAGCTTGCCATTGGTCCTTTCTATTGCAGCTGGTGCTTCTTCTGCTGTTCAAATGCTTCGTGGAGCTAATGTATGTATGGAAGCCACCATTATGTTTCGTTTGCCTTTTAAAAGGTTCATTCCTTCCAGTTAGTGTGTGAGACAGATTTGATGCTTGTGCAGGCTATGGGTGCGCACTCTGTTGAAGCGATGCCTGAATTGTCTGAGGCAGACATGGTTGTATTTCTTGGCGATTTTAATTATAGGCTTGATGGTGTATCATATGATGAAGCAAGGGATTTTATTTCTCAAAGAAGCTTTGATTGGCTTAGAGAAAGGGATCAACTTCGAGCAGAGATGGAAGCTGGAAATGTTTTCCAGGGAATGCGGGAAGCAGTTATTACTTTTGCTCCCACGTACAAATTTGATAAGCACATAGCTGGTTTATCGGGTATTCTAATGTTAACTATGAATTCTTCATCTACCATATCTGTTGCTTGTTTCTAAACCATATGTGATGAGTCACTAAGTGTTTTTGTTACCTATCCAACTTCTGTGCATTTTATGATTCATAAAGGGGTTTAGCAATTTTGCTTGTTGAAGTTTTAAGTGGTCTATTATGAGGGACTCAGGAAAAGGTTTCTTAGTGACAGGTATTATTTTCTTTCTAGGAATTTATTTGATTGACTAAAAATACCTACAGGTTATGATTCTGGTGAAAAGAAGCGCATACCTGCCTGGTGTGACAGAATTTTATATCGTGATAGCCGACGAACTTTGGGATCTGAATGCAGTTTAGATTGTCCTGTTGTCTCTTCAGTATCACAGTAAGTTTTAATTGGTTTTTGTTTTGGGAAATGTTTAGGGATCAGTTAATGTCTTCAAAATAATTGCACACTCTAATTCGCCTCATAATCTGTTTTGATCCTTTCTGGTGAGGGCAATGCTAGAACAGTCTTCTATGCATATCTACTTTGTCAAAAAGATTTTTGGACATTGATTGTTGTTTGACCCAGTTATCTGATACAAAGAATAAATTGCCCCTCCAGTCCATGACATTTTAATAATGCTTCATTTTCATCCAATATCTAAAAAGCTCAATTTCTCCATCAACACAATCTTTAGAATATGGACAGAATTTTCCACACGTATACCCACCTAAGTGTCACAAAAAATTCTGACCATATTCTAACTGCTTGTTAACGGGCAGACAGGTTTGGAACAATTTAAAAGGTGACGGATGTAAAAATCTTGGTTTTTAGGTTGTGGATGAATAAAACATTGTGAAAAGGCCACAGAAAGACTACTGTTGCAATTTTCTCCTAATATGAATGAGGATTTGATTAAATGTAGGGAATATAATACCTAATTAAGCACTCAAGCTTTTGCTTTTTCAGGGCAGACTGCAATTTTTTTTCCTGCTATAATCTATCTTTATATCTTTGTAATTATCTTCAATGAATCCTGATATATCCTCTTAAATAGGTATGAGTCTTGCATGGATGTGACAGACAGTGATCACAAGCCTGTGATTTGCATATTTTCTGTTGAAATTGCTCGTATTGATGAGTCAGTAAGGAGACAAGAATTTGGAGATGTAATGAGATCAAATGAGGAAATTAGGTGCAAGATCAAAGAATTATGCAAGATTCCAGAAACTATTGTGAGCACTAACAATATAATCCTCCAAAATCAGGACACATCAATTTTGCGCATCACAAACAAATGCGTGGAAAGCAATGTGTTGTTTGAAATAGTTTGTCAAGGTGAATCTACAATCAAGGATGATGGACAAGCATCAGATCATCATCCAAGAGGTTCCTTTGGCTTTCCACTGTGGCTTCAGGTAAGGCTTTTTTTTTTTTTTCTTTTTTTTTAAGCTTTAGATGGATTATTGTATTTAGCAGATAGGGTTCAGAGTGTTCTAATTGAAGAAAAACTACTTTAGCCATACCTGAGTGAGAATTGGTGTTGGGTCCATAATGCTAGGGCTGAACTGACTTGTGCTGGTCATTTTTTAGGGCCTTTGAAATTCTTTATTGAATAAGAGAATCAGTTGAGGGAACTTTGATTTGGAATATGTAATGATCGTGTTTGGAGCTAAATAAAAATCTAACCTTAGGTCTAATTGCTCTGTATCACCTGAAATCGACTAATATAGAGTTTTTGATAAATAATTACTTTTGCATTTTTTGAGCTGTTGAACAGGGGATCTATAGTCTAATATTGTTTGGCATGCATCTTCAAATAATTTTCTTTCTTTTTAATGAAAACTTCAAATAACTAAATAGAATTGTTTTAGCTAAAACTTCGCTGTTTTTGGTTAAACCACTGCATTGTGTTGATTTAAGACACAGATATTAATTATGCTTTAATTAGCTTTGAAGTCATGTTCACATCCATTTGTTTTGTTTATCATTTTTTTCTCTACTTTTTGAGTTTCAAATTTATTTTGACATAATTCACTAACTCTAGTTTTCTGTTCACATAATTTTTAATGTTTTTAGAGAAGTTACAGTTATGACATCAAACTTTTTTTTTTTCCATATCTGAAAAAATGAAGTATTGGAGAAAGCAAATTTTTTTTTATTATTAAAATTAAAATATATTTGTAGGATATGGTGTTACATTGGAGCATACTGGCATAATTTGGTCTTTTTAGACAACCTCAGGGGAAAAAGGCTTCTTATTGTGTGATTGTGAACATATTTTGGATAGTTTTTGCTTTTTTTTTTTCTCATTTTAATTTTTATGTCTGGTATGCACACAGTGGCTATCTTCTATAGTTTAGCTTGTAACCAGTCAGTTCAAAAGTTGTCTAAGGTAATAAGTGCTATATGATGTGGATTCATGGAGCAGATTCAAAATTGGTTTTGGGACATTGAAATTTTGTAGTTGGCTTTGGCAGCTGACTTATTTCTGTTTAACGGAGAGGCTTTTCCATAATTGTGCTTCACTTTTTTTTTGAAGTTCAGAAATATTTCATGTCACCAATGAGACCTTGTCTAAAATGGCAAGGAGGAAGTTTTGGAACTCTGAAAAGTTGTCTAAGGTAATAGGTGCTTATATGATGTGGATTCATGGAGCAGATTCAAATTGGTTTAGGGACATCAAAATTTTGTAGTTGACTTTGGCAGCTGACTTATTTCTGTTTAATGGAGAGGCTTTTCCATAATTGTGCTTCACTTTTATTTTGAAGTTCAAAAATATTTCATGTCACCAATGAGACCTTGTCTAAAGTGGCAAGGAGGAAGTTTTGGAACATTGAAAAGTTGTCTAAGGTAATAGGTGCTATATGATGTGGATTCATGGAGCAGATTCAAAATTGGTTTAGGGACATCAAAATTTTGTCGTTGGCTTTGGCAGCTGACTTATTTCTGTTTAAGGGAGAGGCTTTTCCATAATTGTGCTTCACTTTTATTTTGAAGTTCAGAAATATTTTATGTCACCAATGAGACCTTGTCTAAAGTGGCAAGGAGGAAGTTCTAGAACTTTGAGGTTCCAGATTCTAGTCCCACTGTGTGTAGGTTTGGTTCAAATTTGTATTGGATTTGTCCAGTTATATGCTAGTTTGTTGGTTAGTTTGTCTACTCAGTGATTTTAATATGAGATGTAATACTTGATTATGATTTTAATTACTACTGGTACATTTAACTTCATAAAAAAAAAAAAAAAGAAATATGTGTCTAGAGGATCAATTTCATTTACAAACCCAAATTCCTGTCCATTTTGATTTATTAAATATGGTCTGACATGGTTACCAGCTTTATGGGCTTCTGTAGATATATGAACTAAAAATTCCAGATTTTGTGTATTCAGCTTGTTAATTCTTTGGGGCTAAAGCTCATTACACTTTGGTCGTGTTTGGCGCAGGTTACTCCAGCTGCTGGTATAATCAAACCAGATCATGTAGCAGAGGTATCTGTCCATATTGAGGCTTTTCACACCCAAGAAGAGTTTGTTGATGGTTTTCCGCAAAACTGGTGGTGTGAAGACAACAGAGATAAGGAAGCTATATTGGTTGTTAAAGTTCGTGGCAGGTATGCAATGGAGATGAGGAATCATCGTATCCGTGTTCGCCACTGCTCTTCAGCCAAAATGAAAAAGAATGACTCTAAGCCTAATGATTCCCCACAAATTCAAGGACATCTCCTTCACCGGGCTGATTATCAAAGGCTTAGTGTTTCCTATGATGTGGTCGATCATCTACGGAATTTGCATAGTCCATAAAGTACCATTATGTAAGATATCCACAAAATCGCATGCCCTGGCTCGTGGGTTGACCGAGCAGTAAATGAAGTGTCCAGTCTGCTTTTATTAGTGTTCATAGAATGCTTATTCAGTTTACCTGGTGCCAGTTTTTGCAATGTCATCAGTATTCCTACATGTTCTTTTTGTACTAATTTCATTCTTATTAAGTGTACAGTATGATCGAGAGTGATAGTAGTGTGAATCATTTCGGATTGTTTTTATCCTTTTGCTCCTTTTCTTTCAGTTTCAAGGAAAATCACTATCGTATGATGAATTGTTGCTAAAGTTGGTGGCCGTTAAATTTTTTTATGAGGGCCGATTCAAGATTTTGTTGGATAACTCTCTGTTGGATGCCATTTGAGAAGAAGCTTTCAACCTTTGGGGAAGGCTGAAGAGGGGTAAGGGGGTAGCTTCATTGGGAATTGTTAGTCAACATTGATCTGCCTCGGAGCTATGTATCCTCTAACCCAGAGCCAGCTGGCCTGCTTTCATCTTAAATTAGTCTGCTGCTAATGCGACATGCTCAGGGTGATAATTTTTTTTCCAATTAAATGAAGAATATTTTGTGAAATAGATAGGCACTAATAATTATATTATTATATTTAATTATTGATGTACATTGAAATATATAAAATTTTATTTTACAAAATATATAATTATTGTTATTGTAACTATTATTGTGGTATTATGATGGTGTTTTTATACAAAAACACATCAGAAACAAAACCTTAAATAAAATGTTAAAACTTACAATAGAATATGTAGTAATTCAATATCTCTCAAGATTTTATCTTTAGCTTGCGGATGTGCATCACTTTATATTAGTTACATTTAATACTTGAAAAATAAAATATAAAATAAGTTAATCTCTCACAAGACCCTATCTTTAGCAACTTTTTACATTAGTTATATTTAACACTAAAAATGATATGAGAGTAATAAATAATGGAATAAAGAAAAATGATTTTTTATAAATACTCATATAAAAAGTCAAAAAAATCTAGAAGATCAACTTGAGAGGAAACAAATGTAATCCAAACCCAACCTAGACTTCAAAAACCCGACTACAAACCAATTCCATTAGACCTTAAGCCCATGCCCCCAACAACCATGTTTCAAACCAAGAACCCTATCAAGTGTCAAGTCAAAATCCCTTTGGGACTTCTTTTAAATATAACAAATCTTTTTTGGTTACTGATAATTTTCAATACCCAATCTATTGTACAAAGCTTACATAAGATTATTTATTAGCTTAAATAGGGCGCCAACATGTATGTAAGTGTTTTTCTTTTTTCATAATCAAGTTGATTTAATGGTCTAAAATGCATGTAAGTGTTTTATTTTATTTTTTCATAGTCAAGTTGATTTAGTTATCTGAGGTTATATAATTAATTATGTGCTTGTTTGCTTATTATGAAGCAAAAGAGTTTATGTAGCATCCCATGGTAGGGTCGACCCTTTGGAAAAAAGGAGAAAAGAGAGAGAGAAAAATAAAATATAAGAAAGAAAGAAAAAAAAAAGAGAGAGGAAAAATACAAGGAAAAGAAGAAAGAAAAGAAAGAAAGAGGAAACAGAAAGAAGGAAGGAGAAAGAAGAAGAAAAACAAGAAGAAAGAGAGAGGAAGAGCCGTGGCACCGGGAGAGAAGAAAGAAAGAAGAAAGAAGGAAGAAGAAAGAGGAAAGATGTCATGGCCCGATTTATGGGCCATGATCGGCTCATGGGCCCAATGAGCGTAGCTCACCAAGCCCAAGCAAGCCTATCCCATTTATATTGCTTAACGTCTTATCAACGAATGCATCCATACGCGTTCTATCAGGTGTGAACGTAGCCAACTCATAATGGCATTATCGATTTAAAATATACATGTACTGTTCAAGACATGTAACTTAGTAATTTTCATTACATGAACATATTCATAGAACAAAAGGACCCTTGACTTCCAGCGAAGAAATTACAGTAAAAGGGTTGCTACTGAATGCCAAACACCTACCCAAGAGACGAACTACGAGGACTCCTCGACCTAGGATCCAACAGTCTCCTGATCTGAAAACATGAATTTTTAAAACAGTGAGTACAAAACTCAGTGAGCGAACATTAGAAGGGAATAAGCAGTAATAATAAGGAAAGTTGAGAACCATGATGCACTTGTTTAGAAACAAGACAATTTTTATCAAGTTAATATTGAAACCCTTTCCACTTAACCCTGAGTTATTAAACATTCAATAATAACACAACCATGTTCAACAAGAGTTAAGAAGAAAAGAAATTTACATCAATCATTCTAGCAAGATAACAAAATCGACGGTTTATCACAAACCGTCATGGAACAAGGGTTTCGCTCAACCATACGAGGGTTTCGTGTTAGAACTCTTTTTCCTCAATTTAAAACAATTTCCAATAAAAGAGAATTTTTCAAGGTTCACATACCATACAAATCACATTTTTCCATCATGCATAATATATCACGCATATATATATATATATATATAAAGTCACGTGTAATTACATACACCACCCCACTCTCTTCAACTCTGGTGCACTCCCGACTCGCACCATACACCACCTCACTCTCTTCAACTCTAGTGCACTCCCTACTCGCACCAAGCAATATGATCATGTGTGCACTCCCTACTCGCACAAAGCAATATGACCATGTGTGCACTCCCTACTCGCACAATCCCCTGGTCATTAATACACATTATCCATTCACTCATATCATTATCAACATAATAAAATGAGCATGTATTCATTTTCTTTACACAATGTACACACTCATCACATTAAAATAATTGTCAAAGGCTTATTCCCGGGACTCATTTTTAAATAAGAGTTGGATATAAATCATTCAAGCATTTCATCTCAACTCAATTAAAATTACCAAAATAGTTTGAAATGCAAGTTCACTCACAATATTAGGAGTTTGAAATACTCCTATTCTCGGTCCTCTGTCACACTGTCTTTACCCTTGTTAGAGGGCTCACCACCTATACATAATACACGACACATAATTCAGTATATTGTGTCGTACCATTATAAATCTACTTCATGCTCTATATGAATGCATGAGGTTGTTCGGATAGTCACTTAAATACGATGTTACACGTTGGATCAATTGTGATCGGAATAAAATGGTATTGGTCTAATTCGGTTTATCACCCGATTAATTGGCCAGTACGTCCAATTCAACTCCAAATAATTCCATTCCTTTTCTAATACACCAAATCATCAAACACAATTTAAATAACTTGAAATATGACAAAATCATCCTCATATGTTCTCTTGGAAAATTCAGCCATGGAGGGTTCACTAACAATATAATTTTTCACGCTTGATTCTCACACCATAAATCATTAATTCCTAACCAAATCACCCAAATTGATTCCAAATATATAATTATTACATTTCCAATATATCAATTGTACGAAAGTGCCTTAATAAGCTAAACTTTCTCATTGTGATTCAACTTGTTTACTAAAGGCACTATACTTAAAAATCACCATTTTCGGTTTCCATCACCATTTTCGGTTTTCATCACCTCAATTCATTAAATCCTACCTAAATAACATAAGATATCACAAGATTCATCTTCAATATTTTCTTTATGAAATTCGACCATTGTGGGTGGTGTAAGAACATGTGATTTTTCTTACTTGTTTTCATTCCAAACATGATAAAACAACTAAAAACACTAAGATACCTTGAAATCTAACCAAATCAACCATCAAAACTTCTCTCTCTAAATTCAGTCAGCCATGAATCCTTCATGAAATCACATGATTCAACCATGGAAAATGCAAAAGAATGCATACAAAAGGTAGATCACAAGCTAGAATTAAGAAATTTCACATTTGATTGCTTGATTCCTTAAATCTAGTGATTTTCTCTTGAAATTTTCACTCTAGGGTTTGTTCTTCCTTTTCTCCTCTTTGTTCTTCACTTGGCCTGCCATATGAGTGAGTTTGGGAGGGTTTCAATTGACTTTATAAAGGAAAATATTAAATGGACATAAACTTGCCATGTGTCACCATATTATTGGACTATGTATAAATACTTAGTAATTAAGCAATTTCTCTCCACCACACATAATTATCCATGGTATAAAATGAAATTCATGTGCTGGACATGTGTGGGGTAAAATTACAATTTTGCCCTTGGGCGGCAAAATGACTATTTTGCCCTTATGCTCGAAAAAATGTCAGAATTAAAATTTTTCTCTTCTCAAACGCAAATTATGTTCTAAATAGTCAATCTTGGTCAAAAACCTCTTTTAACATTCCAATCTTAACCTCGGGTGGCAAAATGACCATTTTACCCTTACGTTATGATAATTCTAATTTGACTCCAAATCAATCCTTGAACTCCGAATCACTATATTCAGTCATTCTAGGGTTTTAAAATTCTCAATTTCATCTTAAAATTTCTATTTGAACTAGTTCGAGGCTTAAATCAACTTAGTTATACCACTAGGTATAATACCGATTTTTTCAAAGTATTCATGTATGCAAGCATGTTATCAAGCACATGAATGACATGAAAAATATTTTATAGTGTTGGGCTTGACAAGATCTCACATTCTCCCCCACTAAAAGAAATTCAGTCCCCGAATTTAAATCCAACTGTAAGGTAGCTTACCTTTATGTAACAAAGTAGTATGGATACTTTGTCCGCATCTTGTTCTTAGCTTCCCACGTGATCTCTTCAATAGTGTGATTTCGCCACAACACTTTCACTGAGGCCACATCCTTTGATTGGAGCTTTTTGACTTGCCAATCAAGGATAGCCATCAGTTGTTCCCCATAAGTCAAATCATCTTGCAACTGAATGGTTTCATACCGAATAACATGAGAAGGATCCGGATTATACTTCCTCAACATCGACACATGGAACACGGGGTGAATATTTCAAAGGTCTGGAGGTAATGCCAATCGATATGCCACTAGTCCAACCCTCTCTAAGATCTCGAAGGGTCTTATATACCGATGACTTAATTTTCCTTTCTTGCCAAACTTCATTACCCTTTTGGTTGGTGAGACCTTTAAAAATACATGGTCTCCCACTTGAAACTCCAAATCTGTCAAACCTAGCTCTACAATATATTTATGATGCCATTATACAGTAGAAAGCATGTTTGCATACGTGGATGCTTCGAAAAAGTATTAAAAGATGATATTGTACCTAGTGGTACGACTAAGTTGAATTAAGCCTCGAGCTAGTCTAAATAGAGATTTTAAGATGAAATTAAGAATTTTAAAACTCCAGAATGATTTGATATGGTGATTCAGAGTTCGAGGATCGATTCGGAGTCAAATTGGAATTTTCATGACCTAGGGGCAAAATGGTGATTTTGCCACCCGAGGTTAAGATTTGAATGTTGGAAGAAGTTTTTGACCAAGATTGATCATTTAGAACATAATTTGAGTTTGAGAAGTGAAGAATTTTAATTTCGACATTTTTCCAAGCATAGGGGCAAAATAGTGACTTTGCCACCCTAGGGGCAAAATTGTAATTTTACACCACCTAACACTTGTCAAGCCCATAAATCTCAGCCATTAGCATTTTATATCATGGATAATTGAAAGATTTTATGTGGTGGTGAAAGAAAGCTTAATAATTAAGTTTTTAAGTGTGGACCAATGGTAAGGTGACAAGTGTCAAGCTTTCATTTCTTTATTATTTTCCTCATAAACTAGCATAAAACCAGCCCATTTCTCTTCATTATGTTTGGCCTCACCAAAGAAAAAAAAGAAAAAGAAAGAACAAAACCCTAGATAGGTAAATTCAAGAGAAAAGTGTGGAATTTCAAGGAATCATCGTCGTCAAATATCATGTTTTAAAGGATTTTTAAACTTTTTCCAACTCGAAACAATAGAAAAATAATTTTCGTCTCACAGGGGTATTTTGGTAATTTTTTTTCAAAAATACTGAAACTAGTTAAAACGTAGCATGTGGGTAGAAATCACATATTTCATGATTAAAAATAAATTTAGATGTCTAAAACGTTCGTTTGAAGTGAAATTGTGACTTCTTGAATATAATAAAAATATTCAATAAAATAATCTATTTTCTTATAAAACAATTTTTATAGAATATTGGTAAATAATTTTTGAGACGTAAAAGCTAAATATATTCATACATACTATAATACAGACAACCAAAGTATAAAATTTAATTTACAGTGACACATGGGCCCACGACTAACCAAAAGCATCAAAGTTGTGAACCTACAGTTTTTGATGATTCAAGTCCAACTGTTGTCCTTGACAAAATCTGCTAACTACGGACTATCTTGAGCCTAAAATGGTGGAAATGATGGTGGTGAGATTATAAAATCCCCGTGAGTAAACAGACATCATCAAAAATATCTAAAGTCGAGTAAATGGAGACAAATTCAAATTCGTTCTTCGTATTATAGTTCATCTTATCTCAACTCATTTCAATCGAGTAAAATAAAATCATTTTACTTGAATATTTAATATGGCTTATGAATTTCTTAAAAACTTGGCTCCTGTCAAAATCATTCTCGGGGATACCCCGGTCGAGGCATCTGACTAAGACTGCTAAGGCTATTAAATGTTATATACACATGAACATATTTTTACATTTGAAAACATAGCCATTCCTTGGCGTTGGCTGAGTCTCACTTTCACGTGGTGGTCCGTGTGAGGTGCACTCAAACTTTACCTCAATAGATACCCTCCACATGGCTCTCTGATCGAGGTAAGATATATTTGATTTTGTGCCCTCTCTCATAGGTTGGTCCACAGAACCTTCTACTGCAGGGATTATTTTTTCTACCACCAGATTCATAAAATTTCTACTACATGACATGGCAATTTATTACAACCTACCCTCTCAAGGCTGAATACACAGTACATATAATTCCAACACAAAAACCAATTTAGCCATTCATGCTCACATATTGCTATAAGCCATTCAATTTAAACACAATTTATAACACACCAAATGGACAATCTCCAATTACTCTATTTTCCAAAATCATCATTTAATTTCTGAAAAATTCATAAAATTCATTTTATTTTATAAATTCACACTTTGCTTATAAAACAAAGCAATTCACCCTTTAAAATCATTTTTTCACAAAATCACAAAATTAGATAAAAACCTACTTTAGATAATTAAGATGATAGTAAGGTTACTCACAGTATCAAGAGTCGATGTACTTCTAGTCCCGATCTTCGGGTACAATCTCTGTATTTTTTCTAGAATGCTCACCACCTATATACAATTCATGACACATAATTCAATATATTGTGTCACATCATATAATTCTATTTCAGGCTCTATACTAATGTGTAAAATGAAATGTGAAATGCTCGGGTGACTATCTAAATATGGTATCTTTTCTAAATTCCATTGTATACCTAAATAAATCGATATTGGCCTCATTTAATTTTTCACTTGACTAATTGGCCAATATACCCAATTCAACTCCAAATAATTCCATTTTTCCTTCAAAACTCTAATTCATCAAATACCAGTCAATTAACATGAAATGTTGCAAAATCACCTTCACATTCCATTTTGGTAATATTCAGCCATGGTGGTTCACTAACACTAAAATTTTTCAAACTAAATTCTTACACCATAAACAATTAATTCCTACACCACAAATCATTATTTTCCTAATCAATTCACTTGAAATTACATCACATTCTTCCCTACCATTCACATGGAGAAAAAATCGACTATGGTGAGTGCACTAACAATGAAATTTTCCATGCTTGATCCTCACCCCAAAAATCATTAATTCCAATTCAAATCCCTTGAAATTCAATCAAATTCATCACCAATAATTCACATAGGAAATTCGACCTATGAGGGTTTAATGTGAAATTTGTGGTTTCATGCTTAATAACATCATTTTCGGTTTCCATCACCACCATTCATTAAAGCCATTAAATCCTAACCAATTAACATAAAATGTCACAAAATTCCTTTCCAATATCCACTCTATAAAATTCGACCTTGATGGGTTACCAAAGGATATGTGATTTTCTCACTTGATTTTCCTTCCAAACATGATAAACTAACTAAGACACTAACATATCTCAAAATCCACCTAAAATCATCATCAAATCTTCTCTCTCTAAAATGGGTCAGCCATGAATCCTTCATGAAATCATGTAATCCAACCATGGAAATTGAAAAATAAAGCATAGGAAAGATAGAACACAAGCTAGAATTGAGAAATTTTACCTTTAATGGCTTGATTCCTTGAAATCTCACACTTTTGTCTTGAATTTCTCACTCTAGGGTGTTGTTCTTTCTTTCTTTCTTTTGTTCTTGCTTTGGCCAAACCTTATGGAGAAGATGGGATGGTGTGGGCTGATTTTTATAGCTAAATAATAAAATAATCTAAACTTGCCACATGTCACTTTACCATTGGTCCACTTTTTAAATATTTATCCTTTAAATTTTAATTCACCACCACATAAAATACCATAATTATCCATACCAATATTGGGTGAAATTCTTGGTTTTGACAAGTGTTGGGTGGTGAAAATTACAATTTTGCCCCTAGGATGACAAAATTACCATTTTACCCCTATGTTCAAAAAATACTGAGATCACAACTTTTGTTTTCACTTCTCAACCTCAAATTATACTCAAAATGATCAATCTTAGTCAAATGTGGTCAAAATCTTTTCTAAAAATTTCCATTTTGTCCTCGGGTGGTAAAATTACCATTTTGTCCCTAGATCATGAAAATTTCAATTTGACTCCAAATCAGTCCTCGAACTCCGAATCATCATTTTAAGTCATTCTTGGAATTTGAAATTCTCAATTTTATCTTAAAATCTCTATTTTAACTCGTTCGAGGCTTAAATCAACTTAGTTGTACCACTAAGTACACTACCACTTTTTGATGATTTTTCGGGGCTTTCCAAGTGTGCAAACATGTTGTCCATCACATGTATGACATGGCAAGTATTTTAGGGCTGAGCTTCACAATATTTGTGCTAATTCGATATAAAATTAATCTAACTTCTATATGAATGCATGAATGCTCGAGTAACCATTTAAATACAGTGTTGGCCTAATTCGGTTTATCACCCGATCAATTTGCCAACGCGTCCAATTTAGTTCCAAATTGCTCCATTTCTTTTCCAATTCTTCAAATCACCAAACACAAGCCAAATGACCTAAAATTCAGCATAACCACATTCACATCTTTTCATGGGAAATTCGGCCATAATGGTGCGTTCACACTAAAATTTTTCCTACTTGATTTTTACACCACAAATCATCAATTCTCAACCAATTTACTTGATACAAAATCAATCCACCATCAAAACTCCACTTGTAAGGTTAGGCCATGAAGGGTTACCAAAGATTGTGTGATTTTCTTCACTTGTTTTCATACTACACATCATTAATCATCTAAAAGCACTAACATCTCTTAAAATCAAATCAATTCCAACATCAAATTCTCTCCATACCCATTCTGCCAGCCATGAACTCATTATGAAAACATGTAATTCAACCATGAAAAATAAGGAGAAATGCATGGGTAATGTAGATCTCAAGTAAAACTTAAAAAATCTTACCTTTTTCCATTTAATTGCTTGAATTTCCACAAAATTTCTTTGAATTTGTCCACCTAGGGTTTTGTTTCTCTCTTGTTTGGCCGAATATTGGGAGTGAAAATGGGAAATTATGGGCTGATTTTTCAAGTTAAATATTAAAGAAGTTAAAGCTTGACACGTGGCATGATATCATTGGCTCATAATTTAAATATTTATCTCTTAAACCTTATTTCTCCACCACATAAATTTTCATATTTATCCATACCTATAATGAATAAAATCTTTGGTTTTGACAAGTGTTGGTGGTGTAAAATTACCATTTTACCCCTAGAGTGGATAAATTACCATTTTGCCCATATACTCCAAAAAATATCAAAATTAAATTTTTTCACTTCTAAACTTCAAATTATACTCCAAATGATCAATCTCAGTCAAAAATTTCATCCAACATCTAAATCTAATTCTTGGGTGGCAAAATGACCATTTTGCCCCTAGATCTCAAAAATTTCAAATTGACTCAAAATCGGTCCTCAAACTTCGAATCTCCATTTTAAGTCATCCTTGGAATTTGAAATTTTCAATTTCATCTTAAAATCCCTATTTTAACTAGTTCGAGGCATAAATCGACTTAGTTGTATCTCTAGGTATAATACCGACTTTTGTTACTTTTCGGGGCTTTCTTAGTATGCAGGCGTGATGTCAAATATATGAATGACATGACAGACATTTTAGGGTTGGGCTTGACAAGAGACCACTTGCTGTGTTGTAAATTATGATTTGAATTGAGAGGCTTATGACAACGTGGGCATGAATGGCTGAATTGGTATTTGTATTGAAATTATATAAACTGTTATTTGGCCTTGAGAGGCTGGATAATGATATAATTGCCATGTCATGCTGTGAATATTTTATTGAATTGGTGGGTTATAGAATGGTCACTGCAGTGTTGGGTTCCATGGACTAGCCTTTAGGAGGGGCATGGTAACCCATTTATGTGCTTACCTCGGTTGGAGAAGCGTGTAGGGTATCTCCTGAGGTGAGATTTGAGTGCACCTCACGCTGAACCACCACGTGAGGGTGAGACTTAGCCAATGCCAAGGAACGACTGTGTGATCTAACGTAAAATATATTTATGTGTATATGACATTTTAACAGGCTTGGCGATCTCGGTTGATGCCTCGACCGGGGTATCCCCGAGAATGATTTTGACGGAAGCCAAGCTTTTAAGAAATTCATAAGCCTTGTTGTGCATTTTGGATGAAATGCAATTGGTTTAGATGGGTTGAAAAGTGTTTCAATGTTATGAACTAATTTATGATGATTTATTTCAACCGTCTCCATTTACTCGTCTTTAGATATTTTAGATGATATTTGTTTACTCACTCGGATTATATAATCTCACCACCCTCATTTCCACCCATTTCAGGCTCAGGATAGTCGATAGATAGTCCATTTCATTGAGGATCTACTTCTGGACCTACATCCTTAGAATCCGAAGGTCTACCTTCTGGTACATATTTGTCTATTATGGGGCCTACATGTCATTGTAAAATATTTTGAATACCTGGCTGTGTGTGCCACTGTATGTAAGAATTTGTTTTGCTTTTAAATTACAAAAATAGAATTTATTTTGCTTTTACATTACAAAAATTATTTACGGATTGTTCTATAAAAAAATGGAATATTTTATTGAATATTTTTATTATATTCTAATAACTACAATTTCACTTTAAATGAATGTTTTAGATAGCAAATCATATATTTGTTTATGAAATATGTGTTTTAGATAGCAAAACTACATACGGGGTTGCCCAGTATGCCCAGCTTTATGTAGACAAGATAATACGGTTGCACGGCATTCTTGTTTCTATAGTGTCAGACAGAGGGACATATAAGCCATATAATTTAAAACATAATTTATAACACAATCAGACAGTTTCCAATTACTCTAATTTCAAAACCAATTGTTAAATTTTCAAATTAATTTATAAAAATTCAATTTATTTCATAAACCCAATTTATTTTATAAATTTCACAATTTTCTTGTAAAATCAACAATTCACCCAATAAAATGATTTTTCATAAAATCATTAAATTTAATAAAATCTACTCTAGAAAATTAAGACGATAATAAGTTTACTCACAGTATTAGGAGTAGAAATACTCCTATTTTCGGTCCTCAGGTGTATTCTCCTGCCCGTGCCAAATAGCTCACCACCTCGGCATAGAGTAAAATCAAAGAATTTACTATATTGCCCCTAAGTTAATATAAACTAATTTAAACCCTAAACTAATGTATGATATGTAATGCAAAATGTCTAGATTTTGCCTAAACACCGCATTGACCTATTTCGGTCTTTTACCCGATAAATTGATATACACATCCGATTTAGCTCAAATCAACTCCATTTCTTTTCTAATACTTCAATTCACCAAATACAAGCCAATTTACCTAAAATTCATCAGTTCCACCTTCACAATCTTTCTTGAAAAATTCGACCATGGTGGGGCATAAAACACCAAATTTTTCATACTCAATTCCTATCCCATAATTCATCATTTTCTAACCTATTTACTTGAAAAAAAATCAAATTCATCCTCACACACTCAAGGGTAAATTCGGCTAAGGAAGAATGGTGGGGAAAATGAGTTTTTCTCTTGGTGTTTTGCTAGCTAACATGATAAACTAGCTAAAATCATCAACATATATTAAAATTAAATTGATCTAACAACTTTCTCTCTCTAAACCCATATGACCAACTTTAAATCCATCATGAAAACTTGCAATTTAAGCATGGAAAATAATGAAAAATACATGGGTAAGGTAGAAATCAAGTTAAGGATGAAAAACTTACCTTTTTGTTCTTGAATTTCTTGAATTTCCTTACTTTTTCTTGATTTTCTCTTAGTTAGGGTTTATTTTTGTGTTTTCTCTCTCTTCTTTCAGGTTATGCCGACTCTTTGGGGAAGAAGGTTAATGAAAATTGGCTTTTTATAAGCCTAATAAAATAATATTATTTTATTATCACTTTTTAATGTTTTATTAATTTATTTTTTTATTAGTCTTCCATTGAATTCCTTTTTCCACCATACATTCCTTTTCACTTATCCTTTTCTTAGATGAAGTTTTCAGATTTTTCCAAAGTCTTGGTGGAGTAACTTTGTAAAATTACACTTTTACCTCCGTAAAAGTGAAAAATTACATTTTTACCCCAAAAACTGAAAAATTGTCAAAATTCATATTTTTCATTCCTCATACTCATATCATACTCTAATTATTCAAATTTGATCCAAATCCTCTCAAAAATTCAAAATTTGTCCTTGAGTGGTAAAATTACGATTTTATCCTTATTCTCCGATATGTATCGAAATTATATTATTTTCACCTCTAAACCTCAAATAATACTTCAATTGATAAATCTTGATCAAATGGGGCCAAAATCTTCTCTAAAAATTCTCATTTTATCCTCAGGTGGCAAAATTACCATTTTACCTTTGTGTTCCAAAAATATCGAGAAATTAAATTTATCACTGCTAAACTTCATATTATGCTCCAAATAATCTTATTATACTTCAAATGATTAATCTTGGTCAAATGTGATCAAAATCTTTTATAAAAATCTCAATTTTCTCCTTAAATGGTAAAATGACCGTTTTATCCCTAATCGATCAATTTTTTCGATTGACTCCAAACTGGACCTTGAACTCCGAATCACTGTTTTGAGTAATCCTTGGACTGTGAAATCCTCAATTTCAATCTTCAAATCCTTATTTGAACTTGTTTGAGGTTTAAATTATCTTAGTTGTACTTCTAGTTATAATACCAACTTTTAAATATTTTTTCGGGTTGTTCAGACATACCATCACTCTATCAATCACATGTATAACATGGCAGATTTTTTAAGGCTGGGCTTTACACAGATCGAGTCATAACCCCCACTAGTTCGAGGCAAACCCGTTACAAAGTCCATTGCAATATGCTCCCATTTCCATTCGGGCATTGGTAACGATTGTAGTAATCCTGCAGGCCTTTAGTGCTCTGCTTTAACTTTTTGACACATTAGGCACTTGGAGACAAACTCAGCCACATCTTTCTTAAGTCTTTCCCACCAATACACCTCCTTTAAATCTTGATACATCTTTGTAGCTCCTGGATGTACCACATAGGCTGCCATATGCGCCTCTTCCAATATCTCTCTCTTCAATTCATCACTATTCGGCACATAAAACCTAGTTTCATACCTCAACACTCCATCTATGCCTTTGGTAAACATCTTTTTTCTCTTTCCATGAAGATCCTCTAAGGCCTTAGCTACGAACTCATCTTTACTTTGCGTTCCTTTAATTCGGTCCATTAGGATAGGCCTCACTCTAAAATGTACTAGCGGTGCATCTACCTCGAAAACTTCCAATTGCACACCCATGTCTCCCAAGCTATGTATCTCCCTAATCAAAAATCTCCTATCTGTAGAGATATGTGCCAGGCTCCCTATCAATTTTCGACTCAAGGCATCAGCCACTACATTTGCCTTACTGGGATGGTAAAGAATAGTACAATCATAATCTTTTAACAACTCCATCAACCTACGTTGCCACAAGTTAAGATCCCTCTGCTGAAATATATATTTCAGACTTTTGTGGTCCGTATATATTTTGCAAGTCTCACTATACAAGTAATGTCTCCATATTTTTAAGGCAAACACGATTGCTGTCATCTCCAAATCATGTGCGGGGTAATTCTGCTCATGCCTTTTAAGTTGTCTTGATGCATATGCGATCACCTTTCCATGTTGCATTAACACACACCTTAAATCAACCAGCGAGGCATCACAAAATATTGTATAACCCTCTGTGCCTTGTGGTAGACTTAACACTGGACTTGTGCTGAGACATGTCTTAAGCTTCTCAAACCTATCTTCACAAGCATTTGACCACTCAAATTTTGTATCTTTATGTGTTAGCTTGGTCAGAGGGGCTGCTATTCTCGAGAAATCTTTAACGAAGTGACGATAGTAGCCTGCCAACCCTAAAAAGATTTTAATCTCCGTAACTGATGTTGGCCTTGACCACTTTTCCACTGCCTTCACTTTCCTTGGATCGACTTGTACCCCATTCTTAGATACCACATGTCCCAAGAATGCAACACTTTCAAGCCAGAACTCACATTTGGAGAACTTGGCATACAATCGATGTTCTCTCAAAGTTTGGAGCACTATCTTAAGATGCTGCTCGTGCTCCTCTAGACTCCTTGAGTAGATCAAGATATCATCAATGAACACCATTACAAACTTGTCCAAATAGGGCTTGAACACTCGGTTCATCAAATCCATAAAAGTCGTAGGGGCATTAGTAAGCCTAAACGACATCACCAAGAACTCATAATGTCCATATCTTGTTCGAAATGCAGTCTTGGGTATGTCTTCCTTTCAGATCCTCAATTGATGATACCCAAATCGCAGATCTATCTTAGAGAAACATTATGCCCCTTGTAGCTGATCAAACAGGTCATCTATTATTGGGAGGGGGTACTTATTCTTCACCATTACCTTATTAAGTTGTCGGTAGTCAATGCATAGTCTAAGTGACCTATCTCTCTTCTTTACAAATAGCACCGATGCTCCTCATGGTCAGACGTTGGGATGAATGAAACCTTTATCTAACAGATCCTCCAACTGATCCTTAAGCTCTTTAAGCTCTGCCGGTGCCATCCGATATGGAGGTATGGATATGGGTCTAGTAGCAGGAATCAAATCTATATAGAATTCAATCTCTCGCTCTAGAGGTAAACCCCGTAGTTCTTCGGGAAATACATCCATAAACTCATTCACTACCGACACTTGGATTATATCTCCAACCTTCGCTTGGGTATCCTTCATAATAGCCAAGTAACCTTGACAACCCTGTCTTAATAGCCTTCTAGTAGACATAACTGATATCAAGTTGGTTGGAACATTGCTTCTATCCCCCTGAACACTAAATGATGGCTCACTTGAAAAATCAAATCTAACCAACTTATGATAGCAATCCACACTAGCATGGCAAGGTGATAGCCAATCCATTCCCAAGATTACATCAAAATCTAAGCTGTCTAATACCACTAAATTCACTAAGGTGTTCTTATCCTTGATTCGAACTACGTAGGACTTATATTCCCATTTAGCCACAAATGCTTCTTTTAAAGGAGTAGATACCACTAATTGTTCTTCTCTCTTAACACAATTCTTACCCAACCGATGTGCAAAACATGGAGAGATAAAATAGTGGGTAAATCTAAGGTCAAACAATATCCAAGCATTCATATTACAAATGGAAAGAGTACCTGAGACTACTGCATTGGATGTCTGAGCCTCTTGGGGAGTTAAAGCATATACACTCGCTTGGCCTTTTCCTGCAGAACTTTGACTTCCAGACGCAGATGGTCTACCCCAAAAAGAAACACCAGCACCTTTATCTCTTGTCCCACTAACCTCCTGGCTAGTTGAGACAGTTGCCGAAGGAGCAGACAAAGCTGGCTGAGTAGAATCGTGAACAGAACCTTACGGTTGTTGAGCCATCGGGCAGTTCCTCCAAATATGTCCAGGCTTGCCACAATTAAAACAAGCTCTTGTAGTAAGATAGCATTGTCCTCTATGCAATTTTCCATAAGTATCACAGAAAGGAATAGCCTGACTACTCTGCTTTAAATCTTGCGACTACCTCCTTCCACTAAAAGTTTTCTGCCTTGACCCAACGTTGGCACTCGCCACCTCACTCCCCTGTTGGGGTAACCTTGATCCCCTCTGTGGGCCTTGACGGCTAGAAGATGAAATCCCACTGTCGAAATCTCTGCGACCTTAATAGCCCTCTATTTTGTCCCTTTTTGCTCTATCTCTTGCGACCCTACTCTCACTGGTCCTCATCTCAATTCGTTGAGCATAATCCACTACCGTGGAGTAAGTATTGAAATCTCGAGAGGCCACAGCCTTAAACTATCATAACTCAGAACTACCATCGAGCCCGTGACAATTGTCGCGATATCCCGATAGGCCCTCATCCCCCGAGAGTAAATCGAGACCTCGCAAGGCTCTTGTACCAGTTTTTCAACTTCTCTGTGAGTCTCTATTTACTAATTTCATGTTTGTAAGCATTTCATCCAATTTCGGATCAAAACGATGAAAAAGACAAAATTCACTACATAGGGGCGTTTCAATCATTTTTGTCAAAAATTTCAAAAGTTGGTAAAAATGTTATATATGCGTAGAGAATACATAATTCGCAATCGAAAATGAAATCGGATATCTAAAACATGCAATTTAAGTGAAATTATATTTAATAGAATAAAATAAAAATATTTCATAAAATAATGTATATTCTTATAAAACAATTTTTATATAGATATCCGAAAATAATTTTTGTAGCATAAAAGCAAAATATATTATTACATACTATAATACAGTTAACTAAAGTATAAAATTTAATTTACAATGCTAAACGGTCCCAAAACAGAGAGATATGGACTAAGAGATGGACCTTTGAAAATTAAGGTTGCCACTCCAAACTTCCTCCTCAACAAAAACTCTCTATCTGCTGATACTTGTGAGCCTGAAATGGAGGAAATTGAGGGTGGTGAGTTTTACGACTTAGTGAGTAAATAAATACCATCCACGACATCTAAAGTCAAGTAGATGGAGATAATATAAAAACGCAATATCATAATGTAGTTCATAACACCAAATTTAGTACAATCATACAAAACAATGTCATTTAATCAAAACACAAGGCTTATGATTTATTTCATAAAAACTAGGCTTAGGCCAAATCTCATACTCGTGGACACTTGATTAGAGCGTCCAATCGAGTCCACCAAGGCTGTTAAAATTTCTTAGTCATTCAAAACACGGCCGATCCTTGGCGTTGGCCAAGTTCAACTTCACATGGTGGTTTGGTGTGAAGTGAACTCGATCTTTACCTCAGGAGTTACCCTCTACGCCTCTCATACCGAGGTAAAATAATAACTGGGTTTACCGTGCCCCTCTAATAGGCTGGTCCACGGAAACCCGCCACTGTAGCGACTAATTAACCCGCCAATCAACAAAATTTTTGCAGCATAACATGGCCAATAAAATTCTACCCAGTATACTTAAACAAGGGAAAACAATCACATATTTCATACAAATATAAATCCAGCCAGCATGCTTCCCAAGATCATAAGTCATAGATTTTAAATTGAATACATAAACACAAGTTCAGCACAAGTCTCCACATACTCAGTGTTATAAAATAAAAATTTCAATTTAAAAATCATTTATAAAATTCAATTCATTAAAAGCACGAAAATAGGTAAAATTACTCTAGATATTGAAAACGGTAATTTATCCACTCACAGTTTTAGGAGTCTGAAACACTCCTAGTCTCGATCGTTTGACACAATTTCTTTGCCTTTGTCAGAGGGTTCACCACCTATACGTTACTCGAGACACGAATTTCAATAAATTATGTCAATTAATCATAATTGATTTTAGGCTTTATAATTCTATATGCGTGCATGAAATGCAATGCAAACTGTCCGAATAACTGTCTAAACATGGTATTCGACCTAGTTCGCCTACACACGCTCGAATTGGTTAAAGTCTCCAATTTAATTCCAAATTAATTTCTTTCAATTTCTATACTCTAATTACAGCCAATTTACCTTAGTGACTGTGAATGTGATGCAAATTATCAGTCTGAACCACATAGTGCACCTATCTGCACTTTAGGTAAATATTTTGATTTTTGCATCAAAATCTCCCATTAATTTTTTAACTTTATAATTCATCAAAATTCACCTAAATACCTCAAATTAGCATCAATTTCAGCAGCCATTCTCTTCCTAGAAGGTTCGGCCATATGGGGTTCAAGGTGGGAAATTTGGTTTTCTTGCTAGATTTTGCTATATTTCATTTCTACCTAACTAAAAACATTAAATCAACCTAAAATCTATCAAAATAATTGCTCAAAATCCCTCCATGGAGGTTCGGCCAGCATGGGTTTATTATACCCACTTTTGATTTTTGCATGAAAAATGGAAAAGAAAGCTTGGGTAGTGTAATTCACAAGAAAAATCAAAGGAATTTTACCTTTACTTATGAATTTGCTTGAATTCCTACACTTTTCCTTGGATTTTCCACCTAAGGTTCTTGGTTTTTCTTTTCCCCTTTGTGTTCTTGCCAAAGCCGACCCTTATGAGAGAGAAATAGTGATGTGGGCAGATTTTTTATGCTTTTATAATGAAAATAATAAAATACTAAAAGTATGCCACATGGCATTTTATAATTGGTCCAAAATTTTAATATTTGACTTTCATTCCCTTAATTCTCCACCACACATTTTTTCTTCACTTATCCATAGTTTAAATGAAGTTTCTAGACTTAGCCAAAATCTTGGTGGAGTAAAATTTTCAAAATTGCACTTTTGCCCCCATAAAAGTAAAAAATTACATTTTTGACCCAAAACCTGAAAAATTGCCAAAATTCATATTTTTCACTCCTCATACTCATATCATACTCCAATTAATCAAATTTGATTCAAATCCTCTCGAAAATTCAAATTTTATCCTCGAGTGGCAAAATGACCATTTTGCTTCTAGAACACTAAAATTCTGGATTGACTCTAAATCAACCTTCGAACTCCTAATTACCATAATATGACACTCTAGGCTTTCAAAATTCTCAAATTCATCCTTAAATCTTTATTTAAACTAGTTTGAGGTTCAATCCTCTTAATCGTACCACTAAGTACTATCACGACCCAATTCCCGGGCCATGACCGGCGCAAGAACTCAGTGAGCACAGCTCACTAAGCCCAAGCAAGCCTATCCATTTACCCTTGCTTAATAAATTTACCACATCATGCATACACACACACACCTTCTCCCGGGTGTGAACATAGCCAAATCACAATGGCATTATTTATAATAATATACATGAACTATATCAGTCATGTATTTAGCAATTTACATTGCATACATACATTTATATTATTGAGTGTATTTACAATACAAAAGGACCCAAGACTTCCAGTGGAGACATTTACAATAAAAAGAGTCACTATCGAATGCCAAACACATACCCAGGAGATGCTCTACGGGGACTCCTCGATCTAGGGTCCAATAGTCTCCTGATCAGAAAACATGAATTTTAAAAAACGTGAGTACGAAACTCAGTGAGTGAATATTAGAAGGGAACAAGCAATCTTAACTGAAAATTTGACAATCATGATGCACAGGTTGAAAATGAGACAATTTTTTTTTATCTAACTAATATTTAAACCCCTTTTTCCACTAACCCCGAGATTTGTTCTAGCTAGATAGCAAAATCGACAATTATCGCTACAGTGAAATTTTTACTGCAGCGAAGCGAAATCAAAACCCGTCGCTGCACGAAGGTTTCGCTCATCCGTACGAGGGTTTCGGGTTAAACCCCTTTTTGTTCTCAATTTAAGGCAATTCGCATACCATACAATCACACATAATATACACAAAGACATGGGCAATCATATATATATACCGCCAAGTCATCACTGTCCTTGGTGGTAAAAGAGACATTTATCTGAGCACTTGCAAGCGTTACATATTGCCATCCCTACAAGCCCCTGGACAGCAAATCACGCTTCACCAAAGTTTACGCGTGATAATTTCCAAGAATCGTGGGCGTCACGTGTCGCTGTCCCCACTTTGCTCAATTTTAAATTTTTAGGAAATTGTGGGTGCTACATATCGCCGTCCCCACTTTGCTTAACTTTGAATTTCTAGGAAATTGTGGGCGCTACGTATCGCCGTCCCCACTTTGCATACCATTACATCAATTTCACATAAATTTATTAACAATATATGTAAGTGCCATATAAAGGTACACAGATGCATCGCAATCATATAGATGAGCAATATTCAACACAATAAAATTTCACATCAATAAAATAAAATTTCATGAAAAGCTTGTTCCCATGGTACCCATTCTTTTAAAGAAGATTGAATAAAATCATTCAAGCATTTTATTCAATAAGTTCATATTTCCCAAAACCATTTTTGAGATGCAAATTCACTCACAGGTTTTTCGGGAGTCGAATTCGAGCACTTCGACTGCTAATCCTCGAGTGCGATTTTCTTGCCTTTATCCGAGGGCTCACCACCTTGACAAATAGCACAATAATTTAATTACTATAATGGTGTTAATTAGGTATAAAATTAACCAAATTTCTATACGGATGTATAGAATACTCGGTCAATCGCTTAAACGAGGTGTTGACCTAATTTGACCAATTACCCGATAAATTGGCCAATACGTCCGTTTTGATTCCAAATTGCACCATTCTTTTTCTAATACCTTAATTCACCACATACCATTTAAATGGTGCCAATTTCAGCATTTAAACTTTTCCATTTCCTCATGGAAAATTCAGCCATTATAGTGCATTGGCACTGTAATTTTTGCTACTAAATGTTTTTCATTTTAAATTGTCATTTCTAATTTATTTCATTTCAAATGAAATCATTTCATTTGAAATGAAATCATTTCATTTTCCAATTTCAGCCTATGATATTCGGTCTTGCAAATTCATGGGGAAATCAAATTTTTTTCTTACGGTTTTGCTTACTAACATACTAACCTATTTCTAAACACTAACATAGTTTAAATTCAACTTATTCTAACATCAAATCCTTATTCATACCCATTTTTCAGAATTCAATTCATCATGATATCTCAATATTTAACCATGGAATTCAAGAACAAAGCATAGGTATTGTAGAGCATAAGCCAAAGTGAAGAATTATTACCTTTTTCTCTTGATTTCTCCTTGAAACCACACTTTGTCTTGAATTTTTAGCTAGGTTTTATGGTTTTTCCCTTTGTTCTTCTTTCCTTCCCCTTAATTCTGGTGTGTGCTGAATTTAGAGAGAGAAAATGAGTGTTAATGGCTGATTTTTAAGCTTAAATAATAAAATAAACTAACTTGCCACATGGCATAATGCCATTGGCCCGTTTTTAATCTTTTTTTTTCTTCCATTTCTTTTCCACCATTTGATTAGTCTAAGTCAAGATATGATCAAAAGATGATCATGGCTGGAAAAATATGTTCTGGTGGTGTAAAATTACGATTTTGCCCTCGAGATGGTAAAATTATGATTTTGCCCCTATACTTCGAAATGTCCCGAAATTATATTATTTTCACTGTCCAACCTTAAATAACACTAATATTAATCCATATTAACCAAATGGGACAAAATCCTTTCAAAAAAATTCTCGTTTAGTACTCCGGTGGTAAAATTACCATTTTGCCCTTGTGCTCCAAAAACACCGAGAATCACAATTTTACACTGCTAAACATCATTTTATAATCCAATAATCATAACTGTATTCAATAAAAATTATTTTTGGTCCAATGTTATCAAATTTTGGCTAAAATCTCCATTTTATCATCAAATGGAAAAATGACCGTTTCATCCCTAACCGGTCAATTTTCTCGATTGACTCCAAACTGGACTTTGAACTCCGAATCACTATTCTGAGCTATTTTGTGGGTTTCAGAATTTTGAAATTCCTCTTAGAATTTCTATTAAACTAATTTGAAGCTCGATTTAACTTAATTGTACCACTAGGTACAATATCGGCTTTTAACAACTTGGACAAGGTCTCACAGGTACACTATCGACTTTTAACTAGTTTTCCAGGGCAATTCAATATGCAAGGACGCTATCAAATGCATGTGAATGGCATGTCAAAGATAAAACAGGGTAGGGCTTTACATAAACAATGGTTCCACCAGCTCATCCACAAACCTTTGGATATTCATCTCCTCTATGGAAACTAAATAAGGTGCATATCAAGACAACTGCGTGAATTTTATATCATACTCCGACACTGTCATACTCGGAGTCTGCTTCAACGCCTCAAACTCTCTAGCTCTAGCATTTCGTACACTAAGTGATAAAAATCGATCTAAGAAAGCTATACTGAATGCATTCTAAGTCAACAGTGCAACATCTGTCGACCTACCCCTTCGTAAGGAGTCATACCATTCTTATGCTACATCCTCCAATTGAAAAGCTTTTAGCTCCATTGATCTAACGTTAGAACATCCCATGGCATTACAAATCTTTTCCATCTTATCCAAGAAAACATAGGGTTTCTCCAATGCATCCGACCTAGTAAACGATAGAGGCTTAAGCTTCAGAAAGTCGGTAAGTGAAACCTCTACTTGACTTCTTTCACCCTCTAGAGGTTGGCGGTCGATCTGGCCTTGTGAACTAGGGGACGCTTGCACTACATGTCTCCCCTCTACTACCTTATGTATATCATCCATACGGGCTACCATCAACTTTACAACCCGATTAACTCCTTGCAGACTTGCCGTTAAATCCTCAATAGTAATGCCCCCAATTGGTGGCCTATCTGTCTCATCTAAAGACTGTCCCTCTTCTCTCCTACTCTCAAGCGTATCTGCCTTCACCGGCCTAGTGGCCCTACCAAGTCTACCTCCACCACTAAGGGTGGATACTCGTGGCCTATCGGTTATCTCAGTGGGGGCATCTTGTTCCCCTATTCGTCTTAAGACGGCCCATGTCTTAGGCGGCATTCTTACCTAGACATGAGTAAACGCCTATTATTAAACACATTTCATAGTCACAGTTAAGGAAATAAAGTGGTTTCTAAGATAGGGAATTTATGCGGTTCCTTGATTATGAGATGTGTCGTAGTTCACAGTTCATAGTCAAAGATCCCACATAAAGACCTAACTTTTCGTTGGACCAAACAAGAACATCCTAAGACCTAAACAACCTAGGGCTCTAATAACAAGTCTGTCACAACTCGATTTATGGGCCATGACCGGTGCATGGGCCCAACGAGCGTAGCTCACCAAGCCCAAGCAAGCTTATCTTATTTATATTGCTTAACGTTTTATCAACGAATGCATCCATACGCGTTCTATTGGGTGTGAACGTAGCCAACTCATGATGGCATTATCGATTTAAAATATACATGTACTGCTCAAGACATGTAACTTAGTAATTTTCATTACATGAACATATTCATAGAATAAAAGGACCCTTGACTTCCAGCGGAGAAATTACAGTAAAAAGGTTGCTACTGAATGCCAAACACCTATCCAAGAGACAAACTACAGGGACTCCTAGACCTAAGATCCAACAGTCTCCTGATCTGAAAACATGAATTTTTAAAATAGTGAGTACAAAACTCAGTGAGCAAACATTAGAAAGGAACAAGCAGTAATAATAAGGAAAGTTGAGAACCATGATGCACTTGTTTGGAAACAAGACAATTTACATCAAGTTAATATTGAAACCCATTCCACTTAACCCTGAGTTATTAAACATTCATAATAATGCAACCATGTTCAACAAGAGTTAAGAAGAAAAGAAATTTACATCAATCATTCTAGCAAGATCACAAAATCGACCGTTTATCCCAAACCGTCACAGAACAAGGGTTTCGCTCAACCATACGAGGGTTTCGTGTTAAAACCCTTTTTCCTCAATTTAAAACAATTTGCAATAAAAGAGAATTTCTCAAGGTTCACATACCATACAAATCAAATTTTTTCATCATGCACACTATATCACGCATATGTATATATAAAATCACGTGCAATTACATACACCACCCTACTTTCTTCAACTCTGGTGCACTCCCTACTCGCACCATACACCACCCCACTCTCTTCAACTCTAGTGCACTCCCTACTTGCACCAAGCAATATGATCATGTGTGTACTCTCTACTTGCACAAAGCAATATGATCATGTGTGTACTCCTTACTTGCACAAAGCAATATGATCATGTGTGCACTCCCTACTCGCACAAAGCAATATGACCATGTGTGCACTCCCTACACACACAATCCCTTGGTCATTAATACACATTATCCATTCACTCATATCATTATCAACACAATAAAATGAGCATGTATTCATTTTCTTTACACAATGTACACACTCATCACATTAAAATAATTGTCAAAGGCTTGTTCCCGAGACTCATTTTTAAATAAGAGTTGGATATAAATCATTCAAGCATTTCATCTCAACTCAATTAAAATTTTCAAAACAGTTTGAAATGCAAGTTCACTCACAGTATTAGGAGTTAGAAATACTTTTATTCTCGGTCCTCTGTCACACTGTCTTTACCCTTGTTAGAGGGCTCACCACTTATACATAAAACATGACACATAATTCAATATATTGTGTCATACCATTATAAATCTACTTCATGCTCTATATGAATGCATGAGGTTGTTCGGACAGTCACTTAAATATGATGTTACATGTTGGATCAATTGTGATCGGAATAAAATGGTGTTGGCCTAATTCGGTTTATCACCCGATTAATTGGCCAATACGTCTAATTCAACTCTAAATAATTCCATTCCTCTCCTAATACTCCAAATCATCAAACACAATTTAAATAACTTAAAATATGGCAAAATCATCCTCACATTTTCTCTTGGAAAATTCGACCATGGAGGGTTCACTAACAATATAATTTTTCATGCTTGATTCTCACACCATAAATCATTAATTCCTAACCAAATCACCCAAATTGATTCCAAATATATACTTATTACATTTCCAATATCTCAATTGTACCAAAGTGCCTTAATAAGCTAAACTTTCTCATTTTGATTCAACTTGTTTACTAAAGGCACTATACTTAAAAATCGCCATTTTTGGTTTCCATCACCATTTTCGGTTTTCATCACCTCAATGCATTAAATCCTACCTAAATAACATAAGATATCACAAGATTCATCTTCAATATTTTCTTTATGAAATTCGACCATTGTGGGTGGTGTAAGAACATGTGATTTTTTTTTACTTGTTTCCATTCCAAACATGATAAAATAACTAAAAACACTAAGATGCCTTGAAATCTAACCAAATCAACCATCAAAACTTCTCTCTCTAAATTCGGTCAGCCATGAATCCTTCATGAAATCAGGTGATTCAACCATGGACAATACAAAAGAATGCATACAAAAGGTAGATCACAAGCTAGAATTAAGAAATTTCACCTTTGATTGCTTGATTCCTTGAATCTAGTGATTTTCTCTTGAAATTTTCACTCTAGGGTTTGTTCTTCCTTTTCTCCACTTTGTTCTTCACTTGGCCGGCCGTATGAGTGAGTTTGGGAGGGTTTCGATTGACTTTATAAAGGAAAATATTAAATGGACATAAACTTGCCATGTGTCACCATATTATTGGACTATGTATAAATACTTAGTAATTAAGCAATTTCTCTCTACCACACATAATTATCCATGGTATAAAATGAAATTCATATGCTGGATATGTGTTGGGTGGGTTAAAATTACAATTTTGCCCTTGAGCGGCAAAATGACTATTTTGCCCTTATGCTCAGAAAAATGTCAAAATTAAAATTTTTCTCTTCTCAAACTCAAATTATGTTCTAAATAGTCAATCTTGGTCAAAAACTTCTTCTAACATTCCAATCTTAACCTTGGGTGGCAAAATGACCATTTTGTCCTTACGTTATGATAATTCCAATTTGACTCCAAATCAGTCCTCGAACTCCGAATCATCATATTCAGTCATTTTGGGGTTTTAAAATTCTCAATTTCATCTTAAAATCTTTATTTGAACTAGTTCGAGGCTTAAATCAACTTAGTTATACCACTAGGTATAATATCAACTTTTTTGAAGTATTCATGTATGCAAGCATGTTATCAAGCACATGAATAACATGGCAAATATTTTATAGTGTTAGGCTTGACAAGATCTCACAAAAGAAGAAAACGAAAAAGGAAAAAAAAGAGCAAAAAAGAGAAAGAAAGAAACGTGAAAGGAAGAAAGAACAGTTAGATATGCGCACAAACTAATAACGAAGTAGCATCCCGCTCTTGTGAGGGGAGTGGGTGTTAAATTTCAAAACTATATTCTTATAATATATTATATATGTTGCATTTGACGAAATTGTGGACAACACAAGTTGGTAAAAAGTCTTAAGTTGTTTATGATTGTGAAAAAAAAATTTAAATCCGTTTTTCTTTATACTACACATAGTATATATATCTACATGTTTTTAATTATGGGGAAGCAAACCTTTGACTGGTTTTTCACTTCAAAATCATGCCTTGCAACCTTGTGTGATGTTTAGGCCAATGGCCATTATAGTGATTTCTAAGATTTGATAATAAATTATTTATTTCACTTAGCATGTTGATTCAATAGATATGCCATGCTTTGAAACGAATTTTTGCATGACATTTGATTTATGATTATGTTGTTTTTAATCTATCATGCTGTGTAAATGCATTAAATTGCAATGATTTCCATTTTCATGTGATCGAAATACTTGGAGGTAGGACCTGTTACCACACCAGGTTAAATGTGGTCTTTGTGCACAAAGTAGTAACTGTTGCTTATTGATATTTGATTGTAAGAAAAAGGGGACCTGAAGCCCTGATTTGGATTAGGTAGCACGGGCAGTTCCCACAAGTAAATAAAAGGGGGATTTGAAGCCCCGATTTATATTAGGTGGAGTGGGCTCCGATTTGTATTAGGTGGCGTAGGCAGTTCCCACGAGTAGGTAAAAAAGGACTTGAAGCCCCGATTTATATATGGTGACATAGGCAGTTCCCACGAGTAAGTGATGATGTTTGAGAATAAGCATAAGGGCTATACTAAACCTACCCAAGGATGATGCTCATTTCTCGATTTTCTTAGTATACATTGCATGGTATTAGCACTCAAATTTTATTATTAAATGATAAGTGAAATTTGCATATTTATTTACTTGGAATTCATCATTTTTAAAAATTGCAAGGTATAAAAACCTCTTAGTTTAATGGAATGTATGTTTTCTACGTGTACTCTTGGATTTATAACTATTCCATCTTTATATTTGTTTCCCCTCCCTGCTTGCTCATGGAGCCAATGATCACTGAGTCTATGAGACTCACACCTCGCAAATAGGTAAAGGCATCTCATAGCATTATATTTCGAGTCCCTCCGTTGTTAGAGGTCGAGTTGTAGTACTCTGGTTTTGCTATGTAAACAAATATTAGTTTCGATATAATGAAAATTTGAGATTTTAAACTCAATGTATTTAATTGTGATGTCATGACTTAAAGTCAAAATTTAATGGCTATGCTTATTGTTGAATTCATGTTATAAATATATATATGGTTCAAATATTAATACGGTTTAGTAAAAGTGTACAATGAATTATTGAGAAATTTCCTAAAAGCTTGTTCAGGACGTAGCAGGATCTCTTGGAGGTCTCGGACGCTGGTAGCGACCGAGGAAGGGTCATTATAGTGTATCTATGCAATTTATAATACTTTTTTTTACTATTCATTTTTCTCTTAACATTTTCCTCTTAACTTTTTGTCATAAATTTTAGATTATAAGGTAGACTGGAAATGGGATATTCTAGTAATATCAAATTTTATGTATGTTTAAGCGGAAAAATTTTAGATGATAAGATATACTTGAAATTGGGTATTTTAGTAATGTCAAATTTTGTGTATTTAAAAGAAAACATATTTTTTAGTTGTTGAATGAAGTAAAAAACTTTGAAAACACTCATTTTGAAAATTTTATAAGATTGATAGAGCAATTAGCCTTATCAAATAGTTAAACTAGTATAAATGTCAAGCAATGAAGTCCTTTGGTCTTCCTTTACATTACCAAGTGTTAAGCATATACATTAATTATTGAATTACTTAACTATAAATATAATTGTAATTAATAAAATTATAACATAAATTAAGTGCTATAGTGTAATTAGAAATAAGAAAAGAAAGCATATATAGCAATTAATAAATTGAATCTTGTGAACAAATATGTTCTTTTCGTTTCATTTTCTTTATTTATATTTTTTAGGAATACAACATAAGTATGTTTATTTTATTTTTTAAATATTTAAAATTATTTTTCATGATTTTCTTTTATATTTTGACATTAAAATTTATGGAACATCAAATTTATAAAAATATAAAAATATACTACTAAATACATTGAAATAATCTTTTTTACTTTTTTAGAAAGTCAAATAAAAAATTAATTTTAAAATTTAATTGATTCAATATATTAATGAATGAAATAGAAAAAGAAAGAAGAAAAGAAAGAAACAAAAATAAGGTAAGTTTGCGGGTGAATGAATTAAAAATCAAAATGAAGAGTATGAGGAAAACATGTGAACCATGCCAACTTAGACAAAAAACCAAAGTAAAATTAATAATAATAAAAATCATTAATTGAAGTTTGAGTGGTGATGTAACAAAAATCACCAATTCATGATGGAAGCAAAACCTCATGAGACATAAAGCAGTACTTTACATTGCCAGGTGACAAGTAACGAAGCCTTTTTGGGCTTCATTTAAATATAGTTATAGGTGAGAATGATAGTCGTCAAAAGGGGTGAACTGAAATTAATTTTGTTCCATGTTGAGTTTGGTTAAATGCATATAATAGTAATAATCTTTGTAAGCTACTTACAAATTATTGACTTCATTAGTTTTTTATGATAATAAAACATTCTCATTCATTTGTGTCTAATATTTCTACTTGAGTGTGCAGGATAAAAATTGTATGCAAATAATAAACAAATCATTCAAAGGCACATATCAAAAACCATATGAATAAGGAGCCACATTTGATTAACAAAGTAGAAGTCTTTTAGTCGAATAATGAAGGGTATTGGTCAGCTAAAATTCAAATTGGAAGTTGGCGGGTTTAAGAGTATTGAGAGACAGAAACAACTCAGTTGTAAAACCCGACTCTATGAAATATATGCCATGTTATCCATGTGCTAGATGAAGTGTTTGTATACTCGAATGCCTCTAAAGAGCATTAAAAGTCAATATTGTAACTAGAGGTACAAATAAGTCAATTTAAACCTTGAATAAGTCCAAATGAACATTTTAAGATGAAATTAAAAATTTTACAATCTAGAAATAACTTGAAAAGATGATTCAGAGTTCGAGGGCTGATTTGGAGTCGATCTGGAATATTGACTATCTAGGGGTAAAATGGTAATTTTGCCACTCGAGGACAAAATGAGAATTTTTAGAAAAGATTTTTGACTACATTTGACTAAGATTGATCATTTGGAGTATAATTTGAGGATAAGAAGTGAAAAAAAATTATAATCTCGGTATTTTAGGAGCATAGGGGCAAAATAGTAATTTTACCACACCGGGGGCAAAATGGTAATTTTACACCACCAGCACTTGTCATGCTCATAGAATTCATCCATTAACAATTTATGTGGAGGAGAATTAAAGTGTATTATGTGGTGATGAATTAAAGGTTAAAGGATAAGTATTTAAAATTTTAGACCAATAATAAAATGCCATGTGTCAAGCTTTTATTTATTTATTATTTTCTTTAGAAAAAAGCATAACACTAGCCTATTCCTCCCCATAAGGGTCGGCCAAAGAGAGAAAAGAAAGAAAACAAGAAGAGCAAACCCTAGAGTGAGAAAATAAAAGGGAAATTGTTGGATTTCAAGCAATCAAGCTAGTAAAGGTAAAATTTTTTGACTTTGGCTAGTGATCTATCATTCTTGTGCATTTTCTTCCATTTTAAACAGTTGATAATCAAGATCTCATGATGGTGTTCTTGCTGGTCAAAGCTTTAGAGAGAGGTTTTGATGCTTGAATTGGTTAGATTTCAATAGAATTTAGTGTTTTTAGTTAGTTAGTAATGTGTAGTATGAAAAAGAACCAAGAAAAATTTATTTTCTCCCATTACCCATCAAGGCCGAATATTATGGAGTTAATATTGGGAAGGAATTTTGTGACATTTTTGTTAATTGGTTAGGATTTAATGGTTTTAATGAATAGTGGTGATGGAAATCGAAAATGACAACATTTAGCATGAAATCACAAATTTCACATTAAACTATCATAGGCCGAATTCTTCATGTAGTGTGTTGATGTTGAAATTGATTTTATTCTAAGTGAATTTGATTAGAAATTGATGAATTATGGTGTAAGAATGTGGCTTGAAAAATTTTAGTGTTACTGGACACACATTGGCCGAATATTCCAAAATGGAATGTGAATGAGGTTTTGCCACATTTCATGCTAATTGACTAGTGTTTGATGAATTGGAGTGTTGAAAGCGAAATGGAGTTAATTGGAGTGAAATTTGATGTATTGGCCAATTAATCAAGTAATAGATCGAATTAGGCCAATACCGTATTATTGAGGGATATAATTGAGTTTACATAAAACACCGTATTTAGATAGTCAACCAAGCATTACATATTTCATTTTACGCATTAGTGAAGAGCCTGATTTTGTTTTATATCAATTTGGCACCAATTCAGTGAATTGTTGTTGTGCATTATGGATAGGTGGTGAGCAAACTATACTGGTAAAAGTCAAGACATTGTGCTCGAGGATCGAGAACATCAGTATTTCAACTCCTAGTACTATGAGTAAACTTATTATCGCCTTAATTATCTAGAGTAATTTTTACTCAATTTGGTGAATTTGTGAGAAATGAATTTAAATGGTGAATTGTCTTGTTTTTATGAGGAAAATGTGAATTTATAAAATAAAAATGAATTTTTATAAATTGATTTGGAAATTGGACAATGATTTTGAAATTAGAGTAATTGGAGATCGTTTCCTGTGTTATAAAATTATGATATGAACTAAATGGCTTATGATAAAATGGCATGATTGGCTGAATTAATATTTGTATTGAAATTTATGAATTTTCTACTTTATCTGGATATACTGTGTACTGAATTAATTGCCATATCATGCAATTGGAGATTTGATTGATTGGTGGGTTATAGAATTCTCACTGCAGTGCTGGGTTTCCATGGACCAGCTTATTTAGAGGGGCACGGTACACCCCATTATTGTATACCTCTGATGAGAGGCGTGGAGGGTAACTCTTGAGGTATGACAGAGTTCACTTCATGCCGAACCACCACGTGAGAGTGGACTTAGCCAATGCCAAAGAATGACTATGTTTTGAGAAATTATGAAATTTCAACAACCTTGGTGGTCTCGGTCGAACACCTTTGATCAAGGTGTCACCGAGTATGACTTTTTGGCATGAGCCAAGCTTTCAGGAAACCATAAGCCATATAAATTTTTTGAGCAAGATGAACTTATCTTATCTAGTGAAAAGAACTGAAATGTTATGAACCATTTTATGATGATTTATTTAATCGTCTCCATTTACTCAACTTTAGATAGTTTAGATGATATCTGTTTACTCACTGGGATTATAAAATCTCACCACCTTATTTCCATCCATTTCATGCTCAGGATAGCTAGTAGTTAGTCGATATCGTCGAGAAATGAATTTTGGAGTTGCAACCTTGGAAGTCAAAGCTTTTTTCCCGACTCCCAGCCTTAGATCAATTTTGTCGTTTGGGGGCCCATTGGTCAATGTACATTGAATTACTGTCACGACCCAATTTCACAAGGCCATGACCGGTGAATGGGCCTAATGGGCATAGCCCACTAAACCCAAGCAAGCCTTTTCTAGTAATCATGTTCGACATTTTATACATCTTGCATTACTATTTCTGAACCAAAATTCTTGATTCACAATTCAATATATTTCAAAACATAACATGTATACCACATGTTTACAATTTCATTATCTCAAAGCACTGTCATTCAATGCCATCTTCCCGAGGCATCATTAATCCAACATATATATATATATACTTGTACACAGACAAAGACTCTCAACCATCAGCGGAGTAACTTTGAATAAAGGCACAACTACTGAGATGTCGTAGTACCTACCAAAAGGTGAGCCTGCTTGGACGACTTGGTCCAAGTCGCAATTGCCTCTAAATCTGAAAACATGAATTTTTATAAAACTATGAGTACGAAACTTAGTGAGCAAACCTTAGAAGGGAACAAGCAATATCAACTAGGAAATTTGATAATCATGATGCACTGGTTGAAAATAAGGCCATTTTCATCTAACTAATATTCCAAACCCTTTTTCCCTTACCCAAAAATTTATTATGCATTCAAGGATTAAGCATCCTTGAATTTACACCGATCATTCTAGCAAAGTAGTAAAACTGACGGTTATTTACAAACCGTCACAGAACGAGGGTTTCGTGTTAAACCTTTTTTCTTCAATTTCAAACAATTCGCATTCCATACAATCACACATATGTACATAAATATCACGTACAACTTCATTCACCAATCATTCAATTTCATTCATTATCCCATCTTTTCCTTCACTTTGCTGTACTCTCAACTCATACATCATTACCGGCATTGCACTTCCCATTCCGTACATGCATGGTAGTAACTATCATAACCTTTATCATTAAACCGGCATTGCACTTCCCACTCGCACATGCACGGTCGTAATTATCACACCCTTTGTCATTCAACCGGCATTACACTTCCCACTCCGTACATGCACGGTCGTAATTATCACACCTTTTGTCATTCAACCGGCATTGCACTTCCCACTCCGCACATGCACGGTTGCATCAATTTCACCAAAATTTATTAATAATGCATATTAGCATAATATAAGGGTACATAGATTCAGTACACTCAATTTCACATAAATTTCTCAACAATACATGTTGGCATCATACAGATATACATAGTTGCATCGCAATCATATTTAACATCACAGAAATATTTTCACTAAAGGCTTGTTCCTGAGATTCGTTTTTAAATGGGAATTAGATATAATCATTCACGCATTTCATTTCAACTTAATTAAAATTCCCAAATAAATTTTGAAATGCAAGTTCACTCACCTCATAAGAGTGTAAAATACTCTTGTTTCCGAGTTCCACTATACTGAATTTTTCTCACTTCCGAGGGATCCACCACCTATACCAAATTTTTGACGCATTTTTAATTATTTGTGTTGAACCACAATAAATTATTTTAGGCTCTATACGATGCATGGAAATGAGGTAAAAATGGTTCGGACAGTCGTTTAATTACGATGTTCGACCAATTTGCCTATGCTCGATTTAATTTGCTAAAACTCCCAAGTTAACTCTGATTTGATCAATTTCAATTTCTAACAATCCAATTATATCCACATTACTCAATGACAGCGAACACATGTCAATTTATCAGTCTTAGACTGTAAATTACACTTTTACCCCTATTAGGTAAAAATTTGTATTTTTGCACCAAAAATTCTCATTTAATTCCTACCTTCATAATTCATCAAATATTACCAAAATGACCTAAATCTCATCAATTTCCTCAATTTCCAGCAGCCAATTCCTCTAAAAAAATTTGACCAAAAATGGTGCATTAATACCGAAAATTTTCCTATTTAATTTTTTTTCTCCATAATTGATCAATTTCAAAACTGTTTCATTTGAAATAAAATCATTTCATTTAGCACATATTCCCTATGGCATTCGGTCATTGAAGATTCATAGGAAAAATCAGTTTTTTTCTTGTTGTTTTGCTTACTAACATGCTAAACTATCTTTAAACACTAACATAGTCCAAAATCAAATTATTCCAACATCTTTCTCTCTCTAAACCCATTTGACCAGCCCTTAATTCACCATGAAAACATGCATTTCAAGCATAGAAAAATAAGGGAAATTGCTTAGAAATGAAAGATCTCAAGCAAAAATGGAAAATCATACCTTTTTCACTTGATTTCCTTGAATTTTCCACACTTTTTCTTTGAATTTTCTCACTCTAGGGTTTGTTTTTGGTTTCTCTCTCTATTTTCTGGTTTTTGGCTGACCAAGGGGATGAATGGGCTAATTTTTTATCCCTTTTTATAAAGAAATAATAAAATATTCAAAGTATGCCAGATGGCATTTTTCTATTGGTTCAAACTTTAAATATTTGACTTTTTATCCATTAATTTCCCACCACAAAATTCTCATATTTATCCTATTCCATGCTGAATAAAATCCTTTGGTCTTGACAAGTGTTGGGGTAAAAAATTTACTGATTTGCCCCCGGAGCGAAAAAATTACGATTTTACCCCTATACTCCGAAATGTATCAGAATTACATTATTTTCACTTTCAAACCTCAAAAAATACTAATATTGATTAATCTACATCAAATGGGGCCAAAATCTTTTATAAAAATCTCCATTTTGTCCTTAAAATGGCAAAATGACCATTTTACCCCTAATCGGTCAATTTTTTCGATTAACCCCAAATCGGACCTCGAACTCCGAATAACCCTTTTAAATCATTCTGTGGGTTTTAGAATTCTCAAATTCCTCTTAGAATTTCTATTTGAACTAGTTCGAGGCTCGATTTAACTTAGTTGTACCACTCGGTACAATACCGTCTTTTAACGAACTTGACAGGGTCTCACAATTACGTATTTTGGTTATTCTTACTATAGTATGTAAGAATTTATTTTACTTTTATGTCTCAAAAATTATTTACGTAGCTTTCTATAAAAATTGTCTTACAAGAAAATAAAATATTTTATTCAATATTTTTATTATTTTCAAATAGTTTTAATTTCATTTAAAATGAAGATTTTAGACATCTAAATTTAAGCTTGGTTATGAATTATGTGTTTTTCACCCACATATTACGTTTTTAGCTGGTTTCAAAAATTTTAAGGAAAAATGACCAAAATGCTCTTGTGAGGCAAAAATTATTTTTCTACTGTTTGAGTAGGGAAAAAAAAACTTAAAATCCTTTAAAGTGTGGGTGTGTATAGCTTATTATAAAGTCATAGATCTTCATAAGACGAAATTAGGACCTAGAAGCATTAAAAGTATTTTTGTTAGTTATGCACAAAATTCAAAAGCATATAGATTACTTGATTTAAATTCTAATGTTATAGTTGAATCTATACATGTTGATTTCTTTGAAAATAAATTTGTTTACAATTCTATTAATTTTGAAAAAGAAAAGCAAGTTGAAATGGCTCCAACAGTTGGTGAAAAAGGAAACAAAATTAATGAATCTATTAAGCCAAGAAGAAGTCAAAGATTGAGAAAAGGAAAACATTTAGATTCTGATTATGTTTCTCCATATTCAATTATTTTTCTAGTTGAAGGAGATGGAACCAAAATAGTAAATAAAACACCACTTCTACTAAGTGTAGATGAAGACCTCCAAAACTTTAAGTGAAACAATGTCTTCAAGAGATGCAACTTTTTGGAAAGAAGCTGTAAATGATGAAATGGACTCAATAATGTCTAATAATACATGGGCCTTACTTAATTTACCTTCAGGTTCTAAACCAATTGGATGTAAATGGGTGTTTAGAAGAAAATATAATATCGATGGTTCTGTACAAACCTTTAAAGCAAGATTAGTTGCTAAAGGTTTCAAACAAAAGGAAGGCATAGACTATTTTGATACATATGCTCCAGCAGCTAGAATAACATCCATTAGAATACTTATACCATTAGCTTCAATTTATAAGTTACATATACATCAAATGAATGTTAAAACAACCTTTTTAACTAGTGATTTATAGGAGAAAGTATATACGAAACAACCAAAAGGTTTTATACTTCTTGGAAATGAGAAAAAGTTTTGTAAATTGGTTAAATCACTTTATGGGTTAAAGCAAGCTTTTAAACAATGGCATGAAAAATTTGACTCATCTATATTATCCTATGGTTTTAAATACAATGGGGCTGACAAATGTGTTTACTCAAAATTTACCAAAGATTATGGAGTAATAATATGTCTTTATGTTGATAATATGCTAATATTTAGCAATAACATGATCGACATAAATGAAACAAAGAAATACTTAGCCTTTGTATTTAAAATGAAGGATTTGAATAATGTTGATACCATTTTAGGTATTAAAGTTAAGAAACATAATAATGATTGTGTTATTAATCAAAGTCACTATATTAAGAAATTGATCAATAAATTTAAACATCTCAATATAAAAGAATTTAGTGCTCCATATGACTCAAGTATGAAAATGCATGAGAATGGTGACCAAGTAATTCCACAACTTGATATGCTAGTGCTATTGGAAGCATTATGTATGTTATGCATTGCACTAGGGCAGATATTGCATTTGTAGTTTGCAAATTATCAAGATATACAAGTAAGCCTAGTAAAATTCATTGGAAAGCTATTATGAGAGCTCTTGGATATCTTAAAAGAACTAAAAATTTTGGCTTATATTATTCAAACTATCCAGGATTATTAAAGGATATTCTGGTACAAGCTGGATTACTAGTGCAAATGATAATAAGTCCACTTCAGGTTGGGTTTTTACACTAGGGGGTGGTGCCATTAGTTGGGCATGAGGTGGTGCTATTAGTTGGGCATCTAAGAAACAAACTTGTATCTCACATTCATCATTGAAGCATGAGTTTATAGCTTTAGTTGTAGTAGGAAAGGAAACAGAATGGTTAAGAAATTTGTTATTAGATATAGAGTTGTGGCCACAACCAATGCTAGCCATTTCCCTATATTGTGATAGTGCTGCTACAATGTCTAGAGCATATAGTGATGTCTATAATGAAAAATCTAGACATATTAGTTTAAGGCATGATAATATTAGAAAATTAATCTCTAGTGGGGTAATTACCATAACATATGCTAAATCTGCAAGTAATTTGGTAGATCCTCTAACAAAACGTTTACCAAGAGATTTGGTAAATAGTATTACAAAAGGAAAGGGTTTAAAACCCCTATTAGACATCAATAACAGGAACCCAACTTTTAATTAATAAACTCTAATTACAAAGTTCAATGGGTAAAAGCAAGTTATTGCTATGTGTCTGTGATGTAGTATTAGAATCCGTTCTTTAAAATTTTGTTTCAAAATAGTGCAGTCCATTGCATATAAAGGTTGATTTTACACTCTTAATGGAGTTTGAATATTATATTATGGAATGAAAAATGCCTAGAGTAATGGGGACATTAATGAAAACTCCACTTACATAAACATAAGGAGTGGTGCCGCTTCAACAAGAAGAATTTAAGGATTATCTTGTAATTGTTTATTGTGAATAGGATAAGCACATGGTCCATTATGGTGCTAAAAGTGAATAACCATTTACAGAAATATAAATGAATATTATGTGCAATCTATCTTCAATTGTAACACTAGAAGTTGGGGTTCAATCTGCAGACACCATTTACTTCGTTAGGGTTTTGAGATGTATTCGCTAATTGATGGTTCATATTGAGAGATACCTTCTTATATGTGTAATATTCATTTGTGTGAAAGGTAGAAATAAATATATATAAAACCATCATTTCAAACTAGTGGGGGATTGTTAGATAGTTTGTTAATGTTGGGAAATATTGTGACTAAAGAGTTATAAATAATTACCTTATTAAAATATAACTTTTGAAAGGTTATTAGATATAATTATTAAATTGTTGTATTATGAAAGGAAATAACTATTTGAAGAGTTATATTATAAAAAGAAACAAGTATTTTCATACTATTTGAAGAGTCATATTATGAAATGATACAAGTCTTTTTTTTGAAAGACGTATATGTTGGCTTATTATATAAACAGCGTACGTACACTGTCAATTTCACAATTCTGATAAGTGTGTTAAGGATTTTGTTGTATCTTGGAGGTTTAAAAAATACCTTAAGGAAAGTGTTAATTCACACCCTCAAAGTCATACTCTTCCTTCTTCTTAAAATATTTTTCTTTTTTTTTCTTAAAATTCCTAACACTTTAGACTTTGCTTAACAAGCAATGTTTTCGTTGCCCTAGTTCTTTCAGCAATAGTGGAAAGAGATCCCCTTTATTCTAGATTTATCTTAACCTTGGTATCTCTTATACTTCTAACCGAAAAAACTTGTCTATTAGATTAAACATAGCCTTTATTTATAAGTTAAGACTTATCTAATTTCTTATTAATATGAGGTTCCTAACATTTGTATTTAGCTAAAGAAGTGGGATTTTTAGATAAAGATTTAAGATTTGAATTATAATATTTTTTGTAAGGCATAATATATATATATATATAAGAGCTCTTAAACTATTTAGAAAATTTCAAATAAGCTTTTGTACTTTTATTGCGTTCAATCAAGTCTTTATACTTTTATTTTAAACCAAATAAGCCCATGTACATTTTTTAGTTAAATAAGCCCTTACAACTAATGATTGACTTAGTTAAAATGTCATGTGTCATTTTATGCCGTGTAGCGCAAACATGGCGTATTAACATATCATAATTGACGATGATGTGACATGTCAACATATAATAATTTATGATGACGCAACATATTAATTTGGCATGATAATATGATCATGCATCATTTTTCACCTATCATATCAACACTATATTAGTGCCATGTGGATATAAAATGACAAGTGACATTTTGACTAATGACAATTAGTCAATCATTAGTCAAAAAGGCTTACTTGATTTAAAATAAAAGTACAGAGACTTGATTTAACATAATAAAAGAATAATGACTTATTTGAATTTTCTTAAATAGTTTAAGGGCTTTTTTGAGAATTATGCCTTTTTGTAATATCTTTTTTATAAAAAAATAAAAAATTAGGATATGAAATATGCTCATAGTAACTGGTTGTTATATGAGACGTCGTTGGTGGCTTTGCATAATGTGCATCTTTAGTAAGAAGAGCTATTTGAGTAGAGTTATTTTAAAAGTGTTGTAACGAGATGCAAAGAGAAATTAAGATAATGTTCGACAAACTTAATGTACAATTGTTGTAAGATCTTAAAAAAATTATCTAATAATATTTTAATTTAGTTTTAATAAATAAAAAAGAGGTAACTTTATTAAACTAATTCATAAGTTTTAAAATGAAAGAAAAAAATGTGAAACCCTAACTCTTCATTCAAGTGTAAGTTGCTAATTTTCCAAAAAAATATAATAAGTCTCTCTTTCATCAGCTATTAGTAAAAGTTTCCAATCAAAATGTTCATAACTTCCCTCTTCATATAGTGTTTTCATACTAAGGAATGAATATTTAAAGAATGGCAAAGAAAAGAAACTAAAAAGAGTCAAATTTTGCAAGTTAAGGCATGAATGGTTGATCTTTACCAAGAGGGGGTCGATCCCTGGAGGTTCAATGTTCATGTTTAGCTTTCTAGAATCTAGAGATCGACCCTTAGAGAGAAAAAGGTCGACCCTTGCCACCTAGAACACAAATTTTAGCTCTTTGAAACTTAGGGATTAACCTGTAAAGAATAAAAGGTCAATCCCTGCAATACGGAACACGATTTCTAGCTTTCTAGAACTCGGGGATTGACCCTTGAGGAATAAAAGGTCGATCCCTATAGCCTAACGAGGAAAAACTATAACGGAGGGATTGACTCCTAGAGGAAAATATGTCGATCCATAGAGCCTAACATGGAAAAAATAAAACCCTTACCTAAGCCTCTATTCTTCATTTCACTTTCTTACAGCCTCTTTTCTCCTCTCTTTACTTTTTTCTCATCTTCTTTTCAACCCTCATCCCTTTTTAGCTAAGGTTAAGTTTCTAAACTTGAATCTAAAGTAAGATTTGGCTTTATTAAGCTTTTAGATCCATGGGTTTAGCTCTAACTTTCTCTCTCTGTAACTCTTAGATTTCCTTTCCATTTAAATAAGAGATTTTTGTGGGTTTTATCTTCAAAAAGATTCACTAAGATAATAACTCTTTTGATTTTTTTTTCTTTATAATTGAAGGAAAGGGGATTTGAACCCTACTCTTTAGGCAATGAGATAATACACCAACCAATAAGCCAAATGCTCAGGTGCTAAGAACACTTTGGGTTGAGTAATATAGATAATGGATTCAAAGTTTAAAGCTTGTTGGTATTGAATTGTAAAAGTTGTAGTTTACTTGATTTGTTTTGAATAAATGGATTTGAGAGAAAACTAGGAAATTCATGGTGAGATTTAATTATAATAAGTGTTGCTAGATATCAAGGATTGTAAATTGAGCAAGGCTTGGTGAATTAAAGATGTTAGGAATGCTAGCTCAATAATAGTGAGGAAAGATCCAAGAAAGGGGTGAATTGGATTTTTCAAAATTCCTTTTTTAAAATCAAATTTCCAATGAAGGCAAGCTAAAAACAATTTTTAAAACCTTGTTTTTCTATCAAACTGTGCCAAGAGTAATTTGAAGAGTAAATTAAAGAATAAACAAGTTAAGAACAATTTTTTAAAACTCTTCAAAGTAAAATGCACAAAAATAAATAGTGAATAGTAAAGAGAAAATGCATAAAAAATTTATAAAGGTTTAGCCCTTCCTTGGTTCCTATATCCCCCTCTTCTTTAGCAAGAGAAGGAGTTTATCTATTATTAAATAAATTCAATACAATGCCTTTTAAAGGTTCAATCATAACCATTGCCTTTTCAAGGATCAAGTATAACCATTGCTTTTTAAGGTTCAAGCACAACCTTTAAACATTTCCTTTTGAAGGCTAAGGTATAACCTTTACACCTTTCAAGGATCAAGTACAACCTCTAAATACTACCTTTTGGAGGCTAAGGTATAACCTTTTCTCTTTTATAATTTTGAATAGTAAGAATACCTTTAGACGGTGGGTTTTGCTAAGTAAGTACAATGTAGATAAAGTGTGATGAATACAAAGATTTATACAATAAATAGGAGTGGTAGCATAAAGAATTTGAAGCACCAAAATAGCTTAAAAGCTAAGTGGAAGGATGTGTTTTGCTTGTTTTAGCTTGGTTTCTCTTTCTTTTTCTTCTATCTCTTCATAAGATTTGATTCTTAAGTATTTGATGTTTTTCTCCACTCTTTTACCCTTTTAAATGTGTTGGAAAAGTCATTTTTATAGTTAAAGAAGCTTTGGAGTTATTGGAGAACGTATAGTGAAGGAAATAGCCATTTTCCCTTTGATTTTCATATGTAACGTCTAGTTCTAGACCAAGTGTATCAAAAATCAAAGGAAAAATGGTTGTTTTCTAATGTATCGATACATTTTGAAATGTATCGCCACATTTTGAAAATGTATCCATACATTTTGTGCAGATCCATTTTGTTTAAAACGAATTGATACTTTGAATCAAAGTATCGATACTTGTAGTTTAAAACATTCAAAATTCATCTTTTTGAACCCAATTTGATACCAAATTCTTGGACATTTAAAAATCAAATGCAAGGGAGGTTTAAAATTAATTTAAAAATGTTGAAAAACCATTCAAATCAATTCAAAAATCATTCAAGCAATTTCAAAACTCATTCAAGTAATTTTAAAACTTTTCACATGGAAACACTTAAGATCTTCAAAACTTAATTAAACAAGTTTAAAAACTATTCAAACAAGGTCAAAAACTCATTTGAACAACTTCAAAAATCATTCAAACAAGTTCAAAGATCATTCAAGTCATTTTGATAAATTTTCACATGGAAACTTATCCATTTCAAAAGCAAGTGTATGAAAGTTTTTTACATTAATAAATTAAGTTCCAAACCATATTCAATCAACTTCAAAAATCATTCAAACAAGTTCAAGGATCACTTAAACAAGTTCAAAGAACATTGAAGAAATTTTGATCACTTTTGTCATTTCAAAACTATAATCATTTTAAAGCAAATAAAGCAAACAAAAGGCTAGAAGAAAAAATGCATCTTTTCACGGTGAATAGATATATTGTTTTAAGTATTTTAATACATAAAATTAGCATGGTTTCATTGAAAAGGAAATTATGAGAGATAACTTTTCTCATAAGCCCAACTCAAAAATATCATTTATTATAATTTTAACTATTTTTAGCCAAATTTTGGCATGACTTGACAACAATGCCCTTTAAACAATTTCAGACAAATTAAAATGGTTTTAGTTTTCTCTATCCCGCCATTCCAACAAAAATTTTAAAATTAAATCTTGATTTCTCTCTTATGCTAAATACTGTTTATCTTGCCATCCAACTCTTTTTCGCTAGCTCAAAGAGCAGAGATGACATCAAAGTATATGTTTTAGGTTCTTGGGTTTATTGGTTTATTGGTTTATATTCATAGAACCCCAAAGTTAGGGGGTTGAAATTGATTAGACATATCTGTCAATTATAACACTGTATGACTTTAGGAACTTAAACCTGGTTGCGAGTAAGCAAATCAATTAGTTATTAGGTATTGTACTATTGGTTTTTAGATGTTGTGTCATTGCTTTTTAGGTATTGCGAAATGGTTTTTAAGCATTACGTGGCTTAATCATTGTATCTTTGGTTTTTAGGCATTGCATGATTGATTTTTAGGCAATGCCTAAATCACGTAATACCTTAGTAACTAGTCACGCAATGCCTTACTAACTAGACACACAATGCCTATCAACCAATCATGCAATACCTAAAACTAGTTACGCAACACTTAAAAATTAGTCATGCAATGCTCAAAAACCAGTTATATAATGCTTAAAAACCATCAAAATTACTAAATTGCATTTAACAAAATCAACAACTTCAAACAACACACCATATTCCATTTAACAATATAATCAACGAATATGCCTACTTGGCGAAGAATGCTCAAAATGTTCAAAGGTCTTTCTTCACATATCAAAAACCACTCCAAAATGCTTAAAATGCTCAAAACGCTCAAAGGTTTTTCTTCGTGTATCAAAAACCAGTCTAAAATGCTTAAAATGCTTAAAGGTTTTTCTTTTTGACAAGGACTACTCTAGAGATAAATGGTCTGGCGAGGAAAGCTAAAAGGATATGAGCCAGTTTAAGGTGCGGACCTAAACGCATAAGTCAATTTCATTAAAAGTAATTTTGTCTAAAATTAATTTCTCTTGGCTAAAAATAGTTAAAATTATAGATAGGGTTATTTCCAAAAACACCTTATTTATGAGGGTTATTTTTAAAAAGAACCCTTTCATTGAATGTTTGACTTACGTGATTTAAATGTTATTTTTATGATTTTGAACTTTAGAACAAATTAAATGTTTTGTGAACTTTAAATCCAAATTCAACGTTTTAAGAATGGATGTCAAATACGCACATACACACATTATGTAAATATCTTTATTATGTAGTAGTTTTAACAAAAATGGATGAGGCCTTTCAAATGGTTTCCTTCAAAAAGAACCCATGATAGTATGTTTGAACATGAAATCTATGTATGTCTAAGTGGATGCAGAGATGGATGTATGCATTCCCACCTGTATGAAAATGAGATTAACATGTTATATGCGCATGAGTATGTAAAGAATGATTATGAGTTTGATATGTGAAGTAGCACTATGTGCAGGATAATATAAGTATAAATATGATTATGAGTTACAGTGAAATGTGTTGATAAGTTTATAATGTTGCATGTTATGGATAATGTTATATCCTATATGATTATGAGGGCTACAATTTGGGGCGTCATACCACACACAATTATATATAATCATGACTTGGCATGGAATACCACTTAATTTATATCTTAGAAAGTGGGGATCTTACCGTTATCCTCTGTTGTCCTAAATAGTGGGGATTGTACCATTATCTTCAATTATCCTAGATAGTAGGGACCAATCACTATCCTTAGTTATCTTAAACTGTAGGAATCGTATCATTGTCCTTGGTAGATTTCATGAGAATGTTACTATGAATAGACATGTTAGATTAGTAGAAATACTAAGTCTAAGTTATTTATTGAATTATGTGTTGAGTAGATGGTGTATGGTGATATATGGTTGTGTCTTAGTGAAATCTTAGGTTACATGATTGTTCCTAAGTATAGAAAGTTAAGCAATATTGTAAGATGTCGAAATCGTCCAAGAGTTTGGGTTTTTATGGAACAAGTATCAATGCCCCAAGAGAAGAATCGAAACCTTAGATATAGTAAAGTTACTTTCCTTTTTATGGTGGTTCCTCACTAGCTTTGACTCCATTTTAAATTAGAACTCTTATGTGACTTGTTTTCAATTAAAAATAATTGGTTTGAGTTGCAAAACAACTTTACTTCGACGTTTTGTGAGCATATATATTATCATAATCAAGGTCATGTTTATGTTAAATTATGGTTTATGTAACAACTCTTTCTTTTTGGTTTGTCCTATTTTGTGTTTGTTCATGGAGTCTTTATGACTCACGTAAGATGAATTTTTATGATTTATATTAACTTATGGTCAAACACTCATTTAATCAATTTTAATGAGTTGAAAAAAAATTAAAATCAATGCATTTTTTTGAAGTTGATAAAACCAATGCATTAAATGAGTAATATTTTAACTAATTTTGATGAATATTTATACATACTCATTACGGATCCTTTAATTCACTTTCACAATCAGCTGTGAAGATTCTTGCAATTGTAATGACTACATGTTGTGATAGATACTTTTAATGCACATATAGACTCGTTATTTTCTTTTTTTTCTCTCTTTGAAATGCCCTTTTCTTATTTACAATAAAGTTTTTAATATCTCGATTTTGGTTTAAATACTTAAAGATTTAACATACTAATGACATTTATTAAAATAATATTTACAAAATATTTTTCATATTTGATGATTCAGTATTTGGTTTGACTTAATATATATACTTTTCAAAGGGTAAAATACTCCAACCATCTTAAGTTTTAATTGAAATTCTAAACGGGTTCACTAGTTTTCAAAATGGACACTCCGCCCCAAAAATACAAACATTGTTAACAGAGATTAGGAAAAGACTAAAATGTCTTTTTTTTTATTAATTTAAAATATATTATTATATTTTTTTAAAAAAAATTTAAATAGAAAAAAACACTGATTAGGTTCCCCTTAGGGAGCACTAAAGCTCCCCATCTTGGGAGGTTTTTTTCTAATTAATAAAAAAAAATTATGAAATGGTAATTTTAAAAATTACCCAAGAGTAAAATTATCTTTTTACCCTTGCCATATTAGCAAGTTGATGAAAATAACTCTTAAAGTCCCTAGCTATAAAAACCTTTTAAAGCTTTATTCTTCCAAAAAAGAAGGCTCCAAAACGACGTAGTTTTAAGAATAGAAAGAAAAAAACTAAGAAAGAAAAAGAAAGAGAAAAAGAAGAAAAGAACACAAGCATGATATAATTATAAATAAACACTTAAGCATTTGGCTAATTGGTTTGTGCATGATCTCCTACCTAAAAAGCAAAGTTTAAATACCCCTTCCCCTAATTAAAAAAAATTAATTATGAATAAGGGTTCGATATGGTGGTAAAGACCTTGGCATACTTGTAAGAGGTCTTGGGTTCGAACGTCACCAAGAGCAAATTATGTTTTTAAGAATAAAAGCGCCACATGTCAATGTCTTGATGTGCCACGTGTCAACTCAAATCCAAAAAGTGACATGGTAATGCCACGTTAGTAACCTAGACCCAAAATGTGCTATGACACTACCATGTTATCATAAAGGTGACATGGCACTACCACATCAACAACCAAACCCACTTTATATGTCATATCAGCATCTAGTGCCATGTCAACGTCACATTAGCGTTGATGAATTTAGATGAAAATTCTTAAAAGGACTAACTTAAAGCAATTTCTAAAATCAAAGGACTAAAATGTTACAATTTTGAGTAGAGAGACTAAATTGAAAAAAATGCCCTAGTATAAGGACTTATTAAGTATTTTGACCAATTTTTAAATAGAGAAGCTTGAGTTGGCCAAATTTGAATGAAGAAAGAAAGCAATTCCAAAAGGCAATACTCAATGACTTGGCTAACTAGCCTTGGCCATGGAGTGTGTCAGTGCAGACATCCAAACTTCTTGTAAATTGCTTTGTATAGCACCCAAAATTTTAAGATTTTATGCATGGAAATGGAATGTTTCTATATTTAATAATGTTCACAAAATTTTCAATTGTATTTGATACTACCATTGTTCAACCAAATCTTTACACTATTAATAACTAATTGCCTTCATTCTTGTTGTGTAAATTAATGGTGTATCATACTTTCCTATTATTTGATATGACTTTCCTAAACAAGTGTTTTTTTTAGATTGAGGAAAATTAGTATAAATTTTGAAAAAACTATAGCAATTAAGAGGAAAAAAAGGCTAAACTATAGAAGAATTTTGTGGTGTTTATTGTTGGAATCTTTAACCACCAGAGACCAAGGATCAACAACTAATGGTGGCAATCGTAGCCAACAACTGGAAATTGGGCTTAAGGGTCAGTCTTGGCTTGAGAAGTGGAAGGAAGAAAGACAGAAGAGAGCTAGAAAGATAATTTTTAGGCAAAGGGAAGAAGAAAAAATAAAGTCCCGTGGCAATTTCTTTTTACCCAATAAAAGAAATTTTATATCTTACATGTCAGTTCCATGTCAGCATTGTTTGACATGCCAATGCCATGTCAACATTGTTTGACACATCAGTGCCATGTCAACATTGTTAACAATCAATTTTGACGGAGTTACTCATAAGGATCCAATTGCACACAATGTCAAAGTACATGGACTAAATTAACTAGATTTTGGATAGAAAGACTAAATTGTACAAAACGCTATAGTGCAGGGATTTGATGGGTACTTTGACCATTTAGTTTTCTTGTCATTTTTATTGAGTAAAGCTCTTTTTAGTTCTAGAAAATACAATCCAATTGAAAATAATGATCCTTTGACTTGAGATCATCAAGTTGTCTTATGTGTCAAGTACTACACTTTGATATTGCTTTTAATGGTTCTAACTAAATATGCTCATAAAAGATGAATTTTGGGTATAATATGAAGCACATGAATGCATATGACTGATCAATTGAGGTTTCATCACTTCAAGTGATATTAAAGGGAATATCTCATTACATCTTTACATGTAACAACATAAAGGTGTCCTTAGCCGTGATAGAATGATGATTTAGAAAAAGGATTTTTTTTAATCTCCTTAATGAGTTTATTACTAGCTTCAAGTGCTATTATGGTAAAAACAATATCGATTAAACACTGAATCATGTTATATGTACTCTTGTTAAGCTATTTGTTGATGAAGTGGTATGAATTACACTACAAGACTGTACACTAAAGGATTAAGTCAAATCACATCAACTCTTTCTTAAAATTTGGGTGTTCAAGACATATTACTAGATGTTGATCATGATCTATAAATATGAACTAATCAATTTAGGAATGATGCTGGATGTAAAAGAGTTTGATTTATTTCATTCTAATTGGCTTAGGATTATAGCCTATCTTTATTTCTAGCATGTTAAGAAGCTAATGGCCACATACCTTAAAAAGTGATAACTGAAAATATAAAATATGTTGGTCTTAAATATGAGTGCTAGAAGGGGGATGAATAGCACTAATTCGACTTTTTTAGCAAGATTGAGAATAAATCTTAAAACAAGGAAATAAAAACAGCGAAAACAATAGACAAAGGATTTAGAGTGGTTCGGTCCAAAACCTACATCCACAACCTTGATTGTCCGACCAAGGATTTTCAAACCAATCACTAAAAATAGTGGAATTCACAAGTTTCCACGAAGCTTTTACAAGGCTTAGCCACAACCTTTACATTAGTTTTTCACGGGCTCAACTAAAACCCCTAAGTAGTTTTTCAAAAGCTCAACCATAACCTACAACAATGGTTTTTCAAGGGCTCAACCAAAATCCAACACTTAACTTTTCAAGGGTAAGTTAGAACCTTTACTATTTCAAGCAACCTAGCTTGAAATAATCACTTAGAGTGAATCCCTCACTCTAAGAATACAATAATAGAAGTAGAGAAAGTACCTATTGATCACATGGTTGATCTAAGTGATACAAGTTCAAGTGCTAAACATAAATACAAAAGATAGGCGTTTGAGTGCAGTGATGTGTACAAAGAATTTCTAAGTTTTCTACTCTTTCTTGGCTTGAATATGATGAAATCTCTCAATAATCTTCCCAAAAGTTAGTTCCTAGCTATTTGAAGATCCTTTTATACTTGGAGAAGCATGTCTGATGGCTGTTGGGTAGTTTGTGATCGTTAGAAACAGTTTGGGGTAGGTTCTAGCCGTTAATCTGTCTTGTAGTGGTCTAGTGCAAGTTACAAACAGAGAGCTCTTAGTCGACTAACTCCTTTTCTTGGTCGACTAAGTCAGTTTTGTTTCTCAATATGCTTCAGCCCGCCACATCTCCAATTTAAATTTTGGCCAACCAATGTTCTTTATTATTCAGCCAGGGAGCTTCTTTTATGTTGATCAACCTTATTCCTTAGCAATTTCAACCTCTTATGTGTACACTTGAAAAACTGACTTATTGTTTCTTTATAAACTATTTGTTCAACACACTTGGATAAAAATGTTAGACACACAAGGATGGGAATGTTTTATAATCATCAAAAACTAATGGAGCCAACAAAATGGAGAATTACGTTGGATTTAATTATAAAGAAGTTTTGAACTTCAAGAATTTAATTGAATAGTTTAATAAAATTATAATTAATTTTATAATTAGTATAGTAGTTATGTTAGACCTACTAGGGTTAGAATTGCCAATAAATAATATGTTTATATTACAAATTTTAGAGACATGCAAACCTAAGAAGCAACAACTAAAAGTGGAACAAAAAAGAGAAAGAAGAAGAATCAAATTCTTTTTCAAAACCCTAGATATCGCACCACTAAAAAAATTGTGACCTTATATATCGACAGATCTTTTGTCAATAAAGTTTGAAAATTCCTCACCTAGTTAAATTACTAATAGAATGCTGATGAAAAATTTTGTCAGTATTCAACAGGAAATACCTTTATCAGTAAATGCCATTTCGCTAGGAAAGGGGAAATTCATCACTAATTCTTCAATGGAACATTCTGTTGGCAAATTCAATCGACAGAAAAGTCCAATTCATTAGTATTTTGTTTGGTTTGTATGCAATTAAATTTGTTGACAAATTTTTCTAATGAAATTACAGACAATTCACCAATGAAGTGTCACGTTATGAATTTTTCTAGGTTTTGTCGATGCTATTATTTATTCCATTAGTTTTACAATGATTCCATTAGTAGAAAATAAGCCAAAGTCCATGGGTAATTTTAAAATCCATTAGTAAATCCATTGATATTTTGGTGAAATATAAAAAAATTTTATTAACAAAAATTGAAATTGATTGTTCCTCATTTCAAATGAAAAATAGAAATACAAATAAATATTAATATAAAAAAATTATAAATATTTGTTAAAATTAAAAAATTACAAATTATAATATTTTTCGTTCAATCACAACACAAAAACTTATAAGCTATCTAGTGCCATCGTGCCTCAATTGCACCTCCTCATTATTAGAAAGGCTCGGTTGTTGTGATGAAGACTCGAGTTAGTTTAACGGTGTCACATAGTGGAGGATCTATGTGATTGTCGACTCCAATTTATAAGATAGTTATTCTTATTGTCAAAATTGTCCTTCAGTTTTTCATAGCCCTTTGGATTATATGCAAGAAGAAGGGGAAGGGCAACAACATTGCCAACAGTGGTCAGACCACAAGCAAACTCAGACGTCTAAGGGACATCAATTAATGATGTAGCTAGCAAAACCTATAAATATGGATCTAAGTGGTCTTCACCTTCCAATAGTGTTGGACCATGCTTGTAGATCAAACTCCAACTATAACGATGGTACTTGATCATACTTCTATGATAATATAGAAGCATATGTTTCCTACAAAAAGATTAAAAGAATGGGTAATTTAATTTTTAAATAACATAAATTCAAAGGTCAACAATGATTGTTTTTTCAAAACAATATTATATCTTATGTATTATATAATATTATATCTTAATTTAACACTATTAAAATTATATATGTGATTTATATAATTAATTTAAAAAACTATTATTTTACAATTAAATTGACAACACAATAGCAATACAAAGAAATTTATAAATATTACAACATAATAACAACACAAACATAATAATAATTTATAAATTATATAACAACATAATAATAACACAAATACATTTATAAATTTTATAACAATTCAATAACAACACAAACACATTTACAAATTTTGTAACCACACAATAATTAAACACAAATGCAATAACAATTGTTGATTATATGTGTTTTTGATGATAACAAAACACTTCCCTTTATTAATGTGTAATTAAATTATTTAAGTGTGCAGGACAAAGTTTAAAAGCCTTAATATTTGTTATTTGCAAGCAAGTCAAGAAGCTTGCTTAATTACAAGATTGGTTAATCAGTTAAAGAAGCAAAGAAACAAAGAATTAGTGAAGACAACATGTTGATAATTGATTAACATAGAGCCTTAATCAGTTAAGACAGAACTAGGTGCTATACAAAAAGCAAAACAAAGAAATCTTAATCAATTAGCACAAGGCTAACTGATTAAGCAAGTGCTGGCCAAAGCAAAGTAGAGGCTTGCTAATCAATTAAGGTGTGGGGTTAATTTGTTAGAGCACAAGACTTGAAGAATCTTTGAGCTCCAAAATCAAGTTTAAAAGATAGTTGACTGTTTAAAGGAGCCAAAATGGAAAAGTTCAAAATTTAAAGAATTTCCAGTTGATTAAAGCTAATTTTAATAAGTTATGGTTTAAGGAAATAAAGCTTCAATCAATTAAGGGAAGAGCTGATGAATTAGAAGAAAACTGCTATGTAGAGAGCAATGAAAACAGAAAGTTTGTAATTAGTTAAAGCTTACCGTAACAAAATAGAAGAAGTTTGTTGAAGAAGAGAAACTTGAAGACAGAGAACTCTAAATCGATTAAAGCCTCCTGTAATCGATTAGAGTAGAGAACACAACAACAAGATAATGCAAGGTAGAGAAGTTGTAATTGGTTAGAGCTACTTATAACCAGTTAGCCAAACATTGTCTGCCTATTTGAAAAAAGCCTTAAAAGATAAAATAACGACTAATAATAGGTAAAAACTATCTCTGATGGCTAGAATCAATCTGGTAAGTATGTAAAGTGTCAAGCCCAGCCTTATAATATATTTGCTATGTCATTCATGTATTTGACAACACACTTGCATACTTGAATACCTCAAAAAAATTGTTAAAAGTCGGTAGTGTACCTAGTGGTACAACTAAGTTGAATTAAGCCTCGAACTAGTCCAAATAGAGATTTTAAGATGAAATTCAGAATTTTAAAAACCCCAGAATGACTTAATATGGTGATTCAGAGTTTGAGGATTGATTTGGAGTCATATTGGAATTTTCATGACGTAGGGGCAAAATAGTCATTTTGCCACCCAAAGGCAAAATTGGAATTTTACACCGCCCAACACTTGTCATGCCCATGGATTTTATCCATTAACATTTTATATTATGGATAATTGAGATATTTTATGTGGTGGTGAAAGAAAGCTTAATTGTTAAGTGTTAAACATGGACCAATGGAATGGTGACAAGTGGCAAGCTTTCATTTCTTTATAATTTACATTAAAAATTAGCACATGACTCTCCCATTTCACTCCCATATGTTCGGCCACACCAAGGAAAAGAGGAAAAAGAAGAAAGAACAAAACCCTAGTTAGAAGAATTCAAGAGAAAATTGTTGAATTTCAAGGAATCAAGTGATCAAAGGTAAGATTTTTCAATTTTAGCTTATGATCTACCTTTCCTATGTGTTTTTTTGCATTTTCCATGGTTGAAATCTAAGTTTGCAAGAGGAAACCTTTGCTGGCCAAATATGTAGAGAGAGTATTTGATGGTGGATTTGATTAGATTTTAATATATTTTAGTGTTTTTAGTTAATTTATCATGTTTGAAAGGAAAACAAGTAAGAAAAAAATCACATGCTCTTTAACCACCCTCCATGGCCGAATTTCATAAGGAACCTAGTGATGATGATTCCTTTGATATCTTATGTTATATAGATAGGATTTAATGATGGAAACCGAAAATGGTGATTTTTAAGTATAGTTCCTTTAGTAAACAAGTTGAATAACAATGAGAAAGTCAAGCTCATCGAGGCACTTTGGTGTATTTGGGATATTGGAAGTGTGATGAATATATTTGGAGTCAATTTGAATGTTTTGGTTAAATCAAAGGTGGAGAGTTCGAATTAGGTCAAAAATCGATCCATTCCGATCACAATTGAACCAACGTGTAACACCGTCTTTAAGTGACTATCCAAACAACCTCATGCATTCATATAGAGCCTAAAATAGATTTATAATGGTATGACACAATATATTGAATTATGTGTCGTGTATAGTGTATAGGTGGTGAGCCCTCTAACAAGGGTAAAAACATTGTGCCAGAGGACTAAGAATAGGAGTATTTCAAACTCCTGATATTGTGAGTAACCTTATCATCATCTTGATTATCTAAAGTAAATTTTAATTCATTTTTGTGATTTTATGGAAAATGAGTTTAAATGGTAAATCTTTGTGTTTTATAAACGAAATGTGATTAAATGAAATGATTTTATAAATTGTCTTGAAATTGAATGATGGCTTTGAAAATGGAGTAATTGGAGACTACTTAATGTGTTGTAAATTATGGTTTGAATTGAATGGCTTATGATAATGTGGGCATGAGTGGCTGGATTGGTAATTGTGCTGAAAATATACAAACTGTTGTTTTGCCTTGACAAGCTGTGTAATAAAATAATTGTCATGTCATGCTGTTGGAATTTTATTGATTTGGTGAGATATCAATTAGCTTACTGCAGTGGGCGGGTTTCCGTGGACTAGCATATTTAGAAGCGCATAGTAAACCCCGTTATATTTTACCTCAGTACGAGAGGCACGAAGGGTAACTCCTGAGGTAAAGCTTTAGAGTTCACTACACGCTAAACCACCACATAAGGGTGAACTCAACCAACGCTAAGGAACGACTGTGTTTTCAACGTAAAAAGGTGTTTTATACACATATGAAATTTTTTTAACAACCTTGGCAGACTCGGTTAGATGACTCGGCCAAGGTATCCCCAAGAAAGAGTTTTGGCACGAGCCAAGTTTTTCATGAAATCATAAGCCTTGTTGACTATTTGGGTGAAATGAATCTATTTTATCTTATTGAAATGAGTTTGAAATGCTATGAATCATTTTATGCTAATCTATTTTAACTGTCTCCATTTACTCATCTTTAGATATTTTAGATGATATTTGTTTACTCACTAAGTTTATAAAAACTCACCACCCTCCTTTCCACCCATTTCAGGCTCAGGATAGTCGGTAGATAGTTCATTTCATCGAGGTTCTACTTTTGGACTTACATCCTTAGAAATCGAAGGTCTACTCTTTTGTACATATTTGTTTACTATGGGGCCCACATGTCATTGTAAAATATTTTGAATACCTGGCTGCGCGTGCCACTATATGTATGAATTTATTTTGCCTTTACGGTACAAAATTATTTACGTAGAGTTCTAAAAATATTATTTTATAAACAAATAAAATATTTTATTTATTATTTTTATTTAGCTTGAGTAGTTAAAATTTCACTTTAAATTGATGATTTAGACAACTAAATTTATTTTTACACATGCAATGAATGTTTATTACTTGTATAACATATTTTTACCCAATTTTGAAATTTTTGAGAAAAATGACCAAAATACCCATGTGTAGTAGAAATTTCTTTTTGACTGTTTTTGTGAGACCCTGTCTAAGTTGTTAGAAAGCCGGTATTGTACCTATTGGTACAACTAAGTTAAATCGAGCTTCGACCTAGTTTAATAGAAATTCTAAAGGGAATTTTAAAATTCTGAGACCCACAGAATAGCTCAGAATAGTGATTCGGAGTTCAAGGTCCAGTCTGGAGTTAATCGAGAAAATTGACCGGTTAAGGACAAAACGGTCATTTTCTCATTTGTTGATTTATGGAGATTTTTAACCAAGATTTCATCACATTGGACCAAAAATAATTATATGAAATATAGTTATGATTTTTGGAGTATAAAATGATGTTTAGCAGTGTAAAATGGTGATTCCCGGTGTTTTTGGAGCACAAGGGTAAAATGGTAATTTTACCACCAGAGTGCTAAATGTGAATTTTTTTGAAAGGATTTTGCCCCAATTGGGTAATATTGATTTATATTGATGATATTTGAGGTTGGACAGTGAAAATAATGAAATCCTGGTACATTTCGGAGTATAGGGGCAAAATCGTAATTTTGCCATCCCGGGGGCAAAACCGTAATTTTCCATCACTAGAACCATTATTTCCAGCCATGATCAACCTTGGATCAGATGTTGACTTGATGAATCAAATGGTGGAGAATAAATGGAAGAAAAAGTCAAAAAGTAAAGAAAAACGGGCCAATTACGTGATGCCACGTGGCAAGCTTTTATATTTTATTATTTAAGCCATAAAAATCAGCCTTTAACCCTCATTTCTCACTTAAAAGTCGGCACCCACCAGAATTGAAGGGAAAGAAAGAAGAACAAAAGGAAAAACCCTAAAACCTAGGTGGAAATTCAAGGAAAAGTGTGATTTTCAAGGGAAATCACTTGAAAAAGGTAATAAACCTTTACTTTGGCTTGTGATTTACCCTATCTATGCTTTTGTTCTTGAATTCTATGGTTAAATATGGAGATATCATGATGGGATGAATTCTGAAAAATGGGTATGAGTATGGATTTGATGTTGGATTGGATTGAATTTAAACTATGTTGGTGTTTAGGAGTAGTTAAGCACGATTATGGACAAAAATGGAAGAAAGAAATTGAGTGTCATGGTTGTTCTTCATTGACCGAACCTAGGGTGTAGAGAAACCATGAAGCAATTGTTTCATTTCAAATGAAATGATTTCATTTGAAATGAAAGAAAATAGAAAATGACAATTTAAAGTGAAAAATGTAGATGGAAAATTTTCAGTGCTAATGCACTGTATTGGCCGAATTTTTCCATAAAGAAATGGAAAATGGTGAATGCTGAAATTGGCATTAAATTGAATGATTTGTGGTGAATTCAAGTATTAGAAAAAGAATGGACCAATTCGGAATCAAATTGGACATAATAGCCGATTAATCGGGTAATCGGTCGAAATTAGGCAATACCGCGTTAAAGCGATAATCGGACGCATTTTTGCCTTTGCGTATCATACGTTAGCAATTTAAATTAATTTGTATTAGTCTGGGGGCATTATAGTAATTTCTTAATTTTATTCTGTGTTAAGGTGGTGAGAAGTCCGGAAAAGGCAAGGGAATCGTGATTGAGAATTTTTAATCCGAGAGCATCCGGAATTCGGATTTGTGAGACGGTGAGTGAACTTGCATTTCAAAATTATTTGGGGAATGCACATTGTATTGAAATAGATGATTAAATGATTTATTCAAAGTTTTAAAATAAAAATTACGTGCCGGGAACAAGCCTTTGATTAAAATGATTTTATGTGATAAAATTATATGTTATGCATGAAGGCATAAAATTATGTGTTATGCATGAAGGCATAAAATATTATTTTATTGCGGTGAAATTTAATGGTGCAAGTATGTACATTGTTATGATATTTATATGTATTGTTGAGAAGTGTTGTGAAATTATTACCACCGTGCACGTGTGAAGAGGAAAATGCGCATGCCTGAAATGGTGTGCAAAGTGGGGATGGCGATACGTAACGCCCATTATTTCCTAGAAATTCAGAATTGAGTAAAGTGGGGACGGCGATACGTAACGCCCACTATTTACTAGAAATTTTGAAAACTGAGCAAAGTGGGGACGGTGATACGTAACGCCCACGATTCCTGGAAACTATCACTCGTGAACATTGGTGAAGTGTGATTTGTTATCCAGGGGCTTGCAGGGACGGCGATACGTAACGCCTGCGAGTGCTCAGATATATGTGGTTGTGTACATATGTGATTGTTCATTTCTCCGAGTATATCTGTATGAAATTGATTATTCCTTCATTATAAATTAAATTAAAATGAGGGGAAGGGTTGATAATAAATTGGATAAAAAAATGAATGTGTTCTAAATGTATGCATCATATTTTTAACCCTTCCTGATATTATGGCTTGTTCCTATCTTATGTTTGCTCACTGAGTTTTATACTCACCGTTTTCAAAAATTCATGTTTTCAGATCAGGAGATTGTAGATTCCTAAATCGCGGGATCACAGTAGTCCATCTCCTGGTAGGTGTCTGGCATTCACTAGTTGTCGTTTTATCGTACATGTCTCCGCTGGAAGTCTTGGGTTTTGTATGATAGTTATGTACATGTAATGTACACTGTTAAAGTTTATTTCTGACTGGTATAAATGTAAATGTGTAAGCAATGTAAATTGCTAAATACATGACTGGCATAGTGCATGTATATTGTGATTAAAAATGCCATTGTGCTTTGGCTGTGTCCACTCCCGGAAAGGGTGTGTGTGTGTATGTGTGACTGGATATGTTACGGTTAGTTGGCATTGTAATGCACACGGGGTGCATTACGTGTGGATGCCTCACACGAGCATGTATGGAATAAAGTAAGTGAAATTAGGCTTGCTTGGGCTTAGTGAGCTATGCTCATTGGGTCCTTGCGCCGGTCATGGCCCGGGAATTAGGTCGTGACAGTTTTTGATTTGAAATTAATCTATATTCCTCTAAAAATGATATTTAGTAACTGTTACTCACAGGGGAAGTGGAAAACTGATATTAAAGCCTTGCGAGGTTTCGATTGGCATTCCAGATAATGAATGTGTATCAAGACATCACGGCAGTTATCACGGGCTCGATGGGAGTTCCGGGTCGTGACATAAAGCCTCTCCAATAATCAAAAATCATATAAAAAACCTACCAAGAGTGATTTTGAGCTAAAAACATACAGAAACCTTATCTTAACATTTGTATTCCACTCCAATCCTTGTTAAAGTGTTTATGCTGAAGCTTGTACAACTTAAATTAGTTAAATGGTCATTTGTACTTTCTTTGATCTTCTATTTCTTGTTTACTTAGAGTGTGCGAGACACACCAGGGGTAATCTAATCTAGGGTAAGTTTGGCCCTTGTTGTAAAAAGGTTGAAGCTTGGATTAAAAGCTCTCCTTATAAAAGCTTGGTGGAAGCCATTAATTCCACTGGTTTTATTGAAGTTAGGTTAAAAATCCTTGATTAGGAAAATCAAGGTAGTGGATATAGGTCAGGTGGACCGAACCACCATAAATATTGTGCTTTGTCAATTTCTCTTAACCTTTGTTTACTTGGTGTTCACTAACCTTCGCAAATTCTAAACCATCCATCCTAAATCTTCCAAAAGGTTTTCAAATTTTTGAATTTATTTTCAAAATATTTTTAAAGTGTTATTTACCCCTCTCTGACACTCCTTTTGGGACCAACAAGTGGTATCAAAGCCTAACCCTTGATTTTAAGGCTTAACATCTTAAGGAGAAGATCTAATAGTGTGAGACCTTGTCAAATTTGTTAAAAGCCGATATTGTACCTAGTGATACAATTAAGTTAAATCGAACCTTGAACTAGCTCAAATAGAAATTCTAAGAGGAATTTGAAAATTCTGAAACCCACAGAATGACTTAGAATAGTGATTTGGAGTTCAAGGTTGTGAGATCCTGTCAAATCTATTAAAAATCGGTATTGTACCTAGTGGTACAATTAAGAAAATCGAACCTTGAACTAGCTCAAATAGAAATTATAAGAGGAATTTGAAAATTCTGAAACCCACAAAATGGCTTAGAATAGTGATTCGGAGTTCAAGGTCCAGTTTGGAGTCAATCGGGAAAATTGACCAGTTAGGGGCAAAATAGTCATTTTCCCATTTGATGATTTAATGGAGATTTTAGCCAAAATTTGATCACATTGGACCAAAAATAATTTTATGAAATACAGTTATGATTATTGGATTATAAAATGATGTTAGTAGTGTAAAATTGTGATTCCCGGTGTTTTTGGTGCATAATGGCAAAATGGTAATTTTACCACCGGAGTACTAAACGGGAAATTGTTTTAAAAGGATTTTGTCCCATTTGGTTAATATGGATTAATATTAGTGTTATTTGAGGTTGGACAGTGAAAATAATATAATTTCGAGACATTTCGGAGTATAGGGGCAAAATCGTAATTTTACCATCCCGAGGGAAAAACCCTAATTTTACACCGCCAGAACATATTTTTTCAGCCATGATCATCTTTTGATCATATCTTGACTTAGACTAATCAAGTGGTGGAAAAGAAATGGAAGAAAAAGTCAAAAAGTCAAAAAACGAGCCAATGGCATTATGCCACATGGCAAACTTGTTTATTTTATTATTAAAGCTTAAAAATCAGCCATTTCAACCCATTTTCTCTCTCTAATTTCGGCACACACCAGATTTAAGGGAAAGGAAAGAAGAACAAAAGGAAAAACCATAAAACCTAGGTGGAAATTCAAGACAAAGTGTGATTTTCAAGGAAAATCAATTGAAAAAGGTAATAATTCTTCACTTTGGCTTATGATCTACAATACCTATGCTTTTGTTCTTGATTGCCAAGGTTGAATATTGAGATATCATAATGAACTCAATTCTGAAAAATGGGTATGGATGAGGAATGATTGTTGGATTGGCTTGATTCTAGACTATGTTAGTGTTTGGAGGTAGGTTAACATGTTAGTAAGCAAAACCATAAAAAGAAATTTTGATTTCCCCATGAATCACTCAAGGCCGAACCTAGTGAGTTGAGAAACAATGAGGAATTGTTTCATTTCATGAAATAAATTAGAAAATGACAAATTAAAGTGAAAAAGTCTAGTAGGAAAAATTACAGTGATAATGCACAGTAATGGTTGAATTTTTCCATGAAGAAATGGAAAAGTTTAATGCTGAAATTGGCACTAATTAAATGGTATGTGATGAATTAAAGTATTAGAAAAAGAATGGTGCAATTTGGAATCAAATTGGACGTATTGACCAATTTATCGGGTAATTGGCCGAATTAGGTCAACATCGCGTTTAAGCGAGTGACCGAGTATTTTATGCATCCGTATAGAAATTAGGTTAATTTTATACCTAATTAGCACCAATATAGTAATTAAATTATTGTGTTGTTTGTCAAGGTGGTGAGATTGCTGATAAAGGCAAGAAAATCGCACTCGAGGATTAGCAGTCGAAGCGCTCGAATTCGACTCCCGGAAAACCTGTGAGTGAATTTGCATCTCAAAAATGGTTTTAGGAAATATGAACTTATTGAATAAAATGCTTGAATGATTTTATTCAATCTTCTTTAAAAGAATGAGCACCATGGGAATAAGCTTTTCGTGAAATATTATTTTATTGATGTGAAATTTTATTGTGTTGAATATTGCTCATCTATATGATTGCGATGCATTTGTGTACCTTTATATAGTGTTTACATGTATTGTTAATAAATTATGTGAAATTGATGTAATGGAATGCAAAGTGGGGACGGCGATACGTAACGCCCATAATTTTTTAAAAATTTCATAATTGAGCAAACTGGGGACGACGACACGTAACGCCCACGATTTCTGGAAATTATCACGTCAAACTTTGGTGAACCCTGATTCGCTGTTCAGGGGCTTGTAGGGACGGCGATATGTAACGCCTGCAAGTGCTCAGATAAATGTCTTTGTGTATGTATATATATATATATGATTGCTCATGTCTTTGTGTATATATGTGATTGTATGGTATGCGAATTGCCTTAAATTGAGAAAAATGAGTTTTACACGAAACCCTCGTATGGATGAGCGAAACCCTCGTACAGCGACGGCTTGTGATTTTGCTACACTGCAGCAAGAACGCCTTTCCGCTGCAACGATAATTGTCGATAATTGTATTTAGCTAAAAAAAAAAATCTCGGGGTAAGTGGAAAGGGTTAAATATTAGTTAGAAAGAAAAATTGTCTCGTTTTCAACTGGTGCATCATGATTGTCAAATTTCCTAATTGAGATTGCTTGTTCCCTTCTAATATTCACTCACTGAGTTTTGTACTCACGTTTTATAAAATTCATGTTTTCAGATCAGGAGACTATTGGACTCTAGATCGAGGAGTCCCCGTAGTGCATCTCCTAGTTAAAAGGTGGGCATTCAGTAGCAACCCATTTCTTTTATTGTAAATGTCTCCGCTGGAAGTCATGGGTCTTTTTGTATTGTGAATACAATCTAACTATGTGAATATGTGTACGCAGTGTAAATTGCTAAATCCATGACTGGTATAGTGCATGTATATTCTATTGATAATGCCATTGTTAATTGGCTTTGTATACACACTGGGTGCATCACGTGTGTTTGCATCACACCGTCGTACGATAAGTAAAGTAAATGGATAGGCTTGTTTGGGTTTAGTGAGCTATGCTCATCGGGTCCTTGCGCCGGTCATGGCCCAGGAATTGGGTTGTGACAAAAGTCTAGTTTGGAGTCAATCGAGAAAATTGACCGGTTAGGGACAAAACGGTCATTTTACCATTTGATAATAAAATGGAGATTTTTAGCCAAGATTTGATCACATTTGACTAAAAATAATTATCTGGAATACAATTATGATTATTGGAGTATAAAATGAAGTTTAGCAGTGAAAATTGTGATTTTCGGTATTTTTAGAGTACAAGGGTAAAATAGTAATTTTACCATTGGAGGACTAAACAGGAATGTTTTTGAAAGATTTTTGTCCCATTTGATTAATATTGATCAATATTAGTGTTATTTGAGGTTGAGAAGTAGAAATAATGTGATTCCGGTGCATTTCGGAGTGTAAGGGTAAAATCATAATTTTGTCATCCCAGGGGCAAAACCATAATTTTCCACCACAAGAACATATTTTTCCAGCCATGGTCATCTTTTGATCATATCTTGACTTTGACTAATCATGTGGTGGAAAAGAATTGGAAGAAAAAGTCAAAAAAGTCAAAAAAAATGGGTCAATGGCATTATGCCATGTGGCAAGTTAGTTGATTTTATTATTAAAGCCTAAAAATAGCCATTTCAACCCATTTTCTCTCTGTAAATTTGGCACACACCAGATTCAAGGGAAAGGAAAAGAGAACAAAGGGAAAAACAAGAAAACCTAGCCAAAAATTCAAGAAAAAAGTGTGATTTCAAGGAAAATCAAGTGACAAAGGTAACATTTCTTCACTTTTGCTTATGATCTACAATACCATGCATTTCTTTCCATTTTCTATGGTTGAGAGGCATGATATCATGATGAATTCAATTTTGAAAACTGGGTATGGATGAGGATTTAATGTTGGATTGGCTTGATTCTAGACTATGTTAGTGTTTAGAGATAAGTTAGCATGTTAGTAAGCAAAACCGTAAGAAAAAACACTTGATTTTCCCCATGAATCTTTCAAGGTCGAATATTATGGGTTGTGTTTGGAAAATGAAATGATTTCATTTGAAATGAAATGAATTGGAAAATGACAATTTAAGGTGAAAAAGTTAAGTAGGAAAAATTACAGTGCTAATGCACTGTAATGGCTGAATTTTTCCATGAAGAAATGGAAAAGTTTTAATGTTGAAATTGGCACTATTTAAATGGTATGTGGTGAATTAAGGTATTAGAAAATAATGGTGCAATTTGGAATCAAATCGGACGCATTGGCCAATTTATCGGGTAATCGACCGAATTAGGTCAACATCGAGTTTAAGCGATTGACCGAGTATTTTATGCATCCGTATAGAAATTAGGTTAATTTTATACCTAATTAACACCAATATAATAAATTTCCTAATTTTATTTTGTGTGAAGGTGGTGAGACATCTGAAAAAGGCAAGGGAATCGCGCTTGAGGACTATTAATCCGAGTGCACCCGGAATCTGGATTTTCGATACTGTGAGTGAATTTGCATTTCAAATTATTTTGAGAAATGTACATGTATTGAAATGGATAATCTGAATGATTTTATCCGAATTTCTAAAAAATACTTGCTTGGAAACAAGCCTTTGATAAAAATGTTTTGATGTGTGAATTGTGATATGCATAAAGGCATGAATTCATGTGCTCTATAATATGCTGCTATATATATGTGTTGATGTGTGATATGTATTGACAAATAATTATGTGAGTGATGTGGGGGTTGACAAATAATATGCTGTTATATAAATGTTTTGATGTGTGAATGGTATTGCTTGTGCACGATGTGGGGGGATGCACACGATTATTAACTATGTTCACGATGTGGGGGGATGCACACGATTATTAGCTATGTGCACGATGTGGGGGGATGCACACGACTATTAGCTATGTGCACGATGTAAGGGAATGTACACGATAACTCCAGCTATGTGAGTGATGTGGGGGTTGCACATGAGCTGGTGAGATAATGATGATTTTGTATTCATCTGTGTGTGTATATGCATGAAATTGAATACTCCTTCGTTGTAAATTAATTTGAGTTGAGGGAAGGGGTTTGATACTAAATTGGATCAAAAATGATTTTGTTCCAAATGTGTGCATCATGGTTTTAAATTATTCCTGGATATTATTGCTTGTTTCCACCAAATATTCATTCACTGAGTATTGTACTCACCGTTTTCAAAAATTCATGTTTTCAGATCAGGAGATTGTAGATTCCTAGATCGCGGGATCACTGTAGTTCATCTCTTGGTAGGTGTCTGGCATTCAATAGTTGCTCGTTTTTCTTGTAAATTCTCCGCTGGAAGTCATGGGCCTTTTGTATTGTGGTTATGTACATGTAATGTACATTGTCAAAGTTTATGTTTGACTAGTATGTATGTACATGTTATATCTATAATACCATTGTGAGTTGGCTTTGTGTGTGCACTGGGTGCATTGCGTGTGGATGTCTCACACGATTATATGCGAAAAAAAAATAAGCTTGCTTAGGCTTGGTGAGCTATGCTCATTGGGTCCTTGCACCGGCCATGGCCCGGGAATTAGGTCGTGACAAATAGCTACTCAAAATTCTAATGTCAGTTAAGGTCAATCTACAAATAGGGCTATTTTATTTGATGGAACCAATTACCAATTTTGGAGTATTAGGATGTCGATTTATGTTAGGGCTTATGACTATGAAATGTGGGATGTCATCATCGATGGTCCCTTCATCCCTATGAAGACCAATTTGATAAATGGTGAGAAAACTACCAAAGATATAAATGAGTGGACAAAAGATGAAATAAGGAAAGTACAAAAAAATTTCCAATGCCAAGCACACTCTCATTTGTGCACTTAATTATAGAGAATAAAATAGAGTATTCATGTGCAAAAGTTCCTAAGAGATTTAGGAAAAATTAGAAGTGGTACATAGAGAAACAAAGAAGGATGAAGTACTATGCTCTGAGTGCAAAAAGTCTAGCCATTTTAGATCTGAAAATCCAGTACTTAAGGAAGGATCCTTAAGGAAGACTAAGAACTCTGAAAGAGCAATAGTGGCTACAACTTGGTTAGATAGTGACTCCTTTAGCTTAAAGGCTGAAAAAGACAACATAAAGCGAAAGCAAATTTATGCTTAATGGCCAAAGATAACAAATCCGAGGTAACATCTCATTTATGTGATATTTCATATGATGAATTCCAAGATGAGTATGATTGCCTATATGCTAAATTTGAAAAATTGACTCTAAAGTATAAAGTTTTGAAAAAAAAAAAGCCATATCTTTAGATGATGAATTAGAAAAGATTAAATGCGATTTCAAATCTACCTTTGATCAAAGAAATATATTTCAAATTGAACTTGAGCATTCCAAAACAAATTTTGAATCTTTGAAGTTGGAACTATAGAGCAAAAATAAGGCCTTGCGAAAGGCATTGGATAAAAGTGTTGCTCTCAAAACTTCAATGGAAGAGAACTTAAAATTGAAATTGAACAAAGAAGAAAAACCAAAAAGAAATGTTGTTTTTAGAAGAAAAATGGTACATCTTCATTTCACTATTATACTTGTGGCAAGAGAGGTTATCTCTCTTATAATTGTTGTCATAAGGGTAATAACCTCCCTAAAGCCAAGTTTGTTTGGGTGCCTAAAGGTTCTCATGTACTTACTAACCCCTAAAGACCCATCAAAGTATGGGTACCTTTGAAAAAGAAATGAAAAATTATTTTGTAATTTGAGCAAGAGCAAAAGGAACAATATTTAAAAGCTCTACCAAAAGAGAGGTAGCCTTGGTACTTGGGTAATGGCTGTTCAAGGCACATAATCAGAAATGAAATTTGTTTGTCAAGCTTGATAGAAAGAAAAGCAAAAGTGTCTCTTGTGGTTATAACTCCAAAGGTATGATCCAAAGAATTGGAATCATTGGTAACACTTCTCAAACTCAAATCAAGCATGTTTGATTTGTTGAAAGTCTAAAGCATAACTTGTTAAGCATTAATCAACTTTGTGATAGAGGATTTAAAATTTACTTTGATTCTCATGTATGCCATGTGATTGACATTGGCACTGACAAAATTGTATTCATTCGTATAAGATTTGAAATGTTTAAGTAATTTTCCTTGATGAAATTATTATTCAAAATAAGTCTTGTCTTGTGGCTAATGATGAGTGTGATAGTTGGTTATGGCATAGAAGACTAAGACATGTTAGCATGCACACCTTTTCAAAGATTTTAAGAATAGATTTGGTTATTGAACTTTCAAAGATTGTAATCCATGTCAATTTGGAAAACATGTAAAAAGTTCTTTTAAATCAAAAAAAGTGACTTGAACTTTTTGACAATTTCAACTATTGCACATTGACTTGTTTGAACCTATTCATGTTATCAGCATGAGGGCAAGTCATATGGTTTTGTTGTTGTTGATGATTACTCTAGGTATACTTGATTGTGTTTCCTTGCTCATAAAAATGATGCATTACATGTTTTTGTTGAACATTGTAAAAAAGTGCAAAATAAGAAATGGATTGTTAACATTAGAAGTGACCATGGTGGTGAATTTGAAAATTATGATTTTGAAATATTTTTGCAATGAAAATGGCTTTGATTACAAGTTTTCAACCCTTGAAACTCCACAACAAAATGGAGTTGTCAAAAAAAAAAAAGAAAGAGACATTAAAGGAAATGGCAAAAACAATGCTTTCAGAAAACAATTTGCCAAAATACTTTTGGACTGAAATTGTAAACATAACCTCCTTCATTTTAAATAGAGTTTCCATAAGGCATATAATTTCAAAAACCTTTTATAATGTTTACAAAGGAAAAAACCCAAACATTTCACGTTTAAGGAGTTTTAGATCAAATTCTTTGTTTTAAATAATGAAAAACACACCTTAAGAAAGTTTGACACTAAAAATGATGAAGTTATTTTCTTAGGTTATGCAATTAATTCTAAAGCTTATAGATTGTTTAACAAAAGAACTTTAGTTATAGAAAATTTATTCATATTTTATTATAAGGCTAATTCTACACCAAGAAAAGTAGTGTATGATGGTGATGCAGATGATATTGAGGAGAAAATGTAAAATATGAACTTGAAAAGCAAAGAAGATGATGAAGACAACTCTAAGAAGAAAAATAAAGAAAATTCATCATTAGAGAACTTGCAAAGAAATGAAAAATAGCACAATGATCTTCCTAGAAGCTGAAAATTTGTAAGAGATCATCCTCAAGAGCAAATAATTGGAGATCCCTCAAAAGGTGTGAAAACCATAAGAGGACTAGGGGAAACTTGTGAGTTTATGGCCTACATTTCATAATTGGAACCCTAAGAATTTTGAGGAAGCTAAAAAAAAAAAGAAAGTTAGATGATGGCCATGCAAAAAGAACATGGCCAATTTGAAAGGAATAAGATTTAGACCTTAGTTCCAAGGCCAACCAACCATCCTATCATTGGTACCAAGTGGTTATTTAGAAACAAAAATGGATGAGTTGGATAATGTGGTAAGGAACAAGGTAAGGTTAGTTGCTTCAAGCTACAATCACAAAGAAGATATTGATTATGATGAAACTTTTACTCTCGTAGTTAGATTCAAAGCAATGAGACTCTTACTTGCATATGCATGTTATATGAATTTCAAATTGTTCAAAATGGATGTCAAAATTGCATTTCTAAATAGATTTATTCAAGAAGAGATATGTGTGGAACAACTCCCTGCTTTTGAAGATTTTGAAAAGATTGATTATGTTAATAAATTACGTAAAGCATTAATGTAGTGAAGCAAGCTCATAAAGCTTGGTATGAAAGATTTTCAAAATTCTTGATGGAAAAAAGATTTTTTTAGAAGGAGTTTAGATGCTATATTTTTTATTAAGAGAAATGAAAATGATTTGATTATAGTTCAAATGTATATGGATGGTCTTCGATGCTACTAATGAAAAATTTTGTGAGAATTTTGCTAAGAGAATGTAGAGTAAGTTTGAAATGATTATGATATGAGAATTAAATTTCTTTCTTGGCAAAACAAATCAAGCAATGTGAGGATGGGATTTTCATTAGCTAAGCAAAATACACTAGGGAAATACTGAAAAAGTTTGGTGTGATGAATGTAAAGTCAATTGAAACACTTATGCATCCTTCTACAAAGCTTGATAGAGATGAAAAAGAAAAAAAATGGAAACCAAAAGCTTTTATAGAGGTATGATTGGTTCACTTCTTTATTTAACAGCAAGTAGACCTTATATATTGTTTATTGTGTGCCTATGTGCATTCAATCATATTGTTGAAGGTGAATATGTTTCAATAGGTAGTTGTGCACAAATCTTATAGAGTAGGCAACAATTTAATGACTTTGGCATGTCCATGCTTAACATTCCTATCTTTTGTGACAACACTAATGCCATTAACATCTCTAAAAATCTTGTCCAACATTTTAGGACTAAGCACATTGAAATTAGACATCGTTTCATTAGAGATCCTGTGCTTAAGGGAGATATTAAAATAGATTTTGTGGATACCTTGCATCAATTAGTTGATACTTTCACAAAACCATTAAGTAAGGACCAATTTTGTAAAATTAGAAGAGAATTAGAAATGCTTAATGTGAATGAGCTCTGATTAATCAAATTTGATTATGTTTTTGATGATAAATTGTGTAAAATGTTGCCTAAATGTCATGTTTTAATTAGTTGAGATTACATTTTGATCAGTTGTGAAATTTTAGAAATGAGATAAACTTGCTTTGATTAGTTAGGACTTCTTTTAACTAGTTAAAATGAGTTTGTGTGCATAATGTAAGCCTAAACCAGTAGAGTTTTGATCAGTTAAAAATCTTTTTAACCAATTAAAATAGCTCTATCCAACTAAAGTGTATCAAGTTAGTAAAACTTTAATTAATTAAAGCTTGTTTTAACTGATTAAAATAGTTTTGTTCTCCAAAACTAAAGCATAGCCTATCAAGTTAATAGCACTTTAATTGATTAAAGCTTACTTTAACCAAATAAATCACAAAAGTTAGGAGAAAAACCAGCATTCATATTGATATTATTAATTTTTTATGCTTAATTGAACAAAATTGAATTACTTAGAGCTCATGGTTTTGCATAATGCATGTCCCATTCAAATTTTATGTGTTTCAAGTGCAAAACTTTCAAAAAGAAACATCAAATCTTAATCAAATTATTTTTTTGCAAAACTTCTTTTTTTTTTGATTGAAATTGATTTATTGACTTTTCTCAAATTCCATTATGCTTGATATTTCTCTCATGACTTATGAATTTGAGTGAAAGTTTTTTCTTTAGCATAATCTTAAATGTGATAGTTTGATGGCATTCTGAATACTTGTCATTCTTGAGGGTGCAATGATTTAAACAAGTATGCCTTATGTTGAAAAATGTTGAGAATATTAGGTTAACTGCTTGTCATGCTTAACATTGGCCAACATGCTTGTCAAACATTTCATACATCATATTTATGCTTCATGATGAAAATTGAGCATAGTTGAACATATTAGAAACATGATTCTTCAAACGAGCCTTTAAACTATTAGCACTTGTGAACAATGAGCAATAAAAGTTAAATTTTGAGTTCATATGTTTTCCTTGAAGAATCTTAAGCTATACATGCTCAAAATAATGTTCTAAACATGGTCATTTTAAAAAATTCAATTCATGTTTACATAAATCCATGATTTGGAACCATTGCACCATATCAAATTGCATTGTCTATACCGTTTTTGGTTTTTATGGTGCAAAAGTCATAATCAACCCCTAAAGTTTGGTAGTCGAATTCTAAGTGCTTTGAAGCTAAAATGAACAATTTTTTAACTTTAAAATGTATTCTTACTTTACTTTTTGTCCATTGCATTAAATCCTTTCATGAATATCTTCCAATGATGAGTTTTTATTCTTGAAAACATGCTTTGTGAACACTCTCATGATCATTTGATGCAATACACACTTTCCTTGTGTTTACAATGTTAAAAATAAAAAATGGGAAATTATTCATGAATGCTTGAACCTATGTACTTACATAAATAATATCATCACCTAAGAATGCAATGTTCATATACTTATGTTGGAAAATCTTTTCAATGAATCCTAAGATCAATTCTTGAAATATGCTTTATGATTGTACTTAAATGATTGTTTCAAGATTCATTCTTTGATTCTACTTATGATATTGATCATGATGAACTTGTTGAACTTCATGAAAATAAATTTTGGTTCATCTATTATATTTGTCAAGACACATGCTTACATGATTTTTCATTTTGCTTGACCTTAAGGTTTGAATTTTAAAACTTGACTTGAGCTATGCATTTGAATATTAATTTAATTGTCAAGTTTGATCATGATATTTATTGTGTGTCGACATGGTTGAAATTTATTTTGAATATGTAGTAAAATGTTCACTATGTCTTTATTGAACCCTTATGTTTACGTGATCTAAAGATTTTATGTGCATCAAACTTTAGCTTATAGGTTATCATAAATAACTTCACATGTTAAATGAAATATGGCCTATAGCTTTATTTAACAATGAATGCCTAATGTGCCTTGATTGAATATCTCTTTCTTAAATCTTGACAATTGGTATTCATTGATGATTAAATGTTCACTTTTGACATATTCATGAGTTGAATGCTTCATTTTCAATATTTCACACTCATGAATTATGAGGATTATTGAGAAATAGCATGTACCACATTGAAGTTCAATGCTTGAATATTTTTGAATGTGTGTATGTTTATTCTTATGAAATTGAAATCATGCTTGCATTTCATTAAACAAACTAGATTCATGATTAATGAAGACAACCATTTTATTCCTTATTATCATGATTGTGCTTACTTGATCATAATATTCTTTTACACGATTGCAATAAGTGCAAAATGCTTTAGTAATGCTTTATTAATAATGATATTTTCTTGATGTGAAAATTCTGCCTAAATTGATAGGTTTATTCATGATTTAGAGAATCTTTCTTAAAATACTTGCTTAATAGTGATTGAGAATACATAATGAATGCTTGATGATGATTAATTGTTGACAATACTTAATGATAATTGAGAATGATGCTTGAAGACTAATGATACCTTAAACATGCCTAAGAACTATTTTACAAATATTTCTTGACAATATTAGCATTTGATACATATATTGAACACCTATTTAAATGTTTGTACTCATCTAGTTGTTGGTCTCAAATATGAGTGCTAGAGGGGGGGTGAATAGCACTAATTCGACTCTTAAACAAGATTAAGATCTAATTTTAAAACAAAAGAGGTAAAACAAGAAAGACAATAAATAAAGGGTTTAGAGTGGTTCGGTCCAAGACCTACATCCACTACCTTGATTGTCCAACCAAGGATTTTCAAACCAATCACTAAAAATAGTGGAATTCACAAGCTTCCACTAAGCTTTTACAAGGCTTAGCCACAACCTTTACACTAGTTTTTCACGGACTCAACTAAAACCCAAGATGGTTTTTCAAAGGCTCAACCACAACCTACAATAATGGTTTTTCAAGGGCTCAACCAAAACCCAACACCTAACTTTTCAAGGCTAAATTAGAACCTTCACTCTTGCAAGCAAACCTAGCTTGAAACAATCACTTAGAGTGAATCCCTCACTCTAAAAAGACAAAGATGAGTAGAAAAGAAAATACCTATGATCACAAATTAATCTAAGTGGTACACGAATCAATGCTGAATACAAATACAAAAGATAGGTGTTTGAGTGCAGTGAAGAGTACAAAGAATTTCTAAGTTTTCTACTCTTTATTAGCTTGAATATGATGAAATCTCTCAATAATCTTCCAAAAGTGGGCTCTTAGCCATTTGAAGATCCTTTTATACTTGGAGAAGCATGTCTAATAGCTGTTAGGCAGTTTGTGACCATTAGAAACAGTTTGGAATAGGTTCTAGCCGTTAATCTGTCTTGTAGTGGTCTAGTATAAGTTACAGATAAAGAGCTCTTAGTCGACTAACATTTTTCCTTGGTCGACTAAGTTGGTTCTATCTTGGTCGCAGATTTTGGCAGAAAGCACTTAGTCGACTAACTCATTTTCTTGGTCGACTAAGTCGGTTCTGTTTCTTAATATGCTTCAGCCCGCCACTTCTCCAATTTGAATTTTGGCCTATCAATGTTCTTCATTATTCAACCAGGGAGCTTCCTTTATGTTGATCAATCTTATTTCTTAACCATATCAACCTCTTATGTGCACACTTGAAAGATTGACTCATTGTTTAATTATAAACATTTGCTCTGCACACTTGGATAGAAATGTTAGACATACAAGGATGGGAATGTTTTATAATCATCAAAAACTAATGGAACTAATAATCTCCCCCTTTTTGATGATGACAAAACATTCCTTGATTGAAAGCACAATGTCTATTTGCTTATTTTTAGTTCTGCAGATAGTGAGGGGTTTTTCCCTTTAAGTTCATGCTCCCTCTAAGTTAGTGTAGATTTTTCATTCATTCCATTAATTTTTTGTCTATGCTATATAGATAGTGACATTTCATATTTTAGCCTTTGACAAAAAATGTTCATATATACAGGTTTAAAAACAAATGACAAGTTGATAGGACATTATCAGTTTTTCATTTTTTCAATTTTCTGGCAACAGCTTGTTGGTTCCAGACTTTAACTAAACCATCAATTTTTCAGCAAATACTTCATGAGCATCATCCATAAGTGTTCAGGAACACATTCAATTTGTAATATCATCATAGAAGCTATTTATCATCATAAAAACTCAATATCAGTACATAGTTCCAGTCATTGGTTTAGCATCAGATTTCATCAACTAAGAGTTGACAGCAACATTCCATAAAACCATAAGCAACAGAGTATAACAAAATTTTCAGAGATCAAACTACCATAAATAAATTTCAACATGCATATTTGTGAGGCCTCGACCTCTATAGACCTGTAGATAGAAGTTGTCAAGCCCAACCCTATAAAATATTTGCCATGTCATTCATGTGCTTGATAGAATATTTGCATACTTGAAACACCTCAGAAAAATTATCAAAGGTCGGTATTGTACCAAGTGGTATAATTAAGTTGAATTAAGCCTCAAACTAGTCCAAATAGAGATTTTAAGATGAAATTGAGAATTTTAAAACCCCAGAATGACTCAGTATGGTGATTCGGAGTTCGAGGATCGATTTGGAGTCAAATTGAAATTTTCACTTTGTAGGGGCAAAATGGTCATTTTGCCACCCGAGGTTAAGATTGGAATGTTGGATGAAATTTTTGATTAAGATTGATCATTTGGAGTATAATTTGAGATTTGGAAGTGAAAAATCTTAATTTTGATATTTTTCCAAGCATAAGGGGCAAAATAGTCATTTTGCCACCCTAGGGGCAAAATTGTAATTTTGTACCCCCAACACTTGTCAAGCCCATAAATTGCAGCCATTAGCATTTTACATCATGGATAATTGAAGGATTTTATATGGTGCAGAATGAAAGCTTAATTATTAACTTTGAAAAAAATGGGCCAATGGTAAAGTGACAAGTGTCAAGCTTTCATTCTTTATTATTTTCCTTATAAATTAGCATAAAACCAGTCCATTTCTCTTAATTATGGTTGGCCTCACCAAGGGAAAGCAAGAAAAAGAAAGAACAAAACCCTAGATAGCAAAATTCAAGGGGAAATTGTTGAATTTCAAGGAATCAAGTGACACAAGGTAAGAATTTTCAATTCTAGCTTGTGATCTATCTTACCCATGCATTCGTTTGCATTTTCCATGGTTGAATCACAAAATATCATGAAGGATTCATGGCTGACTGAACATGTAAAGAGAAGATTTGATGATGATTTAGATAGATTTTTAAGTTATATGGATGTTTTTAGTTGTTTATGATATTAAGTGTACGAATCAAGCTTGAAAATCACACATTCCTTATGAGTTCATCATTGGCTGAATCTTCCTTGTGGTGTGTTGATGGTGGAATTGATTTTTATTTCAAGTGATTTGGTTAGGAAATAATGAATTATGGTGTAAAAATTAAGTAGGAAAAATCGTAATGTTGATGCACCTACCATGGTCAAAATTTCCATGAGAAAATGTGAAGGTGATCTTGCCAAATTTTATGTTATTTGACTTGTGTTTGATGAATTAGAAGTATTGAAAGAGAAATGGAGTTAATTAGAATTAAATTAGACATATTGGCCAATTAATCGGTGACGGATCGAATTAGGTCAATACCATATTTAGATAGTTACCCGAGGATTTTCATCCCATTTCATGCATTCATATAGAGTTTAAATTAGTTTTAATACGAGTTAGCACAAATGTAGTAATTGTTTGATTGTGCAATATGTCTAGGTGGTGAATCCTCCGATGGAGGCAAAGAAATTGTACTCGAGAATTAGTAGTCGAAGTACCCGAATTCGACTCTTGAAAAATTTGTGAATGAACTTGCATTTTAAAATTGTTTTTGGAATGTGAATTTATTTGAACAAAACATTTGAATGATTTTATCCAACTTTTCTCTAAAAAGAACGGGTGCCATGGGAACAAGTCTTTAGTGAAATATTTTTGTGATGTGGAACATGATTGTGATAAATCTATGTACCTCTATATGATTTTGATATGTATTGTTAAGAAATTTTTGTGAAATTGGTGTAACCGTGAGTGTGCGGAGTGGGCAGTGCACATGTCGGTAGAATGACAACGTTGTGATAATTACAACCGTGCATGTGCGGAGTGGGTAGTGCATATGTCGGTAATGATGTGCGAGTAGGGAGTGCACCAAAGTGGAGGAAAATGGTGTGGTGGATGTAATTGCACGTGATTATAAATATGTGTGTGTGTGTGTGAATTCGAGAACTCTCTATCTCATTGCAAATCAACTTGAATTGAGGAAAAAAGGGTTTTAATATTAACTGGATCAAAATTGTCTCGTTTCCAATCAATGCATCATGGTTATCAAATTTCCTGGCTATTATTGCTTGTTCCCTTCTAATGTTCGCTCACTAAGTTTCGTACTTACAGTTTTAAAAAAAAAATTCATGTTTTCAGATCAAGAGACTGTTGGATCCTAGACGAAGAGTCCTTATAGTTTGTCTCCTGGGTAGGTGTATGGCATTCAATAGCAATCCTTTTTCTGTTGTTCTCTGTTGGAAGTCATGGGTCCTTTTGCTCTGTAAATATGTTCATGTAATATAAATTACCGAGTACATGTCTCGAACAGTATATATATTTTAATCGATAATGCCATCGTGAGTTGACTATATTCACACCTGTCGGAATACGTGTGGATGCATTGGTTTATAAAATGTTAAACAACATAAAAAAGGGGATAGGCTTGCTTGGGCTTGGTGAGCTACGCTTATTGGGCTCATGCGCTGGTCATGGCCCAAAAATTGGGCTGTGACAATATTCCATACAACCATAAAACCAACAAAAGTTAAAATTCAATGTTTGAATGCCATCATGGCACAAATAACCAACAAAGCCAATAACCACAAATTTGTTCCAGAAATACCCCTTGAACTATTTTTACTTCTTATCTTCCTAAAGACTTGGTACCTCTACTCTCATGATTTTTTTGTTTTTCTTGTTCTTTTCCCTAAATGTCTGGTACCTCTACCCTCATGATTTTTTTATTTTTCTTGAATTTTAGTACTCTCTCTTTTTGTCATCATCAGAGGAGGGGTTGAGGCATTAGAAATCTGAGGTGTCAGAGGATGAGGGAGATATTATCTGTTCCTAAAAAGGATTCAGAGGAAAGGGAGAGGGTGGACGTAAATGAGGTGGTTGAGAGGATGCTTTTGGAGCTTGCTGAAGAGGCTAAGGGGATGTTTCTGTGGCTTGCTGTGGAGTGGATTGGTCAGAGACTTTACTGGTTCCTTGGGAGAGGATGTAAGTGGAGATTTGGCCTTCTTTGCCAATTTGGATAACTTATTTCTCTTGGGAGCTACAGTTTTTGTAGCCATTGTCTTCTTTTCCATGGTTGGTGGCTTGGACTTGACTGCAGGAGTTGTTTCTTTTGTTTTTCCTTTCTTTTTTTCCTGTACTACAACAGCTTCCTTTTCAGCTTGTTTTTCCCTTACCATTTCATAGAAGAGTCCCATAACAGAAACTTCATCAGAATGAAGAGGGGATGCTTGTTGTTGTGGTTGCTGTTGAGGCTGTGACTGAGGAGGTTTACTTCCAACAAGTGAGGCAAGTACTTTTGTCCTTTGGCAAAAGGCTCCTCTGTTTGTGGTTCTGCTAAGGGGGATTTGAAAGGCTGCTCAATCCGTAGTTCAGGGTCTTGGTGACCAAGACTTGCACTCTGATAAGCTGAACCCTCAACTTGAAATTTTGGACTAGCATCATGGAAGGTAGAACTTTCTGGCTATAGAGTTGATCCTTCAGCAACTTGTCTTTCTGGTGCCATGCTTGGAGTAGCAAAAGTATCAGCTGCAACAGATCCAGAAGGCATTGCTAACTTTTCCTTCAAATTAGCTTCCATTTCATTTATCTTTTCCTCAATTTTCAGAAGCCTTGCTCTTTGGTCAGTGAGCTTGGCATCCATCCTCATGAGCAGGTTGAACATTATTTCATTAGAGAATTGAGAGGGTGTTGCTTCAGGAGGTGCAGGGGCTACTTCTGGTTGAGTTGGTACGGATGTAATCTTGGATGTCTTGGTAAAGGTTTCTCCTTACACATTATATCCCATTTTAATTAAGCTCCCTAGGTAGATGGGCTAGCCCCTGTTTTTGAAAATGTCCAAATCATACCTCTTAGCCCATACCCCATTCTTCTTTACCAAGGAAGTGATGACATTCCCATATAGCAAATGAATTTTCTTCAGCTTGCAGGCTGCTTTCATTTTCTCAATCATAAACCTCCCAAGGTTTAAAACGACTCCAGTAAAGGCATGCTCCATCAGCCAAAGATCTTGGAGGTTGATGTAGCTCAGAGTACCACTTCTTCCATGCAAGTTTGCTGCAACAAAGTAGTGCAGGATCCTAAATTACGGACTTATTATTAGTCCTACATTACTCTTTGATGAGAATTTTCCTTCTTCCCAATGATGATTTCCCATACAGACGATGGATCATACTTCTTTAGCATCTCAAACTCTCTTTCTTCACCTTCTATTTCTAACAAATTACTTAGATCAGTAGCAGTAACCATGAACTCCTTTCCATTTAAAAGCACATTCAAGTTACTGTCTGAGAAGTCCTCAGATTCATCTAGTTCATTTTCGCTTAAGGCTATGCTTGCATAAAATTTTTTCACTAGACTAGCACTATAGGCTTTATCCTAAAAAGAACTATATTCTTTTATTCTCATTTCATTGAAGTAATCTGTCAAACTAGTCTGAATCTCAAGGGTCCCACTAAAACTGTTCCAATCAATATATTTTCCACAAGTGATGGGAGCATTTTCAATTTTCTTAAATCTCTCCTCATGAATTCTATTTCTAAATTTGAGTGAAGAGGAGGATGAAATACCTTTTAGTTCCCTCTTGATTTTCTTTTTCATTTTCTCAGATTTCTTCTTTTCTTTCAGTTTCTTCTTATCAGAAAACTTTTCAGACTTTTTCATTTCTGAACCCGATACCCCCTTTTGCCTTTTCTGTGGATGTTCTGCCTCTAGGCTCTCTTCTAGTGGCCTCTTTCCCTTTTTCTTTTCAAGCAGTTCTTTGAGTAGAATCGACTTTGCCATTTTGAGTTTTCAAGGTGATTTTACACTTAAGGTTTCAAGCGATGATAAGAAAAAGATTTTTGGTTGGTTTCAGATGAGGGAATGCAGAGAAGATTTCTTAGATTTTTAAGAGATAGTTTTCAGGAGATGAAGAGTGGGAGTTTTTGACAGTTTCTAATTTCAAGAATTGTCTGCCTCCCCCTTAACTATTGCCTTAATTCTCCAAAATTTCAAAATTCTCTCTAAAATTTTCACTATTTACTTTCTTAGCTTTTCTTCTCCTTTTTATTACTCAATAGACACAATTTTCATTATTTTATTCTTCCTTCACTCAGTGGTTTGTTCTTTAGTCTAAATGAAACAGAATCCTCTTAGTTGACTAAGTTTTATACTTTAGTCGACTAAGTGCCTTCTGTTTTTTTCTACTTAATTCAGACTTCATCCTATAATTCTTCCAAACAAATCATTCCTAGATTTCTTCTAATCTCACAGAATCTATCTTCATTAATGGGTTTAGTAAATATGTCAGCAAGCTGATGCAAAGTACTCACAATTCAATATTAATTTCCCTTTTAGTTACATAATCTCTAATGAAGTGATGTTTAACCTCAATATGTTTTGTTCTAGAGTGCTGCACAGGGTTTTTTGAAATGTTGATTGCACTAGTATTGTCACAATATAATGGAGTACTATTCATTGACAATCCATAATCTTTCAATTATTGTTTGATCTATAAAACTTATGCACAGCAACTACCTAAGGACACATATTCAGCTTCAGCTGTGGACAGTGCTATAGAGTTTTGTTTCTTGCTTGACCAAGACACTAGTATACTCCTTAAGAATTGACAAGTTCCACTAGTACTCTTCCTATCAGTTTTGTTTATTGCAAAGTCAGCATCCGAATAGGCTACAAGACTAAGTGATGATTCCTTAGAGTACCAAATTCCTAAAGTTTGAGTTTTTAAAAGATATCTAAATATTCTCTTAACAACTGTTAGGTGTGTTTCTTTAGGTTGTGACTGAAATCTAGCATACAAGCACACACTAAACTGAATATCTGGTCTGCTATTTGTTAAGTAAAGCAAAGATCCAATCATACCTCTATAGAGCTTTTGGTCAACACTTTTACCTTTCTTATCAGCATCAAGTTTTGTGGATGGGCTCATTGGTGTGCTGATAGGCTTTAGTTTTAGCATGTCAAACTTCTTGAGCATGTCTTGAATGTATCTATCTTGGCTGATAAAGCTTCCTTCCTTGCATTGCATGATTTGAAAGTCAAGAAAGTACTTCAATTCTCCTATCATGCTCATCTCGAATTCGCCTTACATTTCCTTAGCAAAGTTCTTGCAAAGAGATTCATTAGTAGCACCAAATATAATGTCATCCACATATATTTGAACTATGATTAAATCATTTAAGCATCTCCTGATAAACAATGTAGTATCTATGCTGCCCCTAACATAGTCTTTTTCTACCAAAAATTTAGAAAGCCTTTCATACCAAGCTCTAGGAGCTTGTTTCAATCCATACAAGGCTTTGTGAAGTCTAAAAACATAATCTAGTTTTCCAAAATCCTCAAAACCAATCAGTTGCTCAACATATACTTCCTCTTGAATAAGTCTATTTAGAAATGCACCTTTTTATATCCATTTGATATAACTTAAAATTCATATGACAAGCAAAGGCTACCAATAACCTTAGGGCTTCTATTCTAGCTATGGGTTTAAAGGTCTCATCATAGTCTACGTCACAACTCGGAACTCCCATCGATCCCGTGACAACTGCCGCAATGTCTCGATAAACATTCCTACCCTTAATGCCGACCGAAACCTCGCAAGGCTTCCATATCAGTTTTCTCGCCTCCCTTGTGAGCATTAGTTACTAAAATTATATTTTGAAGAAATAACAACCATTTTCAAGTCGAAATCAGTGAAAAAGAAGTTTCTACTACACATAGGTATTTTGGTCATTTTTCTCGAAAATTTTGAAACTAGCTAAAAATGTAATATGTGGGTGAAAAACACATATTTCATAATCATAAATATGTTTTGTTATCTAAAACGTCCATTTAAAACTAAAACGTAACTATTGAAATATAATAAAAATATTTAATGAAATATTCTATTTTCTTATAAAACAATTTTTATAGAAGTATCCATAAATAATTTTTGTAGCGTAAAAATAAAATAAATTCATACATACTACAATACGAATAACCAGAGTACGCAATTACATTTACAATGACACGTGGGCCCCCTGATGACCAAGAAGGTATGAGTCAGTAACCTTTGCTTTCTGAGAATGAAGCTCCAAAGTTATAGCTCGATGAGATCGACTGTCTACAGACTATCCTGAGCTTGAAATGTGTGGAAATGAGGGTGGTGAGATTATATAATCCCAGTGAGTAAACAAACATCATAAAAAATATCTAAAGTTGAGTAAATGGAGACAAATTCAAATTTGTTCGTCGTATTACAGTTCATCTTATCTCAACTCATTTCAATCGAGTAAAATAGAATCATTTTACTCGAATAATTAATATGGCTTATGAATCTCTTAAAAACTTGACTCTTGCCAAAATCATTCCTGGGGATACCCTGGTCGAGGCATCTAACCGAGACCACCAAGGCTGTTAAATGTCTTATACACATGAACACATTTTACATCTGAAAACCTAACCATTCCTTGGCGTTGGCTGAGTCTCACTCTCATGTGGTGGTCCGCATGTGGTGCACTCGAACTTTACGTCAAGAGACACCCTCCCCACACGGCTTTTCGATTGAGGTAAGATACAACTGATTCTGTGCCCCCTCTCATAGGCTGGTCCACAGAACCCTCCACTGCAGGGATTATTTTATCTACCACCAATCAATAAAAATTCCAATCGCATGACATGGCAATTTATTACTACCTACCCTCTAAAGGTTGAATACACAACACATATAATTCCAACACAAATACCAGTTCAACTATTCATGCTCACATATTGCCATAAGCTATTCAATTTAAACACAATTTATAACACAACAAATAGAAAATCTCCAATTACTCTATTTTCCAAAATCATCATTTAATTTCTGGAAAATTCATAAAATTCATTTCATTAAATCACATTTTGTTTATAAAACATAAAGATTTTTTCCATCTAAACTCATTTTCTATAAAATCACAAAATCGGATAAAAACCTACTTCAGATAATTAAGATGATAGTAAGGTTACTCACAGTACTAGGAGTTTGAAATACTACTATTCTCGATCCCCAAGCACAATGTCTTTACTTTTACCAATATAGTTTGCTCACCACCTATCCATAATTCACAGCAAACAATTCATTGAATTGGTGCTAAATTGATATAAAACCAAATCAGGCTCTATACTAATGCGTAAAATGAAATGTGAAATGCTCAGGTGACTATCTAAATATGGTATCTTTTCTAAATTCCATTGTATACCTAAATAAATCGGTATTGGCCTCATTTAATTTTTCACCCGATTAATTAGCCAATATACCCAATTCAACTCCAAATAATTCCATTTTTCCTGCAATACTCCAAATCATCAAACACAATTTAAATAACTTGAAATATGGTAAAATCATCCTCACATATTCTTTAGTGAAATTCGGCCATGAAATGTCGACTACCAATAAAATTTTTTAAGCTTGATTCTCACACCATAATTCATCAATTCCTAACCAAATTCACTTCGAATAAAATCAATTTCAACATCAACACACTACATGAAGAATTCAGCCAATAATGGGTAATAGGAAAAAATGAATGTCCACCGGGACATCGCGAAGGTTGTCACGGGCCCGAGGAGAGTACCGGGTCGTAACATGCCTTCCTATTAAGAAAATTTTCTCCTGCCATCCTCATTCTCTCCCTCTCTTCAGCACATCTCCCAAACTCTTTCAAGAAGGAATTTCTTATGCTTACATTAATGTCATTACTACTAGCACTTTCATTAGTCTTACTAGTGCTACAGCTTTCTTGTCTCCGAACCTTCTCTCCCAAATCCGATAGAGTCCAATTAATAGAAACTCTAAACAGATATCTTTCTGGACTGCTCGGTTCTGAGCGCCATCTACTCTTAGTAGTAGAATCTAACGATTCTTCGCTAATACTATGGGAGGTATCAAAATCTCCATTCCTCCTAAACATGGTGTGTGAGTACACGGTGCACCACAAAACCTATACATAGCCAAATGATAATTTCTTAATCATTTATGCATCGTAAGAGTAAGTAAATTTCTATATGTAGATGCATACGTCTAACTCGATCCAATCTAACTTAACCCAAGGCCACACTAACACTGTAAATTTTTAAAACACTTTTAAAACCAGAAGCTTTAAAACCAAAGCTTTGATAGCACTTTAATTGTCACGACCCGAAACTCCAATTGTGCCCGTGACAACCGCCGCGATGTCTTGATAGACATTCTTACCTTGAATACCAACTGAAACCACGCAAGGCTTCCATATCAGTTTTCTCGCCTCCCCTGTGAGCATTAGTTACTAAAATTATAATTTGAAGACATAAGAACCATTTTCAAGTTGAAATCAGTTAAAAATAAGTTTCTACTACACATGGGTATTTTAGTCATTTTTCTTAAAAATTTCGAAACTAGCTAAAAATGTAATATGTGGGTGAAAAACACATATTTCATAATCATAAATATGTTGTGAGACCCTGTCTAATTGGTTGAAAAGCCGGTATTGTACCTAATGGTACAATTAAGTTAAATCGAGCTTCGACTAGTTTAATAGAAATTCTAAGAGAAATTTCAAAATTATGAGACCCACAGAATAGCTCAGAATAGTGATTCAGAGTTCAAGGTCCTGTTTGGAGTCAATCGGGAAAATTGACCGATTAGGGACAAAACGGTCATTTTCTCATTTGTTGATTAATGGAGATTTTTAACCAAGATTTGGTCACATTGGACAAAAATAATTATATGACATACAGTTATGATTATGGGATCATAAAATGATGTTTAGCAGTGTAAAATGGTGATTCCCAGTGTTTTTAGAGCACAAGGGCAAAATGGTAATTTTGCCACCAGAGTGCTAAACGTGAATTTTTTTGGAAGGATTTTGACCCATTTGGTTAATATGAATTAATATTAGTGTTATTTGAGGTTGGACAGTGAAAATAATGAAATTCTGGTACATTCCGAAGTGTAGGGGTAAAATTATAATTTTGCCATTTCGGGGGGCAAAACCATAATTTTCCACTACTAGGATAATTTTTCCAGCCATGATCATCCTTGGATCAGACTTTGACTTGATTGATCAAGTGGTGGAGAATAAATGGAAGAAAAAGTCAAAAAGTAAAGAAAATGGGCCAATGGCGTGATGACACGTGGCAACCTTGGTTATTTTATTATAAATGCTATAAAAACCAGCCTTTAACCCTCATTTCTCTCTCTATATTCGGCACCCACCAGAATTGAAAGAAAAAAGAGAAGAACAAAGGAGAAAAACATAAAACCTAGCCAAAAATCCATAGATTTCAAGTGTTTTTCAAGATTCAAGCAAAACAAAGGTAACTTTTCTTTAGATTTACTCTAACCCTAGCTTACCTATGCTTTTGTTCTTGATTTCTATGGATAAATATTGAGATATCATGATGGAATGGATTCTGAAAAATGGGTATGAATATGGATTTGATGTTGGATTGGATTGAATTTAGACTATGTTAGTGTTTAGAGGTAGTTAAGCATGATTATGAACAAAAATGGAAGAAAAAAATTGAATCTCAGGGTTGTTCTTTGTTAGGCCGAACCTAGGGTGGAGAGTGCATGAGGAAATTGGTTCATTTCAAATGAAATGATTTCATTTGAAATGAAAGAAATTAGAAAATGACAAATTCAAGTGAAAAATGTAGTAGAAAAATTTTCAGTGCTAATGCACTGTATTGGCCGAATTTTTCCATAAAGAAATGGAAAATGGTGAATGCTGAAATTGGAATTAATTAAATGGTTTGTGGTGAATTAAGGTATTAGAAAAAAAAAGGAATGGACCAATTCGGAATCAAATTGGACATAATAGCCGATTAATCGGGTAATCGGTCGAAATTAGGCAATACCGCGTTAAAGCGATAATCGGACGCATTTTTGCTTTTGCGTATCATACGTTAGCAATTTAAGTTAGTTTATATTAGTTTGGGGGCAATATAGTAAATTTCTTAATTTTATTCTGTGTTAAGGTGGTGAGAAGTTCGAGAAAGGCAAAGGAATCGTGATTGAGGACTTTTAATCCGAGAGCATCCAGAATCCGGATTTGTGAGACGGTGAGTGAATTTGCATTTCAAATTATTTGGGGAATGCTCATTGTATTGAAATAGATGATCAAATGATTTATTCAAAGTTTTTAAAGATACGTGCCGGGAACAAGCCCTTGATAAAAATGATTTTTATGTGATGGAATTATGTGGTATGCATGAAATTATGTGTTCTTATAATATGTTGTCACATATGTGTGAATATGTGTGATGTATGGACATTTGATATTGTTGATATATATGTAAATGTACATGTGTGTGATGTGGGGAAAAGCTCATGTCGGTGTAATGGGATGTGGAAAATATGGTTTGTGCACGATGTGGGGGGGATGCACATTGTAGCTCCAGCTATGTGCGCGATGTGGGGGTTGCACATGAGCTGGTGAGTGCACATGGTGCACATGATGATGACTCCAGCTATGTGCGCGATGTGGGGGTTGCACATGAGCTGGTGAGTGCACATGGTGCACAGGATAACTCCAGCTATGTGCGCGATGTGGGGGTTGCGCATGAGCTGGTGAGTGCACAAGGTGCACACGATATCTTCAGCTGGTAAGACAATGGAATGTTGTATTTATCTGTGTGCATATGTATGAAATTGATTATTCCTTCATTATAAATTAAATTGAAGTGAGGGGAAGGGTTTGATAATAAATTGGATAAAAATGAATGTATTCCAAATGTATGCATCATATTTTTAACCCTTCCTGATATTATGGCTTGTTCCTATCTAATGTTTGCTCACTGAGTTTTATACTCACCGTTTTCAAAAATTCATGTCTTCAGATCAGGAGATTGTAGATTCCTAGATCGCGGGATCATAGTAGTCCATCTCCTGGTAGGTGTCTGGCATTCAATAGTTGCCGTTTTTATTGTACATGTCTCTGCTGGAAGTCGTGGGTTTTGTATGATGGTTATGTACATGTAATGTACACTGTCAAAGTCTATTTCTGACTGGTATGAATGTAAATGTGTAAGCAATGTAAATTGCTAAATACATGACTGGCATAGTGCATGTATATTAATGTTGATAATGTCATTGTGAATTGGCTATGTTCACACCCGGGAAAAGGTGTGTGTGTGTATGTATGATTGGATATGCCACTGTTAATTGGCATTGTATGCACACTGGGTGCATTACGTGTGGATGCCTCACACGAGTATGTATGGGATAAAGTAAGTGAAAATAGGCTTGCTTGGGCTTAGTGAGCTATGCTCATTGGGTCCTTGCGCCGGTCATGGCCCGGGAATTGGGTCGTGACAATGTTGGTATCAGAGCCCTAGGTTGTTTAGGTCCTAGGGTGTTGTGGTCGAGTCCAGCGGAGAGTCGGGTCTTTATGTGGGATCATTAATTATGAACTGTGAGCCGCGGCACATTTCATAATTGAGAAACCGCATAAATTCCCAATGTTAGAAACCACCTTGTTTTTACTGTGTATAATAATTGGTGTTGCTCTTGTCTAGGTAAGAATGCCACCTAAGACACGGGCCACCTCGAGACGAGTGGGGGAGCAGGATGTCCCCATTGAGATGACCGATAGGCCACGGGCACCCACCCGCAGAGGTCGAGGTAGACGTGGTAGGGTCACTAGGCCAGTGAGGGTAGATACGCCCGAGGGTAGGAGAGAGGATGGACAGCCTGTAGGTGAGGCGGATAGGCCACCTACTAGAGGCGTTACTGTTGAAGACTTGGCGACGGGCCTGCAGGGAGTTAGTCGGGTTGTAGAGATGATGGCAGCCCGAATGGATGATATGCAGAAAGTAATGGAGGGGAGACATGTGGAGCGAGAGTCCCCTAGTTCCCAAGGCCAGACAGACCGCCAACCTCCCGAGAGTGACAGAGGTCAGGTTGAGGTTTCACTCACTGACTTCCTGAAACTCAAGCCTCCATCGTTTACGGGGTCAGATGCATCGGAGAGACCCCAGGTTTTCTTAGACAAGATGGAGAAGATTTGTAATGCTATGGGATGCTCTAGTTCCAGATCAGTGGAGCTAGTAGCTTTTCAGTTGGAGGATGTAGCACAGGAATGGTACGACTCCTTGCGAAGGGGTAGACCGACAGGTGCTGCACCGTTGAGCTGGAATGAATTCAGTACAGCCTTCCTGGATCGATTTTTATCACACAGTGTGCGAAGTGCCAGAGCTAGAGAGTTTGAGGCATTGGTGTAGACTCCGGGCATGACGGTGTCGGAGTATGATATAAAGTTTACACAGCTGTCTCGATATGCACCATATCTGGTTTCCACCGAGAAGATGAAAGTCCAAAGGTTTGTGGATGGACTGGTGGAACCATTATTTAAGGCTATGGCTTCCCGAGATTTCCATACGTACTCTGCTGCAGTAGACTGTGCTCAAAGGATTGAGATGAGGACCAGCGAGAGTAGGGCTGCAAGAGAAGTAGCAAAAAGGGTCAAAACAGAGGGTTATAAAGGCCGCAGAGATTTCGGTGGCAGAAGTTCATTCTCTAGCCATCAAGGACCACAGAGGGGATCGAGGTTTCCCCAACGGGGAGGTGATGTGACGAGTGCCAGCGTGGGATCGGGGCAGAACACTTTTAGTGGAAGGAGACAGCCGCAGGATTCCAGGCAGAGTAGTCAACCTATCCCGTCCTGCGATAATTGTGGGAGACCACACAGAGGACAATGTTATCGTCCTGTAAGAACTTGTTTTAACTGTGGCCAGCCTGGACACATATGGAAGCACTGCCCGACAGCTCAGCAATCGCAAGGTTCAGTTCGCGGTTCTACTCGGTTAGCTTTGTCTGCTCCTTCGGTAGCTATCTCAACTGGCCAGGGGGTAAGCGAGACACGAGGTAGAGGTGCTGGTACTTCTTCTCGGGGTAGACCAGCTGGGTCTGGACAACAAAGTTCTGCAGGAAAAGGCCAGGCAAGGGTATATGCCTTAACTCATCAGGATGCCCAGACATCCAATGCAGTAGTCTCAGGTACTCTTTCCATTTGTGATATGGATGCTAGAGTATTGTTTGATCCTAGATCTACTCATTCTTTTATCTCTCCATGCTTTGCATTTCGATTGGGTAAAGACTGTGTTAGGAGAGAAGAACAATTAGTGGTATTTACCCCTCTGAAAGAGGCATTTGTGGCTGAATGGGAATATCAGTCTTGCATAGTGCGAATCAAGGATAAGAACACCATAGTGAATTTAGTGGTGTTAGACACCTTGGATTTTGATGTGATATTGAGAATGGACTGGTTGTCACCTTGTCATGCCAGTGTAGACTGTTACCATAAGATAGTTAGATTTGATTTCCCGGATGAGCCATCATTTAGCATCCAAGGGGATAAAAGTAATGTTCCGACCAATTTGATATCCGCCATGTCTACCAGGAGGTTATTGAGGCAGGGCTGTCAAGGTTACCTAGCGGTGGTGAGGGATAACCAAGCAGAGGTCAGAGATATAAGTCAAGTGTCGATAGTGAATGAGTTTGTGGATGTATTTCCTGAGGAACTACCAGGATTACCTCCGGAGCAAGAGATTGAATTTTGCATAGACTTGATTCCTGATACTAGACCCATATTTATACCTCAATATCGGGTGGCATCGGCAGAGCTCAAGGAGCTCAAGGATCAGTTGGAGGACCTGTTAGACAAAGGGTTCATTCGTCCCAGTGTTTCACCATGGGGAACACCGGTGTTGTTCGTAAAGAAGAAAGATGGGTCACTTAGATTATGCATTGACTACCGACAGCTTAATAAGGTAACAGTGAAGAATTAGTACCCACTCCCAAGAATAGATGACTTGTTTGATCAGTTACAAGGGGCACAATGTTTTTCTAAGATAGATTTACGATCTGGGTATCATCAATTGAGGATCCGAGATGAAGATGTGCCAAAGACAGCATTTCGGACCAGGTATGGTCATTATGAGTTCTTGGTAATGTCGTTTGGACTTACCAATGCCCCTACAGCCTTTATGGATTTGAAGAACCGAGTGTTCAAGCCTTACCTGGACAAGTTTGTAGTGGTGTTCATTGATGATATCCTGATCTACTCGAGGAGTCGAGAGGAGCATGAGCAGCATCTTAAGATAGTGCTCCAGATTTTGAGAGAACATCGATTGTATGCCAAGTTCTCCAAATGTGAGTTTTGGCTTGAAAATGTTGCATTCTTGGGACATGTGGTTTCTAAGGATGGGGTACAGGTGGATCCAAAGAAAGTCGAAGCAGTGGAGAAATGGCCAAGGCCAACCTTGGTTACGGAGATTAGAAGCTTTTTAGGGTTGGCAGGCTATTATCGTCGTTTTGTTAAGGATTTCTCCAGAATAGCCGCCCCTCTAACCAAGTTGACACGAAAGGATACAAAGTTTGTGTGGTCAAATACTTGTGAAGATAGCTTTGAGAAGCTTAAGGCATGTCTCACCACAGCTCCAGTGTTGAGCCTACCGCAGGGCACAGGGGGTTATACAGTATATTGTGATGCCTCGTTAGTTGGTTTAGGATGCGTGTTAATGCAACACGGGAAGGTGATTGCATATGCATCAAGACAACTTAAAAGGCATGAACAGAATTACCCCGCACACGATTTAGAGATAGCAGCAATCGTGTTTGCCTTAAAGATCTGGAGACATTATTTATATGGTGAGACTTGTGAGATATATACGGACCACAAGAGCTTAAAGTATATATTTCAGCAGAGGGATTTGAATTTGCGGCAACGCAGATGGATGGAGTTGCTGAAGGATTATGATTGTACTATTCTTTACCATCCCGGTAAAGCTAATGTGGTGGCGGATGCCCTGAGCCGAAAGTCGATGGGTAGCCTAGCACATATCTCCACAGACAGAAGATTATTGGTTAGAGAGCTACATAGCTTGGGAGACATGGATTTGCATTTGGAGGTTTCTGAGGCAGATGCACTGCTAGCTCATTTCAGAGTGAGGCCTGTCCTAATAGACCGAATTAAAGAGGCACAAGGTAAAGATGAGTTCGTAGCTACAGTCTTAGAGGATCCTCGGGGAAAGAAGGAGAAAATGTTTACTAAAGGCACAGATGGAGTGTTGAGATATGGAACCAGACTCTATGTGCCAGATATCGATGGGTTGAGGAGAGAGATATTGTAGGAGGCTCACATGGCAGCCTATGTGATACATCCAGGTGCTACAAAGATGTATCAAGATTTAAAGGAAGTGTACTGGTGGGAAGGACTTAAGAAAGATGTGGCGGAGTTTGTTTCCAAGTGCTTAGTGTGTCAACAAGTTAAAGCAGATCACCAAAGGCCTGCAGGATTACTACAGCCATTACCAGTTCCTGAATGGAAGTGGGAGCATATTGCCATGGACTTTGTGATAGGTTTGCCTCGAACTAGCGGGGGTTATGACTCGATTTGGGTCATAATAGACCGGTTGACGAAGTCAGCTCATTTTCTTCCGGTCAAGACCACTTATGGGGCTGTTCAGTATGCTCAGCTTTATGTGGATGAGATAATACGGTTGCATGGCATTCCTGTTTCTATAGTGTCGGATAGAGGGACACAGTTTACCAGCAGATTCTGGGAAAAGTTGCAGGAAGCATTGGGCACTAAATTGAATTTTAGTACAGCTTTCCATCCCCAGACTGATGGACAGTCTGAACGAACCATCCAGACTTTGGAAGACATGTTGAGGGCATGTGTAGTAGACCTTGGAGTCAAATGGGGTCGGTATTTACCCTTAGTGGAGTTTGCTTACAATAATAGTTTCCAGACTAGCATCCAAATGGCACCATTTGAAGCACTGTATGGAAGGAGGTGCAGATCACCCATTGGATGGCTAGAGGTGGGTGAAAGGAAACTATTGGGGCCCGAGTTGGTGCAGGACGCCACTGATAAAATCCGTATGATTCGTCAACGGATGCTTACAGCCCAAAGTAGGCAAAAGTCTTATGCTGATAACCGACGAAGGGATTTGGAATTTCAAGTGGGAGACTATGTGTTTTTAAAAGTCTCGCCAACCAAAGGGGTAATGAGGTTTGGTAAGAAAGGGAAATTAAGCCCTCGATATATAGGACCCTTTGAGATCTTAGAGAGGGTCGGAGCAGTGGCATATCGATTGGTATTACCACCAGACCTTTCGAGTATTAACCCTGTGTTCCATGTGTCTATGTTGAGGAAGTATAATCCAGATCCTTCTCATGTGATACGGTATGAAACCGTTCAGATACAAGATGATTTGACTTATGAGGAGCAACCAGTAGCTATCTTCGACAGACAAGTCAAAAGGCTCCGATCAAAGGATATGGCTTCAGTGAAAGTGATGTGGCAGAATCACACCAGTGAAGAGGTAACGTGGGAAGTTGAGGAGGAAATACGGACAAAGTATCCACACCTCTTCGATATGTAAAGGTAAGCCGCTCTACTTTGAATTTAAATTCGGGGACTGAATTTCTATTAGTGGGGGAGAGTGTGAGACCCTGTCTCATTGGTTGAAAAGCCGGTATTGTACCTAATGGTACAATTAAGTTAAATCGAGCTTCAACTAGTTTAATAGAAATTCTAAGAGGAATTTCAAAATTTTGAGACCCACAGAATAGCTCAGAATAGTGATTCAAAGTTCAAGGTCCTGTTTGGAGTCAATCGAGAAAATTGACCGGTTAGGGACAAAACGGTTATTTTCTCATTTGTTGATTAATGGAGATTTTTAACCAAGATTTGGTCACATTGGACCAAAAATAATTATATGACATACAGTTATGATTATGGGATCATAAAATGATGTTTAGCAGTGTAAAATGGTGATTCCCAGTGTTTTTGAAGCACAAGGACAAAATGGTAATTTTGCCACCGGAGTGCTAAACGTGAACTTTTTTGGAAGGATTTTGACCCATTTGGTTAATATGAATTAATATTAGTGTTATTTGAGGTTGGACAGTGAAAATAATGAAATTTCGGTACATTCCGAAGTGTAGGGGCAAAATTGTAATTTTACCATTTCGGGGGGCAAAATCGTAATTTTCCACTATTAGGATAATTTTTCCAGCCATGATCATCCTTGGATCAGACTTTGACTTGATTGATCAAGTGGTGGAGAATAAATGAAAGAAAAAGTCAAAAAGTAAAGAAAATGGGCCAATGGCGTGATGACACGTGGCAACCTTGGTTATTTTATTATAAAAGCTATAAAAATCAGCCTTTAACCCTCATTTCTCTCTCTATATTCGGCACCCACCAGAATTGAAAGAAAAAAAAAGAAGAACAAAGGAGAAAAACATAAAACCTAGCCACCAATCCATAGATTTCAAGTGTTTTTCAATATTCAAGCAAAACAAAGGTAACTTTTCTTTAGATTTACTCTAACCCTAGCTTACCTATGCTTTTGTTCCTGATTTCTATGGATAAATATTGAGATATCATGATGGAATGGATTCTGAAAAATGGGTATGAATATGGATTTGATGTTGGATTGGATTGAATTTAGACTATGTTAGTGTTTAGAGGTAGTTAAGCATGATTATGAACAAAAATGGAAGAAAGAAATTGAATCTCAGGGTTGTTCTTTGTTAGGCCGAACCTAGGGTGGAGAGTGCATGAGGAAATTGGTTCATTTCAAATGAAATGATTTCATTTGAAATGAAAGAAATTAGAAAATGACAAATTCAAGTGAAAAATGTAGTAGAAAAATTTTCAGTGCTAATGCACTGTATTGGCCGAATTTTTCCATAAAGAAATGGAAAATGGTGAATGCTGAAATTGGCATTAATAAAATGGTTTGTGGTGAATTAAGGTATTAGAAAAAAAAAGAATGGACCAATTCGGAATCAAATTGGACATAATAGCCGATTAATCGGGTAATCGGTCGAAATTAGGCAATACCGCGTTAAAGCGATAATCGGATGCATTTTTTCTTTTGCGTATCATACGTTAGCAATTTAAATTAGTTTATATTTGTTTGGGGGCAATATAGTAAATTTCTTAATTTTATTCTGTGTTAAGGTGGTGAGAAGTTCGAGAAAGGCAAAGGAATCGTGATTGAGGACTTTTAATCCGAGAGCATCTGGAATCCGGATTTGTGAGACGGTGAGTGAATTTGCATTTCAAATTATTTGGGGAATGCACATTGTATTGAAATAGATGATCAAATGATTTATTCAAAGTTTTTAAAGATACGTGTCGGGAACAAGCCCTTGATAAAAATGATTTTTATGTAATGGAATTATGTGGTATGCATGAAATTATGTGTTCTTATAATATGTTGTCACATATGTGTGAATATGTGTGATGTATGGACATTTGATATTGTTGATATATATGTAAATGTACATGTGTGTGATGTGGGGAAAAGCTCATGTCGGTGAAATGGGATGTGGAAAATATGGTTTGTGTATGATGTGGGGGGGATGCACACTGTAGCTCCAGCTATGTGCGCGATGTGGGGGTTGCACATGAGCTGGTGAGTGCACATGGTGCACATGATGATGACTCTAGCTATGTGCGCGATGTGGGGGTTGCACATGAGCTGGTGAGTGTACATGGTGCACATGATGATGACTCCAGCTATGTGCGCGATGTGGGGGTTGCACATGAGCTGGTGAGTGCACATGGTGCACAGGATAACTCCAGCTATGTGCGCGATGTGGGGGTTGCACATGAGCTGGTGAGTGCACAAGGTGCACACGATATCTTCAGCTGGTAAGACAATGGAATGTTGTATTTATCTGTGTGCATATGTATGAAATTGATTATTACTTCATTATAAATTAAATTGAAGTGAGGGGAAGGGTTTGATAATAAATTGGATAAAAATGAATGTATTCCAAATGTATGCATCATATTTTTAACCCTTCCTGATATTATGGCTTGTTCCTATCTAATGTTTGCTCACTGAGTTTTATACTCACCGTTTTCAAAAATTCATGTCTTCAGATCAGGAGATTGTAGATTCCTAGATCGCGGGATCACAGTAGTCCATCTCCTGGTAGGTGTCTGGCATTCAGTAGTTGCCGTTTTTATTGTACATGTCTCCGCTGGAAGTCGTGGGTTTTGTATGATGGTTATGTACATGTAATGTACACTATCAAAGTCTATTTCTGACTGGTATGAATGTAAATGTGTAAGCAATGTAAATTGCTAAATACATGACTGGCATAGTGCATGTATATTAATGTTGATAATGTCATTGTGAATTGGCTATGTTCACACCCGGGAAAAGATGTGTGTGTGTATGTATGATTGGATATGCCACTGTTAATTGGCATTGTATGCACACTGGGTGCATTACGTGTGGATGCCTCACACGAGTATGTATGGGATAAAGTAAGTGAAAATAGGCTTGCTTGGGCTTAGTGAGCTATGCTCATTGGGTCCTTGCGTCGGTCATGGCCCGGGAATTGGGTCGTGACATATGTTTTGCTATCTAAAACGTTCGTTTAAAAATAAAACGTAACTATTTAAATATAATAAAAATATTTAATGAAATATTATATTTTCTTATAAAACAATTTTTACAGAAGTATCGATAAATAATTTTTGTAGCGTAAAAACAAAATAAATTCATACATACTATAATACGGATAACCAGAGTACGCAATTACATTTACAATGACACGTAGGCCCCCAGATGATCAAGAAGGTATGAGTCAATAACCTTTGCTTTCTAAGAATGAAGCTCCAAAGTTATAGCTCGACGAGATCGACCGTCTACAGACTATCCTGAGCCTGAAATGTGTGGAAAGGAGGGTGGTGAGATTATATAATCCCAGTGAGTAAACAAACATCATCAAAAATATATAAAGTTGAGTAAATGGAGACAAATTCAAATTCGTTCATCGTATTACAGCTCATATTATCTCAACTCATTTCAATCGAGTAAAATAGAATCATTTTACTCGAATAATTAATATGGCTTATGAATCTCCTAAAAACTTGGCTCCTACCAAAATCATTCTCGAGGATATCCAGGCCAATGCATCTGATCGAGACTGCCAAGGTTGTTAAATGTCTTATTCACATGAACACATTTTACATCTGAAAACCTAGCCATTCCTTGGCGTTGGCTGAGTCTCACTCTCACGTGGTGGTCCGCATGAGGTGCACTCAAACTTTACCTCAAGAGACACCCTCCCTACACGGCTCTCCGATCGAGGTAAGATACAACTGATTCTGTGCCCCCTCTCATAGGCTGGTCCACAAAACCCTCCACTACAAGGATTATTTTATCTACCACCAATCAATAAAAATTCCAACCGCATGACATGGCAATTTATTACTACCTACCCTCTAAAGGCTGAATACACAGCACATATAATTCCAACACAAATACCAGTTCAGCCATTCATGCTCACATATTGCCATAAGTTTTTCAATTTAAACACAATTTATAACACAACAAATAGAAAATCTCCAATTACTCTATTTTCCAAAATCATCATTTAATTTCTAGAAAATTCATAAAATTCTTTTCATTAAATCACATTTTGTTTATAAAACATAAAGATTTTTTCCATCTAAACTCATTTTCTATAAAATCACAAAATCGGACAAAAACCTACTTTAGATAATTAATATGACAGTAAGGTTACTCACAGTACTAGGAGTTCGAAATACTCCTATCCTCGATCTTCAGGCACAATGTCTTTACTTTTACCAGTATAGTTTGCTCACCACTTATCCATAATGCACAACAAACAATTCATTGAATTGGTGCTAAATTGATATAAAACCAAATCAGGCTCTATACTGATGCGTAAAATGAAATGTGAAATGCTCGGGTGACTATCTAAATATGGTATCTTTTCTAAATTCCATTGTATACCTAAATAAATCGGTATTGGCCTCATTTAATTTTTCACTCAATTAATTGGCCAATATACCCAATTCAACTCCAAATAATTCCATTTTTCCTTCAATATTCCAAATCATCAAACACAATTTAAATAACTTGAAATATGGTAAAATCATCCTCACATATTCTTTAGTGAAATTCGGCCACGAAATGTCCACCACCAATAAAATTTTTCAAGCTTGATTCTCACACCATAATTCATCAATTCCTAACCAAATTCACTTAGAGTAAAATCAATTTCAACATCAACACACTACATGAAGAATTCGGCCAATGATGGGTAATAGGAAAAAATGAATTTTTCTTAGTTGTTTTTCATACTACACATCACTAACTAACTAAAAACACTAGAATATATTGAAATCTAACTAATTCAAGCATCAAAACCTCTCTCTAAAGCTTTGACCAGCAAGAACACCATCATGAAATCTTGATTCTCAACTGTTTAAAATAGAAAATAATGCACAAGAATGATAGATCACTAGCCAAAATCAAGAAATTTTACCTTTTTCACTTGTTTCCTTGAATTCTCACACTTTTCTCTTGAATCTTGGTGGCTAGGGTTTTTGTTCTTCTTTCCCTCTTTGTGCTTAGCTATGGCCTGCCAAATGAAGTGAAGAGAATGGGTTTAAATTGGCTTTTTAAAGGATAATATTAAATGGTTTAAATGTGCCACGTGTCACCCTTTTATTGGACCATTTTTTAAAACTTAATAATTAAGCAATACTTCTCCACCACACATAATTTCTCACTCATCCACAACAATAATAAGTGTATTTCATGTGCTGGACATATGTTGGGTGGTGCAAAATTACAATTTTGCCCCTAAGATGGCAAAATGACGATTTTACCCCGATTCTCCAAAAAATACCAAAATTACAATTTTTCACTTCTTAACCCCAAATTATGTTCTAAATAGTCAACATTGATCAAAAACTTCTTCCAACATCTCAATTTTAACCTCAAGTGACAAAATTACCATTTTGCCCTTATATAGTCAAAATTCCAATTTTTTTTTTTTTAATACTGGAAGTTCTCGCAGGGCCCAGCTACCCTGTTAAATTTTATTAAATAAACATAAAGGCAAAGTACAAACGGGAGGGGGACATAAACCGTACCTCCAGAATTACATGAGCTCGAGAAAGATTCAGAAGAGTACCTAAAATGGAATGTTTCGATTTATGACCATTTTCTTATTGTCATAAATTTGAAACATTTCCATGTTACAAGGATCTATGAAATTGATTGAATAAAAACATTTAAAGTAAACTAGGAGTACTACTCCTTTACAACAATTAAAGTCGAACATAAGGAAGATTAAGTCTATCTAATTTTAACATACCATGCAGTTCCCCTTGAGCTTCGGAGAAAACAGACAAATTTTGATGGTTGTGTCCTTGCTTCGAAAGGAAGTCAGCGGCTTGATTGCCTTCTCGAAAGATGTGTGAAAGACGAAACGTGAATCCACTCAAGCATCTCCGTATGGACTCCAACAAATACCGTATCTCATGGGATCCTTTTTGAGATTGTCGGATCATCTGAATAACTATCTGTGCATCCATTTCTATCCAGAGCTTCTCAATGCGTCGATCTTTGCACAAAAGAAGTCCTCGTAGAAGAGCTCGTAATTCTGCCTGCAAAGAGCTACAATGACCGATGTTCTCTGAGAAGCCAAAGATGAGTTTACCTGTATGATCACGTAACACCCCACCACATGCAGCGTGCTGACTATCTCGGGAGCTGCCATCCACATTCAACTTATACTCACCCGTGGATGGTTTTTTCCAATAAATAATTTGAGGGGGTGCATGCCTTTTGACGGGAAAATTGAAACCCCACATAGTTGCTATGTCTGTGTCTCCTTTCCATTGCCATCGTTGTAAAAGGGAACCATCATGCAGCTGTCTTAATAGCTTCATAATTCTCCATATAACTCGATCAGGATGTAGACCAGATTGCCTGTGCTTTGCATCGTTTCTTTCTAACCATAGGAACCAGCAAATAAGTATTGGGAGCAATATGCGGATATGGCCTTTTTTGACAAAGTCCCCAGAATAATTCCATGCCCATAAAATTTGAGAGACCTGCGTGGGATTCAAAACATATATTTGAAAGAGCTTTGCAAAGAAATCCCAAACCTGTTTTGCTACCGGACTCTCCCATAAGACATGTATTAGAGATTCCTCTGAAGAGCAACATAGACATCTCGAAGCTAATTGGAACCCTTTTTCCTTCATTCGAAGCTCAACTGGTATCCAATTGTGTAAAGCCCTCCATAAGAAAAAGGAAACTGATAGAGGGATGCTCCTATGCCAAATGAGAGATCCTAAGGTGTGTGGTTCTTGTCTCTGCCTAACTGCCTCCCAAGCGCTCTGAGTAGAGAAATCCCCATTAGATGTAAGTGTCCAGTATGCAACATCATCTTGGGAAATTCCAAAAGGTACCTGCAATATCTCATCAACCAGTTCCATAGGGAGAACAGAATTTAATTTACCTACATCCCAGTTATCACCATTATAAAAGCTGTTGACATGTGTCATGTCATTCTGGAACATAGGAAAAGAGGTGACCAAGGGCTTGTCTCCCATCCAACAATCGTGCCAGAAGAAAAGTTCCCCTTTCCCTATCTTCCATCGAATGTTCTGCAGTGCCACGTCGCGACCTCGAATCATCCTCTTCCATATTTGAGAGTCGTGAGATTTTGGTGGGACATAGTGGGGAAGCTTGCCAAGACAATATTTGGTTTTCAGAAATTGTGTCCACAGGCTGTTACCTGTTTGGAGTCTCCACCATAATTTCAATGAAAATGCCTCACAAAATTTGACTCCAAATCAGTCCTCGAACTCCGAATTATCATTTTAAGTTATTCTTGGACTTTAAAATTCTTAATTTCATCTTAAAATCTTCATTTGAACTTGTTCGAGGCTTAAATCGACTTAGTTGTACCTCTAGTAACAATACCGACTTTTAATACTTTTTCGAGGCATTTGAGTATGTAAACATTCCATCCAGCATATGGATAACATAGCATATATTTTATAGAGTCGGGCTTTACAGTCTATGCCTTCCTCTTGATTGTATCCCTTTGCTACCAATCTTGCTTTGTTGCTAACCACATTTCCTTGTTCATCAACCTTATTTCTAAATACCCATTTAGTTCCAACTATTGGATGATTTGAGGGCTTAAGCAATAGTGACCATACATTATTTCTTTTGAATTGGTCCAGTTCCTCTTGCATGGCTAAAATCCAGCTTTTCTCTTTTCAGCTTCTTTAAAACTTTTAGGTTCAATTTGGGATATTAAGGCTGAAAATTGACATGTCTCTCTGGTTCTTTTTTTAGTCTTAACTCCTTGAGATATGCCACCTATGATTTGTTCTTGTGGGTGATCTTTTACATATCTCCAAGTCCTAAGCAAATCACTATGCTGGATTTCTTGTCTTTGCAGATTTTCTAGAGATGGAGCCATGGTTTATTCTCTAGATAAGCCTTCCTCATTATTCTTGCTATCATTTAGGCTCATTTCATCCATGTGTTTCTTTAAATTTTCTAAATTTTCATATTCATCATGGACTTCCTTTTCTAAATGAACTGATTCATCAAAAACTTTATGGACAGATTCTTCAACATTTAATGTCCTTTTGTTGAAAACTCTATAAGCCTTGGAGTTCATGGCATATCCTAAAAATATTTATCACGACCCAATTCCCGGGCCATGACCGGCGCAAGGACCCAATGAGCATAGCTCACTAAGCCCAAGCAAACATATTCCCACTTACTTTATTCCACATATGCTCGTGTGAGGCATCCACACGTAATGCACCCAGTGTGCATACAAAGCCAATTAACAATGGCATATCCAATCATACATACACACACACCTTTCCCCGGGTGTGAACATAGCCAAATCACAATGGCATTATCGACATTAATATACATGCATTATACCAGTCATGTATTTAGCAATTTACATTGCTTACACATTTACATTCATACCAGTCAAATATAAACTTTGACAGTGTACATTACATGTACATAACCACCATACAAAAGCCCATGACTTTCAGCAGAGACATTTACAATAAAAACAAGCAACTATTGAATGCCAAACACCTACCAGGAGATGAACTATAATGATCCCACGATCTAGGAATCTACAATCTCCTAATCTGAAAACATGAATTTTTGAAAACGGTGAGTACAAAACTCAGTGAGCAAACATTAGGTAGGAACAAGCAATAATATCAAGAAGGGTTAATAAAACATGATGCACACATTTGGAACACATTCATTTTGATCCAATTTATTATCAAACCCTTCCCTTCACTTCAATTTAATTTATAATTAAATAATACTCAATTTCACACACAAACACACAATATCACCACTATCTCACCAGCTTATGTGCAACCCCCACATCTCACATATTTACACAATTAAATATCAATACATCTCACATATTTACACATATATGACAGTACAATTTCATGCCTTCATGCATACCACAATTCACCACATAATTCCATGCTTTCATGCATACCATAATTCACCACATAATTTCATTTATTTTCAAGGGCTTGTTCCCGGTACGTATTTTTAAGAAATTTGGATAAAATCATTTAGATTATCCATTTTCAATACATTGTGCATTTCCCAAAATAATTTGAAATGCAAGTTCACTCACAGTGTCGGAAATCCAGATTTCAGGTACACTCGGATTAACAGTTCTCAATCATGATTCCTTTACCTTTTTAAGATGTCTCACCACCTTGACACAGAATAAAATTAGAGAATTTACTATATTACCCCCAAGCTAACATAAACTAATTTAAATTACTAACGCATGATAGGCAAATGAAAAAAGTGTCTGATTATTGCTTTAACGCGATGTCGATTAAATTCGACCGCTCACCCGATAAATTGGCCAATACGCCCAATTTGATTTCAAATTGTACCATTCTTTTTCTAATACTTTAATTAACCACATACCATTTAATTAGTGCCAATTTCAGCATTAAACTTTTCCATTTCTTCATGGAAAAATTCAACCATTACAGTGCATTATCACTGTAATTTTTTTCTAATAAACTTTTTCACTTTAATTTGTCATTTTCTAATTTATTTCGTTTCAAATGAAATCATTTCATTTGAAATGAAACAATTCCTCATTGTTTCTCAACACACTAGGTTCGGCCTTGAGTGATTCATGGGGAAATCAAATTTTCTTTTTACGGTTTTGCTTACTAACATGCTAACCTACCTCCAAACACTAACATAGTCTAGAATCAAGCCAATCCAACAATCATTCCTCATCCATACCCATTTTTCAAAATTGAGTTCATCATGATATCTCAATATTCAACCATGAAAATCAAGAACAGAAACATAGGTATTGTAGATCATAAGCCAAAGTGAAGAATTATTACCTTTTTCAATTGATTTTCCTTGAAAATCACACTTTGTCTTGAGTTTTCACCTAGGTTTTATGGTTTTTCCCTTTGTTCTTCTTTCCTTTCCCTTAAATCTGGTGTGTGCCGAAATTAGAGAGAGAAAATGGGTTGAAATGGCTGATTTTTAAGCTTTAATAATAAAATAAACAAGTTTGCCACATGGCATAATGCCATTGGCCCGTTTTTTCTAACTTTTTGACTTTTTCTTCCATTTCTTTTCCACCACTTGATTATTCTAAATCATGATATGATCAAAAGATGACCATGGCTGGAAAAATATGTTCTGGTGGTGTAAAATTACGATTTTGCCCCCAAGATGGCAAAATTATGATTTTGCCCCTATACTCCGAAATGTCCCGGAATTATATTATTTTCACTGTCCAACTTCAAATAACACTAATATTAATCCATATTAACCAAATAGGACAAAATCCTTTCAAAAAAATTCCCGTTTAGTCCGGTGGTAAAATTACCATTTTACCCTTATGCTCCAAAAACACCGAGAATCACAATTTTACACTGCTAAACATCATTTTATAATCCAATAATCATAACTATTTTTCATAAAATTATTTTTGGTCCACTGTGATCAAATTTTGGCTAAAATCTCCATTAAATCATCAAATGGGAAAATGACCGTTTTGTCCCTAATCGGTCAATTTTCCCGATTGACTCTAAACTGGACCTTGAACTCCGAATCACTATTCTAAGCCATTCTGTAGATTTCAGAATTTTCAAATTCCTCTTAGAATTTCTATTTGATCTAGTTCAAGGTTCGATTTACTTAATTGTACCACTAGGTACAATACCGGTTTTTAACAGATTTGACAGGGTCTCACAATATTGTTTCATCACTTTTGGCATCAAACTTTCCTAATGGTTGGTTTCCATTATTTTGAACAAAGCATTTGCAGCCAAAGCTCCTAATGTGAGAGATGTTTAGTTTTCTTCCTTTGTACAGCTCATAAGGTGTCTTTGAGATAATTGCTCTAATTGAGACCTTATTAAGGATGTAAGCTAATGTGTTTACAACTTCAGCCCAAAAGTACTTAGGAAGATTATTCTCACAAAGCATAGTCCTAGCCATTTCTTTTAAGGTTCGATTCTTTCTCTCCACAACTCCATTTTGCTAGGGTGTTCTTGGTGTAGAAAAGTTATGTTCCAACCCCTTTTCATTATAAAACTTCTCAAACTCATCATTTTCAAACTCTCCTCCATGGTCACTCCTAATGCTAACAATGGCTATACCTTTTTCATTCTCAACTCTCTTACAATACGCTATGAAATCTGATAATGCATCATTCTTATGAGCAAGGAAATAGACCTAAGTATACCTAGAATAATCATCAACTATCACTAAGCCATAAGATTTTCCACCTAGACTTGAGGTGCTTATTAGACCAAAAAAATCAATATGCAGCATTTCAAGAGGTCTTGATGTTGATACAACATTCTTAGCTTTTAAAGAAGTTCTAACTTGCTTTCCTAATTGACAAGCTTCACACATCCTATCACTCTCAAACTTTATAGTAGGTAAACCAACCACTAAGTTTTTCTTAATCAACTTTGACATGGTGTTCAAACTTACATGTCCTAGTCTTCTATGCCACAACCAGTTGTCATTTTCAACATTTGCTACTAAGTACATTTCACTATTCTTCTCTAGATTTTCAAAAAAGATAACATACATATTTTTTAATCTTTTTCCTATGAAGGTGATTTTGTTAGTGCCTATATCTATTACTTCACATTTGTTAGAATCAAAACAAACTTTAAATCCTTTATCACATAGCTTAACAGATTGTGTTTCAAGCCTTTAGCAAATAACACATGACTAATTTGTGTATGAGAGTTCTTACGAACTGTATTTATCCCATGGATTTTACCTTTTGAATCATCTCCAAAGGATGCGATGCCTCCCTTTCTCTTGTCTAGTTGAGCAAATAGCATTTCATCCCCTGTCATGTGTCATGAGCAGCCACTATCCAAGTACCATGGCTACTTTTTCTTGAGTTGAGCTTTTGAGCATGTCTCCTTTAGGTGCAGCTCAACTTACAAAGCAATTGTTCAGTTATTCTTGATAGGTATCCATACTTTGATGGGTCTTTGAGTGTTAATGGCAATATATGAACCTTTTAGCACCCAAATTTTTTTAGTTCTCTACATGTTTTTATTTCTAACACAATCATAGGATATATGACCATATTTTCCACAACAATAGCATGTAGATGATGCATTCTAATAATTTTTCTTAACATGAGAATTTTTCTTTAATGTATCATTTTTCAAACGCTTAAGGGCTACATTTTCATCAAGAGATTTTTGCAAACCAACAAATTTGTTTTCCAGCTCTACTTTCATAATTTTAAAATCTGTTTTTGAATGTTCTAACTCAACTTGCAGAAAATTTCTTTTCTCAAAAACAGAGTTGAAATCATGCTTTATTTTTTTCAAATCTTTTTCAAGAAATGCAACCTTTTTCCTTAAGGTTTTGTGCTTTGTAAATAGACTTTCAAATTCATCTCATAAGCTGTCATACTCATCTTATAAATCATTCATCAAGATATCACAAGGTGATGAGCATACCTTTGTTTCATCGTCCCGAGCCATTAAGCAAATGTTTGCTCTCTCCTCTGAGCTTTCTTCATCAACTTTAGTGCTTGAGTCACTGTCTGACCAAGCTGCAGCTACCATTGCCTTTTTCAACTTTTTATTTTTCATTGGTGTCTCATTTTTCAGCAATGGACATTCAGATTTTAAGTGGCCCGGTTTCTTGCATTCGTACCAAATCAGTTCCTCATTTTTGTTGGGTTCGTTTTTGTTTCTTTTCCATGAAGGACCTTGATCTCTTTTGAAGCCTTTTCTTGCTATTCTTGTGTTCTTTCTGCCCATCAGTTTTCTGAATTTTTTTGCAATAAGTGCCAACTCTTCATCATCATCGCATGAAAGCTCTTCCAGCTCTTCCTCAAGGATACTAGCCTTAAGTGCAATGTTCTTCTTTTTTTCTTTTGCTTCTCTCCTATCTTCCTCTTCTTCCTTTAGTTCCAACTCATGAGTGAGGAGAGACCCGCATATTTCATCAAGTGTGATGATATTTAAATCTTTAGCTTTTCTAATGACAGTCACTTTTGACTTCCAAGATTTAAGAAGACTTCTAATAAGTCTTTTTACCAATTCATGTTCGGGGATAGGCTTTCCTAGTTGGCTAAGTTTATTTGTTATGTTTGTGAACTTATCAAACATGTTGGTGATGTCTTCGCCAGGCTCTATTTTGAGCATTTCATAATTATGGATCAAGAGGGCTATCTTGGACTCCTTAACTTGAGAAGTCCCTTCATGAATTATTCTAAGTTTATCCCATACTTGCTTAACTATTGTACAGTTTGAGACTTTATTAAACTTAGTGGGAGTTAAGGCATAATGTGTTGATGGCCTCAAAATTGGTTTGAACTTTCTTGGTTTCAGCCTCGGTCCATTCAAACCTTGGCTTAGGCATCAACTCATTTGTGACAACATTCAATGTTGAGGGAATAAAGGGTCCATCAGTTATGACGTCCCACATTTCATACTCTATAGCTCTAATATATATCGACATTCTAGTGCTCCAATAAAGGAAATTAGAGCCATCAAACAGAGGTGGTCTATTTGTAGATTGTCCCTCAGCCACAACTGATTTTTGAAGAGCCATTGGATCCTCCCTAAGGGTGTTAGACCTTTAAGAACATGAAACTTCCTTTGATACCAATTTTTGGTCCCAAATATGAGTGCCAAAGAGGGGTGAATAGCACTAATTTGGCTCTTAAGTAAGATTGAGATTTAATATTAAAATAAGAGAAGTAAAACAAGAAAGATAATAAACAAAGGGTTTAGAGTGGTTCGGTCCAAGACCTACATCCACTACCTTGATTGTCCAACCAAGAATTTTCAAACCAATCACTAAAAACAGTGGAATTCATAAGCTTCCACCAAGCTTTTACAATGGCTTTTATAAGGCTTAGCTACAACCTTTATACTAGTTTTTCACGAGCTCAACTAAAACCCAAGGTGGTTTTTCAAAGGCTCAACCATAACCTATAACAATGGTTTTTCAAGGGCTCAACCAAAACCCAACACTTAACTTTTCAAGGCTAAGTTAGAACCTTCACTCTTTCAAGCAAACCTAGCTTGAAACAATCACTTAGAGTGAATCCCCCACTCTAAGAATATAAAGATGAGTAGAAAAGAAAGTACCTATGATCACAAATTGATCTAAGTGGTACACAGTTTAGTGCTGAATGCAAATACAAAAGATAGACGTTTGAGCGCAGTGAAAAGTACAAAGAATTTCTAAGTTTTCTGTTCTTTCTTGGCTTGAATATGATGAAATCTCTCAATAATCTTCTAAAAATTGGTTCCTAGCCATTTGAAGATCCTTTTATACTTGGAGAAGAATGTCTGATAGCTGTTGGGCAGTTTGTAACGGTTAGAAATAGTTAAGAGCAGGTTTTAGCTGTTAATCTATCTTATAGTGGTGTCACGACCCAATTCCCTGGCCGTGACCGGTGTAAGGGCCCAACGAGCATAGCCCACCAAGCCCAAGCAAGCCTATTTTTTTTTTTTACTTGACATCTTCTCGACTAAGACATCCACACACATTGTACCCAGTGTACACAAAGCCAACTCACAATGACATTATAGATAAAATATGCACATACATACCGGTCAAACATAAAATTTTACAATGTACATTACATGTACATAATCACAATACAAAAGGCCCATGACTTCTAGTGGAGAATTTACAATAAAAGGGAAAAGTTGCTACTGAATGCCCACCTTCAACCCAGGAGACACACTACGAAGACTCCTCAATCTAGGGTCCAACAATCTCCTGATCTGAAAACATGAATTTTTTAAAAACTATGAATACGAAACTCAGTGAGCGAACATTAGGTGGGAACAAGCAATAATATCTAGGAAGGATTTAAAACCATGATGCACACAATTGGAACAAAACCATTTTAATTCAATTTAATATCAAACCCTTTCCCCTCAATTCAAATTAATTTACAATGAAGGAGTACTCAAATTCACACATATACACACAAATATCACCACTATCTCACCAGCTCATGTGCAACCCCACATCGCGCACATAGCTGGAGTTATCGTGTGCATCCACCCACATTGTGCACAGGCAATATCATCCTCCATATTTTCGCGCCCATCATCACGGACATGTGCTCCCCCACATTGTGCACATGTACGGTTATAATTGTCACACAATATTATTTGTCAATGCATATCACACATCTACACATATATATAGCAGCATATTATAGGGGCACATGAATTCATGCCTTTATGCAAATCACAATTCACAACATCCAAACGTTTTTATCAAAGGCTTGTTCCCCGGCACACATTTTAAGAAAATTAAGATAAAATCATTCAAATATTTCATCTCAATACATGCACATTTTCCAAAATAATTTAAAATGCAAGTTCACTCACTGTACTAGGAGTCGTTATACTCCTAATCCAAATCTTCAAGTACAATTTTTGTACTTCCACCAGTAGTCTACTCACCACCTATCTATAATCCATGACACAAAATTCAATAAATTGTGTCAATTTATCATAAATTATTTCAGGCTCTACAAACCTACATGAATGCATAAAATGCTATGCAATTGTCCGAAAAATCGTTTAAACGCGATATTCGGCCTAACGCGTACGGTACGCGATTTAATTCTCTAAAATCTCGAAATAAGTTCTAAACTGATTTCTTTCAATTTCTATACCTCAATTATACCCAAATTAACTTAATGTCCACAAATTTGGTGCAAATTATTAGTCTAGGCTACAAATTACAAAATTACCCCTATCAGGTAAAAATTTATATTTTCATACTGAAAATTCCCACATAATTTCTATATCCTTAATTCATCATAATACACTTAAATACCATGAAATATCATCCAAACCAGCATCCAATTTACCTAAAATTTAGTCTAAAAATCTTCATAATTTTTCCTGAAAATTTCGGCCATGGTGTGCCATTCACACTAAAATTCATCCTACTTCGTTTTCTCACCCTAATTCATCATTTCTCAATCATTTTACTTGAATCAAAACCAATCCATCATCAATACACATCAAGCAAGATTCAGCTATTGAAGGTTGATGGGGAAAATGAATATTTTTCCTATGGTTTTGCTTCTAAACATGGTTAACTACCTTTAAACATCAATATAGTCCAAAATCAAGCCAATCCAACATCAAATTCTCTTCCATACCCATTTTTCAGAATTGAATTCATCATGATAACTCAATATTCAACCATGGAAAATAAAGAATAAAGCATGGGTAGGCTAAGTATCAAGCAAAACTAAAGAAAGTTTACCTTTATGTTGCTTGATCTTTGAAAAATCCTTGAAATCCCTTGATTTCTTGGCCAAATTTTTATTTTCTCCCCTTTGTTCTTCCTTTGTTCTTGTTGCTGGTTGTTTAGGCCGAATATGGTCAGAGAAAATAAGTTTTATGGGCTGATTTTTATGCTTTAATATTAAAATACTAAGGCTTGACACATGGCATAAAGCCATTGGTCCATTATTTTAATTATTTGACTTTTTCTTTTGAATTTTTCACCACAATTATTCTTGTATTTATCCAATCCTACCACAAATAAAATCTCGTGGTCTTGACAAGTGCTGGGGCTAAAAATTTATCGATTTGCCCCCGAGGTGAAAAAATTACGATTTTACCCATATACTTCGAAATGTACCGAAATTACATTATTTTTACTTTTCAACCTTAAATAACACTAATATTAATCAATCTTAATCAAATGGGGTCAAAATCTTTTCTAAAAATTCTCGTTTGGTCCTCTAGTGGTAAAATTACCATTTTGCCATTGTGCTCCAAAAATACCGAGAATCACAATTTTTTACTGCTAAACTTCATTTTATACTCCAATAATCATATTATATTTCATATAATTATTCTTGGTCAAATGTGATCAAATCTTTGCTAAAAATCTCCATTTTGTCCTTAAATGGCAAAATGACTGTTTTGTCCCTAATCGGTCAATTTTCTCGATTGACTCCAAATTGGACCTTGAACTTCGAATCATCATTCTAAGTTATTCTGTGGGTTTTAGAATTTTCAAATTCATCTTAGAATTTCTATTAAATTAGTTCGAGGATCGAATCAACTTAATTGTAACACTAGGTACAATACCGACTTTTAACAAACTCAACAGGGTCTCACAAGTGGTCTGATGCAAGTTGCAGATAGAGAGCTCTTAGTCGACTAATATTTTTCCTTGGCCAACTAAATTGGTTCTGTCTTGGTCGTAGATTTTGGCAGAGAGCACTTAGTCGACCAACACATTTTCTTGGTCGACTAAGTCGGTTCTGTTTCTCAATATGCTTCAGCCCGCTACTTTTCCAATTTGAATTTTGGTTGATCAATGTTCTTCATTATTCAACCAGGGAGCTTCTTTTATGTTAATCAATCTTATTTCTTAATCATATCAACCTCTTATGTGCACTTTTGAAAGATTGACTCATTGTTTAATTATAAACATTTGTTCTGCACACTTAGATAGAAATATTAGACACACAAGGATGGGAATATTTTATAATCATCAAAAACTAATGGAGCCAACACTAGTTCTATGAATACTTGAGTATTAGATGAAAATATTAATTACTACTTAAATACTCTTTAATTCTAGGCTTATGATTTTGCTTTTAACAATTAGTGTTTTAACAATTTTAAACTTATTGGTTTCATAGTTGATAATGAGTAAAAGGAAGAGAAGGAACTAAGATTGTGGTTATACGAAATTAAATACATTATGTTGTTATGGTCATATAATTTTTAATGCTGATAAAAAAAGGGGAAAAGATATGAGAAAAAATAAGACGTAATGTAATGTGTTTATCTGTTGTCATTTTGTTGTTATGTGTTTTTCTTTTAACAATTGTTGGATTGGTCATGTTATATTTATTGTTGATGATTGTTCATAAATCTTTGCACATATGAGATCAATGTTATATTTTGGTTAAGAAATCTTGACATTTTTTGTGTATGCACATATTGAGGGGGAGCATAGATTAAGGGAGAGTAATCCCTCAATTGCACATACATATAGAGAATACGTTGACATTGCACTCTTAATCATGAAATGTTTTGTCATCATAAAAAAAGGGAGAGAATGTTGAGTCCTTGTGTTTTTAATGATAACAAAACATTCCCATTTATTCATATCTAATTACATTACTTAAGTGTGCAAGACAAAGTTTAAAACCTTAATATTTGTTGTTTGGAAGCAAGTCAATAAGCTTGCTTTATTACAAGATTGGTTAATCAGTTAAAAAAGCAAAGAAGAAAAGACTATGTGAAAACATGTTGATAACTGATTAACATAGAGCTTTAATCAATTAAGGTAAAACTAGCGCTGTACAAAAAGCAAAATAGAGAAGTTTTAATCAGTTAGCACAAGGCTTAACTGATTAAGTAAGTGATGGACAAAGCAAGTTGAGGTATGCTAATTGGTTTTGGCCTAGGGTTAATCGTTTAGAGCACAAGACTTGAAGAATGTCCAAGTGCCAAAATCAAGGTTAAAAGATAATTGATTGTTTAAAGGAGCCAAAATGGAGAAGTTCAAAATTTAAAGAATTTCTAGTTGATTAAAGCTAATTTTAATTGGTTATGCTTGAAGGAAATAAAGCTTCAATCATTTAAGGAAAAAGCTAATGAATTAGAGGAAGACTACTATGTAAAGAAAAATGAAAACAGAAAGTTTGTAATTAGTTATAACCTACCGTAACCAGTTAGAGGAAGTCTGCTAAAAAAGAGAAGTCTGAAGACAAATAACTCTTAATCGATTAGAGCCTCCTATAATCGGTTAAAGTAGAGAACATAACAGCAAGATAGTGCAAGGCAAAGAAAGTATAATCGGTTAGAGCTATTTATAACCAATTAGTCGAACATTGTTTGTCTATTTGAAAAGAATCGCTAAAAGATAAAATAATGGCTAGAATCAATCTCTCAAGTATTTTAAGCTTTTCCAATAGTAATAAATCATACAAAGAAGTTACCAAGAGTGATTTTGAGCTAAAAACATTCAAAAACCTTCTCTTAATAATTGCATTCCACTCCTATCCTTGTGAAAGTATTTGTGCTGAAGCTTATACAACTTAGATAAGTTATGTGGTCATTTGTACCTTCTTTTATCTTTTATTTATTGTTTACTTAGAGTGTGTGAGACACTATAAAGATAATCTAAGCTAGGGTAAGCTTGGAACTTGTTATAAAAGGGTTAAAGCTTGGGTTAAAAGCTCACCTTGTAAAAGCTTCGTGGAAGCTGTTAATTCCACTAGTTTTAATGAAGTTAGGTTGAAAATCCTTGATTGGGAAGATCAATGTAGTGGATGTAAGTCAGGTAGACCGAACCACTATAGATATTATGTTTTGTCCATTTCTCTTAACTTTTCTTTACTTGGTGTTCACTAACCTTTACAAGTTCTAAACCATCCATCTTAATCTTCCAAAAGGTTTTCAAATTTTTGAATTTAACTCCAAAATAATTTTACAGTGCTATTCACCCCCCTCTAGCACTTTTTTTAGGACCAATAATAATTTTGTAAATTATATATCAACACAATAACAACACAAACACATTTATCAATTTCATAACAACATAATAACAACACAAACACATTTACAAATTTTACCTTCAACACAATAACAACACAACCACAACAACAATTTATATAAAAAAAATTAGAAATAAAAATACATAATATATAAGTTGTATTAAATAAATTTAAAAAATTACATGTTTCTTTTTAGGTGGGTGGGGCAAGAAATGTGGGGGGCAACGAAAGGGATCAATAGCAATGGGGAAAAGGGGTTTGGATAGGATCTACACAGAGATGAAAGAGAGAGAGCCATAGTTGAGAAGAGACAAAGGTAGAGGGAAAACCAAGGCTTTGTGGCATAGGAGAGAAAAGGGGGAGGTGATTGGAAGCGAATAGTCGGAGGAAAAATGTCACGACCCAATTCCCTGGCCATTACCGGCGCAAGGACCCAATGAGCATAGCCCACTAAGCCCAAGCAAGCCTATTTTCATTTACTTTATTCCATACATGCTCGTGTGAGGCGTCCACACGTAATGCACCCAGTGTGCATACAATGCCAATTAACCATGGCACATCCAATCACACATACACACACACCTTTTCCCGGGTGTGAACACAGCCAATTCACAATGGGATTATCAACATTAATATACATGCACTATACCAGTCATGTATTTAGCAATTTACATTGCTTACACATATACACATAATTAGATTGTATTCACAATACAATAAACACCCACGACTTCCAGCGGAGACATTTACAATAAAAACGGGCAGCTATTGAATGCCTTACACATACCAGGAGATGAACTACAATGATCCCACGGTCTAGGAATCTACAACCTCCTGATCTGAAAACATGAATTTTTGAAAACGGTGAGTACAAAACTCAGTGAGTGAATATTAGAAGGGAACAAGCAATATTAGCCAGGACATTTGATAACCATGATGCACCGATTGAAAATGAGACAAATTTTTTTCTTCTAACTAATATTTAAACCCCTTTTTCTCAATTTACGACAATTCATATGCCATACAATCTCACACATATATACTTGAAAATATGAACAATCATATATGTACACAAACACATTTATCTGAGCACTCGCAGGCGTTACGTATCGCCGTCCCTGCAAGCCCCTGGACAACAAATCACACTTCACCAATGTTCACGAGTGATAGTTTCCAGGAATCGTGGGCGTTACGTATCGCCGTCCCCACTTTGCTCAGTTTTCAAAATTTCTAGTAAATAGTGGGCGTTACGTATCGCCGTCCCCACTTTACTCAATTCTGAATTTCTAGGAAATAGTGGGCGTTACGTATCGCCGTCCCCACTTTGCACACCATTTCAGGTATGTGCATTTTCCTCTTCACACGTGCACGGTGGTAATAATTTCACAACACTTCTTAACAATACATATAAACATCATAACAATGTACATACTTAGCACAATTAAATTTCACCGCAATAAAATAATATTTCATGCCTTCATGCATAACACATAATTTTATGCCTTCATGCATAACACATAATTTTATGCCTTCATGCATAACACATAATTTCATCACATAAAATCATTTTTATCAAGGGCTTGTTCCCGGCACGTATTTTTAAAAACTTTGAATAAATCATTTGATCATCTATTTCAATACAATGTGCATTCCCCAAATAATTTGAAATGCAAATTCACTCACCGTCTCACAAATCCGGATTCCGGATGCTCTCGGATTAAAAATCCTCAATCACGATTCCCTTGCCTTTCTCGGACTTCTCACCACCTTAACAAAGAGTAAAATTAAGAAATTTACTATAATGCCCCCAAACTAATATAAACTAATTTAAATTGCTAACGTATAATACGCAAAGGCAAAAATGCGTCCGATTATCGCTTTAACGCGATATTGCCTAATTTCGACCGATTACTCGATTAATCGGCTATTATGTCTAATTTGATTCCAAATTGATCCATTCTTTTTCTAATACCTTAATTCACCACAAACCATTTAATTAATGTCAATTTCAGCATTCAACCTTTTCCATTTCTTTATGGAAAAATTCGACCAATACAGTGCATTAGCACTGAAAATTTTTCTACTACATTTTTCACTTGAATTTGTCATTTTCTAATTTCTTTCATTTCAAATGAAATCATTTCATTTGAAATGAACCAATTTCCTCATGCACTCTCCACCCTAGGTTCGGCCTAACAAAGAACAACCCTGAGATTCAATTTCTTTCTTCCATTTTTGTTCATAATCATGCTTAACTACCTCTAAACACTAACATAGTCTAAATTCAATCCAATCCAACATCAAATCCATATTCATACCCATTTTTCAGAATCCATTCCATCATGATATCTCAATATTTATCCATAGAAATCAAGAACAAAAGCATAGGTAAGCTAGGGTTAGAGTAAATCTAAAGAAAAGTTACATTTGTTTTGCTTGAATCTTGAAAAACACTTGAAATCTATGGATTTTTGGCTAGGTTTTATGTTTTTCTCCTTTGTTCTTCTTTTTTTTTTTTTCAATTCTGGTGGGTGCCGAATATAGAGAAAGAAATGAGGGTTAAAGGCTGATTTTTATAGCCTTTATAATAAAATAACCAAGGTTGCCACGTGTCATCACGCCATTGGCCCATTTTCTTTACTTTTTGACTTTTTCTTTCATTTATTCTCCACCACTTGATCAATCAAGTCAAAGTCTGATCCAAGGATGATCATGGCTGGAAAAATTATCCTAGTAGTGGAAAATTACGATTTTGCCCCTCGAAATGGCAAAATTACAATTTTGCCCCTACACTTCGAAATGTACCGAAATTTCATTATTTTCACTGTCCAACCTCAAATAACACTAATATTAATTCATATTAACCAAATGGGTCAAAATCCTTCCAAAAAAATTCACGTTTAGCACTCCGGTGGTAAAATTACCATTTTGCCCTTGTGCTCCAAAAACACTGGGAATCACCATTTTACACTGCTAAACATCATTTTATGATCCCATAATCATAACTGTATGTCATATAATTATTTTTGGTCCAATGTGACCAAATCTTGGTTAAAATCTCCATAAATCAACAAATGAGAAAATGACCGTTTTGTCCCTAATCGGTCAATTTTCCCGATTGACTCCAAACAGGACCTTGAACTCTGAATCACTATTCTGAGCTATTCTGTGGGTCTCAGAATTTTGAAATTCCTCTTAGAATTTCTATTAAACTAGTTGAAGCTCGATTTAACTTAATTGCACCATTAGGTACAATACCGGCTTTTCAACCAATTAGACAGGGTCTCACAAAAAAACGACTAGGGTTTAAAGAAAATGGGGAAAATGAAAAGACGCTTGCACTGACCTTTTATTTTTTTCAATTACCGATAGAATTTCATTAGTAGCTGAAAAACCCAAATTGAAATAATGGATAGAATTTTTTGTCATTAATTTAGTCGATAACTTTGACGTGTTATTAATTCTTGTCATATTCTATTGATATTTTAATGTTTACCTTTTCATCGATCATTTGTTAGTGATCAATCAACAATTACCAACAAAATGTTACTGATGGATTTGTTTTTGTCGATAAAAGCCTTATCTAGCATTAGACCTCTTGACAATCAACAATAAGGTTTCTTCTTCATCCTTTGTTGGTTGTTTTCGAGATTCCTTAAAGAAAAGAGAAAATAAAGAGTCTCCCTCCTTAACTAGCACTAGACCTTGTAAGCATAAGTAACCCCATCATCTTTTTAAGTTATTCTTTGTTGCCATTCATATAGGCTAACATTAGAGGCTAGACGCTTGGATAGTTTTATGGTTTGCAACAATCTAAATGCACAAGAGACTTTTGGTTTTGTACTTGACTAACTTTTGATTTTGACATCAAAAGTACTAATGTAATGAAATCCCACTGCTCTAGCTAGGATTTCTATGTTAAATAAGTCAAAGATAATCTAGCTTGAGAAAAAAAATTTTAATATTCTATTGTGTATGTATTATGAATGCATGACTTTTACAACACTATCTTAATGAAATATCGACTAAGAACAATTTAATAATGATGCTTTGATATAATACAAATTTTATAATTATAATATTTTATAATTCTTTTTACAAAGCATATTCATAATTTATGGACTTTATTTTTGTAAATAAGTAAAATTGATTGAATGAATTGAAAAGATTTTTATTAATTAAATATAATGCATGAATTGATTTGAATTTTTGTATACAACTAAATGGATTAGCTTATATATACATATATATACATAACGTATTTGAGCTGTGTGTCTTTAATCATAATACTGTATATAATAAAATAATATTTTTATTTGCTACATTCTTATTTCATGCATGCACATTAAAGAACATGTGTATACATGCATGTGCATAAAGGACGGTATGCCCTAGCATAAGCCAGTAGCTTTGAAAGAGAGAGAGAAAAAGAGAGAGAAAGTCAGTCGTAATAAACACTGGCATTGCATTTAAAGGAAAAGCCATCATTGCGAAAGTACGTCATCATTGTCATGCAAAGTAATGTCTGTTTTCTTAATTTATTTACCACGTCGTTTGAATGAAGGGCAAAGTGATAGACTGATACTGATTTTTAGGCTTTGGATTTTGAGTTACTAAGTATTAGCAGGGCAGCAAGCAAAGTGAGAGAATTAAATGCCCTCTTCTCTCTTTCTCTCATCACAATTGACATGTATATTGACATTTCCTCTGCAACAGCCCTTTCATGCTTCTCCATGCTTAATTTTCCCACCCACCTCACCCCGCACCCTTTTGTCCTCTTTGTCTTATTCAGTTGTCTTCTGTTTTCTTCTCCAAATGCCTTTTGCTTACCACACCCCAACCCCTCCCTCCTAACGAAATCATCTCTGCCATTTAATGCGCCATCTCCATTGCTTTTCTTTGGACACTCATATTCAAATTTTTCTGTAGGATAACCCATCACCTCTGCGCCATCGAATCATTACTTCTCAAACTCTTACCAATTCAATATATGAAATTTATTATCACACGGTTCGCATTTCGATACTCTTTTACCTCTGCATGTATGCATACATCCTTTTAGTGAATTGCTTATCATCTTGATGCAACATCTTTGTCTAATTATATACATTATTATTTTCCGCTCCAAAATAAAAATTATACTGACCGTACCCGTCTAAAACGAATAGTACTAAATACATACCAAGTATATACTAGAACCCTTGTGCTTGAGCACTTAATTTGTTTTTGGTTAAACTTTTAATCATTAAGAATTTGAGTTGGACCACGCTAAGAGATAAGATAAAGGGCCACCTAAACAGGCTCTCCATGGCATTACATGATCGAAATTCCGATTAAAGAGCTGTGTGATGTTTCTCTTATTCATTTGATAAAGCTGTGTGAAAATCAATTCTTCCTGTTATCCGAACTTTATGCTAATATATAGGTCCATATAATATATATATATATATATATATATATATATACACGAAAAGAGAGAAAAAAAAAAACCACCAACTGTTGGATGAACTGTTTAAGGACAAAAGTTCAAAAGAGTGGAAACAAAACGAAACCATGCCTGGCTATTGGCAATGGCACATTTTAAGAGGCAAAGCCCCACGAACTAATGGTGTTACTGTAAGTCTGGAAGAGTAAGTACATTTTTGGCCCAAACATAACATAATGAAATTAAACTAGTGGATATATAGAGAAAAGTGCATCTAGCTAGACATCGAGATATGGCAAAAATGTCTATGAAAATCGAAAAAAAGAGAAGAGACACTATTTTAATTAGTAATAAATTAAAATAAAACAACAGTCTCCCTCTTAATTTCTCTCAAGGCTGAATCTTTAGGTGGAATTAAGACCAAGACCTGCATTACAAGCAAAAGGCAAAAATATTAATACATTGGTGCAAGGCAACCGTGCGCATTAGAGCAGGTGAATGATGAGCTTGAAGGCTCAGAGGGGCAGAGCTGTGCCTGTGCTGCAGCAGCAGCTGCTTCAACTGTAGACAAATTTTTTAACGCCCATTGTTGGCCAGTATTTCTTTTGTTGCGTTGAATACAAATTAGTTAGTAGGCCTTTTGGTCAACAATGGGAACTGTGTCTGAACCTCCTTTTCCCATCTTTTCTTATTTATTTTATTATACTTGCGATGAGACGCCCGCGACAACCATCTATTTCATATCTGCGATCCAAATTTTAAATGTGGAAAATATTCTATTACTTGCTCTCAACCTTTTACGGTAAAATTTCAAACTAGGGTTCTACAATATTTTCTCCTTACCCACAGAAGATGAGTCTTAAATTTAATGTTTAGCCTCCTTCCATTACTTTATTATTCTACTGGATTTTCACAGAATTTTGGGTATTTTATGTTGAAATTTGAAAATATTTTATTAAATTGATTCTCCATAATTTTTAATGTTAAAAAGCTAACAGATTAACAAAAATAAATTTTGAAAAACAAAAAAATATACGAATTAAAAAAGAAAAAAAAACCTAGGTTTAAGGCATCCCAAAAAAAAATGAATAAACAAAAGAAGACGAAAAGAGGTATTTTAAGAAATGATTTCCATCATATTGAAAAAGAGATAATACATTCATTACAAAATTATTTTTATAAATATCACGTGGTTGACATTGCCCTTTAGCGTTTTTATACTAGCTAATAGGAATATAACACATGTATATAGGTAATTTGTTAAAGAAATGTAAATTTCTCTTCCTTATTTTACATATTAGAGATTAAACTTTAATTACAATCAAGTAAAGTAATCTAGCAATAATAGAATGTTTTGATGAAAAAAGAAGAAAAAAACATACGAGTTGTAAATCAAAATGACCTGCTAGGGCTTATGCCAAAATTAATAAAAACTCCTCTTGTTTTGGTAAAAAAGAGAATGTATTCACAACTCGAGAAGTTGGGGTTTGGACCATAAAATTCAATTTTATGGAGAACAAAATTTCTATTGCCATAGTGATGAGGAAAAGGGGAAATAAGAGAGAAAGGTATGCTCTTCTTATTTGAGTGAATTTTAACATTTACAGCAAACTGCATAGTACCCTAGTTTGTCATTGTGACAATGAGTCATATTCTTTTTTTTTTATATTATATTGGGTACCAATTCCCTCTTCCCTCCAGTTAAAACAAAACATTAAACTAGAAGGTTAAGTGGACAAGAATAAAAAGTAATATGGTGGCATGAAGAGGATGAACTGTACCTGTGATGATTAGGAAGTAAAGAAACCCTAACCCTAGGAGGGATCAATGGTACGGCGGTCATCTCCAGCAGCGGCTCTGGGTTGTTGGTACTGACTGAGCTGACCAATTCCTGCAGAAACATTCATGGCTAGAAGGCTTGCATCATAGTTACTGCCTGCATCAAAGCTCCTTATCATCTGCTGCTGATGATCCCGTGGGAAGAACTGGTGGTGGTAGTGATGTTCCCGACCTCCTCCACCACCGCTGCCGATCAGATTGATCCCCAAGTTCTGATGGGTGTTGGCCGTGGCTGTGGCTGCAGCTGCTGCCGCCGCAATGAGGCCAGCGTGGCCGGTGATGCCCAAGTTCTGGTACTTGGAGAGTTCAGACTTGGCACAGCTCAGATCCATTTGCAGCTGGCGGAGCTGGTGCTGAAGGAGAGAAATGACTCCAACGCAGCCATAGACAGGGTCACGGAGGCGCATATCTGCCTCGTATGCTAGTGAATTGACAGCGTCCTCACGCTGGGATGGGTGCAACTCGTTGAGCAGTTTTGTGACGTTGCTTGCACCGAATACCTTGTGGACGTTGGCAAACTTTTGGGGCTGATCAGGTGGGAAGTAGGGTGCAAAAACGCACTCTGGCTGGCATTTCCGCCTCAAGAACTTACATGCCGCACATGGGGAATTGGATGATGATGCCATATTCCACCTTTTACTCTGCAACATCATATCATGCACCAAAACCAAACATAAGTTTTTAGCATTTAGAGTAGAATCCTAACAAACGGGGCAAGGAAGAATCTCTAGGCTTATACAAATCAATTTTCACCATAGTGGAAAAGTTGAACGGTCAATATATTTTTCAGATTCGAGAGAGAGAGAAAATTGCCGGCACTTAAAGAAAATTAATTAAAAGGAAACAAAGCCATTATACTCCTAGCCTACTAATTGGAAATAGTAGAACAAAACCAATTACAAGTTCAATAATGGATCTCAAGTGGCGGTGCGGCTGCAACGGGCGAGGCTTAGGGCTTGGGGGTGAATGAAATTTTTTCATCGAAGAAAGAAATTAAACCTACTACCTATCATACACAAGAAATGGAAAGTTGACGGCTTTATAAATTTCCGTGTATCAAAAACACTTAAAACTGGAAACATTACCCTTGCAGTATCTGCTCGTTAATTACTGATTCAGTCTTCCGATCCCTTCTCTGAATTGGGTTTCTAAGGAATTGAAAGCAAGTCTTCCACTCTAGCTTATGATGGTTGGCTTGTAAGAGATCTAACTAAACTCTGAAGGGGAAGCCGGACCTACACCTATTTATGGAATATATTTTTTTTCTTGGCAATAATCTCAGAGATGTCTCTCTCCTCTCAAATTTTAACTGGTATGGCCGCCAGGGAATCCATTTCTGAGGATTATGCAGTATGGAGGAAGAAAGAGAGAATTTTAAGTGTAGGTAGCTTGTAGGGTTTTGAGGAGGAGAGCAGGAAAGGAGGGAAACAAGCAAGGAAGGCTGCCTGATTTTACCGGTAGGTTAGTGGGATTGGATCTCGCGAAGAAGACCTTTACTTCGCTACTTTCGATGGAAAGGTTTTGGGGAGCAGAACTTGCTTGAATTTCATACAAAAAATTATATTGTTGCTAGCCGCTTCATTTTCATGTAAAGATGAAAAAGAGCGAAACTTTATTATAAGGAAGAGGGGGATCAATATTAAAATTTAGAGACAAGGATCAACTCACAACCTAATGATATACTAGTACAATATTAGAAAAACATTTTTTATAAAAAATAAAATAAAAAGAGTGCACATATCTCTATTTTTGAATGTGGGAAGAAAAAAAATAAAAAGGATACGGTGGAAAGAAGAAATGGGAAAAGATTAAGAAGAAGGTCTCTGACTCTGACTATGGGAGATCTTGGGATGAAGAATTACCTCTTATTCTTATTCTTTTTGTCTTGGGAGTTAAAATAATAAACAGAAAAAGATGATATAGGCGAGAAGTACTAGTACTAGACGTGCGTGGCCTCGATTTCTTCAGTCAAACCTTTTTAGTATTATTTTTCTTTTTCTTTCTTCCAACTTTTCCACTGCAGTTGACGGGGCTTCGGGGGGGTTGGATTAGATGGACGCTGAGTGTTGATGGATCCTCTAAAAAGGCTTTCTTTTCTTGTACTATCTTTCTATCCCCTTTTTTGGCGTTGGGAATATCCAAGAGTTCATGCAAATATGTCTTCTCTTTTGGCTGTATGTTCGCCGGAAAATAGAGGGGCGAGGAACGTGCATATAAAGATGATGATGAGCAGCAGTCGCTGATGTGTGTAAACTATGAAGCTACAAGGCATAGGGTGGAGAGAGAAAGAGAGAAAGTGTGTGTGTGTGTGTGAGTGAGTGAGAAAGAGAGGGAGAGAAGAATTAAGAAACAAAGAAATAGAGAGAGAGAGAGAGAGAGAGAGAGAGCGAGTGGTTTATATGGAGGAGTGATGGGTGGGACTTGGGAGGTAAAATCGGCGAAGGAGAAGAGGGAAAGTCCCCCAGGAGAAGAGGCTAAGGGGACGCGGAGAAAGCAGGCAGAGAGAGAGAGTGGGGAGTGAGGCAGGCAATGAGTGATTTGAGGGTGAGGGGACAGGGAGGCTCTCTCTCTCTCTCTCTTTTTTAGCTGTTTGTTTTTTCTTATTATTACTCAGACTTATCAGAGATTTGGGGCATGTTGTGTTGCCGTGACATGACCCTTCCTCCTTTTTCTCTGCTCACTCCTTGTACCATCCTCCTTCCTCCCCCCCCCCCCCCCCCCCCCCCCCCCTTTCTTTTCCCTTTTTCTTTTTAAGTTTTATTAGGCTTTCAGGTTGTCCCCATTCTGTGTGTTTTACCCACCTACCTCTGTTCAACTCCACCACGGGCCATTGCTCTACTGTTTCCGTTGGGATTCATTACATTTTGCGCACAATAAACCTTAATTCTAACATCAATTTTCCTTAAATCCGAATCACTTGGTTCAGCTTCAAGTTCTTACCCTGTTTTTGCAGATCAGATCAAATTCATGTTGCAAACCATAACAATGGTACAATAAACAACCTCCTATCTTAATTATTTACTAAAATTTTAAATATTTTTCACAATAGGCTTTAATTACAAAAGAAAAAAGAAATCATCATGTGATTTAAGATGTGCTAAGGGCAAATGCAACAAGCCCAAACATGAGGATCGCTGACACTACTCCATTTTCTTCATCACCATGCCCAAATTTCAGGGAAAGCTCATTGTTAGAGTTGGAAATGTCCGAAGTGATTCCAAGTAGACAGTGCTCAAAGGAGATTAATTAATAACACTTAAAAAAGGATTTTGAAATCTTAAACTTGAAAGATTTTAAGGAACAAAACAAAATTAACAAGGTAATAGATCACCTAGAAAGGAAGAGGTTAAGAGAAAAATATCATGCAAATAAATTATAGTGGTTCAGTCATCTAGTCGAACATCCATTATTTTGACAGTCCTTGTCAAAGATTTTTATTAATTGACCATTCAATGATATATTCTTATTAAGTTAGAATTTTTTATGAATGGTAATTGGTACTTTTTCTAATAATGTCACAATTCACTCTAATTGGACATTTTCCTGTATGATTATATCTAATGTTAATATTTATATTTATGTCCAAACAAAAATAGATATAAGAAGAAATTCTTGAATATTTGAAATACTATAAAAAAATTTATAATGACAAAAAAAAAATAAAAATAAAAAGCACACACATATACTAATAGTGAGTTTATAGTATATGTAAATCTATAATATCATTTATATTTTAAAAGCATTTATCAATTTTTTAAATTTCAAAATTTTCTATCTCACTTCGATCTTAAATTTATTAAATTAATCAATAATATTGACTTGATATCTATTATAAAAAACAAACAAAATTATTTAACGCAATCTAAATTATAAAAATGCCTATAACTTATATTAATAGTTGATAATAGCATTAAAATCTGTCCAAAGTTGTCTAAAAATCCGTCTATAAAAACTCATTTGGGTTCGAAATTGCTTAATAAATTCCGTCAATATTTCATCAATATTCCATCGATGTTCCGTAAAAATAAAAAATTAGAGGGATTATGATAATTTACTAGTAATTGATGATATGTAACAAATATTCAAACACATCGATCTAAAATATATGAACAAACATTCAAACACACAACTCAAATATCTAAACAAATACTTCATGTAAAACACATCTATACAAAAAATTATCATCCATTATTATTCAAGGGATGAAAGTTTATACATAAAGATGCAGTTCAGTGACAAAGCAATGTCATTGTCTCCTCTCGCAACCTTACCTGAATTGGAAATGCTCGCCTATTGTGGTGGAGGAACTGCAATACCTCCCCATCATTTGCATAATTCACTCCATGGAAGTCTTAATAGTCTCATTATTCTCCTTCATTTGCTATCGCATTTCTAGCACATTTTCATTATTATTCGTTACAAATGTCAAGAACATTTTCTTCTAGATTTTGAACTTTCTGTTTGAGAGGACCCTAATGAGAAGCATTTGCCCCCGAAGGTCCACATGCTAACTTAGACGTTGGTGCAAGTAAAGTTGTAGCAGGCACCACAGTCCCAAAGCCATACACGTGAATGTTGGTCTTCGATCCTCCAATTGGTTGAGCTAAGCACGCGAGTTGAACTTCGTCTGAGAGGCTATGTTGTCACCGTACTACAGGTATGATGCAAAAAGTATAGATTTCTTACAAAAAAACGAACATGAAAGATGAAATTTTTATATTTTTCATGTAACAATAGTTAACATTTAAAGTATAAATCAAGCTAAGTCACTTACACTAATAATTTTGGACTTGTTATCCAAAAAATCACCAATCTTGTTTAACATTTATGTGGCCGGTTGAATACTTTTGAGAATGGGACAGGATGCTTCGATTGATATGACTACATTCATTTACAGAAGAAATAAATTATCAGTTTAATGATTATTTCTTTTTAGTTAATCAATATATCGTGGTTTGTATAAAATGATGATTAAAACATTAAGTTAAGTAAATAGTAATTCATACCATCCTATTTGCATACATAAATAAAAGAAGTGAATAGTCTCTGTGTGGGTAATGTTTCACTTTTTTTTTTTCCATTAAGCAAATCACCTTTGCTTTTTGGGATCAATTTTACCATTTATTAGGCCCCATTCTTCATAAATATGAGCATCCTAAATTTCTCTTATGATCTATGGCCTTGACATCCTTTTACAATCTTAATGATATTCACACTAGCCTCTGCCATTGCATTTTTTTCACTCTTCTCCTAGCATGTCTTTCAATCTATCCTTACAAATCTTCACTTGGATGTTATTGATAACTCCATAAAATAGAGTTATTTTATCACATTTTGAATATTGAAATTGACTAAATCCTTGAGATTAAATTCAAAATTTTTAGTTTTTAGTTTGTTTCTTAGTTTATTTTTAATTATTTTAAGTCGTTTGATTTTAGTTGATTTTGATTAGGTTTTAGGTTAATTTTTTTTTACTTTCTTTTGTTAGTAACTTAGCTGTATGTTTTTGAAGGTGCACAATCAAAAAGGAGCTCCAAATGGTGCACAACAACGCAATATGAGCCAAATTCTAGCAAGTTTAGTGCCACGGCTCTGGAAAGTTGGCGTCGCAGCGCCAGCAATGCACATAGCATTAAACTAGAGAGGCCAGTGCCGCAGTGCTGGAAAAGTTGAGGCTGCAGCACTGGTGTGATATTTTATTATGGGAAGGACTTTAAGTAGGGTTTTTGGGGCTTATAAAAGGCATCTTTGGAGCAAACAAGAGGCATTTTTGAATTTAGTTTTTCTGGAGGAACAACAACCACCAAGCGTACAGAAGAACAAGGGAGACTTTGGAAGATTGAAGACCCAGAAATCTCTAGTTTTCTCTTCTTCCTTTTTTCTTTTTAGATTTTCTTGTAATGTTAATGATGGTGAAACTTCTTTGGTTTATGTTTATAGTATTTAGCATAAACTAATTTATTTCTTTAGGATTGCAATTAAACTCAACATGTAATTTGGATTTTTAGTCTTCTCTCTTTCTTATGATTAATGGTAATTGAGTTGTTTATTTCAATCCTGTGTTTAATACTATTGATTGATTGATCACCAATTGGATTGATTTAGTAGTCTAAATAAACTTGGAAAAGGGCATTTAGTGTTAGTCACAGATGGAATAGCATATGGTCAAATTTATTTAGTTCATTGAATGATTTGATTTGCGTGTGATATAGGAATATACTTACATATCATATGTAATCGATATAGAATTTAAGTGTCACAGCCCAAATCCTAAGCCATGACTGACGTATGGGCCCAATGGGTATAATCCACTAAGCCCAAGCAAGCCTTGTTATGCAATCCTGATCATCATTTCAATAATCATCCTTAAAGTTACATTTCATAATTCTCGACTATAAAATATTCAAGGGCATACTATGGCAATCAAATACTCACATTTGTATTATGCCAAAATAATGTCACCTGTTTGCCAACTTGTAGTGGCATCAGTAATCAAATACACATATTTGACTTATAACATGAACCCTAGAGGATTACATTACATATACATGTTCACATGTAAAAGACTCTTGATCGTCAATGGAGTGACTCTAGGTGAAGGTACAGCTACTGAGATGCCGTAGTTGTCAAGCCCAGCCCTAAAATATCTGACATCACGCCTGCATACTTGAATTATCTCAAAAAAATAGATAAAAGTAGGTATTGTACTTAGAGGTACAATTAAGTCGATTTATGCCTCGAACTAGTTAAAATAGGAATTTTAAGGTGAAATTGAAAATTTTACAATCCATGAATAACTTAAAATGAAGATTCAGAGCTTGAGGGCTGATTTGGAGTCAAACTAGAATTTTTGAAATCTAGGGGCAAAATGATAATTTTACCACCCGAGGACGAAATGGAAATTTTTAGAAAAGATTTTGATTACATTTGACCAAGATTGATCATTTGGAGTATAATATGAGGTTTAGTAGTGAAAAATTTTAATTCTAGGTATTTTTGGAGCATAGGGGCAAAACGGTAATTTTATCACCCCGGGGGCAAAATGGTAATTTTCACCCCCAATACTTGTCAAATTTATGAATTTTACTCCATTTTGGTGTGGATAAATATGACATAAAATGTGGTGAAAAATTAAAGTTTAAAAGATAAATATTTAAATTATGGACCAATGAAATCGTGCCACGTGTCAAGCTTGATTACTTTAATATTTAACTTGAAAAATCAGCCCATAATTCCCCATTTCACTCACCATATTCGGCCAAGCAAGGGGAAAAGGAAAACAAAGGAAGAACAAAACCCTAGGAGGAGAAATTCAAAGGAAAAGTGTGAAAATTCAAGGAATCAAGCAAGATAAGGTGAAATTTCTTTATTTTTACTTGAGATCTACATTACCCATGTTTTATTTTCTCATTACCATGGCTGAAATCAAAGTTTGCAAATGGGTATCATGGCTGACCATACATGAGGGAAGAGTTTTTGGTGCTTGAATCTAGTTAGATTTCTTGCTAGATTAGTGTTTGTGCTTAGTTAGTGATGTGTAGTATGAAAACAAGTGAAGAAAATCACAATATCCTTGGTAACCATCATCGGCCAAATCTTCCATGTAGTGTGTGGATGGTGGATTAATGTTAATTCAAGTGAATTGATTAGAAAATGATGAATTATGGTGATAAAATTAAATAGGAAAAATTCTAGTGTGAATGCACCACCATGGCCGAATGTCCAAGGAACAATGTGATGGTGATTTTTGTGATATTTCATGATATTTATCTAGTGTTTGATGATTTGGAATATTGAAGGAAAAATGGAATTAATTGGAGTTGAATTGAGTATATTGGCCAAATAATCGAGTGAAAAATCAAATGAGGCCAATACCGATTTAATTAGGTACACAATTGAACTTAGTTTAAACACCGTATTTAAGTGGTTACCTGAGTAGTTTACATCCCATTTCATGCATATATACCGAGCCTGATTTGGTTTATACCGATTTAGCACCAATTCAGTGAATTGTTTACTGTGCATTGTAGATAGGTGGTGAGCCCTCTAATCAGGATAAAGACAGTGTGTCAGAGAACTGAGAATAGGAGTATTTCGAACTCTTAGTACTGTGAGTAACCTTATTGTCATCTTAATTATCTAAAGTAGGTTTTTATCCGATTTTGTGAAAAAATGATTTTAAAGGGTGAATTGCTTTGTTTTATAAGTAAAGCGTGAATTTATAAACTAAAATGAATTTTATGAATTTTTCAGAAATTAAATGATGATTTTGGAAAATAGAGTAATTGGAGATTGTTTATTTGTTGTGTTATAAATTGTGTTTAAATTGAATGGCTTATAGCAAAATGTGAGCATGATTGGCTAAACTGGTTTGTATTGAAATTATATGTACTGTGTACTCAGCCTTGAGAGGCTGGATTTGAAATGGTTAAAAGTGTTCCCTTCGGGGATAGTTTGAAAAGATCTGGGGTTCGAAACTTGGGGATAAGGTTCTGCGAGACCTGTGGCATTACCAATAAGTCCAGTAAGTCAACTGATGGGGACCTAGACCTAGCAATAATGCCATATCATGCAGTTAAGATTTTTATGAATTTGGTGGTAGATAAAATAATCTCTGCAGTGGAAGGTTATGTGGGCTAGCCTATGAGAGGGGGCACATAATCAGTTATATCTTACCTCGAACGAAGAGCCATGTGGAGGGTATCTCCGGAGGTAAAGATTTGAGTGCACCTCACGTGGACCACCACGTGAAAGTGAGATTCAGCCAACGCCAGGGAATGGCTATGTTTCAGATGTAAAAATGTGTTCATGTGTATATGACACTTAATAACCTTGGCGGTCTCGGTCAGATGCTTGGACCGGGGTATCCCCAAGAATGATTTTGGTAGAAGCTAAGTTTTTAAGAGATTCATAAGCCATATTAATTATTCGAGTAAAATGATTCTATTTTACCTGATTAAAATGAGTTGAGATAAGATGAATTGTAATACAAAGAACGAATTTGAATTTGTCTCCATTTACTCGACTTTAGATTATTTTTGATGAGGTCTGTTTACTCACTAGGATTTTATAATCTCACCACCCTCATTTCCACATATTTCAGGCTCAGGATAGATTGTGGATAGTCGATCACGTCGAGAAATAATCTCAGAGTTCCATCCTTAGAAAGCAAAGTTATATGGACTTATACCTTCTTGGTCATCTAGGGGCCCACGTGTCATTGTAAATGTAATTGCATACTCTGATTTTTGGTATTACAGTATGTATGAATTTATTTTGCTTTTACGCTACAAAAATTATTTACCAATACTTCTATAAAAATTGTTTGATAAGAAAATAGAATATTTTCTTGAATATTTTTATTACATTCAAATAGTTACATTTTAGTTTTAAAAGGACATTTTAGACACCTAAATTTATTTTTAATCACGAAATAGGTGTTTTCTACTCACCTACTACGTTTTAGCCGGTTTCGAGATTTTCAAGGAAAAATGACCAAAATGCCCCTGTGAGGCGAAAACTGTTTTTCTACTGTTTTAATTTGGAAGAAAGTTAAAATCCTTTAAACATGATGTTTAGTGATGATTACTCGTGGGGGAGACGAGAAAAATGGTACTAAAGCCTTGCGAGGTTTCGGTGGGCATTCCGAGCGAAGAATGTCTATTAGGATATCGCGGCGGTTGTCACAGGCTCGATGGGAGTTCCGGGTCATGACAATAGTACCTACCAAAAAGATCAGCATACATGGACAACTTAATTTATGTCCCAATTGCCTCTGAATCTGAAAATATGAAGTTTAAAAGAGTGAGTATAAACCTAGTGAGTGAACATAGGAAGGGAACAAGCAAACGATACTAAAGGTTTTGGAAATCATGATGCATTTAAGTTAAAAACAATGCAATTTATTTTAATTTCTTGTAAAGCCCCTTAATTCAATCTTTAATTGTTTAATTCTTTAGTGTTGAAAGATCCATGAAGTTGGAAAGAATAAAAATCTCAGCAAATATCCAAGCAAGACAAGTATGACAGAGATGACAGAGGGTCTCTCGCTGCAATGAAATTCAAAACACAATTTTTGAACCACCCGAGGGTTTTTTGCTTCAGTAAAATTTAGGGTTGGATCCATGCCCAAGAACTCGAGACTTTCGCACTACAGCGAGATGTATTCTCGCTATAGCGAAAACTTGTCCGAAAATTTCTTGCTGCAGCAAAATTCAAGGCTAGTTGAAACCCCCAACACTTGAGAGTTTCTCGCCGAAAATTTCTTGCTACAGCAAAATTCAAGGCTATTTGAAACCCCCAACACTCGAGAGTTTCTCGCTACAGCGAGAATGAAATTTCACAGCAGTGAGAAACAGAGCAATTAGGTCAAATGGATTTTTATCACAACGAAAAACCATTTTTGCTGCAATGAAAATCAATTTGAGAGCAATTAACAATTTCAGCATACATCATACATTGCAATGACATAATATTTTTCATAACCATACTATGGCATATATATATACATGTATACCACCGTTGCCTTACTCAGCTCATGTGCACTCCCTACCCTCACAAGGCTGGAGTCATCGTGTGCACCCTCACATCGTGCACAACTAATGCCATCGTGTACAACCCTCACATCGTGCACAGGCAATATCATCATGTGCACTCCCTACATGCACATTTCAATGTCATCAAATGCACTCTCGCCCACATCATTACTGGCATGTGCACTCCTCCACCACATACCATGGGCACTGTCATGTGCACTGCACTCCCACACCGCACATGCACGATTACAGTTATCATACAATATTACATATCAACACACAAAACACACACACACACACACACATATATATATATCAACATAATGGAAGAGTGCATGGATTTATCACAGTCACATTTCTCAACGTGAAAACATTTCATCAAAGGGCTTGTTCCCATGCATATTTTAAAGAAAAGGCCAATAAAACATATCAAGTGATTCAATTAAACACATATGCATTTATCCCAAAAACATTGTAATGCAAGTTCACTCACCTTACGATAACGGGATATTGCATTGCTATTTATTTGGAGGTGTATCTAGCTATTCTTACTTGTTGGTCGCTCGTTATTTCCTCCGGCACACCACCACAGTACTTTACCTTTACTATTGCACTTCCTAGCAACTATCCCAATTCAATATCTTTAGCGTACATCATTTATACTTCCCTTTTTCATTCAATCACGAATCCTTATTCAACTTAACTTATCTTGACACATTTTTACCAAAGTTGCTTTTATCCCTTGCTTGTGTAATTCTTTAAATTATAATTACTAGCAACTTGTTTATGACTCTAACACATATATTAATTTTTCCTAAGGATATTTATCAAGTTCAACCATCATTTCCACAACAACCATAATTTCTCACAATATGCCACTTAAAATGTCAACTACACAACAATACCCATTTTCTTAAGATTTCTCAACTACACTTAAAACATAATTTGTTCTGACCTTTTGGTTGCTTGACCCATACTTGCACTCCAATATTCCTTCAAAACATTAATCATCAAGCTACCCAAATAATACATACATTATTTCTCCAAAGATTTAACCAACCATGAGCTTAAAACACAAAAATCATTACCTTTGCTTGCTTGAATTACAAAACAAGCTTTTTTCTTCCTTTCTCTCTCTTTCTTTCTTCTTCTCCTAGGGTTTAGTTGTGCTAAAAACTAGGGTCAAAAGCTATAGGTTTAGTGTCTAAGAAGTTTGGAGAAGAAAGAAGTAAGAAAAGAAAGGAAATGAAAAGAAAACAAGGAAAAGAAAATGAAGAAAATTTCAATTTTCTCTTCACCATAGAAATATGGTTGGAAGAATGAAAAAAAGAAGAAGAAAACATCTGGTGGAGAAGATAAAAACTAGTTTTGGCTGAAAAAGAAAGGAGTCAAAGCTTCCTTTGGAAGCTTTGACCAAACTTTATGCAAAATTATCGTTTTGCCCTTCAAGTTTTGTCCCTTTTTAATTTAGTCCTCCCAACACTCTTTTAACTTCAAATTCCCTCTATTATCTTCTTTTACACATGTACAAATGAAATATAAAGTTTGTACGCCAACGCGGTGTCACCGTTATATTTAAAATATATTTTTACCCATGTTAGTTTTATTTAATAACAACGCGCGGCTCCACTAACTTCATTTTGCTTTAAAATTTGTTCATTCTTTGTCTGCCCCACTTAGATTGACTATATACTCCTCCTTCACGAAAAATTTTGACATCGATTAAAATATTATTATTTTAATTATATTTTATTAATAAAACATTATTTTATTTCAAATTTTTTCACTTGTCTCCTTGGTACCCAAAATACCTTATTATGCTCCGATTCACTTCTGAATCACTTTTTATCTCATTAATTAATCTTTAATAAAAATATTATTATTTAATTATTATTTCCTCGCATGCGGATCATTTTTCTCTAAAATATTCCTTTCACCTTTCATCACTTTTAAACATTTTAATTAACCTCAATTAGAATCATATAATCTTTAGTAGCCACCATATCAAAGTACGGGGTATTACATTAAGCGTAATGAATCTTTCTTTAATCTAATTCTCATGGGAATATAGTGAATTGGTTGAGGAAGATATTTTTATAAGACTATCAGAAAATACTTATAATTGAATTAGAACTCCAAGTTAATGACTCAATCCATGTAGTAAGTGAAAAGAAATTAGAAGAGATTCAAGTGAAATGTTGAGGAAAATTGTAATCATAGGTTTTTTTTGATTAATTTTTCAAGTTTAAATTATCATTCCTATTTGCTAGTTTTATTCTACTATTATTTTGCAAATTTAAATCTTGTGTTTTAATAAAATCAAATTGTTATAATTTTACTAATTAACTAATTTTGGTAACAATTACTTGTGGGAACTATACTTAACTCTTTACTATATTACTTGTTACCGATATGCGCACTTATGAAGTAAATCCAACAACATTTATATGCCATTGAAGCATCCGTTAGACTCCAATTAAAAGTTTCTTATATGCAAAATATTACAAAGGAATTGTCAATCCATTACAAGTAAATGAAACCATTTAAAAATTTATTTATGTCATTAAAACTCTTTGTATTTATGTCATCAAAATCTATACTACTATATTAAAAGGAAGCTCTAAAGGAGCTTTCACGTTAGGCCACATTTTTGGTTTGGAAAGGCCATGTGGCCTAGTTAAGGGCTGAATGAAGCTGTGTTTGGAGACTTAAAACATGGCTTTATTGTGCTTTTTGGGGGGCGGGCTAAAGGCTAAAAATGTTGGCAATTGAGGGCGTTTGTAGGTATCTCTTCAGTGTTTAAAGTAGGCTTCAGTCTAAGTATTCATTGATTATTCTGATGATTCTTTGACTAGTTTTCCATTCTTTCAACATCCCTCCATGGATCCAGTAGTTATTCCGATGATTCTTTGACTAGTTATTCCGATGTTTAAAGTAGTTATTTGAAGAATGCTTTCACCAATCTTTTTACAAGTAATGGGTTCATGAGTCATTTTTGTGATTTTTTGACAGCTATACTATGCTTGATTGTTTTTTCATTGGGAAATGAAGCCTTACATGTGTGTCTTGAAATTGATTATCTGATTTTTTTGGTGCTCAATGCCTTATTTTCTTTTACATGTCTTTCATCTGTTTATTTCCTTGGTATTATTAACTCAGTTGGGATTTTATATTTTCTCCAAAAGTTTCTTACACCATGTATTGCTTGTAGTGTTTTCATTTTTGCTCCTTCCTTTTTTTCTTTTTTTCTTTTTGGTATGGTTTTTTGGTGGATTGTACTTTGTTTTGATCATTTTGGATTTGGGATTTTTCATTTTTTTACTAGTTTCAAATTATCTGTTGGTTTTGTATTGGGGTTTTATTGTTTCGTTTTCTTGTTTTGTTTTGGTTTTGAGTGTGTTATATTTTCTTTTGATTTATTTTGTATTGGGATTTTTAATTTTTAATTTGGTTTTGGATTTAAGTTGATTGTTTTGATTTTTCTCTTAGTTTAATTTATTTGTTTTAGGTGTTTTGACTATAGACCTAGATTTGATTTTTTTTTTACACTTATTGTAATGCAAATTCCTTGTTGTTTTCTGGGTTTATTCTTTTTGTCTTATTGTGGCTTTTTATTTGGTTTTTGTGTTTTTCCCTTATTTTTGCAATACAGGTGAATTGTTGGATATTACTTACCCTTTTCATTTTCATTTTGGGTTAGAGTTAGGCTTTCAAAATAGGCTATTAGTAAATTTGTATAATTGTGTTTAAAGGTTTATTTATTAGGTTCAGATGAAAGAAGTTTTTAAGGTTTGTGTTGGTTTAGGTTCCTAAAGGATCCCATATGATGGCTAACCCCCAAGGACCCATCAAAGTGTGGGTACCTTTAAAGAAAAATTGAAAATTTGCTTTATAGGTTGAGTAAGGACAAAAAGGTCAAGGATTTAAAGCTCAACTAAAAAAAAGGCAACCTTGGTTCTTAGATAGTGGTTGTTCATGACACATGACTGAAAATGAGTAGCTATTCTCAAAGCTTGATAAGAAAAAGAATGGCGGTATTTCCTTTAATGATAACTTTAAAGGTATTATCCATGGAATTGGAACCATTGGTAACATCTTTCAAAGTCAAATTAAGCATGTTTTATTTGTAAAAGGTCTAAAGCATAATCTGTTAAGCATTAGTCAACTTGGTGATAGAGATTTTAGAGAATGCTTTGATTCCCATGGATGTCAAGTGATTGATTTTGATAGTAACAAAGTTGCATGCATTGGCAAAAGAATTAAAAATATGTATGTCATCTTTCTTAATGAAATTGAGCATAGCGAATCATGCCTTATTGCCTATGAAACGTGCGATAGTTGGTTGTGGTATAGAAGGTTAGGACATGCTAGCATGCACACCATATCAGAACTCTTATGAAAAGACCTAGTCATTGGACTTCCAAAGATTTCGAAAATGACAAGGTTTGTGATGCATGCCAATTTGGGAAACAAGTTAAAAGTTCATTTAAATCTAAGAAAGTTATAGCAACCTCTAGGCCACTTGAATTATTGTATGTTTACTTGTTTGGACCAATCACTATTATTAGTCTAGGAGGCAAGTCATATGACTTTGTTATCGTTGATGATTACTCTAGATTTACATGGGTATATTTTCTTGTTTATAAACATGATGCATTCCCAACTTCTGTTAAATATTGTAGAGGAGGTCAAAATGAAAAAAGCCTTACCATTTGTTGGTGTTAGAAGTGACCATGATGGCGAATTTGAAAGTGACAACTTTGAAATCTTTTGCAATGAAAATGGTTTTGACCACAATTTTTCTGCTCCTCGAACTCCATAACAAAATGGAGTTGTTGAAAGAAAAAATAGGACTTTCAAAGAAATGGCGAGGACAATGCTTTGTGAAAACAACTTGTTAAAATATTTTTGGGTTGAAGCTATGAACACTGCAACTTACATTCTAAATAGAGTTTCCATTATAGCCATGATTTTCAAAACCCCTTATGAGCTTTACAAAGGAAGAAAACCAAATATTTCTCACTTAAAAAGATATGGATGCAAATGCTTTGTTTTAAATAATAGAAAACACACATTGTGAAAGTTTGATGCTAGGAGTGATGAGGTAATTTTCTTAGGCTATGCATTGATCTCTAAAGCATGTAGAGTATTTAACGAAAGAACTCTAGTTATAAAAGAGTCAATTCATATTGTTTTTGATAAGACTAATGCTGTGCAAAGAAAGATAGTGTTTGATGATGATGATGCGGATGACATTGAGAAAAAAATGGGGAAAATGAGCTTAGATGACAAAAAAGATAATGGAGAGAGCTCAAAGGAGAAAAATGATGAAGAACCACCATTAGAAGACTTGTAAAGAATTGAAGAACAGCACAATGATCTTTTTAGAAGTTGGAAATTTGTAAGAAATTATCCTCAAGAACTAATCATTGGTAATCCTTTTGAAGGTGTCAAAACTAGAAGAGGATTAAGAGAAACTTGTGAGTATCTTACATTCATATCACAAGTGGAACCAAAAAACTTTGAGGAAGCTAAAAAGGAAGAGAGTCGGATGATAACTATGCAAGAACAGCTAGGCCAATTTGAAAGGAATAAGGTTTGGACCTTAGTTCTAAGGCCAACCAACCATCCAATTATTGGTACAAAATAGGCATTTAAGAACAAGATGAATGAGTTGGAAACTGTGGTGAGAAAGAAGGTAAGGTTAGTTATTCAAGGCTATAATCAAGAAGAAGGTATCGATTATGATGAAACCTTTGCCCTAATCGCTAGATTAGAAACTATTAGACTTTTACTTGCCTATGCATGCTTTATGAACTTTAAATTGTGTCAAATGGATGTTAAAAGTGCATTTCTTAATGACTTTATATAGGAAGAAGTATATGTTGAACAGCCTTTTGGTTTTAAAGTGTTTGATAAAGTTCATCATGTATATCAATTGCCTAAAGCTCTATATGGATTAAGACAAGTACTTAGGGCTTGGTATGAAAGACTTTCTAAGTTTTTAATCAAAAAGGGATATTTTAGGGGAGAGTGTAGATAATACTTTGTTTATTAAGAAAAATGAAACGAATTTGATTGTAGTTCAAATTTATGTTGATGATATAGCATTTGGTGCTACTAATGAAAGGTTATGTGAGAATTTTGCTAAGGAAATGCAAGGAAAATTTGAAATGAGCATGATAGGAGAACTAAAGTTTTTCCTTTGTCTATAAATCAAATAATGTGAGGATGGAATATTCATCAACCAAGAAAAGTATACCAAAGAAATGCTAAAGAAATTTGGTGTGATTAATATGAAATCAATTGAAACTCTTACGAGCCCTTCCACAAAGCTTGACAAAGATTATAAAGGGAAAAATTTGGATCAAAAGCTTTATAAAGGTATGATTGGTTCACTACTTTATCTAACTGCAAGTAGACTTGATATCTTGTTTAGTGTTTGACTATATGCAAGATTCCAATCATGTTTGAAGAAATCACATTTGACGGTAGTGAAAAGGATTTTTAGATATCTCTTGGATACTTAAAGCTTAGCTTTATGGTATCCAAAAGGTTCAGATTTTAATCTTTTTGGCTATTTCGATGCTAATTTTGATGGTAGCAAAACTAATTGAAAAAACACTATTAGTACTTGTCAATTCCTTGAAAACATGTTTGTGCCTTGGTCTTGCAAGAAACAAAATTATGTTGCTCTATCAACTGCTGAAGCTGAGAATATATCACTAGGTAGTTGTTGTGAACAAATATTATGAATTAGGTAGCAATTAAATGATTTTGGAATGGCTATGCATAAAGTTCCCATTTATTGTGATAATATGAGTGCCATAAATATCTCTGAAAATTTTGTTCAACACTTTAGAACAAAACCCATAGAAATTAGACATCATTATATTAAAGATCATGTGCTTAAGGTAGATATTGAAATAGATTTTGTAGACACCTTGTATTAATTGGTTGACATTTTCACAAAACCATTGAGTGAAGAACATTTTTGTAGAATAAGGAGAGATCTAGGAATGATCAATGCTAATGAAGTTTAAATTGTATTGAAATAATCATGTTTTTGATGATATATGGCATAATGATTGTGTTCATTCCTTGATGTAATCAATTCAGAAGTGTAATGATTGTGTTCAAATTGGGATGTTAAAAAGGAAATAAGACTCACATTAATCAATTAAGTCTTCCTTTAATCAATTAGAACATCTTTATCTTAAGTTAGCTAAGCTAAGTCAGTGAACTTTTAATCAGCTAAAGGTGTGCTTAATCAATTAATGAAAAGTCAGACACTTTGAAAAACTTTAAGTTAGAGATATAGTAATCGGTTAAGACTTAGGCTAATCGATTAAAACACCCTTGTTAGTGAAATAATTGTCGAGCGGGAAAATTTTCAAATAAAAAAAACTGAGCATGTGGTACGGGAAACCATCCACTCAAAACGTGGGTAACCAGTTAATGACCCATTCTTAAAAGACCTTCAAACTATTAAGAAAACTGTTTCCTAGAAAATCAAGACCCAAGAACTTCTAGATTTTTCACTCTCCCTTTTCCTCCAAAACCCGATAAACCTTAAGTAAAGAAATCCCCATTAGTGAATACATCTCTCACACATAAGTTGGCTAAAAAAGGAAAGGGAAAAGAGAACGCGATGATCCTCAATCTTTTCGTCTTCCCTCTCAATCCCTTCTATGGTTCTGAGTTCTCACCCTTTGCCACCTTGGAAGAGTGAAGCCTCACCCCCCTCTAATGATGACAAAAGGGGAAGAAGTAAAAAAAAGAAAAATAAAAAAATGTTAGGGTTGAGGTACCAGACTGTCACGACCCAATTCCCGGGCCATGACCGGCGCAAGGACCCAATGAGCATAGCTCACTAAGCCCAAGCAAGCCTAATTTCACTTTCTTTATTCCATACATGCTCGTGTGAGGCATCCACACGTAATGCACCCAGTGTGCATACAATGCCAACTAACAGTGACATATCCAGTCACACATACACACACACCCTTTCCGGGTGTGGACACAGCCAATTCACAATGACATTATTAATCACAGTATACATGCACTATTCCAGTCATGTATTTGGAAACTTACATTGCTTACACATTTACATTCATACCAGTCAAATATAAACTCTGACAATGTACATTACATGTACATATCCATCATACAAAAACCCATGACTTCCAGCGGAGACATGTACAATAAAAACGGCCACTACTGAATGCCAGACACCTACCAGGAGATAGACTACTGTGATCCCGCGATCTAGGAATCTACAATCTCCTGATCTGAAAACATGAATTTTTGAAAACGGTGAGTATAAAACTCAGTGAGCAAACATTAGATAGGAACAAGCCATAATACTAGGAAGGGTTAAAAATATGATGCATACATTTGAAACACATTCATTTTTATCCAATTTATTATCAAACCCTTCCCCTCACTTCAATTTAATTTATAATGAAGGAATAATCAATTTCATACATACGCACACAAATAAATACAACATTCCATTGTCTCACCTGCTGAAGATATCGTGTGCACCATGTGCACTCACCAGCTCATGTGCACTCACCAGCTCATGTGCATCCCCCCACATCGTGCACATAGCTGGAGTGGTCCTGTGCACCATGTGCACTCACCAGCTCATGTGCATCCCCCCCACATCGTGCACATAGCTGGAGTCATCATCATGTGCACCATGTGCACTCACCAACTCATGTGCATTCCCCCACATCGTGCACATAGCTGGAGCTACAGTGTGCATCCCCCCACATCGTGCACCAACCACATTTTCCACATCCAATCTCACCGACATGAGCATTTCCCCACATCACACACATGGACATTTACATATATACATCAACAATATCAAATGTCCATACATCACACATATTCACACATATGTGACAACAGGTTATAAGAACACATAATTTCATGCACACCACATAATTCCATCACGTAAAATCATTTTTATCAGGGGCTTGTTCCCGACACACATTTTAAAAACTTTGAATAAATCATTTAATCATCTATTTCAATGCAATGTGCATTCCCCAAATAATTTGAAATGCAAGTTCACTCACCGTCTCACAAATCCGGATTTCGGATGCTCTCGGATTAAAAATCCTCAATCACGATTCCCTTGCCTTTTCCGGACTTCTCACCACCTTAACACAGAATAAAATTAAGAAATTACTATGATGCCCCCAAACTAATACAGATTAATTTAAATTGCTAACGTATGATACGCAAAAGCAAAAATGCGTCCGATTATCGCTTTAACGCGGCATTGCCTAATTTCGACCGATTACCCGATTAATCGGTTATTATGTCCAATTTGATTCCGAATTGGCTCATTCTTTTTCTAATACTTTAATTCACCACAAATCATTCAATTAATGCCAATTTCAGCATTCACCATTTTCCATTTCTTTATGGAAAAATTCGGCCAATACAGTGCATTAGCACTGAAAATATTCCTACTAAATTTTTCACTTGCATTTGTCATTTTCTAATTTCCTTCATTTCAAATGAAATCATTTTATTTGAAATGAAACAATTTCTTCATGGTTTCTCTACACCTTAGGTTCGGTCAATGAAGAACAACCATGAGATTCAATTTCTTTCTTCCATTTTTGTCCATAATCATGCTTAACTACCTCTAAACACTAACATAGTTTAAATTCAATCCAATCCAACATCAAATCCATACTCATACCCATTTTTCAGAATTCATTCCATCGTGATATCTCCATATTTAACCATAGAATTTAAGAACAAAAGTATAGATATGGTAAATCACAAGCCAAAGTAAAGATTTATTACCTTTTTCAAGTGATTTCTTTTGAAAATCACACTTTTCCTTAAATTTCCACCTAGGTTTTGTGTTTTTCTCCTTTGTTCTTCTTTTCTACCCTTCAATTCTGGTGTGAGCCGAATATAGAGGGAGAAATGAGGGTTAAAGGCTGATTTTTATGGCTTAAATAATAAAATATAAAAGCTTGCCACGTGTCATCACGCCATTGGCCCATTTTCTTTACTTTTTGACTTTTTCTTCCATTTATTCTCCACCACTTGATTAATCAAGTCAACATCTGATCCAAGGTTGATCATGGCTGGAAATAATGGTTCTGGTGATGAAAAATTACGGTTTTACCCCCGGGATGGCAAAATTATAATTTTACCCCTATACTCCGAAATGTACCGAAATTTCATTATTTTCACTGTCCAACCTCAAATAACACTAATATAAATCAATATTACCCAATTGGGGCAAAATCCTTTCAAAAAAATTCCCGTTTAGTACTCCGGTGGTAAAATTACCATTTTACCCTTGTGCTCCAATAACACCGAAAATCACCATTTTACACTGCTAAACATCATTTTATACTCCAAAAATCATAACTATATTTTATATAATTGTTTTTGGTCCAATGTGATCAAATCTTGGTTAAAAATCTCCATAAATCAACAAATGAGAAAATGACCGTTTTGTCCTTAACCGGTCACTTTTCCCCGATTGACTCCAGACTGGACCTTGAACTCCAAATCACTATTCTGAGCTGTTCTGTGGGTCTCAGAATTTTGAAATTCTTCTTAGAATTTCTATTAAACTAGTTTGAAACTCGATTTAACTTAATCATACCATTAGGTACAATACCAGCTTTCTAACAACTTAGACAGGGTCTCACACTCTCCCCCACTAATAGAAATTCGGTCCCCGAATTTAAATCCAAAGAAGAGTGGCTTACCTTTACATATCGAAGAGGTGTGGATACTTCGTCCGCATTTCCTCCTCAGCTTCCCACGTCACCTCTTCACTGGTGTGATTTTGCCACAACACTTTCACTGAAGCCACATCCTTTGATCGGAGCCTTTTGACTTGTCTGTCCAGAATAGCTACTGGTTGCTCCTTATAAGTCAAATCATCTTGTATCTGAACGGTTTCATACCTTATCACATGAGAAGGATCTGGATTATACTTCCTCAACATAGACACATGGAACACAGGGTGAATACTCGAAAGGTCTGGTGGTAATGCCAATCGATATGCCACTGCTCCGACCCTCTCTAAGATCTCAAAGGGTCCTATGTACCGAGGGCTTAACTTCCCTTTCTTACCAAACCTCATTACCCCTTTGGTTGGCGAGACTTTTAGAAACACATGGTCTCCCACCTGAAACTCCAAATCCCTGCGTCGGTTATCAGCATAAGACTTTTGCCTACTCTGGGCTGTAAGCATTCGTTGACGAATCATACGGATTTTATCAGTGGTGTCCTGCACCAACTCAGGCCCCAACAGTTTCCTCTCACCCACCTCTAGCCATCCAATGGGCGATCTGCACCTCCTTCCATACAGTGCTTCAAATGGTGCCATTTGGATGCTAGTTTGGAAACTATTATTGTAAGCAAACTCCACTAAAGGTAAATACCGACCCCATTTGACTCCAAGGTCTATTACGCATGCCCTCAACATGTCTTCCAAAGTCTGGATGGTTCGTTCAGACTGTTCGTCAGTCTGGGGATGGAAAGCTGTACTAAAGTTCAACTTAGTGCCCAATGCTTCCTACAACTTTTCCCAGAATCTACTAGTAAACTGTGTCCCTCTATCCGACACTATAGAAACAGGAATGCCATGCAACCGTATTATCTCATCTACATAAAGCTGGGCATACTGAGCAGCCCCATAAGTGATCTTGACTGGAAGAAAATGAGCTGACTTCGTCAACCGGTCTATTATGACCCAAATCGAGTCATAACCCCCACTAGTTCGAGGCAAACCTATCACAAAGTCCATGGCAATATGCTCCCACTTCCATTCGGGAACTGGTAATGGCTGTAGTAATCCTGCAGGCCTTTGGTGTTCTGCTTTAACCTGTTGACACACTAAGCACTTGGAGACAAACTCAGCCACATCTCTCTTAAGTCCTTCCCACCAGTACACTTCCTTTAAATCTTGATACATCTTTGTAACACCTGGATGTATCACATAGGCTGCCATGTGAGCCTCCTCCAATATCTCTCTCCTCAACCCATCGATATCTGGTACATAGAGTCTGGTTCCATATCTCAACACTCCATTTGTGCCTCTAGTAAACATCTTCTCCTTCTTTCCCTGAGGATCCTCTAAGACCGTAGTTACGAACTCATCTTTACCTTGTGCCTCTTTAATTCGGTCTATTAGGATAGGCCTCACTCTGAAATGAGCTAGTAGTGCATCAGCCTCAGAAACCTCCAAATGCACATCCATGTCTCCCAAGCTATGCATCTCCCTAACCAATAATCTTCTGTCTGTGGAGATATGTGCTAGGCTACCCATCGACTTTCGGCTCAGGGCATCCGCCACCACATTAGCTTTACCGGGATGGTAAAGAATGGTACAATCATAATCCTTCAGCAACTCCATCCACCTGCGTTGCCGCAAATTCAAATCCCTCTGCTGAAATATATATTTCAAACTTTTGTGGTCCGTATATATCTCACAAGTCTCACTGTACAAATAATGTCTCCAGATCTTTAAAGCAAATACAATCGCTGCCATCTCCAGATCATGGGCGGGGTAATTCTGTTCATGCCTTTTAAGTTGTCTTGATGCATATGCAATCACCTTTCCGTGTTGCATTAACACGCATCCTAGACCAACCAACGAGGCATCACAATATACTGTATAACCCCCTGTGCCCTGTGGTAGGCTCAACACTGGAGCTATGGTGAGACATGTCTTAAACTTCTCAAAGCTATCTTCACAAGTATTTGACCACACAAACTTTGTATCCTTTCGTGTCAACTTGGTTAGAGGGGCAGCTATTCTGGAGAAATCCTTAACAAAGCGACGATAGTAACCCACCAACCCTAAAAAGCTTCTAATCTCCGTAACCGAGGTTGGCCTTGGCCATTTCTCCACCGCTTCGACTTTCTTTGGATCCACTTGTACCCCATCCTTAGATACCACATGTCCCAAGAATGCAACACTTTCAAGCCAAAACTCACATTTGGAGAACTTGGCATACAATCGATGTTCTCTCAAAATCTGGAGCACTATCTTAAGATGCTGCTCATGCTCCTCTCGACTCCTCGAGTAGATCAGGATATCATCAATGAACACCACTACAAACTTGTCCAGGTAGGGTTTGAACACTCGGTTCATCAAATCCATAAAGGCTGCAGGGGCATTGGTAAGTCCAAACGACATTACCAAGAACTCATAATGACCATACCTGGTCCGAAATGCTGTCTTTGGCACATCCTCATCCCGGATTCTCAATTGATGATACCCAGATCGCAGATCTATTTTAGAAAAACACTATGCCCCTTGTAACTGATCAAACAAGTCATCTATTCTTGGGAGTGAGTACTTATTCTTCACCGTTACCTTATTAAGCTGTCGGTAGTCAATGCATAATCTAAGTGACCCATCTTTCTTCTTTACGAACAACACCGGTGCTCCCCATGGTGACACACTGGGACGAATGAACCCTTTGTCTAACAGGTCCTCCAACTGATCCTTGAGCTCCTTGAGCTCTACCGGTGCCATCCGATATGGAGGTATAGATATAGGTCTAGTATCAGGAATCAAGTCTATGCAAAACTCAATCTCTCGCTCCGGAGGTAATCCTGGTAATTCCTCAGGAAATACATCCACAAACTCATTCACTACTGACACTTGACTTATATCTCCGACCTCTGCTTGGTTATCCCTCACCACCGCTAGGTAACCTTGACAGCCCTGCCTCAATAACCTCCTGGCAGACATGGCGGATATCAAGTTGGTCGAAACATTACTTTTATCCCCTTGGATGCTAAATGATGGCTCATCCGGGAAATCAAATCTAATTATCTTATGGTAGCAGTCTACACTGGCATGACAAGGTGACAGCCAGTCCATTCCCAATATCACATCAAAATCCAAGGTGTCTAACACCACTAAATTCACTATGGTGTTCTTATCCTTGATTCGCATTATGCAAGACTGATATTCCCACTCAGCCACGAATGCCTCATTCAGAGGAGTAAATACCACTAATTGTTCTTCTCTCCTAACACAGTCTTTACCCAATCGAAATGCAAAGCATGGAGAGATAAAAGAATGAGTCGATCCAGGATCAAACAATACTCTAGCATCCATATCACAAATGGAAAGAGTACCTGAAACTACTGCATTGGATGTCTGGGCATCCTGATGAGTTAAGGCATATACCCTTGCCTGGCCTCTTCCTGCAGAACTTTGTTGTCCAGATCCCGCTGGTCTACCCCGAAGAAGAAGTACCAGCACCTCTACCTCTCGTCTCGCTAACCCCCTGGCCAGTTGAGACAGCTATCGAATGAGCAGACAAAGCTGGTCGAGTAGAACCGCGAACCGAACCTTACGGTTGTTGAGCTGTCGGGCAGTTTCTCCATATGTGTCCAGGCTGGCCACAGTTAAAACAAGTCCTTACAGGACGATAACATTGTCCTCTGTGTGATCTCCCACAATTATCACAGGGCGGAATAGGTTGACTACTCTGCTTGGAATCCTGCGGCTGTCTCCTTCCGCTAAAAGTGTTCTGCCCCGATCCGACGCTGGCACTCATTACATCACCTCCCCGTTAAGGAAACCTCGATCCCCTCTGTGGTCCTTGATGGCTAGAGAATGAACTTCTGCCACCGAAATCTCTGCGGCCTTTATAACCCTCTGTTTTGGCCCTTTTTGCTACATCTCTTGCGGCCCTACTCTCGCTGGTCCTCATCTCAATCCTTTGAGCACAGTCTACTGCCGCCGAGTATGTATGGAAATCTCGGGAAGCCACAGCCTTAAATAATGGTTCCACCAGTCCATCCACAAACCTTTGGACTTTCATCTTCTCGGTGGAAACCAGATATGGTGCATATCGAGACAGCTGTGTAAACTTGATGTCATACTCCGACACCGTCATGCCTGAAGTCTGCACCAATGCCTCGAACTCTCTAGCTCTGGCACTTCGCACACTGTGCGATAAAAATCGATCCAGGAAGGCTGTACTGAATTCATTCTAGCTCAACGGTGCAGCACTTGTCGGCCTACCCCTTCGCAAAGAGTCGTACCATTCCTGTGCTACATCTTCCAGCTGAAAAGCTACTAGCTCCACTGATCTGGAACTAGAGCATCCCATAGCGTTACAAATCTTCTCCATCTTGTTCAAGAAAACCTGGGGTTTCTCCGATGCATCTGACCCCGTAAATGATGGAGGCTTGAGTTTCAGGAAGTCAGTGAGTGAAACCTCTACCTGACCTCTGTCACCCTCAGGAGGTTGGCGGTCTGTCTGGCCTTGGGAACTAGGGGACTCTAGCTCCACATGCCTCCCCTCCATTACTTTCTGCATATCCTCCATTCGGGCTGCCATCATCTCTACAACCCGACTAACTCCCTGCAGACCCGTCGCCAAATCCTCAACAGTAACGCCTCTAGTAGGTGGCCTATCCGCCTCATCTACAGGCTGTCCATCCACTCTCCCACTCTCGGGGGTATCTGCCCTCACTCGCCTAGTGACCCTACCACGTCTACCTCGACCTCTGCGGGTGGGTGCCCGTGGCCTATCGGTCATCTCAATGGGAACATCCTGCTCCCCTACTCGTCTCGAGGTGGCCCGTGTCTTAGGTGGCATTCTTACCTAGACAAGAGCAACACCAATTAATAAACACAATTACAAACAAGGTGGTTTCTAACATTGGGAATTTATGCGGTTTCTCAATTATGAAATGTGCCGCGGCTCACAGTTCATAATTAATGATCCCACATAAAGACCCGACTCTCCGCTGGACTCGACCATAACACCCTAGGACCTAACAACCTAGGGCTCTGATACCAACATTGTCACGACCCAATTCCCGGGCCATGACTGGCGCAAGGACCCAATGAGCATAGCTCACTAAGCCCAAGCAAGCCTAATTTCACTTTCTTTATTCCATACATGCTCGTGTGAGGCATCCACACGTAATGCACCCAATGTGCATACAATGCCAACTAACAGTGACATATCCAGTCACACATACACACACACCCTTTCCGGGTGTGGACACAGCCAATTCACAATGACATTATTAATCACAGTATACATGCACTATTCCAGTCATGTATTTGGAAACTTACATTGCTTACACATTTACATTCATACCAGTCAAATATAAACTCTGACAATGTACATTACATGTACATATCCATCATACAAAAACCCATGACTTCCATCGGAGACATGTACAATAAAAATGGCCACTACTGAATGCCAGACACCTACTAGGAGATGGACTACTGTGATCCCGCGATCTAGGAATCTACAATCTCCTGATCTGAAAACATGAATTTTTGAAAACGGTGAGTATAAAACTCAGTGAGCAAACATTAGATAGGAACAAGCCATAATACTAGGAAGGGTTAAAAATATGATGCATACATTTGAAACACATTCATTTTTATCCAATTTATTATCAAACCCTTCCCCTCACTTCAATTTAATTTATAATGAAGGAATAATCAATTTCATACATACGCACACAAATAAATACAACATTCCATTGTCTCACCTGCTGAAGATATCGTGTGCACCATGTGCACTCACCAGCTCATGTGCACTCACCAGCTCATGTGCATCCCCCCACATCGTGCACATAGCTGGAGTGGTCCTGTGCACCATGTGCACTCACCAGCTCATGTGCATCCCCCCCACATCGTGCACATAGCTGGAGTCATCATCATGTGCACCATGTGCACTCACCAACTCATGTGCATTCCCCCACATCGTGCACATAGCTGGAGCTACAGTGTGCATCCCCCCACATCGTGCACCAACCACATTTTCCACATCCAATCTCACCGACATGAGCATTTCCCCACATCACACACATGTACATTTACATATATACATCAACAATATCAAATGTCCATACATCACACATATTCACACATATGTGACAACAGGTTATAAGAACACATAATTTCATGCATACCACATAATTCCATAACGTAAAATCATTTTATCAGGGGCTTGTTCCCGGCACACATTTTAAAAACTTTGAATAAATCATTTAATCATCTATTTCAATACAATGTGCATTCCCCAAATAATTTGAAATGCAAGTTCACTCACCGTCTCACAAATCCGGATTTCGGATGCTCTCGGATTAAAAATCCTCAATCACGATTCCCTTGCCTTTTTCGGACTTCTCACCACCTTAACACAGAATAAAATTAAGAAATTACTATGATGCCCCCAAACTAATACAGATTAATTTAAATTGCTAACGTATGATACGCAAAGGCAAAAATGCGTCCGATTATCGCTTTAACGCGACATTGCCTAATTTCGACCGATTACCCGATTAATCGGCTATTATGTCCAATTTGATTCCGAATTGGCCCATTCTTTTTCTAATACTTTAATTCACCACAAATCATTCAATTAATGTCAATTTCAGCATTCACCATTTTCCATTTCTTTATGGAAAAATTCGGCCAATACAGTGCATTAGCACTGAAAATTTTCCTACTACATTTTTCACTTGCATTTGTCATTTTCTAATTTCCTTCATTTCAAATGAAATCATTTTATTTGAAATGAAACAATTTCTTCATGGTTTCTCTACACCCTAGGTTCGGTCAATGAAGAACAACCATGAGATTCAATTTCTTTCTTCCATTTTTGTCCATAATCATGCTTAACTACCTCTAAACACTAACATAGTTTAAATTCAATCCAATCCAACATCAAATCCATACTCATACCCATTTTTCAGAATTCATTCCATCGTGATATCTCCATATTTAACCATAGAATTTAAGAACAAAAGTATAGATATGGTAAATCACAAGCCAAAGTAAAGATTTATTACCTTTTTCAAGTGATTTCCTTTGAAAATCACACTTTTCCTTAAATTTCCACCTAGGTTTTGTGTTTTTCTCCTTTGTTCTTCTTTTCTACCCTTCAATTCTGGTGTGAGCCGAATATAGAGAGAGAAATAAGGGTTAAAGGCTGATTTTTATGGCTTAAATAATAAAATATAAAAGCTTGCCACGTGTCATCACGCCATTGGCCCATTTTCTTTACTTTTTGACTTTTTCTTCCATTTATTCTCCACCACTTGATTAATCAAGTCAACATCTGATCCAAGGTTGATCATGGCTGGAAATAATGGTTCTGGTGATGGAAAATTACGGTTTTACCCCCGGGATGGCAAAATTACAATTTTACCCCTATACTCCGAAATGTACCGGAATTTCATTATTTTCACTGTCCAACCTCAAATAACACTAATATAAATCAATATTACCCAATTGGGGCAAAATCCTTTCAAAAAAATTCTCGTTTAGTACTCCGGTGGTAAAATTACCATTTTACCCTTGTGTTCCAATAACACTGAAAATCACCATTTTACACTGCTAAACATCATTTTATACTCCAAAAATCGTAACTATATTTCATATAATTATTTTTGGTCCAATGTGATCAAATCTTGGTTAAAAATCTCCATAAATCAACAAATGAGAAAATGACCGTTTTGTCCTTAACCGGTCAATTTTTCTCGATTGACTCCAGACTGGACCTTGAACTCCAAATCACTATTCTGAGCTGTTCTGTGGGTCTCAGAATTTTGAAATTCCTCTTAGAATTTCTATTAAACTAGTTTGAAACTCGATTTAACTTAATCGTACCATTAGGTACAATACCGACTTTCTAACAACTTAGACAGGGTCTCACACAGACAGCTAGGGAAAAATTCAAGGAAAACAAAAAAAAAATCATTAGGGTAGAGGTATTAGGTATCTAGGGGAGAAGGAAACCAAAAACCAGTCTAGGGGTAGTTTTGAAACAAATTTTGTCAAATTTGTGGATGATTGCTATTTATGCCATGATGGCATTCAAACACTGATATTTAATTTTTATTGCTGTGTTTAACTGTAACACCCCGTACCTTTGTTGGACATAAATAAGATTTTATTGATCAAGTAAGTGATCATTTAATACGAATTGGCGTGCTAAGAAACACTTAAGAATAAATTATTTCGCACACGCATAAGTAGTAATTAAATAATAATATTTTAGTCAGAGATGAATTAGCGAGCTCAAGGATGATCCGAAGGTAAACCGAGACATAATAATGTGTTTCGGGACCAAAGTAGGCGAGTGAAAATTTTTAGAATAAAATAATATTACAATATTAATATTTTATATATTGTCAGAAATTAGTCATGAAAAAGGAAATATGACTAATTTAAATGGGGGAGAAGAAATAAAGAATAATTTTGAAAGAAAACAGCGAAAAACGTACAACGTGATTTTATCAAGTAAACGCGGTGAGAGAGTATTTAAATATTAAAATGATACCGCGTTGAATTGTGATTTCAATATTTTGGTTATACATGTGTAAGAGAAGAAAAATAGGTGAAAATTATAATTTTTACATGTGTTGAAATGATTAATTTTAAAGTAGGAAAATTTAATGGAGGTATGTTGAATAAAATGAAATTAAGGTATAATATGTAAATTTTATTAGTTTGAATAAATAAAAATAAAATGAAAGTAAAATAGGTGAAGAAATAATAAAGAAAGGTGGTGGAAAAGTCAAAAAAATATTTGTTTATATACATGAGACAAGAAAAGAAATGAAATGTTGAAAAGTCAAAATAATTTTTAGTATGAATGAATAAAGAAAGAAGACAAAGGAAAGAATGGACAAAGAAATAAAGGAAGGAAAGAAATGAAAAGAAAAGATAAAGTGGTAAGGGTCGGCTAAGTAAATAAGGCATGAAAAACAAAAAAAAATAAAAGACCAAGGAAGAGTCTAGAAAAGAGAAGGAGAAGTCGGTCAAAGTTGAAAAAAATAAGAAAAAGAATAAAGGAACAAAGAGATAGAAGAGAAAGGAGAAAAGATAAAGAGAGAAAATAAGAAAAGAAAAATCGTGAGGAAGAGAAGAGAGGGAGGACGGACACAAGGAAGAAGAGAAAGAAGGGAAAAACCGTGAAGGAGGGGGAGGAAGGAAGGTTGAAATTCAACTACTTTGAGAGGCATGAAGAAGTCGAATTTCTGCAAGTTTTCAGAAGAGAGAAAGAGCTGATTTTTTAAGGTAAATTACTATCCAAACTTTTGAGTTTTCTAGCTAGAAATTGGTGATTTTTATGGCTGATTTTTGGAGTTAAAAATCTACTGAAAATTGAGTTGTTGTGCTGCCAATTTAGTGTAGAAAAATGGAGTAGAAAAGTGCAAAATTTTTGGGCTATTATTGTTGAAAATTTTGGGTGAAATGGGCAGTTTTTAGCTGCTGATTTTGAAGATTGAAAAAGGCAGAAAAGTGCTGCCACGGTGAGTGAAAAAGGAGGAGGAAATGGAAGGGTTGCCACCACTGGCGGTGGAGGAGGAACGGAGGAGCTGACCGGTGGAGAACGGGCTGCCACGGTGATGAGGAAGCCACGGGTTGGAGGAGAAAGGAGGAAGAAGAAAAAAAAAAGAAAAGAAAAAGAAAGGAGAAAAAGAAAGAAAATTGAAAATTGAAAATGGATGATAGGAAAAATAAAATGGGCATGGCCCAATGGTAATTAGATGGGCAAGGCCCAATAGAAAAATAAAATTTGGGCAAGGCCTAATGAAGAATTAAAATTGGGCAGGGTCCAATGGAAAGATTTAAATGGGCTTAGCCCAATGTGAGGAAATGAAGAGAAGCCTATGGAGAGGGGCCCCAAAAGGAAATAAAGAATTAGACAAGGTCCAAATGGTAAGTGAATTATATATTTAAAGATTTATGGGTAATTAATATTATGCATATTTTAAATGAAAAATATGCAAGTTACTTGAGGTATTTTAATTAAATTACTATCCATGCAAATGTATAATTAAATATATAGGATTTAAATTTTATGTTACTAGGAACGTTTGTTGAGGAGGCGAGGTAGTGTGATAAGGGATCGAGAATAGGAGTATTACGAACTCTTAGTGCTGTGAGTAAACTTATTATCGTCTTAATTATCTAGAGTAGGTTTTATTAAATTTAATGATTTTATGAAAAATCATTTTATTAGGTGAATTGTTGATTTTACGAGAAAATTATGAAATTTATAAAATAAATTAGGTTTATGAAATAAATAGAATTTTTATAAATTAATTTGAAAATTTAACAATTGGTTTTGAAATTAGAGTAATTGGAGACTTCATGATTGTGTTATAAATTCTGTTTTAAATTATATGGCTTATTGCAGCATGTGAGCATGAATTGTTAAACTGGTTTGTATTGAAATTATTTATACTGTGTATTCAACCTTGAGAGGCTAGATTGTGATAAATTGCCATATCATGCTAGTTAGGATTTTATAAATAAGGTGGTAGATAAAATAATTCATAATCCCTATAGTGGAGGTTCTGTGGGCCAGCCTAAGAGAGGGGGCACAGAATAAGATTTACCTTACCTCAATCGGAAAGCTATGTGAAGGGCATCTCCAGACGTAAAATTTAAGTGCACTTCACGTGGACCATCGCGTGAGAGTGAGACTCAACCAACGCCAAGGAATGGCTAGATACTATTTTTAATACAAAAATATGTTCATGTGTATACTGCACTGAATAGCCTTGGCGGTATCGGTTAGATGCCTCGGTCGGGGTATCCCCGAGAAGGATTTTGGCAGGAGCCAAGTTAAGATTTTGAAAAATTCATAAGCCATATTATTTATTTGAACATAAGCCATAGTAATTATTCGAGTAAAATAATTCTATTTTATTCAGTTAAAATAAGTTAAGATTAGGTGAATTGTGAGTAAAATGAGTTAAGGTCATAAGACAGTTTAGATGGTATATGTTTACTCATTAGGACTATGCAATCTCACACCTCTTCTTATCCATTTTTCAAGCTCAAGATAGTACGCAGATAGCTGACACTGTCGAGAAGTACATTTGGAGTTATGACCTTAGAGATCAAAGGTTTATTTTCTAGCATTTTATTCCTAGTCGCTCCGCAGGTCTGTTAGAGGTCAGGTCGTAGTGCTGTATTTATTAAGTTATAAACATATTCTAAATTTTATATAAGCACTAATTTGGAGATTATAGACTTTTAGAGCATTTTAAATGCGAATAAAATGTAAAAAGTTTGTATTGATCTTTATATTTATGATTTAATTTAGAATATGGAAATATCAATATCATGTGGTGATTGAATGTAGTGGAACAACGAATAATTTTAGAAAGGCTTGTTCGGGACTTGGCGAGATCTCTCGGAGGTCTCGAACGCTGGCATCGATCGAGGAGAGGTCGTTGCATTAACATTTGATGCTATGTTCATGGTTATGTTTAACATTTGCTATTATATCTATGTGTGAAAAATAAATGCTGGTATATGACTGCTAACAATGACATTATTTGTGAAATTATGTTGCTTATAATGCGTTGATGAGAACCTTATGCTGATGCTCTAATAATTTGGAATGTATGCTGACAGCTAAGGATCATTATGATGTTGTGAATGCATTGTGTTTAAGAATGAGTATGAATACTATGTGCAACATACCAGATGAATGATGAATGATGTAGACAAAATCCGATAAAATGTGTTATTGACATGCTTTGCAAAAGTCTGATAAAAATCTGTCAAACTTTTTTCTATTGCAAATAACTTTAAATGTTCTGTATATATATACTTTGAATGCATAATGTTATTTTCTGCATTACATGAATAAAATGTAGGCTAAAACAATAAGAAATATGCCCAAATTAAGAGGGAGCACACACTTAGGGGGAGCAATCCTCATTATGTGCAAAACTGGAAAATGAATCAAAAGGCACTATGCAGATTAACCAAGGAATGTTTTGTCATCATCAAAAAGGGGGAGATTGTTGACTCCATTAGTTTTTGGATAATAACATTCTCATTTCATTTGTGTCTAATATTTCTACCTAAGTGTGCAGGACAATGATTTATAGGCAAATAATAAAGAAATCATTCGAATGTGTGTGTCACGACCCGGAACTCCCATCGAGCCTGTGACAACCGCCGTGATGTCCTGATAGACATTCCTACCCCGAATGCAGATTGAAACCTCGCAAGGCTTTTATATCAGTTTTCTCACCTTCCTTGTGAGCAACAGTTGCCGAATATCATGTTTTAAAGGATTATAAGTCATTTCCAAACCAAAACAATCATAAAATAATTTCCATCCCACAAGGGCATTTTGGTTATTTTTTTCAAAAATTCTGAAATCAACTAAAAACATGGTATATAAGTGAAAAATATATATTCCGTAATAAAAAATATGTTTTGCTATCTGAAACATTCATTTTAAGTGAAATTGTAGCTATTAGAATGTAATAAAAATATTTAATAAAATATTTTATTTTTTTATAAAACAATATTTATAGAGTTATCCGTAAATAATTTTTGTAGCGTAAAAGCAAAATAAATTTATATATGCAGTAATACAGATAACTAGAGTATGTAATTTAAATTACAATGACAACTGGGTCCCGTAAATGACCAAAAGTAATGAAGGCTGTGAACCTACTATTTTTGAGGATGCAAGTCCAACTATAGCCCTCGACGAAATCAACTATCTACAGTCTATCCTGAGCCTGAAATGGGCGGAAAGGAGTGTGGTGAGATTTTATAATCCCAGTGAGGAAACAAATATCATCTAAAATATCTAAAGTTGAGTAAATGGAGACAGTTAAAATATATTAGCATAAAATGATTCATAGCATTTCGAACTCATTTCAATAAGATAAAATAGATTCATTTCACCCAAATAAACAACGAGGCTTATGATTTCCTAAAAAGCTTGGCTCGTGCTAGAAACCATTCTCATACTCAGTTCTCAAGGATAGCTTTGCCTGGGGCTATCCCAACTGAGTCCGCCAAGACTGTTAAAAATCTCATATACATGTAAAACATATTTTTACGTTTGAAAACACAACCGTTCCTTGGCGTTGGCTAAGTTCACTCTCATGTGGTGGTTCAGCATGAAGTGAACTCTAAAGCTTTACCTTAGGAGTTACCATACTCACCTCTCCAATCGAGGTAAGAATATAATGGGGTTTACCGAGCCCCTCTAAATAGGTTGGTCCACGGAAACCCATCTACTGCAGTAGTTAATCATATAATCCACTATATCAATAAAAGTTTAGCAGCATGACATGGCTAATATTAATATGTTTGGGTCCCTATCACTTGACTTACTGGACATACTCAAACAAGTCTCCTGCATGACCTTCTTGCCAAGCTTTGAAGCCTAGACCTTTTGCTCAAAACAAAATAGTGCACCAATTCAATAAAAGTTTAGCAGCATGATGTGGCTAATATTAATATGTCTAGGTCCCCATCACTTGACTTACTGGACATACTCGCACAGGTCTCCTGCAAGACCTTCTCGCCAAGCTTCGAACCTCAGACCTTTTGCTCAAAACAAAACAGCGCACCAATTCAATAAAAGTTTAGCAGCATGACGTGACTAATATTAATATGTCTAGGTCCCCATCACTTGACTTACTGGACATACTTACACAGGTCTCCTACAAGACCTTCTTGCCAAGCTTCGAACCCCAGACCTTTTGTTTTTCCCCCGAAGGGAACGCCTTTAACCATTTTAAATCTGGCCACTAATGCCAATATTGCCATAAGCCATTCAATTCAAATCATAATTTACAACACAACAAGTAGTCTCCAATTACTCCATTTTCAAAGCCAACATTCAATTTCAAGACAATTTAATAAATCATTTCATTTAATCACATTTTGTTTATAAAACAAAATGATTTACCATTTAAACACATTTTTCATAAAATCACAAAAACACATTAAAATTTACTTTAGATAATCAAGATGATAATAAGGTTACTCACTATATCAAGAGTTCAGAATACTCCTATTCTTGGTCTTCTGACACAATGTCTTTACCCTTATTAGAGGACTCACCACCTTTAATCACTTATTTCCTTGAAATCCAATGATTTCCCCTTGAATTCTTCTTTCTAGGGTTTGTTCTCCCTTTTGTCCCTTTTGTTCTTGCTATGGTCGTGTCACGACCCGGAACTCCCCATCGAGCCTGTGACAACCGCCGTGAAGCCTCAACAAACATTTTTCACCCCGAATGCCGATCAAAACCTCGAAAGGCTCTCGTATCAGCTTCCGCACATTCCCAGTGAGCAACAGTTGTTAAATATCACATTTAAAAAAAAAATCAAAAGTTATTTTCTGTTCAAAAACGAAAATATATTGTCTCTTGGCTCACAAGGGCATTTCTCCTTGAAAACTCTGAAACCGAGTAAAAATATAGAAGACGAGTAGAAAACATATATTTTATAACTGAAAATAATTTTAGAAGTCTAAAATTTTTCATTTGAAGTAAAATTTTTACTATTTTAATATAATAAAAATATTCGATAAAATAATTTCTTTTCTTCTAAAATAATTTTTATAATGCTATTGATAATTAATTTTCGCAGCGTAAAAGATAAATATATTAATGCATACTATGATACAAATGACCAAAGTATGAAATTTAAATTACAGTGATACGTGGGCCCACAACTAACCAAAATGCATTGAAAGCTGGGAACCTACAACTTTTTTGGGAATGCAATCCAATTGCAGTCCTCGATGCAACCGGCTAACTACAGCTTATCCTGAGCTTGAAATGTGAATAGGAAGAGGGGTGAGATTATAAAATCCCAGTGAGTAAACAGACACCGTCTAAAGTATCTAAAGTTGAGTAAAGAGAAGATAATAAAATATTCAAATCCAATATATTTTTCACAGTATCAATACTCAGTTTACTCAAGTAATCCACGTGGCTTATGCACAATCTTTAAAACTTGGCTTATGCCAAAACCTGTACTCGAGGATACCTTGTACGGGGGCATCCGCTCGAGTCCACCAAGGTTGATAAAATTCATTATTTCTCAATACAGTCGTTCCTTGGCGTTGGTTGAGTCTCACTTCTACGAAGTGGTTAGGCGTGAAGTGAACTCAAATCCTACCTCAGGAGATACCCTACGCGCCTTTCTACCGAGGTAAGCACAATAATTAGATTTCTGTGCCCCTCTTATAGGCATAACCACGGAAAGCCCCATCACTGCAACGACCACAATTATCCCACCAATTAAATAAAAATTATCATAGCATAACATGGCCCACAATCCTTACCTTACCTATCAAGGCAAATCAAAGCAGTTCACGTATTTATCAAATCATAAAAATAGCCAGTCATGCCCACAATTTATCATAAGCCATACAATTCAAACAGTAATTTGCAAGACAAGTAAGCAGTCTCCCATTACTTTATTTTCGAAACCACTATTCAATTTTTTCAAAAAATTTATAAAATTATTTTATAAAATCATAATTTTTCTTAAAACACAACAATTTACTATTCAAACCCATTTTCTATAAATCACACGATTGCATAAAAACTACTCACAGTATTAGGAGTAGAAATACTCCTATTTCCAGTCCGCGGGTACAGTTCTTTACTCGTATCCAATGGCTCACCACCTATACATAATTTTTGACACATTTTCAATTATTCATGTCAAACCACAATAAATGATCTCAGGCTCTACATGATGCATGGAAATGAGATAAAAATGGTTCGCATAGTCATTTCATTACGGTGTTCGATCGGCTCGCCTACACACTATCTAAATTGCTAAAATCCTTAATTTAACTCCGATTTGACCCATTTCAATTTCTAATAGTCCAATTATATCCACAATACTCAATTACTGTAAATGTGGGTCAGTGTATCAATCCTAGACCACAAATTACGCTTTTACCCCTATTAAGTAAAATTTGTATCTTTGCACCAAAAATTTACAATTAATTTCTAACCTCACCAAACATCAATTATCACCAAAATAGCATGAAATATCATCAATTTCAGCATCAATTCTCCCCCTAGAAAATTCGACCTTAATGGGTTAAATGAAGAATATATTATGTTCTTGCCGATTTTCACACCATTTATCATTAACCGATTTAAACACTAACATTTTTAATTCTCTCACCATAATTCATCCTTGCTTAACCCATTTCACTTGAAATGAAATCATTTCATTCTCAACACACTCACTATGAAATTCAGCCTATGAAGAATTGTGGAGGAAATGAAATTTTTCTTAATGTTTTGCTTCCTAAACATGATTAATAAACTCTAAACATCAACATAGTTCAAAATCAAGCCATTTTCATAATCAAATCTCTTCCATACCCATTCGGTCAGACCTTAATTCCTCATGAAAACATGTCATTCATTTATGGAAATAAAGAAATAATGCATGGTTAAGCTAGGTTTCAAGAAAAATTAAAGAAATTTCAACTTACCTAGCTTGATTCTTTGATTTTTCTCACTTTTCCTTTGATTTTCCACCTAGGTTTTTGGTTTCTTCCTTTGTTCTTCCTTTCTTCTTGATGCTGGTTGCTTTGGCCGAATATGGTGAGAGAAAATGGGTTTTATTGGCTGATTTTTATGCCTTTTTATAAAGAAATAATAAAATATTAAAAGTATGCCACATGGCATTTTCTAATTGGCTCATTTTTTAAATATTTGACTTTTAATTCTTTAATTCTGCACCACAAAATTCTCATATTTATCCATTCCCACCACAAATAAAATCCACCAATCTAACAAGTGCTGGGGGTGAAAATTTACCGTTCTGCCCCCGGGGCGGTAAAATTACGATTTTGCCCCTATACTCCGAAAAGTATGGGAATTACATTATTTTCACTTTTCAACCTCAAATTACACTCCAATTGATCAATCTTAATCAAATGGGGTCAAAATCTTTTCTAAAAATTCTCATTTTGTCCTTTAGAGGCAAAATTACCGTTTTACCTTTGTGCTCCAAAAATACCGAGAATTAAAATTTTCATTGCAAAACCTCATATTATGCTTCAAATGATCATATTATACTTCAAATGATTAATCTTGGTCAAAATTTTCATCAAATAACCAAATTTAAATTTTAAGTGGTAAAAAGACCATTTTGCCCCTAGATAATGAAAATATCTATTTGACTCCAAATTGATCTTTGAACTCCGAATTACCATTTTGAGTCATCCCTGGACTGTGAAATTCCCAATTTCACTTTAAAATTCCTATTTGACCTAGTTTGAGGCTTAATTGACTTAATGGTACCATTAAGGGCAATATCATTTTTTAACGATTTCTTGAACTTCCTAAATATACAAATATTATATTGAGCATGTAAATAACATTGTAATTATTTTATAGAGCAGGGTTTGACAGGCCGGCCATATGAATGAGTGTGGGAGGGTTGTGGGCTGATTTTTAAAGCTAAATATGCATGGATGAAAATTTGACACATGTCACTATTCCATTGGTCCATGTGTCATACTTACCCATTAAGCAATCTCTCTCCGCCAGTTAAATTCCCTCAATTATCCATGATAATAATGGGTGAAATTCATGTGCTGGACATGTGTTGGGTGGTGTAAAATTATAATTTTGCCCCTGAGCAACTAAATAACTATTTTATCCCTATGCTCGAAAAAATGCCAGAATTAAAAGTCTTCACTTCTCAAACTCAAATTATGTTCTAAATGATTGATCTTGATCAAAAACTTCTTCCAACATTCAAATCTTAACCTCGGGTGGCAAAATGACCATTTTGCCCCTACGTCACGAAAATTTTGATTTGACTCCAAATTGTTCCTCGAACTCCGAATCACCATATTAAATCATTCTAGGGTTTTAAAATTCTCAATTTCATCTTAAAATCTCTATTTGAACTAGTTTGAGACTTAAATCAACTTGGTTGTACCACTAGGTACAATATCGACTTTTTTGAGATATTTCAAGTATGCAAGCATTCTATCAAACGTATGAATGATATGGTAAATACTTTATAGAGTCGGGCTTTACACTGTGCATCAAAAGTTTATATGAATTAGAAACATGATTGGTTAACTAGAAGGAAGCTCATTAGTGAATAATAAAGAACATTGGTTGGCCAAAATTCAAATTAGAGAAATGACGGGCTAAAGTATATTGAGAAACAAAACCAAGTTAGGTGACCAAGAAAATGAGTTAGTCAACTAAGTGTTCTTTGCCAGAATTTGCGACCAAGACAAAACCAACTTAGTCAGCTAAGAAAAATGTTAGTCAACTAAGAGCTCTCTGTCTGCAACTTGTACTAGAACACTACAAGACAGATTAAAGGCTAGAATCAACTTCAAACTTTTTCCAACGATCATAAACTACCATCAAACGTGCATCTCTAAGTATAAAAGTGTCATGACCCAGAACTCCCATTGAGCTCGTGACAACCGTCGTGACGTCTCGATAGGCATTCATACCCCGAATATCGACCGAAATCTCGCAAGGCTTTTATATAAGATTTCTTACCTCCCTTGTGAGCAATCATTTCCAAACATCATATCTTAAAGGATTTTATACTTTTTCCAACTCAAAACAATAGAAAAATAATTTTTGCTCACAGGGGCATTTTTGTGATTTTTCTTCAAAATCTCGAAATTGGCTAAAAACGTAGTAGGTGAGTGGAAAACACATATGTCATGATTAAAAATAAATTTAGATGTCTAAAACATTCTCTTAGAATAAAATTATAACTATTTGAATAAAATAAAAATATACAAGAAAATATTTTATTTTCTTATAAAACAATTTTTATAAAGTTATCGGTAAACAATTTTTAGGACATAAAAGCAAAATAAATTCTTATATATAATAATAAAGTTAACCATAGTATACAATTTGATTTACAACGACATGTGGGCCCCTGAATGATCATAAGTAAAGAGGACAGTGAACCTACTATTGGTGAGGTTGCAAAACCAACTGTAGTTCTTGGTAAACTCAGTTATCTACAACTATTCTGAGCCTGAAATGGTAGAAAAGAGGGTGGTGAGATTATAAAATCCTAGTGAGTAAATAGATATCATCAAAAATATCTAAAGTCGAGTAAGTGGAGACAAATAAAATATTCTATCCCAATATGTGTTTCATAACATAAATCTTCGATTAACTCAAATAATCAACTTAGCTTATGAATCTCACAAAACTTGGCTCTTGCCAAAATTAGTACTCATCGATGCCTTGCGCATGGCATCCACTTAAGTCCGCCAAGGCTGTTAAACGTCACCTACGCATAAAATATGTTTTTATTTTGATCATGTAGCCATTCCTTGGCGTTGGCTGAGTCCCACCTTCACGTGATGGGCCGACGTGAGGTGCACTCAAATCCCACCACAAGAGATACCCTAAACGCCTCTCCAATAGTGGTGAGCACATTTAATTGGGTTTTTGTGCCCCTTTTATAGGCTGGTCCACGAAACCTGCCACTACAGTGACCTCTCTAATCCCACTAATTTAATAAAAGTTTCAATAGCATGACATGGTAATTATTTTATACACAGCCTCTCAAGGCTAAATATACAGTTTAGATAATTTCAACACAATATCAATTAAATCATTCATGCCCACATTTTATCATAAGCCATTTAGTTAATGTCATAATTCATAACACAGTACGTGGTCTCCAATTACTCTAATTTCAAAACCATTGTCCAGTTTTCAAATCAATTTATAAAAATTCAATTTATTTTATTAATTCACATTTTTCTCATAAAACAAAACAATTCACCATTTAAATTCATTTTTCCACCAAATCACCAAATTGAATAAAATTTACTGTGGATAATTAAGACGATAATAAGTTTACTCATTGTTTTCAGAAACCGAATTCAGGTACTTCGACTATAAATCCTCGGATGCAATTTCTTTGCCTTTGTCAGAGGATTCACCACCTAGAAATATTGTACAGTCAAGAAATTTACCACATTGGTGCTAGACCATAATAAACTAATTTAGACTCTATACTAATGCATGATATGGAATGCAAATTGTCTAAATATCACTTAAACGCGGTGTTGACCTAATTCGACCTATCACCTGATTAATGGCCAACGCGTCCAATTTAGTTCCAAATTGCTCCGTTTCTTTTCCAATACTTCAAATCACCAAACATAAGCCAATTAACACAAAATTCAGCAAAACCATATTCACATTTCTTCTTGAGAATTTCGACCATGGTGGTTCATCAACACTAGAATTTTTCCTATTTAATTTTCTCACCATAATTCATCATTTTCTAACCAATTCACTTGAATTAACATCAATCCACCATCAACACTCTACATGTGAGATTCGGTCATGATGGGTTTCCAAGGAATATGTGATTTTCTTCACTTGTTTTAATACTACACATCATTAACTAACCAAAAACACTAATCTAGCAAGAAATTTAACTAAATTCAAGCACAAAATCTCTTCTCTCATCTACGGTCAGCCATGATACCCATTTACAAACTTTGATTTCAGCCATGGAAATGAGAAAATAAAGCATGGGTAATGTAGATCTCAAGTAAAAATAAAGAAATTTTAACTTATCTTGCTTGATTCCTTGAATTTTCACACTTTCCCTTTCAATTTCTCCTCCTAGGGTTTTGTTTTTCTTTTGTTTCCCTTTTCCTCTTGTTTGGGCAAATATTGAGAATGAAATGGGGGATTTATGGGCTGATTTTTCAAGTTAAATATTAAAGTAATCAAGGCTTGACACGTGGCATATTATCATTGGTCCACAATTTAAATAATTATCTTTTAAACCTTATTTCTCCACCACATAAAGTGTCATATTTATCTATTCCAATAATGAATAAAATCCTTGGTTTTGACAAGTGTTGGGGGTAAAAAATTACCATTTTGCCCCCGGGGTGGCAAAATTACCATTTTACCTCTATACTCCGAAAAATACCAAAATTAAAAAGTTTCACTTATAAACCTCAAATTATACTCCAAATGATCAATCTCAGTAAAACATTGCATCAAACATCCAAATCAAAGTTTTAGGTGGCAAAATGACCATTTTGCCTCTAGATCTCGAAAATCTCATATTGACTCCAAATCGGTCCTCGAACTCCGAATTACCATTTTAAGTCATTCGTGGAATGTGAAATTCCCAATTTCACCTTAAAATCCTTGTTTTAACTAGTTTGAGGCATAAATCGACTTAGTTGTACCTCTAAGTACAATATCGACTTTTATCTATTTTTCAGGGCTTCCCAAGTATGCAAACATGTTGTCCACCATATGTATGACATGGCAAGTATTTTAGGGTTGGGCTTGACAAAAAGAGTCTTCCAAGGATAGAGAAGAAGTTTTTGAGAGAATTGAAGGCTTCCAAGTTTAAAAGAGCAGAAAACTAAGAAAATCTTCATTAAACTTCACTGCACTCAAACGCCCATCCTTTGTAATTGTATTCAGCATTTAACCTTGTACCATTTAAATCAATCGTGTGATCAATAGGTACTCTTTTTACCTTTCTTCTTGTATTCTTAGAGTGAGGGATTCACTTTAAGTGATTATTTCAAGCTAGGTTTGCTTGAAAGAGTGAAGGTTCTAACTTAGCCTTGAAAAGTTGGGTGTTGGGTTTTGGTTGAGCCCTTGAAAAACTATTGTTTTTGTTATGGCTGAGCCTAGTAAAAGCCATTTTAAAAGCTTGGTGGGAGCTTGGTAATTCCACCATTTGTTAGTGAATTTTGGTGAAAATCCTTGGTTGGATAATCAAGGTAGTGGATATAGGTCTTGGACCGAGCCATTCTAAATTCTTGTCTATTGCATTCTTTGTTTTACTTTCCTTGCTTTTAAGATTAGTTTCTAATGTTGTTAAAGAGCCGAATTGTGCTATTCACTCCCCCTTTAGCACATTTTATAGGGACCAATAGATTTTTCATTAAAAATGGGTTGAAAGGGTTGTAAAGAGGTTTTACCTTTCCTGAAACAACTAAGGGTTGAGAAACCCTCGAGTATTGGGTCATATTTATAGTTTAGGAAGTGAAAATATGGTTTTACCCCTTTGTTTTTACTAAAAATGACATCAACTATTGATAGATCAAGGCTATGTATCGATAAATGAGCTTTAGAACCCTTTCTAGAAGCTTTTTGCTTGCTAACTTGCAAAGATAATTAAGAAATATCCACAATCATTTTGCCTTGCTTGATGCTTAACTCATTCAAAAGTATAACTTTCAACTCTTCATTAATCCAAGATAATAAATCTGCCATATGAAATTCAAATGCCTTTAATTCTTTGAACTTACATTTTTAAGCGTAAATAGAAAAACCCTTACCTAAGTTTTGGATTTCCAACCACCATTAACTACAAGTCTAAGTTAACAACTAACATCCATTTACTTTCATGAACTTCTATATATACCTCATACAAGCTTTACATAATGCATAAGGATTAGAACATGTCAAATTTATTTATTTCTTATATATGCCACTCCACCAATTGCTATTTGAAGCATTCTTTTTACAATTCTGCTTAACTAAGCTTAATACCCATTTTAAATAATTTTTCTCATGCTCATGGTAATTTAGTTCAGCTTAACCTATCTAGGTAAGCTCATCTAAATAAATCCCATTTTTATTATAGAACATGACTAATAATTCTCCAACTCCATACACAATCTCATTAACTCACTATAGCAATTTATTTTCTAACCTTAATTCACCATTTCAAAAATATAAGTCAATTGTCCCTTACCTTAGAGAATCAAGGTAGCTTAGTATCAAATCACAATTTCCATCTTACCAAATGGAAGTGAGCTGCAAACACAAAAATAAAATTTCAAACTAATTAATTTGATTGCAAACAGCTTAATAAAATGCTTTCTTTTAACTCACTTACGATCGTTCCAACAAAGCTTCAATTACTATTTCTGTTTGTCAAACTCTAACCGAGCTCTCCCTTTCTTATTTTACATTTTTCAAACTCCAACTGAGCTTTCCATTTAAACAAAATCAAACCTCCATCTTTTTTTTTCATCAAACCAAGCTCCTATATTTGTTTTCTTTATTTCTTCATCCTTTTTTTTGTCTTTTGATTACCATGGTTTACTATTCTCTTTTCTGAGCTTTCAAAGTGAGGAACAACAACAACTTTTCTAGGGAATTGGATCTATGAATCAATCAAGAATTCAAGAGCAATTGAGAGATATTAACAATCAACCAGGCTACGACATTAATTTATTTCTATCTTTTTGTGTTATTCTTATTTTCTTGTATTGAATTCATGACCAAAGTTCTTTGGATAGTGCTTTATTTAGATATTATGAACTAATTTGTTTATCTAGGATAATGGTGGATTTCAACATGTAATCTGAATATTAGTTTTTTTATTTTTTTTATCGTGAATGGGTATTGTTTTACTTATTCAAATTTGTTCTTCATGCCTTTAATTGCCAGATCAACAATTAATTGATTTGTGAATTTAATTGAGACCTAACAGAGAGATTTTAAATTTGATTAAGATTTGAATAGTGTATGTTCACATCACTTAAGTGATCTGATTCGCGATTCGGGTCGACATACACCAATTTCCATACATAGCCAAATTAGGATACTTGTTTAATGAACTTAATTTAATTGATCCCGATAGACTTATAGTGAACTGATTAAGTTAAGTATTTGTACAAGCATCTCGACAAAGCCTTATCCATAGCTTTGGATTTTAGGTTAGTAAAATCATCCAAGAAAGATAAATAACTAGAAAAGCTGGTATCAAATGAAATATTGAATGAACCCATGATCTTAGGTTTTTAATCTACTATTTTTCTCAACAAACTTAAATTTGTGCTAGTTAATTTAGTATTTCTTTTAAATTTTGTTTTTATTAGCTTTTCAATTTTCAGATTTTTTAAGTAAGGTTAATGTCACAACCTAAATTCAGGGGAGCTTTTCAATTTTCAGATTTCTTAAATAAGGTTAATGTCATGACCTAAATTCAGGGGTCCATGATTGGTATAGGAATCCAGCAGCCAAGCCCACTAGACTTAAGCAAGCTTCAAAATTCGAAATCATATAACATAAGCCAAGGGATTTGATAATCAAATGCTCACAATAAAACCAAATATAATACATTATTCTTGGCACATAATTCATATAAATATTCATAAGGCCATGCATTGGCCATCAAATTGGTTACGTACGTAACAACCTTTATACAATTCAAATAACACATCGTGCCTAACATATTTCACAACTAATCAAATTGGAAAGTGAAAGGCCCACACAGACTTAATGGAGTGACACGTTGGGAGGGAGACCTATCAGATGCCAATTACATGATAATCAAATCGATGACACTTGTCACGTGACCCCATAACTTTTCTTATCTGGACATGGTACAACAAAAGGGTAAGTCATCTAATACTTAGTGAGGGGATATTGTCATAACATAATATTTCACACACACACACACACACACACACACACACACACACACACATATATATATATATCTAGGCCTATCTAGCCATAATATATTCATATTCAAACATCTCCAATTCGAAAAGTGCGAGGATCATCCTAATATCCTACATGCACAACTCATTATATTAAATTTTGCCGGATCACATCTTAACAGTGTATTATATCCACAATTCACAACTTCTATGTTCTCGCATCAAATCATATCAATTCAAGGCTTACCTTTAAAGCCATTATCATCAAACTAGGCTTTATAGGCACACCTTAGTTACCGAGCACAACCTCAAATCTCATTTACATATAATTTGCTTATCTCAAAGCTTTTCATCAAATCTCACTCATAGTGGTCACCATATATTCATATTTCAAATCAAATCATGCCATCCCTAATGCATGTTATCATAGTCAAACGAAATCAAATGAGTGGTCCTGCCCTAAATGTAGTCAAATCATGCTCAGTGGCCAACTTGAGGAGTAACAAATCATGTGCAAGGTAAAATCGTTGGGCAAAGAAATAGATCACGCGTATGCTGAAGCAGCTGAGGGAGAATAGATCATGCATAGTGTCATGAACTACGCTTCTTTGCTTAAGTATGTGATAGTCCATGCAGCACTTGAGTGGACGTTTCCACGCAAGTTAGCCGATACTCGGTTATATTTGATCAAACATCAATAACAACAGCAAATCCAACTAAGAGAATGCACATCAAAATCATAGGGCATACTGAATGCCATATATGCAACCACCAAGTCATAAAAAGGAAAATTGTTATTAATATGAAAAAAATTGCAAAGGGACCAAGACACGCCATCGTCAAGCCATAGGGATAACCTTTAATGATTCTCAACAAATGTACCTTTACCAATGAGGTAGCCTAACAATTCGCCAACTACTCACCCCCTATAAAGAGTTTATGAGATTTTACACGTACTCTACCAATAGCCATTATAACGTTTGAAATGAGGACATTACTTTCCAAAAGGGTTTTCCCTTTTGAAGACTTAACAAGTACTTTTAGAGATGTCACAACGAGCCATTATAATGTTTGAAAGAGGGACATTTTCCTTGCAAGTACAAAAGACTCAATTTCTTAGACAACTTTACCTTATCATAGTTTGATATAAGGTTGGCTCATGACAACTAGCACCAAAGGCGAAGGATAGATCACGAATAGCATCGAAGCAATTGGCAAAGTGTCACGACCCGGAACTCCCATCGGGCCCATGACAACCACCGTGACATCTCGATAGGCATTCGTACCCTGAATACCGACCGAAAACCCGCAAGGCTCTTGTTTCAGTTTTCTTACCTCTCATGTGAGCATCAATTTTCGAATATCGTGTTTTAAATAGTTACCAGCCACTTTAGAACTAAAGTAACCCAAAAATGATTCTCGACTCACAGGGACGTTTCGATCATTTTTATTGAAAAAATTTTGATTTCTAGATAATTACGTGGCCAATACATGGAAAACACATATTTCGAAATCAAAAACACGTTTCAATATCTAAAACATTCATTTTAAAAGAAATGGTAATTATCGTAATATAATAAAAATATTCAATAAAATACTGCAATTTCTTATAAAACAATATTTATAGAGTTTTCGGTAAATAATTTTTAGAGCGTAAACACAAAATAAAATCATACATACTAAATACAAATAAACAGAATGCACAGTTACATTTACAGTGACTCATGAGCCCCTAGAATAATCAAAAGCATAGAACACAGAAACCTACTGTGGATGAAGTTGCAAAGTCTACTGTCTTCCTCAACAAACATTGCTATCTATAAACTAGTCTGGGCCTGAAAGGTGTAGATAATAGTGGTGAGTTTTCACAACTCAGTGAGTAAACAAATATCTCCTAAAGTATCTAAAGGCGAGTAAGATGAGACAATAAAATTTCACAGCTAAACAGAGTTTCGTAATATGGAATTTCTTTTCAAATGATTAAAACACTTTTTCATTTTATTCAAATAATTAATTAGGTTTATGATTTCTAGAAAACATTAGCTCTCGCCAAAAATTATTCTTGGGGATACCTTGGTCGAGGTATCTAATCGAGACTGCCAAGGTTATTAAGATTTCATAGTTACTCAAAATGTAACCATCCCTTGGCGTTGGCCGAGTTCACTACCACGTGGTGGTTCGGCGTGCAGTAAACCCTATTATACCTCAAGAGTTACCTCCGCGTCTCTCATCAGAGGTATAATATATGGGGGTTTACCATGCCCCTCTAAATAGGTACGGTCCACGAAAACTCGTCTACTGCAGTAGTCAATAATCCACCAAATTAACAAAAATTTTAGCAGCATAACTAGGCCATTTTAATACTAACCAGCCTGCACGGTAAACAACATTGCATATATTTTCCAACACAATAACCAATCAGCCAATCATGCCACATTTTCATAAGCCATATCAATTTAAAGATACAATTTATCATACAACAAACAGCAGTCTCCCAGTACTCTATTTTTTTCAAAACCACGATAGATTTCAAAGCAATTAATGAAATATTTTATTTAAACACATTTATTTATAAAACATAAAAATTTATCTTTGAAATCCCTTTTTCTCAAAATTCACCAAAAATAGATAAAAATCACTTCAGATAATTGAGGTGATAGTAAGTTCACTCACTATTTTCAAAAGTTCGAATTTCGGGTGTACTCGGACTACTGTTTCTCAGGCCCAATTTCCTTGCCTTTCTCGGAGGTCTCACCACCTTGACACAGAATAAAATCAAAGAATTTACTACATTGCCCCTAAATTGATAAAACTAATTTAAACCCTATACTAATGCATGATATGCAATGCAATTTCGTCCAAATATCGCTTAAATGCGGTGTTGACCTAATTCGGCCGATTACCCGATTAAATAGTCATTGTGTCCAATTTCACTCCAAATTGCTCTATTCCATTTCTAATATTTCAATTCACCAAACATCATTCAAATCACATCAATTTCAGCATTAAAATCCTCCCATTTCTTCATGGAAAAATTCGGCCATTTGGTGTACTAACACCAAGATTTTTCCTATTTAATTTTTCCAACATAATTCATCATTTTCTAAGCCATTTCTTTTGAAATAACAACAATCCCTCACACACACACTACACGGTAGGTTTGGCCAATGAAGAATGAAGGGGAAAATGAATCTTTTCCTTGTTGTTTTGCTTATAAACATGCTTAAGTAACTCTAAACACCAACATAGCTCAAAATCAAGCCAATCCAACCTCATTTCTCTCACCATACCCATTCGGCCAACCCCTAATTCCTCATGAAAACATGCTTCTCAACCATAGAAATAAGAAAATAAAGCATAGGTATTGTAGATCTTAGGGAAAAATAAAGAAATTTCACTTTACCTTGCTTGGTTTCTTGATTTCTCACAATTTCCCCTTGATTTTTCTCACCTAGGGTTTGGTTTCCTTTCTTTCTCTTTTGTTCTGGTTTTGGCCGACCATTGGGTTAAAATGAGAAGAAATGGGCTGATTTTTATAGTATAATAATAAAGAATTAAAAGCTTGCCACGTATCACAACCTTATTGGTCCATTTTTTAAATATTTGACTTTTAAACTTAAATTCTCCACCATAAATTTGTCATATTTATCCACACTAATAATAAATACATTCCTTGGTCTTGACAAGTCCTAGTGGTGTAAAATTATGATTTTGCCCCCAGTATAGCAAAATTACCGTTTTGCCCATACAATTCAGAAATACAGAGAATTGAAAATTTTTCACTACTAAACTTCATATTATACTCCATATAATCAATTTTGATCAAATGTGATCAAAATCTTTTCTAAAAATCCCCATTTTGTTCTTAAATGGCAAATTGACCATTTTACCCCTAATTGGTCAATTTTCCTGATTGACTCTAAATCGGCCCTCAAACTTTGAATCTCCATTTTAAGCCATCCCTAGACTGTGAAATTCTCAATCTCACTTTAAAATCTCTATTTTAACTAGTTCGAGGTATAATTCAACTTATTTGTACTTTTAAGTACAATATCGATTTTTATCCATTTTTTGATATATTCTACTGTGCAAGCATGATGTCAGTCATATGCATGACATGATAGATATTTTAGGGTCGGGTTTGACACAAAGAATCAAATCATTGACCAAAGTAATCTCTATACGTCGGCATCATCCAGAATAATCTCAATGGATGGCATCAAAGTACTATAGGCGGAAATCACAAGCAAGATTAGTGCCACCATCCTTACTTACCACCATCCCTATAGGCACACACATAGTCATTGGGCATGGGACTCTACTCTAACTCAAGTTAAATCAATGTCCAGAATTCATCCCGTGAATGGAACATATATCCACAAATCTGGCCATCGTGCTTGTGACATCCCATATGTCCACATTAAATCATATTCAAATTTAACGAGCTTTAGTCATCTCTAAGTTCGATATAATTCTAAGTGCCTTCAATCTCTAAGGCATTATCAAACAAAACATAATAAATCTAAAGGCCCTTATGCCTTTAACCCTCACGTATTGATCATATTCAATCATATCAATCATGGCTCAACAACCTTATGCATATCCTCACATCAACCATAAATATTTGAGCATTCATGCATAAATCATATCCATAAGCATTCATGGCTCTTCGGCATTACATACTTAACATCACCTTGATCGATGTGCCATTAACCCAAATACATATCATGCCCATATACTTAATTAAGTAGTCCATTCATCCCAATTTGGTGCAGTCCTTAATACATAATTCATATCGCACCATGTGTAGGCCTTTTGCTCTAAGTCTTAGACACCACGGGTTCTAACCAATGCCACTTTACGACTCACCACAAATCACACAAACACAAATTTCCTATCTTAGATAACTAATTAGCCTAGGTATCCTTTTCTAAGCACACAATCATGTTTGTTCTCTAGCCTAGGCACATACCTTTAGGCAAACGTACATATTCACACACATACACACACACACACACACATATACACATCAATTTCATTAGCCTAGGTATTCTTATCTAGGCATACACACAATATTTAAGTACCATGGCAGTGCATACATTATGCGAAATGCATCACATTCATTTAATTAAATCCCACTCACCTTGACAATCAGAGGCACACCTCAATCAAGGTCAACCATTAGCCTTCAAACCATCCTCTAACTCATAAATGCATCAATAGCCTCCATTCTCCCCTTAAACACATCAAAACATCAAAATCATAATTATTTCCTAACTTTCGAAAATATCCCAACTTTTTAAAAAATACCCAAATTCAACATACATGCTCATTCTTCCAAAAAATGAGCTAAATCCTTACCTTAGAAACTGGGTTGCCCAAATCTAGGCTCCAAATCTCCAATAAACTCAAGGGGAAAAAGTTTGACCAAATCTAAAAATATTTGGATCTGAAGTTATTAACCTATTAAATTAAAAATCAATAAATAAAAATGGGTAATCTTACCTCCAGATCATTTCTCAAGCTTGGATTTAGCTTAAATAGGCTCTAAATGCCATTTGGGGGGTTTAAGGTTTCATATGGGGTAGAGAGATAGAGATTAGGAGCTGAGAGAGAAACATAAGGCAGAATGGCTGGAAACCCTTTTTTATTTTTACCTTTTTTCTTCGACTTATCGATACATTTGGTAATATATCAATACATTTGCCCTAATTTTGAATGAATGTATCAATACATTAAGGCAATGTATCGATACATTTCAGGCAGAATAGTCCTGGGTGTTCCGTGCTTCAAAATACAATTCCTTTTATAGGCCTTGTATTGTTCATCCGGAATGTATTGATACATTTTGCCCATAATGTACATTCCCTATACTCCAACTTTCTAAAAATCCTAATTTAACCTCCCAAACCACTTCCCGTAAGTTCTCTAATTCATTTCCACTCATAACAGCTTTCAAATCATTCATATAGCATGAAATCTTACACATAAACATTCAAATTTATAATCAAAGGTCAAAATCTCATTTAGACTTCAAACCATATAGTTCACCATATTCAAGCTCTAAAGTTAGTGGTCTAATGTGAGACCCTGTCTAAGTTGTTAGAAAGCCGGTATTGTACCTAATGGTACAATTAAGTTAAATCGAGCTTCAAATTAGTTTAATAGAAATTCTAAGGGGAATTTCAAAATTCTGAGACCCACAGAATAGGTCAGAATGGTGATTTGGAGTTCAAGGTCCAGTTTGGAGTCAATCGGGAAAATTGACCGGTTAAGGACAAAACGGTCATTTTCTAATTTATTGATTTATGGAGATTTTTAACTAAGATTTGATCACATTGGGCCAAATATAATTATGTGACATACAGTTATGATTTTTGGAGTATAAAATGATGTTTAGCAGTGTAAAATGGTGATTTTCGGTGTTTTTGGAGCACAAGGGCAAAATGGTAATTTTGCCACCGGACTGCTAAACGTGAATTTTTTGAAACGATTTTGTTCCAATTGGGTAATATTGATTTATATTAGTGTTATTTGAGGTTGGACAGTGAAAATAATGAAATTCCGGGACATTTCGGAGTATAGGGGCAAAATCGTAATTTTGCCATCCCGGGGGCATTTCGGTAATTTTCCACTACCAGAATAAATTTTTCCAGCCATGGTCAACCTTGGATCAGATGTTGACTTGATGAATCAAGTGGTGGAGATCAAATGGGAGAAAAAGTCAAAAAGTCAAAAAAACGGGCCAATCACATGGTGCCACGTGGCAAGCTTTTATATTTTATTATTTAAGCCATAAAAATCAGCATTTAAACCCTCATTTCTCTCTCAAAGTCGGCACCCACCAGAATTGAAGGAAAAACAAGAAGAACAAAAGAGAAAAACACAAAACCTAGGTGGAAATCTAAGGAAAAGTGTGATTTTCAAAGGAAATCACTTGAAAAAGGTAATAAATCTTTACTTTGGCTTGTGATTTACCTTACCAATGCTTTTGTTCTTGATTTCAATGGTTAAATATGGAAATATCATGAAGAGTTTAATTCTGAAAAATGGGTATGGATGAGGAAGGATTGTTGGATTGGATTGAATTTAGACTATGTTAGTAGTTAGAGGTAGTTAAGCATGATTATGAAGAAATATGGAAGAAAGAAATTGAATTCCATGGTTGTTCTTCCTTGGCCGAACCTAGTGTGTAGTGAATGCATGAGGAATTGTCTCATTTCAAATGAAATGGTTCCATTTGAAATGAAAGAAATTGGAAAATGATAAATTAAAGTGAAAAATGTAGTAGAAAAATTTTCAGTGCTAATGCACTGCATTGGCCGAATTTTTCCATAAGGAATTGGAAAGGGTAGGATGCTGAAATTGGCATCAATTACATGGTATGGGATGAATTAAGGTATTAGAAAAAGAATGGATCAATTTGGAATTGAATCGGGCTTAATGGCCAATTTATCGACTGAACGGTCGAAATTAGGCAATACCGCGTTAATGCGATAATTGGACGCGATTTTGCTCTTACGTATCACACGCTAGTAATTTAAATTAGTTTATATTAGTTGGGGGCATTATAGTAAATTTCTTGATTTTATTTTGTGTTAAGGTGGTGAGAAGACCGAGAAAGGCAAAGGGATCGTGACTGAGGACGATTAATCCGAGTGCATCCGGATTTGTGAGACGGTGAGTGAACTTGCATTTCAAAATTGTTTGGGGAAATGCACATTGTATTGATTTGGATAATTAAATGATTTATTCAAAGTTTTAAAAAAATATGTGCTGGGAACAAGCCTTTGATTAAAATGATTTTATGTGATGAATTATGTGTTATGCATGAAAGCATAAAAATATGTGTTATGCATGAAAGCATAAAAATATGTGTTATGCATGAAAGCATAAAATTATGTGTTATGCATGAAAGCATAAAAATTTGTGTTATGCATAAAGGCATGAAATATTATTTCATTGAGATGAAATTTAATTGTGCTGGATATGTACATTGTTATGATGTTTGTGTACATTGTTGAGAAGTGTTGTGAAATTGTTACCACCGTGCACGTGTGAAGAGGAAATTGCACAGGCCTGAAATGGTGTGCAAAGTGGGGACGGCGATACGTAACGCCCACTATTTCCTAGAGATTGAAAATTTAGTAAAGTGGGGACGGCGATACGTAACGCCCACTATTACTATAAATTTTGGAAATTGAGCAAAGTGGGGACGGCGATACGTAACGCCCACGATTCCTGGAAACCATTACACGTGAACAGTGGTGAAGTGTGATTGGTTATCCAGGGGCTTGCAGGGACGGCGATACGTAACGCCTGCGAGTGCTCAGATATGTGTGTTTGTGTACACATGTGATTGTTCATTTCTCCGAGTATATTTGTATGAAATTGATTATTCCTTCATTATAAATTAAATTGAAATGAGGGGAAGGGTTGGTAATAAATTAGTTAAAAATGAACGTGTTTCAAATGTATGCATCATATTGTAACCCTTCTTGATATTATGGCTTGTTCCTATCTAATGTTTGCTCACTGAGTTTTATACTCACGTTTTCAAAAATTCATGTTTTCAGATCAGGAGGTTGTAGATTCCTAGATTGCGGGATCACAGTAGTCCATCTCCTGGTAGGTGTCTGGCATTCAATAGCTGCCCGTTTTATTGTACATGTCTCCGCTGGTAGTCATGGGTTTTTGTATGATGGATATGTACATGTAATGTACATTGTCAGAGTTTATATTTGATTGGTATGAATGTAAATATGTGTAAGCAATGTAAATTGCTAAATACATGACTGGCATAGTGCATGTATATTGTGATTAAAAATGTCATTGTGTTTTGGCTGTGTCCACTCCCGGAAAGGGTGTGTGTGTGTATGTATGATCGGAAATGCCATTGTTAATTGGCATTGTATGTGCACTGGGTGCATTACGTGTGGATGTCCCACACGAGCATGTATGGAATAAAGTCAGTGGGAATAGGCTTGCTTGGGCTTAGTGAGCTATGCTCATTGGGTCCTTGCGCCGGTCATGGCCCGGGAATTGGGTCGTGACATCTAAGTACCACAATTATTATTCCTATCTCAACTCATCAAGAATGCTCAATATCCAAGCATGTATTCGTCACACAAATACAAATTCTCATTATGCTCTATGTGACATAGTATATAGATCAAAACTTAACATAATTTACATTAAGCATCATATTTATCAAAGTGCCAAACAATGCACTATACCATTCATGTGCCAAACATATGCACAACATTGTTTTGATCCTTCACATGCTCATATGTCACATTCATTACTCTATGGACATAGGCATACTCTTATTCTCTTAAACATAAACATAAAAAATTCAATTTAGCTGATCAATTGGCTTAGCTATTTCATCATATTATTAGAATCCTCAATGCACACTAAAATTCAAAGTTTTTCTTTATAAACCACAATAGCTCATATGCATGCTTCACAAACATATACATCGAGTTTTCAAGTTTACTCATCAAATCACTTGGCCAACACCATATTTAGACCATATCAAAAAATCAGGGGTGTTACAGTTAATTTGTTATATGATTTTAGTACTTAGTGAAACTTTAAAAACAAATCTTTGTGGGAATGATAATATGAACTTACTATTTATATTACTTGTTCAATATGTATACTTACGCATGCAAAATTGACAATAAGTTTTAGCACCGTTGACAAAGAATTTTGTTTTCTTTATTATTCACTAATATTAAAATTTTACAAATTAGTCTTAATTTAAGTTTTATTTCTTTGTTTGGTAGGTGTGTTCAAGTGTCGAAAAAGCAACGTTGTTGCGCTATCGAAGCTTGTCACAGAGCTACGACGCTAAGAAGATATGGCCACGACACCATCTCGATTTCTAAAATTAAACTTTTGACTGAAATTAGAAAAGAGGGCATCTTGCACATATTTAAGAGCCTTTTTCAGAGCATTCAGAGGGAGAGACAATAACAACTTTTCTGGGGAATTAGAGCTACGAATCAATCAAGAATTCAAGAGCAATTAAGAGAGATTAGAAATCAATTAAGCTTTAACACCAGCTTATTTCTTTCCTTTTGTGTTGTTCTTATTTTCTTGTTTTGAATTCATGGCTAAAATGTCAAGCCCAGCCCTAAAATATCTACCAAGTTATACATGTGGCTATCTGATTGTATATTTGAATAGCCCAAAAAAGTATTTAAAGGTCGGTGTTATAACTAGAAGTACAACTGAGATGATTTAAACCTCGAACAAGTTCAAATAAGGATTTTAAGAGTGACAATGAAGATTTCACAATCCAAGGATGACTCAAAACAATGATTCGGAGTTCGAGGTCCGATTTGGGGTAAATTTGGAATTTCCAAAATTCAGAGGCAAAATGGTCATTTTGCCATCTAAAAATTCAATCTGAATATTTGATGAAATTTTTAACCAAGATTAATCATTTGGAGTATAATTTGAGGTTTAGAAGTGAAAGATATTACTTTCAGTATTTTTTGGAGCATATGGACTAAATGATAAATTTTTACCCCCAACACTAGTCAAATTTGTGGATTTTATTCATAGAGGGAATGGATAAACATGGCATAAATATGTGGTGGAAAATTTAAGTGAAAGTCAAAATAATTAAAATTATGGACCAATGAAATTTCGCCACGTGTTAAGCCTTTATTATTTAATGTTAAACATATAAAAATCAGCCCATAAACCCCATTTTCACTCTCATATTCGGCCAAAGGAAGAACAAAAGGAAGAAAAGGGAAAACAAAGAGAAAACAAAAACCTAGGTGGAAAAATCAAGGGGAAATTATGAAATTTCAAGGAATCAAGCAAGGTAAAGTGAAAATTCTTTAATTTTCCTTGAGATCTACATTACCCATGCATTTCTTTTCATTTTCTATGGTTGAGAAGCATGATTTCATAATGAATTCAATTCTGATCAAATGGGTGTGGTGAGAGAAATGATGTTGGAATTGGTTGATTTTGAGTATATTAGTGTTTTTAGGTGATTAATGATTTGTAGTGTAAAAACAAGTGAAGAAAATTTCTTGATTTTTGGAAACCCTTCATGGCCGAATCTTGTATGTTGAGTATTGATGGTGAATTGGTTTTGATTCAAGTGAAATGGTTGAGAAATGATGAATTATGGTGAGAAAATTAAGTAGGAAAAATCATGGTGTTAGTGCACTGTAATAGCTAAATATTTCCATGGAGAATTGTGAGGGTTGTTAGGCTGAATTTTAGGTTATTGGAATTGTGTTTGATGAATTAAGGTATTAGAAAATGAAATGGAGCAATTTGGAGTTAAATTAGACGCGTTAACAATTTAATCGGGTGATAGGCCGAATTAGGTCAACATTGCGTTCAAGCGATTAACCGAGCATTCCATGCATTCATATAGAAATTAGGTTAATTTTATACCTAATTATTATAAATGTAGTGATTTTGTCAAGGTGGTGAGTCCTCTGATAAAGGTAAGAAAATTGCACCGAAAGATTAGTAGTCAGAGTACCTAGAATTAATTTTCGAAAACTGTGACTAAACTTATTATCGTCTTAATTATCTAGAGTAGTTTTTATTCAATTGTGTGATTTTATAGAAAATGGGTTTAAATGGTAAATTGCTATGTTTTAAAAGAAATTGTGATTTTATAAATTTTCTGGAAAATTGAATACTGGTTTTGAAATTAGAGTAATTGGAGACTGCTTGCTTGTGTTATAAATTGTGTTTTAAATTATATGACTTATAGCAATATGTAAGCATGAATGGCTAAACTGGTTTTTGTGTTGAAAATTATATGCACTGTGTATTCAGCCTTGAGAGGCTAGATTGCGATAAATTGTCATATCATGCAATTAAAATTTTATGAAATAGGTGATAGATAAAATAATCCATAATCCCTGCAGTGGAAGGTTCTGTGGGCTAGCCTAAGAGAGGGGTCACAGAATCAGATTTACCTTACCTCGATCGGAGAGCCGTGTGTGGGGTGTCTCTAAAGGTAAAAATTTGAGTGCACATCATGTGGAGCACCGCGTGAGAGTGAGACTCAACCAACGCCAAGGAATGGCTAGATTTTAAAATGTAAAAATATGTTCATGTGTGTACTACACTGAATAGCCTTGGCGTTCTCGGTCAGATGCCCCTACAGGGGTATCCTCGAGAATAATTTTGGCAAGAGCTAAGTTAAATTTTCAAGAGGTTCATAAGCCATATAAATTATTCATATGTTATGAAATACATTGGGATAGAATATTTTATTTGTCTCTACTCATTTAAAATGAGTTGAGATAAGGTGAATTGTAATACAAAGAATAAATTTGAATTTGTCTCCTTTTACTCGAATTTGGACAGTTTAGATGGTATCTGTTGACTAATTGGGATTTTACAATGTCACCCCCTCATTTCCTCACATTACAAGCTCGAAGTTGTCTGTAGATAACAGACTTGATAGAGGGTTACTTGTGGAGTTGCACTCCTTGAGATCGTAGGTGCACTGCTTACCTTACATTTGGTTAGTCGGGGGCCCATGTGTCATTGTAAAAGTAATTTTATACTTTGGTTATCTACATTTTAGTATGTATGAATATATTTAACTTATACGCTATAAAAATTATTTACCGATGTTTATATAAATATTGTTTTATAAGAAAATTGAGTATTTTATTGAATATTTTTATTATATTCAAATATTCAAAATTTAGCTTCAAACCAATGTTTTAGACATTTAAATTTATTTCAAACTATGAAATATGTGTTTTCTACTTACTTATTATGTTTTGGCCGGGTTTCAAGCTTTTCGAAGAAAAATGACGAAAATGCCCCTGTGAGCCAAAAAATAATATTTGAATGTTTTGGTTTGGAAATGTCTTATACTTCTTTAAAATATGAGATTTAATAATTGTCGCTCATCGGGGGACGTGCGAAAGCTGATGCTAAGCCTTGCGAGGTTCCGGTCGACATTCCGGGTAATGAGTGCCTATCGGGACATCGCGGTGGTTGTCATGGGCTCGATAGGAGTTCCGGGTCATGACATAAAGTTCTTTGGATAGTGTTTTATTTAGATATTATGAACTAATTTGTTTATCTAGGATTGTGGTGAAGTTTAATGTGTAATCTGAATATTGGTCTTTTTGTGTTTTATCATGAATGGTTATCGTTTTACTTATTCAAATATGTTCTTCATGCCTTTAATTGCCTAATCAACAATTAATTGATTTATGAATCTAATTGAGACTTGACAGAGAGATTTTAGATTGGACTAAGATTTGAATAGTATATGTTCATGTCACTTAGGTGATATGATTCACGATTCAAGTAGACATACGCCAACCGCCATATATAGCCAAATTAGGATACTTGCTTAATGAACTTAATTTAATTAATTCCTATAGACATATAGTGAACTGATTAAGTTAAGTATTTGCCGAAGCATCTCGACGGAGACTTGTCCATAGCTTTGGATTCTAAGTTAGTAAATAACTCAAGAAAGATAAATAACAAGAAAAGCTAGTATCAAATGAAATGTTGAACGACTCTTGATCCTAGGTTTTTAATAAACTGTTTTTCTCAACAAATTTAATTTTTGCTAGTTAATTTAGTATTTCTTTTAAATTTTATTTTTGATTAGGTGTTTAATTTTGATATTGCTTAAATAAGGTCAATTTGTTATATAGTTTTAGTACTTAGTGAAACTTTAGAAACAAATCCTTATAGGAATGATAATTTGGACTTTTTGTCTATATTACTTGTTCGATATGTATACTTGTATATACAAAATCACTAACAGCAGTGATGCTATCACGACCTGGTACTCTCTTCGAGCCCGTGACAACCGTTGCGATGTCTCGATAGACATTCATTACCCGAAATGCCGATTGAAACCTCGCAAGGCTTTAATATCAGTTTTCTCACCTCCCCTGTGAGCAACAGTTACTAAATATCACTTTGTAAAGGATTATAAACTATTTTCAAATCAAAACAATAAAAAAATTATTTTTGTCTCACATGGGCATTTTGGTTGTTTTTCCCTTGAAAATTTTGAAATCAACCAAAAATGTAGTATGTGACTGAAAAATACACATATCACGATCAAAATTAAGTTTAGGTATCTAAAACATTCATTTAGAGTAAAATTGTAGCTAATAGAATAAAATAAAAATATTAAATAAAATATTCCATTTTCTCATAAAACAATTTTTATAGAGTTATCCGTAAATAATTTTTGTAGTGTAAAAGCAAAATAAATTCATACATACAGTAATACAGATAACCAGAGTATGTAATTTAATTTACAATGACATGTGGGCCCTAGAATGACTAAAAGTAATGAAAGCTGTGAACCTACGATTTTTGAGAATGCAAATCCAATTGTAGCCCTTGATGATATAAGCTATCTACAGACTAACCTGAGCCTGAAATGGGTGAAAAAGAAGGTGGTGAGTTTATATAAACCCAGTGAGTAAACAAATATCATCTTAAATATCTAAAGTCGAGTAAATGGAGACAACTTAAAATAGCTCATCGTACTATGATTCATAACATTTCAAACCATCTAAACCAGTTACATTTCATTCAAAGTATACAGTAAGGCTTATGAATTTCTTAAAAACTTGGCTCATGCCAAAACTCATACTCGGTGACACCATGATCAGTGGCATTCAATTGAGCTTGCCAAGGTTGTTAACACAACATATACTCATAGAACACATTTTTACTTTAAAACATAGTCGTTCCTTGGCGTTGGCTGAGCTCGCCCTCACATGGTGGTTCGGCTTGAAGTGAACTCATACCTCACCTCAGGAGATACCCTACGCACCTCTCTACCGAGGTAAGATATACTAGGTATCGTGCCCCTCTCATAGGCTAGTCCATGGAACCCGCCACTGCGGTGACTAATTAATTAGCCCACAATATCAATAAAAATTTCAACAACATGACATGGCAATTACATTAATATCCAGCCTGTCAAGGCAAAACAAATAGTTCATATAATTTCAACACAATTTCCAATTCAGCCATTCATGCCAATATTAACATAAGCCATTCAATTCAAATCATAAATTTACAACTCAAGCAAATAGTCTCCAATTACTCAATTTCTAAAATCATCATTCAATTTAAAAATGATTTATAAAACTAATTTCCTTTAATCACATTTCACTTATAAAACATAAGGATTTACCATTTAAACTCATTTTCTATAAAATCACAAAAACGAATAAAAACTACCTTAGATAATTAAGACGATAATAAGGTTACTCACAGTAATGGGAATCGAGTTCAGGATACTCCGATTCTTGATCCTCGGGTACTACCTCTTTACTCTTGCCAGAATGCTCACCACCTAGACATAATGCACAATAAGCAATTTGCTATATTTGTGCTAAACTGTTATAAAACCAATTCAGGCTTTATATGTATGCATGAGGTTGTTTGGATAGTCACTTAAAATCGGTATTCCACTTAGGTTTAATCGTGATCGGAATAAATTTGTATTCGACCTAATTCGTACTCTCCACCTTTGATTAAATTAAAACATCCAAATTTACTCCAAATATATTCATTACAATTCCAATATCCCAAATACACCAAAGTGCCTCAATGAGCTTGATTTCTCTCATTGTTATTCAACTTGTTTACTAAAGGAACTATACTTAAAAACCACCATTTTCAGTTTCCATCACCACAATTCATTAAATCCTATGTATATAATATGAGATATCACAAGAATCATCATCTCTAGGTTCCTTATGAAATTTGGCCATGGTGGGTGGTTAAAGAACATGTGATTTTTCTTACTTGTTTTCCTTCCAAACATGATAAATTAACTAAAAACACCTAAATAACTTAAAATCTATCCAAAACCATCATCAAATTCTCTCTCCTTTGGTTCGGCTAGCACACTATCCTTCATGATAGCTTGTGATTCAATCATGGAAAATGCAAAAGAATGCATAGGAATGGTAGATCACAAGTTAAAATTGAAAAATATTACCTTTAATCACTTGTTTCCTTGAAATCCAACAATTTCTCTTGAAATTTTTCTTCCTGGGGTTTGTTCTTCCTTTTCTCCTCTTTGTTCTACACTTGGCCGGCCATATGAGTGAGTTTGGGAGGGTTTCAAGTGGGTTTATATAGGCAAATAAAATAATATTTAACTTTGACACTTGTCACCATTCCATTAGTCCATGTTTAACACTTAACAATTAAGCTTGCTTTCACCACCACATAAAATATCTCTATTATCCATAATAATAATTAGTGAAATTCATGAGCTTGACAAGTGTTGGGTGGTGTAAAATTCCAATTTTGCCCTTGGGCTACAAAATGACTATTTTGCCTTTATGCTCAGAAAAATGTCAAAATTAAAATTTCTCACTTCTCAAACTCAAATTATGTTCTAAATAGTCAATCTTGGTCAAAAACCTCCTCCAACATTCCAATCTTAACCTCGGGTGACAAAATGACCATTTTGCCCCTACGTTATGAAAATTCCAATTTGACTTTAAATCATTCCTCGAACTCCGAATCACCATATTAAGTTATTCTGGGGTTTTAAAAATTCTCAATTTCATCTTAAAATCTCTATTTGGACTAGTTCAAGGCTTAATTCAACTTAATTGTACCACTTGGTAGATTATCGACTTTTAATGACTTTTTCGAGGTATTTCAAGTATGCATGCATTCTATCAAGCGCACAAATGACATGGCAAATATTTTATAGAGTTGGGCTTGACAACACTACCTTCTTTAAAATAAAATTTTAACCTCAAAATTTCACTTATCAAACTCGGAGAAAAGATGGAAGTATTGGTTTCTCATATGATGCTCGACTTCCCATGTCATCTCCTTTATAAGGAATTTCGATTTGTTCACCTCATTTACCTCTAGTTCAATTGGAATACTTCACTTATGTCTATTATTATCCTTTAGAATCTGATCAGTAGTAACCTTCACAATCATGATTTCTTATATCAAAACTCTAAACATGCTTCTATTACTATCATTAAACTTGAACCATAACTCCATCTCAATCATACCAATTTCGATTGCATTTTATACTTATTTATGTATACCAATCACCATCTTATTACTTCATTCTTTATCAAACTTCTCGACATTCATTCATTCATCCTATCCTCATACACTATCGTGTAGTTTACGGCATCATTAACATGCCATATTCATTCCTGTACATATCTTCATTGTTAGGGAAGGTTAATGGCTTCAACTATTTCCACATACTTCATGTTTACCTTGCATTTAGGAAATTTCAATCTTCTTAATCTTATTAGTCCATCTCATAAGGCTTAACCGTACTATAGGTTACATTTCCTTGACTATTTCCCCAAAACTCCTTAGATCGCCATAAGTCAACTTCTGATAGGATTCCTGATTGTTACATTATCTATACAACTCATCAAATATATTGAGTTCAAGTCTCGAATCACTAAGAACTATTCTTCACTTTAATTGGGTACATCACTAACTCGACACATATGTATGCACGTGCACATTCAGATGTCCACATTCCTCATTATGTGTAAGGGTCCTTGTTCTCAAATGCCTTCAGACCAATTTCTCTTTGTTCATTCCCATCCATAACCAAGATTCAATAGAGTAATCTTTATAATTCATGTCAACATTCTCATATTTAACTTACGAACATTAGGTATCATCCATTTCAAATTGCTCTCATTATGTGGTTTAAATACCATTCAACTTGCATCTTACCCCAATTTACTCCTTACATGATCCATGCAAATTCTCATCATGTCAGTGCATAATTCTATATCATTTACATACTTATACTTTTTTCTTATCATTTCCAATTATATGCTTAAGTTTCCTTGTACTATATATCGTTACATCACAATGTCATTTTCATTGAATTGCAATCTAATATGCGTGTATGCTTTATAATATCTTTGATGCTTCAAAGATTTGCCTTTACTTGATTATTGCATCTTGTTCAATACCACAATTCCTGAAGGTCATCCTTTTTTCCTTAATTATCTTCTATGCCTCTACATTATATTATATTCTTATTGCATTCCGATATTGATTTGTCACTTAAGACTTAGACTCATTTGAATCATGTATACCTAAAAAATTTTTGAATTCCAATTTCCATAATATATTAAGAGATTTTCCTTATCTGTTTTCATTATCACGGTTAATTTCAATCATCCTTTGTTCCACTTTTTCATACGAACACAACATCATTCTTCTTTAGCCAATTACATAACTTATCGCTTGCTTTCACAAGATCCATGGCAAGACTTATCTTGAGTATTTCCTTGGGGATACCTATCTTAAACTTATGTCTCACAACATGTGTTCACTTAACCCATGACTTAGCTGTTTGGCTCCTTAGCAAGCTTCAAAATCACACATCTTATACTCATCTCGTATAATTTATAATTCTTTTTCAAAGGTGTTTAAACATTCTTGAAACACTTAATCACTTATTTGCTCTTTCATACTCCACGCATATCATTTCCACAAAGGCAAACACTTACTCACCAAGATATTTAAATGCATACTCAACTATTCATACTTCAATTTATCTCCAAGGGTTTCCAGCATGCCACGTAGTTTGCTTGTGTTGTTACTAATCCTTTTCTTTCAACAAAGTCAAGACAAGATTTGTATATTCTAATAGCAATATTCTATATAAACTCATTTACTATATCATTCTTGAAATCTTCATTCTCACTTTAATCATTTGGTATTGACATCTCTTATCAATATCTCATACATTCATTTAACTTTTACTCACTTTCTCCTTAGCCTTTAAAAAGGTTTAATCTCTTGTCTTCTTTATCTCTTAAGATTTGACTTTACTCAACATATTATTTATCTTAACAATAAGTTTTTGGCACCGTTGCAGAGGAATTTATTTTTAATTCTTTCTTGTTAATATTAATACTAAGCATTCTTAATTTTAATCCAGACTTTTCGTTTCTTTAATTTTTCAAGTACTTTTGGTTGTTGTATGCGAAGAGCTCGAAATTTGAAAATTGTTCCTTTTGATCTAGAAATTGAAAAGACTTTTCAAAGACTTTGGAGAAAAAATATATAAGTTTCTACTCTAAGTAAAACAATGGTTGATCAACAAAAGGAGAAGACCAAGCCTTTTTAAGGGATTATGCTATCCTACGAGTACAAAATCTCCATTTTAGTATCTGAAGACCTCTTATTCAAGCCAACAACTTCGATTGTAAGTCATCAATCATTCAGATGATTTAGACTACTATTTAATTTGGGGGTTTGCCTAATGATGATTCGAATGCTCATATTGTAAATTTTTTATAAATTCGTGATACATTTAAGGCTAATGGGGTTACTGATGATGCCATAAGATTAAGGCTTTTCCCTTTTTCATTGAGAAATAAAGCAAAGGGTTGGTTAGATTTGCTTCTTATTGGTTCAATTAATACTTAGGATGATTTGGCTAAAAAATTCTTAACAAAATTTTTCCTACCTGCTAAGTTGGTAAAGATACGGAATGATATCACTTCTTTCATGCAATTTGATTTTGAATCACTATATGAGGCTTGGGAAAGGTATAAACCTTGATAAGAAGGTGCCCTTACCATGGATTACCTAAGTGACTGCAAGTGTAGACTTTTTATAATGGTTTGCTAAGACTTTTTAGAACTACCATTGATGCTACCACTGAAGGTGCACTCATGAGTAAATCCATTGATGGGGCTTATGATTTGCTTGAAAAGATAGCTTCCAATAGTTATCAATGGCCATCTAAAAGATTGGGTACAAGAAAAATTGCTGAAATTCATGAATTAGATGTGATAAACACTGTTTCTACACAATTGGTTTTTCTCACAAAAAAAAAAAAGATAAACTGAGTGTTAATGCTATTCAAAACTCCTTTATGACATACAAATTTTATGGGGAAGGACATTCCAATGACAATTGTCTTATCTATTCTAAGTCTTGTCAATTTGTTGCAAATAGGCAACAGAACAATCCATATTCCAACACTTACAATCCTGGTTGGAGGAATCATTCTAATTTTTCATGGAATAACAACCAAAGGTCTTATCAGTAGCTAAGTCAAACTTTCCTCCTGGATTTCCATCTAGAGCCCCTATGCCATAGAAAAAGCCTTCAATGGAGGATATGTTCATGCATTTCATGACAAAGATTGATACATTCATAACAAAAACCAATGCATTTATGACAAAGACTAATGCCTCCATTCAAAATCAAGCAGCTTCAATTGGAAATCTTGAGACACAAATGCATCAACTTGCCAGTGCTTTAAATACTAGACCTTATGGTACCTTACTAAGTGACACTGAACCCACCTTAAGAAAAGAAGGTAAGGAACATTGTAAAGCAATCCATATTTGCAATAAAGAAAAGGTAAGGATTTAAATTCTGAAATTTCGATTCAATCTAATGAGAAAGAAATTGAAAAAGATGCTGAAAAAGAAATCATGGTTGAAAAATTTGTTGGAAATTTAAAAGAGAAATCACAATTAAAAACTGCTCCCACACCCCCACCATATTTTCTTCAAAGATTTCAAAAAGAAAAACTTGAAAAACAATTCTAGAGATTTATTAATGTGTTTAAAAAATTACATATTAATATTCCTTTCGTTAGAGCTCTAGAACAAATGCCAAGATATGTTAAATTCTTGAAAGACATCCTATTTAAAAAGAGGAAATTGGGTGAGTTTGAAACTATTGCACTTACTAAAGAGTGCAGTGCCATCATTCAGAATAAGCTTTCACCAAAGCTCAATGATCTAGGTAGTTTTACTATTCCTTGCACTATTGGTGTTCTTTGTTTTGTTAAAGCTTATGTGATTTAGGTGCAAGTATAAATTTAATGCCATTGTCTATTTATAAAAAATTAGGTTTGGAAGAGATTAAGCCAGCTTTTGTGACTTTATCCCTATGGTATTATAGAAGTTGTTTTGGTAAAAGTTAGTAAGTTTATTTTTCCAATAGATTTTATTATTCTTGATATGGAAGAAGATCGTGAAACACCAATCATTCTTAGGAGACCATTCTTGAGAATTGCTCGAGCTTTAATTGATGTGGAAAAAGGTGAGCTTATTTTAAGGGTTGAAGATCAACAAGTAACATTTAGTATTTTTAGAGCTTTAAAATTTTTCATTGAACATAATGAATGTTTATCAATTAATGTGGTAGATGACATAACGAATAATGTGTTTATTGAAAATCATCAAGATCCATTTGAAACTTCTTTGAATTCTTCATGTGATATTATTGATGAACAAGTTCTTGAATATGCTAACCATCTCGATGCCCATTCATGTCTCCAAATATCCCAATTTAGGCTTTTGGAATTAACAATTACAACTTCACCAATCAAACCTTCCATTGAAGAACCTCCTTCACTTAAGCTCAAACCACTGCTTAATCATTTAAGGTATGCTTTTTTGAGAAATTCTTCTACACTACCAGTAATTATTTCTTCTTCTCTTTTTGATGGATAGAAAAATAAACTCCTTCAAGTTTTAAGAGACTACAAAAAATCAAATGTGTGGACCATTGCAGACATTAAAGGAATTAGTCCATCATTTTGCATGCACAAAATTCTTTTGGAGGAAAATCACAAAGCAAAATATTGAGCATCAACGAAGGTTGAATCCGATCATGAAAGAGGTAGTAAAGAAAGAAATTATCAAGTGGCTTGATGTAGGTATTATCTACCCTATTTCTAATAGTTCATGGGTAAGTCCAGTTTAATGTATCCTTAAAAAATGAGATATGACTGTTAGTTTCTAATGAAAATAATGAGCACATTCCCACTTGAACTGTAATTGGAGGGAGAGTATGTATGGACTATAGAAAATTGAAGAAAGCCACTAGAAAATATCACTTTTCACTACGTTTTATTGATCAAATGCTTGATAAACTAGTAAGTAAGGATTTTTATTATTTTTTGGATGGTTGTTCTGGTTATAATCAAATTGCCATTGCTCTTTTTGGATTTTTGCTTTTCATGGAATACCTGTTGGACTTTGTAATGCTCTAGCTACTTTTCAGATATATATGATGGTAGTTTTTTCTAATATGGCTAAAATATTTTTGGAAGTGTTTATGGATGATTTTTCAGTTTTTTGGGATAATTTTGATGATTGTCTATTTAATCTTGCTAGAGTACTTAAGAGATATGAAGAAATTAATTTAGTTTTAAATTGGAAAAAATGTCACTTTATGGTGCAAGAAGGCATAGTCTTAGGCCATCTAGTCTATAGTAAAGGTTTAGAAGTAGATAAAGCAAAAATTGAAATAATTGAAAAACTTCCACCTCCCACCTCTGTTAAGGGCATTCGTAGTTTTTTAAGACATGTTGGATTTTATAAGAGATTCATTAGAGATTTTTCTAAAATTTCTAAATGACTGTGTAATTTGTTAGAAAAGGATATTCCTTTTGATTTTGATGATGCTTACCATGATGCTTTTGTTGAATTGAAAATTAGATTAATTTCTGCTTTTATTATCACTGTTCCTGATTGGAATATTCCTTTTGAACTAATGTGTGATGCTAGTGATTATGCAGTTGGCATAGTTGTGGGCCAATGAAAATCGAAGATTTTGCATCTTATTTATTATGCTAGAAGAACATTGAATGAGGCTCAAGCAAATTACACTGCAACTAAAGAGGAGTTGCTTGCTATTGTTTTTGCTTTTGATAAATTTCACTCATATCTTGTTGGTACTAAAGTTGTTGTTTACATTGACCATGCAGCTATTAAATATCTAATCGAAAAAAAATGCAAAATCGTGCTTGATAAGATAGGTACTTTTGCTTTAAGAATTCAACTTAGAAATTTGAGATAGAAGAGGCATAGAAAATCAAGTGGCAGATCATTTACCTTGACTGGAGAATGAAGAATAAATTAGGAATACAACAGTGATCAATGAAACCTTTCCTGATGAGTAATTGTTTCATATAGAAAAGCAAGAAAATTTGCCATTGTATGCTGATGTTGTGAATTATCTAGTAAGTAAACTCTTCCCTCCTTAATTTAATTCTCAACAGAAGAAGAAACTCTTACGTGACATTAAATATTACACGTGGATGAGCCGTTTCTGTACAAGCATTGTGGAGATCAAATCATTGGAAAGTGTGTTCTTGAAGAAAAATTTGAAAATATTTTCCATCATTACCATTCATTTGATTATGGATGACATTATGGAGGAAAACGAACTGCTATAAAGGTTCTACAATCATGTTTTTATTGGCCTTTTTCTTTTCAAGGATACTCATAATTTTGTTGAAAGATGTGATAGATGTCAAACAATAGGTAATATATCTAGGAGACATGAGATGCCTCTAAACAACATCTTGGAAGTTGAAACTTTTGATGTGTGGGGAATTGATTTTATAGGTCAATTCATTCCATCCTTCAATAATGAATACATCTTGGTTGCTATTGATTATCTCTCTAAATGGGTCGAAGCTATTGTATTACCAAGTAATGACTCTAAGGTAGTGATAAACTTCTTGCAAAAGAATAACTTTACATGTTTTGGAACACCTAGAGCCATAATTAAAGATAAAGGATCTCATTTCTACAACAAAAATTTTGAGGCAATCTTGGCCAAATATGGAGTCAAGCACAAAATAGCCAATACTTATCATCCTCAAACGAATGGCCAAGCTGAAGTTTCAAATCGAGAAATTAAAAAAATTTTGGAAAAATTTGTTTGTCTTTCCAAAACAGATTGGTTGAAAAAGCTAGATGATGCTTTGTGAGCATATGAAATGCCTATAAAACTCCAATTGGGAGGTCTCCTTATAGATTGGTGTTTGGAAAAGCTTGTCATCTTCCAATCGAGCTTAAGCACAAGGCATATTGGGCAATTAAAAAGCTTAAATTTGATCTTCAAGCAGCCGAAGAAAAGCATAGTTTGCAACTCAATGAGATGGATGAATTTCGTCAAGAACCTACAAAGAGAGGACGAAACGATGGCATGACTAGAAAATCATAAAGAGAAGTTTTGAACCTAGCCAACATGTTCTTTTTTATAATTCTTGTTAGCAATTATTTCTTGGAAAGTTGAAATCTCATTGGTTTGGACCTTTCACTGTGATGAAAGTATATCTTCAAAGAGTAGTGGAGGGAGTTGATGATAAATCAACCTTCAAAGTGAATGGACAATGACTAAAGGTGATTTCGATCGTCAAAGGTACTCAATCACACTTATTGACACAATTTAAGCCAGAGAGTGTCAACCCAAAGATTATAAATTAAGTTCTTTTTGGGAGGCAACCCAAGCATTCTAACTTACTTTCTTTTATTTTCTTTTAATTATTTTTATTTATTCAATTATTAGTTATTAATATTTCTTTTTGTAGGAACGTGTACAACCCTCTATAAAAAATTTACCAAAAAAAATTTTGAAAAAAAAAATTAGGGGATGAGGGCATGCCACGGCCCAACGAAGCCACACAACGCATGCCGCAACTCCCAAAATGTGAGGGTCACAGTGCCCATTAGGGGTTGGCTGTGGCACCATGTTTTGGGCTACCAAATTTAGGCACCCCACAAAAAACAAGGGGGGGGGGGGGGCGTAAGCTCCAACTTCCCCAAGAGGAGGCCACGTCCTAGCAAAAAGGATCAATGTGGGCCATGACATTGGTTAAGCATGGCTAAGTCCTAGTGGCTCTAGGAAATGAGGGCCACAGTGCCCACTAAGTGTAGGACACAACCTTGTGCTTTATGGGCTGCCAAACTTTGGGCAGCCATAAAAAAAAAAAAATGTGTGAACTAAGGGTCGCGGCCCCCTCTTTAGTAGGCTGCCAACAATGGGTAGCCCAGTGCCTTAAGATCCTCAATTTATAGCCCCCTTTGATGGGCTACCAACAATGGGTAGCCCATTAACCAAATGTTTTCCTTCCATCTATATAACCCCATACCTTTTTTTTTAGCCCCAACACACCTTCCCCTACCTTTTTAGTGTAACTTTTTTGCACTTTTCTCTCTTTTCTCCTATGCATCCCTTTCTGTCTCTCCCATCACCATTATTCCCCTTTCATATTTCTTTCTCCATACCTATAGTTTCCTTTCCACACTTATTTTCATCACTTTTTGTGAGACCCTGTCAAGCTCGATTAAAAGACAGTATTGTACCAAGTAGTACAACTAAGTTAAATCAAGCCTTGAACTAGTTTAAATAGAAATTCTAAGAGGAATTTCAAAATTCTGAAACCCACAGAATAACTCAGAATAGTGATTCGAAGTTCAAGGTCCAGTTTGGAGTCAATCGGGAAAATTGATCGGTTAGAGACAAAACGGTCATTTTCCCATTTGATGATTTAATGGAGATATTTAGCCAAGATTTGATCACATTAGATCAAATATAATTTTATGAAACACAGTTATGATTATGGGAGTATAAAATGATGTTTAGCAGTGTAAAATTGTGATTTTCGATATTTTTGGAGTACAAGGGAAAATAGTAATTTTGCCACCGGAGTACTAAACGTGAATTTTTTTGAAAGGATTTTGTCCCATTTGGTTAATATGGATTAATATTAGTGTTATTTGAGGTTGGACAGTGAAAATAATGAAATTATGGTACATTTCGGAGTATAGGGGCAAAATCATAATTTTGCCATCCCGGGGGCAAAACCGTAATTTTTCACCACCAGAATAAATTTTTCCAGCCATGATCATCTTTGGATCAGATTTGGACTTGATTAATCAAGTGGTGGAAAAAGAATGAGAAGAAAAGTCAAAAAGGTAAAAAAAATGAGCCAATGGCATAATGCCATGTGGCAACTTGGTTATTTTATTATAAAGGCCATAAAAATCAGCCTTAACCCTCATTTTCTCTCTCAAATTTCGGCTCACATCAGAATTGAAGGGAAAGAAAGAAGAACAAAGGGGAAAAACATAAAACCTAGATGGAAATTCAAGACAAAGTGTGATTTCAAGGAGAAATTAAGTGAAAAAGGTAATAAATCTTCACTTTGGCTTATGATCTATAATATCTATGCTTTTGTTCTTGAATTCTATGGTTAAATATTGAGATATCATGATGAAATAAATTCTGAAAAATGGGTATGAATGATGAAAGATTGTTGGATTGGATTGATTTTAGACTATATTAGTGTTTAGAGGTAGTTAAGCATGATTATGAACAAAAGTGTAAGAAAGAAATTAATCTCATGGTTGTTCTTCATTGGCCGAACCTAGGGTGTAGAGAAACCATGAAGAAATTGTTTCATTTCAAATGAAATGATTCCATTTGAAATGAAATAAATTAGAAAATGACAAATTCAAGTGAAAAATGTAGTAGAAAAATTTTTAGTGCTAATGCACTGTATTGGCCGAATTTTTTGATAAAGAAATGGAAAAGGTTGAATGCTGAAATTGGCATTAATTAAATGGTTTGTGGTGAATTAAGGTATTAGAAAAAGAATGGATCAATTTGGAATCAAATTGGACATAATAGTAGTAATCGGGTAATCGGTCGAAATTAGGCAATACCGTGTTAAAGCGATAATCAGACATATTTTTGCCTTTGCGTATCATACGTTAGCAATTTAAATTAGTTTATATTAGTTTGGGGGCAATATAGTAAATTTTTTAATTTTATTTTGTGTTAAGGTGGTGAGAAGTCCGAGAAAGGCAAAGGAATCGTGATTGGGGACTATTAATCCGAGTGCATCCGGATTTGTGAGACGGTGAGTGAACTTGCATTTCAAAATAATTTGGGGAAATGCACATTGTATTGAAATGGATAATTAAATGATTTGTCCAAAGTTTTTTTTAAAAATACGTGCCGAGAACAAGCCCTTGATAAAAATGATTTTATGTGATGAAATTATGTGATATGCTTGAAGGCATGGAATTATGTGGTATGCTTGAAGGCATGAAATTATGTGTTCTTATAACATGTTGTCACATATGTGAATTTGATGTAATTCTGCACGTGTGGAATGGGTAATGCACATGTCTGTAATGGTGTGTAAAGAGGGATGCTGAGTGATACCCCTCACCGAGAAATTCTCTCCCGGAAACTTGGAAGGGATGCTGAGTGATACCCCTTACCAATTGATTTCTGCCCATGAGCTTGGAAGGGATGCTGAGTGATACCCCTTACCAATTGAATTCTCGCCCGGAAACTTGGAAGGGATGCTGAGTGATACCCCTTACCAATTGATTTCTGCCCATAAGCTTGAAAGGGATGCTGAGTGATACCCCTTACCAAATGATGTTCGCCCAGGTACTTGGCAGCAAAGCTGAGTGATACTGCTTGCCAAGTTCCCTAATAAATGTTTTTCCACTAAGGATAGTGAATATTTAGTAGTGTATATGATTGCTTATGTATTTGTGAATATATGTGTGATTGTATGGTCTATGAATTGTTTTAAATTGTGGAAAAAGGGTTTAATACGAAACCCTCATACGGTTAAGTGAAACCCTCGTTCTGCGATGGGTAATGATTACTCTTCGCTGCAGCAAGAATGCCTTCCAGCTGCAGCGAAAATTATCGATTTTGCTATCTAGCTAGAATAAATCCCGGGATAAGTGGAAAGGGTTTAAATATTAGTTAGATCAAAAACTGTCTCGTTTCTAACCAGTGCATCATGGTTATCAAATGTCCTGGCTAATATTGCTTGTTCCCTTCTAATATTCACTCACTGAGTATTGTACTCACGTTTTATAAAAAAATTCATGTTTTCAGATCAGGAGCCTGTTGGACCCTAGATCGAGGAGTCCCTATAGTGCATCTCCTGGGTATGTGTTTGGCATTCGGTAGTAGTCCCCTTTACTGTAATTGTCTCCGCTGGAAGTCATGGGCTTTTGTAAGGTGGTTATGTACTTGTAATGTACATTGTCAAAGTTTATATCTGACTGGTATGAATGTAAATGTGTGAGCAATGTAAATTGTTAAATACATGACTGGTATCGTGCATGTATATTAATGTTGATAATGCCATTGTTAATTGGCTTTGTATGCACACTGGGTGCATTACGTATGGATGCTTCACACGAGTATATGTGGAATAAAGTAAGTGAAAATAGGCTTGCTTGGGCTTAGTGAGCTATGCTCATTAGGTCCTTGCGCCGGTCATGGCCCGGAAATTGGGTCGTGACACTTTTGCTCTAAAAATAAAAAAAGGTTTCAATATTCCTTTTATTTATTTATTTAATTTCTTTTTGTTTTTCTTCTTCTATTTTTATTATTGTTGACATAATTCATATTTTTTTTTGTTGGGAATTTGTGATGGGTATTGATGATTCTTGAGACATTGTGCTTAGTTATTTTATGGGTATGGTAGATTGGGTAGATTTGTGCTTTAAATTTTAAAGGTAAGTTGATATTGGAATATGGGTAAGTTTCTTGAAGTTTCAATTATTTTTTATGCCAATTAGTCTAGAAATATTTTAATTGTTGGATTTTTTTTCATAACGATAGGCATTATTTTAGTTTAATGAGAAGACATATGGGCTCATATTGTTAAAGGTCTATTGTGTTTTATTGGTACTTTTCTTTTCTTTTGGTTGAGAATTAATTATAGGAAATTTGAGAATAGCACCTAAACGATCAAGACAAAATTCCAGTGGTTCATTTGATCATACTAGATTTGTGTCAACTGATGTTGTGGCTAGACACACAAGTTTTCTTGTAAACAAAATTGCAATACCCGAACGAAAACTAGATCAAGGGTTGATTGCACACATTGACCTTCAACCAATGATTGATGGCCACCACTGGCAAAATTTTGTGCCTTGCTAACAACTGCAAGTATCCCTTTAGTAAGAGAATTTTATGTTAAAACTGTTGAAGCTACTAATGATTTTATTTTTGTGTGAGGTAAATTAGTTCCATTCTCGAGCCATGCCATCAATGAATTTTATAAAACTCTTTATATTGAAAACGATGGATATGATCAATATTTGATTAAGCATAAGAATCGGGACGATATCATAAATATACTCTATGAAGAGGGTGTTCAATGGTGACTCTTCGAGATGATGTCATTAATATACTCTGTAAGGAGGGTGCTCAATTGTGATTCTTCAATAATGCACCAATTTCATTCAAAAAGACTGTGATGAAACTAACTTCTAGGATATGGTTATATTTTGTGGCTTCCAAATTACTTTCTACCACATACTAGTGATGTCACAAAAGATTGAGACATCATCATTCATTCAATCATTTCTGGATGCACAGTTAATAGTGGCCATGTAATTTACAAACCCATGACTCACACTGCAAAATCAAAGTGTGAAGGCTTATGCTTCCTTTCTCTAATTACAGCTATGTACAAATAAGCTGGTGTACATTGGGATGCTAGTGAGGAGTTGTTGCATCATAAACTTCCAATTGATCTTAATCTCATCCTCAAACAATTTCAAACTTCTACTCAGGATAGTTCTTCTTCTACACACCATCCTCTACCCCCTCGACCAAGACATCAACAATTGTCAATGACCTAGAGAATTGAGAACCTTGAACACCTAGTTGAGAACCTTGAGTGACAATTTGAGCAACACATCACTTATTAGACCTAATGTAATCAACATATGGATCACATGTTCCGAGCTTATGGTATTTTTATGGGAATGGACATGTTTACTCTTCCACCAGCACCTAATCTTCCTAGGGGTGCCAATAAGGCAAAGGACAATGAGAACAATGATGCAGAGGATGATGGAAATGAGGAGGAGGATTAGACCTTCTCCAGATTCATCTAACCATCAAGGGAGTATTTTGTACCTTTCATTTATTTTTTCTAACATTAAGGACAATGTTTCGTTTAAGTTTGGGGGGTGAATTTGTTTTTCTGGTGGTGAATATTCTGTGGAAGTTTTAGATTTGATTTTATGTGCATGTTTATTTAGATATATAAATAATTTAGGATTAGTTGGTAAATGAATTTATTATTTGTTCGAATCTTAGGAATCTAGAGTAAAGTTATGCCAATTTTTTTTTATGATTTTTCTATCTAATGATGATAACTAGTTGTCTTGAATTTTTAGTTTTTGGTGAATAAGGTTTTTGTTTGGATTCATACTAAATGCTTTCGTTAAGTATCATTGTTAGGATATGATTTCCACAATTTTGAGCACTATATCTTTTACTTTGAATTATTCCGAATATCTAGAGAAGATTTATATTGATATTAATTTTAGATTACGTCATGAATTCTGGAATTTGCTTAATTTTCTCTCGAGGTGAAATCCTAGACAATATTTAGTTAAGGAGATGATTTAGGCCATCTTTGAACCGTTTGAGCCTTACAAGCCTACCTAGTTAAATTTTTATCCTTAGTATACCCTTTTTTAGCCTAATTTCCCTTTTCTTTGTTTAACTACATAATAATTGAGCCAAGCCTTAAAAATTAATTTTTCAATTTTGCAACCGTCACTCCTAAGCATGTATGTTATTTTAGGAAATATAGATTGAGCTAAATATTGAAAAAGGTGGAAAGGTGATGTTAATGTGAAAAAAATAAAGTTTAAAATATTAAAAGTCAACCCACTACCTACAATACAAAGAAAATAAGTTTGGGGATGTGAAATTGTGAGTAAAAAAAAAAGAGAGAAAAAAATTATGTTGAATGAAAGAAAAGTTCAATTATGGACGAAAAGATGTACTAGGAAAAGGAAAATAGAGCTATATATATAGGTCCTAGAACAATTATGTGCTTAGGGTGATTTGAGCCAAATTATTATCTTATATCCTACCTTGACCGTAGCCATAGATTACAAGCTTATTAAAGTCTTATTGATCCCTAGCTTGGTATTAGCCTACATTAGTGGAGAGAGGGATGAAAAGTAAACATATGGAGTTCTAGTACCAATTTGAAATTTGTGTTGGCATAAACTCATCTGGATGTCATGATATTCTTGGTAAAAGGGATCACACACACATGAAAATCCATTCGAGAATGTGCTTGCATTGGAATTAAAACATGAATTTGAATAAGGCCTATATTTTTCCTTAGGTTAAGATTGATTGACATACTTTTGAGGAAATTATGGAGAATTATTGTGTTGGTGCACTTTAACTCTAGTAGTAGTAATAGTAATAGTAGTAACTATATTTATTTTAGTTTTCATTAACTAAATTTTTTTTTCATAAGTTATTTTCTTTTCTATGTTTTGCTTGAGGACTAACAAAATATTAAGTTTGAAAGTGTGATAACTCTCTAAGATAGTGTTATTTGCACTTAATTTTGATAGTGATTTAGCTTCGGTTTTGTAATGATGCATAAAAATTAGTAGATTTTATTTAATTATTTTAAATATGTTAATTTAGGTGAGTCAATCTAATCTTAGTTAATTTTATGCTTAATTTGGTGTTTGTGTGATTAAGATAGGTTATTATTGTTTGATTTGTGCTTTTGTAGGTATTTGATGAAAATAGAATTTTATTGGAAAAAAGAGAGCAATTTCAAGGTCCAGACTTTCACTATACATGTTTCGGTATCTTCATCATAATTATCTCTACAAAACTACAACTTTCATGTTTACTACTTTAACCAATTCAGCTTGGAAGGTGGTCAAAAATCTTATCGAAGTTGAAGCACTACAGCAGTCAAAGTGTCACGACCCGGAACCACCCTCGAGTCCGTGACAACTGTCACGATGTCCCGATAAGCACTCATCCCTCGAGTACCCTATCAAGACCTCGCAAGGCTCTCGTACCAGTTTTCCATCTTCCCCGTGGTTATTAGTTTCCAAGTACATTTCTAAAAAAAAATAAAATTAGATTTCGGATCAAAATAGTCGAAATGCACAATTTTCCACACAGGGGCATTTTCGTCCTTTTTGTCCAAAAATTTCAAAATCGGTAAAAACGTTACATACAAGTAGAATAAACATAATTCACAATCGAAAAAAAATTTTGATACCGAAAACCCTTATTAAAATAAAAATTTTTTTAGATAATAGAATAAAATAAAAATATTAAATAAAATATTATATTTTATTATAAAATAATATTTTTAGAAATATCGAAAATTAATTTTCAGCACGTGAAAGTAAAATAAATTTATACATACTGTATTACGGATAAACGAAGTATGTATATTAATTACAATGACACGTCAGCCCACTATGTACAACTATGTACCTTTGTTCGCTAGGACGCGACTTCAACTAGCCTCTCAATGCAATTCGAGTATCTATCAATAGTCTAGAGCCTAAAATGGGTGGAAGAGAGAGAGTAGTGAGTTTTACAACCCAGTGAGTAGATAATTACCATCTATGAGTAAATGGAGACAAAGGAAAACACCACGTAATTGAGCAGTTCATAGCATAAACTTTGATTTTTATCTCATAAAAGACATTTCAAATTTCAATAAAAATCATCAAAATCATCAAAATCCTTAAATCGCCAGGGCTTATGATTTCTTTGAAAACCAAGCTATTGTCGAAATTCTTACTCGATGATGCCTTGGCCTAGGGCATCCAACCAAGTCCGCCAAGGCTGTTAAGATTATATCATATTTGGAAATACAGTCATTCCTTGGCATTGGCTAAGTTCAACTTCACGTGGTGGTTTGGCGTGAAGTGAACTCGATCTTTACCTCAGGAGTTACCCTCCACGCCTCTCGTACCGAGGTAAAATAATAACTGGGTTTACCGTGCCCCTCCAATAGGCTGGTCCACAGAAACTCACCACTGCAACGACTAATTAAACCACTAATCAACAAAATTTTTGCAGCATAACATGGCCAATAAAATTCTACCCAGTATACTTAGACAAGGGAAAACAGTCACATATTTCATACAAATATAAATTCAGCCAGCATGCTTCCCAAGATCATAAGCCATAGATTTCAAATTGAATACATAAAATTCACAATTCACCAGGTAAGTCTCCATATACTCCATTTTAATAAAATCAACACTTAATTTCAAAACAATATTTCTTTTCAAAATAATTTATAAAATTCATTTAGTTAATCATATTTCATCAAAACACATTTTAATTGAAAATCATAATACTTTATACTTCAAATTTATCATGCCTTAAAAAGCATAAAATTCATAAAATAAAACCCTTCTACATATTACAAACGATAATTTATCTATTCACCTCGTCAAGAGTGCAAAATACTCTTGCTTTCAATTTCCACTATACTGAATTTTTCTCGCGTTCGGGGGACCCACCACCTATACATAATTTTTGACACATTTTTAATTATTTGTGTCAAACCACTATAAATGATTTCAGACTCTACATGATGCATGGAAATGAGATAAAATGGTTCGAACAATCATTTAATCACAGTGTCCGATCGACTCACTCACTCATTGTCTAAATTGCTAAAATCCTCAATTTAATTCCAATTTGACCCATTTCAGTTTCTAATAATCCAATTATATCCACAATGCTCAATTACTGTAAATGTGGGTCAGTGTATCAGTCCTAGACCACAAATTACTCTTTTACCCCTATTAGGTAAAATTTGTATCTTTGCACCAAAAATTCCCATTTAATTTCTATATTCATAATTCATCAAATCTCACTTAAATACCTCAATTTAGCATCAATTTCAGCAGTCATTCATCCCCTATAATATTTTGCCATAATGGGTTTCAAGAGGAAAAATCGATTTTCATGCTAGATTTTGATACATTTCATTATTACCTAACTAAAAACACTAATTTAACCTAAAATTCACCAAAATCAAGCATCAAAACTACTCCTACAAGATTCGGTCAACATGGGTTTGGTATGCCCACTTGAGATTCATGCATGGAAATTGAAGAAAAATGGATGAGTAAGGTAGATTTCAAAGAAAATTAAAGAAATTTTACCTTTAGCTTGATCAACCTTGAATTTTCATACTTTTCTCCTTGAAATTCAGCCTAGGGTTTCTTGGTTTTCTTTTCCCCTTTCTCTCCTCTTTCTGGTCGGCCAAAATGGGTAAGAATGCTGAAGAAATTTGGCTTTTTATAAGCCATTAAAATATTATTTCTTTACTTGACACATGGCACCATTTTATTAGTCCATCTGTAATTGTTTAAAATTTATTCATTTTTTCTCCACCACACATTATTTCTCACTTATCCAAGACATTAATTGAATTCCATGTGTTGTCAAATGCCACGGTGGAGTAAATTTTTAAAAATTACAAATTTACCCCCGTAATTATGCAAAATTACAAGTTTGCCCTTGATACTCCAAAAATTATAAAAATTCAAAATTTTCACCTTTCAACCTCAAATAACACTTCAATAGATCAATCTTAATCAAATGGGGTCAAAATCGTTTCTAAAAATTCTTGTTTTGTCCTTGAATGGTAAAATTACCATTTTACCCTTGTGTTATAAAAATACCAAGAATTAAAATTTTTCATTGCTAAACCTTATATTATGCTTCAATCGATTATGTTATACTTCAAATGACTAATCTTGATCAAAATTTTTATCAAAAAATCACATTTAAATTTTTAGTGGCAAAATGACCATTTTGCCCCTGATCGGTCAATTTTTTCGATTGACTCCAAACCGGACCTCAAACTCTGAATCACTCTTTTGAGCAATCCCTGGACTGTGAAATTTCCAATTTCACCTTAAAATCTCTATTTTAATTAGTTTAAGGTATAAATCGACTTAATTGTACTTTTAAGTACAATACCGGCTTTTATCTATTTTTTTGAGATATTTTAATACGCAGGCATAATGTCAGATATATAAATATTATGGTAATATTTGAGGGCTGGGTTTGACACAAAGAGCAATTACTATTTCTGTTAATTAATTGGTCAAGGCTACGACCCATATAATCTGATGAGGAAATCCTAGCTAAAATTGACTTCTTTCTTCACCTAACTTGACGTAACTTCAAAGCCTTATTAAACCAACCATTCGAAGGACTTTTAGGAGATAACAAAACACCGGATTGTAAGCTAAGATTTAAGCTGCAAAATCATTGAAACTGAGAAGAATTTGAGGGATTCTAGAATATTTGGAGATCAAGATTACAATCCTTGGTTTTTTCTATCTTTTTGTTATTCTCTTATTTTCTTGGTTTTGTTTTTACTATTTAAACTTTGTTAAATGATAATGTGTGACTTGATAAAGAACTAATTCATCTATCTAATATTATAATTGAACTTAATACTTATTTTGATTCATTTATCTCTCTTTTGCTTATGTTTGATGGATTTAAGTTATTTATTTTATTCTGTTCTTAATGCTTCTAGTTGAATGGCTACCAATTAGATTAAATTAGAAACTTAGGTTAAACCTTGACGAAGGAGATGTAGGTAGACCTTGAATAGAATAGCGTATGATCGAATGCACTTAGTTGATTGGGTGGTTTGATTTGCATATAGGGTAGGCATACACCTATAAGCCATACATAGTCTAAATTAGAGCACGAACTTAATGAATCTTTTTTCAATTTAATTTGCATAGACATATAGTAAATTAATTGAGAGAGAAATTTTTGTGAGAAACTCGATAAAGACTTGTAAATAACTTTGGACTCTAGGTTAACAACTTAATCCACTGAATTGAGTTAAGAGAGAGAGAGACAATAATCAGATGAAGTATTGAGGGATATCATAATCTTAGGTCTGATAATCACCAGAAGTTAATAATTTTTCTGATATGTTTTAGATTAGTTTTAGTTATTAGTTTATTAGTTTTGATTTTAACTTTAATTGTTTAGATAAAATTAAGGTGTGTTAATATTAATAGTTAACAGTAAGAATTAATTCAATTCTCTGTGGGATGGACACTCTACTCATCACTATGTTATCTTTCTGATACGTATACTTGCATGGGTAGAAAATTGAACAATAGTGTGTGGGATAAAAATTTAAGTCATTAATAAATGATCATTCGAAAGTAACATCAAAACTCACTAGGATAAGGGGTCATGCAATTAGTCAAAAGTAAAAGCCTCTTAATCAATTAACCAAGGGAGTTAATTTATTAAAATTCAAAAATGAAGTTCTAAAGGAAAGTTTTACAAGTCAAATTTCTAAACAATAGTTGAGAAGTCTTGGTTGGCCAAATAGATTTTATGACTACTTAAGACTAAAAGAAGACCAACCTAAATTAATTAAAAGAAGGATTAATCAAACAATGAAAGCTAGTGAAGTTTGTTACTTGAAAATAGTATGCTCTTAATCAGTTAAAGCCATTTTTAACCAATTAACACGGTGAAGCTAACTACAAGACAAAGAAAACTTAATTAACCAAAGCCTATAGTTAACCAGTTAAAGGCTCACTGTCAGGAAATTTAAATTTGAATACTTGAAGACAAAATAACAACTATAGTAGCTCTTAAACCGTTTTTAACAGTCAAAAGCTATCCAAATCCATCAGAGCTATTTTTCCAAGTATAAAAGACAACCCTAATGGCTAAAACAATGAGGAGATGCTTCCAAGAGCTTGAAAGAACCAAGAATAGCCAAAATCCTTTCACTTCCACTTGTACTTCACTCTAATCTTTGTAATAAAGTGTTGCACCTCATTTTGTATCATTTAGATTAGCTCAGTGATCATAGGTACATCCTTATATCTGTATTCCTTACGTACTTAGAGTGTGCAAGGCACTCTAAGGGGTTGATCAAGCTTAAGTTAGCATGGTTTGTCTTATAGGTTCTAACTTAACCTTAGAAAAGTTAGTTTTAGGTTTTAGCTGATCCTTGTAAAATTCATTGTTAATGGTTGTGGTTAAGCCTTCAAAAAGCCATTGTAAAAGCTTAGTGGAAGCTTGGAAATTCCATTGATTTTAATGAATTAGTTGAAAAATCCTTGATTGGAATATTTAGGTAGTAAATGTAGGTCAAGGGGACCAAAGCACTATAAATTGTCGAGCATTGTCTATTTTCCTTTATTTCTTTGTTTTACTTATTTCTAAATTACTCCTCCGACAAGTTTCAAACTTTTCTCATCAACTTCTTTTAACAAGCTCTTAACTAGGAACCGATCTTAGCGACATTCGAAAAGTGCTATTCACCCCACCTCTAGCACACTCTTTAGGACCAACACAAAGTACTCACATTTATTTTTAGTAGCATAGTCTATTATGTTGATGTAAATTTGAGAATGAATTTTCTTAAAGGGAGAGAATGTGAAACCCTAATTTTCTTTTGATGAAAATTGATAAAAATTTGAACGTTTATGGAATAGACATTCGTGATGATTATCAACGAAAGTTTCTTGTCATTTGGTGTTCAATCTCTCCTTATTATTGAGTTACAATTATGAAACAATAATAGTTGCAAGGATGGGTGAAAAAGGAAACCAAAGATATTGATTAGCCTTTAATATGATAGCCCATGGATTATATGACCGAATTATAATTCCTTACAACGTCGAATGTTGGATGAGTTTTCTCAACTATATTCATGTGAAATTCTTGCTATGATAATGTTATCGTTGACATAAAATGATTGGATGAAAGAGTGATATGAAATGATGGCCAAGGAAAAATAAATTTTTTTGACAAATCTAAACTTGGAGGATCAATTCTAAGCCAAGAAAGGTCGATTCCAAGGCGTATATAAACCTTGGATAGCTGTTGGAAGTGTTAAGACTCAACCTCAAGCAAGGAAAGATAAATTCTTGCAAGTTATTATAGCTTTTAGATTAAAAGAATCGATTTTTAGAAATCAAGAAGTTGGTTCTTGCAAGTCAAAAAAGTTTCTAGACAAAAAGAATGAATTCTAGAAAATTAAGAAGTTGGTTTTTTCAAGTCTGGAATTGCAAGAATCGGTTTTTGGGAATCAAGAAGTTGGTTCTTGGGCTTTAGAGTGGAAAAAATATAAAAGCCAACTCAAGCTTTAAAACTCATTTTACACTTTTCTAGCCTCCACCTTGTCCCTAACACCATCCAAACCCTCTCCCAACCTCCCAAGACCCCATTGAACAAAGATTCAACCTTCTAACTCAAATCTAATGTAAGGCTTGGCATTTTTTAGTTTAAAGCTCAGGGGTATGACCTAACACTAGGATTTTCTAATTTTAGCTCACTTAAATCCAATTTTGAGCTATAGATTTTTTGGGGTTTTGCTCTTCAAGGAGGTTGTGAAGGTAGGAAAGTTAAGATTGTTCATTTATAGATTGGGCTTGAAGTATGGAAATTTATTGGAACTTAAATGATGGATTTTACAATAAATCTATTGGTTTCAAAAATGGATTTTTGTTGGAAATTAGGAACTTATGTTAGGATTTATGTTGTTAGGTGACTATTAGAGCTTAAGACCATTGACGAACAAGATTTTGGTGACTTGAAGCTTAGGAAAAGAATACAGTATACAGTAAAGTTGATACACCATTTTAAGTACTGTATACAGTAAAGTTGAGCATGGTTTATTTATGAAATTACCTTGCACAATTTGGATGCTAAATTGTTTCTGGATAAATTGAATTTTGTGTCGATAAATGTTTTTAATGAAGTTTTCAATCTACAATGTATTAAATATCTCTATTATGTATTAGTTTTCAACAAGGGGAGATAAGCCTTTTAAAATGTTTTCATTCAAATATTCCTTGACTGGATGAATGTTGCACGATTGTTGCATGGCTAAAATGAGGCCTAGGTGGATTGATAGATAACCATCCAAATGAATATGATTGTGGAATTTATAAAAAATCACCCAAGCATATGTGCTAGTGTGGACCATTAGAGACACTTACATGTAAAGGTGAATGTGGTGACTATAGTGTCACAGAAATGGATTATGATATTGGGTGAGTAAGTTTCCATTGTTTAAGGATTATGTGAATATTATGATACCTATTATGAATCAAATCAATGTCATGAAATAATGTATAATGCTTGCCTTTGAGTTGATTATTGTGTGGGTGCTAGTTGAGATGTAACTTGAATAAAGCCTTATGTGAAGGTAGGAATCCCACAAGACTAAGATAAACAAATGTACCCATTCTTGTCTAAAGCTCGATGTATGGGTAAGAATACCACAAGGTCTAGTTAAGCGAATGTACCCATCTTTTTCCTTTTAAAGCCCGATGTGGGGGTAAGAATACTAAGCTCTAGTTGGGTGAATGTGCCCATCTTTTCCCTTCCTAAAGCCTAGTGTGTGTGTAAGAATATCACAACGATGGATTGGGTGAAAGTACCCATCCTCCCCTTATCTTATGACAATGGTATGAATTAACTCTTCTCTTATATATATTGTTTATTATGGCACTTATGTATGGTGATTTGACAATTATTGTGCTCATGTGGAATAATGAAATGATTGACTATCCATTGACACTTTCATGTGATGAATGAGAAATAATGAACTTGAGGATTCAAAAGATCTTTCACTCTCTCATTTTCTCCTTGCAAATGTTTTGTAAGTGGAGCATTTAAATGTTTATTAACTCTTGAATGCATGTTGGGTTTCAAACGCATTTATGAAAAGTCTTGAAATGTGACTATTGACAATTGAAAACATCATGTGAATATTTATGAACTTCATGTTGTTTTTACAAAGTATGGTCTATTGCTAAAACTCTTCTCCCTGGCTTGTCCCTTTCCCTGTATCCACTCATAGAACTCATAGAGTTTTTATTACTCACAAGTTATTTTCCCTTATTTCTTTTACAGATCAGTAGCTTGCTTGGCTAAGTGACTTGTGGAGTAATAGCCTGCTCATTCGTGGTAGGTATGATAGAGCCTTTCCTCCAATGTTTCAATGTTATTACACTCTGTAGTGTATCGAGTTGAGTCTTTGAACTGTTATGTTGATAAAGAACTTGGTTATATAAATAAATGTTGAATTACTCATACTTGTTTATACTTCTGTATTTTATGTTAAGCCTCGGATATGGGTGTAAGTGGATGACAAGACTATGATGGATGAACCATAACAATATGGGCACAAGATACATGTTGAACCACAGTTGTTATAACATTGTGAATATTTATATGAAATGTGATAAAAACCACACTTTACATTGAGAAGTTTTGCATTGTAGTGGCCTTGATGAATTGTTTTGCATATTCTTAATAGTAAATGTAAATTTATGTGAATGCGATGATTGACTAGCCATGCATTATTGGTTTAAGCTTATTTGGGCTTAGTAGGCTTTACTCATGTAGGTTCATTCATTGGATCGTAGGGCTTGACCCACGTAGGTTCATGCACCGATCACGATCCTTCTAGAAAATGGGATGTGACAAAACCATTCCCCAACTAGAAACTATGTGATTGAGATGCTCTATGTTGACCCTAATGGCCTATGGATGATCCATGTCTAGTGTTAACATCTTGTTGGCCCTTAGTCTCAGCCCTCTTGCTTTGTCTCGGGTCACTTAACTCTCCATAGCCTTTATCTTAATCCTTTGAGCACAATCAACTATTGAGGCATAAGTATCAAATGTTTGTGATGCAACAACCTTAAACAATGGCTCAATTAATTCATCTATAAAACACCTAATCTTTATGTCTTCAGTCAAGACAATGTACATTACATACTAGAATAGTTACGTAAACCTAATGTCGTACTCCGACACAGTCATACTAAATGTTTATACCAACACATCAAACTCTCGTGCCTTAGCAGCTCTTGTGCTAGCTGGCATAAATTGACTCAAAAAAGCTATACTAAAGTCCTCCCATGTGTTGTCAAATTTACCACGTAAGTGCTTGTATTATTAACAAGTAATATAATAGAAAATAAAGTTCATTCTAGGATTGCCCAAATCTTTTTGCTAAGTATTAAAATTAAACAACTTAATCTTATCCAAACAACCGAATTTAAACTACTAAAAATTAAAGAAACTAAAATTAAGACTAAAACTGGAAGCAAAAGTAAAAAATTAACTAAAATTAATCAATCAAAAGTCTAGAACCATAATATCCTCTCAACGTTTCATCTAAATCTTCTCTTCCCTTAATACTTACTAGATAGGCTTGAGTTTTTAACCTATAGTTCTAACTTATTTATAAGTCTTCTCTAATGTTCTTATAAAAATATCTTCCTTAACCAATTTACTATGTTCCTATTGTGAGACCCTGTCAAGCTTGATTAAAAGACGGTATTATACCGAATGGTACAACCAAGTTAAATCGACCATTGAGCTAGTTCAAATAGAAATTCTAAGAAGAATTTAAAAATTCTAAAACCCACAGAATGACTTAGAATAATGATTCGGAGTTCAAGGTCCAGTTTGGAGTCAATCGAAAAAATTGATCGATTAGAGACAAAACGGTCATTTTGCCATTTGAAGATAAAATGGAGATTTTTAGCAAAGATTTGATCATATTTGATCAAGAATAATTATATAAAATATAATTATGATTATTGGAGTATAAAATGAAGTTTAGCAATGAAAAATTGTGATTCTCGATATTTTTGGAGCACAAGGGTAAATGGTAATTTTGCCACTAGAGGACCAAACGGGAATGTTTAGAAAAATATTTTTACCCCATCTGATTAAGATTGATCAATATTAGTGTTATTTGAGGTTGAAAAGTGAAAATAATATAATTCCGGTACATTTCGGAGTATAAGGGTAAAATAGTAATTTTTTCACCTCGGGGGCAAATCGGTAAAATTTTCACCCCAGCACTTGTCAAGACCAAGGGATTTTATTTGTGGTACGATTGGATAAATACAAGAATATTTGTTGTGGAAAATTTAGTAGAAAAAGTCAAATAATTAAAATAATGGACCAATGGCTTTATGCCATGTGTCAAGCTTTAATATTTTAATATTGAAGCATAAAAATCAGCCATAAAACCCATTTTCTCTCACCATATTCGGCCTAAGGAACCAACAACAAGAACAAAGGAAGAAAAAAGGAAAAAACAAGAAAACCTAGGTGGAAAATCAAGAGAAAGTGAAAGAAATCAAGGAAACAAGCTAGGTAAGTTAGAATTTCTTTAATTCTCCTTGATACCTAGCTTACCCATGCATTATTTCTTTATTTCCATGGTTGAATATTAAGTTATCATGATGAACTCAATTTTGAAAAATGGGTATGGAAGAGAAATTAATGTTGGATTGGCTTGATTTTTAATTATGTTGATGTTTAGAGGGAGTTAAGCATGGTTATGAACAAACATACAAAAGAAATATTCAATTTCTCTAGGGTTCTTCATTGGCCGAACCATGAGGGTTGAATATCAAGGAGGAATTGTTTAAATTTCAAGGAAAATGAATCGGAAAAATGATGAATTAAGTGAGAAAAGTGATTAGGGAAAATCACAGTGCTAGTGCACCGTAATTATCGAATTTTTACATAAAGGAATTGAGGGATTTCAATGCTGAAATTTAGTTATTTGAAATGTGATTGGTGAATTAAGATATTAGAGGAGGAATGAAGTAATTTGGAGGTGATTTGGACATAATTGTCAATTAATCGGGTGATCGGTTAAATTTAGTCGATACCGCAATTAAGCAATATTCATACACATTTTTGCATTCACATATCATGCATTAGTAATTTAAATTAGTTTATGTTAGCTTAGGGGCAATATAGTAAATTCTTTAATTTTATTCTATGTCAAGGTGGTGAGATTTCCGAAAAAGGCAAAGAGATTGCCCTCGAGGACCATTAGTCCGAGTACACTTGAAAACCTGTGAGTGAATTTGCATTTCAAAAATGGTTTTGGGAAATATGTACTTATTGAATAAAATGCTTGAATGATTTTATTCAATCTTCTTTAAAAAGAACGGGTACCATAGGAACACGCTTTTTATGAAGTATTATTTCATTGATGTGAAATTTGATTGTGCTGAATATTGCTCATCTATATGATGCTTATATGTATGGTTGAGAAATTGATGTGAACCTGATGTAATCATGCACGTGTGAAGTGGGAAATGCACATGCCTATAATGGTGTGCAAAGTGGGGACGACGATACGTAACGCCCATAATTTCCTAGAAATTTAGAGGTGAGCAAAGTGGGGACGACGATACGTAACGGCCATGATTCTTGGAAATTTTCACGCGTGAACTTTGGTGAAGCGTGATTATTCGTCCAGGGGCTTGCAAGGACGACGATTTGTAACGCCTACAAGTGCTCTGATAAATGTTTCTTTTACCACCAAGGACAGTGAAGACTTGGCGGTGTATATGATTGCTCATGACTCTGTGTATATATGTGTGATTGTATGGTATGCAAATTGCTTTAAATTGAGGAAAACGGGTTTAACACGAAACCCTCATTCAGTGATGGGTTATGATTATGCTTCGTTGCAATGGGAAGGCATTCTTGTTAGAACAAATTCCGAGTTAAGTGGAGAGGGTTTAAATATTAGTTAGATAAAAAAAAATTGTCTCGTTTTCAACCGGTGCATCATGATTGTCAAATTTCCTGGTTGAGTTTGCTCGTTCCCTTCTAATATTCACTCACTGAGTATCATACTCACCGTTTTAAAAATTCATGTTTTCAAATCAGGAGACTGTTGGACCTTAGATCGAGGAGTCCCCATAGTGCATCTCTTGGTTAGAAGGTGGGCATTCAGTAGCAACCCATTTCTTTTATTGTAAATTTCTCCGTTGGAAGTCATGGGCCTTTTGTATTGTGAATATGTACATGTAATGTACATTATCAAGTTACATGCTTGAACAGTATGTATTTGCATATTTTATTGATACTGCCATTGTGAATTGGCTTTGTGTGCACATTGGGTGCATTACATGTGTATGCATCACACGGTCGTACGATAAGTAAAGTAAATGAAAATAGGCTTGCTTGGGCTTGGTGAGCTATGCTCATTGCGTCCATGCGCCAGCCACGGTCCGGGAATTGGGTCGTGACACCTATGCAAATTGAAATTAAGAAAGACTCATTAAGCTTAAACTCTAATTATGGTACATATGACATGTAAGCGTATTCCTACCCTACACGCAAATCAAATCAATCATCTCATACAATTGATATTGAAAATATGCTATTTCATCCATGGTTTACTTTAAACTCTCTCTTCCCATTCTATTTAAGTTTACAAATCAATCTAATTGGTGGCCAATCAATTAGATACATTAAGAATAGGATTGAAATAAACAACTCAAACACTATCAATTATAAGCAAGAAATAATATTAAAAATTTAGACTATGCGTTGGGTTCAAATACGATTCTAGATTAAAAACTTAATTCAACATAGCTACTAAAAACATCATCCAAAAAAGAAATTTAACCATTAAAACTAAACAAAAAAAGTATAAAGATAACAAAAGAAGAAAGAACTCCCAAATTTGTCAAGTCTTTGATCCGTAATCTTCCCTGCTTTCTTGCTTTCTTACTAACTTCAATGCCTCTTTTTCTTTAGAAAAACCTTACTTAATTGTTGCTTAAATGTGCTTCTAAAGGGGAATTAAATAAAGCTCGAACTTGTGTCCAATGAAAAGTCCAAATGCACATAAATTCCTTCTTCTCATTGGGGACCAAGGACACGGTGATAAGGGGCCTCAACCACGAGAATCATTTTATTTTTTTTCAATTTTCTTATTGATGGCCATGGCCACAACCAAATGACGGTCGCAGCCACAAGCCTTTTGGATGTCCAAAGCATGATGGTTTAGTCAATGGGTCAAGGCCACGAAGTTGTGACGGTGATAGCCACGAAGTGGTGAAAGTCATAGCCACAGCCACGAAATGGTGACAACTCAGCCACTCACTACTTCAAATTTTGATGCAATTTTCTCCTATTTAAAGGCTAAACTGGGTGAAGTATTAAAAGTTGTAGCTCTACCTCTCATCTTTCTAATGGTTCAAGAATCACGTTGTTTGGAGTTTTGTAGTGGGAGATATGCTCAAAAAATACAACAATTGTAATGGAAGTCTACACCTAGAATGCATTCTCCTACTCCAATGAAAAGTCCTTTGACATAAAACACTTACAAAAAGCTCAATTTACTCAGTAGCAATCATACTTAAGACAAATCAAGAACTAACTTAACCTTTAATAATCTAAATTCAATTAACCCAACTTAATTTACATAAATTAAAATAAATATCTAAAAACACCTAAAATTTAAGATAAAACTAAAAAACATAGCAAATTATTAACCAAAATTTAAACCAAATAACTCTACATCATAGAGAGATCACCATGTCAGTGGGCCAATGTCGGCTAGTCTACTTTTACCTAGAGATTGGTATCACAAATGTGCCACATTCTTCAACTTAAAATCTGTTAATTCCAATGATCAAACACTAAAGCATCCCAAAGCAGTACAAATCTTTTCCATGCCATCTAAAAAATCCTAGGCATTCTTTGTCACATTAGACCTAGAAAATGAGGGTGGTTTCAATTTAAGAAAATCTGATAGTGAAACCTTAATAGTCCTTCTAGTAGACTTATACTATTGACGATCATCCATACGAGTGGTCATTGCCTCCATGGCTCTATTAACCCCATGCAAATTAGCTACCACCTCTGCCAACATCAGCTCTTTAGTGAATATCTCATCTCTCACCTCTTGAAACTGAACATCAATGGTTCTAGATACAGGTGTCTCTACCTTAGCACCCTACTTTGCCTACCACACTGTGAGACCCTGTCAAGCTCGATTAAAAGACGGTATTGTACCGAGTGGTACAACCAAGTTAAGTCGAGCCTTAAACTAGTTCAAATAGAAATTCTAAGAGGAATTTGAAAATTCTGAAACCCACAAAATGGCTTAGAATAATTATTCGGAGTTCAAGGTCCAGTTTAGAGCCAATCGGAAAAATTGACCAGTCAGGGACAAAACGGTCATTTTGCCATTTGATGAATAAATGAAGATTTTTAGCCAAGATTTGATCACATTGGACAAAAAAAATAATTATATGAAATATAATTGAGATTATTGGAGTACAAAATGAAGTTATCAGTGAAAAATTGTGATTCTCGATATTTTTGGAGCACAAGAGCAAAATGGTAATTTTACCACTGAAAGACTAAATGGGAATTTTTTTAAAAATATTTTTACCCCATTTGATTAATATTGATCAATATTAGTGTTATTTGAGGTTGAAAAGTAAAAATAATGTAATTTCGGTACATTTCGGAGTATTGGGGCAAAACCGTAATTTTACCATCTCGAGGGGTAAAACGGTAAATTTTTCACCACTAGAACATATTTTTTCAGCTGTGGTCATCTTTTGATCATATCTTGACTTAGAATAATCATGTGATGGAAAAGAATTGGAAGAAAAAGTCAAAAAAGTTAAAAAATGGACCAATGGCATTATGCCATGTGGCAAGTTAGTTTATTTTATTATTAAAGCTTAAAAATCAACCATTTCAACCCATTTTCTCTCTCTAAATTCAGCACACACCAGATTTAAGGGAAAGGAAAGGAGAACAAAGGGAAAAACAAGAAAACCAAGCCAAAAATTCAAGAAAAAGTGTGATTTTCAAGGAAAAATCAAGTGAAAAAGGTAATAATTCTTCACTTTTGCTTATGATCTACAATACCCATGCTTTTGTTCTTGATTTCCATGATTGAATATTGAGATATCATGATGGATTCAATTCTGAAAAATGGGTATGAAAGAGGAATGATTGTTGGATCGGCTTGATTCTAGACTATGTTAATGTTTAGAGATAGGTTAGCATGTTAGTAAGCAAAACCGTAAAAAGAAAACTTGATTTCCCCATGAATCATTCAAGGCCGAATATCATAGGTTGTAATTGGAAAATGAAATGATTTCATTCATTTCAAATGAAATGATTTCATTCATTTCAAATGAAATGTTTTCATTTGAAATGAAATGATTTCATTTCAAATGATATAAATTAGAAAATGACAATTTAAAGTGAACAAATTTAGTAGGAAAAATGACAGTGCTAATGCACTGTAATGGCTGAATTTTTTCATGAAGAAATGGAAAAGTTTTAATGCTGAAATTGGCACTAATAAAATGGTAGGTGGTGAATTAAGGTATTAGAAAAAAAATGGTACAATTTGGAATCAAATCGGACGTATTGGCCAATTTATTGGGTGAACGGTTGAATTTAATCGATACCGCGTTAAAGCAATAATCGGACGCATCTTTCATTTGCCTACCATGCGTTAGCAATTTAAATTAGTTTATATTAGCTTAGGGGCCATATAGTAAATTTTCTAATTTTATTCTGTGTCAAGGTGGTGAGACGTCCGAAAACGGCAAGGGAATCACACCTGAGGACTATTAATACGAGTGCACCCGGAATTCGAATTTTCGACACTGTGAGTGAATTTGCATTTCAAATTATTTTGGGAAATGTACGTGTATAGAAATGGATAATCTAAATGATTTTATCCGAATTTCAAAAAATGCGTGCTTGGAAACAAGCCTTTGATAAAAATGTTTTGATGTGTGACTTGTGATATGTATAAAGGCATGAATTCATGTGCTCTATAATATGCTGCTATATATATGTGTTGATATGTGATATGTATTAACCAATAATATTGTGTGATAATTATAACCGTACATGTGCACGATATGGGGAGCACATGTCGGTGATGATGAGTGTAGAGATATGGAAAGTGATATTGTTTGTGCACGATGTGGGGGGATGCACACAATAACTCCAGCTATGTACGCGATGTGGGGGTTGCACATGAGCTGGTGAGATAGTGGGATATTGTATTCATTTGTGTGAATATGTATGAAATTGAATACTCCTTCATTGTAAATTAATTTGAGTTGAGGGAAGGGGTTTGATAATAAATGGGATCAAAAATGTTTTGTTCCAACTGTGTGCATCATGGTTTAAAATCCTTCTTGGATATTATTGTTTGTTTCCACCTAATGTTCACTCACTGAGTATTGTACTCACAGCTTTCAAAAATTCATGTTTTTAGATCAGGAGATTATAGAATCTTAGATCGCGAGATCACTGTAGTTCATCTCTTGGTAGCTGTCCGGCATTCAATAGTTGCCCGTTTTTATTGTAAATGTCTCTGCTGGAAATCGTGGGTCTTTTGTATTATGAATACACTCAAACAATGTAAATATGTGTGTGCAATGTAAATTGCTAAATACATTACTGGTATAGTGCATGTATATTATTATCTATAATGCCATTGGAATTTGGCTTTGTGTGCTCTGAGTGCATTGCGTGTGGATGCCTCACACGAGCATACGTGGAATAAAGTAAGTGAAAATAGACTTGCTTGGGCTTGGTGAGCTATGCTCATTGGGTCCTTGCGCTAGTCATGGCCTGGGAATTAGGTCGTGACAAAGTTAGTATCAGAGCCCTAGGTTGTTAGGTTTTAGGGTGTTATGGTCGGGTTCAGCAGAGAGTCGGGTCTTTGTGTGGGATCTTTAATTATGAACTGTGAGCTGCGACACATTTCATAATTAAGAAACTGCATAAATTCCCAATCTTAGAAACCACTTTATTTTCATAATTGTGTTTAATAATGGGTGTTGCTCTTGTCTAGGTAATAATGCCACCTAAGACACGGGCCACCTTGAGACAAGTGGGGGAACAAGATGTCCTCACTGAGATAACCGATAGGCCACGGGCACCCACCCGTAGGGGGCGAGGTAGATGTGGTAGGGTCGACAAGGCCGGTGAGGGCAGATATGCCTTAGAGTAGAAAAGAGGATGGATAGCTTGTAAGTGAGACTGCTAGGCCTCCGACTGGGGGCATTACTGTTGAGGACTTGGCGGCAGGTCTGTAGGGAGTCAATCAGGTTGTAGAAGTGATGGCAGCCCGTATAGAAGATATACAAAAAATAGTAGAAGGGAGACATGTAGAGCAAGAGTTCCCTAGTTCCCAAGGCCAGACAGACCACCAACCTCCCGAGAGTGACAAAGGTCAGGTCGAAGTTTCACTCACTGACTTCCTGAAACTTAAGCCTCCATCATTTACGGGGTCGGATGAGTCGGAGAAACCCCAGGTTTTCTTAGACAAGATGGAGAAGATTTGTAACGTTATGGGATGCCCTAGTTCTAGATCAGTGGAGTTAGTAGCTTTTCAGTTGGAGGATGTAGCACGAGAATGGTATGACTCCTTGCGAAGGGGTAGGCCTACAGATGTTGTACCACTGACCTGGAATAAATTCAATACAGCCTTCCTGGATCAGTTTTTATTGCACAGTGTGTGAAGTGCTAGAGCTAAAGAGTTTGAGGCATTGGTGTAGACTCCGAGCATGACGGTGTCGGAGTATGATATAAAATTTACGCAGCTATCTCGATATGCACCATATTTGGTTTCCACGGAGGAGATGAACGTCCAAAGGTTTGTGGATGGACTGGTGGAAGCACTGTTTAAGGCTGTGGCCTCCCGAGATTTCCATACGTACTCTGCAGTAGTAAACTGTGCTCAACGAATTGAGATGAAGACCGGTGAGAGCAGCGTCGTAAGAGATAGAGCAAAAAGGGCCAAAACAAAGGGTTATCAAGGCCGCAAAGATTTCAGTGGCAGAATTTCATTCTCTAACCATCAAGGACCATAGAGGGGATCAAGGTTTCCCCAACGGGGAAGTGATGTGACGAGTGTCAGCGCTGGGTCAGGACAGACCACTTTTAGTGGAAAGAGGCAGTCGTAGGATTCCAACCAGAGTAGTCAAGCTATCCCTTCCTACGATAATTGTGGGAGACCACACAAAGGACAATGCTATCGTCCTATAAAGACTTGTTTTAATTGTGGCTAGCCTAGACATATTTGGAGGAACTGCCCGACAGCCCAACAACCACAAGGTTCGATTCGCGGTTCTACTCGGTCAGCTTTGTTTGCTCCTTCGGCAGTTGTCTCAACTGGCTAGGAAGTTAACGAGACACGAGGTAGAGGTGCTGGTGCTTCTTCTTGGGGTAGACCAGCTGGGCCTGGACATCAAAGTTCTGCAGGAAGAGGCTAGGCAAGGGTGTATGCTTTAACTCCCCAAGATGCCCAGACGTCCAATGTAATAGTTTTAGGTACTTTTTTCATTTGTAATATGGATGCTAGAGTATTGTTTGATCCTGGATCTACTGATTCTTTTATCTCTTCATGCTTTGCATTTCGATTGGGTAAAGATTGTGTTAGAAGAGAAGAACAATTAGTGATATCTACTCCTTTGAAGGAGGCATTTATGGCTGAGTGGGAATATCAGTCCTACGTAGTCCAAATCAAAGATAAGAACACCTTAGTGAATTTAGTGGTGTTAGACACCTTGGATTTTGATGTGACATTGCGAATGGACTGGCTATCACCTTGTCATGCCAGTGTAGACTGTTACCATAAGATAGTTAGATTTGATTTCTCGGGTGAGCCATCATTTAACATCCAGGGGGATAAAAGTAATGTTCCGACCAACTTAATATCAACCATATCTACCAGAAGGTTATTGAGGTAGGGTTGTCAAGGTTACCTGGTGGTGGTGAGGGATAACCAAGCAGAGGTCGGAGATATAAGTCAAGTGTCAGTAGTGAATGAGTTCGTGGATGTATTTCCTAAGGAACTACCGGGATTACCTCCGGAGCGAGAGATTGAATTTTGCATAGACTTAACTCTTGATACTAGACCCATATCCATACCCCCATATCAGATGGCACCGGCAGAGCTCAAGGAGCTCAAGGATCAGTTGGAGGATCTGCTAGACAAAGGTTTCATTCGCCCTAGTGTCTCACCATGGGGAGCACCGGTGCTATTCGTAAAGAAGAAAGATGGGTCACTTAGACTATGCATTGACTACTGACAACTTAATAAGGTAATAGTGAAGAATAAGTACCCACTCCCAAGAATAGATGACTTGTTTGATCAATTACAAGGGGCACAATGTTTCTCGAAGATAGATCTACGATCTGGGTATCATCAATTAAGGATCCGGAATGAGGATGTGCCAAAGATCGCATTTCAGACCAGGTATGGTCATTATGAGTTCTTGGTGATGTCGTTTGGGCTTACCAATGCCCTTACGACCTTTATGGATTTGATGAACCGAGTGTTCAAGCCTTACCTGGACAAGTTTGTAGTGGTGTTCATTGATGATATCTTGGTCTACTCGAGGAGTCGAGAGAAGTATGAGCAGCATCTTAAGATAGTGCTCCAGATTTTGAGAGAACATTGATTGTATGCCAAGTTCCCCAAATATGAGTTCTGGCTTGAAAGTGTTGCATTCTTGGGACATGTGGTATCTAAGGATAGGGTACAAGTGGATCCAAAGAAAGTTGAAGTAGTGGAGAAATGACCAAGGCCAACATCAATTACAGAGATTAGAAGCTTTTTAGGGTTGGCTGGCTATTATCGTTGCTTTGTTAAAGGTTTCTCCAGAATAGCCGCCCCTCTAACTAAGTTGACACGTAAGGATACAAAATTTGTGTGGTCAAATATTTGTGAAGATAGCTTTGAGAAGCTTAAGACATGTCTTACCACAGCTCCAGTGTTGAGCCTACCACAGGGCACATATTGTGATGCCTCGTTGGTTAGTTTAGGATGTGTGTTACTGCAACACGGGAAGATGATTGCATATGCATCAAGACAACTTAAAAGGCATGAACAGAATTACCCCGCACACGATTTGGAGATGGCAGCAATCGTGTTTGCCTTAAAAATCTGGAGACATTATTTGTATGGTAAGACTTGTGAGATATATACAGACCACAAAAGTTTGAAATATATATGTCAGCAGAGGGATTTGAACTTGCGGCAACGTAGATGGATGGAGTTGCTAAAGGATTATGATTGTACTATTCTTTACCATCCCGGTAAAGTTAATGTAGTGGCAGATGCTCTGAGTCGAAAGTCGATAGGTAGCTTAGCACATATCTCCACAGATAGGAGATTATTGGTTAGGCAGATGCATAGCTTGGGAGACATGGATGTGCATTTGGAGGTTTCTGAGGTAGATGCATTGCTAGCTCATTTCAGAGTAAGGCCTGTCCTAATGGGTCGAATTAAAGAGGCACAAGGTAAAAATCAGTTCGTAGTGAAGGTCTTAGAGGATCCTCAGGGGAAGAAAGAGAAGATGTTTACCAAAGGCATGGATGGAGTGTTGAGGTATGGAACCAGACTCTATGTGCTTGATAGTGATGGGTTGAAGAGACAGATATTGGAGAAGGCTCACATGGCAGCCTATGTGATACATCCAAGAGCTACAAAGATGTATCAAGATCTAAAGGAAGTGTACTAGTGGGAAAGACTTAAAAGAGATGTGGCTGAGTTTGTCTCCAAGTGCTTAGTGTGTCAACAGGTTAAAGCAGAGCACCAAAAGCCCGCAGGATTACTACAGCCATTACCAGTGCCCGAATGGAAGTGGGAGCAGATTGCAATGGATTTTGTAACTGGTTTGCCTCGAACTAGTGGGGGTTATGACTCGATTTGGGTCATAATAGATCGGTTGATGAAGTCAACTCATTTTCTTTCGATTAAGACCACTTATGGAGCTGCTCAGTATGCCCAACTCTATGTGGATGAGATAATACGGTTGCATGGCATTCCTGTTTCTATAGTGTTGGATAGAGGGACATAGTTTACTAGTAGATTATGGGAAAAGTTACAGGAAGCATTGGGCACTACGTTAGATTTTAGTACAGCTTTCCACCCCTAGACTGATGGACAGTCTGAACGAACCATTCAGACTTTGGAAGACATGTTGAGGGCATGTGTAATAGACCTTGGAGTCAAATGGGGTAGGTATTTACCCTTAATGGAATTTGCTTACAATAACAGTTTCCAATCTAGCATCCAAATGGCACCATTTGAAGCACTATATGGAAGAAGGTACAGGTCACCCATTGGATGGCTAGAAGTGGGTGAAAGGAAACTTTTGGGGCCTGAGTTGGTGCAGGACAGCACTAATAAAATTAGTATGATTCGCCAGAGGATGGCTACAGCCCAAAATAGGCAAAAGTCTTATGCTGATAACTGACGGAGGGATTTGGAGTTTCAAGTGGGAGACCATGTATCTCTAAAAGTCTCACCAACCAAAGGGGTAATGAGGTTTAGCAAGAAGGGTAAATTAAGTCCTCGGTATATAGGACCCTTCGAGATCTTAGAGAAGGTCGGAGTAGTGGCATATCGATTGGCATTACCGCCAAACCTTTCGATTATTCACCTCGTGTTCCATGTGTCTATGTTGAGGAAGTATAATCCATATCCTTCACATGTAATACGGTATGAAACCGTTCCGTTGCAAGATGATTTGATTTATGAGGAACAGCCAGTAGCTATCCTTGACAGACATGTCAAAAGGCTCTGATCAAAGGATGTAGCCTCAGTGAAAGTGTTGTGGCAAAATCACACTAGTGAAGAGGTAACATGGGAAGCTGAGGAGGAAATGCGAACAAAGTATCCACACCTCTTCGATATGTAAAGGTAAGCCACTCTACTTTGCATTTAAATTCGGGCACCAAATTTTTATTAGTGGGGGAGAATGTAAGACCCTATCAAGCTCAATTAAAAGACGGTATTGGACCAAGTGGTACAACCAAGTTAAACCGAGCCTTAAACTAGTTCAAATAGAAATTCTAAGAGGAATTTGAAAATTTTGAAACCCACAAAATGGCTTAGAATAGTGTTTCGGAGTTTAAGGTCTAATTTGGAGTCAATCGAGAAAATTGACCGGTTAGGGACAAAACGGTCATTTTGCCATTTGATAAATAAATGGAGATTTTTAGCCAAGATTTGATCACATTAGACAAAAAAAATAATTATATGAAATATAATTAAGATTATTGGAGTATAGAATGAAGTTATCAGTGAAAAATTGTGATTCTCGATATTTTTACAGCACAAGTGCAAAATGGTAATTTGACCACTAGAGGACTAAACGAAAATTTTTTTGAAAAGATTTTTGCCCCATTTGATTAATATTGATCAATATTAGTGTTATTTGAGGTTAAAAATTAGAAATAATGTGATTTTGGTATATTTCAGAGTGTAGGGTCAAAATCATAATTTTACCATCTCGGGGGTAAAACGGTAAATTTTCCACCACCAGAACATATTTTTCCAGCCATGGTCATCTTTTGATCATATCTTGACTTAGAATAATCATGTGGTGGAAAAGAATTGGAAGAAAAAGTCAAAAAAGTTAAAAAAATGGGCCAATGGCATTATGCCATGTGGCAAGTTAGTTTATTTTATTACTAAAGCTTAAAAATCAGTCATTTCAACCCATTTTATCTCTCTAAATTCGGCACACACTAGATTTAAGGGAAAAGAAAGGAGAACAAAGGGAAAAACAAGAAAACCTAGCCAAAAATTCAAGAAAAAGTGTGATTTGTAAGGAAAAATCAAGTGAAAAAGGAAATAATTCTTCACTTTTGCTTATGATCTACAATACCCATGCTTTTGTTCTTGATTTCCATGGTTGAATATTGAGATATCATGATGGATTCAATTCTAAAAAATGGGTATGGAAGAGGAGTGATTGTTGGACTAGCTTGATTTTAGACTATGTTAGTGTTTAGAGATAGGTTAGCATGTTAGTAAGCAAAACCGTAAGAAGAAAACTTGATTTCCCCATGAATCATTCAAGGCCGAATATCATAGGTTGTAATTGGAAAATGAAATGGTTTCATTTTAAATGAAATAAATTAGAAAATGACAATTTAAAGTGAAAAAGTTTAGTAGGAAAAATTATAGTGCTAATGCACTGTAATGGCTGAATTTTTCCATGAAGAAATGGAAAAGTTTTAATGCTGAAATTGGCACTAATTAAATGGTAGGTGGTAAATTAAGGTATTAGAAAAAGAACGGTGCAATTTGGAATCAAATCAGACGTATTGGCCAATTTATCGAGTGAGCGGTCGAATTTAATCGATACTGCGTTAAAGCGATAATCGGATGCATTTTTCATTTGCCTATCATGCGTTAGCAATTTAAATTAGTTTATATTAGCTTAGGGGCAATATAGTAAATTTTTAATTTTATTCTGTGTCAAGGTGGTGAGGCGTCCGAAAAAGGCAAGGGAATCGCGCTTGAGGACTATTAATCCGAGTGCACCCGGAATCCAGATTTTTGACACTGTGAGTGAATTTGCATTTCAAATTATTTTGAGAAATGTACGTGTATCGAAATGGATAATCTGAATGATTTTATCTGAATTTCAAAAAATGCATGCTTGTCAACAAGCCTTTGATAAAAATGTTTTGATGTGTGAATTGTGATATGCATAAAGGCATGAATTCATGTGCTCTATAATATGCTGCTATATATATGTGTTGTTGTATGATATGTATTGACCAATAATATTGTGTGATAATTATAACCGTACATGTGCACGATGTGGGGAGCACATGTCGGTGATGATGGGTGCAGGGATATGGAGAGTGATATTGTTTGTTCACGATGTGGGGGGATGCACACGATAATTCCAGCTATGTGCATAATGTGGGGGTTGCACATGAGCTGGTGAGATTAAGTGATATTGTTTGTGCACGATGTGGGGGGAATGCACACGATAACTCCAGCTATGTGCGTGATGTGGGGGTTGCACATGAGCTGGTGAGATAGTGGAATATTGTACTCATTTGTGTGCATATGTATGAAATTGAATACTCCTTCGTTGTAAATTAATTTGAGTTGAGGTAAGGGGTTTGATAATAAATTGGATCAAAAATGTTTTGTTCCAAATGTGTGCATCATGGTTTAAAATCCTTCTTGGATATTATTGTTTGTTTCCACCTAATGTTCACTCACTGAGTATTGTACTCACAGTTTTCAAAAATTCATGTTTTCAGATCAGGAGATTGTAGAATCTTAGATCGCAGGATCACTGTAGTTCATTTCCTAGTAGGTGTCCGGCATTCAATAGTTGCCCGTTTTTATTGTAAATGTCTCTGTTGGAAGTCGTGGGTCTTTTGTATTGTGAATACACTCAAACAATGTAAATATGTTTGTGCAATGTAAATTGCTAAATACATGACTGGTATAGTGCATGTATATTATTATCTATAATGCCATTGGAATTTGGCTTTGTGTGCACTGAGTGCATTGCGTGTGGATGCCTCACACGAGCATTCGTGGAATAAAGTAAGTGAAAATAGGCTTGGTTGGGCTTGGTGAGCTATGCTCATTGGGTCCTTGCGCCTGTCATGGCCCGGGAATTAGGTCGTGACAAAGTTGGTATTAGAGCCCTAGGTTGTTAGGTTCTATGGTGTTATGGTCAGGTCCAGCGGAGAGTTGGGTCTTTATGTGGGATTTTTAGTTATGAACTGTGAGCCGCGGTACATTTCATAATTGAGAAACCGCATAAATTCTCAATCTTAGAAACCCCTTTATTTTCATAATTGTGTTTAATAATGGGTGTTGCTCTTGTCTAGGTAAGAATGCCACCTAAGACACATCCAAAATATAACATTTATATACAAATGTAAAACAAAGTTCAATATCATAATGACAAACAAGACTAGACCAACGGAGTACAACTCGAAGAAAAGGTTGACTCTTGTTGGATGCCTTATTGAACACCTACCATAACTAACAATAATAGTAGCTTTTCCTAAAGGACAATGAGCCAAGCAATCTACAAATATGAAATAACAAATACATCTGACATGCGTGAGTTATAAATAATTTCGTGACCAGATACGAGAGGGGGAACAAGCTTTAACAAAAGCGTGTTTATGTCACGACCCAAATTTCTAGGCCATGACCTGCGAAAAAGCCCAATAGGTGTAGCCCACTAGGTCCAATCAACCCTCTTTATGTAATCATGTATACTATTCCATCAATTATAGATTACCATTACTAGGCCACAATTTATAATTTGTAATTAAACGTGCTTCTGTAGCATAACATGGACACCCAATATGTACATTGGTATGATTCCAAAATAAGGTCATTCATTGCCATCTCATAATGGCATCATCAATCCAATTTATACATGCATTGTTTGCAAATTAAAGCTTAGCAATTTACAGCTAATATATACATATATTCATGAACGGCACTTATGACAACTAGCGAAGCGACTTTGGTGAGGTTACGGCTACCGAATGTCAAGATACCTACCAAAGGTGCACATAAGTGGGCTCTTCAAGCTAGGTTCCAACTGTCTATGAATATGATAACATGCAATTTAAAAGAGTGAGTTTAAATTCAGTGAGTGAACCTAAGAAGGGAACAAGCAACAGTAAGGAAAGTTTAGAAATCATGATGCACTTATTTGAAAACAATGCAACTTAGATTAAGTTTATTATTAAAATCCCTCCACTAAATGTCATGACCCAGTACTCTCTTCGAGCCCATGACAACCGTCGAGATTTTCCAATAGACATACCTTACCCGGAATGTCAACCGAAACCTCGCAAGGCTCTAGCATCAGTTTTGTGCCTCCCCTGTGAGCAACAGTTACTAAATATCATATTTTAAAAGAATATAGACTATTTTCAAATCAAAAACAGTCAAAAAGTAATTTCTATTGCACATGGGTATTTTGGTCATTTTACTCAAAAATTTTGCAACATGCTAAAAATATAGGATATAAATAAAAAATATACATTTCAAATCTAAAAATAAGTTTAGTAATCTAAATCATCCATTTAAAATGAAATTATGGCTAATCAAACTAAATAAAAATATTCCATTTTCATATAAAACAATATTTATAGAATCTTACGTAAACAATTAATGAAACGTAATAACAAAATAAATTCATCTATATAATAGCACACTGCGCCAGGGTATACAAAATATTCTACAATAACATGTGAGCCCCAAAATTACAAAGATAAACAAGACTGTAGGCCTACGATTTCTAAGGGTGCGAACCCAATAGCAAACCCTTGACAAAATCGACTGTCTACAGACTGCCTTGAGCTTGAAATGGGTGAAAGAAAGGTGGTGAGTTTTTATAAACCCAGTGAGTAAGCAAAGATCATCTATAACATCTAAAGTCGAGTAAATGGAGACAATTAAAACATTTCATCATAATATAATTCATAACATTAAAACTCATTTCAACTCATATAAAACAATTACAATTCATTAAAATAATCAACAAGACTTATGACTCTCTTAAAAACTTGGCTCATGCCAAAACTCGTACTAAGTGACACCTTGGCCCGAGCATCCAACCGAGTCTGCCAATGCTGTTAAAACGACATATACACATAAAATATGTTTACAAGTTTAAAAACATAGTCGTTCCTTGACGTTAACTAAGTTTCACCCACATGTGGTGGTTTGACATGAATTGAACTCTAAACTGCCTTAGGAGATACCCTCTGCGCCTCTCATACTAAGGTAAAATATAATAGGGTTTACCATGCCTCTATAATACTTCAGTCCACAGAAACTCGTCCACTGCAGTAAGCTAATCAAATAACCCACCAAATCAATAAAATTTCAACAGCATGACATGGCTAATATGATATTACCCAGTCTGTCAAGGTAAAACAAAACAGTTCATATATTCCACACAACCATAAATCCAGCCATTCATGCCATCACATTGTCATAAGCCATTAATTCAAACCATATATCAATTACAAATCCTGCTATGCCGAAACATTCATTACAAAGCAGGGTCGGCATAACGAACAATAGCCAAAACATATATATAATACAAATATATAGTCTCCACTTACTCAATTTCCACAACCAGCATTCAATTTCAAAACAATTTATGAATCTTATTTCATTTAACCAACACTTCAATTGTACAATATAACAATTCACAGTTTAAGTTCATTATTATTTAAAATCATAAAAATGAGTATAAACTACCTTAGATAATTAAGATGATACTCTGTTTACTTACAATAACGGGAGTACTTCTACTCCTGGTCCTCGGGTACAATATCCTTACCCTTAATAGAGGGCTCACCACCTATACATAATACACAACAAGTAATTTAATACATTTGTGCCAAACTGTTATAAAACTATTTTAAGCTCTATATGAATGCAAGAAATTGAATGAGAAAGGTTCGAATAATCACTTAAAGATGGTGTTCTACGTAGGTTCAATTATTATCGGATTGAAATGGTATTCGACCTAACTCGAACTATACACTATTGAATTAACCAAAACATCTGATTCAACTCCAAATATATTCATTGCACTTTCAATACTCCAAATACACCCAAAGTACCTCAATGAACTTGATTGTAACTTAAATTATCATATCTGAAATTCATTCCGATTTCAAACTAACGTGCTAATCATTGTTAATATAGTCCAATAAGTCCATATATATCATTAGAAATCAAATCCAAGTCCATTTACTATGATTTTCTCATTACCGTTCAAGTCGTTTACTAGAGGAACTATACTTTTCGATAACCGTTGTCGATATATGGCACCATAAATCATCAAATACGAGCTAAATAATATGAAATATAACAAAATTCATCATCAACATATCCCCTATAAGATTCGGCCAAGGAGGGTTTGGTGAAGGGCATGTTGTTTTCATGCTTGTTTTTCATACCGAATATCACAAAACAACTAAAAACACTTAAATAGCATGAAATCTAACAAAACCCACCATCAAAACCTCCCCTCTTAGGTTTGGCCAGCATGATTTCCTTCATGAAAATTTGGGTTTCAACCATAGAAAATGAAAAAGAAAGCATGGGAAAGGTAGATCTTAGGCTAAATCGTGAAATCTTACCTCTGATCGCGTCGTTTTTCAGAAATCTGATGAATTTCTCTTGAATTTTCTTCCTCAAGGGTTCTTTTATTCTTTCTCCCTTTTTCTTTGGCTTGCACAGCATGAAAGAGTGAAATGGGGAAAGGTTTATGCTAGTTTATAAAGAAAATTATAAAAGAATTAAAGCTTGACACGTGTCAACGTGTAATTGGTCTATGGTTAAAACTTAACTATTAAGCATTTTCTTACCACCACATATAATTCCTTAATTATCCAAGGTATAAAATGATAATAGGTAAAATTCATGGGCTTGACAAGTGTCATGGTGGTGTACAATTTTAAAAATTCAAATTACGTCCTCGTGGACACGTGAAATGATCATTTTGCCCTTATGCTCGAAAAATGTCAGAATTGAAAATTTTCACTTCTCAAATTCAAATTATGCTCTAAGTAGTCAAACTTGGTCAAAAATTTCATCCAAAATTCCAATTTTGCCCTCGAATGGCAAAATGACCATTTTACCCCTACATTATGAAAATTCTTGATTGGACTCCAAATCAATTCTTGAACTCCGAATCACCATATTAAGACATTCTAAGGTTCAATAACTCTCAAATACATCATAAAATCTCTATTTGGACTAGTCCAAGGCTTTAATCGACTTCATTGTACCGCTAGGTACAATACTGACTTTTAATAATTTTTCGAGGTATCGTAGTATGCAGACATGCTATCAAGTACATGAATGACACGGCAAGTATATAATAGAGTTAGGCTTGATAGCACTACCCCTCTTAAAATAAAATTTTGACCTCAAAATTTCATTTGTCAGACTCAGAGAAAATATGCGGGTATTGGTTTCTCATCTCGTGCTCAACTTCCCACGTCATCTCCACCGTCCGAGCATTCTTTCACAACACCTTAACCATTGGAATGTTCTTATTCCTCAAGGCTCGATCCTTTGGGTCTAGAATACATACAGGTTACACCTCGAACTTCAAATCTTCTTGCAACTCAATAGTAGATGCCTCAAAAATATGGGAAGGATCAAGTACATACTTCTTCAGCATTGAGACATGGAAGACATTGTGAATCTGATCCAACTTCGAGGGTAATTCTAGTCTATATGCAACTAACCCAATCCTTTCAATGATACGAAAAGGTCCAATGTGTCTCGGATTGAGCTTTCCTCGCTTTGCAAACCGAATCACACTTTTCTGAGGAGAAACTTTAAGAAAAACTCTATCATCAACTTCAAATTCCAGATCTTTTCTCCGTCTATCAAAGTAACTCTTTTGTCTATTTTGAGCTATCTTTAATCGCTCTCGAATAACCTTGATCTTGTCATTAGTCAGATCAATTAGGTCTACATTAAATAATTTCCTTTCACCCACTTCATCCTAGTAGAGTGGATTTTGGCACTTTCTCCCATACAGAGCCTCGTATGGTGCCATCCCAATACTAGACTAAAAACTGTTGTTATACGCGAACTCCACCAATGGCAAGTGTGTAACACCCTGTACCTTCGTTGGACATAAATAGAATTTTATTGATCAAACAAGTGATCATTTAATGTGAATTGGCGCGCTAAGAAACGCTTAAAAATAAATTATTTAGCACGCGCAAAAGTCATAATTAAATAATAATATTTTTATCGAAGGTGAATTGGTGCGCTGAAAGATGATTCAAAGGTAAATCGAGACATAACAATGTGTTTCGAAACCAAAGAAGACAAGTGAAAATTTTTAGAATAAATTAATATTTTATTTAGTAAAATAATATTAAAATATTAATATTCTATATAATGTCAAAAATTAGTCATGAAAAAGGAAATGTGACTAATTTAAGTGGGGGAGAAGAAATAAAGAATAATTTTGAAGGAAAACAGTGAAAAATGTGAGACATGATTTTTATTGAGTACACGCGGTAAAGTAAATATTTAAATATTATAGTGACATCGTGTTGGAATGCGATCTCAATATTTTGATATATATAAATGTGTGAAGGAAGAAGAATAGAAGGAAATTGAAATTTAATAAGTGTGGATAGGAATTAAAAATATTGGACTTAATTTTTGGAGAGCAAAGTGTTGAAGAACTCAAAAACTTTCTTATACATGCTTTCGTATTTTGGCTATATCTCAAGTTACAAGACTCCAATTGCTAAAATTTTTGAATCATTGGAAAGCAAAGAGATAGAGCTACAACTTTGATAGATCACTTCACCCAGTTTGGTCTCTACGATAGAGAAAATCATGTTGGAAAGTGGCTGGATGTGATATGTCGGGAATGGAAATTGTAAGGATTGACAATTAAATTTTTAGGTCTCTTATTACATTTTTAAGCCTAATTAAATCCTAGGTTAATTAAATCTTAAATGAATATTTAAAAGGTGAAATGAGGGAATAAGATAAGCATAAAAAAATAAATGATGGAAGAAAAGACAAAAGGAAACAAAACAAAGAAAGTAAAAGAAATGTGAGGGTGTGTGACGGATGAGAGAGGTGAAAGAACAAATAAAGAAAATAGAAATGAAGACATGAATTGAGTGGGGGCTGACCATGTGAAGGGGAAAGGCAAATACAGTCAAAAAGGAACAATGTAGAAGAGTGAAGGTCGGCTAAGTAAATAAGGCAAGAAAAGCAAAAGAAATAAAAAAAGAGAGAAGAGTCTAAAAGAAGAAAGACAGAAAGAAAATAAGAGAAAGGAAGAAACAAAGCAAAAACCGTGAAAGAGAAAGAAACCGAAAGAGAAAAGGACAGACAAGAAGGAAGAGAAACCGTGAAGGAGAAGGGAAGAAGAGGATCGAAAATTTAGCACTTGGAGAGGCGCAATAAAGCCGAATTTTCGCAAGCTTTTGGAAAAAGAAAGAGCTGATTTTTGGAAGTAAGAAAGCTGATTTTTTGAGGTTGTTATGGCTGAGTTTTTGAGCTGGAAATTGGTGATTTTAATGGTTGAAAATTCTGCATGTTGATGGCTGATTTGTGAGCAGAAAATTGAGTTGTTATGCTGCTGATTTTGAATGCAGCAAAATGGAACTATGAGGGGTTGCGAAGCTGATTTTGAGAGGAGGAAAAGAAGAAAAGAAGTTGAGCTTGTGGTGCCATGGAGGAGAGACGAACGGAAGAGCCACCACCAGCGATGGTGGAGAGGACGGACCGCCACGGTGGTGAAAGGAAACCACTGGCTGGAGGAGAAAGAAAGAAAAAGAAAAAACGTGAAAAAGAAAGAAATAAAAAAGAAAAAGAAAATGGATAAATGGAAAAATAAAATTGGGCAAGGCCCAATGGAGAATTAAAATTGGGCAAGGCCCAATGGAAAGATTTAAATGGGCCTAGCCTAATGAAAGAAGTAGAGAAGGAGGCCCAAAAAAGGAAATAAGAAAATAGAAAAGGCCCAATGGTGAGTTTATTATTAAAATTTAAGGTTATGGATAATTAATATTATGCAAGTTATTTGAAGTATTTTAATTAAATTACTATCCATACAAATGTGTGACTAAATATATAGCATTTAAATTTTTATATGGCTCGGAACGTTTGTCAAGGAGGTGAGCCGAGCGAAATAAGTGATCGAGAAATAAAAATAATTATATACGCGCACAAAAATAGTGATGAAATATCTCGCTATTTAAAGATAGGGATCAATTTAGCATGTAGTTATCGGCGTGCTCAGTTATTTGCAGAGAGGTGGTAAGCCATTGGTACGGGTAGGAGACTGCACCCGTGGACCGAGAATAGGAGTATCTTTACTCCTAATACAGTGAGTGGACAATATATCATCTTAATTATCTAGAGTAGATTTTATTAAATTTAATGATTTTATGAAAAATCATTTTGTTGGGTGAATTGTTGATTTACAAGAAAATTGTGAAGTTTATAAAATAAATTAGATTTACAAAATAAATTGAATTTTTATAAATTGATTTGAAAATTGAACACTTGGTTTTGAAATTAGAGTAATTGGAGACTGGTTGATTGTGTTATAAATTGTGTTTCAAATTAGATGGCTTATAGCAATATGTGAACATGAATCGCTATACTGGTTTGTGCAAAAATTATATATATTGTGTATTCAGCCTTAAGAGGCTAGACTGTGATAAATTGCCATATCATGCTAGTTAAGATTTATAAGTAAAGTGGTAGATAAAAATAATCACTGCAGTGACACCTGTTCTGTGGGCCAACCTAAGAGAGAGAGCACAGAATCAGACTTATCTTACCTCGATCGGAGAGCTGTGTGTGGGGTATCTCCCGAGGTAAAGTTTGAGTGCACTTCACGTGGACCACCGTTTGCGAGTAAGACTCAGCCAATGTCAAGGCATGGCTAGATAAGATTTTCATATATAAAATATATTCATGTGTATATGACACTGAACAGCCTTAACGGTCTCGATCAAATACTTCGGCCGAGGTATCCCTGAGAATGATTTTGGCATGAGCCAAGTTAAGATTTTGAGAAATTCATAAGCCATCATATTTATTCAAGTATAAGTAATTTTAATTAATCGAGTAAAATGATTCTATTTTGCTCCATAGAATATTTTATTTGTCTCTACTAAATGGGAATGAGTTGAGATAAGATGAACGGTAATACAAAGAAAGTATTTTTATTTGTCTCCTTTTACTCGGCTTTAGATACTTTAGATGGTATCTATTTACTCACTGGGATTTCATAAGCTTACCCTTTTTCCTATCCATTTTTCAGGCTCAAGATAGTTCATAGATAGCTGACACTGTCGAGAAGTACATTTGGAGTTATGACCTTAGAGATTAAAGGTTTATCTCCTAGCACTTTACTTCGAGTCACTCCACTGTACCCGTTTTTATTATGTTAGACGTCAAGTCGTAGTAATTTATCTATTAAGTTGTAAACAAAATCAAAATTTCATATATAGCATAAATTGGAAAATTTTATATTTTTGTGTATATACTTGTAAATAAATAAGGAAAAAGTTAGTACTAATTTTTATGTTTATGATTTAATTCAGTACATGAAAGTAATAATATTATATGAAGAGTGAAAAATGTGAATTAATGAGTAATTCGAGAAAGGCTTATACGGGACTTGGCTGGATCTCCCGGAGGTCTCGAACGCCAGTAGCGACCGGGGAGAGTGGTCGTTACAACGTGTCTGTCCCAACTCCCAATAAAGTCAATGACACAAGCCCGTAACATATCCTCCAAAGTTTGAATGTCACTTTCAGATTGACCATCTGTCTGTGAATGAAAGGTAGTGCTAAACCTCAAATTAGTTCCAAGAGCCTCTTGGAATTTCAGCCAGAATCGAGAAGTGAACTAGGGGTCTCGATCTAACACAACAGAAACTGAAACTCCATATAATCTCACTATCTCATCTATATAAAGCTTAGCCAGTTTCTCAATGGAATATATGTTATGGATAGCTAAGAAATGGGGGGACTTAGTCAATCTATCACAACCACCCAAATAGCATCCTTCCCACTCTATGTCCGCGGTAAACCTAATACAAAGTCCATAGTCATGTGCTCCCACTTCCATTCAGGGATAGGTAGAGGCTGAAGAGTACTTGATGGTTTCTGATGTTCCACCTTGATCTGCTGGCATATGAGACATTTCGCCACAAACTCTGCTATCTCTCGTTTCATACCCGGCCACTAGTAACTTTCCTTAATAGTCCTGTACATTTTGGTGCTTTCGAGATGTAAAGCATAGGCGGAAGAATGAGCTTCCTCTAAAATAGCCCGTCTCAGCTTATCGTCCTTAGGCACATAAACCCGGTCCCCAAGCATTAAGATACCATCATCACTGAGTCTAAACTCATTAGTTTCTCCATTTGGTAACTTTTGAACTTCCCGTTTCAACTCATCATCAAACTTCTGCAATTCCCTAATTTGATTCAACAGTGAAGGTCTCACAACAAAACTATCAAGTAGGGTTCCATCATCTCCATTACTCAACTGGATCCCTAAAGATTTCATCTCAAGTAACATCGAAAAATAAAAATTCCGAAGTGATGCTAATGAAGATAAGAATTTACTACTTAAGGCATCTGCAACAACATTTGCCTTCCCCGGATGATTATCAATCACTAAGTCATAATCCTTAATCAACTCTAACCATCGTCTCTGTCTCAAGTTGAGTTCTTTCTGGGTGAGTAAGTATTTCAAGCTTTTGTAGTCGGCAAAGATCCAACAACGCTCACCGTATAAGTAATGCCCCCAGATCTTTAATGCAAAGACTATTGCTGTCAACTCTAAATCGTGGGTAGGGTAATTCGTCTCATGTTTTTTCAGCTGTCAAGAAGCATAAGCTACTATTTTCTCATCCTGCATTAACACGCACCCTAATCCCAATTTAGAGGCATCACTATACACCACAAATTCCTTCCCATTGACAATAAGTGTTAAAACGGGAGTGGAGGTCAACCGGTTCTTCAGCTCTTGAAATCGACTCTCACAAACATCATTCCACTCAAACTTGACTCTTTTACTAGTTAGACGAGTAAGATGAGCAGCTATGAATGAAAACCCCTAAACGAACCTCCTATAATAACCGGTTAAATCGAGGAAACTTTAAATCTCTGTCACCATTTTCGGTTGCTCCCATTGTAAGATTGCCTCAATCTTCTTGGGATCAACATAAATTCCAACTTCGAATACAACATGTCCCAAGAAAACCACTTCCCTCAGGCAGAATTCACATTTGGAGAACTTAGCATAGAGTTGTCTCTCACGCAAAGTTTGCAACATAATGCACAAATGGGCAACATATTCATTATCATCCTTCGAATACACTAGGATGCCATCTATGAACACTATCACGAACTTATCCAAGTACGAGTGGAACACCCTATTCATAAGGTCCATAAAAACTCCTAGGGCATTAGTCAGACCAAAAGGCATAACCAAAAACTCGTAATGCCCATAACGAGTCCTGAAAGTAGTCTTGGGTACATCTTCCTCCTTGATCTTCAACTAATGATACCCAAACCTCATATCAATCTTAGAAAACACCGTAGCACCCTGTAACTGATCAAAAAGATCATCAATCTGTGGTAGAGGGTATTTATTCTTGATGGTCACCCGGTTCAGCTGACGGTAATCAATACATAGTCGAAGAGTGCCATCCTTCTTCTTTACAAACAGGACTGGCGCACCCCAGGGAGAAGTACTAGGGTGAATAAATCCATTATCTACTAAGTCTTGTAGCTGGACTTTCAACTCCTTCAACTCTACCGGAGCCATCCGATACGGAGGAATAGAAATAGGTGCAGTACCCAAAAGTAAATCAATAGAGAACTCAAGCTCTCGATCAGGAGGTAGTCCTGGTAACTCATTCGAAAACACATCGGAGAACTCATTTACTATTGGGACATCTTCTAACTTAGGTTCCCCCTTTGAGGTATCAATCACATGTGCTAGATAAGCTGGATATCCTTTCTGCACTAGTTTTAAAGCTTTGATAGCCGAGATTACACATGATGGTAATACTCGTCGTTCCCTTGTAAATACAACTTCTACTCCCTCAGAATTCTGAAGTACAACTTCCTTCCTGAAATAATCCATTTTTCCTCGATGTGTAGTCAACCAATCCATACCTAATATCATATCAAAATCCCATATCTCTAAGGGGATTAAGTCAGCCTTGAATTCTTTCTCGTCAACCTTTATCTTGTAATCTCTATAACAGGTGTTTCTAATCAATTGCTCTCCTAGAGGGGGTATGAATTACAATTTCCTCCTCTAAAGGTGATAGGTTTCTATCAGAAAAGGATGCAAATGTTGTGCTCACATAAGATCTATCCGAACCAGAATCAATTAAGACATAAGCATCTTTGTCAAATACAAACATGGTACTTGTCACTGCATTAGGCCAGACTTGTGCTTCTTCCGTAAAAACTCACGTCGAAGTATGAGTCTGCGATCTAGAGGGTGAATGCACTCGGGTATTATTCCCCACACTAGACCACATCGTTACACCCTATCTAGGTTGTGACCCAGAAGAATCTCTTCTCTGAATATCTGTGCAAGCTTGGGGAGATGAAACAGCTGCAGTAGCTCATCTTAATCGTGGACAAGCACTCTTCACGTGGCCTTGCTGACCACACTAAAAACACCTCACAAGCTTCCTACACTGCCCAACATGTGATCTTCCGCAATTTCAGCATCTGTCAAAACCTTCAAAACTCTTCCCAAAAGCATTCATTACCGATCTACTGAATCTAGAAGACTTCTGCTATGGCTATTGAGATGAGGGTCAGCGAGATGCTACTGAAGCAGTGGTAGCACTCCCTAAAGCAAATGAATCCTTGCCTTTTTTCGAGGGCTGGTTGAAAGATGCATTCGAATTCTTCCTTTTAGCAAACTCGGTCTGAATCCTTCTGTTTTCAATCGTGAGCTTCTAAGCTTTCAAAGCCATCTGTACAACCTCTTTATATGGCTCCATACTCGTCACTGTCATACGGTCTCTAATTTCATTTCGAAGCCCTTCTTCAGAGTAATTAGCCTGATCCTGCTCAATCTTTACCAGATCAAGCACATAAGACATTAGCTCGTTAAAAACGAGCCTCATACTCCTCTACTGTCAAACTCCGTTATTTTAGACTCAAGAATTTCCTTTTCTTTTCCTTTTGATGAAAATAAGTATAATACTAGCCGTCGAACTCTCGTAAAAAATTTGACCAGGTCAAAGGAGTAGTAGAACAAGATTTCACTTAGTTCCACCAAGTACGAGCCCTTTTCTCAAGTAGTCTAGTGGCCACCATCAATTTCATATCATCATCTAGTCTCATATCAGTAAGTGTCTTAGAAAGATGAATGATCTAGTCCTTAGCTGTAGTTGCATCCAAATAACCAAGCTGCCTAGTCTCTTTAAGTTTCTTAGAAATGGAGACATCAAGTACTTGTGGTGAAACACGAGGTGGTGGTGGTGGCACTGAAGGTATGGCTAGAGGAACAACAAGATGAGCTTGACCAGTTTGAGCTTGGCCAGTAATAGCAATGAGGAAAGCTGCCAATACTTGAACTGCCTCAGGAGACATGGCAGGAATTCCAAGATTATTGGTAAGTGGTGGAGAAGGTGGAGGATGTGGAGGAGTCTCAGTCTGTTCAGTAGCAGATGCTGCCCGAAAAGTAGATGCAGCCGATTCCCCCTCTACAGGATCTAACTGATGATGTCGAGAATAGCATCTTCCCCTCCTAATTGATCCAGCGAGAGGTGGGCATCCACGTCGAAGAGGCATAATGATCTATAAGAAGAACCAAAACAAGTTTAGATAACTTCAACTTCTATAAGTAGATGCATGGATTCAACTCAACCTAACTTAATTTTACGTCACACTGACACTGTAGTTTTTAAAATAACTTTAAAATCAATGGCTCTGATACCAATTGAATTGTCATGACCCGGTACTCTCTTCGAGCCTATGACAACCGCCACGATGTCTCGATAGATATACCTTACCCGGAATGTCAATCGAAACCTCGCAAGGCTCTAGCATAAGTTTTGCGCCACCCTTGTGAGCAATAGTTACTAAATATCATGTTTTAAAAGAATATAAACTATTTTCAAATCAAAAACAGTCAAAAAGTAATTTCTATTGCACAAGGGTATTTTGGTCATTTTACTCAAAAATTTCGAAACTTGCTAAAAATATAGGATATAAATAAAAAAATATACATTTCATATCTAAAAGTAAGTTTAGTAATCTAAATCATCCATTTAAAATGAAATTATGGCTAATCAAACTAAATAAAAATATTCTATTTTCATATAAAACAATATTTATATAATTCTACGTAAGCAGTTAATGAAACGTAATAACAAAATAAAATCATCTATATAATAGCACACTGCGCCAAGGTATACAAAATATTCTACAATGACATGTGAGCCCCAAAATAACAAAGATAAGCAATACTGTAGGCCTACAATTTCTAAGAGTGTGAACCCATCAGCAAACCCTTGACAAAATCAGCTGTCTACAAACTGCCCTAAGCCTGAAATGGGTGAAAGAAGGGCGGTGACTTTTTATAAACCTAGTGAGTAAGCAAAGATCATCTATAACATCTAAAGCCGAGTAAATAGAGACAATTAAAACATTTCATCATAATATGATTCATAACATTAAAACTCATTTCAACCCATATAAAACAATTACAATTCATTAAAATAATCAACAAGGCTTATGACTCTCTTAAAAACTTGGCTCGTGCCAAAACTTGTACTCGATTACACTATGGCCCAGGCATCCAACCGAGTCCGCCAAGGCTGTTAAAACGACATATACACATAAAACATGTTTTTACGTTTAAAAACATAGCCGTTCCTTGGCATTGGCTGAGTTTCACCCACACGTGGTGGTTCGGCGTGAAGTGAACTCTAAACTACCTTAAGAGATACCTTTTGCGCCTCTCATACTAAGCTAAAATATAACAGGGTTTGTCGTGCCTCTCTAATAGTCTGGTCCACGAAAACTCGCCCACTACAGTAAGCTAATCAAATAACCCACCAAATCAATAAAATTTTGGCAGCATGACATGGCTAATATGATATTACCCAGCCTGTCAAGGTAAAACAAAATAGTTCATATATTCCACACAACCACAAATCCAGCCATTCATGCCATCACATTGTCATAAGCCATCAATTCAAACCATATATCAATTACAAATCTTGCTATACCGAAACATTCATTACAAAGCAGGGTCGGCATAACGAACAATAGCCAAAACATATATATATATATATATAATACAAGTACATAGTCTCTACTTACTCAATTTCCAAAACCAACATTCAATTTTAAAACAATTTATGAATCTTATTTCATTTAACCAACACTTCAATTGTAAAACATAATAATTCACAGTTTAAGTTCATTATTATTTAAAATCATAAAAACAAGTATAAACTACTTTAAATAATTAAGATGATACTCTGTTTACTTACAATAACTGGAGTACTTTTACTCTTGGTCCTCGGGTACGATATCCTTACCCTTACCAGAGGGCTCACCACCTATACATAATACACAACAAGTAATTTAATACATTTGTGCCAAACTGTTATAAAACTATTCCAGGCTCTATATGAATGCATGAAATTGAATGAGAAAGGTTCGAATAATCACTTAAATATGGTGTTCTACATAGGTTCAATTGTTATCGGACTGAAATGGTATTCGACCTAACTCGAACTATACACTGTTGAATTAACCAAAACATCCGATTCAACTCCAAATATATTCATTGCACTTCCGATACTCCAAATACACCCCAAGTACCTCAATGAACTTGATTGTAACTTAAATTATCATATCCGAAATTCATTTTGATTCTGAACTAACGTGCTAATCATTGTTAACATAGTCCAATAAGTCCATATATATCATTAGAAATCAAATCCAAGTTGATTTACTATGATTTTCTCATTACCGTTCAAGTCGTTGACTAGAGGAACTATACTTTTCGATAACTGTTGTCGATATATGGCACCATAAATCATCAAATACGAGCTAAATAATATGAAATATAACAAAATTCATCATCAACATATCCCCTATAAGATTCGGCCAATGAGGGTTTGATGAAGGGCATGTGGTTTTCATGCTTGTTTTTCATACCGAATATCACAAAACAACTAAAAACACCTAAATAGCATGAAATCTAACAAAACCTATCATCAAAACCTCTCCTCTTAGGTTCGGCTAGTATGATTTCCTTCATGAAAATTTGGGTTTCAACCATAGAAAATGAAAAAGAAAGCATGGGAAAGGTAGATCTTAGGCTAAATCGCGAAATCTTACCTCAGATCACATCGTTTTTCAAAAATTCGATGAATTTCTCTTGAATTTTCTTCCTCAAGGGTTTTTCTATTCTTTCTTCCTTTTTCTTTGGCTTGCACGACATGAAAGAGTGAAATGGGGAAAAGTTTATGCTGGTTTATAAAGAAAATTATAAAAGAATTCAAGCTTGACACATGTCAATGTGTGATTGGTTCATGGTTAAAACTTAACTATTAAGCATTTTCTTACCACCACATATAATTCCTTAATTATCCAAGGTATAAAATGATAATAGCTAAAATTCATGGGCTTGACAAGTGTCATTGTGGTGTAAAATTTTAAAAATTCCAATTACGTCCTCTTGGACACGTGAAATGATCGTTTTGCCTTTATGCTTGGAAAATGTCAGAATTGAAAATTTTCACTTCTCAAATTCAAATTTTGCTCCAAATAGTCAAACTTGGTCAAAAATTTCATCCAACATTCCAATTTTGCCCTCGGATGGCAAAATGACCATTTTGCCCCTACGTTATGAAAATTCTCGATTGGACTCTAAATCAATTCTTGAACTCTGAATCACCATATTAAGACATTCTAAGGTTCAATAACTCTCAAATACATCCTAAAAGCTCTATTTGGACTAGTTCGAGGCTTTAATCGACTTAATTGTACCACTAGATACGATATCGACTTTTAACGATTTTCTGAGGTATCCCAATATGTAGACATGCTATCAAGTACATGAATGACATGGCAAGTATATAATAAAGCTGGGCTTGGCACTGACCCCTTGGCCATCAAATCATTTGATGATGAAGGATCCATGCTCAACATGAAATTGGAAAGAGTGAAAATTTTTAGCAATAATCAAACAAGGCAAGCAAACAGAGGGTTTTTCGCTACAGTGAAAAGACTTTCTTGCTTTGCATATGTTTCGATTTTTCAAGCGTATCTTCCATTTGAACTACATCAGAAGGTGGTCAAAATCTTTGTCAAAGTGAAAGCACTGTACCACCATCCGAGAGTTTCTAGCTGCAACGAGAATCCATTTTCACTGTAGCCAAATTCCTCGATGCAGTCAAAATCCATTCTCACTGTAGCAAGAAACAGTACCGTAGCCAACCTTGCAAGTCTGAGAGTTTCTGGTTGTAGCCAGAAACATTCTCACTGCAGCAAGAAACAAGACAACCAAGGATAAGGTTCTTTCCATAACAAAAATAAGGTCATTTTGCTACAAATACAAATCAATTTGAGAATACTTAGCAATTTTCAAGATTCAATATACAAGATTCGCATACATTACAACCATATACCATATTTATAGACTTTCTATTATATAAGTATATATATACACATATATAAATACCAATACCACCACCACTTCACCCAGCTTATGTGCAACCCCTACACGCACGAGGCAATATCATCATGTGCACTCCCTACTCGCACATCATTATTGGTGTCACGACTCGGAACTCCCATCGAGCCTGTGACAACCGCCACGATATCCCGATAGACATTCATTACCCGGAATGCCGACCGAAACCTCACAAGGCTTAACATTAGTTTTCTCATCTCCTCTGTGAGCAACAATTGCCGAACATCATGTTTTTAAAGGATTATAAACCAATTCCAAACCAAAACAATCATAAAATAATTTCTGTCTCACAGGGGCATTTTTCACTGAAAATTTCGAACCCAGCTAAATATGTAGTATATAAATGAAAAACACATATTTCGTAATCAAAATATGTTTTGTTATCTAAAACATTCATTTTAAGTGAAATTGTAGCTATTAGAATACAACAAAGATATTTAATAAAATATTCCATTTTCTTGTAAAACAATTTTTATAGAACACAACGTAAATAATTTTTACAGCGTAAAAGCAAAATAAATTCATACATACAGTAATAAAGATAACCAGAGTATGAAATTTAATTTACAATGACATGTGGGCCCACAAATGACAAAAGTAAACTAAGGCTGTGAACCTATTGCTTTTGAGGATGCAACTCGAACTATAGCCCTCGACAAAATCAGCTATCTACTAACTATTCTGAGCCTGAAATGGGTGGAAAAGAGGGTGGTGAGATTATAAAATCTCAGTGAGTAAACAAATATCATCTCAAATATCTAAAGTTGAGTAAATGGAGACAGTTAAAATAGATTCGCGTAAAATGATTTATAGTATTTCGAACTCATTTCAATCAAATAAAATAAATCCATTTCACCTAATTAAATAATCAAGGCTTATGATTTCCCCCAAAAATCTGGCTTGTGCCAAAAACTCATTCTCGGGGATTCCTTGGCTGGGGTATTCAACCGAGTCCTCCAAGGCTATTAAAAAGTCATATGCATATAAAACACGTTTTATGTTTGAAAACACAGCCGTTCCTTGGCGTTGGCTAAATTCACTCTCATGTGGTGGTTCAGCGTGAAGTGAACTCTAATCGTTACCTCAGGAGTTGCCTTCCGCGCCTCTCGTACTGAGATAAAATATAGCGGGGTTTATCATGCCCCTCTAATAAGCTGGTCCACGGAAACCCGCCCACTGCAGTAAGCGAGTCGATATCCCACCAATCAATCAAATCTCAATAGCATGGCATGGCAATTATATTACTATCCAATTTATCAAGACAAAACAGACAATTCATATTTTTCAACACAAATATCAATTCAGCCAATCATGCCATATTATCATAAGCCATTCGGTTCAAATCATAATTTACAACACAGCAAGTGGTCTCCAATTACTCTAATTTCAAAGCCATCATCTGATTTTCAAATTGATTTATAAAAAATTATTTTATTTTATTCATTCACATTTTGCTCATAAAACAAAGCAATTTACCATTTAAATTCATTTTTCCACAAAATAACCAAATTGAGTAAAGTTTACTCTAGATAATTAAGGCGATAATAAGGTTACTCACTATTTTCAGGAGTCGAATTCGAGTACTCCGACTATTAATCCTTGGGTATAATTTCTTTGCCCCTATCGGAGGATTCACCACCTAAACATATTGCACAATCAAACAATTACTACATTTGTGCTAAATCGTATTAAAACTAATTTAAACTCTATATGAATGCATGAAATGGGATGAAAAATCCTTGGGTAACTATCTAAATACGGTATTGACCTAATTCGATTTATTACCCGATTAAATAGCCAATACGTCCAATTCAACTCCAATTAATTCCATTTCTCTTCCAACACTCCAATTCATCAAATACTAGTCAATTAACATGAAATGTGGCAAAATCACCCTCACATTCCATTTTGGAATATTCGGCCATGGTGGGTGCACTAACACTATAATTTTTCATGCTTAACTTCTACACCAAAAATCATTCATTCCTAACCAATTCACTTGAATTAAAATCAATTCCACCATCAATATTCCTCAAGGAAAATTCAGCCATGAAGGGTGGTAAGAACATGTGATTTTTTTTCTTGTTTCTTTTCATTCTAAACATAACAAACTAACTAAAAACACTAACATATATTGAAATCTAACCAAAATCATCATCAATTTCTCTCTCTAAATGTTCGGTCAGCAAGAGATCCATCATGATATCTTGTGATTCAACCATAGGAAATGCAAAAGAATGCATAGGAAAAGTAGATCAAAAGCTATAATTGAAAAATCTTACCTTTTTTCACTTGATTCCTTGAAAATCAACACTTTTTCCTTGAATTTTCTTAGCTAGGGTTTTGTTCTTCTCTTTTCTCTCCTGTTCTCTCTTTAGCTGACCAAGATAAATGGGTTGGGAGGGTTTATGTGCTGGTTTTTAAAGCAAATAATAAAATATTACAAGCTTGATACTTGTCACCATGTTATTGGCCCATACCTAAAATCTTAATAATTAAGCTTTCTTTCACCACCACATAAAATTCTTCAATTATCCATGATATAAAATGCTAATGGCTGAAATTTATGGGCTTGACAAGTGTTGGGTGGTGTAAAATTACAATTTTGCCCCTTGGGTGGCAAAATGACTATTTTACCCCTATGCTCGAAAAAATGTCAAAATTAAGACTTTTCACTCCTCAAACTCAAATTATGCTCTAAATAATCAATTTTGGTCAAAAACCTCTTCCAACATTCAAATCTTAACTTCGGGTGGTAAAATGACTATTTTGCCCCTATTGGGTGAAAATTCCAATTTGACTCTAAATCAGTCCTCGAACTCCGAATCATCTTAAATCCCTATTTCGACTAGTTTGAGGCTTAATTCAACTTAGTGGTACCACTAGGTACACTACCGACTTTTAACAATTTTTTCGAGGTATTCAAGTATGCAAGCATGTTGTCAAATACATGAATGACATGGCAAATATTATAGGGCTGGGCTTGACAATTGGCATGTGCACTACCCATTCTGCACATGCACGATTGTAACTATCACAACATTATCATTCAACTGGCATGTGCACTACCCACTCCGCACACACACAGTTACATCAATTACACAAAATTACTTAACAATACATATCATATATTCTTATATACATATCAGCATCATATAGAGGTACATAGATTCATCACAATCATTATCCACATCACAAAAATAATTCACTAAAGGCTTGTTCCCATGCATTTTTATAGAAAAACAATTAAAATGTCTCAATCAACCACATGTGCCTTAATCCAAAAACATTTTATGCAAGTTCAGTCACCGGTATTTGTTAAATCTTTACCCAACTCCAACTTCCTCTAACGGTCCAAACGGGGCAGTGGGGCTTCGTTGGAACCTAGCATCACAATAGCATCACAACTAACTCAATTCACATAACTATAAATTATAAAAGGTATCTCCTAGCTAGCTTCCAATTGCCATTAAGTGGCTATCTATTTTCACTATCCTAATTACTCTAAAATGAATAAACAACCTCAACTACATAACACTCACAAATCTAATCACTAGCCATTCTCAATACTTAAAAATTAACTCTACTTCATTACTTACCTTGGTAGCTTTATAATTGAACCCCTTTCTAAGAGTTTTCAAGTTTTGTAAAAGCTCTTCCTTTCTCTCTCTAAAACATCTAGATAGTGAGAGAAAGTATGGGAGTAAGACTTTTGAGGGTTTTTTAAGATGATAGAGTAAAAGAATATGAAAAACCCTATAACAAAGTGGGTAAAAGCATGAAATTTGAGGTTAGTTTGTGAGGGTAATGGAAGCTTGGAGAGAAACTTTCATGGAGATATAAAAAATGTGAGATGGGAGGAAGAAGAAGAAGAAGTTGCTGGAGAAAATGAAGAAGCTGTTGGAAAAAAAAAAAGATATTTATAGCTAAAGCTTATCTAACTTTACTTAAATTATGAAAATGCCCTTAACAAGTTGGCTTGTCTTCCTCCATTTCTTTGTGCAATCTTTTTACTCTTTTGACACTAGAGCCAGGTCCATAATAGTCTAGAAATACTTGGGTTCACGAAAACTTAAAAATTTTGACTCGAGATAAAAAATGATCATTTTACCCCTACTTCAAAAATCATCATTATTTAATTTCCTTTGTTATTTTATCCTTAGTTTCTTCATTTATTTATGTCTTAGGCCTACTTAGGCCTCAGCAATGTTTGAAAATCCACTTCTAGGGGTTCACTAAAGAAATGACAAAATTACCCCTAGTTTGTGTTATCGCGTCTACATCTAGCTATGTCTCTATAAAGATCAAGGTCTCACAGTTTATCAAATATACTTTCAAATTCAATGAAGATAAACAAAGATTCCAAACATTTCCAAGCCTCGTTTCTCAAGAGAAATCTAATCATATTTGAGCATTTCAAATAAAAATAAGTGTGTATAATCAAATCAGTGCTTCAAATAAAAATTAATGTTTATAATCAAATCTAAGTATTCTAATGAAAACGAATGTTTATAAAGCTTAGTAGTTAAAAACAATCCATTTATATTTATGAAACCTTTATGTTTCCAAATTACGCTTTCCAAGCATAATCAAATAGTATCAAGTATTTCTAGTGAAAACAATTTTTTGTAAAACTAAGTAGATGAAACAAAACCATTTATCTCTTAAAATCCTTTTAAAACTACAGAAATTCGAATACAAGCCTTAAGTATCGATACTTTTGTTCAAAGTATCAATAATTTTCAATGAGAATGCAATTCTAGGAATTTCTAAAGAACAAGTATCAATACATTTTTTATATGGATTGATAGTTTCTTCACAAAATCGAATTATTTAGCCTAGAACACGATTCATGTCCTTTAACAAGTTCATAGTCCATCATATACAAGGATCCAAAGTTCTAACATCAAAATCAAGTATAATTCCAATCCAAGAGGGTTTTCTTGAAAACTAACATTGAAATCCATATTAATCAAAGAATTGAATTTCCAAAATGACACAAATCTCTAAGGTTCAATCAAAACATCAAACAATAATTTTGTAATTTGTGGAGCTCTAAATTAAAAAGAACTATCAAACAAGGAAAGTCCAAGCATTATGCCTTCAACTATATAACAAAGGGTAGAATCATATCCATTATCAAGCAAACAAAGTTGTGTTGTAGTGCCAAGATGGTAGAGTACATGTAGTCACTAACCTCAAAGGATACGAAGCATTGTGCACTATGGTTAACATCTACTATTGCTAGCTACAAGTCCTTAACTTAATAAGCTCCACTAAAACATTTTACAAGTTCGAAGTCAACCAAAATTCACTTCAAAGCAAAGGTGTGAATCTATTCACCAACAAAATCAAGAATTGAGATAAGGCTATTTCATTATCATCAATCTATACCATCATCTCAAAGTCAAAGTGACCCAATGCTATGGTTTATTTAAAGGAAGTCATTTTCCATTTCAAATTTTAAAGTCATTAAATCAACCAAACAATCGTAGACAAATATTCGAGTTTTGAGGAATCAAAACTTTCAAAGTGCTTATTCCCTATCCACAAAACTGAATATATAATTAGTACATTTACGTAGCATATATAACTTTCATCAAAATATACTTTAAAACCATAGCTCACAACACAACCCTTATAGAACTCATGTTTCATCGAAAATACATTTTAATGCAAGATTGCAGAATGGGCATTTTTAATTATATCAAAATAATAAAAAAATGTCGTATCTACCCACCTTATTAAAGCGTGTCTTTCCTTTTAGCACCTTTAATCGAAAGCTTGACCTCTTCAAATACAAATTCTTCAACAACACATATCTACAAACTTTTCACCATTAATACCTTTCATTTTAATCTTAACTAACATCAATAAACCTTTATCCTTTCCAAAAACGTCTACAATCATCTATCAATCTAAAAATCAACATTTATAATCTAATATAACAATGAGTTCTAGGAGTTAACTAACTAAAGTGCTTTGTAACTTTACCTTGGTGAGCTTTGATGCTACGAAAAACCACAAAACCTTTAAGCTTAGAGTTTAATGAAAATTTGAAGAAACAAGTAATATTTTTTAGAATTGGAAATCAAAGATTTAAAAGTCTAAAGAGTTGAAAATGTCACCTTGTTGTTTAAAACTCAAACCAAGCTTCAAATCTTTAAAAATGATTTTGGATTGTAAAAGAGTGTTTAGTAATTGCAAAAAATGGAGAAGCAGCGGGGAATGAGAACCCTCAAGGAATGTGCTATATTTACAATGGGGATTGAGAAAATACCATTTTACCTTTTTTATTTTGAAATCTGACATTGAAGTATTAATACTTTTGAACAAAATACTGATACTTTTAAAACAAAAAAGTTTTCTCGAGACATCTTGAGCAAAAGTCTTGATACTTTTAATAAAAGCCTCAATACTTCTCTGGGAAATTCATATGCCTCAATACTACATGAACAAGTATTAGGACTTGTTCATCAAAAACCACTTCTAGATTTCAAGTATCGATACTTGATCAATACTTTTGGCTCAAAATGTTATTTTTAAGTTCAAAACAAAACTTTTGACTTCCTAATGATCACAACTTTCAAGTAAACTCATTTGACTATCAAATTATGCATTTTCTAAGTTATAATTGTTCAAAATCATGTTCAAAAATGTCAAATAAACAACTCACCAACCTAAGTTACAAATCTAACTTTAATGGAAAAGTGGAGTTTCACATTAATTTAGCACGTATCCAAGGGCCATAATTGATTTAGTCTATAGGAGCGCGTCTAGGCAAACAATCAAGTTTCAGTGGATAGACAATGAGTGACTAAGGAAAAGCTTAATGATTTTGCATTATATTTTGTAATTCGTTACCTACACAATTATATTGAACTAAGTGTTTGATATAGCCTTGAGCACAAATACATTGGATGGAATGTCAAACATAGCTATATTATTATTCGAGTATAAGGATCAAAGATGTTTGATTTTGACGTAGACAATTAGTTTAGGGGTGCAAGATCAGATATGGAGTAGCAATGTTATGTTATTTTGGTGGTAGCATAATATAACACTCCCAACTGATTCTTTTTAATCTGTTAGCATGCTCCATCTTTGTTTGTACGCTTAATTTCTTGTATGAAAGTGTGAGACCCTATCTAATTTGTTAAAAGCCGGTATTGTACCTAATGGTACAATTAAGTTAAATCAAGCTTCAAACTAGTTTAATAGAAATTCTAAGAGGAATTTCAAAATTTTGAGACCCACAGAATAGCTCAGAATAGTGATTCAGAGTTCAAGGTCCAGTTTGGAGTCAATCGAGAAAATTGACCGGTTATGGACAAAACGGTCATTTTCTCATTTGTTGATTTGTGGAGATTTTTAACCAAGATTTGATCACATTTGACCAAAAATAAATTTTTTGAAATACAGTTATGATTATTGGATTATAAAATGATATTTAGCAGTGTAAAATGGTGATTCCCGGTGTTTTTGGAGCACAAGGGTAAAATGGTAATTTTACCACCGGAGTACTAAACGTGAATTTTTTGAAAGGATTTTGTCCCATTTGGTTAATATGGATTAATATTAGTGTTATTTGAGGTTGGACAGTGAAAATAATGAAATTCTGGTACATTTCGGAGTATAAGGGCAAAATCGTAATTTTACCATCTCGGGGGCAAAACCATAATTTTCCACCACCAGAATAAATTTTTCCAGCCATGATCATCTTTGGATCAGATTTGGACTTGATTAATCAAGTGGTGGAAAAAGAATGAGAAGAAAAGTCAAAAAAGTAAAGAAAATGAGCCAATGGCATAATGCCATGTGGCAACTTGTTTATTTTATTATAAAAGCCATAAAAATCAGCCTTAACCCTCATTTTCTCTCTCAAATTTCGGCTCACATCAGAATTGAAGGGAAAGAAAGAAGAACAAAGGGGAAAAACATAAAACCTAGGTGGAAATTCAAGACAAAGTGTGATTTCAAGGAGAAATTAAGTGAAAAAGGTAATAAATCTTCACTTTGGCTTATGATCTATAATATCTATGCTTTTGTTCTTGAATTCTATGGTTAAATATTGAGATATCATGATGAAATAAATTCTGAAAAATGGGTATGGATAAGGATTTGATGTTGGATTGGATTGATTTTAGACTATGTTAGTGTTTAGAGGTAGTTAAGCATGATTATGAACAAAAGTGTAAGAAAGAAATTGAATCTCATGGTTGTTCTTCATTGGCCGAACCTAGGGTGTAGAGAAACCATGAAGAAATTGTTTCATTTCAAATGAAATGATTCCATTTGAAATGAAATAAATTAGAAAATGACAATTTAAAGTGAGAAAGTGTAATAGGAAAATTTCAGTGTTAATACACCGTAATGTCTGAATTTTTATATGAAGAATTTTAAGGATTTCAAAGCTGAAATTTTAGTTATTTAGAATGGCATGTGATGAATTAAAGTATTAGAAAAAGAATGGATCAATTTGGAATCAAATTGGACACAATAGCCGATTAATCGGGTAATCGGTCGAAATTAGGCAATACCGCGTTAAAGCGATAATCGGACGCATTTTTGCCTTTGCGTATCATGCGCTAGCAATTTAAATTAGTTTATATTAGTTTGGGGGCAATATAGTAAATTTCTTAATTTTATTCTGTGTTAAGGTGGTGAGAAGTCCGAGAAAGTCAAAGGAATCGTGATTGAGGACTATTAATCCGAGTGCATCCGAATTTGTGAGACAGTGAGTGAACTTGCATTTCAAATTATTTGGGGAATGCACATTGTATAGAAATAGATGATTAAATGATTTATTCAAAGTTTTTAAAAAATGAGTGCCAGGAACAAGCCCTTGAAAAAAAAATGATTTTATGTGATGAAATTATGTGGTATGCATGAAGGCATGAAATTATGTTTTCTTATAACATGTCACATATGTGTGAATATGTGTGATGTATTGACATTTGATATTGTTGATATATATATATATATATATATATATGTAAATGTACATGTGCACGATGTGGGGGGATGCACACGATGACTCCAGCTATGTGCACGATGTGGGGGGATGCACATGAGCTGGTGAGATTGAGTGATATTGTTAGTGCACGAGGTGCACACGATGACTCCAGCTATGTGCACGATGTGGCGGGACGCACATGAGCTAGTGAGATAGTGGGATATTGCATTTATCTGTGTGCATATGTATGAAATTGATTATTCCTTCATTATAAATTAAATTGATGTGAGGGGAAGGGTTTGATAATAAATTGGATCAAAATGAATGTGTTCCAAATATATGCATCATATTTTAACCCTTCTTGATATTATTGCTTGTTCCTATCTAATGTTTGCTCACTGAGTTTTGTACTCACCGTTTTCAAAAATTCATGTTTTCAGATCAGGAGATTGTAGATTCCTAGATCGCGGGATCACTATAGTTCATCTCCTGGTAGGTGTCCGACATTCAATAGCTGCCCGCTTTCATTGTAAATGTCTCCGCTGGAAGTCGTGGGTGTTTATTGTATTGTGAATACAATCTAATTATATGAATATGTGTAAGCAATGTGAATTGCTTAATACATGATTGATATAGTGCATGTATATTAATGTCGATAATGCCATTGTGAATTGGCTGTGTTCACACTTGAGAAAAGGTGTGTGTGTGTGTATGTATGATTGGATATGCTATTGTTAATTGGCATTGTATGCACATTGGGCGCATTACGTGTGGATGTCTTACACGAGCATGTATGGAATAAAGTCAGTGGAGAATAGGCTTGCTTGGGCTTGGTGAGCTATGCTCATTAGGTCCTTGCGCCGGTCATGGCCCGAGAATTGGGTCATGACAGAAAGGTAAGGGCAACTATACGTTTTTCAAAGAGCGCGTACATTGACGCTGAACTCGTCTTATAGGAAGATATTGGAATATGAATCACATAAAATGGATTCAAATTTCTTAATATAATTACATAAAAATATATTTAACTCTTAACTATTTTTAATATGATTGTAATATATGCTTTATAAATAGACATATAAATCATTATTTTTAATTTTTACTTAATGGTACGTCTTATCGTACATATAAATCTTGAGAGAGAGAAGGTAGAAGGTAATGCATTAGAACAGATCATTTTATGAGGAAAACCTTGTGAATGTGCCTTTATTGAGTATGAATTAATTGCTTTCCATAGACAAAGTAGTGCCTTTTGTGTATGAGCTTTGCATGCAAAGGAAGAGATGAAAATAGAGAGAGATTTCATTGGAAGGACAAAATCCAAAGTAGTCTGGAAGCAGCTTTAGGGAGCCTTTTTTTTTTTTTTTTCTTTTCAAAAATCCTTATGACCTGTAATGGTTATAAGTTGGAATGGCTGAATTGACATAAATATCGCTCGTTTTATTAATTTATTATTTATGATTTTCTTTGTTAATTTTATTGTATGAAATGAGTGCGAACTTGATTCATAATACCAAACTTAACAATTAACTTAATACGTATTGAAATTTTATTATATTTTGACACAAAATAATTAAACTAAAGACCTTGTGTAGTGAACAAGATAGCTAGCTTTCAAATGTACTTCTTTAAAAGAATATTAATGCCTTAATTCCAAAAATAAATATCCATTTTTTCTTTTCTAATCCATGCCTAAAATATGCCTTACCATCCATTTTTAACATATACAACTCTTAATTTTATTTTTCATAATAAGTTTTAATAATTTTAACTCTTTTTTAAATTAAATATCTAACTTTCATTTTTAGCTGCTCCAAAACTATTTTCACTTTTTTTTTTTGGAACATCTATAACACCTTTTTTTTTTTTTGCATAATCTACATTAATTTTTAATAACATTTGTTTTGACCTTAAAAATTATATTTATGAGTATTATAAATTATTAAAAATATCAGAAACACTTTAAAGTCAAAAATATATTTCTTCATCTTCTTACAAAATTAAGCATGAACATTTAATTTGAAATGGAAAAGTAATAATAATTTTCTTATTAAAAACTATAGTTTGCCTATCAAAGAAGTAAATTATTTTTGAGTTGCCTATCTTTCTGAATATTTTTATATGGATCATCTATTTTAAAGGATAATATAAATATAAATAATCAAAACCTTATTTTCAAAATTAAATAAACAAAAATTCATCAGATTGACAACAAAGATGAAACGTTTTAAGATCATTTGCCTTGGCGTAAAAGATCTTTTGTCAAAACATCACCATTATATGGGTACCGGTCAGCAATACCAGGAACTCTGAAAATAGAAGACTTGCTGTGAACCAAAACATTTGGGTAACACTATCCAGTGAGTCACAGGGAGGGTATCAACTAGGACAAAAATAAATTGGGAGACAAAAAAATGTAATTCCATACAAAACAACACAAACAGAAATCTCTAAAAGCACTATTTAGCAGCTTGCCCTTCTTCTGCTGCAGCTTCAAACGTCTCACCACCCACAAGTTGTGGAACATCATCATCATCATCCTCTTCTTGAGTGGCGGTTGCTTCAGCACCAGCAGTAGGTACCTGCTTCTGGAATTGCTCTGCCAACTTCCTCAAGTTGTCCAAGTTATCTGGCCCTGAAAATTTTAGAACAAGGGTCAAAAGCCAATATTCATTTGCAATCTGGAAACAACCACAATAAAAAAGAAATGAAGAAAAAATTAAACAGAGCCAGAGTGCATACCCAATTGGTTGATGATTCCGGGGAGAATATCTTGCAATTCTGGAACAAGGTAAAAACACAAAAGTCAAAATATCAGGCATAACAAAGCTAAAAAACAAAGGAAAAATGTATAGTGGCCAAGGAATTAACCCTAGTCTCTGATGCCTTTGGGGTTAATTATACCAAAATTTCAAAGAGTTAATAGCAATAAAAAAACGTACTCTTTGTCTGAGGTGAACCACTAACAACCCAGGTGTTGGCAGCAATAGAAGCTTGAACTGAAATAAAGAAAATCATGCATAAGTTCATCACGCAAAACATTTTAATAGATTACATGGTCCACATCTATTAAGCAATATCTACCTTTTGGATTAATAAACTGGATAACAACATCATCCTTGAATATGTTGACTTCCTCAATTGCAGGAATAGCATTCACTCCTATTCTCTTGAGGGTGCTCTGGAGCCTTTTGTCATCAGTGGTAGTAGTCTTGTGGACAGCCTTCTTCTTTCTGTTAACATAGGTTAAAATAACAACATAATGATTAAGATGCAAACTGTACAGAGCCATCAAATTCCAAACACCATCCAGATGACCAAATTATGAACAAGTAAGAGAGATAAAACTGACTTGACATGCTAGCTAATCAAAAAACATTAAACAGCGGGCAAAAATTTGATTCAAGCATTTCTCCTAAATATCTGAACAACAATAATCTCCACATATTTGGAGACAATCAGCCATAAAATTTCATTTAGCTAGCCTATCTAAGGAATTTCCAAAATCCAAACCACAAAGATACCTTCTCATGCTACCCTTTCCACCAGTGCGGACAGCACCAGCCATCTTCATGAGCTTCTCAACATTCATCTGCACAAAGGAGTAAAACAATCAGGTCATGAAACAAGAAAATTACATCAACCGAGGCCAAAGATACTCACAATCAAAACACAGAAAGACTTAAAAGTTATGAGCTCATCAAAAGTAACAAGACAACAAACCAATAAATAAAACACACTACAAATGAAGCATAAGAAACAACTCATCCAGCAAGAAAACCTCTAACAACAGCAAAATTATAAAACCCCAATACAGCAAACTATCAATCATGCACAAAAAAGATACATAGGCACAGAAGGCTCAAAAACCATCACATACCTATAAATAACAAAATCACAAAGAGAGAAACCCAAAATAAAAAAAAATAAAAAAAAAGGGAAGAGGCCCTCCAGTCAGTACTTATTCCTTTCCGAAGCCTTTCATTGTAATATAAGAGAAAGGGAAAACCAAGGAAAAAAAAAAGGAAAGAACAGACAAAGGGGAAAAATGAAAACTGAGAGTGAAAAAATTATAATGATAATCATATGATCCTGATATTGCAAGAGAGGGGGACGGAGGCCAACGTTCAAGGTGATCAAAACTTCAACACAATATATAAGCTAAATAAAATACTAAGCAGAATTTAAGTGAGGTGAGCTTATTTACTTATTGTATCTGGTGAACATAGGGCATAAGCGAAGCTCAAAAGCTAAAGAAAGGTAAATTCAGGGTTTTCAAGAAATGCATGTAAACATGAAAACCATCAACAAGTAGTGGGCTAAGCTTCAAAGCTTGTGAAATGCATGTTCCATACCACAAAGATAACAAAATGAGCCAAAGTGAATTAGAATCGGACTCAGAAAATACATTTCCCCAAAATACCTAACAGATACCTTTCACATAAAATTCCAAAAAATACTAAACCAAAAGAACATGAATAAACACCCCAAAACCAAAATAATCCACGCTACCAGATCTAAAGACAAAGGGGCTAAGTAGGACACAACATCCCCAGAAAAAGAAGAAGCAGGGTTATGCGAACCTAAGTAAGAGAAGGAAATAAAACTAACAGAAATGGAAGAAAGTAAATGAAATTACCAAATAGTCGTAAAAGAAACAGCGAATTAAGTATTTAACCTTTATAAGTATTGAGAATGGATGCCGCGACTGCAAGGATGAAAATGAGGTAATAATGAGGTTTCCTGGAACCCAGAGAGCCAGCTCTAGTGTTCACGCCTTAGGGTTTTTATGTCCACCCCTGAATTTTAAGGATTTTGATCCGACGGTTTAAGTGCAAAATGACGAAATTGAATCCAAAGGCTATAGCACTTCCACGTCCACGTTTGCCTTAATAAGTTTACTTGTATTAATGAAAAGTTTAGTGAGGTTGAGTTTACGTGGATTTGCGCTCAGATCATTTTTAGTTGTGTCAAAATTTATTAATTTTAGGGTCCTAGTAATAAGAAAATAATTTATTGAAAGAAAATTTTTATATAAAATATTTTATAAAAAAATTTAATATTTTTATTATGAATATCTATTTATGTTATTTATATTTAGATTTGATGTAAATTAGATTGGATTAAAATTTAATCCATCTAATCCCTATGTGTTATCATCATCTTGTAAATTCAATCTAGAAAAGGAGTTATTAACTTATAAATAGACCCTTTCACTTTATTTGTAAATATACACTTAAATAAAATTTTCTTACTCTCTCTAAATACTTTCTTTCCTCTAAATACTTTCTTTTATAGTTGTTATTTTAAAATTTATTTCATAACATGTTATCAGCACAATTCTCTGATCTCTTAAGTTTTCAAATTATTATATTTTCATTATTTTCAAGTTTCAAAAAGATTTCAATGATTGAGTTTTGATTTTTGATTTTTGAAAATCAAGTAAGTGATTTAATATCTCTTTAGTATTTCCATTCTCTTAAAATCAATCTCAATATAAATTTTACTATTATGTTGTATATATTATATTTTGTCTCTTGATTGAAAAGTGAATTTGCTATTATATAATTATTAATAAAAAATCATAATGTCTATTCCCTAAAGTGAATGTAACAAACGAGCTACTAATAAAAAAAATTATAAATTTGTATATTACCTAAAGTGAATGCGATATCATTTAATAATTATAATCATGATTATGAATCTATCTATTTTTTGAAGTGAATGCCACATCATTTAATAATTATGATCATGGATATGGAAGATATCCTTATAATAATTTACACTATCACTATTTTAATTTTAATTGTGATTTTGCTACCAGAAGTAGATAATAATTTTATCATCAGAATCTAAGAATAAATTTACCACAAAAAGTGGATAGATAATTTTAGTATCAGAATCTAAGGATAATTTTGCCACCAAAAGTGGATGGATAATTTACTATCAGAAGTGGATGAATGCTGTAACCTACTAAAAAAATAGACAATCCACTAGAAGTGGATGACTGCTGTAACCTACTAAAAAAATAGACAATCCACCAGAAGTGGATAACCCATCATATGTGGATCACTCATCAAAAGTTGATGTATACGTGTAACTTATCACAAATAGATGAATACTTTCAACGCACAAAAAGTAGATGGATTCCTTAACCTACTAACCCACCAGAAGTGGATAATCCATCAAAAAGTGGATGAATACTTATAACTTACCAGAAATGGATAAATAATGAAAATAATAAAAAGAATATAGGAAACGTATTGTTATTGATGTGGCATGTAAGATCATTGGTCACGTACCTATTATACGTCTTAAATTTTATCAAGCATTACTGAAAATTAAAACATCTTGTGATAATTTTAATTATAACCAAGTTGATATAGCACATCAAGATATTTGTTTACCCTGAAAGAGGAATTGATTACGTGATTGGTAATAAAAATATCTATTATTGATTTTCTTATTCTGAAAAAGGAATTGATCATTCAATTGGTAATAAAAATATTCGAGAATGAACTTAATAGTAATTGGTATATTTAGTATAACTATATTATGAAGATGTTTTGATATGTTTTCATTATATTTAAATGATATGTTCTTAGTATATGTTTTAATTATATATTTAATATTCTTTATGTTAACTTGCAAGTTTTTTATTATATATATCTTATTTTATTGAAAAAAAATATGGATATTCATATTGTTAGATCCAATATCTATTATGTAAATATATGTCTAGCAGACATTGCTATAACACACACTATATTTAAAGACAAGAAATATTTTCCTACTTAACATGTAACGACCTTCTCCCCCGATCGTTACCGGCGTTCAAGACTTGCGAGTGAACCCGTCAAATTCCGAACAAGCCTTAGTTCAAATTTCGAACAATTAATTCAAATATTATTTTACCAATGTAAATCAACTAGTAATAGTGGTACTATTATTTACTTAAGCCAAATGAACATTTGTAACTTAATGCGTCACTACCTGATGATGACTTCCAATTCCGATAAACTTTCAACAAATTCCACATCCCACTTAAAGATTCATTACACAGCCTCTAAGTCTCTAACAAATACACATTTAAAAGATTAACAATAATTATAGGTCCAACACTTTACACAATAAAACCCTTATGCAGCAGAGCGACTCGGAGTAGAAGTCTAAAAGATGCCATTGCCTACGTTACGGCAAGTCTTGATGTGATAAGTGATGCACTTGACTTGGTTACTTATCTGCAAAAGGAAATAAGGGGTGAGTCTCACAGACTCAGTGATCATCAACTCTGTGAGTAGGGCGTAGATGGGAAATAAGCATAAGGTGGATAAGTTTGAACATTAAAAACATAATGTTTAAACAATTAAAAATCAAATGGGGCATTTGTGCTTTACATTTAAACCTAAAGATGGTGACGCAAAACGATCATCTCAAGTAACATATTTAAACCAGTGTAAGTAAAAGACTTTTGCTGTCGAAATCATTCAACATTTTTACTCAAATCAAATTAGTATAATGAAGCACGCTATCGAGAAATCAAATATTATCAAAGTTTATACACAAGTTTGCAAATTGCCTCATATGCGAGGAGTTAAATACAACATCATAGTATAAAAAGGGGAGTTGTAGAAAATCTTATATCTCTCACCATGCGAAGGAATACGAGTTTGAAAACCGAAAGAGATATCACTATCGAGTAGGTAATAGAAATAAAAACTCATGGACCCACTTCCACGTAATAACATCAAGGAGCCTCACTCCACCGGATCCCACATGTCATGGCAGTCTCGACGATGTTAGCCGACATTGGAGAAATCTAGTAGTCGCAACCCTCGAATATCACTTATGGCTAAGCCACATATAACAACCCGTGGCCTTGCCACGTATATCATAGACCATGGCCCCAACCATGTCTAACAGTCCATCGGTGACCCAAAAGTTCTCTAGTTAGAGCTCAATTATGCATAAGGGTCACACTTTTCCGATGTAACATCCAACCTACTCTCAAATCTCCTAGTTTAGTAAAACCATTTTAAAAATCAAGTTGGTTTCTCAAAAGATCCTTTCAAAACCATTTCTAATGTACTTATCACAGTAACATGATAAAACCCCCTTTTCTGTAAGACTTTACATTATAATCCTTTGCATGAGGTTTTAATATCAAAACGGCATGGTGAAATGTGTTTTAATTCATGAATGCACATCACACAAATAATAAGGCACATTTTGATCGAAATCGTGATAAAAGGTTTGTTTCCCTGTTTAAAGATCTTTTTACGTATATAGCTTATATATATGCATAATCAAAACATTTTCAAACATTTAAGCATCCACAAAATACCTAGGATTCTACCAGCTCATGTTTTTCACATATTTGCATTTAAAGTAAATCAACACGTATATATATGTAGTTATGGGAATTTTAAAATGGACATCCCCTACTCACCTTACAATAGCGGGATACTACGTCGCTATTGACTCGGATGCGTATCTAGCTATTTCTACTTGCCGATCATCCGTTACCTTGTTCGGCACACCACCATAGCACACTTTCTCACTTATACACTTCCTAGCAACTATTCAAACCCAATACACTTAATTGTTTACATGCATAGTAGCACATCAACCAATAATCCTTAACTAAATCTCATAATTTTCATCAATATTATTCACACTCAATGAACACACAATCCACCTACTATTAACCAACCAAAACCAACACAACACAATGTAATCACATTGCATGCTTACCTCTCGGTTTCACCTTGAATTCCACATGCATTCCACCATTCTTCACATTCTCGGCCACTATTGCTACCACAAGAATAAACAATCAGCACATATCTCATTTCTCTTGCTTACTTGTGATTTTATGACTAAAACACTTACCCATTGTTTGTTTAGCTCAAAAATCGGCATGCATTCAAGATCCACCTATATGCATCCCTCAGGTTTCTTGAATCCTTAAAGGTTCTTGCTTCCACAAGCAAAATCTCACATTATAATTGGTTCAAAGAATATGCATTCAAACAAAATAACAATTTCTACCTTCCTTACCTTGGAATCTCTAAATCGAACCATCAAATCTCTTTAAACTTCAACAATAGCGTGTGGGTGGGGAGGAAAACCCTCTCGATTTTCTCACTCCTCTAAGGTCGTGCCCTTCCAAGCTTTTCTCCCATTCCTTTCTTCTCTTTTCTCCTTTATTTCTTTTCTTTCTTTTTTTTCTTTTTTCTTCTTGGGTGGAACCTCTCAAAACTTTCTTTCTCTCTTTGCTTTTCTAAATGGTCAACCCTCTCTCTCAATTCTCAAGCTAGTTCCACTTTTTTTTTTCTTTTACTTTCCTAAAAGCATATTTTTATCTAAGTCTCCATGCCAATTTCCTTTTTTTCTTTCTTTCTTTTAATTATTTACTTGGCCAACCTTATGAACTAATCAAAACACATGCATTTTTATTCTTCTTATTTCATTTGACGACCCTTTGTAACCAATTACAACACATGCATCAATTTACTTTTTATTTTCATTTGGCCATTTTGCCAACCAATGGGTTTTCAAGCACCAATTTCCTTTCTTCCACATTGGTTAAATGTCTACTTTTCATTATCCTTTCATTCTTTAATTCATTTCTTTTTAATCCCACTTTATTTGCAACCAATGGTCTCTCATGCATTCTCCCATCTTATTTCTCATTGGCCACCTAATGCACCAATCTCCTTGCATGCAATTAGATTTAAGCTTATTTTTCTTTTTACTTCACATGGTGGGGGTTCCACTTGTTCCCTACTAACTTCCTCCTTGCATGCATATTTTTGCATGTAATAGTAAATTTACATGCATATTCCATCCTCCCACACAATCTAATTTTTCCTTAGTTAGTTAATTTCCATTTAGCTTAAAATATTATAATTGCACATAAATCTCTAACTTTTCCTTATTTACCGTGTGACCTTCCAAACTTTTCATCCTTTACAATTTAGTCCCTCAACCAATTCTTTTAATTCCAATTTCCTCATATCTTTCTTCCTTTACACGTGTACAATTAAAATATGAAATTTACACTTCATAGGATATCATCATAATATTTAAATATATACTTACTTGCTCATCCTTTATTAAATAATGACACGTGGGCCTCACTTACGTCGTTTTTCTCTAAAATTCGTTCTTGCTTCTTCTCCCCCAATAACTAAACCTAACCTAACCTAACTTAACTCGGGCCACATTGACACTGTAACTTTTAAAATAGTTTTAAAACCAAAAACTTAAAAATCAAAAGCTTTAAAACCAAAAGCTCTGATACCAATAAAATTGTCACGACTTGGAACTCCTATCAAGCTCGTGACAACCGCCGCGAAGTCTCGACAGGTATTCATGCTCCAAATACCTACCGAAACCTCGCAAGGGTTTCATAACAGTTTTCTTGCCTCCCCTGTGAGCATTCATTTCCAAACATCCCATCGCAAGGGATTTTAAACTTATTCCATTTCAAAATAGTATAAAATTGTTTTTCATCTCACAGGGGCATTTTGGTCATTTTTCCTCAAAATTTTTGTGTCCAACTAAAAATGTAGCAGATAAGTGGAAAACACATATTTCATGCCTAAAAAAATAATTTAGATGTCTAAAAAGTGCTTTTAGATTAAGTTTATAATAATTTAAATATAATAAAAATATTCAAGAATATATTTTATTTTCTTATAAAATAATTTTTATAGAAAGCTGCGTACGTAAAAACAAAATAAATTCATATGTACTATAATACAAATAACTGGAATATGAAATCTGGTTTATAGTGACATGTGGGCCCACAATGAACAAAAGTACCTGTGAGACCTTGTCAAGCTCGATTAAAAGATGGTATTGTACCGAGTGGTACAACCAAGTTAAATCGAGCCTTGAACTAGTTCAAATAGAAATTCGAAGAGGAATTTGAAAATTCTGAAACCCACAGAATGACTTAGAATAGTGATTCGGAGTTCAAGGTCCAGTTTGGAATTAATCGAGAAAATTGACCGGTTAAGGACAAAACGGTCATTTTACCATTTGATGATAAAATGAAGATTTTTAGTCAAGATTTGATCACATTTGACCAAGAATAATTATATGAAATATAATTATGATTATTGGAGTATAAAATGATGTTTAGTAGTGAAAAATTGTGATTCCCGGTATTTTTGGATCATAAAGGCAAAATAGTAATTTTGCCACTAGAAGACCAAACGAGAATTTTTAGAAAATATTTTTACCCCATTTGATTAAGATTGATCAATATTAGTGTTATTTGAGGTTCAAAAGTGAAAATAATGTAATTTTGGTACATTTCGGAGTATAGGGGCAAAATCGTAATTTTTTCACCCCGGGGGCAAATTGGTAAATTTTTCACCCCACCACTTGTCAAGACCAAGTGATTTTAATTGTGGTAGGAATGGATAAATATGGAATTAATTGTGGTGGAAAATTTAGAAGAAAAAGTCAAAAAGTTAAAAAAAACTATGTCAATAAGCATGTGACACGTGGCATGCTTGATTATTTTATTATTTTCTATAAAAATCAGCCCATTAAATCCCCAATTCTCTCACCATATTCGGCCTAAGCAACCAGCAACAAGAACAAAGGAAGAACAAAGGAAAAAACAAGAAAACCTAGGTGGAAAATCAAAGAGAAAGTAAAGAAATCAAGAAAACAAGCTAGGTAAGTTAGAATTTCTTTAATTCTCCTTGATACCTAACTTACCCATGCTTTTGTTCTTGATTTCCATGGTTGAATATTGAGTTATCATGATGAATTAAATTCTGAAAAATGAGTATGGAAGAGAAATTCATGTTGGATTGGCTTGATTTTAGACTATGTTGATGTTTAGAGGTAGTTAAGCATGGTTATGAACAAAAACACAAAGGAAATATTTAATTTCTCTAGGGTTCTTTGTTGGTCGAACCATGAGGGTTGAATATCAAGGAGGAGTTGTTTAAATTTCAAAGAAAATGAGTTGGAAAAATGAAGAATTAAGAGAAAAAAGTGATTAGGAAACATTACAGTGTAAGTGCACTGTAATGATCGAATTTTCACCTGAAGAAATTGAAGGGTTTAAATGCTGAAATTTAGTTATTAGAAATGTGTGTAGTGAATTAAGATATTAGAGGATAAATAGATTAATTTGGAGATGATTTAGACATAATTTTCAATTAATCGGGTGAACGGTTGAATTTAATCGATATCGCGTTAAAGCGATAATTGGACGCATTTTTGCATTTGCATATCATGCATTAGCAATTTAAATTAGTTTATATTAGCTTATGGGCAATATAGTAAATTCTCTAATTTTATTCTGTGTCAAGGTGGTGAGACGTCCGAAAAAGGCAAAGGAATCGCACTTGAGGACTATTAATCCGAGTGTACTTGGAATCTGAATTTTCGACAACTGTGAGTGAATTTGCATTTCAAATTATTTTGGGAAATGTACGTGTATTGAAATGGATAATCTGAATGATTTTATCCAAATTTCTTAAAATGTGTGCCTGGAAACAAGCCCTTGATAAAAATGTTTTAATGTGTGAATTGTGATATGCATAAAAACATGAATACATGTGCCCTATAGTATGCTGCTATATATGTGTATATGTGTGATGAGTATTGACAAATAATATTGTGTGATAATTATGATCGTACATGTGCATGATGTGGGGAAGCACATGTCGATGATGACGGGTGCGGAGATATGGAGGATGATATTGTTTGTGCACGATGTGGGGGGATGCACACGATAACTCCAGCTATGTGCGCGATGTGGGGGTTGCACATGAGCTGGTGAGATAATAGTGATATTGTATTTATCTGTGCGTGTATATGTATGAAATTGAATACTCTTTCATTATAAATTAATTTGAGTTGAGGGAAGGGGTTTGATACTAAATTGGATCAAAAATGATTTTGTTCCAAATGTGTGCATCATGGTTTAAAATCCTTCCTAGATATTATTGCTTGTTTCCACCTAATGTTCACTCACTGAGTTTCATACTCACAGTTTTCAAAAATTCATGTTTTTAGATCAAGAGATTGTAGATTCTTAGATCGCGGGATCGTTGTAATTCATTTCTTGGTAGGTGTCCGGCATTCAATAATTGCCCGTTTTTCTTGTAAATCCTTCACTGGAAGTCAAGGGCCTTTTGTAATGTGACAATGTACATGTAATGTACATTGTCAAATTTTATGTTTGACCGATATGTATGTACATATTTTATCTATAATGCAATTGCCTCTAAATCTGAAAACATGAATTTTTATAAAACATGAGTATAAAACTCAGTGAGCGAACCTTAAAAGGGAACAAGCAATATCAACCAGGACATTTGATAACCGTGATGCACTAGTTGAAAATGAGACAATTTTTGATCTAGCTAATATTTAAACCATTTTTCCTTTAACCCGAAATTTATTATGCATTCAAGGATAAAACATCCATGAATTTACACCAATTATTCTAGCAAGATAGCAAGTCGACGGTTTATCACAAACCGTCACAGAACAAGGGTTTCACAGACCATACACATCACATTTTTTCCATCATGCACATTTTATCACGCATATAGAGATAAAATCACAAGCAATTTCATACATCACCTATTAGATCACTCACAGGCGTTACGAATCACCGTCCCCACTTTGCACACCATTACAGGCATGTGCATTATCCACTCTCTCTCGTGGGCGTTACGTCTCACTGTCCCCACATTGCACACTATTACAAGCATGTGCATTATCCAATCTCTTTCTCGCATAGGCATATATAAACATATATATATAAACACAAATACTACCACTATCTCACCAGCTCATGTGCAACCCCCACATCGTGCACATAGCTGGAGTAATCTTGTGCATCCACCCACATCGTGCACATATCTGGATTTATCGTGTGCATCCACCCACATCGTGCACAGGCAATATCATTATCCATATCTCCACACCTATCATCACCGACATGTACTCCCCCACATCGTGCACATGTACGGTTATAATTCTCACACAATATTACTTGTCAATACATATCACACATCTACACATATATAGCAACATAATATAAGGGCAAATGAATTCATGCCTTTATGCATATCACATTTCACAATATCAAACATCTTTATCAAGGACTTGTTCCCTGGCATGCATTTTAAGAAAATTTAGATAAAATCATTCAAATATTTCATATCAATACAAGTTCATTTCCCAAAATAATTTGAAATGCAAGTTCACTCACCTCGTCAGGAGTGTAAAATACTCCTGTTTCCAGGTTCCACTATACTGAATTTTTTTCTCTCGTCTAGGAGACCCACCACTTATACCAAATTTTTGATACACTTTTTTTTAATTATTTGTGTCAAACTACTACAAATTATTTCAGGCTCTACATGCATGGAAATGGGATGCAAATTATTCGGATAGTCGTTTAATCACGGTGTCCGACCAATTTGCCTACACTCGGCTTAATTTGCTAAAACCCCAAATTTAACTCCGATTTGACTCATTTCAACTTCTAACAATCCAATTATACCCACATTACTCAATGACAGCATACATGGGTCAATTTATCAGTCCTATATGATAAATTACACTTTTACCCTTATTAGATAAAAATTCTAATTTTTACACCAAAAATTCTCATTTAATTCCTACCCTCATAATTCATCAAATATTACCAAAATATCCAAAAATTTAATCAATTTCCTCAATTTCCAGTGATAATTCTATTTTATAGAATTATTTTATTCCAATTTTGTTATTAAATTTTAGCTAAGTCCTTAGTTTTTAATTGTAATTTACTTAATTTTTAGTTATTTTTATATTTAGTTTATTTTTAAGTAAGTTAATTAATTTTATGTTATTTTCTTTAATTTGGTTAATATTTATTAGTTTTTATATTTTTGGTAGGACCTAAAGTCATTGGGTTTAATTTTGGAAAGTAAGGTGCTGAAAGATCCAGAAATCTGCTTGCATATGCTTCAGTATTTTAGCTATATCTCGAGCTACAGAACACCAATTATTGCGATTCTTAGACCATTGGAAAGCTAAGAGACAGAGCTACAACTTTCATGAAGATTACTTTGCCCAGTTCTGCCTCGAAGATGGAGAAAATCGCATCGCAAAGTTGCTAGACGTACTGTGCCGGGAATGGAAATTTGTAAAGACTGTTAAGTGATTTTTGGGCCTCTCATTATGTTTTAAGCCCAATTAAACCCTAGGTCAACTTGGAGAAATTTAGGTTAAGTTTGTAGTATAAATAGGATGTTTTGGAAGAACTTAAAAGGGGGGAAGAACTGAAAAACCTTTGGAGATTCAAGAAGCTAGAAGTTGAAGCGGAAACCCGGCGATCAGAGCTGCAATTATTTTGTTTTCTTCTTTAGCTTTTATTCTTCTTGTTATTTTCAATGGTTGAATTTTATACAATGTTATTCGATTTTACAATTATGAGTAGCTAATTTTCCTTTTCTAGGATTGCAATTGAACTCACATGTAGTTTAAGTTTTTAATCTCTTTCTTACTTATTTTCAATGGAATTTGAATTGTTTATTCCAATTTGTTCTTAATGCTTTTAATTGCCTGATCACCAATTAAATTGATTTAGGAACCTAAACAAACTTGGGAGAGGGAGTTTAGAGTAAACTAAAATTGGGATAGCATATGATCAATTTAATTGATTTGCGTATAGGATAGGGATATACCTATAGGCCATATGTAGCCAGATTAGAGCCTGAACTTAATGAGTCTGTTTTAATTTCAATTCACATAGGGATATGATGTTTTGGTTAAAATAGATATTTTTATAGGACGAGTCGGGAGACCCTTATAAATAATTTAGGACTCTAGGTTAGCAATTCAACCCATTGAAATAAGTTAAGGAGGAGAGGTAAAATTTAGATGAAGTGTGAGGGATATTGTAATCCTAGGCTTGTTTAATTTGATATATTCTCCAGTTGTTATTGTTTTGATTTTTCTTATTATTTTAAATTCTAGTTTATTAGTTTTAATTAATTAATTAATTTGAATTATTTGGATAAAATTAAATTGTTTTAATTTTAGTAATTAGTAAAGTTTTAGATCAATTCTCCGTGGGATCGATACTCTACTTGCTGATATACTGTCTATTCGATACGTATACTTGCGTAGTGGATTTTTAACTGACAAGTTTTTGGCGCCGTTGCCGGGGAATTGTTTCTAGAATTTTTACTAATACTAATACCAAGCAAATTTAGTTTTAATTCAATTTTTTTATTATTTTATTTTCAGGTACTTTTGGTTGAGGTGATGAATTATAGTAACTATCAGTGGACATCTGAACAATTTGTGCCTAGGAGGGTTGCTAGTGATTTTGAATTGGCCATCAATGCTTTAGCAGTTGAAGTAGATGCTTTGTCTCAAAAAATTGACACTTGGGGTGTTAATGGTTTTCAAAATCCCTTTGTGGCATGTGAGCTTTGTGGAGATAGGCATTCAAGTGATTGTTGTCCAATTTATTATGAATCAATACAATTTGATGGAAGCTTCAATGGGCAGCAAAACAATTCGTACTCCAACAGTTACAACTCATGGTGGAATCACTCAAATTTTTCATGGAGTAATGATCAGGGTCCTACATATTTATCACAGCCTATTTTCCAACATGATTTCGAATCACAAGTTAGAGCCCCTATTGTTGAGAAGAAGCTAACTTTGGAGGATATGTTAATGCAATTCATGACAAAGAATGATGCCATCATTCAGAGTCAATATGCCATCCTTCAGAGTCGAGCAGAATCAATTCGAAATCTTGAGACTCAAGTGGGCCAACTTGTCGATTACATCAACAATATGCCTCAAGAAATTTTACCAAATGACATTGAGCCTAATCCTAGAAAAGAAGAATATGATAAGTGTCTTGATGAGGTAAACGGCAAGAATTTGGTAGATGATGGAGATAAAGTAGATCAAGGAAATACTTTTAGCAATGAAGTTCAAGATGAAAAAATTAAGCAAGAGGAGAAAGTATCTACACCACCACAAGTCAAGCCATATGTGCCCCCTATTCCTTTTCTAGATATAGTTGATAAGTTACCTAAGGAGGCTATTGATATGGAAAATTCAAATAAGTTTCTTGAAGCTTGTTTGGTTCAAGATGCAACAACCAAGGACCAGAATGAAGAACTTACAAATGTTGCATATGTTTTGAAAGCTACAATGAAAGTGCATTGTCCAAGTAGAACTCAATTTGAGAAGTTGGGTAAAAGTCAGCCTATTCCACCATCTTGGGTTGAGCGAGCACCAAATCTTGAGTTAAAGCCACTACAACCTCATCTTAGGAGGAGATTACTTTCACACCTCAAACTTTTTCCATGCAAACTCAAACCTCCTTAAAGGGTGAATGAAGACCTCAACCAAAGTCAAGCTAGTGACTATAAAGAAGCGCTTCTTGGGAGGCAACCCAAGTTCTTAAACCTTATTTATTTATTTTCATCCTTATTTTATTTCATGAGTTTTATTTTATTTTATTTTATTTATTTTAATTTTTCTTTTTCATGTTTCTTTTGCAGGAAATTGGTTTCAAAACAAAATTTCAAAAAAAAAAATTTCAAAAAAAAAATTAAAAAAAAAAAAAAACTTGAGAGCCGCGGCCCTCAATTTGAGGGCCGCGGCCCTCAAATGTGCTGGACAAGCAGCACAACCAGAAGTAAACAGTGCCGAAACAGTGCCAAACAGTTCCAAACAGTGCCGAACAGTGCCGAACAGTGCCAAAAACAGTGCCAAACAGTGCCGAAACAGTGCCGAACAGTGCCGAAACAGTGCACAGTGCGGTAACACTGTAGAAACAGTATAAAAATACTGTAAAAACAGTGCAGTAGGGCCCAGCCCTAACCCTTTTATTTTTTTTTATTTTTTTTTCAGCAGCACAATTTCATTTTTTTCATTTTTTATTTTTTTTTATTTTTTTGCTTCTTTCTCTTGTCTTCAGTCACACATTTTTTTTTATTATTATTATTTTTTTTTTCACTTTTGTCTTCCTTCAACCACACCATCATTCTTATTATTTTTTTTAATTATTATTTTTTCTTCTTCTACAACTTCTTCCTCTTGAAATTTTTGTTTCTCTCTTTTCCTTTTCAATTTTTTCACATTAATTTTATTTTATTTTATTTTATTTTATTTCATTTTTTCACTCACCACATTCACTCTTCCCTCAAGAGTATTTAGGCTGCATCTTAAAGAATGGGATGGATGTCCACTTTTCCTTCGTTGCTTATGGATTCCGACACTGAGGATGATTTTCGTGGTGACGATGCAGAGAATTCATAGTCTTCCATTCCGGAGTTAGGGGAGTATTCTTGTCTTTTTTCTTTATTTTCTTTTATCACATTGAGGACAATGTGCAATTTAAGTTTGGGGGAGTGGTTTACAATTTAGTGGTTTTGAATTTTATTGATTTAATTTTTTTTTATGTTTAGTTAGCTTTGGTTTAGAATTTGTTTTGCATGTTTATTTATATTTTGCATGTTTCATTTATGAGTAAAAAAAAAAAAAAAACTTTTGAGATAGTTGCACCTTATTCATGATTGTTCCAATCCTAGGATGATATGTTAATTATCTTTTGATTCTTAGCTTTTGGGAAGCATATAGTTATGATTTAATTTTATGTGATATTCTTGTGTTAATTTTATTTTAGAATGTGACTTCCAATAATTTGAGCACTATACTATTTTACTTAGAATTTTTATGTGATTCAAATAAAATTTATGTTGATGAAAAAGTATAGTGAAGTCATGAATTCTAGAATTTGTTTGATTCTCTCTCGAGGCGAAATCTTAGATAACACTTAGGATAGGAAGTGATTTAGGCCATCTTTGGACCGTTTGAGCCTTTTTGAGCCTACCTTGTTATATTTATCCTTAGTCACCCTTTTTGAGCCTAATTTACCTTTTCTTTGTAATTACCTAATTATGTTAGCCATGGCCTGTCTATTTAAATCCAACAATTTGAACCTTCCACCCTCTAAGTATTTTAATCTTTCTAAGGAATGATTTGAGCTTAAAGAATAAATTGAGGAGAAAGGTGAAAGAAAGAAAAAAAAAATATTTTTGATGAAGGTTGTTGGAAAAATTACCCCTTGTTATAATTGTCAAAAATAAGTTTGGGGGTTGAAAAAAAAAAAAAAAAGAAAGAAAAGAAAGCAATGTGTGTTACAAATGAAAGTTTATTTTAAGTTTGAGGGTGTTAAAAAAAAAAAAATTTTTTTTTGAGCTCTTTATGTGTCCTAGATTGATTAAGTGCTTAGGGTGAATTTAAGCCTAAATATATCCTTTATCATACCTTGACCCTAGCCTTACATTACAAGCTTGATAAAGACCTATTGATTCTTGAATAAGTGTTAATCTACATTAGTGGAGAGAGAGATGAAAAGCAAACTTATGGGATCCAAGTACTAATCTATGCTTAGATTTGGCATGAACTAATTTGAATTGCATGATATTCTTTGTAAAAGAGCATTCACACACACACGGAAGTCCATTCGAAAAATAAAGTTTCACTTGAATTGATGCATGAATTTAAGGATTAGTTGTATGTTACCTTAAGCTAGAATTTGAGTTAATTTCTGAGGAACAATTGAAAAATCATGATTTGGTATTTCTATCTCTTGTTCAAGGATTTTCATGTTTGCGTTTTCTTTTTGTGATTCTTTTCTTTTGCTCGAGGACTAGCAAAATCTTAAGTTTGGGGGTGTGATAATTCTATTTTATAGAATTATTTTATTCCAATTTTGTTATTAAATTTTAGCTAAGTCCTTAGTTTTTAATTGTAATTTACTTAATTTTTAGTTATTTTTATATTTAGTTTATTTTTAAGTAAGTTAATTAATTTTATGTTATTTTCTTTAATTTGGTTAATATTTATTAGTTTTTATATTTTTGGTAGGACCTAAAGTCATTGGGTTTAATTTTGGAAAGTAAGGTGCTGAAAGATCCAGAAATCTGCTTGCATATGCTTCAGTATTTTAGCTATATCTCGAGCTACAGAACACCAATTATTGCGATTCTTAGACCATTGGAAAGCTAAGAGACAGAGCTACAACTTTCATGAAGATTACTTTGCCCAGTTCTGCCTCGAAGATGGAGAAAATCGCATCGCAAAGTTGCTAGACGTACTGTGCCGGGAATGGAAATTTGTAAAGACTGTTAAGTGATTTTTGGGCCTCTCATTATGTTTTAAGCCCAATTAAACCCTAGGTCAACTTGGAGAAATTTAGGTTAAGTTTGTAGTATAAATAGGATGTTTTGGAAGAACTTAAAAGGGGGGAAGAACTGAAAAACCTTTGGAGATTCAAGAAGCTAGAAGTTGAAGCGGAAACCCGGCGATCAGAGCTGCAATTATTTTGTTTTCTTCTTTAGCTTTTATTCTTCTTGTTATTTTCAATGGTTGAATTTTATACAATGTTATTCGATTTTACAATTATGAGTAGCTAATTTTCCTTTTCTAGGATTGCAATTGAACTCACATGTAGTTTAAGTTTTTAATCTCTTTCTTACTTATTTTCAATGGAATTTGAATTGTTTATTCCAATTTGTTCTTAATGCTTTTAATTGCCTGATCACCAATTAAATTGATTTAGGAACCTAAACAAACTTGGGAGAGGGAGTTTAGAGTAAACTAAAATTGGGATAGCATATGATCAATTTAATTGATTTGCGTATAGGATAGGGATATACCTATAGGCCATATGTAGCCAGATTAGAGCCTGAACTTAATGAGTCTGTTTTAATTTCAATTCACATAGGGATATGATGTTTTGGTTAAAATAGATATTTTTATAGGACGAGTCGGGAGACCCTTATAAATAATTTAGGACTCTAGGTTAGCAATTCAACCCATTGAAATAAGTTAAGGAGGAGAGGTAAAATTTAGATGAAGTGTGAGGGATATTGTAATCCTAGGCTTGTTTAATTTGATATATTCTCCAGTTGTTATTGTTTTGATTTTTCTTATTATTTTAAATTCTAGTTTATTAGTTTTAATTAATTAATTAATTTGAATTATTTGGATAAAATTAAATTGTTTTAATTTTAGTAATTAGTAAAGTTTTAGATCAATTCTCCGTGGGATCGATACTCTACTTGCTGATATACTGTCTATTCGATACGTATACTTGCGTAGTGGATTTTTAACTGACATCCAGCAGTCAATTTCTCTAAAAAAATTTGGCCAAAAATGGTGTACTAATACTAAAATTTTTCTATTTAATTTTCTCTCCATAATTGATCAATTTCAAAACCATTTCATTTGAAATGAAATCATTTCATTTCATACACATTCCCTAACGCATTCGGTCATTGAAGATTCATGGGAAAAATCAAATTTTTTCTTGTTGTTTTGCTTACTAACATGCTAAACTATCTTTGAAGACTAACATAGTCCAAAATCAAATTATTCTAACATCTTTCTCTCTTTAAACCCATTTGACCAGCCCTTGATTGACCATGCAAACCTGCATTTCAAGCATGAAAAAATAAGAGAAATTGTTTAGAAATGAAAAATCTCAAGCAAAAATGGAAAGTCATACCTTTTTTACTTGATTTCCTTGAATTTTCCACACTTTTTCTTTGAATTTTCTCACTCTAGGGTTTGTTTCTGGTTTCTCTCTCTATTTTCTGGTTTTTGCCTAACCAAGGGGATGAATGGGCTGATTTTTTTATGGCTTTTTATAAAAAAATAATAAAATATTCAAAGTATGCCACATGGCATTTTTCTATTGGTTCAAACTTTAAATATTTGACTTTTTATCCTTAATTTCCAACCACAAAATTCTCATACTTATCCTATTCCATGCTGAATAAAATCCCTTGGTCTTGACAAGTGCTGGGGCGAAAAATTTATCGATTTACCCCCGAGATGAAAAAATTACGATTTTGCCCTTATACCCTGAAATGTATCGAAATTACATTATTTTCACTTTCCAACCTCAAATAACACTAATATTGATCAATCTTAATCAAATGGGCTAAAATCTTTTCTAAAAATTGTCGTTTTTTCCTTTAGTGGTAAAATTACCATTTTACCCCTATGTTTCAAAAATACCAAAAAATTAAATTTATCACTGCTAAACTTCATATTGTACTTCAAATGATCATATTATACTTTAAATATTTAATCTTGATGAAAATTTTCGCCAAATAACTAAATTTAAATATTAGGTGACGAAATGACCATTTTACCCCTAATCGGTCAATATTCCCGATTAACTCCAAATCGGACCTTGAACTTCGAATCACCCTTTTAAATCATTTTGTGGGTTTTAGAATTCTCAAATTCTTTCTATTTGAACTAGTTCGAGGCTCGATTTAACTTAGTTGTACCACTCGGTACAATGCCGTCTTTTAACAAACTTGACAAGGTCTCACATAACTAAATACACTAGCATAACTTGAAATCAAACAATTTCAACATCATTCCCCTCACCATACCCATTCAGCCAGCCACTTATTCACTATAAAATCATGCTTCTCAACCATAGAAACAAGAAAATAAAGCATGGGTATTGTAGATCTCAAGTAAAAATAAAGAATTTTCACTTTACCTTACTTGATTCTTTGGAATTTCACAATTTTCCCTTGATTTTTCTCCACCTAGGGTTTGTTCTTCCTTTGGTTTCTTTTCTTCCTTGCTTGGCCGAATATAAGAGTGAAAATGGGGTTTATGGGCTGATTTTTATATGTTTAATATTAAATACTAAAGGCTTGACACGTGGCGAAGAATAATTGATCCAAAATTTTAATATTTGACTTTTAAACTTTTATTCTGCACCACATTTTTATTCCATATTTATCCATCCCTACCATAATTAAAATCTACAAATTTGACAAGTGTTGGTGGTGCAAAATTACCATTTTATCCTCGGTATGGCAAAATTATCATTTTGCCCCTACACTCTAGAAATACCGGGAATTGAAAATTTTTCACTACTGAACCTCATATTATACTCCAAATGATTAATCTTGACTAAAAATTTCATCAAATATCCAAATTTAAATTTTGGGTGGCAAAATGATCATTTTGCCCCTAATCGGTCAATTTTCCCGATTAACTCCAAATTGGTCCTCGAACTTCGAATTGCCATTTTAAGTCATCCATGGACTGTGAAATTCTCAATTTCACTTTAAAATCCCTATTTTAACTAGTTCGAGGCATAAATCGACTTATTTGTATTTCTAAGTACAATACTGACTTTTATCTATTTTTCTGATATATTCTAGTATGCAGGCATGATGTCAATCATATGCATGACATGACAATATTTTAGGGTTAGGCTTGACAGGGATGCCTCGAGAAAATCGTTAAAAGTCGATATCATACCTAGTGGTACAATTAAGTCGATAAAAGTTTTGAACTAGTCCAAATAGAGATTTTAGGATATATTTGAGAGTTATTGAACCTTAGAATGTCTTAATATGGTGATTCGGAGTTTGAGAATTAATTTGGAGTCCAATCGAGAATTTTCATAACGTAGGGGCAAAATGGTCATTTTGCCACCCGAGGGTAAAATTAGAATGTTGAATGAGATTCTAACCAAGTTTGACTATTTGGAGCATAATTTGAATTTGAGAAGTGAAAATTTTCAACTTTCGACATTGTTTAGAGCATAAGGGCAAAACGGTCATTTCACATGTCCACGAGGACGTAATTGGAATTTTTGAAATTTTACATCACCATGACACTTGTCAAGCCCATGAATTTAACCTATTATCATTTTATACCTTGGATAATTAAGGTATTATATGTGGTGATAAGAAAATGCTTAATTGTTAAGTTTTTAACCATGAACCAATCACACATCGACACGTGTCAAGCTTTAATTCTTTTATAATTTTCTTTATAAACTGGCATAAACCTTTCCCCATTTCACTCTTTCATTGCCGTGCAAGCCAAAGAAAAAGGAAGAAAGAATAGAAAAACCCTTGCAGAAGAAAATTCAAGAGAAATTCATCGGTAATCGAAAAACGACGCGATTTGAGGTAAGATTTCGTGATTTAGCTTAAGATCTACCTTTCCCATGCTTTCTTTTTCATTTTCTATGGTTGAAACCCAAGTTTTTGTGAGGGAAGCCATGTTGGCAGAATCAAGGGGGAGAGGTTTTGTTGGTGGGTTTTTTTAGATTTCATGCTGTCTATGTGTTTTTAGTTGTTTTGTGATATTCGGTATGAAAAACAAGCATAAAAACCACATGTCCTTCATCAAACCCTCCTTTGCCGAATTTAAGAGGGAATATGTTGATGATGAATTTTGTTATATTTTATATTATTTAGCTCGTATTTGATGATGTATGGTGTCAGATATCGACAACGGTTATTGAAAAGTATAGTTCTTTTAGTAAACGACTTGAATGATAACGAGAAAATCATAGTAAATGGACTTGGATTTGATTTCTAATGATATATACGGACTTATTGGACTGTGTTGACACTGATTAGCACGTTAGTTCGGAATCGAAATGAGTTTCGGATATGATAATTTAAGTCACAATCAAGTTCATTGAGGTACTTTGGGTGTATTTGGAATATCAGAAGTGCAATGAATATATTTGGAGTTGAATTGGATGTTTTGGCTAGTTAAATAGTGTATAGTTCGAGTTAGGTCAAATACCATTTCAGTCCGATAACAATTGAACCTACATAGAACACCATCTTTAAGTGATTATTCAAACATTTCTCATTCAATTTCATGCATTCATATAGAGCCTGAAATAGTTTTATAATAGTTTGACACAAATGTATTGAATTACTTGCTGTGTATGATGTATAGGTGGTGAGCCCTCTGGTAAGGGTAAGGATATCGTACCCGAGGACCAAGAGTAGGAGTACTCCCGTTATAGTGAGTAAACAGAGTATTATCTTAATTATCTAAAGTAGTTTATACTCATTTTTATGATTTTAAAGAATAATGAACTTAAACTATGAATTATTATGTTTTACAATTGAAGAGTTGGTTAAATGAAATAAGATTCATAAATTGTTTTGAAATTGAATCTTGGTTTTGGAAATTGAGTAAGTGGAGACTATATACTTGTATTATATATATATATATATGTTTTGACTATTGTTCGTTATGTCGACTCTGCTTTGTAATGAATGTTTCGGCATAATGGGATTTTAATTGATATATGGTTTGAATTGATGGCTTATGACAATGTGATGGCATGAATGGTTGGATTTGTGGTTGTGTGGAATATATGAACTGTTTTGTTTTACCTTGACAAGCTGGGTAATATCATATTAGCCATGTCATGTTGTCGAAATTTTATTGATTTGGTGGGTTATTTGATTAGCTTACTGCAATGGGCGGGTTTCCGTGGACCGAAATATTAGAGAGGCATGGTAAACCCCATCATATTTTACTTTAGTATGAGAGGCACGAAGGGTATCTCTTAAGGTAGTTTAGAGTTCATTTCACATCGAACCACCACGTGAGGGTAAAACTCAGCCAACGCCAAGGAACGGCTGTGTTTTTTAAAACTTAAAAACATGTTTTATGTGTATATGTTGTTTTAAGAGCCTTGAAGGACTCAGTTGGATGCCTTGCGCAAGGTGTCATCGAGTACGACTTTTGGCACGAGCCAAGTTTTTAAGAGAGTCATAAGCCTTGTTGATCATTTTGATGAAATGTAATTGTTTTATATGAGTTGAAATGAATTTTAATGTTATGAATTATATTATGATGAAATGTTTTAATTGTCTCCATTTACTCGGCTTTAGATGTTATAGCTGATCTTTGCTTACTCACTGGGTTTATAAAAACTCACCACCCTTCTTTCACCCATTTCAAGCTTAGGGCAGTCTGTAGACAGCCGATTTTGTCGAGGGTTCACTGTTGGATTCGCACCCTTAGAAATCGTAAGCCTACAGTCTTGTTTATTTTTGATATTTTGGGGCTTACATGTCATTGTAGAATATTTTGTATACCCTAGCTCAGTATGCTATTATATATATATGAATTTATTTTGTTATTACGTTTCATTAACTGTTTACGTAGGATTCTATAAATATTATTTTATATGAAAATAGAATATTTTTATTCAATATTTTTGCTTAGTTCGATTAACTATAAATTCATTTTAAATGGATGATTTAGATTACTAAACTTATTTGTAGATATTAAATGTATATTTTTCATATATATACTATATTTTTAGCATGTTTTTGAAATTTTCAAGTAAAATGACCAAAATACCCCTGTGCGGTAGAAATTATTTTTTGACTGTCTTTGATTTGAAAATAGTCTATACTCCTTTAAAACATGATATTTAGTAACTGTTGCTCACAGGGAAAGCGAAAAACTGATGTTAGAGCCTTATGAGGTTTCGGTTGACATTTCAGGTAAGTAATATCTATCGAGACATTGCGACGATTGTCACGGGTTCGAAGAGAGTACCGGGTCGTGACAGCTAATCACAATATAATCATGGGAAGTGGAGACCTTTTTAATCCACTTCACAACACAATCATGGCATCACAATAATAATCATGGGAATGTTGAGACCTTCTTAATCCAATTCATAATACTCATATGCAAAAGCAATTCAATCAACCACAATCATCATCTTAACTAATATCTTGTAGCCACACTAGCCTAGAGGTCGGAGTAATTGAGGTAATTGTTCAAAAGATTGAAAGAGGTTGTCCTCTTATTGAAAACTACTACATAGTAGAATATTTACCTATACATAATAGTTTTGAAAGCTATTTCAAAGTATTTTCTCATCCACAAATATATTTTTCCTTAGTCAAATATTTATGGCAACAATGCTTATAACAAATCCATTAAATCATGCAATCATGCTTTCAACTTTTCACACTCAAATAGTTTTGAAAGTGGTGTACCCATTCACCTCAAAAATTGATTGCTACCAAGCATGTGAAATCCTACTTTAATGAAATTTTCGAAATTTCAATGGTTCTTAAATGCCCAAATAAATATTTCAATTAATACTTAGTCTAGGAATCACATAATAATCATTTTATTCTACTTTGAAACTATTCGTGTATGCCTAAGCTAATTTTTCTAGATTAAATCTACCATTCATGAAAATACCCATTCGTACAAACCCATAAAATCAATGTTCTTATATTAGGTAAGCTTTAGCAAGCGAGAAAATCCACCAAAATCCTTTAGTTTGCAAACATAAATAATGTTGGAACAATAAACCATATGTTTAGAATAAAAAATTTGAGATTTAAAGATTTAAGAGTGGGAAAAATCTCATATTTTCATTTAAAACCCAAAACCAAGCTCAAATCTTTCAAAAATAGTGATTTTGAGTAAAAATGGGTTAGATAGGGCTTAAGGTTTAGAAATTACCTTTCAAAATTGGATAAAGTTTGATAACGCTAGTTGAAAGTGAGGTATTTATAAGCTAGGGAGTGAAAATACCCGTTTGCCCTTATTTTTTTTAGAAATTGACATCATTTATTGATAAATCGAAGTTGTTTATCGATAGATACGCTCCGGGAATGTTTTAAAAAGCTCTTTATCGATAGATAAACTCTAGTAAGCAAAAACAAACTTAAAAACTTGCTCAGCTTAAGTAAATGTCCTCATTTTTACTTCTTTCCTTTCTACTCTCCATATACTTAAGATATTTAATGTAAATATGAAAACAACCCCCCACATTTGGATTCAATAAAAAAAAATCAAAATAAAAAATGTTAAAATGAAATTAAATTTGTGACTCTTAGTTTCCATACCAAACGTACTTCAAAATTATGGAAAAAATCATTTTTGGTCATCTAAATAGCAAAGGAATCATTACCATCATTTTTTATTTCTAAAAGATTGTTTTATAAAAATCATATATTTTGATCCTTTCCAAACCTAAAAAAATTCTTGTTTCAAAAGTGACAAATGACCAAAGTGTCAATGAATTATTTTTGAAGGTTAAAACTAAGTTTGATATTCAAAACATGTAATCTATATGCTCATCTAAGGATTTCCTAACTTATCATCATACGTCAAAGGTGGGATTTCATATTCTACCCATTTAGGAAATTCATCCTCGAATTTAAATAGCATACTAACCTTTGCTAAATCGATGCGAGTACTTCATGCACATGTCATTCTCAACTTCCTAAGTTACCTCATTGCTCAAGTGGTTGCACCATTGCACCTTAACCAAAGCTACCTCCTTGGAGGGTAAGTTTCTCACTTGCTTATCTAAAATAACTACCGATATCTCCTTATAGATTAAATCATTCTCCAGCTGCAAAGACTCATGTTGAATCACGTTGGAGAGATCCGATTGATACTATCGTAGTATCAAAACATGAAATATCAAGCGGACACTAACAAGATTTGGAGGAAGTGCTAATCGATAAGCCACCACGCCAACCCCTTTAATAATCTCAAATGGTCTAATATACCTTAGGCTCAACTTGCCTTTTTGCCAAACCTCAATGCTTTCGGTCAGTGAGACTTTTAATAATGCATGGTCACCAATGTCGAACTCCAATTTTTGACATCTATGGTCGACATATGACTTTTGACAACTCTGTGCTGATAACATCCCCTCTTTAGTTAATTGTATCTTGTCGATGGTCTCTTAAACTATCTCTGGTCCAAGTAACTTTTGCTCACTGACCTCAAACAACATATGGGCGATTTGCATCTCTACTCGTATGAAGCTTTATAAGGCGCCATCTGGATACTAGACTGAAAACTATTATTGTAGGCAAACTCAACCAATGGCAAGTGTCGGTCCCATGCATAAAGTCTACAACACAAGCTCTCAACATATCCTCTAGTGTCTGAATAGTCTTCTTAAATTGTCCATTTGTCTATGGAGGGAAAGCAATACTTGTTGGTCCCAAATATAGGTGCTAGAGGGGGGGTGAATAGCACTATCTCGGCTCTTTTTGGTGGGATTGAGACTTGATCTCAAACTAAGAAAGATAAGGCAATGAAAACAATTGACAAGGTATTTATAGTGGTTCGGTCCAAGACCTACATCCACTACCTTGATTATCCAACCAAGAATTTTCAAATCAAACACTAGACGGTGGAATTCACAAGCTTCCACCAAGCTTTTACAATGGCTTTTCCAAGGCTTAGCCACAACCTTTACACTAGTTTTTCACGAGATCAACTAAAACCCAATGTGGCTTTCCAAGGCTCAACCACAACCTATCACTAGTTTTTCCCGGGCTAAACTAAAACCCAATGTGGTTTTCCAAGGCTCAACCACAACCTTTAACTCTAGTTTTTTACGGGCTAAACTAGAACCTAACCCTAACTTTTTAAGGCTAAGTTAGAACCTACAAGCATCCAAGCAAACCTTGCTTGATGCAAACACTTAAAGTGAAACACTCACTCTAAGAATACAAAGATAGAAAAGGAAAGTACCTAGTGATCACACGGTTGATCTATATGGTACAAGTTGAAGTGCTGAACATAGATATAAAGAATAGGCGTTGAGGTTCAATGAAGAGTACAAAGGATTTTCAGGTTTTGCTACTCTTCTTGGCTTGAATGTGATGGTGTCTTTTTTGTGTGAAGCCAAAGTTGTCAAAAAGCTTGTTCTTTGGCATTTGAAGATCCTTTTATAGTTGGAGAAGCTGGTCTGGTGGCTGTTGGGACGTTTATGACCGTTAAAAACAGTTTAGGGAAGATTCTAGCCGTTTTCTTGTCTTGTAGTGGCTTGGCGGATGTAGCAGACAGAGAGCACTTAGTCGACTAAAATTTTTACCTTGGTCGACTAAGTTGGTTCTGTTTCTGATGCAGATTCCAGTGATCGCTTAGTCGACTAACCCCATTATCTTGGTCGACTAACTTGATTCTGTTCTTCCCCAAGCTTTACCCTTTCACTTCTCCACTTTGACATTTGTTCAGCAAATGATCTTCCTTAACATATCAGGGGACTCCATCAATACTGATCTTCCTTGTTCTTTATCCAAATCACATCTTTGGGTGTTCAATAGGAAAATTGAAATATTTTCTCATTTATGAACATTTGCCCTGCGCATTTGGTTAGAAGTATTAGACACAAATGACATGGGAATGTTTTATTATCATAAAAAACTAATGGAGCCAACAATACTAAAATTCAACTTTGTTCCTAAAGCCTCTTAAACTTTCCTCGAAAATCCACTAATAAATTATGTGCCCCAATTTGACACTGTAGTGATTGGGACTTTATGCAATTGCAATATTTCATCAATGTATTAATAGTTTTTCTCTTGAATGATGTTACTTTTGAAAGGGTTTTTCAAAAAAAACTTCTCCATTGATTCTTTGCTAGAAATCAAAGAAGAAAAAAGGACAAATCATTGTCCACTTGCTAGCACATACTTGTGGCATAAAGCTTTCTCCTTGAGAAAGATCCATTGCAATCGTGTGTTCAACATTAAAAGCCAAGTGATTGAGTGGTTTGGATTCTTTCACATAACAAGGTGTTCATGTTTTTCAACACCAAAAGGAATCCATTTGATTGTGATATCATTTGGAAAGGTAAAAACCTTTTTTTGATTTTCTATGGTGTTTAACTTTTCAGTAAACAACCAAAGTGATCCAAAGGTAGGAGGCATGGTTTTTATTTTGTTTCAATTTTTGTTAATCCGTTGTGTTGATGCTTTAATCATGCCGTTCCTATCAATGGTATCAAAGTTTCCCTTGGCTCGTTTTAATGCAAAGGTATGTCTTGTTGTTATTAATACTATGTTCCACATAGATATGATGGTTTGGGTGTCGAATGTTGAGTTGAAGTTTACATAATTCTATTTTGAAATTGTTTGATATTTTTGAATAGTATTATTTCGTAAAATTTTACATTCTTATTAATGAACACTAAACATGTTTTAATGTCAATAATTTTCAGATTAAAGTGTGCATAAGATGCACAAAAATCAGCAAAGGATTTTGGGTTCATGGAGGAATGGTATCTGTATTAAGGCCAGACTTTGATTCTGTATAGGTTTGGTTTTTGCATCATTTTAGCAAGCAAATGAGTCCTAAAAATTCTCAAAATTTGTAAAAATGATGTTAAGTTGATGTTCTTTGAAAATGTTTCAAGTGTGGCTAAAAAACAATACCACAAAGTGAGCATGAAGCTTTGAAACTATGACAAACCGCTATTGCAAGTAGCCAAATTTGAGAAACGGTTTTGCTTGTTTTCAGCAAGCAAAAGGCATCCAAAAATGATGCTAATGATGATGAAAAGCTGTTCATTCCTTAGCTGATTGGAGGATTAAGATAAAGGAAAAAATCCCAAAATTTTATGCCATTTTAATGGCCAAGAAACGTGGTCAATAAAACTACAGCAAGTAGTTTTTTGAATCCCACGATTTTGGCATTTTGAATTACCTTATCTTGCATCTTAATTTGATGTAATTTAAAAATTAATTGATTGTCAGATACTTTATGGAAGTAGTTCTATAAAATCAGCAAATTTTGGTTTTTTTTTAAAGGAATATGATTCTTTAAATAAAACAAATCAAAATGGATTTTGAAAGTTTCCACAAAATAAGGAATTTGATTCTTACAAGATATGGAAATTATTTTATAAAATTGACAAGTTAAAATAATTTGACATATTAAATTTAGGAATCCATTTCCTAATTTAATTGAAGACAAAATCATTTTAAAATTTTTCGTAAATTAAGGAATTCAATTCCTATATATGGAAGTCTAGTAATAAATAGGCAATTTAAAATAAGAGGAATATCTCCATGATTTTAGCTATGGAATTTGGATTTGATGAATGGATAAATCAAGATTTTATTGTCTTAAAATTACTAAATGAGATTAGGTGATTAAAGAGTTAAAATCTTTAATATCTTATTAGTAAAGGATAACCTTAGATATTTGGATAATGCAAATTAAAGTTGTTTTAATTTGTAATAAATCCCATCCTAATAAGACTAGAATATGGATAAGGTTATTTATATTCATTAGTAAGGATTTCTATGTATGGAAATTGTTTCTATATATATGGAAATAAATTGAAACCTGAAAATATGAAATTAAGTTAATTCAAAAGTTGAATTTAACTAATTGCAAATAAATCATATGATTAACAATTTGAACAAGACATAGATTTAGTTTTATGTTCATGTGGATGGATGAATGTGGATGATTATGGACTAGGCCCAATATGATTGTAGATGTATGTTAAATTTTATCATGGTATTTATTTATTAAATAAAGTCTACGCATCCTGTCTTTCTTTTGATTTTCAGGGATTGTAAAATTCTCTCCTCATTTAACTCCCTTCAGATGTACCACGAGGTTTTTTTACTAAAATGTAATTAATTACATATAAGTATAGAATTAGGATTACTTTAACAGTTATTTTACAATTCAAAGATAAAAACCTAAAGGCACCATGAAGATAAAAGGAAGAAGATTACATTATGTTGTTTGTTATCCCCTAGGTTTGACCGAGCTAATTTCCTTCGATGGCTCAAGGAAATTAGTATAGATAAAGTCCATAATCATCTAAAGTAGAATGCATGAGATAAATTTATTTTGTGTGATTAATTAATATTGTGCATGCAAAAATGAGACCTTAGCTAAATCAAAAATGAGAAAACAAAAGAAAAAAAAATAAAAGTTTTTCCTTTGAGTGCTGCCACTCTTGAGATGGTTTTTTTAGAAAAACTTGTCCATTGATTCCCTGTTGGAAATCAAAGAAGAAAGAAGACAAATCGTTATCCACTTGCTAGTACAAGCCTATGGCATGAAGCTCTCTCCTTAAGAAGGATCCATTGTAATCGTGTGTGCAAAAGTAGAGGCCAAGTGATTGAGTGACTGGGATTTTTTCACAAAAAAAGTATTCATGTTTTTCAGCACCAAAGGAATCCATTTGATTATGATATCATTTGGAAAGGTAAAAACCTTTTTTTTGATTTTTTATGATGTTTAACTTTGCATTAAACAACCAAGGTGATTTAAAGGTAGAAGGAATGGCTTTTATTTTGTTTCAATTTTGTTAATTCAATATGTTGATGTTTTAATCATGCCGTTCCTAGCGATGGGTATTAAAAAATAATATGTTTTTTTTCTTTTGTTTTCTTAGAAAAGAGTGGCTATAATGTGATATTTATATCTAGGTTTAATTTTATTATTAGACTTATTAAAATTTACAAAATAAGTCTTTAATATTTAACTAATGTCGAATTAAATGCTTTTAATTAGGTTTTTAGTAGTTAAAACTTAGAATTTGATTTGCGTCTAATTTAAATCATCGCACTTTCAATTTAAACCAAATTACAACCTTTGGGTGTGACCTATTAGGTTCTTAACATGTTTGCAATGGAACTGAATTTTAATTTCATTAATTAATTAATTAATTTAAATGAATCATATTCAATTTTAAATTAACTAATTCAATTCCATATACCAAGATTGGCATTTAGTAATGCATCATGGCCACCCAATTGTTAGGAGAGCTAAAGAAATCCTTGACAACCTTTCAATGTACAGTTTATCAGTGTAATTCATTCCCTCATCATACATCTAGAGATGATAAGAGCTTGGTGCATTACCTACTCTTATTGACCTCTATATTTGTTCCTTCAGGTAGATCATTAGCTTTATAAAAGACTCATGAAACTCAGTTTATAATCTCCTAATCATTTTGGCCAGTGATTTGATTAAGCTAATGTCAACCAAGAACCAATGAGATATTTTCCCTTGAATCACTTGGGGTGATGATTCCTATCTTGACCACTCATTTGCCTTTATATGCTTCATACTATATCCAAAAACATCCTGTTTTGGCATCCTTGATTAAGCACTCGTAGGGATGAAATCAAAGCATAGTATTCTACATACAAAACACCCTGGTATCTCTAGTCTAGGGAGTAGTTACACAACTGACACATGAAAAGTATTGCATAGACATTTGAATGAGGTACTAAATGTATTTCTCGTGGTGAGTCATGGTCATGTTTAGTGAACTCGCTTTCCCATGGCAAGCACCTACATGCTAGTTCCAAGTATCTCTATACTTCAACCTATAAGAGTGGCTACTTGCTTCACAAGTAATGAACATAACATGTGCCAATCTTTAAGCATTATTGATCCCTTGTCTCAATGATACAATGATCAAGAACTTTTAAGAACAATGCTTTGATGCATAAAGATCTCATAATTGTATCCCAATACAATTCATTTGCAAGCCATATATAGTTCCATGGGCCTTATCTACATAAGTACAAAAGTAATTAAATCATAAACTTGTGGATAAAAAACTACCTCAATGTTAATATGAATAACAAAACGTCATACATGAATATCTCAAAATTGCAATTCCTATACAACCACAAATTGACTTGTAGGGTTTATACTAACAATCTCCCACTGGCACTAAAGCCAATCGCCTATGTATCTAATACCAATGTTCTCAACATGATGATTATGCTTCTATTGGGATAGTGCTTTAGTGAGAGGATCAGCAATATTATCCTCAATGGCTATACTTTCTATGTAAATGTCTCCTCTTCCAATGATCTCCCTGATCACATGGTAACATCATAATATATGTTTGAATTTCTAATGAGACCTTGGTTCCTTTGCTTGTGCAATGGCTCCATTGTTATCACAATACAAAGGTATTGGATCAATAATGCTAGAAACCACATCTAGTTCAGTAATGAACTTCTTAATCTAAACCGCCTCTTTCGTTGCCTTAGACGTAGAGATTTATTCGGCCTTAGTTGCAGAATCCACAATTGTCTCTTGTTTAGAACTTTTCTAAGTCACTGTAACTCCATTGAGTGTGAACACATATCCACTTTGCGAATTGCTGTCATTTTTGTCAATTTGAAAGCTTGCATTCGCATAAACTAGAAAAACATCTTTAATTTTTTGTAAGTACTTCAAGATGTTTTTCACAGCTACCTTGTGACCTTCACCAGGATTAGCTTGGTATCTTCTCGTGACACTTAGAGCATAAGATACATTTGGTCTACTACAAAGCATCACATACATGATAGATCCTATTGTTAAAGCATATGGGATTTAATCCATGCGATCTCTCTCTTCTTGATACTTCGGACACATGTCCTTGGAGAGATAGATGCCCTGCGACATAGGCAAGTGTCCTTTCTTGGATTTCATTATACTAAGCCTCTTTAGCACCTTGTCTATATTTGTGGATTGGGAAAGACCTAGCAACCTTTTTGTTCTCTTTCTATAGATGTCACGACCCAATTTCCGGGCCATGACCGGCGCAAGGACCCAATGAGCATAGCTCACTAAGCCCAAGCAAGCCTATTTTCTCTTACTTTACTTACTGTATTCAACGTATACTCGTGTGAGGCATTCACACGTAATGCATCCAGTGTGCATACAAAGCCATTTAACAATGGCATTTTCAACATTTATATACATGCACTATACCAGTCATGTATTTAGCAATTTACATTGCATACACATATTCACATAATTAGATTGTATTTACAATACAAAGGACCCAAGACTTCCAGCGGAGACATTTACCACAAAAGGAATCACTATCGGATGCCAGACACATACCCAGGAGATGCACTATGGGGACTCCTCGATCTAGAGCCCAACAGTCTCTTGATCTGAAAACATGAATTTTTGAAAACGTGAGTACGAAACTCAGTGAGTGAATATTAGAAGGGAACAAGCAATCTCATCAGAAGATTTGTCAATCATGATGCACTGGTTGAAAATAAGGCCATTTTCAACTAACTAATATTTCAAACCCTTTTTCCCTTACCCAGGAATTCGTTATGCATTCAAGGATTAAACATCCTTGAATTCACACTCATCATTCTATCAAAATAGTAAATCGATGGTTGTTTACAAACCGTCGAATAATAAGGGTTTCACAACCCGTACAATTTATATATGCATATGTACCACGTACAATTTAATTCACCAATTATTCTATCTCATTCATTGTCCCATCTTTTCCAACACTCTACTATACTCTCAACTCATACATCATTACCGGCATTGCACTTCCCACTCCGCACATGCACGGTAGTAATTATCACAACCTTTATCATTAGACCGGCATTGCACTTCCCACTCCGCACATGCACGGTCGTAATTATCACACTCTTTATCATTCAACTGGCATTGCACTTCCCACTCCGCACATGCACGGTTGCATCAATTTCACCATAATTTATTAATAATGCATATCAGCACAATACAAGGGTACACAGATTCAGTACACTCAATTTCACATAATTTCTCAATAATACATATAGGCATCATGTTGATATACACAGATGCATGACAATCATATTTAATGTCATTGAAATATTTTCATCTTCAATTTCAAACAATTCGCATACCCTACAATCACATATATACACAAATACATAAGCAATCATATACACTGCTAATATTCACTATCCTTAGTGGAAAAACATTTATCAAGGAACTTGGCAAGCAGTATCACTCAGCTTTGCCGCCAAGTTCTTGGGCAAACATTATTTGGTAAAGGGTATCACTCAGCATCCCTTCCAAACTCATAGGCAGAAATCATTTGGTAAGGGGTATCACTCAGCATCCCTTCCAAATTAGTAGACAGAAATCAATTGGTAAGGGGTATCACTCAGCATTATTGACTCAGACATGGGGATCACACAGCATCCCGTTCTACACACAGGCATGGGGATCACACAGCATCCCATTCTACACACAGGTATGGGGATCACACAGCAATCTTATCCTCTATGAGCCCCAAATCATCATTCACACGTATGGTTATAATCATTACACAGCATTATCTATCAATGCACAACATATATACATATATGCACACATTTTGGAACACAATCATTTTGATCCAATTATTTCCCAACCCTTCCCCTCATTTAATTTAATTATTAATTGAATTAACATTCAATTTCACACGAAATCACACAATTATCACCATTTTCTCACCAGCTCACATAGCTGGAGACATCATGTGCACCTCGTGCACTAACAATATCACTCAATCTCACCAGCTCATGTGCATCCCCCCACATCGTGCACATAGCTGGAGTATCAGAGCACTCGGCAAGCGGTATCACTCAGCGTCGCTGCCAAGCTCCTGGACATCAAATCACGCTCTACCACAGTTCATGCATGAACATTTCCAGGAATCGTGGGCGTTACGTCTCGCGGTCCCCACTTTGCTCAATTCAGAATTTCAAGGCATTAGTGGGCGTTACGTCTCGCGGTCCCCACTATGCTAAATTCTGAATTTCAAGGCATTAGTGGGCGTTACGTCTCGCGGTCCCCACTATGCTCAGCTTTCAGAATTTCTTTTAGTAAATAGTGGGCGTTACGTCTCGCGGTCCCCACTTTACTAAATTCTGAATTTCAAGGAATTAGTGGGCGTTACGTCTCGCGGTCCCCACTATGCATACCATTCAGGCATATGCATTTTCCTTCTTCACACGTGCACGGTGGTAACACTTTCACAACACTTCTCAACCATCCATGTAAACATCATCACAATGTACACATTTATCACACTCAAATTTCACATCAATAAAATAATATTTCATGCCTTCATGCATAACACAATTTACCACATAATACATTGCACGTATTAACACATATGTGACAACACGTTATAAGAACACATAATTTCGCACCTTCAAGCATGCCACATAATTCCATGCTTCAAGCATATCACATAATTTCTATGCCTTCATGCATACCAAATAATTTCTATGTCTTCATACATATCAAATAATTTCTATGCCTTCATGCATAACACAATTTTATGCTTTCATGCATAACACATATTTACCACATAAAATCATTTTTCTCAAAGGCTTGTTCCCGGCACGTATTTTTAAAAACTTTGGATAAATCATTTAATTATCCTAATCAATACAATGTGCATTTCCCAAATAATTTGAAATGCAAATTCACTCACCTTCTCACAAATCCGGATTCCGGATGCTCTCAGATTAAAAATCCTCAATCACGTTTCCTTTGCCTTTCTCGGACTTCTCACCACCTTGACACAGAATAAAATTAGGGAATTTACTATATTATCCCCAACTAATATAAACTAATTTAAATTGCTCACATATGATACTCAAAGGCAAAAATGCATCCGATTATCACTTTAATGCGGTATTGCCTAATCTCGACCGATTACCCGATTAATCGGCTATTATGTCCAATTTGATTCCAAATTGCACCATTCTTTTTCTCATAGCTTAATTCATCCCACATCATGTAATTAGTGCCAATTTCAGCATTCAATATTTTCCATTTCTTTATAGAAAAATTCGGCCAGTACAGTGCATTAGCACTGAAAATTTTGCTACTACATTTTTCACTTGAATTTGTCATTTTCTAATTTCTTTCATTTCAAATGAAATCATTTCATTTGAAATGAACCCATTTCTCATGCATTCTCTACACCCTAGGTTCGGCCTAATGAAGAATCACCATGATAATCAATTTCTTTCTTCCATTTTTGTCCATAATCATGCTTAACTACCATTAAACACCAACATAGTTTAAATTCAATCCAATCCAACATCAAATCCATATTCATACCCATTTTTCAGAATTCATTCCATCATGATATCTCCATATTTAACCATTTAAATCAAGAACAAAAGCATAGGTAAGCTAGGGTTAGAGTAAATCTAAAGAAAAGTTACCTTTGTTTTGCTTGAATCTTGAAAAACACTTGAAATCTATGGATTTTGGCCTAGGTTTTTATGGTTTTCCCTTTGTTCTTCTTTTCTTCCCTTCAATCGGTTCTTTTCCAGAATTTGGAGAGAGAAAATGATGGTTAAAGGCTGATTTTTAGGCTTAAATAATAAAATATACAAGCTTGCCACATGGCATCATGCCATTGGCCCATTTTTTGACTTTTTGACTTTTTCTTCCATTCTTTCTCCACCACTTGATTAATCAAGTAAAAATCTGATCCATAGATGATCATGGCTGGAAAAAATTATTCTGGTGGTGGAAAATTACCGTTTTGCCCCCGGGATGGCAAAATTACGGTTTTGCCCCTATACTCCGAAATGTCCCGGAATTGTTTTATTTTCACTGTCCAACCTCAAATAACACTAATATAAATCAATATTACCCAATTGGGGCAAAATCCTTTCAAAAAAATTCACATTTCGCACTCCGGTGGCAAAATTACCATTTTACCCTTGTGCTCCAAAAACACCGAAAATCACAATTTTTACACTGCTAAACATCATTTTATGATTCCATAATGATAACTGTATATCATATAATTATCTTTTTGTCCAATGTGATCAAATTTTGGCTAAAATCTCCATAAATCAACAAATGAGAAAATGACCGTTTTGTCCCTAACCGGTCAATTTTCCCGATTGACTCCAAACTGGACCTTGAAGTCTGAATCACTATTCTGACCCATTCTGTGGGTTTCAAAATTTTGAAATTCCTCTTAGAATTTCTATTTAAACTCGTTCAAGGCTCGATTTAATTTAATTGTACTACTCAGTACAATACTGTCTTTTAACAAAGTCAACAGGGTCTCACAATAGATCTTTATTCCCAGAATGTAATTTGTTTCTCCCAAATCCTTCATGAAGAATTGTTTGGATAGCCAAATCTTTGAAGATTGCAGTAATGGTATATTATTTCCTATGAGCAATATGTCATCAACATAGAGCAATAGGAAAATTATGGCACTCCCACTAGCCTTTTTATAAACACATGGTTCATCCTCATTTTTGATGTCATGACCTGGTACTCTTTTTGGGCCCGTGACAACCGTCGCGATGTCTCGATAAACATTCCTTACCCGTAATGTCAACCGAAACCTCGCAAGGCTTTAACATCAATTTTTCGTTTCCCCTGTGAGCAACAGTTACAAAACATTATGTTTTAAAGGAATATAGACTATTTTCAAATCAAAGATAGTCAAAAATAATTTCTACCGCATAGGGCTATTTTGGTCATTTTACCTAAAAATTTTGAAACCTGCTAAAAATATAGGATATAATTGAAAATATACATTTCATATCTTAAAATAAGTTTAGTGATCCAAATCATCCATTTAAAATGAAATTATGGTTAATTAAACTAAATAAAAATATTGAATAAAAATATTCCATTTTCATATAAAACAATATTTATAGAATTCTACGTAAACAGTTACTGTGGCATAAAAACAAAATAAATTCATGTATATAATAACCCACTGAGCCAGGGAATACAAAAATATTTTACAATGTCATGTGAGCCCCAAACTGACAAAAATAGATAAGACTATAGGCCTACGATTACAAAGGTTGTGAATCCAACAACAAACCTTCGACTAAATCAGCTGTCTACAGACTGTCCTGAGCTTGAAATGAGTGAAAGAAAGGTGGTGAGTTTTTATAAACCCAGTGAGTAAGCAAAGATCATCTACAACATCTAAAGCTGAGTAAATGGAGACAATTAAAATATTTTATCATAACATGCTTCATAACATTAAAACTCACTTCAACCCATATAAAACAATTACAATTTATTAAAATAATCAACAAGGCTTATGATTCTTTTAAAAACTTAGCTCGTGCCAAAACTTGTACTCCGTGACACCTTGGCCCGAGCATCCAACCGTGTCAAGCCCAACCCTAAAATATTTGTCATGACATTTATATATTTGACATTATGCCTGCATATTAAAATATCTCAAAAAATAGATAAAAGTCGGTAATGTACTTAGAAGTACAACTAAGTCGATTTATACCTCGAACTAGTTAAAATAGGGATTTTAAAGTGAAATTGAGAATTTTAAAGTGAAATTAGGAATTTCACAGTCCAGAGATGACTTAAAATGGTAATTTGGAGTTCGAGGGCCGATTTGGAGTCAATCAGAAAACTTGACCGATTAGGGGCAAAATGGTCATTTTGCCACCCAAAATTTAAATTTTGATATTTGATGAAATTTTTAGCCAAGATTAATCATTTTGAGTATAATATGAGGTTTAGTAGTGAAAAATTTTCAATTCTTGATATTTTTGAAGTGTAAGGGTAAAATGGTAATTTTATCTTATTTGGGGCAAAATGGTAATTTTGCACCACAAACACTTGTCAAATTTGTGGATTTTAATTATGGTGGGAATGGATAAATATGACTTAAAATTTTGTTGAAAAATTTAAGTGAAAAAGTCAAATAATTAAAATTTTAAACCAATGACATTGTGCCACATGTCAAGCTTGAATTCTTTAACATTAAACTTGAAAAATTTTTAGCCCCCATGGTTGGCCAAACAAGAGGAAAGGAAGAACAAAGGAAGAACAAAAACCTAGGTGGAAAAATCAAAGGGAAAGTGTGAAAATCCAATGAATTAAGCTAGGTAAGATGAAATTTCTTTATTTTTCCTTGAGATCTACACTACCCATGCATTATTTTCTCATTTCCTTGGATGAATGACATGTTTTCATGATGAATAAGTGGCTGACCGAATGGGTATGGAGGGAAATTTGTGTTGGAAATGTCTTGATTTTGAGTTATGTTAGTGTTTAGAGTTAGTTAATCATGTTTGGAAGCAAAACAACAAGAAAATGATTCATTTTCCCTACAATCCTTCAATGGCCGAACCCTAGGTGAAGTGTGGAAATAATGAATTGGTTTTGTAACAAGCGAATTGGTTGAGAAAATGATGATTTGTGGTGTAAAAATCATGTAGGAGAAATTCTAGTGATAATGTACCGTTATGGCCGAATTATCCAAGAAGAATTGTGAAGGTTGATTGAGCTGAAATTTTGGGTTAATTGGCATGTGTTTGGTGAATTGAAATATTGGAAAAGAAATGGTGCAAATTGGAGTTAAATTGGACGCGTTAGTTATTTAATCGGGTAATCAGCCGAATTAGGTCAACACCGCGCTTAGACAATATTTGGATGAATTTTTGCATTTCATATCATGCATTAGTAGTCTAAAATTTGTATATTTCAATTTAGGGGCAATGTAGTAAATTCCTTGATTTTATACTATATCAAGGTGGTGAGACCTCTGACAAAGGCAAGAAAATTTCGCTTGAGGATCACTAGTCCGAGTACACCAAAAATTCGAACTTCTAAAAAACAATGAGTAAACTATTTATCACCTTATTTATCTAAAGTAATTTTTATTCAATTTGATGATTTTATGATAAAATTATTTGATTTGATGAAATGCCTATTTTATGAGAAAAATGTAAATTTTCTAAATAAATTGAATTTATAAGATAAGTTTAATTTTTATAAATTGAATTGAAAACTGTATGATTGATTTGAAATTTTGAGTAATTGGAGACCCCCGTTTTATTGTAAAGTAAGATTTGATTCAATTGGTTTATGATATTGTGGCGTGATTGGCTGACTTGTTAATTATATTGAAAAATGTGAATGGTATGTTTTATACCGATAAATTGCTTAGCAATAAAATTGCCAATTCATGCTATTGAAATTTTTATTTAATTGGTGGATTATTATCTACTGCAGTAGACGGGTTTTCATGGACCAACCTATTTAGAGGTGGCACGGTAAAACCCCCTATATACTATTATCTCAATTGTAAAGGTGTAAAGGGTTGTCTTGAGGTATGACAGAGTTCACTTCACGCCTAACCACTGTGTGAAGGCGAACTCAGCTAACGCCAAGGAACGGCTACGTTTTGAAAAAATTATGAAATTTTAACAGCCTTGGTGGACTCAGTTAGATGCCTTGGCCAAGGTATCCCCAAGTATGATTTTTATGGCACAAGCCACAATTTTTAAGAAATCATAAGCCTTATTAATAATTTTGATGAAATAAATTTACTGTAATTGATCGAAATGAATAATTATAATATGAACCCTTTTTGGAAATAAACATTTTTCATTGTCTCATATTACTCGCATTTAGATATTTTAGGTGATAATTGCTTACTCACCGAGTTGTGTAAACTCACCACTCTCTTCTCCACCTTTCAGGACTAGACTAGTTTGTAGATAGCTGTGTTTGCTGAAGACGACAGTTGATTTTGCAACCTCATCAACAGTAGGTTTCTGTCCTCTTTACTTTTGTATATTCGTGGGCCCACGAGTCTCTGTAAATATACTTGTATACTCTAGTTACCTTTGTTATTGTATGAAAGAATTTATTTCGCTTTTATGTTCCAAAATTTATTTACGGACTGTTCTATAAAAATTGCTTTATAAAAAATCAGAATATTTTCTTGAATATTTTTATTTTATACAAATAGTTATAATTTTAATCAAAAAGAATGTTTTAGACATCAAAATTTAATTTTAATTGTGACATATGTGTTTTACACTCATCTGCTGTATTTTTGGTTAGTTTCATAAATTTTGAGGAAATATGACCAAAATGCCCCTGTGAGGCGAATATCACTTTTCTACTGTTTTGTGTTGGAAAAAGTTTAAAATCCTTTAAGAAAGGATGTTTGTTAAAAATTGCTCATAAGGGAGGTAAGAAAACTGGTACGAAAGCCTTGCGAGGTTTCGGTCTGTATTGGAGGTATGAATATCTATCGAGACGTCACGGTGGTTGTCACAAGCTCAATGGGAGTTCCGGGTCGTGACAAACCAAGTCCGCCAAGACTCTTAAAATGACATATACACATAAAACATGTTTTTACATTTAAAAACATAGTTGTTCCTTGGCGTTGGCTGAGTTTCACCTTCACGTGGTGGTTCGGCGTAAAGTGAACTCTAATCTACCTTAGGAGATACCCTCCGCTCCTCTTATACAAAGATAAAATATAACGGGGTTTGCCGTGCCTCTCAAATAGTCCGGTCCACGAAAACTCGCCCACTGCAGTAAGCTAATCAAATAACCCACCAAATCAATAAAATTTTGACAGCATGACATGGCTAACATGATATTACCCAGCCTGTCAAGGTAAAACAAAACAATTGATATATTTCACACAAACACAAATCTAGCCATTCATGCCATCACATTGTCATAAGCCATCAATTCAAACCATATATCAATTACAAATCCCGTTATGCCGAAACATTCATTACAAAGTAGGGTCGGCATAACTAACAATAGTCAAAACATATATATATATATAATACAAGTATATAGTCTCAACTTAATTTCTAAAACCAGCATTCAATTTCAAAACAATTTATGAATCTTATTTCATTTAACAAACGCTTCAGTTGTAAAACATAATAAGTCACCGTTTAAGTTCATTATTCTTTAAAATCATAAAAACGAGTATAAACTACTTTAGATAATTAAGATGATACTCTGTTTACTCATGATAACGAGAGTCGGAGTACTTCTATTCCTGGTCATCGGGTATGATATCTTTACCTTTACCAGAGGGCTCACCACCTATACATAATACACCATAAGTGATTCAATACATTTGTGTCAAATTGTTATAAAACTATTTCAGGCTCTATATGAATGCATGAGATTGAATGAGAAACGTTCGAATAACTACTTAAGGATGGTGTTCTATGTAGGTTCAATTGTTACCAGACTAAAATGGTATTTGACCTAACTCGAACTATACATTGTTGAATTCACCAAAACATCCAATTCAACTGCAAATATTTTCATTGCACTTCCAATACTCCAAATACACCTAAAATACCTCAATGAACTTGATTGTGACTTAATTTATCACATCCGAACCATATAACGTGTATATATATAATTGGTCAAAATATGATTTTCATGTTTGATTTTTCCTTTTTAATTTTCGACACCACCAATCATCAAATACGAGCTAAATAACATGAAATATAACAAATTTCATCTTCAACAAGTCCCTTATAAGATTTGGCCAAAAAGGGTTTGTTGATGGGCATGTGATTTTCTTGCTTGTTTTTCGTACCGAACATCACTAAACAACTAAAAACACCAAGATATCATGAAATCTAACAAGACCCATACCAAAACTCCCCCCCTTAGGTTCGGTCAGCAAGTCTTCCTTCATGAACACTTGAGTTTCAACCATGGAAAATGAAAAAGAAAGCATAGGAAAGGTAAATCTCAAGCTAAAATGGCGAAATGTTACCTCAGATTGCGTCGTTTTTCGATAACCGGTGAATTTTCTCCTGAATTTCTTCCTTAGGGTTTGTGTTTTTCTTTTCTCCCTTTGTTTTTGGCTTGGCCGAACATGAGAAAGTGGATGGGGAGGGGTTTGTGCTGGTTTATAAGGGAAATTATAAAATAATCAAAGTTTGACACATGTCACCATGTGATTGGTCCATGTTTAAATACTTAACTATTAAGCCTTTTCTCACCACCACATAAAATACCTCAATTATCCAAAGTATAATATGATAATAGGTGAAATTTATGGTCTTGACAAGTGTCATGGTGGTGTAAAATTTCCAAAAATTCAATTACGTCCTCGTGGACACGTGAAATGATCGTTTTGCCCTTATGTTCAGAAAAATGTCGAAATTGAAAATTTTCACTTCTCAAATTCAAATTATGCTCCAAATAGTCTAACTTGGTCAAAAATTTCATCCAACATTTCAATTTTTCCCTTGGTTGGCAAAATGACCATTTTACCCCTACGTTATGAAATTCCCGATTGGACTCCAAACTATCCTCGAACTTCAAATCACCATATTAAGACATTTTAAGATTCAATAACTCTCAAATGCATCCTAAAATCTCTATTTGGACTAGTTCGAGGTTTTAATCGACTTAATTGTACCACTAGGTACGATACCGACTTTTAACAATTTTTCGAGACATCCAAGTATGCTAACATGCTATCAAGTACATGAATGACATGGCAAATATATAATAGAGCTGGGCTTGACATTTGATGAAGTCAAACCCTTTTACAACTTCATCAAAATAGAAGTTCCAACTTCGAGAAGCTTGCTTAAGTCTATAAATAGACTTTTAAAGCTTGCACACCTTATTAGTATTAGCATTGGATATAAAACCTTCAGGTTGTGTCATGTACACTTCCTCTAACAACTTCCCATTAAGAAATGTCATCTGAACATCCATTTGCCATATTTCAAAGTCATGGAATGCAACAATTGCAAGTAAAATCCTAATAGATTTAAGCATAACAACTGGTGAAAAGGTTTCTTCAAAGTCAATTCCTTGTCATTGTTTATAACTTTTTGCTACTAGTCGAGCTTTAAAGGTTTGCATCTTGCCATCTACGTCAGTCTTTCTCTTAAAGATCCGTTTGCACCTAATAGGTTTTGTTCGTTCAAGAGGATCCACCAAAGTCATACTTGGTTGGTATCCATGGCATTCATTTCAGATTTCATGGCTTCTAGCCATTTCTTAGAATCGATGTCCAACATCACCTCCTCATAAGTTGTAGGTTCATCATTTGTGGGCAAGGCATCCCTTTCTAAGAGAAATCCATATCTCTTTAGAGCTTGATGTATCCTACTAAACCTTTTGAGTGGTTGTGCCTTTTGAGATTGTGGTTGCATATCGAATGTCACAATCTCAAGCTTAAGTTCCAATGTAATGTTAATTTGTGGGTCTCTAACTTCTTCGAGTACAACTTTACTCCTATTAGCCTTTTCAATTAAAAACTTTTTCTCAAGAAAAAAGGCATGACTTAGTTTTATGTTCATGTGGATGTATAAAAGTGGATGATTATGGACTAGGCACAATATGATTGTGGATGTACAATTAAATTTTGTCTTTGCATTTATTTATTAAATAGGGTTTGCGTTCTTTGCTTTTCTCTTGATTTTCAAGGATTGTAAAATTCTCTTTTCACTTAACTTCTCTCAGATGTACCACATGGTTTCTTTCCTAAAATGTAATTAGTTACATATAAGTGTAAAATTAGGATTAGTTTCGAAGTTATTTTACAATTTGAAGATAAAGACCTAAAGGTGCTATGAAGATAAAAGGAAAAAGATTACAATATGTTGTATGTTATCCCTTAGGTTTGACCAAGCTAATTACCTTCGATGGCTCAAGGAAATTAGTATTGATAAAGTTCACAATCATTCAAAGTAGAATGCATCAGATAGATTTATTTTATGCAATTAATTAATACTATGCATGCAAAGATGAGACCTTAACTAAATAAAAAATATGAAAATAAAAAAATAATAATAGTTTTTCTCTTGAGTGTTGTCACTTTTGAGAGGGTTTTTTCAAAAAAAATTATCCATTGATTCTTTACTGGAAATCAAAGAAGAAAAAGGATAAACCATTGTCCACTTGCTAGCACGAGCTTTTGGCATAAAGCTATCTCCTTGAGAAGGATTTGTTGCAATCGTTTGTGAAACATTAGAGGCCAAGCGATTGAGTGGCTGGCATTCTTTTACATAAGAAAGTGTTCACGTTTTTCAACACCAAAAGGAATCCATTTGATTATGATTTTATTTGGAAAGGTAAAAACCTTTTTCTGATTTTTTACGGTGTTTAACTTAGCATTAAACAACCAAGGTAATCCAAAGGTAGGAGGGATGGTTTTTATTTTGTTTCCATTTTTGTTAATCTGTTGCATTGATGCTTTAATCATGTTTTTCCTAACAAGTATAGCCTAGCATATTCTGTCGCCCCATAAGTGGTTTTTACTAGTAGAAAATGTGCGGACTTAGTCAACCTATCTACAATCACTTAAATAGAGTCACACCCTTTACTTGTTCGGGGTAGTCCAATGACAAAATCCATAGAGATATGTTCCCACTTCCACTAAGGAACAAGTAAAGGTTGTAATAATCTGACATGCCTTTAATGCTTTGCCTTAACTTGTTGGCACATTAGACACTTTGCCAAATCTTTCTTAAGGCCTTCCCACCTGTACATTTCCCTTAAGTTATGGCACATCTTGGTGGTCCCTAAATCAACAACATATGCTACCACGTGGGCTTTTTCTAAAACCTCCCATCTCAAATCATCAATATCCAGGACATACACTTTAGATCCATATCTAAGTAATCTATTAGTGCCTCTGGTGAACACCTAACTTTTCCTCCCATGAGAATCTTCTAAAGCTTTTGCCACAAAATCATCATTGACTTAAGCTTACTTGATATGGTCCATCAACATCAATCTCATTCTAACATGGGCTAACAATGCCTCAATATTATCAACCTCAAATTGAATGCCTAAATTGCCCAACAAATGCATACCTTGCACCAATGATCTCTTTTCAACTAAAATGTGGGCTAAACTCCCTATTGATTTTTGACTCAAGGCATTTGTCACCACATTGGCTTTGTTAAGATGATACAATATGGTGCAATCATAATCTATAAGCAACTCCACCCATCGACATTGCGTAAGGTTGATATCCCTTTGCTCAAAGATGTACTTAAGACTTTTGTGATCCGTATGAATCTCAAAAGTCTCACCATATAGATAGCACCTTCAAATCTTTAGGGCAAGACTATAATTGCCATCTTCAAACCCTGTGTGGGGTAATTTTGCTTATGTCTATTGAGCTATCAAGACGCGTACGCAATCACGTTATCATGCTACATCAAAATGCACCCAAGTCCAACTCATGATGTGTCACAATAAATTGTATAACTTTTTGTACCACAAGATAAACTCAACACCGTAGCTGAGGTAAGATAAGTCTTGAGCTTCTCAAAGCTCTCTTCACATGCATTCGACCACAAGAATTTAACGTACTTTTATGTCAACCTAGTCATAAGAGTAGGGATTTTGGAAAAATCCTTAACAAATCTTTGAGAGTATCCAACTAATCCTAAAAAGCTTCGTATTTTTGTCACTAAAGTAAGCCTTAACCACTTCTTTATTGGCTCAATCTTTTTTGGGTCCACCATCTGACCATCCTCAAATACTATATGGCCTAAGAAACTAACACAATCAAGCCAAAACTCATACTTGAAGAACTTGGCATACAATTAGTGCTATCTCCAAGTCTTAAAGCACAATCCTCAAGTGCTGTTCATGTTCCTTTTGACTCCTCAATAGATCAATATATATAATCAATAAACATGACCATAAACTTATGCCAATATGGTCTAAACACCTTATTCATCATATTTATAAAGGCATTAGTCAAACAAAATGACATAACTAAAAAGTCATAGTGACCAAACCTCATGCGAAAAGCAATCCTGGGTATGTCCCTATCTTTATTCCTCCATGGATGGTAACCATATTGTAAGTCAATCTTAGAGAAACACTAAGTCCCTTTGCAACTGATCAAATAAATCATTTATGCGTGGGAGAGGATACTTATTCTTGTTGGTCACTTTGCTCAACTATTTGTAGTCGATCCAAAGTCTCATTAAACCATTTTTCTTTTTCACAAATAATACCAATGCACCTCATGGTGAGACATTAAGGCAGATGAACCTTTGTCCAACAAGAATTCTAATAGATTCTTAAGATCCTTGAGCTCGATTGGTGCCATCTAGTAAGGTGGTATAGATATCATATTGGTGTTTTGTGCCAAGTCTATACGAAACTCTATCTCTTCCTTTATGGGTAATTTGAGAAACTTCGCAGGAAACACATCAAGATAATATCCCACAATTGGCACATTTGCCACATTACCTACTATTGTTGATTTCTCACGCAAGTGCACATATCGTTAACAAGTAATATAGTAATGAAGTATAGTATCGTTCCCACAGAGAATTGTTTAATTCCTACTGTTAACTACTAAAATTATAACACCTTAATTTTATTGAAACAATTAAAATAAAAAAAACTAATAAATTGAAATTAAAATTAAATAGTAAATAAAACTCTCTTAACTACCAAACCTAAGATTATGATATCCTTCAATACTTCATCCGATTATTGCCTTTTTCTTTTAATTTAGTTTAATAGATTAAGTTGCTAACCTAGAGTCCTAAATTATTTACAAATATTTATCGAGTTTCTCATAAAAATACCTCTCCCAATTAATTTACTATATGTCTATGCAAAATTAAATTAAAAAAGATTCATTAAGTTTGTACTCTGATCTTAGCTACGTATGGCTTATAAATGTATGTCTACTCTATATGCAAATCAAACCAACTAATCAACTAAGTGTGTTCAATCATAGGCTATTCTATTCTAGCTCTACCTAAATCTCCTTCGTCAAGGTTTAACCTGCGTTTCCAATTCAATCTAATTGGTGATCAAGCAATTAGAAGCATTAAGAACAGAATAAAATAAGCAACCTAAATCTATCAAGCATAATCAAAATAGTGATAAATAATTCAAACTACATAATAAGTTCAATCATAATTTTAGATTAATAAATTAGTTTCCCATCAAGTCACACATCATTATTAAATAAAGTTTAAACATTCAAATCAAACTAAGAAAAATAAGAAAATAACAAAAGGATAGAAAAACCCAAGAATTGTATTCTTGATCTCTAAATCTCCTTGAATCCTTCAAATTCTTCTTAGCTTCAATAACTTTGTAGCTTGACTCTCAACTGTTAATCTGGTGTTTCTTTTACTTTTTTTCAAGTCCTCCAAAAGGTCTTTTTTATAGGCTTTGAAGTTAGGGCAAGTTCGGTAAAGAAAGAAGTCAATTCTAATTAAGATTTCCTAATCAGACTATGTGAATTGTAGTTTTGCCAAATTAATTAATAGAAATTGTAATTGCTCTAAGACTGCTACAGTGCATCAATTTCGATAAGATTTTTAACCATCTTTCAAGGAGAAATGGGCAAAGTGGTAAACACGAAGTTGTAGCTCTTTCTCTTTTCTTTCTAATGGTCTAAGAATCTCTTCATTTAAAAGTCTGTAGAGAAAGTTATGGCTAAAATACCGAAACATGTACATTAAAGATCTATACCTCAAAATTACTCTCTTTCTTTCATTAAAATTCTTGTTTCAAACACCTATGAAAGCACAAATAAATCAATAACAACCTATGCAAAAACTTCTAATTTGCAGTGAAATTCTCCTCCACCCCTAGCAGAAATGGCAGAAATCAGACCAGAGAAATAAACAACAATAATCTCAAAGACCTTCCTGATCAAACCAAAACTAAAACCTAAACCAAGAACCCAATCCCAAACCCCAGAATCCAAGTACTGGTCTTCTTTCAAATCAACTCAAATCCCAAAGCTCATCTCCTCAATCTCTTCCTTCTCCTTTTCACATTCCCATCCCTACTTTTTGGTCGTTGCCCACTCCACATCTCTTTCTCTCTTTTCGCCTCTCTCTCTCTCCCACGACAACGTTGCGCCATCCTCCACCATCTCCTCATTCACCAACGTTGTTTCCTTTCTTTCCTTCCGTCTCGACGGCTTCCTCTTAGTCGCTTTCAACTTCTCCGGTCTCATCCAAGTCTTCGATGTCAAAACCCAGACCCCATTTCGTCGCCTCCGATCCTATATCCATCTGGTTCGTTTCGTCAAGTACCCAATTGTTGATAAGCTCCATTTACTCTTCGGAGGCGAGGATGCTGTCGTTAAATTCTCGGATGTTGTTGGGGAAAGCATGGTTTTGGACTTGATGGGTCATAAGGATTATGTACAGTGCTGTGATTGTAGTCCGGTAAGTGCTGATATGTTTATAACAAGTTCTTATGATCATACTGTTAAGGTTTGGGATATAAGAGTCGGGAATTCGAGGTTTGTTTTGAAAGTGAATCATGGGAAACCGGTGGAAGATGTTATTTATTTGCCTTCTGGTGGATTAATTGTAACTGCCGGTGGGAATTCAGTGAAGATTTGGGATTTGATTGGAAGAGGGAGGATGGTTTTTTCTATGGAGAGTCATAATAAAACTGTTACTTCAATTTATGTAGGAAGAGTTGGGAAGGAAAATAGAAGGGGTGAGGCGATGGAGGATAGGATTTTGAGTGTTGGTTTAGATGGGTATGTGAAGGTTTTTGATTATGGTAAGATGAAGATTACTCATTCCATGAGGTTCCCTACTCCCCTTATGTCAGTTAGCTTTTCGCCTGATTGTAGGACTAGAGTGATTGGGTCATCAAATGGGATTATATTTACAAGGAGAAGGAATGGGAATAAGAATGTGAAAAGTGGAGGAGGCGATCTTTTAGGTTTTGGGAGCATAGTGGAGCCGGGTAGACGAGTTTTTGAAGCCTACATATTTTAGGTATTTTCATAGAGGGTAGAGTGAGAAGCCAGCGGAGGGGGATTATCTAATAATGAGAACTAGGAAGGTGAAATTGGCAGTGCATGATAAGTTGCTGAAGAAGTTCAAGCATAAGGATGCACTAGTTTCGGTGTTGGGTAGGAAGAACCCGGAGAATGTGGTTGCTGTAATGGAGGAGTTGGTAGCAAGGAAAAAGTTATTGAAATGTGTTTCGAATTTGGACAAGGAGGAGCTTGGCTTCTTGTTAATGTTTCTGCATAAACATGCAACCATGCCAAGGTATTCTGGTTTGTTGATGGGGTTGACATAGAAGGTTATCAAGATGAGGGCTGAAGATATCAGAAGTTCGGATGCCTTGAAGGGTCATATTAGAAATCTTAAGATCAATTGAGGAAGAAATAAGGATACAGCACTCACTGTAAGAAATACAGGGTATAATCTCTCTTTTATTGAGGATTGCTGGAAGAAGACAAGAAATTTATTAGCTTGTACCATTTTATAGTTTTTCTATTACTTGTTTTACAAGCTTGAGGATTTTTCGTGATGAGAGAAGCCCGTCAAATTTTTAATCTTTGTTTAATGTGTTGTTGAAAGAAATTAAGCTACCATGCTTAGAAACATCATATATCAATTTTTCCCCTCATGCAAAATTTTTAGTATTTCTCTTTAAAAAAAAAAAAAATCAATAACAGCCTATCTTAACCATATTGCACTCGAGCATTTAGCTCATTGGTTGGTGTATTATCCCTTTGCTTAAAAAGCAGAGTTCAAATCCCCCTTCCTCCAATTACAAAAAAAAAAAAAAACCTATCTTAACCACATTAACACCAAATTAAGCATAAATTTAACTAAGATTAGACTGACTCATCAAAAATAACAAATTTAAAATAATTAAAAAAACTTACTAATTTTTATACATTACTACAAGAATTAAGCTAAATTACTATTAAAATTAAGCTCATATAACTTTACATCATAGAGTTATCACCCTCGTCCACCTAGGTATCCAAGACTATTGCCAAAAATCTTTGGCATCCATGTCTCATGAATCTACTAACAATCATGGCTGATACCATATTAGTATAGAATGGTGTCTCTCCAAGGAACTTAAATTTCACCCTCTTATAGTGACAATCAACACTCAAATAGTTAAGAGGTGAAAGACATAGTCAAATGGCAAACAACTAGAGGAGAAATTGAATCTCAACATTCTCTTTTGACACAAGTTCAATATAAGAATAAGAGCAACTCTTTTAAGGATGAGGTCTTTAAACTTAGGAGAACAAGTTTCCTGAAAAGACATAAAAATGATAGTTGAACAAAACAACTATACAAATCTAAATCTTCATACTATCGCAAAACAATTGGAAAATATAGAAACACTAATTGAAAACCAATCGAAATTCACTCACAAATAGATAATAAATATAGAAGTCATTAAGGCCAAAAAACCAATTTTCAAATCTTTTGAAATTCTTAAAAAAATTTCACCAATCGCATCAAAATAAATTTTTGAGAGAAATTTAAAATAGAATTGACGCCCTAGAAAGCCAAACTTTAAGAATGATAGCCCTTTATACTCCTTTACAATAAAGCCATTCAATAAACATGATAAACCGACAAATAGATTAAAAAGACACTAATGATCAACAAATTAACAAAATGGTTTAGAATGAACTAAAAAGGCTTTACTATCCTAAAATCACAACACATGATCTGAACATAAAAGAAAAACCACTTTCCAAAATAAGTATAATGCCATCATAATTTATGAATGGAATATTGATGGATGTCTGAATACAACATCCTCAGTACCTTTTAACAAATGACAATGGTATCAAACATATCTAAAACGTAAAATCAAACGGGCCAAATTATGAATCATTCAATAGCAAACTTTTTAGTTACCGGTTTCACTAGTCTACTTAAAGGATGGTGGGACAATTATCTTACCACAAAACAACAACAAGAAATATTAAAAGTTAAAAAAAAAGGATGATGTAGGAAATAACATCATAGATGAACATGCAAGAGAAATCCAAGATGTTGTTGCAACACCCATTTTCTCAATCTCAAAACACTTTATAGGTGACCTTTCACACCTTAAATGTCATGACCCGAAACTCCCATCGAGCCCGTGACAACCGCCGTGACATCTGGATAGGCATTCATACCTCGAATACCGACCGAAACCCCGCAAGGTTCTCGTATCAGTTTTCTTACCTCCCCTGTGAGCGACGTTTACCAAAATCACGTTTTAATAGATTACAAGCCATTTTCGAATCAGAATAATCATAAAATTAAATTTGACTCACAGAGGTATTTCGATCATTTTTCTCGAAAAATTTCGAACCCGAATAAATACGTAGCAAATATGTGGAAAACCCATATTTCAAAATCAGAAACATGTTTTATTATCTAAAACATTCATCTTAAATGAAATAGTAACTATCATAATATAATAAAAATATTAAATAAAATATTGTAATTTCTTATAAAACAATATTTATAGAGTTATCGATAAATCATTTTTATAGCGCAAAAACAAAATAAAATCATACATACTATACTACAGATAAACTGAGTACGTAGTTACATTTACAATGACACGTGGGCCCCAAATGATCAAAAGTAGAAAAAAAATAGTAGACCTACTGTTGGTGAGTTTGCAAAGCCAACTATAGTCCTCAGCAAACTCAGATATCTACAAACTACTTTGGGCCTGAAAGGGTGGAAATAAGAGTGGTGAGTTTACCCAACTCAGTGAGTAAACAAATATCTCCTAAAGTATCTAAAGGCAAGTAAAAGGAGACAATGGAAAACCTCATATCCAAAAGAGTTATGTACCATGAAATTTCATTTCAATCAATTAAAATAATTTTCATTTCACTCAGATAATTAAATAGGCTTATGATTTTCCAGAAAACTTGGCTCTTGCCAAAAATTCATTCTCGGAGATACCTTGGTCGAGGCATCTAACTGAGATCACCAAGGTTATTAAAATTTCTTAATCGTTCAAAACACAACCGATCTTTGGCGTTGGCTGAGTTCACTCTCACGTGGGGGTTCAGCGTAAAGTGAACTTTGTTATACCTCAAGAGTTACCCTCCGCACCTCTCATCAGAGGTATAATATAATGGGTTTTACCTTGCCCCTCTAAATAGGCCTGATCCACGAAAACTCGTCACTGCAGTGAGAATTCTATAACCCACCAATAAATCAAAAATTTTAATAGCATGACTAGGCCATTTTAATACTAACCAGTCTGCACGGCAAACAGCATTGCACATATTTTCCAACACAATAACCAATCAGCCAATCATGCTCACATTTTCATAAGCCATATCAATTTAATAAAAATACGATTTATCACATAAAAATCAGCAGTCTCCAGATACTCTATTTTCAAAATTCATGGTAGATTTCAAGCAATTTACGAAATAAATTTTATTTAAACATATTTATTTATAAAACATAAAAATTTATCTTTTAAATCCCTTTTTCATAAAATTTACAAAAATAGGCATAAACCACTTTAGATAATTGAGGTGATAATAAGCTTACTCACAATTTTTCAGAAGTTTGAATTTTTGAGGTACTTTGACTAGTGATCCTCGGGTGCAATTTCTTTGCCTTTTTTGGAGGACTCACCACCTTGACATAGTACAAAATCAAGAAATTTACTACATTGCTCTAAACTGTAATAAACAAATTTAGACTCTATACTCATGCATGCTATGAAATGCAAATCGCCCGAATATCGCTTAAATGCGATATCGACTTAATTCGGCCTATCAACCATTAAATGACAATTGTGTCCAAATCACTTCCAAATTACTCCATTTCTTTTCCAATATTTCAATTCACCAAACACAAGCCAAATTACCAAAAATTCAGCATAATTACCCTCACAATTCTTCATGAAAAATTCGGCCATTATAGGTGCACTAACACCAAAATTGTTCTTACTTGATTTTCACACCACAAACCATCAATTCTCAACCAATTCTCTTGCAAATAAATCAAATCCATCATTCCCATACAACATGTAAGGTTCGGCCATTAAAGGTTAGTGGGGGAAATGAAATTTTTCCTTGTTGTTTTGCTTCTAGACATGATTAACTAACTCTAAACACTAACATAACTCAAAATCAAGCCAATCCCATCATGAATTTCCCTCCATATCCATTCGGCCAGCCACTCATTCATCATGCAAACATGTCATTCAACCATGGAAATGAGAAATAATGCATGGGCAGTGTAGATCTCAAGGAAAAATAAAAAAATTTTGCCTTACCTAGCTTGATTCTTTGGATTTTCACACTTTCCCTTTGATTTTTCCCACCTAGGGTTTTGTACTTCCTTTCCTCTTGTTTGGCCGACCATGGGGTTGAAAATGGGGATTTATGGGCTGATTTTTCATGTTTAATATTAAATTAATCTTAGCTTGACACATGGTAAATTGTGATTGGTCCATAATTTAAAGATTTGACTTTTTCACTTAAATTTTCCACCACATATTTATGCCATATTTATCCATTCCCACAATAATTAAAATTCACAAATTTGACAAGTGTTGGTGGTGCAAAATTACCATTTTGCCCCCGATATGGTAAAATTACCGTTTTGCCCCTACATTCTAAAAATACCGAGAATTAAAAAATGTTCACTAGTAAACCTCATATTATACTCCAAATGATTAATCTTGGCTAAAAATTTCATCAAATATCTAAATTTAAATTTTGGGTGGCAAAATGACCATTTTGCCCCTAATCAGTCGGTATTCTCGATTAACCCCAAATCAACCCTCAAACTCCGAATCATGGTTTTAAGTCATCCCTGGACTGTGAAATTTTCAATTTCATCTTAAAATCCCTATTTTAACTAGTTCGAGGCATAAATTGACTCAATTGTACTTTCAAGTACACTACCAGCTTTTATCTACTTTTCTGAGATATTCTAGTGTGCAGGCATGATGTTAATTATATGCATGACATGACAGATGTTTTAGGGCTGGGCTTGACATTAAAGATAGAAACTCAGAATTATTGTCACATTTAAAATGCAAAAAATTAATAGATTTTAAATGGTACAAAGACATATAAATGACTAGAGATGCAAAGATCCGATAATTAACAACCTTTCTAGAAAGAAAAATTTCTAGCGGGCCTTCCTACATTGTTAAGAGAAAATGCTAGAAAACAAATAAGTGACACTTATAAAAGAATAATTCCTTATGAAATTCTTACATATAATGAACTCATAAGCTTCACCCAAAAAAGAAGGATTACAAATTTGCCAAGATTTAAAACTTCAAAAATAATTAAAAAAAAAGAAAATATCTCTATAGAAAAGAATTAGGATCATTGTGTCAACAATTTGACATCAAAATGAACCTTCTTTTTCAAAAACCTGTTGTCCTGCAAAAACAAAATAGAACAAAGATAAGAAAAGTATCCCAGATTACTACAACAAACCAAAATATAGGAGGTATAGAAAAGAGAAACAAAAGCAAAAAGAAGAAAGTAAAATAGACAAAACAATAAAATGTTTCAGATGCAGAAAAGATAGTCACATTTCAAAATTCTACAAAATTAGAAGAAAAATCAATAAACTTTACCTAAATGAAGAAATTGAACTAAAATTAATGAAATTCTACTAGAATCAACAACATCAGATTATGAGGTTTCTAAAAACACAAAATCTTCAAGTGAGTTCCAAATAGATGAAATACAAACTACATCTCAAGCTTCAACAAATTATGAAAAACAAGTTAATGTCCTAACCAAAGACCAAGAACTCATGATTGAAATCATTGATAAAATTCAAGACTCGACACTGGAAAGAGAATATCTTGAGAAATTAAATTCTTGAATGAAAGAAAAAACAAAAAAACCCACAATTACAAATCAAGAACACATGTATAATATAAAAGATATTATATTGGACAATTATGAATCCTTTAAACCTAGACAACTAATAAATATAGAATTACAGTCAGAAATCAAGGAAATAAAAGTGGAAATTTCCAAACTCAAGAGTGAAAAAAGAGAAATAAAAAGAAAAATAGAATTCTTACAAAATTCAAAAGGTCCAATAGAAAATTCATCCTTAAATACAAAGGTAGAACCAAACTAATCATAAGAATATATGATGATTCTTACAGAAGTATCAATACAAAGATACTTAATTAAAATAGATCTTTTAATCAACGAAAAATTTCTACTAGAAACAATAACACTTTTTGATACTAGTGCAAATCAAAATTACATTAGAGGAAAAGTGATTCCAACAAAATATTATGACAAAACATTAGAAAGCCTTAAAACTGCCAATAATGGTAAACTTAAGATTACGTATAAAATTCTTAATGTAGAAATTTGCAACAATGGAATCAAATTTAAAACTCCTTTTCTAATTGTAAACAATATAACACAAATTGTCATACTAGGCACACCATTCATATCCTTGCTTAAACCATATAAGGTCACAAATTATGTAATTACTACTAAAATATTAAAAACCAAAATAATTTTTCCCTTCATAGAAAAATAAAAAATAAGAAATCTCAATTTACTAAAATCTTTATCAATTCATATAGGTCAACTCAATTCTCTAATATATCACAAATAGAAACAAATTACTGCTCAAAAGAAGAAATCTCATTTAAAAAGATAAATGAACAATTAGGTGATAAATTTGTTTAACAAAAAATTGAACAAATCAAAAACGAAATTGAAAAACCAAGTTGTTCTTATATTCCCAATGCCTTTTGGGATTGGAAAAACATGAAGTAGACTTGCCTTATGAAAAGGATTTTGATAAAAAACAAATTCCTACCAAAGCACGACCAATCCAAATGAACAAAGAAATGGAAGAGTTCTGTAGAAAAGAAATACAAGATCTTTTAGGAAAAAAACTCATAAGGAAAAATAGTTTACCCTAGAGCTGTTCTGCTTTCTATGTTATAAAAAATGAAGAACTAGAAAGAGGAATACCAAGATTAGTAATAAATTACAAACCATTAAATAAAGCATTAAAATGAATTAGATATCTAATCCTAAACAAAAAAAGAATAGTTACAAAAATTATGTAATGCAAATATTTTCTCAAATTTTGATATGAAATCAGGGTTTTGAAAAATCCAAATTAAGGAAAATGAGAGGTATAAAATGACATTTAGTATCCCTTTCGGCCAATATGAAAGGAATGTCATTCTTTTTGGTCTAAAAATTGCACCATCAAAATTCCAAAGGATAATGAATGAAATGTTTAGTCCATTCTCTCAATTTACCATTATTTTCATAGATGATGTCCTAGTGTTTTCTGAAAATTTAGAAAAACACTTTAAACATCTCAAAACTTTTATAAGCATAATTAAGAAAAATGAACTAGTAGACTCCAAATCCAAAATTAGTTTGCTCTAAACCATAGAGAGATTTTTAGGTCATTATGCAACCCAAGGAACCATTACATCGATAGAAAGATCCATAACCTTTGTAGAAAATTTTCATAATCAAATTTTAGATAAAACCCAACTCCAAAGATTCTTAGGAAGTCTTAATTATGTCATTGATTTTTATCCTAGCCTTAGCAATATCTGTAAACCCTTGCATGATATGCTCAAAAAGAATCCTACTCCTTGGACTCTTGCACATATTGATTTTGTCAATCAAATTAAATTACATAATAAAGAACTCCTTTGTTTACATCTAGCAGACCTAAGTACCTTAAAAATAGTAGAAATAGATACCTCAAACATAGGATATGGGGGTATTCTTAAACAAGTAAAAAATCAGAAGGAACGAGTAGTCTAATTCACCTCGAAACATTGGACGCCTACTCAGCAAAATTACAATACTATCAAAAAAGAAATTTTGTCAATTGTTTTATATATTTCAAAATTTCAAAATGATTTACTCAATCAAAAATTACTTTTACGAATTGATTGTAAATCTGCAAAAGAAGTTTTGAAAAAAGAAGTCCAAAATATTACTTCAAAACAAAATTTTGGCCAAATAGCAAGCAATTTTAAGTATATTTGACATTGACATTGATATTGAATATAGCAAAAGAAAATCAAATTCCTTGCTCGATTTTCTTACCAAAGAATTTTTACAAGGAAAACCATGCCACTAAAATTGAGAGATCAAAAGAAGAAAAAAGAAGAAAAAAGATAGTTCTCTTCCCAAAATCTTTTCCAAAGACCAATCAAATTATGGTACGAAATTTGTACTCAAGAAAATGAACAAAAGAGAAAAAGCTCATAAAAATTACTTGAAAATTACCATGATGCCTAAGATCCAAATAAGCTTGACTAACAAATTAGAAAGTGGATTGAGTCTCTTTCTCAATCCTTAGAAAGTAGCTCTAGCACTTGCCTTCTAAATCAAAGAAGACATTCCTCTTAAACAAATTACTATTGTTATAGCAGAATCCTCAAAAGGCAAAAAGGTTGTTTTGCATAAACCCAAACTTCTCCAAAATATTTTCCTAATATCACAAATAATGTCTTATTCTCATAAGAGTTTCATTCAATATTTTCGCAAAAAGTGCTTCAAAAAGGTTTTACAAATTGAAGGAGGATTTTATGAAAAATCCCCTAATGTTGTAATCTGAAAAGCTTTTCAAGGATGGCACTACACATTGTGGGATTTACAGAAACCCCAATAGCATTATGAAAATATTTTGATTCAAATAGGGTCTGTATTGTTTAAACACTATGCAGAAAAAGATGACCTTGAATTCATTGCTCACTCAACAGCCCAAATTTTAAAAGTACTAAGACCCATGAATTGGGGAAAATATCCAAATTGACTTCAAAAATTTCCTACCAAATTTATGCTAGGAACGACATGATTAGAGCATCAACGTAACTGAATAACAAAAATTGAAATAAAATAAAAACCATGCCTCTTACCTCTGGATCACCTCGATTGTTTAATGCAAAGTTAAGCACAACATAAAATCAGAAAAATTGTACCTTTCCAAGTGATATCGTAATCAAATGGATTCCTTTTGGTGACAAAACATGAACACATTTTCTGTGAAAGAATCCCAACCACTCAATGGGTTGGCCTCCAATGATGCACACACAATTGCAATGGATCCTTCTCAAGGAGAGAGCTTTATGCCACAAGCTTGTGCTAACAAGTGGACAACAATTTGTCCTTTTTTCTTCTTTTATTCTAGCAAAGAATCAAAGGAGAAGTTTTCAAAAAAAAAAAAACAAACTTCTTTAGAGTGGCAGCACTCAAGAGAAAAACCTTTTTTTTTTTATTTTTTTCCCTCAAAAAAAATAAGAATGGCTATAATATGATATTTATATCTAGGTTTAACTTATTAAAATTTGCAAAATAAGTCCTTAATATTATAATAATTATAATATTTAACCAATAACTAATTAAACTCTTTTAATTAGGTCCTTAGTAGTTAAAACCTAGAATTTGACTTAAGTCTAACTTAAATCATCACACTTTCAATTTAATCTAAATTGCAACCTTTGTGTGTGACCCATTAAGTTCCTAATATGTTGGTAATGGAATTGAATTATAATATTATTAATTAATTAATTTAAATGAATCATATTCAATTTTAAATTAACTAATTCAATTCCATAGACCATGATTGGCATCTAGTAATACATCATGGCCACCTAAATTGTTAGGAGAGTTAAAGGATTCTTTGACAACCTTTTAGTGTATAGTTTTTTTGTCAAGCCCAGCCCTAAATTATCTATCAGGTCATACATATAATTGACATCATACCTATGTACTAGAATATCTCGGTAAAATAGGTAAAAGCCGATATTGTACTTAAAAGTACAACTAAGTTGATTTATACCTCGAACTAATTAAAATAGGAATTTTAAGATGAAATTTCAAATTTCACAGTCTAGGGATTTCTCAAAATAGGGATTCGAAGTTCGAGGTCTAGTTTGGAGTCAATCGGGAAAATTGACCGATTAGGGATAAAACGGTTATTTTGTCATTTAAGGACAAAATGGAGATTTCTATAAAAGAATTTGATTACATTTGACCAAGAATAATTATATGAAATATAATATGATTATTGGAGCATAAAATGAAATTTAGTAGTGAAAAATCATAATTCTCGATATTTTTGAGACACAAGGGTAAAATGGTAATTTTGCCACTAAAGGACAAAACGAGAATTTTTAAAAAAGATTTTGGTAACAATTGATCAAGATTAATTATTTAGATTATTAGAACATAATTGGAGTTTGAGGAGTGAGAAATTTTCAATTCTCGATATTTTTGGAGTATAGGGGCAAAACGGTAAGTTTGCCATACCGGTTGCAAAATGATCATTTTGCACCACCAACACTTGTCAAATTTGTGGAATTTAATTATGGTGGGAATGGATAAAGATGGAATAAAGGTGTGGTGGAAAATTAAAATGAAAAGTCAAAAATTTTAAAAAAAAAGGGCCAATGACATGGTGCCGTGTGTCATGCCTTTATTAATTTATTATTTTTCCTTTTTAAAAGACACAAAAACTAACCCATCTTCCACCCCATGGTCGGCCAAACCATCAAGAAGAGAGAGAAAACAAAAACCAAACCCTAACTAAGAGAAAGTCAAAGAAAAAGTGTGAATTTTCAAGGAAATTAAGTAAAAAAGGTAAGATTTTTTCTATTAAGCTTGAGTTTTCTTATTCCCAAGCATTTCTCCTTATTTTCCATGATTAAATTGCATGTTTTCATGGTGATTTCATGGCTGGTCATATGTGTCTAGAGAGAGAAAATTGTTGGATTGATTTGATTTTGATATATGTTAGTGTTTAGTGTTAGTTTAGCATGTTAGTAAACAAAATATGTAGAAAAACATTCATTTTTCCCATTACCTAGCCTTAGCCGAATTTTCAAGTCAATGGTGAGGAAGAATGTGATGTTATTTTAGGTTATTTGATTATGAAATCATGGTTTTTGAGATGAAAATTAATGAATTATGGAAAGAAAATCAAGTAGGAAAAATTGTGACAATGATGCACCATTTTGGCTGAATTTTTCCAAGAAGGAATATGAATGTGGCTTTACTGATTTTTGGGTTATTTGGCTGGACATTGGTGATTTGAAGCACTAGAAAAAGAAATGGGATCAATTGGAGCTAAATTAGACGCGTATTTCAATTTATCGGGTAAAAGACTGAAATAGGTCAATACAGTGTTTAGGCAAAATTTAGACCTTTTGCATTTCATACCATGCATTGGTGATCTAAATTAGTTTATTTCAATTTAAGGGCAACGTAGTAAATTCCTTGATTTTATACTGTGTCAAGGTGGTGTGCCCTTCGACAAAGGCAAGGAAATTACGCTTGGGGATCACTAAGCTAAGTACACCCGAAATCCAAAATTTTGATACCTGTGAGTAAACCTATTATTGTCTGAATTATCTAAAGTAGTTTTTATTCAATTTGTTGGTTTTGTGAAAAATAATTTTAATTTGGTGAATTACTTGTTTTATGAGAAAAATGAGAATTTTATGAGATAAATTAAATTTACAAAAATAAATTGAAATTTTATAAAATTGATTTGAAAATCGAATATTTGACTTGGAACTAGAGTAATTGGAGACCATGTGATTTATTGTAAATTATAATTTGAATTAAATGGCTTGTGATAAATTGGCATGATTGGCTGAATTTATACTTGTGTTGAAAAATATGAACTGTCTATTTTGCCTTGATAAATTGGTCAGTAATGTAATTGCCATGCTATGCCATTGAGATTTGATCAATTGGTGGATTAAAGATTAGCTACTGCAACGGCGGGGTTCTGTGGATCAACCTATTAGAGGGGCACGGTAAACCCCATTATATTCTCACCTCAGTCATAGAAGCGCGTAAGGTATCTCCTGAGGTGTGCTTTTTGAGTGCACTTCACATTAACCACCACGTGAAGTGAGACTCAGTCAATGCCAAGGAACAACTGCTTTCAAAATAAAAACAAGTTTTATGATTATATAAAATTTTTCATAGCGTTGGCAAACTCGGTTGGATACCCCTAGTCCAGATGTCCCCGAGTATAGGATTTGACATGAGCCAAGTTTTGAGAAATTCATGAGCCATATTGATTATTTGGTTGAAATGAATATTCATGTTGTGAAAAACTTGCTAAAATGAATTATTTTTAATTGTCTCCCTTTACTCGCCTTTAGATTATTTAGATAGTGTTTGTTTACTCACTAATATTTTATAATCTGATCCTTTTTTTTTATCCCATCATTTCAGGCCGGGTTAGCCTGTAGATAGCAAACATCGTCGAGAACTATAGTTTGCCATACTACTTCAAAAACTGTAGGTTTATTGTCTTTACTACTTTTGTTCATTTATGGGCCCATGTAGCACAATAAATTAAATTTCATACTTTGGTTTTCCATATTATAGTTTGTATACATATATTTAACTTTTATGCTACTAAAAATCATTTTCAAAATACTCTATAAATATTAATTTGTAAGAAAATAGAATATTTTGTCGAATATTTTTATTTTATTTAAATGGTTCTAATTCCATTTTAAATCACGTTTTAGACATTCAAATTTAATTTCGATTTTGAAATATGCGTTTCTCGCTTAAGTATTACATTTTGGTCGAATTTGAAATTTTTGACAAAAAATGACCAAAATGCCCATGTGATGTGAAATTTATTTTTTCACTGTTTTAAATCGAAAAAAGGATTAAAAGCCTCTAAAATATGACATTTGGCAACGATTAACCACAGGGTAGATAAGAAACTGATACGAAAGCCTTGCGAGGTCTCGATATGGTATTCGAGGGATGAGTGCCTATCGGGACATCGAGGCGGTTGTCACGGACTTAAAGATGGTTCCGGGTCATGACATTTTCAGTGCAATTCATTCGCTCATCATATATCCTGAAGATGATAAGAGCTTGGTGTAGTGCCTACTCTTATTGATCTCTGTATTTGTTCTTACAGTTAGATCATTAGCTTAATGGAGACTTATGAAACTCATTTCATAATCTCCTAATCACCTTGGCCAAGGATTTGATGAAGCTAATGTCAACGAAAAGCTAATGAGATATTTCCCCTTGAATCACTTGGGGTGATGATTCCTATCTCTAGGCACCTATAAGGATTAAATCAAAGCATAGTACTCCACATACAAAACAACCTGGTGTCTCATGTCTAGGGAGTAGTTGCACAACTGACACATGAGAAGTATTGCATAGACACTTGAGTGAGGAACCAAATGCACTTCTCATGGCCGGTCATGTTCAGTGAACTAGCTTTCCCATGGCAAGCACCGACGTGTTAGTTCCAAGTACTTGTATACTTCAACCTATGAAAGCGATTGCTTACTTCACAATTACGGAACATAACATGTACCAATCTTTGAGCATTATTGATGCCCTGTCTCAAAAAACAATGATCAGGAACTTTTAGGAACAATGCTTTAATGCATAAGAGTCTCATAATTGTATCGCAATACAATTCCTTTGCAAGGCATATATAGTTCCATGGGCGTTATCTACGTAAGTACAAAAAGTAATTAAATCACAAACGTATGGATAAAGAACTACCTTAATGTTATTATGAATAACAAAATGTCATACATGAATATCTCAAAATTGCAATTCCAGTACAACCACAGATTTTCTTGTAGGGCTTATCCTAACAATTTACAATGAGAATAGACCACCATATGTTCTTCAATTATTAGGACTACCAGCAAGCTTGGTTCAATACTTTCCTTTTCAATAATAAGCATGCCAGACATTCCTAGCTGGTATTTTTCAAATATAGAAACCAATATAAATTCCCATTATGGTTTACCCACTAGTGGAATTGGCTTGGGCCATTAAAGGAGATTCTTTCCCCCAAAATTGATGACTCTACCAAAAACTTTATCAAAAATTTCAGCTTGAACCAGATCAGGACAAAGTACATATCTCCGTTCACTTTTTCCCAAAATTAACCAATTCTTAGATAACCTTATCGGACTTTACATATAAACTATGATGCATAATATCTTAGGAACTAGTTCAACAGGAACCTAATAGTATGCAAGACAATTGCCTCAGATGAAGAAGTTGCAAGACTTTTACAAGCAAAATCAAATGCATGTGCACTATTTGGCGAGGCAAAGAATAAATAAAAATACAAGAAAATCATGATAGAAATGCTTTAGTCCATCAACTCTGATGAAGAAGATGAACAAGAGCATGAGACTTCTGAGTCATCCAACAAAACTATTGACTTGGACCAAGACAAAGACTACGTGCCATCAAAAAGGAACAAGAAGTAAAAAAGAAAAAAATGCACCTCTGAAATGTAAAAAAGAAAAAATATCTTTCAAGACATCTTTGCAAAGCAAAAAGCATCCCTGAAAAGCAAAAGCATCCTTAAGATTTACAAGGCATCTCTACAAAGCAAAGGCATCTCTTAAAAGCAAAGAAGACAAAAGCGTCCCTAGGACTTACAAGGCATCTTCAAAATTTTCAAAATCACTCTTGAAGATGCAAGGCATCTTCAGTAAAAGAAAAAAGAAATTTTTCAACACTTCAATCAATTCCTGTAAAATTTTTGAAAAGTAATAATTAGCAAAAGGGAAGACTTATCTATAAAAGGCTCCCATTGTAATCAAAAGGCAGAAGTTAGAATCATTTTCAAAAAAGTTTCTCTCTATAAAAGCTTTTTTGATAAAAACTTTTTTGAAATAAAAAATCTAGACTTTTTTCTGTAAGTTTTCTTTAAATTCTTTTCTCGTTAAATTTTATTTTTAAAATTGGTATCCAATGTTCCTATTGCACTTTGTAGTCAAAATTTATTGAATCCAGTGATCTTGCAAGTGATATGGTATATATATATATCATTGGTCTACTCATCTGCCATAACTCTATTGCAAATATGTTGTGAAACTTTTCCATTTCTCTTCACCATAACTTGTTCTTCAAAAGAATCACTAGTCATGACAACAAGGCACAAAAATTCTACTAGAGGCCAAAGAGGAGAATCATCATCAAGGTCTAATCATAGTTTTAGGAAAAATTTCAACAGTCATGAACAAAGACAAAGGTATTTGCATTTGTTTTCATATCTTTAAATGATTCCTAACTAGCAAATTGACTTTGATTTGCCTAAGCACACTAGAATTTCCATATTTAGAGAATCTCAAATAACAGGGTTGGTTGACAGTTTGAGAATTGAACAGAACCTATTATGAGAATTGTGTCAAGGTTTTCTACTCAAATGCTGACACAACGTTCACTGACAATGAAGGAAAGGCATATACTTCAAAGATCATGTTTACTACATCAATCATGGGAAGAGAAATAGGTATCTCTCCACTAGTAATTAACCAAGTCTTAGGAATTCCTAACTTTGGAGTAGACTTAGAGAGTTGTTGTTGATTTTATCATGTAAGTGCACTTATCGTAAATAAGTAATATAGTAGAAAGTAAAATTCATTCCCACGAAGAATTGATTAAATCTTTTTGCTAATTACTAAAATTAAAACACCTTAATCTTATCCAAACAACTGAATTTAAACTACTAAAAATTAAATAAAGTAAAATTAAAACTAAAACTGAAGGCAAAAATTAAAAATTTAACTAAAAGCAATTAACCAAAAGTCTAGAACCACAATATCCCTTCGATATTTCATCTAAATTTCTTCTATTCTTTCTTTACTTACTAGATAGGCTTGAGTTGTTAACACAGAGTTCTAAGTTATTTATAAGACTCCATTGAGTTTCTTGTAAAAATATCTATCTTAACCAATTTACTATATATCTATGCAAATTGAAATTAAGAAAGACTTATTAAATTCATACTCTAATCTTAGCTACAGATGGCATGTAAATGTATGTCTACCTTACACGTGAAACAAATCAATCATCTCATGCAATCGATATTGAACATATGTTATTTCATCCAAAAAAGAAAGAACATATGTTATCTCATCCAAACAAATCCATAGCTTGCTCTAAACTCCCTCTCTTAGTTTCGTTTAGGTTTCCAAATCGATCTAATTGTTAGCCAATCAATCAAACACGTTAAGAATAGGATTGAAACAAACAACTCAAACATATCAATCATAAGTAAGAAAGAATATTATAAACTCATCTTACGCATTAGGTTCAATTGAAATTCTACATTAAAAACTTAGTTCAACATAATGTATCAAAGTATCATCCAAAAAAGTATAAATATTAAAACTAGACAAGAATGTATAAAGATAACAAGAAAAGAAAGAACTCTAATATTTATAATACTTTTGATCAGCAATCTTCCTTGCTTTCCTTTCTTCTTTGCTGGCTTTAATGGCCCTTTTTCTTCAAAAAATCCTAGCGTAACTATTGTTTTTTCGTGCTTCTTATAGGGAAATTAAATAGTGCTTGAGTCCAATGGCAAATAGAAGTCAAACAAACTACAAACGTTTTTTATTAGACACTGTGACGCTGAATAGTATATATTTTCTTTCAATCTTTTCCATTAGGCGTCGTGACGTTGGGTGCTTAGTGGCCACAATGCCAAGGTTCTTATAGGCCTTGAGGCCTACTTCTTAATCGGGGCACTGTAGCACTGGTCCTATGGTGGCCATGGTGCTTAAAGCACTTTGTTGCTTAATTAGACATTGTTACACTACTTTGACTTCAACATTATGTTTGACCATCTTCTATACTAAATTGGGCAAAATGGCAAACATAGAATTTTTAACTCTACCTCTTAGCATTCTAATGGTTTACTAATCACAACAATGGTCTTTATAGTGAAAGATATACTCAAAATATCACAACATGTGCAGATGAAGTCTACACCTCACAAGCATCTCCTTTCGAAATAAGCATTCCTTTCAAAGCACACCTACAAAAACATAAAACTTGACTTAAATAATAACTAAACTTAAAATAAAACATCATAAAATAACGTAACACAATTGAACCCAATATAATTAAATTAAATTAAATAGATGGCTAAAAACTCCTAATACTTAAATTAAATCTCAAGAACTTGTACAAAATATATTGGAAATTAAGATCAAATAACTCTATAAAATAGAGTTGTCACGAGTCTATGTAGTGGTCTCAATAAGCATGATTTAGAAATTGAGTTCTTCATCTTCCCTCCACCAACATCATTAGAACCTTTCAATGTAAACTGCCTAAGCTTTCATGATAGAATTTTGCACTTAATTTTGTGTTGGTTTTTAAGACCAAGTGGGAGAGAATATTCATATGTGAAGAGTGAAAATTTGTTCTTCATGCATCACATCAAACACAATAGGCAAATCAACTTGGGTCATTTTAATTTTAGAGACATGATGGAAATAATTAAAAGAAAGAATAAAAGATTAGTTCATGGATTGTTGATTAGTCAATTGATGGATTCACTTGAGGTTTACACTAGTGTAGACTTGATGATTAGATGTCAAAGTTAGAAAGCCCTTAAAAAAGTAATCAAGGAGTTTTAATATCCCTTGGTTTAAGGGAAATGGTATTTTAAGAATATGACACCTGCACAAGTTCTTGAACAAAAGGAAATAGAAACAGAAACAGATGATAATGGGAAATTCATTAACATCGAAGAGACTTCTTCCCAAAATACCATGAACTCCTTGATTGTAGAAATGAAAGAATAGCTAGACAATCAAATAAAAAAGTTGCTACATCAACAAGAAGAGCATAAAAAGACGATTAGTTAGCTTAAGAAGAAATTTGATCTAAATAATTGATCTTCAAGTCAATCCACTAGAGACAGATATTAAATTTTTATAAATATGGAACACTTTTTTTGTGATTTTTAGAACATTTGAATTTTCAATTTTATTGGATCAATTCCACATTTTCATTTGCATACGTTCATCCAGATGCTTCCTAATATCCATAGCACATGAGATATGCTTCCTGATATTGATTGACATTTTTTACTAGCCATATGCAAACAATTGTTGTGGATATTTTTTTAACTCTTACTACTAATGATGATATGTTGTCTCTATGAGTTTTCTATTCTTATACTATATTTTCTGTTCCTTTTTTATATAACAAAAAGGGAGAGAATATCATAACTAAATTTCCAAAGCTTTTCATTATGGTTGGATTTTTCAAAATGATTGTAAAAGTGCTTTCAAACACAAATATAAATCCTTTTGAGAAGAGCACAAATTCAAGGGGAGCTTTACTCTAGAAAAATGTTTTGAAATCTTAAGCATAATTTAAGGGGGAGTTGTTTTCAATGAGCAAATTTAACTTTTAATTTTATCATATCAAAAAGGGTGAAATTGTTAGCTTTATTCTTTTTTTGAAATGACAAAATTGATTGAACTTAATGAACTTGAAAATGAATGAAAGATGCTTTTAAATATGAGGAAAATCCTCAAAGATGTGTTGATTCGAACTTAAGAGAAAGATATATTGAAATGCTAAGATTGATTGAATATGCTTTGATAGTGAGTGATCATGCTCTTAAACTTAAAGAAATGTCTCTTAGTTTGCAAAGATTTCTTGTTTTCAAATTCAAAGTGCTAAACTAAGAATCAAATTCTTAGAAGAAAAGACTTAATTCTTAAATGAGAAGAAAGCAAAATTTATTTCTTTAACATAGGAAGAATCAATTCTGAGCAAGGGAGAAGTCAATTCTTAAGTAAAGATCAACAGTGAAGAATCGATTTTGAGAAAAAAAGAAGTTGATTCTTAAAAAATAGAACCTTCAAGATTTATGAATAACCAACACCCCAAAGACAAAGAATTGATTCTAGAGGGCCAGAATGCAAATGGCATAAATGTAAAGAAGAAAGAATTTATTTTACATAAAGAAGATATCGATTTTTGAAGCACCAAAAGTAAAATTTAGGAAGTTGGTGACCAAGAAAGAAATGGTACAATTGGATAAGATTGGTGTTGGTCTCAAATAAATGTGCTAGAGGGGGGTGAATAGGACTTTTTGGCTCTTAGCAAGATGAAGGAATAATTTTAGAAACAATGAAAACAAAAACAAAGTAGACAATGCACAGGAATTTAGAGTGGTTCGGTCCAAGACCTACATCCATTACCTTGATTGTTCAACCAAGGATTTTCTAACCCAATCCATTATGAACGGTGAAATTCACAAGCTTTCACCAAGCTTTATAATAGCTTTTACTAGGCTCAACCAAAGCCTTTACAATGGTTTTCACGAGATCAACCAAAACCCAACAACTTGTTGGCTCCATTAGTTTTTGATGATAATAAAACATTCCCATTTCATTTGTTTCTAATATTTCTACCTAAGTGTGCAAGACAATGATTTGTAGGCAAATAATAAAGCAATCATTCAAATGTGTACGTCAAAAGCTTATATGAATTAGGAACATGATTGGTTAACAAGAAGGAAGCTCATTAGTTGAACAATGAAGAACATTGGTTGGCCAAAATTCAAATTGGAGAAATGAAGAGCTGAAGTATATTGAGAATAGGACCAACTTAGTCGACCAAGAAAATAAGTCAGTCTATTAAGTGCTCTCTGTCAAAATCTGCAACAAAGATAGAACCAACTTAGTCGACCAAGAAAAATATTAGTCGACTAAGAGCTATTTGTCTACAACTTGCACCAGAACACTATAAGACAGATTAAAGGCTAGAATCAACTTCAAACTATTTCCAACAGTCATAAATTGCTAAACTGCCATCAGACATGCTTCTCCAAGTATAAAAGAGTCTTCCAAGGATAGAGAAGAAGTTTTTGAAGAGATTTCAACACTTTCAAGTCAAAAAAAGCAAAAACTTATAAAATATTCTTTACTCTTCACTGCACTAAAACACTCATCCTTTGTAATTGTATTCAGCACTTAACCTTGTACCATTTAGATCAACCGTGTGATCAATAGGTACTCTCTCTCTACCTTTCATCTTGTATTCTTAGAGTGAGGGATTCACTCTAAGTGGTTATTTCAAGCTAAGTTTACTTGAAAGAGTGAAGGTTCTAACTAAGCCTTGAAAAGTTAAGTTTTGGGTTTTGGTTGAGCCCTTGAAAAACCATTGTAAAGGTTGGCTAAGCCTGGTAAAAGCCCTTGTAAAAGCTTGGTGGGAGCTTGGTAATTCCACAGTTTGTTAGTGAATTTTGGTGAAAATCCTTGGTTGGATAATCAAGGTAGTGGATGTAGGTCTTGGACTGAACCACTCTAAATCTTTATCCATTGTCTTCTTTGTTTTACTATCACAGCCCAATTTTTGATCCATGACCGACGCATGAGCCCAATGAACGTAGCTCACTAAGCCCAAGCAAGCCTATTTCATTTACTTTACTAAACACTTTGTCAACCGATGCGGCTATACGCATTCTCAACTAGTATGAAAAGAGCCAATCCACGATGGCATTATCAACAACAATATACATGTACTATTCAAGACATGTATTTTAGCAATTTACATTGCATACACATATTCACAGAATAAAAGACTTGTGACTTCTAGCGGAGACATTACAACAAAAAGGTTGCTATTGAATGCCAGACACATACCAAGAGATGAACTATCGAGACTCCTCGATCTAGAATCCAACGGTCTCCTTATCTGAAAACATGAATTTTTAAAACTATGAGTACGAAACTCAATGAGCGAATATTAGAAGGGAACAAGTAATATTAGCCAGGAATTTTGATAGTCATGATGCACTGATTTGAAACGAGACAATTTTGATCTAGCTAATATTTAAACCTTTCCCACTTGACCCGGAATTTATTCTACATTCAAGATTAAGGTAACCATGAATTTACACCAATCATTCTAGCAAGAAAGCAATATCGACGGCTTATCACAAACCGTCACCAAACAAGGGTTTCACATACCATACAAATCACATTTTTCATCATGCACATTATATCATGCATATATATAAAATCACATGAAATTACATACGCCGCCTAGTCTTTACCGTCCTTGGTGGTAAAAAGATAACTATTAGAGCACCTGCAGGCATTACGTATCGATGTCCCTGCAAGCCCCTAGGCAGAGCGTCGTGCTTCGCCACGGTTCACACGTGAGAGTTCCCGGAAATCGTGAGCGTTACGTTTTGCCGTCCCCACTTTGCTCAACTCTGAGTTTTCAGGAATCGTGGGCGTTACGTTTCGCCGTCCCCACTTTGCACACCATTACAAGCATGTGCACTACTCACTCTGTACATACACGGTTACATTAATTTTACCAAAATTTATTAATAATGCATATCAACATAATATAAAGGTACATAGATTCATCACAACCAAATCTCACATCAGTTAAAAAATATATTTCACTAAAAGCTTGTTCTCATGGTACCCGTTCTTTTTAAAGAAAGTTGAATAAAATCATTCAACCATTTTATTCAAATACGTTCATATTCCCAAAACCATTTTGAAATGCAAATTCACTCACAAATTTTCGGGAGTCAAATTCGGGTACTGCGACTAAAAATCCTCGAGTACAATTTTCTTGTCTTTGTTAGAGGATTCACCACCTAGACATATTGCACAATCAAGAAATTCACCACATTGGTACTAAATAGTAATAAACTAATTTAGACTACTAACTGCATAATATGAAATGCAAATTGTCCGTATATTGTCTAAACGTAGTGTTAACCTAATTCAGCCTATCACCCGATTAAATGGCCAACGCGTCCAATTTAGCTCCAAATGACTCCATTCTTTTTCTAATACTTCAAATCACTCAACATTAACCAAATAACCCAAAAATTCAGCTTAATCAACTTCACATTCCTTCATGGATATTTTGGCCATAATGGTGCATTATCACTAAAATTTTCCAATTTAATTTTCTCACCATAAATCATCATTTTTCTAACCAATTTCTCTTGAAACAAAATCAATCCACCATGCACACACAACATGGGACATTCGGCCATTGAAGGATACCAAAGATTTTGTGGTTTTCTTCACTTGTTTTCATGCTACACACCATTAATCACCTAAAAACACTAACATACATCAAAATCAAACTAATTTCAACATCATTTCTTCACCATACCCATTTCGTCAGCATGAAACCCATTATGAAAACATGCTATTCCTCCATGGAAATAAGAAAATAAAGCATGGGTAATATAGATCACAAACTAAATTAAGAAATTTTACCCTTTTCTAGCTTGAATCTTTGAATTGTCACACTTTCCCTTTGATTTTCTCCTCCTAGGGTTTTGTTCTTCCTTTGGTTTCCTTTTCCCTTTGCTTGGTTGAATATGGTGAGAGAAAATGGGGGCTTATGGGCTGATTTTTATGGTTAAATAATAAAATAATCAAATTTGCCATGTGGCACTTTCTCATTGGTCCATAATTTAAATATTTATTCTTTTAATTCTTTAATTCTCCACCACACAATTTCTCATATTTATCCATTTCCATGATGAATAAAATCCCTTGGTCTTGACAAGTGTTGGTGGTCAAAAATTACGATTTTGCCCCCGGGGTGGTAAAATTACTGTTTTACCCCTATGCTCCAAAAGTACCGAGAATTAAAATTTTTTCACTGTTAAGCCTCATATTATACTCCAAATGATCAATCTTGATCAAATGTGGTCAAAATCTTTTCTAAAAATTTCCATTTTATCCTTGGGTGGCAAAATGACCATTTTGCCCCTAAGTAGTCAATATTCTCGATTGACTCCAAATCGGACCTCAAACTCCAAATCACCCTTTTAAATCATTCTGTGGGTTTTAGAATTCTCAAATTCATCTTAGAATCTTTATTGGAACTAGTTCGAAGTTTAAATCCACTTGATTGTACCACTAGGTACAATATCGATCTTTTGAAAATTTTTTTGAGGTGTTTCAAATATGCAAGCATTCTATCTACAGGTTTATAGAGGTCAAGGCCTCACATTTACTTTCTTTATTTTTAAGATTAGTTTCTAATCTTGTTAAAGAGCCGAATTGTGCTATTCATCCCCTCTTAGCACATTTTATAGGGTGGTATCAACGCTAGTTCCCTGTTTTTAAGGTTTAACACCCTTCGGGAGGATCCAATGGTTATTCAAAAATTCATAGTTGTTGAGGGACAATCAACAAACAGACCACCTCTGTTTGATGGCTTTAGTTACCCTTATTAAAGCACTAGAATGTCGATATATATTTGAGCTATAAACTATGAAATATGAGATGTCATAACTGATGGACCCTTTATTCCCTCAACATTGAATGTTGTCACAAATGAGTTGATATCGAAGCTAAGGTCTGAATGGACTGAAGCTGAGATTAAAAAAGTTCAAACCAATTTTAAGGCCATCAACACATTGCATTATGCCTTGACCCCCACAGAATTCAATAAAGTGTCAAGCTGTACCACAGCTAAGCAAGTGTGGGATAAGCTTAGAATAATTCATGAAGGGACTTCTAAAGTTAAAGAGTCCAAGATAACCCTCCTAACACATAATTATGAGATGTTCAAATGGAGCTTGGTGAAGACATCACCAACATGCTAGATAGGTTCACAAATATCACAAACAAATTGAGTCACCTAGGCAAACCAATACCTGAACATGAAATAGTTAAAAGACTTCTTAGAAGTCTATCAAAAAATTGGAAACCTAAAGTGACTGCTATCCGAGAGGCCAAGATTTTAATGTCATTATACTTGATGAAATATGTGGTTGTCTCCTTACATATGAGTTGGAGCTCAAGAAAGAAAAGGAAGAAAATAGAAGTGAAGCAAAAAAAAAGAAAAAAAACATTGCACTTAAAGCCAGCATCCTTGAGGAAGAGTTGGAAGAGCTTTCATACGATGATGATGAAGAGCTAGCACTTGTTGCAAGAAAATTCAAAAAGCTGATAGGCAGAAAGAATCGAAGAATAGTAGGAAAAGAATTAAAAAAAGATCAAGGTCCTTCATGAAAGAGAAACAAAAATAAGACCAATAAAAAGGAGGAACTGATCTACTTCGAGTGCAAAAAGTCAGGCCACTTCAAGTCTGAATGTCCATTGCTGAAAATGAGATTCCAATGAAAAATAAGAAGTCAAAGAAAGTAATGGTAGCAGCATGGTCGGATAGTGACTCCTCAAGCACTGAAGCTGATGGTGAAAGTTCTGAGAAAAGAACAAACATTTGCTTAATGACTCAAGATGATGAAATCGAGGTATGCTCATCACCTTGTGATATTTCCATGGATGATTTACAAGATGAGTATGACAACCTTTATGATGAATTTGAAAAACTATTTTCAAAGTACAAAACTCTAAAGAAAAAGGCTGCATGTCTTGAAAGTGATTTAGAAAAGATAAAATATAATTATAACTCTGTTTTTGAGCAAAAAAACCTCCTGCAAATCGAACTAGAACACTCAAAACCAGATTTTGAAAATTTAAAAGTTGAACTGGACAGTAAGACTGAAACATTGTCAAAAACTCTTAATGAAAACATAGCACTAAAAAGTTAGAGAAATGAAAAATCAGTAAGGAATGTACATTTCAAGAAAAACTCTCATGCTACATCTAAATGCTATAACTGTGGAAGATATGGGCATATATCTTATAATTGCTTTAAAGATAAAGGCATGAAGAAAATAAAGAAAGCTTGGGTTCCAAAGGGATCTTTTATTGCAACTAACACTCAAGGACCCATAAAGGTATGGGTACCTATAAAGAAAAACTAAAAATTTGTTTTGTAGGTTAAGCTGCACCTAAAGGGGACATGTTCAAGAGCCCAACTCCAGAGGAAGTAGCCCTGGTACATGGATAGTGGCTGCTTACAACACATGACAGGAGATGAAATGCAGTTTGCTCAGCTGGACAAGAGAAAGGGAGGCACCGTATCCTTTGGTGATGATTCAAAAGGTAGAATTCATGGGATAGGTACGGTTGGTAAGAACTTCCAAACATAAATCAGTCATGTGTTGCTTGTCTAGGGCTTGAAACATAATTTATTAAGTATTAGTCAATTATGTGATAAGGGATTTAAAGTTTGCTTTGATTCAAATAAATGTGAAGTAATAGATATAAGCACAAACAAAGTCACATTCATAGGAAAAATATTAAAGAACATGTATGTAGTATTTCTTGAAGATCTTGATATAAATAGTGAAATATGCTTAGTTGTAAATTGTAAAGCCCAACTCCATAAAATATATGTCATGTCATACATGTGATGGATAACCTGATTTCAAACTTGAAAAGCTCCGAAAAATTGACAAAAAGTCAGTATTGTACCTAAAAGGACAACAAAGTTGATTTAAGCCTTGAACTAGATCAAATAGAGATTTTAAGGTGAAATTGAAAATTTTAAAGTCCAGGAATAACTTAAAATGGTGATTCGGAGTTTGAGGTTTGATTTGGAGTCAAATTGGAATTTTCATGATCCAAGGGTAAAATGGTCATTTTGCCACCTGAAGACAAAATGGGAACTTTTAGAAAATATTTTGACTACATTTGACTAAGATTGATCATTTGGAGTATAATTTGAGTTTGAGAGGTGAAAAATTTAAATTCTGACATTTTTTTCGAACATAAGGGTAAAATGGTAATTTTGCCACTATAGGGGCAAAATTGTAACTTTTCACACCCGACACTTGTCATGCCCATGGATTTCAGCCATTAACATTTTAGGTCATGGATAATTGAAGGATTTTATGTGGTGGAGAAATAAAGATTAAAGGATAAGTTTTTAAAGTATGGACCAATAACATGGTGACAAGTGTCAAGTTTGATTACTTTATTAATTTCCCTATAAAATTAGCCCATAACCCTCCCATCTCCTTCATAAGGTTCGACCAAAGCAAGAACAAAAAGGAAAGAGAAAGAAAAAAACCCTAGAGTGAGAAATTCAAAGAGAAATTATTGATTTTCAAGGATTCAATCGATTAAAGGTAAAATTTATTGATTCTAGCTTGTGATCTAGCTTTTCCATGCTTTATTTTGCATTTTCCATGGTTGAATCATATGGTTTCATGGAGGATTCATGGCTGACCCATTTTAGAAAGAGAGGATTTGATGAATTATTTAGATGGGTTTTAAGTTATTTAGGTGTTTTTAGTTGTCTTATAGTGTTAGGTGTAGAAATTAAGTATGAAAATCACATATTCCACACTAAACATTCAAGGGCCGAATATTCAAGGGAGGATTTGAGGATGAACTTGATTGGAATACATGGTATTTTAGTGTTTTTAGATGTTTTATAATGTGTGGAATGAAAAGGAAACAAGAAGAAAATTAATGTTCTACAATTACCCATATTGACCGAATTTTCCATATAGCTTAGTGATGATGGATTTGATTTTTATTTCAAGTGAATTGGCTAGAAATTGGTGATTTATGGTGTAAGAATTAGTTTAAAAAATTTTAGTGTTAGTGAACCACCATGGCCGAATATTGCCAAAATGGAATGTGAGGGTGATTTTGCAACATTTCATGATAATTGACTAGTATTTGATGAATTGGAGTGTTGGAAGAAAAATGGAATTGATTGGAGTTGAAGTGGATGTTTTGGCCAATTAACTGGGTGATAAATCGAATTAGGCCAATACCATTTTATTTAGATTCACAATTGGACTTAAATAGAACATCGTATTTAGATAATTACCCAAGCAAATTGCATCCCACTTCAAGCATTTGAATAGAACCCGAAATAGATTTATTATGGTATGACACAATATATTGAATTATGTGTCATGTGTTGTGGATAGGCGGTGAGACATTTGGTAAGAGTACAAAGACTGTACCTGAAGACCGGGACTAGGAATACACCGACTCTTGAAATGGTGAGTAACCTTACTATCATCTTAATTATCTAAAGTAGGTTTTTATCCTATTTTGCGATTTTATGGAAAAATGAGTTTAAATGAAAAAATCTTTATATTTTATAAACAAAATGTGATTTACTGAAATGAATTTTATGAATTTTTCAGAAATTAAATGATGATTTTGGAAAATAGCGTAATTGGAGATTGTCTATTTGTTGTGTTATAAATTGTGTTTAAATTGAATGGCTTATGGCAATATGTGAGCATGAATGGCTGAACTGGTATTTGTGTTGGAATTATATGTACTATGTATTCAGCCTTGAGAGGCTAGGTAGTAATAAATTGCCATGTCATGCGGTTGAAATTTTATGAATCTGGTGGTAAATAAAATAATTCCTGCAGTTGAGGGTTTTGTGGACCAACCTATGAGAGGGGGCACAGAATCAGTTGTATCTTACCTCGATCAGAGAGCCATGTGGGGAGGGCGTCTCCTGAGGTAAAGTTTGAGTGCACCTCACGCGGACCACCACGTCAGAGTATGACTCAGCCAACGCCAAGGAATGGCTATGTTTTCAGATGTAAAAATATGTTCATATGTATATGACATTTAATAACCTTGGCAGTCTCGGTTAGATGCTTCGGTCGAGGTATCTCCGAGAATGATTTTGGCAAGAGCCAAGTTTTTAAGAGATTCATAAGCCATATTAATTATTCGAGTAAAACGATTCTATTTTACTCGATTGAAATGAGTTGAGATAAGATGAATTGTAATGCGAAGAACGAATTTGAATTTGTTTGCATTTACTCAACTTTAGATATTTTTGATGATGTCTGTTTACTCACTGGGATTATATAATCTCACCACTTTCCTTTCCACATATTTCAGGCTCAGGATAGTCTGTAGACGGTCGATCTCGTTGAGCTATAATTTTGGAATTGCATCTTAGAAAGCAAAGGTTTACAAACTTATACCTTCTTGGTCATCTGAGGACCCGCTTGTCATTGTAAATGTAATTGCGTACTCTGATTATCCGTATTACAGTATGTATGATTTTATTTTGTTTTTACGCTACAAAAATTATTTACCGATACTTCTATAAAAATTATTTTATAAGAAAACAGAATATTTCATTAAATATTTTTATTATATTCAAATAGTTATGTATTAGTTTTAAACGGACGTTTTAGATAGCAAAACATATTTATGATTATAAAATATGTGTTTTCTACTTATATACTACATTTTTAGCTAGTTTCGAAATTTTTGAAGAAAAATTACCAAAATAACCATGTGTGGTAGAAATTTCTTTTTGACAGTTATTAAATTAAAAATGGTCTATCCCTTTAAAACATGATTTTAGTAATTGTTGCTCACAAGGGAAATGAGAATACTGATGCGAAAGCCTTACGAGGTTTCGATGGATATTCCGAGCAAAGAATGTCTATCGAGGCTTCGCAGTTGTTGTCACGGGCTCGAAAGGAGTACCCGGTCGTGACATAAATACTGAAAATGACAGCTGGTTGTGGTATAGAAGATTAGGACATGTAAGTTTGAATACCAAGTCAAAATTGATTAAGAAAAACTTAGTAGTAGGATTGCCTAATCTAAAGTTTGAGAATGATAGGATATGTGATGCTTGTCAACAAGAAAAGCAAGTTAGAAATTCTTTCAAAACTAAGAATGTTGTATCAACATCTAGACCTCTTGAAATGCTGCACATTGATCTATTTAGTCAAATAAGCACAACTAGTCTAGGTGGAAAATCTTATGGCTTTGTGATAGTTGATGATTTCTCTAGGTACACTTGGGTTTATTTCCTAGATCATAAGAATGATGCTTTACCAGCATTCATAAGCCATTGTAGGAAAGTTGAGAATGAAAAAGGTTTAGCTATTATTAGCATTAGAAGTGACCGTGGAGGAGAATTTGAAAATGATGAGTTTGAAAAGTTTTGCAATGAAAAGGGGTTGGATCACAATTTTTCTACACCTAGGACACCCTAATAAAATGGAGTTGTAGAAAGGAAAAATTGAACCTTTAAAGAAATGGCTAGGACCATGCTTTGTGAGAATAACCTTCCAAAATACTTTTGGGCTGAAGCAGTAAACACTGTAGCTTATATTCTTAATAGAGTTTCAATTAGAGCTATCATCTCAAAGACTCCTTATGAGTTGTACAAGGGAAGAAAACCAAACATCTCTCATCTTAGGAGCTCTGGCTACAAATGCTTTGTTTTAAACAATGGAAAACAGCCACTAGGAAAGTTTGATGCTAAGAGTGATAAAGTAATATTTTTAAGATACGCCATAAACTCCAAGGCTTATAGAGTTTTTAACAAAAAGACATTGAGTGTTGAAGAATCTATCCATATAGTTTTTCATGAATCAATTACCTTAGAAAATGATGTTCATGATGATGATGATTTAGAAAATTTACAGAAGCACATGGATGAAATGAGCCTAAATGACAACAAGAATAATGAGGAAGGCTCATCTAGAGGAGAAACCGTAGCTCCACCTCTAGAAAACTTGCAAAGACCAGAAATCCAACATAGTGATTTGCTTAAGAGTTGGAGATATGCAAAGGATCATCCACAAGAACAAATCATAGGTGACATATCTCAAGGAGTTAAAACTAGGAAAGTGACTAGAGAAATATGTGAATTTTCAGCCTTCGTATATCAAATTGAACCTAAAAGCTTTGAAGAAGCTAAAAAAAAAGAAAGCTGGATTTAGCCATGCAAGAAGAGTTGGACCAATTCAAGAGAAATAATGTATGCTCACTAATGCCTAGACCTTCAAATCATCCCATAGTTGGAACAAAGTGGGTGTTTAGGAATAAGGTTGATGAACAAGGAAATGTGATTAGAAATAAAACTAGATTGGTAGCAAAGGGATACAATCAAGAGGAAGGTATAGATTATGATGACACTTTTGCACCTATAGCTAAGATTGAAGCCATAAGGCTATTAGTAGCCTTTGCTTGTTATATGAACTTTAAGTTGTACCAAATGGATGTAAAAAGTGCATTCTTAAATGTACTTATTCAAGAGGAAGTATATGTAGAACAACCAATAGGTTTTGAAGACTTTGAGAAACCAGATTATGTTTTTCGACTTCACAAAGCCTTCTATGGACTGAAACAAGCTCCTAGAGCTTGGTATGAAAGGATTTCAAAATTTCTAGTAGAAAAAGAGTATGTTAGAGGCAGCATAGATACAACATTGTTCATTAAGAGATACTTAAATGATTTAATCATAGTTCAAATAAATGTGGATGACATTATATTTGGTGCAACTAATGAAACTCTTTGCAAGAACTTTGCTAAAAGAAATGCAGATAGAGTTTGAGATGAGCATGATGGGAGAGTTGAAGTACTTTCTTGGCCTTCAAATCAAGCAATGCAGGAGGGAACTTTTATTAACCAAGATAGATACATTCAAGATATGCTCAAGAAGTTTGATATGCTGAAGCTAAAACCGATCAGCATACCAATGAGTCCATCCACTAGACTTGATGCTGATGAAAAGGTAAAAGTGTAGACCAAAAGCTCTATAGAGGTATGATTGGATCTCTTCTTTACTTAACAGCAAGCAAACCAAATATTCAATTTAGTGTGTGTTTGTGTGCTAGATTTCAGTCACAACCTAAAGAAACACACCTAACAACTGTTAAGAGAATATTAAGATACCTCTTAGAAACTCAAACTTTAGGAATATGGTACTCTAAAGAATCATCATTTAGTCTCGTAGGCTATTCGAATGCAGACTTTGCAGGAAGCAAAACCGATAGAAAAAGTACTAGTGGAACATTTCAATTCCTAGGGAGTATGTAGTGTCCTAGTCAAGCAAGAAACAAAACTCTGTAGCACTATCCACAACAGAAGCTGAGTATGTGTCTTTAGGGAGCTGCTGTGCTCAAATTTTATGGATTAAGCAACAACTTAAGGACTTTGGGTTATCAATGCATAATATACCTATATATTGTGATAACACAAGTGCTATTAATATATCAAAAAATCTGGTGCAACACTCAAGGACTAAACATATTGAGATTAGGCATCATTTCATTAGAGATTATGTAGCTAAAGGTGAGATTAATATTGAATTTGTAAGTACTTTACATCAAGTAGCTGATATATTTACTAAACCTCTGAGTGAGGATAAATTCTGTGAGATTAGAAGAAATCTAGCAATGATTTGTTTGCAGGATTTATGTAATACCTCGTACTTTGATATGGTGACTAATAAAGCTTATCGATTGCCAATTGAGATTAATTATAACGTTTAAATTTGATGGAAGATGAAGGGAATAGTTTGGGATAAAATATTCCGCACACGAGGATATAATAAAGTAATAATATTCTTATCGAAGAAGAATTTGATAGATAAAAAGTGATTCAGAAGTCCATTGAGGCATAATAAGGTATTTTGGGTACCAATGAGACAAGAGGAAATTTTTGGAATAAAATAATATTTTATTAATAAAATAATTTTAAAATATTAATATTTTATTCAGTGCCAAAATTTTTCATGAAGAATGAGTATATGGTTGATCTAAGTGGAGGAGCAGAAGAAAAAGGAAATTTTGGAGAAAAATAAAGTTAGTAGGGCCCACGCGTTGATATTAAATAATGACAACACGAGTAAATAAATATTTTAAATATTATGGGGACACCGCGTTGGAGTACAAACTTTATATTTCATTTGTACATGTGTAATAAAAGATAATAAAAGGAAATTGGAGCTAAAAGAGTGTTGGGAGGACTAAATTAAAAAGGGAAGAAACTTAGAGGGCAAAATGGTAATTTTGCCATTAGTTGGTCAAAACTTCCAAAGAAAGCTTTGACTTTGATTTTTTTTTCCAGCCAAACTGTCCTTATCATCTCCCACCAGATTTTTTCTTCTTCCTCATCCATTCCCATGCCATTTTCTCTTTGTCCACCATGAAATCAAGTTTAATTCATTTTTATTTCCATGTTTTCTTTTCCTTTCTTTTCTTTTCTTACTCTTTTCTTCTCTAAACTTCTTAAGCATTAAATTTACAGCCTTTAACCCCAATTTCCAGCACCTTTAAAACCCTAGGAGAAGAAAAAAGAAAAACAAAGAAAGGAAGAAAAGCTTGCTTTTGTAATTCAAGCAAGCTAAAGTCAGGATTTTGTGTTTTAAGTTCATGGTTGGTTGAATCTTTGGAAAATAATGTGTGAATCATTTTGTGGCAGCTATGGTGACCATGGGTGTGAGGAAATTATGAACCTTGTTGGGTGAAATTCAAGCTAAAACCAAGTGGTAAGCTTTATGTTATAATCTGAAGCCTATGATTGGTTTACTATGGTGAGAATGATTGTGTACAATATATAGTGTTATTGTGGTGTCATGGGTATGGTTGGAAGACAATTATATTAATTGGAAGTTTGGAAAAGAAATGAATTGTGTGGATATATATGTTGTTAGGAAAAAGCTTAAAAAGTTACGGATATTGGTGCGTTTGAATGGATACTGATGTTATGCTTGGTGGCAACGTGTGAATGAGAATAGTTTTACATGTAAACTTAGAAAGTGTTTAATGGAAGTAAATTTGTAGTTTCTACCATATGCTAGGTAATTGTTGTGGAAATGGCGGGTAAACTCAACAAATATCCTTATATGTGTTAGAGTTATAAATAAGTTGTCGGTATTTATAATCCCAAGAATTTCGCAAGTAAAGGATAAAGGCAATTTTGATAAAAATGTGTCAAGATGTAAGTTAGTTGAATATGGATTCATGATGGAAGGAAAAAGAGAAATAGCAATGATGTACACTAAAGGTGTTGCATTTGTACTGTTGTTAGGAAGTGTAAAGATAAAGTTAGAGTACGGTGGTGGTGTGCCAGAGGAAATAATGAGCGACCGGCAAGTAGGAATAGCTAGACACACCTCAGAATAAATAGCAATGTAACATCCCGCTATCGTAAGGTGAGTGAACTTGCATTAAAATTACTTGAGAAATAAATGCATGTATGTTGATTGTATCATTTGAAAATGTTTTAATTGTTTTATCTTCAAAGCGTGCATGGGAACAAGCTTTATTGAAACATTTTTGCATTGCGAAATGTGATTGTAATGAAATTGCAAAGTCCCTTTATATGTCGATATGTATATATATGTATTGTACATCTGTAGATAATATTGTGTAATGAATACGATCGTGCGTGTGCACGATGTGGGGGGATGCACATGCCGGTGAGGATTGAGTATGATCGTGCGTGTGCACGATGTGGGGGGATGCACATACCAATGAGGACTGAGTATGACCGTGCATGTGCACGATGTGGGGGGATGCACATGCTGGTGATGATAGGGTGTGGGAGTGTGGAGGATGACATTGGTTGTGCGTGATGTGGGGGTTGCACATGAGCTGGGTAAGGTGGTGGTGGTATTTATGTTTATATATGTATATGTGATAGCAAGTTTATGATTATAATATGTGATTGTTTTGAATGTTGATAACTTGATTATTGTCAATGTGTTCACTTTGATGTGCATTATGTTAGGAATGGATTTTGTGGCATGTGAAAACCCCTTAATTGCCATCTGCCCTAAATCTCGCTGCAGTGAGAATCCATTCTCGCTACAGTCAGAAACTCTTGGGCGATTTCAGATTTTTATGCACTACTTTCACTTTAACAACGATTTTGACCACATTACGATTAGAACTTGGTAAAGTGGTTAATATCAAAGTTGTATCCCATCCTCTTATCTTTCTAATGACTAAGAAATCATATCATTTGGATTTCTGTAGTGAGAGATATACTCGAAAAACCAAAGCATATGCAAACCAAGAATGCCTTTTGTTGTAGCGAGAAATGTGTTGTCACGTTGCTACCTTGCTTAGTTCTAATATAATGTTTTTTTCACTCCTTTATCTTCATGATTTAGCATGTGTTTTTGCAACACTAAGAGTTTACTAATCAATGCTTGAAATAAAGGGTTTAATAAGAAGTTAAGCAAAATTGCATAGTTTTCAACATAAGTGCATTATGTTTTCTAAGTCTTCATGTGTTTATGCTTGTTCCCTTCCTATGTTCTCTCACTGAGTTTATACTCACGTTTTTAAACTTCATGTTTTACGTTTTCTGAATTGAAAGAGGATTGGATCCTAGAACGAGGCGCTTCTCCCTATCCACTTTCGATAGGTTAGTTATGACACTAAGTGTTAGCAACCATGCCTAGAGTCACTCAGCTAACGGTCAAGGTCCAATTATGTATATATGAATACTTGATGAGAATGTTAAGATTTATTTGTTAATCTATATATGTATTCAATGGATGATGATGCCATTATGAATGCATGATTGGGTTTTATGAGTTGTTTTAAAAAGAACTATGCCTAAACATTATGAAATTTTAGATTTTAAAGAAATATGGATTAATGTATAAGATTATATAAATAGACTTGCTTGGGCTTAATGGGCTGAGCCCATTAGGCCTTTGCACCGGTCATGTCCTGGGAATTAGGTTGTGACAATTTATAAGGAGTTTGGACCAAACAGAGAAAAATAGAAGACACTTAGTTGACTAAAAGGAAAACTTAGTCAACTAAGAACATTTTGTTTCATTGAAACTAAGGCACAGACAATTGAATGAAAAAAGAATAAAATAATGAGAAATTATGTCTACCGGGTAATAAAGAAAAGAAGAGAACTTGCGGAAGTGAATAGTAAAAAATTTTGAGGAAATTTTGAAATTTTGAAGAATTAAGGTAATATTTAAGTGAGAGGCAGACAGTTTTTAGAGTTAAAAACTGCTAAGAACTCTTACTTTCTCTTTCCTGAAAACTGACCCTCTGAAACTTAAGGGTTCATCTCTACATTTTCTCATCCAAAACCAACCAAAACCAGTCCATCTTCACCCCTTGAAACCCTAAATCTCAAATTTCCTTCAAAGAGAACAAAATGACGAAATCTTCTCTAGTTAAGGAACTACATGAAAAGAAGAAAAGGAAAAGGCCACTAAAAGAGAGCATAGAGACAGAGCACCTAAAGAAGAAGAAAAAGGTTCTATCGGGGTCTAAAATAGAGAAGTCTAAGAAGTCATCTGCTAAAAAGAAGCAAAAAATTAAGAAGAAAAAGGACATGGATGGAACATCCATGAAAGGTACTACATCTTCCTCCTCTCTTAAGTTCAGAAATGCTATTCATGAAGAGAGATATAGGAAAATCGAAAATGCCCCCATTACTTGTGGCAAGTATATTGACTGGGAAAGTTTTATGGAAGTGCCTGAACTACATACTAGCCTAACAGATTACTTAGAGGATTTAAAATTAAAAAGGTTTAGCATCTTTGAGAACTGGTCTTATAGTGCTAGTCTAGTCAAGGAATTATATTCTAGCATAGCAATGGATGGAAGTGAACTTGAGGAACCTGATGACTACACCGAAATTAGATTAAATGTATTTTTGAGTGGAAAGGAATTTATTGTGACTGCTGAGGATTTAGGTAGTTTATTGAATATTGAGTGTGAAAACGAAGAATTCGAGTTCCCTGAGAGGTATGATCCTTCTTCCTAGTGGGAGATCATTACAGGGAAGAAAGAAAAGTATGTTGCTAAGAGCAATACTGGTCTGATTACCAGCCCTCAGATTAGATTCTTGCATTATTTTGTTGCTACTAACATTCATGGCAGGAGTGGAAGTCTCAGCTACATTAGTTTGCAAGTCATGTGGCTAATAGAACATGCCTTTAATGGCACCCCTATCAATATTGGAAGATTTATGATTGAGAGAATGAGAAGTGCATGTAAAGGTGACAAAATCAACTTGCCCTATAGAAATGTGATTATTGCTTTGGTAAAGAAGAATGGGATTTGGGCAAAGAGTTATGAGATGGACACAGTCAAGACCAGTGATCAAGCTATCTATCTGGGTAGCCTAACAAAAATGGGTTACAAATTGTATGGAGAAACCTTCACCAAAACACTCAAGGTCTCTATAGCCCTTGTACAACAAGAAACAAGTTCTTCACAATTCTCCAGCGAGGTCGTCTTCAATCTGCTTATGAGAATAGATAGCAAGCTAACTGATCAAGAAGCAAGACTCTTGAAAATTGAAAAAAAAATAATTGAAATGGAAAACAAAATGAAGGAAAAGTCAACAATGTCTTCAAGACCTACTATGGTTGATACTTCTACTAACCCAAGTGCTGCACCAACAAGACAAGGGGTGGAGGATTTTGCATTCCATGGTGAAACACCTGTTTTTCATGGTTCCAGTCATGTTCAGCAAGCAAAAGGTTCAACTTTCCATGATGCTAATCCAGTGCTTCAAGTTGAGGGATCAGCATATCAGACTGCTAGTCCTGGTCAACAACCAGAAGACCTTGAACCAGGGATTGACCAGCCCCACAAATCCCCCTCAACAAAGCCACAAACTAAAGAACCATCTGAACAAAGAACTAAGATACTTGGTTCACCCATTGGAAGTCCACCCCCTCAATCTCAACCTTAGCAAAAGCCTCAACAATAAGCATCCCCTCCCCATTCTGATGAAGTTTTTGTTATGGGACTCTTTTATGAAATGGTAAGGGAAAAACAAGCAAAAAAAAAAGCAACTGCAGCTTAAGCTTTCAAGATAATGCCCTTTGAACCAAAAGCTCTAATCAAAGCAAAATCAGATAAAGAAAAAATAAAAGCAAAAGAAAAAACCCCTTGTAACCAAGTCTAAGCCACCAGCCAAAGGCATCGAGAAGATGGCTATAAAACATGCTCCTCTAGAAAGAAGGAAGTCTTCTATATTGGCAGAAAAAGCCAAGTCCCCACCTGTATCTTCACCTCAGGCGCCATTGGAAGTTTCTGACAAAACCCCTTCTAAGCAATCTCAAGAAAAATCCCCCTTACATGAACCTTCACCTTTCCCTCTCAATCCCTTTTATGGTATAGAGTCTTTACCCTCTGCCACCTCAGAAGAGTGAAGCCTCACCCCCCTCTGATGATGACAAAAATGGGGAGAAGTAAAAATAAGAAAAAGAAAAAAATGTTAGGGTAAAGGAACCCGACAGCTAGGGAAAAATCCAAAGAAAATAAAAAAATCGTTAGGGTAGAGGTACCAGGCATCTAAGGGAGAAGGAAAGCAGAAACTAGTCTAGGGGTAGTTTTGGAACAAAATTTATCAAACTTGTGGATGATTACTGATTATGCCATGATGGCATTCAAACACTAATATTTAATCTTTGTTGTTGTGTTTAACATTTGATGCTATATTTATGGTTATGTTTAATATTTGTTGTCATGCCTATGTGTGGAAAATGAATGCTGATATATGACTGTTGATAATGACATTATCTGTGAAATTCTGCTACTCATAATGTGTTGATGAGAACCTTATGCTGATGCTCTGATAATTTGGAATGTACGCTGACAGCTAAGGATCATTGTGATGTTGTAAATGCATTGTGTTTGAGAATGAGTATGAATACCATGTGAAACATACCAGATGAATGATGAATGATGCAGACAAAATCCTATAAAATGTGTTATTGACAGGCTTTGCAACAAGTCTGATAAAAATCTGTCAAACATTCATCTGTTGTAAATAATTTTAAATGTTCTGAATATATATACTTTGAATGCATAATGTTAATTTTTGCATTACATAAATAAAATGTAGGCTAAAACAAATAAGAAATATTCCCAAATTAAGGGAGAGCACACACTTAGGGGGAGCAATCCCCACTATGTGCAAAATTGGAAAAAGAATCAAAATTCACTGTGCAGATTAACTAAGGAATGTTTTGTCATCATAAAAAAGGGGGAGATTGTTGGCTCCATTAGTTTTTGATGATAATAAAACATTCACATTTCATTTGTGTCTAATATTTCTACCTAAGTGTGCAGGACAATGATTTGTAAGCAAATAATAAAGCAATCATTCAAATGTGTACGTCAAAAGCTTATATGAATTAGGAACATAATTGGTTAACAAGAAGAAAGCTCATTAGTTGAATAATGAAGAACATTGGTTGGCCAAAATTCAAATTGGAGAAATGGCGGGCTGAAGTACATTGAGAAATAAAACCAACTTGGTCGACCAAGAAAATGAGTCAGTTGACTAAATGCTCTCTACCAGAATATGTGACCAAGACAGAACCAACTTAGTCGACTAAGAGCTCTCTATTTGCAACTAGCACCAGAACACTACAAGACTAATTAACAGCTAGAATCGACTTCAAACTATTTCCAACGGTCATAAAACTACCAAACTGCCATTAGACATGCTTCTCCAAGTATAAAAGAGTCTTCCAAGGATAGAGAAGAAGTTTTTGAAGAGATTTCAACACTTTCAAGTCAAAAAGAGCAAAAAACTTAGAAAATCTTCTTTACTTTTCACTGCACTAAAACGTTCATCCTTTGTGATTGTATTCAGCACTTAACCTTGTACCATTTAGATCAACCATTTGATCAATAGGTACTCTCTCTTTACCTTTCATCTTGTATTCTTAGAGTGAGGGATTCACTCTAAGTGGTTATTTCAAGCTAGGTTTGCTTGAAAGAGTGAAGGTTCTAACTATGCCTTGAAAAGTTAGGTGTTGGGTTTTAGTTGAGCCCTTGAAAAACCATTGTAAAGGTTGTGGCTAAGCCTGGTAAAAGCCATTGTAAAAGCTTGGTGAAAGCTTGGTAATTCCACCATTTGTTAGTGAATTTTGGTGAAAATCCTTGGTTGAATAATCAAGGTAGTGGATATAGGTCTTGGACCAAACCACTCTAAATCATTGTCTATTGTCTTCTTTGTTTTACTTTCTTTGTTTTTAAGATTAGTTTCTAATCTTGCTAAAAAGTTGAATTGTGTGATTCATCCCCCTCTAGCACATTTTATGGGGACCAACACAACTAACTTTTATAGGCTAAGTTAGAACTTATACATACAATCAAGCTATCCAAGCTTGAATAAACCCCTTGAGTGACTCCCTCACTCTAAGTGTACAAGAAGAAAAGAAATAAAAGTGTTCCTATGATCACCAAGTTAATCTAAGTGGTACAAAGTGAAGTGCTTATCTCAAATACAAAGATAGGAGTGAAGTGCAGTAAAAGTGCAGAGGATTTTAGCTGTTTTTGGAGCTCTCTTTAACTTGGAAGCTTTCAAAATTATTTTTCTAGCTGTTGGAAGTCCCCTTTATACTTGAAAAATCAACTCTGATGAGTGTTAAGCAATTTTTGACCATTGGGAACAGTTTTGTACCAAATTTGGCTGCTAATCTGTCTTTTAGTGCTTAGTTCAAATTTTTGGACAGAATGCTTTTAGTTGACTAACATATGTTTTAGTCGACTAAGTCGTCTCTGTCTCTCGATCATAGTTTCTGGCATTAAACACTTAGTCAACTAAGTTGGTTCTGTCTTGAAGTGCAGATTTCTGGTAGTAGGCTTTTAGTCGACTAACCCATTTCTTGGTCGACTAAGTTGCTTCTGTTTCTCAATACTCTTGAACCCGCCAATCTTCCAATTTGAATTTTAGCTGACTAATGCCTTTCATTATTTGACTAGGAGACTTCTACTTTGTTACTCGAATGTGGCTCCCTATTCATATGGTTTTTGATATGTGCCTTTGATAATTCTATTTTATAGAATTATTTTATGTCAATTTTGTTAGTACATATTAGCTAGGTCTTTAGTTTTCAATGGTAATTTACTTATTTTTTAGTTGTTTTTATAGTTAGTTTATTTTTAAGTGAGTTATTTTAATTTTATGTTATTTCTTTTAATTTGGTTAATATTTATTAGTTTTTATATTTTTGGTAGGAACTAAAGTAATTGAGTTTAATTATGGAAAGTAAGGTGCTGAAAGACCCAAAAGTCTGCTTGCATATGCTTCTTTGCTGATAAAATCTGATGCTATTCATAATCTATACTGATGATCTAATGATTTGAAATATGTGCTGGTAGTTAAGGATCTTTGTGATATTATGGATATATTGTGTTTGTGAATAAATGAAAATGCTAGAAAATATATCAGATAAATGATGAATGGTATATACAAAATCTGATAAAAACATGTTAACAGACATTACAAAGTTCTGATAGTAATCTGTCAACATTTTTCTGTTGCAATTTACCTTAAAAAGTTCTGCATATATACACTCTGAATGTATAATGTCACTTCATATATGACATGAATAAAAATATGCTGAAACAAATAAACAAGATATACACACAAAAAATGAGAGCATGCACTTAGGTTGAGCAATCCTCATTTTCTGCAGAAACCAAAAAGAAATTAAAAAGACACCATGTTGTTAACCAAGGGATGTTTTGTCATCATCAAAAAGGGGGAGATTGTTGGCTCCATTAGTTATTGATGATTATAAAACATTCCCATCTTTGTGTGTCTAATATCATTACCTAAGTGTGCAGGATAAAAGCTTATAAAGAAACAATAAGTCAATCTTCCTAATGAGCACTTAAAGATTTGATATGGATAAGGAATAAGAATAATCATCATAAAGGAAGCTCCCTGGTTGAACAAGAAAGATCATTGGTTGGATAAAACTCAAGTGGAGAAGTGGAAGGCTGAAGCTTAATGAGAAACAAAACCGACATAGTCGACCAAGAAAATGGGTTAGTTAACGAAGTGCTCTCTGCCAAATCTACGAGTGAGACAGAACCAACTTAGTCGACCAAGAGAAAAATGTTGGTCGACTAAGTGCTCTCTATCTGCAACATACACCAGGCCACTACAAGACATATTAACGGCTAGAACCTTCCCCAAACTGTTTCCAATGGTAAAAAATGATCCAACAGCCATCAGACAAGCTTCTCCAACTATAAAAGGATCTTCAAATGCCAAGGAATTAACTTTTGGCTTCATTAACAAAGACTCCATCATATTCAAGCTAAGAAAGAGCAGAAAGCTTAGAGTTTCTCTTGTATTTCACTAAACCTAAACGTCTATCTTCTGTTATTGTGTTTAGCGCTAAATTGTGTACCACTTAGATCAATTTGTGATCATAGGTACTTTCTCTTCTACTCATCTTTGTATTCTTAGAGTGAGGGATTCACTCTAAGTGGTTGTTTCAAGCTAGGTTGCTTGAAAGAGTAAAGGTTCCAACTTAGCCTTGGAAAGTTGGGTGTTGGGTTTTGGTTGAGCCCTTGAAAAACCATTGTAAAGGTTGTGGTTGAGCCTTGGAAAACCACATTGGGGTTTTAGTTGAGCCTGGGAAAAACTAGTGTAAAGGTTGTGGCTAAACCTTGTAAAAGCCATTGTAAAAGCTTGGTGGAAGCTTGTGAATTCCACTGGTTTTAGTGATTGGTTTGAAAATCCTTAGTTGGACAATCAAGGTAGTGGATGTAGGTCTTGGACCGAACCACTATAAATCCTTTGTCTATTATCTTCATTGTTTTACTTTCTTTATTTTGAGATTAAGTCTCAATCTTGCTAAAAGAGCCGAAGTAGTACTATTCACCCCCCCTCTAACACTCATATTTGAGACCAACACCTTTAAATACAATGAAGTAACTGACGATGCTATTAGATTAAGACTGTTTTCGTTTTCTCTTAAGGATAAAGCAAAAAGCTGGCTTAATTCATTGCCTAATGGATCTATCACTACATGGGATGACTTGGCTCAAAAGTTTCTTGTAAAGTTCTTCTCACCTGCAAAGACTACAAAGATGAGGAATGATATCACCTCATTCACACAATTTGATGGTGAGTCCTTGTATGAAGCTTGGGAGAGGTTTAAAGAACTATTGAGAAGATGTCTATATCATGGGATTCCTGATTAGTTGCAAGTTCAGACATTCTACAATGGGCTGGTTGGGTCAATAAAAGCCACAATTGATGCTGCTGGTAGTGGGGCATTAATAAGTAAGAATGCTGCAAATGCTTATAATTTGTTGGAAAAAATGGCCTCAAATAATTATCAATGGCCTTCAGAAAGGTCGAGTCCAAGAAGAGCTATTGGAGATTATGAAATTGATGTACTTGGCACCTTAACTGCTCATGTAGCTGTGCAAGTGGCTGCACTGTCCAAGAAGTTTGACACATTGGGAGTTCATGCAGTTCAAAATTCATTAGTAGTTTGTGAGATGTGTGGAAATGGCCATTCCTATGATCAATGTCCATACAATTCTGAATCAGTCTAGTTTGTGGGGAACTTAAATAGACAGCAGAATAATCCATACTCCAATACTTATAATTATGGTTAGACAAACTGCCCCAACTTTTTATAGAATAATAATGCAGGGCCTTCCCATCTAAAACCAATCATGCCTCCTGGTTTCAACAACAAGCTAGACCATCAATTCTTGAAAAGAAATCCCAATTGGAAAAACTTCTTTTGCAATATAGGTCTAAGACGGATGCTTTAACTCAAAGTCAAAGAGCCTTCTTGAGAAAACTTGAGACCCAAGTAAGGTAGCTTGCGAATTCTATCAATAATTGACCTCAAGGATCCTTACCTAGTGACACACAAATCGATCCTAAAGGTAAGGAACAATGCCAAGCAATCACTTTAAGGAGTGGAAAAGAGATTGAAAGGGTGAATGAAAAAGCAATTAAACTTGAGAATGAACATGTTGATAAGGACAGAAAGTGAAGTCGAGCAGAAAGAATATGTCAAGGCTGAAAATCAAAGAGCTTCTTAAGTCATCCATCATGCACCACCATTTCCCCAAAGGCTCTAAAAGCAAAAACTTGAAAAGCAATTTCAAAAGTTCCTCAATGTCTTCAAGAAATTACACATAAATATTCCTTTTGCTGAAACTTTAGAACAAATGCCTAGTTATGTCAAGTTCTTGAAGGACATCTTTTCCAAAAAGAGAAAGCTAGGTGAGTTTGAAATTGTCTCCCTTACAGAAAAGTGTAGTGCAATTCTCCAAAATAAACTACCACCAAAACTCAAAGATCCAGGTAGTTTCACAATCCTTTGCACTATTGTAATTTATTTTTTGCAAAAGCTTTGAGTGATTTAGGTGCAAGAATCAATTTAATGCCTTGGTCAATTTTTGAGAAACTTGGTTTGGGGGAATGCAAACCCATTTCTATTACTTTGCAATTGGCTGATCGTTCTTATGTGTACCCAAGGGAAATTATTGAAGATGTTCTTGTCAAGGTAGATAAATTTATTTTCTAGTTGATTTTATAATTCTTGACATAGAAGAAGATAGGAAAATTCCAATCATCCTTAGGAGGCCATTCTTAGCAACTGTTAGAGCTTTGATTGATGTTGAAAAAAGTTAGCTCACCTTGAGAGTTAAAGACCAATAGGTAACATTTAATATTTTCAAAACTCTAAAATTGCTCGTGACATCTGAAAACTATTTTTCTATAAGTTTCGTAAATAATTTTACACATGATGTTTTCTTAGAAGAAAATCCCAATGATCTTCTTGAAGCATGTTTAATTGCTAATTTATGGATATTTTAGGAGTGAGTGAAATGTCTTTGATGTATGTTTGAAAATATTTATGGATATCTATATATATGTAATATATATATATATATATACACATAAATTCTTGTATACATGTTTACATATGCTATAGAGATGTTGGGAAATGAAATGTGATTGCATTGAATGTGGAAAGTTGAAATTCCTAAATGTTTTCAAAATGAGTTACAAGACAACATGGCATTGGGTTTGTTTATGATATATAAATTGCATTGTTTTAACACAAGTGCATTGTGTTTCCTAAACCTTCTGTATCATTTACTTGTTCCCTTCCTATGTTCACTCACTGAGTTTTTACTCACTCTTTTCAGCTTCATGTTTTGGTTTTCAGAGTTGAATGTAGTTGGGATATAGATTGAGGTGCTCGCTTATATTCACCTTTTGCTAGGTTTACCATGGCATTCAATAGCGGTACCCTTACCCAAAGTCACTCCGCTGGTAGTCAAGAGTCTTTTGCATGTGCACATGTATACTTAATGTGAATTGCTAAGATTTATTTTGCAAACAATATATGTATATTTTGATTGATGATGCCATTATAAGTTGGCAATTGATGGCATTATTTTGGGATGATACAAATATATGCATTTGGTTGCCATGGTATATTACTGAAGTGCTTATAATTGAGAATTACAAATTGTGGCTTTAGAAATGATGATGTATGATTGATAGAACGATGAACAGGATCACATAAAGAGGCTTGCTTGGGCTTAGTGGGCTGTGTCCATTAGACCCACGCACCAGTCACGACTCAGGATTTGGGTTGTAACAACTTTTTAAGTCCAATTAAACCATAGGTCAACTTAGGGAAGTGTAGGTTAAGTTTATTAGTATAAATAGGATATTTTGAAGAACATTAGGATAGACAACTTTTGGAGATTCAAGAAGCTAGAAGTTGAGGCTGAAACTTGGTGATCAAGGCAGCAAATATTGTTTTGTTTTCTTCCTTGGCTTTTATTTTTCTTGTTGCTCTCAATTGTTGAATTTATTATAATGCTAACACTTAGGATAGGAAGTGAATAAGGCCATCTTTGGATTGTTTGAGCCTTTTTGAGCTTACCTTGTTTTATTTATCCTTAGTCACCATTTTTAAGCCGAATTTACCTTTTTCTTTGTAATTACACAATTGAATTAGCCTTAACCTGTTTATTTAAATCCAACAATTTAAACCTTTCACCTTTTAAGGATTTTAATCTTTCTAAGGAATGATTTGAACTTAAGAATAAATTGAGGGAAAGAAGTGAAAAAAAAAAAGGTGATGGTTGTTAGGAAAATTACCCCTTATTTATAATTGTCAAAAATGAGTTTAGGGGTTGAAAAAAAAAATAAAATGTGTGGTACAATGGAAAGTTTACTTCAAGTTTGGGGGTGCTATTAAAAAAATTTTTTTTGAGCTCTTTATGTGTCCCAGATTGATTAAGTGCTTAGAGTGAATTTGAGCCTAAATATATCCTTTATCATACCTTGACCCTAGCCTTACATTACAAGCTTGATAAAGACCTACTAATCTTTGAATAAGTGTTAATCTACATTAGTGGAGAAGAGATGAAAAGCAAACTTATGGGATCCTAGTACTAATCTATGCTTATATTCGGCATAAACTAATCGAAATTGCATGATATTCTTTGTAAGAGAACATTCACACACACACGAGAGGTCCATTCGAAAAATAAGTTTTCACTTGAATTGATGCATGAATTTAAGGATTAGTTTTATGTTACCTTAAGCTGGAATTTGAGTTAATTTCTAAGGAAAAATTAGGAAATCATGATTTAGTACTTCTATATCTCGTTCAAAGTTTTTTCCATGTTCAGTTTTCTTTTTGTGATTTTCTTTTGCTCAAGGACTAGCAAAATCATAAGTTTAGGAGTGTGATAAATCTATTTTATAGAAGTATTTTAGTCTAATTTTGTTATGAAAGATTAGCTAAGTCCTCAATTTTCATAGATCATGGATGAGGTTGATGTGCCATTCACAATAACGCATTAGGAACCCGAAATAGTGGGGGTTAAACAACTATTCATCATAATGGAGTGAACCCACTGACAAATAAAATGTTATGATGAACAAGTTTAATGAGTTTCAGGAATGATTGAATAAGTATTGTTTATGATTTATGTTTAAATGACTATTTTATGATTGAATGATTATCGATAATGTTATTCACACTATAATGTGGTGATATTGGCTTGGTTAGATAGAACCTTAGCCTAGGGAATGATCCCTCAATGTTAGAAAGACTTATGAATGGTTTAGATTTGGAATATTGCCTAGAAAACAGATTCTATGGCAAAAGTATCGATACATGCATTTTCAACAGAATGTTATAGAAGGTGTTCTATGTGAAATGTATCAATACACTCTAAAAAATATCAATAGATTTCTTACATGTTTGGATACATTCTAGAATGTATCCATAGAATTGTTGTAGAAAAGGATTTCTAAATGGTTTTAAGAGGTTTTCAATGACAAATGAGTTCCAATATTTTACACAAAGTTGTTTTCCATGAAAAGCTATTAAAGGATTTTTGAAATGCTATGTTATATGATCATTATGGTAATGATGTTGAATTCATGAATCATATATATTTACAATTGCATGGTTACGCAAAAACTCTCCCCCTTGGCTTGTCCCCTTCCCATATACACTCAAGAAGTCTTTGTGACTCACGTTATTTTCCCTCATTATTTTGTTACAAATCAATGATAGCCCTTTATTGTTAGCAGCCAGTGTCATAGAGATGTGATCCATTCATCCCTCATTATTAGGTGTCTAGCAGCTTTTTGATGCTTAGTGAGTCGAGTCATGGTCCGTTGACAAGTCCATTTATGTTATGTTTATGTTTACAGACTATGAACGTGTTTTAATGGACTATGATTATGATATGATGATGTAGCCAAATGTTTGGGCGTATTCCATTATGAATGTTATCTTAAATGTATAAAGTGGCTCAAGAGCCCATATGGACACTCGAGGGTGCTGAGACATGTAAATGATATGGTGCACTGAGAACATGGCACTTTGATGATATATGAAATGTTTGTGCTTACACTAATATATTGAGAAGTTCCATATATGTGTAACGTTGTGTTTGATGGTATGCATGAGTTGATATTGTATGCCTTTGGTTGTTTAAGTATGCTTCCACTATCACGACCCGAAACTCCCATCGAGCCTGCGACAACCGTCCCCATATCTCGATAGGTATTCACACCCCGAATACCGATCGAAACCCTGCAAGGCTTTCACACTAGTTTTCTTACCTCCCTTGTGAGTAATCATTGCTAAATGTCGCGTCTTAAGATATTTCAACCTTTTTCCCAATCGAAACAGTGGAAAAATGTTTTTCGCCTCACAGGGGCATTTCGATTATTTGTCCCCCGAAACTTTCGAAACCGACTAAAAATGTAGTAATCAAGTGGAAAACACATGTCATAAATTAAAATAAATTTAGATAAATAAAACACTCTTTTTGAGTAAAATTATAACTATTAAAATATAATAAAAATATTCAAGAAAATATACTAATTTCTTATAAAACAATTTTTATAAAATTATCGGTAAATAATTTTTGAGATGTAAAAGTAAAATAAATTCTTATATACAATAATAAAGTTAACCACAATATACAATTCATTTACAGCGACAAGTGGGCCCACAATGAACAAAAGCATAGAGGACAGTGAACCTACTGTTGGTGAGGTTGCAAGCCAACTTTAGTCCTCATCAAATTTAGCTATCTACTAACTATTCCGGTCCTGAAAGGGTGGAAAGGAGAGTGGTGAGATTATAAAATCCCAGTGAGTAAACAGATACCAGCTAAATTATCTAAAGTCGAGTAAATGAAGATAAATTCAAACTCATTCTTTGTATCACATTTCACCTTATCTCAACTCATTACGATCGAGTAGAGACAAATAAAATATTCTATCGAGCAAAATAGAATTATTTTACTTGAATAATTAATATGGCTTATGCATCTCTTAAATACTTGGCTCGTGCCAAAATCATTCTCAAGGATACCCCGGTCGAAGCATCTAATCGAGACCGCCAAGGTTGTTCAGTGTAATACACACATGAACATATTTTTACATTTGAAAATCTAGCCATGCCTTGGCGTTAGCTGAGTCTCACTCTCACAGTGGTCCACATGAAGTGCACTCAAATCTTTACCTCTAAAGACACCCCACACACGGCTCTCCGATCGAGGTAAGGTATATCTGATTTTGTGCCCCTTCTCTTACGCTGGTCCACAGAACCTCCACTGCAGGGATTATGGATTATTTTATCTACCACCTTATTTAGAAAATCGCAACTGCATGACATGGCAATTTGTTGCAACCTAGCCTCTCAAGGCTGAATACACAGTACTTGTAATTCTAACACAAAAATCAGTTTAGCCATTCATGCTCATATATTGCCATAAGCCATTAAGTTTAAACACAATTTATAATACAACAATAAACAATCTCCAATTACTCTATTTTCCAAAATCATCATTTAATTTCTGAAAAATTCATAAAATCATTTTATAAAATCACATTTATTCATAAAGTATAACAATTACCATTTAAACCCATTTTACCATAAAATTTCAAAATTTAATAAAAACTACTCTAGATAATTAAGACGATGTAAGTTTACTCACGGTTTTCAAGAATCAACTCGGGTACTCCGACTATAAATTCTCGAGTGCGACTTCATTGCCTTTATCAGAGGACTCACCACCTTGACAAATTGCACAATAAATTAATCACTACATTTGTGCTAATTAGGTATAAAATTAACCTAATTTCTATATGAATGCATGGAATGCTCGATTAACTGCTTAAACGCGGTGTTGACCTAATTCGGCCTATTACCCGATTAAATTACTAACGCATCCAATTTAGCTCCAAATTGCTCTATTTCTTTTCTAATACCTCAATTCACCAAATACAAGCCAATGTACCAAAAATTCAGCACATCAATTTTCACAATTCTCCTTGAAAATTTTGGCCATTGCGGGTGCACTAACATCGTGATTTTTCCTACTTAATTTCCTCACCATAATTGATCATTTCCTAACCATTTTCTCTTGAAACAAAATCAATCCATCACCCACACACATCAAGGAAGATTCAGCCAATGAAAAATACCCAAGATTATGTGATTTTCTTCACTTGTTTTCACAGTACATATCATTAACTAACCAAAAACACTAACATAACTTAAAATCAACCAATTCCAACATCATTTCTCTCACCATACCCATTCGGCCTACCACTCATTCATTATGAAAACAAGCAATTCAACCATGGAAATGAGAAAATAAAGCATGGGTATGCTAGATCTCAAGCAGAAATTGAAAAATCATATCTTATCTTGCTTGATTCCTTGAAAAATTAATGAATTTTCTTGATTTTCTTAGCTAGGTTTCTGTTTTCTCTTTGTTTTTCCCTTTTCTTCCTTATTTTCTTCCTTTGGCCGAATATGGTGAGAGAAATGGGATAAATATGGGCTGATTTTTATAGAAAAAAATAAAATAATAAAGCTTGACATGTGGCACTTTGTGATTGGTCCATTTTTCTTTTTATACTTTAAATATTTGACTTTTTCACTTAAATTTTTCACCACATCTTTATGCCATATTTATCCATTCCCAAAATAAATAAAATCCACAAATTTGACCAGTGTTGGGGGTGAAAATTTACCGTTTTGCCCCCGGGGTGACAAAATTACTGTTTTACTCCTATGCTCCAAAAATACCGGAGATTAAAATTTTTCACTACTAAACCTCATATTATACTCCAAATGATCCATCTTGGTTAAAAATTTCATCAAACAACCAAATTTAAACTTTGGGTGGCAAAATGACCATTTTGCCCCTAATCGATCAATTTTCTCAATTGACTCCAAATCGGCCTTCGAGCTCCGAATTGCCATTTTAATTCATCCCTGGACTGTGATATTCCCAATTTCACCTTAAAATCTCTATTTTAATTAGTTCGAGGTATAAATTGGCTTAGTTGTACTTCTAAGTACAATATCGACTTTTATCCATCTTTTTGAGATATTTTAATATACAGGCATAATGTCAAATATATAAATGTCATGACAGATATTTTAGGGCTAGACTTGACATCCACAGTAACAAATGTTTAATGATAAATGTTAAAGAAGCTTGCTTGGGCCTAATAGGCTATACCAATCTAGGTTCATATGCCGATCATATTCCACCATAAAATGGGCTGTGACACCCATGAGCTTCTTGAATCTTCTAGCAATCATGGCTGCCTCTTCATCATCATCACTTGTAAGATTTTCCAATTCTTTTTCAAGTGAACTCACCTTTAATATCCTTAGCCTCCTTTTCTTTTTCTTCTTCCATCATTTTCAATTCATGTGTAAAGAACCACATGTCTTATCAAAAGTGATTGCATTGATGTCTTTTGCTTCTCAGATAGCAGTCATTTTTGGTTTTCAGCTCTTTGGTAGGCTTCTAAAAAGTCTTTTTACTCGCTTCTATTCAAGTATGACTTTTCTTAGCTGATGAAGCTTATTGACTATGTTGGTGAATCGGTCATATATTGAAGTTAAGTCGTCATTATGTTTCATTTTGAACATTTCATAATTGTGGGTGAGAAAAGTGATTTTGGACTCTTTAACTTGAAAAGTCCCCTCATGGATAATCCCAAGTTTTTCCCAAATTAGAAATTTTGTTGAATTTAACAAGGGTTAAAACACAATGAAGAATGTTGATGGCTTTGAAATTTATTTACACTTTTCTAATTTCAGCCTCAATCCACTCTTCCCTAGATTTGGGATTTTTTAAGCCCATTATCATATTTGTGCTAGTGGGAGTGTAAGGTTCATTTGTAATAACATCTCACATCTCATAGTTTATAACTCTAATGTAAATTGATATTCTAGTGATCCAATTTTGGTAGTTTGATCCATCAAATAGAAAAAGCCTATTTGTGGATTGTCCCTCAACCACATTTGTGTTTTGTGTAGCCATTGGATCTCTTCTAACGATGTTAAGTCTTAAATCAAAGAGTTAAGCTCTGATGTCACTTGTTGGTCCTAAAAGGAGTGTTAGAGGACGGTGAATAGCACTTAAAAGCATTTTGAGGGTAGGTTTTGAAATTTAAAATTTGTTTGAAAGATTTAAGATAAATGGTTTGAAAACTTGTTAAAGATGGCAAAACACCATGTAAAAAGAGGTTAAGAGAAGTGAACAAAACACAATATTTATAGTGGTTCGATCCACTTGACCTACATCCACTACCTTAATCTTCCCAGGATTTTCAATCTAACTTCAGTAGATTTAGTGGAATTAAAAGCTTTTACTAAACTTTTGCAAGGTGAGTTTCTAACCTAAATTCCAACCCTGTTTCAATAAGTCCCAAGATTACTCTTGCTTAGACTACCGTTTAAAGTGTCTCGCACACTTTAAGTAAACAAGAAATAGAAGATAAAAGTAGGTACAAATGATCACCTAACTGATCTAAGTTGTACAAACTTCAGCTTAAACACTTTCACAAAGATAAAAGTGGAATACAAGTGTAAAAGAGAACGTTTTTGCTTTTCTAAGCTCTTTTAAACTCTTGGTAGCTTATCTTAGCCCTTTTTGACCATTAGAGAGGGTTTAAATACTTGGAAAATCAGTTTTGATCGTTGGAGACATAAACTAGTCATTACAAATAGTTTCTAGCTGTTATTTTTTCTTTTCATGCATAAATTCAAATCTATTGACAATGCTTCATTAACTAGTTAAAGACAATCTTTGACTTGTAACCAATTAACTAATTAATAACTTTCTATTTTCAAGCACCTTTAAACATTGTTTTTCATCATTCTTCAACTGATTAAAGCTCTTACCAGCTAATTGAGGCCTCTCTCATTTCATCCTTAATTGATTAAAATGGCTCCAACAAATTAAGAATTCTTCAACTTTGAATCTCTTGGTTTGGCGCCTTTGGACAGTTAACATCACTTTGAATTTGAGTTTTAACGCTTCTAGGTGCTTCAAGTTTAAGCTTTAACCAATTAGCCCCTCTACTTAAACAATTAGCAAGCTTTTGTGTTTCGCTTGCAACGCTCTCTTAATCAGCTAAGTCTTGTGCTAACTAATTAAGGCTTTTCTATCTTGCTTTTGTATAGTGCCTAGCTTTATGTTAATCAATTAACATTGTTTTGTCTTCTTTTGGTTATTTTTTCTTTGCTCCTTTAACTAATTAACTTGTCTTGTAATTAAGCAAGGTTCTTGACTTGCTTTCAAATAACAAATATATTAAGGGTTTCAAATTTTATCCTGCACACTTAAATAAAGTAATTAGACATCATTGAATGGGAATATTTTGTTATCATCAAAATCACATGGAGTCAACATATAAGTGAGAATATCAATTATATTATAACCCAAGAAGTTTATACCAAGTCAAACAACGTAGTAGGCAAAACATTAGAAGTGTAATATGATTTAAATTCTTAGATTTGATTATGCATAATTAAATTTGGATATAGATTGAATTAGATTAAGATAAGGATTTAAGGGATTATCAATCTATAAATAGGTCCCTGATAACTCTCTAATATAGAGTTATTTGGACTTAATTTTGATAGTAATTTAACTTAGTTCTTGTAGTAATGCATAAAAATTAGTAGGTTTTATTTAATTATTTTAGGTTAGTTAATTCTGGTGAGTCAATCTAATCTTAAGCGATTTTTTGATTAATTTAGTGTTAATATGATTAAGATAGGTTGTTATTGATTTATTTGTGCTTTTGTAAGTTTAATGAAGGAAGAGTTTTAATGAAGGAAGGAGAGCAATTTTGAGGTACAGACTTTCAGTGCACATTTTTTGGTATTTCAACTATAACTATATCTACAGAACTCCAAATTAGATGATTCTTAGACCATTGGAAAGCTAAGAGAAAAATCTACAACTTACATGTTGACACTTTTCCCAGTTCATCTTGGAAGGTGGTCAAAAATCTTATCGAAGTTGAAATACTGTGGTAGTTCTTGAGCAATTACGATTTCTGCTAATTAATTGGTCACGACCACGACTCACGTAGTCTGATGAGGAAACTTTATTGGAATTTACTTCTTTCTTCACCCAACTTGGCCTAACTTCAAAGCCTTACAAAAACAACCTTTTAGAAGACTTTTAGGACATAACGAAACACCAAATTGAAAGCTAAGAATCAAGCTGCAAAGTTATTAAAGTTGAAAAGAATTTGAAGGATTCAAGGAGATTTGGAAATAAAGATTACAATTTTTGAGTTGTTTTATCTTTTTTATTTTCTTATTTTCTTGGTTTTGTTTTTAATATTTAAACTTTATTTGATGATGATGTTTGACTTGATGAGGAACTAATTCATTTATCTAAGATTTTAATTGAACTCAATATGTAATATGATTTATTTATCTCTCTTTTACTTATATTTGATGGATTTAAGTTGTTTATTTTATTCTGTTATTAATGCTTTTAATTGCCTGATCACTAATTAGATTAAATTGGAAATCTAACAAAGAAAATTTAGATAGACCTTGAATAAAATAGCATATAATCGAATGCACATAGTTGATTAGGTGATTTGATTTGCATATAGATAGACATAAACCTATAAGCTATACGTAGCCAAGATTAGAGTATGAACTTAATGAATTTATCTTTAATTTAATTTGCATAGACATGTAATAAATTAATTAGGAGAGATATTTTCATGAGAAATTCGACAAAGACTTGTAAATAATTTAAGACTCTAGATTAGCAACTTAATTCATTAAACTAAGTTAAGAGAGAAAGATAATAATCAGATGAAATATTGAGGGACATCATAATCTTAGGTTCGATAATCATTAGAAGTTAATAAAATAATTTTACTGAGTAAATTTAGAGTAGTTTTAGTTTTAAAATTTTAATTTTTTTAATTCAAATATTAGTGTTTGGATCAAATAAATGTATGTAATTTTAGTAATTAATAGTAAGAATTAATTTAATTCCCTGTGAGATCGACACTCTACTCATTAATTCAAATATTAGTGTTTGGATAAAATAAATGTATGTAATTTTAGTAATTAATAGTAAGAATTAATTTAATTCCCTGTGAGATCGACACTCTACTCATTATTATAATATCTTTGCAATACGTATACTTGCGTTTGGTAAAAAATTGAACAACATTCCCTTACTTCATTTGTAAATACACACTTGAATATTTCTTTCAAGCTATATTCCATAACAAAAATAAAAAAAATAGAATTTCTTCTTATAACCTTTTAAAATTGATATTTTTGGATATTTAAGTTAACTTGGCAATTTTAAAGATAAAGTTTCAAGTTCCAATAGCCTTTTTGGTTTTTAAAGCATTCATTACTGTAAAATTGAGCCACATTTGCAATCCAGGATTGATTAAATGATGATAATTGAGTTTAATCAACTCAAATCGACCTTGAATCTCAATTGATATAACAATATAATCAAACTACGTAGCTCAGGTGGGGCTTGAATCTTGAGTTTCTTAATCGAGCCAAGTTCAAGTCCTGATTCAACTCAAAAATACCCCGAGCACGAAAATTTATATGAAAATTTCCCTACATGAAGAGGATAACAGAGTTAATTGAATTTCATTTGGCAAAATTACAGACCCAGTAGACAATTGAACATCTTTTCTACCAGGGACTGCAACGTCCTACACCTATCACTGATTAGATTGCATAACTGCCGTCCTAAGTTAGTTTACGGATCTCTACTTGGCACAATACCATAACTGATAGATCTAACTATTTTTTTACTTTTCACAAATTCACAGCTTGGGACGAATTTGAGACCTTGAATCACACCTGCATATAACATGTTACAATTTATTCTACAGTATGAACATAAACCATGGAGCTTTGTTTTGCTGCTTCTTAAACTTGTGTCTTATCCGGCGGCCGAGAGAGCTCCTTTTCAGCAAAATGGAGCAATCTCCTCAATCTCAAAACCATATCACAGTGAAAGGGCAGTGCAGTTCGCCGCTCCAAGTATCCTGGACTAACCGTCATCCATGACAGAGCATGAAGCTCCGCTGCTACAGACTCCAAAATCAAATGGTTATCAATTTCAAAATCTCTAGCTTCAGAGCTCAAAGTCCTTCCTGCCTGCTTTGCAATTCCTCTGCTTACTTTATCTTGGCTAACATTATTACCTCCACAATAATCAATGAGACTGACGGAAAGAACTGAAGGCCATTCATCTTTTGTGTAATTTCTAGAGTCTTTCCTCATAGAAGGTACGGCCTTTGAAACAACAAAACCGGTAGAAAGGGCGATGGCAGAGCCCTTGCTGTGTAGAAGATGAGCAAGCGGTGGTGATTCAGCGGTGAGACATATTGGGAGCTGAAGAGGTGTTGGAGGTAGGAAGCGCATGCTAGGTGATGGGATTAACATGTAAGAAGCGGATGTTGAACCCAGAGATTTTACAGGTGTGAACCCTTCTATGTAGCCTGATTGACCCATACACAATGAAATGATCTTAGTAAATATATATATATATACATATATACATATAACAAATATGCATAGCATATACATCTCATTTTCACTTTGCTTAGATGTAAAAGTGAAACAAAAGAAATGACTCCATATTATTGACCAGCTCGGAACTTGTGTTGACAGCTTTCCAGTCATGTAATCCTGATTCCTGCTGCAAAGTTCTAACTTCTCCAATGGCTATTTTTCTTCTAAATGGTTAGAATTTGAAAGCTAACTATAAAATGACTCAAAGGGCACGTAAACAGTACGTAGAACATTAGATTGAAGGATTTGTGTCAAACAATTGAAGTATTCAAGTTCATTGAGCTTAAACTCTTCTTGCTGTGAGTTTATTTGAGTTGTATTCTTGTATTCAAATCAGTTGCGATTTTAAGTTGTAAACTTGTGAGACTCGGTGAGGGAAACACTCCTTGGGATTATAACTTGGGTTTTGAGCTTGCGATAACTCACATTATAAAAAGTTCAAGGAGGCTGTTAACCCCACTGGCTTAGTAAAGTTGAGATTCAAATCCTTGGAAAGGCCTGTAAAAGTAGTATATGTTGGTCAATGCGACCAAACCACTATAAATCACTTCCCACCACTGCCCACTTGACAAGATCTCGCACTTTCAATAAAGAGTCAAATCATGCCCTTTGTAGAAGATGAAGACCAGATCCAGCACTATTCTAGTAAGTTGGTGTACCCAAATCTAGAACTAGAGGTCAATAGGCTCAGCAATATCTGGCGCCGGTCTACTTGACTTCATAATACCAGATCTGGCCTCCATGGAGACCTTGCTAATATTCTCCAAAATACTAGTTGGACTGGCAACAAGTGCATGATCAGATGGCAGCCCATCTCCCATTCACCACTTCACTCTAATTTCTCCCCTCTTTTTTATATCCCTCTCCCTTCATTCTTTCGCTCTTTTCATCTATCCTTCCAGCCCATTTCTTCTTTAGTTTTCCCATAAGTACTAGTTGTCAACAACAGAGTCAGTAGAATGCTGTCAGCTCTTGCATTCAGCCAATTTGGCCACAAAAATCCACATCATGTTTCTCATAATTAAAAATTGACACTTCAGCACCACATCAGCACACTTAATGATTTAGTATTAACAGACTCACTGATTTTATTAGCTTGCAAAATGCTTAATAATAAGACGACTTGAACTGATTAAAATTATTTGGGAGACTACTAAACATTTGACAATTGGACAGGTATCTCCCAAAGAATTTAACCAAAAACAACTTAATGAAGTCATGTTGTGCAAAAGATGACTTAATCAACTAAGCATCCAAGCTTTCAACTAGAGTACCATGTGTTAAATGGAAATAAAAACATTTAAAGCATCATTTAATATTATTAAAATGATAATTAATCAAAAGAGGGACTAATAACTCACCAGGAGACAGTGAATCTGCTTGGAACACTAGCTGTAAAGAATGGTCAACTGAAACTGAAACAAAACTGATACTCTGCACCCACTGAAGCAATCCCCTGGAGTTGTCAACTAATGTATGTCCACTCATAAGCTGTTTTCTTGCAGCAGGTTGTCCTAAACCACCTTTCATGAAGCCAGCTTTTGTGTGTGGGCTATACAAAGGACTAGGTGAGGAAGGCAGAGTTCTATCTTGAATCAAACTCATCTCCTGCTGCTGCAAAGAAGTTCCATTTGTGCTAGTAGGCATGCCATCAGGAACAGATCTGCGCAACTGTAGAGGCCATTTTTTCACCTCAGATCCACCCACTGAATAGATGGCTTTTTGCCACTCTAGTCACAGAGTAAAAGAAAACACATCATCAAGGCCAAGTAAACAGAAGTAAACAAAATGGTGAACTTTAGTATTATGCATCCTTTAAAAATGCTTGCAACTAATAAGCTAACAGATTATAGTAGCAAGAATAAAACAACATAGAAAGAGAATCATAGTTTATATTGAAGAATGTAGCATGTAACTGTTACAGATAGGCAAAACTGCAACAAGGCTATAAGCAGTAATTTTCTGACTAAGAGAAAAATAAAAAATAAACTGTTACAGAATGAACAAAGTGATATACCTAGGTATTCAAGCTCATAGAAATTTCCAATGCGGGTAATCACAAAGTCTCTAGGCTTGACAACACCAGTATCAGGAGAAGCACATGTCTGAAGTATTTGACAGCCTTGCTGCAGAACTTGTACAAAAAGGCATTGTAGACCTTTTGTGTCCTGTCTACTGCTAATTCCCCCAAATGGGAATATGTCGCAGTCAAGCAATTCCCCCCTTGCATCAGTCCAGATGCATACCAGCCACCGCCAATCTTCTGTCCATCCATAGCAGCAATGTAAGCTTGGAGTCTTGTGATTACCACAACTAACACCATCAGACTCCGATCCATCCAGCTGAGAGCCTGAGCCAGGATCAATACTTCCTGCTGAATTTGCAGTCTGCATGAAGGCTCCACTACTTTCATCTGATACTGTCTTTGAAGTTTCAGAGGTTGCATTACCAAAAGCTGTCGGTGAAATTCCATGCTCCACAGAACCAGACTCTGCAAGAATAAAAAGTGGTTCAAACATGTAGCAAACTTCATCTTGATAGAAGAAATCCCCATTTCTGTTTGGATCACAACTTAACCCTCCTGCTCTTGACATTTGCCATGAATTGTCCCAAGCACCACCCCTCAAGCTGGAATCAATTTCACCCTCTCTAGGAAGAGAAGACCCTGGGATTCGAGAACCAACACAATCCTTCCACATTCCTGGAATAGACGTCATTGGAGTCAAGACAGAATGAGGTCTACTAGATAATGATGATGACAGGCCTACATCATTCGTGGATCCTCGTGAAATTCGCCGAGCTTTGTTGTATATAGTGAAAGCTGTCTCCTTCAGAATGACAAGTTCATTGAAAGGTGGGCTTGTAACCCTAAAAATGGCATCAACTGTCACAATCTGTAGTACCAATTTAGGAACACTAAAGCCTGAAACTACTGGAATATTTGATATCGATGCTTCATCTGCTGCTGCTGAGCTGCTTAATGCCTTCCCCACCTGACTGTGCAGCACAGATCTCCTTTCTCTATCTGAGGGCAGAATAATTGATCCAATAGCAATAGAAGATTCGACAACTGTTTTTAGGACTGCGGTAGGTTCGGGGAAGGGGCACACCACATATATTACCTAAATACAAGAAACCAACACAATAGGTATCACAAAATAGAGTGGCCGTAAGCAATAATCAAGCAAGTTTATGAGACGAAAGTCAGATAGTGGACTGTTTAAAACACTTAAGGTAAGCAACATAGAACTCTGCTTAAGGGTTGATTTCATATTTAATTAAACAAGTAGTCTTAATTTATAAATTACAAAGTAAGATAATAATCGTATATAATGTCAATTCCTCAAAAATACAGCTCTCTCTGTCTAAAATATTGGTCCCACTTAGCATTGTTTGGATGTCCCAATGTGTTAATCCCACTAAATAGAGCAGATAAACTTTTATGTTGAAATTTCTATTATATCCCTAAATTCATAACAAGCTACTCCTAGCCAAAAAAAATCATTGCAGTCAACATATTTTTTAAATTTGGTGCTTTTCAAACATGAGTCAACAAACAGAGACGGAAAGTGCATTCTAAATCCTCCCACCAACTTATAGTAACTGGGTAAACTATTTCAACATAATTGAATGCCATGAAAATGTTTGTAAAAGGGGAAAAAGAAGTTGATAACAGGAAAATACATTCACAATGCATGCACTGTCAAGTAAAGGACAACCAAGCTATGGTCTACTTTAGACAGGAATATATTAGTTGGGAACCAACCATGCTCTAAATAACAAGAAATAACAACAAAATTCAGAGAAAACTTTCCAATTGCAGCATCTAATATTGAAGAAGAAACAACATTCCTATCTCAGGAACAAAATCATGCACTCCATAAAGAAGGGCACATATTGATTGTAAATGGATCTTAACAGTCAGTAAAATATAAACCAAAACAGAGCACAAAAACATTATACAAGGTAATTGAAATTTACACTTCAGTCTAAAATAATGAATTTCAAACATTCGTTTTTTATAATCAATAAATCAATGGAAGGAAATGAGCTGACTTTTCTTTATCCCTTTTTGTTGAAGGGAATATGGTCCAGCCATCGGCAAACAAGTAACATGTACAGAGAACCATTTAAGTAAAAGACATACATGGAACATTCCACTTACCATGCAAGGGCCGCTTATTCCTTCCTTTTGGTTTGCAGACAAACATTGGCCAAGTTTCAATGCTTTAAGTGCCTTAGAAAGAGACTTGAGATAGCAAGCCAGGTCCCAACCATTTGACAGAGAAAGAAAATAATCACTTATTGATCCTAGGAGAGATGCATTACTGCTTTCTATCTTCATTGATTGGGGGCAATCCAGTAGGACAAAGCCAGAAGAAGAGCATTTCCCTGAGTCTATCTCCATCTGGTTTCCCAAACTCTGAGGTGAGTGGGTTCCCAGTTTGCATGTCTCATATACTGAGGAAAAATATACAGTCAGACAAACAATCAAATAGAACACAAAAGGTCAAAGTTTGAATTTAGTTCTTTTACTATTTCAATTCGGCAATTTGAGTCCCTCTACTTTAATTTTAATGAATTTTGTCCTTACAATTTTATTAAAGGTAGATTTAAAGACAATTGACAATTCACCATAAATTTGGATGACATAGCATTTTGGTAATGACATGGCATGATGAGGTGGATTAATTTTTTGCCCATGTGGCAAATATCAGCCCAAAAAACTTATACTTTAATTGAATAATAATTAATATTTCTTAGATTGTAAAAATAATAATTTTTAAGAATATTTTTATTAAAAATAAAGGTTTTTTGTGCTAATGTGTGGCACATGGCTAAAAATATTCCGGTTGGCATGCCACATCATCAAGAAAAGGCCATGTAGACAAAGTTAATGGCAGAATTTCAACACCATTATCAGTTGTCCTTAAATCAACTTTTAATAAATGTATAAAGATTAAATTCATTAAAATTGAGGTAGGGTCAGAAACCGCTGAATTGAAACAGTAAAGAGACCAAATTCAGACTTTGACCAACACAAAAGGTATTAGCTTTTAATTCAAAAATACAAAATGCTAACTAGATGGGAAACAAAAGGTATTAGCAGTCAGCATCAATGTGTTCACTAGAGCTAAATTGATGGAAGTCACAAGCAAGTCATAGGGCTTCTGCCCTTCACCATCACGACAAACCCGCATTTTGGGTGAAACCACAAGCTGTAAGTTCTAAAATTAATAACACTTCAGAAGAAGAGCCGAAAATGATGGCATCCTTGGTAAAAGCTAATTCTATTGAGATCATGGATAGGTCTCTGAATACTCAATTCCCTTAAAGACAAAAGGATCAAATTATCCTAAGTATCATAATAACACTCTTCTGGTATCAACACAACTCCAAAACCATTCATTTCTTCCAATTAAGAATCATGCTGTTAGCTGTTTATACTTCCCCACATAATCCATGTCAGGTTGACAAACCCATACTGAAAGAAACATAAATTTCTTTCCCTCTAGGCATGCATAAAAGCACAAAACTATGGCTATTTTGAACTATGTAGCAATAGCCAGAATATTAAGTTCAGAAAAAAAATTCAACCTCAAGAAAATAATAATGCAACAAAATCCCATACTCACCAGTTCCTAGTTGTTGGAAAAAATCAGCAGCAGCAGAAGTGAGGGGATCAATATCTGGGCATATAACAGAATAAATTATCTGCAGTAAATTTTTTAGAGCCAAAAGTTCAGATTAGTAACAGAAAGCAATTTCTGAAATCACATCAACTGAGAGGCTAAATGTGATCTTCAATTTTGTCACAGCAAGCCATGTCAGGAATCTTACAGGTTTTGGTAGAGCATATGGCTCAAGAGGAGCCTTTTCCCAAAGCTGCAAAGAGTTTGCTGAAGTTTTAAGCCAATCATCCTGGTACCTGTAATCATTTGCACTCATTTGTTCGTATTTCATAATTTATAGAGCTAACCGCAAAGACTGACTAGTGTGTCAACTTCATTTAATTATAATAAGGCTTACTTTGGTTAACTGCATTTAAGTTCACATGTGATTAACCGTTCAACTTACCAATTGCAAGCCATGTCATGCTGTACATGTAATGTATAAGTTAGATGTCTCAACAAATTCAACTGACCTACCCAAATCTTAATTGATCTCTTATTAATTACATGTCTACACTGTTTATTTCCCTTTCGAAACCTCATTGTATCAACTTAATAGATTGTAAGAGGATTCAAGAGTAGTAGATACTCCACAACTTTCTCTTTCCTGCTTTGTAAATACAGTTTCATCCAACCACCAGATAGCAAACTTAGCAACTGTCTATAAACTAAATATCCTGCAGCCTTTGTATATGGGACTAACACTAAGTGCAGATTACATGCAGTCTGAGTCAAAGAGTGACAATCTCAGCCTAAAATCAAACAATCCAAGGAAAAAGCAAAATCCATATAGGGAAGAGATTATCCACAGTCAATTATAATGTTATTGTCGTTGTTTAAAACCCTAATAAATCTCAACTGAATCTATTTGGCTTAGGGAGAAAGAACACGACTTAGCTATTATGCTCAAGTATTACCATTTCAAAAACTTGATGGTGGCACTGGCATCAAACAAGTTCATAAATAAGCTAAAATATTAAACCAAATCCAACCTCTATTTCCAGGATTGGCCCAATATCATACCTCCTACCCTAGGTTATTCAAAACTCAAAGGCAAATTAGGAAAGAACAGATGCATGTTAGTTCTGGCAAACAATGTATCCTTTATTTCTCTTTTTTTTTTTTTTTTTTGGCTGGTGGGGTGGGGGGGGGGGGGGGGGGGGGGGGGGTTTGGCCACGGTGGGGGGGAGACCATGACACCGTGAGTTAATACCAACAGATTATATTTTCCTTTTTGTCGTGATACACCCTTCTTCCTTACCCTCCAAGTTCTACAACGTCTTTGCAAACTAAAATATGAACCTACCAGAGTCATCTAAGACTCATTACCATTTCCATGCTAATAGCAATGCAAGAGACTGCTTGAATTGTTAGTAAACATAATGCTAACATTAAAAAGCTAAGATACAGAAAAAACAATGGTTAAACTTAATTGACTCATTATGATTGTTGAGAATTTCTCAGCACAATAAACCATTTCAAAGGAATTTAAATTCTACAGCATAAGAGCCTCCTTAGATATGAATCCCATTCATACAAATAGTTCAACCATCCAAATGAATTTGTATCAGTATTGATCATCATGCTCTTTGTAGAATAAACTTATCTTTGGGGTTCTACTCATCATCTTCAGCTGTAAGCCAAACAAATTCTCCAATATGAAGCCGGAGGCACTTTCACCAAAGGGCCTCATACAGGTAATTTTCTTTCCCAAAATTAAATATTTTTGTTAGGCCATTTGATATTGACTTAAGCAAACTTGGGATTTAAAATCTCATATCTTGATGTTAAAGTTATATTGGTTACCAATGGAGGACACTTACCCAACAAGTATTGCAGGTGATGGGAGAACAAAAAGTGTTGGTCTTAGCCGGGTGCACTGTTGTTGCTCTGACTCAGAACCAGAGATTTCTTGGTTCACTCTCCTTTGGCTGGTCTCATCAACTTTACCTCCATCCAATGCACCAGTCACTGAATAAATTAAAAAACCCCTTCAGTATGTCAAATTTCTTCAAAAGTCTCACAAATATGTTGTATTAGAATGTAAACATACCTTTAAGGACAGATGACCCACCAACAGAAGTTTGAGATGGACTCGTTGCTTCTCCCACAGAGTGAGTTACAGTACTTGAAGAATCTCGGCACTCGTTTATATTGGACTCAGCAGATGATCCATCAGCAGAGGCTCCAACATCACCTGATTGACCACGGCCTTTGCACCAGTCAGTGACAGACAAAGGACCATCCAAATTGCCAAATGCAGATTTTAGGGCTGATTTGATGTCAGAGTGCAGCAAACTGATTACAGAAGAAGCTTGAATCTGAAAGAAAATATTCTCTGCATAAGAATCATTATATAATAAAATGTCAAAGTTTTCTGGTCCATTAAATCCTCACACACATGGTCAGATAGTGAAAAGTAAAAGATTTCGATCTTATTGGACATGACAACTATCAGCTACACCACAGGAATTTACTCCTATGTATAGTATCCATAGATATTAGTGCAATTACAAATCTGGATGCTGAAGAAAAGCTCACATTAGCAGAAATTGGATCTACTAACTCCACACCAGCAATGTCCAGGGAATGGCAAGAAGCCAAAGTCCCTCCACAACCTGCATGGACCATGGAAGGCCCACAACAAAATCCTCGCCTCCAATGCTCTTGTAATGCAAGCCAACTGTAAGGACCATCACCACAATCTGCATCCAGTACCAAATCAACAAAGGAAGTAGCTTGCTGGACCAGTAACACAATGCCATCCAGAAGCTCCTGAAGCGGTTGCCTTTGCCCATAAGAGAGGATACTATCCTCATTAAATGAATTATGGGTTAAGGATGAGCTGGCTTCAATACTCGGTGAAGCAGCAGACTTTGAAACTTTTGAAACTCCAACAGTGCGCCATACACCAACAGGAGCATTAAGGTGCCCATCTAGCATTCCTCCATCAATATCACCGGCAATTCTGACAGGTATAGATTCTTTCTTCTTCACCTCATACCTGCTAGATACATTGTCTGTCATGCTACTAGGGTCACCAGGAAGCTGGTTTAAAACAGAACTTCCTGCAGCCCTACTCAAGCTAATACTTGCAAGGCTCGTGGGAGATAAAGGTATGTGTCGCATCCTCAACATGGAAGCTTGGAACAAAGCACATTCCACATCAGTTGCAAGCACAGTCTTCATAGATAAAAGGATATGCTCTTTGCCAAATATGCCCTGTGTCATTTTCCTGTCAGCAGATTTAACTGCATTCATTGAATTAAAATTAGTAAAGTGAGATGTTCCTGAAACCTCATTCGTAGCACTGCTATCATTATGCGTGAGCAATTTCCCATCATATCTCTCTTTCCTGGTCTCCACAGGAGTGTAATATTTCTTCAGTTGGTACATGGCACTCAAATCATGCCCTCCAGGGTAGGCTTTCAGATTCATAGGCATGCCAGTCTTCTCATCTAACCCATCAAAGCAAGGAGAAGAGGGCGGTGTTGCACCATATATGTAATTGTTTGGGCTTGAATTAGAACTCTCTGCTTTATGAGACTTTGGGAGATATGGTTTTTTGAAAATTGATGACGAATCACTTGCAGGAGTTTCTACAGCTCCATATTCTGTTGCAAATGTCATCAGTGCTTCAGCTTTCATTAAATGATCAAACTCACCAGTAGAAGAAGCTAAAGTGTGGTTCAATGGACCAGGTGTGACAGCACTGCTTGTAACCTCTTGACTTTTGCTCAAACACTCCTCTATGGCCACTGGAGGATGTGGAGTAAAGCTATGAAAGGAAGGAAGACCTACAGGCAAAAGCATCTGATCTGGAACATCCATTACCCCAGCTGGACTGCTTCCTGCATCTCCACAATCTGGAGCAGCAAACATAATTGCTGACGATTCAGCAGTTCCTGGGGGCTTCACAAAAGAAAGACCATGATGAGATCAATTAAAGCTTATCATGTCAAGAAAAAAAGATGTTAACGAAAAGACTCAATGCAGGCTAGCACCAGCTGTAACTTCAAATAACAAGATAAAAAAGAAGTGGTTAAGAAAAGAAATACATTCACAAAGTTTACTTGAAATGAACTTTTCACACTATTCACTTGACATTCACAGCTTGAACCAAATCGCTCAACAAATGTATATGAACTCCAAATATAAAACATTTCAGAATTTCCCTTCTCTATGTCAAGAATTTAAGCTGAAAATGGTACAAATATATAATAAAATGCAGTCTTTCATGATAGAATCTATAAAAATATAAGAATTACCTCCCCAAATGGAAGTACATCATTTTCAAAGAAGTCACCAAAATCTCCAAATTCAGAAAGAAGAGATTGGATATCCATGACAATTCCTCTGTCATCATCATCCCAATCCCAATTAGATCCAATTTGATCATTTCCAACGCCTGTAATGGCTGAATGGTTAACTTCCATGGAACCAATATTAGACTTGTATGCATCTTGAGAAGAAGCATTCGTAACTGTAATTGCTCGACCATATGACTCTGTAATCCCAATTCGAGGACGCTTGGAACCCTACAGAGAAATTTGCACTAGCTATTTCAATGAACCCACAATTATATTAATTTGAAAAAAGTAGAGTTAAGGAAAATGTTACTGACTCTGATTCAAAGAGTCAAAATAGTTTCACATTCAAATGACATACAGGAGTCTATGTTATTTCCTAAGTAAATGCTCAAAATGTGTGAGGAAAAGGAGCCCATTGCAGTCCAACCATACAAGCAGTGAAAAAGAGATGAAGACATTACCATTCAGGAGAAAAACTAAACCCTACTTTCTAGGCTTCAAGCATGTTGTAATTATAGTCACAATCAAGTCAGATGAACATTTCAGGAATTTCAACCCAAACTAATTGGAAAGCAGACGGCCAAAAGAGGAGCAGTTATGGCTTTTACTAAACAGACACCATTTACAATTCGAAAAATAAACAAAATAGTCAATTCCAGACCAAGCAACTTAAACAAAGCACATACAACCCTAAGTGTTCAAAAAATGAAGGCACGAACATTTACATGTTTCTGTGTTCCTCTATTTTCTGAGTTGAAAAAGTAAATAATAATACAAGAACATGCAAACATAGCACTTCTTTGGGAGGATATTATGCTTGCATGGATGATACCCATCTCCCATTTAAAATTGACACAAGTGTTTGCATTCATCAACAACACATAAAATTTAAGACAAAAGTAACTAGACAAAGTAGATAAAAGAGCACCATTTTTAGGCAATCAATCTCCATCTGATCATTAGAAGATAAGCCAGACTGTCTACATGATGAATCTGCATCTGCCTCAAGGTCACGAGCTCCTGTGGTCACACTATCACTGGAACTACTGCTTATGGAACTTAAGCTGCTATTATTACTATTGCTGCTGCTGTTATAACCGTGCTGCGTGTGTATTCCACTGAATTCAACCCAAGATCTTTCCATGGAATCTATATTGCCATCACTGCAAAATTAATAATAGGATAAAAGGGAGAAATGAAGATTCAGGGGACTAAATCTGGATGCTATAATAGTTACATGTTCATGATTTGGTTCACATGTTAGTCATCGTGGATAATGATTCACCTTAACACTAAAATAGTCAGGTCTAAATGTTTGTGAAGAATGCATTTTAGACAGGCATGCCTGCTAGTCCCTTCAAGGAGACCATAGGGAAAAAATGCAGAATCCACTGCATTCATCTATCATATTGCAAGGAAAATTGAAAATAACCAGAGAATTTACAAGATGCATCCATACAGACAGTCATGTAGAATTAAAATTTTTGTTTTTCAATTGAGTGATATTTAAAAAGGGATAGATCACTCACAATTGTGAGGGTGGCCCTATTTCCATGCACTTTTTCATCTCCCACAAAAACAAGTCGCATTTCCTCACTTGTAAGTCCTGCCTACCTATTCAAATAATAACTGACATTGGCATCAAGCAGTCATACTGCACATGGAGATAGGTGCACCCTGATTGTGATTTTGCCTCCTAAAATAGGAAGCTTCTGGTTGTTTCTTCTATTTGTTCCATTATGCTAGCTTGTTTGTGGCTTACATTTGTGTGTTCTTGAAATTCATATTCAATTTTGCTAAAGCGGATATTAAGGTACTTCTGTGCTTCTATAATTTTCTACATTTAGAATGGTCATTCCATTGATTTTTTTTTTTTTTTAAAGTCATTTCATGGGTTGTTTGCAAGGCTTGTTTGCTTGGTTGTGAATTCATTGGCGCACAGTTCTAATAGTTAAATACTTAAATGAACACCACAAGAAGGAAATGCATGAAAATTGATAAATAAATAAATAAGAGAATAAGAGGGCAGCAAGGAGAGAGAGAGATCACTAACCAATGCCTAAGTAAAGATGAAGCAGCCAACGAAGGTCCTATCCAATTTTGTAACCAGAATCTGCAAGATCCCATATTCAGACTCAGCAGATAAAAACAGAAAATGGAGCTACAATTTGATTAAGATCAACCAAAATCTCAGCATGAACCTAGAACTACAACAGCATCAGTAACAATTATCTATAGCAAGGATCACTCAACTAGTTGGCTATTACCTAAACAAAACCAGATTAAAGCTTCAGCATGTATGTCACACAAATAATTTTAAGAGATATGAAGAGGAAGCAAAATAGAGGGCATAGTAGTACATCAGTTTCATTAGTTCATCTTTACAAAGATCCAAATTCTTAAAGGATGCTATGCTTTATATTTGACACAAATACTAGGTACCAACTTCTTGAACAAATTGACTTGCCAGTTTTCAATCTAGATCACTGCTAACAAATAAATTTAGGCAGCAAGAAAATACCATGGAATTCAAACATACCTTCTCAAAGAGGATCTCGCAAAGGATGTTTGCAAGACCGGGACAAGCACAGCCTCAGATGGATAGATAAATGTTTTCTCAAGTACAGATAAGAGATCAAGTGATCCCTTCTGATCATCTCTTCCTGCTGCAGAAGCTTCAGTAGAATGATGCTTGGGTAAATTCCTGATATTGGCGTTTGAGTTTAATGCCTTGTCACTTCCAGATTTTGAGCAACCAAGAGTAACTTTAACATAGCAGTTTTGGCCCCTCAATTGGCAACCAGAACCTTGAGAAGTATGATACGGTAGACCTATAAAAGCATTAGAGGTCCTAATTTTGCCAGAGCCACTGAAAAAGGAAAAATTTAATAGCAGAAAGAAAATATCAGTCCAAGCGCTGTCAGCATGGGGAATGAGTAAGTTATATATAAACAAAAGAGGAGACAAATAGTGAAAATAATATAAAATTAATAAATCAAAAAAGAAGTCCACCTGAAATAGACTTGCTTGACAAGATCATTTGGACTACATCCTGTGAGCCTACCACGCATTCCATGGGGGGAAATTATCACTGTAAAATAACATCAAACAAAAACACAATTAGAAGGTTCTAGAACTTGTGAGCCAACCTTGATATCTTGTAGGATATGTTGGTTAAGATTCTGTCTTTATGCACAAACCAGGAAGCAGGTAACTGGAATTTTTGGAAGAATGCTCTAGAACTTTTTCTATGTCACTAGTTGAAAGTGCTCGGATATGCCTGAAAAGAGAATTAAATAGGTATCAAAAGTATTGTATTCCAGGAGAAATCATAAAGCAACCCAATGCAAACTGCTTAAAAAAATAAGATGCTAGGCTTCACGAACTTCGAGGATATTATGGTATGTACAAAAATTGATTCTTGTGTAGCAGCAAAGATGAACTCAACTGTAGGCTGTGCTCTCCTGCAAAACAATAATAAATATTATTCCAAAAGGGGAAAACATAGCCAGAATGTTTCAGCAAAATACAAGTAGGATAGTAGGATAGTTTGCCCTAATACCAATTGATGTAGCCAGAAGGTTTAGGGCAATTAGAACTCAACAATTAGAACTTGAATAAGGTTGAATGTGTTTGAAACAATAGAAAGATAATTGGGTTTTAAAGAAACCTCTCGAATAAAAATTCAAAATAAACAAAGATAATAATAATAATAATAAGTCCTTGCCTATTTATACTTGTTAAAATAAACCCTAACCAAATAGTAATACTAATCCTAAATAAAGACTTAAAGTACTAAAATCCTAATAAAGATCAAAAAAGAATTCCAAACTAAATAGAATAAAGATAATAAAATCCTAAACCAACTAAAATACTAAATAAAATAAAATTCTAGATGCACCTACATCAATTCATCTTTCTAAAGACCCTTTCCCTCTCTTGGTTTTTATTAGTCACAGCCCCTTTTTCCTCTCTTTGGTGGGGGCAATATTCCTAAGCATGGTGCTGCATTAATAAGAACAGCCCTAGGCAAAGGAGGCATTCTAGGTCATGGTAGAGGCCAAGCAAACATACTAGGCCTCAAGGACAATGGAGTTAGAGATGGAACTGTTAGCTTTTAACCAAATTGGGGTGGTGGCACTAGAAATTGATCAGCAGCATCAGTCTAAAGGCTGATGGTGATGCCACAAACACCAAGGCAATCCATACTAAGCAAAAGATGGCACTAGAAATTATTATTTTTTGCCAAAAACATATGGCCAAAAATAACTGTTCAAATCTTGGTGCATGTTAGATAAGGTATCTGATGTGGCAACTTATGTGGTCATTTTAACATTAATATAAAAAGATATTTTTTTCAATAAAAATTGGCCAACAATAACCATTCAAATATTGACGCACGGCAGATGAGGTATCTGATGTGGCAACTTATGCAGTTACTTAAACATTTGCTTAACAGCACACTTACCAAGAGCTTGGCTGTTTGCAATCAAATGTTGCGGCATGTGGTTGTTTAAATTAAAAGTTTAAGGAGATTTTTGGTCAAAGACTTAAAATTTAGGGGACAGTTCATGTAATTTTGCTAAACTTAATTGTAGTAATAAAGGTTAACAATTACTTAAAAAAAAAACTAAAAATCATATTAATATATAATACCAAGAGCTGAGTTTAACAATAACACGAGGTACGAGGTACCAACTCAGGTGGACAAATTCAAAAAGGGTCTAGTTCACAGGTGCTTTTATAGGTAATTATTAAAATTAATTAAAATACTATTTCAAGAAATGGCTTTTCATTTAATGCACTATTCTCACCAACTTCAAGAAAAGACAACACAAGTTATGAAATTCTTTCTATAAATATCACCTTGATGAGTGCCTTCCCGTTCAAAAAAATCCAATTAAATAATAAAAATTTACATAGAAACAAGAGTAAATGTCTTCTTTCTTATAAATTAGGATATGGGTCCTACATATTTTTAAACTTCATGTAAACTTCTTCTTGAACAATTTTTACTCTTCTAAAATACTATACGTATAGTGCTCCAACCTCTTCTCCCTCCTATATCTTCAGATAAAAACACTTGAAACTCTAACTTTTTACCTCCTGTAAAATTTGTTTATTTTCATCTGTGTAGTGGGAATGTAGAGGACTAGTGCAAAGATTAAAGGATAACAACATTTAAAGGATCCAACAAAAGGAAAGATTGAATAAATTGATAATTTCAAACAAACAATAAAGATCATAATGGAGTTTCTTTTATCAAATAGGATCACAAAACCAAACTCCTTAGAATTTTGTGTTAATGCATAACGTCCCAAATCTCTATCAGCATAAGGAGTTCTATTCAAGGTCCTATCTATGTAAAGGGAACATCTTCCCAATAATTTGTATTCCAATTTTAGCACCACGTTCTCCAATCTATAGACCTTCAACTTATGAAAAGATACTTCCTCCAATATGGTATAATTATAGCAGAGTGTGTTTACTGTTACATAAATTCACCATCTGTAAATCTTTCAAAAGGAGAAAAAAAATAATGCCAAGCAGAAAATAAAGGCCCTCACAATACAGAACATAAATCTTTTCAAATTATAAAGTCTGGCTCAGGACTTAAGAAGGGGAACAAAATTGTAAAATCACATAGAATGAACACAAGAATGCACTCACCATATGTTGCAAAAAGCATGTATCAAGGAATTAGTAGAAACTGAAATATAAATAAGTATGCATAAAACCCTGGTCTTCACAAGCAACACAACAAAGCCACACAGGATAACAAAGTAAACAACATCACAAAATTCCCTTTGACTTTTGCATGTTTGCTTTAAGAAAAACAGATGAAACATAAGTAGTGCTGGCATAGACAAATCATTGAGGCAGAATGCTTTAAAATGAAATTAAACATTTCAAATTGCAACAGATTCTGATCTTAGCAATAATGAAACTAGCATAGCAAGTGTCAATCAAAGATAAGCATTAAACAATTTCTCTTTTTATGCGTTAACAGAGTTGCAATAATCATGGTCTCTACTGCCATCAATATCTACTTGTAAAAATTAAACTACTATCAATCAACAGAAAGGTAGATACCTGAAACATTCTTCAATTTGAGGAGGATGATACTTTGAAAATACATCACCGAATCTCATGTAGGAGAATCCATGAAGTGCCCTATAAATTTAAATATATCCAAGGTCAAGACATATCCAATATAACATTACTGCTTATGGCGTAGGAAATGGATGAAAAGAAACCTTTCTATGCGATTCCTTAAAGCCTGAGAAAGGGCAGCAGCAACCTCTTCTGAGTCACCAGGAGCCAACCAAAGTCCAGAAGCAACAACTTCAACAAAATAAAGAAATAAATAAAATAGTGCTATTCACACAGTCATACAGCATAAACATAAATGCCATGTAGAAAACAAATGAAAGTTAGTATAGAAAGCAGACTAGCTGCTCATAATCTACAAGTCCCTAATAGACAACTATATATATGCGTTCAAGTGTGCAAACACATAAAACAAAAAAAAAAAGGTCAATGAATATGAGATACCTCTTAACCTGGACACTGCAGATTGAGCTGATTCCAGGACAGATACATGACATCCCGGGATGAAAAGCCACAGCTTAATTTTCTCATCTATAAAGCAATTAGGTCATAAAGGACCATTGGATATAGTACATTAGTATAGTGTATTTTTTTCCTTCAAAGTTAAATCACAAAGAAGTTTTTCGTCAAAAGTTTGGACCCTAACCTGGATTATGCAGACCTTGAGATGGATCCCAAGGCCCAACAAAGGAATTGGTCCATGTACTGAGGAATCCTTCCTTCTGCAGCTGCAGGTGGGATGAGAGAACTAGCAACGTAGCAGCATCTTTCTGCTCTGCTTTTATGCTATGCAGCCTCAAAAACAAATTATAAATTTCTGATTATTTACATTCTGTAACTCTAAATACAGAATTATCATTTAAACTTCTTAAATGCTCCAAGCATACTGTAGAAAGATAAGAATAAAAAGATGCCTTGGGTTCTAACCTTTTGTCTGGCAAGGAGTTTAAATCAGATTCAACTGGTAGAAACTGGAACCATGATATTTGATTGAGACCTCCCTGTAGAAATGGTCCATGTTATAAAATTAACTTAAGCTCTAGGCACTTGAATTCAAAAAAGTTGGTAACTACCAAATTTAGAACCACTTGACATGTATGCTTACAAAGTAAGGCCAAATGAGCAGAACAATTCAATCCATGTTAAATGAAATATATCAGTCATGAAAATAGAATTAGTGGACAGGTTCCCATTCTCATCAGAAAAGTTGCATGGCACTCTGAGTGCACAAAATTAAACAAATAAAAATAAAAATTGTGCGATCAAATGAATATACTGTTTAGTTTATAAGCACCGCAGACAGAAAGCATGCCATCAAGAGCCACTCAACCCAAAAACTGAGCTGTTATGTGAGGGTATGAAAATATTTTTCACTAACAAGCATGGCAAAAGCCCAATGGAGAAAGCACGGCCAAAGTATAGGTCTACCAATAGCTGGGGTCGAATTTAATACTTCAACAGAAAAAAGGTAGCCCAAATTCAAACTTTGGACTATATTGTCAAAGAGACTCTAAAACTATGTTAAACATCCAACCTAAAACAAATTGACAATAGGAAGATAGAGTAACTTTAATACAAGACACTGTCCAAAGACTCAAACAAACAAACAGCATATCAAATAGGTAATAAGCCATGTTGGCTCTGATACCTTGTCAAGAACAACTCGAGCGGAAAGCTTAAGCTGTTATGTAAGGGTCCAAAGACAAAGCAGACAAAGACAGAGTATATAGAAGGTCTAATCCCTAAAATCTAATGCAAATAGATTCTAAACAAGACAACTGAAAGAAAGTTCAAGGCTGAACCATGTTGGACGAAGCGAGAAAAATACATCCTCTGACATAAAAATTCCCTTATTTCACCAACAACTAAATTAAATAGCATTTTGAACAAAAGAAAATTAAATAGCACTTAAGAAACCCTAATTCTTTAAAGAACCAAGAAAAGAAAAAGCAGAAGCAAAGGCTATGATAATAAGCAGCAGATTAGAAATTACGCAAAGAAACAAAAATATTGAAATAACAGAGTTTGGTAAAGATAGAAGCGACATACGATTCTAAAAACATTTGTCCACATGACTGGATGATATCTGCGAAGAAGCTCTCTCTCTCTCTCCTGCTGTTGTTCTTCACTTCGACTGCGCAAAAGCGTTCATTGCTAGCTTAATAAATCAACCGCCCCACAATTGATTTTGAGTTTCTTGTCATTTTGCAGTTGAAGACCGGAGACCAAGGGAATAAGCGATCACCGCTTTTAGGGTTTGATGATTAGGCTTTCACCCCTCCTCCCTCTCTCTCTCTGCGTCAACTTTCAACTGAACCCAACTCTCTCAAGGAAAATCTTTAAAAAGAAAATTAGCAAATTATTTAGAAAGAAGGGACTCGAAAACTAGTGCAAGACTTTGGTTAGAGGGAAAGGACAGGTGGAAGAAAATCAACGAGACGCAAACGAAATGGAAGATGGCAACGGAAAAACCCAATCCATGCTACTATTCGAGTCCGCTCGGATACGTGTTACTATTTTCGCCATGTTGTAATATTAAAATTTAAATAATTCGAACTGAATGCACAAGAATATTTTATTTTATTAATATGAAACAGAAAATAATCCTTCTTGCAATTTTAAATTAAATGTTCTACTTTACTATTTTATTTTAGAACACTTTAAAATCAAAACAAAAAATATTTTTTCAATATTACCCTTGATAGAAAACATGTCATGGTGCAAGTTTTGTCCCTAATTGATTTTAGGGTATGTAAATCAAGCAAGCATGCTCCTATGATGTCTTAGGTAGTGCTTACTTGAACACTACTCCATGGATGGACACATTCTCAATATGTTCATGCATAATGTTTGACCTCTTAATTGGTAGGGAGTAAGTACTAGTCATGTGATCGAAGTTGACACATGTCTACTTTTATCAAGGTTAGTTTACTTGGACCCAAAATTCCTAGACTTGTTTACTCAAGACTCCATTATTTGGACTCAACTCTCCTTGTCGGTTTGATCTCATAGCTATTGCATCACAACCGATGCAAGCAAGACCATTACTATCGTCTCTACTTACCACCATGCTTGCCTAGTGACAACAAATGACATTCGTTTGGGCATCTACAAGTGGGACAACACCACCATCCTTGTGATCCATGAACAGAAATTCCCAAAACAAGCAAAGGATATACGTTGATCATACAAAGTAAGCCCACAATGTGGTGAACCATGACACTTTATATATATGTGGTATTGTAAGGGAATTACATTTTGCCTTTGCAAATTTGTCACATGTATCCCATTTCGAAGACCAAGTCTGTTAACACATTATTTAGTACTCGAGGCTCTAATTTGACATGTTCAAATTAGAATTCAATTTATTTTGCGAATAATCACATTAATATAGAACTTCATAATTCTTATGTACATGTAGCCCTTTTCAATCATAAGGTTAAGCCAAAATTTCTACATTCAAACTAGGAGTTTAACTCTAAATCAATTATGCGTTTCCATCATTATTGGCATCATCATAATACACATATTTCCAAGAAGTGTAGACACCAAGGGTAATGATATTTCCGCCTCACTATCATGGCAAGTCTCAAGGATACCTGTCTCAAGAGTTAGTGGTATTTCCGCTACACTAATTAGGCAACATAGAAGGCATCATAAGAAATGTCAACAATAAACACTATTCACTTTACTCACATTAACATCACTTGCATAAGTTTCACTACTCAAAATCATAAAAGCATATAGTCTTAACTACCATGCCACTTAACACAGCCATTCAAGGCTCTCAACATAACAAATACAACACCTCTTTTGGTTTAACACGTTAGATTTCTCACAATCATTAACATAAGTCTTCCATGCAATACATTTGATAACATAGACAGTACCATGACAAATTCATTTCATAGACAATACTCATTTCACTTTTAACAAGAAAACACATCACACACTATTCTATTAAAGTTTAGCCCTAACTTGTTATTATATTAAACGTTTCATTACAATTCCAAAAATAATCTTTCTATTTCAAGTATATATTATATATAGTCATTCATTTAAATTTTACTAGCAAATCAAAACTACGATTTAGTTGTGTCATACTTGCAACGTACAGCTTGAAATTCCATCCCTATAACCTTATTACAACAAGATTATCTCTCAAAAGGTAATTTCATTTGTACCAAGCAGTCATAACAATGCTTAACTATCCAATGACCATACTAGCATCATCCATTATGTGCATATCATCTTTATATAATGTGATTTCAAACATTTATTCTTGTCTGTCTAAGTTGCACTTGAGATTTGGAAAATATCTGCTCTTAATTTCATAGATTAATCATCTCGTAGTGCTTGATTGCTTATAACAGATTCCTTATAATGGATTCCAATCATTGTGAATTCCAAGTTCTTGACCTTGAACCAAAAGTAAAATCATAAGCACCAATCAATAGTATCAGTTAATGTTAATATGTGTTCATTTTACTTAAAAATTGAGTGACTTGATTAACAATTAAGGTAGACATATGTCTAAATGCCACATGCAGCCAAATTAGAACTCATGCTTAAAGAACCTATCTTAATTGATTCCTATAGACATATAGTGATCCAATTATGTTAAGTATTTGTGCAAACATCTCGATCGAGACTTGTATATAAATGTGAATTCTATTAAATCTTACTTTGAGTAAGAGGATAAGTTAGAAAATTCTTAAATGAGAATATAGATTACATGTTTTGAATATCAAACTTAGTTTTAACCTTAAAAAAGAATTCATTAACACTTTGGTTAACTGTCACTTTTCAAGCATAATTTTTTCTAAGTTTAAAAAGGGTTAAAATATGTTATTCTTATAAAATAATTTTTCGAAAATAAAAAATAGCAACAATGATTCCCTTGATATTTAGATGACCAAAAATGATTTTTTTCATAATTTTTAGAGTACGTTTGCTATGGTAAATGAAAACCACAAATTTAATTTCAGTCGAACTTTTTCAATTTTGTTCTCAAAACTAAAATTTTGATTTTGATTCCTTTGGATTTTAATGTTTTTGATACTTTTATTGAATCCAAATGGAAGGTTGTTTGCTTATTTATATTAAATATCATTTAAGTAAATGTCTTTATTTTTACTTCTTTCGTTTTTATTCTCCATTTACTTAAGATATTTAATGTAAAAAAACTAGGTAGGTTTTATAAGTAATTAGTCTCAAAAACTGCATTCCGTTTCAAATGTACCGATACATGGCCGTCTATCAATACAATTTTTTCAGAACCAAATGTATCGATACATGGCCCAAATGTATCGATACATTTCGTCATTTTCAGAAAAATAAATGGGACAAAACTATATTTTCACACTCAAAATTATAAATACCTATAATACCCGGTAATTTGATATGGAGGCTAATGAAGCTTATTGGATGCCAAATGAGGTTAATTATAATGCATGAAGGTGATGAAAGGTGAAAAGAGTATTTTAAGAGAAAATATTTTACATACGAGGAGATAATAATAAAATAATAATATTTTTAACAAGAAAGAATTTGTGAGAAAAAAAGTGATTCGGAAGTGAATTGAACCATAATAATGTATTTTGGGTACTAAAGAGACAAGTGAAAATTTTTGAAATAAAATAATATTTTATTAATAAAATAATATTTTATTAATAAAAATAAAATATTATTTTATTAATAAAATAATATTAAAATATTAATATTTTATTTGGTGTCGAAATTTTTCATGAAGAAGGAGAATATGGTTAATCTAAGTGGAGGAGACGAAGAATGAGGAAATTTCAAAGAAAAATGAAGTTAGTGGGGATGATGCGTTGTTATTAAATGATGACAACGCGGATAAATAAATATTTTAAATATTATGGGGACACCATGTTGGAATACAAACTTTATATTTCATTTGTACATGTGTAATAGAAGGAAATTAGAATTAAAAGAGTGTTGGGAGGACTTAATTAAAAAGGAAGAAACTTGGAGGGTAAAATTGTAATTTTACTATTAGTTTGGTCAAAGCTTGACTCTAATTTTTTTTCCAGCAAGGACCATCCTTATCCTCTCCCACTAGATTTTTGTTCTTCTTCCCCTCCATCCCACGCCATTTTGGTTCCACCATGAAGAAAAATTCATTTTTCTTCATTTCTTTTCCTTGTTTTCATCTCATTTCCTTTCTTTTCTTACTCCTTTCTTCTTCAAGCTTCTTGAGCACCAAATTTACAACCTTTAACCCTAATTTCCAGCACATCTAAACCCTAGGAAAGAGAAAGAAAAATCCCTCTTTGTTTCCTTTATTTTCTATTTCTACTTCACTTTCAACAATACTTGAACTTTTGGCTTCAAATCTTCATTTTTAAGGCTAAAAGGTATATATTTCCAACTTTTGAAAATTTTGAATTTATGGTCATATTTTCAAAATTTATTTCCTAATTTCTTCAAGTTATTTTTCTTAGAAATATTAGGTATTCTTGATGATCTTCACGCCTCCAAGCTCACCAAGATAAAAGATCTTTAAATTTGGAATAGTTGATATGATGGGCTTGAGAGTTAGACTAGAAATTTAGGTTAAATGTTAGGTTTAAGGGTAGATTGCCTAATGTAAATTTATTAGAATCATTAGATTTAATTATGACTTAATTGAGGTTGTTATAATTTATTGGTAAATATAGGCTTTAAAGATATTTTGGGACTACTTGGATTAAGACCTTGTTGGTGCTAGTTTTGTCAGGTGAGTGAACTTGCATTAAAATGTTTTGGAATAAATGACTATATGCTTGATTCAGTCACTTGTAATGTTTTGTTGGTTTTAAAAAAAAATTGCATGGAAACAAGCCTTTGACGAAATGTTTTTAAGTTATAAAATGTGACTGTAATGAATTTGCGAAATCCCTATATATATTGATATATATATATATATGCATTGTACATTGGTAGATAATATTGTGTAATAATTTCAACTGTACATGTACGGAGTGGGCAGTGCACATGCTGGTTGAATGACAATATTGTGTAATAATTACAACCGTGCATGTGCGGAGTGGGCAGTGCACATGTCGGTTGAATGACAATGTTGTGATAATTACAATCGTGCATGTGCAGAGTGGGCAGTACACATGCCGGTAATGATGTGGGCGGGAGTGCGTGCAATGATATTGAGGTGTGCACGATGTGGGGGTTGCACATGAGTGGGGTAAGGCGATGGTGGTGTATATACTTATATATATATTTATTATATATAGAGGTTTGGAATTAATATGTGATTGCTTGACTGTTGAACGTTGAGTTTCCTAAATGTTTTAGACGATCTAAAGACAACATGGCATCGAGTTTTATTCATGATATATAAATTGCATTGTTTTAAAGATGAGTGCATCATGTTTTTGAAAATATTCCGTAGCGTTTGCTTGTTCCCTTCCTCTGTTCACTCACCGAGTATATACTCACATTTTTTTTAACTTTATGTTTTAGGTTTTCTAAATTAAAAGAGGATTGGATCTTAGAACGAGGTGCTTCTCCCTATCCACTGTTCGATAGGTTAGTTATGACACTAAGTGTTAGCAACCGTGCCCATAGTCACTCCGCTGATGGTCAAGGTCTAATTATGTATATATGAATACTTGATGAGAATATTAAGATTTATTTGTTAATCTATATATGTATACAATGGTTGATGATGCCATTATGAATGCATGATTGGGTTTTATGAGTTGTTTTCAAAAGAACTATATTTAAACATTACGAAATTTTAGATTTTAAAGAAATATGGATTAATGTATTAGATTATATAAATAAGCTTGCTTGGGCTTAGTGGGTTGAGCCCATTGGGCCCTTGCGACTATCATGGGCCAAGAATTAGGCTGTGACAAATGTGGTATCAGAGTTTTAAGTTTAGTCGAGTCCTAGGGATTTTTATGTCTATCAACGGAGTTGTTAGAGTCTATGTAGAGTATTGTCCTTGGATTGTGGGTGTGCAATGCAAGTTAAGGATGAGAGGCTACATAGGCTCTTAATTCTTTTGAAACTTACCTACTCTTATGATGTATAAATAGCTAAGGAATTAATGGTTGGTTGCATATAGGTTTGGAGGTGTGCCTATTGCACGTGCCATGTCTAGAAGAGAAGGTAGTCCCAACACCCCTCATAGTATTAACGAGGGATCGTTAGATTCCATTACTCGGAGTCGACATGTGCCCGAAGGTGAAAGCGTAACAAGTAACCTAACCCAACTTCCAAGTGGATCGGTTCCCCTGAGAGGCAAACCACTATTTAAGAGCTTGAAGAGTCTCGCAAGAATGGTGCGTAATAAATTCGATCCGAGGAAAAGAGCATGAAAAAGATGGAAAAAAAAAAGAGACTGTCGGTAATTATAGTCCTAGGAAAGTATCTATACTGTTGTCTGACATTTTCCTCTTAGTTGTGGGAGGGGTGCTTCATTTATTAGTAAAGAGGAATGTAAGAGAATACAACAAGCTTGGATTAAAGATAAAATGGGGAAATCTCAAGAGATAGAAGAGGATCCTAAGGATGACCCGGAATGGAATCCTTCGATGTGTTCAGATCAAGATGATGATGATCTTAATGATACTTAATATTTTCGTTGGATTTCGTACTACTTAAAGTCTAAGCGAATGTGGTGTAAATTAAGTATAGTTGCTACCTATACGGAGGATTTATGAGTTTGGTTTGTATTTTTATATCACTCAACATATTATGAAGTAGTTATTTTAATGATCTGAGGTGCACTAGAATCTTCTTGTTTGGCCGATGTAAATTAGCAACAGGATGATGGAAGAAAGATGTTCCTTTTAGTGGGTGGTTGGTTGCTTTAGAGGATCATTAAAGATCGATATGGAAAGTCATTAATGATGCAAACAACTATAAGACCTGGCAGAAAACATATTTGGCGGCATTATGCAATGGTTACCAATCAACATGATGGACATTTGAGTGGTAACCCAATTTGTTTTGACAAGGTATAAAATGTCATTTGAATTGATAATGTTTACCAGGAATTATTATTATGGTATGTGGGTTTGTTATGATTTCGAATACGAAAATAAGTAAATGAGTGAAGCCACAGTTTTGTGAGGCAAGTTGAATAAAAGAAGTTGATTTTTGAGTAAACACATTGAGCTAGGGGATTATGTTATAAGAAGTAGGTTCGATGTGTTGTAGTTGCATAGGATATCGTGAGAAAGCGTGGTAAGGTAAGTAATCAATCACAGAAATGTGAAATTAGGAATCTTAATTGTTATTAGAATTCGGAAGGATATGGAAGAAATCAATGAGACTCTAGATGCCACTTTGAGTGGTTAACGTGATTAAGTCAAGGATTGCAAACTTTAAGTATGGAGGGAATTATAAAATGATGCCATAACATTATAAAATGATAATCTGACACAAATATGGCCCATTGGAGGTAAATGATGGAACTTGAGAAAGATAAATTCTTGATTAATAAGGATTTGTGAGTATAAGTGTGGAGAAAGATGAACTATTTTCCTGGTTTGTTGTACTAGAGGCTAATAAACTATTGGAGTTATAAGACAAGAAAGATAATTAGTTATGGATAATGAGAATGGTGGGATGCCATAAATAATGAATAATTATGTGTGTGGTGATATATGTTGTGAATTCATTACATCATATAGGAAGGAAGCCCTAAGGTGGGACTTAGAGCATGAGGATTTTTGGATATGCTTTAAGAATGAGCTTCTGCATCCTAAATTCAAGAGATTTTAATTTTATAAATTGCTAGGGCAAGATGCAATAATTAAGGGAACTATTCACTTTATAAATGTAATTGGTTAAGAATTGATGAGTAAAGTCAAGCTCTCGACAATAAGTGGCAAACAATCTAATATACACATAGCTAAGAGTAAATTTGGAGACCATTGCTTAATCAAACTTGTACTAAATGTTATGGTAAAGATATATGAATACTAGTAGTGAAATATGCCCAATGGATGATTCTAGCATACGACAAAAGGTGAAATAGATATGTTAAAAATCAATGTTCTGATTTCGTACTTATGATAGAAAGTTAGTTTTGTTAATTGTGGTATAGACTCAGAGAGAAGCCGTATGGTTGAGAATGATTAAGGTAGTAGCCTTAAAGGTAGAAGAATTGCTTTGATAAAGTAAATTCCAACACCTGCAATGCCACGACGCCGACTATCCAACGCTATCGCGTTAAGAACCCGTTATGGCTTGAAAGCATGAGCAAATTGTGAGTGGTGTGAAGATGAAATTCACAGGTTGAATTATGGTTATTGATCTTAATGTTATGCTTTGTTATTTGGAGTTTTGAGTACTTTGGGGGAAGTATTAAGATAAGATAATGAGTGCATTGAAAGGTTTTTTTATTGCCTTATATATATTGGCATGTGAGTAAAAGAAAAGTTAAAGAGTTCTCAAGACGGCTACATTGAGATAAATTACTATGTAAAGCATTAAGATGAATAATATGTTGACTAAAGTCAAATCCTAAGAAATAAAGGAGATAGAAGATTAAGCCTTGTTAACGGCTAAGGAAAATTGAGTGAAAAGTTAGATGAATATATGAGATATGGATAAAGGATGTCAATACCAGGTGTTGAAAGTGTGAATGAAGGATTACAAGGGTGGCATAGCAAATGAGTTTATCTAAAATATTGCTATGAGAATTTGCAATTCTTGTCTTGACTTAGTTAAATGAAAAGGGTTAGTAACAACACAAGGCCAATTGTGTGGCACACTAAAAACCTATGAAGATAAATTAGGGATTGAATAGACAAGTATGTATATATATATCTTGAAGAATAAGCGCATGTCTATGGAACGATATGCTCGAGATGTTAAAGAGTAAATAAGTCATTAAATGTTTCAAGAATGCTTAAACACCTTTGAGAAAGAATTACAAATTATACACAAGAAGTATAAGATATATGATTTTGAAACTTGCTAAGGAGCCTAATGGCTAAGTCACGGGTTAAGTGATCACATGGTGCGAGACATAAGTTTAAGATAGGTATCCCCAAGGAAATACTCAAGAGAAGTTCTGCTATGGATCTTGTGAAAGTAAGCATTAAGTTATGTGGTTATAAAAAGGAAGGCGTAAGCTAAGAGTGATATTCGTATTAACATTGAAAAATACTTGAGAAGGACCTAGTTTCAAGTCTTGCAATTTCAAGTACAATTTGTAAATTGGCTAAGGGAGAATGATGTTATATTCATATGAAAAAGTGGAACAAAAGATGATTGAAGTTAACCTTGATAATGAAGTCAGATAATAAAAAATTTCCTAATATATTATGGAAATTGGAATTCAGAAATGCTTGAGGCATTCATGATTCGAATAAGTCTAAGTCTTAAATGATTAATCTATATCGAAATGCAATAAGGATACAATATATGTTAGAGGCATGAAAGATAATCGAGAAACAAAGATGACTTTTAATAATTGTGGCATTGCATAAGATGCAATGATCTAGTCAGGATGAATCTTTGAAGCATCAATGAGATTATAAAGCATATACGCATATTAGATTGCAATATAATGAAAATGACATTGTGATGCAACGATATATAGTACAAGAAAACTTAAGCATATAATTGGAAATGATAAGAAAGGAGTATAAACATGTAAATGATGTGAAGCTATGTATAGACATAATGAGAATTCATATGGATTACGTAAAAGGTAAATTGTGGTAAGATGCAAGCTGAATGGTTTTTAAAGCACATAAAGAGGGCAATCTGAAATAGATTGTACCTAATGTTTGTAAGTTAAATATGAGGATGTTGGCATGAATTATGAAGATTATTATATTGAATCTTAGTTATGGAAGGTAACGAACAAAGATAAATTAGTCTGAAGGCACTTGAAAACAAGGATCCTTACACATATGAGGAATGTGGATATCTGAATGTGCTTGTACATACATATGTGTGGAGTTGATAATATGAGCAACTAGAGTAAAGAATTGTTCATAATGATTCAAAATTTGAACTCAATATATTGTTGGCTCCATTAGTTTTTGATGATTATAAAACATTCCCATCCTTACGTTCTAACATTTCTATCCAAATGTGCAGGACAAAAAGTTTATAAAGAAACAATAACTCAATCTTTCTAATATGCATATAAGAGGTTGAAATTGCTAAGGAATAAGATTGACCAACATAAAAGAAACTCCCTAATTGTATAATGAAGAACATTGGTTGGCCAAAATTCAAATTGGAGAAGTGGAGAGCTGAAGCATATTGAGAAACAGAATCAACTTAGTCGACCAAGAAAATGAGTTAGTCAACTAAGTGCTCTCTGCCAAAATCTGCGACCAAGACAGAACCAACTTAGTCGACAAGGAAAAATGTTAGTCGACTAAGAGCTCTCTGTCTGTAACTTACACCAGATCACTACAAGACTGTCAAGCCTAGCCCTAAAATATTTGCCATGTTATACATATGACTGATAGATTGATTGTATATTTGAATAGCCAAAAAAGTATTTAAAAGTCAGTATTATAACTAAAAGTACAATTGAGATGATTTAAACCTCGAACAAGTTCAAATAAGAAATTTAAGAGTGAAATTGAGGATTACACAGTCTAGGGATAACTCAAAATAGTGATTCGGAGTTCGAGGTCCGATTTGAGGTTAATCGGGATACTGACGATTAGGGGTGAAATGGTCATTTTGCCACCTAAAAATTTAAATTGGATATTTGATGAAATTTTTTTATTAAGATTGATCATATGGAGTATAATATGAGGTTTAGCAGTGAAATTTTTTAATTTTCGGTGTTTTTGGAGCATAGGGGCAAAATGGTAATTTTGCCACCCAGAGGGCAAAACGGTAATTTTCACTCCAACACTGGTAAAATTTGTGGATTTTATCTATTGTGGAAATAGGTAAATATGGCATAAAGATGTGGTGGAAAATTTAAGTGAAAAGTCAAATATTTAAAGTATAAAAAGAAAAATAGACTAATAAGCATGTGACATGTGTCAAGCTTTATTATTTTATTATTTTCTATAAAAATCAGCCCATATTTATCCCATTTCTCTCTCCATATTTGGCCAAGACAAGAGGAAAGGAAGAACAAAAGGAAGAAAAGGGAAAACAAAGAGAAAACAAAAACCTAGTTAGGAAAAATCAAGAGAAATTGTGAGAAATCAAAGAATCAAGCAAGTTAAGGTGAAATTTCTTACTTTTGCTTGAGATTTACAATACCCATGCTTTATTTTCTTATTTCTATGGTTGAGAAGCATGATTTCATGGTGAATCTAGGCTAGGCTGAATGGGTATGGTGAGAGAAATGATGCTGAAATTGTTTGATTTTAAGTTATGTTAGTGTTTAAGGTTAGTTTAGCATGTTTAGAAATAAAACAACAAGAAAAGAATCCATTTTCCCCATGAATCTTCATTGGCCGAATGTCCCATGATGTGTGTGTGTGGTGAATTGATTTTGATTCAAGAGAAATAGCTTAGAAAATAATGAATTATGGTGAGAAAATGGGATAGGAAAATTTTTAATGATAGTGCACCAATATGGCTGAATTTCCCTTGAAGAAATGGGAAGGTAATTAGGTTGAATTTTGAGTAATTTCGCTTGTATTTGGTGACTTGAAGTATTGAAAATAAAATGGTGCAATTTGGAATTTATTTGGACACATTTGTCATTTAATCAAGTAATCGGCCGAATTAGGTCAACACCGCGTTTAAACGGTTAACCGAGCATTCCATGCATTCATATAGAAATTAGGTTAATTTTATACCTAATTAGCACAAATGTAGTGATTAATTTATTGTGCAATTTGTCAAGGTGGTGAGTCCTCTGATAAAGGCAAAGAAATCGCACCGGAGGATTAGTAGTCGGGGGCTCCCGGAATTGATTTTCGAAAATAATGAGTAAATTTATTATCGTCTTAATTATCTAGAGTAGATTTTATCCAAATTGGTGATTTTGTGAAAAAATAAATTTAAATGGTGAATTTCTTAATTTATGAGAAAAATTTTAATTTATAAAATAAATTGAATTTTTATAAATCGATTTGAAAATTGTATGATCGATTTGAAATCAGAGTAATTGGAGACTGCCTGAGCATATTATAAATTATGAATTTAATTGAATGGCTTATGGTAAATATGACATGATTGGCTTATTTGATAATTGTGTTGAGAAATATAACTACCTGCTTTGTATTGATAAATTGCTTAGCAATAGAATTGCCATGTCATGCTATTGTGATTTTATTGTTATGGTGGGGCTTATTCTACACTGTAGTGGCGGGTTTCTGTGGACTAGCCTATTTGGAGGGGGCACGGTAAACCCGGTTGATTCTTACCTTGATTGGAAAGGCGCGTAGAGTATCTCCTGAGGTGAGGTTTGAGTTCACTTCACGCCTAACCACCACGTGGAAGTGAGACTCAGCCAACGCCAAGGATGACTGTGGTTTGAGCAATTATGAAATTTTCACAGCCTTGGCGGACTCGAGCGAATGCCCCGGTACAAGGTATTCCCAAGTACAGGTTTTGGCATAAGCCAGGTTTTCAGAAAATCATAAGCCTTATTATTATTTGGGTGAAATGAATTTTACTCTAAGTGATTAAAATGAATTTTTATGATATGAAACTTTTTCGAGATGAGAAGTTTTCATTGTCTCCTTTTACTCGCCTTTAAATATTTTATGTGATGTTTGTTTACTCACTGAGTTGTGTAAACTCACCACTCTTCTTTCCCAACATTTCAGGCCCAAAGTAGTTTGTAGATAGTTGAGAGTGCTGAGGATGACAGTTGGCTTTGCAACCTCACCAACAGTAAGTTCACTATCCTTTATACTTTTGTTCATTGTGGGTCCACGTGTCATTGTAAATTAAATTTTATACTTTGGTTGTCTGTATCATAGTATGTATGAATATATATTTAGTTTTACGCTATAAAAAAATTGTCCACCGATAACTTTATAAAAATTATTTTAATTAGAATATTTTCTTGATTATTTTTATTATATTCAAATAATTATAATTTTAATATAAAAGAACGTTTTAAGTATCAAAATTTAAATTTTAATCATGATACATGAGTTTTCTACTCATCAGTTACATTTTTTGTCAGATTCGAAAAATTGGTGAAAAAATGACCAAAATGCCCCTATGAGGCGAAAACTATTTCATACTGTTTCGAATTGGAAAAAGTTTAAAATCCCTTAAGACGGGATGTTTGGTAAGAATGCTCACAAGAGAGGTAAGAAAATTGGTACAAAAGCCTTGCGGGGTTTCGGTCGGTATTCGGGGTATGAATGCCTATCGAGATGTCGCGGCGGTTGTCACGGGCTAGATGAGAGTTCCGAGTCGTGACAAAGACAAATTAATGGCTAAAACCTATCCCAAACTATTTCTAACGGTCACAAATTGCCTAACAGCCATCATACATGCTTCTCCAAGTATAAAATGATCTTCAAATGGCTAGGAAATAACTTTTGGAGGATTATTGAGAGATTTCATCATATTTAAGCGAAGAAAAAGCAGAAAACTTCGAAATTCTTTGTACTCTTCACTGCACTCAAACGCCTATCTTTTGTATTTGCATTTAGCACTGAACCGTGTACCACTTAGATCAATTTGTGATCATAGGTGCTTTCTTTTCTACTGATCTTTGTATTCTTAGAGTGAGGGATTCACTCTAAATGGTTGTTTCAAGCTAGCTTGCTTGAAAGAGTGAAGGTTCTAACTTAGCCTTGAAAAGTTAGTGTTTGGTTTTGGTTGAGCCCTTGAAAAACCATTGTTGTAGGTTGTGGTTGAGCCTTTGAAAAACCACTTTGGGGTTTTAGTTGAGCCCGTGAAAAACTAGTGTAAAGGTTATGGCTAAGCCTTGTAAAAGCCATTATAAGAGCTTGGTGGAAGTTTGTGAATTCAACTGTTTTTAATGATTGGTTTGAAAATTCTTGGTTGGACAATCAAGGTAATGGATGTAGGTCTTGGTTGGCCACTATAATTCCTTTGTCTATTGTCTTCCTCATTTTACTTTGCTTGTTTTAGGAGTAGTTCTCAATCTTGCTAAAAGAGTCAAATTTGTGCTATTCACCCCCCTCTAGCACTCATATTTGAGATCAACAATTGGTATCAGAGCTAGTTCCCTGCTCTTAAAGGTTTAACACCTTTAGGGAAGATCCAATGGTTTTTCAAAACTCAGTTGTGGCTGAGGGACAATCTACAAATAGACCACCTCTGTTTGATGGCTCTAATTACTTTTATTGGAGCACTAGAATGTCAATATAGAGTTATAGATTATGAAATGTGGGATGTCATCACTGATGGTCCCTTTGTTCCTTCAACCGTAAATGTAGACACAAACGAGTTGATGCCTAAGCCAATGATTGAGTAGACCGAGGCTGAAACTAAAAAAGTACAAACCAATTTTAAGGCCATTAACACCTTGCATTGTGCCTTGACCCCCACAGAGTTTAACAAAGTGTCAAGCTGTTCAACAGCAAAGCAAGTGTGGACAAGCTAAGAATAATTCATGAAGGGACTTCTTAAGTTAAGGAGTCCAAGATAGCCCTCTTAACCCACAATTATGAGATGTTCAAAATAGAGTCTGGTGAAGACATCGCCAACATGTTTGATAGGTTCACAAACATAACAAATAAACTCAACCAATGATGAAAGCCTATTCCCAAACATGAATTGGTAAAAAGACTTCTTAGAAGCCTACCTAAATCATGAAAGCCAAAAATGACTGCCATTAGAGAAGCTAAAGATTTAAACATCATCACACTTGATGAAATATGCGGGTCTCTCCTTACACATGAGCTGGAGCTCAAGGAAAAAGAAGATAGGAGGGAAGCAAAAGAAAAGAAAAAGAACATCGCACTTAAAGCCAGCATCCTTGAGAAAGAGTTGGAAGAGCTCTCATGCGATGATGATGAAGAGCTAGCACTTGTTACAAGAAAATTCAAAAAACTGATGGGCAGAAGAAACAAAAGAATAGCAAGAAAAGTTTTCAAAAAAGATCAAAGTCCTTCATCGAAAAGAAACAAAAACGATTCTAGTAAAAATGAAGAACTGATTTGCTGCGAATGCAAGAAACCAGACCACTTTAAATTTGAATGCCCATTGCTGAAAAATGAGACACCAATAAAGAATAAGAAGTCGAAAAAGGCAATGGTAGTTGTAGCCTGGTTAGATAGTGACTCAAGCACTGAAGTTGATGAAAAAAGCTTAGAAGAGAGAGCAAACATTTGCTTAATGGCTCGAGATGATGAAACAGAGGTATGCTCATCACCTTGTGATATCTCAATGAATAATTTACAAGATGAGTATGACAGCTTGTCAGATGAATTTGAGAGTTTGTTTTCAAAGTACAAAAACTTGAAGAAAAAGGTTGCATTCTTTGAAAAAGATTTGGAAAAGATAAAAATGATTTCAACTTTATTTTTGAGCAAAGAAATTTTCTGCAAATTGAGTTAGAACATTCAAAAACATATTTGGAAATTATGAAAGTAGAGCTAAAAAATAAATCTGCTGATTTGCAAAAATCTCTTGATGAAAATACAGCTCTTAAATATTTGAAAAATGATACGTTAAAGAAAAATTCTTATGTTAAGAAAAATCATCACAATGCATCATCTAAATGCTATTGTTGTGGGAAATATGGTAATTTATCTTATGATTGTGTAAGAAATAAAAACATGCAAAAAACTAGAAAAATTTTGGTGCCAAAAGGTTCATATATCGCCACTAACACTTAAAGACCCATCAAAGTATGGGTACCTATCAAGAAGAACTAAACAATTGCTTTGTAGGTTGAGCTGCACTTAAATGAGAGATGCTAAAAAGCTCAACTCTAAAAGAAGCAACCATGGTACATGGATAGTGGCTGCTCACGACCCATGATAGGGGATGAAATGCTGTTTGCTCAACTAGACAAGAGAAAGGGAGGCATCGTATCTTTTGGGGATAATTCAAAAGGTAGAATCCAAGGGATATGTATGGTTGGTAAGAACCCTTGTACACAAATTAATCATTTGTTGTTTGTTAAAGGCTTGAAACACAATCTGTTAAGCATTAGTTAGCTATGTGATAAAGGATTTAAAGTTTTTTTTTATTCCAACAAATATTTAGGCACTAACAAAATCACCTTCATAGGAAAAAGATTGAAAAAAATGTATGTTATTTTTTTTGAAGATCTAGAGAAGAATAGTGAAATGTGCTTGGTAGCAAATGCTGAAAATGACAACTGGTTATGGCATAGAAGACTAGGAAATGTACGTTTGAACATCATGTCAAAGTTGATTAAGAAAAACTTAATGGTTGGATTGCCTACACTAAAGTTTAAGAATGATAGGATATGTGAAGCTTGTCAATTAGGAAAGCAAGTAAGAATTTTTTTCAAAGCTAAGAATGTTGTATCAACATCAATACCTCTTGTAATGCTGCATATTGATCTTTTGGTCTAATAAGCACCACAAGTCTAGGTGAAAAATCTTATGGCTTAGTGATAGTTGATGATTACTCTAGGTATACTTGGGTCTATTTCTTTGCTCATAAGAATGATGCATTATCAGTTTTCATAGGCTATTGTAAGTGAGTTGAGAATGAAAAAGGTACAACCATTATTAGCATTAAGAGTGACCATGGAGGAGAGTTTGAAAATGATGAGTTTGAGAAGTTTTGCAATGAAAAGGGGCTGGAACACAACTTTTCTGCACCAAGAACACCCCAGCAAAATGGAGTTATGGAGAGAAAAAATCAAACCTTAAAAGAGATGGCTAGGACTATGCTTTGTGAGAACAATCTTCCTAAGTATTTTTGGGCTGAAGCTGTAAACATAGTAGCTTATATCCTTAATAGGGTCTCAATTAGAGCAATTATCTCAAAGACACCTTATGGGCTGTACAAAGGAAGAAAACCAAACATCTTTCACCTTAGGAGCTTTGGCTATAAATGCTTTGTTCAAAATAATGGAAAACAACCATTAGGAAAGTTTGATGCCAAAAGTGATGAAGCAATATTTTTAGGATATGCCATGAACTCAAAGGCTTATAGAGTTTTCAACAAAAAGACATTAAAATGTTGAAGAATCTATCCATACAGTTTTTGATGAATCAATTCATTTAGAAAAAAAATTCATGATGATGATGAAGATTTAGAAAATTTAGAAAAACACATGGATGAAATGAGCCTAAATGATAGCAAGAACAATGAGAAAGGCTCATCTAAAGAAGAAATCGTAGCTCCACCTCTAGAAAACCTACAAAGACTAGCAATCCAGCATAGTGATTTGCCTAGGAGCTAGAGATATGTAAAAAATCACCCACAAGAACAAATCATAGGTGACATATCTCAAGGAGTTAAGACTAAGAAAGGAACTAGAGAAACATGTGAATTTTCAGCCTTCATATTTCAAATTGAACCTAAAAGTTTTGAAGAAGCTGAAAAAGAAGAAAGTTTGATTTTAGCCATGCAAGAGGAGCTGGATCAGTTCAAGAAAAATAATGTATGGTCACTAGTGCCTAAGCCCTCAAATCATCCTATAGTTGGAACTAAATGGGTATTTAGAAACAAGGATGATGAACAACGAAATGTGACAAGAAACAAAGATAGATTGGTAGCAAAGGGATACAATCGAGAGGAAGGCATAGACTATGATGAGATCTTTGCACTCGTAGCTAGAATAGAAGCCATAAGGTTATTAGTGGCCTTTGCTTGTCATATGAATTTTAAGTTATATCAAATGGATGTAAATAGTGCATTCTCAAATAAACTTATTCAAGAGGGAGTATATGTTGAACAACCAATTGGTTTTGAGGATTTTGAAAAACCAAATTATGTTTTTAGACTTCACAAACCCTTGTATGGATTGAAACAAGCTCCTAGAGCTTGGTATGAAATGCTTTTTAGATTTCGGTTAAAAAAAGACTATGTCAGGGGTAGCATAGATACTACATTATTTATCAAGAGATGTTTAAATGATTTAATCATAGTTCAAATATATGTGGATGACATTATATTTGGTGCTACTAATGAATCTCTTTGTAAGAACTTTGCTAAGAAAATGCAAGGAGAATTCGAGATGAGCATGATGGGAGAGTTGAAGTATTTTCTTAGCCTTCAAATCAAGCAATGCAAGGAAGGAATTTTTATTAGCCAAGATAGATACATTCAAGACATGCTCAAGAAGTTCGATATGCTGAAGTTAAAACCCATCAGCACACCAGTGAGTCCATCCACCAGACTTGATGCTGATGAAAAAGGTAAAAATGTAAACCAAAAACTCTATAGAGGTATGATTGGATCTCTTTTTTACTTAACAGCAAGTATACCAGATATACAGTTTAGTGTGTGTTTGTGTGCTAGATTTCAGTCACAACTTAAAGAAACACACTTAACAGCTGTTAAGCGAATATTTAGATACCTCTTAGAAACTCAAACTTCAGGAATTTGGTACTCAAAAGAATCATCATTTAGTCTAGTAGGATATTTGGATGCAAACTTTGCAGGAAGCAAAACTGATAGGAAGAGTACTAGTGGGACATGCCAATTTTTAGGGAGTATGCTTGTATCCTAGTCAAGCAAGAAACAAAACTCTGTAGCTCTATTTATAGCTGAAGCAAAATATGTGTCCTTAGGTAGTTGCTGTGCACAAGTTCTACGGATCAAACAACAATTGAAAAACTATGGATTGTCAATGAATAACACTTTAATATATTGTGACAATACCAGTGCAGCCAACATCTCAAAAAATCCTGTGCAACACTCTTGGACTAAGCACATTGAGATTAGACATCACTTCATTAGAGATTATGTAGCTAAAGGTGAAATTAATATTGAATTTGTAGGTACTTTGCATCAACTTGCTGACATATTTACCAAACCCCTTAGTGAAGATAGATTTTATGAGATTAGAAGAAATCTAGGAATAATTTGTTTGGAAGAATTATAGGGTGAAGTCTGGACCAAGTAGAGAAAAACATAAGGCACTTAGTTGACTAAAGTGAGAAACTTAGTCAACTAAAAGGTTTCTGTTTCATTAAGACTAAAAGAACTGACAACTGAATGAAAAAAGATTAAAATAATGGAAGATTATGTCTACTGGGTAATAAAGGAAAGAAGAAAACCTGAGGAAGTAAATAGCAAAAATTTTAGAGGGAGTTTTGAAATATTGAAGAGTAAGGGTAATATTTTAGAGGGAGATAGACAGTTTTTAGAATTACAAACTGCCTAAAACTTCTACTCTCTCATTTCTGATAACCGATAATCTAAAGCATAAACCACATTATCTACATTTTCCCTTCTAAAACCAACCAAAACCAGCCTATTCTCATCCCTCAAAACCCTAAGTTTCAAACTTTCCTCGAAGAAAAGGAAATGGCAAAATCAACTCTGCTTAAAGAACTGTTTGAAAAGAAAAAGGGAAAGAGGCCACTGGAAGAGAGCCTAGAGGCAAAGCATCCATAGAAGAAGAAAAATAAGGTATCGGGTTCAAAAATGAAGAAGTCTGAAAAAGTTTCTGACAAGAAGAAACTGAAGGAAAAGAAAAAGAAATATGAGAAAATGAAAAAGAAAAACAAGGAGGAAATGTCTCAAAAAGGTACTTCATTTTCCTTTTCTCTCAAGTTTAGAAATAAAATTCATGAGGAGAGATTTAGGAAGATTGAAAATGCTCCTATCACTTACGAAAAATATATTGATTAGGACAGTTTTAGTGAGACCCCAAAGATTCAAACTAGTTTGACAGATTACTTTAATGAATGAGAATAAAGGAATATAGTTCTTTTAAGGATAGAGCCTATAGTGCTAGCCTGGTGAAGGAATTTTATGCAAGCATAGCCTTAAGTGAAAAGGAATTGGATGATTCTAAGGATTTCTCAAACAGTAATCTGAATGTGTTTTTGAATGGAAAAGAATTCATGGTTACTACTACTGATCTAAGTAATTTGTTAGAAATAAAATGTGAAGAAGGAGAATTTGAAATGCTCGAGAAATATGATCCATCATCTGTATGGGAAATCATCATCGGGAAGAAAGAAAAATTCTCATTAAAGAGTAATGCAAGACTGATAATAAGTCCATAATTTAGGATCCTGCACTATTTTGTTTCAGCAAACTGCATGGAAGAAGTGACAGTTTGAGCTACATCAGCCTCCAAGATCTTTGGCTGATGGAGCATGCTTTTACTGGAGTTGTTTAAACCTTGGGATGTTTATGATTGAAAAGATGAGAGCAGCCTACAAACTAGAGAAAATTAATTTGCCACATGTGAATGTCATCACTTCCCTAGTAAAGAAGAAAGGGGTCTGGGCTAAGAGATATGATTTGGACATTGTCAAAAGTAAAGACCAGCCCATCTACCTAGGGAGCTTAATTAAAATGAGGTACAAAGTGTATGGAGAAACCTTTACCAAGAAATCCAAGATTACTTCTGTTGGTCCCAAATATAGGTGCTAGAGAGGGGGTGAATAGCACTATCTCGGCTCTTTTGGGAGGATTAAGACTTGATCTCAAAATGAAGATGATGAAGCAATGAAAACAATGGACAAGGTATTTATAGTGGTTCGGTCCAAGACCTACATCCACTACCTTGATTATCTAACCAAGGATTTTCAAATCAAACACTAAGACGGTGGAATTCATAAGCTTCCACCAAGCTTTTACAATGGCTTTTCCAAGGCTTAGCCACAACTTTTACACTAGTTTTTCATGAGATCAACTAAAACCCAATGTGGCTTTCCAAGGCTCAACCACAACCTATCACTAGTTTTTCCCAATCTAAACTAAAACCCCAATGTGGTTTTTCAAAGTTCAACCACAACCTATCTCTAGTTTTTCATGGGCTAAACTAGAACCCATAAGCATCCAAGCAAACCTTGCTTGATGCAAACACTAAGAGTGAAACACTCACTCTAAGAATCCAAAGATAGAAAGAGGAAAGTACCTAATGATCACACGATTGATCTATGTGGTACAAGTTTAAGTGCTAAACACAAATACAAAGAATATGCGTTGAGGTTCAATGAAGAGTACAAAGGATTTTCAGGTTTTGTTACTCTTTTTGGCTTGAATATGATGGTGCCTTTATGTATGAAGCCAAATTGTGTCAAAGGTTTTCTTGAGTTCTCAAAAATTAGTTCCTTGGCATTTGAAGATCCTTTTATAGTTGGAGAAGCTGGTTTGATGGCTATTGGGATGTTTGTGACCGTTAGAAACAGTTTGGGGAAGATTCTAGCCGTTTTCTTATCTTGTAGTGGCCTGGTGGATGTAGCAGACATAGAGCACTTAGTCGACTAAAATTTTTCCCTTGGTCTACTAGGTTGGTTTTGCTTCAGACGCAGATTCCAGTGATCGCTTAGTCGACTAACCCCATTATCTTGGTCGACTAATTTCATTCTGTTTCTCACCAAGCTTCACCCTTTCATTTCTCCACTTTGACCTTTGTTTAACCAGTGATCTTCCTTGTCATATTAGGGGACTTCCTTTATAATGAACATCCTTGTTCCTTATCCAAATCATATCTTTCAGTGCTCATTGGGAAGATTAAAATATTATTTCTTTGTAGTTGTTTCCCCTGCACACTTAGTTAGAAATGTTAGACATAAATGACATGGGAATGTTTTATTATCATCAAAAACTAATGGAGTCAACAACATCCATACCAGTTCAGCCAAAAACAGCCCTTGCACCACTTGAAACAGCACCCTCTCAATTCTCTTGTGAATTCATGTTTAACTTGCTTATGAGGATGGATGCCAAGCTCATTGACGAAGGAGTAAGGCTTCTGAAAATTGAGGAAAAGCTAAATGAAATAGAAGGAAATTTGAACGAAAAGTTAGCAATGCCCTTTAGACCTGCTGCAGCTGATACTTTTGCTACTCCAAGCATGGCACCAGATAAACAAGGTGCTGAAGAATCAGTTCTACAGGTAGAAGGTTCTACCTTCCATGATGCTAGTTTTGAATTTCAAGCTGAGGGTTCAACTTATTAGAGTACAAGTCCTGGTCACCAAGACCTTGAACCAGGGATTGAGCACCCTCTCAAATCCCCCTCAGTAGAGGCTCAAACAAAGGAAACATCATATCAAGAAATTGAGGTACTTGGTTCACCTCTTAGTTCACCTAAGCCTCAACCTTAGCCACAACCTGAACAATAAGCATCCCTTCCCCATTCTAATGAAGTTTCTGTTATGGGACTCTTCTATGAAATGGTAAAGGAAGAACAAGCTGAAAAAGAAGTAGCTTGTGAGACCTTGTTGAGTTTGTTAAAAACCGGTATTGTACCTAGTGGTACAATTAAGTTGATTTGATCCTTGAACTAGTTTAATAGAAATTCTAAGATGAATTTGAAAATTCTAAACCCCGAGAATGACTTAGAATGATGATTCGGAGTTCAAGGTCCAATTTGGAGTCAATCGGGAAAATTTATCGATTAGGGACAAAATGGTCATTTTGCCATTTAAGGACAAAATGGGGATTTTTAGCAAAGATTTAATCACATTTGACCAAGAATAATTATATGAAATATAATATGATTATTGGAATATAAAATGAAGTTTAATAGTGAAAAATTGTGATTATCGGTATTTTTGGAGTATAAGGGCAAAATGGTAATTTTACCACTAGAGGACCAAAAGAGAATTTTTAGAAACGTTTTTGGCCCCATTTGATTAAGATTGATCAGTATTAGTGTTATCTGAGGTTGAAAAGTAGACAAAATGTAATTCCGGTACATTTCGGAGTATAAGGGCAAAATCATAATTTTTTCACCCTAGGGGCAAATCGGTAAATTTTTCACCCCAGCACTTGTCAAGACCAAGGGATTTTATTTGTGGTAGGATTGGATAAATACAAGAATAATTGTGATGGAAAATTCAATAGAAAAAGTCAAATAATTAAAATAATGGTCCAATGGCTTTATGCCATGTGTCAAGCCTTAGTATTTTAATTTTAAAGTATAAAAATTAGCCCATAAAACCCATTTTCTCTCACCATATTCGGCCTAAACAACCAGCAACAAGAACAAAGGAAGAACAAAGGGGAAAAACAAAAATTTGGCCAAGAAATCAAGGGATTTCAAGGATTTTTCAAAGATCAAGCAACATAAAGGTAAACTTTCTTTAGTTTTGCTTGATACTTAGCCTACCCATGCTTTATTCCTTAGTTTCCATGATTGAATATTGAGTTATCATGATGAATTCAATTCTGAAAAATGGGTATGGAAGAGAAATTGATGTTGGATTGGCTTGATTTTGGACTATGTTGATGTTTAGAGGTAGTTAACCATGTTTAGAAGCAAAACCATAGGAAAAATATTCATTTTCCCCATGCACCTTCAATAACCGAATCTTGCTTGATGTGTATTGATGATGGATTGGTTTTGATTCAAGTAAAATGGTTGAGAAATGATGAATTAGGGTGAGAAAACGAAGTAGGATGAATTTTAGTGCGAATGCCACACCATGGCCGAAATTTTCAAGAAAAATTATGAAGATTTTTAGACTAAATTTTAGGTAAATTGACTGCTGGTTTGGATGATATTTCATGGTATTTAAGTGTATTATGATGAATTAAGGATATAGAAATTAAGTGGGAATTTTTGGTATGAAAATACAAATTTTTACCTAATAGGGGTAATTTTGTAATTTGTCACCTAGACTGATAATTTGCCCCATATTTGTGGACATTAAGTTAATTTAGGTATAATTGAGGTATAGAAATTGAACGAAATCAATTTAGAACTTTTTTGGAGATTTTAGAGAATTAAATCGCGTACCGTACGCGTTAGGCCGAATATGGCGTTTAAACGATTTTTTGGACAATTGCATAGCATTTTATGCATTCATGTAGATTTGTAGAGCCTAAAATAATTTATGATAAATTGACACAATTTATTGAATTTTGTGTCATGGATAATGGATAGGTGATGAGTAGACTATTGGTGGAAGTACAGAAATTGTACTTGAAGATTTGGATTAGGAGTGTATCGACTCCTAGTACAGTGGGTGAACTTGCATTTCAAATTGTTTTGGGAAATGTACATGTATTGAGATGAAATATTTGAATGATTTTATCCTAATTTTCTTAAAATGCGTGCCGGGGAACAAGCCTTTGATAAAAACATTTGGATGTTGTGAATTGTGATTTGCATAAAGGCATGAATTCATGTGCCCCTATAATATGCTGCTATATATATATATGTGTGTGTAGATGTGTGATATGCATTGACAAATAATATTGTGTGACAATTATAACCGTACATGTGCACGATATGGGGGAACACATGTCGGTGATGATGAGTGCGGAGATATGGAGGATGATTTTGCCTGTGCATGATGTGGGGGAATGCACACAATAACTCTAGCTATGTGCACGATGTGGGGGTTGCACATGAGTTGGTGAGATAGTTGTGATATTTGTGTTCATCTATGTGTGTATATGTGTGAAATTGAGTACTCTTCATTGTTAATTAATTTGAGTTGAGGGGAAAAGGTTTGATATTGAATTGAATTAAAATGGTTTTGTTCCAAGTGTGCGCATCATGGTTTTAAATCCTTCTTGGATATTATTGCTTGTTCCCACCTAATGTTCGCTCACTGAGTTTCGTACTCATAGTTTTAAAAATTCATGTTTTCAGGTCAGGAGATTATTGGACCCTAGATCGAGGAGTCCCCGTAATGTGTCTCCTAAGTTGAAGGTGGGCATTTAGTAGCAGCTTTTCCCTTTTATTGTAAATTCTCCGCTGGAAGTTATGGGCCTTTTGTATTGTGATTATGTACGTGTAATGTACATTGTCAAATTTTATGTTTGATAGGTATGTATGTGCATATTTTATCTATAATGCCATTGTGAGTTGGCTTTGTGCACACTGGGTGCGATGTGTGTGGATGTCTTAGTCGAGGAGATGTCTAGTATATTAAAAAAAATAGGCTTGCTTGGGCTTGGTGGGCTATGCCCGTTGGGCCCTTGCGCCGGTCATGGCCCGGGAATTGGGTCGTGACACAGCTGCAGCTCAAGTTGCAAAGATAATGCCCTCAGAACCAGAAGCTTCAGCAAAAGGAAAAGAAAAATTAGACAAAGAAAAAGGAAAAACCAAAAAAACAACTCTTGCATCTAAGCCTCAACCACCTGCCATGAGAAAGAAGAAAATGGCTACAAAACTTGTACCTTCAAAAACAAGGAAGTCCTCCAAATTAGCAAAGAAGGCTAAATCTCCATAGGCACTGGTGGAAGTTTCAAACAAATCCTCTCCTGAACTATCTCAAAAGAAATCCCCCCTGCGTGAACCTTCTCCCTTCCCTCTCAATCCCTTCTATAGCTTTGAGTCCTCACCATCTCCCTCAAAAGAGTGAAGCCTCACCCCTTCTGATGATGACAAAAAGAGGGAGTGGTAAAATCCAAGAAAAATAAAAAAATCATAAGGGTAGAGGTACCAGACTTTTAGGGAAAATAACAAGAAAAATTAAAAAAAATCATGAGGGTAGAGGTACTAAGTCTCTAGGAAGATAGGAAGTAAAAACAACTTTAGGGGTATTTCTGGAACAAATATGTGGTTATTGGTTTTGTTCGTTATTTGTGCCATGATGGCATTCAAACACTGAATTTTAACTTTTATTGGTTTTATGGTTGTATGGAATATGCATGTTGACACTTATTTATGGTATTTTGATCTCTGAAAATATTGTTATACTCTATTGCTTATGGTTTTATGGAATGATTGTTGTCAACTTTTTGCTAATCAAATCTGATGCTACATAAATGTGCTAATTTTGAGCTATTGAGATAATGAATAATTTCTGTCATGATATTACAAATTGGATATATTTCTGAATACATGTGGATAACGATTCATAAAGAATTAGCTGAAAAATTGATGGCATTGATAAAACCTGGAACTAACATGTTGCTGATAGAAAACTGGAAAAATAAAAAACTGATAATGCCCTGTCAACTTGTCATTTGTTTTTAAATCTGCATATATGAACTTTTTCTTACTAAGGCAAGATTGTACAATGTCACTATGAATATAACATAGATAAAAACTTGCTGGAATGAATGAAAAATATGCACAAACTAAAGGGGAGCATGCACTTAGGGGGAGAAGTCCCTCACTTTTTGCAGAACTAAAAATGAACAAATAGACATTGAGATTTCAATCAAGGAATGTTTTGTTATCATCAAAAAATGGGGAGATTGTTGGCTCCATTAGTTTTTGATGATTATAAAACATTCCCATCCTTATGTGTCTAACATTTCTATCTAAGTGTACAAGACAAAAAGTTTATAAAGAAACAATAACTCAATCTTTCTAATGTGCACATAAGAGGTCGAAATTGCTAAGGAATAAGATTGACCAATATAACAGAAGCTCCTTGGTTGAATAATGAAGAACATTGGTTGGCCAAAATTCAAATTGGAGAAGTGGCGGGCGGAAGCATATTAAGAAACAGAATCAACTTAGTCAACCAAGAGAATGAGTTAGTCAACTAAGTGCTCTTTGCTATAATCTGTGACCAAGACAAAACCGACTTAGGCGACCAAGGAAAAATGTTAGTCGACTAAGAGCTTTTCGTCTGCAACTTGCACCAGACCACTACAAGATAGATTAATGGCTAGAACCTACCCCAAACTATTTCTAACGATCATAAACTACCCAACAGCTGTTAGATATGCTTCTCCAAGTATAAAAGGATCTTCAAATGGCTAGGAACTAACTTTTGGAAGATTATTGAGAGATTTCATCATATTCAAGCCAAGAAATAGCAAAAAATTTAGATATTCTTTATACTCTTTATTGCACTCAAACACCTATCTTTTGTATTTGCATAAGCACTGAACCGTGTACCACTTAGATCAATTTGTGATCATAGGTATTTTCTTTTCTACTTATCTTTGTATTCTTAGAGTGAGGGATTCACTCTAAATGGTTGTTTCAAGCTAACTTGCTTGAAATAGTGAAGGTTCTAACTTAGTCTTGAAAAGTTAGGTGTTGGGTTTTGGTTGAGCCCTTGAAAAACCATTGTTTTAGGTTGTGGTTGAGCCTTTGAAAAACCACTTTGGGGTTTTAGTTGAGCCCGTGAAAAACTAGTATAAAGGTTGTGGCTAAGCCTTGTAAAAGCCATTGTAAGAGCTTGGTGGAAGCTTGTGAATTTTACTGTTTTTAGTGATTGGTCTGAAAATCCTTGGTTGGACAATCAAGGTAGTGGATATAGGTCTTGGAGCGTACCACTATAAATCCTTTGTCTATTGTCTTCATCGTTTTACTTTCCTTATTTTAAGATTAGTTCTCAATTTTGCTAAAAGAGCCGAATTAGTGCTATTCACCCTCCTCTAATACTCATATTTGGGACCAACATATATTTGATGAGTTGTATGGATAGTACAATAATAAGAGATCCCATCGAAAGTTGAGCTATGTTGATATAAGAAATTTGGAGAAATAGTCAAAGAAATGATATCAAGGAAATGTAATCTATGGCATGGTTAAGCCATATAAGATTGACTAGTATGATTAAGAAGATTTAAGTTGCATAAATGCAAGATAAACATGATGCGTGTGGGAATAATTGAAGGCATTAACCTCCTTTCCCAACATTGAGAGATACGTGCAAGAATAAACATGGCATGTCTATAATGCTGTAAGATATATAATAATGTATGAGGATAAGATGAATGAATGAATGTCGAGAAGTTTGACAAGGAGTGAAGTAATAAGATGGTGATTAGGTATACCTAAGTAAGTACAAAATGTGATCAAAATCGGTATGATTAAGATGGAGTTAAGGTTCAAATTTGATGATGGTGATAATGGCATACTCGATGTCTTAAAATAAGAGATAATGATTGTGATGGGTACCGCCAATTTGATTCTGAAGGATGATAATAGACATAAGTGAGATATTCTAGTCAAACTGGAGGTAAATGAGGTGAATAAATGACTAGAGGTTTGACAATAATTGAAATAAAGATATGTTTGAGGTCAGTGATGGAACTAAAGGCATGCTTGGGATCTTAATGATAAGAAAAAACAATTGAGAAGGATACCGTGGTTTTAACTCAAAGATGATAATAGATATAAGTTACGTACCCTGACCTTGTAAAGTGTTCTAGTTGAACGGAAGGTAATGAAGTGCATAAATCAAAATTCCATACAAAAAAGGAAATGGAATATGATCATTGAATGAGATTAACAATCTAACATTGAAGAGAATTCAAGGACGAATTCTATTTAGTGGGGGAGACTATAATGCCCCGTACTTTGATATGGAGGTTAATGAAACTTATTGGATGCCAAATGAGGTTAATTATAATGTATGAAAGTGATAAAAGGTGAAAAGAGTATTTTAAGAAAAAATATTTTACATTTGAGGAAATAATAATAAAATAATAATATCTTTAACGGGAAAGAATTTGTGAGAAAAAAAGTGATTCGAAAGTGAATTGCGGCATAATAAGGTATTTTGGGTACTAAGGAGACAAGTGAAAAGTTTTAGAATAAAATAATATTTTATTAATAAAATAATATTAATATATTAATATTTTATTTAGTGTCAAAATTTTTCATGAAGAAAGAGTATATGGTTAATTTTTTAGGAAGAATGAGGAAATTTCGAAGAAAAATGAAGTTAGTAGGGCTGACGCGTTGTTATTAAATAATGACAACGCGAGTAAATAAATATTTTAAATATTATGGAGACACCGTGTTGGAGTACAAACTTTATATTTCATTTGTAGATGTGTAATAGAAGGTAATAGAAGGAAATTGGAGTTAAAAGACTATTGGGAGGACTAAATTAAAAAAAAAGAAACTTGGAGGGCAAAATGATAATTTTGCCATTAGTTTGATCAAAGCTTCCAAAGGAAGCTTTGACTCTGATTTTTTTTCCAGCAAGGACCATCCTTACTAGATTTTTGTTCTTCCTCCCCTCCATCCCACTCCATTTTGGTTCCACCACCAAGAAAAATCCATTTTTCTTCATTTCTTTTCCTTGTTTTCATCTCATTTCCTTTCTTTTCTTACTCTTTTCTTCTTCAAGCTTCTTGAGCACCAAATTTACAACCTTTAACCCTAATTTTCAGCACATCCAAACCTTAGGAGAGAGAAAGAAAAATCTCTCTTTGTTTCCTTTATTTTCTATTTCTACTTCACTTTCAACAATACTTAGACTTTTGGCTTTAAATCTTCATTTTTAAGGCTAAAAGGTATATATTTCCAGCTTTTGAAAATTTTGAATTTATGGTTATATTTTTAGAATTTATTTCCTAATTTCTTCAAGTTATTTTTCTTGTAAATATTAGGTATTTTTGATGATCTTCTTGCCTCCAAGCTCACCAAGGTAAAAGATCTTTAAATTTGGAATAGTTGATATGATGGGCTTGAGAGTTAAACTAGAAATTTAGGTTAAATGCTAGGTTTGAGGGTAGATTGCCTAATGTAAATTTATTAGAATCATTAGATTTAATTATGACTTAATTGAGGTTGTTATGATTTATTGGTAAATATAGGTTTTAAAGATATTTTGGGACTACCTGGATTAAGACCTTGTTGGTGCTAGTTTTGTCAGGTGAGTGAGCTTACATTAAAATGTTTTGGAATAAATGACTATATGCTTGATTCAGTCACTTGAAATATTTTGTTGGTTTTTCTTTAAAAATTGCATGGGAACAAGCCTTTGACGAAATGTTTTTGAGTTATGAAATGTGATTGTAATGAATTTGCGACATCGCTTTATATGTTGATATATATATATATATATGTATTGTACATTGGTAAATAATATTGTGTAATAATTTCAACTGTGCATGTGTGGAGTGGGCAGTGCACATGTCGGTTAAATGACAACATTGTGTAATAATTACAACCGTGCATGTGCGGAGTGGGTAGTGCACATGCTGGTTGAATAACAATGTTGTGATAATAACAACCATGCATATGTAGAGTGTTGGCTCCATTAGTTTTTAATGATTATAAAACATTCCCATCTTTGTGTGTCTAACATTTCTATCCAAGTTTGCAGAACAAATGTTTATAAAGAAACAATAAGTCAATCTTTCAAATGTGCACATAAGAGGTTCATATTGATAAGGAATAAGATTGACCAACATAAAGAAAGCTCATTGGTTGAATAATGAAGAACATTGGTTGGCCAAAATTCAAATTGGAGAAGTGGCGGGCTGAAGTACATTGAGAAATATAACCAACTTGGTCTACCAAGAGAATGAGTTAGTCGACTAAGTGCTCTATACCAGAATCTCTTAACAAGACAGAACCAACTTAGTCAACCAAGAAAAAATGTTAGTCGACTAAGAGCTTTCTATCTGCAACTTACACCAAAGCACTACAAGACAGATTAATGGCTAGAACCTACCCTAAACTATTTCCAACGGTCACAAACTGCCCAACAACCATCAAACATGCTTCTCCAAGTATAAAAGAGCCCTCCAAGGTTGGAAAATAAGTTTTTTTTTTTAAAGAGATTTCACAATTCCAAGTTCAAAAAGAGCAACAAAACTAGAAAAACTATATACTCTCTCATTGCATTCAAACGCCAATCCTTTGTGTTTGTATTCTGTACTCAACTTTGTACCATTTAGATCAACTTGTGATCATAGGTACTTTCTTTTACATTTATTCTTGTATTCTTAGAGTGAAAGATTCACTCTAAGTGATTGTTTCAAGCTAGGTTGCTTGAAAGAATGTAGGTTCTAACTTAGCATTGAAAAGTTAAGTGTTGGGTTTTGGTTGAGCCCTTGAAAAACCATTGTAAAGTTTGTGGTTGAGCCTGGTAAAAACCATTGTAAAAGCTTGGTGGGAGCTTGGTAATTCTACCATTTGATAGTGAATTTTGGTAAAAATTCTTGATTGGATAATCAAGGTAGTGGATGTAGGTCTTGGACCGAACCACTCTAAATCCTTGTGTGTTGTCTTATTTGTTTTACCTTCTTTGCTTTTAAGATTAGTTTCTAATCTTGTTAAAGAGCCGAATTGTGCTATTTACCCCCCTCTAGCACATTTTATAGGGACCAACACGGAGTGGGCAGTGCACATGCTGGTAATGATGTAGGCGGGAGTGCGCGCGATGATATTGAGGTGCGTGCAATGATATTGAGGTGTGCGCGATGTGGGGGTTGCACATGAGCGGGGTAATGCGGTGGTGGTGTATATACTTATATATATTTATTATATATAGATATTTGGAATTAATATGTGATTGCTTGATTGTTGAACGTTGAGTTTCTTAAATGTTTTAGACGATCTAAAGACAACATGGCATCGAGATTTATTTATGATATATAAATTGCATTGTTTTAAATATGAGTGCATCATGTTTTCAAAATTCTTCCGTAGCGTTTGCTTGTTCCTTTCGTCTGTTCACTCACTGAGTATATACTTATTTTTTTTTAACTCCATGTTTTAGGTTTTCTAAATTAAAAGAGGATTGGATCTTAGAACAAGGCGCTTCTCCCTATCCACTGTTCAATAGGTTAGTTATGACAGTAAGTGTTAGCAACCGTGCCCAGAGTCACTCCGCTAATGGTCAAGGTCTAATTATATATATATATATGAATACTTGATGAGAATGTTAAGATTTATTTGTTAATCTATATATGTATATAATGGTTGATGATGCCATTATGAATGCACGATTGGGTTTTATGAGTTGTTTTCAAAAGAATTATATTTAAATATTACGAAATTTTGGATTTTAAAAAAATATGGATTAATGTATAAGATTATATAAATAGGCTTGCTTGGGATTAGTGGGCTGAGCCTAGGGTCTTTGCGCTAGTTATGGCCCGAGAATTGGGCTGTGACAATACCTCACATTCTTCGAGGGTTTTTAACCCTTTGTCAATTTTTTAAAGTATTTTTCTCAACTTAAGCTCTTTCAACCTATTTTTGATGCAAATCTTTATCTTTGATCATTAAAAAGCTTGGTTTTGAGTTTAAACAATAAAAATGACATTTTTATATATTGAAAACTTTAAACTTGATTTCTAACTTTTGAAAATATGATTTTGTTGCCCAAATTTTTCATCGGTGATTAAAACTTAAAGGTTTTATAATTTTCATAAGCATTTAAGCTCACCTAAGGTAAAGATGAAAGATTTATGGGTTTCTAAGCATAAGATTTAGCTAGAAAATTAGTTTAGTTAAATCCAAATAGTTACAATACCTACTTGATTACTACGAGATTATTATTTTAGATAATGATTGTGTTGATTATTGTCTGATAGGAACACTTGAAAACTCCATGAATTTTGTTGAAATAGAGTTGTGATTAAAGCTAGGAATTGACTTTCCAGTTAGGTGAGTGGATATACCTTTTCAAGTATTTTAATACGTAAAGTTAGCATAATTTTTATGAAAATGATTGTTTAAGCATATTGAAATGTTATTTCCATAAATGGCTTATCAAAGAATTTGAACTACAAGGTTTTTATGAAGTTTTCAATAAAATGTTTAAAGAACTAGATTTGATAATGATTTGTGTTATGATTGACACAATGCTTTTTAAATTGTTTACGAATCTACTATGTATGTAAATGTGCTATTATGTATTACTATTCAACAAGGGAAGACAAGCCTTTTTAAGTTTGTAATCCACTTGATTACTCTGGCCTATGGGCTAATGTGGGTATGAGATATTTTTATGGTTAAAATATGAATGTCATTATACACATGTTAGATACAATGCCTTATGATAAGAATGTTAGATGTATGTGTTCCATTTAAGTGATTATGACATGTATGCTATGAAATGTATGCGTTAAGCATATTATGTACACTATGGGCTAAGCAAGTGAGTGATTTATGAGATTATAAAATGCATGCCATGAGATGTATGTGTTGAGATAGTCATATACATTATGGGCTAAGCATGATGATGATTTATAAAAAAAATGTTATATGTTTATGATGTAAACTAAGGATGATAATGATCTTAAGCTTAAGAGACCTTATAATGATTATGGGCATGGTTGATGTGCCACTCAAACAACTATGATGATCGTTCATGTGAGGTGAACTAGATGGTAGTGAGGATTTTGTCCACTGCCCACCTAAGTGGGGTGGGATCACTTGATTGATCGTGAATGAGGCAGATGTGCCATTCATGAGAACACACTAAGAACCCGAAATAATAGGGGTAAACCACTATTCGTCTAAATAAGACGACCCACTAACGGAAGGAATGTTATGATGAATGAGTTTAATAAGTTTGAGGAATGATTAAATGAATATTATTTAATGCTTTATGTTTAAATGCTTATTTTATGATTGAATGATTATCGATAATATTATTCACATTGTAATGAGGAGTAATGGCTTGGATAGATAGAACCTTAGCCTAGGGAATGATCCCTCATGTTAGAAAGACTTATGAATGGTTTAGATTTAGAATATTGCCCAAAAAATAGATTCTGTGGGAAAAGTATCGATACATGCTCCACATTTATCGATACATTTTCAACAAAATGCTACAACAGGTGTTTCATGTGCAATGTATCAATACATTCTCAAAAGTATCCATAAACTTATTGCATGTATCGATAGATTCAAGAATGTATCGATAGAGTTGTTGTAGAAAAGGATTTCCAAATGGTTTTAAAAGGTTTTCAAGGATAAATGAGTTCTAATATTTTAAGTAAAGTCATTGTCCATACAATGTTATTTAAAGGATGTTTAAAATGCTATGTTATAAGATCATTAGGGTAATGATGTTGAATTTATAAATCATATGCATTTACAATTACATGGTTAAGAAAAACTTTTCCCCTTGGCTCATCCCCTTTTCCGTATCCACTCACGGAGTCTTTGTAACTCACATGTTATTTTCCCTCGTTATTTTTGTTATGAATTAGTGATAGCACTCTCTTGTTAGCAACCGGTGTTAGGGAGACGTGATTCGTTCATTCCTCATTGGTAGGTGTCTAGTAACCTCTTGATGTCTAGTGAATCAGGTTATGTTTCATTGATGAATCAGTCTATGTTATGTTTATGTTTATAAACTATGAACATGTTTTATGGATTATGAATATGTTACAATAATGTAGTCAAATGTTAAGGCATATTGCATTTTGAATGTTATATTAAATGTATGAAGTGGCTTAGGAGCCCATATGGACACCCGAGGGTGTTGAAACATGTAAATATTATGATGCACTGAGAACATGGCACTTTGATGATATATGAAATGTTTGCACTTACATTAATTTGTTGAGAAGTTCCATATGTGTGTAATGTTGGGTATGATGGTACACATGAGTTGATATTATATGCTTATGGATGTTTATGTATGCTTCCGCATTAATAAATGTTTGATGATGTATGCTAAAGCAACTTGCTTGGGCTTAACTGGCTATACTCATTTAAGTTCATACGTCCATCATGTTCCGTCACAAATGAGATGTGACAGATTTTAGGCTAGCATCACCACCCATTGATTTAAGTATTCAAAGAAATATTAGTCCAAATGAAATATTGAATGAAACCATAATCCTAAACTCTGAGTCCACTGCTTTTCTATTAATTTTAGCTTCCATTTCTTTAGTTTTGCATCATTAATTAAATTTTGTCTTTAATTGATTTTCAAATTTTGGTTTGTTTGGATAAGATTAAGGTGTCATAATTTTAATACTTAGCAAGAATTTAGGCATAATTCCTTGTGGGATACGATACTCACTTTCCTCTATATTATTGGTGTGACATGTGCACTTACATCTGTAAAGTCTACAAGAATGACAAATTATAAAAAGAGATGGAACAACTAATTCAAGCGAGTAATTATGAGGTTTGGGAAAAATTAGACATGGCCCTTCTAAATTATACAAGGAAATAAGCATTCGGGACTCAAGTGACATTGGTGTGCTATAGTTTAATGACAAAGTCTTGCATATTCCTTTCTCTACACTTGGAAAGAGAGAATATATCCTAGTATCCATGCATAAAAACTTCGAAGAATTTTATGAAATAAAAAAGGAGCAAGAAAAAGATAAATGCTCATCAAACAATAAAGAAACTAATGAAAAGATATCAGATAAGTTCAAAGTCTCAAATAAAGGATGGAAATATGTACTTGAAACATCAATGAGAATGATGGTGAAAAATCTTGTTGAATTGACACAAATCTTCATGAACACATAATCAAAAGTTCAATAAGACTTGAAAAGGTAAATATTTTGTTCGTCAACTTATTCTTTTTGGTGTTTGAAGCAAAATTTAGTATGTATGCATTCTAGATATATCTATGTGAGATCTTGTTAAGCCCAACACTATAAAATATTTGTCATGTCATGCATGTGCTTGATAACATGCTCGTATACTTGGAAAGCCCTGAAAAATCATCAAAATTCGGTAGTGTACCTAGTGGTACAACTAAATTGATTTAAGCCTCGAACTAGACCACATAGAGATTTTAAGATGAAATTGAAAATTTTAAAACCCCAGAATGATTTAATATGATGATTCGGAGTACGAGGACTGATTTGGAGTCAAATTGAAATTTTTATAACATAGGGGCAAAATGGTCATTTTGCCACCCGAGATTAAGATTTGAATGTTGGAAGAGGTTTTTGACCAAGATTGATTATTTAGAACATAATTGGAGTTTGAAAAGTGAAAAATTTTAATTCCGGCATTTTTTCGAGTATAGGGGCAAAATAGTCATTTTACCACATAAGGGCAAAATTGTAATTTTACACCACCGAACACATGTTCAGCATATGGATTTCATTTTATACCATGGATAATTATGTGTGGTGGAGAGAAATTGCTTAATTATTAAGTATTTACACATGGACCAATAGAATGGGACACATGGTAAATTTTTGACCATTTAATATTTTCGTTTAAAAACCCATTTAAACTTTAGCCATTTCATTTCTCTTGGCCGGCCATAGCAAGAACAAAAGGGAGAAAAGAAAGAACAAACCCTAGAAGGAAGAATTCAAGGGGAAATCATTAGATTTCAAGGAAATAAGTGATTAAAGGTGAAAATTTTTAATTCTAGCTAGTGATCTACCTTTCCTATGCATTATTTTGCATTTTTCATGGTTGAATAACATGATTTCGCGAAGGATTCATGGTTGACTGAATTTAGAGAGAGAAGATTTGATGGTTTATTTGATTAGATTTTAAGATATGTTCGTGTTTTTAGTTAATTTATCATGTATGGAATGAAAACAAGTAAGAAAAATCACATGTTCTTCACCCACCCACCATGGCCGAATTTCACGAGGAACTTAGAAGTGATGATTTTGTGATATCTTGTGTTATTTAGGTGGGATTTAATGAATTGAGATGATGAAAACCGAAAATGGTGATGGAAACCAAAAATGGTGATTTTTAAGTATAGTGCCTTTAGTAAACAAGTTGAATCACAATGAGAAAGTCTAGCTTATTAAGGCACTTTGGTATAATTGAGATATTGAAAATGTAATGAGTATATATTTGGAATCAATTTGGGTGATTGGTTAGGAATTAACGATTTATGGTGTGAGAATCAAGCATGATAAATTATATTGTTAGTGAACCTTCCATGGTCAAATTTTCCAAGAGAAAATGTGATGATGATTTTGCCATATTTCAAGTTATTTAAATTGTGTTTGATGATTTGGAATATTAGGAGATGAATGGAATTATTTGGAGTTGAATTGGACGTATTGGCCAATTAATCGGGTGATAAACCAAATTAGGCCAATACCATTTTATTCTGATCACAATTGATCCAACGTGTAACATCGTATTTAAGTGACTGTCCGAACAACCTCATGCATTCATATAGAGCATGAAGTAGATTTATAATGGTATGACACCAAATATTGAATTATGTGTTGTGTGTTATGTATAGGTGGTGAACCCTCTAACAAGGGTAAAGACATTGTGATAGAGAACCGAGAATAGGAGTATTTCGAACTCCTAATACTGTGAGTGAACTTGCATTTCAAACTATTTTGGAAATTTTAATTGAGTTGAGATGAAATGCTTGAATGATTTATATCTAACTTTTTATTTAAAAATGAGTTTCGGGAACAAGCCTTTGACAATTATTTTAATGTGATGAGTATGTGCATTGTGTAAAGAAAATGAATACATGCTCATTTATTGTGCTAATAATAATATGAATGAATGGATAATGCGTATTAATGACCAGGGGATTGTGCGAGTAGGGAGTGCACGCATGGTCATATTGATGTAATGACCAGGGGATTGTGTGAGTAGGGAGTGCACACATGGTCATGTTGATGTGATGATCGAGGGATGTGTGAGTAGGGAGTGCACACATGGTCATATTGCTTTGTGCGAGTAGGGAGTGCACACATGGTCATATTGCTTTGTGCGAGTAGGGAGTGCACACATGGTTTTTTTTCTTGGTGCAAGTGGAAGCGCACCAGAGTTGAAGAGAATGGGGTGGTGTATGTAATTGCACGCGATTTTATCTATATATGCGTGATATAATGTGCATGATGGAAAAATGTGATTTGTATGGTATGTGAAACCCTTGTTCCGTGACGGTTTGTGATAAACCGTCGATTTTGCTATCTTGTTAGAATGATTGATGTAATTTCATGGTTGCTTTATCATTGAATGTTTAATAACTCTGGGTTAAGTGAAAAAAGAGTTTTAATATTAATTGGATGTAAATTGCCTTGTTTCTGAATAAGTGCATCGTGGTTTTTAACTTTCCTTATTATACTGCTTGTTCCCTTTTAAAGTTCGCTCACTGAGTTTTGTACTCATGGTTTTAAAAATTCATATTTTCAGATCAGGAGACTATTGGATCCTAGTCAAGGAGTCCCCGTAGTTCGTCTCCTAGGTAAGTGCTTGGCATTCAATAGCTTCCCTTTTTCCGTTGTTCTCCGTTGGAAGTCACGGGTTTTTTTGTTCTGTGAATATGTTCATGTAATGTAAATTACTAAGTTACATGTCTTGAACAATGCATGTATATTTTACTCGATAATGCCATCACGAGTTGGCTATTTTCACACTAGTTGGAATGCAAATGGATGCATTAATTGATAAGACGTTAAGCAATATAAATGGGATAAGCTTGCTTGGGCTTGGTGAGCTACGGTCATTGGGCCCATGTGCTGGTCATGGCCTGAAAATTTGGGCTTTGACAATCTATTTGGGTGATTTGTTAATATGTCTGTATAATTGCTGCACTCGTATATCATTCATGCATAAGCATTACCCAAGTCAAAGGATTAATGTTGTTGAACCTTTTGTTTCTCTAAAAAGGATTTTCTTTTTCAAACAAGAGTTTTAATCCTTAAAGCTATTTAAGTGCAAAAATTAATTTCTCAAGTCTCAAAGAATTGACTTCTACATGTTGCAATAGTTAAATTCTGCTCTTTTGCTTCACAGGAATCGATTTCTCATCAAAAGAAAATCGACAATTTGTTTCACAAAATTCATCTGAAGTTTTTCATAGGCTAAAAAAAACAATCTTTTTATTTTCAAAAGTCAATTCTTAAAGAGTCGAATGAAGTTTAAAAGAATTTAAGGCATAGAAATGTAAGATGAAACAGGCTTAAGGCAAAGTTACCAAGAGGTGGGATGAATTGGTTTTCAAGTGAAAATTCCTCTTTAAACAAGAGTAGTGAGAATATTTTAAAACATTGCAGTAGAAACAAAAATAGAATATGAGTTGAAAGTAAATGTGCAGAAAATTGAAAAGTACTCACCCAGATTTTTATAGAGGTTCGACTTTAACTGCTTATGTCCTCTCCCTTGATAGCACAAGGAGTTTGAATCCATTGATAAACTACCTTTCAAGGAGTAGGCATAACCTTCACATAAACACTGTTTTTTCATGGATAAAGCATAACCATTCACAAAGTCTTTGCCTTTTCAAAGTTAAAACATAACCTTTCATACAGTCTATGCCTTTCAATGTTAAAGCACAACCCCTCTACCTTTTCTAATGGAGGTATAACTGGTACTATCTTTTTTGTGGAGGTATAACCAAATTCAATAGTGGATTACAAAGATTTTAGCTTTTTGACCTTTAACAAAATGGATGAGCTATTAGGCAAAAAAAGATGAGAACTATTTCAGAAATAAAGACTGATGAAATAATATCTGACCTCAGAAAGTCGAAGAGGTGAGGAAAGGAATAAAATTTCTGATTTTTCTTTTCATTCTCTCTAGAAAAGAAGGAATTTTAAGCTTTTTCTATTTTTAATGCTTTTTGTTAAAAAAGGAATGATCTTTCTCTTATTTTCCACTTCTTCTCTTTTTTCGTTTCTTTCTTTTTAACGTCTCTTACATGGTTATTTATAGGCATGGAAATTTCTTCCCTGTTGGAGTAAAATTCAAAAAAGAACTTTTGCAGTCTATGCTAGTTGTCTCATTTTTGTTGTGTACGTAAAATTGACATGTTTTGCCTAAGGTGTAGATTTTTCAAATTTTTGGAAAATCTGCACTTTTTTTATTTTTCCTAAGAATCAACATGCTTTTCACTTGGTGTTGATTCTTCGAGTTGTCTTTCAGATCTGCGCTTCTCTATTCGTTCTCAAAATCAACATGTTGTGCTCTTGGTATTGATTTTTCTTGAAAATTTAACACCAAGTTGGAAATTCAAATTTGATTTAAGGCCCTCCATTCTTATCCATTCCCTATCTTAGTTATTCTTTAAGGTTCTGACTATTCTCTCTGAAGCTTCTAGAATCAACATGTTGTCTTCCAGGTATTAATTCTTGATGGCCAAACTTGTGCACTTTCTTCAACCCCATCTCTACCTCTTTTTAGAATCTACATGTGCAACTTGAGGTGTTTATTCTTGCTTTATGCAATGGCTTTTGTATCTTCCGAAATTGACATGTTCTTTTCATAGAATGAATTCCTTTTGTAATAAAAGAAAAATTTTGGTTTTTTATACATTTTAAGAACCAATTCTTTACATTCAAAAGGTTAATTCTTGCAGCTAGAAATTTAAAGTTTGAAGGTTTAAAAACATCATTCTTTTCACAACCAACTTTTAAACCCTTTGGAGATTTTTTTCACATTTAAATACATTTTCAACCAATTCCAAATAAATCAATTTTATTATTTCAAAACTAGGAAAATGATAACAATCTCCCATTTTTTGATATGACAAAATTAAGAGTTAAATTTGCTCATTGAAAAAGGATTTGAAATTCTGCCTTTTTGAAAAATTCTCCTTGTGAATTTTTGCACTAAATACTTTGAAGAACTCTCCCCCTGAAATTGTGCTTACTTCAAAAAATTTTGAAACATTTTCACAATAATCCAGCATTGAAAGTCTCGTAAGTATACCAAATTCACTCAAAATATTTCCCCCCTTTTTGTTATATAAAAAAGGAATAAAAAATAAAGTATCAAAATATAAAAACTTATACAAAAGAATAAAGCATTAGTAGCACAAGCATATGAACAAACAGAACATTTATATATATATATGTAAGAATTATTGGACAAGTAAGTAAGCAAAAGAGATATCTTATTAAGTTTTGAACTAGTTACAAGACATTAATTTAAGCACATATATGAAAATTTACAAATGTGATGCTTATGGTAGATTATGTGAGGAAGGTTTCGTTCCAAGTTTCTTGGATAAAATTCCTTGATTCTTATAGGGTTGTACTTGATTTTTGAAAATAGTGATCATTCCTCTGTTAAGCTTATTTACTTCTTTCTTCATCTTGATGAAGGATTAAGTGTACATGTCAATCACTTTTTGAAAATCAACAACCTAATCATTCACAATCTTGTCAATCTCTTTGTTGATCTCATTTAGCTTTTCAAAGTGTGTTCTTCCCTAAATGTCCATCTCAGCTAGGGAGAAATGATTTGCAATTTTTGGTATTTACTTTAAGTTTAGCAAACTAAGTAAACCTACACCAACTTCTAGAGGTGATACATACGAAAATGAGAAATCTATTGGAGATAGTGGTGTATTGAAGTCATGAGTAGATTGACTAGGTGATTCTTCAGTTGTTTATTTCTAAGATGGGTTATCAACTCTTGTTTGGTCATATGACTGTGTTTCCTTTTTTTGAGCTTGAGCTTTTTGTTGCACATTTTTCCTTATCCATTTATTTCTCATAGCATCATATTTGAATCTTATTCTTCCAGCTAAAGCTTTGTCAAGATTTTTGCTCTTTTTGGCTAGTTTTGGTTTTTCTAGTGAAACATCCACCTTTAACTTTTCCAATATCACTAAAATTACCATTCCATATACTAATCTGTTTCTTGCTTCTCTGGTTAGTGATTCCATATCTCTGTAAATGAAATGCACCTGATCAATTGGAGTGTCTCTTTTAATATGGTGCATAAACCACATATTTTCCATTATCATTGAGGTATTTTTAGAGTTGAATGGTCTTAGTGTCTATATCACTATTGAATGCAGAATTTTATCATTTGCACTAAGCCTTGTAGCTATCTGGAAATTTGATCAAAGTGATTTGTTCAATCAAGAATTTTGCTTTCAAATCTTCTTTAGGAATTGCATTTCTTTTAGTGATGCTAGTGATTGCTTTTTTGCTTTTGGGTTTCAACTTTAAAATTTTTGCAGTAATGTTAGTGTGATAATCAGTTCGTGTCTGTTGACAGTCGTAATGAAGGAATCATTGTTGTCGATTTTATCACATAAGTATACGTATCGTAAAAAGTAATATAATAGTAAGCAGAGTATTGAATCCCACAAAGAATTATATCAGCTTTTGCTAAATACTAAAATTAACACAATCTAATCTTATTCAAACAATTGAATTAAATTGATTAATTAAAAGTAAAAGTAAAACTAAATAATAGCTAAATTAAATCTAAAAGCTAATAGGCAAAACTTTACTAGAAAAATTCAATTAATAAAAAGCCTAGAATTACATTATCTCTTAACACTTCATCTGAATCTTCTTTCTCTCTCTAAACTTACTTCAATCGATTGAATTGCCAACCTAGAGTCCTAATTTATTTACAAGTCTTTGTTGAGGCTCTTGTAAAAATATCTCTTCCAATTAATTTACTATATGTCTATGCAAATTTAACTGAAGAAAGATTTATTAAGTTTGTGCTCTAATTTTGGCTACGTGCAACACATAGATATTTGTTTATCCTATATGCAAATCAAATCACCTAATCAACTAAGTGAATTTGAACATATGGTATTTCATTCATGGCCTAATTTGAACTCCTTTGTCAAGTTGTATTTATATATCCAAATCATCCATTGGTAATAAGCATAAGAAAGATAAATTATTCAAATTACATGTTGAGTTCAATCATAATCCTAGAAAAAGTAAATTAGTTCATAATATCTACTAAAAACATCATTCAAAAAATATCAACCGTCAATCCAAGTCAAAGAAAGTGAAAGAAAAATAGAAGTAGAGAGAGAAACTAAGAGTTGTCAGATCTTGAATCCTCAATCTTCCTTATTTTTCCTTGCTTTGTTGACGACATTTTTTTTCTCTAGAAAAACCTTTCGTAATCTCCCTCAAAAGTGCTCTGAAAAGTCTTTCTTTAAATAACCCTTAAAGACCTAATGTAATTAAAACTCAAATTTTAAAGTGCTAGCATATTGACGGGTGCCATGGCCTTCCTCCATGGGTGACATAGTGCCCTAAGCTCAGGTGGCACTATGGTGCATCTTGCCTCATGTTGTTTTTGCTACACTATTTCATCTTGTGATGCAATTTCGTCCTTCTTCTATGTTGAATTGGGCAACGTGATAAACATGGAAGTTGTATCTCTACCTCTTATCTTTTCAATGGTTCAAGAATCACGTAAATTGAACTTTTGTAGCAAGAGTTATGCTCAAAATACCACAGCATATATGAATGAAGCTATCACTATACTTGTATGGATTATCACCAAATAAGGTCCTTTCATCAAATTTCCAACAAAACCAATAAAATAGATCATCAATAATTAAACTTAAAGTGATTTAAGCAATTGAACATAAAATAAAACTAAAATAACTTAAAATAAAAAACTTAACATGCATTAAACTTAACTAAGAAAAACAATTAACATACTTAATTTCGAACCTAAAATCTCAATGACTTAGCTATTTAAGCACCTAAAATATGACAAAATAACTCTATATAATAGAGTTATCAATCATCATGATCTTTCATAGCCTCATCATTATCATCTTGATAGAATATAGTTGAATTGGAGTAAAACACTCTCACTAACCTTTCATAAATAGGAATTCTCATACTCAAATAGTCATACATACACATTTCCCTCAAATTTTCAACATAAGATAACTTAAATTCATTTTTGAACCAATTCAAGTCTATGAAAGAACCATGAATTACCTTTCTCTTGGCATAAATTTCATCAAATTCCTTTCTCTTTACTTTGTTTGTGAAGTTGATGCTAAACGGATCAGATTTCTTTAATCTTTGAGTCTTAGAATCTGCTAATGGAGCTTTACCTTTTTTTCCTCTTGTTCTTTTTGGAGCCATTTTACCAACTTTCAATTTAGCTTTAAGGTTCTGAAGGTTGGAATTTGAGGATTTTGGAAGAAATATATTGATTCTTATGTGTTGAATTGACTTTCTCTCAAGAAAAATGCTAGCCTTAGTATTTGAAAAAGGAATCTTTATAAAAAAATGGCTTTAAAGAAGGAATCTTGAAAAATTTCTTAAGGAATTTCAAGCTTTTCTATATCAAATCAGTGTTTTTTGAAGAAATTTGTGTTTTGAAGAAGAGTTTTCAAGAATCATAGCTCTTTGAGAAGAAGAAATTGTGTTTTGAAACGAAAACTCCTAACTTTATTCTTTTTTTTTAAGTTTTAAAAACAATCCTTCAATTTTCTAAGAATCGATTATCAAGCTATGAGATGTTGATTCTTTGGACTAACAATTTTGGAAAATCAAAGAGTATTAATTAAAATGAATACAAAAAGTCTTTTAAGAGAAAAATTAAGTTCAACACATGGCTATTTTTGGTTTTGGGTTATTTTGAGTATGAAGTGAAATGCAAATGCAACAATTTTGGCATCCAATTATCATCACAACAATCAATAGAAAAATTCAACACATGTATAATCAACATAAACAATAAGATTTTCAAATAATGAAAATAGAATATGATATAAAATTAGGCAATCAAAATATATATTTCAGAAATGAATGATTTTTGCTATAGAAATTACCCGATTGTGTGCTTGATTTCCATGAGTTCGTTCTTCCTTGATTTGGTTTTTCGACAAAACACATTCTCACTTGATTTTTGGTATCCAAATTTCTTCAGATCCTTTCATTAGTGCTCACTGTCTTGGTTTTTCTATTTCATAAATCAACGTGCTCTTGACTTATTGTCGATTCTTTGAGTCAGACTTTAGATATGCATTTTTCTGTTCTTTCTCAAAATCGACATGTTGTGTTCTTGGTGTCGATTCTTGTTGAAAGTTTGGTGCCAAGTTGAAAATTCAAATTTGATTTTAGGCATTCCATTTTTATCTATTCCTTAACTCTTGCTTCTTTTCCAAGTTTTTGACCTTTTTCTCTAAAGCTTCCAAAATCAACATGTTGTCTTCCAAGTATTGATTTTTAATGGCCGGACTTGTGTGTTTTCTTCAACCCCTTCTCTACCAATTTCTAGAATCGACATGCGCAACTTAAGGTGTCCATTCTTTTTGTGTAGTGGCTTTTGTATCTTCTAGAATCAAAATGTTCTTTTCTACGAATTAATTCCTCTTGTAATAAAAAAAAGAAAATTTGCTTTCTATACACTTTGAGAACTGATTCTTTACATTCAAAAGGTCGATTCTTGTAATTGGAAATTTAGAGTTTAAAGGTTTAAAAGCATCATTCTTTTCATAATGAACTTCAAAACTCTTTAGGGAATTTCTTAATACTTAAAAACATTTTCAACCAATTCCAGATAGATCAATTTTGTCATTTCAAAACTATGATAATGCTAACAAGATCCTAAGTTTAAAGGTGTTTTAAATCAATTCTAAACGTTTCCAAAAGCTCTAAAATGCTTGAACTTTAATCCTCAAAACACAATTTTCCTTTTCATCAAAGATTTATCAAGCATCACGATCTTTCAAAAATCAGTCTTTTAAACACTTTGATTTTGTGAAAATTGCAACACCTTGACCTTGATATGGGCCATATGTGATGTAACAAACCTATTTGGGGAATTAAAATATGTTTTCGTTGTATGTACTTGAAGACTTAAGGATAGGCTCACGTGTCTACAAAGAATGACTTTGAATTTATAAATGTGCGTGAGGACTTTGATGATATGTCAAATGTGCCAAGTGTACGGAAGCCTATATTATGACACTTAAGCACATTTTATGGCAATATTTGATGAATCCAAGAGCTTGAGGTTTTGATCTAAGTTTGATCTTATATTTGAGTATATGATCATGAATGTTGACGTAATTGAGGGCTTCAATGAAATTGTGCATATATTTGGCACTTGAATATTTAAGTATGATAGTTAGCCATTTAAGTTAAAGTTTGAAGATTGAATTAGTATGATTTGTAGTTTTGATCTTGTACTTGAGCATATGTGTGGGGCTTTTGAATACATAAATGAATTGAAATGTATTGATTGAGTGGAAATGAATTATGTGTTAAAAGAGTAAGTTTGGAGACTTAAACAAGTGAAAATGTGCATTCTAGGCATGATTTATCGATAAATGTTCTACATCTATTGATAGATACAAAATAGGAAGCCTGAGAAAACAAGTTGGATGAACACTTATCAATAGATCCCTTAAACTATCGATAGAGGACCACTTGAAAACCTTGTAAGCAAAGAGACCTGAAAACTATCGATAGATCTGTAAAATCTATTGATAGATGGCCAAATAGGAAATAGAAAGGGGGCTAGGGTACAATCTATCGATAGATGAAGGTCAACAGCAACCTAATTTAGTGGCATTTATCAATAAATGCTTCACATCTATCAATAGATCAATCTAGAAATGCAAAAATAAAAAGGGGATTTTAGGCCATTTGAGCTATTTTAACAAACCAAACCCTTTCGCTCTTTAAAACCTAAAACCTTAACATCCCAAATGAAATTTTAGAGCCATTTGGAGTGGATAAAAGCTTGGGAAATGCTTTTGGAGGTAAGATTAAGCTTTTTTACTAATTGATTTTCAATTTAATTAGTTAATAACTTAGATTTGATTTGGTCCAACTTTGGAGAGATTTTTTCTTTTAAGTTTGTTGAGGAATTTAGAGCAAAAATTGGGTAACCCAGCAGATAAGGTAAGGATTTAGCTCATTGTTGAAGGATTTGAGCTTAAATATAGAATTTGGTTATTTTTGAAAAACTAGATATTTTTGAAAGTTAGGAAATAAATATTTTTGCGATGCCTTGATGTGCTTAAGGGAAAAATTGAAGCTACCTAATGCATTGGTGAGTTATAAGATGGTTGAAGGTTGATGATTAGAGCTCAACCTTGGGAGCACCTTTGATTGTCAAGGTGAATTGGTTAATTTAAAATGCATGTGATGCATGATGCCTACTAGAAGCACTACCATGGTACTATAATAGATTATATATGTGAATATATATGTGTTTGCTTAAATGTATGTGCTTAGGCTAGAGAACAAAAATGTGGAATTGTGTGTGATTGTGTGCCTTAGTGTAAGCCATATAGGTTACTTGTATTGGATAAGCATAGACTAGGACGTCTAGAGGCTACGATGAACCCTAGAAGCAGATTACCCTTAGCGAATGATATGTTAAGAGTATTTGATCAAATTATACCTTGGAGATATAAAGGCACTTAGAACCGTAAATGAGATTATAAACGATTGAAGCTCGATGAATATGATTTGTGGTTTTATGTGAACATATGGAACATTGAAGGCATGATGGCCTTGTTTGTGAACTATGAGGTGTAACTACCTAAGTATGTGAGGCTACTAAGCCATAATCTTTAAGGTAAGTTTTTTATGTATGTGAGGCTAGGGAGCCTGATTGATGATGTGAATTAAGACTTATGAACTATAAGGGTAGTGTTGGCCTATGAGTTTGATGATGTTTCATTTAATGGGTGAATGCCAGACGTTGATCTAATTTGAGATTGAGTGTCGTCAAACCCTTGTGACTATATGTGTGTTTGCAGGGATGGTGGTAAACAAGGATAGTGGTATTAGTCTTGCTTGTGATTCGTATCTGTGGTGCTTTAATGCCACCTGTGTGAGATTATTCCGTATGATGCCATCTGTTTGGAGATTACTATAGATGATGATTATGTATGTGATGCCACTCCATGTGAGATTACTCCAAGTGATGCCATCTGTTGGGAAATTACTCCAGGTGATGCCATATGTTGGGAAATTACTTTGGCATGTGCGTGATTTGATTCTTTGCCTATTGCTTTGGCATGCTCGTGATTTGTTTCTCTACTAGCGACTTTGCCCTTAGCGTGATTTGACTCCGTCGGCTGGCCACCATGCATGATTTAGCTATGTCTAGGGAGGACCACTCAAAGATTATGATTAGATTTGTATATGATATGACATAGCCTTGGATAGGCTCATTTGAAAATGATTCATACTATTATGATATTGTGGCAACTAGTGTGTGCCTATGTATGTTTATGTGGATATGGCTTTGAGCATATGCCTAATACAACGTATATCAATGTGGATACTCCCTAAGGATGATTGATGTGCCCTTAGAATGGGAGGTGTACGATGAAAATATTTTTGATATTTGATGTACCGTTTCAAAGAAAGGGAAATTATGGATATTGATTATTGTGAATATGCTTGGCCATTGGAGTAAGTTTTTGGAGCCTAGTTTGATGACGGCTTTAAAATTAAGCCTCAATTGGATATGCTTCGATGTGGTGATATAGAGTTTAAAGAATTATGAATGTGATATGCCTTTGAGTTATGATCCGACAAGGCATATTATGATGAGATGTGCATGTGGGATATTAGGGTAATCTTCACACTTTCATCTTTTGGACATGTTTGCTTATGTTTGATAGATGCCTAGATATGCCAATATATATATATGGGTATGTGTAAGTTATTGTGCTATGTTAGCATCCTTCTCACTGAGTATTAGATGACTCACCCCTCTGTTGCACCATGTGCAAATATGTGAAGTTATGGGATTGCGTGGCTAGTGTTGTCATTTGGATGGACACATATGTGGCATCCAGTAGGTCTTCATTTCAATGTGTCACTTCGCTGAGTTTGTGTGGGCCTTTCGCCTTTGGATTAGGGTTAGTTTGTAAAGTATGCTAGGCATGATGTGCCATTTGTATTTGTACCAGGGTTGTAAGATACGAACTCGTTATGGTGGCTAATGTATGGCCTTATGAGAAATGTATAAAATATTGTATACAACTAAGTGCCAAGGGGCGATGCTTATGTAATGGAATTTAAATGTTATATAAATTTATGGAATTGGATTCCCTTAGTTAATAATATATGATTTTGGCTTGAATATTTTGAGGCTTGCTTTGGTTTCATTGGCTTTCCCTCTTAGACTTGTGTGTTGGTCACGAACCCTTAGGTTTGGGTCGTGACATAACAACTTTTAAAATCTGGAAAGTTTGAATTTTTTCAACAAAACTCTTCATTTTCAAACAAATAAATCCATTGTCTATGGTTGTTTCCTAATACTCACTTTTTCTTGAGAGTGAAAAGTCGGTTCAACAAAAGCATCAAAACCTTGCTTTCAAATCCTTGTCTCCAAACTCTTGATTAGTTTTTCAAAGCTTACCTTCTACACTTAAAAGTTCAACCATGGCCCCTAAAAGTTTAAGAGAAGAAAAAGGGAAAGCATTGGCAACAGTATCCAAAGTTTAGAAAACCCAAATGCCAAATCCATTTGACATCAACTTTTCAAGTGAAAAAGACAAGCAGAAATGTGATGAGATATATGTTAAAAAAATAGTAGCTCATGGTGGAATTATTGATCTAGAATGGTTTGAGAATGATTTCAACCTTCTTTACACTGGAAATCTAAGAAAGATAGGTTGGTATGATTTCTTACACATGCGAAGACCTATTTATGAGAAATTGGTGAGCGTTTTCTACTCAAATGCGACCACATTATACCAAGGGGATGATGATGAAGACATAGTAGATCATAATAAGTCTTTCTTCACTTTTGTCGCTGGAAAAAGGTTGATTATCACACCCATACTACTGCAGAAAGTATTAAAGCTAAAACCCACAAGCAAGAATGCACTCACACATATGACTAAAGAAAAAGGCATCTCAGGAAAAAAACTACATGAAGAATTCATGGTCAATCTTGTCACAACTGTAAAGTTTCCAAATAGCTACAAGGTCGAGTGTAAATGAGAAAATCTTGCATCTGATTGTGAGTAACACTTTTAGACCTTTTGGACTTAAGCTTGCTGAAGTGATAGGTGAAGAAATGTGGTTCATGCGCCACATCAAAAATTGCACTCCAATTGACTTTTCTCAATTCATATACAAAGATATGGAGTTATTACCAAGAGGTGCAAGAAACAATTTGATGTCGAGGCATTGTGAAGACACTAAGACGTTGTGAAAACACCACTTATGGTGAGGTTAGAAACCCCACTAAGGTGAACAATGGCCAAAATCCCACTTTGGTTGGCTAAACCAAAGATACTAAAATCTCTTGCTTTTTTAGGAAGAGCCTAGAGCAAATAAGCGCTCCTGCTTACTAAAGAAAATATTCTTTATTAATTCTCAACTTTAATGTCTAACAATTAAACCATGAGGGCTTTATATAACTATTGCTAAGGAAGAAAGCCTTTTTACTTTTCCAAGGTGGGATTATTCCAATTTCTAAATAAAAATAAATAAGGAAGTAACTTAACCTAAGTTTCCTTAAAGTTCAAAAAAAAGTAAAAGATAACTTAACATAATATAACATAATTCACAAGTAAACTAAACAATCTTCTTTAACTTAATGTGCAAGTAACCTAATAACATACTCTTGTGTTATTCTCCATAGATTGGAGAAAAATTGCCTTCGAGATCCATGTCTTATTTGTCTTCTCCATAGTAAGGGGAAATATCAGCTACGTCGAAGGTTTTTTTTTTTTTTAACTGGAACATCATGCAGGGCCCAGCTACCCTGTATAAATTTTATTAATACTCATAGATTTAAAGTACACAAGGGGGGGGTATAGTCCTGACCTCCAAAATTTTCATGAACTCGAGAAAGATGACAAAGAGTACCTAAAATTTTGAAGTTTAGTTCTGGTTTTGATTCTTCTTTGGATCGCAGCACTGATAAACCTTTTAAATTCAAAGGTAGTACACTGATCATGATTGGAATCTTGCTAAATAACTCATCGAGATGGAGTCTTCATCCGAGTCCCAATCGCTTTCCCCTATGTCCATTGCATCTTCTGATGTTAAATTGAGAAACCTACCAATTGAAGCTTCAGTATCTGAGTGTCTCCTACGCCGCTTCCGTGGATGGACTTCTATCTTTGCGAAGTTAGTTTCTGAAGGTAGAGGAACTTCACTTGACTCTTTGTTGTAGTTGCACTTGCCTGATGCGGACTCTTGGGTGGGGAGATTGTTGGTATGGTATGTTATTCTCTCTTGTGGGCCTGCAAACAGAGCAACTTGAGAATTTTCGCCTAAAGCCTCAGTTTGATAAATACCATGTCTCCCCATTGGGCTGTGTTCTCCACTGTTTTCCAATATGTCAACTGGTAGATTTTGGCCTCTGGTCCCACTCTCTACCCTTAGGTGAAGTTCCCCTTGGGAATAAATGTTTGCTTGCTCTGATGGATAAAACAAATGTTTTTTTGAATTTTCTCCGGTATCCTTGCCTACCGATTTGAACCCTTTCATCTCTTCTCCTGTTGCATGTCTCATCAATTCTTCATTCCTTATGCCAATTTCACTATGTGGTGGGCCCAGCTTGGTGTATGTGTCGGTGGGAGGTCTTGAGGCAAATTGGGTTGTTGCTGCTGTCTTGTCGCGGAACTGATGGACCTCTTTTTTATTGCTTTTTTCTTTTTTTCCTTTCAGGCTATCTGCTTGTTTGGAAAAATTGCTGCTGCCTGCAGGTTCAAAGCCAGTTGCTTGCTGTGACTCTACGCGCTGGTCCGTCCTATCCCCCTTACGACGTGGCCTTCTGTTTGTTTGAAGCCTTGGTTCTTCCCCATGCCGAGCTGGAATTTCCCTTTCTTCGCTATCTATTTGCTCTAACACCTTTCTCTCTTCCACGACATGCAGTTTATTTCCATTGATCGCATCTGCATGGTTTTCGGGCACCCCAGTTTTGTGAAGTGGCGTCTGTCCCTCTTGCCTTGGTTCCACCGCCATTCCTCCCTCACCCAGAGCCTTGCTTGCATGGTTCCTTTGAGAGGGCAAAAAGGAGACAAGGCGTGTGGTGGGCCCACCTTCAGTCATTGGGCATTGTTTATCCGCCACTTGTAAACTGAAATCCGCCCTCCCGTCGGTCTGCAGTTGTTGCTTCTTTTTGTTTTTTCTATTTTTGTGATTTCCCTAGCTCCCATGTTCCTTTTCTGCTTGATTCTCACATAACCCATTTTCATACAACGATGCCTGCACCTCGCCTTCTTCCACTTGCGACTCTGCAGGAAAAATAGCTTCATTTTCCACGTCACCTGGTTTTCCATTACCGTTCTGGCCTTTGCCAGCTTTTAGTTGTTTGTCCTTTTGTTCCGGGTGCATAGTGTCCAAGTTATCCCCATCAAGCGTTGGGGGTCGCATGTCTGCTCTTTGCGAATTTGGCTGTATTACTCGGTCAGTTGGCTTTTGTGGCTTAATCGAATAATTTTTTGAGTTATTCCCTACGCTTCCATGCCCCGGTTTGAGCATCATTCCTGCACCTTCTTGACCTAGTTTGTGCGCCAGCATCTTGTCCCCGCCAGCTAGTGCTGTCAGCTCCTCATGCTTCCCATCCGAAGTACTGCCCAATGGGTCCCGCTGTCCCTATTCGTTGAGAGAGAAACTCCCCTCCAGTCTACTTATTTTCACTGCATCCAGACTGTTCGCTAGTGCGCCTGACACTTTCACCTGCCTCCTTCCTTTTTTATTATTTGCCTCGGTCAACTTCCTTTCTTTTTTAGTCTTCCCCTTGTGCGCAGGTGGTTCTTGCATGTGAAAGTCATCGTCCTTTGTTACTTCGGGTTGATCTTTCCCTGTTTGATTTAACGCCATCCTGTCTCCCAAAATATTTTTTAAATGCCCGTGATCTCCATTTGTTTGAAATAGCTCTTGCTTGTTTCTCTCTCTAGTCTGCGTTTCTACAAAAATTGCTTCTCCTTTATCTGAAATACCCAGCGAGTTGCAGTCGAGCTGTCTCATCGTGTTGTCCTTCGGTTCGTCTGTTGTTTCCTTGGACAAGCCGGTTGAAATTTTACCTCTACTTTTTTGTATCTTCTGAGCGTACCCATGAGGAGCAGTCTCCTCTAAACGTTCCTCGCATGCCTGCTCTGACATGTCTCTCTCTTCCACGTCAGTTGGCATTTGCCCATGCATGCCTAAATCGTGAAAAAATTTCTGCACGTCTCCTTCTACCGTCTGCTGCTTTGCATGATTTTGTTCCATCCTTTCTGCATCCTGTAGGTTGCCGTTGTCATTCTGTTCCGTCACCTCCTTTCGTTGCTCATCCGCTGCTTCCGATGGCGCGACAGTCTGTGTTCTGCCGTCGATTCCCATCCTTCGACCCTCTTGCAATCTCGGACTTTCCTCCATTACACGTCCTTTTCCCCCACTAGGGCCTTCATTTTCCCCCTCCATGATTGCCTGGAATCGGTTAGTCATTGAAACTTCAGCATGCTGGAAGTCTAGTTTCGGATCATTTCCTTTGTCCGTTATTTCCTTAACCCTACTGCTACTAGGTTTGCCGACGACATGCCATTCCGTTCTCGGTTTTGGTGGTAGGTCTGGGCGCAGAATTTTTCTTTTTTCTGATTCCAAAATATCTGACCTTCCTTGGTTTGACTGACCATCATCCGTCCTGTTGGATTCTTTTTCTTTTTTCTGCTATGGCATTCGGTCTTTCGTCTGACCATCTATTTCTGTATCTTCTTCATTTCTGGTCTTCTTTGCACCCAGTTGTTTAAATCTCATTAGTCCTTGTTTCCCTGGCATATTGCCCATCATAATGCATGTTGACACATTGTGCCCTACATGGTAGCAATGAGTACAATATTCCGGCAATTTTTCAAAGTCAACTCTCTGCATGAATCCACCGGTAACTTCTCCATTGTTTCTATCCCGCGTCATGATCCATACCTGGTCAAGGGGTGCCTTTTGGCAGTCATATTCAAGACATACTCGGGCGACACTTGGTCTTGTACCATTAGCTGTGGCTTCATCCACAAAGAAGGGGCGACCCACGGCTTTGGAGATCATCAAGAGGGCTGATTTTTCGTAGAGATGTGCACGTAGGTTTGGAAAAGAAACCCATACAGGAACGAGGGAAGATTCCTTCTCTGGTTGAAAATCTGGACTCCATTTGAACACCTTCATTTTCTGGTTAGATATAAACCAAACCTGTTTTAACCAGATCCGGGTCAGATCCTGTTCGTTTGAGAGCCGGATGAGGATGTGTTTGTAATCAAGCCAACGAATGTCATAGGCTCCAACCAGACCAAAACCTTTGAAGGCCATCCTTATCTTCTCTAACCTAGGCATTCTTGAAAACTTCCCTACCATAGAATATTGAAATGGTTGAGCTAAGGTAGTTATCTTATCTTCAAAGAAGCAAACGGCCGGTCGATCTTGGTTCAGAAATGGTTCCCTGGTTGTAAGGATTATGGGTGGTTTTTCTCCTGTTGCCAAACTTAAGAAGGATTTTTTGTGGGTACGAGGGGAAACTGGGGGGTGGGTGTTGCTGTTCAGATCTTGAGATGCAACCTGAACGAATTGTGGGGGTTGGTTGTTCATTGCAGTGACTGTAGTTGTGGCTTGTTTGGTAGGGAGGCTAGCCGCCGACGGTAGGTCCGACGGCCGGCCAGCCTCCATGCCTTGGGGTTGGGGGAAGGGGGGAAAGTTGTTTGGGTTGAGAGAGTTTTCCACTTTTTTTTTTCAACAAACTCAACTCAACAGATTAATTGCCACATCAGCTACGTTGAAGGTTGAGAAAACTTCATATTCTTTAGGAAGTTCGATCTTGTATGCATTCTCATTAATACGTTCCAAGACTTGAAATGGTCCATTAGCTCGAGGAGATAATTTGGTATAAAACTTAGGAAAATGTTTTTTCCTTAAGTGAATCCACACAAAGTTTCATTCTTTAAAACTAGTTGGCTTTTTATGCTTGTTAGCTTATTTTTGGTATTTGGTAGTTTGATGAATAATCTTTTTTCAAACTTCTTCATGAAGCTTCTTAATTTGCTTAGCATGTTCTTTAGCATCAGCACTAAATTCATGAGTAGTTGGTAATGTAGGAAGGTCCAAAGGACTAAAAGGGCATTTTTCATACACCATTTCAAATGGACATATTCTAGTGGTTTGGCTCACAAAATTATTATAAGGGAATTTCGCTGGTGCTAACACAAGATCCCATTGCCAAATATGTTTAACCATAGAGCTTCTCAATAAGTTTCCCAAACTATTTTTGACGACTTTTTTTTGACCATTTGATTAAGGGTGACTTGCTGAACTAAATTGCAAGTGAGTTCCCATTTTTCTCCAGAGAGTTCACCAAAAATGACTTATGAACTTTACATCTCAATTTGACATAATGGTTTTTGGAATTCCATAGAGACGTACGCTTTTTTGAAATACAAATAAGCTATGTGAGATCTTGGAGTAGGATTTTAGTGGATTGATGTGATTGTGTAAAGCATGGACTTCAAAAAATTTCTTTTATAAAAGAAGCAAACAATCTAACTACACAAACAGAAACACACATAATTTTTATTGCAAGTAACATAATCACATCCTAAAAAAACTAAGAATATACTAAGTAAAAAAAAATACCTTTTATTTTGAGATTCTTATTTTCAGACACCACCACACTAATGAATGATTTCTCGACCAAACAAGTTTACTACTTATTCTTCAAAAATGCTTTTAACTTGAACCTTGAGCGAACAAGGTGTGGAATGCTAGACTACAAAATGCCAACCAATTTTGCCTCTCTTTTCTTCCTAAAAATTAATGGCTATCTTCTTTCATAAAATTTAGCCAAGAATGGGAGAAAGGAAGAAAGATATAATAAAGTTTGGAGGAGGAGAAGAAAAGTGACAGTTGAAACTTTTTCAAGAAAAAGTAGGTTTATTTCTTTTCTTCCAATCTTTTCTCTTTTTATCAAAACTCTTAGTTTAATCAAAATCAAACACTTTTGAATGATCTTGACCATCCATTTAGAGTTATGGAAGCATCAAACATGTTCCATAATTATTAAAATTAAAATTAAAGAATAAATAATTTAATTCCTTAATTATCATTTAGAGTTCTTGATAAAATAAAACTCCTTATTGAATAATAACTCTTATTTATTATTATCCATCTTTATTTAAAAAGAATTAATAATAAATAAAAGAGTGAGAATCAAACATGGAGTTTATTTTTATTAACATGGATGTCTAGATTCATTTTGGAAGAATCCTCATAGAATTATCTTAATTTAAGATAACTCTTGTCTTTAATTAAGACAAAAATATTTTGTCTTGTCTAAATTGAGAAAAATATGTTTTCTTATATTAAGCTAAAAAATAATTTTCTTGTCTTAAATTAAGACAAATATATTTTCTTGTCTAAATTAAGGCCAAACATGTTTTCTTGTCTAAATTAAGACAAACATGTTAGAACTGTAATTTTTGTACACAACTTAATTAATCAAATAAACTTGCATTCAAACTTAAACAAGTTAATTCTATGAAGCTAAATGGAGAATCTATTTGGAGATAGATATTCCCAGCTCCAATAAACTTAGAATTATTCTTAATCTTATTAAAAAATAATTCAAGCTTATTAACCATAAAATCACTGCATCATAGATTCATGGTTGCACTATTGGATTAACTATAATTACAAGAAACAATTCATACTTGATATTAATTATTAGTTGTCTAATTGCAAACCTTATATTTTGAACCCTCATAACCATCCACTGACAAAAGGTGAAATTACCATTTTACCTTTTATGTCAATTTTGCCCCTTAATCTCAAATTTCATCCAATTAGTGATTCAATTCTCTAGATCTAATTTTTTGAGTATCTAGATGTGATGAGCGACTAATTCATCAATCCACTAGGCCAAAATTAATTACCAATCTTCCTGAAATCACTAGAAGTGATGTTAATGCTATGAACTCCATTATTTGGATATATGTTCTCAGATTTTCATCTCGATTATAATCCCAAAATACGGAGTCTAGATTGTTGACTCCATTAGTTTTTGATGATAATAAAATATTCCCATGTCTTTTGTGTCTAACATTTCTAACTAAGTGTGCAGGGGAAATAACTACAAAGAAATAATATTTCAATCTTCCTATTGAACACCCAAAGATGTGATTTGGATAAAGAACAAGGAAGATCAGTATTGATGGAGTCCCCTGACATGTTAAGGAAGATCAGTTGCTGAACAAAGGTCAAAGTGGAGAAGTGAAAGGGTAAAGCTTGGGGAGAAACAGAATCAAGTTAGTCGACCAAGATAATGGGGTTAGTTGACTAAGCAGTCACTAGAATCTGCATCAGAAACAGAACCAACCTAGTTGACCAAGGGAAAAATTTTAGTCGACTAAGTGCTCTCTGTCTGCTACATCCGCCAAGCCACTACAAGACAAGAAAATGGCTAGAATCTTCCTTAAGCTGTTTCTAACGGTCATAAACGTCCCAACAGCCACTAGACCAGCTTCTCCAACTATAAAAAGATCTTCAAATGCCAAAGAAAAAGCTTTCTTGACAACTTTGGCTTCACACAAAAAAAGACATCATCACATTCAAGCCAAGAAGAGTAGCAAAACCTGAAAATCCTTTGTACTCTTCATTGAACCTCAACATCTATTCTTTGTATCTATGTTCAGCACTTCAACTTGTACCATATAGATCAACCGTGTGATCACTAGGTACTTTCCTTTTCTATCTTTGTTGTCTTAGAGTGAGTGTTTTACTCTAAGTGTTTGCATCAAGCAAGGTTTGCTTGGATGCTTGTAGGTTCCAACTTAGCCTTGAAAAGTTGGGGTTGGGTTCTAGTTTAGCCCGTGAAAAACTAGAGTTAAAGGTTGTGGTTGAGCCTTGGAAAGCCACATTGGGTTTTAGTTTAGCTTGGGAAAAACTAGTGATAGGTTGTGGTTGAGCCTTGAAAAGCCACATTGGGTTTTAGTTGATCCCATGAAAAACTAGTGTAAAGGTTGTGGCTAAGCCTTGGAAAAGCCATTGTAAAAGCTTGGTGGAAGCTTGTGAATTCCACCGTCTAGTGTTTGATTTGAAAATCCTTGGTTGGATAATCAAGGTAGTGGATGTAGGTCTTGGACCGAACCACTATAAATACCTTGTCAATTGTTTTCATTACCTTATCTTCCTTAGTTTGAGATCAAGTCTCAATCCCACCAAAAAGAGCCAAGATAGTGCTATTCACCCCCCTCTAGCACTTATATTTGGGACCAACAATTAGTATCAGAGCTAGTTCTCTGAATATAAGGTCTAACACCCTTAGAGAGGATCCAAATGGCTCAACATAAATCAGTTGTTGCTGAAGGACAATCAACAAACAGACCACCTCTTTTTGATGGCTTTAATTACCCTTATTGGAGCACTAGAATGTCAATTTTCATTAAGGCCATAGATTATGAAATGTGGGATTTCATCACTGATGGTCCCTTTACTCCCTCAACTGTGAATATTGTCACAAAAGAGTTGATGCCTAAGCCAAGGTCTGAATGGACCGAGGCTGAAACTAAGAAAGTGCAGACCAATTTCAAGGCAATCAACACTCTGCATTGTGCCTTAACTCCCATTGAGTTCAATAAAGTCTCAAGCTATACAACAGCTAAGCAAGTGTGGGATAAGTTAAGAATAATTCATGATGGGACTTTTCAAGTTAAAGAGTCCAAAATTGCCTTCTTGACCCACAACTATGAGATGTTCAAAATGGAACCTGGTGAGGACATCACCAGCATGTTGATAGGTTCACAAACATTACAAATAAGCTTAACCAGCTAGGAAAACCTATCCCTAAGCATGAGCTTGTAAAAAGACTTCTTAGAAGTTTGCCTAAGTTTTGAAGCCAAAGGTGATTGCCATCCGAGAAGCCAAAGACTTGAACATCATCACACTTGATGAAATCTGTGGGTCACTCCTCACACATGAGTTGGAGCTCAAGGAAGAAGAAGAAAAAGATAAAAGAGAGGCAAAAGAGAAGAAAAAGAACATAGCACTCAAAGCCAACATCCTTGAAGATGAATTGGAAGAACTTTCATGCGATGACAATGATGAACTTGCACTTGTTACAAGAAGATTGAGAAAACTGATGGGAAGGAAGAATAAAAAATTTGTAAGAAAATTCTTTAAAAGGGATCAAGGTCATTCATGGAAGAAAAAAAAAATGAAAGCAGTAACAAGGAAAAAGTAATCTGCTATGAATGCAAAAAACCAGGACACTACAAATTTAAATGTCCATTGCTGAAAGAAGAAACTCTAAGGAGAATCAAAAAATCAAAAAAGGAAATGGTTGCTGCGGCTTGGTCAGACAGTGATTCAAGCACAGAATTAGATGAGGAAAGCTCAGAAGAAAGAGCAAACATATGCCTGATGGCAAAGGATGTTGAAACAGAGGTATGCTCATCAACTTGTGATATATATATGAATGATTTGCAAGATGAGTATGATGAGTTATGTGATGAATTTGAAAGCCTGTTTTTAAAGTACAAAAATCTGAAGAAAAGGGCTGCATCACTTGAAAAAGATTTGGACAAAATTAAACTTGATTTCAACTCTGTTTTTGAACAAAGAAAGCTACTTCAAACTGAACTGGAACACTCAAAAGTAGATTTTGAAATCATGAGAGTAGAGCTGTAAAATAAAACTGATGCTTTACAAAAAGTTCTTAATGAAAATGCAGCTCTTAAATGTTTAAATGATGATCTTTCAAAGAAAAATTCATATAGCAAGATGAATCATCATAATGCATCATCTAGATGCTATCGTTGTAGAAAATATGGTCATCTATCATGTGAGTGTGTCAAAAACATTTATGTGGAGAAAACCAGAAAAATCTGGGTGCCAAAAGGTTATTTTATTGACACTAACACTTAAGGACCCATCAAAGCAGGGGTACCTATCAAGAAGAACTGAACCATATTTTTGTAGGTTGAGCTGCACCTAAAGGAAATATGCTCAAAGGCTCAACACATAAAGAAACAGCCATGGTACATGGATAGTGGCTGCTCTCAACACATGACAGGAGATGAAATGCTGTTTGCATAGCTGGACAAGAAAAAGTGAGGCACCGTATCCTTTAGAGATAATTCAAAAGGAAGAATTCAATGTATAGGAACAGTTGGTAAGAACTCCTGCACACAAATTAGCCATGTGTTATTTGTTCAAGGTCTAAAGCATAATCTGTTAAGCATAAGTCAGTTATGTGACAAAGGGTTTAAGGTTTGTTTTGATTCCAACAAATGTGAAGTGATAGACATAGGCACTAACAAGACTATCTTCATAGGAAATATATTGAAAAACATGTATGTCATATTCCTTGAAGATCTAGAGAAAGATAGTGAAGTGTGCCTAGTAGCCAAGGCTGAAAACAACAGCTAGTTATGGCATAAGAGACTAGGACATGTTAGCTTGAACACCATGTCAAAACTAATTAAGAAAGATCTAGTTATTGGACTACCTAGCATTATGTTTGAGGATGATAGATTATGTGAAGCATGTCAGCTAGGAAAGCAAGTCAGAACATCATTCAAAGCTAAGAATGTTGTGTCAACATCAAAACCTCTTGAAATGCTCCACATGGATCTCTTTGGTCCAATTAGCACCATAAGTCTAGGTGGTAAATCTTATGGTTCAGTGATTGTTGATGATTACTCAAGATTTACTTGGGCTTATTTCCTTGCTCACAAGAATGATGCATTATCATCTTTCATAGGATATTGCAAGAAAGTTGAGAATGAAAAAGGCACATCCATTATTAGGATTAGGAGTGACCATAGAGGTGAATTTGAGAATGATGAGTTCGAGAGATATTGTAATGAAAAAGGGTTGGAACACAACTTTTCAACACCTAGAACACCCCAGCAAAATGGAGTTGTGGAAAAAAAGAATAGAACATTGAAAGAGATGGCAAGAACTATGCTTTGTGAGAACAACCTCCCTAAATATTTCTGGGCTGAAGCTGTCAATACAACAGCTTATATACTTAATAGAGTTTCAATTAGAGCAATCATGTCAAAAATCCCACATGAGCTGTACAAAGGAAGAAAACCAAATATCTCTCACCTTAGGAGCTTTGGCTGTAAATGCTTTGTGTTGAACAATGAAAAACAGCCATTAGGAAAGTTTGATGCTAAAAGTGATGAAGCAATATTTTTGGGATATGCCATGACCTCAAAAACATATAGAGTTTTCAACAAAAGGACACTAATTGTTGAAGAATTTGTCCATATAGTTTTCGATGAATCAATCTATGTTGAAAAGGAAGTTCATGAGGATGATGAAGATTTTGAAAATCTAGGAAAACACATGGATGAAATGAGTCTAAATGATAGCAAGAACAATAAGGAAGACTCATCAAAAGAAGAAACCATAGCTCCACCTCTTGAAAATCTACAAGGACAAGAAATTCAGCATAGTGACTTACCTAGAAGCTGGAGATATGTGAGAGATCATCCACAAGATCAAATCATAGGAGACATCTCATGGAGTTAAGACTAGGAAAGGAACTAGGGAAACTTGTGAATTTTCAGCTTTCATTTCTCAAATTAAACCTAAAAGCTTTGAGGAAGCTGAAAAAGAAGAAAACTGGATTTTAGCCATGCAAGAGGACCTGAATCAATTCGAGAGAAATAATGTGTGGTCACTAGTGCCTAAGCTTTCAAATCACCCTATTGTTGGCACTAAATGGGTGTTTAGAAACAAGATTGATGAACAAGGAAATGTTGTGAGAAACAAAGCAAGATTGGTAGCAAAGGGGTATAATTAAGAAGAAGGAATGGATTATGAAGAAACCTTTGCTCCAGTAGCAAGAATAGAAGCCATAAGATTGCTAGTTGCCTTTGCTTGTCATATGAACTTCAAACTATACCAAATGGATGTGAAGAGTGCATTCCTAAATGAAATTATTCAAGAAGAAGTATATGTTGAACAGCCTACTAGTTTTGAAGATTTCGAAAAACCATATCATGTCCTTAAGCTTCATAAAGCCTTATATGGATTGAAACAAGCCCCTAGAGCTTGGTATGAAAGGCTTTCAAAATTTCTGGTAGAAAAAGACTATACTAGGGGCAGCATTGACACCACATTGTTTATCAAGAGATACCTAAATGATCTAATCATAGTTCAAATCTATGTTGATGACATAATATTTGGTGCTACTAATGAATCTCTTTGCAAGAACTTTGCTAAGGAAATGCAGGGAGAATTCGAAATAAGCATGATGGGAGAATTGAAGTACTTTCTTGGCCTTCAAATCAAGCAATGCAAAAGAGGAACCTTTGTCAGCCAAGACAGATACATTCAAGACATGCTCAAAAGGTATGACATGTTAAAATTGAAATCCATCAGCACACCAATGAGTACATCTTCAAAGCTTGATGTTGATGAGAAAGGTAAAGATGTAGATCAAAAGCTCTATAGAGGTATGATTGGATCTCTTCTTTACTTAACTGCAAGTAGACCAGATATTCAGTTTAGTGTATGTTTGTGTGCTAGATTTCAGTCTCAACCTAAAGAAACACACCTCACTGCTGTAAAAAGAATATTTAGATATCTCATTGAAACTCAAGGCCTAGGATTATGGTATTCAAAAGAATCACCATTCAGCCTTATAGGATATTCAGATGCTGACTTTGCTGGAAGTAGAACTGATAGAAAGAGCACTAGTGGAACATGCTAGTTGCTAGGAAACATGCTTGTAAGCTGGTTGAGCAAAGAGCAAAATTCTGTTGCCTTGTCCATTGTTGAAGCAGAATATGTGTCCCTAGGAAGTTGTTGTGCACAGGTTTTATGGATTAAGCAACAATTGAGAGACTACGGGTTGTCCATGAATAACACACCCATATATTGTGACAACACCAATGCTATAAATATTTCAAAGAATCCTGTGCAACACTCAAGAACCAAGCACATTGAAATTAGACATCATTTTATTAGAGATTATGTAACTAAGGGAGAAATCAATATTGAATTCATAAGCACATTGCACCAATTAGCTGATATATTCACAAAGCTCCTTAGTGAGGATAGGTTCTGTGAAATTAGAAGGAATCTAGGAATGTGTTGTCTGGAAGAGTTATAGGAAGAAGTCTGAAATAAACAGAAGAAAATAGAAGAAACTTAGTCAACTAAAGTGTGAACTTCAGTCAACTAAGAGCATTCTGTTTTATTAAATCAAAGAACTGATGACTGAGTAATAAAGGATTAAAGTAAGGAGATTTTGTGCCTACTGGGTGACAAAATAAAAATGGGGAAACCTGATGCAGTAAATAGTAAAAACATGAGAGGGAGTTTTGAAATTTGGGAAAATGAGGCATTAGTTAAGGTGGAGACAGACAGTTCCCTGAGTTAGAAACTGCCATTCACTTCCTAATTCTCTGAAAACCGACTCTCACATCTTTATCAGTCTTAGTTGCTTTTCTCTATCTTCTAAAATCAACCGAGAACCTTATTTTTGACCCCCTTGAACCCTAAGTCAAAAACATCTTCAGAAGTCACAATGGCCAAGTCGACCTTTCTCAAGGATTTGCTTGCAAAGAAAAAGGGGAAGAAACCAGCAGAAGAAAACCCCGAGGCTGAGCACCCAAGAAAAAGACAAAAACGTGCATCAAGTTCTGCAACAAAAAGGACTATGAAACTGAAAAAAAGAAACAAAAAGAAAAGAAGAGGAAAATTGAGAAATTGGGAAAGAAAGGCAAAGGAGAAAAATTTACCTCATCTGGCTCTTCTATGAAATTTAGAAACAAAATTCATGAAAAGAGATTTAAGAAAATCGAAAATGCCCCTATTACATGCGGGAAGTTCATTGACTGGGAGAGTTTCAGTGAAACTCCTGAACTCCAAACAAGCCTGACAGATTATTTCAATGAACTAAGCATTAAGGAATATAGCTCCTTCAAAGATAGAACATATAGTGCTAGCTTAGTTAAAGAATTTATGCTAGCATTGCATATAGTGAAAGGGAGCTTGATGACTCAGAGGACTATTCTGAAGATAATCTGAATATTTTTTTGAATGGGAAGGAATTCTTAGTTACAGCCTCAGACTTGAGTAACCTGCTAGGAATAGAAGGAGAAAAAAAAGAGTATGACATGCTTGACAAGTATAATCCTGCTTCTGTGTGGGAAATTATCACTAGAAAGAAAGAGAAATTCTCTTCAAAGAGTAATGCAGCACTGATATTAGTCCACAATTTAGAATCCTGCATTACTTTGTTGCTGTTAACTTGCATGGTAGGAGTGGAAGCCTAAACTACATCAACCTTCAAGACCTTTGGCTGATGGAGCATGCATTCACTAGAGAAGTTCTGAACCTTGGACGGTTCATGATTGAAAGAATGAGGGCAGCTTGTAAACTGGAAAAGATTCATTTGCCCTATGGGAATGTGATCACATCCCTTGTCAAAAAGAAAAGAGTGTGGGCAAAGAGGTACGATACAGATATGGTCAAGAGTAGAGACCAACCAATTACTTGGGAAGTCTGATCAAAATGGGATACAAAGTATATGGAGACACCTTCAGTAAGACCTCTAAGATCACCTCAGTTCAGACTCAACCAGAGGCAGCCCCTACACAACCAGAAATAGCAGCCCCTCCTATCTCCAATGAACTGATGTTCAATCTATTGATGAGAATGGATGCCTAGCTCACTGATCAGGGAGCTAGGCTTGTTAAAATTGAAGAAAAAATGAGTGAAATTGAAGCAAGCTTGAAAGCTAGATCTGAAGTGCCAATGGGACCTGCAAATGCTGACTCCTCTGCTACTGAGAGCATGGCACCAAAAGGACAAGGTGCTGAAGGATCAGCATTGCAACTAGAAAGTTCTGAATTTCAAGATGCAAGCCCTGAATTTCAAGCTGAAGGATCAGCCTACCAGAGTGCAAGTCCTGGTCATCATAACCTTGAACCAGAACTTGAAGAACCACACCAAACCACCTCAGCAACAAAAGAAATATCTGATCAAGGGACTGGGGTAGTTGGTTCACCACTTGGTTCTCTTGAGCACTAGCCTCCACCTCAGCCTGAACAAGAAGCATCCCCTCCACATTCTGAAAAAGTATTTGTTATGGGACTTTTCTATGAAATGGTCAGAGAAGAGCAAGTAGAAAAAGAGGCAGCAGCAGCTCAAGCTGCTTAAGCAATGACCTCAGAATAGGGAGCTGCAAAAAAAGGGAAGAATAAAGGAAAAACAAAAGCAAAAGACACAACTCCTGCTTCTAAAACTCAACCACCTGCCATGAGACAGAAGAAAACAACAAGAAAACTAGTTCCTCCAATAACAAGGAAGTCTTCGAGATTGGCAGAAAAGGTAAAGTCACCTCCTGCAAGCACTCCTCAAGCCCCAATAGAAGTCTTTGATTAGGCAACTCCAGAAAAGGCTACAGAGACATGTCCTGTGACCACCCTCAAGCAACCTCTCAAGCCCTTCTGAGACCACCCTCTCCTTTTCCCCTAAATCCTTGGTGGGAACAGACTATGTCCTCTGAATGCACACCATTTTCTTCTACAAACTGATTCTTTAGCCCCTTTCTTGATGATGACAAAAAGGGGGAGTAGTGTTTACAAGGAAAAATAAAAAATCTGAGGGAAAAGATACGAGACCTTTAGAGAGAATATCAATAAAAACAAAAATCCTGAGGGTAGAGGTACTAGATTTCTAGGGCAAATAGGTAGCAAAAATAGGACTAGGGGTATTTCTGGAACAGTTTTTCTGGTTACTGTTTTGTTGGATATCAATGCCAAAATGGCATTCAAACAATGCTTTTAATTTTAGCTGACTTTATGAATACGTAGAATATGCTTATTGTTGATTGTTTGAAATGCTTGAACTATGAAAATGATATCTATGGGATTTTGAAGCATGGCTGGAAATTTATCTGATGACACTGTGCAAAACTACTATAATTTTATGATATTGTGTTGTTGTTGAGTTATTATATTGTTAAATCACTTCTGAGACAATAATGCAAAGTAAAACATGTGCTTGAGTACATATGAATGATGATTCATAAGAGCTTAGCTGAAAAATGATGGTGTGAATGAAATCTGGAAATTACAAGCAATTGACAAATATCTGCAAAAGTAGTAAATCTGATGAAATCTGTCAACATGTCATTATGCTCTAAAAATCTACATATGTGAACAGCTTCTAATAAGAGTAAGTACGTACAAAGTCATTAGGAATGTAACCAAGATAAAAACTTGCTGAAAAAAAAATTGAAAGATATGCACACACTTAGGGGGAACATGAACTTAGGGGGAGCAATTCTCATTCTCTGCAGAAGCTGAAAAAGGAACTGAATAGACACTATGCTGTTAATCAAGGGATGTTTTGTTATCATCAAAAAGGGGGAGATTGTTGACTTTATTAGTTTTTGATGATAATAAAACATTCCCATGTCTTTTGTGTCTAACATTTCTAACTAAGTGTGCAGGGGAAATAACTACAAAGAAATAATATTTCAATCTTCCTATTGAACAACCAAAGATGTGATTTGGATAAAGAACAAGGAAGATCAGTATTGATGGAGTCCCCTGACATGTTAAGGAAGATCAGTTGCTGAACAAAGGTCAAAGTGGAGAAATGAAAGGGTAAAGCTTGGGGAAAGACAGAATCAAGTTAGTCGACCAAGATAATGGGGTTAGTCGACTAAGCGGTCACTAGAATTTGCATCAGAAACAGAACCAACTTAGTTGACCAAGGGAAAAATTTTAGTCGACTAAGTGCTCTCTGTCTGCTACATCCGCCAAGCCACTACAAGACAAAAAAATAGCTAGAATCTTCCTTAAACTGTTTCTAACGGTCATAAATGTCCCAACAGCCACCAGACCAGCTTCTCCAACTATAAAGGGATATTTAAATGCCAAAGAAAAAGCTTCCTTGACAACTTTGGCTTCACACAAAAAAAGACACCATCACATTCAAGCCAAGAAGAGTAGCAAAACTTGGAAATCCTTGGTACTCTTCATTGAACCTCAACGTCTATTCTTTGTATCTATGTTCAGCACTTCAACTTGTACCATATAGATCAACCGTGTGATCACTAGGTACTTTCCTTTTCTATCTTTGTTGTCTTAAAGTGAGTGTTTTACTCTAAGTGTTTGCATCAAGCAAGGTTTGCTTGGATGCTTGTAGGTTCCAACTTAGCCTTGAAAAGTTGGGGTTGGGTTCTAGTTTAGCCCGTGAAAAACTAGAGTTAAAGGTTGTGGTTGAGCCTTGGAAAGCCACATTGGGTTTTAGTTTAGCCTGGGAAAAACTAGTGATAGGTTGTGGTTGAGCCTTGGAAAGCCATATTAGGTTTTAGTTGATCCCGTGAAAAACTAGTGTAAAGGTTGTGGTTAAGTCTTGGAAAAGCCATTGTAAAAGCTTGGTGGATGCTTGTGAATTCCACCGTCTAGTGTTTGGTTTGAAAATCCTTGGTTGGATAATCAAGGTAGTGGATGTAGGTCTTGGACCGAACCACTATAAATACCTTGTCAATTGTTTTCATTGCCTTATCTTCCTTAGTTTGAGATCAAGTCTCAATCCCACCAAAAAGAGCTAAGATAGTGCTATTCACCCCCCCTCTAGCACCTATATTTGGGACCAACATAGATCAATGCTTTATGATGATCATACTCATGGTAAATGAAAGATTATAAGGAGATTAAATACTAGTCCACTATCCATAAGGATTTTGGTTCTGTTAGAAGCAAATGCATAAGTGTGAGATCAAAATTTAAGTAATGTTTAAACTTAAATTTGATTCTCACATGATTCCAATTCATGTTATAATCTCATTACTCGAAGTCAACCATTTCGATGATTTGAGACTCATTATTCCCTTGAAATGAATTACATTCATTTTGTTGGAAGTAATCTTGACACTACAGTCTTAATATAATAAAGTGACCAGCTTTGTTATAAGGCTATGAACAATTTCCAAATTCAATTAAAATACATGTCTCCTATGTATGACTCTTTATACAGATGTAGTTTAATATCTTAATAGGCTCATGATACCTTAATAACTAGATAATGAATGCTTACTTAAAACAAACTCTTCGTCTTATTATCGAAATATACTTTCATTACAAATAAAATTAATGAAATTAAGCATGAGAATATACTTATTTTTTAGGGCACCATATTCTCAAAATTCCTAACATGAGAAGCATCATCTATTTTATGGCATGACACAAAATGAGCCATTTTGATAAATTTTTCAACGACCACCATTACAAAGTTTTTTACCTTTGGGTCCTTGGTAAACTCAAAACAAAATCCATACTCACATCTACTTAAAAAGCTTCAGGAATGGGTAACGGTTTATACATACTAGTGTTTTGATTTCCAAGCTTGGTGGTATCACAAATTTGACACCTATGAATATGTTGGCTGATGTCTTGTTCTAGATTGGGCTAATGAAAATTTTCCTTCACAAGAGTCAATGTTTTGTTCCTCCCAAAATGTCCACCTAATCCTTCATAATAAGTTTCTCAAATAATAGATTGGTGTAGAGAATATTGAAGGATGCATAGTTGGTTATCTTTGAAAAGGTACTTTACTTGTTGGTGAAATTATCGATAAGGATGCTGAGAATTGGACTTCCATATCTCACAAAATTCAGGATCTCTCTCATACAATTCTTTCATAACTTCAAAACCAATAACCTTTAATTATAAGGTAAAGAGAAGAGTAAAGCAATAACTTAAAGCATCAACTACCTTGTTTTTGCACACCTGACTTGTGCTTGAGGAGAATTGGAAAGGCTAGAAGAAACTGACTGCAAGCTACATGTTGGTGATTAAGCTTGTGTTGGGAGTTGAGATGTTTGAAGGCTTTGTGGTTAGAATACAAAGTGAATTCCTTTGGCAACAAATAGTGGCTCTAGTGGTCTAGGGCTTAAATAATGGCATAATACTCTTTATCATATGTTGAATATTTCAACATTGCATTATTAAGTTTCTCACTAAAGAAGGTAATTAGTCATTCTTCTTGAGATAAAACAACACTAAATCAAAATTTGGGACTACAAGCACGAGAGCCTTACTAATCCTTTCTTTCAATTCCTCAAAGCTATGTTGTGTGTCACGACCCGGAACTCCCATCAAGCCTGTGACAACCACTGTGATGTCTCGATAGACATTCGTACCTCGAATGTCAACCAAAACCTCGTAAGGCTTTAATACCAGTTTTCGCACCTCCCTTGTGAGCAACAGTTGTCAAATTTCATGTTTCAAAGGATTTTGAGCTTTTTCCAATTTAAAACAATAGAAAAATAATTTTTGTCTCACAGGGGTATTTTGGTCATTTTTTTTCAAAAATCTCGAAACCGGCTAAAAACGTAATAGGTGAGTAGAAAACACATATTTCACGATTAAAAATAAATTTAGATGTCTAAAACGTTCGTTTGAAGTGAATTTGTGACTTCTTGAATATAATAAAAAATTCAATAGAATAATCTATTTTCTTATAAAACAATTTTTTTAGAAGTATCGGTAAATAATTTTTGGGACGTAAAAGCATAATAAATTCATACATACAGTAGTAAGAATAACCAAAGTATGCAATTCAATATACATTGACCAGTGGGCCCTCGAACGATGAAATTTATCTAAGGATGTGAGTCGGAAAAACCTTTGATTTCCAAGGTTGCAACTCCAAAATTCGTCTCTCGAGGATATCGGCTAACTACTGACTATCTTGAGCCTGAAATGGATGGAAAGGAGGGTGGTGAGATTATATAATCCCAGTGAGTAAATAGACATCATCAAAAATATCTAAAGTCGAGTAAATGGAGACAATAGAATATCCCATTGCAACACGTGATTCATAACATGAAAATTCGTTTCAACCCACGTAAATAATTAGATTTCATCACATTACTCAACATGGCTTATGAATTTCCTGAAAACCTGACTTATGCCAAAACCTGTACTCGGGGATACCTTGTACAGGGGCATCCGTTCGAGTCCGCCAAGGTTGTGAAAATTCATGTACACATAAAACATATTTTTATGTCTGAAAATACAGTGGTTCCTTGGCGTTGGCTGAGTCTCACTTCCACGTGGTGGTTAGGCATGAAGTGAACTCAAACCTCACCCTAGGAGATACCCTACGTGCCTCTCTAATCGAGGTAAGAATCAGTCGGATTTACAGTGCCTCTCTAATAGGCTGGTCCACGGAAACCGGCCATTGCAGTGTATAATAAACCCCACCATATCAATAAAATCTCAGTCGCATGACATGGCTGACATAATATTACCCCGCTCATCAAGGCTAATCAAATAGTTCACATACTCAACATGTCATAAAACCAACCATTCATGCTAATATTACCATAAGCCATTCAATTCAAATCATCAATTTGTAATACAAGCAGGCAATATCCAATTACTCTATTTTCAAAATCATCATTAATTTCAAAACAATTTACAAAGTAATTTCATTTAAACACATTTGTTTATAAAACATGAAAATTTACCTTTTAATTCCATTTTTCATAAAATCACCAAATCAGATAAAAATCACTTTAGATAATTAAAATGATAGTAAGGTTACTCATAATACTAGGAGTTCGAAATACTCATATTCTCGATTCTCGGGTACAATCTCTTACCCGTATCAAATAGCTCACCACCTATCCAAAATACATGACACGAAATTCAATAATTTGGGTTAAACCATTATAAACTATTTCAGGCTCTTATCTATATGTATGCATGAGATAGGATGTGAAAGGTTCGTAGCAATTGCTTAATTACGGTGTCCGACCTAACTTGCCTATACACGGCTTAAATTGCTAAAACCTTCAATTCAACTCCAATTTGATTCATTTCACTTTCAATACTCCAATTATATCCAAAATACCTCAATGATTGTGAATGTAATTTAATTTATCAGTCCTGAACCACAAAACACATATGTCTATACATTAGGTAAAAATTCAAATTTTCATGCCAATTTTTTCCATTTAATTTTGAACATCACCAATCATCAAATTCCATCAAAATACCATAAAATGTCACAATTTCCAGCCTCAATATTCTCCTTATGAAATTCGGCTATAAAGGATTTAATGAAGAACAACTTATTTTCTTGCTAAATTTTCATGCTTGATTCTCACACCATAATTCATCAATTTCTAACCAAATTCACTTAAAATAAAATCAATTCCAACATCAACACCCTACATGGAAAATTCGGCCAATGATGGGTAATGGGAGAAAATGAACTTTTCTTGGTTGTTTTTCATGCTACACATTACTTACTAACTAAAAACACTAGATCACACTAAAATTTAACAAAATCAACCATCATTATCTCTCTTTACATGTTCAGCCAGCATGGGTTCACCATGCAAACTTGAGTTCTAAGCATGGAAAATGAGAAAGAAATTATGGGGAAAGTAGATCACAAGTAAAAATCAAGAAATTTTACTTTTACGTGCTAAATCCCTTGAAATCCCACACTTTTTCTTCATTTTTTTCCTCCTAGGGTTTCTTTTATCTCTTTCCCTCTTTTCTTCTTGCTATGGCCAACCATGATGAAGAGAATGGGATGGTGTGGGCTGATTTTTATGGTAAAATAATAAAATAATCTAAACTTGCCACTTATCATCATTTAATTGGTATATTTTTTTAATACTTATCCTTTAAACTTTAATTCACCACCACATAAAATGCTATAACTATCCATTCCAAAAATGAGTAAAATTCATAGATTTGACAAGTGTTGGGTGGTGGAAATTCCAATTTTGCCCATAGGATGGCAAAATTACCATTTTGCCCTTATGCTCGGAAAAATGTCAGAATTTAAAATTTTCACCTCTTAAACTCAAATCATACTCCAATAAGTCAAATGTGGTCAAAATCTTTTCTAAAAATTCCCATTTTGTCCTCAGATGGTAAAATTACCATTTTGCCCTTAGATCTCGAAAATTCTAATTTGACTCCAATTCGATCCTCGAACTCCGAATCACCATTTTAAATCATTCTAGGAATGTGAAATTTTCAATTTCATCTTAAAATCTCCATTTGATCTAGTTCGAGGCTTAAATCAACTTTGTTGTACCTCTAGGTACAATATTGACTTTTATCGATTTTTCGAGACTTTTCAAGTATGCAAGCATTCTATCACTCATATATATGACATGGCAAATACTCTGTAAGGTCGGGCTTGACATTGTGCTTTGATATTGTATACAAAAATCTCTTGCTTAAAGCATTCAGTAAGTAGAGTAGCAATAGAATTGAAAATTTTGATGAAATGCTTGTAAAAAAAGGCTAATCCTTGACAGGTTCGAATGTCATGAAGTGACTTCGAAACTGGCTAGTTGATAATAGCATCAACTTTGCTTTGGTCCACTTCAATACCTTGGCTTGACACAACATATCTCAAAAAGATAACTTTGTTTGTCATAAATTCGCATTTTTTTAAGTTAATAAAAAGCTTTTGCTCTCGAAGTACTTCAAAGATTTGCTGTAAATGTTTGAAATGCTTTTTTTTGACTTCTACTATACACTAAAATATCATCAAAATAAACCACAACAAACTTTCTAAAAAAAAGGCAGAATACTTGGTTCATTAGCACATAAAGGTGCTGGGTGCATTAGAGAGGCCAAATGGTGTAATTGTCTATTCATATAACCCATCACAAGTTTTAAATGTAGTTTTCCATTTATCTCCAAGTTGCATTCAAATTTGGTGATAACCACTACGCAAATTGATCTTGGAGAAAATAACAACACCATGCAAATGATCTAACAAATCATCAAGTTTAGGAATGGGAAAACAATACTTGATTGTGATTTTGTTCACGGCATGACTATCAATGCATACACACCATGTTCTTTTTTTTTTTAGAACTAATAAATCAAGAATAGCATAAGGGCTAACACTTTTTCTTACCTAACTTTTCTCCAAAAGTTGTTTCACATGATGTTGTAACTCTTTATGCTCTTACAAACTCATACAATAAGGAGACTTGTTTGAAATTATAGAACTAGGAATGTGATCGATGGCATGTTGAATATCTCGCATTGGTGGCAGTTTGTGGGGTATCTTATTAGGTACAACATCATAAAACCCCTCAATTATGGGTTTGATATACTTAGATAATGATAAAGATATTTCATTCTCCTCGTAAGCTAATAAAAGGTATAAGAGATTTGACTCACGATAAGCTTTGTTTAGACAAGACACAGTGATAAGTGCTTTATCTTCCTCTTGTCTCTTTAAGCAGTTTTCTAGCTTTAGTGGAGTCAACATAATTTTTACTCCATCGTTGATGAAGGAATAAGTATTTTTGTATCCGTCATGGTGAGCTCAACGATCATATTACCATAGGCATCTTAACAACAAGTGGCTTGCATCTATTGGGATAACATCTCACCAAACTTCATATAGAAAATGTTGTGGCTAAGCCAACTTTCATCTTCAATCATCATAACAGAGCTTTTCCATGGTCAACAGTAAGTTTTTCTGTCTTATCCTCTACTTCTTCCATGATAGGTTCTTCTATAACTTCTTCTTCTACTTAGAAGATAATTTTTTGATTTGAACAATCAAGAGCAATATGCCCAAATCCTTGGCATTTGAAGCATTTATTGTTGACAATAGAAACACGAGTAAAAGTAATTTTTTTTGTCATTTTTGTTTGCAGTTTTGGAAGAGTTTATCTTTGGAGGCAGAATGGTTATCGAACTTTGTCTTTTACGGTTTGAAGCAGAATCTTTTTATCTAGACGAACTCATTAAGCTTTTCCGTGATCATTGTTTCCATGATCTTTTTGTCTTTAACGCTAATTTGATAACATCATTTAAGTTCCAATATGGTTATAGTTGAACAACATCCACAATTTCAACATTGAGACCTCCAAGATAATGAGCTACAATTTACTCTTTAGGTTCATACGCATTGCACTTGATAATTCTATTTTATAGAATTATTTTAGTACAATTTTGGTATTAAATATCAGTCAAGTCTTTAATTTTTAATTATAATTTAGTTATTTTTAGCTATTTTTATAATTAGTTTATTTTTATTAATTTATTTTAATTTATGTTTATTTACTTTAATTTGGCCATTATTTATTAGTTTTTATGTTTTTGTGGGAATTAAGGGAATTAGGTTTAATTTTAGAAAGCAAGGCGTTGAAAGACCTAGAAGTATGCTTACATATGCATCAGTTTTTTAACCACAACTTGCTTTATAGAACTCAAATGAGGTAATTCTTATACCAATAGAATTCTAAGAGGAAGGGCTATAACTTTTATGTTTACCACTTCGCTTAGTTACGATCAAATCGTGGTAAAAATATTTGTCTAAGTAAGCCTTGATTTCTTGGCACTATAGTGCCAGATTTTTGCTACAATAGACTTGCGTCACTCTTCTTCTAGCGCTACAATGCTCTGGCCTATGGAAAATGTATGGTGAGCTTCCTTTCACCAATGTTGCATCCTTGTTCTCCTAACGCTGTGGTAGTCTATCAATTTCAAAAGTAATTTTCACCCTGATGGTCTAAATTGGGTAAAGTGGCAAACATGAAAGTTTTAGCCCTATCTCTTAAATTTCCAATGGGTCAAGAATCATGTCAATTAAATGTCTGGATTGAAAGATATGCCCCAAATACCACATCATGTTTAGTCTATGCATGTTGCTATAGTACTTCGAGTTAAACAAATATTTTGACCATGATCCTATTCAAATTGAGAAAAGTGGTAAACATAAAATTTGTAGCCCTTTCTCTTAGAATTATAGTGGTCTAGAAATCATCTCATTTGGAGTTTTGTAGGGCAATTTATGGCTAAAACACTAACACATATGTAGGCATACTTCTTGGTTTTTCAACACCTTACTTTCCAAAATTAAACCCGATTCCCTTAATTCCTCCAAAAAGATAAAATCTAATAAATAACGACCAAATTAAAGTAAATAAAAATAAAATTAGAATAATTTAATAAAAATAAACTAATTATAAAAACAACTAAAAATAACTAAATTGTAATTAAAAATTATGAACTTGGCTAATATTTAATAACAAAATTGTACTAAAATAATTCTATAAAATAGAATTATTACACCCCTAAACTTAAGATTTTTCTAATCCTTGAGCAAAAGAAAATAAAACAAAGAAAATTAAACCCAAAAAGACTTTTGAGAGATAGAAGTGCTAAATTATGATTTCTCAATTTTCCTTTCAAAAATCATCCTCAATTCCAGCTTAAGGCAAAATATAGATAATCTTGAAAATCATGCATCAATTCAAATGAAAGCTTATTTTGCGAATGGACTTCTTCAGTGTGTATGTGTGTGTGTGTATAATCTCTTACAAAGAATATCAGGCAATTTGGATTAGTTTATGCTAAATATAAGAATAAGTTAGCACTAGGATGTGAGACCTTGACTTTCATAGACATGTAGCGAAGGTTACCCTTATGATGTGGAGCAAGGGTGGTTTGGTCATTTTCTTAGTGAGCCCCTAGAAGTAGGCTTTTAAACATTATTAAGGCCTAAGTAGGCCTAAGGCATAAATGAATGATGAAAATAAAGATACAATGGCGAAGGAAATCAAAATAATGATGATTGCCAAGGTAAAGGCAAAATGGTCATTTTTCACCTCAGATCAAAATTTTTAAGTTTTCGTGAACTCGAGTACTTTTAGACTATTATGGACTTTGTCTTTATGTTAAAAGAGTAAAAAGTTGAACCAAAGGAAAGAAGAAGACAAAGTCACCTTATGAAGGGCATTTTGGTAAATTATATGAGAATTGGATAAACTTTAGATATAAATATCTAAAGCTCCAGCAATTTCTAGTAGCTTCTTCTTCTTCCTCAACTCTTCTCTCTATTTCATGTTTTCTTCATCCTCCATGGGAAAAAAACCTTGAAACTTCCACAGCTTTTTCAATTTAATTCCAATTCTCATGCTTGTGAGCAATTTTCCATAGGGTTTTTCATGCTCTTTCACTTTTTCACCCTAAAAAACTCTCAAAAGTCTTTCCTCAACACTTTCTCTCACTAGCTGAAAGTTATAAAAAGAGAGAAAGAGAGTTTCTCTAATAGCTTGAAGAATTTTGAGAAAAAATTCAACTACAAGATCATCAAGGTGAGTATGAGTTAAAGTTAATTCCTTTAGTTGTTGATAAAAGTCAATAAGTTGATATATGGGCTGTTTTATTGTGGAAGGTTGTTATTATTTCTAATGTGACTAGAGCAATATAAATGAATGGCTAGTCAAATAGCAATTGGAAACTAGTTAGGAATAACTAGTAAAGCTTGATTTAGAAAATAGCTTTTGGAATCATATTAATGCCAATTTGGGGTTGATTGTGATGTTGTGTGTGTGTGTGACAGGTTCCAACAAGGCCTCACATGCCCATTTGGAACATTACTTGAAGTTAGAGTCAAGCAAAAGAATTAACAAAACCGGTGAGTGAACTTGCATTTCAAAATATTTTGGAAAGTGCCTACATGTTTAAGTAAATCACTTGAAAGTTCATTTGTTTATGCTTTAAAAATATACCTGGGGAACAAGCCCTTGATAAAATGTTTCTATCTTATGAAATGTGCAATATGAATAGTTCATATGTTACCATATTATATTGATATGTATATTATGCATTAGATGTTCCTTTTGTGTGATGATAATGACCCAGCTATGTATGAGTAGGTAGTACACATGAGCTGATGATGACCCAACCATGTGCGAGTAGGGAGGGCACATGAGCTGAAGACCGTTGGGTGTAGACATGTTTGTATATATATACATGCTATAGAGATGATCATATACACTATGCAATTATTTATATTTGATATGAAAAGCTTGTGAAAAGGACATGTGTTTATATATGCGTATAAATACTTATGTAATAGAAAGTTTATGAATATGGTTTGTGGTTGTAATGTACGTGAATCATGCATGTTGTACCTTGAGAATTGCTAAGTATTTTAGTGTGAGTTTATTGCAGCAAAAATGGCTTCCTTTGTGTACAACAAAAACTATTATTTTTATACTCTGTTTCTGGCTGCAGCGAGAATGTTTCTGGCTGTAGTTAGAAACTCTCAGACATTGGAGGTGTCATGACCCAATTCCCGGGCCATGACCGGCGTAAGGAACTAATGAGCATAGCTCACCAAGCCCAAGCAACCCTTTTCCGATAATCATGTTCGACATTTTATACATCTTGCATTACTGTTTCTGAATCAAAATTCTTGATTCACAATTCAATATATTTCAAAACATAACATGTATACCACATGTTTACAATTTCATTATCCCAAAGCACTGTCATTCAATGCCATCTCATCGAGGCATCATTAATCCAACATATATATATACATGTACATAGACAAAGACTCTCAACCATCAGCGGAGTAACTTTGAATAAAGGCACAGCTACTGAGATGCCGTAGTACCTACCAAAAGGCGAGCCTGCGTGGATGACTTGATCCAAGTTGCAATTGCCTCTAAATCTGAAAACATGAATTTTTTTATAAAACGTGAGTATGAAACTTAGTGAGTGAATGTTAGAAGGGAACAAACAATCTTAACCAGGAAATTTGACAATCATGATGCATCGGTTGAAAATAAGGCCATTTTCATCTAACTACTATTCCAAACCCTTTTTCCCTTACCCAGAACTTATTATGCATTCAAGGATTAAATATCCTTGAATTACACCGATCATTCTATCAAAGTAGTAAAACCGACAGTTGTTTACGAACCGTCATAGAGCAAGGGTTTCATGTTAAACCCTTTTTCTTCAATTTCAAACAATTCACATACCATACAATCATGCATATACACAAAAATATCACATACAATTTCATTCACCAATCATTCAATTTCATTCATTATCCCATATTTCCCTCCACTCTGCTGTACTCTCAACTCGTACATCATTACCGACATTGCACTTCCCACTCCGCACATGCACGGTAGTAATTATCACAACCTTTATCATTAAACCGGCATTGCACTTCCCACTCCGCACATGCACGGTCGTAATTATCACAAACTTTATCATTAAATCGACATTGCACTTCCCATTTCGCACATGCACGGTTGTAATTATCACAACCTTTATCATTAAACCGGCATTGCAGTTCCCACTCCGCACATGCACGGTCGTAATTATTACATCCTTTTTCATTCAACTGGCATTGCATTTCCCACTCCGCACATGCACAGTTGCATAAATTTCACCATAATTTGTTAGTAATGCATATCAGCATAATACAAAGGTACACAGATTCAGTACATTCAATTTCACACAATTTCTCAACAATACATGTAGGCATCATACAGATATACACAGATGCATCGCAATCATATTTAACATCACAAAAATATTTTCAATAAAGGCTTGTTCACGGGATTCATTTTTAAATGAGAATTAGATATAATCATTCATGCATTTCATTTCAACTTAATTAGAATTCCCAAATAAATTTTGAAATGCAATTTCATTCACAGGTTTTCCAAGAGTCGAATTCGAGTGCTTCGACTGCTAATCCTCGAATGCGATTTTCTTGCCTTTATCTAATGGCTCACCACCTTAACAAATAGCGCGATAATTTAATTACTATATTGGTGTTAATTAGGTATAATATTAACCTAATTTCTATATGGATGCATAGAATACTCGATCAACCACTTAAACGTGGTGTTGACCTAATTCGGCCAATTACCCGATAAATTGGTCAATGCGTCCGATTTGATTCCAAATTGCACCATTCTTTTTCTAATACCTTAATTCACCATATACCATTTTAAATAGTGCCAATTTCAGCATCAATACTTTTCATTTCTTCATGGAAAAATTGAACCATTACAGTGCATTAGCACTGTAATTTTTTCTATTTAACTTTTTCATCTCAAATTGTAAATTTCTAATTTATTTCATTTGAAATGAAATCATTTCATTTGAAATGAAATCATTTCATTTGAAATGAAATCATTTCATTTTCCAAACATAACCCATAATATTCGCCCTTAAAAGATTCATGGGGAAAATCAAGTTTTTTCTTACGGTTTTGCTTACTAACATGCTAACCTATCTCTAAACACTAACATAGTCTAGAATCAAGCCAATCCAACATTAAATCCTCATCCATACCCATTTTTCAGAATTGAATTTCTCATGATATCTCAATATTCAACCATGGAAATCAAGAACAAAAGCATAGGTATTGTAGATCATAAGCAAAAGTGAAGAATTATTACCTTTTTCACTTGATTTTTCCTTGAAAATCACACTTTTTCTTGAATTTTTGACTAGGTTTTCTTGTTTTTCCCTTTGTTCTCCTTTCCTTTCCCTTAAATCTGGTGTGTGCCAAATTTAGAGTGAGAAAATGGGTTGAAATGGCTGATTTTTAAGTTTTAATAATAAAATAAACTAGTTTGCCACATGGCATAATGCCATTGGCCCATTTTTTTTTTGACTTTTTTGACTTTTTCTTCCAATTCTTTTCCACCACTTAATTAGTCAAAGTCAAGATATGATCAAAAGAAGACCATGGCTGGAAAAATATGTTCTGGTGGTGAAAAATTACGGTTTTGACCCCGAGATGGTAAAAATTATGATTTTGCCCCTATACTCCGAAATGTACCGGAATCACCTTATTTCTACTTTTCAACCTCAAATAACACTAATATTGATCAATATTAATCAAATGGGGTAAAATATTTTCAAAAAAATTCTCGTTTAGTCCTCTAGTGGTAAAATTACTATTTTACCCTTGTGTTCCAAAAATACCGAGAATCACAATTTTTCACTGCTAAACTTCATTTTATACTCCAATAATCATAATTATATTTCATATAATTATTCTTAGTCTAATGTGATCAAATCTTGGCTAAAAATCTCCATTTTATCATCAAATGGTAAAATGATCGTTTTGTCCCTAACCGGTCAATTTTCTCGATTGACTCCAAACTGGACCTTGAACTCCGAATCACTATTCTAAGTCTTTCTGTGGATTTCAGAATTCTCAAATTCCTCTTAGAATTTTTATTTGAACTAGTTTAAGGCTCGATTTAACTTGGTTGTACCACTCGGTACAATACCGTCTTTTAATCAAGCTTGACAAGGTCTCACAAGAGGCTAGCCACAACACTATTTCTCACTATAGTGAAGATTTTGGTTGCAGCGAGAATGAGTTCTCACTACAGCTAGAAACTCTCAGGTGGTTCCAAATTCTTATGCATTACTTTCACCTTGACAACAATTTTGACCACTTTCTAATCAAAACTAGGCAAACATAAAAGTTGTATCCCAGCCTCTTCTCTTTCTAATGGTCCAAAAATCATGTCAATTGGACCTTTGTAGCATGAGATATACTTGAAAAACTGAAATATATGCAAATCAATAATGCCTTTTCGCTGCAGTGAGAAAGTGTTTCCATTTTGACAAATATTTTAACCACTTTCTAGTTAGAACTGGGAGAGGTGGTCAAGATCAAAGTTTTATCCCAGCCTCTCATCTTTCTAATGACCTAAAAATCATATCAATTGGACTTCTGTAGTGGGAGATATGCTTAAAAATCCAAAACATATGCAAACTAAGAATGCTTCTCGCTGCAGCGAGAAACTTGCTGTCATGCTTATTACTTTGCTTGATTTTGACATATTTTTACCCATTTAAATTCATGGATTGCTCATGGGTTTTTCAAAAGTTTGAAGCTATTAATCAAAGTTTGAAATGTGGGGGTTTTAGTAAGAAATTAACTCAACTGCATTGTTTTTGAAACAAGTGCATCATGATTTCCAAATTCCCCTTATCGATTGTTTATTCCCTTCTTATGTTCACTCACTGAGTTTTATACTCACGTTTTTAAACTTCATGTTTTCAGATTTAGAGACAGTTGGGACCTAAACCAAGTCGTCCACTCACGCTCGTTTTTTGGTAGGTACTATGGCATCTCAGTAGTTATACCTTCACCCAAGGTCACTCCACTGATGGTCAAAAGTCTTTATCAAGGTACATGTACATGTAACGTAAATCATTGGGATTCATGTTATAAATAAAAATGTTTGTATTAGATTAATGATGCCACTATAAATTAGCAAATAGGTGACATTATTTTGGTATAATACAAACGTGAGTTTTTGATTATCATAGTGTATCATTGAATATTTTTATATAGTCAAGAAATATGAAATATGACTTTAGAAATGATGGTTGGAACGATGAACAAGATCACATAAATAGGCTTGCTTGGGCTTAGTGGGCTATGCCCATTGGGCCCATACCTCGATCATGGTCCGAATTTGTGTTGTGACAAAAGTGGTATCAGAGCTCTAGGTTTAGTCGAGTCTTAAGAAATTCTCGTGTCAATCAACGGAGTTATCAGAGTTAATGTAAAGTCTTGTTTATGGCTTGTGGCTGCAACACAAGTCATAGACAAGAGACTATATAAAATCATATTTTTAGTAACCTACCCTTTTACTAACATCATATACAGGTCATAAGTGGTGTCGTCGTCCGGGTTTGAGATGCCACTCGAGATATGAGCTGTTACTGGAAGATTTTAAGTAAACGTTCCTATTAAAAGGGTTAGTGTGATGGTATGTCCCTTCGATTAAGGATGAAGGAAAGTGGTGTTGGATTAATAGGTCTATAATAACTTGTTCATTTGGTGGGGTTAAAAGTTGAGCCCAAGATTGTCAACGAAAAGAAAATTTGATGACTATGAATTGTATTTGAAGTCATTATAAAAGAGCACGTGTGATAATGGTAATAAAGGGTGCACTTTGATTAGAATGAACAATGATGGTTGTAATTCACTTGGAGTGTATAAATTTAAGCATTGAGGTAAGAGTAAACCAATACTTATGTGCACGGAGGTAAGTGCACTATGTTAAGTGAGCTTGTTATGCGATATATAAATGGTGTTGGGCTTCTAAAATATTTATATGAGAATATGTGTTGAATATGTTCACAACAGCTTAGAGGGAGCTGGTTTGATTCTAATTAAGTGACTGTGAGATCCCAATGGTTAATTTGAACTACTATGGTTTAAAATTATAGGTATATGAATTAGCTCAAGGGTGAAAAAAAATCAGTGATTATTATAATTGATGGTGGTCATGAAGAAAAAGGCTAGTAAACAAGTTTGTTCTAAAGATGAGCTTGAATTTTATTATGCTTAGCGTGGAGCCAAAAGATTAAAGGACTAGATGTGGATTTAGCAGTTTGAAATTAAATGACATAGAAATGACAAATTTAGTCTAAGTGCCATATGGAGTTCTATATTGAGATCGATATATGAATTGCTTTAAAGGTTAATTTAAAAATTTGTTTGGTTCAATATGCAACCTATGATGTAAAAGATTAGTCTTGAATGTGACTTCTCTAAAAAGTAAAAGACTTAGAACAAGTGGATTTTAGGATATGCTCTAAGAGAAAGCTTCTACATCTTAAGTTTAAGAAATTTTGATCTTATGACTGCAAAAGCAAGATACCAAAAATTAAGTGAATTGTCTATCTTATGGATGTAATTAGTTAAGAATTGATTAGTAAAGTCAAGATCTTAACACTAAATGGTGTACAATTTGATATATGTGTACCTAAGAGTAAATTTGGAGATCATTGCTTAATCAATTTGCACTGAATGTTATGGTAAAGGTATATGAATGTTAGTAGTGAAGTATGTCCAAAGTGAGATATGTGGAGACTACTGTTCCAATTGCAAACTTGTGATAGAAAGCTAACTTTGCAAATTGTGGTTTCCATGATCGTAACATATATGGAGTTATCAATATGTAGGCATACACTTGGAGTTGTACATCTTATGATCCTTATGCATCATATGGAAGGAGATATCACATAAGAAAATTTAGCCTGATTTATGGTTACATGACTATAGGCTTGGCATGAGATTGAGAATGCCCTGGCATAAATGTGGAATGTATAATGAAAGGTTGAAAAGCCACATATACCCTAACAAGGTCAATAACATGAATGATGGGGAAATATGGATGTTGATATGTTGAGCATAAAGAGCTTAAGGATAATCAATGCAATTATACTAAGTCAAATGGTATGGTCCAAACTAAGAACATGAACACTTTGGGAGATTTTAAAATATTTTCCAGTGGGGTCAATGAGCTAAAGTGTTATCGGGCATACATTGAACTGTTAAAGTTATAAGTAGCTTTGAAGATAAGCCTTTGATTGTTTAAGTCCTTAATGAAATTTTATTAAAGGAACAATTTAAGTGTTTCAGAAGTGTATGGAAAAACATAAGAGAATATATTAGCTTAACTTGCTATAAGAGGTCAAAATTTGGAAGGCTATCAGTGGCTTGTGAGTAACCCAACAATGTATAAGTAAATGAGTAAGAGAGTTATGATTAGTAGATAAGGGTAGAACTTTAATAATGATACTGTGTTCACTTCTTTAGGCATTGAACTATAAGTTACAGACATGTATCCCCCTTGTGAACACCTTGGTGAGATAAATTCGAGAGATTTTTCTCAACGAGAAAACATTAAAGCTCAAAGAACAAATGGCTGTATAATTAAGTTAGGGCTAGTAACAGATATATGCATGAGTATTAAAACAAATATGTTGCAAATATAAGGATGCTTGGAAATGTTGGTTTGAGGCAACGATTATCTTGTCGATATCTAGATCTGATGAAGTTGTGGTCTCGATATGCTTGTAGATGGAGGCATAAATGGTAAAATGTGTTTCCCTTACAAATTTCAATTTATTTGAGTAATTGTCAAGGTAAAGTACCTGATAAGGGTAGGCAAAGGTTGAATTGTATTTCAAATGTTTAGAAAATGAGGGTGATACGGTTTGATTAAATGATACTATTATTGGTGAGGAAATAGAAATACGCTACGGGAATTATAGAGATCTACTTAGAAAGAGATGCAGATTCGAGAATTCAAGTACTCATATACGAGTAAAGAATTGGTAAGGAGACATGACCTAGAGTTGAATTACTACAATATGAACTTTGACCATAAAAATTGACTTATACAACACATGGTCTTTGGGGATGGTGCCAATTAATGGTTGACTCTCGTATGAGAATGGAATATTGAAATCAGCTTCGTGTATTCACCATAAATGATAAGCGTGATCTAACCAACTATAAGAAGAAATGATTCTAAACTTGATTGTTGGTTATATTGGTTTTACAGATGGCTTATTGAGCTTGATATGCCTAAGGCTACCTGAAGTTCAAGTTTTTGAAAATATATGTATGGATATATATATATGTATACGTTGCATATTGGTACAAAAACTCATACGGAGTTGGCTATAATTTGATTCGATGATGATATTCTATCAATGGTTATAGCGCTAGACAATGAATAAGATAATTTATCGGTGATTTTGGAAATGAATGAGTTTAATATAATGCTGTTAGCTTAAAAGTAAATGTTTATATTTTTGGTATGAGTTCATCAAATTCTAGTATATCATGATCAAACTTGGTGTTTTGATGTAGCATGAGAGGCTTGGCATATGAACTAGCTTAATTGTGAGCTAAAAATTGTTAGACTATTATGAAGTACACAAATAGAGAAGTATGATGTGAATTTAATATCCTAAGGGCCAATGGAAAGTGATGTATTAGTTTTGGTATAGCTCTAATATATAGTTTTGATATATGAATATTTGGGTAAAAGTTTATAGCTTATGCGTGAAGATGTGCATTTGAGTTTGTGTAAGTAGAAGTGAAAAAAAATTATATATGAAATGAATAAAGAGTGTTTGATCCTTATGTATTGTGAAATGCTTAAATGGAATTTGTATGGGAGAATGAAAAATGAAATAGAGATTGGTTGATAATTTAGACCCATAGTCAATGGTGGAATAGATGCTTGAATATTGAAAGGTTTGATAAAGACCAAGGTAGAAGAATTGTGGCTGGATAAGTAAACATGCATAATTGATGATTTAAGGATGATTTGATTGAGGTGTGACTAGAATTAATAGCATATTTGAATTCTATTCATAAGATGAAGAATGATATTGTTTTGATCCAACAAGAGTAGTATGCATAATTATATATTATGACATTGTCAAATTTTCTATAAAGATTGGGAGATAATATGATGCATAAACTAAGCTCTTATGTTAAGAATAGCCAACGAAGGTGATGTAAAAGAATTTTAGAACTTTGATTGTTCACTGTACACCAATTTAAATTCGGGGACCGAATTTCTTTTAATGGGAGAGAATGTGAGACCTCGACTTTCACAAACACGTAGCAAAGGTGGACCCTATGATATGGAGCAGGGGTAGTTTGGTTATTTTCTTGGCGAGCCCCTAAAAGTAGGCTTTTAAACATTATTAAGGCCTAAGTAGGCCTAAGGCATAAATGAATGATGAAAATAAGGATAAAATGACGAAGAAAATAGAAATAATGATGATTTCCAAGGTAGGGGCAAAATGGTCATTTTTCATCTCAAATCGAAATTTTTAAGTTTTCACAAACTCGAGTACTTCTAGACTATTATGGACTTTGTCTCAGTGTTAAAAGAGTAAAAAGTTGAACAAAAGGAAAGAAGAAGACAAAGTTACCTTATGGAGGGCATTTTGGTAAATTACATGAGAATTTGATCAACTTTAGATATAAATATCTAAAACTCTAGCAACTTTCAGTAGCTTTTTCTTCTTCCCCAACTGTTCTCTTTATTTCACATTTTCTTCATCCTTCATGGGAAAAAAACCTTGAAACTTCCATAGCTTTTTCAAGTTAATTCCAATTCCCATGCGTGTAAGCACTTTTCCATAAGGTTTTTCATGTTCTTTCACTGTTTTACCTTAAAAAGCCCTTAAAAGTCTTTCCTCAACGCTTTCGCTCGCTAGCTAAAAATTGTAGAGAGAAAGAAAGAGAGAGAGAGAGAGAGAGAGAGAGAGAGAGAGAGAGAGGGAGAGAGTTTCTCTAATAGCTTGAAGACTTTTGAGAAAGAATTCAACTACAAGATCATCAAGGTAAGTATGAGTTAAGGTTAATTCCTTTAGTTGTTGATGAAGGTCAACAAGTTGATATGTGGGCTGTTTTATTGTGAAAGGTCGTTATTATTTCTTGTTGACTCCATTAGTTTTTGATGATAATAAAACATTCACATTTCATTTATGTCTAATATTTCTACCTAAGTGTGCAGGACAATGATTTGTAGGCAAATAATAAAGCAATCATTCAAATGTGTACATCAAAAGCTTATATGAATTAGGAACATGATTGGTTAATAAGAAGGAAGCTCATTAGTTGAATAAAGAAGGACATTGGTTGGCCAAAATTCAAATTGGAGAAATGACAGGCTGAAATATATTAAGAAACAAAACCAACTTAGTCGACCAAAAAAATAAGTTAGTCGACTAAGTGCTCTCTGTCAGAATCTGCGACTAAGATAGAACCAACTTAGTTGACCAAGAAAAATGTTAGTCGACTAAGAGCTCTTTGTCTACAACTTGCACTAGAATACTACAAGACAGATTAATGGCTAAAATCAACTTCAAACTATTTTCAACGATCATAAACTACCAAATTGCCATTAAACATGCTTATCCAAGTATAAAAGAGTCTTCCAAAGATAGAAAAGAAGTTTTTTCAGAAAATTGAAGGCTTCTAAGTCCAAAAGAGCAAAAAATTTAGAAAACCTTCTTTACACTTCACTGCACTCAAACGCCCATCCTATGTAATTGTATTCAACACTTAATCTTGTACCATTTAGATCAACCGTGTGATTAATAGGTACTCTCTCTACTTTCTTCTTGTATTCTTAGAGTGAGAGATTCACTCTAAGTGGTTGTTTCAAGCTAGGTTTGCTTGAAAAAGTGAAGGTTCTAACTTAATCTTGAAAAGTTAGGTGTTGGGTTTTGGTTAAGCCTTTGAAAAATCATTGTAAAGGTTATGGTTAAGCTTGGTAAAAGCCATTCTAAAAGCTTAGTGGGAACTTGGTAATTCCACCGTTTCTTAGTGAATTTGGTTGAAAATCCTTTGTTGGATAATCAAGGTAGTGGATGTAGGTCTTGGACCGAACCATTCTAAATCATTGTCTATTGTCCTCCTTGTTTTATTTTCTTTGCTTTTAAGATTAGTTTCTAATCTTGTTAAAGAGCCAAATTATGCTATTCACCCGCCTCTAGCACATTTTATAGGGACCAACAAGTGGTATCAGAGCTAGTTTTCTGATTTTAAGGTCTAACACCTTTAGAGAGGATCCAATGGCTCTTCAAAAATCCATAGTTGCTGAGGGACAATCTACAAACAGACCACCTCTATTTGATGACTCTAATTACCCTTATTGGAGCACTAGAATGTCAATATATATTAGAGCTATAGACTATAAAATGTGGGACGTCATAACCGCTGGACCTTTTACTCCATCAACATTAAATGTTGTCACAAATGAGTTGATGCCTAAGCCAAGGTTTGAATGGACTGAGGCTAAGACCAAGAAAGTTCAAACCAATTTTAAAGCCATCAACACATTGCATTGTGCCTTCACTCCCATAGAATTTAATAAGACGTTAAGCTATACAACAACTAAGCAAGTGTGGGACAAGCTTAGAATAATTCATGAAAAGACTTCTCAAGTTAAGGAGTCCAAAATAGCCCTTTTAACACACAATTATGAGATGTTCAAAATAGAGCCTGGTGAAGACATCACCAGCATGTTAGACAGATTCACGAATGTCATAAATAAACTGAGTCAATTAGGCAAACCAATACTTGAGCACGAAATAGTTAAAAGACTTCTTAGAAACCTACCGAAAAATTAGAAGCCTAAGGTAACAGCAATATGAGAAGCTAAGGATTTGAATGTCATTACATTAGATGAAATCTGCAGTTCACTCTTTACTCATGTGTTGGAGTTTAAGGAAGAAAAGAAGAAAATATAAGGGAAGCAAAAGAAAAGAAAAAGAGCATAGCACTTAAAGCCAGTATCCTTGAGAAAGAGCTGGAAGAGCTTTCCTGCGATAATGATGAAGAGCTAGCACTTGTTGCAAGAAAATTTAGAAAGTTGATGGGTAGAAGGAACCGAAGAATAGCAAGAAAAGGATTCAGAAAAGATTCAAGTTCTTCATGGAAAAAAAAACAAAAACGACTCCAACAAAAAGGAGGAACTGATTTGCTTCCAGTGCAAAAAGCCAAGCCACCTCAAGTCTGAATGTCTATTACTGAAAGATGAGACTCTAAAGAAAAATAAGAAGTCAAAGAAGGCAATGGTAGCAGCAGCATGGTCAGATAGTGACTCCTCAAGCACTGAAGCTGATAGTGAAAGTTCTAAGGAAATAGTAAACATTTGCTTAACAGCTTGAGATGATGAAACCGAGGTATGCTCATCACCTTGTGACATTTCGATGGATGATTTACAAGATGAGTATGACAGCCTATGCGATAAATTTGAAAAATAATTTTCAAAGTACAAAACTTTAAAGAAAAAGACTGCATTTCTTGAAAAGGATTTGGAAAAGATAAAATGTGATTACAACTCTATTTTTGAGCAAAGAAACTTTTTGCAAATTGAGTTGGAACACTCAAAACCAGATTTTGAAGCATTAAAAGTTGAGCTAGACAACAAGTTTGAAGTTTTGCAAAAAACTCTTAATGAAAACATTGCACTTAAATGTTTGAGAAATGAAAAATCAGTAAGGAATGTATATTTCAAGAAAGATTTTAATGCTGCATCTAAATGTTATAGTTGTGGAAAACATGGACATCTATCCTATGATTGTTTCAAAAATAACGGCATGTAGAAAGTTAAAAAGATTTGGGTTCCAAAGGGATCCTTTATTGCAACTACTACTTAAGGACCCATCAAGGTATGGGTACCTATAAAGAAAAATTGAAAATATGATTTGTAGGTTGAGCTGCGCTCAAAGGAGACATGTTCAAGAGCTCAACTCAAGAGGAAGTAGCCATGGTACATGGATAGTGGCTACTCACGGCACATGACAGGAGATGAAATGCTGTTTACTCAGCTGGACAAGAAAAAAAGAGGTACCGTATGATTTGGTGATGATTCAAAAGGTAGAATCCATGGGATAGGTACGGTTGGTAAGAACTCCCAAACTTAAATTAGTCATGTGTTGCTTTCAAGGGCTTGAAACATAATTTATTAAGTATTAGTCAATTATGTGATAAGGGATTCAAAGTTTGTTTTGATTCTAATAAATGTGAAGTAATAGACATAAGCACAAACATAGTCACATTCATAGGAAAAAGATTGAAGAATATTTATGTTGTATTTCTTGAAGATCTTGAAATAAATAGTGAAATATGCTTAGTTGCAAATGCTAAAAATGACAGCTGGTTGTGGCATAGGAGATTAGGACATGTAAGTTTGAATACCATGTCAAAATTGATTAGGAAAAACTTAGTGGTTGGATTGCCTAATCTAAAGTTTGAGAATGATAGGATATGTTAAGCTTGCCAACTAGGAAAACAAGTTAGAACTTCTTTCAAAGCTAAGAATATTGTATCAACATCTAGACCTCTTGAAATGCTGCACATTGATCTATTTGGTTCAATAAGTACCACAAGTCTAGGAGGAAAATCTTATGGCTTTGTGATAGTTGATGATTTATCTAGGTACACTTGGGTCTATTTCCTTTCTCATAAGAATGATGCTTTACTAGCATTCATAAGCTATTGTAGGAAAGTTGAGAATGAAAAAGGTTTAGCTATTGTTAGCATTAGAAGTGACCATGGAGGAGAATTCGAAAATGATGAGTTTAAAAAGTTTTGCAATGAAAAGGGGTTGGATCACAATTTTTGTACACCTAGGACACCCCAACATAATGGAGTTGTGGAGGGAAAAAATCGAACCTTGAAACAAATGGCTAGGATCATGGTTTGTGAGAATAACCTTCCAAAGTATTTTTGGGCTGAAGCAGTAAACACTGCAGCTTATATTCTCAATAAAGTTTCAATTAGAGCCATGATCTCAAAGACTCCTTACGAGCTATACAAATTAAGAAAACCAAACATCTCTCACCTTAGGAGCTTTAGCTGCAAATGCTTTGTTTTAAACAATGGAAAACAACCACTATGAAAGTTTAATGCTAAGAGTGATGAAGCAATATTTTTAGGATATGCCATAAACTCCAAGGCTTATAGAGTTTTCAACAAAAAGACATTAAGTGTTGAAGAATCTGTCAATATAGTTTTTGATGAATCAATTTCCTTAGAAAAGGATGTTCATGATGATGATGATGATTTAGAAAATTTAGAGAAGCACATGGATAAAATGAGCCTAAATGACAGTAAGAACAATGAGAAAGGCTCATCTAGAGGAGAAACCTTAGCTCCACCTCTAGAAAACTTACAAAGACCAGAAATCCAACATAGTGATTTGCCTAGGAGCTGGAGATATGCAAAAGATCATCCATAAGAACAAATCATAGGTGACGTATCTCAAGGAGTTAAGACTAGGAAAAAAACTAGAGAAACATGTGAATTTTCAACCTTCATATCTCAAATTGAACCTAAAAGCTTTGAAGAAGTTGAAAAAGAAAAAAGCTGGATTTTAGCCATGCAAGAAGAGCTGGACTAGTTCAAGAGAAATAATATATGGTCACTAGTTTCTAGACCTTCAAATCATCCTATAGTTGGAACAACGTGGGTGTTTAGGAATAAGGTTGATGAACAAGGAAATGTGATTAGAAATAAAGTTAGATTGGTAGCCAAGGGATATAATCATAAAGGAAGGTATAGATTATGATGAGACCTTTGTACCCGTAGCTACGATTGAAGCCATAAGGTTATTAGTAGCCTTTGCTTGTTATATGAACTTTAAGTTGTACCAAATGGATTTAAAAAATACATTCTTAAATGGACTTATTCAAAAGGAAGTATATATGGAGCGACCAATAGGTTTTGAAGACTTTCAAAACAAGATTATGTTTTTAGACTTCACAAAGCCTTGTATGGATTGAAACAAGCTCCTAGAGCTTGGTATGAAAGGCTTTCAAAATTTCTGGTAAAAAAAATTATGTTAGGGGCAGTATAGATATAACATTGTTCATCAAGAGATGCTTAAATGATTTAATCATAGTTCAAATATATGTGGATGACATTATATTTGGTGCCACTAATGAAACTCTATGCAAGAACTTTGCTAAAGAAATGCAGGGAGAGTTCGAGATGAGCATGATGGTAAAATTGAAGTACTTTCTTGATCTTCAAATTAAGCAATGCAAAGAAGGGATTTTCATCAGCCAAGATAGATACACTCAAGACATGCTCAAGAAGTTTGATATGCTAAAACTAAAGCCTATCAACAAACCAATGAGTCCATCCACCAGACTTGATGCTGATGAAAGAGGGAAAAGTGTAAACCAAAAGCTCTAAAGAGGTATGATTGGATCTCTGCTTTACTTAACATCAAGCAGACTAGATATTCAATTTAGTGTGTGTTTGTGTGCTAGATTTTAGTTACAAGCTAAAGAAACACACCTAATAGCTATTAAGAGAAATTTAGATATCTCTTAGAAACCCAAACTTTAGGAATATGGTACTCTAGAGAATCATCATTTAGTCTTGTAGGCTATTCGGATACAGACTTTGTAAGAAGCAAAATCGATAGAAAAAGCACTAGTGGAACATGCCAATTCCTAGGGAATATGCTAGTGTCCTGGTCAAGCAAGAAACAAAACTCTATAGCTCTATCCATAGCAGAAGTAGAGTATGTGTCCTTAGGTAGTTGTTGTGCTCAAGTTTTATGGATCAAACAACAATTGAAAGATTATGGATTGTCAATGAATAACACTTCAATATATTGTGACAATACCAGTGCAATTAACATCTCAAAAAATCCTACGCAGCACTCTAGGACTAAGCACATTAAGATTAGACATCACTTCATTAGAGATCATGTAGCTAAAGGTGAGATTAAGATTGATTTTGTAAATACTTTGCATCAACTAGCTGACATTTTTACCAAACCTATTAGTGAAGATAGATTATGTGAAATTAGAATAAATCTTGGAATAATTTGTTTGCAAGATTTGTAAGGAAGAGTTAAGACCAAACAGAGAAAAACATAAGGCACTTAGTCGACTAGAGTAAAACTTAGTCAACTAAAAGTTTTCTGTTTGATTAAATAATAAGACTCAGTCATTTATAATGAAGAAAGATTAAAATATGAAAAGATTGAGTCTACCGGGTGAAAAAAGAAAAAAAAAACCCTGCTTATGTGAATAACAAAATTTTAAAGGGAAGTTTGAAATTTTGAGAAATAAAATGAGGCAACATTTAAGGGGGAGGCAAACGGTTTTTGGGAATTAAAAACTGCTAAAAACTCCTACTTTCTCTTTCTTGAAAACTGACCATTTAAAGCATAAACCACATTCCCAACATTTTCTCTTTTGAAACCAACTGAGACCAATCTTTATTTTCCCTTCAAAACCCTAAGTCCCAAATTTCCTTAGAAAAACAAAATGGCAAAATCGACTTTGCTCAAGGAACTTCTGGAAAAGAAGAAAGGAAAAAGACCACTAGAAGAAAAGTCTGGGGAAGTAATGTAGAAGAAGAAGAAACTAAAAATGGGGTCTACCTCATCAAGTATGAAATTTGGGAAATCTCTGAAGGAAGAGAAGAAGAAATCAGAGAAAAAGAAAAAGAATACAGATGCAACACCAAAGAAAGGTACTATCTCATCCTTTTCTCTCAAATTCAAAAACAAGATTCATGAGGAGAGATATAGAAAGATTGAGAATGCCCCAATTACTTGTGGCAAATACATAGATTGGGAGAGTTTTGTAAAAACAACTGAACTTCATACTAGTTTGTCTGACTATTTTGAATATTTGAAACTGAAAGGGTTTAGCACGTTTGAGAACCGAGCCTATAGTGCTAGTTTAGTGAAGGAATTCTATTCAAGTATTGCAATTAATGAAGACGAACTAGAAGAACCTAATGACTTCACTAAAATTGGCTTCAATGTATTCTTAAGTGGAAAAGAATTCATTGTCACTACTGCTAATTTAGGTGACTTGCTGGGAGTAGAATGTGAGGATAGGGAATTCGAATTCCTTGAAAAATATGACCCTTCTTCCCTGTGGGAGATCATTACAGGGAGGAAAGAAAAGTATTTTGCTAAGAGTAGTGCAGGTTTGATTATTAGCCCTCAGTTTAGGATTTTGCATTATTTTGTTGCTGCCAACATCCATGGCAGAAGCAGAAGTCTGAGCTACATCAGTTTGCAAGATTTTTGGTTGATGAAGCATGCATTTAATGGAACTCCACTTAACGTACGAAGGTTCATGATTGAAAGAATAAGGAATGCAAGTAAAGGAGATAAGGTGAACCTGCCCTATGGGAATGTTATTACTGCCTTGGTAAAGAAGAAATGCATATGGGCAAAGAGATATGACTTGGACATGGTAAAAACCAAAGACTAGGCTATTTACCTAGGTAGCCTAACAAAAATGGGATATAAGTTGTATGGAGAAACTTTCACCAAGTCAGCCAAGGTCCTTACCATGCCAGCCCTACCATGCCAGCCTCATCCCAGTTTTCAAATGAACTTATCTTCAACTTACTCATGAGGATAAATGGCAAGCTCGCTGATCAATGAACTATACTCTAGAAAATTGAAGAGAAAATAATTGAAATGGAAAACAAAATAAAGGAAAAGTCAATAATGCCTTCAGAACCTGCTATGGTTGATACTTCTGCTACCCCAAGTGCTGCACCAATAGGACAAGGGGTGGAGGATTCTGCATTCCATGGTGGAACACCTGCTCTTTATGGCGCCAGTCCTGTTCAGCAAGCAGAAGGTTCAACTTTCCATAATGCTAATCCAGTGCTTCAAGCTGAGGGATCAACATATCAAATTGCTAGTCCTGGTCAACAACCAAAGGACCTTGAACTAGGGATTGACCAACCACACAAATGCCCCTTAGCAAAGCTACAGACCACAGAACCATTTGAACAAGGAATTGAGATACTTGGCTCACCCATTGGAAGTCCACCTTCTCAACCTCAACCTTAGCAAGAGCCTCAACAACAAGCATCCCCTCCCCATTCTGATGAAGTTTTTATTATGGGACTTTTCGATAAAATGGTAAAGGAAGAACAAGTAAAAAAAGAAGTAGCTCAAGCTTCCAAGACAGTGCCCTCTGAAACAGAAGCTCCAATCAAAGCAAAATCAGATAAAGAAAAAAGAAAACCAAAAGAAAAAGCCCCTACAACCAAGTCCAAGCCACTTGCCATGACAAAAAAGACAATGGCTACAAAGGCAACACCTCTCAAGAAAAGGAAGTCCTCTAGATTGGTAGAAAAGGCCAAGTCTCTACTTGTATCTTCTCCTCAAGCGTTAGTGGAAGTTTCTGACAAATCCACACTTGAATAACCTCTAGAAACCTCCCTTAAACTATCACCCCTGTGTCCACCCTCTTCCTTTCCCTTAAATCCCTTTTATGAAAAAGTAGAATCCATTTCCTCTACCTCTTCAAATGAGTGAACCCCCCTCTGATGATGACAAAAAGGGGGATAAGTAAAAATAAGAAAAACAACAAAATGTTAGGGTAGAGGTATCAGGTATCTAGAGGAGAAGGAAAACAAAAACCAGTCTAGGGGTAGTTTCAGAACAAATTTTGTCAAATTTAAGAATGATTGTTGTTTATGCCATGATGGCATTCAAACATTGATATTTACTTTTTGTTGTTATGTTTAACATTTGATGTTATGTTCAACATTTGTTGTTATATTATGTGTGAAAAATGAATGTTGCTATACGGCTGCTAACAATGACATTATCTGTGGAATTCTGCTGCTCATAATGTGTTGATGAGAACCTTATGTTGATGCTCTGATAATTTGGAATGTATGCTGATGGCTAAGGATCATTATGATGTTGTGAATGCATTATGTTTAAGAATGAGTATGAATACTATGTGCAACATACCAGATGAATGATGATTGATGTAGACAAAATCTGATAAAATGTGTTATTGACAAGCTTTGCAAAAAATCTGATAAAAATCTGTGAAACATTCATCTGTTGTAAATAACTTTAAATGTTATGTATATATATACTTTGAATGCATAATGTTATTTTCTGCATTACATGAATAAAAAGTAGGCTGAAACAAATAAGAAATATGCCCAAATTAAGGGGGAGCACACACTTAGGGGGAACAATCCTCACTATGTGCAAAACTGGTAAAAGAATGAAAAGGCGCTATGCATATTAACCAAGGAATGTTTTGTCATCATAAAAAAGAGGGAGATTATTGGCTTCATTAGTTTTTGATGACAATAAAACATTCCCATTTCATTTGTGTCTAGTATTTCTACCTAAATGTGTAGGACAATGATTTGTAGGCAAATAATAAAGCAATCATTCAAATGTGTACATCAAAAGCTTATATGAATTAGGAACATGATTGGTTAACAAGAAGAAAGCTCATTAGTTGAATAAATAAGAACATTGGTTGGGCAAAATTCAAATTAAAGAAATGACAGGCTGAAATATATTAAGAAATAAAACCAACTTAGTCGACCAAAAAAATAAGTTAGTCGACTAAGTGCTCTCTGTTAGAATCTGTGACTAAGACAGAACCAACTTAGTCGACCAAGAAAAATGTTAGTCGACTAAGAGCTCTCTGTCTGCAACTTGCACCAGAACACTATATGTAACAACCCAAATTTTCTAGGCCATGACCGGCACATGGGCCTAATGAGCGTAGCTCACCAAGCCCAAGCAAGCCTATTCCGTTTATATTGCTTAACATCTTATCAACGAATGCATCCATATGAATTCTAACGGGTGTGAAAATAGCCAACTCATGATGGCATTATCGAGTAAAATATACATGTACTGTTCAAGACATGTATTTTAACAATTTACATTACATGAACATATTCACAAAGCAAAAGGACCCGTGACTTCCAGTGGAGAAACTACGAAAAAAAAAGAGTTCCTATCGAATGCCAAGCACCTACCTTGGAGATGAACTACAGGGACTCCTCGATCTAGGATCCAACAGTCTCTTGATCTGAAAATATGAATTTTTTTAAAACTGTGAGTACGAAACTCAATGAGCGAACATTAGAAGGGAACAAGTAATAATAATCAGGAAGTTGAGAACCATGATGCACTTATTTGGAAACAAGACAATTTACATCAAATTAATATTAAAACCCCTTCCACTAAACTTGGAATTATTAAACATTCATGATAAGGCAACCATGAAATTACATCAATCATTCTAGCAAGATAGCAAAATCGACGGTTTATCACAAATCATCACGGAACAAGGGTGTCGTTCAACCATATGAGGGTTTCGTGTTAGAACCTTTTTTCCTTAATTCAAGTCAATTTGCAATGAGAGATAGTTCTCAATGTTCACATACCATACAATCACATGTTTCCATCCTACACACAATATCATGCATATATAGATAAAATCACGTGCAATTACATACACCATTAAGTCTTCACTGTCCTTGGTGGTAAAAAGAGATACCTATCAGAGCACTCGCAAGTGTTACGTATCGCCATCCCTGCAAGCCCTTGGGCCGAGCGTCATGCTTCGCCACAGTTCACGCGTGAGAGCTCCCAGGAATCGTGGGCGTTACGTGTCGTCATTCCCACTTTGCTCAACTCTGATGCATTCCTTACTTGCACATCATTATCGGCATTGCACTACCCACTCCGCACATGCATGGTTGTAATTATCACCACATTGTCATTCAACCGACATGTGCACTGTCCATTCCGCACATCATTACCAGCATATGCACTACCCACTCTCACATGCATAGTTACATCAATTTCACAAAAAATTTCTTAACAATACATATCAATATCATATAGAGGTACATAAATTCATCACAATCATGTTCCACATCACAAAAAAAAATTCAATAAAGGCTTGTTCCCATAGTACCCGTTCTTTTTAAAGAAAAGTTGGATAAAATCATTCCAACATTTTATTCAAATACATTCACATTCCCAAACAAATTTTGAAATGTAAGTTCATTCACAATTTCCGGGAGTCGAATTCGAGTACTTTGACTACTAATCCTCGAGTGTAATTTATTTGCCCCTATCGGAGGATTCACCACCTAGACATATTGCACAATCAAACAATTATTACATTTGTGCTAACTCGTGTTAAAACTAATTTAAACTCTATATGAATGCATGAAATGGGATGAAAATCCTCGGGTAACTATCTAAATACGGTATTGACCTAATTCGATTTATTACCCAATTAAATGACCAATATGTGCAATTCATCTTCAATTAATCCCATTTCTTTTCCTTCAATATTCCAAATCATCAAACATTAGATAATTTTCATGAAATATTGCAAAAACCATTATCACATTTTTTCTTGGAAATTCGGCCATAGTGGTGCATCAACCATAAAATTTTTCTTTCTTGATTTTTACACCATAATTCATCAATTCATAGCCAATGCACTTGAAATAAAATCAAACCCACCATCAATATACTCTAGGGTAAATTCGGCCAATGATGGGTGATGGGAGAAAATGGGTTTTTCTTGTTTACTTTTCATGCTACACATCACTAACTAACCAAAAACACTAATCTAGCAAGAAATCTAACTAAATTCCAACATAAACCCCCCTCTGTTCTACCAGCCATGGTTCCTTCATGCAAACCTTGATTTCCGCGATGGAAATGAGAAAATAAAGCATAGGAAAGGTAGATCACAAGTAAAAATCAATAAATTTTACCTTTACTAGCTTGATTGCTTGAAATCCAACAATTTCTTTCTGAATTTCTCCTCCTAGGGTTTTGTTTCTTTCTTGTTTTCCTTTCCTCTTGTTTGGTCGAATATTGGGACTGAAATGGGGGAAATATGGGCTGATTTTCAAGTTAAATATTAAAGAAGTCAAGGCTTGACACTTGTCACACTACCATTGGTCTATTTTTTTAATACTCATCCATTCAACTTTATTTCACCACCACATAAAATGCCATAATTATCCATACCAATAATGAGTGAAATTCATAAATTTGACAAGTGTTGGGTGGTGAAAATTCCAATTTTGCCCTTAGGGTGGCAAAATGACTATTTTACCCCTAGAGTGGCAAAATGACTTTTTTGCCCTTATGCTCTGAAAATGTCGAAATTAAGATTTTTCACTTCCAAATCCCAAATTATACTCCAAATGATCAATCTTAATCAAAAATTTCATCCCACATTCCAATCTTAACCTCGGGTGGCAAAATAACCATTTTGCCCCTACGAAGTGAAAATTTCAATTTGACTCCAAATCGATCCTCGAACTCTGAATCACCATACTGAGTCATTCTGGGGGTTTAAAATTCTCAATTTCATCTTAAAATCTTTATTTGGACTAGTTCGAGGTTTAATTCAACTTAATTGTACCACTTGGTACAATACCGACCTTTGACAATTTTTTCGAGGTGTTTAAAGTATGCAAGCATTCTATCTATGGGTCTATAGAGGTCGAGGCCTCACACTACAAGACAGATTAACAGCTAGAATCAACTTCAAACTGTTTCCAATGGTCATAAACTGCCAAACTGCCATTAGACATGCTTCTCCAAGTATAAAAAAGTATTCTAAAGATAGAGAATAAGTTTTTTGAGAAAATTGAAGGCTTCCAAGTCCAAAAAAGCAGAAAACTTAGAAAACCTTCTTTACACTTCACTGCACTCAAATGCCCATCTTTTGTAATTATATTCAGCACTTAATCATACACCATTTAGATCAACCGTGTGATCAATAGGTACTCTCTCTATGTTTCTTCTTGTATTCTTAGAGTGAGGGATTCACTCTAAGTGGTTGTCTCAAGCTAGGTTTGCTTGAAAAAGTGAAAGTTCTAACTTAGCCTTGAAAAGTTAGGTGTTGGATTTTGGTTGAGCCCTTGAAAAACCATTGTAAAGGTTGTGGTTAAGCCTGGTAAAAGCCATTCTAAAAGCTTGGTGGGAGCTTTGTAATTCCATTGTTTCTTAGTGAATTTGGTTGAAAAATCCTTGTTTGGATAATCAAGGTAGTGGATGTAGGTCTTAGACCGAACCACTCTAAATCTTTGTCTAATGTCCTCTTTGTTTTATTTTCTTTACTTTTAAGATTAGTTTCTAATCTTGTTAAAAAGTCGAATTGTGCTATACACTCCCCTTCTAGCACATTTTATAGGGACCAACATTTCTAATGTGAATAAAGTAGTATAAATGAATAGCTAGTCAAATAGCAATTGGAAACTAGTTAAGAATAACTAGTAAAGCTTGATTTAGGAAATAGCTTTTGGAATCATATTAATGCCAATTTGGGGTTGATTGTGATTTTGTGTGTGTGATAGGTTCCAACAAGGCCTCACATGCCCATTTGGAACATTACTTGAAATTAGAGTCAAGCAAAAGAATCAACAAAACTGGTGAGTGAACTTGCATTTCAAAATGTTTTGGGAAGAGCCTACATGTTTAAGTAAATCACTTGAAAGTTCATTTGTTTTTGCTTTAAAAATATACCTGGGGAACAAGCCCTTGATGAAATCTTTCTATCTTGTGAAATGTGCAATATGAATAGTTCATATGTTACCACATTGTATTGATATGTATATCATGCATTAGATGTTCTTTTTATGTGACGATGATGACCCAGCTATGTGCAAGTAGGGAGTGCACATGAGCCGATGATGACACAGCCATGTGTGAGTAGGGAGGGCACATAAGCTGAAGACCATTGGGTGTAGACATGTTTGTATATATATGCATACCATAGAGATGATCATATATATTATGCAATTGTTTATATTTGATATGAAAAGCTTGTGAAAAGGACATGTGTTTATATATGCGTATAAATACTTATGTAATAGAAAGTTTATGAATATGGTTTATGGTTGTAGTGTACGTGAATCATGCATGTTGTACCTTGAGAATTGCTAAGTATTTCAATTTGAGTTTATTGCAACAAAAATGGATTCCTTTGTGTACAACAAAATTTTTTTTTTTTATGCTCCATTTCTAGCTACAGCAAGAATGTTTCTGGTTGTAGCCAGAAACTCTCAAACATTGGAGGCTGGCCACAACACCGTTTCTCGCTACAGCGAGAATGGATTCCCACTGCAGCTAGAAACTCTCGGGTGGTTCCAGATTCCTGTTCACTACTTTCATTTTGAAAACAATTTTGACTATCTTCTAGTAAAAACAAGGTAAATTGGTAAACATAAAAGTTGTATCCCAGCCTCTTATCTTTCTAATGGTCCAAAAATCATGTCAATTGGACCTTTGTAGCGTAAGATATATTTGAAAAACCAAAACATATGCAAATCAAGAATGCCTTTCCGCTGTTGCGAAAAGGTGCTTTCACTTTGACAAATATTTTAACCACCTTCCAGTTAGAACTGGGAGAAGTGGTCAACATCAAAGTTTTATCCCAGCCTCTTATCTTTCTAATGACCTAAAAATCATATCAATTGGACTTCTGTAGTGGGAGATATGCTTGAGAAATCAAAATATATGCAAACCAGGAATGCTACTCATTGCAACAAGAAACTTGCTGTCATGCTTATTACTTTGCCTGATTTTGACATATTTTTACCCATTTAACTTCATGGATTGCTCATGGGTTTTTCAACACTTTGAAGCTATTAATCAAAGTTTGAAATGTAGGGTTTTTAGTAAGAAATTAACTCCATTGCTTTGTTTTTGAAACAAGTGCATCATGATTTCCAAATTCTCCTTATCTATTGCTTGTTCCCTTCTTATGTTCACTCACTGAGTTTTATACTCACATTTTTAAACTTCATGTTTTCATATTTAGAGGCAATTGGGACCTAGACCAAGTCGTCCACACACGCTCGTCTTTTGGTAGGTACTATGGTATCTCAATAGTTGTACCTTCACCCATGGTTACTCCGCTGATGATCAAAAGTCTTTGTCAGGGTACATGTACATGTAACGTAAATCATTGGGATTCATGTTATAAATAAAAATGTGTGTATTAGATTAATGATGCCACTATGAATTGGCAAATAGGTGATATTATTTTGTTATAATACAAATGTGAGTGTTTGATTATCATAGTGTATCATTGAATATTTTTATATAGTCAAGAAATACGGAATGTAACTTTAGAAATGATGGTTGGAACGATGAACAAGATCACATAAATAGGCTTGCTTGGGCTTAGTGGGCTATGCCTATTGGGCCCATGTACCAGTCATGGTCCGAATTTGGGCTGTGACATAGGATCCCGTAAGTTTGTTTTTCATTACTCTTTCCACTAATGTAGAATGACACTTAGTCAAGGATCATAGATGTTTATTAATCTTATAATGTAAAGCTAGGGTTAAGGTATGATAAAGGATATTTTTAGGCTCAAAATCAACCTAAACACTTAATCAATCTAGGACTTATAAAGAGCTCAATAAAATTTTATAGCAACCCTAAACTTAAAGCAAAATTTCCTTTGTACAACACATTTTTTTTCTTTTACACCCCTAAACTTATTTTTGACAATTATGAACGTAAATTTCTAGCACCCATCACCTTTTTCTCCACCTTTCCCTCTCAATTTATCTTTAAGCTCAATCCACTTCCTAGTAAGATCAAAATATTTAAGGGTAAAAGGTTCAAACTGTTGGAATTAAATAACACTTGATCATTTGGCTCATTGGTTGGTGCATGATCCCTTTGCATAAAGAGCAAAGTTCAAATCCCTTATCCCCTAATTATAAGAGAAAAAAAATTGTTGGAATTAAATCAAAAAGTTAAGGCTAATATAGTTGTGTATATACAAAAAAAAATGTATATTAGGCTCAAAAATGGGTGACTAAGGATAAATACATAACAAGGCAACTCAATAAGTCTCAAATGATCCAAAGATGGCCTAAATTACTTATTATCCTAAGTGTTATCTAGGATTTCGCCTTAAGAGAGAATCAAACAAATTCTAGAATTCTTGACTTCACTGTACTTTTTATCAATATAAACTTTCTTTAAATCGCATAAAAATTCCAAGTAAAATAATACGGTGCTTAAATTTTTGGAAGTCACATTCTAAAATAAAGCTAACACAAGAATATCACATAAAATTAAATCATAACCATATTTTTCCCAAAAGCTAAAAATCACAAGATAATCAAATTATCATCCCAGGATTGGGAAAATCATGGACAAGGTGCAAACTATCTCAAATTTTTTTTAAAGCTAAAAATAAAAACTAGCTAAACATGTAAGATAATAAAGATAAACAAACAAAGATAAGCATAACAAACAAAAACAACACTTCATGTGAAGTTGTTCGAACTCTAATGTATATTCCTTCATCGACATTATTTTCTACCTTAAGTTATAAAATTTAATAAAAATTTCTTGTCGATAGTGCTCAGGAAAGAACTTATGTTTGAGTTCTCGACACATCTTATTCCATATTCTAATCTTGTTACGGGTTTTTTTTTGTTGCTGTTTGAGATTTTTCCACCAAATAGAGGCATGTTTTTTTAATTTAATTGCTACAAGCTTCACGTTTTTCGTCAAGAACATCTTTGAGCTTGAAAACTCTTGCCACTATGTGGAGCCAGTTAAGAAAACCATCAAGGTGAAGCCTTCTTTCAAACTCAAGACTGTCTACTTTGATTTCCAAATCTTTATTAGTAGTAGTTCTTAGACGACATATAGGTATTTCTTCATTAAAAGACAATTCTTGATGGAAAGGATTAGTATTATCGTCTTCACCACTAGAGCTATTGTTTTGATTTGAACAGCATCACATATTGTGAGTTTTTCTTGTACTTGAACTTGGTGACGTAATTCTTCAACCTCGAACTTGTGAACATCTTTTTAAACATTTTGGAATCTTGGCGGCATTTTATAGTGTGTTGATGACAATGTGGTGATGCAAAAAAATGATGACAAAACTATATAACAATAAAAGAGAGAAAATTACTCGAACAAAGTCGAAACTCGACAGCACACTTGAACTATACAGCAAACAATGATCTTCCCACTTAATACCAAATTAATGTTAAGGCATTATGAAGACACCGAGGCATTATGAAAACACTAATTGTAGCAAGGTTAAAAATCCCACTAAGGTAAACAGTGGCCAAAATCCCACTTTGGTTGGTCAAACCAAAGATACTTAAATCTTTTACTCTTTTAAAAAGAGCCTAGAGAAATTAAGCATTCTTGCTTACTAAAGAAAATATTCTTTATTAATTCTAAACTTTAATGTTTAACAATTAAGTCGAGAAGGCTTTATACAACTATTCCTAAGAAAGAGAGCCTGTTTACTTTTCTATGTAGGATTATTACAATTCTTAAATAAAAATAAACAAGGAAGTAACCTAACTTAAACTTCCTTGGAGTACAAGTAAAGTAAAAGATAACTTAACCTAATCTAACTTAATGTGCAAGTAACCTAAATAATCTTCCTTAACTTAATAGGCAAGTAACCTAATAACATGCTCTTGTATCACAATTTGGTTTATGAAATGGCTATCTCTAAAATGTAGGAAAAATAGAAGATTGACACATCAATTAACAGAGTGATAATGCAAGACAATGTCAAATTTTTTCACAAAGCATTTCTTTGGAGGATGCAAGTTGAATATGATTTTGTCAAGAATCAATGGATAAAGATAAATATCCCATAAAGGGCTGAAATTCAAAAAGGTACAAAAAATACATAATAGATGTGAGAAGATCCTTCATCTCAATGTAACACTCAACCTACTTCTATACACAATGCACAACCAACATCATTAGAACATCCAACAGCATACTATCATCTTTACCAATTCCCCAAGAGTTCTTAAGATTACCCGACACAGTATTTTTTGGAAAGAATGTCTATCAAGACTTATGTGCTTGAATAGCTCATCAAGAGAAATTGTTTCTAAAAAGGTCACTATAGTTGATAAGAGAATTGAGCAAATCATCAATAAATATCTTGTTTGGTTTGAAAACATATTCAACCACTATAGTTATTCTCTCAACAAAATGTATGATGTCCTTGTCAAGCTTCAAAGGGCAATGGCAACTATCTCAAAAAATCAAATCCAACTCTCTAGGAATCAAGAAATCCGGAATCGAGAAATTGAATAGAGTTCACAACCACCTTCTTAATCCATAACACTTGCATTCTCACATACTTATAACGTATTTTGAATTTCTTTTGTATGTTACTATGCGTATATGTACCTGGATTGATGACTTAATGATTTTCTTTTGTATTTTGAATTTCTTCTGTATGAAATTACTTGATTACTTATGCTACTAATGATCTTATGCCTCGTTGAGCTTTGAAATTGTAAACTCTATCTTCAAACTTTTTTCATATAACAAAAAAAAAGGGAGAATTCTCACAGTAAATTTGCTTAAGCTTTCTTGTTTTTTTAAGCTATACTATGTATGCTTTTTGTTTTCTTCCCAAAATGTTTTGAATGGTAAACATAAGTTCAGGGGGAGTTTTATCACAAGAAAATTTAGCTTTTAATTTTATCATATCAAAAAAGAAGAGATTGTTTGCTTTGAAATTGACCCTAGGTTTGAAATGACAAAATTCAATGATTTAAATATGCCTTGGAGTTAAAAAGAATTGATTTTGAAATAGAAGAACTTTCCTTTAGGTGTTTTAGTGTTGTTTGAGAAAGGAAAAATCATTTAAATGCTTTTAAACTAAAGTTCTAGTAAGTAAGAATCAATTTCTGATAATGAAGTATCGATTTTGTGTAAAACAAAAGCAATATCTCTTTTCTGAAATAGGAAAGAATCGGCTTGTTAGCAAGGGAACGATTAATTTTGAAGAAATAGAAAGTTGTTAAAGAGAAAGAATCAATGTCTGAAGAAAAAAAAAGTTGATTCTTGAGAAGGTGGAAGCATAATGAAGAGAAACTAGACAAAAAGAATCAATTTCTCAAGTATCTAATAATTGATTCCTTGTGCTATAATGAAAAAAAAATTGGAAAAATGTTGAAGAAGTTAAAAACAAGAAAAAGGATAAGATTTGAGTGGGAAAACCAAAATTTGAAATTTCAATTTGGTACTCAAATGATAAGAAGAATCTATATTTGGAAAAGGCACAAATCGATTCTTGCAAAACAAAATGCTCAAGATCTGAAGTGAGAAGAAAATAATTGACTACTTAAGAACTAAATAAGCGATTCCTATCAAACAGAAAGCATTAAGCTAAAAATTAAAGCAAAAAGAATCAATTTCATAGATGTTCATTGATCGATTCTTGAAGGCTTACTAATGCGATTCAAATGGCCTCGATTTTTGAAATTTGAATCATATCCTTCTCTTTAACAGGCATAAATTCAATGAGACTATAAATACCATTCAAGAACTTTAATTGAAGAGAGAGAAAATAACCAAGAAAGAATAGAGAAAAGAATTTCATTCTAAGAGGAGAACAAGGCTTTCATTCTAAAAGATCACATCTTTCTCACTTTACACTACACTCTTAAAATAAAACATCTATATTAGAACTTATATTCTTTGATTCAACGTCATTCTTTTGTACCAAAATTTTATTGATCAACCCATTTAGAGGCATCAAATCTTGTAATCCACTAGTGAAAGGTTATACCTCTTTGAAAAGGTAAAAAAGTTATAATTAAGCCTTGAAAAAGTAATTTTTGTTATATCTCCATCGAAAAAGGTAAAGAAGTTGTGCTTTAACCTTGAAAAGGTAGTGACTTTCTCAAAGGTTGTGCTCGAATCTTAAAAGGTAGTTGGTTGTAAAGGTTATGCTTGAACCTAGTCAAAAAAGGCAGTTGATAATGGATTTAAACTTCTTATGATCTTAAGGGAAAGGATATAGGCATCAAGGGCTGAACCTCCATGAAAACCATAGCTGAGTTCTTTTCTTCTCTCACTTTACTTTACGTGTTGCATACCTTACTTGTTCATTATTATTTTGATTACTCTTCAAGTTTTGTGCTTAAAGTTTTTATTTTTAACTTTGCTCTTAAGAAAGTTGAAATTTTTACTTAAAAACTAATTCACCCCTTTCTTAGTTGTTATATTTCAAGCTTCTTCATTTAACGATTACTTAATTTATAAATCTTGTAGTAATCAACTACGCTAATTTGAAACCACTCAAGTTCATCAAATACTAGTGACATAAGCATTTAAATCTTTATTTCTTCCTAACTTTGGTGAGCTACTAGTTGACATAAGCATAACTTTATTGTGCATAAAAAGAATGAAGTCCTCTTGCTTTTTAGTCATATTTATGTAGTTTTTACATCTTTTTATTAATTAGCTTAATGCATGTTTGAGTATTTTTAATTGAGTTTTTTTAGCTTATTTTCAGTATAAATGTCCTTTTTTTAACCTCTACTGATTTAGTCGTTTGTATTGAAGGTGTCCAAGCATGTGGGATTTAAATGGCAAAGAACTGTGCATAGATGCTTAAGGAGATGTTTGACCATGTTGTAGTAATTCGAGCATAACTCAAGCTACAAAAGTTCAACTGATGAGAGTTTTGAACCACTAGAAATTTAAATGGGAGGACGACAACTTTGATGTTAGCACTTCACCCATTTTTGATTGGATCATGGTCAATATCACTTCCAAATTTGAAGGACTATTACAGATTGCACAATAGCTAGGCAGACATGGCAGTGTCGTAGCCTTTAAAGGCCAACGTGGCCTATTTGGCCAAGACTCAGCACCAAAAAAAGAGGTTGATGCCACAACACTGACACGTATGTTGGAAATTTTACACCATCCGATCTTTAAATCATAGGGCTATTTTTAGGGGTTTAAAAATAGGTTTTTCACTTTTAACAAAGAAGCTGAAGCATACACCATTTTGGGAAAAAGAAGCTTTGAAAAATAGAAGAAAAGAAGAGGAAATCTTTGAAGATTAAGCTCCAAAAGCTACACCAAATACTTTCTCTCACTAAATTTGATTTTCTTTCTCTATCTTTCTTTGTGAAAATGCTTTATTTTTCTAAGATGTTGAATGGTCCTATGGATATGTTGAGCTAGACTTCAATTTCTAGGGTTATGGTGGATATTAGTATGTAGTTTGGATATTGTGGTTGGCTATTACATACTTTTTATGGAATTATTGATGTTTATTCAAATATGAATTTATTTTCCATTTTATTGCTGGATCACCAATGAAATGAGTTTTGGTTTTTAGATGACACTTGAGAAAGTCTAAATAGACCTTGATTTGGGCAATATATGTTCATTACACTTAAGCATTAAGTGGGTGATTTGCAAGTAAGGTAGATATACACATATTTGCCATATATAGTCAAATGTTAGAACCTCTGCCTTAGGAACTTAGCTTAGTTAAATTATTATAGACATATAGAGATTAAATTAAGTTAGGCCATTCTACGATATCTCCATAGAGAGTTGTACATGCTTGAGGATTATAGACTAGCATTAATTTTCCATTAAAGTGAGTAATTAGCCAATCATGCATCCAAATGAAATACTAATTGAACTCGTAATACTACGATTTACACCATTGTTTTTTCATCAATTTTGGTTTGCAATTGCTAGTTTAGATTAGTCACTTAGTTTTACTTTTAATCATTTTTAAAATTTTGGGAAGCTTAAATAAAATTAGCTTTTTGCAATTTTAGTACTTACCTTAGATTTAAAATCAACTCCCTGAGGAAGCAACAACCTTTCTTATCACTATATTACTTATTGATGACCATGTGCACTTGCGTGATTTCCTTGCCAAATTGTGAAAATCTTTAAAGCAAATATATTGGTATTTTAGTAAGCAATAAGTTTTTGGCACCATTGTTAGGGAGTTGTTTCTATATTCTTTTGCTAATATTAGTACCAATTCAAGCTAGTCTTAATTCAAGTTTTGTTTCTTTTTATTTTTTGGTACATTTTGGTCAGTGTATGAGAAAAGTAAGGACCTTGGAAATCGAGAAAATTTTCAAAGATTTTTGAGGAAAAATTCACAAAACTCCAATCATTCGAAAACCATGGTTGAAAACCTAGAGAACAACAAGTGCAAGAGCATGTAATGGTGGATAATTGATTGTTGAGGGATTATGTAGGTCTGTCGGTACAAGGTCTTCATTCCAATATTCGGAGGCCTGTAATTCAAGTCAACAATTTTGAGATTAAGTCTACTATCATTCAAATGATCCAACTATCTATTCAATTTGGTGGTGTAACGACCGCCCCTCAGTCGCTATCGGCGTTCGAGACCTTCAAGAAAAGACCCGTCAAATCCCGAACAAGCTTTACTAGAATACCCGTTAGTTCGCTATATACAATCACCATTCTATATTAATTTTAAACAATATACTTTCGGGTCATGATTTGAACCATAAACATAATAATCAATTCAACCTTTAAATTATTTATTCATAAGTATATAAATTGAAATCCACAAACTCCAATTTAATTCTTATATCAAAACCAATATCCGATTACAATTTAATAAACAAAGTGCTGCAACTTGACCTCTAATAGTGGAATGACTCGAGATAGAAGTCTAAGAGGTGCAATTACCTAAGGTGCAGTAAGTGTTGGTGTGTTGAACAGTGCAATTGAGTGGTTTACTCACCTACAAAAGGAAACAGAGTAGGGTGAGTCTCACAGACTCAGTGATCATAGACTCCATGAGTAGGGTGTAAATGGGGAACAAGCATAATGCGGATAAATTTGAATATTAAAATATAAGAATATATATAAACTATTTAAAACATAAAACGGAGATTTGTGCCTTATATGAAAATCAAGAATTTCAATGTAAGATAGTTTCCTCAAACCAAATATATATATATATATCAAATCTGATGCGCATAAAAGTTTCCACATAGAAACCATTTAACAACCTTATTCAAGTTAAATCATTTCGAGCATCACATTAAAATCAGTGTATGTAAAAAATTTCTATCATAGAATTCATTTGACATTTTTCTTAAATCAACTCCATAAAATCGAGCAAGCTCCCACGAAATCAAGTGTTATCCAAGTTCATTTACAAATCACAGATTGCCTCGTCCGCAAGGAATTTAAATCCATATCATCATTTAAACAATAGAGCTATAGAAAATCTTATAATTTTCACCATGCAAAAAAATACGAGATTGAAAACCCAAAGAGATGCTACTTTCGAGCAAGAAATAAAAATAAAACCTGTGGTCCTGTTAACACATAATAACATCTGGGAGCAGTGCTTTCATCGGATTCCCACATGCCATGGCGGTCTCAACGATGTTGGCTGACATCGGAGAAATCAAGCGGTCACAACCGTGAATATCACTGGTGGCCTAGCCACATATATATCTCGCAGGCCATGGCCCCCGCCATGCCTAACCATTAGTCGGCAACCTAAAGATTCTCTAGCTAGAGCTTACTTGTACACGAGGGTCACACTTAACCGAAGTGACAACTAGCCTACTCTCGAATCTCCTGGTTTAGTAAAATTGAGTTACGTTTTCAAAAGTTCGTTTTTAAAACCATTGTAAGCTTGTGATATAAAACCTTTGCATGAAGTTAATGTACAAATATGAATGGTGAATGTGTATTTATTTCATGAATGCACACTGCACAACATCATGGCACAATTGATAGAAAATCATAATATAAGGGCTTGTTTCCCAATTTAAAAACACTTTACATATCTAGCTTATATATATATATATAACATTTATAAACATCTAAACAATCATAAACTCTTAGAATTCTACCAGCTCATGCTTTCCAGAATTTTTGCATTTAAAGTAAACCATACGTATATATATACATAGTATAGGAATTTTGAAATGGACACCCCATACTCACCTTTCAATAGCAGGATACTACATCGCTATTTGTTTGGATGCATATCTAGCTATTTCTACTTGCTAGTTGTTCATTATTTCCTCAGGCACACCATCACGGCACTCTATCTCATTTTTGTATTTCCTAGCAACCATCCAAATTTAATACCTTTAGTGCATCATTTGCACTTCCCTTTTTCATTCAATCATGAATTCGCATTCAATTAGCTTATATCTCAACACATATTTTTATACCAAAGTTACTCATATTCTTCGCTTGCGTAATTCCTTAAATTATAATTATCGGTAACTTATTTACGACTGTAGCACACATTTTAACCTTTTTCAATGACATTTATTATATTCAACCATCATTTCCACACCAATAACTTAGCATATGGCAGCAACTATAATTTACTTCCGCCAAGCACTTTCTAAGTCCACATGCAACACAATTTACATTTGCATGCTATCACCAATCATAACATCAATATTCATTCATAACCATTTAACATGAAATCCACATATTACCAACCAACCAATTCTTACATAACACAATGTAATCACATTGCATGCCTTACCACTTTTTTCTCACCTTAGTTCCATTAGACACCCATGGGATTGGTGGCTTGCATGTCACCAAATCTCCTCTAAATCTAGCCGATCTTTGCCAACACTTGTTTTAAATCAAAATCATCATGCATGCCAAAATTCTTCCATATGCATGCCACGGGTTTCCTTGCATCTTTGTTGATCCTTGCTTCAACAAACAAAACCTCACATTACAATTGGTTCAAAATGCATGCATGCAAACAAAACAACAATTTCTACCTTCCTCACCTTGAGATCTTTAAGACAAACCACCAAAATCCTTCCAAACTTCAATAATGGTCTGTAGGTGAGGAGAAAAACCTCTTGGTTTTCTCTTTTCTCTTCTAAGGCCGAGCCTCTTCTAAGCTTTTTTCTCTTTCCTTCCTTCCCTTCTCTCCTCTCTTTCTTTCCATTCCCTTTTACTCTTTTATTTCTCTCCTTTTCTTGCTCTCAGGTGAAATGTTTCAAAGCTTCATTTCTTTCCTTTTTTCCTTCTTTCTCTCAAGTTTTTAACTCTCCAAGGCCTCTCTCTTCCTTTTCTTTTCCTTCAATGGATGGCCTTTGTGAGGCCTTGACCTCTATAGACCTATAGATAGAATGCTTGCATACTTGAAACACCTCAAAAAAATTATCAAAGGTCGGTATTGTACCAAGTGGTACAATTAAGTCGAATTAAGCCTCAAACTAGTCCAAATAGAGATTTTAAAATGAAATTCAAAATTTTAAAATCCTAGAATGACTCAGTATGGTGATTCGGAGTTCGAGGATCGATTTGGAGTCAAATTGAAATTTTCACTTCGTAGGGGCAAAATGGTCATTTTGCCACTTGAGGTCAAGATTGGAATGTTGGATGAAATTTTTATTAAGATTGATCATTTGGAGTATGATTTGAGATTTGGAAGTGAAAAATCTTAATTCTGATATTTTCTGAGCAAAAGGGGTAAAATAGTCATTTTACCACCTTAGGGGCAAAATTGTAATTTTGCACCCCAACACTTGTCAAGTCCATAAATTTCAGCCATTAGCATTTTTCATCATGGCTAATTGAAGGATTTTATATGGTGGAGAATGAAAGCTTTATTATTAAGTTTGAAAAATATAGGCCAATGATATGGAAACAAGTGTCAAGGTTGATTATTTTATTAATTTCTTTATAAAATCACCCTATAACCCTCCCACACTCATTCATATGGTTGGCCAAAAAGAGAAAAAGAGAGAAAAGAATAAGAACAAAACCCTAGTTAGCAAAATTCAAGGGAAAAGTGTGAAATTTCAAGGAATCAAGTGACAAAAGGTAAGATTTTTCAATTCTAGCTTGTGATCTACATTACCCATGCATTCTTTTTTAATTGTCATGGTTGAATCACAAGATTTCATGATGAATCTCTTGCTGGCCGAATATATAAAGAGAAGTTTTGATGGTTGACTTGGTCAGATTTCAATATATGTTAGTGTTTTCAGTTAGTTTGTTCTATTTAGAAAGAAAATAAGTGAGAAAAATTTGCATGTTCAATACCCACCCTTCATGGCTGAACCTTACATGTTGAGTATTGATGGTAGATTGATTTTATTTCAAATGAATTGGATGAGAATGAATGATTTGTGATGTAAAAATTTAGCTTGAAACATTTTAGTGTTAGTAAGTCCACCATGGTCGAATATTTCAAAATAGAATGTGAAGGAAATTTTGCCACATTTCATGTTAATTGACTAGTATTTGATGAATTAGAAGTATTGAAAGAGAAATGGAATTAAATTGGAATTAAATTGGACGTATTGGCCAATTAATCGGGTGACGAATCGAATTAGGTCAATTTTGTATTTAGATAGTTACCCGAGGATTTTTGTCCCGATTCATGCATTCATATAGAATTTAAATTAGTTTTAATATGATTTAGTACAAATGTAGTAAATGTTTGATTGTGCAATATGTCTAGGTGGTGAATTCTCCGATAGGGGCAAAGAAATTGTACCCGAGGATTTGTAGTCAAAGTACCTGAATTTGACTCTCGAAAATTTGTGAGTGAACTTGCATTTCAAAATTGTTTTGGGAATGTGAATATATTTGAACAGATGTTTGAATGATTTTATTCAACTTTTCTTTAAAAAGAATGGGTACCAGGGAAACAAGCATTTAGTGAAATATTTTTGTGATGTGGAACATGATTGTGATGAATCTATGTACCTCTATATGATGCTGACATGTATTGGTAAGAAATTTTTGTGAAATTGATGTAACTGTGCATGTACAGAGTGGGTACTGCATATGCCGGTAATGATGTGCAGAGTGGGCAGTGCACATGTCGATTGAATGACAATGTGCTGATAATTACGACCGTGCATGTGCGGAGTGGGTAGTGCAATGCTGGTAATGATGTGCGAGTAAGGAGTGTACCAGAGTTGAGCAAAGTGGGGATGGCGATACGTAACGCCCATGATTCCTAGGAACTCTCACGCATGAACTGTGGAGAAGCATGATGCTCCGCCCAGGGGTTTGCAGGGATGGTGATACGTAACGCCTATGAGTGCTCCGATAGGTATCTCTTTTTACCACCAAGGACAGTGAAGACTTGGCGGTGTATGTAATTGCACATGATTTTATATATATGCGTGATATTGTGTGCATAATAGAAACATGTGATTGTATGGTATGTGAACATTGAGAACTTTCTCTCATTACAAATTGACTTGAATTGAGGAAAAAGGGTTCTAACACGAAACCCTCGTATGGTTGAGTGAAACATTTGTCCCGTGACAGTTTGTGATAAACCGTCGATTTTGCTATCTTGCTAGAATGATTGATGTAATTTCATGGTTGCTTTATCATGAATGTTTAATAATTTCGGGTTTAGTGGAAGGGGTTTTAATATTAATTTGATGTAAATTGTCTTGTTTCCGAATAAGTGCATCATGGTTATCAACTTTCCTAGCTATTATTGCTTGTTCCCTTCTATGTTTGCTCACTGAGTTTTGTACTCACTGTTTTACAAAAATTCATGTTTTCATATTTAGAGAAAATGGGGACCTAGACCAAGTCATCTACGCATGCTCGTCTTTGGTAGGTACTATGGCATCTTAGTAGTTGTGCCTTTATTCAAAGTTACTCCGCTGACGATCAAAAGTCTTATGTTATGTGGACATGTATAAGTAATGAAATCCACTAGGAGTCATGTTATGTTACATTGGATTACTGATGCCACGATGAGTTGGCAAACAGGTGACACTATTTTGGCATAATACAAATGTGAGTATTTGATTGCCATAGTGTATCATTGTATATTTTAATCGATAATGCCATCGTGATTTGGCTATGTTCACACCTGGTGAAATGAGTGTGGATGCATTAGTTGATAAAAACGTTAAGCAATGTAAATGGATAGGCTTGCTTGGGCTTGGTGAGCTATGCTCATTGAGCCCATGCACCGGTCATGGCCCGGAATTTGGGTTGTGACAACCTTGGACTCTCACTAAAGTCTATTTCTCATGTTTCTTTTACTTTTTTTTTATTCCTTTCTCTTTCTTCCAAGCCGAGTTCCCCTTCTTCTTTATGTCTCAAGGTGTGACTTTATTGCAAGAAGACAAGAAAAAAAATATATCATTTTGATGTTGCTTGGTGTGGGGGTCGACATAACAAGTTTGGCACCTATCAAACTTTCATTTTCCTTGCTTTTTTTACTTATAGCTAGATCCCCCCCCCCCCCCCCCAAGACAAGCCTCCAATTGACTTTTACTTCTCTTTATCCACATATGGGTGGCTTGTCAAGTCATGCCCCCCTCTTTTTTTTTACTTCTTCATTCCTTGGTTTCTTTTCTTTTCTCTCACTTTTCTTTGCATGGATAGCTTGTCCATGGCTCCATGAATTTTGACTTTTCTTATCCACTTATTTCATGTGATAAAATCACATGGCAAAACCTTGACACTTTTTCTATCATTTTTCATTTCTTTATTCTATACATTACCTTTACTTAATATTTTATTTAGCCATGCTTTGACCCACTCCAATCACATGTATACCTCACATTTCCACATAATTTTTCCTTTTTTGATAGTAAATTCCCATTTAACTCTAAATATTAAAATTTGCACACAAATCCTCAAATTTTTCTTTATTTACCATGTGCCCTTCTAAACTTTCATCCTTTATAATTTGGTCCTTCCAACATTTATTAAATTCCAATTTCCTTCTATTTTTCTTCCTCTACATGTGTACAAACAAAATATAAAGTTTGCACTTCAACGCGGTATCACCATAATATTTAAATATTTACTTACCTGTTCTAGCTCTATTTAATAAAGACATGCGAGCACAACTATCGTTGTTTTTCTTCGAATTCTTTCTCATTTCTTCTCCCCCTCTTGAATTAGTCATATAATCCTCTTTCATTACTAATTTCAACAACAAATAAAATATTAATATTTTAATATTGTTTTATCTAGCAAATATTATTTTATTCTAAAATTTCACACTTACCTCATCGGGCCTCAAAACATCCTATTATACCCCGCTTCACTTCCAAATCACCTTTTAACATGTTAATTCATCCTTGACAAAGATATTATTATTTAATTACTATTTCCTTGTGTACAAAATATTTTATTTCGAAATATTCCGTTCACGCGTCACCATTCTTTGACAGTTAAATTTACGTCAACTGCCCTTTCGTCTTATCAACACGATTATGTTGACTACTATATGGGGTTATGGGCTGTTACAGGTGGTCTCCGAAATCATGACCTAAACACTAACATTTCAAACTTCTTGGAGATTTCTAACACCTTTAAACATAATGGGGTTACTGATGCCACCATTCGATTGAGGTTGTTCTCTTCTCATTGAGGGATGAGACTAAGGTTTGGTTGAACATTCTGCCCACTAGCTCCATCACTTCCTAAGACGAGCTTGCACAAACGTTTCTAGCCAAGTTCTTCCCCTTGCCAAAATTGCTAAGATAAGGAATGATATAACTTCTTTCACACAATTGAACTTTGAGTCTTTGAACGCAACATGGGAAAAGTATAAGGCCTTATTTTGGAGATGCTCACACTACGGTTTACCTAAATGGCTTCGAGTGCAGATATTTTATAATTGGTTGTTGAATCTAATTCGGAATACCATTAATATCATAGCTGGTGTTGGTATCATGGCTCAATCAATAGATGATGCTTATGGCTTGTTAGAAGAGATGGCATCCAGCAACTATTAGTGGCATTCTAAGAGGGCTTTGCTAATGAGGATACCAAGTGTTCACAAGCTAGATGCCATTAATGCTTTGACTACTTCAATAGCCATTCTCACTAAAAATTTTGATTTTTTTGAAGTCTATTTAGTACAAAGTCCCTTTATTACTAGTGATTATTTTGGTGAAGGACACTCAAGCGATTAGTGTCATATGAGTATTGAATTAGTGCAATTTTTGGCGAACAAGCACTAAAACAACCCATAGTCCAACACATAAAATCTAGGGTGGTGGAATCAACCTAATTTCTCTTTGAGCAACAATCAGGATCCTCCGTCAGCTCTAAGAATGAACTTTCCTTCGGGTTTTCCACAGCAACCTAAACCCCAAGTGCAAGAAAAAAAGCCATATATGTAGGAGCTTCTCATGCAATATATGGCTAAGACAGATGCCCTATTCATAGTCAAGCAGCTTTGTTGAAAAATCTTGAGACTTAAGTGGGGCAGAATGAGTTTTTAGAAACTTCTCTATTGATTCTTGGTTAGAAATCAAAGAAAAAAGGAAATATTATTGTCCACTTGCTAACACAAGCCAATATCATAAAGCTTTCTCTTTGAGAAGGATCATTGCAATTGTGTATGCAACATTGAAGGCCAAGCGTTTGAATGGTTAGGATTTTTTCACATAAGAAGGTGTTCACGTTTTTCAACACCAAAAAGAATCCATTTGATTAAAATATCATTTGGAAAGGTAAAAACCTTTTCTGATTTTCTATGGTGTTTAACTTTACAGTAAACTACCAAGGTGATCCAAAGGTAGAAGCCATGATTTCTATGTTGTTTCACTTTTTTGTTATTTCACTGCATTGATGCTCTAATCATGCCATTCCTAGCAGAGTGTAATTGCCTTACAATGCTCCTTACCTTCTCTTCTAGAATTGGGTTCAGTGTCACGATGTTAAGTAACTTGAGGTCTATAATTAATGGCATTAACTAACTAACCCATTTGTGTCTCAAGATTCCTAAGTGATGCTATTTAACTCTGGTAACATCAGTCTTAGCTATTTACTACATGAACATATCTTCTATAGCTGGTTTTTTCTTAAACATAGGAGCTTTAGCTTGTGGTGGAAAACTAGGAGGAAAGTTTGGCTTTACTACTACTAAGGATCTTTGATTGTTATTCCATAAGAAATTAAGATTATTCCTCCAACCAAGATTGTAGTTGTTGTAGAACGAATTATTCTGTTGTTTATTAAAATTTCCAACAAACTGTACAGATTCAACATTAATAGGACACTGATCACTGAAATGCCTATCTCCACATAACTCATATGTTGTAAAGGGACATTGATTAGCATGGACATCTTAATATATCAATTTTCATAGTGAGAGTAGCCATTTGTGCAGTCAAGGCATTAATTGCATCAAAGTCATGAATACCAACAACTTTTCTTGGACCCAATCTCTTAAATGACCATTGGTAATTGTTGGAAGCCATATTTTCCAACAAGTCATATGTCTCATCAATAGATTTACCCATTAGTGCTCTTCCCTCAGCTTCAATGGTGGTTTTAATTGGTCCCAGCAAACCATTATAAAAAGTTTGTACTTGCACCTATTTAAGTAGCCCATGGTGAGGACATCTTCTAAGTAAATCATTGTACTTCTCCCAAGCCTCATACAATGATTTTGGATCAAATTGTTGTCTTAGCTGATGGAAAACCTTAGTCAACAATTTCTAAGCCAAAACATCCCAAGTACTAACAGAACTAGTTGGAAGCGAATTCAACCAACTCTTTGCCTTCCCTCTCAGTGAAATCGGGAAAAACCTTAATCTAATGGCATCATTCGAAATACCATTAGTCTTGAATGTATCACAAATCTCTAGCATTTTCATAATATGTGCTTTAAGATCATCATTCGGTAATCCCTCAAACTAAATTAAAGTCTGAATCATCTAAATGATTATTGATTTAATCTCAAAATTATTGGCTTGAATGATAGGTCTACGAATGCTAGAAAGTAGGCCTTGTGCGAAAGGTACAGCATATCCTTGCAAAGACTTGTTCTCTTCTTGTTGGTCAACCATTGTGTTAGAATGAGTCAAAGCTTATAGATTCTCCCTCTGAAGTCCACGAAAGGTCTTTTCGATTTATAGATCGAAAGGAATAATTTTCAAATTTCTGACTCTTCGTATACAACAGCCAAAAGTACATGAAAACAAAGAAAAATGAAGTTTGAATTAAGACTAAGATTGCTTAGTACTATTATTAACAAAAATTATAAACACAATTCATTGGCAATAACACCAAAAACTTATCAAATTTACCACACAAATGCATATATTGTTAAAAAGTAACATAATGAAAAGTAAAGTATCATTCCCACAAAAAATTGCACCAAAGTTTTGCTAAATATTAAAATTAACATAACTTAATCTTATCCAAACAACCAATTTTTAAAATTACTGAAAACTAAAACAACTAAAACTAATAATAAAAATAATAAATTAACTAGATACACTCAATCAAACAAAAGCCCAGAACCACAATGTCCCCTTAACTCTTCATTTGAATCTTTTCTACTTTCTCTCTACTTTCTAGATAGCTAAGTTGTTAACCTAGAGTTCTAATGTATTTATAAATCTCTTTCGATGTTCTTACAAAAAGATCTCTCTTAACCAATCTACTATATTCCTATGAAAATTGCAAGTAAGAAAGATTCATTAAGCTTAGACTCTAATTATGGCTACATATGACATGTAAGTGTATTCCTACCCTACACGCAAATCAAATCAACCATCTCATGCAATTGAAATTGAACATAAGCTATTTCATCCAAGGCTTACACTAAACTCCCTCTTCCAATTACATTTAGGTTACACTTTCTATCTAATTGATGATCAAGCAATCAGATGCATTAATCACATGACTAAAAAAAACAACTCAAATACTATCAATTATAAGCAAGAAAGAGTTTTAAAAATTCAAACTATATGTTAGGTTTAATTGCAATTCTAGATAAAGAAATTTAGTTTCGCAAAACTATTAAAAACATCATGTAAAAAGTTTAACCATCAATAGAAACAGAGAAAGTATAAAAAGAACTAAAGAAGAAAAAAAAACTAAAATTTGTCAAGCCTTCGATAATCAATCTTTAAGAGTTTTTCCTTACTTTCTTTGTCACGACCCGGTACTCCCATCGAGCCCGAGACAACTGTCGCGAAGTCCCGATAGACATTCATTACCCGGAATGTCGACCGAAACCTCGCAAGGCTTTAATATCAATTTTCTCACCTCCCCTGTGGGTAGCCGTTGCCAAATATCATGTTTTAAAAGATTACAAGTTGTTTCCAACTCAAAACAATAAAAAAATAATTTTTGTCTCACAGGAGCATTTTGGTAACTTTTCTTCGAAAATTTCAGAATTAGCTAAAAATGCAGTATATAAGTAGAAAATACATATTTCATAATCATAAATATATTTTGCTATCTAAAACATCTATTTTAAACGAAATTGTAATCTATTAGAATAAAATAAAAATATTTAATAAAATATTCAATTTTTTTATAAAACAATTTTTATAGAGTTATCCATAAATAATTTTTGTAGTGTAAAAGCAAAATAAATTCATTCATATAGTGATACGGATAACCAAAGTATGTAATCAAATTTACAGTGACACATGGGCCCCCTACATATCCAAGGAGATATAAGACTGTAGACCTACTATCTCAAAGGTTGCAAGTCCGCACATAAACCTCGACAAAATCTGCTATCTACAAACTATCCTGAGCTTGAAATGGGTGAAAAAGAGGGTGGTGAGATTATATAATCCCAATGAGTAAACAGACATCATCAAAAATATCTAAAGTCGAGTAAATGGAGACAATTAAAACAATTCATTCCAGCATGTATTTCAAAACGTGAATATTCATTTCATTCAAATAATCGACATGGCTTATGAATTTCTTCCAAACTTGGCTCTTGCCAAAATTAGTACTCGTCGATGCCTTGCGCAGGGCATCCACCCGAGTCCGCCAAGGCTGTGAAATGTCTTATGCACATGAACACCATTTTACATCTGAAACATAGCCATTCCTTGGCGTTGGCTAAGTCTCACTCTCACGCGGTGGTCCGCGTGAAGTGCACTCAAACTTTACTTTAGGAGATACCCTCCACATGGCTTTCTGATCGAGGTAAGATATACCTGGATTTTATGCCCTATCTCATTGGCTGGTCCATAGAACCCGTCCACTACAAGGATTATTTTATCTACCACCATATTCATAAAATTTCAACCTTATGACATAGCAATTTATTACTACCTAGCCTATCGAGGTTGAATACACAGTGCATATAATTCCAACACAAATACCAGTTCGGCCACTCATGCTCACATATTGCTATAAGCCATTCAATTTAAACACACTTTATAACACAACAAGTAGACAATCTCCAATTACTCTATTTTCCAAAATCATCATTTAATTTTTGGAAAATTCATAAAATTCATTTCATTAAATCACATTTTGTTTATAAAACATAAAGATATTTCCATTTAAACTCATTTTCCATAAAATCAGAAAATCGACTAAAAACCTACTTTAGATAATTAAGATGATAGTAAGGTTACTCATTGTACTAGGAGTTCGAAATACTCCTATTCTTAATCCGCTGGCACAATGTCTGTACTTTTATCAGAATGCTCACCACCTAGACATAGTGCACAATAAGCAATCCACCACATTGATGTTAAACTATTATAAAACTAATTCAGGCTTGATATATATACATCAAATGGGATGCAAACTGTTTGGGTAACTATCTAAACATGGTGTCCTTTCTAAATTCCATTGTGTACTTAAATAAATCAGTATTGGCCTCATTTGATTTTTCCCCCAATTAATCTGCCAATATACCCAATTCAACTCCAAATAATTTCATTTTTCCTTCAATATTCCAAATCATCAAACACTAGACAAATGTCATAAACTATTGCAAAAACCATCATCACATTGTTTCTTGGAAATTCGGCCATGGTGATGCATCAACCATAAAATTTTTCTTACTTGATTTTTACACAATAATTCATCAATTCATAGCCAATTCACTTGAAATAAAATCAAATCCACCATCAACATACCCTAGGGTAAATTCGACCAATGATGGGTGATGGGAGAAAATGGGTTTTTCTTGTTTACTTTTCATGCTACACATCACTAACTAACCAAAAACACTAATCTAGCAAGAAATCCAACTAAATTCAAGCACAAAATCCCTTCCCCCATGTTCGGTCAGCCATGGTACCCATCATGAAATCATGTATTTCAGCCATGGAAAATGAGGAAAATTGCATGGGAATGCTAGATCTCAAGTAAAAATTGAAAATTCTTACCTTAGCTTGCTTGATTCCTTGAATTTCCATAATTTCTCTTGAATTTACTCTTAGTAAGGGTTTGTTCTTTCTTTGTTTCCTTTTCCTCTTGTTTGGCTGAATATGGGAAGTGAAATGGGAGAAATATGGGCTGATTTTCAAGTTAAATAATAAAGAATTCAAGGCTTGACACTTGTCGTAATATTATTGGTCTAATTTTTTAATACTCATCCATTCAACTTTATTTCACCACCACATAAAACCCCATAATTATCCATACTAATAATGAGTGAAATTCATAGATTTGAAAAGTGTTGGGAGGTGAAAATTCCAATTTTGCCCCTAGGGTGGCAAAATGACTATTTTGCCTCTATGCTCAAAAAAATGTTAGAATTAAAATTTTCCACTTCCAAATCTCAAATTATGTTCTAAATAATCAATCTTTCTCAAAAACTTCTTCCAATATTCCAATTTTATCCTCGGATGGCAAAATGACCATTTTGCCCTTACATAGTAAAAATTCCAATTTGACTCCAAATTAGTCCTCGAACTCTGAATCACCATTTTAGGTCATTCTGGGATTTCGAAATTCTCAATTTCATCTTAAAATCTTTATTTGAACTTGTTCGAGGCTTAAATTAACTTGTTTGTACCACTAGGTACACTACCGATTTTCGATGATTTTTCTGAGACCTTTCAAGTATACCAGCATGTTGTCAAGCACATGAATGACATAGTAAATACTTTATAAGGTCAGGCTTGACAACAGTACCCCCCTTAAAATAAAATTTTGACCTAAAAATTTCACTTATCAAACTCAGTGAAAAGATGGGGTATTGGTTTTCCATCCGATGCGCGACTTCCCACGTCATCTTTTTTTATAGGGAATTTCGATTTGTTCACCTCGTTTATCTCCAATTCAACTTGAGTACTTGACTCATGTTTATCATTATCCTTTAGAATCATATCTACAATACCTTTCACAATCATGATATTTTATATTGAGACTTCAAGCATGTCTCTATTACTATCATTAAATTTGAACCATAACTCCATCTCATACTACTCTATCTCATACAGCTTAATCTTACTATAAATTGCCTTCCCTTGGTATTATTTCTTTGACTACTTCTTCAAATTTCTTACATCAACATAATTCAACTTTCGATGGAACCTCTTATTGCTGCACTGTCCATGTAACTTATCAAATATATTGAGTGCAAATCATGAATCGCTATGAATAATTCTTTACTCTAGTTGATCATATCATTGACCCCACATATATATGCATATGCACATTCAGATATCCACATTCCTCATAACTTCACATCATTTACATGTTTATACTCCTTCCTTATTCCTCGATTATCCTTCATGTTTTCTAGCTATAAGGGGTTCTTAGCCAATTACATTTATAAAGTGGCAATTCACTTAATTATTACTTCTAGTCCTTACAATCATAAGATCAAGGTGTCTCAAGTTTAAGATGCAGAAGCTCCCTCATAGAACATATCCGAAAATCCACATTTTTCAAGTCCCACCTTAGGACATCTCTTCCATATGGTATAATGAATTCACAATATATATCATCACCTACGTAATTATTCATTATTTATGGCATCCCACCATTCTCACTATCCATAACTGATCGTCCTTTTTGTCTTATAGCTCCAATAGTTTATTAACTTCCAGTAAAAAAGATCACAAAAAATAATTCATCTTTCTCCACACTCATACTTGTAATCCTCATTAATCGAGAGTCTACCTTTCTTGAGTTCCATCATTTACCTCCAATGGACCATATTTATGTCAGATTATCATTCTATAATGTTATGACATCGTTCCATAATTTCCTCCATACACAAAGTCGTGACCAGTAACCTAGTCACATTAACTAGTCCAAAGTCTGTCACGTTAATCGATAACCATTTCGTAATACTACAAAATATGTTCATTGTCAGACCTGTAGTTGCTTGAACCATCAATGACTTCCTTCGTCAGTCTTTAATTATTTACAGCGACCAACCATGCAACTAAAGTAAATATCCTTCCACTATAAATATATTACTAGTCTACCTCTGTTATTCCAAAAGATTATCTTACAGATCAAGTCATTTAGACAGCTACCTTTTAATCCATACAAGTCATACAAAATAAAACAATCTCTTAACTCTTTTGTACAGATAACTACTGCTATTTCCTTTTACACTGCATCCGCCTGGAGTTAAAGCAATAGAAAATTCAACGATAATATTAAGTATCACTAAGATCATCTTCTTCTGAATCTTCCTCTATCACTTGAGATTTTCCTTTTTGTTCTTTAATCCAAGCTTGTTGGATTCTCCTACATTCCTCATCACTTACCTTTGTAGCATTTCTTCCACAACCGGGAGGAAAATCTCGTACAGCAACCACCTTTCTAGGAGAATAATCAGCAATAGTTACTTTCTCCTTACCCTTTTCTTGTTGCTCTCTTACATTTTTCCCACAACTCGGAGGAAAATGTTGAATGACAGGTACAAATACTTTTCTGGGATGATAACGTCATTCGGCTATCATCACTCTCTTCCTTTTTTTAGCATACTCAATAGACTCTTTCAGAATAGAATTTCTTACACTTATTCTAAGGTCATTACTATCTTCATTTTCAAAGGTCTGGCTAGTGTCGGGGCTTTCATCTTCACGAAGCCACCTTTCCCAATCTGATAGGGTCCTAGACGAGTCTCTTTTCGAACTACTCGATTCCGGGCGCCATCGGCTTTTAGCCGTGGAATCTAACAATCCCTCACTAGTACTACGAGAGGTATCCAAATTACCATCTCTCCTAGACATGGTGTATCTAACCAGTGCACTTCAAAACCTATATGCAACCACACAGTAATCTACTTAATCGTTTATGCACCGCAAAAGTAAGCAAGTTTCTATATGCAGATACCCATATTCTATTCAACCTAACTTAACTTAATCCGAGGCCACACTGATACTATAGTTTTAAAATAACTTTTAAACCAAAAGCTCTAATACCAACTTAATTGTCATGACTCGGTACTCCCCTCGAGCCCTTGACAACCGCTGCGAAGTCCCAAAAGACAGTCATTACCCGGAATGTCGACCGAAACCTCGCAAAGCTTTAATATCAGTTTCCTCACCTCCCCTGTGAGTAGCCGTTGCCAAATATCATGTTTTAAAAGATTACAAGTTGTTTCCAACTCAAAACAATAAAAAAATATTTTTTGTCGCACAAGGGCATTTTGGAAATTTTTCTTCAAAAATTTTGAAACTAGCTAAAAATGTAGTACATAAGTAGAAAACACATATTTTATAATCATAAATATATTTTGCAATCCAAAACATCTATTTTAAACGAAATTGTAATCTATTAGAATAAAATATTCAATTTTCTTATAAAATAATTTTTATAGAGTTATCCATAAATAATTTTTGTAGCATAAAAGTAAAATAAATTCATTCATATAGTTATACGGATAACCAGAGTATGTAATCAAATTTACAATGACACGTGGGCCCCCTACATAACCCAGGAGATACAAGACTGTAGACCTACAATCTCAAAGGTTGCAAGTCCGAACGCAAACCTCGACAAAGTCTACTATCTATAGACTATCCTAAGCCTGAAATGGGTGGAAAAGAGGGTGGTGACATTATACAATCCCAGTGAGTAAACAGACATCATCAAAAATATCTAAAGTCGAGTAAGTGGAGACGATTAAAATAATTCATTCCAGCATGTATTTCACAACATGAATATTCATTTCATTCAAATAATCGACATGGCTTATGAATTTCTTCCAAACTTGGCTCCTGCCAAAATTAGTACTCGTCGATGCCTTGCGCAGGGCATCCACTCGAGTTCGCCAAGGCTGTGAAATGTCTTATACACATGAACACCCTTTTACATATGAAACATAGCCATTCCTTGGCGTTGGCTGACTCTTACTCTCACGTGGTGGTTCGCGTGAAGTGCACTCAAACTTTACCTCAGGAAATACCCTCCACATGGCTTTCTGATCGAGGTAAGAAATACTTGGATTCCGTGCCCCCTCTCATAGGCTAGTCCACAAAACTTGTCCACTACAGGGATTATTTTTTGTACCACCAGATTCATAAAATTTCAACCGCATGACATCGTAATTTATTACTACCTAGCCTCTCAAGGCTGAATACACAGTGCATATAATTCCAACACAAATACCAGTTCGGCCATTCATGCTCACATATTGCTATATGCCATTCAATTTAAACATACTTTATAACACAATAAGTATACAATCTCCAATTACTCTATTTTTCCAAAATCATCATTTAATTTCTAGAAAATTCATAAAATTCATTTCATTAAATCACATTTTGTTTATAAAACATAAAGATTTTTCCATTTAAACTCATTTTTCATTAAATCAGAAATACGGATAAAAACGTAGTTTAGATAATTAAGATGTGTCACGACTCGAAACTCTCATCGAGCCCGTGACAACCGCTGCAATGTCTCAATAGACATTCCTACCCCGAAGTCGACTGAAACCTTGCAAGGCTTTAGTACTAGTTTTCACACCTCCCATGTGAGCAACTGTTGTCAAATCTCATGTTTCAAAGAATTTTGAGCTTTTTCCAACTTAAAACAATAAAAAAATAATTTTTGTCTCACAGGGGTTTTTTTGTCTCACAGGAGCACTTTGGTCATTTTTCTTCAAAAATCTCGAAATCGGCTAAAAACGTAGTAGGTGTGTTGAAAACGCATATTTCATGATTAAAAATAAATTTAGATGTATAAAACGTTCGTTTGAAGTGAAATTGTGACTTCTTGAATATAATAAAAATATTCAATAAAATAATCTATTTTCTTATAAAATAATTTTTATAGAAGTATCAGTAAATAATTTTTGGGACGTAAAAGCATAATAAATTCATACATACAGTAGTAAGAATAACCAAAGTATGTAATTCAATATACATTGACTAATGGGCCCCCGAACGACGAAATTGATTTAAGGTTCTGAGTCAGAAAAACCTTTGATTTCCAAGGTTGCAACTCCAAAATTCGTCTCTCGACGATATCGGCTAACTACTGACTCTCCTGAGCCTGAAATGGATGGAAATGAGGGTGGTGAGATTATAAAATTCTAGTGAGTAAACAGATATCATCTAAAATATCTAAAGTCGAGTAAATGGAGACAATGAAATCTTCCCATCACAATAGGTTTCATAACATAAAGATTTATCCTAATCCATATAAATAATTGTGTTTTGTCCAAACAATTAATAAGGCTTATGATTTTCTTTAAAACTTGGCTCATGCCAAAGCCAATACTCGAGGACACTTGATCGTTATCAGAGTCTGACCGAGTCCGCCAAGGCTGTAAAAGTTTTATATATGCATAAAACACATTTTTACATTTGGTAACACAGCCTTTCCTTGACGTTGGCTGAGTTCTCTTTTACGTGGTGGTTTGGCATGAAGTGAACTCTGTCATACCTCAGGACATACCCTTTACGCCTCTACAACTGAGATAAAGATATAGTGTGGTTTACCGTGCCCTTTCTAAATAGGCTGGTCCACGGAAACTCGTCTACTATAGTAGTTCATATCCCACTAATTCAATAAAAATTTCAATAGCATGGCATGGCAATTACATTGCTAACTAATTTATCAGGACAAAGCAGACAGTTCATATTTTTCACACAATTATCAATTCAGCCATTCATGCCATAATATAATAAGCCATTTGGTTCAAATCATAATTTACAATACAACAAGTGGTCTCCAATTGCTCTAATTTCAAATCCATCATCTGATTTTCAAATCGATTTATAAAAATTTATTTTATTTTATAAATTCACACTTTGCTTATAAAACTAAGCAATTCACCATTTAAAATCATTTTTTCACAACATCACTAAATTGAGTAAACTTTACTCTAGATAATTAAGATGATAATAAGGTTACTCACAATACTAGGAGTTCAAAATACTCCTATTCTCGATTTTCGGGTACAATCTCTTACCCGTATCAAATAGCTCACCACATATCCATCATACATGATACGAAATTTAATAATTTGGGTTAAACCAGTATAAAGTATTTCAGGCTCTTATCTATATATATGCATGAGATAGGATGTGAAAGGTTCGGGACAATCGCTTAATTACGATGTTCGACCTAACTTGCCTATACACGGCTTAAATTGCTAAAACCTTCAATTCAACTCCAATTCGATTCATTTCACTTTCAATACTCCAATTATATCCAAAATACCTCAATAATTGTGAATGTAATTTAATTTATCAGTCCTGAACCACAAAACACATATGTCTATACATTAGATAAAAATTCAGATTTTCATGCCAAATTTTCCCATTTAATTTTTAAAATCACCAATCATCAAATTCCATCAAAATACCATAAAATACCACAATTTCCAACCTTAATATTCTCCCTATGAAATTCAGCTCTAAAGGATTTAATGAAGAACAAATTATTTTCTTGCTAAATTTTCATGCTTGATTTTTAGGCTATACATTACTAACTAACTAAAAACACTAGATTACACTAAAATCTAACCAAATCAACCATCATTCTCTCTCTCTACATGTTCGGCCAGCATGGGTTCATTATGCAAACTTGAGTTCTAAGCATGGAAAATGAGAAAGAAATCATGGGGAAAGTAGACCACAAGTAAAAATCAAGAAATTTTACCTTTACTTCCTAACTCCCTTGAAATCCCACACTTTTTCTTCAATTTTTCCTCCTAGGGTTTCTTTTCTTTCTTTCCCTCTTTTGTTCTTGCTTGGCCAACCATGATGAAGAGAATGGGATGGTGTGGGCTGATTTTATAGCAAAATAATAAAATAATCTAAACTTGCCACGTGTCATCATTTAATTGGTTTATTTTTTTAGTACTTATCCTTTAAACTTTATTTCACCACCACATAAAATGCCATAATTATCCATACCAATAATGAGTAAAATCCATAAATTTGACAAGTGTTGGGTGGTGGAAATTTCACTTTTGCTCTTGGGATAGTAAAATTACCATTTTGCCCCTGTGCTTGAAAAAATGTCAAAATTTAAAATTTTCACCTCTCAAACTCAAATCATACTCCAATAAGTCAAATGTGGTCAAAATCTTTTTTAAAAATTCCCATTTTGTCTTCGGTGGTAAAATTACCATTTTGCCCCTAGATTTCAAAAATTCCAATTTGACTCCAAATCGATCCTCGAATTCCGAATCACCATTTTAAATCATTCTGGGAATGTGAAATTTCCAATTTCATCTTAAAATCTCCATTTGATCTAGTTCAAGGCTTAAATCAACTTTTTTGTACTTCTAGGTACAATATCGACTTTTGTCGATATTTTTTTTGGGCTTTCCAAGTATGTAGGCATTCTATCACTCATATGTATGACATGGCAAACACTCTGTAAGGTCGGGCTTGACAGCACTAGCCCCCATTAAATAAAATTTTGACCTCAAAATTTTGCTTATCAAGTTCAGAGAAAATGGGGGTATTAGCTTCTCATTTGATGTTCAACTTCCATGTCATCACTTTTTATAGGTAATTTCAATTTGTTCACTTCGTTTACCTCCAATTCAACTTAAATACTTCACTTATGTTTATCATTATCCTTCAACATCATATCTGCAGTACCTTTCACAAGCATGATCTTTTATATCGAGACTCCAAACATGTCTCTATTACATCATTAAACTTGAACCATAACTCCGTCTCAATATACCCATTTCGATCACACTTTATACTTATTATATATACTAATCACCATCTTATTACTTCATTCCTTATTAAACTTCTCGACATTCATTCATTCATTCATTCATCATATCCTTATACGTTATTGTGTAGTTTACGGCATCATTAACATGCCATAATTATTCCTGTACATATCTTCAGCATTAAGGAAGGTTAGTGGCTTCAATCATTTCCACATACTTCATGTTTACTTTGCATTTAGGAAATTTCAATCTTCTCAATCCTATTAGTCCATCTCATATGGCTTAATTGTACTATAGATTACATTTCCTTGATTATTTCCCCAAAACTCCTTAGCTTGCCATAAGTCAACTTCTGATAGGATTCTTGATCGTCACATTATCTATACAACTTGTCAAATATATTGAGTTTGTCACGACCTAGAACTCCCATCGAGCCCGTGACAACCGTTGTGACGTCTCGATAGGTGTTCACACCCCGAATACCAACTGAAACCCAGCAAGGCTTTCGTACAAGTTTTTTACCTCCCTTGTGAGTAATCATTGCTAAACGTCCTTTCTCAAGGATTTTAAACTTTTTCAATTCAAAACAGCAGAAAAATAATTTTTGCCTCACAAGGGCATTTTGGTCATTTTTCTTCAAAATTTTTGAATCTGACCAAAATTGCAGCAGATGAGTGAAAAACGCATATGTCGTGATAAAATTTAAACTTAGATATCTAAAACGTTCTTTTAAATTAAAATTATAATTATTTGAATATAATAAAAATATTCAAGAAAATACTCTAATTTCTTATAAAATAATTTTTATAGAAATATCAGTAAACAATTTTTGAGACGTAAAAGTAAAATATATCCATACATATTATAATATAGATAACCAAAACATAATATTACTTTACAATAACACGTGGGCCATCGACTGACCAAATGTATTGAAAGCAGTGCACCTACGGTCTCAAGGAGTGCAACTCCACAATTGACTATCTACCAGGTCTACTATCTATAGACAACTTCGAGCCTGTAAGGTGTGGAAAAGAGGGGGTGAGATTATAAAATCCCAGTGAGTAAACAGTTACCAACTAAATTAACTAAAATTGAGTAAATGGAGATAAATTCAAACTCATTCTCTGTATCACATTTCACCTTATCTCAACTCATTTCAATCGAGTAGAGACAAATAAAATATTCTATCGAGCAAAATAGAATTATTTTACTCAAATAATTAATATTTACTATGGCTTATGCATCTCTTAAATACTTGGCTCGTGCCAAAATTATTCTCGGGGATACCTCGGCCGAAGCATCTGACCGAGACCACCAAGGCTGTTCAGTGTAGTTCACACATGAACATATTTTTACGTTTTAAAATCTAGCCATTCTTTGGCGTTGGCTGAGTCTCACTCTCACACGGTGGTCCACGTGAAGTGCATTCAAATCTTTACCTTCAGAGATACCCCACACACGGCTCTCCGATCGAGGTAAGGTATATTTGATTTTGTGCCCTCTCTTATAGGCTGGTCCACATAACCTTCACTGCAGGGATTATGGATTATTTTATCTACCACCTTATTTATAAAATTGCAACTGCATGACATGGCAATTTGTTGCAACCTAGACTCTTAAGGCTAAATACACAATACTTGTAATTCTATCACGAAAATCAGTTTAGCCATTCATGCTCATATATTGTCATAAGCCATTAAGTTTAAACACAATTTATAATACAATAATAAACAATCTCCAATTACTCTATTTTCCAAAATCATCATTTAATTTTTGAAAAATTTATAAAATCATTTTATAAAATCACATTTATTTATAAAGCATAATAATTTACCATTTAAACCCATTTTACCATAAAATTTCAAAATTTAATAAAAACTACTCTAGATAATTAAGATGATAGTAAGTTCATTCACAGCTTTCAGAAACCAAATTCTGGGTATTCCGACTATAAATCCTCGAGTGCGATTTTCTTGCCTTTATCAGATGGCTCACCACCTTGACAAATTGTACAATAATTTAATTATTACATTTGTGCTAATTAGGTATAAAATTAACCTAATTTCCCTATGAATGCATGGAATGCTCGATTAACCGCTTAAATGCGGTGTTGACCTAATTTGGCCTATCACTCGATTAAATTACTAACGCGTCCAATTTAGCTCCAAATTGCTCTATTCCTTTTCTAATACCTCAATTCACCAAACACCATCCAAATAACGTTAATTTCAGCATCAAAACACTTTCATTTCTTCATGGAAAAATTAGACCATTACAGTGAACTAACACCGTGATTTTTCCTACTTAATTTCCTCACCATAATTCATCATTTTCTAACCATTTTCTCTTGAAACAAAATCAATCCATCACCCACACACATCAAGTAAGATTTGGCCAACAAAGGTTCATAGGGAAAATGGATTCTTTTCTTGTTGTTTTGCTTCTAAACACGCTAAACTAACTTTAAACACTAACATAACTCAAAATCAATCAATTTCAACATCATTTCTCTCACCATACCCATTCGATCATAATTGAACTCTCTATGAACACATGAAATTCAGCCATGGAAATGAGAAAATAATGTATGGGTAGTGTAGATCTCAAGGAAAATTAAAGAAATTTCAACTTACCTAGCTTGATTCCTTGGATTTTCACACTTTTCCTTTGATTTTTCCACCTAGGTTTTTGTTTCTTCCTTTGTTCTTCCTTTCCTTTTGCTTTTGTTCCCTTTGGCCGAATATGGTGAGAGAAAATGGGGTTTATGGGCTGATTTTTATAAGAAAAATATTAAAATAATAAAGCTTGACATGTGGCCTTGTGTGATTGGTCCAAAATTTTAATTATTTGACTTTTTCACCTTATTTCTCCACCACATCTTTATGCTATATTTATCTATTCCCACAATAAATAAAATCAACAAATTCGACCAATGTTGGGGATGAAAATCACCGTTTTGCCCCGAGATAGCAAAATTACGATTTTACCCCTATATTTTGAAAAGTACCAAAATTACATTTTTTTTCACTTTTCAATCTCAAATTACACTCCAATTGATCAATCTTAGTCAAATGGGTCCAAAATCTTTTCTAAAAATTCCCATTTTATCCTCAAGTGGTAAAATTATCATTTTGCCCATATGCTCCAAAAATATCGAGAATTAAAAATTTTCACTTCTAAACCTCATGTTATACTTCAAATGATTAATCTTGATCAAAATTTTCATCAAATAATCAAATTGAAATTTTGGGTGGCAAAATGACCATTTTGCCTATAATCGGTAAATTTTCTCGATTCACTCCAAATCGACGCTCGAACTCCGAATCGCCATTTTAAGTCATCCCTAGACTGTGAAATCCTCAATTTCACTCTTAAAATCCTTATTTGAACTTGTTCGAGGTTTAAATCATCTCAGTTGTACTTCTAGTTATAATACTGAATTTTAAATACTTTTACGGGCTATTCAAATATACAATCACTCTATCAATCACCCATATAACATGGCAGATATTTTAGGATTGGGCTTGACAACACTACCCCCCTTAAAATAAATTTTGACCTCAAAATTTCACTTATCAACTCAAAGAAAAGGTGGGGTATTATTTTTTTATTCGATGGTTAACTTTTCATGTTATCTCATTTATAGGGAATCTTGATTTGCTCCTCGTGTTTATTTCTAACTCAACTTGAATACTTCACTTATATCTATTATTACCTTTTAGAATTTGATCAGCAATAATCCTCTCAATCATGGGTCTTTATGTCATTGAGGATTACACTAAGTGGTGTTCCAAGATAAAAAGTCTACGCAGCCTCTTATCTATAATTGGTGCTGCAGTCACTGACTATAAACAAGACTCTACGTCAACTCCACTATTCTGCTGTTTACCACAAGAATTCCTTCATTTAATCACTTTTCATTCATATAAGTCAATACAAGAATTATAAATTCTCATAGTAATCCTTTATTCACAAATTCATTACTTGACATTGATGTCTCTTCTCATAAATCTCTCATATTTCACCTAACTTTACACTTTATTTTCCTTAGCCTTTAACAAGATTTAATCTCCCATCCTCTTTATTTCTTAGGATTCAACTTTAATCAATATATTATTGATCTTAATGCTCCACATGGTAACTTTTCTCAATGTAGCCGTTGGGATCTACTTAGTTGGAACAAATCCTTTACTTTTAGAGTTACTACCTTAGTCATTCTTAACGGCTTGACTCCTTTTTGAGTCTATACCACAATTAGCAAAGGTAAATTTTCTATCACAGATGCATGATTGGGACATTGATCTTAACATATCTATATTACCTATATGGTATGCCACAGTCATCCCTTAAGGCATATTTCACTACCAATATTCACATATTTTTACCATGATAATTTCTCAAAGAAATTAAAATTTGTGGAGGAAAACATACTTTACAATTTATATCTCCATCTATAAGCATCTCTAAAACTCCTCATGTCCTATGTCCCACCTTAGGATATTCTTCCCATACGGTTCAATAAGTCACAACTTCATCACACGCCTAATGATTCATTATTTATAGTATCCCACTGTTCTCATAGTCCATAACCGATTATATTTCTCATCTTATAACTCTAATAATTTATTAACCTCTAGTACCAAAAGATCATAGAACAGTTCATCTTTTCGTACATTTATACTTTCAATCCTTATTAATCAAGGATGTATCTTTCTCAAATTCCATCACTTACCTCCAATTAACCATATTTATGCCAAATTCTCATCTTATACTATTATGGTATCACTTTCTAATTCCCTCTATACTCAAATTTACAATCCTTGACTGTTTTTCCCAAAGTCTCTTATGTTCACATGGCTCAATTTCTGATGAGATTTCTTATCATTGTACTACCTACATCACTCATCATATCTTAAGTTTGAATCGTAATTCACTAAAAACCATTCTTCACTTTAGTTGATCACAACATCAACCCCACATATGTGTATATGCCTTATAATCCCATTAATACTTCAAAGATTTATCTTGATTTGATCATTGCATACAATGCAGTATCACAGTTCCTCAGAGTTATCTCTTTATCCTTAATTATCTTCCATGCCTCTATATTGCTTTGTATTCTTCTTGTATTCCAACATTAATTTGTTACTTAAGGTTTAAATTCATTTGAACCTTGTATACCTCAAGCATTTTTAAGTTCTAATTTCCATAATATAATAAGAAATTCTTACAGCAATATTCCATATAAACTCATTTGCTATACTATTCTTGAAATCCTTATTTACACTCTCATTACTTAGTATTGACATCTCTTATCATTATTTCATACTTTCATCTACTTTTTCACTCACTTTCTCCAGGTTGGACTCGTGTTTCATCTTCCGTTACAGCAAAAACTCTTGTCGAAGAACGAGTTTGTGGTCTAGAAGGTAGATAAGCAGGGATATTACTTTATACATCAGACCGTATAACTATTCTCGGTCTCGGTTGTGATCTAAAGGAATCTCTCTTCTGTATATACATATGAACTGATGGAAATGGGGCAGCTACCGTAGCGTGTCCTAGTTGTGGGCAATTACTCCGAATGTGACCCAGATGACCACAACAATAGCATCATGTGAGTCCCCGACACAGTCTAATATGACATGTCCCACAATTTCTGCATCTATTAGAACCTCCGAAATTCTTCTCAGAAATAGTCTTCTCAGATCCCTTAAATTTTGGAGGCCTCTGTTGTGTTTGTGAAAATGGTGGTTGAAAAGATGTTGCTAAGATGGATATGTCCTTGCCTCTTTTTGGTGGCTGACTGCGAGATACACTCGGATTTCTCATTTTTGCTAACTCTGTTCGCATTCTCTTATTTTCATTCTCTAGCTTTTCAGCTCTTAAAGCCATTTGCACCACCTCTTTAGCTACGGTTGCATCCAACTCACTCATAGAAGAGCTACAACCAAGCTGCCTAGCTTCTTCAAGCTTCTTAGAAATGGAAACATCCGGCACTGGTGGCTGAATAGGAGGTGGGGGTGGTAATACTGAAGGAGCAACTGAAGGAACTATGGAAGGAGTTTGACTTGCCTAAACTTGGACAGCAAAAGCAGTAATGAAAGCTGTCAATGCCTGAACCACTTCAAAAGATATGGCAGAAATATCAGTAGATGGCGGAGGCGATAAAGGATGCAAAAGACTTTCTACCTGTTCAGCAGCAGGTGCTGCTCGATACGTGGATGCAGCTGATCCCTTTTCTATTGCTTCTTACTGACGAGGTTGGGAACGACCCCTTCCTCTCTCAGCTGATCTTGTAACAGGTGGGAATTCTTGTCTAGGAGGCATAGTGATCTATAAAAATAAATAACGCAGTCTTAAGTAACCTCAAGTTTTATATGCAAATGCATACTATTCAATCTAACCTAACTTAAACCTAACTCGGGCCACACAGTGTCAGTGTGGATTTCTTAAAACAACTTTAAAACTAAATATTCTGATATCTTTAAAACCAAAAGCTTTTAAAACCAAAATCATGCTCTGATACCAATAGGATTCTTCCACCCTTTAGGGTACGATGGCATTCAATGGTACCTATCAGAGCACTCGGCAAGAGGTGCACTTCACCTCATCCGACCTCGGGGTAGTTCCTTCCCTCTTCTTCCAAGCTCATGGGCAAAGAGTCATACTTCGCCACAGATCATATGCGATAGTTCCTAAGAATAGGGTTATCTTTCCCTTTGCTCTGATACCAATCGAATTGTCACGACCTGAAACTGCCATCGAGCCCGTGACAACCGCCGCGACATCTCGATAGGTATTCACACCCCGAATACCAACCAAAACCCTGCAAGGCTTTCGTACCAGTTTTCTTACCTCCCTTGTGAGTAATCATTGCTAAACGTCCTTTCTCAAGGATTTTAAACTTTTTCTATTCAAAACAGTAGAAAAATAATTTTTACCTAAAGGGCATTTTGGCCATTTTTCTTCAAAATTTTCGAATCTGACCAAATTGCAGCAGACGAGTGGAAAACGCATATGTCGTGATAAAATTTAAATTTAGATATCTAAAACGTTCTTTTAAATTAAAATTATAATTATTTGAATATAATAAAAATATTCAAGAAAATATTCTAATTTCTTATAAAACAATTTTTATAGAAATATCATTAAACAATTTTTGGAACGTAAAAGTAAAAGATATTCATACATATTATAATATAGATAACCAAAACATAATATTACTTTACAATGACACGTGGACCCCCGACTGACCAAATGTATTGAAAGCAGTGCACCTACGGTCTCAAGGAGTGCAACTCCACAAGTGACTCTCTACCAAGTCTACTATCTATAGACAACTTCAAGCCTGTAAGGTGTGGAAAAGAGGGGGTGAGATTATAAAATCCCAGTGAGTAAACAGATACAAGCTAAATTATCTAAAGTCGAGTAAATGGAGATAAATTCAAACTCATTCTTTGTATCACATTTCACCTTATCTCAACTCATTTCAATCGAGTAGAGACAAATAAAATATTCTATCGAGCAAAATAGAATTATTTTACTCGAATAATTAACATTTACTATGGCTTACGCATCTCTTAAATACTTGGCTCGTGCCAAAATTATTCTCGGGGATGCCCCAGCAGAAGCATCTGATCGAGACCGCCAAGGCTACTTAATGTAGTACACACATGAACATATTTTTACATTTTAAAATCTAGCCATTCCTTTGCGTTGGTTGAGTCTCACTCTTACGCGGTGGTCCACGTGAAGTGCACTCAAATCTTTACCTCTAGAGATACCCCACACATGGCCCTCCGATCGAGGTAAGGTATATCTGATTCTGTGCCCCCTCTTATAAGCTAGTCCACAGAACCTCCACTACAGGGATTATGAATTATTTTATCTACCACTTTATTTATAAAATTGCAACTGCATGACATGGCAATTTGTTGAAACCTAGACTCTTAAGGCTGAATACACAATACTTTTAATTCTAACACAAAAATCAGTTTAGTCATTCATGCTCATATATTGTCATAAGCCATTAAGTTTAAACACAATTTATAATACAACAATAAACAATCTCCAATTACACTATTTTCCAAAATCATCATTTAATTTTTGAAAAATTCATAAAATCATTTTATAAAATCACATTTATTTTAAAGCATAACAATTTACCATTTAAACCCATTTTACCACAAAATTTCAAAATTTAATAAAAACTACTCTAGATAATTAAGACGATAGTAAGTTCACTCACAGTTTTCAGAAACCAAATTTCGGGTATTCCGACTATAAATCCTCGAGTGCGATTTTCTTGCGTTTATCAGAGGGCTCACCACCTTGACAAATTGCACAATAATTTAATTATTACATTTGTGCTAATTAGGTATAAAATTAACCTAATTTCTATATGAATGCATGGAATGTTCAGTTTACCGCTTAAACGTAGTGTTGACTTAATTCGTCTTATCACCTGATTAAATTACTAACATATCCAATTTATCTCTAAATTGCTCTATTCATTTTCTAATACCTCAATTCACCAAACACCATTCAAATAACATTAATTTCAGCATCAAAATCCTTCCATTTCTTCATGAAAAAATTCAGTCATTACAATGCACTAACACTGTGATTTTTCCTACTTAATTTCCTCACCATAATTCATCATTTTCTAACCATTTTCTCTTGAAACAAAATCAATCCATCACCCACACACATCAAGGAAGATTCAGCCAATGAAGGTTCATGGGGAAAATGGATTCTTTTCTTGTTGTTTTGCTTCTAAACACGCTAAACTAACTCTAAACACTAACATAACTCAAAATCAATCAATTTCAACATCATTTCTCTCACCATACCCATTCAATCATAATTGAACTCTCTATGAACACATGCAATTCAGCCATGGAAATGAGAAAATAATGTATGGGTAGTGTAGATCTCAAGGAAAATTGAAGAAATTTCAACTTACCTAGCTTGATTCTTTGGATTTTCACATTTTCCCTTTGATTTTTCCACCTAGGTTTTTGTTTCTTCCTTTGTTCTTCCTTTCCTCTTGCTTTTGTTCCCTTTGGCCGAATATGGAGAGAGAAAATAGGGTTTATGGGCTGATTTTTATAAGAAAAATATTAAAATAATAAAATTTGACATGTAGCCTTGTGTGATTGGTCCAAAATTTTAATTATTTGACTTTTTCACCTTATTTCTCCACCACATCTTTATGTCATATTTATCCATGCCCACAATAAATAAATCCACAAATTTGACCAGTGTTGGGGGTGAAAATTACCGTTTTCCCCCGAGGGTAGCAAAATTATGATTTTATCCCTATACTCCGAAAAGTACTAGAATTACATTTTTTTCACTTTTCAACCTCAAATTACACCCCAATTGATCAATCTTAGTCAAATTGGGCCAAAATGTTTTCTAAAAATTCTCATTTTATCCTCAGGTGGTAAAATTACCGTTTTACCCATATGCTCCAAAAATACCGAGAATTAAAAATTTTCACTGCTAAACCTCATATTATACTTCAAATGATTAATCTTGATCAAACTTTTCATCAAATAACCAAATTTAAATTTTGGGTGGCAAAATGACCATTTTGCCTCTAATCGATAAATTTTCCCGATTGACTTCAAATCGACTCTTGAACTTCGAATCGCCATTTTAAGTCATCCCTGGACTGTGAAATCCTTAGTTTCACTTTTAAAATCCTTATTTGAACTTGTTCGAGATTTAAATCATCTCAGTTGTACTTCTAGTTATAATACCAACTTTTAAATACTTTTTCGGGCTGTTCAAATATACAATCACTCTATCAGTCACCTGTATAACATGGCAGATATTTTAAGACTGGGCTTGACAAAGTTCAAGTCTCGAACCATTAAGAACCATTCTTCATTTTAGATTTGTACATCAATAATTCCACATATACGTATGCATACGCACTTCCAGATGTCCATATTCCTCATTATGCATAAATGCCTTTGTTCTCAAATGCCTTTGGACTAATTTCTCTTTGTTCATTATCCTCTATGACCAAGATTCAATAAAATAATCTCCATAATTCTTGTCAACATTCTCATCATGTCCGTGCGCAGTTCCACATCATTCGCATACCTATACTCTTTTCCTATCATTCCCAATTATATGTTTAAGTTTCCTGGTACTACATATCATTACATCACAATGTCATTTTCATCGAATTGTAATCAAATATGCATGTATGTTTTATAACGTCATTAGTGTTTCAAAGATTTTCCTTGACTTGATCATTGCATTTTATGCAATATCACAATTCCTAATAGTTATCCATTTTCCCTAATTATCTTTCATGCCTCTACATTACCTTGTATCCTTCAAGCATTCTGACATTAATTTGTCACTTAAGACTTAAACTCATTTGAATCATGCATACCTCAAGCACTTTTGAATTTCAATTCTCACAATATATCAAGAGATTTTCATTATCTGACTTCATCATTCGGGTTAACTTCAATCATCTTTTGTTCCACTTTTTCATATGAACTTAACATCATTCTCCTTTTAGCCAATTTGTAATTGTACTTGAAATTGCAAAACTTAAAATTGGGTTTTCCTCAAGTACTTTTCAATACCAATATAAATATCACTCTCAGCTTATGATTCCTTTTTATAATCGCATAATTTAATGCTTATGAAAGCCAACATGTAATTACTTAATCTGTAACTTAGCCGTTTGGCTCCTTAATAAGTTTCAAAATCACCTATCTTATACACATTGTGTATAATTTGCAATTCCTTCTCACAAGTGTCTAAACATTCTCGAAGCACTTAATCACTTATTTGCTCTTGCATAATTTGTCACGACTCGAAACTCCCCATCAGGCCCGTGACAACCGCCGCGACGTCTCGATAGTCACTCATTACCCAAAATGCCTACCAAAACCTTACAAGGCTTAGCATCAACTTTCGCACTTGCCCGGTGAGCGACAGTTATTAAATTTCATATTTCGAGAAATCATAAGTCATTTCCAAACCAAAACGATATAATACTATTTTTCGGCTCACAGGGTTATTTTCGTCATTTTTCTATAAAAAACATATATTTAGTGATTAAAAACAAATTTAAGTATCTAGAATGTTTGTTTAAAATAAAATTTGACTATTTGAATAAAATAAAAATATTCAATAAAATAATCTATTTTCTTATAACATAATTTTTATAAAGCTGTCAGTAAATAATTTTCGCAGCATAAAAGCTAAATATATTCTTACATACTAGTATACAGGCAACCAAGGTATCAAAATAGAGTTACAGTGACACGTGGGCCATCAACTAACCAAAATGCATCGAAAGCTGAGAACCTACAGCTTTTGTCGATTCAAATCAAACTGATGGTCCTTGACAAAATCTGCTAACTATGGAATACTCTAAGCTTGAAATGTGAGGAAATGAAGGGGTGAGATTATAAAATCTCAATGAGTAAACAGAGACCATCTAAACTGTCTAAAGTTGAGTAAAAGGAGACAAATTCAAATTCATTCTTTGTATTACAATTCACTTTATCTCAACTCATTTCAATTGAGTAGAGACAAATAAAATATTCTATCCCAATGTATTTTATAACATACATATAATTTCTATGGCTTATGAATCTCTTAAAATCTTAACTTGGCTCTTGCCAAAATCATTCTCGGGGATATCTTTGCAGAGGCATCTGACTGAAATAGTCAAGGTCGTTCAGTGTAGTACACACATGAATATATTTTTACATTTGAAAATCTAGCCATGCCTTGGCGTTGGCTTAGTCTCACTCTCACGCGGTGGTCTAGGTGATGTGCACTCAAATCTTTACCTGCAAAGACACCCCACACACGGTCGAGGTAAGGTAAATCTGATTATGTGCCCCTTCTCTTAGGCTAGCCTACAGAACCTTCCATTGCAGGGATTATGGATTATTTTATCTACCACCTTATTTATAAAATCTTAACTAGCATGATACATCAATTTATCGCAATCTAGCCTCTAAAGGCTGAATACGCAGTACATATAATTCTAACACAAAAAAACTAGTTTAGCCATTCATGCTCGCATATTGCTATAAGCCTTATAATTTAAAACACAATTTATAACACAAGCAAGTAGTCTCCAATTACTCTAATTTCAAAACCAATATTCAATTTTCCAGAGAATTTATAAAATTATTCTATAAAATCACACAATTGAATAAAAACTACTCTAGATAATTAAGACGATAATAAGTTTACTCACGGTTTTCGGAAATCAATTCCAAGTACTCTGACTACTAATCCTCTGGTGCGATTTCCTTGCCTTTATCAGAGAATTCACCACCTTGACAAATTTCACAATAATTTAATCACTACATTTATGCTAATTAGGTATAAAATTAACCTAATTTCTATATGAATGCATGGAATGCTCAGCTAACCGCTTAAACGCGGTATTGACCTAATTTGGCCTATCACCCGATTAAATTGCTAACGCGTCCAATTTAATTCCAAATTGCTTTATTTCTTTTCTAATACCTCAATTCACCAAATACAAGCCAATTCACCAAAAATTCAGCACATCAATTTCCACAATTCTCCTTGAAAATTTTGACTATTATAGTGCACTAACACCATGATTTTTCCTACTTAATTTTTTCACCATAATTGATCATTTTCTAAGCCATTTCTCTTGAATCAAAATCAATTCACCACACACACACATCATGGGACATTCGACCCTTGAAGATTCATGGGGAAAATGGATTCTTTTCTTGTTGTTTTGCTTCCAAACATATTCAACTAACTAAAAACACTAACATAACTTAAAATCAAACAATTCTAACATCATTTCTCTCATCAAACCCATTCAGCCAGCCGTTCATTCATCATGAAATCATGCAATTCAGCCATGAAAATGAGAAAATAATGTATGGGTAGTGTAGATCTCAAGGAAAATTAAAGAATTTTCACTTTACCTTGCTTGATTCCTTGGAATTTCACAATTTCCCTTTGATTTTTCTCCACCTAGGGTTTGTTCTTCCTTTGGTTTCTCTTCTTCCTTACTTGGCCAAATATGGGAGTGAAAATGGGGTTTATGGGCTGATTTTTATATGTTTAATATTAAATAATGAAGGCTTGACACGTGGCAAAGCATGATTGGTCTAAAATTTTAAATATTTGACTTTTATCCTTTAATTCTCCACCACACATTTGTCATATTTATCCATTTCCATGATGAATAAAATCCCTTGGTCTTGACAAGTGTCGGAGGTAAAAATTTACCGTTTTGTCCCTGATAAGACAAAATTACCGTTTTGCCCCTATGCTCTAAAAAATACCGAAATTAATATTTTTCACTTCTAAACCTTAAATTATACTCCAAATGATTAATCTTGGTTAGAAATTTCATCAAATACTGAAATTGAATTTTTAAGTGGTAAAATGACCATTTTACCCCAGAATTTCAAAAATTTCAAATTGACCCCAAATCGAACCTCGAACTCTGAATCACTGTTTTGAGTCATCCCTGGACTGTGAAATCGTCAATATCACTCTTAAAATCCCTATTTTAATTAGTTTGAGGTATAAATCGGTTTAGTTGTACTTCTAAGCATAATATCGACTTTTATCCATTTTTCTGAGATAATTTAATATACAAGCATAATCTCAAATATATAAATGTCATGATAGATATTTTAGGGCTGGGCTTGACATAATCCAAGTATATCATTTTCATAAGGGCATGCACTTGCTCATCAAAATATTTAAATGCATGCTCAACTACTTATGCTTCAATTTATCTCTAAGGGTTCTAGCATGCCATGTAGTTTTCTTGTGTTGTCGCTAATCCTTTCCTTTCAACAAAGTTAAGACAATATTTGTAAATTCTTGTAACAGTATTCTATATAAACTCGTTTGCTATATCATTTTTGAAATCTTCATCAACACTTTTATCACTTATTATTTACATCTCCTATCAATATCTCACACATTCATCTAACATTTCCCTCACTTTCTCTTTAATCTTCAACAAGGCCTAATCTCTTGTTTTCTTTATTTCTTAAGATTTGACTTTAGTCAACATATTATTCATCTTGACACTCCACATGTTAATTTATCTTTATGTAGTCATCTCAAAATTTCTCTAACTTTTCCCTTCTCTTATATGCCAATATATAAGGCAATATAAAAACTTTTCAATTCACTCTACATCTTTTTCTTAATACTTCCCCATTCCACTTAAGACTCCAAATGTCAAAGCTTAGCATCAAAACCAATAACCATATTCCAACTTGTGAGTCCAATCTTTATGCCGCTCACAATTTGCTCATACTCTCTAGCCATAAGGAGTTCTAATGCGACAGCATTTGGTAGTCAGTACTGTGGCGTTGCGGCTATTAAATTTACATTATCAAAGCAATTCTTCTACCTTTAAGGTTGCTATCACAATCGTTCATGATCGTGTGGCTTCCCTCTCAATCTATACCACAATTAGTAAAGCTAACTTTCCATTACAGGTACGCGATTAGAACATTGATTTAACATATTTATTTTGCCACTAACATTCATGCATCTTTACCATAACATTTAGTATGAGTTCAATTAAGCAAAAATCTCCAAATAACTCTTAAACACATAATTATTGATTTGTACAGATAACTACCATTTCCTTATTAATCAAAATTTTATCTTTCTCAAGTTCCTTTTTTTATTTCCACATCAGACCGTATAACTACTCCCTGTCTCGATTGTAATCCAGAGGAATCTCTCCTCTGCATATCCATATGAGTTGGTAGAGATGGAGTAGCTACCATAACCCATCCTAACTGTGGGCAATCTCTCCTAATGTGACTCGACTGACCACAATGAAAACATTGTACAAGTCCCCAACACAGTCCAACATGATATCTCCCACAATTTCTATATCTATTAGAACCTACAAAACTCTTCCCAGAAATAGCCATCATAGATTTGTTAGATCTCAGAGGCCTCTGTTGTGTCTGTGGAAATGGTGGTCGAGAAGATGTTATTGAAACAAATGAGTCTTAGCCCCTTTTTGGTGGCTGACCGGGAGATACACTTGGATTCTTCATTTTTGCTAACTCAGTTTGCATTCTCTTATTTTCATTCTCAAGCTTCTCAGCTTTTAAAGCTATTTGCACCACCTCTTTAGCTACAGTTGTGTCCAACTCACTCATAGAAGAGCTACAACCGAGCTGCCTAGCCTCTTCAAGTTTCTTAGAAATAGAAACATCCGGCACTGATGGTGGAATAGGAGGTGGGGGTGGTGGTACTGAAAGAGCAGCTGAAAGAACTATGGAAGGGGTTTGACCAGCCTGAGCTTGGCCAACAAGAGCAGTAAAGAAGGCTGCCAGTGCCTGAACTACCTCAAGAAACATGGCAGGAATATCAGTAGGTGGTAGAGGAGGTGGAGGATGTGGAGGAACCTCACCTTGCTCAACAACAGGTGCTGCTCGAAAGGTGAACGTAGTCGATTCCCCCTCTATAGGGTCTGGCTGACTTTGCCTAAGACGGCCTCTTCCCCTCTTAGCTGATCTAGTGACAAGTGGGTGTTCGCGTCTATGAGGCATGGTAATCTATAAAGAGAAATAACGTAGGTTTAGGCAACTTCGGATTCTATATGCAGATGCATCCTATTCAATCTAACTTGACTTAACCTAACCCGGGGTCACATTGACACTATAAATTTTTTTTAAAACAATTTTAAAACCAAAAACTCTGATCTTTAAAACCAAGAGCTCTGATACCAATTGAATTGTCACGACCTGAAACTCCCTTCGAGCTCGTGACAACCGCCGCGATGTCTCGATAGACATTCCTACACTAAATGTCGATCGAAACCTCGCAAGACTATAATACCAATTTTCACACCTCCCTTGTGAGCAACCGTTATCAAATCTCATGTTTCAAAGAATTTTGAGCTTTTTCCAACTTAAAACAATACAAAAAAAATAATTTTTGTCTCACAGGGGTATTTTGGTCATTTTTCTTCGAAAATCTCGAAATCGACTAAAAACGTAGTAGGTGAGTAGAAACCACATATTTCATGATTAAAAATAAATTTAGATGTCTAAAACGTCCATTTGAAGTGAAATTGTGACTTCTTGAATATAATAAAAATATTCAATAAAATAATCTATTTTCTTATAAAACAATTTTTATATAAGTATCGGTAAATAATTTTTAGGTAGTAAAAGCATAATAAATTCATACATACAGTAGTAAGAATAACCAAAATAGAGAGAACAATGAACAAGCATAAGCTAGAAATAAAAGCTTAGCAACTATTCTGCCTCTATTCAGGGAATGGTGGCTGGCCGGCCACCTGACCCCCCTCCACCCCTGCTGGTGATGGATGCAACCCTCCCACACCCACCTACAACGTCCACCAACCCACCCCCTGTAAAAAATCTACCACCAGAACACATCCCTGGATTGCCAAATGATTTACACAACCAAACCCAACCCCCCGTATCCCCCCGTACCCACAAAAAATCATTCTTAAGTGTGGCAGTCGGAGAAAAACAACCCATAATTCCCACAACCCGTGAACCCTTCCTGTATAAAGATCGACCAGCAGTCTGCTTCTTTGATGATGAGATAACCACCTTGGCACAGCCCTTTCAATACTCTATGGTTGGAAAGTTCTCAAGAATGCCAAGAATGCAAGAGATTCGGATGGCTTTCAAAGGTATAGGTTTGGTTGGTGCGTATGATATTCGTTGGCTAGACTACAAGCACATCCTCATTTGACTCTCAAATGAACATGATCTGAACCGGATCTGGCTAAAACAGGTTTGGTTTATCTCAAACCAGAAAATGAGGGTGTTTAAATAGAGTCCGGACTTTCAACCGGAAAAGGAGTCTTCTCTTGTACCAGTATGGGTCACTTTTCCAAACCTGAGAGCGCACTTCTATGAAAAATCTACCCTCCTGGTTATTACTAAAGCGGTGGGACGCCCCCTGTTTGTGGATGAAGCTACAGCTAATGGAACAAGACCGAGTGTGGCACGGGTATGCATTGAGTATGATTGCCAGAAATGGCCTCTTGATCAGGTCTGGATAGTGACTCGAGACAGAAACACAGGTGAAGTGACTGGTGGGTTTATGCAAAAAGTTGAGTTTGAGAAGCTACCAGAATATTGTACACACTGTTGTCACGTAGGTCACAGTGTTTCCACATGTATCGTGATGGGGAACAAGCCTGAGAGACAAGGGATGGTGAGACTTAAGTATGTAGATACAAGGAAGATTTCGAATGAAGATAAGATCCAAAAGGGCGATCAAACGGAGGAGGAACAGGTACCAAAAGAGGGACAAGGAACAGATCTGAATAGGACGTCTGGTGCATTGTCAATTTGCGAGAGGACAGAATTTATTGAATCAGAAAAAAGAAAAAATCCAATCCGCGAGGTACCACCAAAAGCGAGATCAGAATGGCAAGAGGTCAGAAAGTCCGGTAGTAACAACCCCAAGGACACTGTGAGTAAAGGAAAAGAACTGATGACAGTGGCCCAGCAAGCAAAAATCTAGGTGGAAAATCATTTTAAGGCGATCATTGAGGAAGGAAACGAGGAACCAAGTCGGAGAAAGGAGGTTACTGGCGGAGCGGTGGCTGACGTCCCCCCGGAAAGAATAAACAATCCGAAAGAAGGAACGATGGGACAACACGGCAATGAGAAACCCGATGTAGCAGGGAAGGAAGCATCAAGTCTGGCAAAGAAGCAGATTACAGAAGGAGACGTGCAGGAAATATTACAAGAAAGTGGCATGAATGGGCAGCTCTCAGGAGGTGAATCACAAGTGAATTTGCATGGGAAAGGAATGCATGGTGTACGTGGGAATACCGAGGGAGTGGTGAGTGGAGTGGGGAATAGAGTCAAAGCTGATGACCAAATAAATTTACAAGAAAATATTCCTCAAAAGTCGACTTACCGGGTAGAAAAATCAAGCATGCATGGAAAAGATGTGCAAAATGAATCGGACCAAGAGTTCTTAACTGGAGAGCTGGGCACCGACAGACCAGAAGGAAAACAGGAAGGCATACAACGGGAAAGAACGGAGGAACAAGGAACAGGCGTGGAGGGCCAGAACGGGAGCAGCGGACAGAACGGAACAGAGAACGCTGCATTATTTTATGCAAAATCGCAGCCCTTGGAGGATGACAGACAAACGACATTGCATGGAAATAGGGTGCATGGCGCTAATGAGAATACCGAGGGAGATAGAGAGAGAATAGAGCCAATCGGGTCCGACGTCCAGGGAAGTCGCAGTGAAAAGGAGCAAGAAAACAGCTGACAGAACCAAAAAAATAAAAGAAAAAGACCTGCAGATGATGGCTGACTGGGTTAGTGTAACGAAAAGTGACAGAAAAGTTACAGTCCAAATAAAAACAAATGAAGACAATCAGCAAAAGCAGATGTACCGTGTAGGGGCAGCGAAAGGTGGTAGGAAGGCAGCTATCCAAACAAACACAAAAGAAAAAAACCCACAAAAGTTGACTTGCCGGGCAGTGTTGACCGAACCCACCAACAAAGGGCAAAGAAGAAGGACCGAGGTTCAAGAGGCAGCAGAAGATGGCAGGCTTGATGAGCGTATTTCCCCAAGTGCACATAACTCGCGGGTCCCAGCAAATAATGCATGTGAGGGGACGGACAAGGAGTGGAATGCACATGTTGATGCGTCGTTGGTGCATGGACCAATGCAGGGGGTGCGGATGAAAATTTACAAAACCTCAAACAAGCAACATTAACTGCAGGGGATGCGGACCCAGCAGGTGACGAGATGGTGGGCCCCAACTCCCAGGATGGGATCAAACAAAACCCAAAAAATCTTTTAATTATTTACCAAAAGCCTTCGAAGATTGTTCCTGCACCAAATGACATTGACAACCTAAAGGAAATGTCAGGCAAACACAACCCCACAAACAAAACCACGGGGGGAAACGTAATGGGGCCTACTACTACAAAAAACGGGGCCTTGAAGCAGTTTTTGACCAAGACAAGTACAGCCACGGGGGCAACACCAAGGCGAATTACTACGGCTATTGCAGAAGATGGGACACCAGAGCAGTATGTTACGTGGACCACTCAAATTCCAGATAGTGGGGTGGCAGGTCAGAGGGCGACATTTGACTTGGCTGAAGGCAGTGATGAGCACAATCCTTTTGATCAGGACACGTGCCAAACTGGGAGCATAAGTGATCATAATCAGAATACTGGAACACAAACATGCACACGAGAGAGGAAGCAAAGCCAAGACATTATTCCTCTAGCGCAAGAATCTGCCTCAGGTAAGTGTAATTACAACAAGGAGTTGAGTGAGTTTCCTTCTATCTCAATAACCGACCAGGCAGAACTAGAGGTGCATCCAAAGGTGCGGCATAGAAGGCATTCTGACACTGCAGCCACAATTGGAAAATTAATTAGTCTGGCCTCAGAAGAAGCTGTGGATATGAGGGAGGACGATGGGATGTCTGACGATGACTCCATCTCGGTGAGTTCTACTGCAATTCCCAATCATGATTAATGCACTAATATGGAATGTGAGAGGCGTGGCTGGTGTTGCAACTCAAAGGCGCTTGAAAAAATTGAAAATGATGCATAACATAAAATTGATGGTTATCTTGGAACCTATGGTAAGTGAAACACACGCAGAATATTTTAGAAGACGACTCGGCTTTGATAAGGTAATCTGCAACTGTTCACATAAAATATGGGTTTTCTCTGCTGCGGAAGTCTATTGTGAAATACTAACGGATCATATTCAATGCCTGCATTTGAAATTATCTCTGCTTTGGCTTTCTAAACACTTGTTTGCTTCCTTTGTGTATGCTAAGTGCACTAGGCAAGAACGTGTAGATTTGTGGAATATGCTGCATTTGTTTTCTGTTGAGATACAGGGACCTTGGCTTGTTGGTGGTGATTTTAATGCGATTGTGAGTTGTTCTGAACGATTGAATGGTGCCCCTCCCCATGGAGGATCAATGGAAGACTTTGCTTCTGCCTTGATGGACTGTGGTTTGAATGATGCGGGTTTTGAAGGAAATTCTTTTACATGGACCAACAACCATATTTTTCAAAGGCTGGACAGGGTGGTTTATAACTCGGAATGGGCTGGCTGTTTTTCCTCTACACGTGTGCAGCATTTGAACCGGGATGGATCTGATCATTGTCCTTTATTAATCTCATGTTCTACTGTCAGTCAAAGAGGTCCTTCTATATTTCGGTTCCTTCATGCATGGACAAAGCATCATGATTTTCTTCCCTTTGTTACAAGAAGCTGGGAAGTTCCAATGTTGAGTTCAGGTCTGATGGCGTTTTGGCTCAAACAACAAAGACTGAAACGGGATTTAAAGTGGTGGAATAAACATATTTTCGGGGATATATTTGCAAAGCTAAAGTTAGTGGAGGCAGAGGCAGAAAAGAGACAATTAGAATTTCAACAGGATCCTTCAGTTACAAATCGCAATCTCTTGCATCAAGCCTATGCCAAACTCAATCGTCAACTGAGCATTGAAGAATCATTCTGGCAACAAAAATCGAGTGTGAAATGGCTGGTTGAAGGTGAACGCAACACAAAATTTTTTCATGCACGGATACAAAAAAAACGAGTGAGAAGCCATATATTCCGGATTCAAGACTCTGAAGGAAATGTTCTAGATGATCCTCACCTGATACAACACTCTGCTGTTGATTATTTTCACAAGTTGTTGCAAGTAGAAAACTGTGAAGTATCCAGGTTTGACACCTCTCTTATCCCTCGGATCCTCTCTTCTGCTGATAATGATTTGTTATGCACAGAACCGTCTTTCCAGGAGGTTAAGGATGCAGTGTTTAACATCAACAAAGATAGTGTGGCAGGCCCGGATGGTTTCTCTTCCCTATTTTACCAACATTGCTGGGATATAATCAAGCAAGATCTTCTAGATGCAGTGTTGGATTTCTTTAGGGGGTCCCCGTTTCCACGTGGCATTACTTCTACTACTCTTGTCCTCTTGCCAAAAAAGCCAAATGCTTGCCAATGGAGTGATTTTCGTCCCATTAGTTTATGTACTGTCTTAAATAAGATAGTAACTAAACTCTTGGCAAACCGGTTGTCCCAAATTCTCCCAACTATCATTTCAGAAAATCAGAGTGGATTTGTCAATGGTCGACTTATCAGCGACAATATCTTACTAGCATAGGAGCTAATGGGCAAGATTGATGCCAAACCAAAGGGAGGTAATGTGGTCTTAAAATTGGATATGGCTAAAGCTTATGATTGTGTAAGTTGGGAATTCCTTTTCTTGATGATGGAGCAATTTGGTTTCAACTCTCACTGGATAAGTATGATCAAGGCTTGCATTTCTAATTGTTGGTTCTCCCTGCTGTTCAATGGGTCCATGGTGGGATACTTTAAGTCCGAGAAGGGCTTAAGACAGGGTGACTGTATCTCTCCCCTTCTCTTTATTTTATCTGCAGAATATCTTTCTAGAGGGATTAATAACCTTTTCAGCCGCTATATTTCATTGCATTACTTATCTGGCTGCTTAATGCCCATTAGTCACCTTGCTTTTGCTGATGATATTATGATTTTCACTAATGGATGCCGCTCAGCCTTGCAGAAAATTTTAAATTTTTTACAAGAATATGAGCAGGTATCTAAACAGCAGGTCAATCCTCAGAAAAGTTGTTCTATCACAGCTTCAAGCTGCCCACCATCAAGAAGGCAGATCATAGCTCACACCACTGGCTTTCAGCACAAATCACTTCCTGTTACTTATCTCGGTGTTCCATTATATAAAGGACAAAAAAAGGTGATCCTTTTTGATTCCTTAATTACAAAGATCCGAGATCGTATTTCAGGGTGGGAAAATAAGATATTGTCATCAGGGGGCCGTATCACTCTACTGAGAAGTGTTCTATCTTCTCTTCCTATGTACTTACTGCAAGTCCTTAAACCACCAGTGGCAGTGATTGAGAAAATTGATAGATTGTTTAATAGCTTCCTATGGGGTGACTCAACTGGAAACAAGAAAATGCATTGGGCGAAATGGACTAAATCCACATTCCCATGCTCGGAGGGGGGACTTGGAATTCGTAAATTGGAAGATGTTTGTGAGGCATTTTCATTGAAATTATGGTGGAGATTCCAAACAAGTAACAGCCTTTGGACACAATTTCTGAAAACCAAATATTGTCTTGGCAAACTTCCACACTATGTCCCACCAAAGTTTCATGACTCCCAAATTTGGAAACGGATGATTCGAGGCCGCGACGTGGCACTGCAGAACATTCTATGGAAGATAGGGAAAGGGGAACTTTTTTTCTGGCACGACTGTTGGATGGGAGATAAGCCCCTAGTTAATTCCTTTCCTATGTACCAGAACGACATGACGTATGTTAAGAGCTTCTATAATGGTGATAACAAGGATGTAGGTAAATTACAATCTCTTCTCCCTATGGAATTGGTTGATGAGATATTGTAGGTACCTTTTAAAATTTCCCAAGATGATGGAGCATACTGGACACTTACATCAAATGGGGACTTCTCTACTCGGAGCGCTTGGGAGACAGTTAGGCAGAGACAAACACCACATGCCTTAGGATCTCTTATTTGGCACAAGAGCATCCCTTTATTAGTCTCTTTTTTCTTTTGGAGGGTCTTACACAACTGGATACCAGTTGAGCTACGGATGAAGGAAAAAGGGTTTCAACTAGCTTTGAGATGTTTATGTTGCACCTCAGAGGAATCTCTAATACATGTCCTATGGAAGAGTCCGGTAGCAAAACAGGTTTGGGATTTCTTTGCTAAACCCTTTCAAATCTACGTCTTGAATCCCAGGCAGGTTTTAAAATTTTATGGGCATGGAATTATTCTAGGGACTTTGTCAAAAAAGGTCATATCCGCATATTGCTCCCAATATTTATTTGTCGGTTCCTATGGTTAGAAAGAAATGATGCTAAGCACAGGTAATCTGGTCTATATCCTGATCGAGTTATATGGCGAATTATGAAGCTGTTGAGACAACTTCATGATGGTTCCCTTTTACAACAATGGCAATGGAAAGGAGACACAGACATAGCAACCATGTGGGGTCACAATTTTCCCCCGAAGCAATGAGCAGCTCCTCATATTTTTTTTTGGAAAAAGCCTTCCATAGGTGAATACAAGCTAAATGTGGATGGCAGTTCACGGAACAGTCAACAAGCAGCTAGTGGTGGAGTGCTTCGAGATCACACAGGTAACCTTATTTTTGGTTTTTCTGAGAATATTGGTTCTTGTAATTCTTTGCAGGCAGAATTGAGGGCTTTACTTCGAGGACTCCTATTGTGCAAAGAACGCCATGTTGAAAAGCTGTGGATCGAAATGGATGCATTGGTAGCGATTCAACTAATCCAGAAGTCTCAAAAAGGATCTCATGACATAAGATATTTGTTAGAGTCCATAAGGCAATGTTTGAGCAACTTCTCCTACCGCATTTCACACATCTTTCGAGAAAGCAACCAAGCAGCAGATTTCCTGTCAAATGAAGGACACAATCACTCAAACCTTTGTGTGTTCAACGAAACACAAGGTAAGTTATATGGAATGCTCAAGTTAGACAGATCGAATTTACCTTATGTCCGTTTTTGATCACTGTAAAGGAGTAGTACTCCTCGTTTACATTTGCTGTTATAAAATCCAAATTTGCTTAGTATCTCAATGTAATAGTAAGGAATATCCATCCTTCTGTAGCATCAAAAGTTATGCACTTAGGATGGCTACCCTTACTCTAGGTGCTTTTACGATTTTGCATTTTAGACATGTAATGTTGGAGGTACGGTTTATGTCCCCCTCATTTGTCTTTTTATTTTCTAATTAATAAAATTTAACAGGGTAGCTGGGCCCTGCGCGAACTTCCAGCTTAAAAAAAAAAAAGAATAACCAAAATATGTAATTCAATATACATTGACCAGTGGGCCCCTGAACGACGAAATTGATCTAAGGCTGTGAGATGGAAAAACCTTTGATTTCCAAGGTTACAACTCCAAAATTCGTCTCTAGACAATATCGGCTAACTACTGACTATCCTGAGCTTGAAATGGATGGAAATGAGAGTGGTGAGATTATAAAATCTCAGTGAGTAAATAGATATCTTCAAAAATATCTAAAGTTGAGTAAATGGAGACAATGAAATCTTCCCATCATAATAGGTTTCATAACATAAAGATTTATCCCAATCCATATAAATAATTGTGCTTTGTCCAAACAATTAATAAGGCTTATGATTTTCCTTAAAACTTGGCTCATGCCAAAGCCAATACTCGAGGACACTTGATCGTCATCACAGTCCGACCGAGTCCGTCAAGGCTGTAAAAGTTTCATAGATGCATAAAACACAGTTTTACATTTGGAAACACAGTCGTTCCTTGGCGATGGCTAAGTTAGCCTTCACGTGGTGGTTTGGCATGAACTAAACTCTGCCATACCTCAAGACATACCCTTTACGCCTCTACAACTGAGATAAAGATATATAGTGGGGTATATCGTGCCCCCTCTAAATAGGTTGGTCCGTGAAAACTCATCTTCTGCAGTAGTTAATATCCCACCAATTCAATAAAAATTTCAATAGCATGGCATGGCAATTACATTGCTAACCAATTTATCAGGACAAAGCAAACAGTTCATATTTTTCACACAATTATCAATTCAGCCATTCATGCCATAATATCATAAGCCATTTGGTTCAAATCATAATTTACAATACAACGAGTGGTCTCCAATTACTCTAATTTCAAATCCATCATCCGATTTTCAAATCGATTTATAAAAATTTATTTTATTTTATAAATTCATACTTTGCTTATAAAACTAAGCAATTCACCATTTAAAATTATTTTTCCACAAAATAACTAAATTGAGTAAAATTTACTCTAGATAATTAAGATGATAATAAGGTTACTCACAGTACTAGGAGTTCAAAATACTCATATTCTCGGTTTTCGGGTACAATCTCTTACCCGTATCAAATGGCTCACCACCTATCCATTATACATGACACGAAATTCAATAATTTGGGTTAAACCATTATAAACTATTTCAAGCTCTTATCTATATATATATATATATATATATGCATGAGATAGGATGTGAAAGGTTCAGGACAATCGCTTAATTACGGTGTTCGACCTAACTTGCCTATACACGGCTTAAATTGCTAAAACCTTCAATTCAACTCCAATTCGATTCTTTTCACTTTCAATACTCCAATTATATCCAAAATACCTCAATGATTATGAATGTAATCTAATTTATTAGTCCTGAACCACAAAACACATATGTCTACACATTAGGTAAAAATTCAAATTTTCATGTCAAATTTTCCCATTTAATTTTTAACATCACCAATCATCAAATTCCATCAAAATACCATAAAATACCACAATTTTCAGCCTCAATATTCTCCCTATGAAATTCGGCTATAAAGGATTTAATGAAGAACAAATTATTTTCTTGCTAAATTTTCATGCTTGATTTTTAGGCTACACATTACTAACTAACTAAAAACACTAGATTACACTGAAATCTAACCAAATCAACCATCATTCTCTCTCTCTACATGTTCGGCCAGCATGGGTTCATCATGCAAACTTGAGTTCTAAGCATGGAAAATGAGAAAGAAATCATGGGGAAAGTAAATCACAAGTAAAAATCAAGAAATTTTACCTTTACTTGCTAAATCCCTTGAAATCCCACATTTTTTCTTCAATTTTTCCTCCTAGGGTTTCTTTTCTTTCTTTCCCTCTTTTGTTCTTGCTTGGCCGACCATGATGAAAAGAATGGGATGGTGTGGACTGATTTTTATAGCAAAATAATAAAATAATCTAAACTTGCCACGTATCATCATTTAATTGGTCCATTTTTTTAATACTTATCCTTTAAACTTTATTTCACCACCACATAAAATGCCATAATTATCCATACCAATAATGAGTAAAATCCATAAATTTGACAAGTGTCGGGTGGTGAAAAGTCCACTTTTTCCCCTAGGGTGATAAAATTACCATTTTACCTATGTGCTCGAAAAAATGTCAGAATTTAAATTTTTAACCTCTAAAACTCAAATCATACTCCAATAAGTCAAATGTGGTCAAAATCTTTTCTAAAAATTCCCATTTTATCCTTAGGTGGCAAAATTACCATTTTGCCCGTGGATTTCAAAAATTCCAATTTGACTCCAGATCAATCCTCGAACTCCGAATCACCATTTAAATCATTCTAGGAATGTGAAATTTCCAATTTCATCTTAAAATCTCCATTTGATCTAGTTCGAGGCTTAAATCAACTTTGTTATACCTCTAGGTACAATACCGACTTTTGTCGATTTTTTTTTTTCGGGGCTTTCCAAGTATGTAGGCATTCTATCCCTCGTATGTAAGACATGGCAAACACTCCATAAGGTCAGGCTTGACAAGATGATAGTAAGGTTACTTACTGTACTAGGAGTTTAAATTACTCCTATTCTCAATCCGCTGGCACAATGTCTGTACTTTTATCAGAATGCTCACCACCTAGACATAGTGCACAATAAGCAATTCACCACATTGATGTTAAATTGTTATAAAACCAATTCAGGCTTGATATATATACATGAAATGGGATGCAAACTGTTCGGGTAACTATCTAAACACGATGTCCTTTCTTGATTCCATTATGTACCTAAATAAATCGGTATTGGCCTCATTTGATTTTTCACCTAATTAATCTACCAATGTACCCAATTCAACTCCAAATAATTCCATTTTTCCTTCAATATTCCAAATCATCAAACACTAGACAAATGTCGTGAACTATTGCAAAAACCATCATCACATTGTTTCTTGGAAATTCGACCACAGTGGTGCATCAACCATAAAATTTTTCTTACTTGATTTTTATACCATAATTCATCAATTCATAGCCAATTCACTTAGAATAAAATCAAATCTACCATCAACATACCCTAGGGTATATTCGACCAATGATGGATGACGGGAGAAAATGGGTTTTTCTTGTTTACTTTTCATGCTACACATCACTAACTAACCAAAAACACTAATCTAGCAAGAAATCCAACTAAATTCAAGCACAAAATCCCTTCCCCCATGTTTGGTCAACCATGGTACCCATCATGAAATCATGAATTTCAACCATGGAAAATAAGGAAAATTGCATGGGAATGCTGATCTCAAGTAAAAATTGAAAATTCTTACCTTAGCTTGCTTGATTCCTTGAATTTCCATAAATTCTCTTGAATTTTCTCTTAGCTAGGGTTTGTTCTTTCTTTGTTTCCTTTTTCTCTTGTTTGGCTGAATACGGGAAGTGAAATGGGGAAAATATGGGCTGATTTTCAAGCTAAATAATAAAGAATTCAAGGCTTGACATTTGTCACAATATTATTGGTCTATTTTTTTAATACTCATCCATTCAACTTTATTTCACCACCACATAAAATGCCATAATTATCCATACCAATAATGAGTGAAATTCATAGATTTGACAAGTTTTGGGTGGTGAAAATTCCAATTTTGCCTTTGGGGTGGCAAAAGGACTATTTTACCCCTATACTTGAAAAAATGTCGAAATTAAAATTTTTCACTTCCAAATCTCAAATTATGTTCTAAATATCTTGCTCATAAATATCTTGCTCAAAAAATTCTTCCAATATTCCAATCTTATCCTCGGGTGGCAAAATGACCATTTTGCCCCTATATAGTAAAAATTCCAATTTGACTCCAAATCAGTCCTCGAACTTTGAATCACCATTTTAAGTCATTTTGGGGTTTTGAAATTCTCAATTTCATCTTAAAATCTTTATTTGAACTTTTTCGAGGCTTAAATCAACTTCTTTGTACCACTAGGTACACTACCGACTTTCGACGATTTTTTTGAGACTTTTCAGGAATACCAGCATGTTGTCAAGCACATGAATGACATAATAAATACTTTATAAGGTCGGGCTTGACATTCTTACTTGCTTGACAACTCTTTTCTTCGAAGAAAACTTATCTTAATTGTTGCCATTAAGTACTCTGAAAGTGCCTTTAAATAGGGCTCAAAATCTTATTTGAAATCTACTCCCATATTTGTCTCTACTTGAGATATCGTGTTAGCACCATAATGCCACTCCCTCAACACCATAGCATTAAGCTATCTATTTTGGCCGTGCACCCTTTTTCTTCACAACGTCGCAGCACCTAAGGTTTTGTCTTGTCCTCTCTTCCATACTACACTCTTTTAATTTGTGATGAGAGTTTCTCCTTCTTCCATGCTAATCTGGGCAAAGTAATAAACATAAAAGTTGTAGCCCTATCTTTTAACTTTCCATTGGCTCAAGCATCAAGTCAATTGGATTTCTAGAATGAGAGTTCTGCTTAAAATACTAGAACATGTGTAGGATAAGCATGAACCTTTGATGCATTTTTCTTTAACAATTGAAGCCATTTTATTTGCACACCTACAAAAGAACCAAACTAACTCAATAATAACTAAACTAAAAGCAAATTATCAGCAAACTAAAATAAAATAACTTAAATTAAATAAACCCAACATGATTTACTAAACTAAGACAAATAAATAAAAATACCTAATTCCTAAACTAAATCTAAAAAATTTAGCTAAATTAATACTTAAAATGTGACAATATAACTCCATGAAATAGAGTTATCAAAGATTGATACATGCTTGGTGGAGCTAAAATTTAACTTTGTTAGCCTTGAGTTACATCATTTTTTAATTTAACAAAAATCACATATTTTCTTGAACTTAATGTCAAGCATTTGAAATTGACTCAAATGCATTTTTAATCCTCTATGATTTTGTATTTGTTTCAAAAGCTATACTTCATTAGAAAACATCTCATGAGCTTTCAAACAATGTATATTCAGCTAAGAATACAAAAACAAACATGCCTTGAAGTATTATTTGAATATAGGAACAAGGCAAGGAGGAAATAGCTGGAGAAAAGCACCGAAAAGCTAAGAGTTAATTCTAAAGAAACTCAAGTTGATCCAAAGGTTGAAAAAGTGAAAAACATTTGAAATTATCTCAAGTGCATTTTTAATCCTCTATGATTTTGTATTTGTTTGAAAAGCTATGCTTCATTAGAAAACATCTTATGAGCTTTCAAACAAAGCATATTCAGCAAAGAATACAAGAGCAAACATGCCTTGAAGTATTATTTGAATATTAGAACAAGGCAAGGAGGAAATAACTGGAGAGAAGCACCGAAAGGCTAAGAGTTGATCCTAAAAAAGCTCAAGTTGATCCAAAGGGTGAAAAAGTGAAAAACTTAAATATTATAAAGCCATGGTCAACCCTAAAGTCTTTATAGTTGGCCCTATTTCGAAAAGCTCAAGAAAATCACGTTTTGAACAAGCACAGTCAACCTTAAACAAAGCATAATCGACCCTAACAAGTCAAGGGCAGCAAAAAGTCAAGATCACATAGCCATAGTCAACTATAGAGGAAGCATAGTTCACTATAATAGCTCAAACTTGCAAGAGACATGCTCTCAATAGATGGATCAACTAGAGGAAGATTACACTTAACTATGAAAGCCCTAATTTGAGGAATTTGTAGAACATAGTCAACCCTATGAGCATTGTAGTCAACCTTTAAGCTTTAATAATGGTTAGATTTGATTCAAACTGTGTCTAATAGCTCCAAACATTGCTTCAACTATAAATAAACACATTTGAGCTATTTTAAAGTAAGAGAAGACTTGAACCAACACTTCAAACCCTAAAGAGACTACCAAAAGCTCATTTTCACTATCTAGCATTCTTGTACTCTTCCATCAAGCTTACAAAGTTGAATCCTTGCTTCACTCAAGCTGAAAGGTTTTTCTCTCACTACATCTAAGCATAAAGTCTTAATACCTAACCTTTGAGAAGTATTTTCTTGTTGAAATTTGTATTTCATTCTAAAGGTTCTAGCATAACCTTGAAAAACTATAGTGATGGTTTATGGTTTATCCTTTAAAAACCATTTTTAGTGGTTTACTGCTTCATCTTGTTAAGCAAGAATCCTTTTATGGATTATGTAAAGGTTTTCGCTTAATCTCGAGAAGAAGCTGTTGTAAAGGTTATCGCTTAATCCCATGAAAAAACATGAATTCTTTTGTGGATTGTTTTAAGGTTATCACTTTGTCTTGTTAAAAAGCAAGAATCCTTAATAATGGATTGAAATTCCTTTGTTATCAAGGGAGTAGATGTAGGCATCGAAAAAATCGAACCACTATAAATTTCTTATGTTTCTTTTTAATTTTTTGCATTATCAATTGTTTGATAAGTTTATTATATAGAGTTATTTTGACACATTTTAGTGGCTTAAGTAGCTATACCTTTGAGTTTTTAGGTTCAAATTTTAGCCTTTTAGGTGTTTTTCTAGTTTAAGTTATATTACATGTTGAATAGTCAACCTAGGTTATTTTAGTTCAATTTTACTTTATTTTGCTTTAATTTACTTTAAAAAGAGTTATTGCCAATTTCTCTCAGGTTTAGTGTAGGATATTTGATGAGCAAGGTGCAATTGAGTCAAAATAGCACAAGTATGGTGAAGGCTTCACTCGTACATGTTATAGCAATTCAATGATAACTTGAGTTGAAGATGTCCAATTGATGTGATTTTTTATCCATTAGAAAGGTAAAAGAATAGGCTACAATATGTTTTCCACTTTTCCTAGTTCAGACTAGATCGAGGTGAAAATCATATTAGAATATGAAGAATAAATGCAATTCCACACAAGGCAGCATGGTGACTAAAGGTCGCAGCTCCGAGTTACTTATGGCTATGGCACTAAGGAAGCTACCGCTACGACGCTAGGAGGATTATGGCAACAACGCTAACTTGGTGGGGTACATCTTGTTGGTCCCAAATATAAGTGCTAGAGGGGGGTGAATAGCACTTATTCAGCTCTTAAAGGAAATGGGAAACAATCAAGACAACAAAAAAAATAAAACTAAATAGACAATGGACAAGGATTTAGAGTGGTTCGGTCCAAGACCTACATCCACTACCTTGATTATCCAACCAAGGATTTTCAAGAAAATTTACTAACAATTGGTGGAATTACCAAGCTCCCACCTAGCTTTTACAATGGCTTTTACCAGGCTTAGCCAAAACCTTTACACTAGTTTTTCTCGGGCTCAACTATAACCCAAAGTGGTTTTTCAAAAGCTCAACCACAACCTACAACAATGGTTTTTCAAGGGCTCAACCAAAACCCAACACCTAACTTTTCAAGGCTAAATTAGAACCTTAATACCTTCAAGCAAACCTAGCTTGAAACAAGCACTTAGAGTGAACCCCTCACTTTAAGAATACAAGAAGAAAAGTAGATAGAGTACTTATTGATCACATGGTCGATCTAAATGGTACAAAGTTAAGTGATGAATACAATTACAAAGGATAGGCGTTTGAGTGCAGTGAAGTACAAAGAAGATTTTCTAAGTTTTTTGCTTTTTTTCACTTGCAAGTACTGAAATCTCTCAAAAAACTTCTTCTCTATCCTTGGGAGACTCTTTTATACTTGGAGAAGCATATCTGATAAGAGTTTGGCAGTTTATGACCATTGGAGATAGTTTGAAGTTGATTCTAGCCATTAATCTATCTTGTAATTTTTTGGTGCAAGTTGTAGACAGAGAGCTCTTAGTCGACTAACATTTTTCTTGGTCAACTAAGTTGGTTCTGTCTTGGTCGCAAACTCTGGCAGAGAGTACTTAGTCGACTAACTCATTTTCTTGGTCGACTAAGTTGGTTTTGTTTCTCAATATACTTCAACCTGTCATTTCTCCAATTTGAATTTTAGCCAGTCATCCTTCTTGATTATTCAACTAAGGAGCTCCCTTTATGTTATTCAATCTTGTTCCTTATCCATGTCAGCTTTTCATGTACACATTTTAAAGGTTGAATTATTGTTTCCCTACAAATTATTGTCCTGCACACTTAAGTAGAAATGTTAGACACAAATGAAATGGGAATGTTTTATTATCATCAAAAACTAATAGAGCCAACAATCTCCCTCTTTTTTATGCTGACACAGTATCCCTTGGATAATCTGCATAGTGTCTTTTTAATTCTCAATTTTGTATATAGTGAGGATTGCTCCCCCTTAATGTATGCTCCCCTTTAATGTGTGCATATTTTTTATTTGTTCCAACAAAACCTAATTTATGCCAACCAGAGAATTATACTATATATTCAGAGTATATAGATAAATGCAGAAATTCAAACTGAATTATATCTGATGAATGTTTGACAGATTTTTATCAAAATTTATGCAAAGTATGTCAATAGCACATTTTATTAGACTTTGTTTGCATCATTCATCATTCATCTGGCACGTTGCACATAGTATTCATACTCATTTTCAAACACAATTCATTCACAATATCACAATGATCCTTAGCTATTAGCATACACTTCAAATTATCAGAGCATCAGCATAAGGTTCTCATCAACACATTATGAGTAGCATAATTCTACAGATAATGTCATTTTCAATAGTTATATATCAACATTCATTTTCCACACATAGACATAACAACAAATATTAAACATAACCATAAACATAGCATCAAATGTTAATCATAGCAACAAAAATTAAATATCAGTGTTTGACTGTCATCATGGCATAATCAATAATCATCCACAAATTTGACAGATTTTGTTCCAAAACTGCCCCTAGATTGGTTTTTGCATTCCTTCTCCCCTAGATACTGGGTACCTCTACCCTGATGTTTTTTTTTTATTTTCCTTGAATTTTCCCTAGCAGTTTGGTACCTCTTCCCTAATATTTTTTTTCTTATTTTTACTTCTCCCTCTTTTTATCATCATCAAAAGGGATGGGGGTTCACTCATCTGAAGAGGTAGAGGAAATGGATTTTTCTTTTTCATAAAAGGGATTCAAGGAAAAGGGAAAGGGTTCACACAAAGGGGATTGCTAGTGTGATTATTTATGGGATGTTTCTTGAGGTTGTTCAGGAGTAGATTTGTCAAAAACTTCTACTGACGCTTGAGGGGAAGATGCAGGTGGAGACTTGACATTCTCTGCCAATCTAGAGGACTTCTTTCTCTTGAAAAATGTTGTCTTTGTAGCCATTATCTTTTTCCTAATGGTAGGTGGTTAGGACTCAGTTATATGAGCTTTTTCTTTTGTTTTTCCAATTCCTTTTGCTTGTGCTGTAGCAGCATCTTTTTTTACTTGTTCTTCCTTCACCATTTGATGGAAGAGTCCCATAACTGACACATCTTCTGAGTTTGGAGAGGATACTTGCTATTGAAGCTCTTGCTGTAGAGGAATCTCAAGAGGCGGACTTGAAACTGGAAAACCAAGTATTTTTGTTCCTTGGTCAAATGGTTCCTTAGTCTGTTGCTCTGCTGAGGAGGATTTGTGAAGCTGGTCAATCCCTGGTTCAGGGCCCTTTGGTTGTTAACTAGGACTTGTAGTCTGATATACTGACCCTTCAACTTGGGGCACAAGATTTGCATCATGGAAGTCAGAACCTCCTACCTAAAATGTAGGGTCTCCAGCACTTTGTCCTTTTGGTGCAAGGCTGGGAGTGGTAGAGGTATCGGTTGCATGGTCAAAAGACATAGCTGACTTGTCTTTCATTTTCTTTTCCATTTCACTTAATTTTTCTTCAATCTTTAGGAGTCTTGCTCCTTGATCAGTTAACTTGCTGTCCATTCTCATAAGCAAATTAAAGATGACCTCACTAGAGAATTGTGAAGAACCTGCTTCTTGTTGTACAAGGGCTGTAGAGACCTTGGGTGTTTTGGTGAAGGTTTCTCCATACAATTTGTAACCCATTTTTGTTAGGCTACCTAGATAGATAGCCTGATTTTTGGTCTTGACTATGTTCATCTCATATCTCTTTACCCAAATCCCCTTATTCTTTACCAAAGCAGTAATCACATTTCTGTAGGGCAAATTAATTTTGTCACTTTTACATGCACTTCTCATTCTCTCAATCATAAATCTTCCAATATTGAGAAGGGTGCCATTGAAGGCATGTTCTATTAGCCACAAGTCTTGCAAACTAATGTAGTTGAGACTTCTACTCCTGCCATGAATGTTGGCAGCAACAAAATAGTGCAGGATTCTAATCTGAAGGCTAGTAATCAGACCAGCATTGCTCTTAGTAGCATTCTTTTCTTTTTTCCCTGTAATGATCTCCTATAAGGAAGAAGGATCATACCTCTCAGGGAACTCGAATTCTCCTTTTTAACACTCAACATTTAGTAAACTACCTAAATCCTCAATAGTCACAATAAATTCCTTTCCATTCAAAAATACATTTAATCCAATTTCGGTGTAGTCATCAAGTTCCTCAAGTTCACTTTCATCCATTGCTATGCTAGAATAAAATTCCTTGACTAAACTAGCACTATAGGACCGGTTCTTAAAGATGTTAAAACTTTTCAATTTTAAATACTCAAACTTATCTGTCAAGCTAGTATGCAGTTCAGGTACTTCCACAAAACTTTCCCAGTCAATATACTTGCCACAAGTAATGGGGGCATTTTCAATTTTCTTATATCTCTCTTCATGAATAGCAGTTCTGAACTTAAGAGAGGAGGAAGATATAGTACATTTCTTGGATGTTCCATCTTTGTCATTTTTTTTCTTAATTTTTTACTTCTTCTTGGTATATGACTTCTCAAACTTCTCCATTTCAGACCCCGATAAAACCTTTTTCTTCTTCTTTAGGTGCTTTGTCTCTAAGCTTTCTTCTAGTGGCCTTTTCCCTTTCTTCTTTTCAAGTAGTTCCTTAAGCAAAGAAGATTTCACCATTTTGTTCTATTTTAAGGAAATTTAAGATTCAGGGTTTCGAGGGGTGAAGATGGACTAGTTTCGATTGGTTTTGGATGAGAAAATGTAGAGATGAACCCTTAAGTTTCAGACGGTCGATTTTTAGGAAAAAGAAAGTATGAGTTTTTAGCAGTTTTTAACTCTAAAAATTGTTTGCCTCCCCCTTAAATATTGCCTCAATTTTTCAAAATTTCAAAATTCCCTCTAAATTTTTACTATTCACTTTCGCAGGTTATGTTTTTTTCTTTATTACCTAGTAGACATAATTCCTCAGTGTTTTAATATATTGTTTTATTCAATTGTCTGTGCCTTAGTTTTAATGAAACAGAATGCTTTTAATTGACTAAATTTTTCACTTTAGTCAACTAAGCGTCTTCTGTTTTTCTCTGTTTGGTCCAAACTCCTCCTTATAAATCTTGTAAGCAAATCATTCTAAGATTTTTTCTAATCTCACATAATTTATCCTCACTCAAAGGTTTAGTAAAGATATTAGCTAGTTGATGTAAACTACTTACAAATTCAATATTAATCTCACCTTTAGCTACATAATCTCTAATGAAGTGATGCCTAATCTCAATATGTTTAGTCCTTGAGTGTTGTACTGGATTTTTTTATATATTAATAGCACTTGTGTTATCACAATATATAGGTGTATTATGCATTGATAACCCAAAGTCCTTAAGTTGTTGCTTAATCCACAAAATTTGAGGCCAACAGCTCTCTAAGGACACATACTTAGCTTCTGCTGTGGATAGTGCTATAGAGTTTTGTTTTTTGCTTGACCAAGACACTAGCATACTTCCTAAAAATTGACATGTTCCACTAGTGCTCTTTCTATTAGTTTTACTTCTTGCAAAGTCTGCATCCGAATAGCCTACAAGACTAAATGATGATTCTTTAGAGTACCATATTCCTAAAGTTTGAGTTTCTAAGAGTTATCTAAATATTCTCTTTACAGCTGTTGTGTGCGATTCTTTAGGTTGTGACTGAAATCTAGCACACAGACACACACTAAATTGAATATCTGGTTTGCTTGCTATTAAGTAAAGTAATGATCCAATCATACCTCTATAGAGCTTTTGGTCTACACTTTTTCCTTTTTCATCAGCATTAAGTCTAGTGGATGGAACTCATTGATGTGTTGATTGATTTCAGCTTCAGCACATCGAACCTTTTGAGCATGTCTTGAATGTATCTTTCTTGGCTGATAAAGATGCCTTTCTCACTTGTTTGATTTAAAGGCTAAGAAAGAATTTCAGCTTACCCATCATGCTCATTTCAAATTTACCTTACATATTGAAAAGCTAGAAAAAGGTGCAAAACTTGCAATGTTCCAAGGTGTAATGATCTCAAAACATGGATTTGTGTGAGAACAATCTAAAATTTCATTTCAACCATGTTTGGAACATTATTTTGGATATGTATGATCAAAGATTCTTCAAGAAAAATGTAACGATCGCTCCTCAACTGTTACCGGCATTCGAGACTTCCGAAGAATCTCGTCGAGCCCCGAACAAGCCTCATTTAAGATTTTCGCTAAAGCTAATCCTTATCTGCAAAAAGAAAAATAAGAAGGTGTGAGTCTCATAGACTCAGTGATAATCATCAACCTAGTGAACAGGCGAGAAGGGGAAACAACATAAGGAAGGATTAGTTATAAATCCGAGAGTACGCATAGAAATACATTCCATTAAACGGAAAAGTATTTTATGCCTTGCATGTCATGACCCAGTACTCCCTTTGAGCCCGTGACAACCGTCGCGAAGCCTCGACAAATATTCTTTACCTGGAATATCCGTTGAAACCTCGCAAGGCTTTCACATCAGTGTTTCCACTTCCCTTGTGAGCAACCAATACTGAAATCATGTTTTAAAGAGGAATAGACCATTTTTAATTTGAAAACAGTCAAAAAGAGATTTCTACTACACAAGGGTATTTTAGTCATTTTTTACGAAAATTTCGATACCGACTAAAAACGTAGTAGGTGAGTAGAAAACAGATATTTCATAATCATAAATATGTTTTGCTACCTAAAACGTCCATTTAAAATGAAATCGTAACTATTAGAATAAAATCAAAATATTTAATAAGATATTCAATCATCTTATAAAAAAATTTTATAGAAATATCGATAAATAATTTTTGTAGCGTAAAAGCAAAATAAAATCATACATGTTGTATTACAGATAAACAGAGTATGCAATTACATTTACAATGACACGTGGGCCCCCAGATGATCAAGAAGGTATAAGCCTATATATTTCTTTGCTTTCTAAGGATGCAACTCTGAGATTATTTCTCGACGTGACTAACTATCCACAATCTATCCTGACCCTGAAATGGGTGGAAATGAGGGTGGTGAGATTATAAAATCCCAGTGAGTAAACAGACATCATCAAAAATATCTAAAGTCGAGTAAATGGAGACAAATTCAATTTCGTTCATCGTATTACCGTTCATCTTATCTCAACTCATTTCAATCGAGTAAAATAGAATCATTTTACTCGAATAATTAACATGGCTTATGAATCTCTTAAAAACTTGGCTCCTGCCAAAATCATTCTCAGGGATACCCCGACCGAAGCATCTAACCGAGACTGCCAAGGCTGTTAAGTGTCATATACACATGAACACATTTTTACATCTGAAAACATAATCATTCCTTCGCGTAGGCTGAGTCTCACTCTCACGTGGTGGTCCGCGAGAGGTGCACTCAAACTTTACCTCGGAGATACCCTTCACACGGCTTTCCGATCGAGGCAAGATACATCTGATTCCGTGCCCCCTCTATTAGGCTGGTCCACAGAACCTTCCACTGCAGGGATTATTTTATCTACCACCATATTCATAAAATTTCAACTGCATGACATGGTAATTTATTGCAACCTAGCCTCTCAAAGCTAAATACATAATACATATAATTTCAACACAAATACTAATTCAACCATTCATGCTCACATATTGACATAAGCCATTCAATTTAAACACAATTTATAACACAATAAATAGACAATCTCCAATTACTCTATTTTCCAAAATCATCATTTAATTTCTGAAAAATTCATAAAATTCATTTCTTTAAATCACATTTTGTTTATAAAACATAAAGATTTTTCCATTTAAACTCATTTTCTATAAAATCACAAAATTGAATAAAAACCTACTTTAGACAATTAAGATGATAGTAAGGTTACTCACAGTACTAGGAGTTTGAAATACTCCTATTCTCGGTTCTCGGGTACAATCTCTTACCGTATCAATTGGCTCACCACCTATCCATAATACATGATACGAGATTCAATAATTTGGATTAAACCATTATAAACTATTTCAGGCTCTTATCTATATGTATGCATGATATGAAATGCAAATTGTCCGGATATCGCTTAAACACGATGTTGACCTAATTCGGCCTATCACCCGATTAAATGGCCAACGCGTCCAATTCAATTCCAAATTGCTTCATTTCTTTTCTAATACTTCAAATCACCAAACATAAGCCAAATAACACAAAATTCAGCAAAAACATCTTCACATTTCTTCTTGAGAATTTCGGCCATGGTGGTGCATCAACACTAGAATTTTTCCTATTTAATTTTCTCACCATAATTCATCATTTTCTAACCAATTCACTTGAATTAACATCAATCCACCATCAATACTCTACATGTGAAATTCGGCCATGATGGGTTTCCAAGGAATATGTGATTTTCTTCACTTGTTTTCATACTACACGTCATTAACTAACCAAAAACACTAATCTAGCAAGAAATTTAACTAAATTCAAGCACAAAAACTCTTCCCCCATGTACGGTCAGCCATGATACCCATTTCCAAACTTTGATTTCAGCCATGGAAATGAGAAAATAAGGCATGGGTAATGTAGATCTCAAGTAAAAATAAAAAAATTTTACCTTATCTTGCTTAATTCCTTGAATTTTCACATTTTCCCTTTGAATTTCTCCTCCTAGGGTTTTGTTCTTCCTTTGGTTTCCTTTTCCTCTTGCTTGGTGGAATATTGGGAATGAAATTGGGGATTTATGGGCTGATTTTTAAGTTAAATAATAAATAAATCATGGCTTGACACTTGTCACACTACCATTGGTCCATAATTTAAATAATTATCCTTTAAACCTTATTTCTCCACCACATAAATTGTCATATTTATCCATACCCATAATGAATAAAATCCTTGGTTTTGACAAGTGTTGGGTGGTGGAAATTCCACTTTTGCCCTTAGGATGGCAAAATTACCATTTTGCCCCTATTCCCTGAAAAATACCTAAATTACCATTTTTCACTTTTCAACCTCAAATTATACTCCAAATGATTAATCTTAGTCAAATGTGGTCAAAATCTTTTCTAAAAGTTTCCATTTCATCCTCGGGTGGCAAAATGACGATTTTACCCCTAGGTAGTCAATATTCCAAATTGACTCCAATTCAACCCTCGAACTCCGAATCACCATTTTAAGTTATTCTTGGACTTTGAAATTCTCAATTTCATCTTAAAATCTTCATTTGAACTTGTTTGAGGCTTAAATCTACTTAGTTGTACCACTAGGTACACTACCGTCTTTTAATAATTTTTCTGAGATATTTACGTATGTAAGCCTTCTATCAACCACATGAATGACATAATAAATATTTTATAGGGTCGGGTTTGACATTGCAAGTCTAAAAAAACTGATGAATTTCAAGGAAATATATATGTAGATTTCACTTATCAATCATTAATAAAAATTTCCGTCTCAATGACATGTAATGTATACTAAAACAATAGACGAGTGAGCATCATCCTCGGGTAGATTTAGTATAGCTCTTAGGCTTATTCTCAAATATCATTACCTACTCATGGGAAATGTCCACGTCACCATATATAAATCGAGGCTTCAGGTTTCCTTTTACCTACTCGTGGGAACCGTCCACGTCACCAATACAAATCGGGGCTTCAGGTCCCCCTTTACCTACTCGTGGGAACTATCTACGTCACCGTATATAAATTAGGGCTTCAGGTCCCTCTTTACCTACACGTCACCAATACAAATCGAGGCTTCAGGTCCCCCTTTACCTACTCGTGGGAACTACCCATGTCACTGTATATAAATTGGGGCTTCAGGTCCTCTTTTTTTTTCTAAAATCGAATATCAATAAACAGTAGTTTCTAATTTGTGCATAAAGACCACACTTAATCCAGTGTAGTGATAAGGTCTACCCCCAGGTTTCTTAATCACGTGCAAGTAACAGTCATTGCAAATTTAAAGTATTTGCAAGGTATGACAAATTAAAACATTTCGCTCATAAATTGCATGTTATACATAAATCATTTGAAATATGGCACGTCTATCAAATTAGCGTGCTAAGAGAAGTAAACAATTTATCATCACATTTTGATATTCAATATAATGGCCATTAGCCTAAACAGTACACAAATTGCAAGGCATGATTTTGAAGAAAAATCAGTCAAAGATTTGTTTCCCCATACTTAAAAACATATAGATACGTAGTACGTATAATATCAAGAAAATGAATTTTTAAAAATTTTGTCACATCCACAAACAACCTAAATTTTCTACCAGCTCATGCTATCAATAATTTCATCAACTGTCAAACACAACGTATATAATATATTATAGGAATATAATTTTAAAATTTAGCACCCACTCACCTCACAATAGTCGGACGCTCCATCGCTATTTCTATTTGTCGGTCGCTCATCATTTGCTCCGGCACACTGCTATAGTATACTATATTTACTAAGACTTCCAATTTGGGCTGAGTAGCCCGAGTCTCCACCTTCTTTTTCTCTTTTGGACTTTTCTTTTCTTATTGCCATTGGGCCATACTCATGGGCTCTTCCCATTTCTTCGTTTTGGGCTATTCCCATTTTTTCTTTTTTTTCTTTTTTTTTCCTTTTTTTCCTTCTATTTCCCGGTGCCGCATCTCTCATTCTCTCTCTTTCTTCTTTCTTCTTTTCTTCTTTTTTCTCCTTTCCTTATCTTTCCCGATGCCACATCTGCCCTCTCTTTTCTTCTCTTTTTTCTTCTTACTTCTTCTTTCTTCTTTCTCTTTCTCTTTCTTCTCTCTCTTCTCCTTCTCGGTGTCGTATCTGTCCTCTCATTTTTTTTTCTTCTTCTTTCTTTTTTTTCTTTCTCTTGCTCTTTCTTCTCTCTCTTATACCCGATCCATTGTTTTTTTCCTCTCATTTTTTCTTTTCTTTTCTTTTTTTTCTTATTTTTTTCTTTCTCTCTTTCTTCATTTCTTTCTTCTCTTTCTTTTTTTTTTCCTTGCTTTTGTCTTTTTCTTCTCCTTTTGACCGAGCCCCCTTTCTTTCTTCTTTTTTTTCCCTATCTTTTCTCTCTTCTTCCAAAAGATGTTACAAAAAACATGTGAACTAAAATTTTAGCTTTTATTGCTCTTTGTTCACAAGTGCAAAAAAAGTTAAAATGCTCATTTGAAGAATCATGCCTTTAATATGCTCAAACATATTCAATTTACACCATGATGTGTGACTATGACTTATAACATGTGCAACAAGCATCTAAACACTGTTCAAGCATAATAAGCATTAAATTTAGCATTTTCTACAATTTTCTAACATATGGACCAAAATGCCTTTGAGGTCATTCAAGCATTCATTTGCAATAAGATCAAGTTATAATAGCATTTTTAACATAGGGCACACTTGTTCAAGTTTTATATCATTGCAATCATCATAGCCTCAAGCATTACAAGAAGATTTGTTCCTTTGCTTGAAAAAACACCATCAATGCCGAATTATCACACTTAGAATCATGCTTAAGAAATCCCTATCAATCAATTTCACCAATCATGAAAGAAATATCAGGCAAAATGGGATTTAGGCAATTCATGTATCAAATCAATTTTGCTAAACCATGCTATATCATCAAAAACAATGAATCAATTTCAATCAAAGAGAATAAAAAGATTTTACAAGAAAATCAATTGATAAAGATTTAATCTTTCTTTGTAAACTTTTTAACTTGAAACATTCAAGATTAAACTTGCTTTTGTGAAAGACCATGAGCTCAATGTCACTCAATTTTGTTTCATTATGTTCTAAATGATTTATGAAATATGTAATAGGCATAATGAATCATGTATATGCATGTCAAGGGTCATTTGCAAATATCTCATAGTTATGTGCCAAAAATGCCCTTATAGTCATTCAAGTTTACAAGCAAGCATGCACATCCAATAAGAACAAGTCACAAGTATTTTCATTATGAAGCAAACTTGTTCAATTCATAAATCATTCTAAACTTAAAGGATGACAACATTTATCTCTTATAAGCTCATTTTGCTTTAAAAGTACCAATCAAACTAGTTAAAACTTTCAAGCTCATTATTAATCATTTTGAACTATTCAAGGAAGTTCTAGAATGTAAAGTAAGATTGTTCAAATGGTCAGCTTATGTTAGGCACAAGAAAATCAAGGACAAATTTTTTTTAACTCAATTTTCCTTGTCTTGGGCTATTTTAATAAGTGTGAGTATAAGTCATCAAGTAAGTTCATATTTCTATCACATTATCCATCCAACCTTTAATGTTTCAAAATTATGCTCAAAAATCATTTTTCCTCAAAGAAGAAATATGGAAATATTTTCACAAAACATTAGGAAATTTTATAGAAATAATTTTTCATAATCAAGCAATCTTGATAAAACAATTTTCTCAAGATAAGAATGATGATATATTCAAGATCAGATATAAGTGCATACTTAATCTTTAGATTCATACTTTCTTACAACTTATAGCATGTATGTCACAGCCCAATTTTTGGACCATGACTGGCACATGGGCCCAATGAGCATAGCTAACTAAGCCTAAGCAAGCCTATCCATTTACATTGCTTAACGTTTTTATCAACTAATACATCCACACACATTTCACCGGTTGTGAACATAGCCAAATCACGATGGCATTATCAATAACAATATACATGTACTGTTCAAGACATGTATCTTAGCAATTTACATTGCATGAACATATTCACAGAGCAAAAAGACCCGTGACTTCCAGCGGAGACAACAGAAAATGAGGAAAGCTATCGAATGCCGAGCACCTACCCAGGAGACGAATTACAGGACTCCTCGACCTAGGATCCAACAGTCTCCTAATCTGAAAACATGAATTTTTAAAACAATGAGTATAAAACTCAATGAGCGAACGTTAGAAGGGAACAACCAATAATAGCTAGGAAATTTGATAACCATGATACACTGATTGGAAACCAGACAATTTTTATCTAGTTAACATTAAAACCCCTTTTTCCTCAATTCAAGTCAATTTGCAAAGAGGTAGAAAGTTCTTGAATGCACACACACACACACACACACACACATATATATATATGTCTATATTTATAATCACGCACAATTTCATCCACCATACCATTTTCGTCAACTCTGGTGCACTCACTACTCGCACATCATTACCAGCATTGCACTACCCACTCCGTACATGCACGGTCGTAATTATCACCACATTGTCATTCAACCGACATGTTGTCACGACCTAATTCTCGGGCCATGACCGACGCAAGAACCCAATGAGCATAGCTCACTAAGCTCAAGCAAGCCTATTTTCATTTACTTTATTCCATGTATGATCGTGTGAGGCATCCACACGTAAATCACTCAGTGCACACAAAGCCAATTTCCAATGGCATTATAGATAAAATATGTACATACATACTAGTCAAACATAAACTTTGACAATGTACATTACATGTACATAACCACAATATAAAAGGCCCATGACTTCCAGCGGAGACATTTACAATAAAAGAAATGGGATGCTATTGAATGCCCACCTTCTAACTAAGAGATGTACTACGGGGACTCCTCGATCTAGGGTCCAACAGTCCCCTTATCTGAAAACATGAATTTTTAAAATAATGAGTACAATACTCAATGAGTGAATATTAGAAGGGAACAGGCGATAATAGCCAAGAGATTTAATAACCATGATGCACTGGTTGAAAACGAGACAATTTTGATCTAGCTAATATTTAAACCCTTCCCCTTTTGACTCAAAATTGATTCTACATTCAAGGCTAAGCCAACCATGAAGGTACACCAATCATTCTAGCAAGAAAGCAATATCGACGGTTTATCACAAACCGTCGTCGAATAAGGGTTTCACATACCATACAACACAATTTTATCATTTCATACTATAGCAAGCATATACGTGTATGTAAAGAAATCACATGCAATTTCATACACCGCCTCAATAAGACCATGTGTGCACCCCCTACCTATCAGAGTACTTGCAGGCGTTACGTCTCGTTGTCCCTACAAGCCTCTAGGTGGGTGCACTCTCTACCTACCAGAGCACTTGCAGGCGTTACGTATCGTTGTCCCTACAAGCCTCTCGGTGGAGAGTTCCCAGAAATCGTGGGCGTTACGTCTTGCTGTCCCTACTTTACTCAATACCTATTAGAGTACTTGCAGGCGTTACGTCTCATTGTCCCTACAAGCCTCTGGACCTCATGGGTATATTTCCCACTAAACATAGCAATATGACCATAGGGGCACTCCTACTTGCACACCCTCGGTCATTATTACACATTGCAGTTTCATCCATATAATTATCAACCCATTAAACGAGTAGACATCCATTTTCTTTTCACACAGTACATAATCACAGCATAAAATATTTCCAAAAGCTTGTTCCCAGGACTATCCCATCTTCTGTGAGCCTCTTTATCATCGTACACACGTATGGTTATAATCATTACACAATTTTATCTATCAATGCACAACATATATACAAATATGTATAGATATATACCCATATAATGTAATAACACTCAAATTCACAACAGCCGCATTTCACAACATAGAGACAATTTATCAAGGGCTTGTTCTAGAGACTTATTTATATTTAACTAGAAATTGCATGCAAATCATTCAAACCATTTATTCAAATATATTCATCTTCCCAAAACAATTTTTGAAATGCAGATTCACTCACAGTTGTCAAAAATCTAGATTCTAGGTGCACTCGGATTAATAGTCCTCAAGCGCGATTCCCTTACCTTTTTCGGACGTCTCACCACCTTGACACAGAATAAAATTAGGGAATTTATTATGTTGGGTTTAATTAGGTATAAAATTAACCTAATTTCTATACGAATGCATAAAATACTCAGTCAATCGCTTAAACACGATGTTGACTTAATTCGGTCGATTACCAGATAAATTGGCCAATGCGTCTGATTTGATTCCAAATTGCACCATTCTTTTTCTAATACCTTAATTCACCACATACCATTTAAAAAATGCCAGTTTCAGCATTAAAACTTTTCCATTTCTTCAAGGAAAAGTTCAGCCATTACAGTGCATTAGCACTGTAATTTTTCCTACTTAACTTTTTCACCTTAAATTGTCATTTTCCAATTCATTTCATTTCAAATGAAATCATTTCATTTGAAATGAAACCATTTCATTTTCCAAACATAACCTATGATATTCGGCCTTGCAAGATTCATGGGGAAAATCAAGTTTTTTCTTACGATTTTGCTTACTAACATGCTAACCTATCTCTAAACACTAACATAGTCTAGAATCAAGCCAATCCAACATTAATTCCTCTTCCATACCCATTTTTCAGAATTGAATTCATCATTATAACTCAACATTCATCCATGAAAATCAAGAACAAAAGCATAGATAAACTAGGTTTGAAGTAAATCTAATGAAATCTTACCTTTGTTTGGCTTGAATCTTGAAAAACCTTGAAATTCCTTGAATTTTTGGCTTGTTTTTCTTGGTTTTCTCCTTTTTCTCTTTTGTTTTTCTTTGCTGCAGGTTTGTGCAGAATTTGATGAGAGAAAGTGAGGGTTATGTGCTGATTTTATTAGTTTAATCATAAAATAAATGGCTTGCCACATGGCAAAATGCCATTAGTCCATTTTTTAACTTTTTTGACTTTTTCTTCCAATTCTTTTCCACCACTTGATTAGTCTAAGTCAAGATATGATTAAAAGATGACTATGGCTGGAAAAATATGTTCTGGAGGTGGAAAATTAACGTTTTGCCCCCGAAATGGCAAAATTACGATTTTACCCCTATACTTCGAAATGTACCAGAATCACATTATTTCTACTTTTCAACCTCAAATAACACTAATATTGATCAATATTAATCAAATGGGGTAAAAATCTTTTCAAAAAAATTCTCGTTTAGTCCTCTAGTGGCAAAATTACCATTTTACCCTTGTGCTCCAAAAATACCAGGAAATCAAAATTTTCACTTCTAAACTTCATTTTATGCTCCAATAATCATAATTGTATTTCATATAATTATTCTTAGTCAAATGTGATCAAATCTTGGCTAAAAATCTTCATTTTATCATCAAATGGTAAAATGATCGTTTTGTCCCTAATCGGTCAATTTCTCAATTGACTCTAAATTGGACCTTGAACTCCGAATCACTATTCTAAGTCATTCTGTGGGTTTCAGAATTTTCAAAATCCTCTTAGAATTTCTATTTGAACAAGTTCAAGCCTCGATTTAACTTAATTGTACCACTAGGTACAATAACGGCTTTTAACAAATTCAACAAGGTCTCACACATGTGCACTGCCCACTCCGCACACGCACGGTTACATTAATTTCGCAGAAATATATTAACTACACATATCAGCATCATATAAAGGTACATAGATTTATCACAATCATGTTCCACATCATAAAAATATTTTACTAAAAAGCTTGTTCCCATGGTACCCGTTCTTTTTAAAGAAAAGTTGGATAAAATCATTCAAATGTTTTGCTCAAATACGTTCACATTCCTAAAACAATTTTGAGATGCAAGTTCACTCACAAATTTTGGGAGTCAAATTCAGGTACTTCGACTACTAATCCTCGGGTACAATTTCTTTGCCCCTATCAGAGGATTCACCACCTAGACATATTGCACAATCAAATAATTACTACATTTGTGCTAAATTGTATTAAAACTAATTTAAATTCTATATGCATGCATGAATTGGGATAAAAATCCTCGAGTAACTATCTAAATACGGTATTGACCTAATTCGATTTATTACCCGATTAAATGGCCAATACGTCCAATTCAACTCCAATTAATTCCATTTCTCTTCCAACACTCCAATTCATCAAATACTAGTCAATTAACATGAGATGTGACAAAATTACCTTCACATTCCATTTTAAAATATTTGACCATGGTGGACTTACTAACACTAAAATTTTTCAAGCTAAATTTTTACATCACAAATCATTCATTCTCATCCAATTCACTAGAAATTCCAATCATGACAATCTAGCTAAAAACACTTAAATTGCATAAGATCTAATCAAATTCAAGATCAAAATTCACCCCCTTATATTCAGCCCTCATTGATACCCACATGCAAACTTGCTTCTCAACCATGGAAAATGAAAAAGAATGCATGGGTATGGTAGATCTCAAGCAAAAATTGAAAAATCTTACCTTAGCTTGCTTGTTTCCTTGAATTTCCATAATTTCTCTTGAATTTTCTCTTAGCTAGGGTTTGTTCTCTCTTTGTTTCCTTTTCCTCTTGTTTGGCCGAATATGGGAAGTGAAATAGGGGAAATATGGGCTGATTTTTAAGTTAAATAATAAAGAATTCAAGGCTTGACACTTGTCACCTTACCATTGGCCCATTGTTTTCAAACTTAATAATTAAGATTTCATTCTCCACCACATAAAATCCTTCAATTATCCATGATGTAAAATGCTAATGGCTGCAATTTATGGGCTTGACAAGTGTTGGGGGCACAAAATTATAATTTTGCCCCTGAGGTGGTAAAATGACTATTTTGCCCCTTATGCTCGAAAAAATGTCGGAATTAAGATTTTTCACTCCCAAATCCCAAATTATACTCCAAATGATCAATCTTAATCAAAAATCTCATCCAACATTCTAATCTCAACTGGGGTGGCAAAATGACCATTTTGCCCCTACAAAGTGAAATTTTCAATTTGACTCCAAATCGATCCTCGAACTCTGAATTATCATACTGAGTCATTCTAGGGTTTTAAAATTCTCAATTTCATCTAAAAATCTAATTTGGACTAGTTCGAGACTTAATTCAACTTAATTGTATCACTTGGTACAATACTGATCTTTGACAATTTTTTTTCTGAGGTGTTTCAAGTATGCAAGCATTTTATCAAGCACATAAATAACATGGCAAATATTTTATAGGGCTAGGCTTGACAACTTCTATCTACGGGTCTATAGAGGTCGAGGCCTCACAATGTATCATATTAAATCAAGTTGCATAGTCAAGATTTATCAATAAAGCTCAAAAAATTATGCACTTTAATATTCAAGCAAGAATACGCAACCAAAATTTTCAATGTAGAAAGGCAAGCAATTTTAGAAACCAAGCCAATTGAAGGAAACATTCAATAAAAATGCAACCAAGGTTCTCATAAAAAATTTTAGTATAGAAATCACCCATTTTTCTTCAATTGAACTCTTGAACATGTCTCATTTAAGTGTAGCTCAACCTACAAAACAAATTTTCAGTTTTTCTTTATAGGTACCGATACCTTGATGGGTCCTTGAGTGTTAGTTGCAATAAAGGATCCATTTGGAACCCAGATTTTCTTTATTTTCTTCATGCCTTTATCTTTAAAGCAATTGCAAGATATATGCCCATATCTTCCACAGTTATAGCATTTAGATGCAGTATGAGAGTTTTTCTTGAAATGTACATTCCTTACTAATTTTTCATTTTTTAAACTTTTGAGTGCTATGTTTTCCTCAAGAGTTTTTTGCAATGTTTCAATCTTCCTGTCCAGCTCAACTTTTAAAATTTCAAAATCTGTTTTTGAGTGTTCTAGCTCGATTTACAAAAGGTTTTTTTACTCAAAAACAGAATTATAATCACATTTTATTTTTTCTAAATCACTTTCAAGACATGCAACCTTGTTCTTTAAAGTTTTTTACTTTGAAAACAGTTTTTCAAACTCATCATAAAGGCTTTCATACTCATCTTGTAAATCATCCATTGAAATATCACAAGGTGATGAGCATACCTCTGTTTCATCATCACGAGCCATTAAGCAAATGTTTGCTCTTTCCTCAGAACTTTCACAATCAGCTTTAGTACTTGAGGAGTCATTGTCTGACCATGCTATTGCTACCATTGCCTTCTTCGACTTCTTATTTTTCATTGAAGTCTCGGTTTTCAGCAATAGACATTCAGACTTGAAGTTGCCTAGCTTCTTGCATTCGAAGCAGATCAGTTTCTCTTTTTTGTTGGTCTCGTTTTTGTTTTTCTTCCATAAAGGACCTTGATCTTTTATGAATCCTTTTCTTGCTATTCTTCGATTCCTTCTTGTCACAACCCAATTTTTGGACCATGACCGGCGCATAGACCCAATGAGCGTAGCTCACAAAGCCCAAGCAAGCCTATCCCATTTATATTGCTTAACGTATCATCGATTAATGTATCCATACGCATTCTGGCTAGTGTGAAAGTAGCCAACTCATGATGGCATTATCGATTAAAATATACATGTACTGCTCAAGACATGTAACTTAGTAATTTACATTACATGAACATATTCACAAACAAAAGGACTCGTGACTTCCAACGGAGAAATTATGGTAACAAGGTAGTTACTGAATGTCAAACACCTTCCTAGGAGACGAACTACGGGGACTCCTCGATCTAGGATCCAACAATCTCCTAATCTGAAAACATAAATTTTTTTTTAAAACTGTGAGTACGAAACACAGTGAGCGAACATTAGAAGGGAACAAGCAATAATAACAAGGAAAGTTGAGAACCATGATGTACTTATTTGGAAACAAGTGAATTTAGATCAAATTAATATTAAAACCCATTTTTCCTCAATTCAAATGAGAGAGAGAGTTCTCAAGTTCACATACACATATATATATATATAAGATCACGTGCAATTACATCCACCACATCATTTTTCTTCACTCTGGTGCACTCCCTACTCGCACAACATTACCGGCATGTGCACTACCCATTCCGCACATGTACGGTCGTAATTATCACAACATTGTCATTCGACCGACATGTGCACTGCCTACTCCGCACATGCACGGTTACATCAATTTCACAAAAATTTCTTAACAATACATATCAGCATCATATAGAGGTACATAGATTCATCACAATCATGTTCCACATCACAAAAATATTTCACTAAAGGCTTTCTCCCATGGTACCCGTTCTTTTTAAAAAAAAGTTGGATAAAATCATTCAAACGTTTTGTTCAAATACATTCACATTCCCAAAACAATTTTGAAATGCAAGTTCACTCACAGTATTAGGAGTTCGAAATACCCCTATTCTCGGTCCCTTAGCACGATGTCTTTACCCTTGTTAGAGGGCTCAGCACCTATACACAATACATGACACATGATTCAATATTTGTGTCATGCCATTCTAAATCTATTTCAACCTCTATATGAATGCGTGAAATAGAATGCGAATTGTTCAAATTACCGTCTAAACACGGTATTCTACACAAATTCAATTGTGTACTTAAATAAATCGGTATTGGCCTAATTCGATCTGTCACCCGATTAATTGGCCAATACGTCCAATTTAACTCCAAATAACTCCATTTCTCTTCCAATACTTCTAATTCATCCAACACAAGTCAAATAACATAAAATTTAGCAAGATCACCTTCACATTTTCTTATGGGAATTTCGACAATGGTGGGTGCATCAACACTATGATTTTTTCTACTTGATTTCTACACCATAATTCATTATTTCCTAACCAAATCACTTGAAATAAAAATCAATTCCACCATCAACACACCATGGGGAAAATTTGGCCAATGATGGGTGTCAAAGTGCATGTGATTTTTTCACTTATTTTTCCTTCCAAACATGTCAAACTAACCAAAAACACTTAGATCTTTTAAAATCTAATCAAATTAGCCATCAAATTCTCTCTCTAAATGTTTGATCAGCCATGAATCTTTCATGATATTTTGTGATTCAACCATGAAAAATGCAAAAGAATGCATGGGTAAGATAGATCACAAGCTAGAATTGAAAAATCTTACCTTTTGTCACTTGATTCCTTGAAATTCAACACTTTCCCCTTGAATTTTGCTATCTAGGGTTTTGTTCTTTCTTTTTCTTGCTTTCCCTTGGTGAGGTCGACCATAATGAAGAGAAATGGGTTGGTTTTGTGCTAATTTATAAGTAAAATAATAAAAAAATGAAAGCTTGACATTTGTCACCTTATCATTGGTCTATTTTTAAATTCTTAACTATTAAGCTTTCTTTCTCCACCACATCAATTTCCTCAATTATCCATAGTCAAAATGGGTGAAATTCATGAGCTGGACAAGTGTTGGGTGGTGTAAAATTACAATTTTGCCCCTAGGGTGGCAAAATGACTATTTTGCCCCTATGCTCGAAAAATGTCAGAATTATAATTTTTCACTTCTTAACCTCCAATTATGTTCTAAATAGTCAATCTTGATCAAAAACTTCTTCCAACATTCAAATTTTAACCTCGGGTGGCAAAATGACCATTTTGGCTCTACAAGTGAAAATTCCAATTTGACTCCAAATCGATCCTCGAACTCTGAATCACCATACTGAGTCATTCTGGGGTTTCAAAATTTTCAATTTCATCTTAAAATCTCTATTTGGACTAGTTTAAGGCTTAACTCAACTTAATTGTACCACTTGGTACAATACCGACCTTTGACAATTTTTTCGAGGTGTTTTAAGTATGCAAGCATTCTATCAAGCACATGTATGACATGACAAATATTTTATAGGGCTAGGCTTGACAACTTCTATTTACGGGTCTATAGAGGTCGAGGCCTCACACTTCTACCCATCAACTTTTTGAATTTTCTTGTAATAAGTGCCAACTCTTCATCATCATCGCATGAAAGCTCTTCCAGCTCTTCCTCAAGGATGTTGGATTTAAGTGCTATGTTCTTCTTCTTTTCTTTAGCTTCCCTTCTATTTTCCTTCTCTTCTTCCTTGAGCTCCAGCTCATATGTAAGGAGAGAACCACATATTTCATCAAGTGTAATGACATTCAAATCCTTGGCCTCTTGGATAGTAGTCACTTTAGGCTTCCAATTCTTTGGTAGGATCCTAAAAAGTCTTTTAACTATTTCATGCTCAAGTATTGACTCAATTTATTAGTGATGTTCTTGAATCTATCTAGCATACTAGTGATGTCTTCACCAAGCTCCATTTTGAACATCTCATAATTGTGTGTTTAAAGGGCTATCTTGGACTCCTTAACTTGAGAAGTCCCTTCATGAATTATTCTAAGCTTGTCCCATACTTGCTTAGCTGTTGTACAACTTGATACTTTATTGAATTCAATGAGAGTCAAGGCACAATGCAATGTGTTGATGGCCTTAAAATTGGTTTGAACTTTACTAGTTTCAGCCTCGGTCCATTCAGACCTTGGCTTAGGTATCAACTCATTTGTGACTACATTTAGGGTGGAGGGAATATAGGGTCCATCAGTTATGACGTCCCACATTTCATAGTCTATAGCTCTAATGTAAATTGACATTCTAGTGCTCCAATAAGCATAATTAGAGCTATCAAGCAAAGGTGGTCTATTTGTTGATTGTCCTTCAGCCACTACAGATTTTTGAAGAGCCATGGATCCTCCCTAAGTTTGTTAGACCTTGAAAAATAGGGAACTTGCTTTGATATCAATTGTCGGTCCCAGATATCAGTGCTAGAGGGGGGTGAATAACACTGATTTGGCTTTTAAACGAAATGGAAAATAATCAAAACAGCAAAAAAAAATAAAACTAAATAGACAATGGACAAGGATTTAGAGTGGTTCAGTCCAAGACCTACATCCACTACCTTGATTATCCAACCAAGCATTTTCAAGAAAATTCACTAACAATTGGTGGAATTACCAAGCTCCCACATAGCTTTTACAATGGCTTTTACCAAGCTTAGACAAAACCTTTACACTAGTTTTTCCCAGGCTCAACTATAACTCAACTATCAAGCCCAGCCCTAAAATATCTACCAGGTTGTACATGTGACTGATAGAATGACTGTATATTTGAACAGCCGAAAAAGTATTTAAAATATCGGTATTATAACTAGAAGTACAAGTAAGATCATTTAAACCTCAAATAAGTTCAAATAAAGATTTTAAGAGTGAAATTGGAAAATGCACAGTCCAGGGATTACTCAAAATAATGATTCGGAGTTCGAGGTCCAGTTTGGAGTTAATCAAAAAAATTGACCGATTAAGGACAAAACGGTCATTTTGTCATTTAAGGATAAAATAGAGATTTTTATAAAAGAATTTAATCACATTTGACTAAGAATAATTATATAAAATATAATATGATTTTTGGAGCATAAAATGAAGTTTAACAGTGAAAAATTGTGATTCTCGAGAATTTTTGGAACACAAGGGCAAAATAGTAATTTTACCACTAAAGGACAAAACGAGAATTTTTAGAAAAGATTTTGGCCCCATTTGATTAAGATTGATCAATATTAGTGTTATTTGAGGTTGGAAAGTGAAAATAATGTAATTCGGGTATATTTCGGAGTATATGGGCAAAATCATAATCTTTTCACCCTAGGGGCAAATCGGTAAATTTTTCACCTCAGCCCTTGTCAAGACCAAGGATTTTATTTAACAATGGAATGGAAAATATGGAATTAATTGTGGTGGTAAATTAAGTAGAAAAAGTCAAAAAATTAAAAAAAATAGACCAATGGCTTTATGCCATGTGGCAAGCCATTATATTTTATTATTAAACTATAAAATCAGCTTATAACCTTCATCTTCTCTCTCCAAAAATTGGCATAAACCTGAACCAAAGGAAAGGAAAAGAGAACAAAGGGGAAAAACAAGAAAACTAGTCAAAAATCAAGAGATTTCAAGTGTTTTTCAAGAATCAAGCAAAACAAAGGTAAAATTTCTTTAGTTTTACTTTAATCCTAGCTTACCCATGCTTTAGTTCTCATTTTCCATGGTTGAATATTGAGTTATCATGATGAATTCAATTCTGAAAATTGGGTATGGAAGAGAAATTGATGTTGGATTGGCTTGATTTTGGACTATGTTGATGTTTAGAGGTAGTTAATTACGTTTAGAAGCAAAACCATAGGAAAAATATTCATTTTCCCATGACTCTTCAATAGCCGAATCTTGCTTGATGTGTATTGATGATATATTGGTTTTGATTCAAGTAAAATGATTGAGAAATAATAAATTAGGGTGAGAAAATGAAGTAGGGTGAATTTTAGTATGAATGCCACACCATAGCCGAAATTTTCAAGAAAAATTGTGAAGATTTTTAGAATAAATTTTAGGTAAATTGGCTGCTGGAAATTGAGGAAAATTGATGAGATGTTAGGAGATTTTGGTAATATTTGATGAATTATGAAGGTAGGAATTAAATGAGAATTTTCGGTGTAAAAATATAAATTTTTACCTAATAGGGGTAAAAGCATAATTTGTAGTCTAAGACTGACAAATTGACCCGTGTTCACTGTAATTGAGTATTATGGACATAATTGGATTGTTAGAAATTAAAATGGGTCAAATCGGAGTTAAATCGAGGGTTCTAACAAATTAAGCCTAGTGTAGGCAAATTGGCCGGACACTACGATTAAACGACTGTCCGAACAATTTCCATCCTATTTCCATGCATGTAGAGCCCGAAATAATTTATGATAAATTGACATAATTTATTGAATTTTGTGTCATTGATTATGGATAGGTGGTGAGCAAATTGATGTGGGTAAGAGACTGCACCCGAGGACGAAGGATAGGAGTATGTCTACTTCTAATACTGTGAGTGGACAATTTATCATCTTAATTATCTAGAGTAGATTTTATTAAATTTAATGATTTTATGAAAAGTCATTTTATTGGGTGAATTGTTGATTTTACGAGAAAATTGTGAAATTTATAAAATAAATTGGATTTACAAAATAAATTGAATTTTTATAAATTGATTTGAAAAATGGAACAATTGGTTTTGAAATTAAAGTAATTGGAGACTGTTCGATTGTGTTATAAATTGTGTTTTAAATTATATGGCTTATAGCAATTTATGAGCATAAATGGCTAGACTGGTTTGTGCTAAAATTATATATACTGTATATTCAGAATTGAGAGGCTAGATTGTGATAAATTGTCATATCATGCTAGTTAAGATTTTATAAATAAGGTGGTAGATAAAATAATCACTGCAGTGACACCGGTTCTGTGGGCCAGCCTAAGAGAGGGGGCACAAAATCAAACTTATCTTACCTCAATCGGAGAGCCATGTGTGGGGTATCTCCGGAGGTAAAGTTTGAGTGCACTTCACATGGACCACTGCGTGAGAGTGAGACTCAACCAACGCCAAGGCATGGCTAGATAAGATATTCATATATAAAAATATATTCATGTGTATATGACACTGAATAGTCTTGGCGGTCTCGATTAGATGCCTCGGCCGAGGTATCCCCGAGAATGTTTTTGGCATAAGCCAAGTTAAGTTTTCAAAAGATACATAAGCCATACTAAATATTAACTTAATCGAGTAAAATAATTATATTTTGCTTGATAGAATATTTTATTTGTCTCTACTCAATTGAAATGAGTTGAGATAAGACGAACGGTAATACAAAGAAAGAATTTGAAATTTGTCTCCTTTTACTCGACTTTAGATAATTTAGCTGCTATCTGTTTACTCACTGGGATTTTATAATCTCACCCCTCTTCCTATTCACAATTCAGGCTCAGGATAAGCTGTAGATAGCCAGTTGCATCGAGGACTGCAATTAGATTGCATTCCCAAAAAAGCTATAAGTTTCCAGCTTTTAATGCATTACGGTTAGTTATGGACCCACATGTCACTGTAATTTAAATTTCACACTCTGATTTTCTGTATACTAGTATGTAAAAATATATTTAGTTTTTACGCTGCGAAAATTATTTATTGATGTCTTTATCAAAATTATGTTATAAGAAAATTTATTATTTTATTGAATATTTTTATTTTATTCAAATAGTCTAATTTTTATTTTCAAATGAACATATTAGGCTTCTAAAATTATTTTCAATTATTAAATATATGTTTTCTACTCATCCTCTATATTTTTACTTGGTTTCGGAGTTTTAAAAGAGAAAGGACGAAAATGCCCCTGTGAGCCAGGAGACAACATATTTTCGTTTTTGAATCGAAAACAACTTTTGATTTTTTTATATGATGTTTAATGATTATTGCTCACTAGGGAAGTGTGGAAACTGATATGAATGCCTTGCGGGGTTTCGATCAGTATTCGGGGTGTGAATACCGATCGAGACTTTGCGACAGTTGTCACAGGCCCGATGGGGAGTTCTAGGGCGTGACAATTCAATTGGTATCAAAGCTTTTGGTTAAAAGATCATGGTTTTTGATTTTAAAGATCGAAATTTTGGTTTTAAAGTTGTTTTAAGAAATTTACATTGACACTGCGTGGCCCGAGTTAGGTTAAGTCAAGTTAGACTAAATAGGATGCATTTGCATATAGAACCTGAGGTTGCCTAAGACTGTTTTATTTATTTGTATAGATCACTATGCCTCCTAGACAAGAACACCCGTCTGTTACTAGATCAGCTGGGAGATAGTGAGTGAAAAGTTAGATGAAAATGTGAGATAGTAATAAGGGATGTTAATACTAAGTAATGATAATGTAAATAAAAGCTTCAAGAATAATATAGTAAATGAGTTTATATGGAATATTGCTATGAAAATTTCTCATTATATTTTGGAAATTATAACTCAAAAATGTTTGAGGTATACAAGGTTCAAATGAATTTGAATCTTAAGTAACAAATTAATGACGGCATACAAGAACGATACAAAGCAATATAGAGGCATGAAAGATAATTGAGGAAAAAGGATGATTCTCAGGATTTGTGGAGTAAGTTAATATTTGTCTGGTGAACAATTGATCATGAAAGTATTGAAATTGTTGGAGTTAATGTAGAGTCTTGTTTATGGCTCGTGACTGCAGCACAAATCATAGACAGGATATCATGACCCGAAACTCCCCATCAGACCCATGACAACCGCCGCGAAGTCTCAATAGGTATTCACTTTTCTAATACCAACCGAAACCCCGCAAGGCTTCTGTATCAGCTTTCGCACTTCCCTGGTGAGCGACGGTATTTAAATACCACATTGCAAATGCCACTAGTCATTTTCAATTTAAAAATGCTAAAAAAGTTTCATCTGGCTCATAGGGGCATTTTCATCATTTTTCACTGAAAATTTTAAAATTTGTTAAAAACATAGTAATTGCGTATAAAACACATATATCATGATAAAAATAAATTTAAGTATCTAAAATATTTATTTGGAAATAAAATTTGATTATTTGAATACAAAAATAATATTTAATAAAATAATTTATTTTCTCATAAAACAAATTTTATAAAACTATTGATAAACAATTTTCGCAGCGTAAGAACTAAATATATTTTTACATACTACTATACAAATGACTAAAATATGAAATTTAAATTTTACAGTGACCTATGGCCCACAACTAACCAAAATGCATGGAGACTATGAACCTACAGATTCTGTCGATTCAAGTCCACTGGGGTCCTTGATCGAGTCTGCTAGCTACAGGCTATTCAGATCCTGAAATGTGAGGAAATGAGGGGTGAGATTTTTGAAATCCCAGTGAGTAAATAATTACCATCTAAATTATGTAAAGTCGAGTAAAAGGAGACGATTAACATAAACCAGTGTAAAATGTTCATAACACTTTATTTCCTTTCGCTGAGTAAATTAATTTCATTTCGCTTGGAAATTTACATGGCTTATGTTTATTCGCAAAATCGTGGCTTGTGCCATAAAATCTCGTGCTCGGTAGACTCACGTGTCACTGTAATTTAAATTTCACACTCTGATTTTCTGTATACTAGTATGTAAAAATATATTTAGTTTTTACGCTGCAAAAATTATTTACTGATGTCTTTATCAAAATTATGTTATAAGAAAACTTATTATTTTATTGAATATTTTTATTTTATTCAAATAGTCCAATTTTTATTTTCAAATAAACATATTAGGCTTCTAAAATTATTTTCAATTATTAAATATATGTTTTCTACTCATCTTCTATATTTTTAATCGATTTTGGAGTTTTCGAGAAGAAAGGACGAAAATGCCCTTGTGAGCCAAGAGACAACATATTTTCGTTTTTGAATCGAAAACAACTTGTGATTTTTTTTTATATGATGTTTAATGATTATTGCTCACTGGGGAAGTGTGGAAACTGATACGAATACCTTGCGGGGTTTTGGTCGGTATTCGGGGTGTGAATACCTATCGAGACTTCGCGGTAGTTGTCACGAGCTCGATGGGGAGTTCCGAGGCATGACACCAACACCTAACTTTTCAAGGCTAAGTTAGAACCTTAATACCTTCAAGCAAACCTAACTTGAAACAACCACTTAGAGTGAATCCCTCACTCTAGGAATACAAGAAGAAAAGTAGAGAGAGTACCTATTATCACACGGTTGATCTAAATGGTACAAGGTTAAGTGTTGAATACAATTACAAAGGATAGGCGTTTGAGTGCAGTGAAGTACAAAGAAGATTTTCTAAGTTTTCTGCTCTTTTTCACTTGGAAGTGTTGAAATCTCTCAAAAAACTTCTTCTCTACCTTGGGAGACTCTTTTATACTTGGAGAAGCATGTCTGATGGCAGTTTGGCAGTTTATGACCATTGGAAACAGTTTGAAGTTGATTCTACCTATTAATTTGTCTTGTAGTGTTCTAGTGCAAGTCGCAGACAGAGAGCTCTTAGTCGACTAACATTTTTCTTGGTCGACTAAGTTGGTTCTGTCTTGGTCACAGACTCTGGCAGAGAGCACTTAGTCAACTATCTCATTTTCTTGGTCGACTAAGTTTGTTCTGTTTCTCAATATACTTCAGCTCGCCATTTCTCCAATTTGAATTTTAGCCAATCATCCTTCTTGATTATTTAACTAAGGAGCTTCCTTTATGTTATTCAATCTTTTTCCTTATCCATATCGGCTTTTCATGTGCACATTTGAGAGGTTGAATTATTGTTTCCCTACAAATTATTGTCCTACACACTTAGGTAGAAATGTTAGACACAAATGAAATGGGAATGTTTTATTATCATCAAAAACTAATGGAGCCAACACATTTTATAAATTCTTGAGAGCAGAATGCCATGGTGCTAAAAAAGTAGTGTCATAATGGCACCATCGAGTGTCATGGTGCTACAATGCCAAGGAGTCAAGGTGCGACACCACCCCATTTCCAAAATTAAAAATTGTGATAGGAAATTAGAAAGTAAGGCATCTTGCACATATTCAGGAGGCTTTTGGAGACCATTTAGTAGAGAGGACGGCAGTAGCTTTTCTGGAGAATTAGAGCTAACAATTGAGAAAGAAATCAAGAGCAATTGAAAGATATTCAAGATTAACCAGGCTTTAACATTAATTTATTTCTCTCTTTTGTGTTATACTTATTTTCTTGTTTTGAATTCATGGATGAATTTCTTTGGATAATGTTTTATTTGGATATCATGAACTAATTTACTTTTTTAGGATTATGGTAGATTTCAGTATATAGTCAAAATATTTGTTTCTCTTTTATTTATCATGAATATGTATAGTTTTACTTATTCAAATCTGTTCGTAATACCTTTAATTGCCTGATTAACACATAATTGTTTTGTTTATCTAATTGAAACTCAATAGGGAGATTTTATGTTAGACTAATATTTGAATAGTGTATGCTCACATCACTTAGGTGATATGATTTGCGAATCAAGTAGATATAATGCCAATTGCCATACATAGCCAAATCAGAACACTTGCTCAATGAACTTAATTTAATTGATTCCTATAGACATATAGTAAACTAATTAAGTTAGGTATTTGTGTAAACATCTCGATGGAGACTTGTCCATATCTTTGGATTATAGGTTGTTAAATGCCCATGAAAGATAAATAACAAGAGAAGCTGGTGTCAGATAAAGCGTTGAATGAACTCATAATCATAGATCTTTAATCTACTATTTTTCTCAACATATTTAATTTCTATTGGTTAATTTAGTGTTTATTTTAATTTCGTTTTTTATTAGTTTTTAAATTTTTGGATTGCTTAAATAAGATTAATTTGTTATAAAATTTTTGTAATTAGTGAAAATTTATAAACAAATCACTATGGGAATGATATTCTACTTCTTCTATATTACTTGTTTATGATAGCATGCACTTGCATGAAAAATTGACAACAAGTTTTTTACATTGTTGCCAGAGATTTTGTTTTCTTTATTATTTTCTTATATTAAAATTCCACAAATTAGCCTTAATTTAAGTTTTATTTCTTTGTTTTGTAGGTTTGTTCAATCATTGTATAAGAAAAGCAAAAAGTAACTTCAAGAAAAAGGCTATGATGGCAATGTGAAGTGATAATGATGATTCACAAGATGAAGATGATGATGAATTTGATAATCTTTGCCTCATGGCACACAATGATTACAAAGTATATCCTATCCCTTTTAATCTTGATCCATGTACTCAAAAAGAAAATGATTATATATTTGATCAATTACAAAATGCTTATGATGATTTTATGTTTGAATTTGAAGAGAGAATTTTAAATTATGAAGGCATTATAAGAAAATTTAAGGATGAGAATGAAAACCTAGTTAAGGTTGGGATTGAGCTAGAAAACAATACGAAAAGCAGGCAAAATAAAATTGACTTGTTGAAAAATAAAGATGATATTGTACATGGCACACTCTCTAAGTTTCAAAATAGCCAAAAAAAATTGAGTGATATATTGGTATCGCAAAGAACATTCTTTAACAAGGATGGGCTAGGCTATGACTTTACACACATAAAAAAACCCACCTTAAAAATTTATTTGTTAAAAAAAATGAAAAATATGATGGGTTTCCTATTCATGCCTAAAATTTGGACATTTTACTTTATGTTGCTCTTATAGAATTGTTACTCACAAAGATAAAGTAGGTAGATTTGTATAGGTTCCCTAGGGAACTAAACTTCCACAAGGTAAGGTGGTAGAAGTTGATAAGGTTTACAAGAGAACCAAGGTTAATAACCATAAAGGATCTAAAAAAAGTTGGATACCAAAAAGAAATGTTTAATTCTTCTTTTTGTAAGAGGAGTATGCATGATCCAAGTCCATAGTACAAGAATAAGGTAAACTAAATCATTCATTTGTGATGAAGATCATTAAGGGATGGCATGTGCAATATTGATTATCAATTCTTACCTATTTAATTTGATACATGTCTTATGAAATTGAGAAATATGCTTACTAAGAGTACTTAATGATGATATGCTCTTGTTAAGGAAATTCTCTTTTAAATTGTTATTTTTATATAATTTAGAGAATTTCTTTAAAAATGTTGAATTGATAGTACTTAAACAATAATGAAAATGAAAAAAATGCTTAATGCAAAATGATATCTTGGATATGCATTGGAGCTAATGTGCACAAACTTCTCGAAATTATGAGTATTTGAAGCATATATTGAATATTTATTTAAATATTCATGCTTTGCTTGCTTCTTGAATATATGAGTATGAGATTGATATATTGAACATTCATTGTAATACTCATCTATCATATGATCATTATCTATTCACATATGTATCTCATGATCCATCTAAGGGAAGTAAGATTATGCTTTAATGTGATTTACCATTCAACTCTTTCTCTTTGTTGGAAACAATTTAATGAATGATTAAAAAGAAGTTGATCATTGACATTGTCTTATGATGATTAAGCACTTGAAATCTTCAATAAATGAGCTAGGTGAGATCTCAACAAATGGTGTTCTTCATTATTGATAATATTTCTCAAACACAATATTAGTCTTGTGCTTAATGATGCTCTTAATTGTTGCTTGAATGATTGAAACATAGAATCATTATATGTTCGCCACTATGGTTAAAATGTTTTTGATATTTTTGATTAGTATAGTTTGTTGATCGTTCAATTAAGCATTCACGTGAATATATTTGTGTAAATATGTGTGTGCTCTTGTGATCTTAATCTACTTGATTGAATAAGTTGAAGAAATATTAATTATCTAGTTGATTGCTTATGTAAATATTCTTGTGTGTATATATAAATTATTATGTTGCGTTAAATTTTGTTTGTATCATACATGCATGCACCATGCACTCAAGTCACCTTAACCTAAGTTTTTCAAACTTTCCATCATAATTTTTCAAATGATCTTTGAATTCCACGGATAGATTTTTAATCACACATAATTGTGTACCAAACAAGCTCCATTTATTTCTCATGCTTTCTTAAAAGCCAAGCCTTGTTTAAGTGTGATTTAAGAGTCAAAACTTGCTTTTTCAAAGTGACATAGTAAGCTATTTGTCTTAGAGGGTTGACTACTTTTTTTTTTTAGAAGATAGAAACGTGTATTAAAGAAGCCATAATCAACTATTGTACATCAAGTAGTTGACTATCGTTCGCGGGTTATGGGTTTTTAACCCTTTCATCCTTTCAAAATTCACTCAATTTCTCATAAATCCCTTTTTTTCTTTTCAAACTATTTCCCTAGAGGATTTCAAGTTTCATTGAGCTTATCAAAAACTCCTAAATCCTTTCCACTATAAATAGGATATTTTGGGTCAATTACAAATCACTCAAAACCTAGAAATCTAGTTCTACAGTGCAATAATTGACTCTCCAATTCTCATTCTCAAGTTTAGCTCCTCATATTCGATTATCCCTTTTTCTTAGTCGATTCTCATATCAAACATCTTCTCATGGCACCACCAAAATGGTATCAACTCAATACTTGAAGAAATTAAGGAAGCTCTTCAAATACAACTTGGTTTCAAGCACTGAACTTTCTCACCAATGAGGCTTATGAAAGCTACAAGAACTCTTTTGCCTCAAGGACTGTTTACCATAGCAATCAATCTTAAATTTCTTGAAGAGTTTTGTTTCCCACATATTGGAAATTTAAAAGTCTTGGTTGGTAAAATTATTTGAGCTTAAATATCCTAGTGTATGAGAAATTGGTCAGAGTTTTCTATTGTAATGCAAGCACGACCTATAGGGATGAAAGTAATGCAATACACTCCCATAAAAATGTTTTCATCACCTATATCATGGGTAAATTATTCAAAATAGACACTAAGCTGATTAAGGATGTGTTTGAGCTTTATAGTATTCTTGATGCAATGACCAACATTAATGATAATTTAACTGTATATGATTTAGCGAGAGCTTTATGTAAACAATGTTAATGCTTTTGACTCAATTACTAGGCTATCCATGATGGATAGAATTCTATACTTGATAGGTAGTTGAACCTTAAGGCCGTACCTAGAAAGCATTCATTAGTGACTAGAGAGGACTTGTGGTTTTAACATCATATTAAGGCACAAACTCCAATTGATCTTGCTAGTTTCATCTTTGCAAATATGAAGAAAATTGTTTTTGGAACTAGAACAAGTCTTATCTATAGTCAAGTCATCACTCGCTTACTACAACACTTTAATATTGATATATCCTTGGATGATGCAGTATCACAACCCAAGATCAGAAATCTTGATAGAACCACCATTTCTAGGATGGGTTACTATGAGAATGCTAAGACAAGCACTTGGGTTCATAAAAGTGCAAACCAAAGAGAAGTCAACAATGATAATGATGATGATAAGGATATGCCTCAAACAGCTCCAGCTGAACCATCTATGAGTGCTATGCCTTCTAGTTCTACTGGTAACATGGGTCTAGATGCAAGACTTGATGCTATGATGGAGAAGATTAATGAGAATGAAAAACATCTTGATCTCCTTTAAGATATTATTAAGGACGGATTTTCAAAGGCTGATCATGTTATGACTTCCCACCTTGATCACATTAATCAGCATATTTCGCGCATCCTCAACCATTAAGAATACTTAGAAGCTCACATTGCACAACTCCTTTCTAAAAAAGGACACTAGCTAGGATGACTTGCAATTCACTCAACCATGCATTTCATTATCATGTTTATATTTAAGTTTTATGTAATATGGATGCTTAATTATATATTTGTGTATATGCTTTTCAACTTCATGAACTTAAAGGATGTAATGTCCACATCATTTTGATGATGATGATGATGATGATGATGTGTGTGTGTGTGTGTGTGGCATTCTTGATGTTGACTTATCCAAGATATTGTGCTTTGATGGCAATGGTTGAATATATTTCTTCATACTTTGATTGAATATCTTAAGTAGAAATATATTATGATTTACCTACACATATTGATCCTTAAATGTGCTAAATGAGTATATTTCCCTATGCCTTCCTTGAATATATATTGATTGGGAATATTTATTGATTTAATGCTATCTATTATGATGATTAGAATATTTCTTGATCGATTGATTGAATATTTTCATAGAATTATATCTCAACGTTTTGATTTAATGGTTAGAGATCATTATGGAACTTAATGCTTGCTTATACTTGATGATTATCACTAACCATTTTCCTTTGAGTTTAATTGTTTAAAGCTCATACTTCTTAACCTTTTTTATATAACAGAAAAGGGGAGAAGGTTTATGAGCACATTGAAATGCTATTATATTTGAAAATTTACCTTTGAAAACATTTTTGAACTTCATACATATATTAAAGGGGAGAATTTTCAAAGTTCATATTCATTTCTTATACCTTCTCATTTACACTTAAATGTTTTCAACAAAGGGATAAAGACTAAGTTAAAGAAAAGTTCAAGAAATTTCAAATGCAATATGCTCAGGTTTTTGTCATATCAAAAAAAAGGAGATTGTTAGCCTTGAGTTACATCATGTTTTGATTTGATAAAAGTTACATGTTTTCTTGAACTTAATGTCAAGCATTTGAAATTGTCTCAAATACATTTTTAATCCCATAAGGTTATGTATTTGTTTGAAAGGCCATACTTTATTAGAAAACATCTCTTGAGTATTCTAACACTACATATTCAGCTAAGAATGCAAAAGCAAACTTGCCTTGAAGTGTTATTTAAATGTAGGAACAAGGTAAAGAGGAAATAACTAGAGAAAAGTGTCGAAAAGCTAAAGAAACCTTAAGACACAAGCCAAGAGTTTATCATAGAGAAGCTCAAGTCAATCCAAAGGCTAAAAGAGTGCAAAACTTGAAGATTATAAAGCCATAGTCAACCTTGTTCTAGAAGACTCAAAAAAATCACATTTTGAATAAACATAGTCAACCTTGACAAGTCAAAGGTAAAGAAAGTCAAGATTACTTAGCTATAGTCAACTATAAAGGAAGCATAGTCGACTATAGCAGCTCTAACTTGCAAGAAACACGCTTTTGGGAGATGGATCAGCTAAAGGAAGATTACGCTAGACTATGGAAGCCTTAATTTGAGAAATTTGAAGAACATAATCAACCCTAGGAGCATTATTGTCGACCATCAAGCTTCAACAATGGTCAAATTTGATTCAAACTTGTGCTTAATGGCTCCAAACATTGCCTTAACTATAAATAGATGCATTTGAGCCATTTTAAAGTAAAAGAAAACCTAAACCAAAGCTTCAAACCCTAAAGAGACTACCAAAAGCTCATCTTAACTCTCTAGCATCCTTTTAGTCTGTTGTCGGATTATCCACACAAGTGCATGTACCGTTTAGCAAGTAATATAGAAAACAGTAGAACTCATTCCTATGAAGAATTAAATTAATCCTTACTTGCTAATCACTAAAATTAGCATACCTTAATTTTATCCAAACAATTAAATTTAAAATTATTTAAAATTAAAATTAAAACTAATAGACTGGAACTAAAACTAAATAATAATTTTTTTTGAAAATTTAGTCAACTACCAAATCTAAGATTATGATATCCCTCAATACTTCATTTGTATATTATCTCTCTCTCTCTCTCTCTTAACTTACTTTAATAGATTAAGTTACTAACCTAGAGTTCTAAATTATTTATAAGTCTCTATCGAGTTTCTCATAAAAATACCTCTTCCAATTAACTTACTATATGTCTATGCAAATTAAATTGAATAAACATTCATTAAGTTCATGCTCTAATCTTGGCAACGTATGGCTTATAGGTGTATGTCTACTCTATATGCAAACTAAACCACCTATTCTATTCAAGGTCTACTCTAAATCTCCTTCATCAAGGTTTAACTTAGGTTTCCAATTCAATCAAATTAGTGGCTAATCAACTAGAAGCATTAAGAATAGAATAGAATAAACAATCTAAAACCATCAAACATAAGCAAAAGAGAGATAAATAATTCAAACTTTGTATTCAGTTTAATCATAATCTTAGATAACTAAATTACTTCCCCATAATGTCACACATCATCATCAAACAAAGTTTAAACATTGAAACCAAACGAAGAAAATAAAAGAACAACAAAGAGAATAAAGAAACTTCAAGAGTGAAAATCTTGATCTCTAAATGTGAGACCCTGTTGAGTTTGTTAAAAGCTGGTATTATACCTAGTAGTACAATTAAATTGATTCGATCTTCAAACTAGTTTAAGAGAAATTCTAAGAGGAAATTGAAAATTTTAAAACCCACAGAATGACTTAGAATAGTGATTCAGGGTTCAAGGTCCAGTTTGGAGTTAATCGGGAAAATTGACCGGTTATGGACAAAATGGTCATTTTGCCATTTGAGATAAAATGGAGATTTTTAGCAAAGATTTGATCACATTTGACCAAGAATAATTGTATGAAATATAATTATGATTATTGAAGTATAAAATGAAGTTTAGCAGTGAAAAATTGTGATTCTCGGTATTTTTGGAGCACAAGGGCAAAATGATAATTTTGCCACTAAAGGACCAAATGGGAATTTTTAGAAAATATTTTTACCCCATTTGATTAAGATTGATCAATATGAGTGTTATTTGAGGTTAGAAAGTGAAAATAATGTAATTCCGGTACATTTTGGAGTATAGGGGCAAAATCGTAATTTTTTCACCCCGAGGGCAAATCAGTAAATTTTTCACCCCAGCACTTGTCAAGATTGAGGGATTTTATTTGTGGTAGGATTGGATAAATACAAGAATAATTGTGGTGGAAAATTCAATAGAAAAAGTCAAAAAAGTTAAAAAAAATGGGCTAATGGCATTATGCCATGTGGCAAGCCATTAGTTTTTATTATTAAACTATAAAATCAGCTTATAACCTTCACTTTTTCTCACCAAAATCGGCATGAACCAGAATTGAAGGGAAACAAAAGAGAACAAAGGGGAAAAACAAGAAAACTAGCCAAAAATCAAAGAAATTCAAGGGTTTTTCAAGAATCAAGCCAAACAAAGGTAAAATTTCTTTAGTTTTACTTTAATCCTAGCTTACCCATGCTTTTGTTCTTAATTTCCATGGTTGAATATTGAGTTATCATGATGAATTCAATTCTGAAAAATGGGTATGGAAGAGAAATTAATGTTGGATTGGCTTGATTTTAGACTATGTTGATGTTTAAAGGTAGTTAAGCTTGGTTATGAACAAAAGTATAAGAAAAACATTCAAATTCTTGGGGTTCTTCATTAGCCGAACCATGAGGGTTGAATATCAAGGAGGAATTGTTTAAATTTCAAGGAAAATGAATTAGAAAAAAATGAAGAGTTAAGTGAGAAAGGTGACTAGGAAAAATTATGGTGTTAGTACATCGTAATGATCGAATTTTTATGTGAAGAAATTGAAGGATTTCAAAGCTGAAATTTAGTTATTAGAAGTGTGTGTGATGAATTAAGGTTTTAGAAGAGAAATGGATTAATTTGGAGGTGATTTCGACACAATTGTCAATTAATGGGGTGATCGGTCGAATTTGATCGATATCGCGATTAAGCGATAATTGGACGTATTTTTGCAATTACATATCAAGCATTAGTAATTTAAATTAGTTTATATCAATTTAAGGATAATATAGTAAATTCCTCGACTTTGTTATTTGTCAAGGTGGTGAGACGTTTGAAAAAGGCAAAGGAATTTCGCTTGAGGACTATTAGTCCGAGTGCACCCGAAATCTGAATTTTCGACAGCTGTGAGTGAATTTGCATTTCAAATTGGTTTTGGGAAATATGAACGTGCTTGAATAAAATGCTTAAATGATTTTATTCAACTCTCTTTAAAAAGGAAAAGGAACCTGGGAACAAGCTTTTCGTGAAATATTATTTTTACTGATGTGAAATTGATTGTGTTGAATTTGTGTATCTTTATATGATGCTTACATGTTTTGTTAAAATATTTCTGTGAAGTTAATGTAATCGTGCATATGTGGAGTGGGTAATGTACATGCTTGTAATGGTGTGCAAAGAGGGATGCTGAATGACACCCCTTGCTGAGTGATTCTTTGCCCGATAGCTTGGAATGGATGCTGAGTGATACCCTTTGCCAAGTGCTCTATTAGGTCTCCGCCCAAGGAGCTTGGCAGCTAGGCTGAGTGATACCGGTTGCCGAGTACTCTGATAGGGATGCTAAGTGATACCCTTTACCGAGTGCTTCGATAATTATTTCTTTTTACCACCAAGAACAGTGAAGACTTGGCGGTGTATATAGTTGCTAATGATTTTATATATATGTGTGTGATTGTATGGTATGCGAATTGTTTGAAATTGAAGAAAAAGGGTTTAACACGAAACCCTCGTTCTGTGACGGTTTGTAAACAACCATCGGTTTTACTACTTTGCTATAATGATCGGTGTAAATTCAAGGATGTTTAATCCTTAAATGCATAATAAATTTCTGGGTAAGGGAAAAAGGGTTTGGAATATTAGTTAGATGAAAATGGCCTTATTTTCAATTAGTGCATCACGATTATCAAATTTCCTGGCTATTGTTGCTTGTTCCCCTCTAACATTCACTCACTGAGTTTCGTACTCACGTTTTATAAAAATTCATGTTTTCAGATCAGGAGATTATTGGACCCTAGATCGAGGAGTCCCCGTAGTGCATCTATTGGTTAGAAGGTGGGCATTCAGTAGCAACCCATTTCTTTTATTGTAAATTCCTCCACTGGAAGTCATGGGCCTTCTGTATTGTGAATATGTACATGTAATGTACATTATCAAGTTACATGCTTGAACAGAATGTATTTGCATATTTTATTGATAATGCCATTGTGAATTGGCTTTGTGTGCACACTAGGTGCATTACGTGTGTATGCATCACATGGTTGTACGATAAATAAAGTAAATGAAAATAGGCTTGGTTGGGCTTGGTGAGCTATGCTCATTGGGTCCATGCGCCGATCATGGCCTAAAAATTGAGTTGTGACACTAAATCTTCTTGAATCCTTTAATTTCTTCTCAACTATAATGAGACTTTTCTTTAATGGTTTTGTGGCTTCATCTTAGCTATAATCTTGTGTTTCTTGTCTATAAAAGTCCTTTGAAAGGTTACTTTAATAAGGCTTTGAAGTTTGGCCAAGTAAGGAAAAGAAAAAATTCAATACCAACAAAGATTTCCTTATCAAATTACATGAGTCGTGACCTTTGTAAGATAACGGCAAAAGAGTGTGCAATCGAATCACACATGCGTATCCAAATAAAATGGATTGAAATAAAACGAAACATAACAAAATTTTCTCTGTCTTATCCCATCGATCTCCTTTGGTGTTTTAACACAATCAAACAAAGTAATATTCTAAAATAAGATTACCTAGCCAAGTGATATGGTAATCATGGTGGCACCCCTTTTTTTGTTTTCTTTTGAACTTGTGGTACACCACAAGAATGGAGGAAAACCCAAGCCACTCAATTGCCTAGCCTCCAACGGCTGTGCACACACAATTGTAATGAAATCTTTTTCAAGGAGGGAGTTTTTTTAGCCACGTTAATGTGCTGGTAGTGCAGACAACTGATTGTCCTCTTCACTTTTCACTCACTCTTTATGTAATGCCACAAGAAAATATCTTCTCCAAGAATTTTTACACAAGGGACGGTTAGGGTAGTTGGGTTTAGTCTATGTTCAACACTCATGGAAAAATGGCTAAAACATGAGTATTTATACCTAGGTTAAAATAGCTGTGTTTTTTCTTTATTAAAGGCCTCAATATTATAACCATTTATAATATTGACCCATGCTTAATTAAACTAATTTTAATTAAGCCCTTGGAGGTTGAAACCTAGTGAATGATTTAAGTCCAACTTAAATCATCATACTCTCAATTTAATCCTTATTGCAACTTATTATGTGTGACCCATTAGATTCCTTACATGTTGGCAATTACCTTAAAATGTAATCCATAAATTAAATTTAGGATTAAATAAATTCAAACTACTTTGAATTTATCATTGATCATATAACCACTTTATAATCATAGACCATGAGTGGGATTTAGAAATCCATCATGGCCACCCAATTGTTAGGAGAGTCAAGGGCTTCTTTGACAACCTTTCAGTGTCCAGTCTATCAATGTAATTCATTCCCTCACCATATATCCTGAAAATGATAAGTGCATGGTGTAGTGTCTACTCTAATTGATCTCTGTATTTGCTCTTACAGTTAAATCATTAGCTTTATAGAGACTTATGAAACTCATTTCATAATCTCCAAATCAACTTGGCCAAGGATTTGATTAAGCTAATTTCAACCAAGAATTATTAAGATATGTCCCCTTGAATCACTCAAGGTAATGATTCTTGTCTTGACCAATTATTTACATCCATGTGCTTCACGCTATACCCAACATTCATTCTTTTTGGGCATTCTTGGTTAGGACCCGAAGAGATGGAGTCAAAGCATACCATTCCACATATAAGATAACCTTATGTCTCAAGTCTAAGGAGTATATACACGATTGACACATGAAAAATGTTCCATAAACACTAGTGTGAGTTACCAAATAGATTTCTCATGGTTGATCATGTTTAGTGAACTTGTATTTTATGCAAACAGCCATATGTTAGCTCCAAGTATCTATATACTTCAACTTATAAGATCAGTTGCTTACTTAACAACTAAGAAGCATAACATGTTCCTAACTTTGAGCATTATTGATGCCCTATCTTGATAATACAATGGCCACGAACAATTTGGGAATGGTGCTTTAATGCATAAGGATCTCACTATTATAACTCACTTATAATTCCTTTGCAAGGCACATTTGTTCCTAAGGGCTTTACCTTCATAAGTTAATGTAGCTAATTATAAAGCAACTTCTGGATAAAGAAATATCTCTTATAGCATAATAAAATGTCAAACTACATTAATTAGCATTGAGCACCCACTACAATCTATGTGATTGGTTTTTGGGCTTATTCCAACAGCCTTAACCATTTAATTTACAAAAATTGTGATTTAATTTTTTGTCTCTAGAACCACTATAATGTTTCAAATTTGACAAGGTTTTCAACGACCTTACAGGCCAAATTGGGCAAAGTAGTTAACATGAAAGTTACATATTTTTCTCTTATTTTTCCAATGGTTCAAAAATCACTTCATTTAAAGGTCTTTAGAGAGAGTTATAGTTAAAATATTAAGACATGTGCAGCAAAAGTTTGCACCTCAAAATTTCTCTCCTCTTGCCATTACAAGTCCTTCTTCAATAAACACATACAAAGGCACAAATAAATCAATAACAACTTATCTCAAGCACATAACCATCAATTTAACACAAGATTGACTAAGATTAGATTGACTCCCCTAATTAACTAACTTAAAATAATTAAATAAAATCTACTAATTTCTATGCATTACAACAAGAACTAAACTAAATTATTATCAAAACTAAGTCCAAATAACTCTATATCATAGAGTTATCATAGTCTTCCACCAAGCTTACAAAGTTGAATCTTTGCTTCACTCAAGCTGAAATTTTTTCTCTCACAACACCCAAGCTTAAAGTCTTAGCACCGAGCGTTTGAGAGTTATTTTCTTGCTGAAATTTGTACTTCATTTTAACGATTCTAGCTTAACCTTGAAATGCTATTTGTACGGGTTTATGGTTGAGCCTTTAAAAACCATTATTGGTGAGTTACCGCTTCATCCCATTAAAAAGTAAGAATCTCTTTGTGGATTGTGTAAGGGTTATCTCTTAATCCTAAAAAAAAGTTGTTATAAGGGTTACCGCTTGATCTCATGAAAAGCAAGAATCCTTTTGTGGATTATGTAAGGGTTATCACTTTGTTACCATCAAAAAGCAAGAATCCTTGATAGTGGATTGAAATTCCTTAATTACCAAGGGAGTGGATATAGGCATCGAAAAAGTCGAACCACTATAAATTTCTTGTGTCTCTCTTTAATTTTTTACATTATTAATTGTTGTTTATATTTGGCTTAGGAAAATAGTTTTATATTGATTTATTGTTTACACTTAAAAAAATATTTTTCCCTTTAACTTTCATAGATAGCATTTAACTTAGGAAAAATATTTATCTTGATATATTGTTTTTGTGCTTAAGTGATTTATCATTGAAAATTTTTTTTGATGCTAGAAAATATCATTGGGTGAAAAAGTTTTGAACTTAATAACTAGATTTTCAAAAAAAATATTATAAATACCAATTCACTCTCCTCTTGGTGTACTTCACTTTGAGACTCCTACCTTAACAAAGTTGATAATAACAAGCTATTGAGTTATGCTAGTTTATAAGCTAATGGTCGAATAGTGCATAATGGTGGAAATTAATAATCATTGTTAATGTACACATTCACATGACCTTTAGTTTAGCTTTACCTTGGAAATTCAAAATCTCAATGCTTGAAACTTTGCTTAGGTCCATGAATTAAAGTGCCAAATTTTCTTACCTCAAGTCAAAAATGATTTAAATTTACATTTAGAAATGACATAGTTGAATTTAAAGCACATTTGCATATTAACTATGTCTCTCTTGAGCTCATGAATACTTGAATCTATCTATTCACAACCATGGCACTCATATTGATCTTTTAAATTCTCATGTGTTTACAATGATAAGATTGAATTATGAGAAATTGTTCATAAATACTTTAATTTCTTGAATTTATTATTTCTCATATGCTTACATTGAAAAATCATTTCTTGAGAATTTCAATGTTCAAAGGCTTAGTGTAGGAACAATTCTTGAAGTATGCTTTATGTTTGTGCTTAAATAATTCTTTGAAGATTGATTTCTTGATTATGCATATGAATTTGATTAGGATTAACTCAATAAAATAAATGAAAATGGTTCATATATTAGTTTGGTGAAGTCACTTGTTTACATGACATTTAATCTTACTTGACCTTAATCATTGAAGCCTAAAAGTTAACTTCAGTAATAGAATTACTTATGGTACCTAATTGCATTACTTACTTCAAGTTTGATAAAGCATATATTGTGTGTTGACAAAGTTGAAATTTGTTTTGAATATGCATTTGAATGTTAACTATGTCTTCTTTGACCCTTAATGTTTACATGATCTAAAGATTTTGTATGCATCCAACTTTTGCTTATAAGTTATCATAAATAACTTGACATGTCAAATGAAATATAGCCTATAGCGTTAGTTAGCAATGAATGCCTATTGTTCTTTGATTGAATAACTTTTTCTTGAATCTTGATAATTCGTATTTATTGATGATTGAATGTTCACTTTCAACATACTCATGAGTTGAGTGCTTTATTTTCAATATTCCATAACAATTTATATCACTTATAAATCATGAATTATTGAGAAATAGCATGTACATTAAATTTCAATGCTTGCATATTTTTTATTGGTATATGTCTATATATTTTTAAATATATATATATATATATATTCATGCTTGCATTTCGTAAAACAAACTAGATTCATGATTAATGAAGATAGTCATTTTATTTTTTGTAATTATACTTGTGCTTACTTGACCGTAATATTCTTTTACATGATTGCAATAAGTGAAAAATGGTTTAGTAATGCTTCATTAATAATGATATTTTCTTGATGCGAAAATTCTCCTTAAGTTGCTAATGTCATACATGATTTGGAGAATATTTCTTGAAATACTTGCTAACGAAAAATTTTATGGTAATTAAGAATGTAACACCTCCAATTTTTTATGTAAACTAAGAATAATTTATGAAATATGTGGAGTCTCAAGGACTTTGATGATATGATATATATGCTTGGTGTTTAAGAGAGTGCATATTGACACTTAGGCAAATTTGGAGGAAAAACATGATAAATCCCATAGTTTGAGGTTTTAATCTAAGTTTGATGTCATGATTGTGAATTTATATGTATGGGATTAAGTTAAGTGAATAATTTGAGGTGTAATATCAATCGAGAATAATATTGGAGTATTTTTTTTCAATGCTGGAAATTCCCACAAGGCCCAGCTACCTTGTTTTTTATTTTATTAAGATAGAAAAAAATTAAGTACAGTAGGGAGGGGGACTTAAACCGAACCTCCAGAGTTATAACTGCATGAGAAGAATTTATAAAAGTATCTAAAACAAAGTGTTTCATTTTATGTGCATATTTTTTAGTGCAATCATAAAATTGAAACCCTTCGTTGTTATATAAGTCCAAGAAGACTAGAGAAACAAAGTAACAAAAATAAATTAGGAGTACTACTCCTTTACATTTATTTAAAACGAACATAAGGTAAGTTTAATTTGTCTAATCTAATCATTCCTTGAAGTTGACCTTTAGCTTCTGTGATTACTTGCAGGTTCAGATGATTGTACTCTCGATTAGAGAGAAAATCTGCGGCTTGATTTCCTTCTCTATGAATGTGCGAAATCCTGTAACATAGGCTACTCATGCATTGTCGGATGGAGGCTATCAAATATTTGATCTGAGATAACCCCTTATGTCCCTCTTGAACCATTTGTACTACAACTTTTGCATCCATTTCTATCCACACTTTAGATATATTGTTTTCAATACATAAAAGCAAACCTCTTTGTAATGCCCGTAGTTCTGCTTGTAATGAGTTAAGAGGTCCTAAATTTTCAGAAAATCTGAAAATCATATTACCTATATTATCCCTAAGAATTCCTCCATAAGCTGCATTCTGAAGAGCATATTTGGAGCTCCCATCAACATTCAACATATATTCACCTCTCAATGGTCGATGCTAGTAGATAAGTTGTGGCAGATTTTATTTTTTCTGCTCAAACCGAAAACCCCACTGTAAAGCAATATTAAGATCACCTTGCCACTGCCAACAACACAATAAGTTACCCTAGAAGTGTTGACGTAACATTCTCGTAATCCTCCAAACAACTCTTTCAGAGTACATGCCGAGACCTCTATGCTTAGCATCATTTCTCTCCACCTAAAAGAACCAAAAAATCAGCAAAGGCAGTGAAACTCGAATATGGCCAGGTTTAGTGTAATCACCAGAATATAACCATGAATAAATAATATGCATAATGTATCGATACATGAAAGAGGGAAGGCAAAAATAAAAAAAGGTGCCAGGCCATTCACCCCATTTGTCAAGCCCAGCCCTAAAATATCTGACATCACGCCTACATACTTGAATTATCTTAGAAAAATAGATAAAACTCGGTATTGTACCTAGAGGTACAACTAAGTCGATTTATACCTCAAACTAGTTAAAATAGAGATTTTAAGGTGAAATTGAAAATTTACAGTCTAGGAATAACTTAAAATGATGATTCGGAGTTCAAGGGCTGATTTGGAGTCAAATTGAAATTTTTGAAATCTAGGGGTAAAATGGTAATTTTGCCACCCAAGGACGAAATGGAAATTTTTAGAAAATATTTTGATTAAATTTGCCCAAGATTGATCATTTGGAGTATAATATGAGGTTTAGCAGTGAAAAATTTTAATTCTCGATATTTTTATAGCATAGGGGTAAAACGGTAATTTTGTCACCTTGGGGGCAAAATGGTAATTTTCACCTCCCAACACTTGTCAAATTTCTGGATTTTACTCCTTTTTGGTGTGGATAAATATGACATAAAATGTGGTGGAGAATTAAAGTTTAAAAGATAAATATTTAAATTATGAACCAATGAAATCATGCCACGTGTCAAGCTTGATTACTTTAATATTTAACTTGAAAAATCAGCCCATAATTCCCCATTTTCACTCCCAATATTTGGCCAAGCAAGGGGAAAAGGAAAACAAAGGATGAACAAAACCCTAGGAGGAGAAATTCAAAGGGAAAGTGTGAAAATACAAGGAATCAAGCAAGATAAGGTGAAATTTCTTTATTTTTACTTGAGATCTACATTACCCATGCTTTATTTTCTCATTACCATTGCTAAAATCAAAGTTTGCAAATGGGTATCATGGCTGACCGCACATGAGGGAAGAGTTTTTGGTGCTTGAATCTAGTTAGATTTCTTGCTAGATTAGTGTTTTTGCTTAGTTAATGATGTGTAGTATGAAAACAAGTGAAGAAAATCACAATATCCTTGGTAACCATCATTGGCTAAATCTTCCATGTAGTGTGTGGATGGTGGATTGATGTTAATTCAAGTGAATTGGTTGAGAATTGAAGGTTTGTGGTGTAAAAATCAAATAGGAAAAATTTTAGTATTGATGCACCACCATGGTAGAATTTCCAAGAAACAATGTGATGGTGATTTTTGTAATATTTCATGACATTTATCTAGTGTTTGATGATTTGGAGTATTGAGGGAAAAATGGAATTAATTGGAGTTGAATTGGGTATATTGACCAATTAATCGGGTGAAAAAATCAATTGAGGCCAATACCGATTCAATTTAAGTACACAATGAAAATTTAGAGAAGATACTGTATTTAGATAGTCACCCGAGCATTTCATATTTCCTTTTACGCATCAGTATAGAGCCTGATTTGGTTTTATATCAATTTAGCACCAATTCAGTGAATTGTTTGCTGTGTATTATGGATAGGTGGTGAGCCATTTGGTACGGGTAAGAGATTGTACCCGAGAATCGAGAAAAGGAGTATTTCGAACTCCTAGTACTATGAGTAACCTTACTGTCATCTTAATTATCTAAAGTAAGTTTATATCCGATTTTGTGATTTTGTGGAAAAATGATTTTAAAGGGTGAATTGCTTTGTTTTATAAGCAAAGTGTGAATTTATAAAATAAAATGAATTTTATGAATTTTTTAGAAATTAAATGATGATTTTGGAAAATAGAGTAATTGGAGATTGTTTATTTGTTGTGTTATAAATTGTGTTTAAATTGAATGGCTTATAGCAATAAGTGAGCATGATTTGCTAAACTGGTTTGTGCTGAAATTATATGTACTGTGTATTCAGCCTTGAGAGGCTAGGTTGCAACAAATTACCATGTCATGCAGTTAAAATTTTATGAAAACGGTGGTAGATAAAATAATCCTTGCAATGGAAGGTTCTATAGGCCAGCTTATGAGAGGGGGCACAGAATCAGGTATATCTTACCTCGATCGAAGAGCCGTGTGGAAGGTATCTCCAGAGGTAAAGATTTAAGTGCACCTCACGCGGACCACCACATGAGAGTGAGACTCAACCAACGCTAAGGAATGGCTATGTTTTCATATGTAAAAATGTGTTCATGTGTATATGACACTTAACAGCCTTGGCGTTCTCGGTTAGATACCTCGGCCAAGGTATCCCCGAGAATAATTTTGGCAGAAGCCAGGATTTTAAGAGATTCATAAGCCATATTAATTATTCAAGTAAAATGATTCTATTTTACTCGATTGAAATGAGTTGAGATAAGATAAACTGTGATACGAATAACGAATTTGAATTTGTCTCCATTTACTCGACTTTAGATTATTTTTGATGATGTCTATTTACTCACTGGGATTTTATAATCTTACCACCCTCCTTTCCACCCATTTCAGGCTCAAGATAGTCAGTAGGCGGTCAATTTCGTCGAGCTATAACTTTGGAGCTTCATCTTAGAAAGCAAAGGTTACTGACTTATACCTTCTTGGTCATCTAGGGGCCCACATGTCATTGTAAATATAATTGCATACTCTGATTAGCCATAGTACATTATGTATGATTTTATTTTGCTTTTACGGTATAAAAATTATTTATGGATACTTCTATAAAAATTGTTTTAATAGAAATTAGAATATTTTATTTAATATTTTATTTTATTCTAAATGTTATAAATTTACTTTAAATGAAGGTTTAAGACATTTAAATTTATTTTTGGTTATGAAATACGTGTTTCTCACTTAAATACTACATTTTATCTATTTTCAAAAATTTTCGTGAAAAATGACGAAAATACTCTTGTGTAGTAGAAATTTCTTTTCGACCGTTTTCAAATTAAAAATAGTTTATATCCCTTTAAAACATGATTTTAGTAATTGTTGCTCACAGGGGAAGTGAGAATACTGATACGAAAGCCTTGCGAAGGTTCGATGGATATTCCGGGCGAAGAATGTCTATTGAGGCTTCGCGGTGGTTGTCACAGGCTCAAAGGGAGTACCAGGTCGTGACATCATTTCTTTCTCTCAACTCTTTCTCTCTTTTTCTCTCTCTAAAAACCTGAAACCCTAAGGCCCCAAACAAATTTTTGAAGTGATTTGAAGCTATTTGGAGGTTGGGAAGCCATTTTGGAGGTAAGATTTAATGTTTTTACTGATTATTTTTCAATTTAATCGATTAATAACTTCAAATCTAACTTTTTCCATATTTGGTATTTTTCCCTTTTTGGCTTGGATTAGGGAATTTAGAGCTAAGACTCGTGCAATTTGACTTTCAAGGTCTACGTTTAGCTCATTAATGAATGATTTGAGCTTAAATAGTTGGATTGCTAAGAGTTAGTTAATTGTGTGAAAAGCTGGCATTTTTCGAAAGTTGAAAATAATTAATCTTTTGATGTTCTAATGTGTTTAAAGGGGAAAATGGAATTAAATTAACTCATTGGCAAGCTAGACAACGATTAAGGCTAAAGATCGGAGCTTGGCTGGAAATGCCTCTTATTGTCACTGTGAGTGGGTTTAGCTTAATATGCATGTAATGCATGAAGCATGAAAGATACGCTACACTAGTATTAGAATGAAATAGGTATGCCTAGGCAAATGAACCTAGGCTAAAGAATGATATATGTGTATATGTATATATGTGAATTGTGTGTGATTACATTATGATGTGAGCCACATGGGTGGTATATGTTGTGTGTGCTTTGTCATGACCTGGAACTCCCATCGAGCCCATAACAACCACCGCGATGTCCCGACAGACATTCAATCCCCCGAATGCCCCTTGAGACCTCGCAAGGCTTTCGTATCAGTTTTTTATCTCCCTTGTGAGCAACCTTTAGTAAAATTAATTTTTTTTTTAAATTCTGAACCGTATTAAAAATGTAACACACGAACGGAAGACACATATTCCATAGTTAAAAATAAATCTAGAGGTCTAAAACATTTGTTTAAAGTAAAATTTCAACTATTTGAATAAAACAAAAATATTCGATAAAGTATTTTATTTGCTTAAAACACAATATTCACAAAGTCTTTCAAAAATCATTTTTGTAGCATAAAAATAAAATAAATTCATTCTTACAATAATAAAGATAACTAAAGTATAAAATTTTAGTTACAATGACACGCGGGCCCCCAATTCACCAAGGAGATGCAAGACTGTGAACTCTTACTTTCTAGGATGTAACTCCAAGATCGTCTCTCGACCAAATCAACTGTCTATAGACTATCTCGAGCCTAAAAAATGTATAGAAAAAAGGGATGAGATTATATAATCCCAGTGAATAAAAAGACACCATCCAAATAATCTAAAGTCGATAGGAGACAATTAAAATAATTCATCCCAGCATGAGTTTCACAACTCGAAAATTCATCCCAACCCATATAAATAATTAGATTTCATCCAATTACTCAACATGGCTTATGCACTTTTCGAAAACTTGGCCCTTGCAAAAAATCCATTCTCGGGGATACCCCGCGGAGGCATCTTACCGAGACCACCAAGGCTGTTTATTGTAACACATACACAAACATATTTCACCTCTAACAACACAGTCGTTCCTTGGCGTTGGCTGAGTCTCATTTTCACATGGTGGCTGACATGAAGTGCACTTGAATCCTACCTCGGGAGTTACCCTACACGCCTCTCCAATCGAGGTAAGCACAATAATTAGGAACCGTGCCTCTCTCATAGGCTGGTCCACGGAACCCCCGTCACTGCAGTGCCCACTTTATAATCCACCACCAATAAAATCATAATAGTATGACATGGCTCACATAACACATTCAAGGCAAATCAAAGCAGGTCACATATTCTTTAAATCATAAAAATAGCCAGTCATACCCACATTTATCATAAGCCATCCGATTTAAATCATCAATTTGCAACACAAACAGGAAGTCTCCAATTACTCTATTTCTCGAAATCACCATTTAATTTTTCAAAAAATTTATAAAATCATTTTACAAAATCACATTTTTCCATAAAACACAATAATTTTCCAATTAAACTATTTTTTTCATAAAATCACACAATTAAATAAAACTACTCTAGATAATTAAAATGATAGTAAGTTTACTTACTGTACTAGGAGTAAATATACTCCTATCCTCCGTCCTCGGGTGCAGTCTCTTACCCGAATCAATTGGCTCACTACCCATCCATAATCCATGACATAAAATTCAATAAATTGTGTCAATTTATCATAAATTATTTCAGGCTCTACATGCAATGGAAATAAGACGAAAATTTGTTCGAACAGTTGTTTAATCACGGTGTTCGACCAATTTGCCTACACCCGGCCTAATTTGCTAACACCCTCGATTTAACTCCGATTTGACCCATTTCAATTTCTAACCATCCAATCATATCCACATTACTCAATGATAGCGAACACGGGTTAATTTATCAGTCTTAGAGTACAAATTATGATTTTACCCTTATTAGGTAAAAATTCATTTTTTTTACACCAAAAATTCTCATTTAATTCCTAACTCCATAATTCATCAAATATTACCAAAATGCCCTAAAATCTCATAAATTTCTTCAATTTTCAGCAGTCAATTTCTCTCCAAAAATTCAGCTAAAAAAGGTGCACTAATACCGAAATTTTCCTATTTAATTTTTTTCTCCATAATTGATCAATTTCAAAACCATCTCATTTGAAATGGAATCATTTCATTTTCAACATATTCCTCATGAAATTTGGCTATTGAAGAACCATAGGAAAAATCAATTTTTTTCTAGTTGTTTTACTTACAAACATGCTAAACTAACCTAAATCACTAACATAATTCAAAATTAAATCATTCTAACATCTTTCTCTCTCTAAACCCATTTGACCAGCCCTTGATTCACCATGAAAACATGCATTTCAAGCATGAAAAAATAAGGAAAATCGCTTAGAAATAAAAGATCTCAAGCAAAAATGAAAAATCATACCTTTTTTCACTTATTTTCCTTGAATTTCCTTACTTTTTCTTTGAATTCTCTCACTCTAGGGTTTGTGTTCTTATTTTTCTCTCTTGCATGCTTAGGCTGAATATTTGGGGAAGATGGGCTGATTTTATGGCCTTTTAAAAGCTAAATAAAATAATATTATTTTATTAACACTTTTTAATATTTTATTTATTTATTTTTTTATTAGTCTTCCTTTCAATTTCTTTTTCCACCACAAATTTTCCTTCTCTTATCCATGACTAAAATGAAATTTTCAGACTTTTTCAAAGTCTTGGTGGAGTAATTTTTAAAAATTGCACTTTTACCCTCGTAAAAGTGAAAAATTACATTTTTACCTCAAAAATTGAAAAATTACCAAAATGCATATTTTTCACTCGTCATACTCATATCATACTCCAATAAATCAAATTTGATCCAATTCCTCTCGAAAATTCAATTTTTGTCCTCAGGTGGTAAAATTACGATTTTACCCCTATACTCCGAAAAGTATCAGAATTACATTATTTTCACTTTTCAACCTCAAATTACACTTCAATTGATCAATATTAATCAAATAGGGCCAAAATATTCTCTAAAAATTCTCATTTTATCCTCTAGTGGTAAAATTATCATTTTACCTTTGTGCTCCAAAAATATCAAAAAATTAAATTTATCACTACTAAACTTCATTTAATACTCCAATTAATCTTATTATACTTCAAATGATTAATCTTGGTCAAATGTGATCAAAATCTTTTATAGAAATCTCCATTTTGTCCTTAAATGGCAAAATGACCGTTTTGTCCCTAATCGATCAATTTTTTCGATTGACTCCAAATCAGACCTCGAGCTCCGAATCACTATTTTAAGTAATCCCTAGACTGTGAAATCCTCAATTTCACTTTAAATTCCTTATTTGAACTTGTTCGAGGTTTAATCGACTTAATGGTATCATTAGGGGCAATATCGTCTTTTAACGATTTTTTGAACTTCTCAAATATGCAAACATTTTATTGAGCATGTAAATGACATCGTAATTATTTTATAGAGCAGGGTTTAACATGCTTAAACTAAGACGTCTACAGACTATGATGAACTCCTATGAGCATATTACCCTAGGTGAATGATATGTTAAGATGAATTGATTGAATGATGCATTGGGACTTAAAGGTTTTTAAAATTTAACCGAGCTTAAAACGATTGAACCTCGACAAATGTGATCTGTGGTTTGAAGAGGAAAGATGTGAATGATATAGGCATGTGGCCTTGTTTATGGACTTGTGTCCCATTCAGAGAATGAATTACAAACGTTGATATGATTTGTGGTTGAGTGGATTTCTACCCCCTTTGACTATGTGTGTGCCTACAAGGATGGTGGTAAGTAAAACAATGGCATTAATCCCACTTGCAGTGTTTTAACACCATTCGTTGAGATTACTCCAAGTGATGTCAATGTCAGGAGTTTACTTCGATCAATGATTTGTTATCCGTCAACTACTTCAACGTTGTGCATGATCTGTTTCTCCACCAACAGCTTTACCCTGAGCGTGATCTGATTTTCCACTAGTTGACCACTATGCATGATATGACTGTGTCTAGGGGTGGACCACTCGTCAATTTGATTTGTATATGATAAGAGATAGCCATGGAGAGGCTTAGATAAATGTGATATGATTCTGATGTGATACTTTGGTGATTAAAGTGTGCCGTGGAGAATGATTTGAATAACTTTGATCTGCTTCGAAGGTAAGCCTAACGATATATGTGATGACCTTTGGAGACATTGAGGATAATGATATGCTCTGTATTTAAAGATGTTTGCTAGAACATCCAATTGCACGGTAGGTGCATATGTTTTTATATATATATATATACATGTATTTTATATAAACATATATGATTTTGTTTATATGCACCACTTACTGAGTATTATAGTACTCACCCATTTGTATACCATGTGTAGATAAATAGGCCACAGAGCTTTGTGATATAAGTCGTCCAGTGATAGATTGATTTTAGCATCCGGTAGGTTTTTAGTTTTGGTTACTCCGTTGGGTTAGTTAAAACCTTTTGTTATAGATAATGTGTGAAGGCACTAGGTGCCATGTTATATTGTGTGTAAGGGCTGTTATGTACGAACCCACCTTGATTGGCCAATGAATGGCCTTTTGACCATTTGTATAAACTATGTGCTAGGGATAATGTATTTATGTTTGAATTTATTATGAATTTTTTATTATTAAATCCCTTGGCTTACGTTATATGATTTTGGACTTTGAGGCTTGCTCGTGCGCCAATCACGGACTCCTTGGATTTGGGTCATTACAAAGAATGCTTAATGATATATCTTTTTAAATTTCTCCTTCAGTTGTTATTTTCATATATGAATTAAAAATTTTTTTGGAAATGCCTAATTGATATTGCTTGGTGATACTTGCTAAATAATGATTGAAAATAAATAATGAATACTTGATGATGATTAATTATTAATAATGTTCAATGCTAATTGAGAAAGATGTTTGATAACTAATGATACCTTAGACATGCCTAGGAACTACTTTACAAATATTTCTTGAAAATATGAGTATTTGATGCATATGTTGAAAATCTATTTAAATGCTCATACTTATCTACTTAAACATGAGTATTCTAGGCTCATGATTTCTCTCCTAACATTTGATCTCTTAACAATTGGTAACTCATTGGTTTCATGATTTCTCTAAGGAGGGGTAAAATTATGCATTTAAGTAATTAGTTTCCTTATCCCTTCTCCTTTTATCTCATGATTTCTTTCACTAACAATTGATATTGACCTTATGATTTCTTAAAGGGGAGTTAATCATTGACATATACGTCTGCATGAATTCTTTCAATCAAAATTGGTGTCATTAACACTTGGTATCTTCAACAACAAGTTGTGATAAGAATCCAACATTCGGTGTCTTTCACTATTGGTAATACCTTTTAAAAACCAAATAGATATTTTGCATACATTACTTCTCACTTATGCTTGAATGTTGAAATCAACAATTGATATCAAGTTTCATAGTTCATTCCAAATATTGATATCAAGCTTTAAGTTCATTTAATTCACATCTAGCTTTAAATTAGTGATAACTCTATTATGTAGAATTATTTTGACACATTTTGGGGGCTGAAGTAGTTAAATCTTCAAGATTTTAGGTTTGAATCATAACATTTTAGGTGTTTTTTTAGTTTTAAGTTTCATTACATGTTAAGTAGTTAATTTAAGTTATTTTAGTTAAATTTTTTGTTATTTTATTTTAAATTACTTTAAGAATAATGTTGGTAATTTCTCTTATTGCTTTTGTAGGAAGCTTAATGAAAAAGGCTCATTTGATGAAAATATGTGCAAGTATGGTGATGGCTTCATTCATATATGTTGTGGTATTTTGACCATATCTTTATCTACAAAACTTCAAATGAAGTGATTCTTCAACTACAAGATTTCTAAGAGGAAGGGCTATAACTTTTTTGTTTACCACTTCACCCAATTCGGATTGGATCATGGTCAAAATATTTGTCTAAGTTTGAGCACTGCGATAGTACACATAGACTGAAAATGATGCATTATTTGGAGCATATCTTTCAATCCAGAAGTCCAATTGACATGAATCTTAATCCATTGGAAAGTTAAGAGATAGGCTACAATTTTATGTTTTCCACTTTTCCAGTTCAAACCAGATCAGGGTTAAAATCACATTTGAAGTTGCTAAACTGTAGCAGCATTGGGAGAACAAGGTTGTAGCGCTAGTGAAAGGAAGCTCACTATACAATTTTCCCAAGAGCTCAACAGTGCAGCTTTGAAGAAGCAGCGCTACAGTGCTACTGTAAAAAAAACTAGCACCGCAGCACTAGGCGATTTTTCAAAAATAAAAATTTGATAGGATTTTGGAAATTAGGTTCCTTGGAGCCTATTTAAAGGACCTTTTTCAAAGGTTTTAAGAGGGAGGCAGCAAGCTACTATTCTGGAGATTTGGAGCTAAGAACAAAGCAAGAGAACAAGAGAATTTGAGAGAGAATGGAGATCATAAAGCTTTAATAATTAGTTTTTTTCTCTACTTTTGTGTTTCTTTTATTTTCTTTGACTTGGATTCATGGCTAAATTTTTTTAGATGTTGTTTTTATTAGTTATTATGAGCTAAATTATCTTTCTAGGATTGTGGTGGATTTCAACATGTAGTTTGAATATTAGTTTCTTTTTTATTTATCATGAATGGGTGTAGTTTTACTTATTCAAATTTGTTCTTAATGCTTTTGATTGCTTGGCCAACAATTAACTGATTTGTGAATCTACTTGAGACTCGACAGAGAGATTTTATATTGGACTTAGGTTTTAATAGTGTATGTTCATGTCACTTGGGTGATTTAATTCGCGATTCAGGTAGACATACGCCAATTGCCATACATAGCCACATTAGAACATTTGCTTAATGAACTTAATTTACTTGATTCCTATAGACATATAGTGAACTAATTAAGTTAGGTATTTGTACAAGTAACTTGACAAAGACTTGTCCATAGCTTTGGACTCTAGGTTAGTAAAACCACCTAAGAAAGATAAATAATAAGAAAAGCTAGTATCAGATGAAATGTTGAATGAACTCATAATCCTAGGTCTTTAATATACTGTTTTTCTCAACTTATTTAGTTTGTTAGTTAATTTTCTAATTTTATTTTAATTAATTTTCTGTAAATTTTGATTACTTAAATAAGATTGATTTGTTATAAGATTTTAGTACTTAATAAAAAATTAGGAACAAATCTCTGTAGGAACAATACTCTATTTCATCACTATATTACTTGTTTGATACATATACTTGCGTGTGCAAAATCGACAACAAGTTTTTTGCACAATTGCTGAGGATTGAGTTTTCTTTGTTATTTGCTAATATTAAAATTTTGCATATTAGTCTTAATTTAAGTTTATTTTTGTTTTGCAGTTGTGTTCAGCTGTTGTATAAGAAGAGCAAACAGCTTGGAGACGATCTCATGTGATCTAGAATTGAGAGAACATTCTGCAGACTTCGACGAGAAAATCAACAAGGTGTTGCTCCAATAAATACCATGGCTGATCAATAGGGTGGACAACAAATCCAAGAACGCGCAGTAGCTGACAATCATTGCTTAAGGGATTATGTTGTTCCTTTGGTACAAGGAATTCCATCGAGCATTTGAAGGCCAATTATTCAAGCAAACAATTTTGAAAACAAGCCAACTATCATCACCAAGATTCAAACATTGGTTCAATTTGGGGGTTTTCCAACTAATGATCCTAATGGCCATATATCAAACCTCTTAGAGATTTGTGACACGTTCAAGCATAATGGTGTCATAGATGATGCAATTCGGTTAAGGCTTTTTCCCTTCTCCTTAAGGGATAAAGTTAAGGCATGGCTAAATGCACTCCCTACTAGCTCCATAACATCATGCAATGATCTTGCTTAGAGATTTCTTGCCAAATTTTTCCCTTTAGCTAAGATAGCAAAAATGTGAAATGGCATCACATCAGTCATGCAACAAGATTCAAAATCATTGTATGAAGCCTAGGAAAGATACAAAGAATTGCTTAGGCATTGTCCCCATCATGGGCTCCCAAAATGGCTTCAAGTGCAAACTTTTTATAATGGTTTGAGTGGGCATGTTCAGACTACCATTGACACTTTTACAGGAGGAACTTTAATGACTAAATCGATTGATGAGGCATACAATTTGTTAGAAGAGATCACTACAAACAACCATTTGTGGCTAGCAAAGCGAGCAATGTATAAAAGAGTAGCTGGAATTCATGATGTATATGAATTTTCAGCATTATCCGCTCAGGTAGCAGCTTTAACTAAAACTTTTGAATCTTTTGGCACTAATAGTTTGCAAAGTCCTTTTGTAACTTGTGAGTTATATAGAGATAATCATGGAAGTCATCAGTGTCCAAGCTCAATAGAGACAGTGCAATTTGTGGGTAATAAACAGTAGAATAACCCCTACTCCAACACTTATAACCCAGGGTGGAAGAATCATGCCAATTTTTCTTGGGTTAATAATCAAGGTTTGTCCTCAACTCCAAGACCTAATGCACCTTCAGCATTTCACCAGCAAGCTAGCACACCTATTTAAAAAAAAAAATAGCTAGTTATGGAAGATCTGCTAAGGCAATACATGACACAGAATTATAACAATATACAAAGTCAAATAGCTCTCGTTCAAAGTCAAACAGCATCAATTCAAACCCTTGAGACTCAAGTTCATCAACTTGCCAATTTATTAAACAACTAACCTCAAGGAACATTGCCTAGTGATATAAAGGTGAATCCAAGGAAAGAAGGTAAGGAACAAGTTATGGCATTCATCTTGAGGAGCGGAAAAGAGGTTGAACATAGTGTGGGGCAAGCTAATTTTCAAGATGCACCTGTTAAGAATAAAACGGTAATTGAGATAGTTGATAAGCAAAGTCAAGAGAATGAAGCAAAAGTAACTTTACCACCACCACCATTTCCTCAACGCCTTCAAAAACAAAAGCTTGATAAGCACTACCAAAAAATTTTTAAGGTATTAAAAAAGCTTCACATCAACATTCCTTTTGTAGAAGCTTTAGAGCAAATTCCATCATTTGTGAAGTTTTTGAAGGACATATTAACGAAAGAAGAGGAAATTGGAGGACTTTGAGATAATTACACTCACTGAAGAATGTAGTGCAATAATCCAAAACAAGCTTCTACCAAAGCTTAAGGACCCAATGAGTTTTTCAATCCCTTACTCAATTGGTAATTTTAATTTTTCAAAAGCTTTGTGTGATTTAGGTGCTAGTGTCTCAATTATACCTTTGTCTGTTGCTAGGAGAATTGGACTAAGGGAGATTCAACCCACTACAATCACCTTGCAACTAGCTGACAGAACGATAAGGCACCCATGTGAGGTGATAGAGGATGTCTTACTTAAAGTTGGGAAAATGTTCATTCCAGTAAACTTCATAGTTTTTGAGATGGAAAAGGATCAAAAAGTTCCGATCATACCAAGACATCTATTCTTAGCCACTATAGGTGCACTAATAGATGTAAGGGAAGGCAAAAATAACTTTCAAAGTTGGAAATGAGGTAGTTGAATTTACTATTTTTAATGCAACTAAGAGTCCTTCAACCATAGCTTACTACTATAGAGTGGAGGTAGCTGATAAAGATCAAGGTAATCCTACTCCACCACCTACAAGTAAGCAAGCACCAATTCTTGAATTAGAGCCACCACCACCACCACAACTCAAAACTAAATAGTGTTATGATGAGCATGATCCACTACCTTCAGTTAATCTTGATTTTAATGTGGGACAACAAGTGTTACTGACTAAATCAATCAAGCTCCTTCCATGGAAACAAAAATCAAAGTGGTCAAGTCCTTACAAGGTCGTTAAGGTCTATTCGTGTGGTGTAATAAATATTTGTAGTTAAGCTACTAGAACATTCTGAGTAAATGGGCAACATCTCCAGCATTACTAGGGAGGTGAATTGGATCGCCAAATATCCTCAAGTACTTTTGTAGACAACAAAAATGAGGTATCATAGTCAAGCTAATGACTATAAAGAAGCGTTTCTTGGGAGGCAACCTAAGCTATATTTTTTTAAGTTTAGTTGTTGTTTTAGTTAGTTTTTGTTTTTCTATTTAAATAAGTAGTTCTAACCTCTTCCTAGCTTGTTTGTTGAGTTTACAAGTTTGGAAAGCATGAAAATAAAGAGGATGAAAATTAGAGCTTTCAATGCATTGTCACCATTAATAGGGGAGCTTCTTTTTCTCATTCTTTTTAGCTTTTCACATTGAAGACAATATGCAATTTAGGTTTTGGGGACGGTTTTATTGTTATTAGTTTTTTATGATAGTTTAGGTTAGTTTATTTTTGTTAAAAATTTTTTTATGCGTGTGCATTTGCATTTGAACTAGATTTAATTGTGCAAGTTTTGTTTAATTTACCTATCTAATGATGAGAACTCATTTATATTCCTATCTTGATTTTTTGAAATATGTGAATATTGTTTAAGTGCTATGTAATTTCTAATGCTAAGCTTTACTGTTAGGTTGAAATTTCTACACTTTGAGGATTATCTTTTGCTTAGATTTATTGTATATATTTAGAGAAGGTGTATGTGAATGTGAAATTTTTGAATTATGTATTAAGTTCTAGAATTTGTTTGATTCTCTCTCAAGGTGAAATCCTAGCCTATACTTAGTTAAGGAGATGATTTAGGCCATTTTTGGACCGAATGAGCCTTTTTTAGCCTTTCTTTACATAAATTAACTTTAGTTTCCCCCTTTAAGCCTAATGGCATCGTTTCTTTGTTTGAACACTTAATTTTTAACCTAGACCCGTATATTAATATTTCCAACAATTCTTACATCCCTCATTCCTACGTGCATAAGTCAATTAAGAATGTGTTATGAGCCACATAGTGAAAAAGGTAGTCCAGATGAAAAAAAAATGATGAAAAGTTTAAAAATATTATTGTATTCATCTCACTATCGAATAAAAAAAATAAGTTTTGGGTGTGAAATTGAGAAAACAAAAAAAGGAAAGAAAGAATGAAGTGTTGAACAAAAGAAAAAGGTTGACGGAAAAAGGTATATTAGATGAAGGAAAATAAAGCTCCGAATAGGTTTTGGATTGACTATGTGCTTCGGGTGATTTGAACTATACATTATCCCATATCCAACCTTAACCCTAGCCAGACATTACAAGCTAATTAAAGTCCTATTGATCTCTAACATAATGTTAGCCTACATTAGTGGAGAGAGATGAAAAGCAAACTTATCGAGTTAATTACTAATTTGAATTTTGCATGAATATAAACTTATCAGATTGTACAATGTTCTAGGTGAAAGATTACACACACACACACACACACATACTGAATTTCACTTAATGATGAGTTTGCATTTGGATTGAAACATGAACTTAAATAATATTTGTGTGTTGCTTAGAATTATGAATATGGATTAACTTTTGAGGATATTAAAGGTAATTAATGAAATGGTGCAATTGAATATTAGTTAAATGTTTTCACGATTGAGTTATTGCATGTTGTTTTATGTTTTGCTCAAGGACTAGCAAAATCTTAAGTTTGGGGGTGTGATAACTCTATTATATAGAGTTATTTTAACACATTTTAGGGGCTTAAGTAGTTAGATCTTTGAGATTTTAGGTTCAAATCGTAGCATTTTAGGTGTTTTTCTAGTTTAAGTTTGATTATATGTTGAGTAGTTAATTTAAGTTATTTTAGTTAAATTTTATGTTTTTTTGTTTTAAATTACTTTAATAGTAGTATTGGTAATTTCTCTTATTGCTTTTGTAGGAAGTTTAATGAAAAAGGTTTATTTGATGAAAATCTGTGCAAGTATGGTGATAGATTTATTCATATAAGTTGTGGTATTTTGACCATATCTCTATCTATAGAACTCCAAATGAAGTGATTCTTTTACCACTAGACTTCTAAAAGGAAGGGCTACAACATTTATGTTTACCACTTCACTCAGATTGGATAGGATCATGGTCAAAATGTTTATCTAAGTCGGAGCACTGCAGTAATATGCAAGGACTAAACATGATTCAATATTTGGAGCATATCTTTCAATCCAGAAATCCAATTGGCATGATTCTTAATCCATTGGAAATTTAAGATATAGGACTATAACTTTTATGTTTTCCACTTTTCTAGTTCAAACCAAATTAGGGTGAAAATTACATTTGAAGTTGATAGACCGTTGTAGCACTAGGAGAACAAGGCCGCAGCGTTGGTGAAAGGAAGCTCACCATAGAATTTTCTCGAAAGCTCAGCGCTGCAGTGCTAGATAAGTAATGCTGCAACACTACAATAGAAAAAAACTAGCACGGTGGCACCAAGAAATCAAGGCCGCGTCACTGGGCAATTTTCCAAAAAGAAAATTTTTGACTGGATTTTGGAAATTAGGTTACTTGGAGCCTATTTAAAGGCCCTTTTTCAAAGGTTTTAAAAGGGAGGCGGCAAGCAACTATTCTGGAATTTGGAGCCAAGAACAAAGCAAGAGAACAAGAGAATTTGAGAGAGAATGGAGATCATGAAGCTTCAATAATTAGTTTCTTTCCCTACTTTTGTGTTTCTTTTACTTTCTTTGACTTGGATTCATGGCTAAATTTCTTTGGATGTAGTTTTTGTTAGTTATTATGAGCTAAATTATCTTTCTAGGATTGTGGTGGATTTCAACATGTAGTTTGAATATTAGTTTTTTTTTTATTTATCATGAATGGGTGTAGTTTTGCTTATTCAAATCTATTCTTAATGTTTTTTATTACTAGGCCAACAATTAACCGATTTGTGAATCCGATTAAGACTCAACAGAGAGATTTTAGATTGGACTAAGGTTTGAATAGTATATGTTCACATTACTTAGGTGATTTGATTTGCGATTCGAGTAGACATACGTCAAATGCCATACATAGCCACATTAGGACACTTGCTTAATGAACTTAATTTAATTTATTCCTATAGACATATAATGAACTAATTAAGTTAGGTATTTGTACAGGCAACTCGATAGAGACTTGTCCATAACTTTGGATTCTAGGTTAGTAAAACCACCTAAGAAACATAAATAACAAGAAAAGCTGTTATTAGATTAAATGTTGAATGAACCCATAATCCTAGGTCTTTAATATACTATTTTTCTCAACTTATTTAGTTTGTTAGTTAATTTAAATTTATTCTAATTTTATTTTAATTAAGTTTTTACAAATTTCAATTACTTAAATAAGATTGATTTTTTATAAGATTTTTGTACTTAGTAAAAATTTAGGAACAAATCTCCATGGAAACGATACTCTACTTCATCACTATATTACTTGTTCGATACGTATACTTACGTGTGCAAAATCGACAACAATTAGTATCAAGCCTTATATTGTGTCTTTTCACTTTAGCTTTAAAATTGAATTAAGTCTTTCTTAAATGTGTTTTACAATTAACAAAATGATATGCTTAGTATGCTTAACGTCTGTTTAAAAAGAGAAGCCTTCACTAGTTTTTTGCTAATTGGTATAATGAGCTTTAAAATGATTTTATCTCTCACAATTGATTTTTTGCTTATTTGTTTTTACAAAAAAAGGAGTTTTTCCTTATATCTATCAATTAGTTTATTGAACCTTGTATTGATTTCTAACAATTGGTATGTCCCTTATTGTGCTTCTTATGGTTTGCAAATTGTAATGTTTATTATGCTTCTATCTTCCTTTTTGATATAACAAAAATGGGGATAGATATTGAGAAAATTTACATCTTCAAAAAGGAACATTTGACCTTGTAGCTTTAATCAAATTTTGAACCTCGCAACTATTGAGGGGGAATCTTTCAAATCCTTAAATATTTTATCATCTCTCATAGTCTTTATAAAAGCTTAACATTTCAAATCATAGTACTTCTTGATTAAACTTAGGGGGAGTATTTTTATGAACAAATTAGCTATAAAAATTTATTATAGTTTTGAAATGGAAAAAATGATCAAAATGACTTGAATGAGTTTTGCACTTAAATCATATATGTTAAAAACTCTCATGCTTTTACTTTTGAAATATCTAAGTACTTAACATAGTTTTAAAGACATTACCCTTTTAAACCTAGGGGTGTTTTGTCATCATTAAAAAAAAAGGAGAGATTATTTACTCCATATGTTTTTGATGATTACAAAGCATTTCTCATTCTTTTGAGTCTAACTATATTACTTGAGTGTTCGAGAGTAAAATTGTCGATTTACTATCTTACACCCCAAATATTCCAAGATAAGTGTCGAGTTCAAAGAAAGTGATTTACGAAAGTTAAAAGGCATTTTGTGAAGTTTAATCGACTAACATATCAGTTTAATCGATTAATCAAGTCTAAAAGAAAGGATTCAAAACTTTAAAGAAGACTTTATTCAATTAACATAAGGTTTAATCGATTAAAAAGGTACTAGAAGAAATATTGCAATAGAATTAATCAATTAACCGTAGGGTTTAATTGATTAAAATCCAAATATAAGGTATTCTAGAGCTTTGAAATGAAAATTCAAATTCAAGATGACCATTGAAGGATGACAATTGAAGAAATTTGAATTCAAGAGAACTTTATGTAACACCTTCGATTTTTTATATGAACTATGTAAGGTGAACCAAGCCAATTGATGAACTAAATTGAACCTTTGGTGTATATGTTTAAGAATTCAAGGAATGCCTATGTCCGTAAGGAAACGGTTAAGGAATGTATGAGTATGTAAAAGCTAAAATGATGTTGTGCATATGCTTGGCACATGAATGATATAATGCATATGTTTGGCATTAAGATGAGTATGATATGTAAACAAATTATGCCATGTTAATTAATATGTTATGTGACATAAGGCATGAATGAGAAATTGGTATGCATGATGGACTTGTGTTTTGATTTTAAGTGAATATGAATGATTAGAGGTTGTGGGGAAGATTTAGAATGAGATTAGACTTCAAAGGAAGCAACTTTATGAATTTGGACCTCAAAAGTCGATCCTAGTGCATGGAGGATTGAATCTGCGAAGTAAAGGGCTGGAAAGGAAAATGCACTTGCCTAAGATAGAGTATAAACCCCTTGTAGTTGATCCTAAGGTAGGAAGTGGGAGCAGGGGTAAACAATCTGGTCCAGAATCAAGTACCAAGCTCTCGTAGTCAATCCTAGGCTACCAAATTAATTAAATTTGAGCTTAAAAGCCCCAAAACCCAATTTTTCCCTATTTTCTCATGCCTCCACCATTTCCTCTTAACTTTCACACCCTTCAAACCTCCTTAATCCCAATGATAAATAATAGATTTTAAGAGTTAAAAGAAGGAGATTCTACCTCTTAAAAACTTAGTTGGTGATTTTCACTTTCTTTCTCTAAAACCAAACCCTAGCTTCCAAGAATGAATTTTTGAAGCACTTGAAGTTGTTTGGAGTAAATATGGAACTAGGGAATGCTTCTAGAGGTGAGATTGAGCACTTTGACCAATTGATTTTCAATTTAAAAGGTTGATAACTTAGATTCAAATTGATACAACTTTAGAGGAAAATTGACCTTTGGAGTTGACTGGATATTTGGGTAAATAATAGCATAACCCAATTTCTAAGGTATGGATTAGCTCATTGTTGTGGAATTATAGCTTATTTTTTAATATGTTAAAGATTTAGCTATTTTTAGAAAAGATGAAAATAATTTTAAAGTCAAGGTTTGGCTATGAAATGAAAAGTTATGGAATAAATATTAATGCCCATGTATTGTTGATGCTAGATGATCATAAGAATGAGAATGATGCTCAAGTACTAAATGTACGAATTAAAGCTAAGGCATAAGTGAGTTACAAGTACAAGTGTTGACAAAAAACCCTCGAATTGTCAAGGTGAGTGAGAAAACTTTTATGTATAGGAGCATAATAACGAGGGTGCATATATGTTTCAAAAGTGATAATGCATAATATATGCTATGTATGATCTATAAGCATGTCTAGAGGTAGAATTCTTATATTGGAAAATATGTGAGAATGATGTGATATGCTTAAAAAGATTATGCCTAGGCTAATGATGTTAATACAAGTGTGTATGTGATAAATATGTCTAGAAATATTATGTCTAGTCTAGTGAACATTATGAGAATTATGTGAATCACCTAGAAGGATTGTCCTAGGCTAAGTAATTAACGTGCCAATGATTATGTTCTTGAGATGAGAAATAAGGCATGATTACGAATAATTGAATATGTCATGATGACTAGTATGATGACTTATAATTGTGTTTGAGGAATATGTTCAATCCATGGATGGTTCCAAACAATGATATGATGTGAGATATGTATGTTCTGTCCATCAATCATTCCGGACAATGATATGATGTTGATTATGCATGTTTTGTCCATGGAGGAATTTCAGACGATGGATATTATGAGGTTGAGTGTGTACATATCCCTGTGACTATGTATGTTTCACCGACAGGGATGGTGGTTTTGTCTCGCCTGCTATGTGATGATGACTATATCCGTGCCTTAAGGATGGTGGTAAACAGGGGTAGTGGTTGAAATCCTGCTTGTGATTCCCGCCTATTGTGTACGATGACATCCATCGGGATATTACTCTAGATAATGATTATGATGCCACTTGTGGAGAATACTCTGAGTGATGTCGTCTGTTAGGATATTGCCTTGGATGAGGATTGTGATGCCGTCCATGGAGAGATTGCTTTAGACGATGACTACGTAGTGGCATGCCCTAGGTTTTGAAATGTGAAATATGTTATATGATGTCATGATATGATGATTAATGCAAAAGCTTGAGGTAAAAGTGTCACGACCCAATTCCCTGGCCATGACCGACGCAAAGACCCAATAAGCATAGCTCACTAAGCCCAAGCAAGCCTATTTTCATTTACTTTACTCCACGTATGATCGTGTGAGGCATCCACACGCAATGCACCCAGTGCACACAAAGCCAAATTCCAATGGCATTATAGATAATAATATACATGTACTATACCAGTCATGTATTTAGTAATTTACATTGCACACACATATTTACATTGTTTGAGTGTATTCACAATACAAAAGACCCATGTCTTCCAACAGAGACATTTACAATAAAAACAGGCAACTATTGAATGCCAAACACCTACCAGGAGACGAACTACGGTGATCCTGCAATCTAGGATTCTACAATCTCCTGATCTGAAAACATGAATTTTTGAAAACGGTGAGTACAATACTCAGTGAGTGAACAATGGGTGGAAACAAGCAATAATATCCAAGAAGGATTTTAAACCATGATGCACACATTTGGAACAAAACATTTTTGATCCAATTTATTATCAAACCCCTTCCCTCAACTCAAATTAATTTACAACGAATGAGTATTCAATTTCATACATATGCACACAGATGAATACAATATCCCACTATCTCACCAGCTCATGTGCAACCCCCACATCGCGCACATAGCTGGAGTTATCGTATGCATCCCCCCACATTGTGTACAAACAATATCACTCAATCTCACCAGCTCATGTGCAACCCCCACATCGCGCACATAGCTGGAGTTATTGTGTGCATCCCCCCAGATCGTGCACAAACAATATCACTCTCCATATCTCTATACCCATCATCACCGACATGTACTCCCCACATTGTACACATGTACAGTTATAATTATCACACAATATTATTGGTCAATACATATCACACATCAACACATATATATATAGCAGCATATTATAGAGCACATGAATTCATGCCTTTATGCATATCACAATTCACACATCAAAATATTTTTATCAAAGGCTTGTTTCCAAGCATGCATTTTTAGAAATTCGGATAAAATCATTCAGATTATCCATTTTGATACACGTATATTTCCCAAAATAATTTGAAATGCAAATTCACTCACAATGTCGAAAATCTGGATTCCTGGTGCACTCGGATTAATAGTCCTCATGCGCGATTCCTTTGCTTTTTTCAGACGTCTCACCACCTTGACACAGAATAAAATTAGAGAATTTACTATATTGCCCCTAAGCTAATATAAATTAATTTAAATTGCTAACGCATGATACGCAAATGCAAAAATGCGTCCGATTATCGCTTTAACGCGATATTGATTAAATTCGATCGCTCACCCGATTAATTGAAAATTATATCAAAATCATCTCCAAACTAATCCATTTCTCCTCTAATATCTTAATTCACTACACACATTTCTAATAACTAATTTTTAGCATTTAAACCCTTCAATTTCTTCGGATAAAATTTGGTCATTACGGTGCACTTACACCGTAATGCTTCCTAATCAATTTTTTTTTTCTAAATTCTTCATTTTTCCAATTCATTTCATTTTTCAAGCACAACCTATGATTTTCGGTCTTGCAAGATTCATGGGGATATCAAGTTTTTTTTTCTTACGGTTTTGCTTACTAACATACTAACCTATCTCTAAACACTAACATAGTCTAGAATCAAGCCAATCCAACAATCATTCCTCTTCCATACCCATTTTTCAGAATTGAATCCATCATGATATCTCAATATTCAACCATGGAAATCAAGAACAAAAGCATGGGTATTGTAGATCATAAGCAAAAGTGAAGAAATATTACCTTTTTCACTTAATTTTCCTTGAAAATCACACTTTTTCTTTGATTTTCACCTAGGTTTTCTTGTTTTTCTCCTTGTTCTTCTTTCCTTTCCCTTAAATCTGGTGTGTTCCAAATTTAGAGAGAGAAAATAGGTTGAAATGGCTGATTTTTAAGCTTTAATAATAAAATAAACTAGTTTGCCACATGGCATAATGCCATTGGCCCAATTTTTTAATTTTTTTGACTTTTTCTTCCAATTCTTTTTCACCACTTGATTAGTCAAAGTCAAGATATGATCAAAAGATGACCATGGCTGGAAAAATATGTTCTGGTGGTGAAAAATTACGGTTTTGCCGGTGAGATGGCAAAATTACGATTTTACCCCTATACTCCAAAATGTACCGGAATCACCTTTTTTCTACTTTTCAACCTCAAATAACACTAATATTGATCAATATTAATCAAATGGGGCAAAAATCTTTTCAAAAAAATTTCCGTTTAGTCCTTCAGTGGCAAAATTACCATTTTACCCTTGTGCTCCAAAAATACCGGGAATCAAAATTTTCACTGTTGAACTTCATTTTATACTCCAATAATCATAATTATATTTCATATAATTATTCTTGGTCCAATGTAATCAAATCTTGACTAAAAATCTCCATTTATTCATCAAATGGCAAAATGACCGTTTTATCCCTAATCGGTCAATTTTTCCGATTAACTCCAAACTGGACCTTGAACTCCGAATCACTATTCTAAGCCATTCTGTGGGTTTCAGAATTTTCAAATTCCTCTTAGAATTTCTATTTGAGCTAGTTCGAGGTTCGATTTAACTTAATTGTACCACTAAGTACAATACCGACTTTTAACAAATTCGACAGGGTCTCACAAAAAGTCATATGTAATTGATTTATGATTATGATATGTTGCATGCTTGAGAAGCTATGATTTAGTGTCGAGATGAGCGCTTTAAGGTATGTATGCTAAGCCATGTATGTAGACGACCATATAGTGGTCCAATTCATACGATAGATTGTATTGATAAATTGTTATGTTGGTAATAATGTTGAACGAATAAGGTAACGATAATTATACCACCTTAGTATGTTAATAGCTAGAGATACACAGCGTAGTACAATTGCCATGATATGACAGACTATGTTCGACAGGTGACGATTGACTTGTCTTATATGTATATATACTATGACGTGTGAGATGCATGCATAATTAAAATATATGTGTAGCAACTATCCCTATACATTTACAATTGTTTTATGCCCCAACTCACTGAGTATTAGTGTGACTCACCCATTTTAGTTATATTGTATAGATAAATAGGCATCAAGGATTGGATGACTTAGCATTGTCGACGTCAGACATGCAATTATGACAAGTGGTATGTTATCTGCTGACAATGAATCTCCACTACATCACAATTTGAGTCGTAATTATGTGCATTTCCGCTATGTATATAAACTATGTCATAAAGGAAATATGATGGCATGCAGTTGCCTTATGTTATATAATAGATGCTTAATGACTTGGAAAATTAGTTGATGTATGGCTATATGTATGTTATGTTTAAGTCCTAAACATTATTACTAGCCGAGGGGTTAATGTTGAACGCTAAAAGATTTAAGTTTAATGAAACGATGTTGGTTATGAGGCATTATGATTATATGTGTTATCAAGACTTAACTAGGAAAGCTTCCTCGAGTTTCGTAGGTTTGCATGCCAAGCTCATGTATTTCGGTCATGGACCCCGTATTTGGGTCATGACATTTTAACCGATCAAAGATCAGATTAATCGATCAAAGAGCAAACAGAAAGCTATTAATCAATTAAACCCAAGATAAATCAATTAACTTGAAGCACAATGAGATAGATAGAAAGGTTTTAATCAATTAAAATGTACTTTAATCGATTTAATAGTCCAGTTGACCAGATTCAAAAAATCGCTAAAGGACAAAGTAACAGGAAGATTCCTTCTAAATTGTCTCTAACAGCTAGAATTCATCCTCCAAGTATAAAAGAGGTTTCAAACGGTTATAAATGCAAGAAAGAACCATCCAAGAGCAAGATTAGAGCTAAAAAGTGTCCAAAAGTTCTCTTTTCAAGTAAGCTTCATTTTTATTTTTGTAAAAGAGCTTTGAACTTAACTTTTTAAACTTAGATCAACTAAGTGATCAATTGTACTTCATCTTCTTTACACTCTTTGTTTACTTAGAGTGTGAAAGACAGTGGAAAGGGTAGACTAAGCCTAGGAAAGCTTGGGGAATCTTGTAAAAGCTTTGAGCTTGGGTTAGAAGCTCATCTTGTAAAAAGTTTAATGGAAGCTATCAATTCTACTAGTTTAGTAAAATTGGGTGGCAAATACTTGATTGGAAGATCAAGGTGGTGAATGTAGGTCAAGGAAACTGAATCACTATAAATATTTGTATTTTATCCACTTCTCTTTGCCTTCTTTTAATTTGACTTTTTTTAGCCTTAACAAATTTTAAACCCACCTTTTCAAAATCCCTCAAAAGTTTTTCGACCTTAAAAATTTCCTTTAAAATTTTTAAAAGTGTTATTCACCCTTTCTAGCACTTCATAGGGACCAACACATTTTATATGGAAATACATATGATACTAACATCAAACTAATTTTAAAACATTTTTGTTAATAATTAATTTTTTATTATCTACTTTCAAAAAATATATATAATATTAATTGCCGAGAATATACTCCTATTCCTTTTTCTTTATTCATCTTTCTTTTTGAGATGTCCTTATATGAAGCCTTTGTTTTTAAGACATATATTATATTTATTTTTTCTATATTATAAATTTATTTACCATATTAAAAATATTAAATATCTATATTATAAAAATTTAAATTATAATATAAAATACATCAAAACTATAACTAATATATTAATATTGTAAAAATCAAATAGGGACATAACAGGAAGGGGATGGAAGGAGTAATAAATATTCTGTAGTGAGACTAGGCGATAAAATGGAGCGGGCCGTCAAATTTCACATAATATTTTAGGAATAAATTTTTATGGCCGTCCTTTTAGTTACGTGTTTGGTGTTTTTGTTTTTTCCTTTAATAAATAAAAGCACAAAAGTCAAATCTCAAAGCACGTGCTATTGGATAAAGACGTATCACTTAGAATTTTTCTTTTTTCTTTTAGAAAATTAGGAGCTTTTTTATGTCATAATGGAAGACCTTTGAACATCATGATCCAGGCCACACTCATTTTGTCACTTGGAAATTATATACATGTATATATTGTACGTAAGCCCAGAATCATTCACAATGTTATCCAGAAGACTTGAAAATTTTTCTTGGTAAAGACCTTAATTTTGAATTTCAACAGTTGGACTAAAGCTGAGGTCAAGAAATTTTTGTTGTAAATTCCGTGTAAAGTAATGTGAAAATGGAAAATGGTCAACATAAAAAAAAAATTTCCATTTATAAAAGGTTGAGATAGTCATATGCACGCGAATCTGAATTTTGTGTTTTGTGACCCACGTAGCTTTTCTCGACCTTATCAACTACTGGGATTTAACCTCATGACTTGACTTCTTGACAACCCTACAAAAAAGAAACGAATAAATTTTTCATTGAAAATACATTCATTTCTTGAATTGAATCCAAAAGCAAAAATGTTAACAACTCATCAAATTTACCATTTTTCAAGTACTTAATATAATGAAGCAACATGCTCAAATGCACAAGATTTTGCATTTTGTTTAAGATCCGTTTGTTTTATTGTAAATTATTTTTTAAAAGAAGTTTTTAAGATTTATACTTGTTTGGAAGATTGATAATCCATGATTTCTTAAAAAGTATCTTTATATTTAAAATTTTTAAATTTGAGTAGTAGTGGAAAATATTTTCCATAATATAATCCAAACAACAAAAAATGTTTTCGATAATTTATCCAAATTATATAAAATATTAAATTTTCATGTAAAATATTTTACACAGAAAAATTTTTCCCACACTGTTATTTTTCAGTTACCAAACAGATATAGCATATTGAATTATTAATATACCAAAGATCAAGTGAAACATTTACAAACTTGATTTGTGGAATTGAATATTTTTACTATATATATGTATAAACTAAATTAAATTTGCACTTTTTTCTAATTTGATGTGTAATTATTCTTTTAACAAATTAATCATTTGTTTCAACAACTTATTTGTATTCATAAAGTATGTATAAAGTTTCAATTCAATATACATATAACATGGATCAAAAATGCAATTTTTTTCAACATATATTGTATGGTTAAAATTTTATCATTATCAAATAAATAGTTAAACACTTTTAAAATAACTTAAATTTTAATATGCATGATCTGCATAAATAAAGTATGAATTTCAAAAAATTTTCTTAAAAACATATAAATCATAATGAAATAGTGTAAAACCTAATAAATTTTTACACCAATATTGTTGGATTACGCAAATTGCTCAAATTATGATCAAATGTTTTCCTAATATCTCATTTGAAAATGAAATCTTTTATTTTGTCCAAATTAAGATTACATTTTTTTGACATTTTGCACTTTTAGGATAAATTTCAACAATGTTAGCAGGGTGTCTATCGCACACATGGGTTTAGTCATGTGAAGTGGCCAAATAACAAGTCATGAGACTAACACGTGATTTGTTAACTCAAAAAAGAAAATCTCTCATTTTCTTTTTTTCTTAAAAAAAAGTCTCAAAATTATTTTTTTTAAATACTTAAAATCCATATCATTTTTTTATATAAAAAATCATAGAATATCAATTTTATAAAAAAATAAATTTTAAAGTAAATGCATTGAAGTTAATTTCACAATAAGAAATTAAGCATAAATAATAATAATAATAAGTTATTTAACTGTTTCTCTCTACTTTCTTCCTTTTTCCCACCAAATTAAAATCTCTCTTCTGCTCCACTCACGTTCTAAGTCTGTTACTGTCATCACATCGGTGCTGAGGTCACTGGCAAGCTGTCTCCCTTCTTCTCCTCTCTCCTCTATACTTCCTTTATCCTTTCAAACAACTCTCTTTAACTTTCTGTCGATTTCACCTCCACTTTCTCTCTCTAACAAACCCACAGGCCACAGTCTCCCTCTTGGATCTTTAAAAACCCAATTAAAACGAAGTCACATACATACAACCTAATTTAGCTTTTGTGTTTTTTCATTTTCCTTTTCTGATAAATTTTGGATATGGGTTTTTGGGGTTGCTTGAGATTGTGTTTGTGAGTTTCATTTCTGGATACTGTCAAAATTTGGATATGTGTTTGGTTTTTGAGGATTTCTCATATTCAACCCCCTGACTTTCATTCATGACCAGAAACCCTATCTTTTTTCCAAGGGATCTATGAGGTGGAGGTAAATCTCTTTAAATAAAGATAAATCTTTTACAGATGTAAGAGACATGATATTCTACTCCATTTATCTATTCTTTTATTGACGTGTGAAATGTAACATTAACGTTCTTGTTGCACTAGTTTTTTTTTATCATAAATTTTAATATTTAATACTATTTGTTATGAGTTCAAGTTTCTAACTCGAACGACATATTATTAGCTTGAAGTAACTTTTGTTTATAAATTCAAGACTCGTTTTATTTTTTATTAATGTAATATTCATAGCATAAAGCAGTCATCACAAGTGAAATAGTTTTTAGATAGGAACGAAAAAAACTACATTTTGTTGGGAGGTCAAAGATAGAAGAATAAAAATTAAAAATTTTTAAAAATTAATATGTTAAACTTAATCAATAATTAAAAAATTGATAATAAAAAATAATTATATATAACATGTAAATCAAGAAAAAAAACTTACAATAACCTAAAGTTGTGCTTAACAATGTAGTTTACATTTAAATTCATCAATTATTGATTATGTATCGAAATACATCTATTTTTTTAAGATTGAGCGTTAGACTTTGTGGCTCAAGTGTAGAATAGTTATTTGGACTATTTGCATCTTTTCTTTTAGAGAATTATCAATTATTTTTAATTTATCCATATTTTAATAAAACTTGAAAAAAAAATTAATACAGTCAATATTCAATATTTTTATTTTATTTTTATTTAAATTTATAATAATAAATATAAAACTATAATGTATAAAATATAAATAGTTAAATATGATATGTAGAATTAATAATTTCTTTTAATATAATCAGAATTATTTAAAAACTATTAAATCAAAATAAATTTTTTCAACTAAATATAAAAGGTAAAGCACATAAAAAAGATATAATCAAAATAGTTTTCTCTTATATAACCACAATTTATAAAAAAATGAGACACTGATAAAATTTTAAGCAACAATGTAATACTACAATTTATATTTAAGAATTACATAATAATTTATTAAAAGATTAAAATTATAAAAAATAAAATTCACATGATAAAAAAAACATAACAAATAAAAGATATAACTCACATATGACATAATAAAAAAATAATATGATTGAGAATTTGTAAAACTTTAGAGGGAAACTTAAAACATATTTGCAAATTGAATAGAAATGAAAATAAAAAAATAAATAATAATAATATTAAAAAAAATTTAAAGTTGAGTGAGATATGTAAAATTATTTTATTTTTTTATTTATATCAATTATTAATAAAATATTATTTTAAAGAAATTATTAAAAATTTATATTAAAATTTTAAATTTTTATATAATATTAAAAAGTTTAAAATTTTAAAATTTTGAAAGCCCCAGCTCCCATAACTAAAGGAAGATCCGGCCGTACTTTTGGTAGAAGAGAGAAATAAAGAAGAGTAAAAAGTACAAAGAAAAGTGAAAATTCTTTAACTTAAATATTTTTTAATTTGCGTTAGTGGATACATTTGCTTCCACGTGTTGCTCTCGAAATGAAAGATTTTATCCTAAAATAAAAACAGGGTCAAGGTTTGCTGTTAGCAACTATTAAAGCAATAACTCCGCAAGTGGAATGTGTTAAATTGTAAAGGTATTAATCAATTTTAAAAATTTAAAAAAAAAAACCCTTTGAACTGTGAGAATTAAAGAAGAGTTAAGTTGTGATTGAGGGATTTCTTTTGTTTGAAGAGTTGTTAGAATACAAGGCTCATGCCAACTGTCCAATTTATTTTTATGGTACACTTCAATGAGGTAGCGAGCATCGTAGCCTGTGGTAGTTATCCACACCAGATCTTTACTGCCAGTCGACTCGGATCAAGTCATCGAGCCGAGCCTGTTCGAGCCACGCCAACTCAGCCCTCATAGGCCACAATCGGTTCGCCGACGTCATCGTATGCCGAAGCGATGACGTCACAACATCTAACCAGGCTTTCGGTGAAGGCCACGTGGTAGAATTATTGATACACTGATAGCTCCAGCTTCTGCCTTTGGCTCCTTCTTTCACGCCTTAAATAAGCGCGTGTAAGCACGTTTTTCCTTTTTTTCTTTTTTTTTTTATTTCTAGGAACAACACCTATAAACAACCAAATGAAGGTTTAATTTTTAAAGTTTTCTGAAAATATGTTTAATTCTATTTCAAATTTCAGGTTTCATTTTTTTTATTAATTAAGTTTCTAGTGTTTGCAATTGTATGAAATTAAAATCCTAAACATTATGTTGTCCTAATTAAATGATCATTATAACGACAAAAACAATAGACTAAACACTATTATGTTACTATATTTTGCCGACTAAGTTAAATGGAATACCTTACCTTATGGCACTTTATTGAATGTTACATCTTCAACGCATTTTACAAAAATAAGTTGTTTTTGAGAGTTATCTATCCGCCTCCCCCTTGTTCTGCAATGAGTATTATCCATTAATTATGTCACGATCCGGAACCACCATCGAGTCCGTGACAATCGTCGCGATGTTTCGATATGCACTCATCCCTCGAGTACCATATCGAGACCTCGCAAGGCTCACGTACCAGTCTTTCCAACCCCCCTGTGAGTTTCTATTTATTAATTTCACACTTTAAAACATTTCGTCCAATTTTGGACCAAAACAGGAAAAAAGACAAAATTTACTACACAGGGGCGTTTCGGTCATTTTTCGTCAAAAATTTCGAAATTTAAAAAAAATGTTGCTTACGCGTAAAGATTTCATAAATTGAAGTCGGAATTGAAATCGGATATCTAAAACATGAAATTTGTGTAAAATTTCATTTAATAGAATAAAATAATAATATTTCATAAAATAAAATATTTTTTTATAAAATAATTTTTATATAGATATCCGGATATAATTTTTACAGCGTAAAAACAAAATATACTATTACATATAGTAATACAGATAACTGAAGTATAAAATTTAATTTACAATGCTAAGTGGGCCCAAAATAGAGAAATACAATCTACGAGATGAACTTGTGAGAGCTAAGGTCGTCACCACAAATGCACTTCGTGTCAAAATTTACTATCTACAAATGTCTGTGAGCCTGAAATGGGGAAATTGAGAGGGTGAGTTTTACAACCCAGTGAGTTGGATAACTATCATCCACGACATTTAAAGTCGAGTAGGTGGAGACAATATAACAAAAATGTCATATCAACAATTAATGCATACACCAAATTTAGTAAAATCATGCCAAATAATTTCATTTATTCAAACACAAGGCTTATGATTTATTTCGTAAAAACTAGGCTTTGACCAAATCTTATACTCGTGAACACTTGATCAGAGTGTTCTAACGAGTACGCCAAGGCTATTACAATTTATATCATAATTGAAAAATATAACCATTCTTTGGCGTTGGTCTAATTCACTCTCACGCTGGGTTAGACATGGAGTGAATTCTCTGTGTATCTCGGGAGTTATCCTACGCGCCTCTCTAACCGAGATTATATAATTCTTGAGTTTACCGTGCTCCTCCTAAAGGCAGTTCACGGAAACCCGCCACTGCAGCGACTCATCAACCCACCAATCGATAATAATTCATTTAACATGATTTGACAATTTTTATTTCTAAACAATTTATCAGAACAAAGCAGTCAATTCACATTTTCCAATACCATAAACAATTTAGCCAATCATGCCGTCATGCTTCTAAAATTTCATAAGTCATAATTTCAATTTTAGTACATAAACGTAATTTCATGCCAGTCTCCCCATACTCAATATTAAAAATCTGTTTTTCGATTTAAAAATTATTTATAAAATTCAATTTATTTTAAAAGCACACAATCATGTAAAACTACTTCAGATATTGAAAACGGTAGATTATCCACTCACCTCGTCACAGGAGTGCACGATACTCCTGTTTTAATTTTCACTATACCGAAATTTTCCCGCGTGTCCGTGAGCTCACCACCTATACACGATTCATGACACAAATTTTCATTATTTGTGTCCAACCAATATAATTTATTTCAGGCTCTACATACTTGAAAATTGGGTAAAAATGGTTCGGACAGTCGTTAAATCACGGTGTCCAACCGACTCACCTACACGCGTCTAAATTGGCTAAAATCTCCAATTTTAACTCCGATTGGACCCGTTTCAGTTTCTAATTGTTCGATTATATTCCAATTATCCAATGGTAGCAACTACGGGTCAATTTACCAGTCTGAGAATGCAAAATTATAATTTTACCCCTAGTGGGTAAAAATTTCAAATTTTATTTTGAAAATTCCTAATTAATTCCTACTTTACTATTCATCAAATTTACCTAAAATGCCATTCAACCATATCAATTTGCTGTATTTCCAGCAGCCAAAAAGTCTCCAAAAATTCGGCTAAATTGGTTTTCTAACATGAAAAAATGTGATTTCTTGAAATCTATCACTATAATTCACTATTACCTAACTAATAACACCTATTTAACCTAAAAATCACCATATTCAAGCATCAAATCTACCCAAAAATCCAGCCATCAAGGTGCAGCAATACCCATATTTTATTTGTGCATGAAAGTGGAAAAAGAAAGCTAAGGAAATGAAAATCACTAGGAAAAATCAAGAAATTCACCTTTTTCAAGCTTGTTTCCTTAATTTCTCTTAATTTCTCCTTCAAAATGAGCAAGGTTTCATGGCTTTTCTCCTTTCCCCTTTTGCTTTGCTTGGCCGGCCATACTGGGGTTCATTGGCTGAAAAATCAACCTATTTAAAGGCTTAATAAAATATATTATTTTAATGCCACATGTCACAATTTCATTGATTCATTTTTAAATTCTTATCTTTTTTACTTTCTTTCAGCCAAATTTCAGCCCTTATCCCCTGATTTTTCCAGGAGCTTCTAAAAAAAATCTCAATGATTTTTATAGTGTAATTTTGTGAAATTACACTTTTATCCCCGAAAAAATGTAAAATTACATTTTTACCCCAAAAATTTAAAAATTACCACAAGGCATATTTTTCAATCCTCAAACTCATACCACACTCCAATTTGTCAAATTTAATCTAAATTCTCTCGAAAAATTAAATTTGGCCTTTCGATGGTAAAATTACGATTTTACCCCTGCACTCTAAAAATCACAGAAATTTCTTCTTTTTCCACTTTTTAACCTCAAATAACACTTCAATTGATTAATATGATCAATCTCAATCAAATGGGATCAAAAAATCTTTTTCAAAAATTTCAAATTCGTCTTTTAATGGCAAAATTACTATTTTACCCTTGTGTCCTAAAAATATCAAAAATTGTACTTTTCACTGCTAAACTTCATTTTATACTCCAATAATCATATTTTATTTCATATAATTATTCTTGGTCATAAAAATCAAAATCTTTATTAAAAATTCTCATTTTGTCCTGAAATTGAAAAATGATCGTTTTGTCCCTAATCGGTCAATTTTCCTGATTAACCCCAAACTGAACCTCGAACTCCGAATCACTGTTTTAAATCACTCCATGGGTTTTAGTCTTCTCAAATTTATCCTCAATTCTCTGTTTAAACTGATTTGAGACTTATTTAACTTAACCATACTATTAGGGGAAATTCAATATACAAACATGCTGTCCAAAGCTTTTGAATGACATGTTACAGATAATCTAGGATCAGGTGTTACAAATTAAGTATTTTTTTGAATAAAATTAATTAATGTATAAATCACTCCTACCACCTTAATTATTTATACATCCAACAAATTATAATTTAACATGTAATTTAAAGACATTTCAATGATAAATCATCCATAAACTTAACATAGCAATTTTACTATATCTATAAAAAGTGTAGATCTATTGACTCTAATACGGCAGCCCATCTCGCTAACATAAAGAGTAATGTTTAAGAATTTTTCTCCTATATTGCGGGTGTTGGTTTTGAAATATTGCGTCACTGGCTTTGACATAGTTCGTGACATGTTGTTAAGTATTGCGTGACATTAGTCAATTACGTGACTCTTTATGTTGGCATGAGTGAGTGAATATCACGCATTGAGTGACTTAGTATTAGGTATTGCGAGACTGGTGCTGCTAGACATGAGTTATTCACCTGTTGTATTGAGCATGTTGTTCACTATTTTTCAGGGTTTGTGTGACTGGTTTTTTAGAATTGTACCTATTTGCCCAATACCATTGATTGACTTATTCTTATGGTTCAGCGAGACAAGGTATGTTCGTGACTGACTTGTTCAATATATCTCGTTTTGATGCTTTTGGTCACGAGTATTTGGGCATCGCGTGATTGATTTTTTTATATATAGTGTGACTTGTTTTTGTATATAGCGTGACATGTTGTAATGCGTGACTGACTTGTGAAATTTATCTCGTTTTGATGCTTTTGGTCACGAGTATTTGGCATTGCGTGACTGGTTTTTATATATGCGTGACTGGTTTTTATATATAGCGTGACCAAAAGTAATGCGTGACTGACTTATGCAATTTATCTCATTTTGATGCTTTTGGTCACGAGTATTTGGGCATCGCGTGACTTGTTTTTATATATAGCGTGATTGGTTTTTATATATAGCGTGACATGCGGTATTGCGTGACTGACTTGTGCAATGCACATCTTGTAACGAGGCTTACGTTAACTGGTTTTTAGGCATGGCATGAATGTGTATTATACATTGCAACACTTATTCTGTTAAATTTCATCCGTCGGCCAAATGTGACTTAGGCATTGCGTAAGTTATTTTTTTTTTTTTTTGCATTCTTGGGAACTTATGTTTAAAAAAAATTGACTGATTGTGACAATTATTTTTTGACAAATTTCAGCAGCGTGCCAAATGTGAAGGTTATGATTACATACGGTGGTCAGTGGGTCGATGACATTTACAAGGGTGGTGATACACGAGTTAGGGTTGTTGGGAGTGATTTGTCATTATCAGGCCTAGTGAAGCTGGTTGAAAAAGTTGTTGGGGTCGACGCATAGAAGAATGAAATTGATCTACATGCATCGCTGAGACATGCTGCAGGGGTTTCCCGTATAGTTATCAGGGATGATGAAGATGTAGCAAGTATTCTGCGAGATGAGAGGGCAGTTGCTGTGTTTGTGACAGTTAAGGCAGGAAAGGGAAACGATATTCGACATGAACATGGTATCCAACATAGTCATCGCCTACAACAGAATGGTAATTATTCTAACATACCACAGCATGCATTTCCTAACATACAACCATGGCAATCACGTTTGACGTATCGTCAAGAGTTTGAGCAGGCCGGGACACACCTGAGGTGTCTGCAAATGATGTCTGCACAATTCCGATCAGAATGTGCATCGAATGAATTTCATGGTACACTGCAACAAACAAATCTATCAAATGGAAATTCAGTTGGTCAATCGCCGTTCGTAAAGGACATTGTGATGGTTGTGAGCGATGTCGATGCATCTGATGAGATTGAAGATGATGTTGAAGAGGATGACACGGCGGATATGCATGATGACTTGCACGATGCATGTTTAGATGATGACGGGGGTGAGCACATTGACCTCCCTGCTTTCAATCGTGCAGATGGCAGCACAAGACATGCCACAACTGTTGTGTTAGAAGATGTGCAGTTCGAAGACCATGCCACAACTGTTGCGTTAGAAGGGGTTCAGTTCGAAGACCATGCCATAACTGTTGCGTTAGAGGATGTTGAGGGTGCCGAGCCTATTAACGACGACGGCATCGCCCAAAGGAACGGCATTCGTTCGCCAGTGGACAGTGATGAAGAGAGGGTAAATACAGGGGTATCTCGTCAATGGGTCATTCCCGTGGTAGATATGATATCCTTCCAAACAGTTACGACAGAAGAATCTGGAGCACACGTCGACCACTTATATCGCGGACAAGTGTTTCGATCGAAGTCCGATTTGAAACGTGTTTTGAGCATGTTGGCAATAAAAGAGCATTTTGAGGTAAGAGTTAAAAAGTCATGCCACGCTCGTTTTGAGGTGGGTTGTAAGGAGAAGGCATGCAAGTTTGCTTTGCATGCAACGAAGTTGCCTGAGAGAGATTACTGGCAAATTCGGAGGTTGCATAAGGTACACACGTGTACTGTTGATGTTTTGCAATGTGGATACTGAACTGCGAGCGCGAGGGTTATTGGTGAGCTTATCTCGACCAGGCTGCAAGGAAATTATGTTACCCCATTGAGACCTAAGGAAATAATGGAAGAGATGAATCGCACGTGGGGATTGCAATGCCTTTATGGAAAGGCATCGCAAGCGAAGCAGTATGCTGAAAATCTTGTGTTCGGTCCCCCGGAAGAGTCATTCCAACTCATCCCTTCATATTTCCACATGTTGGAACGTGAAAACCCCGGTACGCTCACAAGTGTCGCTACAGATCTGGAACACCGATTCAAATATTGCTTCTGGGCGTACGGGTCATGTATCTAGGGGTTTCGTTCTGTAATGCGGCCTGTACTTGCTATCGATGCCACACATCTAAAAGGTAGATTCAAGGGTATTTTGTTTGTTGCGGTTTGCAAAGATGCGAACGAGCAGATATATCCAATTACATTCGGCATTGGCGACGTCGAGGATGAAGAGTCTTGGTCGTGGTTTCTTAACCAATTGCGTCGTGCAATTGGTTGTCCCGAAAACCACATGTTAATTTTTGACTAGCATTTTGCGATTAAGAAGGCAGTTGAGAATGTGTACAACGACGCGTATCACGGTCTATGCAGTTACCACTTAGGGAAAAACATTAAAAACCTGTTCAAGCGCACCGATGTTAATATCATCTTCACATTGGCTGCAAACTACTATAGGCTGTTCGATTTTACCAGACACATGACTGAGCTGGAACAGATTTGCAAACCTGCTTATGACCGCCTGATGAGAATAGGACCTGATAGATGGGCACGTGCACGGTCACTGGCAAGGCGATACAAGCTGATGACATCCAACATTGCGGAGTGTATTAACTGCTGCCTCAGGCATACAAGGAAAATGCCAATAACCGTCTTGATCAAGTGCATCAGAGGCATGTTCCAACGTTGGTTCCATGACCGGCACAACGAGGCATTGAATATGACCAAGCCACTCAGCCCTTGGGCTACCGATCTGTTAAACAAACGGTTGAATGCAGCATGTCATTTCTCCATCCAACCAATCGATCTGGTGGAGTTCCAAGTTATAGGTGGGAATACGGACGCCGTCGTCAACCTATGCACGAAGACTTGTTCATGCGGTGAGTTCCAGAGTGATCTACTCCTCTGCACGCATGCAATGGCGGCAATAAGGTGTGAATAATCATGTTTTCTTTTCTTAGTTAGGGTATTGCTCATTGAATTTTTTACATGTTTACATTGTTTCCCAACTGAGATTTCATTGCCTTTGCAGTAAGTGCAATCGTTCACCCATTGAATTCTGCTCGCACTATTACACGACTAGCTCTTGGGTGGAGGCATATTCAGTTCCCATTCGCCCAGTTGGCCATCCCAATGAATGGGACGTCCCCCATGAGGTTAAAGAAATCGTCGTTCTGCCACCAACATGTCAAGGTCAAGCGGGGAGACTTAGGAGGAAAAGGATTCCATCGGCTGGGGAAGACATTTGCCGACATAGATGTTCATAATGCAAGAGCTATGGTCATAATAGACAAAATTACCGGACGCCGTTTACGGGTCCATCCACACCCGGGGAAACATCATATGCTCATCCTCCGGATGGACGACGACGACGACGGAAGGCATGTTTAATATGCAGACAACCCGGGCACACACGAAACACCTGTCCATTGCGGATAACAAACAGTGATAACATTACAGATGTCGTACCTAAAGATTGTGGAACTTCACACCTCAATTGTTAGGGTTTCGTTCGAACTGGTTCGAAATGGCCAGACATTTCCATTGAATAATGATATTTGAATTTGAGTTTGCCAGAGTCTGGAGGTGATAAGATGATACTGTCGGATCATCAAATGCCTTGTACTCCGTCATAATTGATGATAATTTCTGTCTCTTTGTAAGCAATCAAATTCTTATTTGAAATATACCAATTATACTCATAATTGATGATAATTTCTGTCTCTTTGTAAACAATCAAATTTTTATTTGAAATATACCAATAATACTCATAATTATAATTACATTTGAAATAGAGCATGCAGTCAGAAAAGCCATCATGATGGTGGTGCAAATTGAGAGCGAACTAGATCCTCCAACTGTTGTTGGCGCTGCAACAGCTCACGATTCTGCCCCTCCAACAATTCTAGTCGGGCATTCAACCTTGTGTTGATTGTTTCCATAAATGAAAGGAGACGAGCGAATGCTGGATCAACATCGACTGGCTCGTTCCTAACCCATGTGTTGTTCCTGAACTCAAAACCTAGCTGTTTAATACTGTGCTCATTGATGTGATCGAACAAAGCATGGTTTATTGGCGGATCACAACGGCTGTCGACATTGAAGTAGTATATTATCTCACTGATCAACATGCCGTAATGCAGGTTTCTGTTGAGACCGTCAATTGTCAAGAGCATGTCATCCATTATGAATTTAGCAAGGTCGATACGGCGGGACAATTTGATGTTATTTAAGAACCAGAGCCCCTCTGTTCTGATATTCACATATATCGCTTGGCGAGGACGGATAGTGTGAGCGATGATGAGATGCAACACTTGATCAAAGAAAGACATCCTTGTCCAATTAGGACTTTCACTCTGTCTTGAAGGAGGGCGGATAAATGCGGACACAAGGTTCCCACCGCCACTGACACGACACAGATCTGATTGCATCGAAGTCAGGTGAAAGACGCGTTCTATCAATTCGCGCGTAACAACGATACGTTGTCCCATGACGTGAGTGACAAACGAATTGTCATGGTGCACAGCCCTAGATGTTTCTGACTCAGCATATTTTTGTCTTGCATTGAAGTAAAAAATCCGGACCAAATTCTCGTAGTATGGCCTCTTCAGTTGTAAGTATCGTGTCTATCCTAAATTTTCAACGTTCGCAATGTATGGGAAATCGATTGACCTTAAGTAATCAAAGTCAATTATATGCCCGGGCATTACCTTTCTTTTGGCCCATTTGACGTTGAATTTCGCAGCGTGCGACGGATGGGTGAAATTTTGTATAAAGGAACTGACAGCCAATCCGGAAGATGTTTCCGCATCACCGGCGCCGCCTTCACCACTACTTGAAGTCACCTTTGTGCGTTTGCTTCTGTGAATCATCTTAGATATCTCCGAAGTTAGGATATTTGGAACTTGAAACAACAACTCTAATGCGGTTCCAATAACCGAACAACTCGATATCAACTAATAATATCAATTGACGATTCCATACTAACCACACACGCGATATTATACATTACTGACGCGATTAGGGATCAATTAGTCACGCAGCTCCATAACAACCACTAACGCAACTCCAGTTTTCCAATCACGCAATTCCCATGACAAGTGACGCGACCGCAGATCACTGACGCGATATGGATCAATTAGTCACTCAGCTCCATAACAACCACTAACGCAATTCCAATTTTCCAATCACGCGATTCCCATGACAAGTGACGCGATCGCAGATCATTGACGCGATATGGATCAACTAGTCACGCAGCTCCATAACAACCACTAACGCAATTCCAATTTTCCAGTCACGCGATTCCCATGACAAGTGACGCGACCGCAGATCACTGACGCGATATGGATCAACTAGTCACGCAGCTCCATAACAACCACTAACGCAATTCCAGTTTTCCAGTCACGTGATTCCCATGATAAGTGACGCGACCGCAGATCACTAACGCGATATGGATCAACTAGTCACGCAGCTCCATAACAACCACTAACGCAACTCTAGTTTTCCAGTCACGCGATTCCCATGACAAGTGACGCGACCGCAGATCACTGACGCGATATGGATCAACTAGTCACGCAGCTCCATAACAACCACTAACGCAACTCCAGTTTTCTAGTCACGCGATTCCCACAACAAGTTACGCCACTCCATATCAGATGTTCCCAATCAATATCAACTATTGACGCGATGCTAAATCTTAAAGGTTTACGCCATCCATATTTAGTAGTCACGACATCCGAGTCGATTACTTACCCGATTCCATAATAACTACTATTTCTCAAATACTAACGTGAATCAATATAAACTTGAGACTCGATTGTTAATGCGTTGAGTAACCCAGTTCAATATCAACTGGTTACAACCTTGTGTCACGCAATGCAATTCAACATGTCATATATGCTGTAAACTAAGGGGGGGTTGGCACATGCGGAGGCAATCACGATGCCATGTAAATACTGTAATAGACTAAGGCTAAGAGACTTTACGATGCGAATAAGAAACAAAGGAAAGAAGAAACAATGTTGTTCTTATTGCAGCCATATGCGTATAACAGCAATGAATACATAACTGTTCTTGTTGTTAATTGAAACAATAAAGAATACAAAGAATAATATGTAAATGATAGAACAAAGAATAATATGGACATGATACGGAACAATGTTATTTGCAGATTGAAAAAGAATAAACAAATAAAAAAATTTAACAATCCGAGGTGTTTGCAAAAATCTCTATGGCAAACTTATTTCGAATGCTTTCTATGGCGTTTGCCTTCAGCGGTGGAGGATCCGACTGGATGAACCACTCCAACAAGGCGATAATCTAATCCCCGCAGCTCACTGAATCTTTCTATACCGGGGTCTTTGCTCTTAATTTATACCTCATTGGCGTCAAAAGTCACGTTTGACGACGCGATCTGATAAAGTACCCCGACTGGTGGCATATAATGGGAAACAATGATGTTAGTGGACTCATCTGCTTATCACACAAGCCAGACTTATGTGCGTCGTCCCGACCGTACGATGTGTCCACTAACATCATAGACCAACGTCGCAAGTTGATGTGCACTACCACCCAATGTCCGTCAAAATAGCACGGTGCGAGAATTGAGTTAACCTTATCCCAGGCCAAACCCCATGGAGGACTGAAACCCCTTGCATAGTCCAACAGATGGCCTGAAATTACCACTTCACTCGGGTTGAATGCCTTATCGTTGGGGGAAGGCTCCATTTCTTTGCTCAGCCTGAGCAAAATAAGCTGGCAATTACGTTACGCACAATAGTTAAATAAATAAAACTAACTAATACACAGACCTTACATTTGAATAATTACAACTCACTAAAATATGATATACGTACATAGAATGTGGTGTCAACGAGCATATTCTGCTCTTGTAGTGTTGTGGATGGTGCTCGCGCGCCCGCTTACACAACACACTGATGCATGCATCAATGTGTTGGGTGTCCATCAACTCTGTCAGCGTCTCCAATCGTCAAAAAAAATCAGGGCCCTCCTGTCCTTCGATGCCCAGAATGTTAACCCTGCATATTTTTTTCATAATAACACTAATGTCAAAAGACTATGAAATGAATACACTAGAACCATAAAGACAGAAGGCTTGATCGTTTACCTGGCTTGATCGTTTTTCATGAAGGCCTTATATTTGGCCTTCAATTCGTCCTTCGATTTACGCTGGATCAACAATGGGTTAACGTACGGGCTTCGAAGGTATTTGCTGGCTAAGGTCACACGTGCATATTCGGGCTCAGGTTGAGGTGGAGCTTCGGTAAATACAGGTGTGATCTCACCTTGCCATACCACTAATTCTGTGGCCTCTGGTTGAGTTGGGACAGGAGCAGGAGCTTGACGCGGGGAAGTTGTGGCTCCACTAATTGCACGAGAAGGTATGTCATGAGGAAGCTGGGCTGCCTCTGCTGGGGATGGGATAGCCACAAGCTGATGTTCGATTAGGCCAGCAGGAGGTGACATTCGAGCCGATGCAATTGACTGATTTATCGTACCCGCATCCTCGACATCAACCTCAATCCCACTGCCATCTTTCTCGCGCGCACCACCATCTTCACCCATAAATTGAGCCTGAACGATTCAAAAAATCAAACACATTAGAACACTGTATACATCATACATGTTATAACCCATACTGAGAAAAACATAAACGTGCATACCTCAAAATGGTCGATCAGCCGACCAACAATCCGATCCTCCGCCCCTTGCATTGACTTCTCGATATGCTGATGCAGTGGCTGGATCTCCAACTGCATTGCCTGTTGGATCTCCAACTGTATTGCCTGCATCTGCATATGCATATCAGTCTTCAAGGACTGTAGGTCTTTCTTCCACTGTGTCCGCATCCGTTGCAGCTCTCACTTAATGCTCATAGTCTTTTGCGGACGTAGCGGTGGGTTGCGCACCTCAACAGATGGGGAAGCAACAGAAGCAGGAAGAGGTGCAGCATGATGGGTAGCATGAAGACACGGAGGAGGAGAATCAGGGGCCTCAGCAGCACCGAAATGGGGAGAGACCTCATCGCCCACGCGGCGTCTCCGCTTAACGCCTCGTGCTGCCTTACTTTTATCTTTACAGTCCATTATCCTCCTCCTTTGCTGGGGACCGAATTCTAGCCGACCTTCCAACTTCCATAATGGAACATATTACTGCTCCTCGGAGATGTTGACCTCAATGTCGGCCCAGTACGCGGTCAACATCTCTTCTGCAGTTGCCTCCAATGTCCTCAGCGTGCACAACTGCACCAAAACATGAATTACCATTAGGTATAACCCTCGCTAGCCTATGTCAATCAAAATTAAATTTTATTAAATACAAAAATATGGTTTATTTACTCACCTTCCCTTCTTCCTTTAGATTTGCAATGCTGGCGTGGAAGCCTACAGGCCTTTCGTCACATTGCCATTTTAGCATTCTTGGCCAAACCTGTCCCGACTGGCGCTGCCTTCCAAATAGGCTTCGGATTACAAGAATTGCTTCCAACGTCCAAAACTGCACATCAAACGTAAAACATTATTTACTCACCTCCTAAATTCTTATGCGAAAAGATTTAACCTCATTAAATCTTATGTGACAAGAATAATGATAAACAGTGTATGGCACACTACCTGAAACGCCCAAATAAATCCGTAGATGTGGTAGCGACTTTTCTTCGCTACTCCTGCAGTAGGAGGTTCGAAGCCCCTCGTCATGTAATCTACGGTCAGACTCCAAACATAAGTGCCCCATGGGAATGCGTTCCACTCCTCGATGTTCTCCACAAGCGACAGCAACCATGGAACCATTGATCGTCTGTAGTCTTGACCGAATAAAACATTTTGGGCAATCAAGACGAGGGCCATCTTCATCGCATCTCCCTCCTGCTGAAACTGGCCTCCCTTGAATGTATCTAAAACTTTTTGAATCTTCACCTCGTTCCCCTCTCCCCAGTAACGCAGGTGAATTCCTCCAGGGACGGCCTCGTATCGATTGACAATAAGGCCCGGTATGGCACCAAACTTAAGCCTTGTCACGAGGCAGAACTCTCTTTTTGAGAATCGGGCCTTTGTTCTCCCTATGGCGAACCATAGCTCACCCTCGATGGCGGCCGGTTCATTTATTCTGTGCAGCATTAGGTTGTGCACGAGACTGGCGCAGAATAAATTCTTATCAGCTTTGACGTCCATCATGTGCCCAAAGCATGTTCCCTTCAACCTTTCCAATTCGTTCACTTTGGACATCATCTCCCGTATCATATGTAGCTGCGGCCAATTGCAGTGGATGTTAATGCCCGCGTTGAACCCCCACTGCTGCCTCGGCACACAAAGCATAGATTCTACATTATCATGCTCTGTTCCTGTGCTGGCCATCTGCAACATACAACAGATCACCTTCCATTTAGTCATGTTAATACCATCATTGTAGATTAATATAAAAACAATAGGCATTTCTCAGAAATAGCCCTCCTCATAAGTTAACTCATAAAATAACCCTCTCCATACTTTTAACTGTTTTTAGACAGCCCTGGACCAGCATAATTAATGCAAGTGCCGTTCATGGATTGTTAAGCAAATCAACATATACAAATTAAAGCATTACAGTTGATCCATAATAATACATAACGGTTCCAATTTCTTTCATGCAGTGCCATACAGATAAATTTCATGCAGTTATGACACTTGTGCCATTCAATATAAAACAAGTCACGCAATGACTTTTAATTAGTCACGCAATTACGAACATTAATCACGCAACCATCTATACACAAGTGACGCACCGATATAAACCCATCGACCATTCGCGCAATGTAAACCTTATTACAATCACGCACACCCTGACCCCATGCCATCTACTCGTGCTGTCACGCACTGACCTATCAGTATGTCACGCAAAGCTAAAGCCTAATGCAATCACGCAAACCCTGACCCCATGCCATCCACTCGTGCTGTCACATAATGACCTATCAATATGTCACGCAATGTTAAACCCTAATGCAATCACGCACACCCTTAGTGACCCCATGCCAAAATCCAGTCACGCAAAACGGGTACATAAGCCATCAGTCACCCTAAATGCCAATTCCTACCAAAGTGTCTGGACGTATACATATGAACCAGTCACGCGACGCCGGTCACCTTTCGACCCCATCAACACCAACAATACCACATTCACCTCGCTATTCAACCATTTCAAACGACAACCAATATCAATATGAACAACCAATATGTATAGGTTTATGCTCAAAAACCAAAACCCTCAACATGAAGAATAACCATTTCGTCACACGGTTCAAAATTTTAAAAACAATAAAATACTTTCCTTAACTAAAATAAAATAAATATTATACCTTTCTCCTGGTACTGTCAACTTCCTCTCACTGCTGAGTATGTGAAGCACCTTTATGCTGATAACAACCACTCTAAAATGGTCCCACTGGGAAAATGCTCCGAACTTTGATTGCCGACTAAGTATCGACAAAATTGCTTTGGAGGAGATGTACGGTCTGTCTCTGAGAACTGAGTGGTGGACCACATATAAACAGACTTTACCCGTTGCAACGTTTCGGGTTGAGGCGCGGACCTAAAAGGATGTGTTGGTTTCATTAAGGACATTTTCGTCCAAAGGTGACTTCTTGTGTCTAAAAATACTTAAAATTATGGAGAAGTCCATTCTCAGAAACGTCTTATGGATTCCGTCTATAAAAAAAAAGTCGTCTAAAATTTGTTGATAAATTTAAGGATGATATCTATCAATTTTTAAGTAAGTCAATGTAAGTACTATTTATGAATAAATATTTTTTTTTTTGAAGAAAGATGAATTTCACTAATCATCATGAGACAATACATTTAGAGAATAACCAACATAACAATATAAAACCTCTCCACCCCTTAAATTTTGTTATGATCCTAATACATGATTTTTGAACCGTATTAAAAAACCTTTTCAAGAAAAAACTTAATGAAAAAAAAAATAAAGATTAAGAAAAAAATACTCTAAAAACATGTATACTTATAAAACTCAAAACTCTATATACAATGCTCACTTTTCGCTTTATGTAACTCGTGTCAATCTTATCTTAAGAAACTAAATAAATTATTATGTTCCCGTCAGATAAGATAAATAATAATACACTAATAATACAAATTAAAAATTTATAGCATTAACCCCTCATTTGTTCTCAATCTCATCCACTAGTAAAAAGCATACACACCATAGTATAGCATTTTAAATGTGCCCAAGAAACTCATCCCTTGGGAGCTAGCACGAGAAAAACGTGAGGAAAAAACAAAGGGAGATATTTAAAATAAACAATTGATACATAAGTGATTGGAACAGGGATATGGACCCAAAAAGAAAAGTAATGCTTGTGTTTAGCCCCGAAACTGAAGTAGTGAGCAGTTAAGGGGCAGGGTTTTGTAGTCTGAGTGTTTGCTTAAGAGAAAGAAAAATGATACAGCGGGCAGACAGAAAGAAATTGAGACACTGACAAATTATTTATTTTCCGGAAACGAAAATGTGGTTGAAACGCGCTTTAAGTAGCGTCTGGATTAGTTCATTGATATGCCTTCATTTGTTGTTTGTATCCAGTGGTTACATCCGAACGTCCCCAACTTTCTTTTTTTCCTCTCTTCTCCTCCATTTTTATTTTTCCTCTCTTTTCTGATCTTCTTTTTCCGGGAAACTTCTTCTTTTCCCTCAAACTCCCCCTTCTTAACAATCGTTTCCACGGAAAATCAGTAGCCTGTTCCAGGTGTAGAGTTTCTAAGCCTGGAATGGATAATTCGTTAGGCAGTTTGCAGCACAGCAAAGCAGCCAAAAAGGCCAAATCCAAGAAGAAGAGGAACAATAATAAGCCTATCAAAGTAGTGTACATAGCCAACCCCATGAAGGTGAAGACCAGTGCCTCAAAATTCAGGGCCTTAGTGCAAGAACTCACTGGCCAAGATGCCGAATTGCCCGACCCAACCAAGTTCACCGACGCGGACGACGACGACGTAGGCAGCAATCAGACGGTCCCGGATGCCGTTAAAAACAGTACTGACGATCATACGCAAGAGGTCCCTACAGTAGTGGACCAAGCTGTTCATCATCATGAGCAGCCGACCAGGCCTCATCACGATGTCCCTTTTGAGACCTTTGACGAGGTTTTTACACCCCAGATGCTTAGAGAATTTGACAGGGTTCTTGCCTCCGAGCCCTTTCTTATGAATAATCCTGATGCGCTAAGGAGCCTTTGATGAAATGTAAATAGAGTAAGCTTTCTTAGGCCTTGTCTACAGCTGCTCTTTGGGTGTTTACATACGTACGTACGTTAATGTCTTGTACAATTTATGTAATGTCTGAAATTATATATATGATGATGGTTTTCTTAATTGAATGAATCTGACGATATTATTCGTAGCGTTGCAAGAAATATAAATATATATATATATATGTAAGTATATATTATATCTCAATGGATATTGTTGCAATTTGCTTGCGATTGCTTTTCCTTGTCACTTCATATGGCTTAGGGCCTGTTTGGAAGGACTCAAAATTATAGTCTTAAAAGAGATTTTGAGTGATTCCTGCCAGACATATGGAAAGATAAAGAATATTGAAGCTGAAGATATATAGTAATTACACGAAGTGCAGGAACCGAGTGTGAGAGTCTGGGACCCAGCACATTCAATCTCTACAGGTACAGATAGGCCCCGGCCCCATGAAAGCAAAAACTTAAAATAAACCCTCTCTGAATATATGGGCTGCTTAGAAAACCTAACCCTTTGCAGACCAAACGCCTTCTTATTGGAGTGATGTTAAAAGCATGTCATAGTAAGAGCTGCTGGGGATTTGTGAAAAGACTGGTTTAGGAGGCTAATAGCAAAATCAGTGGTTCAAGTTGATTATTCAGGTCCCAAGAAGGAAGATTTGTAGGGAAGCTCATCAAAGGTGAGCCAAATTTGGTATTCCGTAGAGGTTGGAAAAGAGGAATGCCTCACTTCTTTTCATAACCTTAGCTTACTTTCGTTACATATACTCTAGAACAAATTAATTATATATAATAATATGCTGTCATATATTTTCTGTACATTCATATTTATATTTATATCCTCGTCATGACATGTTGTGGTTGTGGTATATATATATATATATATATACATATATATATCAATTAATTACCAAGCTGGATTTTTGGTGCATGCCCAGCAAATAACTTCAAGTATATATGGTTATCTAGTATATAGTATAACTTTCATAATTGTAATGCATGTTAGAAAGGCAGGAAAGCTTTTTCAAATTCATTACATTTTATCCTTTGTTACACTTTCTAGGGTTCGTTTTCTTTAGCTTTTGGCTTGTTATGAGGAGCAAATGTCTTGCTCATCCTCAATTTTGTAGTCCTATGAAAAGAAGTTTTACTCTCCAGGGAGGATGACTATACAGTAAGCCTACTAGCTAGTGCGTACACGTTTCTTCTCTATACTGCAAAAGTTTGTACATTTATATTTATAAAATATATTATCCCACTTTGATATTCTTTTATATTTTAAAAGGGGCCGGAATGAATACTGTGGGCTGGCTGGCTTGCAAAAGAGAGACGACAGAAAGGTGCCTGCATATTTATCAAATAGTTTTTTTTTTTAATAATTAAGAGAGAGAGGATTCAAATCTTGTTATTTAGACAGGATAATGCACCAATCAATAAATCAAATGTTTGAGTGTGCATATTTATCAAATAGTTGCCATTATCTTAGTTCATGTCAGTGAACATATCAGCAGGGATGATTTTTGCCATCTACTACAATAGTTTTGCCAAACTGATACCATTCATCCCATATTCTTGAAAATACTATTTAGAGTTGATGGCAATCTCTAAAAATTATCAAGACAAATACGTACAGCTATGCAGACAAACACACATAAACTCTAGAAGTCACTTTAACTTTTAACACCTTAATTTCCTGCTTGGATGCTATTACCTAGCTTGATGGAATATATCATATATGATTATATATATAACACTACTTAGATTGAAAAAAAAAAAAAACCTTCTCTCTAAAAATAAAAGAACGAAAAAGAAACGAAGAACACAGCTTCATACTTAGTTTTGTCATAATTAAAGAATCGTTCATTCTTTCAATTAGTTTGTGTTGTGGAAAGGGTATACCATTCTTGACCTGTTAGTCAGCCAAGGTCAAGTTGCTCCATGAGGGTATTCATTAAAAGGCAAGTGGAAAAAAAGTTGTCAAACATGGACGGGTGGATGGATAGTGGCTACTTGAAACCTAATAACCACAACTTCCGCAATATTCCAGCCGCCTTTTGGGATAAAGGTATTTTGGCTATACCCAGTTTGAAATGAATATTGTTTTAAAGAATATCCAGTTTGGTGTTTACTTTCTTCTTCTTCGTCTTTTTCTTTTTCTTATTTTCTTTTATTTTTTTATTCTTTTTCCTCAACTATAATGGTTACATTTTTGTAATATTATAATTTTTCATGTCATGACATGCCTTGTGTACACATAGTTAATTAGACGTACAGAAACTCTGATTACCTTACATATACATGTCAGAAATTATTCCAAAATCTATAATGTGTTTTTGTTTTGGTTAAAGAGCATTATCATATTATGAACTCAACATTCTTCTCTACAAAAGAAAATATTTGGCTGTTCTTCTTTTCATTCTCTCTGATTGGGAAAGGAAGAGGCAGAAATACACCATGATAGTTAATATATACATACATACACCGGATCATCTCCAACCCTTATACTATTCCATCGCCTCGCACAAAAAAAAAGTGATTTTTTGAATTAACTAATAATTTTGTAATCATATTAAACATTTGGCTCAATAATAAATGAAATGTATTTTTTTAATTTAAAAGGTGGGATTTGAATCCTTCCTTATCCAAAATTTATTCTTGATAAAATGAAAAATAGCTGCATGGTGTATCAATTACTACCGGCATTGTATGGAGCTCCAATGTGCTGTTTTTATGTTCTTTAACTTCTGATAGTAAAGTTAAGAGTGAAGGCTATAACTTGAATTCGCTTTTAGGTTAGGGCATATAATGGAGGTGGGATCCCATCCATCAGACAACAGATTACTTAGTCGGATGGCTCAAGGCCACTCGCTGGGATGCAAGTTGCCATTTGACTAGGCTTCTTTTATTTTCCTATATGTATTTTAATATCCTTTTAATTAGGATGGGCCGAATAGCTCTAGGAATGGCAAACTAATTAGAAAGCCTTAATGCATGTATCTTTGGCAAAGAGAAATTGTTTTATCTAATGTTAATGTACATTATAGGAAAAGTGGGTGCATCAACCAGTCATTTATTGCATTCAAAAGACTTTCTCACTTTATTTTCACTTTTTGTTTTTTCTTTTCTACCAAATTCAGTATCAAAATGTTTAGTTCGATCCCACGCTCTTCCCTGGCGAAACCTGCTTTACTTTGCGGTAGATTGTGGTGTGGGTAGAACCAGTATAATAATTAAGTCACTGCCTGGTCTTGGGACCAACTCGATCCAGTGGAACATGGGCATTTTGGTGTTGGTTCGATCTCCTCCACTTAATTTCTTCATCATATTATGGATTTCATCTACCTTGTACTACTCTCTTCCAGTTTCTTATTTTATTTTTTTTTTAATGTCAAATTTGAGAAGAGCAAAGGAATATATACATATATATATATATATATATAAAATAAATTCAATACGTTTTACTTTTTCCCTCACTCTAATTGGAGAAGACAAAGTAACTATGTATACTTTCATATACTTAAGCATAGGGTACACCCATTTATAGGAACATTAATTAAATATATATATATATATATATATAAATCGACTGAAATAAGTTTTTTTTGTTTGAAAAGCAATTGTAGTAAGTTATTTGATATTACGTTTCTTGGCATTTTTTTTTGTGCAAAAAATATCATCTTTCCACACTTGTTAAAATGAGAAAAGATAGAAAGAAAGGAATGCTTGCAAGTTAAAAGAATCTTCTTCATTTTTTCTTAATTTTAATGAAATTATAAATTAATCAAGTTATATAAACTTTATTTCGTTGTGAAAATTTATCCTTACTCAAGATCAATCATGATCCGTCCTAGATTAGTAGCACCTAGATAGAACCTAATTCGAAGAAATTAAATGTTAAGATGAAAAACTGATTGTGTCTAATCTAAGGCTAAAGACTTGAATCAACATAATGCACTAACGTCATTATCAATATATGAAAAATTATTTATTATTAAAAAAAATGAAAAACTGAAAAAGATAGGAAGTTAACAAAGATTTAAAAATGATAATAGTGAAAGGAAAATATAAGAATGTATTATATCAGTTTTCAACAATATGTTTTATGAAGAACCAACATGAAAGAAAACTTAAGAAATTTTTTGTATCACACACACTTTTTTTCTTTTGTTTTTCTTTATTCTAATATTTTCAATTTGAAGAGATTGTTTGTCAGGATACCAAGAGAATATTTTGATATCTTTTCTAATTTTTCTTCCCACTCCATTATTTCTCCAACCAAATATGAGTAGAAAACATTTTCTATACCCTTTTCTAGCTACTTGCCTCTTTACCATCTTTCTACTCTTTTCTCCGGCTCTGCCCCAGCCTCCTAGCTGCCTGTACAGATTGAATAATGACCAGTTCTCTTCTACAGGTTTTATTTCTATGGGAGATAAAGTCTTATCTTGTTGCTGGCAAACTCCCATAGAAGGCAATGCCTGATTTAAGAAATTGACCCGCTTAACAAGTTAAGCTAAGATGATATTAATTGAATTTCGCCAAAATACTTCAACTAGGTTGATACTCAATTTTGCCGCAATATTTTTTTTTTGGTTGATTTCTGAACAATCATTAAGGATGAAAAATATTTTTTTTTGAAATATTTTATTTATGATATTTAAAAAATTAAAAAAAAATCATGACATGGTACTTTATGTTGGACAAAAATGTACAAGTGGGTCATTATGAAATTTCCATCTAATTTCTGAAAATTAAAGAAAAATGGAAAGTGTTGGAAAGATGGTATAAACGGCATGTTCTTTTTCATGGTTAACTTTGGTGTATGATAACAAAATTCAACATTGAATTATACTATATTGACAAATCTGGTATAATCCTTAATCATTACATGCTACAAGCTCTATTCCAATGTACAATCACATTACATAAAATCAAAGTAAAGTGGGGGCTTAATTAGTTTACTTTGATTTTATGTAATAATTCAAACATTTAACTTATTGATTAATACATAATTTTCTTATTTAAAAATTAAAATTCAAATCTCTTTTTCAATTATAAAAAAAAATTGTTTATCAAAATATAACCAACTGGGAAATCACGCGCTCCACTTAATTTGATGGGAATAGTAACCAACATATGCATATTGCCTAGAGATCATTTCACAATGAAAGCACCGCCAGACAAATTATTGATTGATGATTGGGTTATATAGAAGAAACAATTGGAGTTGTAAAGTAAAAGGCAGAACAGGGCCCTTTATCGAAACAAGTGGTAACAAATGGACAAAAACCTTTCCTAGGTAGGGCTCCGTAATATCAATCAATTCGCTCACGGGAACCTCGAGCTTTGCTCGTAATTGTGGCTATTGCTTGCCAGCTCCAATCAGACCATACCAGATATTTTCATGGACCTTTGTGCTAGAGATTAAACCCTATGCTTGTCTCTACTTGGCTTGGAATTCTAACGTGATTTATCAAGACACTAAAAAATTTAATCACTTGTGTTGGATATATATTATTATAAGTGTTTATAAACAAAAAATTCGATAAGATTTTTTAACGATAAAAAGACCTAACAATTTTATTTAATTTAGTTTTTATATTTAAAATTAAAGTAATTTAATCTTTTGAATTTGAAAATTTTATTAATTTAGTCCCTCTCCTAACAATATCTAATTTTACTATTAAAAGATGACGTCAGTACTGATGTATCATATTTTGATGATAAGGCAATGTCATGTGACACTAGATGATGACGTATTTGTGCTGACATGACATTGACATGTTGACATGTTAATGCCACGTGACAGATAAAAAAAAATTCTACCATATCATAGGGATTAAATTGAATAAAAATATATAATATAGGGACTAAATTGAATAAAATTAAAATGTTGAGAGACTAAATTGAAAAAAATATTTAAAAAATCTAAATCTTTAAATAGATTATTGATATGCTTATTAATAAATTAAATATTTAAGTGTAAAAAATTTATGGTGTTAAAAAATATATATAAATATTTTCTTACTTGATTATTTGATTCTATAATAATTTTTGTTAAAAAATATCAATAATCTACTTAAAGATTTACATTTTTTAATATTTTTTTCAATTTAGTCCATGTACTATATATTTTTGTTCAATTTAATCCCTGTGATTCGATAAAATTTTTTTAAAATTTTTTGTGTAATTTGCCACATGGCGCTAATATGTCCGCATGTTTGTGCCACGTCAGCACTGACACGTCATTGTCTAGTGCCATGTGACTTTGCCACATCATCACTCGATGTCTCGTGGCATTGACATGTCATAAAAAATGTGACACGTCAGCGCTGACATCATCCTTTAACAGTAAAATTAAATGTTGTTAGGGGGAGACTAAATTAATAAAATTTCTAAAAGTAAAGAAATAAATTGCTTCGATTTTGAGTATAAGAATTAAATTGAATAAAATTAAAAAATACAAAGATTGGATAGGCTTTTTAATAATTTTTTAACTACTTTTTTTTTTCATAATTTTTAATGAAAATAAATCATGAGTTTTAAATAGCTTGGCACGCGCTCCATGTCATCTTTATTTCTTTAAGTCAATACTTTTAAACACTTGTCTTCTTTTCGTGAAGGATTATTAAGAAATTCAAAAATTATAGAAAACCTTAACAATAAACTTTTAAACATTGTCGAGTTTAAAGGGTTGGGAAAATCAAAAACTAATTTAGATTGTAGTACTATGTTTGGTTTGAATAAATTCAATTTTTTTATTACATTCTTGTCAATTCGAGTTTGGATATTGAATTAAGCTACTTGGTTCGGTTAAATTTTCGGTTCATAAAGTGAAAAATCAAAATTATTTAAATTAGAATTTTAAAAAATTTTATATTATTTTTTTAAAATAAATTATTTATTTTATCAATTTTAAAGGGCATTCAATTCGATTTTTTAAAAACCAAACATCGCAAAATAATAGAATTGTTTTTCAAAATAAACATAAGAATAACTGTATACAAATCGTAGTGCAGACTTGTAGTTAGTGGAACATTTAAGTGATTACTTGATTCATGAGTGTCTAGGTAAGTAGAAGAGTGAGACTATAGGCACGCCCTTCCTTTCTCTGGAGTTGATGGAAGGAACACCCATCCTTCATATGGTCAGATAAGAATATATAATTTAATCGGTTCATCATAAAATTTTGAATATATAAATCATATCATAAGGCAATTACTCTTTCTTCTTACTTTCAAATTCTGTACATAAGTTATTCATGTAAATCATGTGGCTCCACCTCTCTCTTATCTCAACTCCTTTGGGACTATGTGGGATCGCTCGTTTACTCTGATTATGGAAGCACAAGGAAAACCTCAAAAGGGGATTTTAGAAATGATAAAGAAGAAAACAAAAAGTACCCTCAAAATGATCTGAGGGGCAGGCACAAAACCCATCATATATATTAACATATTATTTTTCAGATGAAAAAGGCCAACATCGAAAACGGCTTTTACCGACAGCTCTTACCGACATGACTTCTATCTAACTATCTGCCACAAAATTAAATAGTCGAAAGTATGGGTTAAATTTATTGTATTTACACAATTATGGAAATTAAATCAATGGAGACAGTATATGTCAATCTGTGATAGGTCTTAACTTAAACCAAGCCTTTTCAATCATTACGGTTAAAAAAAACACCCTAAAATCATGATTCATGAGGGAAACATTTAAATCGGACTTTATAACAATAGGTGTCCAATGTCCCTCAGCTTAATTTCATCAACTGTTTTGTCCCTAATAATGTAAAGCTGGTCCAGAGTGGTAGACCACACGTTCTCAACTCAACTGTCCTTTTATTTATGAATCAACTCCTTGTTCCCTTGGAACCAAGGGTTTCCGATCGATACAGTTCTCTTTTCATGTCAAGCCATCTATTCTTGCAGTACTAGATTTGTTCATTGGCAATAAGTGAGGTTGCCTTGCTGACCTACTTTTGAGGGAAGAGTCTTATCATCTTTGTACAGGACAAATGGGGAAGTTCAAAATTCTACTATCGATCCTAATCCACATTCCAAATTGTAACTGATAAGCGTGAAGGTTTTTTTTCTTTTTTTAATAGGAAGAGGTAGTTTATTGAGAGTCAATATGGAGAAAATGTACTGAGAGTCATGTTACAAATAAATAAAAGGGGATCGACGTACTGAGAGTCAGAGATTGTGAGATTGAAGTAGATCTTCAAGTACCAAATGCTGTGGCAGACGATAGAGCAAAATGTGAAAATAGCGAATATGGGGGAATAATGAGGAAGTTTGGATTAGAAGATGGTATAGAGAGAGAGAGAGAGAGAGGATCCTAGAGAGAGCTTGTAACCTTGCTAAAAGTCCCTGGATGAGTTCCCAGCCATATATAGATGCTAAAGGCTGTAATGAATGCAGCCAATAAGAGGATGTTATCTCAAAAGGCATTAACATATTTTCAGATAAATGTAAAGGTTACTAGGATTATTGTAGTTTTTGTCATAGAGCTTTTGGAAGTGCACACTGTTCTAAATAAGGAGAGGGAAGCACTGATGTAACTCAAGGGTCAAAGTATCTCATAGGTCCTTGTGTTATGAGATTTTCATCAATTTAATCTCTGTACCCCGAAATTGATGTGACGAATGCAACCAATAATACTATTAAAAATTTTGTTTTTACCAACGAAAAAATCTATCGTTGTGTGCGTTCCATCAGTAATATCAATTATCAACGAAATTATTGGCGAAAAAATCTATCGTTACTCAATCGAAAATACCATCATCAGTAATAATTTTTTGTCGACATTTTAAAATTTCATAAAAAATATCCTTGACTAAAATTTTGGTTGGTAAAAAATCTGATTTGTCGATTGAAAAATTTGTCGATGATGTCAAAAATCCGTTGGTAATTTCAATCAGTAAAGTTACCCGACCAACAATTTTACTGTTAGGAAATCCATCGGTAATATATCGACAGATATCTCGACCGAAAAATTCGTCAGTAATTTATTGACAGATTACCTATGAAATTCCTGACGGAATTAGCAACTAAAATTTTTGACGTATTCCATCGGTAATGAGTATTATTCTATTGGTAAAAATAAATAAAATATGTCGATATTGAAAGAATTTTGTTAGTAATTTCATCTGCAATAATTAATTATATATATTAATATTTTTGTGTTTTTTGTATTGAATAATAATATTATTAATATAATATTATTAATATATTTAAAGTAATAATTTTATTTGAAAAATTACTCCAAATGTATTATATAATGGAAAAAACACCCTAAATATTTTGAAAATAAAAAAAAATGTTCAAAGTCTATGAAAAACATTAATATAAAAAATCTATAGCACAACGAAAAGGAATTACGTTTGTCAATCAGCCAAATCATGAGGAAAGGGAGATTGTGGTTGTGACCGAGAATGAGACTGCTGTGATGATGAAGACTTGACAGTTGGATTTGGAAGCCTCTCAAGGACAACCTTCATGATGGACTTAATATCGGACATGTCAATCTTTAACTCCTTCACATCGATTTTCATTTCTTGATAGCCCTCTGGTTCAGATGATGAAGCTTGTGCAATAGCAGAAGAAGGCATTGGACTACAAGAAGACTTAGATGTCGTAGTAAGAGCAAATAATTTAGAAAGTCGCGTCCTAGTGCTAAACCCATAGACATGGGTCCGAGTGGTTTATAGCCCTCCAATTGCCTTAGACCAAGCTGCTGGATCGAACTTTGATTGGGATGATAGATCATCACCGTACTTTTGTAATATAGCAGATGTGTATGATTCTTACAAATAGAAAAGAAAATGACATTATATATTAATGAAATTGTTAAGGAACATATACACATATTAAATAAAATAATTAAAATAAGCTAACTCATTTCTATTACTTACATTAATAGTCTTTGACTTGTTGATAAACTCTTTAGTACTTTTTTGTCTCTTGTGAGTGCGCTCGAAAACCTTAGAGAATGTTGTTAGTCTCTACAACATCTCGAACAATCACAACAAAGAAAAAAAACACATTATCACGACCCGAAACTCCCATCGAGCCTGTGACAACCGCTGCGACGTCTCGACAAGCATTCATATCCCGAATACTGATCGAAACCCCGCAAGACTTTTGTATTAGTTTTCTTACCTCTCATGTGAGCAATCATTACCAAACATCCTTTCTCAAGGATTTTAAACTTTTTCTAATTCAAAACAAAAAAATAATTTTCGTCTCACAGGGGCATTTTGGTCATTTTTTTTTCAAAATTTCTGAATCTGACCAAAATTGCAACAGACAAGTGGAAAACGCATATGTTGTGATAAAATTAAATTTAGATATTTAAAACGTTCTTTTAAATTAAAATTATAGTTATTTGAATAATATAATAAAAATATTCAAAAAAATATTATAATTTCTTATAAAACAATTTTTATAGAAATATCAGTAAACAATTTTTTTGATGTAAAATTAAAATATATTCATACATATTATAATGTAGATAACCAAAGCATAATATTACTTTACAATGACACGTGGGCCCTCAACTAACCAAAATGCATCGAAACCTGGGAACCTATAGCTTTTGCCAATTCAAGTCCAACTGATGGTCCTTGACAAAATCTACTAACTATGGAATACTTTGAACCTGAAATGTGAGGAAATGAGGGGGTGAGATTATAAAATCCCAATGAATAAACAGATATCATCTAAACTATCTAAAGTCGAGTAAAATGAGACAAATTCAAATTCATTTTTTGTATTACAATTCACCTTATCTCAACTCATTTCAATTGAGTAGAGACAAATAAAATATTTTATCCCAATGTATTTCATAACGTACAAATAATTTATATGGCTTATAAACCTCTTGCAAATTTAACTTGGCTTTTGCCAAAATCATTCTCGAGGATACACCTGCAGAGGCATCTGACCGAGACCGCCGAGGCTATTCAGTGTCATATACACATGAACATATTTTTATATATGAAAACCTAGCCATGCCTTGGTGTTGGCTGAGTCTCACTCTCACGCGGTGGTCCACGTGATGTGCACTCAAATCTTTACCTCAAGAGACACCCCATACACGGCTCTTCGATCAAGGTAAGGTAAATCGATTCTATGCCTCCTCTCTTAAGCTAGCTCACAGAACCTTCCACTGTAGGGATTATGGATTATTTTATCTACCACCTATTTCATAAAATTTTAACTGCAGGATATGGTAATTTATTGCAATCTAGCCTCTCAAGATTGAATACATAGTACATATAATTTTCAACACGAAAACCAATTTAGCCGTTCATGCTCACATATTGCTATAAGCCATATAATTTAAAACACAATTTATAACACAAGCAGGCAGTCTCCAATTATTCTAATTTCAAAACTAGTATTCAATTTTTCAGAAAATTTATAAAATCATTTTATAGAATCACAATTTCTCTTAAAACATAGCAATTTACCATTTAAACCCATTTTCCATAAAATCACACAATTGAATAAAAACTACTCTAGATAATTAAGACGATAATAAGTTTACTCACAGTTTTAGGAGTCGATATACTCCTACAATCATTGTACTTTTATCAGTGTAGTTTGCTTACCACCTATCCATAGTGTACAATACATAATTCACCACATTAATGCTTGACCATTATAAATCAATTCAGGCTCGGTGTATATGCATGATATGATATGCAAATTGTCCGACTATCGCTTAAATGTGGTATAGACTTAATTCGGCCTATCACCCGATTAAATGACAGATATGTCCAAATCAATTCCAAATTGCTCCATTTCTTTTCTAATACCTCAATTCACTAAACACAATTCCAATAACACCAATTTCAGCATCAAAACCCTTCCATTTCTTCATAGAAAAATTCGGCCATTACAGTGCACTAACACTGTGCTTTTTCTTACTTAATTTTCTCACCATAATTCATCATTTTCTAACCATTTTCTCTTGAAACAAAATCAATCCATCACCCACACACATCAAGGAAGATTCGGCCAATGAAGAATAATGGGGAAAATGAATTTTTTTCTTGTTGTTTTGCTTCTAAACATGATTAACTATATCTAAACACCAACATAACTCAAAATCAAGCCATTTCCATCATCAAATCCTCTCCATACCCATTCAGCCAGCCCCTAATTCCTCATGAAAACATGTCATTTGTCCATGGAAATAAAGAAATAATGCATGGGTAGTGTAGTTCTCAACGAAAATTAAAGAAATTTCACTTTACCTAGCTTAATTCCTTGGATTTTCACACTTTTTCTTTGATTTTTCCACCTAGGTTTTTGTTTCTTCCTTTGTTCTTCCTTTCCTCTTGCTTTTGTTCCCTTTGGCCGAATATGGTGAGAGAAAATGAGGTTTATGGGCTGATTTTTATAAGGAAAATATTAAAATAATTAAGCTTGACATGTGACCTTGTGTGATTGGTCCAAAATTTTAATTATTTGACTTTTTCACCTTATTTCTCCACCACATCTTTATGCCATATTTATCCATTACCATAATAAATAAAATCCACAAATTTGACCAGTGTTGGGAGTGAAAATTTACCGTTTTGCCCCCAAGGTGGTAAAATTATAATTTTACCCTTATACTCCAAAAAGTACCAGAATTACATTTTTTCACTTTTCAATATCAAATTACACTCCAATTGATCAATCTTAGTCAAATAAGGCTAAAATCTTTTCTAAAAATTTTCATTTTATCCTCAAATGGCAAAATTACTGTTTTATCCCTATACTCCAAAAAAATCGAGAATTAAAAATTTTCACTGCTAAACCTCATATTGTACTTCAAATGATTAATCTTGATCAAAATTTTCATCAAATAACCATATTTAAATTTTGGGTGGCAAAATGACCATTTTGCCCCTAATCGGTCAATTTTTTCGATTGACTTCTAATCGACCCTCGAACTCCGAATCTCCATTTTTAGTCATCCCTGGACTATGAAATTCTCAATTTCACCTTAAAATCTCTATTTTAATTAGTTCGAGGTATAAATTGACTTAGTTGTACTTTTAAGTACAATACCGGCTTTTATCTATTTTTTTGAGATATTTTAATATGCAGGTATAATGTCAAATATATAAACGTCATGATAGATATTTTAGGGTTGGGCTTGACACGCATGATCATCAATATGTATGCTTTTGCAATCTTCAACAATACAATGACAACTGTTTTAAAATCGTAAATCAACGACAACACATAACACACTAAAAACAAAAAAACAAACACATCATCAAAACATATGCATGGCTTTGCTTCACAGTCATCAACAATATAACAACAACATCAAAATGCTTACATTATTGACTTTACGAGTTAAGAACACGTACCAGTTTCTTCTAATGTAAAGCAAAAGGCAAAGAACCCCTTATGTGTTTTGCTATGTTATCGTCTTTCTATGTTAAGTGGTTTTGCTTGGCCTTCGTGGATCATCGCTGCCATTCTAGTGTGGCCTAGACATTATCGACTAGTTGGTCTCAAACCTCTACAGTGATCCAAGGGCATACCTTCCCCTTGGTCAAGAGGAGATCATGATGAGTGCGGGCCTCCCTCTTAGCTTTCTCGTGCTCGTCTGCCAATAGATCTTTTAATCGATCTATGCAAATCTTCTCCTATATGCTGCAGACTATTGAAGCATCAGCATCAGCCCACGTAAAAGACTCTTACATAAGTAATGAATATTTATATCAATATTGTTAAAGGAAACCTAGATAAATATACAATAAAAATATGGTACCTCAAATTTACACCACATGGCATCTTTCACAACAGTAGGAATTAACCTCCACATTGGCCAAGGCCCATTAAAGTGATTCTTGATTATTCTTGTGATGCAAAAGGATTTGTTGATCCAAATTAGTAAGAGTTGGCAAGCTTACACTAAGCCTTTGGCCATTAGATTGTAATATAGAGTTTGACGTACTTGCGGCGGTAGTCGGAGTTGGTGGTTTTCCCTTTATATCAAATAGAGTAACTGTCGGTGTGGACATATGAGTGGACATCGATGGTATTGATGACTGAGGTAGCATCGGTGGATGCACAACTGGTGGTGAAGACTAAGGAGGTGGAATTGGAGGGGGCGTAGTTAAATTACCTACGCCACTTGACCATGCTCGAGGGCCAGCGATAGTCTTATATTTAACCATGACTATGCAAAAAATCTATCATCACATTAACGACTAACCATTATTATGAACTAACAATAAATGTAATACATAATCATTAATATTAAGTACTGTTAATAAATGTAATTCCACAATTATTAAAAAGATGTTAAAAATGGCTGATAGTTTAAACAAAATGACATATATAAATAAATCAACATAAAAAAATACATCGTGTCAACATCTTTACATGATCTAAATATATAAAAAAACCATCAACCCTCAATCATCTACTGATCATGCAAACTCATTTTCATCATTCTCATCTTCAAGATCATTGCTTTCATTATCATCATCTTCTTCTACATCTTCCATTGTCTCTTCGTCTTTTCCTTCAACGCCTTCATCGTCATCATCTTCTTCAATATGTTCAACCTTAACAAATGTATTAACCTCTTCATATTCACAACTAGCAAGAATTGTATTGTTGTCAAGGTCATTTAAAAGATGATCAAATTGTGTATTAGTATTGTATTCATCTTCTTGATACACAACTTCATTATTCAAAATATCAAATCGACTTCAAGCCTTCGTTTTGAACACTGCCAACCAAGCATGTCGATTTCTTTTAGTTGATGGGTATGGACTACAGTAAACTTGAGTAGCTTATTCAGCTAAACAAAAGGCTCATTACTAGCAAGAATTGAGTTGTTTCTAATTTCAATCAACCCATGAACATGATCAACTCTGAGACCTTTTTCGATATCAAACAAATGACATTTGAACATAACTACTTGATTGTTTACACCAAAGTATTTTAACTCAACGACATCGACCAACAGACCGTAAAAGTCATGATCGTAATCATTATAGCAACTTCTTCTAATGCAAACACCACTATTCGTTGTTGAACGATTTTCTCCAAGTTCCAAAATATGGAACTTGTATCGATTCACATAGTAACCTTTGTAACACATCGCCATATGACTAGGACCGTGTGACATGTTGACCAAATGAGAATCAATTTGATTCGCATTTTGAGCCACCTATAAGAAAGTGACATGGCATATAATTATTTCAAGTGTTATTTTAACACTTAAATTTAAATTGATGAATGATAACTTACATATTGTTTAAACCAATTTCGAAAGATTGTGTCACGAATTTTCTCCAATTCCTTCTTGGAAATACCATATTGTTCTTGTTGACTCCATTAGTTTTTGATGATAATAAAACATTCCCATGTCATTTGTGTCTAACATTTCTAGCTAAGTGTGTAGGGGAAATAACTACAAAGAAATAATATTTCAGTCTTCCTAATGAGCACTTAAAGATATGATTTGGATAAGGAACAAGGATGATCATTATTAAAGAAGTCCCTTGATATGACAAGGAAGATCATAGGTTGAACAAAGGTCAAAGTGGAAAAGTGGAAAGCTGAAGCTTGGTAAGAAACAGAATCAAGTTAGTCGACCAAGAAAATGAGGTTAGTCGACTAAGCGCTCTCTAGAATCTACGCCTAAAACAGAACCAACTTAGTCGACCAAGAAAAAAATTTTAGTCGACTAAGTGCTCTTTGTCTGCAACATTCGCCATGCCACTATAAAACAAGAAAATGGCTAGAATCTTCCCCAAATTGTTTTTAACGGTCATAAACGTCCCAACAGCCATCAAACAAGCTTTTTCAACTATAAAAGGACCAACTTTTGACAACTTAAGAGAACTTTGAGCACACTTTGGCTTCATACACAAAGACACCATCATATTCAAGCCAAAAAAAGTAGCAAACTTGAAAATCTTTTGTACTCTTCACTGAACCTCAACGCCTATTCTTTGTATTTGTGTCTAGCACTTAAACTTGTACCACATAGATCAACCGTGTGATCACTAGGTACTTTCTTCTTTCCATCTTTGTATTCTTAGAGTGAGTGTTTCACTCTAAGTGTTTGCATCAAGCAAGGTTTGCTTGGATGCTTTTGGGGTTCTAGTTTAGCCCATAAAAAATTAGTGATAGGTTGTGGTTGAGCCTTGAAAAGTCACATTGGGGTTCTAGTTTAGCCCGTGAACAACTAGTGATAGGTTGTGGTTGAGCCTTAAAAAATCACCTTGGGGTTTTAGTTTAGCCCGTGAAAAACTAGTGATAGGTTGTAGTTGAGCCTTGAAAAACCACATTGGGTTTTAGTTGATCCTGTGAAAAACTAGTGTAAAGGTTGTGGCTAAGTCTTGGAAAAGACTTTGTAAAAGCTTGGTGGAAGCTTGTGAATTCCATCGTTTTAGTGTTTGGTTTGAAAATCCTTGGTTGGATAATCAAGGTAGTGGATGTAGGTCTTGGACCGAACCACTATAAATACTTTGTCCGTTGCTTTCATTGTTATACTTTCTTTGTTTTGAGATCAAGCCTCAATCCCACCAAAAGAGCCGAGATAGTGCTATTTACCCCCCTCTAGCACTCATATTTGGGACCAACAGTTATTTTTTCACCACCTCATCGAACATCATAGACATAAGACGAACATATAGTGAATTTAAACCATTAACTTTACGTAATTTTCTAAACCTGAAATCAACTTAAACTTACTCAATGTTTGGTAATATCTCTTCGCAATTCATAAGTACATATAGTTCTACGACATAAAACTCATCATCCTCTAGGTATTGCTATTTCTTGAATGAACCAAAAGGTTGGCCAAGATGGGTCAAAACCAAAAAATGACCAGATGCATCAAAGTCTCTGCCATCCTTATCCTTGTTGGGATGGTAGGTTTGAAGTACATCAAGCAAAATGTTGATATTTCCTCGATGAGATATGCTTCACAAATGGACCCTTCCACAAATGCTCAATTATGAATTTTATTTTAGATGATGCAAGAACCTGAAGATCAACGTGATTGTTAGATTCTCATATTAACCCTAAAACAATAACTAAATTACTTGTGTGGCTCCTAATACCTCTCATAAGGATACAACCATCGATAATGGACCAATCCTCCAACCCTAGCTTTGTATGCCAAGTGGATTGGCAAATGTTCCATTGAGTTGAAAAACCCAGAGGGAAAAATCTTTTCCAATTTGCATATTGTTTCCACAATTTTTCCTGTCGATGTATTGATATGATCAAGTCGCAGTTCAGTTGCATAGATATCATGAAAGAAATGTGAGATCTCAACAATTGTATTCCAAATAATGTGAGGAACCATATCACGAAATGCAATTGGGAGCAAACGCTGCATGAAAACGTGACAATAATGACTTTTCATCCAATAAAATTTACACTCTTACTCATTCACACAATTCACAATATTAGAGGTAAAACCATCTGGTAGTCGTAATTGTTTCACCCATAAACACACAGCTTTTTTTTTTGCTTTTTAGTCAAAGTGTATAAGGCTTTTGGTTCATATAGTTTACCATTACGCGTAATTAAATTCAATTTTAGCCGTCTACAACATACCTCCAAATCTTGCCGAGCCTTTATATTATCTTTCATCTTCCCTGGAACATCCATCATCATGTTGAATATATTATCAAAGACCTTATGCTCAATATGCATCACATCCAAGTTATGACAAATGAGATTTGTACTCCAATATGGTAACTCCTTAAAAATACTTTTTTTCATCCAATTATGGGTTTGTCCAAAACCTGGTAGCTTATGGTCACCAACCTTTACTCCATATGTGATATTAGAAATTGCACCTAGTTGTTCCAAAATCTTAGCATTGGATGAACGAGGAATTGGAGAATCCCTTTCAACACATTTTTTAAATTTATCTTTTTGGCGACAAAAATGGACGATTTATTGGCAAGAATTATTAATGATAATAAAAGAAACAAGGCTTCTTCTCATACTGAAAGATGAAACTCTTCCCATTTTCCATGCAATAGGACATGATAAATGTCCATTAGTGCTCCACTCAGACAACATACCATATGCAGGGAAGTCATTAATGGTCAATAAGAGTATTGCTTGTAGAATAAAATTTTGTTTCGCATAGGCATCGTATGTGACAACGCTTTCATCCCATAGAACTTTTAACTCATTTATCAGAGGTCACAAGAAAACATCTATATTTTGTCCAACACTTCTACTCCATAGGATGACCATATTCAAAAAGATGTATGGTTATTTCATGCACATCCACGGAGGTAAGTTATAAATAGGGAGCGTTACTAGCCAAATAGAGTACGATTTGGTCACCGCACTAAATGGATTGAAACCATTAGAACAAAAATCGAGTATGAAGTTATGAGGCTTTTTTGTAAAAGATGGATGGATCTAATTAAAGTGTTGCCAAGCCTCACCATTAATATGATGTCTAAGCACTCCATCATTGGAGTGGTGTGTAGCATGCCATGTCATGTGTTCTACCATTTTTCTAGACATATAAAGTCTTTGTAATCTAGGAATGAGTGGAAAGTATTGTAGAATCTTATAAGAAATTTTCTTAACCCTTTCTCCTTTTGATTTATTTGGTTTATATCGAGGATGACCATAACATGAACAATAAGACAACTTTAAAGATTCATTATAAAACAACATGCAATTATTCTTACATGAATGAATTTTTTGCTAACTAAGCCCAAGTTCGTTTAGTTGTGTCTTCATTTTATAGAAGTTCTCCGTAATGCTTCATCTGATGGTAACATCTCCTTCACTAGATGCATCACACGATTAAAGCATGTCTCACTCATGTTAAACTTTGACTTCACATTCAATAATTGGGACATAGCTTATAGTTTTTTGTGATTGGTGTATTTGGACCATAAAGCTGAATTAACATCATTTAACAATGAAAAAAATGTTATAGCGTTCGGATTTGGATCTTCATGAATATCCCCTTCGTTTTCATACATTGGATTGAAAATCTAGACGTAAAGCATTCATAACCATTTTAGCATTTGGATTTTCTACTCTAGTACTGTGTACTACTTCTTCGACATGATTATAAACAAAATGTCCTGATGATTGTCTGACATGGAATGATTTACCATGTGAATTCCATATTGTGTATGCATCGGTAAAACCTTTATGAAATAGATGCTCTTAAACCTTATCAGTAGTTAAGAACTTACTATTATGCACCAAGAGTAAAGGCATCCAATCTTATTCACACTTACATATCCAGGTTGATCATAGGTAAATGAAATAAATTCTTCAACGCCATTCACAAATTCTGTCCTAAGAAATCCACTTGAATCCACTCAGGAATACATCTAACTTTGATCTCGTTCTGTTTTAAAAAATATAATAGACATATGAAGTTGTCCGTTATGAGATAGTAAAAATTGATTATTAATTAATTACTAGAATTATTAATCTTATTAAAAGAATTTAGTCACATTCTTTATATATATATACATATATATAATTTTTGTTACGTAAATCAATAAAATTATGCATATATAGTACATCAAATTTATCATTAATATTTTTTTAAAAAATTTCAATTTATCATTATATATAATTTATAACCCTATATATAATCCATTTTTTAATAATGATTTTTTCCATTCATAATTTTTGTTATTGTACAACAATAAAAGATTTAGTATATGTAGTACATTAAATTTATCATTATTATTTTTTTACAAAAGTTTCAAATTTATCATTATATAAGTTATATACATATATATAATTTTTGTTATTGTAAATCATTATAAATTACGCATAAATGGTACATCACATTTATCATTATATATATACTATTACATCTATAAATTATTTATAATTTTTTGTATTGTGCATCATGTAGTAAATTTTGTATATATGGTATATCAAAATAATTTATGATTATTTTTTGAAAACATTTTCAAGTTTTCATTTTATATAATTTATAACCCTATATATATCTAAGTTTGTTCTTGTAAATCAATAAAAATTATGTCTATATAGTACATGAAATTTATAATGAAATTAAAAACCAACCACCCCAATCCAAAAAAACAGAGCAACAGCTTCATACTTCTATATAACAACCAAACTCAATAATCAAGCAATAACTTCTAATCAATAAACAAGTACAAATAAAAAATCTTCAAATCAATTCAGTAATGCAATCCCCCACACTCCATAATCAATTAACAATCAACTCCAATCCATCCAACTTATTTGCTTGACTAGTTTCACATAACAATAAAAATAACAACATACTTAATCTAATAAATTAAGGGCAAAATTAGTAATAGGATTAATAAAAGAAATTTGAAGCAAATAAAAAAAATAGCCTTACCCATCCCAACGAGGGAGGGGGTAGTTGGCAGGGAAAGGTAAGGGTGGTCAACACTAGATTCAACTCTGGACGGGGGGGAAAGGGTAGTCGGTCTACACGAGATTCAAGCTTGGAGAGGAGTGGGGGTGGTCGATCACTTCTACACATCGATTGGCACTAGTGAATGAGGGAAGCTCTTGGTCACAAGAGGAAAGCATGGGGCGTTAGCTCAAGAGAGTCCGATCAGAATTGGGTCTACGACGAAGAGTCTCTAATTGAGGGAAGGAGCTGTTCGTCAATGTTAAAGAAATGGGGTTCGGGGTGGTTTGTAGGGGAAAAGCGAATTTGAGGGAAGAAAATGGGAGAAAAAGAAATGCCTAAAAAGAAAACCCTATGCATTTTGTTTAGAATTATTGATGAAAATTTCCCTTAGTAAGCTTGAACCCTTAGACCGATAAAAATTCCATCAGCATATCCGTCGGTGAACTTTGCAAAGGGAATTACGAGTATGCCGACTAAACTTCTGTCAGTAATTTTGTTGCTAAAATCATAACTTTCTTGATGAAATATCTATTGACAATTTTTGTCAACATATTTGATTGGTATGGTCATTCTCGACCAAAGTGTTTAATCGGTCTTTTTACCACCTTCCAAATATACTTGCTGCCAATGTGTTACTGAGCAATTATAGACTAAAGTACGTTTGTTGGTATATTCGATTGGTGCATTCTTAACCTTTCTTCCGTTGGTAAGTGATCGGTAATTCTCATAGCCCAATTTCCGTGCCATGATCGGTGAATGAACCCAATGAGCATAGCTCACCAAGCCCAAGCAAGCCTATCCCCTTTATGTTGTTTAACATTTTATCGATTAATGCATCCACACATATTCCGACGGGTGTGAACATAGCCAACTCACGATGGCATTATCGATTAAAATATATATACATACTGTTCAAGACATGTACTCAGTAATTTACATTACATGAACATATTTACAGAGCAAAAGGACCCATGACTTCCAACGGAGAACAACGAAAAAAAATTTGCTATTGAATGCCATACACCTACCTAAGAGACGAACTACGAGGACTCTTCGACTAGGATCCAACAGTTTCCTGATCTGAAAACATGAATTTTTAAAAATATGAATACGAAACTCAGTGAGCGAACATTAGAAGGGAACAAGCAACAATAGCCAGAAAATTTGATAACCATGATGCACTGATTGGAAACGAGACAATTTGATCTAGTTAATATTAAAACCCCTTTTTTCCCTCAATTCAAGTCAATTTGCAATGAGATAGAGAGTTCTCGAATTCACACACACACACACACACACACATATATATATAAAATCACGTGCAATTATATCCACCACACCATTTTCGTCCACTCTGGTGCACTCCTTACTCGCACATCATTATCGGCATGTGCACTACCCACTCCGCACGTGCATGATCGTAATTATCACAACATTGTCATTCAACCGACATGTGCACTGCCCACTCCGCATATGCATGGTTACACCAATTTCACAAAAATTTTTTAACAATACATATCAACATCATATAGAGGTACTTAGATTCATCACAATCATGTTCCACATCACGAAAATATTTCACTAAAGGGTCCTCGTTCTTTTTAAAGAAAAGTTGGATGAAATCATTCAAATGTTTTGTTCAAATATATTCACATTCCCAAAACAATTTTGAATTGCAAGTTCACTCACAAATTTTCGAGAGTCGAATTCGGGTACTTCGACTACTAATCCTCAAGTACAATTTCTTTGCCCTTATCGGAGGATTCACCACCTAGACATATTGCATAATTAAACAATTAGTATGTTTGTGCTAACTCGTATTAAAACTAACTTAAACTCTATATGAATGCATGAAATGGGATGAAAATCCTCGGGTAACTGTCTAAATACGGTATTGACCTAATTCAATCTGTCACTCAATTAATTGGCCAATATGTCCAATTTAACTCCAAATAACTCCATTTCTCTTTCAATATTTTTAATTCATTCAACACAAGTCAAATAACATAAAATGTGGCAAAATCACCCTCACATTCCACTTTGGAATATTTGGCCACGGTGGTTCATTAACATTAAAATTTTTCAAGCTAAATTCTTACACCATAAAGCGTTAATTTCCACATTATAAACCAAATCAATTCACTTGAAATAACATCACATTCTTCCTCACTATTCACATGGAGAATTCGGCCATTAAGGGCATGGAATAGCATGAATTTTTCTTGCTTGATTTTCATGCTACACATTATTAAACTACCAAAAACACTTAAATTGCATGAAACCTAATCAAATTCAAGATCAAAACTCATCCCCGCATATTCGGCCATCATTGATACCCACATGCAAACTTGCTTCTCAACCATGGAAATGATAAAGAATGCATGGGTAATGTAGATCACAAGCTAGAATTGAAAAATCTTGCCTTTTTTCACTTGATTCCTTGAAATTCCACACTTTTCCCTTGAATTTTGCTATCTAGGGTTTTGTTCTTTCTTTTTCTTGCTTTCCCTTGGTGAGGCCGAACATAATGAAGAGAAATGGGTTGGTTTTATGCTAATTTATAAGGAAAATAATAAAGAAATGAAAGCTTGACACTTGTCACCTTACCATTGGCCCATTTTTTTCGAACTTAATAATTAAGCTTTCATTCTCCACCACATAAAATCCTTTAATTATCCATGATGAAAAATGCTAATGGCTGAGATTTATGGACTTGACAAGTGTTGGGGGTGCAAAATTACAATTTTGCTCATGGGGTGGTAAAATGACTATTTTACCCCTTATGCTAGGAAAAATTCCAAAATTAAGATTTTTCACTTCCAAATCCCAAATTATACTCCAAATGATCAATCTTAATAAAAAATTTCATCCAACATTCCAATCTCAACCGTGGGTGGCAAAATGACCATTTTGCCCCTACAGAGTGAAAATTTTAATTTGACTCCAAATCGATTCTTGAACTCTGAATCACCATACTGAGTCATTCTGGGATTTTAAAATTCTCAATTTCATCTTAAAATCTCTATTTGGACTAGTTCGAGGCTTAATTCAACTTAATTGTACCACTTGGTACAATACCAACCTTTGATAATTTTTTCGAGGTGTTTCAAGTATGCAAGCATTCTATCAAGCACATGAATAACATGGAAAATATTTAATAGGGCTGGGCTTGACAACTTCTATTTACAGGGCTATAGAGGTCGAGGCCTCACAATAATCCATTGGTATATACCGATTAATATTTACCAGCGAAATAAATTTCGTCGATAAAACCTTGTTTTCTAGTGGTGTAAGAGGATGTTAGCTCATAAGGCATTAACATATTTTTTGATAAATGTAAGGGTTACTAGGATTATTGAGGTTTTTTGTCATAGTGCTTTTGGAAGTGCATCACTGTACTAAATAGGGAGAGGGAAACACTAATGTAATTCAAGGGTCAAAGTACCCCATAAATCCTATGCGACTTTATTCAATTTAGTCCTTCTACCCTAAAAGTGATCAATTTAATACATTTAATTTGATATTTTGTGTAATCGAGTCTTTCCCCTAATGCCATCCAATTTTAGCTTCACTACTGTTGACATGGCATTAGCATGTTAGACTTTGCTGATGTGGTGACGACATGGGTTTGAAATTCTAATGTTGTAATGATGACATGGCAGACTCAAAAAAATTTGTAAGGCACATCGTTGGGACTAAATTGAACAAAATTATAGAGTATGAAGACTAAATTGAACCAAATTTAGTAGTATAGGGACTAAATTGAACAAAGATCTATCATACAAGAACTAAATTTGGTATTTTTATTTATTTTTTTGTTTAGCATTATGTTTGTATAAAGAATGTAGTTTTACACATCAGAACTCATTTAAAAGATTAGTGAAAAGGTGAACATATATGTAAGGATTCATTTTCTTTATTATATATGTTCATGAATTGTCACGACCCAATTCCCGGGCCATGACCGGCACAAGGACCTAATGAGCATAGCTCACTAAGCCCAAGCAAGCCTATTTTCACTTACTTTATTCCACATATACTCGTGTGAGGCATCCACACGTAATGCACTCAGTGTGCATACAAAGCCAATTAACAATGGCATTGTCAACATTAATATACATGCACGATACCAGTCATATATTTAATAATTTACATTGCTCACACATTTACATTCATACCAGTCAGATATAAACTTTGACAATGTACATTACATGTACATAACCACCTTACAAAAGCCCATGACTTCCAGCGGAGACATTTACAGTAAAGGGGACTACTACCGAATGCCAAACACATACCCAGGAGATGCACTATAGGGACTCCTCGATCTAGGGTCCAACAGGCTCCTGATCTGAAAACATGAATTTTTTTATAAAACGTGAGTACAATACTCAGTGAGTGAATATTAGAAGGGAACAAGCAATATTAGCCAGGACATTTGATAACCATGATGCACTGGTTAGAAACGAGACAGTTTTTGATCTAACTAATATTTAAACCCTTTCCACTTACCCCGGGATTTATTCTAGCTAGATAGCAAAATCGATAATTTTCGCTACAGTTGGAAGGCATTCTTGTTGCAGCGAAGAGTAATCATTACCCATCGCAGAATAAGGGTTTCACTTAACCGTATGAGGGTTTCATATTAAACCCTTTTTCCACAATTTAAAACAATTCATAGACCATACAATCACACATATATTCACAAATACATAAGCAATCATATACATTGCTAAATATTCACTATCCTTAGTGGAAAAACATTTATTAGGGAACTTGGCAAGCAGTATCACTCAGCTTTGCCGCCAAGTACCTGGGCGAACATCATTTGGTAAGGGGTATCACTCAGCATCCCTTCCAAGCTCATGGGCAGAAATCAATTTGTAAGGGGTATCACTCAGCATCCCTTCCAAGTTTCCGGGCGAGAATTTCTCGGTGAGGGGTATCACTCAGCATCCCTCTTTACACACCATTACAGACATGTGCATTACCCATTCCACACGTGCAGAATTACATCAAATTCACATATGTGACAACATGTTATAAGAACACATAATTTCATGCCTTCAAGCATACCACATAATTCCATGCCTTCAAGCATATCACTTAATTTCATCACATAAAATCATTTTTATCAAGGGCTTGTTCCCGGCACGTATTTTTTTAAAAACTTTGGATAAATCATTTAATTATCCATTTCAATACAATGTGCATTTTCCCAAATTATTTTGTAATGCAAGTTCACTCACCGTTTCACAAATCCGGATGCACTCGGATTAATAGTCCTCAATCACGATTCCTTTGCCTTTCTCAGACTTCTCACCACCTTAACACAGAATAAAATTAAGAAATTTACTATATTGCCCCCAAACTAATATAAACTAATTTAAATTGCTAACGTATGATATGCAAAGGTAAAAATGCGTCCAATTATCGCTTTAACGCGGTATTGCCTAATTTCGACCGATTACCCGATTAATCGGCTATTATGTCCAATTTGATTCCCAATTGATCCATTCTTTTTCTAATACCTTAATTCACCAAAAACCATTTAATTAATGCCAATTTCAGCATTCAACCTTTTCCATTTCTTTATGGAAAAATTCGGCCAATACAGTGCATTAGCACTGAAAATTTTTCTACTACATTTTTCACTTGAATTTGTCATTTTCTAATTTCTTTCATTTCAAATGAAATCATTTCATTTGAAATGAACCAATTTCCTCATGCATTCTCCACCCTAGGTTCGGCCTAATGAAGAACAACCATGAGATTCAATTTCTTTCTTCCATTTTTGTTCATAATCATGCTTAACTACCTCTAAACACTAGCATAGTCTAAATTCAATCCAATCCAACATCAAATCCTTATTCATACCCATTTTTCAGAATTCCTTTCATCATGATATCTCAATATTCAAGCATGAAAATCAAGAACAAAAGCATAGGTAAGCTAGGGTTAGAGTAAGTCTAAAGAAAAGTTACCTTTATTTTGCTTGAATCTTGGAAAACACTTGAAATCTATGGATTTTTGTCTAGGTTTTTATGGTTTTCCCTTTGTTCTTCTTTTCTTCCCTTCAATCGGTTTTTGTCCAGAATTTAGAGAGAGAAAATGAGGGTTAAGGCTGATTTTTATGGCCTTTATAATAAAATAAACAAGTTGCCACATGGCATTATGCCATTGGCTCATTTTCTTTACTTTTTGACTTTTCTTCTCATTCTTTTTCCACCACTTGATTAATCAAGTCAAAATCTGATCCAAAGATGATCATAGCTGGAAAAATTTATTCTGGTGGTGGAAAATTACGGTTTTGCCCCCGAGATGACAAAAATTACGATTTTGCCCATATACTCCGAAATGTACCGAAATTTCATTATTTTCACTGTCCAACCTCAAATAACACTAATATTAATCCATATTAACCAAATGGGATAAAATCCTTTCAAAAAAATTCACGTTTAGTACTCTGGTGGCAAAATTACTATTTTCCCTTGTACTCCAAAAATATCAAAAATCACAATTTTACGCTGCTAAACATCATTTTATAATCCCATAATCATAACTGTGTTTAATAAAATTATATTTGATCTAATGTGATCAAATCTTGGCTAAGAATCTCCATTAAATCATCAAATGGGAAAATGATCGTTTTGTCCCTAACCAGTCAATTTTCCCGATTGACTCCAAACTGGACCTTGAACTCCGAATCACTATTCTGAGCTATTCTGTGGGTTTCAGAATTTTGAAATTCCTCTTACAATTTCTATTTAAACTAGTTCAAGGCTCGATTTAACTTAGTTGTACTACTCGGTACAATACTGTCTTTTAATCGAGCTTGACAGGGTCTCACATGAATCCTCCATTTAATGAGATTATTCCTGGAGTTTTGCTTTTGTACTCAACTCATGGCCTTGAATGAGGCCAAAATCATTTCACAAAGGTATGCTTCACACGACATATATGAATCGTTCACTTTCCTTGTATTTTTACCATGTTTTGTTGGGAGATAGTTGTTGCAGAATTGCAGATTTTCTATTGGCTAAAATCAAAAGACAAAAGGAAGAAAGAAAAAGGTTTTCAAGGTTGCTTTTGTTTTTTCCTTGAGTTTCTTTTCCTTTGTTTTGGTTTTTCTTTTTCCCTTTTTTTTCTCATAATTAGATTAATTCATTTCAAGGAACAATATATCTTCACCTTTATTTTCTTTTTGAAGAGATAAAAGACATAAGTGGCTTTTATTTGAGTGACAACTAAAAACAATCTTCATTATTAGTACTATATTCTTTTTTTTTTGTACACTTCAAATTTCTACTATAAAAATACTTGATTGTGGCTGCCTTCATATTTCAAAAACCATTTTCTCTTTTGGACCTTTAATCTTGGCCTTTAATTATATACTATTTCTTTCTCTTCCTTTCTTATTCTCAACCTTTTTTATGTAATTATTTTGCCCTAAATTGGCGATAATTGTCTTGACAAGTACTACTTATTGCCTTTCAAAAAAAAATTTATCTTAAGAAGAAGGATTTCCAACCCAAGAATCCCTCCCAACAATTTGATCTATAGCATGCCATTTGCTACTTATACAAACTTAATTTTAAAAAAAGCAAAAAAAAAAAAAAAGAAACTTATAAACTAATGGAACCACTTTGAAACACAATGACAATAAGAGTACCTTTATGTAAATTTTCATGAAAATGGAGAATGACATAATTGACCTATAAACTTGAAATCATCATAATTGTTGTTTCTTGATTTTATTTTTATCATACAATGAATCTTCAAATGAAATAAAGGTCATATATATGGATAACTCCCAAATTCTCAAATTATTGAAAACCTTCCTTGGAAATTACAAGAGAATATTTCACAATAAAGTGTATATATATAGTTGCCTCCTTGCATGCACTATATCTTGGCGTAAATTTTTATAGCTTATTAATTTTGATATTGTGATTTTGCAGTGTCCATGATTCAAGGATGACCTTTGCTCAGAAACCATTTCAATGGCTATAAACGAAGCCATTTGCAAATAAAGAAGAACATGACAAGCTTAATTGTTGTGCTAGATGCACTTCAAATTATGAGAAAGATGTACAGTTGTTTAAGTTTGGCAAGCAAAAGCTTACATTAATAGAGAATTCATGAACATATATAACAAAGAAAATGAATCTTTATATATATGTTGATAATCAACCTCTTCACTAATCTTTTAGATGACTTCTGATGTTGTTATCTTTATAATTGATCTTTGTTTTAATATGACAAAAGCTATTAATCAAAATATTGAATGCTTAATGCATTAGGACTTAATGAAAAATCCCCATGCTTTTGATTGACAAATAGGCTATACGTTTCTAGATTAATTATGTGTTTTAAGGCTTAAACTAACTTACAGTGTCGAGACCTCAAAAGAGAGTATCGAGACTTGTTTGTTTCATGTGCCTCAGGAAATAGCTTAAGTATGAAGGTGTATCGAGACAACTCTATTGACTCTATATGTTTTTGATGATAACAAAACATTCCTCATTCATTAATGTCTAACTTTACTATTTAAGTGTACAAGATAAAGTTAATTTCCTCAATAAAATTTGTGTTTAAAGACAAGATCATATAATAGATAGGTTAATTAGTTAGAGTGAGAAAAATGAATTACGTTAGTGAAGATAGAACTTTTGTAATTAATTAAGAAGAAGCCTTAATTAGTTAAGGAATGACTGGGATACAAGTTGATACAAAACAGAAAAACATTAATTAGTTAGCATTAAGCTTAACTGATTAAAAATGTGCTAGACAAAAGAAAATGGATGTGTGCTAATTAGTTAAGGCATGGAGTTAATCAGTTATAACACAAGACTTGAAGAAACTTTAAGTGCCAAAGTTCAAATTTGAAATATGTCTGAATGTTGAAAGGAGCCAAAATGAGGAAATTCAAATTCAAAAAATTTATAGTTGATTAAAGTTTGTGCTAATTTGTAAAGGCTAAAGGAAATGAAGCTCAATCAATTAAAGGGAACGTTAACCAACTAAAGAAAGTCTGCTGAAGTAGAGAAGCCTAAAGACAAAGATCTCTTAATCGGTTATAGTCTCCTGTAATCGGTTAATGCAGAGTACACAATAGCAAGATAGTACAAAGTAGAGAAGCTGTAATCGATTAGAGCTACCTGTAACTAGTTAGTCGAACTATGTTTGCCTATTTGAATTTAAACACTAAAGGATAAAATAATGGCTAGAATGGCATCAGAATTGTCTCCAATGACTAGAAACTATTCCCAATAGAAAAATCTAACTCCCTAAGTATAAAAAGAAGCTCTAACAGTCAAAGAAGGTACATTGAAAGAGAAAGAAGCCTTTTTGAGCAAAAAACTAAATATCCATCACCAAAAACACTTGTTCTTCATTCTTACTTTAGAAAAAGTGTTTGAGCTTGCTTATAATCTTTTCATATTTGTAAAGACTTCTTGTTGTACTTTTCTTTCTTTTTTATTTTGGGTATTTAGAGTGTGAAAAGCACTCCGAAAGGTCATTGTAAAGGAATGGAGCTTGGGTTAGAAGTTCACCTTGTAAAAGCTTAGTAGAAGTTATTAATCCCACTAGTATAGTGAAGTTGGGTTGAAAATCCTTGATTGGGAGATAAAGGTAGTGGATGTAGGTCAAAGGGCCAAACCACAGTAAATAATCTTGCGTTGTCCACTTTTCTCTATCCTTTCTTACTTGGTGTCTTTTAATTCAAACAAGTTTTAGACCTTCTTTCATCAAGCTGATTAAAAACTCTACAAGCTCTAAAGGGTTGACTAGAATATTTTAAGTGCTATTCACCCATTTTTAGCATTCTAAGGAGACCAACAAGTGGTATTAGAGCCAAACTCTTAATTTAAGGCTTAACATATTTAGAAGAGATCCATATGGCTTTGCAAAAATCTATTGTCGCTGAGGGTCAATCCATAAATAAGCCTCTTTTATTTGATGGATCAAATTATGCTTATTGAAGTACTAAAATGTCTATATACATTATAGCCTTTGACTATCAAATGTGGGATGTAATCATGGAAGGACCTTATGTTCCCACTTCATCTAGTTTTTTCACAAGTGAGAAAATGCCTAAGCCAAAAGTTAAATGCACTGAAGCTGAAGTTAAAACAGTCTAAACAAACTTTAAAGCTATCAACACCTTTCACTATGCACTAACCCTTTTAGAATTTAACAAAATCTCTGGTTGTTCTATAGCCAAAGAGATTTAGGAAACACTCAAAGTCATTCATGAAGGGACTTCACAAATAAATGAGTTTAAAATTGCCTTACTCACCCTTAATTATGAAATGTTCAAAATGGAACTCGGTGAAGATATCTTTACCATGTTCGATAGGCTTACCAATATTACAAACAAGCTCAATCAACTTGGGAAAACCATCCTTAAACATGAGTTAGTAAAAAAACTACCTAAATGCCTCCCAAAAAGCTGGAAACCCAAGGTCACTCCCATATGAAAGGCCAAAGATCTCAATATGGTCACACTTGATGAAATTCGTGGCTCACTCCTCACACATGAACTTCAAATAAAGGAAGAAGAAGAGGAAAAAAAGAAAGAAGCCAAAGACAAAAGAAAAAATTTTTCACTAAAGATCAGTACACTTAAGGAAGAACAAGATGAATTATCAAGTGATGATGATGAAGAATTAGTACTAATGGCCAGAAGTTATAGAAAGTTGATGGTATAAAAAGGAAGAAAATTTAGAAGGAAAAATTATAAGAAACACCAACGTTTCTTTTGAAAAAATAAGCACAAGAGCAATCTTAACAAGAAAGATAAGATGATTTGTTTTGAATGTAAGGAACCGGCACATTTCAAATCTGAATGTCCATTGTTGAAGGAAGTATCTTCAAAAAAGGATGAAAAAACAAAAAAAAGTAATGGTGGCAATAACATGGTCCGATAGTGACTATTCAAGCTCAGAAAAAGAAAAAGAAATAGAAAAATTAAAAGAAAGAGTAAATTTTTGCTTGATGGCAAGAGAAGAAAAATTTGAGGCAACATCTAATTCATGTGATATTTTCTATGATGATCTGTAAGATGAATATGATTGCCTATATGCTGAATTTGAAAAACTTGCTTTGAAATATAAAATTATGAGAAAAAAGGCTGTAGCATTAAATGAAAAATTAGAAAAAATTAAGTATGAGTATAACGTTATTTTTTATCAAAGGATTATGCTTCAAATTGAACTTGAACAGTCTAAAATTGGTTTTGAATTCTTAAAGTTAGAATTGGAAAGTAAAAATTTAAAATTACAAAAAGTTGCTGATGAAAATGTTGCACTTAAAGTTGAAATAAAAGAAAGATTAAAACTAAAATCAAAATGTGAAGAAAAACCTAAAAGAAATGCGAAACCTAGAAATAAAATGAATGCATTCTCATGTCACTGTTATGTATGTGGCAAGAAAGGTCATATGTCCTATGATTGTTATCATAATGATAAAAATCTTCCTAAAACCAAGTTAGTTTGGGCTTTTAAAGAATTCTATGTGATGGCTAATCCCCAAAGACCCATTAAAATATGGGTACCTTTAAAGAAAAACTAAAAATTTGTCTTGTAGGTTAAGCAAGGACAAAAAGATCATTGTTTTCAAGCTCAACCAAAGGAAATGTAGCCTTGGTTCTTGGATAGTGGTTGTTCAAGGCACATGACCGATAATGAGAACTTATTTGTCAAGCTTAATAGAAACAAGAATGGCGGTGGTTTCTTTAGTGATGACTCCAAAGGTGTTTTCTAAAGAATTGGAACCATTGGTAACACATTTCAAACTCAAATCAAGCATGTATTATTCGTCAAAGGTTTAAAACATAATTTGCTAAGCATTAGTCAACTTTGTGATAAAGAATTTAAAGTATGCTTTGATCCCCATAGATGTCAAGTAATTAATGTTAACACTAACAAAGTAGCATTCATTGGCAAAAGAATCAAGAATATGTATGTTATCTTCTTTGATGGATTAAGTTTAGTGAATCTTGTTTTATTGCCAATGATGTATGTGATAGTTGGTTATGGTATAGAAGACTAAGACATGCTAGTATGCACACTATTTTAAAGCTTTTGAGAAAAGACTTAGTCATTGGACTACCAAAGATATCATTTGAAAATGACAAAGTTTGTGATGCATGTCAATTTGGGAAACAAGTTCGAAGTTCATTTGAATCTAAGAAAGTCATATCAACGTTTAGGCCACTTGAATTATCACAAGTTGACTTGTTTAGGCCAATCACTATTGTTAGTCTAGGAGGTAAGTCATATGGCATTGTTATTGTAGATGATTACTCTAGATATACATGGGTATATTTTGTTGCTCACAAAGATGATTTGTTGCCAATTTTTGTTAAACATTGTAAAAGAGCTCAAAATGAAAAAGTTTTTACCATTGTTAGTGTTAGGAGTGATCATGGTGATGAAGTTAAAAGTGATAATTTTGAAATTTTTTTTTAATGAAAATGGTTTTGATCACAATTTTCCTACTTTTAAAACTCCACAACAAAATGGAGTTGTTAAAAAAAGAATAGGACTTTAAAGAAATGGCAAGAACAATGCTTTATGAAAATAACTTGCCAAAGTAGTTTTAGTTTGAAGCTGTGAACACTATAGCTTATATTCTAAACAAAGTCTCCATTAAAGCCATGATTTCTAAAACCCCCTATGAGCTTTACAAAGGAATAAAACCAAACATTTCCCACTTAGGAAGTTTTGGATGCAAATATTTTATTTTAAACAATAGAAAACACACATTGGGAAAGTTTGATGCTAGGAGTGATGAGGCAATTTTCTTCAGTTATGCATTGAAGTCTAAAGCATATAGAGTGTTTAACAAAAGAACTCCAGTTATAAAAGAGTTAATTCACATTGTTTTTTTATAAGACTAGTGCTGCATAAAAAAAAGGCAATGTTTGATTATGATGATATAGATGACATTGAGAAGAAAATGGAGAAGATGAGCTTGGATGATAAAGAAAATCATGAAGAGAGCTCGAAGGAGAAAGATGATGAAGAGCCACCATTAAAAGACCTGCAAAAAACTGAAAAGTAGCATAACGATCTTCCTTGAAGCTGGAGATTTGTAAGAGATCATCCTCAAGAACTAATCATTGATGATCCCTCAGAAGGTGTCAAAACTAAAAGAGGATTAAGAGAAGCTTGTGAGTATTTTGCCTTCATATCACAAGTGGAACAAAAAAACTTTAAGGAAGTTGAAAATGAAAAGAGTTGGATGATAGTTATGCAAGAAAAGTTAGGTTAATTTGAAAGGAACAAAGTTTAGACTCTAGTTCCAAGGCCAACCAACCATTTAATTGTTGGTACAAAATAGGTGTTCAAGAATAAGTTGGATGAATTAGGAAATGTGGTAAGGAAAAAGGCAAGGTTAGTTGCTCAAGGATACAATAAAGAAAAAGGTATTGATTATGATGAAACCTTGCCCCAGTAGCTAAACTATAAACTATTAGACTTATACTTGCCTATGCATCCTTTATCAATTTTAAATTATTTCAAATGGATGTTAAAAATACATTTCGTAATGGCTTTACAAAAAAGAGGAATATGTTGAATAGCCCATTAGTTTTGAAGCATTTGATAAAGTTGATCATGTATATAAATTGCATAAAGCCCTATATGGATTGAAACAAACTCCTAGAGGTTGGAATGAAAAACTTTCTAAGTTTTTAATTGCAAAAGGATATTTTGGGGGAGTGTAGATAATACTCTATTCATTAAGAAAAGTAAAGCTGATTTGGTTGCAATCCAAATTTATGTTGATGATATAGTATTTGGTGCTACTAATGAAAGGTTGTGTGAGAATTTTGCTAAAGAAATGCAGGGAGAATTTGAAATGAGTATGATATGAGAGCTAAAGTTTTTCCTTGGTTTACAAATCAAATAATGTGAGGATGGAATATTCATCAACCAAGAAAAATATAAAAAAAAATGCAAAAAGAAATTTGGTAAGATGAGTATGAAGCCAATTGGAACTTCTATGAGTCCCTCCATAAAGCTTGACAAAGATGATAAAGGAAAAAATGTGGATCAAAAGCTCTATAGAGGTATGATTGATTCACTTTTTATCTAACTACAAATAGACCTGATATTATATTTAGTGTTTGCCTATGTGCAAGATTCCAATCATGTTCCAAGGAATCACATTTGATTGCAATGAAAATACTTTTTAGATATCTCTTAGATACTTAGCGCTTAGGCTTATGGTATCCAAACGATTCATTTTTTAATCTTTTTGGCTATTTCAATGCTGATTTTGCTAGTGGCAAAACTAATCGAAAAAGCACTAGCAGTACTTGTCAATTCCTTGGAAACATGCTTGTGTCTTGGTCTTGCAAGAAACAAAATTTTGTTGCTTTATCAACTGCTGAAGCTAAGTATATATCACTAAGTAGTTGTCGTGCACAAATAGTATGGATTAGGCAGTAACTAAATGATTTTGGAATGGCTATGCATAAAGTTCACATATATTGTGATAATACGAGTGCCATAAATATCTTTAAAAAGCCTATTAAACACTCTAGAACAAACACATAAAAATTAAACATCACTTCATTAGAGATCATCTGCTTAAAGGAGATATTGAAATAAACTTTGTAGACACCATGCATCAATTGGTTGATATTTTCACAAAACCATTGAGTGAAGAACAATTTTTTAAAATTAGGAAAGATTTAGGAATGATTGATGCTAATGAAGTGTAAATTATGCTGAATTGATCATGATTTTAATAATATACGGTGTGATGATCATTCCTTGAGATAATTCACCAGGAAATATTTTGATTAGTTAAAGGGACATTAGAAAGGAAATGAGGTTCATATTAATTAGTAAAGACCCCTTTTAATCAATCAAAACATCACTGCCTTAAGCTAGTTAACCTAAGTTACTGAACTCTTAATCATTTGAAGGTTTCCCTAATCAGTTAATAAAAGACAAATACCTTGAAAAATTTAAGTCAGAAAGGTAGCGATCAATTAAGATATATGTTAATCAATTAGAGCACCTCTGCCAGTGAAAAACTATCATGTGAGAAATTTCAAAAAAAAAAAAAACTAGGTAGGTTGTATGAGAAACCACCCAGTTATAACGTGGGGTAACCAGTTAATAAACTCTTCTTAAAGACTCTCTAACTACTAAGTAAACTATTTTTTAGAAAATCAAAGCCCCAAGAACTTTTAATTTTTTTTCTCTCTCTCTGAAACTCAAGAAACCTTAAATGCACATCTTCAAACAATCTCATGATTAAAACCTCCCTCACGTATAAAGTTGCTGATAAAGGGAAAGTGAAAAGAGAGGGTGATGATCCCCCATCTCTTCTTCTAAAGAAAAAAAAAGGGAAAACTCAAGATCCCTTAGCTGAAAAGAAAAAAAAATAAAAAGGAAAGTTCAAAGAAAGAGAAAAAGACAGTTGCTATAGGGACTCTCATGGGAAAAAGGTATTATTTCTTCCTCTTGATTTAGAAATAAGTTGCATGTTGACAGATTTAAGAAAATAGAGAATGCAACAGTTTCATGTGGAAAGATTTTTGACTAGCCTAGCTTTAATGAAGCATCAACAGTAAAGAAAGATTTATAGGGGTATTTTGATGAATTGAAACTAAAGAATCTGAGTACTTTTGGGGATAGAATGTTTAGCCCCTCACGAGTAAAAGAGTTTTACTCTAGAATTGCTGTGGATAAAACTAAGTTGGTTAATAAAAAAGAATATATAGAAAAAGGACTAAATGTTTTCCTATGTGGTAAAGAATTTTAAATTAATGCTAAAGACTTAGGAGAATTTTTAAAACAGAGTTTGAAAGAGGAGAATTTAGAATGCCTGAAAAGCATGATCCTAGTCACATATGGGAAATTGTCACTAGAAGAAAGGAAATATTTCCATCTAGAAGCTATGGCAGCGATATGAAAATGCACAGCTCAAAATCCTGCACTATTTTATTGCAAGCACACTACATGGCAAGAGTAGTTCCTTCAACTACGTTAGTGCTCAAGACTTATGGTTGATGGAATCGGTATTTAATGATATCCCACTAAATGTAGGCAGATATATGATTGAGAGAATCAAGGGAACATTTTTGGGAGATAAGGCTAACTTGCCATATGGCAATATCTACTCTTGTCAAAAAAGAAAGGGATTTGGAACATAAGGTTTCAAGCTGACTTAACAAAAAATAAAGATCAGGGAATCTTTTTGGGGAGTGTTTTGAAGTTGGGTTCAAGCTAGAAAGAAATAAGTGCATCAAGTCCATAAAAGGCACACCATTTCTCTTACTACTGAAACTCCCTCCACCTTTTACTTAAAAGTCAGCCAACCTCCACTCCAAACTGATATGATATTCAATCTTCTCATGAGAATAGATGGAAAATTGACAGTCTAGGTTGAGAAAATAAGCAAAATTGAAGAAAAGCTATAACATCTTAAGGACCTACTACTTTAAGGAAAAAGAACTACAACCCCTATTTCAAAAAAGCAAACACCAACCACAAGTGCTTCCAATGAGAGTACTGTTACAGAGCAGTTTGAGGTCCATACATTTGACCATGAAGGTGAAACTGAAAAAGAAAAACTTGAAATTGAAAACATGAATCAAGAAAAGGACTATGAAAAAGAAAAGGTTGTACAAGAAAAGAAGAAAAATGAAAAAAAAAACCAACAATAGAAAGAAATGAACAAGAGGAAGAAGCAGAGGTAGAACAAAAAGCTAAAAAACAAAGTTGAATTAAGAACAACCACCAATAGAGAAAGAGAATAGTAATTCTCCCACAAAATCAAAAAAGATAGAGGTATCTCAATTCATCAGTGAATTGTTGAAAAAGGCCAAAGTTGATCAATAGAGGGAAAAGGCAAGAATGGAACAAGAGGCTCAATTAGACCAAAAAAATTAGAAAAGATTGTCACTCAACTAGTCCAAGACAAATGAGACAGTAACTTTCGAACCAACATGTCAAAAACCTATTAGCAAAGGCAGAAAAACAAAGGCTATTAAAACCACCACCTTTAAGAGAAGAAAACTAGCAAGACTAGCCTTAACCTCTAATAATTAGCTTTCTAAGCTTGAATCCCCCTGGATTATCTCATCTACCTTTACTTCTTCATCCTCATCATCTAACTCTTCATCCAGCTCCTCTCTTAAGCCTTTAAAAATGCATTTTGGCACTGATAAATTTGCACCCACCTTAGACTCTAATTAAGATCTTTTTTAAATGACGACAAAAAGGAGGAGATAATATTAGAGAGTACAGGTAGGAAGTAATGTGTTAGACACAAACTAAGTTATTTTGCTATGTTTTTATTGTGTGTTTTAAGTTGAACAATGCTTATGTGTGTTTTATACTGTGTTGAAGTTTATGTTGTTATGAAGGAATTGTGTTGATTATATATATGTATATACATACATACATACATACATGTTCTTATGATTGAATGATTTTATTGTTCATGTTGTCATATTAGATAATTTTATTGTTTATAAGGCACATATTTAGGGCGAGCACATACTTAGGGGGAGCAATCCCTAAAAATCTGCATGAAATTTTTTTTTACACTTTTCATTTAGGAGTCTTTTGTCATTATCAAAAAAGGAAGAGAATGTTGACTACATATGTTTTTTATGATAACAAAACATTCCTAATTCATTAATGTATAACTCCACTATTTATTTTATGATAATAAAACATTTCTCATTCCTTAATGTGTAACTCCACTAATAAAGTGTGCAGGATAAAGTTAATTCTCTCAATAAAATTAGTGTTTAATGACAAGATCATATAATAGATAGGTTAATCAGTTACAATGAGAAAGATGAAATGAGTTAGAGAAGACAAAACTTTTGTAATTGATTAATAAGAAGCCTTCATCAGTTAAGGAATGCTTAGGATACAAGTTGAAACAAAACAAAAAACATTAATCAGTTAGCACTAAGCTTAACTGATTAAAAGGTTGTTGGACAAAGGAAAATACAGGTTTGCTAATCGGTAAAGGCATGGAGTTAATAGGTTAAAGCACAACACTTAAAGAACCTTAAAACGCCAATATTCAAATTTGAAATATGTCTGACCGTTGAATGGAGCCAAAAGGAGGAATTCAAATTTAGAAATTTTATAATTGATTCAAGCTTGTGTTAATCGGTTAAAGCTGAAGGAAGTGAAGCTCCAATCGGTTAAAGGGAAAGTTAGCCAACTGAAGAAAGTTAGCTAAAGTAAAGAAGCCTAAAGACAAAGATCTCTTAATGGATTAAAGTATCTTATAAATGGTTAATGTAGAGTACACAACAATAAGATACTACAAGGCAAGGAAGTTGTAATCGATTAAAGTTGTCTGTAAGCAGTTAGTCGAACTCTGTCTGCCTATTTGAATTTAAACACTAGAGGACAAAATAATGGCTAGAATGGCATCAAAATTGTCTTCAACAGCCAGAAACTATCCCTAATAGAAAAATCTAACTCCCCAAGTATTAAAGGAAGCTCCAACGGTCAAAGAAGGTAGATTGAAAGAGAAAAAAGCCATTTTGAGCATAAAGCTAAACATGTTTCACAAAAAACACTTGTTTTTCATTCTTACTCTAGAAAAAGTGTTTAAGCTTGCTTGTAATCTTTCCAGATTTGGAAAGACTTCTAGTTGTACTTCTTTTTCTTCTTTATCTTGGGTATTTAAAGTGTAGGAAGCACTCTAAAAGGTCATTGTAAAGGAATAGAGCTTAAGTTAGCAGCTCACCTTGTAAAAGCTTGATGGAAGTTGTTAGTTCCACTAGTATAGTGAAGTTGGGTTGAAAATCCTTGATTGGGAGATCAAGGCAGTGGATGTAGTTCAAAGGGATCAAACCACTATAAATACTCTTAAATTGTCCACTTTTTTTTACCTTTCCTTAGTTGGTGTCTTTTAATTCAAACAAGTTCTGGTGTTTTCTTCATCAAGCTAATTAAGAGCTCTACAAGCTCTAAAAGGCTAACCAAAAAATTTTAAATGCTATTCAACCTTCCCCTTTAGCACTTCAACAGGACTAACAAACTCTAGACAATATCGACACTCCACTCAACAGGAGTTATTTTTTTAGTAAGCATGTGCTGAAGTATTGAGAACAAGATTGAGTATAACAAGATAATTTCTCAGAATAGTTGAATCCCAGAGAGTATGACCAAGTGTTTTGAGACATACATCTCAAGTATCAAGCCTTGCTTTCAATCTTCAAAATCTAGAGAAAAAGTTTAAATATATCAACATAGAAGACTTCAAGTACTGAGACTTTACCTCTAGACTTCAAGAGCAAATGTCTAAGTGCTTGTCATCAAAATTAGGTTCAAGAAGAAGAATTTTCTATATATTAAGACAAAGGTATAAAGACATCAAAATGGGATCATAACTGTATGTAATATAATTATTTTTTGTCCAATGTGATCAAATTTTGGCTAAAATCTCCATAAATCAACAAATGAGAAAATGATCGTTTTGTCCCTAACCGGTCAATTTTCTCGATTGACTCCAAATTGGACCTTGAACTCTGAATCACTATTCTGACCTATTCTGTGGGTCTCAGAATTTTGAAATTCCTCTTAGAATTTCTATTAAACTAGTTGAAGCTCGATTTAACTTAATTGTACCATTAGGTACAATACCGGCTTTTCAACCAATTAGACAGGGTCTCACACTCTCCCCCACTAATAGAAATTCGGTCCCCGAATTTAAATCCAAAGTAGAGTGGCTTACCTTTACATATCGAAGAGGTGTGGATACTTCGTCCGCATTTCCTCCTCAGCTTCCCACGTTACCTCTTCACTGGTGTGATTTTGCCACAACACTTTCACTAAAGCCACATCCTTTGATCGGAGCCTTTTGACTTGCCTATCCAGGATAGCTACTGGTTGCTCCTCATAAGTCAAATCATCTTGTATCTGAACGGTTTCATACCGTATCACATGAGAAGGATCTGGATTATACTTCCTCAACATAGACACATGGAACACAGGGTGAATACTCGAAAGGTCTGGTGGTAATGCCAATCGATATGCCACTGCTCCGACCCTCTCTAAGATCTCAAAGGGTCCTATGTACCGAGGGCTTAATTTCCCTTTTTTACCAAACCTCATTACCCCTTTGGTTGGCGAGACTTTTAGAAACACATGGTCTCCCACCTGAAACTCCAAATCCCTTCGTCGGTTATCAGCATAAGACTTTTGCCTACTTTGGGCTGTAAGCATCCGTTGATGAATCATACGGATTTTATCAGTGGTGTCCTACACCAACTCAGGCCCTAACAATTTCCTCTCACCCACCTCTAGCCATTCAATGGGTGATCTGCACCTTCTTCCATACAGTGCTTCAAATGGTGCCATTTGAATGCTAGTCTGGAAACTATTATTGTAAGCAAACTCCACTAAGGGTAAATACTGACCCCATTTGACTCCAAGGTCTATTACATATGCCCTTAACATGTCTCCCAAAGTCTGGATGGTTCATTCAGACTGTCCATCAATCTGGGGATGGAAAGCTGTACTAAAATTCAACTTAGTGCCCAATGCTTCCTGTAACTTTTCCCAGAATCTACTGGTAAATTGTGTCCCTCTATCCGACACTATAGAAACAGGAATGCCATGCAACCGTATTATCTCATCCACATAAAGCTGGGCATACTGAGCAGCCCCATAAGTGGTCTTGACCGGAAGAAAGTGAGCTGACTTCGTCAACCGGTCTATTATGACCCAAATCGAGTCATAACCCCCACTTAAAATGAACTCGTCCTCGAGTTCAAATTGATGTAAGATGAATAATCGAAGTTCCAAAGTTCTGCTACATCCCATTTTTGTCAGGTATTCTTAACATAGAATCCTGATTTATGCATCATACCCACTTTCAACTTTTATACAAAACTCAACAACAATAATATATAATCATGGGTACTACTCTTGTTTGATCAAAGCAAATATCATCCTTCATTTCATGAAGGGAACTCAAATATACCCTTAGTTCCGGTCACAACTAACTCGAATCATCTTTAATTCATCAATTATGCATGTTTACTTATCCAACCATAATTTCTCTACCTTGATCTTTCATCAACCTCCCAACATTCAAGCATTTATTCCATTAGTCTTTAGGGACTAAAATCCCTAGCATACTTTTCTATTTGCGTACTTCATAATAGCCTGTCAATTTTCTAGCTTACAATTAAGCTAGTTCATGTACATCTTTTTGTGGAGAACGTCCCCTCGGGGCACACTTCCCACATCTAGGTATTGTCCTAGGGCCAGGCACTCAGACAGTTCGAGTCCCAACGTGTCTGTAGCACTCATCGAACCCCTGACCTCAAGGACTTACTTCTCATTGACAACCATGGATTCAAATCATAATTCCACCAAATGACCAATTCATTACGGACCTAACAGTCCAACTTTACCATCTTCCATCCTTAATCGGAGGAATATACCATTACATTGACCTTGCATTAAAAGCAATTGTTTTAAAATCTCTCTAACATTGGCTCGTGTCTCGGGTGGCATCTCAAACCCGGACAACAGCACCACTTATGACTTTTACATGACATTAACAAGAGGGTAGGTCCTAGAAATAGGAGTTCATACAGTCTCCTATTTATGACTTGTGCTGCAGTCACAAGCCATAAACAAGATTCTACATTAACTCCAACAACTCCGCTGGACTCAACAATAACACCCTAGAACCTAACAACCTAGGGCTCTGATACCACCTTTGTCACGACCCAATTTCCGGGCCATAACCGGCGCAAGGACCCAATGAGCATAGCTCACTAAGCCCAAGCAAGCCTATTTTCTCTTACTTTACTTACTGTATTCAACGTATACTCGTGTGAGGCATTCACACGTAATGCATCCTGTGTGCATACAAAGCCATTTAACAATGGCATTTTCAACATTTATATACATGCACTATACCAGTCATGTATTTAGCAATTTACATTACATACACATATTCACATAATTAGATTGTATTTACAATACAAAGGACCCAAGACTTCCAGCGGAGACATTTACCACAAAAGGAATCACTAGCGGATGCCAGACACATACCCAGGAGATGCGCTATGGGGACTCCTCGATCTAGAGCCCAACAGTCTCTTGATCTGAAAACATGAATTTTTGAAAACGTGAGTACGAAACTCAGTGAGTGAATATTAGAAGGAACAAGCAATCTCATCAGAAGATTTGACAATCATGATGCACTGGTTGAAAATAAGGCCATTTTCAACTAACTAATATTTCAAACCTTTTTTTCCCTTACCCAGGAATTTGTTATGCATTCAAGGATTAAACATCCTTGAATTCACACTCATCATTCTATCAAAGTAGTAAATCGACGGTTGTTTACAAACCGTCACATAATAAGGGTTTCACAACCCGTACAATTTATATATGCATATGTACCACGTACAATTTAATTCACCAATTATTCTATCTCATTCATTGTCCCATCTTTTCCTCCACTCTACTATACTCTCAACTCATACATCATTACCGGCATTGCACTTCCCACTCCGCACATGCACGGTAGTAATTATCACACTCTTTATCATTCAACTAGCATTGCACTTCCCACTCCGCACATGCACGGTTGCATCAATTTCACCATAATTTATTAATAATGCATATCAGCATAATACAAGGGTACACAGATTCAGTACACTCAATTTCACATAATTTCTCAATAATACATATAGGCATCATGTTGATATACACAGATGCATGACAATCATATTTAACGTCATTGAAATATTTTCATCTTCAATTTCAAACAATTCGCATACCATACAATCACATATATACACAAATACATAAGCAATCATATACACTGCTAATATTCACTATCCTTAGTGGAAAAACATTTATCAAGGAACTTGGCAAGCAGTATCACTCAGCTTTGTCGCCAAGTTCTTGGGCAAACATTATTTGGTAAAGGGTATCACTCAGCATCCCTTCCAAACTCATGGGCGGAAATCATTTGGTAAGGGGTATCACTCAGCATCCCTTCCAAATTAGTAGACAGAAATCAATTGGTAAGGGGTATCACTCAGCATCCCTTCCAAGTTCATAGACAGAAATCAATTGGTAAGGGGTATCACTCAGCATCCCTTCCATCTATAAGTCCCTTATCATCATTCGCTCATGGATAGGAGATCACACAGCAATCCTATCCTCTATGAGCCCCAAATCATCATTCACACGTACGGCTATAATCATTACACAACATTATCTATCAATGCACAACATATATACATATATGCACACATTTTGGAACACAATCATTTGATCCAATTTATTATCAAACCCTACCCCTTAATTCAATTTAATTTATAACTAAATAATATTCGATTTCACACATATATGCTCAAGGACATGAGCAATCATATATATACACGAAAACATTTATCTGAGCATTCGCAGGCGTTACGTATCGCCGTCCCTGCAAGCCCCTGGACAACAAATCACACTTCACCAATGTTCACGAGTGATAGTTTCCAGGAATCGTGGGCGTTACGTATCGCCGTCCCCACTTTGCTCAGTTCTCAAAATTTCTAGTAAATAGTGGGCGTTACTTATCGCCGTCCCCACTTTTACTCAGTTCTCAATTTCTAGTAAATAGTGGGCGTTACGTATCGCCGTCCCCACTTTTACTCAATTCTCAATTTCTAGGAAATAGTGGGCGTTACGTATCGCCGTCCCCACTTTGCACACCATTTCAGGCATGTGCATTTTCCTCTTCACACGTGCACAGTGGTAACACTTTCACAACACCTCTCAATCATACATGTAAACATCATCACAATGTACGCATTTAGCAAAATCAAATTTCACATCAATAAAATAATATTTCATGTCTTCATGCATACCACATAATATTATGCCTTCATGCATACCAAATAATTTCTATGCCTTCATGCATATCAAATAATTTCTATGCCTTCATGCATAACACATAATTTTATGCTTTCATGCATAACTCATATTTTTTATGCTTTCATGCATAACACATACTTTTATGCTTTCATGCATAACACATATTTTTATGCTTTCATGCATAACACATATTTACCACATAAAATCATTTTTCTCAAAGGCTTGTTCCCGACAGGTATTTTAAAAAAATTTTGGATAAATCATTTAATTATCCTAATCAATACAATGTGCATTTCCCAAATAATTTGAAATGCAAATTCACTCACCTTCTCACAAATCCGGATTCCGGATGCTCTCGGATTAAAAATCCTCAATCACGATTTCCTTGCCTTTCTCGGACTTCTCACCACCTTAACACAGAATAAAATTAGGAAATTTACTATAATATCCCCAACTAATATAAACTAATTGAAATTGCTCACATATGATACTCAAAGGCAAAAATGCGTCCGATTATCACTTTAACGAGGTATTGCCTAATCTCGACCGATTACCCGATTAATCGACTATTATGTCCCATTTGATTCCAAATTGCACCATTCTTTTTCTCATAGCTTAATTCACCCCACATCATGTAATTGATGCCAATTTCAGCATTCAATATTTTCCATTTCTTTATAGAAAATTTTGGCCAATACAATGCATTAGCACTGAAAATTTTTCTACTACATTTTTCACTTGAATTTGTCATTTTCTAATTTTTTTCATTTCAAATGAAATCATTTCATTTGAAATGAACCAATTTCTCATGCATTCTCTACACCCTAGGTTCGGCCTAATGAAGAATCACCATGTCAATCAATTTCTTTCTTTCATTTTTGTCCATAATCATGCTTAACTACCTTTAAACACCAACATAGCTTAAATTCGATCCAATCCAACATCAAATCCATACTCATACCCATTTTTCAAAATTCATTCCATCATGATATCTCAATATTCAAGCATGAAAATCAAGAACAAAAGCATAGGTAAGCTAGGGTTAGAGGAAATCTAAAGAAAAGTTACCTTTGTTTCGCTTGAATCTTGAAAAACACTTGAAATCCATGGATTTTTGTCTAGGTTTTATGGTTTTCCCCTTGGTTCATCTTTTCTTCCCTTCAATTCTGGTGGGTGCCGACTTTTAAGAGAGAAAATGAGGGCTAAGGCTGATTTTTATGGCCTTTATAATAAAATAAACAACTTTGCCACATGGCATCACGCCATTGGCCCGTTTTAATCTTTTTTTTGACTTTTTCTTCCATTTATCCTCCACCACTTGATCAATCAAGTCAAAGTCTGATCCAAGGTTGATCATGGCTGGAAATAATGGTTCTGGTGATGGAAAATTACGGTTTTACCCCCGGGATGGCAAAATTACAATTTTGCCCCTATACTCCGAAATGTACCGGAATTTCATTATTTTCACTATCCAACCTCCAATAACACTAATATAAATCAATATTAACCAAATGGGACAAAATCCTTTCAAAAAAAATTCCCGTTTAGCACTCCGGTGGCAAAATTACAATTTTGCCCTTGTACTCCAAAAACACTGGGAATCACCATTTTGCACTGCTAAACATCATTTTATGATTATGGGATCATAACTGTATGTCATATAATTATTTTTTGTCCAATGTGATCAAATTTTGGCTAAAATCTCTATAAATCAACAAATGAGAAAATGACCGTTTTGTCCTAACCAGTCAATTTTCTCGATTGACTCCAAACTGGACCTTGAACTCTGAATCACTATTCTGACCTATTCTGTGGGTCTCAAAATTTTGAAATTCCTCTTAGAATTTCTATTAAACTAGTTGAAGCTCGATTTAACTTAATTGTACCATTAGGTACAATACCGGCTTTTCAACCAATTAGACAGGGTCTCACAGATTTCTTCTTCATATTTTTGTCTTATGCATTCTATTCTTCTAGAGTCGATTCTTACTCTCTGAGGTGTCAATTCTTTTTAATTGTTGAAGCTTCTATCTTTTAAAAACTAACTTCCTCTTTTCTCAGAATCAATTCTTCATTGTTTATGTCTACTTAAGAATTGACGTCTCTAATCTCTAGAATTGATTTTTCTTGTGATAAGGAAATAAATTTTTTCAATTTAAACCCTAAATCCTAAACCTTAAACCCTTTAAATTTAAAATTTTGATTCTTAGGCTAACATTCTAAATTTGAGTTCGTTAAAAAATAATTTCTTTGCATATAAACTTTCAAAACTCTTTGAGCATGCTTAAGATCGAATCTTTAAGTTCATCAGCATGTTCAAAGCATATTCAATTCATTTTTCTTTAAGATCAGCTTCAAAACATCTTCCTTTTTTGATATGACGAAATTAATAGTTAAATTTGCTCATTGAAGGAAACTCCCCATGAAAATATGCTCATGATTTCAAAATATTTTTCTCAAGTAAAGCTCCCCTTAAACTTGTGCTTTTTCAAAAATATTTACATTTAAGTTTGAAAGCACTTTTGACATCAGTTTTAAAAATCTAACCATCATGAATGAAAAATGAAGCACATATGTACTCATAATATTTCTTTCCCTTTTTGTTATATTAAAAAGGAATAGAAAATAGAGTTTAGGAACAATGGGAATAAAAACTCATAGAAAAATAGAGCATTAGTAGCACAAGTTAAGTATAATTATTAATCAACATTTAAGGATAAAACTTAGAGACATTCACAACAAGTGAGTTCAATCAATCATCAATCAACACAAAAAGATATTAACACAGAGTGATATAATCAAAGAGATGTCTCATTAAGTAAAAGAAATACAAAATATCAATCTCCCTACAATTAGATTTGAACAAAATAAAGATGTATGCAGGTACTAATGCATATGCCTATGGGTCAGAATCAGTATTAGATTCTGAATTATCAAGATTGTGAATTATGGAGGGCTTTGTCTTGTTCATCCTATCATGGAGTTTTTTTTGGTTATGGGCTGGATCAATTTGATTATGTACTAGTTGCTTCATTTCTTTCTTCAGTTTACTCATTGTTGCTTGCAACTTCTTAATTAAGTGACAATAGTGATCAAAGACATTTTGAAACTGATGAACAAACTTTGAAATTGCATCCTCAATTTTTTGTTCAATCCTCTCAAGGTTCTATTTAACCATCCTCCCTTGATTATCAACTCTTGCACTTACAAATTCATATGCACCTCAACCCATGTGCATCATGTTAGGTAGACTAAATGGCCATGGAGTAGTCTGTGGAATGGCTATTAATGAAGTAAGAATAGTCGTTAGGGTAGGTGGAGTTCTTAGTGCTTGTTTTTTTCTTTCTTGAGCTTCATTCTTTTCGACCCAACCATTCTGTTCAGCACTATATTCATCTTATTCTCCCAAGAGTATTATTTTCCAAAAACTTAATCTTGTTTTGCATTTTAGGCTTATTAGTGCTAGTGTCTATCTTCAGCTTATCAATGACTTCACAAATAGCCACACCATATAACAAAATTTTTCTTGCTTTTCGAACTTGATATATCATGTCTTTAAAAATAAATTGAACAAGTTCAATAGGTGTCTTTCTTTTAATGTGATACATGAACCATATTTCCTCAAATGTCAACAAGGCATGTTTTGTTTCAAAAGGTCGTATGTTGTAAGCAATAATTAGATGCAAGATTATATCATTGAGACTTAGCCTTGAAACACTGTTAGGGAATTTTACTATTGTGATTGGCCCTAAAAGAAACTCTACATTCAATTTTTCTTTTGATATAGCATTCTCCTCACCCATGGAGGTCATTGCATCCCTACTTGAGGGTTTTAGCTTCAAAATTTTTTGAAGTAGGGAAGGTGTGATAACATATGACCTTCTAATTAAAAAAGTGAGGAATAAGTCATCATGACTAACCACATCATCATCATGTTCTCCTTCATAACTAGTTGTTCCATTTGAATAAAATATTCTTACCAGATCTTTATAAACCCCTATTCTTAGATTGAGATAATCATACTAACCCATTTCCTTTAAATTTTCAATGTAGGGAAATCCAAACTCGTTTTCCAACAAATTTTAGTTAGTAATCCTTCCATGAAATGCTTTTCTTATTACATAGTGATCATCACACATTTTCCTTTTAGGTGGAGTAGAAAAGTGTACATCAAGGACATCAATTTTTTCTTTTCTCTGTTTCTTTAATGAAATGGCAGAAGTTTTTCTTTTTTTTTTCTCTTAACCTTTTTGGAGCTATTTTCTTTGAAGGTTTGGAGTGAAGAATTGAGGTTTTGAGAAAGGGTTGTTGATTTTTTCGTGCAGAGAACTAATTCTACTCTTGGATGAATTGTATTTGTAAATGGGTCAACTAGAACTTAAATAAATTAATCGAAAAGCTTTTTGGAGAAAGTTTCAGTCTTTTTATTCTTAAAAACCTACTTTTTTAGAGGGAAAATTTATTCGAAGAGATGAGATTGTGAAATTTCAACTTTTGAAAATCTTTAAAACCGATACATGAGAGTTTAAGGCTTAAAAAGTTTCTTGACTTAAAGTACAAAAGTTGTTTCTAAAATGATAAAAATCGATTCTTTGTGCCTTAGTTTTTCTAAGACTTTTGCGATTCTTTTTGAGAATCAATTCTTGAAATTTAAGAGGTTGATTTTTTTAATTCTTGAAGCATTTTGGAAAACGTTTTGTGTTTGAAGGATTGATTCTTTAAAAATCAAAAGTCGATTCTTAAACTTTGTAAACTTGAAAAATAGAGATTTTTTTTATCCAAATCAAATACAAGAAATCTTCTCAGTAGAATCAAGTTTAATGCACATAGTTGTTGGTTTTTGAGTGATGCATGTGTATGAAATTATGCACACAAAATCATCAAAACATCATTCATTCAAATTATTAATTCAAGAAACTAATATTTATTTCAACAATATTCAACCAATTAGAAGGCAATCAAACAATCAACAATTCACCTTTTATAGGCAAGTTATTCATGAAATAGATATCACTTATTTTTGCAGTAAACTCAATCCATGCATTCTTGCCTTGATTTTTCCTACAAAACAGAACCAATTTTTGATCTTTGTACACAAGGTTTCTTATGTCCATGAGAGTTAGTTCTTCCAAGTTTGTTTTTACTTGGAACATCAAAAATTTCCATAATTTTTCCCAATGTAGGTTTAGTTCTTTTTGAAACCTACACTTTTTTTTACAATCTTTTCCTTAGGAGGTTATTTTCCTAAGAAGACAAAAATATATAAAATGTCCCTTCTTATGACAACAAACACATACATATTATACACCACGCTTTTCATTTTCTTTTTCAAAGAAAGTTTTTATCTTTGTCTTGTCATATCCTAAGCCATTGCTATCAAAGAAAGTTTTTTGAGTTTCAAGCATCTCATTAAGGTTTTGTGAGCTCATGTTCCATTTAGAATATGATTCAATTAGTTGCTCATTTTTCTTCTTCAAGGCATTCACTTTATTCTCTAAAATGTTTACTTTATTTTCTAGCTCAAACTTCATGTTAATCATGCAATCATTTTTTACCTTAAGCTTAAAGATGATCTTTTTGTATTTCAAATTCATGTGTTCAAATTCAAATGCCAAGCCATCTTATGCATCTTGAAACTCATCACTAGAAGCAATGTTTGAAGAACAAACCTTGGAGTTTTCAACTCCTATAAAGCATAAGTTTGCAATTTCCTTTTCTTACTCATCTTAGGATTCATCACTATCACTCCATGCAGCTACCATTGCTTTTCTTTTGGAGTTTCTTTTATGACGTTTTTTGAGTTCTTTCATATTTAGAGTGACCAGGCTTCTTACATTCATAACAAATAATATAATCATTTCCATGATCAACCTTTAGAATATCTTTTCTCAAATTTCTTATATGTTCTTCTTTTTTAAAAGGCTTTCTGCTTCTTTGTTTAGTCCTTAGAAATCTATTAAACCTTTTAGTCAATAGGGCTATCTCCTCATCATCCTCTTTTTCATTGTCACTCTTAAATGACTTTTCATCATTTTGCTTTACAACCTTGAGAGCAATGTCTTTTCTTTTTTATTCTCCTCTGATTGCCTCATTTCTTTCTTTCTCATGCCTAAGAGTCATTTCATAAGTAAGTAAAGATCCCATGAGATCATCAAGCTTAAGTACATTTAGATCTTTTGCTTCTTCAATGGCAGTGACCTTAAGTCTCCAAGATTTGGGTAAGTAGTGAAGGATTTTCTTCACCAGCTGTGCATTTAGGAACTTTCTTCTTAAAGCTTTAAGTCCTTCTATGATCTTTGTAAATGTCTCAAACATCTCTTTTATAGACTCCTTATCTTTCATTTTAAATAACTCATAGTTATATATCAGTATACTAATCTTTAACTCTTATACTTGACTAGTGCCCTTATAACAACTTTCTAAAGTATCTCAAATTTCTTTTGTTGTAGAGCAAATAGCCACCCTATTGAAGTCATCTTCACTAAGAGCACACAAAATAGCCATTACAACTTTGTGATTCAGTTGTATCAACTTTTTGTCCTTATCATCCCATTTAGCTCATGTTTTAAGATGTTTCACAATAGTTTTGACAGGAATATGAGGTTCATCAACAATAATATGCCAAAGATCTAAATCATTAGATTATATGAAGTTTTCAAACCTCATTCTCCAAAATAAGTAGTTTTCCCCTTGGAACAAGGAAGGTCGCATTATAAAGTATCCTTCACCAATAAAGTTTTAGGATGCCATGGCTATTACTTTAAGCTTTTTGTTTTGGATCTCTCAAAGGCGTTTAAACTCACAAAGAATTGGGAACCTACTCTGATACCAATTTTAATAAAGATAAGCTTAAAGTGAAACTACCAAAAAGTGGGTAAATTAGTTGTTAAATAAAAATTCTCCCTTTTTCAAAATCTTTGAACACAAAGCCAAAATATGAAAGAATGAAACGGCAAAACAAAACCTAAGCTGAATGAGTAAAGAATGGAAAAATAAAAAGTACTCAACAAGATTTTTATAAAGGTTTAACCTTCCAATGCCTATGTCTTCTCCCTTTATAGCACAAAGAGTTTGAATTTATTATCAATTTGCTTTTTCAACATGGCAAGCATAACCTTTACAACATGCCTGTGGCAAGATTAAGCATAACTTCTACAACATGCCTTTTGTAGGATCATGCGTAACCTCTATCAAGACACTAACTTTTTCAAGTTCAAATACAACTTTTACACAAGATGAAACCTTTTAAAGGATCATGCAAAACCCCTTTACCTTTCGCTTAAAGGTATAACAAATACAACAATGGATTCTAGTGAATCTCTAACTCAAAACTTTTAAAAAGGTTGATAAAGGAATTTAGGATTAGAAAGATAAGAGCTTTCAAAAAGATATAGATGATCAAAGAAGGTTTAAGCTCAAAAAGATCAGCTGAAGAATAAAAATGTGATCTTTAGACTCTTTGCTTGCTCAAAGATTGAAACTTTCTGATCACGGTTTTTTCTCTTGTTTTTTTCGCTCTGTTTTTCTTCAAAGATGATTCAAAATCTTTCAAATTTTTTTTTCTTTAACATCCTCAAATTGGATATTTATAGAATCTGTGATTTTCTGCCCGTTGGAGTGAAATTCAAATCATTTCTTGTACATTCTAACCAGTTTACAAAATTATGTTGCATTTGTAGGATTGATTTTTTGTTATGGAGTTGTCTGTTCTTTGCAAAGTCCGTAACTTTTTATCTTTGGAGAATTGATTCTTTTGCCTCAAGGTGTCAGTTCTTCACTATGGTTTGGCATCAAAATTTGAATTTAAGCTTAATTTTTGCTACTCCACTTTTGTCTTGTTGTACCATGTCTTTCTTGGTTACCAAGTTTTTGAATTGTACTTATAGTGTTTCAAGAATCGATATATTCTCCATGTAGAATCGATTGTTTTTTCTTTTCTTTTCTACCTTCTATATTCTATTATTCCAAAATCGATTCTTTGTCTCTAAAGTGTCAATTTTTCACAAATCTTGAAGTTTTTGTCTTTCAAGGATCGACTTCTTCTTTTCTTAGAATCGATTCTTCACTATTGATCTCTACTCAAGAATTGACTTTTTTTTTTCCAGAATCGATTCTTATTGTAATTAAAGAAATAGATTTTGCTTTCTTTTCATTTAAGAATCAAGTCATTTCTTTTGAAAACTTGATTCTTAAGCTAGTATTTTGAATTTTAAAAAGAAGAAATCTTTGAGAAACTAAGAGATATTTCTTTAAGTTCAAGAGCAAGATCATTCATATTGAAAACATCTTCACAAAATCAAAGCATTTCAATATATATTTCTTTTAAGTTTAGCTTTAACACTCATTTGAGGATTTTCTTCATATTCAAAAAAATCTTTCATTCATTTTCAAAGCTCATTAAGTTCAATCAATTTTGTCATGTCAAAACAAGAATAAAGCTAACATCTTTTTCATGCCAAAACACTTAACCAATTCAAATCTAAGTACTGAATGGATTTTATACTAATCAAATCTCATTTCAAAGACTTGTTTAAGCAATTTTGATCTTTTGATTTTGTCATTTCAAAACATGGATCAATTATAAAGCTAACAAGGCCAATTATTGCTAAGAACATTTTTAACAAGTGGAATACAATGAGTCACCATTCAAGGGAAAAAGAATTGAAGGTTAAAGCAACAACAATATCAATCATCAGCGTCTAACTGGTTTGGAAGCAAAAGGGCAACTTGTAAGGTTTGGATTATCTCTTATCAATTTCCTCAATAACCGCTCAAGGTTTTGGTTGTTTGTGGATTGAAATAGCTTTTCGAGTGCAAGATAAGCCTCATATTTATAGGCAATTTATGTTAATCCTAACCCTAGTAGGATTTGCACGACTTTTGATGCTAATTGCAAAATTGCCTCAAGATTAATTGATCCATTCAATTAAGTCCTCCAAGTTCTTAACTTATTTCAATTAAGTTCAACTTAATTAACATTATTTTACATTCTCAATTAACAATATTTAATGTGTGTAGTCCATTAGGTTCTTAACATGTTGACAATAAATATAAACTATAATCCAAGGTAAACCAAGATTAGATAGATCAAACTCCTTTGTATTCATGATCAATTTCCTAATTGATTAAGTCATATTTATAAATCAAAATTGGCATCTAATAATGCATCATAACTACTCAAATGTTAAGAAGAGTCATAGTGGTTTGACTTCACCTTTCAGTGCATAGTCTTTCTATGTCACATCCTATTTCGAGAGGGATCGTGACCAATGCATGGACCTATATGGGTATGGCCTAATAAGCCCAAGTAAGCTTAAATCTATAAATGCATGAGCTAGTCATCCATCACATTCACTAACATAAGTTCATCTATAATTAAAATGTGCAATAATTCATGAATGCCAATACATTACGAAACTTTTCAATATAAAGTGTGGTTTTTTTCACATTTCATATAAATATTCACATGTAAATAAAACAATTCTGCTTTAACACTTACCCTTGCCTATTTTGCTATAGACATCCGTCATTTTCTTATCATTTTATGCACCCATATCCAGGGCTTAACATAACATGTAGAAACATAAACAAGTTTATTGGTGTTATTTACATAACAGAGTTCGTTATCAACAAGACAATTCAAAACTAGACTAAACACATTGCAGAATGTACAACATTGGAAGGTTTAAAAAAAAAAAGCTCTACCACACCTACCTCGAATGAGTTGCTTTACTACTCCACAAGTTGCCTAATCAAACAAGCTATTAATATGAAACAAAATAAGGAAAAATAACATGTGGGTTATAAAGACTTTGTGAGTGAATATAGGGTAAGGGACAAGCTAGGGGATAAGAGTTTTTACGATAATTCATAGTTACAAAAAAATTATGACAATTATGTAGCCATAAATGCACTCAAAACACATGATGCATAAAATATGGTATTCATATCAAAGCTCAACTTACAAAATGTTTGCAAGGAGAAAATGGTAAGTAACCCATTAACCTTCAAGTTCAACATCAAACATTCCATTGATAATGAACCATTCATTTAATAAGTCATATCAATACATACTATGAGCAAATTAAGGGGAGATTGGGTACTTTCGCCCACTTATCCTTGAGGTATTTTTACCTCTACAATGGGACTCATAAAAAAGGGAAAAATGGTATGATGCTTAACTTAAGCTTGTGGTATTCTTAGCCCCACATCGGGACTCATAAAGAGGGGAAAAGTGGTAAGGTGCCCAGCTTAACCCTGTGGTATTCTTACCCCACACGAGACCAGAGCCAACATACAAAAGGGGAAAATGTGGCACGTTGGCTAAGCTTAACCCTATGGTATTCTTACCCCCACACCGAGACTAGAACCAATCATAACACGATCAAAATTTCATAAAAAATCAAATGTGAAACCCTACCCTAATGTGAGATTTGCTAAGTTAGAAATCGTTATATGAGCAATTTAAATTGTGTTTTTGAAAACTTTGAAATTTAGTTTTGTGAATGGAAAATTTCATGGTGTAAAGTTTCGAGATGATTTTGTGTTTAGAATGTCAAAAAGTAAATTTTGATCTTAGAAAAATTCATACTTTGATGCATTAAGATGACTTACAAAGTTTGGTATTAAAAAGAGTTCCATTAGACATGTTTCTAAGGTTTATTGTTGTTTTTTGGACTCAATCTATTGATAGATGTTCTTCATCTATCAATAGATATAACCCAAAAATCAAAGCTACCCTGAAAAACATCTATGGATAGATGAGCATATCTATCCATAGATGGCCAGATCTATCGATAGATGGATCTCATCTATCAATAGATGGTCATCAAGAAGCTTCTAGAAAGAGTTATAAAGCTCATCTATAGATAAATAACCCTGATTTATCGATAGATGACGTCGATTCCACAAAAATAAAAAGGGTAAAATCGCATTTTCACTTCCTAAACTATAAATATGATTCAATACTCAAGGGTTTCTCAACCCTCAACTTTTTTTTTTCTGAAACATAAAACGTCTCTAAAACCTTTCCAACTCATTTTTAATGAAAAATCATTATTTTTGATGATTTTGATCTTAGTTTTGAAGTTTAAAGGTATAAATGACATTTTTATGCTATAAAACCTTTCAAGCTCACATTTTAATGCTAGAAATTTATGATTTTCTCCTAAAAGTAGCAAAAGTTTTTGTGATTTCCTTTAACATTTAAGCTCATTTAAGGTAAATTTAAAGAATTTATGTATTTCTTGCTTAGTCTAGAGAGAGAAAGTGGCTATAGTCAAAAGTGAATAGATTTTGAAAGTTGCTAGATTAATTATTCCAAGATTCTTAGTTTAGAAATTGATTATTATGAATATTGTGTGATAGGAACACTTGAAAACACACCAGATTACACGAAATTGGAGTTGTAATTGAGCTTTCTATAAGATGAGTGCATACACCTCTTTCAAAACTATTTTGATATCTAAAGTTGAAGCATGATTTGAAGTTTAATGGTGAATATGATTTTCTGCAAATATTTATGAACTAAAAATTTATTTGTGGGTGAGGAAAATATTTTAAAATTCATTTTCAAACTACTATATATGTAAATATGATGTTATGTCTTAGTTTTCAATAAATGGGGACAAGCATCTTATGTTTGAGTCCACTTGATTAAATTAGTCTTCAAACTAGTGTAGGTACAAGATATGATTTATGATTAATGCATAAATGTATGAGGTGTATGCTAGTTATGTTAAGGCATAAAATGTGTAAAGGCTTTTATGATGGTTTTCATCTAAGCTATTATGTTTATGTATATGAAGTGTTTTCCATATACTACATGAGATGTTTGAGGAAGCATGATGAATGCTATTTGATTATGTATGTAGTGCATGTTTTACATACGATATGATGAAATAGTAGGTATGAGGAAATTCTATGAGATGTATATATGATATAAAATTCTATATACCTTATGAGATGAGTAACCATGTATATGATGGACATTCCATATGCTAAATACTTTGAGTATAAAAGCTTAACAAGTGCTATTGAATCCACTCACAGAGGTTGTAGCGATGACTTCACTCTTATGATGCATCATAAACACCCAAGGTGCAATGGGGTTATACATTATCGGCCCAACATTGATGGGGGTTGTACTATCACAATGTATGAGTTCACTGATAATGGATTTATTATGATTGTTATCTTTATTATATGTTGCATGTTAAGTTCATCTTGAATAATGTTTATGATCTATACTCGATAGTGGCATGAGTTTGTGATTGTAGGAATGATATGAGCTATGAGATAGACCTAAGAGGTAAGGGAATTTAAAGAATGGCAAAAATACATAATTTTGCCCAAACAATAAAGGTTCAAAGGCTATCTATCGATAGACGTAGAACATTTATCAATAGATAACATACAAAATGCAATATGAAGCATTATACTTCAAATCAATTGATAGATATCCGTCATCTATCGATAGATGAATTCCAGAATTGTATGTATTGAATTGTTTGAAAACTTTTCAAAGGTAAAAAAGTTTTCCAAATGGCTATTCACACTTGTTCACATCACATATGCTATTTCAAACGTGTTTAAACACAATGTTTCATGAGATTAAGTTTAAATTGATCACAATTGGCATGAAATTATAAGTGCAGGTTTATGAAATACTCTTATCCCCTAACTTGTCCCTTTCCTATATCTACTCACAAAGTCTTTGTGACTCACACATTATTTTCCCCATTTATTTTCTTGTAGATCAGTGATAGCATATTGATAGCAGCCAATGTCACAGATACCAGTGTCCAGTCTTCATTCTTTGATAAGTGTCTAACAACCATTTGATGCTTAAAAGGTAAGTTACATTCCGCTGACGAGTCAATCTTTTACTTTGTGTTTATGTTTACAGACTATGAATATGTTTATGTTGTTATTTCCAATGTTAGGCATCTTACATGGATAAATGTATGTATGAAATTAAGACGATGGGTCTAGAGTCTATATGGACACCCAAGGGTGCTGATGATGTTTAATGTTTATGTTATTATGCATTATGACAGTGGCACTTATAGAGATATATATATATATTTATCAAATGCTTAAGCTTATACAATTAAGTCGAGAAGTTCCTTAATTGTTTAATGAGTATTACGAATGCATGCATGATGATTTTATATGTAAATGGAGGTTTTAAAACGCTTCCGCATAAAATGATGAATGTATAATGATGTTATGGTAAGAGGCTTGCTTGGGCCTAACAGGTTATGCTCATTTGGGTCCATGTGTCGGTCATGATCCCTCTAGGAAATGGGATGTGACATCATACCAAGATCAAGCATTAATAACAAATCATGTCAAACACATGAATCAGGGAAAAGATGAGACCTTCTCAATCAATAAACATAATACTTACATTCAAGAATATTTTAATTATCCACAATCATTCTCAATCACATATATATAATTATCGTACTCACACTAGCCCAAAGGTCAGAGTAATCAAATTGATTGCAATCATAAAAAGGCTTGTCCCCTCTTATTAAAAACTAATAAATAATAGCATATTTACATATACATATAGTTTCGAAAACCAACTTCCAAAACATTTCCACATTTATAAATATATTTTCTAAAATAAATATTTATTGCAATTCATGCTCATCAATAAACCCTTAATCATTCAAATCATGCTTTCAACTTTACATATTAAAATAGTTTCAAAAGTGATGTATCCACTCACCTCGAAAGTTGATTTCTACCAAGTACGCTAAAGTCTACTCCAACGAAATTTCTGGAGTTTCAATGGTTCCTAAATTCCCAAATAAATATTTCAGTTAATACTTAGTCAAGGAATCACATAATAATCGTTTTATGTTATTTTGAGCTATTCGAGTTTGCCTAAATTGATTTTCTAGACTACATCTACTACTCATCAAAATACCCATCTGTACAAACACATAAAATCAACATTCTTACCTTAGGTGAGCTATACAAAGTGAGAAAATTTGCCCAAATCTTCTAGTTCGTAGACATCAATAATTCTGGAACAACAAACCATACTTTCAAAATCAAAAATCAAAGATTTAAAGATTCAAGAATGGGAAAATCTCATTTTTCTCATTTAAATCTCAAAACCAAGCTCCAATCTTTCAAAAAAGGTTATTTTGAACAAAAATGGATTGGAAGAGCATAAGAGTTAGGGCTTTATCTTGAAAATGCAACTGAGGGTTGCCAACCCTTAGAAAATGTGGTATATTTATAAGCTAGGATGTAAAAATACATTTTTACCCCTTTTCTTTTTTTGAAATCAATGAAATGTATCAATGTATTTGGTTCTAAAAAAATTTTATCAATAAATTATGAGTTTCTAAAACAAATTACATATAAAATATGCCTAGCTTATTTACATTAAATACTGTTTAAGTAAATATCTGCATTTTTACATCTTTCCTTTTTATTCTCCATTACTTATGATATTTAATGTAAATAAGCAAACACTTCCCATTTGGATTCAATAAAAATAATAAAAAAAATCCAAATTCAAAAGAATCAAAATCTAAATTTTGGTTTCAAGAACAAAATTGAAAAAGTTTGATTGAAATTAAATTTTTGGCTTCATTTACCATAGCAAACGTTATCCAAAAATTATGAAAAATCATTTTTTGGTCATCTAAAAGTCAAAGGAATCATTACTATCATTTGTTATTTCCAAAAGATTGTTTTATATCACATATTTTGACCGTTTCTAGACTTAAAAAATTTTTTGTTTCAAAAGTGACAGACAACAAAAAATGTCAATGAATTCTCTTGAAGATTAAAACTAAGTTTGATATTCAAATATGCAATCTATATGCTCACCTAAGGATTTCCTGACTTATCCTCTTACTCAATATAGGATTTCACATTATATGTAATTGTTATTATTTCATCATGAAACATCTCAACAAGATATCGATCGTTGTGCAATGTCTACTCTATTTTGTCTATTTTAACACTGAGTCTACTAATTAAACTTAGCATTTAAGAATCGCCAAACCCCTTTGTCAACATCTTTGCTTGCCTTGGTCGAGGGATTCCTTGAGTTTTTTTTTTTTTTTGAAAATTATGTAATTTTATTGCTAATTGTCAAAGAAAATCTTTGGACTTTATTGTTACAAAGGAAATAGCAAAAATAGTAAAATAAAACCCCTAAGTACAAAATGCTTAGATGTAGGGATATTCAAGCATCAAAAGAAAACTTTAATACCATCTGGACATTGTATTGTAGTGCCAAATGTCAAAAAATTTTCTTCTTGAATGAGCTTATCCAAAAGGAATTACTGTCAAAGGGGATGAAATACGTTTTTCCAAAATGTGGGCTAATTATCCAAACATGCCACATTCCAATAATATACTTATCCAAATCTATTGCTTGCCCGCTTACTGCCTCTCATAATGCTGTCCAAATCACATCCTTTTAATAACAGGCAATTTAAGAGTTCAAGCAAAAACCACATTCACATACATTCAAATCCAACTCAGCATAATCCTACCCAATAGCAATATCTCATCGGAAAGCATGTAAATGTTTAAAATCAAAAGCACAATTTCTTCGTTTATACAACTCTATTTTACTTAAGACTCGTAACTCCACTAGACTTCCATGGCAATCAAGAATTCCATTTAGGCAGTAAGTTTTCATCCCTCCACATTTTAATCATATTTATCATGTATCCAAACAATAAACCTTCTCCCTATGCCATCATCACTTTAAACAAAAATTTGGACTAATTCCTGACCTTCTTTTGCAAGTTCATTAGTAGCAACGTTAGCCTCATGTAAAATAAGCATAATCTTCCAATGAGGGGTTTCACTTTGTAAGCATTCCAAACTGATCACTAGTTACCTATACCTCTATGGTACCTCCTCATGGTTGTTTGACCATAAAACAACATTTAGCTGAATCGCTTTCATTCCAAAGTTTTAAAGGAATCTTTGGCATAATAGAATCAAAAATTTTAAAAGCCTCATGTATCCATTAGAATCACCTGCCCCAATTACGTTGGAAAATTTAGCTTTAAGCATATACCTAAACTATCATGAAAGGTACCTCCAATTATTGCCTAACTAGAGCTACTAGAACAAGCACCATTCACATTAAATTCCACCAACCTACTGGGGGAGCACACCACACAACATTCAGCCCGGTAGCTTTGCTTTGTCTATTTATAAAAATAATATCAAGACAACGGATTAAATCTTCAACTGTTAACTGTATGTATGGCCATTTAGTTTTCGACCAAACAGCCACACTGAATTTGATAAGATTGAACAATTGAATAATATCTCAAATCGTTTTGTTAAAAATCATATCGTTCCTGAATTTCCATATAGACCAAGTAATGGCATAAAAAGGAAGTAACCAAACATTACCTTTATCACCCCCAAAAACTAATGCTTGGCATGCAAGGAAAAAAGTTTTGAGAATCATCATGGGACACCCATTGCATCTCCCATTGTTTACACTATAGGCACAAAATATTCCAAGAAGCTTTACATGAGAAGAAAAGATGGCTTACGATTTCCTGGCAACTATTGCAGAATACACATGTAGTTTTATCTCCTTCTAATAAACTCATTGTCGTCAATTCCATCTTCATTGTTACTTTTTTTCACATAAGTTGCTAGACAAACAACTCAATCCTATACGGAGCATAACAAAACCAAATCTTTTTCCATACTACACTTTGGACATCCAAAGTAGATAAGGCAGCTTGGCAAAAAGATTTGGATGAGTATCTACCACTAGAAGTTGCTTTCCACACAATCGCATCCTTCAGATTTCTTCTCAACCAATAATGCCTTAATAGAGTCCACAAGCTCGTCCACTGTTGAATTTTCCAACCAAATAAATTACATAGTAACTCTATGCACCATTACCATACTGAATTGCTCCAATTTCCATAACCACAAAGAACACCATTTTTATTCACAGCAAATGCATAAATTCTTGGGAACTCACTCTGAAGATGCATATTATTAATCCAACTATCCTACCAAAATAAAATATTTTTTCCATCTCTAGCATTGAAACCCATATTAGATTTAATGGGATATCCTTTAAGATTTAATTAAGGTGATATACCAAATAAAATTCTCATAAGATCATGTTCAGTGAACTTGTTCATGTAATATGCACCGACATGTTAGTTCAAGTATTTTGATACTTCAATCTACGAAATTGATTGCTCACTTCATAAATGAGGAACAAAACTTGTCCTAACATCTCAACTTTATCAATTTCCATTTCTTAATAATATTTATTATTTTTAAAATCCATAAATTATTAATATAATGAAATATTATTATGAAATGAAATAATGTTGGTAAGTAGTAAGAAATTATATAATATTAATAAATTCTAGTTTATTATTTTTATTCGTTATATTTTCTATATTTTCAAACATTTTAAGTTATAACTACTTGATTATTTTTGTAGTATTTAATATTTAATTACATATTTTTAATTTATTGATATTTTATATTAAACTTGATATTATTTTAAAATAATTAATTAATAACTTTTTTACATGAATGTAATTTATTATGCACGGACTCTATTCACCTACTAGTAAAGTAGCATCAGAGAGGAAACTTTGTCTCTGAAAACAGTGGAAATAAGAAATTCTTACTTCCAACAATTTTAGAAAGTTTGATTTGATTTCTGAAAAATCAAAAATAAACACATGTTTTTTATTACTGTTTAAACAAGAAACTGAAAATGAAAAAATAAAATAAAAAAAAATCAGTGAAAAATAAAAATATAAAATTGAAAAGTAATCAAGAATGCAAAGAATCTAAAATACAAATACTGTATAAAGAATTTGATAAAGTTAGAAATATAAGAAAAGAATAAGAAAACCTCCAAACACCAACAGCCTATAACATATTCACATTTTAATCTTTAAAATAAGATGTATTGAGTACACCACAATCTTAGATATTACGCTTTCAAACCATATCATACTTTCATGCAATTTCAGCTGGTAAACTGCTACAGAATTTATTGTGAACTTTTACTTGGTTCATCAAGTTTTCATTAATACTTACTGAATTTTGTGACTTTGATTTTGTCTTGCTGACTTCAGTTAATTACTCTTGATTTACCATCATAAAATGACAGCATTACTTCATTTTTAACACATGCTAAAGTTACCAAACTCTAATTTGTACCAAATGAACCACATAATATATACACAAACTCTAATCACCTAAGCTTTTTATTGTAGAAGGGAACAAAGTAGTCAAGATGGTAACAATAAGAATTCAGTAAAATCAAAGTAGGGTCGGATTTAACTCCTGCAAAATTAAACATGGGAAACATCAAAGCAATCACTAACAGGAGCAAGAACATGTCTCAATCCTAATATTCTTTAATGCCTTATCAATGTATTTGGAACAAAATTTCAGGGCTGCTCGCGAGTGAGAGTCATTGATTTATTTAACAGTAATGATGCTGCAGGGAGAATAAGCATCCCCGTGATCACCATCTATATGTTTGAACCAGAAGGGAGCTACGGTCTAGATGTCAGTAATTACTCGCAATCCCTTTCAATGTAGAATATGTCCCAATAATAGCACAGACGATACCAATTGCAGTGATCGTAATGCTCAAAACAATCTGTTCATAGGTTGAAAACCTTAGGTCAGTGGTGAGCAAAGAAGCTTAGTATATATGCATATAAAGTTAATAAAAATGGAGATGAAGCAACCCAAGAGGTTTTCCCAAGAAGATCACGAAATATTCTAAAGCTTAAGTTCGCTCCAAGATAATAGATAAACACGATTTAATTTCTCAACAAGGCTTCCATATAGGACACCAACAACATAAAAGATAACTACATGCTTTAGTCTCAAATATTTGAAGTGGTATCTTATACTTAAAGTACCAAAATTCTCTCAATAGCATTATGGTGTTTGATCAAGATCCAAGCAAGCATCTATTACTTGTATTGGAAAGCATCGTTATGTATAAAATCTCAAGCTTCAAATTTACTTTAGTCAATCATTGCATAACTTATGTGATGACAGATGTGTGCACAATACATACATAATGCCTGTGGGTGCAGGTGTATGTGTGGGAATATCTATTGTTACATTCTTTTTTTTTTTTTAATAATTGGGGGAAGGGGGATTTAAACCCTACTCTTTAAGCAGGGGATCATACATCAACCAATGAGCCAAATGCTCAAGTGCGTGGTTACATTCTTGTTTCATTGCCAACATTGCTACACATCAACCAGCTCCACGTGGAAGTAGTAATTGTTAGAAATTGTGACTCAAACCCCAAAAAATTTAGATAAGATTTTTTGATTACTTGAAAGATATTGCATAGTAATTAAGTTTACTTGATAGACAAGTTTTGTTGATGGACAAGAAGACTTGTAGGCAAGAACTCTGAAAGGAAAAAGATTCTTTGTGGGCCTATAATAGATGAGGTATAAGAGAAAGATAAAAAGAAAGTTGTAGCTTTTACAGGGTTGGGGATTGAGTGTGTGAACACCTCATAAGACTTAATGGAGAGCGCCCATGGGTGTGAATGCTTGATGTTTGGTTAGGGTTTATTGTGAACAAACAAGAGGGCTCATGTTTGTGAATTTGCGTTTGGTATGGGTTTATGGAAACGTGTTTAGATGAACCAGGCAAGAGTGCTCATGTACATTTGGATTTGGGATTTTGTGTTTGTGAGTTTGGGATTGGTTGTGTGTTGTGTTAAAATGGTGATTGTCAATTTGATATGTTTGTAATTCTCTACAACTAGTGAATCTTTTCTCTCATCTGTGGATGTAGGTAAATTAAGTGCCGAGTCACCTTAAATTATTGTCTCTTGTGTGTGATTTATTGTTAGATTATGCTTCCACTTGCTTGGATTTTAATTGTTTGGGTTCGGGATTGTTTTTTTCTTTTGAGATTGGAACTGGTTATGAGTTATGTGTTGAGTTTTGATTGCCGATTATGCTTCCACTTGCTCGGATGTCAATTGATTTAGCGTTTGTCATAACAGATATGTCTGCTTCCAAATTTATGAGGAGCAACTTATTATGCATTTTGTCTTTAAATCATAATTGATACAAGTCAGCGGTGTTAAAGCATTTTAGTCAATTATAATCTCAATGGTTGTTCAATGCATTGAGGCATCTACAACAAGTTTAATATCAATTTATTATCTTAATTCTCAATTTATTCTAATTTTCCTATTGCAATTGCGGAAGAAAATGTTTAAGAAGACAAAATAAGTGTCAGTCACAAGTTATTTTCTCTAAGAAAAGAAAAAGAGCAGAAATGCATATGTTAAGTGGATTCTGCTTACCTATGTCCTTGTAGCTTTTCTTCCAACGATCTTTATGAAGCATAGCGATGGCATTATTATAGCCTAGAATAAAGCATATAAATGCATAAGAAGAATAACAATGTCCAGAAAACAATCCTTTGCATATTTTCAAATTACAAACAGGAGAACTAAAAGGGAAGGAAAAAGCCTCCATAAATGGTTTTTCCATTTCTAAGACCTGTGAGAACAGAGTACTTACCACCATAGAGCTGAGAACAGAACCAATTAAAGCCATCATAAGACCTGTGATCAAAGAAGCAATGTCATATTCAAATCACTCGGTTCCAATAATAAATTTAAGGGTATGGCTAATAATAAATTACTAATAAATAAACAGGTTTTAGATTCTTAATCTTTATTGATGGCATCACTCAAAACAGGATCTCATTCTCCTAGCCCAACCAAATTTAGGTTTTGACTTCCGCTGAACTCCCTCACTTGAATTATAAAACTTCAATCCCATTCGTTAGCCTGCTCTTAGGATAAGGCACTTAACCAGACATAACTAAATCTAGAGCATCAAAGGAAAGGAAGTTCCAAAAATATACCAAAGAAAGGCATGGCAAATGCAGCGCCAACAGTAGAAAAGACGAGTGCTGCTCTCAGAAAAATGAAACACCACAAACTATTTGAAACTTGATCAGGCAGCAGCTCCTCTATACTCCTTGCCAAAGGGATCATCAACAATGCATATTTGGTCAATGTCAAGGAAGAAAATAGGTATACTGGAAGAAAACTAAAGACTTATGCATTGATTTAATGTTCACAATTCTAACATATACAGCCAAAAGGATATTTTGTGAATGGGTTGATAACCTGCAAAACAACAAGAAAGGTAGCTTAGAAACCACATCACTTCTTTCTCTGTCTCTCTGGCTCAAAATACCCATGAAATGCAGAGTTTCATAAGTACCGTTGTCCACAGTGCAATTTTGGAAATAAAAGACTCTGGTGGCATATTCAAAGTTATCTGAGACAAGGTGCCTTGACCAAACTCAAGAAAACCCATTGCTGCAACACCCCCATACAATAGTATACACAAAAGAAAACTGCACAAGATATTAAGCAGAAATCAGAACACAAGGACCGCATAACACATCCTTCCATGCCACAACGAATTTCCTTACCATAATACCATTGCCTTCTTAAATTGTGATTTGTCAGTCATTGATTGATAGATATTTGGAAACACAGAATGCCCCGAATGACAAAATCCATATACACCAACTACAAATGGAATGCCACTCCAATTCAGTGCTTGCCCAGTATGATGGAAGCCAACACCACCTGCTGCACCAAGGAATAGCAGACAAAGAACTATCACCAATGTCGCAACAACCCCACCAGCTGCAAAGTAAAATTTGATGTAAGTTCAAAATGTGTCTTCAACAATTGAGGATCTTAGAAACAACTTTGCAACACCTGAAAGATATGAAATCAGATGGAGATCTTTTAACCAGACAGTGGGTAGAACAACGAAGGCAGTTAGAATTCCAAAGAGGTGCATTGAGTCCATCTTTAAACCCAGCCAATCCAAAGAAACTCCAGGGAATAGCCTTGTAAGATTGTCACCTTCCAGGATAATAAATTCCACACAATATGACTGTACAGGTTAAAATGGAATTTTGTAAATTCAATAGAAAACTCATGGACTATGGTTCAAAAAAATTTAAATTAGAAGCGCAAGCTTACATATAATTCTGTGTACAGAACAATCTGCATCAATCAAACAAATACAGTATTAGAAAGTTTGCATACAAATCAGTGGCAAATAAATATAAGCTATATCAGCAATTGAATTTTCTTTTTCCCTTCAACTTCACAATTATCATTAACAAAACCATTGATTGTTAGATGTAGCAGAAACGATAAATGAAATAAAATTTTACATTTAATTCTAGAAAATCATGAGAGGCATGACAAAACATAGAAATTGCAATTACAAATCATGATTATGAGAACAAACAATATGTGTTAGATGCATACTGTTAGATACCACTATCATAGTAGGATATGATTGTCAGTCAAGCCCCCGCTGGCCTAATAAACTATTCATTACACTAACAAGCAAGAATCTTGAATAACTCACAGATATAAAAAGGCGTCCAAATCGTCCAAAGGCAGCTTCGCCAAGGTCAGGGTAAGATATAATTCCTTCTCTGCTCTCAAAGCAGTATTTCATGAGTATGGCTGTATAACAACATATAACTGCGAAAATGATTAGCACCAACAAGCTTGCCCAGCCTCCTTCTGCTATTGTATAAGGCGTAGATAAAAGCCCAACTCCAACCATTACATTTACCGCTGCCAGAAAGGAAAAACCAAGGAGTTAAAAACTTTGAACCATAGGGCACATCCAGAAGAAAAATAAAATCAAATATAATTATCTCTTAATTTCCAAAATGTCCATGATGTTATTAATAAGAACTGAACTGACAGTTTTCTTTTCTTGGATGCAAGTAGGCATGAATGGGAGCAGATAAATAACAACACTACGCCAATTTTCCCTCTGGATCATTTGACAAAAGTTTCACTCACTTTGAAGCATAGAAATAAAGAAATCAAAAGTAAAGGCAACAGAACATTATAACAACATTGCTTACCATTAAAGATAGTCTGGGTCACATTACATCCATAAGCAACGGGAAACTCTCCGGTAAGTTGCTTATGAAGTGAATACTTCTGTGACCATGATGACGGTGCTCTTGAGATGGAACCTAAAAAATCCTTCTGACAACTCATTTGATGTTCAGGCAGTAGAGGAAGCTTTCCATCCAGGTCCAAACTACTTTTACTTTGGCTGCTAAAACTAAAATGTGTAAAATTTGGAACTCCTCCAAGAACTCCAAAACTTGGTGATGCTGTGATTGTGTAAGGATCCATTGTCTCTCTGTAACAAACACAAAGAAGTACCCAGAAAAAAAGCAGGTGATGCATCAGCCAACAGAGAATGTATCCAAAAAGCACAGCTTCCAAAGGATTTGGCAAAAGGCTAAAATGATTCCAATGGTATGCAGCAGATAAATGAAAGTTCTAACTTTTATATGAAGCAAACTGCAAAAATTTAGGCTTTTTATGATTGGGAGGATGGAAAGAGGAAGGATGAAAATGTTTAAATCCATGATTCAACCACCTTCCTGTTTGTAGTATAACAATTATATTGAAGATTTTCACTTCCTTCTTCCCATCCTGTCTACCAAGTGAGGCCAAAACAGAATTACTCGCATTGACAAGTAATATCCTTGGAAGGAACAACAATCAATTACTTGCTTTTATATGAGGAAATAGTGTAATCCAAGAACCACCTACAGATGGTTCAGACCAGGTTCAAATGATGTTTTTTTTTATTATTATTACTATTTCAACTATCAATATTTTACAAGAAAACATCATCTGCTGCAAGCTGAAATGTTGTATATCCCCCTTTAACAAGCAAAACAACTTGACGGTTTTATATACTTCATTTATCTCCTTAATATAAATTCAAAATTCAAGTTTATTATTATTTGAAATTTCAGAATTTCTTGTGGGGTTAGGTCCCAGTTCAAGTTCCACTATGAACTGGTTTGCTCCATCTTTATATTCAATTTCCCAGTTACATGCTATAGGTTGATTTATTTGTTAGTTTTCTTCCTTTGTGAAGACTTGCTAGGTTGAGTCTTTTACAATGTCTACTTATACATGTATGCCTAAGAAAAGAAACAACTAAACTCTTGTCAAATAGACGTACTAATTACATGCAACTCGAACAGAGTATCAATCGCTTGACTAAGCCAGTAATCAAATACAAACACAGGAGGTAACTAGACATTTCCAGTTCTTCTGTTTTGGTTTTGCAGAAACGAATATATATATACTATATATATATATATATATATATATATAGTGGATTGATACAGAATGAGAAGAGAAGAAAGGTAATACTTGAAGCTTTGTGGCCATTGTTGGGAAGAGAAAGCGGCAGAAGGGGATCCGCTGCCTCCCTTACAGTCATCATCACTGGTGTTGCTGCTGCTGCCGTCATCTACCGTTATCTCTTCGAGGTCCTCCTCATTATCAGCACCATCATATTCCATGAAGAACTCTTCATCATCCCTGTCCTTAACCTTGTCAGCCATAACTGCTACTATAAAATAAAATAATGAAAAAAAAAAGATGATGGGCGTTGAGTAGAAAGAGTGAGAGAGAGATGGAAATAAAGGCAGAGGGATGGATCGTGAAGACAAATTGCAGGGTTTCCAAGAGATATGGAATGGCTGGCTGTGCTCTACAAGTTGGAGAGTGTAATGAAAGAATATATGGGAGGGAGGGTCGGGCCGGAGCGACCCAATTTTTGTTTAGAGGTCAAATGAAAAAAACTAAAAGTAAAAAAAATTTTAAACAAATACGTTGAACTTAATCAATGATTAAAAAATTTATAATAAATAATAATTTTATATCATATATAAATATAAAAATAAAAAAATAAAAAAATAAAAAAATATGATGTTTCATTTAAATTTATCAATTATTGACTCTATACTAAAAAGATTAACAATATTTTTTTCAATATAAATAATTAAATTATCTACAAGAAAACCACCATTTATTTTGTTCTGAAGTCTTGTTTTTACAATTTTTATTACTGAAAATGCTCTCTCTATAGTTGCTATAGAAACCAAAAAAGTTAAAATAAGGTAAATTAATCTATCAATCAAGTGGTAATTTTTTGACCTTTTTACTTTTGCTAATTTTTGAAAAATTCAGAAAGTATCTTAATATCTTTAAAACTTTGATGATGAGGTATATCAAGCTCATAATGTCTCATTTGTAACTTTAAAATAAGTCTTTCTTGTTCTGTAAGATCCTGAGAATAAAAACTCTTTGCTAACTTGCAGATATTATCAACATTGAATGATTTGTAATTGTTATTAAGATCCAAAGCAGTGCTTAAAGTTAAAAGTTCCACAGCTTGCTCATTGAATTTTAAATTCAATTGTTGTAACTGGAAATCTATTGTCACTAAGAATACATCAACTCGATAATAATGCTCTATAGTTACATCTGGTTGACGAGATCGACCTCTGCCCAACATATATCGTGCACCCATGTCAGAAATTTCTATCTCATGTTTTTGACAAAATTTTTCACAGTCTCAAGCAAATTAGACCATCCATCATCTCTCAACTTCTGAAGGAGTGATTTTGTGGTAAAAACTAGACGGATTGTATTTAAAATATCTTAAGAGCGTAAGTGTAATACTTAACAAAGAACATTAGTAATTCTCATGATCTCATACATCAAGTGTAATATGAAAACAAATTCAACTGATGTTAATATTTTACTAGTAACAGAAGCATCACCTCTTTGTGAATAACTAGACCTTTAATCAATAAAACTCTCACCAACAGTATAGGTTGCATCAAACATCCTCATCAAGCTACAAATCAAATGAAAGTGCAAGCACCATCGAGCATCTCCAACTCTTTGTAGAGTTCTCACTTGATTTGTTTCTTTACCTATTTCAAGTTCTTCACTAACAATCATGTTTGCAATGTCAATTGCTTGAGCAGCTTGTAATTGGTCATGCTTTTTGGAAGATGCACTAAAAATATTTACAATATAAGTCAATTGTGTAAAAAATTCATGAATACGAACTACTTCTTTAGATGCTACAATCAATGCTAATTGTAATCTATGAGCATAACAATGCATATAATATGCATATGGACAATCGTTAAGTACCAAAGCTTGTAAACCATTCCATTCACCATGCATGTTACTAGCACCGCCATATCCTTAACCTTGAATACTTTCAACTTGAAGGTTATAATGAGAAAAAACAGATACTAACTCTTCCTTTAAAGTCATTGCACTAGTATCACTAACATGTACAAGATTAAGGAAACATTCTTGAACAAAACCATCACTATTAACAAATCTCAAAATAATAGTCATTTGCTTTTTTTTAGACTCATCTCGAGCTTCATCAATAATAATACAAAACTTAGCATTTCCCACTTCCTCTCTAATTGAATTTCTCACCATATTAGTCAAAATATGCAAAATCTCCTTTTGAACATCATTGGATGTGCACTTAGCAACCAGTGGAACATTTTCTAAGACAAGTTTACAAACATTATCATTGTAAGATCCCAACAATTTCAGCATTTCAATGAAATTTTCTCTATTTTTAAAGATGGACTTTCATCATGACTTCTAAATGCACAAGCTTGAAATGTTAACCATCTAACACAATCTATAGAAGCTTCAGGCCTAAGCCGATTATTCAAGATCTCTTATGATGGTTGTCTTTTGATAAGCCTATCAATATGTTGGGATTTTTTCAATAAACTCTCATAAGATTTTACAACAACATTATGTGGGGAATTTGGATTTTTCCCAACACAATTTAAAAATAGATAATTTTCTCCACTATTTACTTTCTTTCAACTTTTGAAACCCTTTTCAATAAGTGCATTTGAACTTGGATGATTTGAGGTGTTCTTGCCAAAAAGGTAGCATGGCAAACAAAATACAACATTTTTGTCGTAAGAATACTCCAACCAAGAAAGATATAATTCAAACCAAGAAGCTTGAAAACGACGAGGATGATCATCATCTGATAAAGGGTATGTCTTAAGAATGGGTTGGCATGACCCACGTTTGAGATAAGCACGATGAATTTCATTCCTTTTATTAATAGGAAATTCTCACATCATTGGTTGTAATCCAAGATTAGGTTTCAAATGAAAAGCATCAACCTTTTTAGGGCTAAGCCTTGGGCATTTTGATTCATTTTACTCTTATTTATGAGTTGAAGTACTAAGGCTTAGTGGCTCAAGTGTAGGAGAATCATTTAAACAATCTACCTTGTTTCTTTTAAAAAATTTATCAATAATTTTAAACTTATTCATTTTTTAATCAAACTTGAAAAAAAAAATAATATAGTCAACATTCAATATTCTTATTTAGTTATATTTAAACTTAAAATATTAAGTATAAAACTATAATGCATAAAATATAAATTGTTAAATATGAAATACAAGATTTCACACAATAGTTAAATAATATAAATAGAAAGAAAAAGGTAAAAGAAAATTTTACCTCTTCTTAATTTTACACAATAATTGTGAGTGGTTTTTGTCTTTCTTTGTCCAAGCTCATAAGCTTATAAATATTTTTTAAAAAATGAATTGTGCTTCAATGGTGAGTTGTGAGAAAAGAGAAATAAAAATAAAACGATATGAAAGAAAAGAGAAAAAGAAAAAAAGAAAGGTGTAGGAAAACTTAAATTAAAGTAAAGTTAAGTAGTTTGTAAAGTTATTTTATTATTTTATTATTTATATTAATTATTAAATAAAAAATTATTTTGAGTGGATCATTAAAAATATATAATAAATTAAAATGTTCAAAAACTTTAAAAAAATTATTAGTAAAATATATATAAAAATAAATATTTTTGAAAATTTTAGAGGGGACCACGGCTCCACTGTTGGCTTGCCCTCCACCCCTGGGGAGGGTTTTCATTCATTTTCACATAACATACAGGAGAAATGACTTGGTAGATACTCAATATTTTAAGATTTAGGAGTTCAACCAGGTGTCTAGCTGGAAATCATATAGATTCCCACGCGCTCCCATTTATTTTTACCTGTTAAACTCAGGAGTAGATAAATGTGACAGAAAAAGACAAGGGCCAGGGCCAGCACGGGTTGATAGGAAGGAGGAAAAAGAGGACAGATAAAGAGAAAGGCAAGACGCTACAAGTTTGCGAGTGGGACAACATGCAAGGGGCTCTTTTTCGGTTTGTGAATAATGGGTTGGAGCGAATAGCAGCCACATGGGCATGGTTACTCCTTTTCCATTGTTCCTCTACTATAACTTTTACGACATGTGTCTGCTACTCTGTCCATTAATTTTTTCCACTGATATTTTATCCCCATTTTTCTTAATTCTTGGCGGAACACATGCTAAATTAGCTGTACAAGTTTCTTTCAATTTTTATGGAGAATCTTTCAATTTATCAATTATAATTCTCAATTTAGGACTCATATAACCAGTCTTTTAATTGCAATTTTTAGACTTTATTTAAGACAGTTTACCTGATCATTTTATCTTTTAATCGTCAAGTGTTTACTTTATATTATCAAAACTATGATTGAATGAGCAAATACTTTCATAAAAAAGGTTACTAACTCGTTAAAACTTGAAGCCTCTTTTGTAAACATAGTTGTAAATTTTAATTTAATTTTAAAAAATTGATGATCTTAAGTTTTATTTAAAAAAATCTAATGAATTGGATATTTATCTATAAAAATGGATGCTCTACCTTGGATTTTTTTTTCTTTCTTCATTTCCTGATTTTTAATATTTATTATTATATAGATGACTGATCTATTATTGTAATGATTGAATTGTTTCTAGAAAAATTATTTAAATAATAAGTCAATTTAAATTATGGGTCATGCCTTTGGATTGTCTTTGTTTTGGATCAAATCAATTTTAAGTTAAACTATTTTATTATATTATCAAGTTAGTGAAATTCGATCCCAGACTGGTTGAGTTGGGTTTCTCATATTGAGTCAGATTTGGTCACCTCCAACTATCATGTGACACTCCTATGAAGCTCCTAACTCCACTTTCATATACTGTAGACATAGTACACCACATTTTGTTTGGAGTTATTTTTGCAAATTTTGAAAATAAATTAAATTAATGCCATTTTTATATAATTAACTCAATTGTTAATTTTAAGCTTTTTATGGATTATTTTAATTTTAGTTTTAATTGAATTAGTTATTAGATTAATGTTCCTTGAGCTTAGTAATTCAAGTTTGCAATAAACCCGATGTCATGCAAAAAACAAAATAATAATAATAATAATAATAATAATACAAAAAAATAAAAAAAATGAAAAATGAAAAATGCAAAAAGAGATAGGACCATATAAGCAATTATTTCTCCAATCTTATCTCTGGCTTTTTTTTTTTGGCAAGCTCTGGCTTTTTAGATTTATTTAAAGTTTATGATTTTTTTTTTGAAAGGTAAAATTCTATGATTGTTAAGAATTTTTAGATTTATCCAATGATACTTAATCCCTTAATTTTTGGACTAAAAGGTATTAATAAACCCTTTTCTAGCAACAAAAATCATATAATAGGATTGAAGAATTTGCTAGAAATATTAGCTCAATAATAATGTAAAAATATTCAACAAATTCAATTTTCAATGAAGGCAAGCTTGAATATAAGTTTCTCAAATTAGTTTTTACTTTAAAATATGTCAAGAGTACTTTGATACACAAATTAACAAATGAGTCAGTTGTAAACAAAGTTTCAAAACTTTCTTCAAAGTGAAATGCACAAGTTTAAGGAGTGAAAAGTCAAGAGAAAAGATGCAAATAATTTATAAAGATTTGACCCATTCTATAGGTCCCTACATTTTCTCCTTTAGCAAGTTAAAGAGTTTAATCCACTATGATCAAATGCCTTTTCGAAGTTTAAGTACAACTTTTTCAACAACCTTTTTAACAACCTTTTCAAGGCTAAGGTTTAACCTCTATGCCTTTCAAGGATCCAACATAACCTCTAATTCTATCTTCTTTTTTTTTTAATACTAGAATTTCTCGCAGGGCCCAGCTACCTGTTAAATTTTATTAATTATAAGATCTAAGGACAAAGAAAGGGGACATAAACCGTACCTCCAACATTACATGCCTAAAATGCAAAATCGTAAAAGCACCTAGAGTAAGGATAGCCATCCTAAGTGCTTAACTTTTGATGCTACAGAAGGATGGATATTCCTTATTATTACATTGAGATACTAAGCAAATATGGATTTTACAACAGCAAATGTAAACGAGGAGTACTACTCCTTTACAGTTATCAAAAACGGACATAAGGTAAATTCAATATGTCTAACTTGAGCATTCCATATAACTCACCTTGTGTTTCGTTGAACACAAAAAGGTTTGAATGATTATGTCCTTCATTTGACAGGAAATCTGCTGCTTGGTTGCCTTCTCGAAAAATGTGTGAAATGCGGTAGGAGAAGTTGCTCAAACATTGCCTTATGGACTCTAACAAATATCTTATGTCATGAGATCCTTTTTGGGACTTCTAGATTAGTTGAATCGCCACCAATGCATCCATTTCGATCCACAGCTTTTCAACATGGCGTTCTTTGCACAATAGGAGTCCTCGAAGTAAAGCCCTCAATTCTGCCTGCAAAGAATTACAAGAACCAATATTCTTAGAAAAACCAAAAATAAGGTTACTTGTGTGATCTCGAAGCACTCCACCACTAGCTGCTTGTTGACTGTTCCGTGAACTGCCATCCACATTTAACTTGAATTCACCTATGGAAGGCTTTTTCCAAAAAAAAAATATAAGGCGCTGCTCGTTACTTCGGGGGAAACTTGTGACCCCACATGGTTGCAATGTCTGTGTCTCCTTTCCATTGCCATTGTTGTAAAAGGGAACCATCATGAAGTTGTCTCAACAGCTTCATAATTCGCCATATAACTCGATCAGGATACAGACCATATTGCTTATGCTTCGCATCGTTTCTTTCTAACCATAGGAACCAGCAAATAAATATTGGGAGCAATATGCAGATATGACCTTTTTTAACATAGTCCCCAGAATAATTCCATGCCCATAAAATTTGAGAAACCTGCTTGGGATTCAAAACGTGGATTTGAAAGGGTTTAGCAAAGAAATCCCAAACCTATTTGCTACCGGATTCTCCCATAGGACATGTATTAAAGATTCCTTTGAGGAGCAATATAAACAGCTCGAAGCTAATTGAAAACCTTTTTCCTTCATCCGTAGCTCAACTGGTATCCAGTTGTATTAGACCCTTCATAAGAAAAAAGAAACTGATAGAGGGATGCTCCTGTGCCAAATGAGAGATCCTAAGGCGTGTGGTGCTTGTCTCTGCCTAACTGTCTCCCAAGCGCTCCGAGTAGAGAAATCCCCATTTGATGTGAGTGTCCAATATGCAACATCATCTTGGAAAATTTTAAAGGGTACCTGCAATATCTCATCAACCAGTTCCATAGGGAGAACAGAATTTAATTTACCTACATCCCAGTTATCACCATTATAGAAGCTATTGACATACGTCATGTCGTTCTGGAACATAGGAAATGAGGTGACCAGGGGCTTGTCTCCCATCCAACAATCATGCCAGAAAAAAAGTTTCTCTTTCCCTATATTCCATCGAATGTTCTGCATTGCCACATCGCGGCCCCGAATCATCCTTTTCCAAATTTGAGAGTCACGAAGTTTTGGTGGGATATAGTGGGGAAGTTTACCGAGACAATATTTGGTTTTCAGAAATTGTGTCCAAAGGCTGGTACCTGTTTGGAATCTCCACCGTAATTTCAATGAAAAACCCTCACAAACATATTCCAATTTACGAATACCAAGTCCCCCCTCCGAGCATGGAAATGTAGATTTAGTCCATTCCACCCAGTGTATTTTCTTGTTTCCAGCTGAGTCACCCCATAGGAAGCTGTTGAACAATCTATCAATTTTCTCAATCACTGCCACTGGTGGTTTAAGGACTTGCAGTAAGTACATAGGAAGAGAGGATAGAACACTTCTCAGCAGACTAATACGGCCCCCTGATGACAATATCTTATTCTCCCGCCCTGAAATACGATCTCGAATCTTTGTGATTAAGGAATCAAAAAGGATCACCTTTTTTGGTCCTTTATATAATGGAGCACCGAGATAAGTAATAGGAAGTGATTTGTGATGAAAGCCGGTGATGTGGGCTATGATCTGCCTTCTTAACGGTGGGCAGCTTGCAGCTGTGATAGAACAACTTTTCTGAGGATTGACCTGCTGTCTAGATACCTGCTCATATTCCTGTAAAAAACTTAAAATTTTCTGCAAGGCTGAACGGCATCCATTAGTGAAAATCATAATATCATCAGCAAAGGCAAGGTGACTAATGGGCATTAAGCAGCCGGATAAGTAATGCAATGAATTATAGCGGCTGAAAAGGTTATTAATCCCCCTAGAAAGATATTCTGCAGATAAAATAAAGAGAAAGGGAGAGATAGAGTCACCCTGTCTTAAGCCCCTCTTGGACTTAAAGTATCCCACCATGGACCCATTGAACAGCAGAGAGAGCCAACAATTAGAAATGCAGGTCTTGATCATACTTATCCAGTGAGAGTTGAAACCAAATTGCTCCATTATCAAGAAAAGGAAATCCCAACTCAACCGATCATAAGCTTTAGCCATATCCAATTTTAAGACAACATTACCTCCCCTTGGTTTGGCATCAAGCTTGCCCATTAGCTCCTGTGCTAATAAGATGTTGTCACTGATAAGACGACCATTGACAAATCCACTTTGATTTTCTAAAATGATAGTTGGGAGAATTTTGGACAACCAGTTAGCCAAGAGTTTAGTTACTATCTTGTTTAAGACAGTACATAAACTAATGGGACGAAAATCACTCCATTGGCAGGCATTTGGTTTTTTTGGCAACAGGACAAGAGTAGTGGAAGTAATGCCACGAGGAAACGGGGACCCCCCTAAAGAAATCCAGCACTGTATCCAGAAGATCTTGCTTGATTATATCCCAGCAATGTTGGTAAAATAGGGAAAAAAAACCATCCGGGCCAACCACACTATCCTTATTGATGTTAAACACTACATCCTTGACCTCCTGGAGAGACGGTTCTGCGCATAAAAATTCATTATCAGCAAAAGAGAGGATCCGGGGGATAAGAGAGGTGTCGAACCTGGATATTTCACAATTTTCTACTTGCAACAACTTGTGAAAATAATCAACAGCAGAGTGTTGTATCAGGTGAGGATCATCTAAAACATTTCCCTCAGAGTCTAGAATTCGGAATATATGGCTTCTCACTCGTTTTTTTCGCATCCGCATATGAAAAAATTTTGTGTTGCGTTCACCTTCAACCAGCCATTTCACACCCGATTTTTGTTGCCAGAATGATTCTTCAATGCTCAGTTGACGATTGAGTTTGGCATAGGCTTGATGCAAGAGATTGCGATTTGTAACTGAAGGATCCTGTTGAAATTCTAATTCTCTCTTTTCTGCCTCTACCTCCACCAACTTCAGCTTTGCAAATATATCCCCGAAAATATGTTTATTCCACCACTTTAAATCCCGTTTCAGTCTTTGTTGTTTGAGCCAAAACGCCATCAGACCTGAACTTAACACGGGAACTTCCCAGCTTCTTGTAACAAAAGGAAGAAAATCATGATGCTTTGTCCATGCATGAAAGAACCGAAATGTAGAAGGACCCCTTTGACTAACAGTAGAGCATGAGATTAATAAGGGACAATGATCAGATCCATCCCGGTTCAAGTGCTGCACACGTGTAGAGGAAAAACAGCTAGCCCATTCCGAGTTATAGACCACCCTGTCCAGCCTTTGAAAAAACATGGTTGTTGGTCCATGTAAAAGAATTTCCTTCAAAACCCACATCATTCAAACCACAATCCATCAAGGCAGAAGCAAAGTCTTCCATTGATCCTCCATGGGGAGGGGCACCATTCAATCTTTCAGAGCAACTCACAATCGCATTAAAATCACCACCAACAAGCCAAGGTCCTTGTATCTCAACAGAAAACAAACACGGCATATTCCACAAATCTACACGTTCTTACCTAGTGCACTTAGCATACACAAAGGAAGCAAACAAGTGTTTAGAAAGCCAAGGCAGAGATAATTTCAGATGCAGGCATTGAATATGATCCGTTAGTATTTCACAATAGACTTTCGCAGTAGAGAAAACCCATATTTTATGTGAACAGTTGTAGATTACCTTATCAAAGCCGAGTCGTCTTCTAAAATATTCTGCGCGTGTTTCACTTACCGTAGGTTCCAAGATGACCATCAGTTTTATATTATGCATCATTTTCAATTTTTTCAAGCGCCTTTGAATTGCAACACCAACCACTCCTCTCACATTCCAAATCATACAACTAATCATGGATGGATTATGGCTGCATAATTCACAGAGATGGAGTCGTCATCTGAGGCTCCATCATTTTCCCCTATATCCACAGTATCTTCTGAGGTTAAGTTGAAGATTTTATCCATGTGAGCTGCAATGTCTGAGTGCCTTCGATTTCGCACCAGAGGATGGACTTCTAACTCTGTGTGATTAGTTTCTAGACTGGATGGGATTTCACTCGATTCTTTGTTGTATGCACATTTACCTGAAGCAGATTGTTGGGAAGGAGGGTTTTCTTCCTGATCTTCTATACCTTCACTTGATTTTGCTATTGGAAAGGTGATCCGAGTAAGCTTGTTTGCTTGCTTAGTTTGACACGTGCCTGTCCCCCTGGGGGGGCTGTATTCTCCACTGCCTTCCTCCATGTTGATAGATTTGTTCTTGTCTTCTAACCCCGGTCTTGCCAAGTCAAAGGCCCGTTGTTCCCCTACTGGTGCTGACGTGTTGAGGGTAGGATTGGTATCATTTTTACCCGTTGCAGGTTTTGGAGAGTAGCTGTGTTTTGCCATTTCGGAGACGTGTGTATGCTGTACCTTTGCATGCTGGTCTGTCATTGGGACCTCGGGGACGTCACTGCCTGTTGTTGGGCTCTCCAAAGGTGCCTTGTAAAAAATTTTATTTTTGTCCCTAATGCAATCTTGTGAAGACCCCTCCACTAGTGTCCCATCACAAGTTGTAAAACTTGCAAGAGCCATTTCTTCTTCGTCTGTAGCAGGCCTTGGTGGGCCCCTTTGACAAGGCAAAAAGGGGAAGTGCCATCCGATTTTCTTTTCTTCCGCTGGGCCCATTGTCGTGTCCCATTCTGCAAGTGCTATCCCTATGGCTTTGGGCTCAGACTCAAGGGCATTTTTTATTAATTCTTTTTCTTTTTCTTACAGGCTTCGTTTTGCTGCATTGTTGGCTAGCTGTTGCAAGTTGTGGTTTCCTTTTTTAATTCCTTCTGTTGCCTTGTTGCCCTTTTTCACTGTACCGACTCGGATATCAGGTTCCTTGTACCGAGCAGGAGTCCTTGCTTCCTCGTCCATGTCAGAAGCTGTCGTATCTACTGGGTCACGGACAGGAGGTCTCGTAACGGGCTGTACAACCTCTCCACGCAGGCTGACAGCCCTTGGAGCGGTAGACTGCTGCTTACTTTGTTTTTTTTTTTCTTTGCTTCGTTCTGTTTTTCTCTGCCCACTCAGTATTGTGCGTCGTGCATGGTCCCCTTTGCATGCTCCACATGCTTCGTGCAGCTCTCTTTCTCCTACTTGCAGCCAGACCTCAACTGTTTGCACTTCTACCGGTTGCTTTAAACCCTCTACTGGTGTCATTTGGACGTCAACGTCAACTGTGGCTGGAGTAGTGACCACAGCTTGTCCCAATGTATCTTTGCCTGCTGCGTATACTGCCATCACCCTTTCACCTATCTCCATGGCTTCGTTTGTGAGGTTTTGTTGGCTCGGCTTGGTGTAGATGGAACATGCAACTTGCTTCCCTCCTGCAAGTGTTATTGAGTTGTCTGTGTCACCAGGCATAGGCACGATTGCCAAGAGCTCTTGGTTCAAATGGGCGCCGTCTGGGTGTTGCTTGTCCACTGCTTGCAGGCCGAGAACTGCCATCTTTTCAGCATGCTCCCTTTGACTTTTGTTATTTTTGTTCTTTTTATTTCTAACTTTATTCCCACGTCCCGCTGCATGGCCCTCTCTCTTTCTATTTTCATGCAAGTTCTCTGCATGCACCTCCCTTGCTTCGAAATCTGGTAATCTTTGGGCCATTCCTTTTTGTTTTTCGTCTGATCTCCCCTGGCTCGTTACTAGTGCCGATTCCGATGCCGGCAGATCATTTCCTTCTCCTTTTTCTACTATTTTTTCCCTGCAACCTACACATTTTCGTTCCTTTCATTGTCTGAGTCTCTAAAATGATGAGTCTCATGCCCCATGGGTTCCGTTGAAGCAATCTCCCTCTGAAGTCCCTCTTCGTGCACGTAACCGGTAATAACTGGGTGTGCACCTGCAGCCATTTCGTTCGCCTCAAAACAACTCGATATTGGCATTGCTGCCTTCCCATGATTCTCTCTCTCAACCGTGAGTACCTGGAGACTATTCGATTCTTCCATGACTTTTTCTGCTCCCTTTTCTTTACCCTGACAATCTTTAGCACCGTTGGGCATCGGTGCTCTAACTTGTGGGGTTTCTCAGCCCGTACATCTTTCTTCATGCACATAACCGAACGTAGTCAGCTGTACGTAATTTGTAGTCACCTTCTCCACAGCAGCTAACTGCTCATCCATAGTCAACAGGCCATTATCAACCAGCATTCGATTTCCTTCCTTCTCTTTTAAATTCGTTACCGCACTTTCCCGCCTTGCTTCTTCTCTGCTCTCTAGACTCAAGGATTTCTCCTCTTCCATCCTAGCTTGCGGCTCTTCATCCTCTCTCGAAATTTGATAAAATCTGTTGGTTGTTGATATTTTGGTGTCTTTAGGGTACATGTCTGACCCCGCGTTAGCTTGCGACCCCTTAGTTCCGCTGGTTCCTCCTTTCACGATCTGCCATCGCTATGTTTGTTTCGCCAGTTCCCCTATCCGAGGGTTTTTTTCATTCTCTTTTTCTTTTTCTGGATCTTTACCCATACCTTCTTCCTCCCTTGTCATTTTCTCCTTGCCCTTCAGTTGAAGCTGTCCCAAACCCACTGGTTTTGGCTTATTCCCTAGGACTATACAGTCCGTTTCTCTGTGACCTACGTGACAACAATGGTCACAATAATCTGGCATCCTTCCAAACTCCACTCGTTGAGCATAGCCTCCCGTAACAACTCCTGTTTCTCTATTTCGTATAACAATCCATATCTCCTCAACAGGTGGCTTTCTGCAATCGAACTCCACACAGACTCGAGCCACACTCGAACGAGAACCATTAGTTGTTGCCTCATCAACGTACAATGGAGAACCTACTGTTTTGGCAATCAACATCAAAGTAGATTTCTCAAATAAATGTGCCTTTAGGTTGGGGAAAGAAATCCAAACAGAAACCCAGGCAGATTCTTTTTCCGCTTCAAAGTCTGGAGTCCACTTGAAAACCCTCATTTTCTGGTTAGCAATGAACCATTGTTGTTTAACCCAAATACGGTTGAAATCTTGTTCATTTGACAGGTGGATCAGAATGTGCTTGTAGTCCATCCAGCGAATTTCATAGACACCCGACAGACCCATTCCTTTGAAAGCTTGGCGTATGTCTTACAGTTTGGGAGCTCGGTTGAACTTTCCAACAAGGGAGTGAGAGAAAGGGCGAGCTAGCATCTGGATTTCATCCTCGTAGAAAGTTGCAGCTGGTCTGTCCTTGTAAACGCTAAGATCTCTTGAAAGATGGATCACTAGGGGTTTTTCTCCAGCTACCACTGACAAGAATGATTTTTTTAGTGCCCGGGGTAAGGAAAGCTGCTGGCTTTCGGCAGCAGGAGCCTGAGGGGCACCATTTGTGGTTGATGGTTGAATGTTTGTTGGTGGAACATGAATGTGAGGAACTCCGGTCTGTTTACAGGTGTTTATGGTGGCCGAAAGGGGGTGAGGGGGGAGGTCCGGCGGCCTGCCGGTGGCCGTTCGTAGTTGGAGTTGGAGGGGAGCTTTCAGGTGTTAACCTCTAATTCTATCTTTTAATGGCTAAGGTATAACCTTTTTTTTTTCTTTTACAAAATGATAGCAAAGATACCTTTATAAGGTGGGTTTTGCTAGTAAATACAGTATTGAAAGAGTATAATTGGTATAAAAATGTATACAAAGAATAGGAATGAAAGCACTAAGAATTTAAAGCTCAAAAATAGCTGAAAAGTTAAGTGAAAGAATGTATTTGCTTGCTCTGGATTGATTTTTTTAAAATTTCTTCTCTTTTTCTTCATATGAGTTTATTCTTGGGCAAATGATGTTTATCTATACTCTTCCATCCTTGAAAATGTGTCGGAGAAGTTCTTTTTATAATTAAAGAAACTTTATAGCCATTGGAGTTCATTTAATGTAAAATATAGCCTTTAATTACCTCAAACACGTGCCTGACGATCATAAGGTATTAATACCTATCTTCATGCATCGATACTTTTATTAGGATTTTTAAAATCCTACATAAAGGTATCGATACATCAACGAGAGGTATCAGTACTTTACTTGACAAAAACATTCTATTTAAAAAATATTAATACTTTTACGTCAAAAAATATCAATACTTTTAGGTCAAGGATCGATACTTGCAGTTCAACACTTTGATCTTAACCTTTAAAAAGGTATCGATACTTCATTCAACAATATCAATACCTGCATGAAGGTATTAATACTTGTTAGAAATATAAGCTTAAAGCACAACCTTTGCACAAAATGCTACCTCTTAAGGGATTAGGCAAAACCCTTCTACCTTTTGCTTGGAGATATAGCCAATACAATAGTAGATTCTAGTGAATCTCTAACTTAAAACCTTTAAAAAGGTTGATAAAGAAGTTTAAGATAAAAAAAAAAGTAAGAGCTTTTTTAAAGATAAGGATGGCCAAAGAAAGTTTAAGCTCAAGAATGATCAGTTGAAAAATAAAAAATTAATCTTTAGGCTTCATTCTTGCTCTAAGATGGGAACTTTTTACTCATAGCTTTTTCTTTTGTTTTTTCGCTCTTTTCATTTTCATAGATGATTCAAACTCATTCAAAATCTCTCAAAATCCTTGTTTTAACATCCTCATGGTGGATATTTATAGCCTATGTGATTTTCTACTAGCTAGAGTGAAATTTGAATAATTTCTTGTATGTTCTAGCCAGCTTGCAAAATTCTATCGTATTTGTAGGATCGATTCTTTGCTGTTGAGATGTCAGTTTTGCAAACTCTATAGCTTTTTGTCTCCGGAGAATTGATTGTTCTATTTTGAGGTGTCGGTTCTTCTATAATTAGGTTCAAAGATAACATCTTTACAATTTTAGAGAATTGATTCTTTTGCTTTAAAGTGTCAGTTCTTCACTATGGTTTGGTTCTAAAATTTAAATTTAAGCTTGATTTTTGCCACTCCACTTTTGTCTAGTTGTACCATCTCTTTCTTGGTCACCAAGTTTCCAAGTTGTACTTTTAGTACTTCAAGAATCGATATCTTTTCCATGTAGAATCAATTTTTTTTTCTTTGTTTTTCTACCTTTTGCATTCTATCTCTCTAGAATCAATTTTTTGTCTCTGAGGTGTTGGTTCTTCACAAATCTTGAAGTTTCTGTCTTTCAATTACCAACTTTTTCTTTTCTAGAATCGATTGTTCACTATTGATCTTTATTTAAGAACTGACTTCTCTTTCTCTAGAATTGATTTTTTTTTGTAATTAAAAAAATAAATTTTGCTTTCTTTTCATTAAAGAATCAAGACTTTTCTTTTAAGAATTTGATTCTTAAGTTGGCACTTTGAATTTTGAAAACAAGAGATCTTTGAGAAAATTAAAGGATATTTCTTCGAGTTCAAGAGCATGATCATTCATATTCAAAGTTTTTCAATATATATTTCTTTTAAGTTCAGCTTTAATATTCTTTTAAGGATCTTCTTCATATTTAAAAATATCTTTCATTCATTTTCAAAACTCTTTAAGTTCAATCAATTTTGTTATGCCAAAACAAAAATAAAGCTAATAATACCTTATTCAAGAATATTGATCCTTGCAATGTGACACTCAAAAATCAAGGTCTTTGAAGTCATTTTTTTCATAAGTACTTAACCATTTCAATTTAAGATGTCAAGGGACTTTCATACTTGTTCAAAAACATATTTAAGTAATTTTGATCATTTGATTTTGTCATTTCAAAACTTAGGATTAATTGTAAAGTTAACAAGATTAACCAACAAAAATAAGAAAAAAAAAAAGAGTGAGGTTTTTGGTTTTTTTCATTTTTGTATTTGATTCGAGTTTTTGAGTTTTTTGGAAGAGAAAGGTGTTTTTGAGCAATCCGATTTGGAAAGAAAAAGGAGTCGGAGAGGAAAAAGAAACACGTGTCAATGGTGGAAAAATCCACTCACTAACGACTAGATCTAAAGATTTAGGGGCATCATTTTCTTTAGATATAGGAAAATATGAAGCATATTTCAAAAATCTAAATTGATTAAACGAAAAAAAGGTTGAAAGGCAGAGAAAGAATTTTTTGGGAGCTGAGAATGATGCCAAAAGAGGTGGATGACAATCGACGGTGGTTAATGCAACAGACCACCATATGAATCTAGAAAAAGGAAGAATTGTGGAAAAAAGGAGAAGAGGATAATAAAAAGGAAAATGTTGCTTTTTTGCCTTTTATATCTTAATCAAAACAATGTTGTTTTGGGAGTAGCATTGAGGATTAGTTTGGTAACCGGAAAATAAATTACTGCTAGAAAATTTTTTTTGTGTAAAATATTTTACAAGAAAATTTAATATTTTATGTTTTTTGGATAAACTGTCAAAAATATTTTTTATTATTTGAATAATCTTGTAGAAAATATTTTTCATCATGATTGATGGAGTTATTTGGGTGTTATAATGATAAATAGGAGTTGATTACAAAACAATGAAGACATTTGATTTTCACATTAAAATTTATAATGAAAATAAAAATGAAAAAAATCAATAATAATATTTTCCAAAGCATTTATCGACATATTATAATGAAAGTAACCTCTAATTTTCAAAACAATTCTCATCTCATCTTTTTATTTTTTTACCATAACACTATAAAAACATTAATATTTATAAATTGTATAAAACATCCAAAATCTATATTTATAAATGTGTATTCATTGCATTGAATGATTTCATTAACAAATTTTTTTTAATTTTAATAGTATTGAATAATTTAAATATTAATATTTTAAGTTAAATTTTTTTAAAAGTTAAATGTTAATATTTTTTAATTTTTTAATATTTTAGCTTAAATATTAATATTCATCAAATCTAAACTACTAAACTTAGTATAAGAGTTGTTTTTCTGTTATCGAAAAATATCTTATACCTTTTAAGGACAAAACATTTTAGTAATCAATAAGTATTTTTCTTCTTGACTTGTAAAATGTTTTAGATTTAGAATAAATTTTTCGTCTTCCAAATAAGTATAAGTCCTGAAAATATTTTTTGATAAATATTTTACTTCAAAACAGACATACCCTAAAGTGCAAAACAACTTGTTTTGAAAAGCAATGATAGAGAAAAAAAGGGCTTTAGGTTGGCTCTAACTTGTCCCAACCTGAGTTTGTTGGATCAACCTAAAATAGTTTTTGATTATTTTAATTTAGATTTTAAACCCACCTAAGGTATGTGACTTGACCCAATTTTATTTTGTTAATTAATTTCAATTTTTTCCTTTTTGTGCATATATCTAAATTTGTGAAATTATTTTTTAAAAAAATGCTATTAAAGAATAATGAGGATTAGAGAATTAAAACTTTTTAATTTGTGAAAATATTATTTAACAAAATCTCCTTAAATGGAAGTTTTAAGGAATTTGCAAGTGATAATTTTTTTAAAAACTTTCTAAGTGAAAATAATTATGGGATCTTGCCAAAAGTATTGGGACGGGAAAATCTCAAAATTATTTTTACAAAAAAGATTATTTCCAAATAATTATACAAATGTATATAAAAAATAAATATGTAAAAATTAAAATATTTTATAAATTACAAATTGCATCATGATGATTAAGTTACTTGTCTCATATGAATTTAATTATAATTATGCAAGTAAATGCTAATCCTCTAATGATGGGAATTTAAGAAAGTTATAAGTGGCAATTTTCTTGAAATTATTAGGTGAGGAAATTTTCTAAAATTCTATCAGAAGTGTTGGAGAATTTAGAAATATGTTAAAATCAAAGGATTTTCATCTATTATTAAAAGTATAACAATAACAAAAAAAATAATAAAAAAACAAAAAATTTAATTGAAATATATTGCATAAAATATCAAAATAATCCAATGACACAGCCTCTTCAAGGAAATAAATGATTTTCTTGAATACTCTTGAAGTGAAGAGACTCGCCTTAGTATTTGCCAAAATTGTTAGGGAAATTAGAAAAGTTTCCAATATTTAAATAATGAGTGTGCACCCGAGTATTTATTTCATTGGTTATTACATAATCTCCCTACCTAAAGAGTAAGGTTCGTATCCCCTCTCCTCCAACTACAAAATAATAATAATAATAATAATAATAATAATAAGTGTAAAAACAAGGAAAGAAAAGGAATATAATGAAAAGAAATAAAAATTAAAGGAGATAAAATTAAAATAAAATTGAATATGAAGTCAAGGACTATTTGTCAAGGATGACACATGATTATTGGTTTTTTTTTTTTTCGAATAGGTGTTATGGGATGTTAACACCTTTTTCATGTGTAATCATACTTCCAACCTAAATCTGTTTCATAGACTAGAACTTATATTTTTTAATAGACCTAAGTTAAACATAAGATCTAATTAGATAAGATATATTCAATTAGATGACAAATCACACATAAATAAAATGATTAATGGTGACTTCTACACGTTAAATGGTTGCATATTTAGACTCACACATTATGCCAGCTTAGTGACTTAACTAGGGAATTTAAGAGTCGAGCAAGTAATTAATCATGTGCTTATTATAAGCTTTGATTCAGTGGTTTCATAATTAATTTTATTTTGTTTTTTTTATTATTAATGTTTTGATTCTTTTACTTGATGTGGGGGAGATTTAAGATAAAGGTTGGTGAGATGAGTGTTTAAAGGTATTTATGTTCCTCTGAACACATTTCATACATTCATAATAATGCATGAGTTCTATTCCCAGGCTCCATGCCTTTTAGGAGGGGTAGAGTACCTAAGCTTTCGTGAGGTGACAAGTCCGTGTCTTTTTTGTTAGTAGCTTATTATGGACAAAGATTATGCTACCTTACTAGTTTAGAGTTGACGACAATAGGGAACAATTTGAGACACTTTAGTCTCTTGTGAAATTCAAACCCATCATTTAGAGAATCTTAAGGAGCTAATTTTTAAATAGAGCCTTTTTATCCCATTATGTAAAATTATCCAAAAATAGGTATGCATGAAGGAACGACTCTTACCCTTTTACTTAATTGCTTTACAAGAATGATATCCCCCCTTCCAAGGAAATATGGCACAAGAAAAGATAAAAAATGGGAACAAAACCTTTTACAATGTGAAAATGAACCTAATCACTCATGAACAAAATAAAACTTAGTTTTGTCTTCATAATATTAGCTTATTCTTGTGTTGACTTGCTTTTTTTTCGTTTTGTTTCACACGATGCATTTGCATCATGCATTTTTCAGTAAGGGTTATCTACCATGTGACAATGCATGACAAAATCAATTTCCATTACATCCATAGAACACCTAATACACTCCATTTTTACATTTATTTTGTGTGAAGAGTGTTTGTCCCGTTTGAGTGCTAGAGGGGGTGAATAGCATTAAAAATTTTCTGCTCAGCCTTTTAGAACTTGAAGAGCACTTAATCAACTAAATGAAGGGAAAGACTAAAACTTGTTAAAATTACAAGACACCAAGAAAAGAAGGGTAAAAAGAAGTGGACAATGCAATAGTATTTATAGTGATTTAGTCCTTTGACCTATATCCACTTTCTTGATCTCCCAATCAAGGATTTTCAACCCAACTTTACTAAACCAGTGGAATTAACAGCTTCCACCAAGCTTTTAGAAGGTGAGCTTCTGACCTAAGCTCTAATCCTTTACAACAAGCTTTAGAGTGATTTCCACACTCTAATTTTCTAAGAAAAAAAAGAAAAAAAAGTACAATTAAGTACTTTTACAAGTTTGGACAAATTACAATCAAGCTTAAACACTTTTTCTAGATATGGAATGAAAGACAAGTGTTTTTGTGAAAACTATTTGACTTTTTGCTCCAAGTAGCTTTTCTCTTCTCAATTCTTCAACTCTTTTACTTCCTTAATTGTTGGAGCTTTTTTTATACCTAGGGAGTCAAATTTTTCTGTTGGATACAATTTCTAGCCGCTAGGAACAATTTTGATGTACTACTAGCCATTATTTTTGTCTTCTAGTGTTTAAATTCAAAAAGGGAGACAAACTTTGACTAACTGGTTACAGATAGCTCGAACATATTACAGTTTTTTTGTCTTACACTGTCATGCTACTATGTTCTCTACTCTAACCGATTATAGGAGGCTCTAACTAATTAAGAGTTCTCTATTTTCAAACTCTTCTTATTTAGTGGATTTCTTCTAATTAGTTATGGCAAGCTTTAACTAGTTACAAACTTTTTGTTTTCACTTCTCTGCATAGCAATCTTTCTCTAATTGGTTAGCATTTCCCTGAATAGATTGAAGCTTTATTTCCTTTAGCCATAACTAATTAAAACCAGCTTTAATCGACTAGAAGATTTTTGAATTTTGAACTTCTCCATTTTGGCTCCCTTTAACAGTTAACAATATTTTCAAACTTGTTTTTGGTGCTTGAATATACTAGGATCTTATGCTCTAATTGATTAACTGGACCTTTTAATCGATTAGCATATTTCTGCTTTGCTTCAACTTATCACACAGCCATGCCTTAGTTGATTAAGGTCCTTTGATAATCAGTTACTAAGGTTTTATTTTTGTTTATTACTTGCCCTTTCCCTTTTAACTGATTAACTCTTCATTAAACTTAGCAAACTCCTTGACTTGCCTTTAATTAACAACTTTGTTAGGGTTATAAAATTAAATCTTGCACATTTAAATAGTAAAGTTAAACATTAATGAATGAGGAATATTTTGTTATCATTAAAAACATATGGAGTCAACAAAGAGGCCTTTAGTGTGAAATTCCAATGAAAGGAGATTCAACAAAAAAAGAGATCTTATTTGGTAAAAAGCCATATCCTTACCTTGCTTGAGAGGATTCATTTCAATCTTTGACAAAATTATTTCACTAATTTGCTCAATATATGGAGGCAGTGGAAGAGATCTCAATAAAAAACTTTTCAAGAGAAGTATGGACACATTGCATCACTCCTCCAAGTTAATCTAAATGGCCAATTGATTAAAGCTATAGTCCAGTTTTGAGACCCATCCTATAGCTGCTTTGTTTTTAATGAGGTGGGTGTGATGCCAATAATTGACAAGTATGCAATGTTACTTGGTTTACTCCTCTTAAGTTCGATTACGGTATACTAAAGGGAATAGAAAATAGGTTTCTGTAAGAAGCTTGGAAAGATAACAAGAATTAATGTGTACGAGGTTGATGCACATGTAAAGAATAAAAGTGAAAGTGTTTGCATTTCATGGAGTTTCTTTTGGGATTTTATCTTGAAACACTCAAATGACGATAAAGTAGGAGTCTGATGGCCTTAAAAGTCTACAATTTGGTTATAATTTCAAATGTTTTAGGGCATATCAAAACAGTTGTCATTGATTATTTTGAGGAAGTTGAGAATAAATTAATCCTTCACCATTAGTTTTAGAATAGACCGTTAGATTATTGAACTATTGTCACAAAATGTAGAAAGGTGTTTCATTAGTTGCCGTACACTTGTCACATGTTTGGGTTAAAGCAATTTTGAATGCAAGAAAAGTGCATTTCATAAACCTTATCTCTTAGCCTTTACCTTTATTCTAACGTTTGGCAAAAGTGAATGGCTTAAGAAGAAGTCTAAGGAAGAATTGATTTCAAGTTTTCAATGTCTTACAAGTATAAAGGTAGTACGGAAACCACCATGGATGCATCGTAAATCAATGTTGTACAAAAGAGGATAAGTAATGGGTTTCACTTTTATGCCTTAGGGAGTATTTAGTTATGACTCGATTATAGTGCGAAGAAAATTGAAATATAAATTGCATGGCCCAATGACTCATAAGTTCAACCAACTAGAGTTTTCTTATGGCCAGTCAAAGACATCAAAGAAAGTGGAAGAGATTGTTAAAGCATGGAAACAAGCCCATAGAGTGAGTCAAAAATGCTTCAGTGACAAAGTTACCTTAGAGTATTCGGCATGGCATGTAAATTGAGTCAAGGACATGGTGTTTCGTTTAGATGTGTTTCCAATTTCCTTGTCAGTCTAAAACTTAATGATGTTCTTACAAAAGTGAAGATTCCTAAGCCACCACTTAAAGATGATATACTTATGTGGAAAGATGAAAATAAAAAAACTCTAAAAAGAGATAGAAGAATTGAAAGGTGAGGTCGAAAAACAAGAAAAAATTTAAAGGCTTTTACGAAGAATGTGATGAATGGAAAGTGACATATGAAGATTTAAGAAACATATTATCATAAGTGATTTTTAAGCTTAATGAATTAAAAAAAAATGAACAATTGTGAACAAACTCATGTATAGGGGAAAGTTAAATTGATGCTTTCCAAGCTTCCGCGGATAATGTGGGAAAAAAGTTGTATTTGCAAATAAAGACATCTAAGTGCTTAGAAAATAGTGTGATCAATGCGAGCGTACCATTTAATACTAAAAAAAAATTATGATCACGTCAAGCAAGAATGCCTTTTGCTTTAAAATAATGCCAAGTTATGAAACACTGGGGAGATATGGAGGCATGAAGTTTTAACAAAGAAAGCCTAAGTGAAATATCTTGCAAAGTAGATCAATAAAGACATTACCAAGGTAAGAGAAATGTTTAAGAAAGTGAACACACTTAAAAAAGAAGTTTATAAAAAAGAAGCATATAGATAACCTTTGCTTCATTTTTTGATGAGATGAATGGCCAATACCAATAAGTCAAGTATTTTTTTTTTAAGCAGTTAAGGAGACTTTAAGGTTTTATGGATGTAAACGATTAAGTTTTGATCTTAAAAATTATTAGAAAACCATTCTATTAAGGATTTTTACATGTAAAATACTCCAAACGCGTTCGTTTAGATCATCCATGCATCATAATCATTCATACATATTCATTTTTTCAACTTGAGAAGAGATTTGGTAGTTGTAAGTGGTCAAGGAAAGGCTTTTGAATTCTCACCAATTATAAAAAGTAAAGAACACTAGAAAATAAACTTGTAAAAAACTGACCTGTCTATTAATGTAGTATATACATATATTTATTCTAGATACGAGATAAAATGATAAAACTAATCTATATTTTGAATATAATGGTGATCATTAGTTGATAAACTACAATTAATTTAAATCTTAAACAAACTCAATGGATCAGCTGATAAGCTTTATTTTGAATCTTGAGCTCTTTGAATTGGATATGCTATTTTATCCTTTACATGCCTTTGTAATATGATGGAGTCATCTGCTACACCCATTTCGAACCTTAACATGATGAATATGAGTTTAAGTAATGGTTTAGTTAGTTTATCATTTAACTGATTAGTAGTTGGAATGTAGGTGGCTTTGAGAATACCTGTAAAGACATGTTGCCTAATAAATTGGTAGTGTAACACAAGATGTTTCATTTAAGAATGAAATACAGGATTGACACTGAAGCTCATTAAAAGCAGATAATTGTAAGGAAAATGTTTCTTCAAGAAAATACCATGATGTCGTGTGCCTTTGAGGTATTGAAGAACTCCTTTTAAGCTTGACCAGTGGACTTGAGTGGGATAGTGCATGTATTGTGATAGTTCGTTGATGGAGTAAGCAATTTTTGGTCGTGTAAGAGATAAATATTGAAATGAACCAATTTTTTATAATTAATTGCATTAAAAGAATCTGATCCATCTTTAAGTTGCAATTTTATGTTGGTGACCATTGGTGTGGTGACAATTTTTGCATTGTCCATGTCAAACTTGGCTAGGATATCTTGAATATACTTGTGTTAAATAAACCATTGGAGGAGGATACCACTTTAATCCCAAAAAAGTAATTAAGATTTCCAAGATCCTTTAAATAGAATTTGTTAACCAAATGCTAGAGGAATTGATGCAAAACTTTTGTATTTTTGCTTATCACTAATATATCATCCACATAAACTAAGAAATAGATCAAAGTTTTTTTTATTTTTTTATAATTGGGGGAAGGGGGATTCAAACCTTGCACTTTAGGTAGGGGGATAATGCACCAACCAATAAGCCAAATGCTCAGGTGTAAGAAATAGATCAAAGTCGGAATCTTTGGCAATGATGAATAAAGAAGCATTTAAGGATAAATTCTTGAAATCATATGAAAGTAAAAAAAAGCTTAATTCTTAATACTAAGCTCTTAGAGCTTGTTTTAAGCTGTATATTGCTTTGTTTAGTTTGCAAACATGTAGGGGCTTATCTTTATCAACAAAGCTTATGAGTTAAGCCATGTAGACATTATTATTTAATGTGTCTTGGAGAAAAGCATTATTAACGTCCAATTGTTTGATTGGCCATCCTTGAGTTAACGCAATGCACAATACAGTTCTAATAGTTGTAGGTTTGATTACGAGAGTGAAAGTTTTTTGGCACTTAAGACCTGGTCTTTGGTGAAAACCTTTTACAATTAATCTAGCTTTGTATCTCTCTACAAAACCATCAAACTTTCTTTTAACTTTAAAAATCTATTTACAACCTATAACGTTCTTAGTAGATGAAGGTAGAATAAGGGACCAAATGTAGTTTTTAACCAATTCATTAAATTCCTTTGTCATTGCATTCCGTCAATGTTGATCACTTAAGGCTTATTTGACTGCATGTAATGTAAGCCTTTTTGGGTTTAAATATATTATTTTGTGACCATGTAACCTTATGATGAATCTTTTGTGTCTGTGTAGTGTTATGATAAAGTTTATTTCAATTTTCTGTAAACGGGATAGAGGTAATAACTGAATAAAGAATTAAGTAAGGGCAATTGATTGAATGGTTTGAGAAGTATTTGTACATGCTAACTCCTTTGAGCTTGTGTGAATTATAGATGCTGTTGAAAAGGTAAAAGTGGATGGTTGTAAGGTTGCAATGGAACTACTATCATGACATTGGTATGTGTTCTTAAAGGATGCAATGTTAACAAATACAAAAAAGAAAGAATTTTCACAAAAAAAAAAATGACATTTCAACATACAAATATTGTTTTGGTAGCTGGATCATAACATTTGAAGGCACTTTGATTTGTGGAATATCCTAAGAATACACATGGTTTGGATATTGACTATAGTTTATGGTGATTATAAGGCTTGAGCCAAAGGTAACACATGCAACCAAGAATTTTTAATTTATTATAGTTAGAAAGGGACTTGAATAAGTCCTTAAAGGGTGACTTGTGATGTAAAAGAATAATGTGAAGTCTATTAATCAGAAAAGTTGCAATTTGAAAAGTATGTGACTAAAAACATAAGGGCATGGAAGTAACACGAAAGTTAGTTTAGTTTCTACAACGTGCCTATGTCTTTTTTTAGCAAAGCCATTATGTTAAGGTATGTGAAGAGGTGTGGTTAAGTGTGAAATACCATGTTGACTTAGTAAGTGAGACAACTTTTTGTATTCACCTCCATTATCTGAATATATGGTCACAATATTAGTGTCAAATTGTTTTTCATTTAATTGCTTGAAGGATGAAATTAGTGTAAAGACATCAAATTTATGCTTTGGTGGAAATAACTATATATATTTTGTGAAATGATCAATGAATAAGATATAATATAAGAATCCTTTAATGAACTTAATGTGTGCAGGCCCCTTACATTATTGTAAATCAATTTAAAAGGTTTTGAACTCTTAAGACTTGATTTATGAAAAGGAAATTTATGACTTTTATTGCATTAACGTGAATCATAAATTGATAATTTTTGGGAGGAAGATAAAGATAATCCAAAAAAATTTTAGCATAAAATTTAATATTCTAGGAGAAGAATGACCAAGTTAGTTATTTCAAATATCAACTAAACCTATTTCATGAGGAAAATAGTGGCAAATTGTGGAGAAGATGGCATGCACTTGGAAATATGGTTAATGACATCCTGATTTAGACCTTTCAAAAGTGATGCTTCAATGCTTAAGTTCTTTATCAAAAAATGCCAAGAAAATAATTTAATAGAAATATTGTTAGTTTCGCATACTTTGAAGATAGACATCAAGTTATTATTTATATGTGGAACATGTAGAACATTGGTTAAATGAAGTGATTTATTATTGGAATGAATAACAAAGGAACCTATATGTTGGATGGGTAAACTTATTCCATCCCCCACCATAATTTCATCAGGTCATACATATTCAGTATATAAGGAAAGATTGTTTAAATCAGAGGTGTCATGATGGGAAGCTCTTGAATCTGCAATCGAACCTTGATCAGTAGTCGATTTGGATGAAGTTATGATGTTTGCAACTAATTCTTTGAAGGCTTTCCCCGATCATTTTGCATGTCTTTGTTGTATGACCTATTCCATTACAAATCTGGCATACTAGTTTGTTCGTGTTATTCTCATGTGGAATAGATTTTTTTTCTTTGATAATTATAGTTACCGTTATTTGAGTGATTGCCTTTAGAGTCACCTCTTCTAGATTGAATTGAAAATTTAGTTCATCTAACATGATTGACGGCTACTTTATTGATGGAAAGAGCTTTATTTTACTTGATTACATTTTCAAAATCAATGAGCTTATCATGAAGTTCCTCAAATGAGATGGTGCTCGTGCTCTAATCATAGTTGAAATCTCTTTGTTGTCTGCCTTCAAGCCATTTTAAATAAATATCACAAGATCATCATCTGCCACTGGTGCTTATGCCAAAGCTTGTTCATCTGCAATTCCTTTCATATGTTATAGATACTTGACAATTGTTTTGATATCTTGAGAAGAAACAAAAAGTTTTTTTTGAGAGACATACTCATTGACCTTGTTTTGCTAACAAAGATGTTTGAGAGTTTTTTTTATGCCTTTTGAGAGGTTTTAGCTATGATTATGAGTAGAACAATGGACTCTGAATGTGAGGTTACAATGGCATTGAGGATAAATTGATCTTAATGATACCAATAGTGATAAGTTGGATTTAAGGTGGATATACCATTTGTGGTGATCATGGGGTCAAGGCAAGGTGTTGTTCCATTTAGATATCTTGTGAGATCATAACCAACAATAAGTGAATAAAATTATAACTATCAAGAAGGAAAATTGATATTATTGACTTTTAAAGGTAGTTAGAGTACAATATTGATGGAGATTGGCATTGATGTTTGAGGCTAATGCATAGTAGAGGAAATAGCGGTGGTGGTGGTGGTTGATAAAGTGGAGGTGGCCATTGAAATAAAGTTAATATTGTGTGGCTATTATGCTTAACAAAGCTCCGATACCATATAAAAGCAAAGAATAATAAAAGTAAGGAATAATAGAAAATAAACTTGCAAAGAACTGACCTGTCTATTAATTTGGTATGTACATATATTGATACTAGATATAAGATAAAATGATAAAACTAATCTATATTTTGAATTAAAGATAATGATGATCATTAGTAGAAAAATTACAATTAATTTAAATCTTAAACAGATTCAATGGATAAGCTAATCTGATGAGCTTGGTTTTGAATCTTGAGCTTTTGAAGTAAATATGTTACTTTATCCTTCATATCAATATGTTGGAAGGATTTTGAGAACCTTCTTTTTTATAATGCGTGTAAATAATAATGGGACATTCAAATTGATGTTTATGGTAATCAAAGGTTTTAAAATAGTTTACATAATACAATAGCAAAATCATAAAGTATATCGAATATTCTATACATAACCACTGGTTCTATATAAAGGAAAAATATTTTAGTAATATTGAAAAAAAATACAAAAGTCTGAAAAGTACAATATGCCATTGTTGGGCCATAAGGGCAACCTTAGATAGTTAGCCACAAACATATCTTTACTAGTAAGGCAGCCTAATAATTCATCGACTGTTCACTTTCTATAAAGAGCCAATGAGCTTTTACACGTATTCCACCAAGAACCATTACAAGGGATGAAATAGGGATATTCTTTTCCTCAAGGATCTTCCCCTTAAAGATTTAACAAGCTTTTGTAAGTATGCTACTAAGTACCATTACATTATTTGAAATGGGGACATTTCACCTTAAGGCAACTTAATCTCTTAGACTATTTCATCTCGTCATGGCCTTAAACAAAGGTTGGCTCACGACATTTTCCCCAGCTCAATTTGTTAACATCTTTGTTGACTAGTTAGCTTAAATTCTTTGATTTTCTACTTGAAGGCATGGAGGTTAGCTTTTCTTTCTCAAGTGATTTCATCTACTCCAAGACTTTCCCATTTAATCGAATAATTTTGTGTTGGTCGTCGGGAGGCTAAAGTGGTTTTTTCTGCAAGAATCTCCTCTACTTGATGCTGTGATGGTGGCTTGGTGCTAATGGTGGCTCTTGTGGCTTGACTTTAACTTGCATTTGCTAGATCATATGGAATGGCTTTAGGTTGCTAATATGAAACACTAGATATACCTTCATTTACTTAGGTGGATCAATCTTATAGGAAGTCCTCCAACCTTGGCAATGATTGTTATCGAGCTTTCATACTTTCACACTAGTTGTTAATCTCTCTTTTTTAGGAACTTGAGTTGTTCAAGTATCAGTTTTATTAATAGAGAGTCACCCACCTTAAAGTGTCATGCTTTTCAACCTTTGTTTGCTCACTTCTTCATGTGATTGGAAGCTTTCTCTAGATATGCCTAAGCTATCTTCGTGTTTTGTCTGCATTTTTTAGCAAAGATAAAAGCTCGGGGGCTTTCCCTTGATATGACTCCACTAATGTGTGGGAAAGTCTAGGTTGTTGCTCGATGATGACTTTGAAAGAGGTTTTGTTAGTGGAAAAGCTTTTCTGTGAATTGAAACATAGCTAAGCCACATTTAGCAGTGTGGGCCAATTTTTCTATTTTACTTGTACAAAATGTCATAAATATTCCTTTAATAATCTGTTGAGGCATTTTATTTGGCCATCTTTCTAGGGATGATAAATAGAGCAGATGTTGAGTTTTGACCTCAACAACTTGAAGACCATTTTTCGAAAAAAACTAGTAAACCTTGAATCTTTGTCACTTATGGTGCTTTAAAGGATGCCCCAATATTTCACCACACGTTTAGAAACCATACATATTGTGTCTTTTGTGGAGCTAAACTTTTAGATAGTGATGAATGTAACGTACTTAAAAAAACGGTTCATTACCATTGGAATTGATGCCATATCTCCAACTTTAAGGAGTTGTAATATAAAATTAAAGGAAATACTTTCCTAAGGTCTGGTCAACACTAATCAAGGTTTGAGTAATCTTGTTGATTTTTGTCTCTCCACTTAATCTTGTTGGCAAATAAGGCACGTCTTAGTATAATCCATTACATCATGTAGCATACGGGTATTTTTGTCAATACACTGCTAGCTAGTCATCACAGTGCATTGTGGTATAATCTTATTAGTAACACCACAATGCACTACCGGCTTGGATATCCTACCCAAAGAGTATCATGACATTTTTATATCAACTTTTGTTTTAGCTCTCCTACTCTTGGAACGAATATTTGTGGCCCTTTTGTCAATAAGAGCCAATTTTCCACCCACAAATGCTTAGACTTCCGACTTTCCACTAATTTTATAATGGCAATGGCTTGGGGGTCTTGTTTCAAGTTCTTTTCAATAAAATTGCGAATGTCCATAGTCACTCTACTTGCTATCATCAAAGCTATCAATTTGAAAGCTACAAATTCGGCTTTCTTGTTGAGAACATCTACCACTTGATTAGCCCTTTCAGCTTTATGCTCAAAGTAAAAATCAAACTTTGTTAAGAACTCTTGTCATCTTGCCTATTTAGCCATAAGTTTTGGTTGTGTGAGGAAGTGACTAACTATGATGTTATTTATTTTAACCACGAATTGAGACTCTAACAAGTAGTGCCATTACCTTCATAAACAATAAATTACTGCCAAGAGTTCTTTTTCCTACGTTGTGTTTCTCTGCTTAACTTCGTTCAATGTTTTACTTTCGAATGCAATCGAGTGTCCTTTTAGTAATAATGCTCATCCGATAGCAAAATCCGATGCATCTGTTTATACCTCAAAAGGCTTTCTAATATTCAAGAGCATTAAGACAAGGCCCATCATTATCACTTCTTTTAGGTCTTCGAAAGCTTATTGACATTTAGGTATCCAACTCTAATTTTTCCCTTTTTTTAACAGTTTCGTGAGTACTTCCATCATTTTCGAATATCCTTCCACAAATCTTCGATAATAGTTGTCTAGCCCCAACAATGAATATAGTTCAATTGTATTCTTAGGAGTTGCCCACTCCTCAGTGGCCTTCACTTTCTACATTTCCATCTAGATGTGACTTTTCTCAATGATATGGCTTAGGAATTGAATTTGAGTTTCAGCAAATGCACACCTCTCTCTTTTCACATACAACTAATTGTCTCTTAACCTTTGAAATACTTATCGCAAATGTTGTTAATGTTCTTTTAATGTTGAACTATACACCACAATGTCATGCAAGTATATGACCACGAACTTGTCCAAATAATCATGGAAAACTTGATTTATCAATGTGCAAAATGTGGCCTGAGAATTAGTTTATCCAAAATGCATAACAAGAAATTCAAATGCACCATTCCATGTTATGCAAGTGGTCTTTGGTTCATCTCCATTGGCAACTCTTATGTGATGGTATCTAGACTTGAGGTCTAATTTAGAAAAATACTTTTTACGACTCAATTGGTCAAAGAGGTCTATTATAAGAAGAATGAGATATTTGTTTTTTACTCTAACTTTGTTCAGAGCTCGATAATTCACACATAACCGTAAACTCCTATCTTGATTTTTTTGGAATAGTATCAAAGTCCCAAAAGGTGCTTTTGAAGGTTTAATGAATCCAGCTTGTATCAACTTGTTTGGGAGAACCATCCTATACGACTCTTTTGCAAAAAGCTTGACTCTTGGGATTAGTTCTATCTCATGATCAACTACTCGTCAAGGTGATAATACCTTAGGTAGCTATTCTGACATCATATCCTTAAATTCTTTCAAGACCAACTTCACTCCCATAAGTATTAGGTCTGTGTTATCTCCATCTTTGTATTTGGGCATGGCCACATAAGAGGGTTTCCCTTCTTAATCCCCTTTTTAAACTAGATAGCTGATATGATTTTCATTCTATTACTAGGTATGACTGTAATAGATACAATACATAATTGTTCCTTGTAAAACATTAAATAACTAGCAGTAAGAAGTGGACTGGCTTGTGCTTTGGTCATGAAGTTTAAACCAAGAATAACATCAAAGTCATATATAGTGGAAACCATGAAGTTTACGCCACCTTTTCGAGAGTTGATCTTCGTCTTCACGTCTTTGGAGTTCCCAATAATAACCAAGGTTGGTGAGTTGACTACTTTCATTTGCCCAAAATCTTTTTTAACCTTGAGACCACTCTTTTTGGCCTCTCCCAAGGTGATGAAGGTGCTTGAAGCCCCCGTGTTGAGCATAACTTTTGTCATTTTCCATTCAACACTACATCCACATAGATGAGACCTTGTTAGAACTCTTTTTTCATCTTGTCCAATTTCACTTGGAAGGTGTTAAGGAAATAAATTGAACCTATTCGTGTCAACTCTCTCTCGACTTCTTCAATTGAGGGGTAAGGCTAAGTTGTCTCGAGATTAGCTGTACATATTGCATTAAAGGCAGCTCGATGTGGGCACTCGACTATTAGATAAGGTTTATTGCATAGAAAGTAAGGTATGAGGAGTTGTGGTTTGAAGCTCCATGACCTATTTGTCCTTGATTAGGGAGTGCTTTTAGCAAGTGGTCTCTTTTCACCTCCCTCATTTAAAGGTCTACTAACTTTGGTAAATTTCTCCTTATTATTAGAGTTAGAGCTATTTTTCCTTGGTGGAAGGTTCTTTCTCTTATTTGAGCTATCACTATAATCAGTAAGATGTTAGACAACTGCCATCACCGAAGTCACGTCCTGCACCTTCTGTCCTTGTAATTTTATCCTAGCCTATGTTTCAGACTTTTGAGAAAATAAAACTTGTCATTTTCGATCATGTCCTTAATACTCCACTTTATCTTCTTTAACTTTATGCGAACAACTTGGAAGTACTAGTCTATATCAAAGAGAAAGTTCTCCAATTCTTTCACATCTCTGGCCCCTTTGTAACTCTTGAGTTCAGGCACTTTGGCTCTTTTCCCTTATCTTTTAAGTTTGCATTGGTATTACCTGTAACAATTACCAAAAAATTTACTTGAGCTTTTAATTCTCTAAACTTACCTTGGAGAGTACTCACTACATCACCGGTCTCATCACTCAAGTTATTTATTATATTAGACAGCTCCTGTTAGGTTGTCTTAATCTTGCTTATTCACTTATGAGCCTTTGCTGCAACAATCGCAGCCTCTAGCTCCTTAATTCTCTGATGGTCTTTTGGTGTGCTTCATGTTGTCACCATGCTTGCTTTTTCACTTAGCATGTCTCACCTATACTTTGACACCAACTGTCATGGACTATGCCTTTTTTACTTAAGTACACAATAGCCTATACTACTTTTAGGTGGACCCTTCAACATAAGCTAGCCAAAAACTTGATTATATTTGAGTAAACAACATTTATAGCCATGAGTTAGTTTACGCAATGTAATAGCAAAATCATAGGGCATAGTGAATGTCATATACGCAACCACTAGTTCTACATAAAAGAAAAATGTTTTATTAATATTGAAAAGAAGTACAAAGGGCCTGAAAGTGTAACTGTGCCATTGTTGGGCCATAGGGGTAGCCTTAGATAGTTAGCCACAAACATAGCTTAACTAATGAGACAACCCAATAATCCACCGACTACTCAACCCCTATAAAGAGCTAACGAACTTTTACACCTAAGCCACCAATAACCATTACAAGGTGTGAAATAAGGACACTCTTTCCCCCAAGGGTCTTCTTCCTAAAGTCTTAAGTTTTTATAATTATGCTACTAAGTGCCATTATGTTATTTGAAATGTAGACATTTCCCCTTAAGGCAACTTAGTTTCCTAGACAATTCTAACCCATTATGGCCTTATATAAAGGTTGGCTCATGATCCTCGGCCATCGAAAATACCAAAATAGTTTAGTTGTCACACATACAGTACTTGCTTGCAAGCCAAAGTCATGAAGGACGAACAATCATCTCGAATGGATAAAATGGAGAGAAGGTTGAAAAGAAATGAGAGATTGATCGGTCAAGATGATGGAGTTAAAGATGAGCATGAACTCTTGCTCAAAAGAGTCACCAACCTTAAGGAAATACTAGTGTCAGAGAAAAACACCATATCCATTGAAATTTACTCCAAATTTTATTTTGAGTGACATAAACTCAAAGTCCAATAAAATATAGAGTCATAAAAGTTAAGAATGATATTGACGCAGGAGCGTTTAGAATTGTGTTTTATTTAATTTAGTTTTTGCTAATTTTAGTTGATTTAGGAATTATAGGTATAATAAAATTCTTCTTTTATTTGTATTAGGATTTTAAGCTAGTCATGTTCTAGTTAGAAATAGAACATCTATTTTATTTAAATTTCTTATTAATTATTTGAATTGTATTAGATAACTAGAAGTAGAGTTTTATTAGGATTTGGGCCTATAATAGTATAAATAGGACCCTTAGGCTTGGTTATTATTCAAACCTCGCCACGATTGGTGTCTTTTACAACGCCCAGGTGTCTTCACAACGCCCCGGCGTCAGATATCTACGTTACTTGTAAGAATATTAAGGCATAATATCTAAAAAAACCTCTAAACTATTTAGAAAGATTCAAATAAGTTTTATATTTTTATTGCGTTCAAACAAGCTTTTATACTTTTATTTTAAGTCAAATAAACCTTTATGATTAATGATTAACTTGATCAAAATGTCATTTGTCATTCTATATTATGTGGCGCTAATGTGGCATACTAACATATAATACTTGATGATGATGTGTCATGTTGATATATTATAATTAATGATGATATGACATGCTAATTTAATATGATTATATGATATTTTTTACTTTCTGCATTAATGTCATGTCAGTGCCATGCATATATAAAATAACAAGTGACATTTTAACTAATGGCTATTAGTTAATCATTATAAAGGTTGATTTGACCTAAAATAAAAATATAGACTTGATTGAATGCTTAAAATAATTTATGAGCTTATTTAAGTATTAAGTCTCGTATTAATAACATAAACATAAAACTAAGATCAAACCAATTTGTTCACTCGATTCGAGTTGGGTATACTTAACTCCTTTTGTAACATGCATTAAATATTTTCATTTAACTCATATCAAGCTCAAATTCATTATTGTTGCAAGCTAAAACAAGGCAAAAGTTCAATACCTTCATTAAATTCGGTAGACTTTTGAGGTACGTCCCAAAATGTCATCACATTTCGATCAATCACTAATTGGAAAGAGAAAAGTTACGGCTCCAAGAAAAATGCTCTCGAAAACAGGTATACATACTGTGAAAATGAACCCCAATAGACTGATGGTGTTTGTAAATATTATCGTTTTTTAACACTCGCTCTCCCTGAAACGACATCGTTTTCCAACACACGCTGTTCCCTTTGAACGCCATGAACACAGGGGTCCCTCATACGCTATGGTTCCAATTTCGTTACCTGGGCTTGGCAAGGGAAAGCCCAGACAGAATTTTGGGCAAATGGCGGGAGCCCACTTCTCTTTTCCCTTACTTTTCCCTCTTCGAAAACTTCACTTTCTCCCTCAATCTCCCTTCCTCTTCTCAGCTCCGGCGCCGACCAACGGCGCTAGGCTCTCCCTCATCCTTAATTTCCTATAGTCTTTGCTCCTAAAACCCCAAAACTCCACCCTTTACTAAAAATCTGATCATCAATTTAAAAGTATATGGTGGAACTTCAATTTAGAATTATGAAAATCTGATTCCTCAAGCTGACGTAGCTTCGGTTAGGAGTTTTACGTAATCATACTACTTTGACTATCCCATTCTCACCCTTGCTTTAATTTCTCAGTCTCAGTGCGTTCCAGTGAACCGACAAAGCCAATGGGGAGAGAAAAAGAGAAAGAAAATCCTTCACAGAAAGCCCTAAATCTCCTTCGAACTCGACTCTCTAACCCTAATTTCGTCTTCAAACCCCTCTCCGATTCTCCTGACAGCAACTACAGGTCCCTTTTCTTTCATCCTCTCATTTTCTCAGCTTCCATTTTCGGAAATGCTCGCTTAAATAAATAATACTAATACCCCCCTTTTTAATTTCTGTCTATTTCTTTTGTTTCAATTTTTATTTTACAGCAAGTTAAAGTTTATAATATCGAGTTCAGTCACCGAAGCATGCAACAATTCGATTCTGCTTCTTGGTCCTCGTGGTTCGGGGAAAGTCGCTGTATGCCATCATCTGTGATTAAGCTTTTCTTTTTCTTCCTTGCGTTGTTTTACAGAACATGTTTTTCTAAAAAAACTTGTCTGTAAACTTTTTAGACTTCTTCGTGTGTTGTTAGGTTTTGGAACTTGTTCTCAGCGATCTTTTACAACAGTATCCAGATGCAATATCTGTGGTATGGAAGGCTCCTTAATTTCTTAGTTTATTTTCTTTTCTTTGGTTTTAGGAAGGAATGTTCTTGAGGCTGTCGTAGTAGTGAAAAGATAAAATTTTAAATTGATCTAGTCTGTTAGAAAATGAGGAAATACATTTTGAAGAGTTTGACTCGACATATTTATGTTTTGGATATTGCTTGGAATTTGGACTTGATTGAATGTGTTTGTTTGTGAAACTAATCCTCCGTTCAAATTTTGAGGAAGTGAGGAAGGAGAGAGAATTTTAGTGGGTGGAATAAGTGTCTTTGGTACAGGTCAAATAAATGCAAGTTGTTCATGTGCCTGGTGCTTTGACTATATACATCATATTAGGATTTTCATTTCCATGAAAGGGTTATGTGTGTCAATTGTGATAGCGTTTATGCTTGTGTGTTTATGTATAGTATACTGCCAGCCCAGTGGGTTATTATCTATTCTTGTTGTAGCGTGCTTTAAAGTGTTATAAAGACACAATGCTTTGATATATGTATATATATTCATTGAAATTGTGCCCTCATCTTATCTTATTGTTGGCTTCATGGTGCAGATTAGATTGAATGGCCTTTTGCATAGTGATGACAATTGTGCACTAAAGGTGAATATCTCATAATTTTCCTCCTCCCACATTATTCTCTGTTTTATTGGATTACTTGATCTTGAATTCTTAACTACCAAATTTTGCTTGTTATGCATGTTTAACTTGTGCTATTTGGTATGATTTTATCTCTTGCTACACTTGATTTCATGCACAACGTATACTTTCATATATAGTATAATTGCTGGTCGAATAAACTACATATTCTGTTAAAGACAGATACAGAGTAAATTGCACCAGTAGTTCCCAAAGTTTGGGTCACACATCATATTAGTCCCTCCAAAAGTCAGATATTTACTTCCACCCTTATAATTAAAAGGTCCTGTCATTAGTGTTTCTATCAACTCAGTTATTCAATGTGTATAAAAATGCTTAGTTGGGAAAAAATTCCCAATTTTGTTTTGGACATGAATGGTATTTTTGAAATTGTTTTGGACAAGTTTCAGGTTTGTGGGTTGATTTTGGGGTTATTTGTGGCATTTTAAACTGGTTTTTTGGATTATTTTTGACAATTAATTTCTTTTTTTTTTATAAGAAATTTGGCAGAGAGGGAATTTGTAAGAGAATGGGCAGAGGGGGGAGAAGAATGGAGAGATGTGATCATTGGATTCCAGTGTTTTTAGATGGTGGATAGGGCTGGATTAGCCTCCCCCTCACACCAGATTGAGGGGAGGGGGGTGGATCTCTCCCTGTACCATGTCTGGCAATGCTAGGAGGTGCCTTGCTCCAGCTACCTGGCATTGGAATTGGGAGGTCCAATTTGGCCCTTCCCAGTGGTTGGTTGGCCTCTGGTTGGTGGGAACAAAGGGAGAGGACAGAGAAGAAAAAGGAAAAAACCTTATAAGTTTTATTAAAATATAAATATAAATTATAATATTAAAAGATTATCATCCATTTTCTATTAATATTAGTTATTGTAAGATATTATTTATAGTAACATTTGTCATAAAATCAATTTAAATTATAATATTAAAATCTTACCTTGTTTTCCTCTAAAATAGAGGCCTACCATGCCCCACTAACGATCCTGGTTGCCACTAGGTGATGCAGAGGTTGGCAAATAAATATTTTTCAACAAAGTAATTTTTGTACACATCAACTGACACATGGCAGACACATGTTGCTAGCTGGCTCTCAACAATTGAGTTGACAGAAGAACGTTTTAGTTATAATGTTAGAAGTATAGGGACAAATATTTGTCTTTTTCAATTGTGAGGACCGATATGATATGTGGGTCAACCTTTGGGGACTATGGCTGCAATTTACTCATAGATACATGTTTGACGGTTGTTTGCACAAATTTATCGGACTTGAGATATTCTTACAACAATTCTCCTATATGAATGGCAGAATTACTGAAACAGCAGATGGATCCTTTTTTGTTACTTTTGGAGGCAACAATGAGAAGTCAGTGCAAATCATTAGCAAGTTTGTGCATAAGCAATACCACAACTCTCTGTATCTGAAGGTGCTTCTAATGGAAATTATAATGGCCTAGACTTTAACTAATCATAAAACATCAAAGAAATATAATAGGAAATGTTCACATAGTGACTGATTGATGAGTGACTCAAATAAGTTCTGAGTATAGACGAACTACTCATAATTGGAAAATTACTGGGTCTGGTCTTATGCTAGTTAGCAAGATAAAATTACTAGCTAAGCTTATATGTTTCTTTTCTATACATCTTTACACATAATCTTGCCACTTCTCATTAACATTATTTAATGTATTTTTTGTTCAAAAACAATATTCTTCTGTCTCTTACCGATCAAATAGTTTATCTTAAAATTATCATGGTAATGCCCTTTTTTATATTTGTCATGGTTATCTGTCTTTCAGGAAATTGCTCGACAGTTATGTAGGGAGCATCAACTTTTGTTCTCAAAAGTGGTACTGTGGATATCGATTTGAGGTCACTATGATGCATTTCTAATAAAACTGATATACTGATTATGAGATGATTTCTGTAGGCATCGTTTGATGATAACTCCCAGTTCTTGATAGCAATGTTAAGGTGAGTTTGCCAGGTTTGTCTGATTCTTTTTTTCTTTTAAAGAATATATTTTAAAAATCTTTAAAACTGATAGCATTCATCATTGTCAGGGAATGCGGATTGGCACATAAAACAATTATTTTTGTGCTTGATGAGTTTGATCTGTTTGCTCAGGTAAGGATCTTCCATATTGTTTTTTTCATAATATGCCATGGAAAAGCTCTCTTTTTATTAAGCATGTGGGCCATACAGAACATATTAGTGATTGCTTTTAGGAAAAAGTTAGGTTTGAAATCTTTGAATCAAGTGATTAAACAGTTTTTTTACCTTTTTCCAATTGATTTTTGTAGGGAAAACAAAGATTACTTTATAGCTTGCTAGATGCAATGCAGTCTGTGACATCACAAGCTGTTGTCATTGGAGTGAGCTGTCGACTGGTATGTTTAGAATGTTTTATTTTTTTTCTTGTTTACAGCATTTATGATAATAAAAACAGTAAATTACACTCAAGTACTTAAGTTTTGACTCTAAATACACTCAAGGGTACTGTCTGAAAAATTTACATCCCACTCCATGGAAGCAAACGGCGATAACAGTAATTGTAGACTGACTAAAACACCCTTATCCATATTATCTTAAAATGGGAAAAAAAGGTAATTAATGATGAAAATTATTTTTTTAGAAATATGAAAACTCATATTTAAATGCAAACCAAAATATCTAAATAAAATTATAAGCTAATAATGCTTTTCAAAGATAATTAGCAACCAAATCATAACCAGAAAACCATTTTCAAGTTTCAATAATTCATTCTTTATTTCTTGAAAAAGAAACACAACCCATCCTTTTTTTTTTCAAAAGAAAAAGAAAAACAGGATGGTTTGATTGGCTGACTAATTGCTTAACTCTCATTTCATTTCTCTCTAATCTGCTGAACTATAAGTGGAGATGTACCTAGAGCTTTTTCCTTGTTTCCTTATGAAAAAGCTCAAATCAGTATCAAACCAATAAATGAATAAATGCAAATGAAATTATTATCATTGGACTCTCATTACGTTGGGGCGGGATGTATATATTTCAAACTAATATCCTTGAGTGTATTAGTGTCAAAATTCAAGGATTGGAGTGCAATTTGCTCTAATAAAAAAATATGCATATCATTGTGTTGTGTGCCACAGCTTGAAATTTTATCTGATGATATTAGTATTTTTATCTTCGTGCAATCTTTGTTTTTGATGAATAAATTCTTGAAATATTTCAGACTTATCTCTGTCTTACTAATTGCTTTTAGGTTGTAGCTATCAATCATTTTGGTTAATGCTGTCTAGTATGAGGATGGCATTCTATAGATTTACTAAGCATTACTTATATGATCAGAGTTGAATTTCAATAAAACACTAGGAGTCAGAGTTCCCATGAAGAACTCATTTTGTTGCCATTGTTTCTATCTTCTTGACTTTTCTTTGGTTTCCAGTTAACTACCTCAAATAACTTCAGTCAAGAGAGGCCGAGGCAACGGTTGTGAGTGAGGACAAGTGGCTACTGGCTTGACAAATAAAACATGATTGTCTTCAACACATAATTAGTCTTAAAAGCAATCAAATTTTGTTCTTTGAATCATTATCCTTAAAGTTGACACTCAAATAACTATTATAAAGTTTTAAAATAAATGGAAAAGACTGCCAGGTGGCTCTATGACTCGAAAGTATGGAACTGATATTCAAGAGGCTGATTTGCCGCCAAATATTTGGAAAATTGTTCTTTCATATATCTATAAATTCAAATATTGGGTAAGTTTGGGAAACTGTCATGAATGTGAGCATTCAAGGATGGTTGCCAAAGAATATAGGAGGTTTTAGAATCAGCGAAGCTTGGGAGTTGGGAGTGCACTAGACAGAAAGCTACTAAGCCGAAGTGCTACAAGATGGTATGCTTAAAAAATTATATGCCAAAGAATTTTTTTTTTTGTTTTGTTGTTGGCTGCTAATGGAAGCTTCAAACAAAGGGTTTATTGATGGAAAGGTAGACTTCAGACATCTCAAATTTTTTCTCTTACAATCACCAAGAAAATTTGAATTATCTGTTTTTGACCTCCCTCTTTATTGCTAAAGTTTGCAAAGCCATGCTAAGGGACTGCAATATTGATCAAAAAGCACTTCCTTGAAGCCAAAAACCAAGTGGTTCCCCATTAATTATTCTTATAACAAATCAAATCATATTATCAGGAAGAGCATTTTATTGCTTCTGTTTATCCCATCTGGATAGAACGCAGTTGTAGAATCTTTAAAGTAAAGTTCTCAAGAAGAAGGAAGCCTTCTGAGAAGAATTTGAGAAGATAATAGAATTGAATTCATAGCTCTTTCCACCAGTTTGATGTTGAGAAAATTGTAAATTGTTTACCTTTCTCTTTATGTTTGTTGCTTATGTGTTTACTTAGCTTGTTCCTATAGTGATGTTTTTTCTTTTGCGATTTTTATTTTGCGGAGTTTTATATAAAATTTTTTTGACTTACCCAAAAAAAAAAAAAAAAGAAAACTGATGCCTAGCTTATTTGTGTGGATTGAGTACATAAATATGCAATTTGCATAACTATGATTTATTTACCTTTTTAGAGCCCTTAAAATTTAATACATGCCATGTAGGATGTTGACCAGCTTCTTGAAAAAAGAGTGAGATCTCGTTTTTCACACAGAAAGCTGCTGTTTCTTCCTCCATCTAAAGAAGACACGGAGAGGTGGTTTTTCTATTGCCTAAAGATGGAGATCATGTGACTTATGTTTAAGAAAAGACAACCTTATCTGTTGCCCATTTTGGCTGTGCAGATTCTTGGAGCACATTTTATCGTTGCCTCAGGATTCAAGCCTTCCCCACAGCTACACTGTTGAATTTAATGGAAGGCTTAAAGTATCCTTTCCTGAAACTTTTGCTTAATGGGATGATTGATAACAGTAGATTATAGTCATTTAAAGGGGGAAAAAGCTTCATGATTGAATGTACTTTTAAGGGTTGCCTGGAACTGAGTTTAAGAAGTTTCAAGTGGCTGTTAGGATATAATTTTGATGACCTTCTAAGTTGCCTTAATTTAAGTTTAAACTGAATGGTAAGAATAATACAAGCTCATGGTTCATTCTTATGAGCTTCATAAAATATATCCAGAACTTTTGGGATGAATATACAAATGAAATGGTTTTATGGTATACAACTTATGGAGACAGTGAGCATATGAAGATATGTGTATGGTTGATTGTCAAATAAAATAATATATAATAAATAGACCATCCTTCATTTTTTGTATTTTACCACATAAACTCAACTGCACTTCAAAGTATAGCACTTCATTGTGTTCCTGTTTCTAGCTTTAAGTTGCAATTCAAAGTAAAATATTAATGCGAGCATTGTCAATTATCAACATAATCAAGTTTTGTAGGAGTTATTATCGCTGTTGATTTACCTCAGATGGTGGAATGTACTGCATTAGTTTCCAGGGAACATGCAATTCCTTTGTTACTATAATTTTGGTAATGATTATGGGCTGAATGCTAGCCTAGAACTATGGAGATTGACTAAGGGCCAAAAAGGGTTTTAAGATCAGCAACCTGGAGATACAAAAGTGATTGCAATCCTGGTAACTAATATGCCAACGTTTTTCCGGCTTTTCTTTCCCTCAAAATCATTGCATTGCTTATAAAATTTGAGTTGTATAGATCCAATTTGTCATATTGCTATCTTATGAGTTTTAGGAGCAGATGAGCTCTCTCTTGTTCTTTCTTATTTTCCTTTTCTCCCTTTGCTATGTTGTAACTTTCTCATATCAGTCTTTCCATAAACTAAACAAGATTACATTCACACTAGTCATCAACAACTGTCACACACTATTGTCTGACTAATTTTATTGGCTTTGTTTTATATTTTATATGTACAAAAACAGGTCTCCAAAAGGTAGGGGATAAGGGTGCATAGATATGACCTTTCTATGCAGAGCCTCGTGCATTTAGGCTGCCCTCTGGTATATATGTAAATATTCTGCTTCTCAACCCAAACTTAATCATAAATTTTATTCAAAAAAATTGTGATTAATATAAATATGGCCTTGGCAACTAAGTTTTGACCAAACCAAGAAGCCTCTTTATGTGTGTGTGTGTGTATGTCTTGTGCCGGGTGGTGTAGGGTGGGTTTATTGCTTTCTGCAATTGCAAAAGGAAAAGATAATGAAAAGCATACATTAAATGATCATGCATTCTTAAAAGTTGTTGAGATTATGCTTTTTCTTACTTGTATGTTTCCAAGGATCTTTTCTTCCAGACTGGGTATGAATTCCTTGACATCTTACAGAATGTTTTAGCAGATGATAGATTCAAAGAACTAATTAATACCTATTTGAGTTTCAATTCAACAATTGGTCAATTAGTGAGGTTTCTGTAAGTTTCTCTTCTTGCATCTGGGACTATAGAATGTTATATAAATGTCAGCTATTACAATTACAACGTATAATGATCCAAAAACAATGTTTTATAATCAAATACTATGATCATCAAATTGATTCTAGATTTCAAGCTGTTTCTTATATGGATCTGGATGTTGGATTCTTTTCACTTGAGAACTTCAAAACTGCACTTTCCAGCACCCAGCGGCAGCCAAAGTCAGAATGTATAAAAGGTATGAGGACTTAAATAGTCTTTCCTCTATATTGGTGTGGTATTTTGTTTTGTTTGCATGTTTTGAATATTTAACAATTCCTCCCCAAGAGTAGTATGCTTTGCTGTAATACCTCTTCACATATATGATGTGAGCTTAATTATTAAGACCCGTATGATATAAGGTTTTAAGTCAATCACTACTAGCAACTTGAGTTTAGGCTTTTGACAGTCATGTGGTTTAGGTTTGAAAAGTTGTTGGGCCAATTGTGCTTGGGCTTGAGTTGTTACAATTGGTATCAAAGCATGTGCCAACACGGTGTAGGTTTTCACATTTCGCTAGTGAGATTTGGTTCTGTGGACATGGCCTTGATTGTGATTATGTTGTATGGTCTTGATGAGGACATCAAGGATTTGAATAGGTGGGATTGTAATACCTCATCTCACATCTAAAATGAGTGTAATTATTAAAAACAATACAAGGGTTCAAGTCAATCACTGCTAGCAACTTGAGTTTAAGCTTTTTGAAGGTTACATGGTTTAAACTTGAAAAGTTAATAGGCCAATGGTGCTTGGGCGAGGTTGTTACATGTGTAAGGTCAAAATTGTCTCCTTTCTGTTTCTTAAAGTTATGCCAATCTGGTGTAAAGTATAGTCTTTGTCTACCGAAACTCAAAACATGTGGCATTTGCACTCTGACTATCTTCTCATTAGATTTTTAACTTGTATTTGGGTGCATGAACATGAGATTCTAGTTTCAATTCTGCCTCATTTCACTTCTTGTTGACTCATGTTTGAGAAAGTTTGAAGTGAGCTGCCGTGGGGTCACAAAAGCTTCACCTTGAACTTCTAGGTTTTTTTTTTAGCTAAAATTTCTAACTTCTAGCTTGGTGTTTCTCTGGTTGATATTTATATTTAGATGTTCAAAGAACACGCTATCTTATAAAATAAATAGTCTTCAGAAGTCCTAATGGTTCAACTTCCTATGGGTACTTTGTCTCAGAGTGATGGTTTTCAGCAGAGTATTGTTGCAAACTGTTATGATTTCATTAAATTTTTTTATTGTACTAATTCACCTTTAAAGTTTTAGCTACCTGGTTGATTGTCTGACAGCATTGTGGAGTATTGATGGTGTTTGGCAGACTGTTGTTGCAAAATTGTATGATATTTGTAAATCTGTAGTCGTAGTCATCTTTAAATTTTAGTTGATGATTTGAATTTCTGACGTTTGATACAAGATCTTAAGAAGTTTTAAAAACAATGCCACTTCTTCATGCATGTTCAGTGGCAAAATCATGATAAGATGATAAATTATTCATCTTTGATTTATTTAATTTTATTGGAAGAATGACGATCTTGAATGCACATTCAACTTTTTTTAAGCAGATTGCTCCATATTGGAACTCTATCTGTTAGTATCCATGAAAAGGTTGGAAGTTAAGGAGCAGAACTCGTATAACTTCAATTCAGTTATGACAGGTTCATTTCACTTGTTTCGGTGTTATTTTTCAGTTACTATCATTAAGATGTTATTTACTTACACATATTTCCAATGTGTCAGAATACAAGAGCATACATGACTTCCAGACATCTGACAATTACGCAGGAAATGTTTGTCTAAGGGTGTGTATGGTTCTCTTAAATGAACTTCTAAATGGAAGGCAAAATGTATTACTGCGATTTGGTATTCTGTCCACTTAGTCTCATGCCATGTGTTTGATGAGGTTTCACTCAAATTTTTGCAGGCGTTTGAACACCTTCTACAACGTGAATTAATTAGTTTTACAGACAATAGAGGACATAATCAATCTGTTGAATTTCGCCCTGTAAAGCTTCTAATCTCACCGGCTGAACTGCATCAGGGGCTGAAGTCATATCGATCATGTCCTGTAAGTTACTCTCATAGCATTTATTACATAAAGTGTATCATGTTTTCCGTCAACCATGGTTGGACCTGCTAGAACGCACTTGGAGCACGGTGACTAACGCATTTGGCTTCTGTTTTTGCAACATTTTACTTTCTGCAATGCGTTGAAAATTCATTGACTGTTTCAAAGTTTGTGATCAGGGACTCTGATTGTTTTGTAGGCCATCCTTCTTAAATTAATTGCGCGGTAAAACTTGAAAGTAAAATGGTTGAGAGGAAATATTGGCTGCCTATTAACTGCACCCTTTGTACGGTCAAAAGAAATATGGAATCTCCCCTCTACTGCATTTTGATGGGTCAATTCCACCATTTCTTTTTAAATGTAAGAGAAATACTTTTCTACTGGCCAAGAAACACTTCATGTGTGAAGGATGTCACACTTTTGAAATCTTTCCTTTTTCTATTGCAATCCAATGTTAATTATGACGACTGCATCTAAATTAATAACATAAAATTGTTTGTCCTCACCTTTTGTGTCCTTTATATTCACGAGTATTGAGTATTTTCTTACTGAAGCACTTGGTGTGGATTGTGCTTTTATATTCTTTGCAATGTGCTCAATTAAATTTTATTAAATTTTATTACAGTATTTATTTTAAAACAAGTCAATGTAACGTAGGATAATGTGATTGCATTAAACTAAGGAATGCTATCAAAATTTTTTTCTTTCTATAATTGGTGGAGTGGGGATTCGAATTTTGTGTTTTAAGCAAGAGGATAATGCACCAACCAATTAATCAAATGTTCGGTAAGAAATGTTATTAAATTTGATTTAACATTTTTGTCTTCATTTGAAAAAATACAAAAAATTTATTTTAACATAACTTATTTTTTAGATTTCACATTTTCAGGTATTATAAATAAATCATGTACGGTGAATTAATATAATACTTTTTTGATGAATTTAAATATATTGATAATAAATATGATCAAGTATAACAATTACAATTCATATAAAAAAAAATAGACAAATCAATCAATAAAATTTCAAATCTTAATTTTTATTATTTTAAGAATTTAAAACATTAAAAATAATTTTAAATTTGTAAAAAATATTTATAAATTTTTAAAAACATAAACATAATTTTTTTTATTTTAGAAATTCAAAAAAAAATTGAGTAAACCTAAAAATAATTTTTAATTGTTTAAAAAAAATTCTAGAACAATAAGAAATAGAAATATTTTTTCTTTTTAAGAAATTATAAAATATTATAAAATCCTTAAAATAAAAACATATATTTAGAATTTTTGAAAAAATAGAAGATATTCTTTTTATGCTCATAATTTTTTCCACTTTATAATTTTTAATAAACTTTTAAAAATAAAAAATATTTCTTTTTTACTTTCAGATTTTTTTCAAATATCTCTTTTTGGTCTTTTTTTTTCAAAAAATAATCATTTCCATTTTTAATTTTTTAGTAATTTTTCAACATAATAATAACAATATATTTTAAAAATTTCAAAATTACTAACAAAATAAAAATTTATTTTCTAATTAATTTAACATGAATTTGCCGGATTCTTGGTTATTTATTGAAAATTTTATTTAAGAGATAATATATAAAAATTTACAATAAAAAATATAGAAGTATATTAAATTTACATTCTAATATATAAGTGTAATTATAGAAATTAATATTATAATTACAATAAAGTACTTGAAAATTAAACGTTATAATATCATCTTTTTAATATTTTAATCAGCACTTTCCTGAATATACTAAACGTTGTAATGTTATGTTATTAGTAATCGCATTCCTTGCAATCATATTCCATACATTTACATTCTCTACAATATAATTGTATTGTAAGATATCAAATGCAACCTAAATGTTTTAATTCAATCGTATAAAGATATGAGTCTAGATTTTGCCACTTGTTGTGTTGTTCAAGCTTAGAAGTGGCACCTAATATCGGCATTTGATTAATACCTTATGTGCTATGTTTATTAAATAATATCGATTGTGGGTTTAATACTTTTAGGTTCAAAAAACAGTGCCTTGTCATTTAGGTGGAATATTAATACAGTAACATTTTACATTTTTAGGTCCAAAAAACAGTGTTGTGTTATTTAGGTGTCAGTAACATATGGATATTATATGTCCAAACGCCTTGCTTTTCCATAGAATTTTCATCCAGAGAAAATCCATCAACTATTCCTGAACAAGTATGCAGGAAATGATAGAGGAAATCAGATGGAAAATTTGCAAAATATTATTGTTTTATACCATAGTTTTCTATTATTGTTTTAATACTTTTATAATTGCTTGCCTTTAATTTTTTTTTTTTTTTAGTTATGTCCGTGTTATTGGTTTTGAAAAATAAGGCCATTCGGAGATTTATTAGGTCTTGCATGTGGAGCTTAGTGCATACACATGCATGTAGATTTATTATTAGAATGTTGGATGGCATTATTATGAAATCTTCTCTTCTATCTCTTTTTGTCGCAATCATTGATTTGTTATAACAACGATCTTGAGTTATGTTTTAGAAAATCAATTTCTATTACACTCAATAAAGTGGTTAACTAATAATTTAATTAACTAAATTTATAACATGTGAATTTAACAAAATAAAATTGTCTAGTGCGAACATAAACTTATGAAACAGTATCAAACTCCAATTGAAACAAAAAGCAAAAAAAGCCCAATTAGAAACTCAATAATCTAAAAAAAAAAAAAAAAATACATCTAGACGATGGTCCATTCCCATTAAAATGAAAAACAAAAAACTAACAACGGATACTTATTTTTAAGTTCTTGTCTAAATAAAAGCCATGAAATGCAGAACCTTTCCTTTTTTTTTTTTGTGGAAATCCTTGGGCTATTTCTTGTGGCTTTTTTTTTTAGCTTATAGGAAGGACTTCTTCCTGCTCCTTTTTAGATGCAAGAGCAATAGTGGTGGGATATACTGTCAAAACCATGATAGCAAAAATAAAAATTGCTACCATAAAGAAAAATAGAATAATATGTGATTAAATGAAAAATGAACCAAATAAAAAATGATAACTAGATACCATAAATGCAAATGAAGAAATAAATGCAGCATCAAGAATGAATGATTAAATGCTATATAGGAGAGAATAAAGATGGAGGAGTAAATGAAGTAAATAATAGAGTTTGTCAATAAAGTAAATGAAGCTGTCCGTCATTTGGCTAACAGAGTGTTTTGGCAAAAAAAGTAGTTCAATAGTCACGTTTTAAACTTAAAAAAAAGGCATCTAAAACGATATTGTTTGGGGTGAAGGAGAGAAAAAAGAAGACATTAATTCTAAATAATTTTAAAACCTTTAGGATTTTTTTTCTGTGATTTGATGATGGTGTTTTGGAAAAAGATATAAAAGCTAAAATAAAATCTATTCCAATCTTACCTACAGTTGGTGCTACTGTCATGTCAGTCTGATAAAAATATATTATTATTAGGGGTCTTTTTTTTTTAGTCATTAAAAATAAAATGTGTTTGGAAATAACCCTCTAGATAATTTTAACTGTTTTTAACCATTAAAATATATTTTCAGACAAAAATACCCTTAATGAGACATATTTGTTGATGGGCACTCTCAAACACGGAAAAAATTATGCAAAGAATTTTACGAACATCTACTTTGTGCGCAAAACATCTTTTTTTTTATTGGAGAAGCTTGTGCAAAAGAAAATAATGTTGCATGAGATGATTTTTCTGATTGTTCGAACATGGCATTCAGTTAAACCGAACGAGAAGGCGGTTGTGATGAATCAAAAGCTTGGAGAACGATGTGAAACCAGAAATCCCGCTTATGAAGGTGAATCGAAAGGAGAAAGACGTGAATGCAAAGCACGAAATGGTCGTGCTACAGCAATTGGGACCGCCATACAGGGTTTAGAGTTTGTGAAAGGGAAAATGTGAGAGGCCAGGGTACAGAGTTGGTGACATGTCATGGAGGGAAGCAGTGAGAGGCCAAGGTGTAGAGTTGGTGACACGCCATGGAGGGAAGCAGTGACAAGGCAGGTGCAAAGTTGGTGACAGGCCGTGGAAGGAAGCAGTGACAAGCTAAGGTGCAGAGTTGGTGACATGCCATGGAGGGAAGCAGTGACACGGCAGGGTGCAGAGTTGGTGACACGCCATGGAGGGAAGCAGTGACAAGCCAGTGTGCAGAGTTGGTGACACGCCGTGACACGCCATGGAAGGAAGCAGTGACACGACAGGGTGCAGAGTTGGTGACACGCCATGGAGAGAAGCAGTGACACGGCAGGGTGCAGAGTTTGTGACACGCCATAGAAGGAAGCAGTGACATGCCAGGGTGCAGAGTTTGTGATACGCTATGGAGGGAAACAGTGACACGATAAGTTCAGAGTTGGTGACATGCTATGGTGTGTATATGTGACACGCCACTGTGAGCATATTTGAGACGGCTGTGACACGGTAGGGTTCAGAATTCGTGACAAGCCATGTAGGGAATAAGTGACACGCCATGGTTCAGAGTTTGTGACAGGCCATGGCAAGTATCTGTGACACGCCATGGTTTAAAGTGTGTGACACAACATTGCTTGAACATCTGACAAACCATGGTTTAAATATGTGACACGACATTGGTTGAAAAGCTGACATGCCATGGTTTGAAATAGAAGAAAAAAAGTTGGCAGTTAAAGAGGTAACCGTTTAGACTTCCCTTTAATGAAAAGAAATAAATGAATGAATATTATTATTTTTTACTCATTTTTCACAATAAACAGTTCATTTTCCCTTTTCCTCATTCGTAAACGTCTGTGTGAAGGAACCAATGGCAGTTCGATTCATTTCTCATTGCTAAAGGTAGAAGAGAGTTCAACTTCGTTGTTTGGAAGGTTAACGACACCACCACAACAGGAAGAAGAATGTCGGTTATTAGTGAAGAGGTAAGTGAGCCTAAAAACAAAAAAACTTCCTTTTGTTCGGTAATTTTGAATTTTTTTTGTTGGGTTTGTTTGATAGATATGTTCATGTTTTTTTGTAAATGTGAAGTTTAAACTGTTTTCTTCCTTGTTTGATGGTTTTTGGTGTTAAGTGGTGTCGGGTTTACTGGTCTTTGGGGTTTAGCATGTCAAGACATTGGGTGTCCTATTTGCATGGCGTGTGACAACATTTTACTTGATATGCATGGCGTGTGACAACATTTTACTTGATATGCATGGTGTGTAACAACAATTTACTTGATATGCATGGCGTGTGACAACATTTTACTTTATATGCATGGCATGTAACAACATTTTACTTGATATGCATGGCGTGTGACAACATTTTACTTTATATGCATGGCATGTAACAACATTTATTTATTTCTTTAGTATACCTTGTCGCACATTATTGGTTAACTGACTTCTGCATGTGTGCTATGTTATGCAAATGCAACGTAGACAATATGAGGTTCTTGACAGTTTCCTCATTGTGCCGAGGGAGAAGTGGACGTTTAATGTCTCAATAAACACCTATTGTAAGTGGTCCTAGCTCCATTACATCAACAAGACTCTCTAAGAAAATGGGGAGTACAATGTAGTGAAGCGTACCTACTTCAGAATGCTCATTGACGTCTATTTGCAAGGCTACTTTAGCATTGGTTTTCTTCACAACATAATGATTTGTTGAATCAGTGAGAGAGAGGCAATGGAAGAGGAGCTATGGTTTGCTATTGACAAGAGTAAGGCGCGTATATCAAAGCAGGAGTTCTGCCTTATAACCGGGCTGAAGTTTGGTCAAATACCTAATGTGTTCACACGTCCGTACAAGGTTGTTGCAGACGAAATTCATGCGAGATACTGGGACGGCCAGGAGAACATTAAGTCGCAAGTTTTACTTGAAACGTTCCGCGGAGGCAATTTCCAACGAGATGGAGACGACGAAGATGTTACTCATCTTGATTGCGAATAACATCCTATTTGGGCAAGACTACCGTAGATGGGTGACGCCTTGGTTACTATCATTGGTGGAGGACCTTGACTCTTGGAATGGATTCCCATGGGGCCACTATGTTTGGAAGCTCACCTTGGACTACCTATTGAAAGGGTTTGAGGCTGCAAAGGAAAGTCAATTACAGTACAGCATCTACGACTTCGTATGGGTGATACAAGTATGGTCATATTTACGGCTTTAGTTTTGTTTTGACAAAATAATTTATTGTTGCATTGTTTTATAATTTACGTTTGATAATGGTTACAATTGACTTGCAATTCTGGGCATTGGAGGCAATTCCGGCCTTACAAAAAATAGTAGCCCTCTCTGTTCTGAAGGAAAACGTCTACCCACGAATGTGCAGATGGCAATGCAATCAGAAGCCAAAAGACTTGTACAAGGCAATGGAAGAGTTGGACTCATCTGAGCATGTAAGTGAACAACTATAAATTTTCGCTTCATATTTGTATAAGAATTTTGCCTCAAATTTAGTCAGAACATTTTTTTTTTACAGTTGTGGGCACTGGAGATGTTGGAGCCCACCCCGGAGGAGGCTAGCAGGGAGTATTTGGTGGACCTTGATGTGCCGTTATCGGAGGGCCATCAGTACGTGCCAATAGGGCACATAGAGGATCGAGCGAAATGGGGCGTAGGTGCCAAGGAGAAGAGGAGAAGCTTGAAAGAGAAAAGATCCACCGTTGCCACTAAGCGGATGTGCACCGCCTTTTCGATTGTTGATGAGCTGTAGGCCCCTGAGTTGATGGAACAAGGGGACGACCATGGTCCAAGCAGTGAACAGTCGATAAGTACGGTTCTAACATATTTTTGTTCATCCATTTGATATGTGATTATCGACTAACATTTTTGTGTTTGCAGTTGGACCTAGCGACGATTCCTCCACAACCACCCACCGATCCTCCTTAGACGCATAATGGTAACGAATCATCGGTAAGTTTGGTTCTAACGATTTATGTTCAAAGTTTTCACATATGTTTATCTAGTAACACAGTAAGTTATGTTATTGCAGTTCACGAAGGCGACGCCAAGTCCTCCACCACCGATGGCTGACTTTGCTGGAAGTAGAACTGATCATTAATGAGACAATATTGCAATATTCCCTATTGAACTCTAGGTACCAATCTTATTTAGTATTTAGCACTTAAACTTGTACCACATAGATCAATCGTGTGATCACTGGGTACCTTCTTCTTCTATCTTTGTATTCTTAGAGTGAGTGTTTCACTCTAAGTGTTTTGCATCAAGCAAGGTTTGCTTGGATGCTTGTAGGTTCTAACTTAGCCTTGAAAAGTTGGGGTTGGGTTTTAGTTTAGCCCATGAAAAGCTAGAGTAAAGGTTGTGGTTGAGCCTTGAAAAACCACATTGGGGTTCTAGTTTAGCCCGAGAAAAACTAGTGATAGGTTGTGGTTGAGCCTTGGAAAACCACATTGGGTTTTAGTTGATCCCGTGAAAAACTAGTGTAAAGGTTGTGGCTAAGTCTTGAAAAAGCCATTGTGAAAGCTTGGTGGAAGCTTGTGAATTCCACCATTTTAGTGTTTGATTTGAAAATCCTTGGTTGGATAATCAAGGTAATGGATGTAGGTCTTGGACCGAACCACTATAAATACCTTGTCCATTGTTTTCATTGTCTTATCTTCTTCATTTTGAGATCAAGTCTCAATCCCACAAGAAAGAGTCGAGATAGCGCTATTCACCCTCCCTCTAGCACCTATATTTGAGACCAACAATTGGCATCAGAGCTAGTTCTCTGCTACAAGGTCTAACACCCTTAGAAAGGATCCAAATGGCTCTACAAAAATCAGTTGTAGCCGAGGGACAATCTACAAACAGACCACCTCTGTTTGATGGCTCTAACTACCCTTATTGAAGCACTAGAATGTCAATTTACATTAGGGCCATAGATTATGAAATGTGGGATGTCATCACTGATGGTCCCTTTACTCCCTCAACTGTGAATGTTGTTACAAATGAGTTGATGCCTAAGCCAAAGTCTGAATGGACCGAGGCTGAAACTAAGAAAGTACAGACAAATTTCAAGGCAATCAACACCTTGCTTTGTGCCTTAACTCCCACTGAGTTCAACAAAGTCTCTAGCTGTACAACAGCCAAGCAAGTGTGGGATAAGTTAAGAATTATTCATGAAGGGACTTCTCAAGTTAAAGAGTCCAAAATTGCCCTATTGACCCATAACTATGAGATGTTCTAAATGGAACCTAGTGAGGACATCACCAGCATGTTTGATAGGTTCACAAACATTACAAATAGCTTAACCAACTAGGAAAACCTATTCCTGAACATGAGCTTGTAAAAAGACTTCTTAGGAGTCTACCTAAGTCTAGGAAGCCAAAGGTGACTGTCATCCGAGAAGCCAAAGATTTGAACATCATCACACTTGATGAAATTTGAGGGTCACTCCTCACACATGAGCTGGAACTGAAGGAAGAGGAAGAAAAGGATAAAAGAAAGGCAAAAGAAAAGAAGAAGAACATCGCACTCAAAGCCAGCATCCTTGAAGAAGAGTTGGAAGAACTCTCATGCGATGATAATGATGAACTTGCACTTGTTGCAAGGAGATTAAGAAAACTGATGGGAAGAAAGAATCGAAGAATTGCAAGAAAATTCTTTAAAAGGGATTAAGGTTCTTCATGGAAGAAAAACAAAAATGAAAACAGTAACAAGGAAGAGGTGATCTGCTATGAATACAAAAAACCAGGACACTACAAATCTGAATGTCCATTGCTGAAGGAAGAAACTCTAAGGAGAAATAGAAAATCGAAAAATGCAATGGTTGTTGTAGCCTGGTCAGACAGTGATTCAAGCATCGAATCTGATGAAGGAAGCTCAGAAGAAAGAGCAAACATCTGCCTGATGGCAAATGATGATGAAACAGAGGTATGCTCATCAACAAATGATATATCTATAATGATTTGCAAGATGAGTATGATGAGTTATGTGATGAGTTTGAAAGCCTGTTTTCAAAGTATAAAAATCTGAAGAAGAAAGCTGCATCACTTGAAAAAGATTTGAAAAAAATAAAACTCGATTTCAACTCTATTTTTGAACAAAGAAATTTACTTCAAACTAAACTGGAACACTCAAAAACAGATTTTGAAATCATGAGAGTAGAGCTGGAAAATAAAACTGATGCTTTGGAAAAAGTTCTTAATGAAAATACAGCTCTTAAGTGCTTAAACAATGATATTTTTTTAAAAAATTCATATAGCAAGAAGAATCATCATAATGCATCATTTAGATGCTATTGTTGTGGAAAATATGGTTATTTATCATATGATTGTGTCAAAAACATTAATGTGCAGAAAACCAAAAAAATCTGGGTGCCAAAAGGTTATTTTATTGACACTAACACTCAAAGACCCATCAAAGCATGGGTACCTATCAAGAAGAACTAAACCATATTTTTGTAGGTTGAGCTACACCTAAAGGAAACATGCTCAAAGGCTCAACACAAGAAGAAGTAGCCATGGTACATGGATAGTGGCTGCTCTTGGCACATGATAGGGGATGAAATGTTATTTGCACAGCTGGACAAGAGGAAGTGAGGCACCGTATCCTTTGGAGATAATTCAAAAGGAAGAATTCAAGGTATAGGTATGGTTAGTAAGAACCCTTGCACACAAATTAGCCATGTGTTGTTTGTTCAAGGATTAAAGCATAATCTGCTAAGCATAAGTCAGCTATATGACAAAGGATTTAAGGTTTGTTTTGATTCCAACAAATGTGAAGTAATAGACATAGGCACAAACAAGACTACCTTCATAGGAAATAGATTGAACAACATGTATGTAATCTTTCTTGAAGATCTAGAAAAGGATAGTGAAATGTGCCTAGTAGCCAAGGCTGAAAATGATAGCTAGTTGTGGCATAGGAGACTAGGACATGTTAGCTTGAACACTATGTCGAAACTAATTAAGAAAGATCTAGTTATTGGACTACCCAGCATTAGGTTTGAAAATGATAAAATATGTAAAGCATGTCAGCTAGGAAAACAAGCCAGAACATCATTCAAAGCTATGAATGTTGTGTCAACATCGAAACCTCTTGAAATGCTGCACATAGATCCTTTTGGTCCAATTAGCACCATAAGTCTAGGTGATAAATCTTATGGTTTTGTGATTGTTGATGATTACTCAAGATTTACTTGGATTTATTTCCTTGCTCACAAGAATGATGCATTATCAGCTTTGCAATGAAAGAGGTACATCCATTATTAGGATTAGGAGTGACCATGGAGGTGAATTTGAAAATGATAAGTTTGAGAGATTTTGCAATGAAAAGGGGTTGGATCACAATTTTTCAGCACCTAGAACACCTCAGCAAAATAGAGTTGTGGAGAGAAAGAATAGAACTTTGAAAGAGATGGTAAAAACCATGCTTTGTGAGAACAACCTCCCTAAATATTTTTGGGCTGAAGCTATCAATACAGCAGCTTATATACTTAATAGAGTTTCAATTTGAGCAATCACGTCAAAGACCCTGTATGAGCTGTACAAAGGTAGAAAACCAAACATTTCTCACCTTAGGAGCTTTGGCTGCAAATGCTTTGTGTTGAACAATGGAAAACAGCTATTAGGGAAGTTTGATGCTAAAAGTGATGAAGCAATATTCTTGGGATATGCCGTGAACTCAAAAACTTATACAGTTTTCCACAAAAGGACACTAAATTTTGAAGAATCTGTCCATATAGTTTTTGATGAATCAATCCATGTTGAAAAGGAAGTTCATGAGGATGATGAAGATTTAGAAAATCTTGAAAGAAACATGGAAGAAATGAGTTTAGATGATAGCAAAAATAATGAGGAAGACTCATCTATGAAAGAACCCGTAGCTCCACCACTTGAAAACTTACAAAGATAAGAAATCCAACATAGTGACCTACCTAGAAGCTGGAGATATGTAAGAGATCACCCTTAAGGACAAATCATAGGTAACATATCTCAAGGAGTTAAGACTAGGAAAGGAACTAGGGAGACATGTGAATTTTCAGCATTCATTTCTCAAATTGAACCTAAAAGTTTTGAAGAAGCTGAAAAAGAAGAAGGTTGGATTTTAGCCATGCAAGAAGAGCTGGAGCAATTCAAGAGAAATGAAGTATGGTCACTAGTGCTTAAGCTTTCAAATCATCCTATAGTTGACACTAAATGGGTGTTTAGAAATAAGATTGATGAACAAGGAAATGTTGTAAGGAACAAAGCAAGATTAGTGGCAAAGGGATATAATCAAGAGGAAGGAATAGATTATGAAGAAACCTTTGCCCCGGTAGCTAGAATAGAAGCCATAAGATTGTTAGTTGCCTTCGCTTGTCATATGAACTTCAAACTATACCAAATGGATGTGAAGAGTGCATTCCTTAATGGAATTATTGAAGAAGAGGTATATGTTGAACAACCTACTGGTTTTGAAGATTTTGAAAAACCAGATCATGTCCTCAAACTTCACAAAGCCTTGTATGGATTGAAACAAGCTCCTAGAGCTTGGTATGAAAGGCTTTTTAAATTTCTAGTAGAAAAAGACTATGTTAGGGACAGCATTGACACCACACTGTTTATCAAGAGATACCTAAATGATCTAATCGTAGTCCAAATCTATGTTGATGACATAATATTTGGTGCTACTAATGAATCTCTTTGCAAGAATTTTGCTAAGGAAATGCAGGGAGAATTCGAGATGAGCATGATGGGAGAATTGAAATACTTTCTTGGCCTTCAAATCAAGAAATGCAAAGGAGGAACCTTTGTCAGCCAAGACAGATACATTCAAGACATGCTCAAAAAAATATGATATGTTAAAATTGAAATCCATCAGCACTCCAATGAGTACATCTACAAAGCTTGATGCTGATGAGAAAGATAAAGATGTAGATCAAAAGCTCTATAGAGGTATGACTGGATTTCTTCTTTACTTAATTGCAAGTAGACCAGATATTCAGTTTAATGTGTGTTTATATGCTAGATTTCAGTTTCAACCTAAAGAAACACACCTTACTGCTGTGAAAAGAATATTTAGATATCTCATAGAAACTTAAGGCCTAGGATTGTGGTATTCAAAAGAGTCACCATTTAGCCTTATAGGATATTCAGATGCTGACTTTGCTGGAAGTAGAACTGATCATTAATGAGACAATATTGCAATCTTCCCTATTAAACTCTAGGTACCAATCTTATTTAGTATTTAGCACTTAAACTTGTACCACATAGATCAACCGTGTGATCACTGGGTACCTTCTTCTTCTATCTTTGTATTCTTAGAGTGAGTATTTCACTCTAAGTGTTTTGCATCAAGCAAGGTTTGCTTGGATGCTTGTAGGTTCCAACTTAGCATTGAAAAGTTGGGGTTGGGTTCTAGTTTAGCCCATGAAAAGCTAGAGTAAAGGTTATGGTTGAGCCTTGAAAAACCACATTGGGGTTTTAGTTTAGGCCGAGAAAAACTAGTGATAGGTTATGGTTGAGCCTTGGAAAACCACATTGGGTTTTAGTTGATCCCGTGAAAAACTAGTGTAAAGGTTGTGGCTAAGCCTTGGAAAAGCCATTGTGAAAGCTTGGTGGAAGCTTGTGAATTCCACCATTTTAGTGTTTGATTTGAAAATTCTTGGTTGGATAATCAAGGTAGTGGATGTAGGTCTTGGACCGAACCACTATAAATACCTTGTCTATTGTTTTCATTGTCTTATCTTCTTCATTTGAGATCAAGTCTCAATCCCACAAGAAAGAGTCGAGATAGCGCTATTCACCCCCCTCTAGCACCTATATTTGGGACCAACTAAAAACAGTCAAAAAGAGATTTCTACTACACAAGGGTATTTTAGTCATTTTTCACGAAAATTTCGATACTAGCTAAAAACTTAATAGGTGAGTAGAAAACACATATTTCATAATCATAAATATGTTTTGCTACCTAAAACGTTCATTTAAAACGAAACCGTAACTATTAGAATAAAATCAAAATATTTAATAAAATATTCAATTATCTTATAAAATAATTTTTTTATAGAAGTATCGGTAAATAATTTTTGTAGCGTAAAAGCAAAATAAAATCATACATGTTGTATTACAGATAAACAGAGTACGCAATTACATTTATAATGACACGTGGGCCCCCAGATGACCAAGAAGGTATAAGCCTATATATACCTTTGCTTTCCAAGGATGCAATTCTGAGATTATTTCTTGACGTGATCAACTATCCACAGTCTATCTTGAGCCTAAAATGGGTGGAAAGGAGGGTGGTGAGATTATAAAATCCTAGTGAGTAAACAAACATCGTCAAAAATAATCTAAAGTCGAGTAAATGGAGACAAATTCAAATTCGTTCTTTGTATTACAATTCATCTTATCTCAACTCATTTTAATCGAGTAAAATAGAATCATTTTACTCGAATAATTAATATGGCTTATGAATCTCTTAAAAACTTGGCTCTTGTCAAAATCATTCTCGGGGATACCCCGGTCGAGGCATCTGACTGAGACCGCCAAGGCTATTAAATGTCATATACACATAAACGTATTTTTACATCTGAAAACATAGTCATTCCTTGGCGTTGGCTGAGTCTCACTCTCACGTGGTGGTCAGTGTGAGGTGCACTCAAATCTTTACCTCCGGAGATACCCTCCACACGACTTTCTGATCGAGGTAAGATATAATTGATTTTGTGCCCCCTCTCATAGGCTGGCCCATAGAACCTTCAACTGCAAGGATTATTTTATCTACCACCAGATTCATAAAAATTCCAACTGCATGATATGGCAATTATTGCTAGGTCTGGGTCCCCGTCACTTGACTTATTGGACTTATTGGTAACGCCACAAGTCCCGTAGAACTTTCTCATCAAGTTTTGAACCCCAGATCTTTTCAAACTTTTCCCGAAGGGAACACTTTTAACCATTTCAAATCCAGCCTCTCAAGGCTAAATACATAGTACATATAATTCCAACATAAATACCAGTTCAGCCAATCATGCTCATATATTGCTATAAGCCATTCAATTTAAACACAATTTATAACACAACAAATAAACAATCTCCAATTACTCTATTTTCCAAAATCATCATTTAATTTCTGAAAAATTCATAAAATTCATTTTATTTTATAAATTCACACTTTGCTTATAAAACAAAGCAATTCACTCTTTAAAATCATTTTTCCACAAAATCACAAAATCGGATAAAAACCTATTCTAGATAATTAAGATGATAGTAAGGTTACTCACAGTACTAAGAGTTCGAAATACTCCTATTCTTAGTTCTCTGACACATTTTCTTTATCCCGGTTAGAGGGCTCACCACCTATCCACAATGCACAGTAAACAATTCACTGAATTGGTGCTAAATCGGTATAAACCAAATCAGGCTCGATATATATGCATGAAATGGGATGTAAACTGCTCGGGTAACTACTTAAATGCGGTGTTTAACCTAAGTTCAACTGTGTACCTAACTAAATCGGTATTAGCCTCATTTGATTTTTCACCCGATTAATTTGCCAATACACCCAATTCAACTCTAATTAACTCCATTTCTTTTCTAATTTTTCAAATCACCAAACCCAAGCCAAATGACCTAAAATTCAGCATAACCACCTTCACAATTCTTCACGAGAAATTCAGCCATGGTGGTGCATTCACACTAAAATTTTTCCTACTTAATTTTTACACCACAAACCATCAATTCTCAACTAATTCACTTGCAAGAAAATCAAATCCACCATTCTCACATTACATGTAAGGTTTGGCCATTGAAGAGTACCAAAGATTATGTGATTTTCTTCACTTGTTTTCATACTACACATCATTAACTAACCAAAAACACTAATCTAGCAAGAAATTTAACTAAATTCAAGCACAAAAACTCTTCCCCCATGTACGGTCAGCCATGATACCCATTTGCAAACTTTGATTTCAGCCATGGAAATGAGAAAATAAGGCATGGGTAATGTAAATCTCAAGTAAAAATAAAGAAATTTTACCTTATCTTGCTTAATTCCTTGAATTTTCTCACTTTCCCTTTGAATTTCTCCTCCTAGGGTTTTGTTCTTCCTTTGGTTTGCTTTTCCTCTTGCTTGGCTGAATATTGGGAATGAAATGGGGAATTATGGGCTGATTTTTTTAAGTTAAATATTAAAGAAATCAAACTTAACATGTGGCATGATACCATCGGTCCAAAATTTAAATATTTATCTTTTATACTTTATTTCTCCACCATATAAAATGTCATATTTATCCACTCCAATAATGAATGAAATCCATAAATTTGACAAGTGTTGGGTGGCAAAAATTACCATTTTGCCCTCGACGTGGTAAAATTACGATTTTTACCGTTATGCTCCGAAAAATACCAGAATTACCATTTTTCACGTCTCAACCTTAAATTATACTCCAAATGATTAATCTTAGTCAAATGTGATCAAAATATTTTTTAAAAATTTCCATTTTGTCATCGAGTGGCAAAATTATCATTTTATCCCTAGATTTTGAAAATTCTAGTTTGACTCCAAATCAGTCCTCAAACTTCGAATCATCATTTTAAGTTATTCTTGGACTGTAAAATTTTCAATTTCACCTTAAAATCTCTATTTGATCTTGTTCGAGGCTTAAATCAACTTTGTTGTATTTCAAGGTACAATACCGACTCTTGAAAATTTTTCAGGGCTTTCCAAGTATGCAAACATGTTGTCCATCACATGTATGACATGACAAGTATTTTAGGGCTAGGCTTGACAAACCGCATCACACAACTTGTTGAGAAACCGCGTCCACGAGTCTTTATCCTCAACTTGGCCGATGCCAAACACAATTAGATATACACACTCGTTCACATTTTTGCATACAACGATAAACAGAACACCCTTGAACCTGCCTTTTAGATGTGTCGCATCAATTGCAACCGTAGGACAGATTACATCCCTAAATCCCTGAAAACAAGCCTCGTATGACCAGAAACAATATTTGAATCTTTCAGCCTCATCAGTAGTCACTGCAGTGACTGTGCCAAGATTTTTTTATTCCAACATATAAAAATACGAGGGTAGTAATTGAAATGACTCCTCAAGGGGACCGAAAACAAGCCTCTTCGCATACTCGTTTGCTTGCCAAGCCTTACCATACAAGCATTCTAATCCCTACTGAACCCTCATCTCACAATTATGTCCTTAGGTCTCAATGCAACTCCATTAGCTTGAAGCTTGGGTGCCATAAGTTCACTAATTATCTTCGCACTCGCAATTGGAAATCGCCCTTGCAAACCATCAACAGTACATGTGCGTACTTTGTGAAATGTTCGAACTTGCCAATACTCTCCTCTGTCAGGTAACCTCATTGAACGCACATTGAACTTGCATGCCTTGTCTTTGCAAACAACCTCGTAACGACCTTTACATGACCTTTTTACTCTTATCCCAAACTGCTCTTTTAAAGCCAACATGTTCAGAACTCGTTTCAACTCGACTTTCAAGGAAAACATTCTTCCTTTGTATAAGCGATCATTAGCACATGTCGACTATTCAGTGGTAATTGTTTAGAAGGAGAACCTTTCTGCACTAGCAATTCACCACGTACAAGATATCCTTGCATTTCCCCTTTCCTGATAACTATCATCGAGCAATGTATCAACGGAACGAATCCCGTCTTCACCAGTGATGGGGTTATTGTATAAGGGGTCATCACACTGAACATTTCCTACATCAAAACCTTCAACAAGTTCCGTTTCACCTCTAACATCTTCCATTTCGCCTTCAACATTATTGCAAATTGGAATGTCACTATCATAAAGCCAGTCATTGTCTGAACTGTCATGATCCTATTCGTCAACCCCATCATCTAAATTGTCATCAAATCTATCTTCACCGGCAGTGAACAAATCTTTATTTCCCTCATCACTTGCAGTATTATCCTCTAGCGTTGCAGTGTTAACCTTCAACGTCACAATGTTGTACTCAAATGTCATATTCTCATTTGAAATTGGCATTACACACTCTACGGTTTCACCCGATTGTTGCATTCCTTTAACAGAAACAACTAATTGGTTTGATCCACATCTTGATTGAAATTGTACACCTAATTATTCTATCAATGTCGTCTGTTTACCAGGCTGCGCAAACTCCTGTGCATACCTCAATTGCGGGTTATGGACCGAATGCTCTAGTGTATCTGAAGCATTGTAAATCTCATTTTGATTGAGCTGATTACCATGTTGTTCAGCTTCTTCATGTGACATAACATTTGTTTGGCGTCTCTTAATGCTGACATACACAGCCGGAACATTCCTCTGTTCTAGCAAAATTAATACAACATCCTCATCATCCTTGATAATTGATCGTGATAGCTCTCCGATTGTACTGATCAAGGCATGTAACTCAGTCTCGTCAATTTCTAAGTTTACCCCAACAACATCTTTAACTAGCTTCATCAAGCCCGCAAACGACAAATCACTCCTAACCCCCCGCATTCGTGACTCACCACCTTTGTAAATGCCATCCACCCACTGACCATCGTGTCTTATCACAAGTCGTAGAATTGGAACCTCACTGAAATTTTGAAAAAAAAATTATTTAATTTCTTAACCATTTTACACAATACAATGTTGTGTTAAAAAAATTTTTCAGTCATGTTGTTACACGTCAAGTGCATGCGGATACTGATGGTGTCACACCAAGCGCATGCAGATAATGGTGGTGTCATGTCAAGTGCATGCAGACATGGTGGTGACACGCCAAGTGCATGCGGACACTGGTGGTGACACGCCAAGTGCATGCCATCTTATGTGATCATACGCTGAGTAGATGCATGGCGTGTAACAACTCTGTGCAATGTTTTTAATCCGTCTTTTAATTTACACAAAAAGTTTCACAAATTTATGTATTACAGCAATAAACCCAAAAACACACCTTGATGTCATCTCCGCTATGGGGTCTATTTTTTGAGAACAATATGGCCAGATGGCGAGAGATAGACCACAACACGATGACGATGGTGCTCAACAAAGAGTTGACAGAGCTCATACAATTCAGAGAGCTGAGAAACTTGAGGACGATGGTGCTTAACATAGAGTTGACAGAGTCGATACAGTTCAGAAAGCTAATAGAGAAAGATGTGTGAGCTCAAACAACTGAGCATTAATTTTTAATTTTTCTCAAAAGCGGGAGGCAAATATCGACAGCTTAATTTACCACAATGTTTTTTAAAGGCAATTTCGTCTACTCATGTTTCTTTGTGACTAGAAACAGATAAGTTTATCATAGCTGTTATTTTTAAAATCACCCTGTGAGGAAGGCTATTTCTCACAATTTCCTCTTATTATTATTATTATTGATTTGATTAAAAGAGTGTTTTGCTGTACCTAGGAAAAAATGTTTTTTGATTTGATAGATGGAATATTAACACGATGCCATTTGACATTTTTAAATAAAACAAAGCAATGCCTTGTTATTTTGTTGTAAATACTTGATGAAATATTAACACGATGTTGTTTAATGCTTTTAGTTCCAAAAAGTAGTGCCTTATTCCTTTGGACGTAAAAGTGTTAAACAACATTATGTAAATATCTATATGTTATTTACACCTAAATAATTGGTAGAATATCAATACAATGCAACAAATATAGCAGCCCATCATCAGAATCAAACTCAACATATTGATGGTCAGCAAAGAGTCGCAAAATGCTCATCAAAATCACAAAAGCTCATTAGACTGCTCGATACAGCAACTAGCAGATCACAACCAACACAAAACGATTTTTGGACCTAAGAGTGTTGAACGATATTGTTTTAATAGATATATCTTATTTACAAGTAAATAACTTATGGAATATTAATAAATATGGCAGCATATCATCATAATCAAACTCAACCACTAATGGTCAACAAAAAGTAGCAAGAGGCTCATCAAAATTACAGAAGCTCATTAGATTGCTCAACATAGCAACCAACAGATCACAAACAACACAAACTAGTTGGCTTAGCAAAAGCAACTCTAAAAGAAAATTGCAACTGCATCTAGAATCTACTATAAGGTTGAGTTTTAGAGTATTAAAAACAATAATTGAATGTAATAAAGTAGAATACAACAGTATAAATTTAGAGTATTGAAAACAATAATTGAATGTCTTACCTAATTGATTATCATTGATATCATGACACATGTATCAAAGGGAATATTGAAGTATGCTCCTATAATAGAAAATTTAACACAAACAAAAAACCAAAACAGTAATTAAACTAAAGGATAAAAAAAAACATATATAAAGTAATAACCTTAGCCTCTAAAACAAGATCAAGCAAAACTTTATAAGGAGAATCATCAACCAACAATGTGTTTGATTTATTATAAATGTATATTTGCCAAACTTCTTTGAGTTTCTTGAAGCAAAAGAGCTTTAAATTATCTTCACATGTTTTGGAGCCATTATAATTGTATTTGGACTAATCCTACAAAAATAGGTGTCCTAATATAACTCCAATACAAAACCAACCAACCAATGAATTAATAAATGCACTTACCCAACAAAACATTAATTTTTATATATTGCCCATTATGTCATCAATGACTATATCAAGATTCTTCCTACAAAAAATCATAACAACTTGCAGTCAAATATTGTAAAGCAAGAAAAATTTTAGTCAAACGGAGTCAACGAAAATTACAAAAGAAAAAGGTCAAAGAGTGCTTCAGTCTAGAGGACCAAATGCCAATGTCAAATTTTTTGAAACAGAAATTCAAAAATTCAATATAATGAGATCTCTTGAAAATTGATACAAGAAGTAAATCAATTAGGTCAAATAATTTTATCATAATTGTTTCTAAGCAAAGAAATAGAGAAAACTTAATTCTTACTTGAATTATCTCATCGCTTCTTACCACTTGGTTGATAATTTAGAATGCGACGTATAAGAGCTAGTAGACCACTTACACAAAAAATAAGAAGCTTTTTCTCCCGACTATTCTCCTAGCTGTCTTGGCACTCACTTAGAATTTGATATTGACATTTTCTATAGTTCAAAAATAATTTAACATGTTTAAATTTTTTCCAAAGAAGTCAAGGTGTACCTATAACTTGTTGTTTCAAATCATGGATGATAGAAGGCACATCAGCAACGCTTTTCCTCCTTAAATCCATTGTTGTTTTGCATTTTCTACAAAAAGTAAAACAGCATGGGAGACTCAACAGTCTTCTCAACTTGACCTTGAAATTGCTGCTTAGCAATCTCTACTACCTCATTTTGATCTATAAATTATGAAATGAAAACATCATATATGAAGTAATAAAAAGGAAAGTGAAGTCATTACCTACTTGCTCTCTACAAACTTTGTTTTAATTTACTTTGATGTCTTACTTGAGCCTACAATACTTGCTCAGCAATGTCTATTACCAGCTTACTTCCCCTTACATGTCGTTTCATATTATGGATGACAAAGGGCATGCCAGTAATGCTTTCTCTCCTCCAATACGCTGTTGTTTTGCATTTTCTATGAGAGTATAAATACATGAGAGCCTCAATAACCTTCTCAACTTGACCTTGAAACTATTGCTCAACAATCTTTACTGGCACATTTGAATCTACAAATTATGAAATGAAAATATGAAATATGAAACAATAAAAAGGAAAGTGAAGTTAATACCTACTTGCCCTTTGCAACTTTGTTTTTTTTAAATTACCTTAACGCCCTGCTTGAGCTTGCAATTCTTGTTGAATAGCATTTTACTACCGCTCACTTCCCTCTACTTGAGCATGAAATTGTTGCTCAGTAATCTCTATTGGCTCATTTTAATCTACAAATTATGAATGAAAATATGGAATATGAAGTAACAAAAAGGAAAGTAAAATCATTACTTTCTCTTTGCAATTTTTTTTATTTACCTTGAGGCATTGCTTGAGCTTGAAATTCTTGCTTGGCAACGTCTACTACTTGCTCATTTCTCATTTCTTGAACCAGAATTCTTGATCCACAAAATTATGAAATGAAAATATGAAATATGAAGTAATAAAAAAGAAAGTAAAGTCATTACCTACTTGCTCTTTGCAATTTTTTTTTAATTTACCTTGAGGCATTACTTGAGCTTGACATCCTTACTCGGCAACATCCACTACTTGCTCATTTTTTACTTCTTGAGCTAAAATATCTTAATATAAAAAATTAAAAAAATGAAAATATGAAATATAAAGTAATAAAAAGGAAAACAAAGTCATTACCTATTTACTTTCTGCATTTTTTTTTAATTTACCTTGAGGCAGAACTAGTTACTTGTCTACTTAACAAACAACTAAAGCATGTCCGCTTTTCCACTTTTGGATAAAATCTTTGCATTTATCTCTCCAATCCTTCAAACGTTGACAAATTAGTAAAAAATGTCGACAATATAAATAACCACATTATAAACTTGGAGTAGTCAACCATCGATTAGATCCTCCATTATGTAACATTGCGAAATGAACCCAAGTTTTCATCACATCAATCGAGCCCTTCTATTAACGTGGAGGCACTACTAAGGGACAATAGCACTAGATAGCTTGTATGTTTTTGTGTTGTGATTATATTAAAAATATTACAATTTACAAATTTTTTAAAATTTTAATATATATTTTATAAATATTTATAATTTTATATTAATATTTATTTGTACTTATGTTTTTCATTTGAAATGCAATAGGGAATAATCAATTTCGATTTTTGTAAATAAAATTTTTCGAGTTTCACTAAAAATATTAGTGGACTTAACAATATTGATGGATTTGGGCTCATTTTTTATCAACAAAATCATGGTAATATAGATGGAAATGACTTCAAAATTTCATCAAAAAATTACCAACAAAATTTATCAACGGATTTAATTCCGTACCGACTACATGAAATACTAACATATTAGGCTCTTTTTTGACTAAAATTCCTTATAGAATATTTCATCGAAGAATTACCAACAGATTTCCTCCTTTCAAATAGTATAAACTTTATCGACTAGCATATTTTTGACTAAATATAGACAAAATTTTTAGTTGGCGTTCCCCTTGTAATTTAATTTAACAATTCCGTCGGTAATTGTTATAATTTTTGTAATGTTGGTCATTTAAAATTTTCTTTTTATCATTATTAATTATAACTCTTGCAAGTTAAGATTTTAACCAAATCTAAAATTAATTTTACTTTAAGTCATGATTTTGAGTTGTTATCTAGATTAAGAATCGATTATTTAGGCTTTAACACAACAAGTCTTATTGTTATCATAGAATTTGGTTCAAAAATTTGTGTACGAATAAAGAAGGAATCAAAGCTTCTAATCTTACTTATTATAACCTAGTCCATACTACTCCACTCTGAGTCAACTTAGTTAAGGATCAAAATTAAAGAACATACATCACCTTTACTTAATATCTCATGCAATTATGAACAAATAATATCTTATGCTACCATATATGCATTGAAAAAATATAAGTGACTAGTATCCTTGCATGGTTTATCAACCATTAAAAAATGTAAGGCATTGGGTTCATCAAGAAACTGATGTTGCAACACCTCGTAAATCTTCTAAGGGCTTAAACAATGGTAATAATAAAAGAAGAAAAGTAAGTTTCCCATATTGATTCATGAACATCGAGAAATTTCACTTAGCCAATTTGAAATAATTAATATGAGAAATGTTGTATTTGTTTTTATTTTGTAGATCAAGAAAATTCATAAATAATGAAGCAAACGACTTTGAATGTTAAATTTTTGGTTAAAATTATAGTAATAGCTTAATGGTTTAATTATAAAATACAAAAAAAGTTCTACAAGTAGAGAAAATGTGATGGGAAAAGTAAGGAAGTTATATTTGCGTTGTTTTCATGTGGTTGTATTCTTATGACAAAATTGATTTGTTTGACTTTATTGATTGATTTTTATTTATTGATTTTGATATGCAATAATAATATTTAATTTACTTTTATTTATAACAATAAGATGAGGTTACGAAAAGCTTAAAGAGATATACACGAAGTCACTGATGAAATATCATAGTCATCATCTGGAATTAAAATCATCGAATGGCATAATTAGCTTCACAAACGTGTCAAGAACCATAACCGTCGGACGAAAATCAAAGTATGTAGTTTCTAACCTCAATAGTTATATTAAACCAATTCAAACTTCACACATTTTCCATCTTAGGGAGAATAAGGTTCAATTGGAATAAACATAAGAACTAGAATTATAAATCGATTGAATGATAATTCAAACTGATAGAAAGTTTGATCTTACCTCCAACATTGTTTTTCAAGCTATCAAACACCTCAAATGAGTTATAAACCTCAATAGAAAGCTTAGGCTTTAAAAGGACAAAGCAATGGGGTTTACTCCTTTTTTGTTTCAAACGGGAGAAATGCCCAAAATTCTTATAATTTTTGCCAATTTGGATGCATGTACCAATACATTTAAGAATCTATCGATGCATTTCTGTGACTTTCCCTCAAATCCATGTATCAATAGAAATCAAGCAGAATGTATTTTGCCTCAAATCTATCAAAACGTTGGGAAATCCATACATTTTTCACGAAATATCCCCCAATTTAAATCTATCAAATACATCCTTGAATGTATGGATAGAAAACTTACAAAATGCTTCCCAAGGCTTCCTGCTAAGAATGTATTGATAGATTAATGAATCTATCGATACATTTGCTCCAGAACCAAAAGTTTCTAGCACTTTCAACTATCTAATTTCCAATTTCAAGTTTCCATATCATTTCTTACATTAACATCTCATATCAACCAAATAACTCATAATTTTGACACACATATTCAAAATACAAATTCGAAGTTTCAATCAAACTTTTAAGCACACAATTCAATATTCTTGCAAAAGTGTCATAGTTCACATTGTTGTAGACTTATGCACATATAACACCATTTAGAAATCTTTAAACATGTTAGAACTTCAAAGCCATATTTTCATATACATAGTCATATCCTTAAGTTCATACACACACGTTCAAGTTTTTAATCAACTCATCATTTAGCTTAACCAAAATCGTACACAATCTATATTAAAGTCAAAGCTATTACACTCAACCACATTATCATGCTCTCAAATCTACATGCATACATTCATACATTCATGTCATGGCCCTTAAGATAGGTTACTAGAACCAAATGCTACATATTCATTTCCCATCAAGGGTAGGGATGTTACAAATTAAAAGGAAGATATAAGGAAGAGTAAAAAGGAAAAAGGTTGACAAAGATGATTTTCGACAATCGATGATTAGATCTGGACCTAGGTTCTTAGATTATCTAATAGAAGGTAGCCTTTCTTTTATCTCTTTAAATTTTAATCCTTTAAACTTAAGATTTGAATTCAAATCTCTAAATTAAAATTTCAAATTTAACATATATTGAAATGTTTGATTGACTAAAGTTAGGATAAGTAAGGAATAGTTATGAAGCTTTTGGTTAAAGTGACCAATACTAATTGAAACTCAAGAAACCTACATGAACTCAAAGTCGATCTAACCATTGATTTGAGCAGAAAAAAAAAATTCCAAACTTGCTTAAATTGAACTAGAACTCGTTCATCTCAATTTTGAATTGACATAACTTAAAACCACCAAAACTTAAACAACAACAAAAATTGAAACCTGAAACAACTTAAACTTGAATTGAGTATAATTTTATCCTTTTTAAAAATTATTTAATTAAAAATAATAAACACACAAGCTATTAGTTTATTAACATTTAACAACTTTGAATTATCTTTTAAACTCTCTTGTTTTTACTCGTACGTTTTTATATAACTTTGGATATTATGCTTCTTAATTATTAGTAAAAAAGAATAAAAAATAAATTCTTTATAGTATTATGTTAAATTCAATTTTTATAATTGTGCATCATAGATAAAAGCTTTTTTTTAGATAATGATGATGGTGATGATGGTGGTGGTGGTGGTGGTGGTGGTGAAAATACAATTTTAAAAAAATAAGTTAAAAAATGTTTGATAATAATTCAATAAATTTTATTATGGCACTTACTTTTAAACATTTTAGTGTACTTTATCTTAAGCAATTAGTGGATAATTATTGAATATAATGACCTAAAATGCAATTGAGAGAGATCTAAATTCAAGAATCTTTCTTTTAATCACTTAAAAATATGTTATCATTAATTTTCAAAAAAAATATTATTACATATCATTTAAATTTCATATAATAAATTTTAATTTTTAAAAGTAACTAACTAGTACTAAATATCATTAATATTCAAAACTTTAAAGGCCTTTTTTAACCTTTTACCTCTCAATAAAACTTTAATATTTATAAAACTAATTAATGTCGATTCAAATTTTTGGAGTTATGATTGATTTTATAAGTCATAGGTCTAACTATAATCATAGTGAATTATTAATAACAATATGTACAATAAATAAAAATTAAGTATCAATTAATAAAAAAATCATTAATAAATTTTTTGGAGCAAATTGTTAATATTTTATATAAAACAAAAATAAATTAATAGATAACTTTTGATTTACTTGTTTTATTCTTTTTATATTGTTTAATTATTTTTTAAAAAAATTATTCTTATGATAACAAAAATCAAAATTAAAAGAATGCTACATGTTAATCAATATATGATATTAAATAACTTAATTATTGTTGATAAAATCCAATTCAATTAGAATCATTTGTCATTCGATTTTAAATTTGAAATAATCGAGCTTAAATAATTCAAATGTCAAAACTAAATAAAAACTAACAACCCTTATTTCAAATAATATGAACCAAAACGATCAAAATATGAAATAATTTAAATATGGAAATGATCAATTTTTTTTATTTGAAGTGACCTACACCACTCATGTGCCTCCTTTATTTTGGGTACAAGTCAATTTTTACTATATACTAGATTTTGCCCCATGTGTTGCGCTCAGGTTAAATAAAAAATTTTAAAGTAAGTGTTGATGGTAATATATATATATATATATATATATAATAGTTGTTATTGTTTTTAGTACGAAACAAAAGAGAATATTATAGTTTTTGTATAATTTAACACATTCATTTCCAGCTATTTGAGAAAAAAGTCAATGGTGATGATGAAAATTAATATGCTAATTTGGTGTTTAATTTATCATGGTTGTTGTAAACAAAAAATATAAGACAATGTTTATAATTTGACATATTCATTCTCATCCATGTTACAAAAAGAAATTGTTTATCAACAAAATGAAGATGATGATATGCTGTTGTGTTTTTTTATGCATGTTTGTGTATATACAAAAGTTAACATTATAGTGTTGAATTTATCATGTTATTGTTCCCACCCAATTAACAAAAAGGTAGCATTTATGAAAAAAATTGAGATCATGATCTAATGATGTGTTTTTGTTTTTGCAAATCTTTGAGTATGTACAAATATTATCATTATAGTGTTCACTTGATCATGTTGGCTATTAAAAAAAAACCTATAAGGCAATGTGGTGCATTATTTTGAGTGGAGTTCCAAGATTTGTTGGTATTAATGGGTGGGCAAAAATTCTTCAATCAGGTTGCTCTTTGATGATTGGCTTGCTTTGGAAGATGCTTTGCACAAGTAAAAAAGAAATCAAAAGTTAGGTTTGGTAATCAGTTTATTAATAAAGTATGAGACAAAAGGTCTTTAAATTAACTGAGTATTGAGGTAGGTGTCTGTTGAAAAAAGTCAATACATGAAAAAAAATAAAAAATGTATAGAATAGAACAGATAAAATGAGAAACAAATCAAGAAGAGATAATAAAATATTGTGTCATAAGTTGCAATGTTGAAAGCAAAAGGTAATATTGCTATGAAAACAGGAATTTGAGAGTTTTCAATTGAGAAAGCAATTATGTGACTTGGTTGAGGTGAACAATTATTACCTTACCTCAGATATGGAGTGCTATTTTCATATAAAGATGTATGGGACTTTAAAAATTTTTTTAAGTCTAGAAAATTTTTTACTTTTAATATTCTTAACCTATTATCTTTATTTTGTTTTGATTAATTAAGTTTATCCATAACTATAGATGAGTCTTAAATTGTCCAAAGAAAATAAAAAAATGGATAAAACAACTATAGATAAGATACTAAGCAATTATGTATTTTTAGAAAATAAAACTTTGTCATCAAAATTATAATAACTTGTATAACTAATATCTATAGATGCAGACTTTTAAAAAAGGGGTGGTTTTTTTTTTTAGCCCTTAAAAATAAGGTGTGTTTGAAAATAACTCTCTAGATAATTTTAACTATTTTTAACCATTAAAGTACATTTTCGGATAAAAATGCCCTTAATGAGACATCTTTGTTGATGGGCACTTTGAAACACCCGGATCGCGGAAAATTATGCAAAGAATATAACGAACATCTATTTTTTGCGCAAAACATCCTTTTTTTTTTGGAGAAGCTTGTGCAAAAGAAAATAATGTTGCATGAGATGGTTTTTCTGAATGTTCGGACATGGCATTCAGATAAACCGAACAATGGGGGGGAGGTGGTTATAATGAATCGAAAGCTTGGAGAACGATGTGAAACCAAAAATCCCGCTTACGAAGGTGAAACCAGAAAAACGTGAATGCAAAGCACGAAATGGTCATGCTACAGCAATCGGGAAATGCCATTGGGTTTAGAGCTTGTGAAAGGGAAAATGTGAGATGGCAGGGTGCAGAGTTGGTGACACGCCATGGAGGGAAGCACTTACAGGCCATGGTGCAGAGTTGGTGACTCGCCATGAGGGGAAGCAGTGACACGGCAAGATGCATAGTTGGTGACACGCCATGGAGGGGAGCAGTGACACGACAAGGTACAGAGTTGGTGACATGCCATGGAGGGAAGCAGTGACACGACAAATTATTTAGAGTTTGTGACAGGGCATGGCGGGAAGCAGTGACACGGCAGGGTGCAGAGTCGGTGACACGTTATAGAGGGAAGCAGTGACACGACAGGGTGCAAAGTTGGTGACACTCCATGGAGGGAAACAATGACAAGCAGGGTTCAGAGTTTGTGACAGGGCATGGCGGGAATCTGTGACACGTCATGGTTTTGAGTGTGTGACACGGCATTGCTTTAACATCTGACAAGCCATGATTTGCTTTGAAATATGTGATGCGACATTAATTGAAAAGCTGACACGTCAGATTGAAAAACGGACAGTTTCGGAGGTAATCGTTTGGAATTGCCTTTATATTTTATGAATATTAATTTTAATTTTTATTTATTCATTTTTCACAATAAACAGTTCATTTTCCCTTTTCCTCATTCGTAAACGTCTATGTGTGTAAACCAAGGGCTGTTCGATTCATTTCTCATTGCGAAAGGTAGAAGAGAGTTCGACTTCGTTGTTTAGAAGGTTAATGACACCACTGCAATAAGAAGAAGAATGTTGGATATTAGTGAAAAGGTAAGTGAGCCTGGAAAAAACACCATAAAAAAAAAACTTCCTTGATTTCAGTAATTTTTTTTTTTTTGGGGTTTAGGGTGACATATATGTTCGTGTTTTTTGCAAATGTTAAGTTTAAACTGTTTTTTTTTTTTGGTTTGATGGTTTTGGTGTTAAAGTGGTGCTGGGTTGACTGGTCTTTGGGGTTTAGCGTGTCAGGACATTAGGTGTCCTATTTGCATGGCATGTGACAACATTTCACTTGATATGCATGGAGTGTGACAACATTTCACTTGATATGCATGGCGTGTAACAACATTTTTACTTGATATGCATGGCGTGTGACAACATTTCACTTGATATCCATGGCGTGTGACAACATTTTACTTGATATGCATGGCGTGTTAGAACAATTTTACGTTATGTGCAAGGCGTGTGACAACAATTATTTATTTAGTTAGTATACCTTTTGGGCACATTATTGGTTAACTGACTCTTACACGCGTGCCATGTGATGCAGATGCATCGTAAAGAATATGACGATCTTGACAGTGTCCTTATTGTGCCGAGGGAGAAGTGGGCGTTCAATGTCGCAATAAACACCCATTGTAAGTGGTCTCAACTCAATTACATCAACAAGACTTTCCAATAGAATAGGGAGTTCGATGCAGTGAAGCGTACATGCTTCGGAATGCTCCTTGATGGCTATCCGCAAGGCTACTTCAGTGCTGGTCTCCTTCACAATATAATGATTCGTCGAATCAATGAGAGGGAGGCAATGGAGGAGGAGCTATGGTTTGCTATCGGCAAGAGCAAGGTGTAAATATCAAAGCAGGAGTTCTGCCTTATAATAGGGAGGAAATTTGGTCTAATGCCCGATGTGTTCGCACGTTCGTACGAGGTGGTTGCGGACGAAATTCATGCGAGATACTGGAACGGCCAGGAGAGCATTAAGCTGCAGGCTTTACTTGATACGTTTCGTGGAGGAAACTTTCAGCGAGAAGGAGACGCGACTAAGATGGCACTCGTCTTGATTGCAAATAACATCTTATTTGGGCAAGACTACAGTAGACGGGTGACGCCTTGGTTGCTATCATTGGTTGAAGACCTTGACGCTTGGAACGGATTTTAGTGGGGCCACTATGTTTGGAGGCTCACCTTGGACTACCTATTGAAAGGATATGAGGTGCCTACCTTAAGCGCAGCAAAAGAAAGCCGTTTACGGTACAACATCTACGGCTTCGTATGGGTGATATAAGTATGGTCACATTTACGGTTTCTGTTTGGTTTTGAGAAAATAATTTATTGTTGCACTGTTTTATAATTTACGTTTGATAATATTTACAATTGACTTTAGTTCTGGGCATTGGAGGCAATTTCGGCTTGACGAAAAATAGTAGTCCCCTCTGCTCCGAAGGAAAACGTCTACCCACGAATGTGCAGATGGCAATACAATCAGAAGCCAAAAGACTTACACAAGGCAGTTGAGAAGTTGGAGTCATCTAAGCATGTGAGTGAACAGCTACAAATATTTCCTTTATATTTGTATAAGAAATTTGCCTTAAATTTAATCAGAACATAATTTTTTTTTTATTTGCAGCTGTGGGCACTGGAGACGTTGGAGATAACCCCGGAGAAGGCCAGCCCGGAGTATTTGGTGGACCTCGATGTGCCGTTATCAGAGGGCCACCACTACTTACCAATCGGGCACATGGAGGATCGGGCTAATCAGATTGGTGTCATTGCCAAGGTGAAGAGGAGAAGCTTGATGGAGAAAAGATCCACCGCTTCCACTAAACGGAGCTATCGGCCCCTGAGTTGATGGAACAAAGGGACGACCATGGTCTAGGAAGTGAATAGCCGGTAGTTACAGTTCTAACATTTTTTTTCCATCCATTTGATATGTGATTATCTACTAACATTATGTATTTGCAGTTGGACCAAGCGATGACAGCTCCACAACCACCCACCGGTCCTCCTCAAATGCACATTCGTATTGAGCCGTCGGTAAGTTTGGTTCTAACGATTTATGTTCAAAGTTTCCACATATGTGTATCTAGTAACAAAGTAACTTATGTCATTGCAGTTCACGGAGGCGACATCCGTTCCTCAACCAGCAATGGCTTCGGCTCTGGCTCAACCGCATACTACCAATGACCCGTCGGTAAGGATATTAAAGTTGTTATCTTGGTTGTTCACACGTTTCCTATATGATTATTGAATAACACCACTAATATATATGTTGTTGCAGTTGACCCAGTCAGCAAAAGTCAATGACGACATAGTCACAAAACGTCAGCTCCAACAGATCATGCGGCACATGTTGGAGTTGAAGGCATCAATTCAGTCATTGACTTTTGCGGTTGAAATGCTATAGGACCGTATCGTTTCACAGGTTCTAAAGGGGCTGAAATCACAAGTATGTTAATCTTTCTACACTTGTATTTTGTTATTTTAGGTCTTGAGTTTTATCAGGTTTAGGGTAATTTTTTTAATGGAATTTAAGGTTTGTGGTTTTCTATTCGCTATCGAATTTTCACATTTGTCTCGTTCTGTAGACGGGTCATTCATCAGACAATACTGGTGTAGATCATGATAATCTTGATGATGGGCAGCATGAGGAGCATGGTGTCAACCTTCAATCAAATGATGCTGAAGGAGACGAGGTTGGTGAGACCGATCCGATTGTGGATACTTTCACCTGAATGGAGGGAGACCTTTAGTTAGTTGTGTCAGCCGTAGAGCATCTTCCTCAGTTCGACGTAATCGTCGAGCTTCCAGCAGCAGGATCGGGCCAGCTTCCTCAGAGTACTCCCGAAGCCACTAGGTCACCACAGCCGTCACCATTATCTTTCGAGTACCATCATCTTGCAACAGCAATTGTCGACCCTACGAAGTCGGCACGGGTGATAATGGCGAGCAAATACCTTGCAAGCCCGTATGTCGACCCCTCATTGAGCCGTCGAGAGGTGAAGGACATGATGATGGGAGCCTACAAAGCCTTCAAGAAGAACCAGTCAGCGAGATAAGCTTGTAAATATCAATTCATTGTTGTTTTTTAATGAAACATTCATCTACCATCGCTTATCAAATTCATTTTGTTACATATGCAGGCGTAACATCGGAATCTTAAGGGATCAAGGTGCTGAATTCTTCACATTATTAGAGAATCCCCGTGAAGAAATGACAAGTGAACATATTGACGCATGCCTCAGCGTTTTGTGTAAGTCGACGATAGGGTCAAAATTGAAGCATTACATTGCCCGTGCATACGTTGTCGACACGATATTCTTTGTAAGTTTTTTGTAAAAATTTTCAATTCTTTCTAAGCTTTTCAGTGCATTAAGTCTAAACCAATACAAATTTTTTTTTACAGGACACCATCCATATGCTACACTTGGCATATCAAACTAAAGATGCCTGATCGAGCATGCAAATTTTGGATGAGTTACGGGGGTATGTGGAGGGTGAGAGGTCGACATACAGCAAGAAATGGGAAGAGGTCGATTTCATCCTCACTCTTTGCAATGTGGGTGGGCATTGGGTGGTGGCAAAGATCGATTTGGGAAAGTGGATGATCAAGGTGGTGGACTCCGCAATAACTTCGGCAGTTAAGGATAACGGAGTTCATGCGGAGCAGCTGAAGCCACTTACGAAAATTTGCCCAATCATCTACCACCAAGCCAGGTATTTCAACAAAAAACGCCAGAAGAGATGGGATTTGACGCCGATGCCATTGGAAATTTCTTTGCCCAAACCTTCAGTGCATCAGTAGGAGGATACTGTTAGCTGCGACATGTTCATGGTAAGCTACATTGACGCAATGTTGAAATCGGACCCAATAAGAGTTAAGCAAAATATGATTGCAAAATTGCCTCTCCAATACGCTCACGAAATTTTTTTCAACAACTGTACGAGCGAACCATGAACATATCAGCAGTTAGTTGTACAATTTTTTTTACACAAAATAAAATTTAGAGACAATTTTTTTATTGTATACACAATCATAAGAAATAGAAATTGTACAATAGAATCATTTTTTGTATACTCACTTCATTATATTTTTATACAGAATATAATTTTTTTGTATAGACAATTAATTTTATATAGGAATATATTATTTTTGTTAAGTAATTTTGTATCCTTATATTTTTTTTTGTATCACAATTTTGTATAGACAATCTTCTTTTGTTTTTATACACAGACTTATACACAAATCCAAGAACTCAACGTGTCACATCGTCGAACTGGAAGCACTTGGAGTGTCACGCCATTGGTAATGTGCAATCGGTTTGTAACCCTAATTGGACCGTGCCACGTCAGTGACCAAACTGCAAGAAGTCAGCGTGTCACCACATTGACAATATGCACTCGACGTGTCATGACAGTTGGGGCACAACCTGTAACGAATGGCAGCACTTGGCATTTCAGCATTAGAATCCATATGCCCGTGGCGTCTCACCACTAATATCTGCATGCACTTGGCGTGTCACCACCATGTCTGCATACACGTGGCGTGTCACCACCAATATCTGCATGCTCGTGGCTTGTCACCACTAATATTTGCATGCACTTGGCGTGTCACCACCATGTCTGCATGCACATGGCGTGTCACCACCAGTATGCATGCACTTGGCGTGTTGCCACTAATATCTGTATGCACATTGTCGTGACCCGGAACCACTCTCGAGTCTATGACAACAGCCGCGATGTCCCGATATGCACTCATCCACCGAGTACCATATCGAAACCTCGCAAGGCTCTCGTACCAGTCTTTCCAGCTCCCCTATGAGTTTCTATTTATTAATCTCATACTTTAAAACATTTCATCCAATTTCGGACCAAAACAGAGAAAAAGATGAAATTTACTACACATGGGCGTTTCGGTCATTTTTTGTCAAAAATTTTGAAATTTGGAAAAATATTACTTACGCGTAATGAATTCATAATTTGCAGTCGGAATTGAAATCGGATATCTAAAACATGAAATTTGTGTAAAATTTCATTTAATGGAATAAAATAATAATATTTCATAGAATAAAATATTTTCTTATAAAACAATTTTTATATAGATATCCGGATATAATTTTTGCAATGTAAAAACAAAATATACTATTACATATAATAATACAGATAACTGAAGTATAAAATTTAATTTACAATGCTAAGTGGGCGCAAAATAGAGAAATACAGTCTACGAGATGAACTTGTGAGAGCTAAGGTCGTCACCACAAATGCACTTCGTGTCAAAATTTACTATCTACAAATGTCTGTGAGCCTAAAATGGGAAAATTGAGGGGGTGAGTTTTACAACCCAATGAGTTAGATAACTACCATCCACGACATCTAAAGTCGAGTAGATAGAGACAATATAATAAAAATACTATATCAACAAATAATGCATAACACCGAATTTAGTAAAATCATGCCAAATAATTTCATTTATTCAAACACAAGGCTTATGATTTATTTCGTAAAAACTAGGCTTTGACCAAATCTTATACTCGTGAACACTTGATCAGAGTGCCCCATCGAGTACGCCAAGGCTATTACAATTTATACAATAATTGAAAAATATAGCCGTTCCTTGGCGTTGGTGGAGTTCACCATCACGTGGTGGTTCGGCATAATGTGAACTCTAACCATACCTCAGGAGTTACCCTCCGCGCCTCTCATACTGAGATATAATATAACGGGATTATCGTGCCCCTCTAATAGGCTGGTCCACGGAACCTGCCACTGCAACGACTCATCAACCCACCAATCGATAATAATTCATTTAACATGATTTGCCAATTTTTATTTCTAAACAATTTATCAGAACAAAGCAGTCAATTCACATTTTCCAATACAATAAACAATTTAGCCAATGATTCCGTCATGCTTCTAAAATTTCATAAGCCATAAGTTTCATTTGTTTCATAAATAGCACAATTCACTAATTTGGTCTCCATGTACTCTATTTCATAAAATTGACATTTAATTTCAAAACAGTATTTCATCAAATACATTTTAATCAAAAATCATAATATTTTTATTTTCAATTTCATCATGCTTTTATAAGCATATAACCATAATAAAACCACTCCAGATATTACAGATGATAATTAATCCACTCACCTCATCACAGGAGTGCCCGATACTCTCGTTTTTTAAGTCCACTACACCGTTTTTCTCCAGTGTCCGGGGGACACACCACCTAGGCGATACGTGTGACACGAATTTCAATAAATTGTGTCAATTTCTCATAATCAATTTCAGGCTCTATATGATGCATGAAGTGAGCTAAAAATGGTCCGGATAGTCATTTATTCACGGTGTCCGACCGACTCACCTACAAGCGTCTAAATTGCTAAAATCTCCAATTTAACTCCGATTGGACCCGTTTCAGTTTCTAATTGTTCGATTATATTCCAATTATCCAATGGTAACAACTATGGCTCAATTTACCAGTCTGAGAATGCAAAATTATAATTTTACCCCTAGTGGGTAAAAATTTCAAATTTTATTCTAAAAATTCTTAATTAATTCCTACTTTTACTATTCATCAAAATTACCTAAAATGCCATTCGACCATATCAATTTGCTGCATTTCCAGCAGCCAAAAAGTCTCAAAATATTCGGCTAAATTGGGTTTCTAACATGAAAAAAATGTGATTTCTTGAAATCTATCACTATAATTCACTATTACCTAACTAATAACACCTATTTAACTTAAAAATCACTATATTCAAGCATCAAATCCACCCAAAAATCCAGCCATCAAGGTGCAACAATACCCATATTTTATTTGTGCATGAAAATGGAAAAAGAAAGCTAAGGAAATGAAAATCACTAGGAAAAATCAAGAAATTCACCTTTTTCAAGCTTGTTTCCTTAATTTCTCTTAATTTCTCCTTCAAAATCAGCAAGGTTTCATGGCTTTTCTCCTTGTTCTGGTCCTAGCCGAAATTACCTATGGCTTTTGGCTGATTTTTTTTTTTGTGGCTTTAATCACTTAATAGTTAAATATTCAATTTTTCACATGTTTATTTACCTTTTCCATTATTTTATTATTATTTATTTTCTTTTCGAATTTCTTTTCAGCCCTTATCTTCTGATTTTCCTAGAGCTTCTAGAAGAAATTTCAATGATTTTTATAGTGTAATTTTGTGAAATTACACTTTTACCCTTGAAAAAGTGCAAAATTACATTTTTACCCCAAAAATTAAAAAATTACCACAAGGCATATTTTTCAGTCCTCAAACTCATACCATACTCCAATTTGTCAAATTTGATCTAAATTCTCTCGAAAATTAAAGTTAGCCTTCTAGTGGTAAAATTACCCTTTTGCCTTTATTCTCCAAAATGTACCGGAATTGCATTTCCTTTCCACTTTTCAACCTCAAATTATGTTTTAATTAGTCTAAATAATCAATATACATCAAATGGGACCAAAATCCTCTTTAAAAATTCTCGTTTTGACCTTTAGTGGTAAAATTACTATTTTGCCCTTGTGTCTCAAAAATATCGAGAATTGTACTTTTTCACTGCTAAACTTCATTTTATGTTCGAAAAATCATATTATATTTCATATAATCATTCTTGGTCATTAAAATCAAAATCTTTATTACAATTCTCCATTTTGTCTTGAAATTGAAAAATGATGATTTTATCCCTAATCGGTCAATTTTCCTGATTAACCCCAAACTGAACCTCGAACTCCGAATCACTGTTTTAAATCACTCCATGGGTTTTAGTTTTCTCAAATTCATCCTCAATTCTCTGTTTAAACTGGTTCGAGACTTATTTAACTTAACCATACCCTTAGGGGCAATATTGTCATTTAACTTGTTTTCCGGGGCAATTCAATATACAAACATGTTGTCCAAAGCATGTGAATGACCTGTCACAGATAAATTAGGGTCAGGTGTTACAACACTACCCCCCTTAAAATAAAATTTTGACCTCAAAATTTCATTCATCCTATTCCTCGAGAATAGAGCAATTGATCTTCGTCTGATATTTAACTTTCTCAGTTATCTCTTTTATAAGGAAATTTCTGATTCATTACCTCGATTTCCTTTAACTCGACTTACGTATTTCACATATATTTATCTTGATCCTTTAGAAATTTGATCAATCAATAATTTCTTCAATTACAATTCCTTGCCTAGAGGCATGCTCAGTGTCTCTATTCCTTTTATTAAGTTTGAACTAAAATTCTATTCCATTTGTATCAATTTCAATCTTTTCTCATACTTATGTATATATATACCAATCACCATTATCACTTGATCATTCCTCAACATCTTTTTAACATCCATTCATTCATTCTCATCCTTAAACATGATTATGTATCTTATAACATCATTTGCATATCACCTTCTTTTCGTACACATCTTTTATGTAGGGGAAATTAATAGTCTCTATGATCCTCACATACCTCATTTTGACTTTATATTTATACAACTTAGATTTTCCTTAATCCTCTTAATGTCAATATTTAAATCCATCTCACCTGGATTCTTACTATAGATTTCATTTTCTTGACTATTTTTTCCCAACAATTCCCTAAATCCATAAAACTTTAACTTCCAAATGAAAATTTTCATTATTGTGTTACCCACACAAGTCATCGCACATCAATTTCAAACTTCGAACTTTTAAAGTTCATTCTTTACTTTAATTGATCATATAATCATTTCTATGCATAAAGGTACGCGTCAAAAAACTCACAATGCTCTCGAGTAGGAAACATCACATCAACACATGGACTCACTTCCACGTAATAACATCTGGGAGCATCGCTTTCACTGGATTCCCATATAATACCATGGCAATCTCAATGATGTTGGCCGACATCAGAGCTATCAAGTGGTCGCAATCACGTAAATCATCTGTGGCCTTGCCACATATATCACAGACCATGGTCCCAACCATGTCTAACAGTCTGTCGGTCACCCGAAGATGTCTCTAGCTAGAGCTCACTCATGCAAGAGGGTCACACTTAACCGATGTAATATTAGGCCTACTCTCGATGCTTTCGATTTATCAGAAATAGAATATTTTTCGAATCCATAACAAGCTTCTCATATCTAATTTGCATCTTATTCTTATATACTCCTCATGTACTCCATACCATTTTATTCAATTGTTGTCTACTATGCACATACATTTTCTAATTCCATTGATACTTTAAGTTTTTGCTTTGACATGATTCACTGTATCTCACACAATATCATCGGTTTCACTATTAATTCGTCATTCAAGATTTAAACCAATTTGAACCTTATATATATCTCAAACAATTCCAGATCATTGTCTCCATAACTCTTTAAATGATTTTCATTATTAGGGTTCTCTTTCATTACCCTTTGTTTCACTCTTTCTCATACACATATCGTACTTTTCTCTTAATCAATTTATCAATTGTACTTGAAGTTGGCAAAATTCGAAACTAAGTTTTTCTTCTGTATTTTGCAATACCAACATAAGTATTATTTTTAACTTATCATTTCCTCTTCATCACCACTTGGTTTTATGCTTATTTTTGTCACGTTCATAACAAAACTCCTCGTAAATATATTCTCTTTAGAAATATCTATCTAGGTCTTATTTCTCACAACCTGTGATTACCCCATTTAGGATTTAGCCATTTGGCTCTTTAGCCAGTTTCAAGACCACACTTATTATATTCGTCGCATATGCTTTGAAATTTTCTCTCTTAAAGAATTTAAGCAACTTTGGGAACACTTAACCCTTTGTTTATTTCTCCATACTCCAAACATATTCTTTCTATAACGACATATATGTGCTTACCAAAATATTCAAATACATACTCCACTATCCGTATTTCAATTTACCTTCCAGGATTTCCAGTATATTATATACCCAATCTTATTTTATTGTTATATCTCTTTTCATTCTACTGAGTTTAAAACAAAATTTATAATTTTCCACAACAATACTTCACATTATCCCTTTTATTGTGCCATCATTGTAACCTTTCATTCACATGTTTATCACTTAGCATTGATATTTCTCGTCCCTATTTCATCATTTATCCAATTCTTCCTTTAATTTTATTTTACCATTTCCAAACCTTAACTCTTTCTATCCCCTTTATTCTTTTAAAATCAGACTTCAATCAACTCATCATTGATCATACTATTCTTCAAAATAATGTACTTTAATGTGACCTCTTTGGTAACTTTTAAAATTTTCTTTACATTCACATGTCTATGCATGTGGATCAATATAGAAATCTTTCGATTTACTCTTCATTTCTTTTTCAGTACTTTTCTGATACATTTAAAACTCCAATTAACAATACTCTGTATTAAGCCAATGACTATTCTTTATCTCATGAGATTTACTTTCATATCACTCAAAATTGTACTCATGCTGCTCAACCACAAGAGTTTGTTAACATAAGGATATTGAACAATTAAGGTTACCACATTATCACTTTTGGAATCTACTTAATCAAAATAAGTCTTTTGCCTTTCGACTATTTTCACAACTATTGTTGTTATATGACTCCTTTTTAAATTTACCCCTCAATTAACACAATTGATCTCCCATCTCAATTTTATGATAAATACATCAATTTCATCTTATCCATATTATCTATTTTAATACATCAAATTCACCCTTTCTCAGTGGATTTCTGAAATTTTCATAACATATTTCCATTTCCTTTCCAACGATAATATTCTGTAATTAATTCATATCACCCTCAATCTCTAAATACTTAGATCATAATTCAATCATTGTTTACTCTTATCAAATATTTTACCATTTATACTTCCATCATTAAATATTTTCAAATCTCCTCATACTCCACAATTTATTATAAAATATCCTTCCCAGAAGGTCACCCATCTTAATATTTCTCTTACTCAAGCATGCTTAACTGCAGAGTGCTTATAGGATCCGGTGCCTTAATACTGGTATAATCGCACCCCACTACTATTTTCATTATTCACATTTAATTATTCTTTCTGTTTGATTACTCTAGTAATTTATTTGCCTCTGGTACAAAAGAAATTACAAGACAATTTGTCCTTCTCAAATTCCTTCATCAATAATTATTGCTTAAAATTTTAGATTGGAAGCCTACACAATTCCCTGTGTATAATCAGTGCTACAGCCACTGACTATAAACAAGTCACTATGTTGACGCCATTACTCCAATGTTTGACTCCAAAATTCTTTCATTTAATCGATAAATAGCTCCTTTATATTCCAAATATAACATTTCTCTAAAGGCGTATACTTGCCCATCAAAGTATTTAAATACTTACATAACTTATCTCCCATAGATCTATATTTTGGTCTAGTCATTATCTTATATTGCCATGATATCGTCTCCTCATTTCCACCATACTCAAATTTACAATTCTTATCTTAATCTCATTAAATGGTGATCAAGTATGCCACTACTGCAGATATTTATTCTTTTTTTTATATACTTATATTACAAATCTGCCTCTATTATACCGAAAGATTCTCCCATAAGTACATTTATATTGTACAAGATCCAAAATCAACCTTTAAGTCCTTTATACAAAGAACTTATTTTTCCTCTTATTTTACATTCATATTATACAAGGCAGAAGTCAACACTCAGTTCCTTTATACAATTATCTATGGCTATTTCCGCTTACATGATTTCTATCAAAATTTGAAGTTGTGAGAAATTTAACTAGTACCCTAGGTATCACTAGAGTCGTCCTCATCTGTATTTTCCGTCATCTTGGGAGACTTCCATTTTTGTTTGCTAGTCCCCGCTTGTTGAATTATTTTGCATTCCTTATCGCTCACCGGGGCGGCATTCTTTCCACAACCAAGAGGAAAATCTCGTATCGCAAGTACTCTTCCAAGAGAAGGGCCCCTCACAGTCATTCTCGGTTTAGTTTTCCATGGTTGGCCTCTTACACTTGGCCCACATCCGGGAGATGAATGTCTAATTATTGGGGAAGGTGGTCTCCTAGCAATCCAAATTTCCTCTAACCTTCTCATTCTTTCTCTCGCCTCCTCATCTCTCTCAATCTCTCTCAAGAGAGAATTCCTAATGCACAAACTAGTGTCATTACCACTAACACTCTCATCAATCTCGGTAGCACTAGAGCTCTCAGGAGTCCGAACCTGTGCTCTCAATCTTGAGGGATCCCAATTTTTAAGAGCTCTGAAAGGATACCTCTCTGGGCTACTGGGTACTAAACGTCTACGACTCCCAGCTGTCGATTCCAACGGTCCCTCACTAGACATAGTGATCTACAAGAAAGAACGGAACAAGTCCAAGTGACTTAAGATTCTATATGCAACTACATGCAACTGACTTATCTCAACCGGGGCCACACTAACATTGTAAATTCCTTTAAAACAACTTTCAAAACCACAAGCTTTAAAATCAAAAGCTTTAAAAAAAAACTAAGCTCTGATACCAATAGAATTGTCACGACCCGGAACCACCCTCGAGTCCGTGACAACCGCCGCGATGTCCCGATATGCACTCATCCACCGAGTACCATATCAAAACCTCGCAAGGCTCTCGTACCAGTCTTTCCAGCTCCCCTGTGAGTTTCTATTTATTAATCTCATACTTTAAAACATTTCATCCAATTTCGGACCAAAACGGGGAAAAATATGAAATTTACTACACATGGGTGTTTCGGTCATTTTTCGTCGAAAATTTTGAAATTTGGAAAAATGTTACTTACGGGTAAAGAATTCATAATTTGCAGTCGGAATTGAAATCGGATATCTAAAACATGAAATTTGTGTAAAATTTCATTTAATGAAATAAAATAATAATATTTCATAAAATAAAATATTTTCTTATAAAACAATTTTTATATAGATATCCGGATATAATTTTTACAGTGCAAAAATAGAATATACTATTACATATAGTAATACAGATAACTGAAGTATAAAATTTAATTTACAATGCCAAGTGGGCCCAAAATAGAGAAATACAGTCTACGAGATGAACCTGTGAGAGCTAAAGTCGTCACCACAAATGCACTTCGTGTCAAAATTTACTATCTACAAATGTCTGTGAGCCTGAAATGGAGAAATTGAGAGGGAGAGTTTTACAACCCAATGAGTTAAAAAACTACCATCCACGACATCTAAAGTCGAGTAGATGAAGACAATACAATAAAAATACCATATCAACAAATAATTCATAACATCGAATTTAGTAAAATCATGCCAAATAATTTCATTTATTCAAACACAAGGCTTATGATTTATTTCGTAAAAACTAAGTTTTGACCAAATCTTATACTCGCGAACACTTGATCAGAGTGTCCCATCAAGTACGCCAAGGCTGTTACAATAATTGAAAAATATAGCCGTTCCTTGGCGTTGGCGGAGTTCACCATCACGTGGTGGTTCGGCGTAATGTGAACTCTAACCATACCTCAGGAGTTACCCTCCGCGCCTCTCATATTGCGATATAATATAACGGGGTTACCGTGCCCCTCTAATAGGCTGGTCCACGGAACCCGCCACTGCAGCGACTCATCAACGCACCAATCGATAATAATTCATTTAACATGATTTGGTAATTTTTATTTCTAAACAATTTATCAGAACAAAGAAGTCAATTCACATTTTCCAATACAATAAACAATTTAGCCAATCATGCCGTCATGCTTCTAAAATTTCATAACCCATAAGTTTCATTTGTTTCATAAATAGCACAATTCACTAATTTGGTCTCCATGTACTCTATTTCATAAAATTGACATTTAATTTTAAAACAGTATTTCATCAAATACGTTTTAATCAAAAATCATAATATTTTTATTTTCAATTTCATCATGCTTTTATAAGCATATAACCATAATAAAACCACTCCAGATATTAGAGATGATAATTAATCCACTCACCTCGTCACAAGAATGCCCGATACTGTCGTTTTTTAAGTCCACTACACCATTTTTCTCCGGTGTCCGGGGGACCCACTACCTAGGCGATACGCATGACTTGAATTTCAATAAATTGTGTCAATTTCTCATAATCAATTTCAGGCTCTATATGATGCATAAAATGAGCTAAAAATGGTCTGGACAGTCGTTTATGCACGGTGTCCGACCGACTCGCCTACACGCGTTTAAATTGCTAAAATCTCCGATTTAACTCCAATTGGACCCGTTTCAGTTTCTAATGGTAAAAATTATCTAATGGTAACAACTACGGGTCAATTTACTAGTCTAAGAATGCAAAATTACAATTTTACCCCTAGTGGGTAAAAATTTCAAATTTTATTCTAAAAATTCCTAATTAATTCCTACTTTTACTATTCATCAAAATTACCTAAAATGCCATTCAACCATATCAATTTGCTGCATTTCCAGCAGCCAAAAAGTCTCCAAATATTCTACTAAATTGGGTTTCTAACATGAAAAAAATGTGATTTCTTGAAATCTATCACTATAATTCACTATTACCTAACTAATAACACATATTTAACTTAAAAATCACCATATTCAAGCATCAAATCCACCCAAAAATCCAGCCATCAAGGTGCAGCAATACCCATATTTTATTTGTGCATGAAAATGGAAAAAGAAAGCTAAGGAAATGAAAATCACTAGGAAAAATCAAGAAATTTACCTTTTTTAAGCTTGTTTCCTTAATTTCTCTTAATTTCTCCAAAATCAGCAAGGTTTCATGGCTTTTCTCCTTGTTCTAGTTCTAGCCGAAATTACCTATGGCTTTTGGCTGATTTTTTTTTGTGGCTTTAATCACTTAATAATTAAACATTCAATTTTTCACATGTTTATTTACCTTTTCCATTATTTTATTATTATTTATTTTCTTTTTGAATTTCTTTTCAGCTCAAAATTCCAGCCCTTATCCTCTGATTTTTCTGGAGCTTCTAGAAGAAATTTCAATGATTTTTATAGTGTAATTTTGTGAAATTACACTTTTGCCCCTAAAAAAGTACAAAATTACATTTTTACCCCAAAAATTGAAAAATTACCACAAGGCATATTTTTCAGTCCTCAAACTCATACCACACTCCAATTTGTCAAATTTGATCTAAATTCTCTCGAAAATTAAATTTGGCTTTTCGGTGGTAAAATTACCCTTTTACCCTTATTCTCCAAAATGTATCGAAATTGCATTTCTTTTCCACTTTTCAACCTCCAATTATGTTTTAATTAGTCTAAATAATCAATATACATCAAATGAGATCAAAATCTTCTTTAAAAATTCTCGTTTTGACATTTAGTGGTAAAATTACTATTTTACCCTTCTGTCCCAAAAATATCGAGAATTATACTTTTTCACTGCTAAACTTCATTTTATGTTCCAAAAATCATATTATATTTCATATAATCATTCTTGGTCATTAAAATCAAAATCTTTATTACAATTCTCCATTTTGTCCTGAAATTGAAAAATGACGGTTTTGTCCCTAATCGGTCAATTTTCCTAATTAACCCCAAACTGAACCTCGAACTCCGAGTCTCTGTTTTAAATCACTCCATGGGTTTTAGTTTTCTCAAATTCATCATCGATTCTCTGTTTAAACTAGTTCGAGACTTATTTAACTTAACCATACCCTTAAGGGCAATATTATCATTTAACTTGTTTCCCGGGGCAATTCAATATACAAACATGTTGTCCAAAGTATGTGAATGACCTGTCACAGATAAATTAGGGTCAGGTGTTACACACATGGTGTGTCACCACTAATATCTGCATGCACTTGGCATGTCACCACCATGTCTACATACTCGTGGCGTGTCACCGCCAATATCTGCATGCACTTGGCATGTCACCACAATGTCTGCATGCACTTAGCGTGTCACCACCAGTATGCATGCACTTGGCGTGTCACCACCAAGTCTCAAGTGGTAGCCGAAACGTTTAAACTGGTAAAGTCAGTTTATATTCCTCTACTATATATAGTCCACAACTCTTCAGTTCTCATAGACAGATCGTACATCTCCTCTAAAGCAATTTTGTCGATGCTTCGTCGGTAGTTCTTCCGAGCATTTTGGCAGTGGTAGGACCATTTTTTAGTGGTTGTTAACATCCCGCCCTTGATGTATTCAACTTTAGAATTCTCTACTAGTCTAATAATTAATCTGTTTCTCTTCACCTCCGACCTGTAGGTAATTGTCCAACCCTGGCTATTTGAAATCCAGAGTGTCATCATAGATATTCATTACGCAAGAGAAAATTTCTATTAAGAGACTCTGGATTTCAAATAGCTAAGGTTGGACAATTGCAAACAGGTCGGAGGTGAAGAGAAACGGATTAATTATTAGACTAGTGGAGAATTATAAAGTTGAATATATCAAAGGGGGATGTTAACAACCACATGCGTAAGCGGGATTTCTGGTTTGTAAATTGATATATCAAACCATGGCATGTCAGATGTTAAAGCAATGTCATGTCACACACTCTAAACCATGGCGTGTCACTGCTTCACTCCATGGCGTGTCACTACTTCCCTATATGGTGTGTCATAAACTCTGCGCCATGGCATGTCACTGCTTCCCTCCAAGGTGTGTCACCAACTCTGTACCATGTCGTCCCACATTTTTCCCCTTTCACAAGCTATAAACCCAAGTGGACAATTGATATAGTTTTGCAACGTCGTTTGTAAATTGACTAAAATTCCCTTATGTATATTAAAGCGATTTGCTTTAAGCAAAAATGTAATGAATGTATTAACTTTACAATTGTCGAAATGTAGAGTAACATTGTTGATTTTTTATTTATATATGTTGTCCAAAGATTAGACAATTTACATTCCAAACTATATGACCATGCATGGTGTGGCTAAAGTCAATTATTGACTATTTCTATGCCTAGGTAATGCTATTATTATACACTGGTTTCTAGCAAATATCATTATTCAATGCAAATGTCAATGGCCAAGATCGAAACAGTTCGAAACAATTCCTAACAAAACAAGAGATAAATTGCAGTTAGTTAGGCTGACAATATGTCTTCGTCCACAACACACCTTACGTTTCCAGACATTATCATTCGGATTGGATAGTTGTTGCGTGTGTGACCGGTTTCTCTGCAAATTGAACATGCTTTCGGTTGGCGCCCTCGTGGGGGCACTGATTGACTTGAAGATGGTGCCGGATTTGTTGACAAATTTACAAATGGAGATGTGCAATTCTGTCTGTTATGCCCGTACATCTTGCATTACGAACATCTGCTTGCTCGACTGCCTTCACAGCAGATGAAGTCCTTCTCTTCCTAGGTCTTCCTGCTTGGCCTCGCCAAGGTGGTGGCAAGAAAACAATTTGTTTCACATGCGAGTGGATGTCCCACTCACTAGGATGACCTACTGGGTGAATGGACCCCGCATAACCCTCAACCAAAATGATTGTCTTGTAGTAGTCGACGTAAAATTCAATGGCTTCATGTTTGCATTTACTAAAAAATACAATGAACCCAATATTCAAGCAGAATCTAAATGCTATGTCAATTAAGGATCAAATAAGAAATAAAGAAAAGATATTCTGACCTTATTGCTACAATGGCATGGCTACATGACAGCAAATCTGTTTGGAACACACAGCATCAACACGTCTTCGTGGACAGGTTAACAAGTCCATCCATATTCCCGTCTTTAACTTCAAACTCCACTCGATTGATAGGCTTCACTACAAAGCGATGTGCATCATTGAAGCGTTTGCTCAATTGCTTGGCAACCCAAGGGTTGAGGGGCGGTGGTCACCTTGACGGCCTCCTCGTACCGATTATGGAACTAACGTTGGAACATGTCTCGTATGAATTCGATCAAAATAGTGATTGGCATTTGTCTTACATGCTTCAGGCAAGAGTTAACACATTCGGCAATGTTCGAGGTCATCATTTGGTATCGCCTTAACGGTGAACATGCACGTGCCTATCTCTCAGGGCCTATTCTCAAAAGATCAGCATAGGTTCCCGCATGAATATGCTTGAGCTGGTTCATATGTCTGTTGAAATCAGAAACCCTATAGCAATCTCGAGCAAGGGTGAAAATCATAGAAACACCATCACATTTGAACTTGTTTTTAAAGTTTTTCTACAAATGGTAACCACATAAACCATGGTGCGCTTTTGGGAATGCATTTTGGATTACTTTCTTAATGCGAAGAGGCTGATCAGAAATGAACATTGTGTTTTCAGGACAACCAACTGCATCATGCAGCTTGCTGAGAAACCACGTCCATGAGTCTTCGTCCTCAACATGGCCAATGCTAAACGCAACTGGATATACACTCGTTCGCGTATTTACATACAGCGACAAATAGAACACCTTTGAACTTACCTTTCAGATGTGTCGCATTAATTGCAACAGTATGACGCATTACATTCCTAAACCCCCGAATACATGCCCAATATGACTAGAAACAATATTTGAATCTTTCAGCCTCATCAGACGCCACTGTAATGACTGTGCCAGGATTTTTTTGTTCCAACATATAAAAATACGACGGTAGTAGTTGAAATGATTCCTCCGGGGGATGGAAAACAAGCCTCTCCACATATTCCTTTGCCTGCCAAGCCTTACCATACAAGCAATCCAATCCCCACTGAACCTTTATCTCACCAATGATGTCTTTAGGTCTCAATGCTACTCCGTTAGCCTGAAGCTTGGGTACCATAAGTTCACCAATTATCTTGGCACTCGCAATTGGAAATCGCCCTTGCAAACCATCAACAGTACATGTGTGTACTTTGTGGAACGTCCGAACTTGCCAATACCCTCCTCTGTCAGGTAACTTCGTTGAACGCACACTGAACTTGCATGCCTTGTCCTTGCAACCAACCTCGTAACGACTTTTACATGACCTTTTTACTCTTATCCCAAACTGCTCTTTTAGAGCCAACATGTTCAGAGCTTGTTTCAACTCTGCCTTCGAGGAAAACATTCTTCATTTGTATAAGCGATCATTGGGATATGTCGACTCCTCAATGCTAATTGTTTGGAAGGAGAACCTTTCTACACTTATAATTCACCACGTAGAAGATATCCTTGCATTTTCCCTTTCTTGATAACTATCATCAAGCATTGTATCAACGGAATGAATCCCATCCTCACCAGCGATGGGGTTATTGTATATGGGCTCATCACACTGAACATTTCCTATATCAAAACGTTCAACAAGTTCTGTTTCACCTTCAACATTATTGCAAATTGGAATGTCGTTATCATAAAGGCAATCATTGTCCGAACTGTCATGATCCTATTCGTTAAGCCTATCATATGAATTGTCATCAAATCTATCTTCACCGGCATCAAACAAATCCTCATTTCCTTCATCACATGCAGTATTATCCTCCAGCATCACAGTGTTAACATCCAACGTCATAGTGTTGTATTCTCATTTGAAATAACCTTTACACACTCTATCGTTTCACCCGATCGTTGCATTCCTTTAACAGAAACAACTAATTGGTTTGATGCACATCTTGATCGGAATTGTGCACCCAACTCTTCTATCAATGTCCTCTATCTACCGGGCTGCATAAACTCCTGAGGATACCTTAATTGCGGGTTATAGACCGAATGCTCTGGCATATGTGAAGTATTGTAAATCTCATTCTGATTGAGTTGATTACCATGTTATTTAGCTTCTTCATATGGCATAACATTTGTTTCGCATCTCTTAATGCTGACATACACAGCCAGAACATTTCTCTGTTCTAGCAAAATTAATGCAACATCCTCACTGTCTTTAATAATTAGCCGTGATAGTTCCCGGGGTGTATTGATCAATGCATGTAACTCAATATTGTCAATTTCTGAGTTTACCCCAACAACATCTTCAACTAGCTTCATCAAGCCCGTAAACGACAAATCACTCCTAACCCCCCGCATTCGTGACTCACCACTTTTGTACATGCCATCCACCCACTGACCACCATGTTTTATCACAAGTCGCAGAATTAGAACCCCACTGAAATTTTGAAAACAAAAATTATTATTTAATTTACTTAATTACATGCTGGTGACACGCCAAATGCATGTAGACATGTGGTGACACGCCAAATGCAGGCAAACACTGGTGGTCACACGCCAAGTGTAGGCAAACATCTTGGTGACACGCCAAGTGCATGCAGACATGCTGGTGACATGCCAAGTGCATGCAGTCTTATGTGGTCACACCCTGAGTAAATGCATGGCCTGTAACAACTCTATGCAATGTTTCTAATCCGTCTTCTAATTTACATAAAAAGTTTCACAAATTTATGTGTTGTAGCAATGAACCCAAAAACATACCTTGATGTCATCTCCGCTATGGGGTCTATTTTTTGAGGACAATATGGCCAAATGGCGAGAGAAAGATGACGACACGATGACGATGGTGCTCAACAGAGAGTTGACAGAGCTCACACAGTTTAGAGAGCTAAGAAAGCTGATGACGATGGTGCTTAACACAGAGTTGATACAGTTCAAAGAATTGAGAGAGAAAGATGAGCGAGCACAAACAGCTAAGCATTAATTTCTAATTTTTCTCAATGGCGGGAGGCAGATATCGACAACTTAATTTGCCACAATGTTTTTTAAGGGCATTTTTGTTTACTCATGCTACTTGTTGGGTAGAAACAGATAATTTTTTTTAGGTGGTTATTTTTGAAATCACCTTATGAGGAAGGTTATTTCTCACAATTTCCTCTTTCAAAAATAGACCAATAAAACAACAAAACAAAAAAGGAAAAAAATATAGTAATTGAAAAGCAAATTAAGTAAAGATACATTACAAAATGCACTCCAACATTTGGTTTATTGGTTAATGCATAATCTCCTAACCTAAAGAATAGAGTTCAAATCCTCATTCTCCCAATTATATAAAAAAAAAAACATTACCAAATGTGCTACTAGCCTTTGCCCGCGTTGAATTCAAAATTAATGCACAAGCTGCAAAAGAATAAATAAAAGCCAAATCAGATTCACATAAAGATAGAAATATTTGAATTCGAGTAAATGTTTTAAATGAATTATAAGAGGGAAAAATAGCAAAATTATTTTGGTATTGTTTAAAAGTAATATATAAGTCAATCAAAATAATGAGCATTGTTAATCAAAAACTAGTATAAAAACAAACATTGACAGCATAAAAGGGAAAAAAAATCAACACATAATGCAAACAAAACATGTGCAAAACAAAATACATAAAATGAGCAAGAAAACACAAACAAATGATAAAATATCATGTGATAACTACTAATGTTCAAAGAAAAAAACAAAACTACCATTAAAACAAAACAAAGATCAACCAGTTATACATATATAATAACTTCAATAAAAAAAGATATATATTTCTAAGATGTTAACTTCACAGCTACTTAAATATAAAGTTACAATTAAAATTTCTTTTTTTTTCTTGTGCAAAAGAAAATTTCTATATCCATATGTAAATAAAAGTATAAAAAAAGGCATATGCTAAACATTAATTAATGTAGAAAGTTCACATAAAAATGAATCGCACCAATAAAGTTTCATTTTCATATGCACCAATGCAATAACATCTATAACTCTTATAAAATGAAGCCCCAATGGAGCTCTCTTAATTATTAAAATAAAAGTATAAACTTTAAAGAAAGCTTTCATAGGGAAGCAGTACATCAAAAATAGTCTAAACTTATAATAATTATGATAAAAAGCTCAAAAACAATATCAACAAAACCTGAATGGTAACCTTTTGTTGTATTCCTTTCATTTTCTTCCATTAATTATTATTGCTAGACAATCTCTATAACTAATTTCTTTGATTTTAACAACTTCCATAAGCTTTTAGGTACGTAATAAGAAACATAACACAACTAGGAAGTTTATTTTGTAGTTTTTCTACACTATTCAATCAAGCTAAAATTCATGCAACCCGACACATGACTTTTAGTTTCCTTTGAACAAAAGTATAAGCGACTTTATTGAAAAGTTAGGAAGAAAAATCGATATTCATGGATGATTAACTAAATTTTAATCATAAATATCATATAAGTAACATTAATGAAGAGCGACAAATTTTATATACCAAGAAGTAGTGAATTTTAGCAAAAGAATTTGAATACAAAAAACATATTAATAAATCATAAAACCTATGAAACACAGGGATAACCAACTATGTATTTTAACTAAAAGAAATTTGCCATCAAAATTATAATATCTTGCATATGTAATCTCTATAAAATTTGACTTTAAAAAGTAAATCAATAAATGAAGAGAACATAGAAGAAAATAAGTGTGCTATTGAAAGTGAAATTAACTAAAAACACTTTACAATTTGTGTTGATACTTTGTCTCAATGTTGCACACGCTACAAAGTAATAAACAAATTGAGTTGCAGATTCATCATTTTTGATGAATAGGTTTAAGGATGCATTAATTATATTCTACTATATCTCAAGAAATTATTCCTCGGAACTCAAAAAATAAGAAATATGCTGACAAAAGCTTTAATTGGCCTAATAATTATATCTCATCCTCAACTTTTACCTTTTCCTTCCATCTAAAATCAGTTTAGTAATGCAAATGTCACATTTTTCTCTAATTATTATTTAATAATGCTTTATATTTTTTCACCATTAACCAAAATTTTGTTGCTTCAACTATGAGTTGGCAATGCAAATGTAAACCAATATATTTGAAATAGAACAAATATAGTTTAAACATAATGTAAAAATTAACCTAAGTTGAATACTTAGTTAATCAATCCTAATAGCTAACAAAATAAAAAATGACACACAAATGAATAAAGAAACACATGAAAAAAGAAACCTATGAGTAATAGCAAAAATATTAGTTTGTTGAAGTTGAACATCATTATCAACTTCACTTTCCACTGCAATATATAAGGAAAAAAACCATCAAGTAAATTGCTTGCAATCGTTATAAGCACTAACACATAAACTGAAGCATACTCTCTTACAAATTAAAAAATGAGAAAGAAATCAATAACAGGATCCACGAATGAAATCCAGATGAAAAACCAAAGTGCCAATAACACAAGAGCACAAAACATCATTGCATGTTCTTATTGAACACTGTAACAACCAGAATGAAAAAAACAAACTGACAGGTGACTGAAATCTGTCAATGTCAACATTTTGAACATTTGCCTAATCTATTTTCCCCTACAGTAAGAAAGAAAACGAACTAAATAAAAAACTTATCAATTTGTTCAACATAAACATTATCATCAATTTTAGTTTTCATTACAATGTATAACAAAAAACAAAAGTAACTATTAAAAAAAAACGAAAACCAAAAGTATGAAATAAATTGCTTACAATTCTTATAAACATTAGCAAACAAACTAAAGTAAAGTCTATTGTAAAGCAAAAAATAAGAATGATATTAATAAGGAAAACTATGAATAAATAAACAAATTTGATATCAAAGACCAAAATAGCAATAATAGAGGTGGAAAAGAACATGACTCCATGTTTTTATTGAATACTGTATCGAAACCTAATCTATACATTTTAATGACAAAAGTTTGAACCTTTGTGTAATCTATTTTCGTTAGATAACAATAGAAAAACAAAAAAAAAAACCTATCAATAATAACAAACATATCAGTTTATGCAACTTGAACAATATTATCAAGTTCATATTCCGTTAAAATAAATAAGAATAAAAAAACCATAAATATTATCTAAGTCCATCTCTAGTCTTCACAATCAATCTCACATAGAGATTTTCCACTGCAAATTAAGAACTTGTAAATTCATTTTAATAAGCAACTGCAATCATAAAATTATGATATGCTCAAGCAATAAACAATCAATAATCACAAACAAAATTGATAAAAAAAATACAAAACTCACATCTAAGGAAAAAAAAAAAACAACAGAAACACAACAACGAAACTTATGAAAAAAATACACAAAATCCACATCCAACACAAAAATACCAACAACAAGCGCATAAAATCACACGACACCATGCCCCAATCAAACCCATTTTCCCAAGACAATAACAGATAAATAAAAACCTAAGGAAAAAACCTTTAAATAATAAGAAAAAAATAATTAAAGTAAAATTGCAAGGAACATGATTCATAGTGAAGAAGATATCGTTCAAAGATAACTGAATAATCCAAAAGTTAAAACTTCTTTACACTCGAGAAAACCCTAACCATTGAAAGAAACACAAAAAAAGCAAAGAAATCCAAATACAAAATAACACAAAGAACCATGAGAAAAAAAAAACCAAGATTGAAAACCATAGCTAAAAACTCTTAGAAATATGAAAAAAGGCAAGCAAAGACAATAGTAGGTTAAAGATGGACATTAATAGGACAATGATGAATAACCAATACACGACACCCATTTCACTCCAAATATGTTAACTGGTCATACAAAATCGAAGAGGTTGCTTCAAATCCCAAAAAACCAAAACACTATCACATGAGCCAACAAACAGATAGATGCGAGCACAAAAAAGATCTACTAAAATAATTACCCATGCCCCTTGTCCAAGCCAACTTGAGGAAAACTCTGAAAGTTTAAGGGCAAAAAGAAAAGGAAAATGCATAAAAAATAATTAGTCATCATCAAGCCGGGTCCAGAAAAGAAACATAAGAAAATGATCAATCATGCCCAAGCCCACTAGAGGATGAATCTAAATCCATAAGGCATGCAGCTCGCCCAAATCTAACACAAACCCTCCCCAAACCTAGCACAAAGACCTTAGTCAACATACCATGTGACTAATTAAATGGCTAATTAGATGTCAATTTTTGGGATCGTTAGATGTCACCTTAAAGGAGTCTTGAGCTTCCTTTTATATGGAACTAGAGTTATGACCCATGCATTACACACAGGTTAAGAATCCATTTGTCAAAAAATGAGAAGCTAGCAAACCTATGATACAACCCCTCAACTCCCAACCCATCGCATGTCAAGCCCCCAACTTAATCTCCAAGAGCTTTCAAAACTTTTTTTCAAGTCTCGATGTGGATATCCTATTAACTGACATATAGCAAATGAGCTTCCTTTTTAAGTATGTTATAAATTCATATTTTTGACTTATCTTATCTTCCTAAAATTGGTAATTATAATGTTTTAGGAAAATAAAATAAAGAATTTATATTTTTAATTATTATCACAATCTTATCCATATATGTCTATTTTATAAATATAAATGCAATGTTTAAATAATTATATATAGAAGAATATAGGTTTTAAAATCATTCCCAACATTTGTATATTAGCAATTAACATAAAATAAACATATTTACTTTTTATTTGTATTAATCAATTTATTGTAACCAACAAAATTACTATTTACCCAATTATATATCATTTTTGTTTTTTTATAAAATCATTATCCTCTAAAAAAAATCAAAACATTTTTCACATACTTTACCAATCACCTATATATTTCATTTTCTTTTCTTTTTCTTTATTCCATGTTTTTACTCTATTTAATACACCAATAATTTAATTATTTTTTATAATCAAGATTTTAAATAAAACAAAATAAAGAAAGGGTAGAATTAATACAACAAATCAAATAATAAAAAATCATCAAAATATTTTTTTGACCTAATATTCTAATTACCTATGTTCTTTTCCCTTACTTTCCTCCCTTTTCTTTTTTTTTTTCTCTCAGTCCAAATGGCCCATCAGCACAAAACCAACAGCATTGTAAGGCCAAAATATATAATTCCAGCCCATAACACATTAAACCTATCAAATAGAAAAGCCGAAAAAAGATTAAAAAGCTCAATCCAAATCTCATCGCACCTAGACTAACCTCAACTCCACAATAATCAACTACCAAGCTTTAAATTATTATTACTTGAAAATGTGGCCATCATTTTAACTGACATGTGACTAAATGAGGAAGTCTTAAAGTATGTAATAGATATATAGAATAATATAGATTTTAAAATAATTCACAACATTTGTATATTAACAATTAACATAAAATAAATATGTTTACTTTTTATTCCTATTAATCAAATTATTGTTGAGCCTTTCAAAAAAAAATCAAATTATTGTTGATATATTCTTTCAATTTATTCATTAACCAATGAAATTACTATTTATCCAATTGCATATCATTTTTTTTTATAAAATCATTATCCTCTAAAATATAATCAACACTTTTTTCACCTACTTTACCAATCACCTATATATTTTATTTTTTTTCTTTTTCTTTGTCCCATCTTTTTACTCTATTTACTACAACAATAATTTAATTATTTTTTATAATCAAGATTTTAAATACAGCAAAAGAAAGAAAGAGTAGAATAAATACAACAAATCATATAATAAAAAATCATCAAAATATTTTTTTGACCTAATATTGTAATTACCTGTGTTCTTTTCCCTTACTTTGCTCCCTTTTCTTTCTTTCTTTCTCTCTCAGTTTAAATGGCCCATACACAAGACCAACCCAGCATTGCAAGGCAGAAATGGATAATTCCACCCATAATATATTAAACCCACCAAACAGAAAAATCGAAAAAAAAATTAAAAAGCTCAACCCAAATCTCATCACAACTAAACTAATCCTCAGCTACACAATAATCGACTATCAAACTTTAAGTTATTACTACTTGAAACTGTAGCTATCATCTCAGCTGATATGTGGCTAAATGAGGAGGTACCAAAGTATGTAATAGATTGTAGATAGATATGAAAATGGGCTTTTGTCAAACGGAAAGAAGCCCAACATATGTTAATGATCTCGCCCTTATCTATCATCCAGAACCAGCTTGCGTGGTTTATCGGAGGGGTTTAGTTTTGTTAAAGAAGAAAGCAGGAGGAGGGGAGCATTACATTGGATATGGGTGATGAAGCTCGTCACTTGTAAGCATATTAGTATGGAAAAGTTTTGATTCCTGCTACTTATATTCTAAATTGTTGTGTTTTTGGTTTCTGCGTTGAGAATTTAGAAAAAAGATTACACAGAAAATAGAAATGGCACTGCAACACACTCTCAATGTCCAGTATCAGTATTGGATGTCTCCCGCAAAACAGAATAAACTAAAACCTTTTCTTCTGTCTACCTCAGCCAACCCAAGCTTACCTAAGTTGCCTTTCTGGGTATGTTCTTGGTTCTTTTATTCCTTTCTCTCGTTTTTTTCCCTTCGAAATCAATTTCCAATTACAAATTATTACTTGTTTGAAAAATGCAGAGGGGAAGTTCCATTAGAAATGGAGTAAGAACACATGGAATGGTAGAAGAAATTGGAAAGAAATTTACGGGACGAGAATTAAGTGACTGTGATGATGAGGATGACGATGATTCATCAACGAAAAAGGGTGAGATGGGTGATGCATATCATTTTGATGATGACGAGCGACGTGAATGGAGGGCCAAGATTAGGGACGTTATTTGTAAGTATCCTGAAATTCAGGAGGAGCTTGACCCTGTTGAAAAGTTGAACAAGATGCAAAAGCTTCTGGCTGATTATCCCCTGGTTGTAGATGAGGAAGATCCAGATTGGCCTGAAGATGCTGATGGCTGGGGTTTCAACCTGGGCCAGTTCTTTGATAAGATCACTATCAAGAATGCCAAGAAGGATAAGGATGATGAGGATTATGATAGTGAGAATGAAGTAGTGTGGCAAGATGATAATTATATTCGTCCAATCAAACACATTAAGATTGCTGAATGGGAAGAGACTGTATTCAAGGACATTAGCCCTTTAATCATTCTTGTGCACAACCGCTACAAAAGGTTAGTTTTTCTTTCCCTTTCCAGCAAACAATATACAAACAGAAATAAAACACTCTGAGTCTCAATATGTTACGATCTCCACAGCCCAAAAGAAAATGAAAGAGTTTGGAATGAGCTGGAGAAAGCTGTGCGCATCATATGGAATTGCAGCCTGCCTTCACCAAGAGTGGGTATCTCTATTTGATTGTTTCTGGTACCCCTGCATTCTTCCTTAAATAATTGGTCCTAATTTATGGTACCTCTATCAGTGTGTAGCAGTTGATGCTGTGGTCGAGGATGCTTTGGTCTCTGCTCTAAAAGTGTCTGTCTTTCCAGAATTAATATTCACTAAAGCTGGGAAAATTTTATACCGTGAGCAAGGTACGTGCTTCAATAAACAGTAATCATCCCAACTTCTTGCCATTGTCTTGTTATTGATGAGATGAACTTGTAATCTGCTGGTTGTTCAGCTATTCAAACTGCAGATGAACTGTCGAAAATGATGGCCTTCTTTTATTATGGAGCTGCCAAGCCACCCTGTTTACATTGTATTGGAAATAGCCAGGAAATGATCCCATCAGTTGCCATCAAGAGCTAAAACAATTTGGTAGTTACCAAGCAGTTGCCCTAAACATTTGTATCAAAAATTTTGATGTGGATGTAGTTAAATTTATCTATTAAATGGTGGTTATTGTATTATTGTAAATGATAAAAATGGTTGACTGATTCTGTTGGGGTTATATTGAGAGGTTTCAGTTTATTGCTTTTCTTACATCCAAATTAACTGCTGCTTGAATTCAACTCACATTGAAAACTCTAGTTATTTGGCATGTTTTGTGTTTGGAGATGAAAAGGAATCAAGTGTGCTGCAGGAATGATGGCAAAATCTTCCTTCTCTTGGCAACAAAAGCAGCACTAATTTATGAGAATTCATATTCCAGTTTTTCTTCAACTCTTTCATCTAAATCAACATTTTCATCACCCTATTCCAGCTCCAATACACATCTTCTTTCTCCGTTGGATAATGTCATTCAGCGGAGGTATGTATTTTCCTCAAACTCTTGTATTCAATTTCTTCAACCCATTAGACTTGCTCTGCATTCCTTTCCTGTTAAAAAGTTAAATCAATGATGACTTCTAACTTTGTTTGATGATATGAATATATATTGCTCCTGTGATCTGTCTTTCCTTGACATCATCCAGCACTGCCCAGATCTTTGCTTGGATGTATGGCGGAGCTCTTGACGGAAAAATATTTATTGACTCTAAAGATGGATTTCTCTGAAATACCTCAAGGTGCATTAAATTAGAATGACATGAGGAAAAGTGTCAATAAGAGTTTTTTGGGGACTTCCCTCTATCGTAATATTCCTATGGTTTTTAAATTAACTGCTACCTTGTGAAATTTACTCATTGTGAATGTCAGAACAGCAAAGTTCTTTTCAGAAATGGAAGTGAAAGGCAAACATCTGCTACAGGTTTGACCAATCAGGTTTGCATTTGCTACATTGCTTGCTTCTTTGTCTTCCTCTTCACTCCAGAGAATTTTCCTGTACTAAAAGATAACCCAGAATCATATCCACAATGCTTTATCTTATTTGGTGGGATAATGGATTTCCGCTGGGCTATGCTCAAACTTTTCAGTAATTTCAGTGAGCCTAGATTCACATATTCATAAAAGTATGTATTATTCTAGTTACTTTGTTGCAGGTGTTGGTTGTGAAAATTAGAGTTTTGCAAGGTAGATTTTCTGAAATTATTTGTGTTTGATGAAGGCAGGAAGTTGTGCACATTTTTCAAGTTAAGGTTTTAGGCTTGAAGTCTGTTTAGCTCTGAAAAAAAGGAAAAAGTTTGTGTGATCAAATGGGCTTTTTTTGTAAGTTGGCTTTGCATTTAGATCTTGTTGACCTTGATTCAACTTTCTGTAAGAATCTCACCTTGATGCTATATCTTTCAACTTTATGCCTTACGTATTTTTTTCATTTTGGTCAAATGTTGCCTAGATGAACCAATAGTTCACAATTGTAAAGATATTAATGTTTTTCTGTGCTTTTAATGGAAAGGGTGGTGGTAGAAAACTGCTCATTTAGATTTTATAAATTAGAAGTAAAAAACAATTCTCCGTTGGGATAAAATTTGAGAGTTTGTCATTCCAGCTCGCTGAAATTACGGGTTTTGGCGTAAACGGTGTCTTATAATGGCAATTATGATAACAAATCCTTTAATGCATTTTATTGTGGACATAATTAATCATTTTAGTGACCCTGTTAATCATGGAACATATTGATCATTCTGCAAGGTCATGTGTGTTATTACAGGGAATAGAACTTTCGGAGGTATGACAAATCGTGAAAGTTGGAATGATGAATTTGACTTTAAAGAATGTTAGACTCATGCCACCGTTCTGGATAGGTTGCTAGCATAGGAAAAGTAACTTTGGATGAAGTAAAGGTACATTGTAAAGATTTTTTTTTTTGTATTTATCCATTTCTTTTTGTCAAATTCATATGGCTAGCTGCTTGCCATGGTAGTCTATAATATTTCTTCCACCTTCAGCTGTAGATTTGGTGTAATTTGTACGCTATGTGGGTGCTCATGGTAGGCATGATAATATTAAGTGCCCCTGTTGATCGAAGGCAAAGATCATTGCTGCTGAATGTTTACTAGCATAACTGAAATTATTCTTTGAATTTTGATATCTATATGCTATTCTTTCTCATGTGTATGCCTCGTGCTGAATCTTATGGATATTTGGCCCCCTGTTGTAGCAAGGAGAGCCAACGAAGGTTGAGTACAAATGGAAGGTTGCTTGGTAAAACAAGAAGAAACTAGACACTAGTGCAGAATCCATGGATAAAACGAAAGCGGCTCTTTGTTATTTACAATTTTACTTACCAGATACAGAGTTGACTTGCATTCCATGGATTTGACAGTGTCGGAAGTAAACCATATACATGATGAGATGTTGTACCCAAAACTCGTATGTTTGTTGATGGTCAAGTTGCTGTCACTAAAGTATTATCTTAAAATCTGTATATTGCTTTCGATTCATTTTAATTTTTTTTTGCATTATATTTTGGTCAAATTACACAATTATTCTTTGTATTTTGTCAAACTGGTTAATTTAATCTCTATATAATAATTTATAAAAATTAAAGTTTTATATTTTTTAAAATTGATAATATTAGTTCAATTATTAATTGTGTTTAAATTTTTCTATTATTTATTTTGATACAAAATTTGATGATATGACATTGGTGACATGATACAATGATCATGCAATGAAGTTTTTGGACTATTGTGTCAAAATAAATTAAAAATTCAAGTAAGTTTTTGATTTCCTTTGTTTGATTATTTTTTATTCTCTCTTTGATTCTTTCTGTTTTCTTGATTCTCTCTCGATTATCTCTCAAACTAATAATGGAATCGAATTGATTATCTATTTCTAAAATCATCTTAAATTATAATCAAATTGAAAAATGCAAATGGATATGAAAATGGAAATTAAAAAATGGAAAATATGGTATAGTGATTAGAGATGATTTATCAAATTGATTTTACATATTGTAAATCAAGTGTATGTTTGGTTTGAATTTTTTTTTTTCAACTTATCTATCTTTTAGAAGTAGAAGTTTAGTTAAATAAGAATTCTGATAAGCTTTAAAAGTAACTTCTTTTAAAAAAACAAAATTAAAAAAAAAAAATTCAAGAAAAGCTTTAGAAATGAGTTTTCTTTTCTTTTCTTTAAAAAATAAGTATATTTTAAGAAGAATTTTATTTTGTTTTTAAAATATCCTCATCTATTAAAAATAATTTCAACATTAACTATTTTCATTTTTATATGATTTATTATTAATTATAAACTTTATATTATATAAAAATGCTTTTTATATTTTTAAAAATTTATTTTAAATAAACAAATAAATAAAATTAATTTGTTTTCATTGTGAACAAAGAAATTCATGATTTACAAAAAAATATTAAATACTCTTTATGGTAATTTTAATCAAAATTAAAGCTTATATAAGTTATTTTGTCAAATAACTTATTTACAAAAATGAATTTATAAAAGTAAATTTATCAGATTTAACTTAATTTTAAAAGTTATTATTTTTTTATAAGAGATTCACAATAATTTTTAAACTAAAAAAAGTGAGACCAAATAGACGTAAAAGCTAACATTACATCAGCATAATCATTTATCATTTTTGGATATTACGTTGTCATTATTATGTCATCAAATTTAATATCATATCATTATAGTCCAATATTATAAATGATTTGATTGACATATTATTAATTTTTATAAATGATTACATAAAGAGTAAATCAACCATTTTGACAAAATATAGAGATTAAGGATTCATTTGTTTTGACTTAAAATATTTTTCAAAAAACGTTTTCAAGACTTATGTTTGTTTGGAAGATGAAAAATTTATTCTAGATATAAAACGTTTTATGGGTCAATAGGAAAAATATCCATTGACCACATAAAATGTCTTACACTCTTGAGAGGTGTAAGATATTTTTTGGAGAACAGAAAAACTGCTCTTATACTAAATTTAGTATAATAAATTTGATGCATGTTAATATTTAATTTAAAATATTAAAAAATAAAAATATTAATATTTAACTTTAAAAAAATTTTAACTTAAAATTTTAATATTTAAATTATTCAATACTATTAAAATTTAAAAATATTTTTAATGAAATCATTCTATACAGTTAATATTTTTATTTATGAATTGAATAAATCTTTGTAATAATTATAATAAAAAAGATTTCCGTAATCATCATTTAATGAATATATATTTATAAATATAGATTTTGGATGTTATACACAATTGATAAATATTGATATTTTTATACTACTATGATGGTCTCAATTATATGTGCTAAAGGGGGGTGAATAACACAAATCAACTCTTAACAGGATGAGAAACTATTTTAAAGAACGAATGTAATAAAAATAAAGTAGACAATGGACAAGAATTTAGAGTGGTTCGATCTAAGACCTATATCCACTACCTTAATTATCCAACTAAGGATTTTTCAACTAATCCACTATGAACTGGTGAAATTCACAAGCTTTCACCAAGTTTTACAATGACTTTTACCAAGCTTAGCCAAAACCTTTACACTAATTTTTCTCGGGCTCAATTAAAACCCAAACACTTAACTTTTCAAGGTTAAGTTAGAATCTTAACGCATTCAAGCAATCTTAGCTTGAAACAACCTTTAGAGTAACTCGCTCACTCTAAAAACAGAAGTGGAGAAAGTAAAAGAGTGTACCTAGTGATCACAAAGTTGATCTAATTGGTACAAATTAAAATACAACTCTCAATTACAAAGATGAAAGTTGAGTGCAGTGAGAAAAATAGAGAGTTTTGCTAGTTTTCTTGTTCTTTTTGGACTTAGATGACTTCAATTCTCTCAAAACTTCTCTAAAAGTTGGTTTCTAACTATTGGAAGAACCTTTTATACTTGGAGAAACAAGTTTGATGGTAGTTTGGCAGTTTATGACCGTTGAAAACAATTTGGAGTTGATTCTAGCTATTAATCTGTCTTCTAGTACTCTAGTCTAAATTACAGACAGAGAGCTCTTAGTCGACTAACTTCTTTCTTGGTCGACTAAGTTGGTTTTGTCTTTTGGTTGCAGTTCTGATAGAGAGCATTTAGTTGACTAACTTATTTCTTAGTCGACTAAGTTGGTTTTGTTTCTCAATATTTTTCAGCCCGCCATTTCTCCAATTTGAATTTTAGCCAAACAATATTCTTCATTATTCAATTAAAGAACTTTCTTCTTGTTAATCAATCATATCTCCTTAATCATTATGATTTTTGATATACTTTTTTGAAGGATTGATTTATTATTTGCATTCATGTTCTTGTCCTGCACACTCAAGTAAAAATTATTAGACACAAAAGAATGAGAATGTTTTATTATAATAAAAAACTAATGGAGCTAACAATCTCCCCCTTTTTGATGATGACAAAACATTCCTTGATTAATAACACAGTATCCTTTTATCCTTTTTCAGTTTTGCAGAAAGTGAGGATTGCTCCCCCTTAATGTGTGCATATTTCTTATTCATTTCAGCAACCTTTTATTCGTGTCATATAGAAAATGACATTATATATATAGCGAGTATGTGTAAGCAGAGATATATTAATTTTCAGAGGGTAGATGTTGATAGATTATCAGTTTTCCAATTAATTTTCTTTCAATTAGCATATTGGTTCCAGATTTCATCAATACCATCAATTTGCCAGCAAAAGCTTTATGAGCATCATCCACATACATTCACAATTACATTCTATTAGCAATATCATGACAGAAACCAATTATCAGCATAATGACTCAATATCAGTATAGCACTAGATTATTGATAGTATCAGTTAAAATGCCATAACATCATTAGATATTCAATCATAATCAGTCAAATGATATAAACATGTCAATATCCAATTTTCCATACAAAAACATAAGCAACAAAATTAAATCCAAGTGTTCAGATGTCTTGCAAGGCAGAATTAGCAGGAAAACAAAAAAAAAATAACAGTTAACTTTCATAAATTGCCTCTGGTTTAGTTCTACTTTATTTCTCCCTTAGATTTTGGTACCTCTACCCTAACATTTTTTTTTTGTTTTGTTTTTCTTGTTCCTCCTCCTTAACATTTTTTTTTATTATTTTTTTCCTATATTCTACTTCTCCCCCTTTTTATCAACAACAAAGGAAAGAGGCTTTACTCTTCTGAGGAGGTAGAGGGAGTGGATTCAGTGCCATAAAAAAGATTTAGAGGAAAGGGAAAGAGTTCATGTGGGGATTTTTCTGGGGAAGGTTTGGGTGACGACTTATCAGAAACCTCTACTAGTGCTTGAAGAGAAGAAATAGTTGCTAGCTTGGTCTTTTCTGCTAATTTGGAGGACTTCCTTTGTTTGAGAATTGTTGTTTTTGTGGCCATTTGTCACGACCCAATTCCCGGGCCATGACCGGCGCAAGGACCCAATGAGCATAGCTCACTAAGCCCAAGCAAGCCTAATTTCACTTACTTTATTCCATACATGCTCGTGTGGGACATCCACACGTAATGCACCCCGTGTGCATTACAATGCCAACTAACCGTGACATATCCAGTCACACATACACACACACACCCTTTCCGGGAGTGGACACAGCCAAAGCATAATGGCATTTTTAATCACAATATACATGCACTGTTCCAGTCATGTATTTAGCAATTCACATTGCTTATACATATTTACATTCATACAGTCAAATATAAACTCTGACAATGTACATTACATGTACATATCCATCATACAAAAACCCATGACTACCAGCGGAGACATATACAATAAAGCGACAACTAGTGAATGCCAGACACCTACCAGGAGATGGACTACTGTGATCCCGCGATCTAGGAATCTACAATCTCCTGATCTGAAAACATGAATTTTTGAAAACGTGAGTATAAAACTCAGTGAGCAAACATAAGATAGGAACAAGCCATAATATCAGGAAGGGTTACAATATGATGCATACATTTGAAACACGTTCATTTTTTTTATCCAATTTATTACCAACCCTTCCCCTCATTTCAATTTAATTTATAATGAAGAAATAATCAATTTCATACAAATATACTCGGAGAAATGAACAATCACAAATGTACACAACCACATATATCTGAGCACTCGCAGGCGTTACGTATCGCCGTCCCTGCAAGCCCCTGGATAACCAATCACACTTCACCACTGTTCACGTGTAATGGTTTCCAGGAATCGTGGGAGTTACGTATCGCCGTCCCCACTTTGCTCAATTTCCAAAATTTATAGTAATAGTGGGCGTTACGTATCGCCGTCCCCACTTTACTAAATTTTCAATCTCTAGGAAATAGTGGGCGTTACGTATCGCCGTCCCCACTTTGCACACTATTTCAGGCCTGTGCAATTTCCTCTTCACACGTGCACGGTGGTAACAATTTCACAACACTTCTCAACAATGTACACAAACATCATAACAATATACATATCCAGCACAATTAAATTTCATCTCAATGAAATAATATTTCATGCCTTTATGCATAATACAAAGTTTTATGCCCTCATGCATAACATATAATTTTATGCTTTTATGCATAACTCATATTTTTATGCTTTCATGCATAACACATATTTTTATGCTTTCATGCATAACACATAATTCATCACATAAAATCATTTTAATCAAAGGCTTGTTCCCAGCACATATTTTTTTTAAAACTTTGAATAAATCATTTAATTATCCAAATCAATACAATGTGCATTTCCCCAAACAATTTTGAAATGCAAGTTCACTCACCGTCTCACAAATCCGGATGCACTCGGATTAATCGTCCTCAGTCACGATCCCTTTGCCTTTCTCGGTCTTCTCACCACCTTAACACAAAATAAAATCAAGAAATTTACTATAATGCCCCCAACTAATATAAACTAATTTAAATTACTAGCGTGTGATACGTAAGAGCAAAATCGCGTCCAATTATCGCATTAACACAGTATTGCCTAATTTCGACCGTTCAGTCGATAAATTGGCCATTAAGCCCGATTCAATTCCAAATTGATCCATTCTTTTTCTAATACCTTAATTCATCCCATACCATGTAATTGATGCCAATTTCAGCATCCTACCCTTTCCAATTCCTTATGAAAAAATTCGACCAATGCAGTGCATTAGCATTGAAAATTTTTCTACTACATTTTTCACTTTAATTTATCATTTTCCAATTTCTTTCATTTCAAATGGAACCATTTCATTTGAAATGAGACAATTCCTCATGCATTCACTACACACTAGGTTCGGCCAAGGAAGAACAACCATGGAATTCAATTTCTTCTTCCATATTTCTTCATAATCATGCTTAACTACCTCTAACTACTAACATAGTCTAAATTCAATCCAATCCAACAATCCTTCCTCATCCATACCCATTTTTCAGAATTAAACTCTTCATGATATTTCCATATTTAACCATTGAAATCAAGAACAAAAGCATTGGTAAGATAAATCACAAGCCAAAGTAAAGATTTATTACCTTTTTCAAGTGATTTCCTTTGAAAATCACACTTTTCCTTAGATTTCCACCTAGGTTTTGTGTTTTTCTCTTTTGTTCTTCTTGTTTTTCCTTCAATTCTGGTGGGTGCCGACTTTGAGAGAGAAATGAGGGTTTAAATGCTGATTTTTATGGCTTAAATAATAAAATAAACAAGGTTGCCACGTGTCACCATGTAATTGGCCCGTTTTTTGACTTTTTGACTTTTTCTCCCATTTGATCTCCACCACTTGATTCATCAAGTCAACATCTGATCCAAGGTTGACCATGGCTGAAAAAATTTATTCTGGTAGTGGAAAATTACCGAAATGCCCCCGGGATGGCAAAATTACGATTTTGCCCCTATACTCCGAAATGTCCCGGAATTTCATTATTTTCACTGTCCAACCTCAAATAACACTAATATAAATCAATATTACCCAATTGGAACAAAATCGTTTCAAAAAAATTCACGTTTAGCAGTCCGGTGGCAAAATTACCATTTTGCCCTTGTACTCCAATAACACCGAAAATCACCATTTTACACTGCTAAACATCATTTTATACTCCAAAAATCATAACTGTATGTCACATAGTTATATTTGGCCCAATGTGATCAAATCTTAATTAAAAATCTCCATAAATCAACAAATGAGAAAATGACCGTTTTGTCCCTAACCGGTCAATTTTCCCGATTAACTCCAAACTGGACCTTGAACTCTGAATCACTATTCTGACCTATTCTGTGGGTCTCAGAATTTTAAAATTCCCCTTAGAATTTTTATTAAACTAATTTGAAGCTCGATTTAACTTAATTGTACCATTAGGTACAATACCGGCTTTTCAACCAATCAGATAGGGTCTCACACCATTGTCTTTTTCCCTTTGCTAAGGGATTTAATATTTGGTTGTGGGGCTGTAGTGGGGCTGTAGTGGCCTTTTTCTTTCCTTTACTAGATTTTTCTTTTGCTATGTGTGCTGGTTCAGTAAACACTGACTTGTAAGCTTGTGCTTTGGCTACTTCCTTTTCTGCTTGCTTTTCCCTAACCATTTGGTGGAAGAATCCCATAATTGATATCTCTTCAAAGCGGGGAGAAGATGGTTGAGGTTCTGGTTGGGGTTGGGGTTCAGAGGGAAGATTCTCATCAGCTGATCCAATAACCTCATTGCCTTGATCAGATGTTTCTTTATTTTGTTCAGGTGAGGGGCCCTTAGTTGGCTGATCAATCCCTGGTTGAGAGTCTTTAGCTTGAAGAGCCGGGTTGGCAGTCTTGTAAGTCGATCCTTCACCTGTAAAACAAGGCTAGTAGCATGAAATGCAGATCCTTCAGCCTGAAAAGCTGAACCCTCAACTCCTTGCTCTGCTAGTGCAATGCTTGGTGTTACAAAGGTATCTTCAACCGCAGGTTCATAGTGCATTTTTCTTTTTCATTCATTCTATTTTCCATTTCTATTAGTCTTTCCTCTATTTTCTAAATTCTTGTCCCTTGGTCTGTGAGCTTTTTGTCAATTCTCTTGAGGAGATTGAAGATTACTTCATTTAAGAATTGAGGTGGTGTTGCCTCTAGTTGAGCTAGTATAGCAGAAACCTTGGATGTTTTAATGAAATTTTCTCCATCCAACTTGTAACCCATTTTTGGTAGACTACCTAAGTAGGTGGGCTGGTCTATACTTTTTACCATATCCAATTTATACCTTTTTGCCCAAACTCATTTTTTCTGCACTAAGGATGTGATAACATTTCCATAAGGCAGATTAATTTTCTCAAGCTTGCATGCTCCCCTCATTATTTCAATCATGAATCTGCCTAGGTTTAGAGTAACACCATTAAATGCATGTTCCATCAGCCAAAGATCCTAGAGGCTGATGTAGCTTCAGCTTCCATTTTTGCCATGCACATTTGCTGCAACAAAGTAGTGCAGAATTCTTATTTGGGGATTGGTTATCAGACTAGTATTGCTCTTTGAGGAGTATTTCTCTTTCTTCTTTATAATAATTTCCCATAGAAAGGTTGGGTCATATTTCTTAAGGAGTTCAAACTTTCGCTCCTCACATTCAATTTTCAACAAACTACCAAGATCAGTAGTAGGAACCACAAATTCTTTACCATTTAAACATATATTCAGACCGTTGTCAATGTAGTCATCAAAATCATCTAGTTCTTCCTCTCTTAATACTATACTAGCATAAAACTCTTTCACTAGGTTGGCACTATAGGATCTATTCTTAAATGTACTATACTCATTTAGTTTCAATTCATTGAAATAATCTGACAAGCTTGTTTGAGTTTCTGGATATTCATTAAAACTCTCCCAATCAATGTACTTTCCACAATTGATAGGTGCATTCTCAATTTTCTAAAACCTTTCCTTATGTAATTTATTTCTGAATTTTGAGGATAAAAAAGTACCTTTCTTGACCGATTTGCCTTTATCTTTCTTTTTCTCTGTTTTCCACTTCTTTCTTTTTCATGATTTCCCAGATTTCCCAATCATTGAAGCAGACCCAATCTTCAATTTTTTTTCTGCATTTCTACTTCTGACCTTTCTTTCAGTGACCTTTTTCCTTTCTTCTTTTCAATAATTTCTTTGCTATGAGGGGTTTTTGCCATTTCGATTTGAGGGTTTTCTAGTAGGAATTTAGAGGTTCTAAATGGTAAGGGTTTCAGTTATATGAGAGTCGGTTTCAAAGGAGAAAATATGAAGGAGATGAGTTTCAATTTCAAATGATCAATTTTCAGGGGAGAGAGAGAACAAAAAATTGTTTGTAGTTTTAATTAAAAAAAAAAATTGTCCGCCTCCCCCTTAAATATTGCCTCATTTCATTAGCTTAAAATTTTAAAATTCTTTCTAAATTTTGGTTATTCACTTAGGCAGTTTTTCTTCTTTTTTTTATTACTCGATAAACACATTCTTTTCATTATTTTATTCCTTCTTCATTTAATTGACTGAGTTTTATTATTTAATGAAACAGAATGCTTTTAGTTGACTAAGTTTTACTTTAGTCGACTAAGTGCCCTCTGTTTTCTGTGTATGGGAAAAAATTTCCTTACAATTCCTACATACTAATCATTCTTAAATTTCTTCTAATCTTACAAAATTTATCTTCATTCAGAGGTTTAGTAAAGATGTTAGCTAATTGATGCAAAGTATTCACAAATTCAATCTTGATATCACTTTTTAGTACATGGTCTCTAACAAAACGGTGCCTAATCTCAATATGCTTAGTCCTAGAATGCTACATAGGATTTTTTGAAATATTAATTGCATTTTTATTATCACAATATATTGGTGTGTTATGCATTGATAACCTATAGTCCTTCAATTGTTTTTTAATCCATAAACTTTGGACATATACATAAAATACATTTCAAGAATTGTTCGTAGATTAGTATTTGAACATTTCAATTTTCATGAGAAGATGTTTTCTATATATGTACTTGAAAATCCAATTGGATTAACAAATTCAAGCATTGATGAACAATTTCTCATATTTCTATTTTGTCATTGTAAACACATGAGAATTTATGGAATCAACATTAGTGTCATGCTTGGGAATAGATAGATTTATGTCATCAAAAAGGATTTTCCATTTTGCAGTAAGTTTTATAATTTCAAGAACATGTACTTGCACCGAATGATCATGAGAGTGTTCATAATGCAAGTTTTTAAGAGTCAAGAATCATCTTTAACAAGGAAATTCAGGGAAGAAAATATTGTAATGGAAAATAAGTAAAACAAAAAGACATTTTGAAACTCAAAACCTGTCCATTTTTGGCTTTAGAGCATTCAAGAGTCGACTACACATCCTTAAGGTCCACTTTCTATTCATTCCAGTAGCATTGTTGTATTTTGTTCTCCAATAGTCTACTCGCTATTCTAAAGAGTCAATTATACTTGATTCCTGCATATTGAAAAGCTAGAAAAAGGTGCAAAACATGCAATGTTCCAACATATAATGATCTCAAAACATGGATTTGTGTGAGAATAATTTAGAATTTCATTTCAACCATGTTTGGACATGTATGATCAAAGATTCTTCAAGATGAATATGTAAACTCAAATTTTGACTTTTATTGCTCATTGTTCACAAGTGCAAAAAAAAAAAAAAGTTAAAATGCTCATTTGAAGAATCATGCCTTTAATATGCTCAAACATAATCAATTTACATCATGATGTGTGACTATGACTTATAACATGTGCAACAAGCATTTAAACAATGTTCAAGCATAATAAGCATCAAATTTAGCATTTTCTACAATTTTTTAGCATGTGGACAAAAATGCCTTTGAGATCATTCAAGCATTCATTTGCAATAAGATCAAGTTATAATAGCATTTTTAACATAAGACACACTTGTTCAAGTTTTATATCATTGAAATCATTATAGCCTCAAGCATTACAAGAAGATTTGTTCCTTTGCTTGAAAAATGTCATCACCGCCAAATTATCACACTCAAAATCATGCTTAAGAAATCCCTTTCAATCAATTTTACCAATCATAAGAGAAATACCAATCAAAATGGGATTTAGGCAATTCATGTATCAAATCAATTTTTCTAAACCATGCTAAATCATCAAAAACAATGAATCAATTTCAATCAAAGAGAATAAAAAGATTTCGCAAAAAAAATCAATTGATAAAGATTTAATCTTTCTTTGCAAACTTTTTAACTTGAAACATTCAAGATTAAACTTGCTTTTGTGAAAAATCATGAGCTCAATGTCACTCAATTTTGTTTCATTATGCTTTAAATGATTTATGAAATATGCAATGGGCATAATGAATCAAGTATATGCATGTTAAGGGTCATTTGCAAATATCTCACAATTATGTGTCAAAAATACCCTTATAGCCATTCAAGCTTACAAGCAAGCGTGAACATCCAATAAGAACAAGTCACAAGTATTTTCATTGTGAAACAAACTTATTCAATTCATAAATCATTCTAAACTTAGAAGATGGCAACATTTATCTCATATAAGCTCATTTTGCTTTAAAAGTACCAATCAAAATAGTCAAAACTTTCAAGTTCATTATTAACCATTTTGAACTATTCAAGCAAGTTTTAGAATATAGATCAAGATTGGTTAAATGGTCGACTTATGTTAGGCACAAGGAAATCAAGGCTAATTTTTTTTTTTAACTCAATTTTCCTTGTCTTGGGCTTTTTGAATAAGTGTGAGTGTAAGTCATCAAGTAAATTCATATTTCTATCACATTATCCAACCTTGAATGTTTCAAAATTATGCTTAAAAATAATTTTTCCTCAAAAAAGAAGTATGGAAATAATTTCACAAAACATGAGGAAATTTTATAGAAATAATTTTTCATAATCAAGTAATCTCGATAAAATAATTTTCTCAAGATAATAATGATGATATATTCAAGATCAAATATAAGTATATACTTAATCTTTAGATCCATATTTTCTTGCAACTTATAGCATGTATCATATTAAATCAAGTTGCATAGTCAAGATTTGTCAATAAAGCTCAAAGAATTATGCACTTAATATTCAAACAAGAATAGACAATCAAAATTTTCAATGTAGAAAAGCAAACAATTTTAGAAACCAAGCCAATTGAAGGAAACATTCAATAAAAAAGCAACCAAGATTCTCATAAAAAATTTTTACAAAGAAATCACCCATTTTTCTTCAGTTGAGCTCTTGAGCATATGTCTTTTTGGTTTGGCTCAGCTTATAAAATAACTTTTCGGTTTTTCTTGACTGGCACTCATACTTTGATAGGTCCTTGAGGGTTAGTTGCAATATAAGATCCTTTTGAAACCCAAATCATTTTTGTTTTCTGTGTGTTTTTTCTTCTATAGTAGTTATAAGATAAATGACCAAGTTTATCACAAACATAACATCTAGGAGAAAAATCATTAGCATTTCTTCTGAAATATGTGTTCTTCCTTGATGTTTTGTTTTCCAAACATTTAAGAACTATGTTTTCATCAATTATTTTTTGCAAAGCTTCAAATTTGTTGTACAAATCTAATTTTAAAACTTCAAAATCTGTTTTTGAAAGTTCTAATTCAATGTGCAGAAATTTTCTTTGTTCAAAAACAGAATTGAACTCATGTCTTATCTTTTCTAAATCATTTTCAAGAGATGCAGTTTTTTTTTTCAAAGTTTTATATTTTGATGCAAGTTTTTCAAACTCATTATAGAGACATTCATATTCATCTTGAAGTTCATCAATTGAAATATTACAAGGAGCAGAAGATACTTCAAATTCATCATCTATAAACATCAAACACAAGTCTGCTCTTTCTTCTACTTTCTCATTTAATAAATTCTCAAATTTTATTTTCACATCAAAATTTTTTTTTCTAAAATATCAATTTTCTCTTGATAAGCTTTAAAATCCTTTTCCAAATTTTCATTTTCTTTTTCCAAGTCAATTTCTGTTTTCATCAAAAATTCATTTTCAACATCGAGTGTGGAAATGATTTTCTTGTTCTTCATATTCATTTTCTCAAACTTAAATGCTAAATCCTCAAAAGCATCATGTAATTCATCAAATGCACATGAATTAAGTTCACATGATGAAAAAGTTACCTTTATCTCTTCAAGAGCCATGAAGCATAATTTAATTTGATTTGAGTACTTATCTTTACTTGATTCCTTGTCTGCATTTGTCATGTTGCTTGTTGAGCATTGATTCTAGCAAGAGTTGTCTCCATATAACTCTTCTAATTTTTGTCAAATTTCCTTGGCACTTTTGCATATGAAAACTTTATCATATTCTCTATAATCAAGTGCACAAATAAGAGTATGCATGGCCTTATAATTAATTTGTACTCTCCTAATTTTAGCTTCAGTCTATTTAGACCTTGGCTTAGGAATCATCTTATTGGTCATTACGTTTAAAGTTGAAGGAATGAATGGTCCATCAGTAATGACGTCCCACATCTTGTAATCTATTGTCCTAATATAGATTGACATTCTAATATTCCAATAGGGGTAGTTAGAGCCATCAAACGGAAATGGTCTGTTTGTAGATTATCCTTCAGCAACTATTGATTTTTGAAGAGTTATGGATTTTCCCAAAGGATGTTAGACCTTAAAAACAAAGAACTAGCTCTGATACCACTTAATGGCTCCAATTATATGTGCTAGAGGGGGGTGAATAGCACAAATCGGCTCTTAAAAGGATGAATAACTAATTTAAAGAACAAAAGTAATAAAAACAAAGTAGACAATGGACAAGAATTTATAGTGGTTCGGTCCAAGACCTACGTCTACTACCTTGATTATCCAACCAAGGATTTTTTAACTAATTTACTATGAATCGGTGAAATTCACAAGTTTTCACCAAGCTTTACAATGGCTTTCACTAAGCTTTACAATGGCTTTTACCAAGCTTAGCCAAAACCTTTACAATAGTTTTTCTTAGACTCAACTAAAACCCAAACACTTAACTTTTCTAAGCTAAGTTAGAACCTTAACACATTCAAGCAATCCTAACTTGAAACAACCTTTAGAGTGACTCGTTCACTCTAAAAACAGAAATGGAGAAAGTAAAATGGTGTACCTAGTGATCACAAAGTTGATCTAATGGGTACAAATTAAAGTGCAGCTTTCAATTACAAAGATGAGAGTTGAGTGCAATGAAAAAACAGAGAGTTTTGCTAGTTTTCTTGCTTTTTTTGGACTTAGATGACTTCAATTCTCTCAAAACTTCTCTAAAAGTTGGTTTCTAACCATTGGAAAAACCTTTTATACTTGAAGAAACAAGTTTGGTGGCAGTTGGGCAGTTTTTAATTATCGTTAAAAACAGTTTGGAGTTGATTCTAGCCATTAATCTATGTTCTAGTGCTCTGGTTCAAATTGCAGACAGAGAACTCTTAGTCGACTAACTTCTTTCTTGGTCGACTAAGTTGGTTCTGTTTTGTGGTCGCAAATTCTGACAGAAAGCATTTAGTCGACTAACTTATTTCTTGATCGACTAAGTTGGTTTTGTTTCTCAATACTCTTCAGCCAGATCGCTATTTCTCCAATTTGAATTTTAGCTAACCAATATTCTTCATTATTCAACTAAAGAGCTTTCTTTTTGTTAATCAATCATATCTCCTTAATCATGATGATTTTTTATATACTCTTTTGAAGGATTGATTTATTATTTGCATTCATGTTCTTGTCTTGCACGCTCAAGTAAAATATATTAGACACAAATGAATGAGAATATTTTATGATCATGAAAAACTAATGGAGCTAACATGTTAAAGGAATAAAAAATGATGAGATGGAAATTTTTTAAAAAATTAGAGCTTACTTTCATTATAATACGTGGTTAAATTAGACTTGGTAATTTTATTTTTTGTGTTTTAATCGTATCAAATTAAACATGAAACACGATAAGATTAAATATGAATACGATACGAATAATAATTTGTGTTTGCATCTAAAACACGTACACGAATACGTTTAATAACTGTGTAACATGACACGACATGATTAACACATTTATTAAATATGTCAATATACGACATGACGTGATACGACTAATAATACAATTAAATAAAAATATTTACAATTAAATATAATTTTATTATTTAAATTTAAAATCAATAATTATAAAAATAATTATAATAAAATAAAATAACAATAATATCAAATCTACTAAAATTTAACATAAATAACATACATTATCAATTTATTATATTCATACTAATAAAATCCGCATTACATCTAACCTTATAACAAAGCAAAAGTCCAAAATTAGGGCTCCGGATAATTGCATTATTATCCTTATGAAATTCAAAATTTTTTTTAAAATAATTGTTTAAAATTATTTAAGTAGGGTTAAAATAGTATTTGATTATTAATTTTTAACAGGTTGATAAATGTGTCATGTATACACGTTTGAACATGATAATACGATTAATAGATTAATTAAATGTATTTAAATGTATTATCCATGTCCGACACATTCAAGACACGAAAATTTTTATATCTTAAATGTGTCAGACTTGATTAGATACGAAACATATTAAGATTAAACCCAAACTTGTTTAACCTTGTATCTTCTCGTTTTGTGTTAACATATCGTGTCTAAAATTACCAAATCTAGGTTAAATGCTTTGAAAAATATCATTATTAATTTTTCTTATTTTCATTTGAGACGTTTTGAAAAATAGTCTACAAAAATAAGATATTTTTAAAAATAGCCATGTTTATAATTTTAACTGTTTTTAGTCAAATTGGACAAAATTACTTTTAATGATACCTTTTCATATTCAAATGCATATGATGTTACAAGCCATGCACCTGATGTTATAAGCCATGTTGAAAAAATATTGTAACATGCCATTTATAAAAATATGTTACACGCCATGTATAAAAACATGTTACACACCATGGTTAAGAAAGGTTTTACATGTCGTGTTGAAAAAAATATATTTTTGTTACATACCATATACAAATACATGTTACAAGTTATGTTGAAAAAAAATATTATTGTTACACATCATGTTAAAAAAATATTATTATTACACGCCATATTCAAAAACTTTTTATTATATTTTAATACTTAAAATGTTGTTACTTACGAATCAAAATTTCAAATTCTTCAACTCTCTTCATTTCTTTTTATTTTTTTGATGATTTGACATCGATTAAAGTGTTTTTAACATGTTTCATAAATAAAAACATAATTTTCTTTATCTAAAACACATGTTTTGACTAAAAAATTGAAAATATTCCCTTTAAAACTTTAGGTTTATAAATTTCATATTCTTGAATTTATTGGTGTCTGTGCTCTAAATTGTTCTAATTAAAAGCAATTTCAAACATCTATGATTATTTCTGCCATTTTTGTTTCTTCCAAAACACGTAAAAATCAATTTCATTAAATAGCCACTCACTCCCAGCACATCAAAACCATCACTTGGCGTTCTGGAAGCGCAAGAGAGAGAAATTAGGAGCACAACAGACGGATGCTGAAGAGAAAAATTGATAAAATTAGAGAGAGTTAGATGGTGAGAGAGAGAGAAATCAGAAGTGTAGATGGATATGGGAAAATTGTAATAAATGGCTTAATTTATTTCAAATGGTTTCAAAGGTATTTTTATTAAACTATAGCTAAATATGATTAAAAACAGTTAATTTTTTTTTTGAGTGCTATATTTGAAATCAAGTTATCAAGATGGCCATTTCTTACAATTTTCTTTTTTCGTTTCTATTCTTAATTTTAATATGAAAATCAAATGTCATCATTATTTTGTAATCAACTCCTATTTATCATTTTAACACCTAAATAACTCCACTAATGATAGTGGAAAATATTTTACATAAGATGATCCAAATAATAGAAAATTTTTTTGACAATTTATCCAAACAATAAAAAATATTAAATTTTCTTATAAAATAATTTACATAAAAATTTTTTTCTCTCAACAAGTTATTTTTCGGTTATCAAATGGACACTAACTGCATATATTTTTTATGAAGAGATTATGGCTTCTTTCCATTTGATAGCCTTTTCATTAACTTTTTGTCCAATGTGTTTATATTTTTTTGGTACGTTACAAAGGGGATTCCAATGTGTTTGTGTTGCATTTGTGGCACCTTCATGAGCAATTGTTTCAACTCAACTAAAAGCCGCAAAGGACAGGAGACAAACTGCACTGAATCATATTATTATAAAAATAAATTTAAAATTAAATATTTATAATTTTTTTAAAAAAATTACTTAAAAGATAAATACAATTTTCTCTTTTTTCTCTCTCCAACTCTCTCTCAATCACTCTTTTTCCCTTTCCTTTTGTTTTTAACTTTCTTCAACATTTTTTTCTCTTCTTTTCTTCCATTAAGAACAAGTTTGACAAAATTGTACAATTTCAAAAACCAATAAGATAATGAAATATTCAAAATAACTCTTATTTATTGATTTTAATAATATATTTTTCAAGTAATTTTTATATTCGAATCCACGAGTAAAAGTTAAAATGTTTCTATTATTAAACACGATAATATAGTTACAAAGTTTTTGCGTATCTTACAGAGGAGTTTGCCTCGAGTGTGGGCAAAACCGAAAGTTCACCTCTTTTATATGATATATGCCCTGGCAAACCATGTGTAAATTGGCTGATCAGTTTGATCCTTGGCTGAGTTGTTTGATATGCCCAAAAAACAATTGACAAAATGCTAACAAATGTCTTAGGAACAACCGTTATAATTCTAGTTTTTTACTTTTTATCACTGAAAATTACAAATATTGGCATCCAACCTTTACACAATCTGTGATGTTGAAATGCATTTCTGACTGTACGTTTCCATGTTAAATGCAATATTCGATTATCTTCAATGTATTTGTTGAAAATATTTTGTTAAGGTTTAACCCTAATAAATATTCCTAGAACATCTAACAGTTGCGAAGAAATGCTTTGCACAAAATTTTGAAAGAAAGTCAGGATTAAAACAGATTTCATTTCGGGATAAACAGAGTAAAGGTGATAATTTTAATGGGGTTGGTCGACAGAAATAAAAAAAAAATCAAAGAGGAAAATAATAATTGAGAGAGAAAAAAAATTGTATTTTTATTTTAAAAATTTTAAATTTATTTTTAAAGTAAAATATCTAATTTTTTTAAGTTTTAACTGAAATTTCACGTGAGTCTATTAAATTTCATAATGGATATTTCACTCAAAAAAAATTTTTCTACTGGATAAATATGTCTAACTGTTAGTCAATTATTAGTATTTTGGTTAATTTGATGATGTGATAATATTGAAAACACAACTATACATTTTATTAATTTTAAATATTACTATTATATATATTATATTTTTTATTTTTTTTACAAAAAAAAAAATTTCAAGCTAGGGGAGGGGACCACCGATTGGGAGGGTGCTCCCCTCCATTGGGGAGCAACTGCCATGAGGTGGTCAATTGGAGAACGGGAGGGAGCGTACTGGTTGATCACATTGTTTGAAAAAAAAATGAAAAAATGGTACTTTAATAATTTCATATTTTTTATTAACAAGTGTTTATAGTTTTAGGTTTCATTATTTATTTTAAAAACTAATGAATCTCTATAAAATTTAAAATAAAATTTAAACAATTTAAGCATTTTATCTTTATTTTTATAATAAGATGACATCATTTAATGACATTACAATATATAAAACTGAAAGCATACTATATTGGCATACTATATTCTACGCCTAAATTGTACCTATTAATGATGTAGCAGGGTCCTTTTCTTTTGGTGGAAGCTTTTTCCAATCCTTTGCTTCCGGGCCAGCTCTGCAATATACCCTCCCTGGCTGGCAAGTTTCATTGCTTTAGGGGTTGGATAAAATGATAAATCCTTATAAAGCTTCTTTTATTTCTATTCAAACTCTCTAACTCATATCATCAACAACTTTGCAGAGCAAGAAGATCAAGATGGGCCAAAACGCATCAGCTGGTATTCTCTTTCCCTCCCTCGTACTCTCTTCAATTTTCTGCATCGACTATTCATTTTGTATATACACAATTGCATACAAGTTAGCGGCACCTTCATAAATGCATTACATGTTTCTTTATTACATATTTGATACACAGATACTAACGTATTTATATAAAAATGTTGATTGTTGCAGTGAGTACATAATGAAAAACGAAGAGAGATATTACATATATATTTTTATTTATTGAATATTTGATTCAATAATAAATGTTTTTTTATTTAAACGATTATTTAGTTTATCTCATATCGAATTTGAGTTTTCAAATTCTTAAAATTATTTTTCTAATGAATTTGGTTTCTATTTATCTTTTTTAATGGTTTCATTTCACTACATTTGTTTTGAAAATCATACTTATAAATGATAATTAAAAATATATTGAAAAGTAAACGTGAAAGATAGACAAACCCGATTTTTTATCCTCAGCATTTTGGTCAAATTGGTTATTTTAAAGCTTTATGAATTATGATAATAAGAGTACAAAGTCCCTTATTTTGTATTCATTACCGATGCAGGAAAGAAGAAGGGTAAAGAAATTGATTCCGTGATAGAGAAATGCTACGAAACTTATTTTAAAGACAAGAAAGATTGGACTTCAGCTAAGTTCTACCGAGCAGTATGCGAAACTGTCGAGTATTTCATCTTGCTTTTAGCTCTTTCCATCATAGATCTTTACCTGAATTCATTCAAGGATAAGATTAATTTATTTGATTAAATGTGTTTACTCCCTTGTTGACAGAGAAATCAACAAAAAGCTTGGAAGCACGCAGTTGAGTGTGCCAAAGACTACGACGCTGGAGCTAGCCTATGGGGTACAGCCATTGAGTTCCCTCCAGTCAGCCACACCCCTATATCCCCTTTCTAGCTGATCTAAGAAATCCAGAAGCAGTTTCTTATAATTAGAAAATATCACCAATAAGTCCAACGCATGTGACAAATTAAACTTTGGGTGTTGAATCAAATGCCTTCAAGTCCATTAAGCCATAACCCATATAAGTAAAATAGTAGTATATTATTGACAGTGGTTCATTTAAAATTGTTGCAGAGATACAAGGAAGCAGCAGAAGGAGAATTGTCAAAAGAAGAGTTCCAAGGGATTCTCCAGGAAGTGCTAATTGAGACTGGATTTACAGGAATTGGAGCCAAGGACATACTCTTCTACCTATTCGGGATTCCGGTTACAGGCTTAATGATCAAGAAACGTGCAGCCCGCAAAATCCCTGACGATTTATTCATCCCTGCTATCACCTCTGCCACTGTTTTCCTCCTTGCAAAACTAAAAAAAATTTGAGGGTCATTGGCTCATTCCCTGCTAGTTGCTATGTCTATCCTCAATCATGTTTAATTTGGTGATGCAATGGTGGTTGTTGTGGAGGATATCTTCGAGGTTCCTAATTAATTACTGAATATCCAAGCAATATCCAACAGTGCCTCAGAATAAGTAGAGACTAATTCGGAATACCATTCCTCCAAAATTTGTCTTGGTGTCTATGGTAAAGGAAAAAGCATCATCATACTAATGATGGGATTAGCATTCATCGCGCACGTAGCTCCAATAACCTCGAAATAAAAACGAATTTATTCGGTTTTCATTGTTATTATTTATTTATTTATTGCATTTTATAAACAAAAAGCTACCTTAATTTGATTTTAAAAACAAATAAAGGGGAAGGGGAACTCAAATCTCAAATCTCAACTATTTCACAACTGGATGTTTCCCCCTGCTTTTTGCATTGAAAAATGATTGAAAACAGTCAAATGTGTGTTATTTTTCCGATGCTCGTCAATTGCATAAATATTTGTATTGGGAGGCAAAGAAAAATCCCAGGAATATATATTTCTTTTTCATATTGTAACTCCGAGAATAGTAAACTTGCATCTAAGTTTCGTTTGTCCCTCCAAATGTCAGGGCTTTTAGAGGTTGTAGGAGATGAACAAGTCGCCCTTTGAATCACCAACAGAAACAATGTAGGAGAGAATTGTGCTCTCCTCTCTAACCTTCTTTAGGCAAGAAAACTCATAGCTAAAATGTTGTCAACTTTTCAAGATTAATGCGGGGATTTTAACATGTAATATCTTATTTTAAACATAGGCATCACTTCATTTGTCACAAATCCCATGCATGCTGATTGTACGGTCTGCCTGCGACTCTCAGTGACCTGACCACAAAATTTTCAAAAGAAAAAAAAATTGAATTTGACACAGCTTTGAATCTTATTTTGTTGGGGTTGAGAAGAAAATAAAAGTCTTTGGTTCAATCGCTCTTTTCGCTTTCCTTCATTGAAACAAGAGAGACAAGAGGCAAACATATTGTAAGATTCATACAATTTGTTCGTTACGTGGTTCCTGCATCTTCACCCACATTGCAGTGCCATTTCAATTCCAATCAACCATAAACAGATCCTAAGCTCACTGAAATCGTAGCATGTTAACGTGTAAAAGAAGTTGCACACAATGAACAAAGAGCAAAGTAGTGTTCTAAGGGCATGGGAGGCCACCGTACGCAAAACACAAGCGGCCAAAAAGCGTGCAAATAGCATTTTCGGGACAATATCTATGGCAAATGCAGCAGAGGATGATCCTGAAGATGATAATGATAAAAGTGTAAGCATCTCTGGGGATGCACACTTTGCAGAGAAAATTCTACCAAACGGGGATTACTATGCCGGGCACTGGTATGACAATTTTCCTAATGGACAAGGAAAGTATTTATGGACCGACGGGTGCATGTACATAGGAGAGTGGAATAGAGGCAAAACTATGGGGAGAGGAAGGTTTAGTTGGCCCTCCGGTGCTACTTACGAGGGGGAGTTCAAAAGCGGATATATGGATGGGACTGGTATATATACCGGATCAAATGGGGACACTTATAAGGGACAATGGGTGATGAACTTGAAACATGGTCATGGCTTAAAGAACTATTCCAACGGAGATTGGTATGATGGGGAATGGCGCCGTGGCTTGCAAGAAGGGCATGGGAAATATCAATGGAAGAATGAGGACCATTATGTAGGAGAGTGGAAGAATGGTGTGATTTGTGGCAAGGGAACTTTTGTATGGAGCAATGGGAATAAGTATGATGGCTATTGGGAAGATGGTATGCCCAAGGGAAATGGAACTTATCAATGGCCCGATGGAAGTTTCTATGTTGGGAACTGGAGTAAGGACCCAGATGAACAAAATGGGACTTATTACCCTTCAGAGTCCTCCCTGGCTGCCAATCTTGAATGGGATCCTAAAAATGTGTTTAATGAGCTGGCTGACTGCAAGATTTGCCCGGGTGAAAGGGTTTCCATCCTTCCGTCACAAAAGAAACTGGCAATCTGGTATTCAACCAAGGGTGGGGACAAACCAAGGAGAATGTCAGTTGATGGGAGGGTAAGCGTAGGCATAGAGAGGCCATTTGATAAAATGAACATGTGGGAGACTGATGGCGATGGTAATGATTTAGGAGAAGTGAGGAGAGATTTGGATTGTGAGCTGTTGGGTGTACATCATGATGACACAAACCCAAAGTTCAACCTGGGATTGCCATTGAAAGTTCCAAAACCAGGAAAAAGACAAGGAGAAACGATATCCAAAGGCCACAAGAACTATGAACTTATGCTCAATCTGCAATTGGGAATCAGGTGGCATTCTCTATATTCATTGTTATAATAACATATGGTGCTCTTCTTTTGACTCGTGTTTTTCTCGTCTTGAACCATATACATATAGATGTTTAAATTATTTTCTACGAACATCGTTTTCCAATTTGTAGGGAAATATTATTGATACTCAAATAAAGAAACAAGTATTATATTATTATCGCATTTTGTTTTCCTTGGCTCTACTTAGTTGCTAATATAGAAGGATAAGGGCCAAAAAGAGCAGCTTAAAGTTTTGGAATATAAAAGAAAATGATTTTCCTTTTCCAATCTAAGGGGAAAACGCACAAAATTTGGGTCTATATTTCCGCACAATTGCTATTGAGTTTTCAGGCCAATTGCCTGCACCATGGGAATCCAAATACAGAGGACAAATTGAGATCAATTTCAAACAGAAAAATGTTTACTAGTTATTATGATCAACACCCTGTTTCTTAAGAGGTAAATATCAAAAGATTAAATTCAAAATTTTTTTAATGTTTGTATTGAAGACACTATTAAGCACATAGGTGAACAAGAACTTGCTACTTTTAGGAGCTTCATAAACCAAATCTGAAGAATTTCATCTTTCCTTCCTTATACTTATTCTGCATGAAATGACATTTTACATCATTCCCTATTTTTTTTTCTTTTTCAACATTTTATCAAATTCTCAAACTTGGATCCTGTGATAATTATCTGCTGTATGTGATGTGGAGTTTGTCACATTATCAACATTTGGAGTGATTACACAGGCATTCTGTAGGAAGACCTGCGCCAGCCACATCCCTTGATCTTAAGGCTTCAGCTTTTGACCCAAAGGAGAAAATTTGGACTAGATTTCCTCCAGAAGGCAGCAAATACACTCCACCACATCAATCTAGTGAATTTAAATGGAAGGATTATTGTCCAGTCGTTTTCAGGTAAGGCGATATTGTACATAAATTACAATCCAATCATATTCTTTTTAGTGCAGTCAAATGTTATAATTTGTTAGTATATCATCACACATGCATTTGAACCTGAGCATGGATTGCCAAGGCAACAAAGCTCTATATGAAGCTTCTGCACATGTTTAGTGGCTAACAACTCTGAAAAAGATTACTACATGGGGCTAACCAGAGAGAGATGTTGTGAAGCATCTTGTTCCCCTTGATGACAACAATTAGTCCAGATGTTTAAATTCTCATTTAAGAACATGCAAAGTAACTCCACATCATCATTTGTCTAAAGGACTTTGAGGAAGTTGTTCAAGGTAGATCCTGCAGATTACATGATATCAATTTGTGGGAACGATGCACTTAGGGAACTATCATCCCCTGGTAAAAGTGGTAGCTTCTTTTACTTGACCGATGATGACCGATACATGATAAAGACAATGAAGAAGTCAGAAGTGAAAGTGAGTTCTGTATAGACATACTTATTATAGTTTGGAAGCAATGCTGATTGTTGCAAGTCCAGGTTAATAACTGCTTTAACTGTGTGCTATAGGTACTTTTAAGGATGCTTTCTGCCTATTACAACCACGTTCGATCCTTTGAGAACACTTTGGTGATAAAATATTACGGTTTGCACTGCGTGAAGTTGACTGGGCCAACTCAGAAAAAGGTAAGTGAATGACATTGTTAAACAAACCAACTATTTCAGTCAGAAATTTGTGGCAATGCTCATTTAAAGGAAGCTTCATCAGTTGAGGTTTTTAGTGCTTGCAAACTGTGGTAAGAAAACCATTTTTATTAATTATAACAGTCTTGGGGTTGACAATCCAGGTACGGTTCGTTATTATGGGGAACCTTTTACGCTCCGAGAATACAATTCATAGACGCTTTGACTTGAAAGGATCTTCTCTAGGGCGCATAACAGAGAAGCCTGAGTCTGAGATCGATGACACCACAATACTTAAGGACCTTGATCTCAATTTCATATTCAAACTGCAGAAAGCTTGGTTTCAAGAGTTTTGTAGGTGAAATTCAGTTTCTTTCTTTCTGGCTTTCTAGATGTTTATTCCACTGCCTTGACATTGAAGTAACTAAACATGTTTGGTACCTATATATTGCAGCACCTTTTATTTTTCTAATTTTGCTTCAAAATTCTTTCAACCATGGATTAAAAACCAAACGTGCTTTCTAATTCTGCTTTCCATCTTCCTTCATCAACTGCATTAAGTATTTATACGTGCTTCCCCTGACAGGCAAATAGATAGGGATTGTGAGTTTCTTGAACAGGAGAGAACTATGGACTATAGTCTTCTGGTGGGTCTTCACTTTAGAGAAATATCAACTCATGGAGAGCTAATCCCTTGTGGAAGGCGAACTCCATCCGGTTATCTTTCATCTTTTTCTTAACTTTTAAATCTTGTCAAAAGTCCTTTCTTAAGATTAATTGAGTGCATACGTGTCTCCTCCAAACTCTTTATTTTCGTTAACAAGTTTTGTTTACTCTATTGCAGGCAATTCTGAGAACGAATCAGCTCCTCGTCTTTCTAGAACAGATGTGGATCAACTTCTTCTAGACCCTAAGAGGTGAAATATCTCCATACACAAATCTTGGTATCATCTTTCAATCTAAGTATTTAAGTAAGCCCGTGCGTCAAAACTTGTCTCAACCCTAAACTACAAAATTATTCTGAACAATTAAGCATAACAATTAATTCCACAATGGAGCCAAGAGACAATGACTTTGCATCTTGATATTAAGAGGCAAATGAACATTGCAGGTGGGCTAGCATCAAGTTGGGTGCTAATATGCCAGCACGTGTCGAAAGAACTATAAGAAAACCAGAGAGTGAACTACTGCTGGTGGGAGAACAGACGGGGGAGTGTTACGAAGTGGTAATGTTCTTTGGCATCATTGACATACTTCAAGATTATGACATTACCAAGAAGCTGGAGCATGCATATAAGTCCATCCATTATGACCCTACGTCAATATCAGCTGTGGATCCAAAGCAGTACTCTAAGCGATTCCGTGATTTCATATTTAGAGTTTTTGCTGAAGAGATTTAGATGTTTCAGCTCTCAGAAGGGGCATGGGCATGACATAGTCTTCCATATGGTGACTTATGTTCTAAGCTATGCGCCAATTACATTTGATTGGATTTTGTTTTCAGGAATATCATGTAAGTATTTCAGTGAAGAGTGATGTAAAATATGTTGTAGCAGGAAGAGTACTTCAACCAAATTCAAGTACAAAACTGTGTTACTATGTACTATGTCTTTTACCAACTCATTCTTATGTCTCTGGATATAGAGAATATTTCCATGGATTTCTTCCAATTGTGTTGGATTTAATTATAGGAATTGGATCAAAGTTTTGAAGTTTTCAAGATGTTAAGTGATCAGAATGAATTGGACTAATGTAGTACCATGCTTTTGTCTGTGTATGCTTTATATTATTAGTATAAAATCCTTGTATTTGATGCATATTATAATTAAAAATAAAAAAAATCTTTGGCTTTTCTTTATTCTAATATACATAAATATATAATTTACTTTTCTAAATTTTTTTTCTCCATTTTTTTCTGTTCTTAACAATATTATTTTTTGCTCAATCAAGTCAAATTCATTTCATTGATTAATAGAGCGGGGTGCAAACTTGGCAAAGGCCAAGAATGATCAGAACTATGATCATCACACCGTAAACCGTTTAAAATACACCAACAACATAGAAAAAACCACCAATGGCAAGCAGAAATTAACGAACACCTATTCTACTGCCAGGGGCATAATATGCCACAATGCATCTCGGCTACTTGGAAGTTGGAAAAATCGTACTTGAAAATTATATCTATTGGAAATAAAAAAATAAAAGAGGAATTACATTTATTGGAAAAAATCAAAAGTTATGTCTATTTGAAATAGATAAGTGTGACTGTTTGAAAGAGATATAAATTGTGTCGTTGGGAATAGGCATTTAAGCCTATGAAAAGGACCATTCTTTCGATAACATAATGTACATCAAAAAACAATAATATCTTTCTTTCCTTTCTCAAACATTCTTCAAGTTTTCTTCTACATTATTTTCTTGTAGAAATCTTGTAGAAAAAATATTATAGAACTTTGATTATCTTATTATACTTCAGTGAGTGCTTAGTGGATTGATTTTGTCAGTGCAAAACACCATCAATTACTAGACTTCATTGTATGTTCAAGGTTTATACGTCAATGACTCTTTGCACACTACAAGTGGGGACGAATAAAACCTTAAAGACAATAGCATTAATACAAACTTTGAAGCCAAATTCTAAATTTTCCGATTTGGTGTTCTAACAACCTGTATACACACAACAATGGACAGAACCAAAGCACAAGCAATTGTCCAACCATGCTCATGAATCCTCTTAGTAGCATATTTAAATGTTTAAGAAAATGTAGAAGTCAACAACATGAGATATCACAACTAAAACACCACTACAAGTTCCACCAAGCATAAAACACCTCTTTTTTATTAGCTCCAAATTTAGCTAAAAAATCCGCTATGGAATTAGCTTCTTGGAATATGTGATTGAAGGACACATCCCCAATAACATAACAAAAGCCATCTAGTTCATTAAAGAACTTCCACATATGCCATGGCCTAGTGTGAACCTCCTTTACGTAAGTCACTATAGTTTTTGAATTTGATTCAACAAGTTTATAAGATCCTGCCCAACTAGTAGAGGAAAGAAGCTTAATTGCACATAATATAGCCATCAACTCACAAAGTTGGAGTCATGCACTCTTAGTGGGTCATAGAACATGCTTTTAACATGTCTTTCAAAATCTTGGAGGATTCCTGCACAACCTACTAGATTGGGTTTGCCTCACACTGACCCATCCACATTGAACTTAAGTTCCAAACGTCCCACTGGAAACCATGTTGTACTTACTCTAGGTAGTACAAGTGAAGCAGGTGAAATGACTTTCCAATGCTCTGCCCACCAACTATTCTCCTTTACGCATTCTTCCCCTTCGATTGCCTTTACCTATAGCATTGCTCTCATTTTAATGAGAAACATATTTTCATCACCATCCCATTTATTCCCATTAAATATTGAATCATTCCGAGCAAGCCATAGTGGCCAAAAAGATGCACCATAAATAATTATCCATTTAAAAGTTGAGTCACCTCAACACCAACTATCCACCCATGAAAGAATGAAGGCTTCAATTAATAGTGCTATCACACAAGTCACATCCCACAATCCAAGAACACTATACCATACTTTCCAACTTTGTGGGCATAATATCAGCATAGGATCACAAGTTTCAATTTCTTCCTTACACCATGAACACAATATTGTGGTCTCCATAAATGGAACTTTTCTCATTCTTAGGAAGCACTTGGTGAGGATTTGGCCAAGTATAGCTAGCCATAGGAAGCCTTGCACTTTGGGAGGGATTGCAAATTTTCATATTGATTTAAACCACACCATCTGATCATCTGGTGTATTCATATGTTCCAAGGCCACAGACAACTTTTTAACAGAAAAGTCACCTCTAGCATCATTAACCAAAATCAATATGTTTGACTTACCATCCATAAGTGACACCTTACCAAGAAAGTCAAGGATTTCCTGATATTGATGATTCTCCCAATCATAAAGCCTTTGTCTAAAAGGTATATTCGACCCCATATCATGAAATTTATCACATGCCAAGCTTTCTTTATCTAAGACTAGTGGGAAAGCCTTAGATAAGAAACATTGAAACCCAACCAAAAGAATACTTATGTGCTGTTTCCAATCATTAATCAACATCCATTAAAGCCTATTAACTTGTCCACTCCTTCTTTGGTTGAGAGTTACACTATTTGACTCTATACTAAAGACATCTTTATTATGTGTGTGGTTGATGGAACCCATTTAAATCTATCTTCACCATATTTTTCCACAAGTAGTCTTCTCCATAGTGTATACTCCTCTGAATGGTATCTCACCACCATTTACTAAACTAAGCCATATTCTTTTGTAAAGATTGGATATACCTAAACCACATTTAACCTTAGGCTTGCAAACAACTTACGAACTTACTTTAGCAATTTTTCGCTTCTCTAATGTGCCTCCCTATAGGATATCCTTTCTCATTTGTTCAAGCTTGTAATTCAGAAGCCTAAAAGATGGATAAATAATAAATAGGTAGTGAGTTCAATACTAAATTAATCAAATCAATCCTACCCCCAAAAGAGAGATATTTCCATTGCCATGTTGCCAACTTGCTCCTAAAGTTAGAACCACCAAATCCCAATTCATTGCACTTCTAGGATTTGCCCCAATGGAACACCTAGATAAATAAAAAGTAAGGACCTAACTAGACATCGTAATATCTCGTCCATAGCCTCATAGATATGAGATGACGTGCCAATTGGATATAAAAAGGACGTAGAAAAATTAATACATAACCTATAAGCTAGTTGAAAACATTTGATCAATCTACATATACTTAAAGCCTTATGCTCACCTTCTTTTACAAATAAGATAGGACCATCAACAATTAAAGAATGGAGATACACATACTTGACTTTGTCACTTGAATACCTTTAAAAAGGTTGAGGTCTTCTACGTGAGCTATGATAAGATTGAATGCCTCGACCACCATAAGAAATGAAAAGAGATATAGTGGATCTCTTTATCTCAATCCCCCCTAATAGAAAACTCTTGTGTTGGTGAACCATTTACCAACACTTCCATTCTAACTATGGAAATACACTAAAAAATCCATTGTCTCTATTTCTTACCAAATCCTATGTCCTCTATTACTAATAAAAAGAAGCCCTAATCAATATAATCATAAGGTTTCTCGAAATTAAACTTCAAAATAAGGGTGGTATGTCTAGATCCAGTGTTGTTCAATGCTTTCAATGCAAATGGTATGGACATATTTAAAGGGACTATCCTACCAAAAGGGTGAGAGTAATAAGAATGAAAAAAGGTGAATGTGTTTTTGTTACTGACGATGATTATGTTGTTCTTGCAATTTTAGATGATATGGATGCAAATCCTAGTGATGGTTGGTATCTAGATTTTGCTTGTGTCACTTAGGTATGCTCTCAAGAGGACTATTTTGATTTATTTCAAGAAAAGGTGGTCGAGAATTGGACTTTGGGTGATAAGTCAACTATGAAGATCATGGATTTTGGAGTTATGAGAATCAAAATGTTTGATGGGGTTGTGCACTCTTTTGGTGGTGTGGTCTATGTCCCAAAAATATGTAAAAATTTAATATCATTAAGCCAATTAAACACCAAAAGGTATGGATTTTTTACCTATGGTGGAATGGTCCAAGTCACACAAGGTGATATGGTCTTAATGAGGGGGGATTTGTATAACTGTTTATAGCACCTAAAATATGAGGCCTCGAAGAGATGGAAACAGTGCACAAGAGATGGTTGCTACCCAAGTGAGATTTCATTTATCGATGAGGTGATGAAAGGTTCCTATAGTGTAAACCATTATGAAAGGATGAAAAATCTTGCCAGTGTTAGTGAATTTGAGTAATTGTTAAGGTCCTTCTCCCAAGTCACATTGGTCGTTTGTGGAATTGAGTGTTGGACCATGCTTGATTCATTATGTTTAGTTGAGGTAATTTTGAAAATCAATGATTTGGAAAGTGTTGTGCTTGGAAAGTTGTTAGAGTTATTGAAAGTAGGTGGAGTTGAAGAGTTACAATTGGGTGCAATTGGTGGAAAAAGTTTAAGAATTCAAGTTAAAGTGTGAGACCCTGTCAAGCTCGTTAAAAGACGGTATTGTACCAAGTGGTACAACCAAGTTAAATCGAGCCTCGAACTAGTTCAAATAAATTGTAAGAGGAATTTGAGAATTCTAAAACCCATAGGATGATTTAAAAGGGTGATTCGAAGTTCGAGGTCTTATTTGGAGTCAATCGAGAAAATTGATCGATTAGGGGTAAAATGGTCATTTTGTCGTTTAAGGACAAAATGGGTATTTTTGAAAAATATTTTGACAATATTTGATCAAGGTTGATTATTTAGACTATTTAGAACACAATTTGAGGTTTAGAAGTGAAAAATTGTCAATTTTTGATATTTTTGGAGTATAGGGGTAAAATTATAATTTTGCCATCCCGGGGGCAAAACGGTAATTTTGCACCCCCAGAATATTTTTCCAGCCATGGCCTTCCTTTATCAACATCTTGACTTTTGACTAATCATTTGGTGGAGATTAAAAGTCAAGATTTAAAGAATAAAAAGAAAAATGGACAAATAAGCTTGTAACACATGGCAAGCTTTATTATTTTATTATTTTCCATAAAAAATCAGCTTATAAACCCCATTTCTCTCTCTCAATATTCGGCCTAAGCATGAGCAAGAGCAAGGAAGAACAGAAACAAACCCTAGAGTGAGAAATTTAAAGAAAAAGTGTGGGAAATTAAGAAAAATCAAGTGAAAAAGGTATGGTTTTTCATTTTTGCTTGAGATCTTTTATTTCTAAGCAATTTCCCTTATTTTTCCATGCTTGAAATGCATGTTTTCATAGTGAATCAAGGGCTGGTCAAATGGGTTTAGAGAGAGAAAGATGTTAGAATAATTTGATTTTGGACTATGTTAGTGTTTTAGGTTAGTTTAACATGTTTATAAACAAAATAACAAGGAAAAAATTCATTTAGCCGATTAATCTTCATTGGCCGAATATCCTAGGTTGTGTGTGGAAAATGAAATGATTTCATTTCAAATGAAATGAATTGGAAAATGATGATTTGTGGTGAGAAAACCAAGTAGGAGAAATTTTGATATTTTTGCACCATTGTTGGCCGAATTTTTCATGAAGGATGGAGAAGATAATTTTGCCCAATTTTAGGTAAAATGACTTGTATTGGGTAAATTAAAGTATTTAAAATGAAATGGTGCAATTTGGAGCTAAATGGCACGTGTTGGTTTATTTATCGACTAAAAGACCGAAATAGGCCAATATAGTGTTTAGGCAAAATTTAGACATTTTGCATTCTATATTCCACATTAATGTAGAGTCTACGTTAGTTCATTATAATTTAGCACCAATATAGTAATTAAATTATTATGCAATTTGTCAAGGTGGTGAATCCTCCGGTAAGGGCAAGGAAATTGCACTTAAGGATCGGTGATCGAAGTCCTCTAAATTCGACTCTCAAAAACTGTGAGTGAATTTGCATTTCAAATTGATTTTGGGAATATAAACGTACTTGAATAAAATGTTTGAATGATTTTATTCAACTCTCTTTAAAAAGAAAGGGAACTTGGGAACAAGCCTTTAGAGTAAATTATTTATGTGATGTTAAATGTGATTGCGATGCATCTGTGTATATCTGTATGATGCCTACACGTATTGTTAAGAAATTTATGTGAAATTTGAGTGTACTGAATCTGTATACCCTTATATTATGCTGATATGCATTATTAATAAATTTTGACGAATTTGATGTAACCGCGTATGTGAGGAATAGCAAGTGAAATGCCAATAATGATGTGTGAGTAGGGAGTGCACACATGGTTAATTGTTATGTGCGAGTAAAGAGTGCACACATGATGATATTGCTTGGTGCGAGTAGGAAGTGCACTAGAGCTGAAGAGAGTGGGATGGTGTGCGGTGCGAGTAAGGAGTGCACCAGAGTTGAAGAGAATGGGGTGGTGTATGTAACTGGACGTGATTTTATATATATGCGTGATATAATGTGCATGATGAAAAATGTGATTTGTATGGTATGTGAAACCCTTGTTCAGTGATGGTTTGTGATAAACCGTTAATTGTGCTATCTTGCTAGACTGATTAGCGTAAATTCATGAATACTTTATCATCGAATGCATAATAATTTCGAGATAAGGAAAAATAGGGTTTTGATGAAAATTGACTCGTTTTTAAATGAGTGCATCATGATTCTTAACTCCTATTGTGGTTAGTGCTTGTTCCCCTCTAATATATTCACTCACTAAGTTTTGTACTCACATTTTATAAAAATTCATGTTTTCAGATCAGGAGACTATTGGATCTTAGATCGAGGAGTCCTCGTGAGTTCGTTTCCTGGGTATGTGTCTGGCATTCGATAGTAAACCCTTTTCTTGTAAATGTCTTCGCTGGAAGTCATGGGTCTTTTTATATTGTGAATACACTCAAACAATGCGAATATGTGTATGCAGTGTAAATTGCTAAATACATGCCTGGAATGGTACATGTATAATATTTTCGATAATGCCATTGTGATTTGGCTATGATCACACCCGGGGAAAGGTGTGTGTGTATGCATGATTTGATAAATCTGTTAAACAACGTAAATAAAAATAGGCTTGCTTGGGCTTGGTGAATTATGCTCATTAGGTCCATGGGCCGGTCACGGCCAGTGAAATTGGGTCGTGACATAAAGGTAGAGACTTGTTGAGTTTTGGTAGAGTTCAAAATCTTATTTCACTAGGATTCTAGTTTGTGTATAACATTGAGTAGTTGTACAATTTTAATCTTCTTGTTCCACGTAAGTCCTAATCATATTTTACTTTAGATTTTATATTATAAAAGTGAGTCTTTAGGCTTTAAAAGAGTGACAAATGCTTTGAGAGCCTCAGAGAGAGAACACGTTATAATTCTATTTTTTGCTTTAAATGGAACTAGAGTAGGTGCGAGTAGAGGCAAAAGGAGAGGGGTGGTAGGGCAGTGTTAATAGTTTTTATATTTATGTGTATAAAGTTGAAAATATATAGTTTTCTCACCCTTATTCAAATAAAATAAATTGTTTTGGAATAATGGTTAGTCATCTAACTTAACCTGCCATGTCCAAATTTCAAAAAAATTTTCTTTTTTTCTTTTTTTCCTCTATCCAAATTTTAATTTTTTTCCTTTTTTTCCTATGTCCAAATTTCAACCTTTTTTTTCTTAACAACTACATACAAACCCTTTAGTTTGTTTTTAACCCTTCATCTCTTTTTCTTTTTGTTTCTTGTACATTGCATGGAAACCTTTAGAGGTTGTTTTTTAACCCTTCATCTCTTTTGTTTTTTGTTTCCCTTTGTACACTTATTAGCAGAAGGAGAAGGGTGGAAGGGGCGATGGTAGCCACCCCTCAATTTTTAATTTTTTTTATGTGTATAAAATTTAAAAAATATAGTTTTGTCATCCATAAATAAATCAAATAAATTGGTTTGGAATAGTAGTAAGTCATTTGAGTCAAGATTTCAAAGCCTAGATCCAATTCTTTCTTAGCCCGAATTTTAATATTTTTTTAACTCTTTGCAAGACATTGCTAATGCAATGAATTTAGTAACTACATCAAAGAAAGTTATTCAAAACTTTAGAGATAATGGGAGCAATGTTTTGTTTCCCAAATTTTAGAATAATTTTTTTCCTCTTTTTTTTTTCTATTGATAAAAATCTTTTAGTTTTTTTAAACCATTCACAAGACATTATTAATGACTACAACAAAGAAAGTTAGTGAAAAAAAAAGAAAGTTACTCAAAACTTTAGATAATATTTTATTTCAAGAAGTCAAGTCTTTTTGAGAGAAACATGAGATAGAAATTCAGGATATGGATTGTCCTCGTCAATCAGGTAGAGGTCAAGTACTGAAAGGTGAGCAAGTTCTTATGATGTACTATTATCAGATTGATTTGTTCGATGGTACTATAGATTCAATGTTGCCAGAGATGAATAGAAGACTTAATGAACGATACAATGGAGTTGCTTGTTTTTAGCTTATCTTAGGATCCTAAAGATGGATTTAAATTAATCAAGATTGATGACATCTACAAGCTCACTCAAAAGTTCTATCATGATAACTTCACTCATCAAGAAAAATTGCATATGAAATATGAATTGAAGCATTTTGAACTTGATATTAGGTGAGATCCACGTTTGCAAAGTGTTTCAACTCTTTCAAAGCTATGCCAGTTAATGTCAAAGATAGAAAAATCAATTGTATATCATTTCCTAAATCGTTTCGTTCGACTTATCTTAACTTTTCTATTTCTTACAGCAACTATAAAATATGCATTTTCAGCCATGAAATTGTAAAGATGAGGTTGTGTAATAAGATGGAAGATGATTTTCATCTTGGTACCCTTATCCTTTACATTAAGAAAGAGATTGCTAGGACCATTGACACAGATTTAGTGCTCGATGAATTTGAAAGTATGAAAGCATGTCGAGCACAGTTAATGATGCCCAATGTGAAAATATAATGTTAATTTTTCTTTGAGCTTTATGTCTATTTATATTGGTGAACCTAAAAACTTATATTTAAATTGTTAATGAAATTTTTTGTTATAATTTAATTTTCTTGCAAAAGTGATTAATTTTTTACTCAGAATCAATTCGAGTAAAGTAAATTGGGTTTGAAAATCCTTGGTTGGATAATCAAGGTAGTGGATGTAGATCTTGGACTGAACCACTATAAATACTTTGTCCATTGTTTTCATTGCTTTATCTTCTTTGTTTTGAGATTAAGTCTCAATCCTACCAAAAGTGCCGAAAGAGTGCTATTCACCCCCTCTCTAGTACTTATATTTGGTACCAACAATTGGCATCAAAGCTAGCTCTCTGCATACAAGGTCTAACACCTTTAGAGAGGATCCAAATGGCTCTACAAAAATCAATTGTAGCTGAGGGAAAATCTACAAATAGACCACCTCTGTTTGATGGCTCTAATTACCCTTATTAGAGCACTAGAATGTCAATATACATTAGGGCCATAGATTATGAAATGTGGGATGTCATCACCGATGGTCCCTTTATTCCCTCAACTGTAAATGTAGCTACAAATGAGTTGATGCCTAAGCCAAGGTCTGAATGGACCGAGGCTGAAACTAAGAAAGTGCAGATCAACTTTAAGGCAATCAACACCTTACATTGTGCCTTAACTCCCACTGAGTTTAACAAAGTCTCAAGTTGTACAACAGCTAAGCAAGTGTGGGACAAGTTAAGAATAATTCATGAAGGGACTTCTCAAGTTAAGGAGTCCAAGATAGCCTTTTTGACCCACAACTATGAGATGTTCAAAATAGAGCCTGGTGAGGACATCACCAGCATGTTTGATAGGTTCACAAACATCACAAACAAACTCAATCAACTAGGAAAACCTATCCCCCAGCATGAACTTGTAAAAAGACTTCTTAGAAGTCTACCTAAGTTATGGAAGCCAAAGGTGACTGCCATTACAGAAGCCAAGGATTTGAACATCATCACACTCGATGAAATATGCAGGTCACTCCTCACACATGAGCTGGAGCTCAAAGAAGAAGAAGAAAAGGATAGAAGGGAGGCAAAAGAAAATAAGAAAAACATAGCACTAAAAGCCAGCATGCTTGAGGAAGAGCTAGAAGAACTCTCATGCGATGATGATGATGAACTTGCACTTGTTGCAAGAAAATTCAGAAAACTGATGGGAAGAAAGAGCCGAAGAAATATAAGAAAAATCCTTAAGAGAGACTAAGGTCCTTTTTGGAAGCAAAACAAGAATGACAACAGTAACAAGGAAGAAGTGATCTGCTACGAATGCAAGAAACCAAGACACTATAAATCTGAATGTCCATTGCTGAAAAAAGAGACACCTATGAAGTACAAAAGTCAAAAACGGCAATGATTGCTGCAGCCTGGTCAGATAGTGACTCAAGCACAGAATCTGATGAAGAAAGCTTTGAAGAAAAAGCAAACATCTACTTAATGGCAAAGGATGATGAAACAAAGGTATGCTCATCGACTTGTGATATATCTATGAATGATTTATAAGATGAGTGTCACGACTCGGAACTCCCTATCGGGTCCATGACAACCACTGCGACGTTCCGATAGGCACTCATACCCAGAATGCCAACCGGAACCCCACAAGGCTTAGCATCAGTTTCCACATCTCCCCGGTGAGCGACAGTTATTGAATATCACATTTTAAGAATCGAAAGTTATTTTCAATTCAAAAACAAAAGTATGTTATCTTTTAGCTCACAGGGGCATTTTCATGATTTTTCTTTGAAAACCCCGAAACCGAGCAAAGATATAGAAAGATGAGTAGAAAACATATATTTTATAATTAAATATAATTTTTGAAGTCTAAAATGTTTGTTTGAAGTAAAATTTTTACTATTTTAATATAATAAAAATATTCAATAAAGTGAACTGTTTTCTTATTAAACAATTTTTATAAAGCTATTGATAATTGATTTTTGCAGTGTAAAAACTAAATATCTTTTTACATACTATTATACAAACAACTAAAATATGAAATTTAAATTGCAGTGACACGTGGGCCCACAATTAACCAAAATATGTCGGAAGCTGAAAACCTACAGCTTTTGCCGATTCAAGTCTGATCGACGGTCCTTGATCTAATCCGTTAACTATACAATGCTCTGAGCCTGAAATGTGAGGAAATGAGAAGGTGAGAATATAAAATCCAGTGAGTAACCAAATACCATCTAAACTATCTAAAGGTGAGTAAATGAAGACAAATAAAATATTTTCATCCCCCTTGAGTTTCATAACATAAAGATTTATCCCAACACGAATAAATAATTTTATTTTGTTCAAATAGTTAAATAGGCTTATGATTTTCTTAGAAACCTGGCTTATGCCAAAACCAATACTCGAGGACCCTTGATCGTCATCAAAGTCCAATTGAGTCCGCCAAGGTTATAAAGTTTCATATATGCATGAAACACATTTTTACATTTGGAAATATAGCTATTCCTTGGCATTGGCTGAGTTTGCCTTCACGTGGTGGTTTGGCGTGAAGAGAATTCTAATGGTTACCTCGAGAGTTACCCTACTCGCCTCTCGACCGAGGTAAAAATACATATACATATGTACTTGGGTCCCGTGTCCCTCTAATAGGCTAGTACACAGAACCCATCACTGCGGCGACCATTTAGTAATCCACCAATTAAATAAAATATCAATAGCATGATTTAGCAATTTTATCACTAAGCAATTTATCAGGGCGAAACATACAAATTCACATTTTTCAATATAATTAACAAGTCAATCAATCATGCCATAATATCATAAGCCAATTGAATCAAATCAAACTTACAATAACACATGTAGTCTCCAATTACTCTAGTTTCAAAATCTATTGTTCAATTTTTTAAATCAATTTATAAAAATTCAATTTATTTTATAAATCCAATTTATTTCATAAATTTCACAATTTTCACATAAAATAAGCAATTTAACAAATAAAATGATTTTTTTTCATAAAATGATCAAACTGAATAAAATTTACTCCAGATAATTAGGACGATAATAAGTTTACTCACTGTATTAGGAGTAGAAATACTCCTATTCTCAGTCCGCTGGTAAAGTCCTTATGATTTCATTTTAAATGAAATGGATTAGAAATTGATCAATTATGGTGGGAAATTGATGTAGGAAAAATTTTAGTGACAATGCCCCATTATAGTTGAATTTTTGGAGAGAAATTGGCTGTTGGAAATTGAGGAAATTGATGAGATTTTAAGGTATTTTGGTAATATTTGATGAATTATGAAGATAGGAATTAAATGAAAATTTTTGGTGCAAAAATATGAATTTTTACCTAATAAGAGTAAAAACGTAATTTGCAGTCTAGAATTGATACATTGACCCACATTTACAGTAATTGAGTATTGTGGATATAATTGAGCTATTAGAAATCTATACATAAATTTTGACACATTTTCAATTATTTTTGTCAAACCACAATAAATGATTTCAGGCTCTATATGATGCATGAAAATGAGGTAAAAATGATTCGGACAATCGTTTAATCACGGTGTTCGACCAATTCACCTACACATTATCTAAATTGCTAAAATCCTCAATTTAACTCCAATTTGACCCATTTCAATTTCTAATAGCTCAATTATATCCACAATACTCAATTACTGTAAATGTGGATCAATGTATCAATCCTAGATTGCAAATTACGCTTTTTCTCTTATTAGGTAAAAATTCATATTTTTGCACCAAAAGTTTCCATTTAATTCCTACCTTCATAATTCATCAAATATTACCAAAATACCTTAAAATCTCATCAATTTCCTCAATTTATAGCAGCTAATTTTTCTCCAAAAATTTGGCTATAATGGGGCATTGTCACTAAAATTTTTCCTACATCAATTTCCCACCATAATTGATCAATTTCTAATCCATTTCATTTGAAATGAAATCATTTCATTTCACACACATACTCAAGGCATTCGGTCATGGAAAATTGGTGGGGAAAATGGGTTCCTTTCTTGTTGTTTTTCTTACTAACATGCTAAACTAGCCTTAAACATTAACATAACTCAAATTCAACCAATTCCAACATCATTTCTCCTGTCATACCCATTTTTTCAGAATTGAATTCATCATGAAATCATATCATTCATCCATGGAAATAAAGAAATAATGCATGGGTAGGCTAGGTATCAAGGACAATTAAAGAAATTTCAACTCACCTAGCTTGTTTCCTTGATTTCTCTCACTTTCTATTTGATTTTCCAACTAGGTTTTCTTGTTTCTTCCTTTGTTCTTCCTTTGTTCTTGTTGCTGGTTGCTTAGGTCGGATATGAAAAGAGAAAAGGGGTTTTATGGGCTGATTTTTATGCTTTAATATTAAAATACTAAAGCTTGACACATGGCATAAAGCCATTGGTCCAAATTTTTAATTATTTGACTTTTTCTATTGAATTTTTCACCACAATTATTCTCATATTTATCCAATCCCATGGTGGATAAAATCTCTTGGTCTTAACAAGTGCTGGCGTGAACAATTTACCGATTTGCCTTTGGGGTGAAAAAATTACGATTTTGCCCCTATACTCCGAAATGTACTGGAATTACATTATTTTCACTTTCCAACCTTAAACAATACTAATATTGATCAATCTTAATCAAATGGGGCCAAAATATTTTCTAAAAATTCTCGTTTTGTCCTTAAATGGTAAAATTACCATTTTACCCTTATGTCCTAAAAATACCAAGAATTAAATTTTTCACTACTAAACTTCATTTTATACTCCAATAATCATATTATACTTCAAATAATTAATGTTGGTCAATGTGCTCAAATTATTTTATAGAAATCTTTATTTTGTCCTTAAATGATAAAATGACCATTTTGTCCCTAATCGATCAATATTCCCGATTGACTCCAAATCGAACCTCAAACTCCGAATCACTATTTTGAGTAATCCCTGGATTGTGAAATTCTCGATTTCACTCTTAAAATCCTTATTTGAACTCATTCGAAGTTTAATCGACTTAATGATAGCATTAGGGGTAATATCGTCTTTTAATGATTTTCTTGAATTTCCCAAATATGCAAACATTCTATTGAGCATATAAATGACATCATAATTATTTTATAGAGCAGGGTTTGACAGTAAGGCAGCAAAAGATAGAGCAAAAAGGGCCAAGACGGAGGGATATCAAGGTCGTAGAGATTTCGGTAATGGAATTTCGTTTTCTGGCCGTCAAGGTTCACAGAGGGAATCAAGGTTACCCCAATGCAAAAGTGATGTGGCGAGTGATAATATTGGGTCAAGGTAGAAAACTTCTAGTGGAAGGAGTCAACAACAAGATTCAAGGCAGAGTAGTCAAGCTATCCCTTCTTGTGATAATTGTGGAAGACAACACAGAGGACAATGCTATCTTCCTGTAAGAATTTGTTTTAGTTGTGGCCAGCTTGGACATATTTGGAAGAACTGCTCGATGGCTCAACAATCGCAAGGTTTTGTTTGCGGTTCTACTCAGCCAACTTTGTCTACTCCTTCGTCAGCTGTCTCAACTAGCCAAGAGGCTAACGGAATAAGAGATAGAGGTGCTAGTGTTTCCTCTCGGGGTAAACCATCTAGGTCTTGACGTCAAAGTTCTGCAGGAAGAGGCCAGGTGAGGGTATATGCTTTAACTCCCTAATAGGCTCAGACGTCTAATGTAATAGTTTCAAGTACTCTTTCCATTTGTAATATGGATGCTAGAGTATTGTTTGACCCTAGATCTACCCACTATTTTATCTCTTCATGCTTTGCACTTCGATTGGGTAAAGATTGTGTTAGGAGAGAAGAACAACTAGTGGTGTCTACTCCTTTAAAGGAGACATTTGTGGCTGAATGGGAATATAAGTCCTACATAGTTCGAATCAAGGATAAGAACACCTTAGTGAATTTAATGGTATTAGACACCCTGAATTTTGATGTGATATTGGGAATGGACTGGCTGTTGCCTTGTCATGCCAGTGTAGGTTGTTACCATAAGTTAGTGAGATTTGATTTCCCGGCTAAGCCATCATTTAGCATTCTGAGGGATAAAAGCAATGCTTTAACCAATTTGATATCAGCCATATCTGCCAGAAGGCTGTTAAGATAGGGTTGTCAAGGTTACTTGGCTGTTGTGAGGGATACCCAAGCAAAGGTCGGAGATATAAGCCAAGTGTCGGTAATGAACGAGTTTGTGGATGTATTTCCCGAAGAACTACCGGGTTTACCTCCAGAACGAGAGGTTGAATTTTGTATAGATTTGATTCCTGATACGAGACCCATATCCATACCCTTGTATTAGATGGCATCGACAGAGCTTAAGGAGCTTAAAGATCAGTTGGAGGATCTACTAGATAAAGGTTTCATTCGCCCTAACGTTTCACCATAGGGAGCACCGGTGCTATTTGTAAAGAAGAAAGATGGGTCACTTAGATTATGTATTGACTATCGACAACTTAATAAGGTAACAGTGAAAAGTAATGTCACGACCCAATTCCCCGGCCATGACCGGCGCAAGGACCCGATGAGCATAGCTCACTAAGCCCAAGCAAGCTTATTCATTTACTTTACTTATCGTATGACGGTGTGATGCAAACACACGTGATGCACCCAGTGTGCATACAAAGCCAATTAACAATGGCATTATCAATAGAATATACATGCACTATACCAGTCTTGTATTTAGCAATTTACACTACATACACATATTCACATAGTTAGATTATATTCACAATACAAAAAGACCCATGACTTTCAGCGGAGACATTTACAATAAAAAAAATGGGTTGCTACTGAATGCCCACCTTCTAACCAGGATATGCACTACAGGGACTCCTCGATCTAGGGTCCAACAGTCTCCTGATCTGAAAACATGAATTTTATAAAACGTGAGTACGAAACTCAGTGAGTGAATATTAGAAGGGAACAAGCAATCTCAATCAGGAAATTTGACAATCATGATGCACCAGTTGAAAACGAGACAATTTTTCTTTCTAACTAATATTTAAACCTTTTCCACTTACCCTGAGATTTTTTTGTTTAGCTAGATAGCAAAATCGACCATTATCGTTGCAGCAAAATTTCTACTGCAACGAAGCGAAATCAAAACCATTGCTGCACGAGGGTTTCGCTCATCTGTACGAGAGTTTCGTGGAAAACCTCTTTTTTCTCAATTTAAGGCAATTTGCATACCATACAATCACATAAATACACAAAGGCATGAGCAATCATATATATATATATATATATATACACAAAGACATTTATCTGAGCACTTGCAGGCGTTATGTATTGTCGTCCCTGCAAGCCCCTGGACAACGAATCACGCTTCACCAAAGTTCAGTGTGATAATTTCCAGAAATCATGGGTGTTACGTGTCGCTGTCCCCACTTTGCTCAATTCTGAATTTTTTAGGAAATTGTGGGCGTTACGTATCGCCGTCCCCACTTTGCTCAATTCTAAATTTCTAGGAGATTGTGGGCGCTACGTATCGCCGTCCCCACTTTGCATACCATTACATCGATTTCACATAATTTATTAACAATACATGTAAGCACCATATAAAGGTACACAGATACATCGCAATCATATAGATGAGCAATATTCAACACAATAAAATTTCACATCAATAAAATAATATTTCACGAAAAGCTTGTACCCATGGTACTCATTCTTTTAAAAAAGATTAAATAAAATCATTCAAGCATTTTAGTCAATAAGTTCATATTTCCCAAAACCATTTTTGAGATGCAAATTCACTCACAGGTTTTCTGGGAGTCGAATTCTAGCGCTTCGACTACAAATCCTCGAGTGCGATTTTCTTGCCTTTATAAAAAATCTCACCACCTTGACAAACAGCACAATAATTTAATTACTATATTGGTGTTAATTAGGTATAAAATTAACCTAATTTTTATACGGATGCATAAAATACTCGGTCACTCGCTTAAACGCGGTGTTGACCTAATTCAGCCGATTACCCGATAAATTGGCCAATGCGTCCGATTTGATTCCAAATTGCACCATTATTTTTCTAATACCTTAATTCACCACATACCATTTAAATAGTGCCAATTTCAGTGTTTAAACTTTTCCATCTCTTCATGGAAAAATTCAGCCATTACAATGCATTAGCACTGAAATTTTTCCTACCAAACTTTTTCACTTTAATTTGTCATGTTCTAATTTATTTCATTTCGAATGAAATCATTTCATTTGAAATGAAACAATTCCTCATGGATTCTCAACACCCTAGGTTCGGCCAACAAAGAGTCCTAGAGAAATTGAATATTTCTTTTGTGTTTTTGTTCATAACCATGCTTAACTACCTCTAAACATCAACATAGTCTAAAATCAAATTATTCCAACAACAATTCCTCTTCCATACCCATTTTTCAGAATTGAATTCACCATGATATCTCAATATTCAACCATGGAAATCAAGAATAAAAGCATAGATTAGCTAGGTATCAAGGAGATTTAAAGAATTTTTAACTTACCTAGCTTGTTTCCTTAATTTCTTTACTTTTCTTTGATTTTCCACCTAGGTTTTCTTGTTTTTCCCTTTGTTCTTCCTTTGTTCTTGTTGTTGGATGCTTAAGCCGAATATGTGAGGGAATTAGGGATTTTAATGGGCTGATTTTTGTGCCTTAATAATAAAATAATCAAGCATGCCACGTGTCGCATGCTTATTTGCCCATTTTTCTAACTTTTTTGACTTTTTCTTCCATAATTTTCCACCACATGATTATTCTAAATCAAGAAATGATCAAAAGATGACCATGGCTGGAAAAATATGTTCTGGTGGTGAAAAATTACCGTTTTGCCCCCGAGATGACAAAATTACGATTTTACCCCTATACTCTGAAATGTATCGAAACTATATTATTTTCACTTTTTATCCTCAAATAACACCAATATTAATCAATTTTAACCAAATGGGGCAAAAATCTTTTCAAAAAAAATTCTCGTTTGGTTATCTAGTGACAAAATTACTATTTTGCCCTTGTGCTCCAAAAATACCGGGAATCACAATTTTTCATTGCTAAACATCATTTTATACTCCAATAATCATAACTATATTTCATATAATTATTTTTGTCCAATGTGATCAAATCTTGGTTAAAAATCTCTATTTATTCATCAATTGGTAAAATGATCGTTTTGTCCCTAACCGGTCAATTTTCTCGATTGACTACAGACTAGACCTTGAACTCTGAATCACTATTCTAAGCCATTCTGTGGGTTTCATAATTTTCAAATTCCTCTTAGAATTTCTATTTGAGCTAGTTCAAGATTTGATTTACTTAATTGTACCGCTAGGTATAATACCGGCTTTTAACAAATTCGACAAGGTCTCACAAGTAAGCGCCCACTCCTAAGAATAGATGACCTATTTGATCAGCTACAAAGGGCACAATGTTTCTCTAAGATAGATCTGCGATATAAGTATCATCAATTAAGGATCTGAAAGGATGACATACCCAAGACTGCATTTCAGACAAGATATGGACATTATGAGTTCTTGGTGATGTCATTTGGGCTTACTAATGCCCTTGTGACCTTTATGGATTTGATGAACCGAGTGTTCAAGCCCTATTTGGGCAAGTTTGTAGTGGTATTCATTGATGATATCTTGATCTACTTGAGGAGTCGAAAGGAACACGAGCAGCATCTTAAGATATTGCTCTAAATTTTGAGAGAACATCGATTATATGCCAAGTTCTCAAAATGTGAGTTTTGGCTTGAAAGTGTTGCATTCTTGGGACATGTGGTATTTAAGGATGGGGTACAAGTTGATCCGAAAAAAGTCGAGGCAATGGAAAAGTGGCCAAGGCCAATATCAGTTACGAAGATTAGAAGCTTTTTAGCTTTGGCAGGCTACTATCGTCGCTTCGTCAAGGATTTCTCGAGAATAGCTACCTCTTTTACCAAGCTGACACTTAAAGATACGAAATTTGAGTGGTCAAATGCTTGTGAGGATAGCTTTGAGAAGTTTAAGACATGTCTCACCACAACTCCAGTGTTAAGTCTACTACAAGGCACAGGGGGTTATACGGTATTTTGTGATGCATTGTTGGTTGGTTTGGGGTGTGTGTTAATGCAGCACAGGAAAGTGATCGCATATGCATCAAGACAACTTAAAAGGCATGAGCAGAATTACCTTGCACACGATTTAGAAATGGCAGCAATCGTGTTTGCCTTAAAAATATGGAGACATTACTTGTATGGTGAGACTTGAGAAATATACACAGACCACAAAAGTTTGAAATACATATTTTAGCAGAGGGATCTTAACTTGCGGCAACGCAGGTGGATGGAGTTGTTAAAAGATTATGATTATACTATTTTTTACCATCCCTGTAAGGCAAATGTAGTGGTAGATGCCTTGAGTCAAAAATCGATAGGGAGCTTGGCACATATCTCTACAGACAGGAGATTTTTTATTAAGGAGATGCATAGCTTGGGAAACATGGCTGCGCATATGGAAGTTTCCGAGGCAGATGCATTGCTAACACATTTTAAAGTGGGGCCTATCATAATGAACCGAATTAAAGGAGCGCAAAGTAAAGATGAGTTCGTAGCTAAGGTCTTAAAGGATCCTCAAGGAAAGAAAGAAAAGATGTTTACCAAAGGCACAAATGGAGTGTTAAGGTATGGAACTAGGCTTTATGTACCAGATAGTGATGGATTAAGGAGAGAGATATTAGAGAAGGAGCATATGGCAGCATATGTGGTACATCTAGGAGCTACAAAGATGTATCAAGATTTAAAGGAGGTGTATTGGTGGGAAAGACTTAAGAAAGATGTAGCTGAGTTTGTCTCCAAGTGCCTAGTGTGTCAACAAGTTAAAGCAAAGCACCAAAGGCCTGCAAGATTACTACAACCGTTACCAGTGCCTGAATGGAAGTGGGAGCATATTACAATGGACTTTGCAACAAGTTTGCCTCGAACTAGTGGGGGTTATGACTCGATCTAGGTCATAGTAGATCGGTTAACGAAATCATCTCATTTTTTTCCAGTTAAAACTACATACGGGGTTGCCCAGTATGCCCAACTTTATGTAGACGAGATAGTACGGTTGCATGGCATTCCTGTTTCTATAATGTCGGACAGAGGGACACAGTTCACTAGTAGATTTTGAAAAAAGTTGCAGGAAGCGCTGGGCACTAAGTTGGGTTTTAGCATGACTTTTCACCCCCAAACTGATGGGTAGTCTGAACGGACAATACAAACATTGGAAGATATGTTGAAGGCATGTGTAATAAACCTTGGAGTCAAATGGGATTGGTATTTACCCTTAGTGGAGTTTGCTTACAATAACAATTTCCAAACTAGCATCCAAATGGCACCATTTGAAGCATTATATGGAAGGAGGTGCAGGTCACCTATTGGATGGCTAGAGGTGGGGGAAAGAAACTTTTGGGGCCTGAGTTGGTGCAGGATGCCATCGATAAAATACGTATGATTTGCCAGAGGATGTTTACAGCACAAAGTAGACAAAAGTCCTATGTTGATAACCGATGGAGGGACTTGGAGTTTCATGTGGGAGACCATGTATTTTTAAAGGTCTCACCAACTAAAGGGGTAATGAGGTTTAGCAAGAAGGAAAATTAAGTCCTCGATATATAAGACCTTTCGAGATCTTAGAAAGGGTCGGAGCAATGGTATATCGATTAGCATTACTACTAGACCTTTCAAATATTCACCCCGTGTTCCATGTGTTGATGTTAAAGAAGTATAATCTGGATCCTTCTCATGTAATACAGTATGAAACCACTCAGTTGCAAGATGATTTGACTTATGAGGAACAACCAATAGCTATTCTTGATAGACAAGTCAAAAAGCTCCGATCAAAAGACGTGGCCTCAGTAAAAGTGTTGTGGCAGAATCAAACCAGTGAAGAGGTAACATGGGAAGCTGATAAGGAGATGCAGACAAAGTATCCACACCTCTTTGATACATAAAGGTAAGTTACCTTATAGTTGAATTTAAATTCGGGGATCGAATTTCTATTAGTAGGGGAGAATCTGAGGCCTCGACCTCTATAGACCCATAAATAGAGATTTTAAAATGAAATTGAGAATTTTAAAACCCTAGAATGACTCAGCATAGTGATTCGGAGTTTGAGGATCGATTTGGAGTCAAATTGAAATTTTTACTTTGTAGGGGCAAAATGGTCATTTTACCACCCGAGGTCAAGATTGGAATGTTGGATGAAATTTTTGATTAAGATTGATCATTTGGAGTATAATTTGAGATTTGGAAGTGAAAAATCTTAATTTCGATATTTTTTCGAGCATAAGGGGCAAAATAGTCATTTTGCCACCCTAGGGACAAAATTGTAATTTTGCACCCCCAACACTTGTCAAGTCCATAAATTTCAGCCATTAGCATTTTTCATCATGGATAATTAAAGGATTTTATGTGGTGGAGAATGAAAGCTTAATTATTAAGTTTGAAAAAAATAAGCCAATGGTAAGGTGACAAGTGTCAAGCTTTCATTTCTTTATTATTTTCCTTATAAATTAGCATAAAACCAGCCCGTTTCTCTTCATTATGGTCGGCCTCACCAAGGGATAGTAAGAAAAAGAAAGAACAAAACCCTAGATAGCAAAATTCGAGGTGAAAGTGTTGAATTTCAAGGAATCAAGTGACAAAAGGTAAGATTTTTCAATTCTAGCTTGTGATCTATCTTACCCATGCATTCTTTTGCATTTTCCATGATTGAATCACAAAATATCGTGAAGGATTCATGTCTGACCGAACATGTAGAGAGAAGATTTGATGATGATTTAGATAAATTTTTAAGTTATATGGATGTTTTTAGTTGTTTATGATGTTAAATGTAAGAATCAAGCTTGAAAATCACACATTCCTTATGAGTTCATCATTGGCCGAATCTTCCTTGTGATGTGTTGATGGCGGAATTGATTTTTATTTCAAGTGAATTGGTTAGGAAATAATGAATTATGGTGTAGAAATTAAGTAGGAAAAATCATAGTGTTGATGCACCTACCATGGCCGAAATTTCCATGAGAAAATGTGAAGGTGATCTTGCCAAATTTTATGTTATTTGACTTGTGTTTGATGAATTAGAAGTATTGGAAGAGAAATGGAGTTAATTGGAATTAAATTGGACGTATTGGCCAATTAATCTAGTGACGAATAGAGTTAAGTTAATACTGTATTTAGATAGTTACTCGAGGATTTTCATCCCATTTCATGCATTCATATAGAGTTTAAATTAGTTTTAATACAATTTAACACAAATGTAGTAATTGTTTGATTGTGCAATATGTCTAGGTGGTGAATCCTTCGATAGGGATAAAGAAATTGTACTCGAGGATTAGTAGTCGAAGTACCCGAATTCAACTCTCGAAAATTGTGAGTGAACTTGCCATTCAAAATTGTTTTGGGAATGTGAATATATTTGAACAAAACATTTGAATGATTTCATCCAACTTTTCTTTAAAAAGAACAAGTACCATGGGAACAAGCCTTTAGTGAAATATTTTTGTGATGTGGAACATGATTGTGATGAATCTATGTACCTCTATATGATGCTGATATGTATTGTTAAGAAATTTTTGTGAAATTGATGTAACCGTGCGTGTGCGGAGTAGGCAGTGCACATGTTGGTTGAATGACAATGTTGTGATAATTATGACCGTGCACGTACGAAGTGGGTAGTGCACATGCCTATAATGATGTGCGAGTAAGGAGTGCACCAGAGTGGAGGAAAATGGTGTGGTGGATGTAATTGCACGTGATTTTATGTATATATATGTGTGTGAATTCGAAAACTCTCTATCTCATTGCAAATTGACTTGAATTGAGAGAAAAAAAAAGGGTTTTAATATTAACTAGATCAAAATTGTCTTATTTCCAATCAGTGCATCATGATTATCAAATTTCCTGGCTATTATTGCTTGTTCCCTTCTAATGTTCACTCATTGAGTTTCGTACTCACAGTTTTAAACATTCATGCTTTCAGATTAGGAGACTGTTGGATCCTAGTCGAGGAGTCCTCGTAGTTCGTTTCCTGGGTAGGTGTATGGCATTCAACAGTAAAATTTTTTCGTTGTTCTCCGCTGGAAGTCATGGGTCCTTTTGCTCTGTAAATATGTTCATGTAATGTAAATTACCGAGTACATGTCTCGAACAGTATGTATATATATATTTTAATCAATAATGCCATCATGAGTTGGCTATGTTCACACCCGTTGAAATACATATGGATGCATTGGTTGATAAAATGTTAAACAACATAAAAAGGGGATAGGCTTGCTTGGGCTTGGTGAGCTACGCTCATTGGGCTCATGCGCTGGTCATGGCTCAAAAATTGGGCTGTGACATTGCCATTTACTATTCTTGGCATAGGTTTATTGAGCTTGACATGCTGCATAGCGACTTGATATTTGGTGGCGTGAAGAGTTCCCACAAGTAGGTATAAAGGGGATAGGAAGCCCTGACTTGACATTTGGTGGCTTAGGGAGTCGCACGAGTAGGTATTTATGGTGGATGACACATTCCCGTTGGGTTTATAATGGATGAGACAATCCCATCGAGTTATGGTAAACGATGCATTCTTACCATAGTGTATATTGATTCCAATTTAAAATAGATGTGACATTCCTATTGAATGTGTTGATTAACAGGTCAATGTAGGTGGTGCCCTAAGTTTGCTGTTGTGGTATCGCACATGATTTATACGATGCATGATTTCTTAGACCTACCCTAGGATACCCCAACTTATATGTTTTATTAAGCATGCCATTACTATTATATTTGTTTGAAAAAACCATGACTTTGATTTATTAGTTTACATAATATACGAGAAATTTATTATATTTGAGATTTGCCATGGTTGATTTATTGTATTTATAACCATGAGATTTATAACTCAAACATCTTATATTGATTTGCATATGATTTATTAATGTTGTGCATAGTTTATCTCACCATGTGTGTATATTATTATTATGCTTTTTATCAAAAACTCCACCTTATTACTTGTTTCCTTTCCTATCCATTCACTGAGTATAAAAGGTTCACCTTAACTTAATCATCGCCTTTAGTAGATAAATAAAAGTATTGGAAGCAATCACGAGGAAGAAGACGTCAACCTGCTTTGTAGGTAAATGGTATCTCATAGCTTATCCTTTTGTCATCCTACTGTCTAGTCGTCAAGTCATTTACGGTTCTTAAAAAATGATATATTATTAAACAATTTGGGCCAAGACCCTTGGATATTGTTAATTAAATTTGGAGTTATGTTATTTAAAACGCATTGTACAAATACTTGGTGTTTTTCTATTATGAAATTTAGTGTGTGGCGAAAAAAATTAAGTTGTCATAATTAGCACATGTTATGGATAATGTAATCATATTGATGTTTACCAAAGTATTTGGAGTAAAAAGGATGATATAAAGGAAAAAAAAAATTTTTGGTTAGATAAAAATGTTTAAAGGGCTTGTGGAGTCGAGTAAGCTTGCTTACATGGCTCTTGCATCGATAACGGTCATAAAGTGGGTCATTACAATGTTCCTACTTGATTTATGATAAGGTAGATATATTGTATTCAAGATAATGTAGAAAAGATTTTGAATTTGAAGGTCTTAAAGGGATAAGACAAGTCCTTTTTTATGAGATTTCAAAGGATATTACGAGGATAGATTGATGACTCATGGAGTCCAAGCATGAGATGTTAGAATCGACAATGAAGGATATTAGCAATCTTGATTACTAAATGGTAATAATGTCATAATTTTTAAGGTAAAGTTTTATTTCCAACCATGAACAAGTAATGAGTTGGCCTTGTGGTGATTGAACCAAGAAATTGCTCTATGATAGAATTAACAACGTGGGGAGTACAACCCAAGTTAGATCTCGAGGATCATGATTTGTGATGTGACATTGATCATAGCCACTTATTTTGGGGACACTATGTAAGTCTCCATAGCCCACTATTCATCAGGGCATAAGGTACAGTCATGACATTGTAGATAAAGACTAAGGTTAAAAATGAAAAAGTTTAGTAGTCACCACCCTCTTGAAAGAGGTGTTGGTGGAAGAATACGAAAATAAAGCTTACATGGTCTGAATTAAGGAAAAAGACACCCAAGCCAATGTAGTGTTGATGGATATGCTTGAGTTTGACGTGATATTAGGTATGGATTAGTTGTCACTCAATTGAACTAGTGTTGATTGCCACTATAAGGTGGTAAACTTTAACTATCTAGGAGAGGCACCCTTTAGCATTCAAGGGGATTATAGTATGATAACAAGTAGTATAGGTGTAGCTTTGGAGGATAAAAGGTTGATTGGTCACGGATACTAGGGATTTTTAACGATAATTGAAGACACACAAGTAGTGGTGGGTGAAGTGGACAACATGCCAATTGTTAGAGAATTCACTAATGTATTTCCCAAGGAGTTGGCGGGATTACCTCCAAATAGAAACTTAAAGTTTTGCATTGACTTAGTATATGATACAAGTCCAATATATATTCCACTATATTGAATGGAACCAACAGAGTTTAAAGAACTCAAGGATAAGCCAAAAGATCTTTTAGACAAAGGCTTTATTCACCTTAATGTGTCACTATATGGTGCACCAGTACTATTTGTGAAGAAAAAAATGGGTCAATGAGATTGTGTATAGATTATAAACAATTGAACAAGGCAATGGTGAAGAATAAATGTCCTTCACTATGCATTGATGACTTATTTGATCAACTCCAACGAGCATAATGAATTTCTAATATTGATTAAAGGTCCAGCTACTATCAATTGAGGATTAGGTAAGAAGATATGTCTAAGACTGCTTTTTGTACCATGTACAAACATTAAGAGTTCTTAGTGGTGTCATTTTGGTTTAAAAATGCCCTAGCTACTTTTATGGATATGATAAACCGAGTGTCCAAGCCTTCTTTGGACAAATTTGTGATAACCTTTATTGATGATATATTAATATACTCGAAGAGTCGAGAGGAGCATAAACAGCATTTGAGGATTGTACTCCAAACTTTAAGAGAGCATTGTTAGTATACCAAGTTCTCCAAATGTGAGTTTTAGTTGGATAATGTTAGCTTTTGGTGTCATATAGTATTTAAGGATAGTGTAATGGTGGACCCAAAGAAAATTAAAACAGTGGAGAGATGGCCAAGGCCTACTTTAATGACCGAGAAACAGAGTTTCTTAGGATTGGCCAGATAGTACATGAGGTTTGTTAAGGATTTTTCCAAGATTGCTACTCCTATGACTAAGTTGACACAAAAAGCTATCTAGTTTACTTAGACAAATGCATGTGAGGAAAGCTTTAAAAAGCTCAAGACTTGTCTTACCACATCTCTTCTGTTGAGTTTACCATATGGTATATAGGGTTGTACGGTATATTGCGATGGATCACAAGTAGGATTGGAATATGTATTGAGACAACATGGTAATGTTAAGGCATATGCATTTATACCGTTCAAAAGATATGAGCTAAATTACCCCACACATGATTTGAAAATGGTTGCGATAATATTTGCCTTTAAGATTTGCAAGCATTACTTGTAGGCATTGCTTGTATAGTGAGACTTGGGAGATCTATCTAGAACACAAGAGTCTCAAGTATATGTTTGAATAAAGAGACCTCAACTTTAAACAACAAAAAGGGATGGAGTTGTTTAAGGATTACGACTGCACGATATTGTATCATCTTAGCAAAACCTAGCTAGCTGATGCTTTAAATCGAAAATCTATGGGAAGCTTAGCCCACATCTCAGTTGGTAGGAGATTATTATTGCAATGAATGCACGACTTGGGTGATATGGGCATTTGATTTATGGTTGATGATACTGCAGCATTATTATCCCATTTTAGAATGAGATCAATGTTAATGGATCGCATCAAGGAAGCCCAAGGTAAGGATGATTTTGTAGTGAGGGTTTTAGAGGATCTTCAAGGAAAGAAAGGACAGATGTTCACTATAGGCACTGATAGATTATTCAAATATAAGTCTAGAGTGTCAGTGTTGAATGTTGATGATTTGAAGTGAGAAATTCTAGAAAAGGCCCATGTGGTAGCATATGTAATACATTTAGGCACCATTAAGATGTACCTTGATTTATGGGAAATATACTAGCAGAAAGGATTCAAAAAAGATGTGGCTGAGTATGTTGCCAAATGTTTAGTGTGCCAATAGGTTAAGGCAAAACATTAGAGGCTTATCGGTCTATTGTAGCCTTTTCTTGTTCTCGAGTGAAAGTGGAAGCATATTTTTATGAATTTTGTGACTATACTACCCCATACGAGAAAAAAGATATGATTCAATTTAAGTGATTGCGGATAGACTAAGTCTGCCTATTTTCTACCAGTGAAGACCACTTATAAAGTGATACAGTATGCTCGATTGTACATGAATGAGATAGTACAATTGCAAAAAGTTCTGGTCACTAAAATGCTAGATATAGGCACGTAATTTACTAGCCGATTTTAGAAGAAAGTTTAGGAAGCATTAGGAACTAAGTTAAACTTTAGTACTACTTTCTAACCATAGATACCATTGATTTGTGGGAAATATACTAGTAGGAAGGATTGAAAGAAGATGTGGCTGAGTATGCTGCCAAATGTTTAGTGTGCCAATAGGTTAAGGCAAAGCATTAGAGGCCTATCGGTCTATTGTGGCCTTTTCTTGTTCTCAAGTGAAAGTGGAAGCATATTTTTATGAATTTTGTGACTATACTACCCCAAATGAGAAAAAAGATATGATTCAATTTAAGTGATTGTCGCCCATTTTCTACTAGTGAAGACCACTTATAAAGTGATACAGTATGCTCGATTGTACATGAATGAGATAGTACAATTGCAAAAAGTTCCAATCACTAAAATGCTAGATAAGGCACATAATTACTAGCCGATTTTAGAAGAAAGTTTATGAAGCATTAGGAACTAATTTAAACTTTAGTACTACTTTCTAACCATAGATAGATGGTCAGTCTAAAAGGATTATTCAAAGCTTGGAGAATATGTTGAGAGCTTATGTTATAGACTATACAGTCAATTGCGACCAACACTTGCCATTGATAAAGTTTGCCTACAATAACAATTTCTAATCCAATATTAATATGACACCTTATGAGGCTTTATATGGACGTAGATGCAAGTCACCCATATGTTGGTTTGAAGTTGGTGAGCTAAAGTCTCTTTGGACCGAAAATGGCTTAAAAGACCATCGATAAGATACAGTTGACTAGAAAAAGGATGTTAGCGGCATATAGTCGTTAAAAGTCATAAGTTGATCATAGATGTCGAGATTTGGAGTTTGAGGTCAAAGATCATGTATTCCTTAGAGTCTCACCAACCGATGGCATTAAGAGATTTGGTAAGAATGACAAGTTGAGCATGAGGTATATTGGTCCATTTGAGATCCTTGTGAGGATTGAACCATAGTTTATAGACTAGCACTTTTGTGGGATCTTGCTAACGTTCACCTAGTTTTCCACATTTTGGTGTTTAAGAAGTACCCAAATCTATCTTACGTGATCTGGCATGAGACCATTCCATTGGAGAATCACTTTGTTAGAAATGTTAGCTCAATGAATCAAGTAACAAGAATATCCAAGAACGGGTTGAGTTGGATTTTTGAAAATTTTGGAAAATGTAAAACAATTGGCTATAGTGGACTATAAAAATTCTTTAGTCAACTATGTTTGTAATTCTTTTCACAAATCAACTCCAATGTCTTTCAAACAAAATTGTGGTTGACTATAAAGACTCAAAAATCAATCCTAGACTAGAAAACTCATTTTGAAAACTTGTAAAAGGAATTTCAACAAAAACTTTGATGTATATGCAAGTTTTAATCAAAGCTACTTAATCAATCATAGATAAATGGTTTCTTTGAAATGCTTAAACATTCTTCAAATGTAAATCAAATAAGGCAACTTTGAAAAAAAAGCATTTCAAGAAATCTTTTCAACAAGGAATGGACAATTTGTGATAGTTGAAAAATGTTTTAACAAAGACACAAAACCAATTTTGTAATGACTATGAAATCAAGGTTTAAGCAATTTGTAAAATGATTTTTGCGAAGTTAAGTGCAAAAATTTAAAGCAATGATAAAAATGAAAATGAAGACATAAAGATTTATAGTAGTTTAGTTTTCTTAAATGCCTACATTCACTCTCTTGGCACCCCAAGGAATTTCCAATCCACAAAGAAAAATTCTTATTTTTTAACAAGAAGCGATAACTCTTACACAATCGACTAAATGGATTATTGCTTTTTAATGGGATCAAACAATAACCCATGTTTTTTAACAAGCTCACCACAAATCCATGCACAATCCATAAAAGGATTCTTGTTTTTTAATAGAAAGTGATAATCTTTACAAAATAGCTTTTCAAGGCTAAGCTAGAACCTTTACAAGGATAGCATTAGTGCCTTTAAAAGGTAGATTTTACTAAGTGGGTACAATGGAGGAAGAATGCCTAACATTGGGTTTAAAGATAAGATATAAAGATAGGAGTGAAAGCATAAAGAAAGTTTCGCTAAAATAGGCTTGGTTTTGCTTGGTTTTCTCACATTTCTTTTCAAGACCATGATCTTCAAGAGTTTGGCCTTTTTCTTTCTTTTTTCTCAACTTGAAATGTTTTCCACTGGTCTTTTTTATAGTTGAAAGAGACTTAAAGCCGATAAAGGTGATAAGAGTAAGAAGCTAGCCATTTTCACTTTGAATTTTGTATTTAACAATCACTTGTAGTTGACTATTGAAGTTCTCTAATCTATTATTTTCCAAAAAGCTTGTATTTTTGAAATCTAGCTTGGTGTAGTTGACTACCACTCACTTAGGGTCAACTATGGCTTCTTAAAGGCTTTGATTTCATGTGTTCACCTCCTCAAGGTCGACTACAGACTATATGGGGTTGACTATGGTTGTTTTTTTTCAAGTTTTCAAGCTGCCTAGTCTAAAAACTATAGCAGTCTAGTTTTTTCCAATGTAACTTTGACGTTGATTTGGTCTACACTAGGTGAAATGATAAATATAAAAGTTGTAGCCTTTCTCTTATCTTTCCAATGGTTTAAGAATTATGACAATCGGACTTCAGTAGTGAGATTTATGCTCGAGATACCATGACATGTGTAGGAAACACACTTAGCCATACTTGCATGATTTATTGCCATAAGATCTATTTGCCTTACTCTAAGATCGATTGGAGCTGTGTTTCTTCAAGATTCCTTAACATTTTGGTACTTAACTTCAAATACTTCCTTGCTTTGCCCTTATAATCAAATGTTGAGTTGAGAGTGAACTTCATGGCTTGAAAATAACATTGGTGTTGTGAAGATCAACCATCTTTGAAAGCTTCGGGATAAGCTTTAGCACTTGTGAACTTATCTTGCAATTTCAACATCTTAAAGATGAATGTTAGAAGGATCATAAATAGAAATCATTCAAGCAAATTTAGCATTCATACAATTAAGTCATACAAGCTTGTAGACATTTGCAGAACAAGTGTGTGATAATTCAATAGCTTCAATAATTCACACAACTAAAACAATCAAGCTTGTAATCATGCAAGAACAAATATGTAAAAGCTAAATCATTTCAAGAATTTGTCAAAGATCATTCAAATAATGTTCAAGCAAATTTGATCATTTTGTCATAATCAAACCTATAATCATTTTAAAGCTATCAGATTTAAGTTATGTAAAGGTGCCTATAGCCATATTAGATAGGCAAGTTAAGAAACTTCATTCCAAAGAAATAACCTTGGTAAAAGTGGGATGGCGAAATTATTCTAGTGAAAAATTGACGTGGGAGCCCGAAGACGAGACAAAGGTAAAGTACCAACATTTATTTTCAATAGTTTCTATTAACATGTCGATGTAAATTCAAGGATGAATTTTTTTAAAGGAGAGAGAATGCGAAACCTCAATTTTACATATTATGGAAATTTGGTGAAAACTTGAATTTTATGAATTACACGTTGGTGACAATTATCTATGGGAATTCCTTGCCATTTGATGTAAATCCTTCCAAATTATTGTGCCATATTCATGGATAAATGTTAGATGATGGAATGGGTGACTAAGGAAACAAAATGGATGAATTTTTGCAAGTTTGAACTTGGAGAGTTGACTATCAATGATTAAAAGTCGACCCTAGGGACTTGAGGCTAAGAAAACATCAATATTCTAGCTTAAGGTTAGCTATACAAGGCCAAAACTCAACTCTAGGTAAAAAAATGAAGTCATAGTTGACTATGGGGATAAAGTAGTCAATTATAACAAAGGAATGAAGCCATAGTCGACTATAGGGATTAAACGGTCAACCATTGGATAGCTTGAAGCAAAAATAAAAGCTTAGCTCAAACCTTAGCCCTTAATTTTCATTCTTTCATACTCTAACTCGTCCCCAACAACCACTAAACCCTCTTTCAGCCTTTCAAAACCCCATTGGATAAACATTCAACTCTCCAAACTTAAATCTAAGGTAAGATTTTGTATTTTTGGGTCTTAATCACAATGTTTCAACCTAACTCAAAAGTTTTCTAAATTTTAACTCATTTAATCTAAATTTAAGCAAGGATTTTCGGGTTTTTCGTTCTTTAACAACTTTGTGGAGGTAAGAATGATTAAGGTTTCTGTCACAACCCAATTTTCAGGCCATGACCGACGCATGGGCCCAATGGCATAACCCACTAAGCCTAAGCAAGCCTATTTATATAATCCTGCTCATCATTCCATCAATTATTTTTAAGGTCACATTTCATAATTCCAACCTGTAAGTACTTTAATAATATGCTATAGTAATCAAGTACTGCATTTATACTAATCCCAAAATAATGTTAACCATTGCCAACTCATGGTGGCATTACCAATCAAAATATTCATATATTGTCTAATACATATATCTTAGTACTTTACATCACATGAACTTATTCATAAGCAAAAACGACTCTTGACTTCCAACGAAGTGACCACGATGAAGGTGCCGCCATTGAATGCCATGGATACCTATCGAAAAGATTATATGGGGACACCTTTATCTAGGTTTCAACCGCCTCCGAATTTGAAAACATGAAGTTAAAAACAGTGAGTATAAACTCAGTGAGTGAACATAAGAAAGGAACAAACAACGATAAGGAATGTTTTAGAAAACATGATGCACTTACGACAAAACCATGCAATTTAGTCAAATTTTTGGTTAAAACCCCTCATTTCAAATTTTGAATGTGTATTCCCTTAATGTTACAAGATCCATGAAGTTGAATAGAATGAAAATTTCAACAATGACCAAGCAAGACAAGCAAACAGAAGGTTACTCGCTACAATGAAAAGGCATTCTTAGTTTGCATATGTTTCGGTTTTTCAAGCATATCTCCTACTACAAAAGTCCAATTGACATGATTTTTAGATCATTAGAAAGCTAAAAGGCAGGGCTACATTTGATGTTTACCACTTTGTCCAGTTTTGACTAGAAGATGGTCAAAATTTTTGTCAAATTGAAAGCACTGTATAAATATTTGGAACCACCATAGAGTTTCTAGCTGCAGCGAGAATCCATTCTTGCTACAGCGAGAAACAGAACTGAGGCTGACCTTGCAAGTCTGAGAGTTTCTAGCTGCAGCCAGAAACATTCTTGCTGCAGCCAGAAACAGGACAACCAAGAAAGAGTTTCTTTTCGTAACAAAAAAAACCATTTTTGCTGTAATAAACATCAATTTGAAAATACTTAGCAATTTTCAAGGAACAACATGCATGAATCACATACATTACAACCATATACCGTATTCATAAACTTTCTATTACATAAGTATATTTACACACATATAAACACAAATACCACCACCACCTCACCTAGTTCATGTGCAACCCCCACATCGTGCACAACTAATGTCATTTTCCACACTTCCACACCCTGTCATCATTGACATGTACATCCCCCCACATCATGCACACGCACGGTTATATTCAATCATCACTAGCTTGTGCATCCCCCCATATCGTGCACACGCACGATCGTATTCACTACACAATATTATCTATAGATGTACAATACATATATATATACATATCAACACATAAAGGGATTTCGCAAATTCATTACAATCACATTTCACAACACAAAAACATTTCAATAAAAGCTTGTTCACGTGCACGTTTTGAAGATAAAACCATTAAAATATTTTCAAGTGATAAAATCAAACATACATGCATTTATTTCCCATGCAATTTTAATGCAAGTTCACTCATCGGTATTTGTTAAATCTTTACCCAACTCCAACTTCCTCTAATGGTTCAAATGGGGCGGTGGGGCTTCGTTGGAACCTATCATCACAACAGCATTACAATTAACTCAATTCACATAACTATAAATTCTAAAAGCTATCTCCTAACTAGCTTCCAATTGCCATTAAGTGGCTATCTATTTTCACTATCCTAATCACTCTAAAATGAATAAACAACCTTAACTACAAAACACTCACAAGTCTAATCACTAGCCATTCTCAACACTTAAAAATCAACTCTACTTCATTACTCACCTTGGTAGTTTTATAATTAAACCCCTTTCTAAGAGTTTTCAAGTTATTGTAGAAGCTTTCTCTTTCTCTCTCTAAAACACCTTGCTAATGAGAGAAAGTATGGAAGTAAGACTTTTGAGGGTCTTTTTTTTTAAAGGTGAGAGAGTAAAAGAGTATCAAAAACCCTATAACAAGGTGGGTAAAAGCATGAAATTTGAGGTTAATTTGTGAAGGTGATGAAAGCTTGAAGAGAAGCTTTCATGGATATGAGAGAAACGTGAGATGGGAGGAAAAAGAAAAAGAAACTACTAGAGAAATTAAGAAGCTGCTGGAAAAAATGATATTTATAGCTAAAGCTTATCCAACTTTACTTAAATTATAAAAATACCCTTAACAAGTTGGCTTGTCTTCCTCCATTTCTTTGTGCTATCTTTTTACTCTTTTGACATTGAGACTAGGTCCATAATAGTCTAAAAATGCTCGGGTTCATGAAAACTTAAAAATTTCAATCCGAGATGAAAAATGACCATTTTGCCTCTATTATGGAAATCCTCATTATTTCTATTTCCTTTATTATTTTACCCTTATTTTCATCATTCATTTATGCCTTAGGCCTACTTAGACCTTAATATTATTTGAAACCTACTTTTAGAAGACTAATAAGAAAAATGATGAAATTACCCTCGATCCTTGTTATCATGTCTACTTCTAGTTACAGGTCTATAGAGATCGAGGTCTCACATTCTCTCCCACTAAAAGAAATTTGATCCCTGAATTTAAATTGAACTAGAAGGTAGCTGACCTTTATGTACTAAAGAGGTGTGGATACTTTGTCCGCATATTCTCCTCAGCTTCCTACGTTACCTCCTCACTGGTGTGATTTCACCATAACACTTTCACTGAGGCCACATCCTTGGAACAAAGCTTTTTGACTTACCTATCAAGAATAGCCACCGGTTGCTCCTCATAGGTCAAATCATCTCTTAGCTAGACGATTTTATACCGTATTACATGAGATGGATCGGGTTATACTTCCTAAGCATTGACACATGAAATACCGAATGGATATTTGAGAGGTCTAGTGGTAGTGCTAAACGATATGCTACTGCTCCAACCCTTTCTAAGATCTCGAAGGCTTCTATATATCAAGGACTTAATTTTTCCTTTTTGTCAAACCTTATTACCTTTTTTGTTAATGAGACCTTCAAAAATACATGATCCCCCACTTGAAACTCCAAGTCTCTCTGTTTATTATCGACATATGACTTTTGCCTACTTTGTGTTATCAACATCCTTTGACAAATCATGCGTATCTTTTCAGTGACATCAAGCACCAACTCTGGCCCTAAGAGTTTCCTTTCTCCCACCTCTAGCCACCCAATGGGTGACTTGCACTTCTGTCCATATAATGCCTCAAATGGTGCAATTTAGATGCTAGCTTTGTAGCTATTATTGTAATCAAACTCCACTAAAGGTGGATATCGATCCCATCTAACCCCAAAGTCCATTACACATGCCCTTAGCATATCTTCCAATGTTTGTATTGTCTGTTTAGACCTTCCGTCAGTTTGGAGGTGAAAAGATGTGCTGAAATCCAATTTAGTGCCTAAAGCTTCTTGCAACTTTCCCCAAAATCTGTTGGTGAACTATGTTCCTTTATCGGATACTATACAAATAGGGATGCCATGCAATTGAACTATCTCATCCATATAAATTCAAGCATATTGGGCAACCTCGTAAGTAGTTTTAACCAAAAAAAAGTGAGATAATTTCATCAACCGATCTACAATAATCCAAATAGAATCGTAACCCCCACTTGCTCGAGGCAAGCTCATTAAAAGGTCCATTGCAACATGTTCTCAATTCTATTCAAGCACCGATAATGGTTGTAGTAGCCCTATAGGCATTTAGTGCTCTGTCTTAACTTGCTGGCAAACCAAGCATTTAGAAACAAACTTAGCTACGTCCTTCTTAAGTCTTTCCCACCAGTATACTTCCTTCAAGTCTTGATACATCTTTGTAGCCCTCGGATATACCACATAGGCTACCATATGTGCCTCTTCTAATATTTCTTTCCTTAACCCATCACTATCGGGTACATAAAGTCTGGTTCCATACCTCAATGCCCCATTTGAGCCTTTAGTGAACATCTTTCCTTTACTTCTCTAAGGGTCCTCCAAGGCCTTAGTTGCAAACTCATCTTTACTTTGCACTTCTCTAATCCGGTCTATCAAGATAGGCCTCACCTTAAAATGTGCCAACAATGCATTTGTCTTGGAGACTTCTAAATGTACACCCATGTCTCCCAAGTTATGCATCTCATGAATCAAGGATCTCTTATCTGCAGAGATATGTGCCAAACTCCCTATCAATTTTCGACTCAAGGCATCTGCCACTACAGTTGCCTTACCGGGATGATAGAAGATAGTACAGTCATAATCCTTAAGCAACTTTATCCATCTAGGTTACCGCAAGTTAAGATCTTTCTGCTAAAATATATACTTTAAGCTTTTATGGTTTGCATATATCTCGCAAGTCTCACCATACAAGTAATGTCTCCAAATCTTTAAGGCAAACACGATTGCTGCCATCTCTAAATCGTGCGTGGGGTAATTTTGGTCATGCCTTTTCAGTTGCCTCAATGCATACGCAATTACCTTTTTATGCTACATTAATACACACCATAAACCTACTTGTAATGCATCACAAAATACCGTATAACCCCCTATGCCTTGTGATAGACTTAATACTAGAGTTGTGGTAAGACAAGCCTTAAGTTGCTCAAAGTTATCCTCACAAGCATCTGACCACACAAATTTTGTATCCTTATGTGTCAACTTAGTTAGAGGAGCAACTGTTTTGGAGAAATCCTTCACAAAGAGATGACAATAGTTGGCCAACCCTAAAAAGCTCCTAATCTCCGTAACTGATGTTGGCTTTGGCCACTTTTCCACTGCTTTAATTTTCTTTGGATCGACTTGTACCCTATCCTTGGAAACCACATGACCCAAGAATCCAACATTTTCAAGCCAAAACTCGCATTTGGAGAGCTTGGCATACAATTGATGTTCTATCAAGGTTTGGAGCACTATCTTAAGATGCTACTCATGTCCCTCTTTGCTCTTTGAATAGATCAAAATGTCATCAATAAACACCACCACAAACTTGTCTAAATATGGCTTGAACACACGATTCATTAAATCCATAAAGGCCGTAGGGGCATTTGTAAGACCAAATGTCATCACTAAGAACTCATAGTGCCCATACCTTGTTCGAAATGCGATCTTTGGCACATCTTCATTTCAAATCCTCAATTGTTAGTACCCAGATCGTAGATCTATCTTAGTGAAACATTAATTTCCTTGTAGTTGGTCAAATAAATCATCTATCCTCGAAAAGGGATACTTATTCTTCACCATCACTGTATTAAGTTGTCGATAGTCAATACACAATCTAAGCAACCTATATTTCTAAGCAACCTATCTTTCTTCTTTACAAACAGCACCGGTGCTCCCCATGGTGAGACGCTAGGCGAATGAAGCCTTTGTCTAATAAATCTTCTAACTGATCCTTAAGTTCCTTAAGCTCCGTCGGTGCCATTCGATATGTGGGTATGAATATAGGTCTAGTGTCGAGGAGCAAATCTATTCAAAATTCGATCTCTCGCTCAAGAGGCAATCTTAGTAGTTCCTCAGGAAATGCATCCCTAAACTCATTTACTACTAACACTTAGCTTATATCTCTAACCTCCGCTTGGGTATCCCTTACAACCACTGAGTAACCTTAACAACCCTATCTTAATCGGCTCATAATAGACATAACTGATATCAAGTTGCTTGGAGCATTGCTCCTATCCCCTTGAATACTAAACGATGGCTCACTTGGAAAATCAAATCTAATCAATTTATGATAGCAATCCATACTAGCATGGCAAGGTGATAGCCAATCTATTCCCAATATCACATCAAAATCTCAAGTGTCTAACACCACTAGATTTACCAAAGTATCTTTGTCCTTAACTCGAACCACACATGACTCATATTCCCATTTTTCCACAAATGCCTTCTTTAAAGGAATAAATACCACTAATTATTCTTTTCTCCTAACACGATCTTTACCTAACCGATGTGCAAAATGTGGAGAGATAAAACAATGGGTTGAACCAAGATCAAACAACACCCGACCATTCATATCACAAACAGAAAGAATACCTAAGACCACTACATTAGATGTTTAGGCCTCTTAGGGCTTTAAAGCATACACTCTTGTTTGGGCCCCTTCTATTGAACTCCAAAGTCTAGACCCAAATGGCCTACTCTAAAAGAAAGTAACAACACCTCTATCTCTCGATCCTCGAGCTTTTCGACCAAATGAGGCAACTATTGAAGGAGCAGACGAAGCCAGTTGAGCAAAGTTAAGGGTAGAACCTTGTGATTAACGAGCCATTAGGCAACTCTTCCATAGATGTCCCGGTTGACCACACTCATAACAAACTCTTGAAGTACAAAAACATCATCCGTTATGTCATTTGCCATAATTATTGTAAAGGTTGATAACTTGACTACTCTGCCTCGAGTCTGGGTGCCTCCCAACACTAAAGGTTTTCTGTCCCAACCCAATACTAACATTTGATGAGCCACTCCCCTGTTGAGGTAACAACTAGAAGATGAAATATCACTGTTAAAGTCTCTATGACCTTAATATCCCTATGTCTTGGCTCTCTTTGCTTTATCCTTTTCAGCCCTACTCTCGTTGGTCCTCATTTATATCCGCTGGGGACAATCTATGGTGACAGAGTAAGAATCAAAATCTCGAGATGCCACAGCCTAAACAATGGCTCTACTAGCCTATCCACAAATCTTCAAATCTTCATTTCGTTAGAGGAAACTAAATAGGGTGCATATTGAGCCAATTGTGTGAATTTAATATCGTACTCTGACACCGTCATACTAGAGGTCTGTACTAATGCCTTAAACTCCCTAGTTCTTGTATGTCACACACTGATTGGTAAAAATCGATTCAAGAAGGTTGTACTCAACTCATTCCAAGCCAGTGGCATTGCATCCGCTAGCCTACATCTACGTAAGGAGCCATACCATTCTTGTGCCACATTTTTTAAACGAAAAGCGGCTAACTCAACCAATCTAGTGCTAAAACACCCCAAAACATCACAAATTTTCCCTATACTATCCAAGAAGACTTAGGGTTTTCTTCGATGCATCTGACCCCGTAAACGACGGAGGATTAGGCTTCAAAAAGTCAGGGAGTGAAACCTCTATATGACCACTCTCAACCTCATGATGTTGGCAATCAGCCTGCCCTTGGGAACTAAGGGATTCTAGTACTGTAGGTTTCCCCTCCACTATCCTCTGTATATCGTCTATACAGGTTGCCATCATCTCTACAACCCGATTAACTCCTTGTAGGCCTACCGTCAAATGCTCAATGGTAACGCCCCTAGTCGGTTGTTTATTTGTTTCGCCTGAAAACTATCCCTCCTCTTGTTTACTTACAAACGTATCTGTCCTCACTGACCTAGTGACCCTACCACGTCTACCTCACCCCCTAGAAGTGAAAGCTCGCGTCTTATCCATCATCTCATTAAGAGCATTTTGCTCTTTCATCTTTTTCGAAGTGACCTATGTCTTAATAGGCATTCTTACATAGACAAGAGTAAACAGCAATTATTAAACACATTTTATAATATTTTGTAAGAGAAAATGTGGTTTCTAGAATAGGAAATCTATGCGATTTCTTGGTTGTAAAATGTGCCACGATTCACACTTCACAACTGAAGTTTCCACATAAAGACCCAACACTCCGTTAGACCAACAAAAGGAAGTCTTGGGACCTAAACAATCTAGGACTCTGATACCAACTTTATCACCACCTAATTTTCAGGCCATGATTAACGCATGGGCCCAATGGGCATAACCCACTAAGTCCAAGCAAGCCTATTTATATAATCCTGTTCATCATTCCATCGACTATTCTTTAGGTCACATTTCATAATTCCAACTTATAAGTACTTTAATAATGTGCTATAGTAATCAAGTACTGCATTTATACTAATCCCAAAATAATGTTAACCATTGCCAACTCATGGTGGCATTACCAATCAAAACATTCATATATTGTCTAATACTTATATCTTAGTACTTTACATCACATGAACTTATTCACAAGCAAAAATGACTTTTGACTTCCGACAGAGTGACTAAGGTGAAGGTGCAACTACTGAATGCCATGGATACCTATCGAAAAGATTATACGGGGACACCTCTATCTAGGTTTCAATCGCCTCCGGATCTGAAAACATGAAGTTAAAAATAGTGAGTATAAACTCAGTAAGTGAACATAAGAAGGGAATAAGCAACAATAAGGAATGCTTTAGAAAACATGATGCAACTACGATAAAACCATGCAATTTAGTCAAATTTTTGGCTAAAACCCCTCATTTCAAATTTTGAATGTGTAATCCTTAATGTTACAAGATCCATTAAGTTGAATAGAATGAAAATTTCAACAATGACCAAGCAAGACAAGCAAACAGAGGGATTCTCGCAATAGTGAAAAGGCATTCTTGGTTTGCATATGTTTCGATTTTTTTAGCATATCTCCCACTACAGAGATCCAATTCACATGATTTTTAGATCATTAGAAAGCTAAGAGGCAAGGTTACAGTTGATGTTCACCACTTTGCCTAGTTCTAATTAGAAAGCGGTCAAAATCTTTGTCAAAGTGAGAGCACTGCATAAAAATCTAAAACCATTCGAGAGTTTCTAGCTACAAGGAGAATCCATTTTCACTACAGCAAGAAACAGAATTGAGGTTGGCCTTGCAAGTCCGAGAGTTTTTGGTTGCAGCCAGAAACATTCTCGCTGCAGCCAAAAACAAGACAACTAAGAAAAAGTTTCTTTTCGTAACAAAAAAAACCATTTTTGCTGCAATAAACATCAATTTGAAAATACTTAGCAATTTTCAAGGTACAACATTCATGAATCACATACATTACAGCCACATACCATATTCATAAACTTTCTATTACAAAAGTATATTTACACATATATAAACACAAATACCACCACTGCCTCACCCAGCTCATGTGCAACCCTCACATCGCACACAACTAATGTCATTCTCCACACTCTCACACCATATCATCATCAGCATGTGCCTCCCCCCACATCGTGCACACATACGGTTATATCAAGCCATCACCAGCATGTCCATCCCCCCACATTGTGAACACGCACGGTCATATTCATTACATAATATTATCTACAAATGTTTAATACATATATATATATATACATATCAACATATAAAAGGATTTCGCAAATTCATTAGAATCACATTTCACAATGCAAAAACGTTTCAATAAAAGCTTGTTCCCATGCACGTTTTGAAGATAAAACCTTTAAAATATTTTCAAATGATAAAATCAAACATACATGCATTTATTTCCCAAGCAAGTTTAATGGAAGTTCACTCACCGATATTTGTTAAATCTTTACCCAACTCCAACTTCCTCTAATGGTTCAAATGGGGCGGTAGGGCTTCGTTGGAACTTATCATCACAATAGCATTACAATTAACTCAATTCACATAACTATAAATTCTAAAAGCTATCTCCTAACTAGATTCCAATTGCCATTAAGTGGCTATCTATTTTCACTATCCCAATCACTCTAAAATGAATAAACAGCCTCAACTACAAAACACTCACAAGTTTAATCACTAGCCATTCTCAACACTTAAAAATCAACTCTACTTCATTATTCACCTTCGTAACTTTATAATTGAACCCATTTCTAATAGTTTTCAAGTTATTGTAGAAGCTCAGTATTTCTCTCTCTAAAACACCTTGCTAGTGAGAGAAAGTATGAAAGTAAGACTTTTGAGGGTTTTTTTTTTAAGGTGAAAGAGTTAAAGAGTGTCAAAAACCCTATAACAAGGTAGGTAAAAACATGAAATTTAAGGTTAGTTTGTAAGGGTGATGGAAGCTTGGAGAGAAGCTTTCATGGATATGAGAGAAATGTGAGATGGGAGGAAGAAGAAAAGCTTCTGGAGAAATGAAGAAGCTACTAGAAAAAATGATATATATAGCTAAAGCTTATCCAACTTTACTTAAATTATGAAAATGCTCTTAACAATTTGGCTTGTCTTCCTCCATTTCTTTGTGCAATCTTTTTACTTTTTTGACACTAAGACCAAGTCCATAATAGTCTAGAAATACTCAGGTTCACAAAAACTTAAAATTTTTGACTCGAGATGAAAAATGATCATTTTGCCCCTATTATGGAAATCCTCATTTTTTTTTCTATTTCCTTCATTATTTTATCCTTTTTTTCATCATTCATTTATACCTTAGGCCTTCTTAGACCTTAATATTGTTTGAAACCTACTTCTAGGAGTTCACTAAGGAAAATGATGAAATTACCCCTAGTCTGTGTTATCGTGTCTACTTCTAGTTACAAGTTTATAGAGACCAAGGTCTCATAGTTTCATTATATATGATTTGGGTTTGAAGTATTGTGAACGATTGGCTTGAAACAAAATATGGGTTTAATTGGTAAGTTTTGAATAAATGGGTTGTTAGAAAAAAAAAAAAGAAAGGGTTTTTACTAGAAACCGTTGACTTCATATATTTTTGATGATAACAAAAAATTCATCATTAAAATAATGACTATAACCATTCAAAATTGTTTTTAATGGCTAGAAACAATCCTCCAAGTATAAATAGAGGTTCAAATGGTTATAAATGCAAGAGAGAACTATCCAAAAGCAAGATTAGTGTCAAGAAGTGTTAGAAAGTTCTCTTTTCAAGTATGCTTCACTTTTATCTTTGTAAAAATGGTTTGAGTTTAACTTTATACATCTTAAATCAGTGAAGTGATCAATTGTACTTTATTTTCTTTGTATTCTTTGTTTACTTAGAGTGTGAGAGACATTTTAAAGGGTAAACTGATAACTCTATGATATAGAGTTATTTTGCCACATTTTGATTATTAAAAATAGCTAAGTCCTTGTGTTTCTAAGTAATTTTAATTAATTTTTATGGTTTTCATTATTAAGTTTAGTGCATGTTAAACTACTTTAATTTGAGTAATTTTAGCTCATTTTTATGTTAAAAGTCCTAATTTGAGCCATCACCGATTTAGTCTTTATTTCAAAGGTTCTCAAGTGCATAAAGATCCATAACAGTGAATTGCGCAAAGATGACTAGGTGCAAATTTTTATTGAACATGCTTCAATACTTTGGGTATAACTCACACTACAAAAGTCTGATTGATCAAATTTTTGGACTACTAAAAATTTAAGAGAAATGGCTACACTTTTTATGTTTATTACTTTCCCCAATTTTGATTGGATCATGGTCCAACTCCTTGTCTAAGTTCGAGTATTGTAGCAAATTGCATGGATTGAACATGATACGTTATTTTAAGCATAACTCTCACTCAGAAGTTCAATTGATGTGATTCTTGAACCATTGGAAACCTAAAAGCTAAGGATACAATTTTCATGTTTACCATTTTGCCTAGTTCGAAAGGGACCATAATGAATAATCATTTGTAAAATTGGTGCCACATCGCCAACTTGATATCCCGACATTCAGTTTTAATAAGTTTTCAAAATATTAGAGTTTTAAGGCTCTTATATTTATTATAAATAGGTATAGTTTTGCTTACTCAAATATGTTCTTATTGCTTTTAATTATCTTGCCAACAATTAAATGATTTGTTAATCTGAATGAGACTCAAAAAAGTAATTATAAATTAGACTAAGATTTGAATAGTGTATGTTCAAGCCACTTAGGTGATCTAATTTGTACTTAGGGTAAACATACGCCTAAATGCCTTGCACAGCTAAATTAGAGCACTAGCTTAATGAACCTCATTTAATTGATTGCTATAGACATATTGTGAACCAATGAAGGAGGTTTTTATGCAAACATCTTAACAAAGACTTGTGCATAGGTTTGGATTCTAGGTTATCCCAAAATCACTAATGAATATAAATATTAAGAGAAACAGATGTTAAATGAAGTATTGAATGAACTCATAATCCAAATTTTTAATATATTGCCTTTCTCAAGTGAATTTTTAGTTTTTGCTAATTAGTTTAGTTTTAGATCTAATTTAGTTTTAATTAATTTTCTACACAATCAAGTTACTTGAATAAGATTGATCTATCATAATTTTAGTACTTAGATAACAATTAAGAGCAAATTCCTATAAGATATGATTATGGATTTACTGTTCATATTACTTGTTCGATATGTGTACTTGCATGTACTAAATCCACAACATAGACTAAGCTTGGAAGGCTTAGGGATTTTTGTAAGGGTTTGGAGTATAGGTTAGAAGCTTACCTTGTAAAAGCATAGTAGAAGTTGTTAATTCTACTAGTTTAGTGAAGTTGGGTTGAAAATCTTTGATTAGGAGATCAAGGTAATCGATGTAAGTCAATGGGACTAAATCACTATGTATATTTGTATTTTGTCCACTTCTTTTACTTTCTCCTCACTTGGTGCCTTTTAACTTCAACAAGTTTTAAACCTTCCATTTCAAAATTATACAAAAAGTTTTTCAAGCTAAAATGTTGCCTTCAAAATATTTTTTAAGTGCTATTCACCCCCATCTAGCACTCCACTAGAAACAATAGAAACTAGAAACTTATGATAGGATTTATTGTGATAGATGATTGCTAAAGCTCAAGATTGTAGATGAGCAAGATTTTGGTGACACGAAGCTTAGAAAAAGACTAAGCTTTTTGTCAAGGTGAGTGGATACACATTTTAAGTATTTTAATATGTAAAATGAGCATATTTCTTACAATTAGTTAATTACTCAAATACGGTCTTTAAGCAATCCAGCACTTTCCCCTGCAATTTGATAAATGCTAACACGCTTTAATTACTAAAAAAAGAAAAAAATGAATCTTTTAGGTACCATAAGAAAATGATATTTTCAATAGTTTGAATTTAAAAATAAAATAAAAAAATAAAAACATGAAAAGATCATTTCCACAACTTAAAAAATTGAGAGCATATTTCTTACAATTAGTTAATTACAATTATGAATTGATTAAAATATTATATGAAACTCGCATTTACAATCATGGACTTTTAAATGAATTTTTATTGTAATTGAATAATTGCTCAATTTTAGTCAAAATAATTTAACGTGAAATGCTCCTTTCAAAAAGAGTGAAATCTCTTCCATATTTTACAAATACGACATGTGACAAAAGTTTTAGATTTATGGTCCCTATATTTTAGCTAATATTTATAAATTTTTTTATTTTGGATTGTGTTATTATTATTATATTTATATAAATTAGAAATTTAAATAATTATCATTCTAATGAATAGAGACTTTTGCTCTCTAACTACCACTATGTCTAAAAAGGTGTTTGGTATTATGGAAATGTAGCACATTCTCTATAATTTAAATGGGTGTAATAATTTTGCAATATTTGGTTTGTAATAAAATGAAGGGAATGTGTTTGCAGTGTAGACTCCGTTTGGTAACCATGAAAATGGTTTTTGGAAGCCAATTTCCTTCTATTTCAACGTTTAGAAGGGGGGAAATAGCTTGGTCAATTGAAAATAATTTCTAGTTAATGAAAAACTTAAACACAAGAAATTATCTTCCCTTTTTTTACTCTATAAGACAATTTCTAAAAGATTTCACTATACTTTTTCCTCTCATCTCTCTCGACAAACCCACGAGCTATTCTATACCCTTACATTTTCTTAATCAACAACCACTATGAAACTCACATATCTCTCTTGATTCTTCCCCTTTTTTTTTTTAGGTTTTTCCCTCTTCCTTCAATTGTTCACAAATTTTCTCTTTGGCTTCGTTGCTAGCTATCTTTACTTCAACTTCAAAGCATTACGTTGCTTTTCTTTTCTACAAATCTTCTCTTTAGCTTTAACTTTAGCTTCAAATCTCTCTTTTTTTCACATTATCGATTTTCAAATTCTCAATCTTTAAATTTATTTTTAGTTTTTTCCAATTGATTAATCCAACTGTTGGTGTTTATTTTATTTGTTCACACCATTTCTAAACTGATTTTTGTGAGACCTCAACCTCTATAGACTTATAATGAAAAACAGATACGATAACACGGACCAGAGGTAATTTCATCATTTTTCTTAGTGAGCTCCTAGAAGTAGGTTTCAAACAATATTAAGGTCTAAGTAGGCCTAATGCATAAATGAATGATGAAAATAAGGGTAAAATAATTAAGAAAATAGAAATGTGAGGATTTCCATAATAGGGGCATAACGGTCATTTTTCATCTCAAGTCAAAATTTTTGAGTTTTCATGAACCTGAGTATTTCTAGACTATTATGGACCTGGTCCGAGTGTCAAAAGAGTGAAAAGATTGCACAAAGAAATGGAGAAAGAGAAGCTAACTTGTTAAGGGCATTTTCGTAATTTAAGTAAAGTTGGATAAGCTTTGGCTATAAATATCATTTTTTCCAGTAGTTTCTTCATTTCTCCAGTAGCTTCTTCTTTTCCTTCCTCCCATCTCACGTTTCTCTCATCTCCATAGCTTATCTCCAAGCTTCCATCACCCTTACAAACTAACTTCAAATTTCATGCTTTTACCCACCTTGTTATAGGGTTTTTCTTACTCTTTTACTCTTTGACCTTAAAAACCTTCAAAAGTCATGCTCCCATACTTTCTCTCACTAGTTGAATGTATGGAGAGAGAGAGAGAATGATTTCCTTTACTAGCTTGAAGAATCTTTAATGAGAATTCAATTAAAAAGACCACCAAGGTGAGTATGGGTTATGGCTAATCTCTTTAGTGGTTGGTGAAATTTAGTGATTAGATTTGTGAGTGTTTTATTGTTGAGATTGATTATTCATTTTTGTGTAACTAGAGTAGTGCAAATAATAGCCATTTAATAGTAATTAGAAGCTAGCTAGAAATGAATGCAGAACTTGGTTTAAGAAATAGCTTTTGGAATGGTATTAATGCCAAGTTGGGTTGAATGTGACATTGTTGTGTGTGATAGGCTCCATCGAGGCTACATATCCCCATCCGGAACATTAGTCGAAGCTAAGGTCAATCAAAACGTCAATAAAGACCAGTGAATGAACTTGCATTAAAATTACTTGGAAAATAAACGCATGTATGTTAATTGTATCACTTGAAAATGTTTTAATTGTTTTATCTTCAAAACGTGCACGAGAACAAGCTCTTATTGAAACGTTTATGCGTTATGAAATGTGATTGTAATGAATTTGAAAAATCTTTTTATATGTCGATATGTATATATATATATATATATATGTATTGTACATCTATGGATGATATTGTGTAATGAATATGATCATGTGTGTGCACGATGTGGGGGGATGCACATGCCGATGATGACTAAGTATGATCGTGTGAGTGCATGATATGGGCGGATGCACACGCCGGTGATGATAGGGTGTGGGAGTGTGGAGGATGACATTAGTTGTGCTCGATGTGGGGGTTGCACATGAGCTGGTAATGTGGTGGTGATACTTGTGGTTATATATGTGCAAATATACTTATGAAATAGAAAGTTTATGAATATGGTTTATGGTTGTAATGTATGTGAATCATGCATGTTGTACCCTGAGAAATGCTAAGTATTTTAATTTGAGTTTATTGCAGCAAAAATGGTTTCCTTTGTGTTCAACAAAAACTCTTTTTTTTTTATGCTCTGTTTCTGGCTACAGCAAAAAACTCTCGGGTGGTTCCAGAATTTATGCACTACTTTCAATTTAACAATGATTTTGACCACTTTTCGATTAGAACTAAGCAAGGTGGTAAACACAAAAGTTGTATCCCGTTCTCTTAGCTTTTCCATGGTCTAAAAATCATGTCAATTGTACCTTTTTAGCATGAGATATGATTGAAAAACCAAAACATATGCAAACCTAGAATACCTTTCTGTCGCAATGAGAGTGCTTTCACTTTGAAAAATATTTTAACCACCTTCCAGTTAGAACTGGGCAAAGTAGTCAACATCAAAGTTGTATCACAGCCTCTTATCTTTCTAATGGTCTAAAAATCAGGTCAATTGGACCTCTGTACCGTGAAATATGCTTGAAAAACTGAAACATATGCAAATATAAAATACTTTTCTGCTGCAGTGAGAGTGCTTTCACTTTGAAAAATATTTTAACCACTTTTCCAATTAGAACTGGGTAAAGTGGTCAACACCAAAGATGTAGCTCAGCCTTTTATCTAATGGTCCAAGAATAGTGTCGATTTGACTTCTGTGGTGAGAAATATACTTGAAAAACTGAAATATATGCAAACCAAGAATGCCTTTCGTTGTAGCGAGAAATGTGCTATCATGTTGCTACCTTGCTTAGTTCTAATATAATTTTCTTTCACTCCTTTACCCTCATCATTGAGCATGGGTTTTTGCAACACTAAGAGTTACTAATTGATATTTGAAATGAAGGGTTTTAGTAAGAGGTTAAATTAAATTTCATTGTTTTCAAAACAAGTGCATCATGATTTTCAAATTTTCTTTATCGTTATTTGTTCCCTTCTTACGTTCACTCATTGAGTTTATCCTCACTATTTTCAACTTCATGTTTTCATATCTAGAGGTGGTTGAAACCTAGATAGAGGTGTCCCCATATAACTTTTGGCAGGTATCAATGGCATTCAGCAGCTGCACCTTCACTGTGGTCATACCGCTAGACATCAAGGGTCATTTTTGTTTGTGAATACGTTTATGTGATATAAGGTATTAAGATACATGTCTTAGATACTATATGTATATTTTGATTGGTAATGCCACTATGAGTTAGAAATGGTTAACTTTATTTTGAGTTAATATAAATACAAGTATTTGAAATTTATCGATTGGAACTATGAAATGTGACGTTAAGAGTTGTTAATGGAATGTTGAGCAGGGTTATATAAATAAGCTTGCTTGGGTTTAGTGGGTTATGCCCATTGGGTCCATGTGCCAATTATGGCCCGAAATTTAGGTCGTGATAATTTTCTTTCTTTTTTTTTTCTTGTGTTTTTTCTTGTTGGTTTTAAGGTAGATTTTCTTGTTTCATTTATTGTTTTTTTTCCTATTTTTGAAATGATTTTTGGATTTTAGGGTTATGGTTTTTTTTTTTTGGGTTGATTTTCTAGTGTTTAGATGAGTTTCAATGGTTGGAAATAGATGAATGTTGATATTTTTATGTGTCATGGTGAAAACCTTTTTTGAAAATGGATTATTATAAAAAATATTTCTTATAAGTAATCAAAAGAATACAAAATATTTTTCTCAATTTATTAAAATAAAAAATATTATATTTTTAATAACATATTAGTCACAAAAAAATTCAAACAAATTAATTTCTAATTATCAAATGATCCTTTAATTTTAATTTATGATTTATTGACTTAACAAATTAATTAGTATAATAATATGATAAGAAATAAATAAATATTACTTATAGATAATAGTTTAATATTAACAAATGTTTTGAATATATTGCATAATTGATGAATGTGAATATTTTTATGGTGTTATTAAAAAAAACAATTGAAGATAGGTCATGATGGAAAATTTTTTTCTACAAGATGATCCAAACAATAAAAAAGATTTTTGACAATTTACCTAAACAATAAAAAATATTAGATTTTTCAGCAAAATATTTTGCATAAGAATCATTTTTCTTTCAATAAGTTATTTTACGGTTACCAAACGGACCCATAATGTCATTGCAATCAACTAAGGGAATTTCATTCCATTAGCTCATAAAAAGAAAGTAACTTTCCTTCAGTAATGGGAAAGTAAAGAAAAAAAAATAATTTCTCAACTTCTCCCAAATACTCCTCTTCCTCTTCTTTGTTTTTTCTTCTCTCTGTTTACTTGCACATTTTGGGCAACTTTTCTTTGTCTTCTTTTTCTTCCTCTCCATTCAAGATCAAGCAAGGTTCAATAATAGTTCATTTCTCTTTTTTGTGTTATACTTATTTTCTTATTTTAAATTCATAGTTGAATTTCTTTAGATATTGTTTGATTTAAATATCATAAACTAATTTGGATTTTTAGGATTATGGTGGATTTCAATATGCAGTTTGAATATTTATTTCTCTTTTATTTACATGAATGGGTATAGGTTTTCTTATTCAAATTTGTTCTTAATGCCTTTAATTACCTAATTAATAATTAATTGATTTGTAAATCTAATTGGAACTCAACAGAATAATTTTTTGTTAGATTAAGATTTAAATAGTGTATGTTTACGTCATATAGGTGATCTGATTTGCAATTTGGGTAAACATACATCAATTGACATATATAGCCAAATTAGGGCACTTACTTAATGAACTTAATTTAATTGATTCCTATAAACATATAGTGATATAATTAAGTTAGGTATTTGTGCAAACATCTTGATAGATACTTGTAAATAACTTTAGATTCTAGGTTAGTAAAATCACCTAGGAAAGATAAATAATAAGAGAAACTAATATCAGATGAAGTGTTGAATGAACGCATAATCCTATGTCTTTAATTTAGTGCCTTTCTCAAGTATATTTAATTTTTGTTGATTAATTTAATATTTATTTTAATTTCGTTTTAATTAGTTTTTTGTTCAATTTTTGGAACACTTAAATAAGATTAATTTGTTATAAAATTTTAGTATTTAGTGAAAATTTAGAAACAAATCCTTATGGGAATGATATTCTACTTCTACTATATTACTTGTTTGTGATAGCATGCACTTGCGTGAAAATTCTACAACTATTATTTCTAGAACATTCTTTGCAACTGGCTGAGGAGCAATATGTAAAATCAAAATTTCTTTTTTCTAGGTATTTTTTGTTAAACCAAACATGGAGAAATTTGTTATGTGTTCTATGAAAGTTGTTCGTATTTCTCTTTGAATATTTACAATGGAATGTACAATGACTTGATCTCCAATTAGCATATCCATAACATTCATTATGTTTTTGTTGTTTCAATTGTTTTTACGTCTACCTATGAAAATTTGTTTGGCACTTTTATTTACTATTACATTAAAGTTATAAGATTTTTTTAGAAGTTTGGATCTTTTAACATTCAATTTTTGCATTCTATTAAGCTTATTTTGTTTCCATTGATTATGTTGACTTATAAGAATATCCAAAGTAAAAATTTTAAGAAGAAAGTAAAAGCTAATTTAAATAAAAGTGCTAAGCAATACGGGAATAAAAGTAAATATGTCACGACCCGGAACTCCCCATCAAGCCCGTGACAACCGCCGCGATGTCCCGATAGACATTCATTACGCGAAATACCTATCAGAACCTCGAAGGCTTAGCATCAGTTTTCGCACTTCCCTGGTAAGCGACCGTTATTAAATTTCATATTTCAAGAAATCATAAGTCGTCTCCAAACCAAAATGATATAATACTAATTTCTGGGTCACATGGCCATTTTCGTCATTTTTCTACGAAAATCTCAAAATTGGTCAAAAACGTAATAGGTGAGTAGAAAACATATATTTAGTGATTAAAAACAAATTTAAGTATCTAAAACGTTTGTTTAAAATAAAAATTTGACTATTTGAATAAAATAAAAATATTCAATAAAATAATCTATTTTCTTATAACATAATTTTTATAAAGCCATCAGTAAATAATTTTCGCAGCGTAAAAGCTAAAAATATTCTTACATACAAGTATACAGGCAACCAAGGTATGAAAATAGAGTTACAGTGACACGTGGGCCCTCAACTAACCAAAATGCATCGAAAGTTGGGAACTTACAACTTTTGCCGATTCGAGTCCAATTGATGGTCCTTGACAATATCTGCTAACTATGGAATACTCTGAGCTTGAAATGTGAAGAAATAAATGGGTAAGATTATAAAATCCCAATGAGTAAACAGATACCATCTAAACTATCTAAAGTCGAGTAAAATGAGACAAATTCAAATTCATTCTTTGTATTACAATTCACCTTATCTAAACTCATTTCAATTGAGTAGAGACAATTAAAATATTCTATCCCAATGTATTTCATAACATACGTATAATTTATATGGCTCATGAATCTCTTAAAAACTTAACTTGGCTCTTGCCAAAATCATTCTCGAGGATACCCCTGCAAAGGCATCTGACCGAGACCGCCAAGGCTATTCAGTGCCATATACACATGAACATATTTCTATTTCTAAAAACCTAGCCATGCCTTGGCGTTGGTTGAGTCTCACTCTCACACGGTGGTCCACGTGATGTGCACTCAAATCTTTACCTCTAGAGACACCCCACACACAGCTCTCTGATCGAGGTAAGGTAAATCTGATTCTGTGCCCCCTCTCTTAGGTTGGCCCACAAAACCTTCCACTACAAGGATTATGGATTATTTTATCAAGCGCCTATTTCATAAAATTTTAACTGCATGATATGGCAATTTATCACAATCTAGCCTCTCAAGGTTGAATACACAGTACATATAATTTTCAAAACGAAAACCAATTTAGCCATTCATGCTCACGTATTGCTATAAGCCATATAATTTAAAATACAATTTATAACACAAGCAGGCAATCTTCAATTACTCTAATTTCAAAGCCAGCATTCAATTTTCCAAAAAATTTATAAAGTTATTTTATAAAATCATAATTTTTTTTAAAACATAGCAATTTACCATTTAAACCCATTTTCTATCAAATCACACAATTAAATCAAAACTACTCTAGAAAATTAAGACGATAATAAATTTACTCACGGTTTTGGGAAATCAATTCCGAGTACTCCGACTACTAATCCTCCGGTGTGATTTCCTTGCCTTTATCAGAGGACTCACCACCTTGACAAATTGCGTAATAATTTAATCACTACATTTATGCTAATTAGGTATAAAATTAATCTAATTTCTATATGAATGCATGGAATGCTCGGTTAACCGCTTAAATGCGGTGTTGACCTAATTCGGCCTATCACTCGATTAAATTGCTAACGCGTCCAATTTAATTCCAAATTGCTTTATTTCTTTTCTAATACCTCAATTCACCAAATACAAGCCAATTTACCAAAAATTCAGCACATCAATTTTCACAATTCTCTTTGAAAATTTCAGTTATTATAGTGCACTAACACCATGATTTTTTCTACTTAATTTTCTCACCATAATTGATCATTTTCTAAGCCATTTCTCTTGAATCAAAATCAATTCACCACACACACACACATCATGGGACATTCGACCATTGAAGATTCATGGGGAAATTGGATTATTGTCTTGTTGTTTTGCTTCCAAACATATTCAACTAATTAAAAACACTAACATAACTTAAAATCAAACAATTCTAACATCATTTCTCTCATCAAACCCATTCGGCCAGCCACTCATTCATCATGAAATTATGCAATTCAGTCATGAAAATGAGAAAATAATGTATGGGTAGTGTAGATCTCAAGGAAAATTAAAAAATTTTCACTTTACCTTACTTGATTCCTTAGAATTTCACAATTTCCCCTTAATTTTTCTCCACCTAGGGTTTGTTCTTCCTTTGGTTTCTTTTCTTCCTTGCTTGGCCGAATATGAGAGTAAAAATGGGGTTTATGGGTTGATTTTTATATGTTTAATATTAAATAATAAAAGCTTGGCACGTGGCAAAGCATGATTGGTCTAAAATTTTAAATATTTGACTTTTATCCTTTAATTCTCCACCACATATTTGTCATATTTATCCATTTCCATGATGAATAAAATCTCTTGGTCTTGACAAGTGTTGGGGGTAAAAATTTACCGTTTTGCCCCAGAAGCGGTAAAATTACGATTTTACCCATATACTCTGAAAAGTACAAAAATTACTTTTTTTTTCACTTTTCAACTTCAAATTACACTCTAATTGATCAATCTTAGTCAAATGAGTCAAAATCTTTTCTAAAAATTCCCATTTTGTCATCGGATGATAAAATTACCGTTTTACCCCTATGCTCCAAAAACACTGAGAATTAAAAATTTCCACCGCTAAACCTCATATTATGCTTCAAATGATTAATCTTGATCAAAATTTTCATTAAATAACCAAATGAAATTTTTAGGTGACAAAATGACCATTTTGCCCCTAGATTTCAAAAATTTAAAATTGACCACAAATCAGACCTCGAACTCCGAATCGCTATTTTGAGTCATCCTTAGACTGTGAAATCCTCAATTTCACTCTTAAAATCCTTATTTGAACTTGTTCGAGGTTTAAATCATCTCAGTTGTACTTCTAGTTATAATACCGACTTTTAAATACTTTTTCGAGCTGTTCAAATATACAATCACTCTATCAGTCACATGTATAACATAGCAGATATTTTAAGACTAGACTTGACAAAATAAATATACTACAATAAATTACAAAACTAAGTTAGAAAATATTACAATAAACGATTTCAATCTAATTTCTTTTTGATTCAACATTTACAAAATGAGCTCCAAAACAATATGCAAAAAAGATCTCATGAAACAATTAAGCAAAAGAAACATGTGGCTTACAAAATTTTATGACAAAAAATGTGATTTTTTTAAAAAATACCAGTATATATAATAGTATAAAATTGTAAGAAATTAAAAACAATAGAAACGGTATACATACTAAAAACCTAATGCATTACAAAACATCATGACAAAAAATGTCAAGATTTAAAAAAAAAAAGAGAGTAAGCGTACATTGATAAAATAACAACACAAAGTGTGGTAAAATAACTGGGTAGACATTCATCTAGATGTACTAAGTTAACAATAATTGCACTGTCATTGGATGGTCTAAATTTCAGCTGGAGAAAACATCTTTCTCATTACTAAAGGAAGAGTAAGTCATAATTCAGCTTGTCAATCTTGTTTGATGAGCAATCCTTCCTTTAACTGTGAGAAAGATTTTGTTCTAGTTGAAATTGGACCATTAACAACAATAGAAAACATTACCACTCTAAGCTAACAGAATAACAAAATGTGATACATGAAAAAACATTTTTCATTTCATAAGAACATAGATAACTTTTAAACATAATAAAAAAATAAGGAAAAACATAAAATTGAAGTCAAGCAAGATATGATATATTGCAATTATAAATGAATGCTTGACTTGCAAAAACAATTCATAAATACCAAGTTTTCTAAATAAAATGTTTAAAACTGAAATTGATAGACAAATACGAATCAACAACAAAACCAACTTATGAAAGTTTACATTGACTAATGAGTCTCTCCTTTTTGGTTGATTGACAAACAATAGACCCTATTCCAAAATAGTATGCAAAAAATACATATGGCAAACATCAAGAAAAGAGCACATGAAAATAATTCAGAGATAGGTACTAAATAATAAACATGTGTAATAGTACACAAAGCTGCTAAAGTTAAAAAAATTAGGACTGAAAATATAGAGTAATGAAGGTACCAAAACATTAAAAAAAAGTAGTATATATATATATATATATATATTCACACATACATGCACATAAATGTTTAGCGAAAAAGACATAAGACAATTGACTATCTATAATATTCAAATAGGCAGTGCTAACATGTAGAAGAAATGATATAAGTGCATGCAGGATTATGTTATCAAACAATCAAGTGTAAGTAAATTACAAAAGCATAATAAAATCAATTGAAGATATATGTACATTTTGCAAATGTCCTTTAATAAAACTCTAATAACATTGCTTCAAGTTAGGAGATAACAGAAAGTAAGAATAAAAATAAATTAAAAGACCACCTTCAAGACAAAATAAAGGATAAAACTTATCAAAATAATATCTAATAATGTTAAACTACAATGAAACTAAATTGGTAAAATTTTAAAAATCATTTCAGTAAATGCAATAACCAGTCAAAATGCTAACCGATCATAAAATCTCACTACAAATCCTAAAAACTTCTTTCATCTGAACCTAATAAATAAACCTTTAAACGTAATTATACAAAGTCATTAATAGCTCATTTTGAAAGCCTAAATCAAGATTCATAGGCATATTAGTAATGAAATTAGTCAATTTTAATGAATAGTGTCTCCCTGTAGTCAAAATAATAAAAAATCAAAGCAAAAAAATAGGTTTCCTTTTGCAGTTTAGTTTAAATAGTATACTGTTTACAAACATTAACATAAAGTAAACAAAACTCAAAACTCATGAACAGCTTAGGGTACTAATATATACTTTTTAAAACCAATATAGTAAACCTAAAAGAGAATCAAACATATATATCATAATTTAAAATAAAAATGATAAATTATATATAGATAACTGTCTTTAACAAGATTATAACAAATTATATTCCATGCTAGTCAATCACAACAAAAAAATTAGGTTTGATTAAACAATTTGTCTATAATTGAAGGCATATGTAATTGATAATAAATTGCAAACTATATTTAATAGCATCACCCTAAAACAAATTAGAGGAACAACAATCTTTTTATATAATTTAAACAAATTGAAGGAACAACAATCTTTTTACACAATTTTAAGAACAATATGAGTATAAAATAATTACATAAACAAACTTAAAAAAAAGTCTTAATATTTTTGGTATTATTGACAGTATATCTTGCCTGTTAATTTCATAATAATATTAATATACAAATTAAATAAAACTACATCAACCAAACAGAATACAACTGACAAAAAAAATCCTAAACAAATAGAAAAAAACGAAAATAGAAGCAAAGATAAAAATACTAAAAGTGAGATGCACTATAAAAAACCTATAAAGAAAATAAGCAAACCTTACAATCTACAAGCATAACAATGAACAGAAGGGAAAGCTCTTTAATCAAAACAAACCCAAAACAAACTTTAACACGATACCCAACTAATAAAACCACAATAAACCAAAAGAAAATTCCATTAAATAAATATACTGCAATAAATAAGAGAAATAAGTTGGAACATGTTACAATAAGCGATTGCAGTCTGGTTTATTGTTAGTTTAACCTTTACAAATTGAGCTCCAAAATGATTTTGCAAAAAAGATCTTATGAAACAATTAACCAAAAGCAATGTCAGCCAATAATATTTTTAAGAAAAAATAAAAAAAATTGATATTAATTTTTAGAAGTTTAATTTTAAACACATTTATAATATGTTGAACTAATTAGACAACAACAGTAAAGGTTAAATAACAGTAAAAAAATAGATTAATAAAGATGGGAGTAAGGTTTTTAAGAATTTTAATAGCTTACATTTATAAATGTATTTATAAATGCATTCACTTACTTAATTGTATTGAGTTAACAATGTTTGCATTGTCATGGAATTGTCAAATTTTGTGAAAAGTAAACATCCTTCTCATAGTTAAAGGAAGGTAAGGTGGTACTTGAGTTCATTAATATTATTCGACGACCAAATTCTTCCTTTAACAATGAGAAAGATTTTCTTCTAAACAAAATTCAACTATTAATAATAATATAAAACATTGCTGCTTTAAGCGAGTAAAAAAATGCTAATATGAATTCATCACAAATATCAAGCAGCAAAAAAGATCTAAGGGCAAAATAATAAAATAAAACACTATTTAAAAATAATAAACAAACATATGGCTTACAAAACTTTATAACCAAAAAATGTGATTTTTTAAACAAACTATTAGTATATATAATTGCACAAAATTGTCAGAAATTACATAGAACAAAAACAATATACATACTAAAAACTTAGTGCTTTACAAAATATTATGACAAAAAATGGCAAGATTTAAAAAAATAGTAAGCATATATTAAGGATGAAATAACAACAACACAAAGAGTAACAAAATAACTGAGAAGACATCCATCTGGTTGTATTGAGTTAATAATGATTGTACTGTCATTGATTGGTTCAAATTTTTGTTAGAAAAAACATCCTACTTATTGCTAAAGGAAGAAGAGGTCATACTGCAACTTACTGATCTTGTTTTACAACTAATCCTTTTCCATTAACAGTGAGAAGGATTTTGTTTTTGTCGAAATTGAGCCATTAATAATAATACAAAATATTGCTGCTCTAAGCCAACAGAATAATCAAATGCGATAAATGAAGGAACACTTTCATTTCAAAAAGAACATATATAGCTTTTAAACATAATTAAAAAATCATAAGAAAAAATATAAAGTTGAAGTCAAGTAAGTTATGATACGTTACAATTACAAATGAATACCATATCCACAAAAACGAATCATAAATACCAACATTTTTAAATAAAATGTATAAAACTGAAATTGATAAACATATAAGAAGCAATAACAAAATTAACTTATGAAACTTTACAATGACTAATGATTCTCTCTTTTTTTGTTGATTACAGACAACAGATTCTATTCCAAAATAGTCTGTAAAATATAACTATGGAACACATCAAAGAAAGAACGCATGAAAATAATTTAGACATAGGCACTAGATGACAAACATGGATAATAATACATAAAAGGTACCAAAGATAGAAAAATTAGGATATGAAAATAGAGTAATGAAGGTCCCAAAACATAAAAAAGTAGTATATATATTTACATATATACACACATGCATTTAAATGTTTAATGAAAAAGAAAGAAGAGAAATTGAATATATATAATATAATATTCAAATAGACTGTGCTAACATTTAGAAGAAATGATATAACTACATGCAAAACTACATTATAAAACATTCAAGTGAAAATAAATTACGAAAACAAAATAAAATCAATTTAAGATATACGTGCATTTGTAAATATCGTTTCATAAATCTCTAGCAACATTGCTTTAAATTAACAGATAACTGAAAGTAAGATAAAAAAAAAGTAGAAAACCATCTTCAAGATATAGCAAAGGACAATCTTTAAAGGAAAAGCTACCCAAAATAATATCTAATAATGTTTAACTACAATGAAACTAAATTGGTAAAATTAATAAAATCATTTCAACAAATGCAAAAAGTAGTTTATAAATCTCAAATAACAAATACCTAAATCTTAACAGATCATAAAATCTCACCACAAACCCTAAAAACTTCCTCCATTTGAACCTAATAAATAAACTTTTAAACACAATCATATAAATTTACTAATAGCTCATTTTAAAAGCCTAAATCAAACTTAAAATGAAAACAAAAAGAGTAAGTAATATCCAACAATTCACTTGCATTGCAAAAATAAAGAAAAAACCTAAAAATAAAATAAAAAACCATAATAAAAAAACTCAAAAAACAATAGGGAATTTGCATTACAATAAAGTGTAAAAAAAAAAAAAATCAATCTAAGTCTATAATCAAAACATGTAAAACAAATAAATTAAACTGAGAGAAAAATAAAAATAACCAACTTAAATCTAAAACCAAACAGAAAATCAAAACCCAAATACAAAATAAATCAAAAGAAAATATAAACCACTCAAAACCAAAACTAAATAAGAAAACGAAACAACAAAAACTAAATAAAAAACCAACATATAATATGAAACAAGTAAAAAAAATGAAAAACCTTAAATCCAAAATAATCAAAACAAAATACAATCTACCAGAAAACCATACCAAATAGGAAGAAAGGAAAAAAGAAGCAAAAGTGAAACACTGCAAGCAAAATATACAGCAAGAAACTTACGGAGAAAATATACAATCCAACCCGAGTTGATAACACCAAGGAAATAAATAGAAGAAAGACATGCAAAAGAAAATAAGGCATCGAGCACAAAAAAAATTAGACAATTGATTTCAAGCCACACACGTAAGGCTACACTTCCCAATAGACAGACAATCAAGCATAATATGGCCCTTAAAAAATCACAAAAATCACTCATGAAAAATCCATGTAAAATCGCATAGTGTTTTCTCATTGCTTGAAACAAAAAACGGCGAAAGCATTCTTCAAATAACCATTGGATCCATAGAGGGATGCTGGAAGAATGGAGAGCTAGTCAAAGATTCACAAAATAACCAATGGATAGATAGACTGAAGATTGCTATGGATACTAAAAAGACACTTACAAAATGCACTCAATTGCCAACGTTTGACCAATGGATACTTAGACTGAAGACTACTTTGAACAGTAAAGAGACACCTACAAAATGCACTCAATTGCCAACATTTTAAGCCTTCAATGTGGCCTCCCCAAAACGCACAATGAAGCCACGTTTTAAGTCTCCAAGCGCAGCCCCAAGCCAGAACACATGCCAACAAGGCCACGTGGCATGCAAACATGGAGCCATAGACGTGGCCTAACGTGAAAGCTCTTTTGGGGCTTTTTTAATATAGTAGTATCAATGGTTATATGTTTTATATTTAGTGCATGTTTGATTTGTTTTTTTTTAATTTATTTATTTTTTAAAAGTAAAAGTCAAGTTAAATAAAAATTTAAAAAAATTTTTTAAAAAATAAGTAATTTTTTTAAAGAATAAAATTTTGAAAAAAAGAGTTTTAAAAAAAACTCTAAAAAAGAGCTTTTTCTCTTTTTTTTAAAACACGTCTATTTTTTTAAAATTTTTTTTATTCTAAAAACATCCTCATCTATTAAAAATAATTACAACATTATCTATTTTCATTTTTATATGATTTATTAATTATAAAATTTATGTTATATACACAAAATTTTTATATTTTTTATAAATAAAAAAATAAAATTAACACTTTTTCATTATGAACAAAAAAATTTGTGATTAATAGAAAAGTATTTGTTAAAAACTCTTTTTGGTAATTTTAATTAAAATTAGAATTTATATAAATTATTTTATCAAACAGCTTATTTATAAAAAAAAACTTATAAAAGTAAATTTATCAAACAGATTTAACTTAATTTTAAAAACTATTATTTTTTATAAGAGCTTTATAATAGCTTTTAAGTTAAAAAAAAGTTAGGCCAAACAGGTTCTTAATAATTAAATCATTAATTAAAAATAATTATAATTGAAAGATAATTAACATTTCAATTATATATAATTCATATTTATAATAAATATATTTAAATTTAATTGAAAATGTTATGTTTTTTGAACTTTTTGATAATTTTTTTATAAAAAAATTTAATTAAAATGTCAACAAATTCTGTTAATATATGGCAATGCTATTTCCAATAGAATAGTAACTAAGCTCTATTAAACCGAAGCAAGATTCTCTTACTTCGATGGAGATGCCAACCTGAAGAGTCTTACAGTCTTACAACACACACATTTGCATCACCAACGAAGCGATTGTAAAGGATGTGGTGCTAAGCTTGGGCCGTAGGGGATTAAAACCCAAAGTTCGAATCGAATGACGTAAGCATATAATCCAAACAAAAAAAGCCATGCTTTAAGTCTCCAAATATAGCCGCATGCCAACATGGCCACGTGGCATGCAAATATGGAGCTATAGACGTAGTTTAACGTGAAAGCTCTTTTGGAGCTTTTTTTAATTCAGTGGTATAGATTGTCACATGTTTTATATTTAATAATTGAATCATTAGCTAAAAATAATTATAATTGAAAGATAATTAACATTTTAATTTTATATAATTCATATTTATAATAAATATATTTAAATTTAATTATGAATATTATTTTTTTAACTTTTTGATAATTTTTTTTAAAAACTAATTAAAATGTCAACAAATTCTGCTGATATACGACAATGCTATTTCTAATAAAATAATAACTACGCTATATTAAATCAAAGGAAGATTCTCCTCTCTTAGCGGAGATGCCAAGCCTAGAGTCTTACAGTCATACGGTCCACACATTTGCGTTACGGAGGATGTAACTCTGAGCTTAGGCCGTAACGGATTAAAACCCAAAGTCAGAATGGAATGACGTAAGCATATAATCCAAACAAATCAAAATGCAAAACAGAAGAAAATGGAAAGGCAAACAAAGTGAAGAAGGAGACAGCAGGGAGGCGGGTGGCTCCGGTGCTCTCTCCCATTTTATCTTCTCCAAATCCACATTTCTTTTCTCCTCAGTCCTCACCCACAAAAAAAATTCTCTCTCTCTCTCTCTCTCTCTCCCTCCCTCGTCATGGCTCTGCAATCTCTATCTCCCATTCCTCACCTCTCTTCCAAGCCCACCTCGGTACTCTTCTCCTCTGACAATGGATTGCTGGTGGTCGACTTCGTCGGTTTGTATTGCAAGTCCAAGGCTACCACCAGGCGGAGAATCGGCCTCTCCGCCGATATTCGGAGTAAGCGCCGCTTCTCAACTGCCGCCACCAACAATTCTGTTCGAGCCGTTCTTCATCTTCCAACTAGTATCACTACTTCTTCCTCGCCCGATCATCGATCATCCGCTCCTCAACCCAAGGTGGAGTTTCCACTCTCAATCATATTTTCTACTACTATAATACAAAATAATGGTGACGAGGGGCCACCTTCGGTTTTGACTTTTTGCAATCGAATGACTCAATTGTTTATGTACACAACAATTCAAGAAGTAACTACTGTTTGCTTACGTATGAACCGAACGCGCCCTTCATTTTTATTCTTTTCAATCATTGCAATTTAAAACTTGAACTCTTCGGAATAGAAAAAGAAAATGCATGTTTGTACTTTCATAAGAACGGAGTAGATGATTCTGCTTTGCAACAATTTAAAAATAAATGTAAAATTAATGGTAACAACTAAAACGCGTACTATTTTGTTTGTGAGAATTCTACTGTGTGGGTAGCGTTTGGAACTACTTCTCTTATTTTTGAAAGGTTCGAATTAAATCAGATTTGGCTTTTGGAAGCCAGAAGTTTGTTTAAAAAATACTACGTATTTATTTTCTCTTTTAATCCTATCTTTTGATGTCTGAAATGAATCCATGTAATTTTTAGCTTTCATAGAATAAGCAACACATGTTTTGGTGTAATAACCAAATGATGCTTACTCAATGTTTGAAATTTGAATTCATTTTTCAAGGCCCAGCTTTCAGTAGCTTCAATGGCCAAAGTATGTATAAATTGAAATTTGAGCATTAGTTCTTTTTGTAAGCAATGATTAATGATAAGAGTGATGAGGCCATCCATGTTATTTAGAAGTAGGCTCCCTTGCTTGCGTCTGACTCAGAACTTGGAGTCCAATACTGTGTTAAAATGAAAAATGCTCTGGAATCTTTTTTATGATATTTCAGTGTTTGGAATTTTGGGAACATATTCCAAGTTACTGTCAGAAAGTGAGCTATGAATGGTCACATTCGCATGCCCTTTTCTTGTTGATCTTGCTTTTGTGCTGCTTCTTGCTTCCCCTTGTTCTAGTCAGAAGATTTTATATGCTGTTTGAATTTGTCAGGGACATCCGTTAATTGCCAACGTATCTTGGTTTTTGATGTTAGATTAATGGCTGACGTTATGAGAAAGTAATTATTGGAATACTTCCTTGAAAGGTCTTATCTTTAAAAATGGAATTGTGGCAATAAAAATTGCTGGTTAGCAAACTAGGGTCATGTATAGGTTGACAAATCACAAATCTACATGGCCAGCAATGTACACCTAAAAAAAAAAAAAAGAAAAGTCTGCAGGGAGTGCTTGCTGCTACTTTAGAATTCATGATAAATGTTGTACTTGAATGGTAAATACAAACTCTTAACACTGGTTAAGCTAAGCTTAAACTCATTTGTGAATTAAAATTAATTAATAGTGTAATGCCTTGTTGTCTCAACTTCTTTTGCAACTCAGTTTTTGTGCTAGTGACATGGGTGGCATAGTCTGCCATTCATTAGAACTTAAGGTGCACGGTGTGCTAGGGTTCCTACCAGTAGCACTTCCTTTTTGAGAAACCAAGTTCTTGGTGACATTCTTGCCGTTCAGAATTTAGTGAAGACGGCATTTTTTGTGACCTGTTGGTCTTATGTGTAATGCAAACATATGCTACTTTTCATAGTAGCTAGAAGGTCATGGTTCTTGGCTTTTCTTTGTTTCTTTCTTCTTTCCTTTTGGTCGAATCAAGAATTCACAAGGTTTTGTTTAAGTTTAGCGTTAGAAGTGATTGTGACTTGGTGAATGCATTAGGTAGTGAAAGGTTTGCAAAGCATGGAGGCCTATTAGTATGCCTTAAGTTCTGTGTTTCAAGTGTGTGGAATTACAAAGTTGTATTATCTTCAAATAATTTTATTTCTAAACTTTGGTCTTACTTATTTTTTGTCTCCAAATTCCTCTGTATTTTTGTTTTGAATTTGCAAGGTTCATTTCTGTAGGCATTCTATATAATATGGTTGTGCCTCAGCTGGAGATATAACAAAACAATAAGCATTCATGTCATGTCCAATCTAGCCTTTCTTCATCTTTCAATGTTCAATGTAATTTCCAAGTGTTAATTGGTTGAACATTGAGAAAGCTTCCTAGAAGATAAGAGGTTCTTTGGGAACCTTAACCACTACTTATGGCTTATGTTGGTGTAACCCCTAGGTTTATGTGTCTTAGGGTGAAACGACCGGGCTTCTTGAGTACCTAAGGAGATGTTTAAGTTTGGTGCACCTTATAATATTTATAATTAAGGTATGAGGGTCAACGGAGTGATGCTGCATCTTCCCCCTTTATTGCCTCATGAGAAATGAGGGTCATTCTGTCATAGAGTGATTGTTCTCCCCTCTTGGGTTCATGACAAAATGCACAATCCCTGTGATTTGAAACTTTAGTTGTTTTGAATCTCTTTTTCTTAGTATTGATTTTCTTTATCTTTGCTTTTAGTTTTTCTTCATGATGGTAAGACAAACCTTTTGTTTTCTAGGACTCAGTGGGAACAAAAGAAATAGGAATGCACTCAACATTCTAGTACATCAACATGGCTCTTTTTTATTTAAAATTGCAGTCAACGTTGCATTTCTTTACATTTTCTTCACTTGTATGCTCATCAATAAGCTGTGTCATTTCATGTGTTTTCTTTTCTCTCCTTATGATCTGAATCATATATAGGTTGCAAATTTGGAGGATATAATATCAGAAAGAGGAGCTTGTGGAGTTGGATTCATTGCCAATTTGGATAATAAAGCATCACATGGAATTGTTAAGGATGCACTTACAGCTCTTGGTTGCATGGAGCATCGTGGGGGTTGTGGAGCAGATAATGATTCTGGTGATGGTTCAGGAGTGATGACTTCAATCCCTTGGGATCTATTTGACAACTGGGCTGAAAAGCAAGGGATAGCATCCTTTGATAAGTTGCACACTGGTGTTGGGATGATTTTTCTTCCCAAAGATGATAACCTTATGGAAAAAGCGAAAAAAGGTAATTGTTTGCTTTAATTTGATTTAACTCTTTTGCTTTTCTCTGTTCCTAAATTTGGGCATTATGAATGGATTGTATTTGCTGCCTTATTTTTGCATATTATTCAAGTATGCATGATGGTTTTGTTCTTTTGTGTAGATGTAAAACATCCTGATTGGCATTTGGCTAGAAGTTTTTATAATTGGAATAGGGATTTAAGTTCAGAGATAAAAACCAGATATTGAACTGATGTAGCTGAAGATTCCTCACAGTTTCATAGTTTAATCATTTGAGCAGAAATTAGTCCTTGCTATTTGCAATAGCATATTGGCTTTTGGAATTCCAAAAATTACATTTTGCAGTGGCAAAATTGTTGATGGAATGTGACACAGTCCATTAGGATTTTAAATGAGGAGTGTAGGAAGACAAGGACAATGCCTGCAACTTCTGGTGGTCCAATCTAATGAAGGGACCCTTGCATTTATCTAGATTTGTCTTTAATTAGACTTCTTAATTTCATAAGTATTCTCCTTTTTATCTCTCCTCTTTCTTTCGCTTTTTCCTCTTTAACTTAATGCTGAAATATATTAGAGTTTCTTACCAAGCCATCCTAACTTTCTTGTATAATGGTTAGTCTTATCAAGATCTCTAATTTCTTGAATTATAAGTAAAAAGAGATGCTATAGTCACACACTATGTGCTTTGACTCCTCATTTTCATTGAAGTACCTGTTTCCAACACTTCTCCAATGGACTGCAACCCTCCAATATATGGAAAAACTTGGAAAAATTTGAACATATCAGTATCCGACACATACCCAGATCTGATGCTCAACCCTGAGTCTGAGTAACGTAGGTCAGACGATATCCTTCTTCTCATCTAAAAGTTATTTTGTGTTAAATTCCAAATGTGTTCTTGTTTTCAATCCTTTTAAAGCAATATTTTTTATGAGCTAGTAGTTTATCTGTTCATTCCATTGGTTGTCTTCTGAAACTTATATTTTCATTTTGGTTGAAACACAGAGCTCCTCTGCTTTATTGTCTTGGACTTTCTTGGGATTATTCTAGATGCATTTGGAAAAAGCTTAGTGTCTTGGATAGTGAAGACTTAAAAGAATAATTGTTGCAGCACTGATAAATTAGAGATGCAGCTTTGGTCCATGATCTAGTTAAGTTGACTTAATTGGTCATATTGTTGTCAGCTGCTGTATTATCACAAAAACCTTTAAACCATCTTCTTGCCCTTAATTTTGTTATCTAGAAGTTTTATGCTGGTAATTTTCTTTGTTTTGTTTTTGGTTTGGAAAAAATTGGTTTTCCTTTTTATTTTCAGGACTTTTTTGACAGCTGTGCCTCTTTATTAACAGTACTTAAGAACTTTTGGAAAGTTTTCTATCTTTTACCTTTCTTGTGGTCAGTGTTGAGTTTAAATCAAGGATATTCTGTAGACAAGGATTTAAAATGTTTTACAATAAGCTTTACATAAAAAAAATAGCTATCCCTTGGCCAAAAACCTATTTTCTTTATGGCCTTGATATGCAAAGATTTTTAAAAGAAGGAATATATGATGTAGGAAACATACAACTATGTTATGGTCGTAGTGTTTGTGGTGGTTGGGATTGGAAAAACAGGGATTAGTAGGGTTTTATAGCTGTGGGATTTGGAATTAGGTTAAGGCATCAATTACGGTTTGATTTAGTTGAGATTTGATCATGGAATGAAAATTCTGAGCCAAATGGTATTAGGGTTCAGTTACTGTATTCAAAAGGTTTAATTGGTGGGGATTTGTCTAAAAGTTTTAAAGGTTTAACATGCAGAAGAGGAAGATAGTAGGCTGTGGTTGCGGTGATCTGAGCAATAACCCTAAATTACTTAAGTACAACTAACTCTTTGGTAACCCAAATTTTTATTAATTTTAATTGCACTCATTCTGGAAATACACAGAGATTGAAATCAAGAAATACTCTATTATCCTAAATTGTACGACGATTCTTAAATGGATTAGATTCAAGAATTAAGTCTAACTTAGGTACCTAACTAGCCAATATAAGACCCAACAAACCATGATTGAGGCCTGTACCAGAATAACCAAAAGCTACCAAAACACCCCTGAAGAATTACTCAACTGAAAGGAAAAAGTTAATGCCCTAATGACCAATTAACAACCAAGGAAACTTTCGCTTGGACCAAATGAACTTTTTTTTGTTTTGTGAGCCCTTGACCTTACCCCTTAGTTTCCAAAGAGGATTTATCTAATCGAACTATTGATGTACTGTTAATGTGTATAAGTCAAATAAAGAATTTTCTTTGGGAGTTTATGTGACAATTTAATAAACTGTATTGTTTCAGTTCTGGTCTGAATTTTTTAAATTTAATTTTGATTTTTATTATTGAATTTATTTTGGAATTAAGATGAGGAATTGATACCTGACTAAAGTTTGACATCGATGAAATGAATACAGTTCCATTAAGTTTGTTATCCAAATGTTTAAGGGAGAAAAAAATCATAATTTTGCTTCTCTTTCACCTTTCTTCTTATGAGCAACTTGTGTACCTAATAGTATTATTCAATTAGGTACTGCTATTTGCTTTAGGCAGATGAACTGGAGTTATTAATCATTTGAATTCGATATATCAGGATTCAGTTCCAAATTGATTGAATATCTTTGGAGGGATTTTCCAAAATGCACTTTAATCAGTCTATAGCTTATTTGAGGCTCTTATCAGTTTATTTATTAATTAGCACTTGTATTATAGCTTTTGTAAATTTCTGGTCACAGGGACAGAATGTTAATCATGTGGAAATAATTTTGCTCAACTGTGTACAATATATTCTCTGTTTCTGTTTCATTGTTATCGAATCTGTCTTTTACATTTGTATTCTGGTGTTTAACTGTTAGTTCTAATTGCTACTGTAGTAATTGTAAATACTTTTAGACAAGAGGGTCTTGAGGTGCTTGGATGGAGGCCTGTTCCTGTAAATACATCTGTGGTTGGTTTTTATGCAAAAGAAGCCATGCCCAAGATACAGCAGGTATTTGTTAGAATTATTAAGGAAGAGAATGTTGATGACATCGAAAGAGAACTATACATCTGCCGAAAATTGATTGAAAGAGCTGCAGCCTCAGAGAGTTGGGGAAGTGAGCTTTATTTCTGTTCTTTGTCCAATCAAACTATTGTTTACAAGGGCATGCTTCGTTCAGAAGTTCTTGGATTATTTTATTCTGACCTTCAGGATGATCTTTATGTGTCTCCATTTGCCATTTATCACCGAAGGTATAGCACAAATACTAGTCCCAGATGGCCTCTTGCTCAACCAATGAGGTTCCTTGGTCATAATGGAGAGATCAATACCATACAGGTTAATTTCGCTTTAAATTTCGAGCTTGTCTAAAAATATTATTTCCAGTATTGCATTTGTGATTTATGATTTATGACCTAAATTTGTCCTCTGCGTACTAGTCCTGATTTTTTAAATGAAATTTTCAGGGGAACTTGAATTGGATGCAGTCTCGAGAAACCTCATTGAAGTCCCCTGTTTGGTGTGGTCGGGAAAATGAAATTCGCCCTTTTGGTAACACAAAGGCATCTGACTCGGCAAATCTTGATAGTGCAGCTGAGGTATGAGCTATAACTTTATTAGAATTATAGTATACTATTGGGATGATAAAATATCAGTGAATGGTTATTGAGCTTTCTATTATTTATGGGCCAATTAAGTGTTTGACCAGAGTCTAGGTGCAAGGATCTGGTTCTTTATCTTAGTATTGAATATGATGAGCAGTTGAGGGGTGGAATGAGTATCGTGTATAGTCCTTGGCACTAAATGTGAACTTTAGTTTGTGGATTCAATATCATATAAAGGAAAGAAAACCTTTATTTCGTAGAGGATGCAAATTGCTAAGGGCCTGAGTCAGTGCAAATAATCAATTGAATTGGCTTTGTTTAAACTTACTAGTTGTAGTTTGTGTAATTTGATTATTTATTTGACCGTTGACACAAGTAAAATTGTTTTTTTGTGTGGGTGACATTTATGGATAGGAAATAAGGGGCATAAAAATTTGCCATCAGTTAAATATGTAGTGATAGAATGCGTTGTTATTTCCTTGTATGTGGTCTGGAATATCATGTAAGATTTAGGACAACAGAAACTATGCATCCTTGAGGAAGGAGTGGGTTCTGGTGCGTTAATGTTAAAAAGCTAGAAATAATTCACTCAGAGCAATTTTTTGTTGAAGCAAAGTTCTTGCTTGTCTGAAAATCATTGTGAATTATTAATTTTTTTGAATACAAGATATTGTAGAGTTGGTCGTACTATATTTGGCATTAAAAAGCGAAAATTATGAAGCAAACAAACCATTCAGGATGCATCTTCACAAATTCAGAAATTTCACTATTACAATAGATGTTCTTCAATTGAAACAAAGTCAGCTATGGAATGTGATAAAACTCTCCTCTAGTTGGAGGTAGAGGAGTTAAGAATAAGAGTCAAGCACCGTAATTCAATATCGTTCTATGTCTCAATTTGGTGAAACATTCAACCAGTGCTTCTTGCAATGACTAACACCATTAAATATGTTGTCTTTTTGATATGCTCATGGTTGCAAAAGAGAATCTATTGCATTGTATCCTTTTTTCTCCAGTAATCATTATCTTCCTGAAATTGTGCATGCTTTCAAGTTGCAAATGATATATATCAGATTATACTATCTTTTAGCCTCTTCAGTGTCATGTCAAGAGTATGGTTCTGAAGTTGAGTCATGAGGATTCCATGACAGATTTTGTTTCCCACGTGTTCACTTTAATGCATGGGCTGTCAGCGAATTTTACTTTACGCTCTTTATTTTGTCCAGTTACTTATACGAAGTGGCCGTACTCCTGATGAGGCTCTCATGATTCTTGTCCCAGAGGCATACAAGAATCATCCAACATTGTCAATTAAATATCCTGAGGTATGTGTTCTGCTATGGGAAAAAAATGGGGTTATTTTCCATTAAACAAAATTTCTTCTCTTAAGTTAGGCATGAGTATTTCTCTGAGTTTTAATGATATTATTTTAAATTCTAAGTTATTCTGTTTAAATCAAATAAATAATCAAGCCTATACCCATCTGTTTGGTCAGTTGGATGATTGCTAATGATTTATATCTCTTAATTGGGCCTCAACCACATTCAGCACTGTGTCACGCACTTTTTCCTTGTAATGCCTTCCAGCATGAGCCAGAGTTTTTAACAGCGTGTTTTATCCAGTGTTTAACATGTATCTATGGTTATTGTACTTCTTGTTTTTAGTAAATTTTATGTGATTTTAATTATATTTCATGTGGACAATACTAGGTTAATTGTTTCTTGTCAGGTTGTAGACTTTTATGACTATTACAAAGGCCAGATGGAAGCTTGGGATGGACCTGCCTTACTCTTATTTAGGTAATACTTTCAGGAACTGATCTACCCATTTAGAGGACTTGTAATTTTGTTATCAATGTCTCCTTGTATACATAGTGTCTGCTAATCTTTTAAATTAACTGAAACAACTAAAACAGTCTGCCTCATATTACTTGCATATTTCTGTGAAATGCATGATTTTGGTGGAAAAGCCACAAATACATACATATGTGTGTGTATGCATGCGTGTGTGCATTTATATACTGTTGCAGCTGTTAGTGGTCAGTAACTTGCATTTTGATTGATTCCACAAGATAGCTGGTGCATTAGGAACAGTGTAGTCCTTGGATGGAATGATATTTTTTGGATATGCTTTTCTAGTGATAACTATAGACTTCATTTCTATTTTAATTGGAAAAGGAGTACCTCAGGCTTTAAATTTAAAGATCAGTCAATGTAACTGATTCTTTAAGAATGGTAATGCTTCTGATATTACAATCTAGCATGTTGAGTAGATTTGCTATAGACATTGATACGTAATACTCTCTCTTTTTTTGGTTTGTGGCTACCCAGTACAATCACAGAATGGTAAAAGGAACTAAAGTTTCTAATGGGTGGTTTCAAAAGAGAAAAGTGTATATGAATTGCCTTTGCTATAAACATCAGGTTGTTAACATCAACTATACGAGTAGCATAATTTAGTTATAACTTAACTTTTGGCTGACAAATCCTTGCAAATGATCCTGTTGCTTAGTTGCACTTTCCTCTCTCCATTTACCTCAGTTTTTATTCTATTTTTTAATAGTTGCTCCTTCAATTTGTGTGGCTCAGTGATGGAAAAACTGTTGGGGCGTGTCTTGATCGGAATGGACTTCGCCCTGCTAGATATTGGCGGACAATTGACAATGTTGTATATGTTGCATCTGAGGTGTGTTTTGATCCTTTAATGATTTCAGTTCCTATGATTGATAGTAGTCAGAATCCAACTCTGTCCAATAGCAGTTTAGAAATTGGCTTTCAGAAACATTGAAGTTAAAACATTACTTATGACTGGGAAACTCAATCTGGTGTTGGTGACTGCAATGTCCCGGGGAATCAAAATGAAATCTGTCTTCATTAAAATAAGCTGTCTTAGTTTCACTCTACAAATAAACGGTTGTTGCACTTTAGATAGTATCAAAGGATGAAATTTTCTGTCTTAATATAAGCAGGCAAAATAGTATACATAATAAATGGAGTTAGAAGAGTAACTATTGAATGATATTAAGGCAATATGATGAGATCATTATTATGTACGTAATAAATGGAGTTAGAAGAGTAAATATTGAAAGATATTTAGGTAATATGATGAGATTTCAATTTTCAGTGAAGTAACTTGCTTTGATGACTTCTGTGTCGAAAAGAAGTCACTTTGCTTAAAGAGGCATACGAGCGGACCTTTCAGATTATATGTCTAACTTTAAGTCATTTTAGATGTCAAATGACCTAAACTTCTGTACTTTTTATCTTGTTGCACATAGAAATGATATTTATAATATTGTTATGTGCATATAAAATGGCAAATATTTGTTGGATTTCCTATCTCTTGTTGGTGTTTATGTGATTTGCTTCAGGTTCTGGATCACTATATAGTAACGATGACCCTACTTTTGTTCTTATTAGGTTGGTGTTTTACCAGTGGATGATTCAAAAGTTACCATGAAGGGTCGTTTAGGTCCTGGCATGATGATATCTGTTGATTTATTAAAGGGTCAGGTTTGTATAGCAATTTATTGTGGTTTGATATGGTGCCTGTCCAACTTTTTCCCTGAAATTGTTCATAATGATTATTTGTGATCATTGTCTGTTCATTTATATCAAAGCTCTCTCTCTCATTTTTTCCTTTTCTTTTCGGGTTTCTTTTGTTAAATTATTTTTGTCATTAAAATCGACCTCTATGTGATATTGGGGTTTATGATATGTTTTTTCTTCTGTAAATGTTTTCTTTTTTAATTTTTTAATTTTGCTTCCTGAGCAATTTAGCCATTATGCTTCAAGATACACTTTTACATCTTAAGTACTATAATTTTTAGGTGTATGAGAATACAGAGGTTAAAAAGCGAGTTGCTGTGTCAAATCCATATCGAAAATGGCTTAGTGAAAACATGCGATCCTTGAAGCCGGCAAATTTTCTCTCTGCAACAATTTTGGACAATGAAACTATCTTAAGACGCCAACAGTAAGTATTCTACTTCCATTGGATACTTTGAGATGTCCTAGGATTTTGTGGTGGCGTTGTGCTGAATGCAAATGAGATTGATTTTAATTCCTTTGGTTCTTGTAGCCTCTTACACACTCATAACTACTGATCTCTTATGAGAGCTTTTATTTTGTTTTATTCTTGACTTATATGTCTGAAGTGGTGATATCTTTGATTTGGAACATTGCTTCTGTAATTCTGCATGCTTGATACAAGTTACATCCTTTGTCAACTAAGAGCAAGGCCATATCTAAGGAAAGCTTTGTCATTCTAGCAGAGGTTTTACCGGCTTATTGAAGGTTGTCTACGAACTTAAGAATCACATTCCACAATATTTTCTTAGTGAGATGTAAAATTTCTAAAGGTATCCATCAGAAACTAATTTAGTTGACATGGATTTGATTGCCATATGGAGAAACTACGGTGTCTATTTAGTAAAATGTGCTTCTTGATCACTCCTTTGACCATGGTGAAGAGGTTTGGCAGCTCATGGATCTGCTTAGAGCCACATTGTCAGGAAAATCATATGAATTGAATAGCTGATGTGGAACAAGTAGGGGAAAGAGATAGAAAATAGAAATTTAGAGGAAAAATCAGATTTTTAGACAGAAGCAAATAGGGAGGAACAGAGGAAACTGAGACAGTCAGTAGAGGTGGAAAATCCCAATAACCAATATAAAAAAATCTCAATATTCAATAATCAAAACCTAATTAAAACTAAAATAAGATAGGTGTTTATAGCTAAACCCAAAACCCTATAAAGTGCAAAATGCCAAAGATAACCCTAAAACCCTAATACTTGTGAAAGAAGTAAATACTAATTAATATAAAATAACCTTATTATTCTAAAATATTCTAAATATTTTTAAAAGATGCAATTAAACCTATAAAATACAAAATAAAGTTCTAAATAATTGAATCTCTCAACTAGGATATCTTCTTCCTCCATCATTAGCAAAGTGGTTCCTTAGTTTATTCTGATATGTAGAAAAGAAAAACCATCTTAGATTTTACATTTGCAAGGTTTAGTAATTTTACATTTCTTTGCTGAGAAAACTTAAAATATTTATTATCACATTCCTGTATGGGCATAGGTATAATCAGATTCTTCAAGGTGACATAATAAAGCTGAAAAATGGAGAATGAAATAGTGCAGGATACGGGGATACTACATCTAATTTTGTTTTTTACATTTCTTTGCTGAGAAAACTTAAAATATTTATTATCACATTCCTGTATGGGCATAGGTATAATCAGATTCTTCAAGGTGACTTAATAAAGCTCAAAAATGGAGAATGAAATAGTGCAGGATATGGGGATACTGCATCTAATTTTGTTACCCTTTCATATTTGGTTAAGGGTTAGAAACATGCAAAGATGTGCTTCTTCCCTCTCATTAAGCAGACATTCTCAAAACTCTTGCTGACTTTAGTCTTAGATAACCTAAGATTATTATGGTATATTAGATGAATTATCACCATGGCTTTCCTTTCTAAATGGCTGTCTGTAATCATAAAATGAAAGGTAAATAATGTGGCGGTATTTAAGTATAATTAAGAAATGTAGGGAAGGTTTATTGAATTTAGAGTCTGCTTTATGAGTTTTTTTGTTTTATTTTTTTTTCTATTTTATAAATTGAAGAGAGAATTATGATCAATGGAGTGTTGGGACAGTGTGGTGAATTGATGAATGCTTTATAATGGGTGAGGAGAAAGTTGGTGTAAAGTAATACTCACTCTCTTATAAAATTGTAATGATAAGGGGAAAATAGTTTTAAAAGGATTAACATTTTGTCTGAGTGGTATTGCTATTGCAATAGACACATGAAATTTACTTGTTTTACCCTGGTTATTTAGAGGATTAAAAGGTTCAAAAACAATGGAGAAAACGAAAAAAGAGATCAGTGCTCAAAGCTAGATGTTTGAACAGTAAAAACATGTTTTGCATGGAACAACATCTTGATTCAAGCTTCATGCATTTATATTTTGGCATTTTGCATATTTCTGTCTATCACATGTGGCAGGGCATTTTGAAAGAACCGTAGGGTGGTTAAACAAATTACTGCTAGCTATAGGGCAAAGCATGCTCAACAAGTTTATGCCTGTGGACTAATATGGTATTTTTATATGAGTGTGGTTTAAACGCATGGTTGTAGATGAGCTGAATGTAATGTAAAAATCATCTTGTTAGTTCCTGGTATGTTGAGTTTGATTGAGCTTTATTGAAGTATCTTGGGTTTTAATGACCATAACTTAGTCATTATTATCAAATATGCAATATTGATGATTTGAACTATTCTCATTACATTTGTAATGTGATGTCTCAGGGCATTTGGTTATTCTAGTGAGGATGTTCAGATGATTATTGAGACTATGGCTGCACAAGCGAAGGAACCTACATTTTGCATGGGTGATGATATTCCGTTGGCAATATTGTCTCAAAAGCCACATATGCTTTATGATTATTTTAAGCAGCGGTTTGCGCAGGTTTGTTAGAATTTTAAACAAGTCAATGAACTTATAAATTTGCGACGTTTGTTCATTATGTCATTGCATTCCTTCATTGGTGTTTAGTTTCATTATACTTTGATTATTAGACTTATAAGTCCTACAATTATATGGTTTTTTAAGTGTTTGATTTTACCTTTATATTTCCTTTTCGAAGCTAGCATTCCCCATTGTCTTTCTTTTACTCTATTTTTTGGACAAACCTTGGTCTTTCTTTTGTCAGTCTTTATGCATAATTTTTGTTGAAGATGCAAAAGGAATATTTGCATTACATGCTTGACATTGAATTTGATTAAACATATAAGACCAATGTTGGGAGATTATGCACCAATTGATGAGAAACTCTAGACAATTATATAAGCTCAAGATTTTGCATGCAAGATAATTTAGTGCTTTGCACTGAGGTAAGGAACAAAATTGCTCTAGACAGAGGCCCAAAAATGATGCAGACATTACTGTTTGTGGGTTCATAAGCAACCTCCTCCTCTCCCTCCCTCCCCCCCCAGTTGTCCCAACAGACAAATGAAAAATCTTCTTGTCTTGAATGTTAGTTTTTCCTTTCTTCTTCACCTTGGCTATTGAAGGGAGGAGAAGAAAAAAGGTACAAATATGAAAAGGAACATAAATTTTTAAGAAACTCTGCAAGGATATTGGAAATTGACACTAAAAGCATATACTTTGTCACATTTCTAGAGGATTATTATTTAGTTCTTTTTTTCTTTTTGGGGGTGGTAGGGGGCTCAACTAAGGGCCATAGATTGAAGACTTTCATTGATGTTATTTATCCAAACCTTTATAGAGTTGCATGACATTGTGTTTCATGGAATATCAAAACTAGCACAGCACTTTAACTTTCAAATTTAATCTGATAAATAATTTGGCATCCATGTCATAGTAAATAATTTGGCATCCATGTCATAGTAAAGTTTATTTTATGTATCTATTGTTTTGACTTCATTCACTTTTCCTAATATTTGGCACTGTTTATGTGCAGGTCACAAATCCAGCCATTGACCCTCTTCGAGAAGGACTAGTTATGTCCCTTGAAGTCAATATTGGGAAACGAGGAAATATATTGGAGGTTGGACCTGAGAATGCTTCTCAGGTTTGTACATTTTCCTATTTTCATTTTTGATGTCATCAAATGATTACTTCAAATTTTAGATCATTTAAATTTTAATTATTTTCCAACTACCATAATTAGTTGTCCTGAAGCAGGTCACTATGTCTAGTCCAGTACTAAATGAAGGGGAGCTTGAGTCATTGTTAAAGGACCCCCAACTAAAGGCCAAAGTCTTGGCAACATTTTTTGATATTCGTAAAGGGGTTGAAGGTTCATTGGAAAAGACACTTTACAAACTCTGTGAAGCTGCTGATGAAGCTGTTCGTAATGGTTCCCAACTGCTTGTGCTGTCTGATCGTGCTAATGAGCTGGTATGCCCCATTATATACTCATATGAAACCTTATGAATCAATATAACATCTTGTGCTGTGAGAAATAGTTTAGCTCTCATCTAGGTATGTAATTATTAAAGGCTACTGTTTCCATATGCTTTCAACAACTGATTATAATAGAATTTTCTATTTCTTGATTGTTGTGTTATCAAGTGCATTTTGGGATTCCTTTCTGTTGTTAGTATATGGGACAAACGTTACTGCTGATGTGTTTTGTCACCTGAATTTTATTCAACCGTCCAGCTCAGCTTCATTAAATATGTGAAGTTCTGTGCCATCTAGGATTTGGTAAGAGGGCATGCTGTGTTACATAATGGGGAGGTTAAGAATCTACATCTTCATTGTCATTTAATGTGGCTGTGTAAACATATGCATTAATTGTTATTTGTGAGTTCTTTTTATACTTAGTTATTGCATCTCTGTTTCTATCTGTTTTTGTCTCTATATTTTGTGTATTATAAGAGTTCTGGATATATGTACCTTGTAACTTACTGGTGTTGTTATAATCTCTTTTCAAAATTGGCTTCTTCTCTTTCCTTTGATCTTATAGACCTCTGACAGAACTTTATTCTGGATGTCTTTTTCCTTTTCCCCTACCTCTCCAGGAAGCAACTCGGCCTGCAATTCCAATTCTTCTAGCTGTTGCTGCTGTTCATCAACATCTTATTCAAAATGGTCTGCGGATGTCAGCTTCCATAGTTGCAGATACTGCTCAGTGCTTCAGCACACACCAATTTGCTTGTTTAATTGGATATGGGGCAAGGTCTGTTCTCTTTCTTTATTTGAAGCCTCTTAAGTAATAGTTTACTTTTTTTTTTTTGGTTTTACTGAAAAGCATAAAGTCCCAGAGGTGGGTGATGGAAGTGGATACTTCACTGGCTTGTCACTTAGCTAGATATCATAATTAGCTAGATATGGTGGACGTACTTAAACTGTGCTGAGTAGTCCTCAAGATTGTAGTATATGCAAGTACTAGATGGTTTTGTAGCAGTGTAGGAGCCTAGGTCCTTATGTCAAGCTCTTTTATAAAACTTTCTTGGTAAAAGAGAAATGCTATTTCATTGAAAAAACTTACTTAAAAGTTCCTGCCGTGGTTTCTTTTCTTGAACTGACAGTATCAGAGGGGCAGATTCTCATGAATGAGAGCCTAGGAAAGACGTAAGATGTTTTTGTACCTGCAGTTTGTGCAGAAGAGATGGATGGACTGTGAACCCTTGTCAATGATTTCATTGGTTTTCTTTTATTTTTCTTGTAAGAGCTGCTGCTAGATATTAAACTTTGGTTACAAATTTATTTGTTTCTTTTGTCATGAAATTTTGCCTGATAGTTTACATCATGCAATTTGTTTGCATCCCTAGGATTTTAAGATAACACTTATGTCTCTTTTAGTTATAGCAAATTGATAGCAAATTGTTTCCTGATCCAAAAGGACATACAAATATTTAGAATAATAGGAAAGGAAAGTTTTCAAGAAAAGGTTGTAGTCAATTAGAGTATGCCACCACGAGAAGCATATACTTCTATTTAGGTGCATTTGCTTGCACGTGTTTTGAACAAAGGTTTGTGTAATTTGATCAATTTACAGTTGATGTTTGAGGCAAATGCATAAGTTTCATGGAAAGAATAACAATATGAAGTTCCATAGTGTAATATTCATCACATAAACCATTACTTGGTAAAGTAAGGGTAGGCCTAGGCCTAACTACATGGTGAAAAACATAATTCACAATTTTCCTGTAACTTTTGTCTGTTTTACTTGCTTCAAGATAGGTGCCTAATTTATAAACTGTTCATTTCAATTTTTTAGTTGAAGCTTCGTTCTTGTTAATGTTCACTTAGTAAGAAGTTTTATGATTTGAGGTGTGGTGATAAGGTGCTGATACCATTTATTGGAGATGTGAACAATAACCAGTTTGTGCTCAACTCTTTCATAAGTTTTTGTGTGTGTGTGTGGTGTTATGGTACAGAAATTCCCATGGTGATCTGGAAGGTCTTTACTTATTTTCTTCATTTGTTTTGATCGGGGTGTTGCTTTTATGCTACTGAAAACTTGATTAAACAAAGACTAGCAGTCATTTTGTTGGTTTTATGTAAGTGGGAAAGATGAGAAGACCAACAACATTGTTTTTTGTTCTGTTGCAGCAGAAATATAATGAATGGTTTTATAACTCTATTCTTTGCTGGATGATGCCTAAAACTGTAATTGGATTTGCAGAGAGTTGCAGTTATCTACTTTTTGATGGCTGAAACATTATTATTTGGAAAACAGTGGACATTTACTGGTTTTGTTTGTTGATGAATGGAACACTCTGTAGTGGACTTTGAATCTTGAATTGGAAATCTTATTGTTGGTCTCCCTTTCTGAGAGCTCTATTAGTTTTTGTTCTTTTTTAAAATTAAATATAATGTTTAGATTTTAGCCTTTTTTGGTTTCATCTTTTTCGACAGGTGCTCTCTTTTTAACTTCTTATGTTGCACATAGGTTTTACACCTCTTAGCATTTATTTATTGATTTGTTCCCGGAAAAAGAAAAAAAAAAAGTGAACTTTTTTTAGAGAAATATAGGGGAATGATCTTGGGATGTTTCCTTGATTATGTGTAACCAATCACCATTTACTTGAGGTGTTGGCTTGAGATTGACCTTTTGGCTTACTGGCCTCTATGTACTATGATTTGTTTAAAATTTGAGATGAAATAGAGTGAAGAATAATGAAGTATTTCCTTTTCTCTTTCATCCAAATCTTCATTTTTGTCTTTGATAGTTTTTTTGCAATAATTATGAATGAGAAAAGAACATTTACACATAGGTACACTCTGTTGCAAAATCATTATTTATTTAGGAGCTTTTATATTTTTTGGAGGCTACCTCTCTCTGTTTCAATTTTTCTCATTGTTTAGCATTGTTAATATAGACATATCTCAGGAGGTTTCATATCCATCTTGATCAAATTTGTTTTGTTTTGTTTTATTTCTTGTGTTCTGTTCTTTGGTTCATGATGCTTGCCTTATCAAGAATGCTAAGTTATACTGGATTGAAACCTTTTGTTGTCTTTATTATCCTGAAAGCGCATCACATTTTTACTTAATCTTTTTTGTGCAGTGCTGTGTGTCCATACTTGGCATTGGAGACTTGTCGGCAGTGGCGTTTGAGTGCTAAAACAGTAAATTTGATGCGGAATGGAAAGATGCCAACTGTGACAATTGAGCAGGCTCAGACCAACTTTTGCAAGGTCAGTATATATCCAATGGTACAAAGATTTTTGGGATCTTATTTTGTTGTCTTGTCCTACAAGAATTTTGGCATCGACATCTTGCTGTGTTTTATATTCTCACAACAAATTTTCTTATATTTGCATGTCACACAATAGCAAATGGGTGATATTGGTAAGAAAAACAGCTACTATCTATGCACTAGTTTAAAATTGGGATATAATACAGTATAGATATAGGGATATGATTCTTCTCCAATAACATAGTGTGAAACAGCAGGAGAAGACAGACAGAGAAACAGTTTTTCTAGTATTTAGCCAAAAATATGACTTCAATGTAAAACATAGGTCAAAATATGGAATTTGTTTTTCCTATTAAATTTTTCTGGGTTTAGTGTTTGAAAATTTTTTGTTGCTGTTAAGTTTTTCATGATCCAATCTTTGAGTTGCTATTGACCTTAGTTGTCAATTTTACATAATCTACGATTAAATCTTGTTTTAGGCTTGGCTAAGCTTAATTTATTTCAAATTCTGAAGGGACCTTAACCTGCTGCCATAATGTTCTCTTGCTTGTTTTTAACGTGAAAAACCATAGCACTGACCTTTTCTTTGTGTTTGTGTGTATGTATTGAGTGAGAGAGTTTTTTATGTTGCCTTTACATCACAGTTTGTCTTACATTTTGTATATATGCTCATTATTTGTTATGATCTAGGCAATTAAAGCTGGTCTTCTCAAAATTCTTTCTAAGATGGGCATCTCATTGCTTTCAAGGTATGAGTTTTGAATGGGAAAAAGTCAACAGTATGGATTTTGAATACCTTTTTATTTGTTTTATTTATTTGGACAATTGACTAACTGTCATTATTCTCTATTTAGTTATTGTGGCGCACAGATATTTGAGATTTATGGACTGGGGAAGGAAATAGTTGATCTTGCATTTTGTGGGAGTGTGTCAAAGATTGGTGGATTAACTTTTGATGAGGTTAGAAAGACAACTTGCTCTTTAAATTGAATAGTTCCTGTGATCAGAAAATTCGTGATTCTACAATGTCTTTTATTATTTTTCCTTAGAACTCACTCAAGACAATGCTAAGATGACACTGTCAATGTTGTGGTTTTATATTGATAATTGTGTTTCTCATGTGTAATGCAATTAGGCCTTAAAGAAAAATACCTTGGTTGGAGGTGATTGTGTCAGAAAAAATCAACTAGTGCAGTGTGGTGGAAATAATGGATTGTCAAATCGAGATTCCTATCATGAATCGTTATCTTATGTTGTAGATTTGAGATTGAGAATAGAATGATAATGTAAAATGCGGTAAAAATTTTAAGGTTAATATAATGAACATTTATACGCATAAAATAAACAAAATACAAAAAAATGTTATATCTATTAATAGTATTTAGTGCTTAAGTGGCATAAATTGTAAACGGATTATATAATCTATACTGTATTTTATTGTACAAGTATGGGGCTGCATTTGTAATTGTATATAAATTGACAGAGCTGTATACATTATTTTTAGATAAAAAAAAGAAACTCAACTTTAAAACTTAAAAAATCAAAACATGAAATAGAGCGTCAAGGGCAATTATGCAAACACCCATGTCGACGACTGAATTCTTTTTCTGGCCAGAAAAATGGAGGACCGAATTGGAGTTCTTTAGTTTTATTCAGAAACGTGGGTTTTATAGAAACCTCCTGAATTTCTTCTCCTTTGGGTTTCAGAACAAATAAAATAAGAAGAATAGACTCCATAAAAGAAGGAAAGGGGGAAGATCATGAAAACTGTTCAACTCAAAAGAAAATTCTCAAAATATAAATGGGGTAAGACAAAAGCCTGCTTCAATCTGGAACGGACCAGCAAATGTGAATTGCACTGAATCAGATGAATTGTGCTATTTACATCAATTGGATAGTGAATCGAACAATTCACCTTCATATATGATATGTTACAATGATTCAATTCATTTAGTTATAGAATCAATTGAATTGTACAATACATATTATGTATCATACAATTTTAACAACTATGGATGTGACTTTGTCATTTGAGATGCAAGAGTTCTTTTGTGGATAGAGGATTCTTGATATTATTACTATCAAAAATTGTTCACTGGAATTTGACGTGGTAGATTATGCATCAAAAGACAAAAGTTGCTGCATTTTGCTTCACTATCTCAATAAATATTTTGGGTCTTTGAACCTTAGCTCACATGCCACAAACAAGTTTCCATACTACCTAACAGACTTCTTCACCAGTCACTATCACTTTTGAAAATGAGTTAGACGCATCACCAGGATACTGGAACTTTTCTTTGCCAGATGCGGATCAAATTTGCTATTCTGTAGTATACATAGACATTAGTTTTATTGTCTTTTCTTGAAACAGATTGCTTTGTTAACCTCTTGGGTTTGGACTCAGAGATACGCTGATCTTTCTTTACAAGTTGAGGTTTCTAGCATTTTCTGTGATTTACGGAGTTGCATAGAAATTGCCATTTTTAGTCTATGACAACATTCTTCCTGTCCTAGTGGGGTTTGTTTGCAAAAACTCAAGGAATAGCCTCTTTTTGTCAGCTGTCCAACAATAAGAAAGTTTTCGATTAGGTTAGGAACATTAACAGATGCATGAGTAAATATGCTTTTGTATACATCAAAAACAATGACTTTTTTTCCCTTCACTTTTTTCAAAGATACTCTGTACAGGCATAATTGTTCAGCCTTACAAACAGGTTGCAATTTCCAGTCAAATAACTACTTCGTCTGCTCCCCAAAACACTATATAACACTTCTGTTTTTCAACAAACAAGCATAAAGGGTTTTCATTGTAGCTTCTTCATCATTGTATGTTCAAGATCAGCTTGATGTCCAAAATTATTTATGATTCTAATGCTGTGTATATTGAATTTTATGATTTGATGTTTTATGAAAAATTAAGCTAATAAGTAATAACAGATCATTCATTGTTGGTAATTAGGCAAAATTTCTCCATGACTAGTTTGTTTGTTGTCTTTCTTTAATTGGGATTTCTTAAAATTTTTAACCTTCTGATAATTCCAGAATTGTGATTTTCATGGAACATTTTATGCTTTATTTATTTATTTTGTTTTTTTTTTCTTGAAGAATTAGAGTCAGAAACCATAATTCTTTCAACTTTGTTTCGCTTTGAATTGGAGTCCTTATCTTTCCTTTTAATGGTGCATCATTTATTTGATATTTGAATTGTTTCTCCCAAAAAATCAGAGAAAACTTCCTCAGTTTTGTTTGCAAAACCCTGACCAGCAGTTCAACAATATGCTCAATGTTCTTTGTTCATAAGATTTCAAGGAGGTCACCTATTGTTCAAGGGATACCTTGTTGAAGCTTTTGTTCTTCTCAGTTACAACTATATGATCAGATTTTCTACTAAGATAAGCATGGATTTTCAAATAATCTGCTTATTTGCAGTACTTTAACTATAAATTCTCATTTGATTGACTTGAAGTAGTTTTGAAAGAAAAAATATTCTTCCATTGATTTGAAATTTTACAACTTCATCAAACTCTCTTCTGGAGATTACTACCTTCGTATCACTTTCAAACTCTTGCTGTAAAATCTGCCAAGAATTCTTGCCTTTGGGATCAAGGATGATTGTTGGAAAAAATCTCATTATTGATCCGCTGCAAGAAAGTTAGGGCCCTTGCATCCAATATTGGATTATACTTAAGTAATTTGCTTCTGTACGTCACTCTAAATTGCTTACTCTCAGGCACAATATGGCAACTTCAAGAAACCCCAATAAATTCTGAGTAGAGAGAGTGCAAGTTAATCTTCCAATATATCATTAGGTTATATAGCTGGATAAGGCTTCACATTCCTTTCCCATCCCACCCTAATGCCTAGACACGAACTTAGGACCCTGTAAAGCAGAGGTATCTCCAAGCCATGTAGTCATCCATGATTTTTTTTATTTAATTAGGAATTTTTATTTTACAGAAAAACGAGCTCTTTTTTTTCTTCAAGCACAAAAGTTATCGAAAATGCATCAGCATCAGAACTTAATACATATTTTGGGTCTGATAAACCTGAGATTATATTGCACAAAAACTGGTTTTATAGTGAACTTCAGAGGCTTCTAGACTAATTGTAATGACCCTTGTCATTAATTTCTGAACAATATCACAGAGATACGTATTCATCATTGGATACCTGCTTGACTTTGGAAGACTTGCCTATAGCCTTAGGAAGACTGACAGCCAGGTGTATGACAGTCACTGGAAAGATCTCACATTACTGTGTCCTACTAATAGTTGAACTAGTTTTAGTGGTGATACTTTCTTACTACAGGATTCAGCTCAATGCAGATTAAACTAAATTGATGGATTCAGTGATTGGATCAGAACATTTGGTGTCTTTTCTGCACTTGTTGTCAACTTCTCATGGAAATTGATTTTACATGGGTCCTTTCTTTGTTCAACTAAAAGTTTCATGGCTTGTCGTGAACTTTTATGGATAGTGATAGGTTTGAGGTGTATCTTATTTCAAAAAGAACTATTGATTTAAGAAAGTGGTTTGTAGCTTTTTCTTGCACTGAAAACTTAAAAGCATAAGGATGCAGCCGAGGTTTAGCTATGAGATTACACTGGCCTAACTTAATTGTAACTTCTAGCCATATCATTTAGTAAGTTACCAAATCTTTTGGTCAATATCAATGCTCTTAACTATTACCAGTCTGAAGAGTAGTTGGCACCCCATTGGTGCCCTTCAGTGCTTGGTTCTTCATTTGTCAAATAAGAAAACCAATCACTATTGTACTTTTACATTGATGCTTAGAAGGATGATGCAGATTAAATGATTAAATTATTTTGAGATTAATTTTGTTATATTTTATGGGCTCACATGCAATTCTTATATAGTTAATGGCATCTTCTGCTATTTTTATTATGATTGCTTATTTACCAAGTTGTAGGGTTTATGGGGTACTGTACAAGTACCTAGGTTCTTCCCATTCTAGGTAACTTTTGATTGAAATTATCGAGGCATTGAGATTTTGAATTCACTTGGTTTTGAAAATTCTCTTCAAATTATTTGAGTTTCTTGTGATTTTTTCATTTTGTTTCTCTCTATCTCTGCATCAGGTGGCATACTTAATTTGCTTAAGTTCTTGCATTCTTCAGCGATTTTAATTTCATTTTGTTGATTAAGGTGTTATTATGCTGTTTACTGCTGTCTCCATTGATCTCATTTTTGGCAAATCCTATATTTTACAGTTGGCAAGGGAGACTTTGTCTTTCTGGGTGAAGGCTTTCTCTGAAGATACAGCGAAAAGATTGGAAAATTTTGGATTTATACAATTCAGACCTGGAGGTATCACTTATTGTCAAATATATATATATATATATATATATTTTATGGGCACTCATGAGACATACATGATTGTATTCGTGTGCTTAATTTAGTATCTCTTTCTATTGTGGTACTAAGAACTTTCTGTGGAAATGAGTAAACAATGTGCTGGATTTAGTTGTAATTCATGCAAATTAGCTTAAAGGAGGTAATATCATCTTAGTCTGAATTTCCGCTAGTTAGTCCTTGATTATAACAATATCCTCAATCTCAATGGTTTATTGACTGTATTCTATTTCATTTTTTTTGTAACTTCTATGTTTTCAGTATTATTATTTTTTTAATTGTTAAAAGGGGAGTATCATGGAAACAACCCTGAGATGTCAAAACTACTTCATAAAGCTGTTCGCCAGAAGAGTGAAAGTGCATATTCAATTTATCAGCAGCACTTGGCCAACCGTCCTGTCAATGTTAGTCAATACATATGTTATTTCTTTTTTGTTGTTTCAATACAACAAGTATCATCGTAGAATTAGATGAGATACTTTGTTCCTATTATTTTAACTGCAGGTTATTCGCGATCTTCTTGAATTCAAAAGTGATCGTGCACCAATTCCTGTTGGAAAAGTTGAACCTGCCTTATCCATTGTTCAAAGATTTTGTACTGGTGGAATGTCACTTGGAGCTATTTCAAGGGAAACTCATGAAGCAATAGCCATTGCTATGAACAGATTAGGTGGAAAGTCTAATTCAGGAGAAGGTGGTGAGGTAATCCAGGACCGGATATATATCATACTGTTTCTGACTTCCCATGCAATTACACATGGCACCAACCTTTTCTTTTGAAATAGCAAGTGCTTCATGAGCTAATGGCCAAAGGCATAATTCTAATATATAAGAAGTGCTAAGTTCTACTTACTGTTTATTAGGTACTCATTTTGCAAGCAAATTATAGACCAGAATAATCTTGAAACTTATCATTTTGCACAATAATTTCAGAATGTGTCTTGTGGCTTAGCTGAAGTGGTAGAAAGCAGTGATAGGTTTGGTTCAGGTCTTCTTATCCTTGGGAGATTGACTGTTTCCTCCCCTCCATTAACCCACCAAACATTTGGAAAAAAGAAAAGAAACTAATATTTGTTTTTTTATTTTCTCCAAGGATCCGATTCGCTGGAGCCGACTTACAGATGTTGATGACGGGTATTCTCCCACACTGCCACATCTCAAAGGTCTTCAAAATGGTGATACTGCTACAAGTGCTATTAAACAGGTCATCAAACAGAACTTTGCTTAAAAACATTTTCATATGATTCTTTAATTTGTCATTTAAGCCTCATGGGGTTTTCTTTAAGGCACTGATAACAAAACAATACACCTGTTGCTATTTATGCCAAATGTCAATGATATATCTGGATAATTATGCATTAACCCCATAACTGCAATTTCACTCAGCTACCTTGTGGTTTCAAATGCAACATTATATACTCTGTGGAAGACTTTGTTATTGTCACAATCAATACAAATAAGAATTGCTTTTACAAATTTATAGCCTAAAAAGTACAGTATCTTTTTTTATAAGAAAACAATACAATGACCTCAATACATGAATCTCTTTTACTTTTGGCCCGATTCTTGGTAAATTTATATATTTCTCATAGAAACTTTAAGAAGAAGAAATGAACACAATTTCGGGGCAATCTGTCACTAAGGCACCAGGTGCTAAAGTCAAGACTGCATAATCATGTAGGATAGCGCATGATGGCCCTTAAATTATAGATAAAACTGACAGTTTTCTGATTTGCCTGGAGTAGTCGGTGCTTTTGGTATGTATCAAGGTCATGCAGATTGTTTCTTTACTCCTTATGCATTACTTCTTCTTCAGGTTGCTTCTGGTCGTTTTGGTGTTACTCCAACATTCTTGGCCAATGCTGATCAGTTGGAAATCAAAATTGCACAAGGTGCAAAGCCTGGTGAAGGAGGTCAGTTGCCTGGGAAAAAAGTTAGTGCATACATTGCAAGGTTAAGAAATTCTAAACCAGGTGTTCCACTTATATCTCCACCTCCACACCATGACATTTATTCTATTGAGGATCTTGCTCAATTGATCTTTGACCTGCATCAGGTAATCAATTGCTTCATATTTAATCCAAAGTTAATTACACGTACGGTCCTTGAACTATACCAATTTGTACAATTTGGTGTCCAAACCAAAAAAAATGTGTAATTAAATCCCTGAACTTTCAAAACATGTATCAAGTTCAACCATTAACACTGTTAAACCAACCTGCTTGGGTGGCATCAAAATAGGTTTAGAACATCTTATGATTGGTTTTCTGAGCAATTGAAACTTGAGGAAAGCTTCTAGAAACTCAACCGGTTATGATAAATCAATAATTGGTCTTCAAGCTCTTGCAACATTTTTAAATAACGAGCTTGAAAACCAATGGTTTACCAAAACTGATTTTAAGTTTGCAGAAGTTTTCCTCAAGTCTCAGTTTCCTCAGAAACCAATTATGAAATGTTGAAAACCAAGTTTAATGCAACAAAGGCAGGTTAACTTAATGGTTGGACTAAACTGCTATACATTTTAACATTTCAGGGAACTAATTACACATTTTCTTAGTTCAGCTGCCAAATTATCATTGTAATCTGTTTATAGTCTTACAAAAAGCAGTATCCACAGGGTACTGATAAGAATGGTATCTTATATCTACCGAATATAGGTCAACCCTAAAGCTAAGGTGTCTGTAAAACTAGTGGCAGAAGCTGGAATTGGAACAGTTGCTTCTGGGGTTGCAAAGGGTAATGCTGATATCATACAGGTAAATCATCACAATTTATTGCCAGCATCTTGAGCTCTTATCTGTGTCATTTTACTTATGTTTTATATCCTTGTCTTCCCTTGAATGTTTTTGTTATTATGTTTTTCCTAATTTGTTCAATTGCATAACACTCTTAATAAACCTTTTTCTGAAAACTATTTACCAACAATGGTTGTGCCTTGACAATTGTGCTCAGAACATTTATGCATTCTTCTATTATTAGAGTATATTGGCTCACCTATTCATCACCAAAAACTTTGTTGCTTGAGATGTATGGATTTAAACCACCTTACTGAGCTTTGAAGTTTGAACTATCATGAATTGCAATCTCCTAACTCAGCACCTCTTTATGAAGATTACAAGTATCTGTTTCTAGTGTTATGAATATATGGAAAGGCAAACATGTGTCTGTCCTTAGGATCACCATGGCCCCTATTGTTGGAATGAACTGTGTTTTGTTTAGAATTCCTCACACATTCTAACGTTTATATGGTTGTTGCCTCTTAGGTCTCGATCTAGGAGCTAAAAGATTATTTCCTCCCCGAGACAATTGTGGGAAGTTGGTTTTGTTTCTTTTATGGTAAGACGAGCCAACTAACCATCTAAGATTGTGAAGAATGTAGTGGGAAACATAAAACACGTAAATAATAAAGCTGAACCTTTAACCAAGGATTACATCTATAATAAAAATCGAGGGAAAACCTGAAGATTACTTGTCAAATAAAAATTACATCTCTAACATGCCTTTTAATAGAAAAAAAAAGTTACATTTAATTTTGTGGTTAGTTTCTACTTTCATATGCATTCCAAAAAAGGTAAAAGTAAATATATGGTGCTAAAACTGTTGGCCAACGGGTTCTTTAGGGAAGAGGATTGAGTAGAAAAGGTTCTAAAGGTGTTTCATATTGGTTGATCTAAAAGATTATTTCATCACCAGGACAATTGTGGGAAGATAGTCTTGTTTCATTCATGGTTAGACCAGCCAACAAAGCCTCTAAGATTGCCAAGGATGTAGTAGGAAGCATAAAATGCTTTAATAATGAAGCCAAACCTTTAACCCAAAGATTACATCTCCAATAAAATCCAAGGAAAAACCGGAGATCATATGTCCAATAAAAATAAAAATCTCTAACGTGCTTTTTTAATAGACTAAAAATTTGCTAAAGCTGTCTGTCATGGACTGTTCGATGAAGAAGCTTGAATGAAAAGTTTCTTGAAGTGCTAGACATTGGTTGATCTAAGATTGTTAGCTTTGACACTAGGCAAATGGTATAAAAAATCACAAGTAGCATATTTGCTGCCTTTATTTTCATTTCCAAAAAGCCATGGGTAATGATACCAGGGTGCAATGGACAGTTGTTGGAGTTCTCTGTGTGTAGTAGGAACAAATAATATCTACTATATATAAAAGTAGCATAATTTGATTTCTCAATTTCTTTCAATTGAGTGTCTAATTGAATTCCAATTGAATGTCTAATTGAATGACAAGTGTCATTCAATTAGAATCCCTCCCTATATATTTAATTTTGTAATTAAAATCAATTTATCTTTTTCTCTACTATATATAAAAATAGTATAATTTGATTTCTCAATTTCTTTCAATTGAGTGTCTAATTGAATTTCAATTTGTGTCTAATTCAATTCCAATTGAGAATCCCTCCCTATATATTTAATTTTGTAATTAAAATCAATTTATTTTTTTCTCTATACAATTTATCTATATATAAAAGTAGCATAATTGATTTCTCAATTTCTTTCAATTGAGTATCTAATTGAATTCCAATTGAATGTCTAATTGAATGACAAGTGTCATTCAATTAGAATCCCTCCCTATATATTTAATCTTGTAATTAAAATCAATTTATTTTTTCTTTAGAAACAATTTATCTATATATAAAAGTAGCATAATTTGATTTCTTAATTTCTTTCAATTAAGTGTCTAATTGAATTCCAATTGAATGTCATTAGAATCCCTCCCTATATATTTAATTTTGTAATTAAAATTAATTTATCTTTTTCTCTACTATATATAAAAATAGTATAATTTGATTTCTCAATTTCTTTCAATTGAGTGTCTAATTGAATTCCAATTGAATGTCTAATTGAATGACAAGTGTCATTCAATTAGAATCCCTCCCTATATATTTAATCTTGTAATTAAAATCAATTTATCTTTTTCTCTACTATATATAAAAATAGTATAATTTGATTTCTCAATTTCTTTCAATTGAGTGTCTAATTGAATTCTAATTGAGTATCTAATTGAATGACAAGTGTTATTCAATTAGAATCCCTCTCTATATATTTAATTTTGTAATTAAAATCAATTTATTTTTTTCTCTATAAACAATTTATCTTTTAAAAATATCAAATTGAAATCTAAGACAATATAATTTATATTTTTTTTAACATTTTCCGTAGCGTAGCTACGGGTATCATCCTAGTTACCTTTAATGTAACTAGGATGATACCCGTAGCTACGCTACGAAAAATGTTAAAAGAAATATAAATTATATTGTCTTAGATTTCAATTTGATATTTTTCAAAAATAAATTGTTTATAGAGAAAAAAATAAATTGATTTTAATTACAAAATTAAATATATAGAGAGGGATTCAATTAGAATTCAATTAGACACTCAATTGAAAGAAATTGAGAAATCAAATTATACTATTTTTATATATAGTAGAGAAAAAGATAAATTGATTTTAATTACAAAATTAAATATATAGGGAGGGATTCTAATTGAATGACATTTGTCATTTAATTAGACATTTAATTGGAATTCAATTAGACACTCAATTGAAAGAAATTGAGAAATCAAATTATGCTACTTTTATATATAGTAGATATCATGCCCCAAAAGAATATTAAAGCCATACCTTTGCTCATGAACATTGTACTTAACTATCTAAGATTCATAAGTTATAAAATGACCAAATTTAGGTAAAATGTTCCAATCGTTTCTGAGACTCAAAATTTAGAATCAGTATATTATAAGGCTGTATAGTGATAGAAGAACTCAAATTTGTTTCAAAGAAAGAAAATCATGACTTGTGCTAAACAAACCCAAGTGAGAGATATATTGTCCAACCAGTATAACCAAGTTAGGTGCACAACTCTACATTTTCTTTAGACTGGTTTATAACAAAACTAAGTTTTTTAAATGAGGATCTACTCAAATATCCAAGAACAATTTCAGAATGCCAAGCTCAGATCTATAAAATCTTCCAGAAAACAACTCCACATAAGCCTTCATAGAGCATGCCAACTATCCTTTTAATAAGGTGCAATACTACGTGAGTGATCTAATCCTAGTTAACAATATGGACGAAAGAAAGAACGAGAGACATAATTGGGATTTTTTGACTGTCAAGAGTAAGTGCAGAGAAAAGGTCTATTAAAGATGATATTAAATTGTTTAAGGATAACTATTAAATTGACGCCTCAGATATTAAAAATGCTCGGTAACAAATGTAAATTTCATAGATTCATTTCGAGACATATTCAACATAAAGAATAGGGCATTTTGCATTCATTCATGTAAACTGAATGAGCGATTTGAAATATTATTCTCATGCTGTCTAAATCCTCAGACATGTTATATAATAGTCCTGCAATTGTAATTCCCCCTTGAATCACTTCAACGAAGTTTAGACTCTTGTGAAAAATAGGCAAAGCTGCCACAATGGGGCTCTGCTAACTAGCTTTAGGTCCATATATCTTCTCACAATCAGTGAGCAAGAGGGGCTCAACCTCCTGCCGAATGATTGAACAGTTCTAATGCCTACTGAAAGTCAGATCAATTCAAATTTTTTATCTGTTAAAAGTCTAAACAGACATGATAAATAGGGTTAACTGGTGTATGAAAGAGGTTAAAAGTCATAAATTGTTGTCTTAAATTCAAATGAGTGATAATAGTTGAAGAGAGAGCTCATAGCATTTCAAAATCTCATGCTTGGATCTCAAGTTCATTCAAAATGTCAGATTTTGTCAAAATACATCATATATTGCATAAATGTCTGAAAAGGGTTTAAAATGAATTATGCCGATTTAGATGATCAAATTAAAACACTGTAAGTGTGCCTAAAACAACATGAAAATAGAAACTAAATGCAACTCTAATAACTAGAATTAAATCTAACAAATAATCTAACTTTTGGAAGCACTTAAAAAGACTGAATTTTATAACGTAAGCTCTATGATTTAGGTATGATTTTGGCATTTTTGTATCACGCTTAAAGTTTAGAACTTGAAATACTGATTAAAAGGAAACAGCAATGTTTAAAAAACTTCAATTTTAAAAGTTCTAGATGAAACTGATGGTATTCACAGTCTATACAAAGCTTAGTACCTGTGATCACAATCGTAGGTTTCATTTATATCCCTTTTAAATCTCAATCTTACAAGCTCATTGATAGAAACTTGCTGCTTTCATATTTAGAATAGAGTTTAATAGACTCTTAAAAGAAATTTAAATTTCCAGAGTCACAAACTGGTTGGTCTAAGTGGGTCAGCACTGGTCTCCTAGTCATAATCTGGTTTTCTTAAAAGCACCTGAGCATTTGGCTCATTGGTTGGAGCATGATCTCCCTGCCTAAAACGTAGGGTTTGAACCCCCTTCCCCCAATTATGAAAAAAAAATAAAAAAAGAAGAAGAAAAAGCTGCATGCTGTGAGAAGATTAAACTGTTGAAATATCTATTTTGTTGCAAAGTGGGACCCGTGAAATTGATTACATCTAGATAACAGTTATTTAAGTTGATCATGGTTCTCAAATATTTCCTTTATGACCAAATGAGAGAAATCTTGCAGCAATGGACTGTTAGCCTTCTTAAGGAGTGGAACCAGTGAGGCTAGGAACCCTTGCAAGGCTTATATCTGCTTTGTGTATTCATGATATAGAGTGTTTGGATGTCTGTTCATTGTCTAGATTTTTTGTATCTTAGATGTTCTAGTGCTACTATTTTCTTGACGTTCTCTTTTTAACTATGAATTTACAGATCTTGTATCATTGAGTTTATGCATAAATGTAATAAGGGGAAAGCAAAATCTAAAAGAGCTGTTTTTGGATATAGCTCTTACGAATTCATCAGAAGTCAAGTAACAACTCTAATATGCATTAGATGTTCTAGTGCTACTATTTTCTTGACGTACTCTTTTTAACTATGAATTTACAGATCTTGTATCATTGAGTTTATGCATAAATGTAATAAGGGGAAAGCAAAATCTAAAAGAGCTGTTTTTGGATATAGCTCTTACGAATTCATCAGAAGTCAAGTAACAACTCTAATATGCATTAGATGTTCTAGTGCTACTATTTTCTTGACGTACTCTTTTTAACTATGAATTTACAGATCTTGTATCATTGAGTTTATGCATAAATGTAATAAGGGAAAAGCAAAATCTGAAAGAGCTGTTTTTGGATATAGCTCTTAAGAATTCATCAGAAGTCAAGTAACAACTCTAATATGCTTTTGCAGATATCTGGGCATGATGGTGGTACTGGAGCCAGCCCCATAAGTTCCATTAAACATGCTGGTGGTCCTTGGGAGCTTGGACTGACAGAGACCCACCAGGTATTTATTTATCCTACCAAAATAGATCATGAAATTTATTTTTCATTTGATAAGACATTGTAGATGCTATCTGATAAATTTAAAATTGCTGATCTTTTACAGACACTCATTGAAAATGGACTAAGAGAAAGGGTAATTCTTAGAGTTGATGGCGGTTTAAAAAGTGGAGTTGATGTTCTAATGGCTGCAACTATGGGTGCTGATGAGTATGGATTTGGTTCTTTGGCAATGATTGCCACTGGATGTGTTATGGCTCGCATTTGCCACACAAATAATTGCCCAGTTGGTGTTGCCAGTCAGGTCCTAGGAAACCCTTTTCCTTATGTGATGCTATGATTGCTTGTTCGCTTCTGTAATATATTATTCCATACCTTTTGTTATAATATATTTTTTTTAATTTAATTTTAGCGAGAAGAACTTCGTGCACGATTTCCTGGTGTGCCTGGTGACCTTGTCAATTTCTTTTTGTATGTTGCAGAGGAGGTAATCCATAATCCATATTCCTGATGCAGTTTGGCTTTGCATTTTTTCCCAATATAGACTTCACATTGGAATATCATGTTCACTTTTGCTTTACTGCATTCTTCTATTAGACTTCTTCCCTTTCTAATAGAATGAATTTTATTCTGGTTAGGTGCGTGGCATGTTGGCACAAATGGGTTACGAAAAGTTGGATGATATAATTGGACGAACAGATTTATTAAAACCACGAGATATATCACTAGTGAAAACTCAGCATCTTGATATGGATTATATCTTGTCGGTATGTATTGAATCATTACCTTCTCTCCTCACATTAGTGTTTTTGTGGTGAATACGCTATTTTTTAATTTGCACTCAACATGAGTACTGTCTTTGTTTCCTAGAGTGTTGGATTACCAAAATGGAGTAGTACTGCAATCAGGAATCAGGAGGTTCACTCAAATGGTCCTGTTCTGGATGATATTTTACTTGCTGATCCTAAGGTAACAATTGCATGACTAATTAAAAATGAATTATGCTGAATAGTATATTTTACTTAAAGCTTCATCATTATTAGTATTCAGATTGACTTAAAATCCTTCTATTTCAAATGATCTTAAAATCCTTTTAACTTGATTTTGAAAGTTTTGCTTCTCCAGTTGTTTCATCTTGTTGTCTATGAAGCATGGATAGACCTCATTCCCCCCCTGCATATCTGTCATGTCTGTGTTGGATGCTGACACGCTTCCAATACACCATGATACTTATCCAACATGGCTGGATATCAAAAATGTTTTGAAAATTAATAAAATGTTATTCAGACACTGATTGATGCCCGAAATTCAGTACAGAAAAAATGGGGGGGGGGGGGGGGGGGGGGTGGTGTTGGTGATAACACCACCTCCAATGAAGCAACAATGGAGGTGGCACTACCTTGACAAAAAAGGTGTAAGAAAAATTAAGATTACAAGGGGAAATAGTAGAAAATAAAGGGAGATAAGTAAGGTTGCCTTGGGTGTCTTAATGTCCATGCCACTTTTCTCTAAGATGATTTTGTTTTGAGCCTTATCAGAGAAGAAAAGATAGAGGAAACTGAGTGGCTGGTAGCTTTTAGCTATTTCTCTTGGGAATTTATTATTAACAACCTCTTTCCAACTTCTTTCACTGTAAAACTGTAAAAAAAAAAAAAAGAATACGAGATTCATGACTTGGTTCAAACAAGAGAAAGAACGTGGGAAGAGCCGTTTCTTTCTTGCTTGATAGGGTGGGCTTCCATTCACCAACAAACCCATCACGCTGCTCTCAAACCTAATCTGTGGTGGATCCTGGGAGACAAAGTTCAAGTGCTTGATTATTTACCCCATACTTTGAGATGCTCCTCCCTGCCAATCAAGCAGCGACTGTTGAGGGTAAAAAGGTGGAAGAGTATTCTGCATGAATATGCTTCTGCACTGGGAATATCCCATAGCGGGAAGGCCCAGCGATCATAAAGGATGGGATGGGAATAAAGGCATTCCAGCCCAACATATTCCGGTGAATGGGTTGAGAGAGATAGGGAGGGGAGTGGGATAAAGGAAGGGTTGGAAAAGAGAAGGGTAACTGGATAGGTCAGTGGCTTAGCAAGAGAAAAGTGGTACTTGAGTAACCAATAAAAAGTAACTTGTTAATCTTCATACCGCATATAGCTCAGATTGGGCCTAATGATTTCTAAGCTTATTGGCTCATAGCATTCCTTTTTAATAGCTTTATAGCCCAAACTTGAAGACTATTAAGCCTGTATGCAAAGATATTTTTCAAGAACATAAATTTACCTTAATAACTTGTTAGGACAAATCATATATATATATATATATATATATTGATTTTATTTATTCTAAAAGACCTTTGTACTTAACTAAAATTAGTTAAAATATATTTTTAAATATTCAGATTGTTTTTTTATTCTCGTGTCCTGTGTGTCTATATCCTAATCTTTTAGAAACTTTCCTGTCACCATGTCCATATTGTGTCATACTTGTACCTGTATCCCATGTCCATGTTTGTGCTTCCTAGGCAACTAGAAAATTCTGCACTTCAAGACTCCAGGAGAATTTTCAAGTGAAGTATGTCAATAGGTTGGGAGTTACAGTCACAAAGTTTGATGCACAAAATCTGTCAACTAAAGATTTGACCATGATGTCGGAAATTTGAGTGCTACTCTATCTTAGGTACTGTAGAAAATTGCTACTTTCAAGGACTTAGTGGCTGTTTCTGTTAATAAACCTTACGATAAGTTGCTATCTGAATAAGAAAAACTACTAAGTTCAGGTACAAGTTGACATAAGATGTATAGATGGTCGAATATCAACATCTCGCATCTTTCATTAAAAAGGTTTGGAGTTTAGAAAGGGCTTTCAGTTTTAACTTGGAAAAAAATAATCTTTTGATTGAATTTACCCGGTAGCATATATTAAGGGGTATTTTCCCACATCAGTTAAGTTTTGTTTTGCTTTGGCTATATATTTGAGTTGGGCCTCTCCACCTATTGCTAATTAGTTTTATATTGGAGCTAACATGGTATTAGAGCCAAGTTTGTTGTTGCTTATTGTTCTTGTTATTTCCTGCCCCTTATTTGTTTGTCCAAGTGCTGGCCTACATGTAATGGGGAGTGTTAAGTGCTATTATCCCATGTTGGTTAAGTCTTGAGCTTGTTGTGGCTTTATATTCATGTTGGGGCCTCTCCACCTATTGCCAATTGGTTTTAGATTGGATTCTTTAGAGGGACTAGATCGGTTGATAGAGACACAAAATTACAAAATAAGGTAACAAAGAAAAAAGGTAGGTTTAATCTTTAAATTAGTTTACAAAAACTGTTAATTGAATTAAATTTATCCTGCAATATCTCTAGTATGAGTTGTTACTAATAGCCAGCAATTAAGAAGCTTTCTTTAATTCTTTTCAGATATCAGATGCAATTGAAAAGGAGAAAGAGGTGCATATAACTATAAAGATATACAATGTGGACCGTTCTGTTGGTGGTCGTGTAGCAGGTGTGATTGCAAAGAAATATGGTGACACTGGCTTTGCAGGGCAGCTTAATATAACGTGAGATCTGACTTCCTAACAGCGGATGTTGGTACTTTAAGCACATCTCTTTATTCATGCAAGCTAAAAGGGCTTTTTTATTGTCCATAGATTCACTGGTAGTGCTGGGCAATCATTTGCATGCTTCCTGACTCCCGGAATGAATATTCGGCTTATTGGAGAAGCTAATGATTATGTGGGAAAGGTATTTTGACTGAACTGTTATCTGCATGCTCTGTTCGATCTTTTTAAGGCTTTGTAAAAACTGCTTTTATTATCCAAAATTTTGAAGTTGGTTAGTGAAAAATTTTGCATTGTTGTGATTCAGTTGATCTTTTTATTGACTCTGCAGTAGGCCACTATGGACTGAACTATTTATGAAACAATCTGAACACATAAACTGAGCACCAATAAGTTCCTTTTTCAAATATGAATTTTCAAAACTATCCTATGGAGACATTTTTATTTAACTAAAGTGATTTGTGAACATTGTTGGCCCACTTTCAAGTTAAGTTGAAATTTTTAAAAAAATTATATATTTACACTGAGCGTTCAAGCAATGATTGAACTCTTCATTGTTTCATGATAGAATCTGACTGAGCTCTATAAATGTTACAAGGGTATGGCTGGAGGTGAGTTGGTAGTAACTCCCGTTGAGAATACCGGGTTTTGCCCTGAAGATGCAACTATAGTAGGAAATACATGTTTGTATGGGGCAACAGGTGGTCAAATCTTTGTTAGAGGGAAGGCTGGAGAGCGCTTTGCTGTGAGAAACTCACTTGCTCAAGCAGTGGTTGAAGGCACTGGTGACCACTGCTGTGAATACATGACCGGTGGTTGTGTGGTGGTACTTGGAAAGTGAGTAATGGATATTTATTTATTTTTGTACTGGTTATCATGAAGCAACTTCATTTGAATATTGGTATTTGTTTTTGACAGAGTGGGTAGAAATGTTGCTGCTGGAATGACTGGAGGTTTAGCATATATACTTGATGAGGATGATACTCTCATCCCCAAGGTTTGTGCAGCAACCGGCTTATCTTCCTCTTATTCATGGCTTCCTATTTGTATTATACAATTGAAAATGTCTTGTTTAATGGTCTTGCATCCTTGAATATAATTTCTGGAAATGCTATGTGCTTAAATTTGTAATGAGGCCTTTCTGCTGCTATAGGAAATGGTTTTTAACAAATTCATGTCATTAGTTGTGCGCCTCATTTTCTTGATCTGGCCCTCAGACAGAATTTTGCCATATAAAACATTCGCCAAGTTTTTCCTTTAATAACATAATATTTTAATGCTTCTCATTGGATTTTAATCCCCTTTCTGCTTCAGTTCACCTTATTATTACTTTTTTATTTCTTGTTCTTTGATGCTAAGCTTTGTAATACTATCCAATTTCTTATCCCAACCTTCCCCTGGCCAAAAGAAAAAAAAAAAAAAAAAAAAGCTCTTCAAACATCAATTTCTGCTCCTAATTTTGAGTCTTGCAATCCTTAGCCAAAGCGCTGGATACACATATTTTGCTATGAATGCCTGTTTTACATTTCGTATCTGCTTATAAAATTCTTGCATGCACTTATCACAGCATGTTTGCTGAGAACTTGCTTCATTGGTATACAAGCCAAGCACTTAAGGGGTATAAGATGCATGTCAATGGAGATTAATACTTTTGTTCTGGTTCTTCTGCTGGGTTCACTACCTATGTGAAAATTATATGGGAAAATTACAGAAAATTACCTGTGGTTCGAGATAGAATAAATTTATCCATGAAGTTTAAAATTACAGAAAAATCCTTATTTTTTTTATTATTTTTTCTTAATATCGATAACTTTATTTTCAACAATTTTTCAAGTTTTTAATTTATTATTAATTAATTTTAATTTAATGAAACAAGGGATATTCTAGTTATTTTATTCTTAATGGAGTCAAGAAAATTCTAATAAAAAAAAATACGCAGTGTAGTTAATTGCTTTTTCTTTTTTGAAAAGTGCGTAGTTATTTGCTAGATTTTAAATTTCAGGGACGAATTTATTTCGCCTCAGACCACTAGGTGTTTTTTTGTTATTTATCCAAAATATATAGCACTATTACCATTTGGCTTCCAACACCTTTAACTGTTGGTACTCGACACTAGGGTTAAAAAAAAAACACTTTGAATTTTTCCTTTTTTGTTTCCCCCTCTCTCTTTCTCTCCTTTGTTCTCTTTATTTAAGAGGATTTTTCATACATGATTACATTTGTTTCATTCATGCTTTTGTGACCCATTCCCCCTTTTCTCCTTTACAAATTCATGTTGCATCTAGAGCTTCAATATTAATTTTCCATAATTATTTAGCCATTTTTGTTTATAGTTTTATGACATCAGCTGTTGTTACTGCTTCTATTGCTTCTTCTCTCTTATCATCATCAATATTTCTTCAAATCCACATGCTTACAACTTTGTAAATGTTTGATCAGGTAAATAAGGAAATTGTGAAGATCCAAAGATTAACTGCCCCTGTGGGACAGATGCAGCTGAAGAGCCTTATTGAGGCCCATGTTGTAAGTTCACCTAGCATTATCCAACAATCACCATGAATGAACACAACACATAAATACATGACTTCTCACATTTTTCTCACCTTAAGAGCTACAACTTGCAAACCAGTGGCAGAGCCACATTAAAACCATGGCCCACCTAATTTTTAGTTTTCTCATATATCTATTTAGTTTAGGCTCTCCAAAATTTATATTAAGCGATCTGGCTCGCTCAGAAATCTAATGCTTTAGTATAAAATGATGTTAAAAATTTAGGAACCTTTTTTATTTAATGAACTGTTTATACTCTCCCAAAATGAATAAAATAATAAAACCATGATGAGTCTCTCTAAATTACAATTTTTTAATAATATCTTATGTTAATCTTTTTAAGTGATTTATTTGTTATGTAATAGTTAAACTACATTTACTTTTACATGATTTTGGTGATTTATATATATGTATTACGTATATATATTTACATACTTCTTCCAACGCATATTTTTTAATATATCATTTTTTTTTTGGGATGTCTAAAAATACTTTTCTCTTTTCATTTCTGAACACCTAATACCTATACTATTTCTTTATCTGAAATTTATTTTTTCATGATTCTTTTTCTTTTTCTTTCCTTTTTTTTTTTTCTTTACATTTAGGCATTATACAGTCAATATTATAAAACAATGTAAAATTATTAAAATACAAAAAAGTTGAAACCTTTTCCATGATCCCTGTGTATATCAAAATAAGTGTGAATAAAAAAGGATGAAGCGGTTGGGTCTCTCTCTCTGTCTCTCTCTCTCTCTCTCTCTCTCTCTATATATATATATATATGTGTGTGTGTGTGTGTGTGTGTGTGTGTGTGTGTGTGCATCCTTGTTATCAATTTCCTTACTAGCTTTTGGAAGACTTTATCTTAGTTCGTGGAAAATATTAAGGAAAATAAAATTTAAAAGGAACTTAGAAACAAAAGAACAATATGTTTCAAAGTTCCTTTCAAATTTTATTTTACTCGATGTTCTCCACAAACTAAGATATAGTCCTAAAAAGGCTAGGATGTAAATCAATAACATGCCTTTGCCTTTTTTTAATAAATTTGTGAATTGTATGTCAATCCCCTGTACTGCTATAAGTTGAAAATCCCATCTGATATTATTTATTTTGTCTAATAGAATCAATTTTAAGATGTTAATGTCTAATAATGTTGGTTAGAATTATAATCAATAGTCTCTCATGGAATGAATATTGTCATTAACTTTAAACTCTAGTTTCATTAATCTTGCCTTTACTATTTCTTACTGATACATTGTGGTTTTAACTCTTTGGAAAGGTCCCTGAATTCTAAATCTGTGATGTCTACTAGTTCCAGAATCTCAAATCACCCTAACAACCGCATTCAATTTATTTAATTTCTCAAACAATGTCTTACTTGGTGAATCTTTATGGTAAAGGAAAAAACTGGGAGCACCAAAGGTTATACGATTCTGAAGGAGTGGGACAAGTACTTACCGCTGTTCTGGCAGCTGGTTCCACCTAGTGAAGAAGATACCCCTGAGGCTTGTGCAGATTATCAGAGTACAGCTGCTGAACAGGTGACATTGCAGTCAGCATAAGATAAATGATTTAATTGTATGTTCACTGAGAGCATTATTGCAGCCCCACTCTGTACAGATCAACCAAAAGGGGATGGGTTGAGGGTATCATGGATGCTTTGATACCTGCTGGAGGTCAGGTTGAGGAGGGACAAACCTTGGTAATCAAAGCTTGATTATCAAATGTTTGGTTTTGAACCATTGCCTTTCCACGCAAAAGCATTCAGCCCCCAGTGATATAGCAGTTGTATAGTTAAACTGTGTTTTAAAGTTGTAAATTCAGGTTAGTTTAGTTTTCAAAATCTTGTCAAGGTTTATTTGGTGGGAAACAATTATAAAACGGTCATGGCTTGCTACTTGCAGCCATTTTTCATCCAGTTCAAATTTCGTATGCGCATATCTTTGGTTTTACGAGCAGTTAATGTGCTTCAAATCATAGTTATTATTCTGTCAGCAAAGCAGTTTTAGGATGAGACAATTGGAAAATAGGTGCCGCAACGCCCCATTATTTTTGAGATAGCAATTTCCATAGGGTCCAAATACATGAGGATATGACTACTTTTTTACTGGGGTATGCTAAATGTGCATGAATTCCATAGCTTGTTCCTGACATTCTATGTTGTTATTATACATGTACAAAAGGTATTTCATGTGTTAAGAAAAAAAAGATTTTCTTTCCTCCTCCTAACCCCTGAGGATTTGGATGTTTGTAGGAGTGGGATAGGTAATGGATCTTAGAATTTCTAGTGCTAATGTATAATAGGAATGTTATTAATAGCTCAAGTAGCATTCATAATCCAAAAAAGGATAACAAACTAGAATCACTAATTTATGCATAAAGAAAATTATGAGAAATGGTCATCTTCATAAATTTAAAAATAACTTTTAATATAAAATAAATTGTTTTTATAAATTTAATCATGAGATAATAAAAATACTTTTAAAATTATTTCAGATAAATTAAATATTTTTAATTTTTCTCTCTTGGTATTCATTTGTTGTGCTCTTCATTTTTTCTCTCTCATCATTTAGTTTTTTTTTTTAATTTTACCACTATCGTCATTTCTTTTTATTTATTTCTTATCATCTCGTCATATTGTCATTGATTTACAGATAAAAAGTAATAATATATTCTTTGGTTTATTGATTTCACAAAACTCTCTTTTTGTTTATCTCTTACCATCTTGTCATATCATTGTCGATGTACAAATCAAAAAGCATCGTGATAACATCAGGTTTTTGGGCTTATTAGTATTGAGTTTTTTAGTGATTCAAGTGTAGTAAAATATGCCTTGACGTGTAACAAAGTAATTCATGTTTTGGCTTGTAACGTTAATAGGAAGAAGGAAGCTTTGGTATGTAATATTTGATGTTAAAGTTTTGGCCTTGGCATGTAACATCTAGTGCTAAAGTTTTGACTTTAGTGTGTAACATTTGTTGTTGAAGTTTTGGTGTGTAACATCTTCTACTAAAGTGTAATATTTTTTTATCACCGTGTGTAATAATAACATTCATTAAACATGGCATGTAACTTACTCTTTTGTATTTCACTACAATATAAACTCTTAAAGTTAAAACGTATAACAACTTTTTCACAACTGTAATAATATTTTTTTGAACATGACATATAATAAGAGCATTTTTTAAACATAGCGTGCAACTTGTTCTCTATCTTTGTATTTCATTAGAACATAAACTCCTAAAGTTAAATACTTTCATGATAGAGATAAAAGTTTAAAATCAAAAAGGAATTTGACATGAAAATGAAGATGTATTGAAAAATTATTTAACGTCAAGATTACTGTTGGGATGAAATGAATTTGGATAAAAAGATATTATCCAAAATCCTCTAACTTGGATAAGTAGTTTTTAGGTTATTTATTTGTTACATTTACTGTAATCATAAAAAAAAAAATGACGTATAACCCTTTTCTCCAAACATGGTGTCACGACTCAATTTTCGAGCCATGACCGGTATATGGATCCAATGAGCATAGCCCACTAAGCCCAAACAAGCTTATTTATATAACCATGCTCGGCATTCTATTAATTACTCTTAAAGTCACATTTCATAGTTCTAACCTATAAATTTCTTTAATTATGCACTATAGTAATCAAATACTTGCATTTATATTAACTCAAAATAAGGTTAACTATTGTCAACTTATAGTGACATTACCAATCAAAATATACATATAGCATCTAAGACATGTATCTTAGTACTTTACATCACATAAATGTATTCACAAACAAAAAAGACCCTTGACTTCCAGCAGAATGACCACGGTGAAGGTGCAGCTATTTAATGCCATTGATACCTACCAAAAGGATATACAGGGACACCTCTATCTAAGTCTCAACCGTCTTCGGATCTGAAAACATGAAGTTGAAAACAATGAGTATAAATTCAGTAAGTCAATATAAGAAGGGAACAAGCAATCAATAAGGAGAACTGAGAAATCATGATGCACTTTTTTCAAAAACAATGCAATTGAATTAATTTCTTACTTAAAACCCCTCATTTCAAACTTTGATCAATAGCTTCAAAGTGTTGAAAAACCCATGAGCAATCCCTAAAGTTGAATGGGTAAAAATATGTCAAAATCAAGGAAAGTAACAAGCATGACAGCAAGTTTCTCGCTGCAGCGACAAACATTCTTGGTTTGCATATGTTCCTGTTTTGAAGCATATCTCCCACTACAGTAGTCCAATTGACATGATTTTTGAGTCATTAGAAAGATAAGAGGCTGGACTAAAACTTTGATGTTGATCACTTTGCCCAGTTCTAATTGGAAGGTGGTTAAAATATTTGTCAAAGTGAAAGCACTTTCTCGCTACAACAGAAAGGCATTTTGTATTTGCATATGTTTCGGTTTTTCAAGCATATCTCATGCTACAGAGGTCCAATTGACATGATTTTTGGACCATTAGAAACTAAGAGACTGGGATACAACTTTGATGTTTATCACTTTGCTGAGTTCTGAGCAAAAAGTGGTCAAAATCATTGTTAAAGTGAAAGCATTGCAATACCACCTAAGAGTTTTTGGCTCTCGCTACAACGAGAATCCATTCTCGTTGCAGCTAAAAACAGTGCTGCAGCTAGCCTCCAATGTCCGAGAGTTTCTGGCTGCAGCCAGAAACAAAACATGAAAAAAAGAAGTTTTTGTTATGCACAAAGGAAACCATTTTTGCTACAATAAACTCAAATTGAAATACTTAGCAATTCTCAAGGTACAACGTGCATGATTCACATATATTACAACCATAAACCATGTTCATAAACTTTGTATTACGTAAGTATATATACACATGTATAAACACAAGTACTGCCACCGCCTCACCTAGCTCATGTGCAACCCCCACATTGCGCACAACAATGTCATCCTCCACACTCCCACACACTATCATCACCGACATGTGTATCCCCCCACATCGTGCACATGCACGTTTATATTCAGTCATCACCGGCATGTGCATCTCCCCAGATCGTACACATGCACGGTTATAATCATTACACAATATTATCTATAGATGTACAATACATATATATACATATCAACATATAAAGGGATTTCACAAATTCATTACAATCACATGTCACAATACAAAAACGTTTCGTCAAAGGCTTGTTCCCATATGCATTCTAAAGAAAAGAATATTTAAACAATTCGAGTGATTCATTCAAATGTATATGCATCGACCTAAAACATTTTAGTGCAGGTTCACTCATCGGTATTTGTTAAATCTTTACCCAACTTTAACTTCCTCTAATGGTCCAAATGGGGCGGTGGGGCTTCGTTGGAACCTATCATCACAATAGCATCACAATTAACTCAATTCACGTAAATATAGTTCTAAAAGCTATCTCTTAAATCATGTTCTACTAGTTATTCTTAACTAGCTTTCAACTATCGTTAAGTGACTATCTATTTTTACTATTCTAGTCACACTAAAATGAATAAACCACCTCAACTACAAAACACTCACAAATCTACCCACTAGCCCTCTTTAACAACTCAAAAATCAACTCAATTTCATTTCTCACCTTGCTAGATTTATAATTGAATTCCTCCTCAAGAATTCTCAAGCTATTATGGAAGGTCTCTTTTTTTCTCTCTAGAACACCTAGCTAGTGAGAGAAAGTATTGAGGTAAGACTATTGAGGGTTTTAAGGGGAAAGATTAAGAGAGCACAAAGGACTTGTGAAAAGGTGCACAAAGCATGAAAATTTGAGGCTAACTTGAGAAAGTTATGGAAGCTTGAAGGGATGCCCCCATGGAAAATGAAGAAACGTAAGATGAAGAGAAAGATGGGAAGAAGAAGCTGCTGGAAAATGAGAAGAAGCTGTTGGAATTTAGATATTTATATCTAAGGCTTATCCAATTTTACTTAAATTACTAAGATGCCCTTAACAAGGCCACTTGTCTTCCTCATTTCCTTTGTAAAATCGTTTTACGCTTCTAACACTGAGACAAGGTCCACAATGGTCTAGAAGTACTCAAGTTCACAAAATTTAAAAATTTAGACCCGAGGTGCAAAATGACCATTTTGCCCTTATCATGAAAATTATCAATATTTTTATATTCTTAATTTATTTTACCCTCATCCATTTATTCCCTATGCCTACTTAGACCTTAATAACATTAGAAAGCTAATCTCAGGAGCTCCCCATAAGAAATAACAAAATTACCCCTAGTTCGTGTTATCGCATTTACTTCAAGTTACGGGTCTATAGAGGTCGAGGTCTCACAGTCTCCCTCACTAAAAGAAATTCGATCCTCGAATTTAAATCCAACTATAAGTTAGTGTACCTCTAAGCATTAAAGAGGTGTGGATACTGTATCCACATCTGCTCCTCGATTTCCCATGTTACCTCTTTATTAGTGTGATTTGGCCATAACACTTTCACTAAGGCTACATCTTTTGAACGGAGCTTTTTGACTTGTCTATCAAGGATAGCCACCAGTTGTTCCTCATAGGTTAAATCATTCTTCAACTGAATGGTTTCATATCGTATCACATGGGACAGATTCAGGTTATACTTCTTAAGCATTGGCACATGAAATACGTGATGAATGCTTGAAAGGTCTGGTGGTAGTGCCAAACGATATGCCACTGCTCCAACTTTTTCTAAAATCTTGAAGGGTCTTATGTACCGAGGGCTTAATTTTTCCTTTTTGCCAAACCTCATTACCTTTTTTGTTAGTGAGACCTTCAAGAATACATGATCTCCCACTTGAAACTCCAAGTCTCTTCGTCTGTTATCAGCATACGACTTGTGCCTACTTTGTGCTATTAATATCTTTTGACGAATCATACGTATCTTCTTAGTGGCATCCTGTACCAACTCTGGCCCTAAGAGTTTTCTTTCTCCCAATTCTAGCCAGCCAATGGGTGACCTACACCTCCGTCCATATAATGCCTCAAATGGTGCCATTTGGATGTTAGCTTGAAAACTATTATTGTAAGTGAACTCCATTAAGGGTAAATACCAATCCCATTTAACCTCAGAGTCCATTACACAGGCCCTTAGCATATCTTTCAATATTTGTGTTGTTTGTTCTAATTGTCTATCAGTTTGAGGGTGGAAAGCCGTGCTGAAATCCAACTTAGTGCCTGGAGCTTCTTGCAATTTTCCCCAGAACCTACTGATGAATTGTGTCCCTCTGTTAGATACTATAGAAATGGGAATACCATGCAGTAGAACTATCTCGTCCACATAAACTAGAGCATATTAGGCAGCCCCATAAGTAGTTTTAATTGGAAAAAAATGAGCTGACTTTGTCAACCAGTCTACTATGATCCAAAGTAAATCATAACACCCACTAGTTTGAAGCAAGCCCATTACAAAGTCCATTGTGACATGCTCCCACTTCCATTCAAGCACCAATAATGGTTGCAGTAGCCTTACGGGCCTTGGGTGCTCTGCCTTAACTTGCTGACAAACCAGGCACTTAGAAACAAACTCAACTACATCTTTCTTAAGTCTTTCCCACCAATATACCTCTTTCAAATCTTGAAACATCTTTGTAACTCCCGAATGTACCACGTAGGCTGCCATATGTGCCTCTTCTAAAATTTCTCTCCTCAATCAATCACTATCAAGCACATAAAGTCTAGTCCCATATCTTAAAACTCCATCGATGCCTTTAGTAAACATCTTTCCTTTTCGTCCTTAGGGGTCCTCTAAAGCCTTAGCTATGAACTCATTTTTACTTTGCACTTCTTTAATCTGGTCTATCAAGATAAGCCTCACCTTAAAATATGCCAGCAATGCATTTGTCTTCGAGACTTCCAAATATACACCCGTGTCTCCCAAGTTATGCATCTCCCAAATCAAGGATCTCCTATCTATAGAGATATGTGCCAAGCTCCCCATCGATTTTCAACTTAAGGCATCCGCCACTACATTTGCCTTACCAGGATGGTAAAGAATGGTACAATCATAATCCTTTAGCAACTTCATCCACCTACGTTGCCGCAAGTTAAGATCTCTCTGTTGAAATATATACTTTAGACTTTTGTGGTCCGTGTATATCTCGTAAGTCTCACCATACAAGTAATGTCTTCAAATTTTTAAGACAAACATGATTGCTGCCATCTCCAAATCATGTGTGGGGTAATTTTGCCCATGCCCTTTTAGTTGTCTCAATGCATATGCAATCGCCTTCCCATGTTACATTAATACACACCTTAAACCAACTCGTGATGCATCATAAAATAAAGTATAACCTCATGTGCTTTGTGGTAGACTTAATACTGAAGCTGTGGTGAGATAAGCCTTAAGCTTCTCAAAACTATCCTCACAAGGATCCGACCACACAAAATTTGTATCCTTATGTATCAGTTTAGTCAGGAATGTGGCTATTTTGGAGAAATCCTTCACAAAGCAATGATAATAGCCGACCAACCCCAAAAAGCTCCTAATCTCCATAACTGATGTTGGCCTCAGCCACTTTTCCACTACTTTAATTTTCTTTGGATCAACTTGTACCCCATCCTTAGAAACTACATGAGCCAAGAATCCAACATTTTTGAGCCAAAACTTGCACTTGGAGAACTTGGCATACAATCGATGTTCTCTCAAAGTTTAGAGCACTATCTTAAAATGCTGCTCGTGTTCCACTTTGCTCCTTGAATAGATCAAAATGTCATCAATAAACACCACCACAAACTTGTCCAAATATGGCTTAAACACATGATTAATTAAATCCATAAAGGTCGCAGGGGCATTTGTAAGCCCAAATGACATCACCAAGAACTCATAGTACCTATACCTTGTTCAAAATGCGATCTTTGGCATATCTTCATTTCGGATCCTTAATTAATGGTACCCCAATCATAGATTTATCTTAGAGAAACATTGTGCTCTTTGTAGTTGGTCAAATAAATATCAATCTTTGGAAGAGGGTACTTATTCTTCACAGTCACTTTATTAAGTTGTCGGTAGTCAATACACAATCTAAGCGACTCATCTTTCTTCTTTACAAACATCATTGGTGCTCCCCCTAGTGAGACACTAGTGTTGTCACGACCCAATTCCCAGGCCATGACCGGCGCAAGGACCCAATGAGCATAGCTCACTAAGCCCAAGCAAGCCTATTCCCACTGACTTTATTCCATACATGCTCGTGTGGGACATCCACACGTAATGCACCCAGTGCGCATACAATGCCAATTAACAATGGCATTTCCGATCATACATACACACACACACCCTTTCCGGGGGTGGACACAGCCAAAGCACAATGGCATTATGAATCACAATATACATGCACTGTTCCAGTCATGTATTTAGCAAATCACATTGCTTACACATATTTACATTCATACCAGTCAAATATAGACTCCGACAATGTACATTACATGTACATACCCATCATACAGAAACCCAAGACTACCAGCGGAGACATGTACAATAAAGCGGCAACTAGTGAATGCCAGACACCTACCAGGAGATGGACTACTGTGATCCCGCGATCTAGGAATCTACAATCTCCTGATCTGAAAACATGAATTTTTGAAAACATGAGTATAAAACTCAGTGAGCAAACATTAGATAGGAACAAGCCATAATATCGAGAAGGGTTAAAATATGATGCATACATTTGGAACACATTCATTTTTATCCAATTTATTATCAAACCTTTCCCCTCACTTCAATTTAATTTATAATGAAGGAATAATCAAATTCATACATACGCACACAGATAAGTACAACATTCCATTGTCTCACTTGCTGAAAATATCGTGTGCACCATGTGCACTCACCAGCTCATGTGCATCCCCCCACATCGTGCACATAGCTGGAGTGGTCCTGTGCACCATGTGCACTTACCAGCTCATGTGCATCCCCCCACATCGTGCACATAGCTGGAGTCATCATCATGTGCACCATGTGCACTCACCAGCTCATGTGCATTCCCCCACATCGTGCACATAGCTGGAGCTACAGTGTGCATCCCCCCACATCGTGCACCAACCACATTTTCCACATCCAACTTCTCCGACATGTGTTTTTCCACACATCACACACACGTACATTTACATATATATATTAACAATATCAAATGTCAATACATCACACATATTCACACATATGTGACACATATATAACAGCACAATTTCATGCCTTCATGCTTACCACAATTCATCACATAAAATCATTTTATCAAGGGCTTATTCCCGGCACATGTTTTTTTTAAAAAACTTTGAATAAATCATTTAATCAGCTAATTCAATACAATGTGCATTTCCCAAATCATTTGAAATGCAAGTTCACTCATCGTCTCAGAAATCCGGATTCCGGATGCTCTCGGATTAAAAATCCTCAATCACGATTACCTTGCCTTTTCCGGACTTCTCACCACCTTAACACAGAATAAAATTAAGAAATTACTATAATGCCCCCAAACTAATATAAACTAATTTAAATTGCTAACGTATGATGCGCAAAGGCAAAAATGCGTCCGATTATCGCTTTAACGCGGTATTGCCTAATTTCGACCGCTCAGCCGATAAATTGGCCAATAAGCCCGATTTGATTCCAAATTGCACAATTCTTTTTCTAATACCTTAATTTATCTCATATCACTTAAATAAATGCCAATTTCAGCATTCAATCTTTTCCATTTCTTTATGGAAAATTCGGCCAATGCAGTGCATTAGCACTGAAAATTTTCTACTACATTTTCTCACTTTAAATTGTCATTTTTCTATTTTCTTTCATTTCAAATGAAACCATTTCATTTGAAATGAACCAATTCCTCATGCATTCTCTACACACTAGGTTCGGCCTAACAAAGAACAACCATGACACTTAATTTCTTTCTTCCATTTTCTTCCATAATCGTGCTTAACTACTCCTAAACACCAACATAGTTTAAACTCAGTCCAATCCAACATCAAATCCATACTCAAACCCATTTTTCAGAATTCTTCCCATCATGATATCTCCATATTAAACCATAGAACTCAAGAGCAAAAGCATAGATATTAGAGATCACAAGCCAAAGTAGAGATTTATTACCCTTTTTCACTTGAATTCTCCTTGAAATCACACTTGTCTTGAATTTCCCCTAGGTTTTTGTGTTTTTCTCCTTTGTTCTTCTTTTTTTTGCTTCAATTCTGGTGGGTGCCGAATTTAGAGAGAGAAATGAGGGTTAAATGCTGATTTTTATGGCTTAAATAATAAAATATAAAAGCTTGCCACGTGGCACCATGTGATTGGCTCGTTTTTTGACTTTTTGACTTTTTCTCCCATTTGATCTCCACCACTTGATTCATCAAGTGAACATCTGATCCAGGGTTGACCATGGCTGGAAATAATGGTTCTGGTGATGAAAAATTACGGTTTTGCCCCCGAGATGGCAAAATTACGATTTTGCCCCTATACTCCGAAATGTCCCGGAATTTCATTATTTTCACTGTCCAACCTCAAATAACATCAATATAAATCAATATTACCCAATTGGGGCAAAATCCTTTCAAAAAAATTCACATTTAGCACTCCGGTGGCAAAATTACCATTTTGCCCTTGTGCTCTAAAAACACCAGGAATCACCATTTTACACTGCTAAACATCATTTTATACTCCAAAAATCATAACTGTATGTCACATAATTATATTTGGCCCAATGTGATCAAATCTTAGTTAAAAATCTCCATAAATCAACAAATGAGAAAATGACCGTTTTGTCCCTAACCGGTCAATTTTCCCGATTGACTCCAAACTGGACCTTGAACTCTGAATCACTATTCTGACCTATTCTGTGGGCCTCAGAATTTTGAAATTCCTCTTAGAATTTCTATTAAACTAGTTGAAGCTCGATTTAACTTAATTGTACCATTAGGTACAATACCGGCTTTTCAACCAATTAGACAGGGTCTCACAAGTGTGGATGAAGCCTTTGCCTAAAAAATCTTCTAATTGATCCTTCAATTCCTTAAGCTCTGCTGGTGCCATTCAATATAGGGGTATAGATATGGGCCTAGTGTAGGGAATCAAGTCTATGTATAATTCAATCTCTTGCTCGGGAAACAGACTTGGTAATTTCTCAGGAAATACATCTATGAACTCATTCACTACCGGTACTTGGCTTACATTCCCAACCTTTGCTTGGCTATCCCTCATAACAGTTAAATAATCGGGACAACCCCACCTCAATAGCTTTTTAGTAGACATAACTGATATCAAATTTGTTAGAGCATTGCTCTTATCTTTATAGATACTAAATGATGGCTCCCCGAGAAAATCAAATCTAACCAATTTATGATAACAGTCCACACTAGCATGACAAGGTGATAGCCAATCCATCCTTAAAATCACATCAAAATCTAAAGTATCTAACACCACTAGATTCACCAAAGTATCTTTGTCAGTGACTCGAACCACACAAGACTTATATTCCCATTTTGTTACAGATGCCTCCTTTAAAGGAGTAGATACCATTAATTGTTCTCCTCTCCTAACATAATCCTTTCCTAATCGATGTGTAAAACATGGAGAGATAAAAGAGTGGGTTGAACCAAGATCAAACAACACCCAAGCATTCATATCACAAAGAGAAAGAATACTTGAGACCACTACATTGGATGTTTGAGCCTCTTAGGGCGTTAAAGTACACACTCTCGCTTGGCCCTCACCCATTGAGCTCTAATGTCCAAAACCAGATGGCTTGCTCTGAGAGGAAGCAACAACACCACTACTTCTCGATCCTCGAGCCTCCCAACCAGATGAGGCAACTACTGAAGGGGTAGACGAAGTCGATTGAGCGGAGTTATGGGTAAAACCTTGTGATTGACGAGCCATCAGGTAACTCCTCCATATATGTCCTAGTTGACCACACTCATAACAAACTCTCGAAGTACGAAAACATCGTCCGTTATGTTATCCCCAACAATTATTGCAAAGGTTGATAACTTGACTACTCTGCCTTGAGTCTTGCTGCCTCCCAACACTAAAGGTTTTTTATCCCAACCCAATACTAACATTCGATGAGCCACTCCCCTGTTGATGTATCTGCATATCCCTCATCGGCCCTGATGACTAGAAGATGAAATACCACCGTTAAAGTCTCTACGACCTTGATATCCCTCTATCTTGGCTCTCTTTGCTTTATCCCTTGCAGCTCTACTCTCGTTGGTCCTTATTTCTATTCACTGGGCACAATCTAAGGCAACAAAGTAAGATCGAAATCTCGAGATGCCCCAACCATAAACAATGGCTCCACTAGCTTGTCCACAAATCTTCGAATCTTTATTTTCGCATTGCAAACTAAATAGGGCGCATACCGAGCCAACTGCATGAATTTAATATCGTACTTCGACACCGTCATACTAGAGTTTTGTATTAATGCCTCAAACTCCTTAGCTCTTGCATGTCGCATACTGATTAGTAAAAATTGATTCATGAAGGCTATACTAAACTCATTCCAAGCCCGTGGCATTGCATCCGCTAGCCTACCTCTACGCAAAAAGCCATACCATTGTTGTGCCACATCCTCCAAACGAAAAGCGGCTAACTCAACTGATCTAGTGTTAGAGCACCCCAAAGCATCACAAATTTTCTCCATACTATCCAAAAAAACCTAGGGTTTTTTCGATGCATCCGACCCCATAAATGATGGAGGATTAAGCTTCAGAAAATTAGGGAGTGAAAATTCTATGTGACCCCTCTTAACCTCATGATGTTGGCGATTGGCCTACCCTTAGGAGCTAGGGGATTCTTGTACTGTAGGTCTCCTCTCCATTATCCTCTGTATATCGTCCATATGGGTTGCCATCATTTTTACAACCCGATTAACTCCATGTAAGCCTATCGTCAAATCCTTGATAGTAACACCCCCAGTAGGTTGTCTATTTGCCTTGCCTAAAGGCTATCTTTCTTCATGTCTACTCACAAGCGTATCCGCCCTTACTGACCTAGTGACCCCGCCACGTCTACCTCGTCCCTTGGAAGTCGAAGCTTGTGTCCTACCTATCATTTCATTAGGAACATTTTGTTTCCCCGTCCTTTTCGAGGCGGCTCGTGTCTTAGGCAACATTCTTACCTAGACAAAAGTAAAACCCCTGCTATTAAGCACATTTTATAATTTTTCGTAAAAGAAAAGGTGGTTTCTAAAATAGGGAATCTATGTGGTTTCCTGGTGGTAAAATGTGTTGTGGTTCACACTTCACAACTGAAGTTTCCACATAAAGACCCAACACTCCGTTGGACCAACAAAAAGAAGTCCTAGGACCTAGACAACCTAGGGTTTTGATACCAAGTTTGTCACAACTGAATTTTCAGGCCATGACCAGCGCATGGACCCAATAGGCATAGCCCACTAAGCCCAAGTAAGCCTATTTAAATAACCCTGTTCAACATTCCATTAACTACTCTTGAAGTCCATTTCATAGTTCCAACCTATAAATTTCTTTAATTATGTACTATAGTAATCAAATACTTGCATTTATATTAACTCAAAATAAGGTTAACTATTGCTAACTTATAGCGGCATTACCAATCAAAATATACATATAGTGTCTAAGACATGTATCTTAGTACTTTACATCACATAAACATATTCACAAAGAAAAATGACCCTTGACTTTTATCTGAATGACCATAGTGAAGGTGTAGCTATTGAATGCCATTGATACATACCAAAAGGATATACGGGGATGCCTCTATCTAGGTCTCAATCGCCTCCGGATTTGAAAACATGAAGTTGAAAACAGTAAGTATAAACTTAGTGAGTAAACATAAGAAGGAAACAAGCAATCAATAAGGAGAACTTGGAAATCATGATGCACTTGTTTAAAAAATAATGCAATTGAGTTAATTTCTTACTTAAAACCCCACATTTCAAACTTTGATCAATAGCTTCGAAGTGTTGAAAAACCCATGAGCAATCCATGAAGTTAAATGGGAAAAAATATGTCAAAATCGAGGAAAGTAACAAGCATGACAGTGTGTTTCTTGCTATAGCGAGAAACATTCTTGGTTTGCGTATGTTTCAGTTTTCGAAGTATATCTCCCACTACAAAAGTCCAATTGACATGATTTTTTAATCGTTAGAAAGATAAGAGGCAGCATTACAATTTTGATGTTGACCACTTTGCCCAGTTCTAATTGAAAGGCAGTTAAAATATTTGTCAAATTGAAAGCACTTTCTCGCTGCAGTGGAAAGGCATTCTGTATTTGCATATGTTTCGGTTCTTCAAGCATATCTCACTCTACAGGAGTTCAATTGACATGATTTTTTAGACCCTTAGAAATCTAAGAGGCTGGGCTACAACTCTCATGTCTATTACTTTGCCTAGTTTTGATCAGAATGTGGTCAAAATCGTTGTCAAATTGAAGGAACTACAGTACCACTTGAAAGTTTCTAGCTGCAACGAGAAATAGTGCTGCAACCAGCCTCTAATGTTCGAGAGTTTCTGGCTGTAGCCAGAAACATTCTCGCTGCAGCCAGAAACAGAACATGACAAAAAGAAGTTTTTGTTATGCACAAAAGAAGCTATTTTTGCTACAATAAAATCAAATTGAAATACTGCCTTAATTCTCAAGGTACAACATGCGTAATTCACATACATTAGAACCATAAACCATGTTCATAAACTTTGTATTACGTAAGTATATATACACATGTATAAACACAAGTACCGCCACCGCCTCACCTAGCTCATGTGCAACCCCTACATCGTGCACAACAATGTCATCCTCCACATTCCCACACACTGTCATCACCGGCATGTGCATCCCCCCACATCGTGCAAATGCACGATTATATTCAGTCATCACCGGCATGCGCATCCCCCAACATCATGCACATGCACAGTTATAATCATTACACAATATTATCTACAGATGTATAATACATATTTATACATATCAACATATAAAAGGATTTCGCAAATTCATTACAATCACGTTTCACAATACAAAAACGTTTCGTCAAAAGCTTGTTCCCATATGCATTTTAAAGAAAAGAATATTTAAACAATTCGAGTGATTCGTTGAAATGTATATACATCTCCCTAAAACATTTTAGTGCAGGTTCACTCATCGGTATTTGTTAAATCTTTACCCAACTCCAACTTCCTCTAATGGTCCAAATGGGGCAGTGGGGCTTTGTTGGAACCTATCATCACAATAGCATCACAATTAACTCAATTCACATAAATATAGTTCTAAAAGCTATATCATAAATCATGTTCTTTTAGTTATTCTTAACTAGCTTTCAACTACCATTAAGTGACTATCTATTTTTACTATTCTAGTCACACTAAAATGAATAAACCACCTCATCTTCAAAACACTCACAAATCTACCAACTAGCCATCCTTAACAACTCAAAAATCAACTCAATTTCATTTCTCACCTTGCTAGATTTGTAATTGAATTCCTCCTCAAGAATTCCCAAGTTATTATGGAAGGTCTCTTTTTCTCTTTCTAAAACACCTAGCTAGTGAAAGAAAGTATTGAGATAAGACTTTTGAGGGTTTTAAGGGGAAAGAGTAAGAGAGCATAAAGGACTTGCGAAAAGGTGCACAAAGCATGAAAATTTGAGGCTAACTTGAGAAAGCTATGGAAGCTTGAAGGGATGCCCCCATGGAAGATGAAGAGAAAGATGGGAAGAAGAAGCTGTTGGAAAATGAGGAGAAGCTGCTAGAATTTAGATATTTATATCTAAGGCTTACCAATTTTACTTAAATTACCAAAATGCCCTTAACAAGGCCATTTGTCTTCCTCTTTTTCCTTTGTGAAATCTTTTTACGCTTCTAACACTGAGACAAGGTCCACAATGGTCTAGAAGTACTCAAGTTCACAAAATTTAAAAATTTAAGCCCGAGGTACAAAATGACCATTTTGCCCTTATCATGGAAATTATCAAAATTTTATCTTCTTAATTTATTTTACCCTCATTCATTTATTCCTTAAGCGTACTTAGACCTTAATAACATTAGAAAGCTACTCATAAGAGCTCTCCATGAGAAATGACAAAATTACCCTTAATCCGTGTTATCGCGTTTACTTCTCGTTATGGGTCTATAGAGGTCGAGGTCTAGCACATGGCAATGTAATAATACTTTTTTTAACATGTGCACTTAAATATGAAGAGGTTTTATTAAGGGCAATTTTGTTCAAAATTGTTTTCTTATAACTAAAAATAGTTAAAATTAAAAAAAAAAAGTTATTTTTAAAAACACCTTATCTTTTAAAGTTGCACCCAAGCATTTGGTTTATTAATTGATGCATGATCCCATTGCCTAAAAAGTAAAATTCGAATCCCCTTTTCCTTAATTATATATATAAAAAAAACCCACTTATCTTTTAAGGTTAAAAAAAAGATCCTTCATAGATATATACTCAAAAGTATTTGTGGCAAAATATGTAAGAATCTATATTGATAATATATAATATTAATACTGAGAATTATGTAAAACATTATTGAAAAATATTAAAGAGCATGTAAAATTATAAATGAACATGCTATTTCCTTTTCACAAGGTAAGAGTTGGATCATAGATTTTAATTATGTATTGATTTCTGATTGGCAATATTGTTGCATTCGAAAAAAAAATAAAACTCGTGTTGAGAAAAGTGTTGTTAGGAATTATTTTGAAAAGTTGTAATTTGAAATTTTTGGGTGTATTATCGTTAACAAATGCTACCAAAAGTTAAAATATCTAAAAAAAGGTGATATTGAAAAGTAAAAAAAAAAAACAAACCATTTCAAATGCTATTTGAGTATATTATTATCTTTTTTTGAAATACTTTGAGTGCATTATTATTATTAAGACAAAGTTGACCCCGTGCTTTGCGTTCAGGTCAAATAAAATATTTTGAACAAAATGTTTATAATAAAATATATTAATAAATATTGTCGATGGTTTGAGTTTAAGTTATAGAGTATTTCATACATGTTGATAATCCCATATAGTCCTTGAACAAAATTAAGATTACTATTTGCTAGTATGCATTTGTAGATATCTGTGATGGTAAAGGCAATTGTTATATACAAAAGCTAACATCAAATAATTGAATTGTCAAGCTGATTTCAAACATGTTGATAATCCTGTACAATCCTTGAACAAAATTAAGATGATTATCTGCTCTTATGCATTTGTAGATATCTATGAAGGTAGAGGCAATAGTTATATACAAAAGTTACAGATAGTTGACATTTTGAAATAGTCAAACTGCCCGTAGACAAAAAAATATAAGCAGCCTAGGCCATCATTGTTCATGTACAAAAGTTGACATAAGATTGTTTAATTTGTTAAGCTGCCTGGAGACAAAATATATGACAGTGTAAGTCCTCGTCGTGGGTAGAATTCCAGAATTTCCCAGCATCAAGGGTCACTAGAAAACGCTTTAGGAAGGGCGTTCTTCGATGTGTGGGTTGTCTTGGAGGATCCTTTGCATGTAAAAAATATTAAATGTTTAGTTAGGTATAGTAAATAGTTCATGAGGAAAGGAATGAAGTTGAGATTGATATTAGTGTTACCTAAAAAATAGAGAAAGAAAAATGGTACAGTAGAGTATTGTTAAAGGAAAAGGCATTTACTAATAAATTGAGATAGTAACATTATTAATGGGAGTGAGATTGAACCACTACAACCTAACCATTACAATAATGGTCTATGCATTGACTGTTTACAACAAAATATATCACCCTAGTATTCTCAAAGGTTAAACAAAAGGCAAAGTTAGGTCCCGACAAACAAAAAAAAAAGAAATCAAGGATTGAAAAACAAAATCCCTGTAAGACGTGTAAACCTGGGGATCTAAAAAAAAAGGGGACATGTATAGAGTTGTAGACTAAAGCATCAACAAAAATTTTTCTCAGTGCATGATCAAACATTGACACAAATTGCCTATCCATCAGCAAGAATAAACAACACATTCTTTATGGATTCATGTCATAAATTTCTGAAGAAGTTATGTTGTAACTTGATTCTTTCCAAGAACCCATAACCCCTTCCTTAGGTAAACCATCGAAAAGTGTTGACTTCCCTTTCTCAACTCAAAAGGAATATTAAATAGCAATAAATAAAACATTGTATTTTTAAAACAATAATTAGAATAAATTGCAATCCCTGATGTTGGCTACAAGATAGTATTTAAATTTATTTATTAATGAGGATGGTGGGTGAAGATGAATATTATGTGATTCGCCCCTTCCTTCAAATTTTCTTTCTCCCTTGATTTTTTCCTCCACTTATAAAATTTAGATTAACTGAATAAAACATATGCTTTGGAGACAGAAGGATAAAGATAAATTTTTAAGTGGTTGTGAAAAAGACAAGGGACAAAGATAAAATTATCAATTTCTGGCCTTAGTTAGTCATCAAACCGTATTCTTAGGACTAAAAGTCTCAATTAGATGACTCACCTATCACTTATTAGACCGAACGGTATTGACTTGTGCCAGTTCTGATCATCAGATGGGCTCACATCTTGGCTCGGTTCCTACTCAGATTAGTAAACCCAAAAAAGAATTATGGTGTGCCTAATCTTCCATAATTTAATAGCAAACATCAATGGGGGCACTAGTGACGTCCCACAGACCTGAATTCTCATGGTTTCATAGCATTTCACTGACCATTAAACCGGGCATATCTAAAGGATACTTTCTTAAATTCTAAGTGTAAAGCTATCGATGTAGATTTTTATTGGTTTATGTTAATATCTCACGGTTTTTTCATAAAGCAAAAAAAAAAAAAATCTCACGGTTTTCCAATGAAAAGGAATTGAGTAAAATATTAGAACAATGTAGGCTTGAAAGGTGATAATAGCCTCAATCAAAATTATAATTTCAAGTAAGGGAACTAAGAAATAAGTTGCAGCAACTATATAGTTTAATCTAAAAATCCCTAAAACATGTAAACAACAATCTCCTCATTCATGATATATAACGTTACAAAACACTATGAAGGAAATTACTTATGATTGTTATAAGCGATGACACACAAATTGAAGCACAGTCCCCTTCAAAACAAAAAATGAAAAACAAATGAATCTAGAAACCCATGAATCATAGAAACAAATAAATCATTTATGATTGATAATTCTATTTTATAGAATTATTTTATTCCAATTTTGTTATTAAATTTTAGCTAAGTCCTTAGTTTTTAATTGTAATTTACTTAATTTTTAGTTATTTTTATATTTAGTTTATTTTTAAGTAAGTTATTTAATTTTATGTTATTTCCTTTAATTTGGTTAATATTTATTAGTTTTTATATTTTTGGTAGGACCTAAAGTCATTGGGTTTAATTTTGGAAAGTAAAGTGCTGAAAGACCCAGAAATCTGCTTGCATATACTTCAGTGTTTTAGCCATATCTCGAGCTACAGAACTCCAATTGCTGCGATTCTTGGACCATTGGAAAGCTAAGAGATAGAGCTACAACTTTCATGAAGATCACTTTGCCCAGTTCTGCCTCGAAGATAGAGAAAATCGCATTGCAAAGTTACTGGACGTACTGTGCCGGGAATGGAAATTTGTAAAGATTGTTAAGTGATTTTTTGGGCCTCTCATTATGTTTTAAGCCCAATTAAACCCTAGGTCAACTTAAGGAAGTTTAGGTTAAGTTTGTTATTATAAATAGGATGTTTTTGAAGAACTTAAGGGGAGAACCTTTGGAGATTCAAGAAGCTAGAAGTTGAAGCAGAAACCCGGAGATCAGAGCTGCAATTATTTTGTTTTCTTCTTTAGCTTTTATTCTTCTTGTTATTTTCAATGGTTGAACTTTATACAATGTTATTTGATGTTACAATTATGAGTAGCTAATTTTCTTTTTCTAGGATTGCAGTTGAACTCACATGTAGTCTAAGTTTTTAATCTCTTTCTTACTTATTTTTAATGGGAATTGAATTGTTTATTCCAATTTGTTCTTAATGCTTTTGATTACTTGGCCACCAATTAAACTGATTTAGGAACCTAAACAAACTTGGGAGAGGGAGTTTAGAGTAGACTAAAATTGGGATAGCATATGATCATGTTAAATGATTTGCGTATAGGATAGGGATATACCTATAGGCCATATGTAGCCAGATTAGAGCCTGAACTTAATGAGTCTGTTTTAATTTCAATTCACATAGGGATATGATGTTTTGGTTAAAATAGATATTTTTATAGGACGAGTCGGGAGACCCTTATAAATAATTTAGGACTCTAGGTTAGCAATTTAACCCATTGAAATAAGTTAAGGAGGAGAAGTAAAATTTAGATGAAGTGTGAGGGATATTGTAATCCTAGGCTTGTTTAATTTGATATTTTCTCCAATTATTACTATTTTGATTTTTTGTTAGATTAAATTTTAGTTTATTAGTTTTATTTAATCACTTAATTTAGATTATTTGGATAAAATTAAATTGTTTTAATTTTAGGAATTAGTAAAGTTTTAGATCAATTCTCCGTGGGATCGATACTCTACTTGCTGATATACTGTCTATTCGATACGTATACTTGCGTAGTGGATTTTTAACTGACAAGTTTTTGGCGCCGTTGCCGGGGACTTGTTTCTAGAATTTTTATTAATACTAATACCAAGCAATTTAGTCTTATTTGAAATTTTATTTTTCTTGTTTTTAATATTTGTTTTTGTTTGCTTGCAGTTATCGTTGGTCATTGTATGCAAAGAAGAAACAACTTGAATCTTGTTCCTTTTGATCCTGAGATAGAAAGAACTTTCAGAAGGCGTCGAAGGGAGAATTCACAAGTTGCAGCTTTAAATCAGACAATGGCTGAGGATAATAATAACGATGGCAATAATGCCATTAATCTGGTTCCTGAAGCAAATAGAGCACTGAGAGATTATGCTGTTCCTCTATTGCAAGGTTTGCACCAAAGTATTAGGAGACCGTCCATTAATGCCAACAATTTTGAAATTAAACCAGCTTACATTCAGATGATTCAGTCTTCAGTCCAGTTTGGTGGGTTACCCAGTGATGATCCTAATTCTCATTTGGTAAATTTCTTGGAGATTTGCGACACTTTTAAATATAATGGAGTAACTGACGATGCTATCAGATTGAGACTGTTTCCGTTTTCTCTGAGGGATAAAGCAAAAAGCTGGCTTAATTCACTACCTAATGGGTCTATCACCACATGGGAAGACTTGGCTCAAAAGTTTCTTGCAAAATTCTTCCCCCCTGCAAAGACGGCAAAGATGAGGAACGATATTACCTCATTCACACAATTTGATGGTGAGTCCTTGTATGAAGCTTGGGAAAGGTTTAAGGAATTATTGAGAAGATGTCCACATCATGGGATTCCTGATTGGTTGCAAGTTCAGACATTCTACAATGGGCTGGTTGGGTCAATTAAAACTACAATTGATGCTGCTGCTGGTGGGGCATTAATGAGTAAGAATGCTGCAGATGCCTATAACTTGTTGGAAGAGATGGCTTCCAATAATTATCAATGGCCCTCAGAAAGGTCGGGATCGAGAAAAGTGGTTGGAGCCTATGAAATTGATGCACTTGGCAACTTAACTGCTCAATTAGCTTCACAAGTAGATGCATTGACCAAAAAGATTGACACACTGGGAGTCCATGCAGTTCAAAATTCAGCAGTGGTTTGCGAGATGTGTGGAGATGGCCATTCACATGATCAATGTCCATATAATTCTGAATCAGTCCAGTTTGTGGGGAACTTCAATAGACAGCAGAATAATCCTTACTCCAATACCTATAATCCGGGTTGGAGAAACCACCCTAACTTTTCATGGAATAACAATGCAGGGCCTTCCAATCCAAAACCCATCATGCCTCCTGGTTTCCAACAACAAGTCAGACCACCAGTTCCTGAAAAGAAATCCCACTTGGAAGAACTTCTCTTGCAATATATGTCCAAGAATGATGCTTTAATTCAAAGTCAAGGAGCCTCCTTGAGAAATTTTGAGATCCAATTGGGGCAGCTTGCGAATTCCATCAACAATAGACCCCAAGGTGCCTTACCAAGTGATACACAAATCAACCCCAAAGGTAAGGAACAATGCCAAGCAATCACTTTAAGGAGTGGAAAAGAGATTGAAAGGGTGAGTGAAAAAGCAGTAGAACCTGAACATGAACTTGTTGAGAAAGAAAGATTATGTGAGAGTGAGAAGTTAAGTGAACAGCGAGAAGATGTAAAGGTTGAAGATGAAAGAACCTCGCAAGTCATTCACCCTCCACCGCCTTTTCCACAAAGGCTCCGAAAGCAAAAGCTTGAAAAGCAGTTTCAAAAATTCATCGATGTCTTCAAGAAATTACACATAAATATTCCTTTTGCTGAAGCTTTGGAACAAATGCCTAGTTATGTCAAGTTCTTGAAGGACATCCTCTCCAAAAAGAGAAAGCTAGGTGAGTTTGAAACTGTTTCCCTTACAGAAGAGTGCAGTGCTATTCTCCAAAATAAACTGCCACCAAAACTCAAAGATCCAGGTAGTTTCACTATCCCTTGCACTATTGGTAATTTATTTTTTACAAAAGCTTTGAGTGATTTGGGTGCAAGTATCAATTTAATGCCTTGGTCAATTTTTGAGAAACTTGGTTTGGGGGAATGCAAACCCACTTCTGTTACCTTGCAATTGGCTGATCGTTCTTATGTGTACCCAAGGGGAATCATTGAAGATGTTCTTGTCAAGGTAGATAAATTTATTTTTCCAGTTGACTTTATAATTCTTGACATGGAAGAAGATAGGCAAATTCCAATCATCCTTGGGAGGCCATTCTTGGCAACTGCTAGAGCTTTGATTGATGTGGAAAAAGGTGAGCTCACTTTGCGAGTGCAAGACCAACAGGTAACATTTAATATTTTCAAAGCTCTAAAATTGCCTGTAACATCTGAAGACTGTTTTGCTGTGAGTGTGGTAAATAAGTTTACACATGATGTTTTCTTAGAAGAAAATCCCAAAGACCCTCTTGAAGCATGTTTAGTTGCTAATTCTAACAGGGATGATGATGAGTTTGTTGAATATTCTAATTTGTTAAATGCTCACTCAAGACTTAAGACTAACAATCAATTTGAGTCTTTAGATGTTTCAGCCTCCCTGATGCCAGCTTCTAAACCTTCCATTGAGGAACCACCTACTTTGGAACTTAAACCTTTGCCTAATCATTTGAGGTATGCATTTCTTGGAAAATCTTCTACTCTTCCAGTTATTATTTCTGCTGCTCTTTCTAACATGCAGGAGGAGAAGTTATTGAGGACACTTCGAGGATTCAAGAAAGCAATTGGGTGGACCATAGCTGATATAAAGGGAATTAGCCCTTCTATTTGCATGCACAAAATTCTCCTTGAGGAAAATCACAAAGCCACCATTGAGCAACAAAGAAGATTGAATCCTATCATGAAGGAAGTAGTTAAAAAGGAAATCATCAAGTGGTTGGATGCTGGAATAGTTTATCCTATCTCTGATAGTTCATGGGTAAGTCCAGTTCAATGTGTTCCTAAGAAAGGAGGAATGACTGTGGTCACCAATGATAATAATGAGCTCATTCCAACAAGAACTGTGACTGGATGGAGAGTGTGCATGGACTACCGCAAGCTCAACAAGGCTACAAGGAAAGATCACTTCCCTCTTCCATTCATTGATCAAATGTTGGACCGCTTGGCTGGTAAGGAATATTATTGTTTTCTTGATGGTTATTCTGGTTACAACCAAATTGCTATTGCTCCTGAAGATCAAGAGAAGACTACATTTACATGTCCTTATGGCACCTTTGCTTTTAGAAGAATGCCATTTGGATTATGTAATGCACCCGCCACCTTTCAGAGATGTATGATGGCCATATTCACAAATATGGTGGAAAAGTGCTTGGAGGTATTTATGGATGATTTTTCTGTTTTTGGGAATAATTTTGATGATTGTCTTTTGAATCTTGCTAGGGTACTCAAGAGATGTGAAGAAACAAATTTGGTGCTCAATTGGGAGAAATGTCACTTCATGGTACGAGAAGGTATCGTCCTTGGGCACAAGATCTCTAGTAGGGGCATTGAGGTAGATAAAGCAAAAATTGAAGCAATTGAAAAACTACCACCTCCAATAAATGTCAAAGGTATTAGAAGTTTTCTTGGTCATGCTGGTTTTTATAGAAGGTTTATTAAAGACTTTTCAAAAATTTCTAAACCACTTTGCAATTTATTGGAGAAAGAGGTGCCATTTAAGTTTGATAATGAGTGTCTTGTTGCTTTTGATGATTTGAAGAAAAGATTAATATCTGCACCTATTATAATTAGTCCCGATTGGACTCTCCCTTTTGAACTAATGTGTGATGCGAGTGATTATGCGGTGGGAGCTGTTTTGGGACAAAGGAAGGATAGAGTCTTTCATTCTATCTATTATGCTAGCAAAACTTTGAATGATGCCCAGAAAAATTATACCACAACAGAAAAGGAGCTCTTGGCTGTAGTTTTCGCTTTTGACAAATTTCGCTCCTATCTTGTGGGGACAAAGGTGATAGTGTACACTGACCATTCAGCTATCAAATATTTGATTAAAAAGAAGGATGCGAAACCAAGATTGATAAGGTGGATTCTCTTGCTTCAAGAATTTGATCTCGAGATTCGTGACAGAAAAGGAACAGAAAATCAAGTGGCTGACCACCTCTCACGATTGGAGATTGAAGCTCAAGGTAAGGATTTCACCTTAATCAAGGAGACTTTTCCTGATGAACAAATCCTTCAAGTTGGTAAGGAATCCCTTCCTTGGTATGCTGATTTTGTGAATTATTTGGTAAGCAATATTATTCCTTCTGAGTTAAATTTTCATCAGAAAAAGAAATTTTTGCATGATGTCAAATTTTATTTTTGGGATGAGCCTTACTTGTTTAAGCAGTGCAAAGACCAGATTTTCAGAAAATGTGTTCCAGAAGAAGAAATTCAAAGTGTGCTTCACCACTGCCATTCTTCAGATTATGGAGGACACTTTGGAGGAACAAGGACTGCTGCTAAAGTCCTCCAATCAGGTTTGTATTGGCCTACATTATTTAAGGATGCTCACAATTTTGTTTTGCATTGTGACAGGTGCCAAAGAGTGGGCAACATCTCAAGGCGACATGAGATGCCTCTCAACAACATCATGGAGATTGAAATTTTTGATGTATGGGGTATTGACTTCATGGGTCCTTTCATATCTTCAAACAACAACAAATACATTTTGCTTGCTGTTGATTATGTCTCCAAGTGGGTTGAAGCGGCAGCTTTTCCACACAATGATTCAAAGGTTGTGATCAATTTCATGAAGAAAAATATTTTCACTCGATTTGGCACTCCGAGGGCAATCATTAGTGATGAGGGAAGCCACTTTTGCAACAAGTATTTTGATGCACTTTTAGCGAAGTATGGAGTTAAACACAAGGTTGCAACTGCATACCATCCTCAAACCAGTGGCCAAGCGGAGGTATCAAACAGAGAAATCAAGAGGATTTTGGAAAAAACTGTATGTCCCACAAGAAAAGATTGGTCAAAAAGATTGGATGATGCATTGTGGGCATATAGGACGGCTTACAAAACTCCGATTGGCATGTCTCCTTACAAGATGATCTTTGGCAAAGCTTGTCACTTACCGGTGGAACTTGAGCATAATGCTTTTTGGGCTGTGAAGAAGTTGAACTTTGATTTACATGCAGCAGGTGAGAAAAGGTTGTTGCAATTAAATGAACTTGATGAATTTCGCCTTCAAGCTTATGAAAATGCCAAACTCTACAAAGAGAAAACAAAGCAATGGCATGACAAGAAGATAGTGGATAGAAGTTTTGAACCGGGACAATCAGTGTTGCTTTATAACTCTCGTTTGAAGCTATTCCCGGGAAAGCTCAAATCAAGGTGGTCTGGTCCGTTTATTGTCAAGGAGGTATTTCCACATGGAGCAATTGAAGTTCAAGGAACAGATGGTCGAAAATTTAAAGTCAACGGACAAAGATTGAAGCATTATTGGGGAGGCGAAATTAATCGTCAAAAGTCCGCAATTCACTTGCTTGACACGACCTAGAGTCCGCTACAGTCCAGCCGAAGACTATAAATGAAGCGCTTCTTGGGAGGCAACCCAAGTTTCTCAACCTTATTTATTTATTTTCATCATTATTTTATTTCATGAGTTTTATTTTATTTATTCTAATTTTTCGTTTTCATGTCTCTTTTGCAGGAAATTGGTTTCAAAAAAAAAAATTCAAAAAAAAAAAATTCAAAAAAAAAAATTCAAAAAAAAAAAAAAGCATCAGAGCCGCGGCCCTCAGATGTGCTGCCAAAGCAGCACAAACAGAATGCTTGAGCGCCGCGGCCCTCAAATGGAAGGCCGCGGCGCTGGAAGAAGTGCAGCACAGAAGCATCGAGCGCCGCGGCGCTCAATGCTCAGCGCCGCGGCGCTCAAACCCGAAGCGTAACGCTTCGGGTACGAAAAATTTTGCGCGCCGCGGCCTTGGGTTAGGGCATAGCCCTAACCCCTTTGGAATTTCATTTTTTTTTATTTTTTTACCTTTTTTTTTATATATATATTTTTTTCTCTCTCTTCTTTTCACTTTTCTCTCTTCTGCCGCCCATCCCCCTTCTCCCTCAATTATTTTTCTGCAACTATCTCTCTCTCTCTCTCTCTCTCTCTCTCTCTCTCTCTCTCTCTCTCTCTCTTTTCACTCTAAATTTTTTTTATTATTTAGTTTTTTTTGTTTTAGTTTCACTTCCACCACCACCCTCACTCCTCCCTCCAGGAATGGCACCAAAGCGATCCAAAGCAAGTTCCAGTGGGTCTTTTGATAGATCGAAATTCGTCTCCGCTGAAGCCTCGGAGTGATATCACACGTCCTTGATCAACAAAGTGCCCATTCCTGAACGAGGAATTCATATTCCTCCCTTACCTTACCAGGCGCTTTTTGACATGCTTTATGATAGACCTTGGCTCAAATTTACCACTCAACCTGAAGCCGCAGTTGTACCTGTAGTTCGCGAATTTTATGCCAATGCGGTCGAGCATGTTGATCATGTAGCTTTTGTCCGTGGTAAACGAGTACCTTTTCACAGCCAGGCTATCAATGCATTTTTTGGGACCCCAAATATCGAGCATGATGAATACGAGCAATATTTGGGAGATCATCAAGACTGTCGTGAGATTATATCGACATTGTGTGTTGAGGGAGCGCAATGGAAAACATCACATGGGGAGCCAGTGTCATTTAAACGCAGCGCCATGAAACCAGAGTACAAGGCTTGGTTGCATTTTGTAGCGGCACGATTGCTCCCTTCCACTCATATCAGTGATGTCACAAGGGATCGTGCAGTGCTTATCTATGCCATTGTCACTCATAAGTCTATTGATATTGGTAAGGTGATCTCGCATGCCATCTTACATACGGGACGCACAAAACGAGATGGTATCGATTTTCCGTCCTTAATTACTGCTTTATGTGCGAAAGCTGGTGTGTCTTGGAGCGCTGGCGAAGAATTGCAACAACCAAAGCTTCCAATCACCCTGAGCACTCTTCAGAGATTCGAGCCATCTGCACCAGTCGCTGGAAGTTCTTCTCAAGCCGCCCCTTCCTCTTCACAAGCTGTTCCTCAAGCTTCCCAAGCAATGCCCACACGCAGTATCGCTCAATGGATGGAACGTGTTGATCGTCGCTTAGACCGTCAAGAAAGACAAAATCGGGCACTTGAACAGATGATGAGAGCTTATGGTGCCTACATTGGGATGGACATGACTACGTTTCCTTCGTTTCCTACGGATTCTGACTCTGACGATGATCTTGGAGGTGACAATGCAGAGGACTCATAGTCTGCCGTTTCGAAGTTAGGGGAGTATTCTTGTCCTTTTTCTTTAATTTCTTTTATCACATTGAGGACAATGTTTATTCTAAGTTTGGGGGTAGCATCGAAGTTTTTTTTTGTTTTAATGTTTAGATAGCTTTAGTTTAGAATTTATTTTGCATGTTTATTTATATTTTGCATGTTTCATTTGTTTATTTCAAAAAAAAAAAAAAATTTGAGATAGATGCGCCTTATTCATGAATGTCCCAATCCTAGGATGATATTTTAATTATCTTTTGATTATTAGCTTTTGGGAAGCATATAGTTATGATTTAATTTTATGTGATATTCTTGTGTTAATTTTATTTTAGAATGTGACTTCCAATAATTTGAGCACTATACTATTTTACTTAGAATTTTTATGTGATTCAAATAAAATTTATGTTGATGAAAAAGTATAGTGAAGTCATGAATTCTAGAATTTGTTTGATTCTCTCTCGAGGCGAAATCTTAGATAACACTTAGGATAGGAAGTGATTTAGGCCATCTTTGGACCGTTTGAGCCTTTTTGAGCCTACCTTGTTATATTTATCCTTAGTCACCCTTTTTGAGCCTAATTTACCTTTTCTTTGTAATTACCTAATTATGTTAGCCATGGCCTGTCTATTTAAATCCAACAATTTGAACCTTTCACCTCTAAGTATTTTTAATCTTTCTAAGGAATGATTTGAGTTTAAAGAATAAAAAAAAGGAAGAAGGTTTGAAAAAAAAAATGAAAAAAAAAAATTTTGATGAAGGTTGTTGGAAAAATTACCCCTTGTTATAATTGTCAAAAATAAGTTTGGGGGTTGAAAAAAAAAAAAAGAAAAGAAAAGAAAGCAATGTGTGTTACAAAGGAAAGTTTACTTCAAGTTTGAGGGTTATAAAAAAAAAAAATTTGAGCTCTTTATGTGTCCTAGATTGATTAAGTGCTTAGGGTGAATTTGAGCCTAAATATATCCTTTATCATACCTTGACCCTAGCCTTACATTACAAGCTTGATAAAGACCTATTGATTCTTGAATAAGTGTTAATCTACATTAGTGGAGAGAGAGATGAAAAACAAACTTATGGGATCCAAATACTAATCTATGCTTAGATTTGGCATAAACTAATTTGAATTGCATGATATTCTTTGTAAAAAAAAAAAAAAAGCATTCACACACACACGGAAGTCCATTCGAAAAATAAAGTTTCACTTGAATTGATGCATGAATTTAAGGATTAGTTGTATGTTACCTTAAGCTAGAATTTGAGTTAATTTCTGAGGAACAATTGAGAAATCATGAGTTGGTATTTCTATCTCTCGTTTAAGGATTTTTCTTGTTTAGTTTTCTTTTTGTGTTTTTTTTTTCTTTTGCTCGAGGACTAGCAAAATCTTAAGTTTGGGGGTGTGATAATTCTATTTTATAGAATTATTTTATTCCAATTTTGTTATTAAATTTTAGCTAAGTCCTTAGTTTTTAATTGTAATTTACTTAATTTTTAGTTATTTTTATATTTAGTTTATTTTTAAGTAAGTTATTTAATTTTATGTTATTTCCTTTAATTTGGTTAATATTTATTAGTTTTTATATTTTTGGTAGGACCTAAAGTCATTGGGTTTAATTTTGGAAAGTAAAGTGCTGAAAGACCCAGAAATCTACTTGCATATACTTCAGTGTTTTAGCCATATCTCGAGTTACAGAACTCCAATTGCTGCGATTCTTGGACCATTGGAAAGCTAAGAGATAGAGCTACAACTTTCATGAAGATCACTTTGCCCAGCTCTGCCTCGAAGATAGAGAAAATCGCATCGCAAAGTTGCTAGATGTACTGTGCCGGGAATGAAAATTTGTAAAGATTGTTAAGTGATTTTTTGGGCCTCTCATTATGTTTTAAGCCCAATTAAACCCTAGGTCAACTTAAGGAAGTTTAGGTTAAGTTTGTTATTATAAATAGGATGTTTTTGAAGAACTTAAGGGGAGAACCTTTGGAGATTCAAGAAGCTAGAAGTTGAAGCAGAAACCCGGAGATCAGAGCTGCAATTATTTTGTTTTCTTCTTTAGCTTTTATTCTTCTTGTTATTTTCAATGGTTGAACTTTATACAATGTTATTTGATTTTACAATTATGAGTAGCTAATTTTCTTTTTCTAGGATTGCAGTTGAACTCACATGTAGTCTAAGTTTTTAATCTCTTTCTTACTTATTTTTAATGGGAATTGAATTGTTTATTCCAATTTGTTCTTAATGCTTTTGATTACTTGGCCACCAATTAAACTGATTTAGGAACCTAAACAAACTTGGGAGAGGGAGTTTAGAGTAGACTAAAATTGGGATAGCATATGATCATGTTAAATGATTTGCGTATAGGATAGGGATATACCTATAGGCCATATGTAGCCAGATTAGAGCCTGAACTTAATGAGTCTGTTTTAATTTCAATTCACATAGGGATATGATGTTTTGGTTAAAATAGATATTTTTATAGGACGAGTCGGGAGACCCTTATAAATAATTTAGGACTCTAGGTTAGCAATTTAACCCATTGAAATAAGTTAAGGAGGAGAAGTAAAATTTAGATGAAGTGTGAGGGATATTGTAATCCTAGGCTTGTTTAATTTGATATTTTCTCCAATTATTACTATTTTGATTTTTTGTTAGATTAAATTTTAGTTTATTAGTTTTATTTAATCACTTAATTTAGATTATTTGGATAAAATTAAATTGTTTTAATTTTAGGAATTAGTAAAGTTTTAGATCAATTCCCCGTGGGATCGATACTCTACTTGCTGATATACTGTCTATTCGATACGTATACTTGCGTAGTGGATTTTTAACTGACAATGATAAGTACTAAAGAAAAGAAACAAACATAAGACAATCAGTCATGTATAAGCAAATTTTATGAACAATCGCATATTTAGTTTTCACTGGAGGATAATATTTTCACATTAGAAAATAGACAAAGCAGTTTTAAGTATATAAAAAAAATTGGCATTTCTTGTACATAGTCAAGCAGCAAATTCAAGTCCAAAATTTGTACATAAAAAGCATAAGAATCACAAGTAGCACAAACTAACTTAAAACATGTTTATGTAAATTCTTTGAACTTGTGTGCAATCCAATTTCCCCACAAAGGAATAGGCAAAGCCAAATTAGAAATTAAAACCATAAACGGTAACAAAAAAATTAATAAAAATAACAACCTCAAGAACATGAGAAAACAAATAGGTACACAATAAAGAATAAAAATAGTAAATTTTCGCAAGCATAAATAGAGAAACGAAAAAAGAAATAAAACCTATAACTAATTACAAAGCAAGGTCAGAAACAAAGAAAATGTAGGAAATCTGAAACAACCCAAAGGAGACAAATAGTGTTGAACCCAAAAGGCGAAATTGAAGAGGTAAACATAGAAACACACTAAAGCACATATAAAAAAGGAAAAAAATGCAAATGGAAAGAAGACGAAAACAAAAAAGTGAAAATGCCAAATAAACTTTTGAAACCCAAAACACCACCAACAAGGACAATTGAAAACCCATGTTTGACATCGAGAAGACAAGGCCGAAGGATCAGAACACGACACTGAAGTCAGGCGAGCCATGCCTACTGATCGTACAAACCGAAACCATCGGGTTCAAATCCTCATAAACCAAAAACTCTCATGTCATTGTGGAAGGATAAAAGAATCACGGATAGAAAAAAAGGAATGATGTGAGAAGGAAAAATCCTTATGTGTGCCCTAAGCCAAAATCCAACGAAACCTAAGGCAAGAAACCCCTTGAAAATGCCACATGTCAAACAAATAGGCTAGGAAGGAAACAATCTTATGTAGGGCTTAAGCCAAAACCCAACCAAATCCAAGGCAAGAAACCCCTTGGTAACACCACATGTCATACAAAGAGGCTGTCACTTGTAGGCCTCAGTAGGCCTCAGGGAGATCTGTATGGACTTTTTTTAATATAGAGATATAGATATATCAAAAGTATTCATTATTGTAAAATTTATACAAAAGTATAATTTTTATATTTTCTTAAAAATTTTAATTACTTCAATGTAGAAAAGAAGTTAAATTTTCTCTATATTTTTTAAGTTAAACTCAAAATATGTCAATATATCAAAAAGATGATAATGCTATATATTTAAAATAAAATTCAAAAAAATAAAATCTTTTTACATAAAAACTTAATTCAAAAACAATTTTGTCATATTTCAAAATAAAAATAACTATTCAGTTAATTATTCTCCAAACAAAGGAAAACTCTATATATACATTTCTGGTTTGACAAATGATTACATGTTGTTAACACGTTTTAAGTAGTTCAAAGTTATAATAAAAATTTAAAAAATGAACCTTGTCTATTAATAAAAATGGTTCAACTGAATCAAATCCAAGCAAAAAATGGATTTTCAAGGAGATATTGTAGTGATGATGCCGACATGGAAAGTAGTTACTGATAATTCTATTTTATAGAGTTATTTTATTCTAATTTTGTTAATTAATTTTTAGCTAAGTCCTTAGTTTTTAAGTATAATTTCTTAATTTTTAGTTATTTTTATATTTAGTTTGTTTTTAAGTAAGTTATTTAATTTTATGTTATTTCCTTTAATTTGGTTAATATTTATTAGTTTTTATATTTTTGGTAGGACCTAAAGTCATTGGGTTTAATTTTGGAAAGCAAGGTGCTGAAAGATCCAGAAATCTGCTTGCATATACTTCAGTGTTTTAGCCATATCTTGAGTTACAGAACTCCAATTGCTGCGATTCTTGGACCATTGGAAAGCTAAGAGACAGAGCTACAACTTTCATGAAGATCACTTTGCTCAGTTCTGCCTCGAAGATAGAGAAAATCGCATCGGAATGTTGCTGGACGTACTGTATCGGGAATGGAAATTTGTAAAGACTAACAAGTGATTTTTGGGCTTCTCATTATGTTTTAAGCCCAATTAAACCCTAGGTCAACTTGGAGAAATCTAGGTTAAGTTTGTTAGTATATATAGGATATTTGGAGACCTAAAAAAAGAGAACCTTTGGAGATTCAAGAAGCTAGAAGTTGAAGCGGAAACCCGGAGATCAAAGCGGCAATTATTTTGTTTTCTTCTTTAGCTTTTATTCTTCTTGTTGTTTTCAATGGTTGAACTTTATACAATGTTATTTAATTTTGCAATTATGAGCAGCTAATTTTCTTTTTCTAGGATTGCAATTGAACTCACATGTAGTCTAAGTTTTTAATCTTTTTCTTACTTATTTTCAATGGAAATTGAATTGTTTATTCCAATTTGTTCTTAATGCTTTTAATTGCCTGATCACCAATTAAATTGATTTAGGAACCTAAACAAACTTGGGAGAGGGAGTTTAGAGTAGACTAAAATTGGGATAGCATATGATCATGTTAAATGATTTGCGTATAGGATAGGGATATACCTATAGGCCATATGTAGCCAGATTAGAGCCTGAACTTAATGAGTCTGTTTTAATTTCAAATCACATAGGGATATAGTATTTTGGTTAAAATAGATATTTTTATAGGACGAGTCGGGAGACCCTTATAAATAATTTAGGACTCTAGGTTAGCAATTCAACCCATTGAAATAAGTTAAGGATGAGAGGTAAAATTTAGATGAAGTGTGAGGGATATTGTAATCCCAGGCTTGTTTAATTTGATATTTTCTCTAGTTATCATTGTTTTGATTTTTCTTGTTATTTTAAATTCTAGTTTATTAGTTTTACTTAATTAATTAATTTAGATTATTTGGATAAAATTAAATTGTTTTAATTTTAGTAATTAGTAAAGTTTTAGATCAATTCTCCGTGGGAATGATACTCTACTTGCTAATATACTGTATATTCGATATGTATACTTGCGTAGTGGATTTTTAACTGACAAGTTTTTGACGCCGTTGCCGGAGAATTGTTTCTAGAATTTTTATTAATACTAATACCAAGCAATTTAGTCTTAATTCAAATTTTTTTTATTTTATTTTCAGGTGCTTTTGGTTGAGGTAATGAATTATTGTAACTATCAGTGGACATCTGAACAATTTCTGCCTAAGAGGGTTGCTAGTGATTTTGAATTGGCCATCAATGCTTTAGCAGTTGAAGTAGATGCTTTGTCTCAAAAAATTGACACTTGGGGTGTTAATGGTTTTCAAAATCCCTTTGTGGCATGTGAGCTTTGTGGAGATAGGCATTCAAGTGATTGTTGTCCAATTTATTATGAATCAATACAATTTGATGGAAGCTTCAATGGGCAGCAGAACAATTCGTACTCCAACAGTTACAACTCATGGTGGAATCACTCAAATTTTTCATGGAGTAATGATCAGGGTCCTACATATTTATCATAGCCTATTTTCCAACATGATTTCGAATCACAAGTTAGAGCCCCTATTCTTGAGAAGAAGCTAACTTTGGAGGATATGTTAATGCAATTCATGACAAAGAATGATGCCATAATTCAAAGTCGAGCAGAATCAATCCGAAATCTTGAGACTCAAGTGGGCCAACTTGTCGATTACATCAACAATATGCCTCAAGAAATTTTACCAAATGACATTGAGCCTAATCCTAGAAAAGAAAAATATGGTAAGCATCTTGATGAGGTAAATGGCAAGAATGTTGTAGATGATGGAGATAAAGTAGATCAAGAAAATACTTCTAGCAATCAAGTTCAAGATGAAAAAATTAAGCAAGAGGAGAAAGTATCTACACCACCACAAGTCAAGCCATATGGGCCTCTCATTCCTTTTCTAGATATAGTTGATAAGTTACCTAAGGAGGCTATTGATATGGGAAATTCAAATAAGTTTCTTGAAGCTTGTTTGGTTCAAGATGCAACAACCAAGGACCAGAATGAAGAACTTACAAATGTTGCATATGTTTTGAAAGCTACACCGAAAGTGCATTATCCAAGTAAAACTCAATTTGAGAAGTTGGGTAAAAGTCAGCCTATTCCATCATCTTGGGTTGAGCAAGCATCAAATCTTGAGTTAAAGCCACTACAACCTCATCTTAGGAGGAGACTACTTTCACACCTCAAACTTTTTCCATGCAAACTCAAACCTCCTTAAAGGGTGAATGAAGACCTCAACCAAAGTCAAGCTAGTGACTGTAAACGAGCGCTTCTTGGGAGGCAACCCAAGTTCCTCAACTTTATTTATTTATTTTCATCATTATTTTATTTCATGAGTTTTATTTTATTTTATTTATTCTAATTTTTCTTTTTCATGTCTCTTTTGCAGGAAATTGGTTTCAAAAATAAAAAATAAAAAATAAAAAAATAAAAAAAAAATTTCAAAAAAAAAAAAAGCTTGAGAGCCGCGACTCTCAAATTGAGAGCCGCGGCCCTCAAATGTGCTGGCCAAGCAGCACAACCAGAAGCAATGAGCGCCGCGGCGCTGAATGGAGCAAACAGTGCTGAAACAGTGCCGTAACAGTGCCCAAACAGTGCATAACAGTACTGTAACAGTGCCGAAACAGTACTGTAACACTGTAGATACAGAAAAAAAAACACTGTAGAAACAGTACAGTAGGGGCCCAGCCCCAACCCTTTTAATTTTTTTTCAGCAGTACAATTTCATTTTATTTTTTTTTATTTTTTTTATGTTTATTATTATTATTATTATTATTATTATTTTTTGCTTATTTCTCTTGTCTTCAGCCACACATTTTTATTATTATTATTTTTTTTTTTTTACTTTTGTCTTCCTTCCACCACACCATCATTCTTATTATTTTTATTATTATTATTATTTTTTCTTCTTCTACAACTTCTTCCTCTTGAAATTTTTATTTCTCTCTTTACCTTTTCAATTTTTTTTCACATTAGTTCTACTTTTATTTTATTTTATATATATTTTTTTTCACTCACCACATTCACTCTTCCCTTAAGAGTATTTAGGCTGCATCTTAAAGAGTGGGATGAATGTCTACTTTTCCTTTGTTGCTTATGGATTCCGACACTGAGGATGATTTTCGTGGTGACGATGCAGAGAATTCATAGTCTTCCATTCCGGAGTTAGGGGAGTATTCTTGTCCTTTTTCTTTATTTTCTTTTATCACATTGAGGACAATGTGCAATTTAAGTTTGGGGGAGTGGTTTACAATTTAGTGGTTTTGAATTTTGTTGGTTTAATTTTTTTTTTCATCATGTTTAGTTAGATTTGGTTTAGAATTTTGTTAGTTTATTTTTATTTTTTTTATTTATATTTTGCATGTTTTATTTGTGTGTTTCAAAAAAAAAATGAGATAGTTGCACCTTATTCATGATTGTCCCAATCCTAGGATGATATGTTAATTATCTTTGGATTCTTAGCTTTTGGGAAGCATATAGTTATGATTTAATTTTATGTGATATTCTTGTGTTAATTTTATTTTAGAATGTGACTTCCAATAATTTGAGCACTATACTATTTTACTTAGAATTTTTATGTGATTCAAAGAAAATTTATGTTGATGAAAAAGTATGGTGAAGTCATGAATTCTAGAATTTGTTTGATTCTCTCTCGAGGCGAAATCTTAGATAACAGTTAGAATAGGAAGTGATTTAGGCCATCTTTGGACCGTTTGAGCCTTTTTGAGCCTACCTTGTTATATTTATCCTTAGTCACCCTTTTTGAGCTTAATTTAACTTTTCTTTGTAATTACCTAATTATATAGCCTTGGCCTGTCTATTTAAATCCAATAATTTGAACCTTTCACCTTTTAAGTATTTTAATCTTTCTAAGGAATGATTTAAGCTTAAAGAATAAATTGAGGAGAAAGGTGAAAAAAAAAAATGAAGGTTGTTGGAAAAATTACCCCTTGTTATAATTGTCAAAAATAAGTTTGGGGGTTAAAAAAAAAAAAGAGAGAAAGAAAAGAAAGCAAAGTGCGGTACAAAGGAAAGTTTACTTCAAGTTTGGGGGTGTTGTAAATATATATATATATATATAGCTCTTTATGTGTCCTAGATTGATTAAGTGCTTAGGGTGAATTTGAGCCTAAATATATCCTTTATCATACCTTGACCCTAGCCTTACATTACAAGCTTGATAAAGACCTATTGATTCTTGAATAAGTGTTAATCTACATTAGTGGAGAGAGAGATGAAAAGCAAACTTATGGGATCCAAGTACTAATCTATGCTTAGATTTGGCATAAACTAATTTGAATTGCATGATATTCTTTGTAAAAGAGCATACACACACACACGGAAGTCCATTCGAAAAATAAAGTTTCACTTGAATTGATGCATGAATTTAAGGATTAGTTGTATGTTACCTTAAGTTAGAATTTGAGTTAATTTCTGAGGAAAAATTGAGAAATCATGATTTGGTATTTCTATCTCTTGTTCAAGGATTTTCATGTTTGCGTTTTATTTTTGTGATTCTTTTCTTTTGCTCGAGGACTAGCAAAATCTTAAGTTTGGGGGTGTGATAATTCTATTTTATAGAGTTATTTTATTCCAATTTTGTTAATTAATTTTTAGCTAAGTCCTTAGTTTTTAAGTATAATTTCTTAATTTTTAGTTATTTTTATATTTAGTTTGTTTTTAAGTAAGTTATTTAATTTTATGTTATTTCCTTTAATTTGGTTAATATTTATTAGTTTTTATATTTTTGGTAGGACCTAAAGTCATTGGGTTTAATTTTGGAAAGCAAGGTGCTGAAAGATCCAGAAATCTGCTTGCATATGCTTCAGTGTTTTAGCCATATCTCGAGTTACAGAACTCCAATTGCTGTGATTCTTGGACCATTGGAAAGCTAAGAGACAGAGCTACAACTTTCATGAAGATCACTTTGCCCAGTTCTGCCTCGAAGATAGAGAAAATCGCATCGGAATGTTGCTAGACGTACTATGTCGGGAATGGAAATTTGTAAAGACTAACAAGTGATTTTTGGGCTTCTCATTATGTTTTAAGCCCAATTAAACCCTAGGTCAACTTGGAGAAATCTAGGTTAAGTTTGTTAGTATATATAGGATATTTGGAGACCTAAAAAAAGAGAACCTTTGGAGATTCAAGAAGCTAGAAGTTGAAGCGGAAACCCGGAGATCAAAGCGGCAATTATTTTGTTTTCTTCTTTAGCTTTTATTCTTCTTGTTGTTTTCAATGGTTGAACTTTATACAATGTTATTTAATTTTGCAATTATGAGCAGCTAATTTTCTTTTTCTAGGATTGCAATTGAACTCACATGTAGTCTAAGTTTTTAATCTTTTTCTTACTTATTTTCAATGGAAATTGAATTGTTTATTCCAATTTGTTCTTAATGCTTTTAATTGCCTGATCACCAATTAAATTGATTTAGGAACCTAAACAAACTTGGGAGAGGGAGTTTAGAGTAGACTAAAATTGGGATAGCATATGATCATGTTAAATGATTTGCGTATAGGATAGGGATATACCTATAGGCCATATGTAGCCAGATTAGAGCCTGAACTTAATGAGTCTGTTTTAATTTCAAATCACATAGGGATATAGTGTTTTGGTTAAAATAAATATTTTTATAGGACGAGTCGGGAGACCCTTATAAATAATTTAGGACTCTAGGTTAGCAATTCAACCCGTTGAAATAAGTTAAGGATGAGAGGTAAAATTTAGATGAAGTGTGAGGGATATTGCAATCCCAGGCTTGTTTAATTTGATATTTTCTCTAGTTATCATTGTTTTGATTTTTCTTGTTATTTTAAATTCTAGTTTATTAGTTTTACTTAATTAATTAATTTAGATTATTTGGATAAAATTAAATTGTTTTAATTTTAGTAATTAGTAAAGTTTTAGATCAATTCTCTGTGGGAATGATACTCTACTTGCTAATATACTGTATATTCGATACGTATACTTGCGTAGTGGATTTTTAACTGACAGTTACTGTATTCTCATCTATGCTATCTATAACTCTAAGTTAAAAGAAGTTCCAAAGGGTTTTCTAAAAGTCGACAAGTGGTGGCTTTAAAGTTGGACACGTGGCTCTCTCAAAATGATTTTAAAGATTGTGTTGAGCATTACACTTGCCCATTTGGAAAGCATTTTGGGCATTTGGTTTGTTGGCTATTTAAAGAAGGCTTTTAGTAGTTTGGTTTGCCTTTGCCATGGACTTACTTTGGGCAGCTTGCTCGCCCATGTTATTTTACTATTGTCAATTGCCATAGGTTTTCCCTCACCACCTCATTTTTTTTCTCTTCTATATTTCTTCTGTTTATCTACAGTGATGTGAGAGTGTATTATGTTCTTCTACAGTGATATTAGAAATTTTGATTTATGAGAATTTGGACCAACCACTTTGATTAGTACAACCGACCAACGTGGCTTGCTTGAATTCAATGCGGTGCTTGGGTCATTTGGCTCTATCTTCTCAATGTCAGTCATTGCTCTTCAATTGTCCTTGTTGGACTCTTCAACTGTCTTTGCTAAATGTGTTTTAGGGTTTAAGAAGTTTATTGCAGTATTTTTGCTTTATTGTTTTCTTCTTCCTTCTATTTGTATTCTTTTCCTTTTCTATTTATGCTTTTATGTGTTTATGTGTTGATTGCTTCAGTTTCACGTTTTGAGGTTTGACACCGTTTGTGTCTTTTTGGTTGTTTCATTTCTTATATTTTCGTTGTTCCTTGAGTTGCTTTGTTATTAGTTATAACTATTATTTATTTTTTTGTTTCTCTCAACCAAAAGATTCAAGGGGCTCTATTTGAATGAAATTTCTTTATTTCCTATGTTAAATAGATTTTCTTTGTTTATTTTTTTTTATTTTCTTTGTTTTTATTGTTTTGACAAAGCAAACATTAAGCATGAAAACATATATATTATTTATAGTTCAATTTAGTAATGTGATATGGAACCTTTTTATAGGATGACATTGTTTTACAAAGTCTTTTTTTTTTTGTTATGTATAAACGTGGTCTTATTGTTATGTTGTTCTTTTAGGATAGATTTAGATGATATATATACAAATTTAGTTTGGGTAATGTAATTTACAATTTCAGACCTTTTATGCTACAAAAAAGGGAAAAAGAATCTTCTTTAATGAAAAATGCCTGTATATGCAACAAACAAGTCTTTTGATCTTGTTCTTTTGTTTAGAAATTTATGATATAAAATCTTAAAAAAAATAATATTATGATATAGAAAACTGCAACTTTACAAGTAAATATTGTTATGGTTGTGAATGTATTGCTTTATTTATAGTTAAGTTGAGATTAATTGATATAGATAAAAAAGAAAAATAAGTTTTTTTAGTGAAATTTAAATTGTTTCTTCCGTTTTTTTACTTGGAGACAAGATTCTAGAAATCATGTAATTATACAAATATTGCTCTATCAATGATGGTGTTGCATAAGTCATATTCTAAAAATTATGATATTAATGCGTTGGGTTCCTAACGTTTTGTCTTGCCTAGAATTTAAATAAGTAATTAATGAAACAAATTTGGGATCAAGAATACACCATATTTAATCCTTCATTGTCCTATTTTTGGCAGCATCCCATTCATCTCCTTTTTATTTTTTATAAAGTAAACATGATTGATAATAATCAAGCAGCCATCGGAATAATATTTTTATAGGGTTTTTTGCACTTTTTTTATTGGTTATTTACTCTTTAAAATAGATTCTGTTTATTTTCTTATTGTCTCATATTATTTATATTTATTTCATGATTTTTCTTTTGTAATAAACTTGGATCAAGCAATTGATTATTCATGTGAGGTGGGCTCTGGCAGGCGAACAAATTGTATTTGGATTTGATTATTCTACTTTCAAAGAAAGCCCGCTCAATTTTTAAATTTAATTCTTTCCTTTTTTTATATTTCTTTTTCTTACTTTCTTTTTTTATGTGTAAAATATCATTATCCTTTTCATATGGAAATATTTTTACATATTATTCTAAAATGAGATAGAAACACATCATTTCCTTTTAACTTTATTTATGTCTATATTATTATTCTTATGATATATTGATTTTTAAGCTTAAATTGAATACTTTATTGTGTTAAAAAAACATCTGTGTTTTTATAAAATTTAAAATGCTCACTTTATCTTTTTATAATATTCTGTATATATGAATAGCCTAACTTTTCTATTCAATACAATCTGATTCTTAGATGAATGTATCAAGGTTTAAAGTCTGCTATTCACTAAGACGACATTTATAATGTTTGTTTTTATTGCAATTTCGATTTAGTGTTCTGCTTAGAGAAATAACATCTTAAGTAAATTATATTCCCAATGTTTCTAAAATATGATTCCACATTTATTCTGTAACTTATATTGTGAGTTATTTTCAGTAATTTTTCATTTCAATTCTATCTCTACTTTGTTCACTACTGCGCATAATGTAATGCTTTATAATTTCTTCATAGCTTCTGTCTCATTTTATGTTTTCTGTTTTTTATCTGCTTTGTTGACATTATTGATTTATTTTTTTAAATTTGGGAGATATTTTTAATCAATTAATGTTATTGCTATTTGTTATTTTATTCCTTTTTTATGATTGCCATTTATAACTTTGACAACTTTTTATACTATTTTCTTTACTATTCAAATATTATTTGAATCTTTGTTTATGCTCCTTACAATTTTTCCCTTTATTTGCTCAACCCACATATTCCTATCTTGATGTTACTGTGAAGTGGTCTGTTTATATTATTTTACAGGCTGTTCGTTAATTTAAAGCCCAACATTTGTTGAAGCTACCAACGTATATTGTAAAGCGTTTTCATTCACCTTTCTTTTTACTTTTAGCATATTATTTTGTCGTCGTTTTTTTTCATTTCTCACATTGCTTCTTTTAAATGACTATTGCTTAATTGCAAATACTTTAATTTTTAGCATGAATTTCTCTTTATTCAAAATACATTTTGCTTAATTTCTTATATATAGATCTTGCCTGCACTATTTATTTTTTTCCCCTATTGAAATTTTGAGTTGAAATCTAATCATGGATAAACTCAATTAAGCAAAACAAAATAAAATAATAGATTGAAATTGATGAGAGCAAAAACAAAAAAAATTCTAGAGTTAAAAATCCTATGAACTCCTTCACAATTATATATGATAACAACACCTTGTTTTTCAAGTAAGGTGATCATTGTTCACTTCAACCGAACAACATAAATATTGTGAAGATTAGAAATCTCAATCACCTAGTTATGTCCAACAATATAATTGTGCATTCACTGTTATTGATGTACTTGTTGATAGGCATGTCACAATTCATTCAACTGTGAATGCTAAAAGTGAATTGCAGACAACTTTCGTTGAACCCTTTACCACCAGTTTTGGTTTTGGTTCACTAAATATTATTTGTAACACAAGAGAAGTCAACTTTGTAACTTTACCTAGAGCAAGTTCCAGTAATTATCCTGCAAGTAATGTTGGGTTCGTGACTGATGATCTATCTTGGAATCATCAATCTACTAATTTTCTATTTTCCCAAGCTGGATCAAGTAATGCTTTCGATGGCAATATTATTGGTAAACTTTTTCTCCCATAAATTATAGATAATATATCATGTTTTGTTTATTTACCTTTTAATTAAATAGCAAAAAATAAATATAACTAATATTGAATTAAGATTCTCTTTATATAAATTTATGAAGGTTACATGGAAGATCATGCTTATCAATCTGATAACTGTGTCTCTAAAACTCACGACCCACTTTAGGGAAGCAACACAATGTAATTACGCAAGTTACATAATATAAAAAATTACACGTATAAAATCATCATAAGATTTTTTATGAATATCATCATTAACAAATGTTTTCTTTTTCTCTATGATGCATATAAAAGGAACTTACTCCACCACTTTTTGCTTCAGAGGACCCAATTATACATGTCCTTTTTTCTTGGCTTACATGTGGTATGAAGAAAGATTTGATATTTCAAAAGAAAATAGGAATCCAACTTTTAGTCTTTGTTGTCAAGAAGTTATAGTGCAAATCCTTGCTTTTAGACAAACACCTACCTTTTTAGATGACTTACTTAATGATTATACAAATCATAAAGGAATAAAGTTCAAAGATAACATAAGGATGTATAATAGTATATTTCAATTTACTTCCGTAGGAGTCCAATCGATAAGTCAATCAATCATAGACCAGGACCTTGCATATTCAAAATCAATGGTCAAATTCACCATAAGATTAGTTCTCTACTACCTATAACTGGCAACAAGCCCAAGTTCACTCAATTATACATGTATGATACTGAAAATGAAACTACAAATAGATTGGAAAATTTTCGCAATGATAATAATGACAACACTACTAATGAATCAATTGTTGAAGGTTTAATGAAAATGCTTAACAATAATAATCAAATTGTTAAAGTCTTTAGAATGGTTAGGGATAGATTAACAATGACCAATTACCCCCTTTCGACTAATACTTATAACATCTCGAGATGATTCAAAACTCAACTATAGACCACCAACAACTTCTGAAATAGCAACTTTAATAGCAGATGATTTAGGACAATATGATGGCCATCGAGATATTATAGTCGATCATTGTACTAAAGGTCTTAAATGAATAAGTGACTCTATCTTTCTTTTATGGCTATGTATTATCCTTTTCTTTTCCCTTATAAGGAAGATGGTTACACACTTAATATAAGTTATATACATTCACCAGCAAGGAAAAAACCCAAAAGAAAAAATATCACAACGCGATAATACTATTGATTTATAATTTAACAACAACCAACTAATAAAGGTACATTATTAAGGGGTTGTAAGTTACTCCAACAATTTATAGTTGATGCATATGTAATTATAGAAGAATAAAGGTTGCTATACATAAGAAATAATCAAAAAGCTTTAAAATCTGAATTGTTTAAGGGTTTAAAAGATGCTTTTGCAAGAGGTGATAATAATGCAAATACTATAGGAAAACGTATAATATTACCTATCAGCTTTACTAGAGGCCCTAGGTATTTATTACAAAACTACCAAAACTCCATGGCAATCTATAGACATTATGGTTGTCTTGATCTTTTTATCACGTTTACATGCAACGCTAGATGTAAAGAAATTCAAGCTACATTAAGCTTAATTCCAAATCAAAAACCAGAACATAGGCCTGATATAATATCAAGAGTTTTCAGATTGAAACTTTGTTATTTAATGGAAGATTTGACAAAAATAAATAAATATTTTGGCCTTGCTACAACTGGTAAGGCAATTTTATTTAATTTTTATTTGAAATTTTTAATTAACTAAAACATTTGGCAATAAATTTTTCAGTTTTAAACTTTTAATACTTATAAACAATTGTTAATTTTGCATCATCTAGTTACTTATACCATCGAATTCCAAAAGCGAGGGTTGCCCCATGTGCATATCCTATTTTGGCTTCATCATGACCATAAATGCTCATGACCTGAAGATATTGACAAATTCATATCAGCTGAATTACCTAACAAGCATCTAGACCTGTTGCACACCAAGTTGTTGTAGAATTCATGCTTCATGGACCATGTGGTGTTGCAAGTCCAAATTCTCCATGTATGGTTAAGGGATATTGATCAAAATACTATCCAAAAGACTTCCAAACAAGAACTATAGTAAATGAAGATGGATTCCCAATATACCGAAGAAGAGACATTCTACACAATATAACAACCAAAAACAATATTGAATTAGATAATAGATATCTCATACCTCAAAATATCGATTTGGTTGTGAAATATCAAGCACATTATTAATGTTACAATTTGTAACCAATCGAAGGCTATAAAGTACTTATTCAAGTATATCAATAAAGGATTTGATAGAGCCCGAGTTATCATAGAAAACACGCAATCAAATAGCCATGATAACCTATAAAACAGAAATCAGAAATAGATGAAAATCAACAACAAAGACCTATTCAAATAGATAAAATCAAAACCTATCTTGATTGTAGATACTTATCAGCATATGAAGCATGTTGGAGGCTTTTTGCTTTTCCAATACACCATAGAGAGCCAACTATCCAAAGGTTAGTTATCCACTTACCAGAAGAATAAAACATTTATTTTCACGATAATGAGAACATATCAAAAGTGATTTATAGACCAGATATTGACAAAACTACCTTTACTAAATGGATGGTTTTCAACCAAATTGATGAAACTAACAGGCACTTACTATATACTGATCTTCCCACTGAATATGCTTGGCACCAACAATAATCTAAATGGAAAAGGAGAAAACAAGATGGTTTATAGGTAGAATAAACTATGTTCACCTAGCATTAGGAGAATTATATTATTTACATATGTTATTAAATGTAGTTAAAGGGGCTATTAGCTTTCAACATTTTAGGATAGTTAATGGAATTACTTACCAAACTTATCAAGAAGCATGCCAAGTATTAGGATTGTTAGGAAATGATCAAGAATGGAATAATGCATTATTTCAAGCCTCTCAATAGGCCTTTAACCATCAATTAAGATAATTATTCATGACAATTATAATGTCTTGTAAAGTAGAAAACCCAATTACCTCTTTGGATAATAATTGGAGATTTTTTAAGAAGATATTGAATGTAGAATAAAATATGCTTTAGGAACCATGGATTACAGAATTCTAGAAAATTATTTAAAAAACTATGTTTTAGTTGCTTTGGAAGACCTTTTCAATAAGAATTATAGCTCTTTATCTGAATTTAGATTGCTTATGCCGAATCAAGGAAGTATTATTTATAATCAAGATAGACTTATACATGAAGAAATGAATTACAGCTTATTTGAGCTACAACAACTACACCTTAAATTAATTGCAAACTTGAATCTTGAACAAAAACAAATCTATCATGTTGTTAACCAATAAATTGATAATAATAAAGGGCAAATGATATTTGTGTATGGACATGAAGGTAGAGGAAAAACTTATTTATGGAATATAATCATATCGGGCATAAGATAAATAGGAAAAATTATTTTAGCAGTAGCTTCCTCTGGTATTGCTGCTTTGTTATTACTTGGAGGTCGAACCGCTCATTCAAGATTGAAAACACCCTTGACATCAATGATGTAACACCTGACTCTAAATTATCTGTGACATGTCATTCACATGCATTGGATAGCATGTTTGCCTATTGAATTGCCTCGAAAACTAGTTAAATGACTATATTACCCCTAGTAATACCTTTGAGTCGATTAAACCTCGAACAAGTTCAAACAAGGATTTTAAAAATGAAATTGAGGATTTCAAAGTCCAAGGATTACTCAAAACAGTGATTTGGAGTTCGAGGTCTAGTTTGGAGTCAATCGAGAAAATTGACCGATTAGGGACACAACAGTCATTTTATCATTTAAGGATAAAATGGAGATTTTTATAAAATATTTCAATTACATTTGACCAAGAATAATTATATGAAATATAACATGATTATTGGAGCATAAAATGAAGTTTAACGGTGAAAAATTGTGATTCTTGATATTTTTAGAACACAAGGGCAAAATGATAATTTTACCACTAGAGGACAAAACGGGAATACTTAGAAAATATTTTGGCCCCATTTGATTAAGATTGATCAATTTAAGTGTAATTTGAGGTTGAAAAGTGAAAAAAATGTAATTTCGGTACATTTCAGAGTATAAGGGCAAAATCGTAATGTTTTGGCCTCGAGGGCAAATCGGTAAATTTTTTACCTCGGCACTTGTCAAGACCAAGGATTTTATTTAACAATAGAATAGATAAATATTGAAATAGTTGTGGTGGAAAATCAAGAAGAAAAAGTCAAAAAGTTAAAAAAAATGAGCCAATGGCATTATGCCATGTGGCAAGCCATTTTAATTTAATATTAAACTAATAAAATCAGCTTAAAACCCTCACTTTTTCTTTCCAAATTCGGCACAAACCAATTCAAAGGAAAGGAAAGGCAACAAAGGGAAAAAAACAAGAAAACTAGCCAAAAATCAAGGGATTTCAAGTTGTTTTTCAAGATTCAAGCCAAACCAAGGTAAGATTTCTTTAGTTTTACCCTAACCCTAGCTTACCCGTGCTTTAGTTCTTATTTTCCATGATTGAATGATGAGTTGTAATGCTGAAAACCTTGAGGCCGAATGGGTATGGATGATGATTTGATGTTGGAATTGCTTGAATTTGAACTATGTTAAGGTTTAATGGTAGTTAAGCATGGTTATGAACAAAAATTAGCAAGAAAAATATTTTTTCCTCTTGAAACCCATTTATGCCGAATTTTAGAGGGAGAAATTGGTTGCTGAAAATGATGTTAAATTGAGGAATTTAGGTGTTATTTAATGTTTGGTGATGTTAGAAAATTAGTGGAAATTTTCGGAGCAAAAATTAGAATTTTTACCCACTAGGGGTAAAATCGTAATTTTTAGTCTAGGATTGATACATTGACCCATATTCACTGTAATTGAGCATTATGAATATAATTGAACTATTAGAAACTGAAATGGGTCAAATCGAAATTTAATTGAGGATTTTAGCAATTTAGACGCATGTAGGCGAGTCGGTCGGATACTATAATTTAACAATTGTCTGAACCATTTTTACCCAATTTCCAAACATGTAGAGCCTGAAATAAATTATAATGGTTGGACATAAATAATGAAATTTTGTGTCATGAAACGTGTATAGGTGGTGGGTTCCCAAACGCGGGAAAAATACGGTGTAGTGGAAATTAAAAACAAGAATATCGTGCACTCCTGACGAGGTGAGTGGATGAATTATCGTTTTTAATATCCATAGTGGATTTATTATGAATTTATGCTTTTTAAAGCATGATAAATTTGAAAATATAAATATTACAATTTTCAATGAAAAGGTATTTCGATGAAATACTGTTTTTGAAATTAAATGTCAATTTTATGAAATTGAGTATATGGAGACCTATTTGATGAATTGTATTATGTATACATGAATTGAAATCTGTGGCTTATGACATTAGAAAGCATGTTGGCTGAATTCTATATTATTGTGAATGACATAAATTGTCTATTGATTTTGATGACAGGATAAAATTATATTGGCCATGCTATGCTGCTTGATATTTACAAATTTGGTGGACTACGATTAATAAAACACTGCAGTGAGGGTTTGCCGTGGACTGCCTTTAGGAAGGGCACGGTAAAACCTGATAAATTATTACCTCGGTCGGAGAGGTGCATAGGGGAACTCCTGAGGTAATGTTAAAATTCTCTTCATGCTAAACCACCACATGAAGATGAATTCGGTCAACGCCAAGGAACGCCTGTATCTCTAAATGAAATATGTTTATAATAGCCTTAGCGGACTAGGTTAGGGTGCTTCAAGCCAAGGCATCACCGAGTAAGGATTTTGGCTTAAGCCCGATTCTAAGAAAATCATAAGCCTTAATGATTTTATAATTTTGATGATAATTCATGAACTTGAAATAAATTGCTTGAATAAAATTCAAATGTATGCTATAAAATGTGTTATTACTCAATATTTGCACTTGTCTCCATCTACTCGACTTTAGATGTCATAGATGGTAATTATCTAACTCACTGGGTTGTAAAACTCACCACCCTCCCTTCTCCTTTTCAGGCTCGAGATCACTGGTAAGCACTCGGAGTGCATATAGAGGCTTGATTGAAGCCGCGTCCTTAGCGTACAAAGGTACATAGTTGTACATAGTAGGGCCCACATGTCATTGTAAACTGATTTGTATAATTGAGTTATTTACATGTTATTATGTATAAATTTTTTCTACCTTTACGTTTAGAAAATTGGATTTCGAAATTTTTGAACAAAACAAAAGACGAAAATGCTCCTGTGTGGTTAATTACGCATTTTGACTGTTTTAATCTAAAATATAAATTTTATTCTCTGAAAAATGTTTCTCAAAAATTATTAACCACGGGAGAGATGGAAAACTGGTATGAGATGCCTTGCGAGGTCTCGATAGAGTACTCGGGGATTGAGTGCTTATCGGGACATCACGGCAGTTGTCACGAGCTCGATGGAAGATTTCGGGTCGTGACAATCTTATTGGTATCAGAGCATTTGGTTGCTCCTGGTTGTTAAAGTATGAAAAGTTTTTATTTTTAAGATATCGAAATTTAATTTTTAAAGATGTTTTTAAATATCTGCATTGACATTGCGTGGCCCGAGTCGAGTTAAGTTAGGTCGAATAGAGTGTGCGTGTCTGCACGTAGATTTTAGAAACTTATTTGTACCTTTGTGAGGTATAGTGACTAAACCGTCACTGTTGATTTTGTATAGGCCTTGTGGTACACAGAGTATCCCTTTACAATGTCTCGGAAGGACGACAGTCTTGACACCTCTTGTAGCATTAGTGAGGAATCGACTGATTCCACTACTGAAAGTCGATGGTGTCCTGAACCTGATAATTCAGAGGGATATTTGTATAGGGTTCCTATAAATTGGGTTCCATCAGATTTGAGAGCGTAGGTTAGAATAAAAGAGAGCCCTAGTGATAGCGAGATTGACGAGAGTATTGATAGTAATGATGTTAATCAAGGTATGAGAAATTTTCTTTTGAAAGGAATTGGGAAATGTGCTGAAGAAAAGAAGAAAATGAGAAATTTAAGTATAGAGGAAATTATGAAATGAAGTTTTAATATTATAAGAAGAGAATCTGGCATGAATAAATTTTATTAAAGGTAAATGATGGGATTTGAGAAGGATAAGTTCTTGATTTCTAAGAATTGAAAGTCTGAGTGTATAGAGAGATGAAATGTTCTGTGATTTTGTACGATAGGTAAATAAATTATCGAAAACATAAGACATAAAGGATAAGTGATTATGAATAACAAAAATAGTAGTGGGGTGCAATCATACCAGCACTTATGCACCGAATCCCATTAGCACTTCGAAGTTAAGCGTGCTTGAGCAAGAGTAAAAATAGGATGGGTGACCTTCTGGGAAAAGTGTCTTAAGATAGTACATGAAGTATGAGGGTTTTCGAAGATATTTATTGATGAAAACATAAATCGTAAAGTATATTTTCTTCATGAATTTTGGATTTTTTGAGAAATTACCATAGTAAAGTATTTGTTAAAGGTAAACGAAGGCTGAATCACGATTCAAATATTTAGAAATTGAGAGTGATATGAATGGATTAAAAAATGACTTTGGCATACTATAATAATATATGGTATGAAAAATTTGAATGAAAATGATTGGCGACAACACTAGATCAATTATGAGGTATACTAGAAACTTTGGAAGATAAAGTGGAGCATACACGATAATGAAATGGAAAAACATAATGTTGTAATACGATATGGTGAAGTTGTTATATATTATGAAACTTTTTAAATATTGATTTGATTTGGTTGGAAGGAAAGGATTAGTAGTAAAACAAGTAAATTAATATTTACGTGCATGAAGGTAAATGCACTATGTTGATTGAGTTGTTATGTTCCTATATAAATAGTGTTGGAATTTTGAAAGGTTTTATGAGTGAATAAGCAAGGAAAATGTATAGTAGCTTAGAGGGAACTAGCGTTGATTTCGATTAAATGATTGTGAAATTTCAAGAACGGTTGGATTTATTAAGGTTTAAAGATACAAGTGTATAAGTTAATTTAAGAATGAACATCAGGGATTATTATGATTGACGTGTGATCACGAAGTAAAAAGTTAATGAATAAATTTATTCAAAAGGTGAACTTGAATTTTGCTATGCATAGTATGAAGAGTTACAAGATTAAAGGACTAAATGTGGTGAGATGGTTAAAGGCGTTCTTTTCAGGGGAAGGAAAAGTTTCGGGTTCGAACTTCCCCGTGTCCAACTGCGGGCTACAGACTGCAGGGAAGACCGTGTTAGAGGGATGAGGACCTAGACATGACGGTACCCTGGAGAGATAGTCTTTCGAAGGGAATGTCATCTGTGGATGTGACAACTTGAGATTAAGTGACTCAGAAATGTCAAATCTAGTCTAAATGCCACATAGAGTTATATAATTAAGATTGATATACATGAGTTACTTGAAAGATCAAGTTAAAAGTCTATTAGGTTCAAAGTGCGATTTATGGCACGAATGATCAAGTCAAGGTACATATTTGAAGTATTAATGATATTGTAATGTAAAGACATATGAGAGAATGAAACCTAAGTGTAAGATTTGAAACGATAAGAAAAGGGTATGAGTATGCTAATGGTATGGGACTGTGCACGGATATGACAAAATATTGATATGAATTATGAAGGATATTCATTTGCTTAATATGAAGTTTTATTAATTAGAGTTTTAAGTGCTTCAGAAAGGCATTAAAAAAAATAAAAATGAGGAATAAATTAAAAGATTTATATGTTGCTACATATAGAGATACATGGATAAAAGAGAATTTAAGAGTTTTTGAAATGGTCATACTGAGATAAGCTATTATGTAAAGCACCAAGATCAATGCTGAGTTGATTAAAGTCCGACTGTAGGAGAACAAAAGAGATGAAGAGTTAAACTTTGTAGATGGCTAAGTAAGAGTGAATAAAGAGTTAAATAAATTATGAGATATTGATGAGAAATATCAATACTAAATAATAACATTGTGAACGAAAGATTACCAAGGCGGCATAATAAATGTGATGATGTGAAGTGATGCTATGGAAAATTACAAATTTTGTTTTAATCCAGTTGAATGAAAAGAATTGATAACAATACAAGATTGTTTAACTGATGTGTTAGATATCCTTGAAGATAAATTGAAATATGAATAGTCAAGTGCGTATTTGAATATTTTGGTGAGCCAATGTATACCTTTAAGTAAAGGATATGTTTGGAGGATAGAAAAGCAATTAAGCGATTAAATATTTCAGAAGTGATTAAATCCCTGTGAGGAGAAATTATGGATTATAAATGACGAGCCAAAGATATATGATCTTAAGAATGGCTAAGGAGCTAAATAGTGAAGCCATAAGTTAAGTGGTCATAAATAGTGAGAAACCTGGATGTAAAATAGAGATTTCCAAGACAATACTTAAGAGAAGTATTGCTATTAATGAGGAAAAAATAAGTATAGAATTAAATGGTTATAAAGAGAAAGTGGTAAGACAAAAATGATAGTTATGTTAATATTGTGAGGTACTTGAGGAGAACTCAATTTCATGTTTTGCTAATTTCAAGTACCATTGATAAATTGATTAAGAGAAAATCATGTAATGTTCATATGACAGAGTAAAGCAAAGGATGATAGAAAATAATTTTGATAATGGAAATCTTCTAACGGGTTATGAAGATTGGAAATTGAAGTTGGTTAAGGTACACAAAATTTAAACGAGTTTAAGTTTTGTGGGATAAAGTAATACCGGAATTGATGATATGGCATGAAATAAAATGAATCGTGTCAAAGCGAAAACTTAAAGTTGGTTAAGGTACACAAAATTTAAACGAGTTTAAGTTTTGTGGGATAAAGTAATACCGGAATTGATGATATTGCATGAAATAAAATGAATCGTGTCAAAGCGAAAACTTAAAGTATCAATGGAATTAGAAAATGTATGTGCATAGTAGACAATAATTGAATAAAAATGGTATGGAGTACATAAGGAGTATATTGGAATGAGATGTAAATTAGATATGAGAAGATTGACACAATTGTGGATGTAAGATATCTTTAGAAATTGTTTTGAATATATAGACTTAAGAAGCTTATTATGAAGCACTTATGATCCACAGATATTGCTTTAAAACTTTAAATATAACTTTAAGAGATATACTTAGTGATGATTGTAACAATATTATTGAGAAACCTTTTGGAAGGAAAACCATTTTATTAGGAGACTTTAGGTAAATATTACTTGTTGTAGAATCTGGCAATAAAGTAGACATCATCGATGCTACAATAGACGAGTCAACAATATGGTCAAAATGTTAGGTTTTTAGGCTCAAAATTAACATGAGATTATTAAAACTAGACTTAAATGAAGAATCAAAAAAAGAAATTGAAACATTTGCACAATGGTTATTAGATGTCGCTGATGGAAACTTAGGTTCATCAACAATAGAAGAGAATGATGATTAGTCTTATTGCATTCCATTACCAAATGACATATTAATACCTTTCATTAATGACTCAATCAAAGTATCATTTCTGCAATTTATGATGGATTTGAAAAAAACTATGTGGTTCTTGAATACCTTAGGCCAAGAGCGATGAACGCTATAGTAAGTCTAACCTTACAATAAGGTCAATTAATAAAATTCTCAAAAAATAATAAAAACCTGTATAATAGGTTAACAGGTAAACAATATATATAATTTTTAAATTTATCCATTTTAGGATAGCAACGTAGATAATTTTAAAATTTGTTTAGTTTATTTTAAAAGTTATTTAACTTTTAATTTTATTTTATTTTTTACTTTAAACTATAAGAATATTATTCATTTTAATATTAAAATTATATTTAATTAATTAATTTAATAAAAATTATTATTATCACTTATTACGTTAACTCTCACATGTTTACGTTAAGATTTTAAATTTACTTATTCCATTTTTATAAGATTTTGCGTCAATTTTTATAATTTTACGTCAAGCCTTTTCAATGGTAGCTTTTAACTATAATTATCGTTATCTTTATTATTCTTTATTTCAAATAAAAATTTGAATGTCATTACATACTTTTAGCCCGATAATATAAATATAAATATTTATTTTTCATTAAAATTAGGTTTTTTACTTAATTAACTTATTACGTTAACTCTAACACATTTATGTTAAGATTTAAAATTTAATTATTTCACCTTTATAAGTTTTTACGTCAATTATTACAGTTTTACGTCAAGATTTATCTATGTTAATTTTGAAATATAATTATTTTTATTATTATTATATTTTATTTAAAAATTAAATTTTATATATCGTTAAACACTTTTAGCCCAAGAATATAAATTTAAATATTTATTTTTCACTAAAATTATCAATTGACTTGTTACGTTAACTCTTACACATTTACATTAAGATTTAAAATTTAATTATTCCACCTTTATAAGTTTTTACGTAAAAGCTTATCTATGTCAATTTTGAACTATAATTATTTTTATCCTTATTATTCTTTATTTAAAAAATAAAATTTGTATATTGTTAAACACTTTTAGTTTGGGAATATAAGTTTAAAAATTTTTTTCACTAAAATTATTATTTTTTACTTAATTGACTTGTTACGTTAATTCTCACACATTTACATTAAGATTTAAAATTTAATTATTCTACCTTTATAAGTTTTTATATCAATTCTTACAGTTTTATATCAAGACTTTTCTATGTCAATTTTGAACTATAATTATTTTTATCCTATTATTTTTTATTTTAAAATTAAAATTTGTATATTATTAAACACTTTTATTCTGAGAATATAAATTTAAATGTTTCCTTTTCACTAAAATTATTATTTTTATTTAATTGACTTATTGTGTTAACTCTCACACATTTACGTTAAGATTTAAAATTTAGTTATTCCACCTTTATAAGTTTTTACATCAATTGTTACAGTTTTACATCATGGCTTATTTTTACCAATTTTAAAATATAATTATTTTTATCCTTATTATTCTTTATTTAAAAATTAAAATTTATATAACGTTAAACACATTTAGTCAAAGAATATAAATTTAAATATTTATTTTTAACTAAAATTATATTTTTTTTACTTAATTGACTTATCACATTAACTTTCATACGTTTACATTAAAATTTAAAATTTAGTTATTCCACCTTTATAAGTTTTTATGTCAATTCTTACAGTTTTTTGTCAAAGCTTATCTATGTCAATTTTGAACTATAATTATTTTTATCCTTATTATTTTTATTAAAAATTAAAATTTGCATATCATTAAATACTTTTATTTCTAGAATATAAATTTAAATATTTATTTTTCAATAAAATTAGATTTTGTTTACTTGATTGACTTATTATGTTAGCACTCACATATTTATGTTAAGATTTAAAATTTAATTATTTCACTTTTATAAATTTTTACATCAATTCTTATAGTTTTACGTGCAGGTTTTTCCATGTCCATTTTGAACTATAATTATTTTTATCCTTGTGATTCTTTATTTAAAAATTAAAATTTGTATATCGTTAAACACTTTTAGTTTGAAAATACAAATTTAAATATTTGTTTTTCACTAAAATTAAATTTTTTTTACTTAATTGACTTGTTATATTAATTCTCACACATTTACGTTAAGATTTAAAATTTAGTTTGTCACAACCCGGAACTCCCCATTGAGCCCAATGACAACGGCCGCGAAATCTCGATAGGTATTCACACCCCGAATACCGACCGAAACCCAGCAAGGCATTGTATCAGTTTCCGCACTTTCTCGGTAAGCGACGGTTATTAAATTTCACATTTCAAGAAATCATAAATCGTTTTCAAACCAAAACAATATAATACTATTTCTCGGCTCACAAGGGCACTTTTGTCATTTTTTTCCAAAAATCTTGAAACTGATCAAAACGTAGTAGGAGAATAGAAAACATATATTTAGTGATTAAAAATAAATTTAAGTATCTAAAAAGTTTGTTTAAAAATAAAAATTTAACTATTAGAATAAAATAAAAATATTCAATAAAATAATCTATTTTCTTATAACATAATTTTTATAAAGATATTAGTAAATAATTTTCGCAGCGTAAAAACTAAATATATTTTTACATACTTTAATATAAACGACCAAAGTATGAAATTTAAATTACAATGACACGTGAGCCCACAACTAACCGAAATGTATTGAAAACTGTGAACCTACAGTTCTTGTAGATTCAAGTCCATTGTGGTCCTTAATCGAATCTACTAACTATGGGAATCTCTAAGCCTATAAGGTGCGGAAAAAAAGAGTGAGATTATAAAATCTCAGTGAGTAAACAGATACCATCTAAACTATCTAAAGTCGAGTAAATAGAGATAAATTCAATTTCTTTCTTTGTATTACCGTTCATCTTATCTCAACTCATTTTAATTGAGTAGAGACAAATAAAATATTCTATCGAGCAAAATAGAATCATTTTACTTGATTAATTAATATAGTTTATGAATCTCTTAAAAATTTACTTGGCTCATGTCAAAATCATTCTCAGGGATACCTCGGTCGAAGTATCTGACTGAGACCGCCAAGGCTGTTCAGTGTAGTGTACACATGAACATATATTTTTTTTATATTAGAAAATCTAGCCATGCCTTGGCGTTGGCTGAGTCTCACTCGCACGCGGTGGTCCACGTGAAGTGCACTCAAATCTTTACCTTCAGAGATACCCTTCACACGGCTTTCCGGTTGAGGTAAGGTATATATATATATATCTGATCCTGTGCCCCCTCTCTTAGGCTGGTCCACAAGACCTCCACTACAGGAATTATGAATTATTTGATTTACCACCTTATTTATAAAATCTTAACTAGTATGATACTGCAATTTATCGCAATCTAGCCTCTAAAGGCTGAATACAAAGTACATATAATTTCAACACATACTAATTTAGCCATTTCATGCTTATATATTATCATAAGCCATTTAATTTAAACACAATTTATAACACAACAAATACAAAATCTCCAATTACTCTATTTTTTCAAAATCATCATTTAATTTCTAAAAATTCATAAAATTCATTTCTTTAAATCACATTTTGTTTATAAAACATAAAGATTTTCCCTTTTTAAACTCATTTTCTATAAAATCATAAAATCAAGTAAAAACCTACTTCAGATAACTAAGACGATAATAAGGTTACTCACAGTATTATAAGTAGAAATACTCCTAATTTTAGTCCGCGGGTACAGTCCTTTACCCGTATCCAATGGCTTACCACCTAGCCATAATCAATGACACAAAATTCAATAAATTGTGTCAATTTATCATAAATTATTTCAGGCTCTACATGCAATGGAAATGAGACAAAAATTGTGCGGATAGTTGTTTAATCACGGTGTTCGACCAATTTGCCTACACCTGGCCTAGTTTGCTAAAATCCTCGATTTAACTCCGATTTGACCCATTTCAATTTCTAACAATCCAATTATATCCACATTACTCAATGACAGTGATCACGGGTCAATTTATTAGTCCTAGACTGTAAATTATGATTTTACCCCTATTAGGTGAAAATTCATATTTTTTCATCAAAAATTCCCATTTAATTCCTAACTCCATAATTCATCAAATATTACCAAAATGCCCTAAAATCTCATCAATTTCCTCAATTTCCAGCAGTCAATTTCTCTCCAAAAATTCAGCTAAAAATGGTGCACTAATACCGAAATTTTTCCTATTAAATTTTTCTCTCCATAACTGATCAATTTCAAAACCATTTCATTCGAAATGGAATCATTTCATTTTCAACATATTCCTCATGAAATTCGGCTATTGAAGAACCATACGAAAAATCAATTTTTTTCTAGTTGTTTTACTTACAAACATGCTAAACTAACCTAAATCACTAACATAGTTCAAAATTCAATCATTCTAACATCTTTCTCTCTCTAAACCCATTTGACCAGCCCTTGATTCACCATGAAAACATGCATTTCAAGCATGGAAAAATAAGGGAAATTGCTTAAAAATAAAAGATCTCAAGCAAAAATGAAAAATCATACCTTTTTCTCCTAATTTCCTTGATTTTTCACACTTTTTCTTTGATTTTCTCACTGTGGGGTTTTATTTTTGGTTTCTCTCTCTCTCTTCTGGTTTGGCCGAATATTGGAGAAGAATTGTACTGATTTTTATGGCTTTTTAAAAGCTAAATAAAATAATATTATTTTATTAACACTTTTTAATATTTTATTGATTTATTTTTTTATTAGTCTTCCTTTGACTTTCTTTTTCCACCATAAATTTTCCTTCTCTTATCCATGACTTGGATGAAATTTCCAGACTTATCCAAGGTCTTGGTGGAGTAATTTTATAAAATTATACTTTTGCCCCCATAAAAGTGAAAAATTACATTTTTACCCCAAAAATTGAAAAATTACCAAAATACATATTTTTCACTCTCATACTCATATCATACTTCTATTAATCATATTTAATCCAAATTCTCTCGAAAACTTAAATTTCGTCATGGGTGGTAAAATTACGATTTTACCCATATTCTTCGAAATGTACCGAAATTACATTATTTTCACCTTTAAACCTCAAATAATACTTCAATTGATCAATCTTAATCAAATGGGGCTAAAATATTTTTTAAAAATTCTCATTTTATCCTCAGGTGATAAAATTACCATTTTACCCTTATGCTCCAAAACTACCGAAAAATTAAATTTATCACTACTAAACTTCATATTATGCTCCAAATAATCTTATTATACTTCAAATGATTAATCTTGGTCAAATGTGATCAAAATCTTTTATAGAAACCTCCATTTTGTCCTTAAATGGTAAAATGACTGTTTTGTCTCTAATCGTTTAATTTTCCCGATTGACTCCAAACCAGACCTCGAACTTCAAATCACTATTTTGGGTAATCCCTAGACTGTGAAATCCTAAATTCCACTCTTAAAATCCTTATTTGAACTTGTTCGAGGTTTAATCGACTTAATGGTATCATTAGGGGCAATATCGTCTTTTAACGATTTCTCAAAGTTCCCAAATATGCAAACATTTTATTAAGCATATAAATGACATCGTAATCATTTTATAGAGCAGGGTTTGACATAGTTGTTCTACCTTTATAAGTTTTTACGTCAATTCCTATAATTTAATATCAAGGCTTTTTTTTGTCAATTTTGAACTACAATTATTTTTATTTTTATTATTTTTATTTAAAAATAAAAATTTGTATATTTTTGAACACTTTTAATCTGAGAATATAAATTTAAATGTTTGTTTTTCACTAAAATTAGATTTTTTTTTACTTAAATAATTTGTTACGTTAACTCTCAAACATTTATGTTAAGATTTAAAATTTAGTTATTTCTCATTTATGAGTTTTTACATCAATTGTTACAGTTTTACGTCAAGACTTATCTATGTCAATTTCAAACTATAATTATTTTTATTTTTATTATTTTTTATTTAAAAATTAACATTTGTAAATCTTTAAACACTTTTAGTCCAAGAATATAAATTTAAATATTGGTTTTTAATTAAAATTATATTTTTTCCTTAATTGACTTATTACGTTAACTCTTACACATTTATGTTAAGATTTTACATTTAGTTATTCTACCTTTACAAGTGTTTATGTCAATTCTTATTGTTTTATGTTAAGAATTTTTAATCATAACTTTTAAAAACTTTATGTCTAGGCTTTTTAATGACAACTTTAAATTACATGTGTTTTTATTTTTATTATTATGCATTTTTAATTTTGATTTTTTGATTTATTATAGTTATAATCCTATTTATAATATGAAATTTCAGCCATTGAATAAAAGCAATGCAAATAAATGGTTTCTATTAATAAGGTATCAAAGAGTCCATCAAAGGAAGGATTTTTTGTTTACTGATTGAATTTCTTTACTAGTTTCTTTATGGGTTTTAAATCAATGGGTGCAATTTAATTTCATAGATCATATGGTCTTTGTTAATTGACCTTACAGTAAGGTCAAAAATGATGAACTTACTACAGAATTTGTCGGCCAAGAGCTATAGTCACACCGTATAATGAAACGGTTGACTCTATAAATACACATGCATTTGATTTGATATTAGGAAACCCAAAAACATGTTTCAGCTATGACTCAATATCCTAAGCAATAGATCAAATATCATATCATCAATTATTATACCCAACTAAATTCCTAAACTCATTAAATTCCCCGGTTTACCAGATCATGCCTTGCATTTAAAAGTAAGTGTTGTTGTTATGTTATTAAGAAATATAAACCAAAGTTTAGGACTATGTAATGGAACAAGGCTCATTATCATGCAATTAGCTCCAAATATCATTGAAGGAAAAATCATTTCTAAACTTGAAACTAATAATAAACGTTTCATACCACAGATACTTTTAACAGCAAAACATCGTAAATGGCCATTTATCTTCACAAGAAAATAATTTCCCATTAAGTTACCTTATAGTATGACTATTAACAAAAGTCAAGGACAAACACTCGACAAAATACGCATATATCTACCTAAACCTATATTCATGCATGGTCAATTATACGTTGCTCTCTTAAGAGTAACATCTTGAAATGGATTGTGAATTTTAGTGATAGATTAAAATGGCTTGGCTATCACTCATACCAAAAATATAGTTTTCCAAGAAATATTTCATAATTTGATTTAAGGTTTGTCTCAACACTTATCTACAACCAAAGATTGATTTATTTTTTTCAAATCTTTTATCACAATTTAATATACAACACCTACTCTCAATATTAACTTATATTATATGTTATCTTTTCCTTTTAAATGCTTATCACGTGTTCATCTTCCAAACTAGCTAATATTGATTATTTCTGAATGCAAGTTAGCAATGCCAGACCAATTTCTGCGCAATTTACGCCCTTTTCAACAAGTTATTTCAGTCAAGATGAGGATAGTGCGTATATGGGAGTCCATTGACCTTTCTCTACCAAACACACTAGTTAGCCTTAATTTCCTATCTACTGATGCTTAGGTACATCGATTTTATTGTTCACACATAAAATCAACTATTGAAAAATATATCAATAGCTATAATATTTATTAATTATATGTAAAGATTAACTTAAATAGTTTGTTGCCAATCTTGCTTATATCAATATTATTATGCTTATGATATACTGATTTTTAATATTAAATTCACTGCTTGATGTTGTTAAAAAAATGTCTATGTTTTTATGAAATTTAATATGCTCACTTTGCCTTTCAATAATATTGTGTACATTGAACCATTTCACTATGTATGTAATTGACATTCTTGCCACATATGTTATCATCGTACAGAAAGCTGCACTGCATTTTATGATTAGGAGTTTGGATGCATTACAATTTTGACCTCAAGTCAAAGAAGGATGCCTTTATCGAATCAGTAGATTCCAAATCAATGATAAAAAAATGTCTTTCAATCTTATTTCCTCAAATATCATGGGAATGTTTACAAAAAACACTGTCATCCACCCAATCCAAGAAGATTTGCATCCATACCTTGAATGTTACTTTACTTTTGCCTCAATTAACCAACTTAATCCTCGAATCTGCAATGATGTAGTTTTGACGAGTAACTAGCAATTATATATGGCTGACATATTTTTTAATATTTGATTCTTTTTCTACTGATAATGACCACTCTTATTCCTAAATTGATAACTCAATCCATTACTAATTTTCTTTTTTGATTATGTTCTTTCTTCCTAGATTTTATTGGAGCTCTTAAATCGATGACCACTATCGAAAAAGTCTATTTGCAGAATCGGACAAACGAAGTCAAGAAATGTGACATGTATATTGAAGACCTTAGGTATGCAAAAAAAGTAATATGTTTTTCAATCATCAAATTGCTCAAAATTAAATTACTCAAAATGACACCATGTCTTATTAATTGTTGATTTCATTCATGGAGGCAACAACTTAAAAGTTGTTCTATATGGAAACAAAGCTGAAGTAATCAATCAAGACCAACTCCTTAATGATGTGATCAGTCCAATTGTAGTGGTGGGTACAATAATTGTGAAGAAATACATGAGTATGTACATTGTATGCATTATCACATAAATTCATTCATCTTAATGAAAACTATATTAATTTCAGTTTTTTTGTGTAAACACGCTTTATCTTGCTTCCTATTCAACCACCAAAGTATATGTTGATCTTAACATACCAAAAACTGCTGCCTTCACACAAAGGTGACATTTATTCCTAAAACCTTCATCTTATAGTCAAACAAAGCATAATATAATCATAAATGAACATGCAGGTATGAAAAGGTGACATTAACATTGCTGATCCAACGAAAATACAGGTAACCAAAATATAAATCAAAATATTGAAAACTTAACGCTCAACTAGAAACAATCTAACAAATTGTGCATTTTGCAAGAAACTAAATACAAAATTAGAGCAAATAAAACTAACATTTGTTGCTCTAATGGATGATTCTATAATTCATGTAATGAATGTGAGGCAGTACTAAGATTTTGTGCTGGCAAATATTGGTGCACCAAACATAAAGAAAAAACACCAATGCCTACATAAGAAAATCTTGAACCATTTATATCTCTTATCCTAGTTGTATAATGCTTTCACATTTTCCTCAACAACTGCATCAGACAATACCTCATTCAAATGTATACTGCCCTTTATTGCATTAATAGATCACGATCAAAAAACTATATTACATTCATATCTTTAGAAAGTTGTTTGAAGCATGTTACATTTTTTTCATTTTCCTATTCCTTTAATATATATTGTTACTCCACTATTCACACATGCACTACTTAATTCTCTCTTAATATTTATTTAACCATCAACAAAGTAAACTCATTTGTAAAACAATCATAATTCTTATGTCTGATGATTTCCTTTGAAAAAAACTTTGGTCAATACACACTTCCTGTTAAAACTCACGGTGAACTACACTTTACCATAATTTCATTACTTTTTAGGTCATGCAAGGTCAATTGTCCAACATAGACTCAAATATTGTACTTCTTTTATCGAACAATTTTTTATAGCATTTAATATTCAACAAAAATCATACATCATATCTTTTTTGTTTAAGGTACTCCATACAACTTATTATGGCAGATCATACTGCACAAATGGACATGGTGGCTTTTGGTAGGCCACCGAAAAAGTTGATTGGTGCAACAATTACAAAACTTGCAGCATTTCAAGCTATAAATCGCATGACCTTCCCTGAACCTTTAAAAGCACTAATCAATCAAGAAATGATTTTTACAATAGGCTTAACCACCTGAGCAATGAAACTAGGAATTGCGAACTACAAGATGTTGGATTGTGATGAGCTACTAAACCAACAATTTTGCACTCCAAATTCTGTTGATGCTTCAGGATCAACAACACCTCCAGCAAGAATAGACCAACCACAAGAACAAATTCTATCATCACCAACCAACAACCAAGTGGTTAAAGAACTTTTCACTAACTACACACCACAAAAAGAACCCACCACGACCAAAAGAGAAGAATCAACAACCAAGAAATACATGGCTAGGTAAAACCCATATTTCATTTTGTGATTTCTGAAGATTTCATGCATTTATCATCTATTGCTATTGTGTACATTTCTATTTTGTGTCAAATTCTTGAGAATTCATTTCCCAGTTAAATCCCCTGTCTCTTTTATTTTCTACATGAAAGCGTTATCTTTTTAATTGAAGCTGAAGGATTGTCAATTGTTTTGTTCTTCTTTGAATTTAGATTTGTTTTTTTTTTTTTTGTTAAAGATTGAAAACTCTTGCTTTGGAGGAGATAAAGACAATATTCAATTTTTTTTCATTTATGTTTTCTATACATTAGTACACTTAGGGAAGATACCATTTTAGCTTACAGTGAGAAATTTAACTTTTTAAAGTTGTTTTGGTAGATTGATACCCAAAACTAAAAGTTTTGTTGAAAAAAGTTTGCTTCCTTAATTTTAATAATCAACTAACTTATAGTTTTCGCAAATAAGCCTCATGTGATGTTGTTTCTTTTGCTTATCGAAAATTCCTATACTTTTTGCTTTGTTGCTTTCAATTTTTGACAAAACAATATTGTTCACTTGCTAAAAAAAGAGTATCTAAAGAAATTTAACATATTTGATGATATGTCTCAAACCCAAACTACTAACTTAAATAGTTGAATTCTATTTATTAACTTATAGTAATACAATAAGATTCATTTCTTACTACTTCAATTCTTTACAGAACTCAACTTACATTTGTTTCTTCCCCATGCAAAGCCATTTCTAAAACAACCCAATCATGAAGGGCTAACCTTGTTGAACAATCTTTGCTCGCCTCTTGATACCAAGAAATTCTAGAATGTAATTTCTGGTTATGCCCAAAATTGTATTATTTTTCGTTAACAGGCACCAAGATGGATTGTCCGCTATAATGTCAACTTTTGTTTATATAGAAAGATTTGCAAAAACACAATATTAGATCTTGATCTTAATTTTGTTCATAAGCACTAACTCTTTATTAATTGGGCAACGTTGAATGTTATTTTTATTACTATGCACTCAATTTTGTTAAATAGGAATAAATGCTTTTCTTGATTGAGTACAAATGAATGAATACAATTATGCACGACTATAATATATTCTTCCAATTTATACTAAAAATTCTCATAAGACTAATTCTAGTATAATAAAAGTCAATTCAAATATGGGTAATTAGTTGACGTCTGGTAGCTTTAATTGAGTGGCATGTGGCACTTAATGAGAAGGAAAGGAGCTGGGTTAAAAAATGGAAGGCTTTTTTGTAGTTTTTGTATTTTACCGAGGGCTTTGTCATCTTTTCTCTTAATTTGGCTATCAAGAAACTTCTTTTTTCCTTTTGTTTTTCCCTTTTTCCTTTTTCTCTTCTTTTCTTCTGATTATTAGTTTTCTTTTATCTCTCTTTTTGCTTTTACTTTTCTCTCTCTGCAAGTTTTGATCCTGTTTTTTCTGTTAATTTGGCTATCCAGAAACTTCTCGTTTCCTTTTGATCTTGCTTTCTCTCTTAATTTGGTTGTCTAGAAACTTCATTTTTCCTTTTTTTTTTCCTCTTTCGTATTTCTCTCTTTCTTTCTTCCGATCGTTGCTTTTCTTCTCTCTTTCTTTTTGCTTTTGCTTTTCTCTCTCTGTAGCTTTCAATCTTGCTTTCTCTTTTTATTTGCTTTTTTTAAGCTATAGTATTTTGTTTTTGCACATTGTTGTTGCATAGTGTTTATTTTTCAGGTGAGTACATATTTAATTATTTTTTTCTTTGTTTGCTCCTTAGTGTTGCTTGGAGTATTTGTGCTTTTATCCTTTTTATTCATGTTTAGGTTTGCTAGACTTTGTTTAATTTTTTGTATTTATTTTGTTATTTTTTTCTCTCTTAGATATTGTCATTCACATTATTGTGCGTGTGTTTTAAGGGGTGCTTTGCATTATTCATGTTTAGGGGGCTTGCTTTGTTCATGTTTGGGTTTGTTGGAGTTTGTTTAATTTTTCATATTTATTCTTGATAAAAGTTAAATTTTTAATTGATTTGTCCTTCTCAAGTTATATTTAATTATCAAGTTATTTAATATTTAAGTGTCATTATTAAAATTAATAATTTTTTTGTTTCTCTTTCTTTTGCAGGTTTTTCAGTTGAAGTTGGTCTTTGTAGTTGTTTATTAGATATAGATTGAGTTTGTTATGATTTTTTTATTTTATTTTTATATTATTTGATTTATTAAATACTTTTTTCAATTGTGAAAAATAGTTCATTATATTATTGTTTTATCAAATTATTTCATAATATTGTTCTATTGCTTTATTTATGATGCTCACAAGTTTTTCAATGTAGCATACTTTATCTTTTTTTTTTTTGAGGAAATTGTGAGAAATAACCCTCGTCATAAGGTGATTTTAAAAATAACCACCTAAATAAAGTTATCTGTTTCTAGCCTCAAAGAAGCATAAGTAGACGAAAATACCCTTAAAAAACATTGTGGCAAATTAAGCTGTCGATTTCTGCCTCCTGCCATTGAGAAAAATTAGAAATTAATGCTCAACTATTTGAGCTCACTCATTTTTTTCTCTCAACTCTCTGAACTGTATCAACTCTGTGTTAAGCACCATCGTCATCAGCTCTCTCAACTCTCTGAACTATATGAGCTATGTCAACTCTTTATTGAGCACCATCGTCATCGTGCTGTGGTCTATCTCTCGCCATCTGGCCATATTATCCTCAAAAAATAGACCACATAGTGAAGATGACATCAAGATATCTTTTTGGGTTTATTGCTACAACACATAAATTTGTGAAACTTTTTTTGTAAATCAGAAGACGAATTAGAAACATTGCATAGATTTGTTACACACCATGCATCTACTCAGCGTGTGACCATATAAGACTGCATGCACTTGACGTGTCACCACCAGTGTCCACATGCACTTGGCATGTCACCACCATATCTGCATGCACTTGGAGTGTCACCACCAGTATCTGTATGCACTTGGCGTGTCACCATCAATGTCCATATGCACTTGGCGTGTCACCACTCTGTATGCATGCACTTGGTGTGTCACCACCAGTATCTACATGCACTTGGCGTGTCACTACTAGTATCCATATGCACTTGGAGTGTCACGACTAGTAATTAAGTAAATAATTAAGTAATTAAGTAAATTAAATAATTATTTTTTTTTCAAAATTTCAGTGGGTTTCAATTCTGTGACTTGTGATAAAACATGGTGGTCAGTGGGTGGATGGCATTTACAAGGGTGGTGAGTCACGAATGCGGGGGGTTAGGAGTGATTTGTCATTTACGAGCTTAATGAAGCTGGTTGAAGATGTCGTTGGGGTAAACTCAGAAATTGACGAGATTGAGTTACATGCCTTGATCAGTACAACCGGGGAGTTACCACGGTCAATTATCAAGGACGATGAGGGTGTTGCATTAATTCTGCTAGAACAGAGTAATGTTCCGGCTGTGTATGTCAGCATTAAGAGATGCCAAACAAATGTTATGCCACATGAAGAAGCTGAACAACATGGTAATCAACTTAATCAAAATGAGATTTACAATGCTTCACATTTACTAGAGCATTCGATTCGTAACTTGCAATTGAGGTATGCACAGGAGTTTGTGCAACCCGATATACAGACGACATTGATAGAACAGTTGGGTGCATAATTTTGATCAAGATGTGGATCAAACCAATTAGTTGATTCTGTTAAAGGAATGCAACAATTGAGTGAGACCATAAAGTGTGTAATGTCAATTTCAAATGAGAATACGACATTTGAGTACAACACTGTGATGTTGGAGGTTAACACTACGACGTTGGAGGATAATACTACATGTGATGAGGGAAATGAGGATTTGTTCGCTGTCGATGAAGATAGATTTGATGACAATTCAGATGATGGTCTTGACGAATGGGATTATGATAGTTCAGACAATGACTGGCTTTATGACAGTGGCATTTCAATTTGCAATAATGTTGAAGGCGAAACGGAAGATGTTAGAGATGAAACGGAACCTGTTGAAGGTTTTGATATAGGAAATGTTCAATGTGATGACCCCATATACAATAACCCCATTGCTGGTGAGGACGAGATTCGTTTCGTTCATACATTGCTCGATGATAGTTATCAGGAAAGGGAAAAGGCAGGGATATCTTGTTCGTGGCGAATTGCAGGTGAAGAAAAGTTCTCCTTCCAAACAATTACCATTGAGGAGTCGACATGTGCTGATGATCACTTATACAAAAGAAGATTGTTTTCCTCGAAGGCGGAGTTGAAACGAGCTCTGAACACGTTGGCTCTCAAAGAGCAGTTTGGGATAAGAGTAAAAAAGTCATGTAAATGTCATTACAAGGCTGGTTGCAAGGACAAGGCATGCAAGTTCAATGTGCGTTCAAAGAAGTTACCTGACAGAGGAGAGTATTGGCAAGTTCGGACATTCCACAAAATACACACATGTACTGTTGATGGTTTGCAAGGGCGATTTCCAACTACGAGTGCGAAGATAATTGGTGAACTTATGGCACCCAAGCTTCAGGCTAATGGAGTAGCATTGAGACCTAAGGACAAAATTGGTGAGATGAAGGTTTAGTAGGGATTGGAATGCTTGTATGGTAAGGCTTGGCAAGCAAAGAAGTATGTAGAGAGGCTTGTTTTCGGTCCCCTGAAAGAGTTATTTCAACTACTACCCTCGTATTTTTATATGTTAGAACAAGAAAATCCTGGCACAGTCACTGCAATGCTACTGATGAGGTTGAAAGATTCAAATATTGTTTTTGGTCATACGAGGCTTGTATTTGGGGGTTTAGGGATGTAATGCGTCCTACGGTTGCAATTGATGCGACGCATCTGAAAAGCAAGTTCAAGGTTGTTCTGTTTGTCGTTGTATGTAAAGACGCGAACGAGTGTGTATGTCCAGTTGCATTTGGCATCGACCACGTTAAGGATGAAGACTCGTGGACATGGTTTCTCAACAAGCTACATGATGCAGTTGGTTGTCTTGAAAACACTATGTTCATTTCTGATCAGTATCTTGGCATTAAGAAAGCAATCCAAAATGCATACCCAGAAGAGCACCATGGCTTATGTGGTTACCATTTGAAGAAAAACTTTAAAAACAAGTTCAAACGCGATGACGTTTTTATGATTTTCACCTTTGCTCGAGATTGCTATAAGGTTTTCGATTTCAACAGACATATGAACCAGCTCTAGCAAATTCATACAGGAGCCCATGCTGATCTTTTGAGAATAGGCCCTGAGAGATGGGCACGTGCATGTTCACCTGCAAGGTGATACCAAATGATGACCTCGAACATTGCAAAATGTGTTAACTCTTGCTTGAAGCATGCAAGACAAATGCTAATCACTGTTTTGATCGAGTTCATACGAGACATGTTCCAGTGTTGGTTCCATGACCGATACGAGGAGGCCGTCAAGGTGACCATGCCCCTTAGCCCTTGGGTTGCTAGGCAATTGGGCAAACGCTTCAATGATGCACATCTCTTTGTAGTGAAGCCTATCAATTGAGTGGAGTTTGAAGTTAAAGATGAAAAGATGAATGGACTTGTTAACCTGTCCACGAAGACGTGTTCATGCTGTGAGTTCCAAACAGATTTACTGCCATGCAGCCATGCCATTGCAGCAATAAGGTCAGAATATCTTTTCTTTATTTCTTATTTGATCCTTAATTGACATAGCATTTACATTCTGCTATAAGATTGGGTTCATTGTATCTTCTAGTAAATGCAAATGTGAAGCCATTGAATTTTGCACTAACTACTACAAGACAACTATTTTGGTGGAGGGTTATGTGGGGTCCATTCGCCTAGTAGGGGATCCTACTGAGTGGGACATCCCCCCTCATGTGAAACAAATTATTGTCTTACCACCACCTTGGTGAGGCCAAGCAAGAAGACCTAGGAGGAGAAGGATTCCATCGGCTGGTGAAGGCAGTCAAGCATGAAAATATTCACAATCCAAGAGGTACGAGCATAACAGACAGAATTGCCCATCTCCATTTGCAAATCCATCAACAAATCCGGCACCATCTCCAAGTCAATCAGCGCCCCCACGAGTGCACCAACCGAAAGCATGTTCAAGTTATAGAGAAACTGGTCACACACGCAACAATTGTCCAATCCGAATGACAGTGTCTGAAAATGTTGGGTGTGTTATGGATGAAGACAGATTGTCGACCTAAGTAAATGTGTAACCCATGTGCAATACCTTTCTCACAATTGCCACTTGTAGTATCTTACATTCACTCATATTTGGCTTATGTTTGTTAGTTTCCTGTTGTAGATGAGTTTTCTTTATTAATTTTGTTAAGATTTCATCTAACTTTAGTAGCTTTCTAAATCCTAATAGTCAATTTCTTTTTGTCAATTTTTAATAACAACGTTTAATTTAATAATTAAGTTTATTAATACCTCCATATAAATCTTTAACTAAATCACTTAACAAAACTAAAAAAAATTAAAGAAATAATATTGTAGCAAGGAGTTTACTATATAGGATATAAGCGTAGGAAGAGATAAATTTCGACCAATTAAAAACATATCACATGAGGTTTTTGATTAAAACGCATGATTTGATCAGACAAATTTAATAAAATTTATGGATCATCCATTCAAATTTCATCTCTGAATCATCATAATTATTTTTAATTAAATTTTTACATTTAACAATAAAATCAAATTATTATCACCAAATATGTTTGAAAACTCCTTAAATCATCCAACTAAAATTCATATATGAATCATTGCATTTATTACTATTAAATTGAATATAGTGTTTTATTTTTAAACCAAAATTGAAATATAATGGACAAAATATATTATGCTAAGCTAATAAAAGAAATGCCAAGTGGCAGTTCTGATCATGGAATCATCTGGTGTGGGGGTTGAGATTAGGCTGTAATTGTACATGTCAATGACATGCCTGGTGAGACGCTGAGTGTATGCAGACACTGTCGTGACACACCAGGTGCATGCGAATTCTGGTGCTGACACGTTAAATGGTTTAATTACTGGTGGTGACATGCCAAGTGCATGGGGACATTGTCGTGACACGTCAGGTGCATGCGAAGTCTAGTGCTGACATGCCAAATGGTTTAATTACTGGTGGTGACATGCCAAGTGCATGCGGACACTATTGTTACACGCCAGGTGCATGCGGACACTATTGTGACACGCCAGGTGCATGCGGATTCTGATGTTGACACGCCAAATGGTTTAATTACTGGTAGTAACACGCCAAGTGTATGGGGACACTGCCGTGACATGCCAGGTGCATGCGAATTCTGGTGCTGACACCCTAAATGGTTTAATTACTGATGGTGACACGTTTAGTGCTTCTAGTTCACTGTCGTGACACGCCAGGTGCATGCTGATTCTGGTGCTAACACACCAAATGGTTTAATTACTAGTGGTGACACGCCTAGTGCATGCGGACACTGTCGTGACACGTCAAGTGCATGGTGTTGACACGCCAAGTTGTTTAATTCGTGACACGCTACGCGGATACTATCGTTACACGCCGAGTGCATCTTGTCGATGGTGTCACACTGTGACTGATTCTAGCTCGATGGCGTGACACGCAGCGCCCCAACTGTCGCAACACGCAGACTGCTTCCAGTCGTGGCACGCTGACAACATCCACTTTGGCGGGTGACACGCGACTGCCCAACTCTGGTCACTCGCCGATTGCACATTACCAATGGCGTGACATGCCAAGTGCTTCCAATTTGATGGCGTGACACGCCAAGTGCTTCCAATTTGATGGCGTGACACGTTAACTTCTTGGATTTATGTATAAAAACAAAAGAAAATTGTCTATAAAAAAATGCGATCCAAAAAATAATAAGATACAAAATCAGGTAACAAAAAAAATGTATTTCTATATAAAATTAATTGTCTATACAAAAAAGTGTATTCTGTATAAAAATAATGAAGTGAGTATACAAAAAATAATGAAATGAGTATACAAATAATGTATTTCTATTGTGTATACAAAAAATTGTCTCTAAATTTAATTCTGTATAGGCAAAAAATTTTGTACAAAGAATGGCCGATATGTTCATGGTTCGCTTGCACAACTGTTGGAAAAAATTTCTTACGCGTATTGGAGACGCAATTTTGCAATCATATTCTTCTTAACTCTTATCGAGTCCGATTGCAAAATTGCGTCAATGTAGCTTACCATGAACATGCCGCAGCTGACACTATCATTCTGCCGATGCATTCTAGGTTTGGGCAAAACAATTTCCATTGGCATCGGCTTCAAATCCCGTGTCTTCCTCCGTATTGTGCTGAAACAACTGGATTGGTGGCAGATGATTGGAAAAATTGTCAAAAGTGGCTTCAGCTGCTCCGCACGAACTCCGTTATCCTTAGCTACCAAAGTTACTGCGGAGTCCACCATCTTGATCGTTCATCTCACCAAGTTGATCTTTGCCACCACCCAATGCCCACCCGCATTGCAAGGAATGAGGATGAAATTGACCTCTTCCCATTTCTTCCCGTATGTCGGCCTTTCACCCTCGACATACCCCTGCAAGTTATCCAAAATTTGCATGCTCGACCAAGCATCTTCCGTTTAATATGCCAAGTGTAGCATATGGATGGTGTCTTGTAAAAAGAAAATTTGCATTAGTTTACACTTAATGCACTGAAAAACTTAGAAAGAATTAAAAATTTTTGAAATAAACTTACAAAGAATATTGTGTCAACCACGTATGCACGGGCAGTGTACAGTTTTGATTTCGGCCCTGTCGACCGCTTTCACGGAATGTTGAGGCATGCGTCAATATGTTCACTTGTCATTTCTTCTTGGGGATCCTCTAATGATGTGAAGAATTCAGCACCTTGATCTCCTAAGATTCCGACGTTACGCTCGCATATGTAATAAAATGAATTTGATAAGCGATGGTGGATGAATGTTTCATTAAAAAATAACAATGAATTGATATTTACAAGCTTACCTCGCAAACTGGTCTTTCTTGAAGGCTTCGTAGGCTTCTATCATGGTGTCCTTCACCTCCTAACGGCTCACTGAGGGGTCCACGTACGGGCTTGCAAGGTATTTGCTCATAATTCTCACCAGTGCTTGCTCAGTAGGGTCGGCAATTACTATTGCAAGATGATGCTAATCGGAGGACAGTGGTGACGACTGGCGTGACCCGGTGGCTTCGGGAGTGCTATAAGGAAGCTAGATCGATCCTACTGCTGGAAGTGCAACGATCCCATCGGACTGAGGAAGATGTTTTACGGTTGACACGACTAACTGAAAGTCTACCTCCCATCTGGCGAAAGTATCCACAATCAGATCGACCTCACCAACCTCGTTTCCTTCAACATCATCTGATTGAAGGCTGACACCATGCTCATCAGGCTGCCCATCCTCAAGATCATCATGATCCGCACCAGCATTGTCGGATGAAGGACAGGCCTGCAAAACGAGACGAATGTGAAAATTCGTTAACGAATAGAAAACCACAAAGCATAAATTTCATTAAAAAAATTGAGGTACACTTGATAAACTTAAGGACTTAAAATAGCAAAATACAAGAGTAGAAAGATTAACGTACTTGTGATTTCAGCCCATCTAGAACCCGTGCAATGATACGATCCTTTAGCATTTCCAGGGCAACAGTCAATGACTAAATTGATGCCTTCAGCTCCAACATGTCTTTCTGATGCTTGCGCATGATCCGTTGAAGTTGACGTTTTGTGACTATGTCGTCATTGACTCTTGCCAACTGGGTCAATTGCAATAACATATATATTAGTGGTGTTATTCAATAATCATATATGAAACGTGTAAACAATCAAGATAACAACTTTAATATCCTTACCGGTGGCTCATTGGCAGTATGCGGTTGAGCCGAAGCCAGATCCATCGGTGGTTGAGGACCGGACATCGCCTCCGTGAACTGCAAGGACATAAGTTACTTTGTTACTAGATAAACATATGTGAAAACTTTGAATATAAATCGTTAAAACCAAACTTACTGATGGCTCATTACGACTGTGCGTCTGAGGAGAACCGGTGGGTGGTTGTAGAGCTGTCGTCTCTTGGTCCAACTGTAAAAGTAGAAATGTTAGTCAATAATCACATATCAAATGGATGAAAAAGAATATGTTAGAACCATAATTACCGGCTGTTCACTACCTGGACCATAGTCGTCCCCTTGTTCCATCAACTCAAGGGCCGACGGCTCATCAACAACAGAAGAGGCAGTGCGCATCCGTTTAGTGGCAGCGATGGATCTTTTCTCTTTCAAGCTTCTCCTCTTCTCCTTGGCAGTGACACCAATCTGCTTCGTTCGATCCTCCATGTGCTCTATTGGCACATACTGGTGGCCCTCCGATAACGGCACATCGAGGTCCACCAAATACTCTCGATTGGCCTCCTCCAAGGTGGGCTCTAATGTCTCCAATGCCCACAACTGTAAATAAAAAAAATATATGTTCTAATTAAATTTGAGATAAAATTATTATACAAATATGAAGCGTCAATTTGTAGCTGTTCACTCACTTGCTCAGATGACTCCAACTTTTCCATTGCCTTGTGCAAGTCTTTTGGCTTCTGATTGCATTGTCATTTGCACATTCGTGGGTAGATGTTTTCCTTTTAAGCATATAGGACTACTATTTTCCGCAACACCAGAATTGCCTCCAATGCCCAGAACTGCAAGTCAATTGTAAACTTTATCAAACGTAAATTATAAAACAGTGCAACAATAAATTATTTTGTCAAAACAAAACTTAAGCCGTGAATGTGACCATACCTGTATCACCCATACGAAGCCGTAAATGTGGTACTGTAACCGACTTTCCTTTGCTGCGTTTCAGGTAGGCACCTTGAACCCTTTTAATAGGTAGTCCAAGGTGAACCTCCAAACGTAGTGGCCCCACGAAAATCCGTTCCAAGCATCAAGGTCCTCCACAAATGACAACAACCAAGGCGTCACCCATCTATGGTAGTCCTGCCCAAATATGATGTTATTCGCGATCAAGACGAGTGCCATCTTGGTAGCGTCTCCTTTTCGCTGGAAGTTACCTCCGTGAAATGTATCAAGTAAAGCTTGCAGCTTAATGCTCTCCTGGTCATCCCAGTACCTCACATGAATTCCTTCCGTAACCACCTCGTACGGGCGTGCGTGTGAAGACATCAGACATTGGACCAAACTTCAGCCCGGTTATAAGGTAGAATTCCTGCTTTGATATCCGCTACTTGCTCTTGCTGATAGCAAACCATAGCTCCTCCTCCATTGCCTCCCTCTCACTAATTCGATTAATCATTATGTTGTGAAGGAGACTAGTGCTAAAGTAGCCTTGCGGATAGATGTCAAGGAGCATTCTGAAATAGGTACGCTTCACTGCATCATACTCTCTCTTCTCTTGGAGAGCCTTGTTGATGTAATGGAGCTGGGACCACTTATAGTGGGTGTTTATTGCGATGTTGAATGCCCACTTCTCCCTCGATACAATGAGGAAACTATTAAGATCCTCATATTATCTACGCTGCATATGCATAACATGGCACACGTGCAGAAGTCATTAACCAATAATGTGCAAAAAGGTATACTAAATAAATAAATAAATGTTGTCACACGTCATGCATATAAAGTAAAATGTTATCACACGCCATGCATATAAGGTAAAATGTTGTCACATGCCATACATATCAAGTGAAATGTTGTCACACGCCATGCATATCAAACACCCAATGTTGTCAGATGCTAAACCCCAAAGACCAGTAAACCCAACACCACTTAACACCAAAAACCATCATACCGGGAAGAAAATAGTTTAAACTTAACATTTGCAAAAACATGAACATATCTATCAAACAAACCTAGCAAAAAAAATTCAAAATTACCGAAATCAAGGAAGTTTTTTTTTTTTTGGTTTTTTTTCCAAGCTTACTTGCCTCTTCACTAATAACCGACATTCTTCTTCTTCCTATTGTAGTGGTGTCGATGACCTTTTAAACAACGAAGTCGAACTTTCTTCTACCTTTTGCAATGAGAAATGAATCGAACTTCCAAGTATACACCCATGTCTCCCAAGCTATGCATCTCTCTAATCAAAAATCTCCTGTCTATAGAGACATGTGCTAAGCTCCCCATCGATTTTCGACTCAAGGCATCAGCCACTACATTGGCCTTACCGGGATGGTAAATAATAGTATAATAATAATCTTTTAACAACTCCATCCACCTACGTTGCTGCAAGTTAAGATCCCTCTGTTGAAATATATATTTCAAACTTTTGTGGTCTGTATATATTTCGTAAGTCTCACCATACAAGTAATGTCTCCATATTTTTAAGGCAAACACGATTGCTGCCATCTCCAAATTGTGTGCAGGGTAATTCTGCTCATGCCTTTTAAGTTATCTTGATGCATATGCGATCACCTTCCCGTGTTGCATTAACACACATCCTAAACCAACCAATGATGCATTACAGAATACTGTATAACCCCATGTGCCTTGTGGTAGACTTAATACTAGAGCTGTGGTGAGACATGTCTTAAGTTTTTCAAAGCTATCCTCACAAGTATTTGACCACTCAAATTTTGTGTCTTTACATGTCAGCTTGGTCAGAGGGGCGGCTATTCTTGAGAAATCCTTGACGAAGCGACGATAGTAGCCTGCCAAATCTAAAAAGCTTTTAATCTCCGTAACTAATATTGGCCTTGGCCACTTTTCCACTACCTTGACTTTCTTCGGATCAACTTGTACCCCATCCTTAGATACCACATGTCTCAAGAATGCAACACTTTCAAGCCAGAACTCACATTTGGAGAACTTGGCATATAATCGATGTTCTCTCAAAATTTGGAGCACTATCTCAAGATGCTGCTTGTGCTCTTCTCGACTCTTCGAATAGATCAAGATATCATCAATGAATACCACTACAAACTTGTCCAAATAGGGCTTGAACACTCTGTTCATCAAATCTATAAAGGCCGTAGGGGCATTAGTAAGCCCAAACGACATCACCAAGGACCCATAGTGCCCATATCTTGTTCGAAATGCAGTCTTAGGTATGTCTTCCTTTCGGATTCTCAATTGATGATATTCAGATCGCATATCTATCTTAGAGAAACATTGTGCCCCTTGTAACTGATCAAACAGATCATCTATTCTTGGGATGGGGTACTTATTCTTCACCGTTACCTTATTAAGTTATCGGTAGTCAATGCATAGTCTAAATGGCCCATCTTTCTTTTTTACAAATAGCACCGGTGCTCCCCATGGTGAGACATTAGGACGAATGAAACCTTTATTTAGCAGATCCTCAAACTGATTTTTAAGCTTCTTAAGCTCTACCGGTGCCATCCTATACGAGGGTATGGATATGGGTCTAGTATCAAAAATTAAATCTATACAAAATTCAATCTCTCATTCTGGAGGTAAACCCGGTAGTTCCTCGGGAAATACATCCACAAACTCGTTCACTACCGACACTTGGCCTATATCTTTAACCTTTGTTTGGGTATCCCTCACAACAGCCAAGTAACCTTGACAACCTTGTTTTATCAGCCTTTTGGCAAACATGGCTGATATCAAATTAGTTGGAGCATTGTTTTTATCCACCAGAATGCTAAATGATGGCTCATCCAAGAAATCAAATCTCACTAACTTATGATAACAATCTACACTAGCATGACAAGGCGACAGCCAGTCTATTCCTAATATCACGTCAAAATTCAGGGTGTCTAACACCACTAAATTCACTAAGGTGTTCTTATCCTTAAGTCGAACTACGCAAGACTTATATTCCCATTCAGCCACAAATGTCTCCTTTAAAGGAATAGACACCACTAGTTGTTCTTCTCTCCTAACACAATCTTTACCCAATCGAAGTGCAAAGCATGGAAAGATAAAAGAATAGGTAGATCCAGGGTCAAACAATACTCTAGCATTCATATTACAAATGGAAAGAGTACCTAAAACTACTGCATTGGACGTCTGAGCCTCATGGGGAGTTAAAGCATATACCCTCGTCTGGCCTCTCCTTGCAGAACTTTGACGCCCAGACCCAGATTGTCTATCTCGAGAGAAAGCACCAGCACCTCTATCTCTCATCCCGCTAACCTTCTGGCCAGTTGAGACAGTTACTGAAAAAACAGTCAAAGCTGGCTAAGTAGAACCGCGAACAGAAACTTGTAGTTGTTGAGCCATCAGGCAGTTCCTCCAAATATGTCCCAGCTAGCCACAATTAAAACAAGTTCTTATAGGAATATAGCATTGTCCTCTGTGTTATCTTCCACAATTATCACAGAAAGGACTAGCTTGACTACTTTACCTAGAATCTTGTTGCTGCCTCCTTCCACTAAAACTTTTTGCCCTAACCCAATGTTGGCACTCGCCACATCACTCTCCTGTTAGGATAACCTTGATCTCATCTGTGGGCCTTGATGGTTAAAAGATGAAATTCCACTACCGAAATCTCTACGACCTTGATAACCCTCTGTCTTGGCCCTTTTTGCTCTATCTCTTGCGACCCTACTCTCACTGGTCCTCATCTCAATTTGTTGAGCACAATCCACTGTCGCAGAGTAAGTATTGAAATCTCGAGAAGCCACAGCCTTAAATAATGGTTCCACCAGTCCATCCACAAACCTTTGGACTTTTATCTCCTCTGTAAAAACTAAATAAGGCACATATCGAGACAACTGCGTGAATTTCATATCATACTCCGACACTGTCATACTTGGAGTCTACACCAACGCCTCAAACTCTCTAACTCTAGCATTTCATACACTATGTAATAAAAATCTTTCTAAGAAAGCTGTACTAAATTCATTCCAAGTCAATAGAGCAGCATTTGCCAGCCTACCCTTTCGTAAAGAGTCATACCATTCCTGTGCTACACCCTTTAATTGAAAAGCTGCTAGCTTTACTGATCCAATGCTCGAACACCCCATGGCATTACAAATCTTTTCCATCTTATCCAAGAAAACCTGGGGTTTCTCCGATGCATCCGACCTCGTAAATGATAGAGGCTTAAGCTTCAGAAAGTCAGTAAGTGAAACCTCTACCTGTCCTCTTTCACTCTCTAGAGGTTGGCGGTTGGTCTGGCCTTGTGAACTAGGGGACGTTTGTGCTACATGTCTCCCCTCTACTACTTTCTGTATATCATCCATACAGGCTACCATCATCTCTACAACCCAATTAACTGTCTGTAGACCTGCCACCAAATCCTCAACAGTGCCTCCAATTGGTGGTCTATCTACCTCACCTAAAGGCTGTCCCTCATCTCTCATACTCACAAGTATATCCGCCCTCACCGGCCTAGTGGCCCTGCCACGTCTACCTTGTCCCCTAAGAGTGGATACCCATGGCCTATCAGTCATCTCAATGGGGACATCTTGCTCCCCCATCCATCTTAAGGTGGGCCATGTCTTAGGTAGCATTCTTACCTAGACAAGAGCAGACACCTATTATTAAACACATTTTGTAACCACGGTTAAGGAAATAAGGTGGTTTCTAAGATAGGAAATTTATGTAGTTCCTTGGTTATGAGATGTGTCGCAGTTCACAATTCATAATAAAAAATCCCACATAAATACCCGACTCTCCACTAGACCAAACAAAAACATCCTAGGACTTAAACAACCTAGGGCTTTGATACCAACTTTGTCACAGTCCAATTTTCAGGCCATGACCGACACATGAGCCCAATGATCATAGCTCACCAAGCCCAAGCAAGCCTATCTCCTTTTTAATTTACTTATCGTTTGTCAACTAATGTGTCCACACGCATTTTCAATAGGTGTGAAAATAGCCAACTCAAGATGGCAATATCGATTAAATATACATATACATTTCAAAACATGTAATTTAGTAATTGACATTACATGAACATATTCACAACAAAAGGACCTGTGACTTCCAGTGGAGGACTACAGAAAAAGGTAGCTATTGAATGCCAAGCACTTACCTAGAAGACGAACTATGGGGACTCTTCAACTAGGATCCAATAGTCTCCTGATCTGAAAACATAAATTTTTTTTTTAAAACTGTGAGTACAAAACTCAGTGAGCGAAAATTAGAAGGGAACAAGCAATAATAGCCAGGAAATTTGATAACCATGATGCACTGATTGGAAATGAGACAATTTTTATCTAGTTCACATTTAAAACCCATTTTTCCTCAATTCAAGGCAATTTGCAATGAGGTAGAGAGTTCTTGAATTCACATATATATATAAACATATATAGTCACGTGCAATTTCATCCACCACACCATTTCATTCACTCTGGTGCACTCACTACTCGTACATCATTACCGGCATTGCACTGCCCACTCCGCACATGCACGGTCATAATTATCACAACATCGTCATTCAACCGACATGTGCACTGCCCACTCCGCACACGCACGGTTACATCAATTTCGTAGAAATATTTTAACGATACATATCAGCATCATATAGAGGTACATAGATTTATCACAATCATGTTCCATATCACAAAAATATTTCACCAAAATGCTTGTTCCCATGGTACTCGTTCTTTTTAAAGAAAGTTGAATAAAATCATTTAAACGTTTTGCTCAAATACGTTCACATTCCCAACACAATTTTGAGATGCAAATTCACTCACAGTATTAAGAGTTTGAAATGCTCCTATTCTCGACCCTCTGGCACAATGCCCTTGCCCTTGTTTGAGGGTTCACCACCTATTCATAATACACGACACATAATTCAATATAATTTGAATTGTATACCTAAATAACACAGTATTGTCCTAATTCGATTTATCACTTGGTAAATCGGCCAACACATCCAATTAACTCCAAATAATTTCCATTTCTCATTTAATTCTTCAATTCATCAAATACTAATCAAAAAACATGAAATATTACAATTTCAGCATCACATTGTCTTTGGGAAAAATTCAGCCATGGTAGTGCATCAACCATGAAATTTTCCATACTTGACTCTCACACCATAAATCATTAATTTTTAACCAATTCACTTAAAATAAAATCAAATTCAACATCAATATCCCACATAGAGAATTCGACCTATGAAGGCATTCCAAGAGCATGAAATTTTCTCACTTGATTTTCATGCTACACATCACTAATCAACTAAAAACACTAATCTAACAAGAAATCTAACTAAATTCAAGCACAAAAACCCTCCCCCCATGTTCGGCCAGCCATGGTTCCTTCATGCAAACCTTGATTTCAGCCATGGAAATGAGAAAATAAAGCATGGGTAATGTACATCACAAACTAAATCAAGAAAATTTACCCTTTTCTAGCTTGATTGCTTGAAATCCAACAATTTCCCTTTTGAATTTCTCCTCCTAGGGTTTGTTTTCTTCCTTTTCTTCCTTTCCTCTTGTTTGGCCGAATATTGGGAGTGAAATGGGGGAAATATGGGCTGATTTTCAAGTTAAATATTAAAGAAGTTAAAGCTTGACACTTGTCACACTACCATTGGTCTATTTTTTTAATACTTATCCATTCAACTTTATTTCACCACCACATAAAATGCCATAATTATCCATACCAATAATGAATGAAATTCATAAAATTTGACAAGTGTTGAGTGATAAAAATTCTTATTTTACCCCTAGGGTGGCAAAATGACTATTTTACCCTTATGCTTTGAAAAATACCGAAATTACAATTTTTCACTTCTCAACCTCAAATTACACTCCAAATGATCAATCTTAGTCAAAAATTTCATCCTACATTCAAATTTTACCCTCGGGTGGCAAAATGATCATTTTGCCCCTAGATCATGAAAATTTCAATTTGACTCTAAATCAGTCATCGAACCCCGAATCATCATTTTAAGTCATTCTAGGGGTTTTTAAATTCTCAAATTCATCTTAGAATTTCTATTTGAACTAGTTCGAGGCTTAATTCAACTTAATTGTACCACTTGGTACAATACTGACCTTTGACAATTTTTCTGAGGTGTTTCAAGTATGCAAGCATTCTATCTACGGGTCTATAAAGGTCAAGGCCTCAAAATGGCATGTCAACAACTCTGCACCCTGCCCTACCGTGTCAATGCTTCCTTCCATGGTGTGTCACCAACTCTGCACCCTGTCGTGGCACCGCTTCTCTCCATGGCATGTCACCAACTTTGGACCATGGCGTGTCATCGCTTCCCTCCATGGCGTGTCACCAACTTTGCACCCTGCCATGTCACCGCTTCCCTCCATGGTGTGTCACCGACTCTGCATCCTGCAGTCTCACATTTTCCCTTTCACAAACTCTAAACCTAATGACCTGTCCCGACTGCTGTAGCACGACCATTTCATTCTTTGTATTCACGTCTTTCTCCTTTCGATTCACTTTTCTAAGCGGGATTTCTGGTTTCACATCGTTCTCCAAGCTTTTGATTCATCACGACCGCCTCCATTGTTGGTTTATCTGAATGCCATGTCCAAACAATCAGAAAAACCATCTCATGCAACATTATTTTCTTTTGTACAAGCTTCTCCAATAAAAAAAAAAAGATGTTTTGTGCACAAAGTAAATGTTCGTAAAATTCTTTGCATAATTTTTTGCAATCCTCGAATTTGAGAGCCCATCAACAAAGATGTCTCATTAAGAGCATTTTTGTCCGAAAATGTACTTTTATGGTTAAAAACAGTTAAAATTATCTGGAAGGTTATTTTCAAACACACTTTATTTTTAATGGCTAAAAAAAAACCTTTTTTTTTTCATAATTGATAGCATATTATATCATTTACCATACACATTGAATATTACACTCTTCTTAATCATCAACATATACTTTTAATGTTAACCTAATCATCAATATATACTTTTAATGTTAATAATTTAGTTAATTGTGTTGTTCTAATAGCATCAACTTCATAATTAAAGTTACTAAGTTAAAAATTTATTTAATTATATTCTTTTAATAACATCAAACAAATAATTAATTTTTTATTCAAAATAATAATAAACTTTCATATAATATTTTGAATAATATCCACTAAATAACGATGTTTGAGCATGGAGCGAGAAGCACTTTAGTAATCTATAATTTATGACTTCATATAAAAACTGTACGAGGTAGGTCTTCGATTGACACATGTTCGGGATGTAGTCAGCATTTCTATAGTCCTAAGGGGTTTAGATGGTTTTTTATTTTGGTTATGAGGACTGTAAGGGCGTAGTGAGGAGCATTTTTGGTTTTCCACTAAATATTAGGGGTATATGTGTCTTTTTAGTCGTTTGGGAATTTTAGTGGAGGGAGTTGTTTGGTATTTGAGTGAATGGTGAGGGCATTTTTGTCTTCTGATTTTTTGTTTATATTTTCATTAAGAGGAAATTGTGAGAATTAGCCCTCCTTATAAAGTGATTTCAAAAGTAACCACCCAAATAAAGTTATCTGTTTCTACCCAAAAAGAAGCATGAGTAGATGAAAATGCCTTTAAAAAACATTGTGGCAAATTAAGCTACTGATATCTGCCACCCACCATTTTTCAAAAATTAGAAATTAATGCTCAGTTGTTTGTGCTCGCTCATCTTTCTCTCTCAACTCTCTGAACTGTATCAACTCTGTGTTCAGCACCATCGTCATCAGCTCTCTAAACTGTGTGAGCTCTGTCAACTCTCTATTGAGCACCATCGTCTTCGTGCCGTGGTCTATCTCTCGCCATTTGGCAATATTGTCCTCAAAAAATAAACCTCATAGCAGAGATGACATCAAGGTGTGTTTTTGGGTTTATTGCTACAACACATAAATTTGTGAAACTTTTTTTGTAAATTAGAAGATGGATTAGAAACATTGCACAGAGTTGTTACACGCCATGCATCTATTCAACGTGTGACCATATAAGATTGCCTGCACTTGGCTTGTAACCAGCATGTCTGCATGCACTTGTCATGTCACCAGCATGTCTATGTGCACTTGGTGTGTCACAAGCATATCTGCATGCATTTGTTGTGTCACCAGCATGGATGCATGCACTTATCGTGTCACCAGCATGCATGCATGCACTTGTCCTGTCACCAGCATGTCTGCTTGCACTTGGCGTGTCACCAGCATGCATGCATGCACTTGGCCTATCACCACCATGTAATTAAATAAATAATTAAATAATTAAGTAAATTAAATAATTATTTTTGTTTTCAAAATTTCAGTGGGGTTCTAATTCTATGACTCGTGCTAAGACACGATGGTCAGTGGGTGGATGGCATGTACAAGGGTGGTGAGTCACGAATGCGGGGGGTTAGGAGTGATTTGTCGTTAGCGGGCTTGATGAAGCTGGTTGAAGATGTTGTTGGGGTAAACTCAGAAATTGATGATATTGAGTTGCATGCATTGATTAGTACACCCGGGGAGCTATCACAACCAATTATCAAGGATGATGAGGATGTTGCATTAATTTTGCTAGAACAGAGGAATATTCCGACTGTGTATGTCAGCATTAAGAGACCCGAAACAAATGTTATGTCACATGAAATGGTTGAAAAACATGGTAATCAGCTCAATCAGAATAAGATTTACAATGCTTCACATATGCCAGAGTATTCGGTCCTAACCCGCAATTGAGGTATCCTCGAGAGTTTGTATAGCCCGGTAACCAGAGAACATTGATAGAAGAGTTGGGTGCACAATTTCGATCGGGATGTGCACCAAACCAATTAGGGTCTTCTGCTAAAGGAATGCAACGATCGAGTGAAATGGTAGTGTGTAATTCCAATTTCAAATGAGAATACGACAGGTGAGTACAACACTATGACGTTGAATGTTAACACTGTGATGCTGGAGGATAATGCTGCATGTTCTGAGGGAAATGAGGATTTGTTTGCTAGCAGTGAAGATAGATTTGATGACAGTTCGAATGATGGGCTTGACGAATGGGATCATGACAGTTCAGACAATGACTGCCTTTATGACAGTGACATTTCAATTTACAATAATGTTGAAGGCGAAACGGAACCTGTTGAAGGTTTTGATGTAGGAAATGTTCAGTGTGATGATCCCATATACAATAACCCCATCGCTGGTGAGGACGAGATTTGTTCCATTGATACAATGCTCGATGATAGTTATCAGGAAAAGGGAAATGCAAGGATATCTTCTACATGGCGAATTACAGGTGCAGAAAGGTTTTCCTTCCAAACAATTAGCACTGAGAAGTCGACATGTCCCAATAATCGTTTATACAAAGGAAGAATGTTTTCCTCGAAGGCGGAGTTGAAACGAGCTCTGAACATGTTGGCTCTAAAAGAGTAATTTGGGATAAGAGTGAAAAGGTCATGCAAAAGTCATTACGAGGTTGGTTGCAAGGACAATGCATGCAAGTTCAGTGTCCGTTCAACGAAGTTACCTGACGGAGGAGGGTATTGGGAAGTTCAGACGTTCCACAAAGTACACACATGTGTTGTTGATGGTTTGCAAGGGCAATTTCCATCTACGAGTGCCAAGATAATTAGTGAATTTATGGCACCCAAGCTTCGAGCTAATAGAGTAACATTGAGACCTAAGGACATGATTGGTGAGATGAGGGTTCAGTGGGGATTGGAATGCTTGTATGGTAAGGCTTGGCAAGCAAAAGAGTATGCGGAGACACTTGTTTTTGATCCCCCGAAGGAGTCATTTCAACTACTACCCTCATATTTTTATATGTTGGAACAAGAAAATCCTGGCACAGTCACAATAGTGGTACTGATGAGGCTGAAAGATTCAAATATTGTTTCTGATCATACGGGGCTTGTATTCGGGGGTTTAGGGATGTAATGCGTCCTACGGTTGTAATTGATGCAACACATCTGAAAGACAAGTTCAATGATGTTCTATTTGTTGCTGTATGCAAAAACGCGAACGAGTGTGTATATCCAGTTGCGTTTGGCATCGACCATGTTGAAGACGAAGACTCGTGGACGTGGTTTCTCATCAAGCTACGTGATGTGGTTGGTTGTCCTGAAAACACTATGTTCATTTTTTATCAGCATCTCGGCATTAAGAAAGCAATCCAAAATGCATACCCAGAAGCGCACCACGGTTTATGCGATTACCATTTGAAGAAAAACTTTAAAAACAAGTTCAAACGTGATGGCGTTTCTATGATTTTCACCCTTGCTCAAGATTACTATAAGGTTTTCAAATTCAACAAACATATGAACCAGCTCATGCAGATTCATGCGGGAGCCTATGCTGATCTTTTGAGAATAGGCTCTAAGAGAGAGGAACGTGCATGTTCACCAGCAAGGCGATACCAAATGATGACCTCGAACATTGTCAAATGTGTTAATTCCTACTTAAAGCATGCCAGACAAATGTCAATCACTATTTTGATCGAGTTCATACGAGACATGTTCCATCGTTGGTTCCATGATCGATATGAGGAGGCTGTCAAGGTGACCACACCCCTCAACTCTTGGGTTGCTAGGCAATTGAGCAAACACTTCAATGATGCACATCGCTTTGTAGTGAAGCCTATCAATCGAGTGGAGTTTGAAGTTAAAGACGGGAAGATGGACGGACTTGTTAACCTGTCCACAAAGACGTGTTCATGCTATGAGTTCCAAACAGATTTGCTGCCATGCAGCCATGCCATTACAGCAATAAGGTCAGATTATATTTTCTTTATTTCTTATTTGATCCTTAACTTGACATAGCATTTATATTCTGCTTGAATATTGGGTTCATTGTATTTTTCAGTAAATGCAAACGTGAAGTCTTTGATTTCTGCACTAACTACTACAAGACAACCGTTTGGGTGGAGGGTTATGCGAGGTCCATTCACCCAGTAGGGCATCCTAGTGAATGGGACATCCCCCTGCATGTGAAACAAATTGTCGTTTTGCCACCACCTTGGCGAGGCCAAGTAGAAAGACCTAGGAGGAGAAAGATTTCATCCGCTGGTAAAGGTAGTCAAGCACGAAGATGTTCGCAATGCAAGATGTACGCATAATAGACAGAATTGCCCATCTCCATTTGCAAATCCATCAACAAATCTGCCTCCATCTCCAAGTCAATCAGAGCCCCGACGAGTGTGCCGATCGAAAGCGTATTGAATTTGCAGAGAAACCGATCACACACACAACAACTGTCCAATCCGAAGGACAATGTCTGAAAACGTAGGGTGTGTTGTGGACGAAGGCATATTATCGGGGCCTAACTAATTGCAATTTATCTGTTGTTTTGTTAGGGTTTGATTCGAACTATTTCGATCTTGGCCATTGACATTTGCATTGAATAATGATATTTGCTATAAACCAATGTATAATAATAGCATTGCCTAGGCATAGAAGTAGTCAATAATTGACTTTAGCCACACCATGCATGGTCATATAGTATGGAATGTAAATTGTCTAATCTCTGGACAACATATATAAATAAAAAAATCAACAATGTTACTCTACATTTCGACAATTGTAAAGCCAATACATTCATTACATTTTTGCTTAAAGCAAATCACTTTAATATACATAACGACGTTGCAAAACTATATCAATTGTCCACTTGGGTTTAGAGTTTGTGAAAGGGTAAAAATGAGAAAAGTCAGGCTACAGAGTCGATGACACGCCATTGAGGGAAACAGTGACAGGGCATCCTTTTCATGTTGGTGACATGCCAAGTGCAAGCGGACATGTTGGTGACACGCCAAGTGCATGTAGAGATGTTGGTGACACGGTTGGTGCACATAGACATGCTGGTGACACGCCTAGTCCACATAGACATGCTAGTGACACGTCAAGTGCACATAGACATGCTGGTGACACGGTTGGTGCGCATAGACATACTGGTGACACGGTTGTTGCACATAGACATGCTGGTGACACGCCTAGTGCACATAGAGATGCTGGTGACATGGTTGTTGCACATAGACATGCTGGTGACACAATTGGTGCACATAGACATGCTGGTGACACAATTGGTGCACATAGACATGCTAGTGACACGTTTAGTGCACATAGACATGCTGGTGACATGCTTGGTGCGCATAGACATGCTAGTGACACGTCAATTGCACATAAACATGCTGGTGACAAGCCAAGTGCACATAGACATGCTGGTGACACACCAAGTGCACACAGACATGCTGGTGACACGGTTGTTGCACATAGACATGTTGGTGACAAGGTTGTTGCACATAGACATGCTGGTGACACGCCCAGTCTATTGAATTTCATTTTTTTTGACACACCAAGTGGAGGCAGACATGATGGTGACAAGTCAAGTGCAGGCATATTGAACTTTTGAATACAGAAGAATAACAGAAATTAGGTCAAACAGTAGAAAACAGAAGAAAAACTTTATGTTGTTTTAACCCGTCAAAACAAACTGAAAACCACTAACAGTGAAGACTTTCTCCCCCCCCCCCCCCCCTCCCTTGATATATTCAACTTTAGAATTCTACCCTAGTCTAATAATTAATCTGTTTTTCTTCACCTCTGACGTGTAAGCAATTGTCCAACCCTGGCTTTTTGAAATACAAAGACTATGTATCATCCGAGAAGCCAAGGTTGGACAATTGCTTACAGGTCGGAGGTAAAAAGAAACAGATTAATTATTAGACTAAGGTAGAATTCTAAAGTTGAATATATCAAGGGGGAGAAAGTTTTCACTGTTAGTGGTTTTCAGCATGTTTTGACGAGTTAAAACAACAAAAAACTTTCCTTTGTTTTCTATTGTCCGACCCGATTTCTGTTGTTCTTCTGTATTCCAATGGTTCGACATTCTCGTGGTCCGAAGAACTGTGTATAACGCATCGACAAAGCTGCTTTTGACGAGATGTATAGTCAGTCAATGAGAATTTAGGAGTTTTTGACCATATATAGTAGAGGAATATAAACCGACATTAGAAGTTTAAATGTTTCGGTCTGAGGCAATGAACAGAAGTGCTGGTGACACGCCAAATGCATGCAGAGATGCTGTTGACATGCCAAGTGCATACAGACGTGCTGCTAACGTGCCAAGTGCAGGCAGAGATGTTGCTGACAAGCCAAGTGCAGGCAGAGATAGTAGTGACACACCAAGTGCAATAAGACATGGTGGTGACATGCCAAGTGCATGCAAACATGCTGGTGACATGCCAAGTGCACATAGAAATGCCAGTGACACACCAAGTGCATACAGAAATGTTGGTTACAAGCCAAGTGTAGACAAAAATGATGCTGACACGCCAAGTGCACTCAGACATGGTGGTGGCACGCCAAGCGCACTCAAACGTGGTGGTGACACGCCAAGTGCACTCAGAGATGGTGGTGACACGCCAAGTGCACTCAGACATGCTGGTGACACGCCAAGCTCAAGCAGAAATGCTTCTGACACGCCAAGTGCACTTAGACATGCTGGTGACACGCCAAGTGTACTCAGAGATGGTTGTGACACGCTAAGTGCACTCAGACATAGTGGTGACACGCCAAGTGCACTCAGACATGGTGGTGACATGCCAAGTGCACTCAGACATGCTGGTGACACGCTAAGTTGCATTTTAAATTCCTTCTGTGGACAATTAATCAAAACAAAAGAAAAATGACAACCTATTCAAAATATGGAGACCAATTCTGCCAACATGTCACCCACAAGGCCCTTCAAAAGATATGAAAATGATCATTAAACAAAATAATTATACAAATTTAAATTTACCTACTATATCCAAAGAATTTGAGAAAAAAATATAAAAACATAATGTATAGTATAAACTGTATGAATATTAGTAAAATTAATAAAATGAATTATATATACAAAAAAAAATGATGTACAGACACAGGCCGATGATATGTTCAAGGTTCGCTCTCACAACTGTTGTAAAAAATTTCGATAGCGTATTGCCGACGCATATTTGCAATAATGTTCTGCTTAACTCTGATTGATTCTGATTGCAACATATCGTCAATGTACCCAATCATGAACATACCACAGCTGACACTATCATCTTGCCGATGCATTTTAGCTTTTGGCAAATGGATCTCCAATCGCATCAACGTCAAATCACGTGCCCTCCGCCAGGTTCGGTTGAAATAATTGGCTTGGTGGTATATGATTGGGAACAATGGCGTAAGTGGTGACATTTGAGCAGCACGAACTCTGTTATCCTTAGCATCCGAAGTTCTTGCGGAGTCCTCTACCCTGATCGTCCACCTCCCCAAGTCTATCTTCGCCACCACCCAATGGCCACCGACATTGCAAGGTGCGAAGATGAAATCGACATATTCCCATCTTTTCCCGTATGTCGGCCTCTCACCTTGCACTTACCCCCGCAACTCATATGTAATTTCCATGCTAGCCTGGGCATCTTCGATGGGGTTTAAGATGTGTAGCATATTAAGGGTGTCCTGTGAAGCATGTATACATTATCTTACACTTAATGCAATAAATAACTTACTATTTTAATAATTTAAAATCATGAAAAATAAACTTACGAAGAATATCATGTCAACCATGCATGCATGAGCTTTGTACAGCTTCGATTTTGGCCCTGTCATCCGCTCACCGAGTATGCTGAGGCATGCGTCGATATGTTCACTTGTCATTTCTTCTTTGGGATCCTCTAATGTTCTGAAAAAATTCGCACCTTGATCCCCTAAGATCCGGACATTACACCTGCATATGTAACATAATGAATTAATTACTTTAGCCTTGGTGGATTAATGTTTAATTAAAAAACCAGATTAGCAATGTTATTTATGAGCTTATATTGCATGCTCGTCTTTCTTAAAGGCCTCGTACGCTTCAACCATTGCACTCTTTTGATCGCGACGGCTCATCATGGGGTCAATGTATGGGCTTGCAATGTACTTGCTTGCCATTTTCACTCGTGCCCGCTTAGTAGGGTCTGAAATTAATGCTACCTAATCCTAGACAGCAAATCCCTCTGGTGGCGACAATCGCGAGCTGCTGGCTTCATGAGTGCTATGAAGAAGATGGTCCCCTTCATACACGACTATTGCCAGGTTCCCATCCCATCCAACCGCTGCATCGATCACGGGATCAGCATCCGCTGCCAGTGTATCATCTCTGTCTGCACCAATAACATCGTCATCGTCAATGTTAAAATCAGGTTCATCTTGGTGCCCTTCATCAGTAGCATCCTCGTGGTCGGCACCAACATCGTTAGATGAAGGTCCGCCCTATATAATGAGAGAAATGAAAAAATCATTAGCATAAACCGATGCCTATAAATTAGTACTAACCATACTAAACATAAACAACCAATATATGTGCAAATATTGAATTTTGTACTTGTGATTTCAAACCCTCTAAAATCCGAGCGACGACACGGTCCTCAAACATCTACAGGACCAGAGTCAATGACTGGATTGAAGCCTTCAGCACTTACATCTCTTTTTTATGTCGGTTCATGAACTGTCACAACTGACGCTTTGTCACTAGTCCGTCATTGACTCTTGTGGATTCAGTCAACTGCAATAAGATATATATTATTGTGGGTCAGTGTAAATAGATAGGGAATTGTTGAACATTAACCATTAGAACTATAAAATCCTTACCAGTGGCTCATTACCAATATGTGGTTGAGCATGATCGATCGGTGCTTGAGGTGCTTGGGTCGCCTCCCTTAACTGCAATGATAGAAATTACTGTGTTACTGTGTAAATAAATATGGAATTGTTGAACATTAACCATTAGAACTATAAAATCCTTACCAACGGGGAGTTATCACTGTGCGTATGAGGAAGATCTCTCGGTAGTTGAGGAGCTATCATAGCATGGTCCAACTACAAACACATATATGTTAGTTGATAGTCACATGTGGAATTGTTGAATACAATCGGTTAAATTCGTCCTTACAGGCTGTTCACTGCCATGCATATGGTCACCCTCTTCCTCCAACTCAAGGCTTGACAGCTCATCCTCTAAGGCAGCGGCTGTGCGCCTCTGCTTAATGGCACCACTAGCTCTTCTGTCCTTCAACTACCTCTTTTTTTCCCTCGCACCTAAGCCCTAGTCAACCTGATCCGCCATGTGCCCTATAGGCACGTACTGGTGTCCCTCAGATAGCGAGACATCAATGTCAACAAAGTAATCCAGGCTCGACTCCTCCGGGGTAGGCTCCAAGGTCTAAACTGCCCATAACTGCAAAATAGGGACTGTGATTAAATATAATTTTATGGAAAATTATTATAAAAATGCACATCAGAGAGTAGCTAAGCTGTTCACTCACCTGCTGAGATGACTCTAACTTCTCAACTGCTTTGTAAAACGCAATCGGCTTCTGATTGCATTCCCATTTCAGCATACGTGGGTAGACGTCCTTTGGACCAAAAAGGGCAACTAGTTTTCGGAAGGCTGGAATTGCCTTCAATGCCCAGAACTATAAGTCAAATATAACATCGTTAAACCGTAAATGATAAACGAGTGCAATAATAAATTTTTAAGTCAAAAGGAAACTCATCAATGTTAAGTGCCAGTACCTGAATCACCCATGGGAATCCGTAAATGTTGTACCGCAAATGGGTTACCAGGGGCAAGTTTGAGGCAGGCACTTCGAACCCCTTCAGAAGGTAGTCATCGGTCAGCCTTCATACATAATGACCTCATGGAGAGGCATTCCAGGAGTCAATGTCCTCCACCAATGAACATAGCCAAGGTGTCACCCGTCTACGGTAATCTTGACCGAATAAAATGTTATTTGCAATCAAGACAAGCGTCATCTTGGTCGCGTTACCTACTCGCTGCAAGCTGCCTCTGCGGAATGTATTCAGCAACTCTTGCAACTTAACACTCTACTGCCCATTCTAGTATCGTGCATGAATTCCGCCAGCAATGACCTCGTACAGTCGTGTGAACACATCGGGTATTAGATCGAACTTCAGGCCGGTGATAAGGTAGAACTCCTACTTTGATGTCCGTGCCTTGCTCTTGCCAATGGCAAACCACAACTCATGCTCCATTGATTCTGCCGCCTTAATTCGACGAATCATGATGCTATGCAGGAGATCGGCGCTAAAGTAGCCTTGTGGATATACGTCCAGCAACATGCCGAAACACGTACTCTTCACTACATCGTACTCCCATTTCTCTTGGAGAGTCTTGTTGATGTAATGCAATTGCGACCACTTACAGTGGGTGTTGATGCCGACATTGAACGCCCACTTCTCTCTCGGCACAATCAGCAAGCTATCGATATCCTCGTGCTATCCGGAGTGCATCTGCAAAACATGGAACATATGCACAATTGAGTTAGCCCATAACATGGAAACAAGGTACACTGAAGATAGAAAAAGAAAGAACGAAATAAATGTGGTCACACGCCATGCATAAGGGTCGTGACACGCCACTCATAAGTGTCATGACACGCCACGCATATAGGTGTCATAACACGCCACGCATCACTGTCGTGACAAGCCATGTAACACTCACTATCGTGACACGCCATGCATCACTGTCATGACAAGCTATGTATCACTCACTGTCGTGACATGCCAACCCTAAACTTGTGACACGAAAAAAACCCAAAAAACCAGTTAGCCCACAACACGCATCCCTAAAGCCGTGACACGAACAAACCAAGAAAACCAATAAACCCATAACACGCCATATGCAGACGCGGACCCCTTTCATCAACACTTTGGTACGACCATAACCAGGAATAAAACAGTTTGGCAAAAAAAAGAAAAGGAAAAAAAACCAACTTATCAAACCAAACCTAATCTCAAAAAAACAACAAACAGAAGAAAGTTTTAATTTTAGACTGACTGACCTCTTCATTGATAGCAGACATCATTGCTGTGATGTAGTTAAGCTTGGCAGGAACGAAGTCAAACTCTCTGCTACGTTTCGGGACGATGAATGAATCAAGATCTCTTACTTCCTTCACACAGACCTTTGCGATTTCAGAATGGCAGAAAAATATTTATTTTTAATTAAATGGCCTCTTATATTCATTTTTTAAACTCTTTAGAAGTCCAAAGGGTTTCCTCGTTATTTTCCCGCCTTCTTTCAAATGTCAAACGTGTCACTAATTCAACCTTGTTGTATCAGACCCTAAACCATGTCGTGTCAAACACTCTAAACATTGTCGTGTCACCCGTCCAGCCATGGCGTGTCACACACTCAAAACACAATCGCTCCACACATTCTCGCCTTGCCGTTTCACACATTACAACTCTGACGTGTCACACGTCTATCCATGGCGTGCCACACACTCTAAACTTTACCGTGTCACAGCCGCGTCACACATTCTCGCCTTGCCATTTCACACATTATAACGTTGCCGTGTCACACGTCTAGCCATGGCGTGTCACACACTTTAAACACTACCGTGTCACAACCGCGTCACACATTCTCGCCTTGTCGTTTCACACATTATAATTCTGTCGTGTCACACGTCTTGCCAGGGCGTGTCACACTCTCTAAACACTGCAGTGTCACAACCGCGTCACACATTCTCGCCTTGCCGTTTCACACGTCATAACTCTACCGTGTCACACGTCTAGACATGGTGTGTCACACTCTCTAAACACCGTCGTGTCACAGCCGGGTCACACATCTCGCCTTGCCGTTTCACACATTATAATTCTACCGTGTCACACATCTAGCCAAGGCGTGTCACACTCTCTAAACATTGCTGTGTCATAGCCGCATCACACATTCTCGCCTTGCTGTTTCACACATTATAACTCTGCCGTATCACACGTCTAGACATGGCGTGTCACACTCTTTAAACACTGCCTCGTCACAGCCGCGTCACACATTCTCACCTTACCGTGTCACACGTTTAACTATGGCGTGTCACACACTCTAAACATTGTCGTGTCTCAGTCGCGTCACACATTCTCACCTTGTCGTTTCACACATTCCCTCCGTGCCGTTTCACGAACTCTAAAGCCTGCCGTCACACAAACGTCTCACATATGGCCTGCTGTAGCACGGCCATTTCCTGTTTCAGATTCACATTTTTCTCCTTTCGATTCACCACTCTAAAGCTTGTTTCGGATTTTTGGTTTCACATCATCCTCGAAGCTTTCGATTCATCACGACCGGTTCCTCATTCGATTTAATATCACCCTTCTAGTATTATCTAAATGCCATGCCCGAAATATCTGAAAAACCCTCTTATGCTTCTAGGGAAAAAAATCGATGTTCTGCACAAAATTAGATGTTCGGGAATTCGAAATTGTAAGAAATTCTTCGCAAATTAATTTTTCCTTTTTTCACCTGTTTGGGAATGCACGTCACCCAAGTCATCTCACTAAGGATATTTTTGTCTCAAAATCTATTAGAGTGGTTAAAAACAGTTAAATTTATGCGAAAGGTTATTTTTGAAAACACATTGTTTTCAAGGGCCAAAAAAAAAATCCCCCATTAAGGGCTTTTTGGGTTTTTCAGAATGATGCAAGGGTGTTTTGGCCTTTCTAAGATTTATTCTTTGCGGTTTTACCGTCTTTTCGCCGCCCATGCTTCTAGAATATCCTTGTTTCTTCATTACATTTCATTTTCATACTGGTTTTATCTGTCGCCTTCTGCTTTGTGGCTTTTGTTGTTCGCCACTTTTGTGCTGTTGTGTTTTTTTCTGTGGGTTGTCTGTTGCTTTGCTTTGATTTAACTTATTATTTGCGGGTTGTTGTCCTTGTTTTGTTTTGTCTATGCTCCGTCTTGCACCTTGTATTTTCTTTTCTGATCTGATGTTGTTTACTCTTTTCAGTTGTTTTTTATTAGTAAATGTTTAATGTTTGTATGATTTTTGTCTCCTGGGTTCGTTCATTCCAATTTCCTCTTTTCTTTTAAAAAATTTTAAGGAATGTTGGGGTGATTTACTAAAATGAGAATTAACATTAAGATGAAATGAAGCTTGCAGCTTGAAGATTAAAGATTAAAATGATAATTTAAGGCTGAAAAGGAAGGGTTCAACCTCCTGCAAGTTATAAAGTGGAGTGTCATGAAAGACACCTACTTACTAATTAATAAATAAATTTTAAAAAATATAAGAATATTATTTTTATATTCTAATACTAGAACGTCAATTAATATGATTTTAAAAAAAATAATAAAAATTTAGATTTAACAAGTTAAAAACATAAATAATTTTTAAGTTTAATCATTTTAGGTTAACAAGGTAAGTAATTTTTATTTATATTATTTTAAATGTTATTTAATTTTTATTTTTATACCTAAAAATATAAGAATATTATTCTTTTCAATATTAACATTATATCTTACTAATTTGATTCAATTAAAATTATTATTATTACTTGTTATATTAAATTTCACATATTTATATTAATATTTTAATAATACTTGTTCCACTTTTATCAGTTTTTATATCAATTTTTACAACTTTATGTCAAAGCTTTTTTATGACAACTTTTAACAATAATTATTCTTATTATTATTATTATTTATTTTTAAATTAAAATTTATAAATAGTTAAATACTTTTAGCTGAAGAATATAAATTTAAATGTTGATTTATCATTTAAATTGGACTTTTTTACATACTACGTTAACTCTCATACATTTACGTTAAGATTTTAAATATATTAGTTCCATCTTTATAAGTTTTTACGTCATTTTTTACAATTTTATGTTAAAGCTTTTTAATAGTAACTTTTAATTATAATTACTTTTATCTTTATTATTATTATTATTTATTTTAAAATTAAAGCTTGTAATCGTTAAATACTTTTAGCCTAAGAATATAAATTTAAATGTTCAGTTTTCACAAAAATTAGAGTTTATGACTTAATTGACTTGTTACATTAACTCTCATACATTTATGTTAGCATTTTAAATTTGTTTATTTTATCTTTATAAGTTTTTACGTTAATTCTTACAGTTTTTCATTAAAGTTTTTCAATAGTAGCTTTTAACTATAATTAATTTTATCTTTATTAGTATTTATTTGAAAATTAAAATTTGTAAATTGATAAATACTTTTAGCCAAAGAATATAAATTTAAATGTTTGTTTTTCATTAAAATTAATTTTTTTTTACTTAATTAACATGTTACATTAACTCTCATACATTTACGTTAAGATTTTAAATATGCTTATTCCACCTTTATGAGTTTTTATGTCAATTCTTACAACTTTACGTCAAGACTTTTCAATAACAGCTTTTAAGTACAATTATTTTTATCTATATTATTATTTATTTTTAAATTAAAATTTGTAAATCATTAAATATTTTTACCCTAAGAATATAAATTTCAATGCTTGTTTTTTATTAAAATTAAATTTTTGTGACTTAATTGACTTGTTATGTTAACTCTCACACATTTATGTTAAAATTTTAAATATCTTTGTTTCACCTTTATGAGTTTTTACTTCAATTTTTACAACTTTAGGTCAAAATTTTTCAATGACAACTTCTATCAATAATTATTTTTATCCTTATTATTATTTATTTTTAAATTAAAATTTGTAAATCGTTAAATACTTTTAGCCAAAGAATATAAATTTAAATGTTTGCTTTTTATTAAAATTAAATTTTTGTGGCTTAATTGACTCGTTAAGTTAACTTTCATATATTTATGTTAAGATTTTAAATATGTTTGTTTCACCTTTATGAGTTTTTAGGTTAATTCTTAAAGTTTTATGTCAAGGTTTTTTAATGGTAACTTTTAACAATAATTATTTTTATCTTTTTTATTATTTATTTTTAAATTAAAATTTATAAATTCTTAAATACTTTGAGCTCGAAAATATAAATTTAAATGTTTGTTTTCCACAAAAATTAGATTTTTTTACTTAATTTACATGTTATATTAACTCACATATTTATGTCAAGATTTTAAATTTGGTTGTTTCATCTTTATGAGTTTTTACGTCAATTCTTATAATTTTACGTTAAGTTTTTTCAATGGCAACTTAACAATAATTATTTTTATCATTATTATTATTTATTAGATAGTCCTCATTTCCTAGACTCTCCAATTTTTTTAATTTCATGTTTTTATTAACCGATTGAATGTGTTTATTGATTTCTTTATTGGTTTTAATCCATGGCTATTGGTTGATTAATAAACGCTTGTGCATGTGACCGTACAAGTAATATAAAGATAAATTGAGTAACGTTTCCTACAAAGATTTTTGTACCTATTCTTACTAAGTCTTAAATTTAAAACAATGTAATCTTATCCAAGTACACGATTTCAAATGATTAATTAAACTAAAAATAATTAACTAACTAAATAATTAACGAAGAACAAAATCTCACTAAAAGAAATATTTACCCAAAACCTAGGATTACAATGTTTTTCAAAAGTTCATCTGAATTAAATCATTCTCTTTAACTGAGATTAATGGAATACATGGCTAGCTTAAAACCCATATTATGGAATACACATACATTTCCAAGTTAATCCTATATGTCTATGCAAATTAATTAGAAAAAGTTTATAATGTTCTTGTTCTAATATGGTTGCCTAAGGTATTTAGGTATATATCTATCCTAAACACGAAACTATCACCTAACTCAGAAGTGAATCAAACAATGACTATTCAAAATAATGGTCTATTCTAAACTCCCTCTGTAAAGTTCTATTTAGAGAGCTAATAAATTTCAACTGGTAATTAAGCAATGAAAGACAATAAGTACATAATTGAATAAACCAAGCAATTTCCATTATTATCAAGAAAGGAAAAATCAACTATTCCAACTACATCTTGAAATAACCATAACCCTAGGAAACAAAAATAGTTCATCATCGTTTTTACAACAATCATAATTAAATCAAGAGAAAAGGTCATTTCTATAACCAAATAACAAGAAAGAAATGAAGAGTAAAGAAATATCAAAACCTCTTTCGATTCTTGATCCTTGATTCTTTCAAATTCTTCTTGTTTCTCTCGTTGGAGACCTTTTTCTTTTCTTTCAAAAATTGTCGTTCAATGTCTCCCCGAACCCCTTTCTCTTAGCTATTGAAAAATACCTATTTATAGGCTCAAAAAACCCTAAAAACTCATTTCCCGATCGGCTGTACATTAATAATCCACGTCAGAGCGCTGCAACCTTGCTCCAAGGGCATCACAGTGTTCTTAACTTGTATATTTTTTTTGTTTGTTTTCCAACCGGTGCCACGACGCTCCTTATTGGGAGCTACAATGCTAGACTCTTGGGTTTTTGTATGGGTGCCATGATGCACCCTTGGGCACTGTGGCCTTGAGATCTGTAAGACCGTGACATTGCCACTTATGCTGCCTTAGTGCAGAACTACTGCAGTGCCTCATTTTTCAACGTGATTTTCTCCTACCTTGAGGCTAATCTATGTGAAATGGTAGACATGAAAGTTGTAGGTCTGTCTCTCAGCTTTTCAATGGTCTAAAAATCACATTGATTAGATCTCTATAGCTCAGGTTATGTCTAAATCACCGCAATATGTTTAGTAGAAATATTCGCTTACTCTCCATTACCTTGTTCACTAACATTTAACTTTAAATATATGTGAACATACAATTTTAAAGACCAAATCAGCATTGACTTAAATTGAGACTCTCAACAAGAATTTGAACGATAATTACTAGCATTAAAGTAAATCAACATGCTTTGAACTAATTAACTAAAAACCTAAAAACTATCTAAAATTGACTCAAAACATAAGGACTTAGCTATTTTATCATCCCAAAATATAGCTAAATAACTCTATAAAATAAAGTTATCATACCCCCAAACTTAACATTTTGGTAGTCTTCAAGCAAAAGTAAAATAAAGAAAATGAAATAGTGTCACAACCCGAAACTCCCATCGAGCCTGTGACAACCGCTGCGATGTCTCGATAGACATTCCTACTCCGAATGCCAACCGAAATCTCGCAAGGCTTACATATAAGTTTTTCTCATCTCCCCTATGAGCAATCTTTGCCAACATCACGTCTTAAAGGATTTTAAGTTTTTTCCAACTCAAAACAATAGAAAAATAATTTTCGCCTCACAAGGGCATTTTCGTCATTTTTCTTTGAAATTTTCAAAACCATCTAAAAATGTAGTATGTGAGTAAAAACACATATTTCATAACAAAAAAAAAATTTTGTTATCTAAAACCTTCATTTGAAATGAAATTTTAGCTATTAGAATATAATAAAATATTTCATTTTCTTGTAAAATAAGTTTTATAGAACAATCCGTAAATAATTTTTGGGACATAAAAGTAAAATAAATTCTTACATACTGTAATAAAGTTAACCAGAGTATGCAGTTAAATTTACAATGACACGTGGGCCCCCGAACGGCAAAATTGAACTAAGGCTATGAGTCGGTAAACCTTTTATTTCTAAGGTTGCAACTCCAAATTTTGTCTCTCGACGATATTAGCTAACTATTGACTATCCTAAGCCTGAAATGGATGGAAATGAGGATGGTGAGATTTTATAATCCTAGTGAGTAAACAAATATCACCTAAAATATCTAAAGTCGAGTAAATGGATACGATCAAAACATTCCATAGTACTTTGATTTATAACGTTCCAAACTCATTTCAATTAGATGAAATAAATTCATTTTTACTCAAATAATCAATATGGCTTATGAATTTCTTAAAACTTGGCTTCTGCTAAAACTCATACTCGGTGACACCTTGATCAGAGGCATCCATCTGAACCCGCCAAGGTTGTTAAAATTTCATATACACGTAAAACATATTTTTACGTTTGAAAATACAATTGTTCCTTGGCGTTAGCTGAGTTCGCCTTCACGTGGTAGTTTGACGTGAAGTGAACTCTATCATACCTCAGGACAACCCTTTACGCCTCTACAACTGAGATAAAGATATATAGTGGGGTTTACAGTGCCCCCTCTAAATAGGCTGACCCATGGAAACCCAACTACTGCAGTAGTTCATATCCCACTAATTCAATAAACATTTCAATAGCATGACTTGGCAATTTCATTGTTAACCAATTTATCAGGACAAAGCAGACAGTTCACATTTTTCAATACAACTATCAATTCAGCCAATCATGCCATAATATCATAAGCCATTTAATTTAAATCATAATTTACAATAAAGCGTGTAGTCTCCAATTACTCTAATTTCAAATCAATCATCCAATTTTTCAATTCAATTTATAAAAATTCAATTTATTTTATAAATTCACATTTTTCTCATAAAATAAGCAATTCACCATAAAAATCATTTTTTTCCACAAAATCACTAAATTGAATAAAAATTACTCTGGATAATTAAGGCGATAATAAGGTTACTCACAGTACTAGGAGTTCGAAATACTCCTATTCTCGATCCTCAAGCACAATGTCTTTACTTTTACCAGTATAATTTGCTCACCACCTATCCATAATGCACAGCAAACAATTCACTGAATTGGTGCTAAATTGATATAAAACTAAATCAGGCTCTATTCTAATGCATAAAATGAAATGTAGAATACTCTGGTGACTATCTAGGTACGATATATTTTCTAAATTCCATTTTATATTTAAATAAATCGGTATTGGCCTCATTTGATTTTTCGTCCGATTAATTGGCCAATACACCTAATTCAACTCCAATTAATTCTATTTCTCTTTCAATACTCTAATTCATCAAATACTAGTCAATTAACATGAAATGTGGCAAAAACCACCTTCACATTTCATTTTGGAATATTAGGCCAAGGTGTGTCCACTAACACTAAAATTTTTCAAGCTACATTCTTACACCATAAATCTTTATTTCCCTATCAAATCACTTAAAATTCAATGAATTTCATCACCAATAATTCACATAGGAAATTCCGCCTATGAGGATTTAATATGAAATTTGTGGTTTCATACTAAATGTCATCATTTTCGGTTTCCATCACCACCATTTATTAAAACCATTAAATCCTAACCAATTAACATAAAATGTCACAAAATTCCTTTCCAATATTCACTCCATAAAATTCGGTCTTGATGGATTACCAAAGAACATGTGATTTTCTCACTTAATTTTCTTTCCAAACATGACAAACTAACTAAAAACACTAACATCTATTGAAATCTAACCAATTCAAGCATCAAAACCTCTCTCTAAAGCTTTGACCAGCAAGAACACCATCATGAGATATTGATTCTCAACCGTTTAAAATGAAAAATAATGCACAAGAATGATAGATCACTAGCCAAAATCAAGAAATTTTACCTTTATCACTTGTTTCCTTGAATTCTCACACTTTTCTCTTGAATCTTGGTGGCTAGGGTTTTTGTTCTTCTTTCTCTCTTTGTGCTTAGCTATGGTCGGCCAAATGAAGTGAAGAAAATAGGTTTAAATTGGCTTTTTAAAGAAAATATTTAAATGGACCAAAACATGCCACATGTCACTTTTTTATTGGTCACTTTTCATAACTTAATAATTAAGTATTCCATCTCCACCACACATAATTTCTCACTCATCCACAATAATAATAAGTGTAATTCATGTGCTGGACATGTGTTGGGTGGTGAAAATTTACAATTTTGCACCCGGGGTGGCAAAATGACGATTTTGCCCCTATGCTCTGAAAATACCGGAATTATAATTTTTCACTTCTCAACCTCAAATCATACTCCAATAAGTCAAATGTGGTCAAAATTTTTTCTAAAAATTCCCATTTTGTCCTCAGGTGGCAAAATTACCATTTTGCCCCTAAACCATGAAAATTTTAATTTCACTCAAAATCAGTCCTCGAACTCCAAATCACCATTTTAAGTTATTCCTAGACTTTAAAATTCTCAATTTCATCTTAAAATTCCTATTTTAACTAGTTTGATGTTTAATTTAGCTTAGCTATACCTCTAGGTGCACTATCGGCTTTTGACGATTTTTCGAGATACCCGATTATGCCAGTATATTGTCAAGCACATAGAGAACATGGTAAGTATTTTATTGAGTCAGGCTTTACAAATAGCATGGTTGAAAACATCAACTGAGAAATCACACCAATTCATTGATCATCCTTAATTTCCTCACCAGTTGTCTTATTTTCCCAACTCAAGTAATGCATAAATATTGTTTAAGTTTACATTTTATTCAAATGTAAGCTAATTTTTCAAATGAAATTCTCTGTGTGTGTGTAATCTCTTATAATAAATATCATGCACTTTAGATAAGTGTATGTTTATGCAAACCTTAAACTAGCTTAGAATTTCATAAGTTTGCTTTTCACCTCTCTCTCCACTAATGTAAGCTTACACTTAACATGGATCCCTAGGACTTTATTCGGGTTGTATTATACGGCTAGGGTCAAGGTAGAATATAGGATATTCTGTAGCTCAAATCACAATAAGCACATAATTGTTCTAGGACCTATTTAGCCTTATTTTTCTTTCTCTACCAAGTACTTATTCTTCTTTCATTTCACCTTTCATTCATTAGCCATATTTTTTTACTCTTAATTCCTCACTCCCAAACTTGTTTCTTTCAATAATAGTGGGATGAATGCTTTACCTCAAATTTTGAAATATTTTTTCACCTTTTTATAAAAAAAAATGCAATATATATTTCCTCAAACAATGTACATGCTTAAGAATGAAAGGTGCAAAATTGAAAAATTATTTAAAAGCTAAGCTTACTTGTTTATGGTTGACAATGAAAATGAAAAATTTCTTGACTCAAGGGGGTACACTAGGGATAATATCTAACTGGGTTAGCTTGAAAGGCTAAATCGATCCAATAATAGCCTACATTATTTCCTAGTTAAGTGTCTCCTAAGATTCACCTCAAGGAAGGATCAAACAAATCATAAAACTCTAAGCCTAGTTTAAGAATTCACATTCACATAATCATTCTCTAAATGCACATAATAACTCAATAAAAGAGTTGAAGTACTCAATTATGGAAATTTCATCCTACAATGTCGTTACACATAAGAATTCAACATAATACTTCAACTTTATTCATGCTTACTAAAAATGGCAAGAATAGCAAGACAATTAGGTTCATCATTGGATAGGCAAGCTAATTTCATGGTGCATTTACTCTAGTTTCATTTTTCATGCACTCCTAACCTAACATGTGAAGAAAATAAATATGCAAGATACTAAAAATAATAAAGCATAAAAAGATAAAAAGTTTAAATCCCTCCCTCAAACTTAAAGTTAGCATTGTCCTCAATGTTATCCTTCTCCATTGTAGCATCATCATTATTATCTAGGGTGGGATCCTTGGGTAGTGTAGTGAAGGTAGCCATGTCCATGTTGACATGCTGGGCATATGCTTGCATCATGTTTTCAATGGCTTTGAAACAATTTAAAAAAAAAATGGCTTTGAAACATCTAGTTTGGTGGTCCACACGACACCCATGCCATTCCATTCATTGAGACATAGAGAGATTTTGGGTATGCCGTTTTGCTTGAGGTGCAGCCAATGAACTTCCCCAATAGCAGTTTTTTCACACATGTGAAACCTATGGATGATTCCACCATATTGCAAAATCTTCGAATGTAGTAACTCTTCATTGGGTGACTAACAACTCTAACTTGGCAACACAAGGCAATTATCAAGGATGGATACCACAATTCATCATGTGGTGAACGAGTTGACATGATAATGTTCTTGAAGATTAATTGCCTAATGTCAATAAATTTTCAAGTCACAATTGTATACAAAAGGATCACTGGATCCTTTGTTACATCGCTCAAATGTTTAACAAGAAGTAGCTTTATGGCCAAAAAATGATACCACACCTTGTAGTCGTTGTCCATGGCATTAACTTTGAATGAAATTGGAACACCCTTGTGCATTTTCTATTTAGTACCCAAAATGTTAAGCGATCCTAAAACTTCATCCAAATTGATGTCACCGTTCATGAAATGGTCGTATTCGTCATTCTCAATGTCAAGTGTAAAATTGATTAATGGTATGAGCATTAAACTGTAATTGATGTCTTTGAACGAATGCTCACCCATTTTCATGCTTAGTTGTTGTAAATGCCCAATTTTGGTTAACTATTATTTTACTGTTTACAGGAAAATTACATTAAGGGTGTTCCAAGTATGGAAACGCCCAAGGTGTTCCAAGTAGGGAAGCGCCCAGGGGTGTTCCAAGCACGGAAGCGCCTAGGGGTGTTCCAAGCACGGAAGAGCGTAGGAGTGTTCCAAGCACAGAAGCACCTAAAGGTGTTCCAAGCATGGAAGCGCTTCCAACCAGGGAAGCACCTAGGGGTGTTCCAAGTAGGGAAGTGCCCAGGGGTGTTCCATGCACGGAAGCGCCCAAGGTGTTCCAAGCGTGGAAGCGCCCAGGTTGTTCCAAGCAAGGAAGTGCTTAAGGGTGTTTCAAGTAGGGAAGCACTTAAAGGTGTTCCAAGCATGAAAACGCCTAGAGGTGTTCCAAGGCGTTAGTGACAGGGAAGCACCCAAGAGTGTTCCAAGCACAAAAACGACCAAGAACAAGCATGGAACAACTGTATGTATGGAGAAGTGAAAGTAACTCAGAATAAATGGTAGGGTTTATGAGTTACCTTCACGTTTGGGATGTTCTAAGAGAATTTGGCATGGTGGCTCAAATATGGAGATAGTTAAGAGGACTTCCTCTTAACCTTTCCTTGAAGTACATGTGCTTTACCCCTTTATCTTTCCTCACTTCTTATAAATGCGCACTATCAAATGACACTGCTCCATTTACCCAAAAACTATGCCCACTATCAATTACATGATCATTTTTTTAATATCTCATAAACCGTTATTTAACTGTTCTTCTATGACAAGCGCGTTCTCCCATGATTGAACGTGTGTTCCTAACAACTCTTAAGAAATCATTCTTACTCAGTATAAATATGAGAGCTTGAGAAAAAAGGGATTTTTAGAGACCGAAGCAAAAAACTACTCTAAAAAGCTCTCTCAAAACTCCTCTAAAGTATTCTTTCTCTTCAACCTTTCCCATTCACCGTTATCTGCCGCTTCCTCCATCTTTTCTCATCTTTCACCACCTGCCACTCAAAGCACTTACGCTTCAAGGACTGCTCTAGTCTTCCTTTCTGTCGCCTCTTACTCATCCCGATTCACTCATTGCAACACGTCCTCTTTCCTTAATCAGAAGAACCCTCTACAGTTGTGTTGGCATAGAATTTTCGAACAACAAGTATTACTGCCACCTCTAGTTGGGTGCAAAATTTCTCTCATTGCCTTGCATCAATAATGTTGTATATGTCAAGATAAAGTCTTGTTCGGACATCGATACTATGTTTTGGAATTGAAACTTTTTGCACTAGGGACTATGTGTGGCGCTTCTCAACTTTGGTTGAAATAAATTTATTCCAATCAAGGCTATTCCACTACCACTAGCACATTTCCTTTTCTTCGGTGCCATGATGATTATCTGAATACCCACACAACAAGCAACACATTTTTTATCATAACTAGTTAGTATACATTACAATTAAACGATCTAAACCATCTATATATACAAAATAATTTATACTAACTATTCAACTCCACAATAATAAAAGTAACACTCATTTCTGCATACATCCAATTCTAAAAGAGAAAGAAAAAAAAAGAAAAGGAAGAGACCAAAAAAAAAAAGTAGATATTTCCGGAAGCATACGGATGGAAGCCAAAAGGAAAAAAAACTGAGAATGGTAAACGGAAAAAGAAACAATAAAAGAAATAGAAAACGACTGAAATAAAGTTGCAGTACTTCTTTGGAAGAATGGGCTGGGGAAAAGACGAAACTATCCCCCAACCTATATTCATATCCAAAAAGGCCCTCAACCCAAATCTGTGTCCCACGTATACAATGTCAAGTGTCAAGCAAAGAGTCCTCCAAGCTTCTTTTAATATATAATAATTATAAATTTGTAAAATAGATTAGTGATTGCCACTAACACGAGGGCGCAGCCTTAAATTTTTTAGACAAAATAGCAGTCCAAAGAAAACACTCACATCTCACCAAACTACCTTTAATCGTTTTTAATGACATTAATGTAAATATATTACATCACGAAATTTTGTTGCACTGTTGAACCAAACTTTGGAATTTTTTACAAGCCACAAGTATACAAATATACACATTTGTTGGATTAAAGGTGTTTTTATGTGAAAGTATACGTTTGCTGCTCTAACACAATCACTTTAATACAATTGCTTTCCTTTATGATTTAAAAATTTTATTAAATAACTAAATTACTTGATAAAACTTCGATCAATATATAAAAAATATCAATATTCTTCCGACGCAACGCACAAGAAACAGGCTAATAAGATTTCTTTTATTAATTTCATATGTGAAATAAAATTAAAAAAAGTTTCCACTTTTCCATTTTAAAGAAAAACTAAGAAAAAAGGACTCTAATCAGAATTCTTGGAAGATTCTTTGAATTGTCATTTTTACGTCCCGCTTGCATCATTCCCATAAAACCATCATTCTAATCAAACACATCTGAATTGATTCATCCAGGAAGTACAACAATAGCTGTGTACCTTGCATTCTTCACATGCATTTTAAATGTACAACTATCAAGCATTATCCTTAGATTGTTGGGGACTCTTTCTTCGAAAACATAGAGTAAGTACATATTTTGTGCGTACCAAAAAAGGAAAGGAAGTGTATCATGTGTAAAGAAGATAGAAATTGAAAGAAGGTTGACATTATATATACGAGTGGAGAAAAACGTGAAATTCATGAAATAGTTGGTGTTTTCCCTGAAAGAGGAGACAGCCACCATGCGTGATCTGCAAGTGAATGTGGGAAGGCTGAACTTGTTAAATTTACAAATTAAAGATTCAAAGCACTGAGACATCACACCCTCACGTACATTTTTGACCGTACAAGTCAGGCTGGAGACTCACACTCGCCCATTGTACTCGGGCCCGAAATTCGAAATGTGGTCCGCGGTTAAAGGGATACGGAGGTCAAAATCTGAAGGCTGGTAATTTCAAATTTGGAGGCAATTAACAGAGACACACCAGCATTCCTGCAATTAATGTGGGCGGCTCGGATCACGTTTTCACAATATATTTACTTCGTACGTGAACCTATTTAACATATCTTTATCTAAAAGTAAGGATGCCGGAGAACTTTTGGATTTACGCAAAGATACATTTTTACTCATTATCTTTCTAAAGTTTTTCATTTTAAATATTTTTATTAGAAATATTAATAAGATTTATCCAATTTTCATATTTAATAATTATAAATACATCAGTTGATCATCATTAAATATATTAATTATATTTACCCAATTTGTAAATAAGTATATTCTAAGTGCATTAAATTATTTCTGTTTTTATATATACTTCAAACTTTACACTTCAGAAAATGGAAATTTTTGCCCATTAAATTTCTAAATTTTCATTTTAAAAATTTTATTATAAATATCAATAAGATTTTTGCAATTTGCAAAAACAATTCTAATTGCATCAAATGATTATCACTAAAATATTCTTTTATCCAAAATATTAATAAGATTTATCCATTTTATAAATAAAAATTCTAATTGCGTTAATTGACTTTCATTAAAAAATATTTTAATACTTCAAGTTTTACACTTTAGAAATATTTATATTGTATATATAATTATTAATTTAAATAAATAAAAAAATAAATATTTCATGCAATACACGTGGTAGTAAATATTAATTTGCTTAAATGGACATTTGAGAAGCAAATAAAAATTGTAATTGAATTTATACAACCATTTGACTTCAGCCCCATTTGAAAGCATGGGGCAGGATAATGGGGAGAGTAGGATGAAAATGATAATTTAATAAAAAGTTAGAGACCTTAAATTATTTTAATTATTCTATGTGCATCGATTTAAGAAAAGATAAATTATAGAACTCTAAGGTCTTGTTTTATAAGGAAACGGCAGAGATGGTGGAGCTTTTAGGTAGATTAATTCATTGATGATTGTAAAAAATATATGTAAAGTGCTTAAACTATATTATTATTAGGAAATATATTATTATATATAAAATACATTGATGTTTGTAAATTTTAACTACTATTTGTTATCAAGTGTATTATACGAGATTAATACTTTTTTATTTTAACTCTTTTAAAATGATAATTATATATATCAATATAAATACTTTTACAATATAAGATTTGAAATATTTTTGTAATATTAATCTATAAATGCAATAGTATTAAAAGTAATTACGAATTGTATAACGCCTTATTAATACAAACTTATACAATAGTCTTATAAAAAAATTATGACAAAGTAGTAGATTTGAAGTACTTATACATATAGTATTTTATATTTATCTTCTTAGGTTGTTTCAAATTAATATATAGGTGTATAATTAAATCTTTTTTGAAAGTTACATAATTAAATCTGAAATAACTGTCATATAACGTTCACATTTACCCTTACAATTAATAAGATAAATTACCTAGATAAACTCTCCAAAATTCATGTTTCCCAATTGAAGTCGCTTAAAATAAAAAGTTGATTTCATCATGCATACATATAAAAGGACATTAAGCTTTATCGCATTCCCAAATTTCTATTTATTGAGGTAGCATTTAATTAATAGTTACAAATAAAATTGTCATAGTTTTTAAATTGGGGGATACAAAGAAAGTTAATATGAAATATATTTAATATTTAATATGTATTACTATTATGTTAGAATTAAATCATTTTGTTATGAAAGTGATTAACTCAATATAATTATAAATATTTAATATCTAAAAGATAAATTATATTATTAATTATTAATTTTAATTAAAATTAATTAAAAATAATAATTTAGTAACATTAACAAAAAAATTCCTTGTCAATTACAGGTGTTACATACATCCGTTCTTATATATATATATATATATATATATATATGGATTAGATATTCTACCCATTATTGTTGACTAGGGAGGGGGAGTGGGTTTACTCTTTTTCATTGCCTAGTAATATTTTTCTTACATGACAGATGACAATTGGAATATACATCATTTAGGAGAGAAAAAAGGATGGAAAATAAATATGGATGAGTGGAAATTAGGATCCATTGACTATTACTATCCTTGTTAGTTTCTTTTTTTCCACCTTAGGTGCCATGAAAATAAATTCTTACTTGCCAGTAAAATGAGCTCTAGTCAACTGATTTTAAAACTTAATTATTTTAATAAATTTAATAATTAATTATTTTTTATTATGTTCAATTAAATCCTTTAATCAAATAAGTTCTTATACCTAATGGTTAATTTGTCACTAATTAAAATATCATTTATTATTTTATAGTGAAATGATGTTAACGTGATAACGTCGTGGAAGAAAAAGATACCACATGACTATATCATTATACCACATCAGAATATCACTTCATTATTTATTATGACATGTTAGCATACCACGTCGGCACTACATGATATAAAATAAAAACAGTGTTCTATTAGTCAATAGTTAGTTATAAAAAGTTATTTAATATAAAATAAAAAAATAAAAAGTTTAATTGAATGTAACAAAAGAATAAAGCTTATTAAAACTTTTATAGATAGTTCAAGATTTTTTTTTTAAGTATTATGTCTCATTAAAACATATTGGTGTTGAATAATAAAAAAGATTAGCAAGCTTTATACAAATATAAAACTAAAAGTATATATGAAAAAAAAGTTTGGAAAAGTGATTATTTGAGTGTGGCAGTAGGCTATGGTTGCAGGTGAACAATAAGATCAGGGGTGGAGCTAGTCGATTTTTATTGAGGGGGCCAAGGGTTAAGAAGAATAAAAATTAAGAATTTTTAAAACTAATATATTGTACTTAACCATTAATAATTAAAAAATTTATAATAAATAATAATTTTATATAACATGTAAATTAAAATAAACAAAAAGAAAACAACTTATAATAGTGCTCTAAGAAAATTTTGTTCGATAATGACAATATCTTTTTTAATATAAACAACTAAATTATTTGTAAGAAATTTATTATTCATTTTATTTCGAAGTCTTGTCTTTCTCAATATAAATGATTAAAAAATTAATATAGTCAATATCCAATATTTTTATTTTATTATATTTAAGTTTATAATACTAAATATTAAACTATAATGCATAAAATATAAATAGTTAAATATGATATACATAATTAATAATTTCTTCTTATACTCAAAGATAATTTCTTTTCAACTAAATATGAAACATAAAGTACATTAAAAACATATACTCAAGATAATTTTTTCTTATATAATTAGATTAATAAAAAATAATATATTAGTAAAATTTTAAACAACCAATAATGCAACATTAGAATTTATATTTGAAAATTACATATATAATAATTTTTAAAAATTAAAATCATTAAAAATAAAATCCACATAATAGAAAAAAATGACAAGTAGAAGATAGAACCTATATAAAAAAAAGAATATGGTTGATAATTCGTAGAAATTTTAAATAAAAATTTATAGAAACTTAAAATATATGAGCAAATAGCATATAATTAAAAATAAATAAATAAATATAATAAAAAAATTAAATAAAAAACTTTACCTTTTTATAATTTCACAATACAAGGATAAAAAAGAAAAGAGGAAAAGATGGGTGAAGAAACTTAAAAGATTAAAAAAATTAAAAATTTGAGTAAATTAAATAAAACTTGTAAAATTATTTTATTATTTTTTAATTATATTAATTATTTAATAAAAATTATAAAAAAAATATATAATATATAAAATATTTCAAAAATTTTGAGGGGGCCATTGTCCCCATATTAATTATTTAATAAAAATTATTTTAAAAAATTATTAAAAATATATAATATATAAAAATTTTCAAAATTTTTGGGGGGGCCACGACAAAGGGACGCTCCGCCCCTGAATAAGATCATGATTTAAGCAATTACCAATAATGTATAGCATTCGTGTGCAAAATTCGATTTGCTGTAACATTATTCACAGTTTGCTACAACTTGACAGGGAGGTAGAGATTTTTCATATTTATAAAGAAAGAAATATATTAGCTAATGGCATGACCAGCATAGACTTTAATCTAGATAATGGTATTTGTTTTTATGATGTACCACCTCATTAAGTTAAGTTCTATTTTGTTCAATGATTTGTTAAAAGTGTGTTTTTTATGAATAATTCAGACTGTCACGACCCGGAACCACCCTCGAGTCCGCGACAACCGCCGCGATGTCCCGATATGTACTCATACCCCGAGTACCATATCGAAACCTCGCAAGGCTCTCGTACCAGTCTTTCTAGTTCCCCTGTGAGTTTCTATTTATTTATTCCATACTTTAAAATATTTCGTCCCTTTTCGGACCAAAACAGGGAAAAAGACAGAAATTACTACACAGGGGCATTTCGGTCATTTTTCGTCGAAAATTTCAAAGTTTGGAAAAAATGTTACTTACGCGTAAAGAATTCATAAATTGAAGTCGGAATTGGAATCGGATATCTAAAACGTGATATTCGAGTGAAATTACATTTAATGGAATAAAATAATAATATTTCATAAAATAAAATATTTTCTTATAAAACAATTTTTATATAGATATCCGGATATAATTTTTACAGCGTAAAAACAAAATATATTATTACACATAGTAATACCAATAACTGAAGTATAAAATCTAATTCACAATGTTAAGTGGGCCCAAAATAGATAAATACAGTCTACGAAATGAACCTGGGCACAGAAGGTTATCTCTCTAAACCTTCTCCTCAACAAAGTCCTCTATCTACAACTGTTTGTGAGCCTGAAATGGGGAAATTGAGGGGTGAGTTTTACAACCCAGTGAGTCAGATAAATACCATCCACGACATCTAAAGTCGAGTAGATGGAGACAATTTATATATAAAAAGGCCATATCACCAAGAAATTTATAATACCCAGTTTAGTAAAATCATGCTAAATAATTACATTAATTCCAACACAAGGCTTATGATTTATTTGTAAAATCAGGCTTTGACCAAATTTTTATACTCGTGAACACTGGATCAGAGTGTCCTATCGAGTACGCCAAGGCTGTTACAATTTATTTTGTAATTGAAAAATATAGCCGTTCCTTGGCGTTGGTCTAATTCACTCTCACGTGGGGTTAGACGTGGAGTGAATTTTCTGGGTATCTCGGGAGTTGTCCTACGCGCCTCTCAACCGAGATTATATAATTCTTGAGTTTACCGTGCTCCTCCTAAAGGCAGTCCACGGAAACCCGCCACTGCAGCGACTGATCAAACCCACCATATCACTAAAAATTTCATGGCATAACAAGGCAATTTTCATACAAACCAGCCTACACGGCAAACAGCAATTCATGCAAATTTTAATACAATAATCCAGCCAAGCATGCTCACCAAGATCATAAGCCACAATTTCAATTTTTAATACATAAACGAAATTTCATGCCGGTCTCCACATACTCAGTGTTAAAAATCCATTTTTTCGATTTAAAAATCATTTATGAAATTCAATTTATTTTTCATAACACATAACCAAATAAATCTACTTCAGATATTGAAAACGGTAATTTATCCACTCACCTCATCACAGGAGTGCCCTATACTCCCGTTTTTAATTTCACTACACCGTTTTTCTCCGGTGTCTGGGGGACCCACCACCTAGGCGATACGTGTGACACAAATTTCAATAAATTGTGTCAATTTCTCATAATCAATTTCAGGCTCTACGTGATGCATGAACTGAGCTAAAAATGATTCGGACAGTCGTTTATTCACGTTGTCCGACCGACTCGCCTATACGCGTCTAAATTGCTAAAATCCTTATTTTAATTCCGATTTGACCCGTTTTAGTTTCTAATTATTCGATTACATTCCAATTACTCAATGACAGCAACTACGGGTCAATTTACCAGTCCTAGACTGAAAATTACGATTTTACCCCTAACGGGTAAAAATTCAATTTTTGCTCCGAAAATTCTCATTAATTTCCTATATCCATAATTCACCATAATTCATCAAAATACCTCAATTATATCCAATTGGACTTAATGTCCCTCAGTGTGATACAAAATTTCAGTCCCGGACTGAAATTACGAAAATACCCCTAGTGGGTAAAAATTTCAGTTTTTGTTCTAAAAATTCTCATAATTTTTCTACACCATTAATTCATCATAATTCTTATAAATACCATGAAATCTCATCACTTTCAGCATAGATTTCTCTCCTGGAAATTTCAGTATAATCGGTTTTAAATGGAAAAAATCCTATTCCTTGCTTATTTTTACCATTTTTCATTTCTACCTAACTAACAACAACTAATTAACTTAAAATCTAATTAAATCAAACTCAAAAATCCCTCCCTTAGGTTCAGCCAGCATAGGGTTCATTGTGCAAGCTCATGTTTAAAGCATGGAAAATAAAAAAGAACATATGGGTAGTGTAGATCAAGAAGAAATTTAAAGAAATTTTACCTTTTTCCTTGTGAATTGTTTGAATCTCTACACTTCCCCTTTGATTTCTACTTAGGGTTCTTAGTTCTTCTTCTTTTCTCTATTCTTGTTGCCTTAGCCGAATTTTACAATGCTTTGGCTGATATTTTATGGCTTTTATTACTTAAATAATAAAATAATCTATTTTTACACATGTTTTGGTACTATTCAATATTTTATTATTATTATTATTTTTTTTTTGAATTCTTTTCAGCCCAAAAATTCCAGCCCTTATCCTCTGAGTTTCCAGAAGCTTCTAGAAAATATTTTAATAATTTTTATAGTGTAATTTTATGATATTACACTTTTGCCCCCGAAAAAGTGCAAAATTACATTTTTACCCCAAAAATTGAAAAATTGCCACAAGGCATATTTTTCACTCCTCAAACTCATACCACACTCCAATTTGTCAAATTTGATCTAATTTCTCTCGAAAAATTAAATTTTGCCCTCCGGTGGTAAAATTACAATTTTACCCCTGCACTCTAGAAATCACCAAAACTTCTTCTTTTTCCACTTTTCAATCTCAAATAACATTTCAATTGATTAATATGATCAATCTCAATCAAACAGGATCAAAAAATCTTTTTCAGAAATTCCAAATTCGTCCTTTAATGGCAAAATTACTATTTTGCCCTTGTGTCCCAAAAATACCGAGAATTGCACTTTTTCACTGCTAAACTTCATTTTATGTTCCCAACATCATTTTATATTCCATATAATCATTCTTGGTCATAAAAATCAAAATCTTTATTAAAATCCTCATTCTGTCCTGAAATTGAAAAATGACCGTTTTGTCCCTAATCGGTCAATTTTCCCGATTAACACCAAATTGAACCTCGAACTCCAAATTCTCATTTTAAACCAATCCATGGGTTTTAGTTTTCTCAAATTCATCCTCAATTCTCTATTTAAACTGGTTCAAAACTTATTTAACTTGATCATACCCTTAGGGGCAATATTGTCATTTAACTTATTTTTCGGGGCAATTCAATATACAAACATGCTATCCATTGCATGTGAATGACCTGTCACAGATAAATTAGAGTCAGGTGTTACACAGACTAATAAAAATTTCTTTTTTTTAAAAAAAAAATCGATCCATATTTAACACTCTTGATAAGATTGTCAATAGATAAAGTACTTATTAATTTTAAGATATCTTACCCCTAATATTATTAAAATATAAGGCAACCCAAACCTACAACTATTGAGTTAATTTTGAAATTTTTAACCCGAATTGAACTCTAATACCTAACTCACTATGCATTACATAACCAAATAAACCAGTACAGGCAGAGATAGACATACCACTCTCTATGATTGTGTCTCATAACACTTTTTTTTGGACGGTTAAATTTCTAAATTTCAATATTTTAAAAATTTTATAAATTTAAAAAAGTTATAATCCGAGATTAAATATTTATAAAATGAGTGTTTACTAGAAAGGAAAAAAGAGCATGGAAAAAAAGAGAAAAAAGAGGAGAAACCTTAGTTGTATTCTCCCACGCTGACACCAGCTTCGTCCAGCTGTTGCCACGCATGTCTTTCGTCTACGTGTCTTTCCTCGTGTTCCCCGTTTGACTTTCTGCTTGCTTCTTCGTTTTCTTTCTTTTCTATTTGCGAAAGTTTTTTAATTTTTTGCTCCTTCCCCTTTAGGAATTATAAATTTACCAACCTTGATGGAAAGTTTTGAGACACCGCTTTCTCTTTCCAGAGCAGTGGTCAGACCAAATTTCTGTTCAATGACTTATACCGCATTTGCAACGGCAAATTAGCCTCCAAGGCTCAGCTCAGCTGGACGTCGTCTAAACGTTGATGTGGCAAGTGACCCACATTCGGTTGGCCAGATACTGACCAATTTCTAATTTTCCTTCTCCCTCTCCTTCTTAACTCTCTTCATCTCTATCCCAAAAGCTGAACCACACAATTAATTTCATCGCTTTAATTTACCCTCTACATCTATGGCAGGGAAAGAAGCCAAAATATATGAGAAAACAAGAAACAGGCAGCACCGCTCTGGAGTATCAAACATGCAAAAGGCTATCTATATAACTTTATATTTGATTTCATGAATGCATAGTCAATACAATGAAACAAAACAAGAAACAAAAAATGAAATTTCTAATCAAAGTTCTTTTTAGAATCTACATGCAATTCTTTTACGGTAGTTTTGGGTCAAGAAGAGGAGGAGAAATCCAAGTTGGGCATTCTGGAGGAGGAAAATGCAAGGAAAAGGAGAGCCAGCATCATCGCAACTGGAAGTAGCAAGAGGACGAAGGGTGGCGGTGGCAATGGCGGCAGCACCAGTGGCAGCACCAAAAGCAGCACGGTGAACACGGCCAAGAGCATGATTAGGATTGAAGCTCAATCGCATGAAAAATGTCGCATGCGGAGGACAAAGCCAGGGGGTAATTCTTGATTTTTTATTTTAATTGTATTTAAAGAGAAAGGAGAGTTGGTTTGGGGGAGATAGGGAGGGGGAGGGCCGTTGAAGGAACAATATTTAGTGCGGAGAGAAGGTGCGTGCGATTTAAGAGGGCGGAGCGTTGCAAGTCAAGAGTGTAGACGCACACTGCTACATGTCCTGATTCACCCAATGACAAACGTCTCAGTAAATCTCTCTTTATTATGCCTTCTATTCAATTGCCCATGGGGGCTATTTTGGGAATTGCAACAGATTCTGCCCTTTTCTAATTAAAATTTCATTGCACCTACGTATATCTTTGTTCAAATACTTGAATTTTATTTTTTAAAAAAATTAAAAATAACTCATTTACGCATGATATATGATCTAATTATTTAAAAAAATTATAATACTTGAAAAATTTTTTAAATTATATAAGAAAATGTAAATAAAACTTTATTTTTTATTACGTTCAATCAAATCTATATATTGTTGTTTTGGTTTAAATAAGTTTTTACAAATAATGATTAATTAATTTTCATTAATTAAAACACCACTTGCCATTTTATATTTATATGGTACTGACGTGATACTAAATATCATTTGGTCATGTCATCATGCGATATCAACATGCTACTTTATCATCCATCAAGGGTGACTCAATAAGTTCAAAGGCTTAAAGCAAAATATTCAATGAAGCTTTCTTTTATTGAAATTAAAAAAATTATTAAATTTTTATTCTTCTAACTTTTTAAGATGTAAAATTTTTATATTTTTTAAATAGCTAATACAAAATCAGCAATCAAAATTTTTACTTCAAATAAATTAACTATTACATAAAATAAAAGTAATATAACAATATAATATAAATTAGAAATTAAAGTAAAAAAGTTTGTATATATTAGAACAATAGTACTTGATTATTGAATGCTTATTGCAAACCACAAATGAGGTTCATGGCTTTATGAAGATAATAATATAATGAATTTCTTGTGTATTTTTTAGAGGAAAATTGAAGTTAAAGGAAGAAGGAAGAAAGCGAAAATGAGAAAAGAAGAATTCAAAAGTAAATATTATACATTGAAAAAAAAATAATTGGTTTTATAAATAGAAGAAAAAATAGTTGTTAGAAATCATTAAATATGTTGATTGAAAATAGAAAAAATAATTGAGAAAAAAATAGTTGTTGAAAATGATTAAATACATATGATCGTTATTTGATTAAAAATTATATAATATTTTAGAAATTAAAAAGTGATAGAAAATTGAGATTTACTAGACACATAATTAAGAAAGTGAGAAAGCAAGTAATTTTATCAATTATTTTATATTTTTATATTTTTTTAATATAATAAATTATGTTATAACATTATAAGGCCTCCTCAAATTGGAGGCTTAAAACTATTGTTTGGATGGCTTTACCCAAGGGCTAGCCCTGTCATCCATTATAACATATTAATATATCACAGCAATGTTGCGTAATATAAAATGATGAATAATATTTTGATTAAATTAATTATTAATTATAATAGTTTATTTAGCTAAAAAAATATAAAGATTTATTTGAAATAAACTAAAAATATAAAAAATTGATTGAATATAATAAAAAATAAAAAATTATTTAAAATTTTTTCTAAATAATTTAGAAATTAAGTCTGAATGTAATGTCTACCTAGTTCCCACTATGTAATTATTAAAAAAAAAATTATTACACGCATTCAAAGTTTTTAAAAGAAATAGTCTGACCCAAAAGTGTGCCTTGGCTTCCTACCCCATTAGCTTATGGCTGCCAAGTGGTGTGATTTAATAAAATAATGAAGTCGTTTTGGCATTAGTCACTATCCTTGTTAATTCGTAGAACTCTATTAAGTATCTTAGAGAAATCAAAGAATTTTAAAAAAATTATAACCTACCAATTTTTTCATGAAATAAAATACTAGTAAATCGAAGAACTCGCCGTCGAAAGAATAATTTGCTGGTTTCAATGAGAGACTATGAGATCATTTTCTTGACGATGACTGTTTTGCGAGACGAGACAAATCAAATGAGAAATCATTGGAAAATATTGAAGCACAATTCCAATTCAAAAATTAAATGTGACGTGACGGCAGGCTAATTGGGAATTGGAAGAAAACTTTTTCTACGACTCGATTGATTTAAAAAAAAAAAAAACTATTTTAACTTTACATGCGACTAACCGTACTCACTCCATTAACTCATGCTTTCACAGACTCAACTTTATCTATGCTTTGCATAAACAGGGAAAAAATTGGAGACACAGGCTACTTAATGCTTTCAGAAAACTGCAACTTTTCTTAATATAATAAAGCCTCTCGAAGCCAAAACTCTCTGTTAAAGCAACAAGTTATTTGTAGTTGTTAGTAAAAAATTATTCTTTCAGTGGTGAGTTCTTCTATTTATTTCTATTTTATTTCATGAAAAGTTATTGGATATTGCAAAGACAATTCCGTCTCAAGTTTTTGTCACGAAATTTTATGAATTAATCAAGAAAATAAGTAAATATTTGAGCATTTAATTTATTAATTAATGTTTGATTTTTATTTTTAAAGAGTAAAATTTAAAATTTTTTTTTAATTAAAAATAAATTAAGATAATAAATTATGCCAACCACTTTGTTTATTTATTAAAACACGCCACGTCGCATGGGACAAAGAGTGCCAAGGGTTTCTGATCCATGCGCTTTGGAAAGCCACAATATTTAGGAACAGTGTGAAAGTGAATGCTTTAGCAATAGTCTAGCAAAAAATATTGTAAACGCAAAAGAATTTAAAATGTGTATTGTCAAGTACTTGAGTGGGAAGAAATGTGCAAGTAATTTAAATAGATAAATTTTAGAGAAAATTGTGAGAAATGATCTTTGTAGTAAGAGTACTTTAAAAATGATTGTCTTTATAATTTTAACTATTTTTAGATCATTTTTGACAAAACTTGACAAGAATATCTTTTAAATAATTTCAGACAAATTAAAATGATTTCAATTTTCTCTATCTTGTTATCCAGAGAAAAATTTTAAAATTAAATATTGTTTTTTCTCTTTGCTCCAATACTATTTATCTTACCATACAAAGAGTAGAGATGACATCAAGCTATCTTTTATTTTGTTTTATTTTTTTAGATGGTAGATCTTGATGTTCTCAAAGACGATGAACAACGATTTTGCTCTGATTGTAGGCAGCATGATGAATGTGGTAACTGGATGCTTTCTGGTGATGACTTGCTTCCAAACGTGTGCTGTGATGGAGATGCCTTGTTGATGAGTTGGATTGGATTGGTTAAGATGATGGGCTCAAGGAGAAGGAATAGCTAAAGTATGTTTGATAGGTTTTATGGTGGTTTACAGTTTTATTGTATTTGAAATTGAGATGATTGTTAAGCATTTTTGCTGAGAATTTTGATTTTTTTTTATGGGGTTTTGAGTTGAAATTGTTCAGGGAATATTTTGTAAAGAGAGTATATTTTGTTTTTGCATGAGGGGAGTGTGCAAGGCCCTCTCGATAGGGATATATTTTGTCTTACTTTGGAGTGTTATGGAGTTTTGTAACCTATCTTTTATGAAATGCAAAATTTCATGGCTTAGCAAAAAAAAAAAGGTATGTATTTTAGGTTTTTGAGTTTATTGGTTTATTCGTAGACCCCAAAGTTGAGAAGTTGAAATTGATTAGACTAGTTTTTAAGTATTGCGAGACTGATTTTTAGGCATTGTGTGACTTAATCACTGCGTGACTGGTTTTTAAGCATTACATGATTGGTTTTAGGCATTGCGTGATTGATTTTTAGACATTGTGTGACTGATTTTTAAATAATGCCTAAGTCACGTAATGCCTTACTAACTAGTCACGTAATGCCTTACTAACTAGTCACGCAATGCCTTACTAAAATTAGTTATATAATGCTTAAACATTAGTCACGCAATGTCCAAAGTCAGTCACATAATGTTCAAAATCAATCACGCAATACTTAAAAACTAGTCATGTAATGCCCAAAAACTACCAAAACTAATGAATTTCATTCAACAAGACCAACAATTTCAAACGATACACCATATTACATTTAACAACATAATTAACAAATATGCCTACTTAATAAAAAATACTCAAAATGTTCAAAGGTTTTTCTTCATATATAAAAAATCACTCCAAAATGCTTAAAAATGCTCAAAACGCTCAAAACGCTTAAAGGTTTTTTTCATGTATAAAAAACTACTATAAAATGTTCAAAATGCTTAAATGTTTTCCTTTCTGGTAAAGAATACTTCAAAGATGAATAGTCTGGCAAGAAAAGCTCAAATAATATGAGTTTGTTTGAAGCATAGAACTAAACATACTTGATCTGTTAATAGGTTTCGAGTTGAGATGCGGAGCTAAATAAATGGGTTGATTTCATTAAGTGTAATTATGTCTAAATTTTAATTCTTTTAGCTAAAAACAATTAAAATTATAAAGAGGTATATTATCAAAAACACCTTATGTATTGAGCCCATTTAAAAAAAGAACCCTAAATTTTATTCACACCTATAAGACCTTAACTCATATCTCAATTGTCAATTCTTTTATTTAACTTTTTCAGTTACATGTAAAAACATGATGTAATTCTCACTATCCTATAAACTTTAACCTTACTCACAAGATCTAAATATAACTTTATAAATTTATTTATTTATTATTATTATGAAAAAAACTTCTGAGCTTAACGTGTACACTTGTTTAGACAAAGGAGTACATACTTATAACAGCCTTTTAAGAAAAATATTACTTTCATTTTTTTTAAGTTTTACTGATGTACATATAATATAAGCCAAGTGCACATAACCTTTTGAGTATATCTATGCATATTTTAATTTTTATGTACATTCTATAATATATGCACTACACTATTTTTGATCTTTGATTGCGAAAAAAAAATGCAATCATAAGTGAAAAATTTGCTGTCTTAAGTTAAAATAGCATTTTTTCGAAATGCAATCCTAACTATGTTAGAATTTTCTATAATGTGAGCTTCTATTAATTGGTAATTTTGGTTTAATAAAATAGACTGATAGTTTAGTCCTATTGTGAGACAAAGCATGAAAGCCTAAATAATATTAAAGCGATAAGTTAATGATGGCCTTTGCACGTCTAATTGGGTTAGTGTGGTTTAGCGGTTGTGTAGGTCTTAGCCTAATACGTCTTTAATAGGGAGGCTTGTATTAGGGTTTTGTTTACTATATAGATATATATATATATATATATATAGTTAGGTCCTCTTTTCCTTTCTAACCTAACGGTATCTACACATTGAGAGTTGCCAAGAATAATAGAGAAGTGCAAAGAGGAAGATATAACCTTAATTAGAAATTTTTTATCTTTTCATTACGAGCAATGGCTGCCTCTATGAATCAAACAAATACGTAATAAATAATTAATGCTTTTGGTGTTCTAATTGTCACAACCCGGAACTCCCCTTGAGCCCATGACAACCACCGCGAAGCCTCGATAAACATTCTTCGCCTGGAATATCCATCGAAACCTTGCAAGGCTTTCGCATCAGTTTTCTCATCTCCCCTGTGAGCAATCGTTGCCAAATATCGTGATTTAAAGGCTCTTAAGCTTTTTCCAACTTAAGACAATAGAAAAATAATTTTCGCTTCACAGGGGCATTTTGGTCATTTTTTCTCAAAAATTTCGAAACCGGCTAAAACGCAGTAGATGAGTAGAAAACACCTATTTCATGATTTAAAATAAATTTAGGTGTCTAAAACGTCTGTTTAAAACTAAAACGTAACTATTTGAATATAATAAAAATATTTAATGAAATATTCTAATTTCTTATAAAACAATTTTGATAGAAATATCGGTAAATAATTTTTGTAGCGTAAAAACAAAAAAAAAATCATACATACTATATTACAGGTAAATAGAGTACACAATTACATTTACAATGACACGTGGGCCCTTAGATGACCAAGAAGGTATAAGCTTATATACCTTTGCTTTCTAAAGATGCAACTTTGAGATTATTTCTCGACGCGCTCGACTATCCACAAACTATCCTGAGCCTGAAATGTGTGAAAAGGAGGGTGATGAGATTATAAAATCCCAGTGAGTAAACAGACCTCATCAAAAATAATCTAAAGTCGAGTAAATGGAGACATTCAAATTCATTCTTTGTATTACAATTCATCTTATTTCACTCGTTTTATTCGAGTAAAATAGAATCATTTTACTCGAATAATTAATATGGCTTATGTATCTCTTAAAAACTTGGCTCTTGCCAAAATCATTCTCGGAGATACCCCGGTCGAGGCATCTGACCGAGACCGCCAAGGTTATTAAGTGTCATATACACATGAACACATTTTTACATCTGAAAACATAGCCATTCCTTGGCGTTGGCTGAGTCTCACTCTCACGTGGTGGTTCGCGTGAGATGCACTCAAATCTTTACCTTCGGAGATACCCTCCACATGGCTGTCCGATTGAGGTAAGATATACTTGATTCTGTGCCCCCTCTCATAGGCTGGCCCACAGAACCTTCCATTGTAGGGATTATTTTATCTACCACCAAATTCATAAAAATTTTAACTGCATGATATGGCAATTATTGCTAGGTTTGGGTCTCCATCACTTGACTTATTGGACTTATTGGTAACGCCACAAGTCCCACAGAACCTTCTCGCCAAGTTTCGAACCCCAGATCTTTTCAAACTTTCCCCGAAGGGAACACATTTTAACCATTTCAAATCCAGCTTCTCAAGGCTAAGTACACAGTGCATATAATTTCAACACAAACCAGTTTAGCCAATCATGCTCACATATTGCTATAAGCCATTCAATTTAAACACAATTTATAATACAACAAATGAACAATCTCCAATTACTCTATTTTTCAAAATCATCATTTAATTTTTGAAAAATTTATAAAATTCATTTTACTTTATAAATTCACACTTTACTTATAAAACAAAGCAATTCACCCTTTAAAATAATTTTTCCATAAAATACAAAATCGGATAAAAACCTACTTTAGATAATTAAGATGATAGTAAGGTTACTCACAGTACTAGGAGTTTGAAATACTCTTATTCTCAATTCTCTGACACACTATCTTTATCCCGGTTAGAGGGCTCACCACTTATCCATAATGCATAGTAAACAATTCACTGAATTGATGCTAAATCGGTATAAACCAAATCAGGCTCGATATATATATATATATATATATATATGCATGAAATGGGATGTAAACTACTCGGGTAATCACTTAAATATGGTGTTTAACCTAAGTTCAATTGTGTACCTAATTAAATCAGTATTGGCATCATTTGATTTTTCACTCGATTAATTGGCCAATATACTCAATTCAACTCCAATTAATTCCATTTTTCCTTCAATATTCCAAATCATCAAACACTAGATAAATATCATGAAATATCACAAAAATCACCATCACATTGTTCCTTAGACATTCGGCCATGGTGGTGCATGCACACTAGAATTTTTCTTATTTGATTTTCTCATCATAATTCATCATTTTCTAACCAATTCACTTGAATTAACATCAATCCACCATCCACACACTATATGGAAGATTTGGCCAATGATGGTTACCAAGGATATTGTGATTTTCTTCACTTGTTTTCATACTACACATCATTAACTAAGCAAAAACACTAATCTAGCAAGAAATCTAACTAGATTCAAGCACCAAAAACTCTTCCCTCATGTACGGTCAGCCATGATACCCATTTGCAAACTTTGATTTCAGCCATGGTAATGAGAAAATAAAGCATGAGTAATGTAGATCTCAAGTAAAAATAAAGAAATTTCACCTTATCTTGCTTAATTTCTTGAATTTTCACACTTTCCTTTTGAATTTCTCCTCAAAGGGTTTCGTTCTTCTTTTGTTTTTCCTTTCCCCTTGTTTAGCCGAATATGGTGAGTAAAATGGGGAATTATGGGCTGATTTTTCAGGTTATATATTAAAGAAATCATGGCTTGACACGTGGCATTATTTCATTGGTCCATAATTTAAATATTTATCTTTTAACCTTTAATTCTCCACCAAATTTTATGTCATATTTATCCACACCAAAATGCAGTAAAATCCATAAATTGGACAAGTGTTGGGAGGTGAAAATTACCATTTTGCTATCGAGGTGACAAAATTACCATTTTGCCCCTATGCTCCAAAAATACCTAGATTAAAATTTTTTCTCACTTCTCAACCTCAAATTATACTCCAAATGATCAATCTTAATCAAATGTGATCAAAATCTTTTTTAAAAATTCCCCTTTCGTCATCGGATGGTAAAATTACCATTTTACCCCTAGATTTTGAAAATTCTAGTTTAACTCCAAATCAGCTATCGAACTCCGAATCATCATTTTAAGTCATTCCTAGATTGTGAAATTCTCAATTTCATCTTAAAATCTCTATTTTAACTAGTTCGAGGCATAAATCGACTTAGTTGTACCATTAGGTACACTACCGACTCTTAAAAATTTTTTGAGGTTTTCCAAGTTTGCAAACATGTTGTCCATCACAAGTATGACATAACAAGTATTTTAGGACTAGGCTTGATAACACTACCCCCCTTAAAATAAAAGTTTGACCTCAAAATTTCACGTATCGAATTCGAAGCAACAGTGGGGGTATTGTTTTCTCATATGATGCTCAACTAGTTGTGTTATCTTTTTTTTAGGTAATTTCGATTTGTTCACTTCGTTTACCTCCAATTCAACTTAAGTACTTCACTTATGTTTATCATTATCCTTTAACATCATATTTGCAGTACCTTTCACAATCATGATCTCTTATATCGAGACTTCAAGCATGTCTCTATTACCATCATTAAGCTTGAACCGTAACTCATCTCAATCATACCAATTTCGATCACATTTTATACCTATTTATGTATATCAATCACCGTCTTATTACTTCATTCCTTATTAATCTCTCAACATTCATTGATTCCTATCCTCGGACACTATTATATAGCTTGCAGCATCATTAGCATGCCATATTCATTTCTGTACGTATTCTCAACATTAGAGAAAATTAATAGTCTTAATTATTTTCTCAAAACTCCTTAGGTTGCCATAAGTAAACTTTTGATAGAATTCCTAATCGTCACATTGTCTATACAACTCGTCAAATATATCGAGTTCAAATCTCGAACCATTAAGAACCATTCTTCATTTTAGATGGGTACACCAATAACTCCACATATACATATGCATACGCACTTTCAGCTATCCATATTCCTCATTATGTGTAAGTGCCTTTGTTTTTTAAATGCCTTTGAACTAATTTCTCTTTGTTCGTTCTCCTATATAACCAAGATTCAATAGAATAATCTCCATAATTCTTGTCAACATTCTCATCGTGTCCGTGTATAGTTCCACATCATTCGCATACTTATACTCTTTTCTTATCATTCCCAATTATATGCTTAAGTTTCTTGATATTACATATCATTACATCACAATGTCGTTTTCATCGAATTGTAATCTAATACGCGTGTATGTTTTATAATGTCATTAGTGCTTCAAAGATTTTCCTTGACTTGATCATTGCATTTTCTGCAATATCATAATTCCTAAGAATCATCCTTTTTGTTCGATTATCTTTCATGCCTCTACATTACCTTGTATCCTTCTTGCATTTCGACATTAATTTGTCACTTAAGATTTAAACTCTTTTAAATTATGTATATCTCAAGCATTTTTGAGTTCAAATTCTCACAATATAATAAGAAATTTCCATAGCAATATTCTATATAAACTCATTTGCTATATTATTCTTGAAATCTTTATTTACACTCTCATTACTTGGTATTGACATCTCTTATGACTATCTCATGCTTTCGTCTAATTTTTCACTCACTTCCTCCAAGTTGGACTCGTGCTTCATCTTCCGTTACAACAAAAACTCTTATCGAAGAACGAGTCTGTGGTCTAGAAGGTGGATATGCTGGGGCGTTACTCTCCACATTAGACTGTATAACTACTCCCTGTCTCGATTGTAATCCAGAGAAATCTCTCATCTGCATATCCATATGAGCTGATGGAGATGGGGCAATTACAGTAGCGTGTCCTAGCTGAGGGCAATTACTCGTAATATGACCCGATTGATTACAATGAAAACATAGTGTAGGCCCCCTACACAGCCCGACATGATAATTCCCACACGTTCTACATTTATCAGAATTTCGAGACATTTTCCCAGAAATAGTCATCTCAGACTTACTGGATCTTGAAGGCTTCTGTTGTGTTTGTGAAAATGGGGGTCGAGAAGATGTTACTAGAATAGAGGTAGTATTTCCTGAAGTAGATGAGTCCTTGCCCCTTTTCGATGCCTGGTTGGAGGATACACTCAGATTTTTCCTTTTTGCAATTTCAACTCGCATTCTCTTATTTTCATCCGCAAGCTTCTCAACCCTTAAAGCCATTTGCACTACCTCTTTATGCGGCTCCTTACCAGTCATTGTCATTCAGTCTTTAATCTCATTTCGGAGCCCTTTCTAGAAATAGTTGGCTTGATCCTGTTCAGTCTTCCCTAAGTTAGGCACATAAAATAACAACTTGTTAAATCGAGCCTTATATTCTTCCATCGTCAGACTTCTTTGTTTCAAACTTAGAAATTCTCTTTTCTTCTCTTTATGATGAAAATGAGTATAATACTGATCATCAAATTCTTTTAGAAAGTATGACCAAGTTGGAAGAGTAGTGGAACAGGACTTCACCGAATTCCCCCAAGTGCGGCCCTTCTTTTCCAATAACCTTGTGGCCATCATTAATTTCATATCATCGTTTAACCTCATATCAGCGAGTGTCTCCGAGACCTGATTAATCCAATCCTTGCTTGCGGTGGCATCTAATTCACCCGCAAAAACACCCAACCAAGTTGCCTAGCCTCATTCAGCTTCTTAGAAATAGATACATCATGTACTGGCAGAACTAAAGGAGTATTTGGAGGCACTGTAGGTGGGACCTGACCAGTCTGAGCTTGACTAGCCATAGCGGTAAAGAAAGCTGCCAATGCTTGTGCCACCTCAAGAGGCATGGCAAGAATGCCAGTAGGTGGTGGAGGAAGTGGAGGATTATTTACCTGCTTAGCAGCAGATGCTGCTCGAAAAGTGGATGCAACTGATTCCTCCTCTATTGCCTCTTGCTGACGAGGTTGGGAATGACCCCTTCCTTTCCCAGTTGATCTAGTAACGGGTGGGTATTCGAGTCTAAGAGGCATAGTGATCTATAAAGATAAATAATGCAGTCTTAGGCAATCTCAGGTTCTATATGCAAATGCATTTTATTCAATCTAACCTGCCTTAACCTAACCCGGGGCCATATTGACACTATAAATTTTTTTAAAACAATTTTAAAACCAAAAGCTTTAAAATCAAACGCTCTGATACCAATCAAATTGTCACGACCCAGAACTTTTCCTGAGCCCGTGACAACCGCCGCGAAGCCTCGGTAGACATTCTTCGCCCGAAATATACATCGAAACCTCGCAAGGCTTTCACATCAGTTTTCTCATCTCCCCTGTGAGCAATCGTTGTGAAATATCATGATTTAAAGGCTCTTAAGCTTTTTCCAACTTAAGACGATAGAAAAATAATTTTCGCCTTACAAGGGCATTTTGGTCATTTTTCCTCAAAAATTTCAAAATCGGCTAAAACACAGTAGGTGAGTATAAAACACCTATTTTATGATTTAAAATAAATTTAGGTGTCTAAAACGTCTGTTTAAAACTAAAACGTAACTATTTGAATATAATAAAAATATTTAATGAAATATTCTAATTTCTTATAAAACAATTTTTATAGAAATATCGGTAAATAATTTTTGTAGCGTAAAAACAAAATAAAATTATACATACTATATTACAGGTAAACAGAGTACACAATTACATTTACAATGACATGTGGGCCCTTAGATGACCAAGAAGGTATAAGTTTATATACCTTTGCTTTCTAAGGATGCAACTTTGAGATTATTTCTCGACGCGCTCGACTATCCACAAACTATCTTGAGCCTGAAATGTGTGGAAATGAGGGTGGTGAGATTATAAAATCCTAGTGAGTAAACAGACCTCATCAAAAATAATCTAAAGTCGAGTAAATGGAGACAAATTCAAATTCGTTCTTTGTATTACAATTCATCTTATCTCAACTCATTTTAATCGAGTAAAATAGAATCATTTTACTTGAATAATTAATATTGCTTATGTATCTCTTAAAAACTTGGCTCTTGCCAAAATCATTCTTGGAAATGCCCTGACCGAGGCATCTGATCGAGACCGCCAAGGCTATTAAGTGTCATATACACATGAACACATTTTTACATCTGAAAACATAGCCATTCCTTGGCGTTGGCTGAGTCTCATTCTCACGTGGTGGTCCGCGTGAGGTGCACTCAAATCTTTACCTCCGGAGATACCTTCCACACGGCTCTCCGATCAAGGTAAGATATACCTGATTCTGTGCCCTTTCTCATAGGTTGGCCCACAGAACCTTCCATTGTAGGGATTATTTTATCTACCACCAGATTCATAGAAATTTTAATTACATGATATGGCAATTATTGCTAGGTCTAGGTCCCCATCACTTGACTTACTAGACTTATTGGTAACCCCACAGGTCTCGCAAAACCTTCTCGTCAAGTTTTGAACCCTAGATATTTTTAAACTTTCCCCGAAAGGAACACTTTTAACCATTTCAAATCCAGCCTCTCAAGGCTAAGTACACAGTGCATATAATTTCAACACAAACCAGTTTAGCCGATCATGCTCCCATATTGCTATAAGCCATTCAATTTAAATACAATTTAGAATACAACAAATAAACAATCTCCAATTACTCTATTTTCCAAAATCATCATTTAATTTCTGAAAAATTCATAAAATTCATTTTACTTTATAAATTCACACTTTGCTTATAAAACAAAGCAATTCACCCTTTAAAATAATTTTTCCACAAAATCACAAAATCGGATAAAAACGTACTTTAGATAATTAAGATGATAATAAGGTTACTCACAGTACTAGGAGTTCGAAATACTCCTATTCTCAATTCTCTGACACACTGTCTTTATCCTGGTTAGAGGGCTCACCATCTATCCACAATGCATAGTAAACAATTCACTGAATTGATGCTAAATCGGTATAAACCAAATCAGGCTCGATATATATGCATGAAATGAGATGTAAACTGCTCGGGTAACCACTTAAATATGGTGTTTAACCTAAGTTCAATTGTGTACCTAATTAAATCGGTATTGGCCTCATTTGATTTTTCACTCGATTAATTAGCCAATATACTCAATTCAACTCCAATTAATTCCATTTTTCCTTCAATATTCCAAATCATCAAACACTAGATAAATATCATGAAATATCACAAAAATCACCATCACATTGTTCCTTAGACATTCGGCCATGGTGGTGCATGCACACTAGAATTTTTCTTAATTAATTTTCTCATCATAATTCATCATTTTCTAATCAATTCACTTGAATTAACATCAATCCACCATCCACACACTTTATGGAAGATTTGGCCAATGATGGTTACCAAGGATATTGTGATTTTCTTCACTTGTTCTCATACTACACATCACTAACTAAGCAAAAACACTAATCTAGCAAGAAATCTAACTAGATTCAAGCACCAAAAACTCTTCCCTCATGTACGGTCAGCCATGATACCCATTTGTAAACTTTGATTTCAGCCATGGTAATGAGAAAATAAAGCATGGGTAATGTAGATCTCAAGTAAAAATAAAGAAATTTCACCTTATCTTGCTTAATTCCTTGAATTTTCACACTTTCCCTTTGAATTTCTCCTCCTAGGGTTTCGTTCTTCTTTTGTTTTTCCTTTCCCCTTGTTTAGTTGAATATGGTGAGTAAAATGGGGGATTATGGGCTGATTTTTTAAGTTATATATTAAAGAAATCATGGCTTGACATGTGGCATGATTTCATTGGTCCATAATTTAAATATTTATCTTTTAACCTTTAATTCTCCACCACATTTTATGTCATATTTATCCACACCAAAATGCAGTAAAATCCATAAATTGGGCAGGTGTTGGGAGGTGAAAATTACCATTTTGCTCTCGAGATGATAAAATTACCGTTTTGCCCTTATGCTCCAAAAATATCGAGATTAAAATTTTTTCTCACTTCTCAACCTCCAATTATACTCCAAATGATCAATCTTAATCAAATGTGATTAAAATCTTTTCTAAAAATTCCCATTTCATCCTCGGGTGGTAAAATTACCATTTTACCTTTGAATTTCAAAAATTCCAGTTTGACTCCAAATCAGCCCTTGAACTCTGAATCATCATTTTAAGTCATTCTTGGACTGTGAAATTCTCAATTTCATCTTAAAATCCCTATTTTAACTAGTTCAAGGTATAAATCGACTTAGTTATACCTTTAGGTACACTACTGACTATTGGAAATTTTTCGGGGCTTTCCAAGTTTGCAAACATGTTGTCCATCACAAGTATGACATAGCAAGTATTTTACGGCTGGGCTTGACACTAATATTCAGACATGGATCTTGAGATTCAACTTACATGTGACATCAGAGCAACTTGTGTGAAATTAGAACCCAACAAAATTTAAGAATTTAATGAATTTAGTTTGTAAAATTGTATGTTGGGGAATACTTATTTTTTATTATTGGAAATTTATTTTTTAGTTATTGTTTCTAGACGTAAGGTTAAGGCTTTTATTCCTTACGATGCCTAGATTAATTTTGTATAAATCTTTTTTCTTAGCTCGTATTATAGAGTTAGGAATTAAATAGTAAGTTTTGGGTTTAAACACAAAACCCAAAATCTAGTTCTTAATTAATCACTTATATTTGATGTGTTTTAATTCAAATTGGACTTTTAAAAATTGACTTACAAGTTGATATCTAAGTTTAATTATATAAAATATAAGTGTATTGCAAGCAATTTTGAAGAAAACTTAAAATGGGTTAAGAATGGGTTTTCAAAATTAATTTTCTTGATTAATTGATCTTGGGTTTGTAGTTTTTGATGAGTTTTAATGCATGGGCATTATAAAACAAAGTCTTAATTGAGATTTATAAGGATCGATTTTATTAAAAATACTTAAAAAGTCAAGAATTAGAGAAAAATTAGCATAAAGACTCAAATGGGTCAAATTTGATCCAATTGGGTCAGATTTGACCCAATTAGAAGTAGAAGAAATAAAAAATTCAATTGGGCAGCGAAGGCCAGTCTCAAGCATGGAGTGTGAGGTACGTGGGGTCTATTAGGCTCATGATTTTTGAAATATTTTTTGCAGTTCATCTCCACTTGCCTAACTTTACATGTTGTAATATTTTTTTCAAATTTTTAATGCATGTTTAATATTTATTTAATTTCATGTGCATTTAATTAATTACTTTGAATATTTTTTATGAGATATTTCTAAAATGGGTGTGATAGAAAAATAAACTCTCCTTAGATTAGTCTTTAAGTTTGTATGCTCTTGAATTGAAATTATATACATAATTTAGAAAATATATTGTATTTATCTAATAAAAAGAAAGATTCAAGACCTTAAGTTTTATTGCAACGAATACTATTTGGGACTAAATAAGATACACCTAGGCTTAGTATCTCAGCACGAATGGTTCATTACATATATTGAGTTGAGTATGCAAATTAAGAAATTTGGACAAATAATTAATTCTCGATTTAAGAAATTTTTTTATTAATTGATGTAAGTGTTTGGCTGCCAAAGTGGCTCATTTACTGAAATTAATGGATTATTTTCTTAAGCAAAAGGTTACGTGATGATTGTTTTTTAAATTGCTTTATACAATCACTTGCCCAAATGGGGCTATTCTGTAAGGTAATTTAGAGTGGGACATAAAGCATCATGGTTGAGTGTATATCTATTTAGAAGGTCTATTTGCCTAAAGGGGATGGGCTTTTCGAATACTAGAATATTCTCATATTAGCTTTATGTGGAGAATGCCTATTAGCATGTCATATTCTCTACCCAAAGGGGAGTTTGTGATGATGTTCCAAGACTCTTTGGTTATTTTCTTTTAACACATTATGGACTGTTGCTAATTATTTCATTATTGCCTAATTAACTAATAGTTGCATTTCTTGTCTTGAATAGTGACATTTATTGTGAATAATAATCAAGCTACTATTGAAACTCTTAATGGGTCTAATTTTAAGAGATGAAATGATGATTTGTCTTTTGCCTTGGTCCTGAGTGAAATAAACATAGCCTTGTGTGTTGACAAGCTTGCTGCACTTACTGACAAAAGCATTACAGAGGAAAAAGAGTTCTTAGGATAGAGCAAATCGCATGTGTATGCATGCCATTAAGAGATTTGTCTCTTATCATCTATTGAGTGGGTTGCAAAAGATTGAAATTGCTAAAGAACTTTATAAAGTAGTAGGTGAAAGATACCAAAAATCCAGTAAGTCTAAGGTTAGGAACCTTATGAGTGAGCTTACGAGTATAAAGTATGACAATGTTGGAGAAGTTAGGGATTTTATCATGAAAATGGTCCACATTCAAGCTAAATTGGCTTCCTATGACATCATATTTCCTGACAAGTTTATTATTCACCATTCCCTTAATTCCTTACCTATTAAGTTTACCCAAATCAAAACTACCTATAATGCTGTGAATGAGGTTTGGAGTGTTAATTACCTTATTTTTAAGTGTGTCTCTGAGGAAGAAAAACTCAAAAAAGAAAAGAGTGAAAATGCCTTGTTTACCACCAATTCCAAACGTTACTATCGGAAGAATTTTAAAAAACCTAGAAATGGTCCTAAGCAAAACAAGAAAACACATGGTAATGGTCAGCCTAAAGGGGTAGGAAGTCCTAAAGTTGTCATAAGGAAAGAGGTTAAGTGCTTTTTTTGTAAGAAAAAAGGTCACATGAAACATGAGTGCCCTAAGTATAAGTTTTGGTTAGAGAAAAAATAATAAACAAGAAGGTAAATCACTAGCTCTAGTTTGTTTTGAATCCTATTTTGTTAGTGCAACACCAAATTTATGGTGGCTTGATAGTGGTGTAACTGTTCATATTGCTGTTACATTGTAGGGGTTCAAAAGCAAACAGAAGCCAAGTGAGAGAAAGGCTAAGCTTAGAGTTGGAAACAATGCTAAAGTAGATGTCAGTCATGTAAGAACCACAAGTTTAAATTTAGAGTCTAGTTTTGAACTTGTTTTGGAAAATGTTTTTCATGTACCAACATTTAGGCTAAATTTGATTTTAGTTTTTGTTATGGATAAACTTGGTTATTATTTTGGCATTGGTGATGGAAAAGTTAACTTTCTTTTAAATTCTAAAGTCATTGAGAGTTTAAGTTAGTTGATAATATATATAGATTGTGATTGGTCCCTAATAATGAATATAGTTGCATGAATGTTAAAAACATTATGTCTAAAAAATCTTTTATTAAAGAAAACTTTTCCTTGTTATGGCATAAAAGATTAGGTTACATTTCTAACGAGGGAGTTAAAAGATTGATAAAAGATGGCATTTTACGCAATCTTGTTTTTGAAAAGTTAGACACTTGTGTAGATTGCATAAGGGGTAAAATGATTAAGACTAAGAAGAAAGGGGCAACTCATAGTATGGACCTTCTAGAAATTATGCACATTGATATTAATGGACCTCTTACACCTACTTTGTGTGGTAACAAGTATTTTGTTACCTTTAGTGATGATTTCTCTCGTTATGGTTACCCTTACTTAATAGATGAAAAATCTGATTCTTATGAAAGTTTCAAAATTTTTAAACTGAGGTAAAGAAATAATTAGGAAAAGTTATCAAAATTGTTAGGTCTGATTGAGGGGGTGAGTATTATGGCAAACATGGTACAATTGGACAGCACATGGGACCATTTACCAAATACTTACAAGAGTGTGGAATTATTGCCCAATATACCATGCCTGACGGTCCTGAACAGAATAGTGTGGCTAAAAGGCCGAATCGCACCCTTAAGGAAATGATGAGAAGTATGATGAGTAAGACTAACCTTCTCGAGTCCCTTAGGGTGAAGCCATTAAAACTGCTTTGTACTTTCTTAATAGAGTACTTAGTAAGTCTATTACTACAACACCTTTTAAGTTGTGGATCGGTGGGAAACCTAGTTTAAACCATTTTCGAGTTTGGGGATGTCTTGCAGAACTTAGAATTTATAATTTTTCTAAAAGAAAGACTGAACCCAAAACTATTCATTGCTATTTCATAGGTTACCTAGACCATTCTAAAGGATATAAGTTTTTTTGCTCTACACATGGAACTAAAGTTGTAGAATCACAAATGGCAAAATTTTTAGAGTTAGATGTTATTGATAAAGCTATGATTAAAGTTGTTGATTATAGTGAGGCAATCGGACATGTAGCCATTTCTTTACCAGCTTTAGAAGGTAGAATAGTACCTATGATTATTGAGAGAGAGAATCTTGGGATCTTGGGCAACATGATGTAAATATTCCTTTTCAAGATCTTGTTCTTACTCGTATTGAAGTTCATTCTATTTAGGAAAATGAGGTTGAGGCTTTAAGGAGATCTTCTAGGCAAAAAAGTCTGTTATCCATAATGATTACATGTTTTTTCTTGGAAAGAGCTATTATGATATCAGTCATGTGGTAGACCCTGTAACTTTTAAGAATGCCATTAATAGTCCCCAATTTGCACTGTGGATGGATGTAATGAAAGATGAGATGAGTTCTATGGCTTAAAATGGTGTTTGGGACCTAGTTGAACTTCCGAAGGGATGTAGGCCAATGTGTTGCAAATAGGTGTATAAGACCAAGAAAGATTTTAAAGGAAAACTTGAGAGGTTTAAGGCTAAGCTAGTGGTAAAGGCATTTACTCAAAGAGAGGGAGTAGATTATAATGAGACTTTTTCATTAGTGTCTTCTAAGGATTTTTTTAGAATTATCATGGCCTTAGTAGAACATTTTAGTTTAGAGCTTCATCAAATGGATGTGAAGACAACCTTCGTGAATGGTAGCCTTGAAGAAGAGGTTTTTATGGTTCAACTTAAAAGATTTCAAGAATCAAGGAGCAAAAATTTGGTATGTAGACTTAAGAAGTCCATTTATGGTCTGAAGCAAGTTTCTAGACAATGGTATTTAAAGTTTGATGAGATAGTTACTTCCATGGGTTTTAAGGAAAATAAAGTTGATCAGTGCATATACCTTAAGATCAATGGAAGTAAGTTCATTTTTCTTGGGTTGTATGTGGATGATATCTTGCTAGCCAATAATAATGTTGGATTATTGCATGAAACTAAGCAATCATTGTCTTAGACTTTCGACATGAAAGATCTTAGTGATGCTTCATTTGTACTTGGGATTAAGATATGCAGAGATAGGTCCTGAAATTTATTGGAGCTTTCCCAGAGGGCATACATTAATCTTGTGCTAAGCAAATTCAACATGCAGAATTGTAAGGCTGGGGATGCACCTATTGTGAAAGGTGATAAATTTAAGCTTAGTCAATGTCCGAAAAATGATTTAGAGAGAGAATCTGTGAAAGACATACCCTATTCTAGTACAATTAGAAGCCTTATGTATGCACAAGTTTGCACTAGACCAGACATAGCTTTTGTAGTGGGAATATTTGGTAGATATCTTGCTAATCCTGGTTCGGATCATTGGGTTACTGCTAAGAAAGTGATGAGATATTTGCAAAAGACTAATAATTATATGCTAGCATACAAAAAGGTGGATAACCTTGGGATTGTTGGTTATACAGATTTTGACTTCACTGGTTGTCAAGATGACATGAAGTCCACCTCAAGGTATATTTTTATGTTAGCTGGAGGAGCTGTTTCTTGGAAAAGTGTTAAGCAAACGCTTTTAGCTTCCTTTACTATGCAAGCTGAGTTTGTTGCTTGTTATGGGGTTGCCGCGCAGGCTATTTGGTTTAAAAATCTTTTTTTTTTTGGGTTATGTGTTGTTGATTCCATCTTTAAATCTCTTAAAATTTATTGTGATAATGGGTTTACTGTGTTGTTCACTAAGAACAACAAAAGCATTAGTGAGTCCAAACATTAGAAGATAAAATATCTGAACATCAGGGATTTTGTTAAAAATGGTGACATTGTTGTTGAGCACATTGACAATGACAACATGTTGGTTGATCCTTTGACTAAAGGGTGAAGACCTACAGTTTTTAGTAAACATGTTGAAAGCATGGGTATTTTGGGGTCTTTTGATGTACTTGGGTAGTGGGAGTATGTTATTTATATGACTCTCACATCATGGTTTACATTTAGTTGTGATGGAACTTGTTTACTTGTTTTAAACATTCATGAGATGTTTAATTTTATATTTGTTGATGATCATCGTTAATTGATAATCCATACTATTATTGGGTATTTTTTTTGTATGTGTACATCTAATTGCAATTTTAAATATACGTTGTATGAAATCTTGAGATTGGTGTCTATCTTAAAAGTATATTACTGGTATGTCTCATGAATGATACCGGTAAGGAACCTTGAGGATAAGTGGGAGATATACAGGCATGTTGTTAATGCTGAATAGATTTCTCGCTAGGTTCAGAGAAATTAGCAAGAGGATTGCAATGAAAATAACACATTGGGATCGCATTTGGGTGTTATTTTCTTGCTACACAGCTACATTGAGATCCACTGTTGATAGGACCACTAATATTTGTAACTATGGATTGGTCTTACGTCAATAAGTGGCATAATGACTACCATAATTCAGTATTAGATGTTTTTATTGGATAGGATCATTGAGAGGTTGTCTTTAAGGGCTAAATAATTTTTTAAATTGTGGCCACATCTAAATTAAGTCAATCAGTCTGGAGTATTGTTTTCTAAAGTGCTTTCTTAAAGTCAAAATAAACTCCAATTAATATTGCTCAAGTGGGAGAATGTTAGAATTTTCTATTCTGTGACTTTCTATTAATTGATAATTTTGGTTTAATAAAACAAATTGATAGTTTTGTCTTATTGTGAGACAAAGCATGAGAGCCCAATTGATATTAAAGTCATCAGTTAATGATGGGCTTGTCACATCTAATTAGGCTAGTGTGATTTGGCAGTTGTGTTGGCCTTGACCCAATATGCCTTTAATGGGGAGGCTTGTATTAGGGTTTTATTTATTATCTATATATGGCTAGGTTCCATTTTCCCTTCTAACCTAACAGTATCTGCCCATTGAGAGCCACCATATAATATCCCGTACCTTGGTATGGTGGTTAATAAAGCTTATTGGAGGCCAATGGAGGTTAATTATAATGTTTAAAAGTGAATAAAGGTGAAAGAAGTAGTTTGGAATAAAATATTCCGCATGCAAGGAAATAATAATAAAATAATAATATTTTTATCGAGAAAGAATTGCCTAGATAAAAAGTGATTTGGAAGTGAATTGAGGCATAATAAGGTGTTTTGGGTACCAAAAAGACAAGTGAAAAATTTTGGAATAAAATAATATTAAAATATTAATATTTTATTCAGTGTCAAAATTTTTCATGAAGAAGTAGTATATGGTTAATTTAAGTGGGGGAAAGGAAGAATGAGGAAATTTAAGATAAAAATGAAGTTAGTGGGGCCCATGCCTTGTTATTAATAATGACAACATGGGTAAATAAATATTTTAAAAATTATGGGGACACCGCGTTCGAGTAAAAACTTTATATTTCATTTGTAAATGTATAATAGAAGATAATAGAAGAAAATTGGGGTTAAAAGAGTGTTGGGAGGACTAAATTTAAAAGGGAAGAAACTTGGAAAGCATAATGGTAATTTTGCTATTAGTTTGGTCAAAGCTTCCAAAGCTTTGACTCTGATTTTTTTCAGTCCAACCGTCCTTATCCTCCCAACCAAACATCTTCTCCTTCATTCTTGAAGCTTCCAACGTTATTTTCCCATTCTCCCCCATGGAAAGTTAATTTTTTTCCATTTTCTTTCTTTGTTTTTTTTTTTAATGTGTAGAATGATATATTTTTTTTAGGGCCCAACTACCTTGTTAAATTTTATTAAACTTGAAATAAAAGTACAAAGGAGGGGGACGAAAACCGTACCTCCTAGATTGCATGATCCTAAGAGAAATCATAAAATTACCTAGAGTAAAGATATCCATCCTACGAGCTTAACTTTTGATGCTACAGAGGAATTGATATTCTTTACTGTTACATTGAGATACTAAGCCCTTTATGTGCGCTAAAAATTACAAATTTTGGCTGCAAAGCTCATTGAGACGGAATCGTCGTTTTCTTTCTTTCTTTGTTTCCTTTCCATTTCCTTTCTTTTCTTGCTTCTTGCTTCTCCCAACTCCTTGTGCACCAAAGTTATAACTTCTAAGCCCAATTTTCAACACCTTTAAAACCCTAGGAAAAGAAAAGAGAAAAAGAGAGAAAGGAAGAAAAGCTTGGTTTTGCAATTCAAGCAAGCAAAGGTAAGAATTTTTGTGTTTTAAGTTCATGGTTGGTTAAATCCTTGGAAATTAATGAGTGAATCATTTTGTGGCAGCTATGGTGGCAACATGTGAATGAGAATAGTTTTACATGTAAACTTAGAAAGTGTTTAATGGAAGTAAATTTGTAGTTGTTGCCATATGTTAAGCAATTGTAGTGGAAATGGTGGGTAAACTCGATAAACATCCTTAGACAAGATTAATATATGTGTTAGAGTTATGAATAAGTTGCCAGTATTTATAATCCAAAGAATTTCACAAACGAAAGATAAAGGCAACTATGGTAAAAATATGTCAAGATGTAAGTTAGTTGAATAAGGATTCATGATGGAAGGAAAAAGAGAAGTAGCAATGATGTACACTAAAGGTATTGCAATTGTATTATTGCTCGGAAGTGTAAAGGAAAAGCTAGAGTACGTTGGTGGTGGTGTCGAGAAAAATAACGAGCGACCGGCAAGTAGGAATAGCTAGACACACCTTAGAATAAATAGTGATGTAATATCCCGTTATCATAAGGTGAGTGAACTTGCATTTCAAAATGTTTTGGAAAGTGCCTACATTTTTAAGTAAATCATTTGGAAGTTCATTTGCTTTTGTTTTAAAAAAATACATAGGAAACAAGCCATTGATGAAATGTTTCTATCTTATGAAACGTGCAATATGAATAGTTCATACATTACCACATTGTATTGATATGTATATTATGCATTGGATGTCCCTTTTGTGTGATAATGATGACCCAACTATGTACGAGTAGGGAGTGCATATGAGCTGATGATGACCTGGCTATGTGCGAGTAGGGAGTGCACATGAGCCTATGATGACCCAGCTATGTGCGAGTAGGGAGGGCACATGAGCTGATGATGTTGAAATGTGCGAGTAGGGAGTGCACATGACGATGAATGAAGTGGAGTGGTGTACTTGTTTATATATGTTTGCATATGTATACGTGATAGCAAGTTTATGATTATAATATGTGATTGCTTGATTATTAAATGTTGAGTTTCCTAAATGTTTTAGACGATCAAAAAACAACATGCCATCGAGTTTTATTTATGATACATAAATTGCATTATTTTAAAGATAAGTGCATCATGTTTTAAAAAATTCTCCGTATCGTTTGCTTGTTCCTTTCCTAGGCTCACTCACCGAGTTTATACTCACGTGTTTTTTTAAAACTTCATGTTTTAGTTTTTCTGAGTTAAAGGTGATTGGATCCTTGGACAAGGTGTTCCTCCCTATTCATCGCTCGATATGTTTGACATGACAGTAAACGTTAGCAATTGTGCCCAAAGTTGCTTCGCTGATGGTCAAGGTCCAATTATGTGTATATGAATACTTGATGTGAATGTTAAGATTTATTTGTTAATCTATATATGTATATAATGGTTGATGATGCCATTATGAAGGCATGATTGGGTTTTATGAATTGTCTTCAAAAGAATTGTATTGAACATTATGAAATTTTGGATTTTAAAGAAACGTGGATTAAAGTATAAAATTCTATAATAGGCTTGCTTGGGCTTAGTGGGCTGAGCCCATTGGGCCCTGCGCCAGTCATGGCCCGAGAATTGGGTTGTGACAATCTTGGCATAAGAGTTCTAGGTTTTGTTGAGTCCTAGGGATTCCTGTGTCTGTCAGCAGAGTTGTTGGAGTCCGTGTAGAGTCTTGTCCTTGGATTATAGGTGCGCAACACAAGTGAAGGACGAAAGGCTACATAGGCTCCTAATTCATTAGAAACCTACCTACTCTTGTGATGTGTAAATTGTTAAGTAATTAATGTTTGGTTGTGTATATGTTTGGAGGTGTGCCGGTTGCACACACCATGTCTAGGAGAGATGGTAGTCCCGATGCCTCTCACAGTACTAGCAAGGGATTGCTAGATTCCATTGCTAAGAGCCGATGGCCCTTTGAACCAAGTAGTTCAGAAAGTGGCCCGTCTACGATTCCCGTTAATTGGATCCCATCGGATTTAGAAATATTGTTTTGTGATAAAGAAAGCCTTGACACTAGTGAGGCTCTTGAAAGTGAGGATAGTACTGACATCAAGGTAGGTGTAAAAAATTTCCTTTTGAAAAGGTCTGAGGAATATGCTAAGGAAAGGGAGAAAGAGATCATGGCCAGAGGAGATTATCGTCCTAGAAAGGTATCTGTACCTGTTGTTTGACACTATCCTCCTAGTTGTGGATTTGGTGTCGTGCCTGTGACTAGCGAGGAATGCAAAAGAATACAGCAAGTTTGGATTGAGAATAAAAAGAGAAAATCTCAGGAGGACTAGGAAGAAGATCCATCGATGTGGTTGGATCAAGGCGATGATCCTAAGGACACTTAATATTTTCGTTGAATTTGTAGTACTGTCAAACCCTGCCCTATAAAGTGATTGCAATGTCATTTACATGCTCGATAGAATGTTTGTATATTGAGGAAGCCCGAGAAATAGACAAAAGACGATATTGCCCTTATGGTACAAATAAGCAGATTTAAACCTCGAACAAGTTAAAATATAAATTTTAAGATGAAATTGAGAATTTCACAGTCCAGGGATGACTTAAAATGGTAATTTGGAGTTCGAGGTCCGATTTGGAGTCAATCTGAAAAATTGACCGGTAAAGGGCAAAATGGTCATTTTGCAATTTGAGGACAAAATGGGAATTTTTAGAAAAGATTTTCTTAGCCCCATTTGACATGTTTGAGTATGATATGGGTATTGAAGTACAATTGAAAGATTTATCAGTGAAAAATATGAGTTTTCGGTATTTTTGAAGTATAGGGGCAAAATGGTAATTTTACCACCCGGAACTGAAAATTGAATTTTCGAAAGGATTTTGATCAAATTTAATTATTTGGAGTGTGGTATGAGCTTGAGGAGTGAAAAATATGCCTTGTGGCAATTTTTCAAAATTTGGGGTAAAAATGTAATTTTACACTTTTTCGGGGGCAAAAGTGTAATTTTACAAAATTACACCATAAAAATCTTTGAGATTCAGAACTTTCTTGAAGGCTCAGGATAAGGGAAGGCAAAATTGGTGGCTGAAAAATAAAGTCAAAAGATAAAGAAAAAAAAATAAAAAAATTAATAAATTAATAAAAAATAATAAAATAATAAAATAATATTATTTTATTTAATAGCTTAAAAATATCAAATTCCAGCCTTCTTCATCCAAAATTTCGTTCTAACCTGAAGGAAGAGAGAGAAAACACAAAAATAAACCCTAGAGAGAGAAAAATCAAGAAAAAGTAAAGAAATTCAAGGAAATCAAGAATAAAAAGGTAAGGTTTTTCATTTCTAACTTAATTTCTACCTTACCCATGCAATTTCCCTTATTTTCCATGGTTAAATTGCATATTTTCATGGTGATTTCATGACTGGTCCAATGGGTTTAGAGAGAGAAAGTTGATGGAATTATTTGATTTTTAACTATGTTAGTGTTTGTAGTTAGTTAGTCATGTGTAGGAAGAAAATTAAGTGAGAAAATCACCTATTCCATGGGAATTCATTTAGGCTGAATTTCATAGTGAGTTTATTGAAATGAAATGATTTCATTTCAAGTGAATTTGTTGAGAATTGATGAATTTTGGGATGAAAATCAAATAGGAAAAATTTTAGTGAAATTCCACCTAGTATAGCCGAAATTCCCATAAATAATTTTGAAGGTAATTAAGCTGAACTTTAGGTTATTTGGCATGTATTTGATGATATTTGATGAATTATGGAGTTAGAAAATTAAATGAGAATTTTCGGTGTAAAAATTAGAATTTTACCCATTAGGGGTAAAAGCGTAATTTTTAGTCTGCACTGATAAATTGGACCAAATTCACAGTCATTGAGGTATTGTGGATATGATTGGATAATTGAAATTGAAATTGATGGAATTGGAGTTGAATTGGGGATTTTAGGAATTTACACCGTGTATAGGCGAATTAGGTCGGACACCGCAATTGAGCAATTGTCTAGACATTTCACACCCTGTCTAGTGCATACGCATGGATAAGAGCCTGAAATAATTTATGATAAATTGACACAATTTATTGAATTTTGTGTCATAGATTGTGGATAGGTGGTGAGTCAATTGTTTCGGGTAAGAGACTGCACCCGAAGACGGAGGATAGGAGTATTTCTACTCCTAATACTGTGAGTAAACTTACTATCGTCTTAATTATCTAGAGTAGTTTTATTTAATTGTGTGATTTTATGAAAAATGGTTTAATTGGAAAATTATTGTGTTTTATGGGAAAAATATGATTTTATAAAATAATTTTATAAATTTTTGAAAATTGAATAATGATTTCAAAAATAGAGTAATTGGAGACCCACACTGTGATTTGTGTTACTTATCCATAATTTTAAATTAAATGGCTTATGATAAATGTGAGCATGACTGGTTGTTTTTATGATTTCAAGAATATGTGAACTACTTTGATTTATTTTGAATGTGTTATGTGGGCCATGTCGTGCTATTATGATTTTTATGGATTGGTGGATATTTAAAGTGGGCACTGCAGTGACGGGGGTTCCGTGGGCCGCCTATTGGAGGGGCACGGTTCTCATTTATTGAGCTTACCTCGATTGGAGAGGCGCGTAGGATAACTCCCGAGGTAGGATTTGAGTACACTTCACGCTAGCCACCACGTGAAAGTGAGACTCAGCCAACGCCAAGGAACAACTGTGTTGTCAGAGGTAAAATATGTTTGTGTGTGTGTGTGACAATAAACAGCCTTGGCGGTCTCGGTAAAGATGCCTCCGCGGGGTATCCCCGAGAATGGATTTTTGGCATAGGCTAAGTGGCAAGAGCTTGGAAGAGGGCAGGCAGAGAGCCTCTAGTTGAGGTTTCTTGGTACGCCTCTTGCCGAGTACTCTGATAAGCCAAGCGTTGAAAAGTGCATAAGCCATATTGAGAAATTGATTTAAATACAATTGTTTATATGGGTTGGGATGAATTTCCAAGTTGTGAAATGTGATTTGCGAAGGGATATTTTTATTGTCTCCTATTACTCGGCTTTAGATACTTTAGATGGTATCTGTTTACTCACTGGGATTATATAATCTCACCCTTCTTCCTATACATTTTTCAGGCTCAGAATAGGCAGTAGACTATCAATTGCATCGAGAAGTAAATTTTGGAGTTGCATCCTAGAAAGCAAGGTTATAAACTTAAACCTTCTCAGTTGTTTGGGGGCCCACGTGTCATTGTAATTTAAATTGCATACTCTAGATTTCTATATTACAGTATGTATAAATTTATTTTGTTTTTATGTGCGGAAAATTAATTTTTGATGTTTCAAAAATATATATATATATTGTTTTACATTAAAATATATTATTCTAATTACTATTTTTATTTTATTTATTATTCAAAAAAAAGAAAAAAAAAAGAGGAGTGGAAAAACTGGTACAAAAGCCTTGCGAGGTCTCGAGGGGCATTCGGGGGAAGAATGTCTGTCGAGGCTTCGCGGCGGTTGTCACGGGCTCGAAGAGGGTACCGGGTCGTGACAATTCAAGTGGTATCAGAGCATGGTTTTAAAGTTTTTGATTTTAAAGCTTTTGGTTTTAAGAGTGTTTTAAAAAATTTACAGTGTCAGTGTGGCCCAGGATTAGGTTAAGTTAAGTGAGGTTAGATTGAGTTAGTTACATATGGGATGTAAAGTCGTTTAAACCCATCCCGTTTCTCTTTGTAGATTGCTATGCCTCCTAGACGTGAACGTCCACTCCTTTCTATATTAGCTAGAAGGGGAAGAGGTCGCCCTAGGCAGGGTCAACCAAACCCTAGAGGAGAGCAATCGGCTGCGTCCACATTTCGGGCAACACCTGCTATGGAGCAAGCTGAGAATCCCCCACCTCCTCCGCCACCTACTGGCATTCCTGCCGTGTCTCCTGAGGTAATTCAGGCAATGGCAGCCTTTTTTACTGCGATGGCTAGTCAAGCTCAGACTAGTCAGGTCCCACCTGTAGTGCCTCCAGTTACTCCTTCAGTTCCACTAGCACAAGATGTCTCTATTTCTAAAAAGCTGAAGGAGGCCAGACAATTGGGTTGCGTGTCCTTTGCGGGTGAGTTGGATGCCACCGCAGCGAAGGATTGGATTAATCAGGTCTCAGAGACACTCTCTGATATGAGATTGGAGGATGAGATGAAATTGATGGTGGCTACGAGGTTATTGGAGAAGAGAGCTCGTACGTGGTGGAATTCGGTGAAGTCCCGTTCCACTAATCCCCCAACTTGGTCAGAGTTTCTGATGGAATTTGATAGTCAATACTACACCCATTTCCATCAAAAAGAGAAGAAGAGGGAATTCTTGAGTCTGAAACAAGGGAATTTAACAGTAGAGGAGTACGAGACTCAATTTAACGAGCTACTGTCTTATGTGCCTGACTTAGTGAGGACTGAACAGGATCAGGTCGATTATTTCGAGGAAGGGCTCCGCAATGAGATAAGAGAGCGGATGACAATAACCGGTAGGGAGCCCCATAAAGAAGTAGTACAGATGGCCTTAAGGGCTGAGAAGCTCGCAAATGAAAATAAAAGAATGCGAGCTGAGTTGACAAAGAGGAAAAATCCGAATGTGTCCTCTAGTCAACCACTAAAGAGGAGCAAAGGCTCATTTGTTTCAGGGAGTGCTCCTTCTGTTTCGGTAACATCTTCCCGACCATCATTTTCACAAATGCAGCAGAGACCTCCGAGATTTAGTGGATCTGAGATGAATACTTCTGAGAGGAGTTCCGGAGGTTCTGATAGATGCCGTGAATGTGGGAGATTTCATGTTGGAGTATGTTGGGGACCTTTACGATGTTATCATTGTGGTCAGACGGGTCACTTTAGGACTAATTGCCCACAGCTAGGACAGGCCACTTTAGCTGCCCCACCTCTACCAGCTCGTACGGATATGCAAAGGAGAGATTTCTCTAGAGTACACCCGAGGCAAGGAGTAGCTGCACAGTCTAATGTGGGAAGTAACACCCCGACATATCCGCCAACTAAACCACAAACTCGTTCTTCAACAAGGGTTTTTGCTGTAATGGAAGATGAAGCACAAGTCCAACCTGGAGAGAACGAGTGAAAAGTTAGACGAATGTAGAAAGTAGTGATGAGCGATGTAAATACTGAATAATGAGAGTGTAAATAAAGCTTTTAAGAATAATATAATAAATGAGTTTATGTAGAATATCGCTATGGAATTTTCTTAATGAGTTGTGGGAATTGGAGTTTGGAAATGCTTAAGACATGCATGATTCATGCCTCTACATTACATGAAAGCTGATCGAGGAAAGAGAATGACTCTTAGGAATTGTGGTATTGCACAAGATGCAATAGCCAAGTAAAGGTAAATATGAAGTATGTGAAATGATTGGAGATAATACCCCCGTATTTACTTTGAGTTTGATGAGTGAAATTTTGAGGACAAAATTTTATTTTAAGGGGGGTAGCGTTGTCAAACCCTGCCCTATAAAGTGATTGCAATGTCATTTACATGCTCGATAGAATGTTTGTATATTGAGGAAGCCCGAGAAATAGACAAAAGACGATATTGCCCTTATGGTACAAATAAGCAGATTTAAACCTCGAACAAGTTAAAATATAAATTTTAAGATGAAATTGAGAATTTCACAGTCCAGGGATGACTTAAAATGGTAATTTGGAGTTCGAGGTCCGATTTGGAGTCAATCTGAAAAATTGACCGGTAAAGGGCAAAATGGTCATTTTGCAATTTGAGGACAAAATGGGAATTTTTAGAAAAGATTTTCTTAGCCCCATTTGACATGTTTGAGTATGATATGGGTATTGAAGTACAATTGAAAGATTTATCAGTGAAAAATATGAGTTTTCGGTATTTTTGAAGTATAGGGGCAAAATGGTAATTTTACCACCCGGAACTGAAAATTGAATTTTCGAAAGGATTTTGATCAAATTTAATTATTTGGAGTGTGGTATGAGTTTGAGGAGTGAAAAATATGCCTTGTGGCAATTTTTCAAAATTTGGGGTAAAAATGTAATTTTACACTTTTTCGGGGGCAAAAGTGTAATTTTACAAAATTACACCATAAAAATCTTTGAGATTCAGAACTTTCTTGAAGGCTCAGGATAAGGGAAGGCAAAATTGGTGGCTGAAAAATAAAGTCAAAAGATAAAGAAAAAAAAATAAAAAAATTAATAAATTAATAAAAAATAATAAAATAATAAAATAATATTATTTTATTTAATAGCTTAAAAATATCAAATTCCAGCCTTCTTCATCCAAAATTTCGTTCTAACCTGAAGGAAGAGAGAGAAAACACAAAAATAAACCCTAGAGAGAGAAAAATCAAGAAAAAGTAAAGAAATTCAAGGAAATCAAGAATAAAAAGGTAAGGTTTTTCATTTCTAACTTAATTTCTACCTTACCCATGCAATTTCCCTTATTTTCCATGGTTAAATTGCATATTTTCATGGTGATTTCATGACTGGTCCAATGGGTTTAGAGAGAGAAAGTTGATGGAATTATTTGATTTTTAACTATGTTAGTGTTTGTAGTTAGTTAGTCATGTGTAGGAAGAAAATTAAGTGAGAAAATCACCTATTCCATGGGAATTCATTTAGGCTGAATTTCATAGTGAGTTTATTGAAATGAAATGATTTCATTTCAAGTGAATTTGTTGAGAATTGATGAATTTTGGGATGAAAATCAAATAGGAAAAATTTTAGTGAAATTCCACCTAGTATAGCCGAAATTCCCATAAATAATTTTGAAGGTAATTAAGCTGAACTTTAGGTTATTTGGCATGTATTTGATGATATTTGATGAATTATGGAGTTAGAAAATTAAATGAGAATTTTCGGTGTAAAAATTAGAATTTTACCCATTAGGGGTAAAAGCGTAATTTTTAGTCTGCACTGATAAATTGGACCAAATTCACAGTCATTGAGGTATTGTGGATATGATTGGATAATTGAAATTGAAATTGATGGAATTGGAGTTGAATTGGGGATTTTAGGAATTTACACCGTGTATAGGCGAATTAGGTCGGACACCGCAATTGAGCAATTGTCTAGACATTTCACACCCTGTCTAGTGCATACGCATGGATAAGAGCCTGAAATAATTTATGATAAATTGACACAATTTATTGAATTTTGTGTCATAGATTGTGGATAGGTGGTGAGTCAATTGTTTCGGGTAAGAGACTGCACCCGAAGACGGAGGATAGGAGTATTTCTACTCCTAATACTGTGAGTAAACTTACTATCGTCTTAATTATCTAGAGTAGTTTTATTTAATTGTGTGATTTTATGAAAAATGGTTTAATTGGAAAATTATTGTGTTTTATGGGAAAAATATGATTTTATAAAATAATTTTATAAATTTTTGAAAATTGAATAATGATTTCAAAAATAGAGTAATTGGAGACCCACACTGTGATTTGTGTTACTTATCCATAATTTTAAATTAAATGGCTTATGATAAATGTGAGCATGACTGGTTGTTTTTATGATTTCAAGAATATGTGAACTACTTTGATTTATTTTGAATGTGTTATGTGGGCCATGTCGTGCTATTATGATTTTTATGGATTGGTGGATATTTAAAGTGGGCACTGCAGTGACGGGGGTTCCGTGGGCCGCCTATTGGAGGGGCACGGTTCTCATTTATTGAGCTTACCTCGATTGGAGAGGCGCGTAGGATAACTCCCGAGGTAGGATTTGAGTACACTTCACGCTAGCCACCACGTGAAAGTGAGACTCAGCCAACGCCAAGGAACAGCTGTGTTGTCAGAGGTAAAATATGTTTGTGTGTGTGTGTGACAATAAATAGCCTTGGCGGTCTCGGTAAAGATGCCTCCGCGGGGTATCCCCGAGAATGGATTTTTGGCATAGGCTAAGTGGCAAGAGCTTGGAAGAGGGCAGGCAGAGAGCCTCTAGTTGAGGTTTCTTGGTACGCCTCTTGCCGAGTACTCTGATAAGCCAAGCGTTGAAAAGTGCATAAGCCATATTGAGAAATTGATTTAAATACAATTGTTTATATGGGTTGGGATGAATTTCCAAGTTGTGAAATGTGATTTGCGAAGGGATATTTTTATTGTCTCCTATTACTCGGCTTTAGATACTTTAGATGGTATCTGTTTACTCACTGGGATTATATAATCTCACCCTTCTTCCTATACATTTTTCAGGCTCAGAATAGGCAGTAGACTATCAATTGCATCGAGAAGTAAATTTTGGAGTTGCATCCTAGAAAGCAAGGTTATAAACTTAAACCTTCTCAGTTGTTTGGGGGCCCACGTGTCATTGTAATTTAAATTGCATACTCTAGATTTCTATATTACAGTATGTATAAATTTATTTTGTTTTTATGTGCGGAAAATTAATTTTTGATGTTTCAAAAATATATATATATATTGTTTTACATTAAAATATATTATTCTAATTACTATTTTTATTTTATTTATTATTCAAAAAAAAGAAAAAAAAAAGAGGAGTGGAAAAACTGGTACAAAAGCCTTGCGAGGTCTCGAGGGGCATTCGGGGGAAGAATGTCTGTCGAGGCTTCGCGGCGGTTGTCACGGGCTCGAAGAGGGTACCGGGTCGTGACAAGTACTTTAAGTCTAAGCAAGTGTGGTGTAAGTGAAGTAGTAATAGTTATTTGTATAAAGGATTTAAGAGTTTGGCTTGTATTTTAAGTGACTCAAACAGAGTATGAAGCAGTTATTTAAATGACTTGGTGCGTGTCGAAATTTTCACATATGACAGATGCGGATTAGCTTTACAATGGTTAAGGAAAGACATTCACCCTACGAGTGTGGTTGGTCTCCTTAGGCAATTATGGAAGGCTGACTTAGAAGTCATCAGTGATTCAAACTACTACAAGACTTGATGATAAATGTGTTTTGCAGTACTATGAAATGGTTACCAATAAACGTGATGGAATTTTGGAGTGGTAACCTTAGTCTCTAACAAGTATAAAATGCCATTTATATTGATAGTGTTTATTAGGAATTATCATTTATCAGGGTACGTGGGTTTTTGGCATGATTTCGAATACAAAAAGAAATAAATAAAATCCTAGTTTATGGGGCAAGTTGTATCAAGGATGTTGACTTTCGAGCAAACACATTGAACCTTGGGACTATGTTGTAATAAGTAGGTTCAATGTGTCATAATTGTAGGGGATATCATGAGATAGCATGGTAAGGTCGACAATTAATCGTGGAAGCATGAAACTTGAAATTCTAAACTGTAGTTACAATCCAGAAGGATATGGGAGAAATCAATGAGACTATAGGTGACACTTTGAATGGCTATTGTGATTAAGTTGAGAATTGTAAATTTAAGTATTGAGGGGATTATAAAATGATGCTGTGACATTATGAGGTAATAATTGGGCACAAATATAGATCAATGGAGTTAAATTATGGAACTTGGGAAAGATGAAATTGTGATTTAATAAGAATTGCGAGTACCAAGTGTGGAGAAAGATGAACTATTTTCATGGTCATTTGTACTGAAAGTCAATAAACTATTTGAGTTACAAGATAAGAAAGATAATTTATTATGGATGATAAGAATTATGGGATGCCATAAATAGTGAATAATTGTGTGTGTGGTGTTATATATGTTGTGAATTTATTACATCATATGGGAAAGATGTCCTAAGGTGGGACTTAGAGCATCAGGATTTTTGGATATTTTTTAAGAGGGAGCTTCTGCATCTTAAGTTCAAGAAATTTGAATCTTATAAATTGTAAGGGCGAGATGTAATAATTAAGTGAACTATCCACTTTATAAATGTAATTGGTTAATAACTGATGAGTAAAATCAAGCTCTCCACAATAAGTGGTGCACAATTTGATATACACGTAGCTAAGAGTAAATTTAGAAATCATTACTTAATCAAACTTGTACTAAATGTTGTGGTAAAGATATGTGAATACTAGTAGTGAAATATGCCCAAAGGATGATTTTGGCATACTGCAAAAGGTGAAATGGATATGTTGAAATCAATGTTCTGATTACGTACTTCTGATAGAAAGTTAGTTTTGCTAATTGTGGTATAGACTCAGACGGAAGCCACACGGTTGAGAATGATTAAGGTAGTAGCCTTAAAGGTAGAAGACTTGCTTTGATAAAGCAGATTCCTACACCTACAATGCCACGACGTTGACTGCCCGATGCTGTCGCATTAAAAACCCCTTATGGCTCGAAAGCACGAGCAAATTGTGAGTGGCGTGAAGATAAAACTCACAAGTTGAATTATGGTCATTGATTTAATGTTAAGCTTTGTTATTTGGAGTTTTGAGTACGTTAGGGAAGTATTAAGATAAAGATGATTAGTGAATTTGTCAAGCTCAGCCCCAAAATATCTGCCATGTTATACATGTGACTGATAGAGTGATTGTATATTTGAACAGCCCGGAAAAGTATTTAAAAGTCGATATTATAACTAGAAGTACAATTGAGATGATTTAAACCTCGAACAAGTTCAAATAAAGATTTTAAGAGTGAAATTGAGGATTTCACAGTCCAAGGATGACTCAAAACAGTGATTCGGAATTCGAGGTCCGATTTGAGGTCAATTTGGAATTTTTGAAATTTAGGGGCAAAATGGTCATTTTGCCACCTAAAAATTCAATTTGGACATTTAATGAAATTTTTATCAAACATTAATCATTTGGAGCATAATATGAGGTTTAGCAGTATAAAATTTTAATTCTCGGTGTTTTTAGAGCATAGGGGCAAAACGGTAATTTTGCCACTCGAGGACAAAATGAGAATTTTTAGAAAAGATTTTGACTCATTTGACTAAGATTGATCAATTGGAGTGTAATTTGAAGTTGGAAAGTGAAAAAAATGTAATTTCGATACTTTTCAGAGTATATGGGCAAAATCATAATTTTATCGCCTCGGGGGCAAAATGGTAAATTTTCACTCCCAACACTGGTCAAATTTGTGGATTTTAGTCATAGAGGGAATGGATAAACATGGCATAAATATATGGTGTAAAATTTAAGTGAAAAAGTCAAAATAATTAAAATTATGGACCAATGACATTTCGCCACGTGTCAAGAATTTATTATTTAATATTAAACATATAAAAATCAGCCCATAAACCCCATTTTCACTCCCATATTCGGCCAAGCCAGGAAAAAAAGAAACCAAAGGAAGAACAAACCCTAGGTGGAAAAATCAAGGGGAAATTGTGAAATTCCAAGGAATCAAGCAAGGTAAAGTGACAATTCTTTAATTTTCCTTGAGATCTACGTTACCCATGCATTTTTTTTCATTTTCTATGATTGAGAAGTATGATTTCATAATGAATTCAATTCTGATCAAATGGGTATGGTGAGAGAAATGATGTTGGAATTGGTTGATTTTGAGGTATGTTAGTGTTTTTAGGTTATTAATGATTTGTAGTGTAAAAACAAGTGAAGAAAATTTCTTGATCTTTGGAAACCCTTCAATGGCCGAATGTCCCATGATGTGTGTGTGTGGTGAATTGATTTTGATTCAAGAGAAATGGCTTAGAAAATGATCAATTATGGTGAGAAAATTAAGTAGGAAAAATCACGGTGTTAGTGCACTATAATAGCCGAAATTTTCAAGGAGAATTGTGGAAATTGATGTGCTGAATTTTTGGTAAATTGGCTTGTATTTGGTGAATTGAGGTATTAGAAAATGAAATAGAGCAATTTGGAGTTAAATTGGACGCGTTAGCAATTTAATCGGGTGATAGGCCGAATTAGGTCAACACCGCGTTTAAGCGGTTAACCGAGCATTCCATGCATTCATATATAAATTAGGTTAATTTTATACCTAATTAGCATAAATGTAGTGATTAATTTATTGTGCAATTTGTCAAGGTGGTGAGTTCTCTCATAAAGGCAAGGAAATTGCATTGGAGGATTAAGAGTCAAAGTACCCGGAATTGATTTTCGAAAATCGTAAGTAAACTTATTATCGTCTTAATTATCTAGAGTAGTTTTTATTCAATTGTGTGATTTTATAGAAAATGGGTTTAAATTGTAAATTGCTATGTTTTAAGAGAAATTGTGATTTTATAAAATGATTTTATAAATTTTCTGGAAAATTGAATATTGGTTTTGAAATTAAAGTAATTGGAGACTACCTGCTTGTGTTATAAATTGTGTTTTAAATTATATGGCTTATAGCAATATGTGAGCATGAATGGCTAAACTGGTTTTCGTGTTGAAAATTATATATATTGTGTATTCAGCTTTGAGAGGCTAGATTGCGATAAATTGTCATATCATGCAGTTAAAATTTTATGAAATAGGTGGTAGATAAAATAATCCATAATCCTTGCAGTGGAAGGTTCTGTGGGCCAGCCTAAGAAAGGGGGCACATAATTAGATTTAACTTACCTCGATCGGAAAGCCGTGTGTGGGGTATCTCTGGAGGTAAAGATTTGAGTGCACATCACGTGGACCACCGCATGAGAGTGAGACTCAGCCAACGCCAAGGCATGGCTAGGTTTTTATATATAAAAATATGTTCATGTGTATGACACTGATAGCCTTGGCAGTCTCGGTCAGATGCCTCTGTAGGGGTATCGGCGAGAATGATTTTGGCAAGAGCCAAGTTAAGTTTTTAAGAGATTCATAAGCCATATAAGTTATACGGATGTTATGAAATATATTGGGATAGAATATTTTAATTGTCTCTACTCAATGGAAATGAGTTGAGATAAGGTGAATTGTAATAGAAAGAATGAATTTGAATTTGTGTCTCTTTACTTGACTTTAGACAGTTTAGATGGTGTCTGTTTACTCACTTGGATTTTATAATCTCACCCCCTCATTTCCTCACATTTCAAGCTCAAAGTATTCCATAGTTAGTAGATTTTGTCAAAAACCATCAGTTGGACTTGAATCGGCAAAAGCTGTAGGTTCCCAGCTTTCGATGCATTTTGGTTAGTTGAGGGCCCACATGTCACTATAACTCTATTTTCATACCTTGGTTGCCTGTATACTAGTATGTAAAAATATATTTAGCTTTTACGCTGCGAAAACTATTTACTGATGGCTTTATAAAAATTGTGTTATAAGAAAATAGATTATTTTATTGAATATTTTTATTTTATTTAAATAGTTAAAATTTTATTTTAAACAAGCGATTTAGATACTTAAATTTGTTTTTAATCACTAAATATATGTTTTCTACTCACCTACTATGTTTTTGACCGGTTTTGAGATTTTTGTAGAAAAATGACGAAAATGCCCATGTGAGTTGAAAAATAGTATTATATCGTTTTGGTTTGGAAACGACTTATGATTTCTTGAAATATGAAATTTAATAACTGTGGCTCACTGGGGAAGTGCGAAAGCTGATGCTAAGTCTTGCGGGGTTCTAGTAGGCATTCCGGGTAATGAGTGTCTATCGAGTGTCGCGACAGTTGTCACGGGCCTGATGGGGAGTTCCAAGTCCTTATAGAATTGAAAGGTTTCTTTATTGCCTTATATATTGGCATGTGAGTAAAAGAAAAGTTAGAGAGTTTCTAAGACTGCTACGTTGAGATAAATTATCATGTGAAGCATTAAGATGAATAATATGTTGACCAAAGTCAAACCCTAAAAAATAAAAGAGATGGAAGATTAAGCCTTGTTAAAGGCTAAGGAAAAGTGAGTGAAGAGTTAGATGAATATATGAGATATTGACAAAGGATGTCAATGCCAAGTGATGAAATTGTAAATAAAGGATTACAAGGGTGGTATAGCAAATGAGTTTACATAGAATATTGCTATGAGAATTTGCAATTCTTGTCTTGACTCAGTTGAATGAAAAAGATTAGTAACAACACAAGCAAGCTACGTGGCAAGCTAGAAACCCATGAAGAATAAATTGAAGTATGAATAGATGAATATGCATTTATATATCTTGGAGAATAAGTGCATGTTTTTGGAATGATATGCTCAGGATGTTAAAGAACAAATAAGTGATTAAGTGTTGAGGGAATGCATGAACATCCTTGAGAAGAACCTTGTTTCAAGTCTTGTAATTTCAAGTACAAATCGTAAATTGGCTCAAGGGGAATGATGTTATATGGGATAAAAGAATAGTATAAAAGATGATTGAAGGTACCCTTGATAATGAAGTCAGATAATGAAAACTTCCTAATATATTATGGAAATTGGAATTTGAAAATGCTTGAGGCATGCATGATTCGAATGAGTCTAAGTCTTAAGTGACTAATCAATATCGAAATGTAATAAGGATACAATATATGTTAGAGGCATGAAAGATAATTTAGGAATAAGGATGACTTTTAGGAATTGTAGCATTGTATAGGATGCAATGATCAAGTCAAGGCAAATCTTTGAAACATCAATGAGATTATAAAGCATATATGCATATTAGATTGCAATTTAATGAAAATGACATTATGATGCAACGATATATAATACAAGGAAACTTAAACATATGATTGGAAATGATAAGAAAAGAGTATAAACTTGTAAATGATGTGGAACTATGCACAGGCATGATAAGAAATCATATGGATTACGTGAGAGATAATTTGTGGTAAGAAGCAAGTTGAACAGTAGTTGAACAACTGAAAAAAAAAAAAGTAATCTGAAATTGATTGTACCCCAATGTTTGTAAGTAAATATGAGAATGTTGACATGAATTATGAAGATTATTATATTGAATCTTGGTTATGGATAGGAGCGAACAAAGAGAAATTGGTCAAAAGGCATTTGAAAACAAGGACCCTTACACATAACGAGGAACGTGGACATCTGAATGTACGTGTACATACATATGTGTGGAATTGATAATATGATCAACTAAGGTGAAGAATTATTCTTAGTGATTTGAGATTTGATCTCAATACCTTTGATGAGATGTATAGATAGTACAACGATACAAAATCCCCATAAGAATTTGAGTTGTGTTGACATAAGAAATTTTGGAGAAATAGTCAAAGAAATGATACCAAGGAAATGTAATCTATAACATGGTTAAGCCATGCAAGATAGACTAATATGATTAAGAAGATTGAAGCTGCATAAATGCAAGGTAAACATGAAGTATGTGGGAATAATTGAAGCCATTAACCTCCCCCAACGTTGGGAATACGTACAGAAATGAATATGGCAGGTTAGTGATGCTGTAAGCTACATAATGGTGTATAAGGATAGGATGAATGAATGAATGTCGAAAAGTTTGACAAGGAATGAAGTAATAAGATGACGATTTGGTATACATAAGTAAGTATAAAATACGATCAAAATTGGTATGATTGAATTAGAGTTATGGTTTAAATTTAAGGATGGTGATAACGGCATACTCGACGTCTTAAAATAACAGATAATGATCGTGATGGGTACTGTCGATTTGATTCTAAAGGATGATAACATACATAAGTGAGATATCCTCATCTAACTAAAGGTAAACGAGGTGAATAAATGACTAGAGGTTTGACAAGAATTGAAATAAAGATATGTTTGAGGTCAGAGGTGGAACTAAAGGCATACTTGGGATCTTAATGATAAGAAAGAACAATTGAGAAAAATATCGTTGTTTTGACTTAAAGATGATAATAGATATAAATTACGTACCCTGACCATGTAAAGTGTTCTAGTCAAATTAAAGGTAACGAAGTGCATAAATCAAAATTCCCCACAAAGAATGTCACGACCCGGTACTCCCTTCGAGCCCGTGACAACCACCCCGACATCTCGATAGGCACTCATTGCCCAGAATGCCAACCGGAACCTCGCAAGGCTTACATATCAGTTTTCTCATCTCCCCTGTGAGCAATCGTTACCAAATATCATGTTTTAAAGGTTTATAAGTCATTTCCAACTTAAAACAATAGAAAAATAATTGTTTTTGTCTCACAGGGGTATTTTGATCATTTTTCTTCGAAAATCTCGAAACAGACTAAAAACGTAGTAGGTGAGTAGAAAACACATATTTCATGATTAAAAATAAATTTAGATATCTAAAACGTCTGTTTGAAGTGAAATTGTGATTTCTTGAATATAATAAAAATATTCAATAAAATAATCCATTTTCTTATAAAGCAATTTTTATATAAGTATCGATAAAAAATTTTTTAAGACGTAAAAGCATAATAAATTCATACATACAGTAGTGAGAATAACTAGAGTATGTAATTCAATATACATTGACCAGTGGGCTCTCGAACGACGAAATTGATCTAAGCTTGTGAGTCGGAAAAACCTTTGATTTCCAAGGTTTCAACTCCAAAATTTGTCTCTCGACGATATTAGCTAACTACTGACTATCCTGAGCCTAAAATGGATGGAAAGGAGGGTGGTGAGATTATAAAATCTCAGTGAGTAAACAGATATCATCTAAAATATCTAAAGTCGAGTAAATGGAGACAATGAAATCTTCCCATCACAATGGGTTTCATAACATAAAGATTTATCCCATTCCATATAAATAATTGTGTTTTATCCAAACAATTAATAAGGCTTATGATTTTCTTTAAAACTTGGCTCATGCCAAAGCTAATACTCGAGGACACTTGATCGTTATCAGAGTCCGACCTAGTCCGCCAAGGCTGTAAAAGTTTCATATATGCATAAAACACATTTTTACATTTGGAAACACAACCGTTCTTTGGCGTTGGCTAAGTTCGCCTTCACATGGTGGTTTGGCATGAAGTGAACTCTGTCATACCTTAGGACTACCCTTTACGCCTCTACAACTGAGATAAAAATATATAGTGGGGTTTACCGTGCCCTCTCTAAATAGGCTGGTCCATAGAAACCCGTCTACTGCAGTAGTTAATATTCTACCAATTCAATAAAAGTTTCAATAGCATGGCATGGCAATTACATTGCTAACCAATTTATCAGGACAAAACAGACAGTTCATATTTTTCACACAATTATCAATTCAGCCATTCATACCATAATATCATAAGCCATTTGGTTCAAATCATAATTTACAATACAATGAGTGGTCTCCAATTACTCTAATTTCAAATTCATCATCCGATTTTCAAATCGATTTATAAAAATTTATTTTATTTTTATAAATTCACACATTGCTTATAAAACAAAGCAATTTACCATTTAAAATCATTTTCCCATAAAATCACCAAATTAAGTAAAATTTACTCTAGATAATTAAGATGATAATAAGGTTACTCATAGTACTATGAGTTCGAAATACTCCTATTCTCGGTTCTCGGGTACAATCTCTTACCTAAATCAAATGGCTCACCACTTATCCATAATACATGGCACGAAATTCAATAACTTAGGTTAAACCATTATAAATTATTTCAAGCTCTTATCTATATATATGCATGAGATAGGATGTGAAAGGTTTGGAACAATCGCTTAATTACGGTGTCTGACCTAACTTGCCTATACACGGCTTAAATTGCTAAAACCTTCAATTCAACTCCAATTCGATTTATTTCACTTTCAATACTCCAATTATATCCAAAATACCTCAATGATTGTGAATGTAATTTAATTTATCAGTCCTGAACCACAAAACACATATATCTATACATTAGGTAAAAATTTGGATTTTCATGCCAAATTTTCCCATTTAATTTTTTAACATCACCAATCATCAAATTCCATCAAAATACCATAAAATACCACAATTTCCAGCCGCAATATTCTCCCTATGAAATTCAGCTATAAAGGATTTAATGAAGAACAAATTATTTTCTTGCTAAATTTTCATGCTTGATTTTTAGGCTACACATTACTAACTAACTAAAAACACTAGATTACACTAAAATCTAACCAAATCAACCATCATTCTCTCTCTTTACATGTTTAGCTAGCATGGGTTCATCATGCAAACTTGAGTCCTAAGCATGGAAAATGAGAAAGAAATGATGGGAAAGGTAGATCACAAGTAAAAATCAAGAAATTTTACCTTTACTTGCTAAATCCCTTGAAATTCCACGCTTTTTCTTCAATTTTTCCTCGTAGGGTTTCTTTTCTTTCTTTCCCTTTTTTCTTCTTGCTATGGCCCACCATGATGAATAGAATGGGATGGTGTGGGCTGATTTTTATAGCAAAATAATAAAATAATCTAAACTTGCCATGTGTCATCATTTAATTGGTCTATTTTTTTAATACGTATCCTTTAAACTTTATTTCACCACCACATAAAATGCCATAATTATCCATACCAATAATGAGTAAAATTCAGAAATTTGACAAGTGTTGGGTGGTGGAAATTCCACTTTTGCCCATAGGGTGATAAAATTACCATTTTGCCCCTGTGCTTGAAAAAATGTCAGAATTTAAAATTTTCACCTCTCAAACTCAAATCATACTACAATAAGTCAAATATGGTCAAAATCTTTTCTAAAAATTCTCATTTTGTCCTCAAGTGGCAAAATTACCATTTTACCCCTAGATCTCAAAATTCCAATTTGACTCCAATTCGATCCTCGAACTCCGAATCACCATTTTAAAGCATTATGGGAATGTGAAATTTCCAATTTCATCTTAAAATCTCCATTTAATCTAGTTCGAGGCTTAAATCAACTTTGTTGTACCTCTAGGTACAATACCAACTTTTGTCGATTTTTTGAGGCTTTCCAAGTATGAAGGCATTCTATCACTCATATGTATGACATGGAAAATACTCTGTAAGGTTGGGCTTAACAAAGAAAGAAATGGAATATGACCATTGAGTGAGATTAACAACTCGACGTTGAGGAAAATTCGAGGATGAATTCTATTTAAGTGGGAGAGACTATAATACCCCATACCTTGATATGGTGGTTAATAAAGCTTATTGGAGGCCAATTAAGGTTAATGATAATGTTTAAAAGTGAAGAAAAGTGAAAGGAGTAGTTTGGAATAAAATATTTCGCATGTGAGGAAATAATAAAAAAATAATAATATTTTTATCGAGAAAGAATTTGTGAGATAAAAAGTGATTCGGAAGTGAATTGAGGTATAATAAGGTATTTTGGGTACCAAAGAGACAAATGGAAAATTTTAGAATAAAATAATATTAAAATATTAATATTTTATTCAACGTTAAAATTTTTCATGAAGAAGGAGTATATGGTTAATCTAAGTGGGGGAGAGGAAGAACGAGGAAATTTTAGAGAAAAATGAAGTTAGTGGGGCCCATGCCTTGTTATTAAATAATGACAACATGGGTAAATAAATATTTTAAATATTATGGGGACACACGTTGGAGTACAAACTTTATATTTCATTTGTACATGTGTAATAGAAGATAATAGAAGGAAATTGAGGTTAAAAGAGTGTTGGCAAGACTAAATTAAAAAGGGAAGAAACTTAGAGGGCATAATGATAATTTTACCATTCGTTTGGTCAAAGCTTCTAAAAGAAGCTTTGACTCTGCTTTTTTTTTTTTAGCCCAACCGTCCTTATCCTCCCAACCAAATATCTTCTCCTTCATTCTTGAGGCTTCCAACGTTATTTCCCCATTCTCCCCCATGGAAAGTTAATTTTCTTCCATTTTCTTTCTTTGTTTCCTTTCCATTTCCTTTCTCTTCTTGCTTCTTCCTTTTCCTAACTCCTTGTGCACTAAAGTTATAACTTCTAAGCCAAATTTCTAGCACCTTTAAAACCCTAGGAAAAGAAAGAGAAAAAGAGAGAAAGGAAGAAAAACTTGGTTTTGCAATTCAAGCAAGCAAAGGTAAGAATTTTTGTGTTTTAAGTTCATAGTTGGTTAAATCCTTGGAAATTAATGAGTGAATCATTTTGTGTCAACTATGGTGGCTATGGGTGTAAGGAAATTATGAATTTTGTTAGGTGAAATTCAAGCTAAAACCAAGTGGTAAGCTTCATGCTATAATTTGAAGCCTATGATTGGTTTACTATGGTGAGAATGATTGTGTGCAATATGTAGTGTTATTGTGGTGTCATGGGTATGGTTGGAAGGCAATTATATTAATTGGAAGTTTGGAAAAGAAATGAGTTGTGTGGATATATATGTTGTTAGGAAAAACAGAAAAGATTATGGATGTTAACGCGTATGAATGAATATTAATGTTATGCTTGGTGGCAACGTGTGAATGAGAATAGTTTTACATGTAAACTTAGAAAGTGTTTAATGGAAGTAAATTTGTAGTTGTTGCCATATGTTAGGTAATTGTTGTGGAAATTGTGGGTAAACTCGACAAACATCCTTAGACAAGGTTAATATATGTGTTAGAGTTATGAATAAGTTGTCGTTATCTATAATCCAAAGAATTTCGCAAACAAAAGATAAAGGCAATTATAGTAAAAATATGTCAAGATGTAAGTTAATTGAATAAGGATTCATGATGGATGGAAAAAGAGAAGTAGCAATGATGTACACTAAAGGTATTGCAATTATATTATTACTAGGAAGTGCAAAGGAAAACTTAAAGTATGGTGGTGGTGTTGTCGAGAAAAATAACAAGCAACCGGCAAGTAGGAATAGCTAGACACACCTCGGAATAAATAGTGATGTAATATCCTGCTATCATAAGGTGAGTGAACTTGCATTTCAAAATGTTTTGGAAAGTGCCTACATGTTTAAGTAAATCATTTGGAAGTTCATTTGCTTTTGTTTTAAAAAAATACCTAGGGAATAAACCCTTGATGAAATGTTTCTATCTTGTGAAACGTGCAATATGAATAGTTCATACGTTACCACATTGTATTGATATGTATATTATGCATTGGATATTCCTTCTGTGTGATAATGATAACCCAACTATGTGCGAGTAAAGAATGCACATGAGTTGATAATGACTTGGCTATATGCGAGTAGGGAGTGCACATGTGCCAATGATGACCCAGCTATGTGTAAGTAGGGAGTGCACATGAGCTGATGATGTTGAAATGTGTGAGTAGAGAGTGCACATGACGATGAATGAAGTGGAGTGGTGTACTTGTTTATATATGTTTACATATGTATACGTGATAACAAGTTTATGATTATAATATATGATTGCTTGATTGTTGAATGTTGAGTTTCCTAAATGTTTTAGACGATCAAAAGACAACATGGCATCTAGTTTTATTTATGATATATAAATTGCATTGTTTTAAAGATGAATGCATCATGTTTTCAAAAAGTCTCCGTATCGTTTGCTTGTTCCCTATCTAGGTTCACTGACTGAATTTATACTCACGCTTTTTTTAAAACTTCATGTTTTAGGTTTTCTGAGTTTAAGGTGATTGGATCATAGGACAAGGTGTTCTTCCCTATTCATCGCTTGGTAGGTTTGACATGACACTAAACGTTAGCAATTGTGCCTAGAGTTGCTTTGGTGACGGTCAAGGTCCAATTATGTGTATATGAATACTCGATGTGAATATTAAGATTTATTTGTTAATCTATATATGTATATAATGGTTGATGAAGCCATTATGAAGGCATGATTGGGTTTTATGAATTGTCTTCAAAAGAACTGTATTGAACATTATGAAATTTTGGATTTTAAAGAAACATAAATTAAAGTATAAGATTCTATAATAGGCTTGCTTGGGCTTAGTGGCTGAGCCCATTGGCCCTTGCGCCAGTCATGGCCCGAGAATTAGGCTGTGACACGCCACAAATAATAGAGAAGTGTGACGAGGAAGATCTAGCCTTAACTAGAAATTTTTTATCCTTTCGCTGCGAGCAACGACTACCTCTATGAATCAAACTGGTACGCAATAAATAATTGATGCTTTTGGTGTTCTAATATTCACGCATGGATCTTGGGATTCAACTTATAAACTAATGTATGAAAAAGTTTAGCTGTAACTTTTCATAGAATTTCACAACATTATCAATATCTAGCCATATATCTAAAACCTATAACAACATCTCAAATACGTAACTAAAGGGTATATGGCAGTAACAAATAAGCCATATAAATTTTTAAAAGGTATTACGATTTTCAAATTTTACCAAAGATTATAAATATTTTAGAAAAGCATAAGTTATTTAAATTTTGATAATCAAACTTCGATTTCACAATATATATATTTTTAAAAAAGCATATGATTGTTCAAATTTAAACTTTACACTAATTCTAGCAATTTTAAACAAAATATCAAACTCATCACTATTATTAAACTATTTCAACATCTTATATCAAGAATGCTCCATTATCCAAATCTATTGTTATTGTAAGAACGAATACTTCTATTGGTATATATTAAAAAAAATTATCTTTCCATATGAAAAGTTATACTTTTTCATATGAAAAGATGTGACTATTCGAAAGCCACATTAATGCGAATGTTATATCATATAGTGTGAAATATTGTGACTATTGGATTGTATGAGGTTTTTTTAAATGAATAGTATATCTCTTTGTAAAGTGATATGTTGGAAAAACAAATATAAATCCAAAGATAATGAGATAATTAGAAAAACACCATAGCTCAAAAGTTTGGATATGAAAAGTTATCTTTTCATATCGTAGCTTAAAAGTTATGTCTTATGGTATGAATATTTGTCCTTTTATAAGGTATTTATTGAAATAATACTTTTATCCAAAGATTGTGTCTTGCAATATTCAGAAGTGTCTTTAAGACATAGATGTACTTTGATGAAAGGGTTGTGTCCTTAAAGAAGAGACACTTGCAAGTCTATGTAAAGGATTTGCTGATAACTATTTTGACACACCAAAAACAAATAAGACAAAAGCAAGCAAAGTGTTATGTTTTGAAAATAAAAATAATCGTTTGAGTTCCCATCATTTACCTAAAGAGTCCAAATTCTTTATAATCTACTTGCTACAGAAAGTAGGCTCTAAAGCCAAACAACTTTGCAAAGCCTCGAGTGTATCTATAGTTTACTCTTGTAAAGTGCAAGACAAAGGTAGATGTTGACTTCATTGTATTCCTAAGGCTATTTGCATAATTTCCCTTTGCATATTGAATGATGAGCAAAATAAGTTCTAAAAATAGCATCTATCAAAGGCACGCCTTGAGGTCAATTTTCTCAGTTCCTTTGAATTTTAACTAAACCTCATTTGCACCAACAATTTTAAAAATTAGTGTTTGTGTGATTGAAATTCAAAATGACTTCCTTTCAAGAGGTGGCTATCAACATTGTCAAGTTAGACTACTTTAAAAGAAGAATGATTATTTGGTGGCAAAAAAAGATGCACTTATTCTTTACAACTTTCAACATCGCCTATGTTCTAGATACACCAAGATCGAATGAAGAAAGTAAAGAAGAATTTATGGACAAGATTCATTTGTGGCAAAACAGTTCTTTATCGGATTACAAGATAAGTTTTCTTTCCTTAATTGATATGACATGCATGTTACACCTATGCTTGTTGGAAAGAAGAATAGCTCTTAGTAGCTTTAAATTATATGATCTTAACATGAATAAAGCTATTGTAGTGTCTTTTATAATTAATAAATTTCCCCCCTCATATAGAGACACTAAGAAAATACTAAAACATAAAAAAAAGGAGATGTCTTTTGAGGAACTTGGTAATTATCTTCAAATGGACAAAGATTATTGCAGATAAGATGAAGTCAATCAAGATGACACGGATAAAGATCCTAAAGTAAGGAATCTTGAGAATTCAAAAATCCATGTGATGAAACACAAACTATTAAACAATCCAGTTTCATACAAAACATTCCATTGATATGAATGACAATAGTCATAAAATCAAAAGGAAGATAAAGGCTCCATGTTTCCATTGTAACAAACTTAGACACTTTAAGACGTAAAGTAGACTTTTGAAATACAAGACACAAGGTGTGAGCAACAATAAGTTTTTTGCCATAGTTTTTGAGGTCAATCTTCTCCAAGATGATGGAGCATGGTAGATTGACACTAGTGTAACTAAGCATGTATCCAAGGATAAAGGTTTTTTCAAGTTCTTGGAAGCGGTTGTTGATGAAACTATGTTGTTCATGGGAAATTTCTCCATTACACAAGTGAAAGGAAAAAACACTATGGAACTCATATTTACTTTTGAAAAAGTACTTGTACTAAACAATATCTATTATGTATATGAAGTTAAAAAGAACCTTGTGTCGGATGGCTTGTTGAATAAGTATGGCTTCAAATTAGTGTTTGATGCAGATAAGTTTATCCTTAAAAAAGGTGGACAATATGTGTGAATTGGATACTTATGTAAAGACATGTTCGCGTTTCACATTAATAAGAATGCTACTAGTTTTACTTATATTGATGCCTTGTTAATGTTCGTGATAGTACATTAATATTGTCTAATCTATGGCATAATAGATTAGGTCATGTCCATTGTAGAAGACTGCATGATATGACTAATTAAAAGTTGATTACTAATATTGATCAAACTAATGATATGTGCAAGACATGCATGGTTATTAAAATCACAAAAAGCTCATTTCCTAAGATAGAAAGAAACTCTAAATTGCTTGCGTTAATACATTTCGATGTTTGTGACATGCACAATACTCCATCTAATTGTGGAAAGAACTACTTTATAACATTTAAGATGATTTCTCTAGATATTGCTATGTTTACTTATTGCATGTTAAAGGTGAAGTAATGAAGAAGTTTAAAATCTATAAAAATGAAATAGAATTGCATTGTGAATTGCTTATCAAATGCTTACGAAGTGATAGAGGAGGTGGATACTATTATCCCAAGTATTTTGAGTTCACTGGTATTATTCATGAGACTTTTGCTCTATACGCACCAGAACAACATGGTGTAGCACAATGTAAGAATCGAGTTCTTATAGAAATGGTCAATGCTGTGCTTTTTAATTTTGGGTTTAAGAAAAGGTTTTTGGGGTAAAGCTTTATTAACGACTTACCATATGTTAAATAGAACCCCAAACAAAAGGCATAAAACTACTTTTTATAAGTTATGAAAAAGAAGAAAGTCAAACTTTGATTATTTAAGAGTTTATGGATGTCAAGCCATAATAAAAGTTTCAAAACCAAAGAAAAGTAAATTGGGTGAAAGAAGATTGAAAGTATATTCATAGGATATGTTGAACATCGCAAAGCATATTTTTTCATGGTGATAGAGCCTAATGATTTATATTCCATTAATACGGTCATGAAATTAAGGGATAATATCTTTGATGAAACAAGGTTCAATTCAATTCCAAGACCTAAAGAGCTAGTAACCAGAAGTAATAAAATTCTAGAAAATGGTGAGGAAACTATTGAGCTTTGACAAAACAAAAGAATTCGAAAAGCAAAGACACATGGATGTGATTTCTACATGTACTTAGTAGAAGCTACAAAAGAAGAACATGTAAATATTTACCTTATTGCTTTAATATAGAAGATGAGGGGGATCCTCAAACTTATGAAAAGGCAATGAAGTCTCAAGATGCATTTTTTTTTTGGAGAAAAGTAATATAAGATGACATGGACTCAATAATGGAAAATAAAACTTGGAAATTGGTAGACCTTTCATTGCATTCCAAGCTAATAGGTTGTAATGGATTTCAAAAAGAAAATCAAAGTTGATGGAGTAGTTAATAAGCCTAAAGTTAAGCTAGTGGCTAAAAGCTTTAAAAAAAAAAGGAAAGTGTTGATTATTTTGATAGATATGCATCATTAGCAGGAATAGCCACAATTAAAGTACTTATAGCACTTACATCTATCCATAAGATGGTAATTCACCAATTGCATGTTAAAACAAAATTCCTAAATGGTGAATTAAATGAATAAGTGTATATGGAACAACCTAAAGGGTTTGTCTTTCTTGCTCAAGAAAGAAAAGTGTGTAAGCTTATAAAGTCCTTGTATGGATTAAAACAAACACCTAAATAATGTCATCAAAAGTTTGCTGAGGTTGTGCTAGCTAATGGCTACAAGATAAATCAATATGACAAGAGTGTCTATAATAAGTTCTATAATGGTAAGGGTGTCATCATTTGTCTATCTGTGGATAATATGTTAATATTTGGTACCAATTTAGAACAAGTGGAAGACACAACATATGGATGTTGTTGATGTTATTCTTGCTATAAGAATATTGAAAGACAAGAATGGTTTAAGATTGTCTCAATCTCATTACATTCAAAAGATTGTAACGAAGTATGGTAAGTCAAATTGGATGCTAATGTTTACCCCTTATGATTCTAATCTAAGAATAGTACCCAACAAGGACAAGCCAATAACACAAATTGAATATGCAAGGGTGATTAAATGTCTAATGTAAGCTATGGTGTATACAAAGCCAGACATTAATTCTATGGTTGGTATGCTAAGTTGTCACGACCCAAACCTAGTGATTTGTGATCAACTCATGAGACTAGCAAGCGAAGAAATCCAAAGAGCAAGAATCGATTATAAGAAAATAGAAAGGAGAAGGAAGAAATCCAAGCATGAAAGAATTGATTTTGCATGAAGCAATAGTCAGTTTTAAGTAAAAATAAGTCCACATGCACAAGTTTGAGGAAAAAAAATCAAATCATGAAGAAGAAGATATCAGTTCTTGAAAGCATCACAAACAAAAGTCAAAAACTTAAAGGCAAATAAAGAGATAAAATAAATGGATAAGATTGAAGTGTCTAAGAGCAAGTTAAAATTGAAATTTTGATGTTTGATTGTAGTGAAGAATCGATACCTGGAGAAAGAAAATTGTAAAGGTGTCACCTTTGAACAAAGTAGTTGAGAAAGAATCAACATCTCAAGAAGAAAAAATCGATTCTCAAGATACAGAAAGTTTCAAACTAAAGCATATATTAGTTCTTGGTATGGAAGGATTAATTCTCCAAGTACGACAAACTTGAACCAGCTAGCCTAAACGTTTAAAAAATCATTTCAAATTTACCCTAATAAGTAGATTCTTTAAGACCTACAAATACCTACTTTGAGGATGCCAAAAAGGGGATTTTTGAGAGCAAAGAGAAAAAGGTAAAACAAACTAAGGTCTAAGAATAGAAAAAATCCTTCTTTTGAGCAGAAAAGAAAATTAAGGTCAAACTTTTATCTCTAATATGAAATTCCTTGAGCCTGAACTTCCTTTCATTAGTCTTCATTCTTGATAAAGCCTTCATCTTTTTGTACTCAAATTGTTTATCAGTCTTCTTAGAGGTCTAAAGCTCATATTCTTTTAGAATCCAATATTATTGGTTATACCTTCAAGTAAAAGGTAGTATTACGATTATACCTCCTTGAAAAGGTAGTGTAAAGGTTATACCTCTTTGAAAAGATAATGCTAAGGTTAAACCTCTATTAAAAAGGTAGAGAGCTTGTACTTGACCCTAAAAAGGTTGCGACTTCTGTAAAGGTTATACTTGATCCTAAAAAGGCAGTGACTTGTACAAAGGTTATACTTGATCCTGAAAAGGTTATGCTTGATCCTTGAAAGGTAATTGAGAATGGATTCAAAATCCTTGTGTTATTGAGGGAGAAGACGTAGGAATTGAAAGGTTGAACTTCTATAAAAACGTGGTTGAGTACTCTTGACTTTGTGCATACTTTTCATTCAGTTTATAATATGCTTTTAGAACTTAAGTTTTTCAAGTATCCACATCATATTGCTCCAAAAATGAAATTTTCATTTGATAACCAATTCATCCCTCTTGTTTACTTTACTTTAATCTTATTTGTCTAACAGCATTGCTAATTTGAACTTGGTTGAAATAATGTCTATGAAGGAAGCCTTTTATTTGTTGTTTTTTCTTGGGCTTCTTCTCATTAGTTGGTTGTTGAATCTGATTCCACCAATATTGTGAAGTGGTCCAATAAACCTTATCTTGCAACTTCGAGAATGAGAAGTGTTTAGAACCAAATCAAATGTCAAGAGCAGATTTCAAAGGTGGTCTATTATGCATATTCCAAGATCAACTAACAAATTAGTTGATAGCTAGGTTAAGTGTCATGAGCCAACCTTGTACTAGACTATTATAGGGTAGAGTTGTCTATGAGATTGAGTCTTTTGTACCTGTAAGGGAAATATCCCTCTTTCAAACAATGTAATGTCTCTTGGTAACACCTCCACAGATACTTGTTAAGTCTTCAAGGGGAAAAACCTTTTAAGAAAGGAATATCCTTATTTTAAGCATTGTAATGGCTATTGGTAGCATACTTGTAAAATCTCGTAAACTCTTTATAGGGGGTGAGTAGTCGACGGATTATTGAGCTGCCTCATTGGTAAAGGTATGTTTGTAACGATCCATCTAGGGCTGCCCTTATGGCCCAAGGGCTGCCCCTATGGCCCGACGATGGCGTGTCTCGGTCCCTTTGTAATTAATTTCATATCAATGAAACATTTTTCCTTATTATGACTAAGTGGTTGCATATATGGCATTCGATTTGCCTTTTAATTTTGATGCGAGTTTTCTTAATCTGATTTGTTGCTATTATCATTGTTGGAACAGATATAACTGAGTATTGACTGACTTGCGTGGAAGCGTCTATTCAAGTGTTGTTTGGACTATCACATACTTAGGTGAAGGAGCATAATTTATGACACTAAGATTGGGGTGAAGCGTTTGTTGACCTTTCACAGGTTTTCTCCTAGTGGTTTCTGTTGCAATGTTGCCCTTGTGTTATTGCGTTTGCTTTCTTGCATATGTTATTCCAAGCTTGTAAGCTTTGAGTTCCTATTTGTACAATGACTATTTTATGTAGAGTTCAAATTGTCTTTTTTAGCGTGACTTTGCTTTTTATAAACATACAAATTGCCATTTTAAAAAGAAGAGTTTAATCATGCTAATTCTTTCCAATATTTCCATTAAAGGAGTATCATGAAGAATGCATTCTCACTCAATGTTTTTTCCACCAAAGGACATCAATAATAATCTTTTGCGAACTCTAGCAATCAATATTATCCATTTTTTTCCACATAGGGGCATCGTTAATTTGAATGCATCATCTTTTGCCAAATCAATTTCATTCAATCTTTTTCAACTAAGAGGCAACATTAAATTGAATGCATCATTTTTCACTAAATCAATTTCATCCAATTTATTCCATCATAAGGCGTTATGAACAACTCTTTGCATTCTTATGAAGGGGCATCTCATAAGTTAATATATTACCACGTGAATCTTTGAACAATTCAACATTCAATAAAGACCAATTTTTCATGACAATCGATCTTATACTGAACTGTGTGATAATAAATAAAGACAACTCTTTATCAAATGATATGATGTTAAACAATGACTAGAAAAATTTTCGTCACTAATTTCTTGGCATGCCCAAGATACTGTTCGGCTGCCTCAAAATAAAATTTTCATCCCAGAGCAAATCTTTTTCTATCTTTTCTTGGCAACTTGAGGGTTTTCGTATACCGGAAACCCAAGAATTCTTTTCAATAACTTTGAAGTACGAATAGCATCTCAGTTTTTCTTGGCAACATCAAGGTTTTCTTTGCTCTGGCAACCCCAGAATTAGTTTAGCATTTTGAAAGTTAAATCTTCATCTCAATTTTTCTTGGTAACCCCAAGACTTTCTATGACAACCCTAAAGCATTTCTTGCAAACCCAGAAGTAAAATCATCATCTCAATTTTTCTTGGCACCCCAAGACTTTCTTTTGCAATCCATAATTTTATTTTTGGCAACCCTGAATAATCTTTTCTAACAATCCCAATACTCCCTGAATCATCTTTTCTCGGCATTCCTAAAACTCTCTTGCAACTCTAGAATTTTCCTTTGGTAGTCTCGAAGTGAAATCTTAAATCCAAATTCAACAAGTATGGATTTTGTATAGCAATCTTAGACTTCTATTTTCTTTGGTAGCCTTAGAGTTTTATTTATCCATTTGAAGTAAAATAATGTCTTGAGTTTATATTTATCACATCAAAGATATTGAGCTACCATCATTCTAATCTCTCTGGAGCACGTAGGTAACTCATCAACCAGTACAAGCTAGACTTTCAGAGTTCTATGATCATCAAGTTGCTAAATTAGTTTTATAAACTTTGATCTTCACTTGTACCAAGCTTGATCGAAAGGACAAGTTTCAAGCACCTAATTTTGCACCTTCGCTTTTTGATAGTTAAAGGCATAATTTGGATTTATAAACTAAAATTAAAATGAGAGATATTGTTGAGATACATAGATAAAGTATTGATAAACACTTAACAATGTCGATTGACATTGTGCTTTTAAGAGATAAGAATGAGTATGGTCATATCTTTAATTTAACTTATTTTGAACGCATATTTTTCATTTTATTTTTTCGTGATAATTACTTTCAAAGTATCTGAAAATTTATCCTTTAATCTACATCGTTTGTTTCGCCAAATCTCAACCATTCATTCCTCTTAGCTCCAACTATAAATACTCCCTTTGTTCCTCATTTCAACATGCCTTAAAACCTATCATTCCTTTCTTCTAGTCCTCTTTCTCCAAAAAAGCATCAAAATTCCTAAGAAGATCCCTGGCCTAGCAAGACATGCCCAACCTAGCCCAAACCAGCCTAACCTAGCTCAAATGAGCCTAAGCTATCCCAAACAAGCCTAACCTAATTCGGACGAGCCGAACCTAGCCTAGATCAGCCCAAATGAGCCTAGATAATTTCTAAGTACCAAAGCAAGCTTCCCGCAAACCAAATCTACCTATGCTATCTCAATCGTGGCTTATTATAGTTTAAACTCTTGAATTTAGATCCAAACAGACTCATCTTGATAACATCTAACCCTTAACATGATAACACAGGAAACAACATGTCCATATGACCAGGGGCGGAGCGACCCTTTGTCGTGGCCCCCCCAAAAATTTTGAAAATTTTTATATATTATATATATTTTAATAATTTTTTAAAATAATTTTTATTAAATAATTAATATGGGGCCATGGCCCCTTCAAAATTTTTGAAATATTTTATATATTATATATATTTTAATAATTTTTATTAAATAATTAATATAATTAAAAAATAATAAAATAATTTTACAAGTTTTATTTAATTTACTCAAATTCTTAATTTTTTTTAATCTTTTAAGTTTCTTCACCCATCTTTTCCTCTTTTCTTTTTTATCCTTATATTGTGAAATTATAAAAAGGTAAAGTTTTTTATTTAATTTTTTTATTATATTTATTTATTTATTTTCAATTATATGCTATTTACTCATATATTTTAAGTTTCTATAAATTTTTTTTAAAATTTCTACGAATCATCAACTATATTCTTTTTTTTATATATGTTATATCTTCTACTTGTCATTTTTTTCTGTTATGTGGATTTTATTTTTAATGATTTTAATTTTTAAAAATTAAAAAATTATTATATATGTAATTCTCAAATATAAATTCTAATTTTGCATTATTGGTTGTTTAAAATTTTACTAATATATTATTTTTTATTAATCTAATTATATAAGAAAAAATTATCTTGAGTATATGTTTTTAATGTACTTTGTGTTTTATATTTAGTTGAAAGGAAATTATCTTTGAGTATAAGAAGAAATTATTAATTCTGTATATCGTATTTAACTATTTATATTTTATGCATTATAGTTTAATATTTAGTATTATAAACTTAAATATAATAAAATAAAAATATTGGATGTTGACTATATTAATTTTTTAATCATTTATATTGAGAAAGACAAGACTTCGAAACAAAATGAATAATAAATTTCTTACAAATAATTTAGTTGTTTATATTAAAAAAGATATTTTCATTATCGAACAAAATTTTCTTAGAGCATTATTATAAGTTGTTTTCTTTTTGTTTATTTTAATTTACATGTTATATAAAATTATTATTTATTATAAATTTTTTAATTATTAATGGTTAAGTACAATATATTGGTTTTAAAAATTTTTAATTTTTATTCTTCTTAACCTTTGGCCCCCCAAATAAAAATTGACTAGCTCCGCCCCTGCATATGACCATTTATCATGTAGATGCAGTGGTATACATGATAACCTGCTAAGGTTAGGACCTTCTTAATAATGGTATTTCATATTATATTTATGATAATAAGATTTTTTTTTTGAAAGGCAGAGTTTATTATAGACCAAAATACTAATATATCACAACAAATCTTGAAATTTAATAATAAAATATTTCTCTTGGCATAGAAATTCTAGCTTCGGTATGGATAATTGCATAACATTTACAAAAATGTAGATGACAGCAAATCAACTTTCTTAGCCCTTAACGTGAGTCAAATACATGACCCCTTCCCAAGATCAAAGCCTACTTTTTTAACAGCCAAAAATTTCAAAAGCAAAACCTAATGCAAAGACTAATAGCTGTAAAAAAGCCTGATCAAATTTTCACACATCATCCAATCCCGTTAAGACAAAGAGATACAACCTTGAAACAGTTATAAATGATTAAGCTTGACGGCAAAAGAGAAGGCCCCTTGAAACTAGGCACCAGCTTCATCGTTTTTCCAACTAGGATTATTTTAATAGTAGTGATATCAAATTTTGCTATGCCATTACACGAAGAATGCCATGTAATGTTAGGATCATCATGCAGTATGGCATCGAGTCTTTTAGGATTATTACCATGATGTCATATAGTTTAAGGAATGCCTATGTTATGGTGTGTAGGTCAAGAATTTTCTATGTTATGCAATATAGTCAAGGACTGATTTTGCTATGATTTGTTGATTGAGGAAGATCATTTAATATGTTATCCAATATCAAGTGTATTTTTGTCATTTGGTATGACATGTAGCTTTAGGGTAATTTCATAATGCTTTCTATGTTAGTATTTTCAACCATTCTCATTAGTTTGTAATTATTTCTTCATCAAGTTATAATATTCTTTACTTTATTTACTTTAGAAGAATTTGTTCGCATCATGCAAATGCTCAACAAACCATTTAAGGCTACCAATCAACCTGTATCCTTTTAGATGCATGTGTGACAACAACATGGGGCTTCATTGTTTGTGATAGCATGAGATACTAAATAAAGGTGAGATGTGCTCTTTCTTTTTTGATCCCTAATCAAGTAGATTTAAAGTGGAAAAGTAGACGTTGGGTTATCCCAACAAGGTAAAGCTTTTGATTCATTCTAATTTTATTAGTTTTATTCTTGTTTTGACATGACAAAATTGATTAAATTTAATGAGTTTTGAAAGTGAAAGATATTTTTGAGTATGAAAAAAAATCTCGAAAAATGTTAAAGTTGAACTTAATAGAAAAATATATTGAAAAGCTTTCATTGTTGGAACATATTTTTAATATGGATGATCATACTCTTGATTTTCTCCAAAGTCTCTTGCTTTCAAAATTAAATTTGCTAGCCCAAGGATCACGTTTTCAAAAGAAATGACTTGATTCTTGAATGAAAAGGGAGCAAAACATATTTCTTTAATTACAAGAAGAATTGATTTTGGAGAAGAAAAAGTCAGTTCTCTAGCAAAGATCAACAGTGAATAATCAATTCTGAGACAAAAAGAAGTCAGTTCTTAGAAGACAGAAGCTTCGAGATTTATAAAGAACCAACAGCTCAAAGACAAAGAATCAATTCTAGAGAGATAGAATGCAAATGGAGAAAAGCAAAGAAGAAAAAAAAAATCAATTTTACAAGGAAAAGAAGTCATTTCTTGAAACACCAAAAGTATAACTCAAAAACTTGTTGACCAAGAAAGGCATGACACAATTAGACAAAAGTGGAGCAGCTAAATTCAAGCTTGAATTCAAATTTTAGAGCTAGTCCATAATGAAGAACCGAGACCTTGAGAAAAAAGAATTGATTCTCCAAGATTGTAAATGTGCCACCTTTATGCTTAGTTATAGAAGAACCAACACCTTGAAATAGAAAAATCGATTTTTCAGAGATAGAAGTCAGTTCTTGAACTTAGAAACTTGATGACCAAAAAAGGCATGGCACAATTGGACAAAAGTGAAGCAGCTAAATTCAAGCTTGAATTGAAATTTTAAAGCTAGTTCATCATGAAAAACTGAGAGCTTGAGGCAAAAGAATTGATTCTCCAAGATTGTAAAGGTGTCACCTTTGTACCCAATTGTGGAAGAATCGGCACCTCAAAATAAAAGAACTGATTCTTTAGAGATAAAAAGCTATAGACTTACGAAGAACCAACAACTCAACTACAAAGAATTGATTCTATAGAAATTACAAAATTATGCAAGTTGGCTTGAACATACAGGAAATGATTTAAAACTTACTCCAATGGGCAGAAAATCTCAAAGGCTATAAATAAACATCTTGAGGACATCAAAACAAAGGAAAAGAAAGGATTTTGAAAGATTTGAATCATCTTTGAAGAGGAAAACAATGTAAAAACAAGAGAAACAACTATGAGTAGAAAAATTTATACCTTTGAGTAAGCAAAGAGCCTAAAGTTCTCATCTTTATTCTTCAGTTGATCATTTTTGAGCTTAGACCTTCATTGATCATCCTTATTTTTGTGAAAGCTTTCACATTTCTGAACCTAAATTTCATTATCTACCTTTCACTTGAATCCATTGTTGTCTTGTTTATACCTTCAAGTAAAAGATAGAGAGGTTTTGCTTGATCCTTTAAAAGGCTTATTCTTGTGTAAAGGTTGTGTATTAACTTGAAAAGATAGTGTCTTGGTAGAGTTTAGGGCTGATCCTACAAAAATCAAGTTGTAGATGTTACACATGATCTTGCAAAAGTCATATTGTAAAGGTTATGCTTGCCTTTATTGAAAAGGCAAGCTAATAGTGAATTCGAACTCCTTGTACTATAAAGAGTGAGGAAGTAGGCATTAAAAGGTTGAACTTTTATAAAACTCTTACTGAGTTTCTTCTTACTTTGATGCTCTTTACTCATTCAGTTCATACTTTGTTCTATTCTTTTATTTTTTCACAATTGAATTGATTTTTGAAAAAGGGAGAATTTTTACATAACAACCAATTCGCCCCCCTCTTGGTAGTTTTACTTTAAGATTATCTTTCCCAACAATTGGCATCAGAGGAGGTTCTCAAGTTCTTTGCAAGTTTAACCACCTTTGAGTGATGCTGAACAAAAAGCTTAAAGTAACAACTATGGCATCATCATTGAGCTTTATTAGTGAAAGACAATCTATGATGTGACTTTTTTCGTTCAAAGGGGAGAACTACTCGATTTCAAGAATGAAGTTTGAAAACTTTATTCAATCTATTGATTTAGATATTTGGGATATTATTGTTGATAGACCTCATATTCCCAAAAAAACTATTGATAATGTAAAACATGTTGAAACTATAGCTGAATGGGATAATAAAGACAAAAAATTGGTACAGTTGAATCAAAAAGCTGTAACAACTATTTTGTGTGCTCTTAGTGAGGACGAATTTAATAGAGTAGCTATGTGTTCCTTAACAAAAGAATTTTGAGACACACTAGAAAATTGTTATGAGGGAACCGATCAAGTAAGGGAATAAAAAATTAGTATGCTAATATTTGACTATAAGCTTTTCAAAATGAAAAATAAGGAGTTTATTAAAAAGATGTTTGAGAGATTCATAAAGATCATAAGATGACTTAAAGCTTTAGAAAGAGAGTTTCCAAATGCACAGCTAGTGAAGAAAATCCTTTACTACTTACTAATGTAATGGAGGCCTAAAGTCACTACTATTGAGGAAGTTAAGGACTTAAATGTCCTTCAGATTGATGAGGTCTTAGGATCTTTGCTCACTATTGAAATGACTTTTAGACATGAACAAGAGAGAAATAAAGTAATTAAAGGAGAATTATAAAGAAAAGATGTTGCTCTTAAAGATGTAAAGCAGACTGATGAAAAATAACTTGAAAGTGACAATGAAAAAGAATATGATAATGAGATAACACTATTGACCAGAAAGTTCAATAGATTTTTAAGGGGCAAATAAGGAAGTGGAAAACCTTTTAGAAGAAAAGAACAGAGAAGAAATCTAAAAGAAGATATTGCAAAGGTTTTTTTTTTTCTTTAATTAGGGGAAAGGGGATTCAAACCCAACTCTTTAGGCAATGGATCATGCACCAATCAATGAGCCAAATACTCAGATGTAGAGATATTATAAAGGTTGATCATGGAATTGATCATATTATTTGTTATGAATGCAATAAGCCTGGTCACACTAGATATGAATGTCCAAAACTTAAAAAGAATCATTAAAGAAACTTTAAGAAAGAAGCTATGATAGCTGCATGGAGTGATAGTGATGAATCCTAAAATGAACAAGAAGAGAAAATTGCAACTCTATGTTTCATGAGAGTTGAAAACTCCAAGGTATGTTATCCTTTTGATGATGCATATACTTTTGATGAACTTTAAGATTCATATGATGACTTAGCATTTGAGTTTGTACATATGAATTTAAAATACAAAAAGGTCATCTTTAAGCTTAAAACAAAAAATGATTGCATGATTAACATTAAGTCCGAGTTGGAAAACAAGGTAAAGATTTAGAAAATGAAGTGAACAATTTAAAAAAAAAAAAGAGAAATGAGCAATTAACTAAATCATATTCTAAATTGAACATGAGCTCACAAAAAGTAATGAAATGCTTAAGATTCAAAAAGCATTCCTTGATAGATATGGCTTTGGATATGACAAGACAAAAAAAAAAAACCTTTCTTTGAAAAAGAAAATAAAAAGCAAGGTACATCACATGTTTGTGTTTGTTGTCACAAAAAAGGACATTCTATATATTTCTGTCCTCTTAGAAAAACACACTCTAAAGAAAAATATTTTCAAAAAGGTATGGGTTCTAAAAGGAACCAAACCTATGTGGGGAAGAATTATAGAAAGTTTTGAGGTTCCAAGTAACAACAATCTCAAAAAAACTAACTCTCATGGAACCAAGAAAGCATGGGTACTCAAATAAAAAATTGATTCTTTTTTGTAGGAAAGATCAAGGCAAGAATACATGGATTGAGATTATTGCAAAATCAAGTGATATCTATTTCATGAATGACCTATCCATGGAAAACGATTTGTTAATCATTTGTTGCCTTCTAATTGGATGATTATTGTTGAAATGAAGATTAGTTTTCTGAATTCATGATTTGAATGAATGTTGTTTTGATGATTTTGCCTGCATAATAGTTGTTTGAAATAAAATTTGTAAATCATTTCACACACATGCATCATTCAAAACCAAGAACCATGTGCACTAAACTTGATTCTACTCGTAAGATTTGTAGTATTTGATTTGGATAAAAAATTTCTTGTTTTTCAAGTTTACGAAGATTAAGAATTGACTTTTGATTTTTAAAGAATCGATCCTTTAGACACAAAATGATTTCTAGAGTGCCTTAGGAATTCAAAGAATCAACAACTTAAATTTCAAGAATTTATTCTCAAAAAGAATTTCAAAAGTCTTGGAAAACTAAGGCACAAAGAATCGATTCTTATCATTTAAAAACTAACTTTTACACCTTCTGCCAGGAAAGAATTTAAGCTTTAGAAGTCTCATTTTTCAGTTCTTAAATCTTTCTCAAAGTAAAATCTCACAATCCTATCTCCCTCAAGAAATTTTTTCTCTTTCCAACATTAGATTTTTAATAATCAAAAGATTGAATTTTCCTAAAAGCTTTTCGATCTCAAGTCTTTTTAAATTTTAGTTGGCTTATTTGCTAGTGCATATTATGCAATTGTAAAATTTATCCCTGAAGTCCAAAGTGTCTTTAATTGCTATTGTCATTCAATTGAAAAGTTACAAGCAATAGTAAGTAAGCCAGAAAAAGAAACGAAGCAACTAGTGGAAAATCAAGTTGATTTGGCCCATAACCAAAAGAGACTCTATAATAGAATCAACATAACAAAACCCCCCAAAATTCTCAATCTTGATAGTTCAGAATCAGATATTGATTCTAACTAGTAGGCATATGCATTAACATTTGCTTACATTTTGTTTTGTGACAACATGATTGTATTGTAAATGATATTTTGTATATGAATTGACTTAATGAAATATCTTTTCTGCTTATAACTTCTTTGTCATTGCTCTCTGTGATTACCGATGATTGATTGAACTATCTTGCTATGAATGTTTATGTGTTTGACCCTTAAATGCTATTTAATCTTCATTCTTATGCTACTAATGATCTATCTTTCTATCAGTTTTTCTTTCTTTGTTCCTATACTTTATTTTTTGTTCTTTTTTTAAATAACAAAAAGGGAGAGAAATATAGTGAGTAAAGTTACGCTTAAATTTTCATTCATGCTGGCTGTATTTTTCAAAATGGTTTTTATCATGTGTTTTCAAACTTAAATGCAAAGCTTTTTGAAAAAGAACAAATTTAGAGGGAGCTTCACATGAGAGAAGTATTTTGAAATATTAAGTATATTTTTAAGGGGAGTTTTTCTTCAATGAGCAACTTTAACTCTTAATTTTGTCATATCTAAAAGGGGGAGATTGCTAGCTTTATTCTTATTTTGATATGACAAAGTTGATTGAACTTAATGAGCATTAAAAGTGAAAGATTTTTTAAGTATGATGAAAAATCTCAAAGAATGTTAAAGTTGAACTGTAAAGCCCAACCCTAAAATACTTGCCATATCATACATGTGATGGACAACATGTTTGCATACTTGGAAAGCTCTGAAAAATAGCCAAAAGTCGGTAATGTACCTAGTGGTACAACTAAGTTGATTTAAGCCTCGAACTAGTTAAAATATGGATTTTAAGATGAAATTGAGAATTTCAAATTCTAGGAATGACTTAAAATGGTGATTAGGAGTTCGATGACTGATTTAGAGTCAATTTGAGATTTTCGAGATCAGGGGTAAAATGGTAATTTTGCAACCCAAGGATTAGATTTGGATGTTGGATGAAATTTTCGACTAAGATTGATCATTTGGAGTATGATTTGAGGTTTAGAAGTGAAAAATTTTAATTATGGTATTTTTCGAAGCATAGAGGCAAAATAATCATTTTGCCACCATAGGGGTAAAATTGTAATTTTCACCACCCAACGCTTGTCAAATCTATGAATTTTACTCATTTTTGGAATGGATAATTATGGGATTTTATGTGGGGGTGAATTAAAGTTTAAAAGATAAGTTTTTAAATTATGGACCAATGAAATCATGACACATGTCAAGCTTTGACTTCTTTAATATTTAACTTGAAAAATCAGCCCATATTTTCCCCATTTCACCCCCAATATTCGGCCAAACAAGAGAGAAACAAAACCCTATGAGGAGAAATTCAAAGGGAAATTGTTGGATTCTAAGCAATCAAGCTAGTAAAGGTAAAATTTCTTGAATTTTGCTAGTGATCTACCTTTCCTATGCTTTATTTTCTCATTTCCATGGCTGAAATCAAGGTTTGCATGAAGGAACCATGGCTGGCCGAACATGGGGGGAGGGTTTTTGTGCTTGAATTTAGTTAGATTTCTTGTTAGATTAGTGTTTTCGATTAGTTAGTGATATGTAGCATGAAAAGTAAACAAGAAAAATTCATTTTCCCCATCACCCATCATTGGTCGAATTTTACATGTAGTGTGGGAATGGTGGATTTGATTTTCTTGCAAGTGAATTGGTTAGGAAATGATGATTCATGGTGAGAAAATTAACTAGGAAAAATTTTAATGTTGATGCCCCACCATGGTCGAAATTCCCAAGAAGAAGTGTGAAGATGGTTTTGCTAGATTTTGTGTTATTTGATTTGTATTTGGTGATTTGAAGTATTGGAAAAGAAATTGTGTTATTTGGAGTTAAATGGGACACATTGACCAATTAATCGGGTGACAGACCAAATTAGGCTAACACTGTGTTTAAGGAATATCCAAACAATTTGCATTCCATATCATGCATTAGTGTAAAGTATAAATTAGTTTATTATGGTTTAGCACCAATGTGGTAAATTTCTTGACTGTGCAATATGTCTAGGTGGTGAATCCTCTAACAAAGGCAAGGAAATTATTCCCAAGGATTTATAGTCGAAGTACCCGAATTCGGTTTTCGAAAATAGTGAGTAAACTTATTATCGTCTTAATTATCTAGAGTAAATTTTATTCAAATTGGTGAGTTTGTGAAAAAAAGAATTTAAATGGTGAATTGCTTTGTTTTATGAGAAAAATGTGAATTAATAAAATGAAATGAATTTTTATAAATTGATTTGAAAATTGGATGACTGATTTGAAATTAGAGTAATTGGAGACCACGTACTGTGTTGTGAATTATGACATGAATTGAATGGCTTATGATAAAATGTGAGCATGAATGGCTAGATTGGTATTTGTGTTGGAATTATATGCGCTGTGTATTTAGCCTTGAGAGGCTGTGTATAAAATAATTGCCATGTCATGCTATTGGAATTTTATTGAATTGGTGGGATTAGAGTGGTCACTACAGTGGCGGGTTCCGTGGACCAGCTTATAAGAGGGACACGAAAACCCAATTAAATGTGCTCATCTCTATTGGAGAGGCGTGTAGGGTATCTCCTAAGGTGGGATTTGAGTGCACCTCATGCCTGCCCATCTCGTGAAGGTGAGACTCAACCAACGCTAAGGAACGGCTGTGTGATCAAAATAAAAACATATTTTATACGTACATGACAATTAACAACCTTGGCGAACTTAGGTGGATGCCTCTGTACAAGGCATTGACGAGTACTAGTTTTGGCGGGAGCCAAGCTTTTCAGAAATTCATAAGCTTTGTTGAGAAATTGAATGAAATATAATTGCTTACGTGGGTTGGGATAAAATTTTATGTTATGAAGCCTATTGTGACGAGAAGTTTTCATTGTCTCCATTTACTCGACTTTAGATATTTATGATGATGTTTGTTTACTCACTGGGATATTATAATCTCACCACCCTCATTTCCTAACATTTCAGGCTCAGAATAGTTAGCAGTTAGCCGATATTGTCGAGAGACTAATTTTAGAGTTGCAACCTTGGAAATCAAAGGTTTACCGACTCACAGCCTTAGTTCAATTTTATCGTTCGGGGGCCCACTGGTCAATGTATATTGAATTGGGTACTTTGGTTATTCTTACTACTGTATGTAAGAATTTATTTTACTTTTACAACCCAAAAATTATTTACGGATTGTTTTAAAAAAATTGTTTTACAAGAAAATAGAATATTTTATTAAATATTTTTATTATATTCTAATAGCGAAAATTTCATTTCAAATGAAGGTTTTTGATAGCAAAACTTATTTTTTGGTTATGAAATATGTGTTTTTACTCACATACTACATTTTTAGATAGTTTCAAAAATTTTGAGAAAAAATGACGAAAATGCCCCTGTGAGGCGAAAATTATTTTTCTACTGTTTTGAGTTGGAAAAAGCTTAAAATCCTTTAAGAAGTTATGTTGGCAATGATTGCTCACAGGGGAGATGAGAAAAACTGATATGTAAGCCTAGTGAGGTTTTGGTTGGCATTTGGGGTAGGAATGTTTATCGAGACATTGCGACGGTTGTCACGGGCTCGATGAGAGTTCCGGGTCGTGACATGAACTTAATAGAAAAATATATTAAGATGCTTTAATTGTTTGAACATATTTTTAATATGGATGATCATGCTTTTAATTTTCTCAAAAATCTTTTGTTTTCAAAATTAAATGTGCTAGCCCAAGGATCAAGTTTTCAAAAGAAATGACTTGATTCTTGAATGAAAAAGGAGAAAAACATATTTGTTTAATTACAAGAAGAATCAATTTTGGAGAAGAAGTTAGTTATTGAGCAAAGATGAATAGTGAAGAATCGATTCGAAAATAAGGAGAAGTTAACTCTTGGAAGATGATAGCTTTAGGTTGTGATGAACTGATGCCTCAAAGACAAAGAATCGATTCTGGAGAAACAAAATGCTTCGAATCGGTTCTGGAGAAACAAAATGCTAATAGAGAAAAACAAATAAGAAATAATTGATTCTACAAAGAGAAAAAGTCAGTTCTTGAAGCATCAAAAGTACAACTCAAAAACTTAGTGACCAAGAAAGGCATGGCATAATTGGACAAAAGTGGAATAGCAAAATTCAAGCTAGAATTTAAATTTTGGCGCCAGTCCATAATGAAGAATTGACACCTTGAGGTAAAAAAATTGATTCTCTAAGATTGCAAGATATCACCTTTACTCCTAATTGTAGAAGAACCGACACCTCAAAATAGAAAAATTGATTCTTTAAAGATAGAAAGCTACAAACTTTGTGAAGAGCTGACAAATCAACTACAAAGAATCAATTCTATAGAAATGACAAAATTGTGCAAGCTAGCTCGAATGTACAAGAAATGATTCAAAACTTACATAGTAAGTAGCAAATCTCAAAGGTTATAAATATGCATCTCAAGGACTTGAAAGCAAAGGACAGAAAAGGATTTTGAATCATCCTTGAAATGGAAAAGAGTGAAAAAACAAGAGAAATAGTTGTGAGGAGAAAAATTCCTACCTTTGAGCAAACAAAGAGCCTAAAGTTCTTATCCTTATTCTTCAGCTGATTATTCTTAAGCTTAAACCTTCATTGGTCATCCTTATTTTTGTGAAAGCTCTTACCTTTTTGAGTCTAAACTTCGTTATCTACCTTTTCTAAAGGTTTCTAGTTTGTGGTCCACTTGAATCTGCTTTTGTATTGGTTATACCCCTAAGCAAAAGGTAAAGGGCTTTTGCTTGATCCTTTAAAAGGCTTATTCTTGTGTAAAAGTTGTGCTTTAACCTGAAAAGGCAATGTCTTGGTAGAGGTTATGCTTGATCCTACAAAAGTCAAGTTGTAGAGGTTACGCTTGATTTTGCAAAAGGCATGTTCTAAAGGTTACGTCTAACACTGTTGACAAGGTAAGCTGATTGTGGGTTTAAACTCCTTGTGCTATTAAGAGAAAGGACATAGGCATTGAAAGGCCGATCCTCTATAAAAATCTTAATGAGTCCCTTCTTACTTTGTTGCTTTTTACTTATCAAGTTCGTACTTTGCTTTATTGTTTTATTCTTTCACAGTTGAACTGATTTCGAAAAAGGGGAAATTTTTACTTAACCAATTCACCCCATTTTGGGAGTTTTACTTTAAGCTTATTTTTTCTAATAAATCAATACTAAAATCTCCAAACCAAGTTCTTTGGTTACTACGAGACTTGTGACCTTGAAGCCTGTTTAATTAGTTTTCAATTTTGGCATAATTATTGGGTGGTGATTTCCAAATTTTGCCTAAAGTGGCATAACCCCAGATCTGCTTAAAGTTTAGACTTGTAGAAGCTAAAGGTGATAACCGTGCCATTTACATCCTATCTCTTATATATTTTGACATTTTTTGCTTATCTATTTTGCTCTTTCATTCTCCATTCTTTTAGCTTTTTTTTCTGCCCATCTCCCAACTTTCTTTCTCTTTTTTGTCTTGTTAGATAATAAGCTTAAAGTAAAGTAACCAAGAAGGGGGTGAATTGGTTATCAAATAAAAATTCCCCTTTTTAGAATTTTTAACACATTTAAAGTATAAAGAGTAGAGTTATAAAAACAAAGAATAAGCTAAGCAAGTAAAGTGCAAAAAAGTAATGAGTACTTAGTCAAGCTTTTATAAAGGTTCGACCCTTGATGCCTACGTCTGCTCCCTTGATAGCACAAGGTATTGAAATCCACTATCAACTTGCCTTTTAACATAGGATTAGACGTAACCTTTACAACAAAATGGCTTTTCAAGGATCAAGCAAAACCTTAACCAAAGTCATTGCAATTTTAGGATCAAGCCCAACCTTTATAACCAAAATGTCTTTTAAGGATCAAGCTCAACATCTCTACCATTTCCTTAGAGGTATAACCTTAATACTACCTTTTCAAGGAGTTATAACCTATATAATAAGGGATCTTATAAGAATCTCTAGCCTAAAACTTCTAATCAGGTTAGTAAAGAATTTAAGTACAAAAAAGTGAAAGCTTTATTAAGAATGATGAATGATGACGTGAAGTTTAGGCTTAAGAAACTCTAGCTGAGAGATAATGATAAGATCTTGGTTTTTTACTCTTCTTCAAAGAAAAAATTTTCTACTATAGGTTCTCTTTCTTGTTTTCCTTCTTGTTAGTTGAGATAAGCTTAAAGTAAATTAACTAAAAGGAAGGGGGTGAATTGATTACCAAGAGAAAACCCTTACTTTTCACAAATTAAAGAGATAAAGAAACTTAAGTGCAGTGGAATAAAAAATAAAGCATAACAGAGTATGAAAGTGTTGAAAAGTAAAAAGCACAAAGCCATAATTTTTATAGAAGTTCGACCTTCAATGCCTACATCGTTTCTTTTGATATCATAAGGGGTTTGAATCCATTATAAACTACCTTTCAAGGAGTAAGCATAACCTTTCACAACACTACTTTTTCAAGGGGAGAAAGTGCAACCTCAAAACGTCACTGCCTTTTCATGAGGAGCAAGCATAACCTCACAACGTCACTGCCTTTTCAAGGTTAAACCATAACCATTCAAAGGGTCACTACCTTTTAAGGTTAAAGCACAACCTTTATACCTTTTGCTTATAGGTATAACCAAGATACTGCCTTTTTAAAGAGGAATAACCTTTAACATTGCTTTTTTTCTGAGAAGAATAACCATATACTACAGTGAAATTACAAAGGTATGAACTTTATGCCTTTAAAGAAGGCTGATAAGCAATGGGAGTAGTAAAGGTGAAAGCTTTCTGAGAGCAAAGGTCAGGAATAAAAGTATCTAAGCTTAGAAACTTTCTATAGTGAGGAAAGGTATGATCTTAGAAGATGTTCAACTCATTATCAAAATTAAGGAAGGATTTTTCTTTTTCAGCTTTTTAAAAAAAATGCTTATCTTGTTTTCCTTCACTTCTCTTATGTCCTTTGGTAAGGTATTTATAAGGTTGAAACCTTTCTGACCGTTGGACAAAGATTCAAAACTTTTGTTTCTGTTTCATGCCAATTGGAACTTTTGCTTGTTATGCTTGTATAATCAACATGTTGTTCCTTTGGTGTTGATTCTTCATAATTCTGGAAAATCTACACCTTTTTGTTTTTCTTGAGAATTAACATGTTCTTCATTTGGTGTTAATTCTTCATGACATATTCCAAGTCTGCACCTTTCTGTCTTTTCCCAAAATTGGCATGTTGTGCTTTTGGTGTTGATTCTTCATGTGTGTTTGGCACCAATCCAAAAATTCAAACTTGAAATTTTGCTCTCCAATTTTAGCCATTTTTCAACTCTTGATTGTTCTCCAAGTTTTTGCCTTTCTCTATTAGAAGCTTCCAAAATTGACATGTCAACTTTTTGGTGTCTGTTGTTAAATTAATACACACAAGTGCAAGTAGTCGTATAAGTAATATAAAGATAAGTCGAGTATTATTTCCCATAGAGATTTGTACCTATTTTTCACTAAGTATCAAATTTAAAACAAAGTAGTCTTAACCAAGCACTCAATTTCAAATAATTAATTAAACTAAAACTAATTAATTAACTAAATAATTAAAAAATAACAAAAGTATCACTAAGACAAATATTTACTCAAAACTTAAGATTATGGTGTTTTTCAACACTTCATTTGAATTAAATCATTCTCCTTGATGTATATTAATGGAATACATAGCTAAGCTAGAATTGTACGCATCTATGTTGAGATCAAGCACACATACTTTTTCGAATTAATCCTATGTGTCTCTGTAAACTAATTAGAAAAAGTTCATTACGTTTGTGTTTTAATTTGATTGCCTAAGGTATTTAGGTATATGCCTATCCAAAACACGAAACTATCACCTAACTCCGAAGTGATTTGAATAAAGGCTATTTAAAACAATGGTCTATTCTAAACTCCTTCTATTGAGTTCCATTTAGAGACCCAATATATTTCAACTATTGATCAAGTAGTGAAAAGCAATAAATGCATAAGTGAATCAACCACACAATTTCCATTAATACCAAGCAAGGAAAAATCAAATATTCAAGCTATATAATGAAATAATCCATAATCATAGAAAACAAAATTAGCACATCATTGTTTTTACAGCAAACATGATTACAACAAGAGAAAAGATCATTTCTGTAGCAAAATAATAGGAAGGAAATGAAAAGTAAGGAAATATGAAAGCCTCTTTCGATACTAGATCCTCGATTCTTTCTATTTCTTATCGTTTCTCTCATTGAATAGTTTTTTTCTTCTCTAAAAAATTATCGTTTATTGAAACCCTCTATCTCAATTGCTGAAAAATACCTATATATAGCCTCCAGAAAACCCTAAAAACTCATTTCCCAATTGGTTGCAAATTAGTAATCCACATCAAAGCACCGTACCTCCTAACTTAAATATTTTTTTTCTTTGTTTTCCATCCAGCGTCGCTGCTCTCCTCCTTGGGCACTGTGGTGCTAGAATTTCAAGAAATTGTATGGAAAATTCTACTTCTCCTAGGTGCTGTAGCCTTGAGCTCTACAAGGCCGTGACATTGCTTCTCATAATGCTGCCTTAGTGCAATGCCTTATTTGGAAACACAATTTTCTCCTACCTTGAGGATGATCTATGGTGAAATGGTAAACATAAATGTTGTAGGTATTCCTCTTAGCTTTCCGATGGTCCAAGAATCACGTTGATTGAATCTCTGTAACTCAACTTATATCTAAATTACCGCAACATGTTCAGTGAAAATCTGCACTTGTCTCCATTGCATAATTCATCATCATTCAACTTTATGAACTTGAAAACCTAAAACTAATAACTTTATGATATAGAGTTATTTTGCCATATTTTGATTATTAAAATAGCTAAGTCCTTGTGTTTTTAAGTAATTTTAGGTAGTTTTTATGCTTTTCGTTATTAAGTTTAATACATGTTGGAATATTTTAATTTTATAAATTTTAGCTCATTTTTATGTTAAGAGTCCTAATTTAAGCCATCACCGATTTAGTCCTTACTTTGAAGGTGTGCAAGTGCATAAAACTTCATGGAGGTGAATCAAGCTAGGAAGATTAAGTGTAGAATTTTTTGAACATATTGCGATATTTTGACCATAACTCTCTCTACAGAATTCAAACTGAGGTGATTCTTGGACCACTAGAAACCTAATAGGATGCGATACAACGTTATATCATGTTGCCTAATTCTAATAAGATCATGGTCAAAATCCTTGTCAAAGTTGGAGCATTCTAGAAGTTTGCATGGATTGAACATGATGTGGTATTTTAAGCAAATGCTTCACTCCAAAAGTCCAATTGATGTGATTCGTGAGCCATTAAAAAGCTAAAGAAGGGATACAACTTTCATATTTATTACTTTACCTATTTCAAATGGGATCATAGAGAAAAATCATCAAGGAGCTAACACAATGGCGTTACTTTTAGGCTAGATTCAACATAGAACCTTTGAGGGCTGTAGCTTTCATTTTTAGACTATGGCTCTTGAGGAATTTTCCAAAAATAAGCATGTTATGGGATTTTGGAAGTTATGGATTTTGAAGGCTATTAAGGGGTTTTCTTCAGAGGTTTCTGGGAAGAGGCAACAAGGAATTTCTCTGGAGAAAATGAGCCAAAAAGAAAGCAAAAAAGCAAGAGAATTTAAGGAAAAATCAAGATCACAAAGCTTCAACTATTATTTTTGTCACGACCCAAATTTTTGGGCCATGACCAGTGCAAGGGCCCAATGGGCATAGCCCACTAGATCCAAGCAAGCCTCTTTACATAATCCTATATACTATTCCATCAATTATACATTACTGTTACTAGACCACGATTTATAATTTGCAACTAAACGTGCTTCTATGGCATAATATGGACACCCAATATGTACATTGGTATGATTCCAAAATAAAGTCATTCATTGCCATCTCATAATGGCATCATCAATCCAAATTTATACATGCATGGTTTACAAATTAAAGCTTAGTAATTTTCAGATAAAATACATATACTCATGAACGGGACTTATGACGATCAGTGGAGTGAGTTTGGTGAGGTTACAACTACCGAATGCCAAGATACCTACCAAGGGTGCACACGAGTGGACTCTTCAAGCTAGGTTCCAATTGTGTACGAATATGACAACAAGCAATTTAAAAGAGTGAGTATAAACTTAGTGAGTGAACATAAGAAGGGAACAAACAATTGATAAGGAAAATTTGAAAATCATGATGCACTTGTTTTAAAAATAATGCAATTTAGTTTGATTTCTTACTAAAACCCTTTATTTCAAACGTTGATTAGTAAACTCTTAGTGTTGCAAAACCCCATGCTCAATCATGAAGATAAAGGTGTGATAGAAAAATTATATCAGAACCAAGCAAGGTAGCACATGATAGCACATTTCTAGCAGCAGTGAAAGGCATTCTTGATTTACATATGTTTCAGCACATCTCTCACTGTAGTGAAGGGCTACAACTTTGATGTTTACCACTTTACCTAGTTTTGAACGGAAAGTGGTTACAAATTGTTGTCAAAGTGAAAGTACTGCACCACCACTTGAGAGTTTCTGGCTACAGCGAGAATCCATTTTGGTTGTAGCCGAATTCCTCGCTGTAGTGAGAAGCAGGATCGTGGCCAACTTTGCAAGTCCGAGTGTTTTTGGCTGCAGCGAGAATCATTCTAGGTGTAGCCAGAATCCTGACAACTAAGGAAGAGTTTCTTTTCGTAACACAAAGGCTGTTTTTGTTGCTATTTATAGAAAATTCATCTCAACCACATCAAAAATCAATTTGAACACATTAATGTTAATCAATTTTTCAACATTCAGTATAATCACATGTCCTTCTCACAAGCTTTTCATATCAAATATAAACAATTGCATAGTGTATATGATCATCTTTACGGCATATATATATACAAACATGTCTACACCCAACGGTCCTCAACTCATGTGCCTTCCCTACTTGCACATGGTTGGGTCATCATCAGCTCATATGCACTCCTACAACGCACATAGCTGGATCATCATCAGCTTATTGGCTCCATTAGTTTTTGATGATAATAAAACATTCCCATGTCATTTGTGTCTAATATTTCTACCTAAGTGTGCAGGGGAAATGTCTACAAAGAAATAATAATTCAATCTTCCTAATGAGCATTTAAAGATGTGATTTGGATAACGAACAAGGATGATTAATATAAAGGAAGTTCCCTAGTGGAACAAGGAAGATCATTAGTTGAACAAAAATCAAAGTGGAGAAATGGAAGGTTGAAGCATAGTGAGAAACAGAACCGAGATAGTCGATCAAGAAAAAGGGTTAGTCGACTAAATGCTCTATGGAATCTGCGACCGAGACAGAACCAACTTAGTCCACCAAGGAAAAAATCTTTGTCGACTAAGAGCTCTTTGTCTGCAACATACACCAAGCTACTACAAGACAGATTAACGGCTAGAACCTTCCCTAAACTGTTTCTAACGGTTAAAAACGTCCTAACAGCCATCAGACAATCTTCTTCAAGTATAAAAGGATCTTCAAATGGCAAGGAAGTAACTTTTGGAAGATTATTGAGAGATTTCATTATATTTAAGCCAAAAAGAGTAGTAAACTTAGAAATTCTTTGTACTCTTCATTGCACTCAAACGCCTATATTTTGTTATTGTGTTTAGCTCTAAACCGTGTACCATTTAGATCAATTTGTGATCATAGGTACTTTTTTTTCTACTCATATTTGTATTCTTAGAGTGAGGGTTCCACTCTAAGTGTTTGATTCAAGCAAGGTTTGCTTGAATGCTTGTAGGTTACAACTTAACCTTGAAAAGTTGAGTGTAAAGGTTGTGGTTGAGCTTTGGAAAATCACATTGGGGTTTTAGTTTAGCTCGTGAAAAACTAGTGTAAACGTTGTGGTTGAGCCTTGGAAAATCATATTAGGGTTTTGGTTTAGCCCGTGAAAAACTAGTGATAGGTTGTGGTTAAGCCTTGAAAAACCATCTTAGGGTTTTAGTTGAGCCCGTGAAAAACTAGTGTAAAGGTTGTGGCTAAGCCTTGGAAAAGCCATTGTAAAAGCTTGGTGGAAGCTTATGAATTTCATTGTTTTAGTGTTTGATTTGAAAATCCTTGGTTGGATAATCTAGGTAGTGGATATAGGTTTCGGACTGAACTACTATAAATCCTTTATGTATTATCTCTCTTGTTTTGCTTTCTTTGTTTTGAGATCAAATCTCAATCCTACCAAAAGAGCCGAATTAGTGCTAGTCACCCTTCCCCCATCTAGCACTCATATTTGGGACCAACAATTGGTATCAGAGCTAGCTCTTTGCCTATAAGGTCTAACACCTTTAGAGATGATCCAAATGGCTCTACAAAAATCAGTTGTAGCTGAGGGACAATCTATAAATAGACCACCTTTGTTTGATGGCTTTAATTATCCTTATTGGAGCACTAGAATGTCAATATACATTAAGGCCATAGATTATGAAATGTGGGATGTCATCACTGATGGTCTCTTTATTCCCTTAACTGTAAATCTAGTTACAAATGAGTTGATGCCTAAACCAAGGTCTGAATGGACAGAGGTTGAAACCAAGAAAGTGCAAACCAATTTTAAGGCAATAAACACCCTACATTGTGCCTTAACTCCCACTGAGTTTAACAAAGTCTCAAGCCGTACAACAGCTAAGAAGTGTGGGACAAGTTAAGAATAATTCATGAAGGGACTTCTCGAGTGAAGGAGTCCAAAGTAGCCCTCCTAACCCACAACTATGAGATGTTCAAAATGGAGCCTGGTGAGGACATCACCAGCATGTTTGATAGGTTCACGAACATTACAATTAAACTTAACCAACTAGGAAAGCCTATCCCAAGCATGAACTTGTAAAGAGACTTCTTAAGAGTCTGTTTGAATCTAGGAAACCAAAAGTGACTGTAATTAGGGAAGCCAAAGATTTAAACATCATCACACTTGATGAAATATGTGGGTCTCTCCTTACATATGAGTTGGAGCTTAAAGAAGAAGAAGAAGAAGAAGAAAGAAGAGAGGCAAAAAAAAAAAGAATATAGCACTTAAAGCCAACATTCTTGAAGAAGAGCTAGAAGAGCTTTCATGTGATGATGATGATGAACTTGCACTTGTTGCAAGAAAATTCAAAAAACTGATGGGAAGAAAGAATAGAAGAATAATAAGGAAAATCTTTAGAAAAGATCAAGGTCCTTCATGGAAGAAAAAGTAGAATGACAGTAATAAAAAGGAAGAAGTGATCTACTACGAATGTAAGAAACCAGGGCACTACAAATCTAAATGTCTATTACTAAAAGAAGAAACTCCAAAGAAAAACAGAAAATTGAAAAAGGTAATGGTTGCTGCAGCCTGGTCGGATAGTGATTCGAGCATTGAAGCTGATGAAAGCTCAAAAGAAAGAGCAAACATCTGCTTAATGGCTCAGGATGATGAAACAGAGGTATGCTCATCACCTTATGATAATTCAATGATTGATTTACAAGATGAGTATGACAATTTATGTGATGAGTTTGAAAGCCTGTTTTTAAAGTATAAAACCTTGAAAAAAAAGGCTACATTCCTTGAGAAAGACATAGAAAAGATAAAACATGATTTCAACTCTATTTTTGAACTAAGAAATTTTCTACAAATTAAGTTAGAACATTCAAAAACATATTTTGAAATTATGAAGATAGAGCTAGAAAATAAATCTGCTGCTTTGCAAAAATCTCTTAATGAAAATACAGCTCTTAAGTGTTTAAGCAATGATACTTTAAAGAAAAATTCATATGTTAAAAAGAATCATCATAATGCATCATCTAGATGCTATTGTTATGGAAAATATGGTCATCTATCATATGATTGTGTCAAAAAAAAAACATAGAGAAAACCAGAAAAATCTAGGTACCAAAAGGTTCTTTTATTGCCACTAACACTCAAAGACCCATCAAAGAATGGGTACCTATCAAGAAAAACTGAACCATGGTTTTGTAGGTTGAGCTACACTTAAAGGAAACATGTTCAAAGGCTTAACACAGTAAGAATAAGCAGCCTTGGTACATGGATAGTGGTTGCTTTCAACACATGACAGGTAATAAGTTGCTATTTGCTCAACTGGACAAGAAAAAAGGAGGCACCGTATCTTTTGGAAATGATTCCAAAGGAAGAATCCAAGGCATAGGTACGGTTGGTAAGAATTCTTGTACACAAATCAGTCATGTGTTATTTGTTCAAGGCCTAAAGTATAATCTGTTAAGTATAAGTCAATTGTGTGACAAAGGATTTAAAGTCTCTTTTGACTCACACAAATGTGAAGTTATTGATATAGGCACTAACAAAGTCACCTTAATAGGAAAAAAATTGAAAATCATGTATGTTATCTTTCTTGAAGATCTAGAGAAAAATAGTGAAATGTGCTTAGTATCAAACACTAAAAATGACAACTGGTTATGGCATAGAAGACTAGGACATGTAAGTTTAAACACCATGACAAAGCTGATCAAGAAAAACTTGGTTGTTGGATTACCTAGTATTAAGATTGAAAATGATAGATTATGTGAAGCTTGTCAATTAGGAAAGCAAGTTAGAACTTCATTCAAAGCTAAGAATGTTGTTTCAACATCAAGACCTCTTGAAATGCTACATATTGATCTTTTTGGTCCTATTAGCACCACAAGTGTAGGTGGAAAATCTTATGGCTTAGTCATAGTGGATGATTACTCTAGGTATACTTTGGTTTATTTCTTTGCTCACAAAAGTGATGCATTATCAGCTTTCATAAGCTATTGTAAGAAAGTTGAAAATGAAAAAGGGACAGCCATTGTTAGTATTAGGAGTGACCATGGAAGAGAATTCGAAAATGATGAGTTTGAGAAGTTTTGCAATGAAAAGGGGCTAGAACATAATTTTTCTGCACCTAGAACACCCCAACAAAATAGAGTTATGGAAAGGAAGAATAGAACATTAAAAGAGATGGCTAGAACTATGCTTTGTGAGAACAATCTTCCTAAGTACTTGTGGGCTGAAGTTGTAAATACAATAGCTTACATTCTTAATAGGGTCTCAATTAGAGTAATTATCTCAAAGACCCCATATGAGCTGTACAAAGAAAGAAAACCAAATATCTCTCACCTAGGAGCTTTGGTTGCAAATGCTTTGTTCTAAATAATGGAAAACAACCATTATGGAAGTTTGATGCAAAAAGTGATGAAGCAATATTTTTAGGAGATGCCATGAACTCTAAGGCTTATAGAATTTTCAACAAGAGAACATTTAATGTTGAAGAATATGTCCATATAGTTTTTGATGAATCAATCCATGTTGAAAAGGAAGTTCATGAGGATAGTGAAGATTTAGAAAATTTAGAGAAGCACAAGGATGAAATGAGCCTAAATGATAGCAAGAATAATGAAGAAGGCTCAACTAGAGAATAAACCATGGCTCTACCTATTGAAAATCTACAAAGACAAGAAATTTAGCATAGTGACTTACCTAGAAGCTGGAGATATGTGAGAGATCACCCACAAGAACAAATCATAAGTGACATATCTCATGGAGTTAAGACTAGGAAATGAACTAGGAAGATATGTGAATTTTCAGCCTTCATTTCTCAAGTTGAACCTAAAAATTTTGAAAAAGCTGAAAAAGAGGAAAGTTGGATTTTAGCGATGTAAGAGGAGCTTGATCAATTCAAGATAAACAATGTATAGTCACTAGTGCCTAAACCCTCTAACCATCCCATAGTTGGAACTAAATGGGTATTTTGAAATAAAGTTGATGAACAAGGAAATGTGATTAGAAACAAAGCAAGATTGGTGGCAAAGGGATATAATCAAGAGGAAGGCATAGACTATGAAGAAACTTTTGCTCCGGTAGCTAGAATAGAAGCCATAAGGTTATTAGTTGCCTTTGCTTGTCATATGAACTTCAAGCTATACCAAATGGATGTAAAGAGTGCATTTCTCAATGGACTCATTCATGAACAAGTATATGTTGAACAACCTACTGGTTTTGAAGACTTTGAGAGACCAGACTATGTTTTTAGACTTCACAAAGCCTTATATGGATTGAAGCAAGCTCTTAGAGGTTGGTATGAAAGGCTATCAAAATTTCTGGTAGAAAAAGACTATGTTAAGGGCAGCATAGACACCACACTATTTATCAAAAGATGCTCAAATGATTTGATCATAGTTCAAATATATGTAGATGATATTATATTTGGTGCTACTAATGAATCTCTTTGCAAGAACTTTGCTAAGGAAATGCATGGAGAATTCGAGATGAGGATGATGGGAGAATTAAAGTACTTTCTTGGCTTTCAAATCAAGCAATGCAAGGAAGGAATTTTTATCAGCCAAGATAGATACATTCAAGACATGCTCAAGAAGTTTGACATGCTGAAACTAAAGCCCATAAGCACACCAATAAGTCCATCTACAAAACTTGATGCTAATGAAAAAGGTAAAGATGTAGATCAAAAGCTCTATGAGGTATGATTGGATCTCTTCTTTACTTAACATCAAGTAGACCAGATATTCAGTTTAATGTGTGTTTGTGTGCTAGATTTCAATCTCAACCTAAAGAAACACACCTAACAACTGTAAAACGAATTTTTAGATATCTCTTAGGAACTCAAGCCTTAAGAATTTGGTATTCAAAAGAATCATTAATCAGCCTAGTAGGATATTCAGATGCTAACTTTGCTGGAAGTAGAACTAATAGGAAAAGCACTAGTGGAACATGTCAGTTCCTAGGTAGCATGCTTGTATCCTGGTCAAGTAAGAAGCAAAATTCTGTAGCACTATCCACTGTTGAAGCTGAATATGTATCCTTAGGAAGTTGTTGTGCATAGGTTTTATGGATTAAGCAATAATTGAAAGACTATGGATTATCAATGAACAACACTCCCATATACTATGACAACACTAGTGCTATAAACATTTCAAAGAATCTTATCCAACACTCAAGAACCAAACACATTGAGGTTAGACACCACTTTATTAGATATTATGTAACTAAGGGTGAAATCAATATTGAATTTGTAAGCACTTTGCATCAGCTTGCTGACATATTTACTAAACCCCTTAGTGAAGATAGATTCTGTGAAATTAGGAGAAATCTAGGGATGAGCTGTTTGGAAAAGTTATAGGGAGAAGTCTGGACTAAATAGAGAAAAACAGAAGGCACTTAGTTGACTAAAGTGTAAAAGTTAGTCAACTAAGAGTATTCTGTTTCATTAGAACTAAAGAACTACTAGCTGAATGTTAAAGGTTTAAAATAATAAAATTTTATGCTTACCGGGTAATAAAAGGAGATAAGAAAAACTGAGAAAGTAAATAGTAAAAATATTAGAGGGAATTTTGAAATTTAGGAAAGTGAGGCAATTGTTAAGAAAGAGGTAGACAATTTCTAAATTAGAAATTGTCAATCACTTCTGTCCTTCATCTTCTGATAATTGATTCTCTCAAAACTCTAGCATTCTCATCAACATTCCCTATTCTGAAATCAACCAAGAATCTTTCTTCTCTCACAACCTAAAACCCTAAAGTTAAAAACCACTCTCAGAACAATCAATGGCAAAATCAACCCTACTTAAAAAGCTAATGGAGAAGAAGAAAGGGAAAAGACCAATGGAAGAGATCCCTAAGTCAGAGCATCCACAAAAGAAGCTGAAGAGAGTATTGGGTTCTGAAAAGAAAAAGTTGACAAAAATACTGAACAGAAGAAATAGACAGAAAATAAAAAAAAATCTGGAAAAATAAAAAAGAAAAACAAGAAGCAAATGTCCTCAAAAGGCACTTCATCCTCCTCATCCCTAAAATTTAATGTCAAGCCCAGTCCTAAAATACTTGTCATGTCATACATGTGATGGACAATATGTTTGTATACTTGGAAAGCCTCGAAAAAAATTTTCAAGAGTCGGTAGTGTACCTAGTGGTATAACTAAGTTGATTTATGCCTCGAACTAATTAAAATAGGAATTTTAAGATGAAATTGAGAATTTCAAATTCCAGGAATGACTTAAAATGGAGATTTAAAGTTTGAGGACTGATTTGGAGTCAATCTGAAATTTTTGAGATCTAGGGGACAAATGGTCATTTTGCCACCCAAAAATTAGATTTGGAAGTTGGATGAAATTTTTGACTAAAATTGATCATTTGGAGTATAATTTGAGGTTTAGAAGTGAAAATTTTTAATTTTGGTATTTTTTGGAGTATAGGGGCAAAATGGTAATTTTACCATCTCGGGGGCAAAATGGTAATTTTACCACCACCACCAACACTTGTCATGTTCATAGAATTCATCCATTAACAATTTATGTGGAGGAGAATTAAAGTGTTTTATGTGGTGGTGAATTGAAGATTTAAAGGATAAGTATTTAACTTATGGACTAATAATAAAATGACATGTGGCAAGTTTAGATTATTTTATTATTTAGCTATAAAAATCAGCCCACACCATCCCATTTTCTTCATCATGGTCAGCTAAACAAGAACAAAAGTGGGAATGAAAGAAAAAAAAACCCTAGGAGGAAAAAAATTGAAGAAAGAGTGTGGAAAATTCAAGGAAACAAGTGAAAAAGGTAAGATTTATCAATTTAAGCTTGAAATCTATCTTTCTTAAGCATTTCTCCTTATTTTTCATGGTTGAATTACATGTGATCATAATGGGTTCATGGTTGGCTGAATGGGTATAGAGAGAATTTGATGTTGGAATTGAGTTGATTTTAAAATATGTTAATGATTTTAGTTAGTTTATCATGTTTGGAAGCAAAACAAGAAAAAAAATTCATTTTCCCCATCACCCATCATTGGCCGAATTTTACATGTAGTGTGGGAATGGTGGATTTGATTTTCTTGCAAGTGAATTGGTTAGGAAATGACGATTCATGGTGAGAAAATTAAGTAGGAAAAATCATGGTGTTAGTGCACCCACCATGGCTAAATTTTCCATGAAGAAATGTGAAGGTGGTTATGCTAAATTTTAGGTTATTTGGCTTGTGTTTGGTGATTTGAAGTATCGGAAAAGAAATAGAGCTATTTGGAGTTAAATCGGACTCATTGGCCAATTAAACGAATGAAAGACCAAAGTAGCCCAACACTGCGTTTGGACAATATCTGGACAGTTTGCATTCCATATCATGCATTAGTATAGAGCCTGAAATAGAATTATACGATGTGACACAATATATTGAATTACGTGTCATGAATTGTATATAGGTGGTGAGCATTCTGGAAAAAGTACAGAGATTGTACCTGAAGACCGAGACTAGGAGTACATTGACTCTTGATACTGTGAGTAACCTTACTATCATTTTAATTATCTAAAGTAAGTTTTTATCCGATTTTGTGATTTTATAGAAAATGAGTTTAGATGGAAAAATCTTTATGTTTAATAAACAAAATGTGATTTAAAGAAATGAATTTTATGAATTTTTCAGAAATTAAATGATGATTTTGGAAAATAGAGTAATTGGAGATTGTTAAATTGTTGTGTTATAAATTGTGTTTAAATTGAATGGCTTATGGCAATATGTGAGCATGAATGGCTAAACTGGTTTTTATGCTGGGATTATATGTACTATGTATTCAGCCTTGAGAGGCTAGGTTGCAATGAATTGCCATGTCATGCAGTTGAAATTTTATGAATCTGGTGGTAGATAAAATAATCCCTGCAGTGGAGGGTTCTGTGGACCAGCTTATGAGAGGGGGCACAGAATTAGATGTATCTTAACTCGATCGGAGAGCCGTGTGAAGGGTATCTCCCGAGGTAAAGTTTGAGTGCACCTTTTGTGGACCACCACGTGAGAGTGAGACTCAGCCAATGCCAAGGAATGGCTATGTTTTCAGATGTAAAAATGAGTTCATGTGTATATGACACTTAATAGCCTTGGCGGTCTCTGTTAGATGCTTCCGTCGGGGTATCCTCAAGAATGATTTTGGCAGGAGCCAAGTTATCACAAATTCATAAGCCAAGTTGATTATTTGAGTAAACTGAATATTCATATTAATTATTCGAGAAAAATGATTCTATTTTACTCGATTGAAATGAGTTGAGATAAGATAAACTGTAATACGAAGAACGAATTTGAATTTGTCTCCATTTACTCGACTTTAGATTATTTTTGATGATGTCTGTTTACTCACCGAGATTATATAATCTCACCACCCTTCTTTCCTCACATTGCAGGCTCAGGATAGTCAGTAGTTAACTGATATCGTCGAGAGATAAATTTTGGAGTTGCAGCTTTGGAAATCAAAGGTTTACCGACTCACAACCTTAGTTCAATTTTGTCATTCGGGGGCCCACTTGTCAATGTATATTGAATTACATACTCTGATTATTCTTACTACTCTATGTATGAATTTATTTTGCTTTTACGTCCCAAAAAAATTATTTACGCAGCTTTCTATAAAATATTATTTTATAAGAAAATAGAATATTTTATTCAATATTTTTATTTTATTCCAATAGTTGTATTTTCACTTCTAATGAAGGTTTTAGACATTCGATTTTATTTTTGATCTTAGAATGTATGTTTTCACTCACATACTACATTTTTAGCTGATTTCGAAAATTTTGAAGAAAAATGACCAAAATACCCCTGTGAGATGAAAATTAATTTCTTACTATTTTAAGTTGGAAAAAGTTAAAATCCTTTAAAACATGATGTTTAGAGATGATTATTCACAAGGGAGATAAGAAAAATGGTACTAAAGCCTTGCGAGGTTCCGGTAGGCATTCCGGGCGACGAATGTCTATCGAGACATCGTGGTGGTTGTCACGGGCTCGGGGTCGTGGCATTTAGAAACAAAATTCATGAGGAAAGATTTAGAAAAATCGAAATGCTCCCAATACATGCGGAAAGTAGATTGATTGGGAGAGTTTTAGTGAAACCCCTGAACTCCAAACAAGTTTAATAAACTGTTTTAATGAAATGAGGATAAATGAGTGTAGTTCTTTCAAGGACATGACATCTAGTGCTAGTTTAGTTAAGGAATTCTATGCTAGTATTGCATCAAGTGAGAGAGAACTTGATGATTCAGAGGACTTTTCAGAGGAAAATTTGAATATATTTTTAAATGGGAAAAAGTTTTTGGTTACAACTTCAGATTTAAGTAATTTGTTAGAAATAGAAGGTGAAGATGGAGAGTATGAAATGCTTGACAAGTATGATCCTACATCTGTGTGCGAAATTGTTACTAGAAAGAAAGAAAACTTTTCTTCAAAGAGCAATGCAGGACTGATCATTAGTCCACAATTTAGAATCCTGCATTACTTTGTGGCAACTAATCTGCATGGTAGAAGTGGTAACTTAAGCTACATCAGCCTCAAAGGTCTTTGGCTGATGGAGCATGCTTTCACTGGAGAAGTTCTGAACCTTGGAAGGTTCATGATTGAGAGAATGAGGGCAGCATGTAAATTGGAAAAGATTCATTTCCCATATGGCAATATAATCACATCCCTGGTTAAGAAGAAGGGAATCTGGGCTAAAAGGTATGATATGGACATGGTGAAGAGTAGGGATCAGCCCATCTTCTCGGGAAGCCTGATCAAGATGGGATACAAGGTGTATGGGGACACTTTCAATAAAACCTCCAAAATTACTTTAGTGCAAACTCAGCCAGAGGCAACCCCCACACCACCAGAAGCAGCAGCCCCTCCATCTCTAACGAAGTCATGTTCAATATGCTAATGAGGATGGATGCCAAGCTCACTGATCAAGGAGCAAGGCTTGTAAAAATTGAGGAAAGAATGAATGAGATTGAGGCTAGTTTGAAAAAAAAATCTGAAATACCATCTGCACTTGCTGAAGCTGACTCCTCTGCCACTCAAACCATGGCACCAGAAAGAGAAGGTGCTAAAGGATAAGCCTTGCAACCAGAAGGTTCTGAATTCCAAGATGCAAGCCCTGAATTTCAAGCTAAAGGGTCTGCCTACAAGAGTGCAAGTCTTGGACATCAAGGCCCTGAACCAAGATTTGAGGAACCTCTCAAATCCACTTTAATAGAAAAGGAAACATCTGATTAAGGCACTAAGGTAGTTGGTTCACCACTTGGCCCTTTTGAACATCAGCCTCCATCACAACCTGAACAAAAAGCATCCCCTCTTCACTCTGATGAAGTGTCTGTCATGGGACTTTTCTATCAGATGGTGAGAGAAAAGCAAGCAGAGAAAGAGGCAGCAGCAGCTCAAGCTGCTCAGGCAATGACTTCAGTACAGGAAGCTACAGCAAAAGAAACAACTCCTGCAACTAAGTCTTAGTCTCAGCCACCTGCCATGAGACAGAAGAAAACAGCCAGAAAATGAAGACCTCCAAGGACAATGAAGTCTTCAAGACTGGCAGAAAAAGCAAAATCACCTCCTGTAACCTCACCTCAAGCACCAATAGAAATCTCTGATCAAACCACTCTTCAAAAAACTACACAGACACTTCCTCAGCCTCCTCAGCAACCTTTTGAAGCATCCACTCAACCACCTCCGAGACCACCCTTTCCCCTTCCTCTAAATCCTTTTTGGGAACAATGGGACGAGATAGATTCCCCTGAATCCACACCATCTGCTTCTGTTGAATGATGCCTTAACCCCCTCTGTGATGATGACAAAAAGGGGGGAGTAGAAAAACCAAAGAAAAATAAAAAATCTTGAGGGTAGAGGTACCAGACTCTTAGGAATAACACAAGAAAAACAAAAAAAAATCATGAGGGTAGAGGTACCAGGATTTTAAGACATCTAGGAAGAAAATTCAACTCAGGGGGTATTTAGGGAACAAATTTGTGGTTACTGTTTTAATGGTTATTTTGTGCCAAAATGACATTCAAACATTGGATTTTAATTTTGGTTAACTTTATGGATGTTTGGAACATGCATGCTGATAGTTGTTTGTGGTATTTGAACTCTGAAAATGATATTTATGGCATTGTGAAGCATTGTTGGAAATTTTCTGCTGATATTGTAAAATGTTGTTGTCAATATTTGCTGATAAAATCCGATGCATGTGCTGATAATAAGTTAAACAACTCTTGACATAATATTGCAAAATTGAATATGCTTTAGAGTACATATGGATGAAGATTCATTGAGAGATTGCTGAGAAAATGATGATATGAATATAATTTGGAATCAACATGTTCGCTGATAGAAATTTGCAAAAATGAAAAACCAATAATAATCTGTCAACATGCCATTTGCTATTAAATTTGCATATATGAACATTTTCTATCCAAAACAAGAATGTACAATGTCACTATGAATATAACATAGATAAAAACTTGCTAGAATGAATGAAAAATATGCACAAACTTAGGGGGAGCATGCACTTAGGGGGAGCAATCCTCATTTTCTACAGAAACTAAAAAGGAATAAAAAAAACACCATGCTATCAACCAATGGATGTTTTGTCATCGTCAAAAAAGGGGAGATTGTTGGCTCCATTAGTTTTTAATGATAATAAAGCATTCCCATGTCATTTATGTCTAATATTTCTACCTAAGTGTGTAAGGGAAATGTCTACAAAGAAACAATAATTCAATCTTCCTAATGAGCACTTAAAGATGTGATTTGGATAAGGAACAATGATGATTAATATAAAGGAAGTCCCCTAGTGGAACAAGGAAGATCATTAGTAGAACAAAAGTCAAAGTGGAGAAGTAGAAGGCTGAAACATAGCCAGAAATAGAACCAAGTTAGTCGATCGAGAAAAAGAGTTAGTCGACTAAGTGCTCTCTAGAATCTACGACCGAGACAGAACCAACTTAGTCGACCATGGGAAAAATCTTAGTCAACTAAGAGCTCTTTGTTTGCAATATACATCAAGCCACTACAAGACAGATTAACGGCTAGAACCTTCCCCAAACTATTTCTAATAGTCAAAAAAGTCCCAACAGCCATCAGACAAGCTTCTTCAAGTATAAAAGGATCTTCAAATGGCAAGGAAGTAACTTTTGGAAGATTATTGAGAGATTTCATAATATTCATGCCAAAAAGAGCAGTAAACTTAGAAATTCTTTATACTCTTCGTTGCACTCAAACGCCTATCTTTTGTTATTGTGTTTAGCTCTAAACCATGTACCACTTAGATCAATTTGTGATCATAGGTACTTTATTTTCTACTCATCTTTGTATTCTTAGAGTGAGGGTTTTACTCTAAGTGTTTGATTCAAGCAAGGTTTGCTTGAATGCTTGTAGGTTACAACTTAGCTTTGAAAAGTTGAGTGTAAAGGTTGTGGTTGAGCCTTGGAAAACCACATTGGGGTTTTAGTTTAGTTCGTGAAAAACTAGTGTAAAGGTTATGGTTGAGCCTTGGAAAACTACATTGGGGTTTTAGTTTAGCTCGTGAAAAACTAGTGATAGGTTGTGGTTGAGCCTTGAAAACCCACCTTGGGATTTTAGTTGAGCCCGTGAAAAACTAGTGTAAAGGTTATGGCTAAGCCTTAGAAAAGCCATTGTAAAAGCTTGGTGGAAGCTTATGAATTCCACTATTTTAGTGTTTGGTTTGAAAATCCTTGGTTGGATAATCAAGGTAGTGGATGTAGGTCTTAGACCGAACCACTGTAAATCCTTTATGTATTGTCTCTCTTGTTTTGCTTTCTTTGTTTTGAGATCAAATCTCAATCCTACCAAAAGAGTCGAATTAGTGCTATTCACCCCCCCTTTAGCACTCATATTTGGGACCAACACAGCTCATGTGCACTTTCACACGCACATTGCTGGGTCATCGTTATCACACAAAAGGAATCTCCAATGCATAATATACATATCCATATAATGTGATAACGCATGAACTATTCATATTGCACGTTTCACAAGATGGAAACATTTCACCAAGGGCTTGCTCCCCAACTATATTTTTTTAAAAGCAAAAACAAATGATCTTCCAAATGATTTATTTAACATATAGGCACTTCTCGAAACATTTTGAAATGAAAGTTCACTCACCGGGCTTTGTTGATGTTTTGATGGACTCTAGCTTTGACTAATGTTCTGAATAGGGATGTGGGGTTTCGTTGGGACTTATCACACATGACAACATCACAATTAACCCAACTTGGCATTAATACCATTCCAAAAGCTATTTCCTAAATCAAGTTCTGTTAGTCATTCCTAACTAGCTTCCAACTACTATTAAATGACTATGATTTGCACTACTCTAGTCATACTAAAAATGAATAAACTATTTCAGCAATAAAGCACTCACAAATCTAATTACTAGACATTATCAACAACTAAAGAAATTAACCCTAACTCATACTCACCTTGTGGTCTTTGTAGTCGATTTTTTTTTCAAAATTCTTCAAGCTAATAAGAAAAATCATAGTCTCTCTCTTTACATGTCTAGCCAGTGAGTGAATGTACCAAAGAAAGACTTTTGAAGGATGTTGAGATGTAAAAGTGGAAAAGCATGAAAAACCCTATGAAAGGGTGTAGACAAAAATATAAGAAATGGAGCTAATTTAGGAAAATTATAAAGATTTCAAGGGAGGCTTCCATGAAAGGTCCAAAGGAACATGAAATGGATAGAAAGATGGAAGGAAGAAAGAAAAGAGAAGCTACGAGAAAAATGAAGAAAAGCTATTGGAGATTAGATATTTATAGCCAAAGTTTATCCCATTTCTCACGTAAATTACCAAACTGCCCTTAACAAGGTTACTTTGTCTTCCCCTTTCCTTTATGCAATCTTTTTTACTTCTTTGACACTGAGACCAAGTCAATAATTGTCTAGAAATACTCGGGTTCATGAAAACATAAAAATTTAGACCTGAGATGTAAATTGACTGTTTTACCCCTATTATGGAAATTACCAATATTTCTATCTTTTCCATTTATTTTACCCTCATTCATTTATTCATTAGGCCTGCTTAAACCTTAATAGGATTAGAAAGCTACTTTTAGGAGCTCACCATAAGAAATGATACAATTACCCCTGGTCCATGTTATCGTGTCTACTTTTAATTACGGGTCTATAGAGATCGAGGTCTCACAAGTTTTTTCTCTTTACTTCTGCATTTTTCTTGTTTTCTTTGATTTGGATTAATGGCTAATTTTCTTTGGATGAAGTTTTTAGTAGATAATATGAGCTAAATTATTTTTCTTAAGATTGCTGTGGATTTCAATATATAATTTGAATATTTTTTCACTTTTATTTGCTATGAATGAGTATAGTTTTGCTTATTCAAATATGATCTTAATAGTTTTAATTATCTAGCCAACAATTAACTAATTTGTGAATCTAATTAAGACTCAACAGAAAGATTTTAGATGGGACTAAGATTTGAATAGTGTATGTTCACATATCACTTAAGTGATCTTATTTGCAATTTGGGTTGACATACGCCAATTGCCATACATAGCCAAATTAGAACACTAACTTAATTAACCTTAGTTAATTGATTACTATAAACATATAGTGAACCAATTAAGTTAGGTATTTGTGTGAGCGTCTTGATGAAGATTTTGTATATAGCTTTGAGTTCTAAGTTAGTAAAACCACCAATGAATGTAAATAATAAAAGAAGCTGGTATCATATGAAACATTGAATGAACCCATAATCTTAAATTTTAATCTATTGTCTTTCTCTAGTGAATTTTTAGCTTTTATTAATTAGTTTAGTGTTTTCTTAAATTTAGCTTAATTAATTTTCTAAAAAATTTAGTTACTTCAATAAGATTAGTTTGTCATAATTTTAATACTTAGTAAAGATTTAGAAACAAATCTCTGTGTGATATGATTTTGGACTTATTGTCTACAGTTACTTCAATAAGATTAGTTTGTCATAATTTTAATACTTAGTAAAGATTTAGGAACAAATTTCTGTGGGATATGATTTTGGACTTATTAACTATATTACTTGTTCAGTACGTATACTTACATGTGCAAAATTGACAACAACAACAAAAAGACTAAATCAACATTGGCTTCAAAAAGGACTTCAACATGAAAATAAACCAAAATTACTTGAATGAAACCAAGTTAACATGCTTTAAACTAATCAACTAAAAACATAAGAGCTGTCTAAAATCTACTTAAAACACAAAGACTTAGCTACATTAACATCCCAAAATGTGGCTATATAACTTTATATTATGGAGTTATCACACCTCCAAACTTAATATTTTGCTAGTCCTTGAGTAAAAGAACTAAATTGAAACAACGTAATTGAAGATGTCAACTATGAGATTGCACCAAATCATTGGTCATCTTTAATTTCCTTATAAATTACCTTGTCTTCCAAACTCAAATTAAAACATGGATATTATCTAAGCTCATGTTTTGTCCAAGTGCATACTCATTTTTTAATGGGTTTCCATATGTGTGTGAAGTTTCTTACAATGAATATCATGCACTTTGGAAAAGATTATGTTAATGCAAATCTCAACAAGCTTAGACTTGCATATGTTCATTTTTCACCTCTTTCTCCACTAATTAAGGCCATCACTTAGCTATGGATCCTTAGGACTTAATTTAGCTTATAATGTTAGGCTAGGGTTAAGGCATGATATGGGATATATTAAGGCTTAAATCACTCTAAGCATATCTATGTAGCCATATCTTCCTTCACCAAGTACGTTTTTTTCTTTTCTTTCACTTTTCATTTATCAAGCATTTTTTTCTTTTTTTATTCACAATTCAACATCCCTCAAACTTGTTTTCTTCAATGTTAGTAGAATGAATGCTTCACATCGTGGTTGGAATCTTTTTTAGCTCATCCTTTCTACCTTTCAATATTTGATCCATATATACATAAATCCTAAAATAATGTACATGCTTAGGAGTGAAGGTAAAGGAATTGGAAATTTATTTACAAGCTAGGGTAATTTGTTTATGGTTGACAAAGAAAAGGATAAATTTAGGCTCAAAAGGGTGTACGATGGATAAAATTTGACTAAATTAGCTCGAAAGGCCCAATTGATTCAAAGATGGCCTAAGTCATTTTGTAGCTAAGTGTAACCTAGAATTTCAACTTAAGGAAAGATCAAACAAAGTCTAATATTCTAATGTAGTTTAAAGATTCACACTCACATATTCTAGTTTAAAGATTCACACTCACATATTCATTCTCTAAATGTATATCATGAAACAATATAAGAAATATAATGCTCAAATACAAAAATCACATTCTAAAATGATGCTATGCACAATAATTCCCCATAATACTACAATGATATTCATGCTTGCTAAGAGTAAAAAGAATAACGAGGCAATTAGTTTTCATTATTGGATAGATAAATCAATTTTGATTGGTGCACAAGCTCTATCTTAACAGTCCAACACTTTCATAATCTTAACATGCAAATGAACTAGCTTAAACAAAAATGCGATAAATTAAAAAAAACATAAAAATTTTCCCTAAACTTAAAGTGAACATTGTCCTTAATATTCTTTAAAGGAAAGAAAGAGAATACTCCCCCAAACTTGCATATGTAGTCAATCTTTATCCTCTTTCGTAGCAGTAGCATCATCTTTATCCTAGGTAGGATCAATAGGTAGTGTGGGGAAGGTAGCCATGTCCATGCTAACATGCTCAACAAATGCTCACATCATTTCTTCAATGGCTTTAAAACACCCTGCTTGATGGTCCATACAACTCTCAAGTTGTTCTAAACGTTGAGACATGGAGAGATTCTAGGTAGGCCATTATGGTTGAGGTGCAACCAATGAACTTTCTCTAATAGCAATTTGCTCATAGATGTAGAACTTGTTGATGATCCTACCATCCAATGGAATCTTTGGATGTAACAACTTTTCATTGGTTGACCAAACAACTTCAACTTGACAGCACAAGGGAGTGATTAAGGATGGATACGACAATCTATCACGTGGTGAGCGAGCAAACATGATAATGTTGTTAAAGATCAATTGCCTAAGGTTTATAGATTTTTGGGTGATGATTATGTATAAGAAAACTATTCGATCCTTAGTCACATCACTCAGATGCTTCACAAGAAGTATCTTTGCAGCTAAGAAATGATATCGCACCTCATAGTCGCTGTCCATGGCATTAGTTTTGAATGAAAATGGAACACCCTTGTGCACTTTTCATTCAATACCCAAAATTCTAAGGGACCCCAAAACTTCATCCAAATTGATGTCACCATTCACAAATTGGTTGTATTCATCATTCCCAATATCAAGTTTATTGTATAACTGATTAATAATGGATAGCATCAAAAGGTACTTGATGTCCTCAAACGAAGGCGCGCCTATCTTCATGTTTAACGACACTACTATAGAATTCTCGAATAACAAGCATTGTTGTAGACTCTAGTTAAGTGCAAAACTTCTCCCACTGCCATACGTTGATAATATTGTAGATTTTAGGATGAAGTATTTTCCAGACATCACTGCCACGTTTTTGTGCAATATAGACTAGGTGTGGAGCTTCTCAGCTTCGGTTGAAATAAATTTACTATAATCAAAATTCTACTACTTCCACTAACACGTGTCCTTTTCTTTAGCGCCATGATGATTATCTAAATACCCAAGCAACAAACGACACACTTTCGACCATAACTAGTTAGTGTACATTACAATTAAATGATCCATGTATACAAAATAATTTATACTAACTATTCAACTCCACAATAATAAAAATAACACTAAATTCCACTTGCATCCAATTTAAATTCTAAATTTAGAAAATTAGATTTATTCAGTATACCCACTATTCAGAAACTCTAATTTAAGTATAAAACTCAAAAATTGATGCAATGCATACGTTACTTATCAAATTTTGTATAAGCCCATCATGCAAAACCCATCTTCAAAAGACAATACTGAACATGAAAATAAGTAAAGAAAGAAATAAGTGCACTTACCATAGTTTTCTACACTCAGATGTTTGTAAGAAAGTAAAATGCTTTAAAATCTTCAAAACTCAAAGTTTGATGCAAGAAAATTGGTGTTTTGAAGTGATATTATGGGGGCTGAATGAAAAGAGAGCAAAATTTTTGCAAATGGGCTAAAGAAAGAGTGAAAAATGCTGCCCAGGGTTGTAAAATGGGGAAAATGGGGTATATATAGGGCCATGGGCTCGACATGGTGCTGTAGTGGTCCAAAAATCAATGCCTTGTACAATTTTAGTTGTGGGGTGTTGCGGCCTTCGATTCCACTATGGAACTCGAGGGATGCTTCAGCATCGCAACCTTCCATGGCCAACGTTGCGGCACTGGAAACATTTGTTTTTTTTTAATTATTATTATTACAAGTATCATTGATTTGTAAAAAGAAAATAAAAGTAAGTAGTTAGAAATAAGAAAAATAAAATTAAAAATGAGATTAATATTTGCTACAAAAATAATTAATAAAATTGCTTAAGGAAATAAAACTTATGTTGCCTCTCAAGCAACGCTTTCTTTAACGTCTTTAGCTAGACTCTGGTTTTAGCTTAATTGGGTTCAAAAAGATTAATTGAAGAGTGAAGACAATTTATTTCACCTCCTCAATAGTGCTTTAACTGATTCCCATTCACTTTAAATTTTGCATTTGTTGTGCCATCCACTAATTCCGGAACACCATATGGAAACACTATTGAGATGAGAAACGGTCTTGACCACCTTGACTTAAATTTTTCAAGAAACAACTTCAAACTAGAATTGAATAGCAATACATGTTAACCTAGCTCAAAGTGTCATTCAACAATCTTCTTGTCATGCCATTGCTTTATCTTTTCATTGTAAATTTTAGCATTCTCATAAGCATCTAATGATATTTCATTCACCTTGTTTAATTGAAGTAGTTCCTTTTCACCCACAACTATGTTTATTGTAAAGCACTCATAATGATTGTCAGCAAATTTTAAGGCTTTAAAAGTATTGAAGGTTACCTCTTGTTCTTGAGGTAAGCTTTCCTTTCTTTATGTCTATGAGTGCTCTAGCTGTACGTAAGAAAGGTCTGCCCATAATGATTGGAACTTTTCTTTCTTTTTCCACATTTCGTTCCACAAAATCAGTTGAAAAAATGAACTTGTCCACTTTTACTAATACATCCTTTACAATTGCCATGAGGATATGTGATGGTGCAGTCTGCAAGTTGTAAAGTCACTATGGTGGGCATAATTTCTCCTAAATCTAGTTTCTTGTAAATAGATAATGACATTAAGTTGATATTAACTCCCAAATCACTTAATGACTTGGTGAAATAGTATGCCCCATTGGTGCACGGTATTATAAAACTACCAAGATCTTTGAATTTTGATGGAAACTTATTCTGTATGATTACACTACACTTTTTAGAGAGTTCCATTATCTCAAACTCACCCAATCATCTTTTCTTCGATGGTATTTCTTTCAAAAATTTGACATATGAAGGCATCTGCTTTAAAACCTCTTTGAATGGTATGTTATTATGCAGCTTTTTGAATTCCACCATAAACTTCTGAAATTGGTTCTCTTGTTGCTATTTTCTGAATTGTTGAAGAAATGGTGGTGGTGGTGGTGGTGGTGGTGGTGTGATTGTATTTTCCTTCTCTGCACTTTGATTATCAGAACTTACTATTTATGTCTCATTCTGAGCTTGTTTCTCCACTTGTTATGCTTATTTAGTATTATCGTCAATCTTTTTCCACTTCTTAAAGTGATGGCCTTTACATGTTTTTTGCTTTCCCTTCTCGAATTTGTCTTAAAGTCACTAGGCAATGTCCTTTGAGCTCTATTGTTAATTGTGCTTGTCAACTACCCAATTAACATCTCAAGGTTTCTCAATAAGTTTACTTGACTATTGATGAGGGAGCCTATCTTGGCCATATAGTGCATCATTAACTTCTCCATGGATGGCCTTTTATCAAGAATGGGGGCTCTCGCTTGTTGTCGAAAACCAAGTGGTATGTTTGTTCTTGCAATTGATGCTTTTTGGTTGTTTCCCCATGAAAAGCTTGGATGGTTTCTCCATTCAGTGTTATATGTGTTAGAGAAGAGGTTGTTTTGCTGTCTATTTCCAAGGAATTGAATTGTTTCCACATTATTACTTGGACACTGGCCATTAGCATGTCCATCTCCACAATGTTCACACACTACAAAAAGACTTTGAACAGGTTTAATACTAAAAGAATTAAACTTTTTAGTTAGAGTAGCTACCTATGCAGTTAATGTTGTGATGGCATCAATCTCATGAACTCTAGCTATTCTCTTATGTGTGGATCGTTTTGATGGTTATTGATAATTGTTTAATGCCATCTTTTTTAATAGGTTATATGCTTCATCGATAGTCTTTCCCACAAGAGCTTCTCCTGAAGCTACATCAATTGTATCTCAAACTTGGCTTTACAATCCATTTTAAAATGTTTGAACTTGAAGCCTTTTCGAAAAACCATGATGTGGGCAACACCTAAGTAAGTCTTTGTACCTATCCCAAGCTTCATATAGTGACTCACCATCAAACTGTATGAACAAAGTAATGTTGTTCCTCATTTTACTTGTCTTCGTTGGAGGTAAGTATTTTGTAAGGAACTTCCAAGCAAGGTCATCCCATGTTGTGATCGAGCCCGTGGGTAATGAATTTAACCAAGCCTTTGCTCTATCCCTCAATGAAAATAAAAATAATCCTAGTCGAATGGCATCGTTTGTGACCCAGTTGTGCTTAAATGTGTCACATATCTCTAGGAAATAAGATATGTGAGCATTTGGGTCATCATTTGAGAGACCAAACAAAACAGATGTTTGGATCATAGTGATGATGGTTGACTTGATCTTGAAATTATTTGCTTGAATGGTTGGCTTTCTGATGCTTGATGGGATACCTTTTACTAGAGGAACAATATAGTCCCTTAACAAATGATTCTCTTCAATTACCCTCTCTTGGACTTGCCACTCTTTTGGTTATTCATCCATTATATTAAAAGAATTATAATCTAGTTGACTTTCTTGTCTCAATTTTTGAAATGTGTGCTCAATCTTTGGGTCACATGAGATAGTCTTTAAGTTTCTTATTCCGTGCATACAGTGTCAAAACGCACTTGAAAAACACAAAAGAAAAAGAAAAAGCTTGGTCTAAGATAATCTGTTTAATTTAATATCAATAAATATAAATAAGAAACAAATCCTTGACAATGGCGTCAAAAACTTGTCAGATTAATACACGCAAGTTCACATGACCATACAAGAAATATAAAGGTAAGTCGAGTATTGTCTCCCATAAAGATTTCTACCTATATTTCACTAAGTATTAAATTTAAAACAAAGTAGTGTTAACCAAGCATTGGATTTCAAATGATTAATTAAACTAAAACTAATTAATTAACTAAATAATTAATGAATAAAAAAATCTCTAAGACAAATATTTACTCAAAACCTAAGATTATGGTGTTTTTCAACACTTCATTTGAATTAAATCATTCCCTTTGACATATATTAATGGAATACATAGCTAACCAAGAATCCACATTATGTACACATCTCTGTCGAGATTATGCATGTATACTTTTCCGAATGAATCTCATATGTCTATGTAAATTAATTAGAAAAAGTTCATTGTGTTTGTGTTCTAATTTGGCTACCTAAGGTATTTAGATATATGTTTATCCTAAACACAAAACTATCTCCTGACTTCGAAGTGAATCGAACAAAGGCTATTCAAAAAGATAGTCTATTTTAAACTCCTTTTATCAAGTTTCATTTAGAAAGCCAATATATTTCAATAGGTGATCAAGCAGTGAAAAGTAGTAAGTGCAGAATTGAATAAGCCATGTACTTTCCATTAATACCAAGCAAGAAAAAAAAATCAAATATTTAAACTACAGAATGAAATAACACATAATCCTAGAAAACAAAATTAGTTCATCATTGTTTTGATAGTAGACATGATTACATCAAGAGAAAATATCATTTCTACAGCAAAATAACCTAGAATGATCATTTATATGCACATAAAACTAAATACTAAAAGTACATCAAATTTAGAAAAAAATAACACAAATGTAGAGTTGGGAGAATTTATGTGAATAGCAAAAAACAAGATATATAATTTATGATAAATCATATAAGTTAATGTTTGATCTGATCCTAAATTCAAATTATGGCAAGCTCTATTACCAATTGATAGAAACTATATATATAAATAAGGTTATACTAATCCAAGATCTACCATAATAAGAATTTAGAATACAAAGCATATCTGATTTTTAATCCATGTTTTAATAACAGAAACAATATTGACTAGATTGATTACTGGTCTTTAGTACACTAGAATCTTCTTTTCCTTTTCTTTTGTGACTCTCAAATGGGTGAGATCTTTATGTTTTTGCTTAGATAGGAGAGGGACCTAGGTTTTCTTTATATAGTGAATCTAGTCCCACCCATTATAGGATATAGGGCTCTTAAATAAGCTTGCACATTAAGTCCACATTTATTGTATTCATGTATCATTACTAAATAGATATAAATAAATTCATGTGTCATTACTGTATTCATGAATTAGTAGATTCATGTATCATTATTGATTACATACATGAATAAGTAGATCTAGTTATAGGATACAATTAATTATCACTTTATCAAGACCAAATAGCCTTAGCCTATTTTATAAAAAACAAAATAAATATAAATAATGTAAGTCCATAATTGAGAAAATTTAACATTTACCACACCATGTACCATGTCAAATCGCCAACTTACTAAACTTTCTGTCATTGCCAATCTTCCATCTCCATATCAATGGCCACTTCTACCACCCTATTGTCAAGTTCAACTAAAGTTATTCCCATTATTGCATAGGCTTCGAACATTGTCTTGGCTTCTTTTAATTCTTTTTGGTTCCTATTATCAATGCAACTACTATCTAGATAGTTCTTTTTATCAATGGACCTATTCACTTTTTCATTCTCCAAAGCCTCTATTAAACCACTCTTTACCTCTTTTCCCCTTAGAACCCCCAATTCACTCTTCTTTGACACCTTAGGCTTTACATTATTAGGGCTAAACTTTTCTGTACACTCACTAGAGCCTTTACACCATCTCACTTTCCTTGTTGATCTTGGCTTTTCACTTTCTCTATTCTTGCTTCTTTGGCCTTCTTAGTCTCACTGATTACTCTTTTTGATTTCCTATGCCCCACACTTTCCCTTTCAAGGCAACCTTACAATCCATTCCAAATTTCCCAAGTCTCCCAATTATAGACTTTGGTAAAATTCATCTCTTAATACCTCTTAAACTAAGTCTATGCCCTATCCTATTGGCTTTTACCGAGTTACCTTCTCCCAGAATTCTTGACTCTAGGTATCAATGCCTCTTCATCGTTCTTTTTTTTTTTCTATTTGTGTTTTCAATTTTTTAGTTTTCCTTGGAAATTTAAAAAACTATAGCACCTCAACCTAGCTAGTAGTAGGCTTAGTAGCATGAGCAAACTGCCAACCACCACTGGTGTTGTTCTACTTGAAGTTGTGTGGATCACCATTGGAGGTTGGGCACTTGGACAGCTTGAGGTTTTCAACAACCTAAGCTTTATGAGAAAAAGATTTAATTATCGTTGTTATGTTTTCCTCTTGATTTCGACAGGCTTTAAGGTATAAATATCTTCTACCAACAAGATAGGTTTATTTATATTAAACAACCATTGATGTTCTTATTTGAGGGAAATGTTTTAAATTTCCATTGCACATTTATATTGATTTACATGACTTTTTCCAACAAATGCAAACGCAAACTTGGAAACTGAAGCTATGGTGATGAAAGAAGCAACCGGGTTAGCCTATAAGGGAAACTCCACAAGGTCATCATGCAGACAAACTTTGAAATTCTGTATAAGAACTTGTAATCAAACAAACCTTGTTCAAAGAGGAAGATGTTGCCATTGGTGACAAACATTAAAGTAAGTATGTAGAAGTTTGAAGCTATGAAAGTAAAATGTATCAATCGTAAGGCCAGTATTGCTGCTAATAATTGGGTTACTACTCAATCAAAAAGGGGATGTGCCCTTCGAATTAGGTTAATACACTCACATCCTTTTTGGTAACACATCTTATGAGACCTTGTCAAGCTCGATTAAAAGACAGTATTGTACCGAGTGGAACAACTAAGTTAAATCGAGTCTTGAACTAGTTCAAATAGAAATTCTAAAAGGAATTTGAAAATTTTAAAACCCACAGAATGACTTAGAATGGTGATTCGGAGTTCGAGGTTTAATTTGGAGTCAATTGAGAAAATTGACCAGTTAGGGGCAAAACGGTCATTTTGCCATTGAAAGACAAAATGGAGATTTTTAGAAAAGATTTTAACCTCATTTGATTAAGATTGATCAATTGAAGTGTTATTTGAGGTTAAAAAGTGAGAAAAAAAATGTAATTTCGAAACATTTCGGAATATAGGGGTAAAATTGTAATTTTTCTACGCTTGGAGCAAATCAGTAAATTTTTCGCCCTAACACTTGTCAAGACCAAGGGATTTTATTTAGCATGGAATAGGATAAATATGACAAAAGTGTGATGGAGAATTGATAGATAAAAAGTCAAATATTTAAAATTTAAACCAATAGAAAAATGCCATGTGGCATATTTGGAATATTATATTATTTCTTTATAAAATGGCATAAATCAGCCTATTTCTCTCTCATCATATTCGGCCAAGAGAGGAAAAAGGAGAAAAAAAGGAAATAAAATAAAAACAAAGAGGGAAAACTAAAAACCTAGCCAAAAATTGAAGAAAAAGTGTGATTTTCAAGGAAAATCAAGTGAACAAGGTAACATTTTCTTCACTTTTGCCTATGATCTACAATACCCATGCACTGCTTTCCATTTTCTATGGTTGAGAGGCATAATTTCATGATGAATTCAATTCTGAAAAAATGGGTATGTAGGAGAAAAGATGTTGGAATTGGTTGAATTTGAGTTATGTTAGTGTTTGAGGCTAGTTTAGTATGTTAGTAAGAAAAACAATAAGAAAAGAATCTATTTTCTCCACCAATTTTCCATGACCGAATGCCTTATGGAGTGTGTGGAAAATGAAAAGATTTCATTTCAAATGAAATGAATTGAAAAATGATGATTTATGGTGAGAAAACCAAATAGGAAAAATTTTGATATTTTTGCACCATTATTGGCCGAAAATTTCAAGAAGAAAAGTGAAGATGGATTTGCTGAATTTTAAGTTAATTGACTTGAAATTGGTGAATTAAAGCATTAGAAAAGAAATGGAATTAATTGGAGCTAAATCGAACGTGTGTATTGATTTATCTGGTAAAAGACCAAAATAAGCCAATATGGTGTTTAGGCAAAATTTAGACATTTTGCATTCCATATCATGCATTAGTATAAAGTCTAGGTTAGTTTATTTTAATTTGCACCAATATAGTAATTAAATTATTGTGCAATTTGTCAAGGTGGTGAATCCTCCGGTAGGGGTAAGGAAATTGCACCCGATGATCGGTGATCGCAGTCCTCTAAATTCGACTCCCAAAAACTATGCGTGAACTTGCATTTCAAATTGTTTTGGGAAATGTACATGTATTGAGATGAAATATTTGGATGATTTTATCCAAATTTTCTTAAAATGCATACCGGGGATCAAGCCCTTGATAAAAACATTTTGATGTTGTGAATTGTGATATACAAAAAGGCATGAATTCATGTGCCCCTATAATATGCTGCTATATATGTGTAGATGTATGATATGTATTGAAAAATAATATTGTGTGATAATTATAACTGTACATGTGCATGATGTGGGGGAGCACATGTCGATGATGATGAATGCGGAGATATTGAGGATGATATTGCCTGTGCACGATGTGGGGGGATACACACGATAACTCTAGTTCTGTGCACGATGTGGGGGTTGCACATGAGCTGGTGAGATGGTGGTGATATTTGTGTTCATCTATGTGTGTATATGTGTGAAATTGAGTACTCTTCATTGTAAATTAATTTGAATCGAGGGAAAGGGTTTGATATTGAATTGAATAAAAATGGTTTTGTTCTAAGTGTGTGCATCATGGTTTTAAATCCTTCTTGGATATTATTACTTGTTCCCACATAATGTTCGCTCATTGAGTTTCGTATTCATAGCTTTAAAATTCATGTTTTCAGATCAGGAGACTATTGGACCCTAGATCGATGAGTCCCCACAGTGTCTCTCTTGGGTTGAAGGTGGACATTCAGTAGCAACTTTTCCCTTTTATTGTAAATTCTCCGCTGAAAGTCATGGGCCTTTTGTATTATGATTATGTACATGTAATGTACATTGTCAAATTTTATGTTTGACCGGTATGTATGTGCATATTTTGTCTATAATGCCATAGTCAGTTGGCTTTGTGCACACTGGGTGCAATGTGTGTGGATGTCTTAGTCGAGAATACGTCAAGTAAAAATAAATAAAATAGGCTTGCTTGGGCTTTGTGGGCTATGCCCATTGGGCCCTTGCATCGGTCATGGCTCGGGAATTGGGTCGTGACAAAATTGGTATTAGAGCCCTAGGTTGTTTAAGTCTAGGTTGTTGAGGTCCTAGGGTGTTATTATCAAGTTTAGCGAAGAGTCGGGTCTTATTGTGGGATCTCTGATTATGAACTGTGAGCCGCGGCACATTTCGTAACCAAGTGACTACATAAATTCCTTGTCTTAGAAACCACCTTATTTTCTTAATTGTGTTTAATAATAGGTGTTGCTCTTGTCTAGGTAAGAATGCCACCTAAGACACCGGCTGCCTTGAGACAAGTGGGGGGGTAAGATGTTCCCACTAAGATGACTAATAGGCTATGGGCATGCACTTGTAAGAGGCGAGGTAGACGTAGCATGGTCGCTAGACCGGTAAGGGCGAATACGTTTGTGAAGAGGAGAAATGAGGGACAACCATTATGTAAGGCAGATAGGCCACCGACTAGGGGCATTACTGTTGAAGACTTGGCGGCAGGTTTGCAAGGAGTTAATCGGGTTGTAGAAATGATAGCAGCTTGTATGGATGATATACAAAAGGTAGTGGATGGGAGACACGTAGCACAAGCGTCCCCTAGTTCACAAAGCTAGATCGACCGTCAACCTCTAAAGGGTGAAAGAGGTCAGGTAGAGGTTTCGCTCCCTAACTTTCTGAAACTCAAGCCTCCATCGTTTACTGGGTCGGATGCATTGGAGAGACCCTATGTTTTCTTGGATAAGATGGAAAAGATCTATAATGCCTCGGGATGCTCTAGCGTTAGATCAGTGGAGCTAGCAGCTTTCCAATTGGAAGATGTAGCACAAGAGTGGTATAACTCCTTGCGAAGGGGTAGACCGACAGATGCTCCACTGTTGACTTGGAGTGAATTTAGTTCAGCCTTCCTAGATCGATTTTGATCACACAGTGTGCAAAATGTCAAAGCTAGAGAGTTTGAGGCATTGGTGCAAACTCCGGGCATGACGGTGTCAGAGTATGATATAAAATTTACGCAGCTGTCTCGATATACACCCTATTTGGTTTCCACCAAAGAGATAAAGGTCCAAAGGTTTGTGGATGGACTGGTGGAAACATTGTTTAAGGCTGTGGCCTCTCGAGATTTCCATACGTACTCTACGACCATAGATTGTGCTCAACGAATTGAGATGAAGACCAGTGAGAGTAAGGCTGCAAGAGATAGAGCAAAAAGGGCCAAAATAGAGGGTTATCAAGGCCACGGAGTTTTCAGTAGTAGAATTTCATTCTCTAGACATCATGGACCACAGAGGGGATCAAGGTTTCCCCAACAGGGAAGTGATGTGGCGAGTGCCAACACTGGGTTAGGGTAGAACACTTTTAGTGAAAGGAAACAGTCGTAGGATTCCAGGCAGAGTAGTCAAGCTATCCTTTCCTACGATAATTGTGAGAGACCACACAGAGGACAATGCTATCGTCTTGTAAAGACTTGTTTTAATTGTGTCCAGCCTAGACACATGTGGAAGAACTACCCGATAGCCCAACAATCGTAAAGTTCTATTTGCTGTTCTACTCATCCAACTCCATCTGCTCTTTCGGCAGTTGTCTCAACTGGTCAGGAGGTTAGCGAGACACGGGATAGAGGTGCTGGTGCTTCCTCTCGGGGTAGACCCGTTAGGTCTAGACGTCAAAGTTCCACAAGAAGAAGCCAAGCGAGGGTATATGCTTTGACTCCCCAAGATGCTCAAATGTCCAATGTAGTGGTTTTAGGTACTCTTTCCATTTGTAATATGGATGCTAGAGTATTCTTTGACCCTGGATCTACTCACTCATTTATCTCTCCATGCTTTGCACTTCGATTGGGTAAAAAATGTGTTAGGAGAGAAGAACAACTAGTGGTGTCTACTCTTTAAAATGAGGCATTTGTGGCTGAATGGGAATATCAGTCCTGCGTAGTCCAAATTAAAGATAAGAACACCCTAGTGAATTTAGTGGTGTTAGACACCTTGGACTTTGATGTGATATTGGGAATGGACTGGCTATCACCTTGTCATGCCAGTGTAGACTGTTACCATAAGATAGTTAGATTTGATTTCCCAGATGAGCCATCATTTAGCATCTAGGGGGATAGAAGTAATGCTCTAACCAACTTGATATCATCCATATCTACAAGAAGGTTGTTAAGACAGGGTTGTCAAGGTTACTTGGCGGTTGTGAGGGATACCCGAGTAGAGGTTGGAGATATAAGCCAAGTGTCTGTAGTGAATGAGTTTCTGGATGTATTTCCCAAGGAACTACTGAGTTTACCTCTGGAGCGAGAGATCGAATTTTGCATAGATTTGATTCTTGATACTAGACCCATATCCATACCCCCATATCGGATGGCACCAACAGAGCTCAAGGAGTTCAAGGATCAGTTGGAAGACCTGCTAGACAAAGGTTTTATTCATCCCGGTGTTTCACCATGGGGAGCACCGGTGCTATTCGTAAAGAAGAAATATAGGTCACTTAGACTATGCATTGACTATCGATAACTTAATAAGGTAACAGTGAAGAACAAGTACCCCCTCCCAAGAATAGATGACCTGTTTGATCAACTACAAGGGGCATAATGTTTCTCGAAGATAGATATACGATCTGGGTATCATCAATTGAGGATTCAGAGTGAAGATATGTCAAAGATCGCATTTAGAACTAGGTGTGGGCACTACGAGTTCTTGGTAATGTCGTTTGGGCTTACTAATGCCCTTGCGGCCTTTGTGGATTTGATGAACTGAATGTTCAAGCCCTGCCCGGACAAATTTGTAGTGGTGTTCATTGATGATATTTTGATCTATTCGAGGAGTCGAGAAGAGCACGAGCAGCATCTTAGGATAGTGCTCCAAACCATGAGAGAACATCGATTGTATGCTAAGTTCTCCAAATGTGAGTTCTGGCTTGAAAGTGTTGCATTCTTTGGACACGTGGTATCTAAGGATGAGGTACAAGTCGATCCAAAGAAAGTTGAGGCAGTGAAAAAGTGGCCAAGGCCAACATCAGTTATGGAGATTAGAAGCTTTTTAGGATTGGCATGCTATTATCGTCGCTTTGTTAATGATTTCTCGAGAATAGCTCCCCCTCTGACCAAGCTGACACATAAGGATACAAAATTTGTGTGGTCAAATGCTTGTGAAGATAGCTTTGAGAAACTTAAAACATGTCTAACCACAACTCCAGTATTGAGCTTACTCCAAGGCACAATGGGTTATACAGTATTTTGTGATGCCTCATTGGTTGGTTTAGGTTGTGTGTTAATGCAGCATGGGAAAGTAATTGCATATGCATTGAGGCAACTAAAAAGGCATGAACAGAATTACCCCGCACACGATTTGGAGATGGCAGCAATCATGCTTGCCTTAAAGATCTGGAGACATTATTTGTATGGTGAGACTTGTGAGATATATACGGACCACAAAAGTTTGAAATATATATTTTAGCATAGGGATTTGAACTTGCGACAACGTAGATGGATGGAATTGTTAAAGGATTATGATTGTACTATTCTTTACCATCCCGGTAAAGCTAATATAGTGGTGGATGCCCTGAGTCAAAAATCGATGGGTAGCCTAGCACATATCTCCACAGACAAGAGATTATTGGTTAGAGAAATGCATAGCTTGGTAGAGTGCATTTGGACATTTTTGAGGCAGATGCATTATTAGCACATTTTAGAGTGAGGCCTATCCTAATGGACCGAATTAAAGAAGAACAAAGTAAAGATGAGTTCGTAGTTAAGGTCTTAGAAAATCCTCAGGGAAAGAAAGAAAAGACATTTATCAAGGGCACAGATGGAGTGTTGAGGTATGGAACCAGACTCTATGTGCCTGATAGTGATGGGCTAAGAAGAAAGATATTAGAGGAGGCTCATATGGCGGCCTATGTGATACATCTAGGAGCTACAAAGATGTATCAAGATTTAAAGAAAGTGTACTGGTGGGAAGGACTTAAGAGAGATGTGGCTGAGTTTGTCTCCAAGTACTTAGTGTGTCAACAAGTTAAAGCAGAACACTGAAGGCCTGCAAGATTACTACAACCGTTACTAGTGCCCAAGTGGAAGTGGGAGCAGATTGTAATGGATTTTGTAACTAGTTTGCCTCGAACTAGTGGGGGTTATGACTTAATTTGGGTCATAGTGGATCAGTTAAGAAAATCAACTCATTTCTTTCTAGTTAAAACTACTTATGGGGTTGCTCAGTATGCCTAGCTCTATGTGGATGAGATAATACAGTTGCATGGCATTCCTGTTTCTATAGTGTCGGACAGAGGGACACAGTTTACTAGTAGATTCTGGGAAAAGTTATAAGAAGCATTGGGCACTAAGTTGGATTTTAGTACAGCTTTCCACCCCTAGACTGATGACAGTCGGAACAAACGATACAGACATTGGAAGATATGTTGAGGGCATGTGTAATAGACCTTGGAGTCAAATGGGATCGGTATCTACCCTTAGTGGAGTTTGCTTATAATAACAGTTTCCAAACTAGCATCCAAATGGCTCCATTTAAAGCACTATATGGAAAGAGGTGCAGGTCACCCATTGGATGGCTAGAGGTGGGTGAAAGGAAACTTTTGGGGCCTGAGTTGGTGCAGGACGCCACTGATAAAATCCGTATAATTCGCCAGAGGATGCTTACAGCCCAAAGTAGGCAAAAGTCCTATGCGGATAACCGATGGAGGGACTTGGAATTTCAAATGGGAGATCATGTATTCTTGAAGGTCTCGCCAACCAAAGAGGTAACGAGGTTTGGCAATAAGGGTAAATTAAGTCCTCGATATATAAAACCCTTCAAGATCTTAGAGAGGGTCGGAGCAGTGGCATACCGATTGGCATTACCGCCAGACCTTTCTAATATACACCCTGTGTTCCACATGTCGATGTTGAGGAAGTACAATCCGGACCTTTCACATGTAATACGGAATGAAACCATTGCAATATGATTTAACTTATGAGGAACAACCAGTAGCTATCCTTGACAAACAAGTCAAAAGGCTCCGATCAAAGGATGTGGCCTTAGTGAAAGTGTAGTGGCAAAATCACATTAGTGAAGAGGTAACGTGGGAAGCTGAGGAGGAAATGCAGACAAAGTATCCACACCTCTTCGATATGCAAAGGTAAGCCACTCTACTTTGAATTTAAATTCGGGGATCGAATTTTTATTAGTGGGGGAGAATGTGAGACCCTGTCAAGCTTGATCAAAAGACGATATTGTACCGAGTGGTACAACCAAGTTAAATCGAGCCTTGAACTAGTCCAAATAGAAATTCTAAGAGGAATTTGAAAATTTTAAAACACACAGAATGACTTAGAATGGTGATTCGGAGTTCGAGGTTTAATTTGGAGTCAACCGAGAAAATTGACCAGTTAAGGGTAAAACGGTCATTTTGCCATTTAAGGATAAAATGAAAATTTTTAGAAAAGATTTTGGCCTCATTTGATTAAGATTGATCAATTGAAGTGTTATTTGAGGTTGAAAAGTGGGAAAAAAATGTAATTTCGGTACATTTCGGAGTATAGGGGCAAAATCATAATTTTTTCGCATCGGGAGCAAATCGATAAATTTTTTGTCCCAGCACTTGTCAAGACCAAGGGATTTTATTCAGCATGGAATAGGATAAATATGACAAAAGTGTGATGGAGAATTGATGGATAAAAAGTCAAATATTTAAAATTTGAACTAATTGAAAAATGCCATGTGACATATTTGGAATATTATATTATTTCTTTATAAAATGACGTAAATCAGCCCATTTCTCTCTCATCGTATTTGGCCAAGAGAGGAAAAAGGAGAAGAAAAGGAAAAAAAATAAAAACAACGAGGAAAAGCTAAAAACCTAGCCAAAAATTCAAGAAAAAGTGTGATTTTCAAGGAAAATCAAGTGAAAAAGGTAACATTTCTTCACTTTTGCCTATGATCTACAATACCCATGCATTTCTTTCCATTTTCTATGGTTGAAAGGCATGATTTCATGATGAATTCAATTCTGAAAAAATGGGTATTATAGCAGAAATGTTGTTGGAATTGGTTGAATTTGAGTTATGTTAGTGTTTAAGGCTAGTTTAGTATGTTAGTAAGAAAAACAACAAGAAAAGAATCCATTTTCTCCACCAATTTTCCATGACTGAATGCCTTATGGAGTGTGTGGAAAATGAAATAATTTCATTTCAAATAAAATGAATTGGAAAATAATGATTTGTGGTGAGAAAACCAAATAGGAAAAATTTCGGTATTTTTGCACCATTATTGGCTGAAAATTTCAAGAAGAAAATTAAAGATGGATTTGCTGAATTTTAAGCTAATTGACTTGAAATTGATGAATTAAAGCATTAGAAAAGAAATGGAATTAATTGGAGCTAAATCGGACGCGTGTATTGATTTATTGGGTAAAAGACCGGAATAGGCCAATATGGTGTTTAGGTAAAATTTAAACATTTTGCATTCCATATGATGCATTAGTATAGAGTCTAGGTTAGTTTATTTTAATTTGCACCAATATAGTAATTTAAATTATTGTGTAATTTGTCAAGGTGGTGAATCCTCTAGTAAGGGCAAGGAAATTGCAGCCGAGGATTGGTGATTGGAGTCCTCTAAATTCGACTCCCAAAAACTATGAGTGAACTTGCATTTCAAATTGTTTTGGGAAATATACATGTATTGAGATGAAATATTTGGATGATTTTATCCAAATTTTCTTAAAATGCGTATCAGGGATCAAGTCCTTGATAAAAACGTTTTGATGTTGTGAATTATGATATGCATAAAGGCATGAATTCATGTGCCCCTCTAATATGCTGCTATATATGTGTAGATGTGTGATATGTATTGACAAATAATATTGTGTGATAATTATAACCGTACATGTGCACGATGTGGGGGAGCACATGTCGGTGATGATGAGTGTGGAGATATGGAGGATGATATTGCTTGTGCACGATGTGGGGGGATGCACATGATAACTCCAGCTATGTGTGCGATTTGGGGGTTGCACATGAGCTGGTGAGATGGTAGTGATATTTGTATTCATCTATATGTGTATATGTGTGAAATTGAGTACTCTTCATTGTAAATTAATTTGAATTGAGGGAAAGGGTTTGATATTGAATTGAATAAAAATGGTTTTGTTCGAAGTGTGTGCATCATGGTTTTAAATCCTTCCTGAATATTATTACTTGTTCCCACCTAATGTTCGCTCACTGAGTTTCGTACTCATAGTTTTAAAATTTATGTTTTCAAATATGGAGATTGTCGGACCTTAGATCGAGGAGTCCCCGTAGTGTGTCTCCTAGGTTGAAGGTGGGCATTCAGTAGCAACTTTTCCCTTTTATTGTAAATTCTCCGCTGGAAGTCATGGACCTTTTGTATTGTGATTATGTACATGTCAAATTTTATGTTTGACTGGTATGTATGTGCATATTTTGTCTATAATGTCATTGTGAATTGGCTTTGTACACACTGGGTGCGATGTGTGTGGATGTCTTAGTCGAGAAGACGTCAAGTAAAAACAAATAAAATAGGCTTGGTGGGCTATGCCCGTTGGGCCCTTGCGCCAATCATGGCTTGGGAATTGGGTCGTAACACATCCTTGGCAAAGATGGCTTTCTAGCACCTCCATGGGTTCTATAGTAACTTGGGGTACATCGAGGGTGTAAATATCCTTGATTTGTCTTCAAAAGATAAATGTTGGTTACCTACCAATAAAATCTTCTTTCTATTGGCAAAAAATAAATCATTACTTTTAGTAGAAAAAGATTAGTAAATGAATAATATCTTTCTAATCTTTATCTTAACCAATTTTTTTGACTAATTCTTTAAAGAGGAAAAGTCAAAGATGATCTTCAAATTTTTTCTATATTAGATATTAATACTCAAATTTCTTTTTAATGGGGTCAATTTAGAATTTAACTAAATTAATACATGTATTAGAAAATAATTATTTAATTTCAGTGAGGTCAATTTACAATTTACCCTAAATCAATAGGTTTGTTGTAAAGGAGTTGTAAGTTTTAGTAGGTTAAGTGACGCCATTGAAAATGTAATGGCTACGCCGCTGCATGATAAGCTGAAAAGGTTTAAAATGTGAGACATAATTTTTTTCTACATTTGCTTTTGAGCTCCACCGACTACAGGTTATAATCAACCCAAATAACTTTTTGATCCAATAATGTGTAATAGTCACCAACATTGGATCTCATTGTAGTCATCACTCTAATTTAATTTACAAGTATGAGTTTAAATCCTAAGATGATGGATGAGAGAAAGAATATCTCATGTGTAGCCTTAGATCTTATATATATCAAAGAAAGCCTTGTATATTGTTTACTTATAAGTAAATAAAATATACTTATTTAACACGCATACTGACACTATGCACATCAAATTGAATATAGAATTTCATTTTTTTATCAAAATAAAATTAACTTTGACTCTTATTTGTTATAATTTTATTTGTTATTAAAGGTTCAAAAAACAAATTCTAAAAATTCCTAAACTCAGTTTCAAATTTATTTTTTGAAATTTTAATTTCGCATGATATCATAAAAAAATTATGTTAAGGAGCAATGGAGTTTGACTCCAAAAAAATGTTAAGTTGCATTCAATTAAAATAACAAAATATATATAATATAATATGTGTGTGTAAACTATGTAATATATATGTTTGTATTACGTATATATGTGTATATATATATATATATGATTCGTAACAAAATTAATCAATAGCTAGGAGAAGTTTTACAAGAAATTTTTATTTGTCTTGTTATTTTATTTGAATAAATTACTTGGTAGAACTCTTATATTTGGACTTCACTTTTTTATTTCTACTTGATAATTATTCCATAAAGATTGTTAAAGATAAAAAATAGATGGAAAAAGTAAAATCACAATTGATTAAAAAAACAAAAAGTAGTAAAGTATAAGACTAAGTCTAGCATATTTATTTTATATAAAAATATAATCATGCATTTGTTTTTTAAAAGATATTTTTACAATTTGTAATTCATAGAAAATATTGTTAATTTTTTTATTCGGACATACTGGATAAACAAAAATAAAATAATAATTTAGCAACCAGACAATTAAAATCTATATTAAAAAAAATAAAAACCTTATTTAATTACTATTTTCGTTTCAAATTGAATTTCTATTAATATTTCAAAATTGTCTTTCATCGAAATATAAATTTTAAATGAACTCTTGAACTTTTAATAGACTTGAATAGTAAAAGTTAGAAGGTAGAAAATAGCTCAGCTCTAAAACTTTGTACCAATTGAAATGTTGATATTGAATTTGGAAACGTCGGGAAGGCTTTCTATGGTATGATAATGATGGAAACCATAAATAGGTGCAACTTCTTCTCTCAGTCCAAAGTTCAATGAATCTCTTTTAAAAGCTGGATCTATGAGCATTAGACGTATAGGGTTCTTTTAATTCAACTTGAAACTGTCTTATTAAATTAATTCGTTCAACTCTTTCCTTATTGTTTCTTTCTGTGTAGTTGCCATTTTCCAATCTCCATCTCCCGTCTATACGCGACACCAACTGGAATAGAAACTATGCAACAAATGTGAGCATTATGGAATTAATTGTATTAGATATAGAAAAGGAAAATACATGCACCCTTGTGATGCAATAATACCAAATTCATGCCGATTCGCCGACATGCTGATTCTGACTTCAAATGTCAACAAAAGCAATTGATGGGTCACAAAGAGAGAGATGTTTCGGTCCGAATAAAGCAGGAGAGAATCAACCAGTACCTTTCAAGTTTCACCATTATCATGTGGGATTAATTATCTCTACGTACGAGAGGTGAGAAAAGAGGGCCAGGAGGCAAGACTGATTTTTAGTGAGTTATTAACTGATTTGTGAGTCAGTAAGAACATCAAAACTGATATGGAAGTAATAAATATTTTTTTTACTTTGCTTTTTAGTGCATGGTAAGATAGTTGGTCTGTCCATAAATTAACATTTTTTTATGTTTACAGTTTTTTTTTAAATTAAAAAAAGGGATTCAAATTTTATTTTTTAGACAAAATCACGTATCAATGAATTGATATTCATAGCTAAAGAAAATAAAAAGTAAAATTATAATACTTTAGCATTTACTATATTTAACTGGCCAACTTATTTCACAGCTTTATCTTCTTTTGAGATGAATAATTATAAACTTTATTTAACGCATATAGTAGCCGCCCAGGCCCCAGGGTGGTCATAGATGAGAAATGTTTACGGTGGGTGACGTTAATGTCCTTTGTGTTTCTTTGTTTCCCCAAATTTCTGTACAGACAAAAGACGAATGGATTTTATGGAGTAGGGATGACACTCATTGCGAGAGAGAGAGAATAGTGCCAAATATTGCTATCCTGTAACTTGGGACTATGGTGAGTAGTCAAATTAGTTTATTAGGCAGCTGAAATTTGATCTCGAGTCTGCTTGTTTGTTGAGAATTTTGCATCAAAGACCTTGACCAACAGATGAACTCTTCTCCATATACATTTCCATTCTTTCAACAAATATTCTAGTGTTCTATCCTGTCCAGACTTCAAATTTGCACAGATGACAAGACTTTTTTGTGTTGATAGTAATTCCAGGCACATCGACCCAAGTAACATAACACAAACAACTCGGATATGAAGTGGAATTAGCCATATTTGGGATTGCAAACATCACAATTTTCTATTTTCTTTTCCTCCTTGTAATCATCGTGATCATTGACTCCATTGAATTTTTGTTTCTTTTTTTTTTCTTTTTAACAAATAAAGGGATTTAAAGCCCACAAAACCTAATCCTCAAACTGCTTGATTATCTAACCAAAATTTTATTACCTTTAATATATATATATATATATATATTAAACTAAAAACAAAATTTTGAAAAGATTTGTTGACATTGTTACTGTTGTCCTAATCTTGGGTCTTCTTCCTCTGTAATGTCGTTTTAAGAAATTTAAATTTATTCCGTTCCCAATTTGTGTGGGGTTAAATTTTAATGTTTTTACACTTTTTATCACTAACTTTCAATTAAAGGTAACAATTGATCATTTGGAGTAGATTTTGATTGAATCATTTCAAGTCAATAAAAAATTGAATCATTTTCGAGATCAAGTCATTTTCTTTCTTATTAATTAGATTATTCAAGTTAGATACTCCAACTCTTAAAATTTAAATTATTGGATTATTTTGAACTTTAATTAATGATTTTTATATAAAATCAAATCGGATTAGACTCAAATTTTATTGACCTTAGTTAAATTATTTAAAATGATATTCTTTTTACTTCAAATTCTTTGACTTCAAATATTATCAATAATATTTAATTTCATTTTATTACATTGATTATTAATAGCAATGATTTATCATAAATTACAGTTATAACGTTAAAGTCGTCAACACATAATATCTACTAAAATGAAATAAAATAATATGGTTAAGAGTATGAATTGAATTAGTTTTATTGTTAATTCAAACTAATAGAGAGTATAATCCACGATTTTATACATATGGAAAATAAAAGAAAAATGGGAAAAAACTTGATAGGGCTTCATTGGGAAACAGGGTTTTGGCCTGAGAGGCTAAGAAGTGGATTAGGGTCTCATAGTCAATAGGTCTGTAGACTCCATGAATTCCGTGTGCATGCATTTAAGTCTCACCGGCGTTACGCCACACTGCTCGAGGAGCAGATGAATCCCTTCGCCTCACCAATGGGCCCCCTATGCCTGTACTATAGGCCTACTAAAACCGCCCTCCTTTTCATCATCAATACCATCCCTCCACGATCTGTCTTTTGCTGTTCTAAGAACACAATAATAACGTGCGATCTACTTTCCATATGGAAACAATTTCACTCCCGAGAAAACGAGAACATAGCAGAACCAAACAAAAGAAAAACTAGGAGGACAGGATTCTGATTTGAGGTCTAAACTCCAAGCTAACTATAACGTCAATTACTAGAATAACAAGAAATTGAATTTCATAACAAGGTAATTGTGGGAGGAAGCTTGAGCATGCAATGGATTTTCACCTGTACTGCTCCATGGAAAGGGCATCTTCCAAGACTTCACCATGGATTTTGGCTTCTCTTAATAGCATCTATATGAAGAAACAAGGCTTTATACATATCACACCCAAGAGACAGCAACGTCGGGTTCCTGCGATGGTGAAAATGCCAAGAATAAGAGAACAACCATGATCAAAACCGGTACCAACAGAAGCATCGATGGCGGTGGCGGCAAGGGTGGCAACAACAGTGGCAGCAACAGAAGCAACACTGTCAACAAAATCATGACCATGACAAAGTATTTGATGATCATCAAACTTCTATTCACCAGCCAATAATCTGTTTCCGAAAAGGAACACGAACAACTGATCTACCTCATGCGCCTTCATCATCGTCCATTACGGGAGCATTTGACAGATATTGTCCCAGGAATATCAAAGGAATTTCGGACATGAATTAGACAAGAGTGGGAAGCTTATTTATTGGAAGATAAAAAAGGAAGACATTAGGAATGCAAGTCGTTAGAGGTCACTTTCAGAACCCAGTCCTTTATGTCTTGATTCAACTAACCTTAAGCGAAAATGCAATGTTGATCTATTTTTTCCAACTCAGTTGAGAATGATCAATTTGACTTGTTAATATCGCTGGTTTTTGCTTTAATTTTTTAGTATAATCCACCAATGTGAAAAAAACTATGGTCGCAGCTGGCAACTAGTTCCATCACAGGATATAACATTACAGGTATATTTTTTGTTTTTATTTTTATTTTTACTTTTTCACGTAGGAAAGTACTGAACATTAATATTACTAGTTCGTGTGGGTGAAATAATGAATCCAGTTATCATTTAAAGAAAGGTTAAAAGAGAAAAATATAAAAAAATTATAGTTATTTGAAAACATAAAACAGAAAAAAAAAAGTGAAATTAAGTAATCCTACATGCGGTTATTTAGAAAGAAGAAAAAATAGACACAACAATTTAAAAATTGTTATAAATATATGTGTGAATTTTCATTATGTCATGACCCAAGAGTTTAAACTAGACCATGTAGCCAAGATAGATCAAATAGCCTAGCAAGTCAGATATAGAGGTGTAATATGATTTAAACTCTTATATTTTATTATTTATATCTAAATTTAAATGTATATTAGATTGGATTAAATGCCCGTTTGGTCTAATTTTTTTAAAACTTAAAATGTAAAGCTCGACTCTGTTTTATCTTTGACATGCATTTGATAGCGTACTTGCATATTGAATTGTCCTGAAAAACTAATTAAAAGTCAATAGTGTACCTAGTAGTACGATTAAGAGGATTGAATCTCGAACTAGTTTAAATAGAGATTTGAGGATGAATTTGAGAATTTTGAAACACCAGAGTGTCATATTATGGTAATTAGGAATTCGATAGTTGATTTGGAGTCAATCCGGAATTTTAGTGTTCTATGGGCAAAATGGTCATTTTGCCACTCGAGGATAAAATTTAAATTTTTCGAGAGGATTTGGATCAAATTTGATTAATTGAAGTATGATATGAGTATGAGGAGTGAAAAATATGAATTTTAGCAATTTTTCAGGTATAAGGGTAAAAATGTAATTTTTTACTTTTACGGGGGTAAAAATGTAATTTTTTAAAAATTTACTCTACCAAGACCTTGGCTAAGTTTAGAAACTTCATTTAAGCTATGAATAAGTGAAGAAAAATGTGTGGTGGAGAAAGAAAGTCAAATGGATGACTAATAATGAATGAACCAATAAAAATTTGACATGTGTCAAAAATAAATATTATTTTATTAAGCTTATAAATAGGCTTCAAATTGAGCCAAAAACCCTTGTGATGGTCGACCATAGCAAAGCAAATAAGGAAGAAAAGAAAACATAAATCCTAAGCTGAAAATCAAGGGGAAAGTGAGAGAATTCAAGGAATCAAGCTTGAAAAGGTAAAATTTCTTGATTTTTCTTGGTGTTCTACACTACCCATGCTTTCTTTTCCATTTTCCATGCAAAAATTACAAGTGGGTATAACAAACCCATGCTGACCGAACCTCCATGGAGGGATTTTGAGCAATTATTTTGATAGATTTTAGGTTGATTTAATGTTTTTAGTTAGGTAGAAATGAAATATAGCAAAATCTAGCAAGAAAACCAAATTTCTCACCTTGAACCCCATATGGCCGAACCTTCTAAGAAGAGAATGACTGCTGAAATTGATGCTAATTTGAGGTATTTAGGTGAATTTTGATTAATTATAAAGTTAGAAAATTAATGGAAAATTTTGGTGCAAAAATCGAAATTTTTGCCTAAAGTGCAGATCGGTACACTATGTGGCTCGGACTGATAATTTGCATCACATTCACAGTCACTAAGGTAAATTGGGTGCAATTAGAGTATAGAAATTGAAAGAAATTAATTTGGAATCAAATTGGAGATTTTAGCCAATTCGGCCACGTGTAGGCAAACTAGGTCGAATACCGTGTTTAGACAGTTATTTGGATAGTTTGCATCGCATTTCATGCACTCATATAGAATTATAAAGCCTGAAATCAATTATGATTAATTGACATAATTTATTAAAATTCGTGTCGCACGTAACGTATAGGTGGTGAACCCTCCGACAAAGGCAAAGAAATTGTGTCAGATGATCGAAACTAGGAGTGTTTCGGACTCCTAAAACAGTGAGTGGATAAATTACCGTTTTCAATATCTAGAGTAATTTTACCTGTTTTTGTGCTTTTAATGAATTGAATTTTATAAATGATTTTTAAATTGAAAAATTGATTTTATAACACTAAGTATGTGGAGATTTGTGCTGAACTTGTGTTTATGTATTCAATTTGAAATTTATGGCTTATGATCTTGGGAAGCATGCTAGTTGGATTTATATTTGTATGAAATATGTGACTGTTTTCCCTTATCTGAGTATACTGGGTAGAATTTTATTGGCCATGTTATGCTGTAAAAATTTTGTTGATTGGTGGTTAATTAGTCGCTGCAGTGGCTGGTTTCCGTGGACCAGCCTATTAGAGGGGCACGATAAACCCAGTTATTATTTTTATCTCGGTACGAAAGGCGTGGAGGGTAACTCCTGAGGTAAAGATCGAGTTCACTTCACGCTGAACCACCACGTGCAGTTGAACTTAGCCAACGCCAAGGGACAGCTGTATTGTAAACTCAATATATATATATATATTTTATCTGCAAATGATTTTTAACAGCCTTGGCGGACTTGATTGGATGCTCTGATCAAGTGTACACGAGTATGAGATTTAGCCTAAGCCTAGTTTTAACGAAAGAAATCATAAGCCTTGTGTTTTGATAAAATGAAATTGTTTTGTATGATTGTACTAAATTTGGTGTTATGAACTACATTGTGATATCACGTTTTTATATTGTCTCCATTTACTCGACTTTAGATGTCGTGGATGGTATTTATTTACTCACTGAGTTGTAAAACTCACCACCCTCAATTTCCCTCATTTCAAGCTCACAAGCATCAGCAGATAGAGAATTTTTGTTGAGGAGGAAGTTTGGAGTGGCAACCTTAATTTTCAAAGGTCCATCTCCTAGTCCATATCTCTCTGTTTTGGGTTCGCTTAGCATTGTAAATTAAATTTTATACTTTAGTTAACTGTATTACAGTATGTCATAATATATTTTGCTTTTACGCTACAAAAATTATTTCCGGATATATATATAAAAATTATTTTATAAGAATATACATTATTTTATGGAATATTTTTATTTTATTCTATTAAATATAATTTTACTTAAATTGCATGTTTTAGATATCCAATTTCATTTTCGATTGCGAATTATGTATTCTCTGCGCATATATAACATCTTTACCAAATTTTGAAATTTTCAACAAAAATAACCGAAATGCCCCTGTATAGTGAATTTCGTCTTCTTCACTGTTTTGATCCGAAAATTGGATGAAATGCTTACAAACATGAAATTAGTAAATAGAGACTCACAAGGGAGTTAAAAAACTAATACAAGAGCCTTGCGAGGAGTTGATTTACTCTCGGGAGATAAGGGCTTATCGGGACATCGCGGCAGTTGTCACGGGCTCAATGGTAGTTATGGGTCGTGACATAGAAACTATTATAAAGCTCTTATTAAAAATAATAGCTTTTAAAATTAAGTTAAAGTTGTTTAATAAATTTATTTTTAATAAGCTTTGTTTTATAAATAAATTGTTTGGCAAAACTATTTATATAAACTTTAATTTTAATTAAAATTACCATAAAGAGTATTTAATAAATAACTTTTTTATTAATCACTAATTTATTTGCTTAAAATAAAAAAAAATTAACTTAATTTTTTTATCTATTTAAAATAAATTTTTGAAAATATAAAAAAGATTTTTATATAACATAAAGTTTATAATTAATAATAAATCATAAAAAAAAGATATGAAAGAAAGCAGGGAGTTGACTATTAGAACTCTTAACCCTAATAATAGAAGAGAACTCAAAAAAAAAAAAAAAAAGAAGAGAAGTATAAGGTGGTAGTGATAATTTAGGAAAATCTCGTTTAGCTATTGATGTCCTTACCAACAAAGTTCACCTCTATGAACAATATTATGTCAACAATCATAATCAACAAATATTTTTTCAATTTTCATCTACTTTATCTCAACAACTGTTGACCTATTTGATTAATTATTTCGACCATAATCATCAAATATTATATACATCATAAAGAAGTTAAGAATAAATAAACATCATATAATTATCATATCAAACAATAAACTAAGAAATATCAACTAATAAAGAAAGTTTTCAAAGTCCAAAAAAAATGACAGAAAATAAAACGACAAACAAAATAGAAAGAAAAAGAAGAAATAATATCTAAATGCAATTTTGAATTTCAGACTTTCTTTTTTCTTAATTTTTGTAAGAACAAAAAAAACTTAGAATGATGATTTGCAGAAACGGATTGAGGAGAGGGAGCATTTTTTGAGAAAGGATCTTTTTGGGAAAAAATAACTCTTCTAATAATCTGACATGTTTTTTTTAAAAAAAAAGAAGAGAAAGCTCCTAATTGGAGCTTTGTTTAAGCTTTGTTTTCTTAGATTTTATTCTTTAAAAAAACAATTATTTTTTAAAAAGCTTTTCACGAAATCTTGTTTGGTCCAATTTATGCTTTTAAGCAGTAGATAAGCTAAAAATAAATCAGGCCAAACGGGCATTAAGATTAGGATTTAATCAATCGAAATCAAATCTCATAGCATTATCTTTATTTTGTAAATTCTATCTAGATAGAAGGTAATTAGCTTATAAATAGATCCCTGCATTTGTAAATACACACTCTCGAATAGGATCTTATTACTTTATTTATACTTTTGTCTCATAGTATTTCTTTCAGGTTATATTTCATTAGCACAATTCTTTATTCTCTCAAGTTTCAAGTTTTGACTTCAAAAGGACTTTAATAGTTGGTCTTTAATTTTTAGTTTTAGTGAATCAGATAAGTGACTTGACATTTTGTTTTCGTCTTTGTCAGTTAAATTCTACCTATGCAAGTATACGTATTGCAAAGATAATATATTGGTAAGTAGAGTATTGATCCACAGAGAATTGATCTAGAATATTACTAAGTACTAAAATTAGAACAATTTAATCTTATCCAAACAATCAAAATCAAATAACAAATTAATTAACTAAAATTAATTAACCAAAATTTAAACTAAAAAAAATCAAAGTAATAATAACTTAGGTAAAAATTAAATCAAGCAAGCCTAGGATTACAATATCCCTCACGTTTCATCTCAATCTTATCTCTTTTAACTTATTTCAATGGGTTAAATTGCAAACCTAGAATTCTCAATTATTCATAAGGGTCTCTTGACTTGTCTTATAAAAATGTCTATTTTAACCAAAACACTATATCTCTATATGAATCGAAATTAAAACAGACTCATTAAGTTTAGGTTCTAATTTTGGCTACATATAGCATATAGGCATATCCCTATCTTATATACAAATAAATTAATATGATCATATGCTAATCTAAATTTAGTCTATACTAAACTCTCTTTCCCAAATTTGTTTAGGTTCCTAGATCAATTTATTTGGTAGCCAACCAAATAAAGAGCATTAAGAACAAACTAGAATAAACAATTTGTCAAACTCAACCCTAAAATATCTGCCATGTTATATATGTAACTGATAGAGTGATAGTATATTTGAACAGTTAGGAAAATATTTAAAAGGCAGTATTGTAACTAGAAATATGACTAAGATGATTTAAACTTCGAATAAGATCAAATACAGATTTTAAGAGTGAAATTGAAAATTTCACAATCCAGGGATTACTTAAAATAGGGATTCGGAGTTCGAGGTCCAGTTTGGAGTTAAACGGGAAAATTGACCAATTAGGGACAAAACGGTCATTTTGTCATTTAAGGACAAAATGGAGATTTCTATAAAAGATTTTGATCACATTGGACCAAGAATAATTATATGGAATATAATATGATTATTGGAACATAATATGAAGTTCAGTAGTGGAAAATTTTAATTTTCAGTATTTTTGGGATACAAGGGTAAAACGGTAATTTTACCACTAAAGGTCAAAACGGAAAATTTTAGAGAAGATTTTAGCCCCATTTGATTAAGATTGATTATTTAGACTGGTTGAAACATAATTTGAGGTTGAAAAGTGAAAAAAGATGTAATTCCAGTACATTTTGGAGTATAGGGGTAAAATCGTAATTTTACCATCGAAGGACCAAATTTAATTTTTTGAGAGAATTTAAATCAAATTTGATAAATTAGAGTGTGGTATGAGTTTGAGGAGTGAAAAATATACCTTTTGGGAAATTTTCAATTTTTAGGACAAAAATGTAATTTTACACTTTTTCGGAGGTAAAAGTGTAATTTTACAAAATTAAACCACAAAATTTTTGGAATGGTCTAGAAACTTCAGGAAAACTGAATGGATAAGTGTGGAAGCTGATGGTGAAATTTGGGAATAAATGAATGGCTGCAATTTAAGGAATTAATTAAATATTAAAAAAATGAATAAAATAATATTATTTTAATTTTCCTTTAAAAAGGCCAAAAAAAATTCATTAAACCAGCTTGTGAGGAACGGTTAGAACCAGGCAAGGAGAGGGAAGCTGAAACCAAGAACCCTAGCTGAAAATTTAAGGGGAAAACAAGGAAAATCCAAGAATCAAGCTAGAAAAAGGTAAATTTCATTAATTTTCCTTGTGATTTTCACTACCCAAGCCTTATTTTTCCATTTTCATGCACAAATAAAATATGGGTATTGCTGCACCTTGCTGGCTGAATATTTTTGGATGGATTTGATGCTTGAATATGGTGATTTTTAGGTTAAATGGATGTTATTAGTTAGGTAATAGTGATGGATTGCAAGAAAACACATTTTTACATGTTAGAAACCCAATTTAACCGAATTTTTGGAGACTTTTTGGTGGCTGGAAATGCAGCAAATGGATATGGCTGAATAGCAATTTTGGTAAATTTGATGAATAGTAAAAGTAAGAATTAATTAAGAATTTTTAGAATAAAATTTGGAAATTTTTCCCACTAAGGGTAAAATTGTAATTTTGCATTCTCAGACTAGTAAATTGACCCGTAGTTGCTACCATTGGGTTATTGGAATATAATCGAACAATTAGAAACTGAAACGAGTCAAATCGATGTTAAAATGGGGATTTTAGCAATTTAGACATGTGTAGGCGATTAGGCTGAATACCGTATTAGACGATTATTCGGACAATTTGTAGGACATTCCATGCATTCAGAGCTTGAAATGATTTATGAAGAATTGTCACAATTTATTGAATTTTGTGTCATGGATTGTGGATAGGTGGTGAGTCAATTGTTTCGGGTAAGAGACTACATCCGAGGGCGGAGGATAGGAGTATTTCTACTCCTAATACAGTAAGCAAACTTATTATCGTCTTAATTATCTAGAGTAGTTTCTATTCAATTTTGTGATTTTATGAAAAAATGGTTTAATTGGAAAATTATTGTGTTTTATGGGAAAATGTGATTTTGTAAAATGATTTTATAAATTTTTTAAAAAATTAAATGGTGATTTCGGGAAATAGAGTAATGGGAAACTGTTTAATTGTATTGCAAATTATTGTTTGAATTGTATGGCTTATGATAAATTGTGGGCATGACTGGCTATTTTTATGAATTGATAAATACATGAACTGCTTTGATTTGCCTTAATTGGCAAAATAAGAATTGCGGGCCATGTTATGCTTTGATAATTTTATTTAATTGGTGGGATAATTGTGGTCGCTGCAGTGGCGAGTTCCGTGGACCAACCTTTAGGAGAGGCACGGAAATCCGAAAAATTTATTGTGCTTACCTCAGTAGAGAGGCGCGTAGGTATCTCTTGAGGTAGGATTTGAGTTTACTTCACGCTTAACCACCTCGTGGTAGTGAACTCAGCCAACGCCAAGGAACGACTGAATTTCGAGAAATATGAAATTTTACAACCTTGGCGGACTCGAGTGGATGCCCCCATACAAGGTATCCCCGAGTACATGTTTTGGCATGAGCCAAGTTTTAAAGATTGTGCATAAGCCAAGTGAATTATTGGAATAAAATTGAGTATTGATGTTGTGAAAAATATATTGGATTTGAATATTTTATTTGTCTCCTTTTTACTATACATTAGATACTTTAGATTGTGTCTGTTTACTCACCGGGATTTTATAATCTCACCATTTTTTTTCCACACCATACAGTCTCAGAGCATTCATAGTTAGCTGATTCGATCAAGGACCATAGTGGACTTGAATCGACGAGAACTGTAGGTTTACAATTCTCGAGACATTCTGGTTAGTTTTGGAGCCTACGTATCATTGTAATTTAATTTTAATATTATAGTCTTTTGTATTAAAGTATGTAAAAACGTAATTAATTTTTACGCTGCGAAAATTGTTTATCAATAGTTTTATAAAATTTGTTTTCTGAGAAATTATATTATTTTATTAAATATTTTACTATATTCAAATAATTAAATTTTATTTCTAAATATATATTTTAGATACTTAAATTTATTTTTATCATGATAAATGTGTTTTATACGTATTTACTACATTTTTAGAAAATTTTGAAATTTTCGATGAAAAACAATGAAAATGCCCTTGTGAGCCGGATGAAACTATTTTAGTATTTTTAAATTGAAAATGACTGGTGGTATTTAAAATGTGACATGTTGTAATCATCGCTCACTGGAGAAGCGTGAAAACTGATACGAAAGCCTTGCGGGGTTTCGATCGGTATTCGGAGTGTGAATACCTATTGAGACTTCGCGGCGGTTGTCATGGGCCTGATGGGGAGTTCCGGGGCGTGACACAATTCAAATCCCATTGAAGATAAGCAAGGAAGAGATTAAAAAATTAGATTATATGCGAGCTCAATTGCAATCTTAGAAAATAAAATTAGCTACTCATAATTGCAAAGGCGAATAACATTTTATAAATTTCAACCATTGAGAGTAACATGAAACATAAAAGTTAAGGAAGAAAAACAAAATGATTAATTGCTATCCTACTTTTTGAGTTTTTGCTTCATCTTTCAACTTCTTGAATCTCTTAAAGTTGTTTCCCTTAATTTCTCTTAAAAATCCTATTTATACTAACAATCTTAACTCAAAATTCCCTAAGTTAACCTACTAACTTTAACTTTTGGGCTTAAAGGTGTAATGTGGCCGAAACATCAAATATCATCTTCAAAATTTTCAATCCCATAGCATTACACCTTGTCATCTTTTGATGTGATTTTCTCTATCTTCAAGGCAAAACTGGGTAAAATGATCTAATGAAAGTTGTAGATTTGTCTCTTAGCTTTCTAATGGCTGAAGAATCGCATCATTTGGATATCTAGAACAAGAGTTATAATCATAATACTGAAGCATATGCAAGCAAAATTTTGGGTTCTTAAAACACCTTACTTTCTAAAATTAAGCCATATTCCTAAAAAGCATAAAAACAAATTAATAATAACTAAATTAAAATAAATAAACATAATACTAAAATAACTTAATAAATATAAGCTAATTATAAAAACAACTAAAAATAACTAAATTCTAATTAAAAATTAAGAACTTAAGCTAATATTTAATAACAAAATTAGACTAAAATAATTCTATAAAATGGAATTATCAATCCTTTAAAAATCAACTTTAATGTGAATTTTCTATCATCTAATATGTATCATATTTTGTCCCTTGATTAATTAAATCAACTTGAGCATACAAATATATATAATATATAATCTCTTTGTTCTGATTTTCGAAATATGATTTGCTCAATTCATGATTTCTTTGTATTGTTGATTTCTTATGCAAGTGCATGTATCGTTAACAAATAATATAGTAATAAAGTAGAGTATCGGTCCCACAGAGAATTGTTTAATTCTTACTATTAACTACTAAATTACAACACCCTAATTTTTTCCAAACAATTGAAATACAAAAGAAAAATTAAAACTAATAAATTGAAACTAAAATTAAATAGTAAATAAAACTCACTTAACTACCAAACCTAAGATTATGATATCCCTCAATACTTCATATGATTATTGTCTTTTTCTCTTAACTCAATTTAGTGGATTAAATTGCTAACTCAGAGTCCTAAATTATTTATAAGTCTCTGTCGAGTTTCTCATAAAAATACCTATCCCAATTAATTTACTATATGTCTATGCAAATTAAATTGAAGAAAGATTCATTAAGTTTGTGCTCTAATTCTAGCTACGTATGGCTTATAAGTGTATGTCTATCCTTTATGCAGATCAAACCACCTAATCAACTAAGTACATTCGATCATGCCTTATTCTGTTCAAGGTTTACCTAAATTTCCTTCGTCAAGGTCTAAGCTATGTTTTCAATTTAATCTAATTGATGATCAGGCAATTAGAAGCATTAAGAACAGAATAAAATAAGCAACCTAAATCTATTAAATATAAGTAAAAGAGAGATAAATAAGTCATACTATATATTGAATTCAATCATAATCTTAGATTAAAAACTTAGTTCCCCATCAAGTCACATATCATCAAACAAAATTTAAACAATAAAAACAAACTAAGAAAATTAAAGAATAATAAAAAAGATAAAACTCAAGAATTATAATCTTGATATTCCAAGTCTTCTTGAATCCTTCAAAATCTTCTTAGCTTCAACGACTTTGTGGCTTAATTCTCAACTGTCAATTTGGTGTTTCATTTTTTTTTCTTCTCTCCAGAAGGTTGTTTTTATAAGACTTTGAAGTTAGACCAAGTTGGGTGAAGAAAGAAGTCAATTTTAGCTGGGATTTCCTCATCAGACTAGGTGGGTCGCAACCTTGCCCAATTAATTAACAGAAATCATAATTGCTCTAAGACTACTACAGAGAGTCAAATTCAACATAGTTTCTTGCCATTTTTCATTCCGAACTGGACAAAGTGTTGAACATAAAAATTGTAGCTTTTTCTCTTATCTTTCTAGTGGTGCAAGAATTGATTCATTTGGAGCTCTGTAGAGAAAGTTATGATCAAAATACCAAAGCATGTGCAGTGGAAGTCTTCACCTTGAAATTGCTCTCCTTATTCCACTAAAATTCTTCTTTCATCAAACACCTACAAAAGCAATAAATCAATAACAACCTATCTTAACCAAATTAACACCAAATTAAGCATCATTCAAGCAAACCTTGCTTGAAGCACTTAGAGTGAAACCCTTACTCCAAGAATACAAAGATGAAAGGAGAAAGTACCTAGTGATCACACGGTTGATCTATGTGGTACAAGTTTAAGTGCTAAACACAATTGCTAAAGCTAGGCGTTTAAGTGCAAAGATGAGTACAAAGGATTTTCAAGTTTTTCTACTCTTTTTGGCTTGAATATGATGGAGTATTTGTTGATGAAGCCAAAAGTTGTTTCCTTGGCATTTGAAGATCCTTTTATAGTTGGAGAGGCTTGCCTGATGGCTGTTGGGACGTTTATGACCATTAGAAATAGTTTGGGGAAGGTTCTAGCCATTATTCTGTCTTGTAGTGGCTTGCCGGATGTTACAGACAAAAAGCACTTAGTCGACTAAAATTTTTCCCTTGGTCGACTAAGTTGGTTCTGTTTCAAACGTAGATTTCAAAGAGCACTTAGTCGACTAACCCATTTTCTTGGTCGACTAACTCGATTCTGTTTCTCATCAAGCTTTAGCCTTGTACTTCTCTACTTTGACCTTTGTTCAACCAATGATCTTCCTTGTCATATCAAGGGACTTCGTTCATAAAAATCAACCTTGTTCCTTATCCAAATTACATCTTTAAGAGCTCATTAGGAAGATTGAAATATTATCACTTTGTAGATATTTCCCCTGCACACTTAGGTAAAATATTAGACACAAATAATATGGGAATGTTTTATTATCATCAAAAACTAATGGAGCCAACAATCTCCCCCTTTTTGATAATGAAAAAACATCCCTTGATTAATAGTATGGTGTCTTTTTGGTTCGTTTTTAGTTTCTGCAAAAGTAAGGGATTGTTCCCCCTAAGTTTGTGCATATTTTTCATTCATTCCAGCAAGTTCCTATCTCAATTATATTCATAGTGACATTGTACATTCTTGCTTTGGATAGAAAATGTTCATATATGCAGATTTAAAAGCAAATGACAAGTTGACAAATTATCATCAATTTTTCATTTTTGTAATTTTTTGTCAATTGCTTATAATTTCCAGATTTCATTCAAACCATCATTTTTTAGCAGACTCTTATGAATCATCATCCATATATACTCAAACACATATTCAGCTTTGCATTATCATGTCAGAATTGGTTTATCAAGATAATCACTTAATATCAGCATATCATTAGAAAATCATAGTAGAATTTCACAAATATCAGCATAAAATTTCCGGCAATGCTTCACAATGCCATAAATATCATTTTCAGAGTTCAAGAAGCATAGATGGATGTCCACAATCATATTTCATACATACATAAAGTCAGCCAAGATTAAAATCCAATGTTTGAATGCCACTTTGGCATAAATATCCAACAAAAACAATAACTGTAGATTTGTTCCTAAAATGCCCTTAAGTTGAATTTCTTTCCTAGCAACCCTGGAAGTCTGGTACCTCTACCCTAATGATTTTTTTATTTTTCTTGATGTTTTCCCTAAAAGTCTAGTACCTCTACCCTCAGATTTTTTATTTTCTTGTAATTACTACTCTCTCTTTTTGTCATCATCAGAGATGGGGTTTGAGGCATTAATCCTCAGAGGGAGATGGTGTGGATTAAGGGAAATCTAACCATTGCCCCCAAAAAGGATTTAGAGGTAGAGGAGAGGGTGGTCTTGGATGTGGCTGAGTAGATGCTTTAGAAGGTTGTTGAGAAGACTGTGGAGGTGTCTTTGTAGCTTTCTCTAGAGTTGCTTGATCAGAAACTGCTATCGGCGCTTGAGGAGTGCTTGCAGGTGGTGATTTTGCTTTCTCTACCAATCTTGAAAACTTCTTTATTCTTGGAGCTACAGATTTTCTAGCTGTCTTCTTCTGTCTCATGGCAAGTGGCTAAGGCTTAGTTGCTAGAGCTGCATCTTTTGTTTTTCTTTTTCTTTTACCTTTTTCTGTAGTTTTTTTTTTAAGTCATTGCTTGGTCAGCTTGAGCTGCTCTGCCTCTTTTTCTACTTGCTCTTCTCTTACCACTTGATAGAAGAGTCCCATGATAGACATTTCATCAGAGTGAGGAGGGGATGCTCCTTGTTCAGGCTGTGGTGAAGGTTGTTGCTCAAAAAGACTAGGTGGTGAACCAACTACCTCAATTCTTTGATAAGATGTTTCCTTTTCTATTGAGGTGGTTTTAAGGGGCTCCTCAAATCCTGGTTCAAGGCCTTGATGTCCAACACTTGCACTATTGTAGGTAGACACTTCAGCTTGAAATTCAGGGCTTGCATTTTGGAATTCAGAACCTTCTAGTTGCCAAGCTGATCCTTCAGCACCTTGTCCTTATGATGTCATGCTTTCAGTAGCAGAGGAATCAGCATCAGTAAGCTCAGATGGTATTTCGGATTTTGTTTTTAAGCTGGCCTCAATCTCATCCATTCTTCTTCAATTTTCACCAGCTTTGCTCATTGATCAGTGAGCTTGGCATCTATTCTCATCAGCAGATTGAACATGACCTCATTGGAGAAAGGAGGGGTTGTTGTCTCTAGTGGTACAGGGCCTGCCTCTGGTTGAGTTTGCACTGAAGTAATCTTGGAGGTCTTACTGAAAGTGTCCCTAAACACCTTGTATCCCATCTTGATTAAGCTTCCTAGGTAGATTGGTTGGTCTCTGCTTTTGACCATGTCCATATCATACCTCTTGGCCCATACTCCTTTCTTCTTAACAAGGGATGTGATTACATTCTTGTATGGCAGATGAATTTTGTCAAGCTTGCAGGCAGTTCTCATCTTTTCAATTGTGAACCTTCCAAGGTTCAAAACTTCTCCAGTGAATGCATGCTCCATCAACCAAAGATCTTAGAGGCTGATGTAGCTTAGGTTACCACTCTTACCATGCAGATTGGCTGCCACAAAGTAATGTAGGATTCTAAATTGTGGACTAATGATCAATCCTGCATTGCTCTTTGAAGAAAATTTTTCTTTCTTTTCGGTGACAATTTCCCACATTGATGCAAGATCATACTTGTCAAGCATTTCATACTCTCTATCTTTTCTTAGCAGATTACTCAAATTTGAAGCTGTGACTAAAAACTCTTTTCTATTCAAAAATACATTCAGGTTATCCTTTGAAAAATCCTCTAAATCATCAAGTTCTCTCTCACTAAATGCAATGCCAACATAGAATTCTTTACTAAACTAGCACTATATGTCTTGTCCTTGAAAGAGCTATTCTCCTTTATTCTCATCTCATTAAAATAGTTTGTTAAGCTTGTTTGGAGTTTAGGGGTTTCACTGAAGCTATTCCAGTCAATGAATTTCCTACAGGTTATAGGAGCATTTTTTATTTTCGTAAATCTCTCTTTATGAATTTTGTTTCTGAATTTCAGGGATGAGGAAGATGAAGTACCTTTAGAAGACATTTTCTTCTTGTCTTTCTTCTTTGTTTTCCCATATTTCTTCTTCTTTTCAATCTGTTTCTTCTTGTTGGGATTTTTCTGACTCTTCTGTATCTTTGCACCAGACATCTTTTTCTGTGTCTTTTGAGGATTTTCTGTCTCGGTGCTTTCCTCCATCGGTCTTTTCCCTTTTTTCTTCTTTAGTAACTTCTTGAGTAAAGTCGACTTGGCCATTTGGAGTTTTGAGAGTGGTTTTTAAGTTTGGGGTTTCAAGTTGTGAGAAAGGTAGGATTTTCAGTTGGTTTCATAAAAGAAAAATGCAAATGAGATTGCTACGGTTTTGAAAGATTCAGTTATCAGAAGGAAGAGAAGTGATTAACAGTTTTTGATTTAGAAATCGTCTGCCTCCTCCTTTTATCAATTGCTTCAACTTTCTTGAAATTTCAAAACTTTCTCTCAACTGTTAATTATTTACTGTCTCAGTTTTACTCATTCTTTTTTTTACCCGTTAGGCACAAGATTTCATTAATTTAATCCTTTATTATTCAACTATCAGTTCTTTTGTTCTAATGAAACAGAATGCTCTTAGTTGATTGAGTTTTACACTTTAGTCGACTAAGTCCCTTATGTTTTTCTCTATTTAGTCCAGACTTCTCCTTATAATTCTTCCAAACAACACATTCCTAGATTTCTTCTAATTTCACAGAATTTATCCTCACTAAGGAGTTTCGTAAATATGTCAGCAAGTTGATGCAATGTGCTTACAAATTCAATATTGATTTCTCCCTTAGTTACATAATCTCTAATAAAGTGATGTCTAACCTCAATGTGTTTTGTTCTTAAGTGTTGTACAAGATTCTTTGAAATATTTATAGCATTGGTGTTGTCACAATATATGGGAGTGTTATTTATGGACAACCCGTAATCTTTCAATTGTTGCTTAATCCATAAAACCTGTGCACAACAGCTTCCTAATGATACATATCCAGCTTCAGTTGTGGACAAAGCTACAGAATTCTACTTTTTGCTTGACCAGCATACAAGCATGCTACATAGGAACTGACACGTTCCACTAGTGCTTTTCCTATCAATTTTACTTTTTGCAAAGTCAGCATCTGAATATCCTACAAGGCTGAATGGTGATTCTTTTGAATACCATATTCCTAAGCTTTGAGTTTCAATGAGATATCTAAATATTCTTTTCACAACAGATAGGTATGTTTCTTTAGGTTGAGACTGAAATCTAGCACACAAACACACACTAAACTGAATATCTGGTCTACTAAAAGTTAAGTAAAGAAGAGATCCGATCATACCTCTATAGAGCTTTTGATCTATATCTTTACCTTTCTCATCAGCATCCAGTTTTGTAGATGGACTCATTGATGTGCCGATGGGCTTTAGTTTCAACATGTCAAACTTTTTGAGCATGTCTTGAACATATCTATCTTGGCTAATAAAAATTCCTTCTTTGCATTGCTTGATTTGAAGGCCAAGAAAGTACTTCAATTCTCCCATCATCCTCATCTCGAATTCTCCCTGCATTTCCTTAGCAAAGTTCTTACAAAGAGATTCATTAGTAGCACCAAATATAATGGCGCCTACTTATATTTGAACTATGATCAAATCATTTGAGCATCTTTTGATAAACAGTGTAGTGTCTATACTACCCCTAACATAGTCATTTTCTACTAGAAATTTTGATAGCCTCTCTTACCAAGCTCTAGGAGCTTGCTTCAATCCATATAAGGCTTTGTGAAGTCTAAATACATAGTCTGGTTTTTCAAAGTCTTCAAAACCAATAGGTTGTTCAACATATACCTTCTCTTGAATAATTCCATTAAGGAATGCACTATTCACATCCATTTGGTATAGCTTGAAGTTCATATGACAAGCAAAGGCAACTAATAACCTTATGGCTTCTATTCTAGCTACCGGAGCAAAGGTTTCTTCATAATCTATGCCTTCCTCTTGATTATATCCCTTTGCCACCAATCTTGCTTTGTTTCTTACAACATTTCCTTGTTCATCAACCTTATTTCTAAATACCTATTTAGTGCTAACTGTAGGATGATTTGAGGGTTTAGGCAATAGTGATCATACATTGTTTCTCTTGAATTGATCTAGCTTCTCTTGCATGGCTAAAATCTAGTTTTCCTCCTTTTCAGCCTCATCAAAGCTTTTAGGTTCAACTTGAGAGATGAATGTTGAAAATTCACATGTTTCCCTAGTTCCTTTCTTAGTCTTAACTCCATGAGATATTTCACTTATGATGTGATCTTGTGGGTGATCTCTCATATATCTCCAACTTCTAAGTAAGTCACTATGTTGGATTTCTTGTCTTTATAAATTTTCAAGAGGTGGAGTTATGGGTTCTTCCCTAGATGAGTCTTCTTCATTATTTTTCCTATTATTTAGACTCATTTCTTCCATGTGTCTTTCTAGATTTTCTAAATCTTCATTATCCTCATGAACCTCCTTTTCAACATGGATTAATTCATCAAAAACTATATAGACAGATTCTTCAACATTTAGTGTCCTTTTGTTGAAAACTCTAAAAGCTTTTGAGTTCAAGGCATATCCCAAAAATATTGCTTCATCCCTTTTTGCATCAAACATTTCTAATGGTTGTTTTCCATTATTTAGAACAAAGCGCATTTGCAGCCAAAGCTCCTAATGTGAGAGATGTTTGGTTTTCTTCCTTTATACAACTCATATGGGGTCTTTGACATGATTGCTCTAATTGAGACCCTATTAAGAATGTAAGCTGCTGTATTTACAGCTTCAGTCCAAAAATACTTAAGAAGGTTGTTCTCACAAAGCATAGTTCTAGCCATCTCTTTCAATGTTCTATTCTTTCTCTCTACAACTCTATTTTGCTGGGGTGTTCTTGGTGCAGAGAAGTTATGTTCCAACCTCTTTTCATTGCAAAACTTTGCAAATTCATCATTCTCAAATTCTCCTCCATGATCACTCTTAATCTTAATAATGGGTGTACCTTTTTCATTCTCAACTTTCTTACAAAAGTCTATGAAAGTTGATAATGCATTATTCTTGTGGGCAAGGAAATAAACCCAAGAAAACCTAGAATAGTCATCAACTATCACTAAGCCATAAGATTTTCCACCTAAACTTGTGGTGCTAATAGGACCAAAGAGATCAATGTGCAACATTTCAAGAGGTCTAGATGTTGACATACATTCTTAGCTTTGAATAAAGTTCTGACTTGTTTCCGTAATTGACATGCTTCACATATTCTATCATTTTCAAATTTAATGCTAGGCAGTCTAATAACTAAATCTTTCTTGATCAGCTTTGTCATGGTGTTTAAACTTATATGTCCTAATCTCCTATGCCACAACTAGCTATCATTTTCAGCATTGGCTACTAAGCACATTTCACTATCCTTTTCTAGGTCTTCAAGAAAGATAACATACATATTTTTCAATCTTTTTCCTATGAAGGTAATCTTGTTAGTGCTTATGTCTATTACTTCACATTTTTTGGAATCAAAACAAACTTTGAATCCTTTGTCACATAGCTGACTTATGCTTAACAGATTATGCTTTAAGCCTTGAACAATAACACATGACTGATTTGTGTACAAGAGTTCTTACCAACTGTACCTATACCTTGGATTCTTGCTTTTGAATTATCTCCAAAGGATACGGTGCCTCTTTTTTTCTTGTCCAGTTGTGCAAACAGCACTTCATCCCTTGTCATGTGTCGAGAGCAGCCACTATCCATATACTAAGGTTGCTTTTTCTTGTTGTGTTGAGCCTTTGAACATGTTTCCTTTAAGTGCAGCTCAACCTACAAAAACATGGTTTAGTTCTTCTTGATAGGTACCCATATTTTGAAGGGTCTTTGAGTGTTAGTAGCAATGAGAAAACCTTTAGGCACCCAGATCTTTTTGGCTTTCTACACATTCATATTTCTAGCACAATCATAGGATAAATGGCCATATTTTCCACAATAATAGCATCTAGATGATGCATTGTGATGATTCTTTTTAACATGAGGATTTTTCTTTAAGGAATCATCTTTCAAACACTTAAGGGCTTTATTTTCATCAAGAGTTTTTTGTAAAGCAGCAGTTTTATTTTCCAGCTCTACCTTCATGATTTCAAAATCTGTTTTTGAGTATTCCAGTTCAATTTGAAGCAAATTTCTTTGTTCCAAAATAGAGTTGAATTCATGTTTTATTTTCTCAAAATCTTTTTCAAGTGATGCAACCTTTTTCTTCAAGTTTTTGTGCTTTAAAAACAGGCTTTCAAACGCATCACATAAATTATCATACTCATCTTGTAAATCATTCATTGAAATATCACAAGTTGATGAACATACCTCTGTTTCATCATCCTTTGCCATTAAGCAAATGTTTGCTCTTTCTTTTGAGCTTTCTTCATCAGATTCTGTGCTTGAATCACTATTTGACTAGGCTGCAGCAACCATTGCCTTTTTCGATTTTCTATTTTTCTTTAGAGTTTCTTCTTTCAGCAATGGACATTCTGATTTGTAGTGCCCTGGTTTTTTGTATTCATAGCAGATCACTTTTTCTTTGTTGCTGCTGTCATTCTTGTTTTTCTTCCATGAAGGACCTTAATCTCTTTTGAAGATTTTTCTTACAAATCTATGGTTCCTTCTTCCCATCAGTTTCCTGAATTTTCTTACAACAAGTGCAAGTTCATCATCATCATTGCACAAGAGTTCTTCCAGCTCTTCTTCAAGGATGCTGGCTTTAAGTGCTATGTTCTTCTTCTTTTCTTTTGCCTCTCTTTTATCCTCCTCTTCTTCTTCCTTGAGCTCTAGCTCATGTGTAAGCAGAGACCCGTAAATTTCATCAAGTGTAATGATGTTCAAATCTTTGGCTTCTTTAATGGCAGTTACCTTTGTCTTCCATGACTTAGGTAGACTTCTAAGAAGTCTTTTACAACCTCATTGTCACGACCCGATTCTCAGGCCATGACCGGCGCAAGGACCCAATGAGTATAGCTCACTAAGCCCAAGCAAGTCTATTTTCATTTACTTTACTCTACGTATGATCGTGTGAGGCATCCATACGTAATGCACCCAGTGCACACAAAGCCAAATTCCAATGGCATTATAGATAATAATATACATGCACTATACCAGTCATGTATTTAGCAATTTACATTGCACACGCATATTTACATTGTTTGAGTGTATTCACAATACAAAAGACCCACGACTTCCAACGGAGACATTTACAATAAAAATGGGCAACTATTGAATGCCGAACACCTACCAGGAGACGAACTACAATGATCCCGCGATCTAGGATTCCACAATATCCTGATCTGAAACCATGAATTTTTGAAAACGGTGAGTACAATACTTAGTGAGTGAACATTAGGTGGAAACAAGCAATAATATCCAAGAAGGATTTTGAACCATGATGCACACATTTGGAACAAAACATTTTTGATCCAATTTATTATCAAACCACTTCCTTCAACTCAAATTAATTTACAATGAAGGAGTATTCAATTTCATACATATGCACACAGATGAAAACAATATCCCACTATCTCACCAGCTCATGTGCAACCCCCACATCACGCACATAGCTGGAGTTATCTGTGCATCCTCCTACATCGTGCACAAACAATATCACTCTATCTCACCAGCTCATGTGCAACCCCCACATCGCGCACATAGCTGGAGTTATCGTGTGCATCCCCCCACATCGTGCACAAACAATATCACTCTCCATATCTCTGCACCCATCATCACCGACATGTGCTCCCCACATCGTGCACATGTACAGTTATAATTATCACACGATATTATTGGTCAATGCATATCACACATCAACACATATATATAGCAGCATATTATAGAGCACATGAATTCATGCCTTTATGCATATCACAATTCACACATCAAAACATTTTTATCAAAGGCTTGTTTCTAGGCACGTATTTTTAGAAATTCAGATAAAATCATTCAAATTATCCATTTCGATTCACGTACATTTTCCAAAATAATTTGAAATGCAAATTCACTCATAGTGTCAAAAATTCAGATTTCGAGTGCACTTGGATTAATAGTCCTCAAGCACGATTCATTTTCCTTTTTTGGACGTCTCACCACTTTGACACAGAATAAAATTAGTGAATTTACTATATTGCCTCTAAGCTAATATAAACTAAATTTAAATTGCTAACGCATGATAAGCAAATGAAAAATGCATCCGATTATCGCTTTAACGTGGTATCGATTAAATTCGACCGCTCACTCGATAAATTGGCCAATACGTCCGATTTGATTCCAAATTGCACCATTCTTTTTCTAATACCTTAATTCACCACATACCATTTAAATAATGCCAATTCAGCATTAAAACTTTTCCATTTCATTTGAAATGAAATCATTTCATTTGAAATGAAACAATTCCTCATTGATTCTCAACACCCTAGGTTCGGCCAATGAAGAACAACCAAGAGAATCAATTTTTTTCTTACGGTTTTGCTTACTAACATGCTAACCTATCTCTAAACACTAACATAGTCTAGAATCAAGCCAATCAAACATTAAATCCTCATCCATACCCATTTTTCAGAATTGAATTCTTCATGATATCATGCCTCTCAACCATAGAAAATGGAAAGAAATGCATGGGTATTGTAGATCATAAGCAAAAGTGAAGAAATGTTACCTTTGTCACTTGATTTTCTTTGAAATCACACTTTTGCTTGAATTTTTGGCTACGTTTTCTTGTTTTTCCCTTTGTTCTCCTTTCCTTTCCCCTAAATCTGGCGTGTGTCGAATTTAGAGAGAGAAAATGGGTTGAAATGGCTGATTTTTAGGCTTTAATAATAAAATAAACTAACTTGCCACATGGCATAATGCCATTGGCCCATTTTTTTAATTTTTTTGACTTTTTCTTCCAATTCTTTTCCACCACATGATCATTCTAAGTCAAGATATGATCAAAAAATGACCATGGCTGGAAAATATGTTCTAGTGGTGGAAAATTTACCGTTTTACCCCTGAGATGGTAAAATTACGATTTTGCCCTTATACTCCGAAATGTACCGGAATCACATTATTTCTATTTTTCAACCTCAAATAACACTAATATTGATCAATATTAATCAAATGGGGCAAAAATCTTTTCAAAAAAATTCCCGTTTAGTCCTCTAGTGGCAAAATTACCATTTTGCCCTTGTGCTCCAAAAATACCGAGAATCACAATTTTTCACTGATAACTTCTTTTTGTACTCCAATAATCTTAATTATATTTCATATAATTATTTTTTTGTCCAATGTGATTAAATCTTGGCTAAAAATCTCTATTTATTCATCAAATGGAAAAATAACAGTTTTGTCCCTAATCGGTCAATTTTCTCGATTGACTCCAAACTGGACCTTGAATCACTATTCTAAGCCATTTTGTGAGTTTCAAAAATTTCAAATTCCTCTTAGAATTTCTATTTGAGCTAGGTCAAGGTTCGATTTAGCTTAATTGTACCACTAAGTACAATACCGACTTTTAACAAATTCGACAAGGTCTCACACTCATGCTTAGGGATAGGTTTTCCTAGTTGGTTAAATTTATTTGTAATGTTTGTGAGCCTATGAAACATGATGGTGATGTCCTCACCAGGTTTCATTTTGAACATCTCATAGCTGTGGGTCAGGAGGGCTATCTTGGACTCTTTAACTTGGGAAGTCCCTTCATGAATTATTCTTAACTTGTCCCACACTTGCTTAGCTATTGTACAGCTTGAAACTTTGTTAAACTCAGTGGGAGTTAGGCACAATGTAAGGTGTTGATTGCCTTAAAGTTGGTTTGTAATTTCTTGGTTTCAGCCTCGGTCCATTCAGACCTTGGCTTAGGCATCAACTCGTTTGTAACAACATTTACAATTGAGGGAATGAAGGGACCATCAGTGATGACATCCCACATTTCATAATCTATGGCCCTAATGTATATTGACATTCTAGTGCTTCAATAAGGGTAATTAGAGCCATCAAATAGAGGTGGTCTGTTTATAGATTGTCCCTTAACTACAACTGATTTTTGTAGAGCCATTTGGATCCTCTCTAAAGGTGTTAAACCTTGTATGCAGAGAACTAGCTCTGATACCAATTATTGGTCCTAAGTGAGTACTAGAGGGGGGGTGAATAGCACTATCTCGACTCTTTTTCAAGATTAAGACTTAATCTCAAAACAAAGAATGCAAAGCAAGAGAGATAATGGACAAAGTATTTATAGTGGTTCGGTCCAAGACCTACATCCACTACCTTGATTATCCAACCAAGGATTTTCAAACCAAACACTAAAATTGTGGAATTCACAAGCTTCCACCAAGCTTTTTACAATGGCTTTTCCAAAGCTTAGCCACAACCTTTACACTAGTTTTTCACGGGATCAATTAAAACCCAATGTGGTTTATCAAGGCTCAACCATAACCTATCACTAGTTTTTCTCGGGCTAAACTAAAATCCAATGTGGTTTTCCAAGGCTCAACCACAACTTTTACTCTAGTTTTTCACGGGCTAAACTAGAACCCCAAGGTGGTTTTTCAAGGCTCAACCACAACCTTTTACTCAACTTTTCAAGGCTAAGTTGGAACCTACAAGCATTCAAGCAAACCTTGCTTGAAGCACTTAGAGTGAAACCCTCACTCCAAGAATACAAAGATAAAAGGAGAAAGTACCTAGTGATCACACGATTGATCTATGTGGTACAAGTTTAAGTGCTAAACACAATTGCTAAAGGTAGGCGTTTAAGTGCAAAGAAAAGTACAAAGGATTTTCAAGTTTTTCTACTTTTTTTGGCTTGAATATGATGGAGTCTTTGTTGATGAAGCCAAAAGCTGTTTCCTTGGCATTTGAAGATCCTTTTATAGTTGGAAAGGCTTGTCTGATGGTTGTTGGGATGTTTATGACCATTAGAAACAGTTTGGGGAAGGTTCTAGCCGTTATTCTATCTTGTAGTGGCCTGGCGGATGTTGCAGACAGAGAGCACTTAGTTGACTAAAATTTTTTCCTTGGTCGACTAAGTTGGTACTGTTTCAGACGCGGATTCCAAAGAGCACTTAGTCGACTAACCCATTTTCTTGGTCGACTAACTCGATTCTGTTTCTCATCAAGCTTCAGCCTTGTACTTCTCCACTTTGACCTTTGTTCAACCAATGATCTTCCTTGTCATATCAGGGGATTTCATTCATAAAAATCAACCTTCTTCATTATCCAAATTACATCTTTAAGAGCTCATTAGGAAGATTGAAATATTATCACTTTGTAGATGTTTCCCCTGCACACTTAGGTAAAATATTAGACACAAATGACATGGGAACGTTTTATTATCATCAAAAGCTAATTGAGCCAACAATAATCACCTTAATGAATATTTGTTAAAAGAATGTTATAAAAATGATCCTATATGCTCATGTATTTTATAAAAAGATTTGGATATGAATTTATCATAATTGTTATTTATGTTGACAACCTAAATATTATTGAAACTTAGGAAGAGTTACTAAAAGTTGTAGGTTACTTAAAAAAAAGAATTTGAAATGAAAGACCTTGGAAAGACAAATTTTTATTTTGGTCTTTAGATTGAGCACTTGACAAATGGAATTTTTGTTTATCAATCAAATTATATAGCAAAAGTGCTAAAACAATTATATGTGGATAAAGCACATCCATTGAGTTCACCAATGGTTGTAAAGTCACTAAATGTGAAAAAAGAGCTTTTTTGACCTTGAGAGAATGATGAAGAACTTTTTGGTCCTAAAGTACCATATCTTACTGCAAATCAGAGTACTAACACATCTTGTTAGCAACACATGACTTGATATATCATTTGCTGTAAATTTATTAGCAAGATATAATTCTTCTCCAACTTGAAGACATTAGAATGAAATTAAAGATATACTTTGACATCTCTGAGGAACAATGGATATGGGCTTATATTATTTAAATATATTCAAATTAGATTTAATTTGTTATGTAGATGCAAAATATTTATATGATCCACAAAAAGCTTGATCCTAAATATGATACTTATTCACATATGGAGACACAACTATTTCATGCCGTTTCTTAAAACAAACAATAGTTGTTACTTCTTATACTAACCATGTAAAAAATTTAGCAATTCATGAGGCAGGCCATAAAAGTGTCTAGTTAAGATTTATAACTCAAGATATTCGAGAAATGTGTGGCTTGTCGATCAAGAAGGAAATTCCAACAACATTATTTGAGGATAATACTGCTTGTATAGCCTAGTTAAAGGAAGGATACATTAAAGGCGATTGAACAAAACATGTTACACCAAAATTCTTTTTCACTTATGATCTCCAAGAGAAGGGTGTTGTTAATGTTTGACAAATTCATTAAAATGACAATTTAGTGGATTTAATTAGCAAAGCACTTTTTATTTCAACATTAAAAAGTTGGTACAAAAGATTGGAATACGTTGTTATAAAAATCTCCAATAATGCAGTAATAAGGGGAAGTAAAATACACATTGTACTCTTTTCATTCATCAAATTTTTTTCACTAGCTTTTTCTTTGTAAGGTTTTTAATGAAGTAGTATTTCAAAAGCTTATTCTTGAAAAGAATTATGTACCTTTTTTCCTTTTCTCGAATTTTTTTTATAAGGTTTTTTCTAAGTAAGGTTTTAATGAGACATATGCTTAATACAATAGACATTCAAAATGAGTGTTATGAATGTATGTGTGAATGTCCATTATGTTATGACCCAAGAGTTCAGACCAGGCCACGTAGCCAAAACATGCTAAATAGCCTAGTTGGTCGGATATAAGAGTGTAATTTGATTTGAACTTTTATATTTGATTATGTATATATAGACTTAGATGTAGATTAGATTGGTTTAAAATTATGATAAAATCTATCCAAATCAAATCCCTTAATGTTATCTTTATCTTATAAATTCTATCTAGATTGAGAGTTATTAGCCTATACGTAGATCCTTTACTTCATTTGTAAATACACATTTTCAAATTTGATCTTCTTACTTTGTTAATACTTTTCTCTCATAGTTATTCTTTTAAGTTATATTTCACAACAAAAATATGTAAATCCAAATTCTATTTTGAAGAAAAAGCAAAATACTAACATTCCCTTATTAATACATAATTTTTTATTTATTTTTTTCTGTAAATTCAACCATTGAATTGTTGTTTGGTTAACTTGTGATACCAAAACACAATTATTAATTTTAAGAAGGGCAAAATTTTTATAGCCCTTAAAGATAAGGTGTTTTTGGAAATAACCCTCCCATAATTTTAACTACTTTTAGCCAAGAAAAAAGATTTCAAGACAAAATTGCACTTAATGAAACTTCTTCATTCACGTGCACTCTCATTCACACATAGGATTTTGAAAATAAATTTGCCCACAATTTGCTGCATGACATTTTCAAAAAAAACCTCCTCATATTAGATAAAAAGATTTTCTGATTTTTCTGACATGTACCTAAACCCTACATGCCAAGTATATTAAACGATTGTTTGATTGATTCCTAAAGCTAGGAAAGTGTTTGAACAAGTTTATAGCAAAGTAATCAGTCACAACAAACAAGTTCATAACAAATAGTAAGTTAGTGAATGTTAAATTTTTTGTTGTGTTTTTGAGTAAGTTTTATTGTTTAAATGCCATACTGATTGATAATTTGGTTTATGGTTTTGTAGTTAAATGGTATTTGATGTTGTTTGAAGTTGTTGAAATCCCTAGAGATGTTACACGTCATGCCCATTTGGGTTGAATGTTGTTAGCATATGGAGAGAAAATGGGCATGGCATGTAACAACTCTAGAGATTTCCCTAAGTGCATCAATATGGAGTGCAGCAACCAATGAATTTTAGGCATTATGTGTATCATCTTAGGAATTATAAGGATGATGTGTAGCATCTTATGAATTTTAGGCATGATGTGTAACAACATAAGAATTTTAGACATGGCATGTAACAACTTATTCATTATCCATGATGTGTAGCAATTAAGGATTTATAGGCATGGCGTATAACAACATAAATTTTTTTGTAAACATCATGTAGCTGGTCTAGGTTAATTGTTCATTGCGTGTAGCTTACATGTGCATTATTGTATTCTGTTGTAGATGGATTTCAGAAAGTATAAAAATCTTGATGTTAAACAAAAAGAGGAATTGGTCATGGTAACTTCAAAAAAGGAAGATGTGAAACTAGAAATCCTTAAGGGCTACTTCTACGCAAATCTCCCCAAAGGCTACTTCTATGCTAGTCTCTTACACAACATCATGCTTATCGAAATGAATGAACCATCGCAATGGAGCATTAATACATAGTAACCATACAACAAAGCAAAAATGGACACAATGTCCAATGATTAATCTTTATGTCTTCTATAGCTAGTTTTATCTTAACAGAATTGGCGAAGTGGGAATAAGAGACATGAAGAATAATCATTTGGACATGTGTCCATTTTGCATCATTGCATTGATTTAGGCTTTAGTGTTTAAGATTTATGGTTTAGGGTTTAGGTGAGAAATGATATGAAAGAATTGGAATTCACTAAACTATGATTTAACTGGAATTCATATAAGTTTGCTTTACTTTGAAGGTGACTTACAAATGACTTGACTTACATGCTGAATTACGTAGCTATTTATACCAGTTGAAAGGATGAATCTAGACAAAAAACATTTAATTAAATGACTATTGAAAATGGAGCAACTTCAAAATGAAACATTTTTGAAGGAATGTAGTTGAAAAGATATTTAGCCTTTTTACATTTAATCACAGTAGTGAGAATCAAGACTCCTAATTTAATGTCTCAATACTTTGCATCTGTATTCAAAGTTGTTGGATGAATGCAAGTGCTTTTTGGTATAATGCTTTCAATCAACCACATGTGCATGCTGGCGTATCTGTCAATTGTTACACATGGTATGTAACAATTTTATTTGTTGGTATGGTGTGTACCAAATTTGGTAATGTAAGTGTGGCATACATCACCTAGTGGAAAAATGTTGTTATTACATGCCATGTATCAACTAATGATTTTTAGGCATGCCATGTAACAACTTAGTGATTACGTATGACAAATAGCAACTAATTATTTTTAAGCTTGGCATGTAACAATAGAAGATTTTTAGGCATGGCGTGTAACAACATTCAATTTGTTTTGCATGGGGTTTTAAACACTTTAATGAGTCATTTTCAACACAACCCATGAAGCAAAACTTCACATTCTCTTAACTCTCTACATGTCTTTTTCTTTTAGTAGTTAACATTGATTGAAATGTTTCTAACGTGTTTTCCTAAATCCAAATGCAATTTTTTCCTATAAAAAACATTTGTTTCGACTAAAGATTGAAGAAAATCCTTTGTGAAATTGTAGGTTTAGAAATCTCAAAATTTTGAATTTATTCGGGTTTAGGGCTTGAATTAATTGGATTCAAAGCTATTTCAAACCTCCATGATCATTTCTACTGTTTGAGTTTCATCGAAAACACTTTAAAATCAAAGTCCTTAAATGGTCACCCACCCCAAGCGCACTAAAACAACTGCTCAACATCTTGAAAGCAATAGCAGCATTGATAGCAACATTAACAAACTTTAACACTTTATTGGATTCAATTTTGTCTGACATCTTGTCTTTGCTTTCCACAAAAAACACAATTTGTGCCTTTATTTATCAAGTAGGTGGAGATTTTTTTTTCCTCAGTTTCTACTCTTGATTTTTTTAATGACGCACACCTTCTATATGGGTTCATAAAATTTGTGGATTGAGTGTTGTTGTTCCATAATGCGAAATATATTGAGAGATTTTGTATCAATTTTCATGGATTATATGAAGATCTTGATGCTTATTGACTTATTAGGTGGATATCTTTTGCATTACGATGAAATGCTCAAAAACTTTATTTAAAAATGTCCATTAAAGATGATTTTAGTGGTATGCTACCTCCAAGTCTCTTTAGAAATAAGACACTTGTAAACTTGGAATGACATGTTTATATTACTATTGTTATGACCATCTTACTCACATTTGCCTTGCAAGTTTATAGACTCTTTATCTTAGCGATGTACACTTTGTCAATGATGATTCAATTCGAGGGCTTCTGGTTGCCTTGTGCTTGAAGAGTTGTTGATATAGTCTTCTTGTTAATATGAAAGTCTAATAGAGTTAAATACTTGTAAATCTTCACTAAAGAAATTGAATTTAGATCATCATGGTGATATCTCTAATCAAGCTTTTCATGTTGCTATTGATGCCTCAAGTCTTGTCTACGTCAAATACTTTGGTTTTCTAGAAAATAGCTATTCATTAGTAAACCTACATTCTCATGTCATAGTTGAGATAAGTGATATACGCAATCGATTTCGATATGAGGTCAACCTTGATGTTGGAAGTAATTTGTTTAATGGAATTAGTAATGTCTGATCACTTCATTTCAATGATGAGTTACTATAGGTAAGTTCACTTATTGATACTACATTTTGAAAATATAGTTGGTACAAATATCCCATAATTGATAATTTCAAAACAAACCCCAAAAGGATGCTTGTAAATTCTTGCATGATGGATTTATGTTTTTAAGTAATGTAATATCTTGTATTTGTAGTTTTATTGCAATTTATAACCTAACACTGTCTTTTCTTATTATTATCATATTTTTAGGCTTTTGGTTTGTGAATGAAGCATGTGCCTATGTTTCGCAACCTGGTCCATGTAGATATTAGAAGGAGGACTGGGTGGCAAAGAATTGGATTGGTTAAGTTGCTTGAAAGTTCAATTAACTGGGAGACTCTTATTATTCATAATGCATGAATTAAAATATATCTAATAATTACTTTATGCATTTCTAAAATTCCAGGCTCTTAAGATTTCCTTTTTGTTTTTGGGTTTAGGGATCTTTTAGAGATCTTCTAACATTAATCTAAAAAACTACCTTCATGTCTTTTGTCTCACCTTAAGGTGACTGATATCCATTCATTTAGTGGTCAAATGGAAATGGTTGAGTATTTCTTAAAGAATGCGAGAGTTTTGGAGAAGCTTAAAATAAGAATAACCTTAAAACATTTATCAAAGTTAGAGATTTAGAATAAATTGCTGATGGTGCCAAGGGAATCTGTCACAGCCCAAATCCTGAGCCATGACTGGCACATTGGCCCAATGGGCACAGTCCATTAAGACCAAGCCAGCTTTTTTTTTTATGTAAACTTGTTCATCATTCCATCCATCATTTCTAAAACTACGTGTTGCAATTCTCAACTATGAATAATTCAGTAATCTTTTATAGATACCAAATACTCACATTTGTATTATGCTAAAATAACATCACCCATTTTGCCAACTCATAATGGCATCATTAATCAACTATACATATTTCATTTATAACATGAATCCTAGTGGTTTACATCACATGTACGTGTACAAAAGCAAAAGACTCTTGACAGCCAGCGGAGTGACTTTAGGTGAAGGTACAACTATTGAATGTTATGGTACCTACCAAAAAGATGACTATATGTGGACACCTCAATCTAGGTCCCAATTGCCTTCAAATATGAAAAAATAAAGTTTAAAAGAGTGAGTATAAACCCAGTGAGTGAACATAAGAAAATAACAAGCAAATGATAAGGAAAATTTATGGAAAACATGATGCACTTATAATTTATGCAATTTAGTGTAAATTCTTGTTAAAACCCATCATTTCAAACTTTGATTATTTAATCCTTTAGTGTCAAAGGATCCATGATCAACCATGAAGTTGAAAAAAGTGAAAAGTACAACAGAATCCAAGCAAGGCAAGCATGATAGAGGGTTTCTCGTTGTAGCGAAATTCAGACAAAAAAAAAAATCTTGGAACCACCTGAGAGTTTCTCACTATAGCGAGAATGCATTTTTGTTATAGTGAGATTCAGGGCTAGGTCACACCCAACCACTCGAGAGTTTCTCACTGTAGCAAGAATGCATTTTTGCTACAGTGGGATTCGGGGCTGATGTAGTTAGAGTGATGTTGGCTCTATTAGTTTTTGATGATTATAAAATATTCCCATTATCATGTGTCTAACATTTCTATCCAAGTGTACAGGACAAATGTTTATAATTTAACAATGAGTCAATCTTTCAAGTGTGCACATAAAAGGTTGATATGGATAAGGAATAAGATTGATCAACATAAAAGAAGCTCCCTAGTTGAACAATGAAAAACATTGGTTGGCCAAAATTCAGATAGGAGAAGTGGCGAGCTAAAGCATATTGAGAAACAGAACCAACTTAGTCGACTAAGAAAATGAGTTAGTCGACTAAGTGCTATTTGCCAGAATTTGCGAGCAAGACAAACCAACTTAGTCGACCAAGGAAATATGTTAGTCGACTAAGAGCTCTTTGTTTACAACTTACCCCATACCACTACAAGATAGATTAACGGCTAAAACCTACCCTAAACTATTTCTAATGGTCACAAACTACCCAACAACAATCAAACATGCTTCTCCAAGTATAAAAGGAACTTCAAATGGCTAGGAACTAACTTTTGGATGATTATTAAGAGATTTCATCATATTCAAGCCAAGAAAGAGCATAAACTTAGAAATTCTTTGTACTCTTCACTACACTCAAATGCCTATATTTTGTATTTGTGTTTAGCACTTGAACTTGTACCACTTAGATCAACTGTGTGATCAATAGGTACTTTCTCTACTTCTATTCTTGTATTCTTAGAGTGAGGGATTCACTCTAAGTGATTGTTTCAAGCTAGGTTGCTTGAAAGAGTGAAGGTTCAAACTTAGCCTTAAAAAGTTAGGTGTTGGGTTTTGGTTGAGCCCTTGAAAAACCATTGCTGTAGGTTGTGGTTGAGCTTTTGAAAAACCACTTTGGGGTTTTAGTTGAGCTCGTGAAAAACTAGTGTAAAGGTTTTGGCTAAGCCTTGAAAAGCTAGGTGGGAGCTTGGTAATTCCACCATCTCATAGTGAATTGGTTGAAAATTCTTGGTTGGATAATCAAGGTAGTGGATGTAGGTCTCGAACTAAACCACTCTAAATACTTGTGCATTATCTACTTTGCTTTTATTTCCTTTGTTTTGGAAATTAGTTCCTTATCTTGACAAAGAGCAGAGTTGTGCTATTCACCCCCCTCTAGCACATCTTATAGGGACCAACAAGTGGTATTAGAGCTAGTTCCCCATTTTTAAGGTCTAACACCGTTAGGGAGGATCCAATGGCTCTTTAAAAATCTATTGTTGCTGAGGGACAATCTACAAACAGACCACCTCTGTTTGATGGCTCTAATTACCCTTATTAGAGCACTAGAATGTCAATTTACATTAGAGCTATAGATTATGAAATGTGGGATGTCATAATTGATGGACCTTTCATTCCTTCAACCTTAAACGTAGTGACCAATAAGATGATTCCTAAGCCAAGGTCTGAATGGACTGAAGCTGAAATTATGAGAGTACAAATTAATTCTAAGGCCATGCATACTCTTATTTATGCACTTGATTATAGAGAATATGATAAAGTTTTCATGTGCAAAAGTGCTAAGGAAATTTGGCAAAAATTAGAAGAGTTATATGGAGAAACTTCTATGGAAAAAGAATTGGAAGACAACTTTTGGGAGAATCAATGCTCAACAAGCAACATGGCAAATGCAGACAAGGAATCAAGTAAAGATAAGTACTCAAATCAAATTGAATTATACTTCATGGCTCTTGAAGAGACAAAGGTAACTTCTTCATCTTGTGAACTTAATTCATATGCTTTTGATGAATTACATGATGCTTTTGAGGATTTAGGATTTAAGTTTGAGAAAATGAATATGAAGAATAAGAAAATTATTTCTACACTCGATGTTGAAATGAATTTTGATGAAAACAAAAATTGACTTGGAAAAAGAAAATGAAAATTTGGAAAAGGATTTTAAGGCTTACTAAGAGAAAGTTGATATTTTGGAAAAAGGAAATTTTGATGTGAAAATAAAATTTGAAGATTTATTAAATGAGAAAGTGGAAGAAAATGCAAGCTTATGTTTAATGGCAAATGATGATGAATCCGAGGTATCTTCAACTCCTTACAATATTTCAATTAATGAAATGCAAGAAGAGTATAAATGTCTTTATGATGAGTTTGAAAAGCTTGCATCAAAATATAAAACTTTGAAAAGAAAAACTGCATCTTTTGAGATTGATCTAGAAAAATTAAAACATGATTTCAACTCTGATTTTGAGCAAATAAATTTTTTGCAAATTGAGTTAGAACATTCAAAAACAGATTTCGAAGCTTTGAAATCGGAGTTAGACAACAAAACTGCAACTTTGCAAAAAATAATTGATGAAAACATTGCTCTCAAATGTTTAGAAAAAGAAATATCAAGAAAGAACACATATTTCAGAACAAATGCTAATTATCTTTCCTCTAGATGTTATGTGTGTGATAAACTTGGTTATTTATCTTATAACTGCTATAGAAGAAGAAACACATAGAAAAAAAGAATGATTTGGGTCCCAAAAAGATCCTATGTTGCAACTAACACTCAAGGACCCATCAAGGTATGGGTACCAGTCAAGAAAAACTGAAAATTTGTTTTGTAGGTTGAGCTAAACTAAAGAGACATATGGTCAAGAGCTCAATTGAAGAAAAATGGGTGATCTCTATGCTAAATCTTTTTTGAAAATTTTGGTTGATTTTTTATTGAATGTTTCCTTCAATTAGCTTGGTTTCTAAAATTGTTTGCTTTTCTACATTGAAAATTTTGGTTGCTTATTCTTGCTTGAACATTAAGTGAATAATTCTTTGAGCTTTATTGATAAATCTTGACTATGCAACTTGATTTAATATGATACATGGTATAAGTTGCAAGAAAGTATGAATCTAAAGATTAAGTATGTACTTATATTTGATCTTGAATATATCATCACTCTTATCTTGAGAAAATTGTTTTATCAAGATTGCTTGATTATGAAAAATTGTTTCTATAAAATTTTCTCATGTTTTGTGAAATTATTTCGATACTTCTTCTTGAAGGAAAAATGATTTTTGAGCATAATTTTGAAACATTAAAGGATTGGATGAGGTGATAGAAATATAAACTTACTTGATGACTTACACTCACGTTTACTCAAGCAGCCCAAGAAAAGGAAAATTGAGTTAAAAAAAAAATTGTCCTTGATTTCCTTGTGCCTATCATAAGTTAACCATTTGAACAATCTTGATCTACATTCTAGAGATTGCTTGAATAATTCAAAATGGTTAATAATGAGCTTGAAAGTTTTGACTATTTTGATTGGTACTTTTAAAAGCAAAATGAGCTTATATGAGATAAATGTTGTCATCCTCTAAGTTTAGAATGATTTATGAATTGAACAAGTTTGTTTCACAATGAAGATACTTATGACTTGTTCTTGTAAGCTTGTAAGCATGTAAGCTTGAATGGTTATAAGGGCATTTTTGGTACATAATTGTGAGATATTTGCAAATGACCCTTGACATGCATATACATGATTCATTATGCCCATTACATTTTTCATAAATCATTTAGAGCATAATGAAACAAAATTGAGTGACATTGAGCTCATGATTTTTCACAAAAGCAAGTTTAATCTTGAATGTTTCAAGTTAAAAAGTTTGCAAAGAAAGATTAAACTTTATCAATTGATTTTCTTGCAAAATCTTTTTATTCTCTTTAATTGAAATTGATACATTGTTTTTGATGATATAGCATGGTTGAGCAAAATAGATTTGATACATGAATTGACTTAATCCCATTTTGCTTGGTATTTCTTTCATGATTGATGAAATTGATTGAAAGGGATTTCTTAAGCATAACTTTGAGTGTGATAATTTGGCACTGATGGCATTTTTCAAGCAAAAGAACAAATCTTCTTGTAATGCATGAGGCTATAATGATTTTAATGATACAAAACCTGAACAAGTGTGCCTTATGTTAAAAATGCTATTATAACTTGATCTTATTGCAAATGAATGCTTAAATAACCTCAAGGGCATTTTTGTCCATATGTTAGAAAATTGAAGAAAATGCTAAATTTAATGCTTATTATCCTTGAACATTGTTTAAATGCTTGATTGCACATGTTATAAGTCATAGTCACGCATGATTCTTCAAATGAGCATTTCAACTTTTTTGCACTTGTGAACCATGAGCAATAAAAGCTAAAATTTGAGTTCACATGTTTTTCTTGAAGAATCTTTGATCATACATGTCCAAAATGATGCTCCAAACATGGTTGAAATGAAATTCTAAATTGTTCTCACACAAATCCATGTTTTGAGATCATTATGCCTTGGAAAATTGCATGTTTTGTACTTTTTTCTAGTTTTTCAATATGCAGGAATCAAGCATAATTGACTCTTTAGCATAGCTAGTCGATTATTGGAGAACAAAATGCAACAATGATGCTGGAATGATAGAAAATGGACCGCATGGATATGTAGTCGACTCTTGAGTGCTTTAAAGCCAAAATGGACAGGTTTTGAGTTTCAAAATGTCTTTTCGTTTTACTTCTTATCCATTACAATATTTTCTTCCCTAAATTTCCTTGTTAAAGATAGATTTTGTGAGATTAGAGGGAATTTAGGGATGATTAGTATGCAGGAATTATAAGAAAATATTTAGTTCATACATAGAAAACAAAAAGCACTTAGTCGACTAAAGTAAATCTTAGTCAACTAAGAGTGTTCTATAATTCTTAAATAATATAACTTAGCCAATTAAATGAAGAAAGAATAAAATAATGAAAAGAATGTGGTTACCAGGTAATGAAGAGAAGAAGAAAACCTGCATATGTGAATAACAAAAAGTTAGACGGAATTTTGAAATTTTAAGAAATGAAATAAGGCAATATTTAAGGGGGAGGTAGACGGTTTTTGGAATTAAAAACTACTGAAAAATGGGAAATCCTTTTTAATGACATAAATCTATCTATTCCCAAGCATGACACTCATATTGATTCCATAAATTTTCATGTATGTATAATGATAAAATAGAAATATGTGAAATTGTTCATCAATGCATGAATTTGTTAATTCGATTGGATTTCATGTGCTTATATAGAAAATATCTTCTCATGAAAATTAAAATGTTCAAATGCTAATCTAGGAATATTGCTTGAAATATATTTTAAGCTTGTGCTCAAATGATTGTTTCAAAATTGATTTCTTGATTATGCATACTTATTCAATTAGGATGAACTCATCAAACTTACTAAAAATATTCTTGGTTCATCTACTCTCTTGGTCAAGACACATGCTTATATGATTTTTCTTTATCCTTGACCTTAAGGTTTGAAGTCTAAAACTCGACTTGAGCTATGCATGTGAATATGAATTTAATTGTCAATTTTGATCATGGCATATATTGTCAGTTGACATAGTTAAACGTTATTTTTAATATGCATTTAAATGTTAATTATGTCTTCATTGAGCCTTAACGTTTACATGATTTAAAGATTTTGTGTGAATCTAACTTTAGCTTTTAGGTCACTATAAACAACTTGACATGTGAAATACAATATGGCCTATAGCTTTAGTTAGTAATGAATACCTAATGTGCTTTGATTAAATATCTCTTTTTTGAATCTTGATAATTGGAATTCATTGATGATTGAATGTTCACTTTGAATATATTGATGAGTTGAATGCTTTACTTTCAATATTTTATAACAATTGATATCACTCATGAGCATGAATTATTGAGGAATTGCATATACCTTGAACTTCAATGGTTGCATTTTTTTTAATGGGTATATGTCTATATTGAACTCATGCTTGCATTTTGATTAGCAAAATTGGAATCATGATTAAGGAAGATAGCCATGTTATTTTTGCTTTTTGTAATCATGCTAGTGCTTACTTGATCACAATTTTGTTTTACATGATTGCAATAAGTGCAAATTGCTTTGGTCATGCTTCATTAATAATGATATGCCTTTTGTGAAAGTTCTCCTTACATTGATAATTTCATATATAATTTGGAGAATACATTTTGCAATGCTTGCTTTAAAATAACTTGGATAAATGAACACTTGAAAATAATTTGGAACAATACTCACTAAAAATGCTTAATGATGATATTTTTAATTTCTCCTTGAGTTGCTATTATTTAGGGAATTTTATGGAAATGCTTGATTAATACTACTTGGCTGATTGATATTGAGAATAAATAATGAATGCTTGATGATAATTAATAATGATGCTTGAAAACTAATGATACCTTAGACATGCCTAGAAACTATTTTGCAAATATTTCTTGAAATGTGAGTATTCAATGCATATGATGAACATTTATTCGAATGCTCGTATTTTTTTTGGTTCCATGAATACTTGAGTATTAGGAAAATAAATTGAATATCCATTTGAATGCTAATTTATTCTAGGCTCATGATTTCTCTCATAATATTTGATCTATTAAAGATCTCTAACAATTTTTCTTGAGCATATGATTTCTTAAGGGGAAATTAATCATTGTCATTGATATCATAAGGAATTAAGATCTTCAACAACAAGATTTGATGAGATTCAACATTTGGTGTTCTTCGCTACCGGTAACATCTTTCTAAACACCAAAATAGATATTGTGCCTTATATTGCTTCTCACTTAAACTTGAATGTTGAAATGCATAATTAGTATTAAGCCTCAAGTTTTCTCAATTAGTGTGTAGCTTTAAAATTAGCATCAAGCTTTATAATTTTCTCTTCTTTCTTGAGCTCTAAATTGAACATATCTTTCTTAAATGTTTTGAGCGTTGAAGTTGATATGCTCGGAATGCTTAGTGATATGGGAAGTCTTTACTAATGCTTTACCTGTTGATATAATGAGCTTTAAAATGATTCCATCTCTCATAATTGATATTGTCACAACTCGGAACTCCCATCGAGCCCATGACAACCGTCATGACGTCCTGATAAGCACTCATTACCCGGAATACCAATCGGAACCGCTCAAGGCTTAGCATCAACTTTCGCACTTCCCTGGTGAGCAATAGTTATCAAATATCATAATTTAAAAGGGTTACGAGTCATTTCTGAATCAAAACATTAAAATATTATTTTTCGGCTCATAGCGGCATTTCGTCATTTTTTTTTCGAAAATCTCAAAACTGGCTAAAACGGAGTAAGAAAGTAGAAAACATATATTTCATGCTTAGAAATAAATTTAGGAGTCTAAAATGTTCGTTTAAAGTAAATTTTTGACTAATTTAATATAATAAAAATATTCAATAAAATAATTTAATTTTCTATAAAATAATTTTTATAAAACTATCGGTAAATAATTTTTTTAGCATAAAAGTTAAATATATTCTTACATACTATAATATAAACAACCAAAGTATGAGATTTAAATTACAGTGAGACGTAGGCCCACAACTAACCAAAATGCATCGGGAACTGTGAACCTATAGTTCTTGTCGATTCAAGTCCACTGTGGTCCTTGATCGAATCTACTAACTACGGGTTATTTTGAGCCTAAAATGTGAGGAAATGAAAGGGTGAGATTATAAAATCCTAGTGAGTAAACAGATACCATCTAAATTATCTAAAAGCGAGTAAAATGAGACAATGAAAATTGTCCATCTCTGTCACGACCCAATTTCACGAGCCATGACCGGCGCATGGACCCAATGAGCATAACTCACCAAGTCCAAGCAAGCCTATTTTCCTTCACTTTACTCCACGTATGATCGTGTGAGGCATCCACACGCAATGCACCCAGTGCACACAAAGCCAACTCATATTGGCATTATCAACAAAATGTGCATATACATACCGGTCAAACATAAAATTTGACAATGTACATTACATGTACATATTTACAATACAAAGGAACCATGACTTCTAGCGGAGACATTTACAAGAAAAGAAATGGGTTGCTACTAAATGCCCACCTTCTAACCAGAAGATGCATTACGGGGACTCCTTGATCTAGGATCCACAGTCTCCTGATCTAAAAACATGAAATTTTATAAAACGTGAGTACGAAACCCAGTGAGTGAATATTAGAGGGGAACAAGCAACAATAGCTAGGAAATTTGATAACCGTGATGCACTGATTGAAAATAAGGCCATTTTCATCTAAATAATATTCCAAACCCTTTTTTCCTTACCTAGAAATTTATTATGCATTCAAGGATTAAACATCCTTGAATTTACACCGATCATTCTAGTGAAGTAGTAAAACTGACAGTTGTTTACAAATCGTCACAGAACGAGGGTTTCGTGTTAAACTTTTCTTCTTCAATTTCAAACAATTCGCATACCATACAATCACACACATATATATAAAATCATGAGCAACTATATACACCACCAGGTCTTCACTGTCCTTGGTGGTAAAAAGAGACATTTATCAGAGCACTTGGCAAGCGGTATCACTCAGCTTCACTACCAAGCTTTTGGGCAGAGTCTTATCAAAGCACTTGGCAAAGGGTATCACTCAGCATCCTTTCCAAGCTCATGGACGGAAAATCATTTGGTAAGGGGTATCACTCAGCATCCCTTCCAAGTTCATGGGCAGAAAATCATTTGGTAAGGGGTATCACTCAACATCCCTTCCAAGTTTTCGGGCAGAGAATTTCTCGGTGAGGGGTATCACTCAGCATCCCTCTTTGCACACCATTACAGGCATGTGCATTACCCATTCCACACGTGCACGATTACATCAAGTTCACATAATTTCTTAACAATACAAGTAAGCAACATATAGATGAGCATAACTCAGCACAATCAAATTTCACATAAGTGAAAATAATATTTCATGAAAAGCTTGTTCCCATGGTACTCGTTCTTTTTAAAAAAGATTGAATAAAATCATTCAAGCGTTTTATCAAATACGTTTATATTTCCCAAAATTATTTTGAAATGCAAATTCACTCACCTTGTTAGGAGTGTAAAATACTCTTGTTTCTAAGTTTCACTATACTGAATTTTTCTCGCTTTTGAGGGACCCACCACTTATATCAAATTTTTGACACATTTTCAATTATTTTTGTGTCGAACCACAATAAATTATTTCAGGCTCTATACGATGCATGGAAATGAGGTAAAAAAGGTTTGGATAGTCGTTTAATTACGATATCCGACCAATTTGCCTACGCTCGATCTAATTTGCTAAAACCCTCAATTTAACTTCGATTTGACCCATTTCAATTTCTAACAATCCCATTATATCCACATTACTCAATGACAGTGAACACGGGTCAATTTATCAATCTTAGACTGTAAATTACACTTTTATCCCTATTAGGTAAAAATTCATATTTTTACATCGAAAATTCTCATTTAATTCCTACCTTCATAATTCATCAAACATGACCAAAATGCCCTAAAATCTCATCAATTTCCTCAATTTACAGCAGCCAATTCCTCTAAAAAAATTCAACCAAAAATGGTGCACTAATACTGAAAATTTTCCTATTTAATTTTTTCTCTCCATAATTGATCAATTTCAAAACCGTTTCATTTCACTCACATTCCCTAAGGCATTCGGTCATTGAAGATTCATGGGAAAAATCAATTTTTTTCTTGTTGTTTTGCTTACGAACATGCTAAACTATCTCTAAACACTAACATAGTCCAAAATCAAATTATTCCAACATCTTTCTCTCTCTAAACCCATTTGACCAGCCCTTGATTCACCATGAAAACATGCATTTCAAGCATGGAAAAATAAGGAACATTGCTTAGAAATGAAAGATCTCAAGCAAAAATGGAAAATCATACCTTTTTTACTTGATTTCCTTGAATTTTCCACATTTTTTCTTTGAATTTTCTCACTCTAGGGTTTGTTTTTGGTTTCTCTCTCTATTTTCTGGTTTTTGGCTGACCAAGGGGATGAATGGGCTGATTTTTATGGCTTTTTATAAAGAAATAATAAAATATTCAAAGTATGCCACATGGCATTTTTCTATTGGTTCAAACTTTAAATATTTGAATTTTTATCCATTAATTCTCCATCACACATTTGCCATGTTTATCCTATTCCATGCTGAATAAAATCCCTTGGTCATGACAAGTACTGGGGTGAAAAATTTACCGATTTGCCCCCGGGTAGAAAAATTACGATTTTGCCGCTATACTCCGAAATGTACCAGAATTATATTATTTTCACTTTCCAACCTCAAATAACACTAATATCGATCAATTTTAATCAAATGGGGCCAAAATCTTTCCTAAAAATTCTCGTGTTATCCTTTAGTGGTAAAATTACTATTTTGCCCCTATGCTTCAAAAATATCGAGAATTAAAATTTTCACTGCTAAATCTCATGTTATGCTTCAATTGATCATATTATACTTAAAATGATTAATATTGATCAAATTTTTTCACCAAATAACCAAATTTAAATTTTTAGGTGGTAAAATGACCGTTTTGCCTCTAATCGGTCAATATTCTCGATTAACTCGAAATTGGACCTCGAACTCCGAATCACCTTTTTAAGTCATTTTGTGATTTTTAGAGTTTTCAAATTCCTGTTAGAATTGTTATTTGAACTAGTTCAAGGCTCGATTTAACTTGGTTGTACCACTCGGTACAATACCGTCTTTTAACGAGCTTGACAGGGTTTCACAATCTCAAAAGGGTTTCATATTATGAGATTTCCTTTAAATCAGTTTAAGTAAATTCATTTCACCCAAACAATTGATAAGGCTTATGATTTTCTTTAAAACTCTGCTTATGCCAAAGCCAATACTCGAGGACACTTGATCGTCATTAGAGTCCGGCTGAGTCTGCAAAGGGTATAAAAGTTTCATATATGTATGAAACACATTTTTACTTTTGAAAATATAGCTGTTCCTTGGCGTTGGCTGAGTTCATCCTTACGTTGTGGTTTGGCATGAAGAGAACTCTAATTGTTACCTCGAGAGTTACCCTACTCACCTCTCTACCGAGGTATAAATACATATACATATGTTCCCAGATTCCGTGCCCCTCTAATAGGCTGATCTACAAAACCTGCCACTGCAATGACTATTTAATAATACACCAATTCAATAAGAGTTCAATAGCATGACTTGGCAAGATAATTGCTAACCAATTTATCAGTACAAAGTCGACAATTCACAATTTTCAATTCAATTAACAAGTCAGCCAATCATGCTATAAATATCATAAGCCATTTGATTCAAATCACAATTTACAATAAAGTATGTGGTCTCCAATTACTCTAATTTCAACCTAATTGTCAAATTTTCAAATCAATTTATAAAATTTCAATTTATTTTATTAATTCACATTTTTCACATAAAACAAAGCATTTTACCTTTTAAAATTCATTTTTCATAAAATCACCAAATTGAATAAAATCTACTCTAGATAATTAAGACGATAATGAGTTTACTCACTGTTTTCGAGAATTAAATTTGGGTTCTTCGATTGTAAATCCTCAGGTGTAATTCCTTACCTTTCTCGAAAGATTCACCACCTTGACACAGTACAAAATCGAGAAATTTACTTCTTTGCCCCTAAATTGTAATAAACTAATTTAGACCACTAATGTATGCTATGAAATGCAAAAATTGTCAGAATCTTGCTTAAATGCAATGTTGACCTAATTCGGCCTATTGCCTGATAAAATGGTCATTATATCCAATTTAACTCCAAATTGCTTCATTCCTTTTCTAATACCACAATTCACCAAATATCAATCAAATGACACAAAATTCAGCTTAATTACCCTCTCATTGCTTCATAAAAAATTCGGCTATAATGGGGCATTACACTAAAATTTTTTCCTACATCATTTTCTCACACTAATTCATCATTTCCTAACCCATTTTCCTTGAAACAAAATCAATCCACCATCCACACACAACATGGGATATTCTACCATTGAAGGATACCTAAGATTTTGTAATTTTCTTCACTTGCTTTCATCATCCACATAACTAACTAACCAAAAACACTAATCTAGCAAGAAATCTAACTAAATTCAAGCAAAAAATCCTTCCCCCATGTACGATCAGCATTCATACCCATTTTCAAACTTTGATTTAAACCATGGAAATGAGAAAATAAAGCATGGGTAGTGTAGATCTCAAAGAAAAATAAAGAAATTTCACCTTACCTAGCTTAATTCCTTGAATTCTCACACTTTCTCTTGAATTTTCCTTTGGCTAGGGTTTGTTTTCCTTATTTCCTTTCTTTCTCTCTTGTTTTCTTGCTTGGCTGACTTTTAGAGTGAAAATGGGCTGATTTTTATGCTTTTATAAGGAAAATAATAAGATATTAAAAGTTTGACACATGGCATGTCATGATTGGTCCAAAATTTTAATTTCTTATTCTTTTCTCTTTATTTCTCCACCACACAAATGTCATATTTATCCATTCACACAATAGATAAAATCCACAAATTTTGACAAGTGTTAGGGGTGAAAATTTACCATTTTGCCTTGAGGTGGTAAAATTACGATTTTACCCCTATACTTCGAAAAGTACCGAAATTATATTTTTTTTCACTTTCCAATCTCAAATTACACTTCAATTGATCAATCTTAGTCAAATGAGGTTAAATTCTTTTCTGAAAATTCTCATTTTATTCTCGAGTGGTAAAATTACCGTTTTGCCCCTATGCTTCAAAAATACTGGGAATTAAAAATTTTCACTGTTAAACCTCATATTATACTTCAAATGATTAATCTTGGTCAAAATTTTCATTAAATAACCAAATTTCAACTTTAGGTGGCAAAATGACCATTTTGCCCCTAATCGGTCAATATTCCAAATTGATTCCAAATCAGCCCTCGAACTCCAAATTGCTATTTTAAGTCATCCCTAGACTATGAAATTCTTCAATTTCATCTTAAAATCCTATTTCAATTAGTTGGAGGTTTAAATCGACTTAGTCGTACCTCTAGTTATAATATCGACCTTTAATACTTTTCCGAGGCCTTCAAGAATACAAACATTTCATCTAGCACATGGATAACATGGCATATATATTTTATATAGCCAGGTTTTATAGATATTGTGCTTTTACAAATGGGGAGATTTGAATTATATCTATCAATTGGTATATTGAGGTTTAACACTTGGTATTGGAGTTGAAATATGGTTTATGTGCTTATTGAACATCTTTATGCTTGTCTTTCTTGAACTTCATAAATGTTATTTTCACATTTTGCTTACAGAGATATATATATATATATATGTGGTTTTCTAGTCGATGATGCTCTTGATGAGTTAATACTTGAATGTGCTTAATGGGTATATTTCTTAATGACTTGGTTGAGGATATTAAGTGCATATATATTTCTTATGGTTGCATATTCATGGTCTTAATGCTTATATTCTTGATGGATTTTGCTAACCATTCTTTTTTTACTTGAGTGTTTAATTCTCACTCTTTTTAACCTTTTTGATATAACAAAAAGGGAGAAAAGGTTTATGAGCAAATTTAATGCATATGTCGAAGGGGAGGTTTTAAAATCATTTCAAATGCAAATTATGCTCATAGTTTTGTCATATCAAAAAGGGGGATAAGTAGAAAATATGAGGAAAAATAAAATAAAAAACATGTTAGGCAAGAGGAACTAGAAAAACAAACAAACAAAAAAATGTGAGGGTAGAGGTACTAGAATCTAGGAGAGAAATGAAGCAGGTACCAAGTTTCTAGGGAATATAGGAAGGAAAAACTAGTTTAGGGGTGTTTTCGGAACAAATCTGTGGTTGTTGGTTTTGTTGGTTATTTGTGCCATGATGGCATTCAAACACTAATATTTAACTTTTGTTACTATGTTTAACATTTGATGCTATGGTTAAGATCATGATTAACATTTGCTGCTATGGCTATGTGTGGAAAAAGAATGCTGATATATGATTGTTGATAATGATATTATCTGTGAAATTTTGCTACTCATAATGTGTTGATGAAAACTTTATGCTGATGCTATGATAATTTGGAATGTATACTAACAGCTAAGAATCATTGTGATGTTAATAAATTGTGTTTAAAAATGAGCATGAACACTATGTGCAATATAACAAATGAATGATAAATGATGCAAATAAAATCTGATGCTGCACTAATGTGCTGATTTTGAGTAACTATGATAATGAATAGTTTCTTTCATGATATTGCAAATTGAATGTGTTTTTGAATAACATGTGGATGATGATTCATAAAATATTTGCTAGAAAATTGATAGCATTGACGAAATCTGGAACCAACATGCTGTTGATAGAAATTTGGAGAAATGGAAAACTGATAATATTCTGTCAACTTGTCATTTGTTTTTAAACCTGCATATATGAATATTTTCTGTCAAAGGCTAGAATATACAGTGTCGTTGTCTATATAACATAGATAAAAACTTGCTGGAATGAATGAAAAATATGCACACACTAAGGGAAAGCATGAATTTAAGGGGAGAAATCCCTTTCTGTCTGCAGAACTAATAATGAACAAATAGACATTGTGCTTTCAATCAAGGAATGTTTTGTCATCATCAAAAAGGGGGAGATTGTTGGCTCCATTAGTTTTTGATTATTATAAAACATTCCCATCCTTGTGTGTCTAACATTTCTATGCAAGTGTGTAGGATAAATGGTTATAATTTAACAATGAGTCAATCTTTCAAGTGTGCACATAAGAGGTTGATATGGATAAGGAATAAGATTAATCAACATAAAGCAAGCTCCTTAGTTTAACAATGAAGAACATTGGTTAGTCAAAATTCAAATTGGAGAAGTGGCAGGCTGAAGCATATTGAGAAACAAAACCAACTTAGTCGACCAAGAAAATGAGTTAGTCGATTAAGTGTTCTTTGCCAGAATCTGCAAACAAGACAGAATCAACTTATTCGACCAAGGAAAAATGTTAGTCAACTAAGAGCTCTCTGTCTGCAACTTGCACCAGACCACTACAAGACAAATTAACGGCTAGAACCTACCCCAAACTATTTCTAACAATCACAAACTGTCCAACAGCCATTAGACATGCTTCTCTAAGCATAAAAGGAACTTCAAATAGCTAGGAACCAACTTTTGGAAGATTATTGACAGATTTCATCATATTCAAGCCAAGAAAGAGCAGAAACTTAGAAATTCTTTGTATTCTTCACTGCACTCAAACGCCTATCTTTTGTATTTGTGTTTAGCACTTGAACTTGTACCACTTAATCAACCATGTGATCAATAGGTACTTTCTCTACTTTTATTCTTGTATTCTTAAAGTGAGGGATTCACTCTAAGTGATTGTTTCAAGCTAAGTTGCTTGAAAGAGTGAAAGTTCTAACTTAGCCTTAAAAAGTTAGGTGTTGGGTTTTGGTCGAGCCGTTGAAAAACTATTGCTGTAGGTTATGGTTGAGCCTTTGAAAAACCACTTTGGGGTTTTAGTTGAGCTTGTGAAAAACCAGTGTAAAGGTTTTGGCAAAGCCTTAAAAAGCCATTGTAAAAGCTTGGTGGGAGCTTGGTAATTCCACCATCTCATAGTGAATTGGTTGAAAATCCATGGTTAGATAATTAGGGCAGTGGATGTAGGTCTTGGGTCGAACCACTCTAAAGACTTGTGCATTATCTACTTTGCTTTTATTTCCTTTGTTTTGGAAATTAGTTCTTTATCTTGACAAATAGTCGAGTTGTGTTATTCACCACCCTCTAGCACATCTTATAGGGACCAACAAGTGATTGTTTTTTTTTTTTTTTGCTGTGACATAGTCTTTTCATGTTGCAGCGAATAAATTTGAAAGCATTTAGCAATTTTCAAGATTCAATATACAATACAATCACATATTATTTTCATAAACTTTTTATAGCATATATAAACATATATAAACATGTATGCCACCGCCCCTCACCTAGCTCATGTGCACTCCCACACCGCACATGGCAGGAATCATCATGTGCACTTGCACACTGCACATGGCAATATCATCATGTACACTCCCACACCACCTCATCACCGGTATGTGCACTCTTACTCCACACACCACCAGCACCATCGCGTGCTCTCCCACACAGCACATGCACGGTTATAGTTGTCATACAACATATTCGTTTAAAGAATAACATACATATCCACATAATATAGGAACACATGGTTTCATTATATTACACATTTCACAGTAATAAAATGTTTCATCAAGGGCTTGTTCCCATGCACATTTTAAAGAAAAGACTGATAAAATATTTCAAGTGATTGAATTAAACATACATGCATTTATCCCAAAACATTATAATGCAAGTTCACTCACCGGTCTTTGTTAATTCTTTAATAGACTCCAACTTCCATTAATGGTCCAAGTAAAGATGTGGGGCCTCTTTGGAACCTATCACACACAATAACATCACAACTAACTCAATTCACATGAATATTATTCCAATAGTTGTTTCCTAAATCAAACTCTACTAGTTATTCTTAATTAGTTTCCAATTGCTATTTGACTAGACATTTATTTGTACTACTCTAGTCACACTCGAAATGAATAAAATACCCTAAAAAATAAAATAACGCACAACTAATTATTGACCTTCATCAATAACTTAAAAATCACCCTTAACTTATTACTCACCTTGGTGGATATATAGCTGAACTCTTTTTCAAGAGTTTTCAAGCTATTATGGAAAGTTTTTCTCTTTCCCTCTAAAATGTCCAACTAGCGAGAAAAAGTATTGAGGAAAGACTTTTGAGGGTTTTAAGGTGAAAGAGTGAAAGAACACAAAGAGTCTTATGAAAAAATGTACAAAAACATGAAAATTGAAGTTAATTTGAGAAAGTTATGGAGGCTTTAAGGGAAGCTTCCATGGAAGATGGAAAACGTGATATAGGGAGAAAGAATGGGAAGAAGAAGAAGAAGCTGTTGGAAGTGATGAGAAAGTGTTAGAAAAAATGAGATATTTATGACTAGTTTGACTAAAGTTCCACCTATTTACAAAAATGCCATTGCATATTGACTTTGCCTTCTTTCTTTCTTTTGGTTTAACTTTTTACTCTTTTGACACTGAGAAAAGGTCCAGAATAAACTAGAGGTATTCGAGTTCATGAAAACTTAGAAATTTATACCCGAGACTCAAAATGACCATTTTACCCTTACTATAGAAATTATCATTGTTTCTATTTTCTTTGTTTATTTCATTATTATATACATATTTCATTTATTCCTTAGGCTTACTTAGACCTTAATGATATTAGAAAAACCCATTTCTAGAAGCTCACCAAGAAAATTACCAAACTACCCCTAATTCACGTCATTGTGTCTACCTCTGCTAAACGTCCATAAAGGTTGAGGTTTCATAGAATCAAAGATATGCCAAGTGGAAGTGGTTTGATCTCCTTCATTTTCTATATTTTGAAGCTTGTTCTTGATTGTAAATGAATCTTTATGTTAGCTACATCATATTAATTAATACTACCTATATTTACAATGGAGTTAGTGCTTTGTTCATTATCTTTGTTTAAGTCATGTAAAATGATGTTGGCACCTTGTGCAATGATTCACATCAATTGCCCTAAAAATTTGAATAGTTCTTTGCATTTTGCACATAAAAAGGCATTTGGTTGTTTTATATTTCATATTTGATATTTGGCTTGTAATAGCTTAGGAATTTACGGTTAGCATGTAGCATTTTAGGAATTTTAAGTGTTGCATGTAATAAAATTGTATATTTATACATGGTGTGTAATTGACAATATATATAGGCATGGCGTGTAACTAACAATATATATGGGTAGAATGGCGTGTAACTAACAATATATATTGGCATGGCATTTATCAATAATTACCTTGTATCCATGGCTTGTAATAACTATGTCTATTGACACATTTTGTGTAACAACTTAGTCATTACGCATGGTGTGCAGAAGTCATCCATCAAAAAATAATTATCTAGATGTTTTAAGTTACAATCCAAGAAATGTATCTCAATTCGACAATGAAAAATCAAGGTTAAAAACAATGTTGTTACATGCCATGTTGCAAAATCATATGCGTAACATCAAAACCATAAGCAACTTCACTCAAGTTTTCAACAAAAAGAAAATAATCAACAAAACTCTTAGAAGCTGAAAAAAACAAGACATTCAAGGACTTTTCATTTAAGCACCAACGGCTTCTACAGTAGTGTCAACCATTGTCTCATTAGTAGGCCTTTCTAATTTCACACCAATGAATAAAAAATGAAAAGCATGTAATACCTTTTACAGGATTTGCACATGGTGAAAACTATTGTTGTTACACGCGATGTTAAAAAAAAATAAGCACACGCCATGGTGAAAAGAAGTGGTTCCACACCATGTTGAGAAAATGTTGTTACACGCCACGCTCAAAAAAATATTGCTACACATAATTTTGAAAAAAAATATTTTTACACACCACGTTGAAATAAAGGTTGTTACACGCCAAGTTGAGATTATTTGACTCGCCATAATTTGAACTGATTTTATCTAATAGAAAAGATTTTAAGACAATAATGCCTTTAATGAAACCATTTGATATTGGATGCTAGGTATATCAATGGCTAGGTATTTTACACACCAGTGCTTTTATTCCTCATTCCTAAACGTTAGGTCAACTAAAAGCAAAGAGGAGAGATCATTTGATTCATTCCTCATTCCCAATGCTAGCAAAGTATTCAAATAAGTTCAAAGTAAAGTAATCAATCACGGCAACAAGTTCACAATTGCATTAAGAGGTAAGTTAGTCAATGGTGAATTTTTTGTTATGTTTTTTAATGGATTTTTGTTGACTTTTCTACTTCATCATGGGTTTGGAAACAAAGATACACATTGTTCTCTTTTTACTAGGTTTTTGTTGATTTTGTTTAATATCCATTGTACATTGATTCCCCCATCACTATCGTCTAGATTCACTCAGTATATGTAGATTCATATCTACCAAGTCCATCTTCCTTATTTATGTAAAGTCATTCCCCTTCCATCTATGTAAGCCTATAAATAGAGGCATTATAGTTGATGGTATACACACTTGAAGAAGAAACGAAATCAAAGATTTTTCTACCTTGTTACTACTTGTCTCTAATATTTGCATTTTCAAATTACTTAGGTAAGGAAGTGGTGTTGTTTTTTGAATTTTATTTGCCTTTCATAGTTTGTTCAAATTGTTTGCCATGTAGCAACTTTGTCATCATGCATGGCGTGTAGCAACTAATAATTTTTAGGCTTAGTGTGCAGTAACTAAGGATTTTTTTGGCTTGTTGTGTAATAACTTTGTTATTAGGCATGGCATGTAACAACATTTAACTTGTTCTGCATAGTGTGTAACAACATTAAATTTTTGTACATGGCGTGTTGCTTCAAATGGGTTTACTATTAATGGTGTGTAGGTTACATGTGCATTATTGTTTTCTTTTATAGATAGAGTTCAGAGAGTGCAAGAACCTTGAAGCTTTGCTTGTTGTGTCAAGGGATGAGTGGGCCTTGAACATCGCTATTAAACCCCACCATAAGTGGTTGCACCCACATTACATAAACAAGATGTTCCTAGAGGGAAGGGAGTACGATGCAATGAAGGCTATGTACTTTAGGATGCTGCTAAATGTAAATCCATAAGGATTCTTTTGCATCGATCTCTTACAGAATATCATGGTATGTAGAATCACTAAACTTGGCACAACTGAGCATGAGTTATGGTTTGCCATAAGTAAGACCAAGGCACGTTTATCCAAGTGTGAGTTTTACCTCGTGAAATGATTGAAGTTCGACCTCATGCCGAATGATTTTTCACGTCCATACAAGGTCGTCCCTTGAGGAATTCATGATAGATATTGGAAAAGAGAGGACAATGTGAAGTTGTAATAGCTACTTGATAAGTTCTAAGATGGCAACTTTCAACAACTAGAAGATGCAACAAAGAAGGCCTTCGTCTTGCTCGTGAATAATATTTTATTTGGACAAGACTTTAGAAGATGGGTGAAGCTATGGCTGTTGGCATTGGTCAAGGACATTGACACTTGGAATGTCTTCCCATGGGGTCACTATGTATGAAGACTAATTAAGAACTTCTTATTTATGAGGTTCAATGTTCCTTTCGAGATGTTGGAAAAGCCTAAGCTTTTCCATTACAACCTATATGGATTTGTATGGGTGATACAAGAAGTGTCACTTAACATTTTCCATTTTTCTTTTCACATAACATTTTATTAAGGCATGTCATGTATCATTTAGGTGATTATAATGTTTACAATTAACTTGAAGTTCTGGGCGACGAAGCTTATTCTTGCTTTTCAAATTTTAATTGCCTCTGACATGCACAAGGATGACATTTATCCACGAATGTGTGATGGTAGTGCAAGCAGAAGTGGAAGTTGTTCTACCAAGTAGTGAAAAGTTGGATTCCATTCAGCAAGTGAGCAAAACGTTATTATTTTTTTCTTGTCATATGTCAACTATTTTTCAAACTAATTATAATGTATGTATTTTGCAGTTGTGGGCACATGAAATCTTGTAGCCCACACCGATGGAGGTTAGACAACCATATTAGTTGGACATAAGTGTCTTTCTATTTGAGGGGCAATATTACGTTCGAATAGGGTAGATGGACGATCAAGAAAAATGTTGTCTTAATCGAAGACTAAAAAGGAGAGCTCTTAAGTAGAAAAGAGCTAGTGGCATTGTTTAGTGAAGGCACATTGGCACAGGTTGAGACGATGACTAGTCATGCCCTTAGTTGATGGATAAGGGGATAAGCAGGTCGATGTTAGTCCAGCTTTGGCTTCCTAGCTTGATCATTAGACCCCTACGCTGCCACATGCTCATATGCATACGACATGGCATCAGATACATATGCCAATACCACCTTCTCAACTGCACAATGTAGCCAAACAACCAATAAAGATGGTTTTTTGTATACTCGACAATTCCTTGTTTTACTATCGACGAACATTTTATTCACTTTTGTTGTACTTGAGCATGAGGAGGGAAAACGATGACGGTATAGTCATAGATTGCCATTTGAAATTGGTTATGTGTAAATAGAGATGAGATTAGCAAAAAGACCAAGAAAAGGCAATACAGTCATTGGAGGACTAGATTGTTGTCACGACTCAATTTCACGGGCCATGACCAGTGCATGGGCTTAATGAGCATAAGCTCACCAAGCCCAAGCAAGCCTTTTCCGGTAATCATGTTCGACATTTTATACATCTTGCATTACTATTTCTGAACCAAAATTCTTGATTCACAATTCAATATTTTTCAAAACATAACAAGTATACCACATGTTTACAATTTCATTATCCCAAAGCACTGTCATTCAATGCCATCTCATCGAGGCATCATTAATCCAACATATATATATATATATACATGTACACAGACAAAGACTCTTAACCATCAGTGAAGTAACTTTGAATAAAGGCACAGTTACCGAGATGCCATAGTACCAACAAAAAGGCGATTATGCATAGACGACTTAGTTTAGGCTCCAATTTCCTCTAAATCTGAAAACATGAATTTTTATAAAACGTGAGTACGAAACTCAGTGAGTGAATATTAGAAGGGAACAAGCAATCTTAACCAAGAAATTTGACAATCATGATGCACCGATTAAAAATGAGACAATTTTGATCTAGCTAATATTTAAACCCTTCCTCTTTTGACTCAGAATTGATTCTACATTCAAGGCTAAGCCAACCATGAAGGTACACCAATCATTCTAGCAAGAAAGCAAAATCGACAATTATCGCTGCAGCGGTAAGGCATTCTTGCTACAGCAAAGCATAATCATAACCAGTCGTTGAACGAGGGTTTCTCTCAACCGTACGAGGGTTTCGTGCTAAACCCTTTTTTCCTCAAATTAAAGCAATTCACATACCATACATTCACACATATATTCACAAAGACAAGAACAATCATATACACCGCCAAGTCTTCACTGTTCTTGGTGGTAAAAGAGACATTTATCAAAGCACTTGCAGGCGTCACGTTCCGCCGTCCCTGCAAGCCCCTGGACGGATAATCACACTTCACCAAAGTTCACGTGTGAAAATTTCCAGGAATCGTGGGCGCTACGCCTCGCCATCCCCACTTTGCTCAACTCTAGAGTTTTAGGAAATTGTGGGCGCTACGCATTGCCGTCCCCACTTTGCTCAATTCTAAATTTTCTAGAAAATTGTGGGTGCTACGTATCGCCATCCCCACTTTGCTCACCATTACATCGATTTCACATAAATTTATTAACAATACATGTAAGCACCATACAAAGGTACACAGATTCAGTACACCCAATTTCACACAATTTCTCAACAATACATGTAGGCATCATACAGATATACACAGATGCATCGCAATCATATTTAACATCACAGAATTATTTTCACTAAAGGCTTGTTCCCGGGATTCATTTTTAAATGGGAATTAGATATAATCATTCACGTATTTCATTTCAACTTAATTAGAATTCCCAAATAAATTTTGAAATGCAAATTCACTCACCATGTCGAAAAATCCGGATTTCGGGTGCACTCGGACTAATAGTCATCCGGCGCAATTCCTTTGCCTTTTTCGGACGTCTCCCCACCTTGACAAATAACCAAGTCGAGGAATTTACTATATTGTCCTTAAATTGATATAAACTAATTTAAATTGCTAATGCTTGATATATAATTGCAAAAATGTGTTCGATTATCGCTTAATCGCTGTATCGATTAAATTTGACCGATCACCCGATTAATTAGCGATTGTGTCCAAATCACCTCCAAATTAATCATTCCTCATCTAATACCTTAATTCACCACATATTACTCAAATAAAGCTAAATTCAGCATTAGAACCCTCACATTTCCTTATAGAAAAATTCGATCATTTGGTGCACTAACACTAAACTTTTTCCTATATAACCGTTTCACCTTAATTCATCATTTTTCAAGCCATTTTCCTTGAAATACAAACAATCCCTCATTGATTCTCAACACACCAGGTTCAGCCAATGAAGAACAACAAAGAGAATCAAATTTTTTTTCTTATATTTTTGTTCATAACAATGCTTAACTACATTTAAACATCAACATAGTCTAAAATCAAGCCAATCCAACATTAATTCCTCTTCCAAACCCATTTTTCAGAATTAAATTCACCATGATATCATGTCTCTCAACCATAGAAAATGGAAAGAAATGCATGGGTATTGTAGATCATAAGCTAAAGTGAAGAAATGTTACCTTTGTTTTGCTTGATTTATGAAAAACACATGAAATCTCTTGATTTTTGGCTAGGTTTTAGCTTTTCTCCCTTTGTTTCCTTTCTTTTCTCTTTTGTTTTCCTTTGAATCGGTTTTGTGCAGAATTTGGAGAGAGAAAATGGGTTTTATGGCTGATTTTTAGGCTTTAATAATAAAATAATCAAACATGCCATGTGTCACATGCTTATTGGCCCATTTTAAAACTTTTGACTTTTTCTTCTAAATTTTTCACCACAATTATTCTTGTATTTATCCAATCCCAGGAGGAATAAAATCCCTTGGTCTTGACAAGTGCTGGGGTGAAAAATTTACCGATTTGCCACCGGGGTGAAAAATTACGATTTTGCCCCTATACTCCGAAATGTACCATAATCACATTATTTTCAGTTTCTAACCTCAAATAACACTAATATTGATCAATCTTAATTAAATGGGACAAAAATCTTTTAAAAAAAATCTCGTTTAGTCCTCTAGTGGCAAAATTACCATTTTACCCTTGTGCTCCAAAAATACCGAGAATCATAATTTTTCACTACTAAACTACATTTTATACTCAAATAATCAAATTGTACTTCATATAATTATTCTTGGTCAAATATGATCAAATCTTGACTAACAATCTCCATTTTATCATCAAATGGTAAAATGACCGTTTTGTCCCTAATCGGTTAATTTTCCCGATGAACTCCAAACTGGACCTTGAACTCCGAATCACTATTCTAAGTCATTCTGTGGGTTTCAGAATTTTCAAATTCCTCTTAGAATTTCTATTTGAACTAGTTCAAGGCTTGATTTAACTTAGTTCTACAACTCGGTACAATATCATCTTTTAACGAACTTGACAGGGTCTCACTATTGTACATAAGCTTTTCAATAGTATTGACATACGAGTACAATTTTCTAGCTTCTGTCAGTTTTCTCATGATGCATTTAGGATGTATTTATATTTTTGGTAGTGTAACAATGAATTTTCTAGGCTATTTTCTTTTCTTATTTCTTTCATTGTGTAGGACAAGTCTACCGGTCAACATGATGGTGTGAACAACAAAGATGATCATGAGGATAATGGCCAAGATGATGATGTTGTTGTTAACGGGCCACACAATAGCGGCGATGATCATTTAGCAAATAAAGGTGTTTACCACGAAGGTGTTGATCATCATGGAAACGATGATTCTTATGCCGATGAAGATGTTAAGCAAACTATGGCACAACAAATGTGTTAGTGTTGTTTAGTTCATGACATGTAACAACTTAAAATGTAATTGATAGGACACTATTTGTTTGCTGTGCCTTAAAAATGATGTCACTTTTGACCCAAAGAAGTTGAAAATTTTGCTCAAGTTATGGTTTTATGTGCAAGGTAATAAGCCTTCATGGGGAAGAAACTAGAAGGACGATGTCATCCTCGTGACTTTTAATATTGGTGACCATTGGGTTGTTGTGAAAATCCACTTGGTTCAATGGGTGATAAAGGTGGTGAACTTCACAACTTCGGTGGCACATGAGTTTGGATTGTGTTAGAGTCAATGATAACTTTACTATACAAAGTTATTTTGACACATTTTGGGAACTTAAGTAATTAGGTCTTTGAGATTTTAGTTTAGATTTTAGTATTTTAAGTGTTTCTCTTAGTTAAGTTTGATTACATATTAATTAATTTAATTTAAGTTATTTTGTATTAAATTACTTGAAGTATAGTTATTGTTGATTTGTCTTATTATTCTTATAGGAAATTTGCTAAGAAAAGTTTATTTGATGAAAAATCATGCAAGTATGGTGATGGCTTCATTCGTACATGTTGTAGTGTTTTGAGTATAACTTAAGGTAAAGTAGTCTAACTACCATGATTCTTGAGCCAATGGAAAGCTAAGAGATAAGGATACAACTTTCATGTTTACCACTTTGCTTAGTTTAGAACAAATCAAGGTGAATATCGCTTTAGGAAAGATTAGACGGTTGCAGTTCTACGCAAGACAACACAAGGGAATGAGGGCCGCTACCTTGAGTTACTCAAGGCTGCAGCATCAAAGTGCATCAAGAAACCATACTTCATCGAAGGAGCATGGGACTGTGGCGCTGAGAAGAGTAAGGTCGTGGCATCACAATGAAGAGGGCATTATAGTGAAGCTTGAAGTAGAGTGCCGTGACACTAAGGAAGTAAGGTGCACCATACTTTATCCCGAAGCTAGGGCTCCATGGCCCTAAATGGACCAAATCTGTTGCGTCAGATAAACTTCCAAAAATAAACTTTTGATGGGAATTTGGAAATTAGAGGTTCTAGAGCTTATTGAAAGGACCTTTTTACGAGGTTTTAAGAAGAGGATGAGAAGCAACTATTTTAGGGAAAAAAGTTAGAAACATAGCAAAAAAGTAAGAGAATTAGAAAAGAATTGAGATCAAAAGCTTCAAACTATTGTGTTTGATTAATGGCTACTTTTGTCTTTCTCTTATTTTCTTTAACTTATATTAATGGCTACTTTTCTTTGGATGATGTTTTTATTACATATTATGAGCTACATTATTTTTCTAGGATTGTGTCGGATTTTAACTTGTAGTTAAAATATTTGTTTCTCTTTTATTTACTATGAATGGGCATGGTTTTGTTTATTCAAATTTGTTCATGATGCTTTTGATTGTTTAGCTAACAATTGAATGATTTGTGAATTTGAATGAGATTCAACATAGTGATTTTTTATTGGACTAAGGTTTGAATAGTGTATCTTTATATCACTTAGTTGATTTAATTTGTGATTAAGGTAGACATACACTTAAATGCCATACATAGCCAAATCAGAACATTAGCTTAATGAACCTTATTTGATTTATTACTATAGACATATAGTGATCCAATTAAGTTAGGTATTTGTGCAAGCATTTCGACAGAGACTTGTACATAAGTTTGGATTCTAGGTTAGCAAAACTACCCATGAATGTAAATATTGAGAGGAACGGATATTACATGAAGTGTCGAATGAACCCATAATCCTCGGTTTTATTCTATTACTTTTCTATAGTGAACTTTTAGTTTTTGTTAATTAGTTTGGTTGCTGATTAAATTTATTTTTAATTAATTGTCTACATAATTGAGTTACTTAAATAAGATTAATTTGTCATAATTTTAGTATTTAATAAAAAATTAAGTGCAAATCTTTGAAGGATACGATTCTAGACTCACTGTTTATATTTTTGTTTGATATGTATACTTGTGTGTATTAAATCAACAACAATCAGATGCGATGCCTAAGCATGATGATGCCCATTGTCTGCCACTAGTCGAGTTACTTCAAAACTGCGTGCCATAATGAACAAGATTGATGCTGATGCCATTGGTGATTTCGCCCCTAAAATCTCATTGGAATCGACAGTCATATGGCAACAGTTGCAGTATGTTTACTGTTACTTGTGTTGAAGATCTTATGAAATTAAGTAAGATCAAAATGACACTGGATATGATTGCAAGGTTGCGGAAGAAATATGCCATAGAATTTTTTGTCAATAGTTGTGATATTGAACCAATTGATTTGTCGTTGTGAAAAACAATTTGTAGTTAAATTTGAAACTTTATGTAATTTAATATACATAAATTTCATACTTTAATTCAATGCATTAGCTCTATAGCTTTCATGATCCCATGTTTTGAAATGAGAAAGAAAAATGATAAAAATGTTGCATGTAAAGAATTTTAGGCATGGTATCTAGCAACCATTACGGATCAATACATAAGAGAGTAGTCAGATTTCATGACGTGGATTGCATTACGACATTATAAGCATGCAAGTAGTAGTTCTAACTAAGAAACTTGATTCTTTTGGTTTTAACTCAATTGAAAGTCCTATTGTAGTTTATGAGTATTGTGGAGATGGGCATGCTAGTAATCAATGTCTAAGTAGTATAGAGACAGTTTGTCACAACCTGAAACTCCCATCGGGCCCATGACAACTGCCGCGACGTCCCGATAGGCACTCATACCCGGAATGCCGACCGAAACCCTGTAAGGCTTAGCATCAGTTTCCACATCTCCTCGGTGAGCAATAATTATCAAATATCATATTTCAAAGAATTATAACACATTTCCAAACCAAAAACATTAAAATTTTATTTTTTAGCTCATAAAGGCGTTTTCGTCATTTTTCTTCAAAAATCTCAAAACCGACTAAAAACATAGTAGGTGAGTAGAAAGCATATATTTTATAATTGAAAATAATTTTAGAAGTCTAAAATGTTCGTTTGAAGTAAAATTATAACTATTTTAATGTAATAAAAATATTCAATAAAATAAGCTATTTTCTTATAAAACAATTTTTATATAGCTATCGGTAAACAATTTTCGTAGCGTAAAAGCTAATTATATTTTCACATACTATGATACAAACGACCAAAGTATGAAATTTAAATTACAGTGACACGTGGGCCCACAACTAACCAAAATGTGTCAGAAGCTGGAAACCTACAATTTTTGCCGATTCAAGTCCAATTGACGGTCCTTGACTAAATCTGCTAACTATGAACTACTTTGAGCCTGAAATGTTAGGAAATGAGGGGGTGAGATTATAAAATCCCAATGAGTAAACATATACCATCTAAACTATCTAAAGGCAAGTAAATAGAGACGATTAAATAAACCATCGTAAAACGGAGCATAACACTTCAGTTCCTTTCACTAGGTAATATAAATTTATTTTGTTCGAGAAATTAATATGGCTTATGTTTTCTTTAAAACTTGGCTTATGCCAACAAAATTATACTCGGTGACACCTAGATTAGAGGTATCCGACCGAGTTCGCCAAGGTTATTAAATGTCATAATTTCTCAAAATGCAACCGATCATTGGCGTTGGCTGAGTTCACTCTCATGTGGGGGTTCGGCGTGAAGCGAACTCTGTGATACCTCAGGAGTTACCCTCCGCGCCTTTCATCAGAGGTATAATAAAATGGGTTTTATCGTACCATTCTAAATAGGCTGGTCCACGGAAACCCGTCACTGCAGTGAGAATTCTATAACCCACCAATCAATCAAATATTCAATTGCATGATTTGGCAATTAATTCAGTACACAGTCTATTCAGATAAAGCAGAAAGCTCATAATTTTCAACATAAAGATCAATTCAGCTAATCATGCCATTTTATCATAAGCCATCTAGTATAGACCATAATTTATAACATAGCAAAGGGTCTCCAATTACTCTAATTTCAGAACCAGTATTCAATTTTCAAATCAATTTATAAAAATTCATTTTATTTAATAATTTCTTATTTTTCTCACAAAACAAGGCAATTCACTAATTAAATTTCTTTTCCCACAAAATCAATAAATTGAATAAAACTACTCTAGATAATTAAGATGATAATAAGCTTACTCACTGTTTTCGAAAATCGAATCCAGGTACTTTGACTAGTGATCCTCGGTTGCAATTCCTTGCCTTTCTCGGAGGACTCACTACCTTGACATAGTACAAAATCAAGAAATTTACTACATTGCCCTTAAATTGTAATAAACCAATTTTGATCACTAATGCATGTTATGAAATGCAAAAACTGTCTGAATATTGCTTAATTGCGATATTGACCTAATTTGGCCTATTACCCGATTAAATGGTCATTGTGTCCAATTTAACTCCAAATGACACCATTTCTTTTCTAATACTTCCAGTCACCAGATACAAGCCAAATATTCAAAATTTCAACATTTACACTATCACGACCCAATTTTCAAGCAAGCATATTTTCTTTCACTTTACTTCATGTATGATCGTGTGAGGCATCCACACGCAATGCACCCAGTGCACACAAAGCCAACTTATATTGGCATTATCAACAAAATATGCATATACATACTGGTCAAACATGAAATTTGACAATGTACATTACATGTACATATTCACAATACAAAAGGCCCATAACTTCCAGCGGAGAATTTACAAAATACGGGCAACTATTGAATGCGGGACACTAACCAGGAAATGAACTACAGTGATCCCTCGATCTAGGATTCAACAATCTCCTGATCTGAAAACATGAATTTTTGAAAACGGTGAGTACAATACTCAGTGAGTGAACATTAGGTGGGAACAAGCAATAATATCCAGGAAGGATTTAAAACCATGATGCACACACTTGGAACAAAACTCTTTTGATTCAATTCAATATCAAACCCTTTTCCCTCAGTTCAAATTAATTTACAATAAAAGAGTACTCAAGTTCACACATATTTACACATAGATAAAAAATCACACACGATTACATACACCACACTCTTTTTCTTTCAATTTAGTCCACTCTCTACTTGCATAGGCATATATAAACACATATATAAACACAAATATCATCACTATCTCACCAGCTCATGTGCAACCCCCACATCGTGCACATAGCTGGAGTTATCATGTGCATCCACCCACATTGTGCACATATCTGGATTTATCGTGTGCATCCACCCACATCGTGCACATGCTATATCATTATCCATATCTCCACACCTATCATCACCGACATGTGCTCCCCCATATCGTGCACATGTACGGTTATAATTCTCACACAATATTATTTGTCAATACATATAACACATCTACACATATATAGCAGCATAATATGGGGGCACATGAATTCATGCCTTTATGCATATCACATTTCACAGCATCAAACATTTTTATTAAAGGCTTGTTCTCCAACATTCATTTTAAAAAATACGGATAAAATCATTCAAATATTTCATCTCAATATATGTGCATTTCCCAAAATAATTTTGAAATGTAAGTTCACTCACTGTACTAGAAGTTGTTATACTCCTAATCCAAATCTTCAAGTACAATTTTTGTACTTCCACCAGTAGTCAGCTCACCACTTATCCATAATCCATGACACAAAATTCAATAAATTGTGTCAATTTATCATAAATTATTTCAAGCTCTAAAAATATACATAAATGCATAAAACGCTATGCAATTGTCCAAAAAATTATTCAAACGCGATATTCGTTCTAACGTATACGGTACGTGATTTAATTCTCTAAAATCTCCAAATAAGCTCTAAATTGATTTTTTTCAATTTCTATACCTCAATTATACCAAATTAACTTAATGTCCACAAATATGGTGCAAATTAGCAGTCTAAGCCACAAATTACAAAATTATCCTTATTAGGTAAAAATTTATATGTTTACACCGAAAATTCTCACTTAATTTCTATATCCTTAATTCATCATAATACACTTAAATACCATGAAATATCATCCAAACCAGCAGCCAATTTATCTAAAATTTAGTTTAAAAATCTTCACAATTTTTCTTGAAAATTTCAGCCATGGTGTGGCATTCACACTAAAATTCATCCTACTTCGTTTTCTGACCCTAATTCATCATTTCTCAACCATTTTACTTGAATCAAAACCAATCCATCATCAATACACATCAAGCAAGATTCGGGTATTGAAGATTCATGGGGAAAATGAATATTTATCCAATGGTTTTGCTTCTAAACATGGTTAACTACCTCTAAACATCAACATAGTCCAAAATCAAGCCAATCCAACATCAATTTCTCTTCCATGCCCTTTTTTCAGAATTGAATTCATCATGATAACTCAATATTCAACCATAGAAAATAAGGAATAAAGCATGGGTAGGCTAGGATTAAAGTAAAACTAAAGAAATTTTACCTTTGTTTTGCTTGATTCTTGAAAAACACTTGAAATCTCTTGATTTTTGGCTAGGTTTTTGCTTTTCTCCCTTTGTTTCCTTTTTTTTCTCTTCAATTCTGGTTCATGCCGATATTGGTTAGAGAAAGTGAAGGTTATAAGCTGATTTTTATAGTTTTATATTAAAATATAATGGCTTGCCACATGGCATAAAGCCATTGGTCTATTTTTTTAATTACTTGACTTTTTCTATTGAATTTTCCACCACAATTATTCTTGTATTTATCCAATCCTACCATAAATAAAATCATTTGGTCTTGATAAGTGCTTGGGCGAAAAATTTGTTGGTCCCAAATATAGGTGCAAGAGTGAGGGGTGAATAGCACTATCTCGACTCTTTTTGGTCGGATTGAGACTTGGTCTCAAACTAAGGAAGATAAGGCAATGAAAACAATTGACAAGGTATTTATAGTGGTTTGGTCCAAGACCTACATCCACTACCTTGATTATCTAACCAAGGATTTTCAAATCAAACACTAAGACGGTGGAATTCACAAGCTTCCACCAAGCTTTTACAATGGTTTTTCCAAGGCTTAGCCATAACCTTTACACTAGTTTCTCACGGGATCAACTAAAACCCAATGTGGCTTTCCAAGGCTTAACCACAACCTATCACTAGTTTTTCCCGAGCTAAACTAAAACCCAATGTGGTTTTCCAAGGCTCAATCACAACCTTTAACTCTAGTTTTTCAAGGGCTAAACTAGAACCCAACCCCAACTTTTCAAGGCTAAGTTGGAACCTACAAGCATCCAAGCAAACCTTGCTTGATGCAAACACTTAGAGTGAAACACTCACTCTAAGAATACAAAGATAGAAGAAGGAAAGTACCTAGTGATCACACGATTGATCTATATGGTACAAGTTGAAGTACTGAACATAGATACAAAGAATAGACGTTGAGGTTCAATGAAGAGTACAAAGGATTTTCAGGTTTTCTACTCTCTTTAGCTTGAATATTATGGTATCTTTTTGTATGAAGCCAAAAGTCTTTATCTTTGGCATTTGAAGATCCTTTTATAATTGGAGAAGCTGGTTTGATGGCTGTTGGGACATTTATGACCATTAGAAACAGTTTGGGGAAGGTTCTAGCCGTTTTCTTGTCTTGTAGTGGCTTGGCGGATGAAGCAGACAGAGAACACTTAGTCGACTAAGATTTTTTCCTTGGTTGACTAAATTGGTTCTATTTCAGATGCAGATTCCAATGATCGCTTAGTCAACTAAACCCATTATCTTGGTCAACTAACTTGATTCTGTTTCTCCCCAAGCTTTACCCTTACACTTTCTCCATTTCAACTTTTATTTGACCAATGACCTTCCTTGGTTCACCAGGGAGCTTCATCAATACTGATCTTCTTTGTTCTTTATCCAAATCACATCTTTAGATGTTCAATAGGAAGATTGTCATATTGTCTTATTTGTGATCATTTGCCTTGCACACTTGGTTAGAAGTATTAGACACAAATGACATGGGAATGTTTTATTATCATCAAAAACTAATGGAGCCAACAATCTCCCCCTTTTTGATGATGACAAAACATCCCTTGATTAACAGCATGGTGTCTATTCAGTTCTTTTTTCAGTTTCTGCAGAGAATGGGGATTGCTCCCTCTAAGTTCATGCTCCCCCTAAGTTCATGCTCCCCCTAAGTGTGTGCATATCTTTCATCCATTCTAGGAAGTTTTTATCCAGGTTATATTCTTAGTGACATTGTATATTCTTGCTTAGGGTAGACGTTGTTCATATATGCAGATTTTTAAGAGTCAATGGCATGTTGACAGATTGTTATCAGCTTTCTGTTTCTGTAATTTTCTATCAACTGGCATGCAGGTTCAGATTTCATTCACACCATGATTTATCCAGTAAACTCTCATGAATCATCATTCATATGTACTCAAGCATATGTTTTACTTTGCATAATTGTCTCAGAAATGATTTATCAATCTAATAGCTCAATATTAGCATAATATCAGAAAATTGTAGCAGTTTTGCACAGTGTCAGCAGATAAGTTTCCAGCCATGCTTCATATTGTCATAAACATCATTTTCAGAGTTCAAGCACTTTAAGCAACTATTAGCAAGCATATTCAAGACATTCATAAAGTTAGCTAAAATTAAAAGCATTGTTTGAATGCCATTTTGGCATTGATATCCAACAAAATAGTAACCAAAAAAATTATTCCAAAAATACCCCTAGTCTTGTTTTTGTTACCTATCTGCCCTAGAAATCTAGTACCTCTACTCTCAGGATTTTTTGTTTTTCTTGATATTCTCCTTAAAGGTCCCGTACCTCTACCTTCAGATTTTTTTGTTTTTCTTGTAAATACTACTCCCCATTTTTGTCATCATCAGGGTGGGGGCGAGGTGTCAATCTTCAGATGGAGATGGTGTAGAGTTAGGGGACATAGTCTGTTCCCACCAAAGATTTAGTTGAAAAAGAAAGGGTGGTCTCAAAGGGGGTTGAGAAGTTGCTTCTGGAGTCTACTGAGGAGATGTTCTTGTAGCTTTTTCTGGAGTTGCCTGATCAGAGACTTCAATTGGAGCTTGAGGAATGCTTGCAGGAGGTGACTTTTTTTTTTCTGCCAATCTTGAGGACTTCCTTGTTCTTGGAGAAACTGATTTTCTTGCTGTCTTCTTCTGTCTCATGGCAGGTGGCTGAGTCTTAGATGCAGGAGCTTTGTCTTTTGCTTTTGATTTTCCTTTGTTCTTCCTTTTTTTTGCAGCTTCCTGTTCTGAGGTCATTGCTTGAGCAGCTTGAGCTGCTGCTGCCTATTTTTCTGCTTGCTTTTCTCTGACCATTTCATAGAAAAGTCCCATAACATATACTTCTTCAGAATGTGGAGGGGATGCTTCGTGTTCAGGCTGAGATGGAGGCTAGTGCTCAAGAGAACCAAGTGGTGAACCAACTACCTCAGTCCCTTGATCAGATGTTTCCTTTCTTACTAAGGTGGTTTGGTGTGGTTTTTCAGGTTCTAGCTCAAGGTCATGATGACCAGGACTTGCATTATGATAGGTTGATCCTTCAGCTTGAAATTCAAGGCTTGTATTTTGGAATTCAAAACCTTCTGGTTGTAATGCTGATCCTTCAGCACCTTGTCCTTCTGGTGCCATGCTCTTAGTAGTAGAGGAGCCAGCATTTGCAGGTCTCGTTGGCATTTCAGATCTGGCTTTCAAGCTGGCTTCAATTTCATTCATTTTTTTTTCTATTTTAACAAGCCTAGCTCCCTGATCAGTGAGCTTGGCATCCATTCTCATCAACAGGTTGAACATTACTTCATTACAGAATGGAGGGGCAACTGTTTCTGGTTGTTTGGGGGTTGCCTTTGGTTGAGTCTGAACTAAAGTGATCTTAGAGGTCTTGCTGAAAGTGTCCTCATACACTTTGTATCCCATTTTGATCAGACTTCCCAGGTAGATTGGTTGGTCTCTACTCTTAGCCATATCCATATCATACCTCTTTTCCCATACTCCTTTCTTTTTGACAAGGGATGTGATCATATTCCCATAGGGCAAATGAATCTTTTCCAGTTTGCATGCTACCCTCATTCTTTCAATCATGAACCGTCCAAAGTTTAGAACTTCACCAGTGAATGCATGCTCCATCAGCCAAAGGTCTTGAAGGCTGATGTAGCTTAAGCTACCACTTCTGCCATGCAGATTTGCAACAACAAAGTAATGCAGGATCCTAAATTGTGGACTAATGATCAGTCCTACATTGCTCTTTGAAGAGAATTTTTCCTTCTTCTCGGTGACAATTTCCCACACAGAAGCAAAATCATACTTGTCAGGCATCTCATATTCTCTATTCTCACCTTCGATTCCTAGCAGGTTACTTAAGTCTGAGGCCATAACTAGGAATTCTTTTCCATTAAGAAAGACATTCAGATTTTCTTTAGAGTACTCATTTGAATCATCAAGCTCTCTTTCACTAAATGCAATGCTAGAATAGAATTCTTTAACTAAACTAGCACTATATGTTCTGTTTTTGAAAGAGCTAAACTCCTTCATACTTAGTTCATTAAAATAATCTGTCAGGCTCGTTTGCAATTCAGGAGTTTTACTGAAACTCTCCCAGTCAATATACTTCCCACATGTAATGAGGGTATTTTTGATTTTCTTAAATCTCTCTTCATGAATTTTGTTCCTATATTTTAGGGAATAAGCAGATGAAATACCTTTTTCTTTTTTGCTCTTTTTTCCCAGTTTCTCAATCTTCTTCTTCTTTTTTTTTTGTTTTTTCTTCTCGGAACCTTTTTCAGTCTTCTTTGTTGTAGAACTTGATGCCCCTTTTTGTTTTTTTCTTGGGTGCTCAGTTTCAGGGTTTTCTTCTGCTGGTCTCTTCCCCTTTTTCTTTTCTAGTAAATCCTTCAGAAGGGTCGACTTGGCTATTGTAATTTCTGAAGATGTTTTTCACTTAGCGTTCCAAGAGGTGTCAGAAATAGGGTTCTCAGTTGGTTTCAGAAGATGGAGAGAAGCAACTAAGGCTGATAGAGATAAGAGAGTCGGTTTTCAGAGGATTAGGAAGTGAATGGTAGTTTCTAACTTAGGGAACCATCTGTCTCCCCCTTAACTAATGCCTCATTTTCCCAAATTTCAAAACTCCCTCTCATATTTTTACTATTTACTGCATCAGGTTTCCCCCTTTCATTTTGTCACTCGGTAAGCACAAAATTTCCTTAGTTTAATCCTATATTACTCAGCTATATGTTCTTTTGATTCAATAAAACAGAATGCTCTTAGTTGATTGAGTTTTATACATTAGTCAACTAAGTTTCTTCTGTTTTCCTCTATTTGGTTTAGACTTCTTCCTATAATTCTTCCAAACAACACATTCCTAGATTCTTTCTAATTTCACAGAATCTATCCTCACTAAGGGGTTTTGTAAATATGTCAGCGAGTTGGTGCAATGTGCTCACAAATTCAATATTGATTTCTCCCTTAGTTACATAATCTCTAATAAAATGATGTCTAATTTCAATGTGCTTAGTTCTTAAGTGTTGCACAAGATTCTTTGAAATATTTATAGCACTGGTGTTGTCACAATATATAGGTGTGTTATTCATGGACAACCCGTAGTCTCTCAATTGTTGCTTAATCCATAAAACCTGTGCACAACAACTTCCTAGGGACATATATTCTGCTTTAGCAGTGGATAAGGCTACAGAATTTTGCTTCTTGCTTGACCAGCATACAAGCATGCTTCCTAGCAGCTGACATGTTCCACTTGTGCTTTTCCTATCAGTTCTACTTCCAACAAAGTCAGTATCTGAATATCCTACAAGGCTGAATGGTGATTCTTTTGAATACCATAATCCTAGGCCTTGAGTTTCAATGAGATATTTAAATATTCTTTTTACAATAGTGAGGCGTGTTTCTTTAGGTTGAGACTGAAATCTAGCACACAAACACACACTAAACTGAATATATAGTCTACTTGCAGTTAAGTAAAGAAGAGATCCAATCATACTTCTATAGAGCTTTTGATCAATATCTTTACCTTTCTCATTAGCATCAAGCTTTGCAGATGTACTCATTGGTGTGCTGATGGATTTCAATTTTAGCATGTCATACTTTTTGAGCATATCTTGAATGTATCTGTCTTGGCTGACAAAGGTTCCTCCTTTGCATTGCTTGATTTGAAGGCCAAGAAAGTACTTCAATTCTCCCATCATGCTCATTTCGAATTCTCCCTACATTTCCTTAGCAAAGTTCTTGCAAAGAGATTTATTAGTAGCACCAAATATTATGTCATCAACATAGATTTGAACTATAATTAGATCATTTAGGTATCTCTTGATAAACAATGTGGTGTCAATGCTGCCCCTAGCATAGTCTTTTTCCACCAAAAATTTTGAAAGCCTTTTATACCAAGGTCTAGAAGCTTGTTTGAAACCATATAAGGCTTTATGAAGCTTAAGGACATGATCTGGTTTTTCGAAATCTTCAAAACCAGTAGGTTGTTCAACATATACCTCTTCTTGAATAATTCCATTTAGAAATGCACTCTTCACATCCATTTGGTATAGTTTGAAGTTCATATGACAAGCAAAGGCAACTAGCAATCGTATGGCTTCTATTCTTGCTACTGGAGCAAAGGTTTCTTAATAATCTATTCTTTCCTCTTGATTATACCCCTTTGCTACCAATCTTGCTTTGTTTCTTATAACATTTCCTTGTTCATGAGTCTTATTTCTAAACACCCATTTAGTGCCAACAATAGGGTGATTTGAAGGCTTAGGCACTAGTGACCATAAATTATTTCTCTCGAATTGATTCAGCTCTTCTTGCATGGCTAAAATCCAGCTTTCCTCTTTTTCAGCTTCCTCAAAACTTTTAGGTTCAATTTGAGAAATGAAAGCTGAAAATTCACAAGTTTCCTTAGTTCTTTTCCTAGTCTTAACTCCATGAGATATGTCACCTATGATTTGATCTTGTGGATGATCTCTCACATATCTCCAGCTCCTAGATAAGTCACTATGCTAGATTTCTTGTCTTTGTAAATTTTCAGGAGGTGGAGCTACGGTTTCTTCTCTTGATGAGTCTTCCTCATTGTTCTTGCTATCATTTAGACTCATTTCATCTATGTGTTTTCTTAGATTTTCAAAATCTTCATCATCCTCATGAACTTCCTTTTCAATATGGATTGATTCATTAAAAACTATATGGACAGATTCTTCAACAATTAGTGTCTTTTTGTTGAAAACTCTATATGCTTTTGAGTTTATGGTATATCCAAGAATATTGCTTCATCACTTTTAGCATCAGACTTCCCTAATAGCTGTTTTCCATTGTTCAACACAAAGCATTTGCAACCAAAGCTCCTAAGGTGAGAGATGTTTGGTTTTCTTCCTTTGTACAGCTCATATGGGGTTTTTGACATGATTGCTCTAATTGAAACTCTATTAAGTATATAAGCTGTTGTATTGTCAGCTTCAGCCCAGAAATATTTAGGGAGGTTGTTCTCACAAAGCATAGTTCTTGCCATCTCTTTCAATGTTCTATTCTTTCTTTCCACAACTCTATTTTGCTGGGGTGTTCTAGGTGTTGAAAAGTTGTGTTCCAACCCCTTTTCATTGCAATATCTCTCGAACTCATCATTCTCAAATTCACCTCCATGGTCATTCCTAATCCTAATAATGGATGTACCTCTTTCATTCTCAACTTTCTTGCAATATCCTATGAAAGCTGATAATGCATCATTCTTGTGAGCAAGGAAATAAACCCAAGTAAATCTTGAGCAATCATCAACAATCACTAAACCATAAGATTTATCACCTAGACTTGTGGTGCTAATTGGACCAAAGAGATCCATGTGGAGCATTTCAAGAGGTTTCGATGTTGACACAACATTCTTACCTTTGAATGATGTTCCGACTTGTTTTCCTAGTTGACATGTTTCACATAATCTATCATCCTCAAACATAATGCTAGGTAGTCCAATAACTATATCTTTCTTAATTAGTTTTGACATGGTGTTCAAGCTAACATGTCCTAGTCTCATATGCCACAACTAGCTGTTGTTTTCAGCCTTGGCTACTAGGCACACTTCACTATCCTTCTCTAAATCTTCAAGGAAGATGACATACATGTTTTTCAATCTATTTCCTATAAAGGTAGTCTTGTTAGTGCCTATGTCTATCACTTCACATTTGTTGGAATCAAAACAAACCTTAAACCTTTTGTCACATAGCTGACTTATGCTTAGCAGATTATGCTTTAATCCTTGAACAAATAACACATGATTGATTTGTGTACAAGAGTTCTTACCAACCATACCTATACCTTGAATTCTTCCTATTGAATTGTCTCCAAAGGATACGGTGCCTCCCTTTTTCTTGTCCAGCTGTGCAAACAGCATTTCATCTCCTGTCATGTGTCGAGAGCAGCCACTATCCATGTACCATAGCTGTTTCTTTATGTGTTGAGCCTTTGAGCATGTTTCCTTTAGGTGCAGCTCAACTTACAAAAATATGGTTTAGTTCTTCTTGATAGGTACCCATGCTTTGATGGGTCCTTGAGTGTTAGTGTCAATAAAATAACCTTTTGGCACCCAGATTTTTTTGGTTTTCTGCACATAAATGTTTTTGACACACTCATATGATAGATGACTATATTTTCCACAACGATAGCATCTAGATGATGCATTATGATGATTCTTCTTGCAATATGAATTTTTCTTTAAAAGATCATTGTTTAAACATTTAAGAGCTGTGTTTTAATTAAGAACTTTTTGGAAAGAATCAGTTTTATTTTCCAGCTCTACTCTCATGATTTCAAAATCTGTTTTTGAGTGTTCCAATTCAGTTTGAAGTAAATTTCTTTGTTCAAAAACAGAGTTGAAATAAAGTTTAATTTGCTCCAAATCTTTTTCAAGTGATGCAGCTTTTTTCTTCAAATTTTTGTACTTTAAAAATAGGCTTGCAAACTCATCACATAACTCATCATACTCATCTTGCAAATCATTCATAGATATATCACAAGTCAATGAGCATACCTCTGTTTCATCATCATTTGCCATCAGGTAAATGTTTGCTCTTTCTTTTGAGCTTCCTCCATTAGATTCTGTGCTTGAATCATTATCTGACCAGGCTACAGCAACCATTGCCTTTTTTGATTTTCTATTTTTCCTTGGAGTTTCTTCCTTCAGCAATGGACATTCAGATTTGTAGTGTTCTGATTTTTTGCATTCGTAGCAGATCACTTCTTCCTTGTTACTGCTTTCATTCTTGTTTTTCTTCCATGAAGGACCTTGATCCCTTTTAAAGAATTTTCTTGCAATCCTTCGGTTCTTTCTTCCCATTAGTTTTCTCAGTCTTCTTGCAACAAGTGCAAGTTTATCGTTGTCATCACATGAGAGTTCTTTCAACTCTTCTTCAAGGATGTTGGCTTTGAGTGCTATGTTTTTCTTCTTTTCCTTTGCCTTTCTTTTATCCTCTTCTTCTTCTTCCTTGAGCTTCAACTCATGTGTGAGGAGTGACCCACAGATTTTATCAAGCGTGATGATGTTCAAATCTTTAGCTTCTCCGATGGTAGTCACCTTTGGCTTTCAAGACTTGGGTAGACTTCTAAGAAGTCTTTTTACAAGCTCATGTTCAGGGATAGGTTTTCCTAGTTGGTTAAGTTTATTTGTAATGTTTGTGAACCTATCAAACATGCTGGTGATGTCTTCACCAGATTCCATTTTGAACATCGCATAGCTGTGGGTCAAGAAGGCTATCTTGGACTCCTTAACTTGGGAAGTCCCTTCATGAATTATTCTTAACTTATCCCACACTTGCTTAGCTGTTGTATAGCTTGAGACTTTATTGAACTCAATGGGAGTTAAGGCACAATGCAAGGTGTTGATTGCCTTGAAATTTGTTTGCACTTTTTTAGTTTCAGCCTCGGTCCATTCTGACCTTGGCTTAGGCATCAACTCATTTGTGACAATATTCACAGTTGAGGGAGTAAAGGGACCATCACTGATGACATCCCACATTTCATAATCTATGGCCCTAACGAAAATTGACATTCTAGTGCTCTAATAAGGGTAATTAGAGCCATCAAACAAAGGTGGTCTGTTTGTTGATTGTCCCTCAGCTACAACTAATTTATGTTGAGCCATTTGGATCCTCTTTAAGGGTGTTAGACCTTATATTCAGAGAGCTAGCTCTAATTCCAATTGTTGGTCCCAAATATAGGTGATAAAAAGGGGGTGAATAGCATTATCTTGGCTCTTTTTGGTGGGATTGAGACTTGGTCTCAAACTAAGGAAGATAAGGCAATGAAAACAATTGACAAGGTATTTATAGTGGTTCGGTCCAAGACCTACATCCACTACCTTGATTATCCAATCAAGGATTTTCAAATCAAACACTAAAATGGTGGAATTCACAAGCTTCCACTAAGCTTTCACAATGGCTTTTCCAAGGCTTAGCCATAACCTTTACACTAGTTTTTCACGGGATTAACTAAAACCCAATGTGGCTTTCCAAGGCTCAACCACAAACCTATCACTAGTTTTTTTCGAGCTAAACTAAAACCAAATGTGGTTTTCCAAGGCTCAACCACAACCTTTAACTCTAGTTTTTAACGACCTAAATAAGAACCTAACCCCAACTTTTCAAGGCTAAGTTGGAACCTACAAGCATCCAAGCAAACCTTGCTTGATGCAAACACTTAGAGTGAAACACTCACTCTAAGAATACAAAGATAGAAGAAGGAAAGTACCAGTGATCACACGGTTGATCTATATGGTAGAAGTTGAAGTGCTGAACATAGATACAAAGAATACATGTTGAGGTTCAATGAAGAGTACAAAGGATTTTCAGGTTTTCTACTCTCTTTGGCTTGAATATGATGGCATCTTTTTGTATAAAGCCAAAAGTCTTTATCTTTGGCATTTGAAGATCCTTTTATAATTGGAGAAGCTGGTCTGATGGCTGTTGGGACGTTTATGACCGTTAGAAACAGTTTGGGGAAGGTTCTAGCCGTTTTCTTGTCTTGTAGTGGCTTGGCGGATGAAGCAGACAGAGAGCACTTAGTCGACTAAGATTTTTCCCTTGGTTGACTAAGTTGGTTCTGTTTCAAATACAGATTCCAGTGATCGCTTAGTCGACTAACCCCATTATCTTGGTCGACTAACTTGATTCTGTTTCTCCCCAACCTTTACCCTTACACTTTGTCCATTTTAACTTTTATTCGACCAATGACCTTCCTTGGTTCACTAGGGAGCTTCATCAATACTGATCTTCCTTGTTCTTTATCCAAATCACATCTTTAGATGTTCAATAGGAAGATTTTCATATTGTCTTATTTGTGATCATTTGCCCTGCACACTTGATTACAAGTATTAGACACAAATGATATGGGAATGTTTTATTATCATCAAAAACTAATGGAGCCAACAAAATTTACCGATTTGCCCCCGAGAGGGAAATATTACAATTTTACCCCTATACTCCGAAATATACCGGAATTACATTTTTTCCATTTTTCAACCTCAAATAATACTTCAATTGATCAATCTTAATCAAATAAGGCCAAAATATTTTCTAAAATTTTCGTTTCGTCCTCTAGTGGTAAAATTACCATTTTACCCTTGTGCTCAAAAAATACCGGGAATCACAATTTTTCTCTGCTAAACTTCATTTTATACTCCAATAATCAAATTATATTTCATATAATTATTCTTGGTCAAATGTGACCAAATCTTTGCTAAAAATTCCCATTTTGTCCTTAAATGACAAAATGACCGTTTTGTCCCTAATCTGTCAATTTTCCCGATTAACTCCAAACTGGTCCTTGAACTCCAAATCACTATTCTAAGTCATTCTGTGGGTTTTAGAATTTTCAACTTTCTATTAGAATTTTTGTTTGAACTAGTTCAAGGCTCGATTTAACTTGGTTGTACCACTCGGTATAATACCGTCTTTTAATCGAGCTTGACAAGGTCTCACAAGCAGCCTTACAATCCCTCATGGAAAATTCGACCAAGATTGGTGCATTGACAACAAAATTGTTCCTACTTGATTTTCACACCACAAACCATCAATTCTCAACCAATTTACTTTCAAGAAAATCAAATTCATCATTCCCACACAACATATGACATTCGGCCATTGAAAGATGCCTAAGATTTTGAAATTTTCTTCACTTGTTTTCATTCTACACATAACTAACTAACCGAAAATACTAACATAACTCAAAATCAAGCCAAACCAATCATTAAATCTTCACCATACCCATTCGACCAGCCAAGAATTCTCTATGAAAACATGCTTCTCAACCATAGAAATGAGAAAATAAAGTATAGGTATTGTAGATCTAAAGGAAAAATGAAGAAATTTCACTTTACCTTGCTTGATTCCTTAGATTTTCACACTTTCCCTTTGATTTTCTCCACCTAGGGTTTGTTTTCTCTTGTCTTCTTTCTTTCCTTCCTTGCGTTCTTGTTTGGCCGACCCTTATGGTGAGCATGGGCTGGTTTTATGTTGATTTTTATAACAAAATATTAAAATAATTCAACTTGCCACATGTCACACCATAATTGGTCCATACTTTAAATATTTGACTTTTAATTCTTTAATTCTCCACCACACAATTCTCATATTTATCCATTTCCATGATGAATAAAATCCCTTGGTGTGAGACCCTGTCTAATTTGTTAAAAGCCGATATTGTACCTATTGGTACAATTAAGTTAAATCGAGCTTCAAACTAGTTCAAATAGAAATTCTAAGGGGAATTTCAAAATTTTGAAACCCATAGAATAGCTTAGAATAGTAATTCAGAGTTCAAGGTCCAGTTTGAAGTCAATCGGGAAAATTAACCGGTTAGGGACAAAACGGTCATTTTCTCATTTATTAATTTATGGAGATTTTTAACCAAGATTTGATCACATTGGACCAAAAATAATTATATGAAATACAGTTATGATTTTTGGAGTATAAAATTATGTTTAGCAGTGTAAAATGGTGATTCTCGATGTTTTTGGAGCACAAGGGCAAAATGGTAATTTTACCACCAGAGGATTAAACGGGAATTTTTTTGAAAGGATTTTGCCCCATTTGGTTAATATGGATTAATATTAGTGTTATTTAAGGTTGGACAATGGAAATAATGAAATTTCGGTACATTTCGGAGTGTAGGGGTAAAATCGTAATTTTGCCATTTCGGGGGGCAAAATCGTAATTTTCCACTACTAGGGTAATTTTTCCAGCCATGATCATCCTTGGATCAGATTTTCACTTGATCAATCAAATGGTGGAAAAGAAATGGGAGAAAAAGTCAAAAAGTAAAGAAATTGGGCCAATGGCATAATGCCATGTGGCAAAGTTGTTTATTTTATTATTTAAGCCATAAAAATCAGCCTTAACCCTCATTTTCTCTCTCTAAATTCTGGACAAAAACCGATTGAAGGGAAGAAAAGAAGAACAAAGGGGAAAACCATAAAAACCTATACAAAAATCCATAGATTTCAAGTGTTTTCCAAGATTCAAGCAAAATAAAGGTAACTTTTCTTTAGATTTACTCTAACCCTAGCTTACCTATGCTTTTGTTCTTGATTTCCATGCTTGAATATTGAGATATCATGATGAAAGGAATTCTGAAAAATGGGTATGAATGAGGATTTGATGTTGGATTGGATTGAATTTAGACTATGCTAGTGTTTAGAGGTAGTTAAGCATGATTATGAACAAAAATGGAAGAAAGAAATTGAATCTCATGGTTGTTCTTCATTAGGCCGAACCTAGGGTGGAGAATGCATGAGGAAATTGGTTCATTTCAAATGAAATGATTTCATTTGAAATGAAAGAAATTAGAAAATGACAAATTCAAGTGAAAAATGTAGTAGAAAAATTTTCAGTGCTAATGCACTGTATTGGCCGAATTTTTCCATAAAGAAATGGAAAGGGTTGAATATTGAAATTGGCATTAATTAAATGGTTTGTGGTGAATTAAAGTATTAGAAAAAGAATGGATCAATTTGGAATCAAATTGGATATAATAGCCGATTAATCGAGTACTCGGTCGAAATTAGGCAATACCGCATTAAAGCGATAATCGGACGCATTTTTGCCTTTGCGTATCATGAGTTGGCAACTTAAATTAGTTTATATTAGTTTGGGGGCAATATAGTAATTTCTTAATTTTATTCTGTTTTAAGGTGGTGAGAAGTCCGAAAAAGGCAAAGGAATCGTGATTGAGGCCTGTTAATCCGAGTGCATCCGGATTTGTGAGACGGTGAGTGAACTTGCATTTCAAAATAATTTGGGGAAATGCACATTGTATTGAAATGGATAATTAAATGATTTATCCAAAGTTTTTTTTAAAATACGTGCCGGGAACAAGCCCTTGATAAAAATGATTTTATGTGATGAAATTATGTGGTATGCTTGAAGGCATGAAATTATGTGTTCTTATAACATGTTGTCACATATGTGAATTTGATGTAATTCTGCACGTTTGGAATGGGTAATGCACATATCTGTAATGGTGTGTAAAGAGGGATGCTGAGTGATACCCCTCACCGAGAAATTCTCGCCCGGAAATTGGAAGGGATGTTGAGTGATACCCCTTACCAATTGATTTCTGCCCATGAAATTGGAAGGGATGCTGAGTGATACCCCTTACCAATTGATTTCTACCCATGAAATTGGAAGGGATGCTGAGTGATACCCCTTACCAATTGATTTCTGCCCATGAACTTGGAAGGGATGTTGAGTGATACCCCTTACCAATTGATTTTTGCCCATGAGCTTGGAAGGGATGCTGAGTGATACCCCTTACCAAGTGATGCTCGCCCAGGTACTTGGTGGCAAAGCTGAGTGATACTGCTTGCCAAGTTCCCTAATAAATGTTTTTCTACTAAGGATAGTGAATATTAGCAGTGTATACGGTTGCTTATGTATTTGTGAATATATGTGTGATTGTATGGTCTGTGAATTGTTTTAAATTGTGTAAAAAGGTTTAGTACGAAACCCTCGTACGATTAAGCGAAACCCTCGTGCAGCGAAGGGTTTTGATTTCGATTTGCTGCAGTAGAAATTTCACTGCAGAGACAATTGTTGATTTTGCTATCTAGCTAGAATAAATCCCAGAGTAAGTGGAAAGGGTTTAAATATTAGTTAGATCAAAAACTGTCTCGTTTTTAACCAGTGCATCATGGTTATCAAATGTCCTGGCTAATATTGCTTGTTCTCTTCTAATATTCACTCACTGAGTATTGTACTCACGTTTTCAAAAATTCATGTTTTCAGATCAAGAGCCTGTTGGACCCTAGATCGAGGAGTCCCTATAGTGCATCTCCTGGGTATGTGTTTGGCATTCGGTAGTAGTCCCCTTTACTGTAATGTCTCCACTGGAAGTCATGGGCTTTTGTATGGTGGTTATGTACATGTAATGTACATTGTCAAAGTTTATATCTGACTGGTATGAATGTAAATGTGTGAGCAATGTAAATTGTTAAATACATGATTGGTATCGTGCATGTATATTAATGTCGATAACGTCATTGTGAATTGGCTGTGTTCACACCCGGGAAAAGGTGTTTGTGTGTATGTGTGATTGGATATGCCATTGTTAAGTGGCATTGTATGCACATTGGGTGCATTACGTGTGGATGCTTCACACAAGCATGTATGGAATAAAGTAAGTGAAAATATGCTCGCTTGGGCTTAGTGAGCTATGCTCATTAGGTCCTTGCGCCGGTCATGGCCTGGGAATTGGGTCGTCACACTTGGTCTTGATAAATGTTGGGGGTGAAAAATTACCTTTTTCCCATCGAGGTGACAAAATTATGATTTTACCCTTATACTCCGAAAACTACCAAAATTACATTTTTTTCACTTTTCAACCTCAAATTACACTCCAATTGATCAATCTTAGTCAAATGCGGTCAAAATATTTTCTAAAAATTTTTGTTTTGTCATATAGAGGTAAAATTACCGTTTTAGCCCTGTGTTCCAAAAATACCAAAATTTAAAAATTTACGCTGCTAAACCTCATATTATACTTCAAATGATTAATCTTGATCAAAATTTTCATCAAATAACCAAATTTAAATTTTGGGTGACAAAATGACCATTTTGCCCTCAATCAGTCAATATTCCCGATTGACTCCAATTCGGCCCTCGAACTCTGAATCGCCATTTTAAGTCATCCTTGGATTGTGAAATTGCTGATTTCACCTTAAAATCCTATTTCAATTAGTTCCAGGTTTAAATCGACTTAGTCGTACCTCTAGTTATAATATCGACTTTTAAATACCATTTCGAGGCCTTCAAGTATACAAACATTTCATCCAGCACATGGATAACATGGCATATATTTTATATAGCCGGGTTTTACATAGTTTAATTTGTGGGGGACAGTCAATAGAAAAACCTTACTCCAACATTTATAACCCAAGTTGAAGGAACCATTCAAACTTCTTTTGAGCTAACAATAAGGGATTATTGTCAATTTTAAGGCCAAACATGCCTTTCAGATTCCAACAATACGTAAATGTTTCTATTCTAGAAAGAAAACCATTTATGGAGGAATTGTTGATGTAGTACATGGCCAAGATTGGTTCCCTCATACATAATTAGGTGGCTTCGATAAGGAACTTTAAGACCCAAGTTAGTTAACTAGCTAGCTCATTAAACAACAAAGCTCAAGGGACCCTATCTTGTGATACTGAGGTAAATCCAATGAGGGAAGCTAAGGAACATGTCAAAGCCATTACTTTGGGAAGTGGTAAGGAAGCTAAAAATGATTCAAAGCAAGTTCAACTAAAAGGCAAGACAATTAAGAGTGAGACACAAACTACAACTTCTAGTAAGTAGTGTTAAGAGAAGAAGACTAAAGCAACTTTACCACTACCACATTTTCCTCAATGCTTCAAGAAACAATAAAAAGAGAGCCAATTTCAAAAATTTATGGAGGTGTTTAAAAAGCTTCACATCAACATTCCCTTTGTTAAGGCTTTAGGGAAAAAGCCTTCATATATGAAATTTTTAAACACTATCTTGTCCAAGAGGAGGCGGTTGGGTTTATTTGAGACTATGGCACTTACTGAGGAATGCAGTGCAATAATATAAGGCAAGCTTCTTCCAAAGCTTAACGACCCTGGTAGCTTTTGATAACTCTAATATATAAAGTTATTTTCACACATTTTAGGGGCTTAAGTAGCTAGATCTTTCGGATTTTGGTATGATTTTAGCATTTTAGGTGTTTTTTTAGTTTAAGTTAGATTACATGTTGAGTACTTAATATAAGGTATTTTAGTTTAATTTCACGTTAGTTTGCTATAATTTACTTTGAAGTTTACTACTTCACCTAATTAAGATTAGATAGACGTGAAAATCACATTGGAAGATGTTGGACTGCTACAATTCTACACAAGGCAGCATGTTGAGTTAAGGTTGTGGCTTTGAGTTGCTTAAGGCTACAATGTTGAGGAAGCGAAGGTTGCACTGAGGAAAGCAAGGCCATAATTCTAGTGGAAAGAAAGGCATCATACAAATTCTCGAGGCTAGAGCATCGTGGTACCAATTAGAGAAAGGTTGTGGTGCTACTATAGCAAATGAGGCAGTGCCGCAACTCCAAAGAACCTAAGGTCACAACACTAAAGAATTTTTCAAAAAAAAAATTGACAAGATTTTGGAAATTAGGTTATTTGAAGCCTATCTAAGGGACCTTTTTAAAAGGTTTTGAGGATGAGGCAACAAACAACTATTTTAGAGAAAGGAGCCAAGAACAAAGCAAGAAAACAAGAAAATTTGAGAGAAAATTGAGATTGCAAAGCTTTAATAACTAGTTTTTTCTCTATTTTTGCATTTCTCTTATTTTCTTTGACATGGATTCATGGCTAAATTTCTATGGAAATTGCATTTATTAGATATTATGAGCTAAACTATTTTTCTAGGATTATGGTGGATTTCAACATGTAGTCTAAATATTAGTTTCTCTTTTATTTATTATGAATGGGTATAGTTTTTCTTATTTAAATATGTTTTTAATGCTTTTAATTGTTTGGTCAACAATTAACTGATTTGTGAATTAAATTGAGACTTGATAGAGAGATTTTAGATTGGACTAAAGTTTGAATAGTGTATGTTCACGTCACTTAGGTGACTTGATTCACGATTTGGGTAGAAGGACACCAATTTCCATACATAGCCAAATTAGGACACTAGGTTAATGAACTTAATTTAATTGATTCCTATAGACATATAGTGAACTAATTAAGTTAAGTATTTGTGCAAGTATCTCGATGAAGACTTGTATATAGCTTTAGATCTTCGGCTAGTAAAACCACCCAAGAAGGTAAATAATTAGAGAAACTAGTATCATATGAAATGTTGATTGAACTCATAATTCTAGGTCTTTAGTTTATTGTCTTTCGCAAGTATATTTAATTTCTCTTAGTTAATTTAGTGTTTATTTTAATTTCGTTTTAATTAATTTTTTGTAAACTTTGGTTACTTAAATAAGATTAATTTGTTATAAAATTTTAATACATAGTAAAAATTTAGGAACAAATCCTTGTGGGAATGATACTCTATTTTTATTGTATTACTTGTTTGTGATAACGTGCACTTGAGTAAAATTTCAACAACAACTTTACTATTCCTTACGCAATTGGTGCATTCTTCTTCGTGAAGGCTTTGATTGATTTAGGGGCAAGTATTAATTTAATGCCTTTGTCTACCTACAACAAATTGGATTGAAAGTAAATGGATGGAAAGTTTGTATGGACTATCGAAAGCTCAATTAGGCCACAAGGAAAGATTACTTTCCTTTACCATTTATTGTTCAAATGTTTGATAGGCTAGATAAAAAGGAGTACTATTATTTCTTGGATGGGGATTCAAGATATAATTAAATTACAATAGTTCTAAAGGATAAAGAAAAGACAACCTTCACTTGTCCTTAAGGTACTTTCCCTTTTAGGAGGATGCCATTTGGACTCTGCAATGCCACATTCTAATGATGCATGATGGCTATTTTTTCAAATATGGTGGAGAAAACAATAGAGGTATTTACGAATGACTTTTTTACTTTTGGAAGTAATTTTGATGAATGTTTGTAGAATCTCAATAGGGTTTTGAAAAGATGTAAAGAGACAAACTTAGTGCTAATTTGGAAAAAGTGCCATTTTATGGTACAAGAAGGCATCGTTCTTGGTCACAAGGTTTCAAGTAAAAGATTGAATGTGGACCAAGCAAAGATAAAGATAATCGAGAAGTTTCCACCTCAAACTTCTGTAAAAGGTATTAAGAGTTTCTTTGGACACATTAGTTTTTATCGGTGATTCGTTAAACAATTTTCTAAAATTGCTAAACCTTTGTGTAGTCTTTTGGAAAAAGATGCCCCATTTAAATTTGATGATGTATGTCATGCTACATTTGTAGAATTGAAAAAAAAAATTGACATTTGCACATGTTATTGTAGTTCTTGATTGGTAACTCCCATTTGAGGTTATGTGTGATGCTAGTGACTATGTTGTAGGGTGCAGTGTTAGAACAGAGAAAAGACAAAGTTTTTTTATCTATATATTATGCTAGCAAAACCTTCACTGAAACTCAAATACACTATACTACTATTGAAAAAGAACTATTAGCTATTGTGTATGCATTTGACAAGTTTCGTTCATACTTGATTGGCACAAAAGTTGTAACCCCCCGTACTATGATATTGTGAAACCTTGACCTCCATAGATGCATAACTAGAGATAGATTGATGAGTGCATCAAATTCATATATTTAATGGGAGATTAAATACCTAATTAATTTAAATTGAACTAGATTTAGGATTTTAATTTAGGCATTTTTACTTACTTTATTAGTTTAGTTTAATTATGTTTAAATGTTTATTTTAGGTTAATAATGTTAGTTTTCCATTATTTATATTTATTTTATGTTTTTATAGGAGTAGGATCAAAAATAATTTCAATTGGTGAAGAAATGTGCATAATGTACTATTGCTTTATTTGCAAATATTTCAGTTTTTCAATCATATCTCCCACTACAGAAGCTCAAATGATATGATTTTTTAACCATTAGAATGTTAAGAGGCAGTGCTACAACATCGATGTTTACTATTTTGTCCAGCTCTGATCAGAAGGTAGTCAAAAGTTTTGTCAAAATGAAAGCACTACACTAAAAGAACAAAAAAAAGGCATCTTTGTAAATTACGTGAAACTTTAGTCAACTTTAGCAATAAATATCTAAATTTCCAGCAGATTCTCCTCACTTCTAGCAGCTTCTTCTTCTTCTTCATGCTTCTAATGCCATTTTCACTTCACCATGAAAATTTAAATTTTTCTTCATTTTCTTTTCCTTTCCTTTATTTTCTTACTCCGTTCTTCTCCTAACTACTTGGGCAGCAAACCTATAGCTTTTAACTCCATATTTCAACACAATCAAACCCTAGGAGAGAGAAAGAAAATCTCTATTCCTTTTCTTTATTTTTCCAATATACTCCACCTCTATCACTGCGAAAGGATTTTAGCTTCAAATCTACGCTTTTAAGGCCAAAAGGTAAATATTTTCAACTTTTCGATTTTGAAATTTATGGGTTTATATATTGTCACGACCCGGTACTCCCCCCGAGCTCGTGACAATCGCCGCGAAGCCTCGTTACACATTCTTCGCCCGGAATATCCATCGAACCCTCGCAAGGCTTTCGTATCAGTATTCTCACTTCCCCTGTGAGCAACAATTGCTAAAATCATGTTTTAAAGGGATATAAACCATTTTTAATTTGAAAACGATCGGAAAGAAATTTCTACTACATAAAGGTATTTTCGTCATATTTCATGAAAATTTTTGAAAACAGATAAAATGTAGTATCTAAATGGAAAACACGTATTTCATAACCAAAAATAAATTTAAATGTCTTAAACCTTCATTTAAAGTAAAATTATAGCATTTAGAATAAAATAAAATATTAAATAAAATATTCTAATTTCTATTAAAACAATTTTTATAGAAGTATCCATAAATAATTTTCATAGCGTAAAAGCAAAATAAAATCTTACATACTGTGATATGGCTAATCAAAATATGCAATTACATTTATAATGACACGTGGGCCCTTGGATGACCAAGAAAGTATAAGTCCATAGACCTTTGCTTTCTAAGGATGCAACTCTGAGATTATTTCTCGACGTAATTGACTATCCATAGTCTATCCTGAGCCTGAATGAGTGGAAAAGAGAGTGGTGAGATTAATAAATCCCAGTGAGTAAACAGACATCATCAAAAATAATCTAAAGTCAAGTAAATGGAGACAAATTCAAATTTGTTCTTTGTATTACATTTCATCTTATCTCAACTCATTTTAATTGAGTAAAATAGAATCATTTTACTCGAATAATTAATATGGCTTATGAAACTCTTAAAATCTTGGCTTCTGCCAAAATCATTCTCGGGGATACCCCGGCGAAGGTATCTAACCGAGATCGCCAAAGCTATTAAGTGTCATATACACATGAACACATTTTCACATTTGAAAACATAGCCATTCCTTGGCGTTGGCTGAGTCTCATTCTCACGTGGTGGTCCGCGTGAGGTGCACTCAAATCTTTACCTCTGGAGATACCCTCCACACGGCTCTCCAATCGAGGTAAGATATATATGATTTTATGTCCCCTCTCATAGGCTGGCCCACAGAACCTTCCACTGTATGGATTATTTTATCTACCACTAGATTCATAAAAATTCCAACTGCATGATATGGCAATTATTGCTAGGTCTGGGTCCCCATCACTTGACTTACTGGACTTATTGGTAACGCCACAGGTACCGCAGAACCTTTTTGCCAAGTTTCGAACCCTAGATCTTTTTAAACTTTCCCCGAAGGGAACACTTTTAACTATTTCAAATCCAGCCTCTCAAGGCTGAGTACACAGTACATATAATTTCAATACAAACCAATTTAGCCAGTCATGCTCACATATTGCTATAAGCCATTTATAACATATTGCTATAGCCAGTTTAAACACAATTTATAACACAACAAATAAATAATCTCCAATTACTCTATTTTCCAAAATCATCATTTAATTTTTAAAAAATTCATAAAATTCATTTTATTTTATAAATTCACGCTTTGCTTATAAAACAAAATAATTCACCCTTCAAAATCATTTTTCCATAAAATCACAAAATCGGATAAAAACCTACTTTAGATAATTAAGATGATAGTAAAGTTACTTACAGTACTAAGAGCTCGAAATCCTCCTATTCACAGTTCTCTGACACACTGTCTTTATCTTGATTAGAGGGCTCACCACCTATCCACAATGCATAGTAAACAATTCACTGATTTGGTGCTAAATCGGTATAAACCAAATCAGGCTCGATATATATGCATGAAATGGGATGTAAACTGCTCGGGTAACCACTTAAATACGGTGTTTAACCTAAGTTCAATTGTGTACCTAAATAAATTAGTATTGGCCTCATTTCATTTTTCACCCGATTAATTGGCCAATATACTCAATCCAACTCCAATTAATTTCATTTTTTCTTCAATATTCCAAATCATCAAACAATAGATAAATATCATGAAATATCACAAAAATCACCATCACATTGTTCCTTGGACATTCGGCCATGGTGGTGCATTCACAATAGAATTTTTCCTATTTAATTTTCTCACCATAATTCATCATTTTCTAACCAATTCACTTGAATTAACATCAATCCACCATCCATACACTACATGGAAGATTCGGCCAATGATGGTTACTAAGGATATTGTGATTTTCTTCACTTGTTGTTCATACTACACATAATTGACCAAGCAAAAACAGTAATCTAGCAAGAAATCTAACTAGATTCAAGCACCAAAAACTCTGCCCTCATGTACGGTCAACCATGACACCCATTTGCAGACTTTGATTTCAGCCATGGTAATGAGAAAATAAAGCATGGGTAATGAGAAAATAAAGCATGGGTAATGTAGATCTCAAGTAAAAATAAAGAAATTTCACCTTATCTTGCTTGATTCCTTGACTTTTCACACTTTCCCTTTGAATTTCTCTTCCTAAGGTTTTGTTCTTCCTTTGTTTTCCTTTTCCCCTTGCTATTCTGAGTGAAAATGGGGAATTATGGGCTGATTTTTCAAGTTATATATTAAAGAAATCATGGCTTGACACATGGCGTGATTTCATTGTTTCATAATTTAAATATTTATCTTTTAACCTTTAATTCTCCACCACATTTTATGTCATATTTATCCACACCAAAATGGAGTAAAATCTATAAATTTGACAAGTGTTGGGGGCTAAAAATTACCATTTTGCCCCCGAGGTGGCAAAATTACCGTTTTGCCTCTATGCTCCAAAAATATCGAGAATTAAAAAATTTCACTGTTAAATCTCATATTATACTCCAAATGATCAATCTCAGTCAAAATTTTCATCAAACATCCAAATCAATTTCTTGGGTGGCAAAATGACCATTTTACCCTTAGATTTCGAAGATTTTAGATTGACTCCAAATCGGTCCTCGAACTCTGAATTACCATTTTAAGCTATCCCTGGAATGTGAAATTCTAAATTTCACCTTAAAATCCCTATTTTAACTAGTTCGAGGCATAAATTGACTTAGTTGTACCTGTAGGTACAATATCGACTTTTATCTATTTTTTTGAGATAATTCAAGTATGCAGGCATGATGTCAGATATTTTAGGGTTGGGCTTGACATATATTATTTCAGATTTTATTTCCTAATTTTCTTCAAATTTCTTTTCTTGGAAATATTAGATTTTTATTAATCTGGTTACCTCCAATGTCAAGGCCAACCCTACCACATACTCGCTATGTCATCCATGTGCTTGACAACATGCTTGCATACTTGGAAAGCCCTGAAAAATCGTCAAAAGTTGATAGTATGCCTAGTGGTACAACCAAGTTGATTTAAGCCTCGAACTAGTTCAAATAGAGATTTTAAGATGGAATTGAGAATTTTAAAACTCCAGAATGATTTAATATGGTGATTCGGAGTTCGAGGATCAATTTGGAGTCAAATTGGAATTTTCACATCGTAAGGGCAAAATGGTCATTTTGCCACCCAGGGTTAAGATTTGAATGTTGGAAGTGGTTTTTGACCAAGATTGATTATTTAGAACGTAATTTGTGTTTAAGAAGTGAAAAATCTTAATTCTGATATTTTTACGAGCATAGGGGCAAAATAGTTATTTTTACCACCCTAGGGGCAAAATTGTAATTTTACACCACCCAACACTTGTCATGCCCATGGATGTCAGCCATTAACAGTTTATGTTATGGATAATTGAAGGATTTTATGTGGTGGTGAAAGAAAGTTTAATTATTAAGTTTTTAAACATGGACCAATAACGTGGTGACAAGTGTCAAGCTTGAATTATTTTATTATTTGCTTTAAAAACCATAAACCCTCCCAACTCATTTCTCTTGGTCGACCGAAGAGGGAAAAAGAGAGAAAAGAAAAAGAAGAAAACCCTAGCTAAGAAATTTAAGAGAAATTCATTGATTTTCAAGGAATCAAGCCATTAAAGGTAAAATTTCCTAATTCTAGCTTGTGATCTACCTTTCCTATGCATTATTTTGCATTTTCCATGATTGAATCACATGATTTCATGATGGAACCCTTGCTGATCAAGCTTTGAGAGAGGATTTAATGATGAATTTAGTTAGAAAACATGTTATTTTAGTATTTTTAGTTGTTTATGATGTGTAGTATGAAACCAAGCAAGAAAAATACATGTTCTTTACCCACCCTTCTTGGCCGAATTTCCCATGTGGAATATTGATGGTGGATTTGATTTTATTTCAAGTGATTTGGTTAGGAATTGATGATTTATGGTGTAAAAATTAGCATGAAAAACCATAGTGTTTGTGCACTCACCATGGTTGAAATTCCCAAGAGAAAATATGGAGATGATCTTGCTAAATTTTATGTTGATTGACTTGTGTTTGATGATTTGGGGTATTGGAAGAGAAATGGAGTTATTTGGAGTTAAATTGGACATATTGGCCAATTAATCGGGTGATAGATCGAATTAGGCCAATATCGATTTATTTAGGTACACAACTGAATTTATATAGAACACCGTGTTTAGACGATAATCCGAATAACCTTATGCATTCATATACAGCCTGAAATAGATTTATAATGGTATGACACAATATATTGAATTATGTGTCGTGTATTGTAGATATGTGGTGAGCCCTCTAACAAGGGTAAAGACATTGGGTCAGAAAACCAAGAATAGGAGTATTCCAAACTCTTGATATTGTGAGCAACTTTATCATCATCTTGATTATCTAAAGTAAATTTTAATTCGTTTTTGTGATTTTATGAAAAATGAGTTTAAATGATAAATGTTTAGGTTTTATAAGCAAAATTTGATTAAGTGAAATGATTTTATAAATTGTCTTGAAATTGAATGATGGCTTTGAAAATGGAGTAATTGGAGACTACTTGTTGTGTTATAAATTATGATTTGAATTGAATGGCTTATGATAATGTGGACATGAGTGGTTGGATTTGATATGGTTAAAGGCGTTCCCTTTTGGGGAAGTTTTTTTTTTCTTAAAAAAAAGGTTTGGGATTCGAAGCTTGGTGAGAAGGTTCTGTAGGAGACCTGTCGCATCGCCCTTAGGCTGGAGGAGTAAGTCAAGTGATGGGGACCCAGACATAACAATACCTTGGAAAGGTAGTTGCCATGTCATGCTGTTGGAATTTTTATTGATTTGGTGGTTATAGGAGCTACTGCAGTAGACGGGTTTCCGTGGACCAGCCTATTTACAGGGGCACGGTAAACCCCGTTATATTCTTACCTCGGTTGGAGAGGCAAGTAGGGTAACTCCTGAGGTAAAACTTTAGAGTTCACTTAACGCTGAACCACCACGTGAGAGTGAGACTCAACCAACACCAAGAATGGCTATGCTTTTAAATGTAAAAAGATGGTTTATGCGTACATAACTTTTTACAGCCTTGACAGACTCGGGTGGATAAATTTTTATGTTACGAAACCTATTGTGAGGGGAAGTTTTCATTGTCTCCATTTACTCAACTTTAGATATTTTAGATGATATTTGTTTACTCACTGGGATTATATAATCTCACCACCCTCATTTCCACCCATTTCAAGCTTAAGATAGTCGGTAGATAGCTCATTTCGTTGAGGGTTACAGTTGGACTTGCATCTTCAAAAACTGTAGGTTCACAGCGTTCATTACTTTTAGTCATTCAATGGCCCACATGTCATTTTAAATTAAATTACCTACTTTGGTTATCTGTGCTACTATATAAATGAATTTATTTTACTTTTACGTTGTAAACATTATTTACGTAGCGTTCGATAAATATTGTTTTATAAGAAAATATAATATTTTATTTAATATTTTTATTATATTCTATTAGCTACAATTCCACTTTAAATGAGTGTTTTAGACATTAAACTTATTTTCGGTTATGAAATGTGCATTCTTCACTCACATACCACGTTTTTAGCTGATTACAAAATTTTTGGAAAAAATGACCAAAATGCCCCTGTGAGACAAAAAATATTTTTTTATTGTTTTGATTTGGAAATAATTTATAATCTTTTAAAATATGATATTTAGTAACTATTACTCACAGGTGAAGTGTGAAAAATGATGTTAAGCCTTGCGAGGTCTCGGTTAGCATTCCGGGTAATGAATGTCTATCGAGACATCACAGCGGTTGTCACGAGCTCGATGAGAGTTCTGAGTCGTGACATCCAAGCTCATCCAAGTAATAAAATTTTAAATTGGAGTTGTTGGTCCAATCAGTTTGTGAATTAGATTAGAAATTTAGGTTAAATGTTAGGTTAGAGTGTAGATTGCCCAACGTAAATTTATTAGAATTATTAAATTCAAGTTATGACTTAATTGAGGTTGTTATGGTTTATTAGAAAATATAGGCTTTAATGGTATTCCAAGACTACCTAGACTAGGACCTTGTTGGTGCTAGTTTTGTCAATGAGTGAACTTGCATTAAAATGTTTTGGAATAAATGATTTTATGCTTGATTGAGCCACTTGAAATATTTTGTTGGGTTTTCTTTAAAAATTGCATGGGAACAAGCCCTTGATGAAACGTTTTTATGTTGTGAAATATGAATGTGATGGATTCATGTGTTTCTACATTATGTTGAGGTGTATGTTATGCATTGGATGGCACCAGTGGGTGACAATTGTAGCCGTACATGTGCGGTGTGGAAGTGCACATGATGGTGATAGTGGTGTGCTATGTGAGTGCACACACTGATGATATATGCCATGTGCAGTGTGGGAGTGCACATGATGGTGATAGTGGTGTGCTGTGTGAATGCACACATTGATGATATATGCCATGTACGATGTGAGAGTGTACATGATGGTGATAGTGATGTGCAATGTGAGTGCACACACTGATGATATATGCCATGTGCGGTGTGATAGTGCACATGATGGTGATAGTGATATGTTGTGTAAGGGCACACACTAATGATATATGCCATGTACGATGTAGGAGTGCATATGATGGTGATAGTGGTGTGCTGTGGGAGTGCACATGATGGTGATAGTGGTGTGCTGTGTGAGTTCACACACTGATGATATATGCCATGTGCGATGTGGAAGTGCACATGATGACATTGCCTTGTGTGGTGCGGAAGTGCACAGGATGATTCTAGCTATATGCAGTGTGAAAGTGCACAAGGGTTGGTGAGATGGGAGTTGTATATTCGGATACACATACATAGAGAGGTTAGGGAAAATATTATGTGTTTGCATTAAGAACTAAATGTTAAAATTTGATAAATACTTTCAAATTGATTTTCATTGCAGCAAAAATGGATTTTCATTGTGACAAGAAATCAAGTTAAATTGCATTGTTTTCAACATAAGTGCGTCATGTTTTCCAAAACTTCTCGTATTGATGCTTGTTCGCTTCCTATGATCACTCACTGAGTTTATACTCACTCTTTAATGTTTTTAGATTCAGAGATAGTTGAGACCTAGATTGAAGTGTCCATTTGTGTTCGCCATTGGGTAGGTACCATGGTATCCAGTAGCAATACCCATGCTCAAAGTCACTCCGCTGATAGTCAAGGTCTTTTGTATGTATAAATAGTTGCTTAAATGTAAACTGTGAGATTTTTGTACAGTTTGTATGTTTGGTTGGATTAACCAGGTTGTTTGGTGTTGACAAATGATCACCCTATTTTTTAGAACTTTACATAATTGTATACTTGGTTCTCACGGCTTAATTTAGAAAGAATTATTATTAGAAATTATGAGTCTTAGATATTAAGAAATAAATGCTTGCTTGGGCTTGGTGGGATATGCCTATTAGGCCCTTGCGTCAATCATGGTCTGAAAATTAAGCTGTGACAAAGTTGGTATTAGAGCTCTAGGTTTAGTTGAGTCCTAGGGATCTTTATGTTTGTTAGTAGAGTTGTCAGAGTTAATGTAAAGTCTTGTTTATGGTTTGTGACTGCAGTCATAGACAGGAGGCTATATGAACTCCTAGTCCTAGGGATCCTTGTGTCTGTCAGTAGAGTTGTCAAAGTTAATGTAAAGTCTTGTTTATGGCTTGTGACTGTAGCACAAGTCATAGACAGGAGGCTATATGAACTCCTATTCCTAGTAACCTACCCTTTTAACTAACGTTACATAAAAGTCGTAAGTAATGCCATTGTCTGGGTTTGAGATACCACCCGAAACACGAGCTAGTGTTGGAGAGATCTTAAAGCAAATGCTCCTAATGAAAGGTTAATGTAATGATATATCTTTCCGACTAAGGATGGAAGAAGGTGGAGCTGGATCGATAGGTTCATAATAACTTATTCATTTGGTGGAATTATAATTTGAGCCCATGATTGTCAATGGAAAGAAAACTAAATGACTATGGATTGCATTTGAGATCGATATAAAGGAGCACAGGTGATAATAGTAAAAAAGGCGTAATTTGACTAGAATGAATAGTGATTGTTGTAATTCACTTGAAGTTATAAATCTAAGCATTGAAAGAGGTGTAAACCAATACTTATATGCACGGAGATAAATGCACTATGTTAATTGAGCTTGCTATGCCCATATATAATTGGTGTTGGGCTTACGAAATATTTTATATGCGAACATATGTTGAATATATGTATAGCAGCTTAGACGGGGCTGGTTTTGATTTCAATTAAGTGATTGTTAGATTCCAAAGTTTGATTTGAATTATTATGGTTTGTAGATATAAGTGCATGAATTAGCTCAATGGTGAAATTCAGTGATTGTTATAATTGATGTGTGGTCATCAAGAAAAAGGCTAGTAAACAAATATACCCTAAGGATGAGCTTGAATTTTGCTATGCTTAGTGTGAAGTCAAAAGATTAAAGGACTAGTTGTGCATTTAGTAGCTTGAAGTTAAATGACTTAGAAATGTTTAATCTAGTTTAAATGCTATATGGAGTTCTATATTTGAGTTCGACATATGAATTGCCTTAAAGATCGATTTAAAAGTCTATGCGGTTCAATATGCAATCCATGATGTAAATGATCAGCCTTGAATTTGATTTCTCCAAAGGTAAGGGATTTAGAAAATGTTGACTTCTGTATAAGCTCTAAGAGGGAGATTGTGAGGCCTCGACTTTTATAGACTTGTAGATAGAATGCTTGCATATTTGAAACACCTTGGAAAAAAAAATTTAAAAGGATCGGTATTGTACCTAGTGGTACAATCAAGTGGATTTAAACCTCGAACTAGTTCTAATAGAGAATCTAAGATGAATTCGAGAATTTAAAAACCCCTAGAATGACTTAAAATGGTGATTCGGGGTTCGAAGTCTGATTTGGAGTCAATCAAGAATATTGACTATGTAGGGGCAAAATGGTCATTTTACCACCCAAGGATAAAATGGGAATTTTTAGAAAAGATTTTGACCACATTTGCTCAAGAATAATCATTTGGAGTATAATATGAGGTTTAGTAGTGAAAAATTTTAATTCTCGATATTTTTGGAGCATAGGGGCAAAACGATAATTTTGTCGCCCCGAGGGCAAATCTGTAATTTTTCATCCCCAACACTTGTCAAATTTGTGGATTTTATTTATGATGGAATGGATAAGTGTGGCATAAAGATGTGGTGGAAAACTTAAGTGAAAAAGTCAAACATTTAAAGTATAAAAAGAAAAATGGACTAATAAGCATGTGACACATGTCAAGCAAGAATATTTTATTATTTTCTATAAAAATCAGCCCATATTTATCCCATTCTTCTTCTCCATATTCAGCCAAGACAAAGGAAAGAAAGGAAAAGCAAGAACAAACCCTAGGTGGAGAAAAATCAAAGGAAAAGTGTGAAAATCCAAGGAATCAAACTAGGTAAGTTGAAATTTCTTTAATTTTCCTTGAGATCTACACTACCCATACATTATTTTCTCATTTTCATGGCTGAATTGCATGTGTTCATAGAGAGTTCATGGCTGGTTGAATGGGTTTAGTGAGAGAAATGATGTTGGAATTGTTTGACTTTGAGTTATGTTAGTGTTTAGAGTTAGTTAATCATGTTGGGAAGCAAAACAACAAAAAAAGAATCCATTTTCCCCATAAATCTTCATTGGCTGAATGTCCCATGATGTGTGTGTGTGGTGAACTGATTTGGTTTCAAGAGAAATGGGTTAGAAAATGATGATTTATGGTGAGAAAATTGAATTGGAAAAATTTTAGTGATAATACACCATTATGGCCGAAATTTCCATGAAGGAATGTGAAGTTGATTAGGCTGAATTTTGGGGTTATTTGGTTTATATTGAGTGATTTGAAGTATTAGAAAAAGAATGGAGTCATTTGGAGCTAAATTGGATGCGTTGGCCATTTAATCGAGTGATAGGCCGAATTAGGTCAACACTGCGTTTAGACAATATACGGACAATTTGCATGTCATATTATGCATTAATAGTCTAAATTAGTTTATTACTATTTAGTACCAATGTGGTGAATTTCTTGATTGTGCAATATGTCTAGGTGGTGAAACCTCTGACAAATACAGGGAAATTGTATCCGAGTGTTTGTAGTTGAGGTACTTGAATTCGACTCTCAAAAATTTGTGAGTGAATTTGCATTTCAAAATGGTTTTGGGGAATATGAAAGTATTTGAATAAAATGCTTGAATGATTTTATTCAACCTTCTTTAAAAAGAACGGGTACCATGGGAACAAGTTTTTAGTGAAATATTATTTTTACTTATGTGAAATTTGATTGTGCTAAATTGTGTACTTTTATGTGATGCTGATATTTACTGTTAAGAAAATTTTGTGAAATTGGTATAACTGCGCACTTGCAGAGTGGGCAATGCACACACCGGTTAAATGACAGTATTGTGTGATAATTACTACCGTGCATATGCAGAGTAGGCAGTGCACATGTCGGTTGAATGACAATGTTATGATAATCATGACAGTGCATGTGCGAAGTGGGAAGTGCAATGCCGGTAATGATGTGTAAGTAGTGAGTGCACCAGGGTGAATGAAATGGCGTGGTGGGTGAAATTGCACGTGATTATATATGTATATATATACATATGTATGAATTCAAGAACTCTCTACCTCATTGTAAATTGACTTGAATTGAGGAAAAAATGGTTTTAATGTTAGCTAGATCAAAAATTGTCTCGTTTCCAACCAGTGCATCATGGTTATCAAATTTCCTAGCTATTATTGCTTGTTCCCTTCTAACGTTCGTTCACTGAGTTTCGTACTCACAGTTTTCAAAATTCATGTTTTCAGATCAGGAGACCGTTGATCCTAGATCGAGGGTCTCGGTAGTTCCTTTCCTGGGTATGTGTCCAGCATTCAGTAGCAACCCTTTTGTTGTAAATTCTCCACTGGAAGTTACGAGTCTTTTGCTTTATAAAAATGTTCATGCAATGTAAATTGCTAAGATACATGTATTGCACAGTACATGTATATTGTTATCGATAATGCCATCGTAATTTGGCTATGTTCAGACCCGATGAAATGTGTGTGATTGCATTTGTTGATAAAAGCATTAAACAAGGTAAATGGATAGGCTTGCTTGGGCTTGGTGAGCTATGCTCATTGAGCCCATGCGCCGGTCATTGCTTGGGAAATTGGGTCATGACAAAGCTTCTGCATTATAAGTTTAAGGAATTTTGATCTTGTAACCGCATAGGCGAAAATGCAATAATTAAGTAAATTACCCAGTTTATAAATATGATTGGCTAAGGATTGATGAGTAAAGTCAAGATCCTAACACTAAGTGGAGTACAATTTGATATTTATGTATTTAAGGGTAAATTGGAGACCACTGTTTAACCAAGTTTCTATTAAATGTTATGGTAAAGGTATATGGTTGCTAGTAGTGAACTATGCCAAAGGGCAATTTTGGCATACCACAAAATGGTGAAATGGATATGTTGAAATTAATGTTTTGATTGCGTACGTGTGATGGAAAGCTAATTTTGCAAATTGTGCTTTTCATGATCAGGAAGTATATGAAAGTTATCAACATGTAGGCATACACGTGAAGTTGTACATTTTATGATTCACATGCATCATGTGGAAGGAGATATTCCATAGAGGAAATTAGTCTAATTGGTGGCTACCTGATTATAAGCTTGGCATGAGATAGAAAATGCCCTAACATATATGTGGAATGCATTGTGACGAGCTAAAGGCCATATATACACTAATAAAGTGATTGAAATGAATGATGGGTGAAATAAGGATATTGTTATAACGAGCATAAAAAGCTTAAAGATAATCAATGCAAATATAGTAAGTTAGTTGGTATGGTCCGAATTAAGAACGAGGACGTCTTGGGAGATCTTAAAGAATGTTCATCAAGATCAATAAGCTAAAAATGATATTGAGTATACATTGAAAAGTTAAGGTTATGAGTGGCTTTGAAGATAAGCCTTTGATTGTTTAAGACCTTAACAGATTTCTATTAAAGGATGTGTTCAAGCGATTTGGAAGTATATGGAAAAAGCACAAGAGAATATACTAGCTTAACTTACTGTAAAAAGTCAAAAATGGGGTGGCCACGAGTAACTTATGAGTAATCGAACAGTGTATGAGTATATGTGTAAAGGGAGCTATGGTTGATAGATAAGGGTGGAACCCTAGAATTACATTATTGTAGTTATGAAATTATGCTTTGGTATAACATGATGCAGTGTAGAACTTCAACAATGGGATTGTGTTCATTACCTTAGGTAGTGAACTATAAGTTGTGGACTTGTATCCACTTGGTGAACACCTTGGTGAGATAGTGCGAGAGATTTCTTATCATGTGGAAACATTAAAGCTTAAGGAGCTAATGACTATGTAGTGATGCTGAGGCTCGTGACTGATATGTCCCATAAGTATAAAGATATGTCTCAAATATAAGAATGCTTGGAAATGATTGTTTGAGGCAAAGAATATTTTTCCATTATGTAAACCAGATGACATTGCGGTCTTGATATACTTATAGAGGCAGGGCATATAATGGTGAAAGGTGCTTCCTTTTCCTCGCATGATTTGTTTTGTTTGGAGTAATTATCAAGGTAGAGTGCCTAATAAAGGTAAAGAAAGATTGAACTGTACTTTAAATGCTTAGGGAATGATGGTGATATGGTCTAGTTAATCGATATTACCTTTGGTGAGGGAATAGAAGTACACAATGGGATTCGTAGAGATCTACTTGGGAAAGAGATGATGATTTGATATTTCAAGTAACCTTATATGAGTAAAGATTTTGGTAATAAGCCATGATTTAGAGCCAGGATACAAGAATATGAATTTGGACTGCATAATATCAAAATGACATAAAAATATAACATATATGTTGGAAGTATGAAAGACAATTAAGAAGTAAAGATGACTTTTAAGAATTGTGGTATTGTATAAATGCAATGATCAAGTAAAGATAAATTTTGAAATATCAACAAAATAGTAAAGCATACATGGATACTGGATGGTAATTTGATGAAAATGATAATTGGTGATTGTGACATGTTTATGACAATGTGATAAAAAGATACGTCGTCGGGTGAAGCTTACACAGATGATTAGAAATGATAAAAAAAAGTCTAAGCATGTAAATTCTATGAAATTATGCATAAGCACAATGATAATCGATATGGGTTACATAAGAAATAATTTATGGTAGGATGTAAATTAAATGGTAACTTAAACATCCGAAAGAGTAATCTAGAGTTGATTATACCCTAATGTTTATGGGTCAAACAAAGTCTATTAGAATGAAGTGGAAAAATAAATTAGAAAGATCGAAATTGAAAAGAGCAAACAGCCAATCACGTGTTATAAGAATATGATAATGGATTTTGGTTGTGGATTGGAATGAATAGAGGGAAATTTGGTCCAAATGTAATTGATACAAGGATTCCTACAGATGGTGATGAATGTTGACATTCAAATGGGTGTACATATGTATAGGTGCTGTGATTAAGGGACTAATTAAAGTGAAGAATTATTTGTAGTGATTTGAGATTTGAAATCGACATGTTTAATGAGTTGTGTAGATGGCACGATGATAAGAGATACCATTAAAAATTGAGCTTTGTGAACAAAAGAGAATTCTGGAGCAATAGTTAAAGAACGGATATTAAGGAATTGGAATCTATATCTTGGCTAAACCATACAAATGGATTAATATAATCAAGATGAAGGATTAATGAAGTGTTATATCATAGTTAAGTTAAACTCTCCACGAATCACTAGTGCCCTGGATGGAGAATAAGCAGTGATGGTATTATAATGTGGGTATTTGGAACGATTGATTAAGAAAGATGAAATTTAATTTGATAATAATGATGCCGTGCCTTGAGACATGAAGAATTAGAACTAATAAAAAGAAATTGATGGTGAATGTAAAGACTACAATTGAAGTTAATGGTTGGCAAGTGAGTTGCCTTTTTGCATAATATAAATTTCATTGGTTTAAGAATGACGTTGAAATGGGAATTTTGGAATGTGCACGTAACGGAAAAGCAAAAAAAAAATTGAATCACCTAGAAGCAAGGTAAATATGAAGTATATGGTGATAATTGAAGGCTTAAACCTCCCCCAATGTTGAAAATATGTGCGGTAATGAAAATGGCATGTTTATAACATCTTGAGTTATGTAGTAGTATATTGGAATAAGATGAATGGATGTCGAGAAACTTGGTACAAAATGAAGTAAAGATACGATGATTAAGCGTACATAAGTAAGCAAGATTATGATCAAAATCGGTATGATGGAGATGGAAATATGTTTAAAATTAATGATGGAGTTCAAGGCATATTTGAGATCATGGTGATAAGAGAAAATGATTATGAAGGGTATCGGGGTTTTGATTTCCAAGATGACAAGAGACCTACGTAATGTGTTCTAGTTGAACCAAAAGTAAATGAGATGGATAGATTAAAATCCCTATGAAGATGGAAATGAAATATGATTATAAAGTGACAATAGTAACCTGACGCCGACGTCGATTTGAGGATGAATTCTATTTAAATGGGAGAGATTGTAACCCCCCGTACTTTGATATTGTGAACCTCGACCTCCATAGACATGTAACTAAAGGTAGACTGATGAGTGCATCAAATTCATATATTTAATAGGAGATTAAATACCTAATTAGTCTAAGTTGGACTAGATTTAGGATCGAATTTAAGTATTCTTATTTATTTTATTATTTTATTTTAATTATGTTTAAATGTTTATTTTAAGTTAATAATGTTATTTTTATATTATTTATATTTATTTTATGTTTTTATAAAAGTAGGATTAAAAATAATTTCAATTGGTGAAGAAAGGTGCAAAATGGATTATTGCTCTATTTGCATATGTTTCGATTTTTCAAGCATATCTCCCACTACATAAGTCCAAATGACATGATTTTTAGATCATTAGAAAGCTAAAAGGCAGAACTACAACTTTGATGCTTTGCCTAGTTCTGATCAGAAGGTGGTTAAAATTTTTATTAAAGTGAAAGTACTGCACCAGAAGAACAAAAAAAGGCATTTTTGTAAATTATATGAAACTTTAGTCAACTTTAGTAATAAATATATAAATTTTCAGCACATTCTCTTCACTTCCAACAGCTTCTTCTTCTTCTTCATCTTTCCAACTCCATTTTCACGTCACCATGAAACTTAAATTTTTCTTCATTTTCTTTTCCTTGTTTTCTTTTCCTTCCCCTTTTTTTCTTACTCTTTCCTTCTCTTAACTACTTGGGCAACAAACCTATAGCTTTTAACTCCATTTTTTAGCACAATCAAACCCTAGGAGAGGGAAAGAAAATCTCTCTTCCTTTTTTTTATTTTCCCAATGTACTCTACCTCTATCGCTGCCTAAGGTTTTTAGCTTCAGATTTGCATTTTTAAGGCCAAAAGGTAATATTTTTAGCGTTTGGATTTTGAAATTTTTGGGTTTATATATATTTTTAGATTTTATTTACTAACTTTCTTCAAATTTCTTTTCTTAGAAATGTTAGGTTTTTATTGATCTGGTTACCTCTAAGCTCATCTAGGTAACGAAATTTTAAATTGGAGTAGTTGGTCCAATGGGTTTGTGAATTAGACTAGAAATTTAGGTTAAATGTTAGGTTAGAGTGTAGATTGCCCAACGTAAATTTATTAGAATTATTAAATTCGAGTTATGACTTAATTGAGGTTGTTGTCGTTTATTGGCAAATATAGGTTTTAATGGTATTTCGAGACTACTTGGATTAGGACATTGTTGGTGCTAGTTTTGTCATTGAGTGAACTTGCATTAAAATGTTTTGGAACAAATGATTATATGCTTAATGTGCCACTTGATATATTTTGTTGGGTTTTCTTTAAAAATTGCATGGGAAAAAGCCCTTGATGAAATGTTTTTATGTTGTGGAATATGAATGTGATGGATTTGTGTGTTTCTTCATTATGTTGAGGTGTGTGTTATACATTAGATGGCACCAGTGGGCGATAATTGTAGCCATGCGTGTGTGCTGTGGAAGTGCAAATGATAGTGATAATGTTGTGCCGTGTGAGTGCACACACTGATGATGTATGCCATGTGCGGTGTGAAAGCGCACATGATGGTGATAGTGGTGTGTTGTGTGAGTGCACACACTGATGATATATGCCATGCTCAATGTAGGAGTGCACATGATGGTGATAGTGGTGTGCTGTATGAGTGCACACATTAATGATATATGTCATGTGCGGTGTGGGAGTGTACATGATGGTGATAGTGGTGTGCTGTGTAAGTGCACGCACTTATGAAATATGCCATGTGCGATGTGGAAGTGCACATGATGGTGATAGTGGTGTATTGTATGAGTGCACACACTGATGATATATGCCATGTGCAATGTAGAAGTGCACATGATGACATTGCCTTGTGCAGTGTGGAAGTGCACAAGATGATTTTAGCTATGTGCGGTGTGGAAGTGCACATGGTCTGGTGAGATGGGAGTTGCATATGTGTATACACATACTAAAGAGGTTAAGGTAAATATTATTTATTTGCATTAAAAACTGAATGTTAAAATTTGATAAATGCTTTCAAATTGATTTTCGTTGCAGCAAAAATGGATTTTCATTGTGACAAGAAATCAAGTTAAAGTGCATTGTTTTCTGTTGGTCCCAAGTGTGAGTGCTAGATAGGGGGTGAATAGCACTAATCCAGCTCTTTTTTCAAGATTAAGAACTAATCTTAAAACAAGGAAACTAAAACAAGGAAGACAATGCACAAAAGATTTATAGTGGTTCGGTCCAAAACCTATGTCAACTACCTTGATTATCCAACCAAGGATTTTCAAACAAATCACTAAAATAGTGGAATTCACAAGCTTCCATCAAGCTTTTTACAATGGCTTTTCAAGGCTTAGCCACAACCTTTACACTAGTTTTTCATGGGCTAAACTAAAACCCCAAGGTGGTTTTTCAAGGCTCAACCACAACCTTTACACTAGTTTTTCACGGGCTAAACTAAAACCCCAATGTGGTTTTCTAAGGCTCAACCACAACCTATCATAATGGTTTTTCTAGGGCTGAACCAAAACCCAACACTCAACTTTTCAAGGCTAAGTTGGAACCTTTACTCTTTCAAGCAACCTAGCTTAAAAACAACAACTTAGAGTGAATCCCTTATTCTAAGAACACAAAGATAAGTAGAAGAGAAAGTACCTATGATCACAAATTGATCTAAGTGGTACATGGTTTAAAGCTAAACATAATAACAAACGATAGACGTTTGCATGCAATGAAGAGTACAAAGAATTTCTAAGTTTGTTGCTCTTTTTGGCTTGAATATAATGAAATCTCTCAATAATCTTCCAAAAGTTAGTTCCTTGGCATTTGAAGATCCTTTTATAATTGGAGAAGCTTGTCTGATGACTGTTGGAACATTTTTGACTGTTAGAAACAGTTTGGGGAAGGTTATAGCCGTTAATCTTTCTTGTAATGGCCTGTTGTATGTTGCAAATAGAGAGCACTTAGTCGACTAAAATATTTCCCTTGGTAGACTAAGTTGGTTCTATCTCAGTCGCAGATTTGGCAGAGAGCGCTTAGTCGACTAACCCATTTTCTTAGTCGACTAAGTCGGTTCTGTTTCTCACTAAGCTTCAGCCTTTTAGTTATCCACTTTGAGCTTTGTCCAACCAATGATCTTCCTTGTTCAACCAGAGAGCTTCCTTTAAGTTGGCCAATCTTTTTCCTTATCCATATTAACTTCTTATGAGCATATTTGAAAGATTGACTCATAGTTTCCTCATAAACATTTGCCCTGCACAATTAGGTAGAAATATTAGATACACAAGGATGGGAATGTTTTATAATCATCAAAAACTAAGGGAGTCAACAATGTTCCCCTTTTTGATGATGACAAAACATTCATTGGTTAACAGCATAGTGTCTTTTTAATTCCTTTTTAGTTTCTGCAGAAAATGAGGATTGCTCTCTTTTTTTGTGTGCATATTTAGTTTATTTATTTCAGCACTTTTTATTCATGTCATATAGAAAATGATCCCATTCATTCAGAATATATATGTGCAGAATTTTTCAAGGTAATTTGCAGTAGATAAATATTGATAGATTTTCATCAGTTTTTCATTTCTGTAATTTTCTGTCAATTAACATGTTGATTCCAGATTTCATTCAAATCATCATTTTTCTAGCAAACTCTCTATGAATCATCATCCATATGTATTCTAAAGCATATTCAACTTGCCACTATCATGTCAGAAATTGTTTATCAACTCATTAACTCAATATCAGCACAATATCAGAAAAGATTGACAGCAACATTATACAATATCAGCCAAAAATTTCCAGCAACACTTCACAATACCATAAACACCATTTTAGAGATCAAAAAGCATAAATATATGTCAACAAGCATATTTCATACATCCATAAAGTCAGCCAAGATTAAAATCCAATGTTTGAATGCCATTTTGGTACAAAATAACCATTAAAACAGTAACCACAAATTTGTTCCAGAAATACCCTTGAGCTAGTTTTTCTTCCTAACTGTTCTAGAAGTTTGGTACCTCTACCCTCATGATTTTTTTATTTTTCTTATTGTTTTCCCTAGACGTCCAGTACCTCTACCCTAACATTTTTTTTTATTTTTCTTATCATTTCCTACTCCCTATTTTTGTCATCATCAGGGAGGGGGTTAAGGCATCAATTTTCATAGGGAGATGGTGTGGATTCAGGGGACATTGTCTGTTCCCACCAAAGATTCAAAGGAACAGGAGAGAGTGGTCTCAAAGGTGGTTGAGTGGATGCTTCAGGAGGTTGCTGAGTAGGTTGAGGAGGTGGCTATGCAGTTTTCTAAAGAGTGGTCTGATCAGAGATTTCTATTGGTGCTTGACGAGAGGTTACAGGAGGTGATTTTGCTTTCTCTGTCAATCTTGAAGGCTTCCTTGTCCCTAAAGGCACTGATTTTCTTACTGTCTTCTTTTGTCTCATGGCAGGTGGTTGAGGTTTAGTTGCAAGAGCTGTTTCTTTTACTTTTCCTTTTTCTTTGTCTTTTCCTTTTGCTGCAGCTTCCTGTATTGCAATCATTGCCTGAGCAGCTTGAGCTACTGTTGCCTCTTTCTCTGCTTGCTCTCCTCTCACCATTTGATAGAAAAGTCTCATGACAGACACTTCATCAGAGTGAAGAAGGGATGCTTCTTGTTCAAGGTCTCATGGAGGGTGATGTTTAGAAGGGCTAAGTGGTGAACCAACCACTTCAGTGCCTTGATCAGATGTTTCCTTTCCTGTTGAGGTGGATTTGAGAGGTTCCTTGAATCCTGGTTCAAGGCCTTGATGTCCAAGACTTGCACTCTTGTAGGCTGAACCTTCTGGTTACAAGGCTGATCCTTCAATACCTTGTTCTTTTGGTGCCATGCTTTGAGTAGCAAAAGAATCAGCAGGTCCATATGGTAATTCAGATTTTTCTTTCAAGCTGACCTCAATCTCATTCATCCTTTCCTCAATTTTCACAAGCCTTGTTTCTTGATCAGTGAACTTGGCATCCATTCTCATCAGTAGATTAAACATGATTTCATTTGAAAACTGAGAGGAACTTGTCTCAAGTTGGGTTTGCACTGAAGTAATCTTGGAGGTTTTGCTGAAAGTGTCCTCATACACTTTGTATCCCATCTTAATCAAACTTCCTAAAAAGATGGGCTGATCTTTACTCTTCACCATGTCCATATCATACTTTTTAGCCCAGATTTCCTTCTTCTTGACAAAGGATGTGATTTCATTGCCATATGGCAAATGAATCTTTTCTAGTTTACATGCTGCCCTCATTTTTTCAATCATGAACCTCCCAAGGTTCAAAACTTCTTTAATGAAAGCATGCTCCATCAGCCAAAGATCTTGAAGGCTGATGTAGCTTAAGCTACCACTCCTACCATGCAGATTGGCTGCCACAAAGTAATGTAGGATTCTAAACTGTGGACTAATGATTAGTCCTGTATTGCTCTTTGAAGAAAATTTCTCTTTCCTTACTATAACAATTTTCCACACAGATGCAGGATCATACTTGTCAGGCATTTCATACTCTCCATATTCATCTTTTATTTCTAACAGATTATTCAAATCTAAAGTTGTAACCAAAAACTCTTTCCCATTTAAAAATACATTCAAATTGTCTTCGAAAAAGTCCTTTGAATCATCAAGTTCTCTCACTTAATGCAATGCTAGCATAGAATTCCTTAACTAAAATAGCACTATATGTCTTGTCCTTGAAGGAAGTATACTCTTTTATCCTTATCTCATTAAAATAGTCTATTAAGCTTGTTTGGAGTTCAAGGGCTTCACTAAAACTCTCCCAATCAATATACTTCCTGCATGTAATGGGAGCATTCTCAATTTCCTAAATCTCTCCTCATGAATTTTGTTTCTAAATTTGAAAGATGAGAAGGATGAAGTACCTTTTGAAGACATTTGCTTGTATTTCTTCTTTGTTTTTTCAGATTTCTTCTTCTTTTCTATCTGTTTCTTTTGTTTAAAATTTTTGTCAGACTTTTTCTTTTCAGAACCTGATGCTCTTTTCAGCTTCTTTTGTGGATGCTCTAACTTAGGACTATCTTCCATTAGTCTTTTCCTTTTCTTCTTCTCCAGTAGCTCTTTAAGTAGGGTTGATTTGGCCATTGATTGTTCTGAGAATGGTTTTTAAATTTAGAATTTCAGGTTGTGAGAGAAAAAAGATTCTCGGTTGATTTCAGAAGAGGGAATGCAGATGAGATTGTTAAAGTTTTGAGAGAATCGGTTATCAGAAGATAAAGGATACAAGTGATTGACAGTTTCTAATTTGGGAACCGTTTGCCTCCTTTTTAATAATTGCCTTAATTTCTTGAAATTTCAAAACTCCCTCTCAAATATTAACTATTTGCTGCCTCAAGTTTTCCTTTTTCCTTTTATTACCCGGTAAGCATAAAATTTTATTATTTTAATCCTTTAACATTCAGCCAGCAGATCTTTGTTTCTAATAAAACAAAATCCTCTTAGTTGACTAAATTTCACACTTTAGTCGACCAAGTGCCTTATGTTTTTCTCTACTTAGTCCAAACTTCTCCCTATAACTCTTCCAAACAACTCATCCCTAGATTTCTCCTAATTTCACAAAATCTATCTTGACTAAGGGGTTTGGTAAATATGTCAGCAAGCTTATGCAAAGTGCGCACAAATTCAATATTGATTTCAGCCTTAGTTACATGATCTCTAATGAAGTGGTGTCTAACCTCAATGTGTTTAGTTCTTGAGTGTTTTCAAATCAGGAGACCATTGGATCCTAGATCAAGGAGTCCTAGTAGTTCGTCTCCTGGGTATGTGTCTAGTATTCAATAGCAACTCTTTTATTGTAATTTATCTGTTGGAAGTCATGAGTCCTTTTGTATTGTGAATATACACAAGTAATGTAAATTACTAAGTTATATGTTTTGAACAGTATATGCATATTTTAATTAATAACGCCATTTCGAGTTAGCTATGTTCACACTAGTGAAATGCATATGGATGTATTGGTGGATGAGACATTAAGCAAAACAAAAGAAATAGGCTTGCTTGGGCTTAGTGAGCTATGCTCATTGGGCCCATGCGTCGGTCATGGCCTAGGAATTAGGGCTGTGACAAAGTTGGTATCAGAGCCCTAGGTTATTTAGGTCCTAGGATGTTCTTGTTCAGTCCAGCAAAAAGTCGGGTCTTTATGTGGGATCTTTGATTATGAATTGTGAACCGCGGCATATCTCATAATCAAGGAACTGCATAAATTCCCTATCTTAGAAACCACCTTATTTCCTTAACTGTGGTTATGAAACGTGTTTAATAATAGGTGTTTGCTCTTTTCTGAGTAAAAATGCTGCCTAAAACATGGGCCACCTTAATACGGATGTGGGAGCAAGATGTCCCCACTAAGATAACTGATAGGCTAAAGGTATCCACCTGCAGGGGGTGAGGTAGACGTGGCAGAGCCACTAAGCCGATGAGGGCAGATACGCCTATGAGTAGGAGAGAGGAGGGACAGCCTTTAGGTGAGGTAGATAGGCCACCAATTGGAGGCATTACTATTGAGGATTTGACGGCAGGTCTGTAGAAAGTTAATTTGGTTGTAGAGATGATGGCAGCTCATATGGATGATATACAAAAAGTAATATAGGGGAGACATGTAGTGCAAGCGTCATCTAGTTCACAAGGCTAGACCAGCCACTAACCTCTAGAGAGTGAAAGAGGTCAGGTACAGGTTTCCCTTACTAACTTTCTAAAGCTTAAGCCTCCATCATTTACTAGGTTGGATGCATCGGAGAAACCCTAGGTTTTCTTGGATAAGATGGACAAGATTTGTAATGCCATGGGGTGTTCTAGTGTTAGATCAGTAGAGCTAGCAGCTTTTCCATTGAAGGATGTAGCACATGAATGGTATGACTCCTTACAAAAGGATAGGCCGACAGATGCTCCACTGTTGACTTGGAATGAATTCAGTACAACTTTCTTAGATCGATTTTTATCACATAGTGTACGAAATGCTAGAGCTAGATAGTTTGCAGCATTGGTACAAACTCCAAACATGACAGTGTCGGAGTATGATATGAAATTCATGCAGTTGTCTCAATATACGCGTTATTTAGTTTCCACATAGGAGATGAAAGTCCAAAGGTTTGTGGATGGACTGGTGGAACCATTGTTTAAGGTTGTGGCTTTTTGAGATTTTAATACTTACTCTACGACAGTGGATTATGCTCAACGAATTGAGATGAGGACCAGTGAGAGTAGGGTCACAAGAGATAGAGTAAAAAGGGCCAAGACATAGGGTTATCAAGGTCATAGAGATTTCGACAGTGAGATTTTGTCCTCTAACTGTCAAAGCCCACAGAGGGGATCAAGGTTACCCCAATAGAGGAGTGATGTGACGAGTGCCAGTGTTGGGTCAAGGCAAAAAACTTTTAGTGGAAGAAGGCAGCAACAAGTTTCAAGGCAGAGTAGTCAAGTTAGTCCTTTCTGTGATAGTTATGGAAGACGACACAGAGGATAATGCTATCTGCCTGTAAAAACTTGTTTTTGTTGTGGCCAGCCTGGATATATTTGGAGGAACTGCCTGATGGCTCAATAACTGCAAGTTTCTACTCGTGGTTTTAGTCAGCCAGCTTTAACTGCTCCTTCAGCAGCTGTCTCAACTGGCTAGGAGGTTAGCAAAACGAGAGATAAAGGTGCTGGTGTTTCCTCTCGAGGTAGACCATCTGGGTTTAGGCGTCAAAGTTTTGTGGAAAAAGGCCATGCGAGGGTATATGCTTTAACTCCCCAAGAGGCTCAGACGTCTAATGCAGTAGTTTCAAGTACTCTTTCCATTTGTAATATGAATGCTAGAGTATTGTTTGACCCTAGATCTACCCACTCTTTTATCTCTCCATGCTTTGCACTTCAATTGGGTAAAGATTGTGTTCGAAGAGAAGAACAACTAATGGTGTCTACTTTTTTAAAAAAGACATTTGTGGCTGAATGGGAATATAAGTCTTGCGTATTTTGACTTAAGGATAAGAACACCTTAGTGAATTTAGTGGTGTTAAACACCTTAAATTTTGAAATGATATTGGGAATGGACTGGTTGTCCCCTTGTCATGCCAGTGTAGATTGTTACCATAAGTTAGTGAGATTTGATTTTTTGGATGAGCCATCATTTAGCTATCCAGGGGATAAAAGCAATGTTCCAACCAATTTGATAACAGTCATGTCTGCCAAAAGGTTATTAAGACTGGGTTGTTAGGTTACTTGACTGTTGTGAGGGGTACCTAAGTAAAGGTCGGAGATATAAGCCAAGTGTCAGTAGTGAACAAGTTTGTGGATGTATTTCTCGAGAAACTACTAGGTTTACCTCTAGAACGAGAGATTGAATTCTGTATAGATTGAACTCCTGATACTAGACCTATATCCATACCCCAGTATAAGATAGCACCGACAAAGCTTAAGGAGCTTAAGGATCAGTTGGAGGATCTACTAAATAAAGGTTTCATTCACCCTAGTGTTTCACCATGGGGAGCACCAGTGCTATTTTTTAAGAAAAAAGATGGGTCACTTAGAGTATGCATTGATTACCAATAACTTAATAAAGTAACAATGAAGAGTAAGTACCCCCTCCTAAGAATATATGACTTGTTTAATCAGCTACAAGAGGCACAATGTTTCTCTAAGATAGATCTACGATTTGGATATCATCAATTGAGGACCCGAAAGGAAGACATATCCAAGACTGCATTTCGAACAAGATATGGACATTATGAGTTCTTGGTAATGTCGTTTGGGCTTACTAATGCCCCTACAGCCTTTATAGATTTGATTAACTGAGTGTTCAAGCCCTATTTGGACAAGTTTGTAGTGGTATTCATTGATGATATCTTGATTTACTCGAGAAGTCGAGAGGAGCACGAGCAGCATCTTAAGATAGTGCTCTAAATTTTAAGAGACCAACGATTGTATGCCAAGTTCTCCAAATGTGAGTTCTGGCTTGAAAGTGTTGCATTGTTGGGACATGTGGTATCTAAGGATGGGGTACAAGTTGATCCGAAGAAAGTCAAGGCAGTGGAAAAGTGGCCAAGGCCAATATTAATTACGGAGATTATAAGCTTTTTAGGGTTAGCAGGCTAGTATCGTTGCTTTGTCAAGGATTTCTCGAGAATAGTCACCTTTTGACCAAGCTAACATGTAAAGACACAAAATTTGAGTGGTCAAATGCTTGTGAGGATAGCTTTGAGAAACTTAAGACATGTCTCACCACAACTTTAGTGCTAAGTCTACCACAAGGCATAATAGGTTATACAGTATTTTGTGATGCATCACTAGTTGGTTTAGAATGTGTGTTAATGCAACACGGGAAGGCGATTGCATATGCATCAAGACAACTTAAAAGGCATGAGCAGAATTACCCTACACATGATTTGGAGATGTCAACAATCGTATTTGCCTTAAAAATATGGAGACATTACTTGTATGGTGAGACTTGCGAGATATATACAGACCATAAAAGTCTAAAATATATATTTTAGCAGATGGATCTTAATTTGCGGCAACGTAGGTGGATGATGGAGTGGTTAAAAGATTATTATTGTAATATTCTTTACCATCCCGGTAAGGCAAATGTAGTGGCTAATGCATTGAGTCAAAAATCGATGGGGAGCTTGGCACATGTCTCTGTAAACAGGAGATTTTTGATTAGAGAGATGTATAGCTTAGGAGACTTGGGTGCATACTTGGAAGTTTTTGAAGCAGATGCATTGCTAGCATATTTTAGAGTGAGACTTGTCCTAATGGACCGAATTAAAAGAGTGCAAAGTAAAGATGAGTTCATAGCTAAGGTCTTAGAGGATCCTCAGGGAAAGAAAGAAAATATGTTTATCAAAGGCACAGATGGAGTGTTGAGGTATGGAACTAGGCTTTATGTGCCAAATAATGATGGATTAAGGAGAGATATTGGAGGAGGCGCATATGGCAGCCTATGTACATCCAAGAGTTACAAAGATGTATCGAGATTTAAATGAGGTGTATTGGTGGGAAGGACTTAAGAAAGATATGGCTGAGTTTGTTTCCAAGTGCCTAGTGTGTCAACAAGTTAAAGTAGAGCACCAAAGGCCTACAGGATTATTACAGCCATTACCAGTGCCCGAATGGAAGTGAGAGCATATTGCAATGGACTTCGTAACGGGTTTGCCACGAACTAGTGGGGGTTATGACTTGGTTTGGGTCATAGTGGATCGGTTAATGAAATCAACTTATTTTCTTTTAGTTAAAAATTCATACGGGGCTGCCTAGTATGCCTAGCTTTTATGTAGATGAGATAATGCGGTTGCACGGCACTCTTGTTTCTATAGTGTTGGACAGAGGGACACAGTTCACTAGTAGATTTTGGGATAAGTTGCAGGAAGCGTTGGGCACGAGGTTGGATTTTAGCATAGCTTTTCACCCCCAGACTGATGGACAGTCTAAACGGACAATACAGAGATTAGAGGATATGTTAAAGGCTTGTGTAATAGACTTTGGAGTCAAAAGGGATAGGTATCTACCCTTAGTGGAATTTGCTTACAATAATAGTTTCCAAACTAACATCCAAATGGCACCATTTGAAGCATTATATGGAAGGAGGTGCAGGTCACCCATTGGATGGCTAGAGGGGGGGAAAGGAAACTTTTGGGGCCTCAATTGGTGTAGGACTCCACCAATACAATAAGCACGATTCGCTAGAGGATGTTTACAGCACAAATAGGCAAAAGTCCTATGTTGATAATCGACAGAGGGACTTGGAGTTTCAAGTGGGAGATCATATATTTTTAAAGGTCTCACCAACCAATGGGGTAATGAGGTTTGGCAAGAAAGGAAAATTAAGTCCTCGATATATAGGACCTTTCGAGATCTTAAAAAAGGTCAGAGCAGTGACATATCGATTGGCATTACCACCAGACCTTTCGAATATTCACCTTGTGTTCCATGTGTCGATGTTGAGGAAGTATAATCTGGATCTTTCACATGTAATACGGTATGAAACCATTCACTTGCAAGACGATTTGATTTATGAGGAATAATCGGTAGCTATCCTTGATAGACAAGTCAAAAAGCTCCGATCAAAGGACATGACCTCAGTAAAAGTGTGGTGGCGGAATCACACTAATGAAGAGGTAACATGAGAAGTTAAGGAGGAGATGTGGACAAAGTATCCACACCTCTTTGATACATACAGGTAAGCTACCTTACGTTGAATTTAAATTCGAGGATTGAATTTCTTTTAGTAGGGGAGAATGTGAGATCTTGTCAAGCTCGTTAAAAGTCGGTATTGTACCAAGTGGTACAACCAAGTTGATTTAAGCCTTGAACTAGTTCAAATAGAAATTCTAAAATGAATTTGAGAATTTTAAAACCTCCAAAATGATCTAAAATGGTGATTCAGGGTTTGAGGACTGATTTGGAGTCAAACTAAAATTTTCATGATCTAGGGGCAAAATGGTCATTTTACAACCCGAGGGTAAAATTTGAATGTGGGATGAAATTTTTGACTAAGATTGATCATATGGAGTATAATTTGAGCTTGAGAAGTGAAAAATTGTAATTCTGGTATTTTTCAGAGCATAGGGGCAAAATCTTCATTTTGCCACCTCGAGGGCAAAATTGTAATTTTGCATCACCCAACACTTGTCTAGCACATGAATTACACCCATTATTATTATGGATGAGTGAGAAATTATGTGTGGTGGAGATAAAATGCTTAATTATTAAGTTTTGAAAGGTGGACCAATAAAATGGTGACACTTGGCACCTTTATAACCATTTAATATTTTCCTTTAAAATCAGCCCATAAACTCCATTATTTCACTTCATTTGGCCGGCCATAGCAAGGGAGGTAAGGAAAAAGAAGAACAAAAACCCTAGCCACCAGAATTCAAGAGAAAAGTGTGGAAAATTCAAGGAAACAAGTGAAAAAGGTAAGATTTTTCAATTAAAGCGTGAGATCTACCATTCCTATGCATTATTTTCCATTTTAAATAGTTGAGAATCAAGGTTTCATGATGGGTCTCTTGCTGGTCAAACACTTAGAGAGAGGTTTTGATGCTTGAATTAGTTAGATTTCAACATATGCTAGTGTTTTTCGTTAGTTAGTGATGTGTAGCATGAAAAACAACCAAGAAAAGTTCATTTTCTCCCATTACCCATCATAGGCTGAATTCTCTCTGTGGGATATTGACGTTGAATTTGATTTTATTTTAAGTGAATTGGTTGAAAATTAATGATTTATGGTGTGAGAGTCAAGTATGAAAAATTTCATAGTTGATGCACCACCATGGTCGAATTTTTTCGAAAGACAATGTGAGGCTGAAATTACAATATTTCATGTTATTTGATTAGTATTTGATGAATTAAAGAATTAAATGAGAAATGGAAATTATTTGGAATTAATTGGATGTGTTGGTCGATTTATCGGGTGATAAATCAAATTAAGCCAATATAGTGTTATTTAGGTATACAATTGAAATTATATTGAATTATGTGTCGTGTACTGTGAATAAGTGGTGAACCCTCCAACAAGGGCAAAGGCATTGTGCCAGAGGGTCGAGAATAGGAGCATTTCGAACTCCTAATACTGTGAGTGAATTTGCATCTCAAAATTGTTTTGGGAATGTGAACATATTTGACAAAACGTTTGAATGATTTTATTCAACTTTTTTTAAAAAAGGATGGGTACTATGGGAACAAGCTTTTTGGTGAAATATTTTTGTGATGTAGAACATGATTGTGATAAATCTATGTACCTCTATATGATGTTGATATGTATTGTTAATAAATTTCTGCGAAGTTGATGTAACCGTGCATGTGCGAAATGGGCAATGCACATGTCGGTTGAATGACGATGTTGTGATAATTTTGACCATGCATGTGCGAAGTGGGCAGTGCACATGTCTGTTGAATGACGATGTTGTGATAATTATGACCGTGCATGTGCGGAGTGGGTAGTGCAATGCGAGTAATGATGTGCGAGTTGTGAGTGCACCAAAGTGAATGAAAATGGTGTGGTGGATGAAATTGCACATGATTATATGTTTATATATATATATATGTGTGTGTGTGTGTGTGTGTGTGTGTGTGTATGAATTCAAGAACTCTCTACCTCATTGCAAATTGACTTGAATTGAGGAAAAAAGGGTTTTACTGTGAACTAGATCAAAAATTGTCTTGTTTCCAATCAGTGGATCATGGTTATCAAATTTCCTGGCTATTATTGCTTGTTCCCTTCTAATGTTTGCTCACTGAGTTTCGTACTCACAGTTTTTAAAAAATTCATGTTTTCAGATCAGGAGACCATTGAATCCTAGATCGAGGATTCTTGGTAATTTGTCTCTTGGGTATGTGTCTGGCATTCAATAGCAACCATTTTATTGTAATTTCTCTACTAGAAGTCACGGGTCCTTTTGTATTGTGAATATACATAAGTAATGTAAATTACTAAGTTAATGTTTTGAACAGTATATGCATATTTTAATCAATAATGCCATTTCGAGTTGGCTATGTTCACACTAGTGAAATGCATATGGATGCATTGGTGGATGAGACGTTGAGCAAAATAAAAGAAATAGACTTGCTTGTGCTTGGTGAGCTACACTCATTGGGCTCATGCGCCAATCATGGCCCGGGAATTGGGGCTGTGACAATTGTCCCTCAGCTATAACTGATTTTTGTAGAGCCATTTGGATTCTCTCTAAGGCTGTTAGACCTTGTATGCAGAAAGCTAGCTTTGATACCGATTGTTGGTCCCAAATGTGAGTGCCAGAGGGAGGGTGAATAGCACTAATCCGGCTCTTTTGTCAAGATTAAGAACTAATCTTAAAACAAGGAAACTAAAACAAGGAAGACAATGCACAAAGGATTTATAATAGTTCGGTCTAAAACCTACATCCACTACTTTGATTATCCAAACAAGGATTTTCAAACAAATCACTAAAACAGTGGAATTCACAAGCTTCCACCAAGCATTTTACAATGGCTTTTCAAAGGCTTAGCCACAACCTTTACACTAGTTTTTCACGGGCTAAACTAAAACCCCAAGGTGGTTTTTTAAGGTTCAACCACAACCTTTACACTAGTTTTTCAAAGGCTAAACTAAAACCCCAATGTGGTTTTCCAAGGCTCAACCACAACCTATCACAATGGTTTTTCAAGGGCTCAACCAAAACCCAACACTCAACTTTTCAAGGCTAAGTTGGAACCTTTACTCTTTCAAGCAACCTAGCTTGAAAACAACAACTTAGAGTGAATCCCTCACTTTAAGAACACAAATATGAGTAGAAAAGAAAATACTTATGATCACAAATTGATCTAAGTGGTACATGATTTAGAGCTAAACACAATAACAAAAGATAGACGTTTGAGTACAATGAAGAGTATAAAGAATTTCTAAGTTTGTTGCTCTTTTTGGGCTTGAATATAATGAAATCTCTCAATAATCTTCCAAAAGTAGCTCCTTGTCATTTAAAGATCCTTTTATAGTTGGAGAAGCTTGTCTGATAACTATTGGAACATTTTTGACCGTTAGAAATAGTTAGGGGAAGGTCTAGCTGTTAATCTATCTTGTAATGGCCTGGTGTATGTTGCAAACAGAGAGCACTTAGTCGACTAAAATTTTTCCCTTGGTCAACCAAGTTGGTTCTGTCTCAGTCACAGATTTGGCAAAGAGCACTTAGTCAACTAACCCATTTTCTTGGTCGACTAAGTTGGTTCTGTTTCTCACTAAGTTTTAACCTTTCACTTCTCCACTTTGAGCTTTGTCCAAACAATGATCTTCCTTGTTCAACTAGAGAGCTTCCTTTAAGTTGGTCAATTTTTTTCCTTATCTATATCAACTTCTTATTAGCATATTTGAAAAATTGACTCATAGTTTCCTCATAAACATTTGCCCTGCACACTTAGGTAGAAATATTAGACACATAAGGATGGGAATGTTTTCTAATCATCAAAAACTAATGGAGTCAACATTTTCAACATAAATGCATTGTGTTTTTCAAAACTTCCTGTATTGATATTTGTTCCTTTCCTATGTTCACTCGCTGAGTTTATACTCACTTTTTTCAGCTTCATGTTTACAGATTCAAAGATAGTTGGGACCTAGATTGAAGTGTCTATTTGTGTTCGCCATTTAGTAGGTAACATGCCATCCAATAGTAGTACCCACGCCCAAAGTCACTCCACTAATAGTCAAGGTGTTCTGCATGTGTAAATAGTTGCTTAAATGTAAACTGTGAAATTTTTGTACACTTTGTACGTTTAGTTAGATCAACCCGGTTGTGTGGGGTTGACAAATGATCACCTTATTTTTGAGAACTTTACATAATTGTATACTTAGTTCTCACTGCTTAATTTAGAAAGAATTATTATTAGAAATTACGAGTCTTAGATATTAAGAAAGAGAGGTTTGCTTAGGCTTGGTGGGCTATGCCTATTCAGCCTTACGTCAATCATGGCTTGGAAATTGGGCTGTGACAAAAGTTATCGTTTATACTAACCACTTTACGATTAAGTATTTGATTGCTAAGAAAAATGCCAAACCCAGGTTGATAAGGTGGATTTCGTTAGTACAAGAATTTGATTTGGAAATTAGACACAGAAAGGCTTGAACAATCAAGTAGCAAACCATTTTTCGAGGTTAGAGAATGACAACCAAGAAAATGGAAAGGCTTGAACTTCAAATGGACCATCATGTGGCACGTATGTAATCAATTGAGTATATGATACAAGTTTATGTTGTGCATGTTGGCATGGACATAGTTGTTTTTCCTATTTTGCCAAATGATCCCATAATGGAAGACTAGAATGAAGATGATGAAAATGATGATTAGTAAAGGTTAATAGCAAGTTAGGGGAGTAATCCTTTTCCTTACTCTTAATAACATTGGAGACAATGTTATTTTCATATTTGGGGGTGAATTTTCAAGTTTTTAGATTTATTTTCTTTATGGTTTTAGTTTTTAAGTTAGTTAAGTTATTTATCATCCATTGTGTTTCATGTTTTAAGAACATGAGATAGATTTAATTGCGTCAATTTCTTTTAATTTACGCATCTAATGATGAGAACCTAGTTATATTCTTATCTTGATTCTTTGAAACAGGTGAATATTGTTTGACTATTATGCAAAGTCTTATGTTAAGCTTCATGGTTAATATGTGATTTCTACAACTTGAGCACCATGTCTTTTACTTAGATTCATTATACATATCTAGAGAAGGTTTAGGTGAAAGTGAAATTTTGAATTATGTCTAGAATTTTAGAATTTATTTAATTTTCTCTTGGCGAAATCCTAGACTATACGTAGTTATGGAGATTATTTTGGCTATCTTTGGACCATTTGAAATTTTTGAACCAACCTTGTTATATATTTATCCTTTGAATTCCCTTTTAAGCCTAATATAACCCTTTCTTTGTTTAAACACTTAATTAGTAACCTCGACCCTTACATAAAATTTTTTAATTTTTACATCCCTCATTCATAAGTGCATAAGTCAATTTAAGAAGGGTAATGAGCTAGATAGTGAAAAAAGGTAGTAAAGATGAAAAGTGATAAAAGATCAAAGTTATGATTGCATTAATTTTACTACCTAATTAAAAAATAAGTTCAAGGGTGTAATATTGAGAAAAAATAAAAGAAAAAGGGGATAAAAAGAATAAAGTGATGAATAAAATAAAAAATTTTATAAGAAAGGGATGAAATTGGTGAAAAAGAATAAAGCTCTTTATAGGTCTTAAAATGTCTATGTGCTTAAGGTGATTTAAGCTATTTAATATCCCATATCCTACCTTCACCCAAGTCATACATTACAAGCTTGATAAAGTCTTGTTGATCCTTGACTTAGAATTAATCTACATTAGTGGAGAGAGAGATGAAAAGCAAACTTATGGAATTTCAATACTAATTTGAATTTTGCATGTGTATAAACTTATTCGGATTGTATAATGTTCTAGGTGAAAAAATTGAACACACGCACACAGAAATCCACTTGACTATGAGCTTGCATTTGAATTATACATGAATTTGAATAATATTTATGTGTTGCTTAGAGTTGAGATTATGGATTAACTTATGAGGATATTTAAGGTGATTGTTGGGTTGGTGCAATTTATTTCTAGTTAAGTTGTTTTCCTTATTTATGTTATTGTATTTTAGTTTATGTTTTGCTCAAGGACTAGCAAAATCTTAAGTTTAAGGGTGTGATAACTTTAGTATATAAAGTTATTTTGACGCATTTTAGGGACTTAAGTAACTAGATCTTTGAGATTTTAGGTTTAGATTTTAGTATTTTAGGTGTTTTTCTTAGTTAAGTTTGATTACATGTTGATTAGTTTAATTAAAGTTATTTTTAGTTAATTTTATATTATCTTGTTTAAAATCACTTTAAGTATAGTTATTGTTGATTTGTCTTTTTATTCTTGTAGGAAATTCGAATAGTTATTTTTATTGTTGATGGCTTCATTCATACATATTATGGTGTTTCGAGTATAACTTGAGCTACAGTAGTTCCTTGACGTGATTCTTGAGCCAATGGAAAGTTGGAAAGCTACAACTTTCATGTTTACCATTTTCCCAATTTGGAACAGATCGCGGCGAATATCCTATTGGAAGAGACTAGGCTATTGTAGTTCTAAAAAAGGTAGGACAAAGGAATGAGGGTCGAAGCCTTGAGTTACTCAAGGCTGTGGCATCGAAGTGCATCAAGATAGCATACTTCATCTAGTGAGTAAGATGCCATGACGCTGAGGACAGTAACGTTGCGACACCACAAGGAAGATAGGCAACATAGTAGAGCTCGAGAGTAAAGCATTGTGGCATAAAGGAAGTAAAGCGGCAGCGTTGGAAGAAAAAAATGAACCATACTTCATCTTGAGGCTAAAGCACCGTGGCGCTAAGGAGACCAAGGTCATGGCTCCAGAAAGACTTCCAAAAATAAACTTTTGATAGGAATTTGGAAATTAGGGATTTTGGAGTGTATTTAAAGGACCTTTTTTAGAAGTTTTAAAAGGAGGACAACAAGCAACTATTTTAAAAAGAAAAAATAGTAAAAACAAAGCAAAAAGGTAAGAAAATTTGAGGGAGGATTGAGATCAAAAGCTTCAAACTATTAGTTTCCCTCTTTACTTTTTTGTTTCACTTATTTTCTTTGACTTGGATTAATGGTTACTTCTATTTGGATAATGTTTATATTAGATATTATGAGCTAAACTAATTTTTAGGATTGTGGTGGATTTCTACTTGTTTGAATATTTGTTTCTATTTTATTTACTATGAATGGGTATGGTTTTGTTTGTTCAAATTTGTTTATAATGCTTTTGATTGTCTAGCCAATAATTGAATGATTTGTAAATGATACTCGACAAAGTGATTTTAGATTAGACTAAGGTTTGAATAATGTATGTTCACATCACTTAGGTGATCTGATTCGCAATTAGGATAGACATATGCCTAAATTCCATACATAGCCAAATTAGAACATTAGCTTAATAAACCTTATTTAATTGATTAGTATAGACATATAGCAACCCAATTAAATTAGGTATTTATGCAAGCACCTCGATGGGGACTTGTACACAAGTTTTGATTTTAGGTTAGCAAAACTACCCATGAATGTAAATATTGAGAAGAACAAATGTTAGATGAAGTGCTAAATGAACCCATAATCTTAAGTTTTAAACTAATGCCTTTCTATAGTGAATTTTTAGTTTTTGTTAATTAGTTTAGTTGTTGATTAAATTTAGTTTTAATTAATTATCTACATAATCGACTTACTTAAATAAGATTGATCTGTCGTAATTTTTGTACTTAGTAAACAATTTGGAACAAATCCTTATGGGATACGATTCTAGACTTATTGTTTATATTACTTGTTTGATACGTATACTTACATGTACTAAATCAACAATAGTTAGATGCAATGCCTGAGGATAATGATGCCCATTATTTGTAACCAGTCCAATTACTTAAAAACTATGTGCTACAAGGAAATAGATTGGATGTTGATGCCACGGGTGATTTTGCCCTTAAAATCTCATTGGAATCGGCAGTCAGATGGTAATAGTTGCAATATGTTTACTATTGCTTATATTCAAGATCTTATGAAATCGAATAAGATCAAAGTGACACAGGACATGATTGCAAGGCTACAGAAGAAATACGCTGAACCGATTGATTTGTCGTCATGAAAAACAATTTGTAGCTACATTTGAAATTTTTTCAATTGAATATACTTAAATTTCATACTTTAATTCAATATATTAGCTCTATAGCTTTCATGATCCCATGTTTTGAAATAAGAACGAAAATGATCAAAATGTTGCATGTAAGAAATTCTAGGCATGGTGTGTAGCAACCAAAGATTTTTTAAGGTTGGATTGTAGTAGCTTCGAATGTTAGGCATGGCATGTAACAATTAAGTTATTTTTAGGTATGGCTTGTATCAACCAATAATTTTTAGGCATGACGTGTAATAATTAAGTGTTTGCTGGGCATGGCATGTAGTAACTAATAATTTTTATAGTTGGCATGTAGCGAACAATTACCTTTGAGCATTGCATGTAGCAATTAATGATTTTTAGACGAGGTGTGTAACAATATTTAACTTGTTTTGATAGGGTTTTAAACACAAACACTAAGACGAGTCATTTTCAACACAACTTGCGAACTAAAATGTCCAATTCTCTTAACTCTCTTCATTCTCTATGTTTTTTGTGACGATTTGGCTTCAATTAAAGTATTTGTAATGCATTTTCATCAATCAAACTAACTTAATTCCTTATCCAAAATAGTTGTTTTGGTAAAATTTGAAGGAAATCCCTTGTGAAACCCTACATTTCGAAATTTCAAATTCTTGGGTTTTTTTGTGTTTAGTCCCTGAATGGATCTGATTAAAAGCTATATCTAACATCTTGCATCATTTATACCATTTTATTTCATCTAAAACACCCAACAATCTAAATCCCTACATGGCCACTAGTCCTAACAAGGGTGGAGCTAGAGCATTTTTAAAAAAGGGTACGCAAAATAAGATACTAAACAGAACTTTATATATAATTCAATTCTCGCTCATCTAAAAGATTAAATAAAATTCACAATACATTGGACATACGAAAAAATACATATTAATAGTAATGATGGTATCATGTACATATATATATATGACTGAATGGAACTATGAAAAGAGTCTCTGTCACTATTTGCATGTAAGAGTGAAAGAGAAAATAATTTTTCAAACTCAAATAAATTGTCTCTTTACTTTGTGCGTTCTACACGAAATGAGTAGCTTTTTGAGGAAACTCTCATCTTATTTTCTATTAGCTTCTTAAATTGTTGATTAATATATTGGGTTATTGGGTTGAACTATTGAAATATAGTATGTTATAATAAGCTATTAGGTTGGACTGTTAAGATATAATATGTTATAATATGTTTAGATTTATACTAAAACTTAATGGATTTGGGTTAGTAGACTCACTTTTATTTTTTTTTTTTAAATTTGATAGGCTTAACAAATTAAGTTAGAATTTATTTGTTGGGTTTAATTAGCAATATGCTGACTATAATGGTTCTAATTTCATTAAACAATTTGAGGAATAAAACTAATTATTAAATAAAAAAATTATTTTGAGGGTCATTAAAAATAAATATAATAAATAAAATTTTATTGAAAGAAGTACAATCATTTCATTCTGTCAATTTGTATGTATATTCGTGTTACTTAAAGTTAGAAAATACATGCCAAAACGCATTGGTTATTCTGAATAAAAAATGATACATTAATGAAATTCTAAGCAATAGTGCAACACCACAACTTATATTTGAAGATTACATAATAATTTATTAATTTTTAAATATTAAAATCATAGAAAATAGAATTCACATAACAGAAAAAGAATATGACAAGTAGAAGATAGAATCCACATATGACATAATAAAAAAGAAAAAAAAGAATATGGTTGATGGTTTGTAGAAATTTGTAGATAAAAATCTATAGATATTTAGAACATATGAGTAAATAGAATAGAAATGAAAAAAATAATATAAATTGAAAGAAAAAAATAAAAAGAAACTTTAAAACTGAGTCAGCCATATGGAATTATTTTGTTATTCTTTATTTGTAGTAATTATTAAATAAAAAATTATTTTATGGGGTCATTAAGAGAATTTAAAAAAAATTTAAAAATTTTATACTGTATGGAAAAAATTTAAATTTTTTTTAAGGGTTGATGGCTCTTAAAGAAGCTCCATCCTTGAGCCCTAAATGCATGAAAACCATCGATCCTTGTCTTAAAGGTAATAATAGCATGGATAGTAGTATTGACAAATTCAGTGCTTTACCTAATGCAATTCTATATCACATTTTGTCCTTGCTTCCCATGAAAGATGCAGTCTGCACCTCCGTTTTATCAAATGGGTGGAGGTTTCTTACAATGATGATTTATAGTGAGTTCACTAACTATTTCTTGTTGATGCTACATTTTTTTCAATTATAACTACTTCAAATGGCCCATCATTGTAGTATCAAAAGTGACCTTCCAAAGATGCTTGTAAATTCTTACATGATGGATTTATGGTTTTCAATAGTATAATTTATTGAATTTATAGTTTTATTGCACTTTATAATCTTACATTCCCTTTTATTATTATTATTATTATTATTTTAGGCTCTAACTTTGTGCAAGAACCCTTTGCTTGTGTTTCCCAACATAGTCTATTTATCGATTAGAAGGCAATGTTTGCATCCGCGTCTTGGACTGACTGAGTTGCTTGAAAGTTCAATTAACTTGGTGACTCTTGGCCTTCATACTGTATGAATTAAAGTATATCTAACAATTACTCTATACATTTGTAAAGTTGCAAGCTCTTATGGTATCCTTTTCTTTTGGGTTCAGGGATATATTAGAGATCTATTCTGGCATGAATATGAAAATGTACCTCCATGTCTCTTGTCAACCTTTAAGGTGATAAAATAATTTCATTTAGTGGTGAGATGAAAATGGTGGAGTATTTCCTAAAGAATGCAAAAGTCTTGAAAAAGTTCATAATACAAATTTCTCAGTATATTGGAAAATATATTGAGATTACTAGGAATCTGTTAATGATGCCAAGGGAATCAAAGAAATGACAAGTGGAATTCATTACCAAATTCATGGGATGAATTAATGTAGTTAATTATTTATTTTAATCTTTTTTCTATTTTTTTTATGAATATGAGACATGAAGATGAATCATTGGACATATGACCATTTTTCTTCATTGTACCGGTTATTGTGTATTTATGTGGTTGAATTTCTCTTAATTAAAGTCATGAATCTAGACAGAAAACATTTAATTAAATGACATGTAATAACAATGTATGTTTATGCATGGCATGTAAATAGGTGGGCATGTAAGAAATTGCATGGCATGTATCAAATGCCTATTGAGTCGTGGCATGTAACAACAGATGCATAGTAGATTGTGTTTAACAACACATTGGTATGTAGCAATAATTGTCTATTAAACATGGCTGGCCATATTAGGCCATCATATTTACCAATAGATTTAAGCATGACATGTAATTTAGTCATTAGGCATGGCATGCAACATCATATTTATACATAGCCTGTAACAATATTTAACTTACTAGACATCATGTGTAACAACATAAGTTGCCTAATAAATGGTGTGTAACAACATTTAACTTGCCACGCATGGCGTTTAGCAACATTAATTTTTGTAAATGGCATACAACAAAAAGAAAATGATCAACACTAGCATGCAATTGTGAAAAAGGTAAAGCAAGTTGATCCAAGATGAGATGTTGCTTGAAAACATCAAGTTTAACAGAGAAAACACCATTTCTGGATGATTTATTTATGCACAAACACTATAGAATGATGTTAGCATTACATGTTGCACACAGATTTGTGAGACCTATGGATGAGTAAGCATAAGTAGAAAGATCTTTACATGGACTTGGACCAAGAGCTTGGACAATTTCTTACATTTTATGCCATAAGCTAGTTTTCCCACTTCTCGACTTGGCTTTCACTCATACCATCTCTGCCAAATTAACAAACACAAGATTAACAATGCTGCTAAAAACATTCAAGAAGTTGGATGATTAAAAACAACCCTTAAACCATGTATAAAATAATTTGAAATAAAGATTATTCTTTGGTACATAGTTACCTTAGGCCATTTTGAAGCGACAACCTTTTCGTCAAAGATAACTAAGTATTAAGGAATAATCTTTGCACAACCTCATCAAGAGGAAATAATCTAGGATCTCTATAAAATTAGGTCATTACAGACCACATTTGGCCATCATCAAATGTTCAAATGTCTTGGAATTACTTTCTTGAAGCACTTAGACCTTACCATGAGAAAATCATGCAAGCTTAACCAAAAAGAATATAAAGAAAGTATCCCTGACCCTCATTAATGGTCAGAAGGGAATCAACATCTAAAGAAAATAAACTAACTTTACAATCACGTGCTTGTTGGTCCCAAATATAGGTGCTAGAGGGGGGTAAATAGCACTATCTCGGCTCTTTTTGGAAGGATTGAGACTTGGTCTTAAACTAAGGAAGATAAGGCAATGAAAACAATTGACAAGGTATTTATAGTGGTTCGGTCCAAGACCTACATCCACTACCTTGATTATCCAACCAAGGATTTTCAAATCAAACACTAGACGGTGGAATTCACAAGCTTCCACCAAGCTTTTACAATGGCTTTTCTAAGGCGTAGCCACAACCTTTACACTAGTTTTTTCACGAGATCAACTAAAACTCAATGTGGCTTTCCAAGGCTTAACCACAACCTATCACTAGTTTTTCTCGAGCTAAACTAAAACCCAATGTGATTTTCCAAGGCTCAACCACAACCTTTAACTCTAGTTTTTCACGGGCTAAACTAGAACCCAACCCCAACTTTTCAAGGTTAAGTTAGGACCTACAAGCATCCAAGCAAACCTTGCTTGATGCAAACACTTAGAGTGAAACACTCACTCTAAGAATACAAAGATAGAAAAAGAAAGTACCTAGTGATCACACGGTTGATCTATATGGTACAAGTTGAAGTGATGAACATAGATACAAAGAATAGGCGTTGAGGTTCAATGAAGAGTACAAAGGATTTTCAAGTTTTGCTACTCTTCTTGGCTTGAATGTGATGGTGTCTTTTAGTGTGAAGCCAAAGTTGTCAAGAAGCTAGTTCTTTGGCATTTGAAGATCCTTTTATAGTTGGAGAAGCTGGTCTGGTGGCTGTTGGGACGTTTATGACCGTTAGAAACAGTTTAGGGAAGATTCTAGCCGTTTTCTTGTCTTGTAGTGGCTTGGCGGATGTAGCAGACAGAGAGCACTTAGTCAACTAAAAGTTTTCCCTTGGTTGACTAAGTTTGTTCTGTTTCTAATGCAGATTCCAGTGATCACTTAGTCGACTAACCTCATTATCTTGGTCGACTAACTTGATTCTGTTTCTCCTCAAGCTTTACCCTTTCACTTATCCACTTTGACCTTTGTTCAGCAACTGATCTTTCTTAACATATCAGGGGACTCCATCAATACTGATCTTCCTTGTTCTTTATCCAAATCACATCTTTGGGTGTTCAATAGGAAGATTGAAACATTATTTCTTTGTAGTCATTTCCCCTACACACTTAGTTAGAAATGTTAGACACAAAAGACATGGGAATATTTTGTTATCATCAAAACTAATGGAGTCAACAATCTCCCCTTTTTTGATGATGACAAAACATCCCTTGATTGACAGCATAGTGTCTATTCAACTCCTTTTTCAGCTTCTGCAGAGAATGAGGATTGGTCCCTCTAAGTTCATGCTCCCCCTAAATGTGTGCATATCTTTCATTTTTCTAGCAAGTTTTTATCTTGGTTATATTCTTAATGACTTTGTACGTACTTGCTTTTATCAGAAGCTATTCACATATGCAGATTTTTAGAGCAAATGACATGTTGACAAATTTCATCAGATTTTTTACTTTTACAGATATCTGTCAATTGCTTGTAATTTCCAAATTTCATTCACACCATCATTTTCCAGCTTAGCTCTTATGAATCATCATTTATATGTACTCAAGCACATGTTTTACTTTGCATTATTGTCTCATAAATGATTTAACAATATAATAACTCAATAACAGCACAATATCAAAAAATTATAGTAGTTTTGTACAGTGTCATCAGATAAATTTCCAGCCATGCTTTAAAATCCCATAGATATCATTTTCACAGTTTAAGCATTTCAAACAATCATCCATAAGCATATTCTACGCATTCATAAAGTCAGCTAAAATTAAAAGCATTATTTGAATGCCATTTTGGCATTGATATCCAACAAAACAGTAACTAGAAAAACTGTTCCAGAAATACCCTTAGTCCTGTTTTTGCTACCTATTTGCCCTAGAAGTTTGGTACCTCTACCCTCAAGATTTTTGTTTTTCTTGATATTCTCCCTAAAGGTCCCGTACCTTTACCCTCAGATTTTTTTATTTTTCCTTATAAATACTATTCCCCCTTTTTGTCATCATCAGGAAAGGAGGCTGAGGAATCAGTTTTCAGAAGGAGATGGTGTGGATTCAAGAGACATAGTATGTTCCCACCAAGGATTTAAGGGAAAAGGAGAGGGTGGTCTCAGAGGGGCTTGAGAGGTTGCTTTTGGAGTCTGCTGAGGAGATGTTCTGTAGCTTTCTCTGGAGTTGCCTGATCAGAGACTTCTATTGAGGCTTGAGGAGTGCTTGCAAGAGGTGACTTTGCCTTTTCTGCCAATCTTGAAGACTTCATTGTTCTTGGAAGAACTGGTTTTTTTGCTGTCTTCTTCTGTCTCATGGCAGGTTGTTGAGTCTTAGAAGTAGGGCTATGTCTTTTACTTTTGTTTTTCCTTTCTTCTTCCCTTTTTCTACAGCTCCCTGTTCTGAGGTCATTATTTGAGCAGCTTGAGCTGCTGCTGCCTCTTTTTCTGATTGCTCTTCTTTGACCATTTCATAGAAAAGTCCCATAATAGATACTTCTTCAGAATGTAGAGGGGATGCTTCATGTTCAGGCTGAGGTGGAGGCTGGTGCTCAGAAGAACCAAGTGGTGAACCAACTACCTCAGTCCCTTGATCAGATATTTCCTTGCTTGCTGAGGTGGTTTGGTGTGGTTCTTCAGGTTCTGGTTTAAGGTTACTATGACCAGGACTTGCACTCTGATAGGCTGATCCTTCAGCTTGAAATTCAGGGCTTGCATTTTGAAATTCAGAACCTTTTGGTTACAATGCTGATCTTTCAGCACCTTATCCTCCTGGTGCCATGCTCTCAGTAGCAGAGGAGTCAGCATTTGCAGGTCCCGTTGGCATTTCAAATCTAGCTTTCAAGCTTGCTTCAATTTCACTCATTTTTTCTTCAATTTTAACAAGCCTAGCTCCTTGATCAGTGAGCTTGGCATCCATTCTCATCAACAGATTGAACATCAGTTCATTGGAGAGATGAGGGGCTACTGTTTCAGGTTATGTGGGGGTTGCCTCTGGTTGAGTCTGAACTGAGGTGATCTTAGAGGTCTTGCTGAAAGTGTCTCCATATGCTTTGTATCCCATTTTGATCAAACTTCCCAGGTAGATTGGTTGGTCTCTACTCTTGACCATATCTGTATCGTACCTCTTTGCCCACATTTTTTTCTTTTTGACAAGGGATGTGATAACATTCCTGTAGGGCAAATGAATCTTTTCCAGTTTATAGGCTGCCCTCATTCTTTCAATCATGAACCGTCCAAGGTTCAGAACTTCTCCAGTGAATGCATGCTCCATCAGCCAAAGGTCTTGAAGGCTGATGTAGCTTAGACTTCCACTCCTACCATGCAGGTTAGCAGCAACAAAGTAATGCAGGATTCTAATTGTGGACTAATAATCAGTCCTGCATTGCTCTTTGAAGAGAATTTCTCTTTCTTTCCAGTGATAATTTCCCATACAGAAGCAGGATTATACTTGTCAGGCATGTCATACTCTCATTTTTCTCCTTCTATTCCTAGTAGGTTACTCAAGTCTGAGGCTGTAACTAAGAATTCCTTCCTATTCAAAAAAACATTCAGATTATCTTCAGAATAGTCCTCTGAGTCATCAAGCTCCCTTTCACTATATGCAATGCTAGCATAAAATTCTTTAACAAAGCTAGCACTATATGTTCTGTCTTTGAAGGAGCTATATTCCTTAATGCTTAGTTCATTGAAATAATCTGTCAAGCTTGTTTGGAGTTCAGGAGTTTCACTGAAACTCTCCTAATCAATGAACTTCCTGCATGTAATAGGGGCATTTTCGATTTTCTTAAATCTCTCTTCATGAATTTTGTTTCTAAATTTCATAGAAGAGCCAAATGAAGTACCTTTTTCTCCTTTACCTTTCTTTCCCAATTTCTCAATTTTCCTCTTCTTTTCTTTTTGTTTCTTCTTCTTGGATCCTTTCACAGTCTTTTTTGTTGCAGAACTTGATGCACCTTTTTGTCTCTTTCCTGGGTGCTCAGCCTCGAGGATTTCTTCTTCTAGTCTCTTCCTCTTTTTCTTTGCAAGCAAATCCTTGAGAAGGGTCGACTTGGCCATTGTGACTTCTGAAGATGTTTTCGATTTAGGGTTCAAGGGGGGTCAAAAATCGTAACATCCTTTAAAAAATATATTAATTAATTAAATTATAAAGGACCACATGGGCAACCGCCCATGTGGTCAAATAAAAAAAAACAAAAGGCCAAATGAGACTTGGAAGAAGACAAAAGTAAAAGAACGAAAAGGATGTAGGGGCCGGCCTTATGAAGTAATAAAGAGAAAGAAGAAAGTAAGAAGAAATGTCAGAGGGGTTGGCTGAAAAAAAAATGAATGAAAGAAATAGAAGAAAATGGTGATGGGACGGGACAAACAAAGAAGCAAAAGAGCAAGAAAAAAAAAAGAAAGAAACAGAGAATGGTTTGGAGAGAGTGAAGAACCCGAAAGGAAGAAGAATAAGAAGAGAGAAAAGAAAGAATAACGGAAGGGGAAAGAAAATGAAGAGAAAAAGGGAGAAAAGAAACCGTGAGAGAGGGAAAGAAAAGAGAGAAAAATTTTGCATTTTTTTTGGAACGATTTTGCTGTAATTTTCAAAGGGATTTGCTATTGAAAATTTTCTGGTTAGTTGCTAAAATTTTGTGGTTTTTGCTATCCAAAATTTTATGGTTTTTCATGGCTGATTTGTGAGCTGAAAATTGGCAGGATTTTGAGTGGAAAATGAGCAACTTTGTTGCTAAAAATTGGGCAGAAATGGAGCTGAAATTCTGCTAGTTTGGGGGCTAAAATGTGCTACTACAGTGAGTGAAACGAGAAGAAGAAAGGGAGGAAGAAATGATGAGGGACGGTGGGGCTGCCACCACCGGCGGTGGGGCTGCCACCACCGGCGGTGGGGCTGCCACGGAGAAAGGAGGAGGCCACGGGCTGGAAGGAAGAGAGAAGCAAGAAGAAAGAAAAACGTGAAAAAAAAGAAGAGAAAAAGAAAAAAAAAGAAAGAAAATAGAAAATGAAAAATGCAAGAATGAGAAAAATAAAAATGGGCTTAAGTGGAAATTAAAAATTGGGCAAGGCCCAATGGAGGAATAAAATGTGACAAGGCCCAATAGGAAAATAAAAATGGGCTTAGCCCAATAGGAAGAAAAAGAGGAAAAGCCCATGGAGAAGGCTAAAAGGAAATAAAGAAATGGCGAAGGCCCAAATGGTAAGTTGGAATTATATTTTAAGATTTATGGATAATTAATATTATGTATATTTTAGATAAAAAAATATATGCAAGTTATTTAGAAAATTTTAATTAAATTAATACCCATACAAGCGTATGATTAAGTCTATTGGATTTAAATGATTGCTAGGAACATTTGTCAAGGAGGCGAGCCGAGCGAAATAGGTGACCGAGAAATAAAAATAAGTATATACGCGTATGAAAATAGAGATGTAAAATCTCGCTATTTCGAGGTGAGTAGAGGGTGTCAACTCTAAAATTTTCATAATAGTATCTATGTATGAATATTTTAATTTCAATACAAAATTGTGAATAGCATGTGCTGGTAGAAATTTTAGGAAATGTGGATGCAAAATTATTTTAAAAAATTGTCTTGACTATATATGTATGTATATTATACGTAAAGCATTTTGAAAATCGAAAAACAAGCCTTTCGCACCATTTAGCATCAAAATCTTGTGCCTTATAATTTTTGTGTGATATGCATAGTAAATGCATTTGTTAACTAATTTATTTTATGAAAGCTTTTGAGATCCGGTTTAAGTCCGATTTTTATATAAGTGCTTACACCAGGACAAATAATGTGGAAAACAAATTTATTGGTTTGTAAGAATTTTGATTTTAAAGAATTTAATAAAATAGTCTCGAGAAGCTTATTATGATTTTGAAAAACACTTTTGACAAATTGATTGCATCGAGAGTAGGTCGGATGTCACATCGGTTAAGTGTGACCCTCGTGCACGAGTGTGCTCTACCTAGAGACATTTTCGGGTCACCGACGGGCTGTTAGACATGGCTGGGGCCATGGTCTGTGATATACGTGGCAAGGCCACAGATGATTTACGCGGTTGCGACCGCTTGATATCTCTGATGTCGGCCAACATCGTTGAGATTGCCATGGCATTATATGGGAATCCGGTGGAAGCGATGCTCCCGGATGTTATTACGTGGAAGTAGGTCCACGTGTTGATGTTATGTTTTCCTACTCGAGAGCATTGTGAATCTTTCGATGCTTACTTTTATGCATGGTGAAGACTTAAGATTTTCTCTGCAGCTCCCTTTATTTTAAACAAGCTTTCAGTGCTTATTTATTGATCATGAAGTGATTTGCGTGGTTTATAATTTGATTTGTTTACAAGCTACATGTTTTGGGAGCATGCATGCTTTTATCTTATCATTTGTATTTTAACGATAAGTGGGATTTTCGATGATTTCACCCTGAATTATTACACCTGATTTCGGCATTGTTTTGTCAAAAATTAAATACTGCATGATGATTTTGCCGTATCATTTTTATAAGGCACGAACCTCCCTTTCAATTAAATTGAATTTCGATAATCTTGTGATTTACTATTCAAATGATCAGCTAATTGCTTGTTTCCCATCTACGCCCTACTTGCTGAGCCGATGATCACTGAGTCCGTGAGACTCACACCCCTCTTATTTTCCCCTTTTGCAAATAGGGATCGGTCTAGAGCGTAATCATCGGCCTGCTCAGTTTCCTACAAATAGGTAAAGGCATCTCTTAGCCCGCTTCGAGTCGCTCCGTTGTCTAGAGTCCAGTCAAATGGAATTTCTATATGTTATTAGCATTGTCAATTCCTAATTATACATTGTTGAAAACTTTGTATTTTAAATATAATTACTATTACTGGAAATAAAATACCAATAGGGTATTATTGTTATTATTAATCATTTAGGTACATGTTAGTATATTTGATAAATGTCTCAAAAAAAAATTTGTAAAGACTTGTTCGGGACTTGGCGGGATCTCCCGGATGTCTCGGACGTCGGTAGCGACTGGGGATGGGTCGTTACAGAAATAGGGCTCTCGGTTGATTTCAAAAAATGGAGAAAAGCAACTAATATTATAGAGATGAGAGAGTCGATTTTCAGAGAATTAGGAAGTGAATGGCAGTTTCTGACTCAGGGAACCGTCCGTCTCCCTCTTAACTAATGCCTCATTTTCCCAAATTTCCAAAACTCCCTCTCATATTTTTACTATTTACTGCATCAGGTTTCCCCCTTTCTATTTTGTCACCCGGTAGGCACAAAATCTCTTTACTTTAATCCTTTATTACTCAGTCATCAGTTCTTTTGATTTAATAGAACATAATACTCTTAGTTGACTGAGTTTTTCACTTTAGTCGACTAAGTCTCTTCTATTTTCCTCTATTCAGTCCAAACTTTTTCTTATAATTCTTCCACATAACACATTCCTAGATTCCTTCTAATTTCACTGAACCTATCTTCACTAAAGGGCTTTGTGAATATATCAGCTAATTGGTGCAATGTGCTTATGAATTCAATGTTGATTTCTCCCTTAGTTACATAATCTCTAATAAAATGATGTCTAATTTCAATATGCTTGGTTCTTGAGTGTTGCACAGGATTCTTTGAAATATTTATGGCACTGGTGTTGTCACAATATAAAGGTGTGTTATTCATGGACAACCCGTAGTCTCTCAATTGTTGCTTAATCCATAAAACCTGTGCACAGCAACTTCCTAGGGACACATATTCTGCTTCAGTAGTGGACAAGGCAACAGAATTTTGCTTTTTGCTCGACCAGCATACAAGCATGTTTCCTAGCAACTGGCATGTTCCACTAGTGCTCTTCCTATTAGTTCTACTTCCAGCAAAGTCACCATCTGAATATCCTACAAGGCTGAATAGTGATTCTTTTGAATACCATAATCCTAGGCCTTGAGTTTCAATGAGATATCTAAATATTCCTTTTACAGTAGTGAGGTGTGTTTCTTTAGGTTGAGACTGAAATCTTGCACACAAACACACACTAAATTGAATATCTGGTCTACTTGCAGTTAAGTAAAGAATAGATCCAATCATACCTCTATAGAGCTTTTGATCTACATCTTTACCTTTCTCATCAGCATCAAGCTTTGCAGATGTACTTATTGGTGTGCTGATGGATTTCAATTTTATCATGTCATACTTTTTGAGCATGTCTTGAATGTATCTGTCTTAGCTGACAAAGGTTCCTCCTTTGCATTACTTGATTTGAAGGCTAAGAAAGTACTTCAATTCTCCCATCATGCTCATTTCAAATTCTCCCTGCATTTCCTTAGCAAAGTTCTTGCAAAGAGATTCATTAGTAGCACCAAATATTATGTCATCAACATAGATTTGAACTATAATTAGATCATTTAGGTATCTCTTGATAAACAATGTGGTGTCAATGTTGCCCCTAGCATAGTCTTTTTCTATCAGAAATTTTGAAAGCCTTTCATACCAAGCTCTAAGAGCTTGTTTCAATCCATATAAGGCTTTATGAAGCTTAAGGACATGATTTGGTTTTTCGAAATCTTCAAAACCGGTAAGCTGTTCAACATATACTTCTTCTTGAATAATTCCATTTAGGAATGCACTCTTCACATCCATTTGGTATAGTTTGAAGTTCATATGACAAGCAAAGGCAACTAGCAATCTTATGGCTTCTATTCTTGCTACTGGAGCAAAAGTTTTTTCATAATCTATTCCTTCTTCTTGATTATACCCCTTTGCTACCAATCTTGCTTTGTTTCTCACAACATTTCCTTGTTCATCAATTTTGTTTCTAAACACCCATTTAGTGCCAACAATAGGGGTATTGAAGGCTTAGGCACTAGTGACCACACATTATTTCTCTCGAATTAATTTAGCTCCTCTTGCATTGCTAAAATCTAGCTTTCCTCTTTTTCAGCTTCCTCAAAGCTTTTAGGTTCAATTTGAGAAAAGAACGCTGAAAATTCACAAGTTTCCCTAGTTCTTTTCCTAGTCTTAACTCCATGAGATATGTCTCCTATGATTTGATCTTGTAAATGATCTCTCACATATCTCCAGCTCCTAGGTAAGTCACTATGCTGGATTTCTTATCCTTGTAGATTTTCAAGAGGTGGAGCTACGGTTTCTTCTCTTAATGAATCTTCCTCATTGTTCTTGCTATCATTTAGACTTATTTCATCCATGTGTTTTCCTAGATTTTCAAAATCTTCATCATCCTCATGAACTTCTTTTTCAACATGGATTGATTCATCAAAAACTATTGTCACTTAAAAATCCACTACGCAAGTATACGTATCAAATAGACAGTATATTAGCAAGTAGAGTATCTTTCCCACGGAGAATCGATCTAAAACTTTACTAATTACTAAAATTAAAACAATTTAATTTTATCCAAATAATCCAAATTGATTAATTAAAACTAATAAACTAGAATTTAAAATAACAAGAAAAATCAAAATAATACCAAATGGAGAAAATATCAGATTAAACAAGCCTAGGATTACAATATCCCTCACACTTCATCTAAATTTTACCTCTCATCCTTAACTTATTTCAATGGGTTGAATTGCTAACCTAGAGTCCTAAATTATTTATAAGGGTCTCCCGACTAGTCCTATAAAAATATCTATTTTAACCAAAACACTATATCCCTATGTGATTTGAAATTAGAATAGACTCATTAAGTTCAGGCTCTAATTTGATTACATATGGCCTATAGGTATATCCCTATCCTATATGCAAATCATTTAACATGATCATATGCTATCCCAATTTTAGTCTGCTCTAAACTCCCTCTCCCAAGTTTGTTTAGGTTCCTAAATCAATTTAATTGGTGACCAGGCAATTAAAAGCATTAAGAACAAATTGAAATAAACAATTCAATTCCCATTGAAAATAAGTAAGAAAAAGATTAAAAACTTAGACTACATATGAGTTCAATTGCAATCCTAGAAAAAGAAAATTAGCTACTCATAATTGCAAAATCAAATAACATTGTATAAAGTTCAACTATTGAAAATAACAAGAAGAATAAAAGCTAAGGAAGAAAACAAAATAATTGCCGCTCTGATCTCCGGGTTTCTGCTTCAACTTCTAGCTTCTTGAATCTCCAAAGGTTCTCTTCTCTTTTTTCAGGTCTCAAAATATCCTATATATACTAACCAACTTAACCTAAATTTCTCCAAGTTGACCTAGGGTTTAATTGGGCTTAAAACATAATGAGAGGCCCAAAAAATCACTTAACAGTCTTTACAAATTTCCATTCCCGGTATAGGACGTCCAGCTACTTTTCAACATAATTTTATCTATCTTAAAAGCAGAACTGGGCAAAGTGATCTTCATGAAAGTTGTAGCTCTATCTCTTAGCTTTCCAATGGTCTAAGAATCACAGCAATTGGAGTTCTGTAGCTCAAGATATGGCTAAAACAATAAAGTATATGCAAGCAGATTTCTAGATCTTTTAGCACCTTACTTTCCAAAATTAAGCCCAATGACTTTAGGTCCTACCAAAAATATAAAAACTAATAAATATTAACCAAATTAAAGGAAATAACATAAAATTCAATAACTTACTTAAAAAAAAACTAAATATAAAAATAGCTTAAAATTAAGAAATTATAATTAAAAACTAAGGACTTAGCTAAAATTTAATAACAAAATTGGAATAAAATAATTCTATAAAATAGAATTATCACACCCCCAAACTTAAGATTTTGTTAGTCCTCGAGCAAAAGAAAAGAATCACAAAAAATCACAAAAAGAAAACACAAACATGAAAATCCTTGAACGAGAGATAGAAATACCAAATCATGATTTCTCAATTTTTCCTCAGAAATTAACTCAAATTCTAGCTTAAGGTAACATACAACTAATCCTTAAATTCATGCATCAATTCAAGCAAAACTTTATTTTTCGAATGGACTTCCGTGTGTGTGTGAATGCTCTTTTACAAAGAATATCATGCAATTCAAATTAGTTCATGCCAAATCTAAGCATAGATTAGTACTTGGATCCCATAAGTTTACTTTTCATCTCTCTCTCCACTAATATAGATTATCACTTATTCAAGAATCAATAGGTCTTTATCAAGCTTGTAATGTAAGGCTAGGGTCAAGGTATGATAAAGGATATATTTAAGCTCAAATTCACCTTAAGCACTTAATCAATCTAAGACACATAAAGAGCTTAATTTTTTTTTTTTTAGCACACTCAAACTTGAAGTAAACTTTCCTTTGTAACACTCATTGCTTTCTTTTCTTTCTCTTTTTTTTTTTTCAACCCCCAAACTTATTTTTGACAATTATAACAAGGGGTAATTTTTCCAACAACCTTCATCAATTTTTTTTTCACACCTTTCTTCCTCAATTTATTCTTTAAGCTCAAATTATTCCTTAGAAAGATTAAAATACTTAAAAGGTGAAAGGTTCAAATTATTGGATTTAAACAGACAGGCCAAGGCTACATAGTTAGGTAATTACAAAGAAAAGGTAAATTAGGCTCAAAAAGGGTGACTAAGGATAAATATAACAAGGTAGGCTCAAAAAGGCTCAAACGATCCAAAGATGGCCTAAATCACTTTCTATCTTAAGTGTTATCTAAGATTTCGCCTCGAGAAAGAATCAAACAAATTCTAGAATTCATGACTTCACTATACTTTTTCATCAACATAAACTTTATCTAAAGCACATAAAAATTCTAAGTAAAAGAGTATAGTGCTCAATTTATTGGAAGTCACACTCTAAAATAAAATTAACACAAAAATATCACATAAAATTGAATCATAACTATATGATTCCCAAAAGCTAAGAATCAAAAGATAATTACATATCATCCTAGGATTGGGACAATCATGAATAAGGTGCAACTATCTCAAATTTTTTTTTTTTTTGAAAACACAAATGAAACATGCAAAACATGCAAAATATAAATAAACATGCAAGACAAATTCTAAACCAAAGCTAACTAAACATAAACTAAATTCTAAACTACCCCCAACTTAGAATAAACATTGTCCTCAATGTGATAAAAGAAAATAAAGAAAAAGGACAAGAATACTCCCCTAACTTCGAAGCGGCAGACTACAAATCTTCTGCATCGTTACCTCCAAGATCATCTTCAGAATCAGAATCTGTAGGCAACGAAGGAAACGCAGTCATGTCCATCCCAATGTAGGCACCATAAGCTCTCATCATCTGTTCAATTGCCCGATTTTGCCTTTCTTGATGATCTAAGCGATGATCAATACGCTCCATCTATTGAGCGATACTGCGTGTGGGCATTGCTTGGGAGGTTGGAGGAACATCTTGTGAAGATGAAGGGGCGGCCTGAGAAGAACTACCAGTGATCGGTGCAGATTGCTCGAATCTCTGCAGAATGCTCATGGTGATTGGAAGCTTTGGTTGTTGCAATTCTTCTCTATCGCTCCAAGACACACTAGCTTTCGCACATAAAGCAGTAATTAAGGAAGGAAAACCCATACCATCTCGTTTTGTGCGGCCCGTATGTAAGATGGCATGCGAGATAACCTTACCAATATCAATAGACTTTATGTGTGACAATGGCATAGATAAGCACCGCACGATCCCTCGTGACATCACTGATATGAGTGGAAGGGAGCAATCGTGCCGCTACAAAATGCAACCAAGCCTTGGACTCTATTTTCATGGCACTGCGTTTAAATGACACGGGCTCCCCATGTGATGTCTTCCATTGAGCTCCCTCAACACACAATGTCGATATAATCTCATTACAGTCTTGATGATCTCCCAAATATTGCTCGTATTCATCATTCTCGATATTTGGGGCCCCAAAAAATGCATTGATAGCCTGGCTGTGAAATGGTACTTGTTTACCACGTACAAATGCAGCTTGGCATGAAATTCTCGAACTACAGGTACAACTGCGGCTTCAGGTTGAGTACTAAATGTGAGCCAATGTCTATCATAAAGCATGTCAAAAATCGCCTGGTAGGGTAAGGGAGGAATATCGATTCCTCGTTCAGGAATAGGCACTTTGTTGATCAAGGACGTGTGATATCGCTCCGAGGCTTCAGTAGAGACGAATTTCGATCTATCAAAAGACCCACTGGAACTTGCTTTGGATCTTTTTGGTGCCATTCCTGGAGGGAGGAGTGGGTGTGGTGGGTGCAAGAGTTGAAGTGAAACTAAAAAAAACTAAGTAGAAATAATGTGTAAAAAAAAAACTTGAGTGAAAAGGAGAGAGAGAGAGAGTTGCAGAAAAAATAATGGAAGGAGAAGGGGGAGTAGGCGGCAGAAAGAAGTAGAAAAGTACAAAGTGAACAGAAAAATAATAAAAGAAAATAAAAAAAAATTAGACTTTCAAAGGGGTTAGGGCTATGCCCTAACCCAGTGCCGTGGCCTTGGATGATGCGTAGTGCAAGAAGTTCAAATGGGACGGTTAGAAGACAAGAGAAAAATAAAAAATAAATAAAGAAAAGGGAGGATAGGATGTTGGAAAAGACAAAAGTGAAAGAAATAAAATATATATATATATATATTAAAAGGTTGTTGCATTGGGGAAAGATAAAAATAAAAAAAATAAATAAATACATAAATAGTAAAAGTGTCAGAAAGATTAGGTGCGGTTGAAAAGGAGAGAGAAGAAGCAAAATAAAAAAACATAAAATATGAAAAAGGGATTGTTGGTTGAAAAGAAGACAGAAGAAGCAGAAAAAAAATTTAAAAAAGGATTGACAAGGGTTGGGGCCCATTGCTACGGCATCCTACTGCGCACTGCTGTGCGCATCGGATTGGAGCACCGCGGCTCTGGGACTAAGCGCCGCGGTGCTCATTGCTTCAGGTTTTGAATTACTGTTGCAGATTCATTTTAGCGCCGCGGCTCTCATTTTGAGTGCCGTGGCGCTGAAACATTCTGTTTCAACACTCTCTGATTTTTTTTTTTTGAAACTAATTTCCTGTAAAAGAGACATGAAAAATAAAAATTAGAATAAAAAATATATATAAAATAAAATAAAATAAAATAAAACTCATGAAATAAAATAGTGATGAAAATAAATAAGGTTGAGGAACTTGGGTTGCCTCCTAAGAAGCGCTTCATTTATAGTCTTCGGCTGGACTGTAGTGGACTCTAGGTCGTGTCAAGCAAGTGAATTGAGGACTTTTGACGATTAATTTCGCCTCCCCAATAATGCTTCAATCTTTGTCCGTTGACTTTAAATTTTCGACCATCTGTCCCTTGAACTTCAATTGCTCCATGTGGAAATACCTCATTGACAATAAACGGACCAGACCACCTTGATTTGAGCTTTCCCGGGAATAGCTTCAAACGAGAGTTATAAAGCAACACTGATTGTCCCGGTTCAAAACTTCTTTCCACTATCTTTTTATCATGCCATTGCTTTGTTTTCTCTTTGTAGAGTTTGGCATTTTCATAAGCTTGAATGCGAAATTCATCAAGTTCATTTAATTGCAACAACCTTTTCTCACCTGCTGCGTGTAAATCAAAGTTCAACTTCTTCACAGCCCAAAAAACATTATGCTCAAGTTCCACCAGTTAGTGACAAGCTTTGCCAAAGATCATCTTGTAAGGAGACATGCCAATCGGAGTCTTATAAGCCGTCCTATATGCCCACAATGCATCATCTAATCTTTTTGACCAATCTTTTCTTGTGGGACATACAGTTTTTTCCAAAATCCTCTTGATTTCTCTGTTTGATACCTCCGCTTGGCCACTAGTTTGAGGATGGTACGCAGTTGCAACTTTGTGTTTAACTCCATACTTCGCTAAAAGTGCATCAAAATACTTGTTGCAAAAGTGACTTCCCTCATCACTAATAATTGCCCTCGGAGTGCCAAATCGAGTGAAAATATTTTTCTTCATGAAATTGATCACCACCTTTGAATCATTATGCGGAAAAGCTACTACTTCAACCCACTAGGAGACATAATCAACAGCAAGCAAAATGTATTTGTTGTTGTTTCAAGATATGAAAGGACCCATGAAGTCAATACCCCATACATCAAAAATTTCAATTTCCATGATGTTGTTGAGAGGCATCTCATGTCGCCTTGAGATGTTGCCCACTCTTTGGCACCTGTCACAATGCAAAACAAAATTGTGAGCATCCTTAAATAATGTAGGCCAATACAAACCTGATTGGAGAACTTTAGCAGCAGTCCTAGTCCCTCCAAAGTGTCCTTCATAATCTGAAGAATGACAGTGGTGAAGCACACTTTGAATCTCTTCTTCTGAAACACATTTTCTGAAGATCTGGTCTTTACACTGCTTAAACAAGTAAGGCTCATCCCAAAAATAAAATTTAACATCATGCAAAAATTTCTTTTTCTGATGAAAATTTAACTCAGGGGGAATAATATTGCTTACCAAATAATTCACAAAATCAGCATACCAAGGAAGGAATTTCTTACCAACTTGAAGGATTTGATCATCAGGAAAAGTCTCATTGATTAAGGTGGAATCCTTACCTTGAGCTTCAATCTCCAATCGTGAGAGGTGGTCAGCCACTTGATTTTCTGTTCTTTTTCTGTCACGAATCTCGAGATCAAATTCTTGAAGCAAGAGAATCCACCTTATCAATCTTGGTTTTGCATCCTTCTTGGCAATCAAATATTTGATAGCTGAATGGTCAGTGTACACTATCACCTTTGTCCCCACAAGATAGGATCAAAATTTGTCAAAAGCGAAAACTACAGCCAAGAGCTCCTTTTCTGTTGTGGTATAATTTTTTTGGGCATCATTCAAAGTCTTGCTAGCATAATAGATAGAATGAAAGACTCTATCCTTCTTTTGTCCCAAAACAGCTCCCACCGCATAATCACTCGCATCACACATTAGTTCAAAAGGGAGAGTCCAATCGGGACTAATTATAATAGGTGCAGATATTAATCTCTTCTTCAAATCATCAAAAGCAACAAGACACTCATTATCAAACTTAAATGGCACATCTTTCTCCAATAAATTGCAAAGTGGTTTAGAAATTTTTAAAAAGTCTTTAATAAATCTTCTATAAAAACCAGCATGTCCAAGAAAACTTCTAATACCTTTGACATTTATTGGAGATGGTAGTTTTTCAATTGCTTCAATTTTTCCTTTATCTACCTCAATGCCCCTGCTAGAGATCTTGTGCCCAAGGACAATACCTTCTCGTACCATGAAGTGACATTTCTCCCAATTGAGCACCAAATTCGTTTCTTCACATCTCTTGAGTACCCTAGCAAGATTCAAAAGACAATCATCAAAATTATTCCCAAAAACAGAAAAAACATCCATAAATACCTCAAAGCACTTTTCCACCATGTCTGTGAATATGGCCATCATACATCTCTGAAAGGTGACCGGTGCATTACATAATCCAAATGGCATTCTTCTAAAAGCAAAGGTGCCATAAGGACATGTAAATGTAGTCTTCTCTTGATCCTCAGGAGCAATAGCAATTTGGTTGTAACCAGAATAACCATCAAGAAAACAATAATATTCCTTACCAGCCAAGCGGTCCAACATTTGATCAATGAATGGAAGAAGGAAGTGATCCTTCCTTGTAGCTTTGTTGAGCTTGCGGTAGTCCATGCACACTCTCCATCCAGTCATAGTTCTTGTTGGAATGAGCTCATTATTATCATTGGCAACCACAGTCATTCCTCCTTTCTTAGGAACACATTGAACTGGACTTACCCATGAGCTATCAGAGATAGGATAAACTATTCCAGCATCCAACCACTTGATGATTTCTTTCTTAACTACTTCCTTCATAATAGGATTCAATCTTCTTTGCTGCTCAATTGTGACTTTGTGATTTTCCTCAAGGAGAATTTTGTGCATGCACATAGAAGGGCTAATTCCCTTTATATCAGCTATGGTCCACCCAATTGCTTTCTTGAATTCTCTAAGTGTCCTCAATAACTTCTCTTCCTGCATGTTAGTAAGAGCAGCTAAAATAATAACTGGAAGAGTAGAAGATTTTCCAAGAAATGCATACCTCAAGTGATGAGGCAGAGGTTTAAGTTCCAAAGTAGGTGGTTCCTCAATGGAAGGTTTAGAAGCTGGCATCAGAGAAGCTGAAACATCTAAAAACTCGAATTGATGATTAGTCTTAAGTCTTGAGTGAGCATTTAACAAATTAGAATATTCAACAAACTCATCATCATCCCTGTTAGAATTAGCAACTAAACATGCTTCAAGAGGGTCGTTGGGATTTTCTTCTAAGAAAACATAATGTGTAAACTTATTTACCACACTCACAGCGAAACAGTCTTCAGATGTTACAGGCAATTTTAGAGCTTTGAAAATATTAAATGTTACTTGTTGGTCTTGAACTCGCAAAGTGAGCTCACCTTTTTCCACATCAATCAAAGCTCTAGCAGTTGCCAAGAATGGCCTCCTAAGGATGATTGAAATTTGCCTATCTTCTTCCATATCAAGAATTATAAAATCAACTGGAAAAATAAATTTATCTACCTTGACAAGAACATCTTCAATGATTCCCCTTGGGTATACATAAGAACGATCAGCCAATTGCAAGGTAACAGAAGTGGGTTTGCATTCCCCCAAACCAAGTTTCTCAAAAATTGACCAAGGCATTAAATTGATACTTGCACCCAAATCACTCAAAGCTTTTGCAAAAAATAAATTACCAATAGTGCAAGGAATAGTGAAACTACCTGGATCTTTGAGTTTTGGTGGTAGTTTATTTTGGAAAATAGCACTACACTCTTCTGTAAGGGAAATAGTTTCAAACTCACCTAGCTTTCTCTTTTTGGAGAGGATGTCCTTCAAGAACTTGACATAACTAGGCATTTGTTCCAACACTTCAGCAAAAGGAATATTTATGTGTAATTTCTTGAAGACATCGATGAATTTTTGAAATTACTTTTCAAGCTTTTGCTTTTGAAGCCTTTGTGGAAAAGGTGGTGGATGATGGATGACTTGAGAAGTTCTTTCATCTTCAACCTTTACTTCTTCTCTCTGTTCACGTACATTCTCACTCTCACATAATCCTTCTTTCTCAACAAGTTCATGTTCAGGTTCTACTGCTTTTTCACTTACCCTTTCAATCTCTTTTCCACTCCTTAAAGTGATTGCTTGGCATTATTCCTTAGCTTTGGGGTTGATTTGTGTATCACTTGGTAAGGCACCTTGTGGTCTATTGTTGATGGAATTCGCAAGCTGCCCCATTTGGGTCTCAAGATTTCTCAAAGAAGCTCCTTGACTTTGAATTAAAGCATCAGTCTTTCACATATATTGCAAGAGAAGTTCTTCCAAATGGGGCTTCTTTTCAGGAATTGGTGGTCTAACTTGTTGTTGGAAACCAGGAGGCATGATGGGTTTTGGATTGGAAGGCCCTACATTATTATTCCATGAAAAATTTGGGTGGTTTCTCCAGCCAGGATTATAAGTATTGGAGTAAGGATTATTCTGCTGTCTATTGAAGTTTCCCACAAACTGGACTGATTCAGAATTATATGGGCATTGATCATGTGAATGGCCATCTCCACACATCTCGCAAACTACTGATGAATTTTGAACTGCATGGACTCCCAGTGTGTCAAACTTTTTGGTCAATGCAGCTACTTGTGAAGCTAATTGAGCAGTTAAGTTGCCAAGTGCATTAATTTCATAGGCTCCAACCACTTTTCTCGATCCCGACCTTTCTGAAGGCCATTGATAATTATTGGAGGCCATCTCTTCCAACAAGTTATATGCATCCACAGCATTCTTACTCATCAATGCCCCACCAGCAGCAACATCAATTGTAGTTTTAATTGACCCAACCAGCCCATTGTAGAATGTCTGAACTTGCAACCAATCAGGAATCCCATGATGTGGACATCTTCTCAATAATTCTTTAAACCTCTCCCAGGCTTCATACAAGAACTCACCATCAAATTGTGTGAAGGAGGTGATATCATTCCTCACCTTAGCAGTCTTGGCAGATGGAAAAAATTTTGCAAGAAACTTTTGTGCCAAGTCTTCCCATGTAGTGATAGACCCATTAGGTAATGAATTAAGCCAACTTTTTGCTTTATCTCTCAGAGAAAACGGAAACAGTCTCAATCTGATAGCATCATCGGTTACTCCATTGTATTTAAAGGTATCGCAAATCTCTAAGAAATTCATTAAATGAGAATTAGGATCATCACTGGGTAACCCACCAAATTGGACTGAAGACTGAATCATCTGAATGTAAGCTGGTTTAATTTCAAAATTGTTGGCATTAATGGACGGTCTCCTAATACTTTGGTGCAAACCTTGCAACAGAGGAACAGCATAATCTCTCAGTGCTCTATTTGCTTCAAGAACCAGATTAATGGCATTATTGCCATTGTTATTGTTATCCTCAGCCATTGTCTGATTTAAAGCTGCAACTTGCAAACTCTCCCTTCGACGCCTTCTGAAAGTTCTTTCTATCTCAGGATCAAAAGGAACAAGATTCAAGTTGTTTCTTCTTTGCATACAATGACCAAAGATACCTGTAAACAAACAAAAACTAATATTAAAACAAGAAAAATAAAATTTGAAGTAAGACTAAATTGCTTGGTATTAGTATTAATAAAAATTCTAGAAACAATTCCCCGGCAACGGCGCCAAAAACTTGTCAGTTAAAAATCCACTACGCAAGTATACGTATCGAATAGACAGTATATTAGCAAGTAGAGTATCGTTCCCACGGAGAATTGATCTAAAACTTTACTAATTACTAAAATTAAAACAATTTAATTTTATCCAAATAATCCAAATTGATTAATTAAAACTAATAAACTAGAATTTAAGATAACAAGAAAAATCAAAATAATACCAAATGGACAAAATATCATATTAAACAAGCCTAGGATTACAATATCCCTCACACTTCATCTAAATTTTACCTCTCATCCTTAACTTATTTCAATGGGTTGAATTGCTAACCTAGAGTCCTAAATTATTTATAAGGGTCTCCCGACTCGTCCTATAAAAATATCTATTTTAACCAAAACACTATATCCCTATGTGATTTGAAATTAGAATAGACTCATTAAGTTCAGGCTCTAATCTGATTACATATGGCCTATAGGTATATCCCTATCCTATACGCAAATCATTTAACATGATCATATGCTATCCTAATTTTAGTCTACTATAAACTCCCTCTCCCAAGTTTGTTTAGGTTCCTAAATCAATTTAATTGGTGATCAGGCAATTAAAAGCATTAAGAACAAATTGAAATAAACAATTCAATTCCCATTGAAAATAAATAAGAAAAAGATTAAAAACTTAGACTACATATGAGTTCAATTGCAATTCTAGAAAAAGAAAATTAGCTACTCATAATTGCAAAATCAAATAACATTGTATAAAGTTCAACCATTGAAAATAACAAGAAGAATAAAAGCTAAGGAAGAAAACAAAATAATTACCGCTCTGATCTCCGGGTTTCTGCTTCAACTTCTAGCTTCTTGAATCTCCAAAGGTTCTCTTCTCTTTTTTCAGGTCTCAAAATATCCTATATATACTAACCAACTTAACCTAAATTTCTCCAAGTTGACCTAGGGTTTAATTGGGCTTAAAACATAATGAGAGGCCCAAAAAATCACTTAACAGTCTTTACAAATTTCCATTCCCGGTATAGGACGTCCAGCTACTTTCCAACATAATTTTCTCTATCTTCGAGGATGCACTGGGAAAAATGATCTTCATCAAAGTTGTATCTCTGTCTCTTAGCTTTCCAATGGTCTAAGAATCACAGCAATTGGAGTTCTGTAGCTTGAGATATAGTTAAAACACTGAAGCATATGCAAGCAGATTTCTGGATCTTTTAGCACCTTACTTTCCAAAATTAAGCCCAATGACTTTAGGTCCTACCAAAAATATAAAAACTAATAATTATTAACCAAATTAAAGGAAATAACATAAAATTAAATAACTTACTTAAAAAGAAACTAAATATAAAAATAACTAAAAATTAAGAAATTATAATTAAAAACTAAGGACTTAGCTAAAATTTAATAACAAAATTGGAATAAAATAATTCTATAAAATAGAATTATCAACTATATGGACAGATTCTTCAACAGTTAGTGTCCTTTTGTTGAAAACTCTATATGCTTTTGAGTTCATAGCATATCCAAAGAATATTGCTTCATCACTTTTAGCATCAAACTTCCCTAATGTCTGTTTTCCATTGTTCAACACAAAGCATTTGCAGCCAAAGCTCCTAAGGTGAGAGATGTTTGGTTTTCTTCCTTTGTACAGCTCGTATGGGGTTTTTGACATGATTGCTCTAATTAAAACTCTATTAAGTATATAAGCTGCTGTATTAACAGCTTCAGCCTAGAAATATTTAGGGAGATTGTTTTCACAGAGCATAGTTCTTGCCATCTCTTTCAATGTTCTATTTTTTCTTTCCACAACTCCATTTTGCTATGGTGTTCTAGGTGCTGAAAAGTTGTGTTCCAACCCCTTTTCATTGCAATATCTCTCGAACTCATCATTCTCAAATTCCCCTCCATGGTCACTCCTAATCCTAATAATGGATGTACCTCTTTCATTCTCAACTTTCTTGCAATATCCTATGAAAGCTGATAATGCATCATTCTTGTGAGCAAGGAAATAAATCCAAGTAAATCTCGAGCAATCATCAACAATCACTAAACCATAGGATTTACCACCTAGACTTGTGGTGCTAATTGGACCAAAGAGATCCATGTGGAGCATTTCAAGAGGTTTCGATGTTGACACAACATTCTTAGCTTTGAATGATGTTCTGACTTGTTTTCCTAGCTGACATGTTTCACATACTTTATCAACTTCAAACCTAATGCTGGGTAGTCCAATAACTAGATCTTTTCTAATTAGTTTTGACATAGTGTTCAAGCTAACATGTCCTAGTCTCCTATGCCATAACCAGCTATCATTTTCAGCCTTGGCTACTAGGCACATTTCACTATCCTTTTCTAGATCTTCAAGGAAGATTACATATATGTTTTTCAATCTATTTCCTATGAAGGTAGTCTTGTTTGTGCCTATGTCTATTACTTCACATTTGTTGGAATCAAAACAAACCTTAAACCCTTTGTCACATAGCTGACTTATGCTTAACCGATTATGCTTTAGACCTTGAACAAACAACACATGGCTAATTTGTGTGCAGGAGTTCTTACCAATCGTTCCTATACCTTGAATTCTTCCTTTTGAATTATCTCCAAAGGATACGGTGCCTCTTTTTTTCTTGTCCAGCTGTGCAAACAGCATTCCATCTCCTGTCATGTGTCGAGAGTAGCCACTATCCATGTACCATGGCTGTTTCTTTATGTGTTGAGCCTTTGAGCATGTTTCCTTTAGGTGCAGCTCAACCTACAAAAATATGGTTCAGTTCTTCTTGATAGGTACCCACGCTTTGATGGGTCCTTGAGTGTTAGTGTCAATAAAATAGCCTTTTGGCATCTAGATTTTTCTGGTTTTCTCCACATAAATGTTTTTGACACACTCATATGATAGATGACCATATTTTCTACAACGATAGCATATAGATGATGCATTATGATGATTCGTCTTGCTATATGAATTTTTCTTTGAAAGATCATCGTTTAAACATTTAAGAGCTGTATTTTCATTAAGAACTTTTTGTAAAGCATCAGTTTTATTTTGCAGCTCTACTCTCATGATTTCAAAATTTGCTTTTGAGTGTTCTAGTTTAGTTTGAAGTAGATTTCTTTGTTCAAAAACAGAGTTGAAATCACACTTAATTTTGTCCAAATCTTTGATGCAGCCTTTTTCTTCAGATTTTTGTACTTTAAAAACAAGCTTTCAAATTCATCACATAACTCATCATACTTATCTTGCAAATCATTCATAGATATATCACAAGTTGATGAGCATACCTCTGTTTCATCATCCTTTGCCATCAGGCAAATGTTTGCTCTTTCTTCTGAGCTTTCCTCATATGATTCTGTGCTTGAATCACTGTCTGACCAAGCTGCAGCAACCATTGCCTTTTTCAATTTTCTGATTCTCCTTGGAGTTTCTTCTTTCAGCAATGGACATTCAGATTTGTAGTGTCCTAGTTTTTTGCATTCATAGCAGATTACTTCTTCCTTGTTACTGCTTTCATTTTTGTTTTTCTTCCATGAATGACCTTGATCCCTTTTAAAGAATTTTCTTACAAATTTTTTATTCTTCCTTCCCATCAGTTTTCTCAATCTTCTTGCAACAAGTGCAAGTTCATCATTATCATCACATGAAAGTTCTTCCAGCTCATCTTCAAGGATGTTGGCTTTGAGTTCTATGTTCTTCTTCTTCTCTTTTGCCTCTCTTTTATCCTCTTATTCTTTTTCCTTGAGCTCCAACTCATGTGTGAGGAGTGACCCGCAGATTTCATCAAGTGTGATGATGTTCAAGTTTTTGGCTTCTCGGATGGCAGTCACTTTTGGCTTCCAAGACTTAGGCAGACTTTTAAGAAGTCTTTTTACAAGCTCATGCTCAGGGATAGGTTTTCCTAACTGGTTAAGCTTATTTGTAATGTTTGTGAACCTATCAAACATGCTAGTGATGTCCTCACCAGGTTCCATTTTGAACATCTCATAGTTGTGGGTCAAGAGGGCAATTTTGGACTCCTTAACTTGAGAAGTCCCTTCATGAATTATTCTTAACTTGCCCCACACTTGCTTAGTTGTTGTACAGCTTGAGACTTCATTGAAATCAGTGGGAGTTAAGGCACAATGCAGGGTATTGATTGCCTTGAAATTGGTCTGCACTTTCTTACTTTCAACCTCGGTCCATTTAGTCCTTGGCTTAGGCATCAACTCATTTGTGACAATATTCACAGTTGAGGGAGTAAAGGGACCATCAGTGATGACATCCCACATTTCATAATCTATGGCCCTAATGAAAATTGACATTCTAGTGCTCCAATAAGGGTAATTAGAGCCATCAAACAGAGCTGGTCTGTTTGTTGATTGTCCCTCAGCTACAACTGATTTATATTGAGCCATTTGGTTCCTCTCTAAGGGTGTTAGACCTTATATTCAGAGAACAAGCTCTGATACCACTTGTTGGTCCCAAATATAATTGCTAGAGGGGGGGTGAATAGCACTATCTCGGCTCTTTTTGGAGGGATTGAGACTTGGTATCAAATTAAGGAAGATAAGGCAATGAAAACAATTGACAAGGTATTTATAGTGGTTCGGTCCAAAACCTACATCCACTACCTTGATTATCCAACCAAGGATTTTCAAATCAAACACTAGACGATGGAATTCACAAGCTTCCACCAAGCTTTTACAATGGCTTTTCCAAGGCTTAGCCATAACCTTTACACTAGTTTTTCACGGGATCAACTAAAACCCAATGTGGCTTTCCAAAGCTCAACCACAACCTATCACTAGTTTTTCCCGGGCTAAACTAAAACCCAATGTGATTTTCCAAGGCTCAACCACAACCTTTAACTCTAGTTTTTCACGAGCTAAACTAGAACCCAACCCCAACTTTTCAAGGTTAAGTTGGAACCTACAAGCATCCAAGCAAACCTTACTTGATGCAAACACTTAGAGTGAAACACTCACTCTAAGAATACAAAGATAGAAAAAGAAAGTACCTAGTGATCACACGGTTGATCTATATGGTACAAGTTGAAGTGCTGAGCATAGATACAAAGAATAGGCGTTGAGGTTCAATAAAGAGTACAAAGGATTTTTAGGTTTTGCTACTCTTCTTGGCTTGAATGTGATGATGTCTTTTAGTGTGAAGTCAAAGTTGTCAAGAAGCTAGTTCTTTAGCATTTGAAGATCCTTTTATAGTTGGAGAACTGGTCTGGTGGCTGTTGGGACGTTTATGACTATTAGAAACAGTTTAGGGAAGATTCTAGTCATTTTCTTGTCTTATAGTGGCTTGGCGGATGTAGCAGATAGAGAGCACTTAGTCGACTAAAAGTTTTCCCTTGGTTGACTAAGTTGGTTCTGTTTCTGATGCAGATTCTAGTGATCACTTAGTCGACTAACCCCATTATCTTGGTCGACTAACTTGATTCTGTTTCTCCCCAAGCTTTACCCTTTCACTTCTCCACTTTGACCTTTGTTCAGCAACTGATCTTCCTTAACATATCATGGGACTCCATCAATACTGATCTTCTTTGTTCTTTATCCAAATCACATCTTTGGGTGTTCATTAGGAAGATTGAAACATTATTTCTTTGTAGTTATTTCCCCTGCACACTTAGTTAGAAACGTTAGACACAAAAGACATGGGAATGTTTTGTTATCATCAAAAACTAATGGAGTCAACAGTGCTCACATTACAACGCCAGTAGCTAACGCCATGATGCTTTACTCTTTGGAAGTTGTTTGCGAACTGGGGGCATCTTGACGTCGTGGCCATGACTATTCATGGTAGCAATGCCAAGCTTTCTTGTGTTGACCTTACTGTATTCCTTTCTCTTGCAATGTGATTTTGTCCTATTTCAAGGCTAATCCAGGAAAAAATAGTAAACATGAAAGTTATAGCACTGCCTCTTAAATTTCCATTGGTAGAAGAATCACATTGATTAGGCTATTGTAGTACAAGTTATGGTTAAAATACCACATCATATTCAAGAGACACCCTTAGCCATACTTGCACTTTTCTTTGCCACTTGACCTTTTTTCTTTTGATGACCTTCAAGACATAGGAACTAAATTAGTCATAGCTAAAAATAGTCATTTTAAGCATACAAATGAAATAAAATAACTTGAATTAACTTGACTCAACGTGCTTTAAACTAATTAAAGAAAAATAATGAAAACTACATAATATTTTACCTAAAACTCAAAGATTTAACTATTTTAGTACCCAAAATATGGCAAGATAATTCTATATAATATAGTTATCAGTCCCATAAATCATCCAGAAAAAGATTAGTGGCAAGATCTTCCTCAAAAGTTGAATATAGATATATTGCCAACACCATTGTAAAACTAAGTTAGATCAAGAATCTTCTCAAGAACTACATGTGTCTTTTTCCTCTATATCATTCCTACAATATGACAACATTGGAGCTACATACTTAAGTTCCAATCTTGTTTTTCACTTAAGAATGAAGCATCTCTTGATTTCCATTTTGTACGCCAACATGCTCAAAGTAGATAGCCTAAGGTCTTCTACATTCCAACAAAATGATCAAGTTGAAGGCGATCTTACTAAGCCTTTAGCTAGGCAAAGGTTCTCTACTTAAAGTCCAAGATTAGTGCCACTAATGGCTTCACCATCATTCAAGGGGCATGTAAAGGACATACTACAAAACATTAGACAAGAAGTAATAGCACAACATTAACTCACCATATCCTAGAAGATTTTCCAACAAACAAACGTCCAATGCAAATCACAAAATCAATGCCTTCAATATTGTCAAGCATTAAATAAGCTAGAGCTATCAAGCATGAAATTTTCCAAAGACCATTCTCTTGATTTGATTAGTCCTTAAATCACCTCTTAAATCATCTCCATAACTTTTGTGATCATTATACAAAGTTGGTCATCACAAACTTGAATAAATATATGTGAATAATAGTGGAAAAAATAGTGTTGAATAATAAAAACAATCCCTTTCTTTATATTTTATGGGAGTGGAAAAGGAAATTGGAAGAGATATGGCTAATGCATTTTGAAGCAACATGCAGTGATTTTCTTTATCTTGGTATACCCTTTAAAGCCAACCCAAGAAGCATTCAAACTTAGAACCCTATTGTGAGAAAATTCTAAAGCAGATTGGCACTTTGAAAACATAAATATTTATCGTTTGGAGATAAAGTTACTTTAATTAATTCCATTCTTAATTCATTAAATTTGTTTTACTTATCTATATTTAAAGCTCCTATTGGTGTCTTGAATAAGCTAAAGCAAATAAGGAAGAATTGTCTTTAGGGTCGAAAAGAGGAAAGAAAAAAGTTGGCTAAGGTTTGGTTGTCGGTGGTATACAAGACAAAAAATGCAAGGGGGTTGGGTATCTCGAGTTTGTCTAACAAAAACTCAGCACTTTTGGGAAAATAGTGGTAGAGATTTGGGAATGAGAATTTTTCAAAAGGCTTTTTGTGGATATATATGGGGAAAATAGGCTAAAATGGCTACCATTTATGGAAAATGAGTACAAAATGTCCACAATTTTAAGGAACATCATCAACTTACCAATAAGTAATGGGATGGGAAGTCTAGTGGCCTTTGATAGCTATATATATGTGATTAAGGATAGAAGATATGTTTTCTTTTGGCTTGATTGATGGTTGTTGCATATTCCTTTGAATATGGCATACCTTAAGCTTTTCCTTGTAGCTTATGATAAAGACATGGAGGTTTTCGAGGCTTGGAATGATGGTAAGTTGAATGTCCCATATAGCGATCTCTCTTTGTGTGGAAAAAAGCCTAATCTCGTAAGCTACAAGCTAAATTGGAAGAGGTGATGCTTGCATAAAGTAAGGAAGATAGATTGGTGTGGCCCCATGACCCTAAATGTGCCATCCTAGTGAAACGACTTGTGCCTCATTTGATGGCTCCATTTATTAGGGAGAGTAATAAAGTATAATTCTCTTTTTTATGGAAATTGGGCATCTCACCCAAAAATCATTGCTTTTTGTTGATGGCAATTCTTAATAGCATGCTTACTAAAGATTTCTTGAGACATGGGGTATGTATGGATGATAATTCATGTTTGTGTTCTTGGTTCCGTGAGATGCTTAAGGATTGTTTGCTTATTTTACTACATTGTAATTTTTTTTGGAATGTATGGTGTTATGTTTTTAGATGGTGGGGTTTACAATGGGTATGTCTAAACTTCATTGAAACACTAATGAGATTTTGGGATAAGTGTTATTGGTGGGGTACCTTTAAAAAGAGATGGAGCATTGTTTATGGTGCCACATTTTGGTCTATTTGGTTTTTCTTGGAATGACATGGTTTTAAAAGGTAAAACGTGGGATGGGTAGAATCTTAATTTGATAAAAATGAAGTCATTATATTGGGTAAAAGAATGTGAGAGGAATATGGATAAGATTAGGTGGTGGGTGGAACCTTGGAAGTTTGGTAGTAAAAGAATGCCCATTGATTTTTTAGATAAAATTGAGTGGACAAATCCCGAGGCAAATGAACTCAAATTTGGATGGATTCGACGTAAAGCAAGATTGGCGAAATGTGGTTGGGTGCTATGTTATGTAGAAGGCTTGGTCGTTGGATTGTTTTTTGGTCCACTTGGCATCCAAGAATCAAACTGTGCATAATTAATGGCCATTAAACATGCATTACAAATGTTTATAGCTTCTCCTATATGGGACGAAAAAGATTGGTGATTGAATCTGATTCGAAAATGGCACTATCTTAGGTTATGGAGCCATGAGAAAGGCCTTAAGTCCATTGGAAGAAATTTAATGACATTGATATCTACGCTCAATTGGAGATGATGAGTTTAGACAAACACTATGGAAAGCTAACTCTCTCGCGGATGCTCTAGAGAAGTTTAGAGTGGAAAGGGAAGAAATGCTCTTTGAATAGTGGTAATTAAGATGGGATTGCCTTTGTAGAAAAAAATTAAGTTGTGATTACCTTATGTATGTTTGGATGAAATTTCCTTGTATTTTCTTTTACATTTGTGGGTTTAGATCTGGTTTCTTGAAAGACTCGATTAGGTTTCCATATGGTGGTATGTTTTGGGTGTAAGCATTCATTGCTGGATCTTACTAGTCTAGGCAACATTATGCACTTTTTAATCCTTTGTGATCTGTTATCATTAATAAAATCCTTAATGATTGAGAAAAAAAATTATAGGTTTTTGAATGTATAAGATAATATATTTCTTCTGTTTTAAATTGAGTGTTCACTTTGTTGGTGTATTTTCAAAATTAAAGGTTATGTCACATTAAGTGACATAGTGTGACTATTCAATTGTAGGTAAGTTTTTCATGTGAATGGTTATATCTCTTGGTAAAATAACATCCAAAGGTTACAAGACAAATTGGAAAAACAACACAGCTCAAAAGTTTAAATATGAAAAGTTATTATTTCAAATTATAACTCAAAGATTATGTTTTATGAAATGAATAGTTGTCTTTTCATAAGGTAATCATTGAAACGATACCTTTATTCAAAGGTTGTGTTTTGCAAAATATAAAGATGTCTTTTAGATAAAGTGGTGCTTTAATGAAAAGGTTGTATCCTTGAAGAGCGGACACTTGCAAGCTCATATAAAATGTTTGTTGCCAACTATTTTGACACATCAAAACAAAAACAAAACAAGAGCAAAACAAGTGTTGTGTTCTAAAAATTAAGATAAACGCTTAAGTTCCCATCAACTACAAAAGCGTCCAAATTCCTTATAATCTACTTGCTATAAAAAGTAGGCTCAAAGGTCAAACAACTTTACAAACCTTAGAGTGTATCTAGCGGTTTACTCTAGTAAAGTGCAAGACGAAGTTAGAGATTGACTTCATTGTATCCCTAAAGCTATTCATATTATTCTCCTTTGCATATAAAGTGGAGGTACTAAAATAAATCTTTAAAGTAGCGTTTATCAAAAAGGCTTGTCTTGAAGTCAATTTGCCAATTATTTGAATTCTATCTAAACCTTATTTGCACCAACACACTTTTGATTTGGTATTGGAAACACACTTAGTTTTAGTGTATTTAATATTTTTAAAAATTTCTCATAACATTGATAACCTATACTTTTAATGTCAAAAAGTAAAAAAAAAAAAAGAATTAATATGAAATATAGAAAAAGTAAAATTTGTAAGTGCTCAAAAAGGAAAGTGGGTATAGTTTTGCAACGGGTTAAAAAATATATAAAAATTCAATTTGAAATAAAACGAGTACCATTTAATGAACCCAGCATTAATTTATCCAAGAATTAGAGCAATAAAGACTTCTTATAGATTATATCCAAGATCCAAGCCAGGATTTTAGTCTTGGGATGACGGATAAACATAACTTTTAATTGCATAATAATATATTATCAAAAGTGCATAAATATAACATGTGAAAGAAAAAGGAAAAATTATATTAAAAAGACCCTTTTGATAAGTAATATATATAGTTAAAAGTATGCCGAACTATAATTAAATAGTAATATTGCAATTGCATACAAATTATAAACTTCACAAAAATTTATGAATTTAAATACTGTAATTCATATTGCATATAAAGAATTGAATAAAAGGAGCTTTCAATACAAACAAACCAATAGCAAATGTATTAACGAGATTTCCTAAGTACTATATGTGCTCTCCTCGACCGATTCCTTTTGTCACATGTCTTTGATCTCTCCCTCTTTAATTTCTTTCTCATTTTTCCCAACAAATGGTAACCATGCACTCTCCAACATTTCCTTTCAAATCAATTTAGCATCAAGGTATCCAAAAGAAAGGACAAAAGAAAAGGGAAATTATCTTCCTTCAGCATTTACAGCTTTACATCTTTGCTCCCCTTCTCCATCACAGACAGTTCGAATCTGATATGAGTAAGTAGCCATCACCCATCTTCCTGATCATCACATAGGACCCTACCATTTAAACCTGACACATATATCTTCAACGACCCTCGGAATTTTCTCTTCTTCCTTTATAGGGGAAGGGAAAATGGAACCCGATTACGTGCCCATGCCACTAAACCAAATTCTCATTTGACTCTTCTGAATCTTTAGGCCAGGCTATATTTATATAATGGTACTTTAGTAAATCTCAACCTGTACAGAAATCCAAAATATGAGGTCTTTAGCCCTGATCAAAACCCTAGCTTTGGACTCCAAATCTACCTTTCCTTGTTCCGTCTAATTTCCCACACTAACTTCAACCATAAGGGTTATTCTCCTTGTTTTGCATGTCCAAGCTCAATACGAGTCGTTAAGACATCTATAAGATTTTCTGATATTTCCAACACACTACGCTGCCTTGCTATAATTTCCATTCGGACTTGCTTCTTTGAACAGATAAGAGTACCTATTATGGTATCAAATATTCAACTAGGCAGTTTTGATTATTATAATATAAATATATATATATATATATATATATAACACTAACACAAAGCTACAATGATGGTTATGACAACGCACCAAAAATCCGGGCAAGAGCTAATGTGCTGTTCCTTACCAAGGTGGGAACATTTATTTCTTCTTACTGTTATTATGATCTCCTTGTTTCTAATTTTTCTTCTTCCCGATTTTTCCTGGCTTCTAATTCGGATAGTTTCTTTCCAGAAAAGCGATTTGTTATTCTATTAACTAAACACAATTTCAAATGATCTGAATAAAAAGCTGTAAAAGTACCATAAAATGAAGGATATGTATAACCAAAATAACAAAGGAAGAAAGAAAAAAAATTCCAACCCAAGTAGACAGTGGAGTGCGTGTAGGTTTGAAGAATATAATAAGCAAAGGATTGAAAATAAGGGAGACGCGTAAATACTACCAAACAACTGTTCAGTTTTGCAGTTTGAACTCCACCATCTTACAGAAAACCACACATCATGATCAGTTGTCTTCAAGACTTCAAGTCCTTAATATACAAAGTGATAATTCGCAGAAAAGTTATTTGCTTTACTTCAAACCGAAGCCATGCTGATATTGGGGCTTTTTGATGGAGATAAGGCCAAGAAAATGAGAATCGACATTATTAACACAGGAACCAAGAGAAATATCACTGGCGGCGGCGGCAACTCTGGTATCACCAAAGGCAAAACTAAAAGCAACATAGTTAGCACAACCATAAAAACGAATGATCTCTTGCTAAAATACCCGAACATCAAATTCTTCACCACGTAATAATCTTCTCTTCCGATGGAATTTGCGATAATAATCCGAGACTGTACGTCCTAATCATGTTCGTATCTCCGTCGACCCATTGTCAGTTTCATATACGTAGCAACCTTACTCACTCAGCTAGCTAAGAATATAGTTTGTCTGTACCTTGTAGCGAGGATTTTATATAGGGAACAATTAGAGGAAGAGTTTCAGAGGAAACTTGTAGCTTAAACAAATGAGGGAGAAAACCATGAAAAGGTCTTTGTTAAGATGACTGCTGAGTAGCAATTCATCCCAGGGTAGTTTGGCTTTTGAGGATAAAGAAACGTGTAATTGGTTTTTATTGCTTTGGGCTGAGGGCCATCATCTTTCAATGGACACCAACTTGCCCACTTAATTGGGATTTCAGTCTTTAAAAGTCCCCATCACTGCACATTTAAAGAAAAGGCTCCTATGTCCTGGTTCATGTAATCATAATAGTAATTATATTAATTGCTTTGTCCTGAAAAACTTTTCACCCTTGATTTACTAGACAAATTTAAGAAAAAAATAAAGTATAAACTATCTAATATTAGAATTTTAGATATCAACTCTTTTTCTAATGCTAATGTTTATTGGTTTTTATTGCATTTAGAGAAAATTAAGATCATATGGACATAATTTGACATATATATAGAGACAGAACAGACTTTTGATTACTATAGACCATGTGTAACAATGAAACTTGTCGATCAACAAAAGATAAGGTAGGTATATAGCAATTTGCTTGTGGTAAATGGAATGAAGAAAAGGAAATAAGAGTTGTGGGTGTTTAAAAAAAGAAGTCAATATCTACGCATTCCTAACTAAAAGGATGAACATCCAGTGTAGATAAAAGAAGTGCTTTATCATAATTCTTGGAAGTGATTGTTGACAGAGAAACTAATTAAGTGGCGGCCAATACTTTTCGTGTACTTTATAGATTGTAATTTGGCTCCTCTCAAGTAATAGACTGAAAATGATCACCGTATAATTTTCTTGGACTAATGTGTGTTAGTACTCTTGGAGATTGGAATGCAATTTTAGCCTAATAATCTAGATTTATTTAGTAGCGTTTCATTGAAACATAGTTAAAAACTACCTTTTGTCTCTTTATTGAATATACTGTCAATTGCATGCATATAGCACCATTTTCGTGCAAGTCATTGTCAATTGACTGCAAAGTTCAGAAAGCTGTAACTCAACAACAAGCTAGAAGGCTGCAGGGAACAATCCAGACTTAGTATAGTAATTATCACCTCCTCTTAGGAGGTTTAATATACGTGGGAAGGCATTTTAACATATATATATATAAGTAATATGATAACTCTAACTAACTCTCTTTACTCACTCGCATTTATACTCAATCATCAACATGATCGTTGGAGACTCGGGCCAAAACCAAGTTTGAGCCCCTTTTGCAGGGTCTAGCTGGCAAATGCTAGGTTGAGCACGAATTCAACTCAAGTCAACACTGTAATTGTGGAGGCAATGAATAATACTGATATATTACAAACCAGATCAAGATGAGTTGAAATGTGATGAAATTACAATGAATGCACTTCCAGTGTCCTGCCAGATGCATTGATTGACCAATCATTGACCGAGATATATTTGCTTGACCAAATCAACCACAGTCCAAATTAGTGATTACATAAACGCCTGCTAAAGTCTGTAACCATTCAGCACGGCTGGAGACTAAGTAGTGAGTAGTTGATGCACCTAAGGATGATTCCCAGGAAGGGACGTAAGACAGGACCAATGATTACAAAAAATATGCAACTTGATGTGTGACCTGTTTCTGTCCCATACATTGTATCGTGTCACAATTTCTTTCTCTTTCTTCGGTTGCTTTCTTCAATTCCAACAAAAATTGGCACCAAACAATCAGGTTGACGAGTCTTAAATAAATGAAAAGGGAATGATTCTGCCCAGAACCCGTCATTTTCAATCATACTTGACCTTAGTAAAGAAAACCTTTAACATTCAAATCACATAAATCTGATTTACTATAGGCACTTTCTTTCATTATCATTATTCTCTTGTTTGTTTTCTGGATAAGCATTCTTTCTATTGCTTGTAATGGTATTATCTTTTTCCTTTTTTGTATATATCCTGATGAAAGCGCTTAGGCAAAGAGTGGTGGTGGCTGCATTTCCAACCTCAAGTTATTCTTTTTAAGATTTGACTAAGCTACCTATATATGTGTGTTTGTTTTTGTGCGCATATATTAGATATTGAGGAATCAAAACAAATTTTCAAAGTAATTAAGTTGATTGAGAATGAGATCGATGATCCTTGTTCATGGTGGAAAGCTGTCCATTTCATGTACTTGCCAAACCTCCTCTTTACATGGCTCTGGTGTGGGATTGCATGGTCATGCCACAACTTTTGATGGTATCTGATGCGCCTTATTAATGTTTCTTTCTCCTGCTAATTAAATCATCAAACATCATCAAAATTCGTAAATTTTGACCTTAGGAAATGGTCAAGGGTCAATAGCTTAATCTCCAGAAAATTCAAAAATGTAGTGTGAGGCTTTTTCTTGTTACATACGAGATTCAGGCATTTCTATTAGGAGATTCAAACCAAAACTGTGGATTCAGTCAATCTAACACCTAATTTCTTCATTAAAATTGATTTCTTGTTCAGTTTCAGCTCAATTTTAAATCAGGATCTTTGCTTCTTTTTTTTGTTTTTTGAAGATTAAAATCAGGATCTTTGTTAGATATAGGTTCTAGATTAACACTTGCCATATTACAAAGAAATAATAATATTTAGTATAAAAGATGCCAGATATATTCCAACATTTACTGTTGTCAAATTTCAAATTCTAACCGTCGGAATGGTAGAATTTTGTAACTTTCTAAATTACACGTGATTTTATCCTGGAACCAAATCTTGCTTTTGTTTTGATTTATCATTGCAACTTTAAATTTTTTATTGATTTACAGGGCTAGTGGTAATGCACTCTGGGTTCAACATTCAATGCATCTCTTCTCTGTCCGACAAAAGGATTGAGTAATTTTCTTATCAGGACATGCAATTTGGTTTTGATTAATACAATTGGAGCAATTATATCGGTACAAGCAGTTCCATGTAACTAACCTACAAAAAGAGCAAGAAATAAATATCTAAAGGATAAAGGGCCTGTCAAGTTGATGTATAATAAGTAAAAAAGAAGTACATGCATCTGGGGAGAAATTATGCTGTGGGGGGACCGGTTTCGTTTTGTTTAACCGCACCTTGTTTGAAAGCAACCAAATGGGATGATTTTGAAGAGAAAATGATGCCCAAGGCTGCCAAGAGATATTCATTGTTTATGGCAAACCTCCTTTTCAAAAGAATAATAATAATAAATTAATATTTGAAGAACCCTTCATGAGGTTGGAGAAATTTATAGCATTGCTTGGCTGTTTTGCTCAAATAGGTTGGAGAAATTTGGTATTTTGGTTCATGATTTGTCAAAGATACCACTTGAGTTCATGTTGTCAAGAGCAATTTTCTTTGGCATACCCTAAAATATTACAGGAGTGGTCATTTTTGGTAGTATTTTTGTCACTTCTTTATTGCCAAAGTAGTATTGTAGGCATTTAATCTCTCTATTGTCTATAGTCTATTCCATAAATATAGATTTAGTTTGATTTCTTTTTGTTAAAAATTCCAAAGTTTGACCTTAATTATTTTCAACATTTTATCATATTAAATTTTAACAACTATAAAATTTAAAGCTACTTCGTTGAAATTTTTGAGAGATGTTTGCAAATTTTAACCAACAATAATATAATTTGAAAAATAAAAGGAGGTCAAATTGAAAAAAAAATTCAGTTTCATCAAGAAAAATAAAATTAACTACGACACTGTTACGGAATGAAGGGAGTATTTAACTAACGAATATCATCTTCATCGAAAGGAAAGAAGAGAAAATTCTAAAAAAATTGGCTAAGCTAAGTTGGATACTCCAAATTCAAAAGATTGAAGTGTCCTAACAATCAGTCTGCCAAGTTAAATATTAATCAATGCTTTAGTTTTAATTTTGAAAGTTCCCTCCTATTGTTTGGCTTGTAGGGGCTCTATTGGTCTACAATCCAGGGCAGTGTTTTGGTAGGATCATTGTCAATTATTTGAGAAATGAGAATTTTGTTTCATAAAGAGGAGAAAAAAACAAACAAAGAAGAAAAAAAAGAGCAATGCCTAAACTAAGTTGGATGGTCTATTTTTTTAAGTGCTAAGGTCCCTCATAGTCACAATCTTTATTTATACTTGTGTCGTCAAATCCCTGCTAAGAGTATTTACTTGCGTCTAATGCACGCTTTTGTTAGTTATACTTTTGTTTATGAAAATTCCTTTGGTTACAATTTATAAATCTATTAAGGCAGATATGAAAATGTAGTCATCAGATTTGATAGAGTTTAATGTGTGTCCTACAAGTCAATTAACATGTTTTGTACAAAACGTTAACTTTGATTTCATGCATTGCAATAATTAAAACACTTTTTTTTTAATCTTTGAGTTTACGTATTTTCATATTATATTACTTATAAGATAAAGTCTTTGGAGAGAATTTTATTGTTTTTCAAAAGATTGGAGAGAATATACTTATTTGAAAAATACATCATAACCCTAGATTAAGACTTCTACTTCAATATATTTAAAATACAAACACCAATCTTAACAAAATGAAGCATTTTTACAAAAAAAAGTTAGAGGGAGAAAATCAAATCTAGAGTGAGAAATTCTCTGGAACAACTTTTTGATCCTTTAATCTCTTGATTTCCTCTTTTCTTTCCTTTTTGGTTCCAACCTTGTTTTTCCCAAATTAGTGTCTGAATCCTTTTCCTTTTTTTAGCCAAAAAAAATATTGTATTTATACCCTCTTTATTGGCCATTTGATGTAAAATCGAATGGCCAATAATGTGCAAATTCACATGTCAACACCTAGGCGCCCAAGGGCTGGTGCCTAAGCACCCAAGGTTATGTCCTTAGCCTTTTCAAGCATTGGGATGTCTGGTGCCAAGGTGCCCAAGCTGCTGTCCAGACTGCATGCAATCTGCTGCAGTCAATCAACTTCCTCTTCTTCGTCTTAGCTTTCCATAAGTCCATAAATCGTGTTGATTGGAGTTTTTTAGCCCAAGATATGTTTCAATTACTGTAGCATAGTCTGAGGTCAATTTAAGCTAAAGTACATGATCTTTTGCAAATTTGACTTCCAATCTCTTTTGCACCTTTACCAACATATAGCACAATCAATAAAAGATATAAACAAGAATTAATAGCATGAAAAGAAACTCAAATTACTTAATTAAACTACTAAAGCATGCATAAAGTAAATACTAAGACATATGAAAAAAACAAGGTCTAAATTAATTAAAAGCAAGATGACATTAGTAATTTCTAAGCTCACAAGAACGCAAGATAACTCTATAAAATAGAGTTATCAATTATGTCAATGGATACAAGTTTCACATATTGGATTATGGTCATAATCGTAAAACGATGAACAGTAGTGTCTGCATCAAGGGAAGTTGTTATAATGATTACGATTATGACTTTTATGGATTGTTGGTCGATATCGTTGAGTTAGAATACTTTGGTGTCAACAATTGAGTCGTGTTGTTCAAATTCCACTGGTTTGATATTGACAAAGGTCTTTGAGTAAATTCTATTCATGGGTTAGTCGAAATTAGACATAACTCAATTCTTGCCAACAATAAACCTTTTGTCTTAGTCGAACAAGCAACTTAAGTGTACTACACTCCATATTCATCAAACAAAAGAGATTGACGTGATTGATGGGTAGTGTTCAAAATGAAAGCTCAAAGTTGATTTCCCATTACGGATAATGAGCAAAGTAATAGAAAAGCGTTCAACCTTAAACGAAGGGGTGTTTCAAGAAGATAGAGTTTCCTTCAATTCATGATTTGAACATACTTCAATCAACCTTAGCAATAATACAATTCTTCTTAGTGGTGAATATGAAGATGTTAATACGTTAGTGGATATTGAACATAATGAAGAAGATGATGAAGCTGAAGGAGAATACAGCGAGACAGAGTAAGAATCAAACAAAGAAGATGAAACGAGATCGATGATGATGAAGATAAGAACAAAGAAAATGAGTTTGATTCTTCAAATGCTAACTGATTGATTTTTTTTTTGTAAGAAAAATGTACGACTGTATTTTTTGCACTTTGATATTAAAACTATACAAAGGTCATTCATTATACTTATCATGTTGCATATTTCTTTATTCTTAGTTAAATTAATGTTTATATGCATATTATTTTTTTGATAGTTATGCTAATAGTTGTACATTTTTCTTCTTATTGGACATACATGGTTAAGTTGAAAAAGAAGCTGAAGAAAGGCTATCGAGGACAAGCCAATGGCACTAGCCCTTCAGTTGTCTGACCTCCTATGTTGTATCCTTGCCCTAGACCATGAACTATCACTGTAGCAATAGATACTCAAGTATAACTAGAGGTACCGATGCGAAGTTAAACTATTCTAGTTGGAACCCCATTATGGACGCTACTATTGTGTCCAATAGCATGTCGTTGGATAAGGGCCAAAGGTTGAGTCTCGACTTGTCGACTCCAACTCATCTAGACTGACAGATACTTTTGCATCCTCTCAGAGAAAGGTAATTTCCTTTATTCCAATTTATATCATTAATTATGAGCAATCAATTTACTTAATTAATTTATGTCTTTTACTAACAATAAGTTTATTTTGTAGTACTTTTGAGGACATTGGTATTTCTCCAACGATTACACAAATTATCAAAAGTAACTTCAATGGACCTTGCTTGACATGAAGGCAAGTTTCGTAGGAGTATAAAGATACCATGTGGTGAAAATTCGGGGTAACATAAGAATATAGGACTAATGTGTATCTATTATAATTTCTCATACTAATATATGTTGGCTCCATTAGTTTTTGACGATAATAAAACATTTCCATTTCATTTGTGCCTAATATTTCTACCTAAGTGTTCAGGACAAAGAATTATAGGTAAATAATAAATCAATCTCTCAAATGTGTACATGAAAAATAGATATGGATTAGGAACATGATTGGTTTACAAAAAAGAAGCTCTTTAGCTAAATAATGGAGAATATTAGTTGGCTAAAATTCAAATTAGAGATATGGCAGGCTGAAAAATATTGAGAAATAGAATCAACTTAGTCGACCAAGAAAAGGGTTAATCGACTAAATGTTCTCTGCTAGAATCTGCAACCAAGACAGAACCAACTTAGTCGACCAAGAAAATAAGTTAGTCGACTAAGAGCTCGTTGTCTGCAATTTGTACCAGAGCACTACAAGATAGATTAATGGCTAGAATCAACCTTAAACTGTTTTCAACGATCATAAACTGCCAAACTGCCATTAGACATACTTCTCCAAGTATAAAAGGCCCTTTTAAAGGTTTGAGAAGAAGCTTTTTGAGAGAATTGAAGGCTTACAAGTAAAAAAAAGGCATAAAACTTAAAAAATCTTCTTTACACTTCACTGCACTCAAACGCCCATTTTTGTAATTGTATTCAGCACTTAACCTGGTACCATTTAGATCAACCGTGTGATCAATAGGTACTCTTTCTACCTTTCTTTTTGAATTCTTAGAGTGGGGGATTCACTCTAAGTGATTGTTTCAAGCTAGGTTTGCTTGAAAGAGTTAAGGTTCTAACTTAGTCTTGAAATGTTAGGTATTGGGTTTTGGTTGATCCTTTGAAAAACCATTGTAAAGATTATGGCTGAGCCTAGTAAAAGCCATTATAAAAGCTTGGTGGGAGCTTGGTAATTCCATCGGTTCTTAGTGAATTTGGTTGAAAATCTTTGGTCGGATAATCAAGGTAGTGGATATAGGTCTTGGACCAAACCACTCTAAATCCTTGTCCATTGTCTACTTTGTTTTATTTTTTTTTTTTGTTTTCAAGACTAGTTTCCCATCTTGTTTAAAAGCCGAATTAGTGCTATTCACCCCTAATCTAGCACTTATATTTGGGACGAACAAGTGGTATCAAAGCTAGTTCCCTATTTTTAAGGTATAACACTTTTTTGGGAGATCAATGACTCTTCAAAAATCCATTATAGTTGAGGGATAATCTACAAATAGACCACCTCTGTTTGATGGCTCTAATTACCTTTATTGGACCAATAGAATGTCAATATACATTAGAGCTATAGACTATGAAATGTGGGATGTCATAACTGATGAACCCTTTATTCCCTTAACCATGAATGTTGTCACAAATGAGATGATACCTAAGCCAAGGTCTGAATGGACCGAGGTTGACACTAAGAAAGTTCAAACCAATTTTAAGGCCATCAATACTTTGCATTGTGCCTTGACTTCCACCGAATTCAATAAGGTGTCAAGCTGTACAACAACTAAGCAAGTGTGGGATAAACTTAGAATAATTCATGAAGGGACTTTTTAAGTCAAGGAGTCCAAGATAACCCTCTTAACACACAATTATAATATGTTCAAAATGGAGCCTAGTGAAGACATCACTAGCATGCTAGATAGATTCATGAACATCACAAATAAATTGAGTCAATTAGGAAAGCCAATACCTGAGCATGAAATAGTTAAGAGACTTCTTAAAAGCCTACTGAAAAATTAGAAGCCTAAAGTGACTGCTATCCAAGAGGATAAGGATTTAAATGTCATTACATTAGATGAAATATGTGGCTCTCTCTTTACTTATGAGCTGGAGCTTAAGGAAGAAGAAAAAAAGGATAAGAGAGAAGCAAAAGAAAAGAAAAAGAGCATTGCACTTAAAGCCAGCATCCTTGAGGAAGAGTTGGAAGAGCTTTCCTGTGATGATGATGAAGAGCTAACACTTGTTGCAAGAAAATTCAAAAAGCTGATGGGCAGAAGGAACCGAAGACTAGCAAGAAAAGAATTCAGAAAAGATCAAGGTCCTTGTTGGAAAAGAAACAAAAACGACTTCAACAAAAAAGAGGAACTGATCTGCTTCGAGTGTAATAAGCCAAGTCACTTCAAGTCTGAATGCCTATGGCTGAAAGATGAGACTCCAAAGAAAAATAAGGAATTGAAAAAAACAATAGTGGCAGCAGCATGGTTGGACAGAGACTCCTCAAGCACTGAATCTAAAAATGAAAACTCTGAGGAGAAAGCAAACATTTGTTTATGGCTCAAGATGATGAAACCCAGGTATGCTCATCACCTTGTGATATTTCGATGGATGATTTACAAGATGAGTATGACAGCCTTTATGATGAATTTGAAAAACTATTTTCAAAGTACAAAACTTTAAAAAAAAAGGTCGCATGTCTTGAAAGTGATTTAAAAAAGATAAAATGTGATTATAACTCTATTTTTGAGCTAAGAAACCTTCTGTAAATTGAGTTAGAACACTCAAAAACAGATTTTGAAGTTTTAAAAGTTGAGTTGGACAGTAAGTTTGAAGCTTTGCAATGTTATTAAAGACATTTTTACCCTTCAACTTTGTTACTTTGTTAAAGATAATTTGCAATGCTATAATTTGTTTTTTTTATATATAGATTTTGAGGGATGTCTCTTTGCTACTCTTAGTAGTCATTCTTTGTTGGATGGTGGATGGTGACAGTCAATACAATTTATATTTTCTTTTAAAGGGAAAAGAAATTAAAATAAAATATATAATATAGAAAAATATATTAAAAGTGAAAATAAATTGCATAAGATTATAATAAGAAAAGAAAAGAAAATACATGACATTAAAAATATGTTTAAGAGATGATATTGCATAAAAATCAATAATAAAAAGGTGCAAGTATATTAAACTTGCATTTTAAAGAATAAGGGCAATTATGAAAATTAACATTATATTCTCAACTAAGTACTTAGAAATCAAATGCTGCTAAGTTATCTTCCATGCAATCATATTGTTTGCAATCACATTACTTGTAATCACATTATATTGTAAGGAATCAAACACGACTATAGAGAAAGGTGGAGGTTGTAGTCCTTATTTCAAAATTACCATGAAAAATTTTAACTAGATATCCACAATCATGTTAGTTCTAAATCCATAATCATTCACATCTATTTACAAACACAATTATGAATTAAAATGATTGTTTAATTCAAATTATTGCTCTTACATGGTATTTGAAGTAGTATTGTTCAAACAACCTTGAAATACTATTTCAAAGTGCATTGTTTATAAACAATTTGGATAAGTTTCCTAAAACATTTAGGTAAGCTTTGGAAAATATTTCAAGTAGGTGTTGGTTTCTCACTCTTCAGTTAAGGAAAGACGAAAAGCCAAGCAAGAGGAGGAAGAAGAGGGAAAACCAAGTTGCAACATAATGAATAATGAGGTTAAATAATTTTAGTGGTTTCTTTTTCTCTTGGTTGAACCTTTCTCTCTCTCTCTCTCTTGGATCTCAAGTGTTGTCACACACACACACACACACACACACACACAACACCATACTCACACCATCTTTTAAGGTAGCGTAACATAGTTTATATAGAGGCAATTAGATTTAATATAACTTTTGTATTAATTATAAAAATCACTCAAACTTAATTGAACACATTTGATTGAGTCTTTGAAATTTGTAACTTTTTTCAATTAAGTCCAACTTAATCTCCAATTTTATATTCTTAAATTGATATCTTTTTAATATGTGTGACTCATTAGGTTCCTAATATGTTAACAATAAATATGAACTATAATCCCAAACAAATTTTAGATTAAATGAATCAAACACATTTGCATTCATCATCAATTCCTAAATTGATTAGTTCATATTTATAAGTTAAGATTCACATCTAACAATGTGTCATGACTATCTAAATTTTAAGAAGAGTCGCAAAGGTTTAACTTGAACCTTTAATTAATTGTTTCCTGTGTAATTAATATCCTTTTATCTACTAATATCCTCACAAGACATAAAACTTAACTTAATGTTTATTCTATATTGTCTTTATCACAGTAGCACTTAAAATAGTAATCAACTCCATAATGAGATTTGAAAAACTACTTTTACAAATACCATTCTACTGAGGAAAATTGAAGAAATATAATAAAAAGACAAAAATATGAAACAAGTTTTTTTTTTGGCAAAAATAGAGTTTTCTTTGTAGAAATAATATATGAACCTATTAATTAATCATTTATCATTTTTCCTTTTTTTCCCATTGTTGTTTTTAGATAAACAAAATGAAATAAAACCATTATTCCCCTATTTTATGGTTTCCTTTCTTTCTTTTACAGAAAAAATTTATCTTCAAATTAATTGTAAATTTTCTTTCTTTCTTTTTTTTTAAATTTTCTCAGTTTTGCCCTCCCTAAATAAAAATATTAAACTAATTCATCATTAATATGTTTTCATGTTTCCTTTTTCCTCTTTGTAGTATCTCCTTTCTTTCTTAAAAATATTTTTGAAAAATATTATAAAATAAGCAATTTCCAAATTATATATATAGTTATTTCAACATTTTTCAAAAATTTGCATTATTATTTTTATAATCAATTTTAAATATTAAAATACATTATAAATGTGTGATCTGTCGATGATTATATATTATTTTATCTCTCAATTGCATCATTATTTGTAAAAGAAATAATTGTGTGCATTTAGAAGTTAACAAATATTTTTAACAGATTAATAAAAATCTTTTCATTTGATATAAAAAAATTTAGTCTCGCAGCGAGTTTAGTGGTATTAATAGAAGATAATAACAATAATTCACCAAATGGTTAAAGGCCATAAGATGTAAAAACTAAGAATCTACCCACATATTGAATGAAGACAAAGCATCAACCTTAAGGAACTCTCCTAGATTCGCCAGCCCCAATCAAATAACAACGTCACAAAAATGAAGAAATAGAAAAGTAACCGAGAACAAACAAACACAGACATGAATCTTTTGACAGCAGCCGTGGTACATAAAAGTAAACCTGAACAAGTACAGAAGAGGGAGAATGGTCAAATCGGAAACAGCCAAAATATAACCATCAGAGTCCAAAAGCTGAAAGCAATCCACCATAATACAAAAACCGAAAAAGAAATAATGATGATAATGATAACCAGAGCCCCACACCAAAGGCAAAACTACAAGCTAATTAGCACATTAAAATCAAACCCTTTAAGAGCACGGCTAAAAAGCATCCCAATCTTGACTTTGGCTTTCACAAATTCAAAATCAGGCCTACATTAACAGAGATTTGAGCAGAACTCCAGTGCCCTTCTTAAACCTGACAAAAAGGTTACTCCCTTGCTTTATAATGAAGAAACTAATGGAATTTCTAAGTCCATAAGTTCATTGATAATCATTTCATAATTGCCATCAAAGGACAAACCAAGCAATCGACCAATTTCTAATCCTCATATTCTAGTTCCTGAGCTCTGCATCTTCATAAAAAATGTGATTATCAACTTGCGCAATTTCGAGGGTAATCAGAGTCACGGATAAAGTGGACTACCCTGATGACGTCCTGTTCTTTTCTAGTGGGTTTTCCCCCGTCCCTTTAGGGACCTAAATGCCTTTCTTTCTTCTGGTTCTGTCTGCATCGAGCTTCCGTATCGTAACACGATAACCTTTGGAAGCTTTCGAAAACCACCAGAAATCGGCCATGGCCTCAGTACAGCAAGGAACAGGCATACGATCCGGTCAATTCTAGTCCCTCCTTGGGGAACTATAGCTCATGGGCTAATTCAAAACCCCTAATTTGGTACCTCCCGTTGAGGATTGACGGCATTAATAGGCAGATATTGAAACAGGTTTTGCCTCGGTAGAAGATATACCCACGGACAATCAATCCAATCAATTGCTACGATTTTAGAGGAATCCCCTGTTTGCAAGAGACATTTTAATCAGAATCCCGTTGCTAGCAATAATACTTGAATCCCTGGGGAGTATAAACAGTGTTCATCGGTGTCTAATAATGGAATCTCCTGTCATTAGTGATGTTATAGCTCAAATCAAGCGATGTTAAAGCGATAGACATTCAATCAACGGGAAGCCTGTTCCTAGCACACCGAACTAGGGCCATCAGGCTCAGAATGACTCCTCTTTCTAGTCCAATTTGAGCTTAGAGCGCTTTCTTTTTTCTTTATTTAAAATTTTCAATTGTGCTTTCGAATTGATTCTAAACAATCAACTGATTCAACAATAGATGAAGTATGAGGATCCTCATTATCTAATCTACTGACATTGTCCCTTACATAGTCAACATCCTTAGAGGCATTAGCAACTCTGAATCAAAATTCTAAACATTTAATGACAGGTTTAATTTATGGAATGCAATAGAGAAAAAATAAAATACTTATTATGTAAGAATAAAATAAGATAAGAATACAGTAGAATAATTATTGTGTAATTTGATTTATAAAATGATGTCATTATAACATTATGTCAATGTTTTGATTAGTAAAAATAATTTTAAAATAATAAAAGAATAAGTCTATAAAATAATAAATTAATTATATTTGAAACTAATTATTGTTAGAAAGTTTTTCTTTGAAAGTCATTACGGTTTGATTTTCATTACCATTGCTTAACCTGTACAAATAGCAAAAAACACCTTGGCAAGACCCAGAAGACTTGAACAGAGTGGTTAGCACAACCACCCATTCTAGAAAGCCTAAGTGTGATTTTAGTCCTCATATAAGCCCCTATACAACATCTGATAAATACAAAAAGTGTTATACAATATACATAAATCCAATAAACAGGGTAAGAAACTGTTATTAAACAAAGGACTCAACAAAATCAGCAAATTATCCATCTTTCAAAGCCTCATTAAAATAAAAAACCACTAAATCCAACAAACCAGCACTTGCAACTCAATCATTCTAAAAATTCCCAAAAAGTGTAGATTCATGACAGCCTTCACTCATTCTCAATATGTGTAGATTCAAGTTCAGCAAGGCCTGGGTTAAGTGATACTACCTCAAGTTTGAGCCACAGTAGATAATTTGTCCTTTAGACCCCCTCTCTTGCCCATGCATTTGTTGCATCATTGGCAGATCTAGGTATATGCTTAATATGCCAACTCCAAATTTTAGTAAGAAGATTGGAGAGCAGAATGACAATTGACCTCAATCTCCAAGGCACCTTGGTTGGGTTAAGAGTCCATTGCACCACATTATGAGAGTCACTTTCAAAAAATAAGGGATGAGTAGAGCTCCTTTTAGAAATGGCATAGATCAGTATTGCCTCTTTAAGTGCTAACAACTTTGCCAAGTTAGAGTCCGAATGGCTAATGGACTTTGGAAAAAAAGGCTAGAGTATCCTTATTCTCATCTCTCAAGATGCCACCTATTCCAGATTCTCCTAGATTACCTTTTGAAGCTCCATCTGTGTTGAATTTGAGGGTTCCAATTTCTGATTTATCCCACATCACCTTTTTCTTGACTTTTATTCCTTGGCTTGGAGTGTTTCCTTCATTCAGAAATCTAGCAAGATCCCTAAATGAAAGGTTGAGATTGGGCCATTTGGTGTTCATCCACCAAGCAACTCTAACTTTGGTAAGCTTGAAAATTTGGCAGCTATTGTAACGACCCCTCCTTGGTCGCTACTTGCGTCCAAGACCTCCGGAAAGTCCCGCCAAGTCCCAGACAAGCCTCATTTAACATTCTCGTTAACACTCATGAATTATGCTTTCACATACATCAGTGATTAATAATAACAATAATTGTGTTTCTGATGTACATTTCAAATAGTAATGATTAACTGTCAACCACAAAATTTTTTAACATTTCATATTCATAAATCAGTATTACTTGCAACATTTACCAATTTTGTGTAACTCAGACCTAGACAGCAGAGTGACTCGGAGTAGGGCTAAGAGATGCCTTTACCTATCCGCAATGGACTGAAGATGCCGATGATTACGCGGTAGGTCGATCCCTGTCTGCAAAAGTTGAAATAAGAGGGGTGTGAGTCTCACAGACTCAGTGATCATCGACTCCGTGAGTAAGGCGTAGATGAGACACAAGCAATTAGCTGATCATTTGAATAATAAATCACAGGATTATCAAAGGTAAATTTAAGTGAAAGGGAGATTTGTGCCTTATAAAATGATGCGGTAAAATCATCGTGCAACATCTAATTTTGGCAAAATGATGCCAAAAATAGGTGTAGTAACTCAATGTGAAATCACGGAAAATACAACTTATCGTCAAAATACGAATAATAATATAAAAGTATGCATGCTCCCAAAACATGTAGCCTGTAGACAAATCAAATTACAAACCATGTAAACCAATTCATGATTGATAAACAAGCACTGAAAGCTTTTGCTTAAATACAGAGAGCTTCAGAGACAATCTTAAATCTTCACCATGCATAAAAGTACGCGTCGAAAAATTCACAATGCTCTGGAGTAGGAAAACATAACATCAACACGTGGGCCCACTTCAATGTAATAACATCTGAGAGCATCGCTTCCACCGGATTCCTACATAATGCCATGGCAATCTCAATAATGTTGGCCCATATCGGAGATATCAAGGGGTCGCAACCGTGTATATCATCTGTGGCCTTGCCACGTATATCACAAACCATGGCCCTAACCATGTCTAATAGCTCGTTGACGATCCGAATATTTCTCTAGCTAGAGCTCAGTCGTGCATGAGGGTCACACTTAATCGATGTGATATCCGGCCTACTCTCGATGCTTTTGGTTTATCAAAAACAAAATGTTTTTCAAATCCATAACAAGCTTCTCAAGTCTATTTTCTTAAATCATTTAAAACCAAAAATTTGATAAACCGATATATTGATTTTTCACATCTTTTGTCTTGGTATAAGCACTTATAAAAATTTCAGAATCAATTCTGCTTTCAGAAGCTACATAATAATTATTTAACAAATACATTTACTATGCATGTCACCCAAAAATATAAGGCACGAATTTTTGATAAAAGACAATATGAAAGGCTTGTTTCCCAATTTTCAAAATACTTTACGTATAACTATACATATATATTCAAAACAATTTCTAAAAATAACTTACATCCACAATTCTCTAAAATTCTACCAATGCATGCTTTCCACAGTTGTGCGCGTACAATAAATCATGCATAAACATATATATATAGATAACATGAAAATTTTAAAATTGACACCCCCTACTCACCTCACAATAGCAGGATGTTAGGTCCTTATTAATTTTGAAGGCGTATCTTACTATTCCCCCTACCGGTCGTTTACTATTTCCTTCGGCCTGCCACCACAATGCACCACCTTATTTATTTCCTAAATATTAAAATTCCACTTAACATATATATATACCTTCCTTCATTATACTTTATTTTAATATTATTGTTTTATTAAATATATATTATATATTTTTATATTTAATATATATTATTTTTTTTTATTCTTTTACCTTTCTTTCTCATTTCTTTCACTTTTCTTCCTCTATCTCTTTGGCTCCTCTTTCCCTCCCATCGGTGGCAGCACCTTCCTTGTCCCTCTTTTTTCCTTTCTTTTCCTTCTTTACAATCCCAAACTAGCTACAATTTCTACACTTTTCTCCCAAAAAAATCAGCAGCTACACTACCTATATAAACCTCAAAATTTTCAACAGCAAAACCTCAAAATTTTTAGCACTCAACCTCAAAAATTCCAACAGCAAAACTTCAAAAATTTCAATATCCACACTGCTTATTTCAACCTCCAAATCAGTAATTGATCTACTCTCAAAATCAGCTCTTTTCTCTTCCAAAAATAGTAACAAAATAGCTTCATTTCTTCCCTCAAAATTGTAAAAAAATCAACTTTATTTCTCTCTTCAAACTTTCAGAAATTTTCAGCTTTCTTTCTTTCTTCTTTCTTTTCCTTTTCCACGGCTGTTTCTTTTCTTCTTCAACTTTTCGTTTTTTTCTCACTCACAGTCGACCCTTTTTGTTTTCCTTTTTCAGCTCTCTTTCTTCTCTCCTGGTCTTGTCCCATCCATTTCTTTTATTTCACTTGTCCTCACCTCCTTTTCATGTATCTATCCGGGCCCCCCTTCTCAATTCCTTCAAAGCCATTATGCAAAGTTTTTTTTGTTTATTATTTTATTTATATATTTTTTTTATTAAAGGGGCGATACAGCTATCCCATTCCTTTCCTCAAAAAACCACCTTATTCCTAGCAATCCAAATTGCCCAAATGATGGCATACCATGCCATTTTCCATATTCAATCATTTCTTAAGAACTTGGCAAAGTCCAACCATGAAAGAAAACAAGATAAATGATCATGATGTGTGACCCAACTCACATTCCACATTTCACCACTGCTGCTAAAGGGTCCATATTTTTTCACAAACAAAGAAAATGTGGTTAAGAGTTCCAACCTCTTTTATGCAAAGTAAACAAATAGTTGCTTGTTTGTTTATAATGCCTTTATTCACCAAGGAAGCCTTGATAGCTAATCAACCTTGCACCAATTGCTAACAGAAGACCTCAAATTTAAATAGGGCTATGCCAAATCAGATGGTAATCCAATAAGCAATGTGGGTAGTGGTGGCATGCATCACATGTCTACAAAATGATTTGTGGGAGTACTCATCCCTAGTATTTCCCTTCCATATCGATTTGCCTTGAAAATGCTTGTTAAATAGCTCATTTTCCCAACCAAAAATAGTTCTCCTTAACTCGATAGTCTAGGTCTAGTTTTCTCCATTCCAAGATTAGAAGTCCTTAACTCTCCCATCTTTTTTAATTGCTAAGGCAAAGATTATGAAAAAAACAGTTTTGAGAATGCAACCATTGATCCACTCATCATCCAAAAATTTTATTTTGCTTTGATTACCAAGAAAGACGCCGAGCCCCTCAGTGATAAAGTTGCTGAGTTCACAACCACCATGAAGAGGTTTAATAATACTTTTCCAAATATTTGACATTTTTGCACTATTCCAAAGGCATGGAATGAGGTTTTTATTATCCAAACCTAATTTTTTATCCACAATACACCTCCAAAGACCTTTCAGTTCATTTTCGTAATGTTATAGCCACTTATTCAAAAATGCCTTATTTTTTACCTCAATGTCAACCAAACCAAGACCTTTTAAATCATAGTAATTGTAAATCGAATTCCAATTAACATGATGGAGTCGACGCACCAAATTTTGGATGCCTCATAAGAATCTTCTTTGGATTTTTTCAATATTGCACTTAACCTGTTTTGGCATTTAGAAGAGTGACATAAAAATATAGGCAAGTTACTTAAAATTGCTCTTAAAAGAGTTAGCCTACCTCCCATGGACAAGGTCTTGGCTTTCCAAGTGGATAACTTACTTTCAAATCTTTGAATGACAAGCAACCATAAGCTAGTTGAATGAGATGTAGCCCCCAAAGGCAACCCAGGATAAGAAAATGGAAGGTTGCCGACTCTACAATTAACCAAAATAGTCCACTGGTTAACCAAGCCTTGTTGAATTCCCATTTCAAAGATATAACATTTTTTATAGTTAATTTTCAAACCAGAGACTGCTTGAAAGTTAATTTTATTATTGTTAGAAATTTTTTTAAAAAAGAAAGACTTTGGGGGCATGAATAAAACACTTTCTTTAAGGTATTTTTTCAACCTTAAAGGATACAACAAAGTCCTTAACACACTTATCAGAATAGTTATAATGATAATGTAATGACATTGTTTATATAATAAATGAATGTATACGTCTTTTAATGTAAAGAGTTATTTCCTTTCATAGTATAACTATTCAAAGAGTTATATTTAATAAGGTAACTATTTATAACTCTTTAATCACAACTTTTCATTAATAAGCACTTTTTATAAATAACATTTATATATTATTTAATCTAAAAATTAAAATAATACAAAATTAATTACTTATTATTATGAATATATGTGAATATCCATTATACTTCATAACATCTAATGTATCTCCCCATATCCAATGTACATATTTATGTTGGTACATCTCTATCTCTTGGTTTCTTCAGTGCATCTACATTCCTATCTACTAAGTTCATCCCCTTTATTTATGTAAATCAATTTCCTCTCTATCTATGTGTGCCTATAAATAAAGGCATTGTAGTTGATGGTAGAAATATTGAACAAGAAATGAAAAAGAAGATTTTCTTACATTTCTACTACTTTTCTGTAACATTCTCTTTCAAAGTTATACTTCACAACACGTTATCAGCACAACGTTTTAACTAACTAAGAAGGTAATTTTTTTGTAATTCTTCAACCAATTATATTTTAATTTTGTATACTATATAATAGGCCGGAAGTCGACAACAAACCTTAAGCCTCATTTTGTCCCTTGAAGCGATGGTAGGTCTTTGAGAATCATACTGCTATGACTAATATTGAGGTCAATAATGCCTCTGTAGAAGTAACTCCCCTTACTCCTGTAGAAACAAAAACATCCATGGAAGTCTTTGATGTTTTCAAGGAACCTAATTATCAAGATAAGGCATCAAATTGGTGGAGAACAATCCAAACTTAGGGTTTGAGGATTTTACTGTGTTTCTCATTTTCTTTCTCTAAATGTATTACCCTTGGCTGATTATTCCCAAGGAAAAACAATATGGTCATTTAATAAAAATTATTATGAAATTGATTCCATATTTTTTATTTGAAATTTTTTCATTCCCATGACTAATTTGCAAATTTTCATCATACTTGAAACCTCAAGTTGTCAATACAAGTGCAAATAGGAATCACTGAGAAAAAGGAAGATGTATGTTTACTTGATAGTGCAGTGACATATACCATACTTTGTGGTAAGCTTTTTTTCTAGAGTGTGACGTTGCATAAGGCAAATGTTCACACAATATCTGTCACGACTCAATTTTCGAGCCATGACTGGCGCATGGGCCCAATGAGCGTAGCTCACCAAGCCCAAGCAAGCCTATCCTATTTATATTGCTTAACGTCTTAACAACTAATGCATCCATACGCATTCCAACGAGTGTGAATGTAGCCAACTCATGATGGCATTATCGATTAAAATATACATATACTGTTCAAGACATGTAACTTAGTAATTTACATTACATGAACATATTCACAAAACAAAAGGACCCGTGACTTCCAGAGGAGAAACTACGATAAAAAGGTAGCTATTGAATGCCAAGCACTTACCAAGGAGATGAACTATGAGGACTCCTCGACCTAGGATCCAACAGCCTCCTGATCTAAAAACATGAATTCTTTAAAACAACGAGTACAAAACTTAGTGAGCGAATATTAGAAGGGAACAAGCAATAATAATAAGGAAAGTTGAGAACCATGATGCACTTATTTGGAAGCAAGACAATTTAAATCAAGTTAATATTAAAACCCTTTCCACTTAATCTTGAGTTATTAAATATTCAATGGTAAAGCAACCATGTTCAACATGAGTTGAGAAGAAAAGAAATTTATAGCAATCATTCTAGCAAGGTAGCAAAACCGACGAGTTATCACTGCAGCGAAAATGAATTTCTGATGCAACGAAGTTTAATCACAAACCACCACGGAACGAGGGTTTTTGTCACGACTTGGAACTCCCTATCGAGCCCGTGACAATCACCGCGAAGCCTCGACAGGCATTTTTCACCTCGAATGTTGATCGAAACCTTACAAGGCTCTCGTATCAGCTTTCGCACATTTCCAGTGAGCAACAGTTATTAAATATCACATTTCAAAAAAAAAATCGAAAGTTATTTTCAGTTCAAAAAGGAAAATATATTGTCTCCTGGCTCACAAGGGCATTTTTCCTCGAAAACTCCGAAACCGAGTAAAAATATAGAAGACGAGTAGAAAACATATATTTTATAATTGAAAATAATTTTAAAAGTCTAAAATTTTTCATTTGAAGTAAAATTTTTACTATTTTAATATAATAAAAATATTCGATAAAATAATTTCTTTTCTTCTAAAACAATTTTTATAATGCTAATTATAATTAATTTTCACAGCGTAAAAGATAAATATATTAATGCATACTATGATATAAACGACCAAAGTATGAAATTTAAATTATAGTGACACGTGGTCCCACAACTAACCAAAATGCATTGAAAGCTTGGAACCTACAGCTTTTCTAGAAATGCAATCCAATTGCAGTCCTCGATGCAACCAGCTAATTACAGCTTATCCTGAGCTTGAAATGTAAATAAGAACAGGAGTGAGATTATAAAATCCCAATGAGTAAACATACGCCATCTAAAGTATCTAAAGTCGAGTAAAGAGGAGACAATAAAATATTCAAATCCAATATATTTTTCACAGTATCAATACTCAGTTTACTCAAGTAATCCACGTGGCTTATGCACAATCTTTAAATCTTGGCTTATGCCAAAACCTGTACTCAAGGATACCTTGTATGGGGGTATCCGCTCGAGTCCGCCAAGGCTGATAAAATTCATTATTTCTCAATACAGCCGTTCCTTGGCATTGGCTGAGTCTCACTTCTACGAGGTGGTTAGGCGTGAAGTGAACTCAAATCTTACCTCAAGAGATACCATATGCGCCTCTCTACCAAGGTAAGCACAATAATTGGATTTTCGTGCCCCTCTTATAGGCATGTCCACGGAAACCTCCATCACTGCAGCGACCACAATTATCCCACTAATTAAATAAAATTATCATAGCATAACATGGCCCACAATCCTTACCTTGTCTATCAAGGCAAATCAAAACAGTTCACGTATTTATCAAATCATAAAAATAGCCAGTCATGCCCACAATTTATCATAAGTCATACAATTCAAACAATAATTTGCAAGACAAGTAAGCAGTCTCCCATTACTCTATTTTCGAAACCACTATTTAATTTTTTCAGAAAATTTATAAAATTATTTTATAAAATCATAATTTTTCTTAAAACACAGTAATTTACTATTCAAACCCATTTTCTATAAATCACAAAATTGCATAAAAACTACTCTAGATAATTAAGACGATAATAAGTTTACTCACAATATTAGGAGTAGAAATACTCCTATTTCCAGTCTGCTGGTATAGTCCTTTACTCGTATCCAATGGCTCACCACCTATACATAATTTTCGACACATTTTCAATTATTTATGTCAAATCACAATAAATGATTTTCAGGCTCTACATGATGCATGGAAATGAGATAAAAATGATTTGAAAAGTCGTTTAATCACGGTGTCCGATCTGCTCGCCTACACACTGTCTAAATTACTAAAATCTTTAATTTAACTCCGATTTGACCCATTTTAATTTTTAATAGTCCAATTATATCCACAATACTCAATTATTGTAAATGTGGATCAGTGTATCAGTCCTAGACCACAAATTACGCTTTTACCCTTATTAGGTAAAATTTATATCTTTGCACCAAAAATTCCCATTTAATTTCTAACCTCACCAAACATCAATTATCACCAAAATAGCATGAAATATCATCAATTTCAGCATCAATTCTCCCTCTAGAAAATTTGACCTAAATGGGTTAAATGAAGAACATATTGTGTTCTTGCCGATTTTCACACCATTTATCATTAACTGATTTAAACATTAACATTCTTAATTCTCTCACCATAATTCATCCTTGCTTAACCCATTTCACTTGAAATGAAATCATTTCATTCTCAACACACTCACTATGAAATTCAACCTATGAAGGATTGTGGAGCAAATGAAATTTTTCTTATTGTTTTGCTTCCTAAACATGATTAACTACCTCTAAACATCAACATAGTTCAAAAGCAAGCTATTTCCATCATCAAATCTCTTCCATACCCATTCTGTCAGACCTTAATTCCTCATGAAAACATGTCATTCATTCATGGAAATAAAGAAATAATGCATGGGTAAGCTAGGTTTCAAGGAAAATTAAAGAAATTTCAACTTTCCTAGCTTGATTCTTTGATTTTTCTCACTTTTCTTTTGATTTTCCACCTAGGTTTCTGGTTTCTTCCTTTGTTCTTCCTTTGTTCTTGTTGCTGGTTGCTTTGGCCGAATATGGTGAGAGAAAATGGGCTTTATGGGCTGATTTTTATGCCTTTTTATAAAGAAATAATAAAATATTAAAAGTATGCCACATGGCATTTTCTAATTGGCTCAATTTTTTAAATATTTGACTTTTAATTCTTTAATTCTCCACCACACAATTCTCATATTTATCTATTCCCACCACAAATAAAATCCACCAATCTGAAAAGTGCTATGGGTGAAAATTTACCGTTCTGCCCCCCGAGGTGGTAAAATCACAATTTTGCCCTAATACTCCGAAAAGTACCGAAATTACATTATTTTCACTTTCCAACCTCCAATTACACTCCAATTGATCAATCTTAAACAAATGGGGTCAAAATCTTTTCTAAAAATTCTCGTTTTGTCCTTTAGTGGTAAAATTACCGTTTTGCCCTTGTGCTCCAAAAATACCGAGAATTAAAATTTTCACTGCAAAACATCATATTATGCTTCAAATGATCATATTATACTTCAAATGATTAATCTTGGTCAAAATTTTCATCAAATAACCAAATTTAAATTTTGGGTGGCAAAATGACCATTTTGCCCTTGGACAGTGAAAATTCCAGTTTGACTCCAAATTGATCCTTGAACTCTGAATTACCATTTTGAGTCATCCTTGGACTGTGAATTTCCCAATTTCACTTTAAAATTCCTATTTAAACTAGTTCGAGGCTTAATTGACTTAATGGTACCATTAGGGGCAATATCGTCTTTTAACGATTTCTCAAACTTCTTAAATATACAACCATTATATTGAGCATGTAAATAACATTGTAATTATTTTATAGAGCAGGGTTTGATAGTTTTGCTCAACTATACGAGGGTTTCGTATTAGAACCATTTTCCTCAATTTAAATCAATTAAACCCTTAACATTAAAATACACAATCAACCGAGAGGCAAAGAAGTGGAAAGGATAGCAAAAGCCAATAAAATGATACATAAGATAGAAAGTTTTTTGTTGGAGCGAGAAGTAGGGCATCTATGCCAAATGTGGCCTCTTTTGCATTAAACATTCCTCTTTGTGCTGCCATAAAAATCAATTTGCAATAAAGGAGAATTTGTCAAGGTTCACATACCATACAATCACATTTTTCCATCATGCACACTATATCACACACACACACACACACATATATATATATATATAAATATATAAAATCACGTGCAATTTCATGCTCACCCCATTTTCCTCCACTCTAGTGCACTCCCTACTCGCACCTAGTAATAAGACCATGTGTGCACTCCCTACTCGCACATCCCCTGGTCATCAGGTGTACATCCCCTACTCGTACATAGTGATATGACCATGTGTGCACTCCCTACTTGCACAACCCTTGGTCATTTATACACATTACCCATTCATTCATATCATTATCAACATAATAAATGAGCATGTATTCATTTTCTTTACACAATGTACACATTCATAACATTAAAATAATTGTCAAAGGCTTGTTCTCGAGATTCATTTTTTTTTAAATAAGAAGTTGGATACAAATCATTCAAGCATTTCATCTCAGCTCAATTAAAATTCCCAAAAACAGTTTGAAATGCAAGCTCACTCACCGAATTTGTTGAACCTCTAACCAGCTCTAATTTCCTTTAGTGATCCAAAGGAAGCTATGGAGTCTTGTTAGGACCTATCATGCACAAAACATCACAACCAATCCAATTACATTAATATTACTCTGAAAGTTGTTTTCTAGATCTAACTTTACTAGCTAATGCCAACTAGCTTCTAATTACTAGCAAATGGCTATTATTTGCACTAGGCTAATCATACTAAAATAAATAAACAATCTTCAGCCACAAATCAACTCAAAACCCCAATTACTAACCATGAATAGAAATTTAAAATCAAGCCCAGTTCATTACTTACCTTAGAGTTTCTTTGTGACTGAATTTCTCCTTCCAAAAATTTCCAAATCAACGTGTAAAACCTCTTACTCTCTCTAGAACGCCTCAACTAATGAGAGAAGTGTTGAAACTAACCTTTAAAGGTTTATTTAGGGTAAAGGAGTAAAGAATATGAAAAACCCTACATCAGGATACGTGTAACACGAAAACCAAAGTAGTTTTGAGAGTGTGAGGGAAGCTTGAGAGATGCTCCCATGGAGGAGAGAAAAACATGAGAGAGATGGGGGAATGAAGAAGAAGAAGTTGCTGGAAAAGATGAGGAAGCTGCTAGAAAAGAGATTTTTATATTTCAATTTTATCCATTTTGCTTGCCAAATTACTAAACTACCTCTTTTTAAGGCAACTTGTCTTCCTCCTTTTCTAGGTGAAATCTTTTCAGTCTTTTAACATTGAGGCAACATCTAGGATATTTTAAAGTACTCGAGTTCATAAAACTCATAAATTTTGACTCGGGGTGCAAAATGACCATTTTGCCCTTGTGGTGAAAATTATTGCCATCCTAGTTTTCTTCGTGCTTTGTGTCATTGTGAGGCCTCAACCTCTATAAACCCATAGATGGAATGCTTGCCTACTTGCAACACCTTAAAAAATTTTTCAAAGGATCGGTATTGTACCTAGTGGTACAATCAAGTGGATTTAAACCTCAAACTAGTTCTAATAGAGAATCTAAGAAGAATTTGAGAATTTTAAAACCACTAGAATGACTTAAAATGGTGATTCAAGGTTCGAGGTCTAATTTGGAGTCAATCAGGAATATTGACTATGCAAGGGCAAAATGGTTATTTTACCACCCAAGGATAAATGGGAATTTTTAGAAAAGATTTTGGCCACATTTGATCAAGATTGATCATTTGGAGTATATTATGAGGTTTAGCAGTGAAAGATTTTAATTCTCGGTATTTTTGGAGCATAGGGGCAAAACGGTAATTTTGCTACCCCAGGGGTAAAATGGAAATTGTCACCCCCCAACACTTGTCAAATTTGTGGATTTTATTCATTTATGGAATGGATAAATATGACAATGTATGTGGTGGGAAATTAAAGTTTAAAAAGGAAAATATTTAAAGTATGAACCAATTATGGTGTGACACATGGCAAATTTGGTATATTTTATTATTTTGTTATAAAAATCAGCCCATATCTTCCCAAGCACACCTCCCATATTCGGCCAAAGGAAGAAAAAGCAAGAGGAAAGGAAAACAAACCCTATCCAAGAGAAATTCAAAGAGAAAGTGTGAAAATTCAAGCAATCAAAGGGAAAAAGGTGAAATTTCTCAATTTTTACTTGAGATCTTCACTACCCATGCTTTATTTTCTCATTTCCATGGTTGAATGACATGTTTTCATGATGAATGAGTGGCTGGGCAAATGGGTTTGAAGGGATTTCATGCTTGAAATTAGTTAGATTTCTTGTTAGATTAGTGTTTTTAGATGATTAGTGATGTGTAGTATGAAAACAAGTGAAGAAAATCACATGCTCTTGGAAAACCTTCATAAGCCAAATTCTCTATGTGAGATATTGATGTTGAGCTTGATTTTATTTCAAGTGAATCGGTTGAAAATTAATGATTTATGGTGTGAGAATCAAGTATGGAAAATTGCATGGTTAATGCACCACCATGGCCGAATTTTTCCAAGAGACAATGTGATGATGAAATTTCAGTATTTCATGTTATTTGACTTGTGTTTGAGGAATTTGAAGTATTAGAAATGAAATGAAGTAATTTGGAATTTAATTAGACGCGTTGGCCATTTAATCGGGTGATAGGCCGAATTAGGTCAACACCGCGTTTAAGCGATATTTGGACAAATTGCATTTCATATCATGCGTTAGTATAAAGTTTAAATTAATTTATTACAGTCTAGCACCAATGTGGTAAATTTCTTGACTGTGCAATGTGTATAGGTGCTAAACCCTCAAACATAGGCAAAGGCATTGTACCAGAGGGCCGAGAATAAGAGCATTTTGAACTCTTAATACTGTGAGTGGACTTACATTTCAACTATTTTGGGAATTCTTATTAAGTTGAAATGAAATGCTTGAATGATTATATCTAATTCTCATTTAAAAAAATAAGTCTCGGTAACAAGCTTTTAGTGAAAATATTTCTGTGATGTTGAATATGATTGTGATGAATTTATGTACATCTATAAGATGCTTACATGTGTTGTTAAAATATTTCTGTGAAATTAATGTAACCGTGCACGTGTGGAGTGGGCAATGCACATGCCTGTAATGGTGTGTAAAGTGGGATGTTGAGTGATACCCCCTTGCTGAGTACTTCGTTAAGTCTCCACCCAAGAGCTTGGAAGGGATGCTAAGTGATACCCCTTGCCAAGTGCTTTGATAGGTACTCCCCGCCCAACAGCTTGGAAGGGACGCTGAGTGACACCCCTTACCGAGTGCTCTGATAGGTACTTCTCTTTGCCACCGAGGATGGGGAAGACTTGGTGGTGTATGTAATTGCACATGATTCTATCTATATATGTGTGATATAATGTGCATGACAGAAAACATGATTTGTATGGTATGTGAAACCCTTGTTCTGTGACGGTTTGTGATAAACCGTAAATTTTGCTATCTTGCTAGAATGACTGGTGTAAATTCATGGATACTTTATCCTTGAATGCATAATAAATTTCGGGTTAAGGGAAAAGTGTTTAAATATTAGTTAGATCAAAATTGCCTTGTTTCCAATCAGTGCATCATGGTTATCAAATTTCTTGGCTATTATTGCTTGTTCCCTTCTAATGTTCACTCACTAAGTTTCGTACACACGATTTTAAAAATTCATGTTTTCAGATTAGGAGACTGTTGGATCCTAGGTCATGGAGTCCCGAACTTCGTCTCTTAGGTAGGTGCTCAGCATTCGATGGCTTTCTTCTTTTCCTTTGTCTCCGTTGGAAGTCACGAGTCTTTTGTTCTGTTAATATGTGTTTGCAATGTAAATTGCTAAAATACATATCTTGAATAGTACATGTATACTGTTGTTGATAATGCCATCGTGGATTAGCTATTTTCACATTGGTTGAAAATACGTACGGTCGTATTAGTTGACAAAGTGTTTGATAAAATAAATAGAATAGCCTTGCCTGGGCTTGGTGAGCTACGCTCAATGGGCTCATGCACCGATCATGGCCCAAAAATTTGGGCAGTGACAGTCATCATATGTCGTTTATAAATTTCCAAAAACCACTTGAACTTAAATAACATTAAAAACCTATTTTTGGGAGCTTATTTAAAGGAATTGACAAAAATACCCCTGACCCATGTTGTCGAGTTTACTTCTATTTACGGGTCTATAGAGGTCGAGGTCTCACAATATCATATCCCATTAGGATTTTTGATGGCTCCGAAAATGCCACAATTGTTCTACCAAAGGGCACCACCTTGCATATTGAGGATGCATTGCTAAGTAGTAAATCAAAGAGAAATCTACTTAGCCTAAAAGATGTACGCCGTAACGAGTACCATCTTGAGACAATTTATGAGCAAGATAAAGAATGTCTCAGCATCACTTCTTAAAAGATAGGCCAAAAGACCATCCATGAAAAGTTGAAAGCTTCAACTATAGCATTGTATTGTGTCACTATTAGAGCTGTTGAATCCTACGCTACCATTTCTTAGAAACTAATAAACCCCGATGAGTTTAGACTTTGGCATGATAACTTAGGTCACTCGAGAGCTACGATGATGCGTAGGATAATACAAAATACTAAAGGACACCCTTTAAAGGATAAAAATGTTTTGTTGTCCAAAGATTATACTCTTGAAACTTATTCACAAGGAAAGTTCATTACTAAACCTTTTGTGACAAAGGTGAAACTTGAATCCCCCTCATTCTTGTAAAGAATCCAAGGTGTTATTTATGGACCAATACAACTTGTAAGTAGGTCGTTTCGATATTTCATGGCATCAGTGGATGCATTTTGCAAATGGTCTCATGTTTTCTTATTATCTATGTGCAACGACACCTTATCACGTTTACTTGTGAAGATTATAAGGCTTTAGGCACATTTTCCTAATTATCCAATCAAGAGCATAAGGATGGATAATGCTGGTGAATTTACTTCAAAGAGCTTTGATGCGTATTATGCTTCAATAGAAATTGAGTTTGAGTATTCAGTTCCATATGTTCATCTTTCGAATGATTTGGTAGAGCCCTTGATTAAACGCATCCAAATTATCACTCATACTCTATTATTGAGGACAAAGCTCAACTATTCAACATGTCATGTTGTTTTGCATGCAATGATATTAGTTAGATTGTGCTCCATTGTTAGTCTTTTATAGTCTCCCATGTAGTTAATTTTAGGTTATGAACCAAACATTTCACATTTTTGCACATTTAGTTGCGTTATGCTAGTGATTATTGCATCGCCAAAATGGACTAAAATGGATACCTAATTCCATTTAGGCATTTACATTGGATTTGATTCACTATCCATTATTAGGTTCTTGGAACCAACGATAGGTGATCTTTTTACTACCAGATTCACAGATTGTCATTTCAATGAAACAATAATTGGGATACCTAAGTGTCACAACCCATTTTTCCCGAGCCATGACCGATGCATGAGCTTAATGAGCATAGCTCACTAAGCCCAAGCAAGCCTATCCATTTACCCTTGCTTAACAAATTTATTATATCATGCATACACACACACCTTTTCTCGGGTGTGAACATAGCCAAATCATAATGGCATTATCGATAATAATATACATGCACTATACTAGTCATGTATTTAGCAATTTACATTGCATACACATATTTATATTGTTTGAGTGTATTCACAATACAAAAGGACCTATGACTTCCAGCGGAGACATTTACAATAAAAGGGATCACTATCGAATGCCACACACATACCTAGGAGATGTACTACGGGGACTCCTCTATCTAGGGTCTAACAGTCTCCTGATCTAAAAACATGAATTTTTATAAAACGTGAGTACAATACTCAGTGAGTGAATATTAGAAGGGAACAAGCAATCTCAATCAGGAAATTTGACAATCATGATGCACCGGTTGGAAACGAGACAATTTTTTTATCTAACTAATATTTAAACCCTTTCCACTTACCTCGGGATTTATTCTAGCTAGATAGCAAAATCGACAATTATTGCTGCAGCGGGAAGGCATTACACTACAGCAAGAATAAATTTCTGCCACAGCAAAACAAAATCATAACCTGTCGCTGCACGAGGGTTTCGCTCAACCGTACGAAGGTTTCGTATTAAACCTTTTTTTTTCTCAATTTAAGGTAATTCACATACCATACAATCACACATATATACACAAAGACATGAGCAATCATATATATATATATATATATATACCGCCAAGTCATTACTGTCCTTGGTGGTAAAAGTGACATTTATCTGAGCACTTGCAGGCGTTACGTGTCGTCGTCCCTGCAAGCCCCTGGACAGCGAATCACGCTTCACCAAAGTTCACGTGTTATAATTTCTATGAATCGGGGACGTTACATGTCGCCATCCCCACTTTGCTTAATTCTGAATTTTTAGGAAATCGTGAGCGTTACGTATCGCCATCCCCACTTTGCACACCATTACAGGCATGTGCATTTCCCACTTCGAACGTGCACGATTATATCGAATTCACATAAATTTCTTAACCATACATATAAGCATCATTTAGATGAGCAATATTCAACACAATAAAATTTCACATCAATAAAATAATATTTCATGAAATGCTTGTTCCCATGGTACTCGTTCTTTTCAAAGAAGGTTGCATAAAATCATTCAAGCATTTTATTCAAATAGGTACACATTTCGCAAACCCATTTTTTGAAATGCAGATTCACTCACAGGTTTTCGAGAGTCGAATTCGAGTGCTTCGACTGCTAATCCTCGAATACGATTTTCTTGCATTTATCCGAGCGCTCGCCACCTTGACAAATAGCACAATAATTTAATTACTATATTGGTGTTAATTAGGTATAAAATTAACCTAATTTCTATATGGATGCATAAAATACTCGGTCAACCGCTTAAACACGGTGTTGACCTAATTCGGCCGATTACCCGATAAATTGGCCAATGCATCCGATTTGATTCCAAATTGCACTATTCTTTTTCTAATACCTTAATTCACCACATACCATTTAAATAGTGCCAATTTCAGCATTAAAACTTTTCCATTTCTTCTTGGAAAAATTTAGCCATTACAGTGCATTAGCACTATAATTTTTCCTACTTAACTTTTTCACCTTAAATCGTCATTTTCCAATTCATTTCATTTGAAATGAAATCATCTCATTTCCACACACAACCTAGGATATTCGGCCTTTGAAGATTCATGGGGAAAATCAAGTTTTTTCTTGTTGTTTTGCTTACTAACATGCTAAACTATCTTTAAACACTAACATAGTCTAAAATCAAGCCAATCCAACATTAATTCCTCTTCCATACCCATTTTTCAGAATTGAATTCATCATGATATCATGCCTCTCAACCATAGAAAGTGGAAAGAAATGCATGGGTATTGTAGATCATAAGCAAAAGTGAAGAAATGTTACCTTTTTCACTTGATTTTCCTTAAAAATCACACTTTTTCTTGAATTTTTGGCTAGGTTTTCTTGTTTTTCTCCTTATTCTCTTTTTCTTTCCTTTGAATCTGGTTTGTGCCAAATTTAGAGGGAGAAAATGGGTTTTATGGCTGATTTTTTAGGCTTTAATAATAAAACAAAATAGCTTGCCACATGGCATAATGCCATTCGCCCATTTTTTAACTTTTTTGACTTTTTCTTCTAAATTTTTCCACCACATGATTAGTCAAAGTCAAGATGTGAAAAAAAGATGACCATGGCTGGAAAAAAATGTTCTGGTGGTGGAAAATTACCATTTTCCCCCAGGTTGCAAAATTACGATTTTACCCTTATACTCCAAAATGTACCGGAATCACATTATTTCTACTTTTCAACCTCAAATAACATTAATATTGATCAATATTTACCAAATGGGGTAAAAATCTTTTCAAAAAAAATTCCTGTTTAGTCCTCCAGTGGTAAAATTACCATTTTACCTTTGTACTTTAAAAATACTGAGAATCACAATTTTTCACTGCTAAACTTCATTTTATAATCCAATAATCATAATTGTATTTCATATAATTATTCTTCGTCAAATGTGATCAAATCTTGGCTAAAAATCTCCATTTTATCATCAAATAGTAAAATGACCGTTTTGTCCCTAATCGGTCAATTTTCTCGATTGACTCCAAACTGGACCTTGAACTCCGAATCACTATTCTAAGTCATTCTGTGAGTTTTAGAATTTTCAAATTGCTCTTATAATTTCTATTTGAATTAGTTCAAGGATCGAATAAACTTAATTGTACCACTAGGTACAATACCGGCTTTTAACAAATTCGACAGGGTCTCACGCTCTCCCCCACTAATAGAAATTCAGTCCCCGAATTTAAATGTAAAGTAGAGTGGCTTACCTTTATATATCGAAGAGGTGTGGATACTTGATCCGCATTTCCTCCTCAACTTCCCATGTTAACTCTTCACTAGTGTGATTTTGCCACAACACTTTCACTGAGGCCACATCTTTTGATCGGAGTTTTTTGACTTGTCTATCAAGGATAGCTACCGGCTGTTCCTCATAAGTCAAATCATCTTGCAACTGAATGGTTTCATATCGTATTACATGTGAAGGATCTGGATTATACTTCCTCAACATTGATACATGGAACACAGGGTGAGTACTCGAAAGGTCTGACAGTAATGCCAATCAATATGTCACTGCTCTGACCCTCTCTACGATCTCGAAGGATCTTATATACCGAGGGCTTAATTTCCCTTTCTTACCAAACCTCATTACCCCTTTGGTTGGCGAGACTTTTAGAAATACATGGTCTCCTACTTGAAACTCCAAATCCTTCTGTCAATTATCAGCATAAGACTTTTGCCTACTTTGTACTGTAAGCATTTTCTGGCGAATCATTCGTATTTTATCGGTGGCGTCTTGCACCAACTCAGGCCCCAACAGTTTCCTTTCACCCACCTCTAGCCATCCAATGGGTGACTTGCACCTCTTTCCATATAGTGCTTCAAATGGTTCCATTTAGATGCTAGTTTGGAAACTGTTATTGTAACCAAACTCCACTAAGGGTAAATACCGACCCCATTTGACTCCAAGGTCTATTACACATGCCCTCAACATATCTTCCAAAGTCTGTATGGTTCGTTCAAACTGTCCATCAGTTTGGGGCTGGAAAGCTATACTAAAATTCAACTTAGTGCCCAATGCTTTTTGTAACTTTTCCTAGAATCTGCTAATAAACTGCGTCCCTCTATCTGACACTATATAAACAGGAGTGCCATGCAACCGTATTATCTCATCTACATAGAGCTGGGCATATTGAGCAACCCCATAAGTGGTCGTAACCGGAAGAAAATGAGCTGACTTCGTCAACCTGTCTATTATGACCCAGATCAAGTCATAGCCCCCACTAGTTCGAGGTAACCCAGTTACAAAATCCATTGCAATATGCTCCCACTTCCATTCGGGCACTGGTAATGGTTGTAGTAATCATGCAGGCCTTTGGTGCTCTGCTTTAACCAGTTGACACACTAAGCACTTGGAGACAAACTCAACCACATCTCTTTTAAGTCCTTCCCACCAGTACACTTCCTTTAAATCTTGATACATCTTTGTGGCTCTTGGATGTATCACATAAGCTACCATGTGAGCTTCTTCCAATCTCTCTCCTCAACCCATCACTATTAGGCACATAGAGTCTAGTTCCATACCTCAATACTCCATCTATGCCTCTGGTAAACATTTTCTCTTTCTTCCCTTAAGGACCTTCTAAGACCTTCACTACGAACTCGTCTTTACTTTGTGCTTCCTTAATTCGGTCCATTAGGACAAGCCTCACTATGAAATGGGCTAGCAATGCATCTGCCTCGGAGACTTCCAAATGTACAGCCATGTCTCCCAATCTATGCATCTCTCTAACCAACAATCTCCTGTCTGTGGAGATATGTGCTAGACTACCCATCGATTTTCGACTCAGGGCATCCGCCACTACATTAGCTTTACCGGGATGGTAAAGAATAGTACAATCATAATCCTTTAACAACTCCATCCATCTACGTTGCCGCAAGTTCAAATCCCTTTGCTGAAATATATAGTTCAAACTTTTGTGGTCTGTATATATCTCACAAGTCTCACCATACAAATAATGTCTCCAAATCTTTAAGGCAAACACGATTGCTGCCATCTCCAAATCGTGTGCGAAGTAATTTTGTTCATGCCTTTTAAGTTGTCTTGATGCATATGCAATCACCTTCTCGTGTTGCATTAACACGCATCCTAAACCAACCAACGAGGCATCACAAAATACTGTATAACCCCATGTGCCCTGTGGTAAGCTTAACACTGGAGTTGTGGTGAGACATGTCTTAAGCTTCTCAAAGCTATCTTCACAAGCATTTGACCACACAAATTTTGTATCATTTCGTGTCAGCTTGGTCAGAGGGGTGGCTATTCTGGAGAAATCCTTGACAAAGTGATGATAGTAGCCTGCCAACCCTAAAAAGCTTCTAATCTCTATAACTAAGGTTGGCCTTGGCCATTTCTCCACCGCTTTGACTTTTTTTGGATCCATTTGTACCCCATCCTTAGATACCACATGTCCCAAGGATGCAACATTTTCAAGCCAGAACTCACATATGGAGAACTTGGCATACAATCGATGTTTTCTCAAAATCTAGAGCACTATCTTAAGATGCTGCTCATGCTCCTCTCGACTCCTCGAATAGATCAAGATATCATCAATGAACACCACTACAAACTTGTCCAGGTAGGGCTTGAACACTCAGTTCATCAAATCTATAAAGGTCGCAAGGGCATTAGTAAGCCTAAACGACATCACCAAAAACTCATAATGACCATACCTGGTCCGAAATGCGGTCTTTGGCACATCCTTATTCTGGATCCTCAATTGATGATACCCAAATCGTAAATCTATCTTAGAGAAACATTGTGCCCCTTGTAACTGATCAAACAGGTCATATATTCTTGGGATGGGGTATTTATTCTTTACTGTTACCTTATTAAGTTGTCGGTAGTCAATGCATAGTCTAAATGAGCTATCTTTCTTCTTTACAAATAGCATCGGTGCTCCCCATGGTGAGACACTAGGGTGAATGAAACCTTTGTCTAGCAGATCCTACAATTGATCCTTGAGCTCTGCCGGTGCCATCCGATATGGGGGTATGGATATGGGTTTAGTATCAAGAATCAAGTCTATGCAAAATTCAATCTCCCACTTTGGAGGTAATCCCGGTAGTTCCTCGGGAAATACATCCACAAACTCGTTCACTACCGACACTTGACTTATATCTCTGACCTTTGCTTGGGTATCCTTCACGATAGCCAAGTAACCTTGACAACCTTGCCTTAATAACCTTTTGGTAGATATGACTGATATCAAGTTGGTTAGAATATTACTTTTATCCCCCTGGATGCTAAATGATGGCTCATCTGGGAAATCAAATCTAACTATCTTATGGTAACAGTCTACACTAGCATGACAAGATGACAGCCAGTCCATTCCCAATATCACATCAAAATCCAAGGTGTCTAACACCACTAAATTCACTAGGGTGTTCTTATCCTTGATTCGGACTACGCAAGACTGATATTCTCATTCAGCCACAAATGCCTCCTTTAAAGGAGTAGACATCGCTAATTGTTCTTTTCTCCTAACACATTTTTTGCCCAATCGAAGTGCAAAGCATGAAGAGATAAAAGAGTGAGCAGATCCAGGGTCAAACAATACTCTAGCATCCATATTACAAATAGAAAGAGTACCTAAAACTACTGCATTGGACGTCTGAGCATCTTAGGGAGTTAAGGCATATACCCTTGCCTGGCCTCTTCTTGTGAAACTTTGATGTCCAAACCCAGCTGGTCTACCTTGAGAAGAAGCACCAGTGCCTCTACCTCGTGTCTCGCTAACTTTCTGGCCAGTTGAGACAGCTGTCGAAGGAGCAGACAAAGCTGGCTGAGTAGAACCGCGAACCGAACCTTGTAGTTGTTGAGCCATCGGGCAATTTCTTTTAATGTGTCCAAGCTGGCCACAGCCAAAACAAACTCCTGTGTTAATATAGCATCATCCTCTATGCCGTCTTCCGCAAATATCACAAAAGCGAAAAGCCTGACTACTCTGCCTAGAATCTTGTTGCTGCTTCCTTTCGCTAAAAGTTCTCTACCCTAACCCAACGTTGGTACTTGCCACATCACTCCCCCATTGGGGTAACCTTGACTCCCTCTGTGGGCCTTCACGGCTAGAAGATGAAATCCCACTGCAGAAATCTCTGCGACCTTGATAACTATCTGTCTTGGCCCGTTTTACTCTATCTCTTACGGCCTTGCTGTCATTGGTCTTCATCTCAATCCGTTGAGCACAATCCACGGTCGTATAGTAAGTATTGAAATCTCGGGAGGCCACAGCCTTAAACAGTGATTCCACCAGCCCATCCACGAACCTTTGGACTTTCATCTCCTTTATGGAAACCAAGTAAGGTGCATACCGAGATAGCTACGTGAATTTTATATCATACTCCAATACTGTCATATTCGGAGTCTGCACCAACACCTCAAACTCTCTAGCTTTGGCATTTCACACACTATGCGATAAAAACTGATCCAGGAAAGCTGCATTGAATTCATTTCAGGTTAGTGGTACAGTATCTGTCAGCCTACCCCTTCGCAAAGAGCCATACCATTCCTGTGCTACATCCTCCAATTGAAAAGCTACTAGCTCCACTAATCTAGAACTAGAGCATCCCATAGCGTTACAAATCTTCTCCATTTTGTCTAAGAAAACCTAGAGTTTTTTCGATGCATCTGACCCCGTAAATAAGAAAGGCTTAAGCTTCAGAAAGTCAGTGAATGAAACCTCTACCTGACCTCTGTCACCCTTGAGACGTTGACGGTCTATTTGGCCTTGGAAACTAGGGGACTCTTGCTCCACATGTCTCCCCTCTACTATTTTCTATATATCTTCCATACGGGCTGCCATCATTTCTACAACCCGATTGACTCCCTGCAGACCCGTTGCCCAATCCTTAACAGTAATGCCCCCAGTCGGTGGCCTAGTAGTCTCACCTACAGGCTGTCCATCCTCTTTTCTACCCTCGGGCATATCTGCCCTCACTGGCCTAGTGACCCTACCACGTCTACCTCGTCCTCTACAGGTGGGTGCCCATCGCCTATCGATCATCTCAGTGGGGACATCTTGCTCCCCTACTAGTCTCGAAGCGGCTCGTGTCTTAGGCGGCATTCTTACCTAGACAAGAGCAACACCCATTATTAAACACAATTACGAAAATAAGGTGGTTTCTAAGATAGGAAATTCATGTGGTTCCTCGATTATGAAATGTGCCGTGGCTCACAGTTCATAATTAAAGATCCTACATAAAGACTCGACTCACCGTTGGACCCGACCATAACACCCTAGGACCTAACAACTTATGGCTCTGATACCAACTTTGTCATGACCTATTTTTTTCGGGCCATGACTGGCGCATGACCTCAATGAGCATAGCTCACTGAGCCCAAGCAAGCCTATCTATTTACCCTTGCTTAACAAATTTATTATATCATGCATACACACACACACACACCTTTTCTCGGGTGTGAACATAGCTAAATCACAATGGCATTATCGATAATAATATACATGCACTATACCGGTCATGTATTTAGCAATTTATATTGCATAAACATATTTACATTGTTTGAGTGTATTCACAATACAAAAGGACCCATGACTTCCAGCAGAGACATTTACAATAAAAGGGATCACTATCGAATGCCAGACACATACCTAGGAGATGCACTACGGGGACTCTTCGATCTAGGGTCCAACAGTCTCTTGATCTGAAAATATAAATTTTTATAAAACGTGAGTACAATACTCAGTGAGTGAATATTAGAAGGGAACAAGCAATCTCAATTAGGAAATTTGATAATCATGATGCACCGGTTGAAAACGAGATAATTTTTTATCTAACTAATATTTTAACCTTTTCCACTTACCTTGGGATTTATTCTAGCTAGATAGCAAAATCGACAATTATCGTTGCAGCGGGAAGGCATTACGTTGCAGCAAGAATGAATTTCTGCTGCAGCGAAGTGAAATCATAACCCGTCGCTGCACGAGGGTTTCGCTCAACTGTACAAAGGTTTCGTATTAAACCCTTTTTTTTCTCAATTTAAGGCAATTCGCATACCATACAATCACACAAATATACACAAAGACATGAGCAATCATATATATATACCGCCAAGTCATTACTGTCCTTGGTGGTAAAAGAGACATTTATCTGAGCACTTGCAGCCGTTACGTGTCATCGTCCCTACAAGCCCCCGGACAGCGAATCACGCTTCACCAAAGTTCACACATGATAATTTCCAGGAATCGTGGGCGTTACGTGTCACCGCCCCCACTTTGCTCAATTCTAAATTTCTAGGAAATCGTGGGTGTTACGTATCGCCGTCCCCACTTTGCACACCATTACAGGCATGTGCATTTCCCACTTCGCACGTGCACGATTATATCAAATTCACATAAATTTCATAACCATACATATAAGCATCATATAGATGAGCAATATTCAACGCAATCAAATTTCACATTAATAAAATAATATTTCATGAAAAGCTTGTTCCCATGGTACCCGTTCTTTTCAAAGAAGGTTGAATAAAATTATTCAAGCATTTTATTCAAATAGGTACACATTTTCCAAAACCATTTTTTGAAAAGCAGATTCACTCACAGGTTTTCAAGAGTCGAATTCAAGCGCTTCGACTACTCATCCTCGAATACGATTTTCTTGCCTTTATTTGAGGGCTCGCCACCTTGACAAGTAGCACAATAATTTAATTACTATATTGGTGTTAATTAGGTATAAAATTAACTTAATTTCTATACGGATGCATAGAATACTCGGTCAACCGTTTAAGCACGATGTTGACCTAATTCGATCGATTACCCGATAAATTGGCCAATGCGTCCAATTTGATTCCAAATTGCACCATTCTTTTTCTAATACCTTAATTCACCACATACCATTTAAATAGTGTCAATTTCAGCATTAAAACTTTTCCATTTCTTTATGGAAAAATTCAGCCATTACAGTGCATTAGCATTGTAATTTTTCAATGCACTGTAATTTTTCCTACTTAACTTTTTCACCTTAAATCGTCATTTTCTAATTCATTTCATTTGAAATGAAATCATCTCATTTTCCACACACAACCTAGGATATTCGGCCTTTGAAGATTCATGGGGAAAATCAAGTTTTTTCTTGTAGTTTTGCTTACTAACATGCTAAACTATCTCTAAACACTAACATAGTCTAAAATCAAGCCCATCCAACATTAATTCCTCTTCCATACCCATTTTTCAGAATTGAATTCATCATGATATCACGCCTCTCAACCATAGAAAATGGAAAGAAATGCATGAGTATTGTAGATCATAAGCAAAAGTGAAGAAATGTTATCTTTTTCACTTGATTTTCCTTGAAAATCACACTTTTTCTTGAATTTTTGGCTAGGTTTTCTTGTTTTTCTCCTTATTCTCTTTTCCTTTCCTTTGAATCTGGTTTGTGCCAAATTTAGAGAGAGAAAATGGGTTTTATGGCTATTTTTTAGGCTTTAATAAAAAAATAAAATAACTTGCCACATGGCATAATGCCATTGGCCTATTTTTTTTAACTTTTTTGACTTTTTCTTCTAAATTTTTCCACCACATGATTAGTCAAAGTCAAGATGTGAATAAAAGATGACCATGGCTGGAAAAAAATGTTTTGGTGGTGGAAAATTACCGTTTTTTCCTCGGGAGGGCAAAATTATGATTTTACCCCTATACTCCGAAATGTACCTGAATCACTTTATTTCAACTTTTCAACCTCAAATAACACTAATATTGATCAATATTAACCAAATGGGGCAAAAATATTTTTAAAAAAATTCCTGTTTAGTCCTCAAGTGTGAGACCCTGTCTAAGTTGTTAGAAAACCGGTATTGTACCTAATGGTACAATTAAGTTAAATCGAGCTTCAACCTAGTTTAATGGAAATTCTAAGGGGAATTTCAAAATTATAAGACCCACAGAATAGGTCAGAATAGTGATTCAGAGTTCAAGGTCCAGTCTGGAGTCAATCGGAAAAATTGACCGGTTAGGGACAAAACGGTCATTTTCTCATTTGTTGATTTATGGAGATTATTAACCAAGATTTGATCACATTGGGCCAAATATAATTATGTGACATACAGTTATGATTTTTGGAGTATAAAATGATGTTTAGCAGTGTAAAATGGTGATTTTCGGTGTTTTTAGAGCACAAGGGCAAAATGGTAATTTTGCCACCGGAGTGCTAAATGTGAATTTTTTTGAAAGGATTTTGCCCCAATTGGGTAATATTGATTTATATTGATGTTATTTGAGGTTGGACAGTGAAAATAATGAAATTCCGGGACATTTCGGAGTATAGGGGCAAAATCGTAATTTTGCCATCCCGGGGGCATTTCGGTAATTTTCCACTACCAGAATAAATTTTTCCAGCCATGGTCAACCTTGGATCAGATGTTGACTTGATGAATCAAGTGGTGGAGATCAAATGGGAGAAAAAGTCAAAAAAGTCAAAAAACGGGCCAATCACATGGTGCCACGTGGCAACCTTGTTTATTTTATTATTTAAGCCATAAAAATCAGCATTTAAACCCTCATTTCTCTCTCAAAGTCGGCACCCACCAGAATTGAAGGAAAAACAAGAAGAACAAAAGAGAAAAACACAAAACCTAGGTGGAAATCTAAGGAAAAGTGTGATTTTCAAAGGAAATCACTTGAAAAAGGTAATAAATCTTTACTTTGGCTTGTGATTTACCTTACCAATGCTTTTGTTCTTGATTTCAATGGTTAAATATGAAAATATCATGAAGAGTTTAATTCTGAAAAATGGGTATGGATGAGGAAGGATTGTTGGATTGGATTGAATTTAGACTATGTTAGTAGTTAGAGGTAGTTAAGCATGATTATGAAGAAATATGGAAGAAAGAAATTTAATTCCATGGTTGTTCTTCCTTGGCCGAACCTAGTGTGTAGTGAATGCATGAGGAATTGTCTCATTTCAAATGAAATGGTTCCATTTGAAATGAAAGAAATTGGAAAATGATAAATTAAAGTGAAAAATGTAGTAGAAAAATTTTCAGTGCTAATGCACTGCATTGGCCAAATTTTTCCATAAGGAATTGGAAAGGGTAGGATGCTGAAATTGGCATCAATTACATGATATGGGATGAATTAAGGTATTAGAAAAAGAATGGATCAATTTGGAATTGAATCGGGCTTAATGGCCAATTTATCGACTGAACGGTCGAAATTAGGCAATACCGCGTTAATGCGATAATCGGACGCGATTTTGCTCTTACGTATCACACGCTAGTAATTTAAATTAGTTTATATTAGTTGGGGGCATTATAGTAAATTTCTTGATTTTATTTTGTGTTAAGGTGGTGAGAAGACCGAGAAAGGCAAAGGGATCGTGACTGAGGATTTTTAATCCGAGAGCATCCGGAATCCGGATATTTGTGAGACGGTGAGTGAACTTGCATTTCAAAATTGTTTGGGGAAATGCACATTGTATTGATTTGGATAATTAAATGATTTATTCAAAGTTTTAAAAAAAAAATATGTGCTGGGAACAAGCCTTTGATTAAAATGATTTTATGTGATGAATTATGTGTTATGCATGAAAGCATAAAAATATGTGTTATGCATGAAAGCATAAAAATATGAGTTATGCATAAAAGCATAAAATTATATGTTATGCATGAGGGCATAAAACTTTGTGTTATGCATAAAGGCATGAAATATTATTTCATTGAGATGAAATTTAATTGTGCTGGATATGTACATTGTTATGATGTTTGTGTACATTGTTGAGAAGTGTTGTGAAATTGTTACCACCGTGCACGTGTGAAGAGGAAATTGCACAGGCCTGAAATGGTGTGCAAAGTGGGGACGGCGATACGTAACGCCCACTATTTCCTAGAGATTGAAAATTTAGTAAAGTGGGGACGGCGATACGTAACGCCCACTATTACTATAAATTTTGGAAATTGAGCAAAGTGGGGACGGCGATACGTAACGCCCACGATTCCTGGAAACCATTACACGTGAACAGTGGTGAAGTGTGATTGGTTATCCAGGGGCTTGCAGGGACGGCGATACGTAACGCCTGCGAGTGCTCAGATATATGTGGTTGTGTACATTTGTGATTGTTCATTTCTCCGAGTATAATTGTGTGAAATTGATTATTTCTTCAATATAAATTAAATTGAAATGAGGGGAAGGGTTGGTAATAAATTGGATAAAAATGAACGTGTTTCAAATGTATGCATCATATTGTAACCCTTCCTGATATTATGGCTTGTTCCTATCTAATGTTAGCTCACTGAGTTTTATACTCACGTTTTCAAAAATTCATGTTTTCAGATCAGGAGGTTGTAGATTCCTAGATTGCGGGATCACAGTAGTCCATCTCCTGGTAGGTGTCTGGCATTCAATAGCTGCCCGTTTTATTGTACATGTCTCCGCTGGTAGTCATGGGTTTTTGTATTATGGATATGTACATGTAATGTACATTGTCAGAGTTTATATTTGACTGGTATGAATGTAAATATGTGTAAGCAATGTAAATTGCTAAATACATGACTGGCATAGTGCATGTATAATGTGATTAAAAATGCCATTGTGTTTTGGCTGTGTCCACTCCCGGTAAGGGTGTGTGTGTGTATGTGTGACTGGATGTGCCATGGTTAATTGGCATTGTATGCACACTGGGTGCATTACGTGTGGATGCCTCACACGAGAATATGTGGAATACAGTAAATGAAGTAAGTGACAATAGGCTTGCTTGGGCTTAGTGAGCTATGCTCATTGGGTCCTTGCGCCGGTCATGGCCCGGGAATTGGGTCGTGACATCAAGTGACAAAATTACCATTTTGCCCTTGTGCTCCAAAAATGCCGGGAATCACAATTTTTCACCGCTAAACTTCATTTTATAATCTAATAATCATAATTGTATTTCATATAATTATTCTTGGTCAAATGTGATCAAATCTTGGCTAAAAATCTCTATTTTATCATCAAATGGTAAAATGATCATTTTGTCCCTAACTGGTCAAATTTCCCGATTGACTCCAAACTGGACCTTGAATTCTGAATCACTATTCTAAGTCATTCTGTGAGTTTTAGAATTTTCAAATTTCTCTTAGAATTTCTATTTGAACTAGTTCAAGGATCGAATCAACTTAATTGTACCACTAGATACAATACTGGCTTTTAACAAATTCGACAAGGTCTCACACTAAAATTTCCATGGCTGAAAAGTAAAAACCAATTAAGATTTTATCTTGGAATGAGAAAAATTTATCCTATTTAGACCTAAGAACTTCTAAGCTATTTCTAATAGACTTCTTAATGCATTTAATAATGATACCAAGGTTACAAAGTCTCATATTCCAACTATGAATGTTCTAACTAGGATTGTTGTTCCCAAAAAATAAGATGAAATGGATCAAAATGGCTCACACTTGAAGCATGGAAGACTGATAGGATCAAAAGACATTGTCCCTCGAAAATAAACAAGGAGGAATCAAGTATCCACTCCAAAAGAGCCTAGTGTTGAGCTTGCTCTAGAAGAGCCTATTGCCTCTGAAGAGGCACAAACCCATGAAAGGACAATCAACCTCGAGAATGCTGAGATTTCCATTACATATTGTAATGTGATTTGGGATTGGAAAAAGATAATCATTGATGATGCTTTTGCACTCTCAATTGCTTATAAGATTACAAATGATGGTTATGAACTGCGATCTATTATCGAATGTCGTCAAAGGCAAGATTAACCCAAATGGGAGGAAGTAATCCAGGCTAAATTGGCTTTTTTAGCTAAATGAAAGGTTTTCAGGCTTATAGCTCAAACTCTCAACAATGTACAACCCGTTGGATACAAATAGGTTTTTGTCCAAAAATGAAATGAAAGAAATTTAGGTTTTGAGGTAGAAAGTCTGACTTGTTACTTAAGGCTTTTCTCAGAGACTTGGGAATGATTATGATGAGATGTATTCATCTGTGATGGATATGATTATATTTTGTTTCCTTTTTAGCCTAGCACTTTTTGACAAACTAGAAATGCATCTTATGGACATTATGATGGCATATCTATATGGTTCATTAGACTTCGATATTTATATGAAAATTCCCAGGGGATTCAAAATGCTTGAAGCACACACTCCCCGTAACTTATTCTCAATAAAGTTGCAAAGGTCTTTGTATAGGTTAAAGCAATTTGGTCGCATGTGGTATCAACGCTTAAATGAGTACCTAATTAAGAAAAGGTACGAAAATGATTTTATCTGTCTATGCGTGTTTATTAAGAAGTTGGATACTGGATTTGTTATGACAGCAATTTATGTTGACAGTATGAATTTGATTGGAATTTCAAAAGACTTATCTAAATTTGCTAAATAGTCGAAAAGGGTGTTTAAAGTTAAAGATTTGGGTAAAAAAAAATACTGTCTTGGTTTAGAGCTTGAGAACAAAACAAATGGAATACTTATCAATCAGTCAGCATATATTGAGAGATTGTTTAGATGTTTTAACATGGACAAGGCTCCCCCATTGAGCACCTCTATAATTGTAAGCTCTCTTGATCCCTAAAACGACTCGTTTCACCCTAGAAAACCTGATGAGGTGATACTTGGTCCTAAAGTACCATATCTAAATGCAATTGGGCCTTTGATGTACTTTGCACAATGTATGGAACCAAATATCACTTTTGTGGTAAATTTATTGGCATGTTTTAGTTCTGAGCCAACCTAGAGACACTGGAATGGAATAAAACATATCTTTCGTTATCTCCGAGGAACCATAGATTCGGGACTAAATTATTCCAAGGATTTCACTAACTCTAGTTTATTTAAATACACTAATACGAGATATAAATCTGATCTACACAAGGCTCACTTTCAAACTAGTAATTTATTTTGCTATAACAGCATTGTCATTTCTTAGCGCTCTACTAAGCAAACGTGAGTAGCTACATCCTCTAACCATTTCGAAATTATCGCTCTATAAGAAGCTAGAATAAAGTGTGTTTGGTTGAGATCCTTTACAACACATATTCATAATTCTTGTTGTTTAACATCGGTTACAATTTCTCCCACTATAATTTATTAAGATAATTTTTCTTATGTTGCACAAGTCAGAAGAGGATATATTAAAAGTGACAAGACCAAGCATATCTGGTCAAAATTTGTCTACACTCACGAACTCCAAGAAAGTCACCAAGTTGATGTTAAATAAATTTGCTCCACAAATAATCTTGCAGATCTTTTTACCAAAACGTTGCCTACTTCAACATTTGAGAAATTAGTATATGGCATTGGAATGTGGCAAGTTAACAAGATTTGCTCTTGCAGTGGTAAGGTATCAAATGCTCTAGAAATGGTGAACCCTAGAAGTGGTAATATGGCTCAATTGAGGGGGAGTAATTATGGACTATGCACTATACTATTTTACCTTCTGATCAATTTTTGTCCCATTCGGGTTTTTTCACTTAAGGTTTTTAATGAGGCAATACAATGGACATTCAAGGGGAAGTGTTATGAATATATGTGAATATCCATTGTATTTCATGACATCCAATGTATCTCCTCATATCCAATGTACATATTTATTGGTACATCCTTATCTCTCCGTTTCATTGAGTGTATGTACATTCCTATCTACTAAATTGATCCCCTCTATTTATTTAAATTCATTTCCCTTCCATCTATGTGTGCTTATAAATAAAGGCATTGTAGTTGATGGTAGACATACTAAACAAGAAATGAAATAGAAGATCTTTGTACACTCCTACTACTTTTCTCTAATATTCTCTTTCAAAGTTATATTTCATAACACTTATTAATATGTATTTCAAGAGTTCAAATACCATCATTACCATAATATCTAACAATCTCCAACTAGTTTGGAACGTTGGTTTTTTCTATAAAATATATTTTTTATTTATGCCTTCCACACAAACGAATATTACATTTTCAAGAAGGCATCTCTCAATTTGAACCATCAAGTAGTAAATGCACCTTAGAACTTTGATGAAGTAGATGGAGTCTGTATATTGAACCTTGACTCCTAGTGTTAGAATTGAAGATACACCACACATAATATTCATTTACATTTCTATAAATGGTAATTCACTTTTAGTACCATAATAACCTTTTGCTTATCCTGTTCATAATAAACATTTACAAGAGAATCCCTAAATTTTTTCTTATTGAAGTGGCACCACTATTTACGTTTATGTAAGTGGAGTTTTCATTAATGTCCCCATTGCTCTAGACATTTTCTTTCCATAATATAATATTCAAACTTCATTAAGATTATTGTTATTGGATTTACCACGCAAGTGCACATATCTTAACAAGTAATGAAATAGAAAGTAAAGTTTGTTCCCTCAGAAAATTGCCCAAAATCATTTTGCTAAGTACTAAAATTAAAACAAATTAATCTTATCTAAACAACCAATTTAAAACTACTAAAAATTAAATAAACTAAACCTAGGACTAGAAGTAAAAGTAAAAATACCAATTTACTAATTAATCAATCAAGCAAAAGTCTAGAACCACAATATCCCCTTAACGTTTCATTTGAATCTTTTCTATTCTCTCTTTACTTATTAGATAGGCTTGAATTGCTAAGTTAGAGTTCTAATTTATTTATAAGTCTCTTCCAATGTTCTTATTAAAATATCTTTCTTAACCAATTTACTATATTCTTATGTAAATTGAAATCAAGAAATACTCATTAAGCTTAGACTTTAATTATGGTTACATATGCCATGTAAGTGTATTCTTACCTTACATGCAAATCAAATAAATCATCTCATATATTTGATATTGAAGATATGCTATTTCATCCACGACTTACTCTAAACTCCCTCTTTCAGTTCCGTTTAGGTTTCCAAATCAATCTAATTGTTGATAGGTAATCAGACACATTAAGAACAAAATTGAAATAAACAACTCAAACACTATCAATCAAAAGTAAGAAAAAATAATAAAAATTTAGAGTATGCATTGGGTTCAATTGTGATTCTAGATCAAAAAATTAAGTTCAACATAATTTCTAAAAATATTCAAAAATGAAATTTAACTATCAAAACTAAACAAGAAGGTTTAAAGATAACAAGAAAAAAAAGAACTCCAATATTTATCAAGTCTTTGATCTGCAATCTATTTTGCTTTCCTTACTTTCTTACTAGCTTCAACGCCTCCTTGTCAATTAAAATTTCACTATGAAAGTATACGTATCAAATAAACAGTATATTAGCATGCAAAGTATCGATCCCACAAAGAATTGATCTAAAATTTTACTAAGTACTAAAATTAGAACAAATTAATCTTATCCAAACACTCAAATTTAATTGATTAACTAAAACTAATTGACTAAAAATTGAATTAACAAGAAAAATCAAAATAATAATAGCTTGAGTAAATATCAAATCAACCAAGCCTAGGATTACAATATCCTTCACACTTCATCTAAATCTTACCTCTCTTCCTTAACTTATTTTAATGGGTTAAATTGCCAACCTAGAGTCCTAAATTATTTATAAGGGTCTTCCGACTCATCTTATAAAAATATCTATTTTAAGCAAAACACTATATCCTTACGTGAATTGAAATTAAAATAGACTCATTAAGTTCAAGCTTTAATCTAGCTACATATGGCATATAGGTATATCGCTATCTTATACGCAAATAAATTAATATGGTCATATGCTATCCCAATTTTAGTCTACTCTACACTCTCTTTCCTTAGTTTGTTTAGGTTTCTAGATCAATTTAACTGGTGATCAGGCAATTAAAAGCATTAAGAACAAATTGGAATAAACAATTCAAATCCCATTAAAGATAAGTAGGAAAGAGATTAAAAATTCTGATTACATGTGAGTTCAATTGCAATCCTAGAAAAAGAAAATTAGCCACTCATGATTGCAAAAACAAATAACATTATAATAAATTCAACCATTGAGAGTAACAAGAAAAATAAAAGCTAAGGAAGAAAACAAAACAATATTTGCCGCCTTGATCTCCAAGTTTTAGCATAAACTTCTAGCTTCTTGAGTCTCCCAAACGTTGTCTCTTAAGTTCTCCAAAAGGTTGTTTTTATAGGTTTGGAAGTAAGACCAAGTTAGATGGAGAAAGAAGTCAATTTCAACTAGAATTTCCTCATCAAACTATGTGAGTTGCAGTTTTGCCCAATTAATTAACAAAAATCGTAATTGCTCTAAGTCTACTGCAGTGCATCAAATTCAATAGGATTCTTTTACTATCTTTTAGGCTGAACTGGGTAAAGTGGTAAACATGAAAGTTGTAGCTTTTTCTCTTATCTTTCCAATGGTCAAGAATTGCTTCATTTGGAGCTCTGTAGAGAAAGTTATGGCTAAATTACCGAAGCATATGCATGGAAGTCTACATCTTGAAATTGCTCTCTTTCTTCCATTAAAATTCTTTTTTCATCAAACACCTACAAAAGGACAAATAAATCAATAACAACCTATCTTAACCACATTAACACCAAAATAAGCATAAAATTAACTAAGATTAAATTGACTCACCTAAACTAACTAATTTAAAATAATTAAATAAAATCTACTAATTTCTATGCATTACTATAAGAACTAAGCTAAATTACTACCAAAATTAAGCATAAATAACTCTATATCATAGAGTTATCACTCATTTTCTTCATTAAAACCTTGCTTAATTGTTGCTTAGGTGTGCTTTTGAAAAGGGAATTAAATAAAGCTCAAACTTGTGTACAATTAGAGGTCGAAATGCATATACATTCCTTCCTTTCGTTGGGGGCCGCAGCCATGCTGATAAGGGGCCTCGCCCACAAGCTTCATTTTATTTTTTTTTAATTTTCTTGTCAATGGTCATTGCCACGACAGGTGACGATTGTAGCCACTAGCCTTTTAGAGGTCCAAAGCATGATGGTGTAGTCGAGGGGCCACAGCCATGAAGCAGTAACGACCATGGCCACACACTATTTCAAATTTTGATGTGATTTTCTCCTATTTCAAGGCTAAACTAAGTGAAGTGGTCAACATGAAAGTTGTAGATCTACATCTTGGATTTCCAATGGTCCAAGAATCTTGTCATTTGAAATTTTCTAGTGGGAGATATGCTTAAAAAATAGCAATATGTGCAATGGAAGTCTGCACCTAAATTGTACTCTCCTACCTTAATTAAAAGTCATTCAACATAACACACTTACAAAAGCACAATTTAATCAATAGCAGGCATAATTAGACAAATCAACAACTAACTTAGCCTAAAATAATTTAAATTCAATTGACTTAGTGTAATTTACTTAAATTAAAATAAATAGCTAAAAAACCTAAAAATTTAAGATAAAACTCAAGAACATATCAAATTATTAACCAAAATTAAGACCAAATAACTCTATATCATGGACTTATCATAACCTCAAACTTAAGATTTTGCTAGTCCTCAAGTAAAACATAAAAGAAAAACGAAAACAAAAACGACTTAAATGATGAAAGCAATCATAAAAAATCCAGCTAACTAGAGACAAGTAGCGCCAACTCAATGGTCTCCATTATTTCCTCAAAAGTGTATCTATAATTCTCTAACTCAAGATAAAATATAGACATCATTCAAGTTCATGTTTCAATTCAAATACAAGCTCATTGTTAAATGGATTTTTTTACAAAGAACATCATATTTATTTGGACGAATTTATACCAATGCAAAATTTTCAATTAGTACTAGAAATCCATAAGTTTGCTTTTCATCTCTCTTTCCACTAATGGAGACTAATACTAAGTCAAGAATCATTAGATCTTTATTAAACTTGTAATGTATGGCTAAGGTCAAGATAGAATAGAGGTTATTAATGTGGCTTAAATCACCCTAAGCACATAATCATTCTAAGACTTATGTAGAGTTTTATATTTAATTTCCTTTCCTAAATACACCCATTTTCTTTCCAACTTTTGAACTTTTCTTTTGTTCAACACTTTATTGTCTTTTTTTTTTATCACAATTTTTACACTGCCAAACTTATTTCTTTCTATTGTTGGTAATAGGGTGAACACTCAACATATTTTTGATGTTTTCATCAATTCCACCTTTCTACCATATTCAACATCTAGCTCAATTCATGTCCTAAAATGATATACATACTAAGAAGTGAAGGTGTCAAACCCTATTCTATAAAATAATTACGACGTTATTTACATGCTCAATAGAATGTTTGCATATTTAGGAAGTTTGAGAAATCGTTAAAAGACGATATTGCCCCTAATGGTACCATTAAGTCGATTAAGCCTCGAAATAGTTCAAATAAGAATTTTAAGGTGAAATTAAGAGTTTCACGGTCCATAGATAACTCAAAATGGTAATTCGGAGTTCGAGGATCAATTTGGAGTCAAATCGAAATTTTCACTATCTAGGGGTAAAATGGTCATTTGCCACTTGGGGACAAAATGGAAATTTTTAAAAAGGATTTTTTTTTGTCCTATTGACTTATTGGAGTATGATTTGAGTATTGGAGTATGATTTGAGGTTTAGAAGTGAAAATTTTCAATTTTGGTATCATTTGGAGTATAAGGGAAAAATGGTAATTTTACCACCTTGGGGGCAAAACGATAATTTTGCACCCCCAGATCATTTTTCCAGCACATGGTCTTCACCCATCATCATTTTTCACCCTTGAATAATGTGTGGTGTAGATTTAAAACTTAAAAGATAAGAATTTAAAAAAATAGACCAATCATGGAATGCCATGTGGCAAGTTTAAATTATTATATTATTTAACTATAAAAATCAGCCCACACCACCATTTCTCTCTCATAAGGGTCGGCTTTGGCAAGAAAACAAAGGGGAAAAGAAGAACAAACCCTAGGTGGAAAGAAATTCAAGAGAAAAGTGTGGATTTTCAAGGAAATCAAGTGGAAAAAGGTAAAATTTCTTGATTTTAGTTTATGAACTATTTTTCCAATGCATTTTCCCTTAATTTCCATGGTTGAAAAGCATGCTTTCATGGTGAATTCATGGCTGGTCAAAATGGGTATGGAGAGAGAATGATCTTGGATTGGTTTGATTTTTAGGTATGTTAGTGTTTTCAGGTGATTAATGATGTGTAGCATGAAAACAAGTGAAGAAAACCACCAAAGGTTTGGTGCCCATCAATAGCCGAATTCTCTAAGTGAATAATAAGGAAGAATGGGATGTTATTCTAGGTGATTTGAAATAATAGTTTTTGGTGTAGGAATTAATGAAATATGGAGAGAAAATTAAGTAGGAAAAATCACGAAGTTAGTGCACCATTGTTGGCCGAAAGTTCCAAGAAGAAAAGTGAAGATAAATTTTGCCTAATTGTGTGTTAATTAGTTTGTGTTTGGTGAATTGAGGGATTGGAAAAGAACAAGGTTAGCTTGAATGGCTCAAACGATCCAAAAATGGCATAAATCATATCCTTATGTCATAGCCTAACTTTTGGGCCATGACCGACGCATGGGCCCAATGAGCGTAGCTCACCAAGCCCGAGCAAGCCTACCCTATTTATATTGCTTAACGTCTTATCAACTAATGCATCCATATGCATTCTAACTGGTGTGAATATTTCCAACTCATGATGGCATTATCGATTAAAATATACGTATACTGTTCAAGACATTTAACTTAGTAATTTACATTACATGAACATATTCACAAAACAAAAGGAGCTGTGACTTTCAGCGGATAAGCTACAGTAAAATGGTTGCTATTGAATGCCAAACACTTACCCAGGAGACGAACTACGAGGACTCCTTAACCTAGGATCCAACAGCCTCCTGATCTGAAAACATGAATTTTCAAAACAGTGAGTACAAAACTCAGTGAGCGAACATTAGAAGGGAACAAGCAATAATAACAAGGAAAGTTGAGAACCATGATGCACTGATTTGGAACAAGACAATTTAGATCCAGTTAATTTTAAAACCCTTTCCACTTACCCCTGAGTTATTAAACATTCAATGATAAAGCAACCATGTTCAACATGAGTTTGAGAAGAAAAGAAATTTACAGCAATCATCCTAACAAGATAGCAAAACCAACGGGTTATCGCTCAATCATACGAGGGTTTCATCTTAGAACCCTTTTCTTCAATTTGAAACAATTTGCAATAAAAAAAATTTTCTTAAGGTTCACATACCATACAATCCCATTTTTCCATCATGCACACTATATCACATATATATATATATATATAATCACGTGCAATTACATACACCACCCCATTCTTTTCAACTCTGGTGCACTCCCTACTCGTACAAAGCAATAAGACCATGTGTGCACTCCCTACTCGCACATCCCCTGGTCATCATGTGTACATCCCCTACTCATACATAGCAATATGACCATGTGTGCACTCCCTACTCGCACAATCCGCTGGTCATGAATACACATTATCCATTCATTTATATCATTATCAACAAAATAAAATGGGCATGTATTCGTTTTCTTTACACAATGTACACACTCATAACATTAAAATAATTGTCAAAGGCTTGTTCTCGGGACTCATTTTTTTAAATAAGTAGTTGGATATAAATCATTTAAGCATTTCATCTCAACTCAATTAAAATTCCCAAAACAATTTGAAATGTAAGTTCACTCACTGTATTAGGAGTTTGAAATACTCCTATTCTGGGTCCTCTGGCACAATGTCTTACCTTTGTTACAAAGCTCACCACCTATACATAATACACGACACATAATTCAATATATTATGTCATACCATTATAAAACTATTTTAGGCTCTATATGAGTGCATGAGGTTGTTTGGATAGTTACTTAAAGACGGTATTACACATTGGATCAATTGTGATCGGAATGGATCGGTTTTTGATCTAATTCAAACTCTCCACCTTTGATTTAACCAAATCATCCAAATTGATTACAAATAGATTCATCACACTTCAATGTCCCGAAATACACCGAAGTGCTTCAATAAGCTTGACTTTCTTATTGTTATTCAATGTTTTTACTAAAAGAACTATACTTTAAGATTACCATTTTCGGTTTCCATTACCACCATTCATTAAATTCTAACTAAATAACACAAGATATCACAAAAATCATCATCACTAGGTTCCTTATGAAATTCGGCCATGGTGGGTGCATAAACACTAGGGTTTTTCATACTTGATGTTTTTTTTTTACACTATAAATAATTAATTCCTAACCAAATCACTTGAAATAAAATCAAATCCACCATCAACATACGATAAGGAAGATTCGGCCAATGAGGGTGATGGAAGAACATGGATTTTTCCTATTTGCTTTTCATGTTACACATCACCAACTAACTAAAAACACTATAATAACATGTTTTCCAACTAAATTCATCATCAAATCTTCTCTCTCTAGGTTCGACAAACAAGCGATTCATCATGAAATCATGAATTTCAACCATGGATAATGAGAAAGAATGCTTAGGAAAGATAGATCTCAAGCTAAAATTGAAAAATCTTACCTTTTGTCACTTGATTCCTTGAAATTTAGTGAATTTCTCTTGAACTCTTCTAACTAGGGTTTTGTTCTTCCCTTTTCCTCTTGTCCTTGGTGAGGCCGAACATATGGAAGTGAAATGAGAGAGTCATGTGCTGATTTTAAATGTAAATTACAAAGAAATGAAAGCTTGCCACTTGTCACCATACCATTGGTCCACATTTAACACTTAACAATTAAGTTTTCTTTCTCCACCACATAAAATATTTCAATTATCCATAATGTCAAACCCAGCCTTGAAATACTTGCCATGTCACACATGTGATGGACAACATGTTTGCATACTTGGAAAGCCCCAAAAAAATCAACAAAAGTCGGTATTGTAACTAGAGGTACAACTAAGTCGATTTAAGCCTCGAACAAGTTCAAATGAAGATTTTAACATGAAATTGAGAATTTTAAAGTCCAAGAATAACTAAAAATGGTGATTCAGAGTTCGGGGGCTGATTTGAAGTCAATTTGGAATATTAACTACCTAGTGGCAAAATGGTCATTTTGCCACCCTAGGGGCAAAATTGTAATTTTTCACCACCCAACACTTGTCAAATTTATGGATTTTACTCATTATTGGTATGGATAATTATGGCATTTTATGTGGTGGTGAATTAAAATTTAAAGGATAAGTATTTAAAAAGTGGACCAATGGTAAGGTGACATGTGTCAAGTTTGATTATTTTAATATTTTTTTATAAAATCAGCCCATATTTCCCCTAATTCACTTCATCATGGTCGGCCAAGCAAGAACAAATGAGGGAAAGAAAGAAAAGAAACCCTAGGAGGAAAAATTGAAGAAAAAGTGTGGGACTTCAAGGGATTTAGCAAGGTAAAATTTCTTGATTTTTACTTGTGATCTACCTTTCCCATGATTTCTTTCTCATTTTCCATGCTTAGAACTCAAGTTTGCATGATGAACCCATGCTGGCCGAACATGTGGAGAGAGAGAATGATGGTTGATTTGGTTAGATTTTCGTGTAATCTAGTGTTTTTAGATAGTTAGTAATGTGTAGTCTAAAAATCAAGCAAGAAAATAATTTGTTCTTCATTAAATCCTTTAGAGCCAAATTTCATAGACAGAATATTGAGGCTGGAAATTGTGAGATTTTATGGTATTTTGATGGAATTTGATGATTGGTGATGTTAAAAATCAAATGGGAAAATTTGGCATGAAAATCTGAATTTTTACCTAATGTATAGACATATGTGTTTTGTGGTTCAGGACTGATAAATTAAATTACATTCACAATCATTGAGGTATTTTGAATATAATTGGAGTATTGAAAGTGAAATGGATAGAATTGGAGTTTAATTGAAAGTTTAGGCAATTTAAACCGTAAATAGGCAAGTTAGGTCGGACACCGTATTTAGATAGTCACCCGAGCATTTCACATTCCATTTTATGCTTCAGTATAATGCCTGATTCGGTTTTATATCAATTTAGCACCAATTCAGTGAATTGTTTGCTGTGCATTATGGATAGGTGGTGAGCAAACTATACTAGTAAAAATAAAGACATTATGCTTGAGGATCGAGAATAGGAGTATTTCGAACTCCTAGTACTATGAGTAACCTTACTATCATTTTAATTATCTAAAGTGGTTTTTATCTGATTTGGTGATTTTATGGAAAATGGATTTAAAAGGTAAATTTTCATGTTTTATAAACAAATGTGTTTAAATGAAATTACTTTGTAAATTGTTTTGAAATTAATGATGATTTTGAAAATAGAGTAATTAGAGACTGCTTGTTTGTATTACAAATTTATGATTTGAATTGAATGGCTTATGGTAAATATGACATGATTGGCTGATTTGATAATTGTGTTGAGAAATACGAATTGTCTGCTTTGTCTTGATAAATTGGATAATAATGAAATTGCTATGCCATGCTATTGTGATTTTATTGATATGGTGGGGTTTATTATACATTGCAGTGGCGGGTTTCCGTGGACCAGCCTATTAGAGAGGCATGGTAAACTCGACTGATTCTTACCTCGATTGGAGATGTGCATAGGGTATCTCCTGAGGTAAGGTTTGAGTTCACTTCACGCCTAACCACCATATGGATGTGAGACTCAGCCAACACTAATGAACGGCTATGTTTTGAGCATTTATGAAATTTTCACAACCTTGGCGGACTCGAGTAGATGCCCCGGTACAAGGTATCCTTGAGTACTGGTTTTGGCTTAAGCCAGGTTTTCAGGAAATCATAAGCCTTGTTGAAAATTTAATGAAATATAATGGTTTACACGGGCAGGGATGAATCTTCAAGTTATGAAAAACGTATTGTGATGGGATATTTTATTTGTTTCCACTTACTTGACTTTAGATATTTTTTATGATGCCTATTTACTCACTGAGATTATATAATCTTGTTGGCTCCATTAGTTTTTGATGATAATAAAACATTCCCATGTCATTTGTGTCTAATACTTCTAACCAAGTGTGCAGGGCAAATGTTCATAAATGAGAAAATATTTCAATCTTCCTATTGAACACCCAAAGATGTGATTTGGATAAAGAACAAAGAATATCAGTATTGATGGAGTCCCCTGATATGTTAAGGAAGATCATTTGCTGAACAAAGGTCAAAGTGGAGAAGTGAAAGGGTAAAGCTTGGGGAGAAACAGAATCAAGTTAGTAGACCAAGATAATGGGGTTAGTCGACTAAGCGATCACTGGAATCTGTATAAGAAACAGAACCAACTTAGTCGACCAAGGGAAAAATTTTAGTCGACTAACTGCTCTCTGTCTGCTACATCCGCCAAGCCACTACAAGACAAGAAAATGGCTAGAATCTTCCCTAAACTATTTCTAACGGTCATAAATGTCCCAACAGCCACCAGACCAGCTTCTTCAACTATAAAAGGATCTTTAAATGCTAAAGAACAAGCTCTTGACAACTTTAGCTTCACACTAAAAGACACCATCACATTCAAGCCAAGAAAAGTAGCAAAACCTGAAAATCCTTTGTACTCTTCATTGAACCTCAACGTCTATTCTTTGTATCTATGTTCAGCACTTCAACTTGTACCATATAGATCAACCGTGTGATCACTAGGTACTTTGCTTCGACTATCGTTGTATTCTTAGAATGAGTGTTTCACTCTAAGTGTTTGCATCAAGCAAGGTTTGCTTGGATGCTTGTAGGTTCCAACTTAGCCTTGAAAAGTTGGAGTTGGGTTTTAGTTTAGCCTGTGAAAAACTAGAGTTAAAGGTTATGGTTGAGCCTTGGAAAACCACATTGGGTTTTAGTTTAGTCCAGGAAAAACTAGTGATAGGTTATGGTTGAGCCTTGGAAAGCCACATTGGGTTTTAGTTGATCCCGTGAAAAACTAGTGTAAAGGTTGTGGCTAAGTCTTGGAAACGCCATTGTAAAAGCTTGGTGGAAGCTTGTGAATTCCACCGTCTAGTGTTTGATTTGAAAATCCTTGGTTGGATAATCAAGGTAGTGGATGTAGGTCTTAGACCGAACCACTATAAATACCTTGTCAATTGTTTTCATTGCCTTATCTTCCTTAGTTTGAGATCAAGTCTCAATCCCACCAAAAAGAGCCGAGATAGTGCTATTCACCCCCCCTCTAGCACCTATATTTGGGACCAACAATTGGTATCAGAGCTAGCTCTATGAATATAAGGTCTAACACCCTTAGAAAGGATCTAAATAGCTCAACATAAATCAGTTGTAGCTGAGGGACAATTAACAAACAGACCACTTCTATTTGATGGCTCTAATTACCCTTATTGGAGCACTAGAATGTCAATTTTCATTAGGGCCATAGATTATGAAATGTGGGATGTCATCACTGATGCTCCCTTTACTCCATCAACTGTGAATGTTGTCACAAATGAGTTGATGCCTAAGCCAAGGTCTGAATGGACCAAGGCTGAAACTAAGAAAGTGTAGACCAACTTTAAGGCAATCAACACCCTGCATTGTGCCTTAACTCCCACTAAGTCCAACAAAGTCTCAAGCTGTATAACAGCTAAGCAAATGTGGGACAAGTTAAGAATAATACATGAAAGGACTTCTCAAGTTAAGAAGTCCAAAATTACCCTCTTGACCCATAACTATGAGATGTTCAAAATTGAACCTGGTGAGGACATCACCAGCATGTTTGATAGGTTCACAAACATCACAAATAAACTTAACCAACTAGAAAAACCTATCCCAGAGCATGAGCTTGTAAAAAGACTTCTTAGAAGTCTGCTTAAGTCTTGAAAGCCAAAGGTGACTGCCATCCGAAAAGCCAAAGACTTGAACATCATCACACTTGATGAAATTTACGGGTCACTCCTCACACATGAGCTAGAGCTCGAGGAAGAAGAACAAGAGGATAAAAGAGAGGCAAAAGAGAAGAAGAAGAAGAAGAACATAGCACTCAAAGCCAGCATCCTTAAAGATGAGCTGGAAAAACTCTCATGCGATGACAATGATGAACTTGCACTTATTGCAAGAAGATTAGAAAACTGATGGGAATGAAGAATCGAAAATTTGTAAGAAAATTCTTTAAAAGGGATCAAGGTCCTACATGGAAAAAAAACAAGAATGAAAGCAATAACAAGGAAAAAGTAATCTGCTATGAATGCAAAAAACCAGGACACTACAAATCTGAATGTCCATTGTTGAAAAAAAAAACTCCAAGGAGAATTAAAAAATTGAAAAAGGCAATGGTTGCTACAGCCTAGTCAGATAGTGATTCAAGCATAGAATCTGATGAAGAAAGCTCAGAAGAAAGAGCAAACATCTGCCTGATGGCAAAAGATGATGAAACAGAGGTTGAGCTGCAACTAAAGGAAACATGCTCAAAGGTTCAACACATAAAGAAATAGCCATGGTACATGGATAGTGGCTGCTCTCGACACATGACAGGAGATGAAATGCTGTTTGCAGAGCTGGACAAGAAAAATGGAGGCACCGTATCCTTTGGAGATAATTCAAAAAGAAGAATTCAAGGTATAGGTACGGTTGGTAAGAACTCTTGCACACAAATTAGCCATGTGTTATTTGTTCAAGGTCTAAAGCATAATCTGTTAAGCATAAGTCAGCTATGTGACAAAAGGTTTAAGGTTTGTTTTGATTCCAACAAATGTGAAGTAATAGACATAAGCACAAACAAAACTACCTTTATAGGAAATAGATTGAAAAACATATATGTAATCTTCCTTGAAGATCTAGAAAAGGATAGTGAAATGTGCCTTGTAGCCGAGGCTGAAAATGATAGCTAGTTATGGCATAGGAGACTAGGACATGTTAGCTTGAACACTATGTCGAAACTAATTAAGAAAGATCTAGTTATTGGACTACCCAGCATTAGGTTTGAAGTTGATAAAGTATGTGAAGCATGTCAGCTAGGAAAACAAGTCAGAACATCATTCAAAGCTAAGAATGTTGTGTCAACATCGAAACCTCTTGAAATGCTCCACATGGATCTCTTTGGTCCAATTAGCACCACAAGTCTAGGTGGTAAATCTTATGGTTTAGTGATTGTTGATGATTACTCTAGATTTACTTGGGTTTATTTCCTTGCTCACAAGAATGATGCATTATTAGCTTTCATAGGATATTGCAAGAAAGTTGAGAATGAAATAGGTACATCCATTATTAGGATTAGGAGTGACCATAGAGGTGAATTTGAGAATGATGAGTTCGAGAGATATTGCAATGAAAAGGGGTTGGAACATAACTTTTCAGCACCTAGAACACCCCAGCAAAATGGAGTTGTGGAAAAAAAGAATAGAACATTAAAAGAGATGGAAAGAACTATGCTTTGTGAGAACAACCTCCCTAAATATTTCTGAGCTAAAGTTGTCAATACAGTAGCTTATATACTTAATAGAGTTTTAATTAAAGCAATCATGTCAAAAACCCCATATGAGCTGTACAAAGGAAGAAAACCAAACATCTCTCACCTTAGGAGCTTTGGCTGCAAATGCTTTGTGTTGAACAATGGAAAACAACCATTAGGGAAGTTTGATGCTAAAAGTGATGAAGCAATATTCTTGGGATATGCCATAAACTCAAAAGCATATAGAGTTTTCAACAAAAAGACACTAACTGTTGAAGAATCTATCCATATAGTTTTTGATGAATCAATCCATGTTGAAAAGAAAGTTCATGAGGATGATGAAGATTTTGAAAATCTAGGAAAACACATGGATGAAATGAATTTAAATGATAGCAAGAACAATGAGGAAGACTCATCAAGAGAAGAAACCGTAGCTCCACCTCTTGAAAATTTACAAGGACAAGAAATCCAGCATAGTGACTAACCTAGGAGCTGGAGATATGTGAGAGATCATCCATAAGATCAAATCATAGGAGACATATCTCATGAAGTTAAAACTAGGAAAGGAACTAGGGAAACTTGTGAATTTTCAGCTTTCATTTCTCAAATTGAGCCTAAAAGTTTTGAGAAAGCTAAAAAAGAGGAAAGCTAGATTTTAGCCATGCAAGAGGAGCTGAATCAATTCGAAAGAAATAATGTATGGTCACTAGTGCCTAAGCCTTCAAATCACCCTATTGTTGGCACTAAATAGGTGTTTAGAAACAAGATTGATGAACAAGGAAATGTTGTGAGAAACAAAGCAAGATTGGTAGCAAAGGGGTATAATCAAGAAGAAGGAATAGATTATGAAGAAACCTTTGCTCTAGTAGCAAGAATAGAAGCCATAAGATTGCTAGTTGCCTTTGCTTCTTATATGAACTTCAAACTATACCAAATGGATGTGAAGAGTGCATTCCTAAATGGAATTATTCAAGAAGAGGTATATGTTGAACAACCTACTGGTTTTGAAGATTTCGAAAAACCAGATCATGTCCTTAAGCTTCATAAAGCCTTATATGGTTTGAAACAAGCTCCTAGAGCTTGGTATGAAAGGCTTTCAAAATTCCTGGTAGAAAAAGACTATGCTAGGGGTAGCATTGACACCACATTGTTTATCAAGAGATACCAAAATGATCTAATCATAGTTCAAATCTATGTTGATGACAAAATATTTGGTGCTACTAATGAATCTCTTTGCAAGAACTTTGCTAAGGAAATGCAGGGAGAATTCGAAATGAGCATGATGGGAGAATTGAAGTACTTTCTTGGCCTTCAAATCAAGCAATGCAAAGAAGGAACCTTTGTCAGCCAAGACAGATACATTCAAGACATGCTCAAAAAGTATGACATGCTGAAATTGAAATCCATCAGCACACCAATGAGTACATCTACAAAGCTTGATGCTGATGAGAAAGGTAAAGATGTAGATCAAAAGCTTTATAAAGGTATGATTGGATCTCTTCTTTACTTAACTGCAAGTAGACCAGATATTCAGTTTAGTGTGTGTTTGTATGCTAGATTTCAGTCTCAACCTAAAGAAACACACCTCACTGTTGTAAAAAGAATATTTAGATATCTCATTGAAACTCAAGGCCTAGGATTATGGTATTCAAAAGAATCACCATTCAACCTTGTAGGATATTCAGATGCTGACTTTGCAGGAAGTAGAACAGATAGGAAGAGCACAAGTAGAACATGTCAGCTGTTAGGAAGCATACTTGTATGCTGGTCAAGCAAGAAGTAAAATTCTGTAGCCTTATCCACTGCTGAAGCAAAATATGTGTCCTTAGGAAGTTGTTGTGCACAGGTTTTATGGATTAAGCAACAATTGAAAGACTACGGGTTGTCCATGAATAACACACCCATATATTGTGACAACATCAGTGCTATAAATATTTCAAAGAATCCTGTGCAACACTCAAGAACTAAGCACATTGAAATTAGACATCATTTTATTAGAGACTATGTAACTAAGGGAGAAATCAATATTGAATTTGTGAGCACATTGCACCAACTCGCTGACATATTTACAAAACCCCTTAGTGAGGATAGGTTTTGTGAAATTAGAAGGAATCTAGGGATGTACTGTGTGGAGGAGTTATAAGAAAAAGTCTGGACTGAATAGAGGAAAACAGAAGAGACTTAGCTGACTAAAGTGTAAAACTTAGTCAACTAAGAGTATTATGTTTTATTAAATCAAAAGAATTGATGACTGAGTAATAAAGGATTAAAGTAAGGAGATTTTGTGCCTACCGGTTGACAAAATAATAAGGGGGAAACCTGATGCAATAAATAGTAAAAATATGAGAGGGAGTTTTGAAATTTGGGAAAATGAGGCATTAGTTAAGGGGGAGACAAACGGTTCCCTGAGTCAGAAACTGCCATTCACTTCCTAATTCTCTAAAAACTGACTCTCTCATCTCTATCAGTCTTAATTGCTTCTCTCCATCTTCTAAAATCAACCGAGAACCCTATTTCTAACACCCCCTAAACCCTAAGTGAAAAACATCTTCATAAGTCATAATAGCCAAGTCGACCTTCTCAATGATTTGCTTGCAAAGAAAAAGGAGAAGAGACCAGCAGAAGAAAACCCCGAGGCTGAGCACCCAAGAAAGAAACAAAAAACTGCATCGAGTTCTGCAACAAAAAAAACTGTGAAAAGGTCCAAGAAGAAGAAACAAAAAGAAAAGAAGAGGAAAACTGAGAAACTGGGAAAGAAAGGCAAATGAGAAAAAGGTACATCATCTGCCTCTTCCATGAAATTTAAAAACAAAATTCATGAAGAGAGATTTAAGAAAATCGAAAATGCCCCTATTAAATGTGGTAAGTATATTGACTGGGAGAGTTTCAGTGAAACTCCTGAACTGCAAACGAGCCTGATAGATTATTTTAATGAAATGAGTATCAAAGAGTTTAGCTCTTTCAAGAACAGAGCATATAGTGCTAGTTTAGTTAAAGAATTTTATTCTAGCATTGCATTTAGTGAAAGAGAGCTTAATGATTCAGATGAGTACTTTGAAGAAAATCTGAATGTCTTTCTTAATAGAAAGGAATTCCTAGTTACTGCCTCAGACTTAAGTAACCTGCTAAGAATTGAAGGAGAGAATAGAGAATATGAGATGCCTGACAAGTATAATCCTACTTCTGTGTGGGAAATTGTCATCAGGAAGAAGGAAAAATTCTCTTCCAAGAGCAATGCAGGACTGATCATTAGTCCACAATTTAGAATCCTGCATTATTTCGTAGCTGCAAATCTGCATGGAAGGAGTGGTAGCTTAAGCTACACCAGCCTTCAAGACCTTTGGCTGATGGAGCATGCATTCACTAGTGAAGTTCTAAACCTTGGACGGTTCATGATTGAAAGAATGAGGGCAGCATGCAAACTAGAAAAGATTCATTTGCCCTATGGGAATGTGATCACATCCCTTGTCAAAAAGAAAAGAGTGTGGGCAAAGAGGTATGATATGGATATGGTCAAGAGTAGAGACCAACCAATCTACCTGGGAAGTCTGATCAAAATGGGATACAAAGTGTATAGAAACACCTTTAGCAAGACCTCTAAGATCACCTCAGTTCAGACTCAACCAGAGGTAGCCCCTACACAAATAGAAACAGCAGCCCCTCCATTTTCCAATGAAGTAATGTTCAACTTGTTGATGAGAATGGATGCCAAGCTCACTGATCAGGGAGCTAGGCTTGTTAAAATTGAAGAAAAAATGAATGAAATTGAAGCCAGCTTGAAAGCCAGATCTAAAATGCCAACGGGACTTGCAAATGCTGACTTCTCTACTACTGAAAGCATGCCACCAAAAGGACAAAGTGCTGAAGGATCAACATTGCAACCAGAAAGTTCTAAATTCCAAGATGCAAGCCCTGAATTTCAAGCTGAAGGATCAGCCTACCAGAGTGCAAGTCCTTATCATCATGACCTTGAAGCAGAACTTGAAGAACCATACCAAACCACCTCAGCAAGAGAGGAAACATCTGATCAAGGAACTGAGGTAATTGGTTCACCACTTGGTTCTCTTGAGCACCAGCCTCCATCTCAGCTTGAACATGAAGCATCCCCTCCACATTCTGAAGAAGTGTCTGTAATGGGACTTTTCTATGAAATGGTCAAAGAAGAGCAAGCAGAAAAAGAGGCAGCAACAGCTCAAGCTGCTCAAGCAATGACCTCAGAACAGGGAGCTGCAGAAAAAGGGAAGATGAAAGGAAAAACAAAAGCAAAAGACATAGCTCCTGCTTCTGAGACTCAACCACCTGCCATAAGACAGAAGAAGACAGCAAGAAAACCAATTCCTCCAAGAACAAGGAAGTCTTCAAGATTGGCAGAAAAGGCAAAATCACCTCCTGCAAGAACTCTTCAAGCCCCAATAGAAGTCTCTGATCAGGCAACTCCAGAAAAGGCTACAGAGACATCTTCTCAGCAAACTCCAAAAGTAACCTCTCAAGCCCTCTAAGACCACCCTTTCCTTTTCCCCTAAATCTTTGGTGGGAACAGACTATGTCCCATGAGTCTACACCATCTCCATCTGAAAATTGACACCTCAGCCCCCTCCTTGATGATGACAAAAAGAGGGAGTAGTATTTACAAGAAAAATAAAAAATCCTGAGGGTAGAGGTATGAGACATTTATGGAAAATATCAAGAAAAACAAAAAATCTTGAGGGTAGAGGTACTAGACTTCTAGGGCAAATAGGTAGCAAAAATAGGACTAAGGGTAATTTTGGAATAATTTTTTTTTTCTGGTTATTGTTTTGTTGGATATTAATGCCGAAATGGCATTCAAACAATGCTTTTAATTTTAGCTGACTTTATGAATAACTTGAATATGCTTGCTGACAGTTGCTTAAAGTGCTTGAACTCTAAAAATGATGTTTATGAGAATATGAAGCATGGCTAGAAACTCATCAGTTAACATTGTGCAAAACTGCTTCAATTTCTAATATTATGCTAATTTTGAGCTATTAGATTGATAAATCATTTCTGAGACCATAATGCAAAGTAAAACATGTGCTTGAGTCCATATGAATGATGATTCATAAAAGTTCTACTGGAAAAATGATGGTGTGAATGAAATCTGGAGCTAACATGATGAAATCTGAGCTTACATGCTAGTTGATAGAAAATTGCAGAAACAGAAACCTGATAACAATCTGTCAACATGCCCTTGACCCTTAAAATCTGCATATATGAATATTTTCTATCAGAAGCAAGTATGTACAATATCACTAGGAATATAACTAAGGAAGGAACTTGCTGGAATGGATGAAAGATATGCATACACTTAGGGGGAGCATGAACTTAGGGGGAGCAATCCTCATTCTCTGTAGAAACTGAGAAAAGAACTGAATAGACACCATGTTGTTAATCAATGGATGTTTTGTTATCATAAAAAATGGGGAGATTGTTGGCTCCATTAGTTTTTGATGATAATAAAACATTCCCATGTCATTTGTGTCTAAAACTTTTAACCAAGTGTGCAGGGCAAATGTTCATAAATGAGAAAATATTTCAATCTTCCTATTGAACACCCAAAGATGTGATTTGGATAAAGAACAAGGAAGATCAGTATTAATGGAGTCCCCTGATATGTTAAGGAAGATCATTTGCTGAACAAAGGTCAAAGTGGAGAAGTGAAAGGGTAAAGCTTGGGGAGAAACAGAATCAAGTTAGTCGACCAAGATAATGAGGTTAGTCGACTAAACGATCACTGGAATCTGCATTAGAAACAGAACCAACTTAGTCGACCAAGGGAAAAATTTTAGTCGACTAAGTGCTCTCGTCTGCTATATCCGTCAAGCCACTACAAGACAAGAAAACGACTAGAATCTTCCCTAAACTGTTTCTAACGGTCATAAATGTCCCAACAGCCACCAGACTAGCTTATCCAACTATAAAAGGATTTTCAAATGCCAAAGAACAAGCTCTTGACAACTTTAGCTTCACACTAAAAGACACCATCACATTCAAGCCAAGAAGAGTAGCAAAACCTAAAAATCTTTTGTACTCTTCATTGAACCTCAACGCCTATTCTTTGTATCTATGTTCAGCACTTCATCTTGTACCATATAGATCAACCGTGTAATCACTAGGTACTTTCCTTCTTCTATTGTTGTATTCTTAGAGTGAGTGTTTCACTCTAAGTGTTTACATCAAGCAAGGTTTGCTTGGATGCTTGTAGGTTCCAACTTAGCCTTGAAAAGTTGAGGTTGCGTTCTAGTTTAGCCCGTGAAAAACTAGAGTTAAAGGTTGTGGTTGAGCCTTGGAAAACCACACTGGGTTTTAGTTTAGCCCGGGAAAAACTAGTGATAGGTTGTGGTTGATCCTTGGAAAGCCACATTGGGTTTTAGTTGATCCCGTGAAAAACTAGTTTAAAGGTTGTGGCTAAGCTTTGGAAAAGCCATTGTAAAAGCTTGGTGGAAGCTTGTGAATTCCACCGTCTAGTGTTTGATTTGAAAATCCTTGGTTGGATAATCAAGGTAGTGGATGTAGGTCTTGGACCGAACCACTATAAATACCTTGTCAATTGTTTTCATTGCCTTATCTTCCTTAGTTTGAGATCAAGTCTCAATCCCACCAAAAAGAGCCGAGATAGTGCTATTCACCCCCCCTCTATCACCTATATTTGGGACCAACAAATCTCACCACCTTTTTGTCCAACCATTTCAGGCCCAAGATACCCTGTAGATAGCAGATATCATTGAGGATTACAATTGGCTTTACTACTTCAAAAAAAAAAACTGTAGGTTCACAGCTTCAGATGCTTTTGGTTAGTCGTGGGCCCACGTGTCACTGTAAATTAAATTTTATACTTTGGTTGTTTGTATTATAATATGTATGAATATATTTAGCTTTTACGTTACAAAAATTATTTACCGATGACTCTATAAAAATTGTTTTATAAGAAAATAAAATATTTCATTCAATATTTTTATTTTATTCTAAAAGTTATGATTTCACTTTAAATGAATGTTTTAAATATCCAAACTTATTTTTTATTACGAAATATGTGTTCTTCACTCACATACTGGTTTTTTAGCTAGTTTCGATATTTTGGAAGGAAAATGACCAAAATGCCCCTATGAGGTAAAAATTATTTTTCTATCATTTTAAGTTAGAAAAGGCTTAAGAGCCTTTAAAACATGATATTTGGTAACGATTGCTCATGGGGGAGATAAGAAAACTGATATGTAAGCCTTGTGGGGTTCCGGTTGGCATTCTGGGTAATTAGTGCTTATCGGGACGTCGCGACGGTTATCACGGGCTCGAGAAAAGTATCGGGTCGTGACACATAATATAAAATGTTAATGGATAAAATCCATGGGCACGACAAGTGTTGGGTGGTGAAATTTTACAATTTTGCCCTCGGGTGGCAAAATGACCATTTTGCCCCTATGTCAGGAAAATTCCAATTTGACTCCAAATTAATCCTCGAACTCCGAATCACCATATTAAGTCATTTTGGAGTTTTAAAATTCTCAATTCCACCTTAAAATCTCTATTTGAACTAGTTCGAGGCTTAAATCAACTTAGTTGTACCACTAGGTATAATATCGACTTTTTGATGATTTTTGTGAAGTATTCAAGTATGCAAGCATGTTATCAAGCACATGAATGACATGGCAAATATTTTATAGTGTTGGGCTTGACAAGATCTCACACCTTAACTAAGTACTACCTAGGATTTCACTTTGAGAGATAATTAAACAAATTCTAGAATTCATAACATAATTCAAAATTCACATCATCATAAACAGTATCTAGATATGCATAATAATTCTAAGCAAAAGATGAAATGCTCAATATGTGGAAATCAATTCTACATTGATACTTAGCACAAGAATTTAACATAAACCAAACAATACCTGCATTTATCAAAAACTAAAAATACAAGATAACTAAGTTCTCATCATTAGATAAGGAAATCATTAAAAAAATTGACATTAATTACCTTATCCTAAAAACTTCAAATAAGCATAACGAAAAGTAATTGGTAAACTAACATAAAACATTAATGCAAATAAAGAAATAAAATCTCAATTTCCATAGAAAAATAAACTTTTAGAAAAATAATTCCCTGCCACCTAAAACATAAATTGAACATTGTCTTCAATGTTGGAAAAAGATAAAGAAAAATTGAAAGAATAGTCCCAAGGTAGATGGAGGACACCAAAAAAGTAAGAAAACTCTAAAAAGAAGAATAAAAAGAAATTAATGAGGAATTATATATAAGAAATAAAATAAAAAGAAACTTAAAAAAATGAAAAAGAGTTTAGAAACCTTGGATTGCCTCCTAAGAAAAGCTTCTTTGTAGTCACCGGCTTGACTATGGTACTTCTTTTTGCACTTTTTCACCATTGCTATAAGGCTTGAGGCTTATTCCATTAACCATGAATGTTCTAATAGCCTCACTAGCAAAATTTATGATACCACAAGGATAAACTTTAACCACTTTGAAAGGACCCAACCATCTTCATTTGCGTTTCTATGGAAAAAGCTTGAAGCATGGATTGGAAAGTAACAAAACTTGTTGTCCAACCTCAAAATTTATTATGCTTGTTGTTGGAGGATAATCTTCATTAAATTTGTCTTTAGCCAACTCATTAACTGAATCCATTCTATGGTAACTAGTTGTATAGTGATACTTAATTGCATTGAAAAAATTAAACACTACTTCCTACTCTCTAACTTTGAAAGTTGTTTTGCCATTCTTCACATCTATGATTGCCCTTATTGTAGCTACGAATGGCCATCTCAACATAAGAGGAATTTCAACATCATCTTCCATCTGAAGCATAATAAAGTTTACTAGAATGTAGAGCTTCCCAACTTTAACCAAAACATTTTCTATAATCCCCTCGGGATACCTAATTGATCTGTCTACTAATTACAAGGTAACTATAGTAAGCTGTATCTCTTTAAGTCTAATTTTCCTAGCAATAAACAATAGCATAATTGAAACACTAGCACCCAAATCACACAAAGGTTTAGAAAATTCAAAACATCCAATAATACAAAGAATAGAAAAACTCCCTTAATCTTTGATCTTTGGTGGAAACTTATTTTGGATTCTAACACTACACTCCTCAGTAAGTGCAATTGTGTCAAACTCTTCCAATTTTCTTTTTTTGGACATGATTTCTTTAAGGAACTTGTTATAAAAAGGTATTTGTGCCAAATAGTATATAAAAGGAATGTTAATGTGAAGTTGCTTGAAAACATTCAAAAACTTTTCAAATTGCTTATCTATTTTCTTTTGCTTCAATAGTTAAGGAAAAAGAACGGGAAGGCACATATGGCTTGACTGGTGGTGGTGTGAATACTTCCTTCCTTTGCTTATGTCCATCAACTTGTGGTGGTATGGCTTGCTTGCTAGAAGTATCCTCTTGATCAACTTTATCTCCACCATCTGCCACTTCTTTGCCTTTTACCGCATCAAACTACTTATCACTCCTTAAAGTAATCATATTACATTGCTCCTTTTCTTGACTTTTAGGATTGGTCTTAGTGTCACTTGGTAAGGTTCCTTGAGGCTTATTATTGATGGTATTGGAAAGTTAACCCACAGATGTTTGAAGGTTTTTGAGTGATGTCACCTGACTTTGAATGAGAGAATTAGTCTTTACCAAGTATAGCATGAATAACTATTCCACAAATGGCTTTTTCTCAAGCATAGAAGGTCTAGCTCATGGTGGAAAACCAAGAAAGAAATTTGGCTTTGTTGCTGAAGAGGATCATTGGTTGTTACCCCTATTAGAATTTAGAATGATTCTTTAAACTAAGATTAAAAGTGTTGGAATATAAATTATTCTGTTGCCTATTAAAATTTCTGGCAAACTGTGTAGATTTAGCAGTAATAAGACACCAATCACGATGATACCTATCTCCACATAATTAACATGTCAAAAAAGGACTATGAACAACATTGACACCTAATGTATCAATTTTCTTGGTTAGAGGAACTAATTATAAGTCAAAGCATTAATTGTGTCAAGCTCATGAATACCAACAATTTTTCTTGGATCTAATCTCTTATGTGGCCCTTGATAATTGTTGGCAGCCACTTTCTCTAATAAGTCATAAGCACTATCAATGGATTTACTCATAAGGGAAAAAACTTGTTAGAACATCAATAGTTGTTTCAATTGGTCCCAACAAACCATTATAAAAAGTCTAAACTTGCAACCATTTAGGTAACCCATGGTGAGGACATCTCCTAAGCAAACTCTTATACCTCTCCCAAGCGTCCTATAGTGATTCAAAATCAAATTATGTAAATGAGGTGATGTTATTCCACATCTTAGTTGTCTTAGCAAGTGAAAAGAACTTAGCCAAGAATTTCTAAGCCAAATCATCCCAAATACTAATGAAACCAATTGGAAGTGAATTTAACCAAATCTTTGCCTTGTTTCTTAGTGAAAACGAGAAGAGCCTCAATCTAATGGCATCATCAGAAATACCATTGGTCTTGAATGCATCACAAATCTTCAAGAAATTCACAATATGTGCATTAAGATCATCATTTGACAATCCCTAAATTGAATTGAAGTTTAAATCATTTGAATGATTGCTGACTTAATCTCAAAGTTATTGGCTTGGATGGTAGGTCTATGATGCTAGAATGAAGGCCTTGAATGAAAGGCACAACATATTCACTTGTTCTCTTCTTGTTGATTAGCCATTGTTTCCATTTGAATTGAAGCTTGTGAATATTCCTTTCAAAGTTTTCGAAGAGTCTTTTCAATTTTGGGATCAAAATGAACAATTTCCAAACTTCTCATTCTTAGCACATAATGACTAAAAATACCTAAAAGCAAAAAAAAAAAAAAGTTTGAATTAAGACTAAGATTGCTTGGTATTAATATTAATAAAGAAAATTTGAAACAAATCCCCAGCAACGACTTCAAAAACCTATTGTTGAATTTACCATGCAAGTGCATCTATAGTTAACAAGTAATATAATGGAAAGTAAAGTTTGTTCCCATAGAGAATTGTCCAAATCTTTTTACTAAGTACTAAAATTAAAACAACTTAATCTTATCCAAACAATAGAATTTAAAACTACTAAAAATTAAATAAGCTAAAACTAAAATTAGATTTGAAAGTAAAAATATTAATTTAACTAATTAATTGATAATTCTATTATATAAAGGTATTTAGTCACATTTTGAGATGTTAATACAGTTAAGTCCCTATGTTTTAAATAGTTTTTAGGTAGTTTTTATGTTTTTAGTTGATTAAGTTAGAGCATGTTAAATTAGTTTAATTCAAATAATTCTAGTTTATTTTCATGCTTGAAGTCCCATTTTAAGCCAATATTGTTTTAGTCCTTGTGTGTGTAGGATCTCAAATCCATAAGTTATATGATGATGACCTATACAATGGAGTCTAAGTGTAGATCTTCACCAGACATGCTATGGTAATTCAGACATAACTCGAACCACAGAGATTCAATCAACATGATTCTTGGACCTTTGAAAATTTGAGAGGCAGACCTACACTTTCATGTTTACTATTTTCCCTAGATCAATCTCAAGGCTGGAGAAAATCATGTTGCAAAATGAGGCAATATAGTAGTTTGCATTAAGGTAGCACAAAAAGGAGCACTGTGACCTCGCAAGACTCAAGACTGCAGCACACTAGGGAGCATCACTACTGCCATACAGAATCTTGAGGGCTCAAAACCATGGCATTCTCAATGAGAGGTCACAGTGCTAGATGATAGTTACTAAAAAAAATATCTTAAGTGTAGGGCACTACGACCCCCCGACGTGCTTTACTAGGAGTCAACTATTCGAGAATTATTTTCTTACAACTTTTTGGAGGTTATAAATAGGTGATTTGTAGTAGTTGAGAAAGGGACTCATGGACTCAAAGGGTGAATGAATGGCAATTTTTCCTATAGACATGATCTTTTCTTTTGGAATGATTATGTTTGCTGTAGAAAAAATGATGAACTAAATTTGTTTTCTAGGATTATAGGTTATTTCATTATGTAGTTTGAATATATGAATTCTTTGTCCTTAGTATTAATGCACGGTGCATGGTTTATTGAATTATGAATTTATTGCTTTTCACTACTTGATCACCAGTTGAAATGTCTTAGGTCTTTAAATGCAACTCGACATAGGGAGTTTAGAATAAACCATTGTTTTGAATAGGCTATGTTTGATTCACTTCGGAGTTAGGTGATAGTTTTGTATTTAGGATAGACATATACCTAAATACCTTAAACAGCCAAATTAGAACACGAACGTATTAAAACTTTCTTAATTAATTTACATAGAGATATGGAGTTAGTTTTGAAAAAGTATGCGTGCAAGATCTCGACAAAGACTTGTACATAATATAGATTCTTGGTTAACCGTGTAGCTCATTAATCTAAGTTAAGGATAATGATTATATTGATATGAAATTTTGAAAGATACCATAATTCTAAGTTTTGAATTAATATTTTTCTTAGTGAAATTTTATTCTTTTTAGTTTTTTTAAAAAATGAATTTTAATTTAATTAATCATTTAAAATTGAGTGCTTCGATAAGATAGATTTTGTTATAAGTTTAGTACTTAATGAGAATAGGTGCAAATCTTTGTGGGAAACGATACTCAGCTTACCTTTATATTACTTGTACGGCCACGTGTATTTGTGTGTATTAAACCAATAGCATTAATCAATCAACCAAAAGTCTAGAACCACTATATACCCTCAACGTTTCATCTGAATCTTTTCTATTCTCTTTTAACTTACTAGATAGGCTTGAATTGCTAAGTTAGAGTTCTAATTTATTTATAAGTCTCTTCCGATGTTCTTATTAAAATATCTTCCTTAACCAATTTATTGTATCCCTATGCAAATTCAAATCAAGAAATACTTATTAAGCTTTTACTCTAATTATGGTTACATATAAGATGTTAGTGTATTCCTACCTTACATGTGAATCTAATAAATAATCTCATATAATTGATATTGCACATATGTTATTTCACCCACAGTTTATTCTAAACCTCCTTTTCTAGTTTCATTTAAATTTTCAAATCAATCTAATTGGTGATCAGGCAATTAGATGCATTACGAACAAGATTGAAATAAACAACTCAAACACTATCAATCATAAGCAAGAAAGAATATTAAAAATTTAGACTATGCATTGGGTTTAATCATGATTCTAGATTAAAAAGTTTAGCTCAACATAATTCCTAAAAAAATCATCCAAAAAAGAAATTTGACCATCAAAACTAAACAAGAAAGTATAAGATAACAAGAAAAGAAAGAACTCCAATATTTATCAAGGCTTTGATTCTCAATCTTTCTTGCTTTATTGTTAGCTTCAACACCTCTTTTTCTTTAGAAAAACCTTGATTAATTGTTACTTGAATGTGCTTCTGAAAGGGGAAATTAAATAAAGCTCAAACTTGTGCCCAATTAGAAGTCCACATGCATATAAATTCCTTCTTTTTGTTGGGGGTCGCAACCATGGTGATACGGGTCCTTGGCCACAAGCTTCATTTTATTTCTTTCAATTTTCTTGTTGATGGCCAAGGGTATGGGTAGGTGATAGCTGTGACTACAAGCCTTCTAGAGGTCCAAAGTGTGATTATGTAGTTGGAGGGCCGTAGCCACAAAGTGGTGACGACCGTGGCCATGCACTACTTCAAAGTTCAACATGATTTTGTTCTCTTTTAATGCTAAACTAGGTAAAGTGGTAAACATTAAAGTTGTAGCTCTACTCTCATCTTTCAAATGGCTTAAGAATCACATCATTTGAACTTTTGTAGTAGGAGATATGCTTGAAAGACCACAATATGTGCAGTGGAAGTTTACATCTAGAATGCATTCTCCTACTTCAATTAAAAGTGTTTTAATATAACACACCTACAAAAGCACAATTTAAGCAATAGCAACCTTGCTTAGACAAATCAATAACTAATTTAGCCTAAAATAATCTAAATTCAATTATCCAACATCATTTACTTAAATTAAAATAAATAGTTAAAAACGTCTAAAAAAATTAATATAAAACTGAAGAACATAGCAAATTATTAACCAAAATTAAGCTCAAATAAATATATATCATAGAGTTATCAAGTATAAACTTAACCTCTATACGCAATGGACCGCACCATTTTTAATAAGATTTTAAGGAATGAGTTCTAATATTGCATCACAGACACATAATAATAACTTGTTTTCACCCATTGAACTTTGTAATTAGAGGTTACTAATTAAAAGTTGAGTTCCTACCATTGATGTCTGGTGGGGGTCTTAAACTCATTCCTTTTGTTGTACTACTTACCAAATCCTTGTTAAACCTTTTGTCAAAGGATCTGCCAAATTACTTGTAGATTTAAAATATGTTATGGCAATTACCTCGCTAGAAATTAATTCTCTAATATAATCATGTCTTAAACTAATATGTCTAGATTTTCCATTATAGACATCACTATATGCTCTACATGTTTTATTAGTATTATCACAATATAAGGAAATGGTTAGCAGCAGTTGTGGCCACAATTCTTTATCTAATAACAAATTTCTCAACTATTCTGCTTCCTTTCTTACTGTAACTAAAGCTATAACTCAGACTTCATTGTTGTATGTGAGATGCAAGTTTGGTTCTTAGATGGCCAACTAATGGCACCACCTCCTAGTGCAAATATCCATCTTGAAGTGAACTTACTGTCATTTACATTAGTAATCCAACTTGCATTAGAGTATCCTTCTAACACTCATAGATAGTCTGAATAATGTAAGTTAAAATTTTTAATTCCTTTAAGATATCCAAGAAATCTTCAAATGGCTTTCAATTAATTTTACTAAGTCTACTAGTATTTCTTGATAATTGGTAGACTGGAAATACAATATATAGCCTAGTGCAATGCATAGCATACATAATGCTTCCAATAACACTAGCATATTCAAGTAGTGCAATTACTTGGTCCCCAACTATTAGAGCCAATTCAACTTGTTTTTCTTTAATAAATTTATTAACAAATTTATTTTAAAAGAAATCAACATGTATAGATTCAACTATAACATTAGAATTTAAATCAAGTAATCTATACGTTTTTTTATTTTTGTGCACAAACAACAAAAATAGTTTTGATACCTCTAGGTCCTAATTTTGTCTTATGAAGATCCGTGACTTTGTAATAAGCTATATACCCCTGCACTTTAAAATAATTCAAATTTAGTTTTCTGTCATTGTTCCATAATTTATATGGTGACATAGGTAATATTTTTAAAGGAACTCTATTAGTTATATGACATACTATCAAAAGTGCTTCTCTCTAAAGATCAAAAGGAGCCTTTATATTTAACAACATACTATTTAACATATTTACAAAAGTTCTGTTTTTCTTTTTGGCTAATCTATTATGTTAGGTGCATAAGGAGTTGTTCTTTGATAAATTATTCCATTCTTTTTACAAAATAGAGAAAACAAGTATGGAAAATATTTTTCTCCTTTACCACTTTGAAGAATTTTAGTCTACTTTTCTTTTTAATTTTCAGCAATTGTTTTAAATTCCTTGAATTTGTCAAATGCTACATCTTTTGTTTTCATTAAATAAGCGTGAGTGAAATGAGAATAATCATCAATGAATGTTATAATACAAGTTTTAATAATTCTTATTTTCTTTCAACTTTTTGAAAATGTTTTTAAGTCTTTTCAAAACTATCTTTTTTATATGAAATATAACTATGCATTGACATAAAATTTAAAGATTGAAAATTTATATGACCTAATCTAGTATGTCATAAATAAGAAGAAAGCTCAACAATATAAGCAAAAGAATTATTCATTTCATTAATACTGAGTTTGAACATTCTATCATAAGAATATCCTTTTCCAACAAATATAGTATTTTTTGATACTATAACCTTATTGGATTCTAGTACAATCTTGAAACCATTCTCATACAATAGATGTGTAGATACAAGAATTTTTTCTAATTTCAGGAACATGGAATACATTAACCAAAGTTAATTTCTGCCTTGAGGTAAATTTTAACTCAACTGTTTTTTTGCCAAGCACCTTAGCAGGATTATGGTTCCCCATTAGAATTTCTTCTAGCCCCTTGAGTTCTTCATAACTCTTAAATTGCATTTTGTCATTGCAAACATGAATAGTAGCATTAGAATCTAGCCACCATTCTGAACGTTTTGTTGTAATAGCCTTGTGTACTTCGATAACTATTCCAATATGCATTTCAATCACCATCACAACAAGTTCTTTGACATCAAGTTCAACAAGGTGTACTTTGTTTCCAAACCAGAAGCATCAATCTTATTGTCAAGATTTTGAGAATTTCTGAACTTACACTTCTTGATAAAATGCCTTTTCTTTCCATAATGTTAACACATTTTATCACTCTTAAATTTCTTGAAGTCACTTTTCTGAACTCTATTTCTTTTCAATTTTTGAGAGCCTTTTTCTTTTTCATGGACAAAGTTTACATTTGATCCAAGAATGAGTGCATCTCTAGCATGATTTTCTACCTCAATATGCAAATGAGTTTGAAACTCTTCTATTAGCTTTAAAATTGACCCTTGGTTTTGAAATGACAAAATTGAATGACCTAAATGTGTTTTAAAATTTAATCAAAGTGGTTTGGAGCTTGATGAACAATTCTCAAAGAAGTTTGAAGTTAATTACACAAAAAAAAAATCTTTTAAACTCTTAAAATCTCAAGTTGTTTTTGAAATGACAACATTGAATTACCTAAATATGTTATAAAATTAAGTCAAATTGTTTTCGAACTTGAAGAACAATTCTCAAAGAAGTTTGAAATTAATTATATAAATAAAAATCTTTTAAACTCTTAAAATCTCAAGTTCCAACATAAAGAATCAACCTTTTGAGAGTGAAGACTCGATTCTAAGCCAAACAAAAAGCAAAATTTCTTTCTATAACAAACAGAATCGACACCTCGAGAAGGAATAGTCGATCCCAAAGTAGATAGAGAGCTATTGGAAGATTAAGAATCAACATCGAGAAGAGCAAATGTTGATCCCAAAGAGATAGAGAGCAGACAAAAGCATACTTTAATTAAGAAGATAGATTTCTATTTAAGCACTACTAAATTCTAAGAAGAGACGAACTTAAAAAGACATGTTTGGAAGAATTGAATCAACATCTCAAAGAATAAAGTGTCGATCCATGAAAGTCTAAAGGTCTGGGTCAACCTTTCAAGTGTCAAGTGTCAATCCTAGAAGAAACTTGGGCAAGAAGGAAACCAAGTCAGATGAGGGTAAAAAAGGAACTTCTAAAAATGAATTTAAAATTCAAATTTGGCGCGTAATGGACAAGTAGAATCGACACCTTAAGATACAAAGGTCGATTCTCAAAAAAACAAAAAGCTACTACTTTTGAGATTAAACAAGAAGAATCAACACACCAAGATACAAAAGTCGATTCTTAGAAAAACAAAAAGGTGCTACCTTGGAGACGAGGTGAGGAGAATTAACATCTCAAGCTACAAAGGTTAATTCCACCAAGCTCTAGACTGAAGTAAGTTCTGACTCACAGTTATAAAGAATATATCCTTAAAGTTCAAATGACAAAATTCAAATGGCCCTAACATTTCGAATTTTGATCCTATCTTACCTAAACGGGAAAAAAATCACAAATCACTATAAATATCCTTGTAGTTAACATTCATTTGGGGAAAAAAAAGAAAGAGAAAGAGAAAGCAAGAGAAAAAGATAGAAAGAAAAGTAAGAGTAGAAAAATCTTCCAAGAAATCGAAAAATGTTGAACAAGTTAGAAAATTCCTTTTTTCACTCACTATTGTAAATACTTTTAAAAGGAAATCCTTTTTACAGCTTCCATTTTCTGATAAATCCTTATTCTCTTGTACTTAAGTTGGCTTATCAACCTTGTGAGGTAAAAAGCTTTGTAATTTTTGAGAAAATCTACTATAGTTGGCTATACCTCCAGAGAGAAGGTAGACAAAAGGTTATACCTCCATTGAAAAGGTAAACAGGATATGCTTTAACCTTGAAAAGGAAATGACTTGTTGAGAGGTTGTGCTTGATCATTAAAAAGAAGTTGCTTGTTCAAGCTATGCTTGAACCTTGTTGAAAAAGGCAATTGATAGTGGATTCAAACTCCTTGTGAAATCAAGGAAGAAGACGTAGACATTGAAAGGTTGAACCTTTATGAAATCATGGTTGAGTCTCTTTTCTCTTCCCTTTACATTTTATTTGCTGCATATCTTGCTTGTTCACATTTACATTGATTATTCTTCAAGTTTTGTGCAAAATGTTTTAATCTTTAACTCTATCTCAAAGAAAGGTGAACTTTTTATTCAACCTCCACTTCACCCATTCTTGGTTGTTATATCTCAAGCTTTTTTATCTAACATCTTCAATAGTAAAACTTTTTGGAGAATGCTAAATTTTCTTTCAATATACATTCCAAGATGGTGGAAGTTTGGATAAAATTAATCCCACTTGAAGTGAGTCAAGAATTTTGATTTCTAAGTCACCTAACTTAAATGCTAGAATTTATAACTCATGTTCTTGATCCATAATTGGTTTTGAATTCGTCATGGTAAACCCAAAGTATCTTAATACAAGAAATTTATCTGTACCTTTTTTCTAACTTTTGTACATTTCCTCAAGTGCAATCCATATTTCCTTTGCTAAGGTCTTATGTCTAAAGAGATCATACAATTGATAAGTGAGAGAATTGAAAATGTATCCACGACATATAAACTCGCCATATTTTTGTTTCTCCATGTTAACATTGGTAGTGGCTGCGACAACAATTGTTGTTGTAATAATGTTTCCAAAAAGTGTTATTTGTGGTGTTTCTACTAATGTGATCTTTTCTAGAATTGATGGTTGATCCGTCCCAAGAACATAATAAATCTTTAATGTGGTTAATAAGAATACCATCTTGTCCCTCCATCTAGTGAAATTCGTTCCATTAAATTTGTTGAGTTTGATCATTTCTTGATTTTGGAAGTGAACCTTCAAACTTGAATATGGCCTAGTTTCCATCACGAAATAATTATGAAAAGGTTTAAGAAATACCTTAAGATTGTTAGAAATTTCTAAGAAAAGAAAAAATATGACTTTGAGGGCATGAATAAAACACTTTCCTTAAGGTATTTTTTCAACTTTTTAGATACAACAAAGTCCTTAACATACTTATTAGAATAGCGAAAATGGCAATGTAATGACATTGTTTATTTCATAAACGAACGTATACGTCTTTCAATGTAAAGAGTTGTTTCCCTTCATAATATTATTCTTCAAACAATTGTTCCTTTTCATAATATAACCATTTAAAGAGTTATATTTAATAAGGTAATTACTCATAACTCTTCAATCACAACTTTTTATTAATAAGCACTCTTCATTAATAATATTTATTATTAATCTAAAAATTAAAATAATAAAAAATTAATTGCATATTAATATTTATTTCAAGAGTTCAAATACCATCATTACCAAACTATTTAATAATTATCTTTTAACAATACATTACTATAAAAGCTTATTTGGTTCAAAATAAAAATACAAAAGCTTATTGGGCTCAAAATAAAAATAGAAAAGCTTATTTGAATTTTTTCGAATAGTTTAAGAACCTTTTTAGATATTATGTCAAATTATAATTTTATAATAATATAATATGCTACCATTCAAATATTAATATGATTTTTATTAATTAATTTATATTTTTCTCTATTTTCATTTTTCTTTTTATCCTCTTCTCTAATACGGTTTAGCTTTCTTGGAACCAGATCTAGCTAATGAAGCTTCTCTTCCTGCGACGAAGGTGAAAAGAAGAAAAAAAAAAGGCATTTTGGAAATGCCATTGGCGAAGTACGTCGGTGTTTGTGGAGCTAAGGTTTGCTTAGAGAGAGGGAGAGAGATCAATAAACTTCTAGAATAAATAACAACAAAATTAATTCAAATGATTTTGATGAGATTTAATAATTTAGTTAGGTCTGAAATTGAAAACCTATTGATTTAAATGTTTAGTTCATTCTTTATATATATATATATATATATATACACACGAAAATTAGAAGACGTGATTAGACTTGTAATTCACTCAAATTCAACTTAGGCAACTACTCCAATTCGAGCTTGATATATGGTAGTGATCAAGCCAAGCTTGAGTTTCTATGAGCTGAACCGAGTAATTAATGTGTAAGCCCTAACGATATTATGTAAAAGTTGTTGCCTTGATATTCAAGGTGGGGTTAAACCCCAAGCCATTTGTTTTCATGGAAAGTTACATTCAATTCTAAGTGAAATGTAATCTATATTGAAGTTTGACTTTAGTGATTCCTTTGCTATTTCAATTCAACAATTTAAATCTTTGTATCTCAATTTTAATGAATGTAATCTTATACTATATTAAAAGTTAATTTAACGACAACTAATAATAGTATTAAAATTTCACCATTGATTAATTTGAATAACATGACATTTTGACCTCATGGCACATATATCATGGTGGAATAATTTTTTATCATGTGGCACATATCATTTTAAACAACAATGAAAATTTATTTTAATTAAATAATAATTAGTATTTTTTTAATTTTAGTTGTAGATACCCCATTTTGTCTAGGTTGCTTATTGAAATTTGAAAATATAAATTAATAATAACAATAAAATATAAAAATCAAGAAAATAACAAAAAAAAAGAGAAAAATATGGAAAAAGATTGGTTTGCACCAATCCTAATTTTAAATGAACTTGAAAATCTAAAAAGAGCTGAAGTTAGATTGAACCAAAATTCAAGAAACCAATTCAAGAAGGAATAGAAGACATTGGGTATAAATATACCCAAGCATCAATGCCGAAGGGGACACAAAAAAAAAAAAGAAAAAAAAAGGAGAAACAATTGATAAAGGAGAGAAAATAGTTTTTCTTTGAGTCTTGGGTTTTGATTTTTTTTCTAGATCTAGGTGAATCAGTTTATTTTATAAAAAACTATTCCGATTAAAGGGACGAGGAGATCGAAAGGATTAAGGGAGTGAAGTTGTCTTTTAGAGAGAAACTCTCAGTTAGAGAGAGTGAAGAAGTTAAAAATAAGGAAAAGAAAATAAGGAAAGCTTTTATACCACAAGCAAAACTACGTTTTAAGGCTTTAAGAAAAAGTAAATTTCGGGTGGATTGGATCGTGGTCTGCGCCTTGACCAAAACCAACTCTTAAAATTCATTAGCTTGAATCCACTTTGTTTTGGGTACTGAAGCCTAAGAAGGTAAATATGATGCTTTTCTTTTCTTTTCTTTTCTTTAAGTTGTTTGATTTGACAAGTGTGTATTATACGGTTTCTGAATTATAACATATTTTAAGGAATCATGAAATTTGACTAATTTAAATAACAATTGTTTAAATGTAAATCTTTTAAATAAAAATTTTCAGGAAAGTTACAAGTGATAACTTCGTTAAATTTTTCAGAGTGAGATTGAGTTATGAGAGTTTAAAATAAACGTTAGGGGGTAATTTTATAAATTATTTTTACTAAAAGAGGCTTATTTTTGAATAATTATTACCCACATGAAAGAATAGTTGAACCACAATACTAATGTTTTTGCGTAAATTTAATAAAAATACAAATAACTAAAGATTCTCCAATGATGGAATTTCAAGAAGATTATAAGTGATAGCGTCTTGAAAATTTCTAGGAGATATTTGTCTTGAATTCTATCATAAATGTTGGAGTTTTCAAGAAATATTTCAATATCAAAGATTTTTTTTATTTTGAAAAAATAAAATTAAAATAGAACATTAAATTTAATAAGGCTAAACGATGACACCTAATTAATTAGGTACCAATTAAATAGGCGTTGTGAGGGAGCTAATACCTTTTTTGCACTTAAATGTACTCCCAAACCTACTTCCAAACCAAAATCTGTTTCATAGGCTAGAACCTATTCTTTTTAATGAACCTAAGTCAAGCCTAGGACCTCATTAGGAAAAATAGACTCATTTAGGTGGTCAATCGTACTTAAACAAAAAAGATTGGTAGCAACTCTTCTTAAGTCTAGCAGTTGAGTCACACGCTATGATAGCTTGGCCACTCCACTAGGGAACTCGAGAGTCGAGCTTGTAACTAATTATGTGTTGTCTTAAGCCTCTAAATTTATGATAGTTTAAATTTATTCTTCTTTTACCTATTTATCCATAGTCCTTATACATAATTTGCTTATTCAAACACAACACTTGCATGCATAAGCCTTCAACCCTAATTGGGTCCTTTTTAGGAGGAAGTAAAGTACCCTGCTCTCATGAAGTGATAACCTCTGTGTGGGCACGCAAAAAACTTCCACTCAGATTGAACCTTTTTCGTTGGTAGCCTATAATGGTTGAGGATTGGGATGTCCTATTAGTCTAGAGAGGACAATAGTGAGGAACCAATTTGGGAACTGTTAGCTATGTATAATCTGAACTTAGCATATAGTAAACCTTATGGAGACAACCCTAAGTAGAGCCTTCTTACCATGTCACATAGAAAACACTTAGAGATAGGTAGACATGATTTTTGTTGTTTTGGGTTAACTTGTTTAATTTTTTTTTTTATTTTTACAATCATTCACTTGCGTCATGCATCAATCATATAAGGATATCTACCATATGTTGTTTTGTGTTTATGCTAACTTGTTTAATTTTGTCTTTTTACAATCATGCACTTGCATCGTGCATCCATCCCATAGGGATATTTGCCACGTGATATATGACAAAAGAGAGCCTCTTTATATTATATATCATTGTGTGAAAAATATACAAACCATATTTATAGCATGCATTTTCATAACCAAGATTTTTTTTATGAGCATACATTTGCATAATAACATGAGAAGTATCATAATTCATATTTTTGGTAAAAGGTCCTCAAGATAGCTCAACCACCAAAACCACTTGCTTGTCACCTATACAATACTCAATACAAACCAAGATCATGGAAAATGAACAAGTTGTGCCAATGGATCAAATGGAGAAGGTTCAAGAATAGATGAACGAGTAATTGGCTAAAATGATGAAGTTAATTATGAATATTAGCAATGGGAAAATAGTGGTTGAAGAACTTGTCAACCAAGCTAAGAAACAAGCTTCAAGCAATAATGATTCCATGTATGAACTGCCAGAATCTCAAAAATAACAATAATACCCCATACCACCTATAGGAAGACATCATTATTGTGGTAGACAATCATCAATGCAAGCAACCACCAGTGGCGTAAACCACACTAATCTTATTATGCGTCTAGATCTAGATGATCCAAGAGAGTAAGAAAAGCTAAGTAAAGGTATGTGTAAGGCTATGGATAATTTGAGAGCACAAAAAAAGTTTGACCATTTAGAAAAACGATTGCTTTCCACGACAAAGTTTGACCATTTAGAAAAACGATTGCTTTCCACGGAAAAGACAAATGCCTTACTTTCCATTGATGCATTAGAATTGAGTTTCATACCAAGACTTATGATTTTTCTCAATTTCAAGATTTTAGACTTCAAGAAGTATGATGAGACTAAGTGTCTAATGACACATGTCATCATCTATTGCTATAAGATGGCTACTTATACTCACGATGATAAGTTGTTAATCAGTGGCTTCCAAGATAGCTTTATAGGGTCAACCATTAGATGGTACAACAAGTTGGATAAAAGCTATGAACATTCATGAAAGGACTTAGCATGAGTATTCATAGCTCAACATGTGGTAGACATTGCTCTAGACCATTTGACCCTGCAAAGCATGGGAAAGAAACCTACTGAAGGCTTTAAATACTATGCTCGAAGATAGAGAGATATTTCCTTATAGGTCCAACTACCATCGATTGAGAAAGAAATAATAGTCATGTTTGTTAACACTATGAAAACCTCATAATATGAAAGATTAATCGAAAATGCCACCAAGAACTTCATAAATATGGTTTTGCTAGGTGAAATAATTGAAAACACAATCAAGAGTAGAAAAATTGAATATCCTAAGAAAAGAAACATGCCAAAGAAGAAGAAAGACGAAGCACAACTAATTAGATATGAAAGGCATCAAGCGAGACAATACATTCCTTATCAACCCTATCCCACTTACCAACCCAATTCCCTCATTTTAAATAATATGTCCCAAAACCTTTATCTTATAAGCGAATACCACAACCAACACCTTTACCACCATCTTAATTCAAAATTGGATTAAATAACATTGGCAACAATCATGGGAAACCCAAGAACAATCAAGAGAAAATCCAAATTGACCTTATTCCCATATCTTACACCAATTTACTTCCCTAGCTTATCAGAAGTTACCTTTTAGCACTAGTCCACTTAGATCGATTAAAGCCTCCTTACCCAAAATGGTAAGATGCCAATGCTTATTTTGACTACTACTATGGGATTCAAAGACATTCAACAGAAAATTACACTACCTTAAAGTGTAAGGTGCAAGGTTTGATCAAGGTTGGACTATTAAACTTTTCAACGAATGCTAAGCCAAACATCAACAAAAAATCCTTTGCCCAATCACACAAAGGCATCAATAAACGCTTCGAGTGGCAAAATGGTTTGTGCAAATGATCAATGAACACATGAGTGAAGATGAGGTGGCAATATTATCACAATCTGTAATGCTTATGCCTAAGAGCATTCGAAAATTTTGAGTAAGATGGGCTTTTTCATTTCATGAAATGGCTCATGTGGTCCCATGCTTTTGCCCAAGAGCAATAGGAAGGTTTAAATATATGAAGGGTATCTTTTATTCATTTTATTGTTTCTAATAAAGTGATTCATGCAATGCATTTTCATATCTCTTCTTCCATGCATTAATTTCATGATACATCCCCATATTTCTGCAATTTACCGAATTCTTGGCATTTGAATAACGAATGTAAAAATAATGATAATAATTTTGGATTTGATTTGGAAAGAAACACAAACATTGATGAACTTGATAATGACGAGAATGGAGGTGATTACACTTTTTTCTCTTGGCTTGCTAAGAATAGTCGAGCAAGAAAAATGACATATCACACCTCATTAAGAATCTATTAAAATAATTGATTGGCATGTCTCTATCACTAATAAAAAGAAACGAATTAATTTCTTCAAAAATATATGGATGCATTCAGATGATCATGCCAAGATATGCCAAGACATAACACAGATGTCATGTTGTGCAAGTTGTTGTCGAAACTAACATACAAACTAATCAAGCAAGAACTAAGGTGGATCAAGCTTGAAACATTATGGAAAAATTGATGGTAACATCATGCATTTGAGATGGACATATTGAAAGAAAATCTTGAAAGATTGCTCTTTAATGCAAGGAACCATGGTTGAGATGACAAATGGCCATATTTTATGTTCCCTCCCAAATATTAAATTATCCACTTGTTATCCCTTTCAAGCTTATTGAATTCTTTTTAAATTGAACCTTAACCAAGAATCACCTTCCACATTATGGGGCAAATGCAAAGAAAGATTAATAATAAAGGTCATACTTCAAGGTAAAAAAATGCCTTGTATTGATTAGGTCTCAACATCATACAAAGAAAACAATAAAAAATGAAGAAAAAAAGTATAAAAAAAGTAAAAGAGGCGAAAAGGCATACAAAGACTAAGGTTTTGAGGAGAATCCTTCACATGACAAGAAATGATGCCTGGTTTGATTACCTTTAAACATATATTTTAGGTCGATTTACCTTTTCTTATAGAATCCCTATCCTTAACCTATGTTACTTACATAAAAAAGCTCATTTGGATCAAGTATGGATACTTAAATTGAAAAGCCTTATTTTGAGATTCATCTATCCATCTTGGAAAAATTTTGAATTCTCTAAATGCATGGTGGAATGATTGGCCAAAAACAAAAAAGAAAAAAACAAAAGGAAGTTCAAGTTGAAAACCCAAAATGGGCTACTTGGACATAAGAAAGAAAGCACCTATGTTGAAAAATTGAAAAAGTGACCTGGCGATGAATCTAAAAGACACATGAAATGAGGGACATGCACCAATGTTCACACAAGTAGTTAGCAAGACAAAGGCAAGGTTTGATCAAGCACACTCAAAAAATCAAGGACATCAAGGAACGAGTTTCTTTCAAGAAGCAATCTTAGATTAATTAGAAATTGTTTGAATGTTCAATATTTGGATGCAAATTGGCAATCCCAGTTCACAATTCCTTTTTAATCATAATTTCCTTGAAACTTTAACAAAAAATACATTGTTTTCCCAATTATTCCCATTTTTCACCAATTTCCTATTTTACCATGAATTGAATAGATTTGAAAGTGTATTGCATTTGTCATTAATTTGAAATGATATTGACCAAAGGATTAACGACATAATTTGAAATCATTGAAAAAAGAAGAAAGCAATCAATGACGAATGAACAAAGAACAAAAATGACCTTAATCTCTTAGTGATGAAGAAAAGTGAAAGCATCCAAAAAAGAAGAAAGGTTCAATGAAATGCAAAAATTTCAAGAATAAACCACGATTTGATTGAAGAAGATAAGAGAAAGAATCAATGATGGAATTTGAAGACCTTTGAAAAGCCATAAATATGGATGCATGACATCATCATAGTAATTAAGCATTTACATACCATGATAGCAATTTGCATCATATGCATTCAGAAATATTATTTGTTTAAAAATCATTTTTAAAGTTACGTAACCTCATGCCATATGAGGAGCTTATTCCCTTTTAAAGTTACGTAGCCTTATTCCAGATGATGAGCTTATTCTTTGTTAAAGTTACATAGCTTTAATCTAGATGAGGGGCTTATTCCTTTTAAAGTTATGTAGCTAAATTCCAAATGAAGAGCTCATCCTTTTTTAAAGTTATGTAGTTTCATTCCAGATGAAAAGTTTATTCCTTCCTTGAAGTTATGTAGCCTCATTCGAGATTAGGAGTTTTATCTTTGGAAAATATATTTTAACCAAAATGGTGTCTATGTCTTTACACAATTCCTAATTCTCAAGAAATGTGCAAAAAAAGGCAACTGCAGACATCTCATTTTGTCCAAGGTGTTTATTAAACTTTGAACATGATAAAATAATAATAATAAAATATGAAAATCAAGATGATAACAATAAAAAGGGAGATATATAAGAAAAAGGATAAGTTTGCACCAATCCTAATTCTAAATGAACTTGAAAAATTAAAAGAGATTAAATTAGATTGAATCAAAACTCAAGAAACCAATTCACGAAAGAATAGAACTCATTGAGTATAGATATACCCAAGCATCAGTGCCAAAGGGGATGCAAAAAAGGAGAAGAAAACTGAAAAGAAACAATTGGTAAAGCAAAGAAAAAAAAAATTTTTTTGAGTGCTTAGGTTTTAATTTTTTTTTCTAAATCTAGGAAAATTGGTTTAGTTTATAAAAAACTAATCCAATTAAAGGGACGAGGAGATTGAGAGGATTCAAGGCGTGAAGTTATCTTTTAGAGAGAAACTCTCACTTAGATAGAGTGAAGAAGTTAGAAATAAGGAAATGAAGAGAAGCAAAGCTTTTATAGCAAAAGCAAAACTACATTTTAAGGCTCCAAGTAAAAGTAAAATTTTGGTGGATTGGATCACGACTCGCACCTTGACCTAGACCAATTCTTAAAGTTCATTAGCTTGAATACACTTCGTTTTTGGGTACTGAAGCCCAAGAAGGTAAATATGATGCTTTTTTTTTTCTTTTCTTTAAGTTGTTTGATTTTATAACTGCATAATAGAAGGATTCTAAATTATAAGACATATATTTAGGGAATCATGAAATTTGACTAATTTAAATAATAATCGTTTAAATATAAATCTTTTAAATGAAATTTTTAAGGAAGGTTAAAAGCGGTAACTTCCTTAAATTTTTTAGAGTGAGATTGATTTATGAGACTTCATCATAAGTGTTGGGGTAATCTCATAAATTATTTTTACAAGAAGAGGTTTATTTTAAAATAATTATTATGCATGTGAAATAATAGTAAAACCACAATACTAATGTTTCTACATAAATTTGATAAAAACATAAATAAATAAACATTCTCCAATGATGGAATTTCAAGAAGGTTATAAGTGATAGCTTTTTGAAAATTTATAGCAGAGAGATTCTTTTTGAATCCTGCCATAAGTGTTGTAGTTTTCAAGAAAAATTTCAATATCAAAGAGTTTTTGTTTATTTTGAGAAAATAAAATTAAAATTAAACATTGAATTTATTAAGACTAAAAGATGACAAATAATTAATTAGGTACCAACTGAATAGGCGTTGTGAGGGTGTTAATACCTTCCTTACACATAAATGTACTCCCAAACCTAAATTTGTTTCATAGATTAGAACTTATTTTTTTTAATGAACCTAAATCAAGCTTAAGACCTCATTAAGCAAAATAGATTCACCTAGGTAGTCAATCGCACTTAGAGAAAAAAGATTGATGGCGACTCCTCTTAAGTCGAATAATTGAATTTCAAGACTCACACATTATGACACTAATAAAACAATTCTTTTATTATTTTCTATTAAAAGTAGAGGTCTTTTGTGCTAAAGTGCGTTATGTGGTAAAAAAAAAAAATTAAGTTAACATGTGACTCCATTATTAACAATAAAGTCACAACACCTAAATTTATAGCAAAGTCTTGACACCATTATCAACTGTTCGTAAACCAATTTTTATTAAAAGTGTAAGTATTAAATTTATTAAAATTGATGTATTGAATAGTAGAGAGACCAAATTCAAATTTCGACCTAATTGTATTATATGGTATAATTTCATGTAAGTAAAATTCTTCAAGGTTTTTGTTTTTTGTTTGCTCGGTTCTTTTTTTGTAGATTTTCTTAAAAAATAAAATTACTTTAACTTAGAAAATAAAAAGTTATATTTTTCTATATTTTTTATTCTAAACTCAATATATTTGAAATAATATTCTAAAAAAAGTAATAGTTTTATACATTGTAAATTTCTTCAAATCAAAAGTGTGAAATCTTCAATTAAAATGATTGAATAAAAGCTACAACTAAACATCACGCATGACATTTTTTTATTGGCTAATAATTGGTAGGTCATCACTCTTGGTTAACAAATGTAAGTGAAATTAATGTGCATTTTAGCATTCGATTTGAAATTTCAAGTTCCATATTGGATATACTTAAGTTCATGTATAAAAATATTTGCTATGATTCAAGTACCCCTAATTAATGTAACTAACCTTTGAGTTGTAATTTGCTATGATTTAATTTTTGTAAAATTAAGAAAAAAATAAATTTAATTTGTTTTATATTTAAATTTAACTTTTTTATTTAATGTTAAAAAGTAAAGAAGATAATAATTAATATATAAAAAATTAATATTTTTGAGATATTAAAAACATGGACAAAAATGAGTAATTATTATGTAAACTTTAGGGCATCAATAAAAAAGGAAATTAAAAATATATGGATAAATTTGAGTAACAACTGTATTGTATTTTGAAAGTGAAGCCCCCCTTTTTGGCTTTTGTTTTGTGTTTCTTATAACTGAAAGAGACAATTGGGAAAATGAAGAAGTGCGGTCAAAAGGATAACTCTAACCTGGCGCCTTGGCTCGGACTCCAAGCCTCGATGTTGGTCCCAAATGGAATCACCGATCTTTTTCCTTTGGGGTCGCAGCTACAAACTAGGATTGGGGAGCAAAGCAGAGGTGCAGAGGTGAGGTTGAAAATGAGACTTCATTGGACTCTAATAAGTGATTATATATATATATATATATATATATATATATATGTTGAAGTATTTCGGGACCTTCTCTAAAATACAGATGTAAAAGAAGCTCGGCCGGTCATGGCGGCCACGGCCCCTACAATTAATTTATTCCTTTGGCCCAAAAGCCATGAAATCTGCAGCAACTCTTGCTTTACAACGAATCCCAAGCGGGGAAAAAGTGAGTACAATCATCACACGCGGAATATAAATTATTGATCTTTCTCATCTAAAGACTAAACAAGAAAGATAGAAAAGAATTCAACTTACAGATAGTACCCTTGAAGCAATTGCAATACATACAAAAAGACAATCTTCAATTCCATCTTTATCACAGTCCGGGTCGTACTGGTCTTTCCATCTTTGTCCTTTCCTGATTTCAACCTTTGCAGATATCTAGCTATATATAGTCCTTGAAGATCAGAAGAAATTTAATTAAGATTTTGGAGTCAGACATCAAACTGCAGTGATGGTGATAGTGGGCGCCTGGGATGGGGACAAGGCCAAGAAAAGGAGAAGAATCATTATCATAACCGGAACGAAAAGAAGCATCGACGGTGGAGGAGGCAGAGATGGCAGCAGCAGCGGCAGCACCAGCAGTGATACAGCTAAAGCCATCATAACTATGATCCATGATCTCATACTAGTAATATATATATATATATATATATATATTTTAAGATAGCTATCCGCCAGTCAATGACACAAAATTTCCAATCAAACCCCGGCCAGCTGCTGATTCAGATGTCAGACTCCTGAGGAGGCACTCTCATCTTCCTCCATAGCTGATCCTTTGGTTTGGGACAGGTCTGATGAGTAATTTATACAAGAAAATACAGCCAGTAATTGATTTTATGGTGTTTTAAGAATTGGAAATTAAGTGTATTTATTATTATTCACTGTTGATGACGTGGTAAGCGTTACTGCCCATAGTCGTTACCACTCCGCATGTCCCACTCAGTTTTTGTGTCCCAGTTCAACTAACTTAGAAATTTGACACTGTAGCCTTTATATGTTGGCATTTTCTTAGGTGTAAAATAACAAGAAAAGTTCAGCATTTACTGTAGAAGAATTTAAAAACGAACTCACTGTTTACGCAATCAAGTTTTTTTTTTTTTTTTGAGTGAGGTCAATAAATTAATATAATAATAATAGTGTCTGGTTTTTGGTCTTCAGTAGTTTCTTCACTAATTGTTTTAAGAAGAAAAGCCTAATACGTAATCACTACTTTTGACAAATTATATAGTGTCTTCTAAATTTTTTATATTCTACATTAATCCTCAAATTTCTTTTTTAGTAGATCAATTAAAAATATTCCTTAAATTAATAGATATAGCCCAAGAGAATTTTAAATTTCAAAGAGATCAATTTTGAATTTACCCGACCCAATAGATACTACATAAAAGAATTTTAAAGTGTAGTTGGGTCACTTGACCACATTAAGCACGCTATAGCTGTGCCCTATATGTTTACCTGGATAAATTTTAGCACTTATCAACTTTATTTCAAGCCTTATCAGATTTTAAAATTTACAATCCCAACATTAATAGATCTTAAAATTATTTTTTAAAATTAATTAATCTAATCATTCTTTATAGGGTGTGTGTGTCACTCAAGCAATTTGCTTATAATGGATGCATGGTCTTTGTATTCAAAAAAGTAGGGTTCAAGTCCTCAATTTTCCCAAATCGAATTATATTGACCAAGTATTATTAGATAGCAGTTAATTTAAGTTTTACTTATAGTTACAATCTTTTACCATGAGTTACTTTTACCATGAGTTAGCATTTATTGTCTTCATTAGCTCATTACTTCTTTAGTTTTATTGACTACAAATAGGATACTATACTTCATTTTTCTAGACTGAGAGAAATACAAGTTCAAGGATATTTTCTTTTATGTTAATTTTAAAATTGATTCTTAGTTTTGAAATGACAAAATTGAATGACTAAATATGTTTCGAAACTAAGTCAAAGTGTTTCTGAACTTGAAGACCATTTCTCAAAGAAGTTTGAAGTTGATTGTACAAATAAAAATCTTTTAAACTCTTAAAACCTCAAGTTCCAGCATAAAGAATCGACCTTTTGATGGAGAAGAATCGATTTTGAGCCAATAAAAAGCAAAAATTTTTTTCTGTAATAAACAAAATCGACACCTTAAGAAGAAAAGGTTGATCCCAGAGCAAACAGATAGCTATCGGAAGATCAAGAATCGACACTAAAAAGAGCAAGTGTTAATCTTATAGAGTCTGAAAGTAGATAGAAGCATACTCTAATCAAGAAGATTAATTCCTATCAAAGCACAACTTGATCCTAAAAAGAACATAACCTAAAAGGACAACTTTGGAAGACTTGAATCAACACCTTAAAGAATCAAGTGTCGATCCATGAAAGTTTGAAGGTTAGGATCAACCCTTCAAGCATCAAGTGTCGATCCTAGAAGAAACTCGAGTAAAAAGAAAGCCACGTCAGATGAGGATAAGAATGGAGTCTCCAAAAATGAATTTTAAATTCAAATTTGGTGCTTAGTGGATAAGTAGAATCAACACTTCAGAATATAAAGCTCGATTATAAGAAAAACAGAAATGAGACAGATAAAATCGACACTTTAAGTTACGAAGGTTGATTCTCAAAACATAGAAAGGTGCTACCTTTGAGACATGATAAAGAGAAATAATGCCTCAAGCTACAAAAGTTCATTCCACCAAGATCAAGATTGAAGTAAGTGTCGACTCACAGTTATGAAGAATCGATCCTTGAAGTTCGGATGACAAAATCCAACTACCCCCAGCGTTCAGAATTTTGATCTTATCTTACCAAACTCGTAAAAATCACATGGCACTATAAATATCCTTATAGAGGACATCATTTGAAGAGAGAGAAGAAAAAAAGAGAAAGTAAGAGAAAAAGAAAGCAAGAAATGAAAAAGAAGAAAAACCTTCCAAGAAATCAAAAAAAGATGAACAAGTTAAAAAATCCCTTCCTTCACTCACTACTGCAAATACTCTAAAAAGTGAATGCTTTTTATAGCTTCCATACTTTGATAAATCATTATGCTCTTGTACTTAAGTTAGCTTATCAACATTGTGAGGTAAAAAGCTTTGTAATTTTTGAAAGAATTCACTATAGTTGGTTATACCTCTAGAGAAAAAGGTAGATTAACAATTATACCTTCATAGAAAAGGTAGTTAAAGATTATACCTCCCATAAAAGATAGTGCGTGAAAGCTTGTGCCTGAAGTTGATTTAAAAGGCAGTGGTTAGTAGATTCAAAACTCCTTAATTTTCAAGGGAGAGGATGTAGGCTTTAAGGGTTGGACCTCAATAAAATTGAGCTATCTTGTGCTGATTTCTTCTTCCTTTTTACAAATTTATATTAAGCTTCATACTTTGTTTTCCAAAACTCTCATCAAATTCTTCTTAAACTTCAAAAGCTAAATTTTTTTCATAGGAGTTTTGCAAGAAAATTTTCAACAACCTATGCAACCCCCTCTTAGTTGCAGTTCACGTTAAGTTATTTATCTAACATTCTGTTATCTTCCTCAACTTCTATTATGGTAAGAGTCACGTTAAGGATTCAGGTGTGCTTCATCTTCGAGAATCACCTTCTCTTGATGGTTAATTCTATTGTTTTTTTTTTATTAAATGTTTTATTGCATCTTGTTTCTTTCTTTTGCTCTTGAAAACGTGATTAGCAAGATTGATGACAAATTCTTTAGAAACTCGATCTACAATCTCATTGAATGAATATCCTTAGTCACTATACTATGTTCATTATACTGACCATCCTAGTTCATTTGTGATCATTCCTAAGTTAACTACTAGTAATTACATAGCTTTGAGTAGTTCATTTTTACTAGCATTGTCCATAAGAAACAAATTAGGGTTTCTTAATGGAACAATTAAAAAGCCAACACCAATAGATCCAATGTATGGATCTTGAATTCATTGCAACAATTTAATTGTGGCTTGGATTCTTGAATCAATTTCACCTTCAATTGCTTCAATTGTTTTCTATATGGAGTTTACATCTGAAATTTGAGAAACTTTAAAGTCAAATTTCTCCTAACCAGATGATACATGTGTGTGTAACCTCAAGTGTAATTTGGGCAATGTTACATAAGGAACTAGACTAGTAGATTCTTATTGCATAAAGTTGAAAGGAATATGGGAGGAGCTTTGGAATAGTAAGCCATTAACACATAGTGAATGTGGAAAATGTAACAATAATTGCTTTAAGAAATGCTCAGATCAATACCAAAAAGATATGGTGTTTTGAATTTTAAATGGACTTGGTGATTCATTCTCTACACTAAGGTTGTAGGTTTTACTCATGGATTTGTTTCCTTCTCTTGATAAAGCATATAGTTTGGTGTTGAGGCAAGAAACACAGAGGAACTTAGGCTTTTCAATCACATCTTATAATGGAATCTGCTACCATGGTTGTTACTATTGATGTAAAGAAAAAAAATATGTATGATTTAGTTTGTACTCATTGTGGAAATATGACATGTGAAAGAGAAGTGCTATAGGCTCATTGGATTTCTTAAGGACTTCAAATTCACAAAAAGAAAAGAGAGTTCAAAGAAGAATAATTCCTTTGTGAATAGTGTTATTGTTATTGCCAATACATTAGTTAATAGTTCAACACTTTCTGCTTATAATGAAAAGGGAATTGGAATTTGTTCTATGTACCAAATGTCACTTATAAAGTAGCAAATGCACAAGCTCACATCATAAATCATTAAGAGTGGATTGAACATTGATGGTGATAAAGACATTTCTTTAAACACTCAATAAGTAGCCTTCTCTTGTAAACTCAACTTTAGTAGTTATAAATTTTAACCACCCTTCTTTCAATATTACTCGTAATCATCCTATCAAGGTCAAACATGCACATAACATCATGATAAAACAACATTCTTGGATCATAGACATTGGTGCAACATACCATATTGCTTACTTTTTAAAAATTTTCAATTCTATTAGACTAGTTACTATTTTTTTTTTTTTATAATTAGGGGAGGGGGGATTCAAACCCTACTCTTTAGACAGGGGGATAATGCACCACCCAATGAGCCAAATGCTCGAGTGCATTAGACTAGACTATACTAGTTATTAATTGCTTTGTATAGTTGCCAAATAATGTTAGGGCTGTTGTAACACACATAGTAACTATCAAGTTAACCTTTTGTTTGAACCTTCAAAATGTGATTGAAAGAGACATTACGATTGAGTTTGTTAACACATTGCAACAATTAGTTGATATATTCACAAGCCCCTAAATGAGGAAAGATTCTGTGAAATTAGAAATCTAAGAATGGTTAATGTACAAGAGTTTTAGGAAATTTCAGAAGTTTTCTTTCATAAGACAGTAGACACTTAGTTGATTAAGAGAGTTACTTAACCAACTAAAAGTATCTTGTTTCATTCAATAAAGGACTTAGCCAGGTAAAGATAGACTGAATAAAATATAAGGAAAAAGGATAAGCATTTCAAGTGAATAAAAAAAAGAAAAGCCACTCAACTGAAAATAAAAAAAAAAGATAAATTTTTTAAATTTTGAAAAAAAGGGTAACTGACAACATTTAAAAGAGGGAATTTGACGGTTTCCTCTACACCTTTCATTCTCTCCTACCAGAAGTTACTTCTTTTAAAAAACCAAAACCCTATTTCTCTCTAACTGTCAAATCCTAAGTCTAAAACTGCTCAAAATATATGGTTGAAACCACATTACCCAGTAGTGCTTTATAAAAGAAGAAAAAGAAAATTAGGGCAATCTCGGTGGTGGAGAAAACTAGGAAAAAGAAAAAATAGAAAGAACAAAAATCAGAGAAAAAGAAAGAAAAGAAAAACTCTCCAAGAAAGGTAATTTTCCATCCTTAAAATTTAGAAATAAAGCTCATGAGGATAGGTTTAGGAAGATAGAAAATGCTCCTATTACATTCGGTAAATATATTGACTAGAATAGCCTTGATGAAACCGTTGAAATTCTAGCAAGTTTATCAAATTATTTTTAGGAAATGAAGTTGAAGAAATTGAGCACTTTTAAGAACAAAATCTACAGTGCTAGTCTAGTGAACAAATTCTATGCAAGCATAGCATTAGATGAAAATGAACTTGAGGAACTTGAGGATTTCATTGATGATGGTTTGAATGTATTCTTGAATGGTAAAGAGTTTGTGGTCACTACTGTAGACTTAGGAAGTTTGCTAAAATTTTAATGTGAAGAGGTAGATTTTGAAATCCCTGATGATTATGATCCCTCATCTTTGTGGGAAAAAATCACAGGGAAAAAGGAAAGATATTCATCAAAGAGTTATGCTAGTTTCATCAAAAGCCCTCAGATTAGAATCCTGCATTACTTCATTTTTGCGATAATTCATGGGAGAAGTGGTAGCTTCAGCTACGTAAGCCTTCAACATATGTGGCTGATGGAGCATGCCGTCAATGGTGCTCCACTCAACCTAAGCAGATTCATGATTGAAAGGATGAGAGGAGCATGTCAATTTAATAAAGTAAATCTACCATATGGAAGCATAATCATCTCACTAAAGAACAAAAATGAGATATGGAGTTCTAGGTATGAAATGAACCAAGTAAAAAGCAAGGATCAAGCAATCCATCTTGGAAGTTTGCCAAAGATGGGGTACAAACTAGAGGTTCAAAAGTTTGTTAAAACCCCCAAAGTCACTCCAAGAAAACAACATTCTCTCCTTGCTCAGTCAAATGCAGTTTCTTCCCAGTTTTCAAATGAAATGGTTTTGAATCTACTAATAAGAATGATGGGAAACTCATTGACCAGTTTGCAAGAATACAGAAAATTGAAAAAAGGTTAGAAGTGCTAGAAAATGTGATGAAAGAAAAAGGAAAATCACCTTCAGACTTCGCAGCTAAAGACAATTCTACTACACCAAGTCCAGCACCAGCAAAGCAAGCTTGTAATACCTCGTACTTTGATATAGTGGCTAATAAAGATTATTTGATGCAAATTGAGGTTAATTAGAATGTTTAAAAGTGATGAAAGATAAAAAGAATAGTTTGGAATAAAATATTCTGCATGCGAGAAAATAATAATTAAATAATAATATTTTTATTGAGAATGAATTAGCAAGATAAAAAGTGATTCGAAAGTGAATCATGGCAAAGTAAGATGTTTTAGAGCCCTAGAAGGCTAGTGAAAAATTTTAGAATAAAATAATATTTTATTAATAAAATAACAGTAAGATATTAATATTTAATCGATATCGAAATTTTTCATTAAATAGGAGTATATTTTTTTTTATGCTGGAAGTTCTCGCAGGACCCAGCTATCCTGTATATATTTTATTAATAAACGTGAAAGTGAAGTACAAAAGGGAGGGGGGCGTAAACTGTACCTCCAGAGTTGCAAGAGATAGAGAAATATCGAGAAAAGTACCTAGGATGGAGTGTTTCATTTTATGACCAACTTTTTTACTATCGTCATAAAATTGAAACACTTCCATATTACAAGATTCAACTAGTAAAGGAAAAAGAAAAGTACAGAAATAAATAAGGAGTACTACTCCCTTACAAAGATTTAAAGCGAACATAAGGTAAATTAGCTCTATCTAATCTAAGGATACCTTTGAGGAGACCTTCAGCTTGTGTATAAGTCTGCAAGTTTTGGTGTATATGGCCTTTATTGGAGAGGTGGTCTGCTGCCTGATTGCCTTCTCTATAGATATGCGTGATCCGAAAAGCGAGTCCCCTCAAACATCTGCGAATAGAGGCAAGTAGGTACCTGATTCTAGAAGAACCCTGATATCCTTCTTTAATCATCTGTACAACCACTTTTGCATCCATTTCTATCCAAAGTCGGGTAACATTAAGCTTAATACACATGAGTAACCCTCTATGGAGTGCCATGAGTTTAGCTTGTAGTGAGTTTTGCTGTCCAAGGTTTTCAGAAAAGCCAAAGATCATAGTACCTGTATGGTCTCGAAGAAGTCCCCCTCCAGCAGCATTTTGGAAGTTATGCTTGGAACTGCCATCGACATTCAACTTAAACTCACCTGCCGATGGTTTATGCCAAGAGAAAAATTCTGGTGGTTTGGAGGATGTTTGTTGAAATTTTAACCCCCATGCTTGGCCGATCTGTAGGTCTCCCCTCCATTGCCACTGTCTAAATTGCCTCCCATGAAAAAGTTGATGAATGAGTTTTAGAACTTTCCACACCACTCTGTTAGGATGCATGCCTAGATTCCTGTGTTTTGCATCGTTTCTTTCAACCCATAAGAACCAGAATATAAAAAGAGGCACTGGTGTGCGTATGTGCCCTTTTTTTGAGTAGTCGCTAGAGTAGAACCAAGCCCATAAGATTTGGGGAACATTTCGGGGGTGGACTATGTTGATTTGGAAATATCTCAAAAAATAAATCCAAACCTACGTGGCGATCGGGCATTCCCACATGACGTGTAAGATGGACTCCTCTGAGTTGCAGTGTTGGCACTTGGAAGCTAACTGGAAGCCTTTGGTTTTCAGTCTCAAATCCACTGGGATCCAATCCTGTAACAGCCTCCATAAAAAGAAAGAGATAGTAAGGGGGATACTTTTATGCCAGGATAAGTTGAGAGCTGGATTTACTAGCTGGCGTCGACGAATACTCTCCCAAGCAGACTTATTGGTAAAATGCTCATCCGGAGTAAGTGCCCAATATATCCTATCTTCACCGGCAGGATCGATCGGGATCTTCAGAATTTCCTCCACAACATCCTCTGCCAACACACTATTCAGCTTTTCCACATCCCATTTGTCAACCTCATAAAAAAATGAGACTTTCGTCATAGATGATGTGTATGATGGATACTGATTGACCAAGGGTTCTTCACCCATCCAGCAATCATGCCAAAAGAATAGGTCACCCTTACCGACTCGCCATCGGACATGTTGTTCTGTATCAGAGGAACTGGCTAGCATTCGTTTCCAGAGCTGAGAATCACAGAGTTTCGGTTGAACATACCTCAGAATTTGGCCCACACAATATTTCATTCGCATAAAACGGGACCACATGCTGTTACCTGCTACGAACCTCCACCAGAGTTTCATGCTAAAGGCCTTAAACACGTCACCTAATCCTCGAATGCCCAGTCCCCCCTCACTAGATGGAAGAGTAGCTTTATGCCAAGCGCCCCAATGAATATGTCTAGCACCTGATGAGCCTCCCCACAAGAAATTGTTGAGCATTCTGTCAATTTTTTCAACTATACAAATAGGGGGTTTGAGGACCTGCAGGAGATAGATAGGAAGAGAAGACAAAACACTCCGCAATAACGTTATTCTTCCACTTGGGGATAATATTTTGTTGTCCCATCCTTCTATTCTTTTTTGAATCTTTTCCACCAACTCATCGAACAGCATCACCTTTTTTGGTCCTTTAAAGAGAGGTACCCCCAAGTATGTGATAGGCAAACATTTCGGAGTAAAACCGGTGGTTTGGTGGATGATTTGTTTCCTTGTGCTTGCCATAGTGCGATGAGTGATGAAGCAGCTTTTTGACTGGTTAATTCGTTGCCCGGAGATCTCTTCATATTCCTGCAAGAAAGACAAAATTTTCTGCAAGGAGGATTTTGCACCATTAGTGAAGATAATAATATCATCCGCAAAAGCCAAGTGGGTGACTATCATGGAGCAATCAGAGAGATAGTGAAGGGACGGGTATCGAGCAAACAAGGCATTCAATCCTCGGGATAGATAATCCGCCGCCAGAATGAATAATAGGGGGGAGATGGAGTCTCCCTGTCTGAGTCCCCTTTCTGACTTAAAATAACCCACAGTCCCGCCATTGATCAACAGAGAAAACCAACAATTAGATATACAGCGACGAATCATATAAATCCACTGAGAATTAAATCCAAACTGTTGCAGTATTCTGTAAAGGAAATCCCAGTCGAGCCGATCATATGCCTTCATCATATCCAACTTAAGAGCTATATTTCCTCCTCTTGATTTTCTATCAATCTTTCCAATAAGTTCCTGTGCAAGAAGGATGTTGTCACTGATCAATCGTCCTCATACGAAGCCACTCTGATTTTCTGTAATTATAGATGGTAGCACATTTGCAAGTCGGTTGGCCAAAGTCTTAGTAATGATTTTGTTCAACACATTACAAAGACTTATTGGTCGAAAATCGCTCCACTGTGAGGCATTGTCAGTCTTAGGTAGCAGCACTATTGTTGTAGACGTGATTCCTCTCGAGAGATCCGCCCCATGGAAGAAATCAATCACTACATCCAGGAGGTTATTGGCAACAATGTCCCAGCATTGTTGATAAAAGTATGAGGAGAATCCATCCAGGCCAACAGCACTATCCTTATCGATATTAAAAACTACTTCTTTCAGTTCAGCTTTAGATGGCACTGCACATAAACTCAGATTGTCATTCTCAGAAATAATGGAAGGAATCAATGAGGCATCAAACCTGGTCATGTTGCTCTGTTCCTTTTTCATAAGGGAGGAGAAGTAATCCACTGCAGAGAGCTTCACTGCCTCCGGATCCTCATTCCAACTGCCATCCGAGTTTTGAATTTTGAAAATACCACTTTTGATTCTTTTCTTCTTAACTCGCATATGGAAAAACTTAGTGTTGCGCTCATCTTCCACCAACCACTTTATACCAGATTTTTGCTTCCAGAACAATTCTTCCACGCTAAGATAATGATTGAGCTGAGCATAAGATTTATTCATTGCTGCACGATTCTGAATTGACTGTTCTTGTTGGAAAACTAACTCGCAGTCTGCAGCCCTCTATTCTACTACTTTCAAGTTATGAAATATGTCTCCAAATACCTCTTTGTTCCATTGCTTAAGAGCTTGCTTCAAACGACGCTGTTTTACCCAGAAGACTTGTATGCCTGATCCAATAGTGGGAAGATTCCAATTCTGTGCCACGAAGTCTTTAAATCCATGATGAAGTACCCACGCATGCAAGAATCTAAAGGATGAAGGGGTTCTGTCCAGGTTCGTTGAGCAAGAAATAAGTAAAGGACAGTGATCTGACCCGTCCCTATTGAGATGCTGTATGCGCGTAGAGGTAAAGAATTCTGCCCAATGATGATTAAAAACCATTCTGTCCAACCTTTGAAACATGCGGTTGTTCGTCCAAGTGTATGGGTTCCCTTCAAAACCACCGTCCAATAAACCACAGTCAAGCAAAGCCGTAGCAAAATCTTCCATAGCGCCACCGTGCGGTATAGCACCGTTAAGCCGTTCTCTTCTGTGAAGAATGACATTGAAGTCTCCCCCAACTATCCACGGTGTATGAATGTTAGCTGACAGGTTCCTTAAACAGTCCCACAGAGCAAATCTCTCTGACCTGGTGCACTTGGCATAAATGAAGGATGCTAACAGGGGAACTTTTACCCATGGCATGGTTAAGTTAACGTGAAGACATTGTGTGTGATCAAGGAGCACCTCACAATTCAGGTCAAAAGAATGAAACAGCCATATCTTCTGGGAGCAATTCATAAAAACTTTTTCAAACCCCAACTTTCTTCTTATGAATTCTGCTTTAGTAGCATCAACCATAGGCTCCAAAATTACCAAGATTTTTATTTTGTGCAGCAACTGTAATTTCTCAATCCTTCTTTGGGTAACAGCTTTAGAAATACCTCTCACATTCCAAATCAGTGCACTAGTCATGACTTAGTTCTGCCTTCAAAGCTCACTGAGATGGAGTCCTCATCAGAGATTCCATCGTTTCCTTCCATATCCACTGCTTCCTCAGAAGCTAAGCTGAGAATTTTTCCAATTGAAGTTGGAGTATCTGAGTGTCTCCTGTATCTCACTCGTGGGTGAACTTCTAATTCTGCGGGGTTGTTTTCTGGAGAAGGAGGAATATCACTAAACTCTTTGTTATACATGTATTTGCCTGAAGCAGACTCTTGGGTAGGAGGGATATCTTCTTGGTCTTCCATCCTTCCTCGTGTGCATGCTTCTGTTGGGTTGCTCTGAATTTGCCTACCAACTCCCCCGGTCTGGGATGCTTCTGTTCGGGTCCTGGGTTATAATCCCTACTGCCTTCAGCTAATTTTTCAAGCTCCTGCTGATCCCCTGACTCACTTTCTTGAGTTTTTAGGCCACTCCCATGCGACATAGCCCTTTCTCTCTCCAAACTAACCTTCAAATAATTTTTATTTTTTCCATTTGTCTGTGCTTGCGTACTTTTTTGGACCAATGTCCCATCCCCTTCTGCAGTCTCGACTGGAATTGGTTCCCTCCCCAGCCCACATGAAATCTGTTGGACCTTCCTATGCATATGATCCGTTGATCCCTCCAGAGGTACTTTAAAAAAATTTTTATTCTTCTCACTGATATTTGATTGCGTAAATTGTTGGCCCAGCGTCCCATCACACAGTGTAATTTCTACTGGAGTCACATCCGTCCTCGGCCCACACACGTTACGTTGACCCCTCCCATGCAATTGAGCCGTTGGGCTTTCCAAAGGTGGCTTGAGAAAAGTTTTATTTTTATCCCCCATGCAATCTTGTGAGGACCCATCCACTATTGTCCCATCATCTGTGACAGGCCTTGGTGGGCCCCTGTTACCGGGCAAAGAGAGGGAGTGACTTACGGTTTGCTGATCAACCGTCGGGCCTATTGATGTGTCACATCCTGCAGGTGCTGTCTCCATAGCTTTCGGCTCCGACTCAAAGCTATTTTTTAATGATTCTGGTTCTTTTTCCTGCGGGCATGGTTCTGTTACACTGTAGGTAAGCTTTTGCAGGATGTGGGTACCTTTTTTCATTGCCTTGCTTCCCTGCTTTGCTTTACCAGCTCGGTTATCAGACTCTCTGTGTCGTGCAGGAGTCCTTGCTTCCTCGTCCACGTCGAATGTTGTCTCGTCCACTGGGTCGCAGTCAAGGGGCCTCGTAACGGACTGCACATCCTCTCCATGCCTGTTGTCTGCCACTCGAGCGGGCAGCTGTTGTTTGTTTTTTCCTTTTCTTTTGCTTCGTTCTTTTTCTCTTTGCCCTCTCGGTATTGTGCATTGTGTATGGTTCTCTTTGCCTGCTTCACGTGCTTCACTCCGCTCTGTCTCTCTTGCATGCTGCAAGACCCCGACTAGCTGTGCTTCTGCTGGTGTCATTGAGGCGTCAACGTCAACTGTGGCTGGTACTATGACCAAGGGTTCCCGGTCAGAAGAGACAATACTCAGGCTTTTGCCCGCTTCATTCAGACTTGGCTCTTCTACCCGTGCTGGCAGCTTCTGGTGCTTTGCATTATTTTTATCATTTCTATCGCAAAAAAAGGCCGAATGGCCACGTCCCCTTTCTGCATGGCTTTCTTTTTTTCCATCTTCGTGCAAGGTTCCCTGCTCATCGCCTCCCGAGGTTTGAAGCTTTGCTGAAAAATTTACGTCCGTTCCCGTTTCTTTCGGATCTCCGTTATTATGCCGGTTCTCCCCTTCTTCCCGTTTCCCGTCTGCCACCTCCGGGTTCACGACATTCCGGACATCTGCATGGTCTGGGTGCTCGATAACCACATGAACTGGTGCAGTTCCTTGGGTGACCTTAGCAGTGTTTGTTTCATTTCCCATGGTAGTGTCGGTAATTGCAACGAGCTCGGGGGCAGCTGTGATTTTTCGAGTGGGCATGTGCTTATTCCCATGCCTCTGTTTTGCATGCATTTCTAGTTCTTCCTCCTCCTCTAAAGTACCAAAGCTGTTCGATAATTGAACCATTGCCTTGCCTGACTCATGGCCTTCAACTTCTCTCCCTGTTGCATCTTTCGCTCCACTTTTTTCTGGTCGTCCGACCTGCTGCCAGTGTGTGCTTTGTTTTAGCTGTGCTGGCAATATTTGTTCTTTCCCTTTGTCTTTTTTTGCTTCAGCTCTATTTCTTTTTTCCGTATCTCTTTGTTGTCTTCTCTTTGTGATTCCTGAGACTTCAAAGGATTGGTTAACCTATTTCCAAGCACCAAACACATTGAGACCGAGTGTCCTACATGACAACAATGTTCACAGTACGCTGGCATCCTAGAAAATTCCACTCGTTGCATAAAACCTCCAGTGACCATCCTTGTTGCATGATCCTTCACCACAATCCATACCTCTTCTATCGGATCCTTCCTACAATCAAACTCAACACACACCCGTGCAATGCTTGGCCGAGAACCCATAGCAGTGGCTTCATCTATATACAATGGTTTCCCAACAGTTTTGGCTATTAGGAGTAGTGCTGATTTTTCAAAAAGGTGAGCTTTTAGGTTAGGAAAAGAGATCCAAACCGGAACAATAGGAGATTCTTTTTCCGCTTCAAAGTTTGGACTCCATTTGAATACCCGCATCTTCTGATTCGCAATGAACCATTGTTGCCTGACCCATATCTTGTTAAAGTCCTGCTCATTGGATAAGTGGATCATGACATGTTTGTAGTCTAACCTCCCGATGGAATACGCACCTGTGAGGCCTATTCCTTTAAAGGTTTGTCGGATATCTTGGAGTTTTGGCATTCGACTGAACTTCCCAACGAGAGAGTGCTTGAATGGCTGGGCAAGGGACTGGATCTCATCTTCAAAGAAGGTTGCTGCTGGGTGATCTTTGTAGACTGTTGGTTCTCTTGAGGAAGGGATCAAGGATGGTGAGTTTCTTACTGCTATGGCAAGGAAAGATTTTTTGAGGGCACGTGGGGACAGTGGTGGCTGTGTTTTCTCTTCTGCTGCTTCTGGGAATCCTTGGGGAACTTGCTAGTTCGCAAGTTTTTCTGCAGAGTGGTTTTGGGTGGATTCCGGTGGCCTTTGGGGTGGGAGGGCTGTCGGTAGGAGGTGGTTTGGTGGGTCTGGCGGCCGTCCACTGGCCATGCCATGCGGGGTGGGCAGTGGGGGGAACCCTTGGGAGTTGAGAGCGTTTTGCATTGGTTTGTAGTTAATTTTAGGTTATAATTAAAAGCTAGCGTAGGTAGGTACTTATTTAAATATTGCAGTGATATCACATTGGAGCATAAACTTGATATTTTATTCAAGTGTTAAGGAAGAAAAATGGAAAGAAATTGGAATTAAAAAATTGTGGGAGGATACAATTAAAAAGGGTGAAAACCTTGGAGGGCAAAGTAATAATTTTGCCATTAGTTTGGTCAAAGCTTCCAAAAGAAGCTTTGACTCTTCATCCTTATCTCATGATCGGTTCTTTTCTTCACCGAGAGATATTTTCTTCTTCTTCCACACCCACCTCACGCCATTTTCATTTCATCTCCATGAAAATCAAGTTTTTTTCATTTGATTTTCCTTGTTTTCTTTTTATTTCCTTTCTTTTCTTACTCTTTCCTTCTCCTAACTTCTTGGGCACCAAACTTGTAGCTTCTAACCCCATTTTTCAGCACATCTAAACCCTAGGAGAGAGAAAGAAAAATCTCTCTTTCTTTCCTTTATTTTCTATTTCTACTTCACCATCACCAACACTTGAATCTTTAACTTTAAATCTTCATTTTTAAGGCTAAAAGGTATATATTTTTAACCCTTGAAATTTTTGAATTTATGGGTTTGTAACTTTTAGACTTTATTTTTTAATTTTCTTCAAATTTTCTTTTCTTGAAATTGTTAGGTTTGGTTGATCTTTATACCTTCAAGCACCAACGTAAAGAAGCTTTAAACTTGAACAATTCGTTTAAGTGGATTTGTGAATTAGACTAGAATTCTAGGTTAATTGTTAAGCTATAGTGTAGATTGTATAGTGTATATTTATTATAATTATTAAATTCAAATTAAAACTTAATTTAGTTGTTATGGTTTATTAGTAAATATAGGTTTTAATGGTATTTCGAGACTACCTGGACTAAGATTTTGTGGGTGCTAGTCTTGTTAGGTGGCATTGTTAAGGTGGGTGAACTTGCATTTAAAATGTTTTGAAAAAGTGCTAATGTGTTGAATGAAATGCTAGAATATCTTTGACTGACTCTTTTAAAAATTATGCATGGGAACAAGTTTTTGACAAGTGATACTTTTACGTGGTCGAACATATAATCTGCTGAGTTACACGTTTGGAATATTATGTTGATTCGTTAATTGATTTATGGCATGTGTTGTATTGGAAATCTAGGGATGTTCTAAACTATTGGCATAATGATTATTGTTATTCTTTTTGAGTGTTGGATTGTGTAACTATGTCTATGACTAGTAAAATAATGAATTATGTGAGATATAGTACCATACAAGGATTCTTGTGACATGATGTGATGTATTACTATACCTTGAAATGTAATGTTGATTGATAAATATAACCATACGTGTGTGGTGTGGGAGTGCACATGACAATGCCGGTGGTGTGTGGTGTGGGAATCCACATGCTGGCGATGACATGGTGTGATTTCACCTATGCGGTGTGGGAGTGCACATGAGTTGATGACCGGTGGTTGTATATATGTTTGTTGTGCAGTGTGGGAGTGCACAGGATGATTCCACTATGTGCGATACGGGAGTGCACAAGAGTTGATGACCGGTGGTTGCATGCATGCTTATATATTTACGCTATAAAGATGTTTATATACGTTATAAAACTATTTATATATGCTACTGAAAGGGTAAGGAAATAAGATATGAATGCATTGAATGTCTTGAATCAGAATTTGATTCAGAATTTGATCAACCAAGGAAATCTCCCACCCCTGAGGCTCAAAATGAAGAAGAATCTAATCAAGGCACTAAAGTACTTGGATCATTCAATGACAATTCTCTATCCCATCATGAACCTCAGCCAGAACTATCAAGCCCAGCCCTAAAATTATCTATAATGTCATTCATATATTTGACATCCCACTTGCATACTTAAATATCTCAGAAAAATAGATAAAAGTCAGTAGTGTACCTAGTGGTACAGATAGGCTGAATTAAACCTCGAACTAGTTAAAATAGAGATTTTAAGATGAAATTGAGAATTTCAAATTCCAAGAATGACTTAAAATGGTAATTCGGAGTTCGAGGACCGATTTGGAGTCAATCTGAAATTTTTGAGATTTAGGGGCAAAATGGTAATTTTGCTAACCAAGGTTAAAAATTTGAAAGGTTAAATGAGATTTAGACCAAATTGGACTAATTGGAGTATAATTTGAAGTTTAGAAGTGAAAAATTTTAATTTCGGTATTTTTCGGAGCATAGGGGCAAAATGGTAATTTTACTACCCTGATGACAAAATTGTAATTTTCACCACCCAACACTTGTCAAAACCAAGGATTTTATTCATTATGGGTATGGATAAATATGACAATTTATGTGGTGGAGAAATAAGGTTTAAATGATAATTATTTAAATTATGGGCCAATGATAATGTGACACATGTCAAGCTTTGACTTCTTTAATATTTAACTTGAAAAATCAGCCCATAATTCCCCATTTCACTTTCCATATTCGGCCAAAGAAAAAACAAAAGCAAGAAAGAAAGAACAAAACCCTAGGAGGCGAAATTCAAAGAAAAATTGTGGAAATTCAAGCAATCAAGTGGAAAAAGGTAAGATTTTTCAATTTTTGCTTGAGATCTACATTACCCATGCATTTCTCCTTATTTTCCATGATTGAATTACATGTTTTCATAATGGGTTTATGGCTGGCTGAATGGGTATGGAGAGAATTTGATGTTGGAATTGATTTGATTTTAAGATATGTTTGTGTTTTTAGATGATTAATGATGCGTAGTATGAAAACAAGTGAAGAAAATCACACAATCTTTGGTAACCCTTCATGGCCGAACCTTACATGTGGAGTTTAAATGGTGGATTGATTTTGTATCAAGTGAATTGGTTGAGAATTAATGGTTTGTGGTGTAAAAATCAAGTAGGAAAAAAATTGTAATACGAATACACCACCATGGCTGAATTTCCCATAAAGAAATGTGAAGGTGGCTATACTAGATTTTGTGTTATTTGACTTGTAATTGGTGATTTGAAGTATTGGAAAAGGAATGGTGATATTTGGAGTTAAATTGGACACATTTGGCCAATTAATTGGGTGATAGACCTAATTAGGCCAACACCGTATTTAAACGATTACCCGAGCATTCCATGCATTCATATAGAATTTAGATTAATTTTATACCTAATTAGCACGAATGTAGTAATTGATTGATTGTGTAGTATGTCTAGGTAGTGAATCCTCTGATAGGGCCAAAGAAATCGCACCCGAGGATTAATAGTCGGAATACCTGGATTTGATTCTCGAAAATTGTGAGTAACTTTATTATCGCCTTAATTATCTAGAGTAATTTTTATTCAATTTGGTGATTTTGTGGAAAAAAATGATTTTTATGGTGAATTGCTTATTTTATGAGAAAAATATGAATTTATAAAATAAATTGAATTTTTATAAATTGAATTGAAAATTGGATGATTGATTTGAAATTAGAGTAATTGGAGACCACACGCTTTATTATAAATTATGATTTAAATTAAATGGCTTATGATATTATGGCATGATTGGATGAATTGATAATTGTATTGAAAAATGTGAACTGTCTGCTTTGTCTTGATAAATTGGTTAGCAATGAAATTGCCAAGTCATGATATTGAAATGTTTATTGAATTGGTGGGATATGAACTACTACAGTAGTTGGGTTTCTGTTGACCAGCCTATTTAGAGGGGGCATAGTAAACCCCACAATATATCTTTATCTCAATTGTAGAGGCGTAAAGGGTATGTTCTAAGGTATGACAGAGTTCACTTCACACCAAACCACCACGTGAAGGCGAACTCAGCCAACGCCAAGGAACGGTTTTCTTCTTCAAACGTAAAAATATGTTTTACGTGAATATGAGATTCTTAACAGCCTTGGTGGACTCGGTTAGATGCCTAGGCCAAGGTATCCCAGAGTATGAGTTTTTATGGCATGAGCCACGATTTTCAAGAAATCATAAGCTTTAGAAAATATTCGGGTGAAATGAATTTACTATAATTGATTTAAATGAATTTTCATGATATGAAACCTTTTGAGATGGACAGTTTTCATTGTCTCATTTTACTCGCCTTTAGATATTTTAGGTGATATCTGTTTACTCATTGAGTTGTGAAAACTCACCACTCTCCTTTCCACCCCTTTCAGACCCAAAATAGTTGTAGACAACTGAGTTTGCCGAGGACCACAGTTGGCTTTGCAACCTCACCAACAGTAAGTCCACTGTCCTCTATGCTTTTGATTATTCGGGGGCCCACGTGTCACTGTAAATGAAATTGTATACTTTGGTTACCTTTATTATTGTATGTAAGAATTTGTTTTACTTTTAGTTCCTAGAAATTGTTTACCGATAACTCTGTAAAAATTGTTTTATAAGAAAATAGAATACTTTCTTGAATATTTTTATTATATTCAAACAGTTATAATTTTAATCTAAAAGAACGTTTTAGATATCTAAATTTAATTTTAATCATGACATATGCGTTTTTCACTCATCTGCTACGCTTTTGGTCAGATTCGAAAATTTTGAAGAAAAATGACCAAAATGCCCCTGTTAGGCGAAAATTATTTTTCTATTGTTTTTAGTTGGAAAAAGTTTAAAATCCTTTAAGACATGATGTTTGGCAATAATTGCTCACAAGGGAGGCAAGAAAACTAATATAAAAGCCTTGCGATGTTTCGATCGGTATTCGGGGTATGAATACCTATCGAGACGTCACGGCAGTTGTCACGGGCTAGATGGGAGTTCCGGGTCGTGACATAGAACATATGCTATTTCATCCATGGCTTACTCTAAACTCCCTAATCTAGTTCCTTTTAGTGTTTCCATATCAATCTAATTGGTAATCAGACAATCAAGCGAATTAAGAAAAAAATTGAAATAAACAATTCAAACACTATCAATCATAAGCAAGAAAGAATATTAAAAATTCAAACTATGTACTGGGTTCAATCATGATTCTAGATTAAAAACTTAGTTCAACATAATTCCTAAAAGCATCATCTAGAAAATAAATTTAACCATCAAAACTCAATAAAGAAATATAACATAACAAGAAAAGAAAGAACTCTAATGTTTATCAAATCTTCTTATCTGTAATCTTCCTTGATTTCCTTGCTCTCTAGTTAGCTTCAATGCCTCTTTTTTTTTTCAAAACAACCATACTTAATTGTTGCTTAAATGTGCTTTTGAAACAGGAATTAAATAGAGTTTAGAATTGTGTTGAATTTGAAGTTTAAATGCATAAGAAGTCTTTTCCATGTATGGGCATCGACTTCCCTAGGCATCGTGGAGCCAACCCTTTTTATTTATTTATTTTTTCAATTTCTCTTGTCGAGCGTCACCACATTGCCTCCTTGGTGGTTGCAGCAATGACTCTTCTATGTGCCTGAAGTATCTTTGCTTGTCAGGGTGCTACAGTGCTGCTTCCTTCCATGGCCATGGCCTTTTTTGTTCTATCCTGAAATATCAGGCTCTACTACATTAAGTAAATTTGTGATGCAATTTTTCCTTCTTCAAAGCTGACCAGGGTAGAGTAACAAACAAAAAAGTCATATATAAGCCTCTTATCTGTCAAATGGTCTAAGAATCACGTCAATTGAAATTCTGTAGTAGAAGATATACTCGAAAAACTAGAACATGTGCAGTGAAAGTCTGCACCTTGAATGCATCAATCTTCACAAAATATTAAACTTTTTATAGCATACCTAAAAAAGCAACGAATTAACTTAAATATTAACTAATCCTAAAGTAAACTATCATAAAATAACATAAAGAAATTGAATCCAATATAATTAAATTAAATAAGTTAAATGACTAAACATAAGTATTGCTTAAATAAAATCTCAAGAACTTAAACAAAGTACACTCAAAATTGTGACCAAATAACTTTAAAAAATAGAGTTATTAGTTTTAGGCAAACACACTAATCCTAAAGCTATTAAGATTTGCAAAATTGTCTTGAGAAAATTGAACCCTTTCAATTATGTCTTTAGAAGTCAATACTTCTTTTCAATTAAGTCAAACTTAATCCAAAATTTACATTCTTACATTGAAATATTGTAATGTCTATAACCCATGAGGTTTTTTCTATGTTGGCAATAAATTTGAATTATAATCCTAGTCCAGTAAGGATTTGATGAATCCAAAATTTTCCATTCATCATTAATTCCCTAATTGACTAGTCTATATATATATAACTCAAAATTGACATCTAGCAATGTGTCATGGCTACTAAAATATCAAGAAAAGTTCAACAGGTTTGACTTAACCATTTAGTGCTTCGTCTATAAGTGTAATTTAATCCATTATCATCCAATATCTTTGATAAGTTATAAAACATGGTGTAGTGTTAACTTTATTTTTATCTTTATTTATAGTCTTTTTAATTCCTTTATGAAATTTGAAACGATTCATTTGTCAAATCTTCTTTCTACTTTGGTCAACTATTTCTTAGAGTTAAATCATGGAAATAATCAATGAGATATCTCCCTTAAATCACTTAGGGTGATGTATCTTTTAACTCTCATTCATTTATCTTCATGTCGTTCATGCTATACCCAACGTATATCCCATCGTACATCCTTACTAGGACTACCTATGGTAATATTAAAGTAAAACAGTCTCCATATAAGATAACTTAATAATCTCAAGTGTAAGGATCCCTTACATAATATTTTCATAGACACTTAAGTGAGATACCAACTGAAATTCTCATGGTGAGTCATGTTTAATGAACTTATTCTCATAACAAGTATCTATACGTTAGTTTCAAGTATCCTAATACTTTAACCTATGAAATTGATTGCTTACTTTACAAGTAAAAAACATAACATATGATTGGCTCTAGACTAAGATCAATGTCCTATCTTGATAAAGCATCAACTAAGAACTATTCAAGAGTGATGCTTTGATGCAATGAGGATTTTATAATTATAACACAATACAAATTTTATGCAAAGAATATTCAATCAAAGTACTTTACCTTATAAGTAATAAACAAATGAGATAATGTAAACTCGTTGTTGTCGATTTTGTACACGTAAGTATACGTATTGCTCTAGTAATATAAATATAAGTAGAGTATTGTTTCCCACAGAGATTTGCTCCTAAACTAATAATACTTATACTAAGTATTAAACCTATAATAAAATTTTTCCTATCTACACACTCAATTTTTAATAGTAAATTAATATAAAATTTTCCACTTAAACTAAACTAAAGATATGAATGTAATTTTGTAACTAAAGAAGCTATTATTATGAAGACCTAGGATCATGGTGTCTTTCAATATTTAATTTGAACATAATCTTTTCTTTAAACTTAAACTAATGGGATATATGGCTAACCTAGAAATTGATTTTATGCATAAGTCTCTATCGATATTATTGCACACATACTTTTCAAAATTAATCCTAGATGTCTATGCAAATTAGTTAACAACAGCTCGTTAAGTTTATGTTCTAATTTAGCTGCCTAAGGTATTTAGGTATATGTTTATCCTAAATACGAATCTATCACCTAACCTAAGTGAATCGAACATAAGCTATTCAAATCAATGGTCTAGTCTAAACTCTTTTTATCAAGTTGCATTTAGACAACCTAATCATTTTAACTGGTGATCAAGCAGAGAAAAGCATTGAACAAAAAATTGAATAAACCATATAATACCCATTAATAATAAGCAAAGAAAATTTGTTTAATCAAACTACATATTGAAATAAACCATAACCTTAGAAAAAAAATTAGTTCATCATCATTTCTTCAGCAAACATCATAGTTTCAAGAGAAAAAATCATTTCTACAACAAAAGAATGAGAAAGAAATAAAACATAACAATGAAGAACAAGGTTGCAATTGACTCTCAATCTTCAATCCGCCTCATTTTCTTCTCGTGTCCTCCCTTTGTAGAACCTTTTTTTTTTCTATCTAGCCATCGTTTCTTTTTTCTCTCATACTCCCTTTTTTAGCTGTTGAAATCACCTATTTATAGCCACTAAAAAGCCCTAAAAATTGAATCCTGAATAGTTGAGTTTTATTAAAACACATCAGAGGGTAGTGGCCTTGTTTCTTGGGCACCACAATGTTGGTCCCTGGTAAATGTGCTAGAGGGGGGGTGAATAGCAGTTTTTGGCTCTTACTAGAATTGACATCTAATTTCAAGTAAGTTGAGGATTAACAATGAGAAGTCTAAAACAAAATGAGTAAATGATTTAATAAGGAATGAAAATATGAATAAAAACAAAACAGACAATACACAAAGATTGAGAGTGGTTTCATCAAAGACCTACATCTACTACCTTGATTGTTCAACCAAAGATTTTCAAACCAAAACACTAAAAATGATGGAATTCCTAAGCTTCCACCAAGCTTTTATAATGGCTTTTCATAGGATCAACCACAGCCTTTACAATGGTTTTTCACGGGATCAACCAAAACCCAAAACTAAATTTTTCTAGGAAAAGTTAGAACCTATACACTCAATTAAGCAATCCCAAGCTTGACTAATCCACTTAGAGTGTGTCACACACTCTAATTAATCAAGAAAAATAGAAATAAAGTTCTACCTATGATCACTAACTTGATCTAAGTAATACAAAGTGAAGTGCTTTAATTTAATACAAGGATAAGAGTGAAGTGTAGAAAGTATACAAAGGATTTTTACAATTTTGAGCTCTTTTTTATCATGGAAGCCTTAGATGTGTTTCTTAGCCTTTGGGAGTGCCTTATATATGTTGAAAAACAACTTTGGTGGCTGTTTGACAGCTTCAGAGCATTGGAAACAGTGTGGAGATAGTTCTAGCCGTTAATCTATCTTTTAGCATCCAAATTCAAATTTTTAGATAGAATGCTCTTAGTCGACTAACATTCGTCCTTGTCGATTAAGTTGTCTTTGTCTTGCAATCTAAAATTTTGGCAGTAAGCTCTTAATTGACTAACCATGCTTCTTGGTCAACTAAGTGTTGTTTATTTCTCAACCTACTTAAACCCGTCAACTTCTCATTTGAATATTAGTAAACTAACTCCCTATTATAAAAAACTATTTATTCCTTTTTGTTCTACATAGAATAAGGATTTTCTCCCCCTAAGTGTGTGCTCCCTTTTAATATATGAATGATTTTATTATTTAACTCAGCAAGGTTTTATCAACTTTTAAAGAAAATGATAGGTTTAAATTCAAACATTTGACAGAATATCATCAATATTGTAACTAACTGTCATTAGTGCATTGTTATCAGACCATGTCCTTTCCAAAAATAAATCCCATTAACCATACCTTCAACAAAAATATCATGAAAGCATAATCAACATCCATATTCTTTCTAAAATCAATTCCCATTCACAATCCAACATAAATATCATGAAAATAAGTAAATAAGTTATCAGCATTCAATTTTCAACAATCAGTAACCAAAATAACATAAATAACCTAATATCATCAAAGTTAAATTTAGATTCCTAAATTGGCCCTAATTGCCCTTTAAGTCATTTCTACTTTCTCTTTTAAAATTCTCCTAATTGCTATCTCCCCTAAGCTTTCTATCATAATTATCTCCATCTTTTTGTCATCAGCAAAAACAAGGGTGATCAATCAGTTCGAGAGGAATTAGAGGGGGTAGACTCATCAGTGCCATAATCGACATTGATTGTGAGATCTTGTCAAGCCTAACACTATAAAATATTTGCCATGTGATTCATGTGTTTGATAACATGCTTGCATACTTGAATACTTCAGAAAAATCATCAAAAGGTCGGTATTATACCTAATGGTACAACTAAGTTTATTTAAGCCTCGAACTAGTTGAAATAGAGATTTTAAGATGAAATTGAGAATTTTAAAACCCCAGAATGACTTAATATGGTGATTCGGAGTTTGAAGACTGAATTGGAGTCAAATTGGAATTTTCATAACGTAAGGGCAAAATGGTCATTTTGCCACCCGAGGTTAAAATTTGAATGTTGGAAGAGGTTTTTGACCAAGATTGACTATTTAGAACATAATTTGAGTTTGAGAAGTGAAAATTTTTAATTTCGACATTTTTCTGAGCATAAGGGTAAAATAGTCATTTTGCCGCCCAAGGGCAAAATTGAATTTTACACCACCCAACACTTGTCATGCCCATGAATTTCATTTTATACCATGGATAATTATGTGTGGTGGAGAGAAATTGCTTAATTACTAAGTATTTATACATGGTCCAATGATATGGTGACACATGGCAAGTTTATATCCATTTAATATTTTCCTTTATAAAACCAATTTAAACTCTCCCAAACTAATTCATATGGTTAGCCAAGTGAAGAACAAAGAGGAGAAAAGGAAGAACAAACCCTATGAAAGAAAATTTCAAGGGAAATTGTTGGATTTCAAGGAAACAAGTGATTAAAGGTAAAATTTCTTAATTTTAACTTGTGATCTACCATTCCTATGCATTCTTTTGCATTTTCCATGGTTGAATCACAAGATATCATGAAGAATAGCATGTTGGCTGAACATATAGAGAGAGAAATTGATGGTGGATTTGATTAGATTTTAAGATATGTTAGTGTTTTTAGTTAATTTATCATATTTGGAATGAAAACAAGTAAGAAAAATCGCATGTTCTTTACCCACCCTTCATGGCCGAATCTTCCTTATGGTATATTGATTGTAGATGTGATTTTATTTCAAGTGATTTGGTTAGGAATTAAAGATTTATGGTGTGAGAATAAAGCATGAAAAATTATATTGTTAGTGAACCCACCATGGTCGAATTTTTCAAGAGAAAATGTGAGGATGATTTTGCCATATTTCAAGTTATTTAAATTGTTTTTGATGATTTGGAGTATGAGGAGAGGAATGGAATTATTTGGAGTTGAATTGGACGTATTGGCCAATTAGTCGGGTGATAAACCGAATTAGGCCAATACCATTTTATTCCGATCACAATTGATCCAATGTGTAACATCGTATTTAAGTGACTGTCTGAACAACCTCATGCGTTCATATAGAGCCTAAAGTAGATTTATAATGGTATGACACAATATATTGAATTATGTGTCGTGTATTACGTATAAGTGGTGAGCCCTCTAACAAGGGTAAAGACATTGTGCTAGAGGACCAAGAATAGGAGCATTTCGAACTCCTGATACTGTGAGTGAACTTGCATTTCAAACTATTTTGGGAATTTTGATTGAGTTGAGATGAAATGCTTGAATGATTTATATCCAACTTCTTAATTAAAAATGAATCCTGAGAACAAGCCTTTGGCAATTATTTTAATGTTATGAGTGTGCACATTGTGTAAAGAAAATGAATACATGCTCATTTTATTGTGTTGATAATGATATGAATGAATGGATAATGTGTATTGATGACCAAGTGTCACGACCCAGTTCCACGGTCATGACCGGCGCAAGGACCCAATGAGCATAGCTCACTAAGACCAAGCAAGCCTATTCCCACTTATTTTATTCCACATATGCTCATGTGAGGCATCCACACGTAATGCACCCAGTGTGCATACAAAGCCAATTAACAATGGCATATCCAATCATACATACACACACACCTTTCCTCGGGTGTGAACACAGCCAAATCACAATGGCATTATCGACATTAATATACATGCACTTACCAGTCATGTATTTAGCAATTTACATTGCACACACATATTCACATAGTTAGATTGTATTCACAATACAAAAAGACCCATGACTTCCAGCGGAGACATTTACAATAAAAAAATGGGTTGCTTCTGAATGCCCACCTTCTAACTAGGAGATGCACTACGGGGACTCCTCGATCTAGGGTCCAACAGTCTCCTGATCTGAAAACATGAATTTTATAAAAACGTGAGTACGAAACTTTGTGAGTGAATATTAGAAGGGAACAAGCAATCTCAATTAGGAAATTTGACAATCATGATGCACCAGTTGAAAACGAGACAATTTTTCTTTCTAACTAATATTTAACCCTTTCCACTTACCTCGAATTTTTTTTTTATGCTAAATACAATTATCGACAATTATCGCTACAGCGGGAAGGCGTTCTTGCTGCAGTGTAGCGAAATCATAACCCGTCGCTGTACGAGGGTTTCATGTAAAACCCATTTTTCTCAATTTAAGGCAATTCGCATACCATACAATCACATATATACACAAAGACATGAGCAATCATATATATATACACAAAGACATTTATCTGAGTACTTGCAGGCGTTACGTTTCGCCGTCCCTGCAAGCCCTTGGACAGCGAATCACTCTTCACCAAAGTTCGACTGTGATAATTTCCAAAAATCGTGGGCGTTACGTGTCGCCGTCCCCACTTTGCTCAATTCTGAAATTTTTAGGAAATTGTGGGCGTTACGTATTGCCGTCCCTACTTTATTCAACTCAAATTTTCTAAGAATCGTGGGCGTTACGTATCGCCGTCCCCACTTTGCTCAATTCTAAATTTCTAGGAGATTGTGGGCGTTACATATCGCCGTCCCCACTTTGCATTCCATTACATCAATTTCACATAATTTATTAAAAATACATGTAAGCACCATATAAGGTACACAGATGCATCGCAATCATATAGATGAGCAATATTCAACACAATAAAATTTCACATCAATAAAATAATATTTCATAAAAAGCTTGTTCCCATGGTGCTCGTTCTTTTAAAGAAGATTGAATAAAATCATTCAAACATTTTATTCAATAAGTTCATATTTTCCAAAACCATTTTTGATTTGCAAATTCACTCACAGGTTTTCCAGGAGTCAAATTCGAGCGCTTCGACTGTTAATCCTCAAGTGCGATTTTCTTGTCTTTATCAGCAATCTCACCACCTTGACAAACAGCACAATAATTTAATTACTATATTGGTGCTAATTAGGTATAAAATTAACCTAATTTCTATACGGATGCATAAAATACTCGGTCACTCGCGTAAACGCGATGTTGACCTAATTCGGCCGATTACCCGATAAATTGACCAATACATCCAATTTGATTCCAAATTGCACCATTCTTTTTCTAGTACTTTAATTCACCACATACCATTTAATTAGTGCCAATTTCAGCATTAAAATTTTCCACTTCTTCATGGAAAAATTCAACCATTACAGTGCATTATCACTATAATTTTTCCTACTAGACTTTTTTCACTTTAATTTGTCATTTTCTAATTTATTTCATTTCAAATGAAATCTTTTCATTTGAAATGAAACAATTCCTCATTGTTTCTCAACACATTAGGTTCGGCCTTGAGTGATTCATGGGGAAATCAAATTTTCTTTTTACGGTTTTGCTTACTAACATGTTAACCTTCCTCCAAACACTAACATAGTCTAGAATCAAGCCAATCCAACAATCATTCCTCATCCATACCCATTTTTCAGAATTGAGTTCGTCATGATATCTCAATATTCAACCATGAAAATCAAGAACAAAAGCATAGGTATTGTAGATCATAAGCCAAAGTGAAGAATTATTACCTTTTTCACTTGATTTTCCTTGAAAATCACACTTTGTCTTGAATTTCCACCTAGGTTTTATGGTTTTTCCCTTTGTTCTTATTTCCTTTTCCTTAAATCTGGTGTGTGCCAAAATTAGAGAGAGAAAATGGGTTGAAATGGCTGATTTTTAAGCTTTAATAATAAAATAAACAAGTTTGCCACGTGGCATAATGCCATTGGCCCGTTTTTCTTACTTTTTGACTTTTTCTTCCATTTCTTTTCCACCACTTGATTATTCTAAATCATAATATGATCAAAAGATGATCATGGCTGGAAAAATATGTTCTGGTGGTGTAAAATTACGATTTTGCCCCCAAGATGGTAAAATTACGATTTTGCCCCTACACTCTGAAATATCCCAGAATTATATTATTTTCATTGTCCAACCTCAAATAACACTAATATTAATCCATATTAACCAAATGGGACAAAATCCTTTCAAAAAAATTCCCGTTTAATACTCCGGTGGTAAAATTACCATTTTGCCCTTGTGCTCCAAAAACATCGAGAATCATAATTTTTACACTGCTAAACATCATTTTATAACCCAATAATCGTAACTGTATTTCATAAAATTATTTTTGGTCCAATGTGATCAAATTTTGGCTAAAATCTCCATTAAATCATCAAATGGGAAAATGACCATTTTGTCCCTAACTGGTCAATTTTCCCGATTGACTCCAAACTGGACCTTGAACTCCGAATCACTATTCTAAGCCATTCTGTGGGTTTCAAAATTTTCAAACTCCTCTTAGAATTTCTATTTGAGCTAGTTCAAGGTTTGATTTTCTTAATTGTACCACTAGGTACAATACCGATTTTTAACAGATTTGACAGGGTCTCACACCAGGGGATGTGCGAGTAGAGAGTGCACACATGGTCTTTTTGCTTGGTGTGAGTAGCGAATGCACTAGAGATGAAGAGAGTGGGGTGGTGCCTGTAATTGCACGTGATTTTATATATATATATATATATATATGCGTGATATAGTGTGCATGATGGAGAAATGTGATTTGTATGGTATGTGAACCTTGAGCAATTTTCCTTTATTGCAAATTGTTTCAAATTGAGGAAAAAGGGTTCTAACACGAAACCCTCATGTGGTCGAGCGAAACCCTTATTCCATGACGGGTTGTGATTGCAAGAATGCCTTCCCGCTGCAGCGATAAACTGTCGATTTTACTATCTTGCTAGAATGATTGATGTAAATTCTTTTCTTCTCAACTCATGTTGAACTTGGTTGCTTTATCATTGAATGTTTAATAACTCAGGGTTAAGTGGAAAGGGTTTTAATATTAACTGAATCTAAATTGCCTTGTTTTCAAACAAGTGCATCATGGTTCTCAACTGTCTTTATTATTACTGCTTGTTCCCTTCTAATGTTCGCTCACTGAGTTTTGTACTCACTTTTTTAAAAATTCATGTTTTCTGATTAGGAGACTGTTGGGTCCTAGTTCGAGGAGTCCTTGTAGTTCGTCTCCTGGGTAGGTGTTTGGCATTCAATAGTAACCCTTTTATCGTAGTTTCTCTACTGGAAGTCACGGGTCCTTTTGTTTTGTGAATATATTCATGTAATGTAAATTACTAAGTTACATGTCTTGAACAATATATGTATATTTTAATTGATAATGCCATCATGAGTTGGCTTCGTTCACACCAGTTGGAATGCATATGGATGCATTAGTTGATAAGACGTTAAGCAATATAAATGGGATAGGCTTGCTTGGGCTTGGTAAGCTACGCTCATTGGGCCCATGCATCGATCATGGTCCATAAATTGGGCTATGACATTGATGGGTTGAGGAGATGGCACGAGTGATGGTCTTTTTGGTGAGGTTTTAGGGGAAGAAATCTGGAGTGGATCCTGAGCATAAGTCATGCTTGAAGGTCTAGCTTTCTCAACTATTCTGGAAGATTTTCTCTTTTTGATGAATTTTGTCTTTGTTGCCATGGTCTTCCTTCTTTTACCAATTGGTCTCGGTTGCTCCTGTGCAAGTGCAGCAGCTTTCCCTTTACCTTTACCAGATTGCTCTAGCTTCCTTATAGTGTGCACTGATTTAGGGGATTTTCTGACAATTGCTGGCTTTTGAGCTTTAGCCTTAGCTACTTCTTTTTTTACTTGTTCTTCTTGGACCATTTGATGAAAAACATCCATGATTGAAACTACCTCAGAGTTAGAAGGAGATGATTGTTCTTGAAATGGTTAGTGGCGTTCCCTTGGGGGGAAACAAATCTCGGGTAGTGACGAGTTCAAGGAGTTCTACAGGCAAGTTGAGGCTCGATAGGCTGCACCACGGGACAATACCTAATTAGGAGAAGTGGGCCCCGAGGGGACGTTCTCTACATTCTATATCAATTGCATGAGATGATTAATTTGATTCGCATATAGGGTCGAAATACACTTACATGTTATATGTAGCCATACTTAGAGTCTAAGCTTAATGAGTCTTTCTTAATTTCAATTTGCAAAGGAATATAGCAAGTTGGTTAAGGAAGATATTTTTATAAGAACATCGGAAGAGACTTATAAATAAATTAGAATTCTAGGTTAACAACTTAGGTCTATCTAATAAGTAAAGAGAGAGTAAAAAAGATTCAAATGAAACATTGAGGGGATATTATGGTTCTAGACTTTTGATTGAGATTTTAGTTAAATTGTTACTTTTTCATTTATTTTTAGTTTTAGTTTTTGTTTCTTTAATTTTCAGTAGTTTTAAAATTTGATTGTTTGGATAAAATTAAGTTGTTTAAATTTAGCACTTAGCAAAATGATTTGTCAATTCTCCATGAGAACAATCTTTATTTTTCATTATATTACTTGTTAACGATATGTGCACTTGCATGGTAAATCAAAAAATAAGTTTTTGATGCCGTTGTTAGAGAATTGTTCCAAATTTTCTTTGTTAATATTAATACCAAAGCAATCTTAGTCTTAGTTCAAACTTTCTTTTGCTTTGTTTTCAAGTACTTTTGGTCGTTATATGCGAAGAGTGAGAAGATTGGAAATTGTTCTTTTTTATCTAGAAATCAAAAAGACTCTTCGAAAACTTCAAAAAGAAAATTCACAATCTTCAACTCAATTTGAAAAAATGGTTGATCAACAAGAAGAAAACAAGTCTTTATGAGAATATGCAGTACTACTTCTTCAAGTTGTTCATTCTAGCATCTATGGACATATCAACCAAGCCAATAATTTTGAGACTAAGCTAGCAATCATTTAGATGATTCAAACTTCTGTTCAATTTGGGGAATTACAAAATGATGATCATAATGCACATATAATGAATTTCTTGGAGATTTACAATACATTCAAGTCCAATGGTGTTTTTAATGATGCCATTAGATTGAAGCTTTTCCCATTTTCACTAAGAGACAAGGCAAAGAATTGGTAAAATTAGCTTTCAGCTGGTTCTTTTAGTACTTGAGATAATTTGGCTTAGAAATCTTGGCAAAGTTATTTCCACTAACTAAGATAGCTAAAATGTGGAATGATTTCACCTCCTTTACACAATTTGATTTTGAATCATTCTATGAGGCTTGGGAAGGTATAAGGATTTGCTTAGGTGATGTCCTCACCATGGGTTACCTAAATGGCTACAAGTTCAGACTTTCTATAATGGTTTGTTGGGACTAATTAGAACCACCATTGATGTTACAGTTAGAGGTGCACTTATGAGGAACTCCATTGATAATGCTTCTAAATTGTTAAAAGAAATGGCTTCCAAAAATTATCAATGGCCATTTGAAAGATTAAGTCTAAGAAAAATTACTAGTATTCATGAGCTTGATGCAATTAATGTCTTGACTTCACAATTGGTTGTTCTCACTAAGAAAATTGATACATTGGGTGTCAATGTTGTTCATAATCCTTTTTCAAAATGTGAGTTATGTGGAGATAGGCATCTCAGTGATCAGTGTCCTATTACTGCTGAATTTGCGTAGTTTGTTGGAAATTTTAATAGGTAGCAAAATAATCCATATTCCAACACCTACAATCTTGGTTGGAGGAATCATCTTAACTTTTGATGGGGGAACAATCAAGGATCCCCTTCAACAACAAAACCAAAATTTCCTCCCAGTTTTCCACCGCAAGCTAAAGCTTTTTCACATGAGAAAAAGCCAACTATGGAAGAGATGTTTATGCAGTACATGGCTAAAATGATGTTGTCATCTAGAGTCAAGTAGAGACTTTTGAGAATATTGAGACACACATAGGTCAGTTAGCTAATGCCATTAACAGTAGACCTCAAGGTGCTTTACCTAGTGATATTGAACCTAATCCAAGATGAGAAGGTAAGGAGCACTATAAGCCAATCACACTTAGAAGTGGAAAAAGGTAATTGGTAGTAATGTGTAATATGAAAATTTAGGTAAGTCCGCTAAAAAAGATGTTGAAATTAATGTGGAAAAAATTATGGTTAAAAATTCTAGTGAAAAATTTAAAATAGAAAATTCACAATTGAATCCTTCACAACCACTTCCACCACTCTTTGCTCAACATTTCCGAAAGTAGAAACTTGACAAGCAATTTTAGAGATTTATTAAGGTATTCAAAATGCTTCATATTAATATTCCCTTTGTTGAAGCTTTGGAAAATATGCCTAGTTATGTTAAGTTTTTGAAAGATATTTTGAGTAAAAAGAGGAAATTAAGTGAGTTTGAGACTGTTGCACCTACTGAAAAGTGCAATGCCATAATTCAGAATAAGCTTCCATCAATGCTTAAAGATCCAAGTAGTTTTACTATTCCCCGCACTATTGGTACTTTATATTTTGCTAAAACTTTATGTGATTTGGGAGCAAGTATAAATTTGATGTTGTTGTCAATTTATCGACAACTTGGTTTGGGAGAAATTAAGCCTACTTTTATGACTTTACAACTTGCTAATTGATCCTTCACTTATCCATATAGTATAGTGGAAGATGTTTTGGTAAAAGTTGGTAAGTTTATTTTTTCAGTACATTTTATTGTATTTGACATGGAGGAAGATCGTCAATATCAATTATTCTTTGGACACCGTTCTTAGCTACTGGTAGAGCTCTAATTGATGTTGAAAAAGATGAACTTACCTTAAGGGTTCAAAACCAAGAGGTAACTATTAATTTTTTTAGAACTTGAAAATTTTCGAAAGATTTTGACGAGTGTTTCGTAGTTAATATGGTGAATAACATTACCAAGGATGTATTTATGGAAATTATTCTAATGATCCACTTTAGGGCTCTTTGATTTCTACTTGTGAAAGTATTGATGATAAGGTTCTTTGAAATGCAAAAATGTTGGATACTTCGTCACACCCTCCAAAAGCTCAATTTGAGTCGTTGAAATTATCAATTTCTTCAATAACATCAACGAAACCTTCCATTAAAGAGCCACCCACACTTGAGCTCAAGCCATTGCCTTCTCATCGAAGGTACACTTTTCTAGAAAACTCATTTACTTTGCCAGTTATTAATTTTTCTTCTCTTACTAACGCGTAGGAAGGCAAGTTGCTTTGTCCTCTGCTAGACGTGCACTGCTTCACTCTCGTCTTAGAATACCTTGGTCGCCTCCACTGAAGGGTGAATTTAAGTTTAATGTTGATGGCTCCACTAAGAGCAAACTAAGAACCGTAGGATGTGGCGGTATGTTGCAAAACTTTGAAAGATAAGTTGTTGGTGTTTTCCTTAGGCCTTTAGGCATACAAGACTCTAATTATGCTAAACTCATGGCAATTGTACATGCATTGAGTCTTTTCTCTACCTTTTCTCTTGCATGGTCTAGACTAACTATTAAATCAGATTCAAATTTTCCATTAACATGGGTGCCTAATGAGGATAAAAGGCCATGGGACAAGTGGCACATCTTCAATGAGATAGATGCTTTCTAAACGTTCCTTGGCGTGGTCTCCTTCAAACATACCTTGCAAGAAGGCAATTCCTTCGTAGATTTTTTACCTAAATACGGTGTGGATAGGTGCTCTACGTTCTCTTTTTGGTGTTGACTTTGGGGTTGCATGCTTTGTTTGACAACTGTGGGCTATGTTTATATGACTTATTTTGTTTAGACTTGTTGATATATAGGTCACATGGCGTTAAGTACCGATAGGCGAGAATGCTTTGTTTAATGGTACTAAGTACCAATAGGCGCTTTCTTTTGTTGACTAACTTGATCCCCAACTTGGGCTGATCTTTACAGTGGAGTTATTATTGATATTAATATATTACTTTGATTGGCTGAAAAAAAAAAACAACTTGAAATCTTCAAGTAAAAACCTTAGCATAGCAAGGGCTACATTTTTAGATCAAAGCACATAATGCCCTAGCATTTACTATTGATACGTAATTCCATTCCTTTAGCAAATGCTGCCGGTTCTTCTTTAGGCAATACAACAGGTTTGTCACAATATTTCAGTTTTTTCCATAAGTCAAATAATGATATTGCTTAATAGATTCTAGTGCCACTGATCATATGATATCTTTACCTATACAACTTAAGTTATAACATGCTATATATTTCTTCTTCACCGATCCCATTGCTCACATGACAATCGACAACAATCACTCACGAAGGCACTATACTCAGTCTATCCTTGAAATTAGAAAATTACCTTTTAGTTCCTTCATTTCATTTTAGTTTGATGTCAGTTTATCAACTCAATAAAAGACTTTGTTCTTGTTTTGTTTTTTATGGTGACCGCTCTGTTGTATAGGACCGACTGGCGAGGAGGAAAATTGTAGTGGATGAAGAGCGTGGTAGTCTATACTATTTGTCCAACAACCTTGCTTAAATGTTACCACTTCTTTCTCATAGCATTCATTTGACATTTGCCACTAGCAATTAGGACACCCCTCATCATGTATTTCAAATTTCTTGCGTCAAGTCGATTTAGGAATTTCATGCTGTAATACGTGCATTTGCATGATAAGTCCTTTATCCAATCATACCCGTTTACCATTTACTTGAAATTTTTCTCATTTTAATAGTTATTTTGATTTAATATATTTTGATGTTTGGGGCTCATATAACGTTCCATGCATTTCTAGTTGACATTTCTTCTTAACTATAGTGGATGATTTCTCCAATGCTTCTTGGGTGATCACGCGCTGTAAATTCGAATCAGTCATGCTTTTACGTAAATTCTAGCCATGGTAAAAGACAATTTCAAAAGAAATGAACCAAATCCAAAGCGATATGCTCAAGAACTTTTTGGTATTGATTTTCAAACTTTTCTCAATGAATTGAGAGTAAATCATCAACATAGTTGCTCACAGACACCACAACAAAATGGCGTGGTAGGATGCAAATACCGTCATCTTCTCAATATTGCATGTTCTTTACCTTTCCAAGCTAATTTACCTTCAAAATTTTTGAGAGATTGTGTCCTTACAGTTGCATAACTTATTAATCGAACTCCTTCCAAAATTTTAAATGAAAAACCTCATAAACTATTTTTCAATAACTCTCCATCATACCAACATTTACGAGTGATTGGAGATCTTTGCTATAGTCTAAATGTTATGATTAAGAAAAACAAATTTGACTTAAGTGACAAATCGAGGAGTTTCTTTTGGATTTCCTCATGGTCAAAAGGCTTACAAATTCTTCGAACATTGCTTTCCTTTTCGTGAACCACAACAACTTCGAAAACCAACTTCCACCATCATTCCTCTTCCCATAGAATACATTGGTCCTGTTGTACCCTCACAAGACAAACCAACCATTATCTAGAGACTATTCCGCCAGTGAGTAATCAATTGCATACACATCCACTACAAGAAAGTTTCCCTCGGACAGATTTTCCAAGGTACTCCAATAGGTCTCACATACCTCTTTCGCATTTTCAAGGCTACTACTGCTCCACTGCCCAATCCAATCAATCCTCTTCACCAAGTACTTTTTATCCCATTCATCATTGTCTTTCCTACAGTCATTTCACACCTAAGTATGCTTCTTTTCTCACTACCTTGTCAACTAATGAAGAGCTTAAGTCTTTTGCTCAAGGAGTAAATTTTGCAAAATGGCGTGAAAGTTATCAAGTTGAGATTAATGATCTTGAGGCATATAACACATGGAGTCTTATCTCTCTTTCTTCGGCAAAACAACCCGTTGGCTGCAACTAGATGTATAAAGTTAAACGACATTTTGCTGGGTCAATTGAAAGATATAATGCCCGTCCTATTGCCAAATTATACAATAGACCCAAAGGATTGATTATCATGAAACTTTTGCCCCTGTGGCCAAACTTAAAACTATTTGAGTCCTTCTTGCTTTGGAGCAATTAACCATTGATCTCTTTATCAACTTGACATCAATAATGTATTTCTTCATAATGATTTGTCTAAAGAAATGTATGCATTTTTTCATGGTGATTTGTCTAAAGAAATATACATGAAACTCCTACCAGGATATGCCAAGGTTAAGGAGGAAAGTTTTCTACCTTAACAAATCATTTTATGGGCTTAAACTAGCCGCAAGGAATTGGTTTTCTAAATTTTCTCATGCTCTTCTGGAAGCTGGTTTTCTTCAATCTAAGGTAAATTATTCCTTTTTTTCTTTTGTCATACATCCACATACAGCAATGAACAGCAATTACGAGGAACAGCAAAGAACCTATTGATAAGATTAAGCAATCCATCAACATTCACCTTAAGGATCTGAGTCCCCATCAATATTTCTTGGGCCTTGAATTATCTGGTTGTACGCAAGGGATTTGTAGTAAAATGAAGTAAGTTCTTGACGTTATCGCTGATATAAGCTTCTCTGTTGCAAAGCTTGCTACTTCCGTCACGGAACAGCATCTCAAACTCACAAATGCTGATGGTAAACTCCTCTTAGACCCTTCATCCCGAAGATCCTTAGTTGGGCGTCTTATCTTTCTTACCATTACTCGCCTTGATATCCTTCGTAGTGTTCATATTCTAAGTCAATTTATGCATCAACTTCGAAAGCCTCACATGTATGTTGTGCTTCATTTACTTCGGTACTTAAAAGGCACACTTGGACAGGCAAATTCTTATCTCTTCTGGTCCACTTCATCTTATAGCATATTGCGACTCTGATTAGACAAGTTGCCTTATGACCTGTCGATCAACCAATGATTCCTGCATATGTCTTAGACCTACTCCTATTTCACGGATGACAGAAACAACCTGTAGAGTCTAAATGATCTACTGAGGCCGAATATCATGCTATGTTCATGGTCCTAATTCGTAATCATTTCGCTCACATATCTCGTCTGATCTTGGTTACACGCCTTTGTCACCAGCAATATTATATTGTGACAAACCAAGCAATCATACATATAGCTGCCTATCCAGTTTTTGACAAATGCGCAAAACACATTGAGATTGATCGTCTGTGTTGTTCGCAAGAAGGTTGAGTCCGGCCTTATCTCTACTTGCCATGTCTCTACAACTGAACAATTGGTAGATATTGTTACTAAAGCCTTAGGAGTAGGAGTCAACCAATTTGATTATTTGAAATCCAAGTTGGGCACATGCTCCAACTCTATAGCTAGAATCAAAGGGATTTTGACAAATCCGGCGTGATGTATATTCTTTATATATATTCTTGTACTTGACATTGAAAAATATAATCAGCTAATTATATATAATTATAAATTATTATATTTAATATAAAAAAATCCAAATAAGCAAATTAATAAACTATCATATGGTTAAACAAACTCTATCATAAAATTGATAGAGAAAAAAAAACATAAAATTATATCAAATCTATACATGATAATAATAACGTGAAACCTTATTAAACCAATCCGGTAAAATTACAACAAAAAGCAATACACGTCTATTTCATAGTTTGTCACCATTTTGGTTTGATTTTATTTTGCCTAACTATTTTAATTGTACTTAGCTGGAACTCATTCAATAAAATTTGGTAAAGTTTTGGACAAAGGATAATCTTACAAAATTAAAATGAATGGGCAACAATAGCTTGCATAAATCTTAGTCAATAACAATTTTAGGTTTTAAGTTTTTTTTAAGCCTGCAAAAGTTTTTCTCCCTTCTTTCCATTCAGTATTGTCGTCACTCAACTCAAGTTCGAAACAGTTTTGACATGTGACAAGTATCTGCAAAGGACATGCGTGCTTTGACATTGACTCCTGGAGTCCAAATTCAACCTATATCTTTTGCTTTCTTGACATTTGCTTGGCTTAAAGAAGGAGAAGAAAGTCATTTTCTCACGGGATTTTTGGATAATTCCATTACCAAATCCTTACCAGTTTGAAAAAAATCCATTGTGCCAACAAAAAAGAGGAAAACAGTGAAAATTTGACTTTATGGCCCACGTTCATGCACGTCGCCAAGCGCTATCCCCTGTCTGAATTTGGTGCTAACTTGCTCAGAAAAGTTTGGAAGCAATAACTAATTAGCCCCACGTCTCGATGGAACTAAAAGGAGCAGCACATCCCCTTTAAAACATTAATTATACCAAAATTTTCTTTTTCTGAAAGACAAAAATAGTAATATTAAGAGGAGAAAAGTACATAATAATTAACAAAGAAATACATATCATGTTACTTAAAAGAGTAACATCCCTTTCATCTATAACGTATTTGAAAGGAAGCTCTGATTAGGGGTGAGCAAATGTAAACTGAACCAAACAATCAAAATGAGTTTGATTTTTTCAATTCGATTAGTTCGGTTCTTTGGATGGTTCAATTAGGATAATTCGATAATTAAAATTAATTCAGTTCAGTTTCGATTAAGAAAATTTTTAATCGAACTAATTGAACTAATCGAACTTATGTAAAGGTATATAGGGATTTTGCATGAAAAATAAATCATAAACTTAATATCTTCTCCTCTTTATTTCTTCTTTAATTATATGAGTATCTATCTTATTTATTATAATTTATTATTATTTTTTTAATATTTTTGTAGTATTGATTTATTAAAAAAATACAACATAAATAAATATATATAAACAAAAAAATTAAAAATTTGTTAAGTTTGATTTTTAAAAACCGAACCCAACTAACTGAATTAATTTAATTTTAATTATTTTTAAATTTAAATTTAATTAATTTAATTATTAAATATTCAAAATTAAATTAACTGAAATAATCGTTTGCACACCCCTAGCTCCAATGGAACTTCCAGAGTTGACCACATGGAGGCTTAGGAGGAAAGTTGTGAAGCTTCAAGTCTTCAAGTTTACCCTATGGAGGTTTGTTATTCTGCAACGTGGATACTTCAATTGTCTAACGCATTGGTTCTGACTACCTGTCTCTTGGTTTGCTTCCCAAGGAGTTTAATTGGGTTGTTGGTCTTTTCGCACACCTACTCTACCATAGTACAATAATGAAAACAGAAAGAAAGAAAAGAAGAGTTGGTAACAAATTTGAAGAAAGAACAGAAGAAGAAGATGAATTTACAACAAATCCCCGTAAAAGGCTTAGATTTTATTCTTTCTTTTGGGTCTTTTCTAACAAAAAAGGAAATGAGAGCAAAAACAAATGGGGTTGGTCTCAGTTTTTCTCTCTTTCTGAATAGAAGGAAAAACTTGTGTGAAACACAACAATAACAACAAAAGCTCAATCTGGGAAAAAGAGAGAGATATCCACAGGTTGTTGGTGCACATTAAACTTCTCTGGTAACTCTGCTTCATCTATTTCAGGGCAGAAAGAGAAAAAATGTTAAAGCAAACAGAGAGAAAGAAAGGGGGTGCAAAGAGGCTTGAGTGCAACGCGCGAGTCATACTCTGGTAACATTAAAACAAAGCTCCACCTTTAAACGACTTATCAATAAATTATAGTCTCAAACAGTACGACAACCTCACTGAAGATGGAAAAGACAATCGAAAGAGATTAAGACAAATGACTCTTAGGACACACATCTAAGTGCCAAAAATTAAGCCAATGTAGATCTGGAAAAGGTTGGAAAGATTAGCCAAGAAAAACTCCAAAAAAACACCAGGAACAATAACACAATAAAAAAAATGGAACCGCCACCCATTTCATCACCAAGTATCAAACATTCAATTCTCGAGCATGCCCTAACATTTAAGTGCCAACCTCACCAGTGCCGGTCCTTGGGTAAAGCCACCCAAGCAATGACTTTAGGCCTCCAATTTGGAGAGGTCTCAATTTTTAAAAAAATTTATAATTTTATAATAATTATAATATAATTAATTATATTAAAAATATATAAAAATAAAAAATAATTATTAAAATTATTTTTTTATTTTTTTAATTATGTGTCTAATAATTTTAATTTTTTATTACTTCTTTCTTTTTAAAATGTTATTAATTATCAACTATATTCTCTTATTTCCAATAAACCAACAATCATATGTATTTACTCATCTCTAACAGTTATTTTTTTTCACTTATTTTTCTTATTTCCAATCAATGCATTTAATGATTTCCAACAGCTATTTTTTTTCCTATATATAAAACTAATTTGTTTTTCAATGTATAATATCTACTTTTAAAATTTTCTTTTCTCATTTGTTCTTTCTTCCTTTAACTTCAATTTTTTTACCAAAAAATACACAAAAAGCTTGTTCTTTTATTATCTTCATAAAGTTGTGAGCCTCATTTGCGGTTTGTAATAAACATTTAACAATTACGTACTATTGTTCTAAGCTTTACAGATATTTTTACTTTAATTTAGAGTTTATATTATATTGTTATATTATTTTTATTTCATGTGATAATTGACTTGTTTGAATTAAAAATTTTAATTGTTGATTTTATATTAGTCATTTAAAAAATATAAGATAATTATAATAGTTGATTATAAAATGTCTTATTTAAATGGATTAAACTAAAATTAATAAAATCTTATTTAAGATCAACAATGTCTCAAGAAAGATTAAATGGATTGGTTATATTATCAATTGAAAAAAAATATATTAGAAGAACTTAATTTTAAAAGTTTAATTAAAAATTTTGCATCTCAAAAAGTTAGAAAAATAAAATTTTAATAAAACAAGCTTCATTTGAATATTTCACTTTAAACCTTTGAACTTATTGAGACGCCTTTGCACCTCACAAAACCATTCCATCAATCCAACAGCCACCAGAAGATAAACAGAAGACAAAAGGTGAAGGGGAGCAACCACCGAACCTTGACAAAGCCATTCTATCATAGCAAATACAAGACAAAAAAAATTCGAGCAAGCAACGTGACCTCAAACAGAAAAAATCAAGAGTTTTTGGGATCTATTAATCCTTGCTTTTGCACGACTGTATGCAATAGAATTTATTTTCCTATGAATATGCACAACTCGTAGCTACTTAACCTTTTGTTTTAAGACTTCTGAATGTATTACATAATTATTCAATGACCAAGGTGCTTTACTCGAATTGTTAAACCAATTTATTGCATTAGTAGAATCTTTTCTACTAGTAAAGCATAAGACCTATTCCTGATTAAATCCACAAAGATAGTAAAAAGCTTCCTTAATTACAAGAAATTTCATATAATTTTAATCACCTACTTCAACAAACTTTGAAAAAAATAACCAAAGTCTTACGACTTTTTTCACAGAAAACACCGCCAACATTTGTTGGACTAGGTTTTTTTAAGTTCCATAAATGTATATAAAATCATTTTGACAGGGCTATCAAAATTTTCCAATTAGATGCAGAAAGAGCATTTAAAGATAGCAAATTCAATGCCTACTTATCTAACCATGGAATTAAGCATCAGATGTCTTACACCAACACACCTGAATAGAATGGTCTTGCAGAAAAGAAACATAAAATATCACTGAACTGAGTCTTACAATGATGTTTCATGGCAATATTCCCAAGCCATTTTGGAATGAATCATTTGGAACAACTGTGTGGTTGATCAACAAACAACCTTCACGAGTTCTACAATGGAAGAGTCATTATCAAATATTGCCTGGAAAATAGCCTGATTATTCTTATCTCATAGTATTTTATTGTAAATGTTTTCCATACCTCTGACTTTATTGCAAAACAAAGTTGGATCCAAGATCTCTGCCTCGTGTGTTTCTTGGTTATAGTGAAGTATATGAAGGATATATATGCTACCACCCACCATCAAAGCATATGTATATCTCTTGTCATGTGATCTTTGATCAAAAATCATGTCCTTTTTGTGCAATGAAAGATTTGTCAACTCCATCTCCTAAACAATTCCAAAGGCTTTTTGCAAGTAATGCTAAATTAGAATCCTCACCGAATCAAAAGCCTCCACCTATCGGTGAGCCTATTCTTGTAAACATAAATTTTTATTTAGAAATGAATATATTCTTGAGAAAAACTTCACCAGTTGGTGAACCCATTCGTGAAATCACAAGCTCTTTACTTGACAAACTTAATTTCTGAAAATCCACAACAAGACATAAGATCATTCCTTACCAAATCTATATAACCTTCAGAAGAATTTAATTTACCATCTCCTCAGTCTTCAACTCTCTCTACCATCACTGCAACGAATACCAATTCTCCTTCTTCACTTGCATGTTGATCAGTTTGGCTATGGAAGGTATACTCAAAATGTGTAGCGGAAGGAAAATTAAACTTTATAACTAAACAACAAAAACATGCCTCCACTCATGGATTATCTTGGTGATATTTAACACATAAAGTGCAAAATAAATTATTTTTCAGAAAGTTACCTTGCCATATACTTTCGTAATCACAATGGCACTTCCCGAAGTAATCCTGCGAACACCACAAGGAGCAAAAACCCTAGCCAATCAAGTGCTTGGCCTCCAATGGTAGTACACACGATTGCATCTGAACCTTCAACAGAGGAAGGAGTTTTTTAACTATACTTTGTGCTAGCAAAGAGGACAACAATTGTCCTTTTCTTCTTTTCACAATCTTAGTCGAACCTCTCTTCAAAATTGCTTCATAAGCAATTTTCTCTTTCACACAAAGGGAGTGGTGGCAAAGAGAGAAAATGCTTTTCTTTTTCTGACAAAAACTACATTTTTCTTTAATTGTGAAAACCCTCATATAGAAAATAGTTAAAAGGTGACTTATATAGTTAGGTTCAAATAACTTCAATTTTGCAATTAAGCCTTCAATATTATAACACATTATAATATTGGGCCCATTACTTAATTAAACTCTTTTAATTAAGTCCTTGAAAATTAAAATCAAAATTAATTTCCTTTATATTTTGCAATCAAGTCCTTATAATTATAACTATTTATAATTATGTCTAAAACTTAATTAAACTCTTTTATTTAAGTTTATAAAAGTTAATTACCTAGCATGTGATTTAAGTTTAACTTAAATCATCACTCTCCCAATTTAATTCAAATGCAATCATTGTGTGTGATCCATTAGATTCCCAACATGTTGGCAATGGAATTGATTAATGACTTAATTGATTAATATAAATTTTAATCAATTAATTTATAATCAATTCCATAGGCCAAGATTGGCATCTAGCAATGCATCATGGCCACCCAATTGTTAGGAGAGTCAAAGGGTTCTTTGACAACCTTTCAGTGTACAGTCTATCAGTGTAATTCATTCCCTTATCATATATCCCAAAAATGATAAGAGCTTGGTACAATGTCTACTTTTATTGACCTCTATATTTGTTCCTACAATTATAGCATTAGCTTTATAGAGAGTTATGAAACCTTTTCATAATCTCCATGTCGCCTTGACCAAGGACTTCAATAAGCTAATGTTAACCAAGAACTGATAGGATATGTCCTCTAAAACACTTGATGTGATGATTCTTATTTTGACCACTCATTTGCGTTCACATGCTTCATACTATACCCAAAAGCATCCTATTTTGGTATCCTTGGTCAGGCACCTGTAGGGATAAAATCCAAGCATAGCACTCCACATATAAGACAACCTAATGTCTAAAGTCTAAAGAGTATTTACACGACTGACACATAAGAAGCGTTGCATAGACACTGGAGTGTATTAGCAAATACACTTCTGATGCACAGCCCAATTTATGAGCCATGACCGACGCATGGGCCCAATGAGCGTAGCTCACTAAGCCCAAGCAAGCCTATCCTATTTATATTGCTTAACGTCTTATCAACGAATGCATCCATACGCATTCCAATGGGTGTGAACGTAGCCAACTCATGATGGCATCATCGATTTAAAATATACACATACTGTTCAAAATATGTAACTTAGTAATTTAGATTACATAAACGTATTCATAAAACAAAAAGACCTGTGATTTCCAACGGAGAAAACTACTGTAAAAGGATTGCTATTGAATGCTAAACACCTACCCAAGAGACGAACTATAAGGACTCCTTGACTAGGATCCAACAGTATTCTGATCTGAAAACATGAATTTTTTAAAACAGTGAGTACAAAACTCAGTGAGCGAACATTAGAAGGGAACAGACAGTAATAATAAGGAAAGTTGAGAACCATGATGCACTTGTTTGAAAACAAGGCAATTTAGATTCAGTTAATATTAAAACCCTTTCCACTTAACCCTGAGTTATTAAACATTCAATGATAAAGCAACCAGGTTCAACATGAGTTGAGAAGAAAAAAATTTACATCAATCATTCTAGCAAAATAATAAAGTCGACGGTTTATCACTGCAGTGGGAAGTGTAATCACAACCCGTCACGGAACGAGGGTTTCACTCGACCACACGAAGGTTTTGTGTTAGAACCCTTTTTCCTTAATTTGAAACAATTTGCAATAAAGGAAAATTTATCAAGGTTCATATACCATGCAAATCACATTTTTCCATCATGTACACTATATCACGCACATATATATAAAATCACGTGCAATTACATACACCACCCCACTCTCCTCAACTCTGGTGCACCCCTTACTCGTACCAAGCAATAAGACCATGTGTGCACTCCTTACTCGCACAAAGCAATATGATCATGTGTGCACTTTTTACTCGCACAAAGCAATATGACCATGTGTGCACTCCTTACTCGCACAAAGCAATATGACCATGTGTGCACTTCCTACTTGCACAAAGCAATATGGCCATGTGTGCACTCCCTACTCGCACAATCCCCTGGTCATTAATACACATTATCCATTCACTCAGATCATTATCAACACAATAAAATGAGCATGTATTCATTTTCTTTACACAATGTACACACTCATAACATTAAAATAATTATCAAAGGCTTGTTCTCGGGACTCATTTTTAAATAAGAAGTTGGATATAAATCATTCAAGCATTTCATCTCAACTCAATTAAAATTCCCAAAATAGTTTGAAATGGAAGTTCACTCACTGTATTAGGAGTCCGAAATACTCTTCTTCTTGGTCCTCTGGCATAATGTCTTTACCCTTGTTAGAGGGCTCATCACCTATACATAATACATGACACATAATTCAATATATTGTGTCATACCATTATAAAACTATTTTAGGCTCTATATGAGTGCATGAGGTTGTTTAGATAGTTACTTAAAATCGGTGTTCTACATAAATTCAATTGTATACCTAAATAAAATGGTATTGGCCTAATTTGATCTATCACTTGATTAATTGGCCAATACGTCAAATTTAACTCCAAATAACTCCATTTCTCTTCCAATACTCTAAATCATTAAACACAATTTAAATAACTTGAAATAGGGCAAAATCATCCTCACATTTTCTCTTGGAAATTTCGACCATGGTGGGTGCACTAACAACATAATTTTTCATGCTTGATTCTCACACCATAAATCATTAATTCCTAACCAAATCACTTGAAATAAAATCAAAATCCACCATCAATATACAGTAAGGAAGATTCGGCCATGAAGGGTGGGTAAGGAACATGTGATTTTTCTTACTTGTTTTCATTCCAAACATGATAAAACAACTAAAAACACTAAGATACCTTGAAATCTAACCAAATCAACCATCAAAACTTCTCTATCTAAATTCGGTCAGCCATGAATATTTCATGAAATCATGTGATTCAACCATGGAAAATCCAAAAGAAGGCATAAAAAAGGTAGATCACAAGCTAGAATTAAGAAATTTCACCTTTGATTGCTTAATTCCTTGAAATGTAGTGATTTTCTCTTGAAATTTTCACTCTAGGGTTTTTGTTCATTCTTTTTCCTTTCTTCCTTGAGTTGGCCGACCATATGAGAGTGATATGGGAGGGTTATGGGCTGATTTTTAAAGCCAAGTATGCATGGATGAAAATTTGACACATGTCACCATGTAATTGGTGCATGTGTCATACTTACTCATTAAGTATTCTCTCTCCACCACTTAAAATTGCCTCAATTATCCATGATAATAATGGGTGAAATTCATGTGCTAGACATGTGTTGGGTGGTGTAAAATTACAATTTTGCCCTTGGACGGCAAAATGAATATTTTGCCTTTATGCTCGAAAAAATGTCAGAATTAAAATTCTTCACTTCTCAAACTCAAATTCTATTCTAAATAGTCAATCCTCGAACTCCGAATCACCATATTAAATCATTCTAGGGTTTTAAAATTCTCAATTTCATCTTAAAATTTCTATTTGGTCTAGTCCAAGGTTTAAATCAACTTAGTTGTACCACTAGGTACACTACCGACTTTTGATGATTTTTCAGGGCTTTCCAAGTATACGAGCATGTTATCAAGCACATGCATGACATGGCAAATATTTTATAGTGTTGGGTTTGACAAGATCTCACAGTCATGTTCATTGAACTTGCTCTCTTAGGCAAGCACCTATATTCTAGTTCCAAATATCTCTATACTTCAATCTATGAGACCGATTGCTTACTTCCAAAGTAAGGAACATAGAATATACCAGTCTCTAAGCATCATTAATGTCCAGTCTCAATGATACATTGACCAGGAACATTTTGAGATTATGCTTTGATGCATAGGAATCTCATAACTGCAACCCATTACAGTTTCCTTGCAAGGCATATTAATCTCATGGACTTCATCCAATTAGACTTATAACTTATTATAATTGATTTGTTATTGATGAAGGAAAACCTTTAATCATTTAACATGAATGATATTGTCGCATGATTAGAATCAAGCCTTAACCAATCTCAATTGGCTACAGGGCTTATCCCAACACATGTCTGGTTAACAATCATCACATGATCACAAGAAATAAGAGCAATCACCTAACTTAACCTAAACAAGGCTCTACACCCTTATCTCTACCTCAATCTCAACTCAACACAATAGCCACAAAATCTAAAATGGTATTGTTAAACCAAACTTCAAATATGCATCCCTAACTTATGCATTCTTAGCAAAAATACCCACAGAACCTAAACCCATAAAAATAGCCCTTTAACACCAAGGATGGTTATAAGCAATAAATGAAGAACTTACAACACTTCATGTAAATGACACTTTGGACCTTGTTCCAAAAACTACAGACATAAATGTTATTGGTTGCAAGTGGGTTTACAAAACTAAACTCAAGGCAAATGATTCCGTAAAGAGATTGAAAGCTCGTTTTGTTGCTAAACGATATTCTTAAGTGTAAATGTTCACTAATTGTTTTAATTAAGATCCACTCATGTATTATTATTATACTTTCACTTCATTAATATTATTCTTGTCTTCTCTTATCAATTTTTTCTGTGTTGTTCATAAAAAAAATGTTATAATATTAATGCATTTTTGTAAAACTTTATACTACATGGTTTCTAACTAATAATAAGTGACTCATTTAAATACTCCATGCAATTCACTATACAAGACAATAGTAGGCAAATGGAATTGGTAGCATTTGGAAAACCTACAAAAAGATTAGTGGGAGCTACAATTACAAAACTTGAAACCTTAAAGCCTATCAATAAGATGATATTGCCTAGCCCTATCAAAGCCTTGATCAATTAGACAAAGACTTTCATCATAGGTCTTACCTCATAAACATTGAGAGCAAATCTTGTTAACTACAAAATGTTTGATTGCAATGAAATAGAAGACCAGCAATCCCTAACTCCAACTCTTGCTAGTTCATCTGCATCCTCAACACCTACACCAGGATGTAAAGCAAGCAAGTAAAAACTTCTAGCATCAGTAGTAACCAGCCAAGTGGTGAGAGAGTTGTTTCCAAAATCAATACCTTAAAAACATAATAACATGGATTAAGGAATAAAGTTGCCAGACAAACAAGAAACTCTAGCATCATCAATGACCAACCAAACAGTGAAAGAGCTCTTTCTAGAATCAACAACACAAAAACACAATAGCATGAGCCATGGAACAGAGTCACCCACCAAAAAATACAAAACCAGGTATAACAAGCCGATATACCAAACCTAAATCAAAATTATATATTTAATTTACTTATTATAGCTTTACAAATACAGGGCACACTCCAAACTAGCTAAGTGCTGCACATTCAAGTTAGACTAGAACTTTTTGCCCATTTGAGACCACAACCAACCATTTAATTTTGATGGCTAGCGAAGTATCAAATTGCCTTGTCTTTTTTGCATTAAAGCACCAGATTGTCTATGAAATGCAAATCTAGAATTTTGTATAGACTTTGTGTACATTTAGAATATTGTTGATACATGAACAAACTACAATAATTTGCCATCAAGCTGGGAATGAATGTAAACAATGATGGATACTAATATAATAAATCTTTATTATGTAGAACAATAAATAGTATAATTAAAAATCTTGCTTCAAGTTCTTTCAAGTATTTATATAGGTTCACAACCCTGGCGCAAAAGACGGGTACTACATTGTCAATTAATTGACAAACAAAGTGTTTTGCGTACATTTAGCATGTTGATGATGTTTATACATCTACATAGCCCAACCGTAAAACTTGAACACAAAGTACAAGCCTTATACTAGTAGTAATAATAATAATTGTATGGTTTTTATCTCTCAATGTATTGTATTTTTTGCCATATTATTTTTCAAAAAAATTGTGAAAAAGAAGTCAAAACCAAACCTTAATCTTTAAGTTTATTCTACATCTACACACTTTTAAAAAGAAAAGAAAATAACCTATCTTTCTCCTAGTTCTTTCCTCCCCTCTTTATATTTTTATTGCTTTTATAATTATTCCATTAGTCGAGATTAAAAAAAATGGTGAGTTCTTAAATAAGGATAACTGATGATGACTTTCCAGCATGATCCATGACCTTTACTCCATCTATTGGCCAAAAAAGAATAGATTGAGATTATCAAAGGATGACTAAAATAAATAAAATAAATAGATGAGTATTGCTCATCCTTGCAAAGTTATTCATATTCTTTCTTGCTTTTGTTTGAAAAATACATACTCGTTTTCATAAATTTAAAGGGAGACATTTTACCTTTCAGTATGTAACTCCATTAGTCATGTGCTATTTTTCTCTAAAATGTAATTCATATCTCTTAATCAACAAATATCCTAATAAGACATAGAGTATAGTTCACTATCTATTCCATATCGTCTTTACCATATTAGACTAGTAACAAACTCCTTAATGAGATTTGAAAAACCCTTTTTTTCCAAATCCTTATTTTGATTTAACCTAAGACTCCCTTATGTTATTACATGTCAAGATGCAATGAGATATTCCCTTATATATCACTTACGATGATGAATCATTTATTAATCATTCATTTACCTCTATATGCTTCATACTATACCTAGTATCCATTCTTTATGAACATCCTTACTTAGAACCACTAAAGAAAGTATCAAAGAATAATACTTCACACAAATGGCAACCTAATGATCTCAAGTCAAAGGATCATTTACACAATTATAGCATAAGAAATTATTCCATAAACACTTGAGTGACGTATTAGATGAAATTCTAATGGTGAGTCATGTTTAGAGACTCATTCGCATAACAAACATCCACATGATAGTTCAATTATCCCTATATTTCTATCTATGAGATCAATTACTCACTTCACAAGTGAGGAACATAACCATTTGTTAGTCTCTCAACTTTATTTATTTATTTACTTATTTAGTTGGAAAGGTAATGTCACGACCCGGAACTCCCCATCGAGCCCGTGACAACTGCCGTGAAATCTCGATAGGTATTTATACCCTGAACACCGACCGAAACCTCGCAAGGCTTTTGTATCGACTTTCTTACCTCCCCTGTGAGCAATCGTTGCCAAACATCTTTTCCCAAAGGATTTTAAACTTTTTCCTACTTGAAACAGTGGAAAAATAATTTTTGCCTCACTAGGGTATTTTGGTCATTTTTTTCTTCAAAAATTTCGAGCATGACCAAAATGTAGTACGTGAGTGGAAAACACATATTTCATAACCGAAAATAATTTTAAATGTCTAAAATCTTTATTAAAAGTGAAATACAACTATTAGAATTAAATAATCTAATTTCTTATAAAACAATTTTTATAAAACAGTTTGTAAATAAATTTTGAAACGTAAAAGTAAAATAAATTCTTTCATACAATGCTATAGATAACCAAAGTATGAAGTTTCCTTTACAGTGACACGTGAGCCCCCAATTGACTACGAAGATATAGGATTGTGAACTCTTACTTTCTAGGATGCAACTTTGAGATTAATTCTCGTCTTAATCAACTATCCACCAACTGTTCTAAGCCTGAAATATGGATAGGAAGAGGGGTGAGATTATAAAAGCACAGTGAGTAAACAGATACCATTTAAACTATCTAAAGTCGAGTAAAATGAGACAAATTCAAATTCATTCTTTGTATTACGATTCACCTTATCTTAACTCATTTCAATTGAGAAGAGACAATTAAAATATTCTATCGTGCAAAATAGAGTTATTTTACTCGAATAATTAATATTTAGTATGGCTTATGTATCTCTTAAAAACTTAACTTGGCTCTTGCCAAAATCATTCTCGGAGATAACCTTGCAGAGGCATCTGACCGAGACCGCCAAGGATATTCAGTGTAGTACACACATGAACATATTTTTACATTTTAAAATCTAGCCATGCCTTGGTGTTGGCTGAGTCTCACTTTCATGCGGTGGTCCACGTGATGTGCACTCAAATGTTTACCTCCAGAGACACCTCACACATAGCTCTCCAATCAAGGTAAGGTAAATCTGATTCTGTGCCCCCTCTCTTAGGCTAGCCCACAGAACCTTCCACTACAGGGATTATGGATTATTTTATCTACCACCTTATTTATAAAATTTTAACTAGCATGATACGACAATTAATCGTAATCTAGCCTCTAAAGGCTGAATACGCAGTACGTATAATTCTAACACAAAAACCAATTTAGCCATTCATGCTCACATATTGCTATAAGTCATATCATTTAAAACACAATTTATAACACAACCAGGCAGTCTCCAATTACTCTAATTTCAAAACCAGTATTCAATTTTCCAAGAAATTTATAAAATCATTTTATAAAATCATAATTTTTCTTAAAACATAACAATTTACTATTTAAACCCATTTTCTATAAAATCACACAATTTAATAAAACTACTCTAGATAATTAAGACAATAATAAGTTGACTCACTGTTTTCGGAAATCAATTCTGAGTACTCCGACTACTAATCCTCCGGTGTGATTTCCTTGCCTTTTTATGAGGATTCACCACCTAAACATAGTGTACAATCAAAATATTTACTACATTGATGCTAAATTAAAACAAACTAACCTTGACTCTATGCTTATGCATGATATGAAATGCAAAATGTCTAAAATTTGCCTAAACACCGTATTGGCCTATTTCAATCTTTTACCCGAAAAATTGATATACGCGTTCGATTTAACTCAAATCAACTCCATTTCTTTCCTAATGCTTCAAATCACCAATGTCAAGCTAAATACCTTAAAATTCAGCAAAGCCACATTCATATTCCTTCTTGGAAAATTCGGCCAAAATGGAGCACTAATACCGAAATTTTTCCTATTTAATTTTCTCTCCATAATTCTTCATTCTCTAACTAATTCCCTGAAATAAAAATCAATCCATCACTCCCACACTTCAAGCAAGATTCGGCCCTTGAAGAGTACTAAGGAAAATCAATTTTTTTCTTGTTGTTTTGCTTACAAACATGCTTAACTATCTCTAAACATCAACATAACTCAAAATCAAGTCATTTCCATCATCAAATCTCTTCCATACCCATTCGGTCAGCACTTAATTCCTCATGAAAACATGTCATTCATCCATGGAAATAGAGAAATAATGCATGGGTAAGCTAGGTTTCAAGGAAAATTAAAGAAATTTCAACTTACCTAGCTTTTTTTTTTTAATGCTGGAAATTCACGCAGGGCCCAGCTACCCTATTAAATTTTATTAAACTTGAAAGAAAAGTACAAAGAAAAGGGACAAAAATCGTACCTCCAAGATTGCATGAACATAAGAAAAATCGAAAAAGTACCTAGAGTAAGGAAATCCATTTTACGTGCATAACTTTTGATGCTACAATAGAATGGGTGTTCCTTACCATTACATTGAGATAAGGACCTAAATGAAAAACAATTATAATTGACATTGAAGTCTCCACCAAATCTCACGTTCCACGCCAGTGCTGGATACGAGTTGTGAAAATCATTGAGACAGAATCCTCATCGGAGGTCTCATTATTTCCCCCCACGTCCACTGCTTCCTCTGAGGCTAAGGTGATTATTCTATCAATTGTGGCTGCTGTAGCTGAGTGCCTTCTACACCTCTCCCTTGGATGAAATTCAATCTCTGAAAATTTAGTTTCTGGCAATGAGGGAACTTCATTTAGCTCTTTGTTGTACAAACACTTGCCTGAGGCAAATTCTTGGCAAGGTGAATTTTTCTCACTTTCCCTAGCTTGATTCCTTGATTTTTCTCACTTTCCCTTTGATTTTCCACCTAAGTTTTTGGTTTCTTCCTTTGTTCTTCCTTTCTTCTTATTGCTGGTTGCTTTGGCCGAATATGGTGAGAGAAAATGGGTTTTATGGGCTGATTTTTATGCTTTAATAATAAAGTAATATAACTTGTCACATGTCACAACCTTATTAGTCCATTTTTTTAAAAAATATTTGACTTTTTCTATTAAATTTTCCACCACAAATATCATCATATTTATCCATTTCCATGATAATTAAAATCCCTTGGTCTTGACAAATGTTGGGGGCAAAAAATTACCGATTTGCCCCTGAGGTGGAAAAATTACGTTTTTGCCCCTATACTCCGAAAAGTATCGAAATTACATTATTTTCACTTTTCAACCTCAAATTACACTCCAATTGATCAATCTTAGTCAAATAGGGCCAAAATCTTTTTTAAAAATTTCCGTTTTGTCCTCTAGTGATAAAATTATCATTTTACCCATATATTCCAAAAATACAGGAAATTAAAATTTTTCACTGCTAAACCTCATATTATGCTTCAAATGATCATATTATACTTCAAATGATTGATCTTGATCAAAATTTTCATCAAATAACCAAATTTAAATTTTTGGTGGCAAAATGATCATTTTGCCCATAATTGGTCAATTTTCCCGATTGACTCCAAATCGGACCTCGAACTTTGAATAATCATATTAAGTTATTCTTGGACTATGAAATCCTCAATTTCACTCTTAAAATCCTTATTTGAACTTGTTCGAGGTTTAAATCATCTTAGTTATACTTCTAGTTATAATACTGACTTTTAAATACTTTTCCGGGCTATTCAAATATACAATCACTCTATCAGTCACATGTATAACAAAGCAGATATTTTAGGACTTGGCTTGACAGGTAAGATATCATTGATTCATTCTAAAGGGAAGATAAATCATCCCTATCAAATAAACATCACTAGAAGGTCCCTGAACATGGCAGATGATACTCAAAACAAAAGTAAGGGAAATACCCTAAAAAACACATGGTATCACCCCATAAACCACCCACCCCCCCACCCAAAGCCAAACAACAAAAGCCATAAACATCAAGCAACTTGAAAACAACCTTATACAAACAAAGTCTTGCATATACCTGTCTAAAAACATAAATCCAAAATACTTTGTCAAGATAATATACAAAGCGATCAAAACATTTAGCAAACAAGCATAAATCAAAGGCATCAAGCAAAGTAATCAACCTATATCAAAATAGCACAAGGAACCCCAATAACGAGTTTAGAAAATAATGCGATCAAGTCCCACAAGAAGAAATGAACATTGACCATCCCACAAAGATCCACTAAAACAAAACACTACATCCCCCCAAAACGTGCCTCCAATTTGACCTTACTCAACCTTCTTTGTAACTTTTATTCTCAGTTGAAACCACCCATAAAAGATTACCTTACCTTTTTGAGCCCTTTATAGCCGATAAGCATGCTCTTGCATTTGCTTCCCATAATGTATGATTGATTTTACAATTTAATTTTTTCATTTTCAACTTTTCAATATCAATCAACCATCTCTTTAACCTTCAAGGAACCAAAGAGGAATGTTTATCCCACTTCACAGCATTATTAGTGTAATAGCCCAAATCCCAAACCATGACCAGCGCATGGGCTTAATAGGCGTAACCCACTAAGCCCAAGCAAGCCTATTTATGTGATCTTGTTCATCGTTCCAACCATCATTTCTAAAGTCATATTCCGTATTTCTTGACTATAAAAATATTCAATGATACACTAGTGTAATCAAATACTCACGTTTGTATTATTCCAAAATAATGTCACCCATTTGCCAATTTATATAGCATCATTAATCTAATTCACACATTTTTATTTATAGCATGAATCCTAATGATTTACGTTACATGTACATGTACCTTGACAAAGACTTTTGACTGTTAGCAAAGTAACCTTGGGTGAAGGTACAACCACTAAGATGTCATAGTACCTACTAAAAGAAAAACATGCATGGACGACTTGGTCTAGGTACCAATTGCTTCTAAATCTGTAAACATGAAGTTTAAAAATGTGAGTATAAAACTCAGTGAGTGAACATAGAAAGGGAACAAGCAATCGATAAGGAAATTTTGGAAATTGTGATGCATTTGTTTCAAAAACAATGCAATTAAGTTAATTTCTTACCAAAACCCCTCATTTCAAACTTTGATTAATAACCTCATAGTGTTGAAAAACCCATGATCAATCCATGAAGTTAAATGGGTGTAAAAAATGTCAAAATCAAGTAAGGTAGCAAGCATGATAGTAAATTTCTCACTGCAGTGAGAAACATTCTTGGTTTGCATATGCTTCAGTTTTTCAAACATATCTCCCACTACAGAAGTCTAATTGACATGATTTTTAGGTCATCAGAAAGCTAAGAGGCTAGGATACAACTTTGATGTTGACCACTTTGCCTAGTTCTAACTGGAAGGTGGCTAAAAGATTGTCAAAATGAAAGCACTTTCTCACTGCAACGAAAAGGCATTCTTGGTTTGCATATGTTTCAGTTTTTCAAGTATATCTCACACTACAGAGGTCCAATTGACATGATTATTTTTAAACCATTATAAAGTTAAGAGGCAGGGATACAATGTTTATGTTTACCACTTTATCTAGTTCTAACCAAAATGTGGTAAAAATCATTGTCAAAGTGAAAGAATTGCACAGAAATCTGGAACCACTCGAGAGTTTTTGACTGTAGCGGGAAACAGTACTGTGGCTAGCCTTCAATATCCAAGAGTTTTTGGCTGCAGCCAGAAACATTCTCGTTGCATCCAGAAACAGAGCATCAAAAAAAGAAATTTTTTTTATACACAAAGAAAGCCATTTTTACTGAAATAAACTCAAATTAAAATTCTTAGCAATTCTCAAGGTACAACATGCATGATTCACATACATTACAACCATAAACCATATTCATAAACTTTCTATTACATATACATATATAAACATATATAAGCAAGTACACCATTCCTCTTCATTCATCCTCATGTGCACTCCCTACTCGTACATTTCACCATCATCACAAGCACTTCCGCCCACATCATTACTGGCATGTGCACTACCCATTCCGCACATGCATGGTTGTAATTATTACAACATTATCATTCAACCGGAATGTACATTGCCCACTCTGCACATGCATGGTTGTAATTATCACAACATTTTCATTCAACCGGTGTGTGTACTGACCACTTCGCACATGCACGTTCGTAATTATCACAACGTTGTCTTTCATAACATAAAATATGTATATTCATATAATATCAAAACACATAGTTCATTATAATATACATCTCTCAGCATAAAATCATTTCATTAAGGGCTTGTTCCCATGTACGTTTTGAAGATAAAACCATTAAAATATTTCAAGAGATTAAATCAATACATATGCACTTATTCCAAAACAATTTAATGCAAGTTCACTCACCGTTCTTGTTGATTCTTTGAATCGACTCTAACTTCAAGTAATGTTCCAAATGGACATGTGAGGCCTTGTTGGAACCTATCACACACAAAACATCACAAGCAACCAAAATTGACATTGATATACTTTCAAAAGTTATTTCCTAATTCAAGTTCAATTAGTTATTCCTAACTAGCTCTTAATTACCATTAAGTGGCATTTTGTTTACTCTATTCTAGTCACTCTAAAAATGAATAACAATCTCAACAATAGATCAACTCACCACTCTAATCATCAACCATTATCAATAACTTCAAAATTAAACCTAATTCATTACTCACCTTGGTGGTTTTTTTGTAGTTGAATTTGTCAAGCCTAGCCTTAAAATATCCGCCATGTTATACATGTGACTGATAAAGTGATTGTATATTTGAATAGCCGAAAAAGTATTTAAAGGTCATTATTATAACTAAAAGTACAACTAAGATGATTTAAACCTTGAACAAGTTCAAATAAGGATTTTAAGAGTGAAATTGAGGATTTCATAGTCCAGAAATGGCTCAAAACAGTGATTCAGAGTTCGAGGTCCGATTTGGAGTCAATCGAGAAAATTGATCGATTAGGGGTAAAATGGTCATTTTGCCACCTAAAATTTAAACTTGGTTATTTGATGAAAATTTTGACCAAGATTAATCATTTGAAGTATAATATGATCATTTTAAGCATAATATGAGGTTTTGCAGTGAAAAATTTTAATTCTCAGTATTTTTGGAACATAATGGTAAAACGGTAATTTTACCATTTAAGGATAAAACGGGAATTTTTTAAAAAAACTTTTTGGCCCCATTTGACTTATTGGAGTATGATTTGAGGTTTAGAAGTGAAGAAAATTTTAATTTCGGTATAATTTGGAGTATAGGGGTAAAATGGTAATTTTGTCACATTGGAGGCAAAACGGTAATTTTGCACCCCCAGATCATTTTTTCAGCACATGGTCTTCACCCATCATCATTTTTGACCTTTGAATAATGTGTGGTGGAGATTTAAAGCTTAAAAGAAAAGAATTTAAAAATGGACCAATGAATGGGTGCCATGTGTCAAGCTTTTGATATTTTATTCTTTTCCATATAAAATCAGCCCATAAAGCCCCATTTTCTTCATAGGAGTCGGCCAAAACCAGCAAGAGAGAAGAAAGAATAATAAAACAAACCCTAGGTGGGAAATTCAAGAGAAAAGTGTAGATTTTCAAGGAAATCAAGTGAAAAATGTAAGATTTCTCCGATTAAACTTGAGATTTATTTTTCTCATGCATTTTCCCTTAATTTTCATGGTTGAAAAGCATGCTTTCATGGTGAATTCATGGCTGGTCAAAATGGGTATGGAGAGAGAATGATCTTGGATTGGTTTGATTTTTAGGTATGTTAGTGAATTTAGTTAGTTAATCATGCTTAGGAAGCAAAACAATAAGAAAAATTTCATTTCCCCCACAATCCTTCATAGGTCAAATTTCATAGTGAGTGTGTTGATAATGCAATGATTTCATTTCAAGTGAAATGGATTAGAAAATGATGAATTTTAGTGTGGAAAAGTAATAGGAAAAATCATGGTGTTAATGCACCATTATTGGCCGAAAATTTCCAGAAGAAAAGTGAAGATGGTTTTGTCAAATTTTAGGTTATTTGGCTTGTGTTTGGTGATTTGAGGTATTTTGGATATAATTGGAGTATTGAAAGTGAAATGGATCGAATTGGAGTTGAATTGGAGGTTTTAGGAATTTACACCGTGTATAGGCGAGTTGGGTCGGACATCACGATTAAACGATTGTCCAGACATTTCATACCCAATCTCATGCATAAATATAGATATGAGCCTGTGAGACCTTATCAAATCTATTAAAAACTGGTATTGTACCTAGTGGTACAATTAAGAAAAATTAAACCTTGAGCTAGCTCAAATAGAAATTCTAAGAGGAGTTTGAAAATTCTGAAACCCACAGAATGGCTTAGAATAGTGATTCGGAGTTCAAGGTCTAGTTTGGAGTCAACCGGGAAAATTGACCGGTTAGGGACAAAACGATCATTTTACCATTTGATGATTTAATGGAGATTTTAGCCAAAATTTGATCAAATTGGACCAAAAATAATTTTATGAAATACAGTTATGATTATTGGATTATAAAATGATGTTTAGCAGTGTAAATTTGTGATTCTCGGTGTTTTTGGAGCACAAGGGTAAAATGGTAATTTTACCACCGGAGTATTAAACGAGAATTTTTTTGAAAGGATTTTGTCCCATTTGGTTAATATGGATTAATATTAGTGTTATTTGAGGTTGGACAGTGAAAATAATATAATTTCGGGACATTTCAGAGTATAGGGGTAAAATCGTAATTTTACCATATTGGGGGCAAAACTGTAATTTTACACCATCAGAACATATATTTCCAGCCATGATCATCTTTTGATCATATCTTGACTTAGACTAATCAAGTGGTGAAAAAGAAATGGAAGAAAAAGTCAAAAAGTCAAAAAACGGGCCAATGGCATTATGCCACGTGGTAAACTTGTTTATTTTATTATTAAAGCTTAAAAAATCAGCCATTTCAACCCATTTTCTCTCTCTAATTTCGGCACACACCAGATTTAAGGGAAAGGAAAGAAGAACAAAGGGAAAACCCATAAAACCTAAGTGGAAATTCAAGACAAAGTGTGATTTTCAAGGAAAATCAATTGAAAAAGGTAATAATTCTTCACTTTGGCTTATGATCTACAATACCTATGCTTTTGTTCTTGATTTCCATGGTTGAATATTGAGATATCATGATGAATTCAATTCTGAAAAATGGTATGGAAGAGGAATTGTTGTTGGAATAATTTGATTTTAGACTATGTTGATGTTTAGAGGTAGTTAAGCATGGTTATGAACAAAAACACAAAAGAAATATTCAATTTCTCTAGGACTCTTTGTTGGTCGAACCTAGGGTGTTGAGAATCCATGAGGAATTGTTTCATTTCAAATGAAATGATTTCATTTGAAATGAAAGAAATTAGAAAATGACAAATTAAAGTGAAAAAGTCTAGTAGGAAAAATTACAGTGATAATGCACTGTAATGGTTGAATTTTTCCATGAAGAAATGGAAAAGTTTAATGCTGAAATTGGTACTAATTAAATGGTATGTGGTGAATTAAAGTATTAGAAAAAAATGGTGCAATTTGGAATCAAATTGGACGTATTGGCCAATTTATCGGGTAATTGGCCGAATTAGGTCAACATCGCATTTAAGCGAGTGACCGAGTATTTTATGCATCCATATAGAAATTAGGTTAATTTTATACCTAATTAGCACCAATATAGTAATTAAATTATTGTGTTGTTTGTCAAGGTGGTGAGATTGCTGATAAAGGCAAGAATATCGCACTTGAGGATTAACAGTCGAAGCGCTCGAATTCGACTCCTGGAAAACTTGTGAGTGAATTTGCATCTAAAAAAAAATAGTTTTGGGAAATATGAACTTATTGAATAAAATGCTTGAATGATTTTATTCAATCTTCTTTAAAAGAATGAGTACAATGGGAACAAGCTTTTCGTGAAATATTATTTTATTGATGTGAAATTTTATTGTGTTGAATATTGCTCATCTATATGATTGCGATGCATCTCTGTACCTTTATATGGTGCTTACATGTATTGTTAATAAATTATGTGAAATCGACGTAATGGAATGCAAGGTGGGGACGACGATACGTAGTGCCCACAATCTCCTAGAAATTTAGAATTGAGCAAAGTGGGGACGGCGATGCGTAGTGCCCATGATTTTTAGAAAATTTTAGTTGAGTAAAGTGGGGACGACTATACGTAATGCCCACAATTTCCAAAAAACTTCAAAATTGAGCAAAGTGGGGATGGCAGCACGTAACGCCCACAATTTCTGGAAATTATCACGCTGAACCTTGGTGAAGTGTGATTCGCTGTTCAGGGGCTTGCAGGGACGGCGATACGTAATGCCTGCAAGTGCTCAGATAAATGTCTTTGTGTATATATATATGATTACTCATGTCTTTGTGTATATATGTGATTGTATGGTATGCGAATTGCCTTAAATTGAGAAAAATGGGTTTTACACGAAACCCTCGTACGGATGAGCGAAACCCTCGTACAGCAACATGTTATGATTTTGCTACACTGCAGCAAGAACGCCTTCCCGCTGCAGCGATAATTGTCGATAATTGTTTTTAGCTAAAGAAAAAAGAAAAAAAAATCTTGGGGTAAGTGGAAAGGGTTAAATATTAGTTAGAAAGAAAAATTGTCTCGTTTTCAACTGGTGCATCATGATTGTCAAATTTCCTGATTAAGATTGCTTATTCCCTTCTAATATTCACTCACTAAGTTTCATACTCACGTTTTTATAAAATTCATATTTTCAGATCAGGAGACCGTTGGACCCTAGATCGAGAAGTCCCCGTAGTGCATCTCCTGGTTAAAAGGTGGGCATTCAGTAGCAACCCATTTCTTTTATTGTAAATGTCTCCGCTGGAAGTCATGGGTCTTTTTGTATTGTGAATACAATCTAACCATGTGAATATGTGTATGCAATGTAAATTGCTAAATACATGACTGGTATAGTGCATGTATATTAATGTCGATAATGCCATTGTGATTTAGCTGTGTTCACACCCGGGGAAAGGTGTGTGTGTATGTATGATTGGATATGCCATTGTTAATTGGCTTTGTATGCACACTGGGTGCATTACGTGTGGATGTCTCACACGAGCATATGTAGAACAAAGTAAGTGGGTATAGGCTTGCTTGGTCTTAGTGAGCTATGCTCATTGGGTCCTTACGCCGGTCATGGCTGGGGAACTGGGTCGTGACAGAGCCTGAATTAATTAATAATGGTTTGACACAAATTATTAAATTCTGTGTCACGTACTATGGATAGGTGGTGAGCCATTTGACAAGGGTAGAAAACTACATCTGCGGATCGAGAATAGGAGTAATTCTACTCCTAACACTGTGAGTAAATTTATTATCGTCTTAATTATCTAGAGCACTTTTATTCAACTTTTTGATTTTATAGAAAAATGGTTTAAATGGCAAATTATTGTGTTTTATGGGAAAATGTGATTTTAAAATGTTTTTATAAATTTTCTGAAAAAGTGAATAATGGTTTTAAAAATAGAGTAATTGGAGACTGCCTGCTTATATTATAAATTTATGATTTTAAAGTTGAATGGCTTATGGTAACCTTCGCGTGAATAGTTGATTTTATAATATATTAAATATGTGAATTATTTGATTTGCCTGGATAGACGGGGTAAAATTGTGTCAGCCATGTCATGCGGCTGAGATTTTATTGTTATGGTGGGGTCTATTATACACTACAGTGGTGGCTTTCCGTGGATAAGCCTATTAGAGGGGCACGGTAAACCCGGTTGTTTTTTACCTTGGTAGTAAAGGCGCGAAGGGTATCTCCTGAGGTGAGGTTAGAGTTCACTCCACGCCTAACCACCACGTGGAAGTGAGACTCAGCCAACGCCAAGGAATGACTGTGGTTTCGAGATGTGAAAAGATGTTTTTGTGTACATGAATTTTCACATCCTTGGCTAACTTGAACAGATGCCCCGGTACAAGGTATCCCCGAGTACAAGTTTTGGCATGAGCCAAGTGTTTTTAAAAAATTCATAAGCCATGTTGAGTAATGTGATGAAATATAATTGTTTAAATGGGTTGGAACGAATTTACATGTTATGCATCACGTGTTGTGATGAGATATTTCTATTGTCCCCATTTACTCGACTTTAGATACTTTAGATGGTATCTGTTTACTAATTGGGATTATGTAATCTCACCCCTTTTCTTATCCATTTTTCAAGCTCAAGACAATTTGTTGATAGTTGATTAAGATGAGAATTAATCTCAGAGTTGCACCCTAGAAAGTAAGAGTTCACAATCCAAAACCTTCGTAATCAATTAGGGGCCCACGTGTCACTATAAAGGAAACTTCATACTCTGGTTATCTATAGCATTGTATGAAAGAATTTATTTTGCTTTTACACTGTAAAAATGATTTACAGATATTTCTATAAATATTGTTTTATAAGAAAAAGAAATATTTTATTAAATATTTTTATTTTAATCAACTAGTTATAATTTCTTCTAAAATGATAGTTTTAGACATTGAAAGTTATTTTTAGTTACAAAAATATGTGTTTTCCACTCACACACTACATTTTGGTCAAGTTCTAAATTTTTGAAAAAAAAAATGATCAAAATACCCCTATGAGGTTAAAATTATTTTTTCATTGTTTCGAGTAGGAAAAGTTTAAAATCCTTTGAGAAAGGATGTTTGGTGACGAATGCTCACAAGGGAGGTAAAAAAGCTGATACAAAAGCCTTGCGAGGTTTCGGTCGGTGTTCAAGGTATGAATACCTATCGAGATTTCGTGACGATTGTCACGAGCTTGATGGGGAATTCCGGGTCGTGACAGAATTCCTTTTCAAAAGCTTTCAAGCTATTGTGAACAATCTCCCTCTCTCTCTCGACCCATCCAGCTAGTGAGAAAATAGATCAAAGAAAGACTTTTAAGGGCTTTTGAGTTGTAGAAGAGAAAGACTATGAAAAACCCTATGCAAATGTGTAAAAAAACACAAGGTTTAGGGTTACTATGGGAGGCTTCCATGGAAAATGAAGAAAACATGAAATGGAGATAAGAGAAGGGAGGAGGAAGAAGATTTGTTGGAAATTGCTAGAGCTTTAGATATTTATATCTAAAGTTTATCTAATTCTCACATAAATTACCAAAATACCCTTATCATGGTGACTTTGTCTTCTTTCTAACCTTTATGCAATCTTTTTACTCTTTTGACACTAGGACAAGGTCCATAATAGTCTAGAAATACTCAGGTTCACGAAAACAAAAAAATTTAGACCCGATATGCAAAATGGCCATTTTTCCCCTGTCATGAAAATTATCATTATTTTTATCTTCTTCATTTATTTTACCATCATAAACATCATTCATTCATTCCTTAGGCCTTTTCAGAGCTTAATAGCATCAGAAAACTCACTTGTAAGAGCTCACCAAGAGAAATTACGAAATTACCCCTAGTCCGCATTATCGCGTCTACTTCTAGTTACGTGTCTATGGAGGTCGAGATTTCATAGGTTCACTTCTGAATAACCCTTTTTAACTCGATAATTAACCCCAATTGGCATCCGTAAACTTTATTAGCCACCATATCAAAATACGGGGTACTACAATTAGAGTCATTTTCCAAAACCAAAACATGAGACTTACTCCATTCAGAAGCTGCAAAAATCAAAATCACTTCTCTAAAGGCTAGAATTTCAACCAAGTTAAAGTTTCTTACCCTTGTATTCTTTGAAAAAATGGCCATGGTCTCTCTTATAGCATCCCTTAGAATTCCTTTGATCATAGCTTTCCCCATGCAACTTTTCACAGCCCCATCAACATTAAATTTCATATCTTAATTGTTCGTTTGCTCCATTCCAAGCCCCTTCTAGTTGTATCCTATTTTTTTTCTAATTTCTTTCTCAATGTGCATTTTAAAGATGTCTAAAAGACCATTTGGCATTGGCCTATGTAGCAACTCTTAATCTAATTGTTTCTTATATGATGTTCACTTCCCATTGTGTTACCTTTAAATATTTGATCATTTCTTGCTAGCCACACAAATCATACAATCACCCAAAAAAAAAAAAAAAACCATCCTCCAAATCCTTATTTCTTCGTCCCTCAAATTAACTTGATTTCATGTATAAAATAAACTTTTTAAATCTCTTGGTATTGTCCAAGTCATCTTCCATGCACTTGTTGTCGAATTTTCATGCAAGTGCACGTTATTGCGAACAAGTAATATAGTTGAAGTAAAGTATCATTCCTGCAAGGATTTGTTGCTAAATGTTAACTAAGTACTAAAATGTTATACCAAATCAATCTTATTTAAGTAACCGAAAGTTGTAAAAAATTAATTACATGAAATTAAAATAAGCACTAAATTAACTAACAGAAATTAAATAGATTTGAGAAAGATAATAGATTAAAGACCTAGGATTATGAGTTCATTTAACATTTTATCTGATACTAGCTTTTCTTGTTATTTATCTTTTTAGGTGGTCTTACTAACCTAAGATCCAAGACTATGTACAAGTTTCCGTTGAGATGCTTGCACAAATATCAAACTTAATTACTTCAATATATGTTTATAAGAATCAATTAAATTAACTTCATTAAGCTAGTATCCTAATTTGGCTACGCATGGCAATTGGCGTATGTCTACCCAAATCTTGAATTAGATCATTTAAGTAACATGAATATACATTATTCAAACTTAGTCTAATCTAAAATCTTATTGTCAAGTTTCAATTAGATTCATAAATCAATTAATTGTTGATTAAGAAATTAAAGGCATTAAAAACATATTTGAGTAAGCAAAACTATACCCATTCAAGATAAATAAAAGAGAAACTAATATTCAAACCACATGTTGAAATCCACCATAATCCTAGAAAAGCAAATTAGTCCATGATACCTAAATAAAACAATAACCAAAGAAATTTAGCCATGAATTCATACCAAGAAAATAAGTACAACATAAAAGAGAGAAATCAACTAATTTTGAATCTTTGTTGATCTCGAATCTATCTCAATTGCTCTTGTTTTCTTGATTGATCCTCAACTCTAAATCTTTAAAAAATATGCTACCATTCTCCCATTGAATGCTTTGAAAAAGTCCTTTTTATAAGTTCAAGTTAACCTACTTTCCATATTTTGGTCAACAATTGTATTTTTTGAAAATAACATGGCGTCACAACCATACTTCCTTGGTGTTGCAACCCTATGATGCTAGCGCAGTGCAACTTCTTCAATTCTGCGATGCTTTGGCCTCAAGAGTTTTTATGATGCACCTCAATTGTCTAACGCTGCAGCCATGATCTTTCTAGTGCTATGGCCCTAACTCCTTCAGCATTACAACCTTGAGTAACTCAAGGCCACGGCCTCTAATTAACATGTTGCCTTGTGCAAAACTACATCTGTTAATTTTCCAATGCTATTTTCACCTTGATCAGATCTAAAATGGGAAAACTGGTAAACATGAAAGTTGTGGCTCGTTCTTTTAGCTTTCCAATGTATAAAGAATTGCATTAATTGGACTTCTGTAGCTCAAGTTATTTTTGAAATACTGCAATAGGTATGAATAAAGCCTTCACCATACTTGTGCTATTTTAACTGAAATGTACCTTTCTTATAAAATATCCTACAAAAACCCATGAGAGAAATCAACAATAACTCTTCTTAAAGTAAATTAAAGCAAAACAAAGTAAAATTGCACTAAAATAACTTAGACTAACTACTCAACATAAAATCTATTTTAAACTAGAAAAGTATTTAAAATGCTAAAATCCGAACCTACAACCTTAAAGATCTAGCTACTTAAGCCCTTAAAACGAGTCAAAATAACTCTATATAGTAGAGTTATCACACTGCACCATAGGCTTCAGATTTTCCAAACCTTGTTGTAAGCCATGAATAGATGTTCAATACTCTCCCTTTCAACTTTACAAAGGTCACAATTTGTTGCCTCTATATTGCACAAACTTCTTTTAACTAGTTCAAGTTTAAACACAACCCTCCGTTGTAAGAGCTGTGATACAAAGACCTCTATCTTATGTTGTGCTAATCATAACCACACCTAATCCAAACACTTTTCCCTCACCCTATTTTGAGCCATCACATTTTTACAAAAACTTTTGATGGAATATCCACCACTTGACTTTCCCTTCCAAACCAAGGAATCCTCTAATTCATTACTCAATTGAAATTCCTTAATGAATCCGAGAAAATTTTCCCATTGTTCCTTTTACTAACTTAAAGGTTGCCTTCTCAACTCACCCTACACACCCATTTTTCACCCTCCCATGACCCAAACTCATCCATTTTTCCTTTTTTTCTAGCTGCCAAAGCAAACACTCTAGGAAAACCTTTTTTGACAACTACTCCCTCAATGCATTCATTATCTCAAAACTCAATGTGTTTCCCATTCCATAAAACAAGCTCAAATTTTGAATGTACCTGCGTAAAACATTTATTAATGGGGGATAGGGGACTTAGGATATTTTTCAACAAGGTGGACATCTTTCGATTACCTTCAGTAGTGGGCGTTAAGACATTTGGGTCACACCTCAACATTTCCAAAAAGACTAGGAGTTTTTAGGGCAAGGTTATTAAAGTTAGAAATGCCAATTGTTCCTTAAAAAGATTCGATTTTGCCAAGGTGCTCATTATGCTTAAAAAAAGGTGGTTAATCCCTAAATGGAAAGAGTTGTCCATCAATGGTTACCACATGGTGTTGAGGCTCAAGAAAACTGATCAAGATCCTAAACCATTTGTTGAGAATGTCAAATCTTCTATCAAAGACTCTAGTCCCTTAGTTGTGGACCTTGTCGAGAATGCTATGTAGAGTGGAAGTCAAAGATTTGGCTCAATCCTTAAGACCTCAAATCTTGTCAAACTTTGTGGGCGAGATAATTCAAATTTCAAAACACAGTTAGTTAGGAAAGAAAGCTTGGATGTTGTTAAAGCCTATAGCGAGCCTTGACCATTAAGGCCTAATCCATCGATCAAGCTATGCAAAAGCTCATATTCATTTCACAATGACCTCCACTATCATCTTGGGCCCCTACCTTTTGATTTATTAAAAGGTGATTTTACTGACTTGGGCCTATTCTAGATGGACCTAACAAGCTGATGCAAATTCACAAAGGATGATTAGTCGTGTAGAAGAACCCAGGGCCATCCTTGACATAGAGAAACCCTTCTTCAGCCTTGTTCAAGTTGAAACATTTGGAAATTAGAAGGTAATATATAAAGATACGACATCAAGTGGTGCGTGTGTTGAAGTTGCCATGGAATATGCTTTTGACTTCTTAATTGAAAACTTGAATCAAAGATCAAAAGAAGCCTTCCCCTACTCCCCCTTCCCCCTTCCCCCGATTCCTATGGTTATGAGTTTCGATTTATTTGTGTAAAGTTTTGTGATGGTATGAGATACCTTCGAAGAAGTAGATGCCTTACAAATTTTCAACTGAAGAATCTAGCACATGAAAATAAAATTCATAGCTCATATGGGGGAGGTAGAAATGAGTGAAACTGAGCTAGTTGTAGTGTGCCAAACTTGACGAAGAAGAGTTAGCTCTGTAGCTCAACAAGGTTTAGGTAAGAAGAGAGGTCAAATTGTTGTCAATTCTTACTCTAGAGAAAAGACTTAGCAATTGGAAGTGATAAATGAACCGTTTATAAATTATGACATAGCCAAGTATAATGTGGCTATTATTAAAGAGGCTGTCACAACAATGGATGTTGGAAAGAAGGTAGGGATGGTTTTTAAGCATTCTAATAATGAAATGACTAGTGTTTTTGTGGCCTTGGAGGAAGAGGCACACAATAACTGAGTTTTCCCTCGACCTATGTATTGCATTTATAGGTATGTCATCAATTTTTTCTCCTTATGTTTTTTCAACTTCTCTCCATCATGTTTGTCATTACTTGGAATGTTAAGGGCCTTGGTAGGCTTGAAAAAACAGTGAGTAGTAAAGAGCCTCTCTTTAAAACATTAGCCAAAGTTTTTACTTTTGCAAGAAACTAAGCTTCATAATGTCAATGACAAAATAGTAACGCAATTGCGGGGATGAGATAAATGTAAATTGTTAGCTATAGATTCAATGGGTGCCTCTAGTGGATTGATCTCTATTTGGTGTCAAAATTTTTTTATGATGTAACACTTTGTTATTAATAAGAGATTCATTCTTATTGTGGGCAAACTGCAAGGGATGACCAGCACTTGTGGTTTTGGTAATGTTTATGCTCCCAATGATAAGAGAGAAAGAGCTACCTTTTGGGAAGAAATCCTTAGTGCCTTACGAACTTTTGATGTCATTTGGTGCATTGGAGGTGAATTTAATGGCATCAAAAATATGGACGAGCACACTGGGTGTAACAATATTGATAGATCAATGGTATAATTTGGCAATTTCATTGAAAAAATAAGCCCTATGAATTGACCTATGGTTGAGGGCAACTTTGCATGGTACAACTTAAAGGAAAATGTCATTTTCAATGGATTGGACTAATTTTGATTGTAATGGATATCCCTAGTTCAGAGCTGTCTCCCAACTTCCATTTCAAACCATAGTGCAATTTATGATTTGTATGGATTATAGTAATTGGGGTCTTAAGCCTTTTAGGTTCTATAATCACTAGTGAAAAGATTCTACTTTTAGTGCTATGTTCGAGATTGCATGGAAAGAAACTAAAAATCTAAGTAATCAGCAAGCTTCTATTTGGCAGAAGCTAAGGGGTACTAAACAGCACATTAAAAAGTGGTAGCATGAGACCTTTAGGAATTTACCCGACAAAATCAGTAAGCTTGAGCGTGAAATTTAGTAGCTCTCGGAGGAAATGTAGCAAGGAGAGTCTAATGTACAAAAATGGAACACTTTTAGAGGGCTTAAGAAAGAACTATGGCAATTCATTCAAGTAGATGAAAGAGCTTGGCATCAAAAGTCTCGTGTAAGATGGTACTTAGAGGGTGATCATAACACTTGTTACTTCCACAACATTGCCTCAACTAGATGTAGAGCTAAATTTATTTTCAAAATCATTTCACATGGTCATGTGATTGATAATCTGAAGGACATTAAAGAGGAAATTGTTAATCACTTCAAATTACTATATGGATATGTGGTTGTTTCACACCTTAAAGAACTCAACTGAGGTTTTTCAAAGATAAATTAGCAATCAGCCACTGCTTTAGAAATGTCGTTTTTTGAATTAGAAATTTAGGAAGCAATTAAAAGTTGTAATGGGAACAAAGCCCTTGAACCAGATGGATTCAACTTTTGTTTTCTTAAAAGGTAGTGGTAAACCATCAAGGAAAAGGTGATGAACTTAGTTTTTGGCTTCAAAAATATTGATACTTTAGAAAATGGGTCAATGCCTCATTTATCACCTTTATATCGAAATGTGATATGCCCAATACACTTAATGGTTATTGTCTAATTAGCCTTGTGGGTTGTTTTTATAAAATCATCTCTAAGGCCCTTGCTATAAGATTGCAAACTGTTATTGATGAGGTAGTGGGTATTAATCAATTTGCCTTCAGAAGTGGTAGACAACTCTTGGACTACGTTTTCATTGCCAACGAAATGGTTGACCTTATGGGAAAAATAGGCAAAGTGGACTATTATTTTAAATGGACTTTGAAAATGCATTCAATAGTGTTTCTTGGTCTTTTCTTGATCTTTTATTAAGAATGATGGGTTTTGGTGTTAAATGGCGCTCATGGATATCTGCTTGCATTTTGACTACTTTGGTTTTTATTCTTGTTAACGACTCACCAACAAAGGAAATCTGAATAAAATAAAGTCTTTAGCGAGGATGACCTCTATCACAACTTCTCTTTAATCTAGTGGTTAAGGTGTTCAGTGCTCTTATGTATAAAGTAGTTAATCATCAACTCATTAAAGGTGTGGTAGTGAAAGATACTGGTATTTTCATTTCTCATTTATAGTATGTTGATGATACAATTATTCTTTGTGATCTTGACCCTTCTTTTCTTCTCAATGCTAAATGTTTTCAAGTTGTCTCTAGACTAAAGATCAATATGCAAAAAGCTATCTTTATGGGGTAGGTTTTGATCAAAACTTGGTGACGACATAGGTTGATATGATTAAATACAAGTTGGGAAAGCTTTCATCCACCTATCTTAGGCTCCTTTTGGTGCCATTTTGAGCACTACTAGTATTTGGCAGTTAGTTCTTAAAAAGCTAGAATGTAGACTCTCTTCATGAAAGGCCAAAACGTTATCTATGGGAGGACATTTTACACTCCTTAAATTTATCTTAAGCAGCCTTCCTATTTTTCATATGTCTTTGGTCCAGATGCTTGCCCGGATTAGGATGATGATCAAAACAATCTTGAAAAGGTTCATATGAGGAAGGCCAAATCTTGTGTGTAAGTTTCACTATGTCAATTGGGATACCATTTGCAACTTTCGCAATCTTGGCGATTTAGGACTCATTGACATTGGTCTTAAAAACAAAGCTCTTTTAAATAAATGGCTTTAAAAATAGAGTAATGAACTAGACAACTTGTGAAAAAGAATTCTCATGAAAAGTCAGGGTTGGAACCCAACAAGATCTTATCGAGTCTATGGAATCCAAGTAAAGCATCTGGCTTTTGGAAAAATAGTACCATGCCTCTCTTTGGCACTTATGATTTTAGCTTTTTCATTGTGGATGAAATGGGTCTATCCTTAGGGAATAGTAATTGTACCAACTTTTGGGAGGATAAGTGGATCAACGACATCACCCTCAAGGTCATTTTCCCTTGAATCTTTACTCTAGCAGTTAAAAAAGTTGGCAACCTTGAAGATTTTGGCAATTAGAATCGAGATGAGTGGACATGGAATATTGAGGCATGTAGGAATGTCTTTGGATGGGAAAATGAACAATGGGAGAGCTTTAACCTTCTCATAAGCAACCAAACCATTAGCAAGAACTCTCAAGACAAACTCATATGGAAAGGTTGTGTAAGTGGCATTTATTCCTCTAACTCCTTTTGTCAACAAGTTTTACTTTCTTATTCTCAACCAAGAAGTCACTGAAAACTCATCTAGGCTGGTCTTGCACTTTTGAAAATTGAGATTCTTTATTAGTAGCTATTAAGGAAAAGACTGGCTATGAAGGATACACTTGCAAGCAAAGGCATTATCAGTGTGGAGGCAGCCACTTGTCTACTATGTCTATGCTTGAATGAAATAATGAGCCACTTATTCTTCACTTGTAAAAAATCTTGGCTCTTATGGCAGTTGTGGTGTAACTTGTGGAATGTTTTCTGGGTGGTCCATGAAGACCGTGTGGTTAACTTCCTATATTGGTTTGAGACTGCTAATTTTTTAAAAAATGGTCTAGTTCAGAAAATGGTTTGGTACACCACCATATGGGCAATTTGGACAGTTAGGAACGATGTGGTGTTTAAAGGTAAAATCTGGGATTGTGAGCAAATCTTTGAACTCTCTAAAATTCAAGTTCCTTAGTGGATAAAGGTGAAATGGTCAGACCTCAATGCCTCTATTACTAATCTTGCTAGACTTCTAAATGAAAAAACTACCCTCGCCAAGAGCCAAACAAATAAGAATGTGGTGGTTTGGTCTAAACCGTTAGCTAGGTTCCTCAAGTTCAACACAAATAGGTCTTCCCGTGGCTGTCTTGAAGACTTGAGTATTGGGGGTATCTTGAGAAATGAGTTTGGAGACGTGATTGTTTTATTTTCCAAGGTTACTGGTATTTCAGATTCTAACAAGGCGAAACTCCTAGCAATAAGTGTAGCTGTAATTATGTATGTCGCTTCTAGGTGGTGCTCTTCCTACTCTCTTTCCTTAAATGCAATAATTGTAATGTGTAAAATGGATCTCTGATCTTAGTCAAGTCCTCTGGACATTAAGGTTGCTAGTCAAGCAAACTTGTAATGTTCTGGCTAAGGTTGATAGATGGCAAATTAGCCATATTCCTCGTTCCTCCAACAATGAGGCTAATACTTTGGCCAAAGAAAGGGTACTTAGGCCTTCGAATTTTTTATGGATCAGTGACTACAACAATTCAGGAGATTGATCAGAATATAGAACAGGCATAAAGATGATTTAACATGGGTAAGCTTTCTTCTTTTTTGACTTTTGATGGCTCTTTTCTTCTTTGACATCTACTAAGGTTATCATTTTTTGACTTCCTCAATGATTATGAGGCTTGTTTTTTGTGAGTTATTTTGGCTTTTGTGCTTGGATCTCAACTTGTATAGGATGCTTCCATGCATTGTTTGTTATTTACTTCTTTTTATATAGTTTGCTTCCTTCATTTGAGCTTGCCACGCCCTTTCCTACAGGTTGGTTTTATTGCTGTAGGTTTTTTGTATGACCTCATATTTATCTAATGAATTTTCTTCTTGCTTCTAAAAAAAATAAAAACTTAAGACTTTTTTTTATACTAGGGAATAAAATAAAAATTAATTACATCATTTTAGGCCAAGATATACCTAGATTATCTACAAGTAAAAAATAAATATTCCTAATGGGTGGAGAATTACAAATATGAAGACTTGGAGCTAAACCACCATTATGTGTTGCCATCTAATCGGCACACTGATTGTCTTCATGATGAACGCGACATAAAAAGCATTCCTAATTTAAATTAAGAAGCTTTCTTACTCCACTCGGCAAGTGAGCATTTGGATCTATGGATGAATTTGGATTAGCAAGCTTTTGAAGAACCAACATTAAATCAGTCTCTACTTGAATATTTCTATACCCCCTATCCCAGCACAATTTTAAGCCTTGATAAAGTGTCCATAATTCAACTATCAATGAGTATGAGATACCGATTTTTTAAGTGAATCCAACAATCTACATTCCTAGCTCATCACGAATCAATCCACCTCCAATTGCAATTCCTAGTTGCCCCTTAGCACTACCATCAACATTAAGCTTAATAAAGAACTTTTTAGGCCTCTCCCAATCTATCAGGAACTCTTGTCTTAATCTAATCTATTCCCTGTATAAATTATCGAAAACCTCCTTTGCCTTGGTCCATATCTGCTACCTTACATCGTAAGGCCATATAAAAGAACTATTAAACATCTTGTTCCTCCAATACCAGAGCATCCACAATGTATAAACAAATATTAATCCACACGGGATGCCATCAAATATCACTACACTTGGGCTATTCTTCATTACCCAATCCTATAAATTTTGAAGAAAGAAATCTCCATGTATAATTTATGGCTTAAACTGCATCCACATATTTCTTGAACAATTACAATCCCTTAATGCACGCATTATTGATTCTAATATACACCCACATCGTATAGAAAAAGCCGACACACCTGCTAATCGATTCGATAGCCAAGCTGAAGTTGGTAACGAATCATGCATTAATCTCCATGTGAAGATTCTAACCTTCATAGAACACTTGAGTTTCTAAATTTTCCTCCAGTAACTCAATGCTAGTACAGAATTGTTTAGTTGAATTTGATATGTTGACTTGATAGAAAATCTACCATCACTTGTCAAAACCCAAGATCTGGTGTTTGGTTCTTCACTTTCAATATCTATAAATAGAACAAGAATCATTAAAATAATTTGGTTAGGTAGAACTAACCTCATTTGCTCAATATCCCATTCACCAACTTCATTACAGTAACTTGCTACTAGTAAATCAACTTCCAAATCTGTTAAAGGAGAAGTAGCAAAATTAATTAAAGGACCACAACCCAATTAATTGTTTGTCCAAAATCTAGCAAAATGTCCATTACTAATATTTACCCCCAAACCTTTCTCCAAAATCAATCTACCCTTTAGGATACTCTTCCATATATGAGAGTCATTTGACTTTGCTCTCACAATCATAAAGTCATGGGATTTTAAATATTTTTTCTTCAATAAATTCACTCAATAACTATCCTTATTTTGCCAAATGCTCCATCCAAACTTGGCAAGCAGAGCCAAGTTGAATTTCCTAGAGTCTCTAAACTGTAATCCACCCTCTTCCTTTGAGACTTTGAATCTCTATTTCTGTCTATCTGCATTATGAATCGTGTATTGCATTCATATGGTTTTAATATTATTACAGAGAGCAACAAAAAATTCCCATTGTAATTGACATGACAGCCAACCAGAAAGTAAAACTTTGAGGACCTATAGATCACAAACAAACAGGGATCAATTTTGGGTCGTAATTAGCCTCACGTATCAAGTCTGTACTACCACACGGAAATGATTTTTAAGATCTCATATGTGAGTATAAGTAGGACACAAATTTGAACAAAATAAAACATCCATATATGCCTTCGACATTCTGATGAACCATCCATATAGCGGTATCCAACTTCTTCAATCTATATAATATATATTTGTATGTTTATCATCATCCCATAGAATTTATACGTATGTATACGGATAGAAAACTTCTTGGGAGGAAAGAATGAGAATTGCATGTTTGAGATGAATGGATTTGGGTTTGACTTGTTATATAAATTCTGAGGGATGATGATAAACATTATCCAAAACATCGTTAAAAGTTAAATACAACTATGCATTTTTTTAATTTTGAAAAGTAAGTTTGTATTATTGCTATACTGTACAGTATACATACATGGGTAAGAAAAGGATTCCTTCCTTACCCAATATTACAAAAATCAGCAGCTCCCAGAAACATGGCTGTAAATCCCATCTGATACCTCCCACATAACTATACTTACACAAACACCTCGAGGTTAGCACAACCTCCCAAAAAGACAAAAATCACCAGAAAAATAACAAAATAAAACAAAACATGAACATGAATATCACCTAGCATAACAAAAATAAATCTCATAACTTTAAAATTACCTAAATTATTACGGTATTTCAAATCCATTACTAGAGAGACATCTAGCAAATCCATAGATTTAATATAATCAAAGAAAGTCATGTTTTCATTAGTTCAATCACTAAGTTTTATATTAATTTAAAGTCGAAATCTTCTTTTTTCAAATTACAACCTAATAGACGTAAAACGCCTATCACATATTAATAGTGGATGTAAAAGGCCTAAACATAAAAGAGCACGAGCCATCAACTTAATGAATAGCTCACATTAATTAATATTTCTGTTTCTTTTGACTAAATTAACAGTCCATTGCCAATGAGGCCTGCTTTAGTGGCATGAAGGTGGTCTTAAAAACTTGAGGTCCGAGGTTCAAGTCAGCATGTGAGGTTTTGAATTGGTTTTATGTTGAATTTGTCCAATTATATGTTGGCTGGTTGATGTGACTGAATTGTGATTATAACTTCAACTTCATTATAAACAATTCTTTGGTCTCTATTTAGTAATTCTAAGATTTCCCATTAAAAGTCGCATGTGATAAAAATTGTAATATACTAATGTTAAAAGCAAAAGCAAGATGCATGCATGAGGCAAAGTACTGACTTGGTCGCTTTAGTCATTGTGGGGGCTGACTGCTGATACAATGAAAGAGTAACTGCTTACCTTTGGATTACAACATTTTGCAGTCATCTTCGAAAACTGACCCATCCTAGGGTTTATTCAGAATCAGTTGCGTACTCCAAAATTGTAATCATTTTCACCATTTTATACAGCATTAATTACATGCACTGCTTTCTAAATTCAACGTAGAGATATCTCCTGCTGAACTTTTGCACGACATGCTAATCTCTTGCACAGCTCATGCTTCGAAGTTTGTTTTACATCATAGAGATTTTAAAGAATAAAAAAAAGAATCAAGAAAAAGAAGAAACCTAATGTTCTTGGCTAGCTTTGAAATTTTGCATGCCCAAAGTCCATATTGTCGACCCTGTCAAACAACGTAATGAATATGAAGCTTGACTTTTCTTCCATTTTGTCTGTCTTCCGTACCGGTAATCACAATTCACAAAATTGCTTTAGCTTTATTAATTACCTTCTCAAGAATATCATGAGCCCTAGTCACCCACGTTGATCAATGACAGAGGTAGAACTAAAAGTCAGGGGGCAACTAATATAAATTATAAGAGGTTTTTTCTCTCTTTTTTTTTTGAATTAGAATTAAATTAAGAAAAAAATTTAGTATTATTTAATTATGTAATTTAAATAGTTATATTAAAATAAATAAATTAGCTTACATATCATTTCAATAAAAGCTATCAATACCATGTTACTATATTTAGTACTATTTAAATAACATGTGTAGGAAAATATAATTTTATAAAATGGGTGTTTGATGTAACCATTACTACATGTAAGGGCAGAGTTAGCCAATTTTTATAGGGGGAGGCCAAAGGCTAAGAAGAATAAAAGTTAAAAATTTTTAAAATTTATATATTGAATTTAATCATTAATAATCAAAAGATTTATAACAGATAATAATTTTATACAACATGTAAATCAAAAGAAACAAAAAAAAACTTATAATAGTGTTTTAGGAAAGTTTTATTCGAAGATGGCAATATCTTTTTTAATATAAACAACTAAATTATTTGTAAAAAACTTATCATCTATTTTGTTTTGAAGTCTTATCTTTTTCAATATAAATAATTAAAAAATTAATGTAGTCAATATCCAATATTCTTATTTTATTATATTTAAGTTTATAATACTAAATATTAAACTATAATGCATAAAATATAAATAGTTGAATACGATATATAGAATTAATAATTTCTTCTTGTACTCAAGAAAATTTCTTTTCAACTAAATATAAAACGTAAAACACATTAAAAATATGTACTCAAGATAATTTTTTCTTATATAATTAGGATTAATAAAAAATAATATATTGGTGAAATTTTAAACAATAACCAATAATGCAACACTAGAATTTATATTTGAGGATTACATATACAATAATTTTTTAATTTTTAAAAATTAAAATCATTAAAAATAAAATCCACGTAACTGAAATAAAAAACCATGACAAGTAGAAGATATAACTTATATAACAAAAAAATATATAGTTGATGATTCGTAGAAATTTAAAAAAAATTTATAGAAACTTAAAATATATGAGCAAATAGATTAGAATTAAATAAATAAATAAATATAAATAATAATAATATAAATAAAAACTTGACCTTTTTATAATTTCACAATACAAGGATAAAAAAATGGGTGAAGAAACTTAAAAAATTAAAAAAAATTAAAATTTTGAGTTAAATTAAATGAGACTTGTCAAACCATTTTATTATTTTTTAATTATATTAATTATTTAATAAAAAACTATTTTAAAAAATATTAAAATATATATTATATATAAAATTTTTCAAAATTTTTGGACCCCTCCCCCTTCCCCCCCCCCCCCCCCCCCTTCGGTTACAAAGGGACGCTCCGCCCCTGAGTACATGTTTTTCCTACCACAAAAAAAAGTTTGATTGCCTCTTTTCCAATCTAATAACTAATAAAACTATATATATATATATAACCCAAATACAACATGTAAAATAAAAATTGGAAAGCCAAATTAATTATGTGAAAAAGAGTACTGTTAGAAGTAAAAAGTTTATGAATAGGATGTATATAAAAGTACTTAAGGAATTTTGATAAATTGAATGAGTAAAAAATTTTTAAAAACCTTAAATTCTAGATAATAAAATTGAGAAAGTTATGACTCAAGTAAGGATTAAAAAATTAAAGAAAAACTCAATAGGTTGAACAACTGTTTTAAAAACATTAGGAGGTCAAATAAGGGATTATATCAAAATATCACAAAACCTAATCGGTCAAAGGGGAATTTTGTCACGACCCGGAACTCCCATCGAGCCCGTGACAATCGCCGCGACGTCTCGATAGGTATTCATGCCCCGAATACCAACCGAAATCTCGCAAGGCCTTTATATTAGTTTTCTTGCCTCCCCTGTGAGCAATCATTGCCAAATATCATGTCTTAAGGAATTTTAAGCTTTTTCCAACTCAAAACAGTAGAAAAATAATTTTTGCCTCACAGGGGCATTTTGGTAATTTTTTCTCAAAATTTTCGAATCTGACCAAAAATGTAGCAAATGAGTGAAAAATGCATATGTTATGATTAAAATTAAATGTAGATGTCTAAAACGTTCTTTTAGATTAAAATTATAACTATTTAAATATAATAAAAATATTCAAGAAAATATTCTTTTTTCTTATAAAATAATTTTTATAGAGTTATTGGTAAACAATTTTTGAGACGTAAAAGTAAAATAAATTCTTACATACAACAATAAAGTTAACCAGAGTATACAATTTCATTTACAACGACACGTGGGCCTTCGAATATTCAAAAGTAGAGAGGACAGTGAACCTACTGTTGGTAAGGTTGCAAAGCCAACTGTAGTCCTCAGCAAACTCAGTTATCTACTAACTAATCTAGGCCTGAAAGGGGTGGAAAGGAGAATGGTGAGTTTTCACAACTCAGTGAGTAAACAAATATCACTTAAAATATCTAAAAGCGAGTAAAAGGAGACAATGAAAACTGTCTATCTCCAAAAGAGTTTTATATCATGAAAATTCATTTAAATCAATTACAGTGAATTCATTTCACCCGAATAATTTCTAAGGCTTATGATTTCTTGAAAATCATGGCTCGTGCCACAGAAACTCATACTCGGGGATACCTTGGCTGAGACATCTAACTAAGTCCGCCAAGGTTGTTAAAAATCTCGTATACACGTAAAACATATTTTTACGTTTGAAAAAGACAATCGTTCCTTGGCGTTAGCTGAGTTCGTCTTTATGTGGTGGTTTGGTGTGAAGTGAACTCTGTCTACCTCAGGACATACCTTTTACGCCTCTACAACTGAGATAACAATATGAATGAGTTTACCGTGCCCCTCTAAATAAGCTAGTCCACGAAAACCCGACTATTGCAATAGTTCATATCCCACCAATTTAATAAACATTTCAATAGCATGACTTGGCAATTTCATTGCTAACCAATTTATCAGGACAAAGCAGACAGTTCACATTTTTCAATACAGTTATCAATTCAATCAATCATGCCATAATATCATGAGCCATTTGATTCAAATCATAATTTACAATACAGCGTGTGGTCTCCAATTACTCTAATTTCAAATTAATCATTTAATTTTCAATTCAATTTATAAAAATTTAATTTATTTTATAAATTCACATTTTTCTCATAAAACAAGTAATTCACTAATTAAAATCATTTTCCCACAAAATCACTAAATTAAGTAAAATTTACTCTAGATAATTAAGACGATAATAAGTTTACTCACTATTTTTGAAAACTGAATTCCAGTACTTTGACTATAAATCCTCGGGTACAAGTTCCTTGCCTTTGTCAGAGGATTCACCACCTAGACATATCGCACAGTCAAGAAATATACCACATTGGTGCTAAACCATAATAAACTAATTTAGACTACTAATGTATGATATGAAATGCAAATTGTCCGAATATTGTCTAAACACAGTGTTGGCCTACTTTGGTTTTTCACCCGATTAAATGGCCAACGCGTCCAATTTACTTCCAAATTGCTCTATTTCTTTTCTAATACTTCAAATCACCAAACATAAGCCAAATAATCTAAAATTTAGCATAACCACCTTCATATTTCTTCATGAGAAATTCGGCCATGGTGGGTGCACTAACACCATGATTTTTCCTACTTAATTTCTACACCATAATTCATCATTTCCTAACCCATTTACTTGAAATAAAAATTAAATTCATCCTCAACACACTATAAGGTAGGTTCGGCCAATGAAGGATGGTGGGGAAAATGAATTTTTTTTCTTGTTGTTTTGCTTCCAAACATGATAAACTAACTAATATCACTAACATATCTTAAAATCAGCTCAATTCTAACATCAAATTCATGAACCCATTATGAAAACATGTAATTCAACCATGGAAAATAAGGAGAAATGCTTGAAAAAGATAGATTTCAAGCTTAAATTGATAAATCTTACCTTTTGTCACTTAATCCTTGAAAAATCAATGAATTTTCTTGGTTTTTTTAGCTAGGGTTTTTGTTTTTCTTCTTTTCTTCCCTTTTCTTCCTTTTGCTTCCTTTGGCCGACCAACATAAGCGAGTGGGGAGGGTTCATGTGCTGAATTTTAAAGGAAAAGATAAAATAATCAAGCTTGCCACATGTCATTTTATTATTGGTCCATAATTAAAAACTTAACTATTAAGTATTCTTCCACCACCACATAAAATCTTTTAATTCTCCACCACATAAATTGTTTATGGATGAATTCTATGAGCATGACAAGTGTTGGTGGTGTAAAATTACCATTTTGCCCTCAGGGTGACAAAATGACTATTTTGCCCCTATGCCCCGAAAAATACCAAAAATTAAAATTTTTCACTTGTCAATTTCAAATCATACTCCAATTAGTCCAATTTGGTCTAAATCTCATTTAACATTTCAAATTTTTAACCTTGGGTGGCAAAATTACCGTTTTGTCCCTAGATCTCAAAAATTTCATATTGACTCCAAATCAGTCCTCGAACTCTGAATCACCATTTTAAGTCATTCCTGGAATTTGAAATTTTTAATTTCATCTTAAAATCCCTATTTTAACTATTTCGATGCTTAATTCAGCTTAGCTGTACCACTAGGTACACTACCGACTTTTATTTACTTTTCTGAGATATTCAAATATGCAGACATGATGTCAAATATATGTATGACATGGTAGGCATTATAAGGCTGGGTTTGACAAATTTTGGCAAAGTTACGAAGGTCTGACACCCCTAGCTATTCACATTTACATGATGTTCGATAAAAAGAAAAAAAAAACAGAAGAAAAATAATGTTTTTTTCTTTCTTTTTTTTTTTTGGTATATGCCTTTGAACTAATTGGATTGGTCAAAGAATATATATTGTCATTTAATACATATTTAATCATATAACTATATGTGATAAAGGTTTTCTTTCATATTAGTGCAATAGTAAGGAGTTATTAAGTATTAATTGGATGAAGTGCATGAAACATAAAGGCCTTGGAAGAGAATTGTAAAGTTGTTACAATTATGAGATCACTATGTATCAAAGCCATGTTTTTAAAATTGTTCCTAGTCATTGCATTATCAAAACAGAGCATTGACAATGCTAAAAAACCAGTACATGTTAAGTCTCCTGATATGGGAAGTAAGCAATCAATTTCATAGATTAAAATATATGGGATACTTGAGGATAACGTGTGGGTGCTTGTTAAAGAACAAGTTCACTAAACATGACCACTATGAGAACTCCATTTGGTAAGTGGCTATAGAATATGTTCTCATGTGATAGTCATGCAACTAATCCTTAGACTTAAGACACCAAGTCATCTTGTATGATGGATGACATACTTTGATTTCAACCCTATGAATCTGGAGATGACCATATGCCTAAACAATGTGTTTTTGGGTATGCCATGAAGCATACGAAGGTGAATGAGTGGTCAAGAGAGGATTCATTACCCTAAGTAATATAAAGGAATGTATCTCACTTGTTCTCAATTCTAAATTAATTTATATAAAGTCTTGGGCTAAGGCATGATGAATTTGAGGAAAGTTAGTTTTCTAAATTCATAAAGTTAGTCATGAATTATGAGAACTAATATGGAATGTCATAAGTAAACACCAAGCAATGCTTAATAACATATTCGGAATATTTGATGAAAAGACCGTATTGCAGTGAGAGGTTTATCACTAAAAGGCTTTGTCAAATTCTTTAATTGACTCTTCAAACATTTGAGTAGTCATGATGTGTTGCTAAATACTGCTCATGATTTATAAATAAAAATCAATTATTAAATTGATATTTGATTATGATTTATATTTATTGCCACTATGTTAAAACCCTAATGGGTCACACACATTAAGTGGCATGATTGAGATTAAATATAGATAATCAATCAAGTTGGACTTAATTGAAATAAACCAAACTAAAGTTGAAAAAATAATTAAGTTCACAAGGACTTAAGTGAGTAAAAATACAAATGTTGTTTCTAGGGTTACAAGTTAGTTTCATTATATAAATATGTTATGTTAGCCAATTAAAATGCCAAGCCTTTAGCTACATCTTAGCCATTTCATAAAAATGAGAAAAAGAAAAATAGTTTTCTCTCTCTGCTAGAAATAAGATTCAGTAAAAACTTTTTTTTTTGTTTTATAAACAAAACTTGCTAGCACAATTAAAATCCTACCTTTGAGAATGTCTTATTCAGTCACTATGTGGATTATTATTAGAGGCTAAACACTTGGATGGCTAAAAATTTGATAAATCCTAAAGATAAAGAAGCAAAGATTTTGACTATAGGATCTTAAACTGTCTTATTCTCTTTCTGAGTTACTTGCTTCATCAAAAGCATTTTTGGATTTAATTGGCTCTTGATTATAAAATCTAGTGCAAGGTATGTATTACTTCAACCTATGAGTGTTCGTAATTAATCTAAAAATTGCATGAAAAACACAAATATTGACCTTGAAGATTTCGACTATTTCTCTTATTAAACATACTTTTATTTTTCTACTATAGTATACTTTTATTTTTCATTATTTTCATGTTTGAGTATGACCAAATCCCAACACTTTTATTTCATTTGGCAGGAGGGAAATATAAGGGGAGAAGAAACATGGGAAACTTGTTGGCTCCATTAGTTTTTATGATAATAAAACATTCCCATGTCATTTGTGTCTAATATTTCTACCTAAGTGTGCAGGGGAAATGTCTACAAAGAAACAATAATTCAGTCTTCCTAATGAGCACTTAAAGATATGATTTGGATGAGGAACAAGGATGATTAATATAAAGGAAGTCCCTAGTTGAACAAGGAAGATCATTGGTTGGACAAAAGTCAAAGTGGAAAAATGGAAGGCTGAAGCTTAGTGAGAAACAGAACCAAATTAGTCAACCAAGAAATTAGGTTAGTTGTCTAAGTGCTCTCTGCCAAATCTACGACTGAGACAAAACCAACTTAGTCGACCAAGGGCAAAATTTTAGTCGACTAAGTGCTCTTTGTCTGCAACATACACCAGGCCACTACAAGATAGATTAACGGCTAGAACCTTCCCCAAACTGTTTCTAACAATCAAAAACGTTCCAACAGCCATCAGACAAGCCTCTCCAACTATAAAAGGATCTTCAAATGCCAAAGAACCAACTTTTGACAATTTTTGGCTTCATTTATATAGATTCTATCATATTCAAGCCAAGAGAGAGCAAAAAGCTTAGAAAATCTCTCGTATTTCACAGAACCTAAATGCCTATCTTCTGTTATTGTGTTTAGCTCTGAACCGTGTACCACTTAGATCAATTTATGATCATAGGTACTTTTTCTTCTAATCATCTTTGTGTTCTTAGAGTGAGGGATTCACTCTAAGTTGTTGTTTTCAAGTTAGGTTGCTTGAAAGTGTAAAGGTTCCAACTTAGCCTTGGAAAGTTAGGTGTTGGGTTTTGGTTGAGCCCTTGAAAAATCATTGTAAAGGTTGTGGTTGAGCCTTGGAAAACCACCTTGGGGTTTCAATTGAGCCCGTGAAAAACTAGTGTAAAGGTTATGGCTAAGCCTTGGAAAAGCCATTGTAAAAGCTTGGTGGAAGCTTGTGAATTCCACTGTTTTTAATGATTGGTTTGAAAATCCTTGATTAGATAATCAAGGTAATGAATGTAGGTCTTGGACCGAACCACTATAAATACTTTGTTTATTGTCTCTCTTGTTTTGCTTTCTTTATTTTGAGATCAATTCTCAATCCTATCAAAAGAGCCGAGATAGTGCTATTCACCCCCTTTTAGCACTTACATTTGGGACCAACAATTGGTATCAGAGCTTATACCCTATTCTTAAAGGTCTAACACCCATAGGGAAGATCCTATGGCTCTTCAAAAATTAGTTGTAGTTGAGGGACAATCAACAAATAGACCACTTCTGTTTGATGGCTCTAATTACCCTTATTGGAGCACTAGAATGTCTATATACATTAGAGCTATAGATTATGAAATATGAGATGTCATCACTGATGGTCCATTTATTCCCTCAACTGTAAAAGTAGTCAAAAATGAGTTGATGCCTAAGCCAAGGTCTGAATAGACTGAGGTTGAAACCAAGAAAGTCTAAACCAACTTCAAGGCAATCAACACCTTATATTGTGCCTTGAACCCTACAAAATTCAACAAAGTTTGAAGCTGTACTATAACTAAACAAGTGTGGGACAAACTTATGATCATTCATGAAGGGACTTCTCAAGTTAAGGAGTCCAAGATAGCCTTTTTAACTCATAACTATGAGATGTTCAAAATGGAGCCTAGTGAAGACATCACCAGCATGTTTGATACAAACATCACAAATAAACTCAGTCAATTAGGAAAGCCTATCCTTGAACATGAATTGGTAAAAAGACTTCTTAGAAGTCTACCTAAATCGTGGAAGCCTAAAGTGACTGCCATCAGAGAAGCAAAAGATTTAAATATCATCACACTTGATGAAATATGCGGGTCTTTCCTCACTCATGAGTTGGAACTAAAGGAAGAAGAAGAGGAAGATAAGAGAAAAGCAAAAAAGAAGAAGAAAAACATTGCACTTAAGGCCAGCATCCTTGAAGAAGAGCTAGAAGAGCTCTCATGCGATGATGATGATAAGATGGCACTAGTTGCAAGGAAATTTAAAAAGCTAATGGGCAGAAGAAACATGAGATTGGCAAGAAAAGGCTTTAGAAAAGATCCAGGATTTTCATGGAAAAGAAACAAAAATGATTCAAACAAAAAGGAGGACCTGATTTGCTATGAGTGCAAGAAACCAGGTCACTTCAAGTCTGAATGTCCATTGTTGAAAGAAAAAACTCCAAAGAAAATCAGAAAATCGAAAAAGGCAATGGTTGCTGCAGCCTAGTCTGATAGTGACTTAAGCACTGAAATTGATGAGAAAAGCTCAGAAGAAAGAACAAACATCTATCTAATGGCCAAAGATGATGAAACAGAGGTATTCTCATCACCTTATGATAATTCAATGAATGATTTACAAGATGAGTATGACAGCTTATGTGATGAAGTTGGAAGCTTGTTTATAAAGTACAAAACCTTGAAGAAAAAGGTTGGATTCCTCGAAAAAGATTTGGAAAAGATAAAACAAGATTTCAACTCTATTTTTGAGCAAAGAAATTTTTTGCAAATTGAGTTGGAACATTCAAAAACAAACTTTGAAATTATGAAGGCAGAACTGGAAAACAAATCTACTGCTTTGTAAAAAGTTCTTGATGAAAATGCAGCACTTAAGTGTTTGAAAAATGATTCTTTAAAGAAAAATTCTAATGTTAAAAGGAATCATCACAATGCATCATCTAGATCCTACTGCTGTGGAAAATATGGCCATTTATCCTATGATTGTGCAAGAAATACAAACATGCAGAAAACCAGAAAAATCTAGGTGCCAAAAGGTTCCTTTATTTCTACTAACACTCAAAAACCCATCAAAGTATGGGTACTTATCAAGAAGAACTGAACAACTATTTTGTAGGTTGAGCTGCACCTAAAGGAAACATGTTCAAAGACTCAACACAAGAAGAAGCAGCTATGGTACATGGATAGTGGTTGCTTTCGACACATGACAGGGGATGAAATGCTATTTGCTCAGCTGGACAAGAAAAAGAGAGGCACTGTGTCCTTTGGAGATGATTCAAAAGGTAGAATTCAAGGGATATGAACGGTTGGTAAGAACTCTCATACTCAAATCAGTCATGTGTTGCTTGTTAAAGGCTTGAAGCATAATCTGTTAAGCATCAGTCAGCTATCTGATAAAGGATTTAAGGTTTGTTTTGATTCCAATAAATGTGAAGTAATAGATATAGGCACTAACAAAATCACCTTTATAGGAAAAAGGTTTAAAAACATGTATGTTATCTTCTTGAAAATCTAAAAAAGAATAATGAAATGTGCTTAATAGCAAATACTGAAAATGAAAGTTGGTTATGGCATAGAAGACTAAGACATGTAAGTTTAAACACCATGACAAAGCTGATTAAGAAAAACTTAGTTGTTGGACTACCTAGCATTAAGTTTGAAAATGATAAAATATGTGAAGTTTGTCAATTAGGAAAGCAAGTCAGAACTTCTTTCAAAACTAAGAATGTTGTGTCAACATCTAGACCTCTTGAAATGCTACCCATTAATCTCTTTGGTCCTATTAGCACCACAAGTCTAGGTGGAAAATCTTATGGCTTAGTTATAGTGGATGATTATTCTAGGTATACTTGGGTTTATTTTCTTGCTCACAAAAGTGATGCATTATCAGCTTTCATAAGCTACTGTAAGAAAGTTGAAAATGAAAAAAGGGACAACCATTGTTAGTATTAGGAATGACCATGGAAGAGAGTTCGAAAATGATGAGTTTGAGAAGTTTTGCAATGAAAAGGGCTAGAACATAATTTTTCTGCACCTAGAACACCCCAACAAAATAGAGTTGTGGAAAGGAATACTAGAACATTAAAAGAGATGGCTAGAACTATGCTTTGTGAGAACAATCTTCTTAAGTACTTTTTGGGCTGAAATTGTAAATACAGTAGATTACATTCTTAATAGGGTCTTAATTAGAGCAATTATCTCAAAGACCCCTTATGAGCTGTACAAAGGAAGAAAACCAAACATCTCTCACAACATGAAACCCTAAATTTAAAAACCATTATCAGAACAATCAATGACAAAATTGACCCTACTTAAGGAGCTTCTTGAGAAGAAGAAAGGGAAGAGACCAATAAAGGAGAAACCAGAAATAGAACAACCTCAAAAGAAGTAGAAAAAGGTATCGGGTGCAGAGAAACAGAAGATTGGGAAAGATTCCAGTAAGAAGAAACAAAAAGAGAAAAAGAAGAAGTTTGATAAACTGAGAAAAAAGAACAATAGAGAAATGAGCCAAAAAGGTACTTCATCTTCCATATCACTTAATTTTAGAAATAAGATTCATGAGGAAAGATTCAAAAAAATAGAAAATGCTCCTATAACTTGCGGGAAATTCATTGATTGGGATAGTTTCAATAAAACCCCATAACTTCTGACAAGTTTAACCGACTATTTCAATGAGATGAAAATCAAGGATTATAGTTCTTTTAAGGACAGAGCATATAGTGCTAGCTTAGTCAAGGAATTCTATGCCAGCATTGCATTAAGTGAGAGAGAACTTGATGACTTAGAGGATTTTTCAAAAGACAATTTAAATGTATTTTGGAATGGTAAAGAGCTTTTGGTTACTGCTTCTGATTTGAGTAGCTTATTGGAGATTGAAGGTGAGGAAGGTGAATTTGAAATGCCGAAAAAATATGACCCTTCATCTGTGTGGGAAATTGTAACAGGAAAGAAAGAAAAACTTTCATCGAAAATAATGCAGGACTAATTATCAGTCCATAATTCAGAATCTTGCATTACTTTGTGGTAACCAATCTGTATGGTAGGAGTGGTAGCTTAAGCTACATCAGCCTCCAAGATCTTTGGCTGATGGAGCATGCTTTCATTGGAGAAGTTCTGAACCTTGGAAGGTTCATGATTGAAAGAATGAAAGCAGCATGTAAACTGGAAAAGATTCATTTGCCATATGGCAATGTAATCACATCCCTTGTCAAGAAGAAGGGAATCTGAACTAAAAGATATGATATGGACATAGTGAAGAGTAGGGATTAGCCCATCTTCTTGGGAAGTCTGATCAAGATGGGATACAAGGTGTATGGGGACACTTTTAGTAAGACCTTTAAGATTACTTCAGTGCAAACTCAACCAGAGGTAGCGCACACTCTATTAGAAACAGTAACCCCTCCATTCTCCAATGAAGTCATGTTCAATCTACTTATGAGGATGGATGCCAAGCTCACTGATTAAGAAGCAAGGCTTGTAAAAATTGAGAAAAGAATGAATGAGATTAAGGCCAGCTTGAAAGAAAAATTTGAAATGCTATCTAGACTTGTTGAAGCTGACTCTTCCGCTACTCAAAGTATGGCACCAGAAGGACAAGGTGCTAAAGGATCAGCCTTGCAACCAGAAGGTTCAGCCTACCAAAGTGCAAGTCTTGGACATCAAGGCCTTGAACCAGGATTTGAGGAACCTCTCAAATCCACCTCAACAGGAAAGGAAACATCTAATTAAGGCATAGTTCACCACTTGGTCCTCTTGAACATCAGCCTTCATCACACCCAGAACAAAACGCATCCCCTCCTCATTCTGATGAAATGTCTGTCACGAGACTTTTCTACCAGAAGGTAAGAGAAGAGCAAGTAGAAAAAAAGGCAGCACTAGCTCAAGCTACACAAGTAATGACTTCAGAATATGAAGTTGTAGAAAAAGGAAAAGACAAAGGAAAAGAAAAAAATAAAAGAAACAACTCCTGTAACTAAGCCTCAGCCACCTACTATGAGACAGAAAAAGACAAACAAAAAATATGTACCTCCCAGAACAAAAAAGTCTTCTAGACTAGTAAAGAAAGCAAAATCACCTCCTGCAAGCTCTCATCAAGCCCTAATAGAAGTCTTTGATCAGATCACTCCTCAGAGATCTACACAAGCCACTCCCCAGTCCTCTCAGTAACCTCTTGAAGCATCCATTCAACCACCTCTACGACCACCCTCTCATATTCTTTTAAATCCTTGGTGGGAGCAGACAATGTCCCCTGAATCCACACCATCTCCCTCTAAAGATTAATGCCTCAACCCCTCCCTCTGATGATGACAAAAATGGGGAGTAGTAAACTTATAAGAAAAATAAAAAAATCTGAGGGTAGAGGTACCAAACTTCTATGACTAGCATAAGAAAAATAAAAAATCATGAAGGTAGAGGTACCAAGATTCTAAGATAGCTAGGAAGAAAATTTAACTTAGGGGTATTTCTGGAACAAATTTGTTATTACTGTTTTAATGGTTATTTGTGCCAAAATGGCATTCAAACATTGGATGTTAATTTTGGTTAACTTTGTGGATGTTTGGAACATGCATGATGATAGTTGTTTGTGGTATTTGAACTCTGAAAATGATGTTTAGGATATTGTGAAGTGTTGCTGGAAATTTTCTGTTGATATTATACAATGCTGCTGTTAATTTTTTTGTTGTGTTGATATTGAGTTAATGAGTTGACAAACAATTTTTGTCATGCTATTACAAACTGAACATGAATTTGAGCACATATGAATGATGCTCATAAAATATCTACTGAAAAATTTTGGTGTAATGGATGAAATTTGGAATCTACATGCTGTTAACAGAAATTTATAGAAATAGAAAACTGATAATAATCTGTCAACTTGTCATTTGCTCTTAAATTTGCATATATGAATATTTTCTATTTAAGGCAAGAATGTACAGTGTCACTATGAATATAACAGAGATAAAAACTTGCTGGAATGGATGAAATATATGCACAAACTTAGAGGGAGCATGCACTTAAGGGGAGCAATTATCATTCTCTGCAGAAACTAAAAAGGAATAAAAAAGACACCGTGCTATTAACCAAGGGATGTTTTGTCATCATCAAAAAAGGGGAGATTGTTGGCTCCATTAGTTTTTGATGATAATTAAACATTCCCATGTCATTTATGTCTAATATTTCTACCTAAGTGTGCAGGGGAAATGTTTACAAAGAAACAATAATTCAATTTTCCTAATGAGCACTTAAAGATGTGATTTGGATAAAGAACAAAGATGATTAATATAAAGGAAGTCCCCTAGTTGAACAAGGAAGATCATTGGTTAGACAAAAATCAAAGTGGAGAAGTGAAAGGTTGAAGCTTAATGAGAAACAGAATCGACTTAGTCAACCAAAAAATTGGGTTAGTCGATTAAGTGCTCTTTGCCAAATTGCGATTAAGACAGAACCAGCTTAGTTGACCAAGGGAAAAATTTTAGTTGACTAAGTGCTCTCTGTCTGCAACATACACCAGGCCACTACAAGACAAATTAACGACTAGAACCTTCCCCAAACTGTTTCTAATGGTCAAAAACGTTCCAACAGCCATCAGACAAGCCTCTCCAACTATAAAAGGATCTTCAAATACCAAGGAACCAACTTTTGACAACTTTTGGCTTCATTTACATAGATTCCATCATATTCAAGCCAAGAAAAAGCAGAAAGCTTAGAAACTCTCTTGTATTTCACTGAACCTAAACGCCTATCTTTTGTTATTGTGTTTAGCTTTGAATCGTGTACGACTTAGATCAATTTGTAATCATAGGTACTTTCTCTTCTACTCATCTTTGTGTTCTTAGAGTGAGGGATTCACTCTAAATTGTTATTTTCAAGCTAGGTTGCTTGAAAGTGTAAAGGTTCCAACTTAGCCTTGGAAAGTTGGGTGTTGGGTTTTGGTTGAGCCCTTGAAAAACCATTGTAAAGGTTGTGGTTGAGCCTTGGAAAACCACATTGGGGTTTTAGTTGAGTCCGGGAAAAACTAGTGTAAAGGTTGTGGTTGAGCTTTGGAAAACCACCTTGGGGTTTTAGTTGAGCCCGTGAAAAACTAGTGTAAAGGTTGTCTCTAAGCCTTAGAAAAGCTATTGTAAAAGCTTGATGGAAGCTTGTGAATTCCACTATTTTTAGTGATTAGTTTGAAAATCCTTGGTTGGATAATCAAGGTAGTGGCTGTAGGTCTTAGACCGAACCACTATAAATACTTTGTCTATTGTCTCTATTGTTTTGCTTTCTTTGTTTTGAGATAAAGTCTCAATCTTACCAAAAGAGCCGAGATAATGCTATTCACCCCCCTTTAGCACTCACATTTGGGACCAACAAAACTTACAAATTTTCTTTTCCTTCAAATCTAAACATTTTAAACTGAAAAAAAAAAACATTTTTCTTTCTATTTACAATTTTTCTTCTTTTCCTAATATCTTTCTTTAATTCTATTTTTCTTCTTTTATACTAAACTCAAAGAAGTAAAAGTAACTTTAATTCCTTTCTCTCATATTTATGTTTGATAATATACTTTTTTAAATGATTGTAAATAATAAATTTTTGATATTGGAAAATGCAGTTGAAAAAGGCTAAACTAAATAAAATGGCATAATTCAAAATGGTCAAAGTACCTAACAAGTCTCAATTCTATAGCATTTTCATCAATTTAGTCCTTCTATCCCAAACTAGTCAATTTAGTCCATATACTCTGATATATTCTACAATTGAGTCTTTTTGCCTAACTTTGTCTAAACTGATAATTAGTGGTGCTGACATAGCACTGACATGTGACACGTCAAACAATGTTTACTTGGTGATGACATGTCAAACCAAAACAAGAAATTTGGAAAATAATTTTAAAAAAAATTTACCACATCAGTTTCCTTGTGTCATGTCATAAGGACCAAATTACACAAAATTGCAAAGTACACGAACTAATTGAACAAAACTTTATAGTATAAGGATCAAATTGAACAAAGCACTATGTTTGACTTAGATTAAATTTTTACTTCATAATTAACAGGTATGGACATTCTATATTCTATTAGGTTTTTTGTACTTATAAAAATTTGATCATAAAATACCTCTTTACACATTTCTAACAAGGCAGCTTCCAATTCACACCAAATGTCCAAAATATGTTCTATACATTTTTACTTCATAATAGTTGTAATTCCCATGCTTCGAAGCAAGGATCTCCAACTTTGAGAAACCCTAACTTTTAATTAAGGTTAAAAAGGCAACTTAACTTGGTGAGCATGTAAATTTATATTTTCCAATGATATTTTTTGCACATTTACAACTTAGAAATGTATGTTTTGATGGTTAAATGAGTTTACTTGAAAAGTGGAAGTTAAAGAGGGTCAAAATGCTTTCATTTTAGACTTAAAACTGTATTTTAGACCAAAAGTATCAATACCTGTACATGAGATATTGATACTTGAAACCCAAAAATGCATTGTAATGAACAAGTGTCGATACTTGTCCATGAAGTATCGATACTTGTAAACCCATAACAAAACTATCAATACTTACTTTACAAATTTGAAAAATACTAAAGGTAAAATAGACTTTTCACCATTATTTTAAAACTATAAAACTCCATAATATTTCCCTAAATGGTAAAAGACTTTCTCTCTTTAGTCACAGCCTTTCTTTTCTCTCTTTTCTTTCTTTTCTCTTTGTTTTCTCTCTCAACCTTTTAAACCATTTGAAGCATTCTAAGGCTAGATTTGAGTTTAGATTTTCGTTTTAAGAACATCTTGAGGTAAAGTTTCGTTGCTTATAACATCTAAACTTTGGGTTTCAATTTTCAAAACTTTTAATTTATTAAAAATTCATTTATCTCTCTAAAACTGAGATTTTTAAGTGGTTTTGGTACTCACAAGCTCACTAAGGTAAAGTTGTTTTAAACCTTAACTAGTTGAAGTTTAAACTCATAGTTAAGTTAGATTTAAACACTAATTTTTGGATTAGTGGTTAAATGAAGAAGTTTGTGAAAGGATAAGTGGTTATTTGTTGAAGATATGGTTAAAGAAATAAGTATTAATGATGGAAATTACATTGTTAGATACTATTGGAAAAGCTAGTATTTTAGAGAGGTCAAGTTATCATAAAAATGTGCTAAGAGGAAGGGCACACTACAAATGGGTGGGTAGATATGACATTTTTAATTATTTTTGTTAACTTTATCCTTGTTTTGAAATGATAAAATTGAGTGAACTAAATATGCTTTGAAAATGAATGAAAGATATGTTTGAATATAAAAAAAATCCTCAATGATTTTTTGAAGTTGAGCTTAAAAAGAAAAATATTTTGAAATGTTAAGATTGATTGAACATGCTTTGAAAGTGAATGAAAATGCTTTCAAACTTAAAGAAATGTTTCTAAGTTTTCCCAAAGATTTGTTGTTTTCAAACTTAAAGTGTCAATCAAAAATCAAATTCTCAAAGGCAAAGATTTGATTCTTAAATGAGAAGAAAGCAAAATTTATTTCTTTATCACAAGAAGATTCAATTCTGAAGAAAAAAAAGTTAGTTTTTTGTATAAAGCATTAGTGAAGAATCAATTCTAAGAGAAGAAGAAGTCAATTCTTGAAGCTATTAGAATTGAGAAGAATCGACACCTCAAAGGGCACGAATCAATTCTAGGAGAACAGAATGCAGAAGCCAAAAATGTGAAAAATTAAAAATCGATTCTCCAAATAGTAGAAGTCAATTTTGAGTGAAAAATGAACCAAAGTGTACAAGTTTGAAGACAAATGATCGATTCTACGTGAAGAAGATATTAGTCCCCAAAGCACCAAAAGCAAAGATTAGAAACTTTGTGACCAAGAAATAGATTGTTTGAATGGATAAGATTAAAGCATCAAAACTGAAGATGAAATTCAAATTTTGGTGCTAGTCAACAGTGAAGAGCTTACACTTTGAGGAAAAAGAATTGATTCTCAAAAAATGCAAATGTGTCACTTTTGAACCAAGTTGTGCAAGAATCGACATCTCAAGTGTAGACACTAAAATTTTTTAGTAATATAGAGGTCTTTATTTTATTTTTTTAATCCATTTTAAATGTTTAGCAAGCCCAAAGATAAGTGGGCTTTTGGCACTACCAAGCATTGTACTAGTGTCCATATAGGGAGCATTTTAAGTTAGGGCCAACAAAATTAAGAACTATCTAGAAACTAAAAGAATAGAAATAAATAGATAAAATAAATACATTAAAACACAAAAGAAAAAAAAAAGAAAAACGCACCTTGCCAACTGCAAATGTACTGTGCTAGACACGAAAAAATCGCGTTTGGTAGAGAATGGAGGTCGAACTCCCAGGCTTGGGAACCGAGTATAAAAAGATTCCTGTAGCATCAACACACATGGTGGGAGAGCAACCAAAAATCAGAGAAAAACCCTACAGAGATAGCAACAACAATAAAAAAATCCCTAGTTTTTTCTAGCAACTAGAAACCTAGCCGTAATTTTCCATCAAAAAAAAACAAACAAATCAAAAAAATCAGGAAAATATCAAAAAGACATACACCATTGAAAAATGAGAGAAACAAAGTAGTTTTGGAGAGTTTTTGGTTTGGGTTTCTATGAGGAAATTTTTATTTTCTAGCTTATTGGTTGAAGTTTGAAGGGGATAAGCTTAGAAAGTTGTTTACTGTCGGTTTAAGGGAGAAAGTGGGGGTCGAGCAACATCGATTTAGGGGAGAAAGAGAAGGTCAAGGGGCATCGGTAGAAGGGAGAAAGGGAGAAAGATTTGGGCATTGGCAAAAAAAGGGGTTTTGAGCTTAATTGTGCGACACCAATAGGAAAAGAGGAAATTCTTGGGTTGTCGTCGATAGGAGAGGAAGTTATAGCAAAAGAAGGAATGAGGGAGAACTTGCAAGCCACCGTTAATAAAGGGTGGGAGTTGCCGATCCAGTAACCGAAAAATAGAGGAAAGTGGGAAAAGAGAGAAAAAAAGTTTAAATATCTAGAATACAATGGAGTGAAATGGCGTCGTTTTGATTCATTAAAGGCTTCCCCTTATCACATCAACTGGTGCTGTCCATCGATGTTGGGGAGATGCCACACAAGGCTCCAAATAGTATATTCCCAAAGTAAACCATGGGTCTGGTGGAGATTTGGGCCAACCTAGCCCAATCAAGTAAAATTACTTTACTCTTTTCCATGGATTTGTTGTGAAATTGGACTGTTTGGGAGCTAGCCCATCTTATTAAATAAACTCTAGTTATTTGGTGATATGAAGTAAATTTAAGTTGGTTTAATACAATATTTAAAAACTCTTTTATGATATCTCAGAGGATTAAAGCAAACAAAAAAATATGAAATAATAATTATAATAGTAAAAATAGTAAAAAATGTTTTAAATATTTTGTTAGTCATAAAAATTGGGATTTAGAAGAACATGCATATAAAATAAGTGAATAAATAGTAAGAAAACCAATAATAGGTTTAGTTTAGATTTTAAAAAATAATAATAATAATAAGTGAATAAAAAGAATAAGATAAAAAAGAAAAAAAGGAAATATTTATAGTATAAATATATTTAGATACTTGTAAGTATAATAAAAAAAAAGTACATGATACCAATATAAAAATTATAAAAAAGAATAAAATGATTATTTTGAGTAATCCAATGATAGAATTCCACCTAAACAAGGCAAAAAGTTACCTCTTTCTGGTGGATTTCTTAAGTACGAAGTTCGAGACGGATTTTCACCGAAGTGTAGAAATAAATCTGAACTCTATACTCCAATTCATTAACTCAAATAATCGTTGTTAAAAAAATATATTAGAAAAAAAATAAATTTACATAATATTACATTTAGACTTAAATAAATATAGTTAGTTAATTAGCTTAAACAAACATTACGAAATAAAAATTAACCATTAAAAATTAATTAATTGTTTACTTGATAAACTATATAATTAAGTAAAATATATTAATCCCTAATGTTAATTAAAGAATATAGATTTAAATAGAAGGCTCTAAAAAATGTATATAGTAAAAAATAATAATAATAAAAATAATAAATAATAACAAATATATAAACAAAGTAATAAATCACCTTAAACTATCAAAAATATTATTGCATGAATTACGAATCAATAAAATTAATAAATGCATTCATGTAGATGTCATCATTTTATCCTGTCATAGCATGTCACATTTATCTTGCTAATGGGGCGGAATTTCGATGATAGGATTTCCTCAAAGAGCTCGTAGAGACAAGTTCTTCCGAGGACATCTCTAGGCGAGGAAAACTTTGAGACTTGACCAAAGCGTTGGGATGATCTACGAATGATTTTTCAATAAAAGATTGTCAATCACATTATTTAAAATTGAACAAATCTTAACATCATTTTATGACTACATCATGTGCATCTATGAAACCAAATAAAAGACTTAATAAGCTAATTTAATAAAGAATTAATTGATGAATAAGGATTAAGGAAATATAGGAATAAATCAAGGTTAGGCTATAATAGGATAAATTATGATTAAACGGTGTCGTTCATGGAACGGGCGTCACAGGGGTGCTAACCCTTCCCTATGCATAATTGTACTCCCCAACCCATCTTTAAAAAAAATGTAAACCAGTTCTCGTTCTTTCAACAAACCTAAAAATTAATTTAGAACTTCATCAATTAGAATGATTCAATAGGTGGCCAATCGCACTTACCTAAAAAAGATTGGTGGCAACTCTTAGGTATTTATTTTTGTCCACGTCTAGCGGAAGGGTTTCCAGACCCGCACGTTACGACATCAAGAAAGAAGAATCAATTCTTCAAAAGTAGAAAGTTTCAGACTTTATGAAAAATTGACATCTTAAAAAAGAAGAATCAATTCTTCAGAGACAGAAAACTCAAGACTTTATGAAGAACCGTCAACTCATGATCAAATAATTCATTTTCCATGTACGACAAAAATGTGCAAGCTGGTTGGAATGTACAAAAACTAATTCAAATTTCACTCCAACGGGGTAAGAAATCACAAGGGCTATAAATATCTACCTTAAGGACATTAAAGGTGTGATTTTAAGCTATCTTGAACAATTTTAAAATGATTTTGAAGAGCCAAAAGAAGGGAAAACAAATAAGAGAGTAAAAAGCAAAAAAATCATATCTTTAAACAAGAGCAGAACCTAAAGATTACTTTTTTATTCTTCAGCTAATTCTTCTTTAGCTTAAACTTCATCTCATCATTCATTTCTTTGAGAAAGCTCTCATTTTTCTAAACTTAAACATCCTATTAGCCTTTATAGAGGTTGAGATAAAGATTCTTTTAAGAATCCATTGTTGTATTGGTTATACTTCCAAGAAAAAGGTAGAAGTATTTTGCCTAATCTTTTAAAGGGCTATATCTTGTGTAATGGTTGTGCTTGAACTTAAAAAGGTAGTGTTTTGGTTAAGGTTATGCTCGATCTTGCGAAAAGACATGTTATGAAGGTTACGCTTAATCTTGGTAAAAGGCATGTTGTAAAGATTACACCTGACCTTATTGAAAATGTAAGTTGATAGTGGATTCGAACTCCTTATGCTAGCAAGAGAGAGGACTTTGGCATTAGAAGACCGAACCTCTATAAAAATTCAATTGAGTACTCTTTACCTTTCTACAGTTTGCTTATTTGGTTCATACTATGTTTTTGCTATATTTCTGTTGCATTTTCAAAGTTCTTTTAAAAAAAAAGAGAATTTTTAATTCATAACCAATTCACCCATTCTTAGTTACTTTACTTTAAGCTTATCTTCCTAACAATTTTGATATAATTAAGCATTCTTTGTCTACGATTTTGCATTAAAACGTGGTTTCGATGAAACATGGATTATTTCAAAAAAATTTCAATGTTGTATGATAGATTTAAATGATTTTGAGAAAAGCCATGTATATGCTATGTAAATATGCCTATTATCTACTTGGTTTTGTGCTTGGGGAACAAGCAGTTTGAATGTTTTGATATCTCAAATGTCTAAATATTTGTTTTAGAATTGATATGATGTTTATGTTCAATAATTTGTGATGAAAATGACTTTTAGAAAAAACCCTAGCATTGGGTCACTCAGTCTTTGAAATAAGACTAGATTCATGAAAAAGGAGGAAACTTGTCTTAACATTTTGATTTTGATGGTGAACGATTTCACCCCTCTATTTTTGGTATGAATACTTGAATAAATTCTGAAATTGCAAAATATTTTTAATAGAGCTTATTAAGTTAAGGACCTGTAATTAGCAACAATAGACACTAGCTACTATGCACAATGGTTTGTATAATCTGAGGTTGATTGTTATATGTACCGAACCACTTAGGTGAGAAGACACTTTCTATTTATTAGAAAGTCAGTGACTACATGTACGAAACTATATTGGGGTGCTATGTGCTCTTTGATGTTTAGATAGTGGGGAAAAAACCTAATCTTCTATTTCGGTTAGTTCTTCTTAAGCTAGCGCTGCACAAATTGCTTATGGATTGAAACGTGTCGATTATGAATTGATTTTAAAATTGAACTTTCGAGCACAGATGATCTAATTATTGGTTTAAGGAAACTTTACTATGAATCTGTTATTTACTCTGTTTTTGGTAATTGAACTCTGAGGATTTGAAATGAAATAACTATAAACTTGCTTGGAACTTAAGGGATTGATTTTTGGCAAAAATAAAGCCTTCTTTAATGAACGTATCGATACCCTAGGAGATGTACTCCGTTGGTCCTTGTTTGTTTGCCAATGGATTATTGAACTCTGTTTATACTTTGCAATAAGTATGCTTTGATTTTATCATGAGATGGCTTATACTTTAATGTTTTGAAAAGTATTTCTATTTCTGAATATTGAGCATGAGATGGTGCATATGGCTTGTACTCTGCTTATGATGAAAAGTGTTTACATTTAAAAAAAAAAAACAAAATGGCAAAGAGGTGTTAAGAAAGCCTTAGTTTTGATCAATGAGGTAATTTGCTGAGAACCTTAATTTGCAGTCAATTATTTCTCTTCTCCTTCAAAAGTTTTCACTGTTACATATTTGGGATGTTCTGTTGGGCCTAATTCTATCATCATGGTGCACAATTATAGAATTTGTAAAATTAAAGTACCAATCTTATGGCACCAATAATTAAGACAATCTCGAATTTCAAGCCCTTTTCAATGACCTTGTCTCAAATGATTTCAACACCCTCTTCAAATCTCTTACATCAACATGCAATACTTTGCAATTGGTGTACCTGTTCGTTTCCAAGGTCGCTTGTTTCCCACTGTTTCTTTTTATTTTGTTCACTCATCTTACACACACATTGGCTTCTTAGCACACCAAAGGAATTGATGGATAAGAACTCTCTTATTTTTAATGAAAAGGAGATTTATTATAATAATTCTGCAAAAGTAGTAAGTAAGGCGTACTCAACTCAATTTGCCAAAGAAATGGAGTCCTTTCTAGCTGCTAGGGCTGAAGAGCTAGTTGATGGTGGACTCATGACTCTTGTTCTAGTATGTCTACCTGATGATATTCATCATTCACAATCTACTACTTCTAGAATTACTGATCTTTTGGAAGCTTTGCCTTATTGGACATGTCTAAAAAGTCATTTTATGATCAAATATTTATAAGTACAAAAAGCCTGATAGAATATAGAATGTTAATAGTTGCTTATTATGAAGTAAAAATATTTCGATAAACTAGAGTTTTTTTGCTCTAACACATCAACACATTAGAATCATCTAATACATCAATACTACTAACATTTAATCTAAACAGAATTAGATAAAAGAATTTAATTGTATAAAATGTTAAGTTATATGAACTAAATTGTCAAGTTTTGGGATAAAATGATTAAATTGACAAAAATACTATAATATAAGATTTGTGGGGTACTTTAATTAATTTAAATTATTGCCTCTCTTCCTTTCTCCCCTTTCTCTCGATTCTCCCTCACAATGCAAAATTTTGAGAAAGACAAGCAAAATCTCAAAACTGGATGCACAAATGGACAAAATAAGAAGGAAATACCCTTAAATTTTGAAAATTTCTTAATCTTTTTGAACACAAAAATCAATGTAGTTAGATTTCACTAGGCCTAATAGGACAAGCCTAGCAAGCTCACTAGTGAACTATGTGTGCTTGGCCCATGCACTAATTGACCTTTTATATATGAAATGAATTTTGTACCTATCAAATATTGAAATGATTTCATTTAAAATTTGGAAACTATATAAATTAGAAAAATGAATGAAATAGTATTTTGAAATCTTTTTGGGGATTTTGAGAATATAAACCTTGTCAACTATGTTTCAAACTTATTTTGAACTAGCTTTATCGAATCAAAATTCATATTTGAAAAATCATGAGGGCCATATCCCATTTTCTATTTCAAGTTATGATTTCATAATAAGGTAAGAAATTTAATGCTAATAATTAATTATTCATTAAATCATTTTATAACACTAGCATATAATCTTGTGAATGTTGCACTTTAAAGTATTTGAAAATGTCCCATTTTGGTGTAAGGGAGCCACTAGCTTATTGTGCTTAATTATGTTGTGATGTACTTGCAAGGACTTATGATGAGTCAAATTCTTTTGTGCATCGAGTCTAAGATATAGATGGAATTCAGGCGAGCACGTTGATTTCATGTTGTCATTTTGGAAATAGTCACAAGTCATATCAGGTCTTCTGATGTTTGTGTCGGGTCATTTTTTAGTTCAAGTTATTATTTTATCAAGTCACTCAAATTTTAAAAAATTTTAAATTGAGTTAAGTCGGATTCAAGTTGTTACACATATCTGGTCATTATGTGTTAGGTTATGTAAGTTTTGGGTCACTTTAAGATATAAGTCATTTTGAGTAAAGATTATTTGAATCTTGAGATATTTAAAGTTGACAATTTCCTTTTTAAGTTATAATATTTTTTACTTATATATATGGTTTCCCATGTAAATATCACTTTGGATAACATTATATGTTAAAATTATTTTTAAAATGTAAAATATTTCGGTGTTAAGATATGGTATTGATTGCATAATTTAGTTTTCATATATTTCTTAAAGAATAAAACCTTGAAATATTAATAATATTAGAAATAATATTAAATGTTATATTTTTAATAGCAGATCATTATATAAAAAGAATTTTGTTTTTCACCATAATAAAATATCATATTCAATTAATAAAGGCATAAATCATGAGTCTAATTAAATAGGCGTGTTTGGATCATTTTGAGTTCAAGTTGTTTGAGTTTTAACTCAACTTGGATCAATATAAGTTTATATAACTACAAATATCAGGTCATTTTGAGTTTCATGTTACTTTAAGTTGGTTTAAGTTGGATATTGAGTCACTTATGGATTCCAATTATCTTGATTCAAGTCAATTTAAGTTTGTATTAGATTAATTTACTATATTATTGCGTTATAGTCGAGTTCATTTATCGGTGGATTGAGTTGGGTTCCTCAAGTCAAGTTAGATTTTGCCACCTCTAGTCAAGTTACTGTATAAAAAAACCAATTCAATTTGTGAGGTGGAGAGAATCTCTTTAGGGCTTTGATTATCATTATTGATTGAAGATAGTAAATATTAAAAGGTTTAATTGCTTTTTTTTTTTGGTCAAGTTTGAGGGTATTAATTATTAGTTATCAAACCAAATAAATTATTGTTAAGAATATATATGTGAATATCCATTATGTCATGATCGAAGACTTTAGATCAAGCCAAACAACTAAGACAAGTCAAATAGTTTTAGCAGGCCAGACATAGTACTGTAATTTGATTTGAACTTTTAGATTTAATGATGTATATCTAGATTTGGACATACAGTAAATTGGATTAAAATTAAGATTTAATCCATCTAAATCAAATCTGTTATCATTATCTTTATCTTGTAAATTTTATTTAAATAATGGGATATTAGTTTATAAATATACCCTTTACTTCATTTGTAAATACAACTAAAATAAGATCTTCTTACTCTTTAAATATTTTCTCTCATAGTTGTTCTTTCAAGTTATATTTCACAACACGTTATCAACCATATTCTCTAATCTCTTAAGTTTTGGCTTCAAAAGGATTTTAACAATTAATCTTTGATTTTTTTTGTTTCAACAAATCAAGTAAGTGACTTGATATTTCTTTGGGATTTTCATTCCTTGAAAATCAACCTTAATGTTAATTTTTCTATCATGTAGTATTTATCATATTTTGTCTTTAATTTATTAAATCAGGTTAACGTGAAAATATATATAATTATACATGATATCTTTGTTATAGTTTTGGAATATAATTTACGTTATATATGATTTATTTGTTGAATTCCGATTATGATTTTGCTCAACATACGTAAATCTATCTTTGATACTATGAGATTTTGCATAAGATATTTTTTAATTGAACATATGAAATTAACTTTTGTATAATATTTGATTTTGTATGATATTTATTTTGTAACAAGTGGAAAATACTATACCTTGAATAATTTGAAAGTACATTATGTTTTGAATTACATGTCTTTTTGTGATTAAGTAAAACAACGAGCTATTGATGAAAAATCATGAACCTTATCCATTTCCTGAAGTAAAAGCGACATCATTTAATAATTATGGTTATTGATGTGAAAAAGATCATCTTAATTTTTGCAATTATAGTGGTTACACTAATCACTATTCTAATGATAAGAATACTTTTAACCCATTAGAAATGGATGAATACTTTTAACCTTAAAAAAAAAAGACAAAAGTGGATAGAATAAAAGGAATATAAAAGATGTTTATTATCAATATGGCATGGAAGGTTATTGATCACATATTTGTTACACGCTAAAACATCTTATTGAACTTTATCAAGTATCATTGAAAGCAAATAAGAAAAAAATTATCAAAACAAATTTTGTTCAACATGATTTTAACCGTGATGTTGATATAACACATTATGATGTTACTGATTTTCTTGTCCACTCTGAAAAAGGAATGCATCATTTAATTGATAATGGAAATACTCAAGAATGAAATTTTTTAACAGTTTGTTGGTATATTTGAGTATAACACTATTATGAAGATGTTTCTATATGTTCTCATTATTATTTAAATGATATGTTTTTATTATGTGTTTTAATTCTATATTTAATATTCTCTAATATTAACTTGCAAGTTTCTTACTATATATTTATTTGGTTAGATCAAAGATTAATGATCTAAATATATGTTTAGCAAACAATGCTACAATACACTTTATATTTAAAGCCAAGAAATATATTTTCCACTTAACAAGAAAAGAAGCCACTATCAATACAATATCTAATAATACAAGATTAATTGAAGTCTTCGAAAAAGTCAATATTTGACTACTCGAAAAACAAAGTTTATAATAGAAGATGCATTATTTTCTTCTAAGTCTCAAAAAGAAAATTGATTAAGTTTTAAATATATTTGTTTGAATAGATATCATATTAAGACAACAAATAAAAAAGATACTTAATACCTCTATATTAAATCTATTATTTTCAATAAGAAGTATGTGTTGGAAAATTACCCACTTTGTTTTTTGGATTATACTACATAAATATTAAAATGATTGAAACTCATTCTATAGTAAATTAGAAGTTTACTAATGATTTTAATGTTTGGCATGATTGGTTGGACTATCTCGAATCAATAATGATATGAAAAATTATTAAAAATTCATGTGGTTATCCATTGAAAAATCTTGTAATGATTTTTATTTAATGAATTCTCATATGTTGTTGGCTCTAAAGGCAAATAAATTGTAAAGCTATCACTAGCTAAAGTTGGGACTAAATCTCCAATATTTTTAAAACATATTCAAGGTTATATATGTGGATCTATACATCCACCATATGGACCATTTAGATATTTTATAGTTTTATTCGATAGATCGACTAGATAGTCACATATGTACTTATTATTAACCTACAATTTGATATTTGCAAGATCACTCGCTCAAATTATTCGTTTACAAGCACATTTTCTTGACATACAATCAAGACTATTCATTTTGACAATGCTAGTAAATTTACATCTCAAGTTTTTAATGAATATTGCATATTAGTTGGAATAATTTTTGAGCAGCTTGTTGCTCATGTTCACACATAAAACGGTCTAGTATAATCGTTTATTAAACACTTTCAACTGATTGTAAGACCAATACTTATGAAAATTAAACTTTCTATTTCTGCTTAAATGGGCATGCCATTTTGCATGTTGTAACACTTGTACGTATCAAGTCAAAAAGTTATAATAAATTCTCCCTTATACAATTGGTTTATAGTTAAGAACTAAATATCTTCCATCTAAGAATTTTTGGGTATATAGTATATGTCATAATTGCTCCACCACAACGCACAAAGATGGGTCCTTAAAGAAGGTTAAGAATATATGTTAGATACAAATATCTATTTATAATTAAAAATCTAAGACCATTAACAGGAGATTTATTCATGGCAAAGTTTGCCAATTGTTATTTTGACGAAACAATTTTTCCAACATTAAGGGGAGAAAATAAGTAGTTGAAAAAAAATTCTTATAATGCATTATTTTTATCTAGTTTTAATCCTCACACAAATCAATGTGAACTTAAAATTTAAAAGATAATTCATTTGTAAAATATAATAAATTAGTTGTCAGACGTATTTACTGACATAAAGAGTAACTAAATTTCATATACAAGCTACAAAATCTCCAAAATCTCCAATTAATTGATGTTCTTGTAAGACATGGCATGTTAGAAGCGTGGGAAATTAATTGGTTTCAAAAATAAAATCCTCAAAAAAGACAAAAAGTAAATACACAAGATGGTCTGAAAGAGGAAGCAAAAATTTAAAAAGAGACCTCTGACATAATTGATAAAATTTTAAAAGAAATTCAAGTAACTAAAATCATTGAAAGTGAAAAGATATCAATAAATTATGTTATGACAAAAAAAGATGCGACAGGAATGAAATAAAAGTCAACGATATTTTTCATATAATAGCATTCAATATTATGGAAAAAAATGTGGATCTTGAACATGCATCTAATGAAGAACATAGACATAGAAATGATTAGCATATGTGGAAAGACGCAATCAATATGGAATTGAATTCATTTAGAAAATGTGAAGTTTTTGAACATGCAGTCTGTACACTAAATAGTGTAAAATCAATGAGATATAAATAGGTATTCGTGCACAAACGAAATAAGAAAAATGAGATTATAAGACATGAAATACGACTTGTAGTACAAGGTTTTACCCAAAGACTTGGTATTTATTATGAAGAGACATATTCTCTCGTGGTGGATGCAATTATATTTTTCTTTATTTAATTAGTCTAGTAATAAATAAGAAGGTGGAAATGCGTCTAATGAATGTAGCTATTATCTATTTATATAGTACACTTGACATCGAAATCTATATGAAAATGCCTAATGGATTTAAGTTGCCTAAAGCACACAATTCTCAAAAAAATTATTTGATTAAATTAAATAAATATTTATATGGATTAAAGCAATTCAGACGCATGTGATATAATTACTGTCATGCCCCTGAACCACCCATTGGGCCCGTGACAACTGTCGCGATGTCCCGATAGGCACTCATTCCCCGAGTGCAAACCAAGACCCCGCAAGGCATCTTGTACCAGTTTTCCATCTACCCCGTGGTTAATAATTTCCAATACACATTTTTCAATGAATGAAATTCGTGTTTTGAACCAAAACAATTAAATTACACCATTAACCACGTAGAGGTATTTTCGTCATTTTTTCTCCAAAAATTTCAGAATCGGTAAAAATGTAGTATACATGTAGAATATGCATAATTTGCAGTCGAAAATAATTTTTGATGTCTAAAACCCTTATAAAATAAAGTTTTCAGATAATAAAATAAAATAATAATATTTAACCAAATATTACATTTTATTGTAGAACAATATTTTGAGAAATACCGAAAACCCATTTTCAGAACATAAAAGTATAATAAATTCATACGTACTGTAAAATAGACAAATAAAGTATGTATGCAAATTACAAAGACACGTGGGCCCGACTACGTTTAACTTTGTACCTTTGTATAGTAGAGTCACGGCTTCAATCGAGCCTCTATGTGCACTTCCAGTGCTTACCCATAACTTCAAGCCTGAAAGGGGAATAAGAGGGTGGTGAGTTTTACAACCCAGTGAGTTGGATAACTACCATTCACGACATCTAAAGTCGAGTAAATGGAGACAATATATAAAAATGCAATATCACCATATAGTTCATAACATCGAATTTGGTGAAATCATCCCAAATAATTTCATTAATTCAAACACAAGGCTTATGATTTAATTCGTAAAATTAGGCTTTGACCAAATTTTATACTCGTGAACACTTGATCAGAGTGTCCCAAGCCCGCAAGGCTATTACAATTTATATCATAATTGAAAAATACAGCCGTTCATTGGCGTAGGCCTAATTCACTCTCACGTGGGGTTAGACATGGAGTGAATTTTCTGGGTATCTCAGGAGTTATCCGACGCGCCTCTCCAACCGAGATTATATGATTCTTGAGTTTACCATGCTCCTCCTAAAGGCAGTCCACAGAAACCCGTCACTGCAGCGACTAATTAAACCCACCATATCATTAAAAATTTTACAGTATAACAAGGTAATTTTTATACTAGCTAGCCTACACAGCAAACAACAATTCATGCCAATTTTAACACAATAAACCAGCCAAGTATGCTCACCAAGATCATAAGCCATAATTTCAATTTTAATACATAAATGCAATTTTATGCCGGTCTCCACATACTCAGTGTTAAAAATCAATTTTTTCTCAATTAAAGAATCCTTTATAAAATTCAATTTATTTTTAAATCACAAAAGTAGATAAAACTACTGTAGATATTGAAAACGGTAAATTATCCACTCACCTCATCACAGGAGTGCACGATACTCCTGTTTTAATTTCCACTACACCTTAATCTTTCCCGCGTCCTGGGAACTCACCACCTATGTACTATTCACTACACAAAATCTCATTATTTGTGTCCAACATAATAATTTATTTCAGGCTCCTCATAATGCATGAAATGCAATGCAAACTGTCCGAATAACCGTCTAAACACGATATCCGGTCTAATTCGCTTACATGCAATTGAATTGTCTACAATCTCCAATTTAATTCTTAATTGATTTCTTTCAATTTCTATATTCTAATTACACTTAATTGACCTTAGTGACTGTGAATATGATGCCAATTTGCAGTCCGTAACACCCAATGCACCAGTTTACACTTTAGGCAAAAATTTCAGTTTTTGTACCAAAATTTCTCATAATTTTTTTAGGCTCAAAATTCATCAATTTACACTTAAATACCACAAATTAGCATCAAAATAAGCAGCCAATATTCCCCTGGAAAATTCAGCATAATGGGTTTAAATGGGGAAAAATTCTATTTTCTTGTTTATTTTTGCCATTTTTCATTTCTACACTTAACTAAACTTCCTAAACACCTTAATTCAAGCTCAAATTCAACCAAAAATTTGCTCAAATTTGCCCATGTAGATTCAGTCAGCATAGTGTTTATTGGGCAAGCTTGAATTTCATGCATGAAAAATGGAAAGAAAATAATGGGTAAGCTAGATCACTAAGAAAATTAAAAGTTTTTACCTTTTTCAAGTTTGATTACTTGAATCCTTGCACTTCCCCTTTAAAAATCAGCTTAGGGTTCTTGGTTCTTCTCCTTTCCTTTCTTCCTTTGATGGTTGGCCAATTTGGGGTTCTTTGGCTGATTTTTATGGCTTTATTCAACTTAAATAATTAAATATTCAATTTATACACATGTTTATTTACTTTTTCTTTATTTTATTATTATTTATTTTCTTTTTGAATTTCTTTTCTCCACCACAAAATTTCAGCACTTATCCTTTGATTTCATGAAACTACTAGACAATTCTCAAAGATTTTTATAGTGTACTTTTTACAAAATTACACTTTTACCCTCGAAAAATGTAAAATTACATTTTTACCCCAAAGATTGAAAAATTGTCACAAGGCATATTTTTCACTCCTTAAACCCATACCACACTCCAATTTATGAAATTTGATCTAAATTCTCTCAAAAAATTAAATTTGGCCCTCCAGTGGCTAAATTACCCTTTTGCCCCTATTTTTCAAATTATACCGGAATTGCATTTCTTTTCCACTTCTCAACCTCAAATTATATTTTAACTAGTCTAAATAATCAATCTAATTCAAATGGGGCCAAAATTTTTTTAAAAAATTCTCGTTTTGACCTTTAGTGACAAAATTACTATTTTACCCTTATGTCCTAAAAACACCGAGAATTACACTTTTTCACTGCTAAACTTCATTTTATGCTCCAATAATCATATTATATTTCACATAATTATTCTTGATCATTTAAAATCAAAATCTTTAGTAAAATCCCCATTTTGTCCTGAAATAGAAAAATGATCGTTTTATCCCTAATCGGTCAATTTTCCCGATTAACTCCAAATTGAACCTCGAACTCCGAATCACTGTTTTAAGTCAATCCATGGGTTTTAGTTTTCTCAAATTCATTCTCCATTCTCTGTTTAAACTGATCCAAGACTTATTTAACTTAATCATACCATTAGGGCAATATTGTCATTCAACTTGTTTCTCGGGACAATTCAATATACAAACATGCTATCCAATACATGTGAATAACCTGTTACAGATAATTTAGGGTTAGGTGTTACAATTACCTTAGTGAATATTTATTAAAAGAAGATTATAAAAACGATCTTATATGCCCATGTCCTTTTTAAGAAGATTTAGACTTGAAATTATCATAATTGTTGTTTATGTTTATAACTTAAATATTATTGTAACTCTTGAAGAGTTGTCAAAAATCATGGGTTATTTAAATAAAAAATTTGAGATGAAAGCATTAAAAAAACAAAGTTTTGTTTGGGTTTTCAGATTAAGCGCTTGAAAAATGAAATTTTTTTCCATCAATTAAATTATATAGAAAAAATGTTAAAACAATTCTATATGGCCAAAGCACATCCATTGAGCTCACTAATGGTTATAAGGTCACTAGATGTGAAAAATGACCCTTTTCGAGCTCGTGAGGATGATAAAGAACTTTTTGGTCCTGAAGTATCATATTTTAATGTAATCGAAGCACTAATGTATTGATCATGCTAGCAATACACGACTTGATATATCATTTATTGTAAATTTATTAGCAATATATAGTTCTTCACCAACTTGAATACATTAAAATGGAATTAAATATAGGCTTTCATATTTTCGAAGAACAATTGACATGGGCTTATACTACTCAAATATATTTAAATCAAATTTGATTGGCTATGCAGATGCAGGATATTTATCCGATACACACAAGGCTCGATTCCAAATAGGTTACTTGTTCACATTTAGAGGGACGACTATTTCATGGTGTTTTATAAGACAAACTATAATTGCTACTTCTTTTAACCATACAAAAATTTTAGCAATTTATTAGGTAAATTGTGAATGTATCTACTTAAGATTTTAACTCAATATATTCAAAAAACGTGTGCTTGTTAACTAAGAAAGAAATTCTAACAACATTATATGAAGATAATACTGTTTGCATAGCCTAATTAAAAGACAAATACATTAAAGATGATATAATAAAACATATTTAGGCAAAATTCATCTTCACTCATGATCTTCAAAAAAAAATTGATATTAGGGTTCAACAAATTCGTTCAAGTGACAATCTAGCATATTTATTCACTAAAGCCTTCCTACTGCCATATTTGAAAAGTTTGTATAAAAGATTGGAATGCGTCGTTTTAAAGATTTTAAATAATAAAGTCACTAATGAAGCAAAATACGTACTGCATTCTTTTCCTTCAACAAAGTTTTTCTCACTAGATTTTGTTTGTAAGGTTTTTAATAAGGTAATATTTTAAAAACATATTCTTGAAAATAATTATGTACTTTTTTTATTCAAAATTTTCCCTAGTAGGTTTTTCCCTAGTAAAGTTTTAACAAAGCATATTCTTGATACAAATAACATTTAAATGGAGAGTGTTATGAATATATACGTAAATGTTCATTATGTCACGATCCAAGAAATTAGAATAGGCCAAATAGCCAATACAAGCCAAATAGCCCAACAGGGTAGACATAATAGTATAATCTAATTTGAACTTTTAGATTTAATTATGTATATTTAGATTTGAACGTAAATTAGATTGGATTAAAATTAAGATTTAATCTATCTCTATCAAATCACTTATTATTATTTTTATTTTATAAATTTTATTTAAATAAAGGATTATTGGCTTATAAATAAATCCTTCGCTTCATTTTTAAATATACACTAAATAAAATCTTCTAACTCTCTAAATAATTTTTTTTTCATAATTGTTCTCCCAAATTATACTTCATAACAATTATAATATATTTTCATAAGAAAAATTTCTCATATTAAAATATATTCTCCACTCTTACCAACATAGGTAATTATTCCGAATCATGTAAATGGGCTTTTAAAAACTGAAATTGAACCGATCGGTTGGACTCTTCAATGTAGAATTGGTAGTTTGTTCTGTCGGAAACGATCGATCAAATCGTTTGTTAGTTTGATTGGTTAAGAACTGATCAACTTACCAGATGGACCAAGTTTAGTGGGATTTTCAACCAAATTTGATCATTTAAATTTATGTGTTTAGCTTTTAAACAGTTTTGCAGGTGGCAAAATTCAAGCCTCTATCTCTCTATTTTTTTATTTAAAGCATTAATCACTCAGCAAAATATCATTTTTTTTATGTATTATCAAACTAAAATTTCAAACCTTTAATATGGTCCTAAATTGAGTCAATTAGTTGCTTTGGCCAAATCGATTGAACCGACAGGAGTGCAATTTCTCATTGATCGTACCTCTGTTTATCTTTTTATTCTCATGGTTAATTTATTATAAACTTTTTAAAATATATTAACAATTAGTAATTATATTTTGAAATAAAAACAATAAAAGAAAATGGAAAAATAATATGGGTCAAGCCAGGTTCATCCCGACATGGCACATAAGGATCGTGGTCCATAGTCCGAGCAACGCCCAAGTCCTTATAGGAGGTCATGCTGGTCTAGCCCAACCCATATGACAACTCTAATGTGGATTAACTCTTCCTTCTGCCTTCGAGTACAACAGCTGTGAACTTCAATGAAATCAAGAGATGAGGAGATGAGGAGAAGTTGTTCCCTAACCATTCCTTGAAGTGTTAGAAAGCTTTGATAAAGTGGTTTACAAATCAATTCTACAAAGTAATTTAATCTAAGAAAACCGATATGTACACATTTGAATTACATAGAAATGCCATATGCCATTTGTAGGAAAAGCTAAAAAATTAAGCTACGGTTAGGGTACATTTCGCTCATGCCAAGCAAGTGGTTATATGACTTTTTCATGGATCAACAAAATATATGTGGAACTATCTAGTCATGCAATCAACTATTTCCTTTTCTCATACAACGACAAAAGCTTCTCGTTCAAAACCACTCCGTCCAAATTATACGTCCTTTCCACCTGCATTATCATCAAGGAACTAATAAATTAACTACAATTTTAAAGGAATTAAAGCTCATGTACTACTTCTACTAGCGTTTGGCCGCTGCTACACCAAGGCCCCTTGTTCTCCATTAATATCTTTCATAATTAATTTTTAATATATTTATGATTATTTTTAACATAAAAATAATAAAATGAATTTAATTTTATCAACACATGAAATATTACAAAAATATCAAAATTAAATTTAGATATGACATTCAATACATTACCCTCACGTTTTCATTGTTGGCTTTTTGTACTTCGTTGTGAACGCCGTAAAGTTTTTATTTTTCAAAATTATAAATTATTTGATCAAATATATAATTTTCAATTTATTATAAATTATAAACTTTTTTTAGTAAAAAAGTTTAGAACAAGGAAAGAAAAAATAATAAAAGTATAACAAATTTTAACATTTATCAAATAGTTTTGATTTGATATTTATTATGTCTTATTAGTATTATTTAACAAAAAATAAAAAAGAAAACTTTTATATTAGATTTTTTAAAAAAAATTCTCTTAACGCTTTTGATTAAATTTTATAAATTTTTATTCATCTTAAAATTTTAAAGAAATTTCCCACTTGCAATTTCTCCTTTCCTTTTGTTTCCTCCCTTTCCTTTCTATCCCTACACAAAGAAAAAAAAAGTGCCACATTGCACAAAATTGGCACCCCAATTGATGAGGTAGCCTTCAAGCAAGAGTTATCCTTGCTTGGAAACAACTTTAATAGTATGTCATTGAGTACTGCTAAATGCACTAGGGTTTACTGATTTAAGGTTCCAAATTTTTGGCGTTTCATCAAGGGATTTACTTTCATATATTAGTAAGCCATTTTTTAGGTAAATACTTTTTTTCTGCCTTTAGAAGAGCCTACAAATTAAGAAAACAAGCAAATGGACATATAAGATTTGAAAAGCACACCTGAAAATGTAAGTTGTAAAACACTCTTCCTCCAAAAGACTCAAAGCAAGAAGCCTCCGTCAGAAATAGACCATCCTCTTCTAAATTAAACAACACGTGAGACAATGGGGTCTCAAAGGCCCGAAATGTTGAAATCTGAACCACAACCTCTCTTTCGCTTACCCGACTTACTGAAATAGCGAACGGAGAGCTGCCTTTCCTTTTGTTTTCTTGATCACAACTAAACTCATCTTGCCTTGACAGAATTTCTTCTTTCTTTTGAATCAGTCTCTCCACATGCGCTTGTAGCTCTGGTATATATTTCAAAACTCGTGAAATTGTCGCTGGAATGCTTAACCTCTTCTGAAACGAAAATTAATAATCCAAAGGCCAAAGCATCAGAATTACAACCTTCCAGCAATACTTTTGTAGAGACAGTTTGATTGGCCAAGATGAAATTAAATTATTCGTACCGTTTGCTCAGAGAGTGGTAGCAGTGAACGAAGAGAGGTGTACAAGCTGTTTATCTTCTTCCGTCGATCACGCTCCCTGGCGTTGTGGTTAAGCTTCCTGAGGACGATGGGGTTGTTACCACTATCTCCCGAGAATGATGGAGACCGATCGAGTTGGATTGGAGGCAGAGTTGAGGTGAAATGAAGCAAGTCCTCAAAGCTCTCGGTGTAGCTGATCTGTTCGATGTGGTTGATGGGAGCATCCAACGGCCACTCACCCACTGGAAAGGGGGTTAACGCATACATGCTTGTCTATTTTTTGGTATTGAAAACTTTGATAATTAGGACCAATTTGGGGTTTGATGGTCGTGAATTGAGGAGATGTTTTTATATATATGAATCGAGGGCATATTCGATGCGTTCCTACTGTGATGAGTAATTAATTAATTCTTGACAAGTGACACCCTACCTTCCCTCCTATATATAGAACGCTACTTTATCAAAAGAAGACTACACAACGTATATATATACTCAATAGTTGGTTTCATTTTTCAAATGCAATAAACTTTCTAAAATAAGAAAAATTCTTGATTCTTACCCATTACAACATGGATTAACTTTTAATTAAGTTTATTTTTCTTCATCCACGTTTAAGAGAGGTGGAAACGTATGAGTTGCACACTGAGTGAATGCCGTACACGAGGCTGAGGTAGGCTTGTCACTTAGTTGCGCATGCATAAACTACGAGGTCGCGTGCCTAGAAGCCGCCCATAAGGAACCTTCCTCGAGTTCAGGATGGGGACGTTAATCAGTTTTTTTTTTATTGATTTTATCGTCTCCTTTAGAATAATTGGTTTGTTGTTGTTTTCTTTAATGTACATGAGATATTAGATTACACAATCAAACATGGTTACCTCATTCTCATATATTTTATTCCATTTATTTCAAGATTTAAACTTAAAAATTTTAAGATGAAGTTTTAAATTCTATAATTGAAGTATTTTCTCGAGACGACCTTTGCAACATTTTAATATTATGTTTTTATTTTAATAAAATATATTTCATAAAAAAGCACAAAAGAAGAGAAAATTAGACTTGTTCTTCAATCCAACTTGAAAGTTAACTAAAGTTTTGGGAATCATGTAAAAGAGAAGTTGTAAATATAATTTGATTTGTAGTTTTCTTTTTTAAAAAAAAAATTGTGACTCAAATCTCAAATAAATACATAAATTTTTTGACTAGCTACAGATTGCTTGATAATCAAGTTAATTTGGACAATTTTTAATGAGATTGACATGCTCAAATGAAAGATTGGGGACATCATCTTTGTACAGACACCTAGGGAGGTGGACTGGCTTGTGGATTCATTGGTCAATATTAGGGCTGAGATGGCTAACATGTTCTGTGCATGGTGGTGACTTTGCTGTTTTCATGTGTCAGTTGTAAAAGTGAATCTTAAACTTAAGATCATCAATTTTTTTTATGTAAGGTCGTTATACTTTCATATTACCTTAGGTAGTCCTAGCCAATAATGTACAATAAGTTATACATTGAGTATAGCATAAACCACACGAAGATAAATGAATGATCAATACAAGATATGTTATTGGAAGTGATTTAAAGGAGATATCTCACTACTTCTTGACATGTTTTAACTCAATGAAATCTTTAACCAAAGTAGACTGAAGATTCAAAAAATAAGTTTTTCAAATTTCATTAAGGAGTTAAGGACAAGTTTCAAGAATTAAAATGATAAAAACAATAAAGTGGACATTACATCGGGCTCTATGTCTTGGATGATAAAAGATTGAATTACACTAGAAGACTGATCATTGAAAGGTTAAGTTAAATATTTTTTTATCTTTTTTAGTATTTGGATAGTCATGGCACATTGCTATGTGTCAATTTTGGCTTATAAATATGAGCTAATTAATTAAGAAATTGATGATGAATGTAAATTGTTAAATTCATCTAATCTTTATTGGCTTAGAATTATAGTTCACATTTGTTACCAACTTATTAAGAACTTAATAGGTAACACACATATAAAGATTACAAGTAGGAATGTAAATTGGACATTAAGTTAGACTTAATTGAATAAAAGTATTGACTATAAAGACTTAATTGAAAGGGTTCAATTTTGTCAAGATAATTTTGCAAATCCTACAAGGGTTAAGATTAGTGTGTTCGCCTAGAAATAAGAGGTTTATGCTACAAACAAGTGGTGGTTGTGAATGGCTTGAGAAAGCCAAAACTTTGAGAGAACGAGAAAGAAATAGACAAAGCACCTTAGCCCTTGAAATCAGCAAACTAGTTATCCCTTTACCCTGTTTATTGTCTTGGCTTTCTTTCCTTGGAAAACAACGCCTCATTTTTCTCCTCTCCCTTTTTGGTTGCTTCTTGATTCAGTTAGGAAGTGAAGAGCAGTGGGTGCCTCATCCTAGCTAGCACTAGGCTTAACAGTGTAAGCAAACCCCAATCACCCGTAGTGTTGTTCTACTTGAAGTCTATATAGATCACCATTAGATGTTTGATACTTTCACACCTTAAGGTTTGCAACAACTTAAGCTATGTGGGAATAAGATCCCAATAGTTTACTTGTTGTGTTTCCAGGTTGACACCTAAAACACCAAGGTATAACGACCTTCTATTCATTAACTAGCATTAATCTATTATCAACAACCAAAGATGATTTTGCTTGATGGAAAAGCTTTAAATTTTCACTCCATTTACAAATTATTTTGCATAGCTTTTCCCCAACAATAATCCCTTTAGCCCAATCTTTGTATATTATTATTTTTAATTATTTCTCCTTTTATTTGACATTTTTTATATCTGTAAAAATATTATGAAATTAAACAGTCACAAAATAATAAAATAAAAAATTATTTTAGGTGAATAAATTGGGCAAAAAATAAATAAAAAGTGACGGTTATTCAAAATTCCTAAAAGTGAATTTCTAGGAAATGTTGTACGTGACAATTTTTTCTAAATTTTCCTAACTGAAAATGGAATGGTCTTTTGTCAAAAGTGTTGGGGGAATCCCAATAATCATTTTCACACGTAAGATTATTACTAAATAATTATAATAACATTTATGGATAAAATATGGTAAATGATATTGTGAATAACTCCCAAGTTACATCACGATGTAGATTGCTTGCATCATATATATTTCATTTCAACTATGCAAGTAAATAAAAATCTAACCGATGATGGAATTACAAGGAAGTTGTGAGTGAATTTTTTATGAAAATATCTAAGTGAAGAAAATTTCTAAAGTTCTTTCAAATTGGATAATTTAGAAAATTTCCAACATCAAGGGTTTTTTTAAAAAAAAAACTTTTATGAAAATTAAATAAAATAATGTTTAAAAAGATTAGGATAATAATAATAAAAATTAAAATACAAAAGATAGGCATAATAAAATAATAATTAAAAACATGATAAATGAATGAAAAAAAGAAACAAAAAAAAGGAAAAGGCATAAAAAAAAAGAGAAAAAACGGGAAATAACAAAAAGAAGCAAGAAGGAATAAAAGGTTAAATCTAAACCCCATTATAAAACAATAAATGAATTTATGACAGAGCCTCATCATGGAAATAAGTGATTATCTTGTATATTCTTGAAATGAGGAAATTTTCCTTAACTATCGTCAAAATTGTTGGGAAAACTTAACAAAAGCTTTTTATATTTAAATTAACAAAAATGAAGAAAAGAAAAACAATAAATGGTAATTAAGGGAAGTAAAAGTAAATAAGAAATTAATGATTATTGGTCAAGGCTAAAACAGAATAGCACATGATTTATTTGGTATGTTCTTTGAACAGGCATTGTTGGGATGCTAATATGTTTTCTGCATGTAATCGTCCCAAATCTAATTTTGTTTTATAGACCAGAATCTATCTTTATTAATGAACCTAAGTTAAGTTTAAAATTTCTATCTTTCTTTCAATTAATGCTTTCTGTGTTTTTATCTTTTAGAAAAGAAAAAATTTAGGATTTATATTAAAAATGGTAAATTTAACTAAGTGAGACAAAAAAGATTGGTGATAATTTCTTTTTATGTCAGGAAGTCGAGTTCTTAGACTTACACGTTACAACAACTTGGTGACTCCACAAGAGAATTTTAGGAGTCAAGGAAGTAATTAACCACGTTTTAGCTTAAGACTTGTCCTTAAATTTATTTTCATTCCTTTTTCTTATTGATATTTTGATTTTTTTTATTGCATTTCTCTTATTGTTCTTAATAAATATTTGGGATTTACGATAAGGATGATCAAGGTGAGTGGTCAAAATTATGTATGTTACTACACACATGTTTAACACATTCATTTTCTTGCTTGGACTCTATACTCGGGCTTTGTCCCTAGTTGGAGGTTGTAAAATACCTACGCTCTTGTCAAGTGGTAACCCGCATGCGAGCTAGCGAAACACTTCTCAAATTGAATCTTTTCCGCTTGTTGACAATGTTAGTATGCCAAACCAATTCGATTGGTTGTATAGAGATACTTATTGTATTAATATTTATTACTTATAAAATGATATTCTATTTCTTAAATCCTTACATATGTTGATTTAATGGAAATAAAATCCATGGAGAATCTTATTATATCAAAACATTATTCCTAAATAGTTCCTAGTCAAAAGTTTTATCAACAAATAGGAATATTGATAAGACGTTGAGATAGACACATGGTTATGAACGTCACTTATCAAGTGGTTAATCAATCTCAAATATTGAAGTATAAGGATACTTGGAGTACCATGTGGGTTGATAATTCTATTATATAGAGTTATTTTATCATATTTTGGGTACTAAATTAGCTAAATTCTTGAGATTTATGTTTAGAATTAGGTATTTTTAATTATTTTTCTTAATTAGCTTAAATCATGTTGAGTTATTTTAATTTAAGTTATTTCAGTTTACTTTTACATTAACTTGTTTTTAGTTTAGTTATTAATGATTTAGTCTACTACTTTTGAAGGTTTTGGAATGAAAAGACCTCAATCAGTGATGAAGCATGCAAGTATGGCTAGTGCATCTTGTACATATTGTAGTATTTTAAGCATAACTCTCATTCCAAAAGTCCAATTAATATGATTCTTAAGCCATTGGAAACTAAAGAGACTGAGGTACAATTTTTATGTTTACGACTTTGCTCAGTTGAGATCATATCAAGGAGAAAATCACATCACAAGAGGATAAACTGAAGCAAAATCTACACAAAGCAGCACAAAGGAGTCAAGGCTGCGCCCATGAGGAAGCTAGGGCCACGATGCCATGATTTGAAAGGCACCATACACTGACTAGAGAAGCCAATGCCGTAGTGCTGTGAAGTCCATACTAGGACCCTTGAGTAAGGCATTGTGGCTCTAGCCCGATAACTCAACATTCAATTTTTTTATTTTTATAAAATTAGGGTTTCAAGGGTTATTTAAAGAGGGCCTTTGAGAGAAACTTAAGAGGTCATTTAGAGAGGGTTGTCTAGAGGAAAAAGAGTCATCAAGCAAGCAAGAGAGCAAGAAAATCAAGGATGATTCAAGATTCAAGATCTGACAGAGTTTCTCTTTATTCTTTTGTTTTTCTTATACTTTCTTTGACTTGTATTGATGGTTAATTTTCTTTGGATGATGTTTTTAGTAATAATTATAAACTAATTTATTTCATCTAGGATTTCAATTGAACTTAACATGTAGTATGAATTATTTATCTCTCTTTTGCTTATGATCAATAGAATATAAGTTGTTTATTCCAATTCTATTTTTAAGGCTTTTAATTGCTTGATCACCAATTATATTATTCTAGAAACCTAAATACAACTTGATGAAAAGAGTTTGGAGTAGGCCGTGAATGGAATAGCATATGTTTAAATTCATTTACTTGATTGGGTGATTTAATTTCAACATAGGATAGACATATACCTATATGTCATATGTGGCCAAGTTTAGAGTATGAACTTAATTAATCTTTTTTTAATTGAATTTATAAATTAAGTAGTACAGATCTTTTTATAAGAATCTCGACAGAGACTTACAAAAAAATTAAGACTTTAGGTTAGCAACTTTATTCATTAAGAGTATATAGAGAGAGAGAGACGATTTAGATGAAGTGTTAAGGGATATTGTAATTCTAGATTTTATCTTTAATTAATTTTCAAAATTTTGATTTACTTATGTAAAACTAGTGTGCATTACTTTTAGTGTTTAGCAAATTTTTAGGTATAATTCCTTGTGGAATGCGATACTTACCTACCTCTATATTACTTGTGCGACATGTGCACCTGCAATAGTTTGTGTTTGAAAAGGATGTATAACCCTTGTGTACGTATGGACAGATCCTTTTGGAAATAAAATGCTATTTTCAATAAGTTATGATTGGGATTATGTTAAGATGTTCTCACCTTGAACTATAAAATCGGCTGTAAGTTTGGGGTGTGACAAAGATAAAGGAGAAGTCAAAGCAATTTTCTCAAAAAACCATTGGGAAGAGTGATGCAAACACAGCTAAGTTCATCACCATCCGAGACGCCTTCCTAGTTTACGCAGCATCGAAATGGAGGAGTTTGTGCCTTTTAGTGATGGAAAGTGATTCGTGTAACGCAGTTAAATGGGCAAACGAACCACACTTGCCAGCAGCGAAATTGAGGAGATGGGTGCTTCAAATAAAAGGTTTGACAAAAGAAGTCATTCAATAGGAAATCAATCGTACACTGAGAGAGGGGAACCAAATTGGTGTTAAACTTGTGAAAGAAGGAGGCCAAAGGTAGCAGGGACTGCTCAGAGTGTTTGAGAGATGTTTTATTTGCTGACATTGAAATCTGACAGTGATGCGGCCCTCGCAAGATACGGTCTGGGGTTTTTCCTTTTTTGTTGGGTAGGTTTCAATCAGGGTGCGCAATGTGGAGCAAAAGGTAAAGCTATGAGCATGCCAAGATGGAGACGGTGGGATGAGTTTTGGTTTTCATTACATTTTTGTTTTTGTGTGTGTACAGATTAGTGGCGGATTTAAGATGTGTATACGTGAAATATTTGTGTACAAATGAGATAGATGTGCTTGTGTTTTGGACGCGAATGCTATTGTTGTTTGGAAGGTTATACCCACTTTTTGCTCATAGGCATAAGCTTCAAAATCATGATGCTTGTGTTGGTTGTTTGATGCAAGAGGTAAATCTTCCATTCCCTCGGCTCCAATGCAATTTCAATCTTTCAAATAAAAAGAAATTTACTGCATCTGCCCATTTTGTTCGTCAATCTTTTTTTTTTTTTGTCGATGTTTCAGAGGTATTTCTTTTTTTATTTTTGGAACATCTAATACTTTTACATTTGACACATTCAAAATTTGTTAAAAGAAAGAAAATATTGTATAATATAAAATTGTATAAGTTACAGAGAAATCTAAATCATATTCATAGTATTAACTGTAACTTACTAACATTATTATTTAACTCTTAACTAGCTATTAAATATAAATATATAATAGTATTGTATAATAATTCTAATTAAATATTTTGTATAATTATCTTAACATATTTTATGTGATTTTTTTTCTTACTTTTTGAAATTAAAAATTATGAAACATCAATTTTATAAAAGTATTAAAATTTTAATTGAAAGTACACCAAATCATAAATTTTTTTCTTAAATTTCTTTGAAAACCTAATAGAAGCAAACAATACTGAAACAGGAAAGTATATCACACTGCTCTACGATGTTATTTCATGAACTTATCGCATCTTTGCACTCTTTGATTTTGAAGTTGGGAGTTTAAACATAACATATGCACTATACCTTGCTGCTTTGCACGTCATGGTGAATTTCGATGCGTTTTCTTTCTGTCTTTAGTGGCTTGGATGCAGTGAGTTTTAGCGTTCCTCAGATATTTCAGCTTAGAATGAGATACATAGATTTTTTCTTTATTAGAGGAAGGGGATTTTGAACCTTACTCTTGAGATAAGGGAATCATGTATTAATCAATGAATCAAATGCTCAAATTAATTTTTTTTTTTAATGAACCGTTGTTGTGGCATTATTATAAATTATAATATTTGTTATTATTTAGCTTTGGCAAGGGTGGTTAGTATTTTATCCTATGAGATGCGATACAAGACTTTGATTATTAGTTACTACTTTTCTCAATCAATCAGTGTTGATGATACCTACAAAATAGAAACTTCTGCTCTAAAAGCGATTGAAGTAATGATATTAACGAAAATGTCCAAAGTCTTCAACTGTTCAATCACGAATTAATTTATTATTTATTATCTAATATTATTCATCACTAATCATCAAATAATCACAAGATGAACAAAAAATAATTGTAATCCAAAATAATTTACGAAACATAACTGTAATGGAAGAATGTTTTCCAGGTTTGAAGGTAGTAACCATTCATTAATAGTTAAGGTATATATACAAAATGTTTATATTTTATGTACTATCCATATGGTATTTAGGGTAAATTCCACATACACTCCTTATAATATAATCTTTTTTCACATACCACCTGAAGTTATTTTTTTCATATAAAATCTTGTGTTTTAGTTCTATTTTCAAAAAGATAACAGTGTTAAAGTTTCAATTATTTTTTTGTAAACTGACAATATTAACTTTTGTTTTAACTATTTTATATTTTATTTGTTTAATTAAAAAAAATATTTCAACTTTTGGATTTCTTTTCTACTTTGCTCTCACTTTCTCACTATCTAAACAAAAGTGTTTTCTTCTTTGAATTCCAAACAAGTTCAAAAGATTCAACCCTTGTCTTTGTTTTCAAATTTTCCTCTCTCATTTTTTCTGTTGGTTTAATTCATTTTTATAAAATATAATTTCTTTGAATATTGAATTTAAATAAATAGAATAACCTTCTATTGTTACTTTAAATAAGAGAATTTTGATTAATCGGTTCATTTTAGAATTGTATTGATTTTATTTTTGTTTGGATCATTATTAGTATTGAGTTATTAGGGTTTGTATTCAAAATTTGTCGAAGAAGATCCAGATGCACATACTCTCTTGTATAAGGCCTTAATGGATCTTGCCAAAATAATTTGTTTTTTTTTTTTTAGTTGTTGAAAAAATAATCTTGCACATTTATCTAGGAACTTATAAATTTATGTAAGTGTTAGCAAAAAATATTCCTCCCAGGAAACCATTTCTTCTCTTTATACGATGCCATTCTTAGACCAACTGCCAAAGTAGAAGTCACATATATCAAGCACAAGAATTATAACCCTAGTCCGAAGCATGGTTGTTGCGCTTTTCAAAGAAACAAACAATTATCAATCTAATTGTACAAGCAGTTACCCTGTCCCTGGGTTTCATTGAACTTTTATCTAATTGTGTTGGTGGATATAGTGGTTGAGACATATGGACTGAAGGATCAGGACCGACACTACTTTTTGAATCCCTGTTGTAGAAAGCAGTTAATCTCTTGAACTGGAACTCATCCATGGGCTATTTTTGGATTCTTCACAAGGCATGATTACTTGTTCTTTGTCTTGTGTCACGAGCCAACCTTGTACTAGACTATAGGGTAGAGTTGTCTATGAGATTGAGTCTTTTGTACCTATAAGAGAAATGTCCCTCTTCAAACAATGTAATATCTCGTGATGACACCTCCACAAATTCTTGTTAAGTCTTTAAGGGGAAAGACCCTTTACGAAAAGAATGTCCTCATTTCAAGCATTGTAATGGCTATTGGTAAAATACTTGTAAAATCTCGTAAACTCTTTATAAGGGGTGAGCAATTGATGGATTGTTGGGCCACTTCATTGTTAAAGGTATGTTTGTAGTGATCATCTAAGGCTGCCTTTATGCCCCAACGATGGCCTGTCTTGATGCTTTTGTAATTAATTTCATATTAATGAAACATTTTTCCTTAATATGACTAAGTGGTTGCATATATGGCATTTCATACACCTTTGATTTTGATGTGGGTTCTCTTAGTCTGATTTGTTGCTATTATTATTGTTGGAATAGATATAATTGAGTATTGGCTGACTTGCATGGAAGCGCCCACTCAAGCATCGCACGGACTATCGCATACTTAGGAGAAAGAGCATAGTCCGTGATAGTTTATAGCAAAGCACGGGCAAGGCGTGCTGATCTGAAGTGTGAAATGGTGACCACGTGGGATGCACCAAAGGACCATCAGAGGATTGATGAGATAAAAGCCATGGTGGCCGCAATAAAAGCTTAGATGGTTATACGCGAACGAATAGATGAAATTGAGACAGTCTAGCGAGAACTGTTCGAAATGATTGATACCCTAAGTGATGAGACCAAGGATGCATTGAGCAGTCTCTAAGACGAGATTGGAGAATTGAAAGCTCAGGTAAATCTTTTGGTTATTATTGTAGGTAATGCCAACAAGAGTTCCAAAGATCAAGGGAAAAAGGCTAAAATGCCAAAACCCAAGCGGTACTAAAGGGTCTGAGATGCTAAGGAGTTGGAGAACTTTTTTTTTTATATGAAACAATATTTTTGAGTTGTGTGCACAGAGTCGAAGGAAGACAAAGTGGTGATGGCTTCAATGTATCTTGCTAGGGACACAAAGTTGTGGTGGCATTCCAAATTCATTAATGGTGAATGTTGTATCAGCACTTAGGCCGATTAAAAACAGGAATTAAAGAACTAGTTCTTCCCTAAGAATGTTGAGTAGATGGCATGATAAAAGCTGCAAGAGTTGTCTCAAACTGGATCAGTGTGGGAGTTTATAAAGAACTTCTCTACTTTAATGTTAGATATCAAGGATATGACTAAAAAAGGTAGACTGTTATATTTTTTTAAAAGTCTGAAACCATGGACGAGGACGGAGTTGGATCGACAGAGAGTACATGATGTGACTACAGCAATGATGATTATTGGACGTCTTACCGATTATAGTGAAAACTCCAACAAAAGAAAAGACCCTCCATCTAAGATCGGTAGCTTTAGCTCAAATAATGGGGCAAAATTCTCAAGAATAAGCAAACCCTTAAGTGGGGGATGTGATAGAAGACCACCTATTAGAAATTCACCCCAGTTGAGAATTAACAAGCCATGGAATTCTAAGCCATGGCCATCGATATCTTGTTTTCTGTGCAAAGAACCTCATTGAGTAGCTAATTGTCCTCATCAAGCAACTTTCAGTGTGATATATACTGCCAATGTTGAGACACCCCCACCTTACACCACAGTTGAAGAAGCTGAGAAAGAGCCAACACAAATAGGTTCTATTCGTTTCCTTAGCGCCTTGCAAACACAGTTAGAAGAGATAGAAAAAGAGCTTCAACGAGGTCTAATGTATGTAGAGGTGTTGTTGAATGAGAAATATACCAAAGCCATGCTCGACACGAGGCCTTCTAACACTTTCATCACCCTAGAAGAGGTGAAGAGGTATGGTCTTAAAGTTAAGAAGGATTTTGGATAGATGAAAGTAGTTAACTCACCAACCTTAGCTATAATGGGAAACACTAAAAACATAAAGATTAAGATTGAATCTTGGGAAAAGAAGATAAACTTAACTGTAGCCATTATAGATGATTTTGATTTTTTCTTAAGCTTGGATTTTATGATGAAAACATAAGCCATCCCTTTCCCTACAATAAGTTGTTTAATGTTTTCTAGAGAACGACCATGTGTGATATTGACTACCATCCTACCTAAGAGCGGGAAGAAGATTATTTCAACTATATAGTTTAAAAAAGGGATCAAGAAAGAAGAGCCCTATTATGTGGCCATGCCCATTTGCAAAGGTGAAAATAGCAAAAACCCAATACTTGAAGAGGTGAAACTGGTTTTGAAAGAATTTCAAGATATGATGTTAGAACAACTACCAAGAGTTCTACCGCCTCAACAAGCCATCGATCATGAGATATAATTAATTTCAAGAGTTAAGCTGCTTACAAAAGAGCCATACAAGATGGTTCCCCATGAGTTAGCTTAGCTAAGGAAACAATTAGACAAGCTGATTCAAGCTGGATTCATCTAACCATCAAAAAAACCTTTTGGCACCCTATTACTTTTTTAAAAGAAGCAAGATGAGAGTTTACGATTATGCGTGGATTACCGAGCTTTGAATAAAGTCAGAGTTAAAAATAAATATCCTATCCCTTTTATAGTAGATCTTTTTGACCAACTCAGTGGTGCAAAATACTTCTCCAAACTAGATTTGAGATCGGGTTACCATCAAGTGAGAGTGACCGAGGGAGATGAGCCGAAAACCACCTGTGTAATGCGATATGGTGCATTTAAATTTCTTGTTATGCCTTTTGGACTAACCAATGCTCCCACTACCTTTTGCACACTGATGAACTAGGTGTTTCATGATTATCTAGACAAGTTCATAGTGATCTACTTGGATGATATTGTGGTGTACAACTCAACCTTAGAGGAACATCAAAGGCACTTACAGCAGGTCTTCTAAAGGCTACACAACCACCAGTTATATGTAAAAAAAAAGATAAATGTGAATTCACACAAACTAGAATCCATTTTCTTGGTCACATAATTGAACAAGGGCATATCTGAATGGACATACAAAAGATCAAGGCTATCAAAGAATGGGCCAACCTTAAGAATACAATGAAACTTCATTCTTTCTTAGGGCTAGCCAACTATTATCGAAGATTTATGGAAGGATTTTTAAAAAGAACAATAACACTGACAGAATTACTAAAAAAGGACAGAAATGAAACTGGATGCAGTAATGCCAAGAAACTTTTGAAAGTTTTGAGGACACGATGATGACTGATTCTGTGTTATCACTTTTTGATATTAGAAATATTTTCGAGGTACAGATGGATGCATCAAACTTTGCCCTTAGAGGAGTGCTGCTACAAGAAGGACACCTAGTGCATTTGAAAGTTGAAAGTTGAATGAAGTTAAAAGAAGATACATGGTACAAGAGAAAGAACGACTTGTAGTGATTCATTGTCTACGAGCCTAGTGACACTATTTGCTAGGATCACCATTTGTGGTTAAGACTGAAAATGCAACTATGAGTCACTTCTTCACACAGTCAAAACTTACCGCTAAGCAGGCAAGATGGCAAGAATTCCAAGCCGAGTTTGATTTCTCTTTCAAGCATAAAGTTAGAAAATCGAACAGTGTAGTAGATGCCTTTAATAAAAAGGTCAAATTTGCAACTTTAAAGGTAATCGCGTTAATGACAGCCAACAGAATGACCACATACATCCATAATCTGATTGAGGAAAATTTACGTCTAGACCCCCAAGCAATGGCATTTAGAAAGTTGGTGGAAAGTGGACAGTCGAAACACTTTTGGGTGAAAAATGGATTCCTACTAATGAAGGGACCTCGCATATTTGTTCCAAGAGTAGGAGAGCTTGGGTAGAAATTAATGTGGGAATGTCACGACACTCTTGAGGTAGGACATCCGGCTAGGAACGGACAGTAGCACTATTGAAACAAGGTTACTATTGGCCTAAGATGTGATACGATGTGATGGATTATACGAAGACATGCCTCATTTGCCAACAGGATAAAGTAGACAAGCAAAAATCGACTGTACTGCTTGAACCTCTACCAATGCAAACCAAACCTTGGGAAAGTATTTCTTTAAACTTTATTGTAAGACTTCCTAAAATGAGAGATATGATAGTAATCTTGGTAGTGATGGATCGATTTTCCAAGAACGCAACGTTTATTCTGGTATAAAAGTTTGGTTATACAGAAGAAACGACTTGCACAGTTTTTAAACATGTGGTAAAATATTGAGGTGTTCTGAAAAGCATCATCAACAACAAATATAAGGTTTACTAGCTTTTTTTGGAAAAAACTGTTCAAGCTATTAGGGTCAGAACTCAACGTATCCTCCAATTATCACCCACAAACAAATGGTCAAATAGAATGCTTCAATGGGTTACTGAAAGGATATTTGTGACATTTTGTACAAGCGAATCAGAAGAATTAACCCAACCTACTAGATGTGGCTCAACTATGTTTTAACTCACAAAAGAGCTCAACCACTAATAAAACCCCTTTCGAGGTCGTCACTAGACAACAACCTAGACTCATCATCTTTCAGTGGAATCGTATATTGGGAAGAGCCCACGAGCATTTAACTTTGCTAAAAAGTAAAGGCAAAACACTGAAATCACTAAAGCTTATTTGGAACAGGCCTTCAGCCGAATGAAAGAGTGGGCAAGTAAAGGTCGAAGAAAGTAACAATCTAAGGTGGGAGACCTGGTGCTGTTAAAGTTAGTACTCGAACAACTTTGGTTCCTAAGGAAAAGAAATTAGAGATTAATACGAAAGTATAAAGGTCTAGTACTAGTAGTAGCCAAAGTGGGTAGAACTTTCTACAAGGTTGATCCACCCAAGTGGATGAAGGTACATCTCATGTTCCATGTTAGCAATCTGAAATAGTTCCATGCAGATCCAGCAGATGCAAGTATGAGTCAAGCCACATGAGCCACCATTAGCACAAAGCCACCATCACAGTGCTAAGTGGAAGAGATTTTAGCCAAAAAGATTACAACCATCAACCGACGACCGACACAGGAGTACTTGGTGAAATGGGAAAGTTTGGGGCCAGATGAGATCACCTAGGAAAAGGAAGCCAACCTCCACACCTTTCAACAAAAGATTGAAGAGTTTCAAGCCAACCAGTCAATGAGGACATTAATAGATTAAGTGAGGGAGGATGTCACGAGCTAACCTTGTACTAGACTATAGGGTAGAGTTGTCTATGAGATTGAGTTTTTTGTACTTGTAAGGGAAATGTCTTTCTTTCAAACAGTGTAATGTCTCGTGGTGACGCCGTCACAAATACTTGTTAAGTTTTGAAGGAAAAATACCCTTTAAGAAATGAATGTCCTTATTTCAAGCATTGCAATGGCTACTGGTAGAATATTTGTAAAATCTCGTAAACTCTTTATAAAGGGTGAGCAGTCGACGAATTGTTGGGCTACCTCATTGGTAAAGGTATGTTTGTAATGGTCCATCTAAGGCCGCACCTATAGCTCGACGATGGTGTGTTTCAGTCCCTTTGTAGTTAATTTCATATTAGTGAAATATTTTTCCTTATTATGACTAAGTGGTTGCATATATGACATTTCGTATGCCTTTTTGATTTTAATGCAGGTTCTCTTAGTCTGATTTGTTGCTATTATTATTGTTAGAACAAATATAACTGAGTATTGACTAACTTGCATGGAAGCGTCCATTCAAGTTCCGTACAGACTATCGCATACTTAGGTGAATGAGTGTAGTCTATGACATCTTGCCTCGGTAGACTCAGTCAAGTTCATGTAGATTGGTCTATTATTGCCACTCTCCTCTATTCTATCTGAAGCCAAGATAAGTGTTTCCAAAAACTGGTGCGGTATAAGTGCATATTGAATATGAAGCAAAGCTCTCATCAAATCAAAATTTAGAGCTTAAAGACCAGCAAAAAACTAGCCCAATATGAGGAAGCTTTGTGAAAATCCTGGTGGTGATATTGTTCTTTTTAAATTTCACAGAGCATGGTTCAATAGATTTTGTACTCTTTCCCCATGAGGGACCCTGAATAACTTTTTGATGGTGGAGTGATAATTCTATTTTATAGAATTATTTTATTCTAATTTTGTTATTAAATCTTAGCTAAGTCCTCGGTTTTTAATTATAATTTACTTAATTTTTAGTTGTTTTATATTTAGTTTATTTTTAAGTAAGTTATTTAATTTTATGTTATTTCCTTTAATTTGGTTAATATTTATTAGTTTTTATATTTTTGGTAGGACCTAAAGTAATTGGGCCTAATTTTGGAAAGTAAGGTGCTAAAAGATCTAGAAATCTGCTTGCATATGCTTCAGTATTTTAGTCATATCTGGAGCTACAGAGCTCCAATTGCTACGATTCTTAGACCATTGGAAAGCTAAGAGACAGAGCTACAACTTCATGAAGATCACTTTGCCCAGTTATGCCTCGAAGATAGAGAAAATTATGTTGGAAAGTAGATAGATGTCCTGTACCGGGAATGGAAATTTGTAAAGACTGTTAAGTGATTTTTTTTTGGGCCTCTCATTATGTTTTAAGCCCAATTAAACCCTAGGTCAACTTGGAGAAATTTAGGTTAAGTTTGTTAGTATATATAGGATATTTTAAGACCTGAAAAAAGAACTTTTGGAGATTCAAGAAGTTAGAAGCTGAGGCTGAAACCCGAAGATCAAAACAATAATCATTATTTTGTTCCTTGGCTTTTATTCTTCTTGTTATTTTCAATGGTTGAACTTTATACAATGTTATTTATTTTTGCAATTATGTCTAGCTAATTTTCTTTTTCTAGGATTGCAATTGAACTCACATGTAGTCTAAGTTTTTAATCTTTTTCTTACTTATTTTCAATGGGAATTGAATTGTTTATTTCAATTTGTTCTTAATGCTTTTAATTGTCTGATCACCAATTAAATTGATTTAGGAACCTAAACAAACTTGGGAGAGGGAGTTTAGAGTAGACTAAAATTGAGATAGCATATGATCATGTTAAATGATTTGCGTATAGGATAGGGATATACCTATAGGCCATATGTAGCCAGATTAGAGCCTGAACTTAATGAGTCTGTTTTAATTTCAAATCACATAGGGATATAGTGTTTTGGTTAAAATAGATATTTATATAAGACGAGTCAGGAGACCCTTATAAATAATTTAGGACTCTAGGTTAGCAATTCAACCCATTGAAATAAGTTAAGGAGGAGAGGTAAAATTTAGATGAAGTGTGAGGGATATTATAATCCTAGGCTTGTTTAATCTGATATTTTCTCCAGTTGTTATTATTTTAATTTTTCTTGTTATTTTAAATTCTAGTTTATTAGTTTTAATTAATTAATTAATTTGGATTATTTGGATAAAATTAAATTATTTTAATTTTAATAATTAGTAAAGTTTTAGATCAATTCTCCGTGGGAACGATACTCTACTTGCTAATATACTGTCTATTCGATACGTATACTTGCGTAGTGGATTTTTAATTGACAATTTTTTGGCACCGTTGCCAGGGAATCTGTTTCTAAAATTTTTATTAATACTAATACCAAGCAATTTAGTCTTACTTCAAATTTTATTTTTCTTGTTTTAATATTAGTTTTTGTTTGTTTACAGGTATCTTTGGTCATTGTATGCAAAGAAGAAACAACTTGAATCTTGTTCCTTTTGATCCTGAGATAGAAAGAACTTTCAGAAGGCGTCGAAGGGAGAATTTGCAAGTTGCAGCTTTAAATCAAACAATGGCTGAGGATAACAATAACAATGGCAATAATGCCATTAATCTGGTTCCTGAAGCAAATAGAGCACTGAGAGATTATGATGTTCCTCTATTGCAAGGTTTGCACCAAAGTATCAGGAGACCGTCCATTAATGCCAACAATTTTGAAATTAAACCAGCTTACATTCAGATGATTCAGTCTTCAGTCCAGTTTGGTGGGTTACCCAGTGATGATCCTAATTCTCATTTAGTGAATTTCTTGGAGATTTGCGATACCTTTAAATACAATGGAGTAACCGATGATGCTATCAGATTGAGACTGTTTCCGTTTTCTCTGAGAGATAAAGCAAAAAGTTGGCTTAATTCACTACCTAATGGGTCTATCACTACATGGGAAGACTTGGCACAAAAGTTTCTTACAAAATTTTTTCCACCTGCCAAGACTGCTAAGATGAGGAATGATATCACCTCCTTCACACAATTTTATGGTGAGTCCTTGTATGAAGCCTGGGAGAGGTTTAAGGAATTATTGAGAAGATGTCCACATCATGGTATTCCAGATTGGTTGCAAGTTCAGACATTCTACAATGGGCTAGTTGGGTCAATTAAAACTACAATTGATGCTGTTGCTGGTGGGGCATTAATGAGTAAGAATGCTGCGGATGCCTATAACTTGTTGGAAGAGATGGCTTCCAATAATTATCAATGGCCTTCAGAAAGGTCGGGATCGAGAAAAATGGTTGGAGCCTATGAAATTGATGCACTTGGCAATTTGACTGCTCAATTAGCTTCACGAGTGGCAGCACTGACCAAAAAGTTTGACACACTAGGAGTTCATGCAGTTCAAAATTCATCAATAGTTTGTGAGATGTGTCGAGATGGCCATCCATATGATCAATGTCCATATAATTCTGAATCAGTCCAGTTTGTGGGGAACTTCAATAGACAGCAGAATAATCCTTACTCCAATACTTATAATCCTGGTTGGAGAAACCACCCTAACTTTTCATGGAATAACAATGCAGGGCCTTCCAATCCAAAACCCATCATGCCTCCTGGTTTCCAGCAACAAGTTAGACCACCAGTTCTTGAAAAGAAGTCCCACCTGGAAGAACTTCTCTTGCAATATATGTCCAAGAATGATGCTTTAATTCAAAGTCAAGGAGCTTCCTTGAGAAATCTTGAGACCCAAGTTGGACAGCTTGCAAATTCCATCAACAACAGACCCCAAGGTTTCTTACCCAGTGACACACAAATCAATCCTAAAGGTAAGGAACAATGCCAAGCAATCACTTTAAGGAATGGAAAAGAGATTGAAAGAGTGAGTGAAAAGGCAATTGAATTTGAGCATGAACTTGTTGATAAGGAAGAATTGTGTGAAAAAGAGAATGTAAGTGAGCAGAGAGAATATGTCAAGGCTAAAGATCAAATAGCTTCTAAAGTCATCCACCCTTCACCACCTTTTCCCCAAAGAATCCAAAAGTAAAAGCTTGAAAAGCAGTTTCAAAAGTTCATTAATGTCTTCAAGAAATTACACATAAATATTCCTTTTGCTGAAGTTTTGGAACAAATGCCTAGTTATGTCAAGTTCTTGAAGGACATCCTCTCCAAAAAGAGAAAGCTAGGTGAGTTTGAAACGGTTTCCCTTACAGAAGAGTGTAGTGCTATTCTCCAAAATAAACTGCCACCAAAACTCAAAGATCCAGTTAGTTTCACTATCCCTTGCACTATTGGTAATTTATTTTTTGCAAAAGCTTTGAGTGATTTGGGTGCAAGTATTAATTTAATGCCTTGGTCAATTTTTTAGAAACTTGGTTTGGGGGAATGCAAACCCACTTCTGTTACTTTGCAATTGGCTGATCGTTTTTATGTGTACCCAAGGGGAATCATTGAAGATGTTCTTGTCAAGGTAGATAAATTTATTTTTTCAGTTGATTTTATAATTCTTGACATGGAAGAAGATAGGCAAATTCCAATCATCCTTGGGAGGCCATTCTTGGCAACTGCTAGAGCTTTGATTGATGTTGAAAAAGGTGAGCTCACTTTGAGAGTTCAAGACCAACAGGTAAAATTTAATATTTTCAAAGCTCTAAAATTGCCTATAACATCTGAAGACTGTTTTGCTTTGAGTATGGTAAATAACTTTACTTATGATGTTTTCTTAGAAGAAAATCCCAATGATCCTCTTGAAGCATGTTTAGTTGCTAATTGTGACAAGGATGATGATGAGTTTGTTGAATATTCTAATTTGTTAAATGCTCACTCAAGATTTAAGATTAATCATCAATTTGAGTCTTTAGATTTTTCAGCTTCTTTGATGCCAGCTTCTAAGCCTTCCATTGAGGAACCACCTACCTTAGAACTTAAACCTTTGCCTAATCATCTGAGGTATGCTTTTCTTGGAAAATCTTCTACTCTTCCAGTTATTATTTCGACTGCTCTTACTAACATGCAGGAGGAGAAGTTATTGAGGACACTTCGAGAATTCAAGAAAGCAATTGGGTGGACCATAGCTGATATAAAGGGAATTAGCCCTTCTATTTGCATGCACAAAATTCTCCTTGAGGAAAATCACAAAGCCACAATTGAGCAGCAAAGAAGATTGAATTCTATCATGAAGGAAGTAGTTAAAAAGGAAATCATCAAGTGGTTGGATGCTAGAATAGTTTATCCTATCTCTGATAGCTCATGGGTAAGTCTAGTTCAATGTGTTCCTAAGAAATGAGGAATGACTGTGGTTGTCAATGAGAATAATGAGCTCATTCCAACAAGAACTGTGACTGGATGGAGAGTGTGCATGGACTACCGCAAGCTCAACAAAGCTACAAGGAAAGATCACTTCCCTCTTCCATTCATTGATCAAATGTTGAACCGCTTGGCTAGTAAGGAATATTATTGTTTTCTTGATGGTTATTCTGGTTACAACCAAATTGCTATTGCTCTTGAGGATCAAGAGAAGACTACATTTACATGTCCTTATGGCACCTTTGCTTTTAGAAGAATGCCATTTGGATTATGTAATGCACTTGCCACCTTTCAGAGATGTATGATGGCCATATTCACAGACATGGTGGAAAAATGCTTGGAGGTATTTATGGATGATTTTTCTATTTTTGGGAATAATTTTGATGATCGTCTTTTGAATCTTGCTAGGGTACTCAAGAGATGTGAAGAAACGAATTTGGTGCTCAATTGGGAGAAATGTCACTTCATGGTGCGAGAAGGTATTGTCCTTGGGCACAAGATCTCTAGTAGGGGCATTGAGGTAGATAAAGCAAAAATTGAAGCAATTGAAAAACTACCACCTCCAATAAATGTCAAAGGTATTAAAAGTTTTCTTGGTCATGCTGGTTTTTATAGAAGATTTATTAAAGACTTTTCAAAAATTTCTAAACCACTTTGCAATTTATTAGAGAAAGATGTGCCATTTAAGTTTGATAAAGAGTGTCTTGTTACTTTTGATGATTTGAAGAAAAGATTAATATTTGCACCTATTATAATTAGTCCCGATTGGACTCTCCCTTTTGAACTAATGTGTGATGCGAGTGATTATGCGGTGGGAGCTGTTTTAGGACAAATGAAGGATAGAGTCTTTCATTCCATCTATTATGCTAGCAAGACTTTGAATGATGCCCAGAAAAATTATACCACAACAGAAAATGAGCTCTTGGTTGTAGTTTTCGCTTTTGACAAATTTCGCTCCTATCTTGTGGGGACAAAGGTGATAGTGTACACTGACCATTCAGCTATCAAATATTTGATTGCTAAGAAGGATGCGAAACCAAGATTGATAAGGTGGATTCTCTTGCTTCAAGAATTTGATCTCGAGATTCTTGACAGAAAAGGAACAGAAAATCAAGTGGCTGACCACCTCTCACGATTAGAGATTGAAACTCAAGGTAAGGATTCCACCTTAATCAAGGAGCCTTTTCCTGATGAACAAATCCTTCAAGTTGGTAAGAAATCCCTTCCTTGGTATGCTGATTTTGTGAATTATTTGGTAAGCAATATTATTCCCCCTGAGTTAAATTTTCATCAGAAAAAGAAATTTTTGCATTATGTCAAATTTTATTTTTGGGATGAGCCTTACTTGTTTAAGCAGTGTAAAGACCAGATCTTCAGAAAATGTATTTCAAAAGAAGAGATTCAAAGTGTGCTTCACCACTGTCATTCTTTAGATTATGGAGGACACTTTGGAGAGACAAGGACTGCTGCTAAAGTCCTCCAATCAGGTTTGTATTGGCCTACATTATTTAAAGATGCTCACAATTTTGTTTTGCATTGTGACAGGTGCCAAAAAGTGGGTAATATCTCAAGGCGACATGAGATGCCTCTCAACAACATCATGGAGATTGAAATTTTTGATGTGTGGGGTATTGATTTCATGGGCCATTCATATCTTCATACAACAATAAATACATCTTGCTTGCTATTGATTATGTCTCCAAATGGGTTGAAGCGGCAGCCTTTTCGCATAATGATTCAAAGGTGGTGATCAACTTTATGAAGAAGAATATTTTCACTCGATTTGGCACTCCGACGGCAATTATTAGTGATAAGGGAAGTCACTTTTGCAACAAGTATTTTGATGCGCTTCTAGAAAAATATGGAGTCAAACACAAGGTTGCAACTGCATACCATCCTCAAACTAGTGGCCAGGTGGAAGTATCAAATAGAGAAATCAAGAAGATTTTGGAGAAAACCGTGTGTCCCACAAGAAAGGATTGGTCAAAAAGTTTGGATGATGCATTGTGGGCATATAGGACGGCTTATAAGACTCCGATTGGCATGTCTCCTTATAAGATGATCTTTGGCAAAGCTTGTCACTTACCGGTGGAACTTGAGCATAATGCTTTTTGGGTTGTGAAGAAGTTGAACTTTGATTAACAAGCAGCAGGTGAGAAAAGGTTATTGTAATTAAATGAACTTGATGAATTTCGCCTTCAAGCTTATGAAGTTGTTGGTGCAACACATGCCATGGTTGATCATTTTGGATGCGTACATTGTCAAAGAATTCTTTTTATTTTTATGTTGGCCTGTTGCATTGTGTCAAATATGATTATGAGAAGACTGCCTGAATGTTGTTTTGCATCTTAACGAGTGAGGTTGTCAATGCACTTTTGGAATTTAGGTTGTTAAATCGGACAGAAAGTAATTCACTTAGTGATTGTGGGACCTTTACATTTACATGATTATGCAACAGTACTTGCAATTATTATTATTATTCTCTTCCTCTGGACTTATTTTGAGAATTAAAACAAAAAATTTTTTTGTAGGAATGGCACCAAAAAGATCCAAAGCAAGTTCCAGTGGGTCTTTTGATAGATCGAAATTCGTCTCTGCTGAAGCCTCGGAGCGATATCACACGTCTTTGATCAACAAAGTGCCCATTCCTGAACGAGGAATCGATATTCCTCCCTTACCCTACCAGGCGATTCATGACATGCTTCTAGATAGACATTGGCACAAATTTAGTGCTCAACCTGAAGCTGCAGTTGTACCTGTGGTTCGAGAATTTTATGCAAATGCGGTTGAGCATGTTGATAATGTAGCATTTGTCCGTGGTAAACGAGTACCTTTTCACAGCCAGGCTATTAATGCATTTTTTGGGGCCCCAAACATCTAGAATGATGAATACGAGCAATATTTGGGCGATCATCAAGATTGTAATGAGATTATATCGACATTGTGTGTTAAGGGAGCTCAATGGAAGACATCACATGGGGAGCCAGTGTCATTTAAATGCAGTGCCATGAAAACAAAGTCCAAGGCTTGGTTGCATTTTGTAGCGGCACGGTTGCTCCCTTCCACTCATATCAGTGATGTCACGAGGGATCGTGCAGTGCTTATCTATGCCATTGTCACACATAAGTCTATTGATATTGGTAAGGTTATCTCGCATGCCATCTTACATACGGGCCGCACAAAATGAGATGGTATCGATTTTCCTTCCTTAATTACTGCCTTATGTGCGAAAGCTGGTGTGCCTTGGAGCAATAGAGAAGAATTGCAACAACCAAAGCTTCCAGTCACCATGAGCATTCTTCAGAGATTCGAGCAATCTGCACCGATCGCTGGTAGTTCTTCTCAGGCCGCCCCTTCGTCTTCACAAGCTGTTCCTCCAACCTCATAAGCCGTGCCCACACGCAGTATCGCTCAATGGATGGAGCGTATTGATCGTCAATTAGATCGCCACGAAAGGCAGAATCAAGCAATTGAACAGATGATGAGAGCTTATGGTGCCTACATTGGGATGGACATGACTTCATTTCCTTCGTTACCTACGGATTTTGACTCTGAAGATGATCTTGGAGGTGACGATGCAGAGGATTCATAGTCTTCCATTTTGGAGTTAGGGGAGTATTCTTGACCTTTTTCTTTATTTTCTTTTATCACATTGAGGACAATGTTTATTCTAAGTTGGGGGTAGTTTAGAATTTAGTTTATGTTTAGTTAGTTTTGGTTTAGAATTTGTCTTGCATGTTTATTTATATTTTGCATGTTTTGCATGTTTCATTTGTGTTTTCAAAAGAAAAAAAAAGAAAAAAAAATTGAGATAGTTACATCTTACTCATGGTTGTCCCAATCCTAGGATGATATGTTAATTATCTTTTGATTCTTAGCTTTTGGGAATCATATAGTTATGATTTAATTTTATGTGATATTCTTGTATTAATTTTATTTTAGAGTGTGACTTCCAATAATTTGAGCACTATACTCTTTTACTTAGAATTTTTATGTGATTCAGAGAAAATTTATGTTGATGAAAAAGTATAGTGAAGTCAAAAATTCTAGAATTTGTTTGATTCTCTCTCGAGGCGGAATCTTAGATAACACTTAGGATAGGAAGTGATTTAGGCCATCTTTGGACCGTTTGAGTCTTTTTGAGCCTACCTTGTTATATTTATCCTTAGTCACCCTTTTTGAGCTTAATTTACCTTTTCTTTGTAATTACATAATTATGTTAGCCATGGCATGTCTATTTAAATCCAATAATTTAAACCTTTCACCTCTTAAGTATTTTAATCTTTCTAAGGAATGATTTGAGCTTAAAGAATAAATTGAGGAAGAAGGTTTGAAAAAAAAAATGAAGGTTGTTGGAAAAATTACCCCTTGTTATAATTGTCAAAAATAAGTTTGGGGGTTAAAAAAAAAAAAAGAAAGAAAAGAAAGCAATGTGTGTTACAAAGGAAAGTTTATTTCAAGTTTGAGGGTGCTAAAAAAAAATTTTTTTGAGCTCTTTATGTGTCCTAGATTGATTAAGTGCTTAGGGTGAATTTGAGCCTAAATATATCATTTATCATACCTTGACCCTAGCCTTACATTACAAGCTTGATAAAGACCTATTGATTCTTGAATAAGTGTTAATCTACATTAGTGAAGAGAGAGATGAAAAGCAAACTTATGGGATCCAAGTACTAATCTATGCTTAGATTTGGCATAAACTAATTTGAATTGCATGATATTCTTTGTAAAAGAGCATTCACACACACACGGAAGTCCATTCGAAAAATAAAGTTTCGCTTGAGTTGATGCATGAATTTAAGGATTAGTTATATGCTACCTTAAGCTAGAATTTGAGTTAATTTCTAAGGAAAAATTGAGAAATCATGATTTGGTATTTCTATCTCTCGTTCAAGGATTTTCATGTTTGCATTTTCTTTTTGTGATTCTTTTCTTTTGCTCGAGGACTAGCAAAATCTTAAGTTTGGGAGTGTGATAATTCTATTTTATAGAATTATTTTATTCTAATTTTGTTATTAAATCTTAGCTAAGTCCTCAGTTTTTAATTATAATTTACTTAATTTTTAGTTGTTTTTATATTTAGTTTATTTTTAAGTAAGTTATTTAATTTTATGTTATTTCTTTTAATTTGGTTAATATTTATTAGTTTTTATATTTTTGGTAGGACCTAAAGTAATTAGGCCTAATTTTGGAAAGTAAGGTGCTAAAAGATCCAGAAATCTGCTTGCATATGCTTCAGTTTTTTAGTTATATCTCAAGCTACAGAGCTCCAATTGCTGCGATTCTTAGATCATTGGAAAGCTAAGAGACAGAGCTACAACTTTCATTTACCCAATTTTACCTCGAAGATAGAGAAAATTATGTCAAAAAGCAGCTGGACGTCCTGTACCGAGAATGGAAATTTGTAAAGACTGTTAAGTGATTTTTTTGGGCCTCTCATTATGTTTTAAGCCCAATTAAACCCTAGGTCAACTTGGAGAAATTTAGGTTAAGTTTGTTAGTATATATAGGATATTTTAAGACCTAAAAAAAGAACTTTTGGAGATTCAAGAAGTTAGAAGCTGAGGCTGAAACCCGAAGATCAAAACAATAATCATTATTTTGTTCCTTGGCTTTTATTCTTCTTGTTATTTTCAATGGTTGAACTTTATACAATGTTATTTATTTTTGCAATTATGTCTAGCTAATTTTCTTTTTCTAGGATTGCAATTGAACTCACATGTAGTCTAAGTTTTTAATCTTTTTCTTACTTATTTTCAATGGGAATTGAATTGTTTATTTCAATTTGTTCTTAATGCTTTTAATTGCCTGATCACCAATTAAATTGATTTAGGAACCTAAACAAACTTGGGAGAGAGAGTTTAGAGTAGACTAAAATTGAGATAGCATATGATCATGTTAAATGATTTGCGTATAAGATAGAGATATACCTATAGGCCATATGTAGCCAGATTAGAGCCTGAACTTAATGAGTTTGTTTTAATGTCAAATCACATAGGGATATAGTGTTTTGGTTAAAATAGATATTTTTATAGGACGAGTCGGGAGACCGTTATAAATAATTTAGAACTCTAGGTTAGCAATTCAACCCATTGAAATAAGTTAAGGAGGAGAGGTAAAATTTAGATGAAGTGCAAGGGATATTGTAATCCTAGGCTTGTTTAATCTGATATTTTCTCCAGTTGTTATTATTTTAATTTTTCTTGTTATTTTAAATTCTAATTTACTAGTGTTAATTAATTAATTAATTTGGATTATTTGGATAAAATTAAATTGTTTTAATTTTAGTAATTAGTAAAGTTTTAGATCAATTCTCCGCGGGAACGATACTCTACTTGCTAATATACTGTCTATTCGATACGTATACTTGCGTAGTGAATTTTTAACTGACATGAAGTGGCTTCTGAAGGGTCAACCTGTGATTATTCTATCAATCTAGTCTCGCATGGCCGGCCTGCCACCCAATGTTCTAGCCAACTCCATCCCCAACTATTCTCATCAAACTCTTGATTTTTGAGATATGGAAGTGAATTACTTGTTCGAAGCTTTGATCTCCATTGGTGAAATATTTTTTTAATTAAATAAATAAAAATATAAGAAGACTAAGACAAAGATGATTACTATCTGTTTATAAAAAACTAACTGAAATGTTAACATCGTTACTCTTTTGAGAATAGAGCTAAAACATAAGATTTAATATATAAAAAAAAAAAAACCTCATGGGGGTCATGTGCAAAAAAATTATACTACAAGTGCATTCGAGCATTTGGCTCATTAGTTGGTGCATGATCTTCATGCTTAAAATGCAGAGTTCGAATCCCCCTTTTACCAATTAAAAAAAAAATCATATCATAAGAGGTGTATGTGGAGTTTACCCTAATATTTATTTATTATTACTTAATAATATTGTGCCATTTCATAAATATGCAAAAAGATAAATTAAAAAATCTTTCCAAACAAATATTTTTTAAAATTATGAGTTTTTACTTTTAAGATTTTTTAATTTTTAAAATTTATTTATTAACGAGTTGATAACATTTGATTGATCGGTAGTGTGTAGAATCTATACACTAATGATGCTTCAAAGGCAAACTTATAAACAAAATACAGGATATGTGAGATCATCTCATCTTACTTGTCTATTTAGATATAAACATTACAATTTAAATTCAAACATCACAACAGAAAATCATCTCATGATTGTTCTAGATTTTCTGACTTATTTATCTCCTCTGGTTTGCTTGATTTTTTGTCATCTAATGTGGTTGATTACCTTATCTCTTCTACAATAACATCTCTATTTAACCCCGTGATCCACTCCTGCCTAAAAGAAGGCGATAACTTTTCTAACTTATAACAACATTTACTTTTTTGATCAAAGGGAATTTTAAGGGTGGATAACCCCTGGTCGGAACTAGAGACATTTATCAATATGCATTACTGATACATACAGAAATAAATAAAAAGTTCACGTGCGTGCTAATTTGAAAGACATGGTAGCTTATTATAAAAGAAAATACCTAAAATTTCAGACCAGAAGCACCAAATTTTTCTTCCATGACCTTCGATAACCTCTCAACCATCAATGGTGAGAGATAATTCACCCAGTCTCCCACCTCCCCTTTCCTAAACAAGTGTTTGTTTTCAAAGTTCTTAATAGCTTTTCCAGATTTATTCACCTCCAAATCTTTCAAATTATCAAAGCTACAGAGTTTTGCTATCTCCTCTATCACGCCTTCTTTTTCCTCTTCAACAGAAAAAGGGAGCCCCAAGAACTTTGCCAGCAGCATCAAGTGTGAGATGATATCCCTTTTCATGTCATCATACTTGAGAAACAACACATTCTTTGGCCTTTCTAAGCTCTGCTTCCAGTACCCCAACATATGCTCCCAAAAGGGGCCAAAACCAACCACTCCATTACAGTACATATCAAATGCTTCTTCTAGAGGAAGTGGGGGTAAAGAATCCAGCCTCACTTTGTTAATGTAGTGCCAGGAGGATATGAAAGTGTCAAAAGGGTTTCGGCAGAGGTAAACAATCCGGTGATCGGAATTATTCTTGATAGAGTTTTGCAAGGATGCAAACGGAACATGGGTCGCGAATAGCCTTGGATTGGGTAGATCGGAGAGGTCTGGGATTTGGTTGTTTGCATAAAGCTTGTATTCCAGGAAGGGAACTAAATCATGAGGATTGGATGTAAGCAAAGGATGGCAATTAGAAATTCCGAAACGTTGGCGATTCATGGTTGCAAAAACCAAGGCTTTTATCCAAGTGGTGCCCGATTTCGGAATTGTTGCAAGAATTACATCAGTAGCTCTAGCTTGGAAGTGCTTCTGGAATGAGATTATGGCTTGGATCTCCTTTGGTTGGCACCAGAAGCCTTGAAATTTGTAGAGATAAGGAGTTCGCCACCCTTTCTCTCTGGGGAGAGAAAGAACCAGCTCCTCGCACTCCTTGCCCATCTTTTCTTGTTGATCTTCTTCTGCAACATTTGTCGATTGGGTTTTCTTGAAATGAGGAATGCCCATGGAGCTAATTGTGTAGGCAGAGATTGGCATTCTTTCTTTCTACTTCTTGTTTTGAAGAGTGTAGTTTTGGGTTGTGAAACAACTGAGTAACGCTCACTTATATATACAATGATCAGTTGCATGCAAAGCTCTGTTAGGTATGTTGTCCATTGTGCAGAACTTTTATCACGTGTGGCCGTTCCATATTTTCTCACGTTTCTTTTTCCAAGTTTGTCGACCTATTTCTTATTTCAGGAAGGTGACATTTGCATACGTTGGGCTGATTATTTGTGTTTCTAGCACTAGTTGTTAATTTGTCTACACCAGTACCCACTTTTCAAGAAGAATCTAATAAATAAAGACGAAATGTGAGTAGAAATCCTACCTGGCTTTCACCTTCAATAAACAGTTGTCTCAAGGTCATTAATAATGTGGTGGTATGCCTTTGGCAAAAAGAAAGTGTTAATGTAGCAAAAACATCCAAATCTTATAATAATTTAACTATGAAAAGATAATATCTCTTTTTAATTGTCTTAAGCATGGAGATGTATGGAGTGATTTTAAATCTAATCAAAGTAAATAAAATATTGAATGGTAGAATTAATTGGTTCTCTCGCTCTCTCATTTTTTTGTAAATAAAAAATGTTCTTGTAGGAAATAAATATTCAAATTAATTTAACTTTGAACCCATCTCAAAGATCAAAATGGTCTATACATCTCATCTATTTTTCTATGTACTATGGAACTGAATTAAAGATTGGCAAATTTAGATTTTAATATATTCGAAATACTACAAGATACAAGGACACAATTTAAGAAAAAGTTGAATTGTCTTAATTATTAATTTGATATTTTGTTTGATGGCTACGTATTGGGTGAGACTTAAGTAGTATTCTTAAATGGAAACTTAAATCGATAATCAAAATCAATGAATTGATAAAATTTCTACATATTGAACATGCTTTACCAATTTCTTGGTTTTGATTTTTAATTTTAATATTTATCTAATCTAAATTTAATCGAGGACTTCACCTTAGACACTTTATCCGAGTTTTGTTCTTACTTATTAATATAAATTTTTTCAAATTAGTGGAGAATAAAAAAATATTAATTTCTTTTCAAATGTTTTATAGTGCTTACTTTAAGAAGTTGAGAAATTATTGTATCTTATCCATCGCGGGCGTTTTTCTACTGCTTTTTCATTTTTTATTACTTTTGAAGATGGTGATTAATTATGGCTTTGCAATTGTTGGAGAATCATGGATTGCAGTATCGACATCACGTGAAACACGCAGTAATCCCTCTATAGTTGTCTATTTAGCCGACGTACACAATATATATATATATATATATATGTATGTATCCACACAAAAGCATTTATAAGAAAAAAGGTTTTGTCATAAATGGGACCAGTCTATCCTTGTCTGCTTTTCCTCCACTTCTAACCAATTTTGCCGACACTGCAAATTGATAAGCACTCAATCATTGTCTTCACTATTTCCTTTGTTTTCTTTGCATGTTTCTGCCAACTTAAAAGCGTATGGATCTGAAAATGACTGATTCAGAGAATGCACTAAAGAGATGCACACTGCCAAGCGCACATCCGAATTCGGCTAATCACAAATCCAGCCTCATTAACCGGCCGTACAGATGTCGACTGCCACTGGATGCAGTCGCCACATATTTGGTCCATGCATGTAGTCTAAAACGGATACCATCTATCGGCACGTTTCCCAGTGTGAACAGCTGAATATTAGCTATTCTTCAAAATCAACCAAAAGTCATGTTTAATTAAATCCAACTCCTTATGATATTTGTTATTCTATGTTTGGGAAATAGTTTTTAAAATTGATAAAACTTAAAGTACCCCTTATAAGAATTTAAAAGCAAAATTTTTAATTTTTCATTACAAATTATAAAAAATTAATATTTTAAATTTAAATTTTTAAAATTATTAATATCTTAATATTTTAATCATATAATGTTTAAATTATGAATAAAATATTAATGTTTAATTTATTAAATTATTAATACTTTCAATTTTTAATGAAAATATAAATTAAAAAATGAAATATGCAAATAGAGTAAAATTAAAAAATTAGACTACTATTTTAATAATAAATTTTTAAAATTTTAATGAATATAAAAATTAAATGATTATAAAGGAAACAATTTACTTTTTTTTGTCTTTTGGTTATAAATTTTACTAAATTATATAAAGGGTAGTTTTCTTTTTTTAAAAAATAAATCTTATTATAATAAAAAGTTTAATTTTTAATTATATATTATAAAAATTAATATTTTAAATTTGAAAATTAGTTAAAATTATTAATATTTTTTATCATATTAATATTTACATTATAAACAAAATATTAGTTTTTTAAAATGCTAATGATTAAATTATAAGTAAAATATTAATATTTAAGAATTTTAATATTCAAATTATTAATTATTAATATTTTAAATAAATTATAAATTACTCATATTTAAAAATAAAATAAAATAATTATATTGTAACACCTAACCCTAAATTATCTGTAACAGGTTATTCACATGCATTGGATAGTATGTTTGTATATTGAATTGCCCCGGAAAACAAGTTAAATGACAATATTGCCCCTAATGGTATGATTAAGTTAAATAAATCTTGGATAAGTTTAAACAAAGAATGGAGAATGAATTTGAGAAAACTAAAACCTATGGATTGACTTAAAACAGTGATTCGGAGTTCGAGGTTCAGTTTGGAGTTAATCGAGAAAATTGACCAATTAGGGACAAAATGGTCATTTTTCAATTTCAGGACAAAATGGAGATTTTTAATAAAGATTTTGATTTTAAATGACCAAGAATAATTATATAAAATATAATATGATTATTGGAGCATAAAATGAAGTTTAGCAGTGAAAAAGTGTAATCACGGTATTTTTGGGACACAAGGGTAAAATAGTAATTTTACCACTAAAAGTCAAAACGAGAATTTTTAAAGAAGATTTTGACCCCATTTGATTTAGATTGATTATTTAGACTAGTTAAAATATAATTTGATGTTGAAAAGTGAAAAGGAAATGCAATTCTGATACATTTTGGAATATAGGGGTAAAATGGTAATTTTACCACCATATGATCAAATTTAATTTTTCGAGAGAATTTTGATCAAATTTGACAAATTGGAATGTGGTATGAGTTTGAGGAGTGAAAAATATGTCTATGGGCAATTTTTCAATTTTTGGAGCAAAAATGTAATTTTACACTTTTTCTCGGGTAAAAGTGTAATTTTACAAAATTACACCACCAAGATTTTTGGATTTGTCCAGAATCTTCATAAAGGCTGAGGATAAGAGAAAGAAATTATGTGGCTGAAAATAAAGCCAAAAGATAAAGATTGAAAAAAAAATTAATAAAAAAAATGCCATGTGATTAAAATTATAATATTTTAATTAGCCTTATAAAAGGCTTGAAATTTCTAGAAGTTCTTCATATCATGGCCGGCCATCAAAGGGAGCAAGAAGGAAAAGAAAAACTCAAAACCTAGGCTGAAAATTTGGGGAAAACAGGGAAAAATCAAGTGTTCAAGCAATTAAAAGGTAAAATTCATTAATTTTCTATGTGATTTCCATTACCCATCCATTCTTTTTTCATTTCCATGCAAAATTGACATATGGGTATGATGATCCTTGCTGAACCAGCATCCTTAGGTGGGTTTTGATTTATTTTGTTGGTAGATTTTATGGTGATCTAATGTTATTAGGTGGGTAGAAATGGAAAGTAACAAAAACTAGTGAGAAAAATGATTTTTCTCCATTGAAACCCTTAATTCCTAAATTTCCAGGAGAAAAATGGCTGCTGAAAGTGATGAGATTTCATGTTATTTAAATGAATTATGATGAATTATGGGTGTAGAAAAATTATGGGAAATTTTGGTGCAAAATTGAAATTTTTGCCTAAAGTGCAGACTGGTGCACTAGGTGATTTGGACTGCAAACTGACATCACATTCGCAGTCACTAAGGCCAATTAAGTGTAATTAGAGTATAGAAATTGAAAGAAATCAATTCAGAATTAAATTGGAGACTGTAGCTAATTCGGATGCGTGTCTGTGAACTAGGTCGAATACCGTGTTTAGACAGTAATTCGGACAGGATGCATGGCATTTCATGCATTATGAAGAGCCTGAAATAAATTATTATGTCTGACACAAATGATTGGAATTGTGTCAAAAAATTACACATAGGTTGTGGGTCCCCTAGGCGGGAGAAAATTTTGGTGTAGTGGAATTAAAAACAGGAGTATCGTGCACTCCTGTGACGAGGTGAGTGGATAATTTACCGTTTTCAATATCTGAAATAGTTTTATTTGGTTATGTGCTATTAAAATAAATTGAATTTTATAAAGGATTCTTTAATTGAGAAAAAAATGGATTTTTAACACTGAGTATATGGAAACCGACATGAAATTGCGTTTATGTATTAAAATTGAAATTATGACTTATGACCTTGGTGAGCATGCTTGGCTGGTTTAATGTGTTAAAATTGGCATGAATTGATGTTTGCTGTGTAGGCTGGCTAATATAAAAATTGCCTTGTTATGCCGCGAAATTTTTAATGATATGGTGGGTTTAATTAGTCGCTGCAGTGGCGGGTTTCCGTGGACTGCCTTTAGGAAGAGCACGATAAACTCAAGAATCATATAATCTCGGTTGGAGAGGCGTGTAGGATAACTCCCGAGATACCTAGAAAATTCACTCCATATCTAACCCCACGTGAGAGTGAATTAGGCCAACGCCAAGGAACGGCTATATTTTTCAATTATGATATAAATTGTAACAGTCTTGGTGGACTCGATGGGACACTCTGATCAAGTGTTCACGAGTACAAAATTTGGTCAAAGCCTAATTTTACGAATTAAATCATAAGCCTTGTGTTTGAATTAATGAAATTATTTGGCATGATTTCACCAAATTCGATGTTATGAACTATATGGTGATATTGCATTTTTATATATTGTCTCCATCTACTCGATTTTAGATGTCTTGGATGGTAGTTATTCAACTCACTGGGTTGTAAAACTCACCACCCTCTCATTTCCCTTTCAGGCTCGAAGTTACGGGTAAGCACTGGGAGTGCATATAGAGGCTCGATTGAAGCCGTGACTCTAGTATACAAAGGTACAAAGTTAAACGTAGTCGAGCCCACGTGTCTTTGTAATTTGCATACATACTTTATTTGTCTGTTTTACAGTACGTATGAATTTATTATACTTTTATGTTCTGAAAATGGGTTTTCGGTATTTCTCAAAATATTGTTCTACAGTAAAATGTAATGTTTGGTTAAATATTATTATTTTATTTTATTATCTGAAAACTTTATTTTATAAGGGTTTTAGACATCAAAAATTATTTTTGACTGCGAATTATGCACATTCTACATGTATACTACATTTTTACCGATTCTGAAATTTTCGAAGGAAAAATGACGAAAATACCCTTGCGTGGTTAGTGGTGCAATTTAATTGTTTTGGTTCAAAACACGAATTTCATTCATTGAAAAATGTGTATTGGAAATTATTAACCACGGGGTAAATGAAAAACTGGTACAAGATGCCTTGCAGGGTCTCGATTTGCAAGGGCCCGATGGGTGGTTCCGGGGCGTGACATATATATTATAATAAAAGATATTTTTATCTTTTTATCACCTATTCCATTATATTTTCAAAATTATTTTTACCAATTAAACATTATAACAAATCATAATAGCAATTACTACCTTATTTTATTCTGTCAACCAAACTATATAATAATATTTTCATTTTGTTTCTACTTTATTCTATTCTCACAGAACATCTAGTTTATTTTATTTCATTCTATTCCGTGGATCAAAAGTGTCTTATATTCAACTCATATTCCACCTTTTAATTCTCTTTCTTATGGAACTTTTGGATTTTTTATTTTTTCCTATGTTAAATTTAAGCATGATATCCCAATAAGTCCTATAACTTCACTCAAAGATGGAAATCAGTCCTCTATCTTTTATTATATGAAATTAAAGTTGAAACTCTAATTTTCTTGTAATCATAACCATAAAATTTGAACATGAGTAAAATTATGTTCAATAAAGATAACATGCACTAACCCATGATGTAATACACGACCCTAATTTATCTGTGATATGTCATTCACATGCATTGGATAGCGTGTTTGTATATTGAATTGGCCCAAGAAACAAGTTAAATGACAATTTGCCCCTAATTGTATGGTTAAGTTAAATAAGTCTTGAATCAGTTTAAACAGAGAATTGAAGATGAATTTGAGAAAACTAAAACCCATGGATTGATTTAAAACAGTGATTCGGAGTTCGAGGCTCAGTTTGGAGTTAATCGAGAAAATTGACCGATTAGGGACAAAACGATCATTTTTCAATTTCAAGACAAAATGGGGATTTTAATAAAGATTTTGATTTTAAATGACCAAGAATAATTATATGAAATATAATATGATTATTGGAGCATAAAATGAAGTTTAGCAGTAAAAAAGTGTAATTCTTGGTATTTTTGAAACACAAAGGCAAAATAGTAATTTTGCCATTAAAGGACAAAACGGGAATTGTTGGAAAAATTTTGACAACAATTGATCAAGATTAATTATTTGGATTATTTAGAACATAATTTGAGGTTGAAAAGTGGAAAGGAAATGCAATTCCGATACATTTTGGAGTGTAGGGGCAAAATGGTAATTTTACTATCGGAGGATCAAATTTGACAAATTGGAGAATGGTATGAGTATGAGGGGTGAAAAATATGTCAATGGGTAATTTTTCAATTTTTGGGGTAAAAATATAATTTTTAAAAAGTTTGAGGGTAAAAGTGTAATTTTGGAAAATTTGCTCCACCAAAAATTTGGATGAGTCAAGAAACTTCATGTGGACCATGGATAAGTGAGAGAAATTGAATGGTGGAGAAAGAAAGTCAAAAAGATAAGAATTTAAAAATGAATCAATGAAATTGTGACATGTGGCATTAAAATAATATATTTTATTAAGCCTTTAAATAGGCTGATTTTTCAGCCAATGACCCTTAGGAGGGTCGGGCTAAACACAACAAAGAGGGAAGAAGAAGAAGAAAAAGGAAACAAAGGAGAAAAACAAGAAATTTGATAAAAAAATCAAGAGATTTCAAGGTTTTTCAAGATTCAAGCCAAACCAAGGTAAGATTTTTTTAGTTTTACCCTAACCCTAGCTTACCCATGCTTTAGTTCATATTTTCCATGATTGAATGATGAGTTATCATGCTGAAAACCTTGAGGCCAAATGGGTATGAATGATGATTTGATGTTGGAATTGCTTGAATTTGAACTATGTTAAGATTTAGTGGTAGTTAAGCATGGTTATGAACAAAATTTCAAGAAAAATTAATTTTTCCTATTGAAACCCATTTATGCCGAATTTTAGAGAGAGAAATTGGTTGCTGAAATGATGTTTGTTTGAGGTATTTTGGTGAATTATGATAAATTATGGCTAGAGGAAAATTATGGGAATTTTCAGAGTAAAAATTAAAATTTTTACCCACTAGGGGTAAAATCGTAATTTTTAGTCTAGGACTGGTAAATTGACCCATAGTTGCTGCCATTGAGTAATTGGAATGTAATCGAACAATAAGAAACTGAAACGGGTCAAATCGAAGTTAAAATGGGGATTTTAGCAATTTAGACATGTGTAGGCGAGTCGGTCGGACACCGTAAGAAAACGACTGTACGGACCACTTTACCTCATTTTCATGCATCACATAGAGCCTGAAATTGATTATGGTTAATTGACACAATTTATTGAAATTGGTGTCACACGGAACACATAGGTGGTGGGTCCCCGGACACGAGAAAAAGGTAATGTAGTGGGAAATTGAAAATAGGAGTATCAAGCACTCCTGTGACGAGGTGAGTGGATAAATTATCGTCTTTAATATCTAGAGTGGATTTATTATGGTTTATGCTTATTAAAGCATGGTGAAATAGGAATTTTTGAAATATTATGATTTTCGATTAAAGTGTATTTCGATGAAATATTGTTTTAAAATTAAATACTGATTTTTATGAAATTGAGTATGTGGATACGTACACTGGGATTTGTGTTGTTTATCCATGAATTGAAATTCTGGCTTATGGCACTATGGTAGCATGATGGCTGAACTTTTGTGTTGGCATGAAATGTATAAATTGTTTATTTCCTTGACAAGTTGGATTAAATTTTATTTGCCATATTATGCTACTGGAAATTTTATGGGTCTGGTGGTATATTAAATAGTCACTGCAATGATGGGGGTTTCCGTGGGCTACCTATGAGAGAGGCATGGTAACCCAAATTTTGTACTTACCTCCGGGGGGAGATGTTCGTTGAAGTATCTCCTGAGGTAAGATTAGAGTACACCTCAAGTCCGGACCACCACGTGAGAGTGAGACTCAGCCAACGCCAAGGAACGGCTGTGTGTGTCAGATGGGAAAACATGGTTATGGGTATGGGACACTTAACAGCCTTGGCGGTCTCAGTGGGATACCTTGACGAAGGTACTCGCGAGAATGATTCTGGCAGGGGCCAAGTTTAAGAAATTGTATGGTTTTGATCGGGACAAATTTTGAGTTATGAATATTATTGTGATATAACATTTTTATAGTGTCTCCATCTACTCGACTTTAGATGTCATAGATGGTAATTATCCAACTCACTGGGTTGTAAAACTCACCACCCTCTCCTTCCGCTTTCAGGCTCAAGATTTTTGGTGGCACTCGGTGTGCACATAGAGGCTTGATTGAAGCCGAGTCCTTAGTCTACACAAAGGTACATAGTTATATTTAGTTGGGCCCTCATGTCATTGTAATTCATGTACATACTCTGTTTAAATGTATAACAGTATGTGATAAATTATTTTACTTTTATGCATAAAAATTTGATTATTGGTGTTTCCAAAAATGTTTATTGGAAAATCATTAAACACGGGGGAAGATGGAAAAACTGGTACGAGATGCCTTGCGAAGTCTCAGTTTGCACTTGGGGGAAAATGAGTGCCTATCGGGACATCGCAGTAGTTGTCACGAGCCCGATGTGTGGTTTCGGGACGTGACACATGATATCTTTATTTTTTGTTGGCAGTTAAAATATATTATTTAAGCAAAAAAAAAAAAAGCACCAAATATGTAGTGAGACCCTATTTTTGGTTTGAAGAAGCTTTATACGAGGCCAACAATTTCATCGGCAAAGGAGGGAAGAAAGGAATAAAAATGAGAAGAATTAAAATGAGGGAAAGAAATGAAAAAGACATTTTTTAGTACAAAATTAAGGAAAATAATTATTAAATGGCTGTTGAGGAAGATTTTGAACAAGGATGGCATGAAAGTGAGGTGAATTGAGGAAAGTGACGTGGTGTGGAAGAGGATGCTGGGTGGAGTCGCGAATAATGAGATAAACTTGGACTGCTGGGATAAATTCAACCTAAACCCTCTCTCCTGCCTCTAGGTTCGAGTCTAGCCCGTAACTAGAATTGGCATAAAATGGTGAAACAAAATGGCGAAATGTTCACTCTAGCTAGAATGGGTGTGGCTCAAGGTTGGCAAGTTTCTAGCTATGGAGTAAAATAGCAAAAGGGAAATAAGACAACCTTTGCAAGCCTATGTGTTTGGATGGCCAAAATAAAGAATCAAATGAAGCAGATAATAAGTGAAGCATTCATTGTTAGTGAAGTGATACAAAGCTTAGAGAATATTGAAAGGTACGATAATGGAGGATTGAAGAGAAGGGGATTGAAGGGTTACCTTTAGGGAGATTAAATGCATAACTACTTATACAAATTGGGTAGAATAAAGGTAAAAAAGCTCTAAACACAATCTTAAGAGGATTTTACCAGAGTTCGGAATGTTTTTCTATCTTGACATTTCTACTGTTGAAAGGCCCTATTTAATTTATAGGCGTTCACACAGTGGAAAGATTTGTTGAGCTTGGTGCCATAGTAAAGTTGATGGTCAATAAACCTGACAATTCACGTTTTTGTCTCGTAAACGTGTCAGACACGAAACACGTTAAGACTAAACATGAACACGACACGGTTAATGTTCGTATCTTAAATTTAAAACTAATACACGTATACGTTTAATAAACATGTAACACGACACGACACGATTAATACGATTAACACATTTAACACAACTAAATAAAAATATTTATAATTAAATATAATTTTATTATTTAAATTTAAAATCTATAATTATAAAAATAATTATAAAAAAACAAAAATAATAATAACATCAAATATAATAAATTTTAATAAAAATAACATACATAAAATTCATTATCATATAATATGATAAAATACATCATTAATATCTAATCTTCAAATACTAATAATATAAAAAATCATTCATAATTTTTAATCGTAATAATTACATTATTACCTTTATAAAATTAAAAAAAATTATTAAAATAATTATTTAAAATTATTTATATAAGGTTAAAATAGTATTTAACTATTAATTTTTAATAGGTTAATAAATGTGTCACGTATACATGTTTAAACACAATAACATGATTAAGTAAATGTGTCACGTATACACATTTAAACACGATAACACGATTACATAAACGTGTTTAAATGTCTTTTAAACGTGTTTGTCGTGTCTGACACGTTAAGACACGAAAATTTTCGTGTCCTAACGTGTCAGACACGATTAGACATGAAAATTTTCGTGTCCTAATGTGTCAGACACGATTAGACACGAAACACGTTAAGACTAAACTCAAAACCTGTTTAACCAACGTCTTTTCGTGTCGTGTTAACGTGTCGTATCTAAAATTGTCAGGTCTAATGGTGGAGATGAACTCATTAAAACTTAGCCTAAAGCATTGTCAAGGTCTACTACGAGAAATCCGCATCTGGCAAGGCATCTCACGATGTTGGGGAACCCAGATGGCACACCTAGCACCCAAAGAGCGTAGCAATAAAGCTACCCTCTTCTAAAAATTATGCCAGCAACAAAGAAAACCCTAGGCAGATTCTCAAAAAAAAAAGAAAGAGAGAAAAAAAAAGGAGAGATTTCAAAAAAACCCTAAACTTCCTTCATTTACTAGCAGCCAAAACTACAATCAAAATCATAGAAAATAGCAAAAAAAAAATGAAAAGAAACCATTTTTTCTAGGTTTAGAGCTTTTGAAAGGTTTGATATGTTTCTTTTTCTCTTTTAGGATCGAAGGGTAAGGAGGAGTTGAGAGAAGAACTACGAAAAGTGTTTTTAGCTCACCAGGCCGGATCTTTCAACGATGACTTACGGTAGTTAGGGATCCAGTGGACGGAGGCTTAGGGTTCATCCTAGAGAAAAAAGAAAGGGGCCGACTAGCAAAGAAAGAAAGTAAAAAGGGAAAATGGGGAAAGAAGAGAGAAAAGAAAGTTTATATACTAGGGTTTAGGGAGGATGAAACAGCGTCATTTTGTTGGGATTTCCTTGGCAACTAAAGTATCCCCAAACGACGTCACTTAAGGAAGAGCAAGATCACTTTCTTGGTCATCCAAAGCAGTGTGCTTTGTAGAAGAGTGAAGGGTTTTTGGAGCAGGCTCGTGGGCTTTTTCATAATCCGATCTTCTTTGGGCTGACCTGGGCTTAGCTTTAGGGTAAGTTTTGGACCTTTGACCTATTGGGTTTGTATTTTGATGCTGGTTTTGATTGGTTTTATTTTTTAGAATGATTAACATAGTTCTATGCAAATGATAAATAAAATATATAAAAATATATATTTGTGTTATGGCATGAGTGTTAGAAATATGGGGAAGAAAATTATTGAAATAGAGAAATTCAAATAAATAAGAATATAAATAAAATATTCAATAATGAAAAGTAGATTTGGGTAAATAAAAATAATAATAATAAACATTTAGCTACAAAAAGAAATACTGATCTAAACTAAAAAATAGAAAAAAATATATTTAGTTATAAAGGAATAAATTTAGATAGACGAAAAATGGAAAAGTAATAATAATAATATATATATATATATATTTAGTCATAAGGGAAAATAGGTTAGGTAAGCAAAAAAAAAAAAGAATAGAAAAGGCATTTATTCTCAAAAAGAATAAAAATAGTAATAATAATATTAAAAGATAAAAAAATAAATATGGGTAAAGAAGTAATATTGAAAAAAAAAATAGATGTCCAGGGTCACTATTAATAGATAGAGAAGCATATAGGTTTGGTGGAAAAAATATATCGTAATATTAATCATAAGAAAAATGTATAAGTTATACCGATGATGAGATGTCTACTCGGAATGCGAAAAGTTACAATTCCGAATGAATTTCCTTGAGTTAGGAATTTTAATTAAAACTCCACCAGTACGATGGAAGAGTCTTAATTTTGAATTCCGATGTTTCTAATTCCAAATAAATAAAAATTATATATACTTAATTAGTCAAAATATAAACAAAAAATAAATATAATAATAAATGTAAGAGAACAAATGACATATATTTACTTAAGGTGTCAAAAGATAAATATAGTATTGTGAAAATAATAATACTCATGACAATAAATAAATAAATAAAAAGTAATAAAATATTCAATGATGGTAAATTCGTAATAATGAATTAATTTAAAATACAAAAGGTAAATATTTAGTTATAAAAAAAGATTTATAATGGTTATTGAAAAAAAAAGAAAAAGAAAAAGATAAAAAAAAAGAAGTTGAATTAAAAAATATATACGCAAATAATAATAACTATGAAATAAAATATCTTACTTAAATGATATAGAATTTAAGTAAAAAGAGAATCTATATAGTAAAGTAGATAGACACCTAAATAACATAAAATATATCATTCATAATATACATGCCTATAAAGAGAAATAATAAAAAGGAAATCTTAAAGAAATAACAAAGAAGATATAGGAAGGTTTAGAAACAAATATTAAATTTCATAGGCACATCACACATCATTATTGCATTGTTAAATGCCATTGCATGTAGATATTTTATGTACACGAGTATAAGCCTCAATGATGGGATTTTTTGAAAAATCTTGTGAAGGTGAGTTTTCTTCGGGAAATTCCTTAGATGAAAAGATACCTTCGAGTTCCACCAATACGATAAGAAGGCTCAAAGACTATCTTTAATAAAAGGCTTTTACTCGTAATAGGTTTGCATTCACGAAAATATTAATTTAAAAAAAACATGAATGATTACCCTAATGATCGGATTTATTCGTTAGACTTGTGAAGGCAAGTTTCTCGGATAATTCCCTAGGTGAAAGAATATCCTCAAATCCCACCAATATAATGGGTGGATATGGCAAATATTCTCAATAAAAAGTATTCGTTCGACATTATCTAGATTTTATGTCATGCATTTCACAATTGCATCATATGCATGTCACATCTGTAAAACCAAATAAAATATTTTAATTTGCTAATAAAATAGAGGATAAAATAAATAAATGATAATTAAGGAAATATAATGAAATAAATTTAATAATTAAAACTTCAATAAGATAACTTATAATTAAATGGTATCGTTCATAGAACGGGCATCATAGGAGTGCTAATCCTTCTCTGTGCGTAACCGTATTCTCGAACCTAATTCTAAAAAAACATAGACTAGTTTATCGTTCTTTACAATGGACTTAAAATTAATTTAGGACCTCGTCGATTAAAACCGAGTCAATAAGTAGCCAATATCACCTAGAAAAAAAATTGGTGGCAACTCCTTAATTTCTTATGTCTAGCGGACGGGGTTCTTGGACCCACATGCTACGACAGTTACCATGATTGATAATCTCTATAATCAAGTGGTAATGCCTCAATATGTTTTAGGATCATTGATGAGACATTGGTTTCATTGCTTGTGCAATGGCTTTATTATTATCACAATATGGGGGTATTGGTTCAACAGTTTTAGAAATCACAACTAGTTTTTTGATGAACTTTTTGATAAAAGTAGCCTCTTTCATCTCCTTAGGCATATAGATGTATTCAATCTTGGTTGTCAAATTTGCAACTGTCTCTTGTTTAAAACTCTTCCAACTGCTTGCACCACCGTTCAGAGGAAATACATACCATACCTTTTGTGATTTGCTATCATTCTTGTCAGATTGGAAGCCCATATCATTAAAGTCCATTACATTTAGTTTAACTCTTATATAGACTAAGAAGAATTCCTTAATTTTTCTCAAATATTAAAGGATATTTTTCACTATTATCCACTAACATTGACTGGGATTAGCATGGTATTTTCTAGTAACACTTAAAGCATATGACATATTTGTTCTAGTGCATAACATCTCATACATGATGGATCCAACTGCCAAGGCATATGAAATATTGTTAATGTGATTTTTCTTTTCTTATGCCTCAGGAAACGTGTTCTTAGATAGATAAATACTATGATATGTAGCCAAGAAACCCTTCTTAGATTCTTTCATGGTAAATCGTTTTAGCAATTTTTTTTTGTACATGGATTAAGAAAGTCCAAAAAACCTTTTAGATTATCTTTATAGATCTTTTATTTCATAATATATAGGATGCTTCTCTAATTATTTAATGGAGAACTTCTTAGATAACCATATTTTGGTTGATTGTAGCATATCAATGTAGTAATCTATTATCTACTTATAGCACTAGGGAAATGATTGTACTCCCACAAGTTTTTTTTGTATACATAAGGATAATCTTCATTATTAATGAAATCAAATTCTTTAATTGTCTCAACAAAACAAATTTTCCAACTTTAAAATGCTTGCTTAAGTCCATAGATGGACATTTGAAGCTTGCATACCTTGTTGGCATTCCCTTTGGATATGAAACCATAAAGCTATATCATATACACAACCCCCCATAGGCAATGTTCTAGCTTTCCATGAGGATAACCTACTTTCAAGTTCTCTAAAAACTAACTGCCAAACACTTGTGGATCTTAAGATAGCGCCCAAAAGCAATCCAAGATAAGTGGAAAGGAACTTATCCACTCTGCAGTTAATTATGCCAGCCCATGAATTCACCAAGTTTTGATCGACACCCACCCCATAGAGGAACCTTTTCTAGAAGTTGATTTTCAAGCCAAAGATCTCTTAAAAACATATCAACAATTGTTTGATATTTAAGAGAAAGAAAGGATCAAGGTCATAGAGGATTACCATATCATCGGCATGTTGTAAATGAGAGATAGAAACACCAAAATCACCAATAACAACACCTTTGGAGAGTTGCCGATTCACTACTCTATGCATCAAAGCATTAAAAACCTCAACAACCAAATTAAAGAGAAATGGCGATAGAAGGCAACCTTGCATGAGTCTTCTTTTCATGCGAATTTCCCTAGTAAGAGATCCATTAACAAGAATGGAAACCGACGTAGTCGAAATGCTAGCCTTAATCCATGAGAGCCATTTGTCCCCAAAACCCATCAATTTCATGGTAAGGTCTAGAAACTCCCAAGAGATATAGCCAAATGCTTTTTCAAAGTCCACTTTGAGAAAAATGCCTCTTTGCCTAGTTTTCCATAAGTGATCGATTAACTCATTAGCAATGACAGCACAATCAAGAAGCTATTTGCCTCGTATGAAGGCAAACTAGTTAATACCCACTACTTCATCAATTATTTTCTGTAATCTAAGAGCCAGAGCTTTAGAGATGTTTTATAGAGACATCTCGCCAAGTTGATTGATCGGTAGCCATTTAAAGAACTAGATATCTCACATTTAGGGACAAGGGTTATGGAAGAAGCATTCACCCCCTTAACCATGGAACTAGTAGTTTCAAATTCAATGACAAAATTCATCACATTTTCCTTAATAGTACTCCACTGCCTTTTAAAGAAACAAAAATTGAATCCATTAGGCCCCGATGCCTTGTTACCATCACAACTATTAATCACTTCCCATATTTCAGATTCAGTAAATGGAATTTCTAAAACAACCACTGCTTGCCCTTCCACCTTAAAGAAACCACAATTAAGCTCTTTAAGTTGACAGATAGGCTTAAACCCATAGAGTCTTTCAAAGTGATTAACATTCTCATCCTTGATTTCACTTGGGCATTCTAAATCTTAGCCTTGGTAGATGATTTCACTAATGAAGTTGGCACGACGTCTAGCTAAAGTGACATTAAAAAGAAACACGTATTGCAGTCGCCTTTTAAATACCATTTAATGCAAGACTTTTGATGCTAAACCCTCTCATTAGCTTTGAGAAGTTACCATAAATCCTTTCTAAGTCCTGAATGGTGTTCCATGTTTGCTCATTAATGATTTCATGTTGCATTTCCTCCAACAACCACTGAATTTCTAGCTCAAGGTTACTGATTCTATCATACATGTTCTTGAATGTGTCATGCTACCGTTTTTGAATGTGACCTTTAGTGCCCCTTAACTTATGCCAAATAAAAGTTCGTTTATTACGTCAGTGCTCAGTTTCCTTCCATGCAAACACAAACATATCACCAAAGCCTTGATCCTCTAAACAATGTTTGTAGAATCAAAATGGCTTAGGGCCCTTATTGTGGTTTTCCATACGTAGCATAACTAGATTATGATCAGAAATGGAAGTCGTCATACATCTTTGAACCAAGTTCAAGAACGACTCCATGATTTCCACAACAATTAAACATCGATCAAGCCTGCTAAAGGTAGCATTTTCTCGATGACTACACCACATAAGTTCCCCCTACCATAAGAATATCCATTAATTCAGGCTCCTTTATAAAATTGTTAAAGTGAATCATGGAACTATCAAAACTATTGTAACTGGTGCGCTCTTCTAGATTTTTGATGGCATTAAAATCACCTCTAATAAATCAAGTAGTGTCCCAACCTCGTAGAGCAAGGAGAATTTCATCCTGAAAGATAGCTCTTTCACTCTCATCATTGGGAGCGTAAATATTACTGAAACCAAAAAAACCATGCCACCCCTATAATTTATCCACTTCAAGAATATATCTCTTGTTAATAACAAAATGTTCCATAGTAAAGAAACTGGGACACCAAATCGAGACTAAGCCACCAAAGACACCTACTGAATCAATTGCTAACCAATTACAAACACCCCTACCTCATAATTGACTAACTATTCTATCACTGATTTTTTGTAGTTTGGTTTAGTGTAGAAGCATGAACTTTGGTTAATGTCTAACTATGATATTTTTCACTGCTCTTTTTTTTTCAAGCCTACCAAGACCTTTAACATTCCATGTAATGGTTGTCATAATAACTAGTAATTAACAAACACTAAAGTGAAAAGGAAACAGAACAACGTACCACAATGTGTCAACATGGAATCAGCAAGAGTATTCTAGCCAAAAGCTTCCTCCTCCACAGCCACAAAAACACTAATCATCTCTTTATCAGAATGATCGAAAGCCATTCCTACCTCTTTTCTAATAGCAAGCACATTTTTAACTTCCTTGATTATGATGGCATTACACTTGGAAATATCACTATCAGTGACAAATTCATTCGGTATCCCTTATTGTTGAGCCACACCAATGAGTTTAGAATTTGCACCTATTTGAGCACCTTTCCTACCCATTCCACATAGTGTAACTGTACGGGACCCTTTTCGTCTAGATTGTCTTACGATAGGGAGTTTCAGTTCACTTACCATGTTTTCCCCCATCAAATCCAAGGCATCACCTACTTATAGCTTTGTACCCAAATTTGTTATTTCACAACCATTTGCTACTCCACTAGCCGCTGGCACCATAATAAGGATTTCCATAGATAAATCAAAGCCTATTGAAGCCAATGCACTTGTGAGGAATCTTTGTATATTCGAGTCAAGCTTTCAATAAAACCATCAGAGGTATGATTAACTGCAACTGTCACAGCACCACTAACTTCCTTCTCACCATGATGTTTTGCTGCCTCGTTAGAAAAGGAGAAGTAAGACAGAGAGAGGGCCTTACCTCTTTGGTTCCTTCCTCACAACCCAATGAACAAAAGCAAACTTGCATCAATCAACTAACCCATCCGAAATTGGAGTTGTTTGCATATTAAAGCCACAATTAGGGTGAAACTCTCACGAGGTTTGATCACCAGGTTGGGCCTTATTTGGCAAGGCTGACTATGGGCTTTGGTACCTTCGAAGACTTCCACACTGCCCAATTGTCATTCAAATTTCAAAAGTTCCCTCTTTAAAGGTTTGCCAGCTTTTTGAGAGACGATAGTTTACTAACCTTCTCCTTGCATGGCAATTTTGGCCAAGCCCACTAGCATCTAACTTAAACCTTTGGTGGAGGATACAGCAATGGAGACATATGGATCGTGCTCCTGGTTGGCTATGGAGAGCCTTAGTACCACTTGACAACCATTAATTGACACCTTTTTCCACTCAGGAATACACCTCCCCTCTTCCAACATTACAAGCACTCTAGCGTGGTGCAATTTTTGTAAAGAGCAAGTATTGCTACAGACTTTAATGACTTTTCCCCAAAAGCAACCAATTTTCTTAAAGGTATTTTCAAACCATAGATGGAGGGGGAGAATTTCTACTGTAATCTAAGTAGGTCTCAAACCTCTCTCTGCTACAACAAAATATGGAGTAATGAATGAGAACTAAATAGCCAACAGATCATAAAAGCTTTCCAAAATTATTGTAATTTTTTCCATGTCACTAAAGGTGATAAGCATTTTAAGAATTCCTAAGGGACGCAAAGAGACAAGAATTCCCTCAAGTAGGAACCTATTTTAAATATGTTTGAGAGAGAATGACTTTCACATGCAAGCAATCTCGCTTATTTTTGTCCATTCAATATTACTGTTTGAAACTTCCACATTAATATCCACAATCTCTGCGACCTTCTTGGTAAGGATATTGGCCGGGCTATTTTTACTCGGCTATTCTTACTTTGCAAGTGGTCCTTAGAGAACAAGGCCTTTTTGTAGGTTTTCTTTACATTGCCCCTTTTTGCAAAATTGGTTGTTCTGGATTGCGCATCAAATTTCATGAAGATTGCCTTGTTCACAATAATCTGATGACCTTCAAGCATCATTCCATTACCTTGCATGATAGCTTTCCTCATCTCCTCTGCTAAGCGGTGTGTGATGAGAGCGAAAGTGGGCCTCTTGTTGTTTTCCAGCATTTGGCAAGGTTTCCCAATGAATGCATCATTCACCATGCCGAAATCATGCAAAGCCCTAATCAACTGATGCCATGCCATCGCTAGACTTAGTTTCCCACATAAACTGAAAATAGCCTGCTTTTCCACTGCTGGATGTGCAAGCCATTAGAATCATCATTGAAACATTGCTACTGTCATCCGCTGGAAATCGCCCCTGTTGTTTGTCTCATTGAACCCAATGTTACCATCACTTAATGGTAAAAGAATATTCCATCAAGAATCCCAATATTCTATTAGCTCTTGTTAATATGAAAAAACAATTAATTATTTTTTCAAATTTCAGTTAGATAACTTAGTGTGATAAATATCAAAAAGAAAAAAGCAAACTAAATAATATTGAAATTCCTAAACATTTTAACCCATTTTTCTTTATTTGTAGAAAAATATCTATCTATATTTTTAAAAGTCAAATTGAGGAAACATATAGACTTTAACCAACTAATTAATTGATGTACATCTTTACCAACAACCTCTTTCACTCACTCTTTTATTTTCGTAAGTTTCTTTGTACCAAGTTCTTTGAAAAAAAAAAGAAAGTGCTATATATTGTATTCTGATATTAATCAAATTATTCATAAAAATTAATAAATTTGAGAAAATATGCAACTATTAGTTGAAAGTGATTTTAAACTATGGAATTTAAGTTACTAGAAACTTCAATATTATTGTCTTTTGTTATCACTAATAAGTAACATCCGAGGGATGAATCCCACAAAGATACTATAGTTTAGTATTATTGTTTTACTAAGCCAAAGGGTTCATTATATCTATTACATTAATGATTGGTCTTAAATGTTTACAAAGAATGAAAAGAAAGACATAACTAAGGATGCATGATGGTAGTAGCCAAGGACCATTGTAGCAAAAATGAATACTGAAACAACAAAAGGAAGCTGATTATATTTTCATAAATGTAGTAAAGAGAAAGATATATTACATGTTTGCGTGTTTGTGTTTGTTTTGACCAAAAAAATAAGGTGACGGAAAAAAATGTAACATTATCTATTAAATTATATTAATTTTGAATGAGGCGATATTGATGGTAACATTTTTAAATTTAATATTTTGAAGATATACCTAAACTAATTAATTTTAGGGCTTTCAATGTGATTAAACATAACAAAGACAATAGGAAGCTAATATCCAACCAAAGTTATCATATAAAAAAAAATAGGGTACGCCTGAGACGCAGAAGGACCACTTGTTCCCCAATTGCACTACTTGACAAACTAGAGATTTCAAGGTGGAATGGCGTCATGGATGAAGTCAGCAATATGGATTAAAATATACAAGGAAAACGAAATTAAGGAAGTGGTTAATTTCTTGTGCTATGAGATGCCTTCTTTACCAATAAAAAAGGATGGACGGTCTCTCGATGTTGATATATCTCTTCTCAATGGAACAAAGCCAAATTTATCATATCGTCTCTCGCTCTTATCAACTTTATTTGTTCATTAACTCATACTCATAACAGAAACCCCAATCATGTTGTATTTTTACATTTTTGAAAGGGATTACCATATCATTTGTATCAAAGATTATTATCTATATATTTAGTAAAATTTTTAAATTTCTCAAATGAATTTTTGTAAATAATAGATTTTCTTATTATATTGATTTTTTTTAATTTCATTATTTCTAACTATATATGAACACGTATATATTTTGCTTATAAAATTTAAAAATTCCTTCACTAGTGTATGTTGATGTATAATGTAAAATCAGTTTATTTGTACGTATTATCATCTTTGTTTATTCATGTAATGCAATAAATGAACAAGTCTTCGGAATATCAACTTGTTTCTTTGTTAAGAAAATTTCTCTAAGAGAAAAATAATTATAAATCAAAGTAGTTGATGACAACATATATATATATATAATATATATACATAATTGTTCCTAAAAGATATACAAAGTTCCAGCTGATGCAAAACTATAACCAAGAATGTGTGCTCTAAATTCTCTTTTGTTTCCGAGCTATGGATGCTCGGAGAACGCAGCTAGCCATGAGCAGAATACCCTCAGTAAAAACACTGCCATTTTGGAGTCCCCTTTTCATTTCCCTTCACCAGAGTCACAAATTGACTTTGATCAATCTGTGACAGGCGCCGTTGCAAGTACTAGTAATCCCACCGTGGCTAAGAAGCTTAATCACAATGCTCAAGAACGAAATCAACAGTCTGTTTTCCTCTTCGCGTTCGTTGCTTCCAGCTGCCGATCAGATGGTACAATTTTATTTAGGGTTTTTTTTTTTCTAATTTTGTTTTTGTAGGGAAGAGACTTCAATGTGAGAAATCACAGGTCATTAAGGATTTTTTATATATTGATTACGTTCCATTCCCATTAATTTTTTTTTTTTTTGAAAGATAAGACAATATTATTGAATAGAAAACAAAAGCATGCAGGACCACTCTCCAAAGATAAGAAGACAAGGTCCCACATGAAGAGCAAGTCCAAAATACAAAGACACTCTGAAAAACAACCCAACCCCGAATGAGAACAAATGACCATGAACAGGACAACCAAAGGAAAAGCTGATGAGAGAAGGCACAACATAACAAAAGAAACAAAACAAATCAGCCGGGAAAAAAGCGACTAACAAATCCAACACAAAAAGCAGCCCAAAAGGGTAAGCTTCAGAAAAAAACTCAAGGCAACAAAAATCAGCAATCATCCGCAAAAGTCCGAAGAGACGGAGCCGACAAGATCAAAAAGTAACCAACTCAAAATTATTTTCAACAGGATGAACAATCAGCAGATCATCAACTCTTTCAACTCCAGCTTTGGCAAGGGAATCAGCAATAGAATTCCCAGATCTAAGAATGTGTTGAATATCCCATTGATTAACTTTGCTAGCCAGAGAAAGTAAATGAAGAACCTGATTTCTCAGCCTCCAAGGAGCCGAAGCAGGATCCTTAGTCCATTTAATAGCAGTGGTTGAATCACTTTCAATAATCAGACCATGAGTAGTAGCCCATCTTGAAGCAGCGAAAATAAGAAAGGCCTCTTTAATGGCAAAAAATTCAGCTTGATTGGCAACACCAAACCCCACATTCTTAGAGAATTTAATCAAGATTCGTCTTGATCATCCCTAAAAACTCCCCCAATTCCGCATTTTCCTGAATTTCCCCACGCTGTACTGTCAACATTAAATTTTAAAAATCCAGTCGATGGCTTTTTCCAAACCACATTATTTCTTCTTTGATCCTTTTTAATAGCAACATTAAACTGCTGAGGACATCTATACTAATCTTCAAAATCATGACAATCTTCTTTCCATTTAGATTTGGACCACCAAGCAATCCTTATTCTAGCAATTTCAAACGTTTGCACACTGTCCCAATTGCTACCATTAAAAATAACCTCATTCCGTTAACCATATAGACCAAACAATTGCAAAGAAGCTCATTTTCCAGATTTCACAATTTTGCTTAACAAAATGAACGAAATTCCATGCTAAAAAAAAGTAGACGGATCAGGAGGACTAACCCATGAAATATCCCACAATTTGCACCAAGCAGCCCATATTTTCCACGTTTCAGGACACTTAAAAGACAGGTGGTTGACCATTTCCAATTCTTTGAGCCATAAAACGCAACAAGATGCATCGTTATGAATAATTCTTCTCTTAGCCAGCTCACTTTTAACTGCAATTCTCCCTCTAATAACCTGCGAGCAAAAAGTTTCCACCTTTGGTGGAGCAAGATCAGCCCAAACAGCTTTCCATAAAGTCTTATTTGTATCGCTAGAGCCAATAACAACATTATAGAAAGACTTAGAAGAAAAGGAGCCATCCACAGAATTTTTCCAAACAAGTTTATCTTCCATATTTTCAGTTAAAATGATACCTGCAATCATCTGCAACAATCCAGCTCTTTCCCAATCAAAAATAGATCTTCCAAGATTAATTTTCCATCACCAATCACCATTGACCCAAGCACCAAATTCATTAACATATCCAGTTTTATTTGAAGAGAGAGCAAACATTCGAGGAAACTTATCTTTCAAAATAACACCCTCGATCCATTCATCTTGCCAAAATAGAACATTATGACCATTGCCCACAGCCATGCACATTCCTGAAGATAAAAACTTAAAATACTCATTAGTCGGGGAAAGGGGAAGGGTAATATTTTCCCACAGTTTAGAAGTCATTCTACGCTTTCTCACATGAGGGGTATGGCCGCTTAGGCCAAGGAAGTTTTGTCTGGTTAATTCCATTCCCATTAATTAATCATCCATAAATATGAACTCAGCTTGTTAAACTTGTCGCTAATAATTGCATCCAAATCCAAGTCCTTTAAGTTTCCAAGCTTGCGAAAAGAAATCTAGAAAAAAATACGTACTGATAATAGCACTGGTGCTAGAGCGTAGGCAAATTTTCTCTCTCATTTTTGTTTTTGCGACCATGTTCTACTATCTTCAATTCTTCATAATATCCTACATATGCACTTTGTAGAATCAAACTAAATTCATCTTAATTGTTAACTCCATACAATGCCCTCTGCATACAGCATCAAAACTACTTTAATTCTTACGTTAGCGTTTCAAATTTCTCATTTATTGTTTATGTTGGTTTTAAATGAATTTGATTTTCATAACATTACAGAAGAATTTAACCAACCCTGCAAGAGTTTCGCTTGCTCTAAAATACATAACAGAGCTACAGCAGCAAGCGGAGATGCTGGCGCAAAAGAAAGAACAGTTGTCAAGGATTTCTAGGCAAGGTGATCATTCAGCAAGGAGAAAGTGTTCAAACTGCTGCTATTTCAGCCAATCAGCTAAATAGCAGAGAGGTTATGATTCAGATTTCGACCTATCACAAAATTCCCTTATCTAATATCTTGTTTGATTTGGAGGATGGACTTCAACTGAAAAATGCTAGCTCTTTTGAGTCCCATGAAGGAATGGTCTTTTACAGTTTCCATATTAAGGTATGGATTTGATGGGTACGGAGATAATAAATTACAAATACATAGCAATTTATTTTTTGTGAGTAGTCGAAGAATTTTGTATGCTTTGTGTGTTTATTCCATGGCCTAAAGAGAAAAAAATTCCTATTCAACATTATTTAATATATGCAGGCTGGAAGAACTCAAAGATTTGAGTGTCAAGAGTTGAGAAAGAAGCTTCTGTCCTTGAATGAACGAAAGGCGTTTTCGTGATGATTGCGGCTCTAACCACTGATACAGAAATTAGTTTCTTACTGCGAAAAGATCGAGAACTGCAATGTTGCCGTTAATAAATTTACATTCTTTTGCATAATTTTTTTTTTTATCCAGAGAAGGAGACCTGAATCCAATTCTTTTGAACAAATGATATATGTATTGATCATTGAGTGAAATGATCGTGTACACATAATTTTAGTTAGAAAAAAATTAAAATTGAGAATGTGATTGTAACTCGTTAATTAAGATAGCATTTAGATTTTTATTCTTAAATCTTGAGAGTGAATTATGACAAAATTTATATATGGAAATGATACCTCATCGATTTACTTGCTATTTAGAATGCCAGCGGACCCATCTTAACCTACATTGGGTATTTTTGTAGTTTGACAGCACCTTTATGCATGCAGAAAATTATAATCACCACACCCAGCACTAACTTTAAAAACAAAAATGTATGATATAAATATCAAACTTTTTCAAATTTGTTTATTTAAGCTATTTAAGTTATTTTGAATACAAAAACATGCACACACACATGTACACATACATTATACATATATAAATACATACATACATACACATGTACGTATGTATGTATGAATGATAACTGCTAAATGGGATTTACTGCTATATTTTTTGCTTTAAATGTACAATAATTTCATTAACTCAAGAAACTGAATTATGATCCGTAGTAATAGTAGATACTAAGTAATAAAAATTTAGGACAGTCTTCTAGCCAATAGACATCTTCTTCCACATTTGTCCGATACCCAGTTGTAAGTTGTAACAAATTTACGTAAAAAATAAATAAAAATTGTAACAATTGATTCAGTTTAGTCAATGTCATTAAGTTTGTGGCATTTAATGCTTAATTGGCCTAATTGAATCAATTATCATAACAAATGGAATGAAATTCAAAGTTTCCTGGTTTCATTGAACAAAATAAAGTCCATCGACTTGAATGCGCATCTTGGGAAAAGGTTGATGTCCCCTGGCTGAAACCTAACGTTTAATTAAGAACTTGAAACTCCAATATGGGGAGCCTCGAATTTGAATCTTGAAAAAGGATAGATTGTATTTAAAAATAGGAGAAGATCTTGAAGTCGAAATCACAAAGTGTTATAGATCTAAAATCGATTTTTTTTTCTTTGCACACCAAGCTCAAGTTGTAACAAACTATGAGATGTTTAATTGTGTAGGCTCCATTATGATCCACACGAATGCTAATTGAGAACAATTCTAATGGAGACAAGGGTTGCTTGTGCCTACACTACCTAGTGCTAACTAAGGTAAAGACTCTTGGGATTCACACTTCTCTAAGGGAATTTGAAAAGCCAACAAGAACGGAGGAAAAAAAGGAAGAAGTAGATACCCAAGAAAGAGATTCCAAACTTTTTTCAATTAAGTTCAACTTAGTTTTTCTATTTTACATTCTCAATTGTAATTATTTAATGTGTGTAATCTTTTGAGTTCTTAATATTTTGACAATAAAATATAAATTATAATCTTAAGTAAATAGGATTATATGAATCAAAAACTTCACATCTTTATCAATCAAGATTGAGATCTAATAATGTATCATGACTACCTAAATATTAAGAAGAGTTGAAGTGGTTTAACTTAACTCTTTAGTGGACAGTCTTGTTGTGTAATTGATATATCTCAACAAGACATAGAGTATGGTGTGGTGTTTGCTCTATCATTGTCATCTAATCAACTCATTCTTGCCTTGGTCATTTTGCCTTTGGTGGACTCCTCATTTTGCCTTGGTCAAGGGCTTGCTGAGTTATTATATTCCAAGATACAATGGGATATTCCCCTTAGTTTCATGTGCATCATTCTATACCTAATATATATCCTCTTGATCATCCTTGATAAGGACAACTTTAGACAATATCAAATCATAGCATTCCACATATAAGATAACTTAATGATCTCAAGTCTAAGAACCACTTGCACAATAGCCACATGAGAATTTATTCCGTAGACAATTGAGTGACTATATCAAATGGAATTCTCAAGGTAGATCATGTTCCGTGAACTTGTTCATGTGACAAGCACCTAAATATTAGTTCAAGTATCTCTATACTTCAATTTATGAGATCAATTGTCCACTTCATAAGTGAGGAACATAATGATAGTATCTTGGTTATATCAATATCCATTTCTTGATAAAACATTAACTAGAAACATTTTAGGAATAAAGTCTTTATGCATTAAGGATCTCATAATTATATTACTTTATAATTTCTTTTGCAAAGCATATAATATTCCAAGGATCTACTTAATATTAATAGCCTATGAAGAATAAAGAAAACCTTTTATAAAGTTCAATGTTTAAAATACATAATATATCTATATACAACCAACCTATTGGCTTTTAGAGCATACATATCTCTATCAATCTCCCATTTGCTCAAAAGCTAATTACCTATGTATCTAATACAGAATCCTTCCATGTGAGGATCATGTTTTTGTTAGGATAAAGCCTCACATCTTTTCATGATCTTTTTGATCAAGTGATATCACCTCAATACATGTTTGGATCTCTGATGAGACCTTGGCTCAGTGGCTTGCATAATGACTCCATCATTGTTGCAATATGGGGGTATTTGTTCAAAAATGCTAAGAACCACACCTAGTTCAATTATGAACCTTTTGATCCAAATTGTCTCTTTCACCACCTTAGACGCCAAATTGTATCAGGCTTCGATTGTAAAATCTATAGTCATTTCTTGTTTGAAACTCTTCCAACTGATTACTTTGTCATTTAGAATGAATATGTATCCGACCTACAATTTGCTATCATATTTGTCAAATTGAAAGCTTGCATCATTAAAGGCTTGAACTTGCAATTCGGCTCCTCCAAAAACTAGAAATACATCTTTGGTTCTTCTTAAATAGTTAAAGATTTTCTTAATAGCTATTCAGTGATGTTCATTGGGATTCGCTTGGTATCTTCTCATAACACTTAATGCATAAGATACTTTTAGTCTTGTGCATAGCATCTCATAACACCTTTTTTCCAAACCCTTAATTCTTTGCACCAAACCTTCAGAGTAGAATCAATTTTATGAGAAAATGGCACCAAAAATATCAAAAGAAGAGAAAGGCAAATCCCTTGCAATGTCTATCAAGAAATAGAGGAATTCAAAGAGTGACATTCTTAACATCCACTTCTCATCAGCAAATGAAAAGAAGATGTTTGACGAACATTATGCTAGTTTGAAAAAGAATTTAAATGTCCATGTATTGAGAATTTAAGAGAAATGGGGTGGTATAAGAATCTAAATATGAAAAAAGGATCTCGTTAGAATCTTTTATTCAAATGGTAATATGAAGGAGAAGATGATAAAGATGAAGTTAATCATGATGACTCATTTCTCACCTCACTTGCTGGAGGAATTATGTTATCACTCTTATACTGCTTCAAAAAGTACTAAAATTAAGACCTCCAAGTAGAAATGCAATTACTTTGATGGGAGAAGATAATGTTGTTTCAAAATAAGAGCTAAATCTTGAATTTTTAGTTGGACCAATAACAACAATCAAATTTCCCAACAATGCATCGAGGTTGAGTATTCATGATAAGATCATGCACCTCATTGTTAGCCATAATATAAGGCCATTTAAAACTAAGCATGCAATGGTGACAACTAAGGAGATGTGGTTCATATACCACATAAAAAGAAGAATACATATCGATCTTGCTCAGTTCATTTTCAAAGATATGAGATATCTGGTTAGAGGAGCAAGAAACAACTTAGTATATGGAATTGTTGTGTCTGAACTGATTGAAAAGCTAAAAATTGATACTAGCACTGATATACCCAAGATGTAGAACAAGATCAAATTTTTGGATCAAAAAACCATTGCAAGAATGAATTAGGAATACAGTGCTGAATCAAACAACTAGACAAAAACTGATGGAGCACAAGACAAGGCATAGATTAAGCAACCAGCACCTAAAAGTTCACCTGCACAAACTACATCTGCCTCTTCTCTTCCGACAGCCACTCCTAAAATTGCTCAAAGGCCATATAGCCAACCTAGTATGATGTACATAAGTCACTATCTTACTTGAGTGCCAGGGTAAAAAATCCAAGAAGGATGATTAAACAAAATCTTGAAAAGATTGAAGAGAAAATCAAGGAAGCAATTGCTAAGTTTATTTCTCATTTTCAAAACATATTTGATCATTGTTGTTATTTATTTGAAAATATGCAAGCAACTGTCAGCAAACCTGAAGAAGCAACGAAACAGTTGGTACAAAATCAGATAGATTTGGCACACAAGCAAGAAAAATTCAATGATAAGATGGACAAAACCATCCCCACAATAATCCATAACCTTGATGACAGCTTTGAATCTGATACTAATTCTAACTCTAATTCACCTCTTAAATCATAACTACATCAGCATCACATACCTTTTACATACATTTTGATTTTAATTATGTAATATAATTGTATTGCAAATGTTCTTCTGCATATATATCTTGTACTTAATGAAATATATCTTTTGCTTACTTCCTTGTGCACATATTTAATATGTTGTTGCCATTAATCTTGTGTTCTCTTTATGAGTTATATATTGCTTATACTCTGTTTTTAATTCCTTTTTTATATAACAAAAAGGGGGAAAATATTAGAAGTAAATTTGCCAAAGCTTGTGCTTATGGTTGGATTTTCTTGAAAATTGATTTCAGTTGTCTTATTTTCTACCCATACAAGTATACATATCAAACAGATAATATATTGGTAAAAAAAATGTCAATCCCACAAAGAATTAATCTAAAATTTTGTTAAGTACTAAAATTATAACAATTTAGGCTTATCTAAACAATCAAAATTAATTAATTAATTGAACTAAAAATTAAATAAAACTAAATCACAAATAATTAAACTAAAAATCAAAACAATAATAAATAGAGAAAAAAACAATTTAAATAATCATGGGATTACAATATCCCTCACACTTCATCTAAATCTTACATCTCTCTTAACATATTTTAATGAATTGAATTGCTAACCTAAAGTCCTCAATTATTTGTAAGGCTCTCTCGAAACTCTTATAAAAATATCTATTTTAATCAAAACATTATATTCCTATGTAAATTGAAATTAAAACAGAGTCATTAGTTCAGGCTCTAATATTGGTTACATATTGCATATAGGCATATTTCTATCCTATACACAAATCAATTTATTCATCCAAGCAAATAAATATGATCATATGCTATTTCAACTTTGACCTACGCTAAACTCCCTTTCTCAAGTTATGTTTAGGTTTCCAAATCAATTTAATTGGTAGCTAAGCAATTAAAAGTATTAAGAACAAATTGAAATAAACAAAACAATACCATTGAAAATAAGCAAGAAAGAAATTAAAAATTTAAACTACGTGTAAGTTCAATTGCAATCCTGAATAAAAGAAATTTAGCTACTCATAACTGAAATAAAATTCATTCGAAGTTTAACCATCGAAAAATACAAGAATAATAAAAAGAATAGGGAAGAAGAAAACAAAGATTATTAGTCTTGATCTTCAGTCTTCCACTTTGGAGACTTGCTTCTTGAATTTTTAGTGGCTAACATCTCTAAAAAAACTAAAAACTCTTTCTTTTCTTCCTTAACCTAAATCGAGCATAATTAACTATTTATAAATGCTCAGAATAGGTGTTAAAACCTATTAGGACTCTTTTATCTTCCAAAACATGCACCAACCCGTAGCCTTCAGCATATGGGCTAAAAAATCAAAATTTGGCTTTCAACGCTATGGCATAGACCTTCAATGTCATGGCGCTGGCATGGCTTCAAGTCTTCTATGACACTCCATTAAATTTCAATACCATTTTTTCCAACTTAGGGGCAGAACTAGGCAACATGGTCTCCATGAAAGTTGTAGCTCTATCTCTTGGCTTTCCAATAGAGTAAGAATCATATCATTTGGACATCTAGCGTGAAAGTTATGCTCAAAATAGCACAACATATATGAATAGAGTCTTAGTCCCTTAAACACCTTTCTTCACCAATTTGAAGCCTTATTCCTTTAAGTCCTACAAAAACATAAAAACTAATAAATAATAACTAAACTAAAGCAAATAAACATAAAAATAGCATAAAATAGAATAACTTAATAAGAGTGAACTAATTAAAAAATAACTAAAAATAACTATATCCTAATCTAAACTCAAAAACTTAGCTAACTTTTAAGAACAAAATGAAACAAAATAATTGTATAAAATAAACTTATATATTTCAAAAGTGCTTTCAAAATATCATGTAATCTTTTTGAAAAGTGCACAGATTTAGGGAGAGTTTCTTAAGAAAAATGTTTTTAAAATTCTCTTTATAGGTTTACCTTGGTTTTGAAATCTTTTAAAATGATAAGCACAAATTAAAGGGGAGTTTCTTCAATGAGCGAATTTAGCTCTTAATTTTGTCATATAAAAAAAAAAAGAGATTGTTAGCTTTGCCTCGGTTTTGAAATGACAAAATTGATTGATCTAAATATGCTTTGAGAATGTTTGAGAATATCTTTAAATTTGAAGAAAAACCTCAAGAGTTTTGAAGTTGATCTTACAAAGAATAATGTTTTTGAACAAATTCAAACTCAAAATTTCAACCTCAAGAGTTGATTTTTAGTAAATGGAGAATCAATTTTTCATAACACAAAAAGCAAAACTCTTTATTTCTCTACAAGAAAAATCGATTCTATGAAAAGAATATATCAATTCTTGAAAGACAAAAAGTAGTGGAACAAGAAAGAATTAAGAACGTAGAAAGCAAGAATTGATTCTAGGAAAATAGAAGAAATCCACAACTCTGAAGACATAATCAATTTTTGAGAAAGAAGATATCGATTCTTGAAACATTAACGACAAAAATCAAAAACTTGGAAAGCAAGGAAAAGATGGGACAAATGGATAAGATTGGAGCATCTACGATCAAATTGAATTTCAAATTTTGGTGCTTGACTATAGTGGAAAACCTTGAAAGGAATCGATTCTTCAAAAATTGTAAAAGTGTCACCTTGGAACCAAGATAAGAAAGAATCAACATTTCAAGAAGAAAGAATCGATTCTGTTGAGACAAAATGTTCTAGACTTTATGAAGAATTGATAACTCAGGGACAAAGAATTGATTCTCTAAGTATGACAAACTTGATCAAGCTGGACAAAACATATGAAAATTCATTTCAAATTTTACTCTAATAGGCAAGAAATCACAGAGCCTATAAATACTTACTTTGAGGATGCCAAAAGCATGAAATTGAGAGCTAGAAAAAGAGAAAAAACAAGTAGAGAACTAAAAGCAAAAAAAATCCTCCCTTAAGCAAAAAAAAAAAATCAAAATCACATTTTTATCTCTTATCTAAAATTTCTTGAGCCTGAATATTCTTTCATAATTCATCATCATTGAAAAAGCTCTCATCTTTTTGTACCTAAACAATTCATCAACCTTCATAGAGGTTTTAAGCTCATATTCCTTGAGAATCCACTATTGTTGGTTATACCTCCACATAAAAGGTGGTGTTAAGGTTATACCTCTTTGAAAAGGTAGTGTTAAGGTTATACTTTCAAGCAAAAGGTAGAAAGGTTGTGCTTGATCCTTAAAAGGCATCTGGTTGTAAAAATTGTGCTTGATCCTCAAAAGGTAATGACTTTTGTATAGGTTGTGCCTGATCCTTGAAAAGCAGCTTACAGTGGATTCGAACTCTTTATGCTATCAAGGTAAAGGACATATGCATTAAAAGTCGAACCTCTATAAAAACTTTGTTGAGTATTTTTTACTTTCTGCATTTGTTTTCCATTTAGCTTATACTTTGCTTTTGCTACTCTACACTACTCTTTATACTTCTGTTGTGCTTTAAAAATTTTAAAAAAAAAGATTTTTACTTCAAAATCAATTCACCCTCTCTTAGTTACTTCACTTTAAGCTTATTTATTTAACACAACCAACCTCTTAGATTTATTTCTACAGATATTAATTCCTAGTATATAGGCTACTTATATCAATCCTTCATGCATAATTTCTTAAATAGCCATAACTTAGTCGATTATAGCATAAGGATGTCATTTCCTATAAGCAATATGTCATGTACATATAACACTAAGAAAAAAATTTCAATCCTAGTAGTCTTCTCGTACATACATGGCTCATCCTAATTATTTATGAAATCAAACTCTTTGGTTGCTTTACCAAAACAGGTGTTCCAACATTTAGATCCTTGCTTAAGTCCATATAGGGACTTATGAAGCTTGCATGCCTTGTTGGCATTTCCTTTGGATACGAAACTATTAGATTATGTCATGTACACCTTCTCTTACGAATTCCAATTATGCTATTGTAGTTTTCACATCCATCAACCAAACCATAATCGTAGTATGCAACTATTGTAACCAAAATCCAAATGGACTTAAGCAAGGCACCTACAAAAAGGTATCATCAAAGTCAACACCTTGTATTTGTTTGTAACTTTCAGCCACAAGCACAACCTTCTATATATTACCTCTATGTTAGTGTTTCTTTTAAAAACCCACTTGCATTCTATCTACTCTATATCTTCAAGTGGATCAACCAAATTTCATATTTCATTTACATTTGTGACATCTATGTTAGATTTTATGGCCTCATGTAATTGTTTGGAATCAATGTTTGACATTGCTTCCTCATATATATGCTCCCCATCCATGAGCAATATATTTGTGTCCATGAGAAATCCATATCTCTCATAGACTTGAAATACCCTACTAGGTCTTCATAATTGTTGTGTACTTTAGGCTTTTGACCTTGCATTAGATGCATTACTTATAGGCTCAAGTTCCATAGTTATGTCAATATGTGGTTCTCAAACATCTTTAAGAATATTTTACTCTCGTTGCCTTTTTTTTAGTAAAATTTCCTTCTTTAGAAAAGTGGCAAGTTTCAAGACAAATACCTTTTACTCGGTGGGATTATAAAAGTAATATCCAATTGATTTAATAATGTAGTTGTTGCATTACAAGCCAATCAATTGGTATAAATAGATACATTTTGGTTTTTAAGCATTTATAATTAATAAAAGGAATTTTTTATTTCCATAAAACTTGTAAATGCCAATTAGATGAAATAAAGTTCATGGAATGTCATATGCTTTGCAAAGGAATTATAAAGAGGTATAATTATAAGATCTTTATTGCATTAAAGTATTATTTCTAAATTATTTCATGTCAATGTTTTATCAAGAAAAATGAAATTGATAAAGCGTACCGACTGACACATAGTTATATTGCTCATTTGTGAAGTGTACATTTGATCTCATAAATTGAAGTATAAGGATACTTGAACTAACATGTGGACATTTGTTACTTTAACAAATTTGCTCAACTTAACTCTTCATGAGAATTTTATATTGAATATCACTTAAGTGTTTATGGAACAAATTCTCATGTGGTAATTGTGTAAATGATCCTTAGACTTGAGATTTATAAATTACCTTATGCATAGAATGTTATTTTTTGATACTATCTAAAATGGTTCTAATCAAGGATGTCAAAAATGGATGGTTATTGGTATAGCATGAAATACATGAAGGTAAGTTAGTAATTAATAGATGATTGACCACCTTTATTGAGACTAAGGAGAATATTCAATTGCAACTTGAAAAGTAATAACTTTAAGGAAGCTTAGGGCCGAAGAAGTTAGAGATGTCAACAAAAAGGTTTATGCACTCACTAATGATGAGTGTTATTACTTAATTCAAGTGCTAAAATGGTAAAGACAAATTAGAGTATACACTTTACCATGATCTAAGTCTTGATAAGATATTAGATGACAAAGGGATAATAATTACACCATAAGACAATTCACTGAAAAGTTAAGTCTAATTCTTTTGTTATTATTGCTCTCACCTGTCGCCATGCCACCTCAATAGTTAAACTCCCCAACCTTTTCCATCTATCTTTAGAAGTAGGGTAAGTGTCTAAAGATTTGGTTATCTTTCTAAATTAGGTTCTTTAGTGGGCTTAACAACCATTGAGTCCTCTAGAGTTGATTGATCCATTTCAAGAGGATTCATCCAAGACTCTAGATTTTGTTAATTCTAAAAAGGATCTCATTCCATAAGAATAGGGAATTGCTGATGAATTCAAAGGAGTTTGATTTATCTAATCCTAGCTTAACTTGGATTATAGTTTACATTTATTACCAATATATTAAGGACTTAATAGGTCACACAAATTAAAGAATGTTAATTGAGAATGTGAAAAAATGGTTCATTAAGTTGGACTTAACTAAAAAATATTATAAACTTTAAGGATTAAAAAAAATGGCTCAATTAAACTTAATGTAATTTTACAATTAGTATAAAAGTTATGCAATTCAATTAAGATAAGGATTAAATAATTTCCTATAAATATGAGGCTTATGTAGCACTTTAAAGCCTTTTGCAATTAATCCACAAACAACCAAAACCTTGAGAGGTTTGTGAAGAATTCGAAGAAAGATATCAAACTTTGTGAATTTGTTTTGTTCTTCTCGTAACCTTGTAAGCTGCCAATTCACCTTCCTCCTCCAATTTGGCTATTGTTTCCTTTTCCCTTAAGTGGTGACTCTTAGTATTATTTATACTCATCGCGACTTAAGGAATAGTTTCCTAAAACCTTGTGCATCTACTAAGAATAAGAAAGCCTACATATTGCACCTAGCTCAAAGAACTTGTCTCCTTGTCACCATTGGTGTTCCTCTTTATTCTTGGTTGTGTTTTGCTTTCTTTTGGTGAAAAGAAAAGTGTGATTGTCAATCCCCTAGCTAACAGTAGGCTCTGTAAGTATAAGCAACCCAAATGTCATTTGGTTTTCTACAATCCAAGTTTGGTCTTGATTATTGAAATTGTGCTTTAACAACTTGATGTTATAAGTGTATAACGTCAACTTTGAGCGTCACATGCTTTTTAAGTTGGTGAAGAAGTCTCATGGGGCCCTTTGTTTATTAGGCTTGAAGCCTATGGTATAACACTTATCAATTGCCTTCAAATCGATTTTTAATAAAAAAAAATTGAAGTCATTAAATTGAGATAAAAAGACTAATTGTCAAATTAAAATAATAAAATATCAAATTCAAATTTTGATCATTAATTTTTATATTTATTTATGTAAATATTCATCGATTTTCATATTTTCAATCCTTGTTTTCATCAAATTTTATATGTAAAAATATTAAATGAATTCATGATTTTTGTGAAACAAGTTAAATCATTAAACTTAATTTCCAAAAATAACTATATAAAACTCAAAATAACATGAAATCCTTCTGAACTTGAGATAACCCAAACTCCAAATAAATTTAAACATGAGACGACCTAAATCCAAGACTACTCAAACTTAAAATAGACTCAAATCCAAAATAAGCATAACCTCAAGGTAACCTAATCCAATTATATCTAATCCCAGCATTTGCCACTTCTGTAGTGATGACTCTATGACATACAGTTATTTGATCTTAATTTTAATAGTAATTCTTGTAGTAATGCATAAAAATTAGTAGATTTTATTTAATTATTTTAAGTTAGTTAATTACGTGAGTCAATCTAATCTTAGTTAATCTTGTGTTTAAATTGATGGTTATGTGCCCAATATAAGTTGATATTGATTTACTTGTGCTTTGGTAGGTGTGCAATTAAAAGGGTGAAAAGTTGTCAAGTTAATTGTTCATGAAATGCAAACCTTCATTGCATATATATTGATATTTTTACCATGACTCTCTTTACAAAACTCCAAATGAGGTGATTCTTGAAACTATTGGAAAGTTAATAGACAACTCTACAATTTTCATGTTTACCACTTATCTCAGTTCAATCTAGAAAGTAGTCAAAAACCTTGTTGAAGTTGAAGCATTATAGTAGTGCTAGAGAGGTTGCAACCTTAGAAAAGGTAGGCCATGGAACCCTGATTTAGAAATCATGTTTTTTGGCTATTTAAATGATCAAGGCTACAACCTTGGTGAAGGTAGGCTGCGACTTACCTATTCTGGTGAAGAAATCCTTATTGGATCGAATTTCTTTCTTGACACAAACTTGCACCCTATTTATGCAACCTTTTGGAAGACTTTTGGAGGCATGAAACACCAGATTTAGGACTGAGATTTAGCCACAAAAATCATTGAAAAAAAGTATCATTGGAGCAGAGAAGAAATTGAAAGGATTCAAGATGATTTAAAGATCAGGATTTCAACTCTTAGAGTTTCTTTATTCTTTTTGTTATTCTTTATTTTTCTTAGTTTGGTTTTAATGTTTAAACTTTATTTGATGATAATGTGTGACATTATGGAGAACTAATTTAGTTATCTAAGATTATGATTGAATTTAATGCGTAGTTTGAATTATTTATCTCTCTTTTACTTATGTTTTAATGGTTTTAAATTGTTTATTCTATTATGTTCTTAATGCTTCTAATTGTCTGGCCATCAATTAGATTGAATTGGAAACCTAAGTTAAACCTTGACAAAAGAGATTTAGAGTAGACCTTGAATAAAATAGCATATGATCGAATGTACTTAATTGATTAAGTGGTTTGATTTGCGTATAGGATAGAGATACACCTATAAGCCATACGTAGCCAAGATTAGAACATGAACTTAATGAATCATTCTTTAATTTAATTTGCATAGATATATAGTAACTTAATTGGGAAAGATATTGTTATGAGAAATTCGACAGACTTATAAATAATTTGGGACTCTAGGTTAGTAACTTAATCCATTGCAATAAGTTAAGAGAGATATACAATATTCAGATGAAATATTAAGGGATATCATAATCTTAGGTCTCATAGTTTACTGAGTTGATTTTTATCCAATTTTATTACTGCTTTGATTTTTTAGTTTAAATTCTTGTTAATTAGATTTAGTTAATTTATAATTTATTTAGTTACTTGATTTTGATTGTTTGGATAAGACTGAATTGTGTTAATTTTAGTACTTGGTGAAATTTTAGATCAATTCTTTGTGGGAACAACACTCTACTTACCATTATATTATCAGTTTGATACGTATACTTACATGGGTAAAAAATTAGACAATAAGTTTTTGGCACTATTGTCGAGAAATTGATTTTTAATTTTTTGTTATTATTAATACCAAAAAATTTAGTCTTAATTTATTTTTTTTTATTTTTAGGTACTTTTAGTTGTGGTGATGAATTATTATAACTATTAGTGGCCATCTGAACAATTTGTGCCTAGAAGGATTGTTAATGAGTATGAATTGGATGCAATCAGTGCTTTGACTGTCCACAAAGATACTTTGTCCCAAAAAACTAACACTTAGGGTGTTAATGTTTTTCAGAGTCCTTTTGTAACTTACGAGCTTTGTGGAGATAGGCATTCAAGTGATTGTTGTCCAACCTATTATGAATCAATGCAATTTTATAGAAGCTTCAATAAGTAGCAAAATAATTCATACTCCAATAACTATAAGTCAGGGTAAAATCATCCAAAATTTTCATGGAGTAATGATCAAGGTCCTACATATTTATAGTCTGTTTTCCATAATGGTTTTCAATCACAACTCAGAACCCCTATACTTGAAAAGAAGCCAACTTTGGAAGAGATATTCATGCAATTCATGGCAAAAAATGATGCTTACATGACAAAGAATGATGTCATCATTCAAAGTCAAGTAGCCATCATTCAAAGTCAAGCAAAATGAATTTGAAATCTTGAGCTACAAGTGGGCCAACTAGCTAATGCCATCAATAATAGACCTCAAGGTACCTTACCTAGTAACATTGAGCCTAATCCTAGAAAAAAAAAATATAGTAAGCAACTTAATGAGGTAAATGGCAAAAAAGTGTTGAATGCTAGAGATAACGTAAACCAAAAGAATACTTCTAACAAACAAGTTCAAAATTAAGAAGTTAAGAGAGGAGGAAGTATCTACACCACCATAAGTCAAGCCATTTGTGCTTCCCATTCCTTTTTTTGATACAATTGATGACTTACCTAAGGAGGCTATTGATATGGAAAATCCAAAGAAACTCCTTAAAGCTTGTTTGGTTCAAGATGCAAAAACAAATGACAAGAATTAAGAACTCACAAATGTTACACATGTTTTGAAGGCTTTACCAAAAGTGCATTATTCAAAAAGAACTCAATTTGAGAAGTTAGGTAAAAGTAAACCCATTCCACTACCTTAGGTTGAGCAAGCACTAAATCTTGAGTTAAAGCCATTACAACCTCATCTTAAGAGGAGACTACTTTTACACCTCAAGTTTTTTCCATGCAAACTCAAACTTCTTTAAAGGGTGAATAAAAAACTCAACCAAAGTCAAGCTATTGACAATAAAAAAGCGCTTCTTGAGAGGCAACCCAAGCTTTCAAAACTTTTATTTTTTATTTTCAGTTATGTTTTATTTTATTTATTTTTTTACATTAATCTTTATTTATTTATCTATTTTTTCAATAAAAAAATTAAAAATCAAATTCTCCTATAACGGTGTCAAAAACTTGTTTGTTGATTTATCATGCAAATGTATGTATCACAAACAAGTAATACAATGATGAAATAGAATATCGTTCCCACAGGGAATTCGTTTTAATTCATAATTGATAAGTACTAAACTTGTCACACATTAATTTTATTCAAATGAATTTAAGAATGTAGAAAATTAAAGGACTAAAACTAAACTAAGCTAAAATAAAAATTGCAAATAAACTAATTAAAATCAATAAATCAAAGCTTGGAACCACAATATCCCCTCAATGTTTCATTTAAAATTTTTTTCTTCCTTTATTTACTAGATAAGTCTAAGTTGTTAACCTTAGAGTTTTAAATCTTTTATAAGTCTCTTTCGATGTGCTTATAAAAATAACTAACTTAACCAATTTACTATATTCCTATGCAAATTGAAATTAAGAAAGACTCATTAAGTACCAACTCTAATCTTGGTTACATATGGCTTTGTAAGTGTATTCCTACCCTACATGCAAATCAAATCAATCATCTCATGCAATTGATATGGATCATATGCTATTTCATCTAAGCCTACACCAAACTCCATCTTCCAGTTCCATTTAGGTTTATAAATCAATATAATTGGTGATCAGGCAATTAGAAGCATTAAAAACAATATTGAAATAAACAACTCAAACATTATCAATTATAAACAAGAAAAAATATTAAAAACTTAGACTACGCATTGGGTTCAATTGTGATTCTAAATTAGAAACTTAGTTCAACATAATGTATAAAAATATCATCAAAGAAAGAGTAAACATCAAAAATAAACAAGATAGTATAAAGAAAACAAAAGAAGAAAAGATTCTAATAATTTAGTAATTGTTGATATGCAATTCTTCCTTGAATTCCTTGCTTTCTTCCTAGCTTTAATGCCTCTTTTTCTTTAGAAAAATCTTGCTTAATTGATGTTTAATTGCTGCCTAATTGATGCTTTAAAAGTACTCTTCAAAGGTGTTTTAATAGGGCTCAAGGCTGTAACAACATAAAAGTCTAAAAGCACAAGCAATTTTCTCTCTTTTTGGGCTTAAATTTTGATTTTTTTAGCTATTCTCATTAGGGGCCTCAGCCATGGGCATTGGGGGCTATGGCCTTGAGTTTCCTAGGCCAAAAGAGTGATTCTTAATTAGGGGACCGTGGCCTTGAAGGCCTCTCTTGATTTTCCATGATCTACTACACTGTTTTAAATTTGACATGATTTTTAACCCCTTTCCAATCTGAAATGAACAAAATGGTAAACATAAAAGTTGTATCTCTATCATTTAGCTTTCCAATGGTCTAAGAATCACATCATTTGGACTTCTGTAGTGGGAGATATTCTTAAAAGACTACAACATGTATAGTGGAGGTTTGCACCTATAATTCATTTTCCTAGTTCAATTAAAAGTCTTTCAAAGCACACCTACAAAAGCACAATTTAATCAATAGCAGTTTTACTTAAGTAATTTAATATCTAACTTAACTTAAAATAATCTAAATTCAATCGACCCAAAATAATTAACTATAATTAAATAAATAACTAAAAACCCTATATTTATGCTAAAACTCAAGAACCTAGCAACTTAATAGCTAAAATTAAGACCAAATAACTCTATATTACAGAGTTATCACACTCTCAAACTTAAGATTTTGATAGTCCTCGAGCAAAATATAAAAGAAAAATCTATCCAACAGCGAAAGCAATTTAACTGATGAAAGCAACTTAAATGAACAGCTAACTAGAAACAAGTAGCAACACCCGAGCATTTGGCTCTTTGATTGTTGCATGAATCCCTTGCCTAAAAAGTAGAGTTCAAATCCCTTTTTCCTCAATTATATTAAAAAAACTAGAAACAAGTAGTACCAAATCAATGATCTCCATAATTTCCTTAAAAGTATATCTATAAATCTCCAACTCAAGATAAAATATATGCATTATTTAAGTTCATGTTTCAATTCAAATGCAAGTTCATTCTTAAATGATTTCTATGCGTGTGTAATTTCTTGCAATAATATCATGTCATCCAAATGAGTTTATGCTAATGCAAAATTCAAATTAGGACTAGAACTCCATAGATTTGCTTTTCATACCTTTCTCCATTAATATAGACTAATACTAAATCACAGATCAATAGATCTTTATTAAACTTATAATGTATGGCTAAGGTCCAAATAGGATAAAAGATAATAATTTAGCTTAATTCACCCTAAGCACATAATCATTCTAGGACTTATATAGAGCTTTATTTTCATTGTCTGCATACATCTTTTTTTGTCACTTTGAACTTTTCTTTTGTTCAACATTTTATTATTCTTTTTCTTCTTCTTTTTTTATCACAATTTTACACTTTCATACTTATTTCTTTGTATTGCAAGTAGTGGGGTGATTTTTTTTTTTCAACAACTTCACCTTTTTCTACCTTATGCATTTAGCTCAATATATATTTCCTAAAATAAAATACATGCTTAGGAGTGAGAGTTGCAAAATTGAAATTTTTATTTTATTTTAAGGTTAGACTCCATTATTATGTGGTTGAACAAAGAAAAAGGAAAAATAGGCTCAAAAGGGTATATTAAGGATAAAAATATAACAAGGTTGGCTTGAAAGACTCAAGCGATCCAAAGATGGCCTAAATCATCTCCCTAACTAAGTATTGCCTAAGATTTCACCTCGAGAGAACATCAAGCAAATTATAGAATTCTTAACAATTCACATCAATATAAACCTTCTCTAGATATGCACAATAATTCAAAGCAAAAGATATAAAGCTTAATATATATGCAAATCACTTCCTAACAATGATACTGAACAAAAAAATTTAGCATGAACAAAACAATATCTACATTCACCAAAAGCAAAAGATACAAGATAACTAAATTCTCATCATTGGATAAGGAAATCATTGAAAAATTTAACACTAATTACTCTAGATCCTAAAATTTTCAAACAATCATAATGAAAAGTAAATTATAAACTATCCTAGTTAACTTAAAGTTTAAATAAACTTGCAAATAAAATTAAATCCTAAATTCCCACAAAATACCCACCACCAGAAAACTATTCTGTTTGATAAAAAAGAATTCAAAAAGATTAAATTTAGGCCCATTATCAAACCAAATTTGCTTTATTTGATGATGAAATTGTGTTTTAATCATGTTGTAAAAACTTGGTACAATATGAATAACTTCAATTTATTTTTCATAAGAAAAGTCCAAGTGAATATGCTATAATCATCTACAATGGTAAGAAAATATTTGAAACCTTGAATAGTAATAACAAAATCTAGAACCTAAATGTCCATGTAGATTAATTCAAAACAGGAAACAATATATGTTTCATGTAAAGAAAATTAATGTCTCTTTTGCTTTGCAAGTGGGTATATTTCACAAAATTGTGTCATTAGAAGTACTTACATCAGAACAAAACTGTTGAACAATAGACAATTTATTTGAAGAAGGATGTCCTAAACGAAAATGCCAAATATCAAAATTTTTGGAAATTTTGTTACAACTGATATTCAAAACATTATAGTTTCTATGAACTAAATTTTTGGGAACAGTTTTGGAAATCATTCGAGAAGGAGAGTTGAAAACAAAGTCTTCAAGGGCATAACGCTTAACTTGAGTGGCAGGAAACTTGATTGCAATGTATATAAGTTTGCTTGTACCTTAGCAAAACCAATCAATCTCAATGTACTTGTGTCTTGAATCACACAATCATTATCAATAAATGTCAAATGATGTGCTTTGGATTTTGTAAAACAACTCATAGAAATTAAATTGAATCTAAACTCAGGCACACTTAACACATTATGCAAAATGATGATTGGTAATAGTCTAATAGTTCTTATACAAGTCATTGTTGCTTTAGTATCATTAGGCATTTCAACATATATATAAATATATATATGAACGGGTTTTGATGATATGAATGACATTAAAGAACATGTTATATGATCTATTGCACCAAAATCAACAATCTAGGTATGATGATTAAACTTAACAGTGGGTTTAACATAAGGTAAATATTGAATGGAGGAAAAATTTAATACTAGAATCATACCTGCCCTAGCAAAATTAACAATGAAAAGAGTATGCTAAGGGAAATTTGTCTCGAGGTTGGTATTAAAGGTTGATTATCAACCAAATTTATCCCCTTATCACTAAGAAAAACCATGAGCCTCTAAATTTGATTCTTAGTAAGAGAAATATTAGACAAAGAGTTTGTAATGTCTTCACCCTAATTTATCTCCACACTAACCATAAAATTTTTAACCCGAGATGTTAGCTTAGGATTTTTAAGATTTCCCTTGCTTTTTGTAAATTTAAAATCAAGGAAAACTTACCAATTTATAACATTTCTCCTTAGTGTGTCCAAACTTACCACAATAAGTACAAATAGTAATAGGTTTCTCCTTCTTTTTGCCGTTAGTAATAGTGGCCATGGTAAAGGCTTCATGAAGCACTTGATTAACAAAGATAGATCGTTGCTTTTCCTCTTTCAGAACAAGGTTATAAGCCTCATCTAGGGTGGGAAAAGGTTTCATCAATAACAACTAATACTTCAATGCAACAAAAGATTCATTAAGCCCTTTAAGAAACTTAAACACCATATCCTTCTCATATTGATCAATATACTTTTGAAAGCACTTCTAGTTACAAGTACCACAATCACAACTAGGTAGAGGTTTAAAAATCCTCAGTTCTTCCCAAGTTGCATTTAGTTCAGTAAAGTAAGCATCAATACCTTTCATACCTTGATTTAAGTTTAATAAAGTGAATTGAAGGTGACAAATCCAAGCATCATCATGCTAAGAGAATCTCTTTTTAAGAGTTTTTCAATTCTAGCATGCTGAGTTCATGTATAAAATAATGGCAGCAATTGGTGGAGAGATTGATTCAATCAACCATGCAATGATTAAGTTGTTGCAACGTAACCAAGAAACATAAATCTTATTAGTGTTTTTAGGTTCCTGGATCGTTCCATCCATAAACCCAGTCTTATTTTAAATGGAGAGGGCTAACATGAATTGGTGACTCCAAGAGACATAGTTGGTAAAAATAAGTTTGGAACTAATCACCATTGACCCATAGTGATCTATATGATGAAGGAAATAAGGAGATTAATGGTCCTTAGAAGAAGGAAGAAGAACTCTAAAACTCATGGATCTAGCCATGGAATAACGAAGAAAGATTTGTGAATATGAAAAATATGAATAACAAGAACTGAGGAAAAATCTAAAGAGAAAAATGAAGAAATAATGAAAAATGCATGTAAAAAAATCAAAGGCTCACATAACTATTCAAAAAGGTTTTTTTGTTTTCACCTCTTTGAGCAATAGACAATCTAGCCAGAAATGTGCTTTTAAGATAAACTGAACTTAACGATGTCGATCTACTAATAAGGAATTTAGTCATTCATCTTTTTCAAGATTGTAATCCTTAACCATTTTGACTTTTGCAAATTCATTGATGTCCATAGATTCACAGACCACACACTTCAAAACTTTCTTAAATTATTTATATTGATGTAGTCTTCCAAGTTTTGTCAAAAGCTTTCTCATCATGTACCAAAGGCAAAGTCAATGATGAAAGGATGGGAATACTTTTATAATTGCTGATTGGATAGCCTTGTATTCATATGATTATTGCATATGGATAATGACCGCCCATGCCTTCCAACCATGACCTAAACAACCAAATATAGGCATATGTATCTTCCTCTGTCAATAAACCACAACCAAATAGTAGAACAAAGCACTAATCAGTTGCAACCGAGTAACTAATCGGAAACAACTACAACAGCAACCCCGACTTGGTTATTCAACGGCGGTTGTTGGCATTGGTTGTGACCGACAATACTAAGGCCATGATGATTCAGTTGTATAGGGCATTTTCCCCCCAATTGGACCAACTGAAAAATCGAAGGGGGAGAGAATTCCATTAGTATTCTTCACTAATCCCTCATCCTTCTTCTTTCTTCCCTTACCGACTTTCCCTTATTCTTCATTTGTCCCCTCTTCTTTCTTTTTTCTTTCTTCCTATGCTTGGTGCTCTCTGTCATCTCCTCCTGCCGACATCTATCTTCCTCCTTGCTACCATCTGCTTCTGTTTCAAGGTTTGCTTATTGTGGGTTGTCATGTGACTCATTTTCATGGCTGCTTTCATGTTCATGAACATGACTCATGTTCATGTTCACTTAAACTTTCAACCAACCGAAATCGAGTGAAACAGAGGTCTACTTCCATTGATTGGTTTTTCTTTGTAACCGATGGGCTTCAGTTGGCTGAAATTTCCCATCGATTTCGTCGGTTTTGAATTCTCCCAAAATCGAAACCGACCGATGCACTTCCTTACCAAATAGTATGGGTTGGCTAGGATGATTCATACCAACAAAGAGAGTAATTGGCATATCACATTTGTTTGTTAGATGGATGGTGTCAAATGATATAATATCACCAAAAGATTCACAAGCTGCAGTAGACCTTGCATCAATCCAGAATACATTTCTTAATTGACCTTCTCCATCCATATCAATCACATAAAAAGAAGTTTGAATTCCATTTTTGCATGCCTCGAAAATAAGTAAGAAGTGGCTCTACATCACCAACCCCAAGTTTATACTTACTTGCTTTAGCAAAACAGTATCTGCAATTCTTAGTTATTGGCAAGTTATCATATCGCCCAGCTTCAACTACTAGCGAAATAGCTTTTTTGGTCAATGGTTTAGTTACCAACCTTGTCATTTACTTCAACTCTTCTTTTCTAACTACTCTTAAAGATACATGACATAGGACTAAGTTCATGATTATGGACCACATTGGCACGTGAAATATCGAACCTTCCACCAAAAGTTACAGAGACATTGATCTTAGCCTTGCAAGCAGTCTTAGATTACCGCCTTGGCTTGAAAGAGTTCTTTGAAATTGATACAATCTTACCACTTTTAGCACACAATGAGGTTATAATATTTTAATTTCCTATAATCATCCTTTTATGTACTCTTTCTAACTTGGGTCCTGAAATGTGCCCCAGTAATATTGATCAGTCCTTGGCTAAGGATACAAACAAGCGACAACTTGACTTGAGATCTATGTAAAAATTTGTTTTTGCACAGCCAAGAAATTTGAATTGCATCATTTATGAATGCTGTTTGAGAACTGAGCAGGTTCCTGTTATGCAAGAACCCTTAACCCAAGCCTCGTCAATATTCATCTAAAATAATTAAACCAAATTTTTCCTTGACAAGGAACTAAAATTTACATTGCATTTGATCAAGAGAAACTGAATCACAGCTAATCAGACAAAGAAAAGCTCTGGTAAAATAAAAGAAGAGGAAATTGTGAGGAATGACCTTTCTTAGTAAATATATTTTAAAAATAACCATTGAAATAAATTTAACTATTTTTACCCATATTTTACCATGACTTGACAAAAACACCATTTAACCAGATTTAGTCAAATTTTTCTCTCACCATCCCACTCTCTCATATTTTATCGATTTTTCTCTTCAGCATTCGTCTGCTATACTTCCGATTTCTCTCTTTAACATTCGTCTGCTATGCTTTCGATTTCTCTCTCTGGCATTTTCAGATTTTTTTTTCTTGCGCTTTCAAGACACCAAGCAATGGTTTTGACGTGCTTAGGTGGGTGGGTATTTAGAAAATTCGATTTTTAGGTATTTTGAATAAAATAAAAACGGTAGAAATAATCACAAATGTATGAAATAGCTTTTAATTGAATCAATTTGGGAACTAAACACCAATAAACTCAAATTTTAGAAATTTATAAATCTAGGTTTTCAAAAGAATTTTTTTAAAAATTTTAGTCAAAGTAGATGTTTTAGATAAAAAAATTATATTTTGATTTATGAAAACATGTTGGAAATACTTTAATTGGTGCCAAATTGTCAAAAAAATAAAAAAAAATAAAAAGAGTTTAGAAGATTTGAAGTTTTTGTTCGTAAGTAACAAAATGTTCTTGAATATGTTGTGTAATAACAATTTTTTTCAACAGGACGTGTAACAATCTAACCATGGCGTGTAACAAGCTAACCATGGCTTATCACATATTTTTGTACATGACATGTCACAGGTTTTTATACATAGCTTGTCACAGATTTTTGTACATAGCGTGTAACTACCTAACCATGACTTGTCACATATTTTTGTACATAACGTGTCACATGTTTTTGTACATGACATGTAACATCATAGAGTGTAATTTCATTAAGGGTATTTTTGTCCAATTTGACTAAAAATAGTTAAAATTATAAAAAGAGTTATTTTTAAAAACGTCTTATCTTTAAAGGTTATTTTTTAAAAAGCTCCATAAAAGAATTACACCCATACAGCCTAATATTCAAATAAACGAAATAACAAAATTCAAAAAACTATTTTAGGCGTGACAATATAACTATATAAGTAATAGTCACTAATTAGATTCCATCAAGGAATTAGAAATTTACATTTGTTGATTGTCAGATCCCACAGCAAATATTTGTTGAATTGTGCTTTTATATGCTTTCAGGACAATTATGCAAATATCTTACAGCAATAGATAGAAAATGTGCATTCAAACCCAGCAAGGAGATGGAGGTGTTTCGTTTAGTCGGATCTTCATTGGAGCTGGAGACTGAGGCAGTGTTACAAGGAATTAGAGGTTGGGAAAACAGATTCCAGTCTCGTCAATTTCGTGTTTCAGCAATTGTGTTCATGTTACTCTCTAGTTTTATAATAATTTTATTTGATTTTTAAATACTATTATCAACAGAATTAATGTGACATCATGATTAGTGAAAGGATAATTAAATAGGTAAGTAGGTGCGTTATACTACTCACACGACAATATCTGAGGGTTTTTTCCTGTGATTGTAGCGACGACAATGCATTAAATAAGGAAACATTTTCTAAATAACATCTTAGTCAGTGTGCATAGCAACTTGTTAACAATAACCATTTACAACAGATTTCGAAGGTACACAATGAATTTCTCCATCATGGACACCATTCGAAACTGAACTACTCGATTAAAAACACAAGGAGTGTTGACTCGATTATTGGCCGGAGGCCACAGCGAGCTGCTTCTTCAGGTTGACTACCTCAATTCCCTTTGAAGCCAACCGTTCCTTCAAATTTGCTGAAGCTTCCTCAAACTTCCTGTTCATGATATCTGACTCTTCCACTGCTTGTTTGTATCTATAACGAAGGGCATCCAATTGTGCTTGTGTTCCGCGAAGCCTCATTCTATGCTTTGCCATTTCCTTGCCGTTGTTGACTTGATCCTGTATTAAAAGAAAAGCATAAACATATTCAGAAAGATGGAAACACAGAGAACAAGCTCAATAAAAGTACAGAATAAAAACGAACATCTTTTCCATGTAAATATGGAGGCTATATACCAACATACTTTAACTAGCTATGACATGTCAGAAGTCAACACTGAGCACCAAAATTAAGGAATTAGAATGGTTCAAATGTTGGGATTTGGGAGGCAATTGATAAAGCCAAATAATGCCAGAAAAATAGACATGTAGCCCTTCCGTGCAACAGTGGAAATGATAAAAGATCACAAGTCTAAACTATTTGAATTATAAACTTAATTCTTCAATCATTTTGAGAAATTCATTTTCTAAGTAGAAAGCTCACATCCCAGACTCGGGATTTCAACAGTGACAAGACTGTTCCTCCATACCAAATGCTGGTATACAAGATTAAAGATCAGCACGGAGATCATTCTAGAAACAAGTGAATATACACTTTGAGACAAACTCATTTGCTTATAATTATCAAATGAATGACAAATCAGGTCCAATAAATGATAGTGTCCAATTACTTACATGGTGCATCTTGGCTTCCATACAGGACAATCTGCTAGTCAGTTCCTCAACTTCAACTTTGGCCTCCATTAACTGCCAATAAAATCTCACATGGTATCAAATAATTCTCAACCTAGTAACATACTAATGAGAAAAGTGGTTTTTTTTTCCTGAATCCACCAACCACATCATCAGAGTCTTGTTTAAGCATTTCCACTTCAACCAGACTGCTTTGCTGCTTTTCAATTTGTGTCACTAGTTTATCCCTTTCTCTTGACATATCGAGAAGTTGGTTTTTAAGTTTCTGCCAAGAATATACTAAAAGTTTCAGTCTCTAAATAATAAATACTAGATTATTTTGCAGTGCAGCACACAGATGAAACCTGGAGTTCGTCTGAAAGGTCAGATTTAGCAACCAACTGTCCAATTTTAGCTGATAAATCATCTCGTTCCCTTTTGATAATACTCAGCTCCTCTTGGGCATGTTGAAGCTTCAAAGAAAGCATCTCAAAATTTGACTTCGATATCTGCAATGAAAACAATTATTTACTGTGCATCCCTTGCTAATACTGTGTGTTGTGTTTTAGTTATAAGATTAGCACAGGATAAGATAAAGAAAATACTTGCTGGCTTTGTTTGCTTTTAGCATCAGCAGTTTCCACGTCATTTTTCAGCTGGTCAATCTGTAAAGACTTCTGCATGCTGCAATAGTAAAAAGTGGCTTTTTAATGAACTTTATAACCATAATCTCAAAGTTCGAACAACTAGATACTCATAAATATAGCAGAAAGGAAAATGTAATACTTCTTATAACCTTAGATACCATCATTTGGACCAGAGACAGGAGTATTTAACATTTTTAATTAACATCAAGACTTTTATTTAGAGCAAGAATGGAAAGCCTATTAAGCAACTCGATGAAAATTGAAAATTATAAAGGAAAATGAGGTGGCACAAGAACTCTACCATGAATCATTGTTCTTCTATTACCTAACTGTTCCAGGACATGTACTTGTGTTCAATTCTTTAAGTTAGGGGGGAAAGAAATAGATGCCATATTATATATTAAACCTAAAGAGTTAATAGAACTGAGCAATTTATTCAAAGAAGTTTACACATAGAAGGGCCATGTCCAAGAAATATAGCATTAACTTCCCAAGCAAAAATTCATATCCACACAACTAGCTATAATATATTTCTAACACAAAATTTGTCAGCTACTATTTCTGCAAAATAAAGCTCATAACCACATCCATACAAGAATCTTACAGGAAATATACCTCCAAGAACTCTACCATAAATCATTATTCTTCTATTACCTAACTGTTCCAGGACATGTCCTCATGTCAAATTCTTTAAGTTAGGGGGGAAAGAAATAGATGCCATATTATATATTAAACCAAAAGAGTTGATAGAACTGAACAATGTATTCAAAGAAGTTTACATATAGAAGGGCCATGTCCAAGAAATATAGCATTAACTTCCCAGGAAAAAATTCATATCCACACAACTAGCTATAATATATTTCTAGCACAACATTTAAGTTTGTCAGCTACTATTGCTGCAAAGATAAAGCTCGTAACCACATCTGTACAAGAATCTTACAGGAAATATACCTCCTTTTGTCTTTAGACTAAGAAGGATGAAGCAATTGTTCTCATTTCTTACTCAAAATTCATCAACTTATTTGTAGCTTCCTAACTTCAAAAGCTGGATACTGTCATAATCTGTAACATGCTGCTAATAGAAGTTGATTCAAACAATAAAGGCTGAAAAGCTAACATGGACATTGAAAAGCTCTTTAGTCTTTTGTTTTATACCCAAAAAGAAAAAGGAAAAGAAAAAAAGGCTCTTTAGTCTTTACTGGACCTGAGCTAAGAGTGAGAACAGGGACCATTGATACATTTGTCACCTAAACACCAAACATCACATAATCTCACCCCTTCTCACTAGAAAGCATCTGTTTTGTGAACCTATAAAAATGATTTAGTAGCAATTGATGTTACTCGGACTCAGGATTGAGTGTCAAATACCTTTATGTGTCCGACACAGGTAAATTCAATTTTTTCTATGCATTTCCATTCATTTGGAGAGTCAGAACTCCATACCCATATTTGTTGGATATGTGTTGGATGCAGGTACTTCAAGAAAATGAAGAGTCTGAGTAACAGAGGTAGCAATTCATTGACACATATGCTGTCTACGAAACAGATTTAATGTAGATGAGATTCTCTCAAGTCTCAATTAATTAAAACATATATGTCGGATGGGATATCTACTGCATCTCAATAATCACACGAGAGGGCTAAGGTTATCAGCAATATTGAGCAAGTCTGCTCCATAGTTTGAACTATGAAACCTATTTGTAAAATTCATTGAGTTAGTTGCCAGCTTACTGCATCATTCAAGTAGGGGGAAGGAGGGTAAAAGAAAAATCATTATGAATACTTACTGATTATGATATTTTATATTTGGTAATGACCAATATTATCTTTGACACTGAGACTACCAGATGAAAATGAATTGCTACTTCATAAATAGCAACCAATGATCATATTAATCACTTTGTATTGGCTTTTCTTTGTTGGAATTTAGGGAGAGGGTGGAAGGGAAATTATTTCAATAGGAATGAAGTGGAATAACAATTCCTTTCACATTCCAAAAGATGTCTTGAACTTTATTTGAAGAGTAGGTAGAAACTGATGGACATCTAACAAGCAGATGGATGTACAAGTCTTCTTAATTCTGAGAGCATAGAAAAACACCACGTACAGGCTGCTTCCTTTTTGGTAATGTATTTTCTTACCGAATATAAGCGAGGTTAAGTGACTTCTTCAACACTTTCTTCTCATTTAGTTTGATTAAAGAACAATAAAGTCCATAACTTGCAATAAAGGACCTATAAAACTAGTGATTATACAAAGGGTGCGGCGGACTGCTTTCAATTGTTTCCCTTTTTCAATTTATTCATTTATTTATATTTAGGGTAGGGAAAGGAGGTGTTAAAATGGTGAAGTACAAAGAAAGGGGAAACCTTAGTGGTTCATGAAGATCTGGCAGCGACTCCAGATTTATTTTGTCATGCAGGTTGTGAAATAAATACAAAGATGTGAAAATTAGCTAAGGTTCAATGAACTTTAGATAGAATGGAGCGATGAATTTGAAATATCACCCATATATGTGTACATTCAAATACAAATGTAATAAAGATTAATCAATGAATTCACAAACTTAATTTTAGATTCAACCAAACAACTTAAATTCAAAATGAGATTCAAGTTATCCTTTCAAATTCAAGAGTCCAAATGCAACATAGAGAACAGTCTACCCAGTAGCCAGGTTTATTTATTTTTGTTATTCACACCTACAAATGGATTAAACAAAGAGAAAAAATGCAATTTTATGGCATTCAGGATTTTGTCTCCCTTAAAAACAAAGGCAGTGCTAGCAGTGTGAGAGACTTATAATAATTTTATCAGATTTTGCCTACTGTATCTGTGCTCCTGCCCTTGTCCTTAACTTGGGATTTGTTTGATTAGCACTAAAACAAAGTTTTCATCTTTTTGCAGCTACCACAGGTAATACAACCAAGTTGCAATCTAAAACATATGGCAAAGAAATCCAGGAGACAAACCTGCACTTTTTCTCCAATTGTGCATTTTCATCAAAGTATGTCAATCTTTCCCTTAGGACATCGCATTCTTTTCTGCACAACTTCAACTCCTTCATCACCTAATATATAACAGAATCCTCAGTTAAACAAGATAGCATTCTGGAGTTCAACATTCTATACTAAGATTTTGTTGTAAAGAACATCCACACAAAATAAAAAGTTCAAGCAGCTATTTGGGCTAAAGGGCACATAAATACCTTTCAAAAATAGGACTATTGGCTAGAAAATGAGATATTAATACTAAAGAAATTATGTGACACTTACCTATAAAATAAGTTACCGGTACAATTTGGATTAGATGTACTTTATACTAATTTGTTTTCCTATTCTTTTTTAGATTGTCTGCACTTGTACAATGACGACTTTTCCACAAGTCATATACAAAACCTATCAAGCAAATTTGACTACAAAAGTAGCAACAAATATATTAAAACCTGTATAAGAGATGTCACAACCTGAAATTAACACACAAAATTCTAGCAGCTTGTCTGGAGCTCAAAACATTAGACAGATGCGTAACATGAGTTCTAAAAGAACTGAAAGTTTCAGAATTCAGACGTGGGCATAAGTCCAGAGAGGTGCAGGTGAGAACCCTTCATTGTTACCTATGGCTTGAAATCTGAAGGTTGAAGTCTAAATTTGGTCCCTCCACTATCTCATTCGATGGTTTTAGTCCCTTTACCCCAATTTTTAATCCTTAAACTTCCATTTAAAGTCAAGTAAAGAACAATTGATAATGGTATTTTACCATTTACTTGAATGATGCGGCATTTTGGTGATAACATGGCATGATTATGTGAAAATTTTGTTCCAAATAGCACACATTAATCTAAATTTTTTTTTAATAAAAAAACTACTAGAACTTAGAAACAAAACAATTTTTAAATAAATTAAACAAAACAAAAAAAAAGAAATTTAATAGAGAAAGAACTAGTATCTATGTGTGTGTGAGAGAGAGAGATACACAGAGACAAAAAGGGAGGAAAAGAGAGGAAAGGAAGAGATAGATAGGGGAGAGTTGTCGTAGTGGCACCAATCTCAGCAAAGGAGGGCAGATTGGTGCCAGGCGCCTCCCTCTCCCCTTCCGCATCCCCAACTCTCTCCCACCCTTGTTCTTTCTCTTGCCTTAACTTTTTTTTCCTTTTGTTGTTTTGTTTAATTTTTTTACAATTTTTTTGGCCAATTTTTTTTACAGACATTTTCTTTTTAATTTTTTGGTAATCATACTTTTTAATTAAATAATAGTTAATATTTTTTATGATTCTACAACAAACAATTTTTAGTATTTTATGTTAAAACTAAAGTTTCTTTGTGCTAATGAGTGCCATGTGGCCAAAAGTTCAAAGTTTCCATAGCGCATCATCAATAAAAAGGCCATGTTGCTGAAGTTAGTGATAGAATTTTAACACCATTACCAATTGTCCTTAAATCGACTTTTATTGAAAGTATAGAGATTAAATTCATTAAAATTGGAGTAATGGGGCTTAAACTGCTGAATTCAGATAGTAAAAGAATCAAATTAAGACTTTGAACCAAAGTTGAAACTAGAATCTCTATACAAATCCCACCTCCCTTACCACCTATAAAAATGTTCAAAGACATTCACTTGAAATCTCAAAATAGTTCCATCATACTGCATATGCATCAACCACCTAAAATCTCAATATGGTTGCATTCATGTGATGTTTTAAAATTAAAAATTGTTAACCCCCAAATTAAGTTTATGATAGTCAAATTTTGATTTTTATTTCACTAGAAAAGCAGAGTACGGCAACCAAAATGCTTTTAGTTAAAACAAGTTAAATATCAAACTGTTCATCAATTTTAAAGAACCATGAATCGTCATAAAAAAAGAGGCAGTAAAAATTAAAAGATTGTTCAATAGAAAGCAACTATTAATTAGTGGAAAACTTAAACCAAATGAAAGAAAATATTATGCTTTAATAGTTTGAAATCTGTCTCACAGATGTAGTAAAAAAATTCAGAGAGATCTCTCATAGATTTTGGCTGTATATGACTGCATAACCTAGTTTGGCATGCTAGACATATTCTTCGAATTAGACTGAAATTAGATTAGCTTGATTGGACAGGACCATTTTAACTTCTCAAATGTCTGCCAAAGGGTCAGACTAGTAAGAATGCGACTCAAGCTGAAAGCTCTTTCACTGACTTTTTACTAGATTAATATATAGCATAGAATTTGAAAGTTTTCACACCAAAAAGGTTCTCCTATGGCATAAAATCAACAAATGCATTGATTTTTTGGACTTATTTTGTGACAAAGGGAATTTATAAGCACCAGTGCTCCTTCCCGATTTCAGTTCTCAAAGATGTCTGGGATTATTAAGATCCCAAACCAACAATAATTTTAAATGGAGAGTGGAAGAAGTTGATGCATATAAGACTGAACCACAGCCCCCACCAAAGCTGATGCATATAAGACAGAACCCAAGCCCCCAGCAATTCCCTATCTTTTAGGGATTGTTCTTCCTTACTAGTACTCCATGTTTTTTTTCTTCAATTACATGTGGCTTGATAGAAAAAAAAAATAGAGAAAACTTCCATGTAGAAATATGTCCTGCCGAAAACTTGTGTAATATATTATGGACAAAATGAGACATTAAACACACAGGTAGAGATGGCAAAAGCTGACCATAACAACCTGATCTGGTAGCCCAAACCCGACACGACCTAAACCGACAAGGAAGCAGTTAGAACCTGAACCATTTTCCATCTCTAGCAAAAGAAAGCCGGAGAAGATAACTTATACCCAATCAATTAGAACCTGAAATGACCCAACTGAGTCCTGCCCAATTGCCACCTATACACAAGACGGTTCTTCCATGAACAGTATCAATCAACAATGGCACTCCACAAACCATCACTCTCCCCCACAAAACTACACACAATACCATGAATGCAATCATAAGAAATCCTAAAGTTGCAATCAAAAGTCCATTGACAGTACAATACTACACAGAACAGGTAGAGTACCAGAACAAACTAATATACAAAGATAAGTAATTAAACTAGCAGAGTTAGTATATGCTGGTCATGAAGGTCTAAAAGCTAAAGAACTTCAGTTTCCACTGAGATACATCTTCAGCAGCAAAATAACTAAGAATTAAACATTATTATAAATTGAAAAAGGATTTGCAGAACTAGAATATTTTATCAATATGATAGTAAATGAAAGAAACTAAGACCTTTCTGTGCATATAACTTATTCCACACAAAGTAACAAGCATTGTCATAATTCCAGTTATTAAGGATGCAAAATGAACTCCAAAAAGATATGGCATAAGAAAATTCAAAAAATTCCACAAGCAAGCAGTTAACTGCCGTCCAAGGGATAGCATAGTGAAAAATCACATAATCTATAAAAATGCGCCACATTTTCCAAAAAAATATGGCAAATGGACAAGAACTGGTGAAAGAAAAAAATAAGACCTTTTTCAATAATGCAGACAAAGTTCTACAATTCTCTAATGGCTCGTTTGGTTCAGGGAATGGCTATGCCATTCCCTTTCTATTCCCCTTCTATGCCATCCCCTTCGTTTGGTTCAAAAGTTGGCAGGGAATAGGAATTCCTGAGGAATTCCTATTCCTTGCCTCAAGTGAAAAGGCAGTAATAGCTATTACTGCCTCTCCCCCCGGTAATAGCCATTCCGCGTCTCAAAGGAATAGCTAAATGAGGTGTAATGACTAAAATACCCTCAGCCTTTTTTGAAAATTACAAGAGTGCTCATATAAAATCAAAATTTTCTCTCTCTTCGCGGTTTCTCTCTCTTCGCAGTTTCTCTCTCTTCGGGTTTTCTATCTCCTCCGTCTGTCTCTCAAGAATAGCTTCATCGGGCCTTCCTCCCTTTTCCTCCCTCTTCCTCCCTCTTTCATGACCGAATGTGGTCGGAAAGGGTCCACAAAATACCTTTCCGACCAGATTCCGCCGAGATCTGGCCTCAAAGGCCAGATCTCGCCACGGGAAGCACCGGATCTGGTGCTTCCCCCTCCAGATCCCGCGGTTGGATCTGGCACTCCATGGCCAGATCCAACGCCGGGAAACGCTGATCTGGCGTCCTAGTGGCCAGATCCGGCCACTAGGTGCGCCAGATCGGCGTATAATGACACCGGTCGCCGGAAAGGCGACCGGACTCTGATGAAGAACAAAGAAAAAAGTAAAAAAAAGTAAAAAAGTAAAAAAAAGAAAAAATATTTATGTTTTAAATATTAATATTTTATATATAATTTAAATATTATTAATTTTAAAATATTAATCATAATAATATTTTATAAATAAAATTAAATTATAATCATAATTATTAATAATTAATATTTAAATATTTTATAAATAATCATAATATTTAAATATTATAATCATAATTATAAATAATATTTAAATATTATAATCATAATATTTTATAAATAAAATTAAATTATTATTTATTAATATTTTATATATAATTTAAATATTTTAATCATAATAATATTAAATTATAAATAAAATATTAATAATTAAATAATATTAAGATAATAATATTTAAAGTATTAATTATTAATATTTTAATTAAATTATAAATTATCAATATTTAAAAAATAAAAATAAATAAATAATTATATATATAAGGGTATTTTTGTCTTTTTATCATTTATTCCTTTCTTATTCCAATCTTATTTCTACCAACCAAACATTACATTAGGTAGTAATAGCCATTCCTACTCTATTCCATTCACTGAACCAAACAAAGTGATAATTATTCTTTTCTATTCTCACTCTATTCTATTCCCACAGAATACCTATTCTATTCTATTCCTGTCTATTCCGCGAACCAAACGTGCTGTAAGAGAAACTTCAACTCTTACCTCAGATAATGTTTCTGATAAAGACGTTATCTCAGAATTGTACAACTTTCTGTTCTCTTCTATGGCTCTAATTGAAGCCTTTTCCCTAGCAGACTGCATTGCCTTTTCTTCCTCCATTTCCAATAGTGAACTAGTAAGTTGCTGCAAGATAAAAGGCACAATCAAATGAACAAGATTACAATAACAAATACACAATTAAGGTAAGAACAGTTAGGCTCTCTTCATAATTCAACAATGGACTAGACTACCATTGCCAACTCCTCCTTTTCCGCAAGCAACCTCTTAATGGAGCTTTCCATTTCTTGCTGATCAGAATTAGATTGTTCCAAACTAAGTCTCTGCACAGAGAGAAAATGCCATATTTAAGATTTAAGCAAATATATGCATGCTACCATTACCTTAAAGAAGGATAACAATATTGAGTAACCAAAAGGATGTAACAAAAGAATAATAGGAAGCTCACAAGGCCAGAGAGTTCTTCCTGCAGAGCATTCATTTCTGAGCTTGTGATATTGAATTTTTTAGTCAGGGCTTCAAATGCTAAGGCCAAATCTTCATTTCTGGATATAGCCTCTCCCTTGTCCCTGTGTGCAGCTGCTAATTCCTCTTCCAGAGAAGCTATAGTTGCCTCCATTTCAAAAGCCAGAACCTCCAGCTTTTTATAATCTTCCTAAGAGCATAAAAATCAAACAGAGTATTCAGATTCTAAATATTCTGCATGCTTTGAATGTTTTAGTTCTGAGCTAGTAAATAAACAACAAACTGCAATTTTTTTTAAGCTACAGAAAGGCATTCCTTTATCCTAGGTCAGAGAAAATTTATCAAGAACTTTGGTGAGAGAAAATTCATCATAATGACAACTAGGGCCAAGCAAAAAAACAAATAAAACTGAAACTGCTTCAAACCGTAGAGTTTCATTCAGCTCGGTGTGGATCAATTCTTTCTTGTATTCGATTCGGTTTCAATTTTCAGTCCATAAGTTGTTGGTGTATTAAAACATTACATAGAAGTACAAAAGGGCTTATATAAAAAAATACCTGTAAGATTTCAATGAGATTGTGCAAAATGGACTCACCCAAAAACAAGTTCATTATTGCAAGAATTTAGAGAATAAACTGTTGAATGTTTAATTTCTATTTGAAATTACCACATCAAATTAACTCTTTGCATTTTAGATGTTCATTGCAGAACTATGAAACACATGCCAAGTCCCATCATCATCACCTGCATTGTCTGCTCAAGAGCTTTTGCTTTCTTGGGATCAAACATCTTTGAATTCCTATCAAAAACTGAATCACGCCTTCTACCAGCTAGTGAATCACGTTTGCTGATGTCACGCTCAAGAAGAGTCTTCTGACCATGCAATCGCTTGATCTCTCGTTCAGCAAATGCTTTCTCACCCTAGAAATTTGAAAGCAGATTAATATAGATTGATAACATAGCTAAGCCAAACTTTAAAATTCAAAACATGCGAACTGAACCTCAAGTTTTGTCTTCTCCTGAATAGTATTCTTGAGCTTGGATTCAGTGTCTTGCAACTTCATTTTTGTTTTTTCAAAATCTTTTCTTAAACTCTCCTTTTCTCTTGCCAAGGAACATGACGAAAGATATGATATCTCCTTTTCAAGACTCTGAATTTGAGAAAGATACTGTGATTTTTCCCAGTGATGTTCTTCAGAGAGTGCCTAAAACAATATTAACCAATGTTAGAGAATGGCATCTTCACCCATATATGATATGCATACTGTAGTAAGTTAAATGAGAGATAAATATCTTACCGTCAAGGATGCTTCATGGTTTTGAGCATCTTCCATTAGTTCCTGTACCTGCTTCTGTAGATCCACAGATTGATTGTGCAAAAGAAGCTACAAGCCAGGTATTAGCTCACATATTTTATGTTGGAATCCTAATAGCAATGATAATTTCATAAAACAGAAACAGGATTAAGAAAATATACACTATGCACATGTAAAATTCAAATGCCTCACCTTATCATTCTCAAGTTCTGAAGTCCTTTGTCTCATGCAACCGTGTAATTTCTCAGTGTTCGCAATAATTATTTTTTGTTGTACAGAATTCTGACACATCATACCATTGAAATCCTGTATACAATGCATAAAACTAAACAATTGAGATGGAGATAGGATGCAAACGCAATTAATAATAATATTGACTTCAGTGGTTTTCTTTCAAATTTAGAATTATTATTCAAAAAATTTAACAGTTGATATTAAGGGTAGTTATCACAAGATGTTTCACGATTACTCACAAGAAATTCCTGAATTATTGCAGAAAAACTCTGAAAAGCATCATCCACAAGGGATGATAGACTTTGAACTACTTCTTTTGACTCTTGAGCTTCAGAAATTAGATCCTCTACTTCCTTTAAGAGCTTGATCGCAAAATCACAGTCCCCCTACAAAATCAAGACTCAAAATCAGTTTCATGCACTTCTGACATGAGAATATTTACGCATAATAAAGAAAATATATATCAGACACTGTTAACGAGAGAAAAGGAAAAATCCATGCAAAAATGAAGACAAGGATGCACACGCATATGTCTGTTTAAATCTTATATAAACACACATGCAGAACTTACATCCTTTCTTCCTCCAGATTCACTGTGAGCAAGTTTTTCACAAGCCATCCTTGCCTCCTCCCTTGCATTAAGAAGCTCTTCACAAAGCTATAAAATATTGCACCAATTAAAAACCATATTGAAACTATATTAAAGAAAACAAAACCTTAACATAGCTCAGAAAAGTCAAAAGGGTTAAGTTTTATGCAATTTCTAAAAAATGATAATGGTGACACTAGCATACACATACGGAATAGATGCACAGGCAAAGTCATCCATCCACCTATCCACTCAATCAACTATGATAGATGCAAAATTACTGCTGAATAACCTTGATACAACCACTACTGAGCAAAAGATGTGCTAGAAGCCTACAAATTGATATATGCGAAGATCCTCTACCCTTCTACCTCAAAAAAATGAGAAAGATCATTTTTGTCATCATTGGAGTTTCATTAGGAGAACAAAGGCATTTAAGTTCAATTCCTCACATTTGATCCTTAAAAATTGTAATAAGAATGATGAACTACTTAATGCACACATCAGCTCCAAAATGAAAACCATCCACAAATTACACAGATACTTTCCTAGGGAAACACTTCACAACAAAAGGTAATCTTTCAAGTCACGACAACTATGACTAAAATTGTAAAGTTCTAATGCTGCTCTTGTACAACCATACTCAACAAGAACGGTTTATACCAGCATTTCATGTTGCTTTAGCATCTGAAAACAAGATCACAGTAGTCACAAATTTGCACTAAAAAACCCAAAGCCATGCTGCAAAAGATGTATCCAATCTATTTTCAATTGAATTTCCTTTTTTCTCTTACTCCTGAGTTGTGGTCCTTGCAAAGCAGGGGAGGCCTAAATAGACTTGAAATTTTATTGTCGATTGGCAACTGGTAGTCTAGTACATGAAAAGGTTTCAGTTTTCCTTAAGCCTAGTTAAGCCCAGCTGATTACAAAACGTGAGTGAAGCAGACCATAGGTTTTAGCTATCCACAGGATAAGAAGCATACCAAGGTTATGAATAATTTGTCCAATAACTATTACCTCATCAAACTTCTCCCTTGCACATATATTCTGCTCTGTTGCGAGTTCAACAAGGCTGTTGAGGTTTTGTTGGCTTGAAGACTTTTCTGTTTCCAGTATCCTAATCTAATAGGTATATAAATAGACATAAACAGAAAAAATAAACCATCGATCAACATATTCTTCGTGGGTGCAACGAAAGACACTTTACAAAAGAGAGAGAGAGAGAGAGAAATACTAAAAATAATAACATAAACCTTCTCTTGAAGTTGCTTGATCACAAGAATAGCTTCAAATTCCCTCAAACCAATATTCTTGTCAGCACAATTGGTTTTGTTGGCATGAAACGCAGAATGGTCATTGGACTCGATATGTTTCATATTATGAAAGGAATCAGCCTCAGCCAGCTTTCTCATTAAGCAATCAATATGTATCTCACTCATAGTCCTCTGCTTATAAAATGGCGTCAATAAATAGATGGAGAAAATTTGTGTGCTAATGCGTAGTAAAATAACAAGAAACAAGTATAATGAGAGACCTGAGTTTCAAAGTTTAAAAGCAAATCCTCATATTCTGTTTGCAGGTCTGGTAGTTCGCTGTCCTCCTGAATGAATAATACATATTAGGGTGCAAGATTAATACAAGGACATTTACACGAAAGGGCATAGTACGAACCACAAAGGAGCATTTTTTCCTTGGTAGCACTTTTCTCCTGTTCGTTACATGCAGTAAAGCACATGGATCAGGGAGAGTACAGTCCTCCAAAACACTAGCCTTATAATCTTCATCTTGCTTGCTTAGGTCATCTGCAATTTCAGTTTCATCCACCAACTCCTCGAATGAAAGAAGTGGTCCCATATCATGCTGAGATTTAGTTGGTTTTATGGCAGATGAGTTTGATTGGACACTTGAGTAGGCCTACAGCACAGAAAATTCATGTTAGCATATATCCAAAGCAAAAGTTGAATTAAAAGCACAAGAAAATTTTCAAGAATTTGCATAAAAGACATGGGGCTGAAAAGATATTGAATAACATTATACATTATACTTCATAAGTAGCAACAGCAACAGAACAGGGCAGGCACTGGAAGTCACTACTTGACAAGGCCCCACTTAGAAAGCCCTTATTCCCCATCCCAGCCTATGGGGATAGAAACTTCCACACTCCAACTTACATGGAGTTCCACATCCAAGAAGCCCACTTTACCATTAAAATAGTCATTTGTCGTTGCTATAATTCTTAAAAAAATAACAATTAACCCAAACTTGACTATATTCAAGCCATCTGATACTGACAAAAATACAGATTAATATTGTAGAATTTTAACTAAAGCAATATGTCACTAAATAATTATATAGATAACTGAAATTCATATAACACAGAATCATAGTAATCAATACCACCAAACTAAGCTACATCAACAAAACTCTATCAACATTTCCCCCTCCCTTCAATGCCAATAGGTTATCTCAAAAACTTGGATAGTATCCATCGCTATACACCTTTACATTTAGAAATACATGCAAAATGCTCCGTAAGTAAGAATTCAAGAGGTCAATGGTTAATCTAGTCTATTATTATCAACAAAGAGGTCAAGCAAGCAAGTGAAAGCTCAAAAAGAAACAACTTACCATTTGAAACCCCTTCCAAAGTTCTGTTAAATAATTCATTTAAAGATTCAGAACTTTTAACATCCTACATCAATTAGAATGTAGCATACAAAGTCTTATCTTAAATTGTCCAACAATATCCTACGAAGCATTTTCCTATACCCTATTAGTTCTTTCAAACCATGATTATGTTTAAGAGAAGCATGAGGATAAGAAGACAAGTAATAAAGAAAGAAAGAAAGAAAATCACCATCAAAGTTCATCAACTTCATTGACATGCTTAAATGATCACAAAATATTTCATGCTATCCTAACAAAGGAATTCTACATCATCATACATTTCTCAAACCCAACATTCTGATGCCCCCACACACTAGCAAACAGCAATACATCACAACAAGAAGAAAGAAAGAAAATCTTGCATTCATCAATTTCCTCCACGTGCTAACATCATCACAACATATTTCATGCTTTTACCTATTAAAGGAATCCTACATCATTGCACTTTGCTCAAACAAAACATCTTAATTTTATTATGTATATAAGGTACAATCTCACATTGATTTACAGCTCACACCCATAAGGAAGGTGGAAAAATTAAACTGAAATTCTATTATGATGCCTGAATTAAGTTTATCATCCTAACAGAAGCAAGAAACATAAAAGTTACCTCTCGAAGAGCCTCCCGTGCAAGATTCCCGGGGCACCATGTATCTCGCCTCTTTTCCTACAGCAACAAACAAAAAACTTAATCAAAAATTAAAACGAAAGGCCAAGATAGGTATGTAATGTAGACAAGAGAAGACTACATGTATACAATATGCATCCAACAACTACCAAACGGTGCTAAGGTAAGGAACTTTGATTTGAGTTAAATGTTTAGCAGTTGCAAACTTTATCCTTGCTTTATGTACTCAGAGTAGAACACCCATGAGCTAGCAAATACACAATGCCAAAACTCTCTAGGTTGTGTTTGGGAATTTAAATTTAGATTTGGATGTTAATTTTTACTTTATAATTTTTTAATGTGAAATTCTTCGTTTGGATAAATCTAGAATTCAAAATTCAAGGTTTTAAAATAATCTTAGATTTGAGGAGAGAAATTTAATTGGCTGAATTCAACAAACAGTTAAATGAAGTCTTCAATTTGGACCTTTTAAAAATTCAGAGTATATTTGACCCAAAATCAAATCGAGCTTCTTTAAATCATCCCAAACAATGAATTTAGACTTCAAAATCAACACCCACCCCTCAAACATTAGACCAAAACAAGCCACTAATAATTCTCCTTTTAAAAGCACAAAAGCTAATTGATTCATATAATAAATGTGTTATGCTATTCTTCAACTAAACAACATCTAAGATTCTTGATCATATCACCCAATATATAAAAATTGAATCGAGCATAATGGCAAATAAGCTTAGTCTAGAGATCTGAATGTGGCATTAACACAGATCTACATATTTATCTGCTTACTGAACCAGTAACAGAAGTGAACTGATAAAACGGAACAGAAACCAAAACTTGGTTGCTAAATTAATTCTAAAGGTGACACTTGAATGAACTAAGCACATTACAATGGAATTCACAAAGATCAGCTAGTAGTTACAGAAGCTGGTGATCAACCAATTCAAGTCCTGAGAAACCACTTGCACTTGACTTCACTCAATGCACAAATCAAGCCAATCATGTTGAAATTTACAAACCAGTTTACTAAACCCATAATACATGGCATTGTCATCAGCACAACTATCATTTGGTTGTTCAATTCCTTGTTTATAGAGTAACAAGCAAATCATATAATACTAGCTAATGATTCTTCAATTCAGGTTTTTATTATATATGTCTAAATCCTTTACATTCCTCGTTTTACACGTTAAAACTCAAGCCGCTCATCTAGTTGGAATGGCTCTAGTATGATTCCTATAAAGAACACAAATTATTTAGATTCATAGAATTTGTGATCACATTAGTAGATAAGCTAACAAAAGTAGAGAATGTATAAAGCGAATGAAGAACAAAGAAGGTAGAGTTATTTTAGATAAACCTTTTTAAACTGGTCTCGACTCTCATCTCTACTTGAATACAAGACCATTGAGCTCAAATTTTTTATTTTCTTTGCTTGCACTTGCAACACCCTTTCACGCTCTACTTGTGCTTTCTTTTCTTCCTCCAATTCCAAAGCTATCCGCTCTCTCTCCAGTTCAGACTGTAAAATGAGCCTTGCAACTTCCATAACATAGTCAAACATTCTGTAAAATGTAAGTAAATCATCAAGTGAAAACTATAATACCTGCAATAATGTATTTCGCAAATTGAGAATCTCTTTTTCCAAGTGTTCTGAACGAGAACCCTAAAACACACAAAATATTTACTGAGTCACTATTTCCAAAAAGCATCTTTTAAGATTTCACAAAAACCACAAAGATAGTTGCAAACCTGCAATTTGGCTCGAAGCTCCTCTATCTCTTTCTTTTGACGCTTTAGCAGAGCAGCATCAGTTAAAATCTAACACCAAAGAACAAGCTTAAGTAAGATTTAAGCAAACAAGCATACACGTTAGCCTTGAAATAAGAACTTGAGCTAACAATACACATATAAAGATCCAGTGTATTTGACATGCCACTGGATACTAGGAATTAACTTCAAGGCCAGCTAGAAGAATAAATCCTAAATGAAAGCTCAACATAGGTAACGCAACAAAAATCAGAAAAAACCTCATTCACACGAGCACAGTTCGTGACACACAATGCCCTACTTGCAAACTGAAGACTGCTTTTAGTCTCATCTGCATGAATCTGCCATTTTAAAAGATTGATTAAATGGTGGAATTGCAAGTAAATCACAATAACAACCACATTGTAAGTTACAAAAAAATATGAAAGCATCAAAATCAACAATAAATAAAATAAAAGGGGATTTTATTGCACACATGATGCTGAGACTGGCTTGCATAATTTCACAAGTAAATAAATCTCCCCTTTAGCTTGAACTAAAATGTTTGTCAAAGACTAAAAAACCCCCAAATAATACTTAATCATTTAAATTTCAGTTATATTCTTTAAACACTGTTCCCTCTACTCTCATGTTGTTACTTTTACCTTTTTAAAAGTGTCACATTCAAATACCTACTTGAAACAGTCAATAGATTTGAAACCAAGTTTTTCTATTTTACCCTTTTGTCAAAACCATTTTAAAGAAATGGAACCCACTAAACAGACACTTTAACTTCAAAATCTGCCCACTTTATCCTTTCTTTTTTCAATTTTTTATTCCTCAACTCTATGAAAAGTCAATAAGTGAAACATCCTAGAGACAGAGGGAGTGCCTAAATTAGTCTTTGTAATACAAACAAAGAGGAATGATTGTAGCTGTGTTGAAGCTTACTTGCGAAGACACAATCAACTTAACTGTTTTTAAAGATTACTACCTGTGCAAGTGTGATATTGCATATTATAGCTGTATTTGCATTTCCTCCCAAAGCAGACTGTAATATGCGTGTAAGTTTACTATCTCGGTATGGAACATGACCCCTGCAAAATGTTCTTAACGCCATTAATATTTGAAAAATAATAGCTCCTCACTTTTTTCTCCAAAAAAAAAGGAACAAACGAACAAATGAACATACCCTTGACTTTCGGCACCTTCACTCAATTTTTTAATCACTGTTCCCAATGTCATCAAGCTTTTGTTAATATGGGAACCTTCCTTTAGCCGAACACCTTCTGCACCAGTTTTGGCAGCACGTTCTGATCCAGCAAGGTCTACTAAATTCTATGAGCAAAATAACAAAAAAGAATTGACAAAAAATGATAATTAGTATAAATAAAACTAAACAAGATATTCATTGGCAACTACCAAAACATTTTATTAATCTATTTAACATAAAAGAAGAAAAATGGTTGTTCTATTTAATCACCTACCAAAACTGATACACGAACAGCATCACAAGAATTAACTGTATCTCCATCGCCATCTTCAGTTCTATCCCGACTCTCAATGATCTATTTAGCTAATATAGTAAGCCAAACATGCAAATATACTCATATTAAAAATAAGATTAAGTACTTATAACTTACCATGCGAAAAATGGTATGTGATCGACTACTGTGTAGATTCATATTTGTCTCTCCAATATGCCTGTGAGCTAAATTTTGGATCATAAAAAATAAGGTTAATTACACATTTGGTACCTAATCTAGAGTGAAATTGTCAATTTGGTACATAGAAAAAAAAAATACAAATAAGCACTCGAAATATGCATCCATTCAACAATTTGCACCTTTAACTAACAGAGTTAGTCAAATGCGTCACATCGCGCCACATCTCTAAGAAAGTAACATCATTTTTCTTTTTTTATTTTTTCTAAAAATATTTTATTTTTAGAATTCAAAAATAAAAATCTGGAAAATAAAAAATCAGAAAAATAAAAAAATCCGAAGAAAATTGGAAACGAGAAAAATGGGGAGAGAAAGGAAAGAGAAGGAAAGCAGGAAAAGGAAGAGAGATGTATAGGAAAAGGAAAGAGGGCTGGCCAACAGCGATCTAGCTAGCCTTAGGCAAATTGGCACTAATCTACCTCAAACTAGGCAGCATGCCAATCTGGCTTGCTCTGGCCAGATTGACTCTATCTGCCTGGCCCATGGCAGATTGGGGTGCCAGTCTGCCTCAGGCAGACACAAGATTGCTAGCTGACCCTTCTTTTCCTGTCTGGCCCCCTCCCTTCTCTCTCTCTCTCTCTCTCTCTCTCTCTCTCTCTCTCTCTCTGTGTTTCCTCTCTTTCCCTCTCACCCTGATATCCCTGACATCCTTTTTTTTTTGAATTTTTGAGTTTTTTTTTGTTTTTTATTGACTATAATTTCTTTTCTAGAATTTTTTGTTTTTCTTTTTAAATTTTTAATTCAAAAATTAAAAATTTTGGAAAAAAATCAAAAATGAAAAAGAAAAAATGACATGAAATTTTTAGACGTGGCATGATCTAGTTGGGTGTTTCTTAACACGTCACTGATTTGACTTATGGAGTTAGTCAAAAGTGCAAACTAATAGATGAAATCATAATTCAAGTACTTAATTGCGATTTTTTTTTTCTGCAGGTAACAAATTGACAATTTCAATATAATTCAAATATCAAATATGTAATTAACCTTAAAAAATAAAAAATATAAAAACAGAAGAGTAAATTCAAATAAATAGAATAAAATTGAAAAAGATATATTAATATACGTAAGCTAACTCTTCTTTTTTCTACTTCACATTTTTCCTATTTTTCATTTTAAGGGCAATCATCACAATTTTAGACATTTTTTCATTTTATTTCAAAACTAATGACAATTCAATCAAAAATAAAAATTAAATGAAGATATTAAAAAAAAACTTGTGCAGAAGTATAAACTATTAAAAAGATGAAGAAAAGTACATTCTCCAAACTCCATGAAGTCGAGTACTTGTTGAGGAGAGGCAACAATCTCTTCGCGTAAGCCAGCAACATATATTCCCCTCTACATTTATGAAGAGAAAATGATTTACTAGCAAGAAAATAGGAAATTAAGCAGAAAAAAAATACTATTGCAGTTTTAATACCTCTATACTTTCATGAATCTGTAATTTTCGATGCTCAGGGGCTAACAAATCAATTATTTCTTCATTATATATTTCCATATAAGACATTCGAAGAAGAAACTCTCGATCCACATCCTGAAATTAAAAAAAGAAAATAGAAAAATTTGCATGCAGACATAGTGCAAAAATATTTTAAGGAAATCTCTTTTAAGTTAAAAAGTCACATACTAGTTAGTCAATCTTAAATTTGAAGTTTATATTTTTCATTTTACTCGACGATATTTTTCTTGCTTATTTTTGTGTCAAAATCTTCAACATTTAAATGCATAATAAGAAATTGAGATTTGAAAAGTGTTAAAAAAATCAAACTTTAAGAAATCGTGATTAATTGCTAGCTTTCCCAAATAATTTATTGCTATCACAAGCCAAAAGATTTAACCACATGAATCAATACAAAGCACCAAGCTAAACACTCTGCTAAACCAATGTTAGAATAAGAAACTAATTACTATATTTGACCAAGCAAAAAAAATAAGACAATTACATTTTAATCATCATAGTAATGGCAACTTTTACTTAACCAAACCACCAACTACCAACCCTGGGTTGCAAAGAACAGCTAGCTAGGACACAAGACTAACTTGCCAACATTTTAGGGAAGCCCCTAAAGAGATGAATACGTTACAGATCAGTAGCACATGGCAATGTATTGAGCTCCAACAACTTTAGACTGATGAACAATATAATACATAAAAAATTTCAACTTGGTACAACATTTGAAGTTTTATCTATCACCTAAAGCAAACCAGATTAAACCATTTCTAGCTAAATACTGTAAGCAAAATTTCAACATACTTTCTATGCAATTTGATTTTTCACTATTTAGGCCCAAATCATCACTTTGCAACCATCAATAAGAACAAAATACATGACATAAATTTGTATACACAGAATATTCCATTTGTTGCATCAGGACAGCATCTGCCAACCACAAATATAATAACTAAAATTTTTGTTAAGAGAATCTTTTCTGCTATGCAACACCTCATTTGAAATTTTGATGTCACTAAGTGTAGGAGTTCCAATAGAAAGAAAAATCAACTTTTCATCATTTATGTGGCATAATGATCATCAATGTTACCAAAAATTTACAAAGCTAAAGGCATATATTTCTCATTCAAGCATGCATTGTACTAGACTCTACCTCAGAAATAGTTACCGAGGCACCCTCTACCCTAAGTACACTTCAAAACCCATTGTTTTATGGTTTCCATGAAAAGAAATCCATCTTTGAATAGCTCAACCAACTCATTAATCTCTAACTAAAACAATATTACTGACAATTGTAATAATTAGAACAATGGGGCTAACCAATGCCTCAAACCCTTAACTATCTTTCTTCTGTAGTTAACTTCAATTGTTTTATATAGTTATTCATCGATATTCTTTAATTTGCAATGCTATTTCTAGAGATTATCCAAATATCTTAAAATTTTGAAAATATATAAATAGCACAAGATTTTGAAAGCTAGAAATGTCGGTATGCCTACCTGTTGTATTATGCCAAATAAATCATGCACAGCAAGAGGAATGACCCCAGGTTCAGCAGCTGAACCTCGCATTGTATGGGTCTTTCCACTGTTAGTTTGTCCATAAGCAAAAACTGTACCTGCAATAAAGTAACTAAGGTTGAAAAGGTATAACAGGCACATATCATCTTGGAAACAAACAAAATAAGCATGCAATGTATAACAGGCTCATTAATTTCGACTAACTAGACCTATTAAATTACAGGACAAAGAATGAGCAATTTCTTTATTTGTCCTACAACTGGAGAAAAGGCTCTTAGAGAAAAAAAAAATCTAGCTAACTGAAAATTCTAATGTAAGTGACTCCATGTATATCATCTAGGAAAAAAGATTTAACCCCCAGTGGCTCACGTTAACAAGCTTCAAATAATTAGAATGAGTACTGTTAAGCATGCAATGTGGAATCAACAAAAATATAAGAAAATAGCAAACGCTAAACTCAACTGAAGGAGATAACACCACCGAGGCAACAAATAACAACAACAACAACCAGGGCAACAATTTACTTTGGCTGTGACACCATGCTGAGCATCCAACCTAAAACCGATTGGTAATAGGTGAACATAAGACCATAGTAAACTCTAAATTTAGAGTATATGCAACAACACCACTAAAAAAGTACAACAATCTCTACAAAAGGTTGCTTCATGATGCGCCAATCCCAAATTAGGAGATCATAAATAGCTCACAGCAAATGAGAGAGATACTTGTGTGTTAAAATCGAGCTGCATTTGTTTAATGGCAAGATTCCAACAGTATTTCATTAGAACAGAAGCAATTCCCACTCAGAAAGTGAAAATAGCAATCAATTGGCCTGTATAATACCTCAAAAACCCCATCTCAATCTAAAAGTGAAGTATTCCTCCATTATCAAAATAGACAAATCATGTGTTCAAACCAAATTCCAAGGAAAATCAAAATAGACTTTCTCTATTAGAGTTTGAAAACTAAGAAAGATTAGACAAAAATTGTTTAAAAAAATTTTTTTTTTTGAAAAGCGTTTAAAAAAATATGTAATAGATGAAAAATGTAAAACCCAAATTTTGTTAAAACACATGAAGAAAGTTTCTCTATATATTTTGTGATTTCATCTTTTTTTTATTTTTCTTTCAAATTTACTTTTCTCACATCTAACACATATTCGAAGAGAGCCTGTTAGCATATAATAGGGGAAAATTCAGTCCCTAGAAGCATTTGGAAGAAAATGCAAACTTCAAAAACCTACCAAAACTTTAAAAATGAACTACATATTGACTCAAATTAAACAACCGCTGAATACAAATTAAATTAAATTAAATGGCACCATTGAATCCACGAACTGCGGCCGCCACAATCTCTTTGGTACGGGCTTCATAAACCTCTCCGGTCTTACGATCCTCACCAAATATCCGATCTAAATTATCAAAAAAATTGTCAAAAATAAGAAAAGATTAACTTTAAAAAGATGCAGAAATTGATTAATTAGAGAGAGGAACTACCAAATTCGAACTTGCTGGAGTGATTGGGAATGAAAATGGAATTGGCAGAGATTCTCCAAGGGCTTGTCTTCGCATCCTCCGGAGATAGCGGCCTCGTTCTAACGGCCACGTGAATTCTCTCCATTTCCTCCAATTTCAAGTTCTCAGCGTCAGAGAGAAGAGGAATTGCTGGTAACAAGTTTGAAAATACCCTATTTTGGACTTCGCTTTATGTTTCCCGCCTGTGGATTTTGCCCCCAAACGTTGGGACTTGGGAGTGATAGCCGAAATTACCAGAATGGCTCAAAAGACCTCGGGTAACAATTTTTTTAATTGTATAATATTTAAAATTTAAAAAATTATTAACTAGTTAGAAAATTTTAAACAAATTTTTATTTTATTATCGTATTCAATTAAAATTTTATTTTTTATTTTAATTTTAATTAAATTTTATAATTAATTATAAACTAACTGTTGTTAGTCAAAATGATAAAGCAGGATGATATGATTGTAACATTTTTCGCCTTTCACGTTAACATTATATTAATATCACATGATTATAAAATAATTAATAATAATTAATCAACTAAATAGTTATAATAGTTTATTTAATTCAAAATAAAAATATAAATATAAAAATTTTATTGAACATAATTAAAAAATAAAAAAATTTTAAATTTTTTTAAATAATTTAAGAGCTTTTTTCAAGTATTGTGTTTTTTTTAACAAATGTTAAACAAAATTTAAAAGCAATAAAAATAAGGTTTATATATGATGCATCAAAATGTATTCACCAAATGCTGCTACCTTATTAATGAGGTAAAACTAAAACATTATCTAATCGTGAAATTTTTAAAATTTACAAGCTTGTTTTATTTATTTCACTCGTATGCTAACCGTGCAATGAGTCCAAGATAGTAATAATTTTTTTGAAATAAAATATCTTTACTCTCATAAATTTTAATTGAAATTACACAGATATTTATTAATTTTAAAAATAGATACTCTGTCTCAAAAAATTATTTTTTATTGAACACGTAAGTCCAATCGTTAGTTAATCATTAGTGTTTTCGTCAATATGATGACGTGACAAGAGTAAAAAAAATAATTTTACCATTAATTTTTAAAATTACTATTAATCTTTTATTTACTTTTTTATTAATTAAAAAAAAGCTCCCTATCTAATGCTCCCCTCTTTTGGGTGGGGAGCTGGGGAGCACTTTTCGATGCTTCTTATTGTTTTTTATTTTTTTAAAATATATAAAATAATAATATTTTAAATTAATAAAGAAAGAAAGAGCATTTTAATCTTTTTAAAATTTTTGTTAACGAGGTTTTCACTTTTAGAATAAAGTATCAATATCAAAAACTAATAGACTCGCTTAGAATTTTAATTAAAACTTAAGAGTGAAGGTATTTTATCTTTTTTGTTGGGTAATTGAATTGAGAATAGTTTGTGGAATAAATATGCAATAGTAATTATATTATCATATTTTAGTATTAATGTCTGGATTGTCTTATAAGTTATTGCTAGAGCTTGCTGAAAGAAAATCTATAACATTGGATTTTTTCTATTCTAAAAACAACATTGGTTGTATTAGATATGCAAAGTGCACCAACAGCTTCGATGATAATTGTTTGCAGTTCACCTTCAACAGTAATAGAAGGAAAAACTATTGCATGCCCCCCAATAAGTATCTCGATACAATTTTGTAGAGACACATGTTGTTGAAAGATTGTGTTTGATTGTGACCAATTGTTTTGCAGGGTCTTGCTCTGTTGTTCTTGACCTAGATTGTCATTTGCATGTTTTGGTTGTCTTTTTTCATAGATTGATGAAGTCGAGGAGCATTTAGCAGACTTGCTATGCTCATCAAGTCTCCTACCTTTCAATGTTTGCATTTTCCATAAGTTATTTTGTCTTGCATCATTATTTTCATCTATTTCTATAAGAAAAAACATAAAAGGTAGAATAAAATTTTAACACACTCAAAAACTATTTATCATAAGTAAATTACATGGGAAGCAACCAAGTGTTTTATGTTCTGTATTTAGCAATTATCATAGTTTTTGTTACATGGAAGTGTTTCACCTTTATGATCATGAAAATAATCATAAAATGAAACGCTCCGTCCTAAGTGCTTTTCTTTCATCTTTCTCGAGCTCATGCAATTCGGGAGGTCAGGTTTATACCCCCTCCCCTCTGTACCTTATTTTTAGTTTTAATAAAAAATTTTAACAGGGTAGCTGGGCCCTGCGTAAATTTTCCAGCAATCAAAAAAAAAAAAAAAACCAAGTGTTGATAACAAAGCAAGAGAAATAGTAAAAACAATATCAAACAAAAAGGAATACTAATATAAAAGAATAAAATGCAAACAAAATATATGTAAATACAAAAAGCAAGCATCGTAAATTGAAAAAAAAAACATCTTATTTGTTGAACACAAAAAAAATGTAAATAACATCATTCACCAATCAAGAATTAGCGTACTTAATAATATACAGCAAATATTTTCTTGAAGATATCTTCATATATAAAAGTATTAATTGTAAGAAAAGTATAGAGAGAAATATAGTCATGTCAAGCAGAATAATACTTGTTCTTAAATTCAAATAATAGAAAAGATTAATAAAATTGAGAAATACAATAAGCAACAAATGTTGTACAAACTATATCTTATATTTTACTTTAACTTAATTGTAGAGACAATTAAATTACACATTAAATTAAAGTGAACATATTATAAATGAAAACATTTTCACCAATCCTAGCAGCTTTAAGCAATGCATCAATTTAAACACATAAACAGAACACAAATAGAAAACAAATAAAAACCAAAACACATTTAGTACTCTATCATACAATATATGAATGTCTATATTTATTCAATTGATACGAACATTTATTACAACTAATATAAAAAAAATTAATTAGCTTCTTAATGTAAAAGAAAAGAAAAATTAACATGTAAGGGCTCAAAGAATTAAAATTCTTCAATTATTAACGATGAACGACTTTAGCCAGATTAGTTGATTGCATTAAAACTAACGATTAAATTTTAAAATGTTAAATTAATAAAACAAAAACAAAGTAATGTCATTCATTTGGATAATGCAAATAAGTACTTCATTTGACAAAAAAAAAACTAAAATAGAGTAAGTTTATAATGTCTCACTTTAAATGTTTTTGTCTAAGCATCTCAGTGTTGTAATTAACAGAAAGAATGAAAATGATGTTATAAACAAAACTGAGAAGTCTTTTTTTTTCTTTGAACATGGTCTGCTTTTGTATTTCTAAAGTTTAATAAATAAATAAAGTTTCTCATAAAAACAGTAGATAGTTTATATATTCAATAATACCAACAGGCCAGGCAAATACCAACCCACATTTCCACCATATTTTATACTAACCTAAAGACTAGCCCACTAAATCAAAATGAAAATTCATTTTATCTAACCCAAAGACCAACCCACTAAATCAAAAAGATAAACCCATACAACAACCCACCAAATGCCACATGTCTTTAGAGGGAAGAGCTGACGTGGCTCAATGAAGGAAGCCCTTTCAAGCTTCCTTTAAATATATTTATAGATTTATAAATTAGATGATTTGAACTATACCATTATAGATCAAGGATATCAAGTATTATGCTTTGTACCATAACACTATATCTCAAAGATATCATCTATTATTCTTGAAATTGTAACGATCAAGGACATTATTTGGAGGATATCAAGTAGATATCATGACATAACAAGAATATCATTTATTATGTTTGATACCATGGGACCCTAAATCAAGGATATTGGGCATTATGTTGAGAATCATAGCACTACAAATCAAGAATAATTAAGTAATGTATATCAAATAGATATCATAATAAATCAAGGATATCAAGCATTATAATTAGAATTGTAGCACTTTAGATCAAGGACATCAAATATTATACTTGAAAATGTTGCACTAAAAATCAAGGATCTAATTAAGCAGCATCAAAGATATCATCTATTATGCTTGGCATCATAGTACCCTAAATTAAGGATTTTAAGCATTAGACTTGGAAGCATAATGCTACAAATCAAGGATATCAAGCATAATGATTTGAACTGTATTACTATAGATCAAAGATATCAAGCATTATGCTTAGTACCATAGCACATTGTATCAAAAATATCATCTATTATGCTTGGAATTGTAGCACCCTAGATCAAGGATAGCAATATGCTTGAAAACGTAGTACTACAAATGAAGGATATTATTAAGTAGTGGATATCATGACATATCAAAGATATCATCTATTATGCTCAGAACCGTGGGACTTTAAATCAAGGATATTGGGCATTTTGCTTGGAATCATAACACTACAAATCAAGGATAATTAATTAAGCAGTAGATATCAAGTACATATCACGACATATCAAGGATATTGGTTGGAATTGTAGCACTTTAGATTAAGGATATCAAGCATTATACTTTGAAATGTAACATTACAAATCAAGAATATAATTAAACAGTATCAATGATATTATCTATTATACTTGGAACCGTAATACCCTAAATCAAGGATATCAATCATTAGACTTAGAAGCGTGGCACTACAAATCAAGGATATCAAGTATAATGATTTGAATTGTATCTTTACTATAAGTCAAGGATATCAAGCATTATACTTGGTACTATGACACTATATATCAATGATACTATCTATTATGATTGGAATTGTAGCATTCTAGTTGAAGGATATCAAGCAGTATGCTTGAAAATGTAGCACTACAAATTAAAGATATTATTAAGTAATGGATATAATGACATATCAAAGATATCATTTTTTATTAATCCTAACGGCTCTAAGTAATGCACTAATTTAAACACATAAACAAAACACAAACAAAAAACAAAAAAAAAAAACATTTAGCACCCTATAATACAATATATGAAAGTCTATGTGTTAGTCAATTGATATGGAATATTTATTACAACTAATATAAAACAATTAATTAATTTCTTAACATAAAAAGAAATAAAAAATGAACATGTGAAGGCTCAAAGAATTAAAATTCTTCAATTATTGAAGATGAACGACTTTAGCTAGATTAGTTGATTGCATCAAAACTAACAATTAAAATTTAAAATGTTAAATTAATAAAACATAAACACAGTAATGACATTCATTTGGATAATGCAAATAAGTAGTTCATTTGACAAAAAAATTTAAAAAAGCAAAATTAAAATAGAGTAAGTTTATAATGTCTCATTTTAAATGTTTTTTTTTTTGTCTAAGCATCTTAGTGTTGTAATTAACATAAAGAATGAAAGTGATGTTAAAAACAAAACAGAGAAACCTTTTTTTTTTTAAACACATAGCCCACTTTTGTATTATTAAAATTTTGCATAAAAACAGTAGATTATTTATATATTCAACAATACCAACCAGTTAGGCAAACACCAACCCACATTTCCACTCTCATTTATACTAACTCAAAGACCAACCCACCCAATCACAAAGAGAATTCATTTCAGCTGACCCAAAGACCAACCCACCCAATCAAAAAGACAAACCCAAACAACAATTCACCAAATGCCATGTGTCAAACTAAGAGGAAAAAAGCTGATGTGGCTCAATGAGGGAAGCCTTTCCGAGCTTCCTTTAAATATATTTATAGATTATTAAAAAGACTAAACCACATTTATATGCTTCATTCATTTATCTAACAAAAAGACATTGATGTCCTTCATTTTTTCCTACTTCACCAAGTGAGTGGGTGTCACTTGACTTGTGTGACACCAAACTTTAGTGAATTTTTATTAATATAGATAGATCTAAACAAGACTAGATTTTGATATATTCATTACGTGAGTAGAAGAGGAGTAATTTAAAAAAAATGAAATTATGTGTAAAAAAATAATAATTTGAAAAAAATGCCTTATCCAAAAAAGAGAAAAAAAATGAAATTATGTTTGAAACAACAAAAAAGGTTATATAATAAAAAGCTGATACATTTCTTAAAACATTCACACAAAACAATAAAAGTATTTGTGTTTTATGAACATAACTTAAAAAGACTTATATATATATATATATAAAATCATGTTTTTATACTTTTTATGAAGTTTTGGCCATTTTTTAATCAATTCCCCTTATTGAGTTGGTGTCGCAAGTCAAGTGACACCAAATTTAATTAGAAACTTTATATATAATTAGCCTAATAATTAGGCACATGTAAATATGTGTGAACAATAATTTTATTTATGAATGTAGTCAATTGATATAAAGGTATTTTTTGTGATTATTTGATTTGTATTTGATTATTCTCAATTAATTTTTGTTCATTGTTTCCTTGTGTGTTTTGTTTTTGTTTTTTTTTTTTTTTGACTTATAGAGATCAATTGAGTTTTAAGCTAAATAAGGGGAGTAGTCCTCTCTCAACTCCGAAGCCTTACTTTCCACATTTTTAAAACTTGAACTCGATATATAAATAAAAAGGAAAAACCAATGCTATATAAAGATTCTTGTCTTTTAGAATTTTCTTCCCAGTTAATGCAAAAATTAATTTCATATTTTCAATATTTAACATTTTTCTAATGCTTTTAAACTTGTAATAAATATATACATAATTTTCTACTATATATTTGGTGCTATATATTCTTGTAACATTTAAATTAAGACACATTCTTTATTTATTTTATAATTAACTGACGTTTGAGATATTTATTGCTCACTGTTTTTATAAGATGAGAACCACTCACTCCGCCCCATCAACCTAGGACCCTTTTTCTTTTCTTTTACCAAGTGTTTTGTAAACTAAAATAATACCTATTTCTAAGTTGTATATTTACACAAAAAGTTTTAAGTTATTCTTATAATTTGCATAGCCTGCTTAAATTTGTTCAACATTTGTTGCCCAACAATTTCTTCAAGAAGACATAATGACAAAACTTGCAAATAAATTAAATGTCTAGGATAATTTTTTATTGTGTCTACTTAAACACAATATCAAACAATGTCGTTTACTTTAATATTTTTCTTAATTAATTTTCGTTAATACCATTTTTCATAAATGTACTTGATATTTATACAGTATAATAATACATATAATAAGATAGCCTTTCTATGAAATTTTGGTGTTACTATTTCCTATAAATGTACTTAATTGGTACCCATAGTAAGTGTAAGTATATGATTGAAACATTGTAAATTACAAAATAATTTTAGTTTTTTCCTTATAACTTTCATTATTGATAAATATAAGGTTAAATGTTCAAATTGGGGCTAAACGTTTAGGCACTTTTTCAATTACAGGTCAAATATTTCAATTCTAACAATCAAGGGTCAAATGTTTTTTATTCCTTACAATTAAGGGCTAAGGAGACAGGTGGATAGAGTGTGTATCACAAGCGACAGAAAATCGCCTGAGTTGATGACATGACAGTTGAATTAGCATGTTATCCAAATGGTGCCATTTTAATCTAAATCCCACACCTAATTTTCCTTAAATTTCACCCATTCTGCTTCATCTCTTCTCTAATCTAGCTCTCTTCTACTTAGAGATGGGCATGTGCATGGTCACTAGTAAGGTAATACCAACTCATGACATCGAACATTACGGAATGTGTAAACTCGTGTCTAAAGCATGCAAGACAAATGTCAATCATCATTCTGATTAAGTACATTAGAGACATATTCTAGTGTTGTGTCCATGAGCAATACAAGCAAGGCTTAAAGTTTCCACACATCGCAAGCCTTGGGCTATCTCTCGGTTGAGCCAAAAATTCAATGAAGCACATCACTTTACCATTAAACCTATCGATCAAGTGGATGATTTGTATATAAAGTGTTAGCCATTTCCATTAAATGTTAACTTATTAATGATTTGTATGAAGTGTTGCTAATGATTTGTACGAAGTGTTGATATACCAGGATTTGTATGTGTAGATGTCCAATTTTGGCTAACTATTATATTCTGAAGTATTATGTTACAGAAAAAACTACACTAATGGCGTTCCAAGTACGAAAGTGTCCAAGGGCATTTTAAGCACGAAAGTGCTCAAAAACAAGCATGGAACAACTATTTGTATGAGAAAGTAAAGGTAATTCAGAATGAGTGGCAAGGCTCATGAGTTATCTTCACATTTGGGATATTCTAGAGAGCTTGGCTTGATGGCTCAAATATAGAGGTAGTTAAGAAGACTCTTCTTAACAATTTCTTAAAATACATATGCTTTACCCAAATCTTACATTCCTTAACATGCTCTTCCATTACTAGCATGTTTTCCCATGATTAAGCTTAACATTTAATAAGGTTATTTAATGTACTCTCCCACAATAGGCACATTTTCCCATGATTGAACGTGTTTTCCTAACTATTCCTAAAAAGACGCTCCTATTTGGTATAAATATAGGAGTCTGGAAAGATAAAAGAACAATTAAAACTTAGCAAAAACTTTATCGAAATTATCCTAAAAACACTCTCAGAGCACTCTTAAATTCTTTCTTTACTTAGCCCTTTCCATCCATCTTATTCCACTACTTTCCCCACCCGTTTTCTTATTCTTGATAACTTACCACCAAAGCACATACACTTCAAGAACTACTTTAATCTTTCTTTTTACCGCCTCTATCCTATTTTGTTTCACTCATTGCAACATGTCTTCTTTCTTAACCAAAAGAACCTTCTACATTTTAGTGACTCCACTAAAGAAGTGATTATAGTAAGTGAAAAAAAATTTTCTAGAAAATTTTTCATCAGAAGATATGGAAACTTCTCTTGACAACCAAGAAACAATTGCTCTCACCTATGTCTAAGAGCTCATGAAAATGCTCCAAGCTTCCCATGAAAGAATGCAAGTGTTAGAGGAAAACAACAAGTGGATGATGGAAACCATCACCCAGTTTACGTCCTTAACTACCCTAACCTCTCAACCTTCACTTATGCTAATAAAAAAGGTTGCTAACATGGCCCACAATATGAATGGAAATGGGGGAAACAAATAAAGCATGATTGACCCACTCCTTAATACCACCGGTCCTTCTATTATAGGTAATCCCATTATAATAACTCCTTCAACTAGCACTTAAAGCTTTGTCATTAAGGAAGAGATGGAGAAACTGCTCCATTAGAAGAACAAGAGTCTCAACTTCTCAAAGTTTGACCTGAAACTACCTTATCTAGTTAAGTCGTATCCCAAGGATTACATCAGTCCAAAATTCAAACAATTCAATAGCAAAACTAATAGTGCTTAGGAACATGTGACAAAGTTTGTGGAAACTTTGGGAGTCTCAAGCTTGGATGATGATTTAAAGCTAAAAGAGTTCTCTAAGTTCCTTATTGAAAAAGCTTACACCTGGTATGTTAATCTCACTTTAAGTTCAGTTGACTCTTAAAAACAAATGTGTAAGATGTTCAAGAAAAAGTTCTTTTTTACCCAAGAGAATGTGACCTTCATTAATTTGGTAAGAGAACATTAGAAGTCTAGAAAAGATCTTATGGAGTACATCTAGCAGTTTAGGGAATGGGTACTAGATATACAAGATTCTCATGATGAAAAGGAGCTAGTCAAAGTATGCATCCAAGGTATGTTCAATGAATATATGGTGGATTTGAAAAACTTACCTCTTTCGACTTTTGCCACATTCATTGAAACTACATGACAAACTAATAATATAGTCGTTAGGCAAAAAGAAACTAATCATTTCAATAAGAGAAACATCATAATTGTGAATGCAATTCAAGAGAGAGAAAGAGAAAGAAGAGGTCCTCAAGAAAACCTAAGGCCAAGGCAGGACAACTTTAAAAAAACACAAAATGAAGAAATTGCCGCACCCTTTCCATTCTCAGTTCACTTGACAAAGTAAAGGCACTCCTTCAAGAATGGATTAAAGATAGACAATAAATTTACCTTACGTATTGAAACCACTAATAGCAGAAGAGAAGTCCAATCCACGATATTATGATTATCATCACGTGGTGGGTCATCCATTTGCTGAATGTAGAAATATGCATAAGGTATTTCACAGAAAGACAACATGATTTAAAATAATCCACTCCCTGCTCATCCAAATGCTTGAGGACATGTAAGTTCAATTATCAATACTCAAGATGAGATTATCCTTCCTTCCAATCAAGAAGAAGATACAAGTGCAACTATTATAGTTACCTCTTCCATTACTATCTCACTTATAAAAAAGCCTAGCTGTAGGCACTTCTTTGATTAACTTGGCTTCTTAGAGGAATTAAGGAAGAAGGCAGCCATAATTTTAGTACAAATAGCTAGTGCACAACATGGGGATTGTAGCTTGGTGGGACAACTTATGAGGAAAGTGGCAAATGAATATGAAAATGTCATAGTAGTCTTAAAAGCAGACATGTGTAGGTCAAATCCTTATCATAATAAGCCATTCTATTTGGAGAGCAATGTCAATGGATACCTAGCGCAAAGGATGTTCATTGATGACGATTCCTTAGTAAACTTCATGCCATTATTTACTCTGAAGGTTGTGAATATAGACTTAAGGAGTTTACATCGTCTTATGACCATTGCTTCCTTCAACAACAAAAAAAATTAAAACTCTAGGACAAGTCATAGTGAGTTTCAAGATGAGACCTATTCAAGATCTGACTTGCTTCCACGTTATTGAAGCTAATATGGCCTATCACCTTTTCATAGGAAAGAAGTTGCTGCACACTTATAATATCATTCTTTTCTCATGCTACCAATGCATCAAGGGTTATTGAAAAAGGAAAGAAATCTTCATTCTAGTAACTAAGGCACTTTTTGAGCACCATGAAGTAGGTTATACTAAAGCTTTTTCCTTTAAGGAACTAACAAAAGAAGGCAAAATGGCCATAGCTAGGCCCATAAGTGTTCCACTTCTACAATGGGAAGAATACTTTTAGAATAAGGAAGAAATCATATCAAAGAAGAATAAATGAAAAGGAAAGAGAAGACGTTTTAGAAAGAAAAGAAAAACCCCATTGGATAAGCTCTTATGCCCACGAAAATGAAAAGATGGTTTACTACTTATGATAGGGTGTATGAGAAGCATCTTCTCATTACCTTATATCACATGAACCACTTGATATACCACCGTTTTGTCTTTAAGTGGAAAAAGTAGAAGAGGAACATGAAGCATCACTTGTAGCGAAATACCTACTCCACTTAGCTGAATAACGAAAAACCCCTAAGCCACTCTTTATATGTAAAAGCCTTTTGGAGGAACAGAAGTAATAATGGTACAATTGTTAAAGGAATTCCAAGATGTGTTCACCTAGACATATGATTCTTTACAAATGATAGAGTTGGAAACATTGGAAGAAAGGAAGGATAAAGCCAATAAGAACTTCTTACGTATAAAAGAAGGTTGAGTAAAGCGTATGACAAACTAGTAAGGAAAATAATATTAGAAGTGGGTGACTTATTATTCTGTGCAACAAAGCATATTAAAAGAGGAATATCAGCAGCTAAGTTTAGTCCAAAGTGGGAAGGACCATACATTATTCATGAGGTGAACGAAAGTAGATATTGCAAGCTAGTGAATCCAAAAACCAATGCTGTTACAGCACTAGTCAATTTCCAATACATTAAGAAGTATTATGTATGACAATGCCATCCATTATTTGTCTCTTTTTGTGAATGACTTGTTAGAGTCAACTTTGTTTAAATTGTCTTGTATTCTTTAAACTAAATGCATTTTCAACTGCAGTTTTATTTATTCCATTTTAGCTGTTTTGTGATATTTTAAAGTAAATTCATTTTCAGCTGTAAGCTTTATCACTTTTATTTTAGTTGTAATTTTATTATTACACTTGGTTGTAAGCTTTGTAGCCCAAATTTTTGACCATATAATTCATATTTTAGTCACAAGCTTTAATGCTCATAATCTAGCTATAATGATATTATGTTATTGGCCACTAGCTTTATCGTTCATTTCTTGGCCATAGCTTAGTATTCACAAATAGGCTGTAGCTTTAAATACTCATATAAAGGATATGTTATTCTCTTTCATACTAGATTGAGGATTATTTTCCCTAATATGAAGTTAAGAATCCTTTTTAGCTGCGCACAGTGATACTTATGAAACATTCATATGTTTGCAAAGAATGAAAAATGGAGCAGATTATCTCAATAAAACCACAAAGAAAGCAAAACAAATGTTTATTATGGAAAACAAGTATACAATGTCACAAAAAAAAAAAGCACAAGCTAGTTAAGTATGAAGTTCAGAGGAGAGGAGGATTTATCATTCTAAAAATTAGAAAAGCTATCTAATCTTCTTTGCAACTTTATCGTCCTTATGTCAAGCTCTATTATCTCAACCATTATGCTAGGTTTGTCAATCCTCATCATAATGTATCCTTTGGCCTTGGCTATACAAGTGTCAAGACATTTAATTCGACAACTGGAGTTGAGGACATCTTCCATGAGATTCACCATCTTTTACAATTTTTTGAAAGATGGGGAGGAAACAATCTCTAAGGCATTACCCAAGCTATCCATAATAACTTTGTTCATGAATTCACCTTTAAAATGCCAAAATTCACCTTCTACTTTATAGATATGCTACGAAAGCTGCAAGTATTGTGGCAAGACTAGAATGTCATGAAAGTCTTCCAAATGAGTGTTAAAAGCATCATATTTATGTTTTACCACTAAAAAAGAGATGACATACGATAAATAGTAAGAAAAGGCACAATAATATTTAAATAAATAATATTTGTGTTATTCTGAATACCTTTAGGAGAAAAAAAAGCCTTATGGGTACTTCTTAGAACACCACTAATAAAGGAAGAATTGTGAGTATCATTTGGAACATCCCCAAAAGATGAGACATTGTGAGTAACACCAATAGTAGCATCAATTCCAAAGTTATTTTGAATGCTTTGAGTAACTCTAAGGGTTCCCCTAGAAATGATACTTGCATTGTTATGCTGAGGGGTTCTAAAGCCAAAATGAATCTTAAGAACGCTCTGATCAACTTTAGCAATGGCATTCACATCACCACCAACTTCAATAATGGTATTCACATCATCACCACTAACATTTTTGCATAGTAAAAGGTAAAAAATCAATCATATCTATTAGACTTTCTTGTATAGCATTACCATCTACCCCTCTTCCTAAACTAAGATATTCATGTTTGGGAAGCTTTTCCTCAATGGACTCATCATTTGACTTAAAATCATTCGTGTGATCACATGATTATTCTTTTTCACTTTCAAACACTGAGATGTCTTGTTTCTCCACCTTTGTACTTGGAGTTGACTTTCCTTAAAAAAAAGTTCAATACCAAGGTGAGAATATGATGAAAAAAGAGATAAAGAGTGTAAAAACCAAGCTGACCTAACAAGAGGTTTTGTTCCTCTAAGAGTGAATCAAGCGAAGGGACATTTCATTACTACTGATAGAAGGAGCACGCAATTGCATCTTAGGATCAAGTACAATAAATGAGGTTTTTTTCTTAAAGATAGTTTCCTCAATAAGCATACTAATTAACAGTGTAGGCACTTATTCTGTCAAAGGCTAGAACAACACAGTTTTTGAACTTATTTACATTATGATTTAGCACACCAATAAGAAATAAGGAAGTAAAAAAAGAAAAGTTTTCAAGATAAGGGGGTTCAGGTGGAGTTGGCTGCTCATATCCAAATTAGCACACCAATCTATAGGGAGAGTATACTTTAACTGACAATAAATCCTTATCAGCATCTGAACTAGTCGTCTCAGTCATGAAAGACAATTGAGAATAATAAATCCACACTAAGAAGTTTAATTCATGTGAGCTCAGTTTTTAAATCTCAAATGGTTGCCTATTGTAGTAAATAGTTGGACCACCAAAACCATTATTTGATCATACATAAAGCCTTGTAGTAAATTGATTTGCCTCATTTAATACCTAAAGAATGTTGTCCTTGGAAGTCTGGTCATGCCACACCTAAACCCTATAATTTACCTTTAAGGTTTTATTTGTAGAGGAAGACACAGAAGGCTGATACATGTTAGAAGTGGGGGCATAATTATGGAATTACTCCCGCAAACACATTTGAATGAATGGTACATCCATATAAGTCAAGACTTTATAGCAGCCAACTAATTTAGTAGTTTTAAAGTGATACAAGTTTAATCTCTTATATAAAGATTCCAAATATAGTGGAGCAAGAGGAAAGCTCATACCTTTAGCAATTTTGATTGCATAAGGAATAACTGAAGAAGAGATTTCATCATCTAGACAACTTGAAAGGATATATTAAGCCAACGACATGATCAACAAAGCCATTAATTCATAAACATGATATGGATACCTAGAAATTATGATGGAATGACAGTCGTTTCGCCTAGCACAAAGAAGTTCCAAAAAAATGCACACATCTTCAAAAGTAAAAGTAAGCTCTCCTTAAGCAGTAACCATGGTATGTAAAAAGGTACTCCACTTTGTGAAAATAGCATGCCATACTTCAATTCTAGTTTTCTTACGAATAAGGAGTTTAGTGGTGACTCTTACAATGTCAAGGACTCCAACATTGTTGAAAGCAATCATGTAGGTGGAATTCTTCAAGACTTTCTATACCATTTCATCTTAACCTTGGACCCATAATGTGTTGGATCCAAATTTAGTGACTAAAAGTGAGAATTCACCACATTCAAATATTAACTTCAATATTAACGCTCTTGGGATGGAACACATTTTATTTGGAGGAGCTTTATTACAAATACAATCCCAATGATAGCTAACAAATGCACGTGGATGCCTATCTACCTATTTTGCATGCACTACTTTCCAAAAGCAATTTTCTCTTCTACCCTTGATGACACCATCATCATCATTCCAATTTTTTGACACAGAAGGTACTTCACTAATTTTCCTTACTCAGATTTTTTTTGGATTGAGAAGTTATAGTAGTATTCTTCATTTTTTCCCCTAAAAGCATCCCTACTAGGCTTTACCATAGTAAATGTTTAGGGTAAAACAAGTCTTAGCTATAAGATGAGGCAATAAAATTCCTATAAGTACGAGTGACAAAGATAGCCAGATAAGTATTCATGCATTATCATTCCCAACTATGCATTATTATGTCCTTTAAAATTACAATAATATTCCATATTTACTTATTTGTTCTTATCTTTGTCCCATATTTGTTTGATTATCCTTTGTTTGATACTTTACCACTACATGGGCAAATCAATCTTGCATCTTTTTAACTTGTTGCATTCCAATGCTATATTTTAATTTCTCAAATGTTGATGCTAGCAATGATTTGGTAAAAAGATCTGCAAGATTATTGGTGGAGCAAATCTGTTTAAAGTTAACTTGTCAACTTTCTTAGAGTTTGTGAGTGCAGAAAAATTTTGGTTAGATATGCTTGGTCGTGTCACCTTTAATATATCTTCCCCTGACTTGTGCAACATAAACAACATTATCTTCATAAATTATAATGGGGGAATTTGTAACTGGTGTTAAACAACAAGAATTATGAATATGTATTATAACAGATCTCAACCAAACACACTTTCTTCCAGCTTCATATAAAGCAATAATCTCAGAATGGCTAAATGATGTAGCTACTAGCATTTACTTAATAGAGCACCTAGAAATGGCAATGCCATTATAGTAAAATAAATAACTGGTTTGAGAGCAAACCTTGTGCTGATCAAATTTATATCTCGCATCAGTGTATCCAACTAAACTAAAGTTAATAGAATCCTTGGAATAATATAATCCCAAATCTATGGTTTCTCGGAGATAATGAAAGATATGTTTTTTTTTTCATTCTAATGTCTCCGGATTGGCTTAGAACTAAAACGTGCCAATAAATTTATTGTAAAAGCAATATTTAGTCTTGTACATTGTGCCAAGTACATCAAAGCCCCAGTTGCATTGAGATATGGTACTTCAAGATCAAGTATCTCCTCATCAAGTTTTCTAAGATGAAATGAGTCCTTTTAGGGATTAAGAGACCTTACAACCATATGGGTGCTTAAATGCTAAGCCTTGTGCATGTTAAAATGTCTAAGTAATCTCTTAATGTATTCTAATTGATGGACAAGGATTCTATTTACTTTGTGCTCAAGCTCTATATCAAGGCAAAGTTTGGTTTTACCCAAATCTTTAATTGTAAACTCCCTTTTCAAATATTTAGCAGTTTTAGATAACTATTTTAAAGTTCCAATCAAATTCATATTGTCGGTATAAAATGTTATCATAGTAAATCTAGTTTTCGATTTCTTAATAAACACGTATAGGTAGATAGGATTATTTTTTTACCCTTTCTTAATTAGGCGCTCGCTTAACATTGATACCACATGCAGTCGAATTGCTTTAACTCGTACAAAGATCTTTGCAACGTTATTGAGAATAAATTACGGGGAATGTATGCTTTAAGCATTTTGAATCCCTTGGGAATTTTCATATAAATATCGGAGTTTAATGAACCATATAAATATGTTATCATATCTTTAAGACGCATTCTAGTTTTTAGAAACTATTAGGCTAGTAAGGAAACAAAAGGTAATCATATCCATCACATGTGAATACGTCTAATCATAGCCAAGTCTAGGTCTCTGAAAGAAGCCTTGGGCAAGGAGTTGGGCTTTATACCTCATGACCTCATCTTTTTCATTTCATTTTCAAACAAAGACCCACTTGTATCCAACAGGTTTTACGTTGTTGGGGTTTTCAACTACAAGCCCACAAAGCTCTCATTTAGTTAGGGAAGCCAATTCAGTTTAGATTGCTTTCTCTTGTCTAGGCCAATCTTGCCTTTAACGACATCTGATAATAGATCGCAATTCATAATCATTGTTTATAATCTCATTAGCAACTGAAAGTGCAAAAGCGTAATTGATGATTATCTTATTTTGATCCCAAATCACATTACAATATGTAATGAAAATCTCAATATTTTGAGGTTGGTTGTTCTTTCATGGGTTTATGTTTTTTCAAGGACAATAAGTTCTTTTGGAGCAACCTTAAGACTAGGCAATTCTAGAATGGATTTTTGATTCCTCCCCCTTCATTTTTTAGGCATAGTGTCTTTTGACCTTATTGGTCTTCCACGCTTTTAGCGTGAGCTATTTTGATCCATTGCAGCCTGTTCTTCAAGAAATACAATCCTAGCTAGAATATGAGACTTTGTAACCTTGGCAGCATTATTAAATACGTCAGGAAGTTTATTGTCAATAGTTTGTAAATGGATTAAACATTGCACCTCATTTTTCACATTTAAGAGTTCTTAGGTTTAAATAGGATAGTTTCTCTCATTACAAGAAAAAATCTTAACTGGTTTCTACTTCTTAGCCATAGAAGCCTTAGGTATCCCAATTGATGGATACATCATTTCATTGAAATGACAATTTATGAATTTGACGATAAAAGATAAACCGTTGATTCTAAGAACCTAATAATGGATGATGAATCAAATTCAACGTAAATGCCCAAATGGCATTAGGGACCCATTTTAGTCCTTTTTGGCAGTGCTACAAGCACTTACACAGCACAACCAAAGGTGCATAAATGTGAAATGTCTGGTTTATAACCTAAAACCAATTGTATGGGAGACTGCAAAAGACTAGTAGTGGGGCGCAATCTAATTAGTGTTGTCGAATGCAAAACAACATGACCCTATGTTGAATAGTTGAGCTTTGTCCTCAATAATAGAGTACAAGCAATAATTTGGATGCGTTTAATTAGAGATTCTGCCAATCCATTCTAAATATGAACATATGGAATCGGGTGCTTAACCCCGATTCCTAGTGAAACACAATGTGCATCAAAGCTCTTTAATGTGAATTCACCAACATTACCCATCCTTATGCTCTTAATTGGATAATAAGGGAAATGTACCTGGAGCTTCATAATTTATGCAAGTAAATGTGCAAAAGCAATGTTGCGCATAGATAACAAGTAAACATGGGACCATTTACAAGATGAATCCACTAATATCATGAAATATCGAAATGGCCCACTTGCTATTTGTATTGGTCTTCAAATATCACCGTAGATTCTTTGCAAGAATGAAGGGGATTCAAGATTCACCTTTATCATAGAAAGTTTAGCAATAACCTTCCTTGTGAACAAGTTTCATAAGTATAATCTTTAGACAACAAAACCTTTTTATCCTTTAAAGGGTGTCCTATAGTATTTTGGATTATTCTATGCATCATCGTAGCTCTTAAGTGACCTAAGCGATCATGCCAAAGTCCAAACTCATCAGTATTTACTAATTTCTAACACATGGTAGCGTAGGATTCAATAACTCTAATAGTGACACAATACAATCCTATAATTAAAGCTTTAAGCTTTTCATGGATGGTCATTAGGCCCATCTTATAAAAAATGATACAGAAACATTTTTCTTTTTACTCATACATTGTCTAAAGATGGTACCCATTATGCTATGCATCTTTAAAGCTAAGTAGAATTCTCTTTGATCTATTGCTTAGCAATGTATCCTTGATATGCAAGGTGGTGCCATTTGGTAGAACAATTGTGTCATTTCTGGAGCCATCAATAATCTCAACGGGACCTAATATTGTATGGACATTTGCCTTATGCAATGTCACACTTGAGAGAAAAAGTGCTTGCCACAAAGTATGGTATGTGTTGTTGCATTATCAAGCAAACAGACATCTTTTTTCTTGGTGATTCCTATTTGCACTTATTTTGACAACTTCAGGTGCCAAGTATCATGAAACTTTACAAATTAGTCATGAGATTGAAAAAAAAAAATTCAAATAACAAATATGGAATCAATTTCATAATAATTTTTATTAAATGACCATCTTGTTGTTGGTCTTTATAAAGTGTGCTAGAGGGGGGTGAATAGCACAACTCGGCTCTTTAGCAAGATTAAGAACTAATCTTAAAAAGCAAATAAAGTAAAACAAAGAAGACAATACACAAAAATTTAGAGTGGTTCGATCCAAGACCTACATCCACTACCTTGATTATCCAACCAAGGATTTTCACCAAAACTCACTATCAAACGGTGGAATTACCAAGCTCCCACCAAGCTTTTACAATGGCTTTTACCAGGCTTAGCCACAACCTTTACACTATTTTTTCACGGGCTCAACTAAAACCTCAAAGTGGTTTTTCAAAGGCTCAACCATATCCTACAATAATGGTTTTTCAAGAGCTCAACCGAAACCCAACACCTAACTTTTCAAGGTTAAGTTAGAACCTTCACTCTTTCAAGCACACTTAGCTTGAAATAATCACTTAGAGTGAATCTTTCACTCTAAGAATACAAATATAAGTAGAAAAGAAAGTACCTATGATCATAAATTGATCTAAGTGGCACACGGTTCAATGCTGAATGTAAATACAAAAGATAGGCATTTCAATGCAGTGAAAAGTACAAAGAATTTCTGAGCTTTTTACTCTTTCTTAGCTTAAATATGATGAAATGTCTCAATAATCTTCCAAAAGTTAGTTCCTAGCCATTTGAAGATTCTTTTATACTTGGAGAGATATGTTTGATGGCTGTTGGGCAGTTTGTGAATGTTAGAAACAGTTTGGGTAGGTTCTAACCGTTAATCTGTCTTGTAGTGGTCTAGTGCAAGTTGTAGACAAAGAGCTCTTAGTCGACTAATATTTTTCCTTGGTCGAGTAAGTTGGTTCTGTCTTGGTCGCAGATTTTGACAGAGAGCACTTAGTTGACTAACTCATTTTCTTGGTCGACTAAGTCGATTCTGTTTTTCAATATGCTTCAGCCCGCCACTTCTCCAATTTGAATTTTGGCTAACTAATGTTCTTCATTATTCAGCCAAGGAGCTTCTTTTATGTTGATCAATCTTATTCCTTAGCAATTTCAACCTCTTATGTGCACACTTGAAAGATTGCCTTATTGTTTCTTTATAAACTTTTTATCTTGCACACTTGGATAGAGATGTTGACACACAAGGATGGGAATGTTTTATAATCATCAACAACTAATGAAGCCAACAATCTCTCTCTTTTTGATGATGACAAAACATTCCTTGATTGAAAACACAATGTCTATTTGCTCATTTTTAGTTCTACAGACAGTGAGGGATTTCTCCCCCCGAGTTCATGCTCTCCCTTAATTTGTTCATATTTTTCATTTATTCTAGCAAGTTTTTATCAATGTTATATTCTTAGTGACATTGTACATTCTTGCCTTTGTCAGAAAATGTTCATATGTGCAAATTTAAAAACAAATGACAAGTCGACAGGGCATTATCAGTTTTCTATTTTTCCATATTTCTGTTAGCAGCATGTTAGTTTTAGGTTTCATCAATGCCTTTAATTTTCCACCAAATTCTCTATGAACCATCATCCACTTGTATTAAAAAATATATCCAATTTGTAATATCATGACAGAAGCTATTTATCACCACAATAACTCAATATCAGTACCATTGGATTAGCATCAGATTTTATCTGCAAAGAGTTGACAACAACATTCCATAAAACCATAAGCAGCAGAGTATAACAACATTTTCAGAGATCAAATACCACAAATAAATGTCAACATGCATATTCTATACAACCATAAAATCAACAAAAATTAAAATTCAGTGTTTGAATTCATCATGGCACAAATAACCCATAAAGCCAATAACCACAAATTTGCTCCAAAAATACCCCTAAAACTATTTTTACTTCCTATCTTCCTTAGAAACCTAGTACCTCTACCCTCAAGATTTTTTATTTTTCTTGTTCTTTTTCCTAAAAGTCTGGTACCTTTACCCTCATGATTTTTTATTTTTCTTAGATTTTACTACTCCCTTTTTTTGTCACGATCAGAGGGGGGTTGAGGCATCAGAAATCTGAGGTGTCAAAGGATGAGGGAGACATTGTCTGCTCCCAAAAAGGATTTAGAGGAAAGGGAAAGGGTGGACATAGAAAAAATGGTTGAGAAGATGCTTTTGAAGCTTGTTGAGGAGGCTGGAGGGATGTTTTTGTGGCTTGCTGCGGAGTGGATTGGTCAGAGACTTCTACTGGTTCCTTAGGAGATGATGTAGGTGGAGATTTGACCTTCTCTGCCAATTTGGAGGACTTTCTTCTCTTGGGAGGTGTAATTTTTGTAGCCATTGTCTTCTTTTTCATGGTAGGTGGCTTGGACTTGACTGTAGGAGTTGTTTGTTTTGTTTTTTCTTTTTCTTTTTCATATGCTGCAGCAGTTTCTTTTTCTGCTTGTGCTGCAGCAGCTTCCTTTTCAGCTTGTTCTTCTCTTACCATTTTACAGAAAAGTTCCATAACAGAAACTTCATCAAAATAGGGAGGGGATGTTTATTGTTGTGGTTGCTGCTAAAAGGGATTTGAGAGGCTACTTAATCCCTGGTTCAGGGTCTTAGTGACCAGGACTTGCACTTTGATAAGCTAAACCCTCAGCTTGAAATTCTGGACTAGCATCATGGAAGGTAAAACCTTCTAGTTGTAGAGTTGATCCTTTAGAACCTTGTCCTTCTGGTGCCATGCTTGGAGTAGCAAAAGTATCAGCTGCAGTAGGTCCAAAGGCATTGCTGACTTTTCTTTCAAACAAACTTCCATTTCATTTAACTTTTCCTCAATTTTCAGAAGCCTTGCTCCTTGGTCAGTGAGCTTGGCATCCATCCTCATGAGCAGGTTGAACATGATTTTATTGGAGAATTAAGGGGCTACTGTTTCTGGTGGCACAGGGGCTGCTTTTGGCTAAGCTGGTACGAATGTAATCTTGGATGTCTTAGTGAAGGTTTCTCCATACACTTTGTACCCTATTTTAATTAAGCTCCCTAAGTAAATGGGCTGGTCCTTGTTTTTGACCATATCTAAATCATACCTTTTAGCCTATAGCCCTTTCTTCTTTACCAGGGAATTGATGACATTTTCATATGGTAAATGGATTTTCTCCAACTTGCAAGCTGCTCTTATTTTCTCAATCATAAACCTCCCAAAGTTTAAAACAACTCCAGTAAAGGCATGCTTCATCAGCCAAAGATCCTAGAAGCTAATGTAGCTCAGACTGTTACTTCTTTCATGCAGGTTTGCTGCAACAAAGTAGTGCAGGATCCTAAATTGTGGACTTATTATCAGTCCTGCATTACTCTTTGATGAGAATTTTTCCTTTTTCTTAGTGATGATTTCCTATACAAACGATAGATCATACTTCTCAAGCATCTCAAACTTTCCTTATTCACCTTTTATTTCTAACAAATTACTTAAATCAGCAACAGTAATCATGGATTCCTTTCCATTTAAAAACACATTCAGGTTACTGTCTAATAAGTCCTCAGATTCATCCAGTTCTTTTTCACTTAAGGCTATGCTTGCATAAAATTCCTTCACCAGACTAGCACTATAGGCTCTATCCTTAAAAGAACTATATTCCTTTATTCTCATTTCATTGAAGTAATCTGTCAAACTAGTCTGAATCTCAAGGGTCTCACTAAAACTATCCCAATCAATATTTTTTTTGCAAGTGATTAGAGCATTTTCAATTTTCCTAAATCTCTCCTCATGAATTTTATTTCTAAATTTAAGTGAAAAGGAGGATGAAGTACCTTTTAGTTCATTCTTGCTTTTCTTTTTCGTTTTCTCAGATTTTTTCTTTTTTTTTCAGTTTCTTCTTGTCAGAAACTTTTTCAGACTTCTTCATTTTTGAACCCGATACCCCTTTTTGCTTCTTCTGTGGATGTTCTGCCTCTAGGCTCTCTTTCAGTGGCTTTTTCCCTTTTTCTTTTTGAGTAGTTCTTTGAGCAGAGTCGATTTTGTCATTTTCTTTTCTTCCAGAAAAGTCAGAAACTTAAGGTTTTGAGGGATGAGAGTAGGCTGATTTCTGTTGGTTTTAGAAGGAAAAATGTAGATAATGTGGTTTAAGTTTCGAATTATCGGTTATCAAAAATGGGAGAGTGGAAGTTTTTGGCAGTTTTTAATTCTAAAAACTATCTATCTCCCCCTTAAATATTGCCTTAACTCTTTAATATTTCAAAACTCCCTCTGAAATTTTTACTATTTACTTCCTCAGGTTTTTTTCTCTTATTTATTACCCGGTAAACATAATTTTTATTATTTTAATCTCTCTTCATTCAGTTGTCAGTTCTTTAGCCTTAATGAAATAGAATCCTTTTAGTTGACTAAGTTTCTCACTTTAGTCGACTAAGTTTCTCACTTTAGTTGACTAAATGCCTTTTGTTTTTCTCTACTTGGTCCAAACTTCACCTTATAATTCTTCTAAATAAATCATTCCTAGATTTCTTCTAATCTTATAGAATCTGTCTTCATTAAGAGGTTTGGTAAATATGTCAGCAAGTTGATGCAAAGTATTCAATATTAATTTCACCTCTAGCTATATAATCTCTAATGAAGTGATGTCTAATCTCAATGTGCTTAGTCCTAGAGTGCTGCACAGGATTTTTTGAGATGTTGATTGCATTGGTATTGTCACAATATATTGGAGTGTTATTCATTGACAATCCATAGTCTTTCAATTGTTGTTTGATCCATAAAACTTGTGCACAGCAACTACCTAAAGACACATATTCTGCTTCAGCTGTAGATAAAGCTACAGAGTTTTGTTTCTTGCTTGACCAGGATACAAGCATACTCCCTAAAAATTGGCATGTCCCACTAGTACTCTTCCTATCAGTTTTGCTTCCTGCAAAATCTGTATCTGAATATCCTACTAGACTAAATGTTGATTCTTTTGAATACTAAATTCTTAAAGTTTGAGTTTCCAAGAGGTATCTAAATATTCTCTTAACAGCTGTTAGGTGTGTTTCTCTAGGTTGTGATTGAAATCTAACACACAAACACACACTAAACTGTATTTCTGGTTTACTTGCTGTTAAGTAAAGAAGGGATCCAATCATACCTCTATAGAGCTTTGGATCTACACTTTTACCTTTTTCATAAGCATCAAGTCTAGTGGATGGACTCATTGGTGTGTTGATGGTTTTAACTTCAACATATCGAACTTCTTGAGCATGTCTTGAATGTATCTGTCTTGGCTGATAAAAATTCTTTCCTTGCATTGCTTGATTTGAAGGCCAAGAAAATACTTCAACTCTCCCATCATGCTCATATCAAATTCTCCCTGTATTTCTTTAGCAAAGTTTTTGCAAAGAGATTCATTAGTAGCACTAAATATAATGTCATCCACATATATTTGAACTATGATTAAATCATTTAAACATCTCTTGATAAACAATGTAGTATCTACGTTGCCTCTAACATAGTCTTTTTCTATCAAAAATTTAGAAAGCCTTTCATACCAAGCTCTAGGAGCTTGTTTCAATCCTACAAGACTTTGTGAAGTCTAAAAACATGATTTGGTTTTTCAAAATCCTCAAAACTAATTGGTTGTTCAACATATACTTCTTCTTGAATAAGTCCATTTAAGAATGCACTCTTTACATCCATTTGATATAACTTAAAGTTCATATGACAAACAAAGGCTACTAATAACCTTATGGCTTCTATTCTAGCTACGAAAGTAAAGGTTTCATCATAGTCTATGCCTTCCTCTTGATTATATCCCTTGCCACCAATTTATCTTTGTTTCTAAGCACATTTCATTGTTCATCAACCTTATTTCTAAATACCCATTTAGTTCCAACTATAAGATGATTTGAGGGCTTAGGCACTAGTGACCATACATTATTTCTCTTGAACTGATCCAGCTCTTATTTTTCAGCTTCTTCAAAACTTTTAGGTTCTATTTGAGATATAAAAGCTAAAAATTCACATGTTTCTCTAATTCTTTTCTTAGTCTTAACCCCTTGAGATATGTCACCTATGATTTATTCTTGTGGTTGATCTTTTGCATATCTCCAACTCCTAGGCAAATCACTATGCTGAATTTCTAGTCTTTGTAGGTTTTTTATAGGTGGATCTATGGTTTTTTCTCTAGATGAGCCTTTTTCATTGTTCTTGTTATCATTTATGCTCATTTCATCCATGTGTTTCTCTAAATTTTCTAAATCTTCATCATCATCATGAACTTCTTTTTCTAAATGAATTGATTCATCAAAAACTATATAGACAGATTCTTCAACATTTAATGTCCTTTTGTTGAAAACTCTATAAGCCTTAGAGTTCATGGCATATCTTAAAAATATTGCTTCATCACTTTTGCTATCAAACTTTCCTAATGGTTGTTTTCCATTATTTAGAACAAAGCATTTGTAGCCAAAGCTCCTAAGGTGAGAGATATTTGGTTTTCTTCTTTTGTACAGCTTATAAGGTGTCTTTGAGATAATTGCTCTAATTGAGACCCTATTAAGGATATAAGCTGTTGTGTTTACAGCTTCAGCCCAAAAGTACTTAGGAAAATTGTTCTCACAAAGCATAATCTTAGCCATCTCTTTTAAGGTTCGATTTTTCCTCTCCATAATTCCATTTTGTTAAGGGGTTCTTGGTGCAGAAAAGTTGTGTTCCAGTCCCTTTTCATTGCAAAACTTCTCAAACTCCTCATTTTCAAACTCTCTTTAATGGTCACTCTTAATGCTAACAATGGATGTACCTTTTTCATTCTCAACTCTCTTACAATAGCCTATGAAAGCTGATAATGCATCATTCTTATGAGCAAGGAAATAGACCGAAGTATACCTAGAGTAATCATCAACTACCACTAAGCCATAAAATTTTTCACCTAGACTTGTGGTGCTTATTGGACCAAAAGGATCAATATGCAGCATTTCAAGAGGTCTTGATGTTGATACAACTTGCTTTCCTAGTTGACAAGCTTCACACATCCTATCACTCTTAAACTTTATAGTAGGTAATCCAACCACTAAGTTTTTCTTAATCAACTTTGACATGGTGTTCAAACTTACATGTCCTAGTCTTCTATGTCATAACCATCTGTCATTTTTAGCATTTGCTACTAAGCACATTTCACTATTCTTTTTTAGATCTTCAAGAAAGATAACATACATATTTTTCAATCTTTTTCCTATGAAGGTGATTTTGTTAATGCCTATATCTATTACTTCACATTTGTTAGAATCAAAACAAACTTTAAATCCTTTATCACACAGCTGACTAATGCTTAACAGATTGTGTTTTAAGCCTTTAACAAACAACACATGACTAATTTGTGTACAAGAGTTCTTACCAACCGTACCTATCCCATGGATTCTACATTTTGAATCATTTCCAAAGGATACGGTGCCTCCCTTTCTCTTGTCTAGTTGAGCAAACAGCATTTCATCCCCTGTCATGTGTCGTGAGCAGCCACTATCCATGTACCATGGCTGTTTCTTCTTGAGTTGAGCTTTTGAGCATGTTTCCTTTAGGTGCAACTCAACTTACAAAGCAATTGTTCAGTTCTTCTTGATAGGTACCGATACTTTGATGGGTTTTTGAGTGTTAGTGACAATATATGAACCTTTTGGCACTCAAATTTTTTTGGTTTTTTGCATGTTTTTGTTTCTTACATAATCATAAGATAAATGACCATATTTTCCACAATAATAGCATTTAGATGATGCATTGTGATGATTTGTTTTAACATAAGAATTTTTCTTTAATGTATCATTTTTCAAACACTTAAAAGCTACATTTTCATCAAAAGTTTTTGCAAAGTAGCAGATTTATTTTCTAGCTTTACTTTCATAATTTCAAAATCTATTTTTAAATGTTTTAACTCAATTTGTAGAAAATTTATTTGCTCAAAAACAGAGTTGAAATCATGTTTTAACTTTTCCAAATCTTTTTCAAGGAATGTAGCTTTTTTCTTCAAGGTTTTGTACTTTGAAAACAGACTCTCAAATTCATCGCATAAGCTGTCATACTCATCTTGTAAATCATTTATCGAGATATCACAAGGTGATGAACATACCTCTATTTCATCATCCCGAGCCATTAAGCAAATGTTTGCTTTCTCTTCTGAATTTTATTCATCAACTTCAGTGCTTGAGTCACTGTCTAACCAGGCTGCAGCTACCATTACGTTTTTCGACTTCTTAATTTTTATTGGTGTCTCATTTTTCAGCAATGGACATTCAGATTTAAAGTGGCCTGGTTCTTACATTCTAGCAGATCAGTTCCTCCTTTTTACTGGAATCGTTTTTGTTTCTTTTTCATGAAGCACCTTGATCTCTTTTGAAAACTTTTCTTACTATTCTTTTGTTTCTTCTACCTATCAGTTTTCTGAATTTTCTTGCAACAAGTGCCAACTCTTCATCATCATTGCATGAAAGCTCTTCTAGCTCTTCCTCAAGAATGTTGGCTTTAAGTGCTATATTTTTTTTCTTTTCTTTTGCCTCCTTCTTATCCTCTTCTTCTTCTTCCTTGAACTCCAGCTCATGTGTAAGGAGAGACCCGCATATTTCATCAAGTGTGATGATGTTTAAATCTTTGGCTTCTCTGATGGTAGTCACTTTTGGCTTCCATGATTTAGGTAGGCTTTTAAGAAGTCTTTTTAGTAATTCATGTTCAGGGATAGGCTTTCCTAGTTGGCTGAGTTTATTTGTTATGTTTGTAAACCTATCAAACATGCTGGTGATATTTTCACCAAGCTCTATTTTAAACATCTCATAATTGTGGGTTAAGAGGACTATCTTAGACTCATTGACTTGAGAAGTCCCTTCATGAATTATTCTAAGTTTGTTCCACACTTGCTTAGTTGTTATACAGCTTGAGACTTTATTAAACTCAATGGGAGTTAAGGCACAATGCAAGGTATTGATGGCCTTAAAATTGGTTTGAACTTTCTTGGTTTCAACCTCGATCCATTCAGACCTTAGCTTAGGCATCAACTCATTTGTGACAACATTTAATGTTGAAGGAATAAAGGGTCCATCAGTTATGACGTCCCACATTTCATAGTCTATAGTTCTAATATATATCGACATTCGAGTGCTCCAATAAGGGTAATTAGAGCCATCAAATAGATGTGGTCTATTTGTAGATTATCCCTCAACGACAACTAATTTTTGAAGAGCCATTGGATCCTCCCTAAGGGTGTTATACCTTTAAAAATAGAAAACTAGCTCTGATACCAATTGTTGGTCCCTATAAAGTGTGCTAGAAGGGGGTGAATAACACAACTCAGCTCTTTAGTAAGATTAAGAGCTAATGTTAAAAAGCAAATAAAGTAAAATAAAAAAGATAATACATAAGAATTTAGAGTGGTTCGGTCCAAGACCTACATCCATTACCTTGATTATCCAACAAAGGATTTTCATCAAAACTCACTATCAAAAGGTGGAATTACCAAGCCTCCACCAAGCTTTTACAATTGTTTTTACCAAGCTTAGTCACAACCTTTACACTAGTTTTTCACAAGCTCAACTAAAACCCCAAAGTGATTTTTCAAAGGCTCAACCACAACCTACAACAATGGTTTTTCAAGGGCTCAACCAAAACCCAACACTTAACTTTTCAAGGCTAAGTTAAAACCTTCACTCTTTCAAGCACACCTAGCTTGAAACAATCACTTAGAGTGAATCCTTCACTTTAAGAATACAAAGATAAGTAGAACAGAAAGTACCTATGATCACAAATTGATATAAGTGGTACACGATTCAGTGCTAAATGCAAATACAAAAGATAGGCATTTGAGTGCAGTGAAGAGTATAAAGAATTTTTGAGTTTTTTGCTATTTCTTGGCTTAAATATGATGAAATCTCTCAATAATCTTCCAAAAGTTGGTTCCTAGCCATTTGAAGATTCTTTTATACTTAGAAAGGCATGTCTGATGGCTGTTGGGCAGTTTGTGACCGTTAGAAACAGTTTATGGTAGGTTCTAGCCGTTAATCTGTCTTGTAGTGGTCTGGTGCAAATTGCAGACAGAGAGCTCTTAGTCGACTAACTCATTTTCTTGGTCGACTAAGTCAGTTCTGTTTCTCAATATGCTTCAGCCCGTTACTTCTCCAATTTGAATTTTGGCCAACCAATGTTCTTCATTATTCAGCCAGTGAGCTTATTTTATGTTGATTAATCTTATTCTTTAGCAATTTCAACCTCTTATGTGCACACTTGAAAGATTGACTTATTGTTTCTTTATAAACTTTTTGTCCTGCATACTTGGATAAAGATGTTAGACACACAAGGATGGGAATGTTTTATAATCATCAAAAACTAATGGAGCCAACACTTCTTCTTCCTTAAAAATAATCAGCCAAGGGTAATACATTCAGAAAAAAATTAAAAAAAAAGTAAAATCCTCAAATCTTGAGTCATGGTTATTATCCACCAATTTGACGCCTTATCTTGAAAATTAAGGTCCTCGAAGAAATCAAAAACTTCCAAGGATATTTTCACTTCTACAGGAGTAGAAAGAGTCATTTCGATAGAGGCATTGTTTGCCTTAATGTTGGTCATTGCAGTAGGATTCTCAATAGCATGAGTTTCAACACGTTTACCTTTATCTTTTAGGGATGCTTGGTATATATCAACAAAATGCTTTAGCATACGATAAGTGTGTGATCAATGTCTAGCTATGTTACAATGATGGCAGATATTTTCATCTTGCTTTTTCGTGGGTTTCTTGCCTTTGCCATTATTCCAACCAAGATTGGATTGCCTAGGGTAGTTAAACCTCCCACCACTTCAACATGGGCTATTCACTTATCTGTGCTCATGGCCCTTAAATTGGCCTGTATTCTTCAAGCAATGCTTTTGAGTCGATAAGTTTAAGATGATGGTTTTTAAGTAGCAGTTCATTAGTTTGCTCAGTAGTCAAGAAGACAAATTAAATCTGATTACGTCTAAAATTAATGCTATCAGTACTGCTGTTGCAATATAATATTTAAAGCATGAAATGTGGAGAAAATTTTCTCTAATAGCTTTGATTGAATGAGCTTAACACTGCATAACTCTAGTCGAGACATAATATCAAATAAAATTGAGTTATAGTCAAACACTAATTTGAAAGCTTACAACCTGAAATGCCACTAGTGATATTATGTCAAAGAGAGGATAAAAATCTTGGTATGACCATACTTATTTTCAACCTCGTCCACAAGATCTCAAGGTTTCAAACAGATAAATATTGAGTCTTCATGCTTTCATGTAAATGATGGTGAAGGAAAATCAGTGCATTCGCTTTATTTTTGTCATTTGCATTCCCGTTTTTAATAATTGCATTAACAAGACTTTACTTTTAGAGATGTATCTCCACATCAAGGCATCAGGATAGATAATTGCTTCCACTCACTTTCAGGATGTGGAACTTTGGCTTTTCAATATTTTTCATAATTCTATGCATAGAAATTGAACCCTTAAATTAATTATGACAACTATAGGGATTCTCAAAGGCCCACCATTATTTTAAGGGACAAAAAGAGGCTTAAGGTCCATTCTCAGCTTTAGGCCAATTGGATGGTATGCAAAATTAAAATCTAATTGGTTGAAGAATTAAAAAACTTACTTTCTTGATTGGTTAGAGCTTGTTGGTCCCAAAAAGCGTGTTAAAGAGGGATGAGTAGCATTTTTCAAATAACACAAAAATTCTTTCCAACTAAAGAGCTGATTAAAGGAATTTGAAAATATAAGTTTAAAGCTTGCTGGAGGAATGATTTAAGAAGAAAATAAAATAAAGTAGACAAAACACAATAATTTATAGTGGTTCGATCCTTTTAACCTATATCCATTACCTTGCTGGAGGAATGATTTAAGAAGAAAATAAAATAAAGTAGACAAAACACAATGATTTATAGTGGTTCAATCCCTTTAACCTATATCCATTACCTTGATCTCCCAATCAAGTATTTTCAAACCAATTCACTAAAATTAGTGGAATTCCCTAGCCTCCACCAAGCTTTTATAATGGCTTTTCACAAGCTCAGCCACAACCTTTAACAATGACTTTTCCTGGGATCAACAAAAACCTAAAGTTAACTTTTCTTAGGTTAAGTTAGAACCTACAACACAAATCAAGCTCACTTAAGCTTGATCAACCCCTTAGAGTGCCTCACACACTCTAAATAATCAAGGAATACATATATGAATATGTACCTATGATCACTATACTGATCTAAATCGTACAAGATAAAGTGTTAAACTTTATTATAAAGATTGGAGTGAAATATAAGAAGAAAGGAAAGGGTTTTTCCTATTCTTAGTTCTTTCAAATTCTTAAAAGCATCTCATGTCTATTTGAGCTGCTAGGAATGTCTTTTATACTTGAAAAAATCTGCTCTGATGGATTTGGATAGCTCTTGATCGTTAGAAATAGTTTAAGAACCAATTTGACCGTTATTTTATCTTCTAGTATTCAAATTTGAAATTCCTAACAGTGAGCTTTTAATTGGTTAACTATAGGCCTTAGTCGATTAAGTTTTCTCAATCTTATAGTCTGCTTCACTGTGTTAACCGATTAAGAAAGGCTTTAACTAATTAAGAGCTTATAGTTTTTTAGCAACCAACTTCACCAACCTTTCTTTGTTTGATTGATTCTTCTTTTAATTTATTCATGTTGATCTTTCTCTAGTCTTAATTAGTCATAAAATTTGCCTAGCCACCTAAAACTTCTTCAAGTGTTGTTCAGAAATTTGACTTGAAGAGCTTCCTTTAATTCATTACTTTTGAATTTTTGCTTGTTAACTCCCATAGTTAACCAATTAAGAGGCTTCTGTTTATGACTTATTTTGTGGCCCATTTTCTTGATGAGTTTTGATAGTTGCTTGTGAGTGATTATTCTGTTAAATGATTTGTATTTTTATCCTGCACACTCAAGTAATATAGTTAAACATAAATGAATCGAAATGTTTTGTTATCATCAAAAACTCATGGAGTCAACAGAGCCTCATGTTGATAACTTGTTGTGAAATATAACTTTGAAATAGAATATTAAAGAGAAGTAGTAAGAATGTAAGAAGATCTTTTATTTCATTTCTTGTTCAATTTATCTACCATCAAGTACAATGCCTTTATTTATAGGCACATATAGATGGAGGGGAAATCAATTTACATAAATAGAGGGGATAAACATAGTAGATAGGAATGTACATGCATTGAATGAAATTAGGAGATAGGGATGTACCATTATAAATATGTACATTGGATATGGGGAAATACATTGGATGTTATAAAATATAATGGATATTCACATATTTATAACAAACTGTGAATTTTTATAGAACTATTCTCTCCTATTTATAAACTTTGAGGAATTATTATCCTAATAGGGAACTAATACTTCAAAGTTTCTTAACAGTTTTTTTTAAATTCTCCCATTCTCCTTATAAATCCACTCTTCCTAAATACATAGCAAGTTTAAAGATTGTTCAATTATAAAATTCCAAGATAAATTCGAGTTACATTAGATCATGATTTGAACTTGGAATTTTTTTCATTTTTCTTTTCAAGCCTTAATAAGATGTCTGCCAAGAAATTATTGAAAATAGATCATGAATTGAACTCTTTTTAAGACTTCTTCTTTAATCTTGAGGAAACAATTTCTACTGAAAGCTACATACATATGTATTGACAACTACTCTCCATGGCTTCACTTGTCTATATAATTGTATGGTTGTGGTTTTTGTGCTGTTACTAGATGGCTGCTGTTGTGGCTTATATTTATTTTCAGACTTGCCATTGTCTCTTTGATTTTTAAATTATCAAGTGTTGTATGCTTTCTCGTGACAAGGTCAATTAATGCGAAACATACATTTTTTTCTTGAAACAGTTTTTGTTAAAGATAAAAAACTGATAAACCTTACAATTGCAGCCGCATATATGCAAACTCGCTCGTTTCCAGTGTGAAAACTACTTAAGTATTTTCTTAAGGAGACGTTCAAAATGCGAAATGTCTAAGGATGTTCCAAATGTAGGACATGTTTCCAAGTGCAAGGCCTTCCAAAATAAGTCCATGTCTTATTTGCCTAACTAAGAAAAACAATATTAAAACTCAAGGTTTGTTATTAGTCTCAATATTTTAATTATGCAAAAAAAAAATTTCAAGAATAAAATTTTCATGTAAGGGGCAAACAAAAAAAAAACTATGCTAAGTGTTTTTGGGACGTTTCAAGCACGAAAATGCCCAAAGTCGTTCAAAGCATAGAAGTGCCCTGAGACGTTCCTAAGTGTGTGATGCATAATGACAACAAAAAAAATAAAAAATAAAAAATGCATAAATTTATAATCTATTCTTAATTCTTTAAAAACAATATATATTTATAAGCATTGCCTTGCTTATTCTATATGCTTCTTCTTATTTTATGCATAAAATTTCTTATAAGAATTTTTATGCTGGAAGGAAAATGTAATTGCCCGATTTTGACTAACTATTATTTATTGAAGTATTGTGTAACAGAAAAAACTACACTAGGGGTATTTCAAGTACAGAAGTGCCTCAGATCGTTCCAAGTGTGGAAGCATCCAATGGCATTCCAAGCGTGAAAATGCCAAGAACAAGCATGGAACAACTATTTATATAGAGAAGTGAAAGTAACTCAAGACGAGTGGCAGGGTTCATGAGTTATCTTCATATTTGGGCTATTCTACAAAGCTTGGCTTGGTAGCTCAAATATGAAAGTAGTTGAGAGTACTCTTCTTAACATTTTCTTGAAGTACACGTGCTTTACCCAAATTCTACATTCCTTAGCGCGCTATTTCATGATTAGCACGTTTTCCCATGATTAACCTTAACATCCAATAAGCTGTTCTTTAACATACTTTCCCATGACAAGCATGTTCTCCCATGATTGAACACGTTCTCCTAATTATTCTTGAGAAAGTGTTCTTCTCTAGTATAAATATGGGAGTCTAGAAAAAGAAGAGGACAATAAGAACTTAATAGAAACTCTGTCAAAATTATCCTGAAAACATTCTCAAAGTGCTCCCAAATTCTCTATCTACTTAGCTTTTTCCCTCCATCCTGTTTCGTTGCTTTCCCTACCCTTTTTCTTATTCTTGATTACCTGCCACCTAATCACGTACGTTTCAAGAACTGGTCCAGTCTTCTTTTTTGTAGCCTCTAATTCATTCTGTTTCATTTATTACAACACATTCTCTTTCTTCACCAGAAAAACTCTTTACATTTTTGGTGACTCCATTGTGAACTCTTTCTCAAAATATGCAAATATGTGAAAGGCCAAGCTTGTATAATGTGTTGTTAAATGCCACGATCGAAAAAGTTATTCCACGACACGTCAAAAAAAATGATGTTGCTACATGTCATTTTCTGAATATTTGTTACACAGCATGTTGGGAAATGTTATTATTACTTCTTATGGAAAAAATGATGTTAACACCATGTTGAAAAATGTAATGTTACATGTCATGTTCTAAAATTTAGTTGTTACACATCATGTTGGAAATAATTATTACATGTCATTTTGAAAATATAGTTATTACACCCCATATTAAAAATTTAATTGTTATACATTATGTTGAAAAATGTAGTTGTTACACATCATGATGAAAATTTAGTTTTTACATGCCATGTTAAAAAATGTAGTTGTTACACACCATGTTGAAGATTTAGTTGTTACAACCATATTGAAAATTTAATTGTTACATGCCATGTTGAAAATTTAGTTGTTACATGCTATGTTGAAAAATGTAATTGTTACATGCCATGTTGAAAATGTAGTTGTTATATGTTATGTTGAAAAATGTAGTTATTATATATCATGTTGAAGATTTAGTTGTTACATGTCATGTTGCAAAACTTAATTGTTACATGCCATGATGAAAAAGTTATTACACGTTGCATCATAATTTGAACCATTTGGACTTGACAGAAAAGACTTTTTGACAAAACTACCCTTTTGTATCTTACGTAACAAGATGTTTAATCTCCCTTTAATTTTCAAATTGCTCAAACACCAAGGATATTACACGACCAGGGCATACCTAACTATTTTTAGTTTAACAAACGACGACGAGAATCCATAAATAGGTGACGCCTAATAAGTTAAAGACGACAGATACCCAGCTTGACAGTAAGACGATAGAGAGGGAAAACAATCAGAGAAAAGAAGAGGTAGAGTATGGGTAAGTTGGGTCGATGGTGGGAAAACTAAAATGGTGGGAAATTTAACCCATTGAAGTAATAAAAAAAGGGAAAATATAGTCATTTTTGCCTATACAAAACAGTGTCGTTTGCCAAAAATCTAATTCGCCAGTCATGTCAGAGGCAAAAATCCAAGTCAACGACCACGTCATGCATGTGTCCTACACATGTTAAACACCTCTCACCTTAGCCTGTAATTGTAAGGAATCAAAATGTTTGGCTCTTGATTGTTATAATTGAAATGTTTGGCCTTAAATTGACAAAAATCCAAAATTTTAACCCCACATTGAGCATGTAGTCTAAATATAATTGAACAACTACCCATTTTGAAAATATTAGGACAATGAAAAATTAAGATAGTTATCAATGGTTTGTTAATTAGATACCTAGCCTATTTTGTTGTAAATATTAGTAATTAAGTAATGAGCATCCTTTTTTGCCAAGAAAAAAAAGTAAGGATAAGATATAGAAACTCCTTTGATCATATGCATTCATTTGGCCTACTTTATTAGATGGATTCAAAAACACTTTGAAACTTTTATATGTTTCAACATCTCCAAACATACTTGTAATTGATTTCTTATTTTCCTTCATCAAATTGAAACTCAAAAAGGATTTAAGATCACTTGAAAGCTTTGGAAAAAGAAAAATGCTTGCTTTTAACATGTTTCTTGTTTTTTCTCTTGTTCTTTTTCATAGATGACCTAAATATGGTGTATTTAAACTATTGGAACTGTTGGATAGCTTTAAATGCAAAAACAGTCACTACTTTGCTAAAAATTTTCCTTCGTTACTATTAATATATTTTTTTGGATTCAATCTTCTTTTTCATGAGATCAATCTTACATCTGAAATTTTTAAATTTTGTGAGAAGGGTCGATCCCTTAACCCTTGGGATTGATCCTAATAGCTTCAATTTTTTTTTTAAAAAAAATAAAACTTCTAACTTGAACTTTTTATTTCAAAGAAATTTTGATATTCAAAAAACATCTTAAATATTTGATACAGATATAAATTTCAATTTCATTATGTAATGTAAGATTTTTAATATTTCTTAAACTTAATAGAAAATATTTAAAGGACTTTGAACATGAAGAATTTATGATAAAATCTATTTAAGCAATTTTGTATATAATTCATTTCATTTTAAAATTAAAATCATTTTAAAGCTAATAATCTCTTTATTTTTATATGACAATAGTGTTGAGCAAAATTTGTTTAATAAAAAATTTTTTTAATCTTTTGTAAAAGAATGCCCTTAAATTTAAGCATGAAAACATTGGAAAGTGTTAAGCTTAAGATAAGGGTAGACTTAGGAATTATTTTGAGTGGTGTCATAACTAAAATAATAATAATAATTAAAAAAAATTAATGGATTCATTAGCATCATGAACTACATAAAACTCTAGCATAAGTAGTATAATTAATAGGGATTTTTGACACTTCAATGGTGTCATTTAACAACATTTGTATCAATATGGGTCTGCCCCTAGCTTAAGAAAGACAATGAGAGTTAAAATATTTTGAAAAGTTTGAAAAAAACTCCCCTCAATATGTTCAAGATTCAAAAATTTCAAAAGTATGACAAGTTATGCTACAAGATAAAATTTGTGCAAATTTTTTTATTCAAGAATTCTCCCTCTTTTAGTCATAGAAAAAAGGAAAGCAACATGAAACCACAATGAAGAATGAAGGCCAAAATGAAACTACAATAAGCAACAAGTGTTATAAGCATATACGAGTGTTAGCTCGAAGTTCAAGTGGTATAAACACTTTCAAGTTCAAAGCAAGCACTATAAGCATCAAGATCAAAAGTTCAAGTTCAATTTATAAAAGGAAAAATCAATTTAAATCTCACTGAGAAATGTCACTCCCCTTTTTGAATGAAATGTAATATACAAAAAAAAGGAATATAGTCATCTACAAGTTCAAAGGTTCAAGGATATTCAATATAGTCATTTAAACACATTTGTGCAAGAGTTATTGATTATCACTTAAAAAACATCATAAAGCAAATAACATTGAAGGAATCATAATGGAGTTAAGTAAGCATTTTCCATGTTTGCAATTATCCAAGCAAATATCAACTCTATATGACATGTTCAAGCACAAATGAGCACAAAATCCATCAATGTAAAAAAAAAATTGCATGTACTATTAACCACATTGACAAGAAAAATGAAAATGTTAATACAAAAGCCATTGTTTTAATACAAGAAAATAAGTAGATGAAGATAAAAAGATATATATCCTTTGTGGAGCACTCGACTAAGATGGTGAGTGTGGTGGACAAGAGAAAGGAAATTTTTTATGAAGAAATTATTCCATGGCTTCTTGGTGTCGCAACATCTCATTTTGCCTTACTTTTATCTCATTTGTTGGGTGCTAACTTGAAAAAGGGAGTTTGGTATTTCATAAGTCTTTGTGACAACCTATGGTCCATATGTCCCATATAAAATGTGGTGACATCCATCTTTTCCATGAAAAACTAAAAGTTTTTTAGTGTTAAAAGGTTGTACACTAAGTCCTTCTTAGGGCATGTTTTTTTTTCTTTTGACTCATTTGCCTCATAATTTGTGACATAACCTATCTTAGCCCTTGTAAATAGCCTAATGTAGGATTGCTTGGGTTGAAGTATAGGAAGGTCACACCTAATGTCTAAGTTCAAATGATCAATGGTAACACTAATGATTATTCCATAAAAAAAGACTTTTTTAAAGATAATCACAATTTTTATCATGACATCGAAGATGAATTTAACCAAGTTCACTCTAGTCTTATGTTTAATTTGGTATATGATCACAAGTCTTTGTGAGACCTTGTCAAGCTCGTTATACCGAGTGGTACAACCAAGTTAAACAGAACCTCGAACTAGCTCAAATAGAAATTCTAAGAGGAATTTGAGAATTCTAAAACCCACAAAATGATTTAAGAGGGTGATTCGGAGTTCGAGGTCTAATTTGGAGTTAATCGAAAAAATTGACCGATTAGGGGCAAAATAGTCATTTTGCCATTTAAGGACAAAATGGAGATTTTTATAAAATATCTTGATCACTTTTGACCAAGAATAATTATGTGGAGTATAATATGAGGTTTAGCAGTGATAAATTTAATTTCTCAGTATTTTTGGAGCATATGGGCAAAACGGTAATTTTACCACCTTGGGGGCAAATTAGCAATTTTTCACTCCCAGCACTGGTCAAATTTGTGGATTTTATTCATAGAGGGAATGGATAAACATGGCATAAATATGTGGTGGAAAATTTAAGTGAAAAAGTTAAAATAATTAAAATTATGGACCAATGACATTTCATCACGTGTCATGTCTTTATTATTTTATTATTTCTTTATAAAAAGGCATAAAAATCAACCCATAAACCCTATTTTCTCTCTCCATATTTGGCCAAAGGAAGAACAAAAGGAAGAAAAGGGAAACACAAAGAGAAAACAAAAACCTAGGTGGAAAAATCAAGGGAAAAGTGTGAAAATCGAAGGAATTAATCTAGGTAAGTTGAAATTTCTTTGATTTTCCTTGATATCTACATTACCCATGCATTTCTTTTCATTTTCTATGGTTGAGAAGCATGATTTCATAATGAATTCAATTCTGATCAAATGGGTTTGATGAGAGAAATGATGTTGGAATTGGTTGATTTTGAGATATGTTGATGTTTAGAGATAGTTAAGCATGTTTAGAAGCAAAATCGTAAGAAAAGAATCCATTTTTCCTAGAATCCTTCATTGGCCGAACCTAGCATGTTTTGTGTGTGTGTGTGTGTGTGTGAGGGATTGTTTTTATTTTAAGGGAAATGGTTTGGAAAATGATGAATTAAGGTGAAAAATTTAAGTAGGAAAAATTATGGTGTTAGTGCACTGCAATGGTGGAATTTTTCCATGAAGAAATGGAAAGGTTTTAATGCTGAAATTGGCATTATTTAAATGGTATTTTATGAATTGAGGTATTATAAAAAGAACGGAGCAATTTGGAGTCAAATTGGACGCGTTGGCTAATTTATCGGGTAATTGGCCGAATTAGGTCACTGTCAAAATTAAGCGGTTACCTGAACATTTAATGCATTCATATAGAAATTAGGTTAATTTTATACCTAATTAACACAAATGTAGTGATTGAATTGTTGTGCTAATTGTCAAGGTGGTAAGCTCTCGGATAAAAGCAAGAAAGTCGTACCCGAGAATTAGTAGTAGAAGTGCCTGGATTCAACTCCGGGAAATTTGTGAGTGAATTTGCATTTCAAATTAGTTTTGGGAATATGAACATACTTGAATAAAATGCTTAAATGATTTTATTCAACTCTCTTTAAAAAGAAAGGGAACCTAGAAACAAGCTTTTAGTGAAAAATATTTCTGTGATGTTAAATATGATTGCGATGCACTTGTGTATATCTGTATGATACCTACATGTATTGTTGAGAAATTTATGTGAAATTTGAGTGTACCGAATCTATGTACCCTTATATTATGCTGATATGCATTATTAATAAGTTTTGACAAATTTGATCTAACCGCACATGTGTGAATTGGAAAGTGCAATGCCGGTAATGAAGTGGATAATGCACATGCCTGTAATGGTGTGCAAAGTGGATAATGCACATGCCTGTAATAGTGTGCAAAATGGATAAGGTACATACCGATAATGATGTGCGAGTAGGGAGTGCACACACAATCTCATTGCCTAGTGTGAGTAGGGAATGCACCAGAGTAGAGGAAAAGATGGGATGGTGAATGAAATAGAATAACTGGTGAATGAAATTGTATGTGATATAATGTGCATGATAGAAAACGTGATTGTATGGTTTATGAAACTCCTATTCTGTGACGGTTTGTGATAAACCGTTAATTTTGCTACCATTGCAAATATATTTGAATTGAGGAAAAATGGGGTTTTGATGAGAATTGACTCGTTTTTAAATGAGTGCATCATGATTCTTAACTCTTCCTGTTGTTAGTGCTTGTTCCCCTCTAATATTCACTCATTGAGTTTCGTACTCACTGTTTTAAAAAAAAATTCATGTTTTCAGATCATGAGACTATTAGATCCTAGATTGAGGAGTCCTCGTGAGTTCGTCTCCTAGGTATGTGTCTGGTATTCGATAGTAATCCCTTTTCTTGTAAATGTCTCCGTTGGAAGTCACGGGCCCTTTTGTATTGTGAATATGTGTATGCAATGTAAATTGCTAAATACATGACTGGAATAGTACATGTATATTGTTGCTAATAATGCCATTGTGATTTGGCTATGTTCACACCCGGAAAAGTGTGTGTGTATGCATGATTCAATAAATCTGTTAAGCAACATAAATGGATAGGCTTGCTTGGGCTTGGTGAGCTACACTCATTGGGCTCATGCGCCGGTCATGGCCCGGGAAAATTGGGTCTTGACAGTCTTCCTTAACAAAGGTAGAGCACTTGCTACCCAAAGGTTGTAAGGTATGAGACACTATAAGATGAAAGATCCTATCATGCATAGATAAACAAGAAGCATTATTGACTTTACTTTCGCTAATGGCGAGATAAGTGTAAACCTTATTAACTAGCACTAATTCAATAATGTTTCTATGAAATTCATCTCTTATCATCTTTCAACCTTAAAATGTTTTTAAGGAAATGAATGTCTACAATGAATTGTTTGCGTAAAACATAGGTAGTAAACTTGTCATTGTAGACAATTTCTCTATCATCATCATCCTTAAACTTAATGGTGGTATTGTTATAAAAGAATCTAACAAGGTTTTCATCGATCCCTTTATTCATGCCAAAATAATCATTCCACTTTAATGCCTTCATCTCTTTTTACATCGAACTTTCCAAAATTATCCTTTCTACTATTTAAAACAAAGTATTTGCAACTAGACAGATGAAAATAGCTAATACAATAAAACCACTATAAATTAATACCTTCTGGACTATGAAAATTTATTAATTAATCAAGATATTATTTAATTGATAAATTAACAATTCATTAATTTATACATTAATTAATAAAAAATTAATTTATCAAGGTATTCTTTATATTGTTCCAAAACATTGAACTTAATACATGTATTATGTATTATGATTATAAGAATATTTCCTAATTACCGAATTATGAATTATCATTATTCTATGTATTTGTTTAACCAAAAAAATTCATGAATATAATTAGTTTTATTAAATAGAAGTCATGAATCTATCCACTTTTGCAACAAACTAAAATTACATTTAATGTATACTTAATTTGGATTAACACTTATATGATAGAGCCATTCAACAATTCCATGTTCTAATCAAAGAGTTGAAGTATCGTGATACAACAGATGTTGAGTACCTTTTGAACTACTGAAGAGGCAACTTCAGAGTTGTTGAGTGATGAGAAAATTATTGAGAATATCATGAAAAATGACAAAGAAGATGAAGTTGAAGATGATAGTTCTGTATTGGAACCTGTCTCACACAAAGATGCACCTAAAGCAACAATCACATTGCATAATTTTCTCTTACAATATGAGAACACCACATCAAAGCTTTTTAATGCACTAAAAAATTTAGAGATAAGGTCCAAAGAGACATTAATTTCAGGAGAAAACAAGTAATAATTGAGTCATATTTTGTAAAGGTCTCATAATTGAGTCATTGTATAAAAATATTATTAATTTATATATCTAATAAGACCTATATATATATATATATTTTAAATGTATTATCTTATAAATTTAACGAATTATTAATTTATCACGTGGATCTCAAGTCTGGACTAGTTAAAAATATTATTTAATCAAGGTTATTAATTTATAGAAGTTTTATTGTATTAGGCCATTTTCCTTTATAAAACTCATAAGATATTTTCTTTGAAATATGCCTAACAATTGCTCTATTTATTATATAGAAGAAGTATTTATGGCTTTCCTTCAAAACTATTTTGACAAGTTGTTTTGTCAAAGCATTGTTGTTGCCATTTGCTATAAAGTCTTTTTTTTTCTCTTAATTAGTATATTTTGTGGAAGAGTTCTAGGAATCAAAAAGTTGTGACTAAAACTATTTTGAGCAAAAAGTTCCTCAAAGCCAAGATTTTCAAATTCTTTTCCAAGACCTCTTCTTATACTCAAAATTGAGTAACTCTTTTCATTTTGAACCTTTGGCACAAGCATCACATACTTTGTCATTTTTAAAATTTAACTTGGGCAAACCAGCAACCAGATCATTTTGAAATTTTGAAATAGTATGCATGCTAGCATTTCTAAGTTTTCTATGTTAAAACCATCAATCTCTATCTTTTTAAGCCATGAAACATAAGTTTTCAAAAGATAAGTTATCAAAGTGCACAACATATATGTTTCCTTGATGGTGACCAATAAAGATTATGTTTCAAAAGTTGATGTCTATTATTTGACAGCCCATGGCTTCACAAATAACTCTAAAACCCTTGTCACATAATTGACTAATACTTATTAAGTTGTGTTTAAATCCTTTAACAAACAAAAAATTTTTTACATGAGTCGAAAAATCGTTACCTATATTTCTAATCCCCTCAATTTGACTTTTTGAGTTATCTTCAAAAGTGACATCTCTTTTTTTTTATTTCAAGTCCATTAAATGATCTCTATTGTTGGTCATATGTCTTGAGAATCTATTGTCAAGATACCATGACTCTTTTGATTGTTTATTTAACTTGAAGCAATGCTATTCCACCTTAGGCCTTTTAAGAGCCATGGAACATAAGTTGGCCATTTTTTCTCCAAGATCATTATCGAATGTATCACTCCAGGTGGCCACCATAGCCTTCTTCTTAGGTTTTTTCATGTTGTATTTCTTCCATATATTGGATAGATGAACTTGGCATACCCAAGCTTCTTGCATTTGTAGTAAATAACATGATCTTTTCTTGGTTCTCATCGTGTTGTCTCCATTTGTTGTGACCTTTTTCCTTTTTCGTACCTCTTTCTCCTTATAAACATGTTAAACTTTTTGGCAAACATAGCCTTTTTTTTCATCTTTATCACTTCCTTCTTCAATCATCTTTTCTTTTTCTTGTATGATAGACTTCAATTAAAGTTTCTTACTTTTTGAAAACTTCTTTTCACTCTTATCCTTTTACTTCATGATCTCAAAAGTTAGAAGAGAACTGGTAACTCATTTATAGAAAAAGTATTGAGGTTTTTTACTTTTTTAATGGCTATCACTTCTTGTTTCCAAAATTTTGGCAAGTTATGTAGAATCTTCTTTACCATTCTACATTGAGGTATACCTTGCCCAATGCCTTTAAGTCATTGAAAAAGTTGGTGAATCTATAAGACAATTCTGTAATGGATTCATCATCTTTCCTCTAGAAAAGCTCATAATCAAGACTAAGCATCCCAATCTTGGATTTCATTACTTGATTTGTTTCTTCATGTGTTATCTCTAATTTATCTCATGCTTATTTAGTACTTTTGCACATAGATATTTTATTGTACTCACCAACACCAAGTGCACAAAAGAGAGTGTGCATTACCTTGGTGTTAAGTTGAGCCATCTTGATGTCGCTTGCATCCCATTCATTTTCCTTCTTGATTACTCATCTACCTTTTTTTTTATCTTCATCGATTTGTAAGGACCATTTACAATCACCCTCCAAACTTCATAATCATTTACTTAGACAAATAACTTTATTCTATTCTTCCAATAAGAATAGTTTTCTCCAAGAAACAAGTTAAAAGCAAGCATTTTTCTCATTCTTCCTAGTTTTTCAAAGCCATCGAGTGTGATCTTAAATCCATTCGAATTTTCATTCCTATTCTTTGTAATCATCTTTGATATTGTCTATTTGCAAACTTGTACTCACAAAGCAATATTCACCTATTAGAGGTTTTCTTACTTGTATCTCAAACACTCAAATCCTTGAGAGATAAAGAGGTTATACATTAACCTTTAACCTAAGCCTTAAAAAATAGAAAGGTTATATCTTAACTTCAAAAGGTATTTGTATTGATTGAAATTCAATAGTGAATTCAACTCTTTATGAGCAAGATAAGGGAGAGGATGTAAGCACCAAGACGATGGTCAAGCCTCAATAAATCGAGTTTGCAGTTCTCTCCTTGCTCCATTGTTTATCTTTATTACATTTACTTTCAATTAAATAATTTTTGAATTTATAATCATCTTAATATTAGGTATATTTCTTTTGAAAGTTTATTTTTTTAAAAAGATTTTTGGAAATTCAATTCACTCCCTTATTAAATTATTCATTCTAATTAAGCTAACAATTGGTATTAGAGTTTAGACTCTATTTTTGTAGATTTAACTACCTTAAAGTAATCCTACTAGCTCAAGAAATCATGTTCCAAAAAGATACCAAAGAACATGAAACATGCCTCATTGTCATGGATTTGGTGGTAACCACTCTCAGATAATGATAATCAATAATAAGGCTAAATTAAATTTACTTATTTAAAATGTTAACGTTCTACTTTATTAAATTACTATATTAGTGCATATTTATTGGTACTTATTATATATTCATTATTATTATTATTATCATTTACATAAAAATTTAATAAAGAAAGTATACTAATTAGTGATGTTATAGTAGTAATATACTAAAACTAAAAAAAAAAACTACATTTAACTTATTTCCTCTCTTTGCAAAACCATTTTCTAGTGGGTTTTATATGAAAATCATAATATTTATGTGTTATTTGTAATTATTTAGGGTAAATTCCGCATAGATCTCTTGTGGTATGATTTTTTCTCACATAGCACCTTGAGGTATTTTTTTTTTCTAATATAAAACCTTGCATTTTACTTATTTTCCTAAAATAGTAAAAATATTAAATTGTCAGTTAATTTTTTGTACAAACACAGTAATAACCTTTGTTTTATTAAAAAAAAAAACAACCTTTGTGTTTTAATCTTTTTGTTTTTTTTTCTGTTTTTTAATTAAAAAATTTGAGTTTCTTTCTTTTCTAACTTTTCTCTCCCTTTTTCTCTTCACTTTCTTATTGTCCAAACAAATAACATAGAGAAAAATTCTAGCCAGATTTTATTAAAAAAAAGGCACTGAACTTGAATTACAATGGTAGAGGCAGATCTAAAGCTGATTTTATTATTAGCATATTTAAAGAAGAAAAATTCTAACCAGAGTCTGACCATTTATCATCCTATTCCAACATCTTGGCGTTAGATGCAGAGCCTCTTTAATCTTGAAGAGGCGTGAAAGCTTTTCGATGAATGACTTTAATTGCAAAGGGACTATTCACTTGGGCATTAAAGTACACTTCCTAGCAGTAATCTTCTGCTCTGGACAAATGACTCGCTTAGGCATTAAGATACAATTTGTTATAGTGATCTGTTGATCTCGACAACGATTGTATAGAAACACGAAAGACTGCACTCGTTGTGCTACAAATATGGAAGGAGTTCACATACCCAACATACTTGGAAGTCTTCTTTAAGCCTGCTGGCTTTGGATCAGCGGAATATTTGGTTATTGAAGTTTGAATGGTACGGCCAAATATATACGTAATTAAAATTTTTGACAAAAGTGATGGCCAACATCCACCTTCTTAAATAAATTCTTTTTGATGGATTCTCTGTTTAGGATCTAGCCTTAATTTTTTTTAATTAAATATATAAAAAAAGATTAGAACACAAAAGTTGTTATTGTTTTCTTAGAAAAAATTTAATTAACAATTTAACACCATTATTACTTTTAGGAAAAGAAACAAAACACAAGGTTTTATAAGAAAAAAAAATAATCTCAACATACTATACGAAAAAAGATCATACCGCAAGAGATTTACATAAAATTTACTCAATTATATATAACATAAATCACACTTATCAAGATAAAATATGAATTTAATAAAAAGAAAAACAAAAAAAATACGTCCTAACTTTTTAGATTAATCTATCAATTAAGAAAAATTTTTCTATATTTGCAGTCACCTAGTATCCTTAATTAGACATAAAAATTATTGAAACTCAACAGCTATGTAAATTTACAATTATTTAAAGTCTTTTTTATTTAATGGAAGAAAGAGCCTAATTTTTTATATAAGTAAAGTTAAATCTTATTAAAAATAATTTATTTTAATAAAGAGCTCAAGGTTAACAAGAAATAGAAAAATTTAATCAGTATTTAATTTATTAAAAAAAATTATCAATTAAGGAAAAGTTTATTTTAACAATGGTTTCAATGCTAATAAGAAAATAAATAAGATTACTAGTCAATATTCTAATTTAATAAAAAATGATTAATTAAGGATAAAACAGTTAACTTAATAAATTGTTAAGAGTTTATACATCATTTATTATTTTCTAATGCACTTTTAAAGTAGTTTTTTTTTATGGTAAACATAAAGATGAAAAGATAAAAGATAAACTCAGATGATGCTTTTAGCGAGAATTAGCCGAATTTGCTGGTATTAAAGTAGTGTGTCGTGAAGACAGACGCACCCTGCAGCCGTGAGGTCTTTGCATGTCGAATTAGCTGCCGAATCATTTGCTCTCGGTCTTTTTTTGGATCACATTCAGCGCAATTAATAGCTTTAATGAATAACTAAAATTGCACAGCCCTTGGAATGTAAAACTTCCCATTTCACATGTTCTTTTGTATCCGGTGGATACCTGAAAACCGGATTTCTTTCCCCTCCTACTGAGGAAAATAAACGAACAAAACACACTATCTTTAGATGATGAATAACCAACAGGACTTTGAAGTACAAGTTTTCAACTATTTGCAATACCAGAAAAGATAAACTGTCTGTAATGCTCACACCATGCATAGCCTAACATCTCTCTTTTACACACTACAACAGACTATGTACAAAACCTCCAAGAACAAGCTAGAAGAACCTGTACCTATGAAACAACGTCCAACTTGTAACATAAAGGACGATCCTCTGGACCTATGTCCAAGTTGGAATATAAAGGGTGATCCTCTAGACCTGGACTCCTATCCTTCGAGCAACCTGCATCAGCAGAACTGGTTGGTCATGTAAACTTTCAAGGTACTCAGACCAAATCAGATTCTGAAAAGGGAATTGGGGGGGGGGGGGGCGGGGGCAAGGAGTTAAAATTCAATAATGAAATTCTGGATTGAAAAACCAAGGTGAACGGGTTAACATTGAATGACAAAGGCAATTAAAGCAGAAATCAAGGAAAGATGCAAACATAATTTTTTTCTTAGAAGGATCTATGGACATCATTCAATAATTCTTTTCCTTTTCTTTTAGTGAAAAATCACTAAATAATCTAAATATGGCGAACAGAATTTCAATCAACTTTCATCTCCCACACATAGTTTCTTCCTTAGCCCTTACCCTCTACTTTGACCATTTTCAAATTAAAAATATTTAGAGCATACCTCTTTAAATGAGTAAACATCACTTCCCCAGAGCCAAGCATCACAACCTGCATCTCTGGCACCCCATATATCATTCCTACGGTCATCCCCTACATGTACAGCATCCTCAGGTTTTATGCCCAACAGCTCACAGGCTTTTAGAAATATTGTTGGATTCGGCTTCTCTGCTTCAACCTGGGGGAGATGAGAGGAAGTTAGATAAAGAGAGAAGAAAGTTGTTACCAAGAAAATTGGCAACTTATAAATACAAGTTTTGCTCATTAACATTAGCATCACAATTGCAAAGAAAATTAGATAAACATAAAACATCTTTACATCTGGAATGATTCTAATGTTAAAATCTTCTAATGTCAGAACTCACATTTTACTTTCCTCAGATTAATGTGACAACTCACAGATATATCAAAAGAACTGAATAGAAATTTGATTTTTTTTTATTTGAAATATTGAGTCAATTAAGCGAATGGATATATGATAAATGATAATATATACAAGGTTCCAGATTTCAACAGTCCTGAAAACAAATGAAGATTAAGATATTGAAGAGGAAATGGCATTAGTAAACCAATGTTTCAATGGTACAGGGGCAAATGTTTGACTTTACACAGAGAGAGAGAGAGAGAGAGAGAGAGAGAGAGAGAGAGAGAGATTACTTCAGCTGACACTGCCACAGCGTCGAACCAATGATCACAATTCAGAGCCCTCAAGACAGGTCTTAACCGAGTGTCAAAATTTGACACAACAGCCACTTTTACACCAGCTTTTCTAAGAGCCTTAAATACTTTCTCAGCCTCAGGATCACAGAGATGCCAAGCCTTTAGAAAATCAATGGGTAAATATTCATAGACCTAAATACTCACAAAAAAGAGGAGGTAAATACTAACAAACCTACCTTGTCAGTGGTATAGTAGTTATAAAGTTCTTCAAAGTACTGAGAATCTGAGCAGCCAGTGGAAGAACTGACTATATATTGCCAGAAGGGTCTCCCATCATTCACATATCTGCAATAAAGCCAAAAAAAAAAAGCTCAAATTAGCAATCAGGAGGAAAGTAAATCCTTCATTGCTGTAAGCTGGTAAACTTTAAAACTAATAAATCCTTCAGGGCTATGGCATAAGAAATCAAAAGCATGAATCCCTCTTAGGTTTAAATGACTCTGAACTATTGGAATTACTGGAACATAAAAAGAAAGCAAGAAGAGAAAATGGAAAACAACATAAAAGTTAACAGCTTGCAGCAAGATGAATAATTAGAAACCAAATTAATTCATTCTCCCAGCTTACAATTGATGGAGAAAAAGGCAGTTTGCCCTTTCAATACACTAGTAACATGATTGTGTCATTCAAGTCATCCTAAAAAGTACCAGATACATCAGCTTCAGGATTTGGGCCAGATGATAAAAATGTGAAGTCATAAGAGAAAAATCAACTAAACAAAAACAAGTATCTAAGAAGCTTTATTGAGTAAGTGTTAAAATGGAACACTTAGAATTAAGAAACAATGAATATTAGAAATGCATAAAAGCTAAGATACAAAAAAAAAATAACTCAAATCCACTGGCATAAATCTGATCAAATTAATAATTTCCAAACAAAAAGGGTTATTTCGGCATTGAATGTTGGCTGCTATGTTCTTCAGACTCAGGAGGTCGGTGTTGGAGATATGAGTATGTTTAATTTTTTGTAAGTTTTCCCTTATATTTGGAGGGTTGGACCTCCATTCCCATGTCCGTCCAACATGTGTCAGATACAAGTTCTGCAAGGAAAATGAAGATTTGGAGAAACATAGGTTTACTGCATTTAAGAGCTCAAATAACTTTTGCCATAATGTTAGTAATATGAGGATCCTCAAATATTACAGTTAAGATTTTATTGAATGTTTATGCACCAGGGCTGAGCAGAGTCATCTATCAATGGCACTCACAAGTATAAAAAACTTGATCACATACCACCAATTTTATTATAATATAAAAGTTTCCTTCATTAGCAAAATGTTATACCTAGATCAGATTTTCCATTTGCAGTTTATAACCAAGTCATGTCAAGATCCTATGACTGTGGTCAATTGATTAAATGTTGGATAAGGAAAAATAGGAAGAGAATTTATAGAATCTGATATCACTTATAAGCAAAAACCACATTTTACAGCTTTCAATTATTTATCAATGTCATGCAAAAACACACTTAAAAAGGTTTTGATCCCATGCTACCATTAGCTTCATTAGAATACAAAGTTTTGTTCATTACAAAATTGTTCCACTCAAATTTCATTTTCAATTTTCGATTTAGGACCAAGTGAGGTGTAATATCCCAAGACCAAATCCATTGATACATACTAGATGAAGAAAAACCTAGGAAGAATTTACAAAATTTTGATATCGAATATGATGCAACATGGAAAGCACCACGTTTTAAAGCTCTAAATCATTTGTAGAAGTCTCAGGTACTACAACCTTCGCCTTTATTACAATAGAAATATTTCCTTCTTCACTGAATTGTTCCACCCAGATTTCATCTTCCGTTTATAGTACCGAGTCACGTGAAAGATTCCATGATGAAACTCATTAATTACATATAGTTAAGGGTATGTGTAAGATGAGTACAAAATCCAGGATCACAAATGATGTGAAAAGTATGAACTTTATTTAAGAAGTTAACTCATCAAATTGATTTTAGATTACTGATTCCAGATTAAGGTTACATGACTTTCGCTGCAAGTACAGTATAAAAGCGAACCACAAACTCTTTATTTTTGCTTGCCCCCAATAAACTCAGACACCAGAGCAGTAACAAGAAAGTGAGATAATGGCATGACAAAGGAAATCAAACAAATGAACTGTTCTTTTTCCTTTTAAGAAGAGAACCAACAAATAAAGAAAGTAGAGAAAAAGAGAACGGACTTAATAATGCAAGAACAAAAAGAAAGGAAGAAACCTGAGACGAGATCTACCCCAAGGCTGAGCATAAGCCCTTCTGTATCTGTTCAATATCTCAATTTCTGAGTACTCCACCCCATATTTCTCCCCTATCTCTCTATATATCTACAGCAAAAACAAATGAAACCAACACAATAAAATTTACAAAATCAAATTTCTACAGATACCAGAGGCAGAGCGTTAAAAGAAACTCTCCATAAAACAAAAGTTGCAAACCCAAAAGAAACATAAAACATGCTCGTATGCATAAATATGCTCTCCCCAATGTAATATAAGAAACAAGTAAAAGGAAGACCTGAGCCATGGGCTGAGAGGGAGCAAGGAGAGTGCCAACAGCGTCGACGAGAAGAGCCTTGTGACTGATCTCTCCATAAAGAGACCGCCTGTAATCCTCATAGTCTTTCACTCCCAGTAATTCCAATCCCATAGCCTCTCTTTGAGGCGCCATAGCTGCAGCAGATGAAGCTGAAGAAAAGCTGCAGTAAAATGGGTCTGGCCGAATCCAACTATTTAAGGCGCTGCACCCCGGTCTTAGAGTCCGGGTTAAGAGCCTACAGAGCTTGGTTCGTGCTGTTGCCATTAGTGCCATTTTTTGAGCTTCATTTAATTCTCCTGTAATTTGTTTTTGATTCACTTCTCGAGCTCCATGGAGAGAAAGAGAAGAAGCTCAATGAAACAAAGAAATTGCTTACCATTATATGCATCTGCGTTTCCTTCATATTACCATTATACCCATCTTCTAAAGCATGCCATGGATGGAGATTTTTGTTTGAAATTTATTTATTTAATTTCTTTAGACTCCATTTAGTTTATGTTTTTATTATTTATTTTTAATATTTTTTTATTTTTATGTATTATTTTATTAAATAAATAAATAACAAAATATCAATCATACGGAATATTATGAAAATTGGTGATTAGCATTGAAGATTTAAATTGAAAACTCTTAAAGATGGAATTCAAAGTCAATAAATTTAATATTTGTATTTATTTTGAATATCTAAAACATCGCATAAAAACCTTTATGTATATTTTTTGAAAGATATTTTAATTAATGCTCGAGCCCTATATTTTAAGGAAATTTTTTATTTTATAATTTATGTGACTCATTAACTTTGTATACGATTAAACTTCATTAAGAAACATTAGTTACTTTCAAAAAGGATGCGTTTTTAAAAATAGTTGGATAAAGATATTTTAATTATTTTTAATCAGAAAAAAAGATTTTTGGATAAAATTATCTTTAATAAAATCTCATCATTTTCAAATGCGTGAAAAAAAATTTACTATATAACATGTTGAAAAAAAATTGTTACATGTCATGTTGAAAAGTGTTGTTTCATGTCATTTTGAAAAAAAAAATTTATATGTTACGTTGAAAAAAAAATTGTTTCACTCCATGTTAAAAAAATTTTGTTGTTACATGTAATGTTTAAAAAATTTTTATTACATGTTATGTTGAAAAAATATTATTATTACATATCATGTTGAAAAAAAATTTATTATACATCATTTTTAAAAAAAATATTGTTACATGTCATGTTATTTTCAATAAATTTGTTACACATCAAATGCATTGAGTTGTTACATACAGGCATAACGAGTAACAACTCTAAATAGTATTTTAATTTATAAATTTCACTTATAACTTCAATCTATCAACTTTGGAATTCTGTGAATGTAAACCAATAAACTTAAAATTATACATTGATGTTTTCTTTACTATTTGATTTGTAAATCAATGACGATATGATGAGATTGTAAGATATAGATAGAGAGATGACGATAGTGATAAAATTAGAGAGATGGATGGCGAGAGAAACAAACAACATTTAATTTGTCTAAATGACGAAAGAGAAATTAAGAATATTAAGAATATTTAATTTGTTTAAAATAGTTTAAATGATATTTTTATTAAATCATGATAGAAGTTAGTAAAAACAATTAACTTTATATTGAAAATTCCTTTTGAAATGAACTTATAATTTTCTCTTAAAAAAATTGTATTTCATGTAAATTTTAATAATATAATATTTTTTTTACACTACACCTACTATTGTTTTTTAAATTTTCAAAATAGAAAAGAGAATTTGTAACTTTAATCCTGAAACTAAACCATGTAAGGAAAATAGCATTTATTGATAAAACTTTTTTTTTGTGTTGCTTTAAAAGTAAACGAAAAAGTTATTAATTTCCTAAACCTTATAAGAGTGAGATTTCGGTAATCAAAATCGTGCTATGCGTGAAAAAATTGTCAAATCGATACCATATCAGGTAACAAATGTTATCTAAACTTCACTCCAATTTTATTAAAAACAAAAACTTTGGACTAAGGAAAGAAGATACGCATACAACTCACGTATCCATGTTTGATTCACAAAATCATTTAAGTCACTTTTTATTAGTTTAGCATTGTTAATGGTACATAATTTTCGTGAGCAACCTATTGATGTTGTCAATCTTAGTAGAATATATATGCATGTATACCGTGATGATTCCTTTTTGAAATAATATCTAATACTCTGTTAAACCATCTCTTAGCAAAATGACGACATAATTTTATATTTTATTTTAAATAAGATTCTTTATAGTTTATATTTATAGTTTTTAATTTTCACAAAATAAATAAATAAATAAAATAATATCTTCAATCCAATAAATGATTAAAGAGCAGGCTCCAACAAGCCAAAAAAGAGGGCATTTCGGGTAATTGCCTTTCCCCTAACATGCAAAAATGACGACGTGGCAAGACAATGGAATATGGTTAAGATCCACGTCATTAAATTCTGAAACCCAAAGCATCATCCATATCGCAAAGTGGGACCACTCGCAGGACTCTTACCTTACGTGGGCCCCAGGCTTTGTCACCTTCAAGAATGGCCAGCCTCAACGACTAAGGCCAGCGGTCTCTCCCTCGGCATATGGAAGCTTTTGGGGCCGCAAAAAAACAAACGAATAAAAATAAATCCTCCCAAGTTGTTTTTCTGTTCTTTTTTTGGTATTTTTAAATTAGTTTTTTAAATATTTCTTTTTGTAATTTATTGCCTGTGGACAGAAGGGATGAGACTGGAAGGAAAAGAGCAAATGAGAATTACAAGAAAAATTAATTAAAAAATCATTATGGAGAATTCATTTCTTTTTAAGGAAGAGTACAAAATATCCGTCACTGCAATTAAAATTAAAAAATTTAATATAGTAAACTCTTTCTGAGTTCCATGAAAATGAAACCACTTTATTATATGTTGTTTTCAATCTCAATGCCTTCTCATCTCCCACTCATAAATTGTTAGGACACTGACGTATCTTTCGTCTTAGAATACCAAAATGCCATTAAAAACATAAACAATGAAATTATATATGTGTTTTTTCTCCATAACCTTTCAAAAGCATTCCAATTATAAAATAAATAAAATCTTTCATTAATCATTGGTGAAAGCAGCTTGTGATATAAATATAAAATAATATGTAGATGCTATTACTTTATTAACTTGAAATAGCCCTGTGTTTTGTTTTGGGTGTTTTCTAGTTCTTACCATCGTGGTAATTTTAACAAATATATTTTTGAAATAGAAAGTATAGTGATTTCAAACAAATCATATTACCAAACATATTCCCACCTTAACATATATTTTCTTAAATTTGTTTAAAATTAGATAAATATATATAATTCATTTTTAAATAAAAAAAAGTAAAACAATGAATAAAAATATTAAATATAATTTTTCTTATAGGAAAACAAATGAATGAATAAAAAATATTTATCAAAGCAATCTCCATCCTTAAAATTTTTTCAAATTATCAAAATTATCAAAATTCTAAGTAAAGGCCAACAAAGAAAAAGAAATGCAAAATGAGAAACCAAAAACCTTAGCCTAAAACTCCACCCACGAAGCACCCCAAGATAAAGCCCAACCGATTCCAAATTCACAAACAAAATAACGTCATGTCAACCTAAAATATTGCCGGATACTCACCCGTGGTCAAATGTCAACACCAGAATTGCTTGTTGTCAACATTTGGGACTAAAGGCATTAGATTTTATTTGTGGCATTGATGCCCCCCATCTCTTCTAATTTTCAAAAGTTTCAGGTCTTGCTTTGGACTAGATTTGATAATTTTATATATGATACAAAATACAAAACAAGCATGACATAGGTTTAAAACGAGTTTAGATTTAAATTAATCGTGTTTCATATATTAATCATGTCAACACGATTAAAATATAAACAAATCATATCTTAAACGTGTCAAATTCACTTAATTCGTCTAAGACACGAATAGTTAATCGTGTTATCATATACCCGTATAATCTGAATCCATTTATCATTCATTTATTTAATCGTGTTTACGTGTTGTGTAAATACATGTAATACGCGGTTAAAAATTATTTATTGATCTATATGGATGATAATATCTTTATGGTCATTAATATTTATTGGTTTTAATACAAAATTATTTGGTATTTATATACGAGGAACTAAAAATTAAATTTAACATATACTTGTGAATAGAAAAAGTAGGATTTGACTTTTATATACCACATTTGATATTGAAATTGATTTTTTAATTACAAAAATTGATATTACGTTTTAGTCACCCATTTATATTTAATTAATCACCATTTTGTTTATTTATATTTTATTTTGAGTATTTGGATATATTTATAGTTGATCTATATCTTTATTTATAATTTTTTTTTTTGATGAAAGAGGACTTTGTTATTGATCATATTTCTAAATTGTCGTTATTCTATGATTTTTGTTATTTATAATGATTCTTTTTGAAAAACGTTTAGATTTATATATACAAATTTAATATTGTATTTCAAAACATTTTCTTTTTTTAAAAAAAATAAGTAGTCACAATTTGTGACCAAGAAAACTAATTATTTATAAAAAAATTAAAAATTTTACTTTTTGTTGATAGTGAATGCATGATTTCAGATTTATGAGAGACAATAATGCTGAAAAATATGCTAAATTCCAAACATTTGCTTCTTTTGCCCAAATATGATATAATTTTCAGTCTTTGTTTTTTTTTTTTTACTTTTTAATAGTTTTGGGGGAAAATTACCATTAAAAATTGCATTCTATTTGATACTCGAGGTTGAAAGAAAAAGAGAGGTTGCTGATTATATTATGTGGTTTATGTTATCCACATTTCATCTTCTATGGCGGCAGATGCCTAACGATCCAAGGTTCATAACCTGGAGTCAATCAGAAAAGAGAAATTACTTAGAAAAAAGTTAAAATCAATTACATGGAAAGATGGGGTATATGAAATTTAGGAAGAGAAAGTAATGAGATAGCTGAGCTGAGAATGATATAGGACCACATAAGCATTTTGAGGATGCAAATGAAACAGAACCGTAACCACAGATTCTGAATTATTGGTTTGGAAAGCAGAAAAGTTGAGTGGGACCCAGCCCTTACAAATGGAAGCCAAGGAGAACATTGGGACATTAAAGTAATAGAAGATAGAGACATAACGGTTGGGTTGGGTCCCCACTCCCCCGTCTTGAAACTGATGGACTAGCCTCGTCTCTATATACCTCATCCCCGAGTAATGGTGAAGTACTTCCTGTAGTGACGGCGGTTTTCTTCCCAGCCCCAACTTGGCCCGATTATATTATTTCTCTAACATTAAAGGAATGGAAGCCAACATCGATCTGACTTCAACTTGTAATACGTCCAACTTAACACTAAAAGTTAAAATAATTATATATATATATAAGAAAATAAATTTTTTACAATATATCAAATTTAATTATTAATTTTATTTAAATTTGAACCCGAACTGAATCTAAAACTCAAGACAACTTGATTTACGAAATGATCGAAGCTCGAGACAATCCAAATTGAAGATACTCCAAGCCCAAAACACTCCGAATCTAAAATGATTCAACTTTATTGAGACCCAAACCCAATGTGACATGAACCTTGTATTACCCAAACTAGAAAATGCCTTATCCAACCTGACTCGTTTTCCACCTCTACTTAACATTTAGTTTTCCTTTTCTAAATTAAAGAATGGTAAAACTCTACTTGGATCCCTCCTAAAATTTATATTCCCTCTTCCCCACTCCCTTTCGCATTTACAAAATTTTTTTAGTATACGGTAAAATTCATAAGTTTGTAACATTTTTCTTTAGTTCTTTAAATTACAAATATCTGATCAATTAATTAAATAAGCATGTGCTACTAAGTTTGTAACACTTGAGCATTTGGCTCATTGGTTGGTACATTATCTCCCTGTTTAAAGAGTAGGATTCGAATCCCCCCTCCCCCAATTATAAAAAAAAAAAACTTTTCTTCTTTTAAAAAAAAAAAACCATGTGCTACTAAGTGTGGTTTGGATGAGAAATTTTGAAACGAAGTAATTTTAGAATGCATTGATTTAAAATGACAAAATATGTAATTGCATTATTTAAATAAATATTTTCTAAAATGAAACATTAGGTATTGAAATTTGATGGGGTAAAAAATAATTGTAAAAGGAAAATAATGATGTTAGGGATAGAAAAAGAAAAAAATTAAGAAAAATATGAAATATGAATGTTATTAGATTAATAAGAGAGTATAAATACTACAAATGATATGAAAAAGTCACAAAAATATTTTTAACAAAAATTTTTAGTTAAAATTAAAAAATAGTTGTGTAAAAAAAGAAGCATAACAAAATGTGCAGCACTAAAAATGCATAAGGGTTCTTGTTGCCTCTACCTCCTCCAAACCCCACCAAGCTTAGCTCTTGCTACTTATCGAGTCCACACCCTTTGACATGAGTTTCCAACTTCCTTAGACTAGCTTTTGCATGTTACTAGAAAATAAGAAAGCCAACAAGAAAATAGCTTAGAGGAAAACAAAAAATGAAAAGAGGTGCAACATAAGGACTTCTTAAGATGTCACATATCCTTATACTACACTTGTCCAAGAGCATCAGAATATAAAGTTAAGATGGAATTCGATGCATTAGTGTTGGTATGATCATGCCTATCATGTCATGTGCCAATAATAGATAAAGGCCTTGGTTGCCTTGGCCCTTCAAAGCCCTTCCAAGTGTACTTTCACCACCAACGAGACCCACACCCCCAAGTGTGAAATTTTCAATACTCTTAGGTTAGCTTTTGCGCAAGCGAATGTAGGATGATAAAAAATAAGAGAATCAATTAAGTGAATTGCCTAAAGGAAAAATAAAATGAAAAAATATGCAATACAAGGACTTCCCAAGAGACAACCTGTTTTAGTATTGCTCTTGGTCAAACATGCTCAACTATGCAGTTTTTTATAATTTGGTGCATCATGCTAGTATGTTCGTGTTGGAATTGATGTATGCTCTATTAAAAAAATGATTAGTTATGAGATATATTCTTGTTATTTTATGCATTACATTTAATTGAGTAAAAGTTTTTTATTTATAAGTTTATTTATATTATTTACTTATAAAAATAAAGTCCACGGATTAAACATGCTTTGCAAAAAGAATTATAAAATGTTATAATTATGAGATCTTTAATACATCAAAGCATTATTTCTAAGTGTTCCTATTGATGCTTTATTAAGATAAGACATTGATAATGCCAAGAGACTCACACATGATTATGTTCCTCACTTATAAAGTAAGCAACCAATCTCATATATTGAAGTATGATGATACTTGAAAAAACATGTGAGTGCTTGTTACATTAATAAGTTCACTAAACAAATCCCTTAGCTAGCACTAGTCAATCGGCCTAGACTATTCTATCTCTCCTTTGGAGATTTTCACACATGTTGCTTGTTATAGGTTACTATTAAAGGTTGGACATTCAAATAGCTTGAGGTTTGCAACAATCTTTACTTTAGTGCTTAGAGGTTTAGGCTTTCAAGGTTATGAAGCTTTATGATTTCAACATACTCCTAGTTTGGGTTATTTACCTAAAAAACCCAAAATTTTAACTTGCTTTTAAGGATAAATTTTAAATTATGTCGTGTTTATTTGTAATATTATTGCATGATTCTATAATAGATCGCACCCATCATATGTTGCACCAACAACTTATAAAGGTTCTCATTTCCCTTACTTCTTTCAAGCCCTTACTAAGCCTAACTCTTGCCTTATACAAGATTTGCATCCTTGTTAGAAGGTGAACTTTACTACACCATTAGGGTAGCTTTTACACAAATGTACATCCATGAGGGGAAATTAAGAGAATCAACAAGCAAGTTGCATGAAGGACAATAAAGAACAAAAAAAGGTGTGACACGAAGACTTCCTAAGAGAACAACAATCTTAGTACAACTCTTGCCTAAGCATGGTTAACTGCAGAGTTTTGTTGTGATTCAATGCATTAGAATAAGTATGATCACACTTATCATTCTTTGCATTGACAATGTATAAGGGCTCTTGATGGCCGTGCCGTTTCCAAGCTCCTATCAAGCATAGCTAAAAGTTTCCAACACCCTCGGACTAAATGTTGCTTTAATGGACATTTGATGATTAAAAAAAATAAAAGAACCAATAAGCGAATCACTAATAGAAGAATAAAAAAAATGAAAAGGTGGTGTAACACAAGGACATCCTAAGAAGACACCCATCCAAACTCTTGCCCAAGCATGGTTAATTAATAGTTCTATTAGGATCTAGTGCATTAGTATTGGTATGATCATAACCATCATTTTCGTACCAACAATGTATGAAGGGCCTAATGGCCTCCACCTCCTCCAATCCATGCCTAACCTAACCTGAAACTTCTAACACCTTTGGGCTAGCTTTTATGCAAAACAACATTCAATGATCGAAAAATAAAAAAATTGACTAGCAAATCTCCTAGAGGAAAGATAAAAAACGAAAAAGAGATGCAACATGAGGACTTCCCATGTAACCCTTCCTAGTACTACTATTGCCCAAGCATGTTTCACTGCAAAATTCTCATGAGATCTGGATCATTAGTGCTAGTATGATCACATAAGTCAATTCTTACACCAATAACGTATAAGCGTCCTTTTTACCCCTACCTCTTCTATGCCCTTGCCAAGCCTAACTTGAAAGTTTCTAACATCCTCGGGCTAGTTGTCACAAAAATGGGCATACGACGACTAGTGGAAAAATAAGTAATTGAAAAAAATACAAAAAAAAAGAGTGCAACATGAGGACTTCCCTAGAGGTCACCCATAATAGTACTATGTTCACCCCAACACACTTGTATGTAGAGTTCTGATGGGATTTAGTGCATTAATGGTGGTATGATCCCACCTATCATTTCCTTTGCCAACGATATATAAGGGTGATAACTCTATTATATAGAGTTATCATACGCTATTTTGGGGCATGAATTCTGCTAAGTCTTTTAGTTTTTAGTGTAATCTTTAGGAAATTTTTATGCTTTTTAGTAGTAGTTAACTTATATGACATCAATTTCAATTTATATAATTTTAGCTTAATCCCTTGTCAAAGTTCCTTATTTCAGCCTCTGATCATATAATCCTTTAATGTTGAAGGTAATGCAAGGAATTGGACCACAATTACAAAAAAGGGTGCAAGTGAGCTTTATTGGCAACTGAACATGCTGAATGTTTAAGGCATAAATCGAGCTGCAAAAGTCCGATCGCGGTGAAGCTTGAACCAAAGAAAAGCCGAGATGATGAGCTGTAACTTTGGTGTTCAACACTTTACCCAGATCTGAACAAATCATGATCAATCATGAAGCTAAAGATTGAGGACTACAGCAGCTTACACAACGCAAGTAGAAAGTTTCTAGCTGCAGCCAAAATGCAAATTAGCTACAGTGAAAAACTGGGGCAGAGTTAAGCTGCCAAGTCAGAAAGTTTCTAGCTGCAGTGAGAATCTATTCTCGCTGCAGCCAAAATGTTGTTGTTTAGAAGACCTAGTCAGAAAGTTTTGGGTTGTAGCGAGAAACCATTCTCACTGTAGCCAGAACACGTAAGACAAGGGAATATTTGACACGAGATTCTAGGTCAAACTGAAAGAGGATGAGGGGTATAAATAGATAATTTTACACTGAGAAAATGGGGATTTTGGAGAGACTACTTTGGGCAAGTTGAGGCAAGAACAAAAAGGGAAAAAAGAAAGAGGAATCAAGCTGGAAATCAAAAAGCTGCATCAGAACATTTTCTCTCTCTCTAGATTTGATTCTCTTTCTATCTCATATTGTAAAACAATGCTTTTGTTTGTTGAAATGTGTACTCTCCTCTTTAATATGTTGAGCTAAACCTATTACACTAGGATTATGGTTGAGTTTAATATGTAATTGGGATATTTGGTTGGTTTATTGCTCATTTTCAATAGAGATACAAATGTTTACTCAAATTAGTATTTATTGCCCATTTATTTGCTTGATCACCATTTAAATGTGTTTAGGTATTTAGATGACACTTGAAAGAGTTAGTCTAAATTAGGCTCTGATTTGAGTAATGTGTGTTTTATACATCTAGAAAGAAATTTCAGTGTATTGAGCTGCAATTAGTGTAGATATACAATTAGTTGCCACACATAATCAATTTGTAGATCCTTGGCTTCAAGAACTTAAGCTAGTTGTATCCTATTGTCAAGTCCAACCCTAAATTATCTGACATGACATTTATACATATGTGACATCATGCTTGCATATCTGAATAGCCCGGTAGAGTTGATAAAAAAGTCGGTATTGTACTTAGAAGTACAAATAGGTTGATTTATGCCTCGAACTAATAAAATAAGGATTTTAAAGTGAAATAAGGAATTTCACAGTCTAGGGATTACTAGAAATAGTAATTCGGAGTTCAAGGGCAAATTTGGAGTCAATCGGGGAAATTGACCGATTATGGACAAAACGGTCATTTTTCAATTTTAGGACAAAATGGGGATTTTTAATAAAAATTTTAATTTCAAATGATCAAGAATAATTATATGAAACATAATATGATTATTGGAGCATAAAATGAATTTTAGTAGTGATAAATTGTGATTCTCGGTATTTTTGGAGCACAAGGGTAAAATTGTAATTTTACTATTAAAGGACGAAACGAGAATTTTTAGAAAAGATTTTGACCCCATTTGATTAAGATTGATCAATTGAAGTGTTATTTGAGGTTGAAAAGTGAAAAAAATGAAATTCTGGTATATTTCGGAGTATAGGGATAAAATCGTAATTTTTTTACCCTGGGGGCAAATAGGTAAATTTTTTGACCCTGGTACTTGTCAAGTCCAAAGGATTTTGTTTAACTATGGAATGGATAAATATGGAATTAATTTTGGTGGAAAATTGAAAAGAAAAAGTCAAAAAGTTAAAAAAATGGGCCAATGGCATTATGCCATGTGGTAACCCATTTTAATTTATTATTAAACTAATAAAATCAGCCTATAACCCTCACTTTTTCTCACCAAACTCGGCACAAACCAGATTCAAAGGAAAGGAAAGGAAACAAAGGGGGAAAAACCAAAAACTAGCCAAAAATCAAGAGATTTCAAGTTATTTTTCAAGATTCAAGCAAAACCAAGGTAAGATTTCTTTAGATTTACTCTAACCCTAGCTTACCCATGCTTTAGGTTTCATTTTTCATGGCTGAATGATGAGTTATCAAGCTGAATTTCTTGAGGCCGAATGGGTATGAGTGAGATTTAATAATGGGAATTGCTTGATTTTTAGTTATGTTGTTTTTTGATGATAGTTAAGCATAGTTATGAACAAAATTTCAAGAAAAGTAATCAATTTCTCTAGGATTCTTTGTTGGCCGAATTGTGTAGGTTGAATGTCAAGGAGGAATTGTTAGAATTACAAGGAAAATGGCTTGGAAAAATGAGAAATTAAGTGAAAAATGTGACTAGGAAAAATTAAGGTGTTAGTACACCCTAATGTTCGAATTTTCACCTGAAGAAATTGAAGGAATTTAAGGTTGAAATTTAGTTATTTGAAATGTGATTGGTGAATTAAGGTTCTAGAAGAGAAATGGATCAATTTGGAAGTGATTTGGATATAATTGTCAATTAATTGGGTGATCGGTCGAAATAAGTCGATACTGCGTTTTAGCGGTATTCGGACACGTTTTGCATTTGCATGTCATGCATTAGTCATTTAAATTAGTTTATATCAATTTAGGGACAAATTAGTAAATTCCTCGACTTTATTATGTGTCAAGGTGGTGAGAAGTCCGGAAAAGGCAAGGAGATCGCGTTTGAGGACCATTAGTTTGAGTGCATCCGGAATCCAGATTTTCGAAAGTTGTGAGTGAATATAATATCACCTCATTTATCTAAAGTAATTTTTATTAAATTTGATGATTTTATGATAAAATTAATTGAATTGGTGAAATGCCTATTTTATGAGAAAAATATGATTTGATAAAATAAATTGAATTTTATAAAGTGATTTAAAAATCAAATGTTGAATTTAAAAATGGAGTAATTAGAGACCCTGTTGTTTATTGCCTGATAAATAATATTTTTAAATCAATTTGGCTTATGAAATGTGGTATGACTGGCTGCTGGTTTATTGTGTTGAAATCTATGTGAATTGCTGTTTGCCGTGCAGGTTGGTTAGAAATAAAATAACTTAGTCATGCTGCTAAAATTTTATTAATTGGTGGATTAATGTCTGCTGCAGTAGATGGATTTTCGTGGACCGGCCTAATTAGAGGTGGCATGGTAAAACCCCTATATACCGATATCTCAGTTGTAGAGGAGTACAAGGTTATTTAATTTTCCTGAGATATGATAGAGTCATTTCATGCAAACCACCACATGAGGGCAAACTCAGCCAACGCCAAGGACTGGCCATATTTTTGGTAAAATTATAAATTTGAATGACCTTGGCGGACTCGGTCAAATGCCTCGGCCAAGGTGTCCCTGAGTATGTAATTTATGGCATGGGCCATGATTTTGATAAATCATAAGCCTTATTATTATTATTATTATTATTATCGTATTTGTTATTGTGTGAGTAAATTAAAATTTCTCGCACTGGTTTAAATAAGGTTTCATGTTATGAAATCCTTTGATATAAAAAGGTTTTCTTTGTCTCTTATTACTCGTCTTTAGATATTTTAGGAGATATTTGTTTACTCACTAAGTTGTGTAAACTCACCACTCTCCCTTCCAACATTTCAGGATCGGACTGGTTGTAGATAGCCGTGTTTACGGAGAATGACAGTTGACCTTGCAACTTCATCTACAGTAGGTTTCTATCTTCTCTACTTATGTTCATTTTGAGCCCACAAGTCATTGTAAATATACTTATGTACTCTGCTTATTTGTATTTCAACATGTAAAATTTTATTTTGTGTTTACGCTATAAAACTTATTTACTAAGCACTCTGTAAATATTGTTTTATAAGAAATTACAGTATTTTATTAAATATTTTTATTGTATTTATATCCGATGATTTTTATTTCATTTAAAATGTATGTTTTCCATGTATTTGCGACGAAATTACTAAAATTTAAAATTTTTGATAAAATGACGAAAATACCCCTGTGAGTCGAGAACCATCTTTTGGCCTCTTTGATTTGGAAATGACTAGTAATTATTTAAAATATGTCGTTTGAAAATCGATGCTCACAGGAGGGGTAAGAAAACTGATATGTTAAGCCTTGTAGGGTTTCGGTCGGTATTCGGGGTATGAATACTTATCGAGACGTAGTGGCTGTTGTCGCGGTCTCGATGGGAGTTCCAGGTCGTGACACCTATAGACATATAGTGATTCAATTAGACTAAGTAAGTGTGTAATATCTCGACAGAGAGTTACACATACTTTTGGATTCTAGACTAACATCAATTTTCATTGAAATTAAGTAATTCAGTCAACCAAACTCCAAGTGAAAAATTAAAGGATACCATAATCCTAGATCATTAGATTATAGTTCCCACCTCAATTTATTAATTGCATCATTTAGGTTAGAATTAGATAATTAGGTTACATTTTAATTATCATTCAAAAATTGGTACTTGGATAAAATTAGCTTGTGTTAATTTTGGTCCTTAGCAACACTTATTAGATCAACTCCTGGAGGAACAATACTTAACTAACTACTTTACTACTTGTTGCGAATGCGTCCACTTGCGCATAATCTTTGCTTGTATTTGCATTCAATTTTGAACATATCTCATATTGCTCAAGCTAAAGATAAATTCACACAACAAGTTTTTGGCGCCGTTGCCGGGGAGTTGTTTTCTATTCTTGTGCTAATTTTAATACTAAACAAGCTAGTCTTAATTCAAGTTTATTTTTCTTTGTTTGTAGGTACATAAGACCATCATGATATGAGAAGAGTACGAAGCTTGGAATAGGTTTTACGTGATCCAGAGATAGGGGAAACTTTTCAAAAACTACTTAGACAAAATCCCCAAGAAGGTGAACAAGTTGAAAACATGGCTGGAAATCCAAGGGAACAACATGTGAGGGAGCAGGAAGTAGTAGATAATAGATCTTTGAGAGATTATGTAGTCCCACTGGTACAAGGTCTTCATTCAAGTATTCGGAGGCCAGTAATTCAAGCAAACCACTTTGAGATCAAGCCGGCCATTATCCAAATTATACAAACATCAGTTCAATTTGGAGGCTTACCAAACGATGACCTCAATGCTCACATTGCTAATTTTCTAGAGATTTGCGACACATTCAAGCACAATGGGGTCATCGACGATGCTATAAGATTAAGGTTGTTTCCTTTCTCATTGCGGGATAAGGCAAAAGTTTGGTTGAACTCTCTTCCTAGTGGCTCCATCACTACTTGGGATGGCCTTGCACAGAAGTTTCTAGCCAAGTTCTTTCCTCCTGCAAAGACTACAAAGATGAGGAACAACATTACTTCTTTCACACAGTTTGATTATGTGTCTTTATACGAAGCATGAGAGAGGTATAAAGACTTGTTTAAGAGATGCCCACATGACGGTCTGCCCAAGTGGTTGCAAGTGCAGACTTTCTACAATGGGTTGCTAAACTAGATTTGGACTACCATCGATGCAGCAGCTGGAGGTGCTCTCATGGTAAAGTCTATTGACGATGCATATGACCTCTTGGAAGAAACGGCCTCCAACAATTATCAATGGCATTTTGAGAGAACTTTACTGAAGAGAGTAGCTGGCGTTCATGAGTTAGAAGCCATTAATGCATTGATAGCTCAAGTGGCTGCTCTCGCGAAAAAAATTGATGCTTGCAGAGTCCATTCTGTACAAAGCCCATTTGTTACTTGTGACTACTGTAGGGACGGGCATGCTACTGAGCATTGTCCTATGAACACAGAGTTGGTGCAATTTGTGGCAAACAACTAGTAGAATTTTATGTAACAGAACAACCCATATGCAAACACATATAACCCATATGCAATTTGTACTTTTGTTTTGATTTAAAAAACGTTTATAATTAATAGATAATTAATTAATTTTAATTCAAATGTTTTGTATTATTTTATATCGCACCCAACTTCCCTTGCGCTAACAATGCATAAGACCCATCCTTAACCTTGCCTCCTCCATTCCCCCCGCTGAGCCTAACTTAATGTTCCTGATGCCCCCAACCCAATTTCCGCACGATCGGTGGGAAAATAAACAGTTTAAGTGAACGAAAAAAGGGGCAGAACACAAAAACTTTCTAAGAGGTCACCCATCCTAGTACTACTTTTGCCTAAGCACGCTTAACTATGGATTTTTCATGAAATCTTGTGCATTAGTGCATGTATGATTGCATTCGACATCATTTGCACCAACAATGCACAAGCCCCCTCCCCGCCCTTGCCTCATTCATGCCCCCCGTCGAGCTTAACTTGATGTTCCCAACAGCACTAGCCCAACTTCTGCACTGACGAACATCTGTTGGCTTGTGAGAAAACAAATGATTAAAAACAAACGAAAAAAGAGATGCAACAAAAAGACTTCCTAAAAGGTCACCCATAGTGGGATTGCTCTTATGTAGAGTTCTGATTGAATGCAACGTATTAGTGCTGGAATAATCGCACCGAATATCTCTGATCATTAACAGTATTTAAGCCCTCCACTCCAATCTAATATATCTTAAACATTAGGTAATGAGGCTCTATCCTTCTTGGCATGCTTTTTTGAAAAAGGGATGAATTTTTAGCATAATAAACAGCAGTGAGAAATGGTGTTATAGGGACTTGAACAGGCGATGCAAATATTCAATTAAATGAAGCCTATTTTATTGCCCAAAACGAAATATTTGTACTTTTGTTTTGATTCAAAAAACATTTACAATTAATAACTAATTAATTAATTTTCATTAAAATTTCCTTATTGATTTACATCACCTGATGCAAATGGGAAGGGTAAAAATATAATAATGAACAACGATATGATATGTTAAATTGATGCTGTGACTTGAGCATGTTGCATTTTCACCTTTTACACTAGAATCCTGTGGATATTAAATGACAAATAGAACGTCTATTAATCACAATCAGTCAATTGTTAAAAATAAAAAAGTATTTGGTTTAAAATGAAAATATTAAAATTTGATTAGATAATAATAACTCGATGTTCCCCATGCCCTCGGCCCAACTTTCGCACGGTCGGTGAGAAAATAAACAATTAAAAGCGAAAAAAGGGGTGCAACAAGAGGACTTCCCAAAAGGTCACCCATCCTAGTACTACTCTCTCCCAAGCATGCTTAATTGTGGAGTTCTTATGAGATCTGGTGCATTAGTGCTGGTATGATCGCACCCGACATCTCTCGTGCCAACAATGCACAAGCCCACTCCCCGCCCCCGCCTTCTCCATGCCCCTCGCCGAAACTAACTTGATGTTTCCAACAACACTGGCCTAACTTCTGCACAGACGGACGTTCATTGACTTGTGAGAAAACAAATGATTAAAAACGAACGAAAAGAGAGATGCAACACGAAGACTTCCTAGGAGGTCACCCATAGTAGGATTGCTTTCGTGCGGAGTTCTAATTCAATCCGATGCATTAGTGCCGATGTAATCGCACCTAACATCTCCGAACGTTAACAGTAGTTAAGCCCCCTGCTCCAATATAATATGTCTTAAACATTAGGTAAAGAGGCTTTATCCTTCTCAGTATGTTCTTTAAAAAAGGATGAATTTTCAGCGTGACATTTAGTAGTGAGAAATGGTGTTATAGAGGCTTGAACAGACGATGCAAATATTTAGTTAAGTGAAGCCTAATTTATAGTCCGAAATGAAATACTTGTACTTTTGTTTTTATTTGAAAAACGTTTATAATTAATAGCTAATTAATTAATTTTAATTAAAATGTTCCTTATTATTTTACATTGCCTGATGTTAACGTGAATGGTAAAAATATAACAATGAACAACGATATGACATGTTAAATTGATGTTGTGACTTGAGCATGTTGCATTTTCGCATTTTATGCTAGAATGCATGGATATTAAACAACAAATAGAACGTCAATTAATCACGGTTAGCCAATTGTTAAAAATAAAAAAGTATTTGGTTTAAAATGAATATATTAAAATTTGATTAGATGATAATAACTCGACGCTTCCGAACGCCTCCGACCCTGCTTTCTTACGGTCGGTGGGAAAACAAATAGTTAAAAAACGAACGAAAAAAAGAGGGTGCAACACGAGAACTTCCCAAAAGGTCACCCATCCTAGTACTACTCTCGCTTAAGAACGCTTAATTGTGGAGTTCTGATGAGATCCGGTGCATTAGTGCTGGTATGATCGCACCCTACATCTCTCACACCAATAATGCACAAGCCTTCTCCTTGCCCCTACCTCCTCCATGCCCCTCGCCGAGCCTAACTCGATGTTCTCAACAGCACTGGCCCAACTTTTGCACGGACGGACGTCCATTGACTTGTGAGAAAACAAATGATTAAAAATGAACGAAAATAGAGATGCAACACGAAGATTTCCTAAGAGGTCACCCATAGTAGGTTCGCTTTCGTGCGGAGTTCTAATTGAATCCGATGCATTAGTGCCGGTGTAATCGTGCCTAACATCTCCGAACGTTAACAATATTTAAGCCCCATGCTCCAATCTAATATGTCTTAAACATTAGGTAACGAGGCTCTATCCTTCTCGGTATGTTCTTTAAAAAGGATGAGTTTTCAGCGTGACGCTCAGTGGTGAGAAATGGTGTTATAACGACTTGAACTGGCGATGCAAATATTAAGTTAAATGAAGCCTAATTTATCGCTCGAAATGAAATACTTGTACTTTTGTTTTGATTCAAAAAATGTTTATAATTAATAGCTAATTAATTAATTTTAATTAAAATATTCCTTATTATTTTACATCGCTTGATGCTAACGTGAAGGGTAAAAATATAACAATGAAGAATGATATGATATGTTAAATTGATATTGTGACTTGAGCATGTTGCATTTTCGCCTTTTATGCTAGAATCGCGTGGATATTAAATGACAAATACAACGTCGATTAATCACGGTCAGTCAACTATTAAAAATTAAAAAAACAATTGGTTTAAAATGAATATCTTGAAATTTGATTAGATAATAATAACTCGATGTTCTCGTACGCCCTTGGTCTTGCTTTCTTACGGTCGGTGGGAAAGCAAATAGTTAAAAAACGAACGAAAAAAGGAGTGCAACACGAGGACTTCCCAAGAGGTCACCCATCCTAGTACTACTCTCACCCAGGCAAGCTTGATTGTGGAGTTCTGATGGAATCTGGTGCATCAGTGCTGGTATGATCGTACCTAACATCTTTCGCGCCAACAATGCACAAGACCCCTCCCTGCCCCTACCTCCTCCATGCCCCATGCCTAGCCTAACTTTGTCAAGCCTAGCTCCAAAGTATCTGTCATGTCAATCATAAACTTGACATCACACCGGTATACTAGAATATTCCAGAAAAAAGGATGAAAGCCGGTATTGTACTTAGAAGTACAAATAAGTTGAATCATACTTCGAACAAATTAAAATAAAAATTTTAAAGTAAAATTGGGAATTTCACAGTTCAGGGATTATTCAAAATAGTGATTTAGAGTTTGAGGTCTGATTTGGAGTTAGTCGGGAATATTGACCGGTTAGAGATAAAACGGTCATTTTGCCATTTAAGGACAAAATGAAGATTTCTATAAAAGATTTTGATCACATTTGATCGAGATTAATCATTTGAAGTATAATATGATTATTGGATCATAAAATGAAGTTTGGCAGTGATAAATTTAATTTTTTGATAGTTTTGGAGCACAAGGGTAAAATGGTAATTTTACCACCTGAGGATAAAACGAAAATTTTTAGAAACGATTTTAGCCCCATTTGATTAAGATTGATCAATTGAAGTATTATTTGAGGTTGAAAAGTGAAAATAATGAAATTCTGATACTTTTCGGAGTATAGGGGTAAAATCGTAATTTTACCACTCGAGGATGAAATTTAAGTTTTCGAGAGAATTTGGATCATATTTGATTAATTGAAGTATGATATGAGTATGAGTAATGAAAAATATGAATATTGGTAATTTTTCAGATTTTGGGGCAAAAATGTAAGTTTTCACTTTACGAGGTAAAAGTGTAATTTTTGAAAATTACTCAATCAAGACTTTGGAAAAGTCTGAAAATTTCATCCAAGTCATGGATAAGAGAAGGAAAATTTATGGTGGAAAAAGAAAGTCAAAGGAAGACTAATAAAAAAATAAATTAATAAAATATTAAAAAGTGTTAATAAAATAATATTATTTTTTTTGGCTTATAAAAAGCCATAAAAATCAGCCATTTCTTCCCCAATATTCAGCCAAAACAAGAAAGAAGAGAGAGAAACCAAAAACAAACCCTTGAGTGAGAGAATTCAAAGAAAAAGTGTGAAAAATCAAGGAAATTAGGTGAAAAAGGTATGATTTTTCATTTTTGCTTGAGATCTTTCATTTCTAAGCAATTTCCCTTATTTTTCCATGCTTGAAATGCATGTTTTCATGGTGAATCAAGGGCTGGTCAAATGGGTTTAGAGAGAGAAAGATGTTAGAATGATTTAATTTGAACTATGTTAGTGATTTAGGTTAGTTTAGCATGTTTGTAAGTAAAACAACTAGAAAAAAAATTGATTTTTCCTATGGTTCTTCAATAGCCGACATGAGGAATATGTTGAAAATGAAATGATTCCATTTCAAATGAAATGGTTTTGAAATTGATTAATTATGGAGAGAAAAATTAAATAAGAAAATTTTGGTATTAGTGCACCAATTTTAGCTGAATTTTTGGAGAGAAATTGACTACTAGAAATTGAGGAAATTGATGAGATTTTAGGGCATTTTGGTAATATTTGATGAATTATGAAGGTAGGAATTAAATGGGAATTTTTGGAGCAAAAATATGAATTTTTACCTAATAGGGGTAAAAGCGTAATTTGTCATCTAAGACTGATAAATTGACCCGTGATCACTGTCATTGAGTAATGTGGATATAATTGGATTGTTAGAAATTGAAATGGGTCAAATTGGAGTTAAATCGAGGGTTTTAGCAAATTAGGCCGGGTGTAGGCAAATTGGTCAGACACCGTGATTAAACGACTGTCCGAACAATTTTCATCTCATTTCCATTGCATGTAGAACCTAAAATAATTTATGATAAATTGACACAATTTATTGAATTTTGTGTCATGGATTATGGATAGGTAATGAGCCAATTGATTCGGGTAAGAGATTGCACCTGATGATGGAGGATATGAGTATTTCTACTCCTAGTACTGTGAGTAAACTTATTATCGTCTTAATTATCTAGAGTAGTTTTTATTCAATTGTGTGATTTTATGGAAAAATGGTTTAATTGGAAAATTATCGTGTTTTATGGGAAAATGTGATTTTGTAAAATGATTTTATAAATTTTTTGAAAAATTAAATGGTGATTTCAGGAAATAGAGTAATGGGAGACTGTTTAATTGTATTGCAAATTATTGTTTGAATTGTATGGCTTATGATAAATTGCGGGCATGACTGGCTATTTTTATGAATTGAAAAATACGTGAACTGCTTTGATTTGCCTTAATTAGCAAAATAAGAATTGTGGGCCATGTTATGCTATGATAATTTTATTTAATTGGTGGAATAATTGTGGTCGCTGCAGTGGCGGGTTTTGTGGACCAACCTATAGGAGGGGCACGAAAACCCAAAATTATTGTGTTTACCTCGGTAGAGAGGCGCGTAGGGTATCTCCTGAGGTAGGATTTGAGTTTACTTCATGCCTAACCACCTCGTGATAGTGAACTTAGCTAATGCCAAGGAACGATTGAATTTTAAGAAATATGAAATTTTACAGCCTTGGCGGGCTGTATGCTTGTCCAAACGTCGCGGTAATTGTCACGGGCTCAATGGGGAGGTCCAGATCATGACAAACTCGATGTTCCCAACAGCACTGGCCCAACTTTTGCACGGACGAACGTCCTTTGACTTGTGAGAAAACAAATGATTAAAAATGAACGAAAAAAGAGATGCAACCCGAAGACTTCCTAAGAGGTCACCCATAGTAGGATTGCTCTCGTGCGTAGTTCTAATTGAATCCGATGTATTAGTACCGGTGTAATCGTGCCCAACATCTCCAAATAATAACAATATTTAAGTCCCTTGCTCCAATCTAATATGTCTTAAACATTAAGTAACGAGGCTCTATCCTTCTCGGTATGTTCTTTAAAAAAGGATGAATTTTCAGTGTGACACTCAACAGTGAGAAATGGTGTTATAAGGACTTGAGCAGGCGATGCAAATATTAAGTTAAATGAAGCCCTATTTATCGCTCGAAACAAAATACTTGTATTTTTGTTTTGATTCAAAAAACGTTTATAATTAATAGCTAATTAATTAATTAATTTTAATTAAAATATTCCTTATTAATTTACATCGCTTGATGATAACGTGAAGGGTAAAAATATAACAATGAAGAACGATATGATATGTTAAATTGATGTCGTGACTTGAGCATGTTGCATTTCCGCCTGTTATGCTAGAATCGTGTGGATATTAAATGACAAATACAACGTTGATTAATCACGGCCAGTCAATTGTTAAAAATAAAAAACATTTGGTTTGAAATGAATATATTAAAATTTGATTAGATAATAATACTCGATGCTCCTGAATGCCCCCGGCCCTGCTTTCTTACGGTCGGTGGGAAAGTAAATAGTTAAAAAGCAAACGGAAAAAGGAGTGCAACACGAGGACTTCCCAGGAGGTCACCCATCCTAGTACTACTCTCACCCAGGCACGTTTAGCTGCGAAGTTCTGATAGGATCCAATCCATTAGTGTTGGTATGATCGCACCCGACATCTCTCATGCGAACAATGCACAAACCCTTTCCCCGCCCTTGCCTCATCCATGCGTTTCGCCGAGCTTAACTCGATGTTCCCAACAGCACTGGCCCAACTTTTGCATGGACGAATGTCCGTTGACTTATGAGAAAAGAAATAATTAAAAACAACGAAAAGAGAGTTGCAACACAAAGACTTCCTAGGAGGTCACCCATAGTAGGATTGCTCTCGTGCGAAGTTCTAATTGAATCGGATGTATTAGTGCCGGTGTAATCGTGCCTAACATCTCCGAACGTTAACAATATTTAATTCCCTTGCTCTAGTCCAACATGTCTTAAACATTAGGTAACGAGGCTCTATCCTTCTCGGTATGTTTTTGAAAAAACTATGAATTTTCAGCGTGACACTTAGCGGTAAGAAATGGTGTTATAGGGATTTGAACAGGTGATGCAAATTTTCAGTTAAACGAAGCCCAATTTATCACCCAAAATGAAATACTTGTACTTGTGTTTTGATTCGAAAAATGTTTATAATTAATAGCTAATTAATTAATTTTAATTAAAATATTCCTTATTATTTTACATCGCTTGATGCTAACGTGAAGGGTAAAAATATAACAATGAACAACGATATGATATGTTAAATTGGTGTCGCGACTTGAGCATGTTGCATTTTCGACTTTTATGCTAGAATCGCGTGGATATTAAATGACAAATACAACGTCGATTAATCACGGTCAGTCAATTGTTAAAAATAAAAAAGTGTTTGGTTTAAAACGAATATATTAAAATTCGATTAGATAATAATAACTCGATGTTCCCGAACGCCCCTGGCCCTGCTTTCTTACAATCGGTGGGAAAACAAATAGTTAAAAAATGAACAAAAAAAGGAGTGCAACACGAGGACTTCCCAAAAGGTCACCCATCCTAGTACTACTCTTGCCCAAGCATGCTTAACTGCGGAGTTCTGATGGGATCCGGAGCAATAGTGCTGGTATGATCGCACCCGATATCTCTCGGGCCAACAATGCACAAAACCCCTCCCTGCCCCCCATCGAGCCTAGCTCGATGTTCCCAACGCCACCGGCCTAACTTCTGCACGATCGGTGAGAAAACAAACAATTAAAAGCGAACGAAAAAAATGGTGCAACACGAGGACTTATTAGGAAGTCACTCATCCTAGTACTACTCTCGCCCAAGCACGTTTAATTGCGGAGTTCTGATGAGATCCGATGCATTAGTGCTGGTATGATCGCACCCAATATCTTTTGCGCCAATAATGCACAAGCCCCCTCCCCGCCTTTGCCTCTTCCATGCCCCTCTCTGAGCCTAACTCGATGTTCCCAACAGTACTGGCCCAACTTTCATAATACCGGTGAGAAAACAAACAATTAAAAGCGAACAAAAAAAAAAGGGTGCAACACGAGGACTTCCCAAGAGGTTACCCATCCTAGTACTACTCTAGCCCAAGCACGCTTAGCTCCGGAGTTCTAATGTGATCCGGTTTATTAGTGCTGGTATGATTGCACTCGACATCTCTCACGCCAACAATGCACAAGCCCCCTCCTCGCCCTTGCCACCTCCATGCCCCTTGCCGACCCTAACTTGACGTTCCCTACAGCACTAGCCTAACTTCTGCACGGACGAACGTCCGTTGACTTGTGAGAAAACAAATGATTAAAAACAAACAAAAAGAGAGATGCAAGATGAAGACTTCCTAGGAGGTCACCCATAGTAGGATTGCTCTCGTGCGGAGTTCTGATTGAATTTGATGTATTAGTGCCGGTATAATCATGCCTAACATCTCCGAACATTAACAATATTTAGGCCCCCTGCTCCAATATAATATGTCTTAAACATTAGGTAACGAGGCTCTATCCTTTTCGGTATGTTCTTTAAAAAAAAGATGGATTTTCAACGTGACACTCAGTGGTGAGAAATGGTGTTATAGGGACTTGAACAGGCAATGCAAATATTCAATTAAATGAAGCCTAATTTATCGTCCGAAATGAAATACTTGTACTTTTGTTTTGATCCAAAAAACGTTTATAATTAATAACTAATTAATTAATTTTAATTAAAATGTTCCTTATTATTTTGCATCACTTGATGCTAACGTGAAGGGTAAAAATATAACAATGAACGATGATAAGATATGTTAAATTAATGTCGTGACTTCAGCATGTTGCATTTTCGCCTTTTATGCTAAAATTGCGTGGATATTAAATGACAAATACAACGTCGATTAATCACGATCAGTCAATTGTTAAAAATAAAAAAGAATTTGGTTTAAAATGAATATATTAAAATTTGAATAGATACTAATAACTTGATGTTCCCGAACGTCCTTGGCCCTACTATCTTACGGTCGGTGGGAAAGTAAACAGTTAAAAAAAGATCGAAAAAAAGAGTGCAACATGAGGACTTCCCAAGAGGTCACCCATCCTAGTACTACTCTCTCTCGAGCAAGCTTAATTGCGGAGTTCTGATGGGATCCAGGACGTTAGTGCTGGTATGATCGCACCCGAGATCTCTCGCGCCAACAATGCATAAGCCCCTTCCCCGCCCTTGCCTCCTCCATGCCCTTCGTCGAGCCTAACTCGATGTTCCCAACAGCACAGGTCCAACTTCTGCACGGACAAACATCAGTTAACTTGTGAGAAAACAAATGATTAAAAACGAGCGAAAAGAGAGATGTGACACGAAGACTTCCTAGGAGGTCACCCATAGTAGGATTGCTCTCGTGCGGAGTTCTGATTGAATCTGATGTATTAATGCCGATGTAATCGTGCCTAACATTTCCGAACATTAACAATATTTAGGCCCCATGCTTCAATCTAATATGTCTTAAACATTAGGTAACGAGGGTCTATCCTTCTCGGTATGTTCTTTAAACAAAGATGAATTTTCAGTGTGACACTCAACGATGAAAAATGGTGTTATAGGGACTTGAACAGGTGATGCAAATATTCAGTTAAATGAAGCCTAATTTATCGCCCGAAATGAAATACTTGTACTTTTGCTTTGATTCGAAAAACGTTTATAATTAATAGCTAATTAATTAATTTTAATTAAAATGTTCCTTATTATTTTACATCACTTGATGCTAATGTGAAGGGTAAAAATATAACAATGAATGACGATATGATATGTTAAATTGATGTCATGACTTGAGGATTTTGCATTTTCGCCCTCTATGCTAGAATCGCGTGGATATTAAATGACAAATACAATGTCGATTAATCACGGTCAGTCAATTGTTAAATTTGATTAGATAATAATAACTCGATGTTCTCGAACGCCCCCAGTCCTGCTTTCTTACGGTCGGTGGGGAAGAAATAGTTCAAAAACGAACGAAAAAAGATGTACAACACGAGGATTTCCCAAGGGGTCACCCATCCTAAAACTGTTCTCGCCCAAGCATGCTTAACTACGGAGTTCTGATGGGATCCGGTGCATTAGTGTTGGTATGATCGCACCTAACATCTCACGCGCCAACAATGCACAAGACCCCTTCCTGCCCTTGCCTCCTTTATGCTCCCCGCCGAGCCTAGCTCGATGTTCTTGACACCCCCGGCCTAACTTTCGCACGACTGGTGAGAAAACAAACAATTAAAAGCGAACGAAAAAAAAAGGTGCAACACGAGGACTTCCCAAGAAGTCACCCATCCTAGTACTACTCTCGCCCAAGCATGCTTAACTACAGAGTTCTGATGGGATCCGATGCATTAGTGCTGGTACGATCGCAACCCGACATCTTTCGCGCCAATAATGGACAAGCCCCTTCCCTTTCCTTGCCTCCTCCATGCCCCTCGCCGAGACTAACTCAATGTTCCCAACAGCGTTGGCCCAACTTCTGCACGGATGAATGTCCGTTGACTTGTGAGAAAACAAATGATTAAAAACGAACGAAAAGAGAGATGCGACACGAAGACTTCCTAGGAGGTCACCCATAGTATGATTGCTCTCATGCGGTGCTTTGATTGAATCCGATGTATTAGTGCTGGTGTAATCGCGCCTAACATCTCCGAACGTTAACGATATTTAGGCCTAATGCCTCAATCTAATATGTCTTAAACATTAGGTAACAAGGCTCTATCCTTCTTGGTATGTTCTTTAAAAAAAGATGAATTTTCAACGTGACACTCAGCGGTGAGAAATGGTGTTATAGGGACTTGAACAGGCGATGCAAATATTCAGTTAAATGAAGCCTAATTTATTGCCCGAAATGAAATATTTATACTTTTGCTTTGATTTGAAAAACAATTATAATTAATAGCTAATTAATAAATTTTAATTAAAATGTTCCTTATTATTTTACATCGCTTGATGCTAACGTGAAAGGTAAAAATATAACAATTAACGACGATATGATATGTTAAATTGATGTCGTGACTTGAGGATGTTGCATTTTCGCCTTCTATGCTAGAGTCGTGTGGATATTAAATGACAAATACAACGTCGATTAATCACGGTCAGTCAATTGTTAAAAATAAAAAACATTTGGTTTAAAATGAATATATTAAAATTTGATTAGATAATAATAACTCGATGTTCCCGAACGCCCCCGGTCCTGCTTTCTTACGGTTGGTGGGGGAAAAATAGTTAAAAACGAACGGAAAAAGGAGTGCAACACGAGGATGTCCCAAGAGGTCACCCATCCTAGTACTACTATCTCCCAAGCATGCTTGACTGTGGATTTCTGATGGGAGTCGGTGCAATAGTGCTGGTATGATCGCACCCAACATTTATCGCGCCAACAATGCACAAGACCCCTCCCTAACCCTGCCTCGTCCATGCCCCTCGCCAAGCCTAGCTTGATGTTCCTGACACATCTGGCCCAACTTCCACACGGCCGATGAGAAAACAAACAATTAAAAGGGAATGGAAAAAACGGTGCAACAGGAGGACTTCCCAAGAGGTCACCCATCCTAGTACTATTCTCGCCCAAGAACGCTTAACTGCGGAGTTCTGATGGGATCCGGTGCATTAGTGCTGGTATGATCGCACCTGACATCTCTCACCCCAACAATGCACAAGCCCCCTCCTCGCCCTTGTCTCCTCCATGCCCCTCACCGAGCCTAACTCGATGTTCCCAACAGCACTGGCCCAACTTCTGCACAGACGAACGTCAGTTGACTTATGAGGAAACAAATGATTAAAAACGAACGAAAAGAGAGATGCAACACGAAGACTTCCTAAGAGGTCACCCATAGTAGGATTGCTCTCGTGTGGAGTTTTGATTGAATCCGATGTATTAGTGTCGGTGTAATCGCGCCTAACATCTCCGAATGTTAACGATATTTAGGCCCCATGCTCCAATCTAGTAGGTCTTAAACATTAGGTAACGAGGCTCTATCCTTTTCGGTATGTTCTTTAAAAAAAAGATGAATTTTCAGCACGACACTTAACGGTGAGAAATGGAGTTATAGGGACTTGAACAGGAGATGCAAATATTCAGTTAAATGAAGCCTAATTTATCGTCCGAAATGAAATACCTGTACTTTTATTTTAATTAATTAATTTAAATTAAAATGCTCCTTATTATTTTACATCGCTTGATACTAACGTGAAGGGTAAAAATATAACAACGAACGACGATATAATATGTTGAATGATGTCGTGACTTGAGCATGTTGCATTTTCCCATTTTTATGCTAGAATCGCGTGGATATTAAATGACAAATATAACGTCGATTGATCACGATAAGCAAATTGTTAAAAATAAAAAACCTTTGGCTTAAAATGAATACATAAAAATTTGATTCGATAATTATAACTTGATGTTCCCGAACGCCCCCGGCCTTGCTATCTTACGGCCGGTACGAAAGTAAATAGTGAAAAAACGAACGAAAAAAAAAGTGCAACACGAAGACTTCCCAAGAGGTTACCTATCCTAGTATTACTTTTGCCCAAACACGCTTAACTACAGAGTTCTAATGGGATCCGATGTATTAGTGCAGGTATGATCGAACCCGACATCTCACGCCCCAACAACGCACAAGACCCCTCCCTGCCCCTACCTCCTTCATGCCCTCCGTCGAGCCTAGCTCGATGTTCCCGACACCCTCGGCCCAACTTTCGAACGGCCGGTGGGAAAACGAAAAATTAAAAGTGAACGGAAAAAAAGGGTGCAACACGAGGACTTCCCAGGAGGTCACCCATCCTAGTACTACTCTCACCCAAGCACGCTTAACTGCGGAGTTCTGATGGGATCCGGTGCATTAGTGCTGGTATGATCCCACCGGACATCTTTCGCGCCAACAATGCACAAGCCCCCTCCCCGCCCTTGCCTCCTCCGTGCCCCTCGTCGAGCCTAACTCGATGTTCCCAACAGCACTGGCCCAACTTATGCGCGGACGCACGTCCGTTGACTCGTGAGAAAACAAATGATTAAAAACGAACGAAAAGAGAGATGCAACACGAAGACTTCCTAGGAGGTCCCACACAGTAGGATTGCTCTCGTGCGGAGTTCTAATTGAATCCGATGTATTAGTGCCGGTGTAATCGCGCCTAACATCTCCGAGCCTTAACGATTTTTAGGCCCCATGCTCCAATCTAATATGTCTTAAACATTAGGTAACGAGGCCCTATCCTTCTCGGTATGTTCTTTAGCAAAAGATGAAATTTCAGCGTGACACTCAGCGGTGAGAAATGGTGTTATAGGGACTTGAACAGGCGATGCAAATATTCAGTTAAACGAAGCCTATTTTATTGCCCGAAATGAAATACTTGTACTTTTGTTTTAATTAATTAATTTTAATTAAAATGTTTCTTATTATTTTACATCGCTCGATGCTAACGTAAAGGGTACAAATATAACAACGAAAGACGATATGATACGTTGAATTGATATCGTGACTTGAGCATGTTGCATTTTCCCCTTTTTTATGCTAGAATCGCGTGGATATTGAATGACAAATACGACGTCGATTGATCACGATCAGCCAACTGTTAAAAATAAAAAAAACCTTTGGTTTAAAATGAATATATTAAAATTTGATTAGATAATAATGAAAAATTAAAAATTTAATAATATGTTAGAATCCCGTGGATATTGAATGACAAATACGACGTCGATTGATCACGATCAGCCAACTGTTAAAAATAAAAAAAAAACCTTTGGTTTAAAATGAATATATTAAAATTTTATTAGATAATAATGAAAAATTAAAAATTTAATAATATAATAAAAATCTCTTTGAATGCTGTTAAAAATAAAACTCGATGTTCCCGAACACCTCCGGCCCTGCTTTCTTACGGTCGGTGGGAAAGCAAACAGCTAAAAAAACGAACAGAAAAAGGAGTGCAACACGAGGACTTCCCAGGAAGTCACCCATCCTAGTACTACTCTCGCCCAAGCACGCTTAACTGCGGAGTTCTGATGAGATCCGTTGCATTAGTGCTGGTATGATCGCACCCGACATCTCACACGCCAACAATGCACAAGACCCCTCCCTGCCCCCGCCTCCTCCATCCCACCGCCGAGCCTAGCTCGATGTTCACGGCGCCCCCGGCCCAACTTCCGAACAGCCGGTGGGAAAACGAAAAATTAAAAGCGAACGGAAAAAAAGGGTGCAACACGAGGACTTCCTAGGAGGTCACCTATCCTAGTACTACTTTCGCCCAAGCACGCTTAACTGCGGAGTTCTGATGGGATCCGGTGCATTAGCGCTGGTATGATCGCACCCGACATCTTTCGCGCCAACAATGCACAAGCCCCCTCCTCTCCCTTGCCTCCTCCGTGCCCCTCGCCGAGCCTAACTCGATGTTCCCAACAGCACTGGCCCAACTTCTGCGCGGACGCACGTCCGTTGACTCGTGAGAAAACAAATGATTAAAAACGAACGAAAAGAGAGATGCAACACGAAGACTTCCTAGGAGGTCCCCCACAGTAGGATTGCTCTCGTGCGGAGTTCTGATTGAATCCGATGTATTAGTGCCGGTGTAATCGCGCCTAACATCTCCGAGCCTTAACGATTTTTAGGCCCCATGCTCCAATCTAATATGTCTTAAACATTAGGTAACGAGGCCTTATCCTTCTCGGTATGTTCTTTAGCAAAAGATGAATTTTCAGCGCGACACTCAGCGGTGAGAAATGGTGTTATAGGGACTTGAACAGGCGATGCAAATATTCAGTTAAATGAAGCCTATTTTATCGCCCGAAATGAAATACGTGTACTTTTGTTTTAATTAATTAATTTTAATTAAAATGTTCCTTATTATTTTACATCGCTCGATGCTAACGTGAAGGGTACAAATATAACAACGAACGACGACATGATACGTTGAATTGATGTCGTGACTTGAGCATGTTGCATTTTCCCCTTTTTATGCTAGAATCGCGTGGATATTGAATGACAAATACGACGTCGATTGATCACAATCAGCCAACTGTTAAAAATAAAAAAAACCTTAGGTTTAAAATGAATATATTAAAATTTGATTAGATAATAATGAAAAATTAACAATTTAATAATATAATAAAAATCTCTTTGAATGCTGTTAAAAATAAAACTCGATGTTCCCGAACGCCCCCGGCCCTGCTTTCTTACGGCCGGTGGGAAAGCAAACAGTTAAAAAAACGAACGGAAAAAGGAGTGCAACACGAGGACTTCCCAGGAGGTCACCCATCCTAGAACTACTCTCGCCCAAGCACGCTTAACTGCGGAGTTCTGATGGGATCCGACGCATTAGTGCTGGTATGATCGCACCCGACATCTTTCGCGCCAACAATGCACAAGCCCCCTTCCCGCCCTTGCCTCCTCCGTGCCCCTCGCCTAGCCTAACTCGATGTTCCCAACAGCAACAGCACTGGCCCAACTTCTGCGCGGACGCACGTCCGTTGACTCGTGAGAAAACAAATGATTAAAAACGAACGAAAAGAGAGATGCAACACGAAGACTTCCTAGGAGGTCCCCCACAGTAGGATTGCTCTCGTGCGGAGTTCTGATTGAATCCGATGTATTAGTGCCGGTGTAATCGCGCCTAACATCTCCGAGCCTTAACGATTTTTAGGCCCCATGCTCCAATCTAATATGTCTTAAACATTAGGTAACGATGCCCTATCCTTCTCGGTATGTTCTTTAGCAAAAGATGAATTTTCAGCGTGACACTCAGCCGTGAGAAATGGTGTTACAGGGACTTGACCAGGCGATGCAAATATTCAGTTAAATGAAGCCTATTTTATCGCCCGAAATGAAATACGTGAACTTTTGTTTTAATTAATTAATTTTAATTAAAATGTTCCTTATTATTTTACATCGCTCGATGCTAACGTCAAGGGTACAAATATAACAACGAAAGACGATATGATACGTTGAATTGATATCGTGACTTGAGCATGTTGCATTTTCCCCTTTTTTATGCTAGAATCGCGTGGATATTGAATGACAAATACGACGTCGATTGATCACGATCAGCCAACTGTTAAAAATAAAAAAAACCTTTGGTTTAAAATGAATATATTAAAATTTGATTAGATAATAATGAAAAATTAAAAATTTAATAATATAATAAAAATCTCTTGGAATGCTGTTAAAAATAAAACTCGATGTTCCCGAACACCCCCGGCCCTGCTTTCTTACGGTCGGTGGGAAAGCAAACAGTTAAAAAAACGAACGGAAAAAGGAGTGCAACACGAGGACTTCCCAGGAGGTCACCCATCCTAGTACTACTCTCGCCCAAGGACACTTAACTGCGGAGTTCTGATGGGATCCGGTGCATTAGTGCTGGTATGATCGCACCCGACATCTCACGCGCCAACAATGCACAAGACCCCTCCCTGCCCCCGCCTCCTCCATCCCCCCGCCGAGCCTAGCTCGATGTTCCCGGCACCCCCGGCCCAACTTTCGAACGGCCGGTGGGAAAATGAAAAATTAAAAACGAGCGGGGAAAAAAGGGTGCAACACGAGGACTTCCCAGGAGGTCACCCATCCTAGTACTACTCTCGCCCAAGCACGCTTAACTGCGGAGTTCTGATGGGATCCGGTGCATTAGTGCTGGTATGATCGCACCAGACATCTTCCGCGCCAACAATGCACAAGCCCCCTCCCCGCCCTTGCCTCCTCCGTGCCCCTCGCCTAGCCTAACTCGATGTTCCCAACAGCAACAGCACTGGCCCAACTTCTGCGCGGACGCACGTCCGTTGACTCGTGAGAAAACAAATGATTAAAAACGAACGAAAAGAGAGATGCAACACGAAGACTTCCTAGGGGGTCCCCCACAGTAGGATTGCTCTCGTGCGGAGTTCTGATTGAATCCGATGTATTAGTGCCGGTGTAATCGCGCCTAACATCTCCGAGCCTTAACGATTTTTAGGCCCCATGTTCCAATCTAATATGTCTTAAACATTAGGTAACGATGCCCTATCCTTCTCGGTATGTTCTTTAGCAAAAGATGAATTTTCAGCGTGACACTCAACCGTGAGAAATGGTGTTATAGGGACTTGAACAGGCGATGCAAATATTCAGTTAAATGAAGCCTATTTTATCGCCCGAAATGAAATACGTGTACTTTTGTTTTAATTAATTAATTTTAATTAAAATGTTCCTTATTATTTTACATCGCTCGATGCTAACGTGAAGGGTACAAATATAACAACGAACGACGATATGATACGTTGAATTGATGTCCTGACTTGAGCATGTTGCATTTTCCCCTTTTTATGCAAGGATCGCGTGGATATTGAATGACAAATACGACGTCGATTGATCACGATCAGCCAACTGTTAAAAATAAAAAAAAAACCTTTGGTTTAAAATGAATATATTAAAATTTGATTAGATAATAATGAAAAATTAAAAATTTAATAATATAATAAAAATCTCTTGGAATGCTGTTAAAAATAAAACTCGATGTTCCCGAACGCCCCCGGCCCTGCTTTCTTACGGTCGGTGGGAAAGCAAACAGTTAAAAAAACGAACGGAAAAAGAGTGCAACACGAGGACTTCCCAGGAGGTCACCCATCCTAGTACTACTCTCGCCCAAGCACGCTTAGCTGCGGAGTTCTGATGGGATCCGGTGCATTAGTGCTGGTATGATCCCACCCGACATCTTTCGCGCCAACAATGCACAAGCCCCCTCCCCGCCCTTGCCTCCTCCGTGCCCCTCGCCTAGCCTAACTCGATGTTCCCAACAGCAACAGCACTGGCCCAACTTCTGCGCGGACGCACGTCCGTTGACTCGTGAGAAAACAAATGATTAAAAACGAACGAAAAGAGAGATGCAACACGAAGACTTCCTAGGAGGTCCCCCACAGTAGGATTGCTCTCGTGCGGAGTTCTGATTGAATCCGATGTATTAGTGCCGGTGTAATCGCGCCTAACATCTCCGAGCCTTAACGATTTTTAGGCCCCATGCTCCAATCTAATATGTCTTAAACATTAGGTAACGATGCCCTATCCTTCTCGGTATGTTCTTTAGCAAAAGATGAATTTTCAGCGTGACACTCAGCCGTGAGAAATGGTGTTATAGGGACTTGAACAGGCGATGCAAATATTCAGTTAAATGAAGCCTATTTTATCGCCCGGAATGAAATACGTGTACTTTTGTTTTAATTAATTAATTTTAATTAAAATGTTCCTTATTATTTTACATCGCTCGATGCTAACGTGAAGGGTACAAATATAACAACGAACGACGATATGATACGTTGAATTGATGTCGTGACTTGAGCATGTTGCATTTTCCCCTTTTTATGCTAGAATCGCGTGGATATTGAATGACAAATACGACGTCGATTGATCACGATCAGCCAACTGTTAAAAATAAAAAAAAAAACCTTTGGTTTAAAATGAATATATTAAAATTTGATTAGATAATAATGAAAAATTAAAAATTTAATAATATAATAAAAATCTCTTGGAATGCTGTTAAAAATAAAACTCGATGTTCCCGAACGCCCCCGGCCCTGCTTTCTTACGGTCGGTGGGAAAGCAAACAGTTAAAAAAACGAACGGAAAAAGGAGTGCAACACGAGGACTTCCCAGGAGGTCACCCATCCTAGTACTGCTCTCGCCCAAGCACGCTTAACTGCGGAGTTCTGATGGGATCCGGTGCATTAGTGCTGGTATGATCGCACCCGACATCTCACGCGCCAACAATGCACAAGACCCCTCCCTGCCCCCGCCTCCTCCATCCCCCCGCCGAGCCTAGCTCGATGTTCCCGGCACCCCCGGCCCAACTTCCGAACGGCCGGTGGGAAAACGAAAAATTAAAAGCGAGCGGGAAAAAAAGGGTGCAACACGAGGACTTCCCAGGAGGTCACCCATCCTAGTACTACTCTCGCCCAAGCACGCTTGACTGCGGAGTTCTGATGGGATCCGGCGCATTAGTGCTGGTATGATCGCACCCGACATCTTTCGCGCCAACAATGCACAAGCCCCCTCCCCGCCCTTGCCTCCTCCGTGCCCCTCGCCTAGCCTAACTCGATGTTCCCAACAGCAACAGCACTGGCCCAACTTCTGCGCGGACGCACGTCCGTTGACTCGTGAGAAAACAAATGATTAAAAACGAACGAAAAGAGAGATGCAACACGAAGACTTCCTAGGAGGTCCCCCACAGTAGGATTGCTCTCGTGCGGAGTTCTGATTGAATCCGATGTATTAGTGCCGGTGTAATCGCGCCTAACATCTCCGAGCCTTAACGATTTTTAGGCCCCATGCTCCAATCTAATATGTCTTAAACATTAGGTAACGATGCCCTATCCTTCTCGGTATGTTCTTTAGCAAAAGATGAATTTTCAGCGTGACACTCAGCCGTGAGAAATGGTGTTATAGGGACTTGAACAGGCGAAGCAAATATTCAGTTAAATGAAGCCTATTTTATCGCCCGGAATGAAATACGTGTACTTTTGTTTTAATTAATTAATTTTAATTAAAATGTTCCTTATTATTTTACATCGCTCGATGCTAACGTGAAGGGTACAAATATAACAACGAACGACGATATGATACGTTGAATTGATGTCGTGACTTGAGCATGTTGCATTTTCCCCTTTTTATGCTAGAATCGCGTGGATATTGAATGACAAATACGACGTCGATTGATCACGATCAGCCAACTGTTAAAAATAAAAAAAAAACCTTTGGTTTAAAATGAATATATTAAAATTTGATTAGATAATAATGAAAAATTAAAAATTTAATAATATAATAAAAATCTCTTGGAATGCTGTTAAAAATAAAACTCGATGTTCCCGAACGCCCCCGGCCCTGCTTTCTTACAGTCGGTGGGAAAGCAAACAGTTAAAAAAACGAACGGAAAAAGGAGTGCAACACGAGGACTTCCCAGGAGGTCACCCATCCTAGTACTGCTCTCGCCCAAGCACGCTTAACTGCGGAGTTCTGATGGGATCCGGTGCATTAGTGCTGGTATGATCGCACCCGACATCTCACGCGCCAACAATGCACAAGACCCCTCCCTGCCCCCGCCTCCTCCATCCCCCCGCCGAGCCTAGCTCGATGTTCCCGGCACCCCCGGCCCAACTTCCGAACGGCCGGCGGGAAAACGAAAAATTAAAAGCGAGCGGGAAAAAAAGGGTGCAACACGAGGACTTCCCAGGAGGTCACCCATCCTAGTACTACTCTCGCCCAAGCACGCTTGACTGCGGAGTTCTGATGGGATCCGGCGCATTAGTGCTGGTATGATCGCACCCGACATCTTTCGCGCCAACAATGCACAAGCCCCCTCCCCGCCCTTGCCTCCTCCGTGCCCCTCGCCTAGCCTAACTCGATGTTCCCAACAGCAATAGCACTGGCCCAACTTCTGCGCGGACGCACGTCCGTTGACTCGTGAGAAAACAAATGATTAAAAACGAACGAAAAGAGAGATGCAACACGAAGACTTCCTAGGAGGTCCCCCACAGTAGGATTGCTCTCGTGCGGAGTTCTGATTGAATCCGATGTATTAGTGCCGGTGTAATCGCGCCTAACATCTCCGAGCCTTAACGATTTTTAGGCCCCATGCTCCAATCTAATATGTCTTAAACATTAGGTAACGATGCCCTATCCTTCTCGGTATGTTCTTTAGCAAAAGATGAATTTTCAGCGTGACACTCAGCCGTGAGAAATGGTGTTATAGGGACTTGAACAGGCGATGCAAATATTCAGTTAAATGAAGCCTATTTTATCGCCCGGAATGAAATACGTGTACTTTTGTTTTAATTAATTAATTTTAATTAAAATGTTCCTTATTATTTTACATCGCTCGATGCTAACGTGAAGGGTACAAATATAACAACGAACGACGATATGATACGTTGAATTGATGTCGTGACTTGAGCATGTTGCATTTTCCCCTTTTTATGCTAGAATCGCGTGGATATTGAATGACAAATACGACGTCGATTGATCACGATCAGCCAACTGTTAAAAATAAAAAAAAAACCTTTGGTTTAAAATGAATATATTAAAATTTGATTAGATAATAATGAAAAATTAAAAATTTAATAATATAATAAAAATCTCTTGGAATGCTGTTAAAAATAAAACTCGATGTTCCCGAACGCCCCCGGCCCTGCTTTCTTACGGTCGGTGGGAAAGCAAACAGTTAAAAAAACGAACGGAAAAAGGAGTGCAACACGAGGACTTCCCAGGAGGTCACCCATCCTAGTACTGCTCTCGCCCAAGCACGCTTAACTGCGGAGTTCTGATGGGATCCGGTGCATTAGTGCTGGTATGATCGCACCCGACATCTCACGCGCCAACAATGCACAAGACCCCTCCCTGCCCCCGCCTCCTCCATCCCCCCGCCGAGCCTAGCTCGATGTTCCCGGCACCCCCGGCCCAACTTCCGAACGGCCGGCGGGAAAACGAAAAATTAAAAGCGAGCGGGAAAAAAAGGGTGCAACACGAGGACTTCCCAGGAGGTCACCCATCCTAGTACTACTCTCGCCCAAGCACGCTTGACTGCGGAGTTCTGATGGGATCCGGCGCATTAGTGCTGGTATGATCGCACCCGACATCTTTCGCGCCAACAATGCACAAGCCCCCTCCCCGCCCTTGCCTCCTCCGTGCCCCTCGCCTAGCCTAACTCGATGTTCCCAACAGCAACAGCACTGGCCCAACTTCTGCGCGGACGCACGTCCGTTGACTCGTGAGAAAACAAATGATTAAAAACGAACGAAAAGAGAGATGCAACACGAAGACTTCCTAGGAGGTCCCCCACAGTAGGATTGCTCTCGTGCGGAGTTCTGATTGAATCCGATGTATTAGTGCCGGTGTAATCGCGCCTAACATCTCCGAGCCTTAACGATTTTTAGGCCCCATGCTCCAATCTAATATGTCTTAAACATTAGGTAACGATGCCCTATCCTTCTCGGTATGTTCTTTAGCAAAAGATGAATTTTCAGCGTGACACTCAGCCGTGAGAAATGGTGTTATAGGGACTTGAACAGGCGATGCAAATATTCAGTTAAATGAAGCCTATTTTATCGCCCGGAATGAAATACGTGTACTTTTGTTTTAATTAATTAATTTTAATTAAAATGTTCCTTATTATTTTACATCGCTCGATGCTAACGTGAAGGGTACAAATATAACAACGAACGACGATATGATACGTTGAATTGATGTCGTGACTTGAGCATGTTGCATTTTCCCCTTTTTATGCTAGAATCGCGTGGATATTGAATGACAAATACGACGTCGATTGATCACGATCAGCCAACCGTTAAAAATAAAAAAAAAACCTTTGGTTTAAAATGAATATATTAAAATTTGATTAGATAATAATGAAAAATTAAAAATTTAATAATATAATAAAAATCTCTTGGAATGCTGTTAAAAATAAAACTCGATGTTCCCGAATGCCCCCGGCCCTGCTTTCTTACGGTCGGTGGGAAAGCAAACAGTTAAAAAAACGAACGGAAAAAGGAGTGCAACACGAGGACTTCCCAGGAGGTCACCCATCCTAGTACTGCTCTCGCCCAAGCACGCTTAACTGCGGAGTTCTGATGGGATCCGGTGCATTAGTGCTGGTATGATCGCACCCGACATCTCACGCGCCAACAATGCACAAGACCCCTCCCTGCCCCCGCCTCCTCCATCCCCCCGCCGAGCCTAGCTCGATGTTCCCGGCACCCCCGGCCCAACTTCCGAACGGCCGGCGGGAAAACGAAAAATTAAAAGCGAGCGGGAAAAAAAGGGTGCAACACGAGGACTTCCCAGGAGGTCACCCATCCTAGTACTACTCTCGCCCAAGCACGCTTGACTGCGGAGTTCTGATGGGATCCGGCGCATTAGTGCTGGTATGATCGCACCCGACATCTTTCGCGCCAACAATGCACAAGCCCCCTCCCCGCCCTTGCCTCCTCCGTGCCCCTCGCCTAGCCTAACTCGATGTTCCCAACAGCAACAGCACTGGCCCAACTTCTGCGCGGACGCACGTCCGTTGACTCGTGAGAAAACAAATGATTAAAAACGAACGAAAAGAGAGATGCAACACGAAGACTTCCTAGGAGGTCCCCCACAGTAGGATTGCTCTCGTGCGGAGTTCTGATTGAATCCGATGTATTAGTGCCGGTGTAATCGCGCCTAACATCTCCGAGCCTTAACGATTTTTAGGCCCCATGCTCCAATCTAATATGTCTTAAACATTAGGTAACGATGCCCTATCCTTCTCGGTATGTTCTTTAGCAAAAGATGAATTTTCAGCGTGACACTCAGCCGTGAGAAATGGTGTTATAGGGACTTGAACAGGCGATGCAAATATTCAGTTAAATGAAGCCTATTTTATCGCCCGGAATGAAATACGTGTACTTTTGTTTTAATTAATTAATTTTAATTAAAATGTTCCTTATTATTTTACATCGCTCGATGCTAACGTGAAGGGTACAAATATAACAACGAACGACGATATGATACGTTGAATTGATGTCGTGACTTGAGCATGTTGCATTTTCCCCTTTTTATGCTAGAATCGCGTGGATATTGAATGACAAATACGACGTCGATTGATCACGATCAGCCAACAGTTAAAAATAAAAAAAAAACCTTTGGTTTAAAATGAATATATTAAAATTTGATTAGATAATAATGAAAAATTAAAAATTTAATAATATAATAAAAATCTCTTGGAATGCTGTTAAAAATAAAACTCGATGTTCCCGAACGCCCCCGGCCCTGCTTTCTTACGGTCGGTGGGAAAGCAAACAGTTAAAAAAACGAACGGAAAAAAGAGTGCAACACGAGGACTTCCCAGGAGGTCACCCATCCTAGTACTGCTCTCGCCCAAGCACGCTTAACTGCGAAGTTCTGATGGGATCCGGTGCATTAGTGCTGGTATGATCGCACCCGACATCTCACGCGCCAACAATGCACAAGACCCCTCCCTGCCCCCGCCTCCTCCATCCCCCCGCCGAGCCTAGCTCGATGTTCCCGGCACCCCCGGCCCAACTTCCGAACGGCCGGCGGGAAAACGAAAAATTAAAAGCGAGCGGGAAAAAAAGGGTGCAACACGAGGACTTCCCAGGAGGTCACCCATCCTAGTACTACTCTCGCCCAAGCACGCTTGACTGCGGAGTTCTGATGGGATCCGACGCATTAGTGCTGGTATGATCGCACCCGACATCTTTCGCGCCAACAATGCACAAGCCCCCTCCCCGCCCTTGCCTCCTCCGTGCCCCTCGCCTAGCCTAACTCGATGTTCCCAACAGCAACAGCACTGGCCCAACTTCTGCGCGGACGCACGTCCGTTGACTCGTGAGAAAACAAATGATTAAAAACGAACGAAAAGAGAGATGCAACACGAAGACTTCCTAGGAGGTCCCCCACAGTAGGATTGCTCTCGTGCGGAGTTCTGATTGAATCCGATGTATTAGTGCCGGTGTAATCGCGCCTAACATCTCCGAGCCTTAACGATTTTTAGGCCCCATGCTCCAATCTAATATGTCTTAAACATTAGGTAACGATGCCCTATCCTTCTCGGTATGTTCTTTAGCAAAAGATGAATTTTCAGCGTGACACTCAGCCGTGAGAAATGGTGTTATAGGGACTTGAACAGGCGATGCAAATATTCAGTTAAATGAAGCCTATTTTATCGCCCGGAATGAAATACGTGTACTTTTGTTTTAATTAATTAATTTTAATTAAAATGTTCCTTATTATTTTACATCGCTCGATGCTAACGTGAAGGGTACAAATATAACAACGAACGACGATATGATACGTTGAATTGATGTCGTGACTTGAGCATGTTGCATTTTCCCCTTTTTATGCTAGAATCGCGTGGATATTGAATGACAAATACGACGTCGATTGATCACGATCAGCCAACTGTTAAAAATAAAAAAAAAACCTTTGGTTTAAAATGAATATATTAAAATTTGATTAGATAATAATGAAAAATTAAAAATTTAATAATATAATAAAAATCTCTTGGAATGCTGTTAAAAATAAAACTCGATGTTCCCGAACGCCCCCGGCCCTGCTTTCTTACGGTCGGTGGGAAAGCAAACAGTTAAAAAAACGAACGGAAAAAGGAGTGCAACACGAGGACTTCCCAGGAGGTCACCCATCCTAGTACTGCTCTCGCCCAAGCACGCTTAACTGCGGAGTTCTGATGAGATCCGGTGCATTAGTGCTGGTATGATCGCACCCGACATCTCACGCGCCAACAATGCACAAGACCCCTCCCTGCCCCCGCTTCCTCCATCCCCCCGCCGAGCCTAGCTCGATGTTCCCGGCACCCCCGGCCCAACTTCCGAACGGCCGGCGGGAAAACGAAAAATTAAAAGCGAGCGGGAAAAAAAGGGTGCAACACGAGGACTTCCCAGGAGGTCACCCATCCTAGTACTACTCTCGCCCAAGCACGCTTGACTGCGGAGTTCTGATGGGATCCGGCGCATTAGTGCTGGTATGATCGCACCCGACATCTTTCGCGCCAACAATGCACAAGCCCCCTCCCCGCCCTTGCCTCCTCCGTGCCCCTCGCCTAGCCTAACTCGATGTTCCCAACAGCAACAGCACTGGCCCAACTTCTGCGCGGACGCACGTCCGTTGACTCGTGAGAAAACAAATGATTAAAAACGAACGAAAAGAGAGATGCAACACGAAGACTTCCTAGGAGGTCCCCCACAGTAGGATTGCTCTCGTGCGGAGTTCTGATTGAATCCGATGTATTAGTGCCGGTGTAATCGCGCCTAACATCTCCGAGCCTTAACGATTTTTAGGCCCCATGCTCCAATCTAATATGTCTTAAACATTAGGTAACGATGCCCTATCCTTCTCGGTATGTTCTTTAGCAAAAGATGAATTTTCAGCGTGACACTCAGCCGTGAGAAATGGTGTTATAGGGACTTGAACAGGCGAAGCAAATATTCAGTTAAATGAAGCCTATTTTATCGCCCGGAATGAAATACGTGTACTTTTGTTTTAATTAATTAATTTTAATTAAAATGTTCCTTATTATTTTACATCGCTCGATGCTAACGTGAAGGGTACAAATATAACAACGAACGACGATATGATACGTTGAATTGATGTCGTGACTTGAGCATGTTGCATTTTCCCCTTTTTATGCTAGAATCGCGTGGATATTGAATGACAAATACGACGTCGATTGATCACGATCAGCCAACTGTTAAAAATAAAAAAAAAACCTTTGGTTTAAAATGAATATATTAAAATTTGATTAGATAATAATGAAAAATTAAAAATTTAATAATCTAATAAAAATCTCTTGGAATGCTGTTAAAAATAAAACTCGATGTTCCCGAACGCCCCCGGCCCTGCTTTCTTACGGTCGGTGGGAAAGCAAACAGTTAAAAAAACGAACGGAAAAAGGAGTGCAACACGAGGACTTCCCAGGAGGTCACCCATCCTAGTACTGCCCTCGCCCAAGCACGCTTAACTGCGGAGTTCTGATGGGATCCGGTGCATTAGTGCTGGTATGATCGCACCCGACATCTCACGCGCCAACAATGCACAAGACCCCTCCCTGCCCCCGCCTCCTCCATCCCCCCGCCGAGCCTAGCTCGATGTTCCCGGCACCCCCGGCCCAACTTCCGAACGGCCGGCGGGAAAACGAAAAATTAAAAGCGAGCGGGAAAAAAAGGGTGCAACACGAGGACTTCCCAGGAGGTCACCCATCCTAGTACTACTCTCGCCCAAGCACGCTTGACTGCGGAGTTCTGATGGGATCCGACGCATTAGTGCTGGTATGATCGCACCCGACATCTTTCGCGCCAACAATGCACAAGCCCCCTCCCCGCCCTTGCCTCCTCCGTGCCCCTCGCCTAGCCTAACTCGATGTTCCCAACAGCAACAGCACTGGCCCAACTTCTGCGCGGACGCACGTCCGTTGACTCGTGAGAAAACAAATGATTAAAAACGAACGAAAAGAGAGATGCAACACGAAGACTTCCTAGGAGGTCCCCCACAGTAGGATTGCTCTCGTGCGGAGTTCTGATTGAATCCGATGTATTAGTGCCGGTGTAATCGCGCCTAACATCTCCGAGCCTTAACGATTTTTAGGCCCCATGCTCCAATCTAATATGTCTTAAACATTAGGTAACGATGCCCTATCCTTCTCGGTATGTTCTTTAGCAAAAGATGAATTTTCAGCGTGACACTCAGCCGTGAGAAATGGTGTTATAGGGACTTGAACAGGCGATGCAAATATTCAGTTAAATGAAGCCTATTTTATCGCCCGGAATGAAATACGTGTACTTTTGTTTTAATTAATTAATTTTAATTAAAATGTTCCTTATTATTTTACATCGCTCGATGCTAACGTGAAGGGTACAAATATAACAACGAACGACGATATGATACGTTGAATTGATGTCGTGACTTGAGCATGTTGCATTTTCCCCTTTTTATGCTAGAATCGCGTGGATATTGAATGACAAATACGACGTCGATTGATCACGATCAGCCAACTGTTAAAAATAAAAAAAAAACCTTTGGTTTAAAATGAATATATTAAAATTTGATTAGATAATAATGAAAAATTAAAAATTTAATAATATAATAAAAATCTCTTGGAATGCTGTTAAAAATAAAACTCGATGTTCCCGAACGCCCCCGGCCCTGCTTTCTTACGGTCGGTGGGAAAGCAAACAGTTAAAAAAACGAACGGAAAAAGGAGTGCAACACGAGGACTTCCCAGGAGGTCACCCATCCTAGTACTGCTCTCGCCCAAGCACGCTTAACTGCGGAGTTCTGATGGGATCCGGTGCATTAGTGCTGGTATGATCGCACCCGACATCTCACGCGCCAACAATGCACAAGACCCCTCCCTGCCCCCGCCTCCTCCATCCCCCCGCCGAGCCTAGCTCGATGTTCCCGGCACCCCCGGCCCAACTTCCGAACGGCCGGCGGGAAAACGAAAAATTAAAAGCGAGCGGGAAAAAAAGGGTGCAACACGAGGACTTCCCAGGAGGTCACCCATCCTAGTACTACTCTCGCCCAAGCACGCTTGACTGCGGAGTTCTGATGGGATCCGGCGCATTAGTGCTGGTATGATCGCACCCGACATCTTTCGCGCCAACAATGCACAAGCCCCCTCCCCGCCCTTGCCTCCTCCGTGCCCCTCGCCTAGCCTAACTCGATGTTCCCAACAGCAACAGCACTGGCCCAACTTCTGCGCGGACGCACGTCCGTTGACTCGTGAGAAAACAAATGATTAAAAACGAACGAAAAGAGAGATGCAACACGAAGACTTCCTAGGAGGTCCCCCACAGTAGGATTGCTCTCGTGCGGAGTTCTGATTGAATCCGATGTATTAGTGCCGGTGTAATCGCGCCTAACATCTCCGAGCCTTAACGATTTTTAGGCCCCATGCTCCAATCTAATATGTCTTAAACATTAGGTAACGGTGCCCTATCCTTCTCGGTATGTTCTTTAGCAAAAGATGAATTTTCAGCGTGACACTCAGCCGTGAGAAATGGTGTTATAGGGACTTGAACAGGCGATGCAAATATTCAGTTAAATGAAGCCTATTTTATCGCCCGGAATGAAATACGTGTACTTTTGTTTTAATTAATTAATTTTAATTAAAATGTTCCTTATTATTTTACATCGCTCGATGCTAACGTGAAGGGTACAAATATAACAACGAACGACGATATGATACGTTGAATTGATGTCGTGACTTGAGCATGTTGCATTTTCCCCTTTTTATGCTAGAATCGCGTGGATATTGAATGACAAATACGACGTCGATTGATCACGATCAGCCAACTGTTAAAAATAAAAAAAAAAACCTTTGGTTTAAAATGAATATATTAAAATTTGATTAGATAATAATGAAAAATTAAAAATTTAATAATATAATAAAAATCTCTTGGAATGCTGTTAAAAATAAAACTCGATGTTCCCGAACGCCCCCGGCCCTGCTTTCTTACGGTCGGTGGGAAAGCAAACAGTTAAAAAAACGAACGGAAAAAGGAGTGCAACACGAGGACTTCACAGGAGGTCACCCATCCTAGTACTGCTCTCGCCCAAGCACGCTTAACTGCGGAGTTCTGATGGGATCCGGTGCATTAGTGCTGGTATGATCGCACACGACATCTCACGCGCCAACAATGCACAAGACCCCTCCCTGCCCCCGCCTCCTCCATCCCCCCGCCGAGCCTAGCTCGATGTTCCCGGCACCCCCGGCCCAACTTCCGAACGGCCGGCGGGAAAACGAAAAATTAAAAGCGAGCGGGAAAAAAAGGGTGCAACACGAGGACTTCCCAGGAGGTCACCCATCCTAGTACTACTCTCGCCCAAGCACGCTTGACTGCGGAGTTCTGATGGGATCCGGCGCATTAGTGCTGGTATGATCGCACCCGACATCTTTCGCGCCAACAATGCACAAGCCCCCTCCCCGCCCTTGCCTCCTCCGTGCCCCTCGCCTAGCCTAACTCGATGTTCCCAACAGCAACAGCACTGGCCCAACTTCTGCGCGGACGCACGTCCGTTGACTCGTGAGAAAACAAATGATTAAAAACGAACGAAAAGAGAGATGCAACACGAAGACTTCCTAGGAGGTCCCCCACAGTAGGATTGCTCTCGTGCGGAGTTCTGATTGAATCCGATGTATTAGTGCCGGTGTAATCGCGCCTAACATCTCCGAGCCTTAACGATTTTTAGGCCCCATGCTCCAATCTAATATGTCTTAAACATTAGGTAACGGTGCCCTATCCTTCTCGGTATGTTCTTTAGCAAAAGATGAATTTTCAGCGTGACACTCAGCCGTGAGAAATGGTGTTATAGGGACTTGAACAGGCGATGCAAATATTCAGTTAAATGAAGCCTATTTTATCGCCCGGAATGAAATACGTGTACTTTTGTTTTAATTAATTAATTTTAATTAAAATGTTCCTTATTATTTTACATCGCTCGATGCTAACGTGAAGGGTACAAATATAACAACGAACGACGATATGATACGTTGAATTGATGTCGTGACTTGAGCATGTTGCATTTTCCCCTTTTTATGCTAGAATCGCGTGGATATTGAATGACAAATACGACGTCGATTGATCACGATCAGCCAACCGTTAAAAATAAAAAAAAAACCTTTGGTTTAAAATGAATATATTAAAATTTGATTAGATAATAATGAAAAATTAAAAATTTAATAATATAATAAAAATCTCTTGGAATGCTGTTAAAAATAAAACTCGATGTTCCCGAACGCCCCCGGCCCTGCTTTCTTACGGTCGGTGGGAAAGCAAACAGTTAAAAAAACGAACGGAAAAAGGAGTGCAACACGAGGACTTCCCAGGAGGTCACCCATCCTAGTACTGCTCTCGCCCAAGCACGCTTAACTGCGGAGTTCTGATGGGATCCGGTGCATTAGTGCTGGTATGATCGCACCCGACATCTCACGCGCCAACAATGCACAAGACCCCTCCCTGCCCCCGCCTCCTCCATCCCCCCGCCGAGCCTAGCTCGATGTTCCCGGCACCCCCGGCCCAACTTCCGAACGGCCGGCGGGAAAACGAAAAATTAAAAGCGAGCGGGAAAAAAAGGGTGCAACACGAGGACTTCCCAGGAGGTCACCCATCCTAGTACTACTCTCGCCCAAGCACGCTTGACTGCGGAGTTCTGATGGGATCCGGCGCATTAGTGCTGGTATGATCGCACCCGACATCTTTCGCGCCAACAATGCACAAGCCCCCTCCCCGCCCTTGCCTCCTCCGTGCCCCTCGCCTAGCCTAACTCGATGTTCCCAACAGCAACAGCACTGGCCCAACTTCTGCGCGGACGCACGTCCGTTGACTCGTGAGAAAACAAATGATTAAAAACGAACGAAAAGAGAGATGCAACACGAAGACTTCCTAGGAGGTCCCCCACAGTAGGATTGCTCTCGTGCGGAGTTCTGATTGAATCCGATGTATTAGTGCCGGTGTAATCGCGCCTAACATCTCCGAGCCTTAACGATTTTTAGGCCCCATGCTCCAATCTAATATGTCTTAAACATTAGGTAACGGTGCCCTATCCTTCTCGGTATGTTCTTTAGCAAAAGATGAATTTTCAGCGTGACACTCAGCCGTGAGAAATGGTGTTATAGGGACTTGAACAGGCGATGCAAATATTCAGTTAAATGAAGCCTATTTTATCGCCCGGAATGAAATACGTGTACTTTTGTTTTAATTAATTAATTTTAATTAAAATGTTCCTTATTATTTTACATCGCTCGATGCTAACGTGAAGGGGACAAATATAACAACGAACGACGATATGATACGTTGAATTGATGTCGTGACTTGAGCATGTTGCATTTTCCCCTTTTTATGCTAGAATCGCGTGGATATTGAATGACAAATACGACGTCGATTGATCACGATCAGCCAACTGTTAAAAATAAAAAAAAAAACCTTTGGTTTAAAATGAATATATTAAAATTTGATTAGATAATAATGAAAAATTAAAAATTTAATAATATAATAAAAATCTCTTGGAATGCTGTTAAAAATAAAACTCGATGTTCCCGAACGCCCCCGGCCCTGCTTTCTTACGGTCGGTGGGAAAGCAAACAGTTAAAAAAACGAACGGAAAAAGGAGTGCAACACGAGGACTTCCCAGGAGGTCACCCATCCTAGTACTGCTCTCGCCCAAGCACGCTTAACTGCGGAGTTCTGATGGGATCCGGTGCATTAGTGCTGGTATGATCGCACCCGACATCTCACGCGCCAACAATGCACAAGACCCCTCCCTGCCCCCGCCTCCTCCATCCCCCCGCCGAGCCTAGCTCGATGTTCCCGGCACCCCCGGCCCAACTTCCGAACGGCCGGCGGGAAAACGAAAAATTAAAAGCGAGCGGGAAAAAAAGGGTGCAACACGAGGACTTCCCAGGAGGTCACCCATCCTAGTACTACTCTCGCCCAAGCACGCTTGACTGCGGAGTTCTGATGGGATCCGGCGCATTAGTGCTGGTATGATCGCACCCGACATCTTTCGCGCCAACAATGCACAAGCCCCCTCCCCGCCCTTGCCTCCTCCGTGCCCCTCGCCTAGCCTAACTCGATGTTCCCAACAGCAACAGCACTGGCCCAACTTATGCGCGGACGCACGTCCGTTGACTCGTGAGAAAACAAATGATTAAAAACGAACGAAAAGAGAGATGCAACACGAAGACTTCCTAGGAGGTCCCCCACAGTAGGATTGCTCTCGTGCGGAGTTCTGATTGAATCCGATGTATTAGTGCCGGTGTAATCGCGCCTAACATCTCCGAGCCTTAACGATTTTTAGGCCCCATGCTCCAATCTAATATGTCTTAAACATTAGGTAACGGTGCCCTATCCTTCTCGGTATGTTCTTTAGCAAAAGATGAATTTTCAGCGTGACACTCAGCCGTGAGAAATGGTGTTATAGGGACTTGAACAGGCGATGCAAATATTCAGTTAAATGAAGCCTATTTTATCGCCCGGAATGAAATACGTGTACTTTTGTTTTAATTAATTAATTTTAATTAAAATGTTCCTTATTATTTTACATCGCTCGATGCTAACGTGAAGGGTACAAATATAACAACGAACGACGATATGATACGTTGAATTGATGTCGTGACTTGAGCATGTTGCATTTTCCCCTTTTTATGCTAGAATCGCGTGGATATTGAATGACAAATACGACGTCGATTGATCACGATCAGCCAACCGTTAAAAATAAAAAAAAAACCTTTGGTTTAAAATGAATATATTAAAATTTGATTAGATAATAATGAAAAATTAAAAATTTAATAATATAATAAAAATCTCTTGGAATGCTGTTAAAAATAAAACTCGATGTTCCCGAACGCCCCCGGCCCTGCTTTCTTACGGTCGGTGGGAAAGCAAACAGTTAAAAAAACGAACGGAAAAAGGAGTGCAACACGAGGACTTCCCAGGAGGTCACCCATCCTAGTACTGCTCTCGCCCAAGCACGCTTAACTGCGGAGTTCTGATGGGATCCGGTGCATTAGTGCTGGTATGATCGCACCCGACATCTCACGCGCCAACAATGCACAAGACCCCTCCCTGCCCCCGCCTCCTCCATCCCCCCGCCGAGCCTAGCTCGATGTTCCCGGCACCCCCGGCCCAACTTCCGAACGGCCGGCGGGAAAACGAAAAATTAAAAGCGAGCGGGAAAAAAAGGGTGCAACACGAGGACTTCCCAGGAGGTCACCCATCCTAGTACTACTCTCGCCCAAGCACGCTTGACTGCGGAGTTCTGATGGGATCCGGCGCATTAGTGCTGGTATGATCGCACCCGACATCTTTCGCGCCAACAATGCACAAGCCCCCTCCCCGCCCTTGCCTCCTCCGTGCCCCTCGCCTAGCCTAACTCGATGTTCCCAACAGCAACAGCACTGGCCCAACTTCTGCGCGGACGCACGTCCGTTGACTCGTGAGAAAACAAATGATTAAAAACGAACGAAAAGAGAGATGCAACACGAAGACTTCCTAGGAGGTCCCCCACAGTAGGATTGCTCTCGTGCGGAGTTCTGATTGAATCCGATGTATTAGTGCCGGTGTAATCGCGCCTAACATCTCCGAGCCTTAACGATTTTTAGGCCCCATGCTCCAATCTAATATGTCTTAAACATTAGGTAACGGTGCCCTATCCTTCTCGGTATGTTCTTTAGCAAAAGATGAATTTTCAGCGTGACACTCAGCCGTGAGAAATGGTGTTATAGGGACTTGAACAGGCGATGCAAATATTCAGTTAAATGAAGCCTATTTTATCGCCCGGAATGAAATACGTGTACTTTTGTTTTAATTAATTAATTTTAATTAAAATGTTCCTTATTATTTTACATCGCTCGATGCTAACGTGAAGGGTACAAATATAACAACGAACGACGATATGATACGTTGAATTGATGTCGTGACTTGAGCATGTTGCATTTTCCCCTTTTTATGCTAGAATCGCGTGGATATTGAATGACAAATACGACGTCGATTGATCACGATCAGCCAACCGTTAAAAATAAAAAAAAAACCTTTGGTTTAAAATGAATATATTAAAATTTGATTAGATAATAATGAAAAATTAAAAATTTAATAATATAATAAAAATCTCTTGGAATGCTGTTAAAAATAAAACTCGATGTTCCCGAACGCCCCCGGCCCTGCTTTCTTACGGTCGGTGGGAAAGCAAACAGTTAAAAAAACGAACGGAAAAAGGAGTGCAACACGAGGACTTCCCAGGAGGTCACCCATCCTAGTACTGCTCTCGCCCAAGCACGCTTAACTGCGGAGTTCTGATGGGATCCGGTGCATTAGTGCTGGTATGATCGCACCCGACATCTCACGCGCCAACAATGCACAAGACCCCTCCCTGCCCCCGCCTCCTCCATCCCCCCGCCGAGCCTAGCTCGATGTTCCCGGCACCCCCGGCCCAACTTCCGAACGGCCGGCGGGAAAACGAAAAATTAAAAGCGAGCGGGAAAAAAAGGGTGCAACACGAGGACTTCCCAGGAGGTCACCCATCCTAGTACTACTCTCGCCCAAGCACGCTTGACTGCGGAGTTCTGATGGGATCCGGCGCATTAGTGCTGGTATGATCGCACCCGACATCTTTCGCGCCAACAATGCACAAGCCCCCTCCCCGCCCTTGCCTCCTCCGTGCCCCTCGCCTAGCCTAACTCGATGTTCCCAACAGCAACAGCACTGGCCCAACTTCTGCGCGGACGCACGTCCGTTGACTCGTGAGAAAACAAATGATTAAAAACGAACGAAAAGAGAGATGCAACACGAAGACTTCCTAGGAGGTCCCCCACAGTAGGATTGCTCTCGTGCGGAGTTCTGATTGAATCCGATGTATTAGTGCCGGTGTAATCGCGCCTAACATCTCCGAGCCTTAACGATTTTTAGGCCCCATGCTCCAATCTAATATGTCTTAAACATTAGGTAACGGTGCCCTATCCTTCTCGGTATGTTCTTTAGCAAAAGATGAATTTTCAGCGTGACACTCAGCCGTGAGAAATGGTGTTATAGGGACTTGAACAGGCGATGCAAATATTCAGTTAAATGAAGCCTATTTTATCGCCCGAAATGAAATACGTGTACTTTTGTTTTAATTAATTAATTTTAATTAAAATGTTCCTTATTATTTTACATCGCTCGATGCTAACGTGAAGGGGACAAATATAACAACGAACGACGATATGATACGTTGAATTGATGTCGTGACTTGAGCATGTTGCATTTTCCCCTTTTTATGCTAGAATCGCGTGGATATTGAATGACAAATACGACGTCGATTGATCACGATCAGCCAACTGTTAAAAATAAAAAAAAAACCTTTGGTTTAAAATGAATATATTAAAATTTGATTAGATAATAATGAAAAATTAAAAATTTAATAATATAATAAAAATCTCTTGGAATGCTGTTAAAAATAAAACTCGATGTTCCCGAACGCCCCCGGCCCTGCTTTCTTACGGTCGGTGGGAAAGCAAACAGTTAAAAAAACGAAAGGAAAAAGGAGTGCAACACGAGGACTTCCCAGGAGGTCACCCATCCTAGTACTGCTCTCGCCCAAGCACGCTTAACTGCGGAGTTCTGATGGGATCCGGTGCATTAGTGCTGGTATGATCGCACCCGACATCTCACGCGCCAACAATGCACAAGACCCCTCCCTGCCCCCGCCTCCTCCATCCCCCCGCCGAGCCTAGCTCGATGTTCCCGGCACCCCCGGCCCAACTTCCGAACGGCCGGCGGGAAAACGAAAAATTAAAAGCGAGCGGGAAAAAAAGGGTGCAACACGAGGACTTCCCAGGAGGTCACCCATCCTAGTACTACTCTCGCCCAAGCACGCTTGACTGCGGAGTTCTGATGGGATCCGACGCATTAGTGCTGGTATGATCGCACCCGACATCTTTCGCGCCAACAATGCACAAGCCCCCTCCCCGCCCTTGCCTCCTCCGTGCCCCTCGCCTAGCCTAACTCGATGTTCCCAACAGCAACAGCACTGGCCCAACTTCTGCGCGGACGCACGTCCGTTGACTCGTGAGAAAACAAATGATTAAAAACGAACGAAAAGAGAGATGCAACACGAAGACTTCCTAGGAGGTCCCCCACAGTAGGATTGCTCTCGTGCGGAGTTCTGATTGAATCCGATGTATTAGTGCCGGTGTAATCGCGCCTAACATCTCCGAGCCTTAACGATTTTTAGGCCCCATGCTCCAATCTAATATGTCTTAAACATTAGGTAACGGTGCCCTATCCTTCTCGGTATGTTCTTTAGCAAAAGATGAATTTTCAGCGTGACACTCAGCCGTGAGAAATGGTGTTATAGGGACTTGAACAGGCGATGCAAATATTCAGTTAAATGAAGCCTATTTTATCGCCCGGAATGAAATACGTGTACTTTTGTTTTAATTAATTAATTTTAATTAAAATGTTCCTTATTATTTTACATCGCTCGATGCTAACGTGAAGGGTACAAATATAACAACGAACGACGATATGATACGTTGAATTGATGTCGTGACTTGAGCATGTTGCATTTTCCCCTTTTTATGCTAGAATCGCGTGGATATTGAATGACAAATACGACGTCGATTGATCACGATCAGCCAACTGTTAAAAATAAAAAAAAAAACCTTTGGTTTAAAATGAATATATTAAAATTTGATTAGATAATAATGAAAAATTAAAAATTTAATAATATAATAAAAATCTCTTGGAATGCTGTTAAAAATAAAACTCGATGTTCCCGAACGCCCCCGGCCCTGCTTTCTTACGGTCGGTGGGAAAGCAAACAGTTAAAAAAACGAACGGAAAAAGGAGTGCAACACGAGGACTTCACAGGAGGTCACCCATCCTAGTACTGCTCTCGCCCAAGCACGCTTAACTGCGGAGTTCTGATGGGATCCGGTGCATTAGTGCTGGTATGATCGCACACGACATCTCACGCGCCAACAATGCACAAGACCCCTCCCTGCCCCCGCCTCCTCCATCCCCCCGCCGAGCCTAGCTCGATGTTCCCGGCACCCCCGGCCCAACTTCCGAACGGCCGGCGGGAAAACGAAAAATTAAAAGCGAGCGGGAAAAAAAAGGTGCAACACGAGGACTTCCCAGGAGGTCACCCATCCTAGTACTACTCTCGCCCAAGCACGCTTGACTGCGGAGTTCTGATGGGATCCGGCGCATTAGTGCTGGTATGATCGCACCCGACATCTTTCGCGCCAACAATGCACAAGCCCCCTCCCCGCCCTTGCCTCCTCCGTGCCCCTCGCCTAGCCTAACTCGATGTTCCCAACAGCAACAGCACTGGCCCAACTTCTGCGCGGACGCACGTCCGTTGACTCGTGAGAAAACAAATGATTAAAAACGAACGAAAAGAGAGATGCAACACGAAGACTTCCTAGGAGGTCCCCCACAGTAGGATTGCTCTCGTGCGGAGTTCTGATTGAATCCGATGTATTAGTGCCGGTGTAATCGCGCCTAACATCTCCGAGCCTTAACGATTTTTAGGCCCCATGCTCCAATCTAATATGTCTTAAACATTAGGTAACGGTGCCCTATCCTTCTCGGTATGTTCTTTAGCAAAAGATGAATTTTCAGCGTGACACTCAGCCGTGAGAAATGGTGTTATAGGGACTTGAACAGGCGATGCAAATATTCAGTTAAATGAAGCCTATTTTATCGCCCGGAATGAAATACGTGTACTTTTGTTTTAATTAATTAATTTTAATTAAAATGTTCCTTATTATTTTACATCGCTCGATGCTAACGTGAAGGGTACAAATATAACAACGAACGACGATATGATACGTTGAATTGATGTCGTGACTTGAGCATGTTGCATTTTCCCCTTTTTATGCTAGAATCGCGTGGATATTGAATGACAAATACGACGTCGATTGATCACGATCAGCCAACTGTTAAAAATAAAAAAAAAAACCTTTGGTTTAAAATGAATATATTAAAATTTGATTAGATAATAATGAAAAATTAAAAATTTAATAATATAATAAAAATCTCTTGGAATGCTGTTAAAAATAAAACTCGATGTTCCCGAACGCCCCCGGCCCTGCTTTCTTACGGTCGGTGGGAAAGCAAACAGTTAAAAAAACGAACGGAAAAAGGAGTGCAACACGAGGACTTCCCAGGAGGTCACCCATCCTAGTACTGCTCTCGCCCAAGCACGCTTAACTGCGGAGTTCTGATGGGATCCGGTGCATTAGTGCTGGTATGATCGCACCCGACATCTCACGCGCCAACAATGCACAAGACCCCTCCCTGCCCCCGCCTCCTCCATCCCCCCGCCGAGCCTAGCTCGATGTTCCCGGCACCCCCGGCCCAACTTCCGAACGGCCGGCGGGAAAACGAAAAATTAAAAGCGAGCGGGAAAAAAAGGGTGCAACACGAGGACTTCCCAGGAGGTCACCCATCCTAGTACTACTCTCGCCCAAGCACGCTTGACTGCGGAGTTCTGATGGGATCCGGCGCATTAGTGCTGGTATGATCGCACCCGACATCTTTCGCGCCAACAATGCACAAGCCCCCTCCCCGCCCTTGCCTCCTCCGTGCCCCTCGCCTAGCCTAACTCGATGTTCCCAACAGCAACAGCACTGGCCCAACTTCTGCGCGGACGCACGTCCGTTGACTCGTGAGAAAACAAATGATTAAAAACGAACGAAAAGAGAGATGCAACACGAAGACTTCCTAGGAGGTCCCCCACAGTAGGATTGCTCTCGTGCGGAGTTCTGATTGAATCCGATGTATTAGTGCCGGTGTAATCGCGCCTAACATCTCCGAGCCTTAACGATTTTTAGGCCCCATGCTCCAATCTAATATGTCTTAAACATTAGGTAACGGTGCCCTATCCTTCTCGGTATGTTCTTTAGCAAAAGATGAATTTTCAGCGTGACACTCAGCCGTGAGAAATGGTGTTATAGGGACTTGAACAGGCGATGCAAATATTCAGTTAAATGAAGCCTATTTTATCGCCCGGAATGAAATACGTGTACTTTTGTTTTAATTAATTAATTTTAATTAAAATGTTCCTTATTATTTTACATCGCTCGATGCTAACGTGAAGGGGACAAATATAACAACGAACGACGATATGATACGTTGAATTGATGTCGTGACTTGAGCATGTTGCATTTTCCCCTTTTTATGCTAGAATCGCGTGGATATTGAATGACAAATACGACGTCGATTGATCACGATCAGCCAACTGTTAAAAATAAAAAAAAAAACCTTTGGTTTAAAATGAATATATTAAAATTTGATTAGATAATAATGAAAAATTAAAAATTTAATAATATAATAAAAATCTCTTGGAATGCTGTTAAAAATAAAACTCGATGTTCCCGAACGCCCCCGGCCCTGCTTTCTTACGGTCGGTGGGAAAGCAAACAGTTAAAAAAACGAACGGAAAAAGGAGTGCAACACGAGGACTTCCCAGGAGGTCACCCATCCTAGTACTGCTCTCGCCCAAGCACGCTTAACTGCAGAGTTCTGATGGGATCCGGTGCATTAGTGCTGGTATGATCGCACCCGACATCTCACGCGCCAACAATGCACAAGACCCCTCCCTGCCCCCGCCTCCTCCATCCCCCCGCCGAGCCTAGCTCGATGTTCCCGGCACCCCCGGCCCAACTTCCGAACGGTCGGCGGGAAAACGAAAAATTAAAAGCGAGCGGGAAAAAAAGGGTGCAACACGAGGACTTCCCAGGAGGTCACCCATCCTAGTACTGCTCTCGCCCAAGCACGCTTGACTGCGGAGTTCTGATGGGATCCGGCGCATTAGTGCTGGTATGATCGCACCCGACATCTTTCGCGCCAACAATGCACAAGCCACCTCCCCGCCCTTGCCTCCTCCGTGCCCCTCGCCTAGCCTAACTCGATGTTCCCAACAGCAACAGCACTGGCCCAACTTCTGCGCGGACGCACGTCCGTTGACTCGTGAGAAAACAAATGATTAAAAACGAACGAAAAGAGAGATGCAACACGAAGACTTCCTAGGAGGTCCCCCACAGTAGGATTGCTCTCGTGCGGAGTTCTGATTGAATCCGATGTATTAGTGCCGGTGTAATCGCGCCTAACATCTCCGAGCCTTAACGATTTTTAGGCCCCATGCTCCAATCTAATATGTCTTAAACATTAGGTAACGATGCCCTATCCTTCTCGGTATGTTCTTTAGCAAAAGATGAATTTTCAGCGTGACACTCAGCCGTGAGAAATGGTGTTATAGGGACTTGAACAGGCGATGCAAATATTCAGTTAAATGAAGCCTATTTTATCGCCCGGAATGAAATACGTGTACTTTTGTTTTAATTAATTAATTTTAATTAAAATGTTCCTTATTATTTTACATCGCTCGATGCTAACGTGAAGGGTACAAATATAACAACGAACGACGATATGATACGTTGAATTGATGTCGTGACTTGAGCATGTTGCATTTTGCCCTTTTTATGCTAGAATCGCGTGGATATTGAATGACAAATACGACGTCGATTGATCACGATCAGCCAACTGTTAAAAATAAAAAAAAAACCTTTGGTTTAAAATGAATATATTAAAATTTGATTAGATAATAATGAAAAATTAAAAATTTAATAATATAATAAAAATCTCTTGGAATGCTGTTAAAAATAAAACTCGATGTTCCCGAACGCCCCCGGCCCTGCTTTCTTACGGTCGGTGGGAAAGCAAACAGTTAAAAAAACGAACGGAAAAAGGAGTGCAACAAGAGGACTTCCCAGGAGGTCACCCATCCTAGTACTGCTCTCGCCCAAGCACGCTTAACTGCGAAATTCTGATGGGATCCGGTGCATTAGTGCTGGTATGATCGCACCCGACATCTCACGCGCCAACAATGCACAAGACCCCTCCCTGCCCCCGCCTCCTCCATCCCCCCGCCGAGCCTAGCTCGATGTTCCCGGCACCCCCGGCCCAACTTCCGAACGGCCGGCGGGAAAACGAAAAATTAAAAGCGAGCGGGAAAAAAAGGGTGCAACACGAGGACTTCCCAGGAGGTCACCCATCCTAGTACTGCTCTCGCCCAAGCACGCTTAACTGCGGAGTTCTGATGGGATCCGGTGCATTAGTGCTGGTATGATCGCACACGACATCTCACGCGCCAACAATGCACAAGACCCCTCCCTGCCCCCGCCTCCTCCATCCCCCCGCCGAGCCTAGCTCGATGTTCCCGGCACCCCCGGCCCAACTTCCGAACGGCCGGCGGGAAAACGAAAAATTAAAAGCGAGCGGGAAAAAAAGGGTGCAACACGAGGACTTCCCAAGAGGTCACCCATCCTAGTACTACTCTCGCCCAAGCACGCTTGACTGCGGAGTTCTGATGGGATCCGGCGCATTAGTGCTGGTATGATCGCACCCGACATCTTTCGCGCCAACAATGCACAAGCCCCCTCCCCGCCCTTGCCTCCTCCGTGCCCCTCGCCTAGCCTAACTCGATGTTCCCAACAGCAACAGCACTGGCCCAACTTCTGCGCGGACGCACGTCCGTTGACTCGTGAGAAAACAAATGATTAAAAACGAACGAAAAGAGAGATGCAACACGAAGACTTCCTAGGAGGTCCCCCACAGTAGGATTGCTCTCGTGCGGAGTTCTGATTGAATCCGATGTATTAGTGCCGGTGTAATCGCGCCTAACATCTCCGAGCCTTAACGATTTTTAGGCCCCATGCTCCAATCTAATATGTCTTAAACATTAGGTAACGGTGCCCTATCCTTCTCGGTATGTTCTTTAGCAAAAGATGAATTTTCAGCGTGACACTCAGCCGTGAGAAATGGTGTTATAGGGACTTGAACAGGCGATGCAAATATTCAGTTAAATGAAGCCTATTTTATCGCCCGGAATGAAATACGTGTACTTTTGTTTTAATTAATTAATTTTAATTAAAATGTTCCTTATTATTTTACATCGCTCGATGCTAACGTGAAGGGTACAAATATAACAACGAACGACGATATGATACGTTGAATTGATGTCGTGACTTGAGCATGTTGCATTTTCCCCTTTTTATGCTAGAATCGCGTGGATATTGAATGACAAATACGACGTCGATTGATCACGATCAGCCAACTGTTAAAAATAAAAAAAAAAACCTTTGGTTTAAAATGAATATATTAAAATTTGATTAGATAATAATGAAAAATTAAAAATTTAATAATATAATAAAAATCTCTTGGAATGCTGTTAAAAATAAAACTCGATGTTCCCGAACGCCCCCGGCCCTGCTTTCTTACGGTCGGTGGGAAAGCAAACAGTTAAAAAAACGAACGGAAAAAGGAGTGCAACACGAGGACTTCACAGGAGGTCACCCATCCTAGTACTGCTCTCGCCCAAGCACGCTTAACTGCGGAGTTCTGATGGGATCCGGTGCATTAGTGCTGGTATGATCGCACACGACATCTCACGCGCCAACAATGCACAAGACCCCTCCCTGCCCCCGCCTCCTCCATCCCCCCGCCGAGCCTAGCTCGATGTTCCCGGCACCCCCGGCCCAACTTCCGAACGGCCGGCGGGAAAACGAAAAATTAAAAGCGAGCGGGAAAAAAAAGGTGCAACACGAGGACTTCCCAGGAGGTCACCCATCCTAGTACTACTCTCGCCCAAGCACGCTTGACTGCGGAGTTCTGATGGGATCCGGCGCATTAGTGCTGGTATGATCGCACCCGACATCTTTCGCGCCAACAATGCACAAGCCCCCTCCCCGCCCTTGCCTCCTCCGTGCCCCTCGCCTAGCCTAACTCGATGTTCCCAACAGCAACAGCACTGGCCCAACTTCTGCGCGGACGCACGTCCGTTGACTCGTGAGAAAACAAATGATTAAAAACGAACGAAAAGAGAGATGCAACACGAAGACTTCCTAGGAGGTCCCCCACAGTAGGATTGCTCTCGTGCGGAGTTCTGATTGAATCCGATGTATTAGTGCCGGTGTAATCGCGCCTAACATCTCCGAGCCTTAACGATTTTTAGGCCCCATGCTCCAATCTAATATGTCTTAAACATTAGGTAACGGTGCCCTATCCTTCTCGGTATGTTCTTTAGCAAAAGATGAATTTTCAGCGTGACACTCAGCCGTGAGAAATGGTGTTATAGGGACTTGAACAGGCGATGCAAATATTCAGTTAAATGAAGCCTATTTTATCGCCCGGAATGAAATACGTGTACTTTTGTTTTAATTAATTAATTTTAATTAAAATGTTCCTTATTATTTTACATCGCTCGATGCTAACGTGAAGGGTACAAATATAACAACGAACGACGATATGATACGTTGAATTGATGTCGTGACTTGAGCATGTTGCATTTTCCCCTTTTTATGCTAGAATCGCGTGGATATTGAATGACAAATACGACGTCGATTGATCACGATCAGCCAACTGTTAAAAATAAAAAAAAAAACCTTTGGTTTAAAATGAATATATTAAAATTTGATTAGATAATAATGAAAAATTAAAAATTTAATAATATAATAAAAATCTCTTGGAATGCTGTTAAAAATAAAACTCGATGTTCCCGAACGCCCCCGGCCCTGCTTTCTTACGGTCGGTGGGAAAGCAAACAGTTAAAAAAACGAACGGAAAAAGGAGTGCAACACGAGGACTTCCCAGGAGGTCACCCATCCTAGTACTGCTCTCGCCCAAGCACGCTTAACTGCGGAGTTCTGATGGGATCCGGTGCATTAGTGCTGGTATGATCGCACCCGACATCTCACGCGCCAACAATGCACAAGACCCCTCCCTGCCCCCGCCTCCTCCATCCCCCCGCCGAGCCTAGCTCGATGTTCCCGGCACCCCCGGCCCAACTTCCGAACGGTCGGCGGGAAAACGAAAAATTAAAAGCGAGCGGGAAAAAAAGGGTGCAACACGAGGACTTCCCAGGAGGTCACCCATCCTAGTACTGCTCTCGCCCAAGCACGCTTGACTGCGGAGTTCTGATGGGATCCGGCGCATTAGTGCTGGTATGATCGCACCCGACATCTTTCGCGCCAACAATGCACAAGCCCCCTCCCCGCCCTTGCCTCCTCCGTGCCCCTCGCCTAGCCTAACTCGATGTTCCCAACAGCAACAGCACTGGCCCAACTTCTGCGCGGACGCACGTCCGTTGACTCGTGAGAAAACAAATGATTAAAAACGAACGAAAAGAGAGATGCAACACGAAGACTTCCTAGAAGGTCCCCCACAGTAGGATTGCTCTCGTGCGGAGTTCTGATTGAATCCGATGTATTAGTGCCGGTGTAATCGCGCCTAACATCTCCGAGCCTTAACGATTTTTAGGCCCCATGCTCCAATCTAATATGTCTTAAACATTAGGTAACGGTGCCCTATCCTTCTCGGTATGTTCTTTAGCAAAAGATGAATTTTCAGCGTGACACTCAGCCGTGAGAAATGGTGTTATAGGGACTTGAACAGGCGATGCAAATATTCAGTTAAATGAAGCCTATTTTATCGCCCGAAATGAAATACGTGTACTTTTGTTTTAATTAATTAATTTTAATTAAAATGTTCCTTATTATTTTACATCGCTCGATGCTAACGTGAAGGGTACAAATATAACAACGAACGACGATATGATACGTTGAATTGATGTCGTGACTTGAGCATGTTGCATTTTCTCCTTTTTATGCTAGAATCGCGTGGATATTGAATGACAAATACGACGTCGATTGATCACGATCAGCCAACTGTTAAAAATAAAAAAAAAACCTTTGGTTTAAAATGAATATATTAAAATTTGATTAGATAATAATGAAAAATTAAAAATTTAATAATATAATAAAAATCTCTTGGAATGCTGTTAAAAATAAAACTCGATGTTCCCGAACGCCCCCGGCCCTGCTTTCTTACGGTCGGTGGGAAAGCAAACAGTTAAAAAAACGAACGGAAAAAGGAGTGCAACACGAGGACTTCCCAGGAGGTCACCCATCCTAGTACTGCTCTCGCCCAAGCACGCTTAACTGCAGAGTTCTGATGGGATCCGGTGCATTAGTGCTGGTATGATCGCACCCGACATCTCACGCGCCAACAATGCACAAGACCCCTCCCTGCCCCCGCCTCCTCCATCCCCCCGCCGAGCCTAGCTCGATGTTCCCGGCACCCCCGGCCCAACTTCCGAACGGTCGGCGGGAAAACGAAAAATTAAAAGCGAGCGGGAAAAAAAGGGTGCAACACGAGGACTTCCCAGGAGGTCACCCATCCTAGTACTGCTCTCGCCCAAGCACGCTTGACTGCGGAGTTCTGATGGGATCCGGCGCATTAGTGCTGGTATGATCGCACCCGACATCTTTCGCGCCAACAATGCACAAGCCCCCTCCCCGCCCTTGCCTCCTCCGTGCCCCTCGCCTAGCCTAACTCGATGTTCCCAACAGCAACAGCACTGGCCCAACTTCTGCGCGGACGCACGTCCGTTGACTCGTGAGAAAACAAATGATTAAAAACGAACGAAAAGAGAGATGCAACACGAAGACTTCCTAGGAGGTCCCCCACAGTAGGATTGCTCTCGTGCGGAGTTCTGATTGAATCCGATGTATTAGTGCCGGTGTAATCGCGCCTAACATCTCCGAGCCTTAACGATTTTTAGGCCCCATGCTCCAATCTAATATGTCTTAAACATTAGGTAACGATGCCCTATCCTTCTCGGTATGTTCTTTAGCAAAAGATGAATTTTCAGCGTGACACTCAGCCGTGAGAAATGGTGTTATAGGGACTTGAACAGGCGATGCAAATATTCAGTTAAATGAAGCCTATTTTATCGCCCGGAATGAAATACGTGTACTTTTGTTTTAATTAATTAATTTTAATTAAAATGTTCCTTATTATTTTACATCGCTCGATGCTAACGTGAAGGGTACAAATATAACAACGAACGACGATATGATACGTTGAATTGATGTCGTGACTTGAGCATGTTGCATTTTCCCCTTTTTATGCTAGAATCGCGTGGATATTGAATGACAAATACGACGTCGATTGATCACGATCAGCCAACTGTTAAAAATAAAAAAAAAACCTTTGGTTTAAAATGAATATATTAAAATTTGATTAGATAATAATGAAAAATTAAAAATTTAATAATATAATAAAAATCTCTTGGAATGCTGTTAAAAATAAAACTCGATGTTCCCGAACGCCCCCGGCCCTGCTTTCTTACGGTCGGTGGGAAAGCAAACAGTTAAAAAAACGAACGGAAAAAGGAGTGCAACAAGAGGACTTCCCAGGAGGTCACCCATCCTAGTACTGCTCTCGCCCAAGCACGCTTAACTGCGAAATTCTGATGGGATCCGGTGCATTAGTGCTGGTATGATCGCACCCGACATCTCACGCGCCAACAATGCACAAGACCCCTCCCTGCCCCCGCCTCCTCCATCCCCCCGCCGAGCCTAGCTCGATGTTCCCGGCACCCCCGGCCCAACTTCCGAACGGCCGGCGGGAAAACGAAAAATTAAAAGCGAGCGGGAAAAAAAGGGTGCAACACGAGGACTTCCCAGGAGGTCACCCATCCTAGTACTGCTCTCGCCCAAGCACGCTTAACTGCGGAGTTCTGATGGGATCCGGTGCATTAGTGCTGGTATGATCGCACACGACATCTCACGCGCCAACAATGCACAAGACCCCTCCCTGCCCCCGCCTCCTCCATCCCCCCGCCGAGCCTAGCTCGATGTTCCCGGCACCCCCGGCCCAACTTCCGAACGGCCGGCGGGAAAACGAAAAATTAAAAGCGAGCGGGAAAAAAAGGGTGCAACACGAGGACTTCCCAAGAGGTCACCCATCCTAGTACTACTCTCGCCCAAGCACGCTTGACTGCGGAGTTCTGATGGGATCCGGCGCATTAGTGCTGGTATGATCGCACCCGACATCTTTCGCGCCAACAATGCACAAGCCCCCTCCCCGCCCTTGCCTCCTCCGTGCCCCTCGCCTAGCCTAACTCGATGTTCCCAACAGCAACAGCACTGGCCCAACTTCTGCGCGGACGCACGTCCGTTGACTCGTGAGAAAACAAATGATTAAAAACGAACGAAAAGAGAGATGCAACACGAAGACTTCCTAGGAGGTCCCCCACAGTAGGATTGCTCTCGTGCGGAGTTCTGATTGAATCCGATGTATTAGTGCCGGTGTAATCGCGCCTAACATCTCCGAGCCTTAACGATTTTTAGGCCCCATGCTCCAATCTAATATGTCTTAAACATTAGGTAACGGTGCCCTATCCTTCTCGGTATGTTCTTTAGCAAAAGATGAATTTTCAGCGTGACACTCAGCCGTGAGAAATGGTGTTATAGGGACTTGAACAGGCGATGCAAATATTCAGTTAAATGAAGCCTATTTTATCGCCCGGAATGAAATACGTGTACTTTTGTTTTAATTAATTAATTTTAATTAAAATGTTCCTTATTATTTTACATCGCTCGATGCTAACGTGAAGGGTACAAATATAACAACGAACGACGATATGATACGTTGAATTGATGTCGTGACTTGAGCATGTTGCATTTTCCCCTTTTTATGCTAGAATCGCGTGGATATTGAATGACAAATACGACGTCGATTGATCACGATCAGCCAACTGTTAAAAATAAAAAAAAAAACCTTTGGTTTAAAATGAATATATTAAAATTTGATTAGATAATAATGAAAAATTAAAAATTTAATAATATAATAAAAATCTCTTGGAATGCTGTTAAAAATAAAACTCGATGTTCCCGAACGCCCCCGGCCCTGCTTTCTTACGGTCGGTGGGAAAGCAAACAGTTAAAAAAACGAACGGAAAAAGGAGTGCAACACGAGGACTTCACAGGAGGTCACCCATCCTAGTACTGCTCTCGCCCAAGCACGCTTAACTGCGGAGTTCTGATGGGATCCGGTGCATTAGTGCTGGTATGATCGCACACGACATCTCACGCGCCAACAATGCACAAGACCCCTCCCTGCCCCCGCCTCCTCCATCCCCCCGCCGAGCCTAGCTCGATGTTCCCGGCACCCCCGGCCCAACTTCCGAACGGCCGGCGGGAAAACGAAAAATTAAAAGCGAGCGGGAAAAAAAAGGTGCAACACGAGGACTTCCCAGGAGGTCACCCATCCTAGTACTACTCTCGCCCAAGCACGCTTGACTGCGGAGTTCTGATGGGATCCGGCGCATTAGTGCTGGTATGATCGCACCCGACATCTTTCGCGCCAACAATGCACAAGCCCCCTCCCCGCCCTTGCCTCCTCCGTGCCCCTCGCCTAGCCTAACTCGATGTTCCCAACAGCAACAGCACTGGCCCAACTTCTGCGCGGACGCACGTCCGTTGACTCGTGAGAAAACAAATGATTAAAAACGAACGAAAAGAGAGATGCAACACGAAGACTTCCTAGGAGGTCCCCCACAGTAGGATTGCTCTCGTGCGGAGTTCTGATTGAATCCGATGTATTAGTGCCGGTGTAATCGCGCCTAACATCTCCGAGCCTTAACGATTTTTAGGCCCCATGCTCCAATCTAATATGTCTTAAACATTAGGTAACGGTGCCCTATCCTTCTCGGTATGTTCTTTAGCAAAAGATGAATTTTCAGCGTGACACTCAGCCGTGAGAAATGGTGTTATAGGGACTTGAACAGGCGATGCAAATATTCAGTTAAATGAAGCCTATTTTATCGCCCGGAATGAAATACGTGTACTTTTGTTTTAATTAATTAATTTTAATTAAAATGTTCCTTATTATTTTACATCGCTCGATGCTAACGTGAAGGGTACAAATATAACAACGAACGACGATATGATACGTTGAATTGATGTCGTGACTTGAGCATGTTGCATTTTCCCCTTTTTATGCTAGAATCGCGTGGATATTGAATGACAAATACGACGTCGATTGATCACGATCAGCCAACTGTTAAAAATAAAAAAAAAAACCTTTGGTTTAAAATGAATATATTAAAATTTGATTAGATAATAATGAAAAATTAAAAATTTAATAATATAATAAAAATCTCTTGGAATGCTGTTAAAAATAAAACTCGATGTTCCCGAACGCCCCCGGCCCTGCTTTCTTACGGTCGGTGGGAAAGCAAACAGTTAAAAAAACGAACGGAAAAAGGAGTGCAACACGAGGACTTCCCAGGAGGTCACCCATCCTAGTACTGCTCTCGCCCAAGCACGCTTAACTGCGGAGTTCTGATGGGATCCGGTGCATTAGTGCTGGTATGATCGCACCCGACATCTCACGCGCCAACAATGCACAAGACCCCTCCCTGCCCCCGCCTCCTCCATCCCCCCGCCGAGCCTAGCTCGATGTTCCCGGCACCCCCGGCCCAACTTCCGAACGGTCGGCGGGAAAACGAAAAATTAAAAGCGAGCGGGAAAAAAAGGGTGCAACACGAGGACTTCCCAGGAGGTCACCCATCCTAGTACTGCTCTCGCCCAAGCACGCTTGACTGCGGAGTTCTGATGGGATCCGGCGCATTAGTGCTGGTATGATCGCACCCGACATCTTTCGCGCCAACAATGCACAAGCCCCCTCCCCGCCCTTGCCTCCTCCGTGCCCCTCGCCTAGCCTAACTCGATGTTCCCAACAGCAACAGCACTGGCCCAACTTCTGCGCGGACGCACGTCCGTTGACTCGTGAGAAAACAAATGATTAAAAACGAACGAAAAGAGAGATGCAACACGAAGACTTCCTAGAAGGTCCCCCACAGTAGGATTGCTCTCGTGCGGAGTTCTGATTGAATCCGATGTATTAGTGCCGGTGTAATCGCGCCTAACATCTCCGAGCCTTAACGATTTTTAGGCCCCATGCTCCAATCTAATATGTCTTAAACATTAGGTAACGGTGCCCTATCCTTCTCGGTATGTTCTTTAGCAAAAGATGAATTTTCAGCGTGACACTCAGCCGTGAGAAATGGTGTTATAGGGACTTGAACAGGCGATGCAAATATTCAGTTAAATGAAGCCTATTTTATCGCCCGAAATGAAATACGTGTACTTTTGTTTTAATTAATTAATTTTAATTAAAATGTTCCTTATTATTTTACATCGCTCGATGCTAACGTGAAGGGTACAAATATAACAACGAACGACGATATGATACGTTGAATTGATGTCGTGACTTGAGCATGTTGCATTTTCTCCTTTTTATGCTAGAATCGCGTGGATATTGAATGACAAATACGACGTCGATTGATCACGATCAGCCAACTGTTAAAAATAAAAAAAAAACCTTTGGTTTAAAATGAATATATTAAAATTTGATTAGATAATAATGAAAAATTAAAAATTTAATAATATAATAAAAATCTCTTGGAATGCTGTTAAAAATAAAACTCGATGTTCCCGAACGCCCCCGGCCCTGCTTTCTTACGGTCGGTGGGAAAGCAAACAGTTAAAAAAACGAACGGAAAAAGGAGTGCAACACGAGGACTTCCCAGGAGGTCACCCATCCTAGTACTGCTCTCGCCCAAGCACGCTTAACTGCAGAGTTCTGATGGGATCCGGTGCATTAGTGCTGGTATGATCGCACCCGACATCTCACGCGCCAACAATGCACAAGACCCCTCCCTGCCCCCGCCTCCTCCATCCCCCCGCCGAGCCTAGCTCGATGTTCCCGGCACCCCCGGCCCAACTTCCGAACGGTCGGCGGGAAAACGAAAAATTAAAAGCGAGCGGGAAAAAAAGGGTGCAACACGAGGACTTCCCAGGAGGTCACCCATCCTAGTACTGCTCTCGCCCAAGCACGCTTGACTGCGGAGTTCTGATGGGATCCGGCGCATTAGTGCTGGTATGATCGCACCCGACATCTTTCGCGCCAACAATGCACAAGCCCCCTCCCCGCCCTTGCCTCCTCCGTGCCCCTCGCCTAGCCTAACTCGATGTTCCCAACAGCAACAGCACTGGCCCAACTTCTGCGCGGACGCACGTCCGTTGACTCGTGAGAAAACAAATGATTAAAAACGAACGAAAAGAGAGATGCAACACGAAGACTTCCTAGGAGGTCCCCCACAGTAGGATTGCTCTCGTGCGGAGTTCTGATTGAATCCGATGTATTAGTGCCGGTGTAATCGCGCCTAACATCTCCGAGCCTTAACGATTTTTAGGCCCCATGCTCCAATCTAATATGTCTTAAACATTAGGTAACGATGCCCTATCCTTCTCGGTATGTTCTTTAGCAAAAGATGAATTTTCAGCGTGACACTCAGCCGTGAGAAATGGTGTTATAGGGACTTGAACAGGCGATGCAAATATTCAGTTAAATGAAGCCTATTTTATCGCCCGGAATGAAATACGTGTACTTTTGTTTTAATTAATTAATTTTAATTAAAATGTTCCTTATTATTTTACATCGCTCGATGCTAACGTGAAGGGTACAAATATAACAACGAACGACGATATGATACGTTGAATTGATGTCGTGACTTGAGCATGTTGCATTTTCCCCTTTTTATGCTAGAATCGCGTGGATATTGAATGACAAATACGACGTCGATTGATCACGATCAGCCAACTGTTAAAAATAAAAAAAAAACCTTTGGTTTAAAATGAATATATTAAAATTTGATTAGATAATAATGAAAAATTAAAAATTTAATAATATAATAAAAATCTCTTGGAATGCTGTTAAAAATAAAACTCGATGTTCCCGAACGCCCCCGGCCCTGCTTTCTTACGGTCGGTGGGAAAGCAAACAGTTAAAAAAACGAACGGAAAAAGGAGTGCAACAAGAGGACTTCCCAGGAGGTCACCCATCCTAGTACTGCTCTCGCCCAAGCACGCTTAACTGCGAAATTCTGATGGGATCCGGTGCATTAGTGCTGGTATGATCGCACCCGACATCTCACGCGCCAACAATGCACAAGACCCCTCCCTGCCCCCGCCTCCTCCATCCCCCCGCCGAGCCTAGCTCGATGTTCCCGGCACCCCCGGCCCAACTTCCGAACGGCCGGCGGGAAAACGAAAAATTAAAAGCGAGCGGGAAAAAAAGGGTGCAACACGAGGACTTCCCAGGAGGTCACCCATCCTAGTACTGCTCTCGCCCAAGCACGCTTAACTGCGGAGTTCTGATGGGATCCGGTGCATTAGTGCTGGTATGATCGCACACGACATCTCACGCGCCAACAATGCACAAGACCCCTCCCTGCCCCCGCCTCCTCCATCCCCCCGCCGAGCCTAGCTCGATGTTCCCGGCACCCCCGGCCCAACTTCCGAACGGCCGGCGGGAAAACGAAAAATTAAAAGCGAGCGGGAAAAAAAGGGTGCAACACGAGGACTTCCCAAGAGGTCACCCATCCTAGTACTACTCTCGCCCAAGCACGCTTGACTGCGGAGTTCTGATGGGATCCGGCGCATTAGTGCTGGTATGATCGCACCCGACATCTTTCGCGCCAACAATGCACAAGCCCCCTCCCCGCCCTTGCCTCCTCCGTGCCCCTCGCCTAGCCTAACTCGATGTTCCCAACAGCAACAGCACTGGCCCAACTTCTGCGCGGACGCACGTCCGTTGACTCGTGAGAAAACAAATGATTAAAAACGAACGAAAAGAGAGATGCAACACGAAGACTTCCTAGGAGGTCCCCCACAGTAGGATTGCTCTCGTGCGGAGTTCTGATTGAATCCGATGTATTAGTGCCGGTGTAATCGCGCCTAACATCTCCGAGCCTTAACGATTTTTAGGCCCCATGCTCCAATCTAATATGTCTTAAACATTAGGTAACGCTGCCCTATCCTTCTCGGTATGTTCTTTAGCAAAAGATGAATTTTCAGCGTGACACTCAGCCGTGAGAAATGGTGTTATAGGGACTTGAACAGGCGATGCAAATATTCAGTTAAATGAAGCCTATTTTATCGCCCGGAATGAAATACGTGTACTTTTGTTTTAATTAATTAATTTTAATTAAAATGTTCCTTATTATTTTACATCGCTCGATGCTAACGTGAAGGGTACAAATATAACAACGAACGACGATATGATACGTTGAATTGATGTCGTGACTTGAGCATGTTGCATTTTCCCCTTTTTATGCTAGAATCGCGTGGATATTGAATGACAAATACGACGTCGATTGATCACGATCAGCCAACTGTTAAAAATAAAAAAAAAACCTTTGGTTTAAAATGAATATATTAAAATTTGATTAGATAATAATGAAAAATTAAAAATTTAATAATATAATAAAAATCTCTTGGAATGCTGTTAAAAATAAAACTCGATGTTCCCGAACGCCCCCGGCCCTGCTTTCTTACGGTCGGTGGGAAAGCAAACAGTTAAAAAAACGAACGGAAAAAGGAGTGCAACACGAGGACTTCCCAGGAGGTCACCCATCCTAGTACTGCTCTCGCCCAAGCACGCTTAACTGCGAAATTCTGATGGTATCCGATGCATTAGTGCTGGTATGATCGCACCCGACATCTCACGCGCCAACAATGCACAAGACCCCTCCCTGCCCCCGCCTCCTCCATCCCCCCGCCGAGCCTAGCTCGATGTTCCCGGCACCCCCGGCCTAACTTCCGAACGGCCGGCGGGAAAACGAAAAATTAAAAGCGAGCGGGAAAAAAAGGGTGCAACACGAGGACTTCCCAGGAGGTCACCCATCCTAGTACTACTCTAGCCCAAGCACGCTTAACTGCGGAGTTCTGATAGGATCCGGCGCATTAGTGCTGGTATGATCGCACCCGACATCTTTCGCGCCAACAATGCACAAGCCCCCTCCCCGCCCTTGCCTCCTCCGTGCCCCTCGCCTAGCCTAACTCGATGTTCCCAACAGCAACAGCACTGGCCCAACTTCTGCGCGGACGCACGTCCGTTGACTCGTGAGAAAACAAATGATTAAAAACGAACGAAAAGAGAGATGCAACACGAAGACTTCCTAGGAGGTCCCCCACAGTAGGATTGCTCTCGTGCGGAGTTCTGATTGAATCCGATGTATTAGTGCCGGTGTAATCGCGCCTAACATCTCCGAGCCTTAACGATTTTTAGGCCCCATGCTCCAATCTAATATGTCTTAAACATTAGGTAACGCTGCCCTATCCTTCTCGGTATGTTCTTTAGCAAAAGATGAATTTTCAGCGTGACACTCAGCCGTGAGAAATGGTGTTATAGGGACTTGAACAGGCGATGCAAATATTCAGTTAAATGAAGCCTATTTTATCGCCCGAAATGAAATACGTGTACTTTTGTTTTAATTAATTAATTTTAATTAAAATGTTCCTTATTATTTTACATCGCTCGATGCTAACGTGAAGGGTACAAATATAACAACGAACGACGATATGATACGTTGAATTGATGTCGTGACTTGAGCATGTTGCATTTTCCCCTTTTTATGCTAGAATCGCGTGGATATTGAATGACAAATACGACGTCGATTGATCACGATCAGCCAACTGTTAAAAATAAAAAAAAAAACCTTTGGTTTAAAATGAATATATTAAAATTTGATTAGATAATAATGAAAAATTAAAAATTTAATAATATAATAAAAATCTCTTGGAATGCTGTTAAAAATAAAACTCGATGTTCCCGAACGCCCCCGGCCCTGCTTTCTTACGGTCGGTGGGAAAGCAAACAGTTAAAAAAACGAACGGAAAAAGGAGTGCAACACGAGGACTTCCCAGGAGGTCACCCATCCTAGTACTGCTCTCGTCCAAGCACGCTTAACTGCGGAGTTCTGATGGGATCCGGTGCATTAGTGCTGGTATGATCGCACCCGACATCTCACGCGCCAACAATGCACAAGACCCCTCCCTGCCCCCGCCTCCTCCATCCCCCCGCCGAGCCTAGCTCGATGTTCCCGGCACCCCCGGCCCAACTTCCGAACGGCCGGCGGGAAAACGAAAAATTAAAAGCGAGCGGGAAAAAAAGGGTGCAACACGAGGACTTCCCAGGAGGTCACCCATCCTAGTACTACTCTCGCCCAAGCACGCTTAACTGCGGAGTTCTGATGGGATCCGGCGCATTAGTGCTGGTATGATCGCACCCGACATCTTTCGCGCCAACAATGCACAAGCCCCCTCCCCGCCCTTGCCTCCTCCGTGCCCCTCGCCTAGCCTAACTCGATGTTCCCAACAGCAACAGCACTGGCCCAACTTCTGCGCGGACGCACGTCCGTTGACTCGTGAGAAAACAAATGATTAAAAACGAACGAAAAGAGAGATGCAACACGAAGACTTCCTAGGAGGTCCCCCACAGTAGGATTGCTCTCGTGCGGAGTTCTGATTGAATCCGATGTATTAGTGCCGGTGTAATCGCGCCTAACATCTCCGAGCCTTAACGATTTTTAGGCCCCATGCTCCAATCTAATATGTCTTAAACATTAGGTAACGATGCCCTATCCTTCTCGGTATGTTCTTTAGCAAAAGATGAATTTTCAGCGTGACACTCAGCCGTGAGAAATGGTGTTATAGGGACTTGAACAGGCGATGCAAATATTCAGTTAAATGAAGCCTATTTTATCGCCCGGAATGAAATACGTGTACTTTTGTTTTAATTAATTAATTTTAATTAAAATGTTCCTTATTATTTTACATCGCTCGATGCTGACGTGAAGGGTACAAATATAACAACGAACGACGATATGATACGTTGAATTGATGTCGTGACTTGAGCATGTTGCATTTTGCCCTTTTTATGCTAGAATCGCGTGGATATTGAATGACAAATACGACGTCGATTGATCACGATCAGCCAACTGTTAAAAATAAAAAAAAAACCTTTGGTTTAAAATGAATATATTAAAATTTGATTAGATAATAATGAAAAATTAAAAATTTAATAATATAATAAAAATCTCTTGGAATGCTGTTAAAAATAAAACTCGATGTTCCCGAACGCCCCCGGCCCTGCTTTCTTACGGTCGGTGGGAAAGCAAACAGTTAAAAAAACGAACGGAAAAAGGAGTGCAACACGAGGACTTCCCAGGAGGTCACCCATCCTAGTACTGCTCTCGCCCAAGCACGCTTAACTGCAGAGTTCTGATGGGATCCGGTGCATTAGTGCTGGTATGATCGCACCCGACATCTCACGCGCCAACAATGCACAAGACCCCTCCCTGCCCCCGCCTCCTCCATCCCCCCGCCGAGCCTAGCTCGATGTTCCCGGCACCCCCGGCCCAACTTCCGAACGGTCGGCGGGAAAACGAAAAATTAAAAGCGAGCGGGAAAAAAAGGGTGCAACACGAGGACTTCCCAGGAGGTCACCCATCCTAGTACTGCTCTCGCCCAAGCACGCTTGACTGCGGAGTTCTGATGGGATCCGGCGCATTAGTGCTGGTATGATCGCACCCGACATCTTTCGCGCCAACAATGCACAAGCCCCCTCCCCGCCCTTGCCTCCTCCGTGCCCCTCGCCTAGCCTAACTCGATGTTCCCAACAGCAACAGCACTGGCCCAACTTCTGCGCGGACGCACGTCCGTTGACTCGTGAGAAAACAAATGATTAAAAACGAACGAAAAGAGAGATGCAACACGAAGACTTCCTAGGAGGTCCCCCACAGTAGGATTGCTCTCGTGCGGAGTTCTGATTGAATCCGATGTATTAGTGCCGGTGTAATCGCGCCTAACATCTCCGAGCCTTAACGATTTTTAGGCCCCATGCTCCAATCTAATATGTCTTAAACATTAGGTAACGATGCCCTATCCTTCTCGGTATGTTCTTTAGCAAAAGATGAATTTTCAGCGTGACACTCAGCCGTGAGAAATGGTGTTATAGGGACTTGAACAGGCGATGCAAATATTCAGTTAAATGAAGCCTATTTTATCGCCCGGAATGAAATACGTGTACTTTTGTTTTAATTAATTAATTTTAATTAAAATGTTCCTTATTATTTTACATCGCTCGATGCTAACGTGAAGGGTACAAATATAACAACGAACGACGATATGATACGTTGAATTGATGTCGTGACTTGAGCATGTTGCATTTTGCCCTTTTTATGCTAGAATCGCGTGGATATTGAATGACAAATACGACGTCGATTGATCACGATCAGCCAACTGTTAAAAATAAAAAAAAAACCTTTGGTTTAAAATGAATATATTAAAATTTGATTAGATAATAATGAAAAATTAAAAATTTAATAATATAATAAAAATCTCTTGGAATGCTGTTAAAAATAAAACTCGATGTTCCCGAACGCCCCCGGCCCTGCTTTCTTACGGTCGGTGGGAAAGCAAACAGTTAAAAAAACGAACGGAAAAAGGAGTGCAACAAGAGGACTTCCCAGGAGGTCACCCATCCTAGTACTGCTCTCGCCCAAGCACGCTTAACTGCGAAATTCTGATGGGATCCGGTGCATTAGTGCTGGTATGATCGCACCCGACATCTCACGCGCCAACAATGCACAAGACCCCTCCCTGCCCCCGCCTCCTCCATCCCCCCGCCGAGCCTAGCTCGATGTTCCCGGCACCCCCGGCCCAACTTCCGAACGGCCGGCGGGAAAACGAAAAATTAAAAGCGAGCGGGAAAAAAAGGGTGCAACACGAGGACTTCCCAGGAGGTCACCCATCCTAGTACTACTCTCGCCCAAGCACGCTTAACTGCGGAGTTCTGATGGGATCCGGTGCATTAGTGCTGGTATGATCGCACACGACATCTCACGCGCCAACAATGCACAAGACCCCTCCCTGCCCCCGCCTCCTCCATCCCCCCGCCGAGCCTAGCTCGATGTTCCCGGCACCCCCGGCCCAACTTCCGAACGGCCGGCGGGAAAACGAAAAATTAAAAGCGAGCGGGAAAAAAAGGGTGCAACACGAGGACTTCCCAAGAGGTCACCCATCCTAGTACTACTCTCGCCCAAGCACGCTTGACTGCGGAGTTCTGATGGGATCCGGCGCATTAGTGCTGGTATGATCGCACCCGACATCTTTCGCGCCAACAATGCACAAGCCCCCTCCCCGCCCTTGCCTCCTCCGTGCCCCTCGCCTAGCCTAACTCGATGTTCCCAACAGCAACAGCACTGGCCCAACTTCTGCGCGGACGCACGTCCGTTGACTCGTGAGAAAACAAATGATTAAAAACGAACGAAAAGAGAGATGCAACACGAAGACTTCCTAGGAGGTCCCCCACAGTAGGATTGCTCTCGTGCGGAGTTCTGATTGAATCCGATGTATTAGTGCCGGTGTAATCGCGCCTAACATCTCCGAGCCTTAACGATTTTTAGGCCCCATGCTCCAATCTAATATGTCTTAAACATTAGGTAACGCTGCCCTATCCTTCTCGGTATGTTCTTTAGCAAAAGATGAATTTTCAGCGTGACACTCAGCCGTGAGAAATGGTGTTATAGGGACTTGAACAGGCGATGCAAATATTCAGTTAAATGAAGCCTATTTTATCGCCCGGAATGAAATACGTGTACTTTTGTTTTAATTAATTAATTTTAATTAAAATGTTCCTTATTATTTTACATCGCTCGATGCTAACGTGAAGGGTACAAATATAACAACGAACGACGATATGATACGTTGAATTGATGTCGTGACTTGAGCATGTTGCATTTTCCCCTTTTTATGCTAGAATCGCGTGGATATTGAATGACAAATACGACGTCGATTGATCACGATCAGCCAACTGTTAAAAATAAAAAAAAAACCTTTGGTTTAAAATGAATATATTAAAATTTGATTAGATAATAATGAAAAATTAAAAATTTAATAATATAATAAAAATCTCTTGGAATGCTGTTAAAAATAAAACTCGATGTTCCCGAACGCCCCCGGCCCTGCTTTCTTACGGTCGGTGGGAAAGCAAACAGTTAAAAAAACGAACGGAAAAAGGAGTGCAACACGAGGACTTCCCAGGAGGTCACCCATCCTAGTACTGCTCTCGCCCAAGCACGCTTAACTGCGAAATTCTGATGGTATCCGATGCATTAGTGCTGGTATGATCGCACCCGACATCTCACGCGCCAACAATGCACAAGACCCCTCCCTGCCCCCGCCTCCTCCATCCCCCCGCCGAGCCTAGCTCGATGTTCCCGGCACCCCCGGCCTAACTTCCGAACGGCCGGCGGGAAAACGAAAAATTAAAAGCGAGCGGGAAAAAAAGGGTGCAACACGAGGACTTCCCAGGAGGTCACCCATCCTAGTACTACTCTAGCCCAAGCACGCTTAACTGCGGAGTTCTGATAGGATCCGGCGCATTAGTGCTGGTATGATCGCACCCGACATCTTTCGCGCCAACAATGCACAAGCCCCCTCCCCGCCCTTGCCTCCTCCGTGCCCCTCGCCTAGCCTAACTCGATGTTCCCAACAGCAACAGCACTGGCCCAACTTCTGCGCGGACGCACGTCCGTTGACTCGTGAGAAAACAAATGATTAAAAACGAACGAAAAGAGAGATGCAACACGAAGACTTCCTAGGAGGTCCCCCACAGTAGGATTGCTCTCGTGCGGAGTTCTGATTGAATCCGATGTATTAGTGCCGGTGTAATCGCGCCTAACATCTCCGAGCCTTAACGATTTTTAGGCCCCATGCTCCAATCTAATATGTCTTAAACATTAGGTAACGCTGCCCTATCCTTCTCGGTATGTTCTTTAGCAAAAGATGAATTTTCAGCGTGACACTCAGCCGTGAGAAATGGTGTTATAGGGACTTGAACAGGCGATGCAAATATTCAGTTAAATGAAGCCTATTTTATCGCCCGAAATGAAATACGTGTACTTTTGTTTTAATTAATTAATTTTAATTAAAATGTTCCTTATTATTTTACATCGCTCGATGCTAACGTGAAGGGTACAAATATAACAACGAACGACGATATGATACGTTGAATTGATGTCGTGACTTGAGCATGTTGCATTTTCCCCTTTTTATGCTAGAATCGCGTGGATATTGAATGACAAATACGACGTCGATTGATCACGATCAGCCAACTGTTAAAAATAAAAAAAAAAACCTTTGGTTTAAAATGAATATATTAAAATTTGATTAGATAATAATGAAAAATTAAAAATTTAATAATATAATAAAAATCTCTTGGAATGCTGTTAAAAATAAAACTCGATGTTCCCGAACGCCCCCGGCCCTGCTTTCTTACGGTCGGTGGGAAAGCAAACAGTTAAAAAAACGAACGGAAAAAGGAGTGCAACACGAGGACTTCCCAGGAGGTCACCCATCCTAGTACTGCTCTCGTCCAAGCACGCTTAACTGCGGAGTTCTGATGGGATCCGGTGCATTAGTGCTGGTATGATCGCACCCGACATCTCACGCGCCAACAATGCACAAGACCCCTCCCTGCCCCCGCCTCCTCCATCCCCCCGCCGAGCCTAGCTCGATGTTCCCGGCACCCCCGGCCCAACTTCCGAACGGCCGGCGGGAAAACGAAAAATTAAAAGCGAGCGGGAAAAAAAGGGTGCAACACGAGGACTTCCCAGGAGGTCACCCATCCTAGTACTACTCTCGCCCAAGCACGCTTAACTGCGGAGTTCTGATGGGATCCGGCGCATTAGTGCTGGTATGATCGCACCCGACATCTTTCGCGCCAACAATGCACAAGCCCCCTCCCCGCCCTTGCCTCCTCCGTGCCCCTCGCCTAGCCTAACTCGATGTTCCCAACAGCAACAGCACTGGCCCAACTTCTGCGCGGACGCACGTCCGTTGACTCGTGAGAAAACAAATGATTAAAAACGAACGAAAAGAGAGATGCAACACGAAGACTTCCTAGGAGGTCCCCCACAGTAGGATTGCTCTCGTGCGGAGTTCTGATTGAATCCGATGTATTAGTGCCGGTGTAATCGCGCCTAACATCTCCGAGCCTTAACGATTTTTAGGCCCCATGCTCCAATCTAATATGTCTTAAACATTAGGTAACGATGCCCTATCCTTCTCGGTATGTTCTTTAGCAAAAGATGAATTTTCAGCGTGACACTCAGCCGTGAGAAATGGTGTTATAGGGACTTGAACAGGCGATGCAAATATTCAGTTAAATGAAGCCTATTTTATCGCCCGGAATGAAATACGTGTACTTTTGTTTTAATTAATTAATTTTAATTAAAATGTTCCTTATTATTTTACATCGCTCGATGCTGACGTGAAGGGTACAAATATAACAACGAACGACGATATGATACGTTGAATTGATGTCGTGACTTGAGCATGTTGCATTTTCCCCTTTTTATGCTAGAATCGCGTGGATATTGAATGACAAATACGACGTCGATTGATCACGATCAGCCAACTGTTAAAAATAAAAAAAAAACCTTTGGTTTAAAATGAATATATTAAAATTTGATTAGATAATAATGAAAAATTAAAAATTTAATAATATAATAAAAATCTCTTGGAATGCTGTTAAAAATAAAACTCGATGTTCCCGAACGCCCCCGGCCCTGCTTTCTTACGGTCGGTGGGAAAGCAAACAGTTAAAAAAACGAACGGAAAAAGGAGTGCAACACGAGGACTTCCCAGGAGGTCACCCATCCTAGTACTGCTCTCGCCCAAGCACGCTTAACTGCGGAGTTCTGATGGGATCCGGTGCATTAGTGCTGGTATGATCGCACCCGACATCTCACGCGCCAACAATGCACAAGACCCCTCCCTGCCCCCGCCTCCTCCATCCCCCCGCCGAGCCTAGCTCGATGTTCCCGGCACCCCCGGCCCAACTTCCGAACGGCCGGCGGGAAAACGAAAAATTAAAAGCGAGCGGGAAAAAAAGGGTGCAACACGAGGACTTCCCAGGAGGTCACCCATCCTAGTACTACTCTCGCCCAAGCACGCTTGACTGCGGAGTTCTGATGGGATCCGGCGCATTAGTGCTGGTATGATCGCACCCGACATCTTTCGCGCCAACAATGCACAAGCCCCCTCCCCGCCCTTGCCTCCTCCGTGCCCCTCGCCTAGCCTAACTCGATGTTCCCAACAGCAACAGCACTGGCCCAACTTCTGCGCGGACGCACGTCCGTTGACTCGTGAGAAAACAAATGATTAAAAACGAACGAAAAGAGAGATGCAACACGAAGACTTCCTAGGAGGTCCCCCACAGTAGGATTGCTCTCGTGCGGAGTTCTGATTGAATCCGATGTATTAGTGCCGGTGTAATCGCGCCTAACATCTCCGAGCCTTAACGATTTTTAGGCCCCATGCTCCAATCTAATATGTCTTAAACATTAGGTAACGCTGCCCTATCCTTCTCGGTATGTTCTTTAGCAAAAGATGAATTTTCAGCGTGACCCTCAGCCGTGAGAAATGGTGTTATAGGGACTTGAACAGGCGATGCAAATATTCAGTTAAATGAAGCCTATTTTATCGCCCGAAATGAAATACGTGTACTTTTGTTTTAATTAATTAATTTTAATTAAAATGTTCCTTATTATTTTACATCGCTCGATGCTAACGTGAAGGGTACAAATATAACAACGAACGACGATATGATACGTTGAATTGATGTCGTGACTTGAGCATGTTGCATTTTCCCCTTTTTATGCTAGAATCGCGTGGATATTGAATGACAAATACGACGTCGATTGATCACGATCAGCCAACTGTTAAAAATAAAAAAAAAACCTTTGGTTTAAAATGAATATATTAAAATTTGATTAGATAATAATGAAAAATTAAAAATTTAATAATATAATAAAAATCTCTTGGAATGCTGTTAAAAATAAAACTCGATGTTCCCGAACGCCCCCGGCCCTGCTTTCTTACGGTCGGTGGGAAAGCAAACAGTTAAAAAAACGAACGGAAAAAGGAGTGCAACACGAGGACTTCCCAGGAGGTCACCCATCCTAGTACTACTCTCGCCCAGGCACGCTTAACTGCGGAGTTCTGATGGGATCCGGTGCATTAGTGCTGGTATGATCGCACCCGACATCTCACGCGCCAACAATGCACAAGACCCCTCCCTGCCCCCGCCTCCTCCATCCCCCCGCCGAGCCTAGCTCGATGTTCCCGGCACCCCCGGCCCAACTTCCGAACGGCCGGCGGGAAAACGAAAAATTAAAAGCGAGCGGGAAAAAAAGGGTGCAACACGAGGACTTCCCAGGAGGTCACCCATCCTAGTACTACTCTCGCCCAAGCACGCTTAACTGCGGAGTTCTGATGGGATCCGGTGCATTAGTGCTGGTATGATCGCACCCGACATCTTTCGCGCCAACAATGCACAAGCCCCCTCCCCACCCTTGCCTCCTCCGTGCCCCTCGCCTAGCCTAACTCGATGTTCCCAACAGCAACAGCACTGGCCCAACTTCTGCGCGGACGCACGTCCGTTGACTCGTGAGAAAACAAATGATTAAAAACGAACGAAAAGAGAGATGCAACACGAAGACTTCCTAGGAGGTCCCCCACAGTAGGATTGCTCTCGTGCGGAGTTCTGATTGAATCCCATGTATTAGTGCCGGTGTAATCGCGCCTAACATCTCCGAGCCTTAACGATTTTTAGGCCCCATGCTCCAATCCAATATGTCTTAAACATTAGGTAACGGTGCCCTATCCTTCTCGGTATGTTCTTTAGCAAAAGATGAATTTTCAGCGTGACACTCAGCCGTGAGAAATGGGTTTATAGGGACTTGAACAGGCGATGCAAATATTCAGTTAAATGAAGCCTATTTTATCGCCCGGAATGAAATACGTGTACTTTTGTTTTAATTAATTAATTTTAATTAAAATGTTCCTTATTATTTTACATCGCTCGATGCTAACGTGAAGGGTACAAATATAACAACGAACGACGATATGATACGTTGAATTGATGTCGTGACTTGAGCATGTTGCATTTTCCCCTTTTTATGCTAGAATCGCGTGGATATTGAATGACAAATACGACGTCGATTGATCACGATCAGCCAACCGTTAAAAATAAAAAAAAAACCTTTGGTTTAAAATGAATATATTAAAATTTGATTAGATAATAATGAAAAATTAAAAATTTAATAATATAATAAAAATCTCTTGGAATGCTGTTAAAAATAAAACTCGATGTTCCCGAACGCCCCCGGCCCTGCTTTCTTACGGTCGGTGGGAAAGCAAACAGTTAAAAAAACGAACGGAAAAAGGAGTGGAACACGAGGACTTCCCAGGAGGTCACCCATCCTAGTACTACTTTCGCCCAGGCACGCTTAACTGCGGAGTTCTGAAGGGATCCGGTGCATTAGTGCTGGTATGATCGCAACCGACATCTCACGCGCCAACAATGCACAAGACCCCTCCCTGCCCCCGCCTCCTCCATCCCCCCGCCGAGCCTAGCTCGATGTTCCCGGCACCCCCGGCCCAACTTCTGAACGGCCGGCGGGAAAACGAAAAATTAAAAGCGAGCGGGAAAAAAAGGGTGCAACACGAGGACTTCCCAGGAGGTCACCCATCCTAGTACTACTCTCGCCCAAGCACGCTTAACTGCAGAGTTCTGATGGGATCCGGTGCATTAGTGCTGGTATGATCGCACCCGACATCTTTCGGGCCAACAATGCACAAGCCCCCTCCCCGCCCTTGCCTCCTCCGTGCCCCTCGCCTAGCCTAACTCGATGTTCCCAACAGCAACAGCACTGGCCCAACTTCTGCGCGGACGCACGTCCGTTGACTCGTGAGAAAACAAATGATTAAAAACGAACGAAAAGAGAGATGCAACACGAAGACTTCCTAGGAGGTCCCCCACAGTAGGATTGCTCTCGTGCGGAGTTCTGATTGAATCCGATGTATTAGTGCCGGTGTAATCGCGCCTAACATCTCCGAGCCTTAACGATTTTTAGGCCCCATGCTCCAATCTAATATGTCTTAAACATTAGGTAACGGTGCCCTATCCTTCTCGGTATGTTCTTTAGCAAAAGATGAATTTTCAGCGTGACACTCAGCCGTGAGAAATGGTGTTATAGGGACTTGAACAGGCGATGCAAATATTCAGTTAAATGAAGCCTATTTTATCGCCCGAAATGAAATACGTGTCCTTTTGTTTTAATTAATTAATTTTAATTAAAATGTTCCTTATTATTTTACATCGCTCGATGCTAACGTGAAGGGTACAAATATAACAACGAACGACGATATGATACGTTGAATTGATGTCGTGACTTGAGCATGTTGCATTTTCCCCTTTTTATGCTAGAATCGCGTGGATATTGAATGACAAATACGACGTCGATTGATCACGATCAGCCAACTGTTAAAAATAAAAAAAAAAACCTTTGGTTTAAAATGAATATATTAAAATTTGATTAGATAATAATGAAAAATTAAAAATTTAATAATATAATAAAAATCTCTTGGAATGCTGTTAAAAATAAAACTCGATGTTCCCGAACGCCCCCGGCCCTGCTTTCTTACGGTCGGTGGGAAAGCAAACAGTTAAAAAAACGAACGGAAAAAGGAGTGCAACACGAGGACTTCCCAGGAGGTCACCCATCCTAGTACTACTCTCGCCCAAGCGCGCTTAACTGCGGAGTTCTGATGGGATCCGGTGCATTAGTGCTGGTATGATCGCACCCGACATCTCACGCGCCAACAATGCACAAGACCCCTCCCTGCCCCCGCCTCCTCCATCCCCCCGCCGAGCCTAGCTCGATGTTCCCGGCACCCCCGGCCCAACTTCCGAACGGCCGGCGGGAAAACGAAAAATTAAAAGCGAGCGGGAAAAAAAGGGTGCAACACGAGGACTTCCCATGAGGTCACCCATCCTAGTACTACTCTCGCCCAAGCACGCTTAACTGCGGTGTTCTGATGGGATCCGGTGCATTAGTGCTGGTATGATCGCACCCGACATCTTTCGCGCCAACAATGCACAAGCCCCCTCCCCGCCCTTGCCTCCTCCGTGCCCCTCGCCTAGCCTAACTCGATGTTCCCAACAGCAACAGCACTGGCCCAACTTCTGCGCGGACGCACGTCCGTTGACTCGTGAGAAAACAAATGATTAAAAACGAACGAAAAGAGAGATGCAACACGAAGACTTCCTAGGAGGTCCCCCACAGTAAGATTGCTCTCGTGCGGAGTTCTGATTGAATCCGATGTATTAGTGCCGGTGTAATCGCGCCTAACATCTCCGAGCCTTAACGATTTTTAGGCCCCATGCTCCAATCTAATATGTCTTAAACATTAGGTAACGGTGCCCTATCCTTCTCGGTATGTTCTTTAGCAAAAGATGAATTTTCAGCGTGACACTCAGCCGTGAGAAATGGTGTTATAGGGACTTGAACAGGCGATGCAAATATTCAGTTAAATGAAGCCTATTTTATCGCCCGAAATGAAATACGTGTACTTTTGTTTTAATTAATTAATTTTAATTAAAATGTTCCTTATTATTTTACATCGCTCGATGCTAACGTGAAGGGTACAAATATAACAACGAACGACGATATGATACGTTGAATTGATGTCGTGACTTGAGCATGTTGCATTTTCCCCTTTTTATGCTAGAATCGCGTGGATATTGAATGACAAATACGACGTCGATTGATCACGATCAGCCAACTGTTAAAAATAAAAAAAAAAAACCTTTGGTTTAAAATGAATATATTAAAATTTGATTAGATAATAATGAAAAATTAAAAATTTAATAATATAATAAAAATCTCTTGGAATGCTGTTAAAAATAAAACTCGATGTTCCCGAACGCCCCCGGCCCTGCTTTCTTACGGTCGGTGGGAAAGCAAACAGTTAAAAAAACGAACGGAAAAAGGAGTGCAACACGAGGACTTCCCAGGAGGTCACCCATCCTAGTACTGCTCTCGCCCAAGCGCGCTTAACTGCGGAGTTCTGATGGGATCCGGTGCATTAGTGCTGGTATGATCGCACCCGACATCTCACGCGCCAACAATGCACAAGACCCCTCCTTGCCCCCGCCTCCTCCATCTCCCCGCCGAGCCTAGCTCGATGTTCCCGGCACCCCCGGCCCAACTTCCGAACGGCCGGCGGGAAAACGAAAAATTAAAAGCGAGCGGGAAAAAAAGGGTGCAACACGAGGACTTCCCAGGAGGTCACCCATCCTAGTACTACTCTCGCCCAAGCACGCTTGACTGCGGAGTTCTGATGGGATCCGGCGCATTAGTGCTGGTATGATCGCACCCGACATCTTTCGCGCCAACAATGCACAAGCCCCCTCCCCGCCCTTGCCTCCTCCGTGCCCCTCGCCTAGCCTAACTCGATGTTCCCAACAGCAACAGCACTGGCCCAACTTCTGCGCGGACGCACGTCCGTTGACTCGTGAGAAAACAAATGATTAAAAACGAACGAAAAGAGAGATGCAACACGAAGACTTCCTAGGAGGTCCCCCACAGTAGGATTGCTCTCGTGCGGAGTTCTGATTGAATCCGATGTATTAGTGCCGGTGTAATCGCGCCTAACATCTCCGAGCCTTAACGATTTTTAGGCCCCATGCTCCAATCTAATATGTCTTAAACATTAGGTAACGCTGCCCTATCCTTCTCGGTATGTTCTTTAGCAAAAGATGAATTTTCAGCGTGACACTCAGCCGTGAGAAATGGTGTTATAGGGACTTGAACAGGCGATGCAAATATTCAGTTAAATGAAGCCTATTTTATCGCCCGGAATGAAATACGTGTACTTTTGTTTTAATTAATTAATTTTAATTAAAATGTTCCTTATTATTTTACATCGCTCGATGCTAACGTGAAGGGTACAAATATAACAACGAACGACGATATGATACGTTGAATTGATGTCGTGACTTGAGCATGTTGCATTTTCCCCTTTTTATGCTAGAATCGCGTGGATATTGAATGACAAATACGACGTCGATTGATCACGATCAGCCAACTGTTAAAAATAAAAAAAAAAACCTTTGGTTTAAAATGAATATATTAAAATTTGATTAGATAATAATGAAAAATTAAAAATTTAATAATATAATAAAAATCTCTTGGAATGCTGTTAAAAATAAAACTCGATGTTCCCGAACGCCCCCGGCCCTGCTTTCTTACGGTCGGTGGGAAAGCAAACAGTTAAAAAAACGAACGGAAAAAGGAGTGCAACACGAGGACTTCCCAGGAGGTCACCCATTCTAGTACTGCTCTCGCCCAAGCACGCTTAACTGCGAAATTCTGATGGGATCCGGTGCATTAGTGCTGGTATGATCGCACCCGACATCTCACGCGCCAACAATGCACAAGACCCCTCCCTGCCCCCGCCTCCTCCATCCCCCCGCCGAGCCTAGCTCGATGTTCCCGGCACCCCCGGCCCAACTTCCGAACGGCCGGCGGGAAAACGAAAAATTAAAAGCGAGAGGGAAAAAAAGGGTGCAACACGAGGACTTCCCAGGAGGTCACCCATCCTAGTACTGCTCTCGCCCAAGCACGCTTAACTGCGGAGTTCTGATGGGATCCGGTGCATTAGTGCTGGTATGATCGCACACGACATCTCACGCGCCAACAATGCACAAGACCCCTCCCTGCCCCCGCCTCCTCCATCCCCCCGCCGAGCCTAGCTCGATGTTCCCGGCACCCCCGGCCCAACTTCCGAACGGCCGGCGGGAAAACGAAAAATTAAAAGCGAGAGGGAAAAAAAGGGTGCAACACGAGGACTTCCCAGGAGGTCACCCATCCTAGTACTGCTCTCGCCCAAGCACGCTTAACTGCGGAGTTCTGATGGGATCCGGTGCATTAGTGCTGGTATGATCGCACACGACATCTCACGCGCCAACAATGCACAAGACCCCTCCCTGCCCCCGCCTCCTCCATCCCCCCGCCGAGCCTAGCTCGATGTTCCCGGCACCCCCGGCCCAACTTCCGAACGGCCGGCGGGAAAACGAAAAATTAAAAGCGAGCGGGAAAAAAAGGGTGCAACACGAGGACTTCCCAGGAGGTCACCCATCCTAGTACTACTCTCGCCCAAGCACGCTTGACTGCGGAGTTCTGATGGGATCCGGCGCATTAGTGCTGGTATGATCGCACCCGACATCTTTCGCGCCAACAATGCACAAGCCCCCTCCCCGCCCTTGCCTCCTCCGTGCCCCTCGCCTAGCCTAACTCGATGTTCCCAACAGCAACAGCACTGGCCCAACCTCTGCGCGGACGCACGTCCGTTGACTCGTGAGAAAACAAATGATTAAAAACGAACGAAAAGAGAGATGCAACACGAAGACTTCCTAGGAGGTCCCCCACAGTAGGATTGCTCTCGTGCGGAGTTCTGATTGAATCCGATGTATTAGTGCCGGTGTAATCGCGCCTAACATCTCCGAGCCTTAACGATTTTTAGGCCCCATGCTCCAATCTAATATGTCTTAAACATTAGGTAACGCTGCCCTATCCTTCTCGGTATGTTCTTTAGCAAAAGATGAATTTTCAGCGTGACACTCAGCCGTGAGAAATGGTGTTATAGGGACTTGAACAGGCGATGCAAATATTCAGTTAAATGAAGCCTATTTTATCGCCCGGAATGAAATACGTGTACTTTTGTTTTAATTAATTAATTTTAATTAAAATGTTCCTTATTATTTTACATCGCTCGATGCTAACGTGAAGGGTACAAATATAACAACGAACGACGATATGATACGTTGAATTGATGTCGTGACTTGAGCATGTTGCATTTTCCCCTTTTTATGCTAGAATCGCGTGGATATTGAATGACAAATACGACGTCGATTGATCACGATCAGCCAACTGTTAAAAAAAAAAAAAAACCTTTGGTTTAAAATGAATATATTAAAATTTGATTAGATAATAATGAAAAATTAAAAATTTAATAATATAATAAAAATCTCTTGGAATGCTGTTAAAAATAAAACTCGATGTTCCCGAACGCCCCCGGCCCTTCTTTCTTACGGTCGGTGGGAAAGCAAACAGTTAAAAAAACGAACGGAAAAAGGAGTGCAACACGAAGACTTCCCAGGAGGTCACCCATCCTAGTACTGCTCTCGCCCAAGCACGCTTAACTGCGGAGTTCTGATGGGATCCGGTGCATTAGTGCTGGTATGATCGCACCCGACATCTCACGCGCGAACAATGCACAAGACCCCTCCCTGCCCCCGCCTCCTCCATCCCCCCGCCGAGCCTAGCTCGATGTTCCCGGCACCCTCGGCCCAACTTCCGAACGGCCGGCGGGAAAACGAAAAATTAAAAGCGAGCGGGAAAAAAAGGGTGCAACACGAGGACTTCCCAGGAGGTCACCCATCCTAGTACTACTCTCGCCCAAGCACGCTTGACTGCGGAGTTCTGATGGGATCCGGCGCATTAGTGCTGGTATGATCGCACCCGACATCTTTCGCGCCAACAATGCACAAGCCCCCTCCCCGCCCTTGCCTCCTCCGTGCCCCTCGCCTAGCCTAACTCGATGTTCCCAACAGCAACAGCACTGGCCCAACTTCTGCGCGGACGCACGTCCGTTGACTCGTGAGAAAACAAATGATTAAAAACGAACGAAAAGAGAGATGCAACACGAAGACTTCCTAGGAGGTCCCCCACAGTAGGATTGCTCTCGTGCGGAGTTCTGATTGAATCCGATGTATTAGTGCCGGTGTAATCGCGCCTAACATCTCCGAGCCTTAACGATTTTTAGGCCCCATGCTCCAATCTAATATGTCTTATACATTAGGTAACGATGCCCTATCCTTCTCGGTATGTTCTTTAGCAAAAGATGAATTTTCAGCGTGACACTCAGCCGTGAGAAATGGTGTTATAGGGACTTGAACAGGCGATGCAAATATTCAGTTAAATGAAGCCTATTTTATCGCCCGGAATGAAATACGTGTACTTTTGTTTTAATTAATTAATTTTAATTAAAATGTTCCTTATTATTTTACATCGCTCGATGCTAACGTGAAGGGTACAAATATAACAACGAACGACGATATGATACGTTGAATTGATGTCGTGACTTGAGCATGTTGCATTTTCCCCTTTTTATGCTAGAATCGCGTGGATATTGAATGACAAATACGACGTCGATTGATCACGATCAGCCAACTGTTAAAAATAAAAAAAAAAAACCTTTGGTTTAAAATGAATATATTAAAATTTGATTAGATAATAATGAAAAATTAAAAATTTAATAATATAATAAAAATCTCTTGGAATGCTGTTAAAAATAAAACTCGATGTTCCCGAACGCCCCCGGCCCTGCTTTCTTACGGTCGGTGGGAAAGCAAACAGTTAAAAAAACGAACGGAAAAAGGAGTGCAACACGAGGACTTCCCAGGAGGTCACCCATCCTAGTACTACTCTCGCCCAAGCGCGCTTAACTGCGGAGTTCTGATGGGATCCGGTGCATTAGTGCTGGTATGATCGCACCCGACATCTCACGCGCCAACAATGCACAAGACCCCTCCTTGCCCCCGCCTCCTCCATCCCCCCGCCGAGCCTAGCTCGATGTTCCCGGCACCCCCGGCCCAACTTCCGAACGGTCGGCGGGAAAACGAAAAATTAAAAGCGAGCGGGAAAAAAAATGTGCAACACGAGGACTTCCCAGGAGGTCACCCATCCTAGTACTACTCTAGCCCAAGCACGCTTAACTGCGGAGTTCTGATGGGATCCGGCGCATTAGTGCTGGTATGATCGCACCCGACATCTTTCGCGCCAACAATGCACAAGCCCCCTCCCCGCCCTTGCCTCCTCCGTGCCCCTCGCCTAGCCTAACTCGATGTTCCCAACAGCAACAGCACTGGCCCAACTTCTGCGCGGACGCACGTCCGTTGACTCGTGAGAAAACAAATGATTAAAAACGAACGAAAAGAGAGATGCAACACGAAGACTTCCTAGGAGGTCCCCCACAGTAGGATTGCTCTCGTGCGGAGTTCTGATTGAATCCGATGTATTAGTGCCGGTGTAATCGCGCCTAACATCTCCGAGCCTTAACGATTTTTAGGCCCCATGCTCCAATCTAATATGTCTTAAACATTAGGTAACGGTGCCCTATCCTTCTCGGTATGTTCTTTAGCAAAAGATGAATTTTCAGCGTGACACTCAGCCGTGAGAAATGGTGTTATAGGGACTTGAACAGGCGATGCAAATATTCAGTTAAATGAAGCCTATTTTATCGCCCGAAATGAAATACGTGTACTTTTGTTTTAATTAATTAATTTTAATTAAAATGTTCCTTATTATTTTACATCGCTCGATGCTAACGTGAAGGGTACAAATATAACAACGAACGACGATATGATACGTTGAATTGATGTCGTGACTTGAGCATGTTGCATTTTCCCCTTTTTATGCTAGAATCGCGTGGATATTGAATGACAAATACGACGTCGATTGATCACGATCAGCCAACTGTTAAAAATAAAAAAAAAAAACCTTTGGTTTAAAATGAATATATTAAAATTTGATTAGATAATAATGAAAAATTAAAAATTTAATAATATAATAAAAATCTATTGGAATGCTGTTAAAAATAAAACTCGATGTTCCCGAACGCCCCCGGCCCTGCTTTCTTACGGTCGGTGGGAAAGCAACAGTTAAAAAAACGAACGGAAAAAGGAGTGCAACACGAGGACTTCCCAGGAGGTCACCCATCCTAGTACTACTCTCGCCCAAGCGCGCTTAACTGCGGTGTTCTGATGGGATCCGGTGCATTAGTGCTGGTATGATCGCACCCGACATCTTTCGCGCCAACAATGCACAAGCCCCCTCCCCGCCCTTGCCTCCTCCGTGCCCCTCGCCTAGCCTAACTCGATGTTCCCAACAGCAACAGCACTGGCCCAACTTCTGCGCGGACGCACGTCCGTTGACTCGTGAGAAAACAAATGATTAAAAACGAACGAAAAGAGAGATGCAACACGAAGACTTCCTAGGAGGTCCCCCACAGTAGGATTGCTCTCGTGCGGAGTTCTGATTGAATCCGATGTATTAGTGCCGGTGTAATCGCGCCTAACATCTCCGAGCCTTAACGATTTTTAGGCCCCATGCTCCAATCTAATATGTCTTAAACATTAGGTAACGCTGCCCTATCCTTCTCGGTATGTTCTTTAGCAAAAGATGAATTTTCAGCGTGACACTCAGCCGTGAGAAATGGTGTTATAGGGACTTGAACAGGCGATGCAAATATTCAGTTAAATGAAGCCTATTTTATCGCCCGGAATGAAATACGTGTACTTTTGTTTTAATTAATTAATTTTAATTAAAATGTTCCTTATTATTTTACATCGCTCGATGCTAACGTGAAGGGTACAAATATAACAACGAACGACGATATGATACGTTGAATTGATGTCGTGACTTGAGCATGTTGCATTTTCCCCTTTTTATGCTAGAATCGCGTGGATATTGAATGACAAATACGACGTCGATTGATCACGATCAGCCAACTGTTAAAAATAAAAAAAAAACCTTTGGTTTAAAATGAATATATTAAAATTTGATTAGATAATAATGAAAAATTAAAAATTTAATAATATAATAAAAATCTCTTGGAATGCTGTTAAAAATAAAACTCGATGTTCCCGAACGCCCCCGGCCCTGCTTTCTTACGGTCGGTGGGAAAGCAAACAGTTAAAAAAACGAACGGAAAAAGGAGTGCAACACGAGGACTTCCCAGGAGGTCACCCATCCTAGTACTGCTCTCGCCCAAGCACGCTTAACTGCGAAATTCTGATGGTATCCGATGCATTAGTGCTGGTATGATCGCACCCGACATCTCACGCGCCAACAATGCACAAGACCCCTCCCTGCCCCCGCCTCCTCCATCCCCCCGCCGAGCCTAGCTCGATGTTCCCGGCACCCCCGGCCTAACTTCCGAACGGCCGGCGGGAAAACGAAAAATTAAAAGCGAGCGGGAAAAAAAGGGTGCAACACGAGGACTTCCCAGGAGGTCACCCATCCTAGTACTACTCTAGCCCAAGCACGCTTAACTGCGGAGTTCTGATAGGATCCGGCGCATTAGTGCTGGTATGATCGCACCCGACATCTTTCGCGCCAACAATGCACAAGCCCCCTCCCCGCCCTTGCCTCCTCCGTGCCCCTCGCCTAGCCTAACTCGATGTTCCCAACAGCAACAGCACTGGCCCAACTTCTGCGCGGACGCACGTCCGTTGACTCGTGAGAAAACAAATGATTAAAAACGAACGAAAAGAGAGATGCAACACGAAGACTTCCTAGGAGGTCCCCCACAGTAGGATTGCTCTCGTGCGGAGTTCTGATTGAATCCGATGTATTAGTGCCGGTGTAATCGCGCCTAACATCTCCGAGCCTTAACGATTTTTAGGCCCCATGCTCCAATCTAATATGTCTTAAACATTAGGTAACGCTGCCCTATCCTTCTCGGTATGTTCTTTAGCAAAAGATGAATTTTCAGCGTGACACTCAGCCGTGAGAAATGGTGTTATAGGGACTTGAACAGGCGATGCAAATATTCAGTTAAATGAAGCCTATTTTATCGCCCGAAATGAAATACGTGTACTTTTGTTTTAATTAATTAATTTTAATTAAAATGTTCCTTATTATTTTACATCGCTCGATGCTAACGTGAAGGGTACAAATATAACAACGAACGACGATATGATACGTTGAATTGATGTCGTGACTTGAGCATGTTGCATTTTCCCCTTTTTATGCTAGAATCGCGTGGATATTGAATGACAAATACGACGTCGATTGATCACGATCAGCCAACTGTTAAAAATAAAAAAAAAAACCTTTGGTTTAAAATGAATATATTAAAATTTGATTAGATAATAATGAAAAATTAAAAATTTAATAATATAATAAAAATCTCTTGGAATGCTGTTAAAAATAAAACTCGATGTTCCCGAACGCCCCCGGCCCTGCTTTCTTACGGTCGGTGGGAAAGCAAACAGTTAAAAAAACGAACGGAAAAAGGAGTGCAACACGAGGACTTCCCAGGAGGTCACCCATCCTAGTACTGCTCTCGTCCAAGCACGCTTAACTGCGGAGTTCTGATGGGATCCGGTGCATTAGTGCTGGTATGATCGCACCCGACATCTCACGCGCCAACAATGCACAAGACCCCTCCCTGCCCCCGCCTCCTCCATCCCCCCGCCGAGCCTAGCTCGATGTTCCCGGCACCCCCGGCCCAACTTCCGAACGGCCGGCGGGAAAACGAAAAATTAAAAGCGAGCGGGAAAAAAAGGGTGCAACACGAGGACTTCCCAGGAGGTCACCCATCCTAGTACTACTCTCGCCCAAGCACGCTTAACTGCGGAGTTCTGATGGGATCCGGCGCATTAGTGCTGGTATGATCGCACCCGACATCTTTCGCGCCAACAATGCACAAGCCCCCTCCCCGCCCTTGCCTCCTCCGTGCCCCTCGCCTAGCCTAACTCGATGTTCCCAACAGCAACAGCACTGGCCCAACTTCTGCGCGGACGCACGTCCGTTGACTCGTGAGAAAACAAATGATTAAAAACGAACGAAAAGAGAGATGCAACACGAAGACTTCCTAGGAGGTCCCCCACAGTAGGATTGCTCTCGTGCGGAGTTCTGATTGAATCCGATGTATTAGTGCCGGTGTAATCGCGCCTAACATCTCCGAGCCTTAACGATTTTTAGGCCCCATGCTCCAATCTAATATGTCTTAAACATTAGGTAACGATGCCCTATCCTTCTCGGTATGTTCTTTAGCAAAAGATGAATTTTCAGCGTGACACTCAGCCGTGAGAAATGGTGTTATAGGGACTTGAACAGGCGATGCAAATATTCAGTTAAATGAAGCCTATTTTATCGCCCGGAATGAAATACGTGTACTTTTGTTTTAATTAATTAATTTTAATTAAAATGTTCCTTATTATTTTACATCGCTCGATGCTGACGTGAAGGGTACAAATATAACAACGAACGACGATATGATACGTTGAATTGATGTCGTGACTTGAGCATGTTGCATTTTGCCCTTTTTATGCTAGAATCGCGTGGATATTGAATGACAAATACGACGTCGATTGATCACGATCAGCCAACTGTTAAAAATAAAAAAAAAACCTTTGGTTTAAAATGAATATATTAAAATTTGATTAGATAATAATGAAAAATTAAAAATTTAATAATATAATAAAAATCTCTTGGAATGCTGTTAAAAATAAAACTCGATGTTCCCGAACGCCCCCGGCCCTGCTTTCTTACGGTCGGTGGGAAAGCAAACAGTTAAAAAAACGAACGGAAAAAGGAGTGCAACACGAGGACTTCCCAGGAGGTCACCCATCCTAGTACTGCTCTCGCCCAAGCACGCTTAACTGCAGAGTTCTGATGGGATCCGGTGCATTAGTGCTGGTATGATCGCACCCGACATCTCACGCGCCAACAATGCACAAGACCCCTCCCTGCCCCCGCCTCCTCCATCCCCCCGCCGAGCCTAGCTCGATGTTCCCGGCACCCCCGGCCCAACTTCCGAACGGTCGGCGGGAAAACGAAAAATTAAAAGCGAGCGGGAAAAAAAGGGTGCAACACGAGGACTTCCCAGGAGGTCACCCATCCTAGTACTGCTCTCGCCCAAGCACGCTTGACTGCGGAGTTCTGATGGGATCCGGCGCATTAGTGCTGGTATGATCGCACCCGACATCTTTCGCGCCAACAATGCACAAGCCCCCTCCCCGCCCTTGCCTCCTCCGTGCCCCTCGCCTAGCCTAACTCGATGTTCCCAACAGCAACAGCACTGGCCCAACTTCTGCGCGGACGCACGTCCGTTGACTCGTGAGAAAACAAATGATTAAAAACGAACGAAAAGAGAGATGCAACACGAAGACTTCCTAGGAGGTCCCCCACAGTAGGATTGCTCTCGTGCGGAGTTCTGATTGAATCCGATGTATTAGTGCCGGTGTAATCGCGCCTAACATCTCCGAGCCTTAACGATTTTTAGGCCCCATGCTCCAATCTAATATGTCTTAAACATTAGGTAACGATGCCCTATCCTTCTCGGTATGTTCTTTAGCAAAAGATGAATTTTCAGCGTGACACTCAGCCGTGAGAAATGGTGTTATAGGGACTTGAACAGGCGATGCAAATATTCAGTTAAATGAAGCCTATTTTATCGCCCGGAATGAAATACGTGTACTTTTGTTTTAATTAATTAATTTTAATTAAAATGTTCCTTATTATTTTACATCGCTCGATGCTAACGTGAAGGGTACAAATATAACAACGAACGACGATATGATACGTTGAATTGATGTCGTGACTTGAGCATGTTGCATTTTGCCCTTTTTATGCTAGAATCGCGTGGATATTGAATGACAAATACGACGTCGATTGATCACGATCAGCCAACTGTTAAAAATAAAAAAAAAACCTTTGGTTTAAAATGAATATATTAAAATTTGATTAGATAATAATGAAAAATTAAAAATTTAATAATATAATAAAAATCTCTTGGAATGCTGTTAAAAATAAAACTCGATGTTCCCGAACGCCCCCGGCCCTGCTTTCTTACGGTCGGTGGGAAAGCAAACAGTTAAAAAAACGAACGGAAAAAGGAGTGCAACAAGAGGACTTCCCAGGAGGTCACCCATCCTAGTACTGCTCTCGCCCAAGCACGCTTAACTGCGAAATTCTGATGGGATCCGGTGCATTAGTGCTGGTATGATCGCACCCGACATCTCACGCGCCAACAATGCACAAGACCCCTCCCTGCCCCCGCCTCCTCCATCCCCCCGCCGAGCCTAGCTCGATGTTCCCGGCACCCCCGGCCCAACTTCCGAACGGCCGGCGGGAAAACGAAAAATTAAAAGCGAGCGGGAAAAAAAGGGTGCAACACGAGGACTTCCCAGGAGGTCACCCATCCTAGTACTACTCTCGCCCAAGCACGCTTAACTGCGGAGTTCTGATGGGATCCGGTGCATTAGTGCTGGTATGATCGCACACGACATCTCACGCGCCAACAATGCACAAGACCCCTCCCTGCCCCCGCCTCCTCCATCCCCCCGCCGAGCCTAGCTCGATGTTCCCGGCACCCCCGGCCCAACTTCCGAACGGCCGGCGGGAAAACGAAAAATTAAAAGCGAGCGGGAAAAAAAGGGTGCAACACGAGGACTTCCCAAGAGGTCACCCATCCTAGTACTACTCTCGCCCAAGCACGCTTGACTGCGGAGTTCTGATGGGATCCGGCGCATTAGTGCTGGTATGATCGCACCCGACATCTTTCGCGCCAACAATGCACAAGCCCCCTCCCCGCCCTTGCCTCCTCCGTGCCCCTCGCCTAGCCTAACTCGATGTTCCCAACAGCAACAGCACTGGCCCAACTTCTGCGCGGACGCACGTCCGTTGACTCGTGAGAAAACAAATGATTAAAAACGAACGAAAAGAGAGATGCAACACGAAGACTTCCTAGGAGGTCCCCCACAGTAGGATTGCTCTCGTGCGGAGTTCTGATTGAATCCGATGTATTAGTGCCGGTGTAATCGCGCCTAACATCTCCGAGCCTTAACGATTTTTAGGCCCCATGCTCCAATCTAATATGTCTTAAACATTAGGTAACGCTGCCCTATCCTTCTCGGTATGTTCTTTAGCAAAAGATGAATTTTCAGCGTGACACTCAGCCGTGAGAAATGGTGTTATAGGGACTTGAACAGGCGATGCAAATATTCAGTTAAATGAAGCCTATTTTATCGCCCGGAATGAAATACGTGTACTTTTGTTTTAATTAATTAATTTTAATTAAAATGTTCCTTATTATTTTACATCGCTCGATGCTAACGTGAAGGGTACAAATATAACAACGAACGACGATATGATACGTTGAATTGATGTCGTGACTTGAGCATGTTGCATTTTCCCCTTTTTATGCTAGAATCGCGTGGATATTGAATGACAAATACGACGTCGATTGATCACGATCAGCCAACTGTTAAAAATAAAAAAAAAACCTTTGGTTTAAAATGAATATATTAAAATTTGATTAGATAATAATGAAAAATTAAAAATTTAATAATATAATAAAAATCTCTTGGAATGCTGTTAAAAATAAAACTCGATGTTCCCGAACGCCCCCGGCCCTGCTTTCTTACGGTCGGTGGGAAAGCAAACAGTTAAAAAAACGAACGGAAAAAGGAGTGCAACACGAGGACTTCCCAGGAGGTCACCCATCCTAGTACTGCTCTCGCCCAAGCACGCTTAACTGCGAAATTCTGATGGTATCCGATGCATTAGTGCTGGTATGATCGCACCCGACATCTCACGCGCCAACAATGCACAAGACCCCTCCCTGCCCCCGCCTCCTCCATCCCCCCGCCGAGCCTAGCTCGATGTTCCCGGCACCCCCGGCCTAACTTCCGAACGGCCGGCGGGAAAACGAAAAATTAAAAGCGAGCGGGAAAAAAAGGGTGCAACACGAGGACTTCCCAGGAGGTCACCCATCCTAGTACTACTCTAGCCCAAGCACGCTTAACTGCGGAGTTCTGATAGGATCCGGCGCATTAGTGCTGGTATGATCGCACCCGACATCTTTCGCGCCAACAATGCACAAGCCCCCTCCCCGCCCTTGCCTCCTCCGTGCCCCTCGCCTAGCCTAACTCGATGTTCCCAACAGCAACAGCACTGGCCCAACTTCTGCGCGGACGCACGTCCGTTGACTCGTGAGAAAACAAATGATTAAAAACGAACGAAAAGAGAGATGCAACACGAAGACTTCCTAGGAGGTCCCCCACAGTAGGATTGCTCTCGTGCGGAGTTCTGATTGAATCCGATGTATTAGTGCCGGTGTAATCGCGCCTAACATCTCCGAGCCTTAACGATTTTTAGGCCCCATGCTCCAATCTAATATGTCTTAAACATTAGGTAACGCTGCCCTATCCTTCTCGGTATGTTCTTTAGCAAAAGATGAATTTTCAGCGTGACACTCAGCCGTGAGAAATGGTGTTATAGGGACTTGAACAGGCGATGCAAATATTCAGTTAAATGAAGCCTATTTTATCGCCCGAAATGAAATACGTGTACTTTTGTTTTAATTAATTAATTTTAATTAAAATGTTCCTTATTATTTTACATCGCTCGATGCTAACGTGAAGGGTACAAATATAACAACGAACGACGATATGATACGTTGAATTGATGTCGTGACTTGAGCATGTTGCATTTTCCCCTTTTTATGCTAGAATCGCGTGGATATTGAATGACAAATACGACGTCGATTGATCACGATCAGCCAACTGTTAAAAATAAAAAAAAAAACCTTTGGTTTAAAATGAATATATTAAAATTTGATTAGATAATAATGAAAAATTAAAAATTTAATAATATAATAAAAATCTCTTGGAATGCTGTTAAAAATAAAACTCGATGTTCCCGAACGCCCCCGGCCCTGCTTTCTTACGGTCGGTGGGAAAGCAAACAGTTAAAAAAACGAACGGAAAAAGGAGTGCAACACGAGGACTTCCCAGGAGGTCACCCATCCTAGTACTGCTCTCGTCCAAGCACGCTTAACTGCGGAGTTCTGATGGGATCCGGTGCATTAGTGCTGGTATGATCGCACCCGACATCTCACGCGCCAACAATGCACAAGACCCCTCCCTGCCCCCGCCTCCTCCATCCCCCCGCCGAGCCTAGCTCGATGTTCCCGGCACCCCCGGCCCAACTTCCGAACGGCCGGCGGGAAAACGAAAAATTAAAAGCGAGCGGGAAAAAAAGGGTGCAACACGAGGACTTCCCAGGAGGTCACCCATCCTAGTACTACTCTCGCCCAAGCACGCTTAACTGCGGAGTTCTGATGGGATCCGGCGCATTAGTGCTGGTATGATCGCACCCGACATCTTTCGCGCCAACAATGCACAAGCCCCCTCCCCGCCCTTGCCTCCTCCGTGCCCCTCGCCTAGCCTAACTCGATGTTCCCAACAGCAACAGCACTGGCCCAACTTCTGCGCGGACGCACGTCCGTTGACTCGTGAGAAAACAAATGATTAAAAACGAACGAAAAGAGAGATGCAACACGAAGACTTCCTAGGAGGTCCCCCACAGTAGGATTGCTCTCGTGCGGAGTTCTGATTGAATCCGATGTATTAGTGCCGGTGTAATCGCGCCTAACATCTCCGAGCCTTAACGATTTTTAGGCCCCATGCTCCAATCTAATATGTCTTAAACATTAGGTAACGATGCCCTATCCTTCTCGGTATGTTCTTTAGCAAAAGATGAATTTTCAGCGTGACACTCAGCCGTGAGAAATGGTGTTATAGGGACTTGAACAGGCGATGCAAATATTCAGTTAAATGAAGCCTATTTTATCGCCCGGAATGAAATACGTGTACTTTTGTTTTAATTAATTAATTTTAATTAAAATGTTCCTTATTATTTTACATCGCTCGATGCTGACGTGAAGGGTACAAATATAACAACGAACGACGATATGATACGTTGAATTGATGTCGTGACTTGAGCATGTTGCATTTTCCCCTTTTTATGCTAGAATCGCGTGGATATTGAATGACAAATACGACGTCGATTGATCACGATCAGCCAACTGTTAAAAATAAAAAAAAAACCTTTGGTTTAAAATGAATATATTAAAATTTGATTAGATAATAATGAAAAATTAAAAATTTAATAATATAATAAAAATCTCTTGGAATGCTGTTAAAAATAAAACTCGATGTTCCCGAACGCCCCCGGCCCTGCTTTCTTACGGTCGGTGGGAAAGCAAACAGTTAAAAAAACGAACGGAAAAAGGAGTGCAACACGAGGACTTCCCAGGAGGTCACCCATCCTAGTACTGCTCTCGCCCAAGCACGCTTAACTGCGGAGTTCTGATGGGATCCGGTGCATTAGTGCTGGTATGATCGCACCCGACATCTCACGCGCCAACAATGCACAAGACCCCTCCCTGCCCCCGCCTCCTCCATCCCCCCGCCGAGCCTAGCTCGATGTTCCCGGCACCCCCGGCCCAACTTCCGAACGGCCGGCGGGAAAACGAAAAATTAAAAGCGAGCGGGAAAAAAAGGGTGCAACACGAGGACTTCCCAGGAGGTCACCCATCCTAGTACTACTCTCGCCCAAGCACGCTTGACTGCGGAGTTCTGATGGGATCCGGCGCATTAGTGCTGGTATGATCGCACCCGACATCTTTCGCGCCAACAATGCACAAGCCCCCTCCCCGCCCTTGCCTCCTCCGTGCCCCTCGCCTAGCCTAACTCGATGTTCCCAACAGCAACAGCACTGGCCCAACTTCTGCGCGGACGCACGTCCGTTGACTCGTGAGAAAACAAATGATTAAAAACGAACGAAAAGAGAGATGCAACACGAAGACTTCCTAGGAGGTCCCCCACAGTAGGATTGCTCTCGTGCGGAGTTCTGATTGAATCCGATGTATTAGTGCCGGTGTAATCGCGCCTAACATCTCCGAGCCTTAACGATTTTTAGGCCCCATGCTCCAATCTAATATGTCTTAAACATTAGGTAACGCTGCCCTATCCTTCTCGGTATGTTCTTTAGCAAAAGATGAATTTTCAGCGTGACCCTCAGCCGTGAGAAATGGTGTTATAGGGACTTGAACAGGCGATGCAAATATTCAGTTAAATGAAGCCTATTTTATCGCCCGAAATGAAATACGTGTACTTTTGTTTTAATTAATTAATTTTAATTAAAATGTTCCTTATTATTTTACATCGCTCGATGCTAACGTGAAGGGTACAAATATAACAACGAACGACGATATGATACGTTGAATTGATGTCGTGACTTGAGCATGTTGCATTTTCCCCTTTTTATGCTAGAATCGCGTGGATATTGAATGACAAATATGACGTCGATTGATCACGATCAGCCAACTGTTAAAAATAAAAAAAAAACCTTTGGTTTAAAATGAATATATTAAAATTTGATTAGATAATAATGAAAAATTAAAAATTTAATAATATAATAAAAATCTCTTGGAATGCTGTTAAAAATAAAACTCGATGTTCCCGAACGCCCCCGGCCCTGCTTTCTTACGGTCGGTGGGAAAGCAAACAGTTAAAAAAACGAACGGAAAAAGGAGTGCAACACGAGGACTTCCCAGGAGGTCACCCATCCTAGTACTACTCTCGCCCAGGCACGCTTAACTGCGGAGTTCTGATGGGATCCGGTGCATTAGTGCTGGTATGATCGCACCCGACATCTCATGCGCCAACAATGCACAAGACCCCTCCCTGCCCCCGCCTCCTCCATCCCCCCGCCGAGCCTAGCTCGATGTTCCCGGCACCCCCGGCCCAACTTCCGAACGGCCGGCGGGAAAACGAAAAATTAAAAGCGAGCGGGAAAAAAAGGGTGCAACACGAGGACTTCCCAGGAGGTCACCCATCCTAGTACTACTCTCGCCCAAGCACGCTTAACTGCGGAGTTCTGATGGGATCCGGTGCATTAGTGCTGGTATGATCGCACCCGACATCTTTCGCGCCAACAATGCACAAGCCCCCTCCCCACCCTTGCCTCCTCCGTGCCCCTCGCCTAGCCTAACTCGATGTTCCCAACAGCAACAGCACTGGCCCAACTTCTGCGCGGACGCACGTCCGTTGACTCGTGAGAAAACAAATGATTAAAAACGAACGAAAAGAGAGATGCAACACGAAGACTTCCTAGGAGGTCCCCCACAGTAGGATTGCTCTCGTGCGGAGTTCTGATTGAATCCCATGTATTAGTGCCGGTGTAATCGCGCCTAACATCTCCGAGCCTTAACGATTTTTAGGCCCCATGCTCCAATCCAATATGTCTTAAACATTAGGTAACGGTGCCCTATCCTTCTCGGTATGTTCTTTAGCAAAAGATGAATTTTCAGCGTGACACTCAGCCGTGAGAAATGGGTTTATAGGGACTTGAACAGGCGATGCAAATATTCAGTTAAATGAAGCCTATTTTATCGCCCGGAATGAAATACGTGTACTTTTGTTTTAATTAATTAATTTTAATTAAAATGTTCCTTATTATTTTACATCGCTCGATGCTAACGTGAAGGGTACAAATATAACAACGAACGACGATATGATACGTTGAATTGATGTCGTGACTTGAGCATGTTGCATTTTCCCCTTTTTATGCTAGAATCGCGTGGATATTGAATGACAAATACGACGTCGATTGATCACGATCAGCCAACCGTTAAAAATAAAAAAAAAACCTTTGGTTTAAAATGAATATATTAAAATTTGATTAGATAATAATGAAAAATTAAAAATTTAATAATATAATAAAAATCTCTTGGAATGCTGTTAAAAATAAAACTCGATGTTCCCGAACGCCCCCGGCCCTGCTTTCTTACGGTCGGTGGGAAAGCAAACAGTTAAAAAAACGAACGGAAAAAGGAGTGGAACACGAGGACTTCCCAGGAGGTCACCCATCCTAGTACTACTTTCGCCCAGGCACGCTTAACTGCGGAGTTCTGAAGGGATCCGGTGCATTAGTGCTGGTATGATCGCAACCGACATCTCACGCGCCAACAATGCACAAGACCCCTCCCTGCCCCCGCCTCCTCCATCCCCCCGCCGAGCCTAGCTCGATGTTCCCGGCACCCCCGGCCCAACTTCTGAACGGCCGGCGGGAAAACGAAAAATTAAAAGCGAGCGGGAAAAAAAGGGTGCAACACGAGGACTTCCCAGGAGGTCACCCATCCTAGTACTACTCTCGCCCAAGCACGCTTAACTGCAGAGTTCTGATGGGATCCGGTGCATTAGTGCTGGTATGATCGCACCCGACATCTTTCGGGCCAACAATGCACAAGCCCCCTCCCCGCCCTTGCCTCCTCCGTGCCCCTCGCCTAGCCTAACTCGATGTTCCCAACAGCAACAGCACTGGCCCAACTTCTGCGCGGACGCACGTCCGTTGACTCGTGAGAAAACAAATGATTAAAAACGAACGAAAAGAGAGATGCAACACGAAGACTTCCTAGGAGGTCCCCCACAGTAGGATTGCTCTCGTGCGGAGTTCTGATTGAATCCGATGTATTAGTGCCGGTGTAATCGCGCCTAACATCTCCGAGCCTTAACGATTTTTAGGCCCCATGCTCCAATCTAATATGTCTTAAACATTAGGTAACGGTGCCCTATCCTTCTCGGTATGTTCTTTAGCAAAAGATGAATTTTCAGCGTGACACTCAGCCGTGAGAAATGGTGTTATAGGGACTTGAACAGGCGATGCAAATATTCAGTTAAATGAAGCCTATTTTATCGCCCGAAATGAAATACGTGTCCTTTTGTTTTAATTAATTAATTTTAATTAAAATGTTCCTTATTATTTTACATCGCTCGATGCTAACGTGAAGGGTACAAATATAACAACGAACGACGATATGATACGTTGAATTGATGTCGTGACTTGAGCATGTTGCATTTTCCCCTTTTTATGCTAGAATCGCGTGGATATTGAATGACAAATACGACGTCGATTGATCACGATCAGCCAACTGTTAAAAATAAAAAAAAAAAACCTTTGGTTTAAAATGAATATATTAAAATTTGATTAGATAATAATGAAAAATTAAAAATTTAATAATATAATAAAAATCTCTTGGAATGCTGTTAAAAATAAAACTCGATGTTCCCGAACGCCCCCGGCCCTGCATTCTTACGGTCGGTGGGAAAGCAAACAGTTAAAAAAACGAACGGAAAAAGGAGTGCAACACGAGGACTTCCCAGGAGGTCACCCATCCTAGTACTACTCTCGCCCAAGCGCGCTTAACTGCGGAGTTCTGATGGGATCCGGTGCATTAGTGCTGGTATGATCGCACCCGACATCTCACGCGCCAACAATGCACAAGACCCCTCCCTGCCCCCGCCTCCTCCATCCCCCCGCCGAGCCTAGCTCGATGTTCCCGGCACCCCCGGCCCAACTTCCGAACGGCCGGCGGGAAAACGAAAAATTAAAAGCGAGCGGGAAAAAAAGGGTGCAACACGAGGACTTCCCAGGAGGTCACCCATCCTAGTACTACTCTCGCCCAAGCACGCTTAACTGCGGTGTTCTGATGGGATCCGGTGCATTAGTGCTGGTATGATCGCACCCGACATCTTTCGCGCCAACAATGCACAAGCCCCCTCCCCGCCCTTGCCTCCTCCGTGCCCCTCGCCTAGCCTAACTCGATGTTCCCAACAGCAACAGCACTGGCCCAACTTCTGCGCGGACGCACGTCCGTTGACTCGTGAGAAAACAAATGATTAAAAACGAACGAAAAGAGAGATGCAACACGAAGACTTCCTAGGAGGTCCCCCACAGTAAGATTGCTCTCGTGCGGAGTTCTGATTGAATCCGATGTATTAGTGCCGGTGTAATCGCGCCTAACATCTCCGAGCCTTAACGATTTTTAGGCCCCATGCTCCAATCTAATATGTCTTAAACATTAGGTAACGGTGCCCTATCCTTCTCGGTATGTTCTTTAGCAAAAGATGAATTTTCAGCGTGACACTCAGCCGTGAGAAATGGTGTTATAGGGACTTGAACAGGCGATGCAAATATTCAGTTAAATGAAGCCTATTTTATCGCCCGAAATGAAATACGTGTACTTTTGTTTTAATTAATTAATTTTAATTAAAATGTTCCTTATTATTTTACATCGCTCGATGCTAACGTGAAGGGTACAAATATAACAACGAACGACGATATGATACGTTGAATTGATGTCGTGACTTGAGCATGTTGCATTTTCCCCTTTTTATGCTAGAATCGCGTGGATATTGAATGACAAATACGACGTCGATTGATCACGATCAGCCAACTGTTAAAAATAAAAAAAAAAAACCTTTGGTTTAAAATGAATATATTAAAATTTGATTAGATAATAATGAAAAATTAAAAATTTAATAATATAATAAAAATCTCTTGGAATGCTGTTAAAAATAAAACTCGATGTTCCCGAACGCCCCCGGCCCTGCTTTCTTACGGTCGGTGGGAAAGCAAACAGTTAAAAAAACGAACGGAAAAAGGAGTGCAACACGAGGACTTCCCAGGAGGTCACCCATCCTAGTACTGCTCTCGCCCAAGCGCGCTTAACTGCGGAGTTCTGATGGGATCCGGTGCATTAGTGCTGGTATGATCGCACCCGACATCTCACGCGCCAACAATGCACAAGACCCCTCCTTGCCCCCGCCTCCTCCATCTCCCCGCCGAGCCTAGCTCGATGTTCCCGGCACCCCCGGCCCAACTTCCGAACGGCCGGCGGGAAAACGAAAAATTAAAAGCGAGCGGGAAAAAAAGGGTGCAACACGAGGACTTCCCAGGAGGTCACCCATCCTAGTACTACTCTCGCCCAAGCACGCTTGACTGCGGAGTTCTGATGGGATCCGGCGCATTAGTGCTGGTATGATCGCACCCGACATCTTTCGCGCCAACAATGCACAAGCCCCCTCCCCGCCCTTGCCTCCTCCGTGCCCCTCGCCTAGCCTAACTCGATGTTCCCAACAGCAACAGCACTGGCCCAACTTCTGCGCGGACGCACGTCCGTTGACTCGTGAGAAAACAAATGATTAAAAACGAACGAAAAGAGAGATGCAACACGAAGACTTCCTAGGAGGTCCCCCACAGTAGGATTGCTCTCGTGCGGAGTTCTGATTGAATCCGATGTATTAGTGCCGGTGTAATCGCGCCTAACATCTCCGAGCCTTAACGATTTTTAGGCCCCATGCTCCAATCTAATATGTCTTAAACATTAGGTAACGCTGCCCTATCCTTCTCGGTATGTTCTTTAGCAAAAGATGAATTTTCAGCGTGACACTCAGCCGTGAGAAATGGTGTTATAGGGACTTGAACAGGCGATGCAAATATTCAGTTAAATGAAGCCTATTTTATCGCCCGGAATGAAATACGTGTACTTTTGTTTTAATTAATTAATTTTAATTAAAATGTTCCTTATTATTTTACATCGCTCGATGCTAACGTGAAGGGTACAAATATAACAACGAACGACGATATGATACGTTGAATTGATGTCGTGACTTGAGCATGTTGCATTTTCCCCTTTTTATGCTAGAATCGCGTGGATATTGAATGACAAATACGACGTCGATTGATCACGATCAGCCAACTGTTAAAAATAAAAAAAAAAACCTTTGGTTTAAAATGAATATATTAAAATTTGATTAGATAATAATGAAAAATTAAAAATTTAATAATATAATAAAAATCTCTTGGAATGCTGTTAAAAATAAAACTCGATGTTCCCGAACGCCCCCGGCCCTGCTTTCTTACGGTCGGTGGGAAAGCAAACAGTTAAAAAAACGAACGGAAAAAGGAGTGCAACACGAGGACTTCCCAGGAGGTCACCCATTCTAGTACTGCTCTCGCCCAAGCACGCTTAACTGCGAAATTCTGATGGGATCCGGTGCATTAGTGCTGGTATGATCGCACCCGACATCTCACGCGCCAACAATGCACAAGACCCCTCCCTGCCCCCGCCTCCTCCATCCCCCCGCCGAGCCTAGCTCGATGTTCCCGGCACCCCCGGCCCAACTTCCGAACGGCCGGCGGGAAAACGAAAAATTAAAAGCGAGAGGGAAAAAAAGGGTGCAACACGAGGACTTCCCAGGAGGTCACCCATCCTAGTACTGCTCTCGCCCAAGCACGCTTAACTGCGGAGTTCTGATGGGATCCGGTGCATTAGTGCTGGTATGATCGCACACGACATCTCACGCGCCAACAATGCACAAGACCCCTCCCTGCCCCCGCCTCCTCCATCCCCCCGCCGAGCCTAGCTCGATGTTCCCGGCACCCCCGGCCCAACTTCCGAACGGCCGGCGGGAAAACGAAAAATTAAAAGCGAGAGGGAAAAAAAGGGTGCAACACGAGGACTTCCCAGGAGGTCACCCATCCTAGTACTACTCTCGCCCAAGCACGCTTGACTGCGGAGTTCTGATGGGATCCGGCGCATTAGTGCTGGTATGATCGCACCCGACATCTTTCGCGCCAACAATGCACAAGCCCCCTCCCCGCCCTTGCCTCCTCCGTGCCCCTCGCCTAGCCTAACTCGATGTTCCCAACAGCAACAGCACTGGCCCAACCTCTGCGCGGACGCACGTCCGTTGACTCGTGAGAAAACAAATGATTAAAAACGAACGAAAAGAGAGATGCAACACGAAGACTTCCTAGGAGGTCCCCCACAGTAGGATTGCTCTCGTGCGGAGTTCTGATTGAATCCGATGTATTAGTGCCGGTGTAATCGCGCCTAACATCTCCGAGCCTTAACGATTTTTAGGCCCCATGCTCCAATCTAATATGTCTTAAACATTAGGTAACGCTGCCCTATCCTTCTCGGTATGTTCTTTAGCAAAAGATGAATTTTCAGCGTGACACTCAGCCGTGAGAAATGGTGTTATAGGGACTTGAACAGGCGATGCAAATATTCAGTTAAATGAAGCCTATTTTATCGCCCGGAATGAAATACGTGTACTTTTGTTTTAATTAATTAATTTTAATTAAAATGTTCCTTATTATTTTACATCGCTCGATGCTAACGTGAAGGGTACAAATATAACAACGAACGACGATATGATACGTTGAATTGATGTCGTGACTTGAGCATGTTGCATTTTCCCCTTTTTATGCTAGAATCGCGTGGATATTGAATGACAAATACGACGTCGATTGATCACGATCAGCCAACTGTTAAAAAAAAAAAAAAAACCTTTGGTTTAAAATGAATATATTAAAATTTGATTAGATAATAATGAAAAATTAAAAATTTAATAATATAATAAAAATCTCTTGGAATGCTGTTAAAAATAAAACTCGATGTTCCCGAACGCCCCCGGCCCTTCTTTCTTACGGTCGGTGGGAAAGCAAACAGTTAAAAAAACGAACGGAAAAAGGAGTGCAACACGAGGACTTCCCAGGAGGTCACCCATCCTAGTACTGCTCTCGCCCAAGCACGCTTAACTGCGGAGTTCTGATGGGATCCGGTGCATTAGTGCTGGTATGATCGCACCCGACATCTCACGCGCGAACAATGCACAAGACCCCTCCCTGCCCCCGCCTCCTCCATCCCCCCGCCGAGCCTAGCTCGATGTTCCCGGCACCCTCGGCCCAACTTCCGAACGGCCGGCGGGAAAACGAAAAATTAAAAGCGAGCGGGAAAAAAAGGGTGCAACACGAGGACTTCCCAGGAGGTCACCCATCCTAGTACTACTCTCGCCCAAGCACGCTTGACTGCGGAGTTCTGATGGGATCCGGCGCATTAGTGCTGGTATGATCGCACCCGACATCTTTCGCGCCAACAATGCACAAGCCCCCTCCCCGCCCTTGCCTCCTCCGTGCCCCTCGCCTAGCCTAACTCGATGTTCCCAACAGCAACAGCACTGGCCCAACTTCTGCGCGGACGCACGTCCGTTGACTCGTGAGAAAACAAATGATTAAAAACGAACGAAAAGAGAGATGCAACACGAAGACTTCCTAGGAGGTCCCCCACAGTAGGATTGCTCTCGTGCGGAGTTCTGATTGAATCCGATGTATTAGTGCCGGTGTAATCGCGCCTAACATCTCCGAGCCTTAACGATTTTTAGGCCCCATGCTCCAATCTAATATGTCTTATACATTAGGTAACGATGCCCTATCCTTCTCGGTATGTTCTTTAGCAAAAGATGAATTTTCAGCGTGACACTCAGCCGTGAGAAATGGTGTTATAGGGACTTGAACAGGCGATGCAAATATTCAGTTAAATGAAGCCTATTTTATCGCCCGGAATGAAATACGTGTACTTTTGTTTTAATTAATTAATTTTAATTAAAATGTTCCTTATTATTTTACATCGCTCGATGCTAACGTGAAGGGTACAAATATAACAACGAACGACGATATGATACGTTGAATTGATGTCGTGACTTGAGCATGTTGCATTTTCCCCTTTTTATGCTAGAATCGCGTGGATATTGAATGACAAATACGACGTCGATTGATCACGATCAGCCAACTGTTAAAAATAAAAAAAAAAAACCTTTGGTTTAAAATGAATATATTAAAATTTGATTAGATAATAATGAAAAATTAAAAATTTAATAATATAATAAAAATCTCTTGGAATGCTGTTAAAAATAAAACTCGATGTTCCCGAACGCCCCCGGCCCTGCTTTCTTACGGTCGGTGGGAAAGCAAACAGTTAAAAAAACGAACGGAAAAAGGAGTGCAACACGAGGACTTCCCAGGAGGTCACCCATCCTAGTACTACTCTCGCCCAAGCGCGCTTAACTGCGGAGTTCTGATGGGATCCGGTGCATTAGTGCTGGTATGATCGCACCCGACATCTCACGCGCCAACAATGCACAAGACCCCTCCTTGCCCCCGCCTCCTCCATCCCCCCGCCGAGCCTAGCTCGATGTTCCCGGCACCCCCGGCCCAACTTCCGAACGGTCGGCGGGAAAACGAAAAATTAAAAGCGAGCGGGAAAAAAAATGTGCAACACGAGGACTTCCCAGGAGGTCACCCATCCTAGTACTACTCTAGCCCAAGCACGCTTAACTGCGGAGTTCTGATGGGATCCGGCGCATTAGTGCTGGTATGATCGCACCCGACATCTTTCGCGCCAACAATGCACAAGCCCCCTCCCCGCCCTTGCCTCCTCCGTGCCCCTCGCCTAGCCTAACTCGATGTTCCCAACAGCAACAGCACTGGCCCAACTTCTGCGCGGACGCACGTCCGTTGACTCGTGAGAAAACAAATGATTAAAAACGAACGAAAAGAGAGATGCAACACGAAGACTTCCTAGGAGGTCCCCCACAGTAGGATTGCTCTCGTGCGGAGTTCTGATTGAATCCGATGTATTAGTGCCGGTGTAATCGCGCCTAACATCTCCGAGCCTTAACGATTTTTAGGCCCCATGCTCCAATCTAATATGTCTTAAACATTAGGTAACGGTGCCCTATCCTTCTCGGTATGTTCTTTAGCAAAAGATGAATTTTCAGCGTGACACTCAGCCGTGAGAAATGGTGTTATAGGGACTTGAACAGGCGATGCAAATATTCAGTTAAATGAAGCCTATTTTATCGCCCGAAATGAAATACGTGTACTTTTGTTTTAATTAATTAATTTTAATTAAAATGTTCCTTATTATTTTACATCGCTCGATGCTAACGTGAAGGGTACAAATATAACAACGAACGACGATATGATACGTTGAATTGATGTCGTGACTTGAGCATGTTGCATTTTCCCCTTTTTATGCTAGAATCGCGTGGATATTGAATGACAAATACGACGTCGATTGATCACGATCAGCCAACTGTTAAAAATAAAAAAAAAAAACCTTTGGTTTAAAATGAATATATTAAAATTTGATTAGATAATAATGAAAAATTAAAAATTTAATAATATAATAAAAATCTATTGGAATGCTGTTAAAAATAAAACTCGATGTTCCCGAACGCCCCCGGCCCTGCTTTCTTACGGTCGGTGGGAAAGCAACAGTTAAAAAAACGAACGGAAAAAGGAGTGCAACACGAGGACTTCCCAGGAGGTCACCCATCCTAGTACTACTCTCGCCCAAGCGCGCTTAACTGCGGTGTTCTGATGGGATCCGGTGCATTAGTGCTGGTATGATCGCACCCGACATCTTTCGCGCCAACAATGCACAAGCCCCCTCCCCGCCCTTGCCTCCTCCGTGCCCCTCGCCTAGCCTAACTCGATGTTCCCAACAGCAACAGCACTGGCCCAACTTCTGCGCGGACGCACGTCCGTTGACTCGTGAGAAAACAAATGATTAAAAACGAACGAAAAGAGAGATGCAACACGAAGACTTCCTAGGAGGTCCCCCACAGTAGGATTGCTCTCGTGCGGAGTTCTGATTGAATCCGATGTATTAGTGCCGGTGTAATCGCGCCTAACATCTCCGAGCCTTAACGATTTTTAGGCCCCATGCTCCAATCTAATATGTCTTAAACATTAGGTAACGGTGCCCTATCCTTCTCGGTATGTTCTTTAGCAAAAGATGAATTTTCAGCGTGACACTCAGCCGTGAGAAATGGTGTTATAGGGACTTGAACAGGCGATGCAAATATTCAGTTAAATGAAGCCTATTTTATCGCCCGAAATGAAATACGTGTACTTTTGTTTTAATTAATTAATTTTAATTAAAATGTTCCTTATTATTTTACATCGCTCGATGCTAACGTGAAGGGTACAAATATAACAACGAACGACGATATGATACGTTGAATTGATGTCGTGACTTGAGCATGTTGCATTTTCCCCTTTTTATGCTAGAATCGCGTGGATATTGAATGACAAATACGACGTCGATTGATCACGATCAGCCAACTGTTAAAAATAAAAAAAAAAAACCTTTGATTTAAAATGAATATATTAAAATTTGATTAGATAATAATGAAAAATTAAAAATTTAATAATATAATAAAAATCTCTTGGAATGCTGTTAAAAATAAAACTCGATGTTCCCGAACGCCCCCGGCCCTGCTTTCTTACGGTCGGTGGGAAAGCAAACAGTTAAAAAAACGAACGGAAAAAGGAGTGCAACACGAGGACTTCCCAGGAGGTCACCCATCCTAGTACTACTCTCGCCCAAGCGCGCTTAACTGCGGAGTTCTGATGGGATCCGGTGCATTAGTGCTGGTATGATCGCACCCGACATCTCACGCGCCAACAATGCACAAGACCCCTCCTTGCCCCCGCCTCCTCCATCCCCCCGCCGAGCCTAGCTCGATGTTCCCGGCACCCCCGGCCCAACTTCCGAACGGCCGGCGGGAAAACGAAAAATTAAAAGCGAGCGGGAAAAAAAAGGTGCAACACGAGGACTTCCCAGGAGGTCACCCATCCTAGTACTATTCTCGCCCAAGCACGCTTAACTGCGGAGTTCTGATGGGATCCGGTGCATTAGTGCTGGTATGATCGCACCCGACATCTTTCGCGCCAACAATGCACAAGCCCCCTCCCCGCCCTTGCCTCCTCCGTGCCCCTCGCCTAGCCTAACTCGATGTTCCCAACAGCAACAGCACTGGCCCAACTTCTGCGCGGACGCACGTCCGTTGACTCGTGAGAAAACAAATGATTAAAAACGAACGAAAGGAGAGATGCAACACGAAGACTTCCTAGGAGGTCCCCCACAGTAAGATTCCTCTCGTGCGGAGTTCTGATTGAATCCGATGTATTAGTGCCGGTGTAATCGCGCCTAACATCTCCGAGCCTTAACGATTTTTAGGCCCCACGCTCCAATCTAATATGTCTTAAACATTAGGTAACGGTGCCCTATCCTTCTCGGTATGTTCTTTAGCAAAAGATGAATTTTCAACGTGACACTCAGCCGTGAGAAATGGTGTTATAGGGACTTGAACAGGCGATGCAAATATTCAGTTAAATGAAGCCTATTTTATCGCCCGAAATGAAATACGTGTACTTTTGTTTTAATTAATTAATTTTAATTAAAATGTTCCTTATTATTTTACATCGCTCGATGCTAACGTGAAGGGTACAAATATAACAACGAACGACGATATGATACGTTGAATTGATGTCGTGACTTGAGCATGTTGCATTTTCCCCTTTTTATGCTAGAATCGCGTGGATATTGAATGACAAATACGACGTCGATTGATCACGATCAGCCAACTGTTAAAAATAAAAAAAAAAACCTTTGGTTTAAAATGAATATATTAAAATTTGATTAGATAATAATGAAAAATTAAAAATTTAATAATATAATAAAAATCTCTTGGAATGCTGTTAAAAATAAAACTCGATGTTCCCGAACGCCCCCGGCCCTGCTTTCTTACGGTCGGTGGGAAAGCAAACAGTTAAAAAAACGAACGGAAAAAGGAGTGCAACACGAGGACTTCCCAGGAGGTCACCCATCCTAGTACTACTCTCGCCCAAGCGCGCTTAACTGCGGAGTTCTGATGGGATCCGGTGCATTAGTGCTGGTACGATCGCACCCGACATCTCACGCGCCAACAATGCACAAGACCCCTCCCTGCCCCCGCCTCCTCCATCCCCCCGCCGAGCCTAGCTCGATGTTCCCGGCACCCCCGGCCCAACTTCCGAACGGCCGGCGGGAAAACGAAAAATTAAAAGCGAGCGGGAAAAAAAAGGGTGCAACACGAGGACTTCCCAGGAGGTCACCCATCCTAGTACTACTCTCGCCCAAGCACGCTTAACTGCGGAGTTCTGATGGGATCCGGTGCATTAGTGCTGGTATGATCGCACCCGACATCTTTCGCGCCAACAATGCACAAGCCCCCTCCCCGCCCTTGCCTCCTCCGTGCCCCTCGCCTAGCCTAACTCGATGTTCCCAACAGCAACAGCACTGGCCCAACTTCTGCGCGGACGCACGTCCGTTGACTCGTGAGAAAACAAATGATTAAAAACGAACGAAAAGAGAGATGCAACACGAAGACTTCCTAGGAGGTCCCCCACAGTAGGATTGCTCTCGTGCGGAGTTCTGATTGAATCCGATGTATTAGTGCCGGTGTAATCGCGCCTAACATCTCCGAGCCTTAACGATTTTTAGGCCCCATGCTCCAATCTAATATGTCTTAAACATTAGGTAACGGTGCCCTATCCTTCTCGGTATGTTCTTTAGCAAAAGATGAATTTTCAGCGTGACACTCAGCCGTGAGAAATGGTGTTATAGGGACTTGAACAGGCGATGCAAATATTCAGTTAAATGAAGCCTATTTTATCGCCCGAAATGAAATACGTGTACTTTTGTTTTAATTAATTAATTTTAATTAAAATGTTCCTTATTATTTTACATCGCTCGATGCTAACGTGAAGGGTACAAATATAACAACGAACGACGATATGATACGTTGAATTGATGTCGTGACTTGAGCATGTTGCATTTTCCCCTTTTTATGCTAGAATCGCGTGGATATTGAATGACAAATACGACGTCGATTGATCACGATCAGCCAACTGTTAAAAATAAAAAGAAAAACCTTTGGTTTAAAATGAATATATTAAAATTTGATTAGATAATAATGAAAAATTAAAAATTTAATAATATAATAAAAATCTCTTGGAATGCTGTTAAAAATAAAACTCGATGTTCCCGAACGCCCCCGGCCCTGCTTTCTTACGGTCGGTGGGAAAGCAAACAGTTAAAAAAACGAACGGAAAAAGGAGTGCAACACGAGGACTTCCCAAGAGGTCACCCATCCTAGTACTACTCTCGCCCAAGCGCGCTTAACTGCGGAGTTCTGATGGGATCCGGTGCATTAGTGCTGGTATGATCGCACCCGACATCTCACGCGCCAACAATGCACAAGACCCCCCCTGCCCCCGCCTCCTCCATCCCCCCGCCGAGCCTAGCTCGATGTTCCCGGCACCCCCGGCCCAACTTCCGAACGGCCGGCGGGAAAACGAAAAATTAAAAGCGAGCGGGAAAAAAAGGGTGCAACACGAGGACTTCCCAGGAGGTCACCCATCCTAGTACTACTCTCGCCCAAGCACGCTTAACTGCGGAGTTCTGATGGGATCCGGTGCATTAGTGCTGGTATGATCGCACCCGACATCTTTCGCGCCAACAATGCACAAGCCCCCTCCCCGCCCTTGCCTCCTCCGTGCCCCTCGCCTAGCCTAACTCGATGTTCCCAACAGCAACAGCACTGGCCCAACTTCTGCGCGGACGCACGTCCGTTGACTCGTGAGAAAACAAATGATTAAAAACGAACGAAAAGAGAGATGCAACACGAAGACTTCCTAGGAGGTCCCCCACAGTAGGATTGCTCTCGTGCGGAGTTCTGATTGAATCCGATGTATTAGTGCCGGCGTAATCGCGCCTAACATCTCCGAGCCTTAACGATTTTTAGGCCCCATGCTCCAATCTAATATTTCTTAAACATTAGGTAACGGTGCCCTATCCTTCTCGGTATGTTCTTTAGCAAAAGATGAATTTTCAGCGTGACACTCAGCCGTGAGAAATGGTGTTATAGGGACTTGAACAGGCGATGCAAATATTCAGTTAAATGAAGCCTATTTTATCTCCCGAAATGAAATACGTGTACTTTTGTTTTAATTAATTAATTTTAATTAAAATGTTCCTTATTATTTTACATCGCTCGATGCTAACGTGAAGGGTACAAATATAACAACGAACGACGATATGATACGTTGAATTGATGTCGTGACTTGAGCATGTTGCATTTTCCCCTTTTTATGCTAGAATCGCGTGGATATTGAATGACAAATACGACGTCGATTGATCACGATCAGCCAACTGTTAAAAATAAAAAGAAAAAAACCTTTGGTTTAAAATGAATATATTAAAATTTGATTAGATAATAATGAAAAATTAAAAATTTAATAATATAATAAAAATCTCTTGGAATGCTGTTAAAAATAAAACTCGATGTTCCCGAACGGCCCCGGCCCTGCTTTCTTACGGTCGGTGGGAAAGCAAACAGTTAAAAAAACGAACGGAAAAAAGAGTGCAACACGAGGACTTCCCAGGAGGTCACCCATCCTAGTACTACTCTCGCCCAAGCGCGCTTAACTGCGGAGTTCTGATGGGATCCGGTGCATTAGTGCTGGTATGATCGCACCCGACATCTCACGCGCCAACAATGCACAAGACCCCCCCTGCCCCCGCCTCCTCCATCCCCCCGCCGAGCCTAGCTCGATGTTCCCTGCACCCCCGGCCCAACTTCCGAACGGCCGGCGGGAAAACGAAAAATTAAAAGCGAGCGGGAAAAAAAGGGTGCAACACGAGGACTTCCCAAGAGGTCACCCATCCTAGTACTACTCTCGCCCAAGCACGCTTAACTGCGAAGTTCTGATGGGATCCGGTGCATTAGTGCTGGTATGATCGCACCCGACATCTTTCGCGCCAACAATGCACAAGCCCCCTCCCCGCCCTTGCCTCCTCCGTGCCCCTCGCCTAGCCTAACTCGATGTTCCCAACAGCAACAGCACTGGCCCAACTTCTGCGCGGACGCACGTCCGTTGACTCGTGAGAAAACAAATGATTAAAAACGAACGAAAAGAGAGATGCAACACGAAGACTTCCTAGGAGGTCCCCCACAGTAGGATTGCTCTCGTGCGGAGTTCTGATTGAATCCGATGTATTAGTGCCGGCGTAATCGCGCCTAACATCTCCGAGCCTTAACGATTTTTAGGCCCCATGCTCCAATCTAATATTTCTTAAACATTAGGTAACGGTGCCCTATCCTTCTCGGTATGTTCTTTAGCAAAAGATGAATTTTCAGCGTGACACTCAGCCGTGAGAAATGGTGTTATAGGGACTTGAACAGGCGATGCAAATATTCAGTTAAATGAAGCCTATTTTATCTCCCGAAATGAAATACGTGTACTTTTGTTTTAATTAATTAATTTTAATTAAAATGTTCCTTATTATTTTACATCGCTCGATGCTAACGTGAAGGGTACAAATATAACAACGAACGACGATATGATACGTTGAATTGATGTCGTGACTTGAGCATGTTGCATTTTCCCCTTTTTATGCTAGAATCGCGTGGATATTGAATGACAAATACGACGTCGATTGATCACGATCAGCCAACTGTTAAAAATAAAAAAAAAAAAACCTTTGGTTTAAAATGAATATATTAAAATTTGATTAGATAATAATGAAAAATTAAAAATTTAATAATATAATAAAAATCTCTTGGAATGCTGTTAAAAATAAAACTCGATGTTCCCGAACGCCCCCGGCCCTGCTTTCTTACGGTCGGTGGGAAAGCAAACAGTTAAAAAAACGAACGGAAAAAGGAGTGCAACACGAGGACTTCCCAGGAGGTCACCCATCCTAGTACTACTCTCGCCCAAGCGCGCTTAACTGCGGAGTTCTGATGGGATCCGGTGCATTAGTGCTGGTATGATCGCACCCGACATCTCACGCGCCAACAATGCACAAGACCCCCCCCTGCCCCCGCCTCCTCCATCCCCCCGCCGAGCCTAGCTCGATGTTCCCGGCACCCCCGGCCCAACTTCCGAACGGCCGGCGGGAAAACGAAAAATTAAAAGCGAGCGGGAAAAAAAGGGTGCAACACGAGGACTTCCCAGGAGGTCACCCATCCTAGTACTACTCTCGCCCAAGCACGCTTAACTGCGGAGTTCTGATGGGATCCGGTGCATTAGTGCTGGTATGATCGCACCCGACATCTTTCGCGCCAACAATGCACAAGCCCCCTCCCCGCCCTTGCCTCCTCCGTGCCCCTCGCCTAGCCTAACTCGATGTTCCCAACAGCAACAGCACTGGCCCAACTTCTGCGCGGACGCACGTCCGTTGACTCGTGAGAAAACAAATGATTAAAAACGAACGAAAAGAGAGATGCAACACGAAGACTTCCTAGGAGGTCCCCCACAGTAGGATTGCTCTCGTGCGGAGTTCTGATTGAATCCGATGTATTAGTGCCGGCGTAATCGCGCCTAACATCTCCGAGCCTTAACGATTTTTAGGCCCCATGCTCCAATCTAATATTTCTTAAACATTAGGTAACGGTGCCCTATCCTTCTCGGTATGTTCTTTAGCAAAAGATGAATTTTCAGCGTGACACTCAGCCGTGAGAAATGGTGTTATAGGGACTTGAACAGGCGATGCAAATATTCAGTTAAATGAAGCCTATTTTATCTCCCGAAATGAAATACGTGTACTTTTGTTTTAATTAATTAATTTTAATTAAAATGTTCCTTATTATTTTACATCGCTCGATGCTAACGTGAAGGGTACAAATATAACAACGAACGACGATATGATACGTTGAATTGATGTCGTGACTTGAGCATGTTGCATTTTCCCCTTTTTATGCTAGAATCGCGTGGATATTGAATGACAAATACGACGTCGATTGATCACGATCAGCCAACTGTTAAAAATAAAAAAAAAAAACCTTTGGTTTAAAATGAATATATTAAAATTTGATTAGATAATAATGAAAAATTAAAAATTTAATAATATAATAAAAATCTCTTGGAATGCTGTTAAAAATAAAACTCGATGTTCCCGAACGCCCCCGGCCCTGCTTTCTTACGGTCGGTGGGAAAGCAAACAGTTAAAAAAACGAACGGAAAAAGGAGTGCAACACGAGGACTTCCCAGGAGGTCACCCATCCTAGTACTACTCTCGCCCAAGCGCGCTTAACTGCGGAGTTCTGATGGGATCCGGTGCATTAGTGCTGGTATGATCGCACCCGACATCTCACGCGCCAACAATGCACAAGACCCCCCCCTGCCCCCGCCTCCTCCATCCCCCCGCCGAGCCTAGCTCGATGTTCCCGGCACCCCCGGCCCAACTTCCGAACGGCCGGCGGGAAAACGAAAAATTAAAAGCGAGCGGGAAAAAAAGGGTGCAACACGAGGACTTCCCAGGAGGTCACCCATCCTAGTACTACTCTCGCCCAAGCACGCTTAACTGCGGAGTTCTGATGGGATCCGGTGCATTAGTGCTGGTATGATCGCACCCGACATCTTTCGCGCCAACAATGCACAAGCCCCCTCCCCGCCCTTGCCTCCTCCGTGCCCCTCGCCTAGCCTAACTCGATGTTCCCAACAGCAACAGCACTGGCCCAACTTCTGCGCGGACGCACGTCCGTTGACTCGTGAGAAAACAAATGATTAAAAACGAACGAAAAGAGAGATGCAACACGAAGACTTCCTAGGAGGTCCCCCACAGTAGGATTGCTCTCGTGCGGAGTTCTGATTGAATCCGATGTATTAGTGCCGGCGTAATCGCGCCTAACATCTCCGAGCCTTAACGATTTTTAGGCCCCATGCTCCAATCTAATATGTCTTAAACATTAGGTAACGGTGCCCTATCCTTCTCGGTATGTTCTTTAGCAAAAGATGAATTTTCAGCGTGACACTCAGCCGTGAGAAATGGTGTTATAGGGACTTGAACAGGCGATGCAAATATTCAGTTAAATGAAGCCTATTTTATCGCCCGAAATGAAATACGTGTACTTTTGTTTTAATTAATTAATTTTAATTAAAATGTTCCTTATTATTTTACATCGCTCGATGCTAACGTGAAGGGTACAAATATAACAACGAACGACGATATGATACGTTGAATTGATGTCGTGACTTGAGCATGTTGCATTTTCCCCTTTTTATGCTAGAATCGCGTGGATATTGAATGACAAATACGACGTCGATTGATCACGATCAGCCAACTGTTAAAAATAAAAAAAAAAAACCTTTGGTTTAAAATGAATATATTAAAATTTGATTAGATAATAATGAAAAATTAAAAATTTAATAATATAATAAAAATCTCTTGGAATGCTGTTAAAAATAAAACTCGATGTTCCCGAACGCCCCCGGCCCTGCTTTCTTACGGTCGGTGGGAAAGCAAACAGTTAAAAAAACGAACGGAAAAAGGAGTGCAACACGAGGACTTCCCAGGAGGTCACCCATCCTAGTACTACTCTCGCCCAAGCGCGCTTAACTGCGGAGTTCTGATGGGATCCGGTGCATTAGTGCTGGTATGATCGCACCCGACATCTCACGCGCCAACAATGCACAAGACCCCCCCCTGCCCCCGCCTCCTCCATCCCCCCGCCGAGCCTAGCTCGATGTTCCCGGCACCCCCGGCCCAACTTCCGAACGGCCGGCGGGAAAACGAAAAATTAAAAGCGAGCGGGAAAAAAAGGGTGCAACACGAGGACTTCCCAGGAGGTCACCCATCCTAGTACTACTCTCGCCCAAGCACGCTTAACTGCGGAGTTCTGATGGGATCCGGTGCATTAGTGCTGGTATGATCGCACCCGACATCTTTCGCGCCAACAATGCACAAGCCCCCTCCCCGCCCTTGCCTCCTCCGTGCCCCTCGCCTAGCCTAACTCGATGTTCCCAACAGCAACAGCACTGGCCCAACTTCTGCGCGGACGCACGTCCGTTGACTCGTGAGAAAACAAATGATTAAAAACGAACGAAAAGAGAGATGCAACACGAAGACTTCCTAGGAGGTCCCCCACAGTAGGATTGCTCTCGTGCGGAGTTCTGATTGAATCCGATGTATTAGTGCCGGCGTAATCGCGCCTAACATCTCCGAGCCTTAACGATTTTTAGGCCCCATGCTCCAATCTAATATGTCTTAAACATTAGGTAACGGTGCCCTATCCTTCTCGGTATGTTCTTTAGCAAAAGATGAATTTTCAGCGTGACACTCAGCCGTGAGAAATGGTGTTATAGGGACTTGAACAGGCGATGCAAATATTCAGTTAAATGAAGCCTATTTTATCGCCCGAAATGAAATACGTGTACTTTTGTTTTAATTAATTAATTTTAATTAAAATGTTCCTTATTATTTTACATCGCTCGATGCTAACGTGAAGGGTACAAATATAACAACGAACGACGATATGATACGTTGAATTGATGTCGTGACTTGAGCATGTTGCATTTTCCCCTTTTTATGCTAGAATCGCGTGGATATTGAATGACAAATACGACGTCGATTGATCACGATCAGCCAACTGTTAAAAATAAAAAAAAAAAACCTTTGGTTTAAAATGAATATATTAAAATTTGATTAGATAATAATGAAAAATTAAAAATTTAATAATATAATAAAAATCTCTTGGAATGCTGTTAAAAATAAAACTCGATGTTCCCGAACGCCCCCGGCCCTGCTTTCTTACGGTCGGTGGGAAAGCAAACAGTTAAAAAAACGAACGGAAAAAGGAGTGCAACACGAGGACTTCCCAGGAGGTCACCCATCCTAGTACTACTCTCGCCCAAGCGCGCTTAACTGCGGAGTTCTGATGGGATCCGGTGCATTAGTGCTGGTATGATCGCACCCGACATCTCACGCGCCAACAATGCACAAGACCCCCCCCTGCCCCCGCCTCCTCCATCCCCCCGCCGAGCCTAGCTCGATGTTCCCGGCACCCCCGGCCCAACTTCCGAACGGCCGGCGGGAAAACGAAAAATTAAAAGCGAGCGGGAAAAAAAGGGTGCAACACGAGGACTTCCCAGGAGGTCACCCATCCTAGTACTACTCTCGCCCAAGCACGCTTAACTGCGGAGTTCTGATGGGATCCGGTGCATTAGTGCTGGTATGATCGCACCCGACATCTTTCGCGCCAACAATGCACAAGCCCCCTCCCCGCCCTTGCCTCCTCCGTGCCCCTCGCCTAGCCTAACTCGATGTTCCCAACAGCAACAGCACTGGCCCAACTTCTGCGCGGACGCACGTCCGTTGACTCGTGAGAAAACAAATGATTAAAAACGAACGAAAAGAGAGATGCAACACGAAGACTTCCTAGGAGGTCCCCCACAGTAGGATTGCTCTCGTGCGGAGTTCTGATTGAATCCGATGTATTAGTGCCGGCGTAATCGCGCCTAACATCTCCGAGCCTTAACGATTTTTAGGCCCCATGCTCCAATCTAATATGTCTTAAACATTAGGTAACGGTGCCCTATCCTTCTCGGTATGTTCTTTAGCAAAAGATGAATTTTCAGCGTGACACTCAGCCGTGAGAAATGGTGTTATAGGGACTTGAACAGGCGATGCAAATATTCAGTTAAATGAAGCCTATTTTATCGCCCGAAATGAAATACGTGTACTTTTGTTTTAATTAATTAATTTTAATTAAAATGTTCCTTATTATTTTACATCGCTCGATGCTAACGTGAAGGGTACAAATATAACAACGAACGACGATATGATACGTTGAATTGATGTCGTGACTTGAGCAAGTTGCATTTTCCCCTTTTTATGCTAGAATCGCGTGGATATTGAATGACAAATACGACGTCGATTGATCACGATCAGCCAACTGTTAAAAATAAAAAAAAAAACCTTTGGTTTAAAATGAATATATTAAAATTTGATTAGATAATAATGAAAAATTAAAAATTTAATAATATAATAAAAATCTCTTGGAATGCTGTTAAAAATAAAACTCGATGTTCCCGAACGCCCCCGGCCCTGCTTTCTTACGGTCGGTGGGAAAGCAAACAGTTAAAAAAACGAACGGAAAAAGGAGTGCAACACGAGGACTTCCCAGGAGGTCACCCATCCTAGTACTACTCTCGCCCAAGCGCGCTTAACTGCGGAGTTCTGATGGGATCCGGTGCATTAGTGCTGGTATGATCGCACCCGACATCTCACGCGCCAACAATGCACAAGACCCCCCCCTGCCCCCGCCTCCTCCATCCCCCCGCCGAGCCTAGCTCGATGTTCCCGGCACCCCCGGCCCAACTTCCGAACGGCCGGCGGGAAAACGAAAAATTAAAAGCGAGCGGGAAAAAAAGGGTGCAACACGAGAACTTCCCAGGAGGTCACCCATCCTAGTACTACTCTCGCCCAAGCACGCTTAACTGCGGAGTTCTGATGGGATCCGGTGCATTAGTGCTGGTATGATCGCACCCGACATCTTTCGCGCCAACAATGCACAAGCCCCCTCCCCGCCCTTGCCTCCTCCGTGCCCCTCGCCTAGCCTAACTCGATGTTCCCAACAGCAACAGCACTGGCCCAACTTCTGCGCGGACGCACGTCCGTTGACTCGTGAGAAAACAAATGATTAAAAACGAACGAAAAGAGAGATGCAACACGAAGACTTCCTAGGAGGTCTCCCACAGTAGGATTGCTCTCGTGCGGAGTTCTGATTGAATCCGATGTATTAGTGCCGGTGTAATCGCGCCTAACATCTCCGAGCCTTAACGATTTTTAGGCCCCATGCTCCAATCTAATATGTCTTAAACATTAGGTAACGGTGCCCTATCCTTCTCGGTATGTTCTTTAGCAAAAGATGAATTTTCAGCGTGACACTCAGCCGTGAGAAATGGTGTTATAGGGACTTGAACAGGCGATGCAAATATTCAGTTAAATGAGGCCTATTTTATCGCCCGAAATGAAATACGTGTACTTTTGTTTTAATTAATTAATTTTAATTAAAATGTTCCTTATTATTTTACATCGCTCGATGCTAACGTGAAGGGTACAAATATAACAACGAACGACGATATGATACGTTGAATTGATGTCGTGACTTGAGCATGTTGCATTTTCCCCTTTTTATGCTAGAATCGCGTGGATATTGAATGACAAATACGACGTCGATTGATCACGATCAGCCAACTGTTAAAAAAAAAAAAAAAAAACCTTTGGTTTAAAATGAATATATTAAAATTTGATTAGATAATAATGAAAAATTAAAAATTTAATAATATAATAAAAATCTCTTGGAATGCTGTTAAAAATAAAACTCGATGTTCCCGAACGCCCCCGGCCCTGCTTTCTTACGGTCGGTGGGAAAGCAAACAGTTAAAAAAACGAACGGAAAAAGGAGTGCAACACGAGGACTTCCCAGGAGGTCACCCATCCTAGTACTACTCTCGCCCAAGCGCGCTTAACTGCGGAGTTCTGATGGGATCCGGTGCATTAGTGCTGGTATGATCGCACCCGACATCTCACGCGCCAACAATGCACAAGACCCCCCCCTGCCCCCGCCTCCTCCATCCCCCCGCCGAGCCTAGCTCGATGTTCCCGGCACCCCCGGCCCAACTTCCGAACGGCCGGCGGGAAAACGAAAAATTAAAAGCGAGCGGGAAAAAAAGGGTGCAACACGAGGACTTCCCAGGAGGTCACCCATCCTAGTACTACTCTCGCCCAAGCACGCTTAACTGCGGAGTTCTGATGGGATCCGGTGCATTAGTGCTGGTATGATCGCACCCGACATCTTTCGCGCCAACAATGCACAAGCCCCCTCCCCGCCCTTGCCTCCTCCGTGCCCCTCGCCTAGCCTAACTCGATGTTCCCAACAGCAACAGCACTGGCCCAACTTCTGCGCGGACGCACGTCCGTTGACTCGTGAGAAAACAAATGATTAAAAACGAACGAAAAGAGAGATGCAACACGAAGACTTCCTAGGAGGTCCCCCACAGTAGGATTGCTCTCGTGCGGAGTTCTGATTGAATCCGATGTATTAGTGCCGGTGTAATCGCGCCTAACATCTCCGAGCCTTAACGATTTTTAGGCCCCATGCTCCAATCTAATATGTCTTAAACATTAGGTAACGGTGCCCTATCCTTCTCGGTATGTTCTTTAGCAAAAGATGAATTTTCAGCGTGACACTCAGCCGTGAGAAATGGTGTTATAGGGACTTGAACAGGCGATGCAAATATTCAGTTAAATGAAGCCTATTTTATCGCCCGAAATGAAATACGTGTACTTTTGTTTTAATTAATTAATTTTAATTAAAATGTTCCTTATTATTTTACATCGCTCGATGCTAACGTGAAGGGTACAAATATAACAACGAACGACGATATGATACGTTGAATTGATGTCGTGACTTGAGCATGTTGCATTTTCCCCTTTTTATGCTAGAATCGCGTGGATATTGAATGACAAATACGACGTCGATTGATCACGATCAGCCAACTGTTAAAAATAAAAAGAAAAACCTTTGGTTTAAAATGAATATATTAAAATTTGATTAGATAATAATGAAAAATTAAAAATTTAATAATATAATAAAAATCTCTTGGAATGCTGTTAAAAATAAAACTCGATGTTCCCGAACGCCCCCGGCCCTGCTTTCTTACGGTCGGTGGGAAAGCAAACAGTTAAAAAAACGAACGGAAAAAGGAGTGCAACACGAGGACTTCCCAGGAGGTCACCCATCCTAGTACTACTCTCGCCCAAGCGCGCTTAACTGCGGAGTTCTGATGGGATCCGGTGCATTAGTGCTGGTATGATCGCACCCGACATCTCACGCGCCAACAATGCACAGGACCCCTCCCTGCCCCGGCCTCCTCCATCCCCCCGCCGAGCCTAGCTCGATGTTCCCGGCACCCCCGGCCCAACTTCCGAACGGCCGGCGGGAAAACGAAAAATTAAAAGCGAGCGGGAAAAAAAGGGTGCAACACGAGGACTTCCCAGGAGGTCACCCATCCTAGTACTACTCTCGCCCAAGCACGCTTAACTGCGGAGTTCTGATGGGATCCGGTGCATTAGTGCTGGTATGATCGCACCCGACATCTTTCGCGCCAACAATGCACAAGCCCCCTCCCCGCCCTTGCCTCCTCCGTGCCCCTCGCCTAGCCTAACTCGATGTTCCCAACAGCAACAGCACTGGCCCAACTTCTGCGCGGACGCACGTCCGTTGACTCGTGAGAAAACAAATGATTAAAAACGAACGAAAAGAGAGATGCAACACGAAGACTTCCTAGGAGGTCCCCCACAGTAGGATTGCTCTCGTGCGGAGTTCTGATTGAATCCGATGTATTAGTGCCGGTGTAATCGCGCCTAACATCTCCGAGCCTTAACGATTTTTAGGCCCCATGCTCCAATCTAATATGTCTTAAACATTAGGTAACGGTGCCCTATCCTTCTCGGTATGTTCTTTAGCAAAAGATGAATTTTCAGCGTGACACTCAGCCGTGAGAAATGGTGTTATAGGGACTTGAACAGGCGATGCAAATATTCAGTTAAATGAAGCCTATTTTATCGCCCGAAATGAAATACGTGTACTTTTGTTTTAATTAATTAATTTTAATTAAAATGTTCCTTATTATTTTACATCGCTCGATGCTAACGTGAAGGGTACAAATATAACAACGAACGACGATATGATACGTTGAATTGATGTCGTGACTTGAGCATGTTGCATTTTCCCCTTTTTATGCTAGAATCGCGTGGATATTGAATGACAAATACGACGTCGATTGATCACGATCAGCCAACTGTTAAAAATAAAAAAAAAAAACCTTTGGTTTAAAATGAATATATTAAAATTTGATTAGATAATAATGAAAAATTAAAAATTTAATAATATAATAAAAATCTCTTGGAATGCTGTTAAAAATAAAACTCGATGTTCCCGAACGCCCCCGGCCCTGCTTTCTTACGGTCGGTGGGAAAGCAAACAGTTAAAAAAACGAACGGAAAAAGGAGTGCAACACGAGGACTTCCCAGGAGGTCACCCATCCTAGTACTACTCTCGCCCAAGCGCGCTTAACTGCGGAGTTCTGATGGGATCCGGTGCATTAGTGCTGGTATGATCGCACCCGACATCTCACGCGCCAACAATGCACAAGACCCCCCCCTGCCCCCGCCTCCTCCATCCCCCCGCCGAGCCTAGCTCGATGTTCCCGGCACCCCCGGCCCAACTTCCGAACGGCCGGCGGGAAAACGAAAAATTAAAAGCGAGCGGGAAAAAAAGGGTGCAACACGAGGACTTCCCAGGAGGTCACCCATCCTAGTACTACTCTCGCCCAAGCACGCTTAACTGCGGAGTTCTGATGGGATCCGGTGCATTAGTGCTGGTATGATCGCACCCGACATCTTTCGCGCCAACAATGCACAAGCCCCCTCCCCGCCCTTGCCTCCTCCGTGCCCCTCGCCTAGCCTAACTCGATGTTCCCAACAGCAACAGCACTGGCCCAACTTCTGCGCGGACGCACGTCCGTTGACTCGTGAGAAAACAAATGATTAAAAACGAACGAAAAGAGAGATGCAACACGAAGACTTCCTAGGAGGTCCCCCACAGTAGGATTGCTCTCGTGCGGAGTTCTGATTGAATCCGATGTATTAGTGCCGGCGTAATCGCGCCTAACATCTCCGAGCCTTAACGATTTTTAGGCCCCATGCTCCAATCTAATATGTCTTAAACATTAGGTAACGGTGCCCTATCCTTCTCGGTATGTTCTTTAGCAAAAGATGAATTTTCAGCGTGACACTCAGCCGTGAGAAATGGTGTTATAGGGACTTGAACAGGCGATGCAAATATTCAGTTAAATGAAGCCTATTTTATCGCCCGAAATGAAATACGTGTACTTTTGTTTTAATTAATTAATTTTAATTAAAATGTTCCTTATTATTTTACATCGCTCGATGCTAACGTGAAGGGTACAAATATAACAACGAACGACGATATGATACGTTGAATTGATGTCGTGACTTGAGCATGTTGCATTTTCCCCTTTTTATGCTAGAATCGCGTGGATATTGAATGACAAATACGACGTCGATTGATCACGATCAGCCAACTGTTAAAAATAAAAAAAAAAACCTTTGGTTTAAAATGAATATATTAAAATTTGATTAGATAATAATGAAAAATTAAAAATTTAATAATATAATAAAAATCTCTTGGAATGCTGTTAAAAATAAAACTCGATGTTCCCGAACGCCCCCGGCCCTGCTTTCTTACGGTCGGTGGGAAAGCAAACAGTTAAAAAAACGAACGGAAAAAGGAGTGCAACACGAGGACTTCCCAGGAGGTCACCCATCCTAGTACTACTCTCGCCCAAGCGCGCTTAACTGCGGAGTTCTGATGGGATCCGGTGCATTAGTGCTGGTATGATCGCACCCGACATCTCACGCGCCAACAATGCACAAGACCCCCCCCTGCCCCCGCCTCCTCCATCCCCCCGCCGAGCCTAGCTCGATGTTCCCGGCACCCCCGGCCCAACTTCCGAACGGCCGGCGGGAAAACGAAAAATTAAAAGCGAGCGGGAAAAAAAGGGTGCAACACGAGGACTTCCCAGGAGGTCACCCATCCTAGTACTACTCTCGCCCAAGCACGCTTAACTGCGGAGTTCTGATGGGATCCGGTGCATTAGTGCTGGTATGATCGCACTCGACATCTTTCGCGCCAACAATGCACAAGCCCCCTCCCCGCCCTTGCCTCCTCCGTGCCCCTCGCCTAGCCTAACTCGATGTTCCCAACAGCAACAGCACTGGCCCAACTTCTGCGCGGACGCACGTCCGTTGACTCGTGAGAAAACAAATGATTAAAAACGAACGAAAAGAGAGATGCAACACGAAGACTTCCTAGGAGGTCCCCCACAGTAGGATTGCTCTCGTGCGGAGTTCTGATTGAATCCGATGTATTAGTGCCGGCGTAATCGCGCCTAACATCTCCGAGCCTTAACGATTTTTAGGCCCCATGCTCCAATCTAATATGTCTTAAACATTAGGTAACGGTGCCCTATCCTTCTCGGTATGTTCTTTAGCAAAAGATGAATTTTCAGCGTGACACTCAGCCGTGAGAAATGGTGTTATAGGGACTTGAACAGGCGATGCAAATATTCAGTTAAATGAAGCCTATTTTATCGCCCGAAATGAAATACGTGTACTTTTGTTTTAATTAATTAATTTTAATTAAAATGTTCCTTATTATTTTACATCGCTCGATGCTAACGTGAAGGGTACAAATATAACAACGAACGACGATATGATACGTTGAATTGATGTCGTGACTTGAGCATGTTGCATTTTCCCCTTTTTATGCTAGAATCGCGTGGATATTGAATGACAAATACGACGTCGATTGATCACGATCAGCCAACTGTTAAAAATAAAAAAAAAAAACCTTTGGTTTAAAATGAATATATTAAAATTTGATTAGATAATAATGAAAAATTAAAAATTTAATAATATAATAAAAATCTCTTGGAATGCTGTTAAAAATAAAACTCGATGTTCCCGAACGCCCCCGGCCCTGCTTTCTTACGGTCGGTGGGAAAGCAAACAGTTAAAAAAACGAACGGAAAAAGGAGTGCAACACGAGGACTTCCCAGGAGGTCACCCATCCTAGTACTACTCTCGCCCAAGCGCGCTTAACTGCGGAGTTCTGATGGGATCCGGTGCATTAGTGCTGGTATGATCGCACCCGACATCTCACGCGCCAACAATGCACAAGACCCCCCCCTGCCCCCGCCTCCTCCATCCCCCCGCCGAGCCTAGCTCGATGTTCCCGGCACCCCCGGCCCAACTTCCGAACGGCCGGCGGGAAAACGAAAAATTAAAAGCGAGCGGGAAAAAAAGGGTGCAACACGAGGACTTCCCAGGAGGTCACCCATCCTAGTACTACTCTCGCCCAAGCACGCTTAACTGCGGAGTTCTGATGGGATCCGGTGCATTAGTGCTGGTATGATCGCACCCGACATCTTTCGCGCCAACAATGCACAAGCCCCCTCCCCGCCCTTGCCTCCTCCGTGCCCCTCGCCTAGCCTTACTCGATGTTCCCAACAGCAACAGCACTGACCCAACTTCTGCGCGGACGCACGTCCGTTGACTCGTGAGAAAACAAATGATTAAAATCGAACGAAAAGAGAGATGCAACACGAAGACTTCCTAGGAGGTCCCCCACAGTAGGATTGCTCTCGTGCGGAGTTCTGATTGAATCCGATGTATTAGTGCCGGCGTAATCGCGCCTAACATCTCCGAGCCTTAACGATTTTTAGGCCCCATGCTCCAATCTAATATGTCTTAAACATTAGGTAACGGTGCCCTATCCTTCTCGGTATGTTCTTTAGCAAAAGATGAATTTTCAGCGTGACACTCAGCCGTGAGAAATGGTGTTATAGGGACTTGAACAGGCGATGCAAATATTCAGTTAAATGAAGCCTATTTTATCGCCCGAAATGAAATACGTGTACTTTTGTTTTAATTAATTAATTTTAATTAAAATGTTCCTTATTATTTTACATCGCTCGATGCTAACGTGAAGGGTACAAATATAACAACGAACGACGATATGATACGTTGAATTGATGTCGTGACTTGAGCATGTTGCATTTTCCCCTTTTTATGCTAGAATCGCGTGGATATTGAATGACAAATACGACGTCGATTGATCACGATCAGCCAACTGTTAAAAATAAAAAAAAAAAACCTTTGGTTTAAAATGAATATATTAAAATTTGATTAGATAATAATGAAAAATTAAAAATTTAATAATATAATAAAAATCTCTTGGAATGCTGTTAAAAATAAAACTCGATGTTCCCGAACGCCCCCGGCCCTGCTTTCTTACGGTCGGTGGGAAAGCAAACAGTTAAAAAAACGAACGGAAAAAGGAGTGCAACACGAGGACTTCCCAGGAGGTCACCCATCCTAGTACTACTCTCGCCCAAGCGCGCTTAACTGCGGAGTTCTGATGGGATCCGGTGCATTAGTGTTGGTATGATCGCACCCGACATCTCACGCGCCAACAATGCACAAGACCCCCCCCTGCCCCCGCCTCCTCCATCCCCCCGCCGAGCCTAGCTCGATGTTCCCGGCACCCCCGGCCCAACTTCCGAACGGCCGGCGGGAAAACGAAAAATTAAAAGCGAGCGGGAAAAAAAGGGTGCAACACGAGGACTTCCCAGGAGGTCACCCATCCTAGTACTACTCTCGCCCAAGCACGCTTAACTGCGGAGTTCTGATGGGATCCGGTGCATTAGTGCTGGTATGATCGCACTCGACATCTTTCGCGCCAACAATGCACAAGCCCCCTCCCCGCCCTTGCCTCCTCCGTGCCCCTCGCCTAGCCTAACTCGATGTTCCCAACAGCAACAGCACTGGCCCAACTTCTGCGCGGACGCACGTCCGTTGACTCGTGAGAAAACAAATGATTAAAAACGAACGAAAAGAGAGATGCAACACGAAGACTTCCTAGGAGGTCCCCCACAGTAGGATTGCTCTCGTGCGGAGTTCTGATTGAATCCGATGTATTAGTGCCGGCGTAATCGCGCCTAACATCTCCGAGCCTTAACGATTTTTAGGCCCCATGCTCCAATCTAATATGTCTTAAACATTAGGTAACGGTGCCCTATCCTTCTCGGTATGTTCTTTAGCAAAAGATGAATTTTCAGCGTGACACTCAGCCGTGAGAAATGGTGTTATAGGGACTTGAACAGGCGATGCAAATATTCAGTTAAATGAAGCCTATTTTATCGCCCGAAATGAAATACGTGTACTTTTGTTTTAATTAATTAATTTTAATTAAAATGTTCCTTATTATTTTACATCGCTCGATGCTAACGTGAAGGGTACAAATATAACAACGAACGACGATATGATACGTTGAATTGATGTCGTGACTTGAGCATGTTGCATTTTCCCCTTTTTATGCTAGAATCGCGTGGATATTGAATGACAAATACGACGTCGATTGATCACGATCAGCCAACTGTTAAAAATAAAAAAAAAAAACCTTTGGTTTAAAATGAATATATTAAAATTTGATTAGATAATAATGAAAAATTAAAAATTTAATAATATAATAAAAATCTCTTGGAATGCTGTTAAAAATAAAACTCGATGTTCCCGAACGCCCCCGGCCCTGCTTTCTTACGGTCGGTGGGAAAGCAAACAGTTAAAAAAACGAACGGAAAAAGGAGTGCAACACGAGGACTTCCCAGGAGGTCACCCATCCTAGTACTACTCTCGCCCAAGCGCGCTTAACTGCGGAGTTCTGATGGGATCCGGTGCATTAGTGCTGGTATGATCGCACCCGACATCTCACGCGCCAACAATGCACAAGACCCCCCCCTACCCCCGCCTCCTCCATCCCCCCGCCGAGCCTAGCTCGATGTTCCCGGCACCCCCGGCCCAACTTCCGAACGGCCGGCGGGAAAACGAAAAATTAAAAGCGAGCGGGAAAAAAAGGGTGCAACACGAGGACTTCCCAGGAGGTCACCCATCCTAGTACTACTCTCGCCCAAGCACGCTTAACTGCGGAGTTCTGATGGGATCCGGTGCATTAGTGCTGGTATGATCGCACCCGACATCTTTCGCGCCAACAATGCACAAGCCCCCTCCCCGCCCTTGCCTCCTCCGTGCCCCTCGCCTAGCCTTACTCGATGTTCCCAACAGCAACAGCACTGACCCAACTTCTGCGCGGACGCACGTCCGTTGACTCGTGAGAAAACAAATGATTAAAAACGAACGAAAAGAGAGATGCAACACGAAGACTTCCTAGGAGGTCCCCCACAGTAGGATTGCTCTCGTGCGGAGTTCTGATTGAATCCGATGTATTAGTGCCGGCGTAATCGCGCCTAACATCTCCGAGCCTTAACGATTTTTAGGCCCCATGCTCCAATCTAATATGTCTTAAACATTAGGTAACGGTGCCCTATCCTTCTCGGTATGTTCTTTAGCAAAAGATGAATTTTCAGCGTGACACTCAGCCGTGAGAAATGGTGTTATAGGGACTTGAACAGGCGATGCAAATATTCAGTTAAATGAAGCCTATTTTATCTCCCGAAATGAAATACGTGTACTTTTGTTTTAATTAATTAATTTTAATTAAAATGTTCCTTATTATTTTACATCGCTCGATGCTAACGTGAAGGGTACAAATATAACAACGAACGACGATATGATACGTTGAATTGATGTCGTGACTTGAGCATGTTGCATTTTCCCCTTTTTATGCTAGAATCGCGTGGATATTGAATGACAAATACGACGTCGATTGATCACGATCAGCCAACTGTTAAAAATAAAAAGAAAAAAACCTTTGGTTTAAAATGAATATATTAAAATTTGATTAGATAATAATGAAAAATTAAAAATTTAATAATATAATAAAAATCTCTTGGAATGCTGTTAAAAATAAAACTCGATGTTCCCGAACGCCCCCGGCCCTGCTTTCTTACGGTCGGTGGGAAAGCAAACAGTTAAAAAAACGAACGGAAAAAGGAGTGCAACACGAGGACTTCCCAGGAGGTCACCCATCCTAGTACTACTCTCGCCCAAGCGCGCTTAACTGCGGAGTTCTGATGGGATCCGGTGCATTAGTGCTGGTATGATCGCACCCGACATCTCACGCGCCAACAATGCACAAGACCCCCCCCTGCCCCCGCCTCCTCCATCCCCCCGCCGAGCCTAGCTCGATGTTCCCTGCACCCCCGGCCCAACTTCCGAACGGCCGGCGGGAAAACGAAAAATTAAAAGCGAGCGGGAAAAAAAGGGTGCAACACGAGGACTTCCCAAGAGGTCACCCATCCTAGTACTACTCTCGCCCAAGCACGCTTAACTGCGAAGTTCTGATGGGATCCGGTGCATTAGTGCTGGTATGATCGCACCCGACATCTTTCGCGCCAACAATGCACAAGCCCCCTCCCCGCCCTTGCCTCCTCCGTGCCCCTCGCCTAGCCTAACTCGATGTTCCCAACAGCAACAGCACTGGCCCAACTTCTGCGCGGACGCACGTCCGTTGACTCGTGAGAAAACAAATGATTAAAAACGAACGAAGAGAGAGATGCAACACGAAGACTTCCTAGGAGGTCCCCCACAGTAGGATTGCTCTCGTGCGGAGTTCTGATTGAATCCGATGTATTAGTGCCGGCGTAATCGCGCCTAACATCTCCGAGCCTTAACGATTTTTAGGCCCCATGCTCCAATCTAATATTTCTTAAACATTAGGTAACGGTGCCCTATCCTTCTCGGTATGTTCTTTAGCAAAAGATGAATTTTCAGCGTGACACTCAGCCGTGAGAAATGGTGTTATAGGGACTTGAACAGGCGATGCAAATATTCAGTTAAATGAAGCCTATTTTATCTCCCGAAATGAAATACGTGTACTTTTGTTTTAATTAATTAATTTTAATTAAAATGTTCCTTATTATTTTACATCGCTCGATGCTAACGTGAAGGGTACAAATATCACAACGAACGACGATATGATACGTTGAATTGATGTCGTGACTTGAGCATGTTGCATTTTCCCCTTTTTATGCTAGAATCGCGTGGATATTGAATGACAAATACGACGTCGATTGATCACGATCAGCCAACTGTTAAAAAAAAAAAAAAAACCTTTGGTTTAAAATGAATATATTAAAATTTGATTAGATAATAATGAAAAATTAAAAATTTAATAATATAATAAAAATCTCTTGGAATGCTGTTAAAAATAAAACTCGATGTTCCCGAACGCCCCCGGCCCTGCTTTCTTACGGTCGGTGGGAAAGCAAACAGTTAAAAAAACGAACGGAAAAAGGAGTGCAACACGAGGACTTCCCAAGAGGTCACCCATCCTAGTACTACTCTCGCCCAAGCGCGCTTAACTGCGGAGTTCTGATGGGATCCGGTGCATTAGTGCTGGTATGATCGCACCCGACATCTCACGCGCCAACAATGCACAAGACCCCCCCCTGCCCCCGCCTCCTCCATCCCCCCGCCGAGCCTAGCTCGATGTTCCCTGCACCCCCGGCCCAACTTCCGAACGGCCGGCGGGAAAACGAAAAATTAAAAGCGAGAGGGAAAAAAAGGGTGCAACACGAGGACTTCCCAGGAGGTCACCCATCCTAGTACTACTCTCGCCCAAGCACGCTTAACTGCGGAGTTCTGATGGGATCCGGTGCATTAGTGCTGGTATGATCGCACCCGACATCTTTCGCGCCAACAATGCACAAGCCCCCTCCCCGCCCTTGCCTCCTCCGTGCCCCTCGCCTAGCCTAACTCGATGTTCCCAACAGCAACAGCACTGGCCCAACTTCTGCGCGGACGCACGTGCGTTGACTCGTGAGAAAACAAATGATTAAAAACGAACGAAAAGAGAGATGCAACACGAAGACTTCCTAGGAGGTCCCCCACAGTAGGATTGCTCTCGTGCGGAGTTCTGATTGAATCCGATGTATTAGTGCCGGTGTAATCGCGCCTAACATCTCCGAGCCTTAACGATTTTTAGGCCCCATGCTCCAATCTAATATGTCTTAAACATTAGGTAACGGTGCCCTATCCTTCTCGGTATGTTCTTTAGCAAAAGATGAATTTTCAGCGTGACACTCAGCCGTGAGAAATGGTGTTATAGGGACTTGAACAGGCGATGCAAATATTCAGTTAAATGAAGCCTATTTTATCGTCCGAAATGAAATACGTGTACTTTTGTTTTAATTAATTAATTTTAATTAAAATGTTCCTTATTATTTTACATCGCTCGATGCTAACGTGAAGGGTACAAATATAACAACGAACGACGATATGATACGTTGAATTGATGTCGTGACTTGAGCATGTTGCATTTTCCCCTTTTTATGCTAGAATCGCGTGGATATTGAATGACAAATACGACGTCGATTGATCACGATCAGCCAACTGTTAAAAATAAAAAGAAAAACCTTTGGTTTAAAATGAATATATTAAAATTTGATTAGATAATAATGAAAAATTAAAAATTTAATAATATAATAAAAATCTCTTGGAATGCTGTTAAAAATAAAACTCGATGTTCCCGAACGCCCCCGGCCCTGCTTTCTTACGGTCGGTGGGAAAGCAAACAGTTAAAAAAACGAACGGAAAAAGGAGTGCAACACGAGGACTTCCCAGGAGGTCACCCATCCTAGTACTACTCTCGCCCAAGCGCGCTTAACTGCGGAGTTCTGATGGGATCCGGTGCATTAGTGCTGGTATGATCGCACCCGACATCTCACGCGCCAACAATGCACAGGACCCCTCCCTGCCCCGACCTCCTCCATCCCCCCGCCGAGCCTAGCTCGATGTTCCCGGCACCCCCGGCCCAACTTCCGAACGGCCGGCGGGAAAACGAAAAATTAAAAGCGAGCGGGAAAAAAAGGGTGCAACACGAGGACTTCCCAGGAGGTCACCCATCCTAGTACTACTCTCGCCCAAGCACGCTTAACTGCGGAGTTCTGATGGGATCCGGTGCATTAGTGCTGGTATGATCGCACCCGACATCTTTCGCGCCAACAATGCACAAGCCCCCTCCCCGCCCTTGCCTCCTCCGTGCCCCTCGCCTAGCCTAACTCGATGTTCCCAACAGCAACAGCACTGGCCCAACTTCTGCGCGGACGCACGTCCGTTGACTCGTGAGAAAACAAATGATTAAAAACGAACGAAAAGAGAGATGCAACACGAAGACTTCCTAGGAGGTCCCCCACAGTAGGATTGCTCTCGTGCGGAGTTCTGATTGAATCCGATGTATTAGTGCCGGTGTAATCGCGCCTAACATCTCCGAGCCTTAACGATTTTTAGGCCCCATGCTCCAATCTAATATGTCTTAAACATTAGGTAACGGTGCCCTATCCTTCTCGGTATGTTCTTTAGCAAAAGATGAATTTTCAGCGTGACACTCAGCCGTGAGAAATGGTGTTATAGGGACTTGAACAGGCGATGCAAATATTCAGTTAAATGAAGCCTATTTTATCGCCCGAAATGAAATACGTGTACTTTTGTTTTAATTAATTAATTTTAATTAAAATGTTCCTTATTATTTTACATCGCTCGATGCTAACGTGAAGGGTACAAATATAACAACGAACGACGATATGATACGTTGAATTGATGTCGTGACTTGAGCATGTTGCATTTTCCCCTTTTTATGCTAGAATCGCGTGGATATTGAATGACAAATACGACGTCGATTGATCACGATCAGCCAACTGTTAAAAATAAAAAGAAAAACCTTTGGTTTAAAATGAATATATTAAAATTTGATTAGATAATAATGAAAAATTAAAAATTTAATAATATAATAAAAATCTCTTGGAATGCTGTTAAAAATAAAACTCGATGTTCCCGAACGCCCCCGGCCCTGCTTTCTTACGGTCGGTGGGAAAGCAAACAGTTAAAAAAACGAACGGAAAAAGGAGTGCAACACGAGGACTTCCCAAGAGGTCACCCATCCTAGTACTACTCTCGCCCAAGCGCGCTTAACTGCGGAGTTCTGATGGGATCCGGTGCATTAGTGCTGGTATGATCGCACCCGACATCTCACGCGCCAACAATGCACAAGACCCCCCCTGCCCCCGCCTCCTCCATCCCCCCGCCGAGCCTAGCTCGATGTTCCCGGCACCCCCGGCCCAACTTCCGAACGGCCGGCGGGAAAACGAAAAATTAAAAGCGATCGGGAAAAAAAGGGTGCAACACGAGGACTTCCCAGGAGGTCACCCATCCTAGTACTACTCTCGCCCAAGCACGCTTAACTGCGGAGTTCTGATGGGATCCGGTGCATTAGTGCTGGTATGATCGCACCCGACATCTTTCGCGCCAACAATGCACAAGCCCCCTCCCCGCCCTTGCCTCCTCCGTGCCCCTCGCCTAGCCTAACTCGATGTTCCCAACAGCAACAGCACTGGCCCAACTTCTGCGCGGACGCACGTCCGTTGACTCGTGAGAAAACAAATGATTAAAAACGAACGAAAAGAAAGATGCAACACGAAGACTTCCTAGGAGGTCCCCCACAGTAGGATTGCTCTCGTGCGGAGTTCTGATTGAATCCGATGTATTAGTGCCGGTGTAATCGCGCCTAACATCTCCGAGCCTTAACGATTTTTAGGCCCCATGCTCCAATCTAATATGTCTTAAACATTAGGTAACGGTGCCCTATCCTTCTCGGTATGTTCTTTAGCAAAAGATGAATTTTCAGCGTGACACTCAGCCGTGAGAAATGGTGTTATAGGGACTTGAACAGGCGATGCAAATATTCAGTTAAATGAAGCCTATTTTATCGCCCGAAATGAAATACGTGTACTTTTGTTTTAATTAATTAATTTTAATTAAAATGTTCCTTATTATTTTACATCGCTCGATGCTAACGTGAAGGGTACAAATATAACAACGAACGACGATATGATACGTTGAATTGATGTCGTGACTTGAGCATGTTGCATTTTCCCCTTTTTATGCTAGAATCGCGTGGATATTGAATGACAAATACGACGTCGATTGATCACGATCAGCCAACTGTTAAAAATAAAAAGAAAAACCTTTGGTTTAAAATGAATATATTAAAATTTGATTAGATAATAATGAAAAATTAAAAATTTAATAATATAATAAAAATCTCTTGGAATGCTGTTAAAAATAAAACTCGATGTTCCCGAACGCCCCCGGCCCTGCTTTCTTACGGTCGGTGGGAAAGCAAACAGTTAAAAAAACGAACGGAAAAAGGAGTGCAACACGAGGACTTCCCAGGAGGTCACCCATCCTAGTACTACTCTCGCCCAAGCGCGCTTAACTGCGGAGTTCTGATGGGATCCGGTGCATTAGTGCTGGTATGATCGCACCCGACATCTCACGCGCCAACAATGCACAGGACCCCTCCCTGCCCCGGCCTCCTCCATCCCCCCGCCGAGCCTAGCTCGATGTTCCCGGCACCCCCGGCCCAACTTCCGAACGGCCGGCGGGAAAACGAAAAATTAAAAGCGAGCGGGAAAAAAAGGGTGCAACACGAGGACTTCCCAGGAGGTCACCCATCCTAGTACTACTCTCGCCCAAGCACGCTTAACTGCGGAGTTCTGATGGGATCCGGTGCATTAGTGCTGGTATGATCGCACCCGACATCTTTCGCGCCAACAATGCACAAGCCCCCTCCCCGCCCTTGCCTCCTCCGTGCCCCTCGCCTAGCCTAACTCGATGTTCCCAACAGCAACAGCACTGGCCCAACTTCTGCGCGGACGCACGTCCGTTGACTCGTGAGAAAACAAATGATTAAAAACGAACGAAAAGAGAGATGCAACACGAAGACTTCCTAGGAGGTCCCCCACAGTAGGATTGCTCTCGTGCGGAGTTCTGATTGAATCCGATGTATTAGTGCCGGTGTAATCGCGCCTAACATCTCCGAGCCTTAACGATTTTTAGGCCCCATGCTCCAATCTAATATGTCTTAAACATTAGGTAACGGTGCCCTATCCTTCTCGGTATGTTCTTTAGCAAAAGATGAATTTTCAGCGTGACACTCAGCCGTGAGAAATGGTGTTATAGGGACTTGAACAGGCGATGCAAATATTCAGTTAAATGAAGCCTATTTTATCGCCCGAAATGAAATACGTGTACTTTTGTTTTAATTAATTAATTTTAATTAAAATGTTCCTTATTATTTTACATCGCTCGATGCTAACGTGAAGGGTACAAATATAACAACGAACGACGATATGATACGTTGAATTGATGTCGTGACTTGAGCATGTTGCATTTTCCCCTTTTTATGCTAGAATCGCGTGGATATTGAATGACAAATACGACGTCGATTGATCACGATCAGCCAACTGTTAAAAATAAAAAGAAAAACCTTTGGTTTAAAATGAATATATTAAAATTTGATTAGATAATAATGAAAAATTAAAAATTTAATAATATAATAAAAATCTCTTGGAATGCTGTTAAAAATAAAACTCGATGTTCCCGAACGCCCCCGGCCCTGCTTTCTTACGGTCGGTGGGAAAGCAAACAGTTAAAAAAACGAACGGAAAAAGGAGTGCAACACGAGGACTTCCCAAGAGGTCACCCATCCTAGTACTACTCTCGCCCAAGCGCGCTTAACTGCGGAGTTCTGATGGGATCCGGTGCATTAGTGCTGGTATGATCGCACCCGACATCTCACGCGCCAACAATGCACAAGACCCCCCCTGCCCCCGCCTCCTCCATCCCCCCGCCGAGCCTAGCTCGATGTTCCCGGCACCCCCGGCCCAACTTCCGAACGGCCGGCGGGAAAACGAAAAATTAAAAGCGAGCGGGAAAAAAAAGGTGCAACACGAGGACTTCCCAGGAGGTCACCCATCCTAGTACTACTCTCGCCCAAGCACGCTTAACTGCGAAGTTCTGATGGGATCCGGTGCATTAGTGCTGGTATGATCGCACCCGACATCTTTCGCGCCAACAATGCACAAGCCCCCTCCCCGCCCTTGCCTCCTCCGTGCCCCTCGCCTAGCCTAACTCGATGTTCCCAACAGCAACAGCACTGGCCCAACTTCTGCGCGGACGCACGTGCGTTGACTCGTGAGAAAACAAATGATTAAAAACGAACGAAAAGAGAGATGCAACACGAAGACTTCCTAGGAGGTCCCCCACAGTAGGATTGCTCTCGTGCGGAGTTCTGATTGAATCCGATGTATTAGTGCCGGTGTAATCGCGCCTAACATCTCCGAGCCTTAACGATTTTTAGGCCCCATGCTCCAATCTAATATGTCTTAAACATTAGGTAACGGTGCCTTATCCTTCTCGGTATGTTCTTTAGCAAAAGATGAATTTTCAGCGTGACACTCAGCCGTGAGAAATGGTGTTATAGGGACTTGAACAGGCGATGCAAATATTCAGTTAAATGAAGCCTATTTTATCGCCCGAAATGAAATACGTGTACTTTTGTTTTAATTAATTAATTTTAATTAAAATGTTCCTTATTATTTTACATCGCTCGATGCTAACGTGAAGGGTACAAATATAACAACGAACGACGATATGATACGTTGAATTGATGTCGTGACTTGAGCATGTTGCATTTTCCCCTTTTTATGCTAGAATCGCGTGGATATTGAATGACAAATACGACGTCGATTGATCACGATCAGCCAACTGTTAAAAAAAAAAAAAAAACCTTTGGTTTAAAATGAATATATTAAAATTTGATTAGATAATAATGAAAAATTAAAAATTTAATAATATAATAAAAATCTCTTGGAATGCTGTTAAAAATAAAACTCGATGTTCCCGAACGCCCCCGGCCCTGCTTTCTTACGGTCGGTGGGAAAGCAAACAGTTAAAAAAACGAACGGAAAAAGGAGTGCAACACGAGGACTTCCCAAGAGGTCACCCATCCTAGTACTACTCTCGCCCAAGCGCGCTTAACTGCGGAGTTCTGATGGGATCCGGTGCATTAGTGCTGGTATGATCGCACCCGACATCTCACGCGCCAACAATGCACAAGACCCCCCCCTGCCCCCGCCTCCTCCATCCCCCCGCCGAGCCTAGCTCGATGTTCCCTGCACCCCCGGCCCAACTTCCGAACGGCCGGCGGGAAAACGAAAAATTAAAAGCGAGCGGGAAAAAAAGGGTGCAACACGAGGACTTCCCAGGAGGTCACCCATCCTAGTACTACTCTCGCCCAAGCACGCTTAACTGCGGAGTTCTGATGGGATCCGGTGCATTAGTGCTGGTATGATCGCACCCGACATCTTTCGCGCCAACAATGCACAAGCCCCCTCCCCGCCCTTGCCTCCTCCGTGCCCCTCGCCTAGCCTAACTCGATGTTCCCAACAGCAACAGCACTGGCCCAACTTCTGCGCGGACGCACGTCCGTTGACTCGTGAGAAAACAAATAATTAAAAACGAACGAAAAGAGAGATGCAACACGAAGACTTCCTAGGAGGTCCCCCACAGTAGGATTGCTCTCGTGCGGAGTTCTGATTGAATCCGATGTATTAGTGCCGGTGTAATCGCGCCTAACATCTCCGAGCCTTAACGATTTTTAGGCCCCATGCTCCAATCTAATATGTCTTAAACATTAGGTAACGGTGCCCTATCCTTCTCGGTATGTTCTTTAGCAAAAGATGAATTTTCAGCGTGACACTCAGCCGTGAGAAATGGTGTTATAGGGACTTGAACAGGCGATGCAAATATTCAGTTAAATGAAGCCTATTTTATCGCCCGAAATGAAATACGTGTACTTTTGTTTTAATTAATTAATTTTAATTAAAATGTTCCTTATTATTTTACATCGCTCGATGCTAACGTGAAGGGTACAAATATAACAACGAACGACGATATGATACGTTGAATTGATGTCGTGACTTGAGCATGTTGCATTTTCCCCTTTTTATGCTAGAATCGCGTGGATATTGAATGACAAATACGACGTCGATTGATCACGATCAGCCAACTGTTAAAAATAAAAAGAAAAACCTTTGGTTTAAAATGAATATATTAAAATTTGATTAGATAATAATGAAAAATTAAAAATTTAATAATATAATAAAAATCTCTTGGAATGCTGTTAAAAATAAAACTCGATGTTCCCGAACGCCCCCGGCCCTGCTTTCTTACGGTCGGTGGGAAAGCAAACAGTTAAAAAAACGAACGGAAAAAGGAGTGCAACACGAGGACTTCCCAAGAGGTCACCCATCTTAGTACTACTCTCGCCCAAGCGCGCTTAACTGCGGAGTTCTGATGGGATCCGGTGCATTAGTGCTGGTATGATCGCACCCGACATCTCACGCGCCAACAATGCACAAGACCCCTCCCTGCCCCCGCCTCCTCCATCCCCCCGCCGAGCCTAGCTCGATGTTCCCGGCACCCCCGGCCCAACTTCCGAACGGCCGGCGGGAAAACGAAAAATTAAAAGCGAGCGGGAAAAAAAGGGTGCAACACGAGGACTTCCCAGGAGGTCACCCATCCTAGTACTACTCTCGCCCAAGCACGCTTAACTGCGGAGTTCTGATGGGATCCGGTGCATTAGTGCTGGTATGATCGCACCCGACATCTTTCGCGCCAACAATGCACAAGCCCCCTCCCCGCCCTTGCCTCCTCCGTGCCCCTCGCCTAGCCTAACTCGATGTTCCCAACAGCAACAGCACTGGCCCAACTTCTGCGCGGACGCACGTCCGTTGACTCGTGAGAAAACAAATGATTAAAAACGAACGAAGAGAGAGATGCAACACGAAGACTTCCTAGGAGGTCCCCCACAGTAGGATTGCTCTCGTGCGGAGTTCTGAGTGAATCCGATGTATTAGTGCCGGTGTAATCGCGCCTAACATCTCCGAGCCTTAACGATTTTTAGGCCCCATGCTCCAATCTAATATGTCTTAAACATTAGGTAACGGTGCCCTATCCTTCTCGGTATGTTCTTTAGCAAAAGATGAATTTTCAGCGTGACACTCAGCCGTGAGAAATGGTGTTATAGGGACTTGAACAGGCGATGCAAATATTCAGTTAAATGAAGCCTATTTTATCGCCCGAAATGAAATACGTGTACTTTTGTTTTAATTAATTAATTTTAATTAAAATGTTCCTTATTATTTTACATCGCTCGATGCTAACGTGAAGGGTACAAATATAACAACGAACGACGATATGATACGTTGAATTGATGTCGTGACTTGAGCATGTTGCATTTTCCCCTTTTTATGCTAGAATCGCGTGGATATTGAATGACAAATACGACGTCGATTGATCACGATCAGCCAACTGTTAAAAAAAAAAAAAAACCTTTGGTTTAAAATGAATATATTAAAATTTGATTAGATAATAATGAAAAATTAAAAATTTAATAATATAATAAAAATCTCTTGGAATGCTGTTAAAAATAAAACTCGATGTTCCCGAACGCCCCCGGCCCTGCTTTCTTACGGTCGGTGGGAAAGCAAACAGTTAAAAAAACGAACGGAAAAAGGAGTGCAACACGAGGACTTCCCAAGAGGTCACCCATCCTAGTACTACTCTCGCCCAAGCGCGCTTAACTGCGGAGTTCTGATGGGATCCGGTGCATTAGTGCTGGTATGATCGCACCCGACATCTCACGCGCCAACAATGCACAAGACCCCCCCTGCCCCCGCCTCCTCCATCCCCCCGCCGAGCCTAGCTCGATGTTCCCTGCACCCCCGGCCCAACTTCCGAACGGCCGGCGGGAAAACGAAAAATTAAAAGCGAGCGGGAAAAAAAGGGTGCAACACGAGGACTTCCCAGGAGGTCACCGATCCTAGTACTACTCTCGCCCAAGCACGCTTAACTGCGGAGTTCTGATGGGATCCGGTGCATTAGTGCTGGTATGATCGCACCCGACATCTTTCGCGCCAACAATGCACAAGCCCCATCCCCGCCCTTGCCTCCTCCGTGCCCCTCGCCTAGCCTAACTCGATGTTCCCAACAGCAACAGCACTGGCCCAACTTCTGCGCGGACGCACGTCCGTTGACTCGTGAGAAAACAAATGATTAAAAACGAACGAAAAGAGAGATGCAACACGAAGACTTCCTAGGAGGTCCCCCACAGTAGGATTGCTCTCGTGCGGAGTTCTGATTGAATCCGATGTATTAGTGCCGGTGTAATCGCGCCTAACATCTCCGAGCCTTAACGATTTTTAGGCCCCATGCTCCAATCTAATATGTCTTAAACATTAGGTAACGGTGCCCTATCCTTCTCGGTATGTTCTTTAGCAAAAGATGAATTTTCAGCGTGACACTCAGCCGTGAGAAATGGTGTTATAGGGACTTGAACAGGCGATGCAAATATTCAGTTAAATGAAGCCTATTTTATCGCCCGAAATGAAATACGTGTACTTTTGTTTTAATTAATTAATTTTAATTAAAATGTTCCTTATTATTTTACATCGCTCGATGCTAACGTGAAGGGTACAAATATAACAACGAACGACGATATGATACGTTGAATTGATGTCGTGACTTGAGCATGTTGCATTTTCCCCTTTTTATGCTAGAATCGCGTGGATATTGAATGACAAATACGACGTCGATTGATCACGATCAGCCAACTGTTAAAAATAAAAAGAAAAACCTTTGGTTTAAAATGAATATATTAAAATTTGATTAGATAATAATGAAAAATTAAAAATTTAATAATATAATAAAAATCTCTTGGAATGCTGTTAAAAATAAAACTCGATGTTCCCGAACGCCCCCGGCCCTGCTTTCTTACGGTCGGTGGGAAAGCAAACAGTTAAAAAAACGAACGGAAAAAGGAGTGCAACACGAGGACTTCCCAGGAGGTCACCCATCCTAGTACTACTCTCGCCCAAGCGCGCTTAACTGCGGAGTTCTGATGGGATCCGGTGCATTAGTGCTGGTATGATCGCACCCGACATCTCACGCGCCAACAATGCACAGGACCCCTCCCTGCCCCGGCCTCCTCCATCCCCCCGCCGAGCCTAGCTCGATGTTCCCGGCACCCCCGGCCCAACTTCCGAACGGCCGGCGGGAAAACGAAAAATTAAAAGCGAGCGGGAAAAAAAGGGTGCAACACGAGGACTTCCCAGGAGGTCACCCATCCTAGTACTACTCTCGCCCAAGCACGCTTAACTGCGGAGTTCTGATGGGATCCGGTGCATTAGTGCTGGTATGATCGCACCCGACATCTTTCGCGCCAACAATGCACAAGCCCCCTCCCCGCCCTTGCCTCCTCCGTGCCCCTCGCCTAGCCTAACTCGATGTTCCCAACAGCAACAGCACTGGCCCAACTTCTGCGCGGACGCACGTCCGTTGACTCGTGAGAAAACAAATGATTAAAAACGAACGAAAAGAGAGATGCAACACGAAGACTTCCTAGGAGGTCCCCCACAGTAGGATTGCTCTCGTGCGGAGTTCTGATTGAATCCGATGTATTAGTGCCGGTGTAATCGCGCCTAACATCTCCGAGCCTTAACGATTTTTAGGCCCCATGCTCCAATCTAATATGTCTTAAACATTAGGTAACGGTGCCCTATCCTTCTCGGTATGTTCTTTAGCAAAAGATGAATTTTCAGCGTGACACTCAGCCGTGAGAAATGGTGTTATAGGGACTTGAACAGGCGATGCAAATATTCAGTTAAATGAAGCCTATTTTATCGCCCGAAATGAAATACGTGTACTTTTGTTTTAATTAATTAATTTTAATTAAAATGTTCCTTATTATTTTACATCGCTCGATGCTAACGTGAAGGGTACAAATATAACAACGAACGACGATATGATACGTTGAATTGATGTCGTGACTTGAGCATGTTGCATTTTCCCCTTTTTATGCTAGAATCGCGTGGATATTGAATGACAAATACGACGTCGATTGATCACGATCAGCCAACTGTTAAAAATAAAAAGAAAAACCTTTGGTTTAAAATGAATATATTAAAATTTGATTAGATAATAATGAAAAATTAAAAATTTAATAATATAATAAAAATCTCTTGGAATGCTGTTAAAAATAAAACTCGATGTTCCCGAACGCCCCCGGCCCTGCTTTCTTACGGTCGGTGGGAAAGCAAACAGTTAAAAAAACGAACGGAAAAAGGAGTGCAACACGAGGACTTCCCAGGAGGTCACCCATCCTAGTACTACTCTCGCCCAAGCGCGCTTAACTGCGGAGTTCTGATGGGATCCGGTGCATTAGTGCTGGTATGATCGCACCCGACATCTCACGCGCCAACAATGCACAGGACCCCTCCCTGCCCCGGCCTCCTCCATCCCCCCGCCGAGCCTAGCTCGATGTTCCCGGCACCCCCGGCCCAACTTCCGAACGGCCGGCGGGAAAACGAAAAATTAAAAGCGAGCGGGAAAAAAAGGGTGCAACACGAGGACTTCCCAGGAGGTCACCCATCCTAGTACTACTCTCGCCCAAGCACGCTTAACTGCGGAGTTCTGATGGGATCCGGTGCATTAGTGCTGGTATGATCGCACCCGACATCTTTCGCGCCAACAATGCACAAGCCCCCTCCCCGCCCTTGCCTCCTCCGTGCCCCTCGCCTAGCCTAACTCGATGTTCCCAACAGCAACAGCACTGGCCCAACTTCTGCGCGGACGCACGTCCGTTGACTCGTGAGAAAACAAATGATTAAAAACGAACGAAAAGAGAGATGCAACACGAAGACTTCCTAGGAGGTCCCCCACAGTAGGATTGCTCTCGTGCGGAGTTCTGATTGAATCCGATGTATTAGTGCCGGTGTAATCGCGCCTAACATCTCCGAGCCTTAACGATTTTTAGGCCCCATGCTCCAATCTAATATGTCTTAAACATTAGGTAACGGTGCCTTATCCTTCTCGGTATGTTCTTTAGCAAAAGATGAATTTTCAGCGTGACACTCAGCCGTGAGAAATGGTGTTATAGGGACTTGAACAGGAGATGCAAATATTCAGTTAAATGAAGCCTATTTTATCGCCCGAAATGAAATACGTGTACTTTTGTTTTAATTAATTAATTTTAATTAAAATGTTCCTTATTATTTTACATCGCTCGATGCTAACGTGAAGGGTACAAATATAACAACGAACGACGATATGATACGTTGAATTGATGTCGTGACTTGAGCATGTTGCATTTTCCCCTTTTTATGCTAGAATCGCGTGGATATTGAATGACAAATACGACGTCGATTGATCACGATCAGCCAACTGTTAAAAATAAAAAAAAACCTTTGGTTTAAAATGAATATATTAAAATTTGATTAGATAATAATGAAAAATTAAAAATTTAATAATATAATAAAAATCTCTTGGAATGCTGTTAAAAATAAAACTCGATGTTCCCGAACGCCCCCGGCCCTGCTTTCTTACGGTCGGTGGGAAAGCAAACAGTTAAAAAAACGAACGGAAAAAGGAGTGCAACACGAGGACTTCCCAAGAGGTCACCCATCCAAGTACTACTCTCGCCCAAGCGCGCTTAACTGCGGAGTTCTGATGGGATCCGGTGCATTAGTGCTGGTATGATCGCACCCGACATCTCACGCGCCAACAATGCACAAGACCCCCCCCTGCCCCCGCCTCCTCCATCCCCCCGCCGAGCCTAGCTCGATGTTCCCTGCACCCCCGGCCCAACTTCCGAACGGCCGGCGGGAAAACGAAAAATTAAAAGCGAGCGGGAAAAAAAGGGTGCAACACGAGGACTTCCCAGGAGGTCACCCATCCTAGTACTACTCTCGCCCAAGCACGCTTAACTGCGGAGTTCTGATGGGATCCGGTGCATTAGTGCTGGTATGATCGCACCCGACATCTTTCGCGCCAACAATGCACAAGCCCCCTCCCCGCCCTTGCCTCCTCCGTGCCCCTCGCCTAGCCTAACTCGATGTTCCCAACAGCAACAGCACTGGCCCAACTTCTGCGCGGACGCACGTCCGTTGACTCGTGAGAAAACAAATGATTAAAAACGAACGAAAAGAGAGATGCAACACGAAGACTTCCTAGGAGGTCCCCCACAGTAGGATTGCTCTCGTGCGGAGTTCTGATTGAATCCGATGTATTAGTGCCGGTGTAATCGCGCCTAACATCTCCGAGCCTTAACGATTTTTAGGCCCCATGCTCCAATCTAATATGTCTTAAACATTAGGTAACGGTGCCCTATCCTTCTCGGTATGTTCTTTAGCAAAAGATGAATTTTCAGCGTGACACTCAGCCGAGAGAAATGGTGTTATAGGGACTTGAACAGGCGATGCAAATATTCAGTTAAATGAAGCCTATTTTATCGCCCGAAATGAAATACGTGTACTTTTGTTTTAATTAATTAATTTTAATTAAAATGTTCCTTATTATTTTACATCGCTCGATGCTAACGTGAAGGGTACAAATATAACAACGAACGACGATATGATACGTTGAATTGATGTCGTGACTTGAGCATGTTGCATTTTCCCCTTTTTATGCTAGAATCGCGTGGATATTGAATGACAAATACGACGTCGATTGATCACGATCAGCCAACTGTTAAAAATAAAAAAAAAACCTTTGGTTTAAAATGAATATATTAAAATTTGATTAGATAATAATGAAAAATTAAAAATTTAATAATATAATAAAAATCTCTTGGAATGCTGTTAAAAATAAAACTCGATGTTCCCGAACGCCCCCGGCCCTGCTTTCTTACGGTCGGTGGGAAAGCAAACAGTTAAAAAAACGAACGGAAAAAGGAGTGCAACACGAGGACTTCCCAGGAGGTCACCCATCCTAGTACTACTCTCGCCCAAGCGCGCTTAACTGCGGAGTTCTGATGGGATCCGGTGCATTAGTGCTGGTATGATCGCACCCGACATCTCACGCGCCAACAATGCACAAGACCCCCCCTGCCCCCGCCTCCTCCATCCCCCCGCCGAGCCTAGCTCGATGTTCCCGGCACCCCCGGCCCAACTTCCGAACGGCCGGCGGGAAAACGAAAAATTAAAAGCGAGCGGGAAAAAAAGGGTGCAACACGAGGACTTCCCAGGAGGTCACCCATCCTAGTACTACTCTCGCCCAAGCACGCTTAACTGCGGAGTTCTGATGGGATCCGGTGCATTAGTGCTGGTATGATCGCACCCGACATCTTTCGCGCCAACAATGCACAAGCCCCCTCCCCGCCCTTGCCTCCTCCGTGCCCCTCGCCTAGCCTAACTCGATGTTCCCAACAGCAACAGCACTGGCCCAACTTCTGCGCGGACGCACGTCCGTTGACTCGTGAGAAAACAAATGATTAAAAACGAACGAAAAGAGAGATGCAACACGAAGACTTCCTAGGAGGTCCCCCACAGTAGGATTGCTCTCGTGCGGAGTTCTGATTGAATCCGATGTATTAGTGCCGGTGTAATCGCGCCTAACATCTCCGAGCCTTAACGATTTTTAGGCCCCATGCTCCAATCTAATATGTCTTAAACATTAGGTAACGGTGCCCTATCCTTCTCGGTATGTTCTTTAGCAAAAGATGAATTTTCAGCGTGACACTCAGCCGTGAGAAATGGTGTTATAGGGACTTGAACAGGCGATGCAAATATTCAGTTAAATGAAGCCTATTTTATCGCCCGAAATGAAATACGTGTACTTTTGTTTTAATTAATTAATTTTAATTAAAATGTTCCTTATTATTTTACATCGCTCGATGCTAACGTGAAGGGTACAAATATAACAACGAACGACGATATGATACGTTGAATTGATGTCGTGACTTGAGCATGTTGCATTTTCCCCTTTTTATGCTAGAATCGCGTGGATATTGAATGACAAATACGACGTCGATTGATCACGATCAGCCAACTGTTAAAAATAAAAAGAAAAACCTTTGGTTTAAAATGAATATATTAAAATTTGATTAGATAATAATGAAAAATTAAAAATTTAATAATATAATAAAAATCTCTTGGAATGCTGTTAAAAATAAAACTCGATGTTCCCGAACGCCCCCGGCCCTGCTTTCTTACGGTCGGTGGGAAAGCAAACAGTTAAAAAAACGAACGGAAAAAGGAGTGCAACACGAGGACTTCCCAAGAGGTCACCCATCCTAGTACTACTCTCGCCCAAGCGCGCTTAACTGCGGAGTTCTGATGGGATCCGGTGCATTAGTGCTGGTATGATCGCACCCGACATCTCACGCGCCAACAATGCACAAGACCCCTCCCTGCCCCCGCCTCCTCCATCCCCCCGCCGAGCCTAGCTCGATGTTCCCGGCACCCCCGGCCCAACTTCCGAACGGCCGGCGGGAAAACGAAAAATTAAAAGCGAGCGGGAAAAAAAGGGTGCAACACGAGGACTTCCCAGGAGGTCACCCATCCTAGTACTACTCTCGCCCAAGCACGCTTAACTGCGGAGTTCTGATGGGATCCGGTGCATTAGTGCTGGTATGATCGCACCCGACATCTTTCGCGCCAACAATGCACAAGCCCCCTCCCCGCCCTTGCCTCCTCCGTGCCCCTCGCCTAGCCTAACTCGATGTTCCCAACAGCAACAGCACTGGCCCAACTTCTGCGCGGACGCACGTCCGTTGACTCGTGAGAAAACAAATGATTAAAAACGAACGAAAAGAGAGATGCAACACGAAGACTTCCTAGGAGGTCCCCCACAGTAGGATTGCTCTCGTGCGGAGTTCTGATTGAATCCGATGTATTAGTGCCGGTGTAATCGCGCCTAACATCTCCGAGCCTTAACGATTTTTAGGCCCCATGCTCCAATCTAATATGTCTTAAACATTAGGTAACGGTGCCTTATCCTTCTCGGTATGTTCTTTAGCAAAAGATGAATTTTCAGCGTGACACTCAGCCGTGAGAAATGGTGTTATAGGGACTTGAACAGGAGATGCAAATATTCAGTTAAATGAAGCCTATTTTATCGCCCGAAATGAAATACGTGTACTTTTGTTTTAATTAATTAATTTTAATTAAAATGTTCCTTATTATTTTACATCGCTCGATGCTAACGTGAAGGGTACAAATATAACAACGAACGACGATATGATACGTTGAATTGATGTCGTGACTTGAGCATGTTGCATTTTCCCCTTTTTATGCTAGAATCGCGTGGATATTGAATGACAAATACGACGTCGATTGATCACGATCAGCCAACTGTTAAAAATAAAAAAAAACCTTTGGTTTAAAATGAATATATTAAAATTTGATTAGATAATAATGAAAAATTAAAAATTTAATAATATAATAAAAATCTCTTGGAATGCTGTTAAAAATAAAACTCGATGTTCCCGAACGCCCCCGGCCCTGCTTTCTTACGGTCGGTGGGAAAGCAAACAGTTAAAAAAACGAACGGAAAAAGGAGTGCAACACGAGGACTTCCCAAGAGGTCACCCATCCAAGTACTACTCTCGCCCAAGCGCGCTTAACTGCGGAGTTCTGATGGGATCCGGTGCATTAGTGCTGGTATGATCGCACCCGACATCTCACGCGCCAACAATGCACAAGACCCCCCCCTGCCCCCGCCTCCTCCATCCCCCCGCCGAGCCTAGCTCGATGTTCCCTGCACCCCCGGCCCAACTTCCGAACGGCCGGCGGGAAAACGAAAAATTAAAAGCGAGCGGGAAAAAAAGGGTGCAACACGAGGACTTCCCAGGAGGTCACCCATCCTAGTACTACTCTCGCCCAAGCACGCTTAACTGCGGAGTTCTGATGGGATCCGGTGCATTAGTGCTGGTATGATCGCACCCGACATCTTTCGCGCCAACAATGCACAAGCCCCCTCCCCGCCCTTGCCTCCTCCGTGCCCCTCGCCTAGCCTAACTCGATGTTCCCAACAGCAACAGCACTGGCCCAACTTCTGCGCGGACGCACGTCCGTTGACTCGTGAGAAAACAAATGATTAAAAACGAACGAAAAGAGAGATGCAACACGAAGACTTCCTAGGAGGTCCCCCACAGTAGGATTGCTCTCGTGCGGAGTTCTGATTGAATCCGATGTATTAGTGCCGGTGTAATCGCGCCTAACATCTCCGAGCCTTAACGATTTTTAGGCCCCATGCTCCAATCTAATATGTCTTAAACATTAGGTAACGGTGCCCTATCCTTCTCGGTATGTTCTTTAGCAAAAGATGAATTTTCAGCGTGACACTCAGCCGAGAGAAATGGTGTTATAGGGACTTGAACAGGCGATGCAAATATTCAGTTAAATGAAGCCTATTTTATCGCCCGAAATGAAATACGTGTACTTTTGTTTTAATTAATTAATTTTAATTAAAATGTTCCTTATTATTTTACATCGCTCGATGCTAACGTGAAGGGTACAAATATAACAACGAACGACGATATGATACGTTGAATTGATGTCGTGACTTGAGCATGTTGCATTTTCCCCTTTTTATGCTAGAATCGCGTGGATATTGAATGACAAATACGACGTCGATTGATCACGATCAGCCAACTGTTAAAAAAAAAAAAAAACCTTTGGTTTAAAATGAATATATTAAAATTTGATTAGATAATAATGAAAAATTAAAAATTTAATAATATAATAAAAATCTCTTGGAATGCTGTTAAAAATAAAACTCGATGTTCCCGAACGCCCCCGGCCCTGCTTTCTTACGGTCGGTGGGAAAGCAAACAGTTAAAAAAATGAACGGAAAAAGGAATGCAACACGAGGACTTCCCAGGAGGTCACCCATCCTAGTACTACTCTCGCCCAAGCACGCTTAACTGCGGAATTCTGATGGGATCCGGTGCATTAGTGCTGGTATGATCGCACCCGACATCTCACGCGCCAACAATGCACAGGACCCCTCCCTGCCCCCGCCTCCTCCATCCCCCCGCCGAGCCTAGCTCGATGTTCCCGGCACCCCCGGCCCAACTTCCGAACGGCCGGCGAGAAAACGAAAAATTAAAAGCGAGCGGGAAAAAAAAGGTGCAACACGAGGACTTCCCAGGAGGTCACCCATCCTAGTACTACTCTCGCCCAAGCACGCTTAACTGCGGAGTTCTGATGGGATCCGGTGCATTAGTGCTGGTATGATCGCACCCGACATCTTTCGCGCCAACAATGCACAAGCCCCCTCCCCGCCCTTGCCTCCTCCGTGCCCCTCGCCTAGCCTAACTCGATGTTCCCAACAGCAACAGCACTGGCCCAACTTCTGCGCGGACGCACGTCCGTTGACTCGTGAGAAAACAAATGATTAAAAACGAACGAAAAGAGAGATGCAACACGAAGACTTCCTAGGAGGTCCCCCACAGTAGGATTGCTCTCGTGCGGAGTTCTGATTGAATCCGATGTATTAGTGCCGGTGTAATCGCGCCTAACATCTCCGAGCCTTAACGATTTTTAGGCCCCATGCTCCAATCTAATATGTCTTAAACATTAGGTAACGATGCCCTATCCTTCTCGGAATGTTCTTTAGCAAAAGATGAATTTTCAGCGTGACACTCAGCCGTGAGAAATGGTGTTATAGGGACTTGAACAGGCGATGCAAATATTCAGTTAAATGAAGCCTATTTTATCGCCCGAAATGAAATACGTGTACTTTTGTTTTAATTAATTAATTTTAATTAAAATGTTCCTTATTATTTTACATCGCTCGATGCTAACGTGAAGGGTACAAATATAACAACGAACGACGATATGATACGTTGAATTGATGTCGTGACTTGAGCATGTTGCATTTTCCCCTTTTTATGCAAGGATCGCGTGGATATTGAATGACAAATACGACGTCGATTGATCACGATCAGCCAACTGTTAAAAAAATAAAAAAAAAACCTTTGGTTTAAAATGAATATATTAAAATTTGATTAGATAATAATGAAAAATTAAAAATTTAATAATATAATAAAAATCTCTTGGAATGCTGTTAAAAATAAAACTCGATGTTCCCGAACGCCCCCGGCCCTGCTTTCTTACGGTCGGTGGGAAAGCAAACAGTTAAAAAAACGAACGGAAAAAAGAGTGCAACACGAGGACTTACCAGAAGGTCACCCATCCTAGTACTACTCTCGCCCAAGCACGCTTAACTGCGGAGTTCTGATGGGATCCGGTGCATTAGTGCTGGTATGATCGCACCCGACATCTCACGCGCCAACAATGCACAAGACCCCTCCCTGCCCCCGCCTCCTCCATCCCCCCGCCGAGCCTAGCTCGATGTTCCCGGCACCCCCGGCCCAACTTCCGAACGGCCGGCGGGAAAACGAAAAATTAAAAGCGAGCGGGAAAAAAAAGGTGCAACACGAGGACTTCCCAGGAGGTCACCCATCCTAGTACTACTCTCGCCCAAGCACGCTTAACTGCGGAGTTCTGATGGGATCCGGTGCATTAGTGCTGGTATGATCGCACCCGACATCTTTCGCGCCAACAATGCACAAGCCCCTTCCCCGCCCTTGCCTCCTCCGTGCCCCTCGCCTAGCCTAACTCGATGTTCCCAACAGCAACAGCACTGGCCCAACTTCTGCGCGGACGCACGTCCGTTGACTCGTGAGAAAACAAATGATTAAAAACGAACGAAAAGAGAGATGCAACACGAAGACTTCCTAGGAGGTCCCCCACAGTAGGATTGCTCTCGTGCGGAGTTCTGATTGAATCCGATGTATTAGTGCCGGTGTAATCGCGCCTAACATCTCCGAGCCTTAACGATTTTTAGGCCCCATGCTCCAATCTAATATGTCTTAAACATTAGGTAACGATGCCCTATCCTTCTCGGTATGTTCTTTAGCAAAAGATGAATTTTCAGCGTGACACTCAGCCGTGAGAAATGGTGTTATAGGGACTTGAACAGGCGATGCAAATATTCAGTTAAATGAAGCCTATTTTATCGCCCGAAATGAAATACGTGTACTTTTGTTTTAATTAATTAATTTTAATTAAAATGTTCCGTATTATTTTACATCGCTCGATGCTAACGTGAAGGGTACAAATATAACAACGAACGACGATATGATACGTTGAATTGATGTCGTGACTTGAGCATGTTGCATTTTCCCCTTTTTATGCAAGGATCGCGTGGATATTGAATGACAAATACGACGTCGATTGATCACGATCAGCCAACTGTTAAAAAAATAAAAAAAAAACCTTTGGTTTAAAATGAATATATTAAAATTTGATTAGATAATAATGAAAAATTAAAAATTTAATAATATAATAAAAATCTCTTGGAATGCTGCTAAAAATAAAACTCGATGTTCCCGAACGCCCCCGGCCCTGCTTTCTTACGGTCGGTGGGAAAGCAAACAGTTAAAAAAACGAACGGAAAAAGGAGTGCAACACGAGGACTTCCCAGGAGGTCACCCATCCTAGTACTACTCTCGCCCAAGCACGCTTAACTGCGGAGTTCTGATGGGATCCGGTGCATTAGTGCTGGTATGATCGCACCCGACATCTCACGCGCCAACAATGCACAAGACCCCTCCCTGCCCCCGCCTCCTCCATCCCCCCGCCGAGCCTAGCTCGATGTTCCCGGCACCCCCGGCCCAACTTCCGAACGGCCGGCGGGAAAACGAAAAATTAAAAGCGAGCGGGAAAAAAAGGGTGCAACACGAGGACTTCCCAGGAGGTCACCCATCCTAGTACTACTCTCGCCCAAGCACGCTTAACTGCGGAGTTCTGATGGGATCCGGTGCATTAGTGCTGGTATGATCGCACCCGACATCTTTCGCGCCAACAATGCACAAGCCCCCTCCCCGCCCTTGCCTCCTCCGTGCCCCTCGCCTAGCCTAACTCGATGTTCCCAACAGCAACAGCACTGGCCCAACTTCTGCGCGGACGCACGTCCGTTGACTCGTGAGAAAACAAATGATTAAAAACGAACGAAAAGAGAGATGCAACACGAAGACTTCCTAGGAGGTCCCCCACAGTAGGATTGCTCTCGTGCGGAGTTCTGATTGAATCCGATGTATTAGTGCCGGTGTAATCGCGCCTAACATCTCCGAGCCTTAACGATTTTTAGGCCCCATGCTCCAATCTAATATGTCTTAAACATTAGGTAACGATGCCCTATCCTTCTCGGTATGTTCTTTAGCAAAAGATGAATTTTCAGCGTGACACTCAGCCGTGAGAAATGGTGTTATAGGGACTTGAACAGGCGATGCAAATATTCAGTTAAATGAAGCCTATTTTATCGCCCGAAATGAAATACGTGTACTTTTGTTTTAATTAATTAATTTTAATTAAAATGTTCCGTATTATTTTACATCGCTCGATGCTAACGTGAAGGGTACAAATATAACAACGAACGACGATATGATACGTTGAATTGATGTCGTGACTTGAGCATGTTGCATTTTCCCCTTTTTATGCAAGGATCGCGTGGATATTGAATGACAAATACGACGTCGATTGATCACGATCAGCCAACTGTTAAAAAAATAAAAAAAAAACCTTTGGTTTAAAATGAATATATTAAAATTTGATTAGATAATAATGAAAAATTAAAAATTTAATAATATAATAAAAATCTCTTGGAATGCTGCTAAAAATAAAACTCGATGTTCCCGAACGCCCCCGGCCCTGCTTTCTTACGGTCGGTGGGAAAGCAAACAGTTAAAAAAACGAACGGAAAAAGGAGTGCAACACGAGGACTTCCCAGGAGGTCACCCATCCTAGTACTACTCTCGCCCAAGCACGCTTAACTGCGGAGTTCTGATGGGATCCGGTGCATTAGTGCTGGTATGATCGCACCCGACATCTCACGCGCCAACAATGCACAAGACCCCTCCCTGCCCCCGCCTCCTCCATCCCCCCGCCGAGCCTAGCTCGATGTTCCCGGCACCCCCGGCCCAACTTCCGAACGGCCGGCGGGAAAACGAAAAATTAAAAGCGAGCGGGAAAAAAAAGGTGCAACACGAGGACTTCCCAGGAGGTCACCCATCCTAGTACTACTCTCGCCCAAGCACGCTTAACTGCGGAGTTCTGATGGGATCCGGTGCATTAGTGCTGGTATGATCGCACCCGACATCTTTCGCGCCAACAATGCACAAGCCCCTTCCCCGCCCTTGCCTCCTCCGTGCCCCTCGCCTAGCCTAACTCGATGTTCCCAACAGCAACAGCACTGGCCCAACTTCTGAGCGGACGCACGTCCGTTGACTCGTGAGAAAACAAATGATTAAAAACGAACGAAAAGAGAGATGCAACACGAAGACTTCCTAGGAGGTCCCCCACAGTAGGATTGCTCTCGTGCGGAGTTCTGATTGAATCCGATGTATTAGTGCCGGTGTAATCGCGCCTAACATCTCCGAGCCTTAACGATTTTTAGGCCCCATGCTCCAATCTAATATGTCTTAAACATTAGGTAACGATGCCCTATCCTTCTCGGAATGTTCTTTAGCAAAAGTTGAATTTTCAGCGTGACACTCAGCCGTGAGAAATGGTGTTATAGGGACTTGAACAGGCGATGCAAATATTCAGTTAAATGAAGCCTATTTTATCGCCCGAAATGAAATACGTGTACTTTTGTTTTAATTAATTAATTTTAATTAAAATGTTCCTTATTATTTTACATCGCTCGATGCTAACGTGAAGGGTACAAATATAACAACGAACGACGATATGATACGTTGAATTGATGTCGTGACTTGAGCATGTTGCATTTTCCCCTTTTTATGCAAGGATCGCGTGGATATTGAATGACAAATACGACGTCGATTGATCACGATCAGCCAACTGTTAAAAAAATAAAAAAAAAAACCTTTGGTTTAAAATGAATATATTAAAATTTGATTAGATAATAATGAAAAATTAAAAATTTAATAATATAATAAAAATCTCTTGGAATGCTGCTAAAAATAAAACTCGATGTTCCCGAACGCCCCCGGCCCTGCTTTCTTACGGTCGGTGGGAAAGCAAACAGTTAAAAAAACGAACGGAAAAAGGAGTGCAACACGAGGACTTCCCAGGAGGTCACCCATCCTAGTACTACTCTCGCCCAAGCACGCTTAACTGCGGAGTTCTGATGGGATCCGGTGCATTAGTGCTGGTATGATCGCACCCGACATCTCACGCGCCAACAATGCACAGGACCCCTCCCTGCCCCCGCCTCCTCCATCCCCCCGCCGAGCCTAGCTCGATGTTCCCGGCACCCCCGGCCCAACTTCCGAACGGCCGGCGGGAAAACGAAAAATTAAAAGCGAGCGGGAAAAAAAGTGTGCAACACGAGGACTTCCCAGGAGGTCACCCATCCTAGTACTACTCTCGCCCAGGCACGCTTAACTGCGGAGTTCTGATGGGATCCGGTGCATTAGTGCTGGTATGATCGCACCCGACATCTTTCGCGCCAACAATGCACAAGCCCCCTCCCCGCCCTTGCCTCCTCCGTGCCCCTCGCCTAGCCTAACTCGATGTTCCCAACAGCAACAGCACTGGCCCAACTTCTGAGCGGACGCACGTCCGTTGACTCGTGAGAAAACAAATGATTAAAAACGAACGAAAAGAGAGATGCAACACGAAGACTTCCTAGGAGGTCCCCCACAGTAGGATTGCTCTCGTGCGGAGTTCTGATTGAATCCGATGTATTAGTGCCGGTGTAATCGCGCCTAACATCTCCGAGCCTTAACGATTTTTAGGCCCCATGCTCCAATCTAATATGTCTTAAACATTAGGTAACGATGCCCTATCCTTCTCGGTATGTTCTTTAGCAAAAGTTGAATTTTCAGCGTGACACTCAGCCGTGAGAAATGGTGTTATAGGGACTTGAACAGGCGATGCAAATATTCAGTTAAATGAAGCCTATTTTATCGCCCGAAATGAAATACGTGTACTTTTGTTTTAATTAATTAATTTTAATTAAAATGTTCCTTATTATTTTACATCGCTCGATGCTAACGTGAAGGGTACAAATATAACAACGAACGACGATATGATACGTTGAATTGATGTCGTGACTTGAGCATGTTGCATTTTCCCCTTTTTATGCAAGGATCGCGTGGATATTGAATGACAAATACGACGTCGATTGATCACGATCAGCCAACTGTTAAAAAAATAAAAAAAAAAACCTTTGGTTTAAAATGAATATATTAAAATTTGATTAGATAATAATGAAAAATTAAAAATTTAATAATATAATAAAAATCTCTTGGAATGCTGCTAAAAATAAAACTCGATGTTCCCGAACGCCCCCGGCCCTGCTTTCTTACGGTCGGTGGGAAAGCAAACAGTTAAAAAAACGAACGGAAAAAGGAGTGCAACACGAGGACTTCCCAGGAGGTCACCCATCCTAGTACTACTCTCGCCCAAGCACGCTTAACTGCGGAGTTCTGATGGGATCCGGTGCATTAGTGCTGGTATGATCGCACCCGACATCTCACGCGCCAACAATGCACAGGACCCCTCCCTGCCCCCGCCTCCTCCATCCCCCCGCCGAGCCTAGCTCGATGTTCCCGGCACCCCCGGCCCAACTTCCGAACGGCCGGCGGGAAAACGAAAAATTAAAAGCGAGCGGGAAAAAAAGTGTGCAACACGAGGACTTCCCAGGAGGTCACCCATCCTAGTACTACTCTCGCCCAGGCACGCTTAACTGCGGAGTTCTGATGGGATCCGGTGCATTAGTGCTGGTATGATCGCACCCGACATCTTTCGCGCCAACAATGCACAAGCCCCCTCCCCGCCCTTGCCTCCTCCGTGCCCCTCGCCTAGCCTAACTCGATGTTCCCAACAGCAACAGCACTGGCCCAACTTCTGCGCGGACGCACGTCCGTTGACTCGTGAGAAAACAAATGATTAAAAACGAACGAAAAGAGAGATGCAACACGAAGACTTCCTAGGAGGTCCCCCACAGTAGGATTGCTCTCGTGCGGAGTTCTGATTGAATCCGATGTATTAGTGCCGGTGTAATCGCGCCTAACATCTCCGAGCCTTAACGATTTTTAGGCCCCATGCTCCAATCTAATATGTCTTAAACATTAGGTAACGATGCCCTATCCTTCTCGGAATGTTCTTTAGCAAAAGATGAATTTTCAGCGTGACACTCAGCTGTGAGAAATGGTGTTATAGGGACTTGAACAGGCGATGCAAATATTCAGTTAAATGAAGCCTATTTTATCGCCCGAAATGAAATACGTGTACTTTTGTTTTAATTAATTAATTTTAATTAAAATGTTCCTTATTATTTTACATCGCTCGATGCTAACGTGAAGGGTACAAATATAACAACGAACGACGATATGATACGTTGAATTGATGTCGTGACTTGAGCATGTTGCATTTTCCCCTTTTTATGCAAGGATCGCGTGGATATTGAATGACAAATACGACGTCGATTGATCACGATCAGCCAACTGTTAAAAAAATAAAAAAAAAAACCTTTGGTTTAAAATGAATATATTAAAATTTGATTAGATAATAATGAAAAATTAAAAATTTAATAATATAATAAAAATCTCTTGGAATGCTGCTAAAAATAAAACTCGATGTTCCCGAACGCCCCCGGCCCTGCTTTCTTACGGTCGGTGGGAAAGCAAACAGTTAAAAAAACGAACGGAAAAAGGAGTGCAACACGAGGACTTCCCAGGAGGTCACCCATCCTAGTACTACTCTCGCCCAAGCACGCTTAACTGCGGAGTTCTGATGGGATCCGGTGCATTAGTGCTGGTATGATCGCACCCGACATCTCACGCGCCAACAATGCACAAGACCCCTCCCTGCCCCCGCCTCCTCCATCCCCCCGCCGAGCCTAGCTCGATGTTCCCGGCACCCCCGGCCCAACTTCCGAACGGCCGGCGGGAAAACGAAAAATTAAAAGCGAGCGGGAAAAAAAGGGTGCAACACGAGGACTTCCCAGGAGGTCACCCATCCTAGTACTACTCTCGCCCAAGCACGCTTAACTGCGGAGTTCTGATGGGATCCGGTGCATTAGTGCTGGTATGATCGCACCCGACATCTCACGCGCCAACAATGCACAAGCCCCCTCCCCGCCCTTGCCTCCTCCGTGCCCCTCGCCTAGCCTAACTCGATGTTCCCAACAGCAACAGCACTGGCCCAACTTCTGCGCGGACGCACGTCCGTTGACTCGTGAGAAAACAAATGATTAAAAACGAACGAAAAGAGAGATGCAACACGAAGACTTCCTAGGAGGTCCCCCACAGTAGGATTGCTCTCGTGCGGAGTTCTGATTGAATCCGATGTATTAGTGCCGGTGTAATCGCGCCTAACATCTCCGAGCCTTAACGATTTTTAGGCCCCATGCTCCAATCTAATATGTCTTAAACATTAGGTAACGATGCCCTATCCTTCTCGGTATGTTCTTTAGCAAAAGATGAATTTTCAGCGTGACACTCAGCCGTGAGAAATGGTGTTATAGGGACTTGAACAGGCGATGCAAATATTCAGTTAAATGAAGCCTATTTTATCGCCCGAAATGAAATACGTGTACTTTTGTTTTAATTAATTAATTTTAATTAAAATGTTCCTTATTATTTTACATCGCTCGATGCTAACGTGAAGGGTACAAATATAACAACGAACGACGATATGATACGTTGAATTGATGTCGTGACTTGAGCATGTTGCATTTTCCCCTTTTTATGCAAGGATCGCGTGGATATTGAATGACAAATACGACGTCGATTGATCACGATCAGCCAACTGTTAAAAAAATAAAAAAAAAACCTTTGGTTTAAAATGAATATATTAAAATTTGATTAGATAATAATGAAAAATTAAAAATTTAATAATATAATAAAAATCTCTTGGAATGCTGCTAAAAATAAAACTCGATGTTCCCGAACGCCCCCGGCCCTGCTTTCTTACGGTCGGTGGGAAAGCAAACAGTTAAAAAAACGAACGGAAAAAGGAGTGCAACACGAGGACTTCCCAGGAGGTCACCCATCCTAGTACTACTCTCGCCCAAGCACGCTTAACTGCGGAGTTCTGATGGGATCCGGTGCATTAGTGCTGGTATGATCGCACTCGACATCTCACGCGCCAACAATGCACAAGACCCCTCCCTGCCCCCGCCTCCTCCATCCCCCCGCCGAGCCTAGCTCGATGTTCCCGGCACCCCCGGCCCAACTTCCGAACGGCCGGCGGGAAAACGAAAAATTAAAAGCGAGCGGGAAAAAAAGGGTGCAACACGAGGACTTCCCAGGAGGTCACCCATCCTAGTACTACTCTCGCCCAAGCACGCTTAACTGCGGAGTTCTGATGGGATCCGGTGCATTAGTGCTGGTATGATCGCACCCGACATCTCACGCGCCAACAATGCACAAGACCCCTCCCTGCCCCCGCCTCCTCCATCCCCCCGCCGAGCCTAGCTCGATGTTCCCGGCACCCCCGGCCCAACTTCCGAACGGCCGGCGGGAAAACGAAAAATTAAAAGCGAGCGGGAAAAAAAGGGTGCAACACGAGGACTTCCCAGGAGGTCACCCATCCTAGTACTACTCTCGCCCAAGCACGCTTAACTGCGGAGTTCTGATGGGATCCGGTGCATTAGTGCTGGTATGATCGCACCCGACATCTTTCGCGCCAACAATGCACAAGCCCCCTCCCCGCCCTTGCCTCCTCCGTGCCCCTCGCCTAGCCTAACTCGATGTTCCCAACAGCAACAGCACTGGCCCAACTTCTGCGCGGACGCACGTCCGTTGACTCGTGAGAAAACAAATGATTAAAAACGAACGAAAAGAGAGATGCAACACGAAGACTTCCTAGGAGGTCCCCCACAGTAGGATTGCTCTCGTGCGGAGTTCTGATTGAATCCGATGTATTAGTGCCGGTGTAATCGCGCCTAACATCTCCGAGCCTTAACGATTTTTAGGCCCCATGCTCCAATCTAATATGTCTTAAACATTAGGTAACGATGCCCTATCCTTCTCGGTATGTTCTTTAGCAAAAGTTGAATTTTCAGCGTGACACTCAGCCGTGAGAAATGGTGTTATAGGGACTTGAACAGGCGATGCAAATATTCAGTTAAATGAAGCCTATTTTATCGCCCGAAATGAAATACGTGTACTTTTGTTTTAATTAATTAATTTTAATTAAAATGTTCCTTATTATTTTACATCGCTCGATGCTAACGTGAAGGGTACAAATATAACAACGAACGACGATATGATACGTTGAATTGATGTCGTGACTTGAGCATGTTGCATTTTCCCCTTTTTATGCAAGGATCGCGTGGATATTGAATGACAAATACGACGTCGATTGATCACGATCAGCTAACTGTTAAAAAAATAAAAAAAAAACCTTTGGTTTAAAATGAATATATTAAAATTTGATTAGATAATAATGAAAAATTAAAAATTTAATAATATAATAAAAATCTCTTGGAATGCTGCTAAAAATAAAACTCGATGTTCCCGAACGCCCCCGGCCCTGCTTTCTTACGGTCGGTGGGAAAGCAAACAGTTAAAAAAACGAACGGAAAAAGGAGTGCAACACGAGGACTTCCCAGGAGGTCACCCATCCTAGTACTACTCTCGCCCAAGCACGCTTAACTGCGGAGTTCTGATGGGATCCGGTGCATTAGTGCTGGTATGATCGCACCCGACATCTCACGCGCCAACAATGCACAAGACCCCTCCCTGCCCCCGCCTCCTCCATCCCCCCGCCGAGCCTAGCTCGATGTTCCCGGCACCCCCGGCCCAACTTCCGAACGGCCGGCGGGAAAACGAAAAATTAAAAGCGAGCGGGAAAAAAAGGGTGCAACACGAGGACTTCCCAGGAGGTCACCCATCCTAGTACTACTCTCGCCCAAGCACGCTTAACTGCGGAGTTCTGATGGGATCCGGTGCATTAGTGCTGGAATGATCGCACCCGACATCTTTCGCGCCAACAATGCACAAGCCCCCTCCCCGCCCTTGCCTCCTCCGTGCCCCTCGCCTAGCCTAACTCGATGTTCCCAACAGCAACAGCACTGGCCCAACTTCTGCGCGGACGCACGTCCGTTGACTCGTGAGAAAACAAATGATTAAAAACGAACGAAAAGAGAGATGCAACACGAAGACTTCCTAGGAGGTCCCCCACAGTAGGATTGCTCTCGTGCGGAGTTCTGATTGAATCCGATGTATTAGTGCCGGTGTAATCGCGCCTAACATCTCCGAGCCTTAACGATTTTTAGGCCCCATGCTCCAATCTAATATGTCTTAAACATTAGGTAACGATGCCCTATCCTTCTCGGAATGTTCTTTAGCAAAAGATGAATTTTCAGCGTGACACTCAGCCGTGAGAAATGGTGTTATAGGGACTTGAACAGGCGATGCAAATATTCAGTTAAATGAAGCCTATTTTATCGCCCGAAATGAAATACGTGTACTTTTGTTTTAATTAATTAATTTTAATTAAAATGTTCCTTATTATTTTACATCGCTCGATGCTAACGTGAAGGGTACAAATATAACAACGAACGACGATATGATACGTTGAATTGATGTCGTGACTTGAGCATGTTGCATTTTCCCCTTTTTATGCAAGGATCGCGTGGATATTGAATGACAAATACGACGTCGATTGATCACGATCAGCCAACTGTTAAAAATAAAAAAAAAAAACCTTTGGTTTAAAATGAATATATTAAAATTTGATTAGATAATAATGAAAAATTAAAAATTTAATAATATAATAAAAATCTCTTGGAATGCTGCTAAAAATAAAACTCGATGTTCCCGAACGCCCCCGGCCCTGCTTTCTTACGGTCGGTGGGAAAGCAAACAGTTAAAAAAACGAACGGAAAAAAGAGTGCAACACGAGGACTTCCCAGGAGGTCACCCATCCTAGTACTACTCTCGCCCAAGCACGCTTAACTGCGGAGTTCTGATGGGATCCGGTGCATTAATGCTGGTATGATCGCACCCGACATCTCACGCGCCAACAATGCACAGGACCCCTCCCTGCCCCCGCCTCCTCCATCCCCCCGCCGAGCCTAGCTCGATGTTCCCGGCACCCCCGGCCCAACTTCCGAACGGCCGGCGGGAAAACGAAAAATTAAAAGCGAGCGGGAAAAAAAAGGTGCAACACGAGGACTTCCCAGGAGGTCACCCATCCTAGTACTACTCTCGCCCAAGCACGCTTAACTGCGGAGTTCTGATGGGATCCGGTGCATTAGTGCTGGTATGATCGCACCCGACATCTTTCGCGCCAACAATGCACAAGCCCCCTCCCCGCCCTTGCCTCCTCCGTGCCCCTCGCCTAGCCTAACTCGATGTTCCCAACAGCAACAGCACTGGCCCAACTTCTGCGCGGACGCACGTCCGTTGACTCGTGAGAAAACAAATGATTAAAAACGAACGAAAAGAGAGATGCAACACGAAGACTTCCTAGGAGGTCCCCCACAGTAGGATTGCTCTCGTGCGGAGTTCTGATTGAATCCGATGTATTAGTGCCGGTGTAATCGCGCCTAACATCTCCGAGCCTTAACGATTTTTAGGCCCCATGCTCCAATCTAATATGTCTTAAACATTAGGTAACGATGCCCTATCCTTCTCGGAATGTTCTTTAGCAAAAGATGAATTTTCAGCGTGACACTCAGCCGTGAGAAATGGTGTTATAGGGACTTGAACAGGCGATGCAAATATTCAGTTAAATGAAGCCTATTTTATCGCCCGAAATGAAATACGTGTACTTTTGTTTTAATTAATTAATTTTAATTAAAATGTTCCTTATTATTTTACATCGCTCGATGCTAACGTGAAGGGTACAAATATAACAACGAACGACGATATGATACGTTGAATTGATGTCGTGACTTGAGCATGTTGCATTTTCCCCTTTTTATGCAAGGATCGCGTGGATATTGAATGACAAATACGACGTCGATTGATCACGATAAGCCAACTGTTAAAAATAAAAAAAAAAAAAACCTTTGGTTTAAAATGAATATATTAAAATTTGATTAGATAATAATGAAAAATTAAAAATTTAATAATATAATAAAAATCTCTTGGAATGCTGCTAAAAATAAAACTCGATGTTCCCGAACGCCCCCGGCCCTGCTTTCTTACGGTCGGTGGGAAAGCAAACAGTTAAAAAAACGAACGGAAAAAGGAGTGCAACACGAGGACTTCCCAGGAGGTCACCCATCCTAGTACTACTCTCGCCCAAGCACGCTTAACTGCGGAGTTCTGATGGGATCCGGTGCATTAGTGCTGGTATGATCGCACCCGACATCTCACGCGCCAACAATGCACAGGACCCCTCCCTGCCCCCGCCTCCTCCATCCCCCCGCCGAGCCTAGCTCGATGTTCCCGGCACCCCCGGCCCAACTTCCGAACGGCCGGCGGGAAAACGAAAAATTAAAAGCGAGCGGGAAAAAAAGGGTGCAACACGAGGACTTCCCAGGAGGTCACCCATCCTAGTACTACTCTCGCCCAAGCACGCTTAACTGCGGAGTTCTGATGGGATCCGGTGCATTAGTGCTGGTATGATCGCACCCGACATCTTTCGCGCCAACAATGCACAAGCCCCCTCCCCGCCCTTGCCTCCTCCGTGCCCCTCGCCTAGCCTAACTCGATGTTCCCAACAGCAACAGCACTGGCCCAACTTCTGCGCGGACGCACGTCCGTTGACTCGTGAGAAAACAAATGATTAAAAACGAACGAAAAGAGAGATGCAACACGAAGACTTCCTAGGAGGTCCCCCACAGTAGGATTGCTCTCGTGCGGAGTTCTGATTGAATCCGATGTATTAGTGCCGGTGTAATCGCGCCTAACATCTCCGAGCCTTAACGATTTTTAGGCCCCATGCTCCAATCTAATATGTCTTAAACATTAGGTAACGATGCCCTATCCTTCTCGGAATGTTCTTTAGCAAAAGATGAATTTTCAGCGTGACACTCAGCCGTGAGAAATGGTGTTATAGGGACTTGAACAGGCGATGCAAATATTCAGTTAAATGAAGCCTATTTTATCGCCCGAAATGAAATACGTGTACTTTTGTTTTAATTAATTAATTTTAATTAAAATGTTCCTTATTATTTTACATCGCTCGATGCTAACGTGAAGGGTACAAATATAACAACGAACGACGATATGATACGTTGAATTGATGTCGTGACTTGAGCATGTTGCATTTTCCCCTTTTTATGCAAGGATCGCGTGGATATTGAATGACAAATACGACGTCGATTGATCACGATAAGCCAACTGTTAAAAATAAAAAAAAAAAAAACCTTTGGTTTAAAATGAATATATTAAAATTTGATTAGATAATAATGAAAAATTAAAAATTTAATAATATAATAAAAATCTCTTGGAATGCTGCTAAAAATAAAACTCGATGTTCCCGAACGCCCCCGGCCCTGCTTTCTTACGGTCGGTGGGAAAGCAAACAGTTAAAAAAACGAACGGAAAAAGGAGTGCAACACGAGGACTTCCCAGGAGGTCACCCATCCTAGTACTACTCTCGCCCAAGCACGCTTAACTGCGGAGTTCTGATGGGATCCGGTGCATTAGTGCTGGTATGATCGCACCCGACATCTCACGCGCCAACAATGCACAGGACCCCTCCCTGCCCCCGCCTCCTCCATCCCCCCGCCGAGCCTAGCTCGATGTTCCCGGCACCCCCGGCCCAACTTCCGAACGGCCGGCGGGAAAACGAAAAATTAAAAGCGAGCGGGAAAAAAAGGGTGCAACACGAGGACTTCCCAGGAGGTCACCCATCCTAGTACTACTCTCGCCCAAGCACGCTTAACTGCGGAGTTCTGATGGGATCCGGTGCATTAGTGCTGGTATGATCGCACCCGACATCTCACGCGCCAACAATGCACAAGCCCCCTCCCCGCCCTTGCCTCCTCCGTGCCCCTCGCCTAGCCTAACTCGATGTTCCCAACAGCAACAGCACTGGCCCAACTTCTGCGCGGACGCACGTCCGTTGACTCGTGAGAAAACAAATGATTAAAAACGAACGAAAAGAGAGATGCAACACGAAGACTTCCTAGGAGGTCCCCCACAGTAGGATTGCTCTCGTGCGGAGTTCTGATTGAATCCGATGTATTAGTGCCGGTGTAATCGCGCCTAACATCTCCGAGCCTTAACGATTTTTAGGCCCCATGCTCCAATCTAATATGTCTTAAACATTAGGTAACGATGCCCTATCCTTCTCGGTATGTTCTTTAGCAAAAGATGAATTTTCAGCGTGACACTCAGCCGTGAGAAATGGTGTTATAGGGACTTGAACAGGCGATGCAAATATTCAGTTAAATGAAGCCTATTTTATCGCCCGAAATGAAATACGTGTACTTTTGTTTTAATTAATTAATTTTAATTAAAATGTTCCTTATTATTTTACATCGCTCGATGCTAACGTGAAGGGTACAAATATAACAACGAACGACGATATGATACGTTGAATTGATGTCGTGACTTGAGCATGTTGCATTTTCCCCTTTTTATGCAAGGATCGCGTGGATATTGAATGACAAATACGACGTCGATTGATCACGATAAGCCAACTGTTAAAAATAAAAAAAAAAAAAACCTTTGGTTTAAAATGAATATATTAAAATTTGATTAGATAATAATGAAAAATTAAAAATTTAATAATATAATAAAAATCTCTTGGAATGCTGCTAAAAATAAAACTCGATGTTCCCGAACGCCCCCGGCCCTGCTTTCTTACGGTCGGTGGGAAAGCAAACAGTTAAAAAAACGAACGGAAAAAGGAGTGCAACACGAGGACTTCCCAGGAGGTCACCCATCCTAGTACTACTCTCGCCCAAGCACGCTTAACTGCGGAGTTCTGATGGGATCCGGTGCATTAGTGCTGGTATGATCGCACCCGACATCTCACGCGCCAACAATGCACAGGACCCCTCCCTGCCCCCGCCTCCTCCATCCCCCCGCCGAGCCTAGCTCGATGTTCCCGGCACCCCCGGCCCAACTTCCGAACGGCCGGCGGGAAAACGAAAAATTAAAAGCGAGCGGGAAAAAAAGGGTGCAACACGAGGACTTCCCAGGAGGTCACCCATCCTAGTACTACTCTCGCCCAAGCACGCTTAACTGCGGAGTTCTGATGGGATCCGGTGCATTAGTGCTGGTATGATCGCACCCGACATCTCACGCGCCAACAATGCACAAGCCCCCTCCCCGCCCTTGCCTCCTCCGTGCCCCTCGCCTAGCCTAACTCGATGTTCCCAACAGCAACAGCACTGGCCCAACTTCTGCGCGGACGCACGTCCGTTGACTCGTGAGAAAACAAATGATTAAAAACGAACGAAAAGAGAGATGCAACACGAAGACTTCCTAGGAGGTCCCCCACAGTAGGATTGCTCTCGTGCGGAGTTCTGATTGAATCCGATGTATTAGTGCCGGTGTAATCGCGCCTAACATCTCCGAGCCTTAACGATTTTTAGGCCCCATGCTCCAATCTAATATGTCTTAAACATTAGGTAACGATGCCCTATCCTTCTCGGTATGTTCTTTAGCAAAAGATGAATTTTCAGCGTGACACTCAGCCGTGAGAAATGGTGTTATAGGGACTTGAACAGGCGATGCAAATATTCAGTTAAATGAAGCCTATTTTATCGCCCGAAATGAAATACGTGTACTTTTGTTTTAATTAATTAATTTTAATTAAAATGTTCCTTATTATTTTACATCGCTCGATGCTAACGTGAAGGGTACAAATATAACAACGAACGACGATATGATACGTTGAATTGATGTCGTGACTTGAGCATGTTGCATTTTCCCCTTTTTATGCAAGGATCGCGTGGATATTGAATGACAAATACGACGTCGATTGATCACGATCAGCCAACTGTTAAAAATAAAAAAAAAAAAACCTTTGGTTTAAAATGAATATATTAAAATTTGATTAGATAATAATGAAAAATTAAAAATTTAATAATATAATAAAAATCTCTTGGAATGCTGCTAAAAATAAAACTCGATGTTCCCGAACGCCCCCGGCCCTGCTTTCTTACGGTCGGTGGGAAAGCAAACAGTTAAAAAAACGAACGGAAAAAGGAGTGCAACACGAGGACTTCCCAGGAGGTCACCCATCCTAGTACTACTCTCGCCCAAGCACGCTTAACTGCGGAGTTCTGATGGGATCCGGTGCATTAGTGCTGGTATGATCGCACCCGACATCTCACGCGCCAACAATGCACAGGACCCCTCCCTGCCCCCGCCTCCTCCATCCCCCCGCCGAGCCTAGCTCGATGTTCCCGGCACCCCCGGCCCAACTTCCGAACGGCCGGCGGGAAAACGAAAAATTAAAAGCGAGCGGGAAAAAAAGGGTGCAACACGAGGACTTCCCAGGAGGTCACCCATCCTAGTACTACTCTCGCCCAAGCACGCTTAACTGCGGAGTTCTGATGGGATCCGGTGCATTAGTGCTGGTATGATCGCACCCGACATCTCACGCGCCAACAATGCACAAGCCCCCTCCCCGCCCTTGCCTCCTCCGTGCCCCTCGCCTAGCCTAACTCGATGTTCCCAACAGCAACAGCACTGGCCCAACTTCTGCGCGGACGCACGTCCGTTGACTCGTGAGAAAACAAATGATTAAAAACGAACGAAAAGAGAGATGCAACACGAAGACTTCCTAGGAGGTCCCCCACAGTAGGATTGCTCTCGTGCGGAGTTCTGATTGAATCCGATGTATTAGTGCCGGTGTAATCGCGCCTAACATCTCCGAGCCTTAACGATTTTTAGGCCCCATGCTCCAATCTAATATGTCTTAAACATTAGGTAACGATGCCCTATCCTTCTCGGTATGTTCTTTAGCAAAAGATGAATTTTCAGCGTGACACTCAGCCGTGAGAAATGGTGTTATAGGGACTTGAACAGGCGATGCAAATATTCAGTTAAATGAAGCCTATTTTATCGCCCGAAATGAAATACGTGTACTTTTGTTTTAATTAATTAATTTTAATTAAAATGTTCCTTATTATTTTACATCGCTCGATGCTAACGTGAAGGGTACAAATATAACAACGAACGACGATATGATACGTTGAATTGATGTCGTGACTTGAGCATGTTGCATTTTCCCCTTTTTATGCAAGGATCGCGTGGATATTGAATGACAAATACGACGTCGATTGATCACGATAAGCCAACTGTTAAAAATAAAAAAAAAAAAAACCTTTGGTTTAAAATGAATATATTAAAATTTGATTAGATAATAATGAAAAATTAAAAATTTAATAATATAATAAAAATCTCTTGGAATGCTGCTAAAAATAAAACTCGATGTTCCCGAACGCCCCCGGCCCTGCTTTCTTACGGTCGGTGGGAAAGCAAACAGTTAAAAAAACGAACGGAAAAAGGAGTGCAACACGAGGACTTCCCAGGAGGTCACCCATCCTAGTACTACTCTCGCCCAAGCACGCTTAACTGCGGAGTTCTGATGGGATCCGGTGCATTAGTGCTGGTATGATCGCACCCGACATCTCACGCGCCAACAATGCACAGGACCCCTCCCTGCCCCCGCCTCCTCCATCCCCCCGCCGAGCCTAGCTCGATGTTCCCGGCACCCCCGGCCCAACTTCCGAACGGCCGGCGGGAAAACGAAAAATTAAAAGCGAGCGGGAAAAAAAGGGTGCAACACGAGGACTTCCCAGGAGGTCACCCATCCTAGTACTACTCTCGCCCAAGCACGCTTAACTGCGGAGTTCTGATGGGATCCGGTGCATTAGTGCTGGTATGATCGCACCCGACATCTCACGCGCCAACAATGCACAAGCCCCCTCCCCGCCCTTGCCTCCTCCGTGCCCCTCGCCTAGCCTAACTCGATGTTCCCAACAGCAACAGCACTGGCCCAACTTCTGCGCGGACGCACGTCCGTTGACTCGTGAGAAAACAAATGATTAAAAACGAACGAAAAGAGAGATGCAACACGAAGACTTCCTAGGAGGTCCCCCACAGTAGGATTGCTCTCGTGCGGAGTTCTGATTGAATCCGATGTATTAGTGCCGGTGTAATCGCGCCTAACATCTCCGAGCCTTAACGATTTTTAGGCCCCATGCTCCAATCTAATATGTCTTAAACATTAGGTAACGATGCCCTATCCTTCTCGGTATGTTCTTTAGCAAAAGATGAATTTTCAGCGTGACACTCAGCCGTGAGAAATGGTGTTATAGGGACTTGAACAGGCGATGCAAATATTCAGTTAAATGAAGCCTATTTTATCGCCCGAAATGAAATACGTGTACTTTTGTTTTAATTAATTAATTTTAATTAAAATGTTCCTTATTATTTTACATCGCTCGATGCTAACGTGAAGGGTACAAATATAACAACGAACGACGATATGATACGTTGAATTGATGTCGTGACTTGAGCATGTTGCATTTTCCCCTTTTTATGCAAGGATCGCGTGGATATTGAATGACAAATACGACGTCGATTGATCACGATCAGCCAACTGTTAAAAATAAAAAAAAAAAAAACCTTTGGTTTAAAATGAATATATTAAAATTTGATTAGATAATAATGAAAAATTAAAAATTTAATAATATAATAAAAATCTCTTGGAATGCTGCTAAAAATAAAACTCGATGTTCCCGAACGCCCCCGGCCCTGCTTTCTTACGGTCGGTGGGAAAGCAAACAGTTAAAAAAACGAACGGAAAAAGGAGTGCAACACGAGGACTTCCCAGGAGGTCACCCATCCTAGTACTACTCTCGCCCAAGCACGCTTAACTGCGGAGTTCTGATGGGATCCGGTGCATTAGTGCTGGTATGATCGCACCCGACATCTCACGCGCCAACAATGCACAGGACCCCTCCCTGCCCCCGCCTCCTCCATCCCCCCGCCGAGCCTAGCTCGATGTTCCCGGCACCCCCGGCCCAACTTCCGAACGGCCGGCGGGAAAACGAAAAATTAAAAGCGAGCGGGAAAAAAAGGGTGCAACACGAGGACTTCCCAGGAGGTCACCCATCCTAGTACTACTCTCGCCCAAGCACGCTTAACTGCGGAGTTCTGATGGGATCCGGTGCATTAGTGCTGGTATGATCGCACCCGACATCTTTCGCGCCAACAATGCACAAGCCCCCTCCCCGCCCTTGCCTCCTCCGTGCCCCTCGCCTAGCCTAACTCGATGTTCCCAACAGCAACAGCACTGGCCCAACTTCTGCGCGGACGCACGTCCGTTGACTCGTGAGAAAACAAATGATTAAAAACGAACGAAAAGAGAGATGCAACACGAAGACTTCCTAGGAGGTCCCCCACAGTAGGATTGCTCTCGTGCGGAGTTCTGATTGAATCCGATGTATTAGTGCCGGTGTAATCGCGCCTAACATCTCCGAGCCTTAACGATTTTTAGGCCCCATGCTCCAATCTAATATGTCTTAAACATTAGGTAACGATGCCCTATCCTTCTCGGTATGTTCTTTAGCAAAAGATGAATTTTCAGCGTGACACTCAGCCGTGAGAAATGGTGTTATAGGGACTTGAACAGGCGATGCAAATATTCAGTTAAATGAAGCCTATTTTATCGCCCGAAATGAAATACGTGTACTTTTGTTTTAATTAATTAATTTTAATTAAAATGTTCCTTATTATTTTACATCGCTCGATGCTAACGTGAAGGGTACAAATATAACAACGAACGACGATATGATACGTTGAATTGATGTCGTGACTTGAGCATGTTGCATTTTCCCCTTTTTATGCAAGGATCGCGTGGATATTGAATGACAAATACGACGTCGATTGATCACGATCAGCCAACTGTTAAAAATAAAAAAAAAAAAAACCTTTGGTTTAAAATGAATATATTAAAATTTGATTAGATAATAATGAAAAATTAAAAATTTAATAATATAATAAAAATCTCTTGGAATGCTGCTAAAAATAAAACTCGATGTTCCCGAACGCCCCCGGCCCTGCTTTCTTACGGTCGGTGGGAAAGCAAACAGTTAAAAAAACGAACGGAAAAAGGAGTGCAACACGAGGACTTCCCAGGAGGTCACCCATCCTAGTACTACTCTCGCCCAAGCACGCTTAACTGCGGAGTTCTGATGGGATCCGGTGCATTAGTGCTGGTATGATCGCACCCGACATCTCACGCGCCAACAATGCACAGGACCCCTCCCTGCCCCCGCCTCCTCCATCCCCCCGCCGAGCCTAGCTCGATGTTCCCGGCACCCCCGGCCCAACTTCCGAACGGCCGGCGGGAAAACGAAAAATTAAAAGCGAGCGGGAAAAAAAGGGTGCAACACGAGGACTTCCCAGGAGGTCACCCATCCTAGTACTACTCTCGCCCAAGCACGCTTAACTGCGGAGTTCTGATGGGATCCGGTGCATTAGTGCTGGTATGATCGCACCCGACATCTCACGCGCCAACAATGCACAAGCCCCCTCCCCGCCCTTGCCTCCTCCGTGCCCCTCGCCTAGCCTAACTCGATGTTCCCAACAGCAACAGCACTGGCCCAACTTCTGCGCGGACGCACGTCCGTTGACTCGTGAGAAAACAAATGATTAAAAACGAACGAAAAGAGAGATGCAACACGAAGACTTCCTAGGAGGTCCCCCACAGTAGGATTGCTCTCGTGCGGAGTTCTGATTGAATCCGATGTATTAGTGCCGGTGTAATCGCGCCTAACATCTCCGAGCCTTAACGATTTTTAGGCCCCATGCTCCAATCTAATATGTCTTAAACATTAGGTAACGATGCCCTATCCTTCTCGGTATGTTCTTTAGCAAAAGATGAATTTTCAGCGTGACACTCAGCCGTGAGAAATGGTGTTATAGGGACTTGAACAGGCGATGCAAATATTCAGTTAAATGAAGCCTATTTTATCGCCCGAAATGAAATACGTGTACTTTTGTTTTAATTAATTAATTTTAATTAAAATGTTCCTTATTATTTTACATCGCTCGATGCTAACGTGAAGGGTACAAATATAACAACGAACGACGATATGATACGTTGAATTGATGTCGTGACATGAGCATGTTGCATTTTCCCCTTTTTATGCAAGGATCGCGTGGATATTGAATGACAAATACGACGTCGATTGATCACGATCAGCCAACTGTTAAAAAAAAAAAAAAAAAACCTTTGGTTTAAAATGAATATATTAAAATTTGATTAGATAATAATGAAAAATTAAAAATTTAATAATATAATAAAAATCTCTTGGAATGCTGCTAAAAATAAAACTCGATGTTCCCGAACGCCCCCGGCCCTGCTTTCTTACGGTCGGTGGGAAAGCAAACAGTTAAAAAAACGAACGGAAAAAGGAGTGCAACACGAGGACTTCCCAGGAGGTCACCCATCCTAGTACTACTCTCGCCCAAGCACGCTTAACTGCGGAGTTCTGATGGGATCCGGTGCATTAGTGCTGGTATGATCGCACCCGACATCTCACGCGCCAACAATGCACAGGACCCCTCCCTGCCCCCGCCTCCTCCATCCCCCCGCCGAGCCTAGCTCGATGTTCCCGGCACCCCCGGCCCAACTTCCGAACGGCCGGCGGGAAAACGAAAAATTAAAAGCGAGCGGGAAAAAAAGGGTGCAACACGAGGACTTCCCAGGAGGTCACCCATCCTAGTACTACTCTCGCCCAAGCACGCTTAACTGCGGAGTTCTGATGGGATCCGGTGCATTAGTGCTGGTATGATCGCACCCGACATCTTTCGCGCCAACAATGCACAAGCCCCCTCCCCGCCCTTGCCTCCTCCGTGCCCCTCGCCTAGCCTAACTCGATGTTCCCAACAGCAACAGCACTGGCCCAACTTCTGCGCGGACGCACGTCCGTTGACTCGTGAGAAAACAAATGATTAAAAACGAACGAAAAGAGAGATGCAACACGAAGACTTCCTAGGAGGTCCCCCACAGTAGGATTGCTCTCGTGCGGAGTTCTGATTGAATCCGATGTATTAGTGCCGGTGTAATCGCGCCTAACATCTCCGAGCCTTAACGATTTTTAGGCCCCATGCTCCAATCTAATATGTCTTAAACATTAGGTAACGATGCCCTATCCTTCTCGGTATGTTCTTTAGCAAAAGATGAATTTTCAGCGTGACACTCAGCCGTGAGAAATGGTGTTATAGGGACTTGAACAGGCGATGCAAATATTCAGTTAAATGAAGCCTATTTTATCGCCCGAAATGAAATACGTGTACTTTTGTTTTAATTAATTAATTTTAATTAAAATGTTCCTTATTATTTTACATCGCTCGATGCTAACGTGAAGGGTACAAATATAACAACGAACGACGATATGATACGTTGAATTGATGTCGTGACTTGAGCATGTTGCATTTTCCCCTTTTTATGCAAGGATCGCGTGGATATTGAATGACAAATACGACGTCGATTGATCACGATCAGCCAACTGTTAAAAATAAAAAAAAAAAAAACCTTTGGTTTAAAATGAATATATTAAAATTTGATTAGATAATAATGAAAAATTAAAAATTTAATAATATAATAAAAATCTCTTGGAATGCTGCTAAAAATAAAACTCGATGTTCCCGAACGCCCCCGGCCCTGCTTTCTTACGGTCGGTGGGAAAGCAAACAGTTAAAAAAACGAACGGAAAAAGGAGTGCAACACGAGGACTTCCCAGGAGGTCACCCATCCTAGTACTACTCTCGCCCAAGCACGCTTAACTGCGGAGTTCTGATGGGATCCGGTGCATTAGTGCTGGTATGATCGCACCCGACATCTCACGCGCCAACAATGCACAGGACCCCTCCCTGCCCCCGCCTCCTCCATCCCCCCGCCGAGCCTAGCTCGATGTTCCCGGCACCCCCGGCCCAACTTCCGAACGGCCGGCGGGAAAACGAAAAATTAAAAGCGAGCGGGAAAAAAAGGGTGCAACACGAGGACTTCCCAGGAGGTCACCCATCCTAGTACTACTCTCGCCCAAGCACGCTTAACTGCGGAGTTCTGATGGGATCCGGTGCATTAGTGCTGGTATGATCGCACCCGACATCTTTCGCGCCAACAATGCACAAGCCCCCTCCCCGCCCTTGCCTCCTCCGTGCCCCTCGCCTAGCCTAACTCGATGTTCCCAACAGCAACAGCACTGGCCCAACTTCTGCGCGGACGCACGTCCGTTGACTCGTGAGAAAACAAATGATTAAAAACGAACGAAAAGAGAGATGCAACACGAAGACTTCCTAGGAGGTCCCCCACAGTAGGATTGCTCTCGTGCGGAGTTCTGATTGAATCCGATGTATTAGTGCCGGTGTAATCGCGCCTAACATCTCCGAGCCTTAACGATTTTTAGGCCCCATGCTCCAATCTAATATGTCTTAAACATTAGGTAACGATGCCCTATCCTTCTCGGTATGTTCTTTAGCAAAAGATGAATTTTCAGCGTGACACTCAGCCGTGAGAAATGGTGTTATAGGGACTTGAACAGGCGATGCAAATATTCAGTTAAATGAAGCCTATTTTATCGCCCGAAATGAAATACGTGTACTTTTGTTTTAATTAATTAATTTTAATTAAAATGTTCCTTATTATTTTACATCGCTCGATGCTAACGTGAAGGGTACAAATATAACAACGAACGACGATATGATACGTTGAATTGATGTCGTGACTTGAGCATGTTGCATTTTCCCCTTTTTATGCAAGGATCGCGTGGATATTGAATGACAAATACGACGTCGATTGATCACGATAAGCCAACTGTTAAAAATAAAAAAAAAAAAAACCTTTGGTTTAAAATGAATATATTAAAATTTGATTAGATAATAATGAAAAATTAAAAATTTAATAATATAATAAAAATCTCTTGGAATGCTGCTAAAAATAAAACTCGATGTTCCCGAACGCCCCCGGCCCTGCTTTCTTACGGTCGGTGGGAAAGCAAACAGTTAAAAAAACGAACGGAAAAAGGAGTGCAACACGAGGACTTCCCAGGAGGTCACCCATCCTAGTACTACTCTCGCCCAAGCACGCTTAACTGCGGAGTTCTGATGGGATCCGGTGCATTAGTGCTGGTATGATCGCACCCGACATCTCACGCGCCAACAATGCACAGGACCCCTCCCTGCCCCCGCCTCCTCCATCCCCCCGCCGAGCCTAGCTCGATGTTCCCGGCACCCCCGGCCCAACTTCCGAACGGCCGGCGGGAAAACGAAAAATTAAAAGCGAGCGGGAAAAAAAGGGTGCAACACGAGGACTTCCCAGGAGGTCACCCATCCTAGTACTACTCTCGCCCAAGCACGCTTAACTGCGGAGTTCTGATGGGATCCGGTGCATTAGTGCTGGTATGATCGCACCCGACATCTTTCGCGCCAACAATGCACAAGCCCCCTCCCCGCCCTTGCCTCCTCCGTGCCCCTCGCCTAGCCTAACTCGATGTTCCCAACAGCAACAGCACTGGCCCAACTTCTGCGCGGACGCACGTCCGTTGACTCGTGAGAAAACAAATGATTAAAAACGAACGAAAAGAGAGATGCAACACGAAGACTTCCTAGGAGGTCCCCCACAGTAGGATTGCTCTCGTGCGGAGTTCTGATTGAATCCGATGTATTAGTGCCGGTGTAATCGCGCCTAACATCTCCGAGCCTTAACGATTTTTAGGCCCCATGCTCCAATCTAATATGTCTTAAACATTAGGTAACGATGCCCTATCCTTCTCGGTATGTTCTTTAGCAAAAGATGAATTTTCAGCGTGACACTCAGCCGTGAGAAATGGTGTTATAGGGACTTGAACAGGCGATGCAAATATTCAGTTAAATGAAGCCTATTTTATCGCCCGAAATGAAATACGTGTACTTTTGTTTTAATTAATTAATTTTAATTAAAATGTTCCTTATTATTTTACATCGCTCGATGCTAACGTGAAGGGTACAAATATAACAACGAACGACGATATGATACGTTGAATTGATGTCGTGACTTGAGCATGTTGCATTTTCCCCTTTTTATGCAAGGATCGCGTGGATATTGAATGACAAATACGACGTCGATTGATCACGATCAGCCAACTGTTAAAAATAAAAAAAAAAAAAACCTTTGGTTTAAAATGAATATATTAAAATTTGATTAGATAATAATGAAAAATTAAAAATTTAATAATATAATAAAAATCTCTTGGAATGCTGCTAAAAATAAAACTCGATGTTCCCGAACGCCCCCGGCCCTGCTTTCTTACGGTCGGTGGGAAAGCAAACAGTTAAAAAAACGAACGGAAAAAGGAGTGCAACACGAGGACTTCCCAGGAGGTCACCCATCCTAGTACTACTCTCGCCCAAGCACGCTTAACTGCGGAGTTCTGATGGGATCCGGTGCATTAGTGCTGGTATGATCGCACCCGACATCTCACGCGCCAACAATGCACAGGACCCCTCCCTGCCCCCGCCTCCTCCATCCCCCCGCCGAGCCTAGCTCGATGTTCCCGGCACCCCCGGCCCAACTTCCGAACGGCCGGCGGGAAAACGAAAAATTAAAAGCGAGCGGGAAAAAAAGGGTGCAACACGAGGACTTCCCAGGAGGTCACCCATCCTAGTACTACTCTCGCCCAAGCACGCTTAACTGCGGAGTTCTGATGGGATCCGGTGCATTAGTGCTGGTATGATCGCACCCGACATCTTTCGCGCCAACAATGCACAAGCCCCCTCCCCGCCCTTGCCTCCTCCGTGCCCCTCGCCTAGCCTAACTCGATGTTCCCAACAGCAACAGCACTGGCCCAACTTCTGCGCGGACGCACGTCCGTTGACTCGTGAGAAAACAAATGATTAAAAACGAACGAAAAGAGAGATGCAACACGAAGACTTCCTAGGAGGTCCCCCACAGTAGGATTGCTCTCGTGCGGAGTTCTGATTGAATCCGATGTATTAGTGCCGGTGTAATCGCGCCTAACATCTCCGAGCCTTAACGATTTTTAGGCCCCATGCTCCAATCTAATATGTCTTAAACATTAGGTAACGATGCCCTATCCTTCTCGGTATGTTCTTTAGCAAAAGATGAATTTTCAGCGTGACACTCAGCCGTGAGAAATGGTGTTATAGGGACTTGAACAGGCGATGCAAATATTCAGTTAAATGAAGCCTATTTTATCGCCCGAAATGAAATACGTGTACTTTTGTTTTAATTAATTAATTTTAATTAAAATGTTCCTTATTATTTTACATCGCTCGATGCTAACGTGAAGGGTACAAATATAACAACGAACGACGATATGATACGTTGAATTGATGTCGTGACTTGAGCATGTTGCATTTTCCCCTTTTTATGCAAGGATCGCGTGGATATTGAATGACAAATACGACGTCGATTGATCACGATAAGCCAACTGTTAAAAATAAAAAAAAAAAAAACCTTTGGTTTAAAATGAATATATTAAAATTTGATTAGATAATAATGAAAAATTAAAAATTTAATAATATAATAAAAATCTCTTGGAATGCTGCTAAAAATAAAACTCGATGTTCCCGAACGCCCCCGGCCCTGCTTTCTTACGGTCGGTGGGAAAGCAAACAGTTAAAAAAACGAACGGAAAAAGGAGTGCAACACGAGGACTTCCCAGGAGGTCACCCATCCTAGTACTACTCTCGCCCAAGCACGCTTAACTGCGGAGTTCTGATGGGATCCGGTGCATTAGTGCTGGTATGATCGCACCCGACATCTCACGCGCCAACAATGCACAGGACCCCTCCCTGCCCCCGCCTCCTCCATCCCCCCGCCGAGCCTAGCTCGATGTTCCCGGCACCCCCGGCCCAACTTCCGAACGGCCGGCGGGAAAACGAAAAATTAAAAGCGAGCGGGAAAAAAAGGGTGCAACACGAGGACTTCCCAGGAGGTCACCCATCCTAGTACTACTCTCGCCCAAGCACGCTTAACTGCGGAGTTCTGATGGGATCCGGTGCATTAGTGCTGGTATGATCGCACCCGACATCTTTCGCGCCAACAATGCACAAGCCCCCTCCCCGCCCTTGCCTCCTCCGTGCCCCTCGCCTAGCCTAACTCGATGTTCCCAACAGCAACAGCACTGGCCCAACTTCTGCGCGGACGCACGTCCGTTGACTCGTGAGAAAACAAATGATTAAAAACGAACGAAAAGAGAGATGCAACACGAAGACTTCCTAGGAGGTCCCCCACAGTAGGATTGCTCTCGTGCGGAGTTCTGATTGAATCCGATGTATTAGTGCCGGTGTAATCGCGCCTAACATCTCCGAGCCTTAACGATTTTTAGGCCCCATGCTCCAATCTAATATGTCTTAAACATTAGGTAACGATGCCCTATCCTTCTCGGAATGTTCTTTAGCAAAAGATGAATTTTCAGCGTGACACTCAGCCGTGAGAAATGGTGTTATAGGGACTTGAACAGGCGATGCAAATATTCAGTTAAATGAAGCCTATTTTATCGCCCGAAATGAAATACGTGTACTTTTGTTTTAATTAATTAATTTTAATTAAAATGTTCCTTATTATTTTACATCGCTCGATGCTAACGTGAAGGGTACAAATATAACAACGAACGACGATATGATACGTTGAATTGATGTCGTGACTTGAGCATGTTGCATTTTCCCCTTTTTATGCAAGGATCGCGTGGATATTGAATGACAAATACGACGTCGATTGATCACGATAAGCCAACTGTTAAAAATAAAAAAAAAAAAAACCTTTGGTTTAAAATGAATATATTAAAATTTGATTAGATAATAATGAAAAATTAAAAATTTAATAATATAATAAAAATCTCTTGGAATGCTGCTAAAAATAAAACTCGATGTTCCCGAACGCCCCCGGCCCTGCTTTCTTACGGTCGGTGGGAAAGCAAACAGTTAAAAAAACGAACGGAAAAAGGAGTGCAACACGAGGACTTCCCAGGAGGTCACCCATCCTAGTACTACTCTCGCCCAAGCACGCTTAACTGCGGAGTTCTGATGGGATCCGGTGCATTAGTGCTGGTATGATCGCACCCGACATCTCACGCGCCAACAATGCACAGGACCCCTCCCTGCCCCCGCCTCCTCCATCCCCCCGCCGAGCCTAGCTCGATGTTCCCGGCACCCCCGGCCCAACTTCCGAACGGCCGGCGGGAAAACGAAAAATTAAAAGCGAGCGGGAAAAAAAGGGTGCAACACGAGGACTTCCCAGGAGGTCACCCATCCTAGTACTACTCTCGCCCAAGCACGCTTAACTGCGGAGTTCTGATGGGATCCGGTGCATTAGTGCTGGTATGATCGCACCCGACATCTTTCGCGCCAACAATGCACAAGCCCCCTCCCCGCCCTTGCCTCCTCCGTGCCCCTCGCCTAGCCTAACTCGATGTTCCCAACAGCAACAGCACTGGCCCAACTTCTGCGCGGACGCACGTCCGTTGACTCGTGAGAAAACAAATGATTAAAAACGAACGAAAAGAGAGATGCAACACGAAGACTTCCTAGGAGGTCCCCCACAGTAGGATTGCTCTCGTGCGGAGTTCTGATTGAATCCGATGTATTAGTGCCGGTGTAATCGCGCCTAACATCTCCGAGCCTTAACGATTTTTAGGCCCCATGCTCCAATCTAATATGTCTTAAACATTAGGTAACGATGCCCTATCCTTCTCGGAATGTTCTTTAGCAAAAGATGAATTTTCAGCGTGACACTCAGCCGTGAGAAATGGTGTTATAGGGACTTGAACAGGCGATGCAAATATTCAGTTAAATGAAGCCTATTTTATCGCCCGAAATGAAATACGTGTACTTTTGTTTTAATTAATTAATTTTAATTAAAATGTTCCTTATTATTTTACATCGCTCGATGCTAACGTGAAGGGTACAAATATAACAACGAACGACGATATGATACGTTGAATTGATGTCGTGACTTGAGCATGTTGCATTTTCCCCTTTTTATGCAAGGATCGCGTGGATATTGAATGACAAATACGACGTCGATTGATCACGATCAGCCAACTGTTAAAAAAATAAAAAAAAAAACCTTTGGTTTAAAATGAATATATTAAAATTTGATTAGATAATAATGAAAAATTAAAAATTTAATAATATAATAAAAATCTCTTGGAATGCTGCTAAAAATAAAACTCGATGTTCCCGAACGCCCCCGGCCCTGCTTTCTTACGGTCGGTGGGAAAGCAAACAGTTAAAAAAACGAACGGAAAAAGGAGTGCAACACGAGGACTTCCCAGGAGGTCACCCATCCTAGTACTACTCTCGCCCAAGCACGCTTAACTGCGGAGTTCTGATGGGATCCGGTGCATTAGTGCTGGTATGATCGCACCCGACATCTCACGCGCCAACAATGCACAGGACCCCTCCCTGCCCCCGCCTCCTCCATCCCCCCGCCGAGCCTAGCTCGATGTTCCCGGCACCCCCGGCCCAACTTCCGAACGGCCGGCGGGAAAACGAAAAATTAAAAGCGAGCGGGAAAAAAAGGGTGCAACACGAGGACTTCCCAGGAGGTCACCCATCCTAGTACTACTCTCGCCCAAGCACGCTTAACTGCGGAGTTCTGATGGGATCCGGTGCATTAGTGCTGGTATGATCGCACCCGACATCTCACGCGCCAACAATGCACAAGCCCCCTCCCCGCCCTTGCCTCCTCCGTGCCCCTCGCCTAGCCTAACTCGATGTTCCCAACAGCAACAGCACTGGCCCAACTTCTGCGCGGACGCACGTCCGTTGACTCGTGAGAAAACAAATGATTAAAAACGAACGAAAAGAGAGATGCAACACGAAGACTTCCTAGGAGGTCCCCCACAGTAGGATTGCTCTCGTGCGGAGTTCTGATTGAATCCGATGTATTAGTGCCGGTGTAATCGCGCCTAACATCTCCGAGCCTTAACGATTTTTAGGCCCCATGCTCCAATCTAATATGTCTTAAACATTAGGTAACGATGCCCTATCCTTCTCGGAATGTTCTTTAGCAAAAGATGAATTTTCAGCGTGACACTCAGCCGTGAGAAATGGTGTTATAGGGACTTGAACAGGCGATGCAAATATTCAGTTAAATGAAGCCTATTTTATCGCCCGAAATGAAATACGTGTACTTTTGTTTTAATTAATTAATTTTAATTAAAATGTTCCTTATTATTTTACATCGCTCGATGCTAACGTGAAGGGTACAAATATAACAACGAACGACGATATGATACGTTGAATTGATGTCGTGACTTGAGCATGTTGCATTTTCCCCTTTTTATGCAAGGATCGCGTGGATATTGAATGACAAATACGACGTCGATTGATCACGATCAGCCAACTGTTAAAAAAATAAAAAAAAAAAACCTTTGGTTTAAAATGAATATATTAAAATTTGATTAGATAATAATGAAAAATTAAAAATTTAATAATATAATAAAAATCTCTTGGAATGCTGCTAAAAATAAAACTCGATGTTCCCGAACGCCCCCGGCCCTGCTTTCTTACGGTCGGTGGGAAAGCAAACAGTTAAAAAAACGAACGGAAAAAGGAGTGCAACACGAGGACTTCCCAGGAGGTCACCCATCCTAGTACTACTCTCGCCCAAGCACGCTTAACTGCGGAGTTCTGATGGGATCCGGTGCATTAGTGCTGGTATGATCGCACCCGACATCTCACGCGCCAACAATGCACAGGACCCCTCCCTGCCCCCGCCTCCTCCATCCCCCCGCCGAGCCTAGCTCGATGTTCCCGGCACCCCCGGCCCAACTTCCGAACGGCCGGCGGGAAAACGAAAAATTAAAAGCGAGCGGGAAAAAAAGGGTGCAACACGAGGACTTCCCAGGAGGTCACCCATCCTAGTACTACTCTCGCCCAAGCACGCTTAACTGCGGAGTTCTGATGGGATCCGGTGCATTAGTGCTGGTATGATCGCACCCGACATCTCACGCGCCAACAATGCACAAGCCCCCTCCCCGCCCTTGCCTCCTCCGTGCCCCTCGCCTAGCCTAACTCGATGTTCCCAACAGCAACAGCACTGGCCCAACTTCTGCGCGGACGCACGTCCGTTGACTCGTGAGAAAACAAATGATTAAAAACGAACGAAAAGAGAGATGCAACACGAAGACTTCCTAGGAGGTCCCCCACAGTAGGATTGCTCTCGTGCGGAGTTCTGATTGAATCCGATGTATTAGTGCCGGTGTAATCGCGCCTAACATCTCCGAGCCTTAACGATTTTTAGGCCCCATGCTCCAATCTAATATGTCTTAAACATTAGGTAACGATGCCCTATCCTTCTCGGTATGTTCTTTAGCAAAAGATGAATTTTCAGCGTGACACTCAGCCGTGAGAAATGGTGTTATAGGGACTTGAACAGGCGATGCAAATATTCAGTTAAATGAAGCCTATTTTATCGCCCGAAATGAAATACGTGTACTTTTGTTTTAATTAATTAATTTTAATTAAAATGTTCCTTATTATTTTACATCGCTCGATGCTAACGTGAAGGGTACAAATATAACAACGAACGACGATATGATACGTTGAATTGATGTCGTGACTTGAGCATGTTGCATTTTCCCCTTTTTATGCAAGGATCGCGTGGATATTGAATGACAAATACGACGTCGATTGATCACGATAAGCCAACTGTTAAAAATAAAAAAAAAAAAAACCTTTGGTTTAAAATGAATATATTAAAATTTGATTAGATAATAATGAAAAATTAAAAATTTAATAATATAATAAAAATCTCTTGGAATGCTGCTAAAAATAAAACTCGATGTTCCCGAACGCCCCCGGCCCTGCTTTCTTACGGTCGGTGGGAAAGCAAACAGTTAAAAAAACGAACGGAAAAAGGAATGCAACACGAGGACTTCCCAGGAGGTCACCCATCCTAGTACTACTCTCGCCCAAGCACGCTTAACTGCGGAGTTCTGATGGGATCCGGTGCATTAGTGCTGGTATGATCGCACCCGACATCTCACGCGCCAACAATGCACAGGACCCCTCCCTGCCCCCGCCTCCTCCATCCCCCCGCCGAGCCTAGCTCGATGTTCCCGGCACCCCCGGCCCAACTTCCGAACGGCCGGCGGGAAAACGAAAAATTAAAAGCGAGCGGGAAAAAAAGGGTGCAACACGAGGACTTCCCAGGAGGTCACCCATCCTAGTACTACTCTCGCCCAAGCACGCTTAACTGCGGAGTTCTGATGGGATCCGGTGCATTAGTGCTGGTATGATCGCACCCGACATCTTTCGCGCCAACAATGCACAAGCCCCCTCCCCGCCCTTGCCTCCTCCGTGCCCCTCGCCTAGCCTAACTCGATGTTCCCAACAGCAACAGCACTGGCCCAACTTCTGCGCGGACGCACGTCCGTTGACTCGTGAGAAAACAAATGATTAAAAACGAACGAAAAGAGAGATGCAACACGAAGACTTCCTAGGAGGTCCCCCACAGTAGGATTGCTCTCGTGCGGAGTTCTGATTGAATCCGATGTATTAGTGCCGGTGTAATCGCGCCTAACATCTCCGAGCCTTAACGATTTTTAGGCCCCATGCTCCAATCTAATATGTCTTAAACATTAGGTAACGATGCCCTATCCTTCTCGGTATGTTCTTTAGCAAAAGATGAATTTTCAGCGTGACACTCAGCCGTGAGAAATGGTGTTATAGGGACTTGAACAGGCGATGCAAATATTCAGTTAAATGAAGCCTATTTTATCGCCCGAAATGAAATACGTGTACTTTTGTTTTAATTAATTAATTTTAATTAAAATGTTCCTTATTATTTTACATCGCTCGATGCTAACGTGAAGGGTACAAATATAACAACGAACGACGATATGATACGTTGAATTGATGTCGTGACTTGAGCATGTTGCATTTTCCCCTTTTTATGCAAGGATCGCGTGGATATTGAATGACAAATACGACGTCGATTGATCACGATCAGCCAACTGTTAAAAATAAAAAAAAAAAAAACCTTTGGTTTAAAATGAATATATTAAAATTTGATTAGATAATAATGAAAAATTAAAAATTTAATAATATAATAAAAATCTCTTGGAATGCTGCTAAAAATAAAACTCGATGTTCCCGAACGCCCCCGGCCCTGCTTTCTTACGGTCGGTGGGAAAGCAAACAGTTAAAAAAACGAACGGAAAAAGGAGTGCAACACGAGGACTTCCCAGGAGGTCACCCATCCTAGTACTACTCTCGCCCAAGCACGCTTAACTGCGGAGTTCTGATGGGATCCGGTGCATTAGTGCTGGTATGATCGCACCCGACATCTCACGCGCCAACAATGCACAGGACCCCTCCCTGCCCCCGCCTCCTCCATCCCCCCGCCGAGCCTAGCTCGATGTTCCCGGCACCCCCGGCCCAACTTCCGAACGGCCGGCGGGAAAACGAAAAATTAAAAGCGAGCGGGAAAAAAAGGGTGCAACACGAGGACTTCCCAGGAGGTCACCCATCCTAGTACTACTCTCGCCCAAGCACGCTTAACTGCGGAGTTCTGATGGGATCCGGTGCATTAGTGCTGGTATGATCGCACCCGACATCTTTCGCGCCAACAATGCACAAGCCCCCTCCCCGCCCTTGCCTCCTCCGTGCCCCTCGCCTAGCCTAACTCGATGTTCCCAACAGCAACAGCACTGGCCCAACTTCTGCGCGGACGCACGTCCGTTGACTCGTGAGAAAACAAATGATTAAAAACGAACGAAAAGAGAGATGCAACACGAAGACTTCCTAGGAGGTCCCCCACAGTAGGATTGCTCTCGTGCGGAGTTCTGATTGAATCCGATGTATTAGTGCCGGTGTAATCGCGCCTAACATCTCCGAGCCTTAACGATTTTTAGGCCCCATGCTCCAATCTAATATGTCTTAAACATTAGGTAACGATGCCCTATCCTTCTCGGTATGTTCTTTAGCAAAAGATGAATTTTCAGCGTGACACTCAGCCGTGAGAAATGGTGTTATAGGGACTTGAACAGGCGATGCAAATATTCAGTTAAATGAAGCCTATTTTATCGCCCGAAATGAAATACGTGTACTTTTGTTTTAATTAATTAATTTTAATTAAAATGTTCCTTATTATTTTACATCGCTCGATGCTAACGTGAAGGGTACAAATATAACAACGAACGACGATATGATACGTTGAATTGATGTCGTGACTTGAGCATGTTGCATTTTCCCCTTTTTATGCAAGGATCGCGTGGATATTGAATGACAAATACGACGTCGATTGATCACGATCAGCCAACTGTTAAAAATAAAAAAAAAAAAAACCTTTGGTTTAAAATGAATATATTAAAATTTGATTAGATAATAATGAAAAATTAAAAATTTAATAATATAATAAAAATCTCTTGGAATGCTGCTAAAAATAAAACTCGATGTTCCCGAACGCCCCCGGCCCTGCTTTCTTACGGTCGGTGGGAAAGCAAACAGTTAAAAAAACGAACGGAAAAAGGAGTGCAACACGAGGACTTCCCAGGAGGTCACCCATCCTAGTACTACTCTCGCCCAAGCACGCTTAACTGCGGAGTTCTGATGGGATCCGGTGCATTAGTGCTGGTATGATCGCACCCGACATCTCACGCGCCAACAATGCACAGGACCCCTCCCTGCCCCCGCCTCCTCCATCCCCCCGCCGAGCCTAGCTCGATGTTCCCGGCACCCCCGGCCCAACTTCCGAACGGCCGGCGGGAAAACGAAAAATTAAAAGCGAGCGGGAAAAAAAGGGTGCAACACGAGGACTTCCCAGGAGGTCACCCATCCTAGTACTACTCTCGCCCAAGCACGCTTAACTGCGGAGTTCTGATGGGATCCGGTGCATTAGTGCTGGTATGATCGCACCCGACATCTTTCGCGCCAACAATGCACAAGCCCCCTCCCCGCCCTTGCCTCCTCCGTGCCCCTCGCCTAGCCTAACTCGATGTTCCCAACAGCAACAGCACTGGCCCAACTTCTGCGCGGACGCACGTCCGTTGACTCGTGAGAAAACAAATGATTAAAAACGAACGAAAAGAGAGATGCAACACGAAGACTTCCTAGGAGGTCCCCCACAGTAGGATTGCTCTCGTGCGGAGTTCTGATTGAATCCGATGTATTAGTGCCGGTGTAATCGCGCCTAACATCTCCGAGCCTTAACGATTTTTAGGCCCCATGCTCCAATCTAATATGTCTTAAACATTAGGTAACGATGCCCTATCCTTCTCGGTATGTTCTTTAGCAAAAGATGAATTTTCAGCGTGACACTCAGCCGTGAGAAATGGTGTTATAGGGACTTGAACAGGCGATGCAAATATTCAGTTAAATGAAGCCTATTTTATCGCCCGAAATGAAATACGTGTACTTTTGTTTTAATTAATTAATTTTAATTAAAATGTTCCTTATTATTTTACATCGCTCGATGCTAACGTGAAGGGTACAAATATAACAACGAACGACGATATGATACGTTGAATTGATGTCGTGACTTGAGCATGTTGCATTTTCCCCTTTTTATGCAAGGATCGCGTGGATATTGAATGACAAATACGACGTCGATTGATCACGATCAGCCAACTGTTAAAAATAAAAAAAAAAAAAACCTTTGGTTTAAAATGAATATATTAAAATTTGATTAGATAATAATGAAAAATTAAAAATTTAATAATATAATAAAAATCTCTTGGAATGCTGCTAAAAATAAAACTCGATGTTCCCGAACGCCCCCGGCCCTGCTTTCTTACGGTCGGTGGGAAAGCAAACAGTTAAAAAAACGAACGGAAAAAGGAGTGCAACACGAGGACTTCCCAGGAGGTCACCCATCCTAGTACTACTCTCGCCCAAGCACGCTTAACTGCGGAGTTCTGATGGGATCCGGTGCATTAGTGCTGGTATGATCGCACCCGACATCTCACGCGCCAACAATGCACAGGACCCCTCCCTGCCCCCGCCTCCTCCATCCCCCCGCCGAGCCTAGCTCGATGTTCCCGGCACCCCCGGCCCAACTTCCGAACGGCCGGCGGGAAAACGAAAAATTAAAAGCGAGCGGGAAAAAAAGGGTGCAACACGAGGACTTCCCAGGAGGTCACCCATCCTAGTACTACTCTCGCCCAAGCACGCTTAACTGCGGAGTTCTGATGGGATCCGGTGCATTAGTGCTGGTATGATCGCACCCGACATCTTTCGCGCCAACAATGCACAAGCCCCCTCCCCGCCCTTGCCTCCTCCGTGCCCCTCGCCTAGCCTAACTCGATGTTCCCAACAGCAACAGCACTGGCCCAACTTCTGCGCGGACGCACGTCCGTTGACTCGTGAGAAAACAAATGATTAAAAACGAACGAAAAGAGAGATGCAACACGAAGACTTCCTAGGAGGTCCCCCACAGTAGGATTGCTCTCGTGCGGAGTTCTGATTGAATCCGATGTATTAGTGCCGGTGTAATCGCGCCTAACATCTCCGAGCCTTAACGATTTTTAGGCCCCATGCTCCAATCTAATATGTCTTAAACATTAGGTAACGATGCCCTATCCTTCTCGGTATGTTCTTTAGCAAAAGATGAATTTTCAGCGTGACACTCAGCCGTGAGAAATGGTGTTATAGGGACTTGAACAGGCGATGCAAATATTCAGTTAAATGAAGCCTATTTTATCGCCCGAAATGAAATACGTGTACTTTTGTTTTAATTAATTAATTTTAATTAAAATGTTCCTTATTATTTTACATCGCTCGATGCTAACGTGAAGGGTACAAATATAACAACGAACGACGATATGATACGTTGAATTGATGTCGTGACTTGAGCATGTTGCATTTTCCCCTTTTTATGCAAGGATCGCGTGGATATTGAATGACAAATACGACGTCGATTGATCACGATCAGCCAACTGTTAAAAATAAAAAAAAAAAAAACCTTTGGTTTAAAATGAATATATTAAAATTTGATTAGATAATAATGAAAAATTAAAAATTTAATAATATAATAAAAATCTCTTGGAATGCTGCTAAAAATAAAACTCGATGTTCCCGAACGCCCCCGGCCCTGCTTTCTTACGGTCGGTGGGAAAGCAAACAGTTAAAAAAACGAACGGAAAAAGGAGTGCAACACGAGGACTTCCCAGGAGGTCACCCATCCTAGTACTACTCTCGCCCAAGCACGCTTAACTGCGGAGTTCTGATGGGATCCGGTGCATTAGTGCTGGTATGATCGCACCCGACATCTCACGCGCCAACAATGCACAGGACCCCTCCCTGCCGCCGCCTCCTCCATCCCCCCGCCGAGCCTAGCTCGATGTTCCCGGCACCCCCGGCCCAACTTCCGAACGGCCGGCGGGAAAACGAAAAATTAAAAGCGAGCGGGAAAAAAAGGGTGCAACACGAGGACTTCCCAGGAGGTCACCCATCCTAGTACTACTCCCGCCCAAGCACGCTTAACTGCGGAGATCTGATGGGATCCGGTGCATTAGTGCTGGTATGATCGCACCCGACATCTTTCGCGCCAACAATGCACAAGCCCCCTCCCCGCCCTTGCCTCCTCCGTGCCCCTCGCCTAGCCTAACTCGATGTTCCCAACAGCAACAGCACTGGCCCAACTTCTGCGCGGACGCACGTCCGTTGACTCGTGAGAAAACAAATGATTAAAAACGAACGAAAAGAGAGATGCAACACGAAGACTTCCTAGGAGGTCCCCCACAGTAGGATTGCTCTCGTGCGGAGTTCTGATTGAATCCGATGTATTAGTGCCGGTGTAATCGCGCCTAACATCTCCGAGCCTTAACGATTTTTAGGCCCCATGCTCCAATCTAATATGTCTTAAACATTAGGTAACGATGCCCTATCCTTCTCGGTATGTTCTTTAGCAAAAGATGAATTTTCAGCGTGACACTCAGCCGTGAGAAATGGTGTTATAGGGACTTGAACAGGCGATGCAAATATTCAGTTAAATGAAGCCTATTTTATCGCCCGAAATGAAATACGTGTACTTTTGTTTTAATTAATTAATTTTAATTAAAATGTTCCTTATTATTTTACATCGCTCGATGCTAACGTGAAGGGTACAAATATAACAACGAACGACGATATGATACGTTGAATTGATGTCGTGACTTGAGCATGTTGCATTTTCCCCTTTTTATGCAAGGATCGCGTGGATATTGAATGACAAATACGACGTCGATTGATCACGATCAGCCAACTGTTAAAAATAAAAAAAAAAAAAACCTTTGGTTTAAAATGAATATATTAAAATTTGATTAGATAATAATGAAAAATTAAAAATTTAATAATATAATAAAAATCTCTTGGAATGCTGCTAAAAATAAAACTCGATGTTCCCGAACGCCCCCGGCCCTGCTTTCTTACGGTCGGTGGGAAAGCAAACAGTTAAAAAAACGAACGGAAAAAGGAGTGCAACACGAGGACTTCCCAGGAGGTCACCCATCCTAGTACTACTCTCGCCCAAGCACGCTTAACTGCGGAGTTCTGATGGGATCCGGTGCATTAGTGCTGGTATGATCGCACCCGACATCTCACGCGCCAACAATGCACAGGACCCCTCCCTGCCCCCGCCTCCTCCATCCCCCCGCCGAGCCTAGCTCGATGTTCCCGGCACCCCCGGCCCAACTTCCGAACGGCCGGCGGGAAAACGAAAAATTAAAAGCGAGCGGGAAAAAAAGGGTGCAACACGAGGACTTCCCAGGAGGTCACCCATCCTAGTACTACTCCCGCCCAAGCACGCTTAACTGCGGAGATCTGATGGGATCCGGTGCATTAGTGCTGGTATGATCGCACCCGACATCTTTCGCGCCAACAATGCACAAGCCCCCTCCCCGCCCTTGCCTCCTCCGTGCCCCTCGCCTAGCCTAACTCGATGTTCCCAACAGCAACAGCACTGGCCCAACTTCTGCGCGGACGCACGTCCGTTGACTCGTGAGAAAACAAATGATTAAAAACGAACGAAAAGAGAGATGCAACACGAAGACTTCCTAGGAGGTCCCCCACAGTAGGATTGCTCTCGTGCGGAGTTCTGATTGAATCCGATGTATTAGTGCCGGTGTAATCGCGCCTAACATCTCCGAGCCTTAACGATTTTTAGGCCCCATGCTCCAATCTAATATGTCTTAAACATTAGGTAACGATGCCCTATCCTTCTCGGTATGTTCTTTAGCAAAAGATGAATTTTCAGCGTGACACTCAGCCGTGAGAAATGGTGTTATAGGGACTTGAACAGGCGATGCAAATATTCAGTTAAATGAAGCCTATTTTATCGCCCGAAATGAAATACGTGTACTTTTGTTTTAATTAATTAATTTTAATTAAAATGTTCCTTATTATTTTACATCGCTCGATGCTAACGTGAAGGGTACAAATATAACAACGAACGACGATATGATACGTTGAATTGATGTCGTGACTTGAGCATGTTGCATTTTCCCCTTTTTATGCAAGGATCGCGTGGATATTGAATGACAAATACGACGTCGATTGATCACGATCAGCCAACTGTTAAAAATAAAAAAAAAAAAACCTTTGGTTTAAAATGAATATATTAAAATTTGATTAGATAATAATGAAAAATTAAAAATTTAATAATATAATAAAAATCTCTTGGAATGCTGCTAAAAATAAAACTCGATGTTCCCGAACGCCCCCGGCCCTGCTTTCTTACGGTCGGTGGGAAAGCAAACAGTTAAAAAAACGAACGGAAAAAGGAGTGCAACACGAGGACTTCCCAGGAGGTCACCCATCCTAGTACTACTCTCGCCCAAGCACGCTTAACTGCGGAGTTCTGATGGGATCCGGTGCATTAGTGCTGGTATGATCGCACCCGACATCTCACGCGCCAACAATGCACAGGACCCCTCCCTGCCCCCGCCTCCTCCATCCCCCCGCCGAGCCTAGCTCGATGTTCCCGGCACCCCCGGCCCAACTTCCGAACGGTCGGCGGGAAAACGAAAAATTAAAAGCGAGCGGGAAAAAAAGGGTGCAACACGAGGACTTCCCAGGAGGTCACCCATCCTAGTACTACTCCCGCCCAAGCACGCTTAACTGCGGAGATCTGATGGGATCCGGTGCATTAGTGCTGGTATGATCGCACCCGACATCTTTCGCGCCAACAATGCACAAGCCCCCTCCCCGCCCTTGCCTCCTCCGTGCCCCTCGCCTAGCCTAACTCGATGTTCCCAACAGCAACAGCACTGGCCCAACTTCTGCGCGGACGCACGTCCGTTGACTCGTGAGAAAACAAATGATTAAAAACGAACGAAAAGAGAGATGCAACACGAAGACTTCCTAGGAGGTCCCCCACAGTAGGATTGCTCTCGTGCGGAGTTCTGATTGAATCCGATGTATTAGTGCCGGTGTAATCGCGCCTAACATCTCCGAGCCTTAACGATTTTTAGGCCCCATGCTCCAATCTAATATGTCTTAAACATTAGGTAACGATGCCCTATCCTTCTCGGTATGTTCTTTAGCAAAAGATGAATTTTCAGCGTGACACTCAGCCGTGAGAAATGGTGTTATAGGGACTCGAACAGGCGATGCAAATATTCAGTTAAATGAAGCCTATTTTATCGCCCGAAATGAAATACGTGTACTTTTGTTTTAATTAATTAATTTTAATTAAAATGTTCCTTATTATTTTACATCGCTCGATGCTAACGTGAAGGGTACAAATATAACAACGAACGACGATATGATACGTTGAATTGATGTCGTGACTTGAGCATGTTGCATTTTCCCCTTTTTATGCAAGGATCGCGTGGATATTGAATGACAAATACGACGTCGATTGATCACGATCAGCCAACTGTGAAAAAAAAAAAAAAAAAACCTTTGGTTTAAAATGAATATATTAAAATTTGATTAGATAATAATGAAAAATTAAAAATTTAATAATATAATAAAAATCTCTTGGAATGCTGCTAAAAATAAAACTCGATGTTCCCGAACGCCCCCGGCCCTGCTTTCTTACGGTCGGTGGGAAAGCAAACAGTTAAAAAAACGAACGGAAAAAGGAGTGCAACACGAGGACTTCCCAGGAGGTCACCCATCCTAGTACTACTCTCGCCCAAGCACGCTTAACTGCGGAGTTCTGATGGGATCCGGTGCATTAGTGCTGGTATGATCGCACCCGACATCTCACGCGCCAACAATGCACAGGACCCCTCCCTGCCCCCGCCTCCTCCATCCCCCCGCCGAGCCTAGCTCGATGTTCCCGGCACCCCCGGCCCAACTTCCGAACGGCCGGCGGGAAAACGAAAAATTAAAAGCGAGCGGGAAAAAAAGGGTGCAACACGAGGACTTCCCAGGAGGTCACCCATCCTAGTACTACTCCCGCCCAAGCACGCTTAACTGCGGAGATCTGATGGGATCCGGTGCATTAGTGCTGGTATGATCGCACCCGACATCTTTCGCGCCAACAATGCACAAGCCCCCTCCCCGCCCTTGCCTCCTCCGTGCCCCTCGCCTAGCCTAACTCGATGTTCCCAACAGCAACAGCACTGGCCCAACTTCTGCGCGGACGCACGTCCGTTGACTCGTGAGAAAACAAATGATTAAAAACGAACGAAAAGAGAGATGCAACACGAAGACTTCCTAGGAGGTCCCCCACAGTAGGATTGCTCTCGTGCGGAGTTCTGATTGAATCCGATGTATTAGTGCCGGTGTAATCGCGCCTAACATCTCCGAGCCTTAACGATTTTTAGGCCCCATGCTCCAATCTAATATGTCTTAAACATTAGGTAACGATGCCCTATCCTTCTCGGTATGTTCTTTAGCAAAAGATGAATTTTCAGCGTGACACTCAGCCGTGAGAAATGGTGTTATAGGGACTCGAACAGGCGATGCAAATATTCAGTTAAATGAAGCCTATTTTATCGCCCGAAATGAAATACGTGTACTTTTGTTTTAATTAATTAATTTTAATTAAAATGTTCCTTATTATTTTACATCGCTCGATGCTAACGTGAAGGGTACAAATATAACAACGAACGACGATATGATACGTTGAATTGATGTCGTGACTTGAGCATGTTGCATTTTCCCCTTTTTATGCAAGGATCGCGTGGATATTGAATGACAAATACGACGTCGATTGATCACGATCAGCCAACTGTGAAAAAAAAAAAAAAAAAACCTTTGGTTTAAAATGAATATATTAAAATTTGATTAGATAATAATGAAAAATTAAAAATTTAATAATATAATAAAAATCTCTTGGAATGCTGCTAAAAATAAAACTCGATGTTCCCGAACGCCCCCGGCCCTGCTTTCTTACGGTCGGTGGGAAAGCAAACAGTTAAAAAAACGAACGGAAAAAGGAGTGCAACACGAGGACTTCCCAGGAGGTCACCCATCCTAGTACTACTCTCGCCCAAGCACGCTTAACTGCGGAGTTCTGATGGGATCCGGTGCATTAGTGCTGGTATGATCGCACCCGACATCTCACGCGCCAACAATGCACAGGACCCCTCCCTGCCCCCGCCTCCTCCATCCCCCCGCCGAGCCTAGCTCGATGTTCCCGGCACCCCCGGCCCAACTTCCGAACGGCCGGCGGGAAAACGAAAAATTAAAAGCGAGCGGGAAAAAAAGGGTGCAACACGAGGACTTCCCAGGAGGTCACCCATCCTAGTACTACTCCCGCCCAAGCACGCTTAACTGCGGAGATCTGATGGGATCCGGTGCATTAGTGCTGGTATGATCGCACCCGACATCTTTCGCGCCAACAATGCACAAGCCCCCTCCCCGCCCTTGCCTCCTCCGTGCCCCTCGCCTAGCCTAACTCGATGTTCCCAACAGCAACAGCACTGGCCCAACTTCTGCGCGGACGCACGTCCGTTGACTCGTGAGAAAACAAATGATTAAAAACGAACGAAAAGAGAGATGCAACACGAAGACTTCCTAGGAGGTCCCCCACAGTAGGATTGCTCTCGTGCGGAGTTCTGATTGAATCCGATGTATTAGTGCCGGTGTAATCGCGCCTAACATCTCCGAGCCTTAACGATTTTTAGGCCCCATGCTCCAATCTAATATGTCTTAAACATTAGGTAACGATGCCCTATCCTTCTCGGTATGTTCTTTAGCAAAAGATGAATTTTCAGCGTGACACTCAGCCGTGAGAAATGGTGTTATAGGGACTCGAACAGGCGATGCAAATATTCAGTTAAATGAAGCCTATTTTATCGCCCGAAATGAAATACGTGTACTTTTGTTTTAATTAATTAATTTTAATTAAAATGTTCCTTATTATTTTACATCGCTCGATGCTAACGTGAAGGGTACAAATATAACAACGAACGACGATATGATACGTTGAATTGATGTCGTGACTTGAGCATGTTGCATTTTCCCCTTTTTATGCAAGGATCGCGTGGATATTGAATGACAAATACGACGTCGATTGATCACGATCAGCCAACTGTGAAAAAAAAAAAAAAAAAACCTTTGGTTTAAAATGAATATATTAAAATTTGATTAGATAATAATGAAAAATTAAAAATTTAATAATATAATAAAAATCTCTTGGAATGCTGCTAAAAATAAAACTCGATGTTCCCGAACGCCCCCGGCCCTGCTTTCTTACGGTCGGTGGGAAAGCAAACAGTTAAAAAAACGAACGGAAAAAGGAGTGCAACACGAGGACTTCCCAGGAGGTCACCCATCCTAGTACTACTCTCGCCCAAGCACGCTTAACTGCGGAGTTCTGATGGGATCCGGTGCATTAGTGCTGGTATGATCGCACCCGACATCTCACGCGCCAACAATGCACAGGACCCCTCCCTGCCCCCGCCTCCTCCATCCCCCCGCCGAGCCTAGCTCGATGTTCCCGGCACCCCCGGCCCAACTTCCGAACGGCCGGCGGGAAAACGAAAAATTAAAAGCGAGCGGGAAAAAAAGGGTGCAACACGAGGACTTCCCAGGAGGTCACCCATCCTAGTACTACTCCCGCCCAAGCACGCTTAACTGCGGAGATCTGATGGGATCCGGTGCATTAGTGCTGGTATGATCGCACCCGACATCTTTCGCGCCAACAATGCACAAGCCCCCTCCCCGCCCTTGCCTCCTCCGTGCCCCTCGCCTAGCCTAACTCGATGTTCCCAACAGCAACAGCACTGGCCCAACTTCTGCGCGGACGCACGTCCGTTGACTCGTGAGAAAACAAATGATTAAAAACGAACGAAAAGAGAGATGCAACACGAAGACTTCCTAGGAGGTCCCCCACAGTAGGATTGCTCTCGTGCGGAGTTCTGATTGAATCCGATGTATTAGTGCCGGTGTAATCGCGCCTAACATCTCCGAGCCTTAACGATTTTTAGGCCCCATGCTCCAATCTAATATGTCTTAAACATTAGGTAACGATGCCCTATCCTTCTCGGTATGTTCTTTAGCAAAAGATGAATTTTCAGCGTGACACTCAGCCGTGAGAAATGGTGTTATAGGGACTTGAACAGGCGATGCAAATATTCAGTTAAATGAAGCCTATTTTATCGCCCGAAATGAAATACGTGTACTTTTGTTTTAATTAATTAATTTTAATTAAAATGTTCCTTATTATTTTACATCGCTCGATGCTAACGTGAAGGGTACAAATATAACAACGAACGACGATATGATACGTTGAATTGATGTCGTGACTTGAGCATGTTGCATTTTCCCCTTTTTATGCAAGGATCGCGTGGATATTGAATGACAAATACGACGTCGATTGATCACGATCAGCCAACTGTGAAAAAAAAAAAAAAAAAACCTTTGGTTTAAAATGAATATATTAAAATTTGATTAGATAATAATGAAAAATTAAAAATTTAATAATATAATAAAAATCTCTTGGAATGCTGCTAAAAATAAAACTCGATGTTCCCGAACGCCCCCGGCCCTGCTTTCTTACGGTCGGTGGGAAAGCAAACAGTTAAAAAAACGAACGGAAAAAGGAGTGCAACACGAGGACTTCCCAGGAGGTCACCCATCCTAGTACTACTCTCGCCCAAGCACGCTTAACTGCGGAGTTCTGATGGGATCCGGTGCATTAGTGCTGGTATGATCGCACCCGACATCTCACGCGCCAACAATGCACAGGACCCCTCCCTGCCCCCGCCTCCTCCATCCCCCCGCCGAGCCTAGCTCGATGTTCCCGGCACCCCCGGCCCAACTTCCGAACGGCCGGCGGGAAAACGAAAAATTAAAAGCGAGCGGGAAAAAAAGGGTGCAACACGAGGACTTCCCAGGAGGTCACCCATCCTAGTACTACTCTCGCCCAAGCACGCTTAACTGCGGAGTTCTGATGGGATCCGGTGCATTAGTGCTGGTATGATCGCACCCGACATCTTTCGCGCCAACAATGCACAAGCCCCCTCCCCGCCCTTGCCTCCTCCGTGCCCCTCGCCTAGCCTAACTCGATGTTCCCAACAGCAACAGCACTGGCCCAACTTCTGCGCGGACGCACGTCCGTTGACTCGTGAGAAAACAAATGATTAAAAACGAACGAAAAGAGAGATGCAACACGAAGACTTCCTAGGAGGTCCCCCACAGTAGGATTGCTCTCGTGCGGAGTTCTGATTGAATCCGATGTATTAGTGCCGGTGTAATCGCGCCTAACATCTCCGAGCCTTAACGATTTTTAGGCCCCATGCTCCAATCTAATATGTCTTAAACATTAGGTAACGATGCCCTATCCTTCTCGGTATGTTCTTTAGCAAAAGATGAATTTTCAGCGTGACACTCAGCCGTGAGAAATGGTGTTATAGGGACTTGAACAGGCGATGCAAATATTCAGTTAAATGAAGCCTATTTTATCGCCCGAAATGAAATACGTGTACTTTTGTTTTAATTAATTAATTTTAATTAAAATGTTCCTTATTATTTTACATCGCTCGATGCTAACGTGAAGGGTACAAATATAACAACGAACGACGATATGATACGTTGAATTGATGTCGTGACTTGAGCATGTTGCATTTTCCCCTTTTTATGCAAGGATCGCGTGGATATTGAATGACAAATACGACGTCGATTGATCACGATCAGCCAACTGTTAAAAATAAAAAAAAAAAAACCTTTGGTTTAAAATGAATATATTAAAATTTGATTAGATAATAATGAAAAATTAAAAATTTAATAATATAATAAAAATCTCTTGGAATGCTGCTAAAAATAAAACTCGATGTTCCCGAACGCCCCCGGCCCTGCTTTCTTACGGTCGGTGGGAAAGCAAACAGTTAAAAAAACGAACGGAAAAAGGAGTGCAACACGAGGACTTCCCAGGAGGTCACCCATCCTAGTACTACTCTCGCCCAAGCACGCTTAACTGCGGAGTTCTGATGGGATCCGGTGCATTAGTGCTGGTATGATCGCACCCGACATCTCACGCGCCAACAATGCACAGGACCCCTCCCTGCCCCCGCCTCCTCCATCCCCCCGCCGAGCCTAGCTCGATGTTCCCGGCACCCCCGGCCCAACTTCCGAACGGCCGGCGGGAAAACGAAAAATTAAAAGCGAGCGGGAAAAAAAGGGTGCAACACGAGGACTTCCCAGGAGGTCACCCATCCTAGTACTACTCTCGCCCAAGCACGCTTAACTGCGGAGTTCTGATGGGATCCGGTGCATTAGTGCTGGTATGATCGCACCCGACATCTTTCGCGCCAACAATGCACAAGCCCCCTCCCCGCCCTTGCCTCCTCCGTGCCCCTCGCCTAGCCTAACTCGATGTTCCCAACAGCAACAGCACTGGCCCAACTTCTGCGCGGACGCACGTCCGTTGACTCGTGAGAAAACAAATGATTAAAAACGAACGAAAAGAGAGATGCAACACGAAGACTTCCTAGGAGGTCCCCCACAGTAGGATTGCTCTCGTGCGGAGTTCTGATTGAATCCGATGTATTAGTGCCGGTGTAATCGCGCCTAACATCTCCGAGCCTTAACGATTTTTAGGCCCCATGCTCCAATCTAATATGTCTTAAACATTAGGTAACGATGCCCTATCCTTCTCGGTATGTTCTTTAGCAAAAGATGAATTTTCAGCGTGACACTCAGCCGTGAGAAATGGTGTTATAGGGACTTGAACAGGCGATGCAAATATTCAGTTAAATGAAGCCTATTTTATCGCCCGAAATGAAATACGTGTACTTTTGTTTTAATTAATTAATTTTAATTAAAATGTTCCTTATTATTTTACATCGCTCGATGCTAACGTGAAGGGTACAAATATAACAACGAACGACGATATGATACGTTGAATTGATGTCGTGACTTGAGCATGTTGCATTTTCCCCTTTTTATGCAAGGATCGCGTGGATATTGAATGACAAATACGACGTCGATTGATCACGATCAGCCAACTGTGAAAAAAAAAAAAAAAAACCTTTGGTTTAAAATGAATATATTAAAATTTGATTAGATAATAATGAAAAATTAAAAATTTAATAATATAATAAAAATCTCTTGGAATGCTGCTAAAAATAAAACTCGATGTTCCCGAACGCCCCCGGCCCTGCTTTCTTACGGTCGGTGGGAAAGCAAACAGTTAAAAAAACGAACGGAAAAAAGAGTGCAACACGAGGACTTCCCAGGAGGTCACCCATCCTAGTACTACTCTCGCCCAAGCACGCTTAACTGCGGAGTTCTGATGGGATCCGGTGCATTAGTGCTGGTATGATCGCACCCGACATCTCACGCGCCAACAATGCACAGGACCCCTCCCTGCCCCCGCCTCCTCCATCCCCCCGCCGAGCCTAGCTCGATGTTCCCGGCACCCCCGGCCCAACTTCCGAACGGCCGGCGGGAAAACGAAAAATTAAAAGCGAGCGGGAAAAAAAGGGTGCAACACGAGGACTTCCCAGGAGGTCACCCATCCTAGTACTACTCCCGCCCAAGCACGCTTAACTGCGGAGATCTGATGGGATCCGGTGCATTAGTGCTGGTATGATCGCACCCGACATCTTTCGCGCCAACAATGCACAAGCCCCCTCCCCGCCCTTGCCTCCTCCGTGCCCCTCGCCTAGCCTAACTCGATGTTCCCAACAGCAACAGCACTGGCCCAACTTCTGCGCGGACGCACGTCCGTTGACTCGTGAGAAAACAAATGATTAAAAACGAACGAAAAGAGAGATGCAACACGAAGACTTCCTAGGAGGTCCCCCACAGTAGGATTGCTCTCGTGCGGAGTTCTGATTGAATCCGATGTATTAGTGCCGGTGTAATCGCGCCTAACATCTCCGAGCCTTAACGATTTTTAGGCCCCATGCTCCAATCTAATATGTCTTAAACATTAGGTAACGATGCCCTATCCTTCTCGGTATGTTCTTTAGCAAAAGATGAATTTTCAGCGTGACACTCAGCCGTGAGAAATGGTGTTATAGGGACTTGAACAGGCGATGCAAATATTCAGTTAAATGAAGCCTATTTTATCGCCCGAAATGAAATACGTGTACTTTTGTTTTAATTAATTAATTTTAATTAAAATGTTCCTTATTATTTTACATCGCTCGATGCTAACGTGAAGGGTACAAATATAACAACGAACGACGATATGATACGTTGAATTGATGTCGTGACTTGAGCATGTTGCATTTTCCCCTTTTTATGCAAGGATCGCGTGGATATTGAATGACAAATACGACGTCGATTGATCACGATCAGCCAACTGTGAAAAAAAAAAAAAAAAAAACCTTTGGTTTAAAATGAATATATTAAAATTTGATTAGATAATAATGAAAAATTAAAAATTTAATAATATAATAAAAATCTCTTGGAATGCTGCTAAAAATAAAACTCGATGTTCCCGAACGCCCCCGGCCCTGCTTTCTTACGGTCGGTGGGAAAGCAAACAGTTAAAAAAACGAACGGAAAAAGGAGTGCAACACGAGGACTTCCCAGGAGGTCACCCATCCTAGTACTACTCTCGCCCAAGCACGCTTAACTGCGGAGTTCTGATGGGATCCGGTGCATTAGTGCTGGTATGATCGCACCCGACATCTCACGCGCCAACAATGCACAGGACCCCTCCCTGCCCCCGCCTCCTCCATCCCCCCGCCGAGCCTAGCTCGATGTTCCCGGCACCCCCGGCCCAACTTCCGAACGGCCGGCGGGAAAACGAAAAATTAAAAGCGAGCGGGAAAAAAAGGGTGCAACACGAGGACTTCCCAGGAGGTCACCCATCCTAGTACTACTCCCGCCCAAGCACGCTTAACTGCGGAGATCTGATGGGATCCGGTGCATTAGTGCTGGTATGATCGCACCCGACATCTTTCGCGCCAACAATGCACAAGCCCCCTCCCCGCCCTTGCCTCCTCCGTGCCCCTCGCCTAGCCTAACTCGATGTTCCCAACAGCAACAGCACTGGCCCAACTTCTGCGCGGACGCACGTCCGTTGACTCGTGAGAAAACAAATGATTAAAAACGAACGAAAAGAGAGATGCAACACGAAGACTTCCTAGGAGGTCCCCCACAGTAGGATTGCTCTCGTGCGGAGTTCTGATTGAATCCGATGTATTAGTGCCGGTGTAATCGCGCCTAACATCTCCGAGCCTTAACGATTTTTAGGCCCCATGCTCCAATCTAATATGTCTTAAACATTAGGTAACGATGCCCTATCCTTCTCGGTATGTTCTTTAGCAAAAGATGAATTTTCAGCGTGACACTCAGCCGTGAGAAATGGTGTTATAGGGACTTGAACAGGCGATGCAAATATTCAGTTAAATGAAGCCTATTTTATCGCCCGAAATGAAATACGTGTACTTTTGTTTTAATTAATTAATTTTAATTAAAATGTTCCTTATTATTTTACATCGCTCGATGCTAACGTGAAGGGTACAAATATAACAACGAACGACGATATGATACGTTGAATTGATGTCGTGACTTGAGCATGTTGCATTTTCCCCTTTTTATGCAAGGATCGCGTGGATATTGAATGACAAATACGACGTCGATTGATCACGATCAGCCAACTGTGAAAAAAAAAAAAAAAAAACCTTTGGTTTAAAATGAATATATTAAAATTTGATTAGATAATAATGAAAAATTAAAAATTTAATAATATAATAAAAATCTCTTGGAATGCTGCTAAAAATAAAACTCGATGTTCCCGAACGCCCCCGGCCCTGCTTTCTTACGGTCGGTGGGAAAGCAAACAGTTAAAAAAACGAACGGAAAAAGGAGTGCAACACGAGGACTTCCCAGGAGGTCACCCATCCTAGTACTACTCTCGCCCAAGCACGCTTAACTGCGGAGTTCTGATGGGATCCGGTGCATTAGTGCTGGTATGATCGCACCCGACATCTCACGCGCCAACAATGCACAGGACCCCTCCCTGCCCCCGCCTCCTCCATCCCCCCGCCGAGCCTAGCTCGATGTTCCCGGCACCCCCGGCCCAACTTCCGAACGGCCGGCGGGAAAACGAAAAATTAAAAGCGAGCGGGAAAAAAAGGGTGCAACACGAGGACTTCCCAGGAGGTCACCCATCCTAGTACTACTCCCGCCCAAGCACGCTTAACTGCGGAGATCTGATGGGATCCGGTGCATTAGTGCTGGTATGATCGCACCCGACATCTTTCGCGCCAACAATGCACAAGCCCCCTCCCCGCCCTTGCCTCCTCCGTGCCCCTCGCCTAGCCTAACTCGATGTTCCCAACAGCAACAGCACTGGCCCAACTTCTGCGCGGACGCACGTCCGTTGACTCGTGAGAAAACAAATGATTAAAAACGAACGAAAAGAGAGATGCAACACGAAGACTTCCTAGGAGGTCCCCCACAGTAGGATTGCTCTCGTGCGGAGTTCTGATTGAATCCGATGTATTAGTGCCGGTGTAATCGCGCCTAACATCTCCGAGCCTTAACGATTTTTAGGCCCCATGCTCCAATCTAATATGTCTTAAACATTAGGTAACGATGCCCTATCCTTCTCGGTATGTTCTTTAGCAAAAGATGAATTTTCAGCGTGACACTCAGCCGTGAGAAATGGTGTTATAGGGACTTGAACAGGCGATGCAAATATTCAGTTAAATGAAGCCTATTTTATCGCCCGAAATGAAATACGTGTACTTTTGTTTTAATTAATTAATTTTAATTAAAATGTTCCTTATTATTTTACATCGCTCGATGCTAACGTGAAGGGTACAAATATAACAACGAACGACGATATGATACGTTGAATTGATGTCGTGACTTGAGCATGTTGCATTTTCCCCTTTTTATGCAAGGATCGCGTGGATATTGAATGACAAATACGACGTCGATTGATCACGATCAGCCAACTGTGAAAAAAAAAAAAAAAAAACCTTTGGTTTAAAATGAATATATTAAAATTTGATTAGATAATAATGAAAAATTAAAAATTTAATAATATAATAAAAATCTCTTGGAATGCTGCTAAAAATAAAACTCGATGTTCCCGAACGCCCCCGGCCCTGCTTTCTTACGGTCGGTGGGAAAGCAAACAGTTAAAAAAACGAACGGAAAAAGGAGTGCAACACGAGGACTTCCCAGGAGGTCACCCATCCTAGTACTACTCTCGCCCAAGCACGCTTAACTGCGGAGTTCTGATGGGATCCGGTGCATTAGTGCTGGTATGATCGCACCCGACATCTCACGCGCCAACAATGCACAGGACCCCTCCCTGCCCCCGCCTCCTCCATCCCCCCGCCGAGCCTAGCTCGATGTTCCCGGCACCCCCGGCCCAACTTCCGAACGGCCGGCGGGAAAACGAAAAATTAAAAGCGAGCGGGAAAAAAAGGGTGCAACACGAGGACTTCCCAGGAGGTCACCCATCCTAGTACTACTCCCGCCCAAGCACGCTTAACTGCGGAGATCTGATGGGATCCGGTGCATTAGTGCTGGTATGATCGCACCCGACATCTTTCGCGCCAACAATGCACAAGCCCCCTCCCCGCCCTTGCCTCCTCCGTGCCCCTCGCCTAGCCTAACTCGATGTTCCCAACAGCAACAGCACTGGCCCAACTTCTGCGCGGACGCACGTCCGTTGACTCGTGAGAAAACAAATGATTAAAAACGAACGAAAAGAGAGATGCAACACGAAGACTTCCTAGGAGGTCCCCCACAGTAGGATTGCTCTCGTGCGGAGTTCTGATTGAATCCGATGTATTAGTGCCGGTGTAATCGCGCCTAACATCTCCGAGCCTTAACGATTTTTAGGCCCCATGCTCCAATCTAATATGTCTTAAACATTAGGTAACGATGCCCTATCCTTCTCGGTATGTTCTTTAGCAAAAGATGAATTTTCAGCGTGACACTCAGCCGTGAGAAATGGTGTTATAGGGACTTGAACAGGCGATGCAAATATTCAGTTAAATGAAGCCTATTTTATCGCCCGAAATGAAATACGTGTACTTTTGTTTTAATTAATTAATTTTAATTAAAATGTTCCTTATTATTTTACATCGCTCGATGCTAACGTGAAGGGTACAAATATAACAACGAACGACGATATGATACGTTGAATTGATGTCGTGACTTGAGCATGTTGCATTTTCCCCTTTTTATGCACGGATCGCGTGGATATTGAATGACAAATACGACGTCGATTGATCACGATCAGCCAACTGTGAAAAAAAAAAAAAAAAACCTTTGGTTTAAAATGAATATATTAAAATTTGATTAGATAATAATGAAAAATTAAAAATTTAATAATATAATAAAAATCTCTTGGAATGCTGCTAAAAATAAAACTCGATGTTCCCGAACGCCCCCGGCCCTGCTTTCTTACGGTCGGTGGGAAAGCAAACAGTTAAAAAAACGAACGGAAAAAGGAGTGCAACACGAGGACTTCCCAGGAGGTCACCCATCCTAGTACTACTCTCGCCCAAGCACGCTTAACTGCGGAGTTCTGATGGGATCCGGTGCATTAGTGCTGGTATGATCGCACCCGACATCTCACGCGCCAACAATGCACAGGACCCCTCCCTGCCCCCGCCTCCTCCATCCCCCCGCCGAGCCTAGCTCGATGTTCCCGGCACCCCCGGCCCAACTTCCGAACGGCCGGCGGGAAAACGAAAAATTAAAAGCGAGCGGGAAAAAAAGGGTGCAACACGAGGACTTCCCAGGAGGTCACCCATCCTAGTACTACTCCCGCCCAAGCACGCTTAACTGCGGAGATCTGATGGGATCCGGTGCATTAGTGCTGGTATGATCGCACCCGACATCTTTCGCGCCAACAATGCACAAGCCCCCTCCCCGCCCTTGCCTCCTCCGTGCCCCTCGCCTAGCCTAACTCGATGTTCCCAACAGCAACAGCACTGGCCCAACTTCTGCGCGGACGCACGTCCGTTGACTCGTGAGAAAACAAATGATTAAAAACGAACGAAAAGAGAGATGCAACACGAAGACTTCCTAGGAGGTCCCCCACAGTAGGATTGCTCTCGTGCGGAGTTCTGATTGAATCCGATGTATTAGTGCCGGTGTAATCGCGCCTAACATCTCCGAGCCTTAACGATTTTTAGGCCCCATGCTCCAATCTAATATGTCTTAAACATTAGGTAACGATGCCCTATCCTTCTCGGTATGTTCTTTAGCAAAAGATGAATTTTCAGCGTGACACTCAGCCGTGAGAAATGGTGTTATAGGGACTTGAACAGGCGATGCAAATATTCAGTTAAATGAAGCCTATTTTATCGCCCGAAATGAAATACGTGTACTTTTGTTTTAATTAATTAATTTTAATTAAAATGTTCCTTATTATTTTACATCGCTCGATGCTAACGTGAAGGGTACAAATATAACAACGAACGACGATATGATACGTTGAATTGATGTCGTGACTTGAGCATGTTGCATTTTCCCCTTTTTATGCACGGATCGCGTGGATATTGAATGACAAATACGACGTCGATTGATCACGATCAGCCAACTGTGAAAAAAAAAAAAAAAAACCTTTGGTTTAAAATGAATATATTAAAATTTGATTAGATAATAATGAAAAATTAAAAATTTAATAATATAATAAAAATCTCTTGGAATGCTGCTAAAAATAAAACTCGATGTTCCCGAACGCCCCCGGCCCTGCTTTCTTACGGTCGGTGGGAAAGCAAACAGTTAAAAAAACGAACGGAAAAAGGAGTGCAACACGAGGACTTCCCAGGAGGTCACCCATCCTAGTACTACTCTCGCCCAAGCACGCTTAACTGCGGAGTTCTGATGGGATCCGGTGCATTAGTGCTGGTATGATCGCACCCGACATCTCACGCGCCAACAATGCACAGGACCCCTCCCTGCCCCCGCCTCCTCCATCCCCCCGCCGAGCCTAGCTCGATGTTCCCGGCACCCCCGGCCCAACTTCCGAACGGCCGGCGGGAAAACGAAAAATTAAAAGCGAGCGGGAAAAAAAGGGTGCAACACGAGGACTTCCCAGGAGGTCACCCATCCTAGTACTACTCCCGCCCAAGCACGCTTAACTGCGGAGATCTGATGGGATCCGGTGCATTAGTGCTGGTATGATCGCACCCGACATCTTTCGCGCCAACAATGCACAAGCCCCCTCCCCGCCCTTGCCTCCTCCGTGCCCCTCGCCTAGCCTAACTCGATGTTCCCAACAGCAACAGCACTGGCCCAACTTCTGCGCGGACGCACGTCCGTTGACTCGTGAGAAAACAAATGATTAAAAACGAACGAAAAGAGAGATGCAACACGAAGACTTCCTAGGAGGTCCCCCACAGTAGGATTGCTCTCGTGCGGAGTTCTGATTGAATCCGATGTATTAGTGCCGGTGTAATCGCGCCTAACATCTCCGAGCCTTAACGATTTTTAGGCCCCATGCTCCAATCTAATATGTCTTAAACATTAGGTAACGATGCCCTATCCTTCTCGGTATGTTCTTTAGCAAAAGATGAATTTTCAGCGTGACACTCAGCCGTGAGAAATGGTGTTATAGGGACTTGAACAGGCGATGCAAATATTCAGTTAAATGAAGCCTATTTTATCGCCCGAAATGAAATACGTGTACTTTTGTTTTAATTAATTAATTTTAATTAAAATGTTCCTTATTATTTTACATCGCTCGATGCTAACGTGAAGGGTACAAATATAACAACGAACGACGATATGATACGTTGAATTGATGTCGTGACTTGAGCATGTTGCATTTTCCCCTTTTTATGCAAGGATCGCGTGGATATTGAATGACAAATACGACGTCGATTGATCACGATCAGCCAACTGTGAAAAAAAAAAAAAAAAAACCTTTGGTTTAAAATGAATATATTAAAATTTGATTAGATAATAATGAAAAATTAAAAATTTAATAATATAATAAAAATCTCTTGGAATGCTGCTAAAAATAAAACTCGATGTTCCCGAACGCCCCCGGCCCTGCTTTCTTACGGTCGGTGGGAAAGCAAACAGTTAAAAAAACGAACGGAAAAAGGAGTGCAACACGAGGACTTCCCAGGAGGTCACCCATCCTAGTACTACTCTCGCCCAAGCACGCTTAACTGCGGAGTTCTGATGGGATCCGGTGCATTAGTGCTGGTATGATCGCACCCGACATCTCACGCGCCAACAATGCACAGGACCCCTCCCTGCCCCCGCCTCCTCCATCCCCCCGCCGAGCCTAGCTCGATGTTCCCGGCACCCCCGGCCCAACTTCCGAACGGCCGGCGGGAAAACGAAAAATTAAAAGCGAGCGGGAAAAAAAGGGTGCAACACGAGGACTTCCCAGGAGGTCACCCATCCTAGTACTACTCCCGCCCAAGCACGCTTAACTGCGGAGATCTGATGGGATCCGGTGCATTAGTGCTGGTATGATCGCACCCGACATCTTTCGCGCCAACAATGCACAAGCCCCCTCCCCGCCCTTGCCTCCTCCGTGCCCCTCGCCTAGCCTAACTCGATGTTCCCAACAGCAACAGCACTGGCCCAACTTCTGCGCGGACGCACGTCCGTTGACTCGTGAGAAAACAAATGATTAAAAACGAACGAAAAGAGAGATGCAACACGAAGACTTCCTAGGAGGTCCCCCACAGTAGGATTGCTCTCGTGCGGAGTTCTGATTGAATCCGATGTATTAGTGCCGGTGTAATCGCGCCTAACATCTCCGAGCCTTAACGATTTTTAGGCCCCATGCTCCAATCTAATATGTCTTAAACATTAGGTAACGATGCCCTATCCTTCTCGGTATGTTCTTTAGCAAAAGATGAATTTTCAGCGTGACACTCAGCCGTGAGAAATGGTGTTATAGGGACTTGAACAGGCGATGCAAATATTCAGTTAAATGAAGCCTATTTTATCGCCCGAAATGAAATACGTGTACTTTTGTTTTAATTAATTAATTTTAATTAAAATGTTCCTTATTATTTTACATCGCTCGATGCTAACGTGAAGGGTACAAATATAACAACGAACGACGATATGATACGTTGAATTGATGTCGTGACTTGAGCATGTTGCATTTTCCCCTTTTTATGCAAGGATCGCGTGGATATTGAATGACAAATACGACGTCGATTGATCACGATCAGCCAACTGTGAAAAAAAAAAAAAAAAAACCTTTGGTTTAAAATGAATATATTAAAATTTGATTAGATAATAATGAAAAATTAAAAATTTAATAATATAATAAAAATCTCTTGGAATGCTGCTAAAAATAAAACTCGATGTTCCCGAACGCCCCCGGCCCTGCTTTCTTACGGTCGGTGGGAAAGCAAACAGTTAAAAAAACGAACGGAAAAAGGAGTGCAACACGAGGACTTCCCAGGAGGTCACCCATCCTAGTACTACTCTCGCCCAAGCACGCTTAACTGCGGAGTTCTGATGGGATCCGGTGCATTAGTGCTGGTATGATCGCACCCGACATCTCACGCGCCAACAATGCACAGGACCCCTCCCTGCCCCCGCCTCCTCCATCCCCCCGCCGAGCCTAGCTCGATGTTCCCGGCACCCCCGGCCCAACTTCCGAACGGCCGGCGGGAAAACGAAAAATTAAAAGCGAGCGGGAAAAAAAGGGTGCAACACGAGGACTTCCCAGGAGGTCACCCATCCTAGTACTACTCCCGCCCAAGCACGCTTAACTGCGGAGATCTGATGGGATCCGGTGCATTAGTGCTGGTATGATCGCACCCGACATCTTTCGCGCCAACAATGCACAAGCCCCCTCCCCGCCCTTGCCTCCTCCGTGCCCCTCGCCTAGCCTAACTCGATGTTCCCAACAGCAACAGCACTGGCCCAACTTCTGCGCGGACGCACGTCCGTTGACTCGTGAGAAAACAAATGATTAAAAACGAACGAAAAGAGAGATGCAACACGAAGACTTCCTAGGAGGTCCCCCACAGTAGGATTGCTCTCGTGCGGAGTTCTGATTGAATCCGATGTATTAGTGCCGGTGTAATCGCGCCTAACATCTCCGAGCCTTAACGATTTTTAGGCCCCATGCTCCAATCTAATATGTCTTAAACATTAGGTAACGATGCCCTATCCTTCTCGGTATGTTCTTTAGCAAAAGATGAATTTTCAGCGTGACACTCAGCCGTGAGAAATGGTGTTATAGGGACTTGAACAGGCGATGCAAATATTCAGTTAAATGAAGCCTATTTTATCGCCCGAAATGAAATACGTGTACTTTTGTTTTAATTAATTAATTTTAATTAAAATGTTCCTTATTATTTTACATCGCTCGATGCTAACGTGAAGGGTACAAATATAACAACGAACGACGATATGATACGTTGAATTGATGTCGTGACTTGAGCATGTTGCATTTTCCCCTTTTTATGCAAGGATCGCGTGGATATTGAATGACAAATACGACGTCGATTGATCACGATCAGCCAACTGTGAAAAAAAAAAAAAAAAAAAACCTTTGGTTTAAAATGAATATATTAAAATTTGATTAGATAATAATGAAAAATTAAAAATTTAATAATATAATAAAAATCTCTTGGAATGCTGCTAAAAATAAAACTCGATGTTCCCGAACGCCCCCGGCCCTGCTTTCTTACGGTCGGTGGGAAAGCAAACAGTTAAAAAAACGAACGGAAAAAAGAGTGCAACACGAGGACTTCCCAGGAGGTCACCCATCCTAGTACTACTCTCGCCCAAGCACGCTTAACTGCGGAGTTCTTATGGGATCCGGTGCCTTAGTGCTGGTATGATCGCACCCGACATCTCACGCGCCAACAATGCACAGGACCCCTCCCTGCCCCCGCCTCCTCCATCCCCCCGCCGAGCCTAGCTCGATGTTCCCGGCACCCCCGGCCCAACTTCCGAACGGCCGGCGGGAAAACGAAAAATTAAAAGCGAGCGGGAAAAAAAGGGTGCAACACGAGGACTTCCCAGGAGGTCACCCATCCTAGTACTACTCCCGCCCAAGCACGCTTAACTGCGGAGATCTGATGGGATCCGGTGCATTAGTGCTGGTATGATCGCACCCGACATCTTTCGCGCCAACAATGCACAAGCCCCCTCCCCGCCCTTGCCTCCTCCGTGCCCCTCGCCTAGCCTAACTCGATGTTCCCAACAGCAACAGCACTGGCCCAACTTCTGCGCGGACGCACGTCCGTTGACTCGTGAGAAAACAAATGATTAAAAACGAACGAAAAGAGAGATGCAACACGAAGACTTCCTAGGAGGTCCCCCACAGTAGGATTGCTCTCGTGCGGAGTTCTGATTGAATCCGATGTATTAGTGCCGGTGTAATCGCGCCTAACATCTCCGAGCCTTAACGATTTTTAGGCCCCATGCTCCAATCTAATATGTCTTAAACATTAGGTAACGATGCCCTATCCTTCTCGGTATGTTCTTTAGCAAAAGATGAATTTTCAGCGTGACACTCAGCCGTGAGAAATGGTGTTATAGGGACTTGAACAGGCGATGCAAATATTCAGTTAAATGAAGCCTATTTTATCGCCCGAAATGAAATACGTGTACTTTTGTTTTAATTAATTAATTTTAATTAAAATGTTCCTTATTATTTTACATCGCTCGATGCTAACGTGAAGGGTACAAATATAACAACGAACGACGATATGATACGTTGAATTGATGTCGTGACTTGAGCATGTTGCATTTTCCCCTTTTTATGCAAGGATCGCGTGGATATTGAATGACAAATACGACGTCGATTGATCACGATCAGCCAACTGTGAAAAAAAAAAAAAAAAAACCTTTGGTTTAAAATGAATATATTAAAATTTGATTAGATAATAATGAAAAATTAAAAATTTAATAATATAATAAAAATCTCTTGGAATGCTGCTAAAAATAAAACTCGATGTTCCCGAACGCCCCCGGCCCTGCTTTCTTACGGTCGGTGGGAAAGCAAACAGTTAAAAAAACGAACGGAAAAAAGAGTGCAACACGAGGACTTCCCAGGAGGTCACCCATCCTAGTACTACTCTCGCCCAAGCACGCTTAACTGCGGAGTTCTGATGGGATCCGGTGCATTTGTGCTGGTATGATCGCACCCGACATCTCACGCGCCAACAATGCACAAGACCCCTCCCTGCCCCCGCCTCCTCCATCCCCCCGCCGAGCCTAACTCGATGTTCCCGGCACCCCCGGCCCAACTTCCGAACGGCCGGCGGGAAAACGAAAAATTAAAAGCGAGCGGGAAAAAAAGGGTGCAACACGAGGACTTCCCAGGAGGTCACCCATCCTAGTACTACTCCCGCCCAAGCACGCTTAACTGCGGAGATCTGATGGGATCCGGTGCATTAGTGCTGGTATGATCGCACCCGACATCTTTCGCGCCAACAATGCACAAGCCCCCTCCCCGCCCTTGCCTCCTCCGTGCCCCTCGCCTAGCCTAACTCGATGTTCCCAACAGCAACAGCACTGGCCCAACTTCTGCGCGGACGCACGTCCGTTGACTCGTGAGAAAACAAATGATTAAAAACGAACGAAAAGAGAGATGCAACACGAAGACTTCCTAGGAGGTCCCCCACAGTAGGATTGCTCTCGTGCGGAGTTCTGATTGAATCCGATGTATTAGTGCCGGTGTAATCGCGCCTAACATCTCCGAGCCTTAACGATTTTTAGGCCCCATGCTCCAATCTAATATGTCTTAAACATTAGGTAACGATGCCCTATCCTTCTCGGTATGTTCTTTAGCAAAAGATGAATTTTCAGCGTGACACTCAGCCGTGAGAAATGGTGTTATAGGGACTTGAACAGGCGATGCAAATATTCAGTTAAATGAAGCCTATTTTATCGCCCGAAATGAAATACGTGTACTTTTGTTTTAATTAATTAATTTTAATTAAAATGTTCCTTATTATTTTACATCGCTCGATGCTAACGTGAAGGGTACAAATATAACAACGAACGACGATATGATACGTTGAATTGATGTCGTGACTTGAGCATGTTGCATTTTCCCCTTTTTATGCAAGGATCGCGTGGATATTGAATGACAAATACGACGTCGATTGATCACGATCAGCCAACTGTGAAAAAAAAAAAAAAAACCTTTGGTTTAAAATGAATATATTAAAATTTGATTAGATAATAATGAAAAATTAAAAATTTAATAATATAATAAAAATCTCTTGGAATGCTGCTAAAAATAAAACTCGATGTTCCCGAACGCCCCCGGCCCTGCTTTCTTACGGTCGGTGGGAAAGCAAACAGTTAAAAAAACGAACGGAAAAAGGAGTGCAACACGAGGACTTCCCAGGAGGTCACCCATCCTAGTACTACTCTCGCCCAAGCACGCTTAACTGCGGAGTTCTGATGGGATCCGGTGCATTAGTGCTGGTATGATCGCACCCGACATCTCACGCGCCAACAATGCACAAGACCCCTCCCTGCCCCCGCCTCCTCCATCCCCCCGCCGAGCCTAGCTCGATGTTCCCGGCACCCCCGGCCCAACTTCCGAACGGCCGGCGGGAAAACGAAAAATTAAAAGCGAGCGGGAAAAAAAAGGTGCAACACGAGGACTTCCCAGGAGGTCACCCATCCTAGTACTACTCCCGCCCAAGCACGCTTAACTGCGAAGATCTGATGGGATCCGGTGCATTAGTGCTGGTATGATCGCACCCGACATCTTTCGCGCCAACAATGCACAAGCCCCCTCCCCGCCCTTGCCTCCTCCGTGCCCCTCGCCTAGCCTAACTCGATGTTCCCAACAGCAACAGCACTGGCCCAACTTCTGCGCGGACGCACGTCCGTTGACTCGTGAGAAAACAAATGATTAAAAACGAACGAAAAGAGAGATGCAACACGAAGACTTCCTAGGAGGTCCCCCACAGTAGGATTGCTCTCGTGCGGAGTTCTGATTGAATCCGATGTATTAGTGCCGGTGTAATCGCGCCTAACATCTCCGAGCCTTAACGATTTTTAGGCCCCATGCTCCAATCTAATATGTCTTAAACATTAGGTAACGATGCCCTATCCTTCTCGGTATGTTCTTTAGCAAAAGATGAATTTTCAGCGTGACACTCAGCCGTGAGAAATGGTGTTATAGGGACTTGAACAGGCGATGCAAATATTCAGTTAAATGAAGCCTATTTTATCGCCCGAAATGAAATACGTGTACTTTTGTTTTAATTAATTAATTTTAATTAAAATGTTCCTTATTATTTTACATCGCTCGATGCTAACGTGAAGGGTACAAATATAACAACGAACGACGATATGATACGTTGAATTGATGTCGTGACTTGAGCATGTTGCATTTTCCCCTTTTTATGCAAGGATCGCGTGGATATTGAATGACAAATACGACGTCGATTGATCACGATCAGCCAACTGTGAAAAAAAAAAAAAAAAAACCTTTGGTTTAAAATGAATATATTAAAATTTGATTAGATAATAATGAAAAATTAAAAATTTAATAATATAATAAAAATCTCTTGGAATGCTGCTAAAAATAAAACTCGATGTTCCCGAACGCCCCCGGCCCTGCTTTCTTACGGTCGGTGGGAAAGCAAACAGTTAAAAAAACGAACGGAAAAAAGAGTGCAACACGAGGACTTCCCAGGAGGTCACCCATCCTAGTACTACTCTCGCCCAAGCACGCTTAACTGCGAAGTTCTGATGGGATCCGGTGCATTAGTGCTGGTATGATCGCACCCGACATCTCACGCGCCAACAATGCACAAGACCCCTCCCTGCCCCCGCCTCCTCCATCCCCCCGCCGAGCCTAGCTCGATGTTCCCGGCACCCCCGGCCCAACTTCCGAACGGCCGGCGGGAAAACGAAAAATTAAAAGCGAGCGGGAAAAAAAGGGTGCAACACGAGGACTTCCCAGGAGGTCACCCATCCTAGTACTACTCCCGCCCAAGCACGCTTAACTGCGGAGATCTGATGGGATCCGGTGCATTAGTGCTGGTATGATCGCACCCGACATCTTTCGCGCCAACAATGCACAAGCCCCCTCCCCGCCCTTGCCTCCTCCGTGCCCCTCGCCTAGCCTAACTCGATGTTCCCAACAGCAACAGCACTGGCCCAACTTCTGCGCGGACGCACGTCCGTTGACTCGTGAGAAAACAAATGATTAAAAACGAACGAAAAGAGAGATGCAACACGAAGACTTCCTAGGAGGTCCCCCACAGTAGGATTGCTCTCGTGCGGAGTTCTGATTGAATCCGATGTATTAGTGCCGGTGTAATCGCGCCTAACATCTCCGAGCCTTAACGATTTTTAGGCCCCATGCTCCAATCTAATATGTCTTAAACATTAGGTAACGATGCCCTATCCTTCTCGGTATGTTCTTTAGCAAAAGATGAATTTTCAGCGTGACACTCAGCCGTGAGAAATGGTGTTATAGGGACTTGAACAGGCGATGCAAATATTCAGTTAAATGAAGCCTATTTTATCGCCCGAAATGAAATACGTGTACTTTTGTTTTAATTAATTAATTTTAATTAAAATGTTCCTTATTATTTTACATCGCTCGATGCTAACGTGAAGGGTACAAATATAACAACGAACGACGATATGATACGTTGAATTGATGTCGTGACTTGAGCATGTTGCATTTTCCCCTTTTTATGCAAGGATCGCGTGGATATTGAATGACAAATACGACGTCGATTGATCACGATCAGCCAACTGTGAAAAAAAAAAAAAAAAAACCTTTGGTTTAAAATGAATATATTAAAATTTGATTAGATAATAATGAAAAATTAAAAATTTAATAATATAATAAAAATCTCTTGGAATGCTGCTAAAAATAAAACTCGATGTTCCCGAACGCCCCCGGCCCTGCTTTCTTACGGTCGGTGGGAAAGCAAACAGTTAAAAAAACGAACGGAAAAAGGAGTGCAACACGAGGACTTCCCAGGAGGTCACCCATCCTAGTACTACTCTCGCCCAAGCACGCTTAACTGCGGAGTTCTGATGGGATCCGGTGCATTAGTGCTGGTATGATCGCACCCGACATCTCACGCGCCAACAATGCACAGGACCCCTCCCTGCCCCCGCCTCCTCCATCCCCCCGCCGAGCCTAGCTCGATGTTCCCGGCACCCCCGGCCCAACTTCCGAACGGCCGGCGGGAAAACGAAAAATTAAAAGCGAGCGGGAAAAAAAGGGTGCAACACGAGGACTTCCCAGGAGGTCACCCATCCTAGTACTACTCCCGCCCAAGCACGCTTAACTGCGGAGATCTGATGGGATCCGGTGCATTAGTGCTGGTATGATCGCACCCGACATCTTTCGCGCCAACAATGCACAAGCCCCCTCCCCGCCCTTGCCTCCTCCGTGCCCCTCGCCTAGCCTAACTCGATGTTCCCAACAGCAACAGCACTGGCCCAACTTCTGCGCGGACGCACGTCCGTTGACTCGTGAGAAAACAAATGATTAAAAACGAACGAAAAGAGAGATGCAACACGAAGACTTCCTAGGAGGTCCCCCACAGTAGGATTGCTCTCGTGCGGAGTTCTGATTGAATCCGATGTATTAGTGCCGGTGTAATCGCGCCTAACATCTCCGAGCCTTAACGATTTTTAGGCCCCATGCTCCAATCTAATATGTCTTAAACATTAGGTAACGATGCCCTATCCTTCTCGGTATGTTCTTTAGCAAAAGATGAATTTTCAGCGTGACACTCAGCCGTGAGAAATGGTGTTATAGGGACTTGAACAGGCGATGCAAATATTCAGTTAAATGAAGCCTATTTTATCGCCCGAAATGAAATACGTGTACTTTTGTTTTAATTAATTAATTTTAATTAAAATGTTCCTTATTATTTTACATCGCTCGATGCTAACGTGAAGGGTACAAATATAACAACGAACGACGATATGATACGTTGAATTGATGTCGTGACTTGAGCATGTTGCATTTTCCCCTTTTTATGCAAGGATCGCGTGGATATTGAATGACAAATACGACGTCGATTGATCACGATCAGCCAACTGTGAAAAAAAAAAAAAAAAAAACCTTTGGTTTAAAATGAATATATTAAAATTTGATTAGATAATAATGAAAAATTAAAAATTTAATAATATAATAAAAATCTCTTGGAATGCTGCTAAAAATAAAACTCGATGTTCCCGAACGCCCCCGGCCCTGCTTTCTTACGGTCGGTGGGAAAGCAAACAGTTAAAAAAACGAACGGAAAAAGGAGTGCAACACGAGGACTTCCCAGGAGGTCACCCATCCTAGTACTACTCTCGCCCAAGCACGCTTAACTGCGGAGTTCTGATGGGATCCGGTGCATTAGTGCTGGTATGATCGCACCCGACATCTCACGCGCCAACAATGCACAGGACCCCTCCCTGCCCCCGCCTCCTCCATCCCCCCGCCGAGCCTAGCTCGATGTTCCCGGCACCCCCGGCCCAACTTCCGAACGGCCGGCGGGAAAACGAAAAATTAAAAGCGAGCGGGAAAAAAAGGGTGCAACACGAGGACTTCCCAGGAGGTCACCCATCCTAGTACTACTCCCGCCCAAGCACGCTTAACTGCGGAGATCTGATGGGATCCGGTGCATTAGTGCTGGTATGATCGCACCCGACATCTTTCGCGCCAACAATGCACAAGCCCCCTCCCCGCCCTTGCCTCCTCCGTGCCCCTCGCCTAGCCTAACTCGATGTTCCCAACAGCAACAGCACTGGCCCAACTTCTGCGCGGACGCACGTCCGTTGACTCGTGAGAAAACAAATGATTAAAAACGAACGAAAAGAGAGATGCAACACGAAGACTTCCTAGGAGGTCCCCCACAGTAGGATTGCTCTCGTGCGGAGTTCTGATTGAATCCGATGTATTAGTGCCGGTGTAATCGCGCCTAACATCTCCGAGCCTTAACGATTTTTAGGCCCCATGCTCCAATCTAATATGTCTTAAACATTAGGTAACGATGCCCTATCCTTCTCGGTATGTTCTTTAGCAAAAGATGAATTTTCAGCGTGACACTCAGCCGTGAGAAATGGTGTTATAGGGACTTGAACAGGCGATGCAAATATTCAGTTAAATGAAGCCTATTTTATCGCCCGAAATGAAATACGTGTACTTTTGTTTTAATTAATTAATTTTAATTAAAATGTTCCTTATTATTTTACATCGCTCGATGCTAACGTGAAGGGTACAAATATAACAACGAACGACGATATGATACGTTGAATTGATGTCGTGACTTGAGCATGTTGCATTTTCCCCTTTTTATGCAAGGATCGCGTGGATATTGAATGACAAATACGACGTCGATTGATCACGATCAGCCAACTGTGAAAAAAAAAAAAAAACCTTTGGTTTAAAATGAATATATTAAAATTTGATTAGATAATAATGAAAAATTAAAAATTTAATAATATAATAAAAATCTCTTGGAATGCTGCTAAAAATAAAACTCGATGTTCCCGAACGCCCCCGGCCCTGCTTTCTTACGGTCGGTGGGAAAGCAAACAGTTAAAAAAACGAACGGAAAAAGGAGTGCAACACGAGGACTTCCCAGGAGGTCACCCATCCTAGTACTACTCTCGCCCAAGCACGCTTAACTGCGGAGTTCTGATGGGATCCGGTGCATTAGTGCTGGTATGATCGCACCCGACATCTCACGCGCCAACAATGCACAAGACCCCTCCCTGCCCCCGCCTCCTCCATCCCCCCGCCGAGCCTAGCTCGATGTTCCCGGCACCCCCGGCCCAACTTCCGAACGGCCGGCGGGAAAACGAAAAATTAAAAGCGAGCGGGAAAAAAAAGGTGCAACACGAGGACTTCCCAGGAGGTCACCCATCCTAGTACTACTCCCGCCCAAGCACGCTTAACTGCGGAGATCTGATGGGATCCGGTGCATTAGTGCTGGTATGATCGCACCCGACATCTTTCGCGCCAACAATGCACAAGCCCCCTCCCCGCCCTTGCCTCCTCCGTGCCCCTCGCCTAGCCTAACTCGATGTTCCCAACAGCAACAGCACTGGCCCAACTTCTGCGCGGACGCACGTCCGTTGACTCGTGAGAAAACAAATGATTAAAAACGAACGAAAAGAGAGATGCAACACGAAGACTTCCTAGGAGGTCCCCCACAGTAGGATTGCTCTCGTGCGGAGTTCTGATTGAATCCGATGTATTAGTGCCGGTGTAATCGCGCCTAACATCTCCGAGCCTTAACGATTTTTAGGCCCCATGCTCCAATCTAATATGTCTTAAACATTAGGTAACGATGCCCTATCCTTCTCGGTATGTTCTTTAGCAAAAGATGAATTTTCAGCGTGACACTCAGCCGTGAGAAATGGTGTTATAGGGACTTGAACAGGCGATGCAAATATTCAGTTAAATGAAGCCTATTTTATCGCCCGAAATGAAATACGTGTACTTTTGTTTTAATTAATTAATTTTAATTAAAATGTTCCTTATTATTTTACATCGCTCGATGCTAACGTGAAGGGTACAAATATAACAACGAACGACGATATGATACGTTGAATTGATGTCGTGACTTGAGCATGTTGCATTTTCCCCTTTTTATGCAAGGATCGCGTGGATATTGAATGACAAATACGACGTCGATTGATCACGATCAGCCAACTGTGAAAAAAAAAAAAAACCTTTGGTTTAAAATGAATATATTAAAATTTGATTAGATAATAATGAAAAATTAAAAATTTAATAATATAATAAAAATCTCTTGGAATGCTGCTAAAAATAAAACTCGATGTTCCCGAACGCCCCCGGCCCTGCTTTCTTACGGTCGGTGGGAAAGCAAACAGTTAAAAAAACGAACGGAAAAAGGAGTGCAACACGAGGACTTCCCAGGAGGTCACCCATCCTAGTACTACTCTCGCCCAAGCACGCTTAACTGCGGAGTTCTGATGGGATCCGGTGCATTAGTGCTGGTATGATCGCACCCGACATCTCACGCGCCAACAATGCACAAGACCCCTCCCTGCCCCCGCCTCCTCCATCCCCCCGCCGAGCCTAGCTCGATGTTCCCGGCACCCCCGGCCCAACTTCCGAACGGCCGGCGGGAAAACGAAAAATTAAAAGCGAGCGGGAAAAAAAAGGTGCAACACGAGGACTTCCCAGGAGGTCACCCATCCTAGTACTACTCCCGCCCAAGCACGCTTAACTGCGGAGATCTGATGGGATCCGGTGCATTAGTGCTGGTATGATCGCACCCGACATCTTTCGCGCCAACAATGCACAAGCCCCCTCCCCGCCCTTGCCTCCTCCGTGCCCCTCGCCTAGCCTAACTCGATGTTCCCAACAGCAACAGCACTGGCCCAACTTCTGCGCGGACGCACGTCCGTTGACTCGTGAGAAAACAAATGATTAAAAACGAACGAAAAGAGAGATGCAACACGAAGACTTCCTAGGAGGTCCCCCACAGTAGGATTGCTCTCGTGCGGAGTTCTGATTGAATCCGATGTATTAGTGCCGGTGTAATCGCGCCTAACATCTCCGAGCCTTAACGATTTTTAGGCCCCATGCTCCAATCTAATATGTCTTAAACATTAGGTAACGATGCCCTATCCTTCTCGGTATGTTCTTTAGCAAAAGATGAATTTTCAGCGTGACACTCAGCCGTGAGAAATGGTGTTATAGGGACTTGAACAGGCGATGCAAATATTCAGTTAAATGAAGCCTATTTTATCGCCCGAAATGAAATACGTGTACTTTTGTTTTAATTAATTAATTTTAATTAAAATGTTCCTTATTATTTTACATCGCTCGATGCTAACGTGAAGGGTACAAATATAACAACGAACGACGATATGATACGTTGAATTGATGTCGTGACTTGAGCATGTTGCATTTTCCCCTTTTTATGCAAGGATCGCGTGGATATTGAATGACAAATACGACGTCGATTGATCACGATCAGCCAACTGTGAAAAAAAAAAAAAAACCTTTGGTTTAAAATGAATATATTAAAATTTGATTAGATAATAATGAAAAATTAAAAATTTAATAATATAATAAAAATCTCTTGGAATGCTGCTAAAAATAAAACTCGATGTTCCCGAACGCCCCCGGCCCTGCTTTCTTACGGTCGGTGGGAAAGCAAACAGTTAAAAAAACGAACGGAAAAAGGAGTGCAACACGAGGACTTCCCAGGAGGTCACCCATCCTAGTACTACTCTCGCCCAAGCACGCTTAACTGCGGAGTTCTGATGGGATCCGGTGCATTAGTGCTGGTATGATCGCACCCGACATCTCACGCGCCAACAATGCACAAGACCCCTCCCTGCCCCCGCCTCCTCCATCCCCCCGCCGAGCCTAGCTCGATGTTCCCGGCACCCCCGGCCCAACTTCCGAACGGCCGGCGGGAAAACGAAAAATTAAAAGCGAGCGGGAAAAAAAAGGTGCAACACGAGGACTTCCCAGGAGGTCACCCATCCTAGTACTACTCCCGCCCAAGCACGCTTAACTGCGGAGATCTGATGGGATCCGGTGCATTAGTGCTGGTATGATCGCACCCGACATCTTTCGCGCCAACAATGCACAAGCCCCCTCCCCGCCCTTGCCTCCTCCGTGCCCCTCGCCTAGCCTAACTCGATGTTCCCAACAGCAACAGCACTGGCCCAACTTCTGCGCGGACGCACGTCCGTTGACTCGTGAGAAAACAAATGATTAAAAACGAACGAAAAGAGAGATGCAACACGAAGACTTCCTAGGAGGTCCCCCACAGTAGGATTGCTCTCGTGCGGAGTTCTGATTGAATCCGATGTATTAGTGCCGGTGTAATCGCGCCTAACATCTCCGAGCCTTAACGATTTTTAGGCCCCATGCTCCAATCTAATATGTCTTAAACATTAGGTAACGATGCCCTATCCTTCTCGGTATGTTCTTTAGCAAAAGATGAATTTTCAGCGTGACACTCAGCCGTGAGAAATGGTGTTATAGGGACTTGAACAGGCGATGCAAATATTCAGTTAAATGAAGCCTATTTTATCGCCCGAAATGAAATACGTGTACTTTTGTTTTAATTAATTAATTTTAATTAAAATGTTCCTTATTATTTTACATCGCTCGATGCTAACGTGAAGGGTACAAATATAACAACGAACGACGATATGATACGTTGAATTGATGTCGTGACTTGAGCATGTTGCATTTTCCCCTTTTTATGCAAGGATCGCGTGGATATTGAATGACAAATACGACGTCGATTGATCACGATCAGCCAACTGTGAAAAAAAAAAAAAAAACCTTTGGTTTAAAATGAATATATTAAAATTTGATTAGATAATAATGAAAAATTAAAAATTTAATAATATAATAAAAATCTCTTGGAATGCTGCTAAAAATAAAACTCGATGTTCCCGAACGCCCCCGGCCCTGCTTTCTTACGGTCGGTGGGAAAGCAAACAGTTAAAAAAACGAACGGAAAAAAGAGTGCAACACGAGGACTTCCCAGGAGGTCACCCATCCTAGTACTACTCTCGCCCAAGCACGCTTAACTGCGAAGTTCTGATGGGATCCGGTGCATTAGTGCTGGTATGATCGCACCCGACATCTCACGCGCCAACAATGCACAAGACCCCTCCCTGCCCCCGCCTCCTCCATCCCCCCGCCGAGCCTAGCTCGATGTTCCCGGCACCCCCGGCCCAACTTCCGAACGGCCGGCGGGAAAACGAAAAATTAAAAGCGAGCGGGAAAAAAAGGGTGCAACACGAGGACTTCCCAGGAGGTCACCCATCCTAGTACTACTCCCGCCCAAGCACGCTTAACTGCGGAGATCTGATGGGATCCGGTGCATTAGTGCTGGTATGATCGCACCCGACATCTTTCGCGCCAACAATGCACAAGCCCCCTCCCCGCCCTTGCCTCCTCCGTGCCCCTCGCCTAGCCTAACTCGATGTTCCCAACAGCAACAGCACTGGCCCAACTTCTGCGCGGACGCACGTCCGTTGACTCGTGAGAAAACAAATGATTAAAAACGAACGAAAAGAGAGATGCAACACGAAGACTTCCTAGGAGGTCCCCCACAGTAGGATTGCTCTCGTGCGGAGTTCTGATTGAATCCGATGTATTAGTGCCGGTGTAATCGCGCCTAACATCTCCGAGCCTTAACGATTTTTAGGCCCCATGCTCCAATCTAATATGTCTTAAACATTAGGTAACGATGCCCTATCCTTCTCGGTATGTTCTTTAGCAAAAGATGAATTTTCAGCGTGACACTCAGCCGTGAGAAATGGTGTTATAGGGACTTGAACAGGCGATGCAAATATTCAGTTAAATGAAGCCTATTTTATCGCCCGAAATGAAATACGTGTACTTTTGTTTTAATTAATTAATTTTAATTAAAATGTTCCTTATTATTTTACATCGCTCGATGCTAACGTGAAGGGTACAAATATAACAACGAACGACGATATGATACGTTGAATTGATGTCGTGACTTGAGCATGTTGCATTTTCCCCTTTTTATGCAAGGATCGCGTGGATATTGAATGACAAATACGACGTCGATTGATCACGATCAGCCAACTGTGAAAAAAAAAAAAAAAACCTTTGGTTTAAAATGAATATATTAAAATTTGATTAGATAATAATGAAAAATTAAAAATTTAATAATATAATAAAAATCTCTTGGAATGCTGCTAAAAATAAAACTCGATGTTCCCGAACGCCCCCGGCCCTGCTTTCTTACGGTCGGTGGGAAAGCAAACAGTTAAAAAAACGAACGGAAAAAGGAGTGCAACACGAGGACTTCCCAGGAGGTCACCCATCCTAGTACTACTCTCGCCCAAGCACGCTTAACTGCGGAGTTCTGATGGGATCCGGTGCATTAGTGCTGGTATGATCGCACCCGACATCTCACGCGCCAACAATGCACAAGACCCCTCCCTGCCCCCGCCTCCTCCATCCCCCCGCCGAGCCTAGCTCGATGTTCCCGGCACCCCCGGCCCAACTTCCGAACGGCCGGCGGGAAAACGAAAAATTAAAAGCGAGCGGGAAAAAAAGGGTGCAACACGAGGACTTCCCAGGAGGTCACCCATCCTAGTACTACTCCCGCCCAAGCACGCTTAACTGCGGAGATCTGATGGGATCCGGTGCATTAGTGCTGGTATGATCGCACCCGACATCTTTCGCGCCAACAATGCACAAGCCCCCTCCCCGCCCTTGCCTCCTCCGTGCCCCTCGCCTAGCCTAACTCGATGTTCCCAACAGCAACAGCACTGGCCCAACTTCTGCGCGGACGCACGTCCGTTGACTCGTGAGAAAACAAATGATTAAAAACGAACGAAAAGAGAGATGCAACACGAAGACTTCCTAGGAGGTCCCCCACAGTAGGATTGCTCTCGTGCGGAGTTCTGATTGAATCCGATGTATTAGTGCCGGTGTAATCGCGCCTAACATCTCCGAGCCTTAACGATTTTTAGGCCCCATGCTCCAATCTAATATGTCTTAAACATTAGGTAACGATGCCCTATCCTTCTCGGTATGTTCTTTAGCAAAAGATGAATTTTCAGCGTGACACTCAGCCGTGAGAAATGGTGTTATAGGGACTTGAACAGGCGATGCAAATATTCAGTTAAATGAAGCCTATTTTATCGCCCGAAATGAAATACGTGTACTTTTGTTTTAATTAATTAATTTTAATTAAAATGTTCCTTATTATTTTACATCGCTCGATGCTAACGTGAAGGGTACAAATATAACAACGAACGACGATATGATACGTTGAATTGATGTCGTGACTTGAGCATGTTGCATTTTCCCCTTTTTATGCAAGGATCGCGTGGATATTGAATGACAAATACGACGTCGATTGATCACGATCAGCCAACTGTGAAAAAAAAAAAAAACCTTTGGTTTAAAATGAATATATTAAAATTTGATTAGATAATAATGAAAAATTAAAAATTTAATAATATAATAAAAATCTCTTGGAATGCTGCTAAAAATAAAACTCGATGTTCCCGAACGCCCCCGGCCCTGCTTTCTTACGGTCGGTGGGAAAGCAAACAGTTAAAAAAACGAACGGAAAAAGGAGTGCAACACGAGGACTTCCCAGGAGGTCACCCATCCTAGTACTACTCTCGCCCAAGCACGCTTAACTGCGGAGTTCTGATGGGATCCGGTGCATTACTGCTGGTATGATCGCACCCGACATCTCACGCGCCAACAATGCACAAGACCCCTCCCTGCCCCCGCCTCCTCCATCCCCCCGCCGAGCCTAGCTCGATGTTCCCGGCACCCCCGGCCCAACTTCCGAACGGCCGGCGGGAAAACGAAAAATTAAAAGCGAGCGGGAAAAAAAGGGTGCAACACGAGGACTTCCCAGGAGGTCACCCATCCTAGTACTACTCCCGCCCAAGCACGCTTAACTGCGGAGATCTGATGGGATCCGGTGCATTAGTGCTGGTATGATCGCACCCGACATCTTTCGCGCCAACAATGCACAAGCCCCCTCCCCGCCCTTGCCTCCTCCGTGCCCCTCGCCTAGCCTAACTCGATGTTCCCAACAGCAACAGCACTGGCCCAACTTCTGCGCGGACGCACGTCCGTTGACTCGTGAGAAAACAAATGATTAAAAACGAACGAAAAGAGAGATGCAACACGAAGACTTCCTAGGAGGTCCCCCACAGTAGGATTGCTCTCGTGCGGAGTTCTGATTGAATCCGATGTATTAGTGCCGGTGTAATCGCGCCTAACATCTCCGAGCCTTAACGATTTTTAGGCCCCATGCTCCAATCTAATATGTCTTAAACATTAGGTAACGATGCCCTATCCTTCTCGGTATGTTCTTTAGCAAAAGATGAATTTTCAGCGTGACACTCAGCCGTGAGAAATGGTGTTATAGGGACTTGAACAGGCGATGCAAATATTCAGTTAAATGAAGCCTATTTTATCGCCCGAAATGAAATACGTGTACTTTTGTTTTAATTAATTAATTTTAATTAAAATGTTCCTTATTATTTTACATCGCTCGATGCTAACGTGAAGGGTACAAATATAACAACGAACGACGATATGATACGTTGAATTGATGTCGTGACTTGAGCATGTTGCATTTTCCCCTTTTTATGCAAGGATCGCGTGGATATTGAATGACAAATACGACGTCGATTGATCACGATCAGCCAACTGTTAAAAATAAAAAAAAAAAAAAACCTTTGGTTTAAAATGAATATATTAAAATTTGATTAGATAATAATGAAAAATTAAAAATTTAATAATATAATAAAAATCTCTTGGAATGCTGCTAAAAATAAAACTCGATGTTCCCGAACGCCCCCGGCCCTGCTTTCTTACGGTCGGTGGGAAAGCAAACAGTTAAAAAAACGAACGGAAAAAGGAGTGCAACACGAGGACTTCCCAGGAGGTCACCCATCCTAGTACTACTCTCGCCCAAGCACGCTTAACTGCGGAGTTCTGATGGGATCCGGTGCATTAGTGCTGGTATGATCGCACCCGACATCTCACGCGCCAACAATGCACAGGACCCCTCCCTGCCCCCGCCTCCTCCATCCCCCCGCCGAGCCTAGCTCGATGTTCCCGGCACCCCCGGCCCAACTTCCGAACGGCCGGCGGGAAAACGAAAAATTAAAAGCGAGCGGGAAAAAAAGGGTGCAACACGAGGACTTCCCAGGAGGTCACCCATCCTAGTACTACTCTCGCCCAAGCACGCTTAACTGCGGAGTTCTGATGGGATCCGGTGCATTAGTGCTGGTATGATCGCACCCGACATCTTTCGCGCCAACAATGCACAAGCCCCCTCCCCGCCCTTGCCTCCTCCGTGCCCCTCGCCTAGCCTAACTCGATGTTCCCAACAGCAACAGCACTGGCCCAACTTCTGCGCGGACGCACGTCCGTTGACTCGTGAGAAAACAAATGATTAAAAACGAACGAAAAGAGAGATGCAACACGAAGACTTCCTAGGAGGTCCCCCACAGTAGGATTGCTCTCGTGCGGAGTTCTGATTGAATCCGATGTATTAGTGCCGGTGTAATCGCGCCTAACATCTCCGAGCCTTAACGATTTTTAGGCCCCATGCTCCAATCTAATATGTCTTAAACATTAGGTAACGATGCCCTATCCTTCTCGGTATGTTCTTTTGCAAAAGATGAATTTTCAGCGTGACACTCAGCCGTGAGAAATGGTGTTATAGGGACTTGAACAGGCGATGCAAATATTCAGTTAAATGAAGCCTATTTTATCGCCCGAAATGAAATACGTGTACTTTTGTTTTAATTAATTAATTTTAATTAAAATGTTCCTTATTATTTTACATCGCTCGATGCTAACGTGAAGGGTACAAATATAACAACGAACGACGATATGATACGTTGAATTGATGTCGTGACTTGAGCATGTTGCATTTTCCCCTTTTTATGCAAGGATCGCGTGGATATTGAATGACAAATACGACGTCGATTGATCACGATCAGCCAACTGTGAAAAAAAAAAAAAAAAACCTTTGGTTTAAAATGAATATATTAAAATTTGATTAGATAATAATGAAAAATTAAAAATTTAATAATATAATAAAAATCTCTTGGAATGCTGCTAAAAATAAAACTCGATGTTCCCGAACGCCCCCGGCCCTGCTTTCTTACGGTCGGTGGGAAAGCAAACAGTTAAAAAAACGAACGGAAAAAGGAGTGCAACACGAGGACTTCCCAGGAGGTCACCCATCCTAGTACTACTCTCGCCCAAGCACGCTTAACTGCGGAGTTCTGATGGGATCCGGTGCATTAGTGCTGGTATGATCGCACCCGACATCTCACGCGCCAACAATGCACAGGACCCCTCCCTGCCCCCGCCTCCTCCATCCCCCCGCCGAGCCTAGCTCGATGTTCCCGGCACCCCCGGCCCAACTTCCGAACGGCCGGCGGGAAAACGAAAAATTAAAAGCGAGCGGGAAAAAAAGGGTGCAACACGAGGACTTCCCAGGAGGTCACCCATCCTAGTACTACTCCCGCCCAAGCACGCTTAACTGCGGAGATCTGATGGGATCCGGTGCATTAGTGCTGGTATGATCGCACCCGACATCTTTCGCGCCAACAATGCACAAGCCCCCTCCCCGCCCTTGCCTCCTCCGTGCCCCTCGCCTAGCCTAACTCGATGTTCCCAACAGCAACAGCACTGGCCCAACTTCTGCGCGGACGCACGTCCGTTGACTCGTGAGAAAACAAATGATTAAAAACGAACGAAAAGAGAGATGCAACACGAAGACTTCCTAGGAGGTCCCCCACAGTAGGATTGCTCTCGTGCGGAGTTCTGATTGAATCCGATGTATTAGTGCCGGTGTAATCGCGCCTAACATCTCCGAGCCTTAACGATTTTTAGGCCCCATGCTCCAATCTAATATGTCTTAAACATTAGGTAACGATGCCCTATCCTTCTCGGTATGTTCTTTAGCAAAAGATGAATTTTCAGCGTGACACTCAGCCGTGAGAAATGGTGTTATAGGGACTTGAACAGGCGATGCAAATATTCAGTTAAATGAAGCCTATTTTATCGCCCGAAATGAAATACGTGTACTTTTGTTTTAATTAATTAATTTTAATTAAAATGTTCCTTATTATTTTACATCGCTCGATGCTAACGTGAAGGGTACAAATATAACAACGAACGACGATATGATACGTTGAATTGATGTCGTGACTTGAGCATGTTGCATTTTCCCCTTTTTATGCAAGGATCGCGTGGATATTGAATGACAAATACGACGTCGATTGATCACGATCAGCCAACTGTGAAAAAAAAAAAAAAAAAACCTTTGGTTTAAAATGAATATATTAAAATTTGATTAGATAATAATGAAAAATTAAAAATTTAATAATATAATAAAAATCTCTTGGAATGCTGCTAAAAATAAAACTCGATGTTCCCGAACGCCCCCGGCCCTGCTTTCTTACGGTCGGTGGGAAAGCAAACAGTTAAAAAAACGAACGGAAAAAGGAGTGCAACACGAGGACTTCCCAGGAGGTCACCCATCCTAGTACTACTCTCGCCCAAGCACGCTTAACTGCGGAGTTCTGATGGGATCCGGTGCATTAGTGCTGGTATGATCGCACCCGACATCTCACGCGCCAACAATGCACAGGACCCCTCCCTGCCCCCGCCTCCTCCATCCCCCCGCCGAGCCTAGCTCGATGTTCCCGGCACCCCCGGCCCAACTTCCGAACGGCCGGCGGGAAAACGAAAAATTAAAAGCGAGCGGGAAAAAAAGGGTGCAACACGAGGACTTCCCAGGAGGTCACCCATCCTAGTACTACTCCCGCCCAAGCACGCTTAACTGCGGAGATCTGATGGGATCCGGTGCATTAGTGCTGGTATGATCGCACCCGACATCTTTCGCGCCAACAATGCACAAGCCCCCTCCCCGCCCTTGCCTCCTCCGTGCCCCTCGCCTAGCCTAACTCGATGTTCCCAACAGCAACAGCACTGGCCCAACTTCTGCGCGTACGCACGTCCGTTGACTCGTGAGAAAACAAATGATTAAAAACGAACGAAAAGAGAGATGCAACACGAAGACTTCCTAGGAGGTCCCCCACAGTAGGATTGCTCTCGTGCGGAGTTCTGATTGAATCCGATGTATTAGTGCCGGTGTAATCGCGCCTAACATCTCCGAGCCTTAACGATTTTTAGGCCCCATGCTCCAATCTAATATGTCTCAAACATTAGGTAACGATGCCCTATCCTTCTCGGTATGTTCTTTAGCAAAAGATGAATTTTCAGCGTGACACTCAGCCGTGAGAAATGGTGTTATAGGGACTTGAACAGGCGATGCAAATATTCAGTTAAATGAAGCCTATTTTATCGCCCGAAATGAAATACGTGTACTTTTGTTTTAATTAATTAATTTTAATTAAAATGTTCCTTATTATTTTACATCGCTCGATGCTAACGTGAAGGGTACAAATATAACAACGAACGACGATATGATACGTTGAATTGATGTCGTGACTTGAGCATGTTGCATTTTCCCCTTTTTATGCAAGGATCGCGTGGATATTGAATGACAAATACGACGTCGATTGATCACGATCAGCCAACTGTGAAAAAAAAAAAAAAAAAACCTTTGGTTTAAAATGAATATATTAAAATTTGATTAGATAATAATGAAAAATTAAAAATTTAATAATATAATAAAAATCTCTTGGAATGCTGCTAAAAATAAAACTCGATGTTCCCGAACGCCCCCGGCCCTGCTTTCTTACGGTCGGTGGGAAAGCAAACAGTTAAAAAAACGAACGGAAAAAAGAGTGCAACACGAGGACTTCCCAGGAGGTCACCCATCCTAGTACTACTCTCGCCCAAGCACGCTTAACTGCGGAGTTCTTATGGGATCCGGTGCATTAGTGCTGGTATGATCGCACCCGACATCTCACGCGCCAACAATGCACAAGACCCCTCCCTGCCCCCGCCTCCTCCATCCCCCCGCCGAGCCTAGCTCGATGTTCCCGGCACCCCCGGCCCAACTTCCGAACGGCCGGCGGGAAAACGAAAAATTAAAAGCGAGCGGGAAAAAAAGGGTGCAACACGAGGACTTCCCAGGAGGTCACCCATCCTAGTACTACTCCCGCCCAAGCACGCTTAACTGCGGAGATCTGATGGGATCCGGTGCATTAGTGCTGGTATGATCGCACCCGACATCTTTCGCGCCAACAATGCACAAGCCCCCTCCCCGCCCTTGCCTCCTCCGTGCCCCTCGCCTAGCCTAACTCGATGTTCCCAACAGCAACAGCACTGGCCCAACTTCTGCGCGGACGCACGTCCGTTGACTCGTGAGAAAACAAATGATTAAAAACGAACGAAAAGAGAGATGCAACACGAAGACTTCCTAGGAGGTCCCCCACAGTAGGATTGCTCTCGTGCGGAGTTCTGATTGAATCCGATGTATTAGTGCCGGTGTAATCGCGCCTAACATCTCCGAGCCTTAACGATTTTTAGGCCCCATGCTCCAATCTAATATGTCTTAAACATTAGGTAACGATGCCCTATCCTTCTCGGTATGTTCTTTAGCAAAAGATGAATTTTCAGCGTGACACTCAGCCGTGAGAAATGGTGTTATAGGGACTTGAACAGGCGATGCAAATATTCAGTTAAATGAAGCCTATTTTATCGCCCGAAATGAAATACGTGTACTTTTGTTTTAATTAATTAATTTTAATTAAAATGTTCCTTATTATTTTACATCGCTCGATGCTAACGTGAAGGGTACAAATATAACAACGAACGACGATATGATACGTTGAATTGATGTCGTGACTTGAGCATGTTGCATTTTCCCCTTTTTATGCAAGGATCGCGTGGATATTGAATGACAAATACGACGTCGATTGATCACGATCAGCCAACTGTGAAAAAAAAAAAAAAAAAACCTTTGGTTTAAAATGAATATATTAAAATTTGATTAGATAATAATGAAAAATTAAAAATTTAATAATATAATAAAAATCTCTTGGAATGCTGCTAAAAATAAAACTCGATGTTCCCGAACGCCCCCGGCCCTACTTTCTTACGGTCGGTGGGAAAGCAAACAGTTAAAAAAACGAACGGAAAAAGGAGTGCAACACGAGGACTTCCCAGGAGGTCACCCATCCTAGTACTACTCTCGCCCAAGCACGCTTAACTGCGGAGTTCTGATGGGATCCGGTGCATTAGTGCTGGTATGATCGCACCCGACATCTCACGCGCCAACAATGCACAAGACCCCTCCCTGCCCCCGCCTCCTCCATCCCCCCGCCGAGCCTAGCTCGATGTTCCCGGCACCCCCGGCCCAACTTCCGAACGGCCGGCGGGAAAACGAAAAATTAAAAGCGAGCGGGAAAAAAAGGGTGCAACACGAGGACTTCCCAGGAGGTCACCCATCCTAGTACTACTCCCGCCCAAGCACGCTTAACTGCGGAGATCTGATGGGATCCGGTGCATTAGTGCTGGTATGATCGCACTCGACATCTTTCGCGCCAACAATGCACAAGCCCCCTCCCCGCCCTTGCCTCCTCCGTGCCCCTCGCCTAGCCTAACTCGATGTTCCCAACAGCAACAGCACTGGCCCAACTTCTGCGCGGACGCACGTCCGTTGACTCGTGAGAAAACAAATGATTAAAAACGAACGAAAAGAGAGATGCAACACGAAGACTTCCTAGGAGGTCCCCCACAGTAGGATTGCTCTCGTGCGGAGTTCTGATTGAATCCGATGTATTAGTGCCGGTGTAATCGCGCCTAACATCTCCGAGCCTTAACGATTTTTAGGCCCCATGCTCCAATCTAATATGTCTTAAACATTAGGTAACGATGCCCTATCCTTCTCGGTATGTTCTTTAGCAAAAGATGAATTTTCAGCGTGACACTCAGCCGTGAGAAATGGTGTTATAGGGACTTGAACAGGCGATGCAAATATTCAGTTAAATGAAGCCTATTTTATCGCCCGAAATGAAATACGTGTACTTTTGTTTTAATTAATTAATTTTAATTAAAATGTTCCTTATTATTTTACATCGCTCGATGCTAACGTGAAGGGTACAAATATAACAACGAACGACGATATGATACGTTGAATTGATGTCGTGACTTGAGCATGTTGCATTTTCCCCTTTTTATGCAAGGATCGCGTGGATATTGAATGACAAATACGACGTCGATTGATCACGATCAGCCAACTGTGAAAAAAAAAAAAAAACCTTTGGTTTAAAATGAATATATTAAAATTTGATTAGATAATAATGAAAAATTAAAAATTTAATAATATAATAAAAATCTCTTGGAATGCTGCTAAAAATAAAACTCGATGTTCCCGAACGCCCCCGGCCCTGCTTTCTTACGGTCGGTGGGAAAGCAAACAGTTAAAAAAACGAACGGAAAAAGGAGTGCAACACGAGGACTTCCCAGGAGGTCACCCATCCTAGTACTACTCTCGCCCAAGCACGCTTAACTGCGGAGTTCTGATGGGATCCGGTGCATTAGTGCTGGTATGATCGCACCCGACATCTCACGCGCCAACAATGCACAAGACCCCTCCCTGCCCCCGCCTCCTCCATCCCCCCGCCGAGCCTAGCTCGATGTTCCCGGCACCCCCGGCCCAACTTCCGAACGGCCGGCGGGAAAACGAAAAATTAAAAGCGAGCGGGAAAAAAAAGGTGCAACACGAGGACTTCCCAGGAGGTCACCCATCCTAGTACTACTCCCGCCCAAGCACGCTTAACTGCGGAGATCTGATGGGATCCGGTGCATTAGTGCTGGTATGATCGCACCCGACATCTTTCGCGCCAACAATGCACAAGCCCCCTCCCCGCCCTTGCCTCCTCCGTGCCCCTCGCCTAGCCTAACTCGATGTTCCCAACAGCAACAGCACTGGCCCAACTTCTGCGCGGACGCACGTCCGTTGACTCGTGAGAAAACAAATGATTAAAAACGAACGAAAAGAGAGATGCAACACGAAGACTTCCTAGGAGGTCCCCCACAGTAGGATTGCTCTCGTGCGGAGTTCTGATTGAATCCGATGTATTAGTGCCGGTGTAATCGCGCCTAACATCTCCGAGCCTTAACGATTTTTAGGCCCCATGCTCCAATCTAATATGTCTTAAACATTAGGTAACGATGCCCTATCCTTCTCGGTATGTTCTTTAGCAAAAGATGAATTTTCAGCGTGACACTCAGCCGTGAGAAATGGTGTTATAGGGACTTGAACAGGCGATGCAAATATTCAGTTAAATGAAGCCTATTTTATCGCCCGAAATGAAATACGTGTACTTTTGTTTTAATTAATTAATTTTAATTAAAATGTTCCTTATTATTTTACATCGCTCGATGCTAACGTGAAGGGTACAAATATAACAACGAACGACGATATGATACGTTGAATTGATGTCGTGACTTGAGCATGTTGCATTTTCCCCTTTTTATGCAAGGATCGCGTGGATATTGAATGACAAATACGACGTCGATTGATCACGATCAGCCAACTGTGAAAAAAAAAAAAAAAAACCTTTGGTTTAAAATGAATATATTAAAATTTGATTAGATAATAATGAAAAATTAAAAATTTAATAATATAATAAAAATCTCTTGGAATGCTGCTAAAAATAAAACTCGATGTTCCCGAACGCCCCCGGCCCTGCTTTCTTACGGTCGGTGGGAAAGCAAACAGTTAAAAAAACGAACGGAAAAAAGAGTGCAACACGAGGACTTCCCAGGAGGTCACCCATCCTAGTACTACTCTCGCCCAAGCACGCTTAACTGCGAAGTTCTGATGGGATCCGGTGCATTAGTGCTGGTATGATCGCACCCGACATCTCACGCGCCAACAATGCACAAGACCCCTCCCTGCCCCCGCCTCCTCCATCCCCCCGCCGAGCCTAGCTCGATGTTCCCGGCACCCCCGGCCCAACTTCCGAACGGCCGGCGGGAAAACGAAAAATTAAAAGCGAGCGGGAAAAAAAGGGTGCAACACGAGGACTTCCCAGGAGGTCACCCATCCTAGTACTACTCCCGCCCAAGCACGCTTAACTGCGGAGATCTGATGGGATCCGGTGCATTAGTGCTGGTATGATCGCACCCGACATCTTTCGCGCCAACAATGCACAAGCCCCCTCCCCGCCCTTGCCTCCTCCGTGCCCCTCGCCTAGCCTAACTCGATGTTCCCAACAGCAACAGCACTGGCCCAACTTCTGCGCGGACGCACGTCCGTTGACTCGTGAGAAAACAAATGATTAAAAACGAACGAAAAGAGAGATGCAACACGAAGACTTCCTAGGAGGTCCCCCACAGTAGGATTGCTCTCGTGCGGAGTTCTGATTGAATCCGATGTATTAGTGCCGGTGTAATCGCGCCTAACATCTCCGAGCCTTAACGATTTTTAGGCCCCATGCTCCAATCTAATATGTCTTAAACATTAGGTAACGATGCCCTATCCTTCTCGGTATGTTCTTTAGCAAAAGATGAATTTTCAGCGTGACACTCAGCCGTGAGAAATGGTGTTATAGGGACTTGAACAGGCGATGCAAATATTCAGTTAAATGAAGCCTATTTTATCGCCCGAAATGAAATACGTGTACTTTTGTTTTAATTAATTAATTTTAATTAAAATGTTCCTTATTATTTTACATCGCTCGATGCTAACGTGAAGGGTACAAATATAACAACGAACGACGATATGATACGTTGAATTGATGTCGTGACTTGAGCATGTTGCATTTTCCCCTTTTTATGCAAGGATCGCGTGGATATTGAATGACAAATACGACGTCGATTGATCACGATCAGCCAACTGTGAAAAAAAAAAAAAAAACCTTTGGTTTAAAATGAATATATTAAAATTTGATTAGATAATAATGAAAAATTAAAAATTTAATAATATAATAAAAATCTCTTGGAATGCTGCTAAAAATAAAACTCGATGTTCCCGAACGCCCCCGGCCCTGCTTTCTTACGGTCGGTGGGAAAGCAAACAGTTAAAAAAACGAACGGAAAAAGGAGTGCAACACGAGGACTTCCCAGGAGGTCACCCATCCTAGTACTACTCTCGCCCAAGCACGCTTAACTGCGGAGTTCTGATGGGATCCGGTGCATTAGTGCTGGTATGATCGCACCCGACATCTCACGCGCCAACAATGCACAAGACCCCTCCCTGCCCCCGCCTCCTCCATCCCCCCGCCGAGCCTAGCTCGATGTTCCCGGCACCCCCGGCCCAACTTCCGAACGGCCGGCGGGAAAACGAAAAATTAAAAGCGAGCGGGAAAAAAAGGGTGCAACACGAGGACTTCCCAGGAGGTCACCCATCCTAGTACTACTCCCACCCAAGCACGCTTAACTGCGGAGATCTGATGGGATCCGGTGCATTAGTGCTGGTATGATCGCACCCGACATCTTTCGCGCCAACAATGCACAAGCCCCCTCCCCGCCCTTGCCTCCTCCGTGCCCCTCGCCTAGCCTAACTCGATGTTCCCAACAGCAACAGCACTGGCCCAACTTCTGCGCGGACGCACGTCCGTTGACTCGTGAGAAAACAAATGATTAAAAACGAACGAAAAGAGAGATGCAACACGAAGACTTCCTAGGAGGTCCCCCACAGTAGGATTGCTCTCGTGCGGAGTTCTGATTGAATCCGATGTATTAGTGCCGGTGTAATCGCGCCTAACATCTCCGAGCCTTAACGATTTTTAGGCCCCATGCTCCAATCTAATATGTCTTAAACATTAGGTAACGATGCCCTATCCTTCTCGGTATGTTCTTTAGCAAAAGATGAATTTTCAGCGTGACACTCAGCCGTGAGAAATGGTGTTATAGGGACTTGAACAGGCGATGCAAATATTCAGTTAAATGAAGCCTATTTTATCGCCCGAAATGAAATACGTGTACTTTTGTTTTAATTAATTAATTTTAATTAAAATGTTCCTTATTATTTTACATCGCTCGATGCTAACGTGAAGGGTACAAATATAACAACGAACGACGATATGATACGTTGAATTGATGTCGTGACTTGAGCATGTTGCATTTTCCCCTTTTTATGCAAGGATCGCGTGGATATTGAATGACAAATACGACGTCGATTGATCACGATCAGCCAACTGTTAAAAATAAAAAAAAAAAAAACCTTTGGTTTAAAATGAATATATTAAAATTTGATTAGATAATAATGAAAAATTAAAAATTTAATAATATAATAAAAATCTCTTGGAATGCTGCTAAAAATAAAACTCGATGTTCCCGAACGCCCCCGGCCCTGCTTTCTTACGGTCGGTGGGAAAGCAAACAGTTAAAAAAACGAACGGAAAAAGGAGTGCAACACGAGGACTTCCCAGGAGGTCACCCATCCTAGTACTACTCTCGCCCAATCACGCTTAACTGCGGAGTTCTGATGGGATCCGGTGCATTAGTGCTGGTATGATCGCACCCGACATCTCACGCGCCAACAATGCACAAGACCCCTCCCTGCCCCCGCCTCCTCCATCCCCCCGCCGAGCCTAGCTCGATGTTCCCGGCACCCCCGGCCCAACTTCCGAACGGCCGGCGGGAAAACGAAAAATTAAAAGCGAGCGGGAAAAAAAGGGTGCAACACGAGGACTTCCGAGGAGGTCACCCATCCTAGTACTACTCTCGCCCAAGCACGCTTAACTGCGGAGTTCTGATGGGATCCGGTGCATTAGTGCTGGTATGATCGCACCCGACATCTTTCGCGCCAACAATGCACAAGCCCCCTCCCCGCCCTTGCCTCCTCCGTGCACCTCGCCTAGCCTAACTCGATGTTCCCAACAGCAACAGCACTGGCCCAACTTCTGCGCGGACGCACGTCCGTTGACTCGTGAGAAAACAAATGATTAAAAACGAACGAAAAGAGAGATGCAACACGAAGACTTCCTAGGAGGTCCCCCACAGTAGGATTGCTCTCGTGCGGAGTTCTGATTGAATCCGATGTATTAGTGCCGGTGTAATCGCGCCTAACATCTCCGAGCCTTAACGATTTTTAGGCCCCATGCTCCAATCTAATATGTCTTAAACATTAGGTAACGATGCCCTATCCTTCTCGGTATGTTCTTTAGCAAAAGATGAATTTTCAGCGTGACACTCAGCCGTGAGAAATGGTGTTATAGGGACTTGAACAGGCGATGCAAATATTCAGTTAAATGAAGCCTATTTTATCGCCCGAAATGAAATACGTGTACTTTTGTTTTAATTAATTAATTTTAATTAAAATGTTCCTTATTATTTTACATCGCTCGATGCTAACGTGAAGGGTACAAATATAACAACGAACGACGATATGATACGTTGAATTGATGTCGTGACTTGAGCATGTTGCATTTTCCCCTTTTTATGCAAGGATCGCGTGGATATTGAATGACAAATACGACGTCGATTGATCACGATCAGCCAACTGTTAAAAATAAAAAAAAAAAAAAAACCTTTGGTTTAAAATGAATATATTAAAATTTGATTAGATAATAATGAAAAATTAAAAATTTAATAATATAATAAAAATCTCTTGGAATGCTGCTAAAAATAAAACTCGATGTTCCCGAACGCCCCCGGCCCTGCTTTCTTACGGTCGGTGGGAAAGCAAACAGTTAAAAAAACGAACGGAAAAAGGAGTGCAACACGAGGACTTCCCAGGAGGTCACCCATCCTAGTACTACTCTCGCCCAAGCACGCTTAACTGCGGAGTTCTGATGGGATCCGGTGCATTAGTGCTGGTATGATCGCACCCGACATCTCACGCGCCAACAATGCACAAGACCCCTCCCTGCCCCCGCCTCCTCCATCCCCCCGCCGAGCCTAGCTCGATGTTCCCGGCACCCCCGGCCCAACTTCCGAACGGCCGGCGGGAAAACGAAAAATTAAAAGCGAGCGGGAAAAAAAGGGTGCAACACGAGGACTTCCCAGGAGGTCACCCATCCTAGTACTACTCTCGCCCAAGCACGCTTAACTGCGGAGTTCTGATGGGATCCGGTGCATTAGTGCTGGTATGATCGCACCCGACATCTTTCGCGCCAACAATGCACAAGCCCCCTCCCCGCCCTTGCCTCCTCCGTGCCCCTCGCCTAGCCTAACTCGATGTTCCCAACAGCAACAGCACTGGCCCAACTTCTGCGCGGACGCACGTCCGTTGACTCGTGAGAAAACAAATGATTAAAAACGAACGAAAAGAGAGATGCAACACGAAGACTTCCTAGGAGGTCCCCCACAGTAGGATTGCTCTCGTGCGGAGTTCTGATTGAATCCGATGTATTAGTGCCGGTGTAATCGCGCCTAACATCTCCGAGCCTTAACGATTTTTAGGCCCCATGCTCCAATCTAATATGTCTTAAACATTAGGTAACGATGCCCTATCCTTCTCGGTATGTTCTTTAGCAAAAGATGAATTTTCAGCGTGACACTCAGCCGTGAGAAATGGTGTTATAGGGACTTGAACAGGCGATGCAAATATTCAGTTAAATGAAGCCTATTTTATCGCCCGAAATGAAATACGTGTACTTTTGTTTTAATTAATTAATTTTAATTAAAATGTTCCTTATTATTTTACATCGCTCGATGCTAACGTGAAGGGTACAAATATAACAACGAACGACGATATGATACGTTGAATTGATGTCGTGACTTGAGCATGTTGCATTTTCCCCTTTTTATGCAAGGATCGCGTGGATATTGAATGACAAATACGACGTCGATTGATCACGATCAGCCAACTGTTAAAAATAAAAAAAAAAAAAAAAACCTTTGGTTTAAAATGAATATATTAAAATTTGATTAGATAATAATGAAAAATTAAAAATTTAATAATATAATAAAAATCTCTTGGAATGCTGCTAAAAATAAAACTCGATGTTCCCGAACGCCCCCGGCCCTGCTTTCTTACGGTCGGTGGGAAAGCAAACAGTTAAAAAAACGAACGGAAAAAGGAGTGCAACACGAGGACTTCCCAGGAGGTCACCCATCCTAGTACTACTCTCGCCCAAGCACGCTTAACTGCGGAGTTCTGATGGGATCCGGTGCATTAGTGCTGGTATGATCGCACCCGACATCTCACGCGCCAACAATGCACAAGACCCCTCCCTGCCCCCGCCTCCTCCATCCCCCCGCCGAGCCTAGCTCGATGTTCCCGGCACCCCCGGCCCAACTTCCGAACGGCCGGCGGGAAAACGAAAAATTAAAAGCGAGCGGGAAAAAAAGGGTGCAACACGAGGACTTCCCAGGAGGTCACCCATCCTAGTACTACTCTCGCCCAAGCACGCTTAACTGCGGAGTTCTGATGGGATCCGGTGCATTAGTGCTGGTATGATCGCACCCGACATCTTTCGCGCCAACAATGCACAAGCCCCCTCCCCGCCCTTGCCTCCTCCGTGCCCCTCGCCTAGCCTAACTCGATGTTCCCAACAGCAACAGCACTGGCCCAACTTCTGCGCGGACGCACGTCCGTTGACTCGTGAGAAAACAAATGATTAAAAACGAACGAAAAGAGAGATGCAACACGAAGACTTCCTAGGAGGTCCCCCACAGTAGGATTGCTCTCGTGCGGAGTTCTGATTGAATCCGATGTATTAGTGCCGGTGTAATCGCGCCTAACATCTCCGAGCCTTAACGATTTTTAGGCCCCATGCTCCAATCTAATATGTCTTAAACATTAGGTAACGATGCCCTATCCTTCTCGGTATGTTCTTTAGCAAAAGATGAATTTTCAGCGTGACACTCAGCCGTGAGAAATGGTGTTATAGGGACTTGAACAGGCGATGCAAATATTCAGTTAAATGAAGCCTATTTTATCGCCCGAAATGAAATACGTGTACTTTTGTTTTAATTAATTAATTTTAATTAAAATGTTCCTTATTATTTTACATCGCTCGATGCTAACGTGAAGGGTACAAATATAACAACGAACGACGATATGATACGTTGAATTGATGTCGTGACTTGAGCATGTTGCATTTTCCCCTTTTTATGCAAGGATCGCGTGGATATTGAATGACAAATACGACGTCGATTGATCACGATCAGCCAACTGTTAAAAATAAAAAAAAAAAAAAAACCTTTGGTTTAAAATGAATATATTAAAATTTGATTAGATAATAATGAAAAATTAAAAATTTAATAATATAATAAAAATCTCTTGGAATGCTGCTAAAAATAAAACTCGATGTTCCCGAACGCCCCCGGCCCTGCTTTCTTACGGTCGGTGGGAAAGCAAACAGTTAAAAAAACGAACGGAAAAAGGAGTGCAACACGAGGACTTCCCAGGAGGTCACCCATCCTAGTACTACTCTCGCCCAAGCACGCTTAACTGCGGAGTTCTGATGGGATCCGGTGCATTAGTGCTGGTATGATCGCACCCGACATCTCACGCGCCAACAATGCACAAGACCCCTCCCTGCCCCCGCCTCCTCCATCCCCCCGCCGAGCCTAGCTCGATGTTCCCGGCACCCCCGGCCCAACTTCCGAACGGCCGGCGGGAAAACGAAAAATTAAAAGCGAGCGGGAAAAAAAGGGTGCAACACGAGGACTTCCGAGGAGGTCACCCATCCTAGTACTACTCTCGCCCAAGCACGCTTAACTGCGGAGTTCTGATGGGATCCGGTGCATTAGTGCTGGTATGATCGCACCCGACATCTTTCGCGCCAACAATGCACAAGCCCCCTCCCCGCCCTTGCCTCCTCCGTGCCCCTCGCCTAGCCTAACTCGATGTTCCCAACAGCAACAGCACTGGCCCCACTTCTGCGCGGACGCACGTCCGTTGACTCGTGAGAAAACAAATGATTAAAAACGAACGAAAAGAGAGATGCAACACGAAGACTTCCTAGGAGGTCCCCCACAGTAGGATTGCTCTCGTGCGGAGTTCTGATTGAATCCGATGTATTAGTGCCGGTGTAATCGCGCCTAACATCTCCGAGCCTTAACGATTTTTAGGCCCCATGCTCCAATCTAATATGTCTTAAACATTAGGTAACGATGCCCTATCCTTCTCGGTATGTTCTTTAGCAAAAGATGAATTTTCAGCGTGACACTCAGCCGTGAGAAATGGTGTTATAGGGACTTGAACAGGCGATGCAAATATTCAGTTAAATGAAGCCTATTTTATCGCCCGAAATGAAATACGTGTACTTTTGTTTTAATTAATTAATTTTAATTAAAATGTTCCTTATTATTTTACATCGCTCGATGCTAACGTGAAGGGTACAAATATAACAACGAACGACGATATGATACGTTGAATTGATGTCGTGACTTGAGCATGTTGCATTTTCCCCTTTTTATGCAAGGATCGCGTGGATATTGAATGACAAATACGACGTCGATTGATCACGATCAGCCAACTGTTAAAAATAAAAAAAAAAAAAAAAACCTTTGGTTTAAAATGAATATATTAAAATTTGATTAGATAATAATGAAAAATTAAAAATTTAATAATATAATAAAAATCTCTTGGAATGCTGCTAAAAATAAAACTCGATGTTCCCGAACGCCCCCGGCCCTGCTTTCTTACGGTCGGTGGGAAAGCAAACAGTTAAAAAAACGAACGGAAAAAGGAGTGCAACACGAGGACTTCCCAGGAGGTCACCCATCCTAGTACTACTCTCGCCCAAGCACGCTTAACTGCGGAGTTCTGATGGGATCCGGTGCATTAGTGCTGGTATGATCGCACCCGACATCTCACGCGCCAACAATGCACAAGACCCCTCCCTGCCCCCGCCTCCTCCATCCCCCCGCCGAGCCTAGCTCGATGTTCCCGGCACCCCCGGCCCAACTTCCGAACGGCCGGCGGGAAAACGAAAAATTAAAAGCGAGCGGGAAAAAAAGGGTGCAACACGAGGACTTCCCAGGAGGTCACCCATCCTAGTACTACTCTCGCCCAAGCACGCTTAACTGCGGAGTTCTGATGGGATCCGGTGCATTAGTGCTGGTATGATCGCACCCGACATCTTTCGCGCCAACAATGCACAAGCCCCCTCCCCGCCCTTGCCTCCTCCGTGCCCCTCGCCTAGCCTAACTCGATGTTCCCAACAGCAACAGCACTGGCCCAACTTCTGCGCGGACGCACGTCCGTTGACTCGTGAGAAAACAAATGATTAAAAACGAACGAAAAGAGAGATGCAACACGAAGACTTCCTAGGAGGTCCCCCACAGTAGGATTGCTCTCGTGCGGAGTTCTGATTGAATCCGATGTATTAGTGCCGGTGTAATCGCGCCTAACATCTCCGAGCCTTAACGATTTTTAGGCCCCATGCTCCAATCTAATATGTCTTAAACATTAGGTAACGATGCCCTATCCTTCTCGGTATGTTCTTTAGCAAAAGATGAATTTTCAGCGTGACACTCAGCCGTGAGAAATGGTGTTATAGGGACTTGAACAGGCGATGCAAATATTCAGTTAAATGAAGCCTATTTTATCGCCCGAAATGAAATACGTGTACTTTTGTTTTAATTAATTAATTTTAATTAAAATGTTCCTTATTATTTTACATCGCTCGATGCTAACGTGAAGGGTACAAATATAACAACGAACGACGATATGATACGTTGAATTGATGTCGTGACTTGAGCATGTTGCATTTTCCCCTTTTTATGCAAGGATCGCGTGGATATTGAATGACAAATACGACGTCGATTGATCACGATCAGCCAACTGTTAAAAATAAAAAAAAAAAAAAAACCTTTGGTTTAAAATGAATATATTAAAATTTGATTAGATAATAATGAAAAATTAAAAATTTAATAATATAATAAAAATCTCTTGGAATGCTGCTAAAAATAAAACTCGATGTTCCCGAACGCCCCCGGCCCTGCTTTCTTACGGTCGGTGGGAAAGCAAACAGTTAAAAAAACGAACGGAAAAAGGAGTGCAACACGAGGACTTCCCAGGAGGTCACCCATCCTAGTACTACTCTCGCCCAAGCACGCTTAACTGCGGAGTTCTGATGGGATCCGGTGCATTAGTGCTGGTATGATCGCACCCGACATCTCACGCGCCAACAATGCACAAGACCCCTCCCTGCCCCCGCCTCCTCCATCCCCCCGCCGAGCCTAGCTCGATGTTCCCGGCACCCCCGGCCCAACTTCCGAACGGCCGGCGGGAAAACGAAAAATTAAAAGCGAGCGGGAAAAAAAGGGTGCAACACGAGGACTTCCGAGGAGGTCACCCATCCTAGTACTACTCTCGCCCAAGCACGCTTAACTGCGGAGTTCTGATGGGATCCGGTGCATTAGTGCTGGTATGATCGCACCCGACATCTTTCGCGCCAACAATGCACAAGCCCCCTCCCCGCCCTTGCCTCCTCCGTGCCCCTCGCCTAGCCTAACTCGATGTTCCCAACAGCAACAGCACTGGCCCAACTTCTGCGCGGACGCACGTCCGTTGACTCGTGAGAAAACAAATGATTAAAAACGAACGAAAAGAGAGATGCAACACGAAGACTTCCTAGGAGGTCCCCCACAGTAGGATTGCTCTCGTGCGGAGTTCTGATTGAATCCGATGTATTAGTGCCGGTGTAATCGCGCCTAACATCTCCGAGCCTTAACGATTTTTAGGCCCCATGCTCCAATCTAATATGTCTTAAACATTAGGTAACGATGCCCTATCCTTCTCGGTATGTTCTTTAGCAAAAGATGAATTTTCAGCGTGACACTCAGCCGTGAGAAATGGTGTTATAGGGACTTGAACAGGCGATGCAAATATTCAGTTAAATGAAGCCTATTTTATCGCCCGAAATGAAATACGTGTACTTTTGTTTTAATTAATTAATTTTAATTAAAATGTTCCTTATTATTTTACATCGCTCGATGCTAACGTGAAGGGTACAAATATAACAACGAACGACGATATGATACGTTGAATTGATGTCGTGACTTGAGCATGTTGCATTTTCCCCTTTTTATGCAAGGATCGCGTGGATATTGAATGACAAATACGACGTCGATTGATCACGATCAGCCAACTGTTAAAAATAAAAAAAAAAAAAAAACCTTTGGTTTAAAATGAATATATTAAAATTTGATTAGATAATAATGAAAAATTAAAAATTTAATAATATAATAAAAATCTCTTGGAATGCTGCTAAAAATAAAACTCGATGTTCCCGAACGCCCCCGGCCCTGCTTTCTTACGGTCGGTGGGAAAGCAAACAGTTAAAAAAATGAACGGAAAAAGGAGTGCAACACGAGGACTTCCCAGGAGGTCACCCATCCTAGTACTACTCTCGCCCAAGCACGCTTAACTGCGGAGTTCTGATGGGATCCGGTGCATTAGTGCTGGTATGATCGCACCCGACATCTCACGCGCCAACAATGCACAAGACCCCTCCCTGCCCCCGCCTCCTCCATCCCCCCGCCGAGCCTAGCTCGATGTTCCCGGCACCCCCGGCCCAACTTCCGAACGGCCGGCGGGAAAACGAAAAATTAAAAGCGAGCGGGAAAAAAAGGGTGCAACACGAGGACTTCCCAGGAGGTCACCCATCCTAGTACTACTCTCGCCCAAGCACGCTTAACTGCGGAGTTCTGATGGGATCCGGTGCATTAGTGCTGGTATGATCGCACCCGACATCTTTCGCGCCAACAATGCACAAGCCCCCTCCCCGCCCTTGCCTCCTCCGTGCCCCTCGCCTAGCCTAACTCGATGTTCCCAACAGCAACAGCACTGGCCCAACTTCTGCGCGGACGCACGTCCGTTGACTCGTGAGAAAACAAATGATTAAAAACGAACGAAAAGAGAGATGCAACACGAAGACTTCCTAGGAGGTCCCCCACAGTAGGATTGCTCTCGTGCGGAGTTCTGATTGAATCCGATGTATTAGTGCCGGTGTAATCGCACCTAACATCTCCGAGCCTTAACGATTTTTAGGCCCCATGCTCCAATCTAATATGTCTTAAACATTAGGTAACGATGCCCTATCCTTCTCGGTATGTTCTTTAGCAAAAGATGAATTTTCAGCGTGACACTCAGCCGTGAGAAATGGTGTTATAGGGACTTGAACAGGCGATGCAAATATTCAGTTAAATGAAGCCTATTTTATCGCCCGAAATGAAATACGTGTACTTTTGTTTTAATTAATTAATTTTAATTAAAATGTTCCTTATTATTTTACATCGCTCGATGCTAACGTGAAGGGTACAAATATAACAACGAACGACGATATGATACGTTGAATTGATGTCGTGACTTGAGCATGTTGCATTTTCCCCTTTTTATGCAAGGATCGCGTGGATATTGAATGACAAATACGACGTCGATTGATCACGATCAGCCAACTGTTAAAAATAAAAAAAAAAAAAAAAACCTTTGGTTTAAAATGAATATATTAAAATTTGATTAGATAATAATGAAAAATTAAAAATTTAATAATATAATAAAAATCTCTTGGAATGCTGCTAAAAATAAAACTCGATGTTCCCGAACGCCCCCGGCCCTGCTTTCTTACGGTCGGTGGGAAAGCAAACAGTTAAAAAAACGAACGGAAAAAGGAGTGCAACACGAGGACTTCCCAGGAGGTCACCCATCCTAGTACTACTCTCGCCCAAGCACGCTTAACTGCGGAGTTCTGATGGGATCCGGTGCATTAGTGCTGGTATGATCGCACCCGACATCTCACGCGCCAACAATGCACAAGACCCCTCCCTGCCCCCGCCTCCTCCATCCCCCCGCCGAGCCTAGCTCGATGTTCCCGGCACCCCCGGCCCAACTTCCGAACGGCCGGCGGGAAAACGAAAAATTAAAAGCGAGCGGGAAAAAAAGGGTGCAACACGAGGACTTCCCAGGAGGTCACCCATCCTAGTACTACTCTCGCCCAAGCACGCTTAACTGCGGAGTTCTGATGGGATCCGGTGCATTAGTGCTGGTATGATCGCACCCGACATCTTTCGCGCCAACAATGCACAAGCCCCCTCCCCGCCCTTGCCTCCTCCGTGCCCCTCGCCTAGCCTAACTCGATGTTCCCAACAGCAACAGCACTGGCCCAACTTCTGCGCGGACGCACGTCCGTTGACTCGTGAGAAAACAAATGATTAAAAACGAACGAAAAGAGAGATGCAACACGAAGACTTCCTAGGAGGTCCCCCACAGTAGGATTGCTCTCGTGCGGAGTTCTGATTGAATCCGATGTATTAGTGCCGGTGTAATCGCGCCTAACATCTCCGAGCCTTAACGATTTTTAGGCCCCATGCTCCAATCTAATATGTCTTAAACATTAGGTAACGATGCCCTATCCTTCTCGGTATGTTCTTTAGCAAAAGATGAATTTTCAGCGTGACACTCAGCCGTGAGAAATGGTGTTATAGGGACTTGAACAGGCGATGCAAATATTCAGTTAAATGAAGCCTATTTTATCGCCCGAAATGAAATACGTGTACTTTTGTTTTAATTAATTAATTTTAATTAAAATGTTCCTTATTATTTTACATCGCTCGATGCTAACGTGAAGGGTACAAATATAACAACGAACGACGATATGATACGTTGAATTGATGTCGTGACTTGAGCATGTTGCATTTTCCCCTTTTTATGCAAGGATCGCGTGGATATTGAATGACAAATACGACGTCGATTGATCACGATCAGCCAACTGTTAAAAATAAAAAAAAAAAAAAAAAACCTTTGGTTTAAAATGAATATATTAAAATTTGATTAGATAATAATGAAAAATTAAAAATTTAATAATATAATAAAAATCTCTTGGAATGCTGCTAAAAATAAAACTCGATGTTCCCGAACGCCCCCGGCCCTGCTTTCTTACGGTCGGTGGGAAAGCAAACAGTTAAAAAAACGAACGGAAAAAGGAGTGCAACACGAGGACTTCCCAGGAGGTCACCCATCCTAGTACTACTCTCGCCCAAGCACGCTTAACTGCGGAGTTCTGATGGGATCCGGTGCATTAGTGCTGGTATGATCGCACCCGACATCTCACGCGCCAACAATGCACAAGACCCCTCCCTGCCCCCGCCTCCTCCATCCCCCCGCCGAGCCTAGCTCGATGTTCCCGGCACCCCCGGCCCAACTTCCGAACGGCCGGCGGGAAAACGAAAAATTAAAAGCGAGCGGGAAAAAAAGGGTGCAACACGAGGACTTCCCAGGAGGTCACCCATCCTAGTACTACTCTCGCCCAAGCACGCTTAACTGCGGAGTTCTGATGGGATCCGGTGCATTAGTGCTGGTATGATCGCACCCGACATCTTTCGCGCCAACAATGCACAAGCCCCCTCCCCGCCCTTGCCTCCTCCGTGCCCCTCGCCTAGCCTAACTCGATGTTCCCAACAGCAACAGCACTGGCCCAACTTCTGCGCGGACGCACGTCCGTTGACTCGTGAGAAAACAAATGATTAAAAACGAACGAAAAGAGAGATGCAACACGAAGACTTCCTAGGAGGTCCCCCACAGTAGGATTGCTCTCGTGCGGAGTTCTGATTGAATCCGATGTATTAGTGCCGGTGTAATCGCGCCTAACATCTCCGAGCCTTAACGATTTTTAGGCCCCATGCTCCAATCTAATATGTCTTAAACATTAGGTAACGATGCCCTATCCTTCTCGGTATGTTCTTTAGCAAAAGATGAATTTTCAGCGTGACACTCAGCCGTGAGAAATGGTGTTATAGGGACTTGAACAGGCGATGCAAATATTCAGTTAAATGAAGCCTATTTTATCGCCCGAAATGAAATACGTGTACTTTTGTTTTAATTAATTAATTTTAATTAAAATGTTCCTTATTATTTTACATCGCTCGATGCTAACGTGAAGGGTACAAATATAACAACGAACGACGATATGATACGTTGAATTGATGTCGTGACTTGAGCATGTTGCATTTTCCCCTTTTTATGCAAGGATCGCGTGGATATTGAATGACAAATACGACGTCGATTGATCACGATCAGCCAACTGTTAAAAATAAAAAAAAAAAAAAAAAAACCTTTGGTTTAAAATGAATATATTAAAATTTGATTAGATAATAATGAAAAATTAAAAATTTAATAATATAATAAAAATCTCTTGGAATGCTGCTAAAAATAAAACTCGATGTTCCCGAACGCCCCCGGCCCTGCTTTCTTACGGTCGGTGGGAAAGCAAACAGTTAAAAAAACGAACGGAAAAAGGAGTGCAACACGAGGACTTCCCAGGAGGTCACCCATCCTAGTACTACTCTCGCCCAAGCACGCTTAACTGCGGAGTTCTGATGGGATCCGGTGCATTAGTGCTGGTATGATCGCACCCGACATCTCACGCGCCAACAATGCACAAGACCCCTCCCTGCCCCCGCCTCCTCCATCCCCCCGCCGAGCCTAGCTCGATGTTCCCGGCACCCCCGGCCCAACTTCCGAACGGCCGGCGGGAAAACGAAAAATTAAAAGCGAGCGGGAAAAAAAGGGTGCAACACGAGGACTTCCCAGGAGGTCACCCATCCTAGTACTACTCTCGCCCAAGCACGCTTAACTGCGGAGTTCTGATGGGATCCGGTGCATTAGTGCTGGTATGATCGCACCCGACATCTTTCGCGCCAACAATGCACAAGCCCCCTCCCCGCCCTTGCCTCCTCCGTGCCCCTCGCCTAGCCTAACTCGATGTTCCCAACAGCAACAGCACTGGCCCAACTTCTGCGCGGACGCACGTCCGTTGACTCGTGAGAAAACAAATGATTAAAAACGAACGAAAAGAGAGATGCAACACGAAGACTTCCTAGGAGGTCCCCCACAGTAGGATTGCTCTCGTGCGGAGTTCTGATTGAATCCGATGTATTAGTGCCGGTGTAATCGCGCCTAACATCTCCGAGCCTTAACGATTTTTAGGCCCCATGCTCCAATCTAATATGTCTTAAACATTAGGTAACGATGCCCTATCCTTCTCGGTATGTTCTTTAGCAAAAGATGAATTTTCAGCGTGACACTCAGCCGTGAGAAATGGTGTTATAGGGACTTGAACAGGCGATGCAAATATTCAGTTAAATGAAGCCTATTTTATCGCCCGAAATGAAATACGTGTACTTTTGTTTTAATTAATTAATTTTAATTAAAATGTTCCTTATTATTTTACATCGCTCGATGCTAACGTGAAGGGTACAAATATAACAACGAACGACGATATGATACGTTGAATTGATGTCGTGACTTGAGCATGTTGCATTTTCCCCTTTTTATGCAAGGATCGCGTGGATATTGAATGACAAATACGACGTCGATTGATCACGATCAGCCAACTGTTAAAAATAAAAAAAAAAAAAAAACCTTTGGTTTAAAATGAATATATTAAAATTTGATTAGATAATAATGAAAAATTAAAAATTTAATAATATAATAAAAATCTCTTGGAATGCTGCTAAAAATAAAACTCGATGTTCCCGAACGCCCCCGGCCCTGCTTTCTTACGGTCGGTGGGAAAGCAAACAGTTAAAAAAACGAACGGAAAAAGGAGTGCAACACGAGGACTTCCCAGGAGGTCACCCATCCTAGTACTACTCTCGCCCAAGCACGCTTAACTGCGGAGTTCTGATGGGATCCGGTGCATTAGTGCTGGTATGATCGCACCCGACATCTCACGCGCCAACAATGCACAAGACCCCTCCCTGCCCCCGCCTCCTCCATCCCCCCGCCGAGCCTAGCTCGATGTTCCCGGCACCCCCGGCCCAACTTCCGAACGGCCGGCGGGAAAACGAAAAATTAAAAGCGAGCGGGAAAAAAAGGGTGCAACACGAGGACTTCCCAGGAGGTCACCCATCCTAGTACTACTCTCGCCCAAGCACGCTTAACTGCGGAGTTCTGATGGGATCCGGTGCATTAGTGCTGGTATGATCGCACCCGACATCTTTCGCGCCAACAATGCACAAGCCCCCTCCCCGCCCTTGCCTCCTCCGTGCCCCTCGCCTAGCCTAACTCGATGTTCCCAACAGCAACAGCACTGGCCCAACTTCTGCGCGGACGCACGTCCGTTGACTCGTGAGAAAACAAATGATTAAAAACGAACGAAAAGAGAGATGCAACACGAAGACTTCCTAGGAGGTCCCCCACAGTAGGATTGCTCTCGTGCGGAGTTCTGATTGAATCCGATGTATTAGTGCCGGTGTAATCGCGCCTAACATCTCCGAGCCTTAACGATTTTTAGGCCCCATGCTCCAATCTAATATGTCTTAAACATTAGGTAACGATGCCCTATCCTTCTCGGTATGTTCTTTAGCAAAAGATGAATTTTCAGCGTGACACTCAGCCGTGAGAAATGGTGTTATAGGGACTTGAACAGGCGATGCAAATATTCAGTTAAATGAAGCCTATTTTATCGCCCGAAATGAAATACGTGTACTTTTGTTTTAATTAATTAATTTTAATTAAAATGTTCCTTATTATTTTACATCGCTCGATGCTAACGTGAAGGGTACAAATATAACAACGAACGACGATATGATACGTTGAATTGATGTCGTGACTTGAGCATGTTGCATTTTCCCCTTTTTATGCAAGGATCGCGTGGATATTGAATGACAAATACGACGTCGATTGATCACGATCAGCCAACTGTTAAAAATAAAAAAAAAAAAAAAACCTTTGGTTTAAAATGAATATATTAAAATTTGATTAGATAATAATGAAAAATTAAAAATTTAATAATATAATAAAAATCTCTTGGAATGCTGCTAAAAATAAAACTCGATGCTCCCGAACGCCCCCGGCCCTGCTTTCTTACGGTCGGTGGGAAAGCAAACAGTTAAAAAAACGAACGGAAAAAGGAGTGCAACACGAGGACTTCCCAGGAGGTCACCCATCCTAGTACTACTCTCGCCCAAGCACGCTTAACTGCGGAGTTCTGATGGGATCCGGTGCATTAGTGCTGGTATGATCGCACCCGACATCTCACGCGCCAACAATGCACAAGACCCCTCCCTGCCCCCGCCTCCTCCATCCCCCCGCCGAGCCTAGCTCGATGTTCCCGGCACCCCCGGCCCAACTTCCGAACGGCCGGCGGGAAAACGAAAAATTAAAAGCGAGCGGGAAAAAAAGGGTGCAACACGAGGACTTCCCAGGAGGTCACCCATCCTAGTACTACTCTCGCCCAAGCACGCTTAACTGCGGAGTTCTGATGGGATCCGGTGCATTAGTGCTGGTATGATCGCACCCGACATCTCACGCGCCAACAATGCACAAGCCCCCTCCCCGCCCTTGCCTCCTCCGTGCCCCTCGCCTAGCCTAACTCGATGTTCCCAACAGCAACAGCACTGGCCCAACTTCTGCGCGGACGCACGTCCGTTGACTCGTGAGAAAACAAATGATTAAAAACGAACGAAAAGAGAGATGCAACACGAAGACTTCCTAGGAGGTCCCCCACAGTAGGATTGCTCTCGTGCGGAGTTCTGATTGAATCCGATGTATTAGTGCCGGTGTAATCGCGCCTAACATCTCCGAGCCTTAACGATTTTTAGGCCCCATGCTCCAATCTAATATGTCTTAAACATTAGGTAACGATGCCCTATCCTTCTCGGTATGTTCTTTAGCAAAAGATGAATTTTCAGCGTGACACTCAGCCGTGAGAAATGGTGTTATAGGGACTTGAACAGGCGATGCAAATATTCAGTTAAATGAAGCCTATTTTATCGCCCGAAATGAAATACGTGTACTTTTGTTTTAATTAATTAATTTTAATTAAAATGTTCCTTATTATTTTACATCGCTCGATGCTAACGTGAAGGGTACAAATATAACAACGAACGACGATATGATACGTTGAATTGATGTCGTGACTTGAGCATGTTGCATTTTCCCCTTTTTATGCAAGGATCGCGTGGATATTGAATGACAAATACGACGTCGATTGATCACGATCAGCCAACTGTTAAAAATAAAAAAAAAAAAAAAACCTTTGGTTTAAAATGAATATATTAAAATTTGATTAGATAATAATGAAAAATTAAAAATTTAATAATATAATAAAAATCTCTTGGAATGCTGCTAAAAATAAAACTCGATGTTCCCGAACGCCCCCGGCCCTGCTTTCTTACGGTCGGTGGGAAAGCAAACAGTTAAAAAAACGAACGGAAAAAGGAGTGCAACACGAGGACTTCCCAGGAGGTCACCCATCCTAGTACTACTCTCGCCCAAGCACGCTTAACTGCGGAGTTCTGATGGGATCCGGTGCATTAGTGCTGGTATGATCGCACCCGACATCTCACGCGCCAACAATGCACAAGACCCCTCCCTGCCCCCGCCTCCTCCATCCCCCCGCCGAGCCTAGCTCGATGTTCCCGGCACCCCCGGCCCAACTTCCGAACGGCCGGCGGGAAAACGAAAAATTAAAAGCGAGCGGGAAAAAAAGGGTGCAACACGAGGACTTCCCAGGAGGTCACCCATCCTAGTACTACTCTCGCCCAAGCACGCTTAACTGCGGAGTTCTGATGGGATCCGGTGCATTAGTGCTGGTATGATCGCACCCGACATCTTTCGCGCCAACAATGCACAAGCCCCCTCCCCGCCCTTGCCTCCTCCGTGCCCCTCGCCTAGCCTAACTCGATGTTCCCAACAGCAACAGCACTGGCCCAACTTCTGCGCGGACGCACGTCCGTTGACTCGTGAGAAAACAAATGATTAAAAACGAACGAAAAGAGAGATGCAACACGAAGACTTCCTAGGAGGTCCCCCACAGTAGGATTGCTCTCGTGCGGAGTTCTGATTGAATCCGATGTATTAGTGCCGGTGTAATCGCGCCTAACATCTCCGAGCCTTAACGATTTTTAGGCCCCATGCTCCAATCTAATATGTCTTAAACATTAGGTAACGATGCCCTATCCTTCTCGGTATGTTCTTTAGCAAAAGATGAATTTTCAGCGTGACACTCAGCCGTGAGAAATGGTGTTATAGGGACTTGAACAGGCGATGCAAATATTCAGTTAAATGAAGCCTATTTTATCGCCCGAAATGAAATACGTGTACTTTTGTTTTAATTAATTAATTTTAATTAAAATGTTCCTTATTATTTTACATCGCTCGATGCTAACGTGAAGGGTACAAATATAACAACGAACGACGATATGATACGTTGAATTGATGTCGTGACTTGAGCATGTTGCATTTTCCCCTTTTTATGCAAGGATCGCGTGGATATTGAATGACAAATACGACGTCGATTGATCACGATCAGCCAACTGTTAAAAATAAAAAAAAAAAAAAAACCTTTGGTTTAAAATGAATATATTAAAATTTGATTAGATAATAATGAAAAATTAAAAATTTAATAATATAATAAAAATCTCTTGGAATGCTGCTAAAAATAAAACTCGATGTTCCCGAACGCCCCCGGCCCTGCTTTCTTACGGTCGGTGGGAAAGCAAACAGTTAAAAAAACGAACGGAAAAAGGAGTGCAACACGAGGACTTCCCAGGAGGTCACCCATCCTAGTACTACTCTCGCCCAAGCACGCTTAACTGCGGAGTTCTGATGGGATCCGGTGCATTAGTGCTGGTATGATCGCACCCGACATCTCACGCGCCAACAATGCACAAGACCCCTCCCTGCCCCCGCCTCCTCCATCCCCCCGCCGAGCCTAGCTCGATGTTCCCGGCACCCCCGGCCCAACTTCCGAACGGCCGGCGGGAAAACGAAAAATTAAAAGCGAGCGGGAAAAAAAGGGTGCAACACGAGGACTTCCCAGGAGGTCACCCATCCTAGTACTACTCTCGCCCAAGCACGCTTAACTGCGGAGTTCTGATGGGATCCGGTGCATTAGTGCTGGTATGATCGCACCCGACATCTTTCGCGCCAACAATGCACAAGCCCCCTCCCCGCCCTTGCCTCCTCCGTGCCCCTCGCCTAGCCTAACTCGATGTTCCCAACAGCAACAGCACTGGCCCAACTTCTGCGCGGACGCACGTCCGTTGACTCGTGAGAAAACAAATGATTAAAAACGAACGAAAAGAGAGATGCAACACGAAGACTTCCTAGGAGGTCCCCCACAGTAGGATTGCTCTCGTGCGGAGTTCTGATTGAATCCGATGTATTAGTGCCGGTGTAATCGCGCCTAACATCTCCGAGCCTTAACGATTTTTAGGCCCCATGCTCCAATCTAATATGTCTTAAACATTAGGTAACGATGCCCTATCCTTCTCGGTATGTTCTTTAGCAAAAGATGAATTTTCAGCGTGACACTCAGCCGTGAGAAATGGTGTTATAGGGACTTGAACAGGCGATGCAAATATTCAGTTAAATGAAGCCTATTTTATCGCCCGAAATGAAATACGTGTACTTTTGTTTTAATTAATTAATTTTAATTAAAATGTTCCTTATTATTTTACATCGCTCGATGCTAACGTGAAGGGTACAAATATAACAACGAACGACGATATGATACGTTGAATTGATGTCGTGACTTGAGCATGTTGCATTTTCCCCTTTTTATGCAAGGATCGCGTGGATATTGAATGACAAATACGACGTCGATTGATCACGATCAGCCAACTGTTAAAAATAAAAAAAAAAAAAAAAAACCTTTGGTTTAAAATGAATATATTAAAATTTGATTAGATAATAATGAAAAATTAAAAATTTAATAATATAATAAAAATCTCTTGGAATGCTGCTAAAAATAAAACTCGATGTTCCCGAACGCCCCCGGCCCTGCTTTCTTACGGTCGGTGGGAAAGCAAACAGTTAAAAAAACGAACGGAAAAAGGAGTGCAACACGAGGACTTCCCAGGAGGTCACCCATCCTAGTACTACTCTCGCCCAAGCACGCTTAACTGCGGAGTTCTGATGGGATCCGGTGCATTAGTGCTGGTATGATCGCACCCGACATCTCACGCGCCAACAATGCACAAGACCCCTCCCTGCCCCCGCCTCCTCCATCCCCCCGCCGAGCCTAGCTCGATGTTCCCGGCACCCCCGGCCCAACTTCCGAACGGCCGGCGGGAAAACGAAAAATTAAAAGCGAGCGGGAAAAAAAGGGTGCAACACGAGGACTTCCCAGGAGGTCACCCATCCTAGTACTACTCTCGCCCAAGCACGCTTAACTGCGGAGTTCTGATGGGATCCGGTGCATTAGTGCTGGTATGATCGCACCCGACATCTTTCGCGCCAACAATGCACAAGCCCCCTCCCCGCCCTTGCCTCCTCCGTGCCCCTCGCCTAGCCTAACTCGATGTTCGCAACAGCAACAGCACTGGCCCAACTTCTGCGCGGACGCACGTCCGTTGACTCGTGAGAAAACAAATGATTAAAAACGAACGAAAAGAGAGATGCAACACGAAGACTTCCTAGGAGGTCCCCCACAGTAGGATTGCTCTCGTGCGGAGTTCTGATTGAATCCGATGTATTAGTGCCGGTGTAATCGCGCCTAACATCTCCGAGCCTTAACGATTTTTAGGCCCCATGCTCCAATCTAATATGTCTTAAACATTAGGTAACGATGCCCTATCCTTCTCGGTATGTTCTTTAGCAAAAGATGAATTTTCAGCGTGACACTCAGCCGTGAGAAATGGTGTTATAGGGACTTGAACAGGCGATGCAAATATTCAGTTAAATGAAGCCTATTTTATCGCCCGAAATGAAATACGTGTACTTTTGTTTTAATTAATTAATTTTAATTAAAATGTTCCTTATTATTTTACATCGCTCGATGCTAACGTGAAGGGTACAAATATAACAACGAACGACGATATGATACGTTGAATTGATGTCGTGACTTGAGCATGTTGCATTTTCCCCTTTTTATGCAAGGATCGCGTGGATATTGAATGACAAATACGACGTCGATTGATCACGATCAGCCAACTGTTAAAAATAAAAAAAAAAAAAAAAAACCTTTGGTTTAAAATGAATATATTAAAATTTGATTAGATAATAATGAAAAATTAAAAATTTAATAATATAATAAAAATCTCTTGGAATGCTGCTAAAAATAAAACTCGATGTTCCCGAACGCCCCCGGCCCTGCTTTCTTACGGTCGGTGGGAAAGCAAACAGTTAAAAAAACGAACGGAAAAAGGAGTGCAACACGAGGACTTCCCAGGAGGTCACCCATCCTAGTACTACTCTCGCCCAAGCACGCTTAACTGCGGAGTTCTGATGGGATCCGGTGCATTAGTGCTGGTATGATCGCACCCGACATCTCACGCGCCAACAATGCACAAGACCCCTCCCTGCCCCCGCCTCCTCCATCCCCCCGCCGAGCCTAGCTCGATGTTCCCGGCACCCCCGGCCCAACTTCCGAACGGCCGGCGGGAAAACGAAAAATTAAAAGCGAGCGGGAAAAAAAGGGTGCAACACGAGGACTTCCCAGGAGGTCACCCATCCTAGTACTACTCTCGCCCAAGCACGCTTAACTGCGGAGTTCTGATGGGATCCGGTGCATTAGTGCTGGTATGATCGCACCCGACATCTTTCGCGCCAACAATGCACAAGCCCCCTCCCCGCCCTTGCCTCCTCCGTGCCCCTCGCCTAGCCTAACTCGATGTTCCCAACAGCAACAGCACTGGCCCAACTTCTGCGCGGACGCACGTCCGTTGACTCGTGAGAAAACAAATGATTAAAAACGAACGAAAAGAGAGATGCAACACGAAGACTTCCTAGGAGGTCCCCCACAGTAGGATTGCTCTCGTGCGGAGTTCTGATTGAATCCGATGTATTAGTGCCGGTGTAATCGCGCCTAACATCTCCGAGCCTTAACGATTTTTAGGCCCCATGCTCCAATCTAATATGTCTTAAACATTAGGTAACGATGCCCTATCCTTCTCGGTATGTTCTTTAGCAAAAGATGAATTTTCAGCGTGACACTCAGCCGTGAGAAATGGTGTTATAGGGACTTGAACAGGCGATGCAAATATTCAGTTAAATGAAGCCTATTTTATCGCCCGAAATGAAATACGTGTACTTTTGTTTTAATTAATTAATTTTAATTAAAATGTTCCTTATTATTTTACATCGCTCGATGCTAACGTGAAGGGTACAAATATAACAACGAACGACGATATGATACGTTGAATTGATGTCGTGACTTGAGCATGTTGCATTTTCCCCTTTTTATGCAAGGATCGCGTGGATATTGAATGACAAATACGACGTCGATTGATCACGATCAGCCAACTGTTAAAAATAAAAAAAAAAAAAAAAAACCTTTGGTTTAAAATGAATATATTAAAATTTGATTAGATAATAATGAAAAATTAAAAATTTAATAATATAATAAAAATCTCTTGGAATGCTGCTAAAAATAAAACTCGATGTTCCCGAACGCCCCCGGCCCTGCTTTCTTACGGTCGGTGGGAAAGCAAACAGTTAAAAAAACGAACGGAAAAAGGAGTGCAACACGAGGACTTCCCAGGAGGTCACCCATCCTAGTACTACTCTCGCCCAAGCACGCTTAACTGCGGAGTTCTGATGGGATCCGGTGCATTAGTGCTGGTATGATCGCACCCGACATCTCACGCGCCAACAATGCACAAGACCCCTCCCTGCCCCCGCCTCCTCCATCCCCCCGCCGAGCCTAGCTCGATGTTCCCGGCACCCCCGGCCCAACTTCCGAACGGCCGGCGGGAAAACGAAAAATTAAAAGCGAGCGGGAAAAAAAGGGTGCAACACGAGGACTTCCCAGGAGGTCACCCATCCTAGTACTACTCCCGCCCAAGCACGCTTAACTGCGGAGATCTGATGGGATCCGGTGCATTAGTGCTGGTATGATCGCACCCGACATCTTTCGCGCCAACAATGCACAAGCCCCCTCCCCGCCCTTGCCTCCTCCGTGCCCCTCGCCTAGCCTAACTCGATGTTCCCAACAGCAACAGCACTGGCCCAACTTCTGCGCGGACGCACGTCCGTTGACTCGTGAGAAAACAAATGATTAAAAACGAACGAAAAGAGAGATGCAACACGAAGACTTCCTAGGAGGTCCCCCACAGTAGGATTGCTCTCGTGCGGAGTTCTGATTGAATCCGATGTATTAGTGCCGGTGTAATCGCGCCTAACATCTCCGAGCCTTAACGATTTTTAGGCCCCATGCTCCAATCTAATATGTCTTAAACATTAGGTAACGATGCCCTATCCTTCTCGGTATGTTCTTTAGCAAAAGATGAATTTTCAGCGTGACACTCAGCCGTGAGAAATGGTGTTATAGGGACTTGAACAGGCGATGCAAATATTCAGTTAAATGAAGCCTATTTTATCGCCCGAAATGAAATACGTGTACTTTTGTTTTAATTAATTAATTTTAATTAAAATGTTCCTTATTATTTTACATCGCTCGATGCTAACGTGAAGGGTACAAATATAACAACGAACGACGATATGATACGTTGAATTGATGTCGTGACTTGAGCATGTTGCATTTTCCCCTTTTTATGCAAGGATCGCGTGGATATTGAATGACAAATACGACGTCGATTGATCACGATCAGCCAACTGTGAAAAAAAAAAAAAAAAAAAAACCTTTGGTTTAAAATGAATATATTAAAATTTGATTAGATAATAATGAAAAATTAAAAATTTAATAATATAATAAAAATCTCTTGGAATGCTGCTAAAAATAAAACTCGATGTTCCCGAACGCCCCCGGCCCTGCTTTCTTACGGTCGGTGGGAAAGCAAACAGTTAAAAAAACGAACGGAACAAGGAGTGCAACACGAGGACTTCCCAGGAGGTCACCCATCCTAGTACTACTCTCGCCCAAGCACGCTTAACTGCGGAGTTCTGATGGGATCCGGTGCATTAGTGCTGGTATGATCGCACCCGACATCTCACGCGCCAACAATGCACAAGACCCCTCCCTGCCCCCGCCTCCTCCATCCCCCCGCCGAGCCTAGCTCGATGTTCCCGGCACCCCCGGCCCAACTTCCGAACGGCCGGCGGGAAAACGAAAAATTAAAAGCGAGCGGGAAAAAAAGGGTGCAACACGAGGACTTCCCAAGAGGTCACCCATCCTAGTACTACTCCCGCCCAAGCACGCTTAACTGCGGAGATCTGATGGGATCCGGTGCATTAGTGCTGGTATGATCGCACCCGACATCTTTCGCGCCAACAATGCACAAGCCCCCTCCCCGCCCTTGCCTCCTCCGTGCCCCTCGCCTAGCCTAACTCGATGTTCCCAACAGCAACAGCACTGGCCCAACTTCTGCGCGGACGCACGTCCGTTGACTCGTGAGAAAACAAATGATTAAAAACGAACGAAAAGAGAGATGCAACACGAAGACTTCCTAGGAGGTCCCCCACAGTAGGATTGCTCTCGTGCGGAGTTCTGATTGAATCCGATGTATTAGTGCCGGTGTAATCGCGCCTAACATCTCCGAGCGTTAACGATTTTTAGGCCCCATGCTCCAATCTAATATGTCTTAAACATTAGGTAACGATGCCCTATCCTTCTCGGTATGTTCTTTAGCAAAAGATGAATTTTCAGCGTGACACTCAGCCGTGAGAAATGGTGTTATAGGGACTTGAACAGGCGATGCAAATATTCAGTTAAATGAAGCCTATTTTATCGCCCGAAATGAAATACGTGTACTTTTGTTTTAATTAATTAATTTTAATTAAAATGTTCCTTATTATTTTACATCGCTCGATGCTAACGTGAAGGGTACAAATATAACAACGAACGACGATATGATACGTTGAATTGATGTCGTGACTTGAGCATGTTGCATTTTCCCCTTTTTATGCAAGGATCGCGTGGATATTGAATGACAAATACGACGTCGATTGATCACGATCAGCCAACTGTTAAAAATAAAAAAAATAAAAAAAAACCTTTGGTTTAAAATGAATATATTAAAATTTGATTAGATAATAATGAAAAATTAAAAATTTAATAATATAATAAAAATCTCTTGGAATGCTGCTAAAAATAAAACTCGATGTTCCCGAACGCCCCCGGCCCTGCTTTCTTACGGTCGGTGGGAAAGCAAACAGTTAAAAAAACGAACGGAAAAAGGAGTGCAACACGAGGACTTCCCAGGAGGTCACCCATCCTAGTACTACTCTCGCCCAAGCACGCTTAACTGCGGAGTTCTGATGGGATCCGGTGCATTAGTGCTGGTATGATCGCACCCGACATCTCACGCGCCAACAATGCACAAGACCCCTCCCTGCCCCCGCCTCCTCCATCCCCCCGCCGAGCCTAGCTCGATGTTCCCGGCACCCCCGGCCCAACTTCCGAACGGCCGGCGGGAAAACGAAAAATTAAAAGCGAGCGGGAAAAAAAGGGTGCAACACGAGGACTTCCCAGGAGGTCACCCATCCTAGTACTACTCTCGCCCAAGCACGCTTAACTGCGGAGTTCTGATGGGATCCGGTGCATTAGTGCTGGTATGATCGCACCCGACATCTTTCGCGCCAACAATGCACAAGCCCCCTCCCCGCCCTTGCCTCCTCCGTGCCCCTCGCCTAGCCTAACTCGATGTTCCCAACAGCAACAGCACTGGCCCAACTTCTGCGCGGACGCACGTCCGTTGACTCGTGAGAAAACAAATGATTAAAAACGAACGAAAAGAGAGATGCAACACGAAGACTTCCTAGGAGGTCCCCCACAGTAGGATTGCTCTCGTGCGGAGTTCTGATTGAATCCGATGTATTAGTGCCGGTGTAATCGCGCCTAACATCTCCGAGCCTTAACGATTTTTAGGCCCCATGCTCCAATCTAATATGTCTTAAACATTAGGTAACGATGCCCTATCCTTCTCGGTATGTTCTTTAGCAAAAGATGAATTTTCAGCGTGACACTCAGCCGTGAGAAATGGTGTTATAGGGACTTGAACAGGCGATGCAAATATTCAGTTAAATGAAGCCTATTTTATCGCCCGAAATGAAATACGTGTACTTTTGTTTTAATTAATTAATTTTAATTAAAATGTTCCTTATTATTTTACATCGCTCGATGCTAACGTGAAGGGTACAAATATAACAACGAACGACGATATGATACGTTGAATTGATGTCGTGACTTGAGCATGTTGCATTTTCCCCTTTTTATGCAAGGATCGCGTGGATATTGAATGACAAATACGACGTCGATTGATCACGATCAGCCAACTGTTAAAAATAAAAAAAAAAAAAAAACCTTTGGTTTAAAATGAATATATTAAAATTTGATTAGATAATAATGAAAAATTAAAAATTTAATAATATAATAAAAATCTCTTGGAATGCTGCTAAAAATAAAACTCGATGTTCCCGAACGCCCCCGGCCCTGCTTTCTTACGGTCGGTGGGAAAGCAAACAGTTAAAAAAACGAACGGAAAAAGGAGTGCAACACGAGGACTTCCCAGGAGGTCACCCATCCTAGTACTACTCTCGCCCAAGCACGCTTAACTGCGGAGTTCTGATGGGATCCGGTGCATTAGTGCTGGTATGATCGCACCCGACATCTCACGCGCCAACAATGCACAAGACCCCTCCCTGCCCCCGCCTCCTCCATCCCCCCGCCGAGCCTAGCTCGATGTTCCCGGCACCCCCGGCCCAACTTCCGAACGGCCGGCGGGAAAACGAAAAATTAAAAGCGAGCGGGAAAAAAAGGGTGCAACACGAGGACTTCCCAGGAGGTCACCCATCCTAGTACTACTCTCGCCCAAGCACGCTTAACTGCGGAGTTCTGATGGGATCCGGTGCATTAGTGCTGGTATGATCGCACCCGACATCTTTCGCGCCAACAATGCACAAGCCCCCTCCCCGCCCTTGCCTCCTCCGTGCCCCTCGCCTAGCCTAACTCGATGTTCCCAACAGCAACAGCACTGGCCCAACTTCTGCGCGGACGCACGTCCGTTGACTCGTGAGAAAACAAATGATTAAAAACGAACGAAAAGAGAGATGCAACACGAAGACTTCCTAGGAGGTCCCCCACAGTAGGATTGCTCTCGTGCGGAGTTCTGATTGAATCCGATGTATTAGTGCCGGTGTAATCGCGCCTAACATCTCCGAGCCTTAACGATTTTTAGGCCCCATGCTCCAATCTAATATGTCTTAAACATTAGGTAACGATGCCCTATCCTTCTCGGTATGTTCTTTAGCAAAAGATGAATTTTCAGCGTGACACTCAGCCGTGAGAAATGGTGTTATAGGGACTTGAACAGGCGATGCAAATATTCAGTTAAATGAAGCCTATTTTATCGCCCGAAATGAAATACGTGTACTTTTGTTTTAATTAATTAATTTTAATTAAAATGTTCCTTATTATTTTACATCGCTCGATGCTAACGTGAAGGGTACAAATATAACAACGAACGACGATATGATACGTTGAATTGATGTCGTGACTTGAGCATGTTGCATTTTCCCCTTTTTATGCAAGGATCGCGTGGATATTGAATGACAAATACGACGTCGATTGATCACGATCAGCCAACTGTTAAAAATAAAAAAAAAAAAAAAAAACCTTTGGTTTAAAATGAATATATTAAAATTTGATTAGATAATAATGAAAAATTTAAAATTTAATAATATAATAAAAATCTCTTGGAATGCTGCTAAAAATAAAACTCGATGTTCCCGAACGCCCCCGGCCCTGCTTTCTTACGGTCGGTGGGAAAGCAAACAGTTAAAAAAACGAACGGAAAAAAGAGTGCAACACGAGGACTTCCCAGGAGGTCACCCATCCTAGTACTACTCTCGCCCAAGCACGCTTAACTGCGGAGTTCTGATGGGATCCGGTGCATTAGTGCTGGTATGATCGCACCCGACATCTCACGCGCCAACAATGCACAAGACCCCTCCCTGCCCCCGCCTCCTCCATCCCCCCGCCGAGCCTAGCTCGATGTTCCCGGCACCCCCGGCCCAACTTCCGAACGGCCGGCGGGAAAACGAAAAATTAAAAGCGAGCGGGAAAAAAAGGGTGCAACACGAGGACTTCCCAGGAGGTCACCCATCCTAGTACTACTCTCGCCCAAGCACGCTTAACTGCGGAGTTCTGATGGGATCCGGTGCATTAGTGCTGGTATGATCGCACCCGACATCTTTCGCGCCAACAATGCACAAGCCCCCTCCCCGCCCTTGCCTCCTCCGTGCCCCTCGCCTAGCCTAACTCGATGTTCCCAACAGCAACAGCACTGGCCCAACTTCTGCGCGGACGCACGTCCGTTGACTCGTGAGAAAACAAATGATTAAAAACGAACGAAAAGAGAGATGCAACACGAAGACTTCCTAGGAGGTCCCCCACAGTAGGATTGCTCTCGTGCGGAGTTCTGATTGAATCCGATGTATTAGTGCCGGTGTAATCGCGCCTAACATCTCCGAGCCTTAACGATTTTTAGGCCCCATGCTCCAATCTAATATGTCTTAAACATTAGGTAACGATGCCCTATCCTTCTCGGTATGTTCTTTAGCAAAAGATGAATTTTCAGCGTGACACTCAGCCGTGAGAAATGGTGTTATAGGGACTTGAACAGGCGATGCAAATATTCAGTTAAATGAAGCCTATTTTATCGCCCGAAATGAAATACGTGTACTTTTGTTTTAATTAATTAATTTTAATTAAAATGTTCCTTATTATTTTACATCGCTCGATGCTAACGTGAAGGGTACAAATATAACAACGAACGACGATATGATACGTTGAATTGATGTCGTGACTTGAGCATGTTGCATTTTCCCCTTTTTATGCAAGGATCGCGTGGATATTGAATGACAAATACGACGTCGATTGATCACGATCAGCCAACTGTTAAAAATAAAAAAAAAAAAAAAAAACCTTTGGTTTAAAATGAATATATTAAAATTTGATTAGATAATAATGAAAAATTAAAAATTTAATAATATAATAAAAATCTCTTGGAATGCTGCTAAAAATAAAACTCGATGTTCCCGAACGCCCCCGGCCCTGCTTTCTTACGGTCGGTGGGAAAGCAAACAGTTAAAAAAACGAACGGAAAAAGGAGTGCAACACGAGGACTTCCCAGGAGGTCACCCATCCTAGTACTACTCTCGCCCAAGCACGCTTAACTGCGGAGTTCTGATGGGATCCGGTGCATTAGTGCTGGTATGATCGCACCCGACATCTCACGCGCCAACAATGCACAAGACCCCTCCCTGCCCCCGCCTCCTCCATCCCCCCGCCGAGCCTAGCTCGATGTTCCCGGCACCCCCGGCCCAACTTCCGAACGGCCGGCGGGAAAACGAAAAATTAAAAGCGAGCGGGAAAAAAAGGGTGCAACACGAGGACTTCCCAGGAGGTCACCCATCCTAGTACTACTCTCGCCCAAGCACGCTTAACTGCGGAGTTCTGATGGGATCCGGTGCATTAGTGCTGGTATGATCGCACCCGACATCTTTCGCGCCAACAATGCACAAGCCCCCTCCCCGCCCTTGCCTCCTCCGTGCCCCTCGCCTAGCCTAACTCGATGTTCCCAACAGCAACAGCACTGGCCCAACTTCTGCGCGGACGCACGTCCGTTGACTCGTGAGAAAACAAATGATTAAAAACGAACGAAAAGAGAGATGCAACACGAAGACTTCCTAGGAGGTCCCCCACAGTAGGATTGCTCTCGTGCGGAGTTCTGATTGAATCCGATGTATTAGTGCCGGTGTAATCGCGCCTAACATCTCCGAGCCTTAACGATTTTTAGGCCCCATGCTCCAATCTAATATGTCTTAAACATTAGGTAACGATGCCCTATCCTTCTCGGTATGTTCTTTAGCAAAAGATGAATTTTCAGCGTGACACTCAGCCGTGAGAAATGGTGTTATAGGGACTTGAACAGGCGATGCAAATATTCAGTTAAATGAAGCCTATTTTATCGCCCGAAATGAAATACGTGTACTTTTGTTTTAATTAATTAATTTTAATTAAAATGTTCCTTATTATTTTACATCGCTCGATGCTAACGTGAAGGGTACAAATATAACAACGAACGACGATATGATACGTTGAATTGATGTCGTGACTTGAGCATGTTGCATTTTCCCCTTTTTATGCAAGGATCGCGTGGATATTGAATGACAAATACGACGTCGATTGATCACGATCAGCCAACTGTTAAAAATAAAAAAAAAAAAAAAAACCTTTGGTTTAAAATGAATATATTAAAATTTGATTAGATAATAATGAAAAATTAAAAATTTAATAATATAATAAAAATCTCTTGGAATGCTGCTAAAAATAAAACTCGATGTTCCCGAACGCCCCCGGCCCTGCTTTCTTACGGTCGGTGGGAAAGCAAACAGTTAAAAAAACGAACGGAAAAAGGAGTGCAACACGAGGACTTCCCAGGAGGTCACCCATCCTAGTACTACTCTCGCCCAAGCACGCTTAACTGCGGAGTTCTGATGGGATCCGGTGCATTAGTGCTGGTATGATCGCACCCGACATCTCACGCGCCAACAATGCACAAGACCCCTCCCTGCCCCCGCCTCCTCCATCCCCCCGCCGAGCCTAGCTCGATGTTCCCGGCACCCCCGGCCCAACTTCCGAACGGCCGGCGGGAAAACGAAAAATTAAAAGCGAGCGGGAAAAAAAGGGTGCAACACGAGGACTTCCCAGGAGGTCACCCATCCTAGTACTACTCTCGCCCAAGCACGCTTAACTGCGGAGTTCTGATGGGATCCGGTGCATTAGTGCTGGTATGATCGCACCCGACATCTTTCGCGCCAACAATGCACAAGCCCCCTCCCCGCCCTTGCCTCCTCCGTGCCCCTCGCCTAGCCTAACTCGATGTTCCCAACAGCAACAGCACTGGCCCAACTTCTGCGCGGACGCACGTCCGTTGACTCGTGAGAAAACAAATGATTAAAAACGAACGAAAAGAGAGATGCAACACGAAGACTTCCTAGGAGGTCCCCCACAGTAGGATTGCTCTCGTGCGGAGTTCTGATTGAATCCGATGTATTAGTGCCGGTGTAATCGCGCCTAACATCTCCGAGCCTTAACGATTTTTAGGCCCCATGCTCCAATCTAATATGTCTTAAACATTAGGTAACGATGCCCTATCCTTCTCGGTATGTTCTTTAGCAAAAGATGAATTTTCAGCGTGACACTCAGCCGTGAGAAATGGTGTTATAGGGACTTGAACAGGCGATGCAAATATTCAGTTAAATGAAGCCTATTTTATCGCCCGAAATGAAATACGTGTACTTTTGTTTTAATTAATTAATTTTAATTAAAATGTTCCTTATTATTTTACATCGCTCGATGCTAACGTGAAGGGTACAAATATAACAACGAACGACGATATGATACGTTGAATTGATGTCGTGACTTGAGCATGTTGCATTTTCCCCTTTTTATGCAAGGATCGCGTGGATATTGAATGACAAATACGACGTCGATTGATCACGATCAGCCAACTGTTAAAAATAAAAAAAAAAAAAAAAAACCTTTGGTTTAAAATGAATATATTAAAATTTGATTAGATAATAATGAAAAATTTAAAATTTAATAATATAATAAAAATCTCTTGGAATGCTGCTAAAAATAAAACTCGATGTTCCCGAACGCCCCCGGCCCTGCTTTCTTACGGTCGGTGGGAAAGCAAACAGTTAAAAAAACGAACGGAAAAAGGAGTGCAACACGAGGACTTCCCAGGAGGTCACCCATCCTAGTACTACTCTCGCCCAAGCACGCTTAACTGCGGAGTTCTGATGGGATCCGGTGCATTAGTGCTGGTATGATCGCACCCGACATCTCACGCGCCAACAATGCACAAGACCCCTCCCTGCCCCCGCCTCCTCCATCCCCCCGCCGAGCCTAGCTCGATGTTCCCGGCACCCCCGGCCCAACTTCCGAACGGCCGGCGGGAAAACGAAAAATTAAAAGCGAGCGGGAAAAAAAGGGTGCAACACGAGGACTTCCGAGGAGGTCACCCATCCTAGTACTACTCTCGCCCAAGCACGCTTAACTGCGGAGTTCTGATGGGATCCGGTGCATTAGTGCTGGTATGATCGCACCCGACATCTTTCGCGCCAACAATGCACAAGCCCCCTCCCCGCCCTTGCCTCCTCCGTGCCCCTCGCCTAGCCTAACTCGATGTTCCCAACAGCAACAGCACTGGCCCAACTTCTGCGCGGACGCACGTCCGTTGACTCGTGAGAAAACAAATGATTAAAAACGAACGAAAAGAGAGATGCAACACGAAGACTTCCTAGGAGGTCCCCCACAGTAGGATTGCTCTCGTGCGGAGTTCTGATTGAATCCGATGTATTAGTGCCGGTGTAATCGCGCCTAACATCTCCGAGCCTTAACGATTTTTAGGCCCCATGCTCCAATCTAATATGTCTTAAACATTAGGTAACGATGCCCTATCCTTCTCGGTATGTTCTTTAGCAAAAGATGAATTTTCAGCGTGACACTCAGCCGTGAGAAATGGTGTTATAGGGACTTGAACAGGCGATGCAAATATTCAGTTAAATGAAGCCTATTTTATCGCCCGAAATGAAATACGTGTACTTTTGTTTTAATTAATTAATTTTAATTAAAATGTTCCTTATTATTTTACATCGCTCGATGCTAACGTGAAGGGTACAAATATAACAACGAACGACGATATGATACGTTGAATTGATGTCGTGACTTGAGCATGTTGCATTTTCCCCTTTTTATGCAAGGATCGCGTGGATATTGAATGACAAATACGACGTCGATTGATCACGATCAGCCAACTGTTAAAAATAAAAAAAAAAAAAACCTTTGGTTTAAAATGAATATATTAAAATTTGATTAGATAATAATGAAAAATTAAAAATTTAATAATATAATAAAAATCTCTTGGAATGCTGCTAAAAATAAAACTCGATGTTCCCGAACGCCCCCGGCCCTGCTTTCTTACGGTCGGTGGGAAAGCAAACAGTTAAAAAAACGAACGGAAAAAGGAGTGCAACACGAGGACTTCCCAGGAGGTCACCCATCCTAGTACTACTCTCGCCCAAGCACGCTTAACTGCGGAGTTCTGATGGGATCCGGTGCATTAGTGCTGGTATGATCGCACCCGACATCTCACGCGCCAACAATGCACAAGACCCCTCCCTGCCCCCGCCTCCTCCATCCCCCCGCCGAGCCTAGCTCGATGTTCCCGGCACCCCCGGCCCAACTTCCGAACGGCCGGCGGGAAAACGAAAAATTAAAAGCGAGCGGGAAAAAAAGGGTGCAACACGAGGACTTCCGAGGAGGTCACCCATCCTAGTACTACTCTCGCCCAAGCACGCTTAACTGCGGAGTTCTGATGGGATCCGGTGCATTAGTGCTGGTATGATCGCACCCGACATCTTTCGCGCCAACAATGCACAAGCCCCCTCCCCGCCCTTGCCTCCTCCGTGCCCCTCGCCTAGCCTAACTCGATGTTCCCAACAGCAACAGCACTGGCCCAACTTCTGCGCGGACGCACGTCCGTTGACTCGTGAGAAAACAAATGATTAAAAACGAACGAAAAGAGAGATGCAACACGAAGACTTCCTAGGAGGTCCCCCACAGTAGGATTGCTCTCGTGCGGAGTTCTGATTGAATCCGATGTATTAGTGCCGGTGTAATCGCGCCTAACATCTCCGAGCCTTAACGATTTTTAGGCCCCATGCTCCAATCTAATATGTCTTAAACATTAGGTAACGATGCCCTATCCTTCTCGGTATGTTCTTTAGCAAAAGATGAATTTTCAGCGTGACACTCAGCCGTGAGAAATGGTGTTATAGGGACTTGAACAGGCGATGCAAATATTCAGTTAAATGAAGCCTATTTTATCGCCCGAAATGAAATACGTGTACTTTTGTTTTAATTAATTAATTTTAATTAAAATGTTCCTTATTATTTTACATCGCTCGATGCTAACGTGAAGGGTACAAATATAACAACGAACGACGATATGATACGTTGAATTGATGTCGTGACTTGAGCATGTTGCATTTTCCCCTTTTTATGCAAGGATCGCGTGGATATTGAATGACAAATACGACGTCGATTGATCACGATCAGCCAACTGTTAAAAATAAAAAAAAAAAAAAACCTTTGGTTTAAAATGAATATATTAAAATTTGATTAGATAATAATGAAAAATTAAAAATTTAATAATATAATAAAAATCTCTTGGAATGCTGCTAAAAATAAAACTCGATGTTCCCGAACGCCCCCGGCCCTGCTTTCTTACGGTCGGTGGGAAAGCAAACAGTTAAAAAAACGAACGGAAAAAGGAGTGCAACACGAGGACTTCCCAGGAGGTCACCCATCCTAGTACTACTCTCGCCCAAGCACGCTTAACTGCGGAGTTCTGATGGGATCCGGTGCATTAGTGCTGGTATGATCGCACCCGACATCTCACGCGCCAACAATGCACAAGACCCCTCCCTGCCCCCGCCTCCTCCATCCCCCCGCCGAGCCTAGCTCGATGTTCCCGGCACCCCCGGCCCAACTTCCGAACGGCCGGCGGGAAAACGAAAAATTAAAAGCGAGCGGGAAAAAAAGGGTGCAACACGAGGACTTCCCAGGAGGTCACCCATCCTAGTACTACTCTCGCCCAAGCACGCTTAACTGCGGAGTTCTGATGGGATCCGGTGCATTAGTGCTGGTATGATCGCACCCGACATCTTTCGCGCCAACAATGCACAAGCCCCCTCCCCGCCCTTGCCTCCTCCGTGCCCCTCGCCTAGCCTAACTCGATGTTCCCAACAGCAACAGCACTGGCCCAACTTCTGCGCGGACGCACGTCCGTTGACTCGTGAGAAAACAAATGATTAAAAACGAACGAAAAGAGAGATGCAACACGAAGACTTCCTAGGAGGTCCCCCACAGTAGGATTGCTCTCGTGCGGAGTTCTGATTGAATCCGATGTATTAGTGCCGGTGTAATCGCGCCTAACATCTCCGAGCCTTAACGATTTTTAGGCCCCATGCTCCAATCTAATATGTCTTAAACATTAGGTAACGATGCCCTATCCTTCTCGGTATGTTCTTTAGCAAAAGATGAATTTTCAGCGTGACACTCAGCCGTGAGAAATGGTGTTATAGGGACTTGAACAGGCGATGCAAATATTCAGTTAAATGAAGCCTATTTTATCGCCCGAAATGAAATACGTGTACTTTTGTTTTAATTAATTAATTTTAATTAAAATGTTCCTTATTATTTTACATCGCTCGATGCTAACGTGAAGGGTACAAATATAACAACGAACGACGATATGATACGTTGAATTGATGTCGTGACTTGAGCATGTTGCATTTTCCCCTTTTTATGCAAGGATCGCGTGGATATTGAATGACAAATACGACGTCGATTGATCACGATCAGCCAACTGTTAAAAATAAAAAAAAAAAAAAAAACCTTTGGTTTAAAATGAATATATTAAAATTTGATTAGATAATAATGAAAAATTAAAAATTTAATAATATAATAAAAATCTCTTGGAATGCTGCTAAAAATAAAACTCGATGTTCCCGAACGCCCCCGGCCCTGCTTTCTTACGGTCGGTGGGAAAGCAAACAGTTAAAAAAACGAACGGAAAAAGGAGTGCAACACGAGGACTTCCCAGGAGGTCACCCATCCTAGTACTACTCTCGCCCAAGCACGCTTAACTGCGGAGTTCTGATGGGATCCGGTGCATTAGTGCTGGTATGATCGCACCCGACATCTCACGCGCCAACAATGCACAAGACCCCTCCCTGCCCCCGCCTCCTCCATCCCCCCGCCGAGCCTAGCTCGATGTTCCCGGCACCCCCGGCCCAACTTCCGAACGGCCGGCGGGAAAACGAAAAATTAAAAGCGAGCGGGAAAAAAAGGGTGCAACACGAGGACTTCCCAGGAGGTCACCCATCCTAGTACTACTCTCGCCCAAGCACGCTTAACTGCGGAGTTCTGATGGGATCCGGTGCATTAGTGCTGGTATGATCGCACCCGACATCTTTCGCGCCAACAATGCACAAGCCCCCTCCCCGCCCTTGCCTCCTCCGTGCCCCTCGCCTAGCCTAACTCGATGTTCCCAACAGCAACAGCACTGGCCCAACTTCTGCGCGGACGCACGTCCGTTGACTCGTGAGAAAACAAATGATTAAAAACGAACGAAAAGAGAGATGCAACACGAAGACTTCCTAGGAGGTCCCCCACAGTAGGATTGCTCTCGTGCGGAGTTCTGATTGAATCCGATGTATTAGTGCCGGTGTAATCGCGCCTAACATCTCCGAGCCTTAACGATTTTTAGGCCCCATGCTCCAATCTAATATGTCTTAAACATTAGGTAACGATGCCCTATCCTTCTCGGTATGTTCTTTAGCAAAAGATGAATTTTCAGCGTGACACTCAGCCGTGAGAAATGGTGTTATAGGGACTTGAACAGGCGATGCAAATATTCAGTTAAATGAAGCCTATTTTATCGCCCGAAATGAAATACGTGTACTTTTGTTTTAATTAATTAATTTTAATTAAAATGTTCCTTATTATTTTACATCGCTCGATGCTAACGTGAAGGGTACAAATATAACAACGAACGACGATATGATACGTTGAATTGATGTCGTGACTTGAGCATGTTGCATTTTCCCCTTTTTATGCAAGGATCGCGTGGATATTGAATGACGAATACGACGTCGATTGATCACGATCAGCCAACTGTTAAAAATAAAAAAAAAAAAAAAACCTTTGGTTTAAAATGAATATATTAAAATTTGATTAGATAATAATGAAAAATTAAAAATTTAATAATATAATAAAAATCTCTTGGAATGCTGCTAAAAATAAAACTCGATGTTCCCGAACGCCCCCGGCCCTGCTTTCTTACGGTCGGTGGGAAAGCAAACAGTTAAAAAAACGAACGGAAAAAGGAGTGCAACACGAGGACTTCCCAGGAGGTCACCCATCCTAGTACTACTCTCGCCCAAGCACGCTTAACTGCGGAGTTCTGATGGGATCCGGTGCATTAGTGCTGGTATGATCGCACCCGACATCTCACGCGCCAACAATGCACAAGACCCCTCCCTGCCCCCGCCTCCTCCATCCCCCCGCCGAGCCTAGCTCGATGTTCCCGGCACCCCCGGCCCAACTTCCGAACGGCCGGCGGGAAAACGAAAAATTAAAAGCGAGCGGGAAAAAAAGGGTGCAACACGAGGACTTCCCAGGAGGTCACCCATCCTAGTACTACTCTCGCCCAAGCACGCTTAACTGCGGAGTTCTGATGGGATCCGGTGCATTAGTGCTGGTATGATCGCACCCGACATCTTTCGCGCCAACAATGCACAAGCCCCCTCCCCGCCCTTGCCTCCTCCGTGCCCCTCGCCTAGCCTAACTCGATGTTCCCAACAGCAACAGCACTGGCCCAACTTCTGCGCGGACGCACGTCCGTTGACTCGTGAGAAAACAAATGATTAAAAACGAACGAAAAGAGAGATGCAACACGAAGACTTCCTAGGAGGTCCCCCACAGTAGGATTGCTCTCGTGCGGAGTTCTGATTGAATCCGATGTATTAGTGCCGGTGTAATCGCGCCTAACATCTCCGAGCCTTAACGATTTTTAGGCCCCATGCTCCAATCTAATATGTCTTAAACATTAGGTAACGATGCCCTATCCTTCTCGGTATGTTCTTTAGCAAAAGATGAATTTTCAGCGTGACACTCAGCCGTGAGAAATGGTGTTATAGGGACTTGAACAGGCGATGCAAATATTCAGTTAAATGAAGCCTATTTTATCGCCCGAAATGAAATACGTGTACTTTTGTTTTAATTAATTAATTTTAATTAAAATGTTCCTTATTATTTTACATCGCTCGATGCTAACGTGAAGGGTACAAATATAACAACGAACGACGATATGATACGTTGAATTGATGTCGTGACTTGAGCATGTTGCATTTTCCCCTTTTTATGCAAGGATCGCGTGGATATTGAATGACAAATACGACGTCGATTGATCACGATCAGCCAACTGTTAAAAATAAAAAAAAAAAAAAAACCTTTGGTTTAAAATGAATATATTAAAATTTGATTAGATAATAATGAAAAATTAAAAATTTAATAATATAATAAAAATCTCTTGGAATGCTGCTAAAAATAAAACTCGATGTTCCCGAACGCCCCCGGCCCTGCTTTCTTACGGTCGGTGGGAAAGCAAACAGTTAAAAAAACGAACGGAAAAAGGAGTGCAACACGAGGACTTCCCAGGAGGTCACCCATCCTAGTACTACTCTCGCCCAAGCACGCTTAACTGCGGAGTTCTGATGGGATCCGGTGCATTAGTGCTGGTATGATCGCACCCGACATCTCACGCGCCAACAATGCACAAGACCCCTCCCTGCCCCCGCCTCCTCCATCCCCCCGCCGAGCCTAGCTCGATGTTCCCGGCACCCCCGGCCCAACTTCCGAACGGCCGGCGGGAAAACGAAAAATTAAAAGCGAGCGGGAAAAAAAGGGTGCAACACGAGGACTTCCCAGGAGGTCACCCATCCTAGTACTACTCTCGCCCAAGCACGCTTAACTGCGGAGTTCTGATGGGATCCGGTGCATTAGTGCTGGTATGATCGCACCCGACATCTTTCGCGCCAACAATGCACAAGCCCCCTCCCCGCCCTTGCCTCCTCCGTGCCCCTCGCCTAGCCTAACTCGATGTTCCCAACAGCAACAGCACTGGCCCAACTTCTGCGCGGACGCACGTCCGTTGACTCGTGAGAAAACAAATGATTAAAAACGAACGAAAAGAGAGATGCAACACGAAGACTTCCTAGGAGGTCCCCCACAGTAGGATTGCTCTCGTGCGGAGTTCTGATTGAATCCGATGTATTAGTGCCGGTGTAATCGCGCCTAACATCTCCGAGCCTTAACGATTTTTAGGCCCCATGCTCCAATCTAATATGTCTTAAACATTAGGTAACGATGCCCTATCCTTCTCGGTATGTTCTTTAGCAAAAGATGAATTTTCAGCGTGACACTCAGCCGTGAGAAATGGTGTTATAGGGACTTGAACAGGCGATGCAAATATTCAGTTAAATGAAGCCTATTTTATCGCCCGAAATGAAATACGTGTACTTTTGTTTTAATTAATTAATTTTAATTAAAATGTTCCTTATTATTTTACATCGCTCGATGCTAACGTGAAGGGTACAAATATAACAACGAACGACGATATGATACGTTGAATTGATGTCGTGACTTGAGCATGTTGCATTTTCCCCTTTTTATGCAAGGATCGCGTGGATATTGAATGACAAATACGACGTCGATTGATCACGATCAGCCAACTGTTAAAAATAAAAAAAAAAAAAAAAACCTTTGGTTTAAAATGAATATATTAAAATTTGATTAGATAATAATGAAAAATTAAAAATTTAATAATATAATAAAAATCTCTTGGAATGCTGCTAAAAATAAAACTCGATGTTCCCGAACGCCCCCGGCCCTGCTTTCTTACGGTCGGTGGGAAAGCAAACAGTTAAAAAAACGAACGGAAAAAGGAGTGCAACACGAGGACTTCCCAGGAGGTCACCCATCCTAGTACTACTCTCGCCCAAGCACGCTTAACTGCGGAGTTCTGATGGGATCCGGTGCATTAGTGCTGGTATGATCGCACCCGACATCTCACGCGCCAACAATGCACAAGACCCCTCCCTGCCCCCGCCTCCTCCATCCCCCCGCCGAGCCTAGCTCGATGTTCCCGGCACCCCCGGCCCAACTTCCGAACGGCCGGCGGGAAAACGAAAAATTAAAAGCGAGCGGGAAAAAAAGGGTGCAACACGAGGACTTCCCAGGAGGTCACCCATCCTAGTACTACTCTCGCCCAAGCACGCTTAACTGCGGAGTTCTGATGGGATCCGGTGCATTAGTGCTGGTATGATCGCACCCGACATCTCACGCGCCAACAATGCACAAGCCCCCTCCCCGCCCTTGCCTCCTCCGTGCCCCTCGCCTAGCCTAACTCGATGTTCCCAACAGCAACAGCACTGGCCCAACTTCTGCGCGGACGCACGTCCGTTGACTCGTGAGAAAACAAATGATTAAAAACGAACGAAAAGAGAGATGCAACACGAAGACTTCCTAGGAGGTCCCCCACAGTAGGATTGCTCTCGTGCGGAGTTCTGATTGAATCCGATGTATTAGTGCCGGTGTAATCGCGCCTAACATCTCCGAGCCTTAACGATTTTTAGGCCCCATGCTCCAATCTAATATGTCTTAAACATTAGGTAACGATGCCCTATCCTTCTCGGTATGTTCTTTAGCAAAAGATGAATTTTCAGCGTGACACTCAGCCGTGAGAAATGGTGTTATAGGGACTTGAACAGGCGATGCAAATATTCAGTTAAATGAAGCCTATTTTATCGCCCGAAATGAAATACGTGTACTTTTGTTTTAATTAATTAATTTTAATTAAAATGTTCCTTATTATTTTACATCGCTCGATGCTAACGTGAAGGGTACAAATATAACAACGAACGACGATATGATACGTTGAATTGATGTCGTGACTTGAGCATGTTGCATTTTCCCCTTTTTATGCAAGGATCGCGTGGATATTGAATGACAAATACGACGTCGATTGATCACGATCAGCCAACTGTTAAAAATAAAAAAAAAAAAAAAAACCTTTGGTTTAAAATGAATATATTAAAATTTGATTAGATAATAATGAAAAATTAAAAATTTAATAATATAATAAAAATCTCTTGGAATGCTGCTAAAAATAAAACTCGATGTTCCCGAACGCCCCCGGCCCTGCTTTCTTACGGTCGGTGGGAAAGCAAACAGTTAAAAAAACGAACGGAAAAAGGAGTGCAACACGAGGACTTCCCAGGAGGTCACCCATCCTAGTACTACTCTCGCCCAAGCACGCTTAACTGCGGAGTTCTGATGGGATCCGGTGCATTAGTGCTGGTATGATCGCACCCGACATCTCACGCGCCAACAATGCACAAGACCCCTCCCTGCCCCCGCCTCCTCCATCCCCCCGCCGAGCCTAGCTCGATGTTCCCGGCACCCCCGGCCCAACTTCCGAACGGCCGGCGGGAAAACGAAAAATTAAAAGCGAGCGGGAAAAAAAGGGTGCAACACGAGGACTTCCCAGGAGGTCACCCATCCTAGTACTACTCTCGCCCAAGCACGCTTAACTGCGGAGTTCTGATGGGATCCGGTGCATTAGTGCTGGTATGATCGCACCCGACATCTTTCGCGCCAACAATGCACAAGCCCCCTCCCCGCCCTTGCCTCCTCCGTGCCCCTCGCCTAGCCTAACTCGATGTTCCCAACAGCAACAGCACTGGCCCAACTTCTGCGCGGACGCACGTCCGTTGACTCGTGAGAAAACAAATGATTAAAAACGAACGAAAAGAGAGATGCAACACGAAGACTTCCTAGGAGGTCCCCCACAGTAGGATTGCTCTCGTGCGGAGTTCTGATTGAATCCGATGTATTAGTGCCGGTGTAATCGCGCCTAACATCTCCGAGCCTTAACGATTTTTAGGCCCCATGCTCCAATCTAATATGTCTTAAACATTAGGTAACGATGCCCTATCCTTCTCGGTATGTTCTTTAGCAAAAGATGAATTTTCAGCGTGACACTCAGCCGTGAGAAATGGTGTTATAGGGACTTGAACAGGCGATGCAAATATTCAGTTAAATGAAGCCTATTTTATCGCCCGAAATGAAATACGTGTACTTTTGTTTTAATTAATTAATTTTAATTAAAATGTTCCTTATTATTTTACATCGCTCGATGCTAACGTGAAGGGTACAAATATAACAACGAACGACGATATGATACGTTGAATTGATGTCGTGACTTGAGCATGTTGCATTTTCCCCTTTTTATGCAAGGATCGCGTGGATATTGAATGACAAATACGACGTCGATTGATCACGATCAGCCAACTGTTAAAAATAAAAAAAAAAAAAAAAAAACCTTTGGTTTAAAATGAATATATTAAAATTTGATTAGATAATAATGAAAAATTAAAAATTTAATAATATAATAAAAATCTCTTGGAATGCTGCTAAAAATAAAACTCGATGTTCCCGAACGCCCCCGGCCCTGCTTTCTTACGGTCGGTGGGAAAGCAAACAGTTAAAAAAACGAACGGAAAAAGGAGTGCAACACGAGGACTTCCCAGGAGGTCACCCATCCTAGTACTACTCTCGCCCAAGCACGCTTAACTGCGGAGTTCTGATGGGATCCGGTGCATTAGTGCTGGTATGATCGCACCCGACATCTCACGCGCCAACAATGCACAAGACCCCTCCCTGCCCCCGCCTCCTCCATCCCCCCGCCGAGCCTAGCTCGATGTTCCCGGCACCCCCGGCCCAACTTCCGAACGGCCGGCGGGAAAACGAAAAATTAAAAGCGAGCGGGAAAAAAAGGGTGCAACACGAGGACTTCCCAGGAGGTCACCCATCCTAGTACTACTCTCGCCCAAGCACGCTTAACTGCGGAGTTCTGATGGGATCCGGTGCATTAGTGCTGGTATGATCGCACCCGACATCTTTCGCGCCAACAATGCACAAGCCCCCTCCCCGCCCTTGCCTCCTCCGTGCCCCTCGCCTAGCCTAACTCGATGTTCCCAACAGCAACAGCACTGGCCCAACTTCTGCGCGGACGCACGTCCGTTGACTCGTGAGAAAACAAATGATTAAAAACGAACGAAAAGAGAGATGCAACACGAAGACTTCCTAGGAGGTCCCCCACAGTAGGATTGCTCTCGTGCGGAGTTCTGATTGAATCCGATGTATTAGTGCCGGTGTAATCGCGCCTAACATCTCCGAGCCTTAACGATTTTTAGGCCCCATGCTCCAATCTAATATGTCTTAAACATTAGGTAACGATGCCCTATCCTTCTCGGTATGTTCTTTAGCAAAAGATGAATTTTCAGCGTGACACTCAGCCGTGAGAAATGGTGTTATAGGGACTTGAACAGGCGATGCAAATATTCAGTTAAATGAAGCCTATTTTATCGCCCGAAATGAAATACGTGTACTTTTGTTTTAATTAATTAATTTTAATTAAAATGTTCCTTATTATTTTACATCGCTCGATGCTAACGTGAAGGGTACAAATATAACAACGAACGACGATATGATACGTTGAATTGATGTCGTGACTTGAGCATGTTGCATTTTCCCCTTTTTATGCAAGGATCGCGTGGATATTGAATGACAAATACGACGTCGATTGATCACGATCAGCCAACTGTTAAAAATAAAAAAAAAAAAAAAACCTTTGGTTTAAAATGAATATATTAAAATTTGATTAGATAATAATGAAAAATTAAAAATTTAATAATATAATAAAAATCTCTTGGAATGCTGCTAAAAATAAAACTCGATGTTCCCGAACGCCCCCGGCCCTGCTTTCTTACGGTCGGTGGGAAAGCAAACAGTTAAAAAAACGAACGGAAAAAGGAGTGCAACACGAGGACTTCCCAGGAGGTCACCCATCCTAGTACTACTCTCGCCCAAGCACGCTTAACTGCGGAGTTCTGATGGGATCCGGTGCATTAGTGCTGGTATGATCGCACCCGACATCTCACGCGCCAACAATGCACAAGACCCCTCCCTGCCCCCGCCTCCTCCATCCCCCCGCCGAGCCTAGCTCGATGTTCCCGGCACCCCCGGCCCAACTTCCGAACGGCCGGCGGGAAAACGAAAAATTAAAAGCGAGCGGGAAAAAAAGGGTGCAACACGAGGACTTCCCAGGAGGTCACCCATCCTAGTACTACTCTCGCCCAAGCACGCTTAACTGCGGAGTTCTGATGGGATCCGGTGCATTAGTGCTGGTATGATCGCACCCGACATCTTTCGCGCCAACAATGCACAAGCCCCCTCCCCGCCCTTGCCTCCTCCGTGCCCCTCGCCTAGCCTAACTCGATGTTCCCAACAGCAACAGCACTGGCCCAACTTCTGCGCGGACGCACGTCCGTTGACTCGTGAGAAAACAAATGATTAAAAACGAACGAAAAGAGAGATGCAACACGAAGACTTCCTAGGAGGTCCCCCACAGTAGGATTGCTCTCGTGCGGAGTTCTGATTGAATCCGATGTATTAGTGCCGGTGTAATCGCGCCTAACATCTCCGAGCCTTAACGATTTTTAGGCCCCATGCTCCAATCTAATATGTCTTAAACATTAGGTAACGATGCCCTATCCTTCTCGGTATGTTCTTTAGCAAAAGATGAATTTTCAGCGTGACACTCAGCCGTGAGAAATGGTGTTATAGGGACTTGAACAGGCGATGCAAATATTCAGTTAAATGAAGCCTATTTTATCGCCCGAAATGAAATACGTGTACTTTTGTTTTAATTAATTAATTTTAATTAAAATGTTCCTTATTATTTTACATCGCTCGATGCTAACGTGAAGGGTACAAATATAACAACGAACGACGATATGATACGTTGAATTGATGTCGTGACTTGAGCATGTTGCATTTTCCCCTTTTTATGCAAGGATCGCGTGGATATTGAATGACAAATACGACGTCGATTGATCACGATCAGCCAACTGTTAAAAATAAAAAAAAAAAAAAAACCTTTGGTTTAAAATGAATATATTAAAATTTGATTAGATAATAATGAAAAATTAAAAATTTAATAATATAATAAAAATCTCTTGGAATGCTGCTAAAAATAAAACTCGATGTTCCCGAACGCCCCCGGCCCTGCTTTCTTACGGTCGGTGGGAAAGCAAACAGTTAAAAAAACGAACGGAAAAAGGGGTGCAACACGAGGACTTCCCAGGAGGTCACCCATCCTAGTACTACTCTCGCCCAAGCACGCTTAACTGCGGAGTTCTGATGGGATCCGGTGCATTAGTGCTGGTATGATCGCACCCGACATCTCACGCGCCAACAATGCACAAGACCCCTCCCTGCCCCCGCCTCCTCCATCCCCCCGCCGAGCCTAGCTCGATGTTCCCGGCACCCCCGGCCCAACTTCCGAACGGCCGGCGGGAAAACGAAAAATTAAAAGCGAGCGGGAAAAAAAGGGTGCAACACGAGGACTTCCCAGGAGGTCACCCATCCTAGTACTACTCTCGCCCAAGCACGCTTAACTGCGGAGTTCTGATGGGATCCGGTGCATTAGTGCTGGTATGATCGCACCCGACATCTTTCGCGCCAACAATGCACAAGCCCCCTCCCCGCCCTTGCCTCCTCCGTGCCCCTCGCCTAGCCTAACTCGATGTTCCCAACAGCAACAGCACTGGCCCAACTTCTGCGCGGACGCACGTCCGTTGACTCGTGAGAAAACAAATGATTAAAAACGAACGAAAAGAGAGATGCAACACGAAGACTTCCTAGGAGGTCCCCCACAGTAGGATTGCTCTCGTGCGGAGTTCTGATTGAATCCGATGTATTAGTGCCGGTGTAATCGCGCCTAACATCTCCGAGCCTTAACGATTTTTAGGCCCCATGCTCCAATCTAATATGTCTTAAACATTAGGTAACGATGCCCTATCCTTCTCGGTATGTTCTTTAGCAAAAGATGAATTTTCAGCGTGACACTCAGCCGTGAGAAATGGTGTTATAGGGACTTGAACAGGCGATGCAAATATTCAGTTAAATGAAGCCTATTTTATCGCCCGAAATGAAATACGTGTACTTTTGTTTTAATTAATTAATTTTAATTAAAATGTTCCTTATTATTTTACATCGCTCGATGCTAACGTGAAGGGTACAAATATAACAACGAACGACGATATGATACGTTGAATTGATGTCGTGACTTGAGCATGTTGCATTTTCCCCTTTTTATGCAAGGATCGCGTGGATATTGAATGACAAATACGACGTCGATTGATCACGATCAGCCAACTGTTAAAAATAAAAAAAAAAAAAAAACCTTTGGTTTAAAATGAATATATTAAAATTTGATTAGATAATAATGAAAAATTAAAAATTTAATAATATAATAAAAATCTCTTGGAATGCTGCTAAAAATAAAACTCGATGTTCCCGAACGCCCCCGGCCCTGCTTTCTTACGGTCGGTGGGAAAGCAAACAGTTAAAAAAACGAACGGAAAAAGGAGTGCAACACGAGGACTTCCCAGGAGGTCACCCATCCTAGTACTACTCTCGCCCAAGCACGCTTAACTGCGGAGTTCTGATGGGATCCGGTGCATTAGTGCTGGTATGATCGCACCCGACATCTCACGCGCCAACAATGCACAAGACCCCTCCCTGCCCCCGCCTCCTCCATCCCCCCGCCGAGCCTAGCTCGATGTTCCCGGCACCCCCGGCCCAACTTCCGAACGGCCGGCGGGAAAACGAAAAATTAAAAGCGAGCGGGAAAAAAAGGGTGCAACACGAGGACTTCCCAGGAGGTCACCCATCCTAGTACTACTCTCGCCCAAGCACGCTTAACTGCGGAGTTCTGATGGGATCCGGTGCATTAGTGCTGGTATGATCGCACCCGACATCTTTCGCGCCAACAATGCACAAGCCCCCTCCCCGCCCTTGCCTCCTCCGTGCCCCTCGCCTAGCCTAACTCGATGTTCCCAACAGCAACAGCACTGGCCCAACTTCTGCGCGGACGCACGTCCGTTGACTCGTGAGAAAACAAATGATTAAAAACGAACGAAAAGAGAGATGCAACACGAAGACTTCCTAGGAGGTCCCCCACAGTAGGATTGCTCTCGTGCGGAGTTCTGATTGAATCCGATGTATTAGTGCCGGTGTAATCGCGCCTAACATCTCCGAGCCTTAACGATTTTTAGGCCCCATGCTCCAATCTAATATGTCTTAAACATTAGGTAACGATGCCCTATCCTTCTCGGTATGTTCTTTAGCAAAAGATGAATTTTCAGCGTGACACTCAGCCGTGAGAAATGGTGTTATAGGGACTTGAACAGGCGATGCAAATATTCAGTTAAATGAAGCCTATTTTATCGCCCGAAATGAAATACGTGTACTTTTGTTTTAATTAATTAATTTTAATTAAAATGTTCCTTATTATTTTACATCGCTCGATGCTAACGTGAAGGGTACAAATATAACAACGAACGACGATATGATACGTTGAATTGATGTCGTGACTTGAGCATGTTGCATTTTCCCCTTTTTATGCAAGGATCGCGTGGATATTGAATGACAAATACGACGTCGATTGATCACGATCAGCCAACTGTTAAAAATAAAAAAAAAAAAAAAACCTTTGGTTTAAAATGAATATATTAAAATTTGATTAGATAATAATGAAAAATTAAAAATTTAATAATATAATAAAAATCTCTTGGAATGCTGCTAAAAATAAAACTCGATGTTCCCGAACGCCCCCGGCCCTGCTTTCTTACGGTCGGTGGGAAAGCAAACAGTTAAAAAAACGAACGGAAAAAGGGGTGCAACACGAGGACTTCCCAGGAGGTCACCCATCCTAGTACTACTCTCGCCCAAGCACGCTTAACTGCGGAGTTCTGATGGGATCCGGTGCATTAGTGCTGGTATGATCGCACCCGACATCTCACGCGCCAACAATGCACAAGACCCCTCCCTGCCCCCGCCTCCTCCATCCCCCCGCCGAGCCTAGCTCGATGTTCCCGGCACCCCCGGCCCAACTTCCGAACGGCCGGCGGGAAAACGAAAAATTAAAAGCGAGCGGGAAAAAAAGGGTGCAACACGAGGACTTCCCAGGAGGTCACCCATCCTAGTACTACTCTCGCCCAAGCACGCTTAACTGCGGAGTTCTGATGGGATCCGGTGCATTAGTGCTGGTATGATCGCACCCGACATCTTTCGCGCCAACAATGCACAAGCCCCCTCCCCGCCCTTGCCTCCTCCGTGCCCCTCGCCTAGCCTAACTCGATGTTCCCAACAGCAACAGCACTGGCCCAACTTCTGCGCGGACGCACGTCCGTTGACTCGTGAGAAAACAAATGATTAAAAACGAACGAAAAGAGAGATGCAACACGAAGACTTCCTAGGAGGTCCCCCACAGTAGGATTGCTCTCGTGCGGAGTTCTGATTGAATCCGATGTATTAGTGCCGGTGTAATCGCGCCTAACATCTCCGAGCCTTAACGATTTTTAGGCCCCATGCTCCAATCTAATATGTCTTAAACATTAGGTAACGATGCCCTATCCTTCTCGGTATGTTCTTTAGCAAAAGATGAATTTTCAGCGTGACACTCAGCCGTGAGAAATGGTGTTATAGGGACTTGAACAGGCGATGCAAATATTCAGTTAAATGAAGCCTATTTTATCGCCCGAAATGAAATACGTGTACTTTTGTTTTAATTAATTAATTTTAATTAAAATGTTCCTTATTATTTTACATCGCTCGATGCTAACGTGAAGGGTACAAATATAACAACGAACGACGATATGATACGTTGAATTGATGTCGTGACTTGAGCATGTTGCATTTTCCCCTTTTTATGCAAGGATCGCGTGGATATTGAATGACAAATACGACGTCGATTGATCACGATCAGCCAACTGTTAAAAATAAAAAAAAAAAAAAAAAACCTTTGGTTTAAAATGAATATATTAAAATTTGATTAGATAATAATGAAAAATTTAAAATTTAATAATATAATAAAAATCTCTTGGAATGCTGCTAAAAATAAAACTCGATGTTCCCGAACGCCCCCGGCCCTGCTTTCTTACGGTCGGTGGGAAAGCAAACAGTTAAAAAAACGAACGGAAAAAAGAGTGCAACACGAGGACTTCCCAGGAGGTCACCCATCCTAGTACTACTCTCGCCCAAGCACGCTTAACTGCGGAGTTCTGATGGGATCCGGTGCATTAGTGCTGGTATGATCGCACCCGACATCTCACGCGCCAACAATGCACAAGACCCCTCCCTGCCCCCGCCTCCTCCATCCCCCCGCCGAGCCTAGCTCGATGTTCCCGGCACCCCCGGCCCAACTTCCGAACGGCCGGCGGGAAAACGAAAAATTAAAAGCGAGCGGGAAAAAAAGGGTGCAACACGAGGACTTCCCAGGAGGTCACCCATCCTAGTACTACTCTCGCCCAAGCACGCTTAACTGCGGAGTTCTGATGGGATCCGGTGCATTAGTGCTGGTATGATCGCACCCGACATCTTTCGCGCCAACAATGCACAAGCCCCCTCCCCGCCCTTGCCTCCTCCGTGCCCCTCGCCTAGCCTAACTCGATGTTCCCAACAGCAACAGCACTGGCCCAACTTCTGCGCGGACGCACGTCCGTTGACTCGTGAGAAAACAAATGATTAAAAACGAACGAAAAGAGAGATGCAACACGAAGACTTCCTAGGAGGTCCCCCACAGTAGGATTGCTCTCGTGCGGAGTTCTGATTGAATCCGATGTATTAGTGCCGGTGTAATCGCGCCTAACATCTCCGAGCCTTAACGATTTTTAGGCCCCATGCTCCAATCTAATATGTCTTAAACATTAGGTAACGATGCCCTATCCTTCTCGGTATGTTCTTTAGCAAAAGATGAATTTTCAGCGTGACACTCAGCCGTGAGAAATGGTGTTATAGGGACTTGAACAGGCGATGCAAATATTCAGTTAAATGAAGCCTATTTTATCGCCCGAAATGAAATACGTGTACTTTTGTTTTAATTAATTAATTTTAATTAAAATGTTCCTTATTATTTTACATCGCTCGATGCTAACGTGAAGGGTACAAATATAACAACGAACGACGATATGATACGTTGAATTGATGTCGTGACTTGAGCATGTTGCATTTTCCCCTTTTTATGCAAGGATCGCGTGGATATTGAATGACAAATACGACGTCGATTGATCACGATCAGCCAACTGTTAAAAATAAAAAAAAAAAAAAAAAACCTTTGGTTTAAAATGAATATATTAAAATTTGATTAGATAATAATGAAAAATTAAAAATTTAATAATATAATAAAAATCTCTTGGAATGCTGCTAAAAATAAAACTCGATGTTCCCGAACGCCCCCGGCCCTGCTTTCTTACGGTCGGTGGGAAAGCAAACAGTTAAAAAAACGAACGGAAAAAGGAGTGCAACACGAGGACTTCCCAGGAGGTCACCCATCCTAGTACTACTCTCGCCCAAGCACGCTTAACTGCGGAGTTCTGATGGGATCCGGTGCATTAGTGCTGGTATGATCGCACCCGACATCTCACGCGCCAACAATGCACAAGACCCCTCCCTGCCCCCGCCTCCTCCATCCCCCCGCCGAGCCTAGCTCGATGTTCCCGGCACCCCCGGCCCAACTTCCGAACGGCCGGCGGGAAAACGAAAAATTAAAAGCGAGCGGGAAAAAAAGGGTGCAACACGAGGACTTCCCAGGAGGTCACCCATCCTAGTACTACTCTCGCCCAAGCACGCTTAACTGCGGAGTTCTGATGGGATCCGGTGCATTAGTGCTGGTATGATCGCACCCGACATCTTTCGCGCCAACAATGCACAAGCCCCCTCCCCGCCCTTGCCTCCTCCGTGCCCCTCGCCTAGCCTAACTCGATGTTCCCAACAGCAACAGCACTGGCCCAACTTCTGCGCGGACGCACGTCCGTTGACTCGTGAGAAAACAAATGATTAAAAACGAACGAAAAGAGAGATGCAACACGAAGACTTCCTAGGAGGTCCCCCACAGTAGGATTGCTCTCGTGCGGAGTTCTGATTGAATCCGATGTATTAGTGCCGGTGTAATCGCGCCTAACATCTCCGAGCCTTAACGATTTTTAGGCCCCATGCTCCAATCTAATATGTCTTAAACATTAGGTAACGATGCCCTATCCTTCTCGGTATGTTCTTTAGCAAAAGATGAATTTTCAGCGTGACACTCAGCCGTGAGAAATGGTGTTATAGGGACTTGAACAGGCGATGCAAATATTCAGTTAAATGAAGCCTATTTTATCGCCCGAAATGAAATACGTGTACTTTTGTTTTAATTAATTAATTTTAATTAAAATGTTCCTTATTATTTTACATCGCTCGATGCTAACGTGAAGGGTACAAATATAACAACGAACGACGATATGATACGTTGAATTGATGTCGTGACTTGAGCATGTTGCATTTTCCCCTTTTTATGCAAGGATCGCGTGGATATTGAATGACAAATACGACGTCGATTGATCACGATCAGCCAACTGTTAAAAATAAAAAAAAAAAAAAAAACCTTTGGTTTAAAATGAATATATTAAAATTTGATTAGATAATAATGAAAAATTAAAAATTTAATAATATAATAAAAATCTCTTGGAATGCTGCTAAAAATAAAACTCGATGTTCCCGAACGCCCCCGGCCCTGCTTTCTTACGGTCGGTGGGAAAGCAAACAGTTAAAAAAACGAACGGAAAAAGGAGTGCAACACGAGGACTTCCCAGGAGGTCACCCATCCTAGTACTACTCTCGCCCAAGCACGCTTAACTGCGGAGTTCTGATGGGATCCGGTGCATTAGTGCTGGTATGATCGCACCCGACATCTCACGCGCCAACAATGCACAAGACCCCTCCCTGCCCCCGCCTCCTCCATCCCCCCGCCGAGCCTAGCTCGATGTTCCCGGCACCCCCGGCCCAACTTCCGAACGGCCGGCGGGAAAACGAAAAATTAAAAGCGAGCGGGAAAAAAAGGGTGCAACACGAGGACTTCCCAGGAGGTCACCCATCCTAGTACTACTCTCGCCCAAGCACGCTTAACTGCGGAGTTCTGATGGGATCCGGTGCATTAGTGCTGGTATGATCGCACCCGACATCTTTCGCGCCAACAATGCACAAGCCCCCTCCCCGCCCTTGCCTCCTCCGTGCCCCTCGCCTAGCCTAACTCGATGTTCCCAACAGCAACAGCACTGGCCCAACTTCTGCGCGGACGCACGTCCGTTGACTCGTGAGAAAACAAATGATTAAAAACGAACGAAAAGAGAGATGCAACACGAAGACTTCCTAGGAGGTCCCCCACAGTAGGATTGCTCTCGTGCGGAGTTCTGATTGAATCCGATGTATTAGTGCCGGTGTAATCGCGCCTAACATCTCCGAGCCTTAACGATTTTTAGGCCCCATGCTCCAATCTAATATGTCTTAAACATTAGGTAACGATGCCCTATCCTTCTCGGTATGTTCTTTAGCAAAAGATGAATTTTCAGCGTGACACTCAGCCGTGAGAAATGGTGTTATAGGGACTTGAACAGGCGATGCAAATATTCAGTTAAATGAAGCCTATTTTATCGCCCGAAATGAAATACGTGTACTTTTGTTTTAATTAATTAATTTTAATTAAAATGTTCCTTATTATTTTACATCGCTCGATGCTAACGTGAAGGGTACAAATATAACAACGAACGACGATATGATACGTTGAATTGATGTCGTGACTTGAGCATGTTGCATTTTCCCCTTTTTATGCAAGGATCGCGTGGATATTGAATGACAAATACGACGTCGATTGATCACGATCAGCCAACTGTTAAAAATAAAAAAAAAAAAAAAAAACCTTTGGTTTAAAATGAATATATTAAAATTTGATTAGATAATAATGAAAAATTTAAAATTTAATAATATAATAAAAATCTCTTGGAATGCTGCTAAAAATAAAACTCGATGTTCCCGAACGCCCCCGGCCCTGCTTTCTTACGGTCGGTGGGAAAGCAAACAGTTAAAAAAACGAACGGAAAAAGGAGTGCAACACGAGGACTTCCCAGGAGGTCACCCATCCTAGTACTACTCTCGCCCAAGCACGCTTAACTGCGGAGTTCTGATGGGATCCGGTGCATTAGTGCTGGTATGATCGCACCCGACATCTCACGCGCCAACAATGCACAAGACCCCTCCCTGCCCCCGCCTCCTCCATCCCCCCGCCGAGCCTAGCTCGATGTTCCCGGCACCCCCGGCCCAACTTCCGAACGGCCGGCGGGAAAACGAAAAATTAAAAGCGAGCGGGAAAAAAAGGGTGCAACACGAGGACTTCCGAGGAGGTCACCCATCCTAGTACTACTCTCGCCCAAGCACGCTTAACTGCGGAGTTCTGATGGGATCCGGTGCATTAGTGCTGGTATGATCGCACCCGACATCTTTCGCGCCAACAATGCACAAGCCCCCTCCCCGCCCTTGCCTCCTCCGTGCCCCTCGCCTAGCCTAACTCGATGTTCCCAACAGCAACAGCACTGGCCCAACTTCTGCGCGGACGCACGTCCGTTGACTCGTGAGAAAACAAATGATTAAAAACGAACGAAAAGAGAGATGCAACACGAAGACTTCCTAGGAGGTCCCCCACAGTAGGATTGCTCTCGTGCGGAGTTCTGATTGAATCCGATGTATTAGTGCCGGTGTAATCGCGCCTAACATCTCCGAGCCTTAACGATTTTTAGGCCCCATGCTCCAATCTAATATGTCTTAAACATTAGGTAACGATGCCCTATCCTTCTCGGTATGTTCTTTAGCAAAAGATGAATTTTCAGCGTGACACTCAGCCGTGAGAAATGGTGTTATAGGGACTTGAACAGGCGATGCAAATATTCAGTTAAATGAAGCCTATTTTATCGCCCGAAATGAAATACGTGTACTTTTGTTTTAATTAATTAATTTTAATTAAAATGTTCCTTATTATTTTACATCGCTCGATGCTAACGTGAAGGGTACAAATATAACAACGAACGACGATATGATACGTTGAATTGATGTCGTGACTTGAGCATGTTGCATTTTCCCCTTTTTATGCAAGGATCGCGTGGATATTGAATGACAAATACGACGTCGATTGATCACGATCAGCCAACTGTTAAAAATAAAAAAAAAAAAAACCTTTGGTTTAAAATGAATATATTAAAATTTGATTAGATAATAATGAAAAATTAAAAATTTAATAATATAATAAAAATCTCTTGGAATGCTGCTAAAAATAAAACTCGATGTTCCCGAACGCCCCCGGCCCTGCTTTCTTACGGTCGGTGGGAAAGCAAACAGTTAAAAAAACGAACGGAAAAAGGAGTGCAACACGAGGACTTCCCAGGAGGTCACCCATCCTAGTACTACTCTCGCCCAAGCACGCTTAACTGCGGAGTTCTGATGGGATCCGGTGCATTAGTGCTGGTATGATCGCACCCGACATCTCACGCGCCAACAATGCACAAGACCCCTCCCTGCCCCCGCCTCCTCCATCCCCCCGCCGAGCCTAGCTCGATGTTCCCGGCACCCCCGGCCCAACTTCCGAACGGCCGGCGGGAAAACGAAAAATTAAAAGCGAGCGGGAAAAAAAGGGTGCAACACGAGGACTTCCGAGGAGGTCACCCATCCTAGTACTACTCTCGCCCAAGCACGCTTAACTGCGGAGTTCTGATGGGATCCGGTGCATTAGTGCTGGTATGATCGCACCCGACATCTTTCGCGCCAACAATGCACAAGCCCCCTCCCCGCCCTTGCCTCCTCCGTGCCCCTCGCCTAGCCTAACTCGATGTTCCCAACAGCAACAGCACTGGCCCAACTTCTGCGCGGACGCACGTCCGTTGACTCGTGAGAAAACAAATGATTAAAAACGAACGAAAAGAGAGATGCAACACGAAGACTTCCTAGGAGGTCCCCCACAGTAGGATTGCTCTCGTGCGGAGTTCTGATTGAATCCGATGTATTAGTGCCGGTGTAATCGCGCCTAACATCTCCGAGCCTTAACGATTTTTAGGCCCCATGCTCCAATCTAATATGTCTTAAACATTAGGTAACGATGCCCTATCCTTCTCGGTATGTTCTTTAGCAAAAGATGAATTTTCAGCGTGACACTCAGCCGTGAGAAATGGTGTTATAGGGACTTGAACAGGCGATGCAAATATTCAGTTAAATGAAGCCTATTTTATCGCCCGAAATGAAATACGTGTACTTTTGTTTTAATTAATTAATTTTAATTAAAATGTTCCTTATTATTTTACATCGCTCGATGCTAACGTGAAGGGTACAAATATAACAACGAACGACGATATGATACGTTGAATTGATGTCGTGACTTGAGCATGTTGCATTTTCCCCTTTTTATGCAAGGATCGCGTGGATATTGAATGACAAATACGACGTCGATTGATCACGATCAGCCAACTGTTAAAAATAAAAAAAAAAAAAAACCTTTGGTTTAAAATGAATATATTAAAATTTGATTAGATAATAATGAAAAATTAAAAATTTAATAATATAATAAAAATCTCTTGGAATGCTGCTAAAAATAAAACTCGATGTTCCCGAACGCCCCCGGCCCTGCTTTCTTACGGTCGGTGGGAAAGCAAACAGTTAAAAAAACGAACGGAAAAAGGAGTGCAACACGAGGACTTCCCAGGAGGTCACCCATCCTAGTACTACTCTCGCCCAAGCACGCTTAACTGCGGAGTTCTGATGGGATCCGGTGCATTAGTGCTGGTATGATCGCACCCGACATCTCACGCGCCAACAATGCACAAGACCCCTCCCTGCCCCCGCCTCCTCCATCCCCCCGCCGAGCCTAGCTCGATGTTCCCGGCACCCCCGGCCCAACTTCCGAACGGCCGGCGGGAAAACGAAAAATTAAAAGCGAGCGGGAAAAAAAGGGTGCAACACGAGGACTTCCCAGGAGGTCACCCATCCTAGTACTACTCTCGCCCAAGCACGCTTAACTGCGGAGTTCTGATGGGATCCGGTGCATTAGTGCTGGTATGATCGCACCCGACATCTTTCGCGCCAACAATGCACAAGCCCCCTCCCCGCCCTTGCCTCCTCCGTGCCCCTCGCCTAGCCTAACTCGATGTTCCCAACAGCAACAGCACTGGCCCAACTTCTGCGCGGACGCACGTCCGTTGACTCGTGAGAAAACAAATGATTAAAAACGAACGAAAAGAGAGATGCAACACGAAGACTTCCTAGGAGGTCCCCCACAGTAGGATTGCTCTCGTGCGGAGTTCTGATTGAATCCGATGTATTAGTGCCGGTGTAATCGCGCCTAACATCTCCGAGCCTTAACGATTTTTAGGCCCCATGCTCCAATCTAATATGTCTTAAACATTAGGTAACGATGCCCTATCCTTCTCGGTATGTTCTTTAGCAAAAGATGAATTTTCAGCGTGACACTCAGCCGTGAGAAATGGTGTTATAGGGACTTGAACAGGCGATGCAAATATTCAGTTAAATGAAGCCTATTTTATCGCCCGAAATGAAATACGTGTACTTTTGTTTTAATTAATTAATTTTAATTAAAATGTTCCTTATTATTTTACATCGCTCGATGCTAACGTGAAGGGTACAAATATAACAACGAACGACGATATGATACGTTGAATTGATGTCGTGACTTGAGCATGTTGCATTTTCCCCTTTTTATGCAAGGATCGCGTGGATATTGAATGACAAATACGACGTCGATTGATCACGATCAGCCAACTGTTAAAAATAAAAAAAAAAAAAAAAACCTTTGGTTTAAAATGAATATATTAAAATTTGATTAGATAATAATGAAAAATTAAAAATTTAATAATATAATAAAAATCTCTTGGAATGCTGCTAAAAATAAAACTCGATGTTCCCGAACGCCCCCGGCCCTGCTTTCTTACGGTCGGTGGGAAAGCAAACAGTTAAAAAAACGAACGGAAAAAGGAGTGCAACACGAGGACTTCCCAGGAGGTCACCCATCCTAGTACTACTCTCGCCCAAGCACGCTTAACTGCGGAGTTCTGATGGGATCCGGTGCATTAGTGCTGGTATGATCGCACCCGACATCTCACGCGCCAACAATGCACAAGACCCCTCCCTGCCCCCGCCTCCTCCATCCCCCCGCCGAGCCTAGCTCGATGTTCCCGGCACCCCCGGCCCAACTTCCGAACGGCCGGCGGGAAAACGAAAAATTAAAAGCGAGCGGGAAAAAAAGGGTGCAACACGAGGACTTCCCAGGAGGTCACCCATCCTAGTACTACTCTCGCCCAAGCACGCTTAACTGCGGAGTTCTGATGGGATCCGGTGCATTAGTGCTGGTATGATCGCACCCGACATCTTTCGCGCCAACAATGCACAAGCCCCCTCCCCGCCCTTGCCTCCTCCGTGCCCCTCGCCTAGCCTAACTCGATGTTCCCAACAGCAACAGCACTGGCCCAACTTCTGCGCGGACGCACGTCCGTTGACTCGTGAGAAAACAAATGATTAAAAACGAACGAAAAGAGAGATGCAACACGAAGACTTCCTAGGAGGTCCCCCACAGTAGGATTGCTCTCGTGCGGAGTTCTGATTGAATCCGATGTATTAGTGCCGGTGTAATCGCGCCTAACATCTCCGAGCCTTAACGATTTTTAGGCCCCATGCTCCAATCTAATATGTCTTAAACATTAGGTAACGATGCCCTATCCTTCTCGGTATGTTCTTTAGCAAAAGATGAATTTTCAGCGTGACACTCAGCCGTGAGAAATGGTGTTATAGGGACTTGAACAGGCGATGCAAATATTCAGTTAAATGAAGCCTATTTTATCGCCCGAAATGAAATACGTGTACTTTTGTTTTAATTAATTAATTTTAATTAAAATGTTCCTTATTATTTTACATCGCTCGATGCTAACGTGAAGGGTACAAATATAACAACGAACGACGATATGATACGTTGAATTGATGTCGTGACTTGAGCATGTTGCATTTTCCCCTTTTTATGCAAGGATCGCGTGGATATTGAATGACGAATACGACGTCGATTGATCACGATCAGCCAACTGTTAAAAATAAAAAAAAAAAAAAAACCTTTGGTTTAAAATGAATATATTAAAATTTGATTAGATAATAATGAAAAATTAAAAATTTAATAATATAATAAAAATCTCTTGGAATGCTGCTAAAAATAAAACTCGATGTTCCCGAACGCCCCCGGCCCTGCTTTCTTACGGTCGGTGGGAAAGCAAACAGTTAAAAAAACGAACGGAAAAAGGAGTGCAACACGAGGACTTCCCAGGAGGTCACCCATCCTAGTACTACTCTCGCCCAAGCACGCTTAACTGCGGAGTTCTGATGGGATCCGGTGCATTAGTGCTGGTATGATCGCACCCGACATCTCACGCGCCAACAATGCACAAGACCCCTCCCTGCCCCCGCCTCCTCCATCCCCCCGCCGAGCCTAGCTCGATGTTCCCGGCACCCCCGGCCCAACTTCCGAACGGCCGGCGGGAAAACGAAAAATTAAAAGCGAGCGGGAAAAAAAGGGTGCAACACGAGGACTTCCCAGGAGGTCACCCATCCTAGTACTACTCTCGCCCAAGCACGCTTAACTGCGGAGTTCTGATGGGATCCGGTGCATTAGTGCTGGTATGATCGCACCCGACATCTTTCGCGCCAACAATGCACAAGCCCCCTCCCCGCCCTTGCCTCCTCCGTGCCCCTCGCCTAGCCTAACTCGATGTTCCCAACAGCAACAGCACTGGCCCAACTTCTGCGCGGACGCACGTCCGTTGACTCGTGAGAAAACAAATGATTAAAAACGAACGAAAAGAGAGATGCAACACGAAGACTTCCTAGGAGGTCCCCCACAGTAGGATTGCTCTCGTGCGGAGTTCTGATTGAATCCGATGTATTAGTGCCGGTGTAATCGCGCCTAACATCTCCGAGCCTTAACGATTTTTAGGCCCCATGCTCCAATCTAATATGTCTTAAACATTAGGTAACGATGCCCTATCCTTCTCGGTATGTTCTTTAGCAAAAGATGAATTTTCAGCGTGACACTCAGCCGTGAGAAATGGTGTTATAGGGACTTGAACAGGCGATGCAAATATTCAGTTAAATGAAGCCTATTTTATCGCCCGAAATGAAATACGTGTACTTTTGTTTTAATTAATTAATTTTAATTAAAATGTTCCTTATTATTTTACATCGCTCGATGCTAACGTGAAGGGTACAAATATAACAACGAACGACGATATGATACGTTGAATTGATGTCGTGACTTGAGCATGTTGCATTTTCCCCTTTTTATGCAAGGATCGCGTGGATATTGAATGACAAATACGACGTCGATTGATCACGATCAGCCAACTGTTAAAAATAAAAAAAAAAAAAAAACCTTTGGTTTAAAATGAATATATTAAAATTTGATTAGATAATAATGAAAAATTAAAAATTTAATAATATAATAAAAATCTCTTGGAATGCTGCTAAAAATAAAACTCGATGTTCCCGAACGCCCCCGGCCCTGCTTTCTTACGGTCGGTGGGAAAGCAAACAGTTAAAAAAACGAACGGAAAAAGGAGTGCAACACGAGGACTTCCCAGGAGGTCACCCATCCTAGTACTACTCTCGCCCAAGCACGCTTAACTGCGGAGTTCTGATGGGATCCGGTGCATTAGTGCTGGTATGATCGCACCCGACATCTCACGCGCCAACAATGCACAAGACCCCTCCCTGCCCCCGCCTCCTCCATCCCCCCGCCGAGCCTAGCTCGATGTTCCCGGCACCCCCGGCCCAACTTCCGAACGGCCGGCGGGAAAACGAAAAATTAAAAGCGAGCGGGAAAAAAAGGGTGCAACACGAGGACTTCCCAGGAGGTCACCCATCCTAGTACTACTCTCGCCCAAGCACGCTTAACTGCGGAGTTCTGATGGGATCCGGTGCATTAGTGCTGGTATGATCGCACCCGACATCTTTCGCGCCAACAATGCACAAGCCCCCTCCCCGCCCTTGCCTCCTCCGTGCCCCTCGCCTAGCCTAACTCGATGTTCCCAACAGCAACAGCACTGGCCCAACTTCTGCGCGGACGCACGTCCGTTGACTCGTGAGAAAACAAATGATTAAAAACGAACGAAAAGAGAGATGCAACACGAAGACTTCCTAGGAGGTCCCCCACAGTAGGATTGCTCTCGTGCGGAGTTCTGATTGAATCCGATGTATTAGTGCCGGTGTAATCGCGCCTAACATCTCCGAGCCTTAACGATTTTTAGGCCCCATGCTCCAATCTAATATGTCTTAAACATTAGGTAACGATGCCCTATCCTTCTCGGTATGTTCTTTAGCAAAAGATGAATTTTCAGCGTGACACTCAGCCGTGAGAAATGGTGTTATAGGGACTTGAACAGGCGATGCAAATATTCAGTTAAATGAAGCCTATTTTATCGCCCGAAATGAAATACGTGTACTTTTGTTTTAATTAATTAATTTTAATTAAAATGTTCCTTATTATTTTACATCGCTCGATGCTAACGTGAAGGGTACAAATATAACAACGAACGACGATATGATACGTTGAATTGATGTCGTGACTTGAGCATGTTGCATTTTCCCCTTTTTATGCAAGGATCGCGTGGATATTGAATGACAAATACGACGTCGATTGATCACGATCAGCCAACTGTTAAAAATAAAAAAAAAAAAAAAAACCTTTGGTTTAAAATGAATATATTAAAATTTGATTAGATAATAATGAAAAATTAAAAATTTAATAATATAATAAAAATCTCTTGGAATGCTGCTAAAAATAAAACTCGATGTTCCCGAACGCCCCCGGCCCTGCTTTCTTACGGTCGGTGGGAAAGCAAACAGTTAAAAAAACGAACGGAAAAAGGAGTGCAACACGAGGACTTCCCAGGAGGTCACCCATCCTAGTACTACTCTCGCCCAAGCACGCTTAACTGCGGAGTTCTGATGGGATCCGGTGCATTAGTGCTGGTATGATCGCACCCGACATCTCACGCGCCAACAATGCACAAGACCCCTCCCTGCCCCCGCCTCCTCCATCCCCCCGCCGAGCCTAGCTCGATGTTCCCGGCACCCCCGGCCCAACTTCCGAACGGCCGGCGGGAAAACGAAAAATTAAAAGCGAGCGGGAAAAAAAGGGTGCAACACGAGGACTTCCCAGGAGGTCACCCATCCTAGTACTACTCTCGCCCAAGCACGCTTAACTGCGGAGTTCTGATGGGATCCGGTGCATTAGTGCTGGTATGATCGCACCCGACATCTCACGCGCCAACAATGCACAAGCCCCCTCCCCGCCCTTGCCTCCTCCGTGCCCCTCGCCTAGCCTAACTCGATGTTCCCAACAGCAACAGCACTGGCCCAACTTCTGCGCGGACGCACGTCCGTTGACTCGTGAGAAAACAAATGATTAAAAACGAACGAAAAGAGAGATGCAACACGAAGACTTCCTAGGAGGTCCCCCACAGTAGGATTGCTCTCGTGCGGAGTTCTGATTGAATCCGATGTATTAGTGCCGGTGTAATCGCGCCTAACATCTCCGAGCCTTAACGATTTTTAGGCCCCATGCTCCAATCTAATATGTCTTAAACATTAGGTAACGATGCCCTATCCTTCTCGGTATGTTCTTTAGCAAAAGATGAATTTTCAGCGTGACACTCAGCCGTGAGAAATGGTGTTATAGGGACTTGAACAGGCGATGCAAATATTCAGTTAAATGAAGCCTATTTTATCGCCCGAAATGAAATACGTGTACTTTTGTTTTAATTAATTAATTTTAATTAAAATGTTCCTTATTATTTTACATCGCTCGATGCTAACGTGAAGGGTACAAATATAACAACGAACGACGATATGATACGTTGAATTGATGTCGTGACTTGAGCATGTTGCATTTTCCCCTTTTTATGCAAGGATCGCGTGGATATTGAATGACAAATACGACGTCGATTGATCACGATCAGCCAACTGTTAAAAATAAAAAAAAAAAAAAAAACCTTTGGTTTAAAATGAATATATTAAAATTTGATTAGATAATAATGAAAAATTAAAAATTTAATAATATAATAAAAATCTCTTGGAATGCTGCTAAAAATAAAACTCGATGTTCCCGAACGCCCCCGGCCCTGCTTTCTTACGGTCGGTGGGAAAGCAAACAGTTAAAAAAACGAACGGAAAAAGGAGTGCAACACGAGGACTTCCCAGGAGGTCACCCATCCTAGTACTACTCTCGCCCAAGCACGCTTAACTGCGGAGTTCTGATGGGATCCGGTGCATTAGTGCTGGTATGATCGCACCCGACATCTCACGCGCCAACAATGCACAAGACCCCTCCCTGCCCCCGCCTCCTCCATCCCCCCGCCGAGCCTAGCTCGATGTTCCCGGCACCCCCGGCCCAACTTCCGAACGGCCGGCGGGAAAACGAAAAATTAAAAGCGAGCGGGAAAAAAAGGGTGCAACACGAGGACTTCCCAGGAGGTCACCCATCCTAGTACTACTCTCGCCCAAGCACGCTTAACTGCGGAGTTCTGATGGGATCCGGTGCATTAGTGCTGGTATGATCGCACCCGACATCTTTCGCGCCAACAATGCACAAGCCCCCTCCCCGCCCTTGCCTCCTCCGTGCCCCTCGCCTAGCCTAACTCGATGTTCCCAACAGCAACAGCACTGGCCCAACTTCTGCGCGGACGCACGTCCGTTGACTCGTGAGAAAACAAATGATTAAAAACGAACGAAAAGAGAGATGCAACACGAAGACTTCCTAGGAGGTCCCCCACAGTAGGATTGCTCTCGTGCGGAGTTCTGATTGAATCCGATGTATTAGTGCCGGTGTAATCGCGCCTAACATCTCCGAGCCTTAACGATTTTTAGGCCCCATGCTCCAATCTAATATGTCTTAAACATTAGGTAACGATGCCCTATCCTTCTCGGTATGTTCTTTAGCAAAAGATGAATTTTCAGCGTGACACTCAGCCGTGAGAAATGGTGTTATAGGGACTTGAACAGGCGATGCAAATATTCAGTTAAATGAAGCCTATTTTATCGCCCGAAATGAAATACGTGTACTTTTGTTTTAATTAATTAATTTTAATTAAAATGTTCCTTATTATTTTACATCGCTCGATGCTAACGTGAAGGGTACAAATATAACAACGAACGACGATATGATACGTTGAATTGATGTCGTGACTTGAGCATGTTGCATTTTCCCCTTTTTATGCAAGGATCGCGTGGATATTGAATGACAAATACGACGTCGATTGATCACGATCAGCCAACTGTTAAAAATAAAAAAAAAAAAAAAAAAACCTTTGGTTTAAAATGAATATATTAAAATTTGATTAGATAATAATGAAAAATTAAAAATTTAATAATATAATAAAAATCTCTTGGAATGCTGCTAAAAATAAAACTCGATGTTCCCGAACGCCCCCGGCCCTGCTTTCTTACGGTCGGTGGGAAAGCAAACAGTTAAAAAAACGAACGGAAAAAGGAGTGCAACACGAGGACTTCCCAGGAGGTCACCCATCCTAGTACTACTCTCGCCCAAGCACGCTTAACTGCGGAGTTCTGATGGGATCCGGTGCATTAGTGCTGGTATGATCGCACCCGACATCTCACGCGCCAACAATGCACAAGACCCCTCCCTGCCCCCGCCTCCTCCATCCCCCCGCCGAGCCTAGCTCGATGTTCCCGGCACCCCCGGCCCAACTTCCGAACGGCCGGCGGGAAAACGAAAAATTAAAAGCGAGCGGGAAAAAAAGGGTGCAACACGAGGACTTCCCAGGAGGTCACCCATCCTAGTACTACTCTCGCCCAAGCACGCTTAACTGCGGAGTTCTGATGGGATCCGGTGCATTAGTGCTGGTATGATCGCACCCGACATCTTTCGCGCCAACAATGCACAAGCCCCCTCCCCGCCCTTGCCTCCTCCGTGCCCCTCGCCTAGCCTAACTCGATGTTCCCAACAGCAACAGCACTGGCCCAACTTCTGCGCGGACGCACGTCCGTTGACTCGTGAGAAAACAAATGATTAAAAACGAACGAAAAGAGAGATGCAACACGAAGACTTCCTAGGAGGTCCCCCACAGTAGGATTGCTCTCGTGCGGAGTTCTGATTGAATCCGATGTATTAGTGCCGGTGTAATCGCGCCTAACATCTCCGAGCCTTAACGATTTTTAGGCCCCATGCTCCAATCTAATATGTCTTAAACATTAGGTAACGATGCCCTATCCTTCTCGGTATGTTCTTTAGCAAAAGATGAATTTTCAGCGTGACACTCAGCCGTGAGAAATGGTGTTATAGGGACTTGAACAGGCGATGCAAATATTCAGTTAAATGAAGCCTATTTTATCGCCCGAAATGAAATACGTGTACTTTTGTTTTAATTAATTAATTTTAATTAAAATGTTCCTTATTATTTTACATCGCTCGATGCTAACGTGAAGGGTACAAATATAACAACGAACGACGATATGATACGTTGAATTGATGTCGTGACTTGAGCATGTTGCATTTTCCCCTTTTTATGCAAGGATCGCGTGGATATTGAATGACAAATACGACGTCGATTGATCACGATCAGCCAACTGTTAAAAATAAAAAAAAAAAAAAAACCTTTGGTTTAAAATGAATATATTAAAATTTGATTAGATAATAATGAAAAATTAAAAATTTAATAATATAATAAAAATCTCTTGGAATGCTGCTAAAAATAAAACTCGATGTTCCCGAACGCCCCCGGCCCTGCTTTCTTACGGTCGGTGGGAAAGCAAACAGTTAAAAAAACGAACGGAAAAAGGAGTGCAACACGAGGACTTCCCAGGAGGTCACCCATCCTAGTACTACTCTCGCCCAAGCACGCTTAACTGCGGAGTTCTGATGGGATCCGGTGCATTAGTGCTGGTATGATCGCACCCGACATCTCACGCGCCAACAATGCACAAGACCCCTCCCTGCCCCCGCCTCCTCCATCCCCCCGCCGAGCCTAGCTCGATGTTCCCGGCACCCCCGGCCCAACTTCCGAACGGCCGGCGGGAAAACGAAAAATTAAAAGCGAGCGGGAAAAAAAGGGTGCAACACGAGGACTTCCCAGGAGGTCACCCATCCTAGTACTACTCTCGCCCAAGCACGCTTAACTGCGGAGTTCTGATGGGATCCGGTGCATTAGTGCTGGTATGATCGCACCCGACATCTTTCGCGCCAACAATGCACAAGCCCCCTCCCCGCCCTTGCCTCCTCCGTGCCCCTCGCCTAGCCTAACTCGATGTTCCCAACAGCAACAGCACTGGCCCAACTTCTGCGCGGACGCACGTCCGTTGACTCGTGAGAAAACAAATGATTAAAAACGAACGAAAAGAGAGATGCAACACGAAGACTTCCTAGGAGGTCCCCCACAGTAGGATTGCTCTCGTGCGGAGTTCTGATTGAATCCGATGTATTAGTGCCGGTGTAATCGCGCCTAACATCTCCGAGCCTTAACGATTTTTAGGCCCCATGCTCCAATCTAATATGTCTTAAACATTAGGTAACGATGCCCTATCCTTCTCGGTATGTTCTTTAGCAAAAGATGAATTTTCAGCGTGACACTCAGCCGTGAGAAATGGTGTTATAGGGACTTGAACAGGCGATGCAAATATTCAGTTAAATGAAGCCTATTTTATCGCCCGAAATGAAATACGTGTACTTTTGTTTTAATTAATTAATTTTAATTAAAATGTTCCTTATTATTTTACATCGCTCGATGCTAACGTGAAGGGTACAAATATAACAACGAACGACGATATGATACGTTGAATTGATGTCGTGACTTGAGCATGTTGCATTTTCCCCTTTTTATGCAAGGATCGCGTGGATATTGAATGACAAATACGACGTCGATTGATCACGATCAGCCAACTGTTAAAAATAAAAAAAAAAAAAAAACCTTTGGTTTAAAATGAATATATTAAAATTTGATTAGATAATAATGAAAAATTAAAAATTTAATAATATAATAAAAATCTCTTGGAATGCTGCTAAAAATAAAACTCGATGTTCCCGAACGCCCCCGGCCCTGCTTTCTTACGGTCGGTGGGAAAGCAAACAGTTAAAAAAACGAACGGAAAAAGGGGTGCAACACGAGGACTTCCCAGGAGGTCACCCATCCTAGTACTACTCTCGCCCAAGCACGCTTAACTGCGGAGTTCTGATGGGATCCGGTGCATTAGTGCTGGTATGATCGCACCCGACATCTCACGCGCCAACAATGCACAAGACCCCTCCCTGCCCCCGCCTCCTCCATCCCCCCGCCGAGCCTAGCTCGATGTTCCCGGCACCCCCGGCCCAACTTCCGAACGGCCGGCGGGAAAACGAAAAATTAAAAGCGAGCGGGAAAAAAAGGGTGCAACACGAGGACTTCCCAGGAGGTCACCCATCCTAGTACTACTCTCGCCCAAGCACGCTTAACTGCGGAGTTCTGATGGGATCCGGTGCATTAGTGCTGGTATGATCGCACCCGACATCTTTCGCGCCAACAATGCACAAGCCCCCTCCCCGCCCTTGCCTCCTCCGTGCCCCTCGCCTAGCCTAACTCGATGTTCCCAACAGCAACAGCACTGGCCCAACTTCTGCGCGGACGCACGTCCGTTGACTCGTGAGAAAACAAATGATTAAAAACGAACGAAAAGAGAGATGCAACACGAAGACTTCCTAGGAGGTCCCCCACAGTAGGATTGCTCTCGTGCGGAGTTCTGATTGAATCCGATGTATTAGTGCCGGTGTAATCGCGCCTAACATCTCCGAGCCTTAACGATTTTTAGGCCCCATGCTCCAATCTAATATGTCTTAAACATTAGGTAACGATGCCCTATCCTTCTCGGTATGTTCTTTAGCAAAAGATGAATTTTCAGCGTGACACTCAGCCGTGAGAAATGGTGTTATAGGGACTTGAACAGGCGATGCAAATATTCAGTTAAATGAAGCCTATTTTATCGCCCGAAATGAAATACGTGTACTTTTGTTTTAATTAATTAATTTTAATTAAAATGTTCCTTATTATTTTACATCGCTCGATGCTAACGTGAAGGGTACAAATATAACAACGAACGACGATATGATACGTTGAATTGATGTCGTGACTTGAGCATGTTGCATTTTCCCCTTTTTATGCAAGGATCGCGTGGATATTGAATGACAAATACGACGTCGATTGATCACGATCAGCCAACTGTTAAAAATAAAAAAAAAAAAAAAACCTTTGGTTTAAAATGAATATATTAAAATTTGATTAGATAATAATGAAAAATTAAAAATTTAATAATATAATAAAAATCTCTTGGAATGCTGCTAAAAATAAAACTCGATGTTCCCGAACGCCCCCGGCCCTGCTTTCTTACGGTCGGTGGGAAAGCAAACAGTTAAAAAAACGAACGGAAAAAGGAGTGCAACACGAGGACTTCCCAGGAGGTCACCCATCCTAGTACTACTCTCGCCCAAGCACGCTTAACTGCGGAGTTCTGATGGGATCCGGTGCATTAGTGCTGGTATGATCGCACCCGACATCTCACGCGCCAACAATGCACAAGACCCCTCCCTGCCCCCGCCTCCTCCATCCCCCCGCCGAGCCTAGCTCGATGTTCCCGGCACCCCCGGCCCAACTTCCGAACGGCCGGCGGGAAAACGAAAAATTAAAAGCGAGCGGGAAAAAAAGGGTGCAACACGAGGACTTCCCAGGAGGTCACCCATCCTAGTACTACTCTCGCCCAAGCACGCTTAACTGCGGAGTTCTGATGGGATCCGGTGCATTAGTGCTGGTATGATCGCACCCGACATCTTTCGCGCCAACAATGCACAAGCCCCCTCCCCGCCCTTGCCTCCTCCGTGCCCCTCGCCTAGCCTAACTCGATGTTCCCAACAGCAACAGCACTGGCCCAACTTCTGCGCGGACGCACGTCCGTTGACTCGTGAGAAAACAAATGATTAAAAACGAACGAAAAGAGAGATGCAACACGAAGACTTCCTAGGAGGTCCCCCACAGTAGGATTGCTCTCGTGCGGAGTTCTGATTGAATCCGATGTATTAGTGCCGGTGTAATCGCGCCTAACATCTCCGAGCCTTAACGATTTTTAGGCCCCATGCTCCAATCTAATATGTCTTAAACATTAGGTAACGATGCCCTATCCTTCTCGGTATGTTCTTTAGCAAAAGATGAATTTTCAGCGTGACACTCAGCCGTGAGAAATGGTGTTATAGGGACTTGAACAGGCGATGCAAATATTCAGTTAAATGAAGCCTATTTTATCGCCCGAAATGAAATACGTGTACTTTTGTTTTAATTAATTAATTTTAATTAAAATGTTCCTTATTATTTTACATCGCTCGATGCTAACGTGAAGGGTACAAATATAACAACGAACGACGATATGATACGTTGAATTGATGTCGTGACTTGAGCATGTTGCATTTTCCCCTTTTTATGCAAGGATCGCGTGGATATTGAATGACAAATACGACGTCGATTGATCACGATCAGCCAACTGTTAAAAATAAAAAAAAAAAAAAAACCTTTGGTTTAAAATGAATATATTAAAATTTGATTAGATAATAATGAAAAATTAAAAATTTAATAATATAATAAAAATCTCTTGGAATGCTGCTAAAAATAAAACTCGATGTTCCCGAACGCCCCCGGCCCTGCTTTCTTACGGTCGGTGGGAAAGCAAACAGTTAAAAAAACGAACGGAAAAAGGGGTGCAACACGAGGACTTCCCAGGAGGTCACCCATCCTAGTACTACTCTCGCCCAAGCACGCTTAACTGCGGAGTTCTGATGGGATCCGGTGCATTAGTGCTGGTATGATCGCACCCGACATCTCACGCGCCAACAATGCACAAGACCCCTCCCTGCCCCCGCCTCCTCCATCCCCCCGCCGAGCCTAGCTCGATGTTCCCGGCACCCCCGGCCCAACTTCCGAACGGCCGGCGGGAAAACGAAAAATTAAAAGCGAGCGGGAAAAAAAGGGTGCAACACGAGGACTTCCCAGGAGGTCACCCATCCTAGTACTACTCTCGCCCAAGCACGCTTAACTGCGGAGTTCTGATGGGATCCGGTGCATTAGTGCTGGTATGATCGCACCCGACATCTTTCGCGCCAACAATGCACAAGCCCCCTCCCCGCCCTTGCCTCCTCCGTGCCCCTCGCCTAGCCTAACTCGATGTTCCCAACAGCAACAGCACTGGCCCAACTTCTGCGCGGACGCACGTCCGTTGACTCGTGAGAAAACAAATGATTAAAAACGAACGAAAAGAGAGATGCAACACGAAGACTTCCTAGGAGGTCCCCCACAGTAGGATTGCTCTCGTGCGGAGTTCTGATTGAATCCGATGTATTAGTGCCGGTGTAATCGCGCCTAACATCTCCGAGCCTTAACGATTTTTAGGCCCCATGCTCCAATCTAATATGTCTTAAACATTAGGTAACGATGCCCTATCCTTCTCGGTATGTTCTTTAGCAAAAGATGAATTTTCAGCGTGACACTCAGCCGTGAGAAATGGTGTTATAGGGACTTGAACAGGCGATGCAAATATTCAGTTAAATGAAGCCTATTTTATCGCCCGAAATGAAATACGTGTACTTTTGTTTTAATTAATTAATTTTAATTAAAATGTTCCTTATTATTTTACATCGCTCGATGCTAACGTGAAGGGTACAAATATAACAACGAACGACGATATGATACGTTGAATTGATGTCGTGACTTGAGCATGTTGCATTTTCCCCTTTTTATGCAAGGATCGCGTGGATATTGAATGACAAATACGACGTCGATTGATCACGATCAGCCAACTGTTAAAAATAAAAAAAAAAAAAAACCTTTGGTTTAAAATGAATATATTAAAATTTGATTAGATAATAATGAAAAATTAAAAATTTAATAATATAATAAAAATCTCTTGGAATGCTGCTAAAAATAAAACTCGATGTTCCCGAACGCCCCCGGCCCTGCTTTCTTACGGTCGGTGGGAAAGCAAACAGTTAAAAAAACGAACGGAAAAAGGAGTGCAACACGAGGACTTCCCAGGAGGTCACCCATCCTAGTACTACTCTCGCCCAAGCACGCTTAACTGCGGAGTTCTGATGGGATCCGGTGCATTAGTGCTGGTATGATCGCACCCGACATCTCACGCGCCAACAATGCACAAGACCCCTCCCTGCCCCCGCCTCCTCCATCCCCCCGCCGAGCCTAGCTCGATGTTCCCGGCACCCCCGGCCCAACTTCCGAACGGCCGGCGGGAAAACGAAAAATTAAAAGCGAGCGGGAAAAAAAGGGTGCAACACGAGGACTTCCCAGGAGGTCACCCATCCTAGTACTACTCTCGCCCAAGCACGCTTAACTGCGGAGTTCTGATGGGATCCGGTGCATTAGTGCTGGTATGATCGCACCCGACATCTTTCGCGCCAACAATGCACAAGCCCCCTCCCCGCCCTTGCCTCCTCCGTGCCCCTCGCCTAGCCTAACTCGATGTTCCCAACAGCAACAGCACTGGCCCAACTTCTGCGCGGACGCACGTCCGTTGACTCGTGAGAAAACAAATGATTAAAAACGAACGAAAAGAGAGATGCAACACGAAGACTTCCTAGGAGGTCCCCCACAGTAGGATTGCTCTCGTGCGGAGTTCTGATTGAATCCGATGTATTAGTGCCGGTGTAATCGCGCCTAACATCTCCGAGCCTTAACGATTTTTAGGCCCCATGCTCCAATCTAATATGTCTTAAACATTAGGTAACGATGCCCTATCCTTCTCGGTATGTTCTTTAGCAAAAGATGAATTTTCAGCGTGACACTCAGCCGTGAGAAATGGTGTTATAGGGACTTGAACAGGCGATGCAAATATTCAGTTAAATGAAGCCTATTTTATCGCCCGAAATGAAATACGTGTACTTTTGTTTTAATTAATTAATTTTAATTAAAATGTTCCTTATTATTTTACATCGCTCGATGCTAACGTGAAGGGTACAAATATAACAACGAACGACGATATGATACGTTGAATTGATGTCGTGACTTGAGCATGTTGCATTTTCCCCTTTTTATGCAAGGATCGCGTGGATATTGAATGACAAATACGACGTCGATTGATCACGATCAGCCAACTGTTAAAAATAAAAAAAAAAAAAAACCTTTGGTTTAAAATGAATATATTAAAATTTGATTAGATAATAATGAAAAATTAAAAATTTAATAATATAATAAAAATCTCTTGGAATGCTGCTAAAAATAAAACTCGATGTTCCCGAACGCCCCCGGCCCTGCTTTCTTACGGTCGGTGGGAAAGCAAACAGTTAAAAAAACGAACGGAAAAAGGAGTGCAACACGAGGACTTCCCAGGAGGTCACCCATCCTAGTACTACTCTCGCCCAAGCACGCTTAACTGCGGAGTTCTGATGGGATCCGGTGCATTAGTGCTGGTATGATCGCACCCGACATCTCACGCGCCAACAATGCACAAGACCCCTCCCTGCCCCCGCCTCCTCCATCCCCCCGCCGAGCCTAGCTCGATGTTCCCGGCACCCCCGGCCCAACTTCCGAACGGCCGGCGGGAAAACGAAAAATTAAAAGCGAGCGGGAAAAAAAGGGTGCAACACGAGGACTTCCCAGGAGGTCACCCATCCTAGTACTACTCTCGCCCAAGCACGCTTAACTGCGGAGTTCTGATGGGATCCGGTGCATTAGTGCTGGTATGATCGCACCCGACATCTTTCGCGCCAACAATGCACAAGCCCCCTCCCCGCCCTTGCCTCCTCCGTGCCCCTCGCCTAGCCTAACTCGATGTTCCCAACAGCAACAGCACTGGCCCAACTTCTGCGCGGACGCACGTCCGTTGACTCGTGAGAAAACAAATGATTAAAAACGAACGAAAAGAGAGATGCAACACGAAGACTTCCTAGGAGGTCCCCCACAGTAGGATTGCTCTCGTGCGGAGTTCTGATTGAATCCGATGTATTAGTGCCGGTGTAATCGCGCCTAACATCTCCGAGCCTTAACGATTTTTAGGCCCCATGCTCCAATCTAATATGTCTTAAACATTAGGTAACGATGCCCTATCCTTCTCGGTATGTTCTTTAGCAAAAGATGAATTTTCAGCGTGACACTCAGCCGTGAGAAATGGTGTTATAGGGACTTGAACAGGCGATGCAAATATTCAGTTAAATGAAGCCTATTTTATCGCCCGAAATGAAATACGTGTACTTTTGTTTTAATTAATTAATTTTAATTAAAATGTTCCTTATTATTTTACATCGCTCGATGCTAACGTGAAGGGTACAAATATAACAACGAACGACGATATGATACGTTGAATTGATGTCGTGACTTGAGCATGTTGCATTTTCCCCTTTTTATGCAAGGATCGCGTGGATATTGAATGACAAATACGACGTCGATTGATCACGATCAGCCAACTGTTAAAAATAAAAAAAAAAAAAAAACCTTTGGTTTAAAATGAATATATTAAAATTTGATTAGATAATAATGAAAAATTAAAAATTTAATAATATAATAAAAATCTCTTGGAATGCTGCTAAAAATAAAACTCGATGTTCCCGAACGCCCCCGGCCCTGCTTTCTTACGGTCGGTGGGAAAGCAAACAGTTAAAAAAACGAACGGAAAAAGGGGTGCAACACGAGGACTTCCCAGGAGGTCACCCATCCTAGTACTACTCTCGCCCAAGCACGCTTAACTGCGGAGTTCTGATGGGATCCGGTGCATTAGTGCTGGTATGATCGCACCCGACATCTCACGCGCCAACAATGCACAAGACCCCTCCCTGCCCCCGCCTCCTCCATCCCCCCGCCGAGCCTAGCTCGATGTTCCCGGCACCCCCGGCCCAACTTCCGAACGGCCGGCGGGAAAACGAAAAATTAAAAGCGAGCGGGAAAAAAAGGGTGCAACACGAGGACTTCCCAGGAGGTCACCCATCCTAGTACTACTCTCGCCCAAGCACGCTTAACTGCGGAGTTCTGATGGGATCCGGTGCATTAGTGCTGGTATGATCGCACCCGACATCTTTCGCGCCAACAATGCACAAGCCCCCTCCCCGCCCTTGCCTCCTCCGTGCCCCTCGCCTAGCCTAACTCGATGTTCCCAACAGCAACAGCACTGGCCCAACTTCTGCGCGGACGCACGTCCGTTGACTCGTGAGAAAACAAATGATTAAAAACGAACGAAAAGAGAGATGCAACACGAAGACTTCCTAGGAGGTCCCCCACAGTAGGATTGCTCTCGTGCGGAGTTCTGATTGAATCCGATGTATTAGTGCCGGTGTAATCGCGCCTAACATCTCCGAGCCTTAACGATTTTTAGGCCCCATGCTCCAATCTAATATGTCTTAAACATTAGGTAACGATGCCCTATCCTTCTCGGTATGTTCTTTAGCAAAAGATGAATTTTCAGCGTGACACTCAGCCGTGAGAAATGGTGTTATAGGGACTTGAACAGGCGATGCAAATATTCAGTTAAATGAAGCCTATTTTATCGCCCGAAATGAAATACGTGTACTTTTGTTTTAATTAATTAATTTTAATTAAAATGTTCCTTATTATTTTACATCGCTCGATGCTAACGTGAAGGGTACAAATATAACAACGAACGACGATATGATACGTTGAATTGATGTCGTGACTTGAGCATGTTGCATTTTCCCCTTTTTATGCAAGGATCGCGTGGATATTGAATGACAAATACGACGTCGATTGATCACGATCAGCCAACTGTTAAAAATAAAAAAAAAAAAAAAACCTTTGGTTTAAAATGAATATATTAAAATTTGATTAGATAATAATGAAAAATTAAAAATTTAATAATATAATAAAAATCTCTTGGAATGCTGCTAAAAATAAAACTCGATGTTCCCGAACGCCCCCGGCCCTGCTTTCTTACGGTCGGTGGGAAAGCAAACAGTTAAAAAAACGAACGGAAAAAGGAGTGCAACACGAGGACTTCCCAGGAGGTCACCCATCCTAGTACTACTCTCGCCCAAGCACGCTTAACTGCGGAGTTCTGATGGGATCCGGTGCATTAGTGCTGGTATGATCGCACCCGACATCTCACGCGCCAACAATGCACAAGACCCCTCCCTGCCCCCGCCTCCTCCATCCCCCCGCCGAGCCTAGCTCGATGTTCCCGGCACCCCCGGCCCAACTTCCGAACGGCCGGCGGGAAAACGAAAAATTAAAAGCGAGCGGGAAAAAAAGGGTGCAACACGAGGACTTCCCAGGAGGTCACCCATCCTAGTACTACTCTCGCCCAAGCACGCTTAACTGCGGAGTTCTGATGGGATCCGGTGCATTAGTGCTGGTATGATCGCACCCGACATCTTTCGCGCCAACAATGCACAAGCCCCCTCCCCGCCCTTGCCTCCTCCGTGCCCCTCGCCTAGCCTAACTCGATGTTCCCAACAGCAACAGCACTGGCCCAACTTCTGCGCGGACGCACGTCCGTTGACTCGTGAGAAAACAAATGATTAAAAACGAACGAAAAGAGAGATGCAACACGAAGACTTCCTAGGAGGTCCCCCACAGTAGGATTGCTCTCGTGCGGAGTTCTGATTGAATCCGATGTATTAGTGCCGGTGTAATCGCGCCTAACATCTCCGAGCCTTAACGATTTTTAGGCCCCATGCTCCAATCTAATATGTCTTAAACATTAGGTAACGATGCCCTATCCTTCTCGGTATGTTCTTTAGCAAAAGATGAATTTTCAGCGTGACACTCAGCCGTGAGAAATGGTGTTATAGGGACTTGAACAGGCGATGCAAATATTCAGTTAAATGAAGCCTATTTTATCGCCCGAAATGAAATACGTGTACTTTTGTTTTAATTAATTAATTTTAATTAAAATGTTCCTTATTATTTTACATCGCTCGATGCTAACGTGAAGGGTACAAATATAACAACGAACGACGATATGATACGTTGAATTGATGTCGTGACTTGAGCATGTTGCATTTTCCCCTTTTTATGCAAGGATCGCGTGGATATTGAATGACAAATACGACGTCGATTGATCACGATCAGCCAACTGTTAAAAATAAAAAAAAATAAAAAAACCTTTGGTTTAAAATGAATATATTAAAATTTGATTAGATAATAATGAAAAATTAAAAATTTAATAATATAATAAAAATCTCTTGGAATGCTGCTAAAAATAAAACTCGATGTTCCCGAACGCCCCCGGCCCTGCTTTCTTACGGTCGGTGGGAAAGCAAACAGTTAAAAAAACGAACGGAAAAAGGAGTGCAACACGAGGACTTCCCAGGAGGTCACCCATCCTAGTACTACTCTCGCCCAAGCACGCTTAACTGCGGAGTTCTGATGGGATCCGGTGCATTAGTGCTGGTATGATCGCACCCGACATCTCACGCGCCAACAATGCACAAGACCCCTCCCTGCCCCCGCCTCCTCCATCCCCCCGCCGAGCCTAGCTCGATGTTCCCGGCACCCCCGGCCCAACTTCCGAACGGCCGGCGGGAAAACGAAAAATTAAAAGCGAGCGGGAAAAAAAGGGTGCAACACGAGGACTTCCCAGGAGGTCACCCATCCTAGTACTACTCTCGCCCAAGCACGCTTAACTGCGGAGTTCTGATGGGATCCGGTGCATTAGTGCTGGTATGATCGCACCCGACATCTCACGCGCCAACAATGCACAAGCCCCCTCCCCGCCCTTGCCTCCTCCGTGCCCCTCGCCTAGCCTAACTCGATGTTCCCAACAGCAACAGCACTGGCCCAACTTCTGCGCGGACGCACGTCCGTTGACTCGTGAGAAAACAAATGATTAAAAACGAACGAAAAGAGAGATGCAACACGAAGACTTCCTAGGAGGTCCCCCACAGTAGGATTGCTCTCGTGCGGAGTTCTGATTGAATCCGATGTATTAGTGCCGGTGTAATCGCGCCTAACATCTCCGAGCCTTAACGATTTTTAGGCCCCATGCTCCAATCTAATATGTCTTAAACATTAGGTAACGATGCCCTATCCTTCTCGGTATGTTCTTTAGCAAAAGATGAATTTTCAGCGTGACACTCAGCCGTGAGAAATGGTGTTATAGGGACTTGAACAGGCGATGCAAATATTCAGTTAAATGAAGCCTATTTTATCGCCCGAAATGAAATACGTGTACTTTTGTTTTAATTAATTAATTTTAATTAAAATGTTCCTTATTATTTTACATCGCTCGATGCTAACGTGAAGGGTACAAATATAACAACGAACGACGATATGATACGTTGAATTGATGTCGTGACTTGAGCATGTTGCATTTTCCCCTTTTTATGCAAGGATCGCGTGGATATTGAATGACAAATACGACGTCGATTGATCACGATCAGCCAACTGTTAAAAATAAAAAAAAAAAAAACCTTTGGTTTAAAATGAATATATTAAAATTTGATTAGATAATAATGAAAAATTAAAAATTTAATAATATAATAAAAATCTCTTGGAATGCTGCTAAAAATAAAACTCGATGTTCCCGAACGCCCCCGGCCCTGCTTTCTTACGGTCGGTGGGAAAGCAAACAGTTAAAAAAACGAACGGAAAAAGGGGTGCAACACGAGGACTTCCCAGGAGGTCACCCATCCTAGTACTACTCTCGCCCAAGCACGCTTAACTGCGGAGTTCTGATGGGATCCGGTGCATTAGTGCTGGTATGATCGCACCCGACATCTCACGCGCCAACAATGCACAAGACCCCTCCCTGCCCCCGCCTCCTCCATCCCCCCGCCGAGCCTAGCTCGATGTTCCCGGCACCCCCGGCCCAACTTCCGAACGGCCGGCGGGAAAACGAAAAATTAAAAGCGAGCGGGAAAAAAAGGGTGCAACACGAGGACTTCCCAGGAGGTCACCCATCCTAGTACTACTCTCGCCCAAGCACGCTTAACTGCGGAGTTCTGATGGGATCCGGTGCATTAGTGCTGGTATGATCGCACCCGACATCTCACGCGCCAACAATGCACAAGCCCCCTCCCCGCCCTTGCCTCCTCCGTGCCCCTCGCCTAGCCTAACTCGATGTTCCCAACAGCAACAGCACTGGCCCAACTTCTGCGCGGACGCACGTCCGTTGACTCGTGAGAAAACAAATGATTAAAAACGAACGAAAAGAGAGATGCAACACGAAGACTTCCTAGGAGGTCCCCCACAGTAGGATTGCTCTCGTGCGGAGTTCTGATTGAATCCGATGTATTAGTGCCGGTGTAATCGCGCCTAACATCTCCGAGCCTTAACGATTTTTAGGCCCCATGCTCCAATCTAATATGTCTTAAACATTAGGTAACGATGCCCTATCCTTCTCGGTATGTTCTTTAGCAAAAGATGAATTTTCAGCGTGACACTCAGCCGTGAGAAATGGTGTTATAGGGACTTGAACAGGCGATGCAAATATTCAGTTAAATGAAGCCTATTTTATCGCCCGAAATGAAATACGTGTACTTTTGTTTTAATTAATTAATTTTAATTAAAATGTTCCTTATTATTTTACATCGCTCGATGCTAACGTGAAGGGTACAAATATAACAACGAACGACGATATGATACGTTGAATTGATGTCGTGACTTGAGCATGTTGCATTTTCCCCTTTTTATGCAAGGATCGCGTGGATATTGAATGACAAATACGACGTCGATTGATCACGATCAGCCAACTGTTAAAAATAAAAAAAAAAAAAAAACCTTTGGTTTAAAATGAATATATTAAAATTTGATTAGATAATAATGAAAAATTAAAAATTTAATAATATAATAAAAATCTCTTGGAATGCTGCTAAAAATAAAACTCGATGTTCCCGAACGCCCCCGGCCCTGCTTTCTTACGGTCGGTGGGAAAGCAAACAGTTAAAAAAACGAACGGAAAAAGGAGTGCAACACGAGGACTTCCCAGGAGGTCACCCATCCTAGTACTACTCTCGCCCAAGCACGCTTAACTGCGGAGTTCTGATGGGATCCGGTGCATTAGTGCTGGTATGATCGCACCCGACATCTCACGCGCCAACAATGCACAAGACCCCTCCCTGCCCCCGCCTCCTCCATCCCCCCGCCGAGCCTAGCTCGATGTTCCCGGCACCCCCGGCCCAACTTCCGAACGGCCGACGGGAAAACGAAAAATTAAAAGCGAGCGGGAAAAAAAGGGTGCAACACGAGGACTTCCCAGGAGGTCACCCATCCTAGTACTACTCTCGCCCAAGCACGCTTAACTGCGGAGTTCTGATGGGATCCGGTGCATTAGTGCTGGTATGATCGCACCCGACATCTTTCGCGCCAACAATGCACAAGCCCCCTCCCCGCCCTTGCCTCCTCCGTGCCCCTCGCCTAGCCTAACTCGATGTTCCCAACAGCAACAGCACTGGCCCAACTTCTGCGCGGACGCACGTCCGTTGACTCGTGAGAAAACAAATGATTAAAAACGAACGAAAAGAGAGATGCAACACGAAGACTTCCTAGGAGGTCCCCCACAGTAGGATTGCTCTCGTGCGGAGTTCTGATTGAATCCGATGTATTAGTGCCGGTGTAATCGCGCCTAACATCTCTGAGCCTTAACGATTTTTAGGCCCCATGCTCCAATCTAATATGTCTTAAACATTAGGTAACGATGCCCTATCCTTCTCGGTATGTTCTTTAGCAAAAGATGAATTTTCAGCGTGACACTCAGCCGTGAGAAATGGTGTTATAGGGACTTGAACAGGCGATGCAAATATTCAGTTAAATGAAGCCTATTTTATCGCCCGAAATGAAATACGTGTACTTTTGTTTTAATTAATTAATTTTAATTAAAATGTTCCTTATTATTTTACATCGCTCGATGCTAACGTGAAGGGTACAAATATAACAACGAACGACGATATGATACGTTGAATTGATGTCGTGACTTGAGCATGTTGCATTTTCCCCTTTTTATGCAAGGATCGCGTGGATATTGAATGACAAATACGACGTCGATTGATCACGATCAGCCAACTGTTAAAAATAAAAAAAAAAAAAAAACCTTTGGTTTAAAATGAATATATTAAAATTTGATTAGATAATAATGAAAAATTAAAAATTTAATAATATAATAAAAATCTCTTGGAATGCTGCTAAAAATAAAACTCGATGTTCCCGAACGCCCCCGGCCCTGCTTTCTTACGGTCGGTGGGAAAGCAAACAGTTAAAAAAACGAACGGAAAAAGGGGTGCAACACGAGGACTTCCCAGGAGGTCACCCATCCTAGTACTACTCTCGCCCAAGCACGCTTAACTGCGGAGTTCTGATGGGATCCGGTGCATTAGTGCTGGTATGATCGCACCCGACATCTCACGCGCCAACAATGCACAAGACCCCTCCCTGCCCCCGCCTCCTCCATCCCCCCGCCGAGCCTAGCTCGATGTTCCCGGCACCCCCGGCCCAACTTCCGAACGGCCGGCGGGAAAACGAAAAATTAAAAGCGAGCGGGAAAAAAAGGGTGCAACACGAGGACTTCCCAGGAGGTCACCCATCCTAGTACTACTCTCGCCCAAGCACGCTTAACTGCGGAGTTCTGATGGGATCCGGTGCATTAGTGCTGGTATGATCGCACCCGACATCTTTCGCGCCAACAATGCACAAGCCCCCTCCCCGCCCTTGCCTCCTCCGTGCCCCTCGCCTAGCCTAACTCGATGTTCCCAACAGCAACAGCACTGGCCCAACTTCTGCGCGGACGCACGTCCGTTGACTCGTGAGAAAACAAATGATTAAAAACGAACGAAAAGAGAGATGCAACACGAAGACTTCCTAGGAGGTCCCCCACAGTAGGATTGCTCTCGTGCGGAGTTCTGATTGAATCCGATGTATTAGTGCCGGTGTAATCGCGCCTAACATCTCCGAGCCTTAACGATTTTTAGGCCCCATGCTCCAATCTAATATGTCTTAAACATTAGGTAACGATGCCCTATCCTTCTCGGTATGTTCTTTAGCAAAAGATGAATTTTCAGCGTGACACTCAGCCGTGAGAAATGGTGTTATAGGGACTTGAACAGGCGATGCAAATATTCAGTTAAATGAAGCCTATTTTATCGCCCGAAATGAAATACGTGTACTTTTGTTTTAATTAATTAATTTTAATTAAAATGTTCCTTATTATTTTACATCGCTCGATGCTAACGTGAAGGGTACAAATATAACAACGAACGACGATATGATACGTTGAATTGATGTCGTGACTTGAGCATGTTGCATTTTCCCCTTTTTATGCAAGGATCGCGTGGATATTGAATGACAAATACGACGTCGATTGATCACGATCAGCCAACTGTTAAAAATAAAAAAAAAAAAAAAACCTTTGGTTTAAAATGAATATATTAAAATTTGATTAGATAATAATGAAAAATTAAAAATTTAATAATATAATAAAAATCTCTTGGAATGCTGCTAAAAATAAAACTCGATGTTCCCGAACGCCCCCGGCCCTGCTTTCTTACGGTCGGTGGGAAAGCAAACAGTTAAAAAAACGAACGGAAAAAGGAGTGCAACACGAGGACTTCCCAGGAGGTCACCCATCCTAGTACTACTCTCGCCCAAGCACGCTTAACTGCGGAGTTCTGATGGGATCCGGTGCATTAGTGCTGGTATGATCGCACCCGACATCTCACGCGCCAACAATGCACAAGACCCCTCCCTGCCCCCGCCTCCTCCATCCCCCCGCCGAGCCTAGCTCGATGTTCCCGGCACCCCCGGCCCAACTTCCGAACGGCCGGCGGGAAAACGAAAAATTAAAAGCGAGCGGGAAAAAAAGGGTGCAACACGAGGACTTCCCAGGAGGTCACCCATCCTAGTACTACTCTCGCCCAAGCACGCTTAACTGCGGAGTTCTGATGGGATCCGGTGCATTAGTGCTGGTATGATCGCACCCGACATCTTTCGCGCCAACAATGCACAAGCCCCCTCCCCGCCCTTGCCTCCTCCGTGCCCCTCGCTTAGCCTAACTCGATGTTCCCAACAGCAACAGCACTGGCCCAACTTCTGCGCGGACGCACGTCCGTTGACTCGTGAGAAAACAAATGATTAAAAACGAACGAAAAGAGAGATGCAACACGAAGACTTCCTAGGAGGTCCCCCACAGTAGGATTGCTCTCGTGCGGAGTTCTGATTGAATCCGATGTATTAGTGCCGGTGTAATCGCGCCTAACATCTCCGAGCCTTAACGATTTTTAGGCCCCATGCTCCAATCTAATATGTCTTAAACATTAGGTAACGATGCCCTATCCTTCTCGGTATGTTCTTTAGCAAAAGATGAATTTTCAGCGTGACACTCAGCCGTGAGAAATGGTGTTATAGGGACTTGAACAGGCGATGCAAATATTCAGTTAAATGAAGCCTATTTTATCGCCCGAAATGAAATACGTGTACTTTTGTTTTAATTAATTAATTTTAATTAAAATGTTCCTTATTATTTTACATCGCTCGATGCTAACGTGAAGGGTACAAATATAACAACGAACGACGATATGATACGTTGAATTGATGTCGTGACTTGAGCATGTTGCATTTTCCCCTTTTTATGCAAGGATCGCGTGGATATTGAATGACAAATACGACGTCGATTGATCACGATCAGCCAACTGTTAAAAATAAAAAAAAAAAAAAACCTTTGGTTTAAAATGAATATATTAAAATTTGATTAGATAATAATGAAAAATTAAAAATTTAATAATATAATAAAAATCTCTTGGAATGCTGCTAAAAATAAAACTCGATGTTCCCGAACGCCCCCGGCCCTGCTTTCTTACGGTCGGTGGGAAAGCAAACAGTTAAAAAAACGAACGGAAAAAGGAGTGCAACACGAGGACTTCCCAGGAGGTCACCCATCCTAGTACTACTCTCGCCCAAGCACGCTTAACTGCGGAGTTCTGATGGGATCCGGTGCATTAGTGCTGGTATGATCGCACCCGACATCTCACGCGCCAACAATGCACAAGACCCCTCCCTGCCCCCGCCTCCTCCATCCCCCCGCCGAGCCTAGCTCGATGTTCCCGGCACCCCCGGCCCAACTTCCGAACGGCCGGCGGGAAAACGAAAAATTAAAAGCGAGCGGGAAAAAAAGGGTGCAACACGAGGACTTCCCAGGAGGTCACCCATCCTAGTACTACTCTCGCCCAAGCACGCTTAACTGCGGAGTTCTGATGGGATCCGGTGCATTAGTGCTGGTATGATCGCACCCGACATCTTTCGCGCCAACAATGCACAAGCCCCCTCCCCGCCCTTGCCTCCTCCGTGCCCCTCGCCTAGCCTAACTCGATGTTCCCAACAGCAACAGCACTGGCCCAACTTCTGCGCGGACGCACGTCCGTTGACTCGTGAGAAAACAAATGATTAAAAACGAACGAAAAGAGAGATGCAACACGAAGACTTCCTAGGAGGTCCCCCACAGTAGGATTGCTCTCGTGCGGAGTTCTGATTGAATCCGATGTATTAGTGCCGGTGTAATCGCGCCTAACATCTCCGAGCCTTAACGATTTTTAGGCCCCATGCTCCAATCTAATATGTCTTAAACATTAGGTAACGATGCCCTATCCTTCTCGGTATGTTCTTTAGCAAAAGATGAATTTTCAGCGTGACACTCAGCCGTGAGAAATGGTGTTATAGGGACTTGAACAGGCGATGCAAATATTCAGTTAAATGAAGCCTATTTTATCGCCCGAAATGAAATACGTGTACTTTTGTTTTAATTAATTAATTTTAATTAAAATGTTCCTTATTATTTTACATCGCTCGATGCTAACGTGAAGGGTACAAATATAACAACGAACGACGATATGATACGTTGAATTGATGTCGTGACTTGAGCATGTTGCATTTTCCCCTTTTTATGCAAGGATCGCGTGGATATTGAATGACAAATACGACGTCGATTGATCACGATCAGCCAACTGTTAAAAATAAAAAAAAATAAAAAAACCTTTGGTTTAAAATGAATATATTAAAATTTGATTAGATAATAATGAAAAATTAAAAATTTAATAATATAATAAAAATCTCTTGGAATGCTGCTAAAAATAAAACTCGATGTTCCCGAACGCCCCCGGCCCTGCTTTCTTACGGTCGGTGGGAAAGCAAACAGTTAAAAAAACGAACGGAAAAAGGAGTGCAACACGAGGACTTCCCAGGAGGTCACCCATCCTAGTACTACTCTCGCCCAAGCACGCTTAACTGCGGAGTTCTGATGGGATCCGGTGCATTAGTGCTGGTATGATCGCACCCGACATCTCACGCGCCAACAATGCACAAGACCCCTCCCTGCCCCCGCCTCCTCCATCCCCCCGCCGAGCCTAGCTCGATGTTCCCGGCACCCCCGGCCCAACTTCCGAACGGCCGGCGGGAAAACGAAAAATTAAAAGCGAGCGGGAAAAAAAGGGTGCAACACGAGGACTTCCCAGGAGGTCACCCATCCTAGTACTACTCTCGCCCAAGCACGCTTAACTGCGGAGTTCTGATGGGATCCGGTGCATTAGTGCTGGTATGATCGCACCCGACATCTCACGCGCCAACAATGCACAAGCCCCCTCCCCGCCCTTGCCTCCTCCGTGCCCCTCGCCTAGCCTAACTCGATGTTCCCAACAGCAACAGCACTGGCCCAACTTCTGCGCGGACGCACGTCCGTTGACTCGTGAGAAAACAAATGATTAAAAACGAACGAAAAGAGAGATGCAACACGAAGACTTCCTAGGAGGTCCCCCACAGTAGGATTGCTCTCGTGCGGAGTTCTGATTGAATCCGATGTATTAGTGCCGGTGTAATCGCGCCTAACATCTCCGAGCCTTAACGATTTTTAGGCCCCATGCTCCAATCTAATATGTCTTAAACATTAGGTAACGATGCCCTATCCTTCTCGGTATGTTCTTTAGCAAAAGATGAATTTTCAGCGTGACACTCAGCCGTGAGAAATGGTGTTATAGGGACTTGAACAGGCGATGCAAATATTCAGTTAAATGAAGCCTATTTTATCGCCCGAAATGAAATACGTGTACTTTTGTTTTAATTAATTAATTTTAATTAAAATGTTCCTTATTATTTTACATCGCTCGATGCTAACGTGAAGGGTACAAATATAACAACGAACGACGATATGATACGTTGAATTGATGTCGTGACTTGAGCATGTTGCATTTTCCCCTTTTTATGCAAGGATCGCGTGGATATTGAATGACAAATACGACGTCGATTGATCACGATCAGCCAACTGTTAAAAATAAAAAAAAAAAAAAATTTTGGTTTAAAATGAATATATTAAAATTTGATTAGATAATAATGAAAAATTAAAAATTTAATAATATAATAAAAATCTCTTGGAATGCTGCTAAAAATAAAACTCGATGTTCCCGAACGCCCCCGGCCCTGCTTTCTTACGGTCGGTGGGAAAGCAAACAGTTAAAAAAACGAACGGAAAAAAGGGTGCAACACGAGGACTTCCCAGGAGGTCACCCATCCTAGTACTACTCTCGCCCAAGCACGCTTAACTGCGGAGTTCTGATGGGATCCGGTGCATTAGTGCTGGTATGATCGCACCCGACATCTCACGCGCCAACAATGCACAAGACCCCTCCCTGCCCCCGCCTCCTCCATCCCCCCGCCGAGCCTAGCTCGATGTTCCCGGCACCCCCGGCCCAACTTCCGAACGGCCGGCGGGAAAACGAAAAATTAAAAGCGAGCGGGAAAAAAAGGGTGCAACACGAGGACTTCCCAGGAGGTCACCCATCCTAGTACTACTCTCGCCGAAGCACGCTTAACTGCGGAGTTCTGATGGGATCCGGTGCATTAGTGCTGGTATGATCGCACCCGACATCTCACGCGCCAACAATGCACAAGCCCCCTCCCCGCCCTTGCCTCCTCCGTGCCCCTCGCCTAGCCTAACTCGATGTTCCCAACAGCAACAGCACTGGCCCAACTTCTGCGCGGACGCACGTCCGTTGACTCGTGAGAAAACAAATGATTAAAAACGAACGAAAAGAGAGATGCAACACGAAGACTTCCTAGGAGGTCCCCCACAGTAGGATTGCTCTCGTGCGGAGTTCTGATTGAATCCGATGTATTAGTGCCGGTGTAATCGCGCCTAACATCTCCGAGCCTTAACGATTTTTAGGCCCCATGCTCCAATCTAATATGTCTTAAACATTAGGTAACGATGCCCTATCCTTCTCGGTATGTTCTTTAGCAAAAGATGAATTTTCAGCGTGACACTCAGCCGTGAGAAATGGTGTTATAGGGACTTGAACAGGCGATGCAAATATTCAGTTAAATGAAGCCTATTTTATCGCCCGAAATGAAATACGTGTACTTTTGTTTTAATTAATTAATTTTAATTAAAATGTTCCTTATTATTTTACATCGCTCGATGCTAACGTGAAGGGTACAAATATAACAACGAACGACGATATGATACGTTGAATTGATGTCGTGACTTGAGCATGTTGCATTTTCCCCTTTTTATGCAAGGATCGCGTGGATATTGAATGACAAATACGACGTCGATTGATCACGATCAGCCAACTGTTAAAAATAAAAAAAAAAAAACCTTTGGTTTAAAATGAATATATTAAAATTTGATTAGATAATAATGAAAAATTAAAAATTTAATAATATAATAAAAATCTCTTGGAATGCTGCTAAAAATAAAACTCGATGTTCCCGAACGCCCCCGGCCCTGCTTTCTTACGGTCGGTGGGAAAGCAAACAGTTAAAAAAACGAACGGAAAAAGGAGTGCAACACGAGGACTTCCCAGGAGGTCACCCATCCTAGTACTACTCTCGCCCAAGCACGCTTAACTGCGGAGTTCTGATGGGATCCGGTGCATTAGTGCTGGTATGATCGCACCCGACATCTCACGCGCCAACAATGCACAAGACCCCTCCCTGCCCCCGCCTCCTCCATCCCCCCGCCGAGCCTAGCTCGATGTTCCCGGCACCCCCGGCCCAACTTCCGAACGGCCGGCGGGAAAACGAAAAATTAAAAGCGAGCGGGAAAAAAAGGGTGCAACACGAGGACTTCCCAGGAGGTCACCCATCCTAGTACTACTCTCGCCCAAGCACGCTTAACTGCGGAGTTCTGATGGGATCCGGTGCATTAGTGCTGGTATGATCGCACCCGACATCTCACGCGCCAACAATGCACAAGCCCCCTCCCCGCCCTTGCCTCCTCCGTGCCCCTCGCCTAGCCTAACTCGATGTTCCCAACAGCAACAGCACTGGCCCAACTTCTGCGCGGACGCACGTCCGTTGACTCGTGAGAAAACAAATGATTAAAAACGAACGAAAAGATAGATGCAACACGAAGACTTCCTAGGAGGTCCCCCACAGTAGGATTGCTCTCGTGCGGAGTTCTGATTGAATCCGATGTATTAGTGCCGGTGTAATCGCGCCTAACATCTCCGAGCCTTAACGATTTTTAGGCCCCATGCTCCAATCTAATATGTCTTAAACATTAGGTAACGATGCCCTATCCTTCTCGGTATGTTCTTTAGCAAAAGATGAATTTTCAGCGTGACACTCAGCCGTGAGAAATGGTGTTATAGGGACTTGAACAGGCGATGCAAATATTCAGTTAAATGAAGCCTATTTTATCGCCCGAAATGAAATACGTGTACTTTTGTTTTAATTAATTAATTTTAATTAAAATGTTCCTTATTATTTTACATCGCTCGATGCTAACGTGAAGGGTACAAATATAACAACGAACGACGATATGATACGTTGAATTGATGTCGTGACTTGAGCATGTTGCATTTTCCCCTTTTTATGCAAGGATCGCGTGGATATTGAATGACAAATACGACGTCGATTGATCACGATCAGCCAACTGTTAAAAATAAAAAAAAAAAAAAAAACCTTTGGTTTAAAATGAATATATTAAAATTTGATTAGATAATAATGAAAAATTAAAAATTTAATAATATAATAAAAATCTCTTGGAATGCTGCTAAAAATAAAACTCGATGTTCCCGAACGCCCCCGGCCCTGCTTTCTTACGGTCGGTGGGAAAGCAAACAGTTAAAAAAACGAACGGAAAAAGGAGTGCAACACGAGGACTTCCCAGGAGGTCACCCATCCTAGTACTACTCTCGCCCAAGCACGCTTAACTGCGGAGTTCTGATGGGATCCGGTGCATTAGTGCTGGTATGATCGCACCCGACATCTCACGCGCCAACAATGCACAAGACCCCTCCCTGCCCCCGCCTCCTCCATCCCCCCGCCGAGCCTAGCTCGATGTTCCCGGCACCCCCGGCCCAACTTCCGAACGGCCGGCGGGAAAACGAAAAATTAAAAGCGAGCGGGAAAAAAAGGGTGCAACACGAGGACTTCCCAGGAGGTCACCCATCCTAGTACTACTCTCGCCCAAGCACGCTTAACTGCGGAGTTCTGATGGGATCCGGTGCATTAGTGCTGGTATGATCGCACCCGACATCTTTCGCGCCAACAATGCACAAGCCCCCTCCCCGCCCTTGCCTCCTCCGTGCCCCTCGCCTAGCCTAACTCGATGTTCCCAACAGCAACAGCACTGGCCCAACTTCTGCGCGGACGCACGTCCGTTGACTCGTGAGAAAACAAATGATTAAAAACGAACGAAAAGAGAGATGCAACACGAAGACTTCCTAGGAGGTCCCCCACAGTAGGATTGCTCTCGTGCGGAGTTCTGATTGAATCCGATGTATTAGTGCCGGTGTAATCGCGCCTAACATCTCCGAGCCTTAACGATTTTTAGGCCCCATGCTCCAATCTAATATGTCTTAAACATTAGGTAACGATGCCCTATCCTTCTCGGTATGTTCTTTAGCAAAAGATGAATTTTCAGCGTGACACTCAGCCGTGAGAAATGGTGTTATAGGGACTTGAACAGGCGATGCAAATATTCAGTTAAATGAAGCCTATTTTATCGCCCGAAATGAAATACGTGTACTTTTGTTTTAATTAATTAATTTTAATTAAAATGTTCCTTATTATTTTACATCGCTCGATGCTAACGTGAAGGGTACAAATATAACAACGAACGACGATATGATACGTTGAATTGATGTCGTGACTTGAGCATGTTGCATTTTCCCCTTTTTATGCAAGGATCGCGTGGATATTGAATGACAAATACGACGTCGATTGATCACGATCAGCCAACTGTTAAAAATAAAAAAAAAAAAAAAAAACCTTTGGTTTAAAATGAATATATTAAAATTTGATTAGATAATAATGAAAAATTAAAAATTTAATAATATAATAAAAATCTCTTGGAATGCTGCTAAAAATAAAACTCGATGTTCCCGAACGCCCCCGGCCCTGCTTTCTTACGGTCGGTGGGAAAGCAAACAGTTAAAAAAACGAACGGAAAAAGGAGTGCAACACGAGGACTTCCCAGGAGGTCACCCATCCTAGTACTACTCTCGCCCAAGCACGCTTAACTGCGGAGTTCTGATGGGATCCGGTGCATTAGTGCTGGTATGATCGCACCCGACATCTCACGCGCCAACAATGCACAAGACCCCTCCCTGCCCCCGCCTCCTCCATCCCCCCACCGAGCCTAGCTCGATGTTCCCGGCACCCCCGGCCCAACTTCCGAACGGCCGGCGGGAAAACGAAAAATTAAAAGCGAGCGGGAAAAAAAGGGTGCAACACGAGGACTTCCCAGGAGGTCACCCATCCTAGTACTACTCTCGCCCAAGCACGCTTAACTGCGGAGTTCTGATGGGATCCGGTGCATTAGTGCTGGTATGATCGCACCCGACATCTTTCGCGCCAACAATGCACAAGCCCCCTCCCCGCCCTTGCCTCCTCCGTGCCCCTCGCCTAGCCTAACTCGATGTTCCCAACAGCAACAGCACTGGCCCAACTTCTGCGCGGACGCACGTCCGTTGACTCGTGAGAAAACAAATGATTAAAAACGAACGAAAAGAGAGATGCAACACGAAGACTTCCTAGGAGGTCCCCCACAGTAGGATTGCTCTCGTGCGGAGTTCTGATTGAATCCGATGTATTAGTGCCGGTGTAATCGCGCCTAACATCTCCGAGCCTTAACGATTTTTAGGCCCCATGCTCCAATCTAATATGTCTTAAACATTAGGTAACGATGCCCTATCCTTCTCGGTATGTTCTTTAGCAAAAGATGAATTTTCAGCGTGACACTCAGCCGTGAGAAATGGTGTTATAGGGACTTGAACAGGCGATGCAAATATTCAGTTAAATGAAGCCTATTTTATCGCCCGAAATGAAATACGTGTACTTTTGTTTTAATTAATTAATTTTAATTAAAATGTTCCTTATTATTTTACATCGCTCGATGCTAACGTGAAGGGTACAAATATAACAACGAACGACGATATGATACGTTGAATTGATGTCGTGACTTGAGCATGTTGCATTTTCCCCTTTTTATGCAAGGATCGCGTGGATATTGAATGACAAATACGACGTCGATTGATCACGATCAGCCAACTGTTAAAAATAAAAAAAAAAAAAAAACCTTTGGTTTAAAATGAATATATTAAAATTTGATTAGATAATAATGAAAAATTAAAAATTTAATAATATAATAAAAATCTCTTGGAATGCTGCTAAAAATAAAACTCGATGTTCCCGAACGCCCCCGGCCCTGCTTTCTTACGGTCGGTGGGAAAGCAAACAGTTAAAAAAACGAACGGAAAAAGGAGTGCAACACGAGGACTTCCCAGGAGGTCACCCATCCTAGTACTACTCTCGCCCAAGCACGCTTAACTGCGGAGTTCTGATGGGATCCGGTGCATTAGTGCTGGTATGATCGCACCCGACATCTCACGCGCCAACAATGCACAAGACCCCTCCCTGCCCCCGCCTCCTCCATCCCCCCACCGAGCCTAGCTCGATGTTCCCGGCACCCCCGGCCCAACTTCCGAACGGCCGGCGGGAAAACGAAAAATTAAAAGCGAGCGGGAAAAAAAGGGTGCAACACGAGGACTTCCCAGGAGGTCACCCATCCTAGTACTACTCTCGCCCAAGCACGCTTAACTGCGGAGTTCTGATGGGATCCGGTGCATTAGTGCTGGTATGATCGCACCCGACATCTTTCGCGCCAACAATGCACAAGCCCCCTCCCCGCCCTTGCCTCCTCCGTGCCCCTCGCCTAGCCTAACTCGATGTTCCCAACAGCAACAGCACTGGCCCAACTTCTGCGCGGACGCACGTCCGTTGACTCGTGAGAAAACAAATGATTAAAAACGAACGAAAAGAGAGATGCAACACGAAGACTTCCTAGGAGGTCCCCCACAGTAGGATTGCTCTCGTGCGGAGTTCTGATTGAATCCGATGTATTAGTGCCGGTGTAATCGCGCCTAACATCTCCGAGCCTTAACGATTTTTAGGCCCCATGCTCCAATCTAATATGTCTTAAACATTAGGTAACGATGCCCTATCCTTCTCGGTATGTTCTTTAGCAAAAGATGAATTTTCAGCGTGACACTCAGCCGTGAGAAATGGTGTTATAGGGACTTGAACAGGCGATGCAAATATTCAGTTAAATGAAGCCTATTTTATCGCCCGAAATGAAATACGTGTACTTTTGTTTTAATTAATTAATTTTAATTAAAATGTTCCTTATTATTTTACATCGCTCGATGCTAACGTGAAGGGTACAAATATAACAACGAACGACGATATGATACGTTGAATTGATGTCGTGACTTGAGCATGTTGCATTTTCCCCTTTTTATGCAAGGATCGCGTGGATATTGAATGACAAATACGACGTCGATTGATCACGATCAGCCAACTGTTAAAAATAAAAAAAAAAAAAAACCTTTGGTTTAAAATGAATATATTAAAATTTGATTAGATAATAATGAAAAATTAAAAATTTAATAATATAATAAAAATCTCTTGGAATGCTGCTAAAAATAAAACTCGATGTTCCCGAACGCCCCCGGCCCTGCTTTCTTACGGTCGGTGGGAAAGCAAACAGTTAAAAAAACGAACGGAAAAAGGAGTGCAACACGAGGACTTCCCAGGAGGTCACCCATCCTAGTACTACTCTCGCCCAAGCACGCTTAACTGCGGAGTTCTGATGGGATCCGGTGCATTAGTGCTGGTATGATCGCACCCGACATCTCACGCGCCAACAATGCACAAGACCCCTCCCTGCCCCCGCCTCCTCCATCCCCCCGCCGAGCCTAGCTCGATGTTCCCGGCACCCCCGGCCCAACTTCCGAACGGCCGGCGGGAAAACGAAAAATTAAAAGCGAGCGGGAAAAAAAGGGTGCAACACGAGGACTTCCCAGGAGGTCACCCATCCTAGTACTACTCTCGCCCAAGCACGCTTAACTGCGGAGTTCTGATGGGATCCGGTGCATTAGTGCTGGTATGATCGCACCCGACATCTTTCGCGCCAACAATGCACAAGCCCCATCCCCGCCCTTGCCTCCTCCGTGCCCCTCGCCTAGCCTAACTCGATGTTCCCAACAGCAACAGCACTGGCCCAACTTCTGCGCGGACGCACGTCCGTTGACTCGTGAGAAAACAAATGATTAAAAACGAACGAAAAGAGAGATGCAACACGAAGACTTCCTAGGAGGTCCCCCACAGTAGGATTGCTCTCGTGCGGAGTTCTGATTGAATCCGATGTATTAGTGCCGGTGTAATCGCGCCTAACATCTCCGAGCCTTAACGATTTTTAGGCCCCATGCTCCAATCTAATATGTCTTAAACATTAGGTAACGATGCCCTATCCTTCTCGGTATGTTCTTTAGCAAAAGATGAATTTTCAGCGTGACACTCAGCCGTGAGAAATGGTGTTATAGGGACTTGAACAGGCGATGCAAATATTCAGTTAAATGAAGCCTATTTTATCGCCCGAAATGAAATACGTGTACTTTTGTTTTAATTAATTAATTTTAATTAAAATGTTCCTTATTATTTTACATCGCTCGATGCTAACGTGAAGGGTACAAATATAACAACGAACGACGATATGATACGTTGAATTGATGTCGTGACTTGAGCATGTTGCATTTTCCCCTTTTTATGCAAGGATCGCGTGGATATTGAATGACAAATACGACGTCGATTGATCACGATCAGCCAACTGTTAAAAATAAAAAAAAAAAAAAAAAACCTTTGGTTTAAAATGAATATATTAAAATTTGATTAGATAATAATAAAAAATTAAAAATTTAATAATATAATAAAAATCTCTTGGAATGCTGCTAAAAATAAAACTCGATGTTCCCGAACGCCCCCGGCCCTGCTTTCTTACGGTCGGTGGGAAAGCAAACAGTTAAAAAAACGAACGGAAAAAGGAGTGCAACACGAGGACTTCCCAGGAGGTCACCCATCCTAGTACTACTCTCGCCCAAGCACGCTTAACTGCGGAGTTCTGATGGGATCCGGTGCATTAGTGCTGGTATGATCGCACCCGACATCTCACGCGCCAACAATGCACAAGACCCCTCCCTGCCCCCGCCTCCTCCATCCCCCCGCCGAGCCTAGCTCGATGTTCCCGGCACCCCCGGCCCAACTTCCGAACGGCCGGCGGGAAAACGAAAAATTAAAAGCGAGCGGGAAAAAAAGGGTGCAACACGAGGACTTCCCAGGAGGTCACCCATCCTAGTACTACTCTCGCCCAAGCACGCTTAACTGCGGAGTTCTGATGGGATCCGGTGCATTAGTGCTGGTATGATCGCACCCGACATCTTTCGCGCCAACAATGCACAAGCCCCCTCCCCGCCCTTGCCTCCTCCGTGCCCCTCGCCTAGCCTAACTCGATGTTCCCAACAGCAACAGCACTGGCCCAACTTCTGCGCGGACGCACGTCCGTTGACTCGTGAGAAAACAAATGATTAAAAACGAACGAAAAGAGAGATGCAACACGAAGACTTCCTAGGAGGTCCCCCACAGTAGGATTGCTCTCGTGCGGAGTTCTGATTGAATCCGATGTATTAGTGCCGGTGTAATCGCGCCTAACATCTCCGAGCCTTAACGATTTTTAGGCCCCATGCTCCAATCTAATATGTCTTAAACATTAGGTAACGATGCCCTATCCTTCTCGGTATGTTCTTTAGCAAAAGATGAATTTTCAGCGTGACACTCAGCCGTGAGAAATGGTGTTATAGGGACTTGAACAGGCGATGCAAATATTCAGTTAAATGAAGCCTATTTTATCGCCCGAAATGAAATACGTGTACTTTTGTTTTAATTAATTAATTTTAATTAAAATGTTCCTTATTATTTTACATCGCTCGATGCTAACGTGAAGGGTACAAATATAACAACGAACGACGATATGATACGTTGAATTGATGTCGTGACTTGAGCATGTTGCATTTTCCCCTTTTTATGCAAGGATCGCGTGGATATTGAATGACAAATACGACGTCGATTGATCACGATCAGCCAACTGTTAAAAATAAAAAAAAAAAAAAAAAAACCTTTGGTTTAAAATGAATATATTAAAATTTGATTAGATAATAATGAAAAATTAAAAATTTAATAATATAATAAAAATCTCTTGGAATGCTGCTAAAAATAAAACTCGATGTTCCCGAACGCCCCCGGCCCTGCTTTCTTACGGTCGGTGGGAAAGCAAACAGTTAAAAAAACGAACGGAAAAAGGAGTGCAACACGAGGACTTCCCAGGAGGTCACCCATCCTAGTACTACTCTCGCCCAAGCACGCTTAACTGCGGAGTTCTGATGGGATCCGGTGCATTAGTGCTGGTATGATCGCACCCGACATCTCACGCGCCAACAATGCACAAGACCCCTCCCTGCCCCCGCCTCCTCCATCCCCCCGCCGAGCCTAGCTCGATGTTCCCGGCACCCCCGGCCCAACTTCCGAACGGCCGGCGGGAAAACGAAAAATTAAAAGCGAGCGGGAAAAAAAGGGTGCAACACGAGGACTTCCCAGGAGGTCACCCATCCTAGTACTACTCTCGCCCAAGCACGCTTAACTGCGGAGTTCTGATGGGATCCGGTGCATTAGTGCTGGTATGATCGCACCCGACATCTTTCGCGCCAACAATGCACAAGCCCCCTCCCCGCCCTTGCCTCCTCCGTGCCCCTCGCCTAGCCTAACTCGATGTTCCCAACAGCAACAGCACTGGCCCAACTTCTGCGCGGACGCACGTCCGTTGACTCGTGAGAAAACAAATGATTAAAAACGAACGAAAAGAGAGATGCAACACGAAGACTTCCTAGGAGGTCCCCCACAGTAGGATTGCTCTCGTGCGGAGTTCTGATTGAATCCGATGTATTAGTGCCGGTGTAATCGCGCCTAACATCTCCGAGCCTTAACGATTTTTAGGCCCCATGCTCCAATCTAATATGTCTTAAACATTAGGTAACGATGCCCTATCCTTCTCGGTATGTTCTTTAGCAAAAGATGAATTTTCAGCGTGACACTCAGCCGTGAGAAATGGTGTTATAGGGACTTGAACAGGCGATGCAAATATTCAGTTAAATGAAGCCTATTTTATCGCCCGAAATGAAATACGTGTACTTTTGTTTTAATTAATTAATTTTAATTAAAATGTTCCTTATTATTTTACATCGCTCGATGCTAACGTGAAGGGTACAAATATAACAACGAACGACGATATGATACGTTGAATTGATGTCGTGACTTGAGCATGTTGCATTTTCCCCTTTTTATGCAAGGATCGCGTGGATATTGAATGACAAATACGACGTCGATTGATCACGATCAGCCAACTGTTAAAAATAAAAAAAAAAAAAAAAAACCTTTGGTTTAAAATGAATATATTAAAATTTGATTAGATAATAATGAAAAATTAAAAATTTAATAATATAATAAAAATCTCTTGGAATGCTGCTAAAAATAAAACTCGATGTTCCCGAACGCCCCCGGCCCTGCTTTCTTACGGTCGGTGGGAAAGCAAACAGTTAAAAAAACGAACGGAAAAAGGAGTGCAACACGAGGACTTCCCAGGAGGTCACCCATCCTAGTACTACTCTCGCCCAAGCACGCTTAACTGCGGAGTTCTGATGGGATCCGGTGCATTAGTGCTGGTATGATCGCACCCGACATCTCACGCGCCAACAATGCACAAGACCCCTCCCTGCCCCCGCCTCCTCCATCCCCCCGCCGAGCCTAGCTCGATGTTCCCGGCACCCCCGGCCCAACTTCCGAACGGCCGGCGGGAAAACGAAAAATTAAAAGCGAGCGGGAAAAAAAGGGTGCAACACGAGGACTTCCCAGGAGGTCACCCATCCTAGTACTACTCTCGCCCAAGCACGCTTAACTGCGGAGTTCTGATGGGATCCGGTGCATTAGTGCTGGTATGATCGCACCCGACATCTTTCGCGCCAACAATGCACAAGCCCCCTCCCCGCCCTTGCCTCCTCCGTGCCCCTCGCCTAGCCTAACTCGATGTTCCCAACAGCAACAGCACTGGCCCAACTTCTGCGCGGACGCACGTCCGTTGACTCGTGAGAAAACAAATGATTAAAAACGAACGAAAAGAGAGATGCAACACGAAGACTTCCTAGGAGGTCCCCCACAGTAGGATTGCTCTCGTGCGGAGTTCTGATTGAATCCGATGTATTAGTGCCGGTGTAATCGCGCCTAACATCTCCGAGCCTTAACGATTTTTAGGCCCCATGCTCCAATCTAATATGTCTTAAACATTAGGTAACGATGCCCTATCCTTCTCGGTATGTTCTTTAGCAAAAGATGAATTTTCAGCGTGACACTCAGCCGTGAGAAATGGTGTTATAGGGACTTGAACAGGCGATGCAAATATTCAGTTAAATGAAGCCTATTTTATCGCCCGAAATGAAATACGTGTACTTTTGTTTTAATTAATTAATTTTAATTAAAATGTTCCTTATTATTTTACATCGCTCGATGCTAACGTGAAGGGTACAAATATAACAACGAACGACGATATGATACGTTGAATTGATGTCGTGACTTGAGCATGTTGCATTTTCCCCTTTTTATGCAAGGATCGCGTGGATATTGAATGACAAATACGACGTCGATTGATCACGATCAGCCAACTGTTAAAAATAAAAAAAAAAAAAAAAACCTTTGGTTTAAAATGAATATATTAAAATTTGATTAGATAATAATGAAAAATTAAAAATTTAATAATATAATAAAAATCTCTTGGAATGCTGCTAAAAATAAAACTCGATGTTCCCGAACGCCCCCGGCCCTGCTTTCTTACGGTCGGTGGGAAAGCAAACAGTTAAAAAAACGAACGGAAAAAGGAGTGCAACACGAGGACTTCCCAGGAGGTCACCCATCCTAGTACTACTCTCGCCCAAGCACGCTTAACTGCGGAGTTCTGATGGGATCCGGTGCATTAGTGCTGGTATGATCGCACCCGACATCTCACGCGCCAACAATGCACAAGACCCCTCCCTGCCCCCGCCTCCTCCATCCCCCCGCCGAGCCTAGCTCGATGTTCCCGGCACCCCCGGCCCAACTTCCGAACGGCCGGCGGGAAAACGAAAAATTAAAAGCGAGCGGGAAAAAAAGGGTGCAACACGAGGACTTCCCAGGAGGTCACCCATCCTAGTACTACTCTCGCCCAAGCACGCTTAACTGCGGAGTTCTGATGGGATCCGGTGCATTAGTGCTGGTATGATCGCACCCGACATCTTTCGCGCCAACAATGCACAAGCCCCCTCCCCGCCCTTGCCTCCTCCGTGCCCCTCGCCTAGCCTAACTCGATGTTCCCAACAGCAACAGCACTGGCCCAACTTCTGCGCGGACGCACGTCCGTTGACTCGTGAGAAAACAAATGATTAAAAACGAACGAAAAGAGAGATGCAACACGAAGACTTCCTAGGAGGTCCCCCACAGTAGGATTGCTCTCGTGCGGAGTTCTGATTGAATCCGATGTATTAGTGCCGGTGTAATCGCGCCTAACATCTCCGAGCCTTAACGATTTTTAGGCCCCATGCTCCAATCTAATATGTCTTAAACATTAGGTAACGATGCCCTATCCTTCTCGGTATGTTCTTTAGCAAAAGATGAATTTTCAGCGTGACACTCAGCCGTGAGAAATGGTGTTATAGGGACTTGAACAGGCGATGCAAATATTCAGTTAAATGAAGCCTATTTTATCGCCCGAAATGAAATACGTGTACTTTTGTTTTAATTAATTAATTTTAATTAAAATGTTCCTTATTATTTTACATCGCTCGATGCTAACGTGAAGGGTACAAATATAACAACGAACGACGATATGATACGTTGAATTGATGTCGTGACTTGAGCATGTTGCATTTTCCCCTTTTTATGCAAGGATCGCGTGGATATTGAATGACAAATACGACGTCGATTGATCACGATCAGCCAACTGTTAAAAATAAAAAAAAAAAAAAAAAACCTTTGGTTTAAAATGAATATATTAAAATTTGATTAGATAATAATGAAAAATTAAAAATTTAATAATATAATAAAAATCTCTTGGAATGCTGCTAAAAATAAAACTCGATGTTCCCGAACGCCCCCGGCCCTGCTTTCTTACGGTCGGTGGGAAAGCAAACAGTTAAAAAAACGAACGGAAAAAGGAGTGCAACACGAGGACTTCCCAGGAGGTCACCCATCCTAGTACTACTCTCGCCCAAGCACGCTTAACTGCGGAGTTCTGATGGGATCCGGTGCATTAGTGCTGGTATGATCGCACCCGACATCTCACGCGCCAACAATGCACAAGACCCCTCCCTGCCCCCGCCTCCTCCATCCCCCCGCCGAGCCTAGCTCGATGTTCCCGGCACCCCCGGCCCAACTTCCGAACGGCCGGCGGGAAAACGAAAAATTAAAAGCGAGCGGGAAAAAAAGGGTGCAACACGAGGACTTCCCAGGAGGTCACCCATCCTAGTACTACTCTCGCCCAAGCACGCTTAACTGCGGAGTTCTGATGGGATCCGGTGCATTAGTGCTGGTATGATCGCACCCGACATCTTTCGCGCCAACAATGCACAAGCCCCCTCCCCGCCCTTGCCTCCTCCGTGCCCCTCGCCTAGCCTAACTCGATGTTCCCAACAGCAACAGCACTGGCCCAACTTCTGCGCGGACGCACGTCCGTTGACTCGTGAGAAAACAAATGATTAAAAACGAACGAAAAGAGAGATGCAACACGAAGACTTCCTAGGAGGTCCCCCACAGTAGGATTGCTCTCGTGCGGAGTTCTGATTGAATCCGATGTATTAGTGCCGGTGTAATCGCGCCTAACATCTCCGAGCCTTAACGATTTTTAGGCCCCATGCTCCAATCTAATATGTCTTAAACATTAGGTAACGATGCCCTATCCTTCTCGGTATGTTCTTTAGCAAAAGATGAATTTTCAGCGTGACACTCAGCCGTGAGAAATGGTGTTATAGGGACTTGAACAGGCGATGCAAATATTCAGTTAAATGAAGCCTATTTTATCGCCCGAAATGAAATACGTGTACTTTTGTTTTAATTAATTAATTTTAATTAAAATGTTCCTTATTATTTTACATCGCTCGATGCTAACGTGAAGGGTACAAATATAACAACGAACGACGATATGATACGTTGAATTGATGTCGTGACTTGAGCATGTTGCATTTTCCCCTTTTTATGCAAGGATCGCGTGGATATTGAATGACAAATACGACGTCGATTGATCACGATCAGCCAACTGTTAAAAATAAAAAAAAAAAAAAAAAACCTTTGGTTTAAAATGAATATATTAAAATTTGATTAGATAATAATGAAAAATTAAAAATTTAATAATATAATAAAAATCTCTTGGAATGCTGCTAAAAATAAAACTCGATGTTCCCGAACGCCCCCGGCCCTGCTTTCTTACGGTCGGTGGGAAAGCAAACAGTTAAAAAAACGAACGGAAAAAGGAGTGCAACACGAGGACTTCCCAGGAGGTCACCCATCCTAGTACTACTCTCGCCCAAGCACGCTTAACTGCGGAGTTCTGATGGGATCCGGTGCATTAGTGCTGGTATGATCGCACCCGACATCTCACGCGCCAACAATGCACAAGACCCCTCCCTGCCCCCGCCTCCTCCATCCCCCCGCCGAGCCTAGCTCGATGTTCCCGGCACCCCCGGCCCAACTTCCGAACGGCCGGCGGGAAAACGAAAAATTAAAAGCGAGCGGGAAAAAAAGGGTGCAACACGAGGACTTCCCAGGAGGTCACCCATCCTAGTACTACTCTCGCCCAAGCACGCTTAACTGCGGAGTTCTGATGGGATCCGGTGCATTAGTGCTGGTATGATCGCACCCGACATCTTTCGCGCCAACAATGCACAAGCCCCCTCCCCGCCCTTGCCTCCTCCGTGCCCCTCGCCTAGCCTAACTCGATGTTCCCAACAGCAACAGCACTGGCCCAACTTCTGCGCGGACGCACGTCCGTTGACTCGTGAGAAAACAAATGATTAAAAACGAACGAAAAGAGAGATGCAACACGAAGACTTCCTAGGAGGTCCCCCACAGTAGGATTGCTCTCGTGCGGAGTTCTGATTGAATCCGATGTATTAGTGCCGGTGTAATCGCGCCTAACATCTCCGAGCCTTAACGATTTTTAGGCCCCATGCTCCAATCTAATATGTCTTAAACATTAGGTAACGATGCCCTATCCTTCTCGGTATGTTCTTTAGCAAAAGATGAATTTTCAGCGTGACACTCAGCCGTGAGAAATGGTGTTATAGGGACTTGAACAGGCGATGCAAATATTCAGTTAAATGAAGCCTATTTTATCGCCCGAAATGAAATACGTGTACTTTTGTTTTAATTAATTAATTTTAATTAAAATGTTCCTTATTATTTTACATCGCTCGATGCTAACGTGAAGGGTACAAATATAACAACGAACGACGATATGATACGTTGAATTGATGTCGTGACTTGAGCATGTTGCATTTTCCCCTTTTTATGCAAGGATCGCGTGGATATTGAATGACAAATACGACGTCGATTGATCACGATCAGCCAACTGTTAAAAATAAAAAAAAAAAAAAAAAACCTTTGGTTTAAAATGAATATATTAAAATTTGATTAGATAATAATGAAAAATTAAAAATTTAATAATATAATAAAAATCTCTTGGAATGCTGCTAAAAATAAAACTCGATGTTCCCGAACGCCCCCGGCCCTGCTTTCTTACGGTCGGTGGGAAAGCAAACAGTTAAAAAAACGAACGGAAAAAGGAGTGCAACACGAGGACTTCCCAGGAGGTCACCCATCCTAGTACTACTCTCGCCCAAGCACGCTTAACTGCGGAGTTCTGATGGGATCCGGTGCATTAGTGCTGGTATGATCGCACCCGACATCTCACGCGCCAACAATGCACAAGACCCCTCCCTGCCCCCGCCTCCTCCATCCCCCCGCCGAGCCTAGCTCGATGTTCCCGGCACCCCCGGCCCAACTTCCGAACGGCCGGCGGGAAAACGAAAAATTAAAAGCGAGCGGGAAAAAAAGGGTGCAACACGAGGACTTCCCAGGAGGTCACCCATCCTAGTACTACTCTCGCCCAAGCACGCTTAACTGCGGAGTTCTGATGGGATCCGGTGCATTAGTGCTGGTATGATCGCACCCGACATCTTTCGCGCCAACAATGCACAAGCCCCCTCCCCGCCCTTGCCTCCTCCGTGCCCCTCGCCTAGCCTAACTCGATGTTCCCAACAGCAACAGCACTGGCCCAACTTCTGCGCGGACGCACGTCCGTTGACTCGTGAGAAAACAAATGATTAAAAACGAACGAAAAGAGAGATGCAACACGAAGACTTCCTAGGAGGTCCCCCACAGTAGGATTGCTCTCGTGCGGAGTTCTGATTGAATCCGATGTATTAGTGCCGGTGTAATCGCGCCTAACATCTCCGAGCCTTAACGATTTTTAGGCCCCATGCTCCAATCTAATATGTCTTAAACATTAGGTAACGATGCCCTATCCTTCTCGGTATGTTCTTTAGCAAAAGATGAATTTTCAGCGTGACACTCAGCCGTGAGAAATGGTGTTATAGGGACTTGAACAGGCGATGCAAATATTCAGTTAAATGAAGCCTATTTTATCGCCCGAAATGAAATACGTGTACTTTTGTTTTAATTAATTAATTTTAATTAAAATGTTCCTTATTATTTTACATCGCTCGATGCTAACGTGAAGGGTACAAATATAACAACGAACGACGATATGATACGTTGAATTGATGTCGTGACTTGAGCATGTTGCATTTTCCCCTTTTTATGCAAGGATCGCGTGGATATTGAATGACAAATACGACGTCGATTGATCACGATCAGCCAACTGTTAAAAATAAAAAAAAAAAAAAAAACCTTTGGTTTAAAATGAATATATTAAAATTTGATTAGATAATAATGAAAAATTAAAAATTTAATAATATAATAAAAATCTCTTGGAATGCTGCTAAAAATAAAACTCGATGTTCCCGAACGCCCCCGGCCCTGCTTTCTTACGGTCGGTGGGAAAGCAAACAGTTAAAAAAACGAACGGAAAAAGGAGTGCAACACGAGGACTTCCCAGGAGGTCACCCATCCTAGTACTACTCTCGCCCAAGCACGCTTAACTGCGGAGTTCTGATGGGATCCGGTGCATTAGTGCTGGTATGATCGCACCCGACATCTCACGCGCCAACAATGCACAAGACCCCTCCCTGCCCCCGCCTCCTCCATCCCCCCGCCGAGCCTAGCTCGATGTTCCCGGCACCCCCGGCCCAACTTCCGAACGGCCGGCGGGAAAACGAAAAATTAAAAGCGAGCGGGAAAAAAAGGGTGCAACACGAGGACTTCCCAGGAGGTCACCCATCCTAGTACTACTCTCGCCCAAGCACGCTTAACTGCGGAGTTCTGATGGGATCCGGTGCATTAGTGCTGGTATGATCGCACCCGACATCTTTCGCGCCAACAATGCACAAGCCCCCTCCCCGCCCTTGCCTCCTCCGTGCCCCTCGCCTAGCCTAACTCGATGTTCCCAACAGCAACAGCACTGGCCCAACTTCTGCGCGGACGCATGTCCGTTGACTCGTGAGAAAACAAATGATTAAAAACGAACGAAAAGAGAGATGCAACACGAAGACTTCCTAGGAGGTCCCCCACAGTAGGATTGCTCTCGTGCGGAGTTCTGATTGAATCCGATGTATTAGTGCCGGTGTAATCGCGCCTAACATCTCCGAGCCTTAACGATTTTTAGGCCCCATGCTCCAATCTAATATGTCTTAAACATTAGGTAACGATGCCCTATCCTTCTCGGTATGTTCTTTAGCAAAAGATGAATTTTCAGCGTGACACTCAGCCGTGAGAAATGGTGTTATAGGGACTTGAACAGGCGATGCAAATATTCAGTTAAATGAAGCCTATTTTATCGCCCGAAATGAAATACGTGTACTTTTGTTTTAATTAATTAATTTTAATTAAAATGTTCCTTATTATTTTACATCGCTCGATGCTAACGTGAAGGGTACAAATATAACAACGAACGACGATATGATACGTTGAATTGATGTCGTGACTTGAGCATGTTGCATTTTCCCCTTTTTATGCAAGGATTGCGTGGATATTGAATGACAAATACGACGTCGATTGATCACGATCAGCCAACTGTTAAAAATAAAAAAAAAAAAAAAAACCTTTGGTTTAAAATGAATATATTAAAATTTGATTAGATAATAATGAAAAATTAAAAATTTAATAATATAATAAAAATCTCTTGGAATGCTGCTAAAAATAAAACTCGATGTTCCCGAACGCCCCCGGCCCTGCTTTCTTACGGTCGGTGGGAAAGCAAACAGTTAAAAAAACGAACGGAAAAAGGAGTGCAACACGAGGACTTCCCAGGAGGTCACCCATCCTAGTACTACTCTCGCCCAAGCACGCTTAACTGCGGAGTTCTGATGGGATCCGGTGCATTAGTGCTGGTATGATCGCACCCGACATCTCACGCGCCAACAATGCACAAGACCCCTCCCTGCCCCCGCCTCCTCCATCCCCCCGCCGAGCCTAGCTCGATGTTCCCGGCACCCCCGGCCCAACTTCCGAACGGCCGGCGGGAAAACGAAAAATTAAAAGCGAGCGGGAAAAAAAGGGTGCAACACGAGGACTTCCCAGGAGGTCACCCATCCTAGTACTACTCTCGCCCAAGCACGCTTAACTGCGGAGTTCTGATGGGATCCGGTGCATTAGTGCTGGTATGATCGCACCCGACATCTTTCGCGCCAACAATGCACAAGCCCCCTCCCCGCCCTTGCCTCCTCCGTGCCCCTCGCCTAGCCTAACTCGATGTTCCCAACAGCAACAGCACTGGCCCAACTTCTGCGCGGACGCACGTCCGTTGACTCGTGAGAAAACAAATGATTAAAAACGAACGAAAAGAGAGATGCAACACGAAGACTTCCTAGGAGGTCCCCCACAGTAGGATTGCTCTCGTGCGGAGTTCTGATTGAATCCGATGTATTAGTGCCGGTGTAATCGCGCCTAACATCTCCGAGCCTTAACGATTTTTAGGCCCCATGCTCCAATCTAATATGTCTTAAACATTAGGTAACGATGCCCTATCCTTCTCGGTATGTTCTTTAGCAAAAGATGAATTTTCAGCGTGACACTCAGCCGTGAGAAATGGTGTTATAGGGACTTGAACAGGCGATGCAAATATTCAGTTAAATGAAGCCTATTTTATCGCCCGAAATGAAATACGTGTACTTTTGTTTTAATTAATTAATTTTAATTAAAATGTTCCTTATTATTTTACATCGCTCGATGCTAACGTGAAGGGTACAAATATAACAACGAACGACGATATGATACGTTGAATTGATGTCGTGACTTGAGCATGTTGCATTTTCCCCTTTTTATGCAAGGATCGCGTGGATATTGAATGACAAATACGACGTCGATTGATCACGATCAGCCAACTGTTAAAAATAAAAAAAAAAAAAAACCTTTGGTTTAAAATGAATATATTAAAATTTGATTAGATAATAATGAAAAATTAAAAATTTAATAATATAATAAAAATCTCTTGGAATGCTGCTAAAAATAAAACTCGATGTTCCCGAACGCCCCCGGCCCTGCTTTCTTACGGTCGGTGGGAAAGCAAACAGTTAAAAAAACGAACGGAAAAAGGAGTGCAACACGAGGACTTCCCAGGAGGTCACCCATCCTAGTACTACTCTCGCCCAAGCACGCTTAACTGCGGAGTTCTGATGGGATCCGGTGCATTAGTGCTGGTATGATCGCACCCGACATCTCACGCGCCAACAATGCACAAGACCCCTCCCTGCCCCCGCCTCCTCCATCCCCCCGCCGAGCCTAGCTCGATGTTCCCGGCACCCCCGGCCCAACTTCCGAACGGCCGGCGGGAAAACGAAAAATTAAAAGCGAGCGGGAAAAAAAGGGTGCAACACGAGGACTTCCCAGGAGGTCACCCATCCTAGTACTACTCTCGCCCAAGCACGCTTAACTGCGGAGTTCTGATGAGATCCGGTGCATTAGTGCTGGTATGATCGCACCCGACATCTTTCGCGCCAACAATGCACAAGCCCCCTCCCCGCCCTTGCCTCCTCCGTGCCCCTCGCCTAGCCTAACTCGATGTTCCCAACAGCAACAGCACTGGCCCAACTTCTGCGCGGACGCATGTCCGTTGACTCGTGAGAAAACAAATGATTAAAAACGAACGAAAAGAGAGATGCAACACGAAGACTTCCTAGGAGGTCCCCCACAGTAGGATTGCTCTCGTGCGGAGTTCTGATTGAATCCGATGTATTAGTGCCGGTGTAATCGCGCCTAACATCTCCGAGCCTTAACGATTTTTAGGCCCCATGCTCCAATCTAATATGTCTTAAACATTAGGTAACGATGCCCTATCCTTCTCGGTATGTTCTTTAGCAAAAGATGAATTTTCAGCGTGACACTCAGCCGTGAGAAATGGTGTTATAGGGACTTGAACAGGCGATGCAAATATTCAGTTAAATGAAGCCTATTTTATCGCCCGAAATGAAATACGTGTACTTTTGTTTTAATTAATTAATTTTAATTAAAATGTTCCTTATTATTTTACATCGCTCGATGCTAACGTGAAGGGTACAAATATAACAACGAACGACGATATGATACGTTGAATTGATGTCGTGACTTGAGCATGTTGCATTTTCCCCTTTTTATGCAAGGATCGCGTGGATATTGAATGACAAATACGACGTCGATTGATCACGATCAGCCAACTGTTAAAAATAAAAAAAAAAAAAAAAACCTTTGGTTTAAAATGAATATATTAAAATTTGATTAGATAATAATGAAAAATTAAAAATTTAATAATATAATAAAAATCTCTTGGAATGCTGCTAAAAATAAAACTCGATGTTCCCGAACGCCCCCGGCCCTGCTTTCTTACGGTCGGTGGGAAAGCAAACAGTTAAAAAAACGAACGGAAAAAGGAGTGCAACACGAGGACTTCCCAGGAGGTCACCCATCCTAGTACTACTCTCGCCCAAGCACGCTTAACTGCGGAGTTCTGATGGGATCCGGTGCATTAGTGCTGGTATGATCGCACCCGACATCTCACGCGCCAACAATGCACAAGACCCCTCCCTGCCCCCGCCTCCTCCATCCCCCCGCCGAGCCTAGCTCGATGTTCCCGGCACCCCCGGCCCAACTTCCGAACGGCCGGCGGGAAAACGAAAAATTAAAAGCGAGCGGGAAAAAAAGGGTGCAACACGAGGACTTCCCAGGAGGTCACCCATCCTAGTACTACTCTCGCCCAAGCACGCTTAACTGCGGAGTTCTGATGGGATCCGGTGCATTAGTGCTGGTATGATCGCACCCGACATCTTTCGCGCCAACAATGCACAAGCCCCCTCCCCGCCCTTGCCTCCTCCGTGCCCCTCGCCTAGCCTAACTCGATGTTCCCAACAGCAACAGCACTGGCCCAACTTCTGCGCGGACGCACGTCCGTTGACTCGTGAGAAAACAAATGATTAAAAACGAACGAAAAGAGAGATGCAACACGAAGACTTCCTAGGAGGTCCCCCACAGTAGGATTGCTCTCGTGCGGAGTTCTGATTGAATCCGATGTATTAGTGCCGGTGTAATCGCGCCTAACATCTCCGAGCCTTAACGATTTTTAGGCCCCATGCTCCAATCTAATATGTCTTAAACATTAGGTAACGATGCCCTATCCTTCTCGGTATGTTCTTTAGCAAAAGATGAATTTTCAGCGTGACACTCAGCCGTGAGAAATGGTGTTATAGGGACTTGAACAGGCGATGCAAATATTCAGTTAAATGAAGCCTATTTTATCGCCCGAAATGAAATACGTGTACTTTTGTTTTAATTAATTAATTTTAATTAAAATGTTCCTTATTATTTTACATCGCTCGATGCTAACGTGAAGGGTACAAATATAACAACGAACGACGATATGATACGTTGAATTGATGTCGTGACTTGAGCATGTTGCATTTTCCCCTTTTTATGCAAGGATCGCGTGGATATTGAATGACAAATACGACGTCGATTGATCACGATCAGCCAACTGTTAAAAATAAAAAAAAAAAAAAACCTTTGGTTTAAAATGAATATATTAAAATTTGATTAGATAATAATGAAAAATTAAAAATTTAATAATATAATAAAAATCTCTTGGAATGCTGCTAAAAATAAAACTCGATGTTCCCGAACGCCCCCGGCCCTGCTTTCTTACGGTCGGTGGGAAAGCAAACAGTTAAAAAAACGAACGGAAAAAGGAGTGCAACACGAGGACTTCCCAGGAGGTCACCCATCCTAGTACTACTCTCGCCCAAGCACGCTTAACTGCGGAGTTCTGATGGGATCCGGTGCATTAGTGCTGGTATGATCGCACCCGACATCTCACGCGCCAACAATGCACAAGACCCCTCCCTGCCCCCGCCTCCTCCATCCCCCCGCCGAGCCTAGCTCGATGTTCCCGGCACCCCCGGCCCAACTTCCGAACGGCCGGCGGGAAAACGAAAAATTAAAAGCGAGCGGGAAAAAAAGGGTGCAACACGAGGACTTCCCAGGAGGTCACCCATCCTAGTACTACTCTCGCCCAAGCACGCTTAACTGCGGAGTTCTGATGGGATCCGGTGCATTAGTGCTGGTATGATCGCACCCGACATCTTTCGCGCCAACAATGCACAAGCCCCCTCCCCGCCCTTGCCTCCTCCGTGCCCCTCGCCTAGCCTAACTCGATGTTCCCAACAGCAACAGCACTGGCCCAACTTCTGCGCGGACGCACGTCCGTTGACTCGTGAGAAAACAAATGATTAAAAACGAACGAAAAGAGAGATGCAACACGAAGACTTCCTAGGAGGTCCCCCACAGTAGGATTGCTCTCGTGCGGAGTTCTGATTGAATCCGATGTATTAGTGCCGGTGTAATCGCGCCTAACATCTCCGAGCCTTAACGATTTTTAGGCCCCATGCTCCAATCTAATATGTCTTAAACATTAGGTAACGATGCCCTATCCTTCTCGGTATGTTCTTTAGCAAAAGATGAATTTTCAGCGTGACACTCAGCCGTGAGAAATGGTGTTATAGGGACTTGAACAGGCGATGCAAATATTCAGTTAAATGAAGCCTATTTTATCGCCCGAAATGAAATACGTGTACTTTTGTTTTAATTAATTAATTTTAATTAAAATGTTCCTTATTATTTTACATCGCTCGATGCTAACGTGAAGGGTACAAATATAACAACGAACGACGATATGATACGTTGAATTGATGTCGTGACTTGAGCATGTTGCATTTTCCCCTTTTTATGCAAGGATCGCGTGGATATTGAATGACAAATACGACGTCGATTGATCACGATCAGCCAACTGTTAAAAATAAAAAAAAAAAAAAAACCTTTGGTTTAAAATGAATATATTAAAATTTGATTAGATAATAATGAAAAATTAAAAATTTAATAATATAATAAAAATCTCTTGGAATGCTGCTAAAAATAAAACTCGATGTTCCCGAACGCCCCCGGCCCTGCTTTCTTACGGTCGGTGGGAAAGCAAACAGTTAAAAAAACGAACGGAAAAAAGAGTGCAACACGAGGACTTCCCAGGAGGTCACCCATCCTAGTACTACTCTCGCCCAAGCACGCTTAACTGCGGAGTTCTGATGGGATCCGGTGCATTAGTGCTGGTATGATCGCACCCGACATCTCACGCGCCAACAATGCACAAGACCCCTCCCTGCCCCCGCCTCCTCCATCCCCCCGCCGAGCCTAGCTCGATGTTCCCGGCACCCCCGGCCCAACTTCCGAACGGCCGGCGGGAAAACGAAAAATTAAAAGCGAGCGGGAAAAAAAGGGTGCAACACGAGGACTTCCCAGGAGGTCACCCATCCTAGTACTACTCTCGCCCAAGCACGCTTAACTGCGGAGTTCTGATGGGATCCGGTGCATTAGTGCTGGTATGATCGCACCCGACATCTTTCGCGCCAACAATGCACAAGCCCCCTCCCCGCCCTTGCCTCCTCCGTGCCCCTCGCCTAGCCTAACTCGATGTTCCCAACAGCAACAGCACTGGCCCAACTTCTGCGCGGACGCACGTCCGTTGACTCGTGAGAAAACAAATGATTAAAAACGAACGAAAAGAGAGATGCAACACGAAGACTTCCTAGGAGGTCCCCCACAGTAGGATTGCTCTCGTGCGGAGTTCTGATTGAATCCGATGTATTAGTGCCGGTGTAATCGCGCCTAACATCTCCGAGCCTTAACGATTTTTAGGCCCCATGCTCCAATCTAATATGTCTTAAACATTAGGTAACGATGCCCTATCCTTCTCGGTATGTTCTTTAGCAAAAGATGAATTTTCAGCGTGACACTCAGCCGTGAGAAATGGTGTTATAGGGACTTGAACAGGCGATGCAAATATTCAGTTAAATGAAGCCTATTTTATCGCCCGAAATGAAATACGTGTACTTTTGTTTTAATTAATTAATTTTAATTAAAATGTTCCTTATTATTTTACATCGCTCGATGCTAACGTGAAGGGTACAAATATAACAACGAACGACGATATGATACGTTGAATTGATGTCGTGACTTGAGCATGTTGCATTTTCCCCTTTTTATGCAAGGATCGCGTGGATATTGAATGACAAATACGACGTCGATTGATCACGATCAGCCAACTGTTAAAAATAAAAAAAAAAAAAAAAACCTTTGGTTTAAAATGAATATATTAAAATTTGATTAGATAATAATGAAAAATTAAAAATTTAATAATATAATAAAAATCTCTTGGAATGCTGCTAAAAATAAAACTCGATGTTCCCGAACGCCCCCGGCCCTGCTTTCTTACGGTCGGTGGGAAAGCAAACAGTTAAAAAAACGAACGGAAAAAGGAGTGCAACACGAGGACTTCCCAGGAGGTCACCCATCCTAGTACTACTCTCGCCCAAGCACGCTTAACTGCGGAGTTCTGATGGGATCCGGTGCATTAGTGCTGGTATGATCGCACCCGACATCTCACGCGCCAACAATGCACAAGACCCCTCCCTGCCCCCGCCTCCTCCATCCCCCCGCCGAGCCTAGCTCGATGTTCCCGGCACCCCCGGCCCAACTTCCGAACGGCCGGCGGGAAAACGAAAAATTAAAAGCGAGCGGGAAAAAAAGGGTGCAACACGAGGACTTCCCAGGAGGTCACCCATCCTAGTACTACTCTCGCCCAAGCACGCTTAACTGCGGAGTTCTGATGGGATCCGGTGCATTAGTGCTGGTATGATCGCACCCGACATCTTTCGCGCCAACAATGCACAAGCCCCCTCCCCGCCCTTGCCTCCTCCGTGCCCCTCGCCTAGCCTAACTCGATGTTCCCAACAGCAACAGCACTGGCCCAACTTCTGCGCGGACGCACGTCCGTTGACTCGTGAGAAAACAAATGATTAAAAACGAACGAAAAGAGAGATGCAACACGAAGACTTCCTAGGAGGTCCCCCACAGTAGGATTGCTCTCGTGCGGAGTTCTGATTGAATCCGATGTATTAGTGCCGGTGTAATCGCGCCTAACATCTCCGAGCCTTAACGATTTTTAGGCCCCATGCTCCAATCTAATATGTCTTAAACATTAGGTAACGATGCCCTATCCTTCTCGGTATGTTCTTTAGCAAAAGATGAATTTTCAGCGTGACACTCAGCCGTGAGAAATGGTGTTATAGGGACTTGAACAGGCGATGCAAATATTCAGTTAAATGAAGCCTATTTTATCGCCCGAAATGAAATACGTGTACTTTTGTTTTAATTAATTAATTTTAATTAAAATGTTCCTTATTATTTTACATCGCTCGATGCTAACGTGAAGGGTACAAATATAACAACGAACGACGATATGATACGTTGAATTGATGTCGTGACTTGAGCATGTTGCATTTTCCCCTTTTTATGCAAGGATCGCGTGGATATTGAATGACAAATACGACGTCGATTGATCACGATCAGCCAACTGTTAAAAATAAAAAAAAAAAAAAAAAAACCTTTGGTTTAAAATGAATATATTAAAATTTGATTAGATAATAATGAAAAATTAAAAATTTAATAATATAATAAAAATCTCTTGGAATGCTGCTAAAAATAAAACTCGATGTTCCCGAACGCCCCCGGCCCTGCTTTCTTACGGTCGGTGGGAAAGCAAACAGTTAAAAAAACGAACGGAAAAAGGAGTGCAACACGAGGACTTCCCAGGAGGTCACCCATCCTAGTACTACTCTCGCCCAAGCACGCTTAACTGCGGAGTTCTGATGGGATCCGGTGCATTAGTGCTGGTATGATCGCACCCGACATCTCACGCGCCAACAATGCACAAGACCCCTCCCTGCCCCCGCCTCCTCCATCCCCCCGCCGAGCCTAGCTCGATGTTCCCGGCACCCCCGGCCCAACTTCCGAACGGCCGGCGGGAAAACGAAAAATTAAAAGCGAGCGGGAAAAAAAGGGTGCAACACGAGGACTTCCCAGGAGGTCACCCATCCTAGTACTACTCTCGCCCAAGCACGCTTAACTGCGGAGTTCTGATGGGATCCGGTGCATTAGTGCTGGTATGATCGCACCCGACATCTTTCGCGCCAACAATGCACAAGCCCCCTCCCCGCCCTTGCCTCCTCCGTGCCCCTCGCCTAGCCTAACTCGATGTTCCCAACAGCAACAGCACTGGCCCAACTTCTGCGCGGACGCACGTCCGTTGACTCGTGAGAAAACAAATGATTAAAAACGAACGAAAAGAGAGATGCAACACGAAGACTTCCTAGGAGGTCCCCCACAGTAGGATTGCTCTCGTGCGGAGTTCTGATTGAATCCGATGTATTAGTGCCGGTGTAATCGCGCCTAACATCTCCGAGCCTTAACGATTTTTAGGCCCCATGCTCCAATCTAATATGTCTTAAACATTAGGTAACGATGCCCTATCCTTCTCGGTATGTTCTTTAGCAAAAGATGAATTTTCAGCGTGACACTCAGCCGTGAGAAATGGTGTTATAGGGACTTGAACAGGCGATGCAAATATTCAGTTAAATGAAGCCTATTTTATCGCCCGAAATGAAATACGTGTACTTTTGTTTTAATTAATTAATTTTAATTAAAATGTTCCTTATTATTTTACATCGCTCGATGCTAACGTGAAGGGTACAAATATAACAACGAACGACGATATGATACGTTGAATTGATGTCGTGACTTGAGCATGTTGCATTTTCCCCTTTTTATGCAAGGATCGCGTGGATATTGAATGACAAATACGACGTCGATTGATCACGATCAGCCAACTGTTAAAAATAAAAAAAAAAAAAAAAACCTTTGGTTTAAAATGAATATATTAAAATTTGATTAGATAATAATGAAAAATTAAAAATTTAATAATATAATAAAAATCTCTTGGAATGCTGCTAAAAATAAAACTCGATGTTCCCGAACGCCCCCGGCCCTGCTTTCTTACGGTCGGTGGGAAAGCAAACAGTTAAAAAAACGAACGGAAAAAGGAGTGCAACACGAGGACTTCCCAGGAGGTCACCCATCCTAGTACTACTCTCGCCCAAGCACGCTTAACTGCGGAGTTCTGATGGGATCCGGTGCATTAGTGCTGGTATGATCGCACCCGACATCTCACGCGCCAACAATGCACAAGACCCCTCCCTGCCCCCGCCTCCTCCATCCCCCCGCCGAGCCTAGCTCGATGTTCCCGGCACCCCCGGCCCAACTTCCGAACGGCCGGCGGGAAAACGAAAAATTAAAAGCGAGCGGGAAAAAAAGGGTGCAACACGAGGACTTCCCAGGAGGTCACCCATCCTAGTACTACTCTCGCCCAAGCACGCTTAACTGCGGAGTTCTGATGGGATCCGGTGCATTAGTGCTGGTATGATCGCACCCGACATCTTTCGCGCCAACAATGCACAAGCCCCCTCCCCGCCCTTGCCTCCTCCGTGCCCCTCGCCTAGCCTAACTCGATGTTCCCAACAGCAACAGCACTGGCCCAACTTCTGCGCGGACGCACGTCCGTTGACTCGTGAGAAAACAAATGATTAAAAACGAACGAAAAGAGAGATGCAACACGAAGACTTCCTAGGAGGTCCCCCACAGTAGGATTGCTCTCGTGCGGAGTTCTGATTGAATCCGATGTATTAGTGCCGGTGTAATCGCGCCTAACATCTCCGAGCCTTAACGATTTTTAGGCCCCATGCTCCAATCTAATATGTCTTAAACATTAGGTAACGATGCCCTATCCTTCTCGGTATGTTCTTTAGCAAAAGATGAATTTTCAGCGTGACACTCAGCCGTGAGAAATGGTGTTATAGGGACTTGAACAGGCGATGCAAATATTCAGTTAAATGAAGCCTATTTTATCGCCCGAAATGAAATACGTGTACTTTTGTTTTAATTAATTAATTTTAATTAAAATGTTCCTTATTATTTTACATCGCTCGATGCTAACGTGAAGGGTACAAATATAACAACGAACGACGATATGATACGTTGAATTGATGTCGTGACTTGAGCATGTTGCATTTTCCCCTTTTTATGCAAGGATCGCGTGGATATTGAATGACAAATACGACGTCGATTGATCACGATCAGCCAACTGTTAAAAACAAAAAAAAAAAAAAAAAAAACCTTTGGTTTAAAATGAATATATTAAAATTTGATTAGATAATAATGAAAAATTAAAAATTTAATAATATAATAAAAATCTCTTGGAATGCTGCTAAAAATAAAACTCGATGTTCCCGAACGCCCCCGGCCCTGCTTTCTTACGGTCGGTGGGAAAGCAAACAGTTAAAAAAACGAACGGAAAAAGGAGTGCAACACGAGGACTTCCCAGGAGGTCACCCATCCTAGTACTACTCTCGCCCAAGCACGCTTAACTGCGGAGTTCTGATGGGATCCGGTGCATTAGTGCTGGTATGATCGCACCCGACATCTCACGCGCCAACAATGCACAAGACCCCTCCCTGCCCCCGCCTCCTCCATCCCCCCGCCGAGCCTAGCTCGATGTTCCCGGCACCCCCGGCCCAACTTCCGAACGGCCGGCGGGAAAACGAAATATTAAAAGCGAGCGGGAAAAAAAGGGTGCAACACGAGGACTTCCCAGGAGGTCACCCATCCTAGTACTACTCTCGCCCAAGCACGCTTAACTGCGGAGTTCTGATGGGATCCGGTGCATTAGTGCTGGTATGATCGCACCCGACATCTTTCGCGCCAACAATGCACAAGCCCCCTCCCCGCCCTTGCCTCCTCCGTGCCCCTCGCCTAGCCTAACTCGATGTTCCCAACAGCAACAGCACTGGCCCAACTTCTGCGCGGACGCACGTCCGTTGACTCGTGAGAAAACAAATGATTAAAAACGAACGAAAAGAGAGATGCAACACGAAGACTTCCTAGGAGGTCCCCCACAGTAGGATTGCTCTCGTGCGGAGTTCTGATTGAATCCGATGTATTAGTGCCGGTGTAATCGCGCCTAACATCTCCGAGCCTTAACGATTTTTAGGCCCCATGCTCCAATCTAATATGTCTTAAACATTAGGTAACGATGCCCTATCCTTCTCGGTATGTTCTTTAGCAAAAGATGAATTTTCAGCGTGACACTCAGCCGTGAGAAATGGTGTTATAGGGACTTGAACAGGCGATGCAAATATTCAGTTAAATGAAGCCTATTTTATCGCCCGAAATGAAATACGTGTACTTTTGTTTTAATTAATTAATTTTAATTAAAATGTTCCTTATTATTTTACATCGCTCGATGCTAACGTGAAGGGTACAAATATAACAACGAACGACGATATGATACGTTGAATTGATGTCGTGACTTGAGCATGTTGCATTTTCCCCTTTTTATGCAAGGATCGCGTGGATATTGAATGACAAATACGACGTCGATTGATCACGATCAGCCAACTGTTAAAAATAAAAAAAAAAAAAAAACCTTTGGTTTAAAATGAATATATTAAAATTTGATTAGATAATAATGAAAAATTAAAAATTTAATAATATAATAAAAATCTCTTGGAATGCTGCTAAAAATAAAACTCGATGTTCCCGAACGCCCCCGGCCCTGCTTTCTTACGGTCGGTGGGAAAGCAAACAGTTAAAAAAACGAACGGAAAAAGGAGTGCAACACGAGGACTTCCCAGGAGGTCACCCATCCTAGTACTACTCTCGCCCAAGCACGCTTAACTGCGGAGTTCTGATGGGATCCGGTGCATTAGTGCTGGTATGATCGCACCCGACATCTCACGCGCCAACAATGCACAAGACCCCTCCCTGCCCCCGCCTCCTCCATCCCCCCGCCGAGCCTAGCTCGATGTTCCCGGCACCCCCGGCCCAACTTCCGAACGGCCGGCGGGAAAACGAAAAATTAAAAGCGAGCGGGAAAAAAAGGGTGCAACACGAGGACTTCCCAGGAGGTCACCCATCCTAGTACTACTCTCGCCCAAGCACGCTTAACTGCGAAGTTCTGATGGGATCCGGTGCATTAGTGCTGGTATGATCGCACCCGACATCTCACGCGCCAACAATGCACAAGACCCCTCCCTGCCCCCGCCTCCTCCATCCCCCCGCCGAGCCTAGCTCGATGTTCCCGGCACCCCCGGCCCAACTTCCGAACGGCCGGCGGGAAAACGAAAAATTAAAAGCGAGCGGGAAAAAAAGGGTGCAACACGAGGACTTCCCAGGAGGTCACCCATCCTAGTACTACTCTCGCCCAAGCACGCTTAACTGCGGAGTTCTGATGGGATCCGGTGCATTAGTGCTGGTATGATCGCACCCGACATCTTTCGCGCCAACAATGCACAAGCCCCCTCCCCGCCCTTGCCTCCTCCGTGCCCCTCGCCTAGCCTAACTCGATGTTCCCAACAGCAACAGCACTGGCCCAACTTCTGCGCGGACGCACGTCCGTTGACTCGTGAGAAAACAAATGATTAAAAACGAACGAAAAGAGAGATGCAACACGAAGACTTCCTAGGAGGTCCCCCACAGTAGGATTGCTCTCGTGCGGAGTTCTGATTGAATCCGATGTATTAGTGCCGGTGTAATCGCGCCTAACATCTCCGAGCCTTAACGATTTTTAGGCCCCATGCTCCAATCTAATATGTCTTAAACATTAGGTAACGATGCCCTATCCTTCTCGGTATGTTCTTTAGCAAAAGATGAATTTTCAGCGTGACACTCAGCCGTGAGAAATGGTGTTATAGGGACTTGAACAGGCGATGCAAATATTCAGTTAAATGAAGCCTATTTTATCGCCCGAAATGAAATACGTGTACTTTTGTTTTAATTAATTAATTTTAATTAAAATGTTCCTTATTATTTTACATCGCTCGATGCTAACGTGAAGGGTACAAATATAACAACGAACGACGATATGATACGTTGAATTGATGTCGTGACTTGAGCATGTTGCATTTTCCCCTTTTTATGCAAGGATCGCGTGGATATTGAATGACAAATACGACGTCGATTGATCACGATCAGCCAACTGTTAAAAATAAAAAAAAAAAAAAAAACCTTTGGTTTAAAATGAATATATTAAAATTTGATTAGATAATAATGAAAAATTAAAAATTGAATAATATAATAAAAATCTCTTGGAATGCTGCTAAAAATAAAACTCGATGTTCCCGAACGCCCCCGGCCCTGCTTTCTTACGGTCGGTGGGAAAGCAAACAGTTAAAAAAACGAACGGAAAAAGGAGTGCAACACGAGGACTTCCCAGGAGGTCACCCATCCTAGTACTACTCTCGCCCAAGCACGCTTAACTGCGGAGTTCTGATGGGATCCGGTGCATTAGTGCTGGTATGATCGCACCCGACATCTCACGCGCCAACAATGCACAAGACCCCTCCCTGCCCCCGCCTCCTCCATCCCCCCGCCGAGCCTAGCTCGATGTTCCCGGCACCCCCGGCCCAACTTCCGAACGGCCGGCGGGAAAACGAAAAATTAAAAGCGAGCGGGAAAAAAAGGGTGCAACACGAGGACTTCCCAGGAGGTCACCCATCCTAGTACTACTCTCGCCCAAGCACGCTTAACTGCGGAGTTCTGATGGGATCCGGTGCATTAGTGCTGGTATGATCGCACCCGACATCTTTCGCGCCAACAATGCACAAGCCCCCTCCCCGCCCTTGCCTCCTCCGTGCCCCTCGCCTAGCCTAACTCGATGTTCCCAACAGCAACAGCACTGGCCCAACTTCTGCGCGGACGCACGTCCGTTGACTCGTGAGAAAACAAATGATTAAAAACGAACGAAAAGAGAGATGCAACACGAAGACTTCCTAGGAGGTCCCCCACAGTAGGATTGCTCTCGTGCGGAGTTCTGATTGAATCCGATGTATTAGTGCCGGTGTAATCGCGCCTAACATCTCCGAGCCTTAACGATTTTTAGGCCCCATGCTCCAATCTAATATGTCTTAAACATTAGGTAACGATGCCCTATCCTTCTCGGTATGTTCTTTAGCAAAAGATGAATTTTCAGCGTGACACTCAGCCGTGAGAAATGGTGTTATAGGGACTTGAACAGGCGATGCAAATATTCAGTTAAATGAAGCCTATTTTATCGCCCGAAATGAAATACGTGTACTTTTGTTTTAATTAATTAATTTTAATTAAAATGTTCCTTATTATTTTACATCGCTCGATGCTAACGTGAAGGGTACAAATATAACAACGAACGACGATATGATACGTTGAATTGATGTCGTGACTTGAGCATGTTGCATTTTCCCCTTTTTATGCAAGGATCGCGTGGATATTGAATGACAAATACGACGTCGATTGATCACGATCAGCCAACTGTTAAAAATAAAAAAAAAAAAAAACCTTTGGTTTAAAATGAATATATTAAAATTTGATTAGATAATAATGAAAAATTAAAAATTTAATAATATAATAAAAATCTCTTGGAATGCTGCTAAAAATAAAACTCGATGTTCCCGAACGCCCCCGGCCCTGCTTTCTTACGGTCGGTGGGAAAGCAAACAGTTAAAAAAACGAACGGAAAAAGGAGTGCAACACGAGGACTTCCCAGGAGGTCACCCATCCTAGTACTACTCTCGCCCAAGCACGCTTAACTGCGGAGTTCTGATGGGATCCGGTGCATTAGTGCTGGTATGATCGCACCCGACATCTCACGCGCCAACAATGCACAAGACCCCTCCCTGCCCCCGCCTCCTCCATCCCCCCGCCGAGCCTAGCTCGATGTTCCCGGCACCCCCGGCCCAACTTCCGAACGGCCGGCGGGAAAACGAAAAATTAAAAGCGAGCGGGAAAAAAAGGGTGCAACACGAGGACTTCCCAGGAGGTCACCCATCCTAGTACTACTCTCGCCCAAGCACGCTTAACTGCGGAGTTCTGATGGGATCCGGTGCATTAGTGCTGGTATGATCGCACCCGACATCTTTCGCGCCAACAATGCACAAGCCCCATCCCCGCCCTTGCCTCCTCCGTGCCCCTCGCCTAGCCTAACTCGATGTTCCCAACAGCAACAGCACTGGCCCAACTTCTGCGCGGACGCACGTCCGTTGACTCGTGAGAAAACAAATGATTAAAAACGAACGAAAAGAGAGATGCAACACGAAGACTTCCTAGGAGGTCCCCCACAGTAGGATTGCTCTCGTGCGGAGTTCTGATTGAATCCGATGTATTAGTGCCGGTGTAATCGCGCCTAACATCTCCGAGCCTTAACGATTTTTAGGCCCCATGCTCCAATCTAATATGTCTTAAACATTAGGTAACGATGCCCTATCCTTCTCGGTATGTTCTTTAGCAAAAGATGAATTTTCAGCGTGACACTCAGCCGTGAGAAATGGTGTTATAGGGACTTGAACAGGCGATGCAAATATTCAGTTAAATGAAGCCTATTTTATCGCCCGAAATGAAATACGTGTACTTTTGTTTTAATTAATTAATTTTAATTAAAATGTTCCTTATTATTTTACATCGCTCGATGCTAACGTGAAGGGTACAAATATAACAACGAACGACGATATGATACGTTGAATTGATGTCGTGACTTGAGCATGTTGCATTTTCCCCTTTTTATGCAAGGATCGCGTGGATATTGAATGACAAATACGACGTCGATTGATCACGATCAGCCAACTGTTAAAAATAAAAAAAAAAAAAAAACCTTTGGTTTAAAATGAATATATTAAAATTTGATTAGATAATAATGAAAAATTAAAAATTTAATAATATAATAAAAATCTCTTGGAATGCTGCTAAAAATAAAACTCGATGTTCCCGAACGCCCCCGGCCCTGCTTTCTTACGGTCGGTGGGAAAGCAAACAGTTAAAAAAACGAACGGAAAAAGGAGTGCAACACGAGGACTTCCCAAGAGGTCACCCATCCTAGTACTACTCTCGCCCAAGCACGCTTAACTGCGGAGTTCTGATGGGATCCGGTGCATTAGTGCTGGTATGATCGCACCCGACATCTCACGCGCCAACAATGCACAAGACCCCTCCCTGCCCCCGCCTCCTCCATCCCCCCGCCGAGCCTAGCTCGATGTTCCCGGCACCCCCGGCCCAACTTCCGAACGGCCGGCGGGAAAACGAAAAATTAAAAGCGAGCGGGAAAAAAAGGGTGCAACACGAGGACTTCCCAGGAGGTCACCCATCCTAGTACTACTCTCGCCCAAGCACGCTTAACTGCGGAGTTCTGATGGGATCCGGTGCATTAGTGCTGGTATGATCGCACCCGACATCTCACGCGCCAACAATGCACAAGCCCCCTCCCCGCCCTTGCCTCCTCCGTGCCCCTCGCCTAGCCTAACTCGATGTTCCCAACAGCAACAGCACTGGCCCAACTTCTGCGCGGACGCACGTCCGTTGACTCGTGAGAAAACAAATGATTAAAAACGAACGAAAAGAGAGATGCAACACGAAGACTTCCTAGGAGGTCCCCCACAGTAGGATTGCTCTCGTGCGGAGTTCTGATTGAATCCGATGTATTAGTGCCGGTGTAATCGCGCCTAACATCTCCGAGCCTTAACGATTTTTAGGCCCCATGCTCCAATCTAATATGTCTTAAACATTAGGTAACGATGCCCTATCCTTCTCGGTATGTTCTTTAGCAAAAGATGAATTTTCAGCGTGACACTCAGCCGTGAGAAATGGTGTTATAGGGACTTGAACAGGCGATGCAAATATTCAGTTAAATGAAGCCTATTTTATCGCCCGAAATGAAATACGTGTACTTTTGTTTTAATTAATTAATTTTAATTAAAATGTTCCTTATTATTTTACATCGCTCGATGCTAACGTGAAGGGTACAAATATAACAACGAACGACGATATGATACGTTGAATTGATGTCGTGACTTGAGCATGTTGCATTTTCCCCTTTTTATGCAAGGATCGCGTGGATATTGAATGACAAATACGACGTCGATTGATCACGATCAGCCAACTGTTAAAAATAAAAAAAAAAAAAAAAACCTTTGGTTTAAAATGAATATATTAAAATTTGATTAGATAATAATGAAAAATTAAAAATTGAATAATATAATAAAAATCTCTTGGAATGCTGCTAAAAATAAAACTCGATGTTCCCGAACGCCCCCGGCCCTGCTTTCTTACGGTCGGTGGGAAAGCAAACAGTTAAAAAAACGAACGGAAAAAGGAGTGCAACACGAGGACTTCCCAGGAGGTCACCCATCCTAGTACTACTCTCGCCCAAGCACGCTTAACTGCGGAGTTCTGATGGGATCCGGTGCATTAGTGCTGGTATGATCGCACCCGACATCTCACGCGCCAACAATGCACAAGACCCCTCCCTGCCCCCGCCTCCTCCATCCCCCCGCCGAGCCTAGCTCGATGTTCCCGGCACCCCCGGCCCAACTTCCGAACGGCCGGCGGGAAAACGAAAAATTAAAAGCGAGCGGGAAAAAAAGGGTGCAACACGAGGACTTCCCAGGAGGTCACCCATCCTAGTACTACTCTCGCCCAAGCACGCTTAACTGCGGAGTTCTGATGGGATCCGGTGCATTAGTGCTGGTATGATCGCACCCGACATCTTTCGCGCCAACAATGCACAAGCCCCCTCCCCGCCCTTGCCTCCTCCGTGCCCCTCGCCTAGCCTAACTCGATGTTCCCAACAGCAACAGCACTGGCCCAACTTCTGCGCGGACGCACGTCCGTTGACTCGTGAGAAAACAAATGATTAAAAACGAACGAAAAGAGAGATGCAACACGAAGACTTCCTAGGAGGTCCCCCACAGTAGGATTGCTCTCGTGCGGAGTTCTGATTGAATCCGATGTATTAGTGCCGGTGTAATCGCGCCTAACATCTCCGAGCCTTAACGATTTTTAGGCCCCATGCTCCAATCTAATATGTCTTAAACATTAGGTAACGATGCCCTATCCTTCTCGGTATGTTCTTTAGCAAAAGATGAATTTTCAGCGTGACACTCAGCCGTGAGAAATGGTGTTATAGGGACTTGAACAGGCGATGCAAATATTCAGTTAAATGAAGCCTATTTTATCGCCCGAAATGAAATACGTGTACTTTTGTTTTAATTAATTAATTTTAATTAAAATGTTCCTTATTATTTTACATCGCTCGATGCTAACGTGAAGGGTACAAATATAACAACGAACGACGATATGATACGTTGAATTGATGTCGTGACTTGAGCATGTTGCATTTTCCCCTTTTTATGCAAGGATCGCGTGGATATTGAATGACAAATACGACGTCGATTGATCACGATCAGCCAACTGTTAAAAATAAAAAAAAAAAAAAAAACCTTTGGTTTAAAATGAATATATTAAAATTTGATTAGATAATAATGAAAAATTAAAAATTGAATAATATAATAAAAATCTCTTGGAATGCTGCTAAAAATAAAACTCGATGTTCCCGAACGCCCCCGGCCCTGCTTTCTTACGGTCGGTGGGAAAGCAAACAGTTAAAAAAACGAACGGAAAAAGGAGTGCAACACGAGGACTTCCCAGGAGGTCACCCATCCTAGTACTACTCTCGCCCAAGCACGCTTAACTGCGGAGTTCTGATGGGATCCGGTGCATTAGTGCTGGTATGATCGCACCCGACATCTCACGCGCCAACAATGCACAAGACCCCTCCCTGCCCCCGCCTCCTCCATCCCCCCGCCGAGCCTAGCTCGATGTTCCCGGCACCCCCGGCCCAACTTCCGAACGGCCGGCGGGAAAACGAAAAATTAAAAGCGAGCGGGAAAAAAAGGGTGCAACACGAGGACTTCCCAGGAGGTCACCCATCCTAGTACTACTCTCGCCCAAGCACGCTTAACTGCGGAGTTCTGATGGGATCCGGTGCATTAGTGCTGGTATGATCGCACCCGACATCTTTCGCGCCAACAATGCACAAGCCCCCTCCCCGCCCTTGCCTCCTCCGTGCCCCTCGCCTAGCCTAACTCGATGTTCCCAACAGCAACAGCACTGGCCCAACTTCTGCGCGGACGCACGTCCGTTGACTCGTGAGAAAACAAATGATTAAAAACGAACGAAAAGAGAGATGCAACACGAAGACTTCCTAGGAGGTCCCCCACAGTAGGATTGCTCTCGTGCGGAGTTCTGATTGAATCCGATGTATTAGTGCCGGTGTAATCGCGCCTAACATCTCCGAGCCTTAACGATTTTTAGGCCCCATGCTCCAATCTAATATGTCTTAAACATTAGGTAACGATGCCCTATCCTTCTCGGTATGTTCTTTAGCAAAAGATGAATTTTCAGCGTGACACTCAGCCGTGAGAAATGGTGTTATAGGGACTTGAACAGGCGATGCAAATATTCAGTTAAATGAAGCCTATTTTATCGCCCGAAATGAAATACGTGTACTTTTGTTTTAATTAATTAATTTTAATTAAAATGTTCCTTATTATTTTACATCGCTCGATGCTAACGTGAAGGGTACAAATATAACAACGAACGACGATATGATACGTTGAATTGATGTCGTGACTTGAGCATGTTGCATTTTCCCCTTTTTATGCAAGGATCGCGTGGATATTGAATGACAAATACGACGTCGATTGATCACGATCAGCCAACTGTTAAAAATAAAAAAAAAAAAAAAAAAACCTTTGGTTTAAAATGAATATATTAAAATTTGATTAGATAATAATGAAAAATTAAAAATTTAATAATATAATAAAAATCTCTTGGAATGCTGCTAAAAATAAAACTCGATGTTCCCGAACGCCCCCGGCCCTGCTTTCTTACGGTCGGTGGGAAAGCAAACAGTTAAAAAAACGAACGGAAAAAGGAGTGCAACACGAGGACTTCCCAGGAGGTCACCCATCCTAGTACTACTCTCGCCCAAGCACGCTTAACTGCGGAGTTCTGATGGGATCCGGTGCATTAGTGCTGGTATGATCGCACCCGACATCTCACGCGCCAACAATGCACAAGACCCCTCCCTGCCCCCGCCTCCTCCATCCCCCCGCCGAGCCTAGCTCGATGTTCCCGGCACCCCCGGCCCAACTTCCGAACGGCCGGCGGGAAAACGAAAAATTAAAAGCGAGCGGGAAAAAAAGGGTGCAACACGAGGACTTCCCAGGAGGTCACCCATCCTAGTACTACTCTCGCCCAAGCACGCTTAACTGCGGAGTTCTGATGGGATCCGGTGCATTAGTGCTGGTATGATCGCACCCGACATCTTTCGCGCCAACAATGCACAAGCCCCCTCCCCGCCCTTGCCTCCTCCGTGCCCCTCGCCTAGCCTAACTCGATGTTCCCAACAGCAACAGCACTGGCCCAACTTCTGCGCGGACGCACGTCCGTTGACTCGTGAGAAAACAAATGATTAAAAACGAACGAAAAGAGAGATGCAACACGAAGACTTCCTAGGAGGTCCCCCACAGTAGGATTGCTCTCGTGCGGAGTTCTGATTGAATCCGATGTATTAGTGCCGGTGTAATCGCGCCTAACATCTCCGAGCCTTAACGATTTTTAGGCCCCATGCTCCAATCTAATATGTCTTAAACATTAGGTAACGATGCCCTATCCTTCTCGGTATGTTCTTTAGCAAAAGATGAATTTTCAGCGTGACACTCAGCCGTGAGAAATGGTGTTATAGGGACTTGAACAGGCGATGCAAATATTCAGTTAAATGAAGCCTATTTTATCGCCCGAAATGAAATACGTGTACTTTTGTTTTAATTAATTAATTTTAATTAAAATGTTCCTTATTATTTTACATCGCTCGATGCTAACGTGAAGGGTACAAATATAACAACGAACGACGATATGATACGTTGAATTGATGTCGTGACTTGAGCATGTTGCATTTTCCCCTTTTTATGCAAGGATCGCGTGGATATTGAATGACAAATACGACGTCGATTGATCACGATCAGCCAACTGTTAAAAATAAAAAAAAAAAAAAAAACCTTTGGTTTAAAATGAATATATTAAAATTTGATTAGATAATAATGAAAAATTAAAAATTGAATAATATAATAAAAATCTCTTGGAATGCTGCTAAAAATAAAACTCGATGTTCCCGAACGCCCCCGGCCCTGCTTTCTTACGGTCGGTGGGAAAGCAAACAGTTAAAAAAACGAACGGAAAAAGGAGTGCAACACGAGGACTTCCCAGGAGGTCACCCATCCTAGTACTACTCTCGCCCAAGCACGCTTAACTGCGGAGTTCTGATGGGATCCGGTGCATTAGTGCTGGTATGATCGCACCCGACATCTCACGCGCCAACAATGCACAAGACCCCTCCCTGCCCCCGCCTCCTCCATCCCCCCGCCGAGCCTAGCTCGATGTTCCCGGCACCCCCGGCCCAACTTCCGAACGGCCGGCGGGAAAACGAAAAATTAAAAGCGAGCGGGAAAAAAAGGGTGCAACACGAGGACTTCCCAGGAGGTCACCCATCCTAGTACTACTCTCGCCCAAGCACGCTTAACTGCGGAGTTCTGATGGGATCCGGTGCATTAGTGCTGGTATGATCGCACCCGACATCTTTCGCGCCAACAATGCACAAGCCCCCTCCCCGCCCTTGCCTCCTCCGTGCCCCTCGCCTAGCCTAACTCGATGTTCCCAACAGCAACAGCACTGGCCCAACTTCTGCGCGGACGCACGTCCGTTGACTCGTGAGAAAACAAATGATTAAAAACGAACGAAAAGAGAGATGCAACACGAAGACTTCCTAGGAGGTCCCCCACAGTAGGATTGCTCTCGTGCGGAGTTCTGATTGAATCCGATGTATTAGTGCCGGTGTAATCGCGCCTAACATCTCCGAGCCTTAACGATTTTTAGGCCCCATGCTCCAATCTAATATGTCTTAAACATTAGGTAACGATGCCCTATCCTTCTCGGTATGTTCTTTAGCAAAAGATGAATTTTCAGCGTGACACTCAGCCGTGAGAAATGGTGTTATAGGGACTTGAACAGGCGATGCAAATATTCAGTTAAATGAAGCCTATTTTATCGCCCGAAATGAAATACGTGTACTTTTGTTTTAATTAATTAATTTTAATTAAAATGTTCCTTATTATTTTACATCGCTCGATGCTAACGTGAAGGGTACAAATATAACAACGAACGACGATATGATACGTTGAATTGATGTCGTGACTTGAGCATGTTGCATTTTCCCCTTTTTATGCAAGGATCGCGTGGATATTGAATGACAAATACGACGTCGATTGATCACGATCAGCCAACTGTTAAAAATAAAAAAAAAAAAAAACCTTTGGTTTAAAATGAATATATTAAAATTTGATTAGATAATAATGAAAAATTAAAAATTTAATAATATAATAAAAATCTCTTGGAATGCTGCTAAAAATAAAACTCGATGTTCCCGAACGCCCCCGGCCCTGCTTTCTTACGGTCGGTGGGAAAGCAAACAGTTAAAAAAACGAACGGAAAAAGGAGTGCAACACGAGGACTTCCCAGGAGGTCACCCATCCTAGTACTACTCTCGCCCAAGCACGCTTAACTGCGGAGTTCTGATGGGATCCGGTGCATTAGTGCTGGTATGATCGCACCCGACATCTCACGCGCCAACAATGCACAAGACCCCTCCTTGCCCCCGCCTCCTCCATCCCCCCGCCGAGCCTAGCTCGATGTTCCCGGCACCCCCGGCCCAACTTCCGAACGGCCGGCGGGAAAACGAAAAATTAAAAGCGAGCGGGAAAAAAAAGGTGCAACACGAGGACTTCCCAGGAGGTCACCCATCCTAGTACTACTCTCGCCCAAGCACGCTTAACTGCAGAGTTCTGATGGGATCCGGTGCATTAGTGCTGGTATGATCGCACCCGACATCTCACGCGCCAACAATGCACAAGCCCCCTCCCCGCCCTTGCCTCCTCCGTGCCCCTCGCCTAGCCTAACTCGATGTTCCCAACAGCAACAGCACTGGCCCAACTTCTGCGCGGACGCACGTCCGTTGACTCGTGAGAAAACAAATGATTAAAAACGAACGAAAAGAGAGATGCAACACGAAGACTTCCTAGGAGGTCCCCCACAGTAGGATTGCTCTCGTGCGGAGTTCTGATTGAATCCGATGTATTAGTGCCGGTGTAATCGCGCCTAACATCTCCGAGCCTTAACGATTTTTAGGCCCCATGCTCCAATCTAATATGTCTTAAACATTAGGTAACGATGCCCTATCCTTCTCGGTATGTTCTTTAGCAAAAGATGAATTTTCAGCGTGACACTCAGCCGTGAGAAATGGTGTTATAGGGACTTGAACAGGCGATGCAAATATTCAGTTAAATGAAGCCTATTTTATCGCCCGAAATGAAATACGTGTACTTTTGTTTTAATTAATTAATTTTAATTAAAATGTTCCTTATTATTTTACATCGCTCGATGCTAACGTGAAGGGTACAAATATAACAACGAACGACGATATGATACGTTGAATTGATGTCGTGACTTGAGCATGTTGCATTTTCCCCTTTTTATGCAAGGATCGCGTGGATATTGAATGACAAATACGACGTCGATTGATCACGATCAGCCAACTGTTAAAAATAAAAAAAAAAAAAAAAAAAACCTTTGGTTTAAAATGAATATATTAAAATTTGATTAGATAATAATGAAAAATTAAAAATTTAATAATATAATAAAAATCTCTTGGAATGCTGCTAAAAATAAAACTCGATGTTCCCGAACGCCCCCGGCCCTGCTTTCTTACGGTCGGTGGGAAAGCAAACAGTTAAAAAAACGAACGGAAAAAGGAGTGCAACACGAGGACTTCCCAGGAGGTCACCCATCCTAGTACTACTCTCGCCCAAGCACGCTTAACTGCGGAGTTCTGATGGGATCCGGTGCATTAGTGCTGGTATGATCGCACCCGACATCTCACGCGCCAACAATGCACAAGACCCCTCCCTGCCCCCGCCTCCTCCATCCCCCCGCCGAGCCTAGCTCGATGTTCCCGGCACCCCCGGCCCAACTTCCGAACGGCCGGCGGGAAAACGAAAAATTAAAAGCGAGCGGGAAAAAAAGGGTGCAACACGAGGACTTCCCAGGAGGTCACCCATCCTAGTACTACTCTCGCCCAAGCACGCTTAACTGCGGAGTTCTGATGGGATCCGGTGCATTAGTGCTGGTATGATCGCACCCGACATCTCACGCGCCAACAATGCACAAGCCCCCTCCCCGCCCTTGCCTCCTCCGTGCCCCTCGCCTAGCCTAACTCGATGTTCCCAACAGCAACAGCACTGGCCCAACTTCTGCGCGGACGCACGTCCGTTGACTCGTGAGAAAACAAATGATTAAAAACGAACGAAAAGAGAGATGCAACACGAAGACTTCCTAGGAGGTCCCCCACAGTAGGATTGCTCTCGTGCGGAGTTCTGATTGAATCCGATGTATTAGTGCCGGTGTAATCGCGCCTAACATCTCCGAGCCTTAACGATTTTTAGGCCCCATGCTCCAATCTAATATGTCTTAAACATTAGGTAACGATGCCCTATCCTTCTCGGTATGTTCTTTAGCAAAAGATGAATTTTCAGCGTGACACTCAGCCGTGAGAAATGGTGTTATAGGGACTTGAACAGGCGATGCAAATATTCAGTTAAATGAAGCCTATTTTATCGCCCGAAATGAAATACGTGTACTTTTGTTTTAATTAATTAATTTTAATTAAAATGTTCCTTATTATTTTACATCGCTCGATGCTAACGTGAAGGGTACAAATATAACAACGAACGACGATATGATACGTTGAATTGATGTCGTGACTTGAGCATGTTGCATTTTCCCCTTTTTATGCAAGGATCGCGTGGATATTGAATGACAAATACGACGTCGATTGATCACGATCAGCCAACTGTTAAAAATAAAAAAAAAAAAAAAACCTTTGGTTTAAAATGAATATATTAAAATTTGATTAGATAATAATGAAAAATTAAAAATTTAATAATATAATAAAAATCTCTTGGAATGCTGCTAAAAATAAAACTCGATGTTCCCGAACGCCCCCGGCCCTGCTTTCTTACGGTCGGTGGGAAAGCAAACAGTTAAAAAAACGAACGGAAAAAGGAGTGCAACACGAGGACTTCCCAGGAGGTCACCCATCCTAGTACTACTCTCGCCCAAGCACGCTTAACTGCGGAGTTCTGATGGGATCCGGTGCATTAGTGCTGGTATGATCGCACCCGACATCTCACGCGCCAACAATGCACAAGACCCCTCCCTGCCCCCGCCTCCTCCATCCCCCCGCCGAGCCTAGCTCGATGTTCCCGGCACCCCCGGCCCAACTTCCGAACGGCCGGCGGGAAAACGAAAAATTAAAAGCGAGCGGGAAAAAAAGGGTGCAACACGAGGACTTCCCAGGAGGTCACCCATCCTAGTACTACTCTCGCCCAAGCACGCTTAACTGCGGAGTTCTGATGGGATCCGGTGCATTAGTGCTGGTATGATCGCACCCGACATCTTTCGCGCCAACAATGCACAAGCCCCCTCCCCGCCCTTGCCTCCTCCGTGCCCCTCGCCTAGCCTAACTCGATGTTCCCAACAGCAACAGCACTGGCCCAACTTCTGCGCGGACGCACGTCCGTTGACTCGTGAGAAAACAAATGATTAAAAACGAACGAAAAGAGAGATGCAACACGAAGACTTCCTAGGAGGTCCCCCACAGTAGGATTGCTCTCGTGCGGAGTTCTGATTGAATCCGATGTATTAGTGCCGGTGTAATCGCGCCTAACATCTCCGAGCCTTAACGATTTTTAGGCCCCATGCTCCAATCTAATATGTCTTAAACATTAGGTAACGATGCCCTATCCTTCTCGGTATGTTCTTTAGCAAAAGATGAATTTTCAGCGTGACACTCAGCCGTGAGAAATGGTGTTATAGGGACTTGAACAGGCGATGCAAATATTCAGTTAAATGAAGCCTATTTTATCGCCCGAAATGAAATACGTGTACTTTTGTTTTAATTAATTAATTTTAATTAAAATGTTCCTTATTATTTTACATCGCTCGATGCTAACGTGAAGGGTACAAATATAACAACGAACGACGATATGATACGTTGAATTGATGTCGTGACTTGAGCATGTTGCATTTTCCCCTTTTTATGCAAGGATCGCGTGGATATTGAATGACAAATACGACGTCGATTGATCACGATCAGCCAACTGTTAAAAATAAAAAAAAAAAAAAAAACCTTTGGTTTAAAATGAATATATTAAAATTTGATTAGATAATAATGAAAAATTAAAAATTTAATAATATAATAAAAATCTCTTGGAATGCTGCTAAAAATAAAACTCGATGTTCCCGAACGCCCCCGGCCCTGCTTTCTTACGGTCGGTGGGAAAGCAAACAGTTAAAAAAACGAACGGAAAAAGGAGTGCAACACGAGGACTTCCCAGGAGGTCACCCATCCTAGTACTACTCTCGCCCAAGCACGCTTAACTGCGGAGTTCTGATGGGATCCGGTGCATTAGTGCTGGTATGATCGCACCCGACATCTCACGCGCCAACAATGCACAAGACCCCTCCCTGCCCCCGCCTCCTCCATCCCCCCGCCGAGCCTAGCTCGATGTTCCCGGCACCCCCGGCCCAACTTCCGAACGGCCGGCGGGAAAACGAAAAATTAAAAGCGAGCGGGAAAAAAAGGGTGCAACACGAGGACTTCCCAGGAGGTCACCCATCCTAGTACTACTCTCGCCCAAGCACGCTTAACTGCGGAGTTCTGATGGGATCCGGTGCATTAGTGCTGGTATGATCGCACCCGACATCTCACGCGCCAACAATGCACAAGCCCCCTCCCCGCCCTTGCCTCCTCCGTGCCCCTCGCCTAGCCTAACTCGATGTTCCCAACAGCAACAGCACTGGCCCAACTTCTGCGCGGACGCACGTCCGTTGACTCGTGAGAAAACAAATGATTAAAAACGAACGAAAAGAGAGATGCAACACGAAGACTTCCTAGGAGGTCCCCCACAGTAGGATTGCTCTCGTGCGGAGTTCTGATTGAATCCGATGTATTAGTGCCGGTGTAATCGCGCCTAACATCTCCGAGCCTTAACGATTTTTAGGCCCCATGCTCCAATCTAATATGTCTTAAACATTAGGTAACGATGCCCTATCCTTCTCGGTATGTTCTTTAGCAAAAGATGAATTTTCAGCGTGACACTCAGCCGTGAGAAATGGTGTTATAGGGACTTGAACAGGCGATGCAAATATTCAGTTAAATGAAGCCTATTTTATCGCCCGAAATGAAATACGTGTACTTTTGTTTTAATTAATTAATTTTAATTAAAATGTTCCTTATTATTTTACATCGCTCGATGCTAACGTGAAGGGTACAAATATAACAACGAACGACGATATGATACGTTGAATTGATGTCGTGACTTGAGCATGTTGCATTTTCCCCTTTTTATGCAAGGATCGCGTGGATATTGAATGACAAATACGACGTCGATTGATCACGATCAGCCAACTGTTAAAAATAAAAAAAAAAAAAAAACCTTTGGTTTAAAATGAATATATTAAAATTTGATTAGATAATAATGAAAAATTAAAAATTTAATAATATAATAAAAATCTCTTGGAATGCTGCTAAAAATAAAACTCGATGTTCCCGAACGCCCCCGGCCCTGCTTTCTTACGGTCGGTGGGAAAGCAAACAGTTAAAAAAACGAACGGAAAAAGGAGTGCAACACGAGGACTTCCCAGGAGGTCACCCATCCTAGTACTACTCTCGCCCAAGCACGCTTAACTGCAGAGTTCTGATGGGATCCGGTGCATTAGTGCTGGTATGATCGCACCCGACATCTCACGCGCCAACAATGCACAAGACCCCTCCCTGCCCCCGCCTCCTCCATCCCCCCGCCGAGCCTAGCTCGATGTTCCCGGCACCCCCGGCCCAACTTCCGAACGGCCGGCGGGAAAACGAAAAATTAAAAGCGAGCGGGAAAAAAAGGGTGCAACACGAGGACTTCCCAGGAGGTCACCCATCCTAGTACTACTCTCGCCCAAGCACGCTTAACTGCGGAGTTCTGATGGGATCCGGTGCATTAGTGCTGGTATGATCGCACCCGACATCTTTCGCGCCAACAATGCACAAGCCCCCTCCCCGCCCTTGCCTCCTCCGTGCCCCTCGCCTAGCCTAACTCGATGTTCCCAACAGCAACAGCACTGGCCCAACTTCTGCGCGGACGCACGTCCGTTGACTCGTGAGAAAACAAATGATTAAAAACGAACGAAAAGAGAGATGCAACACGAAGACTTCCTAGGAGGTCCCCCACAGTAGGATTGCTCTCGTGCGGAGTTCTGATTGAATCCGATGTATTAGTGCCGGTGTAATCGCGCCTAACATCTCCGAGCCTTAACGATTTTTAGGCCCCATGCTCCAATCTAATATGTCTTAAACATTAGGTAACGATGCCCTATCCTTCTCGGTATGTTCTTTAGCAAAAGATGAATTTTCAGCGTGACACTCAGCCGTGAGAAATGGTGTTATAGGGACTTGAACAGGCGATGCAAATATTCAGTTAAATGAAGCCTATTTTATCGCCCGAAATGAAATACGTGTACTTTTGTTTTAATTAATTAATTTTAATTAAAATGTTCCTTATTATTTTACATCGCTCGATGCTAACGTGAAGGGTACAAATATAACAACGAACGACGATATGATACGTTGAATTGATGTCGTGACTTGAGCATGTTGCATTTTCCCCTTTTTATGCAAGGATCGCGTGGATATTGAATGACAAATACGACGTCGATTGATCACGATCAGCCAACTGTTAAAAATAAAAAAAAAAAAAAAACCTTTGGTTTAAAATGAATATATTAAAATTTGATTAGATAATAATGAAAAATTAAAAATTTAATAATATAATAAAAATCTCTTGGAATGCTGCTAAAAATAAAACTCGATGTTCCCGAACGCCCCCGGCCCTGCTTTCTTACGGTCGGTGGGAAAGCAAACAGTTAAAAAAACGAACGGAAAAAGGAGTGCAACACGAGGACTTCCCAGGAGGTCACCCATCCTAGTACTACTCTCGCCCAAGCACGCTTAACTGCGGAGTTCTGATGGGATCCGGTGCATTAGTGCTGGTATGATCGCACCCGACATCTCACGCGCCAACAATGCACAAGACCCCTCCCTGCCCCCGCCTCCTCCATCCCCCCGCCGAGCCTAGCTCGATGTTCCCGGCACCCCCGGCCCAACTTCCGAACGGCCGGCGGGAAAACGAAAAATTAAAAGCGAGCGGGAAAAAAAGGGTGCAACACGAGGACTTCCCAGGAGGTCACCCATCCTAGTACTACTCTCGCCCAAGCACGCTTAACTGCGGAGTTCTGATGGGATCCGGTGCATTAGTGCTGGTATGATCGCACCCGACATCTTTCGCGCCAACAATGCACAAGCCCCCTCCCCGCCCTTGCCTCCTCCGTGCCCCTCGCCTAGCCTAACTCGATGTTCCCAACAGCAACAGCACTGGCCCAACTTCTGCGCGGACGCACGTCCGTTGACTCGTGAGAAAACAAATGATTAAAAACGAACGAAAAGAGAGATGCAACACGAAGACTTCCTAGGAGGTCCCCCACAGTAGGATTGCTCTCGTGCGGAGTTCTGATTGAATCCGATGTATTAGTGCCGGTGTAATCGCGCCTAACATCTCCGAGCCTTAACGATTTTTAGGCCCCATGCTCCAATCTAATATGTCTTAAACATTAGGTAACGATGCCCTATCCTTCTCGGTATGTTCTTTAGCAAAAGATGAATTTTCAGCGTGACACTCAGCCGTGAGAAATGGTGTTATAGGGACTTGAACAGGCGATGCAAATATTCAGTTAAATGAAGCCTATTTTATCGCCCGAAATGAAATACGTGTACTTTTGTTTTAATTAATTAATTTTAATTAAAATGTTCCTTATTATTTTACATCGCTCGATGCTAACGTGAAGGGTACAAATATAACAACGAACGACGATATGATACGTTGAATTGATGTCGTGACTTGAGCATGTTGCATTTTCCCCTTTTTATGCAAGGATCGCGTGGATATTGAATGACAAATACGACGTCGATTGATCACGATCAGCCAACTGTTAAAAATAAAAAAAAAAAAAAAACCTTTGGTTTAAAATGAATATATTAAAATTTGATTAGATAATAATGAAAAATTAAAAATTGAATAATATAATAAAAATCTCTTGGAATGCTGCTAAAAATAAAACTCGATGTTCCCGAACGCCCCCGGCCCTGCTTTCTTACGGTCGGTGGGAAAGCAAACAGTTAAAAAAACGAACGGAAAAAGGAGTGCAACACGAGGACTTCCCAGGAGGTCACCCATCCTAGTACTACTCTCGCCCAAGCACGCTTAACTGCGGAGTTCTGATGGGATCCGGTGCATTAGTGCTGGTATGATCGCACCCGACATCTCACGCGCCAACAATGCACAAGACCCCTCCCTGCCCCCGCCTCCTCCATCCCCCCGCCGAGCCTAGCTCGATGTTCCCGGCACCCCCGGCCCAACTTCCGAACGGCCGGCGGGAAAACGAAAAATTAAAAGCGAGCGGGAAAAAAAGGGTGCAACACGAGGACTTCCCAGGAGGTCACCCATCCTAGTACTACTCTCGCCCAAGCACGCTTAACTGCGGAGTTCTGATGGGATCCGGTGCATTAGTGCTGGTATGATCGCACCCGACATCTCACGCGCCAACAATGCACAAGCCCCCTCCCCGCCCTTGCCTCCTCCGTGCCCCTCGCCTAGCCTAACTCGATGTTCCCAACAGCAACAGCACTGGCCCAACTTCTGCGCGGACGCACGTCCGTTGACTCGTGAGAAAACAAATGATTAAAAACGAACGAAAAGAGAGATGCAACACGAAGACTTCCTAGGAGGTCCCCCACAGTAGGATTGCTCTCGTGCGGAGTTCTGATTGAATCCGATGTATTAGTGCCGGTGTAATCGCGCCTAACATCTCCGAGCCTTAACGATTTTTAGGCCCCATGCTCCAATCTAATATGTCTTAAACATTAGGTAACGATGCCCTATCCTTCTCGGTATGTTCTTTAGCAAAAGATGAATTTTCAGCGTGACACTCAGCCGTGAGAAATGGTGTTATAGGGACTTGAACAGGCGATGCAAATATTCAGTTAAATGAAGCCTATTTTATCGCCCGAAATGAAATACGTGTACTTTTGTTTTAATTAATTAATTTTAATTAAAATGTTCCTTATTATTTTACATCGCTCGATGCTAACGTGAAGGGTACAAATATAACAACGAACGACGATATGATACGTTGAATTGATGTCGTGACTTGAGCATGTTGCATTTTCCCCTTTTTATGCAAGGATCGCGTGGATATTGAATGACAAATACGACGTCGATTGATCACGATCAGCCAACTGTTAAAAATAAAAAAAAAAAAAAAAAAAACCTTTGGTTTAAAATGAATATATTAAAATTTGATTAGATAATAATGAAAAATTAAAAATTTAATAATATAATAAAAATCTCTTGGAATGCTGCTAAAAATAAAACTCGATGTTCCCGAACGCCCCCGGCCCTGCTTTCTTACGGTCGGTGGGAAAGCAAACAGTTAAAAAAACGAACGGAAAAAGGAGTGCAACACGAGGACTTCCCAGGAGGTCACCCATCCTAGTACTACTCTCGCCCAAGCACGCTTAACTGCGGAGTTCTGATGGGATCCGGTGCATTAGTGCTGGTATGATCGCACCCGACATCTCACGCGCCAACAATGCACAAGACCCCTCCCTGCCCCCGCCTCCTCCATCCCCCCGCCGAGCCTAGCTCGATGTTCCCGGCACCCCCGGCCCAACTTCCGAACGGCCGGCGGGAAAACGAAAAATTAAAAGCGAGCGGGAAAAAAAGGGTGCAACACGAGGACTTCCCAGGAGGTCACCCATCCTAGTACTACTCTCGCCCAAGCACGCTTAACTGCGGAGTTCTGATGGGATCCGGTGCATTAGTGCTGGTATGATCGCACCCGACATCTCACGCGCCAACAATGCACAAGCCCCCTCCCCGCCCTTGCCTCCTCCGTGCCCCTCGCCTAGCCTAACTCGATGTTCCCAACAGCAACAGCACTGGCCCAACTTCTGCGCGGACGCACGTCCGTTGACTCGTGAGAAAACAAATGATTAAAAACGAACGAAAAGAGAGATGCAACACGAAGACTTCCTAGGAGGTCCCCCACAGTAGGATTGCTCTCGTGCGGAGTTCTGATTGAATCCGATGTATTAGTGCCGGTGTAATCGCGCCTAACATCTCCGAGCCTTAACGATTTTTAGGCCCCATGCTCCAATCTAATATGTCTTAAACATTAGGTAACGATGCCCTATCCTTCTCGGTATGTTCTTTAGCAAAAGATGAATTTTCAGCGTGACACTCAGCCGTGAGAAATGGTGTTATAGGGACTTGAACAGGCGATGCAAATATTCAGTTAAATGAAGCCTATTTTATCGCCCGAAATGAAATACGTGTACTTTTGTTTTAATTAATTAATTTTAATTAAAATGTTCCTTATTATTTTACATCGCTCGATGCTAACGTGAAGGGTACAAATATAACAACGAACGACGATATGATACGTTGAATTGATGTCGTGACTTGAGCATGTTGCATTTTCCCCTTTTTATGCAAGGATCGCGTGGATATTGAATGACAAATACGACGTCGATTGATCACGATCAGCCAACTGTTAAAAATAAAAAAAAAAAAAAAAAAACCTTTGGTTTAAAATGAATATATTAAAATTTGATTAGATAATAATGAAAAATTAAAAATTTAATAATATAATAAAAATCTCTTGGAATGCTGCTAAAAATAAAACTCGATGTTCCCGAACGCCCCCGGCCCTGCTTTCTTACGGTCGGTGGGAAAGCAAACAGTTAAAAAAACGAACGGAAAAAGGAGTGCAACACGAGGACTTCCCAGGAGGTCACCCATCCTAGTACTACTCTCGCCCAAGCACGCTTAACTGCGGAGTTCTGATGGGATCCGGTGCATTAGTGCTGGTATGATCGCACCCGACATCTCACGCGCCAACAATGCACAAGACCCCTCCCTGCCCCCGCCTCCTCCATCCCCCCGCCGAGCCTAGCTCGATGTTCCCGGCACCCCCGGCCCAACTTCCGAACGGCCGGCGGGAAAACGAAAAATTAAAAGCGAGCGGGAAAAAAAGGGTGCAACACGAGGACTTCCCAGGAGGTCACCCATCCTAGTACTACTCTCGCCCAAGCACGCTTAACTGCGGAGTTCTGATGGGATCCGGTGCATTAGTGCTGGTATGATCGCACCCGACATCTCACGCGCCAACAATGCACAAGCCCCCTCCCCGCCCTTGCCTCCTCCGTGCCCCTCGCCTAGCCTAACTCGATGTTCCCAACAGCAACAGCACTGGCCCAACTTCTGCGCGGACGCACGTCCGTTGACTCGTGAGAAAACAAATGATTAAAAACGAACGAAAAGAGAGATGCAACACGAAGACTTCCTAGGAGGTCCCCCACAGTAGGATTGCTCTCGTGCGGAGTTCTGATTGAATCCGATGTATTAGTGCCGGTGTAATCGCGCCTAACATCTCCGAGCCTTAACGATTTTTAGGCCCCATGCTCCAATCTAATATGTCTTAAACATTAGGTAACGATGCCCTATCCTTCTCGGTATGTTCTTTAGCAAAAGATGAATTTTCAGCGTGACACTCAGCCGTGAGAAATGGTGTTATAGGGACTTGAACAGGCGATGCAAATATTCAGTTAAATGAAGCCTATTTTATCGCCCGAAATGAAATACGTGTACTTTTGTTTTAATTAATTAATTTTAATTAAAATGTTCCTTATTATTTTACATCGCTCGATGCTAACGTGAAGGGTACAAATATAACAACGAACGACGATATGATACGTTGAATTGATGTCGTGACTTGAGCATGTTGCATTTTCCCCTTTTTATGCAAGGATCGCGTGGATATTGAATGACAAATACGACGTCGATTGATCACGATCAGCCAACTGTTAAAAATAAAAAAAAAAAAAAAAACCTTTGGTTTAAAATGAATATATTAAAATTTGATTAGATAATAATGAAAAATTAAAAATTTAATAATATAATAAAAATCTCTTGGAATGCTGCTAAAAATAAAACTCGATGTTCCCGAACGCCCCCGGCCCTGCTTTCTTACGGTCGGTGGGAAAGCAAACAGTTAAAAAAACGAACGGAAAAAGGAGTGCAACACGAGGACTTCCCAGGAGGTCACCCATCCTAGTACTACTCTCGCCCAAGCACGCTTAACTGCGGAGTTCTGATGGGATCCGGTGCATTAGTGCTGGTATGATCGCACCCGACATCTCACGCGCCAACAATGCACAAGACCCCTCCCTGCCCCCGCCTCCTCCATCCCCCCGCCGAGCCTAGCTCGATGTTCCCGGCACCCCCGGCCCAACTTCCGAACGGCCGGCGGGAAAACGAAAAATTAAAAGCGAGCGGGAAAAAAAGGGTGCAACACGAGGACTTCCCAGGAGGTCACCCATCCTAGTACTACTCTCGCCCAAGCACGCTTAACTGCGGAGTTCTGATGGGATCCGGTGCATTAGTGCTGGTATGATCGCACCCGACATCTTTCGCGCCAACAATGCACAAGCCCCCTCCCCGCCCTTGCCTCCTCCGTGCCCCTCGCCTAGCCTAACTCGATGTTCCCAACAGCAACAGCACTGGCCCAACTTCTGCGCGGACGCACGTCCGTTGACTCGTGAGAAAACAAATGATTAAAAACGAACGAAAAGAGAGATGCAACACGAAGACTTCCTAGGAGGTCCCCCACAGTAGGATTGCTCTCGTGCGGAGTTCTGATTGAATCCGATGTATTAGTGCCGGTGTAATCGCGCCTAACATCTCCGAGCCTTAACGATTTTTAGGCCCCATGCTCCAATCTAATATGTCTTAAACATTAGGTAACGATGCCCTATCCTTCTCGGTATGTTCTTTAGCAAAAGATGAATTTTCAGCGTGACACTCAGCCGTGAGAAATGGTGTTATAGGGACTTGAACAGGCGATGCAAATATTCAGTTAAATGAAGCCTATTTTATCGCCCGAAATGAAATACGTGTACTTTTGTTTTAATTAATTAATTTTAATTAAAATGTTCCTTATTATTTTACATCGCTCGATGCTAACGTGAAGGGTACAAATATAACAACGAACGACGATATGATACGTTGAATTGATGTCGTGACTTGAGCATGTTGCATTTTCCCCTTTTTATGCAAGGATCGCGTGGATATTGAATGACAAATACGACGTCGATTGATCACGATCAGCCAACTGTTAAAAATAAAAAAAAAAAAAAAACCTTTGGTTTAAAATGAATATATTAAAATTTGATTAGATAATAATGAAAAATTAAAAATTGAATAATATAATAAAAATCTCTTGGAATGCTGCTAAAAATAAAACTCGATGTTCCCGAACGCCCCCGGCCCTGCTTTCTTACGGTCGGTGGGAAAGCAAACAGTTAAAAAAACGAACGGAAAAAGGAGTGCAACACGAGGACTTCCCAGGAGGTCACCCATCCTAGTACTACTCTCGCCCAAGCACGCTTAACTGCGGAGTTCTGATGGGATCCGGTGCATTAGTGCTGGTATGATCGCACCCGACATCTCACGCGCCAACAATGCACAAGACCCCTCCCTGCCCCCGCCTCCTCCATCCCCCCGCCGAGCCTAGCTCGATGTTCCCGGCACCCCCGGCCCAACTTCCGAACGGCCGGCGGGAAAACGAAAAATTAAAAGCGAGCGGGAAAAAAAGGGTGCAACACGAGGACTTCCCAGGAGGTCACCCATCCTAGTACTACTCTCGCCCAAGCACGCTTAACTGCGGAGTTCTGATGGGATCCGGTGCATTAGTGCTGGTATGATCGCACCCGACATCTCACGCGCCAACAATGCACAAGCCCCCTCCCCGCCCTTGCCTCCTCCGTGCCCCTCGCCTAGCCTAACTCGATGTTCCCAACAGCAACAGCACTGGCCCAACTTCTGCGCGGACGCACGTCCGTTGACTCGTGAGAAAACAAATGATTAAAAACGAACGAAAAGAGAGATGCAACACGAAGACTTCCTAGGAGGTCCCCCACAGTAGGATTGCTCTCGTGCGGAGTTCTGATTGAATCCGATGTATTAGTGCCGGTGTAATCGCGCCTAACATCTCCGAGCCTTAACGATTTTTAGGCCCCATGCTCCAATCTAATATGTCTTAAACATTAGGTAACGATGCCCTATCCTTCTCGGTATGTTCTTTAGCAAAAGATGAATTTTCAGCGTGACACTCAGCCGTGAGAAATGGTGTTATAGGGACTTGAACAGGCGATGCAAATATTCAGTTAAATGAAGCCTATTTTATCGCCCGAAATGAAATACGTGTACTTTTGTTTTAATTAATTAATTTTAATTAAAATGTTCCTTATTATTTTACATCGCTCGATGCTAACGTGAAGGGTACAAATATAACAACGAACGACGATATGATACGTTGAATTGATGTCGTGACTTGAGCATGTTGCATTTTCCCCTTTTTATGCAAGGATCGCGTGGATATTGAATGACAAATACGACGTCGATTGATCACGATCAGCCAACTGTTAAAAATAAAAAAAAAAAAAAAAAAAAAACCTTTGGTTTAAAATGAATATATTAAAATTTGATTAGATAATAATGAAAAATTAAAAATTTAATAATATAATAAAAATCTCTTGGAATGCTGCTAAAAATAAAACTCGATGTTCCCGAACGCCCCCGGCCCTGCTTTCTTACGGTCGGTGGGAAAGCAAACAGTTAAAAAAACGAACGGAAAAAGGAGTGCAACACGAGGACTTCCCAGGAGGTCACCCATCCTAGTACTACTCTCGCCCAAGCACGCTTGACTGCGGAGTTCTGATGGGATCCGGCGCATTAGTGCTGGTATGATCGCACCCGACATCTTTCGCGCCAACAATGCACAAGCCCCCTCCCCGCCCTTGCCTCCTCCGTGCCCCTCGCCTAGCCTAACTCGATGTTCCCAACAGCAACAGCACTGGCCCAACTTCTGCGCGGACGCACGTCCGTTGACTCGTGAGAAAACAAATGATTAAAAACGAACGAAAAGAGAGATGCAACACGAAGACTTCCTAGGAGGTCCCCCACAGTAGGATTGCTCTCGTGCGGAGTTCTGATTGAATCCGATGTATTAGTGCCGGTGTAATCGCGCCTAACATCTCCGAGCCTTAACGATTTTTAGGCCCCATGCTCCAATCTAATATGTCTTAAACATTAGGTAACGATGCCCTATCCTTCTCGGTATGTTCTTTAGCAAAAGATGAATTTTCAGCGTGACACTCAGCCGTGAGAAATGGTGTTATAGGGACTTGAACAGGCGATGCAAATATTCAGTTAAATGAAGCCTATTTTATCGCCCGAAATGAAATACGTGTACTTTTGTTTTAATTAATTAATTTTAATTAAAATGTTCCTTATTATTTTACATCGCTCGATGCTAACGTGAAGGGTACAAATATAACAACGAACGACGATATGATACGTTGAATTGATGTCGTGACTTGAGCATGTTGCATTTTCCCCTTTTTATGCAAGGATCGCGTGGATATTGAATGACAAATACGACGTCGATTGATCACGATCAGCCAACTGTTAAAAATAAAAAAAAAAAAAAAACCTTTGGTTTAAAATGAATATATTAAAATTTGATTAGATAATAATGAAAAATTAAAAATTGAATAATATAATAAAAATCTCTTGGAATGCTGCTAAAAATAAAACTCGATGTTCCCGAACGCCCCCGGCCCTGCTTTCTTACGGTCGGTGGGAAAGCAAACAGTTAAAAAAACGAACGGAAAAAGGAGTGCAACACGAGGACTTCCCAGGAGGTCACCCATCCTAGTACTACTCTCGCCCAAGCACGCTTAACTGCGGAGTTCTGATGGGATCCGGTGCATTAGTGCTGGTATGATCGCACCCGACATCTCACGCGCCAACAATGCACAAGACCCCTCCCTGCCCCCGCCTCCTCCATCCCCCCGCCGAGCCTAGCTCGATGTTCCCGGCACCCCCGGCCCAACTTCCGAACGGCCGGCGGGAAAACGAAAAATTAAAAGCGAGCGGGAAAAAAAGGGTGCAACACGAGGACTTCCCAGGAGGTCACCCATCCTAGTACTACTCTCGCCCAAGCACGCTTAACTGCGGAGTTCTGATGGGATCCGGTGCATTAGTGCTGGTATGATCGCACCCGACATCTCACGCGCCAACAATGCACAAGCCCCCTCCCCGCCCTTGCCTCCTCCGTGCCCCTCGCCTAGCCTAACTCGATGTTCCCAACAGCAACAGCACTGGCCCAACTTCTGCGCGGACGCACGTCCGTTGACTCGTGAGAAAACAAATGATTAAAAACGAACGAAAAGAGAGATGCAACACGAAGACTTCCTAGGAGGTCCCCCACAGTAGGATTGCTCTCGTGCGGAGTTCTGATTGAATCCGATGTATTAGTGCCGGTGTAATCGCGCCTAACATCTCCGAGCCTTAACGATTTTTAGGCCCCATGCTCCAATCTAATATGTCTTAAACATTAGGTAACGATGCCCTATCCTTCTCGGTATGTTCTTTAGCAAAAGATGAATTTTCAGCGTGACACTCAGCCGTGAGAAATGGTGTTATAGGGACTTGAACAGGCGATGCAAATATTCAGTTAAATGAAGCCTATTTTATCGCCCGAAATGAAATACGTGTACTTTTGTTTTAATTAATTAATTTTAATTAAAATGTTCCTTATTATTTTACATCGCTCGATGCTAACGTGAAGGGTACAAATATAACAACGAACGACGATATGATACGTTGAATTGATGTCGTGACTTGAGCATGTTGCATTTTCCCCTTTTTATGCAAGGATCGCGTGGATATTGAATGACAAATACGACGTCGATTGATCACGATCAGCCAACTGTTAAAAATAAAAAAAAAAAAAAAAAAAACCTTTGGTTTAAAATGAATATATTAAAATTTGATTAGATAATAATGAAAAATTAAAAATTTAATAATATAATAAAAATCTCTTGGAATGCTGCTAAAAATAAAACTCGATGTTCCCGAACGCCCCCGGCCCTGCTTTCTTACGGTCGGTGGGAAAGCAAACAGTTAAAAAAACGAACGGAAAAAGGAGTGCAACACGAGGACTTCCCAGGAGGTCACCCATCCTAGTACTACTCTCGCCCAAGCACGCTTAACTGCGGAGTTCTGATGGGATCCGGTGCATTAGTGCTGGTATGATCGCACCCGACATCTCACGCGCCAACAATGCACAAGACCCCTCCCTGCCCCCGCCTCCTCCATCCCCCCGCCGAGCCTAGCTCGATGTTCCCGGCACCCCCGGCCCAACTTCCGAACGGCCGGCGGGAAAACGAAAAATTAAAAGCGAGCGGGAAAAAAAGGGTGCAACACGAGGACTTCCCAGGAGGTCACCCATCCTAGTACTACTCTCGCCCAAGCACGCTTAACTGCGGAGTTCTGATGGGATCCGGTGCATTAGTGCTGGTATGATCGCACCCGACATCTCACGCGCCAACAATGCACAAGCCCCCTCCCCGCCCTTGCCTCCTCCGTGCCCCTCGCCTAGCCTAACTCGATGTTCCCAACAGCAACAGCACTGGCCCAACTTCTGCGCGGACGCACGTCCGTTGACTCGTGAGAAAACAAATGATTAAAAACGAACGAAAAGAGAGATGCAACACGAAGACTTCCTAGGAGGTCCCCCACAGTAGGATTGCTCTCGTGCGGAGTTCTGATTGAATCCGATGTATTAGTGCCGGTGTAATCGCGCCTAACATCTCCGAGCCTTAACGATTTTTAGGCCCCATGCTCCAATCTAATATGTCTTAAACATTAGGTAACGATGCCCTATCCTTCTCGGTATGTTCTTTAGCAAAAGATGAATTTTCAGCGTGACACTCAGCCGTGAGAAATGGTGTTATAGGGACTTGAACAGGCGATGCAAATATTCAGTTAAATGAAGCCTATTTTATCGCCCGAAATGAAATACGTGTACTTTTGTTTTAATTAATTAATTTTAATTAAAATGTTCCTTATTATTTTACATCGCTCGATGCTAACGTGAAGGGTACAAATATAACAACGAACGACGATATGATACGTTGAATTGATGTCGTGACTTGAGCATGTTGCATTTTCCCCTTTTTATGCAAGGATCGCGTGGATATTGAATGACAAATACGACGTCGATTGATCACGATCAGCCAACTGTTAAAAATAAAAAAAAAAAAAAAAAACCTTTGGTTTAAAATGAATATATTAAAATTTGATTAGATAATAATGAAAAATTAAAAATTTAATAATATAATAAAAATCTCTTGGAATGCTGCTAAAAATAAAACTCGATGTTCCCGAACGCCCCCGGCCCTGCTTTCTTACGGTCGGTGGGAAAGCAAACAGTTAAAAAAACGAACGGAAAAAGGAGTGCAACACGAGGACTTCCCAGGAGGTCACCCATCCTAGTACTACTCTCGCCCAAGCACGCTTAACTGCGGAGTTCTGATGGGATCCGGTGCATTAGTGCTGGTATGATCGCACCCGACATCTCACGCGCCAACAATGCACAAGACCCCTCCCTGCCCCCGCCTCCTCCATCCCCCCGCCGAGCCTAGCTCGATGTTCCCGGCACCCCCGGCCCAACTTCCGAACGGCCGGCGGGAAAACGAAAAATTAAAAGCGAGCGGGAAAAAAAGGGTGCAACACGAGGACTTCCCAGGAGGTCACCCATCCTAGTACTACTCTCGCCCAAGCACGCTTAACTGCGGAGTTCTGATGGGATCCGGTGCATTAGTGCTGGTATGATCGCACCCGACATCTTTCGCGCCAACAATGCACAAGCCCCCTCCCCGCCCTTGCCTCCTCCGTGCCCCTCGCCTAGCCTAACTCGATGTTCCCAACAGCAACAGCACTGGCCCAACTTCTGCGCGGACGCACGTCCGTTGACTCGTGAGAAAACAAATGATTAAAAACGAACGAAAAGAGAGATGCAACACGAAGACTTCCTAGGAGGTCCCCCACAGTAGGATTGCTCTCGTGCGGAGTTCTGATTGAATCCGATGTATTAGTGCCGGTGTAATCGCGCCTAACATCTCCGAGCCTTAACGATTTTTAGGCCCCATGCTCCAATCTAATATGTCTTAAACATTAGGTAACGATGCCCTATCCTTCTCGGTATGTTCTTTAGCAAAAGATGAATTTTCAGCGTGACACTCAGCCGTGAGAAATGGTGTTATAGGGACTTGAACAGGCGATGCAAATATTCAATTAAATGAAGCCTATTTTATCGCCCGAAATGAAATACGTGTACTTTTGTTTTAATTAATTAATTTTAATTAAAATGTTCCTTATTATTTTACATCGCTCGATGCTAACGTGAAGGGTACAAATATAACAACGAACGACGATATGATACGTTGAATTGATGTCGTGACTTGAGCATGTTGCATTTTCCCCTTTTTATGCAAGGATCGCGTGGATATTGAATGACAAATACGACGTCGATTGATCACGATCAGCCAACTGTTAAAAATAAAAAAAAAAAAAAAAAAACCTTTGGTTTAAAATGAATATATTAAAATTTGATTAGATAATAATGAAAAATTAAAAATTTAATAATATAATAAAAATCTCTTGGAATGCTGCTAAAAATAAAACTCGATGTTCCCGAACGCCCCCGGCCCTGCTTTCTTACGGTCGGTGGGAAAGCAAACAGTTAAAAAAACGAACGGAAAAAGGAGTGCAACACGAGGACTTCCCAGGAGGTCACCCATCCTAGTACTACTCTCGCCCAAGCACGCTTAACTGCGGAGTTCTGATGGGATCCGGTGCATTAGTGCTGGTATGATCGCACCCGACATCTCACGCGCCAACAATGCACAAGACCCCTCCCTGCCCCCGCCTCCTCCATCCCCCCGCCGAGCCTAGCTCGATGTTCCCGGCACCCCCGGCCCAACTTCCGAACGGCCGGCGGGAAAACGAAAAATTAAAAGCGAGCGGGAAAAAAAGGGTGCAACACGAGGACTTCCCAGGAGGTCACCCATCCTAGTACTACTCTCGCCCAAGCACGCTTAACTGCGGAGTTCTGATGGGATCCGGTGCATTAGTGCTGGTATGATCGCACCCGACATCTCACGCGCCAACAATGCACAAGCCCCCTCCCCGCCCTTGCCTCCTCCGTGCCCCTCGCCTAGCCTAACTCGATGTTCCCAACAGCAACAGCACTGGCCCAACTTCTGCGCGGACGCACGTCCGTTGACTCGTGAGAAAACAAATGATTAAAAACGAACGAAAAGAGAGATGCAACACGAAGACTTCCTAGGAGGTCCCCCACAGTAGGATTGCTCTCGTGCGGAGTTCTGATTGAATCCGATGTATTAGTGCCGGTGTAATCGCGCCTAACATCTCCGAGCCTTAACGATTTTTAGGCCCCATGCTCCAATCTAATATGTCTTAAACATTAGGTAACGATGCCCTATCCTTCTCGGTATGTTCTTTAGCAAAAGATGAATTTTCAGCGTGACACTCAGCCGTGAGAAATGGTGTTATAGGGACTTGAACAGGCGATGCAAATATTCAGTTAAATGAAGCCTATTTTATCGCCCGAAATGAAATACGTGTACTTTTGTTTTAATTAATTAATTTTAATTAAAATGTTCCTTATTATTTTACATCGCTCGATGCTAACGTGAAGGGTACAAATATAACAACGAACGACGATATGATACGTTGAATTGATGTCGTGACTTGAGCATGTTGCATTTTCCCCTTTTTATGCAAGGATCGCGTGGATATTGAATGACAAATACGACGTCGATTGATCACGATCAGCCAACTGTTAAAAATAAAAAAAAAAAAAAAAAACCTTTGGTTTAAAATGAATATATTAAAATTTGATTAGATAATAATGAAAAATTAAAAATTTAATAATATAATAAAAATCTCTTGGAATGCTGCTAAAAATAAAACTCGATGTTCCCGAACGCCCCCGGCCCTGCTTTCTTACGGTCGGTGGGAAAGCAAACAGTTAAAAAAACGAACGGAAAAAGGAGTGCAACACGAGGACTTCCCAGGAGGTCACCCATCCTAGTACTACTCTCGCCCAAGCACGCTTAACTGCGGAGTTCTGATGGGATCCGGTGCATTAGTGCTGGTATGATCGCACCCGACATCTCACGCGCCAACAATGCACAAGACCCCTCCCTGCCCCCGCCTCCTCCATCCCCCCGCCGAGCCTAGCTCGATGTTCCCGGCACCCCCGGCCCAACTTCCGAACGGCCGGCGGGAAAACGAAAAATTAAAAGCGAGCGGGAAAAAAAGGGTGCAACACGAGGACTTCCCAGGAGGTCACCCATCCTAGTACTACTCTCGCCCAAGCACGCTTAACTGCGGAGTTCTGATGGGATCCGGTGCATTAGTGCTGGTATGATCGCACCCGACATCTCACGCGCCAACAATGCACAAGCCCCCTCCCCGCCCTTGCCTCCTCCGTGCCCCTCGCCTAGCCTAACTCGATGTTCCCAACAGCAACAGCACTGGCCCAACTTCTGCGCGGACGCACGTCCGTTGACTCGTGAGAAAACAAATGATTAAAAACGAACGAAAAGAGAGATGCAACACGAAGACTTCCTAGGAGGTCCCCCACAGTAGGATTGCTCTCGTGCGGAGTTCTGATTGAATCCGATGTATTAGTGCCGGTGTAATCGCGCCTAACATCTCCGAGCCTTAACGATTTTTAGGCCCCATGCTCCAATCTAATATGTCTTAAACATTAGGTAACGATGCCCTATCCTTCTCGGTATGTTCTTTAGCAAAAGATGAATTTTCAGCGTGACACTCAGCCGTGAGAAATGGTGTTATAGGGACTTGAACAGGCGATGCAAATATTCAGTTAAATGAAGCCTATTTTATCGCCCGAAATGAAATACGTGTACTTTTGTTTTAATTAATTAATTTTAATTAAAATGTTCCTTATTATTTTACATCGCTCGATGCTAACGTGAAGGGTACAAATATAACAACGAACGACGATATGATACGTTGAATTGATGTCGTGACTTGAGCATGTTGCATTTTCCCCTTTTTATGCAAGGATCGCGTGGATATTGAATGACAAATACGACGTCGATTGATCACGATCAGCCAACTGTTAAAAATAAAAAAAAAAAAAAAAAAAAAACCTTTGGTTTAAAATGAATATATTAAAATTTGATTAGATAATAATGAAAAATTAAAAATTTAATAATATAATAAAAATCTCTTGGAATGCTGCTAAAAATAAAACTCGATGTTCCCGAACGCCCCCGGCCCTGCTTTCTTACGGTCGGTGGGAAAGCAAACAGTTAAAAAAACGAACGGAAAAAGGAGTGCAACACGAGGACTTCCCAGGAGGTCACCCATCCTAGTACTACTCTCGCCCAAGCACGCTTGACTGCGGAGTTCTGATGGGATCCGGCGCATTAGTGCTGGTATGATCGCACCCGACATCTTTCGCGCCAACAATGCACAAGCCCCCTCCCCGCCCTTGCCTCCTCCGTGCCCCTCGCCTAGCCTAACTCGATGTTCCCAACAGCAACAGCACTGGCCCAACTTCTGCGCGGACGCACGTCCGTTGACTCGTGAGAAAACAAATGATTAAAAACGAACGAAAAGAGAGATGCAACACGAAGACTTCCTAGGAGGTCCCCCACAGTAGGATTGCTCTCGTGCGGAGTTCTGATTGAATCCGATGTATTAGTGCCGGTGTAATCGCGCCTAACATCTCCGAGCCTTAACGATTTTTAGGCCCCATGCTCCAATCTAATATGTCTTAAACATTAGGTAACGATGCCCTATCCTTCTCGGTATGTTCTTTAGCAAAAGATGAATTTTCAGCGTGACACTCAGCCGTGAGAAATGGTGTTATAGGGACTTGAACAGGCGATGCAAATATTCAGTTAAATGAAGCCTATTTTATCGCCCGAAATGAAATACGTGTACTTTTGTTTTAATTAATTAATTTTAATTAAAATGTTCCTTATTATTTTACATCGCTCGATGCTAACGTGAAGGGTACAAATATAACAACGAACGACGATATGATACGTTGAATTGATGTCGTGACTTGAGCATGTTGCATTTTCCCCTTTTTATGCAAGGATCGCGTGGATATTGAATGACAAATACGACGTCGATTGATCACGATCAGCCAACTGTTAAAAATAAAAAAAAAAAAAAAACCTTTGGTTTAAAATGAATATATTAAAATTTGATTAGATAATAATGAAAAATTAAAAATTGAATAATATAATAAAAATCTCTTGGAATGCTGCTAAAAATAAAACTCGATGTTCCCGAACGCCCCCGGCCCTGCTTTCTTACGGTCGGTGGGAAAGCAAACAGTTAAAAAAACGAACGGAAAAAGGAGTGCAACACGAGGACTTCCCAGGAGGTCACCCATCCTAGTACTACTCTCGCCCAAGCACGCTTAACTGCGGAGTTCTGATGGGATCCGGTGCATTAGTGCTGGTATGATCGCACCCGACATCTCACGCGCCAACAATGCACAAGACCCCTCCCTGCCCCCGCCTCCTCCATCCCCCCGCCGAGCCTAGCTCGATGTTCCCGGCACCCCCGGCCCAACTTCCGAACGGCCGGCGGGAAAACGAAAAATTAAAAGCGAGCGGGAAAAAAAGGGTGCAACACGAGGACTTCCCAGGAGGTCACCCATCCTAGTACTACTCTCGCCCAAGCACGCTTAACTGCGGAGTTCTGATGGGATCCGGTGCATTAGTGCTGGTATGATCGCACCCGACATCTCACGCGCCAACAATGCACAAGCCCCCTCCCCGCCCTTGCCTCCTCCGTGCCCCTCGCCTAGCCTAACTCGATGTTCCCAACAGCAACAGCACTGGCCCAACTTCTGCGCGGACGCACGTCCGTTGACTCGTGAGAAAACAAATGATTAAAAACGAACGAAAAGAGAGATGCAACACGAAGACTTCCTAGGAGGTCCCCCACAGTAGGATTGCTCTCGTGCGGAGTTCTGATTGAATCCGATGTATTAGTGCCGGTGTAATCGCGCCTAACATCTCCGAGCCTTAACGATTTTTAGGCCCCATGCTCCAATCTAATATGTCTTAAACATTAGGTAACGATGCCCTATCCTTCTCGGTATGTTCTTTAGCAAAAGATGAATTTTCAGCGTGACACTCAGCCGTGAGAAATGGTGTTATAGGGACTTGAACAGGCGATGCAAATATTCAGTTAAATGAAGCCTATTTTATCGCCCGAAATGAAATACGTGTACTTTTGTTTTAATTAATTAATTTTAATTAAAATGTTCCTTATTATTTTACATCGCTCGATGCTAACGTGAAGGGTACAAATATAACAACGAACGACGATATGATACGTTGAATTGATGTCGTGACTTGAGCATGTTGCATTTTCCCCTTTTTATGCAAGGATCGCGTGGATATTGAATGACAAATACGACGTCGATTGATCACGATCAGCCAACTGTTAAAAATAAAAAAAAAAAAAAAAAAAAACCTTTGGTTTAAAATGAATATATTAAAATTTGATTAGATAATAATGAAAAATTAAAAATTTAATAATATAATAAAAATCTCTTGGAATGCTGCTAAAAATAAAACTCGATGTTCCCGAACGCCCCCGGCCCTGCTTTCTTACGGTCGGTGGGAAAGCAAACAGTTAAAAAAACGAACGGAAAAAGGAGTGCAACACGAGGACTTCCCAGGAGGTCACCCATCCTAGTACTACTCTCGCCCAAGCACGCTTAACTGCGGAGTTCTGATGGGATCCGGTGCATTAGTGCTGGTATGATCGCACCCGACATCTCACGCGCCAACAATGCACAAGACCCCTCCCTGCCCCCGCCTCCTCCATCCCCCCGCCGAGCCTAGCTCGATGTTCCCGGCACCCCCGGCCCAACTTCCGAACGGCCGGCGGGAAAACGAAAAATTAAAAGCGAGCGGGAAAAAAAGGGTGCAACACGAGGACTTCCCAGGAGGTCACCCATCCTAGTACTACTCTCGCCCAAGCACGCTTAACTGCGGAGTTCTGATGGGATCCGGTGCATTAGTGCTGGTATGATCGCACCCGACATCTCACGCGCCAACAATGCACAAGCCCCCTCCCCGCCCTTGCCTCCTCCGTGCCCCTCGCCTAGCCTAACTCGATGTTCCCAACAGCAACAGCACTGGCCCAACTTCTGCGCGGACGCACGTCCGTTGACTCGTGAGAAAACAAATGATTAAAAACGAACGAAAAGAGAGATGCAACACGAAGACTTCCTAGGAGGTCCCCCACAGTAGGATTGCTCTCGTGCGGAGTTCTGATTGAATCCGATGTATTAGTGCCGGTGTAATCCGCCTAACATCTCCGAGCCTTAACGATTTTTAGGCCCCATGCTCCAATCTAATATGTCTTAAACATTAGGTAACGATGCCCTATCCTTCTCGGTATGTTCTTTAGCAAAAGATGAATTTTCAGCGTGACACTCAGCCGTGAGAAATGGTGTTATAGGGACTTGAACAGGCGATGCAAATATTCAGTTAAATGAAGCCTATTTTATCGCCCGAAATGAAATACGTGTACTTTTGTTTTAATTAATTAATTTTAATTAAAATGTTCCTTATTATTTTACATCGCTCGATGCTAACGTGAAGGGTACAAATATAACAACGAACGACGATATGATACGTTGAATTGATGTCGTGACTTGAGCATGTTGCATTTTCCCCTTTTTATGCAAGGATCGCGTGGATATTGAATGACAAATACGACGTCGATTGATCACGATCAGCCAACTGTTAAAAATAAAAAAAAAAAAAAAAAAAACCTTTGGTTTAAAATGAATATATTAAAATTTGATTAGATAATAATGAAAAATTAAAAATTTAATAATATAATAAAAATCTCTTGGAATGCTGCTAAAAATAAAACTCGATGTTCCCGAACGCCCCCGGCCCTGCTTTCTTACGGTCGGTGGGAAAGCAAACAGTTAAAAAAACGAACGGAAAAAGGAGTGCAACACGAGGACTTCCCAGGAGGTCACCCATCCTAGTACTACTCTCGCCCAAGCACGCTTAACTGCGGAGTTCTGATGGGATCCGGTGCATTAGTGCTGGTATGATCGCACCCGACATCTCACGCGCCAACAATGCACAAGACCCCTCCCTGCCCCCGCCTCCTCCATCCCCCCGCCGAGCCTAGCTCGATGTTCCCGGCACCCCCGGCCCAACTTCCGAACGGCCGGCGGGAAAACGAAAAATTAAAAGCGAGCGGGAAAAAAAGGGTGCAACACGAGGACTTCCCAGGAGGTCACCCATCCTAGTACTACTCTCGCCCAAGCACGCTTAACTGCGGAGTTCTGATGGGATCCGGTGCATTAGTGCTGGTATGATCGCACCCGACATCTCACGCGCCAACAATGCACAAGCCCCCTCCCCGCCCTTGCCTCCTCCGTGCCCCTCGCCTAGCCTAACTCGATGTTCCCAACAGCAACAGCACTGGCCCAACTTCTGCGCGGACGCACGTCCGTTGACTCGTGAGAAAACAAATGATTAAAAACGAACGAAAAGAGAGATGCAACACGAAGACTTCCTAGGAGGTCCCCCACAGTAGGATTGCTCTCGTGCGGAGTTCTGATTGAATCCGATGTATTAGTGCCGGTGTAATCGCGCCTAACATCTCCGAGCCTTAACGATTTTTAGGCCCCATGCTCCAATCTAATATGTCTTAAACATTAGGTAACGATGCCCTATCCTTCTCGGTATGTTCTTTAGCAAAAGATGAATTTTCAGCGTGACACTCAGCCGTGAGAAATGGTGTTATAGGGACTTGAACAGGCGATGCAAATATTCAGTTAAATGAAGCCTATTTTATCGCCCGAAATGAAATACGTGTACTTTTGTTTTAATTAATTAATTTTAATTAAAATGTTCCTTATTATTTTACATCGCTCGATGCTAACGTGAAGGGTACAAATATAACAACGAACGACGATATGATACGTTGAATTGATGTCGTGACTTGAGCATGTTGCATTTTCCCCTTTTTATGCAAGGATCGCGTGGATATTGAATGACAAATACGACGTCGATTGATCACGATCAGCCAACTGTTAAAAATAAAAAAAAAAAAAAAAACCTTTGGTTTAAAATGAATATATTAAAATTTGATTAGATAATAATGAAAAATTAAAAATTTAATAATATAATAAAAATCTCTTGGAATGCTGCTAAAAATAAAACTCGATGTTCCCGAACGCCCCCGGCCCTGCTTTCTTACGGTCGGTGGGAAAGCAAACAGTTAAAAAAACGAACGGAAAAAGGAGTGCAACACGAGGACTTCCCAGGAGGTCACCCATCCTAGTACTACTCTCGCCCAAGCACGCTTAACTGCGGAGTTCTGATGGGATCCGGTGCATTAGTGCTGGTATGATCGCACCCGACATCTCACGCGCCAACAATGCACAAGACCCCTCCCTGCCCCCGCCTCCTCCATCCCCCCGCCGAGCCTAGCTCGATGTTCCCGGCACCCCCGGCCCAACTTCCGAACGGCCGGCGGGAAAACGAAAAATTAAAAGCGAGCGGGAAAAAAAGGGTGCAACACGAGGACTTCCCAGGAGGTCACCCATCCTAGTACTACTCTCGCCCAAGCACGCTTAACTGCGGAGTTCTGATGGGATCCGGTGCATTAGTGCTGGTATGATCGCACCCGACATCTTTCGCGCCAACAATGCACAAGCCCCCTCCCCGCCCTTGCCTCCTCCGTGCCCCTCGCCTAGCCTAACTCGATGTTCCCAACAGCAACAGCACTGGCCCAACTTCTGCGCGGACGCACGTCCGTTGACTCGTGAGAAAACAAATGATTAAAAACGAACGAAAAGAGAGATGCAACACGAAGACTTCCTAGGAGGTCCCCCACAGTAGGATTGCTCTCGTGCGGAGTTCTGATTGAATCCGATGTATTAGTGCCGGTGTAATCGCGCCTAACATCTCCGAGCCTTAACGATTTTTAGGCCCCATGCTCCAATCTAATATGTCTTAAACATTAGGTAACGATGCCCTATCCTTCTCGGTATGTTCTTTAGCAAAAGATGAATTTTCAGCGTGACACTCAGCCGTGAGAAATGGTGTTATAGGGACTTGAACAGGCGATGCAAATATTCAATTAAATGAAGCCTATTTTATCGCCCGAAATGAAATACGTGTACTTTTGTTTTAATTAATTAATTTTAATTAAAATGTTCCTTATTATTTTACATCGCTCGATGCTAACGTGAAGGGTACAAATATAACAACGAACGACGATATGATACGTTGAATTGATGTCGTGACTTGAGCATGTTGCATTTTCCCCTTTTTATGCAAGGATCGCGTGGATATTGAATGACAAATACGACGTCGATTGATCACGATCAGCCAACTGTTAAAAATAAAAAAAAAAAAAAAAAACCTTTGGTTTAAAATGAATATATTAAAATTTGATTAGATAATAATGAAAAATTAAAAATTTAATAATATAATAAAAATCTCTTGGAATGCTGCTAAAAATAAAACTCGATGTTCCCGAACGCCCCCGGCCCTGCTTTCTTACGGTCGGTGGGAAAGCAAACAGTTAAAAAAACGAACGGAAAAAGGAGTGCAACACGAGGACTTCCCAGGAGGTCACCCATCCTAGTACTACTCTCGCCCAAGCACGCTTAACTGCGGAGTTCTGATGGGATCCGGTGCATTAGTGCTGGTATGATCGCACCCGACATCTCACGCGCCAACAATGCACAAGACCCCTCCCTGCCCCCGCCTCCTCCATCCCCCCGCCGAGCCTAGCTCGATGTTCCCGGCACCCCCGGCCCAACTTCCGAACGGCCGGCGGGAAAACGAAAAATTAAAAGCGAGCGGGAAAAAAAGGGTGCAACACGAGGACTTCCCAGGAGGTCACCCATCCTAGTACTACTCTCGCCCAAGCACGCTTAACTGCGGAGTTCTGATGGGATCCGGTGCATTAGTGCTGGTATGATCGCACCCGACATCTTTCGCGCCAACAATGCACAAGCCCCCTCCCCGCCCTTGCCTCCTCCGTGCCCCTCGCCTAGCCTAACTCGATGTTCCCAACAGCAACAGCACTGGCCCAACTTCTGCGCGGACGCACGTCCGTTGACTCGTGAGAAAACAAATGATTAAAAACGAACGAAAAGAGAGATGCAACACGAAGACTTCCTAGGAGGTCCCCCACAGTAGGATTGCTCTCGTGCGGAGTTCTGATTGAATCCGATGTATTAGTGCCGGTGTAATCGCGCCTAACATCTCCGAGCCTTAACGATTTTTAGGCCCCATGCTCCAATCTAATATGTCTTAAACATTAGGTAACGATGCCCTATCCTTCTCGGTATGTTCTTTAGCAAAAGATGAATTTTCAGCGTGACACTCAGCCGTGAGAAATGGTGTTATAGGGACTTGAACAGGCGATGCAAATATTCAATTAAATGAAGCCTATTTTATCGCCCGAAATGAAATACGTGTACTTTTGTTTTAATTAATTAATTTTAATTAAAATGTTCCTTATTATTTTACATCGCTCGATGCTAACGTGAAGGGTACAAATATAACAACGAACGACGATATGATACGTTGAATTGATGTCGTGACTTGAGCATGTTGCATTTTCCCCTTTTTATGCAAGGATCGCGTGGATATTGAATGACAAATACGACGTCGATTGATCACGATCAGCCAACTGTTAAAAATAAAAAAAAAAAAAAAAAAACCTTTGGTTTAAAATGAATATATTAAAATTTGATTAGATAATAATGAAAAATTAAAAATTTAATAATATAATAAAAATCTCTTGGAATGCTGCTAAAAATAAAACTCGATGTTCCCGAACGCCCCCGGCCCTGCTTTCTTACGGTCGGTGGGAAAGCAAACAGTTAAAAAAACGAACGGAAAAAGGAGTGCAACACGAGGACTTCCCAGGAGGTCACCCATCCTAGTACTACTCTCGCCCAAGCACGCTTAACTGCGGAGTTCTGATGGGATCCGGTGCATTAGTGCTGGTATGATCGCACCCGACATCTCACGCGCCAACAATGCACAAGACCCCTCCCTGCCCCCGCCTCCTCCATCCCCCCGCCGAGCCTAGCTCGATGTTCCCGGCACCCCCGGCCCAACTTCCGAACGGCCGGCGGGAAAACGAAAAATTAAAAGCGAGCGGGAAAAAAAGGGTGCAACACGAGGACTTCCCAGGAGGTCACCCATCCTAGTACTACTCTCGCCCAAGCACGCTTAACTGCGGAGTTCTGATGGGATCCGGTGCATTAGTGCTGGTATGATCGCACCCGACATCTGTCGCGCCAACAATGCACAAGCCCCCTCCCCGCCCTTGCCTCCTCCGTGCCCCTCGCCTAGCCTAACTCGATGTTCCCAACAGCAACAGCACTGGCCCAACTTCTGCGCGGACGCACGTCCGTTGACTCGTGAGAAAACAAATGATTAAAAACGAACGAAAAGAGAGATGCAACACGAAGACTTCCTAGGAGGTCCCCCACAGTAGGATTGCTCTCGTGCGGAGTTCTGATTGAATCCGATGTATTAGTGCCGGTGTAATCGCGCCTAACATCTCCGAGCCTTAACGATTTTTAGGCCCCATGCTCCAATCTAATATGTCTTAAACATTAGGTAACGATGCCCTATCCTTCTCGGTATGTTCTTTAGCAAAAGATGAATTTTCAGCGTGACACTCAGCCGTGAGAAATGGTGTTATAGGGACTTGAACAGGCGATGCAAATATTCAGTTAAATGAAGCCTATTTTATCGCCCGAAATGAAATACGTGTACTTTTGTTTTAATTAATTAATTTTAATTAAAATGTTCCTTATTATTTTACATCGCTCGATGCTAACGTGAAGGGTACAAATATAACAACGAACGACGATATGATACGTTGAATTGATGTCGTGACTTGAGCATGTTGCATTTTCCCCTTTTTATGCAAGGATCGCGTGGATATTGAATGACAAATACGACGTCGATTGATCACGATCAGCCAACTGTTAAAAATAAAAAAAAAAAAAAAAACCTTTGGTTTAAAATGAATATATTAAAATTTGATTAGATAATAATGAAAAATTAAAAATTTAATAATATAATAAAAATCTCTTGGAATGCTGCTAAAAATAAAACTCGATGTTCCCGAACGCCCCCGGCCCTGCTTTCTTACGGTCGGTGGGAAAGCAAACAGTTAAAAAAACGAACGGAAAAAGGAGTGCAACACGAGGACTTCCCAGGAGGTCACCCATCCTAGTACTACTCTCGCCCAAGCACGCTTAACTGCGGAGTTCTGATGGGATCCGGTGCATTAGTGCTGGTATGATCGCACCCGACATCTCACGCGCCAACAATGCACAAGACCCCTCCCTGCCCCCGCCTCCTCCATCCCCCCGCCGAGCCTAGCTCGATGTTCCCGGCACCCCCGGCCCAACTTCCGAACGGCCGGCGGGAAAACGAAAAATTAAAAGCGAGCGGGAAAAAAAGGGTGCAACACGAGGACTTCCCAGGAGGTCACCCATCCTAGTACTACTCTCGCCCAAGCACGCTTAACTGCGGAGTTCTGATGGGATCCGGTGCATTAGTGCTGGTATGATCGCACCCGACATCTCACGCGCCAACAATGCACAAGACCCCTCCCTGCCCCCGCCTCCTCCATCCCCCCGCCGAGCCTAGCTCGATGTTCCCGGCACCCCCGGCCCAACTTCCGAACGGCCGGCGGGAAAACGAAAAATTAAAAGCGAGCGGGAAAAAAAGGGTGCAACACGAGGACTTCCCAGGAGGTCACCCATCCTAGTACTACTCTCGCCCAAGCACGCTTAACTGCGGAGTTCTGATGGGATCCGGTGCATTAGTGCTGGTATGATCGCACCCGACATCTTTCGCGCCAACAATGCACAAGCCCCCTCCCCGCCCTTGCCTCCTCCGTGCCCCTCGCCTAGCCTAACTCGATGTTCCCAACAGCAACAGCACTGGCCCAACTTCTGCGCGGACGCACGTCCGTTGACTCGTGAGAAAACAAATGATTAAAAACGAACGAAAAGAGAGATGCAACACGAAGACTTCCTAGGAGGTCCCCCACAGTAGGATTGCTCTCGTGCGGAGTTCTGATTGAATCCGATGTATTAGTGCCGGTGTAATCGCGCCTAACATCTCCGAGCCTTAACGATTTTTAGGCCCCATGCTCCAATCTAATATGTCTTAAACATTAGGTAACGATGCCCTATCCTTCTCGGTATGTTCTTTAGCAAAAGATGAATTTTCAGCGTGACACTCAGCCGTGAGAAATGGTGTTATAGGGACTTGAACAGGCGATGCAAATATTCAGTTAAATGAAGCCTATTTTATCGCCCGAAATGAAATACGTGTACTTTTGTTTTAATTAATTAATTTTAATTAAAATGTTCCTTATTATTTTACATCGCTCGATGCTAACGTGAAGGGTACAAATATAACAACGAACGACGATATGATACGTTGAATTGATGTCGTGACTTGAGCATGTTGCATTTTCCCCTTTTTATGCAAGGATCGCGTGGATATTGAATGACAAATACGACGTCGATTGATCACGATCAGCCAACTGTTAAAAATAAAAAAGAAAAAAACCTTTGGTTTAAAATGAATATATTAAAATTTGATTAGATAATAATGAAAAATTAAAAATTTAATAATATAATAAAAATCTCTTGGAATGCTGCTAAAAATAAAACTCGATGTTCCCGAACGCCCCCGGCCCTGCTTTCTTACGGTCGGTGGGAAAGCAAACAGTTAAAAAAACGAACGGAAAAAGGAGTGCAACACGAGGACTTCCCAGGAGGTCACCCATCCTAGTACTACTCTCGCCCAAGCACGCTTAACTGCGGAGTTCTGATGGGATCCGGTGCATTAGTGCTGGTATGATCGCACCCGACATCTCACGCGCCAACAATGCACAAGACCCCTCCCTGCCCCCGCCTCCTCCATCCCCCCGCCGAGCCTAGCTCGATGTTCCCGGCACCCCCGGCCCAACTTCCGAACGGCCGGCGGGAAAACGAAAAATTAAAAGCGAGCGGGAAAAAAAGGGTGCAACACGAGGACTTCCCAGGAGGTCACCCATCCTAGTACTACTCTCGCCCAAGCACGCTTAACTGCGGAGTTCTGATGGGATCCGGTGCATTAGTGCTGGTATGATCGCACCCGACATCTCACGCGCCAACAATGCACAAGACCCCTCCCTGCCCCCGCCTCCTCCATCCCCCCGCCGAGCCTAGCTCGATGTTCCCGGCACCCCCGGCCCAACTTCCGAACGGCCGGCGGGAAAACGAAAAATTAAAAGCGAGCGGGAAAAAAAGGGTGCAACACGAGGACTTCCCAGGAGGTCACCCATCCTAGTACTACTCTCGCCCAAGCACGCTTAACTGCGGAGTTCTGATGGGATCCGGTGCATTAGTGCTGGTATGATCGCACCCGACATCTTTCGCGCCAACAATGCACAAGCCCCCTCCCCGCCCTTGCCTCCTCCGTGCCCCTCGCCTAGCCTAACTCGATGTTCCCAACAGCAACAGCACTGGCCCAACTTCTGCGCGGACGCACGTCCGTTGACTCGTGAGAAAACAAATGATTAAAAACGAACGAAAAGAGAGATGCAACACGAAGACTTCCTAGGAGGTCCCCCACAGTAGGATTGCTCTCGTGCGGAGTTCTGATTGAATCCGATGTATTAGTGCCGGTGTAATCGCGCCTAACATCTCCGAGCCTTAACGATTTTTAGGCCCCATGCTCCAATCTAATATGTCTTAAACATTAGGTAACGATGCCCTATCCTTCTCGGTATGTTCTTTAGCAAAAGATGAATTTTCAGCGTGACACTCAGCCGTGAGAAATGGTGTTATAGGGACTTGAACAGGCGATGCAAATATTCAGTTAAATGAAGCCTATTTTATCGCCCGAAATGAAATACGTGTACTTTTGTTTTAATTAATTAATTTTAATTAAAATGTTCCTTATTATTTTACATCGCTCGATGCTAACGTGAAGGGTACAAATATAACAACGAACGACGATATGATACGTTGAATTGATGTCGTGACTTGAGCATGTTGCATTTTCCCCTTTTTATGCAAGGATCGCGTGGATATTGAATGACAAATACGACGTCGATTGATCACGATCAGCCAACTGTTAAAAATAAAAAAAAAAAAAAAACCTTTGGTTTAAAATGAATATATTAAAATTTGATTAGATAATAATGAAAAATTAAAAATTTAATAATATAATAAAAATCTCTTGGAATGCTGCTAAAAATAAAACTCGATGTTCCCGAACGCCCCCGGCCCTGCTTTCTTACGGTCGGTGGGAAAGCAAACAGTTAAAAAAACGAACGGAAAAAGGAGTGCAACACGAGGACTTCCCAGGAGGTCACCCATCCTAGTACTACTCTCGCCCAAGCACGCTTAACTGCGGAGTTCTGATGGGATCCGGTGCATTAGTGCTGGTATGATCGCACCCGACATCTCACGCGCCAACAATGCACAAGACCCCTCCCTGCCCCCGCCTCCTCCATCCCCCCGCCGAGCCTAGCTCGATGTTCCCGGCACCCCCGGCCCAACTTCCGAACGGCCGGCGGGAAAACGAAAAATTAAAAGCGAGCGGGAAAAAAAGGGTGCAACACGAGGACTTCCCAGGAGGTCACCCATCCTAGTACTACTCTCGCCCAAGCACGCTTAACTGCGGAGTTCTGATGGGATCCGGTGCATTAGTGCTGGTATGATCGCACCCGACATCTTTCGCGCCAACAATGCACAAGCCCCCTCCCCGCCCTTGCCTCCTCCGTGCCCCTCGCCTAGCCTAACTCGATGTTCCCAACAGCAACAGCACTGGCCCAACTTCTGCGCGGACGCACGTCCGTTGACTCGTGAGAAAACAAATGATTAAAAACGAACGAAAAGAGAGATGCAACACGAAGACTTCCTAGGAGGTCCCCCACAGTAGGATTGCTCTCGTGCAGAGTTCTGATTGAATCCGATGTATTAGTGCCGGTGTAATCGCGCCTAACATCTCCGAGCCTTAACGATTTTTAGGCCCCATGCTCCAATCTAATATGTCTTAAACATTAGGTAACGATGCCCTATCCTTCTCGGTATGTTCTTTAGCAAAAGATGAATTTTCAGCGTGACACTCAGCCGTGAGAAATGGTGTTATAGGGACTTGAACAGGCGATGCAAATATTCAGTTAAATGAAGCCTATTTTATCGCCCGAAATGAAATACGTGTACTTTTGTTTTAATTAATTAATTTTAATTAAAATGTTCCTTATTATTTTACATCGCTCGATGCTAACGTGAAGGGTACAAATATAACAACGAACGACGATATGATACGTTGAATTGATGTCGTGACTTGAGCATGTTGCATTTTCCCCTTTTTATGCAAGGATCGCGTGGATATTGAATGACAAATACGACGTCGATTGATCACGATCAGCCAACTGTTAAAAATAAAAAAAAAAAAAAACCTTTGGTTTAAAATGAATATATTAAAATTTGATTAGATAATAATGAAAAATTAAAAATTTAATAATATAATAAAAATCTCTTGGAATGCTGCTAAAAATAAAACTCGATGTTCCCGAACGCCCCCGGCCCTGCTTTCTTACGGTCGGTGGGAAAGCAAACAGTTAAAAAAACGAACGGAAAAAGGAGTGCAACACGAGGACTTCCCAGGAGGTCACCCATCCTAGTACTACTCTCGCCCAAGCACGCTTAACTGCGGAGTTCTGATGGGATCCGGTGCATTAGTGCTGGTATGATCGCACCCGACATCTCACGCGCCAACAATGCACAAGACCCCTCCCTGCCCCCGCCTCCTCCATCCCCCCGCCGAGCCTAGCTCGATGTTCCCGGCACCCCCGGCCCAACTTCCGAACGGCCGGCGGGAAAACGAAAAATTAAAAGCGAGCGGGAAAAAAAGGGTGCAACACGAGGACTTCCCAGGAGGTCACCCATCCTAGTACTACTCTCGCCCAAGCACGCTTAACTGCGGAGTTCTGATGGGATCCGGTGCATTAGTGCTGGTATGATCGCACCCGACATCTTTCGCGCCAACAATGCACAAGCCCCCTCCCCGCCCTTGCCTCCTCCGTGCCCCTCGCCTAGCCTAACTCGATGTTCCCAACAGCAACAGCACTGGCCCAACTTCTGCGCGGACGCACGTCCGTTGACTCGTGAGAAAACAAATGATTAAAAACGAACGAAAAGAGAGATGCAACACGAAGACTTCCTAGGAGGTCCCCCACAGTAGGATTGCTCTCGTGCGGAGTTCTGATTGAATCCGATGTATTAGTGCCGGTGTAATCGCGCCTAACATCTCCGAGCCTTAACGATTTTTAGGCCCCATGCTCCAATCTAATATGTCTTAAACATTAGGTAACGATGCCCTATCCTTCTCGGTATGTTCTTTAGCAAAAGATGAATTTTCAGCGTGACACTCAGCCGTGAGAAATGGTGTTATAGGGACTTGAACAGGCGATGCAAATATTCAGTTAAATGAAGCCTATTTTATCGCCCGAAATGAAATACGTGTACTTTTGTTTTAATTAATTAATTTTAATTAAAATGTTCCTTATTATTTTACATCGCTCGATGCTAACGTGAAGGGTACAAATATAACAACGAACGACGATATGATACGTTGAATTGATGTCGTGACTTGAGCATGTTGCATTTTCCCCTTTTTATGCAAGGATCGCGTGGATATTGAATGACAAATACGACGTCGATTGATCACGATCAGCCAACTGTTAAAAATAAAAAAAAAAAAAAAAACCTTTGGTTTAAAATGAATATATTAAAATTTGATTAGATAATAATGAAAAATTAAAAATTTAATAATATAATAAAAATCTCTTGGAATGCTGCTAAAAATAAAACTCGATGTTCCCGAACGCCCCCGGCCCTGCTTTCTTACGGTCAGTGGGAAAGCAAACAGTTAAAAAAACGAACGGAAAAAGGAGTGCAACACGAGGACTTCCCAGGAGGTCACCCATCCTAGTACTACTCTCGCCCAAGCACGCTTAACTGCGGAGTTCTGATGGGATCCGGTGCATTAGTGCTGGTATGATCGCACCCGACATCTCACGCGCCAACAATGCACAAGACCCCTCCCTGCCCCCGCCTCCTCCATCCCCCCGTCGAGCCTAGCTCGATGTTCCCGGCACCCCCGGCCCAACTTCCGAACGGCCGGCGGGAAAACGAAAAATTAAAAGCGAGCGGGAAAAAAAGGGTGCAACACGAGGACTTCCCAGGAGGTCACCCATCCTAGTACTACTCTCGCCCAAGCACGCTTAACTGCGGAGTTCTGATGGGATCCGGTGCATTAGTGCTGGTATGATCGCACCCGACATCTTTCGCGCCAACAATGCACAAGCCCCCTCCCCGCCCTTGCCTCCTCCGTGCCCCTCGCCTAGCCTAACTCGATGTTCCCAACAGCAACAGCACTGGCCCAACTTCTGCGCGGACGCACGTCCGTTGACTCGTGAGAAAACAAATGATTAAAAACGAACGAAAAGAGAGATGCAACACGAAGACTTCCTAGGAGGTCCCCCACAGTAGGATTGCTCTCGTGCGGAGTTCTGATTGAATCCGATGTATTAGTGCCGGTGTAATCGCGCCTAACATCTCCGAGCCTTAACGATTTTTAGGCCCCATGCTCCAATCTAATATGTCTTAAACATTAGGTAACGATGCCCTATCCTTCTCGGTATGTTCTTTAGCAAAAGATGAATTTTCAGCGTGACACTCAGCCGTGAGAAATGGTGTTATAGGGACTTGAACAGGCGATGCAAATATTCAGTTAAATGAAGCCTATTTTATCGCCCGAAATGAAATACGTGTACTTTTGTTTTAATTAATTAATTTTAATTAAAATGTTCCTTATTATTTTACATCGCTCGATGCTAACGTGAAGGGTACAAATATAACAACGAACGACGATATGATACGTTGAATTGATGTCGTGACTTGAGCATGTTGCATTTTCCCCTTTTTATGCAAGGATCGCGTGGATATTGAATGACAAATACGACGTCGATTGATCACGATCAGCCAACTGTTAAAAATAAAAAAAAAAAAAAAAACCTTTGGTTTAAAATGAATATATTAAAATTTGATTAGATAATAATGAAAAATTAAAAATTTAATAATATAATAAAAATCTCTTGGAATGCTGCTAAAAATAAAACTCGATGTTCCCGAACGCCCCCGGCCCTGCTTTCTTACGGTCGGTGGGAAAGCAAACAGTTAAAAAAACGAACGGAAAAAGGAGTGCAACACGAGGACTTCCCAGGAGGTCACTCTCGCCCAAGCACGTTTAACTGCGGAGTTCTGATGGGATCCGGTGCATTAGTGCTGGTATGATCGCACCCGACATCTCACGCGCCAACAATGCACAAGACCCCTCCCTGCCCCCGCCTCCTCCATCCCCCCGCCGAGCCTAGCTCGATGTTCCCGGCACCCCCGGCCCAACTTCCGAACGGCCGGCGGGAAAACGAAAAATTAAAAGCGAGCGGGAAAAAAAGGGTGCAACACGAGGACTTCCCAGGAGGTCACCCATCCTAGTACTACTCTCGCCCAAGCACGCTTAACTGCGGAGTTCTGATGGGATCCGGTGCATTAGTGCTGGTATGATCGCACCCGACATCTTTCGCGCCAACAATGCACAAGCCCCCTCCCCGCCCTTGCCTCCTCCGTGCCCCTCGCCTAGCCTAACTCGATGTTCCCAACAGCAACAGCACTGGCCCAACTTCTGCGCGGACGCACGTCCGTTGACTCGTGAGAAAACAAATGATTAAAAACGAACGAAAAGAGAGATGCAACACGAAGACTTCCTAGGAGGTCCCCCACAGTAGGATTGCTCTCGTGCGGAGTTCTGATTGAATCCGATGTATTAGTGCCGGTGTAATCGCGCCTAACATCTCCGAGCCTTAACGATTTTTAGGCCCCATGCTCCAATCTAATATGTCTTAAACATTAGGTAACGATGCCCTATCCTTCTCGGTATGTTCTTTAGCAAAAGATGAATTTTCAGCGTGACACTCAGCCGTGAGAAATGGTGTTATAGGGACTTGAACAGGCGATGCAAATATTCAGTTAAATGAAGCCTATTTTATCGCCCGAAATGAAATACGTGTACTTTTGTTTTAATTAATTAATTTTAATTAAAATGTTCCTTATTATTTTACATCGCTCGATGCTAACGTGAAGGGTACAAATATAACAACGAACGACGATATGATACGTTGAATTGATGTCGTGACTTGAGCATGTTGCATTTTCCCCTTTTTATGCAAGGATCGCGTGGATATTGAATGACAAATACGACGTCGATTGATCACGATCAGCCAACTGTTAAAAATAAAAAAAAAAAAAAAAACCTTTGGTTTAAAATGAATATATTAAAATTTGATTAGATAATAATGAAAAATTAAAAATTTAATAATATAATAAAAATCTCTTGGAATGCTGCTAAAAATAAAACTCGATGTTCCCGAACGCCCCCGGCCCTGCTTTCTTACGGTCGGTGGGAAAGCAAACAGTTAAAAAAACGAACGGAAAAAGGAGTGCAACACGAGGACTTCCCAGGAGGTCACCCATCCTAGTACTACTCTCGCCCAAGCACGCTTAACTGCGGAGTTCTGATGGGATCCGGTGCATTAGTGCTGGTATGATCGCACCCGACATCTCACGCGCCAACAATGCACAAGACCCCTCCCTGCCCCCGCCTCCTCCATCCCCCCGCCGAGCCTAGCTCGATGTTCCCGGCACCCCCGGCCCAACTTCCGAACGGCCGGCGGGAAAACGAAAAATTAAAAGCGAGCGGGAAAAAAAGGGTGCAACACGAGGACTTCCCAGGAGGTCACCCATCCTAGTACTACTCTCGCCCAAGCACGCTTAACTGCGGAGTTCTGATGGGATCCGGTGCATTAGTGCTGGTATGATCGCACCCGACATCTCACGCGCCAACAATGCACAAGCCCCCTCCCCGCCCTTGCCTCCTCCGTGCCCCTCGCCTAGCCTAACTCGATGTTCCCAACAGCAACAGCACTGGCCCAACTTCTGCGCGGACGCACGTCCGTTGACTCGTGAGAAAACAAATGATTAAAAACGAACGAAAAGAGAGATGCAACACGAAGACTTCCTAGGAGGTCCCCCACAGTAGGATTGCTCTCGTGCGGAGTTCTGATTGAATCCGATGTATTAGTGCCGGTGTAATCGCGCCTAACATCTCCGAGCCTTAACGATTTTTAGGCCCCATGCTCCAATCTAATATGTCTTAAACATTAGGTAACGATGCCCTATCCTTCTCGGTATGTTCTTTAGCAAAAGATGAATTTTCAGCGTGACACTCAGCCGTGAGAAATGGTGTTATAGGGACTTGAACAGGCGATGCAAATATTCAGTTAAATGAAGCCTATTTTATCGCCCGAAATGAAATACGTGTACTTTTGTTTTAATTAATTAATTTTAATTAAAATGTTCCTTATTATTTTACATCGCTCGATGCTAACGTGAAGGGTACAAATATAACAACGAACGACGATATGATACGTTGAATTGATGTCGTGACTTGAGCATGTTGCATTTTCCCCTTTTTATGCAAGGATCGCGTGGATATTGAATGACAAATACGACGTCGATTGATCACGATCAGCCAACTGTTAAAAATAAAAAAAAAAAAAAAAACCTTTGGTTTAAAATGAATATATTAAAATTTGATTAGATAATAATGAAAAATTAAAAATTTAATAATATAATAAAAATCTCTTGGAATGCTGCTAAAAATAAAACTCGATGTTCCCGAACGCCCCCGGCCCTGCTTTCTTACGGTCGGTGGGAAAGCAAACAGTTAAAAAAACGAACGGAAAAAGGAGTGCAACACGAGGACTTCCCAGGAGGTCACCCATCCTAGTACTACTCTCGCCCAAGCACGCTTAACTGCGGAGTTCTGATGGGATCCGGTGCATTAGTGCTGGTATGATCGCACCCGACATCTCACGCGCCAACAATGCACAAGACCCCTCCCTGCCCCCGCCTCCTCCATCCCCCCGCCGAGCCTAGCTCGATGTTCCCGGCACCCCCGGCCCAACTTCCGAACGGCCGGCGGGAAAACGAAAAATTAAAAGCGAGCGGGAAAAAAAGGGTGCAACACGAGGACTTCCCAGGAGGTCACCCATCCTAGTACTACTCTCGCCCAAGCACGCTTAACTGCGGAGTTCTGATGGGATCCGGTGCATTAGTGCTGGTATGATCGCACCCGACATCTTTCGCGCCAACAATGCACAAGCCCCCTCCCCGCCCTTGCCTCCTCCGTGCCCCTCGCCTAGCCTAACTCGATGTTCCCAACAGCAACAGCACTGGCCCAACTTCTGCGCGGACGCACGTCCGTTGACTCGTGAGAAAACAAATGATTAAAAACGAACGAAAAGAGAGATGCAACACGAAGACTTCCTAGGAGGTCCCCCACAGTAGGATTGCTCTCGTGCGGAGTTCTGATTGAATCCGATGTATTAGTGCCGGTGTAATCGCGCCTAACATCTCCGAGCCTTAACGATTTTTAGGCCCCATGCTCCAATCTAATATGTCTTAAACATTAGGTAACGATGCCCTATCCTTCTCGGTATGTTCTTTAGCAAAAGATGAATTTTCAGCGTGACACTCAGCCGTGAGAAATGGTGTTATAGGGACTTGAACAGGCGATGCAAATATTCAGTTAAATGAAGCCTATTTTATCGCCCGAAATGAAATACGTGTACTTTTGTTTTAATTAATTAATTTTAATTAAAATGTTCCTTATTATTTTACATCGCTCGATGCTAACGTGAAGGGTACAAATATAACAACGAACGACGATATGATACGTTGAATTGATGTCGTGACTTGAGCATGTTGCATTTTCCCCTTTTTATGCAAGGATCGCGTGGATATTGAATGACAAATACGACGTCGATTGATCACGATCAGCCAACTGTTAAAAATAAAAAAAAAAAAAAAAAAAAACCTTTGGTTTAAAATGAATATATTAAAATTTGATTAGATAATAATGAAAAATTAAAAATTTAATAATATAATAAAAATCTCTTGGAATGCTGCTAAAAATAAAACTCGATGTTCCCGAACGCCCCCGGCCCTGCTTTCTTACGGTCGGTGGGAAAGCAAACAGTTAAAAAAACGAACGGAAAAAGGAGTGCAACACGAGGACTTCCCAGGAGGTCACCCATCCTAGTACTACTCTCGCCCAAGCACGCTTAACTGCGGAGTTCTGATGGGATCCGGTGCATTAGTGCTGGTATGATCGCACCCGACATCTCACGCGCCAACAATGCACAAGACCCCTCCCTGCCCCCGCCTCCTCCATCCCCCCGCCGAGCCTAGCTCGATGTTCCCGGCACCCCCGGCCCAACTTCCGAACGGCCGGCGGGAAAACGAAAAATTAAAAGCGAGCGGGAAAAAAAGGGTGCAACACGAGGACTTCCCAGGAGGTCACCCATCCTAGTACTACTCTCGCCCAAGCACGCTTAACTGCGGAGTTCTGATGGGATCCGGTGCATTAGTGCTGGTATGATCGCACCCGACATCTTTCGCGCCAACAATGCACAAGCCCCCTCCCCGCCCTTGCCTCCTCCGTGCCCCTCGCCTAGCCTAACTCGATGTTCCCAACAGCAACAGCACTGGCCCAACTTCTGCGCGGACGCACGTCCGTTGACTCGTGAGAAAACAAATGATTAAAAACGAACGAAAAGAGAGATGCAACACGAAGACTTCCTAGGAGGTCCCCCACAGTAGGATTGCTCTCGTGCGGAGTTCTGATTGAATCCGATGTATTAGTGCCGGTGTAATCGCGCCTAACATCTCCGAGCCTTAACGATTTTTAGGCCCCATGCTCCAATCTAATATGTCTTAAACATTAGGTAACGATGCCCTATCCTTCTCGGTATGTTCTTTAGCAAAAGATGAATTTTCAGCGTGACACTCAGCCGTGAGAAATGGTGTTATAGGGACTTGAACAGGCGATGCAAATATTCAGTTAAATGAAGCCTATTTTATCGCCCGAAATGAAATACGTGTACTTTTGTTTTAATTAATTAATTTTAATTAAAATGTTCCTTATTATTTTACATCGCTCGATGCTAACGTGAAGGGTACAAATATAACAACGAACGACGATATGATACGTTGAATTGATGTCGTGACTTGAGCATGTTGCATTTTCCCCTTTTTATGCAAGGATCGCGTGGATATTGAATGACAAATACGACGTCGATTGATCACGATCAGCCAACTGTTAAAAATAAAAAAAAAAAAAAAAAAACCTTTGGTTTAAAATGAATATATTAAAATTTGATTAGATAATAATGAAAAATTAAAAATTTAATAATATAATAAAAATCTCTTGGAATGCTGCTAAAAATAAAACTCGATGTTCCCGAACGCCCCCGGCCCTGCTTTCTTACGGTCGGTGGGAAAGCAAACAGTTAAAAAAACGAACGGAAAAAGGAGTGCAACACGAGGACTTCCCAGGAGGTCACCCATCCTAGTACTACTCTCGCCCAAGCACGCTTAACTGCGGAGTTCTGATGGGATCCGGTGCATTAGTGCTGGTATGATCGCACCCGACATCTCACGCGCCAACAATGCACAAGACCCCTCCCTGCCCCCGCCTCCTCCATCCCCCCGCCGAGCCTAGCTCGATGTTCCCGGCACCCCCGGCCCAACTTCCGAACGGCCGGCGGGAAAACGAAAAATTAAAAGCGAGCGGGAAAAAAAGGGTGCAACACGAGGACTTCCCAGGAGGTCACCCATCCTAGTACTACTCTCGCCCAAGCACGCTTAACTGCGGAGTTCTGATGGGATCCGGTGCATTAGTGCTGGTATGATCGCACCCGACATCTCACGCGCCAACAATGCACAAGCCCCCTCCCCGCCCTTGCCTCCTCCGTGCCCCTCGCCTAGCCTAACTCGATGTTCCCAACAGCAACAGCACTGGCCCAACTTCTGCGCGGACGCACGTCCGTTGACTCGTGAGAAAACAAATGATTAAAAACGAACGAAAAGAGAGATGCAACACGAAGACTTCCTAGGAGGTCCCCCACAGTAGGATTGCTCTCGTGCGGAGTTCTGATTGAATCCGATGTATTAGTGCCGGTGTAATCGCGCCTAACATCTCCGAGCCTTAACGATTTTTAGGCCCCATGCTCCAATCTAATATGTCTTAAACATTAGGTAACGATGCCCTATCCTTCTCGGTATGTTCTTTAGCAAAAGATGAATTTTCAGCGTGACACTCAGCCGTGAGAAATGGTGTTATAGGGACTTGAACAGGCGATGCAAATATTCAGTTAAATGAAGCCTATTTTATCGCCCGAAATGAAATACGTGTACTTTTGTTTTAATTAATTAATTTTAATTAAAATGTTCCTTATTATTTTACATCGCTCGATGCTAACGTGAAGGGTACAAATATAACAACGAACGACGATATGATACGTTGAATTGATGTCGTGACTTGAGCATGTTGCATTTTCCCCTTTTTATGCAAGGATCGCGTGGATATTGAATGACAAATACGACGTCGATTGATCACGATCAGCCAACTGTTAAAAATAAAAAAAAAAAAAAAAACCTTTGGTTTAAAATGAATATATTAAAATTTGATTAGATAATAATGAAAAATTAAAAATTTAATAATATAATAAAAATCTCTTGGAATGCTGCTAAAAATAAAACTCGATGTTCCCGAACGCCCCCGGCCCTGCTTTCTTACGGTCGGTGGGAAAGCAAACAGTTAAAAAAACGAACGGAAAAAGGAGTGCAACACGAGGACTTCCCAGGAGGTCACCCATCCTAGTACTACTCTCGCCCAAGCACGCTTAACTGCGGAGTTCTGATGGGATCCGGTGCATTAGTGCTGGTATGATCGCACCCGACATCTCACGCGCCAACAATGCACAAGACCCCTCCCTGCCCCCGCCTCCTCCATCCCCCCGCCGAGCCTAGCTCGATGTTCCCGGCACCCCCGGCCCAACTTCCGAACGGCCGGCGGGAAAACGAAAAATTAAAAGCGAGCGGGAAAAAAAGGGTGCAACACGAGGACTTCCCAGGAGGTCACCCATCCTAGTACTACTCTCGCCCAAGCACGCTTAACTGCGGAGTTCTGATGGGATCCGGTGCATTAGTGCTGGTATGATCGCACCCGACATCTTTCGCGCCAACAATGCACAAGCCCCCTCCCCGCCCTTGCCTCCTCCGTGCCCCTCGCCTAGCCTAACTCGATGTTCCCAACAGCAACAGCACTGGCCCAACTTCTGCGCGGACGCACGTCCGTTGACTCGTGAGAAAACAAATGATTAAAAACGAACGAAAAGAGAGATGCAACACGAAGACTTCCTAGGAGGTCCCCCACAGTAGGATTGCTCTCGTGCGGAGTTCTGATTGAATCCGATGTATTAGTGCCGGTGTAATCGCGCCTAACATCTCCGAGCCTTAACGATTTTTAGGCCCCATGCTCCAATCTAATATGTCTTAAACATTAGGTAACGATGCCCTATCCTTCTCGGTATGTTCTTTAGCAAAAGATGAATTTTCAGCGTGACACTCAGCCGTGAGAAATGGTGTTATAGGGACTTGAACAGGCGATGCAAATATTCAGTTAAATGAAGCCTATTTTATCGCCCGAAATGAAATACGTGTACTTTTGTTTTAATTAATTAATTTTAATTAAAATGTTCCTTATTATTTTACATCGCTCGATGCTAACGTGAAGGGTACAAATATAACAACGAACGACGATATGATACGTTGAATTGATGTCGTGACTTGAGCATGTTGCATTTTCCCCTTTTTATGCAAGGATCGCGTGGATATTGAATGACAAATACGACGTCGATTGATCACGATCAGCCAACTGTTAAAAAAAAAAAAAAAAAAAAAAAACCTTTGGTTTAAAATGAATATATTAAAATTTGATTAGATAATAATGAAAAATTAAAAATTTAATAATATAATAAAAATCTCTTGGAATGCTGCTAAAAATAAAACTCGATGTTCCCGAACGCCCCCGGCCCTGCTTTCTTACGGTCGGTGGGAAAGCAAACAGTTAAAAAAACGAACGGAAAAAGGAGTGCAACACGAGGACTTCCCAGGAGGTCACCCATCCTAGTACTACTCTCGCCCAAGCACGCTTAACTGCGGAGTTCTGATGGGATCCGGTGCATTAGTGCTGGTATGATCGCACCCGACATCTCACGCGCCAACAATGCACAAGACCCCTCCCTGCCCCCGCCTCCTCCATCCCCCCGCCGAGCCTAGCTCGATGTTCCCGGCACCCCCGGCCCAACTTCCGAACGGCCGGCGGGAAAACGAAAAATTAAAAGCGAGCGGGAAAAAAAGGGTGCAACACGAGGACTTCCCAGGAGGTCACCCATCCTAGTACTACTCTCGCCCAAGCACGCTTAACTGCGGAGTTCTGATGGGATCCGGTGCATTAGTGCTGGTATGATCGCACCCGACATCTCACGCGCCAACAATGCACAAGCCCCCTCCCCGCCCTTGCCTCCTCCGTGCCCCTCGCCTAGCCTAACTCGATGTTCCCAACAGCAACAGCACTGGCCCAACTTCTGCGCGGACGCACGTCCGTTGACTCGTGAGAAAACAAATGATTAAAAACGAACGAAAAGAGAGATGCAACACGAAGACTTCCTAGGAGGTCCCCCACAGTAGGATTGCTCTCGTGCGGAGTTCTGATTGAATCCGATGTATTAGTGCCGGTGTAATCGCGCCTAACATCTCCGAGCCTTAACGATTTTTAGGCCCCATGCTCCAATCTAATATGTCTTAAACATTAGGTAACGATGCCCTATCCTTCTCGGTATGTTCTTTAGCAAAAGATGAATTTTCAGCGTGACACTCAGCCGTGAGAAATGGTGTTATAGGGACTTGAACAGGCGATGCAAATATTCAGTTAAATGAAGCCTATTTTATCGCCCGAAATGAAATACGTGTACTTTTGTTTTAATTAATTAATTTTAATTAAAATGTTCCTTATTATTTTACATCGCTCGATGCTAACGTGAAGGGTACAAATATAACAACGAACGACGATATGATACGTTGAATTGATGTCGTGACTTGAGCATGTTGCATTTTCCCCTTTTTATGCAAGGATCGCGTGGATATTGAATGACAAATACGACGTCGATTGATCACGATCAGCCAACTGTTAAAAATAAAAAAAAAAAAAAAAACCTTTGGTTTAAAATGAATATATTAAAATTTGATTAGATAATAATGAAAAATTAAAAATTTAATAATATAATAAAAATCTCTTGGAATGCTGCTAAAAATAAAACTCGATGTTCCCGAACGCCCCCGGCCCTGCTTTCTTACGGTCGGTGGGAAAGCAAACAGTTAAAAAAACGAACGGAAAAAGGAGTGCAACACGAGGACTTCCCAGGAGGTCACCCATCCTAGTACTACTCTCGCCCAAGCACGCTTAACTGCGGAGTTCTGATGGGATCCGGTGCATTAGTGCTGGTATGATCGCACCCGACATCTCACGCGCCAACAATGCACAAGACCCCTCCCTGCCCCCGCCTCCTCCATCCCCCCGCCGAGCCTAGCTCGATGTTCCCGGCACCCCCGGCCCAACTTCCGAACGGCCGGCGGGAAAACGAAAAATTAAAAGCGAGCGGGAAAAAAAGGGTGCAACACGAGGACTTCCCAGGAGGTCACCCATCCTAGTACTACTCTCGCCCAAGCACGCTTAACTGCGGAGTTCTGATGGGATCCGGTGCATTAGTGCTGGTATGATCGCACCCGACATCTTTCGCGCCAACAATGCACAAGCCCCCTCCCCGCCCTTGCCTCCTCCGTGCCCCTCGCCTAGCCTAACTCGATGTTCCCAACAGCAACAGCACTGGCCCAACTTCTGCGCGGACGCACGTCCGTTGACTCGTGAGAAAACAAATGATTAAAAACGAACGAAAAGAGAGATGCAACACGAAGACTTCCTAGGAGGTCCCCCACAGTAGGATTGCTCTCGTGCGGAGTTCTGATTGAATCCGATGTATTAGTGCCGGTGTAATCGCGCCTAACATCTCCGAGCCTTAACGATTCTTAGGCCCCATGCTCCAATCTAATATGTCTTAAACATTAGGTAACGATGCCCTATCCTTCTCGGTATGTTCTTTAGCAAAAGATGAATTTTCAGCGTGACACTCAGCCGTGAGAAATGGTGTTATAGGGACTTGAACAGGCGATGCAAATATTCAGTTAAATGAAGCCTATTTTATCGCCCGAAATGAAATACGTGTACTTTTGTTTTAATTAATTAATTTTAATTAAAATGTTCCTTATTATTTTACATCGCTCGATGCTAACGTGAAGGGTACAAATATAACAACGAACGACGATATGATACGTTGAATTGATGTCGTGACTTGAGCATGTTGCATTTTCCCCTTTTTATGCAAGGATCGCGTGGATATTGAATGACAAATACGACGTCGATTGATCACGATCAGCCAACTGTTAAAAAAAAAAAAAAAAAAAAAAACCTTTGGTTTAAAATGAATATATTAAAATTTGATTAGATAATAATGAAAAATTAAAAATTTAATAATATAATAAAAATCTCTTGGAATGCTGCTAAAAATAAAACTCGATGTTCCCGAACGCCCCCGGCCCTGCTTTCTTACGGTCGGTGGGAAAGCAAACAGTTAAAAAAACGAACGGAAAAAGGAGTGCAACACGAGGACTTCCCAGGAGGTCACCCATCCTAGTACTACTCTCGCCCAAGCACGCTTAACTGCGGAGTTCTGATGGGATCCGGTGCATTAGTGCTGGTATGATCGCACCCGACATCTCACGCGCCAACAATGCACAAGACCCCTCCCTGCCCCCGCCTCCTCCATCCCCCCGCCGAGCCTAGCTCGATGTTCCCGGCACCCCCGGCCCAACTTCCGAACGGCCGGCGGGAAAACGAAAAATTAAAAGCGAGCGGGAAAAAAAGGGTGCAACACGAGGACTTCCCAGGAGGTCACCCATCCTAGTACTACTCTCGCCCAAGCACGCTTAACTGCGGAGTTCTGATGGGATCCGGTGCATTAGTGCTGGTATGATCGCACCCGACATCTTTCGCGCCAACAATGCACAAGCCCCCTCCCCGCCCTTGCCTCCTCCGTGCCCCTCGCCTAGCCTAACTCGATGTTCCCAACAGCAACAGCACTGGCCCAACTTCTGCGCGGACGCACGTCCGTTGACTCGTGAGAAAACAAATGATTAAAAACGAACGAAAAGAGAGATGCAACACGAAGACTTCCTAGGAGGTCCCCCACAGTAGGATTGCTCTCGTGCGGAGTTCTGATTGAATCCGATGTATTAGTGCCGGTGTAATCGCGCCTAACATCTCCGAGCCTTAACGATTTTTAGGCCCCATGCTCCAATCTAATATGTCTTAAACATTAGGTAACGATGCCCTATCCTTCTCGGTATGTTCTTTAGCAAAAGATGAATTTTCAGCGTGACACTCAGCCGTGAGAAATGGTGTTATAGGGACTTGAACAGGCGATGCAAATATTCAGTTAAATGAAGCCTATTTTATCGCCCGAAATGAAATACGTGTACTTTTGTTTTAATTAATTAATTTTAATTAAAATGTTCCTTATTATTTTACATCGCTCGATGCTAACGTGAAGGGTACAAATATAACAACGAACGACGATATGATACGTTGAATTGATGTCGTGACTTGAGCATGTTGCATTTTCCCCTTTTTATGCAAGGATCGCGTGGATATTGAATGACAAATACGACGTCGATTGATCACGATCAGCCAACTGTTAAAAATAAAAAAAAAAAAAAAAACCTTTGGTTTAAAATGAATATATTAAAATTTGATTAGATAATAATGAAAAATTAAAAATTTAATAATATAATAAAAATCTCTTGGAATGCTGCTAAAAATAAAACTCGATGTTCCCGAACGCCCCCGGCCCTGCTTTCTTACGGTCGGTGGGAAAGCAAACAGTTAAAAAAACGAACGGAAAAAGGAGTGCAACACGAGGACTTCCCAGGAGGTCACCCATCCTAGTACTACTCTCGCCCAAGCACGCTTAACTGCGGAGTTCTGATGGGATCCGGTGCATTAGTGCTGGTATGATCGCACCCGACATCTCACGCGCCAACAATGCACAAGACCCCTCCCTGCCCCCGCCTCCTCCATCCCCCCGCCGAGCCTAGCTCGATGTTCCCGGCACCCCCGGCCCAACTTCCGAACGGCCGGCGGGAAAACGAAAAATTAAAAGCGAGCGGGAAAAAAAGGGTGCAACACGAGGACTTCCCAGGAGGTCACCCATCCTAGTACTACTCTCGCCCAAGCACGCTTAACTGCGGAGTTCTGATGGGATCCGGTGCATTAGTGCTGGTATGATCGCACCCGACATCTTTCGCGCCAACAATGCACAAGCCCCCTCCCCGCCCTTGCCTCCTCCGTGCCCCTCGCCTAGCCTAACTCGATGTTCCCAACAGCAACAGCACTGGCCCAACTTCTGCGCGGACGCACGTCCGTTGACTCGTGAGAAAACAAATGATTAAAAACGAACGAAAAGAGAGATGCAACACGAAGACTTCCTAGGAGGTCCCCCACAGTAGGATTGCTCTCGTGCGGAGTTCTGATTGAATCCGATGTATTAGTGCCGGTGTAATCGCGCCTAACATCTCCGAGCCTTAACGATTCTTAGGCCCCATGCTCCAATCTAATATGTCTTAAACATTAGGTAACGATGCCCTATCCTTCTCGGTATGTTCTTTAGCAAAAGATGAATTTTCAGCGTGACACTCAGCCGTGAGAAATGGTGTTATAGGGACTTGAACAGGCGATGCAAATATTCAGTTAAATGAAGCCTATTTTATCGCCCGAAATGAAATACGTGTACTTTTGTTTTAATTAATTAATTTTAATTAAAATGTTCCTTATTATTTTACATCGCTCGATGCTAACGTGAAGGGTACAAATATAACAACGAACGACGATATGATACGTTGAATTGATGTCGTGACTTGAGCATGTTGCATTTTCCCCTTTTTATGCAAGGATCGCGTGGATATTGAATGACAAATACGACGTCGATTGATCACGATCAGCCAACTGTTAAAAAAAAAAAAAAAAAAAAAAACCTTTGGTTTAAAATGAATATATTAAAATTTGATTAGATAATAATGAAAAATTAAAAATTTAATAATATAATAAAAATCTCTTGGAATGCTGCTAAAAATAAAACTCGATGTTCCCGAACGCCCCCGGCCCTGCTTTCTTACGGTCGGTGGGAAAGCAAACAGTTAAAAAAACGAACGGAAAAAGGAGTGCAACACGAGGACTTCCCAGGAGGTCACCCATCCTAGTACTACTCTCGCCCAAGCACGCTTAACTGCGGAGTTCTGATGGGATCCGGTGCATTAGTGCTGGTATGATCGCACCCGACATCTCACGCGCCAACAATGCACAAGACCCCTCCCTGCCCCCGCCTCCTCCATCCCCCCGCCGAGCCTAGCTCGATGTTCCCGGCACCCCCGGCCCAACTTCCGAACGGCCGGCGGGAAAACGAAAAATTAAAAGCGAGCGGGAAAAAAAGGGTGCAACACGAGGACTTCCCAGGAGGTCACCCATCCTAGTACTACTCTCGCCCAAGCACGCTTAACTGCGGAGTTCTGATGGGATCCGGTGCATTAGTGCTGGTATGATCGCACCCGACATCTTTCGCGCCAACAATGCACAAGCCCCCTCCCCGCCCTTGCCTCCTCCGTGCCCCTCGCCTAGCCTAACTCGATGTTCCCAACAGCAACAGCACTGGCCCAACTTCTGCGCGGACGCACGTCCGTTGACTCGTGAGAAAACAAATGATTAAAAACGAACGAAAAGAGAGATGCAACACGAAGACTTCCTAGGAGGTCCCCCACAGTAGGATTGCTCTCGTGCGGAGTTCTGATTGAATCCGATGTATTAGTGCCGGTGTAATCGCGCCTAACATCTCCGAGCCTTAACGATTTTTAGGCCCCATGCTCCAATCTAATATGTCTTAAACATTAGGTAACGATGCCCTATCCTTCTCGGTATGTTCTTTAGCAAAAGATGAATTTTCAGCGTGACACTCAGCCGTGAGAAATGGTGTTATAGGGACTTGAACAGGCGATGCAAATATTCAGTTAAATGAAGCCTATTTTATCGCCCGAAATGAAATACGTGTACTTTTGTTTTAATTAATTAATTTTAATTAAAATGTTCCTTATTATTTTACATCGCTCGATGCTAACGTGAAGGGTACAAATATAACAACGAACGACGATATGATACGTTGAATTGATGTCGTGACTTGAGCATGTTGCATTTTCCCCTTTTTATGCAAGGATCGCGTGGATATTGAATGACAAATACGACGTCGATTGATCACGATCAGCCAACTGTTAAAAAAAAAAAAAAAAAAAAAAAACCTTTGGTTTAAAATGAATATATTAAAATTTGATTAGATAATAATGAAAAATTAAAAATTTAATAATATAATAAAAATCTCTTGGAATGCTGCTAAAAATAAAACTCGATGTTCCCGAACGCCCCCGGCCCTGCTTTCTTACGGTCGGTGGGAAAGCAAACAGTTAAAAAAACGAACGGAAAAAGGAGTGCAACACGAGGACTTCCCAGGAGGTCACCCATCCTAGTACTACTCTCGCCCAAGCACGCTTAACTGCGGAGTTCTGATGGGATCCGGTGCATTAGTGCTGGTATGATCGCACCCGACATCTCACGCGCCAACAATGCACAAGACCCCTCCCTGCCCCCGCCTCCTCCATCCCCCCGCCGAGCCTAGCTCGATGTTCCCGGCACCCCCGGCCCAACTTCCGAACGGCCGGCGGGAAAACGAAAAATTAAAAGCGAGCGGGAAAAAAAGGGTGCAACACGAGGACTTCCCAGGAGGTCACCCATCCTAGTACTACTCTCGCCCAAGCACGCTTAACTGCGGAGTTCTGATGGGATCCGGTGCATTAGTGCTGGTATGATCGCACCCGACATCTTTCGCGCCAACAATGCACAAGCCCCCTCCCCGCCCTTGCCTCCTCCGTGCCCCTCGCCTAGCCTAACTCGATGTTCCCAACAGCAACAGCACTGGCCCAACTTCTGCGCGGACGCACGTCCGTTGACTCGTGAGAAAACAAATGATTAAAAACGAACGAAAAGAGAGATGCAACACGAAGACTTCCTAGGAGGTCCCCCACAGTAGGATTGCTCTCGTGCGGAGTTCTGATTGAATCCGATGTATTAGTGCCGGTGTAATCGCGCCTAACATCTCCGAGCCTTAACGATTTTTAGGCCCCATGCTCCAATCTAATATGTCTTAAACATTAGGTAACGATGCCCTATCCTTCTCGGTATGTTCTTTAGCAAAAGATGAATTTTCAGCGTGACACTCAGCCGTGAGAAATGGTGTTATAGGGACTTGAACAGGCGATGCAAATATTCAGTTAAATGAAGCCTATTTTATCGCCCGAAATGAAATACGTGTACTTTTGTTTTAATTAATTAATTTTAATTAAAATGTTCCTTATTATTTTACATCGCTCGATGCTAACGTGAAGGGTACAAATATAACAACGAACGACGATATGATACGTTGAATTGATGTCGTGACTTGAGCATGTTGCATTTTCCCCTTTTTATGCAAGGATCGCGTGGATATTGAATGACAAATACGACGTCGATTGATCACGATCAGCCAACTGTTAAAAAAAAAAAAAAAAAAAAAAAACCTTTGGTTTAAAATGAATATATTAAAATTTGATTAGATAATAATGAAAAATTAAAAATTTAATAATATAATAAAAATCTCTTGGAATGCTGCTAAAAATAAAACTCGATGTTCCCGAACGCCCCCGGCCCTGCTTTCTTACGGTCGGTGGGAAAGCAAACAGTTAAAAAAACGAACGGAAAAAGGAGTGCAACACGAGGACTTCCCAGGAGGTCACCCATCCTAGTACTACTCTCGCCCAAGCACGCTTAACTGCGGAGTTCTGATGGGATCCGGTGCATTAGTGCTGGTATGATCGCACCCGACATCTCACGCGCCAACAATGCACAAGACCCCTCCCTGCCCCCGCCTCCTCCATCCCCCCGCCGAGCCTAGCTCGATGTTCCCGGCACCCCCGGCCCAACTTCCGAACGGCCGGCGGGAAAACGAAAAATTAAAAGCGAGCGGGAAAAAAAGGGTGCAACACGAGGACTTCCCAGGAGGTCACCCATCCTAGTACTACTCTCGCCCAAGCACGCTTAACTGCGGAGTTCTGATGGGATCCGGTGCATTAGTGCTGGTATGATCGCACCCGACATCTTTCGCGCCAACAATGCACAAGCCCCCTCCCCGCCCTTGCCTCCTCCGTGCCCCTCGCCTAGCCTAACTCGATGTTCCCAACAGCAACAGCACTGGCCCAACTTCTGCGCGGACGCACGTCCGTTGACTCGTGAGAAAACAAATGATTAAAAACGAACGAAAAGAGAGATGCAACACGAAGACTTCCTAGGAGGTCCCCCACAGTAGGATTGCTCTCGTGCGGAGTTCTGATTGAATCCGATGTATTAGTGCCGGTGTAATCGCGCCTAACATCTCCGAGCCTTAACGATTTTTAGGCCCCATGCTCCAATCTAATATGTCTTAAACATTAGGTAACGATGCCCTATCCTTCTCGGTATGTTCTTTAGCAAAAGATGAATTTTCAGCGTGACACTCAGCCGTGAGAAATGGTGTTATAGGGACTTGAACAGGCGATGCAAATATTCAGTTAAATGAAGCCTATTTTATCGCCCGAAATGAAATACGTGTACTTTTGTTTTAATTAATTAATTTTAATTAAAATGTTCCTTATTATTTTACATCGCTCGATGCTAACGTGAAGGGTACAAATATAACAACGAACGACGATATGATACGTTGAATTGATGTCGTGACTTGAGCATGTTGCATTTTCCCCTTTTTATGCAAGGATCGCGTGGATATTGAATGACAAATACGACGTCGATTGATCACGATCAGCCAACTGTTAAAAATAAAAAAAAAAAAAAACCTTTGGTTTAAAATGAATATATTAAAATTTGATTAGATAATAATGAAAAATTAAAAATTTAATAATATAATAAAAATCTCTTGGAATGCTGCTAAAAATAAAACTCGATGTTCCCGAACGCCCCCGGCCCTGCTTTCTTACGGTCGGTGGGAAAGCAAACAGTTAAAAAAACGAACGGAAAAAGGAGTGCAACACGAGGACTTCCCAGGAGGTCACCCATCCTAGTACTACTCTCGCCCAAGCACGCTTAACTGCGGAGTTCTGATGGGATCCGGTGCATTAGTGCTGGTATGATCGCACCCGACATCTCACGCGCCAACAATGCACAAGACCCCTCCCTGCCCCCGCCTCCTCCATCCCCCCGCCGAGCCTAGCTCGATGTTCCCGGCACCCCCGGCCCAACTTCCGAACGGCCGGCGGGAAAACGAAAAATTAAAAGCGAGCGGGAAAAAAAGGGTGCAACACGAGGACTTCCCAGGAGGTCACCCATCCTAGTACTACTCTCGCCCAAGCACGCTTAACTGCGGAGTTCTGATGGGATCCGGTGCATTAGTGCTGGTATGATCGCACCCGACATCTCACGCGCCAACAATGCACAAGCCCCCTCCCCGCCCTTGCCTCCTCCGTGCCCCTCGCCTAGCCTAACTCGATGTTCCCAACAGCAACAGCACTGGCCCAACTTCTGCGCGGACGCACGTCCGTTGACTCGTGAGAAAACAAATGATTAAAAACGAACGAAAAGAGAGATGCAACACGAAGACTTCCTAGGAGGTCCCCCACAGTAGGATTGCTCTCGTGCGGAGTTCTGATTGAATCCGATGTATTAGTGCCGGTGTAATCGCGCCTAACATCTCCGAGCCTTAACGATTTTTAGGCCCCATGCTCCAATCTAATATGTCTTAAACATTAGGTAACGATGCCCTATCCTTCTCGGTATGTTCTTTAGCAAAAGATGAATTTTCAGCGTGACACTCAGCCGTGAGAAATGGTGTTATAGGGACTTGAACAGGCGATGCAAATATTCAGTTAAATGAAGCCTATTTTATCGCCCGAAATGAAATACGTGTACTTTTGTTTTAATTAATTAATTTTAATTAAAATGTTCCTTATTATTTTACATCGCTCGATGCTAACGTGAAGGGTACAAATATAACAACGAACGACGATATGATACGTTGAATTGATGTCGTGACTTGAGCATGTTGCATTTTCCCCTTTTTATGCAAGGATCGCGTGGATATTGAATGACAAATACGACGTCGATTGATCACGATCAGCCAACTGTTAAAAATAAAAAAAAAAAAAAAAAACCTTTGGTTTAAAATGAATATATTAAAATTTGATTAGATAATAATGAAAAATTAAAAATTTAATAATATAATAAAAATCTCTTGGAATGCTGCTAAAAATAAAACTCGATGTTCCCGAACGCCCCCGGCCCTGCTTTCTTACGGTCGGTGGGAAAGCAAACAGTTAAAAAAACGAACGGAAAAAGGAGTGCAACACGAGGACTTCCCAGGAGGTCACCCATCCTAGTACTACTCTCGCCCAAGCACGCTTAACTGCGGAGTTCTGATGGGATCCGGTGCATTAGTGCTGGTATGATCGCACCCGACATCTCACGCGCCAACAATGCACAAGACCCCTCCCTGCCCCCGCCTCCTCCATCCCCCCGCCGAGCCTAGCTCGATGTTCCCGGCACCCCCGGCCCAACTTCCGAACGGCCGGCGGGAAAACGAAAAATTAAAAGCGAGCGGGAAAAAAAGGGTGCAACACGAGGACTTCCCAGGAGGTCACCCATCCTAGTACTACTCTCGCCCAAGCACGCTTAACTGCGGAGTTCTGATGGGATCCGGTGCATTAGTGCTGGTATGATCGCACCCGACATCTCACGCGCCAACAATGCACAAGCCCCCTCCCCGCCCTTGCCTCCTCCGTGCCCCTCGCCTAGCCTAACTCGATGTTCCCAACAGCAACAGCACTGGCCCAACTTCTGCGCGGACGCACGTCCGTTGACTCGTGAGAAAACAAATGATTAAAAACGAACGAAAAGAGAGATGCAACACGAAGACTTCCTAGGAGGTCCCCCACAGTAGGATTGCTCTCGTGCGGAGTTCTGATTGAATCCGATGTATTAGTGCCGGTGTAATCGCGCCTAACATCTCCGAGCCTTAACGATTTTTAGGCCCCATGCTCCAATCTAATATGTCTTAAACATTAGGTAACGATGCCCTATCCTTCTCGGTATGTTCTTTAGCAAAAGATGAATTTTCAGCGTGACACTCAGCCGTGAGAAATGGTGTTATAGGGACTTGAACAGGCGATGCAAATATTCAGTTAAATGAAGCCTATTTTATCGCCCGAAATGAAATACGTGTACTTTTGTTTTAATTAATTAATTTTAATTAAAATGTTCCTTATTATTTTACATCGCTCGATGCTAACGTGAAGGGTACAAATATAACAACGAACGACGATATGATACGTTGAATTGATGTCGTGACTTGAGCATGTTGCATTTTCCCCTTTTTATGCAAGGATCGCGTGGATATTGAATGACAAATACGACGTCGATTGATCACGATCAGCCAACTGTTAAAAATAAAAAAAAAAAAAAAAAACCTTTGGTTTAAAATGAATATATTAAAATTTGATTAGATAATAATGAAAAATTAAAAATTTAATAATATAATAAAAATCTCTTGGAATGCTGCTAAAAATAAAACTCGATGTTCCCGAACGCCCCCGGCCCTGCTTTCTTACGGTCGGTGGGAAAGCAAACAGTTAAAAAAACGAACGGAAAAAGGAGTGCAACACGAGGACTTCCCAGGAGGTCACCCATCCTAGTACTACTCTCGCCCAAGCACGCTTAACTGCGGAGTTCTGATGGGATCCGGTGCATTAGTGCTGGTATGATCGCACCCGACATCTCACGCGCCAACAATGCACAAGACCCCTCCCTGCCCCCGCCTCCTCCATCCCCCCGCCGAGCCTAGCTCGATGTTCCCGGCACCCCCGGCCCAACTTCCGAACGGCCGGCGGGAAAACGAAAAATTAAAAGCGAGCGGGAAAAAAAGGGTGCAACACGAGGACTTCCCAGGAGGTCACCCATCCTAGTACTACTCTCGCCCAAGCACGCTTAACTGCGGAGTTCTGATGGGATCCGGTGCATTAGTGCTGGTATGATCGCACCCGACATCTCACGCGCCAACAATGCACAAGCCCCCTCCCCGCCCTTGCCTCCTCCGTGCCCCTCGCCTAGCCTAACTCGATGTTCCCAACAGCAACAGCACTGGCCCAACTTCTGCGCGGACGCACGTCCGTTGACTCGTGAGAAAACAAATGATTAAAAACGAACGAAAAGAGAGATGCAACACGAAGACTTCCTAGGAGGTCCCCCACAGTAGGATTGCTCTCGTGCGGAGTTCTGATTGAATCCGATGTATTAGTGCCGGTGTAATCGCGCCTAACATCTCCGAGCCTTAACGATTTTTAGGCCCCATGCTCCAATCTAATATGTCTTAAACATTAGGTAACGATGCCCTATCCTTCTCGGTATGTTCTTTAGCAAAAGATGAATTTTCAGCGTGACACTCAGCCGTGAGAAATGGTGTTATAGGGACTTGAACAGGCGATGCAAATATTCAGTTAAATGAAGCCTATTTTATCGCCCGAAATGAAATACGTGTACTTTTGTTTTAATTAATTAATTTTAATTAAAATGTTCCTTATTATTTTACATCGCTCGATGCTAACGTGAAGGGTACAAATATAACAACGAACGACGATATGATACGTTGAATTGATGTCGTGACTTGAGCATGTTGCATTTTCCCCTTTTTATGCAAGGATCGCGTGGATATTGAATGACAAATACGACGTCGATTGATCACGATCAGCCAACTGTTAAAAATAAAAAAAAAAAAAAAAAACCTTTGGTTTAAAATGAATATATTAAAATTTGATTAGATAATAATGAAAAATTAAAAATTTAATAATATAATAAAAATCTCTTGGAATGCTGCTAAAAATAAAACTCGATGTTCCCGAACGCCCCCGGCCCTGCTTTCTTACGGTCGGTGGGAAAGCAAACAGTTAAAAAAACGAACGGAAAAAGGAGTGCAACACGAGGACTTCCCAGGAGGTCACCCATCCTAGTACTACTCTCGCCCAAGCACGCTTAACTGCGGAGTTCTGATGGGATCCGGTGCATTAGTGCTGGTATGATCGCACCCGACATCTCACGCGCCAACAATGCACAAGACCCCTCCCTGCCCCCGCCTCCTCCATCCCCCCGCCGAGCCTAGCTCGATGTTCCCGGCACCCCCGGCCCAACTTCCGAACGGCCGGCGGGAAAACGAAAAATTAAAAGCGAGCGGGAAAAAAAGGGTGCAACACGAGGACTTCCCAGGAGGTCACCCATCCTAGTACTACTCTCGCCCAAGCACGCTTAACTGCGGAGTTCTGATGGGATCCGGTGCATTAGTGCTGGTATGATCGCACCCGACATCTTTCGCGCCAACAATGCACAAGCCCCCTCCCCGCCCTTGCCTCCTCCGTGCCCCTCGCCTAGCCTAACTCGATGTTCCCAACAGCAACAGCACTGGCCCAACTTCTGCGCGGACGCACGTCCGTTGACTCGTGAGAAAACAAATGATTAAAAACGAACGAAAAGAGAGATGCAACACGAAGACTTCCTAGGAGGTCCCCCACAGTAGGATTGCTCTCGTGCGGAGTTCTGATTGAATCCGATGTATTAGTGCCGGTGTAATCGCGCCTAACATCTCCGAGCCTTAACGATTTTTAGGCCCCATGCTCCAATCTAATATGTCTTAAACATTAGGTAACGATGCCCTATCCTTCTCGGTATGTTCTTTAGCAAAAGATGAATTTTCAGCGTGACACTCAGCCGTGAGAAATGGTGTTATAGGGACTTGAACAGGCGATGCAAATATTCAGTTAAATGAAGCCTATTTTATCGCCCGAAATGAAATACGTGTACTTTTGTTTTAATTAATTAATTTTAATTAAAATGTTCCTTATTATTTTACATCGCTCGATGCTAACGTGAAGGGTACAAATATAACAACGAACGACGATATGATACGTTGAATTGATGTCGTGACTTGAGCATGTTGCATTTTCCCCTTTTTATGCAAGGATCGCGTGGATATTGAATGACAAATACGACGTCGATTGATCACGATCAGCCAACTGTTAAAAAAAAAAAAAAAAAAAAAAAACCTTTGGTTTAAAATGAATATATTAAAATTTGATTAGATAATAATGAAAAATTAAAAATTTAATAATATAATAAAAATCTCTTGGAATGCTGCTAAAAATAAAACTCGATGTTCCCGAACGCCCCCGGCCCTGCTTTCTTACGGTCGGTGGGAAAGCAAACAGTTAAAAAAACGAACGGAAAAAGGAGTGCAACACGAGGACTTCCCAGGAGGTCACCCATCCTAGTACTACTCTCGCCCAAGCACGCTTAACTGCGGAGTTCTGATGGGATCCGGTGCATTAGTGCTGGTATGATCGCACCCGACATCTCACGCGCCAACAATGCACAAGACCCCTCCCTGCCCCCGCCTCCTCCATCCCCCCGCCGAGCCTAGCTCGATGTTCCCGGCACCCCCGGCCCAACTTCCGAACGGCCGGCGGGAAAACGAAAAATTAAAAGCGAGCGGGAAAAAAAGGGTGCAACACGAGGACTTCCCAGGAGGTCACCCATCCTAGTACTACTCTCGCCCAAGCACGCTTAACTGCGGAGTTCTGATGGGATCCGGTGCATTAGTGCTGGTATGATCGCACCCGACATCTTTCGCGCCAACAATGCACAAGCCCCCTCCCCGCCCTTGCCTCCTCCGTGCCCCTCGCCTAGCCTAACTCGATGTTCCCAACAGCAACAGCACTGGCCCAACTTCTGCGCGGACGCACGTCCGTTGACTCGTGAGAAAACAAATGATTAAAAACGAACGAAAAGAGAGATGCAACACGAAGACTTCCTAGGAGGTCCCCCACAGTAGGATTGCTCTCGTGCGGAGTTCTGATTGAATCCGATGTATTAGTGCCGGTGTAATCGCGCCTAACATCTCCGAGCCTTAACGATTTTTAGGCCCCATGCTCCAATCTAATATGTCTTAAACATTAGGTAACGATGCCCTATCCTTCTCGGTATGTTCTTTAGCAAAAGATGAATTTTCAGCGTGACACTCAGCCGTGAGAAATGGTGTTATAGGGACTTGAACAGGCGATGCAAATATTCAGTTAAATGAAGCCTATTTTATCGCCCGAAATGAAATACGTGTACTTTTGTTTTAATTAATTAATTTTAATTAAAATGTTCCTTATTATTTTACATCGCTCGATGCTAACGTGAAGGGTACAAATATAACAACGAACGACGATATGATACGTTGAATTGATGTCGTGACTTGAGCATGTTGCATTTTCCCCTTTTTATGCAAGGATCGCGTGGATATTGAATGACAAATACGACGTCGATTGATCACGATCAGCCAACTGTTAAAAAAAAAAAAAAAAAAAAAAAACCTTTGGTTTAAAATGAATATATTAAAATTTGATTAGATAATAATGAAAAATTAAAAATTTAATAATATAATAAAAATCTCTTGGAATGCTGCTAAAAATAAAACTCGATGTTCCCGAACGCCCCCGGCCCTGCTTTCTTACGGTCGGTGGGAAAGCAAACAGTTAAAAAAACGAACGGAAAAAGGAGTGCAACACGAGGACTTCCCAGGAGGTCACCCATCCTAGTACTACTCTCGCCCAAGCACGCTTAACTGCGGAGTTCTGATGGGATCCGGTGCATTAGTGCTGGTATGATCGCACCCGACATCTCACGCGCCAACAATGCACAAGACCCCTCCCTGCCCCCGCCTCCTCCATCCCCCCGCCGAGCCTAGCTCGATGTTCCCGGCACCCCCGGCCCATCTTCCGAACGGCCGGCGGGAAAACGAAAAATTAAAAGCGAGCGGGAAAAAAAGGGTGCAACACGAGGACTTCCCAGGAGGTCACCCATCCTAGTACTACTCTCGCCCAAGCACGCTTAACTGCGGAGTTCTGATGGGATCCGGTGCATTAGTGCTGGTATGATCGCACCCGACATCTTTCGCGCCAACAATGCACAAGCCCCCTCCCCGCCCTTGCCTCCTCCGTGCCCCTCGCCTAGCCTAACTCGATGTTCCCAACAGCAACAGCACTGGCCCAACTTCTGCGCGGACGCACGTCCGTTGACTCGTGAGAAAACAAATGATTAAAAACGAACGAAAAGAGAGATGCAACACGAAGACTTCCTAGGAGGTCCCCCACAGTAGGATTGCTCTCGTGCGGAGTTCTGATTGAATCCGATGTATTAGTGCCGGTGTAATCGCGCCTAACATCTCCGAGCCTTAACGATTTTTAGGCCCCATGCTCCAATCTAATATGTCTTAAACATTAGGTAACGATGCCCTATCCTTCTCGGTATGTTCTTTAGCAAAAGATGAATTTTCAGCGTGACACTCAGCCGTGAGAAATGGTGTTATAGGGACTTGAACAGGCGATGCAAATATTCAGTTAAATGAAGCCTATTTTATCGCCCGAAATGAAATACGTGTACTTTTGTTTTAATTAATTAATTTTAATTAAAATGTTCCTTATTATTTTACATCGCTCGATGCTAACGTGAAGGGTACAAATATAACAACGAACGACGATATGATACGTTGAATTGATGTCGTGACTTGAGCATGTTGCATTTTCCCCTTTTTATGCAAGGATCGCGTGGATATTGAATGACAAATACGACGTCGATTGATCACGATCAGCCAACTGTTAAAAATAAAAAAAAAAAAAAACCTTTGGTTTAAAATGAATATATTAAAATTTGATTAGATAATAATGAAAAATTAAAAATTTAATAATATAATAAAAATCTCTTGGAATGCTGCTAAAAATAAAACTCGATGTTCCCGAACGCCCCCGGCCCTGCTTTCTTACGGTCGGTGGGAAAGCAAACAGTTAAAAAAACGAACGGAAAAAGGAGTGCAACACGAGGACTTCCCAGGAGGTCACCCATCCTAGTACTACTCTCGCCCAAGCACGCTTAACTGCGGAGTTCTGATGGGATCCGGTGCATTAGTGCTGGTATGATCGCACCCGACATCTCACGCGCCAACAATGCACAAGACCCCTCCCTGCCCCCGCCTCCTCCATCCCCCCGCCGAGCCTAGCTCGATGTTCCCGGCACCCCCGGCCCAACTTCCGAACGGCCGGCGGGAAAACGAAAAATTAAAAGCGAGCGGGAAAAAAAGGGTGCAACACGAGGACTTCCCAGGAGGTCACCCATCCTAGTACTACTCTCGCCCAAGCACGCTTAACTGCGGAGTTCTGATGGGATCCGGTGCATTAGTGCTGGTATGATCGCACCCGACATCTCACGCGCCAACAATGCACAAGCCCCCTCCCCGCCCTTGCCTCCTCCGTGCCCCTCGCCTAGCCTAACTCGATGTTCCCAACAGCAACAGCACTGGCCCAACTTCTGCGCGGACGCACGTCCGTTGACTCGTGAGAAAACAAATGATTAAAAACGAACGAAAAGAGAGATGCAACACGAAGACTTCCTAGGAGGTCCCCCACAGTAGGATTGCTCTCGTGCGGAGTTCTGATTGAATCCGATGTATTAGTGCCGGTGTAATCGCGCCTAACATCTCCGAGCCTTAACGATTTTTAGGCCCCATGCTCCAATCTAATATGTCTTAAACATTAGGTAACGATGCCCTATCCTTCTCGGTATGTTCTTTAGCAAAAGATGAATTTTCAGCGTGACACTCAGCCGTGAGAAATGGTGTTATAGGGACTTGAACAGGCGATGCAAATATTCAGTTAAATGAAGCCTATTTTATCGCCCGAAATGAAATACGTGTACTTTTGTTTTAATTAATTAATTTTAATTAAAATGTTCCTTATTATTTTACATCGCTCGATGCTAACGTGAAGGGTACAAATATAACAACGAACGACGATATGATACGTTGAATTGATGTCGTGACTTGAGCATGTTGCATTTTCCCCTTTTTATGCAAGGATCGCGTGGATATTGAATGACAAATACGACGTCGATTGATCACGATCAGCCAACTGTTAAAAATAAAAAAAAAAAAAAAAAACCTTTGGTTTAAAATGAATATATTAAAATTTGATTAGATAATAATGAAAAATTAAAAATTTAATAATATAATAAAAATCTCTTGGAATGCTGCTAAAAATAAAACTCGATGTTCCCGAACGCCCCCGGCCCTGCTTTCTTACGGTCGGTGGGAAAGCAAACAGTTAAAAAAACGAACGGAAAAAGGAGTGCAACACGAGGACTTCCCAGGAGGTCACCCATCCTAGTACTACTCTCGCCCAAGCACGCTTAACTGCGGAGTTCTGATGGGATCCGGTGCATTAGTGCTGGTATGATCGCACCCGACATCTCACGCGCCAACAATGCACAAGACCCCTCCCTGCCCCCGCCTCCTCCATCCCCCCGCCGAGCCTAGCTCGATGTTCCCGGCACCCCCGGCCCAACTTCCGAACGGCCGGCGGGAAAACGAAAAATTAAAAGCGAGCGGGAAAAAAAGGGTGCAACACGAGGACTTCCCAGGAGGTCACCCATCCTAGTACTACTCTCGCCCAAGCACGCTTAACTGCGGAGTTCTGATGGGATCCGGTGCATTAGTGCTGGTATGATCGCACCCGACATCTCACGCGCCAACAATGCACAAGCCCCCTCCCCGCCCTTGCCTCCTCCGTGCCCCTCGCCTAGCCTAACTCGATGTTCCCAACAGCAACAGCACTGGCCCAACTTCTGCGCGGACGCACGTCCGTTGACTCGTGAGAAAACAAATGATTAAAAACGAACGAAAAGAGAGATGCAACACGAAGACTTCCTAGGAGGTCCCCCACAGTAGGATTGCTCTCGTGCGGAGTTCTGATTGAATCCGATGTATTAGTGCCGGTGTAATCGCGCCTAACATCTCCGAGCCTTAACGATTTTTAGGCCCCATGCTCCAATCTAATATGTCTTAAACATTAGGTAACGATGCCCTATCCTTCTCGGTATGTTCTTTAGCAAAAGATGAATTTTCAGCGTGACACTCAGCCGTGAGAAATGGTGTTATAGGGACTTGAACAGGCGATGCAAATATTCAGTTAAATGAAGCCTATTTTATCGCCCGAAATGAAATACGTGTACTTTTGTTTTAATTAATTAATTTTAATTAAAATGTTCCTTATTATTTTACATCGCTCGATGCTAACGTGAAGGGTACAAATATAACAACGAACGACGATATGATACGTTGAATTGATGTCGTGACTTGAGCATGTTGCATTTTCCCCTTTTTATGCAAGGATCGCGTGGATATTGAATGACAAATACGACGTCGATTGATCACGATCAGCCAACTGTTAAAAATAAAAAAAAAAAAAAAAACCTTTGGTTTAAAATGAATATATTAAAATTTGATTAGATAATAATGAAAAATTAAAAATTTAATAATATAATAAAAATCTCTTGGAATGCTGCTAAAAATAAAACTCGATGTTCCCGAACGCCCCCGGCCCTGCTTTCTTACGGTCGGTGGGAAAGCAAACAGTTAAAAAAACGAACGGAAAAAGGAGTGCAACACGAGGACTTCCCAGGAGGTCACCCATCCTAGTACTACTCTCGCCCAAGCACGCTTAACTGCGGAGTTCTGATGGGATCCGGTGCATTAGTGCTGGTATGATCGCACCCGACATCTCACGCGCCAACAATGCACAAGACCCCTCCCTGCCCCCGCCTCCTCCATCCCCCCGCCGAGCCTAGCTCGATGTTCCCGGCACCCCCGGCCCAACTTCCGAACGGCCGGCGGGAAAACGAAAAATTAAAAGCGAGCGGGAAAAAAAGGGTGCAACACGAGGACTTCCCAGGAGGTCACCCATCCTAGTACTACTCTCGCCCAAGCACGCTTAACTGCGGAGTTCTGATGGGATCCGGTGCATTAGTGCTGGTATGATCGCACCCGACATCTTTCGCGCCAACAATGCACAAGCCCCCTCCCCGCCCTTGCCTCCTCCGTGCCCCTCGCCTAGCCTAACTCGATGTTCCCAACAGCAACAGCACTGGCCCAACTTCTGCGCGGACGCACGTCCGTTGACTCGTGAGAAAACAAATGATTAAAAACGAACGAAAAGAGAGATGCAACACGAAGACTTCCTAGGAGGTCCCCCACAGTAGGATTGCTCTCGTGCGGAGTTCTGATTGAATCCGATGTATTAGTGCCGGTGTAATCGCGCCTAACATCTCCGAGCCTTAACGATTTTTAGGCCCCATGCTCCAATCTAATATGTCTTAAACATTAGGTAACGATGCCCTATCCTTCTCGGTATGTTCTTTAGCAAAAGATGAATTTTCAGCGTGACACTCAGCCGTGAGAAATGGTGTTATAGGGACTTGAACAGGCGATGCAAATATTCAGTTAAATGAAGCCTATTTTATCGCCCGAAATGAAATACGTGTACTTTTGTTTTAATTAATTAATTTTAATTAAAATGTTCCTTATTATTTTACATCGCTCGATGCTAACGTGAAGGGTACAAATATAACAACGAACGACGATATGATACGTTGAATTGATGTCGTGACTTGAGCATGTTGCATTTTCCCCTTTTTATGCAAGGATCGCGTGGATATTGAATGACAAATACGACGTCGATTGATCACGATCAGCCAACTGTTAAAAAAAAAAAAAAAAAAAAAAAACCTTTGGTTTAAAATGAATATATTAAAATTTGATTAGATAATAATGAAAAATTAAAAATTTAATAATATAATAAAAATCTCTTGGAATGCTGCTAAAAATAAAACTCGATGTTCCCGAACGCCCCCGGCCCTGCTTTCTTACGGTCGGTGGGAAAGCAAACAGTTAAAAAAACGAACGGAAAAAGGAGTGCAACACGAGGACTTCCCAGGAGGTCACCCATCCTAGTACTACTCTCGCCCAAGCACGCTTAACTGCGGAGTTCTGATGGGATCCGGTGCATTAGTGCTGGTATGATCGCACCCGACATCTCACGCGCCAACAATGCACAAGACCCCTCCCTGCCCCCGCCTCCTCCATCCCCCCGCCGAGCCTAGCTCGATGTTCCCGGCACCCCCGGCCCAACTTCCGAACGGCCGGCGGGAAAACGAAAAATTAAAAGCGAGCGGGAAAAAAAGGGTGCAACACGAGGACTTCCCAGGAGGTCACCCATCCTAGTACTACTCTCGCCCAAGCACGCTTAACTGCGGAGTTCTGATGGGATCCGGTGCATTAGTGCTGGTATGATCGCACCCGACATCTTTCGCGCCAACAATGCACAAGCCCCCTCCCCGCCCTTGCCTCCTCCGTGCCCCTCGCCTAGCCTAACTCGATGTTCCCAACAGCAACAGCACTGGCCCAACTTCTGCGCGGACGCACGTCCGTTGACTCGTGAGAAAACAAATGATTAAAAACGAACGAAAAGAGAGATGCAACACGAAGACTTCCTAGGAGGTCCCCCACAGTAGGATTGCTCTCGTGCGGAGTTCTGATTGAATCCGATGTATTAGTGCCGGTGTAATCGCGCCTAACATCTCCGAGCCTTAACGATTTTTAGGCCCCATGCTCCAATCTAATATGTCTTAAACATTAGGTAACGATGCCCTATCCTTCTCGGTATGTTCTTTAGCAAAAGATGAATTTTCAGCGTGACACTCAGCCGTGAGAAATGGTGTTATAGGGACTTGAACAGGCGATGCAAATATTCAGTTAAATGAAGCCTATTTTATCGCCCGAAATGAAATACGTGTACTTTTGTTTTAATTAATTAATTTTAATTAAAATGTTCCTTATTATTTTACATCGCTCGATGCTAACGTGAAGGGTACAAATATAACAACGAACGACGATATGATACGTTGAATTGATGTCGTGACTTGAGCATGTTGCATTTTCCCCTTTTTATGCAAGGATCGCGTGGATATTGAATGACAAATACGACGTCGATTGATCACGATCAGCCAACTGTTAAAAAAAAAAAAAAAAAAAAAAACCTTTGGTTTAAAATGAATATATTAAAATTTGATTAGATAATAATGAAAAATTAAAAATTTAATAATATAATAAAAATCTCTTGGAATGCTGCTAAAAATAAAACTCGATGTTCCCGAACGCCCCCGGCCCTGCTTTCTTACGGTCGGTGGGAAAGCAAACAGTTAAAAAAACGAACGGAAAAAGGAGTGCAACACGAGGACTTCCCAGGAGGTCACCCATCCTAGTACTACTCTCGCCCAAGCACGCTTAACTGCGGAGTTCTGATGGGATCCGGTGCATTAGTGCTGGTATGATCGCACTCGACATCTCACGCGCCAACAATGCACAAGACCCCTCCCTGCCCCCGCCTCCTCCATCCCCCCGCCGAGCCTAGCTCGATGTTCCCGGCACCCCCGGCCCAACTTCCGAACGGCCGGCGGGAAAACGAAAAATTAAAAGCGAGCGGGAAAAAAAGGGTGCAACACGAGGACTTCCCAGGAGGTCACCCATCCTAGTACTACTCTCACCCAAGCACGCTTAACTGCGGAGTTCTGATGGGATCCGGTGCATTAGTGCTGGTATGATCGCACCCGACATCTTTCGCGCCAACAATGCACAAGCCCCCTCCCCGCCCTTGCCTCCTCCGTGCCCCTCGCCTAGCCTAACTCGATGTTCCCAACAGCAACAGCACTGGCCCAACTTCTGCGCGGACGCACGTCCGTTGACTCGTGAGAAAACAAATGATTAAAAACGAACGAAAAGAGAGATGCAACACGAAGACTTCCTAGGAGGTCCCCCACAGTAGGATTGCTCTCGTGCGGAGTTCTGATTGAATCCGATGTATTAGTGCCGGTGTAATCGCGCCTAACATCTCCGAGCCTTAACGATTTTTAGGCCCCATGCTCCAATCTAATATGTCTTAAACATTAGGTAACGATGCCCTATCCTTCTCGGTATGTTCTTTAGCAAAAGATGAATTTTCAGCGTGACACTCAGCCGTGAGAAATGGTGTTATAGGGACTTGAACAGGCGATGCAAATATTCAGTTAAATGAAGCCTATTTTATCGCCCGAAATGAAATACGTGTACTTTTGTTTTAATTAATTAATTTTAATTAAAATGTTCCTCATTATTTTACATCGCTCGATGCTAACGTGAAGGGTACAAATATAACAACGAACGACGATATGATACGTTGAATTGATGTCGTGACTTGAGCATGTTGCATTTTCCCCTTTTTATGCAAGGATCGCGTGGATATTGAATGACAAATACGACGTCGATTGATCACGATCAGCCAACTGTTAAAAATAAAAAAAAAAAAAAAAAAACCTTTGGTTTAAAATGAATATATTAAAATTTGATTAGATAATAATGAAAAATTAAAAATTTAATAATATAATAAAAATCTCTTGGAATGCTGCTAAAAATAAAACTCGATGTTCCCGAACGCCCCCGGCCCTGCTTTCTTACGGTCGGTGGGAAAGCAAACAGTTAAAAAAACGAACGGAAAAAGGAGTGCAACACGAGGACTTCCCAGGAGGTCACCCATCCTAGTACTACTCTCGCCCAAGCACGCTTAACTGCGGAGTTCTGATGGGATCCGGTGCATTAGTGCTGGTATGATCGCACCCGACATCTCACGCGCCAACAATGCACAAGACCCCTCCCTGCCCCCGCCTCCTCCATCCCCCCGCCGAGCCTAGCTCGATGTTCCCGGCACCCCCGGCCCAACTTCCGAACGGCCGGCGGGAAAACGAAAAATTAAAAGCGAGCGGGAAAAAAAGGGTGCAACACGAGGACTTCCCAGGAGGTCACCCATCCTAGTACTACTCTCGCCCAAGCACGCTTAACTGCGGAGTTCTGATGGGATCCGGTGCATTAGTGCTGGTATGATCGCACCCGACATCTTTCGCGCCAACAATGCACAAGCCCCCTCCCCGCCCTTGCCTCCTCCGTGCCCCTCGCCTAGCCTAACTCGATGTTCCCAACAGCAACAGCACTGGCCCAACTTCTGCGCGGACGCACGTCCGTTGACTCGTGAGAAAACAAATGATTAAAAACGAACGAAAAGAGAGATGCAACACGAAGACTTCCTAGGAGGTCCCCCACAGTAGGATTGCTCTCGTGCGGAGTTCTGATTGAATCCGATGTATTAGTGCCGGTGTAATCGCGCCTAACATCTCCGAGCCTTAACGATTTTTAGGCCCCATGCTCCAATCTAATATGTCTTAAACATTAGGTAACGATGCCCTATCCTTCTCGGTATGTTCTTTAGCAAAAGATGAATTTTCAGCGTGACACTCAGCCGTGAGAAATGGTGTTATAGGGACTTGAACAGGCGATGCAAATATTCAGTTAAATGAAGCCTATTTTATCGCCCGAAATGAAATACGTGTACTTTTGTTTTAATTAATTAATTTTAATTAAAATGTTCCTCATTATTTTACATCGCTCGATGCTAACGTGAAGGGTACAAATATAACAACGAACGACGATATGATACGTTGAATTGATGTCGTGACTTGAGCATGTTGCATTTTCCCCTTTTTATGCAAGGATCGCGTGGATATTGAATGACAAATACGACGTCGATTGATCACGATCAGCCAACTGTTAAAAATAAAAAAAAAAAAAAAAAAACCTTTGGTTTAAAATGAATATATTAAAATTTGATTAGATAATAATGAAAAATTAAAAATTTAATAATATAATAAAAATCTCTTGGAATGCTGCTAAAAATAAAACTCGATGTTCCCGAACGCCCCCGGCCCTGCTTTCTTACGGTCGGTGGGAAAGCAAACAGTTAAAAAAACGAACGGAAAAAGGAGTGCAACACGAGGACTTCCCAGGAGGTCACCCATCCTAGTACTACTCTCGCCCAAGCACGCTTAACTGCGGAGTTCTGATGGGATCCGGTGCATTAGTGCTGGTATGATCGCACCCGACATCTCACGCGCCAACAATGCACAAGACCCCTCCCTGCCCCCGCCTCCTCCATCCCCCCGCCGAGCCTAGCTCGATGTTCCCGGCACCCCCGGCCCAACTTCCGAACGGCCGGCGGGAAAACGAAAAATTAAAAGCGAGCGGGAAAAAAAGGGTGCAACACGAGGACTTCCCAGGAGGTCACCCATCCTAGTACTACTCTCGCCCAAGCACGCTTAACTGCGGAGTTCTGATGGGATCCGGTGCATTAGTGCTGGTATGATCGCACCCGACATCTTTCGCGCCAACAATGCACAAGCCCCCTCCCCGCCCTTGCCTCCTCCGTGCCCCTCGCCTAGCCTAACTCGATGTTCCCAACAGCAACAGCACTGGCCCAACTTCTGCGCGGACGCACGTCCGTTGACTCGTGAGAAAACAAATGATTAAAAACGAACGAAAAGAGAGATGCAACACGAAGACTTCCTAGGAGGTCCCCCACAGTAGGATTGCTCTCGTGCGGAGTTCTGATTGAATCCGATGTATTAGTGCCGGTGTAATCGCGCCTAACATCTCCGAGCCTTAACGATTTTTAGGCCCCATGCTCCAATCTAATATGTCTTAAACATTAGGTAACGATGCCCTATCCTTCTCGGTATGTTCTTTAGCAAAAGATGAATTTTCAGCGTGACACTCAGCCGTGAGAAATGGTGTTATAGGGACTTGAACAGGCGATGCAAATATTCAGTTAAATGAAGCCTATTTTATCGCCCGAAATGAAATACGTGTACTTTTGTTTTAATTAATTAATTTTAATTAAAATGTTCCTCATTATTTTACATCGCTCGATGCTAACGTGAAGGGTACAAATATAACAACGAACGACGATATGATACGTTGAATTGATGTCGTGACTTGAGCATGTTGCATTTTCCCCTTTTTATGCAAGGATCGCGTGGATATTGAATGACAAATACGACGTCGATTGATCACGATCAGCCAACTGTTAAAAATAAAAAAAATAAAAAAAAAAACCTTTGGTTTAAAATGAATATATTAAAATTTGATTAGATAATAATGAAAAATTAAAAATTTAATAATATAATAAAAATCTCTTGGAATGCTGCTAAAAATAAAACTCGATGTTCCCGAACGCCCCCGGCCCTGCTTTCTTACGGTCGGTGGGAAAGCAAACAGTTAAAAAAACGAACGGAAAAAGGAGTGCAACACGAGGACTTCCCAGGAGGTCACCCATCCTAGTACTACTCTCGCCCAAGCACGCTTAACTGCGGAGTTCTGATGGGATCCGGTGCATTAGTGCTGGTATGATCGCACCCGACATCTCACGCGCCAACAATGCACAAGACCCCTCCCTGCCCCCGCCTCCTCCATCCCCCCGCCGAGCCTAGCTCGATGTTCCCGGCACCCCCGGCCCAACTTCCGAACGGCCGGCGGGAAAACGAAAAATTAAAAGCGAGCGGGAAAAAAAGGGTGCAACACGAGGACTTCCCAGGAGGTCACCCATCCTAGTACTACTCTCGCCCAAGCACGCTTAACTGCGGAGTTCTGATGGGATCCGGTGCATTAGTGCTGGTATGATCGCACCCGACATCTTTCGCGCCAACAATGCACAAGCCCCCTCCCCGCCCTTGCCTCCTCCGTGCCCCTCGCCTAGCCTAACTCGATGTTCCCAACAGCAACAGCACTGGCCCAACTTCTGCGCGGACGCACGTCCGTTGACTCGTGAGAAAACAAATGATTAAAAACGAACGAAAAGAGAGATGCAACACGAAGACTTCCTAGGAGGTCCCCCACAGTAGGATTGCTCTCGTGCGGAGTTCTGATTGAATCCGATGTATTAGTGCCGGTGTAATCGCGCCTAACATCTCCGAGCCTTAACGATTTTTAGGCCCCATGCTCCAATCTAATATGTCTTAAACATTAGGTAACGATGCCCTATCCTTCTCGGTATGTTCTTTAGCAAAAGATGAATTTTCAGCGTGACACTCAGCCGTGAGAAATGGTGTTATAGGGACTTGAACAGGCGATGCAAATATTCAGTTAAATGAAGCCTATTTTATCGCCCGAAATGAAATACGTGTACTTTTGTTTTAATTAATTAATTTTAATTAAAATGTTCCTCATTATTTTACATCGCTCGATGCTAACGTGAAGGGTACAAATATAACAACGAACGACGATATGATACGTTGAATTGATGTCGTGACTTGAGCATGTTGCATTTTCCCCTTTTTATGCAAGGATCGCGTGGATATTGAATGACAAATACGACGTCGATTGATCACGATCAGCCAACTGTTAAAAATAAAAAAAAAAAAAAAAAACCTTTGGTTTAAAATGAATATATTAAAATTTGATTAGATAATAATGAAAAATTAAAAATTTAATAATATAATAAAAATCTCTTGGAATGCTGCTAAAAATAAAACTCGATGTTCCCGAACGCCCCCGGCCCTGCTTTCTTACGGTCGGTGGGAAAGCAAACAGTTAAAAAAACGAACGGAAAAAGGAGTGCAACACGAGGACTTCCCAGGAGGTCACCCATCCTAGTACTACTCTCGCCCAAGCACGCTTAACTGCGGAGTTCTGATGGGATCCGGTGCATTAGTGCTGGTATGATCGCACCCGACATCTCACGCGCCAACAATGCACAAGACCCCTCCCTGCCCCCGCCTCCTCCATCCCCCCGCCGAGCCTAGCTCGATGTTCCCGGCACCCCCGGCCCAACTTCCGAACGGCCGGCGGGAAAACGAAAAATTAAAAGCGAGCGGGAAAAAAAGGCTGCAACACGAGGACTTCCCAGGAGGTCACCCATCCTAGTACTACTCTCGCCCAAGCACGCTTAACTGCGGAGTTCTGATGGGATCCGGTGCATTAGTGCTGGTATGATCGCACCCGACATCTTTCGCGCCAACAATGCACAAGCCCCCTCCCCGCCCTTGCCTCCTCCGTGCCCCTCGCCTAGCCTAACTCGATGTTCCCAACAGCAACAGCACTGGCCCAACTTCTGCGCGGACGCACGTCCGTTGACTCGTGAGAAAACAAATGATTAAAAACGAACGAAAAGAGAGATGCAACACGAAGACTTCCTAGGAGGTCCCCCACAGTAGGATTGCTCTCGTGCGGAGTTCTGATTGAATCCGATGTATTAGTGCCGGTGTAATCGCGCCTAACATCTCCGAGCCTTAACGATTTTTAGGCCCCATGCTCCAATCTAATATGTCTTAAACATTAGGTAACGATGCCCTATCCTTCTCGGTATGTTCTTTAGCAAAAGATGAATTTTCAGCGTGACACTCAGCCGTGAGAAATGGTGTTATAGGGACTTGAACAGGCGATGCAAATATTCAGTTAAATGAAGCCTATTTTATCGCCCGAAATGAAATACGTGTACTTTTGTTTTAATTAATTAATTTTAATTAAAATGTTCCTCATTATTTTACATCGCTCGATGCTAACGTGAAGGGTACAAATATAACAACGAACGACGATATGATACGTTGAATTGATGTCGTGACTTGAGCATGTTGCATTTTCCCCTTTTTATGCAAGGATCGCGTGGATATTGAATGACAAATACGACGTCGATTGATCACGATCAGCCAACTGTTAAAAATAAAAAAAATAAAAAAAAAAACCTTTGGTTTAAAATGAATATATTAAAATTTGATTAGATAATAATGAAAAATTAAAAATTTAATAATATAATAAAAATCTCTTGGAATGCTGCTAAAAATAAAACTCGATGTTCCCGAACGCCCCCGGCCCTGCTTTCTTACGGTCGGTGGGAAAGCAAACAGTTAAAAAAACGAACGGAAAAAGGAGTGCAACACGAGGACTTCCCAGGAGGTCACCCATCCTAGTACTACTCTCGCCCAAGCACGCTTAACTGCGGAGTTCTGATGGGATCCGGTGCATTAGTGCTGGTATGATCGCACCCGACATCTCACGCGCCAACAATGCACAAGACCCCTCCCTGCCCCCGCCTCCTCCATCCCCCCGCCGAGCCTAGCTCGATGTTCCCGGCACCCCCGGCCCAACTTCCGAACGGCCGGCGGGAAAACGAAAAATTAAAAGCGAGCGGGAAAAAAAGGGTGCAACACGAGGACTTCCCAGGAGGTCACCCATCCTAGTACTACTCTCGCCCAAGCACGCTTAACTGCGGAGTTCTGATGGGATCCGGTGCATTAGTGCTGGTATGATCGCACCCGACATCTTTCGCGCCAACAATGCACAAGCCCCCTCCCCGCCCTTGCCTCCTCCGTGCCCCTCGCCTAGCCTAACTCGATGTTCCCAACAGCAACAGCACTGGCCCAACTTCTGCGCGGACGCACGTCCGTTGACTCGTGAGAAAACAAATGATTAAAAACGAACGAAAAGAGAGATGCAACACGAAGACTTCCTAGGAGGTCCCCCACAGTAGGATTGCTCTCGTGCGGAGTTCTGATTGAATCCGATGTATTAGTGCCGGTGTAATCGCGCCTAACATCTCCGAGCCTTAACGATTTTTAGGCCCCATGCTCCAATCTAATATGTCTTAAACATTAGGTAACGATGCCCTATCCTTCTCGGTATGTTCTTTAGCAAAAGATGAATTTTCAGCGTGACACTCAGCCGTGAGAAATGGTGTTATAGGGACTTGAACAGGCGATGCAAATATTCAGTTAAATGAAGCCTATTTTATCGCCCGAAATGAAATACGTGTACTTTTGTTTTAATTAATTAATTTTAATTAAAATGTTCCTTATTATTTTACATCGCTCGATGCTAACGTGAAGGGTACAAATATAACAACGAACGACGATATGATACGTTGAATTGATGTCGTGACTTGAGCATGTTGCATTTTCCCCTTTTTATGCAAGGATCGCGTGGATATTGAATGACAAATACGACGTCGATTGATCACGATCAGCCAACTGTTAAAAAAAAAAAAAAAAAAAAAAAACCTTTGGTTTAAAATGAATATATTAAAATTTGATTAGATAATAATGAAAAATTAAAAATTTAATAATATAATAAAAATCTCTTGGAATGCTGCTAAAAATAAAACTCGATGTTCCCGAACGCCCCCGGCCCTGCTTTCTTACGGTCGGTGGGAAAGCAAACAGTTAAAAAAACGAACGGAAAAAGGAGTGCAACACGAGGACTTCCCAGGAGGTCACCCATCCTAGTACTACTCTCGCCCAAGCACGCTTAACTGCGGAGTTCTGATGGGATCCGGTGCATTAGTGCTGGTATGATCGCACCCGACATCTCACGCGCCAACAATGCACAAGACCCCTCCCTGCCCCCGCCTCCTCCATCCCCCCGCCGAGCCTAGCTCGATGTTCCCGGCACCCCCGGCCCAACTTCCGAACGGCCGGCGGGAAAACGAAAAATTAAAAGCGAGCGGGAAAAAAAGGCTGCAACACGAGGACTTCCCAGGAGGTCACCCATCCTAGTACTACTCTCGCCCAAGCACGCTTAACTGCGGAGTTCTGATGGGATCCGGTGCATTAGTGCTGGTATGATCGCACCCGACATCTTTCGCGCCAACAATGCACAAGCCCCCTCCCCGCCCTTGCCTCCTCCGTGCCCCTCGCCTAGCCTAACTCGATGTTCCCAACAGCAACAGCACTGGCCCAACTTCTGCGCGGACGCACGTCCGTTGACTCGTGAGAAAACAAATGATTAAAAACGAACGAAAAGAGAGATGCAACACGAAGACTTCCTAGGAGGTCCCCCACAGTAGGATTGCTCTCGTGCGGAGTTCTGATTGAATCCGATGTATTAGTGCCGGTGTAATCGCGCCTAACATCTCCGAGCCTTAACGATTTTTAGGCCCCATGCTCCAATCTAATATGTCTTAAACATTAGGTAACGATGCCCTATCCTTCTCGGTATGTTCTTTAGCAAAAGATGAATTTTCAGCGTGACACTCAGCCGTGAGAAATGGTGTTATAGGGACTTGAACAGGCGATGCAAATATTCAGTTAAATGAAGCCTATTTTATCGCCCGAAATGAAATACGTGTACTTTTGTTTTAATTAATTAATTTTAATTAAAATGTTCCTCATTATTTTACATCGCTCGATGCTAACGTGAAGGGTACAAATATAACAACGAACGACGATATGATACGTTGAATTGATGTCGTGACTTGAGCATGTTGCATTTTCCCCTTTTTATGCAAGGATCGCGTGGATATTGAATGACAAATACGACGTCGATTGATCACGATCAGCCAACTGTTAAAAATAAAAAAAATAAAAAAAAAAACCTTTGGTTTAAAATGAATATATTAAAATTTGATTAGATAATAATGAAAAATTAAAAATTTAATAATATAATAAAAATCTCTTGGAATGCTGCTAAAAATAAAACTCGATGTTCCCGAACGCCCCCGGCCCTGCTTTCTTACGGTCGGTGGGAAAGCAAACAGTTAAAAAAACGAACGGAAAAAGGAGTGCAACACGAGGACTTCCCAGGAGGTCACCCATCCTAGTACTACTCTCGCCCAAGCACGCTTAACTGCGGAGTTCTGATGGGATCCGGTGCATTAGTGCTGGTATGATCGCACCCGACATCTCACGCGCCAACAATGCACAAGACCCCTCCCTGCCCCCGCCTCCTCCATCCCCCCGCCGAGCCTAGCTCGATGTTCCCGGCACCCCCGGCCCAACTTCCGAACGGCCGGCGGGAAAACGAAAAATTAAAAGCGAGCGGGAAAAAAAGGGTGCAACACGAGGACTTCCCAGGAGGTCACCCATCCTAGTACTACTCTCGCCCAAGCACGCTTAACTGCGGAGTTCTGATGGGATCCGGTGCATTAGTGCTGGTATGATCGCACCCGACATCTTTCGCGCCAACAATGCACAAGCCCCCTCCCCGCCCTTGCCTCCTCCGTGCCCCTCGCCTAGCCTAACTCGATGTTCCCAACAGCAACAGCACTGGCCCAACTTCTGCGCGGACGCACGTCCGTTGACTCGTGAGAAAACAAATGATTAAAAACGAACGAAAAGAGAGATGCAACACGAAGACTTCCTAGGAGGTCCCCCACAGTAGGATTGCTCTCGTGCGGAGTTCTGATTGAATCCGATGTATTAGTGCCGGTGTAATCGCGCCTAACATCTCCGAGCCTTAACGATTTTTAGGCCCCATGCTCCAATCTAATATGTCTTAAACATTAGGTAACGATGCCCTATCCTTCTCGGTATGTTCTTTAGCAAAAGATGAATTTTCAGCGTGACACTCAGCCGTGAGAAATGGTGTTATAGGGACTTGAACAGGCGATGCAAATATTCAGTTAAATGAAGCCTATTTTATCGCCCGAAATGAAATACGTGTACTTTTGTTTTAATTAATTAATTTTAATTAAAATGTTCCTCATTATTTTACATCGCTCGATGCTAACGTGAAGGGTACAAATATAACAACGAACGACGATATGATACGTTGAATTGATGTCGTGACTTGAGCATGTTGCATTTTCCCCTTTTTATGCAAGGATCGCGTGGATATTGAATGACAAATACGACGTCGATTGATCACGATCAGCCAACTGTTAAAAATAAAAAAAAAAAAAAAAAAACCTTTGGTTTAAAATGAATATATTAAAATTTGATTAGATAATAATGAAAAATTAAAAATTTAATAATATAATAAAAATCTCTTGGAATGCTGCTAAAAATAAAACTCGATGTTCCCGAACGCCCCCGGCCCTGCTTTCTTACGGTCGGTGGGAAAGCAAACAGTTAAAAAAACGAACGGAAAAAGGAGTGCAACACGAGGACTTCCCAGGAGGTCACCCATCCTAGTACTACTCTCGCCCAAGCACGCTTAACTGCGGAGTTCTGATGGGATCCGGTGCATTAGTGCTGGTATGATCGCACCCGACATCTCACGCGCCAACAATGCACAAGACCCCTCCCTGCCCCCGCCTCCTCCATCCCCCCGCCGAGCCTAGCTCGATGTTCCCGGCACCCCCGGCCCAACTTCCGAACGGCCGGCGGGAAAACGAAAAATTAAAAGCGAGCGGGAAAAAAAGGGTGCAACACGAGGACTTCCCAGGAGGTCACCCATCCTAGTACTACTCTCGCCCAAGCACGCTTAACTGCGGAGTTCTGATGGGATCCGGTGCATTAGTGCTGGTATGATCGCACCCGACATCTTTCGCGCCAACAATGCACAAGCCCCCTCCCCGCCCTTGCCTCCTCCGTGCCCCTCGCCTAGCCTAACTCGATGTTCCCAACAGCAACAGCACTGGCCCAACTTCTGCGCGGACGCACGTCCGTTGACTCGTGAGAAAACAAATGATTAAAAACGAACGAAAAGAGAGATGCAACACGAAGACTTCCTAGGAGGTCCCCCACAGTAGGATTGCTCTCGTGCGGAGTTCTGATTGAATCCGATGTATTAGTGCCGGTGTAATCGCGCCTAACATCTCCGAGCCTTAACGATTTTTAGGCCCCATGCTCCAATCTAATATGTCTTAAACATTAGGTAACGATGCCCTATCCTTCTCGGTATGTTCTTTAGCAAAAGATGAATTTTCAGCGTGACACTCAGCCGTGAGAAATGGTGTTATAGGGACTTGAACAGGCGATGCAAATATTCAGTTAAATGAAGCCTATTTTATCGCCCGAAATGAAATACGTGTACTTTTGTTTTAATTAATTAATTTTAATTAAAATGTTCCTCATTATTTTACATCGCTCGATGCTAACGTGAAGGGTACAAATATAACAACGAACGACGATATGATACGTTGAATTGATGTCGTGACTTGAGCATGTTGCATTTTCCCCTTTTTATGCAAGGATCGCGTGGATATTGAATGACAAATACGACGTCGATTGATCACGATCAGCCAACTGTTAAAAATAAAAAAAATAAAAAAAAAAACCTTTGGTTTAAAATGAATATATTAAAATTTGATTAGATAATAATGAAAAATTAAAAATTTAATAATATAATAAAAATCTCTTGGAATGCTGCTAAAAATAAAACTCGATGTTCCCGAACGCCCCCGGCCCTGCTTTCTTACGGTCGGTGGGAAAGCAAACAGTTAAAAAAACGAACGGAAAAAGGAGTGCAACACGAGGACTTCCCAGGAGGTCACCCATCCTAGTACTACTCTCGCCCAAGCACGCTTAACTGCGGAGTTCTGATGGGATCCGGTGCATTAGTGCTGGTATGATCGCACCCGACATCTCACGCGCCAACAATGCACAAGACCCCTCCCTGCCCCCGCCTCCTCCATCCCCCCGCCGAGCCTAGCTCGATGTTCCCGGCACCCCCGGCCCAACTTCCGAACGGCCGGCGGGAAAACGAAAAATTAAAAGCGAGCGGGAAAAAAAGGGTGCAACACGAGGACTTCCCAGGAGGTCACCCATCCTAGTACTACTCTCGCCCAAGCACGCTTAACTGCGGAGTTCTGATGGGATCCGGTGCATTAGTGCTGGTATGATCGCACCCGACATCTTTCGCGCCAACAATGCACAAGCCCCCTCCCCGCCCTTGCCTCCTCCGTGCCCCTCGCCTAGCCTAACTCGATGTTCCCAACAGCAACAGCACTGGCCCAACTTCTGCGCGGACGCACGTCCGTTGACTCGTGAGAAAACAAATGATTAAAAACGAACGAAAAGAGAGATGCAACACGAAGACTTCCTAGGAGGTCCCCCACAGTAGGATTGCTCTCGTGCGGAGTTCTGATTGAATCCGATGTATTAGTGCCGGTGTAATCGCGCCTAACATCTCCGAGCCTTAACGATTTTTAGGCCCCATGCTCCAATCTAATATGTCTTAAACATTAGGTAACGATGCCCTATCCTTCTCGGTATGTTCTTTAGCAAAAGATGAATTTTCAGCGTGACACTCAGCCGTGAGAAATGGTGTTATAGGGACTTGAACAGGCGATGCAAATATTCAGTTAAATGAAGCCTATTTTATCGCCCGAAATGAAATACGTGTACTTTTGTTTTAATTAATTAATTTTAATTAAAATGTTCCTCATTATTTTACATCGCTCGATGCTAACGTGAAGGGTACAAATATAACAACGAACGACGATATGATACGTTGAATTGATGTCGTGACTTGAGCATGTTGCATTTTCCCCTTTTTATGCAAGGATCGCGTGGATATTGAATGACAAATACGACGTCGATTGATCACGATCAGCCAACTGTTAAAAATAAAAAAAATAAAAAAAAAAACCTTTGGTTTAAAATGAATATATTAAAATTTGATTAGATAATAATGAAAAATTAAAAATTTAATAATATAATAAAAATCTCTTGGAATGCTGCTAAAAATAAAACTCGATGTTCCCGAACGCCCCCGGCCCTGCTTTCTTACGGTCGGTGGGAAAGCAAACAGTTAAAAAAACGAACGGAAAAAGGAGTGCAACACGAGGACTTCCCAGGAGGTCACCCATCCTAGTACTACTCTCGCCCAAGCACGCTTAACTGCGGAGTTCTGATGGGATCCGGTGCATTAGTGCTGGTATGATCGCACCCGACATCTCACGCGCCAACAATGCACAAGACCCCTCCCTGCCCCCGCCTCCTCCATCCCCCCGCCGAGCCTAGCTCGATGTTCCCGGCACCCCCGGCCCAACTTCCGAACGGCCGGCGGGAAAACGAAAAATTAAAAGCGAGCGGGAAAAAAAGGGTGCAACACGAGGACTTCCCAGGAGGTCACCCATCCTAGTACTACTCTCGCCCAAGCACGCTTAACTGCGGAGTTCTGATGGGATCCGGTGCATTAGTGCTGGTATGATCGCACCCGACATCTTTCGCGCCAACAATGCACAAGCCCCCTCCCCGCCCTTGCCTCCTCCGTGCCCCTCGCCTAGCCTAACTCGATGTTCCCAACAGCAACAGCACTGGCCCAACTTCTGCGCGGACGCACGTCCGTTGACTCGTGAGAAAACAAATGATTAAAAACGAACGAAAAGAGAGATGCAACACGAAGACTTCCTAGGAGGTCCCCCACAGTAGGATTGCTCTCGTGCGGAGTTCTGATTGAATCCGATGTATTAGTGCCGGTGTAATCGCGCCTAACATCTCCGAGCCTTAACGATTTTTAGGCCCCATGCTCCAATCTAATATGTCTTAAACATTAGGTAACGATGCCCTATCCTTCTCGGTATGTTCTTTAGCAAAAGATGAATTTTCAGCGTGACACTCAGCCGTGAGAAATGGTGTTATAGGGACTTGAACAGGCGATGCAAATATTCAGTTAAATGAAGCCTATTTTATCGCCCGAAATGAAATACGTGTACTTTTGTTTTAATTAATTAATTTTAATTAAAATGTTCCTCATTATTTTACATCGCTCGATGCTAACGTGAAGGGTACAAATATAACAACGAACGACGATATGATACGTTGAATTGATGTCGTGACTTGAGCATGTTGCATTTTCCCCTTTTTATGCAAGGATCGCGTGGATATTGAATGACAAATACGACGTCGATTGATCACGATCAGCCAACTGTTAAAAATAAAAAAAAAAAAAAAAAAAAAACCTTTGGTTTAAAATGAATATATTAAAATTTGATTAGATAATAATGAAAAATTAAAAATTTAATAATATAATAAAAATCTCTTGGAATGCTGCTAAAAATAAAACTCGATGTTCCCGAACGCCCCCGGCCCTGCTTTCTTACGGTCGGTGGGAAAGCAAACAGTTAAAAAAACGAACGGAAAAAGGAGTGCAACACGAGGACTTCCCAGGAGGTCACCCATCCTAGTACTACTCTCGCCCAAGCACGCTTAACTGCGGAGTTCTGATGGGATCCGGTGCATTAGTGCTGGTATGATCGCACCCGACATCTCACGCGCCAACAATGCACAAGACCCCTCCCTGCCCCCGCCTCCTCCATCCCCCCGCCGAGCCTAGCTCGATGTTCCCGGCACCCCCGGCCCAACTTCCGAACGGCCGGCGGGAAAACGAAAAATTAAAAGCGAGCGGGAAAAAAAGGGTGCAACACGAGGACTTCCCAGGAGGTCACCCATCCTAGTACTACTCTCGCCCAAGCACGCTTAACTGCGGAGTTCTGATGGGATCCGGTGCATTAGTGCTGGTATGATCGCACCCGACATCTCACGCGCCAACAATGCACAAGCCCCCTCCCCGCCCTTGCCTCCTCCGTGCCCCTCGCCTAGCCTAACTCGATGTTCCCAACAGCAACAGCACTGGCCCAACTTCTGCGCGGACGCACGTCCGTTGACTCGTGAGAAAACAAATGATTAAAAACGAACGAAAAGAGAGATGCAACACGAAGACTTCCTAGGAGGTCCCCCACAGTAGGATTGCTCTCGTGCGGAGTTCTGATTGAATCCGATGTATTAGTGCCGGTGTAATCGCGCCTAACATCTCCGAGCCTTAACGATTTTTAGGCCCCATGCTCCAATCTAATATGTCTTAAACATTAGGTAACGATGCCCTATCCTTCTCGGTATGTTCTTTAGCAAAAGATGAATTTTCAGCGTGACACTCAGCCGTGAGAAATGGTGTTATAGGGACTTGAACAGGCGATGCAAATATTCAGTTAAATGAAGCCTATTTTATCGCCCGAAATGAAATACGTGTACTTTTGTTTTAATTAATTAATTTTAATTAAAATGTTCCTCATTATTTTACATCGCTCGATGCTAACGTGAAGGGTACAAATATAACAACGAACGACGATATGATACGTTGAATTGATGTCGTGACTTGAGCATGTTGCATTTTCCCCTTTTTATGCAAGGATCGCGTGGATATTGAATGACAAATACGACGTCGATTGATCACGATCAGCCAACTGTTAAAAATAAAAAAAATAAAAAAAAAAACCTTTGGTTTAAAATGAATATATTAAAATTTGATTAGATAATAATGAAAAATTAAAAATTTAATAATATAATAAAAATCTCTTGGAATGCTGCTAAAAATAAAACTCGATGTTCCCGAACGCCCCCGGCCCTGCTTTCTTACGGTCGGTGGGAAAGCAAACAGTTAAAAAAAACGAACGGAAAAAGGAGTGCAACACGAGGACTTCCCAGGAGGTCACCCATCCTAGTACTACTCTCGCCCAAGCACGCTTAACTGCGGAGTTCTGATGGGATCCGGTGCATTAGTGCTGGTATGATCGCACCCGACATCTCACGCGCCAACAATGCACAAGACCCCTCCCTGCCCCCGCCTCCTCCATCCCCCCGCCGAGCCTAGCTCGATGTTCCCGGCACCCCCGGCCCAACTTCCGAACGGCCGGCGGGAAAACGAAAAATTAAAAGCGAGCGGGAAAAAAAGGGTGCAACACGAGGACTTCCCAGGAGGTCACCCATCCTAGTACTACTCTCGCCCAAGCACGCTTAACTGCGGAGTTCTGATGGGATCCGGTGCATTAGTGCTGGTATGATCGCACCCGACATCTCACGCGCCAACAATGCACAAGCCCCCTCCCCGCCCTTGCCTCCTCCGTGCCCCTCGCCTAGCCTAACTCGATGTTCCCAACAGCAACAGCACTGGCCCAACTTCTGCGCGGACGCACGTCCGTTGACTCGTGAGAAAACAAATGATTAAAAACGAACGAAAAGAGAGATGCAACACGAAGACTTCCTAGGAGGTCCCCCACAGTAGGATTGCTCTCGTGCGGAGTTCTGATTGAATCCGATGTATTAGTGCCGGTGTAATCGCGCCTAACATCTCCGAGCCTTAACGATTTTTAGGCCCCATGCTCCAATCTAATATGTCTTAAACATTAGGTAACGATGCCCTATCCTTCTCGGTATGTTCTTTAGCAAAAGATGAATTTTCAGCGTGACACTCAGCCGTGAGAAATGGTGTTATAGGGACTTGAACAGGCGATGCAAATATTCAGTTAAATGAAGCCTATTTTATCGCCCGAAATGAAATACGTGTACTTTTGTTTTAATTAATTAATTTTAATTAAAATGTTCCTCATTATTTTACATCGCTCGATGCTAACGTGAAGGGTACAAATATAACAACGAACGACGATATGATACGTTGAATTGATGTCGTGACTTGAGCATGTTGCATTTTCCCCTTTTTATGCAAGGATCGCGTGGATATTGAATGACAAATACGACGTCGATTGATCACGATCAGCCAACTGTTAAAAATAAAAAAAAAAAAAAAAAAAAACCTTTGGTTTAAAATGAATATATTAAAATTTGATTAGATAATAATGAAAAATTAAAAATTTAATAATATAATAAAAATCTCTTGGAATGCTGCTAAAAATAAAACTCGATGTTCCCGAACGCCCCCGGCCCTGCTTTCTTACGGTCGGTGGGAAAGCAAACAGTTAAAAAAACGAACGGAAAAAGGAGTGCAACACGAGGACTTCCCAGGAGGTCACCCATCCTAGTACTACTCTCGCCCAAGCACGCTTAACTGCGGAGTTCTGATGGGATCCGGTGCATTAGTGCTGGTATGATCGCACCCGACATCTCACGCGCCAACAATGCACAAGACCCCTCCCTGCCCCCGCCTCCTCCATCCCCCCGCCGAGCCTAGCTCGATGTTCCCGGCACCCCCGGCCCAACTTCCGAACGGCCGGCGGGAAAACGAAAAATTAAAAGCGAGCGGGAAAAAAAGGGTGCAACACGAGGACTTCCCAGGAGGTCACCCATCCTAGTACTACTCTCGCCCAAGCACGCTTAACTGCGGAGTTCTGATGGGATCCGGTGCATTAGTGCTGGTATGATCGCACCCGACATCTTTCGCGCCAACAATGCACAAGCCCCCTCCCCGCCCTTGCCTCCTCCGTGCCCCTCGCCTAGCCTAACTCGATGTTCCCAACAGCAACAGCACTGGCCCAACTTCTGCGCGGACGCACGTCCGTTGACTCGTGAGAAAACAAATGATTAAAAACGAACGAAAAGAGAGATGCAACACGAAGACTTCCTAGGAGGTCCCCCACAGTAGGATTGCTCTCGTGCGGAGTTCTGATTGAATCCGATGTATTAGTGCCGGTGTAATCGCGCCTAACATCTCCGAGCCTTAACGATTTTTAGGCCCCATGCTCCAATCTAATATGTCTTAAACATTAGGTAACGATGCCCTATCCTTCTCGGTATGTTCTTTAGCAAAAGATGAATTTTCAGCGTGACACTCAGCCGTGAGAAATGGTGTTATAGGGACTTGAACAGGCGATGCAAATATTCAGTTAAATGAAGCCTATTTTATCGCCCGAAATGAAATACGTGTACTTTTGTTTTAATTAATTAATTTTAATTAAAATGTTCCTCATTATTTTACATCGCTCGATGCTAACGTGAAGGGTACAAATATAACAACGAACGACGATATGATACGTTGAATTGATGTCGTGACTTGAGCATGTTGCATTTTCCCCTTTTTATGCAAGGATCGCGTGGATATTGAATGACAAATACGACGTCGATTGATCACGATCAGCCAACTGTTAAAAATAAAAAAAAAAAAAAAAAAAAAAACCTTTGGTTTAAAATGAATATATTAAAATTTGATTAGATAATAATGAAAAATTAAAAATTTAATAATATAATAAAAATCTCTTGGAATGCTGCTAAAAATAAAACTCGATGTTCCCGAACGCCCCCGGCCCTGCTTTCTTACGGTCGGTGGGAAAGCAAACAGTTAAAAAAACGAACGGAAAAAGGAGTGCAACACGAGGACTTCCCAGGAGGTCACCCATCCTAGTACTACTCTCGCCCAAGCACGCTTAACTGCGGAGTTCTGATGGGATCCGGTGCATTAGTGCTGGTATGATCGCACCCGACATCTCACGCGCCAACAATGCACAAGACCCCTCCCTGCCCCCGCCTCCTCCATCCCCCCGCCGAGCCTAGCTCGATGTTCCCGGCACCCCCGGCCCAACTTCCGAACGGCCGGCGGGAAAACGAAAAATTAAAAGCGAGCGGGAAAAAAAGGGTGCAACACGAGGACTTCCCAGGAGGTCACCCATCCTAGTACTACTCTCGCCCAAGCACGCTTAACTGCGGAGTTCTGATGGGATCCGGTGCATTAGTGCTGGTATGATCGCACCCGACATCTCACGCGCCAACAATGCACAAGCCCCCTCCCCGCCCTTGCCTCCTCCGTGCCCCTCGCCTAGCCTAACTCGATGTTCCCAACAGCAACAGCACTGGCCCAACTTCTGCGCGGACGCACGTCCGTTGACTCGTGAGAAAACAAATGATTAAAAACGAACGAAAAGAGAGATGCAACACGAAGACTTCCTAGGAGGTCCCCCACAGTAGGATTGCTCTCGTGCGGAGTTCTGATTGAATCCGATGTATTAGTGCCGGTGTAATCGCGCCTAACATCTCCGAGCCTTAACGATTTTTAGGCCCCATGCTCCAATCTAATATGTCTTAAACATTAGGTAACGATGCCCTATCCTTCTCGGTATGTTCTTTAGCAAAAGATGAATTTTCAGCGTGACACTCAGCCGTGAGAAATGGTGTTATAGGGACTTGAACAGGCGATGCAAATATTCAGTTAAATGAAGCCTATTTTATCGCCCGAAATGAAATACGTGTACTTTTGTTTTAATTAATTAATTTTAATTAAAATGTTCCTCATTATTTTACATCGCTCGATGCTAACGTGAAGGGTACAAATATAACAACGAACGACGATATGATACGTTGAATTGATGTCGTGACTTGAGCATGTTGCATTTTCCCCTTTTTATGCAAGGATCGCGTGGATATTGAATGACAAATACGACGTCGATTGATCACGATCAGCCAACTGTTAAAAATAAAAAAAAAAAAAAAAACCTTTGGTTTAAAATGAATATATTAAAATTTGATTAGATAATAATGAAAAATTAAAAATTTAATAATATAATAAAAATCTCTTGGAATGCTGCTAAAAATAAAACTCGATGTTCCCGAACGCCCCCGGCCCTGCTTTCTTACGGTCGGTGGGAAAGCAAACAGTTAAAAAAACGAACGGAAAAAGGAGTGCAACACGAGGACTTCCCAGGAGGTCACCCATCCTAGTACTACTCTCGCCCAAGCACGCTTAACTGCGGAGTTCTGATGGGATCCGGTGCATTAGTGCTGGTATGATCGCACCCGACATCTCACGCGCCAACAATGCACAAGACCCCTCCCTGCCCCCGCCTCCTCCATCCCCCCGCCGAGCCTAGCTCGATGTTCCCGGCACCCCCGGCCCAACTTCCGAACGGCCGGCGGGAAAACGAAAAATTAAAAGCGAGCGGGAAAAAAAGGGTGCAACACGAGGACTTCCCAGGAGGTCACCCATCCTAGTACTACTCTCGCCCAAGCACGCTTAACTGCGGAGTTCTGATGGGATCCGGTGCATTAGTGCTGGTATGATCGCACCCGACATCTTTCGCGCCAACAATGCACAAGCCCCCTCCCCGCCCTTGCCTCCTCCGTGCCCCTCGCCTAGCCTAACTCGATGTTCCCAACAGCAACAGCACTGGCCCAACTTCTGCGCGGACGCACGTCCGTTGACTCGTGAGAAAACAAATGATTAAAAACGAACGAAAAGAGAGATGCAACACGAAGACTTCCTAGGAGGTCCCCCACAGTAGGATTGCTCTCGTGCGGAGTTCTGATTGAATCCGATGTATTAGTGCCGGTGTAATCGCGCCTAACATCTCCGAGCCTTAACGATTTTTAGGCCCCATGCTCCAATCTAATATGTCTTAAACATTAGGTAACGATGCCCTATCCTTCTCGGTATGTTCTTTAGCAAAAGATGAATTTTCAGCGTGACACTCAGCCGTGAGAAATGGTGTTATAGGGACTTGAACAGGCGATGCAAATATTCAGTTAAATGAAGCCTATTTTATCGCCCGAAATGAAATACGTGTACTTTTGTTTTAATTAATTAATTTTAATTAAAATGTTCCTCATTATTTTACATCGCTCGATGCTAACGTGAAGGGTACAAATATAACAACGAACGACGATATGATACGTTGAATTGATGTCGTGACTTGAGCATGTTGCATTTTCCCCTTTTTATGCAAGGATCGCGTGGATATTGAATGACAAATACGACGTCGATTGATCACGATCAGCCAACTGTTAAAAATAAAAAAAAAAAAAAAAAAAACCTTTGGTTTAAAATGAATATATTAAAATTTGATTAGATAATAATGAAAAATTAAAAATTTAATAATATAATAAAAATCTCTTGGAATGCTGCTAAAAATAAAACTCGATGTTCCCGAACGCCCCCGGCCCTGCTTTCTTACGGTCGGTGGGAAAGCAAACAGTTAAAAAAACGAACGGAAAAAGGAGTGCAACACGAGGACTTCCCAGGAGGTCACCCATCCTAGTACTACTCTCGCCCAAGCACGCTTAACTGCGGAGTTCTGATGGGATCCGGTGCATTAGTGCTGGTATGATCGCACCCGACATCTCACGCGCCAACAATGCACAAGACCCCTCCCTGCCCCCGCCTCCTCCATCCCCCCGCCGAGCCTAGCTCGATGTTCCCGGCACCCCCGGCCCAACTTCCGAACGGCCGGCGGGAAAACGAAAAATTAAAAGCGAGCGGGAAAAAAAGGGTGCAACACGAGGACTTCCCAGGAGGTCACCCATCCTAGTACTACTCTCGCCCAAGCACGCTTAACTGCGGAGTTCTGATGGGATCCGGTGCATTAGTGCTGGTATGATCGCACCCGACATCTTTCGCGCCAACAATGCACAAGCCCCCTCCCCGCCCTTGCCTCCTCCGTGCCCCTCGCCTAGCCTAACTCGATGTTCCCAACAGCAACAGCACTGGCCCAACTTCTGCGCGGACGCACGTCCGTTGACTCGTGAGAAAACAAATGATTAAAAACGAACGAAAAGAGAGATGCAACACGAAGACTTCCTAGGAGGTCCCCCACAGTAGGATTGCTCTCGTGCGGAGTTCTGATTGAATCCGATGTATTAGTGCCGGTGTAATCGCGCCTAACATCTCCGAGCCTTAACGATTTTTAGGCCCCATGCTCCAATCTAACATGTCTTAAACATTAGGTAACGATGCCCTATCCTTCTCGGTATGTTCTTTAGCAAAAGATGAATTTTCAGCGTGACACTCAGCCGTGAGAAATGGTGTTATAGGGACTTGAACAGGCGATGCAAATATTCAGTTAAATGAAGCCTATTTTATCGCCCGAAATGAAATACGTGTACTTTTGTTTTAATTAATTAATTTTAATTAAAATGTTCCTCATTATTTTACATCGCTCGATGCTAACGTGAAGGGTACAAATATAACAACGAACGACGATATGATACGTTGAATTGATGTCGTGACTTGAGCATGTTGCATTTTCCCCTTTTTATGCAAGGATCGCGTGGATATTGAATGACAAATACGACGTCGATTGATCACGATCAGCCAACTGTTAAAAATAAAAAAAAAAAAAAAACCTTTGGTTTAAAATGAATATATTAAAATTTGATTAGATAATAATGAAAAATTAAAAATTTAATAATATAATAAAAATCTCTTGGAATGCTGCTAAAAATAAAACTCGATGTTCCCGAACGCCCCCGGCCCTGCTTTCTTACGGTCGGTGGGAAAGCAAACAGTTAAAAAAACGAACGGAAAAAGGAGTGCAACACGAGGACTTCCCAGGAGGTCACCCATCCTAGTACTACTCTCGCCCAAGCACGCTTAACTGCGGAGTTCTGATGGGATCCGGTGCATTAGTGCTGGTATGATCGCACCCGACATCTCACGCGCCAACAATGCACAAGACCCCTCCCTGCCCCCGCCTCCTCCATCCCCCCGCCGAGCCTAGCTCGATGTTCCCGGCACCCCCGGCCCAACTTCCGAACGGCCGGCGGGAAAACGAAAAATTAAAAGCGAGCGGGAAAAAAAGGGTGCAACACGAGGACTTCCCAGGAGGTCACCCATCCTAGTACTACTCTCGCCCAAGCACGCTTAACTGCGGAGTTCTGATGGGATCCGGTGCATTAGTGCTGGTATGATCGCACCCGACATCTCACGCGCCAACAATGCACAAGCCCCCTCCCCGCCCTTGCCTCCTCCGTGCCCCTCGCCTAGCCTAACTCGATGTTCCCAACAGCAACAGCACTGGCCCAACTTCTGCGCGGACGCACGTCCGTTGACTCGTGAGAAAACAAATGATTAAAAACGAACGAAAAGAGAGATGCAACACGAAGACTTCCTAGGAGGTCCCCCACAGTAGGATTGCTCTCGTGCGGAGTTCTGATTGAATCCGATGTATTAGTGCCGGTGTAATCGCGCCTAACATCTCCGAGCCTTAACGATTTTTAGGCCCCATGCTCCAATCTAATATGTCTTAAACATTAGGTAACGATGCCCTATCCTTCTCGGTATGTTCTTTAGCAAAAGATGAATTTTCAGCGTGACACTCAGCCGTGAGAAATGGTGTTATAGGGACTTGAACAGGCGATGCAAATATTCAGTTAAATGAAGCCTATTTTATCGCCCGAAATGAAATACGTGTACTTTTGTTTTAATTAATTAATTTTAATTAAAATGTTCCTTATTATTTTACATCGCTCGATGCTAACGTGAAGGGTACAAATATAACAACGAACGACGATATGATACGTTGAATTGATGTCGTGACTTGAGCATGTTGCATTTTCCCCTTTTTATGCAAGGATCGCGTGGATATTGAATGACAAATACGACGTCGATTGATCACGATCAGCCAACTGTTAAAAATAAAAAAAAAAAAAAAAAACCTTTGGTTTAAAATGAATATATTAAAATTTGATTAGATAATAATGAAAAATTAAAAATTTAATAATATAATAAAAATCTCTTGGAATGCTGCTAAAAATAAAACTCGATGTTCCCGAACGCCCCCGGCCCTGCTTTCTTACGGTCGGTGGGAAAGCAAACAGTTAAAAAAACGAACGGAAAAAGGAGTGCAACACGAGGACTTCCCAGGAGGTCACCCATCCTAGTACTACTCTCGCCAAAGCACGCTTAACTGCGGAGTTCTGATGGGATCCGGTGCATTAGTGCTGGTATGATCGCACCCGACATCTCACGCGCCAACAATGCACAAGACCCCTCCCTGCCCCCGCCTCCTCCATCCCCCCGCCGAGCCTAGCTCGATGTTCCCGGCACCCCCGGCCCAACTTCCGAACGGCCGGCGGGAAAACGAAAAATTAAAAGCGAGCGGGAAAAAAAGGGTGCAACACGAGGACTTCCCAGGAGGTCACCCATCCTAGTACTACTCTCGCCCAAGCACGCTTAACTGCGGAGTTCTGATGGGATCCGGTGCATTAGTGCTGGTATGATCGCACCCGACATCTCACGCGCCAACAATGCACAAGCCCCCTCCCCGCCCTTGCCTCCTCCGTGCCCCTCGCCTAGCCTAACTCGATGTTCCCAACAGCAACAGCACTGGCCCAACTTCTGCGCGGACGCACGTCCGTTGACTCGTGAGAAAACAAATGATTAAAAACGAACGAAAAGAGAGATGCAACACGAAGACTTCCTAGGAGGTCCCCCACAGTAGGATTGCTCTCGTGCGGAGTTCTGATTGAATCCGATGTATTAGTGCCGGTGTAATCGCGCCTAACATCTCCGAGCCTTAACGATTTTTAGGCCCCATGCTCCAATCTAATATGTCTTAAACATTAGGTAACGATGCCCTATCCTTCTCGGTATGTTCTTTAGCAAAAGATGAATTTTCAGCGTGACACTCAGCCGTGAGAAATGGTGTTATAGGGACTTGAACAGGCGATGCAAATATTCAGTTAAATGAAGCCTATTTTATCGCCCGAAATGAAATACGTGTACTTTTGTTTTAATTAATTAATTTTAATTAAAATGTTCCTTATTATTTTACATCGCTCGATGCTAACGTGAAGGGTACAAATATAACAACGAACGACGATATGATACGTTGAATTGATGTCGTGACTTGAGCATGTTGCATTTTCCCCTTTTTATGCAAGGATCGCGTGGATATTGAATGACAAATACGACGTCGATTGATCACGATCAGCCAACTGTTAAAAATAAAAAAAAAAAAAAAAACCTTTGGTTTAAAATGAATATATTAAAATTTGATTAGATAATAATGAAAAATTAAAAATTTAATAATATAATAAAAATCTCTTGGAATGCTGCTAAAAATAAAACTCGATGTTCCCGAACGCCCCCGGCCCTGCTTTCTTACGGTCGGTGGGAAAGCAAACAGTTAAAAAAACGAACGGAAAAAGGAGTGCAACACGAGGACTTCCCAGGAGGTCACCCATCCTAGTACTACTCTCGCCCAAGCACGCTTAACTGCGGAGTTCTGATGGGATCCGGTGCATTAGTGCTGGTATGATCGCACCCGACATCTCACGCGCCAACAATGCACAAGACCCCTCCCTGCCCCCGCCTCCTCCATCCCCCCGCCGAGCCTAGCTCGATGTTCCCGGCACCCCCGGCCCAACTTCCGAACGGCCGGCGGGAAAACGAAAAATTAAAAGCGAGCGGGAAAAAAAGGGTGCAACACGAGGACTTCCCAGGAGGTCACCCATCCTAGTACTACTCTCGCCCAAGCACGCTTAACTGCGGAGTTCTGATGGGATCCGGTGCATTAGTGCTGGTATGATCGCACCCGACATCTCACGCGCCAACAATGCACAAGCCCCCTCCCCGCCCTTGCCTCCTCCGTGCCCCTCGCCTAGCCTAACTCGATGTTCCCAACAGCAACAGCACTGGCCCAACTTCTGCGCGGACGCACGTCCGTTGACTCGTGAGAAAACAAATGATTAAAAACGAACGAAAAGAGAGATGCAACACGAAGACTTCCTAGGAGGTCCCCCACAGTAGGATTGCTCTCGTGCGGAGTTCTGATTGAATCCGATGTATTAGTGCCGGTGTAATCGCGCCTAACATCTCCGAGCCTTAACGATTTTTAGGCCCCATGCTCCAATCTAACATGTCTTAAACATTAGGTAACGATGCCCTATCCTTCTCGGTATGTTCTTTAGCAAAAGATGAATTTTCAGCGTGACACTCAGCCGTGAGAAATGGTGTTATAGGGACTTGAACAGGCGATGCAAATATTCAGTTAAATGAAGCCTATTTTATCGCCCGAAATGAAATACGTGTACTTTTGTTTTAATTAATTAATTTTAATTAAAATGTTCCTCATTATTTTACATCGCTCGATGCTAACGTGAAGGGTACAAATATAACAACGAACGACGATATGATACGTTGAATTGATGTCGTGACTTGAGCATGTTGCATTTTCCCCTTTTTATGCAAGGATCGCGTGGATATTGAATGACAAATACGACGTCGATTGATCACGATCAGCCAACTGTTAAAAAAAAAAAAAAAAAAAAACCTTTGGTTTAAAATGAATATATTAAAATTTGATTAGATAATAATGAAAAATTAAAAATTTAATAATATAATAAAAATCTCTTGGAATGCTGCTAAAAATAAAACTCGATGTTCCCGAACGCCCCCGGCCCTGCTTTCTTACGGTCGGTGGGAAAGCAAACAGTTAAAAAAACGAACGGAAAAAGGAGTGCAACACGAGGACTTCCCAGGAGGTCACCCATCCTAGTACTACTCTCGCCCAAGCACGCTTAACTGCGGAGTTCTGATGGGATCCGGTGCATTAGTGCTGGTATGATCGCACCCGACATCTCACGCGCCAACAATGCACAAGACCCCTCCCTGCCCCCGCCTCCTCCATCCCCCCGCCGAGCCTAGCTCGATGTTCCCGGCACCCCCGGCCCAACTTCCGAACGGCCGGCGGGAAAACGAAAAATTAAAAGCGAGCGGGAAAAAAAGGGTGCAACACGAGGACTTCCCAGGAGGTCACCCATCCTAGTACTACTCTCGCCCAAGCACGCTTAACTGCGGAGTTCTGATGGGATCCGGTGCATTAGTGCTGGTATGATCGCACCCGACATCTCACGCGCCAACAATGCACAAGCCCCCTCCCCGCCCTTGCCTCCTCCGTGCCCCTCGCCTAGCCTAACTCGATGTTCCCAACAGCAACAGCACTGGCCCAACTTCTGCGCGGACGCACGTCCGTTGACTCGTGAGAAAACAAATGATTAAAAACGAACGAAAAGAGAGATGCAACACGAAGACTTCCTAGGAGGTCCCCCACAGTAGGATTGCTCTCGTGCGGAGTTCTGATTGAATCCGATGTATTAGTGCCGGTGTAATCGCGCCTAACATCTCCGAGCCTTAACGATTTTTAGGCCCCATGCTCCAATCTAACATGTCTTAAACATTAGGTAACGATGCCCTATCCTTCTCGGTATGTTCTTTAGCAAAAGATGAATTTTCAGCGTGACACTCAGCCGTGAGAAATGGTGTTATAGGGACTTGAACAGGCGATGCAAATATTCAGTTAAATGAAGCCTATTTTATCGCCCGAAATGAAATACGTGTACTTTTGTTTTAATTAATTAATTTTAATTAAAATGTTCCTCATTATTTTACATCGCTCGATGCTAACGTGAAGGGTACAAATATAACAACGAACGACGATATGATACGTTGAATTGATGTCGTGACTTGAGCATGTTGCATTTTCCCCTTTTTATGCAAGGATCGCGTGGATATTGAATGACAAATACGACGTCGATTGATCACGATCAGCCAACTGTTAAAAATAAAAAAAAAAAAAAAACCTTTGGTTTAAAATGAATATATTAAAATTTGATTAGATAATAATGAAAAATTAAAAATTTAATAATATAATAAAAATCTCTTGGAATGCTGCTAAAAATAAAACTCGATGTTCCCGAACGCCCCCGGCCCTGCTTTCTTACGGTCGGTGGGAAAGCAAACAGTTAAAAAAACGAACGGAAAAAGGAGTGCAACACGAGGACTTCCCAGGAGGTCACCCATCCTAGTACTACTCTCGCCCAAGCACGCTTAACTGCGGAGTTCTGATGGGATCCGGTGCATTAGTGCTGGTATGATCGCACCCGACATCTCACGCGCCAACAATGCACAAGACCCCTCCCTGCCCCCGCCTCCTCCATCCCCCCGCCGAGCCTAGCTCGATGTTCCCGGCACCCCCGGCCCAACTTCCGAACGGCCGGCGGGAAAACGAAAAATTAAAAGCGAGCGGGAAAAAAAGGGTGCAACACGAGGACTTCCCAGGAGGTCACCCATCCTAGTACTACTCTCGCCCAAGCACGCTTAACTGCGGAGTTCTGATGGGATCCGGTGCATTAGTGCTGGTATGATCGCACCCGACATCTCACGCGCCAACAATGCACAAGCCCCCTCCCCGCCCTTGCCTCCTCCGTGCCCCTCGCCTAGCCTAACTCGATGTTCCCAACAGCAACAGCACTGGCCCAACTTCTGCGCGGACGCACGTCCGTTGACTCGTGAGAAAACAAATGATTAAAAACGAACGAAAAGAGAGATGCAACACGAAGACTTCCTAGGAGGTCCCCCACAGTAGGATTGCTCTCGTGCGGAGTTCTGATTGAATCCGATGTATTAGTGCCGGTGTAATCGCGCCTAACATCTCCGAGCCTTAACGATTTTTAGGCCCCATGCTCCAATCTAATATGTCTTAAACATTAGGTAACGATGCCCTATCCTTCTCGGTATGTTCTTTAGCAAAAGATGAATTTTCAGCGTGACACTCAGCCGTGAGAAATGGTGTTATAGGGACTTGAACAGGCGATGCAAATATTCAGTTAAATGAAGCCTATTTTATCGCCCGAAATGAAATACGTGTACTTTTGTTTTAATTAATTAATTTTAATTAAAATGTTCCTTATTATTTTACATCGCTCGATGCTAACGTGAAGGGTACAAATATAACAACGAACGACGATATGATACGTTGAATTGATGTCGTGACTTGAGCATGTTGCATTTTCCCCTTTTTATGCAAGGATCGCGTGGATATTGAATGACAAATACGACGTCGATTGATCACGATCAGCCAACTGTTAAAAATAAAAAAAAAAAAAAAAAACCTTTGGTTTAAAATGAATATATTAAAATTTGATTAGATAATAATGAAAAATTAAAAATTTAATAATATAATAAAAATCTCTTGGAATGCTGCTAAAAATAAAACTCGATGTTCCCGAACGCCCCCGGCCCTGCTTTCTTACGGTCGGTGGGAAAGCAAACAGTTAAAAAAACGAACGGAAAAAGGAGTGCAACACGAGGACTTCCCAGGAGGTCACCCATCCTAGTACTACTCTCGCCCAAGCACGCTTAACTGCGGAGTTCTGATGGGATCCGGTGCATTAGTGCTGGTATGATCGCACCCGACATCTCACGCGCCAACAATGCACAAGACCCCTCCCTGCCCCCGCCTCCTCCATCCCCCCGCCGAGCCTAGCTCGATGTTCCCGGCACCCCCGGCCCAACTTCCGAACGGCCGGCGGGAAAACGAAAAATTAAAAGCGAGCGGGAAAAAAAGGGTGCAACACGAGGACTTCCCAGGAGGTCACCCATCCTAGTACTACTCTCGCCCAAGCACGCTTAACTGCGGAGTTCTGATGGGATCCGGTGCATTAGTGCTGGTATGATCGCACCCGACATCTCACGCGCCAACAATGCACAAGCCCCCTCCCCGCCCTTGCCTCCTCCGTGCCCCTCGCCTAGCCTAACTCGATGTTCCCAACAGCAACAGCACTGGCCCAACTTCTGCGCGGACGCACGTCCGTTGACTCGTGAGAAAACAAATGATTAAAAACGAACGAAAAGAGAGATGCAACACGAAGACTTCCTAGGAGGTCCCCCACAGTAGGATTGCTCTCGTGCGGAGTTCTGATTGAATCCGATGTATTAGTGCCGGTGTAATCGCGCCTAACATCTCCGAGCCTTAACGATTTTTAGGCCCCATGCTCCAATCTAACATGTCTTAAACATTAGGTAACGATGCCCTATCCTTCTCGGTATGTTCTTTAGCAAAAGATGAATTTTCAGCGTGACACTCAGCCGTGAGAAATGGTGTTATAGGGACTTGAACAGGCGATGCAAATATTCAGTTAAATGAAGCCTATTTTATCGCCCGAAATGAAATACGTGTACTTTTGTTTTAATTAATTAATTTTAATTAAAATGTTCCTCATTATTTTACATCGCTCGATGCTAACGTGAAGGGTACAAATATAACAACGAACGACGATATGATACGTTGAATTGATGTCGTGACTTGAGCATGTTGCATTTTCCCCTTTTTATGCAAGGATCGCGTGGATATTGAATGACAAATACGACGTCGATTGATCACGATCAGCCAACTGTTAAAAAAAAAAAAAAAAAAAACCTTTGGTTTAAAATGAATATATTAAAATTTGATTAGATAATAATGAAAAATTAAAAATTTAATAATATAATAAAAATCTCTTGGAATGCTGCTAAAAATAAAACTCGATGTTCCCGAACGCCCCCGGCCCTGCTTTCTTACGGTCGGTGGGAAAGCAAACAGTTAAAAAAACGAACGGAAAAAGGAGTGCAACACGAGGACTTCCCAGGAGGTCACCCATCCTAGTACTACTCTCGCCCAAGCACGCTTAACTGCGGAGTTCTGATGGGATCCGGTGCATTAGTGCTGGTATGATCGCACCCGACATCTCACGCGCCAACAATGCACAAGACCCCTCCCTGCCCCCGCCTCCTCCATCCCCCCGCCGAGCCTAGCTCGATGTTCCCGGCACCCCCGGCCCAACTTCCGAACGGCCGGCGGGAAAACGAAAAATTAAAAGCGAGCGGGAAAAAAAGGGTGCAACACGAGGACTTCCCAGGAGGTCACCCATCCTAGTACTACTCTCGCCCAAGCACGCTTAACTGCGGAGTTCTGATGGGATCCGGTGCATTAGTGCTGGTATGATCGCACCCGACATCTCACGCGCCAACAATGCACAAGCCCCCTCCCCGCCCTTGCCTCCTCCGTGCCCCTCGCCTAGCCTAACTCGATGTTCCCAACAGCAACAGCACTGGCCCAACTTCTGCGCGGACGCACGTCCGTTGACTCGTGAGAAAACAAATGATTAAAAACGAACGAAAAGAGAGATGCAACACGAAGACTTCCTAGGAGGTCCCCCACAGTAGGATTGCTCTCGTGCGGAGTTCTGATTGAATCCGATGTATTAGTGCCGGTGTAATCGCGCCTAACATCTCCGAGCCTTAACGATTTTTAGGCCCCATGCTCCAATCTAACATGTCTTAAACATTAGGTAACGATGCCCTATCCTTCTCGGTATGTTCTTTAGCAAAAGATGAATTTTCAGCGTGACACTCAGCCGTGAGAAATGGTGTTATAGGGACTTGAACAGGCGATGCAAATATTCAGTTAAATGAAGCCTATTTTATCGCCCGAAATGAAATACGTGTACTTTTGTTTTAATTAATTAATTTTAATTAAAATGTTCCTCATTATTTTACATCGCTCGATGCTAACGTGAAGGGTACAAATATAACAACGAACGACGATATGATACGTTGAATTGATGTCGTGACTTGAGCATGTTGCATTTTCCCCTTTTTATGCAAGGATCGCGTGGATATTGAATGACAAATACGACGTCGATTGATCACGATCAGCCAACTGTTAAAAATAAAAAAAAAAAAAAAAAAACCTTTGGTTTAAAATGAATATATTAAAATTTGATTAGATAATAATGAAAAATTAAAAATTTAATAATATAATAAAAATCTCTTGGAATGCTGCTAAAAATAAAACTCGATGTTCCCGAACGCCCCCGGCCCTGCTTTCTTACGGTCGGTGGGAAAGCAAACAGTTAAAAAAACGAACGGAAAAAGGAGTGCAACACTAGGACTTCCCAGGAGGTCACCCATCCTAGTACTACTCTCGCCCAAGCACGCTTAACTGCGGAGTTCTGATGGGATCCGGTGCATTAGTGCTGGTATGATCGCACCCGACATCTCACGCGCCAACAATGCACAAGACCCCTCCCTGCCCCCGCCTCCTCCATCCCCCCGCCGAGCCTAGCTCGATGTTCCCGGCACCCCCGGCCCAACTTCCGAACGGCCGGCGGGAAAACGAAAAATTAAAAGCGAGCGGGAAAAAAAGGGTGCAACACGAGGACTTCCCAGGAGGTCACCCATCCTAGTACTACTCTCGCCCAAGCACGCTTAACTGCGGAGTTCTGATGGGATCCGGTGCATTAGTGCTGGTATGATCGCACCCGACATCTCACGCGCCAACAATGCACAAGCCCCCTCCCCGCCCTTGCCTCCTCCGTGCCCCTCGCCTAGCCTAACTCGATGTTCCCAACAGCAACAGCACTGGCCCAACTTCTGCGCGGACGCACGTCCGTTGACTCGTGAGAAAACAAATGATTAAAAACGAACGAAAAGAGAGATGCAACACGAAGACTTCCTAGGAGGTCCCCCACAGTAGGATTGCTCTCGTGCGGAGTTCTGATTGAATCCGATGTATTAGTGCCGGTGTAATCGCGCCTAACATCTCCGAGCCTTAACGATTTTTAGGCCCCATGCTCCAATCTAATATGTCTTAAACATTAGGTAACGATGCCCTATCCTTCTCGGTATGTTCTTTAGCAAAAGATGAATTTTCAGCGTGACACTCAGCCGTGAGAAATGGTGTTATAGGGACTTGAACAGGCGATGCAAATATTCAGTTAAATGAAGCCTATTTTATCGCCCGAAATGAAATACGTGTACTTTTGTTTTAATTAATTAATTTTAATTAAAATGTTCCTTACTATTTTACATCGCTCGATGCTAACGTGAAGGGTACAAATATAACAACGAACGACGATATGATACGTTGAATTGATGTCGTGACTTGAGCATGTTGCATTTTCCCCTTTTTATGCAAGGATCGCGTGGATATTGAATGACAAATACGACGTCGATTGATCACGATCAGCCAACTGTTAAAAATAAAAAAAAAAAAAAAAAAAACCTTTGGTTTAAAATGAATATATTAAAATTTGATTAGATAATAATGAAAAATTAAAAATTTAATAATATAATAAAAATCTCTTGGAATGCTGCTAAAAATAAAACTCGATGTTCCCGAACGCCCCCGGCCCTGCTTTCTTACGGTCGGTGGGAAAGCAAACAGTTAAAAAAACGAACGGAAAAAGGAGTGCAACACGAGGACTTCCCAGGAGGTCACCCATCCTAGTACTACTCTCGCCCAAGCACGCTTAACTGCGGAGTTCTGATGGGATCCGGTGCATTAGTGCTGGTATGATCGCACCCGACATCTCACGCGCCAACAATGCACAAGACCCCTCCCTGCCCCCGCCTCCTCCATCCCCCCGCCGAGCCTAGCTCGATGTTCCCGGCACCCCCGGCCCAACTTCCGAACGGCCGGCGGGAAAACGAAAAATTAAAAGCGAGCGGGAAAAAAAGGGTGCAACACGAGGACTTCCCAGGAGGTCACCCATCCTAGTACTACTCTCGCCCAAGCACGCTTAACTGCGGAGTTCTGATGGGATCCGGTGCATTAGTGCTGGTATGATCGCACCCGACATCTCACGCGCCAACAATGCACAAGCCCCCTCCCCGCCCTTGCCTCCTCCGTGCCCCTCGCCTAGCCTAACTCGATGTTCCCAACAGCAACAGCACTGGCCCAACTTCTGCGCGGACGCACGTCCGTTGACTCGTGAGAAAACAAATGATTAAAAACGAACGAAAAGAGAGATGCAACACGAAGACTTCCTAGGAGGTCCCCCACAGTAGGATTGCTCTCGTGCGGAGTTCTGATTGAATCCGATGTATTAGTGCCGGTGTAATCGCGCCTAACATCTCCGAGCCTTAACGATTTTTAGGCCCCATGCTCCAATCTAATATGTCTTAAACATTAGGTAACGATGCCCTATCCTTCTCGGTATGTTCTTTAGCAAAAGATGAATTTTCAGCGTGACACTCAGCCGTGAGAAATGGTGTTATAGGGACTTGAACAGGCGATGCAAATATTCAGTTAAATGAAGCCTATTTTATCGCCCGAAATGAAATACGTGTACTTTTGTTTTAATTAATTAATTTTAATTAAAATGTTCCTTATTATTTTACATCGCTCGATGCTAACGTGAAGGGTACAAATATAACAACGAACGACGATATGATACGTTGAATTGATGTCGTGACTTGAGCATGTTGCATTTTCCCCTTTTTATGCAAGGATCGCGTGGATATTGAATGACAAATACGACGTCGATTGATCACGATCAGCCAACTGTTAAAAATAAAAAAAAAAAAAAAAAACCTTTGGTTTAAAATGAATATATTAAAATTTGATTAGATAATAATGAAAAATTAAAAATTTAATAATATAATAAAAATCTCTTGGAATGCTGCTAAAAATAAAACTCGATGTTCCCGAACGCCCCCGGCCCTGCTTTCTTACGGTCGGTGGGAAAGCAAACAGTTAAAAAAACGAACGGAAAAAGGAGTGCAACACGAGGACTTCCCAGGAGGTCACCCATCCTAGTACTACTCTCGCCCAAGCACGCTTAACTGCGGAGTTCTGATGGGATCCGGTGCATTAGTGCTGGTATGATCGCACCCGACATCTCACGCGCCAACAATGCACAAGACCCCTCCCTGCCCCCGCCTCCTCCATCCCCCCGCCGAGCCTAGCTCGATGTTCCCGGCACCCCCGGCCCAACTTCCGAACGGCCGGCGGGAAAACGAAAAATTAAAAGCGAGCGGGAAAAAAAGGGTGCAACACGAGGACTTCCCAGGAGGTCACCCATCCTAGTACTACTCTCGCCCAAGCACGCTTAACTGCGGAGTTCTGATGGGATCCGGTGCATTAGTGCTGGTATGATCGCACCCGACATCTCACGCGCCAACAATGCACAAGCCCCCTCCCCGCCCTTGCCTCCTCCGTGCCCCTCGCCTAGCCTAACTCGATGTTCCCAACAGCAACAGCACTGGCCCAACTTCTGCGCGGACGCACGTCCGTTGACTCGTGAGAAAACAAATGATTAAAAACGAACGAAAAGAGAGATGCAACACGAAGACTTCCTAGGAGGTCCCCCACAGTAGGATTGCTCTCGTGCGGAGTTCTGATTGAATCCGATGTATTAGTGCCGGTGTAATCGCGCCTAACATCTCCGAGCCTTAACGATTTTTAGGCCCCATGCTCCAATCTAACATGTCTTAAACATTAGGTAACGATGCCCTATCCTTCTCGGTATGTTCTTTAGCAAAAGATGAATTTTCAGCGTGACACTCAGCCGTGAGAAATGGTGTTATAGGGACTTGAACAGGCGATGCAAATATTCAGTTAAATGAAGCCTATTTTATCGCCCGAAATGAAATACGTGTACTTTTGTTTTAATTAATTAATTTTAATTAAAATGTTCCTCATTATTTTACATCGCTCGATGCTAACGTGAAGGGTACAAATATAACAACGAACGACGATATGATACGTTGAATTGATGTCGTGACTTGAGCATGTTGCATTTTCCCCTTTTTATGCAAGGATCGCGTGGATATTGAATGACAAATACGACGTCGATTGATCACGATCAGCCAACTGTTAAAAATAAAAAAAAAAAAAAAAAAACCTTTGGTTTAAAATGAATATATTAAAATTTGATTAGATAATAATGAAAAATTAAAAATTTAATAATATAATAAAAATCTCTTGGAATGCTGCTAAAAATAAAACTCGATGTTCCCGAACGCCCCCGGCCCTGCTTTCTTACGGTCGGTGGGAAAGCAAACAGTTAAAAAAACGAACGGAAAAAGGAGTGCAACACTAGGACTTCCCAGGAGGTCACCCATCCTAGTACTACTCTCGCCCAAGCACGCTTAACTGCGGAGTTCTGATGGGATCCGGTGCATTAGTGCTGGTATGATCGCACCCGACATCTCACGCGCCAACAATGCACAAGACCCCTCCCTGCCCCCGCCTCCTCCATCCCCCCGCCGAGCCTAGCTCGATGTTCCCGGCACCCCCGGCCCAACTTCCGAACGGCCGGCGGGAAAACGAAAAATTAAAAGCGAGCGGGAAAAAAAGGGTGCAACACGAGGACTTCCCAGGAGGTCACCCATCCTAGTACTACTCTCGCCCAAGCACGCTTAACTGCGGAGTTCTGATGGGATCCGGTGCATTAGTGCTGGTATGATCGCACCCGACATCTCACGCGCCAACAATGCACAAGCCCCCTCCCCGCCCTTGCCGCCTCCGTGCCCCTCGCCTAGCCTAACTCGATGTTCCCAACAGCAACAGCACTGGCCCAACTTCTGCGCGGACGCACGTCCGTTGACTCGTGAGAAAACAAATGATTAAAAACGAACGAAAAGAGAGATGCAACACGAAGACTTCCTAGGAGGTCCCCCACAGTAGGATTGCTCTCGTGCGGAGTTCTGATTGAATCCGATGTATTAGTGCCGGTGTAATCGCGCCTAACATCTCCGAGCCTTAACGATTTTTAGGCCCCATGCTCCAATCTAATATGTCTTAAACATTAGGTAACGATGCCCTATCCTTCTCGGTATGTTCTTTAGCAAAAGATGAATTTTCAGCGTGACACTCAGCCGTGAGAAATGGTGTTATAGGGACTTGAACAGGCGATGCAAATATTCAGTTAAATGAAGCCTATTTTATCGCCCGAAATGAAATACGTGTACTTTTGTTTTAATTAATTAATTTTAATTAAAATGTTCCTCATTATTTTACATCGCTCGATGCTAACGTGAAGGGTACAAATATAACAACGAACGACGATATGATACGTTGAATTGATGTCGTGACTTGAGCATGTTGCATTTTCCCCTTTTTATGCAAGGATCGCGTGGATATTGAATGACAAATACGACGTCGATTGATCACGATCAGCCAACTGTTAAAAATAAAAAAAAAAAAAAAAAACCTTTGGTTTAAAATGAATATATTAAAATTTGATTAGATAATAATGAAAAATTAAAAATTTAATAATATAATAAAAATCTCTTGGAATGCTGCTAAAAATAAAACTCGATGTTCCCGAACGCCCCCGGCCCTGCTTTCTTACGGTCGGTGGGAAAGCAAACAGTTAAAAAAACGAACGGAAAAAGGAGTGCAACACGAGGACTTCCCAGGAGGTCACCCATCCTAGTACTACTCTCGCCCAAGCACGCTTAACTGCGGAGTTCTGATGGGATCCGGTGCATTAGTGCTGGTATGATCGCACCCGACATCTCACGCGCCAACAATGCACAAGACCCCTCCCTGCCCCCGCCTCCTCCATCCCCCCGCCGAGCCTAGCTCGATGTTCCCGGCACCCCCGGCCCAACTTCCGAACGGCCGGCGGGAAAACGAAAAATTAAAAGCGAGCGGGAAAAAAAGGGTGCAACACGAGGACTTCCCAGGAGGTCACCCATCCTAGTACTACTCTCGCCCAAGCACGCTTAACTGCGGAGTTCTGATGGGATCCGGTGCATTAGTGCTGGTATGATCGCACCCGACATCTCACGCGCCAACAATGCACAAGCCCCCTCCCCGCCCTTGCCTCCTCCGTGCCCCTCGCCTAGCCTAACTCGATGTTCCCAACAGCAACAGCACTGGCCCAACTTCTGCGCGGACGCACGTCCGTTGACTCGTGAGAAAACAAATGATTAAAAACGAACGAAAAGAGAGATGCAACACGAAGACTTCCTAGGAGGTCCCCCACAGTAGGATTGCTCTCGTGCGGAGTTCTGATTGAATCCGATGTATTAGTGCCGGTGTAATCGCGCCTAACATCTCCGAGCCTTAACGATTTTTAGGCCCCATGCTCCAATCTAATATGTCTTAAACATTAGGTAACGATGCCCTATCCTTCTCGGTATGTTCTTTAGCAAAAGATGAATTTTCAGCGTGACACTCAGCCGTGAGAAATGGTGTTATAGGGACTTGAACAGGCGATGCAAATATTCAGTTAAATGAAGCCTATTTTATCGCCCGAAATGAAATACGTGTACTTTTGTTTTAATTAATTAATTTTAATTAAAATGTTCCTTATTATTTTACATCGCTCGATGCTAACGTGAAGGGTACAAATATAACAACGAACGACGATATGATACGTTGAATTGATGTCGTGACTTGAGCATGTTGCATTTTCCCCTTTTTATGCAAGGATCGCGTGGATATTGAATGACAAATACGACGTCGATTGATCACGATCAGCCAACTGTTAAAAATAAAAAAAAAAAAAAAAAAACCTTTGGTTTAAAATGAATATATTAAAATTTGATTAGATAATAATGAAAAATTAAAAATTTAATAATATAATAAAAATCTCTTGGAATGCTGCTAAAAATAAAACTCGATGTTCCCGAACGCCCCCGGCCCTGCTTTCTTACGGTCGGTGGGAAAGCAAACAGTTAAAAAAACGAACGGAAAAAGGAGTGCAACACGAGGACTTCCCAGGAGGTCACCCATCCTAGTACTACTCTCGCCCAAGCACGCTTAACTGCGGAGTTCTGATGGGATCCGGTGCATTAGTGCTGGTATGATCGCACCCGACATCTCACGCGCCAACAATGCACAAGACCCTTCCCTGCCCCCGCCTCCTCCATCCCCCCGCCGAGCCTAGCTCGATGTTCCCGGCACCCCCGGCCCAACTTCCGAACGGCCGGCGGGAAAACGAAAAATTAAAAGCGAGCGGGAAAAAAAGGGTGCAACACGAGGACTTCCCAGGAGGTCACCCATCCTAGTACTACTCTCGCCCAAGCACGCTTAACTGCGGAGTTCTGATGGGATCCGGTGCATTAGTGCTGGTATGATCGCACCCGACATCTCACGCGCCAACAATGCACAAGCCCCCTCCCCGCCCTTGCCTCCTCCGTGCCCCTCGCCTAGCCTAACTCGATGTTCCCAACAGCAACAGCACTGGCCCAACTTCTGCGCGGACGCACGTCCGTTGACTCGTGAGAAAACAAATGATTAAAAACGAACGAAAAGAGAGATGCAACACGAAGACTTCCTAGGAGGTCCCCCACAGTAGGATTGCTCTCGTGCGGAGTTCTGATTGAATCCGATGTATTAGTGCCGGTGTAATCGCGCCTAACATCTCCGAGCCTTAACGATTTTTAGGCCCCATGCTCCAATCTAATATGTCTTAAACATTAGGTAACGATGCCCTATCCTTCTCGGTATGTTCTTTAGCAAAAGATGAATTTTCAGCGTGACACTCAGCCGTGAGAAATGGTGTTATAGGGACTTGAACAGGCGATGCAAATATTCAGTTAAATGAAGCCTATTTTATCGCCCGAAATGAAATACGTGTACTTTTGTTTTAATTAATTAATTTTAATTAAAATGTTCCTTATTATTTTACATCGCTCGATGCTAACGTGAAGGGTACAAATATAACAACGAACGACGATATGATACGTTGAATTGATGTCGTGACTTGAGCATGTTGCATTTTCCCCTTTTTATGCAAGGATCGCGTGGATATTGAATGACAAATACGACGTCGATTGATCACGATCAGCCAACTGTTAAAAAAAAAAAAAAAAAAAAAAAACCTTTGGTTTAAAATGAATATATTAAAATTTGATTAGATAATAATGAAAAATTAAAAATTTAATAATATAATAAAAATCTCTTGGAATGCTGCTAAAAATAAAACTCGATGTTCCCGAACGCCCCCGGCCCTGCTTTCTTACGGTCGGTGGGAAAGCAAACAGTTAAAAAAACGAACGGAAAAAGGAGTGCAACACGAGGACTTCCCAGGAGGTCACCCATCCTAGTACTACTCTCGCCCAAGCACGCTTAACTGCGGAGTTCTGATGGGATCCGGTGCATTAGTGCTGGTATGATCGCACCCGACATCTCACGCGCCAACAATGCACAAGACCCCTCCCTGCCCCCGCCTCCTCCATCCCCCCGCCGAGCCTAGCTCGATGTTCCCGGCACCCCCGGCCCAACTTCCGAACGGCCGGCGGGAAAACGAAAAATTAAAAGCGAGCGGGAAAAAAAGGGTGCAACACGAGGACTTCCCAGGAGGTCACCCATCCTAGTACTACTCTCGCCCAAGCACGCTTAACTGCGGAGTTCTGATGGGATCCGGTGCATTAGTGCTGGTATGATCGCACCCGACATCTCACGCGCCAACAATGCACAAGCCCCCTCCCCGCCCTTGCCTCCTCCGTGCCCCTCGCCTAGCCTAACTCGATGTTCCCAACAGCAACAGCACTGGCCCAACTTCTGCGCGGACGCACGTCCGTTGACTCGTGAGAAAACAAATGATTAAAAACGAACGAAAAGAGAGATGCAACACGAAGACTTCCTAGGAGGTCCCCCACAGTAGGATTGCTCTCGTGCGGAGTTCTGATTGAATCCGATGTATTAGTGCCGGTGTAATCGCGCCTAACATCTCCGAGCCTTAACGATTTTTAGGCCCCATGCTCCAATCTAATATGTCTTAAACATTAGGTAACGATGCCCTATCCTTCTCGGTATGTTCTTTAGCAAAAGATGAATTTTCAGCGTGACACTCAGCCGTGAGAAATGGTGTTATAGGGACTTGAACAGGCGATGCAAATATTCAGTTAAATGAAGCCTATTTTATCGCCCGAAATGAAATACGTGTACTTTTGTTTTAATTAATTAATTTTAATTAAAATGTTCCTTATTATTTTACATCGCTCGATGCTAACGTGAAGGGTACAAATATAACAACGAACGACGATATGATACGTTGAATTGATGTCGTGACTTGAGCATGTTGCATTTTCCCCTTTTTATGCAAGGATCGCGTGGATATTGAATGACAAATACGACGTCGATTGATCACGATCAGCCAACTGTTAAAAATAAAAAAAAAAAAAAAAACCTTTGGTTTAAAATGAATATATTAAAATTTGATTAGATAATAATGAAAAATTAAAAATTTAATAATATAATAAAAATCTCTTGGAATGCTGCTAAAAATAAAACTCGATGTTCCCGAACGCCCCCGGCCCTGCTTTCTTACGGTCGGTGGGAAAGCAAACAGTTAAAAAAACGAACGGAAAAAGGAGTGCAACACGAGGACTTCCCAGGAGGTCACCCATCCTAGTACTACTCTCGCCCAAGCACGCTTAACTGCGGAGTTCTGATGGGATCCGGTGCATTAGTGCTGGTATGATCGCACCCGACATCTCACGCGCCAACAATGCACAAGACCCCTCCCTGCCCCCGCCTCCTCCATCCCCCCGCCGAGCCTAGCTCGATGTTCCCGGCACCCCCGGCCCAACTTCCGAACGGCCGGCGGGAAAACGAAAAATTAAAAGCGAGCGGGAAAAAAAGGGTGCAACACGAGGACTTCCCAGGAGGTCACCCATCCTAGTACTACTCTCGCCCAAGCACGCTTAACTGCGGAGTTCTGATGGGATCCGGTGCATTAGTGCTGGTATGATCGCACCCGACATCTCACGCGCCAACAATGCACAAGCCCCCTCCCCGCCCTTGCCTCCTCCGTGCCCCTCGCCTAGCCTAACTCGATGTTCCCAACAGCAACAGCACTGGCCCAACTTCTGCGCGGACGCACGTCCGTTGACTCGTGAGAAAACAAATGATTAAAAACGAACGAAAAGAGAGATGCAACACGAAGACTTCCTAGGAGGTCCCCCACAGTAGGATTGCTCTCGTGCGGAGTTCTGATTGAATCCGATGTATTAGTGCCGGTGTAATCGCGCCTAACATCTCCGAGCCTTAACGATTTTTAGGCCCCATGCTCCAATCTAATATGTCTTAAACATTAGGTAACGATGCCCTATCCTTCTCGGTATGTTCTTTAGCAAAAGATGAATTTTCAGCGTGACACTCAGCCGTGAGAAATGGTGTTATAGGGACTTGAACAGGCGATGCAAATATTCAGTTAAATGAAGCCTATTTTATCGCCCGAAATGAAATACGTGTACTTTTGTTTTAATTAATTAATTTTAATTAAAATGTTCCTTATTATTTTACATCGCTCGATGCTAACGTGAAGGGTACAAATATAACAACGAACGACGATATGATACGTTGAATTGATGTCGTGACTTGAGCATGTTGCATTTTCCCCTTTTTATGCAAGGATCGCGTGGATATTGAATGACAAATACGACGTCGATTGATCACGATCAGCCAACTGTTAAAAATAAAAAAAAAAAAAAAACCTTTGGTTTAAAATGAATATATTAAAATTTGATTAGATAATAATGAAAAATTAAAAATTTAATAATATAATAAAAATCTCTTGGAATGCTGCTAAAAATAAAACTCGATGTTCCCGAACGCCCCCGGCCCTGCTTTCTTACGGTCGGTGGGAAAGCAAACAGTTAAAAAAACGAACGGAAAAAGGAGTGCAACACGAGGACTTCCCAGGAGGTCACCCATCCTAGTACTACTCTCGCCCAAGCACGCTTAACTGCGGAGTTCTGATGGGATCCGGTGCATTAGTGCTGGTATGATCGCACCCGACATCTCACGCGCCAACAATGCACAAGACCCCTCCCTGCCCCCGCCTCCTCCATCCCCCCGCCGAGCCTAGCTCGATGTTCCCGGCACCCCCGGCCCAACTTCCGAACGGCCGGCGGGAAAACGAAAAATTAAAAGCGAGCGGGAAAAAAAGGGTGCAACACGAGGACTTCCCAGGAGGTCACCCATCCTAGTACTACTCTCGCCCAAGCACGCTTAACTGCGGAGTTCTGATGGGATCCGGTGCATTAGTGCTGGTATGATCGCACCCGACATCTCACGCGCCAACAATGCACAAGCCCCCTCCCCGCCCTTGCCTCCTCCGTGCCCCTCGCCTAGCCTAACTCGATGTTCCCAACAGCAACAGCACTGGCCCAACTTCTGCGCGGACGCACGTCCGTTGACTCGTGAGAAAACAAATGATTAAAAACGAACGAAAAGAGAGATGCAACACGAAGACTTCCTAGGAGGTCCCCCACAGTAGGATTGCTCTCGTGCGGAGTTCTGATTGAATCCGATGTATTAGTGCCGGTGTAATCGCGCCTAACATCTCCGAGCCTTAACGATTTTTAGGCCCCATGCTCCAATCTAATATGTCTTAAACATTAGGTAACGATGCCCTATCCTTCTCGGTATGTTCTTTAGCAAAAGATGAATTTTCAGCGTGACACTCAGCCGTGAGAAATGGTGTTATAGGGACTTGAACAGGCGATGCAAATATTCAGTTAAATGAAGCCTATTTTATCGCCCGAAATGAAATACGTGTACTTTTGTTTTAATTAATTAATTTTAATTAAAATGTTCCTTATTATTTTACATCGCTCGATGCTAACGTGAAGGGTACAAATATAACAACGAACGACGATATGATACGTTGAATTGATGTCGTGACTTGAGCATGTTGCATTTTCCCCTTTTTATGCAAGGATCGCGTGGATATTGAATGACAAATACGACGTCGATTGATCACGATCAGCCAACTGTTAAAAATAAAAAAAAAAAAAAAAAACCTTTGGTTTAAAATGAATATATTAAAATTTGATTAGATAATAATGAAAAATTAAAAATTTAATAATATAATAAAAATCTCTTGGAATGCTGCTAAAAATAAAACTCGATGTTCCCGAACGCCCCCGGCCCTGCTTTCTTACGGTCGGTGGGAAAGCAAACAGTTAAAAAAACGAACGGAAAAAGGAGTGCAACACGAGGACTTCCCAGGAGGTCACCCATCCTAGTACTACTCTCGCCCAAGCACGCTTAACTGCGGAGTTCTGATGGGATCCGGTGCATTAGTGCTGGTATGATCGCACCCGACATCTCACGCGCCAACAATGCACAAGACCCCTCCCTGCCCCCGCCTCCTCCATCCCCCCGCCGAGCCTAGCTCGATGTTCCCGGCACCCCCGGCCCAACTTCCGAACGGCCGGCGGGAAAACGAAAAATTAAAAGCGAGCGGGAAAAAAAGGGTGCAACACGAGGACTTCCCAGGAGGTCACCCATCCTAGTACTACTCTCGCCCAAGCACGCTTAACTGCGGAGTTCTGATGGGATCCGGTGCATTAGTGCTGGTATGATCGCACCCGACATCTCACGCGCCAACAATGCACAAGCCCCCTCCCCGCCCTTGCCTCCTCCGTGCCCCTCGCCTAGCCTAACTCGATGTTCCCAACAGCAACAGCACTGGCCCAACTTCTGCGCGGACGCACGTCCGTTGACTCGTGAGAAAACAAATGATTAAAAACGAACGAAAAGAGAGATGCAACACGAAGACTTCCTAGGAGGTCCCCCACAGTAGGATTGCTCTCGTGCGGAGTTCTGATTGAATCCGATGTATTAGTGCCGGTGTAATCGCGCCTAACATCTCCGAGCCTTAACGATTTTTAGGCCCCATGCTCCAATCTAATATGTCTTAAACATTAGGTAACGATGCCCTATCCTTCTCGGTATGTTCTTTAGCAAAAGATGAATTTTCAGCGTGACACTCAGCCGTGAGAAATGGTGTTATAGGGACTTGAACAGGCGATGCAAATATTCAGTTAAATGAAGCCTATTTTATCGCCCGAAATGAAATACGTGTACTTTTGTTTTAATTAATTAATTTTAATTAAAATGTTCCTTATTATTTTACATCGCTCGATGCTAACGTGAAGGGTACAAATATAACAACGAACGACGATATGATACGTTGAATTGATGTCGTGACTTGAGCATGTTGCATTTTCCCCTTTTTATGCAAGGATCGCGTGGATATTGAATGACAAATACGACGTCGATTGATCACGATCAGCCAACTGTTAAAAATAAAAAAAAAAAAAAAAACCTTTGGTTTAAAATGAATATATTAAAATTTGATTAGATAATAATGAAAAATTAAAAATTTAATAATATAATAAAAATCTCTTGGAATGCTGCTAAAAATAAAACTCGATGTTCCCGAACGCCCCCGGCCCTGCTTTCTTACGGTCGGTGGGAAAGCAAACAGTTAAAAAAACGAACGGAAAAAGGAGTGCAACACGAGGACTTCCCAGGAGGTCACCCATCCTAGTACTACTCTCGCCCAAGCACGCTTAACTGCGGAGTTCTGATGGGATCCGGTGCATTAGTGCTGGTATGATCGCACCCGACATCTCACGCGCCAACAATGCACAAGACCCCTCCCTGCCCCCGCCTCCTCCATCCCCCCGCCGAGCCTAGCTCGATGTTCCCGGCACCCCCGGCCCAACTTCCGAACGGCCGGCGGGAAAACGAAAAATTAAAAGCGAGCGGGAAAAAAAGGGTGCAACACGAGGACTTCCCAGGAGGTCACCCATCCTAGTACTACTCTCGCCCAAGCACGCTTAACTGCGGAGTTCTGATGGGATCCGGTGCATTAGTGCTGGTATGATCGCACCCGACATCTCACGCGCCAACAATGCACAAGCCCCCTCCCCGCCCTTGCCTCCTCCGTGCCCCTCGCCTAGCCTAACTCGATGTTCCCAACAGCAACAGCACTGGCCCAACTTCTGCGCGGACGCACGTCCGTTGACTCGTGAGAAAACAAATGATTAAAAACGAACGAAAAGAGAGATGCAACACGAAGACTTCCTAGGAGGTCCCCCACAGTAGGATTGCTCTCGTGCGGAGTTCTGATTGAATCCGATGTATTAGTGCCGGTGTAATCGCGCCTAACATCTCCGAGCCTTAACGATTTTTAGGCCCCATGCTCCAATCTAATATGTCTTAAACATTAGGTAACGATGCCCTATCCTTCTCGGTATGTTCTTTAGCAAAAGATGAATTTTCAGCGTGACACTCAGCCGTGAGAAATGGTGTTATAGGGACTTGAACAGGCGATGCAAATATTCAGTTAAATGAAGCCTATTTTATCGCCCGAAATGAAATACGTGTACTTTTGTTTTAATTAATTAATTTTAATTAAAATGTTCCTTATTATTTTACATCGCTCGATGCTAACGTGAAGGGTACAAATATAACAACGAACGACGATATGATACGTTGAATTGATGTCGTGACTTGAGCATGTTGCATTTTCCCCTTTTTATGCAAGGATCGCGTGGATATTGAATGACAAATACGACGTCGATTGATCACGATCAGCCAACTGTTAAAAATAAAAAAAAAAAAAAAAACCTTTGGTTTAAAATGAATATATTAAAATTTGATTAGATAATAATGAAAAATTAAAAATTTAATAATATAATAAAAATCTCTTGGAATGCTGCTAAAAATAAAACTCGATGTTCCCGAACGCCCCCGGCCCTGCTTTCTTACGGTCGGTGGGAAAGCAAACAGTTAAAAAAACGAACGGAAAAAGGAGTGCAACACGAGGACTTCCCAGGAGGTCACCCATCCTAGTACTACTCTCGCCCAAGCACGCTTAACTGCGGAGTTCTGATGGGATCCGGTGCATTAGTGCTGGTATGATCGCACCCGACATCTCACGCGCCAACAATGCACAAGACCCCTCCCTGCCCCCGCCTCCTCCATCCCCCCGCCGAGCCTAGCTCGATGTTCCCGGCACCCCCGGCCCAACTTCCGAACGGCCGGCGGGAAAACGAAAAATTAAAAGCGAGCGGGAAAAAAAGGGTGCAACACGAGGACTTCCCAGGAGGTCACCCATCCTAGTACTACTCTCGCCCAAGCACGCTTAACTGCGGAGTTCTGATGGGATCCGGTGCATTAGTGCTGGTATGATCGCACCCGACATCTCACGCGCCAACAATGCACAAGCCCCCTCCCCGCCCTTGCCTCCTCCGTGCCCCTCGCCTAGCCTAACTCGATGTTCCCAACAGCAACAGCACTGGCCCAACTTCTGCGCGGACGCACGTCCGTTGACTCGTGAGAAAACAAATGATTAAAAACGAACGAAAAGAGAGATGCAACACGAAGACTTCCTAGGAGGTCCCCCACAGTAGGATTGCTCTCGTGCGGAGTTCTGATTGAATCCGATGTATTAGTGCCGGTGTAATCGCGCCTAACATCTCCGAGCCTTAACGATTTTTAGGCCCCATGCTCCAATCTAATATGTCTTAAACATTAGGTAACGATGCCCTATCCTTCTCGGTATGTTCTTTAGCAAAAGATGAATTTTCAGCGTGACACTCAGCCGTGAGAAATGGTGTTATAGGGACTTGAACAGGCGATGCAAATATTCAGTTAAATGAAGCCTATTTTATCGCCCGAAATGAAATACGTGTACTTTTGTTTTAATTAATTAATTTTAATTAAAATGTTCCTTATTATTTTACATCGCTCGATGCTAACGTGAAGGGTACAAATATAACAACGAACGACGATATGATACGTTGAATTGATGTCGTGACTTGAGCATGTTGCATTTTCCCCTTTTTATGCAAGGATCGCGTGGATATTGAATGACAAATACGACGTCGATTGATCACGATCAGCCAACTGTTAAAAATAAAAAAAAAAAAAAAAAAACCTTTGGTTTAAAATGAATATATTAAAATTTGATTAGATAATAATGAAAAATTAAAAATTTAATAATATAATAAAAATCTCTTGGAATGCTGCTAAAAATAAAACTCGATGTTCCCGAACGCCCCCGGCCCTGCTTTCTTACGGTCGGTGGGAAAGCAAACAGTTAAAAAAACGAACGGAAAAAGGAGTGCAACACGAGGACTTCCCAGGAGGTCACCCATCCTAGTACTACTCTCGCCCAAGCACGCTTAACTGCGGAGTTCTGATGGGATCCGGTGCATTAGTGCTGGTATGATCGCACCCGACATCTCACGCGCCAACAATGCACAAGACCCCTCCCTGCCCCCGCCTCCTCCATCCCCCCGCCGAGCCTAGCTCGATGTTCCCGGCACCCCCGGCCCAACTTCCGAACGGCCGGCGGGAAAACGAAAAATTAAAAGCGAGCGGGAAAAAAAGGGTGCAACACGAGGACTTCCCAGGAGGTCACCCATCCTAGTACTACTCTCGCCCAAGCACGCTTAACTGCGGAGTTCTGATGGGATCCGGTGCATTAGTGCTGGTATGATCGCACCCGACATCTCACGCGCCAACAATGCACAAGCCCCCTCCCCGCCCTTGCCTCCTCCGTGCCCCTCGCCTAGCCTAACTCGATGTTCCCAACAGCAACAGCACTGGCCCAACTTCTGCGCGGACGCACGTCCGTTGACTCGTGAGAAAACAAATGATTAAAAACGAACGAAAAGAGAGATGCAACACGAAGACTTCCTAGGAGGTCCCCCACAGTAGGATTGCTCTCGTGCGGAGTTCTGATTGAATCCGATGTATTAGTGCCGGTGTAATCGCGCCTAACATCTCCGAGCCTTAACGATTTTTAGGCCCCATGCTCCAATCTAATATGTCTTAAACATTAGGTAACGATGCCCTATCCTTCTCGGTATGTTCTTTAGCAAAAGATGAATTTTCAGCGTGACACTCAGCCGTGAGAAATGGTGTTATAGGGACTTGAACAGGCGATGCAAATATTCAGTTAAATGAAGCCTATTTTATCGCCCGAAATGAAATACGTGTACTTTTGTTTTAATTAATTAATTTTAATTAAAATGTTCCTTATTATTTTACATCGCTCGATGCTAACGTGAAGGGTACAAATATAACAACGAACGACGATATGATACGTTGAATTGATGTCGTGACTTGAGCATGTTGCATTTTCCCCTTTTTATGCAAGGATCGCGTGGATATTGAATGACAAATACGACGTCGATTGATCACGATCAGCCAACTGTTAAAAATAAAAAAAAAAAAAAAAAACCTTTGGTTTAAAATGAATATATTAAAATTTGATTAGATAATAATGAAAAATTAAAAATTTAATAATATAATAAAAATCTCTTGGAATGCTGCTAAAAATAAAACTCGATGTTCCCGAACGCCCCCGGCCCTGCTTTCTTACGGTCGGTGGGAAAGCAAACAGTTAAAAAAACGAACGGAAAAAGGAGTGCAACACGAGGACTTCCCAGGAGGTCACCCATCCTAGTACTACTCTCGCCCAAGCACGCTTAACTGCGGAGTTCTGATGGGATCCGGTGCATTAGTGCTGGTATGATCGCACCCGACATCTCACGCGCCAACAATGCACAAGACCCCTCCCTGCCCCCGCCTCCTCCATCCCCCCGCCGAGCCTAGCTCGATGTTCCCGGCACCCCCGGCCCAACTTCCGAACGGCCGGCGGGAAAACGAAAAATTAAAAGCGAGCGGGAAAAAAAGGGTGCAACACGAGGACTTCCCAGGAGGTCACCCATCCTAGTACTACTCTCGCCCAAGCACGCTTAACTGCGGAGTTCTGATGGGATCCGGTGCATTAGTGCTGGTATGATCGCACCCGACATCTCACGCGCCAACAATGCACAAGCCCCCTCCCCGCCCTTGCCTCCTCCGTGCCCCTCGCCTAGCCTAACTCGATGTTCCCAACAGCAACAGCACTGGCCCAACTTCTGCGCGGACGCACGTCCGTTGACTCGTGAGAAAACAAATGATTAAAAACGAACGAAAAGAGAGATGCAACACGAAGACTTCCTAGGAGGTCCCCCACAGTAGGATTGCTCTCGTGCGGAGTTCTGATTGAATCCGATGTATTAGTGCCGGTGTAATCGCGCCTAACATCTCCGAGCCTTAACGATTTTTAGGCCCCATGCTCCAATCTAATATGTCTTAAACATTAGGTAACGATGCCCTATCCTTCTCGGTATGTTCTTTAGCAAAAGATGAATTTTCAGCGTGACACTCAGCCGTGAGAAATGGTGTTATAGGGACTTGAACAGGCGATGCAAATATTCAGTTAAATGAAGCCTATTTTATCGCCCGAAATGAAATACGTGTACTTTTGTTTTAATTAATTAATTTTAATTAAAATGTTCCTTATTATTTTACATCGCTCGATGCTAACGTGAAGGGTACAAATATAACAACGAACGACGATATGATACGTTGAATTGATGTCGTGACTTGAGCATGTTGCATTTTCCCCTTTTTATGCAAGGATCGCGTGGATATTGAATGACAAATACGACGTCGATTGATCACGATCAGCCAACTGTTAAAAATAAAAAAAAAAAAAAAAAACCTTTGGTTTAAAATGAATATATTAAAATTTGATTAGATAATAATGAAAAATTAAAAATTTAATAATATAATAAAAATCTCTTGGAATGCTGCTAAAAATAAAACTCGATGTTCCCGAACGCCCCCGGCCCTGCTTTCTTACGGTCGGTGGGAAAGCAAACAGTTAAAAAAACGAACGGAAAAAGGAGTGCAACACGAGGACTTCCCAGGAGGTCACCCATCCTAGTACTACTCTCGCCCAAGCACGCTTAACTGCGGAGTTCTGATGGGATCCGGTGCATTAGTGCTGGTATGATCGCACCCGACATCTCACGCGCCAACAATGCACAAGACCCCTCCCTGCCCCCGCCTCCTCCATCCCCCCGCCGAGCCTAGCTCGATGTTCCCGGCACCCCCGGCCCAACTTCCGAACGGCCGGCGGGAAAACGAAAAATTAAAAGCGAGCGGGAAAAAAAGGGTGCAACACGAGGACTTCCCAGGAGGTCACCCATCCTAGTACTACTCTCGCCCAAGCACGCTTAACTGCGGAGTTCTGATGGGATCCGGTGCATTAGTGCTGGTATGATCGCACCCGACATCTCACGCGCCAACAATGCACAAGCCCCCTCCCCGCCCTTGCCTCCTCCGTGCCCCTCGCCTAGCCTAACTCGATGTTCCCAACAGCAACAGCACTGGCCCAACTTCTGCGCGGACGCACGTCCGTTGACTCGTGAGAAAACAAATGATTAAAAACGAACGAAAAGAGAGATGCAACACGAAGACTTCCTAGGAGGTCCCCCACAGTAGGATTGCTCTCGTGCGGAGTTCTGATTGAATCCGATGTATTAGTGCCGGTGTAATCGCGCCTAACATCTCCGAGCCTTAACGATTTTTAGGCCCCATGCTCCAATCTAATATGTCTTAAACATTAGGTAACGATGCCCTATCCTTCTCGGTATGTTCTTTAGCAAAAGATGAATTTTCAGCGTGACACTCAGCCGTGAGAAATGGTGTTATAGGGACTTGAACAGGCGATGCAAATATTCAGTTAAATGAAGCCTATTTTATCGCCCGAAATGAAATACGTGTACTTTTGTTTTAATTAATTAATTTTAATTAAAATGTTCCTTATTATTTTACATCGCTCGATGCTAACGTGAAGGGTACAAATATAACAACGAACGACGATATGATACGTTGAATTGATGTCGTGACTTGAGCATGTTGCATTTTCCCCTTTTTATGCAAGGATCGCGTGGATATTGAATGACAAATACGACGTCGATTGATCACGATCAGCCAACTGTTAAAAATAAAAAAAAAAAAAAAAACCTTTGGTTTAAAATGAATATATTAAAATTTGATTAGATAATAATGAAAAATTAAAAATTTAATAATATAATAAAAATCTCTTGGAATGCTGCTAAAAATAAAACTCGATGTTCCCGAACGCCCCCGGCCCTGCTTTCTTACGGTCGGTGGGAAAGCAAACAGTTAAAAAAACGAACGGAAAAAGGAGTGCAACACGAGGACTTCCCAGGGGGTCACCCATCCTAGTACTACTCTCGCCCAAGCACGCTTAACTGCGGAGTTCTGATGGGATCCGGTGCATTAGTGCTGGTATGATCGCACCCGACATCTCACGCGCCAACAATGCACAAGACCCCTCCCTGCCCCCGCCTCCTCCATCCCCCCGCCGAGCCTAGCTCGATGTTCCCGGCACCCCCGGCCCAACTTCCGAACGGCCGGCGGGAAAACGAAAAATTAAAAGCGAGCGGGAAAAAAAGGGTGCAACACGAGGACTTCCCAGGAGGTCACCCATCCTAGTACTACTCTCGCCCAAGCACGCTTAACTGCGGAGTTCTGATGGGATCCGGTGCATTAGTGCTGGTATGATCGCACCCGACATCTCACGCGCCAACAATGCACAAGCCCCCTCCCCGCCCTTGCCTCCTCCGTGCCCCTCGCCTAGCCTAACTCGATGTTCCCAACAGCAACAGCACTGGCCCAACTTCTGCGCGGACGCACGTCCGTTGACTCGTGAGAAAACAAATGATTAAAAACGAACGAAAAGAGAGATGCAACACGAAGACTTCCTAGGAGGTCCCCCACAGTAGGATTGCTCTCGTGCGGAGTTCTGATTGAATCCGATGTATTAGTGCCGGTGTAATCGCGCCTAACATCTCCGAGCCTTAACGATTTTTAGGCCCCATGCTCCAATCTAATATGTCTTAAACATTAGGTAACGATGCCCTATCCTTCTCGGTATGTTCTTTAGCAAAAGATGAATTTTCAGCGTGACACTCAGCCGTGAGAAATGGTGTTATAGGGACTTGAACAGGCGATGCAAATATTCAGTTAAATGAAGCCTATTTTATCGCCCGAAATGAAATACGTGTACTTTTGTTTTAATTAATTAATTTTAATTAAAATGTTCCTTATTATTTTACATCGCTCGATGCTAACGTGAAGGGTACAAATATAACAACGAACGACGATATGATACGTTGAATTGATGTCGTGACTTGAGCATGTTGCATTTTCCCCTTTTTATGCAAGGATCGCGTGGATATTGAATGACAAATACGACGTCGATTGATCACGATCAGCCAACTGTTAAAAATAAAAAAAAAAAAAAAAACCTTTGGTTTAAAATGAATATATTAAAATTTGATTAGATAATAATGAAAAATTAAAAATTTAATAATATAATAAAAATCTCTTGGAATGCTGCTAAAAATAAAACTCGATGTTCCCGAACGCCCCCGGCCCTGCTTTCTTACGGTCGGTGGGAAAGCAAACAGTTAAAAAAACGAACGGAAAAAGGAGTGCAACACGAGGACTTCCCAGGGGGTCACCCATCCTAGTACTACTCTCGCCCAAGCACGCTTAACTGCGGAGTTCTGATGGGATCCGGTGCATTAGTGCTGGTATGATCGCACCCGACATCTCACGCGCCAACAATGCACAAGACCCCTCCCTGCCCCCGCCTCCTCCATCCCCCCGCCGAGCCTAGCTCGATGTTCCCGGCACCCCCGGCCCAACTTCCGAACGGCCGGCGGGAAAACGAAAAATTAAAAGCGAGCGGGAAAAAAAGGGTGCAACACGAAGACTTCCCAGGAGGTCACCCATCCTAGTACTACTCTCGCCCAAGCACGCTTAACTGCGGAGTTCTGATGGGATCCGGTGCATTAGTGCTGGTATGATCGCACCCGACATCTCACGCGCCAACAATGCACAAGCCCCCTCCCCGCCCTTGCCTCCTCCGTGCCCCTCGCCTAGCCTAACTCGATGTTCCCAACAGCAACAGCACTGGCCCAACTTCTGCGCGGACGCACGTCCGTTGACTCGTGAGAAAACAAATGATTAAAAACGAACGAAAAGAGAGATGCAACACGAAGACTTCCTAGGAGGTCCCCCACAGTAGGATTGCTCTCGTGCGGAGTTCTGATTGAATCCGATGTATTAGTGCCGGTGTAATCGCGCCTAACATCTCCGAGCCTTAACGATTTTTAGGCCCCATGCTCCAATCTAATATGTCTTAAACATTAGGTAACGATGCCCTATCCTTCTCGGTATGTTCTTTAGCAAAAGATGAATTTTCAGCGTGACACTCAGCCGTGAGAAATGGTGTTATAGGGACTTGAACAGGCGATGCAAATATTCAGTTAAATGAAGCCTATTTTATCGCCCGAAATGAAATACGTGTACTTTTGTTTTAATTAATTAATTTTAATTAAAATGTTCCTTATTATTTTACATCGCTCGATGCTAACGTGAAGGGTACAAATATAACAACGAACGACGATATGATACGTTGAATTGATGTCGTGACTTGAGCATGTTGCATTTTCCCCTTTTTATGCAAGGATCGCGTGGATATTGAATGACAACTACGACGTCGATTGATCACGATCAGCCAACTGTTAAAAATAAAAAAAAAAAAAAAAACCTTTGGTTTAAAATGAATATATTAAAATTTGATTAGATAATAATGAAAAATTAAAAATTTAATAATATAATAAAAATCTCTTGGATATTGAATGACAAATACGACGTCGATTAATCACGATCAGCCAACTGTTAAAAATAAAAAAAACCTTTGGTTTAAAATGAATATATTAAAATTTGATTAGATAATAATGAAAAATTAAAAATTTAATAATATAATAAAAATCTCTTGGATATTGAATGACAAATACGACGTCGATTAATCACGATCAGCCAACTGTTAAAAATAAAAAAAAGCTTTGATTTAAATTGAATATATTAAAATTTGATTAGATAATAATGAAAAATTAAAAATTTAATAATATAATAAAAATCTCTTTGAATGCTAGACTTAGAACCCAAGTGCCCCTAGTGCCCAAGTGCCGGATCAAAGATTTTAAATAACCTTAAGTTGATAGCTTTGCACATTCGACCGTGCGGCTTCATCTCTCTTTTTTTGTACGCTATATATACCATGGGGAGCACTGTTGTTTTTGCCGTGTGGGATACCCGTTAACAACATTTACTTTTCTTATATCACTGGTTCGTTAGATACCTCTGTGCACCCTGAATCCGCTTTTTACCTCATTTTCTCGGTGATGATCATCTGGGAATAAAGTTCAACTATTATCATATTTAGAAGGCAGTGACTGAATTTCGCTTACTGCTTCTCAGCTGAATTTTTGGCAAGCTATATACAAACTTTGTGATAGTCCATTATCTTTGACTTTGTTATTCTGTTTTCTCGAACATCTGTTTAGTATTTTAGAGCGTTCAAGAGCCTACTCATTTTAAGTCTTAGATTTATCTCTTCTACATATTCAATAATTTCCACTTTTAAAAAACTGAAATTCGAATTTATATTTTTAACTCGTGACATTCACATGTCTATCATTCAATTCAATATTTGGATGTAATAATTTTCATGATTTTTAATCTAGTTACGAATTTTTCATAAAATTAGCGTTTTATATATTCAATGCAAAAATATAGTTATTCTACATCACATAAATTTCTTATAATTCTTTGATAGAGAGAAGAAGAAGAAATTTTCCATTTAAAATTTTTATTCATTATTTTGAATTGTTTTGTTCCATCAAAAAATAAATCATTTGTCTGATTAATTTCGAAGTCGTTATCACCCACCCAGGCGAGATAAAAAAGCCCAATAAGAGTTTTTCTTTCTAGGTTGTCTTCTTTAACCCAATTTGGAGAATTGAAGCTCAAATAGTAATTATTTTTATTCTCTTCTACTTCCCCTCCTTGCCGCCAGCCACAGCGCAAGAGCCTAGAATTTCCTCCAATTCTTTCTCTACTTTTAGTCGTGTGAAAACCATCAAAGCCTGCTGCTTCTGCTGCGGTTGCCTCTCCCTACTTGCAAATTACTCGTCTTTCTGCTAGTAGCATTGAAAGAGGAGAAGAAAAAACATGGCGAACCATGGAGGAAAAATGAAGTCCGTCTCTATAAACGGGGTGAAAATGTATACAATATCTTCCCACCTGCGCTCCGTAGCTGCCTGGCTCTCTCTCAAGAAGCAGCGATCTCTCCGCAAGGACAAAAGTAAGAGCAACCTTTTTAAAATCACACCTAAAACCCTAAACCCTAGTTGGTTGTCTTTGGTCATTTACGTTATTCAGGCCTTTTACTTTTAGCGGGTTTCAGTGCTACTATATACCATATTTGTTTTGTTGAATGATGTTTTATGACGTTTTCTCTTTGTATTTTTTTAATACTAGACCATATGGAGAGGGTAGAGTTGATTCAGGATTTGAGGTTTGAAACCGCAACCTCGAAAATCAAGATAACTCCTGATGGGGAGTTCCTTATTGCGTCAGGTTCATTAGACTTCACCTTTTATAGTTTATATGTTCTTTTTTCTTTTCTAATTTCTGAAGTCTCACCATTCAGGTATATATCCTCCACAAGTGAAAGTATATGAGCTTAGACAATTTTCTATGAAGTTTGAGAGGCACTTGGAATCCGAAATAATCGATTTTCAGGTATTTTATATGTTTTAAAAAGTCTATCACTTATGATGCAGTAATTTCAAATGTTGGCTAGTGGATTTGTTGCGCATGTGACTTTTGTTGATTTCAAAATTTTGACGAATTGTGAAAAGAAAAACAATGAATCTTTGATTTTAAATGAGAAAATCCGATAACCTAACCTGTTTATTATGTGAGGGCAGGTAATACCTTTTGCTGCTAATTTTTTTGACTACATTGTTCTTTCAAACTGCTGTAAGAATTTTTCTTCCTCTCTCCCCCGGTCTCCTTTTTGTTCCGTATTTAATTTAGATACACCCTTGATTCCAATGTAAGTGTCCACCTTGCTTTTTATGATGTTTCTTTGGAACTGCAATAACAATTGTGTCTTCAAAAACAACAATCAACTAAGCCTTTTCGAAATAACTATTTGTTCTAAAAATTTGAGGAATAATAGTCATTAACTTTACAAATCTATCTATGATAAGGCATTTGATTCTGACCCTTTGGTGGTGTGAACCATTTTCAGATTACAAAGGGTAAAATCTTCTTTGGCAATTTTCGTAGGAGTATAAGGTTTTCTTTGCAATTTTGGTAGGACATGAAATATGGATGGAAGGAGTATAAGATTTTCTTGGCGATTGTGTACTTTTATATAAGTTGTTATAATTCAGTGTTTAAACCACTTTTGTACCTTCGTTATCTTGTTAATCAAATTGTTTTCCTTCAAATTTTTGATTGATCTTTTTATATATGGTTTAAGCCTTGGCCTTCATATAGACACAACATATTTCTGTTGCTTTCTCTCTCTCTCTCTCTCTCTCTCTCTCTCGTTCTTTCTCTCTTTTCCCGAGTTTCAGTGGGTTCCTTTTTTCAAAATTTTAAGTGCTGAAACTCATAAGAACATTTAATTTATGTTTACAAATTTCTCGTGCTATGTGGTACTATAATGATTTAGTGTTTTTCTATATCTATAGGTTTTGGCTGATGACTATTCAAAACTTGCATTCTTATGTGCTGATCGTTCTGTTAATCTACATGCAAAATATGGAAAGCACTACAGTCTGCGGATTCCAAGGTTTCCTATTGCTTTAATTTTTGCTTTTGGTCTGTTTGTTTTTGGGATCAAATCCAGTGTCACGTATCATATATTGCACACACACCTTGTCATTCTAGATGGATGGTTGAATTTTAGTGATTAATAGATTTTATGATTAGCTCTTGCCATTACTTGTTGGTATTCCAATTCTAAGGATGTTGCTATTGCCACTTTCTGTTTATTTGACAAAAATGTTTTTGTAATTGAATCTGTCCTCATTGTCTCCTTCTTTACCAGTGGGAAGGAAAGAGAAAAAGAAAGAAAAAATAAGAATGAAAAGGAGGAAATAAAGAATAAGAAAAAGAAATAAAAATTGTCAATTACGTTTTGATGTGTCATGTCTTTTCTTTATTTTTGGTCTTCATAGACCAAACTGGTTTTGACATGTCATGACTGAAAAGTCCATTGGTCTTGATAGACCAAATTGACAGAATCAAAATTGCGAACATAATAAGGTTGAAGATTTCAATTGGAACAATTTAAAGGTTAGGGATCAAAATGTGACCAACTTAAAAGGTTAAGTACTGCTTGTGCAATTTACCCTTTCAATGTACATACTGTTTTGTTTGCTCAATCTCTTCCAATAATGACTCCTGAATAAGAAATTGAATTAATACTACCCAAAAGGGTCTCCCGTAATTTCATTTTCTTTCTTTTTATACTTTTACACTCATTATCTTATGGAAGAAGTTGTGGTTATTTGTTGTTTAGGATATATGTATCGTCTTTGACCTTGTATGTTTGTCTATGCTTGTTATCCTTGCAGAAGAAGTTGAATTAATACTACCCAAATGGTCTCCCATAATTTCATTTTCTTCCTTTATATACTTTTACAGTCATTATCCTTATGGAAGAAGTTGTGGTTATTTGTTGTTTAGGATATATATGGATATATATATATATCTTCTTTGACCTTGTATGTTTGTCTATACTTGTTATCTTTGCAGAAGAAGTTGTGGCTAATTGTTGTCCAGATGTTTGTGTATTTGCTTTGACCTTTGCAGTGCCTGGCATGGACTGACTAATTAACAAATTATACAAGTTTTGATTGACGTTGTCTTGTCCATCTGATGTTTGACAGGATGGGAAGGGATATTGCATATGATTGCTGGTCTTGTGACCTGCTTTGTGCTGCATCATCTCCAGATCTATACAGAATTAATTTAGAACAGGTAATTCATTAAAATTGTTTAATGAGTGGTGGATTCTTTTTATTCTCTCTTTCAGCCCTTATGAGACATATGGAGATTTCCATCAAATTCTGATTTGCAACACAAGCACAACAACCTGAACAAGATTCAAGAATAATGTTGCATATCTAGTCACTTTTAATTTAGCCTCTGAGTTCAATTTTGTTGTCTGTTGAACAAAAAACTGTCTTAACAGCCATCCTTTTAATGTTTGTGGATTTCCTCAGAAGATATGTTGGTAATTGGGTTGAATGTTTGCAAGGAGAAGCTATAAGGTGTTTGTTATGAAAAAAATTTCAAATAAAGGTGTTTGTTCGCCTTGATAAGAACTTATGATCTAAGTTTAAAGAGTTTGTTCTGTTTATTTTGAGTTCATATTATTTGTGGATGGGGATTCTATTACCTACATAATTGTTTGTCCTCCTGGGTAATTTTTTGGGAGAAAGATGGTTATTGTTAACTAATGCATCTGCAGTAATGGAGGGGTGATGAACTTTCTTTTAATTCATTTTACCGTAGGAGCTGTGGTCGGCATTTTTTTTTTTTTGAGTAGCTTGAGAGGATCGGCATATGGTGAAAGTTTGCTGAGAAAAAATATGATGTATTTTGGGGCTTAGTATTGTCATCTTTGATGTGGTTAATTTGGAATGGAACCATCACATGTTTTAAAAGATAGAGCTTCTATGCAAATCTTTAACTTAAAGAATTCTTCATTTGTATTTCTATTATGTTTCTCTAAGATTTTTTGTTTTTTGGAAATTTTAGTTTTCCTTTATTTTTTATTTTGTTTTTGTTTTCTATATTTACTGTTTGCTAGGATTCCACCATTTTTTCCCCATTACTTTTGATGAAATATTTTTCTTATTAAAAAAAGGATGCTTATGCATGCCTAAAGCTGGGGATTTTGTAACATTGGATTTCTTTTTTGCTAAAAATGTATCATTTGTTTTATTGATGATTGATTTCATTCTTCAACAGGGAAGATTCTTATCCTCTCTTAACACACAATCTCCAGCACTGAATGTGGTTTCTAGAAGGTTCTTGTGGAATTTTGGTTTCTTTTTTGACCTTCTCATTCTTTTTTACTATTGACAATTTCACACTAGGTTTGCTCATTCAAGGAAGGTGTGTTTGTATGGTTTCAGCATGCTCCATGGATTAGTTGCTTGTGGTGGTGAGGATGGTGCTGTTGAGTGCTTCGACATGAGAATGAGATCTTCAATTGGCAGAATCAATGCTGTTTCACCTGCTGGTGATGCTGACGAGGTAGCTTTTGCTGCTTAATGTTGATATTTGATCCATACATATTCTGTTGCAAGTGTCTGATGTAGGCTTTGGTTTAAAGTAAGATTTCTTCGGTCCAAGTTTTTTTTTTTCCTATCTCTCTCATAAATAGCTTTGGGGATTATTTTGCTATATTGGTCGCTTGTGGGCCTTCTTCTGTATATACTTTTAGAAGTTGGAGCTTTTCTTGACTTTTTGTAGCAATAATTGTTCTTAATATGCTTGAAAGAAACGCTGACTAGGAAACATAGTTGAATATTTACTATTCATTCTGCATATCTCTGCATAGATCCATGTGGCAGCCTCATGCATTTCCTGCAGTTGATAATATCTGCATTTCTATTATGTTCTTTCAAGTTTAAAACTCTTATTGGCACTGTTTGATTTGTAGGAGGTTACTGCAATAGATTTTGATGAGAATGGGGGTTTCCTCATGGGTGTTGGAAGTAGTGCAGGAAAGGTATGATTCTGTAGTAGTGATAATTGATCTGTATCATGCCTGCATTTCATGAATTTATATTGTTATATCACCTTAAACATTTCATTATTGATGATAATATGTGCAGGTGCTAATCTATGACTTACGTTCTTCTTCTCCTATTCGAGTTAAGGATCACATGTAAGTGAGGGTGCTTATTAGCTTTCCTAATTTGTGCCCCTTGTTGGGGACAGAATGGTTAGTTGTGCATGTGAAGTCTTCTTGCACCAGTGAGCTCAATTTTCCTTTGGTTATGAGTTATTAATATTTGGAAACTGTCACTGTTATGCAGGTATGGTAAACCAATATTGGATATTAAGTGGCACAGTACTCTAAACTTTGAGCGACCAAAATTAATTACTACAGATTGTCATATTGTTAAAATATGGGATCCTGAGACGGTAAATATCCTCCCTGTTGTACTGTTCTCGTCTTTGTGTTTAACTAGGGGATCCTAAGAGATTAAGATCACCATCCTCGTTTTTGGGAATTTAATGTTATCAAAATATGCACTTGTTTACAATGTCTATGCGTTTTCATGTGTGTTTGTATATTTTTCAAAACTTTCTGTTTGTTCATTTTTTTTTTAAATGGGATTGTTTTATCCTTCCTGTTATACTGTTCTTGCATATAAGTAAAATACTCTGGGAGAGTTTGGTCACCAGCCCTATTCCTCAGGAATTTAATATCTCATCTACATATACACACAAATACAATGTCAATGCCTTTTCATGTGTGTTTCTGTATGTTCAAAACTTTCTGTTTGTCGATGTTTTCTAAAGGTGATGAGACTGTTTACCTGGTTTCAAGTTTGGAGATAGGATCTTTGTTTCACATACTTTGCTTTGAACTCACATATACTATTTTTAATATTAAGGGAAGATACATTTTTTAATTTGTAATATTGTGTCATATTGATATTTGTTCATATTTTATCGTTTAGATGATACAATTTGATTGATACTTTTGTGATGTCTCCTTCTATGGAAGTTTGGTTCATGCATAGTGTAGTTAGATACAAGCTTTATTGAGAGATTATAACATGTTAATGAAAAAGAAATAAAATTTTTTAGACTCTTTGTAAACGAACTAGCTAATTATAAGTAGTATCCTCTTGAAATTAATATTTTTTCGTTCAGTTATGTTTGTAAAATTGCTAGGCAGCTCACTGAACTTAAGTGCCCTTGATTAAAAATTGAACTTTCATTAACATCCCCCTGAGTCCCTTGGCAATTAGAACTTGGAACTCCGTCTTGGAGGTCTTGGCTAAAAATCATGGGATGGATGTGTTGGGATTTACAAGATGGGAGGGGGCTACCTCTCATTGTATAGCTGAAGATCATATATACACAAAAAAATAAAAAAGAATCCCTTATATTAGCATACAATTCTTTAGATCATCATTGTAGTCATTTCCAGTATCATCATCATTATTGTATCTCAGTTATTAGAGGTATATCAGTGTTCTGTGGATCTGTTATATCCATCCACTAATGCATGCACACAGGCCTACTTATATGCATCTTGGATACTTTTCTACATACATGCATATGAATTCTTTTTCTGTTGAGGACGTAACATGTGTGTGAATTCACTGTACACACAATGTTGTACAAAAGCATGTTCATGTACAACCATATTCATGTGATATTTGTTTATGGTGTGTAATATTGTACCTTAGTAGTGGTAGAGTACCGTCTCTGCGTCAATGTCAAAACTTGTATCTAACATTTGAGTGATTTTTCCTTTGTCAAGGGAGAAGGTATGACTAGCATTGAACCAACAGCTGGGGCTATCAATGATATCTGTGTGTTCAATGATAGTGGGCTGATGCTACTGGCTTTGGATAGCAGCCAGATACCTGCTTATTTCATTCCTGCTCTGGGACCTGTTCCCAAGTGGTGTTCTTCGTTGGAATCTCTAACAGTGTGTTTTTAAGACATATCCTATTTCATTCTGTTGTTTAGTTAGATGTTCTGTATTTGGGATCTGGAGATATAATGCTGATGCTTACTTTGCATATATTTACAGGAAGAGCTTGAGGAGGGTGGACAAACAAGCATATATGACAATTATAAATTTCTGACAAAAGAAGAACTTGAGAAATTGAATCTGACAAATCTAATTGGGACCAATCTTCTGCGGGCGTACATGCATGGGTTCTTTATTGACTACCGGTTGTACAAAAAGGTGAGACGGCTTTTTCTTTTTCATTTTTGTTTTTGTTAAGGATATTATGCAGTTTACAAAACTCAATATAGAGTTGCATTTGTGCCATCTGCTGGGAAATGTGTGTGGTTGGGTGTGAATCATGAAATATTGCAAAGCACAGAAAATAAGATGCACAAAGCACAAATGAGGTCAGAATTGCCAGACCAAATTCAGGAAAGAGAAAAGGGAATGTTTGGTGTTGATTTTGATATTCGCTGCCCAAATCATGGTTTTTATGCTCAATGTAGTTATCTTTTACTGCATCGTTCACTTTTTTGCTGTTTAATCTTTATCTTCTACATTTATTTGCAGGCAAAAGCATTGGCAGATCCTTTTGCATATGAAACTTACATAGAGCAACGAAAACAAGAAAAACTGGAGGCTGAGCGTCGCAATCGTATAACGGTCAGTATTTTCATTCCTGAAATGAGTTTTTTTGGTTCAGGTTTTGTGATATAGGATAAAGATTGGAAAGAAGAGAAAAGAATTGAGAAAAGAAGGGGGGGGGGGGGGGGGGGGAGGAAGGGAAATGTTCACTGTGCTAGAACTTATATCATTTTGTAGGTCTTGTAATTGTCTAGTAGCGGAATTCTGACTTGGAATTGTGTTTTAGACTTCTTTTGTAAGGTTAGATAAATTTAATAATTAATTATTTTATCAATTTTCATAAATATCCCTTATTAGGACACTAGTCAACCCTCTAACCCTGCTGGTGGAGTCCAAAAACTCCACTGTCAATGTATAGGATAAATTTTCCGTATATATTTGCTTAGAAAAGTAAGATAATTTTTGTACATTATGATTTATCTTGCAGATTAAGTTATCATAACTTTTAAACAACCTATGCTTCTTGATGTTGTTTGTTGCTAGTATTTTAAACTTGAAACTCAACTAGCATAAACAATGCCTTCAGTGTCAAATCATTTCGTATTACAAAGAAATTAAAAACTTGACTGCTATGGGCGGGGAGGGTTTGGCAATTGATAATTCTGTTTGCTAACTTGTTGGCGAGTAAAGATTTGTAAATATTATAGACATCTTTTTCTTTTTTCTTGACTGTTAAAGATACCAAAGTTTAGCTTATATGCAAAAACATGGTGGCAAATGAAAGTTTAGGAGTTCTGCTAAAGTACTGTTTTAAAACTCATTTCTTTCTTAAATACTGCATCCTTCTCCAGAAAGAGATCTTTGGAGCTTCTCAAGCTTCCTCACTGATATGACTGTTATAAATCAATATAGAGTTAATCTACATTCGGTTGATTACATTATATTTTTCTTTTCTTTTTCTTGCAGATGAAGAGAAAATTACCCAAGGTTAAGGTTAATCAGGATCTTGCAGAGCGAATCTTGGAGAATGAAGAAGCTGAAAATGAAAAGAAAGACAATGATGGTAATGAGCATAAGAAAACTTCGAAGAGGAAGAAATATGCACTTAGCACTGAGATATTTAAAGATGATCGATTTACCCAAATGTTTGAAAATAAGGTATGACAATTTGTTCATTTGCTGTGCTACTAGTAGTTTTTAGTTTCATCAGCACCTTTTTCTCCGTTTCTTTTTGATTTTCACGTCTTTGTGGTGGCCAAATCAAATTACCTTGATTTGTTATCCCAGTTGAAAAGTAGTCATAGGATCAAGAACATCTAAGAATGAAGTGTTTTAGCTATAATTAGATTGTAATATGCCTTACAGATATTGGTGAGTTTTGAGTTTGTTTTTGCTGGTTATAGTGTGATTATCTGCTGTTCAATTATGTATACATTGAATAAGTTGTAGGAAAAATGTTTCATGTGCTGCCTTGATATGACTGGTGGCATCGATTGATCATTTTCATGTCACTGCAATCATGGAAGATGGGGTTTGTGATGTGCCATTTGCTTATTTATGGATCTTAATTGCTATCATCATTTGATGTTTCTCCTTATTCTTATCCAGGACTATGAAATTGATGAGCAATCACAAGAGTTTCTTGCTTTACATCCAATGGCTTCCAAGAAACAACCGTCGTTGGTTGAGGAACATTTTGAACCTGTCATGGATAACAAGGATCAGATAACAAGTGATTCTGATGTCTCAGAAGCATCGCAATTATCAGATGACTTTCCTGTCAATCATAAGAGTAAAAGAAAGAAGTCACAAGGTCCAAGGTAAATTTTTCTTGTCTGTATGAGTTATGGATATTGAATATGCCATCTTCTTGGAAGTGATAGCTTTTTGCCTTGCTAATCATCGTCTTTTGCTTTTTTCTCAAAAATCCGCAGAATGTACGAAGTTAAAGATAAGCGGCATGCAGAAGCATTTTGGAATAATGTTTCACTTGCCAAGGAAGATTCTCTTCCTATGGGAGAGAGGGTGAAGGCTCTCCAAGATGACCAGCGGGTGTCGGGTTTACCAATTGACGTGAAGTTGGGGCCAGGAGGGTCACGACAGATTTCTTTTATTTCTAGAAGTTCAGCCAAATGCAAGGAGGATGAGGAGAAAGTGACTCGGCGTGAGAAGAGAGGAGTTCAGTTATTAGGTCTGAAGCCGGATAGATCAATGTTTGGAGGTCGAGGTAAAGGGCGTGGGAGAGGAAGGAGAGGCAGGAGGTGAACATGTCTCGCATTTATATTGGTCAATTTTCAGTTCAATGCTGGTCATGATCCTGCTAATGGCATATCTGGGACCTGTTGGATGCAGCCCTATGGTCTGATTATTCAAGGAAAGCCGCTTGCTTAGAGTTAGGGTTGAAAGGTGAAGGGGGGATTGCTGAAGGGTGTATTAATTTTTTTGTATAAGGGAAATAGATTAATTTAAAACAATTACATTATCCTTGGCCAGCAATACCAAACATATCTTCGGATACAGGAGTAGAAATATTAGATGGGGGGCAATCAATATATGTAAGCCTAATATTAAATTTTCATGGTGTGTGGTCAACCAATTTGCACACATGATTGGCTTTATGATATACGTGAGTATAAAGCAATCCCGGTTCCTTTGTAAAAGGTCTTTAATTCTTCTTAGTATATTAGCATAAAATTAAAATTTGAGATTTCCCTTGAAGTTTTTTGAAACACCAGCAAAGATCAGTTTTTACTGAAATCTTTCTAAATCCTCTGTTCCAATGTAATTCGAATCCTTTATACAAAGTCCATAGTTTTATTGATAGTGAAAAAGAGATCTTTACCTGAATCCTCTGTTCTAACATAATTCTAATGGGGCGTTTTAAAAAATAATTTTTAAAGATAAGACGTTTTCAAAAATAATTTTTTTTATAATTTTAATTATTTTTAATCAAATTGGATAAAAATATTTTTAATAAAATTACATGTTATAATGTGACACGTCATGGTTAGGTTGTGACACGTCATGTACAAAAATCTGTGACACGTCATGGTTAGGCTGTGACACACTATGTATAAAAACTTGTGACAAGTCATGGTTAGGTTGTGACACGTCATGTACAAAAATCTGTGACACCATGTACAAAAACTTGTGACACGCCATGGTTAAGTTGTGACACGCCATGGTTAAGCTGTGACACGTCATGTACAAAAACCTGTGACAAGCCATGGTTAGGCTGTGACACACCATGTACAAAAACTTGTAACAAGCCATGGTTAGGTTGTGACATGCCATGTACAAAAATCTGTGACACACCACTGCTTAAAGTGTTTCCAACATGTTTTCATAAATCAAAATACAATTTTTTTTATCTAAAACACCTACTTTTACTAAAAATTAATTTTTTTTTTTGAAAACCTAGGTTTATAAATTTTAAAATTTTGAATTTATTGGTGTCTAGATCCCAAATTGATTCAATTAAAAGCTATTTTATACATCTGTGATTATTTCTACCATTTTAATTTTCTCCAAAATACCTAAAAATTGAAATTTTCAAATATCCACTCACCCAAACATTTCGAAACGATTGCTTAGTGTCTTGAAAGCGCAAGAAAAAGAAATCTGAAAACGCGAGAGAGAGAAATCGAAAGCATAGCAAACGAATGCCGAAGAGAGAAATCGGAAGAATAACAGACGAATGTCGAAGAGAGAAATCGATAAAATTTGAGAGAGTGGGATGATGAGAGAGAGAAATCCGAAACAGAAATGGAGAGAAATTATGATGAATGGTTTAATTTATTTAAAATAGTTTAAAGGGTATTTTTGTCAAGTCATGACTAAATATGGCTAAAAACAGTTAAACTTATTTTGATGGTTATTTTTAAAATGTTTTTATCAAGAAAAAACATTCCTCACAATTTCCTCTAATTCTAATCCCTGATATAAAGTCCACAATTCTACTGATAGTAAAAAAGAGATCCTTATATTTATATGTACATCCAACAAGCCAGTAACCTTTTTCATCTCTAATAAGGTCATTTGCACTCATTAAACCTGGTTGTCCTCGAGCACTACCATCCACATTGAGTTTGACAAAAGAATGACATGGCTTGGTCCCTAGTTAACAACACCTCATGCCTGATTCAGTTACCTTGTTTTTCTAGGATGTCCCATGCTTCTTTTGATTTGGTATAGATGTGTTGCCAACAATTATTTGACCAAACAAAAGAATCATTAAACAATTGCAGATTCCTCCAATACCACAATAGCCATATTACATGAATGAAAATTACATTCCATGGAATACCATCAAACTCGATAGTATTCAATGCATTAGACGTCACCCTCTGTTTCAGATCCATATTGAAAAATTTTGTTTGAATGAAAGATGGCTTTATGCGATTCCACAAGCTCTTCACCTTTTGTATAATTAAAACCATCATACCTTTTACTCCATGCATACTTTGTGCTAGAAGCTCCAAGATCTGATAAATTTAAAAGGCATTAACAATCTACCATCTATTTACAATGAGCTACATTTACACCATTTTTACCAATCTTTTCATCTGGAGATAGTACCTCGTTGAAGTTGCCAACAACCATCCATACTAAATCATGCGACTCACTAGTTAGTTTCAACGATTGCCACAATTGTTTACGCTTTTCTATTTTTAGATCGCCATAAAGTACTATTAACAACCATTCCTCATTATCTGACTTTATTATCATATGAACTAGCAGGGGTGAATATGCCAAAATGTCAATCTCCACTGATGCTGAATCCCATAGTACCCATATACCTCCTGAAAAACCTTTTACTTCCATTCTGAAGTACTTTGGTAACTTGATACGTCTACAAGTTATATCTGCCATTGCATTTGCAATCCTAGGTTACAAAATGATTACAATACTCAATCTATGGAATTGAATCAAGCTTCTTACATTCTTTTATTGTTGATTTCTCATGCAAGTGCACACTATCACAAACAAGTAATATAGTGATAAAATAGAGTATCATTTCCATAGAGATTTGTTTTTAAATCTTTACTAAGTACTACATTTATAACAAACTAATCTTATTCAAGTAACTAAAGTTTTTAGAAAATTAATTAAAGCTAAATTAAAGCAAACATTAAATTAATTAACATAATTTACAATTTGACTTGAGAAAAAGCAATAGACTAAAGCTTAGGATTATGGGTTCATTCAACACTTCATCTGATACCGGCTTATCTTATTATTTAACTTCTTGGTGGTTTTATTAATCTAGAATCCAAAACTATGTACAAGTCTTTGTCGAGATGCTCGACAAATATCTAATTTAATTGGGTCACTATATGTCTATAGGAATCAATTAACTAAGGTTTATTAAGCTAATATTCTAATTTAGTTATGTATGGCAATTGGCGTATGTCTACTCGAATCATGAATTAGATTACCTAAGTGACATGAACATACACTATTCAAACCTTAGTCCAATCTAAAATCTCTTTGTCGAGTTTTAATTAGATTCACATATCAGTTAATTGTTGATCAGATAATTAAAAACATTAAGAATAGATTTGAATAAGCAAAACTATACACATTCATGATAAATAAAAGAAAAACGAATTTTCAAACTATATGTTGAAATCTACCATAATCCTCGAAAGATAATTTAGCTCATAATATTCAAATAAAACATTATCCAAAGAAATTTAAGCATGTATCCAAGTCCAAGAAAATAAGAGAAACACAAAAGTAGAGAAAGAAACTAAAATTGATCCAGTAGTGAGTGCATTTAACCAGATTTGAATAGTGTATGTTCATGTCGAGTTTGAATAATGTATCTTTTATTATCTTATTTATGGGAAATATTATTATAAAATTAACCAAATATTATGCAAGATATGAGCATCATGTGTTACACAAGAGAGTAACATGTTATTGCCTAAGATGTTATTGTCTAAGGTGTTATTATCGAAAGTGTTACTACCTAAAGACGTTATTGTCTAAGGCATTATTGTTTAAAATGTTACCACCTAAGGTCAGGGGCGGAGGGTAAGCTAAGAACGGCCCCCCCAAAATTTTTAAAAATATTTATTTATTATATATATTTTATCAATGACCTCCTCAAAATTTTTAAAAATATTTATTTATTATAAATATTTTATCAATGGCCCCCCCAAAATTTTTAAAAATTTTTATTTATTATATATTATTAATGGCCCACTCAAAATAATTTTTTTATTTAATAATTAATATAAAAAAATCAAACAACTTCACAAACCTACTTAACTTTGCCCTAATTTAAGTTTCTCTACACTTTTTTCTCTTTTTCTTTTTCTCTTCTCTTTTGCCTCTTTTTATTTTTATTTCTCTTTTTTTGTAACTCACCACTGAAACACACTTTATTCTTCAAAAGAGATTTATGAGCTTGTGAGTTTGGACAAAGAAAGACAGAGATCACTCACCACCATTGTATAAAATTAAGAGAAGGTAAAGTTTTCTTTTACCTTCTTCTTTCTATTTATATTATTTAATTATTATGTGAAATCCTATATTTCGTATTTAATTATTTGTATTTTATTCATTATATTTTTATGTTTTATTTTTTAAGTTTAAATATAAATAAATAAGAATATTGAATGTTGACTACATTGTTTTTTTTTTCCAGGTTTGATCAAAATATGAGTAAGTTGAAAACAATTGTGAGACCCTGTCTGATTGGTTGAAAAATCGGTATTGTACCTAATGGTACAATTAAGTTAAATCGAGCTTCAACTAGTTTAATAGAAATTCTAAGAGGAATTTCAAAATTCTGAGACCCACAGAATAGGTCAGAATAGTGATTCAGAGTTCAAGGTCCAGTTTGGAGTTAATCGGGAAAATTGACCGGTTAAGGACAAAACGATCATTTTCTCATTTGTTGATTCATGGAGATTTTTAACTAAGATTTGATCACATTGGGCCAAATATAATTATGTGACATACAGTTATGATTTTTGGAGTATAAAATGATGTTTAGCAGTGTAAAATGGTGATTTTCGGTGTTTTTAGAGCACAAGGGCAAAATGGTAATTTTGCCACCGGAGTGCTAAATGTGAATTTTTTTGAAAGGATTTTGCCCCAATTGGGTAATATTGATTTATATTGATGTTATTTGAGGTTGGACAGTGAAAATAATGAAATTTCGGGACATTTCGGAGTATAGGGGCAAAATCGTACTTTTACCATCCCGGGGGCAAAACTGTAATTTTTCATCACCAGAACCATTATTTCCAGCCATGGTCAACCTTGGATCAGATGTTGACTTGATGAATCAAGTGGTGGAGATCAAATGGGAGAAAAAGTCAAAAAGTCAAAAAAACGGGCCAATCACATGGTGCCACGTGGCAAGCTTTTATATTTTATTATTTAAGCCATAAAAATCAGCATTTAACCCTCATTTCTCTCTCTAAATTCGGCACCCACCAGAATTGAAAGAAAAAAAAGAAGAACAAAGGAGAAAAACACAAAAACCTAGGGGAAATTCAAGACAAGTGTGATTTCAAGGAGAATTCAAGTGAAAAAGGGTAATAAATCTCTACTTTGGCTTGTGATCTCTAATATCTATGCTTTTGTTCTTGAATTCTATGGTTTAATATGGAGATATCATGATGGGAAGAATTCTGAAAAATGGGTTTGAGTATGGATTTGATGTTGGATTGGATTGAGTTTAAACTATGTTAGTGTTTAGGAGTAGTTAAGCACGATTATGGAAAAAAATGGAAGAAAGAAATTGAATTTCATGGTTGTTCTTTGTTAGGCCGAACCTAGTGTGTAGAGAATGCATGAGGAATTGGTTCATTTCAAATGAAATGGTTTCATTTGAAATGAAGGAAATTAGAAAAAATGACAATTTAAAGTGAGAAAATGTAGTAGAAAATTTTCAGTGCTAATGCACTGCATTGGCCGAATTTTTCATAAAGAAATGGAAAAGATTGGATGCTGAAATTGGCATAAATTGAATGATTTGTGGTGAATTAAAGTATTAGAAAAAGAATGGACCAATTCGGAATTAAATTGGACATAATAGCCGATTAATCGGGTAATCGGTCGAAATTAGGCAATACCGCGTTAAAGCGATAATCGGACGCATTTTTACCTTTGCGTATCATACGTTAGCAATTTAAATTAATTTGTATTGGTTTGGGGGCATTATAGTAATTCCTGAATTTATTCTGTGTTAAGGTGGTGAGAAGTCCGGAAAAAGGCAAGGGAATCGTAATTGAGGACGATTAATCCGAGTGCATCCGGATTTGTGAGACGGTGAGTGAACTTGCATTTCAAATGATTTGGGAAATGCACATTGTATTGAATTAGCTGATTAAATGATTTATTCAAAGTTTTTTTTAAACATGTGCCGGGAACAAGCCCCTGATAAAATGATTTTATGTGATGAATTGTGGTAAGCATGAAGGCATGAAATTGTGCTGTTATATATGTGTCACATATGTGTGAATATGTGTGATGTATTGACATTTGATATTGTTAATATATATGTAAATGTACGTGTGTGTGATGTGTGGAAAAACACATGTCGGAGAAGTTGGATGTGGAAGGTATTGTTGGTGCACGATGTGGGGGGGATGCACACTGTAGCTCCAGCTATGTGCACGATGTGGGGGGATGCACATGAGCTGGTGAGTGCACATGGTGCACATGATGATGACTCCAACTATGTGCACGATGTGGGGGGATGCACATGAGCTGGTGAGTGCACATGGTGCACAGGACCACTCCAGCTATGTGCGCGATGTGGGGGTTGCACATGAGCTGGTGAGTGCACATGGTGCACACGATATTTTCAGCAGGTGAGACAATGGAATGTTGTACTTATCTGTGTGCGTATGTATGAATTTGATTATTCCTTCATTATAAATTAAATTGAAGTGAGGGGAAGGGTTTGATAATAAATTGGATAAAAATGAATGTGTTCCAAATGTATGCATCATATTTTAACCCTTCTCGATATTATGGCTTGTTCCTATCTAATGTTTGCTCACTGAGTTTTATACTCACCGTTTTCAAAAATTCATGTTTTCAGATCAGGAGATTGTAGATTCCTAGATCGCGGGATCACAGTAGTCCATCTCCTGGTAGGTGTCTGGCATTCACTAGTTGCCGCTTTATTGTACATGTCTCCGCTGGTAGTCTTGGGTTTCTGTACGATGGGTATGTACATGTAATGTACATTGTCGGAGTTTATATTTGACTGGTATGAATGTAAATGTGTAAGCAATGTGAATTGCTAAATACATGACTGGAACAGTGCATGTATATTGTGATTAAAAATGCCATTGTGCTTTGGCTGTGTCCACTCCCGGAAAGGGTGTGTGTGTGTATGTGTGACTGGATATGTCACGGTTAGTTGGCATTGTAATGCACACGGGGTGCATTACGTGTGGATGCCTCACACGAGCATGTATGGAATAAAGTAAGTGAAATTAGGCTTGCTTGGGCTTAGTGAGCTATGCTCATTGGGTCCTTGCGCCGGTCATGGCCCGGGAATTGGGTCGTGACAACAATTGACAAATTTTTTAAAAGAAAAGAGGTAGATCACTCAAATGATTCCCCTACACTTGAGCCACCAAACCTTAATACTTCAACTAATGAACAATAATAGTGTGAATAGAAATGTTAAAGGCTCAATCCTGAAGAAATTGATGCTTTTAATGTAGAACCTGACCTTGGATTACAACCAATGATATGGGAATTTCCTATCAATCAAAGGGATGAAATTCGTTGTGCTTATCTCAAACGTGGGCCATGTCAACCCATTCTTAAGACTTATCCTCTGTCAGATGATGATCATCCTTGTTGTTTTCAAACTTCTTGGTTTGAATTATATCCTTCTTGGTTGGAGTATTCTTGTGACAAAGATGCTATATTTTGTTTGCCATGCTACCTTTTTGGTAAGAACACCTAAAGTCGTCCAGGTTCAAATACATTTATTAAAAAGGGTTTTAGAAGTTGGAAGAAAGTAAATAGTGGAGAAAATTGTCCACTTTTGAATCATGTTGGAAAAAATCCAAATTCCTCACATAATGTTGCTATAAAATCTTGTGAGGGTTTATTGAAAAAATCCCAACATATTGATAGGCTTATCAAAAGACAAGCATTAGAAGAGATCTTGAATAATCGGCTTAGGCTCAAAGCTTCTATAGATTGTGTTGATGGTTAACTTTTCAAGCTTGTGCATTTAGAGGTCATGATGAAACTCCATCCTCAAAAAATAGAGGAAATTTCATTGAAATGCTGAAATTATTAGGATCTTACAATGATAAAGTTCATAAGCTTGTCTTGGAAAATGCTCCACGGGTTGCTAAGTACACATCCAATGATATTCAAAAGGAGATTTTGCATATTTTGTCTAATATGGTGAGAAATTCAATTAGAGAGGAAGTGGGAAATGCTAAGTTTTGTATTATTATTGATGAAGCTCGAGATGAATCTAAAAAAGAGTAAATGGCTATTATTTTGAGATTTGTTAATGGTGATGGTTTTGTTCAAGAACGTTTCTTTGATCTTGTACATGTTAGTGATACCAGTGCAATGACTTTAAAGAAAGAGTTAGTGTCTGTTCTTTCTCGTTATAACCTTCAAGTTGAAAGTATTCGAGGTCAAGGATATGACGGTGCTAGTAACATGCGTGGTGAATGGAATGGTTTACAAGCTTTGGTACTTAACGATTGTCCATATGCATATTATGTGCATTGTTATGCTCAAAGATTACAATTAGTATTGGTTGCAGCATCTAGAGAAGTAGTTCATATTCATGAATTTTTTACACAGTTGACTTCTATTGTAAATATTGTTAGTGCTTCTTCCAAAAGACATGACCAATTACAAGCTGCTCAAGCAATTGACATTGCAAACATGATTGCTAGTGATGAACTTGAAACAAGTAGAGGAGCAAATCAAGTGGAAACTTTACAAAGAGCTGGAGATACTCGATGGAGCTCACACTTTCATTCTGTTTGTAGCTTGATGAGAATGTTTGATGCAACCTGCATTGTTGTGGAAAGTATTATTGATGAAGGGGCCAGTTATTCACAAAGAGGTGATGTTTTTGCTGTTAGTAAAATATTAGCATCATTTGAATTTATTTTCATATTACACTTGATGTATGAGATCATGGGAATCACTAATGTTCTTTGCCAAGCATTATAATTATGCACTCAAGATATTTTAAATGCAATTCATCTTGTTTTTACTACAAAATCACTCATTCAGAAGTTGAGCGATGATGGGTGGCCTAATTTACTTGAGAATGTGAAAAATTTTTGTCAAAAACATGAGATAGAAATTCCTAACATGGGTGCACGATATATCTTGGGTAGAGGTCGATCTCGTCAACCGGATGTAACTGTGGAGCATCATTATCGAGTTGATATATTCTTAGTGACGCTAGATACTCAGTTACAAGAATTGAATATGAAATTCAGTGAGCAATCTGTGGAACTTTTAACTTTAAGCAGTGTTTTGGATCCTAATAACAATTACAAGTCATTCAATATTGATAATATTTGCAAGTTAGCGGAGAATTTTTATTCTCAGGATTTCACAGAACAAGAAAGACTTATTTTGAGGTTACAATTGAAGCATTACGAGCTCGATATACCTCATCATCAAAGTTTTGAAGATGTTAAGACACTTTCTGAATTGTGCCAGAGATTAGCAAAAACAGAAAAGTCAAAGAATTACCACTTGATTGATAGATTAATTCGCCTTATTTTGACTCTTCCGGTTTCTACAGCAACTACAGAGAGAGCTTTTTCAACAATGAAAATTGTGAAGACAAGACTCCGAAATAAAATGGATGATGAGTTTCTTGTAAATAATTTAGTTGTTTATATTGAGAAAGATATTGCTAGTCTTTTCAGTACTGGGTCAATAATTGATGAATTTGAATATGGGAAACATCGTCGAGCACAACTTTCTTAAATAACAATTATAAGTTTTTTTTATTTTGTTATTTACATATTATATAAAATTATTGTCTATTATGAATTTTTTGATCGTTGGTTAAATTCAACATATTAGTTTTTAAAATTTTTAGCTTTTATTTTTTTTCATCTTTGGCCCCCCTAACAAAAATTGGCTAGGTCCGCCCCTGCCTAAGGTGTTACAGCACAAAGTGTTATCGGACAAGATGTTACAATACCATGTTTTACAATATAAAATAAAACTTTTCCCTAAATTAATACGTAAGAATTATTTTTAAGAATTCTTATGCATGGGGGCAAAATATATATAATTGGTTTTGATTACTACTTATTCTCTTAGAGTTGTTTTATAATCTAATGATGTACATAGAATAATGAGAACAATCAAAACAATTAGAACAAGTAAAACATTGCTTCATCTAGAACAATTGAACAAGTAAAACACTATTTTATGTAGAGTAACTAAAACAAGGAAAGTATTATTTCACGTACATAAAATAACTAGGATAAGTGGAATAACCACTTCACACGAATAGCAATGAAAACAATTCGGAATAATTGACAGGGTTCATGAGTTACTTCACCTTAAGATGTTTTGGAGAGTTTGACTTAATAGCTTAAATATAGAGATAATTAACAGGTCTTTCTTTTAAGTTTTTCTTGAAGTACAAGTATTTCTCTTTACCTTGTTCTCTTGTATTTGTTCATTTACATATTTTTCTCTTCTACTTGTTCACTTATACCTTTTTCTTTTAACTTGTTCTCATATAGCTTGTGACGTCTACCTGTTCTCTATTACTTTCTACTCGAGAACAAGTCTTATTACACCAAATTACTTCAATGGTTACATAGTGAGTTTCTAACTGTTACTTATTATATGTGATAAAATCACCATTTTAATATCCACATAATGGGTTATAGTAGCGGTTACTCGCATTAAAGCTCTTTATGATAATGTCATTTATTATGCGTATTAAAGCCTAGTCTTGAGTAACTATCACGTTTGGCATTATATATAGAGCCTTCACAATTCATTAGAGAGATCTTCCCTTTTTCAGAGCTTCCTTCTCTAATTCTCTTCTATTTTCTAATTTTCTACCTATTCTTTTCTTATTTTCTTCCACTTATTATGGCACTCAATATTTCAGAAACTGCTTCGATCTTCCTCTTTGTTGCCTCCATTACATCTCTTACTTGTTGCAATGCTTTCTTTCTATATCACAAGAACCCTTTTACACCTTGCAATGAACTAAACAAACAGCCTTAAAAATACTGTTGAGTACCAAGCATGTCTTTTGTCCATTATCAAACTTTGCCATGCTTAATTTTTATTGTATGTATTCTTTGTCTCTTTTTCTTTTTCAATTTTGTTTGTTTATTATTTCTTTTCTAAATATCTCAAACTATATCCATTTTTCTTATTTTGAACATTTAATACTTTTTTATTTCAATTTTCTATATTCTACAATTATCTTTTCATGATTTTTTTTATTTTTTTGGATTAAAAGATTATGAAACATCAATTTGTAAAATGTTTTAAACTTTTAATATAAAATATACTAACATCTAAATTTTTGCTTCCTAAACTCCATGAGAAAGCAAAATAGAAATAAAATATGGGCGAGAGGGACTATATGATATTCTAACAAATGGGTAAATTCAACTTATGGTCCTTAATGTTTTATTTCGATTCCACTTTAATTCCTAATATCTTGAATTGGTTCATTTGTGTTCCTAACTTTTAAAAAGTTTTCTATTTTGGTTCATTAATCAAATTCTTTTGTTAAATTTAACTATTATTTACATTGTGGATTATATGGCATAACACAAGGACATTCCCTTAGCAGTCCATGTGAACATTTTTTTTTTCGATTGTTAATAGAATAATATGATAAAAAGATCAAATGAAATCACTTTAAAGGTTAAATTTCCAAACAAAACAATTCAGAAATGAAAGACTAAAATAGAACCAAAATAAAAAATTAAGAACTATGGATAGAATTTAACCCTCAATAAGGTGGCATTTGGTACTTTACAATACAATGTGATTACAGGTAATGTGATTGTAGATAATGTGATTGCAAGCAATGTGATTGTAAGGAAGATAACATTGCAGTGTTTGGTATATAAGTAATGTAATGATTAAAATGCAGGAAAAATAATGTTGCAGCGTTTGGTTTACAAGTACTTTGTTGGGAATGTAATGTTAATTTATAAAATTACCCTTATTTATTAAAATATAAGTTTAATATACTTGTATTATTTATTTTTAATTTTTATATAATATTATCTCTTAAATATATTTTTAATATCATATATTTTATTTTCATTTTTTATTATAATTTTGTATAATTTATTTTCATTTATTTAATATAATTTTTTATATTATATATTTTATTTTAATTTCTTTTATCTGTATTATATAAATTTTAAATTTTTATATTTTATTTTAATATTTTTACCTATATTATATACATTTTAATTTTTTATAATTTTAGAACTTTTATTTTTTATATTATATATTTTATTTTAATATTTTTTACCTATATTATAAAAATTTTAATTTTTAAATTTTTATTTCTTATATTATATATTTTATTTTAATTTCTTTTACCTATATTATATAAATTTTAATTTTTTATATTTTATATTTTAATTTTTATTTCTTATATTATATATTTTATACTAATATTTTTATTTTAATATAATATAAAAAATATTTTTAATAAACTAATAAAATTAAAGATAAAAATATTTTTAATAACATTACAGCCTGCAATGTAATGTTATTGCATTAGTTTTAGACTACAATCACATTACATCCATTGACTGTAATATGATTGCATTGTAATCTTACATTACAAAAATTTTTTATAAAATAAATACTGTAATATAATTTAATTAATCACATTATAAGTAATGTGACTTTACTTCTTTGTAAATAAACGTCACCGAAGTGTTACTTGGTTTACGAATTACGCAAATGAGGCGGCACTGCATCCGCATCAACCCTTATGGGTGGGCCGTGAAGCAAACTTAACCCCAGCCCATTAGGCATAAGGACTCTCCGACTTTGCCCTAGATGGTCTCATCCCACCTCTGCCTCGCCACTCTCCTGACTCTCCACCGCTGCACTCAAAGGTATTCTCCCTCTCTTTACTGTCTTCTTTTCTCCGCTGCACCCAAAGGTATTCTCCCTCTCTTTACTTTTCCTTGGTTTCAATTTAGCCACTAGGATTATATATGCCTGTATGTGGAGCAGTAATTTGCTTTGCTTGTTGACTTTTGTTACTTGGTCGGAAACGTATAAGAGTGTATTAGGTTTGTTCTGTCAAATGCACTGGGTAAGTGCTCTGATTGGATTGAAAAATCCTTCTTTTAATTCGTCTCTTTCGGCTGTTGTTTCATTTTGATTGCATGGGTGAGCGTTTGTTTGAAGTTTCACTGATAGTCTTAGTCTTGAGTTTGTGAGGCTTCCTGCTGATTATGCGCCTACCCCAGCATGCTTCAAAATTCAAAATGGATGTGCATTTGGTGTTATTCTTCTATGAGGGTTTTGGGTACCAAAACATTCATAAGACTTTTCTACGATACATGGGTATCAGAAAATTAGACTCATAATTTACGCCTTTAATCTCAACTCCCACATATTACTTTACCCTTTGCAATGTACAAACTGCATTGTAAGATTAGAATTTAACCAACTTAATTGGAAGGCAGTTTCACTTGCCAAAGACCAGTTAACGGAAAGAAGTTCTAAAACAAGTTTGTAGCGTTGTAATCTGGGAAAAGAAATATTATCTTGCTCAAACTATCATGGCATTTACATATTTTTTCAATTTCTGGTAAAATAAACAGATAGACATAAACATTAGTTTATGAAATTGGATTACATAGATAAGACATAAAAGATTAATATATGAATCTTATAGGAACTTTTAGTCTGTGCCACTTTCTATTTGTTCCAAGAGTTTCTGGGTCTTGCATCTCAATCATATTTATCTGCATTCATGTGTGTGCATGTGTATTTGAGATTTATACTTCTGATTATCTGGTGAAAATTAGTTGGGTTGACTGTTTATCCAATCTGCTAGTTGTGCCTACTTGTCTGAAAAGGAAAAAACTTTTATTTTGATGTTTCATTTTGAAAACCAGACATTAATATTATTCAGTTTCTGGTTATTTCTTTCTATTTTTTAGGCATTGCTGAATCCTCACTTTTCTTACCGTAAATAAGTGCCAAAGTTGGTGAGCTTTCGGACGTGTGTTGCTGAGGTTCTGAGTCTTTTGTCAAGGATTCCTTTTCTTCCCTTAGCATTGTAATTTTGCTGCCGTTTACATAATACTGTTTATATCTTTTGATTGTTGTGGAAATTAACAAAAATTTTGTTAATTTTTTAGTCCCTTGTTCTCTTTTAGCTTAGTTAGAGAAGAAAGTTTTCAGGTATATAGTTTCTGAATAATAGTGCTTAAGCTATTTATCTTATGAAAGAAAAGAAAATAGAATTCCTTTAAATACATATTGTATGGCATTTCCATTAACTTGCCATGTGAAATTTTTATTTTGACCATTTAGAATTGTGTTTCTTATATTTTTCTTTTGTGTTGTGTTAGGCAACTAATGAAAATCTTCCACCAAATGTAATAAAGCAACTGGCAAAGGAATTGAAGAGGCATTAAGCATAACGACTCTCCGACTTTGCCCTAAATAGTCTATCCCACCTCTGCCTCTCCACTCTCCTGTCTCCACCGCTGCACCCAAAGGTATTCTCCCTCTCTTTACTGTCTTCTTTTCTCCGCTGCACCCAAAGGTATTCTCCCTCTCTTTTGGTGCTGGAAATGGTATATGTTCTAAGTATCGATTACTGGCTTAGAGGATAAATAATATTTGAGCCAACAAAAATGGTACGGCCTTATGCTATAAAGGGGAAGAAGCGGAAGACGGGAGAGGAGAAATATGATAGAGAAGAAGATGAAGAAGTAGAAGTAGAAGAGAAAGAATCAGCAAAGCAAGTTTCTATTGAAAAGCCCAAAGGAGAAGCCCCAGATGAAAAAGAGGAAGAAGATGAATCCAGAGCACATGAACTTGTGGGAATCCCAATTGCCCCCAGTGATCAAAATACCAAAAAAACTGGGTTCATTTTTGTTCTTGAGAAGGCTTCTTTGGAAGTTGCTAAAGTTGGAAAGGTATATGGAATTTCTTTTTTTGTGTATATAATGTGGTATTATCTTGGTCATGTGAGCTTTTCTGTCCGTCTCAAATAATTATTTTGGTTTTTTCTTTGCTGATTATTATTATTATTATTATAATTTATAATTGAAAAAGAAAACTCCATATGTACCCAGCTGGCCAAAAAAAACTAAGACTTTTAGGCCCCAAAATATGTAGCCAGTTGGCTAAAGAGTTTATGTGTCATACCACTTGACCAAGATCATGCTATGTCACCTAATTTAATGGTTGATCACATTGTTAATGATTGTTCACAACCCCTTTATGGAGATTAAGTTTGCCGAAATCCTTCAGTCAATTTGACTTGTTTTTAATTACAGAGTTTCCAACTCTTGAACTCGGATGATCATGCCAATTTCTTGCGGAAAAATAAGAAGAATCCTGCCGATTACAGACCTGACATTGCTCATCAGGTTATTTTCCATTCTTTTTTTTTTTTTTTTGTATTTATGCCTATCGTTATACTTCTTTTATTAAAACATGATGAAAAAAAATTTTACTGCCATTCTGGTTTAGAGACAAGGCCCAGTGCAAAAATCTTAATGGAGGATTTATCTCCTGCTCACTAACTGCCAAGTGTGCCATTTCTCCCACAGGCTCTTCTAGCGATTTTAGACAGCCCGATCAATAAGGCTGGGAGATTGCAAGCTGTGTATGTTAAAACAGAGAAAGGTGTACTTTTTGAAGTTAAACCTCATGTTCGAATTCCAAGGACATATAAGCGGTTCTCCGGTATCATATGTAAGTTTATCATGCTGAGATTATGACTCTTGCACTACATTTTAAAACTTTTAAACTCTAATGGCCTATTCAACAATCATGCAGTGCAGCTGTTACAACAACATAAAATAACTGCTGTTGGTAAGCGTGAGAGTCTTTTACGACTGATAAAGAATCCTGTAACACAGTATTTTCCTGTCAACTCTCGCAAAATAGGTGGGTTTGACTATGGTTATTATTGCTCTAGTATTATGTCAATAGAAACTTCTTGTGGCCAGAACTCAAGTTTTTTTTTTTTTTTTGCACATCAGGCTTCTCATATAGCTCAGAGAAATTGGTTAAAATGAGTAAATATGTGGATGCTGTTGGTGATGATGTGAATCTTGTTTTTGTGGTAAGTCCTGTGTGACATAGGATTCTTTTCTTTCTGTTCACTATTTATAATTTACTTCCTCATCCTATCTCTCTGCATTTTCAGGTGGGTGCGATGGCCCATGGGAAAATAGAGACAGAGTATGTAGATGATTTTATAGCGAGTAAGTTCCACATTCTGTGTTTGTGTTTTTTTGATTGTGTTATGGAATTTTAAAGTTGTTCATTCATAAGCCTTTAATCCCATAAGAACCATTGAATCAAGTAGAAATACACTGGGAGTAAGCCAAGACCATGGGACTAATTAAGGATAAAATATCAGTGGAAGATGAAGGACATGCTTACTGATAAGCATGGAGAGGAAACACAAATAGATGTTTCTTTGCACAGTAGATTCTTTTTTCCTGAAGAGTTCTGGAGTAGGTGGTGTGGGGTTTACTTTGGACTTATTACAAGACTCAAGACTAGTACAAGAACAAGATTTTATTCTTGTCATTCCTTATAGGCAGAACATGCTTCAAGGGACATGACTTTCATCATTGTCTTAGATGGCATATGTTTACATTCCTTTGAAAGGAAGAGAATCTCAGTGTTGAGTTTCAAAGGAGTATAACCTCCCTGTGTGCATTTATACATGTGTGTGTATATTATTTGGATTGCCATACATTTGCTTTTTCTTGGATTTGGCTATTGTCAATGGTAGTGCTCATCTAGGCTAAACAGATGTTGTTTAAGCTTTATTATCATTATTATTATTAAATTCCCCCACTTCTTGCAGTTTCTGGTTATCCCCTAAGTGCTGCAATGTGCATTGCAAGGATTACCGAAGCTTTGGCAGAAAAGTGGAATATATTGTAAACGTTGTACGTCTCTGTCTCAATGGTACTGCGACACCAAGAAATTTTGGGTATAAACATCAGTGTTCAGCTTATTCATTATGTTGTACATTTATTTATGTTTAAAATACATTAGTTCAAGGGAATTTGCCTTTTGATTTAGGTGATATGCTAGCCTTATCAATGCGATTGCTTCTGTAGATCAATGGAGTTACCCGTTAAGAGAATTTGTAAGATGGAAGTATTAAAGATAAATAGTTTGATGGAAATTTTAGGATTGGCTTCTTAGGGGTGAAGCTGAATCAAGTGATTGGATGTTCAAGCTTGGGTTGATTCCCTCTGAATGTTGTCCAAGTTCTCACAATCATGAGTTGAGCTTCCCCGTGTATATTCAAGCTTGAATCGGCAAAATTTGAAGCCTTGAGCTTATTTTGCTTGGTTAAATCACAGTAAAAATACTGGGACTTTTGGTCTGATATATATTAATACCAATCAAGACCAATATAATCAAGTCTGAACTCGCAGAGCTTTTATGTTAACAAGAACTTGCTGGTTACTGCTAAACCCATCAAGTTGAACACTCTTTTTAGGGACGGACCGGGTTAAGGTTTGTCTACTGAGCCATTGAACCTGTTTGGCTCCAAAATAGAGTGATCTGTTATTCATCCTGATTGTCTTGCTTGGAGCTTTGCAAGTAATATTTAAGTAAAGTTATTCAGGAAATGGTGTATGGTGAAGTAGCAATTTCCATTAGCAAATCTGGTGCACAAGCAATCTAGAAAGTTGTTCAATGGTATTTGTGTGAGAATGCTAACAAGAATTTAGTGGTACTAAAAACTATTTTAGGAAATATAGTTGCAAAAATAATTTTTAATTGACCCCACTTAAATCGAAAGATAAGATTTAAAATGAAAAAAACAACTAAATTAATGAAACCCAAAAAGTTAATAGTAGAATAAATTTTTGCGTTTAAGGTTCACAATAAGTCAAATTTACCAGCAAATCAAAATTTTTAAATAATGTATACGAAATCAAATAAAATTAATCTTACATAAATGAATGTGCCTTACGCTAACAGACCAGCGCCACTAATGATGGAGAAAGAAGGCATAAAAGAAATGGATGAGAAATATAATTTTATAAATCATTTATGGATAATGGAAATTTTAAAAAAATCTAATCAAATACTCAATTGCTTCTTGTCAATTTTTAAAAAAGTTTTGATTTCCAACTTTTAGTTTAAAAATCTAAATGAACTTTTCGCGTAAATTTGTTAAAATTATAACAAATGTTTGATTTTGTGCAAAATAAAATCATATATTTCTGAAATTTCTTTTTTTAATAAATCTTTCATGAAAATAACAAATTGTTTGATGTGTAAATAACTTTTAAACATGAAAAATCACAAGGAATACTTGATTTTGTGAGAAGAAAAGCATCTATAATATGTTTTGCAATGAAAACTAACTATTTTGGTAGGTTTTCTATTGCATACTTATTCATTTAATAGATTTTTTTACGAAATAACAATGCGTTAGATATAAGAAGATGTTATTAACATGTAAAATTCAAAGAATAATTGGCTTTGTGTGAAGGGAAAACATGTATTACATGTTTCTTAATACAAATTTTCTGTTTCAATATAGTGTTTTTGTGAAAATATATAAAGTATTTAATTTAATTGAAACTTATAAAGCTGAAAAATTACATGAAATATTCTGTTTTGCCCAAAACAAAATAATCTATTACATGTTTTTCAATACAAACTTACTGTTTTCATAGATTTTGACGGATATAAAAGGGTGTTAGATGTAAAATAAATTTAACATGTAAAATAACAATGAAAAAGTGATTTTATCTCAATGGAAAGTTTCTTTTTTCTCAAAATCTTTTTATTTTAGAATCAAACATTTTAATTTTGAAATTGGACTGGCTTTTGTTTTTGGAATGACTAAATTAATTGCAACATAATATTCTCTCTCTCTCTCTCTCTATATATATATATATATCAAACACCTAATGTTATGATTTTTTTTTAAACAAATTAACATCCTACTATACTAGTGAATGGTATCAAAACGCATGTAACGTGGTGTACTTTCTACTGATGTTTGATAATCAGTATCATTCTATTGCTACGTCAGTTTGCCGCAAGTTGAGCAACTGAAGGATTACAAGGTTACTATACTGTTTGGACAAAGAGTAGTCAAACACCCATAAGAAATCGAAAACATAAATACTCGAACAAACTCCCTTTCCTCTACTGTTTCTACAGGACCATCTTTCCCTTCTCCTCTTTTTCCTGTACTTAAGAAATCTACTTCTACTAAATACGACTTCTTCTACAAGACTACTCGCATACTTGAGAGCAATTAAATTGAAGATTCTCATTTACCCTTACTAAACCCATATAAAGCCTTTAAAAAACCTTTTACCTCTATCGCTTCCTCTGTAAAAAGATTAGTCTTACACAAAACACAAGCCCCAAAAGAGTACATACTTGCTGCAAAGTTGGACCAGCGTAAACTTTCTTCTGGTCCACAAGAGCACTTTGTCACTTTAAAGATCCTTCTAGAGTTTCCAACTCAGTGGTTAGAGCAAGGACACACGCACATCCATTTTGGAGCAGTCAAACTAGCGCTAAACTACCACGACATCAAAGGCCGCCCTGTATTCTCTAGAATTGCCTTGCTAGACTCTAGATACCTCAAGTATGAAAATGCTTGCAAGGTATTGCTAAAACCTCACTCGACTCGGGGGCAATCTACATGACTTTCGTTTCAAACTACAACATGGCACTCAAGGATCTAACACTTCTTAGAGCACCGAAACTCCTGATCCCAATAGTTGGAGCCAAAATGACCAATTAGACCCATGAAGCCACACTACACTACTGGATGGCATATAGAATCAAAGATCACACAATCAATAACTCTATCCCCAACAAGAATGAGATTCCTTTTGTCAAGTTTGATGCTCACACGAACTCAGCCACACGTGTTCATGTACCTAAAGCAGATATAAGAGAACAGATGATCTCATTTCTACCAACAACTTAGGTCACAAACTATGAAAAGTTGTTTGAGCACACTGAATCGATCCAGTCTACAGAAGCCACATTCACCTCAAATCCAGATAAGACTATGACCATCAAGTTCAACCACCCTGACAAAGAAACCACAGCACCATCCTTGGTGTTTCTCGCACGGTTCATTATGCAACCATTACAACCTCTGCTTGCAGCACACTCCACATAGTTCATGATGCAACCTTAAACTCTTAAACAGAACGTTGAAATTGAGTATTTCCAACCTTTTGGACAGTCAGTTTATGCATTCAAGTCCCAAACAAGAAATTGTTATTGGGATCCAAACTATACCTGCCAAGGATGCATCAAGGATAGACGCTCTATGTACAACAATAAGGACAAGCTAAAAAGACAATCATCACAACATCTTCTCAAAGAAAGATACGAGAATGGTGATCCGAAAGTAAGACTTCTCGATGAACCATTAGGAAAGTTTGATTATTACATTTGTTACTCTACACGGACTGATAAGCTAAACTCTTCCTTTGAAACTTACACTCAGCATCTTCCTCCCCAACCAAAGCCAAGAAAGTCTCCTTACATCATAAGACTCGATTACATCCAAAAGGAAGAAATGAAAGGAAAAAAGCCATCAATGCCTGCAGACCCAAGGTGTCAGAACCAACACCTTTACCTCCAGTACAATAGGTATGCATGATTTAGCTAGAATCTGCATCATATGACACAGAGTTCCCTTCGCTAAGGGAATACGAGCAAAACCAATATAGATACATGCACAAGGTACAAAACCCACAGATCATGATGAACGTGGAAATCAAAAGAAAGCTTCAATAGATGAAACCGTTCTAAATTAGCAAACTCAAAATGCAGTCGCCCAAAACTCAATTCTACTTAGAATTGAAAACGAAATAGATAAAATCAGCGGACACTTCGATCAACATCTAATGACCCTCCAGAATATTATTCTAGAGATCCAACAAAAGCTCGTCACTCTTGATTAGGAGATCTGTCAGTACATTTCCTCTAGACAAGGTTACATTGAAGCAACAGTTGCAAGAGAAGCTAAAATGAAGTCTCTATAGTTCAAACTAGTAGACATTCAGGGACAATTCTAGCAAAGACAACAAGAGCAACAGTAACAAAGCTATCAGCAAAACGTCTACAGCCCAAAGATGTTCAATTCTACGTTCCTCCACCAACCACATCAATACCCTTCCGTGCACCATTACACTTCCACAACCCTTCTACCACAACATCAGCACTTGTACCAACATTTGTTACACCGCCGCTGTAACAACCCGTGCTCTCATTTAGTCATTAATAAGACTCTATCGATAAGACGAAGATCCACTTGATGTAAATTTAAGTGTCAAAGAGCAGTCACGAGTGAGAATAATATTTTAGAATAAAATATTATTTTATTAATAAAATAATATTAAATTATTAATATTTTATTAATTACGAAAATTAGTTCGAAAAAATATTATACGGCTAAATTAAGTGGGGGAGAAGAAGTAAGGAAGAATTCTGGAGAAAAACAACGATAATTGTGCCTTGTGATTTTATTAAATCGCGTTAGCACAGGTAAGTAAATATTTAAAATATTATGGTGACACTGCGTTGAAGTGCAACTTCGATATTTTAGTTGTACACATGTGAAGGAAGAGAGATAGATGGAAATTGGAATTTAAAACGTGTCGGAAGGGCCAAATTGTAAGAGGGAAAAGTTTGAGGATTTAAATATAAATCAAAAGGGGAATAAAATAAATAAATAATGAAACAAATAATAAAATAATAAAGAAATAGAAAGCATTCGGAGGAGACGGATGGAATGAAGAAAAGTTAAAAAAAATAATTAATAAAATAAATAAAATAAGGTAAAGATGAGAAAAGACAAGTAAAAAAAAAGGGGAGAATGGGCAATCGCTAATGTGTTAAGGGTGCAAGTTAAAATATTTTCTTTACTTTTGTTGTAGGGGTTGGCAAAAGTGAATGGAAGAAGAAAGAAACAAAAGAGAAAAGAGAGGGATATGACAAGCAAGCTTGTCATGTCGGCTTTCCCCCCAAATTTTGTAAAACATAGAATAAAAAAATTTAATTACCTTTTTATTTCCTTGCATCAGCCGTGTCTGATGCAAAAAAAAAGGGAGAAAGAGCTGGTGAGAAAAAAAATTTACTCTTTCTTGGCTTTTGCCTATAGCCATTTATGGAGCAAAATAAAAGGGAGAAAGAAGCTGATTTTGAAAGAGGAAAGAAGAGTTGTGCGGCTGGTTTTGAGAGAGCAAAAAGAGGCTGTGTTGCTGTTGCTGGTTTCTGAAAAAAAAAAAAAGAGGGACTGTTGGCTGTCGGTTGGTGAAGGAGAGCCTTGGTTTGGGCAGCCGACATAAGGGAGAAGAAAGGAGAAAGATTGAGGAAAAATGACACTTGGAGAGTTAGAAAGAAAGAGGCGAGTAACGATTGGAGAAAGAAAGAAAGGAGAAGAAAGGGAAAAAAAAAGAGAGAAAGGAAAAGAAAGAAAGAAAGGAAAAAAAATGATAAGCTAATACTATATTTTAAGGTTTATGGATAGTTTAATATTGTGAATATTTTAGATGAAAAATATGCAATTCGGTTAAAGAATTTTTAATTAAGCTGCTGCTCATACGTGTGTGTGATTAAGTATGTTGAGTTTAATTTTTTGCTAAGAAAGTTTGTCGTGGTGGTGTGTTGGACGAAGTAAGACGTGACCGGCAAATAGGAATAGTATATACACGTACGAACCAATAGCGAAGTAGCGTTTCACTATTGTAAGGTGAGTAAGGGGTGTCTATTTTAAAATTTCTGTAATTATATATATATGTATGATTTATTTTAAACACAAAAATTGTGAAAAGCATGTGTTGGTAGAATTTTAAGAACTTTGCGAATGTTTAAGTCTCTTGAAAATATTTCGAATATATATATATATATATATATATACAAGCTAGATGCGTAAAGTATTTTTAAAATGGGAAACAAGCCTTTATATCATGATTTTTTTTATCAAAACATGCCTTGATGATTGTGCAGTGTGCATTCATGAAATAAATACGTGACCACTATGCGGATTTGTACCTTACTTCATGCAATAGTTTTATGCTACAAAGCTTGCAAAGGATTTCATTAAATTCTTAAATTGGACATTTTGGAAATAGTTTTTAAATAAGTTTTTTTTTTTTAAAGAATGTGTCTCAATTTTTGAATGGTTTTTATTAAACTGGGAGATTTGGGAGTAGGCCAGGTATCACTTGGTTAAGTGTGACCCTCGTGCATGAGTGAGCTCTAGCTAGAGAACCTTTGGGTCGCCGACGGGCGGTAAGGCGTGACGAGGGCCACGGCTTGTGATACATGTATATGTGGCTAGGCCACTAGTGATATGCGGTTACGACCGCTTGATTCTTCGATGTCGGCTAACATCGTTGAGATTGCCATGGCATGTGGGATCGGTGGAGTGAGGCTCCCGGATGTGATTACATGGTAGCGGGACCACGGGTTTTATTTAATTTCCTACTAGAGACTAAAATCTCTTTGGGTTTTGAACTCGTGTTTTTACGCATGGTGAGAATTATTAGACTTTTGGCAACTCCCCTGTTTGTGCAACGACATGAATTTAATACATCGCGTGTGAGGTGATTTGCGAAATTAATTATAAGTTTTCAAAGGTTGATTTTATGGGAGTGTTCATGTTAAATTGATTTGGTTTAATTAAGCTATAAAAAGGTTTTAACGATAGAATGTCATACTCGCATGTTTATATATAAGTATAAGTATATATATATATATATATATATGGGTGATTTGGAATGAACGACTTGCATTAAAATTCTTGATTTATCTATAAAGTACACATCCCTTTTTAAGTTGAATGTTTTCATATTCTTATATCTTTTTCCTGATCAAAATCTCAACCTTATTGCATCTTTCCCATCTATGCCCTACTCACGGAGTCGATGATCGTTGAGTCTGTGAGATATACCTCTCTTTATTTCTCTTTTTGCAGACAAGGATTGACCTAACATATAATCATCGGCGCGTATGATCCACCGCGGATAGGTAATGGCATCTCTTAGCCCCACTTCGAGTCGCTTCACTACCTAGGGTCAAGTTACACCAAATTGCTAGATGTTGCAAAGTGTTGTTAACTCATGGATATGCATTGTTAAAAACCTTGTGTTTGATATTTAATTATTGTTATTTAGAATAGTATAAACAGTAGTACATTTATTATTGATTGCTTACGTACGTGAAGGTATATTTAATGAATATAACGAGAATCTCAAATAAGGCTTATTCGGGATATGGTGGGATTCCCCGGAGGTCTCAAATACCGGTAGCAATCGATGAGCGATCGTTACAAAGTTGAGTTTAGTGTAGACTAAAATTGGGATAGCATATGATCATATTGATTAATATATGTAAAAGATAGGGATATACCTATATGTCATTTGTAGCCAGAATTAGATCCTAAACTTAATGAGTCTATTTTAATTTCAATTCACATAAGATCAAATAAAGCAAGAAGAAAAAACCAAAGTAAAAGAAGAAGAAGAGTAAGGTTGAGGGAAAAAAAGAGAAAAAAAGAAAAAAAGAAACAAAGATAAAGAAATAAGTACAAAGAAAAGATAGGTATCGAAAAAGAAGAAAATCTTATGGAGCCCCAAACCTAAAGGAAAATGACCATAAATCCAAAAAACAACACTACAAACCTAAAAAAACAGAGAGAAAAGAAAATATGAATTGGTTTGGAAAAAGATAAAATAATCCCCAGATAACTAAACCCACGTACCTATCTTAAGTTTACCAAATGGTACCGGAGGTTATGTTGTGTATTGCGATGCTTCAAGGGTTGGACTAAGATGTGTGTTGATGCAAAATGGTAGGGTGATCGCGTATGCCTCAAGGCAACTCAAGAGGCATGAGCAAAACTATCCTACTCATGATTTGGAAATGACGACAATAGTATTTGCATTGAAGATTTGGCGTCATGTACAAGAAGAGCTTCGAAATATATACTGATCACAAGAATTTGAAGTATATATTTCAATAGTATGATTTCAATTTGAGGCAATGCCGATTGATAGAATTGCTTAAGGATTATGATTGTACCATCCAATATTACCCTGATAAGGCAAACATGGTAGCTGATGCACTAAGCCGGAAGTCGATGGGTAGTTTGGCACATTTGTTTATTGAACGGAGAAGTATAATACGCGAATGGTAGAGCCTAGGCAATATGGGGGTCAAGATTGATATTGGTGGACCTAGTGCCCTTATCACTCATTTTCAAGTACGATCGATGATCTTAGAGTGAATTCGTAATGCCCAAGAACAAGATGAATTTGTGATGAAAATCTTAGGATTAGAAGAGCGGGATCAGAATTCTGAGTGTGGAGATGAGGGATTGTTGAAGTATAGATCCTGAACATATGTGCTAGATCAAGATAACTTGAAAGAAGAAATTTTGGAAGAGGCTCATGTTAATGCCTACACCGTACATCCAAGAGCCCTTAAAATGTACCATGATTTAAAAATGGTTTATTGGTAGCTAGGGATGAAGAAGGATGTAGCTGAATATGTAGCCAAGTGCTTAACTTGTCAACAAGTTAAAACTGAACACTGGAAACCCCCAGGTTTGCTACAACCCTTGTCGATTCCTGAATAGAAATGGAAACATGTGGCAATGGATTTTGTGACAGGATTGCCTCATGTGAGTGAAGGATATGATTCGATATGGGCAATAGTAGATCGATTGACCAAGTTAACTTATTTCATTCTAATAAAAACTAGCTATGGGTCAGCTAAGTATGCCAAGATTTATATTGATTGTATTGTACGATTGCATGGAGTTCCTATGACCATAGTGTCTAATCGAGGGCCACCGTTTACTAATAAGTTTTGGAGAAGTTTATATGGAGCTTTAGGCACTCGTTTAGACTTCAGTACTACATATCATCCCCAAACAGATGGTCAGTCAAAGCATGTGATACAAACACTCGAAGATATGCTAAGGTCAATTGTATTGGATTTGGGAATCGCGTGGAGTCAACAATTACCTTTAGTGGAATTTGCATATAATAATAACTACCAAGCTAGTATCAGAATGGCTCATTTTGAAGCATTGTACGGACGAAAGTGTAGATCACCCATTAGATGGTTTAAAGTGGGAGAAAGGAAGTTGTTAGGCCTCAATTTGGTAAAACAAACAACTGATGTGGTGAGTTTGGTATGGGATCGTCTAAGGACAGCACATAGTAGACAAAAGTCTTACGCGGATAATAGGCATTGGCTTTTGGAGTTCCAAGTGGGAGATTTTGTATTTTTGAAGGTATCTCCCCTAAAACGAAGCAAAAGATTTAGAAAGAAAGAGAAGTTGAGCCCAAGATATATTAGACCTTTTGAGATTTTGGAACGAATTCGGTCCACAGCATATCAGCTAGCTTTACCGATGAAACTAGATCGAGTGAATCCCACATTGTCAAGCCTAGTTCTATAAAATACTTGCCATGTCATTCATGTATTTGATAGTATGTCTGCATACTTGGATGCCTCGAAAAATCGTTAAAAGTCGGTATCGTACCTAGTGGTACAATTAAGTTGATTAAACTCTCGAACTAGTCCAAATAGAGATTTAAGATGTATTTGAGAGTTTTTGAACCTTAGAATGTCTTAATATGGTGATTCGAAGTTCGAGGATTGAATTGGAGTCCAATCGGAAATTTTCATAACGTAGGGGCAAAATAATCATTTTGCCACCCGAGGGAAAAATTGGAATGTTGGACGAGGTTTTTGATCAAGTTTGACTATTTTGAACATAATTTGAATTTGAGAAGTGAAATTTTCAATTCTAACATTTTTTTGAGTATAAGGGCAAAACGGTCATTTCACGTATCCACGAGACGTAATTGGAATTTTTAAAATTTTACACCACCTTGACACTTTTCCAGCTCATGAATTTCACCTATTATCATTTTGCACCTTGGATAATTATGTGGTGGTAAGAAAATGCTTAATAGTTAAGTTTTAAGCATGAGTCAATCAAATGGTGACACATGTCAAGCTTTGATTATTTTATAATTTCCTTTATAAACCAGCATAAACCCTTCCCAACTCACACTCTCATGTTCGACTAAGCCAAAGAAAAGGGGGAAAAGAATAGGAACAAACCCTAAAGGAAGAAATTCAAGAGAAATTCATCGATTTTCGAAAAACGAAGCGATCGGAGGTAAGATTTTGTTATTTAGCTTAAGATCTATCTTTCCCATGCTTTCTTTTTTATTTTTTATAGTTGATACCCTATTTTTCATGAAGGAACTCTTGCTGGCTGAATCTAGGGGGGAGATTTTGATGATGGTTTTCGGTAGATTTCATGCTATCTAGATGTTTTTAGTTCTTTTGTGATATTTGGCATGAAAAACAAGCATGAAAACTACATGTTCTTCACCAAACCCTCCTTGGCTGAATTTACTATGGGACATGTTGATGATGAACTTTGTTATACTTCATGTTATTTAGCTCGTATTTGATGATTTGTAGTGTCGGATATTGAAAACTATTATTGAAAAGTATAGTTCCTTAGTAAACGATTTGAGCATCAACGAGAACATCATAGTAAATGGACTTAGATTTGACTTCTAATGATATATATGGACTTATTTGACTATATTGACACTGATTAGCACATTAGTTCAGAATCGAAACGAGTTTCAGATATGATAATTTAAGTCACAATTACGTTCATTGATGTACTTTGGTTGTATTTGGAGTATCAAAAGTGAAATGAATATATTTGGAGTTGAATCGGATGTTTTGGCTAACTAGATAGTGTGTAGTTCGAGTTAGGTCGAATACCATTTCAACCCAAAAATAATTGCACCTATGTAGAACATCATCTATAAGTGACTTGAACATTTCTCATTCAATTTCATGCATTCATATAGAGCTTGAAATAGTTTTATAACCATTTGGCACAAATGTATTGAATTACTTGTTGTGTATTATGTATAGGTGGTGAGCCCTCTAGTAAGGGTAAAAATATCGTACCTGAGGATGAGGAGTAAGAGTACTCCCGTTATTATGAATAAACAGAGTATCATCTTAACGATCTAAAGTAGTTTATATTCATTTTTATGATTTTAAAGAATAATGAATTTAAATTGAAAATTATTATGTTTTTCAATTGAAGTGTTGGTTAAATGAAACGAGTTTTATAATTTGTTTCGAAATTGAATGATGATTGTGGAAATTGAGTAAGTGGAGACTATATACTTGTGATATATATACATATGATTTGAATTGATGGCTTATGACAATGTGTTGGCATGAATGGCTGGATTTGTGGTTGTGTGAAATATGTGAACTGTTTTGTTTTACCTTAACATGCTGGGTAATATCATATTAACAATGTCATGCTGTCAAAATTTTATCGATTTAGTGGATTATTTGATTAGCTTACTGCAGTGGGTGGGTTTTCGTGGATCGACCTATTAGAGGGGCATGGTAAACCCCGTTATATTTTACCTTAGTACGAGAGGCACTGAAGGTATCTCCTAAGGTAAAGTTTAGAGTTCACTTCACGCCGAACCACCATTTGAGGGTGAAACTCAGCCAACGTCAAGAAACTGCTATGTTTTTAAACATAAAAACATGTTTTATGTGTATATACCGTTTTCACAGTCTTGGCGGACTCGGTTGGATGCCCGACGCAAGTATCACCGAGTTTGAGTTTTGGCATGAACCAAGTCTTTAAAAGAGTCATAAGCCTTGTTGATCATTTCATTTCATTGTAATTGTTTTATATGGGTTGAAATGAGTTTTGATGTTATGAATCATATTATGATGAGATGTTTTAAATTGTCTCCATTTACTCAGCTTTAGATGTTATAGACGATCTTTGCTTACTCACTGAGTTTATAAAAACTCACCACCCTTCTTTCCATCTATTTCAGGCTTAAGACAGTTTGTAGACAGCTGATTTTGTCGAGGGTTGCTTTTGGATTTGCATCCTCAGAAGTAGTAGGTCTACAGTCTTGTTTATTTTGTTATTTTGGAGCCCACATGCATTGTAAAATATTTTGCATACCCTGGCTCAGTGTGCTATTATGTATATGAATTTATTTTGTTATTACGCTACATAAATTGTTTATGTAGAATTCTATAAATATTGTTTTATCTGAAAATAGAATATTTTATTCAATATTTTTATTTAGTTCAATTAGCTATAATTTTACTTTAAATGGATGATTTAGATAACTAAACTTACTTTTAGATATGAAATGTATATTTTTCATTTATATATTATATTTTTAGCAAGATTCGAAATTTTTGGGTAAAATGACCAAAATACCCCTGTGTAGTAAAAATTACTTTTTGATTGTTTTTTATTTGAAAATAGTCTATATTCCTTTAAAACATGATATTTAGTAATTGCTGCTCACAAGGGAACCAGAAAACTAATGCTAAAGCGTTGCAAGGTTTCGGTTGACGTTTTGAGTAAGGAATGTCTATCGAGACATCGTGATGATTGTCACGGGCTCGAAAATAGTACCGAGTTGTGACACGCATTTTATGTGTCTATGTTAAGGAAGTACATCAAGGACCGGACACATGTTATACGTTATGATTTGGTTCCATTGGATGAAGGATTAAACTTTGAAGAACAGCTAGTGGCAATATTGGATTGTCAAGTGAAGCAATTCTGTTCCAAAGAAATTGCCTTAGTAAAAGTCTTGTGACAAAATCGTTCGATGGAAGAGGCAACTTGGGAACCTGAAGAAGAGATGAAGAAGGAATACCCATACCTCTTTAATGACTAAGGTATGCTTTACCAACCCACTTTATTTAAATTTGAAGATGAATTTATTTTAAGTGGGGGAGATTGTAACACCTGGTACCATCATTTAGTCATTAATAAGACCCTATCGATAAGACGAATGGTCACTTGATGTAAATTTAAGTGCCGAAGAGCAGTTACGGGTGAGAATATTATTTTAAAATAAAATACTATTTTATTAATATTTTATTAATTATGAAATTTAGTCTGGAAGAAGGGTATACGACTAAATTAAGTGGGGGAAAAGAAGTAAGGAAGAATTCTGGAGAAAAACGACGATAATTGTGTTGTGTGATTTTATTAAATTGAGTTTGCGTGGGTAAGTAAATATTTAAACTATTATAGTGATACTGCGTTGAAGTGCAACTTCAATATTTTGGTTGTACATGTGTAAAGGAAGAGAGATAGATGGAAATTGAAATTTAAAACGTGCTGGAAGGGCCAAATTGTAAAAGAGGAAAGTTTGAGGATTTAAATATAAATCAAATTGGGGGAATAAAATAAATAAATAATAAAATAATAAGGAAAGAGAAAGTATTTGGAGGAGGCGGATGGAATGAAGAAAAGTTAAAAAAATAATAATAAATAAAATAAGGTAAAGATGAGAAATGACAAATAAAAAAAAAGGAAGGGGTGGAAGAATGGGCAGCCGCCCATTTGTTAAGTGTGCAAGTTAAAATATTTTCTTTACTTTTGTTGTAGAGGCTGGCCAAAGTGAATGGAAGAAGAAAGAAACAAAAGAAAAAGCGGGGGCTTGTCATGTCGACTTTCCCCTTAAATTTTACAACACATAGAATAAAAAATTTTAATTGCCTTTTTATTTTCTTGCATCAGTCGTGTATGAGGCGAAGAAAAAAGGAGAAAGAGCTAGTGAGGAAAAAAAATTTACTCTTTATTAGGTTTTGCCAACAGCCATTTATGGAGCAAAATAAAAGGGAGAAAGAAGCTAGTTTTGAAATAAAAAAGAAAGAGTTATGCAGCAGATTTTGAAAGAGGAAAGAAAAAGTTGTGTAACTAGTTTTAAGAGAGGAAAGAAAAGCTATGTTGCTGCCGGTTTGTGAAAAAAAAAGGGGAGGGGATTGTTGGTTGCCAGTTGGTGTAAGAGAGCCGGGGTTTAGGTAGCCAGCATAAAGGGGAAGAAAAAAGAAAGATGGAGAAAATGGCAATTGGAGAGTTAGAAAGAAAGAGGTGAGTGGCGGTTGGAGAAAGAAAGAAAGGAGAAGAAAGAGGAAAATAGAAAAGAAAGAAAGGAAAAGAAAGAAAGAAAGAAAGAAATGGTAAGCTAATACTATATTTTAAGGTTTATGGATAGTTTAATATTGTGAATATTTTGGATGAAAAATATGCAATTCGGTTAAGGAATTTTTAGTTAAGCTACTGCCCATACATGTGTGTGATTAAGTATATTGAGTTTAATTTGTTGCTAGGAAAGTTTGTCGTGATGGCAGGCCGAATAAAGTAAGACATGACCAGCAAATAATAATAGTATATACACGTACGAACCAATAGCAAAGTAGCGTCCCACTATTGTGAGGTGAGTAGGAGGTGTCCATTTTAAAATTTTCATGATTATATATATATGTATGATTTATTTTAAACAAAACAATTATGGAAAGCATGTGTTGGTAGAATTCTAGGAACTTTGTGTATGTTTAAGTCTCTTGAAAATATTTCACATATATATATATATACACACACACAAGCTAGATACATAAAGTGTTTTTAAAATGGGAAACAAGCCTTTATATCGTGATTTTTTTTATCAAGACATGCCTTTATGATTGTGCAGTATGCATTCATGAAAAAAATATGTGACCACCATGCGGATCTGTATCTTACTTCATGCAATGGTTTTATGCTACAAAGCTTGCAAAGGATTTCATTAAATTATTAAATTTGACATTTCGAAAATAGTTTTTAAATAAGTTTTTTTTTAGAATGTGTCTCAATTTTTGAATGGTTTTTATTAAATCGAGAGATTCGAGAGTAGGTCGGATGTCACTTCGGTTAAGCATGACCCTTGTGCACGAGTGAGCTCTAGCTAAAGAACCTTTGGGTCACCGACAGGCGATTAGGCATGACGGGGGCCACTGCCTATGATACATGTATACGTGGCTAGGCCACCAATGATACGTGGTTGCGACCGCTTGATTCTCCGATGTCGACCAACATCGTTAAGATCGCCATGGCATGTGGGATCTGATGAAGCGAGGCTCTTGGATGTTATTACGTGGTAACGGGACCACGTGTTTTATTTGATTTCCTACTCAAGACTAAAATCTCTTTGGGTTTTCAACTCGTGTTTTTACGCATGGTGAGAATTATTAGACTTTCGACAACTCCCGTGTTTGTGCAACGACATGAATTTAATACCTCGAGCACGAGGTGATTTGTGAAATTAATTATAAGTTTTGAAAGGTTGATTTTACGAGGGCATGCATGTTAAACTGATTTGGTTTAAGTAAGCTATAAAAAGGTTTTAATGATAGAACGTCATACTCACTAGTTTATATATAAATATATATATGAGTGATTTGGAATGAACGACTTGCATTAAAATTCTTGATTTATCTATAAGGCACACATCCCTTTTTAAGTTGAATGTTTTCATATTCTTATATGTTTTCCTGTTCAAAATCTCTACCTTATTGCATGTTTCCCATCTACGCCCTACTCACAGAACCGATGATCACTGAGTCTATGAGACTCACCCCCTTTATTTCCCATTTTGCAGACAAGGATCGACCTAGCGTGTAATCATCAGCACGTGCGGTCCACCATGGATAGGTAATGGCATCTCTTAGCTCTGCTTTGAGTCACTTCGCTGCTTAAGGTCATGTTACACCAAATTGCTAGATGTTGTAAACTGTTGTTAACTCATGGATATGCATTGTTAAAAACCTTGTGATTGATATTTAATTGTTGTTATTTAGAATAGTATAAACAGTAGTGCATTTATTATTGATCGCTTACGTACGTGAAGTTATATTTAATGAATTTAACGGGAATCTCAAATGAAGCTTGTTCGAGACTTGGTAGGATTCCCCAGAGGTCTTGGATGCTGGTTGTAATTTAGGAGCAGTCATTACAGCCGCCATCACCATCGTTTGCAAAACCTCTGTCAACCTTTTCAAGCTCGAAACTATTCTTTATTCCACTAAACCTCCACCCATAAAAACCTTAATCCTTTGGAGCAAATTCAACAGAAAAATCGATTATGAAGATGAAACAACAACAAGCCCAACAAGCCAAACAAATTGCTTAACAGAAAGAAAATAGAATAGAATGTCTAATTGATGTTCCTTTTCCACATCTTACAAAACCTAAGACTTCTACTCCGAGCCTAGTCTAACCTATGCGGACTAGGCTCGTAACTTCATCCATAACAGCCTACCTACTAGATCCAACAATAGGCATGTCATCAAACCTGCATTCCTAGTTCATGGTCTTAGAAACACAAAGCCTACCCATAATTCTCCAAGACATGACCGAGAATAATTTCCCTGATGTAACTCTTTACACAATTGAAGATAGCTCAACAAGTTATGATTTAGACAACTATGCTAGTAACAACATCTTAAAGATTTTCCCTACTATGATCTTAGACATATCGGAAAACATTGACTATAGCATTGACTCTCTTCTGAAAGTATTCGCGATTGAACCACATGTCCAAATGCTAGATGATGATGTACCAGAGACACATGATCCAGGACTGATGGATACAAATCCAATACCTTTTTAGTATCAATAGTAGCATCACCATCAGCACTGCAGCTCAACCTCTTCTCAGGATACTTCACATTGGAAAGCTTACTTCCAAGTAAATGGTATTTGTGTGTCCAAGAGTTCCACACATGGGGACTAACTAAAATCACAAAGCCAAGTACATTGGTGAACTAAGTACTCATTGCATTTTCCACTAGACTAACAAGAATCTTCAAAGAAGTTTGGAACAATCTTGCTGAATATTGACAATAGACATTCCTCAATTACTAATCATTCACTAAAGCTATGAATGAATTTGCCCATATATTTTATTATGACAGTGTGCACAAGATTGACAAAGTTAAAGAGTAATCCTTCAAGCTTAAATGTTGTTTGCTATTACCCAAGGATCTTGACAAGCACTACTAGACATTCAACAGATATTACTACTAACTAAGTGGTAATGATGATGTCAATTTGAAACAAGCTTTCCTAAACTTAGTTTCGCATGAACTCAACCACAAGACACAACTACAACTAAATGCAAGATTACTCGAGTTATAGAAAACCTACCTAAACAACATCTATAAAATCATGCTAAAAGCCTTTGACAAAATCTACAATGAGCATAAATCCATTGACAACATAGTCCAAAACTTTAAAAGACTCAAAGCACCATGTGCCAATCCACTAGGACTAAAGATCAAATGATCATAGGCAAACTCCCCTTGTCTCTGTAAGTCTAAAAAGAGAGTTCATTTCAAAAGACCTCTTAAGATATACAATCGTTCCTCTTACGTGAACTAGTCTATGAGAATTAAAAAGTTCTTAAGAAGAAAGAAATTCAAAAGATTCAAGTTTGGAAAAAAAAGCAGATCTCAGGCAAGAAGTCGTCCAAATGCTTTATTTGTGGAAAATCAAGTCACCATGCAAAATAATGTCCTAAAACAGATAAAAAGCCCATCAAAATGATGCAACAGATAGTAAGCACCTTAGGATACAATTTGTTTGATGATGAACTAGAATCGGTCTTTTCCTCAAATGATGAACAAAGTCCATCTCATGCTAACGATTGAAAAGTGTACCCAACTCTAGGCCCAAAGACTAATAGAGCCCAAAACTTCTTCATGGTCATGCAAAGCCATCTATGTCATCAAGTGCCGAAAGCAGGTACATGACAAGTTACGATTGTTGGCTCCATTAGTTTTTAATGATAATATGTCAAGCTCAGCCCTAAAATATCTGTCATGTCATGCATATAATTGACATCATGCCTACATACTAGAATATCTCGAAAAAATACATAAAAGTCGATATTGTGCTTAGATGTACAACTAAGTCGATTTATACCTCGAACTAGTTAAAATAGAGATTTTAAGATGAAATTGGGAATTTCATAGTCTAGGGATGACTTAAAATGGTAATTCGGAGTTCGAGGGCCGATTTGGAGCCAATATGAGATTTTTGAAATTTAAGGGTAAAATGGTCATTTTGCCACCCAAAAATTTGATTTGGATATTTGATGAAATTTTTTACTGAGATTGATCATTTGGAGTATAATTTGAGGTTTAAAAGTAAAAAAATTTAATTTTGATATTTTTCGGAGCATAGAGGTAAAATGGTAATTTTGCCACTTTAGAGGCAAAACGATAATTTTCACCCTTAACACTTGTCAAAAACCAAGGATTTTATTCATTATGGAAATGGATAAATATGACAAAATTGTGTGGTGAAGAATTAAAGGTTAAAGATAAGTATTTAAATTTTATACTAATAAGAAAATGCCACGTGTCAAGCTTTGACTTTTTAATTTTTTAACTTGAAAAATCAGCCCATAATTCCCCATTTTCTCTTCCCATATTCAGGCAAAGCAAGAAAGAAAAAACAAAACCCTAGGTGGAAAAATTCAAAGAGAAATTATGGAAATTCAAGCAATCAAGTGAAAAAAGGTAAAATTTCTCAATTTTTGCTTGAGATCTACATTACCCATGCATTTCTCCTTATTTTCCATTGTTGAATTACATGTTTTCATAATGAATTCATTGCTGGCCGAATGGGTATGGAGAGGAAATGATGTTGGAATTGGTTTGATTTTGAAGTATGTTAGTGTTTATGGTTAGTTTAGCATGTTTGGAAGCAAAACAACAAGGAAAAATTTCATTTTCCCCACCATCCTTCAATGGCCAAATGTTACATGTAGTGTGGGAATTGTGGATTTGATTTTCTTGCAAGTGAATTGGTTGAGAATTGATGGTTTATCATGAGGAAATTAAATAGGAAAAATCATGATGTTAGTGCACCCACCATGACTGAATTTTCCATGAAGAAATGTGAAGTTGGATATGCTGAATTTTAGGTCATTTGGCTTGTTTTTGGTGATTTGAAGAATTGGAAAAGAAATGGAGCAATTTGGAACTAAATTGGACACGTTGGCTAACTAATCGAGTGATAGACCGAATTAGGCCAACACCGTAATTAAATGGTTACCCGAGCATTTCATGCATTCATATAGAATTTAGGTTAATTTAATACCGAATTAGCACAAATGTGGTAATTGATTGAGTGTGCAATATGTCTAGGCGGTGAATCCTTTGACAAAGGCAAAGAAATTGCACCTGAGGATTTATAGTCGAAGTACCCGAGTGTGATTCTTGAAAACTGTGAGTAAACTTATTATCGCCTTAATTATCTAGAGTAATTTTTACTTAATTTGGTGAATTTGTAAGAAATGACTTTAAATGGTGAGTTGCCTTGTTTTTATGAGAAAAATATGAATTTATAAAATAAAAATGAATTCTTATAAATTGATTTGGAAATCGGATAATGATTTTAAAATTAGAGTAATTGGAGACCGTTTGCTGTGTTATATATTATGATCTGAACTAAATGGCTTATGATGAAATAGCATGATTGGCTGAATTGATACTTGTGTTGAAAAGTATGAATTTTCTGCTTTGACTGAATAGACTTTGTAATGAATTAATTGCCATATCATGCAATTGGAGATTTGATTGATTGGTGGGATATAGAATTCTCACTGCAATGATAGGTTTAGGTGGACTATCCTATTTAGAAGGGCACGGTAAACCCTTTTATACTATACCTCTGATGAGAGGCGCGGAGGTAACTCTTGAGGTATGACAGAGTTCACTTCACGTCGAACCGCCACGTGAGAGTGAACTCAGCCAACGCCAAGGGATGACTGCGTTTTGAGAAATTATGAAATTTTAATAACCTTGGCAGTCTTGGTTAGATGCCTTGGCCAAGGTATCCCTGAGAATGAATTTTTGGCACGAGCCACGATTTTCAAGAAATCGTAAGCCTTATTAATTATTCAGGTGAAATGAATTTATTTGACTGATTGAAATGAATTTTTATGATATGACACCCTTTTAAGACAGAAAGTTTTCATTGTCTCCCTTTTACTCGCCTTTAGATATTTTAGGAGATATTTGTTTACTCATTGAGTTGTGTAAACGCACCACTCTCCTCTCCACCTTTCAGGCCCAGAGTAGTTTGTAGATATCTAAGTTTGTTAAGGACTACAGTTGGCTTTGCAACCTCACGAACAGTAGGTTCATTGTCCTCTACACTTTTGAATATTCGAGGGCCCACGTGTTGCTGTAAATGAAATTGTATACTCTGGTTTACTTTAGTATTGTATATAAGAATTTATTTTGCTTTTACGTCTCAAAAATTAATTACGTAGTATTCTAAAAATATTGTTTTATAAGAAATTACAATATTTTATTAAACATTGTTATTATATTTTAATAGTTACTATTTCATTTAAAATGAATGTTTTAAATAGAAAAACACGTTTCTGATTTCGAAATATGTGTTTTCCACATACATGCTATGCATTTATCCGGGTTTGAAATTTTTTCGATGAAAATGACCAAAATTTCCCTGTGAGGTGAAAATTATTTTTCTATTGATTTGAGTTGAAAAAAGTTTAAAATCCCTTAAGATATAATGTTTGGCAATGAATGCTCACAGGGGAGGTAAGAAATCTGATATAAAAGCCTTGCGAAGTTTCGGTCGGTATTCAGGATATGAATACCTATCGAGACGTCGCGGCGGTTGTCACGGGCTCGATGGGAGTTTCGGGTCATGACAATTCAATTGGTATCAGAGCAGTTGGTTTTAAAGCTTTTGGTTTTAAAGCTTTTAGTTTTAAAATTGTTTTAAAAATTTACAATGTCAGTGTGGCCCCGTGTTAGGTTAAGTCAGGTTAGATTGAATAGGATGCATTTGCATATAAAACCTAAGGTTGCTTAAAACTACGTTATTTATCTGTATAGATCACTATGCCTCCTATACGCGAACACCCACCTGTTACTAGATCAGCTGGGAAAGGAAGGGTTCATTCCCAACCTCGTCAGCAAGAGGCAGTAGAGAAGGAATTAGCTGCATTCAAATTTCGAGCAGCACTTGCTGTTAAACAGGCAGAGAGTCCTCCACATCCTTCACCTACTCCGCCACCTACTGGTACTCTTGCCATGCCTCTTGAGGCGGCACAAGCATTGGCAGCTTTCTTTATCGTTATGGCTAATCAAGCCCAGACTAGTCAGGTCCCACCTACAGTGCCTTTAGCTACTCTTTCAGTTCCATCGATGCTGGATGTCTCGATTTCTAAGAAGTTGAAGGAGGCTAGGCAGCTCGGCTGTGTTTCTTTCGCTGGTGAGTTGGATGCAACTGCAGTGAAAGATTGGATCAATCAGATTTTAGAGACACACTCTGACATGAGATTGGACGATGAGATGAAATTGATAGTGGCCACAAGATTATTAGATAAAAGGGCTCGTACCTGGTGAAGTTCAGTAAAGTCTCATTCCACCACTCCATTGACCTGGTCAGATTTTATTAGAGAGTTTGATGGTTAGTATTTCACTCATTTCCATCAAAAAAGAAAAGAAAATAGAATTTTGAGCTTGAAGTAGGGGAATTTAACAGTTGAGGAGTACGACGCTCATTTTAACGAGCTAATATTGTACGTCTCGAAATTAGTGAGGACAGAACAAGATCAGGCTAGTTATTTTAATGAAGAGCTCTGAAATGAGATCAGAGAACGGATGATAGTGACTGGCAAGGAGCCACATAAGGAAGGTAGTACAAATGGCTTTAAGGGCCGAGAAGCTTGCAAGTGAAAATAGGATAATGTGAGTTGAGTTTGCAAAGATGAGAAACCCGAGTGTATCCTCCAGTCAACCGCCCAAAAGAGGTAAGGACTCATCTGTTTCTGGAAGTACCATTTTTGTTTCGGTGACATCTCCTCGACCCCCATTTTTGCAGTCATGGTAGAAGCCTATGAGATTCGGTAGATCGACGATGGCTAGTTCTGGGAAGAGCTCTAGAGGCTCTAATAAATACAGAAACTATGGGGGAAACTCATGTTGAGCCATGCAGAGAGCCTGTATGATGTTAGCAGTGTGGTCAGCAAGGTCACATTAGGAGTGATTACCCACAGTTCAAAAGGGCTACTATAGCTGCTCCATCTCCACCTGTCCGTATGGATATACAGAGGAGAGATTCGGTTGGGCCACAGTAGAGGCAAGGTGTGACTATACGATCTGGTGTGGAGAGTAACACTCCAACACATCCACCCTCTAGACCATCGATTCACACTTCAATAAGGGTTTTTGTAGTAACAAAAGAGGAAGTGCGTGCTCCACCTAACGCAGTGACAGGTATTATGTCTTTATTTGATAGAGATGCATATGTTTTAATAGATTCTGGCTCGGATAGGTCTTATGTCAGTACAACATTTACATCATTTACGGATAGAAACCTGTCACCATTAGAGGAAGAAATAGTAGTTCACACCCATTTGAGAGAACAATTAGTTAGAAACACTTGTTATAGAGATTGTGGAGTAATGATTGGTGAAAAAGAATTTATGGGTGATTTAATTCCTCTAGAGATCCGGGATTTCGATATGATATTGGGTATGAACTGGTTAAGTACACATCGGGTGAATGTGGATTGCTTTAGAAAAGAAGTAGTGCTTCGAAATTCGAAGGGAGCAGAAATTGTTTTTATAGGGGAACGTCGAATATTACCGTCTTGTGTAATTTCGGCTATCAAAGCTTTTAAATCGATGCAAAAAGGGTATTTAGCTTATTTGGCGCACGTGATTGATACTTCAAAAGGGGAACCTAAGTTAGAGGAGGTCCCAATAGTGAGTGAGTTTTCTAATGTATTTCTTGATGAATTACCGGGACTACTTCCGGATCGAGAACTTGATTTCCCTATTGATTTACTTCTGGGTACTACACCTATTTCTATTCCCCTGTACCGAATGGCTCCCGTAGAATTGAAAGAACAGAAAGTTTAGTTACAAGATCTAGTAGATAAGGGTTTTATTCGCCTTAGTATTTCTCCTTGGGGAGCACCAATCTTATTTGTCAAGAAGAATGATGGCACTCTTCGATTGTGTGTCGACTATCGACAGCTGAATAGAGTGACCATCAAGAATAAGTATCCTTTACCCCGGATCGATGATCTCTTTGATCAATTACGAGCTGCAATGGTATTTTCCAAAATTGATTTGAGGTTTGGGTACTATCAGTTGAAGATTAAGGAACAGGATGTACCCAAGACTATTTTTCGGACTAGATATGGGCATTATGAGTTTTTGGTGATGCCGTTTGGTTTGACTAATGCCTCGGAAGCATTTATGGATCTCATGAATAAGGTGTTTCATCCATATTTAGATAAGTTTGTGATAGTATTTATCGATGACATCTTGGTTTATTCGAGGAATAATGATGAACATGCTGTCCATCTGCGTATTGTGCTGCAGACTTTATGTGAAAGACAACTCTATGCCAAATTCTCTAAATGTGAGTTTCGGCTAAAAGAAGTGATTTTCTTGGGACATGTGGTATCTGGAGCTAGAATTTATGTAGATCCTAAGAAGATTGAAGCAATTATACAATGGGAGCAATCGAAGATAGTAACAGAGATTCAGAGTTTTCTCAGATTAGCCGGTTATTATAAGAGGTTTGTTCAGGGATTTTCGCTAATAGCTACTCCACTAACTCGCTTGACTCGTAAGGGAGTTAAGTTTGATTGGGACGATGTCTGTGAGATTCAGTTTTAGGAGCTAAAGAATCGATTAACCTCCACTCCCGTTCTAACACTTTCTGTTAATGGAAAAGAGTTTGTGGTATATAGTAATGCTTCCAAATTGGGATTAGGGTGTGTATTGATGCAAGAGGAGAAAGTAATAGCTCATGCTTCCCGACAGTTGAAGAAGCATGAGGTAAATTACCCTACCCATGATCTGGAATTAGCAGCAGTGGGTTTTGCATTAAAGATTTGGAGACATTATTTATATGGTGAGCGTTGTCAGATTTTTACGGATCATAAAAGTTTGAAGTACTTGCTCACCCAAAAGGAACTTAATCTGAGACAAAGGCGATGCTAAAGTTAATAAAGGATTACGACTTAGTGATTGATTATCACCCTAGAAAAGCGAATGTAGTAGCAGACGCCTTGAGTCGTAAATCCTCGTTGATATTAGCAGCACTTCGGAGTTCTTATCTCCCTATGTTAATTGAGATGAAGTCTTTGGGGATCCAGTTGAATAATGGTGAAAATGGATCTCTACCTGCTAGTTTCATTGTAAGGCCTTCATTGTTGGATCACATTAGAAAATTGCAACAATTTGATGAGGAGTTGAAATAGGAAACTCAAAAACTACAAGATGGAGAAGTTAGCGAATTCAAACTCAGGAATGATAGTATGTTGATGTTTAGAGACTGGGTTTGCATTCCAAGGGATGACTAGTTAAGACAAGCAGTTTTAGAAGAAGCACATTCTTCTGCCTACGCTATGCATCCCGAAAGCACCAGGATGTATCGGACTATTAGGGAAAATTACTGGTGGCTGGGTATGAAATAGGACATAGTAGAGTTTGTAGCAAAATGTCTCGTATGCCAACAAATTAAGGCGAAACATCAGAAGTCATCAGGAACTCTCCAGCCTTTACCAATTCTTGAATGGAAATGGGAGCATGTGACTATGGATTTTGTATTGGGTTTGCCGTGGACACAGAAGGGGAGTGATGCCATCTGGGTGATTGTTGATAGATTGACGAAGTCCGCCCATTTCTTGGCTGTCCATAGCACATACTCTATTGAGAAGTTGGCAAAGCTTTACATAAACTAGATAGTGAGACTACACGGAGTACCAGTTTGTATTGTGTCGGATCGAGACCCCCTATTTACTTCTCAATTTTGGCTAAAATTTCAGGAAGCTCTCGGAACTAATTTGAGATTCAGCACTACCTTTCATCCGCAGACAGATGGTCAGTCTGAGAGAACTATTCAAACTCTAGAAGATATGCTACGGGCATGTGTTATCGACTTTACTGGAAGTTGGGATAGACACTTGCTGATGGTGGAGTTCGCGTATAATAACAGTGTTGGTCCCAAATATAGGTGCTAGAGGGGGGTGAATAGCACTATCTCGGCTCTTTCTTGTGGGATTGAGACTTGATCTCAAAGTAAAGAAGATAAAGCAATAAAAACAATGGACAAGGTATTTATAGTGGTTCGGTCTAAGACCTACATCCACTACCTTGATTATCCAATCAAGGATTTTCAAATCAAACACTAAAACGGTGGAATTCCCAAGCTTCCACCAAGCTTTTACAATGGCTTTTCCAAGGCTTAGCCACAACCTTTACACTAGTTTTTCACGGGATCAACTAAAACCCAATGTGGTTTTCCAAGGCTCAACCACAACCTATCACTAGTTTTTCCCCGGCTAAACTAAAACCCCAATGTGATTTTTCAAGGCTCAACCACAACCTTTACTCTAGCTTTTCACGGGCTAAACTAGAACCCATAAGCATCCAAGCACACCTTGCTTGATGCAAACACTTAGAGTGAAATACTCACTCTAAGAATACAAAGATGAAAGGAAGAAAGTACCTAGTGATCACACGATTGATCTATGTGATACAAGTTTAAGTGCAAAACTCAAATACAAAGAATAGACGTTGAGGTTCAATGAAGAGCACAAAGGATTTTCAGGTTTGCTATTATTTCTTGGCTTGAATATGATGGAGTCTTTGTATATGAAGCCAAAGTGTGCTCAAAGTTCTCTTGAGTTGTCAAAAGTTGGTTCTTTGGCATTTGAAGATCCATTTATAGTTGAAGAAGCTTGTCTGATGGCTGTTGGGACATTTATGATCGTTAGAAATAGTTTGGGAAAGCTTTTACCCGTTATTTTGTCTTATAATGGCCTGGTAGATGGTGCAGACAGAGAGCACTTAGTCGACAAAAATTTTTCCCTTGGTCGACTAAGTTGGTTCTGTTTCAGATGCAGATTCTAGAGAGCACTTAGCCGACTAACCCATTTTCTTGGTCAACTAACTCGATTCTGTTTCTCATCAAGCTTCAGCATTGCACTTCTCCACTTTGACCTTTGTTCAACCAATGATCTTCCTTGTCATATCAGGGGACTTCTTTCATAAAAATCACCTTGTTCTTTATCCAAATCACATCTTTAGGAGCTTATTAGGAAGATTGATTTATTGTTTCTTTGTAGATATTTCCCCTGCACACTTAGGTAAAATATTAGATACAAATGACATGGGAATGTTTTATTATCATCAAAAACTAATGGAGTCAACAATCTCCCCCTTTTTGATGATGACAAAACATCCCTTGATTAATAGCATGGTGCTTTTTTAATTCTTTTTCCAGTTTCTGCAAAGAATGAAGATTGCTCCCCTTAAGTTCATGCTCCCCCTAAGTGTGTGCATATTTTTCATCTTATTCCAACAAGTTCCTATCTTGGTTATATTCTTAGTGGCATTGTACATTCTTGCTTCTAATAGAAACTGTTCGTATATGCAAATTTTAGAGCTAATGACATGTTGATAGATTTTATCAGATTTTCTACTTCTGTAAATTTCTGTCAGTAGCTTGTAATTTCCAGATTTCATCATGTCAGCTCCAGATTCCATTCAAACCATCATTTTTCCAACAAACTCTCTATAAATCATCATCCATAAGTACTCAAGCACACATTTTACTTGCATTATTGTCTCAGAAATGATTTATCAACATAATAACTCAATATCAACACAATATCAGAAAATTGTAGCAATATTACACAATATCAGTAGATAAATTTCCAACCATGCTTCAAAATCCCATAGATATCATTTTCACAGTTCAAGCATTCCAAACAATTATCAACAAACATATTCTAAGCATTCATACAGTCAGCAAGGATTAAGGTCATTGTTTAAATGCCATTGTGGCATGAATATCCAACAAAATAATAATCAGAAATATTGTTTCAGAAATACCCCTAGTCCTATTTTTGCTACTTATCTTCCATAGAAGTCTAGTACCTCTACCCTCAGGATTTTTTTTGTTTTTCTTGAAATTCTCCCTAAAGGTCCAGTACCTCTACCCTCAGATTTTTTATTTTTCTTGTAAATACTACTCCCCTTTTTTGTCATCATCAGGGAGGGGGCTGAGGTATCAATTTTCAGAAGGAGATGGTGTGGATTTAGGGGACATAGTCTGTTCCCACGATGGATTTAGAGGAATAGGAGAGGGTGGTCTTAGAGGGGGTTGAGAAGTTTCTTCTAGAGTCTGCTGAGGAGATGTTTCTATAGCTTTTCTAGAGTTGCCTGATCAGAGACTTCTATTGGAGCTTGAGGAGTGCTTGCAGGAGGTGGTTTTGCCTTTTTTGCCAATCTTGAAGACTTCTTTGTTCTTTGAGGAACTGATTTTCTTGCTGTCTTCTTCTGTCTCATGGCAGGTGGTTGAGACTTAGATACAGGAGCTGTGTCTTTTGCTTTTGCTTTTCTTTTCTTATTCTTTTTATCTGCAGCTTCTTGTTCTGAGGTCATTGCTTAAGCAGCTTGGGCTACTGCTGCCTCTTTTTCTGCTTGCTCTTCTCTTACCATCTTATAGAAAAGTCCCATGACAGACACTTCATCAGAGTGAGGAGGGGATGCTTCATATTCAGGCTGAGATGGAGGCTGGTGCTCAAGAGAACCAAGTGGTGAACCAACTACCTCAGTGCCCTGATCAGATGTTTCCTTTCTTACTGAGGTGGTTTGGTGTGGTTCTTTAAGTTCTGGTTCAAGGTCATGATGACCAGGACTTGCACTCTGATAGGCTAATCCTTCAGCTTGAAATTTAGGGCTTGCATCTTGGAATTCAAAACCTTCTGGTTGCAATGCTGATCCTTCAGCACATTGTCCTTATAGTGCCATGCTCTCAGTAGCAGAAGAGTCAGCATTAGCAGGTCCCGTTGGCATTTCAGATCTGACTTTCAAGTTGGCTTCAATTTCATTCATTCTTTCTTCAATTTTAACAAGCCTAGCTCCCTGATCAGTGAGCTTGGCATCCATTCTCATCAGTAAGTTGAACATTACTTCATTAGAGAATGGAGGGGCTACTGTTTCTGGCTGTGTGGGGGCTGCCTCTGGTTGAGTTTGAACTGAAGTGATCTTTGAGGTCTTGCTAAAGGTGTCCCCATACACTCTGTATCCCATTTTGATCAGACTTCTTAGGTAAATTGGTTGGTCTCTACTCTTGACCATATCCATATCATACCTTTTTGCCCATACTCTTTTTTTTTTGACAAGAGATGTAATCATATTCCTATAGGGAAATGAATCTTTTCCAGTTTACATGCTGCCTTCATTCTTTCAATAATGAACCATCCAAGGTTCAGAACTTCACCAGTGAATGCATGCTTCATCAGCCAAAGGTCTTGAAGGCTGATGTAGCTTAAGCTACCACTCTTACCATGCAGATTGGCAGCTACAAAGTAATGCAGGATTCTAAATTGTGGACTGATGATTAATCTTGCATTTCTCTTTGAAGAGAATTTTTCCTTCTTCCCGGTGATAATTTCTCATACAGAAGCAAGATCATACTTGTCAAGCATTTCATATTCTCCATTTTCTCCTTCAATTCCTAGCAAGTTACTTAAGTCTGAGGCTGTAACAAGGAATTCTTTCCCATTAAGAAAAACATTCAAATTTTCTTCATAATAGTCTTCTGAATCATCAAGCTCTCTTTCACTAAATGCAATACTAGCATAGAATTTTTTAACTAAACTAGCACTATATGTTCTGTCTTTGAAAGAGCTAGACTCCTTAATACTCAGCTCATTAAAATAATCTGTCAAGATTGTTTAGAGTTCAGGAGTTTCACTGAAACTCTCCCAGTCAATGTACTTTCCACATGTAATGGGGGCATTTTCGATTTTCTTAAATCTCTCTTCATGAATTTTGTTTCTAAATTTCATGGAAGAGACAGATGACGTACCTTTATCTCCTTTGCCTTTCTTTCCCAGTTTCTCAGTCGTCTTCTTCTTTACTTTTTGTTTCTTCTTCTTGGACCCTTTCTCAGTTTTCTTTGTTGCAGAACTCGATGCCTCTTTTTGTTTCTTTCTTGGGTGCTCAGCTTTGGGGATTTCTTTTGCTGGTCTCTCCCCTTTTTCTTTGCAAGCAAATCCTTGAGGAAGGTCGACTTGGCCATTGCGACTTCTGAAGGTGTTTTTCACTTAGGGTTCCAAGAGATGACAGAAGGAGGGTTCTCGGTTGATTTCAAAAGATGGAGAGAAGCAAATAAGACTGATAGAGATGAAAGAATTGGTTATCAGAGGATTGCAAAGTGAATGACGGTTTCTAACTTAGGGAACTATTTGTCTCCCCCTTAACTAATACCTCAATTTCCCAAAATTCAAAAACTCCCTCTCATATTTTTACTATTTACGGCATCAGGTTTCCCCATTTTATTTTGTCACCCGGTAAGCACAAAATTTCTTTAATTTAATTCTTTATCACTCAGCCATCTGTTCTTTTAATCTGATAAAACAGATGGTTTTAGTTGACTGAGTTTCATACTTTAGTCGACTAAGTTTTTTTTTGTTTTTCCCATTTACTTCAGACTTCTTCCTATACCTCTTCCAAACAACACATTCTCAGATTTCTTCTAATTTCACAGAATCTATCCTCACTAATGGGTTTTGAAAATATATCTGCAAGTTGATGCAATGTGCTCACGAATTCAACATTGATTTCACCCTTAGTTACATAGTCTCTAATGAAGTGATGTCTAATCTCAATATGTTTAGTTCTTGAATGTTGAACAGGATTCTTTGAAATGTTTATAGCACTGGTGTTGTCACAATATATGGGAGTGTTATTCATGGACAACCCGTAGTCTCTCAATTGCTGCTTAATCCATAAAACCTGTGCATAACAACTTCCTAGAGACATATATTTTGCTTCAGTAGTGGACAAGGCTACAGAATTTTGCTTTTTGCTCGACCAGCATACAAGCATGCTTCCTAGCAGCTGACATGTTCCACTTGTGCTTTTCCTATCAGTTCTACTTCCTGCAAAATCAACATCTGAATATCCTACAAGGCTGAATGGTGATTCCTTTGAATACCATAGTCTTAAGCCTTAAGTTTCTATGAGATATCTAAATATTCTTTTCACGACAGTAAGGTGTGTTTCTTTAGGTTGAGACTGAAATCTAGCACATAAACACACACTAAACTGAATATCTGGTCTACTTGTAGTTAAGTAAAGAAGAAATCCAATCATACCTCTATAGAGCTTTTGATCTACATCTTTACCTTTCTCATCAGCATCAAGCTTGGTAGATGTACTAATTGGTGTGCTGATGGATTTCAATTTCAGCATATCATACTTTTTGAACATGTCTTGAATGTATCTGTCTTGGCTGACAAAGGTTCCTCTTTTGCATTGCTTGATTTGAAGGCCAAGAAAGTACTTCAATTCTCCCATTATGCTTATCTTGAATTCTCCCTGCATTTTCTTGGCAAAGTTAATGCAAAGAGATCCATTAGTAGCACTAAATATTATGCCATCAACATAGATTTGAACTATTAATAGATCATTTAGGTATCTCTTGATAAACAGTGTGGTGTCGATGCTGCCCTTAACATAGTCTTTTTCTACCAGAAATTTAGAAAGCCTTTCATACCAAGCTCTAGGAGCTTGTTTCAATCCATACAGGGCTTTGTGAAGTTTAAGGACATGATCTGGTTTCTTGAAATCTTCAAAACCAGTAGGTTGTTCAACATATACCTATTCTTGAATAATTCCATTAAGGAATGTACTCTTCACATCCATTTGGTATAGCTTGAAGTTCATATGACAAGCAAAGGCAACTAGTAATCTTATGGCTTCAATTCTAGCTACTGGAGCAAAGGTTTCTTCATAATCTATTCCTTACTTTTGATTATATCCCTTTGCCACCAACCTTGCTTTGTTTCTCACTACATTCCCTTGATCATCAATCTTATTTTTAAACACCCATTTAGTGCCAACTATAGGATGATTTGAAGGCTTAGGCATTAGTGGCCATACATTATTTCTCCTGAATTGATTCAGCTCCTCTTGCATGGCTAAAATCCAGCTTTCCTCTTTTTCAGCTTCTTCAAAACTTTTAGGTTCTATTTGAGAAATGAAAGCTGAGAATTCACATGTCTCTCTAGTTCCTTTCCTAGTCTTAACTCCATGAGATATGTCACCTATGACTTGTTCTTGAGGGTGATCTCTCACATATCTCTAGCTTCTAGGTAAGTCACTATGCTGGATTTCTTATCTTTGTAAATTTTCAAGTGGTGGAGCTACGGGTTCTTCCCTAGATGAGTCTTCCTCATTATTTTTGCTATCATCTAGACTCACTTTTTCCCTGTGTCTTTCTACATTTTCTAGATTTTCATCATCCTCATGAGGTTCTTTTTCAACATGATTTGATTCATCAAAAACTATATGGACAGATTCTTCAACATTTAGTGTCTTTTTGTTGAAAACCCTATAAGCTTTTGAGTTCATGGCATATCCCAAGAATATTGCTTCATCACTTTTAGCATCAAACTTGCCTAATGGCTGTTTTTCATTGTTCAACACAAAGCATTTGCAGCCAAAGCTCATAAGGTGAGAGATGTTTGGTTTTCTTCTTTTGTACAGCTCATATGGGGTCTTTGACATGATTGTTATAATTGAACTCTATTAAGTATATAAGCTGCTGTATTGACAGCTTCAGCCCAGAAGTATTTAGGAAGATTGTTCTCACAAAGCATAAATCTTGCCACCTCCTTCAATGTTCTATTCTTTCTCTCAACAACTCCATTTTGCTGGGGTGTTCTAGGTGCTGAAAAGTTGTGTTCCAACCCCTTTTCATTGTAATATTTCTTGAACTCATCATTATCAAATTCTCCTCCATGGTCACTCTTAATCCTAATAATGGATGTACCTCTTTCATTCTCAACTTTCTTGCTATATCCTATGAAAGCTGATAATGCATCATTCTTGTGAGCAAGGAAATAAACCCAAGTGAATCTTGAATAATCATCAAAAATCACTAAACCATAAGATTTACCACCAAGACTTGTGCTAATTGGACCAAAAAGGTCAATATGAAACATTTCAAGAGGTTTCGATGTTGACACAACATTCTTAGCTTTGAATGATGTTCTGACTTATTTTCCTAGCTGACATGCTTCACATACTCTATCATTTTCAAATATAATGCTGGGTAGTCCAACAACTAAGTCTTTCTTAATTAGTTTCGACATGGTGTTCAAACTAACATGCCCTAGTTTCCTATGCCACAACTAGCTATCATTTTCAGCCTTGGCTACTAAGCACATTTCACTATCTTTTTCTAGATCTTCAAGAAAGATGACATACATATTTTTCAATCTATTTCCTATGAAGGTAGTCTTGTTAGTGCCTATGTCTATTACTTCACATTTGTTGTAATCAAAACAAACCTTAAACCCTTTGTCACATAGCTAACTTATGCTTAGTAGATTATGCTTTAAACCTTGAACAAATAACACATGACTGATTTGTGTACAAGAGTTCCTACCAATCGTACCTATACCTTGAATTCTCCTTTTTGAATTATCTCCAAAGGATACGGTGCCTCACTTTTTCTTATCCAGCTGTGCAAATAGCATTTCATCCCCTGTCATGTGTCGAGAGCAGCCACTATCAATGTACCATGGCTGCTTCTTCTTGTGTTGAGCCTTTGAACATGTCTCCTTTAGGTGCAGTTCAACCTACAAAAATATGGTTCAGTTCTTCTTGATAGGTACCCGTGCTTTGATGGGTCCTTGAGTGTTAGTTTCAATAAAATAGTCTTTTGGCACCCAGATTTTTTTGGTTTTCTGCACATTTGTATTTTTGACACAGTCATAGGATAGATGACCATTTTTTCCACAACAATAGCATCTAGATGATGCTTTATGGTGATTTTTCTTACAATATGAATTCTTCTTCAAAGAATTATCGTTTAAACACTTAAGAGTTGTATTTTCATCAAGAGCTTTTAGTAAAGCATCAGTTTTATTTTCCAGCTCTACTTTCATGATTTCAAAATCTGTTTTTGAGTGTTCCAGTTTAGTTTGAAGTAAATTTCTTTGTTCAAAAATAGAGTTGAAATCGAGTGTTATTTTCTCCAAATCTTTTTCAAGTGATGCATCCCTTTTCTTCAGATTTTTGTACTTTAAAAACAGGCTTTCAAATTAATCACATAACTCATCATACTCATCTTGCAAATCATTCATAGATATATCACATGTCGATGATCATGCCTCTGTTTCATCATCCTTTGCCATTAGGCAAATGTTTGCTCTTTCTTTTGAGCTTTCTTCATCAGATTCTGTGCTTGAATCACTATTTGACCAGGCTGCAGCAACCATTGCCTTTTTTGATTTTCTATTTTTCCTTGGAGTTTCTTCCTTCAGCAATGGACATTCGGATTTGTAGTGCCCTGGTTTTTTGCATTCATAGCAGATTACTTCTTCCTTGTTATTGCTTTCATTCTTGTTTTTCTTCCATGAAAGACCTTGATCCCTTTTAAAGGTTTTTCTTGCAAATCTTCGATTTTTTCTTCCCATCAGTTTTCTCAATCTTCTTGCAACAAATGCAAGTTCATCATTATCATCGCATGAGAGTTTTTCCAACTCTTCTTCAAGGATGCGGGCTTTGAGTGCTATGTTTTTTTTTTCTCTTTTGTCTCTCTTTTATCCTCTTCTTCTTCTTCCTTGAGCTCCAGCTCATGTGTGAGGAGTGACTCGCAAATTTCATCAAGTGTGATGATATTCAAATTTTTGGCTTCTCGGATGACAGTCACCTTTGGCTTCCAAGACTTAAGTAGACTCCTGTCCTCACCAGATTCCATTTTGAACATCTTATAGTTGTGGGTCAATAGGGCAATTTTGGATTCCTTAACTTGAGAAGTCCCTTCATGAATTATTCTTAACTTGTCCCACACTTACTTAGCTGTTGTATAGCTTGAGACTTTGTTGAACTCAGTGGGAGTTAAGGCACAATGCAAAGTGTTGATTGCCTTAAAGTTGGTATGCACTTTCTTAGTTTCAGCCTCAGTCCATTCACACATTGGCTTGGGCATCAACTCATTTGTAACCACATTTACAGTTGAGGGAATAAAGGGACCATTTGTGATGACATCCCACATTTCATAATCTATGGCTTTAATGTATATTGACATCCTAGTGCTCTAATAAGGGTAATTAGAGCCATCAAATAGAGGTGGTCTACTTGTAGATTGTCCCTCGGCTACAATTGATTTTTGTAAAGCCATTTTGGATCCTCTTTAAAGGTGTTAGACATTGTATGTAGAGAGCTAGTTCTGGTACCAATTCTTGGTCCTAAATATAGGTGCTAGATGGGCAGTGAATAGCACTATCTCGACTCTTTCTTGTGGGATTGAGACTTGATCTCAAAGTAAAGAAGATAAAGCAATGAAAACAATGGACAAGGTATTTATAGTGGTTCAGTTTAAGACCTACATCCACTACCTTGATTATCCAACCAAGGATTTTCAAATCAAACACTAAAACGGTGGAATTCCTAAGCTTCCACCAAGCTTTTACAATGGCTTTTCCAAGGCTTAGCCACAACCTTTACACTAGTTTTTAACGGGATCAACTAAAACCCAATGTGGTTTTCCAAGGCTCAACCACAACCTATCACTAATTTTTCCCAGGCTAAACTAAAACCCCAATGTGGTTTTTCAAGGCTTAACCACAACCTTTACTCTATCTTTTTACGAGCTAAACTAGAACCCACAAGCATCCAAGCACACCTTGCTTGATGCAAACACTTAGAGTGAAACACTCACTCTAAGAATACAAAGATGAAAGGAAAAAAGTACCTAGTGATCACATGATTGATCTATGTGGTACAAGTTTAAGTGCAAAACTCAAATACAAAGAATAGACGTTGAGGTTCAATGAAGAGTACAAAGGATTTTCAGGTTTGCTACTATTTCTTGGCTTGAATATGATGGAGTCTTTGTGTATGAAGCCAAAGTGTGCTCAAAGTTCTCTTGAGTTGTCAAAAGTTGGTTCCTTGGCATTTGAAGATCCTTTTATAGTTGAAGAAGCTTGTTTGATGGCTGTTGGGACGTTTATGATCGTTAGAAACAGTTTGGGGAAGCTTCTAACCGTTATTCCGTCTTGTAGTGGCTTGGCAGATGGTGCAGATAGAGAGCACTTAGTCGACTAAAATTTTTCCCTTGGTCGACTAAGTTGGCTCTGTTTCATACGCAGATTCCAGAGAGCACTTAGTCGACTAATCCATTTTCTTGGTCGACTAACTCGATTCTGTTTCTCATCAAGCTTCAGCCTTGCATTTCTCCACTTTGACCTTTGTTCAACCAATGATCTTCCTTGTCATATCAGGGGACTTCTTTCATAAAAATCAACCTTGTTCCTTATCCAAATCACATCTTTAAGAGCTCATTAGGAAGATTGATTTATTGTTTCTTTGTAGATATTTCTCCTGCACACTTAGGTAAGATATTAGACACAAATGACATGGAAATGTTTTATTATCATAAAAAACTAATGGAGTCAACAAATAGTTTCCAGCCTAGTATTTGAATGGCACCATACGAGGCTCTGTATGGAAGAAAGTGCCCGACTCCACCATGTTGCGACGAAGTGGGTGGTTAATGTGGAATTGATTAATTTGACAAATGACAAGATTAAAGTTATCCGATAGCGATTAAAGACGGCACAAGATAGGCAGAAGAGTTATGCTGATAGAAGGAGGAAAGATTTGAAATTTGAAATGAATGATAAAGTTTTTCTCAAAGTTTCTCCTTGAAAAGGTAACAATCTGAAAATTTTGAAATATTAAGTATTGTTTGATTTCACTATTATGATAATTGGTGGTATCTATTGGGTAATGAAAGGTGTGATCCAATTCACGAAGCGGGGAAAGCTCAATCTAAGATATATTGGACCCTTTCGGATTATTAAAAAGATTGGGCTAGTGGCTTACAGACTTGAATTACCTCCAAAACTTGTGAGACCCTGTCCAAGTCGTTAAAAGCTGGTATTGAACCTAGTGGTGCAATTAAGTTAAATCGAGCTTCAAATTAGTTTAATAGAAATTCCAAGAGGAATTTCAAAATTCTGAAACCCACAGAATAGCTCAGAATAGTGATTTGGAGTTCAAGGTCCAGTTTGGAGTTAATCGAAAAAATTGACCGGTTAGGGACGAAACAGTTATTTTTCCATTTGATGATAAAATGGAGATTTTTAACCAAGATTTGATCATATTGGACCAAAAATAATTTTATAAAATATAGTTATGATTATTGGATTATAAAATGATGTTTAGCAGTGTAAAATTGTGATTTCCAATGTTTTTGGAGCACAATGGTAAAATGGTAATTTTACCACTAGAGTACTAAACGGGAATTTTTTTGGAAGGATTTTGTCCCATTTGGTTAATATGGATTAATATTAGTGTTATTTGAGGTTGGACAGTGAAAATAATATAATTTCGAGACATTTCGGAGTATAGAGGTAAAATCGTAATTTTGCTATCCCGGGGGCAAAACCGTAATTTTACACCACTAAAACATATTTTTCCAGCCATGATAATCTTTTGATCATATCATGACTTAGAATAATCAAGTGGTGGAAAAGAAATGGAAGAAAAAGTCAAAAAGTAAGAAAAACGGGCCAATGGCATTATGCCACGTGGCATACTTGTTTATTTTATTATTTAAGCCTAAAAATCAGCCATTAACACTCATTTTCTCTCTCTAAATTCGGCACACACCAGAATTAAGGGGAAGGAAAGAAGAACAAAAGGAAAAACCATAAAACCTAGGTGGAAATTCAAGACAAAGTGTGATTTTCAAGAAAAATCAAGTGAAAAAGGTAATAATTCTTCACATTGGCTTATGATATACAATACCTATGCTTTTGTTCTTGATTTCCATGGTTGAATATTGAGATATCATGATGAATTGAATTCTAAAAAATGGGTTTGAATAAGGATTTGATGTTGGAATAAGTTGAAATTAGACTATGTTAGTGTTTAGAGATAGGTTAGTATGTTAGTAAGCAAAATCGTAAGAAAAAAATTTGATTTCCCCATGAATTTTGCAAGACCGAATATCATAGGCTGAAATTGGAAAATGAAATGATTTCATTTGAAATGAAATAAATTAGAAATGACAATTGAAAGTGAAAAACCTTTAGTAGGAAAAATTACAGTGCCAATGCACTGTAATGGCCGAATTTTCCATGAAGAAATGGAAAAGTTTAAATGTTGAAATTGGCACTATTTAAATGGTATGGGGTGAATTAAGGTATTAGAAAAAGAATGGTGCAATTTGGAATCAAATCGGACGCATTGGCCAATTTATCAAGTAATTGGCCAAATTAGGTCAACACCACATTTAAACGATTGACCGAGTATTCTATACATCCGTATAGAAATTAGGTTAATTTTATACCTAATTAACACCATTATAGTAATTAAATTATTGTGCTATTTGTCAAGGTGGTGAGCCCTCAATAAAGGCAAGAAAATCGCACCTGAGGATTAGCAGTCGAAGTGCTCGAATTCGACTCCCGAAAAACCTGTGAGTGAATTTGCATCTCAAAAAAAATGATTTTGGGAAATATGAACTCATTGAATAAAATGCTTGAATGATTTTATTCAATCTTCTTTAAAAGAATGAGCACCATGGGAACAAGCTTTTCGTAAAATATTATTTTATTGATGTGAAAATTTATTTTGTTGAATATTGCTCATCTATATGATTGCGATGCATCTGTGTACCTTTATATGGTGCTTAAATGTATTGTTGATAAATTATGTGAAATCGATGTAATGGAATGCAAAGTGGGGACGACGATACGTAACACCCACGATTCTTAGAAAATTTAGGTTGAATAAAGTGGGGATGGCGATACGTAACGCCTACAATTTCCTAAAAGTTTCAGAATTGAGCAAAGTGGGGACGTTGATACGTAACGCCCACGATTTCTGAAAATTATCACGGTCGAACTTTGGTGAAGCATGATTTGCTGTCCAAGGGCTTGTAGGGACGACGATACGTAACGCCTGCAAGTGCTCAGATAAATGTCTTTGTGTATATATATGATTGCTCATGTCTTGTGTATATATGTGATTGTATGGTATACGAATTGCCTTAAATTGAGAAAAATGTATTTTACACGAAACATTCGTACGGATGGGCGAAACCCTCGTACAGTGACAGGTTATGATTTCGCTACACTGCAATAAGAATGCCTTCTCGCTGTAGCGATAATTGTATTTAGCAAAAATAAATAAATAAATAAATCTCGGGGTAAGTGAAAAGGGTTAAATATTAGTTAGAAAGAAAAATTGTCTCGTTTTCAACTGGTGCATCATGATTGTCAAATTTCTTGATTGGGATTGCTTGTTCCCTTCTAATATTTACTCACTGAGTTTCATACTCACGTTTTATAAAATTCATGTTTTCAAATCAGGAGACTGTTGGACCCTAGATCGAGGAGTCCCTGTAGAGCATCTTCTGGATATGTGTCTGGCATTCGATAGTTATTCCTTTTATTGTAAATGTCTCCGCTGGAAGTCTTGGGTCCTTTTGTATTGTAAATACACTCAATAATGTAAATGTATGTATGCAATGTAAATTGCTAAATACATGACTGGAATAGTGCATGTATATTGTGATTGATAATGCCATTATGATTTGGCTGTGTTCACACCCGGGGAAAGGTGTGTGTGTATGAATGATTGGATATGCCATTGTTAATTGGCTTTGTATGCACATTGGGTGCATTACGTGTGGATGCTTCACTCGAGCATAAGTGGAATAAAGTTAGTAGGAATAGGCTTGCTTGGGCTTAGTGAGCTATGCTCATTGGGTCCTTGCACTGGTCATGGCTCAGGAATTGGGTCGTGATAAAATTGGATCGGATTCATAACATCTTCCATGTCTCTATGCTGAAAAGGTACGTACCTGATCCCTCCCATATCCTCGAAGCACCTTCGGTGGAGTTGCATGAAGATTTGAAGTTCGAGGTGCAACCAGTACGCGTTTTAGATATGAAGGATCAAGTATTGAGGAACAAGAGCATTCCCATGGTGAAAGTGTTGTGGAAGAATGCTCGTATGGAGGAGATGACGTGGGAAGTTGAGCACCAAATGAGAAATCAATATCCACACCTTTTCTTGGAATCCAATAAGTGAAATTTTAAGGTCAAAATTTTATTTTAAGAGGGGTAATGCTGTCAAGCCCAGCCTTAAAATATTTGTCATATCATGCATATAATTGACATCATGCATGTATACTGAAATATCTCGAAAAAATAGATAAAAGTCGGTATTGTGCTTAGAAGTACAACTAAGTCGATTTATACCTCGAACTAGTTAAAATAAGGATTTTAAGGTGAAATTGGGAATTTTGCAGTCCAAGGATGACTTAAAATGGTAATTCGGAGTTCGATGGTCGATTTGGAGTCAATATGAGATTTTCGAAATCTAGGGGCAAAATGGTCATTTTGCCACCCAAAAATTTGATTTGGATATTTGATGAAATTTTTGACTGAGATTGATCATTTGGAGTATAATTTGAGGTTTAGAAGTAAAAAATTTTAATTTTGGTATTTTTCAGAGCATAGGGGTAAAATGGTAATTTTGCCACCTCGGGGGCAAAACGGTAGTTTTCACCCCCAACACTTGTCAAAAACTAAGGATTTTATTCATTATGGAAATGGATAAATATGACGAAATTGTGTGGTGAAGAATTAAAGGTTAAAGATAAATATTTAAATTTTATACCAATAAGAAAATGCCACGTGTCAAGCTTTGACTTTTTAATTTTTTAACTTGAAAAATCAGCCCATAATTCCCCATTTTCCCTTCCCATATTCGGCCAAAGCAAGAACAAAAGCAAGAAAGAAAAAACAAAACCCTAGGTGGAGAAATTTAAAGAGAAATTGTGGAAATTCAAGCAATCAAGTGAAAAAAGGAAAAATTTCTTAATTTTTGCTTGAGATCTACATTACCCATGCATTTCTCCTTATTTTTCATGGTTGAATTACATGTTTTCATAATGAATTCATTGCTGGCCGAATGGGTATGGAGAGGAAATGATGTTGGAATTGGTTTGATTTTGAGGTATGTTAGTGTTTATGGTTAGTTTAGCATGTTTGGAAGCAAAACAACAAGGAAAAATTTCATTTTCCCCACCATCCTTCAATGGCCGAACGTCACATGTAGTGTGGGAATTGTGGATTTGATTTTCTTGCAAGTGAATTGGTTGAGAATTGATGGCTTGTGATGTGGAAATTAAGTAGGAAAAATCATGGTGTTAGTGCACCCACCATGACCGAATTTTCCATGATGAAATGTGAGGTTGGTTATGCTGACTTTTAGGTCATTTGGCTTGTGTTTGGTGATTTGAAGAATTGGAAAAGAAATGGAGCAATTTGGAATTAAATTAGACGCGTTGGCTAATTAATTGGGTGATAGATCGAATTAGGCAAACATTGTAATTAAACAGTTACCCGAGCATTTCATGCATTCATATAGAATTTAAGTTAATTTAATAACGAATTAGCACAAATGTGGTAATTGATTGAGTGCGCAATATGTCTAGGCGGTGAATCCTTTAACAAAGGCAAGGAAATTGCACATGAGGATTTATAGTCGAAGTACCCGAGTGTGATTCTTGAAAACTGTGAGTAAACTTATTATCACCTTAACTGTCTAGAGTAATTTTTACTTAATTTGGTGAATTTGTAAGAAATGAATTTAAATGGTGAGTTGCCTTGTTTTTATGAGAAAAATGTGAAATTATAAAATAAAAATGAATTCTTATAAATTGATTTGGAAATCGGACAATGATTTTTAAATTAGAGTAATTGGAGACCGTTTGCTGTGTTATATATTATGATCTGAACTAAATGGCTTATGATAAAATAGCATGATTGGTTGAATTGATACTTGTGTTGAAAAGTATGAATTTTTTGCTTTGACTGAATAGACTGTGTAATGAATTAATTGCCATATCATGCAATTGGAGATTTGATTGATTGGTGGGTTATAGAATTCTCACTGTAGTGACGGGTTTCCATGGACCATCCTATTTAGAGAGGCACAGTAAACCCTTTTATATTATACCTCTGATGAGAGGCACGGACGGTAACTCCTGAGGTATGACAGAGTTCACTTCACGTCGAACCACCACATGAGAGTGAATTCAGCCAACACCAAGGGATGGCTGCGTTTTGAGAAATTATGAAATTTTAATAACCTTGGCGATCTCGGTTAGATGCCTCGGCCAAGGTATCCCCGAGAATGAATTTTTGGCACGAGCCATGATTTTCAAGAAATCATAAGCCTTATTAATTATTCGGGTGAAAGGAATTTATTTGACTGATTGAAATGAATTTTTATGATATGACACCCTTTTGAGACAGAAAATTTTCATTGTCTCCCTTTTACTCACCTTTAGATATTTTAGGAGATATTTGTTTACTCACTGAGTTATGTAAACTCACCACTCTCCTCTCCACTTTTCAGACTTAGAGTAGTTTGTAGATATCTGGGTTTGCTGAGGACTACAGTTGGCTTTGCAACCTCACCAACAGTAGGTTCACTGTCCTATATACTTCTGAATATTCGAGGGCTCACATGTCGCTGTAAATTAAATTGTATACTCTGGTTTACTTTATTATTGTATATAAGAATTTATTTTGCTTTTACATCTCGAAAATTAATTACGTAGTATTTTAAAAATATTGTTTTATAAGAAATTGTAATATTTTATTAAACATTATTATTATATTTTTGTCACGACCCAATTCCCGGGCCATGACCGGCGCAAGGACCCAATGAGCATAGCTCACTAAGCCCAAGCAAGCCTATTCCCACTGACTTTATTCCATACATGCTCGTGTGGGACATCCACACGTAATGCACCCAGTGCGCATATAACGCCAAATAACCGTGACATATCCAGTCACACAAACACACACACACCCTTTCCGGGAGTGGACACAGCCAAAGCACAATGGCATTTTTAATCACAATATACATGCACTATGCCAGTCATGTATTTAGCAATTCACATTGCTTATACATATTTACATTCATATCAGTCAAATATAGACTCCGACAATGTACATTACATGTACATACCCATCATACAGAAACCCAAGACTACCAGCGGAGACATGTACAGTAAAGCGGCAACTAGTGAATGCCAGACACCTACCAGGAGATGGACTACTGTGATCCCGCGATCTAGGAATCTACAATCTCCTGATATGAAAACATGAATTTTTGAAAACGTGAGTATAAAACTCAGTGAGCAAACATTAGATAGGAACAAGCCATAATATCGAGAAGGGTTAAAATATGATGCATACATTTGGAATACATTCATTTTTATCCAATTTATTATCAAACCCTTCCCCTCACTTCAATTTAATTTATAATGAAGGAATAATCAAATTCATACATACGCACACAGATAAGTACAACATTCCATTGTCTCACCTGCTGAAAATATCGTGTGCACCATGTGCACTCACCAGCTCATGTGCATCCCCCCACATCGTGCACATAGCTGGAGTGGTCATGTGCACCATGTGCACTCACCAGCTCATGTGCATCCCCCCACATCGTGCACATAGCTGGAGTCATCATCATGTGCACCATGTGCACTCACCAGCTCATATGCATTCCCCCACATCGTGCACATAGCTGGAGTCATCATCATGTGCACCATGTGCACTCACCAGCTCATGTGCATCCCCTCACATCGTGCACATAGCTGGAGCTACAGTGTGCATCCCCCCACATCGTGCACCAACAATACCTTCCACATCCAACTTCTCCGACATGTGTTTTTCCACACATCACACACACGTACATTTACATATATATTAACAATATCAAATGTCAATACATCACGCATATTCACACATATGTGACACATATATAACAGCACAATTTCATGCCTTCATGCTTACCACAATTCATCACATAAAATCATTTTATCAGGGGCTTGTTCCCGGCACATGTTTTTAAAAAAAACTTTGAATAAATCATTTAATCAGCTAATTCAATACAATGTGCATTTCCCAAATCATTTGAAATGCAAGTTCACTCACCGTCTCACAAATCCGGATTCTGGATGCTCTCGGATCAAAAATCCTCAATTACGATCCCCTTGCCTTTTCCGGACTTCTCACCACCTTAACACAGAATAAATTGAGGAATTACTATAATGCCCCCAAACCAATACAAATTAATTTAAATTGCTAACGCATGATGCGCAAAGGCAAAAATGCATCCGATTATCGCTTTAACGCGGTATTGCCTAATTTCGACCGATTACCCGATTAATCGGCTATTATGTCCAATTTAATTCCGAATTGGTCCATTCTTTTTCTAACACTTTAATTCACCACAAATCATTCAATTAATGCCAATTTCAGCATCCAATCTTTTCCATTTCTTCATGGAAAATTCAGCCAATGCAGTGCATTAGCACTGAAAATTTTCTACTACATTTTCTCACTTTAAATTGTCATTTTTCTATTTTCTTTCATTTCAAATGAAACCATTTCATTTGAAATGAACCAATTCCTCATGCATTCTCTACACACTAGGTTCGGCCTAACAAAGAACAACCATGACACTTAATTTTTTTCTTCCATTTTTTTCCATAATCGTGCTTAACTACTCCTAAACACCAACATAGTTTAAACTCAATCCAATCCAACATCAAATCCATACTCAAACCCATTTTTCAGAATTCTTCCCATCATGATATCTCCATAATAAACCATAGAATTCAAGAACAAAAGCATAGATATTAGAGATCACAAGCCAAAGTAGAGATTTATTACCCTTTTTCACTTGAATTCTCCTTGAAATCACACTTGTCTTGAATTTTCCCCTAGGTTTTTGTGTGTTTCTCCTTTGTTCTTCTTTTTTTTTGCTTAAATTCTGGTGGGTGCCGACTTTGAGAGAGAAATGAGGCTTAAATTCTGATTTTTATGGCTTAAATAATAAAATATAAAAGCTTGCCACATGTCATCACGCCATTGGTCCATTTTTTTTGACTTTTTGATTTTTTCTCCCATTTGATCTCCACCACTTGATTCATCAAGTCAACATCTGATCCAAGGTTGACCATGGCTGGAAAAATTTATTCTGGTAGTGGAAAATTACCGAAATGCCCCCGGGATGGCAAAATTATGATTTTGCCCCTATACTCCGAAATGTCCCGGAATTTCATTATTTTCACTGTCCAACCTCAAATAACATCAATATAAATCAATATTACCCAATTGGGGCAAAATCCTTTCAAAAAAATTCACATTTAGCACTCCGGTGGCAAAATTACCATTTTGCCCTTGTGCTCTAAAAACACCGGGAATCACCATTTTACACTGCTAAACATCATTTTATACTCCAAAAATCATAACTGTATGTCACATAATTATATTTGGCCCAATGTGATCAAATCTTGGTTAAAAATCTCCATAAATCAACAAATGAGAAAATGACCGTTTTGTCCCTAACCGGTCAATTTTCCCGATTGACTCCAAACTGGACCTTGAACTCTGAATCACTATTCTGACCTATTCTGTGGGTCTCAGAATTTTGAAATTCCTCTTAGAATTTCTATTAAACTAGTTGGAGCTCGATTTAACTTAATCGTACCATTAGGTACAATACCGGTTTTCTAACAACTTAGACAGGGTCTCACAATTTTAATAGTTACTATTTCATTTAAAATGAATGTTTTAGATAGAAAAACACGTTTCTAATTTTGAAATATGTGTTTTCCACATACATGCTACACATTTATACGGGTTTGAAAATTTTCGATGAAAATGACCAAAATGCCATTATGAGGCGAAAATTATTTATCTACCGATTTGAGTTGGAAAAAGTTTAAAATCCCTTAAGATATGATGTTTGGCAATGAATGCTCACGGGGAGGTAAGAAATTTGATATGAAAGCCTTGTGAAGTTTCGGTCGGTATTCGGGGTATGAATACCTATCAAGACGTCGCGGCGGTTGTCATGGGCTCGATGGGAGTTCCAGGTCGTGACATAATAAAACATTCCTATCCTTTTGTGTCTAACATTTCTACCTAAGTGTGCAGGACCAAATGTTTGCATGACAATATTGGATCAATTTTTCAAAAAGTATATATTAAAAAATGATATGTATTAAGATACAAGATTGATTAACAAGAAGGAAGCTCCTTAGCTGAATAATGAAGAATATTAGTTGGCTAAAATTCAAATTATATCTCCATAATACTAACCGGGGATAAAACGGGAAGGCTGATGAAATATGAACAGGAAAACAAGCAAGTACGTGTTGTTTTAAACAATCTTTCATTCCCTAATGGAGTGGCAGTAAGCAATGATGGCAGCTTTCTTATTGTTACTGAAACCACCAAGTGTAGAATCCTAAGGTACTAGCTGAACACATCAAAAACTGAAACTCTGGAAACTTTTGCACAACACCCAGGATTCCCAGACAACATCAAACGAAGCCCTAGAGGAGGATTTTGGGTGGCCATGCATTCAAGAAGAGACAAGATTTTAGCTTGGATTCTCTCATTTCCTCAACTAGGAAATGCTTTGGTTAGGCTGCCTATTGACGTTACGAAAGCTTATTCAGTTTTGTCAAAGTTCAGAGGGAGTGGATTGGCAATGAGGTTAAGTAAGGATAGTGAGATTTGAGAAATGGTTGAAGATAAAGATGGAAACAAAATCAGTGAAGTGCATGAGAAGGATGGGAATTTATGGATTGGATCAATTGACAGGCCTTTTGTTGGTATGTATAGGATATAAACATAAAAAGGGAATTTATTAAGGGTTCTTTTTATTAAGGAAATAGATATTATTAAGAGAGAAAAATCAAAGTTACATCATCCTAAATTATGATATGCCTAACTTGACTGTAAATAAACTAGAAATAATAGTAAGTGGAGAAACATAAAAAATGTGTAATATTAAAGAAAGACCATAATGATTTATTGCCATCCAATTGACACATCTATTGCTTCACAAAGGATGTGAGTAGTGGAGAAATCTCAATCTCATTGAAGTTGTTCCTTTATAAGTTGCAAGATATTTGCATTAGGATCTAAAATGGAGCTTGGGTTTTATTATGTCAAATTTTATAAATTTTAAATTGGATTATATATAATTTGAAAAAGAAAAATTAACGGTTCAAAGCATGAATGAAAGTAGGGAAAGTAAAAACAAAAAATAAAAAATCCTTGCACATTCAACAAATGAAATTGAAAAATAATTATATTCATGTAATTTTACCTTCTCGCTCTCTATCACATTTTGTGGAACTGAAGAACATCATTCATTATTTTATTTTAGGGTGCTACTTAGTCCAAAGGGCATGACTATCCATTGATAGTTCCATATCGAAATAACCATCGATTAGTATTTTCTTCATTTTGGCATCTAACTCAATCAACTTTTCTTCAATTCTCAGCATCCTTGCTCCTTGGTCTGTTAGCTTTCCATCAAGCCTCATGAGCAAGTTGAAGATCACTTCATTTGAGAACTTGGTGCTATCTCTGGTTGGACTAGCATGGCAGAAATTTTGGATGTCTTAATGAAGGTTTCTCTATATAGCTTGTATCCCATTTTTGTTAAGCTGCCTAGGTAGATGGGCTGGTCTTTGCTTTTAATCATATCCAAATCATATCGCTTTGCCCAGACTCATTTCTTCTTTACTAAGGAAGTGATAACATTTCCATATGGCAGATGAATTTTCTCAAGCTTACAAGTTGCTCTCATCTTTCAATCATAAATCTCCCAAGATTCAAGGTAACTCCATTAAATGCATGTTCCATCAGCCAAAGGTCCTGGAGGCTGATGTAGCTCAAGCTACCACTCCTTCCATACACGTTTGTAGCAACAAAATAGTGTAGAATCCTAACTTGTGGACTTGTTATCAACCCTGCATTGCTTTGTGAGGAGTATTTTTCTTTTCTTTCGGTAATGATCTCCCATATAGATGTTGGGTCATATTTCTCAAGGATTTCAAATTCCCCTTCTTCACTTTCAACTTCTAATAGATTATCAAGATCAGCAGCAGTAACTATGAATTCTTTACCATTTAAAAATAAATTTAGACTACTATAAGAGAACTCATCAGAATCATCAAGTTCCTCTTCTCCTAAAGCTATACTTGCATAGAACTATTTCACTAGGCTAGCATTGTAGGATCTTTCCTTAAATGTGCTATATTCTTTCATTTTCATTTCACTAAAATAATCCGATAAACTAGTCCGAATCTCTGAAGCATCACTAAAACTATTCTAATCAATGTATTTTCCACACGCAATAAGGGCATTCTCAATTTTTCTAAATTGTTCTTTATGTATTTTGTTCCTAAACTTAGAAGAAAAAGTGGTACCTTTATTAGGCGTTGAATCTTTGTTTTTCTTTTTTTTCTCTGATTTTTTCTTCTTTTTCACCTTCAGTAATTTACCAAATTTCAACCTTGTTGAAGCAGACCCCATCTTCAGTTTCTTCTTCTTCTGCATTATAGCCTCTGAACTCTTTTCTAATGGTTTTTTCCCCATTTTCTTTTCAAGAAGTTCCCTGAGCTAAGAAGATTTGGCCATTTCGTTTTCTTTAGTGGAAATTTGAGACTTAGGGTTTCAAAAGGAACAGAGAGAGTGATCTAGGTTGGTTTCATAAGGGAAAATGTAGAGAATATGGCTTAAGTTTCAGATGATCAATTTTTAGGATGGAGAAAATAAAAGTTTCAACAGTTTTTAATACCAAAAGCCGTTTGCCTCCCCCTTAAATATTGCCTCATTTCTTCAAAATTTCAAAACTCTTTCTAAACTTTGGTTATTCACTCAAGCAGTTTTTCTTCTTTCTTTTTCCACCCGGTAAACACATTCCTTCAACATTTTATTCTTTTTTCATTTTAAATGACTGAGTCTTATTATTTAATGAAACATAATGCTTTTAGTTGGCTAAGTTTTACTTTAGTCAACTAAATGTCTTCTGTTTTTCTCTATTTGGTCCAAACTCTACCTTACAAATCCTACAAACAAACCATTCTTAGATTTCTTCTAATCTCACAAAATCTATCTTCACTTAGAGTTTTGGTCAAGATATCAGTTAGTTGATGCAAAGTATTTACAAATTCAATCTTAATCTCACCTTTAACTACATGGTCTCTAATGAAGTGATGCCTAATCTCAATGTGTTTAGCCTTAGAGTGTCGTATAGGATTTTTTGATATATTAATAGCACTATGTTATCACAAAATATAGGTGTATTATGCATTGATAACCCATAGTCCTTAAGTTGTTGCTTAATCCACAGAATTTGAGCACAACAGTTTCCTAAAGACATACACTCTACTTCTACTGTGGATAGTGCTACAAAATTTTATTTCTTGTTTGAAAAGGACACTAGCATACTTCTTAGAAATTGGCATGTTCCACTAGTGCTCTTTCTATCAGTTTTGCTTCCTACAAAGTTTGCATCCGAATAACCTACAAGACTAAGTGATAATTCTTTAGAGTACCATATTCCTAAAGTTTAAGTTTCTAAGAGGTATGTAAATATTCTCTTAACAGTAGTTAGGTGTGATTCTTTAGGCTGTGACTGAAATCTAGCACAAAACACACACTAAATTGAATGTCTAGTCTATTTGCTGTTAAGTAAAGTAGTGATCTAATCATACCTCTATAGAGCTCAAAAGACCTCTTAAGATATACAATCGTTCCTCTTATGTGAACTAGTCTATGAGAACTAAAAAGTTCTTAAGAAGAAAGAAATTCAAAAGATTCAAGTTTGGAAAAAAAAAAGCAGATCTCAGGCAAGAAGTCATCCAAATGCTTTATTTATGGAAAATCAGGTCACCATGTAAAATCGTGTCCTAAAACAGATAAAAAGCCTATCCAAATGATGCAACAAATAGCAAGCACCTTAGGATACAATTTGTTTGATGACGAACTAGAATCAGTCTTTTCCTTAAATGATGAACAAAGTCCATAAGCTTTCTTTGTTATCCAGATTCAAGATTCATGCTTAGATTCAGATGAATCAATCGATTCAAGCTATTTTGATGATGACTCAGAAAATGCATCCACGGATTGCATGACGATCCAGGTATATCTCATAGCACAAAAGCTAATCTCTGTAATAGCCATTGTTTGAATATACATCGATGATGAATCGCCTCTAATTCAAGTTACAACCTTTTTTGACACAAGTGTAGCATAGACCACTGCAAACCTAGTTGTCTTACCCTCATCACTATGGAAAAACGAAAAGACTTATTTCAGAACAACTAATGAAAGCATGTTTGCAATGGACTTCATTAGCCAGCTAGTTACCATTGAGTTTTTCTCAAGAGTCTCAACAACTTAAAGGATATTAGGTTTATCCTTACCACACAAGGACTAACTAATTGGATTTGATATTATATCTAGCAAGCTAGGTCTTAAGCTAAATGGTAAAGGTCTCAAATGCAAACAATTATTCTAACCATGAATGCTCCCACCAAACTTGTTCACCATGACATTGCACCTAGCCTCATTTGAAGATATTAGATATAAGTCGATCTTAACTTCTTGTGCAGATAGTCATACAGATTTCTTCCTAAAATGTCCAAATCTGTTATGGAAAAACCTAGAGTTCTTCATCACTCTACTATTCAAAAAAGATGAAACGGATGATCCAACCAAGGCCAGCCATACAGGCATAAACCCAGACCATCTCATGCTAGCGATTGAAAAGTGTACCCAACTTTAGGCCCAAAGACTAATAGAGCCCAAAACCTCTTCATGGTCATGCAAAGCCATCTATGTCAACAAATGCCCAAAGCAGGTACATGACAAGTTACGATTGTTGGCTCCATTAGTTTTTAATGATAATAAAACATTCCCATCTTTTTGTATCTAACATTTCTACCTAAGTGTGCAGGACAAAATGTTTGCATGACAATATTATATCAAATTTTCAAAAAGTGTATATTAAAAAATGATACGTATTAAGAGACAAGATTGATTAACAAGAAGGAAGCTCCTTAGCTGAATAATGAAAAATATTAGTTGGCTAAAATTCAAATTGAAGAAAAAACGGGCTGAAAAGTGTTGAGAAACAGAACCAACTTAGTCGACCAAAATGTGAGTTAGTTGACTAAGAGGCTATTGCCAAAATATGGACTTCAAGACAAAACCAACTTAGTTGACCAAGAAATGGGTTAGTCGACTAAATGCTCTCTACCGGAATCTACAACCAGAAGATATAACCAACTAAGTCTACCAAGGAAGAAGTTACGACTAAGAGCTCTCTATTTGCAATTTGAGCCAGAGCACTAGAAGACAGATTAACGGCTGAAACCGACTTTCAACTGTTTTTAATGGTCATAAACTGCCAAATAGCCATCAAACTTGTTTATCCAAGTATAAAAAGGTCTTCAAGTGATTATAAATTAGTTTTTGAGAGATTTCAATACTTTCAAGTCGAAAAAGAGCAAGAAAACCAACAAAACTCTCTGTTCTCTCATTGCACTCAACTCCCATCTTTGTAATTGAGAGTTACACTTTAACTTGTACCAATTAGATCAACTTTGTGATCACTAGGTACACTCTCTTACCTTCTTTACTTTTATATTTCGAGTGAGAGAGTCATTCTAAAGGTTGTTTCAAGCTAAGTTTGCTTGAAAGAGTTAAGGTTCTAACTTAGCCTTGAAAAGTTAGGTGTTGAGTTTTGGTTGAGCCTTTCAAAAATCATTGTAAAGGTTGTGGCTGAACCTAGTAAAAGCCATTGTAAAGCTTGGTGGGAGTTTGGTAATTCCACCGTTTCTTAGTGAATTGGTTGAAAATCCTTGGTTGGATAATCAAGGTAGTGAATGTAGGTCTTGGACTGAACCACTCTAAATCCTTATATATTGTTTACTTAGTTTTATTTTCTTTGTTATCTTGATTAGTTCCCCATCTTGTTGAAGAATCGAATTAGTGCTATTCACCCCCTATAGCACTTATATTTGAGACCAACAAGTGATATCAGAGCTAGTTCCCTGTTTTTAAGGTCTAACACTTTGTGGGAGGATACATGGCTCTTCAAAAATCCATTATAGCTGAGGGACAATCAACAAATAGACCACCTCTATTTGATGGCTCTAATTACCCTTATTAGAGTACTATAATGTTAATATACATTAGAGCTATAAACTATGAAATGTGGGACGTCATAACTGATGGACCTTTTATTCCCTAAACTTTAAATGTTATCATTAATGAACTGATGCCCAAGCCAAGGTCTGAATGGAACGAGGCTGAGACTAAGAGAGTTTAAACCAACTTTAAAGCCATCAATACATTACATTGTACCTTGACTCCCATCGAATTCATTGAAGTTTCAAGTTGTACAACAACTAAACAAGTGTGGGATAAGCTTAGGATAATTCATGAAGGGACTTCTCAAGTCAAAGAGTCCAAGATAGCCATCTTAACACACAATTATGAGATGTTCAAAATGGAGCCTAGTGAAGATATCACCAGCATGCTAGATAGATTCACGAACATCACAAATAAATTAAGTCAATTAGGAAAGCCAATACTTGAGCATGAAATAGTTAAGAGACTTCTTAGAAGCTTACTGAAAAATTAGAAGCCTAAAGTGACTGCTATCATAGAGGCTAAGGATTTGAATGTCATTACATTAGATGAAATCTATGGCTCTCTCCTTACTCATGAGCTAGACCTTAAGGAAGAAGAAGAAGATGATAGAGAGGAAGTAAAAGAAAATAAAAAGAGCATTGCACTTAAAGCCAGTATCCTTGAGAAAAAACTAAAAAAACTTTTTTGAGATGATGATGAAGAGCTGGCACTTGCTACAAGAAAATTCAAAAAGCTGATGGGCAGAAGGAATTGGAGGCTAGCAAGAAAAGGATTTAGAAAAGATCAAGGTCCTTCTTGGAAAAGAAATGAAAACGACTTCAACAAAAGGGAGGAACTGATCTGCTTCGAGTGTAAGAAGCCAGGTCACTTCAAGTCTGAATGCCCATTTCAGAAAGATGAGACTCCAAAGAAAAATAAGAAATCAAAAAAGGTAATGGTGGCAGTAGCATGTTCGGATAGTGACTCTTCAAGCATTGAATCTGAAAATGAAAACTCTGAGGAGAAAGCAAACATTTGTTTAATGGCTCAAGATGATGAAACAAAGGTATGCTCATTACCTTGTGATATTTCGATGGATGATTTACAAGATGAGTTTGACAAGCTTTATGATGAATTTGAAAAACTTTTTTCAAAGTACAAAACTTTAAAGAAAAAGTATGCATCTCTTGAAAATGATTTAGAAAAGATAAAATGTGATTATAATTCTATTTTTGAGCAAAGAAACTTTCTGCAAATTGAGTTAGAACACTCAAAAATAGATTTTGAAGTTTTAAAAGTTGAGTTGGACAGTAAGTTTGAAGCTTTGCAAAAAACTCTTGATGAAAACATAACACTTAAATGTTTAAGAAATGAAAAATCAGTAAGAAGTTTACATTTCAAGAAAAATTCTAATGTTGCATCTAAATGTTATAGTTATGGAAAACATGGAAACCTATCTTATGATTATTTTAGAAATAGAGGCGTGCAAAAGATTAGAAAAATTTGGGTTCCAAAGGGATCCTTTATTGCAACTAACACTCAAGGACCCATCAAGCTATGTGTACCTATAAAGAAAAACTGAAAATATGTTTTATAGGTTGAGCTGCACTTAAAAGAGACATGCTCAAGAGCTCAACTCAAGAGGAAGCAGCCCTGGTACATGGATAATGGCTACTTACGGCACATGATAGGAGATGAATTGTTGTTTGCTCAACTAGACAAGAGAAAGGGAGGTATTGTATCTGTTGGTGATGATTCAAAAGGTAGAATCCATGGGATAGGTACGGTTGGTAAGAACTCCTAAACCCAAATCAGTCATGTGTTGTTAGTCAAGGGCTTGAAACGTAATTTGTAAAGCATTAGTCAACTATGTGATAAGGGATTTAAAGTTTGCTTTGATTCTTACTGTCAATTAGAATTCTACTATGCAAGTATACGTATCAAACAAATAGTATATAAGCAATCAGAGTGTCGATCTCACAGGGAATTAATCTAAAACTTTACTAAGCACTAAAATTAGAATAATTTAATCTTATCCAAACAATCCAAATTGAGTAATTAAATAAAACTAATAAACTAAAATTTAAACTAACAAGAAAAAATCAAAATAATAAGTTGAGAAAAGATCAAATTAAATAAGCCTAGAATTACAATATCCCTCACACTTCATCTAAATTTTACCTCTCCTCCTTAACTTATTTCAATAGGTTGAATTGCTAACCTAGAGTCCTAGATTATTTATAAGGGTCTCCCAACTCATCTTATAAAAATATCTATTTTAACCAAAATACTATATCTCTATGTGAATTGAAGTTAAAACAAACTCATTAAGTTTAGGCTCTAATCTGGCTACATATGGCCTATAAGTATATCCCTATCCTATACACAAATTAATTAAATTGATCATATGCTATTCCAATTTTAGTTTACTCTAAACTCTCTTTCCCAAGTTTGTTTAGGTTCTTAGATCAATTTAATTGGTGATCAGGCAATTAAAAGCGTTAAGAACAAATTGGAAAAACAATTCAATTCCCATTGAAAATAAGTAAGAAAGAGATTAAAAACTTAGACTACATGTGAGTTCAATTGCAATCCTAGAAAAAAAAATTACCTAGTCATAATTGCAAAAACAAATAACATTGTATAAAATTCAACCATTGAAAGTAACAAGAATAAAAGCCAAGGAAGAAACAAAACAAAAATTGTCGTCTTGATCTCTATATTTCAGCCTCAACTTCTAGCTTCTTGAGTCTCCAAAGGTTGTCTTCATGTTCTTGGAAAATCTTATTTATACTATCAACTTAACCTAAACTTCTTTAAGTTAACCTAGGGTTTATTTGGGCTTAAAAACATAATGAGAGGTCCAAAAAATCACTTGTCAGTCTTTACAAATTGTTATTCCCGATACAGTACATCTAGCAACTTTCTAACATGATTTTCTCTATCTTCAAAGCAAAACTAGACAAAGTGACTTTCATAAAAGTTATAGCTCTATCTCTTAGCTTTCCAATGGTCTAATAATCACAGCAATTAGAGTTCTGTAGCTCAAGATATGAGTAAAACTATGAACCATATGCAAGTAAACTTTCGAGTCTTTCAACACCTTTCTTTCCAAAATTAAGCACAATTACTTTAGTTCCTACCAAAAATAAAAAAACTAATAAATATTAACCAAATTAAAAGAAATAACATAAAATTAAAATAACTTACTTAAAAATAAACTAACTATAAAAACAACTAAAAAATAAGTAAATTATAATTAAAAACTGAGGACTGAGCCAATATTTAATAACAAAATTGGAATAAAATAATTCTATAAAATAGAATTATCACTAACAAATGTGAGGTAATAGATATAAGCACAAACAAAGTCACATTCATAGGAAAAAGATTGAAGAATATGTATGTTGTTTTTCTTGAAGATCTTGAAATAAATAGTGAAATATGTTTAGTTGCAATTGCTGAAAATGACAGCTGGTTGTGGCATAGGAGATTAGGACATGTAAGCTTGCATACCATGTCAAAATTGATTAGAAAGAACTTAGTGGTTAGATTGCCTAATCTAAAGTTTGAGAATGACAGGATATGTGAAGCTTGCCAACTAGGAAAACAAGTTAGAACATCCTTTAAAACCAAAAATATTGTATCAACATCTAAACCTCTTGAATTGCTGCACATTGATCTATTTGGTCTAATAAGTACAACTAGTCTAGGCGAAAAATCTTATGGCTTTGTGATAGTTGTTGATTTCTCTAGGTACACTTGGGTTTATTTCCTTGCTCATAAGAATGATGCTTTATCAGCATTCATAAGCCATTGTAGGAGAGTTGAGAATGAAAAAGGTTTAACCATTGTTAGTATTAGAAGTGACCATGGATGAGAATTTGAAAGTGATGAATTTGAAAAATTTTGCAATGAAAAGGGGTTGGATTACAACATTTTCGCATCTAGGACACCCCAACAAAATGGAGTTGTAGAGAGAAAAAACCAAACATTGAAAGAAATGGCTAGAACTATGCTATGTGAGAATAACCTTCCAAAATATTTTTAGGCGAAAGCAATGAACACTGCAGCTTATATTCTCAATAGAGTATCAATTAGAGTAATGATCTCAAAAATTCCTTATAAACTATACAAGGGTAGAAAACCAAACATTTCTCACCTTAGGGGCTTTGGCTGCAAATGCTTTATTTTAAATAATGGAAAACAACCACTAGGAAAGTTTGATGCTAAGAGTGATGAAGCTATATTTTTAGGATATGCCTTAAACTCCAAAGCTTATAGAGTATTTAACAAAAGGACATTGAGTGTTGAAGAATCAGTCCATGTAGTTTTTGATGAATCAATTACCTTAGAAAAGGAAGTTCATGATGATGATGATGATGATGATGATGATTTAGAAAGCTTAGAGAAGCACATGGATGAAATGAGCTTAGATGATAACAAGAATAATGAGGAAAGCTCATCTAGAGGAGAAACCGTAGCTCTACCTCTAGAAAACTTACAAAGACTAGAAATCCAGCATAGTAATCTACTTAGGAGCTGGAGATATGCAAAGGATCATCCACAAGAACAAATAATAGGTGACATATCTTAAAGAGTTAAGACTAGAAGAGCAACTAGAGAGACTTGTGAGTTTTCAGCTTTCATATCTCAAATTGAACCAAAAACCTTTGAGGAAGCTAAAAAAGAGGAATGTTGGATTTTGGCCATGCAAGATGAGCTAAACCAATGCAAGAGAAATAGAGTATGGTCATTAGTGCCTAGACCTCCAAATCATCGCATAGTTGGAACAAAATGGGTGTTTAGGAATAAGGTTGATGAACAAGAAAATGTAATTAGAAACAAAGCTAGATTAGTAGCTAAAGGATATAATCAAGAGGAAGGAATAGATTATGATGAGACCTTTGCACCCATAGCTAGGATTGAAGCCATAAGGTTATTAGTAGCCTTGCATGCTTTATAAACTTTAAGTTGTACCAAATGGATGTAAAAAATGCATTTTTAAATGGATTCATTCAAGAAGAAGTGTATGTGGAACAACCAATAGGATATGAAGACTTTGAAAAACCAGATTATATTTTCAAACTTCATAAAGCCTTGTATGGATTGAAATAAGCTCTTAGAGCTTAGTATGAAAGGCTTTTAAAATTTTTGGTTGAAAAAGATTATGTTAGGGGCAGCATAGATACAACATTGTTCATCAAAAGGTACTTAAATGACTTAATTATAGTTCAAATATATATGAATGGCATTATATTTGGTGCAACTAATGAAACTTTATGCAAGAACTTTACTAAAGAAAAACAGGGAGAGTTTGAAATGAGCATGACAGGAGAGTTGAAGTACTTTCTTGGCCTTCAAATCAAGCAATGCAAGGAAGGGATTTTCATCAGCCAAAATAAATACATTCAAGCTATGCTCAAGAAGTTTGATATGCTGAAGCTAAAGCCAATCAGCACACCAATGAGTCCATCCACTAGACTTGATGCTTATGAAAAAGGAAAAAGTGTAGACTAAAAGCTCTATAGAGGTATGATTGGATCACTACTTTACTTAACAACAAGTAGACTAGAAATTCAATTTAGTGTGTGCTTGTGTGCTAGATTTCAGTCACAGCCTAAAGAATCACACCTAACTACTGTTAAGATAATATTTAGATACCTCTTAGAGACTCAAACTTTAGGAATATGGTACTCTAAAGAATCATCATTTAGTCTTGTAGGCTATTTGGATGCAGACTTTGTAGGAAGCAAAACAGATAGAAAGAGCACTAGTAAAACATGCCAATTTCTAAGGAGTATGCTAGTGTCCTGGTCAAGCAAGAAATAAAATTTTGTAGCACTATTCACAGTAGAAGCAGAGTATGTGTCTTTAGGAAACTATTGTGCTTAAATTTTGTAGATTAAGCAACAACGTAAGGACTATGGGTTATCAATGCATAATACACCTATATTTTGTGATAACACAAGTGTTATTAATATATCAAAAAATCCTGTACAACACTCTAAGACTAAACACATTGAGATTAGCATCACTTCATTAGAGACCATATAGTTAAAGGTGAGATTAAGATTGAATTTGTAAATACTTTGCATCAACTAACTGATATCTTTACCAAACCTCTAAGTGAAGATAGATTTTGTGAGATTAGAAGAAATCTAGGAATGATTTGTTTGCAGGATTTGTAAAGTAGAGTTTGGACCAAACAGAGAAAAACGGAAGACACTTAGTCGACTAAAGTAAAACTTAGTCAACTAAAAGCATTATGTTTCATTAAATAATAAGACTCGGTCATTTAAAATGAAGAAAGAATAAATTGTTGAAGAAATGTGTTTACCGGGTGGAAAAAGAAAGAAGAAAAACTACTTAAGTGAATAACCAAAGTTTAGAGGGAGTTTTGAAAATTTGAAGAAATGAGGCAATATTTAAAGGGAAGGAAGATGGCTTTTGGGATTAAAAACTGTTGAAACTTTTATTTTCTCCATCCTGAAAATCAATCATCTGAAACTTAAGCCATCTTCTCTACATTTTCCTTTCTGAAACCAACCGAAATCACTCTCTCTGTTCCTTTTGAAACCCTAAGTCTCAAATTTCCATTAAAAAAAACGAAATGGCCAAATCTTCTCAGCTCAAGGAACTTCTAGAAAAAAAAAAAAAGGAAAAGACCATTAGAAGAGAGTTCAAAGGCTATAATGTAGAAAAAGAAGACACTAAAGATGGGGTCTGTTTCAACAAGGTTGAAATTTGGGAAATTACTAAAGGCGAAGAAGAAGAAAAAATTAGAGAAAAAGAAGAAGAACAAAGATTCAATGCCTAATAAAGGTACCACTTCTTCTTCTAAGTTCAAGAACAAAATACATGAAGAACGATTTAGAAAAATTGAGAATGCCCTCATTACGTATGGAAAATACATTAATTAGAATAGTTTTAGTGATGCTTCAGAGATTCAGACTAGTTTATCAAATTATTTTAGTAAAATGAAAATAAAGAAATATAGCACATTTAAAGAAAGATCCTACAGTGCTAGCCTAGTGAAAGAGTTCTATGCAAGTATAGCTTTAGGAGAAGAGGAACTTGATGATTCTGATGACTTCTCTGATAGTAGTCTGAATGTATTTTTAAATGGTAAAGAATTTATAGTTACTGTTGCTGATCTCGGTAATCTATTAGAAGTTGAAAGTGAAGAAAGGGAATTTGAAATCCCCAAGAAATATGACCTAACATCTATATGGGAGATCATTATCGGGAGAAAAGAAAAATACTCCTCACAGAGCCATGCAGGGTTGATAACAAGTCCACAAGTTAGGATTCTGCACTATTTTGTTGCTGCAAACGTGCATGGAAGGAGTGGCAGCCTGAGTTACATCAACCTCCAAGACCTTTGGCTGATGGAACATGCATTTAATGGAGTTACCTTGAATCTTGGGAGATTTATGATTGAAAAATGAGAGCAACTTGTAAGCTTGAGAAAATTCATCTGCCATATGGAAATGTTATCACTTCTTTGGTAAAGAAGAAAGGAGTCTGGGCAAAGAGATATGATTTGGATACGATTAAAAGCAAAGACCAGCCCATCTACTTAGGTAGCTTAACAAAAATGGGATACAAGCTATATAGAGAAACCTTCACTAAGACATCCAAGATTTCTACCATGCTAGTCCAACCAGAGATAGCACCCAGTTCTCAAATGAAGTGATCTTCAACTTGCTCATGAGGCTTGATGGAAATCTAACAGACCAAGGAGCAAGGATTTTGAGAATTGAAGAAAAGTTGATTGAGTTAGATGCCAAAATGAAGAAAATACTAACCGCTGGTTACTTCGATATGGAACTATCAATGGATAGTAATGCCCTTTGCACTTAGCAATACTCTAAAATAAAATAACGAATGATGTTCTTCAGTTCCACAAAATGTGATAGAAAGCGAGAAGGTAAAATTACATGAATATAATTATTTTTCAATTTAATTTGTCGAATGTGTAAGGATTTTTTATTTTTTGTTTTTACTTTCCTTACTTTCATTCATGCTTTGGATTGTTAATTTTTCTTTTTCAAATTATATATAATCCAATTTAAAATTTATAAAATTTGACATAATAAAACCCAAGCTCCATCTTAGATCCTAATGCAAATATCTTGCAACTTATAAAGGAACAACTTCAATGAGATTGAGATTGCTCCACTACTCACATCCTTTGTGAAGCAACAGATGTGTCAATTGGATGGCAATAAATCATGATGATCTTTCCTTAATATTACACATTTTTGATGTTTCTCCACTTACTATTATTTCTAGTTTATTTACAGACAAGTTAGGCATATCATAACCTAGGATTATGTAACTTTGATTTTTCTCTCTTAATAATATCTATTTCCTTAATAAAAAGAACCCTTAATATAATCCCTTTTTATGTTTATATCCTATACATACCAACAAAAGGCCTGTCAATTGATCCAATCCATAAATTCCCATCCTTCTCATGCACTTCACTGATTTTGTTTCCATTTTTATCTTCAATCGTTTCTAAAATCTCACCATCCTCACTTAACCTCATTGCCAATCCACTCCCTCTGAACTTTGACAAAACTGAGTAAGCTTTCGTAACGTCAATAGGCAGCCTAACCAAAGCATTTCCTAGTCGAGGAAATGAGAGAATCCAAGCTAAAATCTTGTCTCTTCTTGAATGCATGGCCACCCAAAATCCTCCTCTGGGGCTTCGTTTGATGTTGTCTGGGAATCCTGGGAGTTGTGCAAAAGTTTCCAGAGTTTCAGCTTTTGATGTGTTCAGCCAGTACCTTAGGATTCTGCACTTGGTGGTTTCGGCAAAGACAAGAAAGCTGCCATCATTGCTTACTGCCACTCCATTAGGGAATGAAAGATTGTTCAAAACAACACGTACTTGCTTGCTTTCCTGTTCATATTTCATCAGCCTTCCCGTTTTATCCCCGGTTAGTATTATGGAGATATAATTCCTGCAAAATAGTACCACTTTAAAACAAGTTAATAGTTATAATTAAAACTAATAAAAAAGAAGTGAGAATTTGAAACATATATAAATTACATGAAGGAAATGGGAAAAAGTCTTTTCAGATGTCCTCAAGGAAGATTAACCAATACTGCAATAACATGTCCATTAACAAGTAATAACTATATTACACCACACCGATTAAAACCAAAAAAAAAAAATTAAAGTCAAGATTGGGAAGATATCTGCATTGAATATGGTAATCTCATTTCCTTTGTTCTTCTAAAGGCGTTGAGAAAGATCTTCCTGGTTCTTTATAGCATGGCTTTGCTTGTTCAAAGACTTAATTAGAACACTGAATATTGTTTAAGAAATGCTTTTAAAATTCTATATCATAGATTCCTAACACCCCAAATTGTGCTGTGAAATAAAAAGGAGTTGATTACTAATGAACCTTAGCTTCTAAACTTGCATGGTTGAATTAAGAATTGGAAGAAACTGTTTTATTTTCAATCACTAGCAATTTCTTCATAACTAAAGTGGCTTATTTTGAAAGAGTTGTAACAAAGCGTCAATAGCGTTGAAGAACAAAAATTTTTTGTTATAAATTTCTTTGGAAACTAGTTCATTTAGAATTTCATTTCGCAGACTTTTTGAGTAATTGAAAGTTTTGCTTACGCATTCCTCTACCATTTCTAGTTGGAAGAGTTTTCTATACTTGTGTAAAGTAGCCATTAAGACATGCAAATGACAATTTCAATGATGATAAAGTTCTATAATGACCAATCATAATATTTTCTCCACATTAAATCAAGGTACTTGCATTGCAGATTTTATTTCTAAGAGTTTCTATCAATCTATTTTTATTCCATTTTAGAGATCGATAGATTCAATTATAGATTCCATAAGTCTGTGTCACTTAGCTTACATTTTGATATATTTATGTTCTTTTTCTTGAAAGTGTCATTTATGAATACCTAGACATTCAAAATTCGGACAAAAATGTTTTTCATTGTTGATGTTATTTTTGACATTTCCAATATGTCTTTTGCTTTTTCTTTCACTTCAAATACTCATAAAATTCAAGCATGTGATCAATTCACTGATATCAAAGAAGATATTAGTTTTGGATGTCGCATCTTGTATAAGACAACCCATGTTTTAAGTCAATAGCTTAAAAATTTTAATAATTTCTCATAAGCAAAAGTTTCATTCAGTTTTTAGGGGAACCGATTGAACTTGTTCAGTTTACCATTTGTTCAGTTATTTTTTAAATTTTGAATGATTCGATTGATTTTAATATAAAATTCGATTTAGAGCCTGTTTGGCTTATTTTTTTTTTTAATTTAAAAGCTCTTATGAAGTTTTTATGAAAAATAATATCTTTTAAAATTAAGTAAAAATTGTTTGGCAAAATAAATTATATAAGCTCTAATTTTTAATTAAAATTACCATAAAAGGTATTCATACCATTTTCAATTACCTAATAAACCAAAGTGATACAAGTCTACTTCAAGCTTATATACATTTTCAAATGTTAAAATAGAATTTCATACAGAAATGGAACAGCTCTCAAATTGTGTATAGTAGTAATAGTATTAGATTTTTGTTAATTTAGCAAACAATCGGACCATGATAATTCAATTTCCCAAGAAAGAAGAGAAAATAGGAAATGATGTACTTGGCATTAAAATCCTTGGTGAAAAAAAAAAAGAGAAAACATTTAAATAGTACATGAATGCAAATTTGAATTTTGAGTTTTTTTTTTCTTAATCTTTGTAAGAACAAAAAAATCATAAATTTTACGATTCTATTGCTTTGTCTTCTATCTTTTTTTCTTTTTTTTTTTCTAATAGTCTTTGTAAAGAGAGTTAGAGGAGAAGGAGATCGCGGTTTGCGTTGGAGAAAGGTGATTTGTAGAGAGAGGGAGAGGAAAGGATCTTTGTAAAAGCAAAAAAAAATGCCAAATTTTGCTATTTTGTTTCTAGGTTTTCTGGTTTTTTTGTTTCTTTTATTTTCTAGTAGTTTTTACAAAAAGAGATAAAGAAGGGGGACGTTGTGATTTGCATTAGAGAATGGTGATTTGTAGAGAGAATGAGAGGAGAGAGAGATCAACTAAGAGAGGGGTATTTCTTGAAAAGCTAGAGTGTTTTCAAAAAAATAAGAGAAAGCTCCTCTCTATAGTTTTTCTTTAAGCTCTTTTTCTATAAAAATTTTATTCTTTAAAAAAATTACTCTTTTTTTTAAAAGCTTTTGAAAATCTTGTTTGGCCTAACTTCTACTTTTAAAAGGTAGATAAACTAAAAAAAGTCAAACCAAACAAGCACTTACTCAGTTTTTTATCTTTTCAAATCTAATCGATCGAATTGATCGTTGCAACAACTTATCTAATAGGATAGTAAAAAATTGAACAAAGTAATCTTACTTTTTCAAAATATATATCACAAAGTAAAGTTGTAACCTTAATTATATTAATCTAGTGTGACTTTTCTCAAAATATACCAAAATATTATGACTTTCTACAAATGTAAACACTCAATTGTCTCTAACTAAAAAAGACAAACAATTATAAGATCACTTGTATAAATAAAATGTTAGCAAATAGCAAAAAAGATTTTATGAAAGTACCTCCTTTGATGAAGAGAACTGCTATCAGTGAAATAAATGGATCCATCGAATTGGTTGATGTCCAAACCATTGGTGAATAACAAAGGGGTGCCTTGAGCATGTGTTGCAATGCTAGTTGCCAAGCCACCTTCAGGGCCAACTTTTAGTAGCCCCATGTAAGCATCGGCAATGTAAAGCTCATTAGTGACTTCATTGAAACAGATGCCAAGTGGACGCCCACAGATATGCTCTATTAGTTGATGATCATGTTGCCCTTCACACCCTTTTCTGCTCAAAGTAGTCACTCATGTTAACATTATCTATGAGCTCCTTAATTTTTTTCTTCATTTAAATTTTTATTTTTTTCCTTTAGAAAAATTTTATATTGTTTAATTTCATAAATAAATTCCACACATAAATTCTCAACACCTAATGGTGATTTTTTTTGGCCAAATATGATTGTGGGGTTTTTTTTTTTTTGAATGACAAGAGAATTTCATAAATTGCTTAGCACAATAGTGTCATTACAAAGCAAGGAATCTAGAGAGGTATCATATGCCTTCCTAAGAAATTAATCTACAACTTCAGAAAAGAGGTATCAACCCCTATAAATTACACATTCATAAGTAGCAATATGTTACACAAACAACATAGATAAATGTCATCATGAAACCTTGGCCTAGGGAAAAATAATACAACAACGTCTCCTAACAACCAATCACAGCTTAGCTTACAATTGAAAACGAGAAAGACAACAACTTCAAACGACCAGCTGCAGCTAAGCTTACAATAGAAGTGGCCAAAAACATACAACAGGAAATCATAGTTTTCCTAGCAAAAACTCAATCCAATTAGAGAGGATCCATGAACCAGTAATTGAGAAGGGAAAGATATGTTGACTTCATATGTTTTTGATGATAACAAAACATTCCTCATTCATTAATGTCTAACTTCACTATTTAAGTGTGCAAGATTTAATTTTATATCCTAACAAAGTTGATAATTAAAGGCAAGCTAAGGAGCTTGCTAAGTTTAATGAAGAGTGAATCAATTAAGAGGGAAAGAACGAGTAATAAACAAAAACAGAACCTTAATAATTGATTACTAAGGGACCTTAATCAACTAAGGCATAGCTGTGTGATAAGTTTAAGCAAAACAAAAAAAATGCCAATCAATTAAGAGGTCTAGTTAATTTATTAGAGCATAAAGTCCTAGTATCTTCAAGAGCCAAAAATAAGTTTGAAAATATTGTTGATCGTTGAAGGGAGCCAAAATAGAAAAGTTCAAAATTCAAAAATCTTCTAGTCAATTAAAGTTGATTTTAATCAGTTATGGCTGAAGGAAGTAAATCCCTAATCTATTAAAAAAAGTGCTGACCAATTAAAGGAAGATTGTTGTGTAAAGAAGTGAAAACAAAAAATTTGTAATCAGTTAGAGCTTATTGTAACCAGTTAGAGGAAGTCTATTGAAAAAGAAGAGTCTGAAGGTAGAGAACTCTTAATCAGGTAGAGCCTCCTATAATTGGTTAGAGCAGAGAACATAGTAGTAAGATAGTACAAGACAAAAAAGTTGTAATCTGTTAAAGTTACTTTTAACCAGTTAGTCGGAGTTTCTCTCCCTTTTTGAATTTAAACACTAAAAGATAAAAATAACAGTTAGAATTCTATTAGAGTTATTCCTAACAGCTAGAAACTATCTCCAATAGAAAAATCTGACTCTCCAAGTATAAAAGGAAGCTTCAACGGTAAAAAAAAAATAGAATTGAGGAATTTAAAAGAGAAAAGCTATTTTGAGAAAAAAGTCAAATATTCTTCACAAAAAGCACTTGTCTTTCATTCCATATCCAAAAAAAGTGCTTAAGCGTGATTGTAATATATCCAGACTTGTAAAGGTACTTAATTATACTTTTTTTCTTCTTTTTCTTGGAAAAGTAGAGTGTCAGAAGCACTTTAAAGCTTGTTGTAAGGGATTAATGCTTAGGTTAGAAGCTCAAGTTGTAAAAGCTTGGTGGAAGCTATTAATTCCACTAGTTTAATGAAGTTGGGTTAAAAGTCCTTGATTGTGAGATCAAGGTCGTAGATTTAAGTCAAGGGGACCGAACCATTATAAATATTCTTCCATTGTCCACTTTTCTTTACCATTCTTTACTTGGTGTCTTGTAATTTTAACAAGTACTAGTCTTTCTCTTTATCTAGCTGATTAAGTACTCTTCAAGATCTAAAGGGTTAAGCAAAAAAATTTTAGTGCTATTCACCCTCCTCTAGCACTTAAACGAGACCAACAAGATAACATTAGCAATAAAATCTAACATATAGGAAAATTGACAAGCATTAAAAGATAGATGAAAAGTACTCTTGCTTGATGACCCTAGCTTTGGCAAGCCCGTCAATTAAATGGTTGGCTTCTCTACTAATATGGGTGAAGGTAACCTGCTTAATGTTTGCCTTGAGGACCTTGATGCTATTGTAAATATTCTTCATGCACCAGGGGATAGGGCTAAGGTTCAAAACCTAGCTAATAGCATTCTTGGAATCACTTTCAATGACGAAAAAATAAAAAGCCCATGGTGATAAGAAGAACAAAAAAAGACCTTCTTTAATAGCAAGGAACTCAACATAGTTGGAGTCCTTTATGCCTATGGGAGAAGAGAAGACTCTTTTAATGAAATCTTCATAATCTCTAACAACACCTCCTATTCTAACAGGGTCTGGCTTACCGAGGGCAGAACTTTTGATGTTAAGCTTATAAGAACCTAGAAAATGCCTTTTTCATTCAGCTTTATGCTTTAACTTACACTTCCTTATTTTATAAGTGATTTTGCTTGGTTCCAAAAGGAAGTGAGAAGCAAGGATATGGTTCACAAGCCATTTCCCTTTACACCAATAAGCCAATCTCATGAGAATAATGTTCAAAAGCTAATCAAAGTCAAGGTGCTTACTTAGGAAGAGAATTTCATTTCTATTGCCATATAGACTAAATGGTGGGAAAAAAATATTTTCTAAATATTTAAAGAATGCCAGTGGGGATTACCATGCTACAAGGCTATGAAGAAAGAGGTGGCTTCACTTGGATAGACCCAATTCAGACTCTAGAGACTACAATTGTTCATCTAAAGCTCCCAAGAAATAAATCAAATGAAAAAGAAAAAGGATGATTGAAGGTCTCAGGCTCAACACCATATAGAGTGCATTCAATGGCATCGGAGTCAAGAATTCCCTTTTTAAAATGCTCGTGCTTGATGAAAATTTTACCTAAAAGGACTTGCCACATCAAGACCTTGACTTTAGGAAAGGCGAGTCTAGTCCACAATTGTTTCTAAACTATTTGTGATTCCTATGTGTCATGTTGGTTAGTCTTGATGAATAAGCATAGACTGTATCCACCATTAAGAGATTTTTTCCAAATAGCTTTGTCGATGTCAAAAGGGTGCAGTTGTATATTGTTAATGGTGCCTATGAAATTATTCTATTATCGTCATTCCAACTAAAAGGACTAAGCCTTACTTTGATACACCATTTTCGATGATTGGCATTTTATGAACAAAAATCAATAACCACACTTGTTTTATTGGTGGCTAATACATAGAGTTTTGGGAATCTATGGGAGAGAGGCTAATCATTGAGCCATGGATCTATCCAAAATTGAATGTAGTGTTTGTTTCCAAGAAGATAGTAAAGATTAGTGGTTATTGTATTATGGAAAATGTCAAAAGGATAGAAAGGGCAAACAATGTTCCTCAATAAAAATGATGTTTTATCTAAAAAGGCTGTTAAAAAGAGGATTTAAAGATTCATATCATTCTTAATAGACACCACCTTTCTACATAGGTTTTAAGGTTGGTTTACAAAGCACCTAGAGCCATTATTGTGGAAATATCTATTTTAAACCCCAAAATAATTATGCTAAAACCCCCCAAAATCTTTAACTTTGGTGACAAAGGACCAATTAACATGGTGCATTTTTTTTTTTGTCTTTGCATCCAAACCAAAGAAAGTCTCCCTGAATTTCTTTAGCTTAATCTTGACTTCCATTGGAATCTTCAAAATAAAATAGATAATATCATTAGAGGCTCTCCATAATTGATCCTTATAAGTCTTCCACCCATTAAGAGATTGTCCCTTTTCTAACCAACCAACTTTGAATGACAATGTTCGATAACTAGTTGCAGCAGTGATGAAGAGCTGGTAAATGTACCCAAAGGGAGGCCAAGGTAGCTGTTGGCTCCATTAGTTTTTGATGATAATAAAACATTCTCATCCTTATGTGTTTAACATCTCTACCTAAATGTGCAAGGCAAATGTTTAAGAGGAAACTATGAGTCAATCTTTCAAATATGCTCATAAAAAGTTGATATGGATAAGGAACAAGATTGAAGAACTTAAAGGAAGTCCTTTAGTTGAACAAGAAAGATCATTGGTTGGACCAAAGTCAAAGTGGAGAAGTAAAGGGCTGAAGCTTAGTGAGAAACAGAACCAACTTAGTCGACCAAGAGAAAAATTTTAGTCGACTAAGAGCTCTTTGTCTACAACATACACCAAACCACTACAAGACAGATTAACGGCTAGAACCTTCCCTAAACTGTTTTTAACGATAAAAAATGTTCCAACAGCCATTAGACAAGCTTTTCCAACTATAAAAGCATCTTCAAATGCCAAGAAACCAACTTTTGGAAGATTATTGAGAGATTTCATTATATTCAAGCCAAAAAAAGCAGCAAACTTAGAAATTGTTTGTACTCTTCATTGCACTCAAACGTCTATCTTTTGTTATTGTGTTTAGCTCTAAACCATGTATCACTCAGATCAATTTGTGATCATAGGTACTTTCTCTTCTACTCATCTTTGTATTTTTAGAGTGAGGGTTTCACTCTAAGTGTTTGGTTCAAGTAAGGTTTGCTTGAATGCTTGTAGGTTACAACTTAGCCTTGAAAAGTTGATTGTTGGGTTTTGGTTGAGCCTTTGAAAAACCATTGTAAAGGTTGTGGTTGAGCCTTGGAAAACCACATTGCGGTTTTAGTTTAGCTCGGGAAAAACTAGTGATAGGTTGTGGTTGAGCCTTGAAAAACCACTTTGGGGTTTTAGTTTAGCTCTTGAAAAACTAGTGTAAATGTTGTGGTTGAACCTTGAAAAACCACCTTGGGGTTTTAGTTGAGCTCGCGAAAAACTAGTGTAAAGGTTATGGCTAAGCCTTGGAAAAACCATTGTAAAAGCTTTGTGGAAGCTTGTGAATTCTACTGTTTTAGTGTTTGGTTTGAAAATCCTTGGTTGGATAATCAAGGTTGTGGATGTAGGTTTTGGACCGAACCACTATAAATACTTTGTCTATTGTCTCTCTTGTTTTGCTTTCTTTGTTTTAAGATCAAGTCTCAATTCCACCAAAAAAGTCGATATAGTGCTATTCACCCCCCTCTAACACTCACATTTGGGACCAACAATTGGTATAAGAGCTTGTACCCTATTCTTAAAGGTCTAACACTCTTAGAGAAGATCCTATGGCTCTTCAAAAGTCTATAGTTACTGAGGGACAATCTACAAACAGACCACCTCTGTTTGATGGCTCAAATTACTTATATTGGAGCATTAGAATGTCAATCCATATTAGGGCAATAGATTACGAGATGTGGGACATCATTACTGATGGACTTTTTATTCCCTCAACCTTAAATATAGTGACCAATAAAATGATTCCTAAGCCAAGGGCTAAATGGACTGAAGTTGAAATTAAGAGAGCATAAATTAATTCTAAGGCCATGCATACTCTCAATTGTGCACTTAATTATAGAGAATATGATAAAGTTTTCATGTGCAAAAGTGCCAAGGAAATTTAGCAAAAATTAAAAGAGTTATATGGAGAAACATCTTTGGAAAAAGAATTGGAAGGCAACTTTTGCGAGAATCAATGCTCAACAAGCAACATGGCAAATGGAGACACGGAATCAAGTGAAGATGAGTACTCTAATCAAATTGAATTATGCTTCATGGCTCTTGAAGAGATAAAGGTAACTTCTTCATCATGTGAACTTAATGTATGTGCTTTTGATGAATTACATGATGCTTTTGAGGATTTAGCATTTGAGTTTGAGAAAATGAATATGAAGAATAAGATAATCATTTCCACACTTGATGTTGAAAATGAATTTTTGTAGAAAAAAAATTTGACTTGGAAAAGGAAAATGAAAGTTTGGAAAAGGATTTTAAAGCTTACCAAAAGAAAATTGATATTTTGGAAAAAGGAAATTTTTATGTGAAAATAAAATTTGAAGATTTATTAAATGATAAAGTGGAGGAAAGTACAGAATTATGTTTAATGGCAAATGATGATGAATCCGAGGGATATTCAGCTCCTTATGATATTTCAATTGATGAAATGCAAGAAGAGTATGAATGTCTTTATGATGAGTTTGAAAAGCTTGCATCAAAATATAAAACCTTGAAAAGAAAAGCTGCATCCCTTGAGACTGATTTGCAAAAATTAAAGCATGGTTTTAATTCAGTTTTTGAGCAAAGAAATTTACTGCAAGTTGAACTAGAGCATTCAAAAACTGATTTTGAAACTTTAAAATTGGAATTGGAAAATAGGGCTTAAGCTTTGCAAAAAGCAAATGATGAAAATGCTACTTTTAAAAATTTAAGGAATGAGACATCAAGAAGAAACATATATTATAAGAAAAATTCTGATCATGGCTCATCTAGATGCTATAATTGTGGAAAACCTAGACATTTTTCTTATGATTGCTTTGGAAAAAGAAATGTGCAGAAAATTAAAAGAATTTGGGTGCCAAATGGATCTTATATTGCTGCTAACACTCAAGGACCCATCAAGGTATGGGTACCAGTCAAGAAAAACTGAAAATTTGTTTTGTAGGTTGAGCTAAACCAAAGAGACATATGCTCAAGAACTCAACTAAAGAAAAATGGGTGACCTCTATGCTAAATCTTTTTTTGAGAATCTTGGTTGCTTTTTTATTGAATGTTTCCTTCAATTGGCTTGGTTTCAAAAATTGTTTGCTTTTCTACATTGAAAATCTTGGTTGCCTATTCTTGCTTGAATATTAAGTGCTTAATTCTTTGACCTTTATTGATAAATCATGACTATGTAACTTGATTTAATATGATATATGCTATAAGTTGCAAAAAGGTATGAATCTAAAGATTAAGTATGTACTTATATTTGATTTTGAATATATCATCACTTTGATCTTGAGAAAATTTTTTTATCAAGATTGGTTGATTATGAAAAATTGTTTCTATAAAATTTTCTCATGTTTTATGAAATTATTTCCATACTTCTTCTTTGAGGAAAAATTATTTTTGAGCATAATTTTAAAACATTAAAGGTTGAAAAATGTGATAAGAATATAAGCATACTTGATGACTTTCACTTATACTTATTGAAGTTGCCCAAGACAAGGAAAATTGAATTAAAAAAAAAATTGTCCTTGATTTCCTTGTGCTTAACATAAGTCAACCATTTGAGCAATCTTGATTTATATTCTAGAACTTGTTTGAATAGTTCAAGATGGTTGATAATGAGCTTTAAAGTTTTGACTATATGAGAAAAATGTTTGCCATCCTTAAGTTTATAATGATTTATCAATTGAACAAGTACGTTTCACAATGAAAATACTTGTGACTTGTTCTTATTGGATGTGCATGCTTGCTTGTAAGCTTGAATGGCCATAAGGGCATTTTTGGTATATAATTGTGAGATATTTGCAAATGACCCTTGACATGCATATACATGATTCATTATGCCCATTACATATTTCATAAATCATTTAGAGCATATTGAAACAAAATTGAGTGACATTGAGCTCATGATTTTTCACAAAAGCAAGTTTAATCTTGAATGTTCAAGTTAAAAAGTTTGCAAAGAAAGATTAAATCTTTACCAATTGTTTTTCTTGCGAAATCTTTTTATTCTCTTTGATTGAAATTGATACATTGTTTTTTATGATATAGCATGGTTGAACAAAATTGATTTGATACATGGATTGACTAAATCCCATTTTGCTTGGTGTTTCTCTCATGGTTGGTGAAATTGATTGAAAAGGATTTCTTAAGCATGACTTTGAGTAGGATCATTTGGCATTGATGGCATTTTTCAAGCAAAGGAACAAACCTTCTTGTAATGCATGAGGCTATAATGATTTTAATGATACAAAACCTGAACAAGTGTGCCTTATGTTAAAAATGCTACTATAACTTGAACTTATTGCAAATGAATGCTTGAATAACCTCAAAGGCATTTTTGTCCATATGTTGGAAATTTGTAGAAAATGCTAAATTTAATGCTTATTATGCTTGAACATTGTTTAAATGCTTGATTGCACATGTTATAAGTCATAGTCACGCATCATGATGTAAATTGAATATGTTTGAGCATATTAAAGGCATTATTCTTCAAATGAGCATTTCTACTTTTTTGCACTTATAAACAATGAGCAATAAAAGCCAAAATTTGAGTTCACATGTTTTTCTTGAAGAATCTTTGATCATACATGTCCAAAATGATGATCCAAACACGGTTGAAATGAAATTCTAAATTGTTCTCATACAAATCCATGTTTTGAGATCATTATGCTTTGGAACATTGCATGTTTTGCACTTTTTTCTGGTTTTTCAATATGCAGGAATCAAGCATAATTGACTCTTTAGCATAGCTAGTCGATTATTGGAGAATAAAATGCAATAATGTTGTTGGAATGACAAGAAATGGACCACAGGGATATATAGTCGACTCTTGAGTGCTCTAAAGCCAAAATGGACAAGTTTTGAGTTTCAAAATGTCTTTTTGTTTTACCTCTTGTCCATTACAATATTTTCTACACTAAATTTCCTTGTTAAAGATAGATTCTGTGAAATTAGAAAAAATCTAGGAATGGTTTGTTTGGAAGAATTATAGAGTGAAGTCTGGACCAAGTAGAGAAAAACAGAAAGCACTTAGTTGACTGAAGTAAGAAACTTAGTCAACTAAGAGGTTTTTGCTTCATTAAAGCTGATGAACTTACAACAGAATGAAGAAAGATTAAAATAAAGAAAATTTGTGTTTACTAGGTAGTAAAGAAAAGAAGAAAACCTGCATTTGTGAATAACAAAATATTAGAAAGAATTTTGAAATTTTAAGAAATGAAATGAGGTAATATTTAAGGGGAAGTCAGACGATTTTTGGAATTAAAAATTACTAAAAGATGGAAAATCCTTTTTGATGACATAAATCTATCTATTCCCAAGCATGACACTCATATTGATTCCATAAATTTTCATGTATGTACAATGACAAATTAGAATATGTGAAATTGTTCATCAATGTTTGAATTTGTTAATTCGATTGGATTTCATGTGCTTATATAGAAAATATCTTCTCATGAAAATTGAAATGTTCAAATGCTAATCTAGGAATAATGCTTGAAATATATTTTAAATTTGTGCTCAAATGTTTGTTTCAAAATTGATTTCTTGATTATGCATACTTATTCAATTAGGATGAACTCATCAAACTTACTGAAAATATTCTTGGTTCATCTACTCTCTTAGTCAAGACACATGCTTATATGATTTTTCTTTATGCTTGACCTTAAGGTTTGAAGCCTAAAACTTGACTTGAGCTATGCACGTGAATATGAATTTAATTGTCAAGTTTGATCATGGCATATATTGTGAGTTGACATAGTTGAAATTTATTGTGAATATGTATTTAAATGTTAACTATGTATTCATTGAGCCTTAACATCTACATGATCTAAAGATCTTGTGTGAATCCAACTTTAGCTTTTAGGTCACCATAAACAACTTGACATGTGAAATAAAATATGGCTTATAGCGTTAATTAGCAATGAATGCCTAACGTGCTTTGATTAAATATCTTTTTTTTTTTTGAATCTTGATAATTGGTATTCATTGATGATTGAATGTTCACTTTGAATATATTCACGAGTTGAATGCTTTACTTTCAATATTCTATAACAATTGATATTACTCATGAATCATGAATTATTGAAAAATTGCATGTACCTTGAACTTCAATGGTTGCATTTTTTTTATGGGTATATGTCTATATTGAACTCATGCTTGCATTTTGATGAGCAAAATTGGAATCCTGATTAAGGAATATAGTCATGTTATTTTTTTTGTAATCATGCTAGTGCTTACTTGATCACAATTTTCTTTTACATGATTGTAATAAGTGCAATTGCTTTGGTCATGCTTCATTAATAATTATATGCTTTTTGTGAAAAGTTCTCCTTACATTGACAATTTCATATATAATTTGGAGAATACATCTTGCAATGCTTGCTTTAAAATGACTTGGATAAATGAACACTTGAAAATAATTTGGAAGAATACTCACCAAAAATGCTTAATGATTATATTTTTAATTTCTTCTTGAGTTGCTATTGTTTAAGGAATTTCCTGGAAATGCTTGATTAATACTACTTGGCTTATTGATATTGAGAATAAATAATGAATGCTTGATGATAATTAAAAATGATGCTTGAAAACTAATTATACCTTGGACATGCCTAGGAACTATTTTGCAAATATTTCTTGAAATGTGAGTATTCAATGCATATAATGAACATTTATTCGAATGCTCATATTTTTTTTTTGGTTCCATGAATACTTGAGTATTAAGAAAATAAATTGAATATCTATTTGAATGCTCATTTATTCTAGGCTCATGATTTCTCTCCTAATATTTGATCTATTAAGGATCTCTAACAATTTTTCTTGAGCATATGATTTTTTAAAGGGGAATTAGTCATTGTCATTGATATCATAAGGAATTAAGATCTTCAACAACAAGGTTTGGTGAGATTCAACATTTGGTGTTCTTCGCTACCGGTAACATCTTTCTAAACACTAAAATAGATATTATACCTTATATTGCTTCTCACTTAAACTTGAATGTTGAAATGCATAATTAGTATTAAGCTTCAAGTTTTCTCAATTAGTGTGTAGCTTTACAATTAGCATCAAGTTTTATAATTGTCTCTTCTCTCTTGAGCTTTAAATTAATCATATCTTTCTTAAATATTTTGAACCTTGAAGTTGATATGCTTGGAATGCTCAGTGATACGGGAAGTCTTTACTAATGCTTTACCAATTAATATAATGAGCTTTAAAATGATTCCATCTCTCATAATTGACATTGTGCTTTTACAAAAGGGGAGATTTTAATTATATCTATCAATTGGTATATTGAGGTTTAACACTTAATATTGAAGTTGAAATATGGCTTATGTGCTTATTAAACGTTTTTATGCTTATCTTTATTGAACTTCATAAATGTTTTTTCCACATTTTGCTTGTAGAGATATATACATGTGGTTTTCTTGTCGATGATGCTCTTGATGAACTAATACTTGAATGTGCTTAATGGGTTTATTTCTTAATGACTTGGTTGAAGATATTAAGTGCATATATATGATGACTTGGAGACTTTATGGTTGCATATTCATGGTCTTAATGCTTATATTCTTGATGGATTTTGCTAACCATTTTTTTCTTGAGCTTAAGTGTTTAATGCTTACTCTTTTCAACCTTTTTGATATAACAAAAAGGGGGAAAAGATTTATGAGCAAATTGAATGCATATGTTGAGGGGGAGATTTTAAAATCATTTCAAATAAAAATTATGATCATACTTTTGTCATATCAAAAAGGGGGAGAAGTAGAAAATAAAAAAACAACAAGAAAAATAAAAAATTTTGAGGGTAGAGGTACCAGACCTTTAGTGAATAGTATAAAAAAATAAAAAATCATGAGGGTAGAGGTACTAGGTTTCTAGAAAGATGAGAAGTGAAAAAAGCTCTAGGGGTATTTTTGGAACAAATTTGTGGTTACTGTTTAATGGTTATTTTGTGCCAAAATGGCATTCAAACATTGCATTTTAATTTTAGTTAACTTTATGGATGTTTGGAACATGCATGCTGATAGTTGTTTGTGGTATTTAAACTCTGAAAATGATGTTTATGACATTGTGAAGTATTGCTGAAAATTTTCTGCTGATATCTATGAAGTGCTGCTGTCAATTTTTGCAGATAAAAACTGATGCTATGCTGATATTGAGTTATTATGTTGATAAACCATTTCGGACATGATAATGTAAAGTTGAATATGTGTTTAAGTACATATGGATGATGTTCATAGAGAGTCTGCTGAAAAATTATGGTTTGAATGAAATTTGTAAATAACAAGCAGTTGATAGAAATTTGTAGAAATGAAAATTGTTAATAGTCTGTCAACTTGTCATCTGCTCTTAAATATGCATTTATGAACATTTTCTAACTTAGGTAAGAATGCACAATGTCACTACAAATATAACATAGATAAAAACTTGCTGGAATGAATGAAAAATATGCACAAACTTAAGGGGAGCATGAACTAAGGGGGAGAAATCTCTCACATGCTGCAGAAACTAAACTTGCTGGAATGAATGAAAAATATGCACAAACTTAAGGGGAGCATGAACTAAGGGGGAGAAATCTCTCACATGCTGCAGAAACTAAAAAGGAATTAAAAAGGACACAATGCTGTTAATCAATGGATGTTTTGTCATTATCAAAAAAGGAGAGATTGTTGGCTCCATTAGTTTTTGATGATAATAAAACATTCCCATCCTTGTGTGTCTAACATTTCTACCAAATGTGCAGGGTAAATGTTTATGAGGAAACTATGAGTCAATCTTTCAAATATGCTCATAAGAAGTTGATATGGATAAGGAAAAAGATTGACCAACTTAAAGAAAGTCCCCTAGTTGAACAAGAAAGATCATTGGTTGGACAAAAGTCAAAGTGGAGAAGTGGAAGGCTGAAGCTTAGTGAGAAACAAAACCAACTTAGTCGACCAAGAAAATGGGTTAGTCAACTAAGTGTTCTCTGCCAAATCTGCATCTGGGACAGAACCAACTTAGTCGACCAAGAGAAAATTTTTAGTCGACTAAGAGCTCTCTGTCTGTAACATACACCAAGCCACTACAAGACAGATTAACGGCTAGAACCTTCCCTAAACTGTTTCTAATGGTCAAAAATGTTCCAACAGCCATCAGACAAGTCTCTCCAACTATAAAAGCATCTTCAAATGCCAAGGAACCAACTTTTGGAAGATTATTGAGAGATTTCATTATATTCAAGCCAAAAAGAGCAACAAACTTAGAAATTTTTGTACTCTTCATTGCACTCAAACGTCTATCTTTTGTTATTGTGTTTAGCTCTAAATTGTGTACCACTCAGATCAATTTGTGATCATAGGTACTTTCTGATCTACTCATCTTTGTATTCTTAGAGTGAGGGTTTCACTCTAAGTGTTTGATTTAAGCAAGGTTTGCTTGAATGCTTGCAGGTTACAACTTAGCCTTGAAAAGTTGAGTGTTGGGTTTTGGTTGAGCCCTTGAAAAACTATTGTAAAGGTTGTGGTTGAGTCGTGGAAAACCACATTGGGGTTTTAGTTTAGCCCGAGAAAAACTAGTGATAGGTTGTGGTTGAGCCTTGAAAAACCACCTTGGGGTTTTAGTTTAGCTCGTGAAAAACTAGTATAAAGGTTATGGTTGAACCTTGAAAAATCACCTTGGGGTTTTAGTTGAGCTTGTGAAAAACTAGTGTAAAGGTTGTGGCTAAGCCTTAGAAAAGCATTTGTAAAAGCTTGGTGGAAACTTGTGAATTTCACTGTTTTAGTGTTTGATTTGAAAATTCTTGGTTGGATAATCAAGGTAGTGGATGTAGGTCTTGGATCAAACCACTATAAATACTTTGTCTGTTGTCTTTCTTGTTTTGCTTTCTTTGTTTTGAGATCAAGTCTCAATCCCACCAAAAGAGCCGAGATAGTGCTATTCACCCCCCTCTAGCACTCATATTTGAGACCAATAGTAGCTAGTAGTAAGATTGTCGATCTTAGAATCCAAATAAATGGCTCATGAGTGAAGATCATGATATGGGATGTTGATGCCAAGAAAGCTACTTTTAGTAAAGTTGATTTTGAGTTTGAAAATGGCTTGAAAACCATGAGAATTCTGCTCACATTTTTAAGATACTCGAAATCAAATTGGCATAAAGCTAGTGTGAAGACTTAAGCTTTCAAAATATTTGAAAGGCTTGCCTTGTGGCACAAAAAGCTTAAAGATTTCACAACAATATTACAGAGCATGGGAGAGAGGGGATAACTTTGTCTTAAACCTCTTTGCATGTGAAATTGTGATGTGGCGAAACCATTAAGGAGAAGTGAAATGAAGGTTGTGGATATACAGTGATAGATCCATTCACACCATCTATTGTCAAACCATATTAGCTTTATTATGAAGATAAGGAAATCCCAATCAATGTAATTGAAAGCATGTTCGAAGTTAACTTTGAAAAAATACCACTTCATCGATTTTTCTTAATAGAGTCGATAAGTTCATTAGTGATGAGAAGGTTGTCAAGAATCTATCTTTCCTTGACAAAACCAACTATGTCTCCCTAATTACAATGCTTGTGATCATTTTAAGTTTATTGACAAGGACTTTTGCCAATATTTTATAGGCACTGCTCACCAAGCTTATGGGTCTGAGTTAGGATAAAGTCATGGCTCCCTTAGGACTAAAGTGATGAATGAGAAATTTATATTCTTATTGAAAACACCATTAGTGTAAAAGTGATTAAAAAAGGACATGATGTTACCTTTGATAGTTCGCCAAAATTTTTGTAGAAGTCAATGTTGAAGCCATTAGGGCCAGGGGCTTTGTTTCCATCATAGTCCTAGATGACATTCCATATTTTCTCTTCGAAAATTGGGATTTTCAAGGTAGTTTTCTAAAAGTCACTAATATTTGAAAATGAGCAATAAAAGCCTTGAGTTTTAAGATTGGGCCTTTAGTTTAAGGTGCCTTAAAGTGATTGACCTCTTCAACTTGGATATCTTTTGGTTTTTCAAGATTCAAACCATTAGCTATGATTTGACGAGTATGATTTTTTTTATCTTCAATTGGAAGCGATCAAGTGGAAAAATTTAGAATTTTGGTCACCATGTCAAGCCTGTTTAAGTTTGAAGTTTTTAAACCATGCTCTTTCTTCTCTTCTGTAAATATCCCATAACTTGGAACGTGAGTTGGCAAAAGAGGTTTTTTCCTATGTGAAAAATGGCCTTGTTTCAACTTCCTTCTTAATTTTGTTGATTTCATGTTCAAAAAAGATATTTGGCTTGTGTCTTGGTTATGGTGGTTGGACTTTCACTTTTTTACTACAAATTTGAGGGCTTTCAGCTAACCAAAGAAACATGTTCTTATGTTGTTGCGATTTGAGATGTCAAGCTAGGTCGCTTTAACAAGGGATGAGAATTTTTTTTCTTCCAGCCAATGAAAGAAGAGTTTGAATAATGTTGGTCCCCATGAAGTTTTCTCAATTTCAAGACTAACTAGATTGTGGTTTGAGAATGACCTTGGATGGCATTTTTGGATAATTGATGAACATAGTGGAAGAAGCTTACTACTTATAAGGAATATATCCAAATGAAACTTGATAGAAGAGTCCCAATAATTAGACCATGTATACAAACCACCCATCATTGGAAGGTCCGAGATGTGCATATTGTTGATAAAGGATACAAATATTGCATTCCTTGTATTCCTTAATTACCTTTCAATTTTTCATCAAGAGATTTGATGATGTAAAAATTGCCTCCCATACACTAAGGAATTTGTTAGGTGTTTCTCAAATTGATCATCTCAGACCCTAAAGTTTCACACTGAATAACACAGGTAGGCACATAAATATTAACAAAGGTACATCGAATGTTAAGGGGTATAATTAAGTCAATAAGGAGGATGTACCTTTGAAACACCACAGAATGCTCCAATTTGAAGAAAGCATTAGACCATATGCAAATTAAATCACCAATAAAGCCTATAAAGGGATCCCAATGGCTACTGAAGTCCTCAATTTTCCAAAATGATTTGAGAAGTCTACTGTTCACCTTTTGTTGTTTAGTTTTTTGAAGGAAAATGATTTCTAATTTGAAGAATGAGATTAGTCTCAGAATTGCCCTTTTTCTTACCGACTTACCAAGGTCTCTGATGTTCTATGTGAGTAAATTAACCATGGAAAAATTATGAAAAGTGCATGGAAGGGGTAGGGGTTCTAGGAACCTTTCCTTTCATAATCACTCGATTTATTGACCGTTTGTTCAAATTATGATAGCTTAAGAATTGTTTCATTTTTTCCCTAACTCAAAAGCTAAATCGATCTAAAAGCAAATTTTCTATGTTGTCTTTATGTCACTGATAGTGGTTTTGTTTCTGCTTCTCATTTCAACATTTAAAATGGTAATTGATGTGTCAAAGCTTAGGGCATCATTGTATATTATTCCATTTTTTAATTCAGCAAGGTCCTTATTTTTTATCTTTTTCATACCTTCTTTGGTTACCTTTTCATGGCTTCTTTGTTTCATTTTAAGGTCATTGTCTGCTGATATTGGTTTCATTGGTTTACTTTTTTTATTAAGTTGTAAGATGGCTTTTTTCTCTTTTAACTTTTTTAGCTTACTTATTGACTTTCTTTTGATGAGTTCAATTTAGACAGGTTGAACGAGGTAGGTTGAATAGGTTTGGATGGTTTTTTTCCTTTTTGGGTTCTTTGAGCCACCTTAATATTTTAATAGTGGTTTGTGGTTTAAGCGTGGGGTTGGATCTTGAGTAAGGTAGTGAAATGGTTCTTTTAAATGAGGAGGCTAGACTATTGTGAGGTTGGTAAACTTGGGTTTAAGCAAGTTTAAGCTTGGTTATGTTATGGGCTTGTAAAGATGAGTTAATAAGTATGCTGTGGGTATGGGATAGAGAGTAACCCAAGCTTAGTAGTTTAGTAGAACGATTTGGGTTAGAATTTGTGTAATGCCTTTTTGGGCTTGTGTAGGCTTGAATTTGGGTAAATATTTGGGTTTAGAGGTTTTGAGTGTTGGGCTTTGGGTTGTCTCCATGCATATTGGGAATGGCCTGGGTTGTGGGTGAGCTACTTTCATGACTTCTAACTCATTAGATAACAGGCTCACAGCTTAATACAGTATGATATGGGCTATCCCATCTCCAAGACTGAGTGGGATTCTTGCCTTGATCAGGTGAGGAATAAATAGGGCCAATCATGGGTTTAGACGTAAGGCGATGGGTGGTTTCAAGCAAAAAAAGAATGGTGGGGTTGTAGTGGTCATGGCAATAGTATGGTAGTGTGATATCATTTACTAACTTTATTGTTACTATCAAGTGACAATTTCTTCCATTGATCTTATTAATAGCAATAGGTGGGATAGTGATGTGTTTTTTTATCGAGAATAAGAGTCTTAAACCATTCAGTCTCTTTCTCTTTATCGGATTATCATTCATTGAGTTGAAGGAATCATAAATACATATGTATGTATATATATATATATATCCGACTTTCTTGAAAGTGGCGTTCGACTATAAGTTTAAGGGGAGGTTTTCAACCTATAGCCATATGAAGTATTCTTTTGTAGCAATGTATTCTTCCTACGAAACAATTTTTGTGAACCATAAGTCAAATCATACTTTATAGTTCCTTATATAGGCTTCTAGATCTTATGGAGGCTAGAAAGTGATTAGAACAGTATTGCCTCTTATAGGTATAATCACATATTAAAACCCTTCAAAGGAAAATATCTATTCCAAGGTTCGATGCTCAATGTAGTTGATAAAGGTACCAACAACACTTCTTTTGAGCCAATCCGAGTTTTCAACAGTTGCCTCGATGACATGGTAGGATTGTGACTATAAGTTGTTTGTGGTTTGAACTAAAAGTAGGTTGGGTTTGCCTTTAAGAACTTCTTTGTAAGTTTTTTCATCCCTAAAGGACCTTAGAAGGGTTTTGATTAAGGGCCTGGCCTTTGGATGGATGGTGCGACGTATTGGGTTAAATGGCTTGCTAGTAAAAGTTGTTCTCTTTTGATCCCAACCGAATGCAACATTTTTCATTGATATGGGGAAGCCATCAAGGATTGTGTTGTTCCTTTATTAGATGGCGTAACGCATTTCCCATGTCTCTTTATAGTGAACAAAGATAAAGGTTTTCAACTTGTTGGAAATGAAAACATCTCTCACTTGGCCGAAGTAGTTGAAGGCTTCCTTGAGTGTGGTTTTAGAGACCTTGGGCTTAGGTTTTCGATGTAAAAGGTTAGTAAAGTGGAAAGCCAATCATTTTCATGGGAGTTGTATTAGTGTAACATCCCATGCTGGAAAGAAAAAAAAAAGAAGAAAAAGGGAGGGAGGCTCGGTCAACAAAGGGAGGAAGGATAAAGACAAAAGAAAGAAAAAGACAAATGAAGGAAAGGAAGAAAAAGAGGGAAAAAGAAGAATAAGGAGAGAGAAGAAAGAGCAGCGTCGGGAGAAAGAGGGAAGAAAGAAGAAAGAAAGAGAAGAAAAAGAGGGAAGAAGCAGAAAAAGGGGAGAAAGAGCAGCGCCGGGAGGAAAGAAAGGAAGAAAAAAAAAAGAGAGAGAAAGAGAGAAGCAGATCGGGAGAAAGGAGGAAGGAAGAAGAAAGAAAAAGAAGAAAAATAGGGAAAAAGAAGAAAAAGTGGTGAAAGAGCAACGTCGGGAGGAAAGAAAGGAAAAAAAAAAGGGAGAGAGAGAGAGAGAGAAGCAGATAGGGAGAAAGGAAGAAGGAACGAAGAAGAAATGGAAGGAACGAAGCAGATCAAGAAAAAAAAAAGAGAGGAAAAAAAAATTAATTAAATTAAATTAGGTGCACGCACGAATCAATAGCGAAGAGCATCCCGCTATTTTAAGGTGAGTGGGTGTTAAATTTTAAAAATATTATATTTTTATAATATTGTATAAATTGTGTTGATAGTTGATGATATTGTGGATGGCATGAGCTGGTAGAAAAAATTAGGTTGTTTGTGAATGTGAAAAATTTAAAAATCTGGATTTGTGATAAAATATGTAGTACCGTATATATATGATTTTTAAGTATGGGGAAACAAATCTTCGACTGATTTTACTTCAAATAATGCCTTGCAATTTGTGTACTGCTTAGGCCAGTGACCATTACACTGTTTTAGAGATACGGTAATAATTGATTATATTTTTTTTATATACGTTGATTTAGTAGACATATTATAATTTAAATGATTGAAATATTTTATGCACGAGTAGATAAAGGGGGACCTGAAGCCCCGATTTATTTTGGCGACGTGGGTAGTTCCCACGAGTAGATAAAGGGGGACCTGAAGCCCCAATTTATTTTGGTGACGTGGGTAGTTCCCACGAGTAGATAAAGGGGGACCTGAAGCCCCGATTTAATTTGGTGACGTGGGTAGTTCCCACGAGTAGATAAAGGGGGACCTGAAGCCCCGATTTAATTTGGTGACGTGGGCAGCTCCTACGGGTAGATAACGACACCCGAGAACAAGCCTAAGGGCTGTACTAAGTTATTCGAGAACGAGATTCGCTCGTTTATTGTCTTAGCATACATCGCGTGTCGTTGACACATAAATTTTTATTAATAATTGATAAGTGAGATATATATACATATTCTTGAGCTACACTGTTTTAGATTTGCAAGGCATACAATATCTCTCTATTTAATGAAATATTTTTCTATGCCTACTCTTGGATTTAGAACTGATCTATCCGTTTGTTGTTTCCCCTTCTCGCCTGCTCACTGAGTCGATGATTATCACTGAGTCTATGAGACTCACACCCTCTTATTTTTCCCTTTTGCAGACAGGGACTAGTCTAACGTGAAACTATCAGTGAGCATGGTCTACCACAGATTTGGGTAAAGATAATTTTCAACTCGTTTAAGAATCACTCCGCTGATAGAGGTCAAGTTGTAATACTCTGGAGTTGTAGGTGGCAATTATTGATTTTTGGATTAATGAAAGTGGAGATTTCGAACTCAACGTAGTTAATTGTAATATCATGTCTTAACGTAAAAGTGAATTGATTGTGCTTGATTTTAAATCCAAGTACACGTGTATATATGTGATTAACGTAAAATTTATGCAGTTTATTGCAAGTGTACAGGGAATGGTTGAAAAGTCATATGAGGCTTGTTCGGGACTTGGTGGGACACCTTGAAAGTCTCGAATGCCAGTAGCGATCTAGGGGGGGTCGTTACAATTAGGTATTTAGGGGATTGGTTAAAAGGTTTTGAGAGCTATAGGAGCAGTGGTTAATGGTCCCAATGAATGAGGTAGAGGTGGGGTAAGCTAGTACTACTGTGGGGATAGGTGTTTGGCTTGGCAGTAATGGGGTTAAGGTCTTAAGCAAGGGTCGTGGGTGTTTTTTTGTAGAGTGTGAAAGGCTTAACATTTGGGCAAAGAATAAATTCTATAAAATTGTTAGTTTTAACTAATAACAAAATCAATCCTAAGCCAAAAAAAAAATTATAATATTATTATTTGTATTACTTTATAAGTTACTTACATGAAATTTATGGTGAGTGAAGGTTCTCTTTCATAAAAAAGTATAAAATAAGAACAAAAAAGATAATGTCTACTATCTTGAGCTTATTACACTCATCACATTTATAATTTTAAATGTTATATTTTATCCTTAAACTTCTAATTTCTACATTAAAAAAGTGTTAAACTTTATATATAATTAATTTATATTTAAACCAAAAGTTACTGTAAAAGGAATTTATAATATGATGTAATTGTTGGGATTCAATGTACAAGGATCTTCCTCTACCTTAATCTACAACTCCCCAGATGAGTAAGATTCTTTTTATTTATTTTGTAGGTTGGAAAGGAGACAACTAATTTTTATATAATGAATCCTAAGCCCCACTCATCATAGGATTTAGGGTTTTCTACACAAGTTACACTATTAAGCCCACATATAACATTGAAGTCTAGCTAACAATCTCCTACTTAACTTAGCCTGATTTAGATAAAAGGAAAAAATATAAGTTCGCACTTTAATTACTTGAAAAAATCTAACAATCTCCCACTTGAACTATAATATTTAAATTTAAATTTTGAAAATAACTTTTCTTAAAACTAAATTTCATGCTAAAACAATTGAAAATTTTACAAGTTAAATTTTAAAAAATTGGTTTTGAGACTACTCCAAACACCATTTGTACAATAAAATTTGTGAAATGGAAAAATAATAGTGACTACATCTACAAAGATAAAGTGCCAATTATAATCACATATATCACCCAGTCCTATCGACATGAACTCGACATGGTAGTGTAGTAATGAACACAAACACTTTGTTGATGATCGATTTCATGTTCATTTGTTGTATTCATTTGCTAGCCATGTTATAATTTATTTATATAACTCAAGCTTGTAAGAAAAATACTTTATTCAAAAAACCTGAATGTTTGCCTTACATATCTCTAGATATATTTTATATGTCAAAGACAAACCCTTATGGCTATGAATTTATGCCCTATCTTATGCTTAAAATTGACACATCCTTAAGTCTTCACATAGTCAAAAATGCATACACACACGAACAAACACTTTATGATTGAATATCACTGAATAACCATTATTAAAATAAATCCAATTACATTATCAACGATACATTCCAAACAAAATTATGCACAAAGCATAAAACAATATCAAATCCTCTCACTAACCAAGTACATCAAAAGACTCCACAATAACCTTGTCATAAACCTGTTTCTTGAAAGTAACAGGGGTAGTCCCTTGGTCAAAGATCAACTATCATGTCATCACTTAAAATATGCTTTATTGAAATGTCACCTTTTTTCACAAATTTTGTAACTTTTAAAATATTTTATCCCCATATGTTTAGCCCCTATGATACTTTATTCTTGTTAGTGAATAAAACTACTACAATGTTATCACAATACAACTATATGGACCTACCAATATAGTTAACTACCAATAACTCTTTAATGAGATTTCTTAACTAGATAACTTTTGTAGTTGTTCTAAGTGTGCTACAAACTCTGCTTACATAATGGATGAGATCACAAGTGTTTGCTTTATACTTTTTCAAGATATTGCACCACTTCCCAACATTAAAAAAAATGTATGGTAATGTGAACTTCCTATTATCTAAATAGCTATCAAAATAAGAATTTGTACACAGTAGGGTCTTCAACCTTTTGATACACTAGCATATAATTCTTAGTCCTCTTCAAATATCTAATCATTTTCTTTATAGCTTACTAATGATCTATATTAGGATTAGATAAATATCTTTCTCAAAGACTCACTACTGAAGCAATGTTATGTCTCATGCACACTTGAGCATGCATCGGGCTTCTTTCTAGACTAGTATATGTCACTACTTTCATAAATTCCATCTCAACATCATTTAGGACATGGTGCCTAGTTCAATTTATCACCTTTAACACCTGAATGGAAAATTTATCTAACACATGATATCGATGTACGTATGCACATTGAGAGAGTTTCAACAAGTGACAAGATCTATTTATATGGATTTCAATCCTAATGACATAAGACGCTTCCCTTAAAAAAAAACTTCCTAGAAAATAAATTCTCAATCTTTTGTAGTATGCCTAAACCATTACTAGCAAGTAAGAAATTATTTACAAAACAAGATGGATAAATTTTCTTTCATTGCTCTTGAGATACATGCATTAGTCTACCTTGTTCTCAACAAAACCAAAAGAGGTGATCACTACACGCAAGATGAACTTTACAATTTTGGCTCCACGTTGGGACCATGACATGCTCCCTTGATGTGGGATTCATGGCTCCCCATTAAGACTATGACATTCTGCATGATGTGGGATTAATGGCTCCCTATTGTGACCGTGACATCCTCATTGCCTCCAGCAAGAACCCACTATCCTTAATGGCACATCACTAGTACCCCTAGAATCTGTTTTGATACCAACTGTCACAATCCCAATGGAGAGTCATGAATCCCATATCGAAAAGGTTGTATGCTCTCAACAGGGAGCCATAAGGATATCACACTCCCATCAAGGAGCCATGAATCCCATATCAAGGGAGGATGTCAAGGTTCCAACGCAGGGCCATGAATCTCATATCAATTGTGTTTTAGAGTAAGACTGGACATTTAAGGTTCACACCATCTTCAATCTGTGAGATGCTATTTATGGTACAAAACCGTGAGGCTAATGGGCCAAAATGGACAACATTTTATAGGCTGGTGTGAATCGTGACAAATCTACTTTATTTGATCATATTATGAGTTATAATATTATTATTGCTTGATTTAGATAAAAAGTAAAAGTATATTAAATAATGTAAACTCAAACTTTTTTTAAAAAAAAGTCAAAGATGATGTATATTAACTTTCATGAAAAGTACAAAATGCTGTTACAAGTCTCCAACTTTAGGCCTAAGTAGAAGACTTGTTACAGCAAGGCAACCCTATCAACAGCTCACACTATAGTTTTAATAATGTAAACTCAGACTTTGATTATTTAAAAAAATCTAACAAAAAGAACTCTATTTATCAATTTAAAGGCTAATTCTTTTGTGAACTTTCCCTTTAAAAGTTACACTATAGCGAATTATATATGTCTATCGGCCGGTGAATCAACAACTTTTTAATATTTAAATCGAGGGAAGAATTCTTGTGAATACAAATTGAAAGTTCAAGAAATTTCTTTTAATATTTCAAATATTCAGGATGAATATGATATTCGAGTGATGCAAATTAACCAAGAAACACTATACACATACGAGTGAAGAAGGTGTGTTTTTGGACAAATTAAGATAAATGGAATGACTGCCTACAAGCCACACATGCTGCGCGTATTAGACATCTCTGAACAAAGTCTTGTGACTGAAGAAAGATGTGTGTTCCCAATCAAATTGACTGCAAGCAAATTAACAAGATTTGTTTTATAATTTTCATTGTTGGATAAGGGCCAAGCCAAGGTAGCGCAGATACCACACGTAATATGAGTAGGATACAATCGAACTAACATGACATGGTAATGTTTAAGGATTAATGTTTGATACATTAACAGTGTATAATTTTTATACATAGTCAGACAATCAAATCTTAACACTTATTTTGAAAGAAATAAAATGTTGGTAAGGTCTCAAAACGACGTTAGGTTTTAACATCAACTTTTTATTTTTTTCAAAATAATTCTTCATTAATGAAGTGTCAAAATTTGATAACTTAATAATATATAAAAATTATATATTGTCAATACATCAAATATTTTCCCATGTTTAAAATAAGACACCATGTGATATGATATAATAATATATAAACATTTTTATATAATTTTTATGTAAAAATATTTAATGTAAATGCAAAATTATACTTGTCATTCAAATATAATCAATTTCTTCACAAAAGCTTTCTTGTCATTCAGTTAGTTGTAATACGGTTGGATGGATTTCAATCCTTCCAAATTCAACCTATTTGTAACCTACGCTTTAACGCTCCATGGACAGATAAACAAAACAAGTTAATTAATTTGGGTTGCCCATCACACAATGTACGTTGCAGATACGTACCTCAATTGGGAAGTGATTGCAAAACTGATCCACCGCTGTTCATTTTCTTGCCACTTGATGATCCGACCATCCGATATTCCAGCATAGGGACCCTCACCAAGTACGTCAAATGCCATACTTTCAGGTCCTACCGCACCCACAATTGGGACAACTTCCAGTTGCCAAAGTTTGCCGCTGGAAGGTTTTTCTACGCCGGATTTCTCGAAGAACAGCGTGATATGATTGACGGCTATGAGTGCATACAAGAGAACTGTTACTGCTAATGTGAAGAAGAGTTTGGAAGTCATGCTTATGGAGAATAAAAGAGTTTCTGTTGAAATAAGTTTGAAGGGAAAATGGAAGAAGTGCTACGAGGTGCTGTGAGCAAAGGCAACGCAAAGGGAATGAATGTATGCGTTACATTTTATGGTAGAATTCTAGAAGATTGATCGGTGGTTGCCAAGATGCTTTCATGCCCTCGTGGCATCTTTTTGTTCATATGTGGAAATGGTCCTTATTAGTTAATGACCTTTTTCCTTTGGTCAAATAACACAAAACAATTAAAAGGAAAACTTGTTTCGTAATTCGGCACTTGTTTTTCTTTCAAGATTTCATTTGATTAGGGTTTAAAAGAACCAAGCCCAAGTAATGCCTTTGTGAGCAAGACTTAGGTTTGCTTTCTTAATTAGTTTAAATTTTTAGGATTCTTTGTTAAAAACGATCAATTAAAAACTAAACTTTGAAAAACCAAATCCATTCAACAAAAGAAATTGTTACATAGCCAAGTACACAATTTTTGAAACAATTTGAATGTGTTTTGATAATTTATTTTAATAGTATTTTTATTGAAATTTTTTTACAAAATTTTCGCCTTTCAATAAATGCTTATAATTTTTTTGACAAATTTTACAGTAAGATTATTATTTTTGACCTTATTGCAAGGTTAATTAATAAAGATCATCCGATCTTTGAAATTAAAACACAGTCATTGATTTAAAACCGATAAAGAAACCGATAAACAAAAAATCCTCCCTTTGATGGGCTCTCCTTTTATGCCTTATTAATAGAAACTCTTTATTTACATTGCTTTTATTCGATAGTTGAAATTTCATATTATAAAAAGAATTGTCACTATAATAAATCAGAAAGTCAAAATTAAAAAATATAATAACAAAAATAAAAAGACACGTAATTTGATGTTGCCATTAAAAAACCTAAGCGTAAAGTTTTTAAAATTTATAATTAAAAATCCTTAATGTAAAACAATAAGAATTTACATAAAAACTCATAAAGGTGTAATCATGTTTTATTTTATTCTCATATAATTGGTATTCTATTTTTTTTATTCTATTCTGTAAATCAAATGTGTCATTTCTTTTTTTTTTTAATTTTCTTGAGAAGTGCGAAACCTTGAATGTCTTCATCTAACTAGCACTAGGTTTAGTAGCAAAAGCAAAACTATAATTAGTGTTATTCTACTTGAAGATCACCATTAGAGTTTGGACACTTGTATAGTTTAAAATTTGAAACAACCTAAACTCTAATGGACTCCATATAATGATATTCTTGATGAACAAGTCTATTGATTTCGACATCAAATATTATAAATTATAAATCTTTCTACCAACTAGTTAGGATTTATTTATAATAAACATTAATGGTTCATCTATTTAAGAAAAAAGTACTAAATTTTCACTGCACATGTAGAATGATTTGTACAATTTTTCCCAAAGAGTTAATTCTTCTTTATTGAATAAAAATAAGATTTTTTTTCTTTTTTTTAAATTTAAAGTGCAAAATTTGGTGCTTAAACTAATAAACTCAAAGCAACACCTTAATTTATTCCAGCAGATTAATTATTAATTTAACCCACTAATTGAGCAAGAAAAAAACAAAGGTAGTAATAAAATGGAAATTTAGCAGGCAAACGACGCTAACGGCTAGTTAAGGAGGAGACGTCCCAACGGTCACCAAGATAGGGGTAGGCCACTTCAAAAATTAATTAGAGCAAAACGAGGAAAGACTCCTGTCCCACGTGCCGACAAGCCTCCTACACGAACGTTCACCGAACACCTCCTTTTTCTAAAATTAATAAAAAGTTGACAAAACATATAACGCTCCGCTCCAGAAAAATCATTTGACTAAAATACCCTTTCTTGCTTACATAATTTACAAAGATTGCCCATTTTCTGGCCTTTTTATTTTTTCGTTTTCTGACCTATAATTCACATAAGACCTTCGATTGTGTTACTGTCCGACAGTAGGATCTTAATCCACGCGCAATTGAAGGTGTGAGGGTCAGGGCTTCATGTCTCCTGGTTCCCGAGCCAGGCGCGTGAGACGAACCCCATCTCAACCGGACGTCTATAGATCCTGTGCATCTCGTGAGCGACACGTCGATTCGAATTTACCCAATTGTTTTTTATTTAATTTTTTTGAATAAATTGATTTATTTACTACTGGAATATACTGATAAAATAATAATAAATAAATAAAAGAAAAAGGAGACTCTCCTTAAAATCAGCCAATCAATTAATCATTCCTACCAAGGGAGAGATCGCTTTCTCAGTCTCTGTGCAACATCGAGAGAAAGGAAAGCAATAAGGTAATCTCTCGTCTGGGTTTTGCGTTTCTTGCCATAAGAACAATATGGGTCGACTGTCATAATCTTATATGTGATCTCAGATGTTTTTTTTCTTTTCTTGGATTAACATTCCATAGTGTGGTTTTTTCTTCTCTTAAAAGAAAATTAAATGAAATTCTCGATTCTTTTTCTTCTTCGACGATTGTGCATTCTTGGTGAAATGGGAAATGTGAGATGTCTTTCTTGGTTGATTTTGTATGGGGTTTTTTACTTTTTCTTGGTTTCAATTTAGCCACTGAAGAAACTGGCTAATCAAAGAATTCTGGAAAGTATTCTTGAAGAAGTTTTACTGTTTGGCTAGACAACAGAGAAAGAAACTTTGCTCTGGAAATAGGATCCAAAAGTTAGGATCCAGCTTTTTAAATTTGTATTTATACTAAAAGATTTAACAAATTTCCTCATAAATCGGATCATGAGGAAGAAATACACAGTAACCAAAGCACACTTACAACTGAAAATTAAACGAAGAAGAAGAAGAAGAACCCAAGACCGTTGGGCATTGAAAGCAGAAAAACAACAACAAAACAAAACGACATCTACGAGACGCGTACAGGACTTTACTTAAACAAAACAACAATGTAAAGCTGCGTATCACAACCAAGGAATTAAAATAGAGCTAAACGACACACACAACAACCGTTTAGAGCTCAACTTATTAAGTCTTGAAACGGCAACGTTCTACTCTTCAGTCAACACCTATCCTTCCTTAAACTATTCCTTCCCGCCAATGATTCCAGAAACAGATTAAGCATTAAACTTCAACAGCCACTAGGATTATATATACCTGTATGTGGAGCAGTAATTTGCTTTGCTTGTTGACTTTTGTTACTTGGTCGGAAACGTGTAAAAGTATATTAGGTTTGTTCTGTCAAATGCACTGGGTAAGTGCTCTGATTGGATTGAAAAATCCTTCTTTTAATTTTGTCTCTTTCGGCTGTTGTTTCATTTTGATTGCATGGATGAGCGTTTGTTTGAAGTTTCAATGATAGTCTTAGTCTTGAGTTTGTGAGGCTTCCTGCTGATTACGCGCCTACCCAGCATTGTAGAAATTTTAACTAAAGTTTGATGAGAATCCAGAGAACCAGAAAGCAGACAAAAGAAAAGAAAAAAGAAGCTCTGTTTAGAGTAGTAAAAGCTAATTCTGGAAGTACTATTTATTTGATTCACTACTCAGCATTTATATGAACAAACTTAGAACACATAACCGTCTAGATCCTAAATTGTAGCAACAACCATTTGAACAAAGAATGAATCGAGCCTGAACTTTGCTCAGATTCATCATGAAAAGCAATACTCTGTAAACATATCAACTAACAGAAACAAACTAACAGCTTTTAGAAGAAAGTTAAAACGATACCGTAGCACAAAGAAACTAAAGAAGGACTTTAATGAAACGACACACAATAGCAACGTTTCATTAACAGACAGAAACCTGTAAACCAAAACGACTCCTACTCTTTGAGTTTTGACTCCAACTGCTGCTTCAGCTTTGTTGTTGCAGCCAGCCACAGTTCAGTTTCTGCTCCACAGTTCTGAGCTTTCTCCAGCCACATAAAGATCATCCTTCTAACACACCTCCTTGATCTTTAGTTTGGCAGACACCTAAATCAGATCTTAACCTCTCAAACCTTTCTCGATTTAGACCCTTAGTAAAGATGTCTGCAAGTTGATCTTCAGTAGAACAATACATCAGTTCAACTTCATTATTGCTAACTGCATCCCTTAAAGCATGAAATTTGACACGAATGTGCTTGGTTCTGCCGTGATATACTGGATTCTTTGCAATTGAAATGGCAGACTGATTATCAACATTTAGGAGAATTCCCTTAGTCAGAATCACTCCCAAATCTGTTAAAACTTTCCTCAACCACTGAGCTTGATTTGCTGCTGCTGCTGTAGCAATATATTCTGCCTCTGCAGAAGATTGAGCAACAATTTCCTGTTTTCGAGAATTCCATGAAAAAACTGCACTACCAAAAGAATAGCAGTACCCACCTGTGCTCTTTGAATCATCCACAGAGCCAGCCCAATCACTGTCACTGTACCCAACAACATCACAGCTTTCACCCTTCAAGTATTTGAGACCAAACTGAACTGTTCCTTTTACATATCTAATAATTCTTTTAACTGCTCTCAAATGATCCTGTGAAGGAGTTTGCATGAACCTTGAAAGAAGACAGGTTGCAAACATAATATCTGGTCTAGTAGCAGACAAGTACAATAATGAACCTATCATGCTTCTATACAACAGACCATTTGCATCACCAGAATCATCATTCTTACAGAATTTAGTACCAACAGTAAGTGGAGTAGGAACAGGCTTACAATCATTCATATTGAACTTCTTCAATAAGTCTCGAGCATACTTGGCCTGATGAAGACAGATTCCATCATCTCTCTGCTGAACTTCCATACCCAGAAAATAGGACATTAATCCTAAATCTGTCATTTCAAAAACAGACATCATTTGAGCCTTAAACTTCATCAAATACTCATCATCTGGTCCTGTTATCAACAAGTCATCAACATATAAAGCAATGATTAGCTTAACAGAATCATCAACTCTTTGAACATACAAAGTAGATTCTGTTTTACTTCTATCAAACCCCAAGCTTCTAAGATGCTGATCAACTCTATCATACCAGGCTCGTGGAGCCTGTTTAAGACCATACAAGGCTTTCACCAACTTACATACCTTAGATTCTGAGCCTTTCACAACATAGCCTTCTGGCTGTTCCACATAGATATCTTCTGTAAGTATACCATTCAAGAATGCAGACTTCACATCAAGATGACTAATTTTCCAACCTTTCTTAGCTGAAAAAGCCACAAGTAATCTAATAGTGTCCAGCCTAGCCACAGGTGCAAAAGTTTCAAGAAAATCAATACCATAAATCTGTGCAAATCCTTTTACCACCAGCCTTGCTTTGTACTTGTTCACAGTACCATCTGGATTCAACTTAGTCCTAAACACCCACTTAACTCCTATAACATTATGATCCTTTGGCCTATCAACCAAATTCCAGGTGTTGTTCTTCAAGATCATACTCATTTCTGCATCCATTGCAGCTTTCCAGTTTGTATCAACAAAGGCTTCAGCAAAGCAAGTAGGTTCTGTCATAGCAACATGACACCTACTGTAAATATCAGCCAAAGACCTCGTTCCTCTAACTGCTAAACTTTCATCTTCAATGTCCTCAGATTCAGTGACTTCATCATCATCTGATTTGCCATTCAGTTCAAGTAAAACAACTCTTTCAGCTGTCTTTTTTTCAAAATTCCATTTTTGCCCTTCATCAAACCTTACTTCTTTGCTAATAAACAGCCTTTCAGACTTAACATCCAGTAACCTATAACCCTTTGAGACATCACTATATCCCAAATGAATAGCTTGCACAGCCTTAGGATCTAACTTAGACCTTTTTTCATCAGCCACCTTTGCAAAGCAAACACATCCAAAAACTCTAAGATGAGATACTGTGGGCTTATGGTTATACCACAGTTCATAAGGAGTTTTGGAGTCTAAAGCTTTAGTACAAGTCACATTCAGAATATAATTCGTAGTATTCACTGCCTCAGCCCAAAATTTCTTTGGCAAATCCATCTGAAACAACATGCATCTACACATTTCAAGGAGAGTTTTGTTTTTCCTCTCTGCTGTCCCATTCTGATGAGGACTGTATGTAACAGTCAACTGATGCCTAACTCCCAAACTTTCCAACAGTTTCTCAAATTCAGATGAAGTGAACTCTGATCCATTGTCACTTCTTAATGTTTTGATATGCAACTCTGCAAAGTTTTCAACTAAGTTCTTGAACTTAACAAACTGTTTAACAGCTTCTGACTTATGCACCAAAAAATAGACCCAACAAAATTTGGTAAAGTCATCAATGAAAAGTAAAAAATACTTACTACCATTCATTGAAGCTTGTCTCATAGGACCACAAAGGTCTGTATGAACAAGTTCCAATTTCTGTTGAGCTTTCCACCTCCTCTCCTTAGGATAGGGCTTCTTGCACTGTTTTCCAAATTGACAAACATCACACAGTTTCATAGCCCTTTGTATATCAGGCAATCCATCAACCATATTCTCGGATGCCATTCTGACAAGTGAATCATAATTCACATGTCCAAACCTTCTGTGCCACAATTCTGACATATTCAATTCACCATAGAAAGCACTATGCTCAGTTTCCATTAGATTCAATGGAAAACATCTGTTCTTCATGGCTACTGTCAAAACTTCAGCACCTGTTCTGTCAAAGATAGTACAAGCTTTATCTTTGAACAGCAACATATACATGTTGTCTATCAGCTGACCAACACTCAATAAGTTTTGCTGTGCTTCTGGTACATAGTACACATTAGAAATACACTTTAAACCGGTTGGAGTCTTCACAGTAACAGTACCTACTCCAAGTATCTTCAAAAATACACCATTGCCAATTTTTACCCTGGCATTAAAACTCTTGTCAAGTTCACTAAACAGCCTTTCATTGCCTGTAATGTGGTTAGAACTACCACTATCAATTAACCAAATATCATTTTTTGCTGACCCAGCTTCAACTTCAGCCATAAACAAGACTTCTTCAGTCTCAGGAACTTCCTCAGCAACTGCGGCTTTGTTATCATCTTCACCTTTCTTCATTTTACAAACCCTTTCTACATGACCAAGCTGATTACAGCTTCGACACTTCACATTAGGTCTGTACCAGCAGTACTTAGGTGTATGATTGCTCTTTTTGCAGTGAGGACAAGGAGCATACTTGTCCTTCACTTTTCCTTGCTTATCAACACCTCCTTTACTGCTATTTTGCTTCTTAGAACCCTCACCCTTGCTCCTTAAGCCTTTGGTTTTTGCAACCAAAGCAGTTTCAACAAAAGCTTCACACCTGAGAGCTCTCCTCTGCTCTTGAGCAACCAAAGCACCAACTAGCTCATTTACAGAAATCTTTGTTAAATCTTTAGAGTCTTCCAGAGAAGAGATCTTAGGTTCAAATCTCTCTGGAATGCTTACCAAAAGCTTATTTACTACTCTCCTATCACTTACATCTTCTCCTAACAATCTCAATTGATTTACCAATTTCAATAGCTTATCAGTGTATTCCTGTATGTTTTCCTCCTCCTTCATTCTCATTAGCTCAAACTGCCTAGACAAATTTAACACTAGCATAGTCCTAGTTCGATCACTACCCTGGTATTCTTCTTTCAAGCTATCCCAAACGAGTTTAGGATCCTCATAATTCATGATTTTAGCAAAAATAGATTCAGAAACAGCAGACTGTAAACTGATTAATGCTTTGTACCTTTTTGCTACATCCTCATTATGTTGTTTGATCTGTGCCAAGGTAGGATTAGGATGCCTCAGTACTGGAGCTTCTCCAGATTCAATGGCCTCCCACAGATCAAAAGCCTTTAGGTACGTCCGCATCTTAACCGCCCAAAATGGATAGTTCACTCCAGTGAAAACCGGAGGTGAGCCTGCACTGAAACCTGCTGTAGCCATTTGACTTGAAGAAGATACTCACAACAAAAGTGATCAACTTACAGGTCCCTTAAGAATTGGAGCTCTGATACCATGTAGAAATTTTAACTAAAGTTTGATGAGAATCCAGAGAACCAGAAAGCATACAAAAGAAAAGAAAAAAGAAGCTCTGTTTAGAGTAGTAAAAGCTAATTCTGGAAGTACTATTTATTTGATTCACTACTCTGCATTTATATGAACAAACTTAGAACACATAACCGTCTAGATCCTAAATTGTAGCAACAACCATTTGAACAAAGAATGAATCGAGCCTGAACTTTGCTCAGATTCATCATGAAAAGCAATACTCTGTAAACATATCAACTAACAGAAACAAACTAACAGCTTTTAGAAGAAAGTTAAAACGATACCGTAGCACAAAGAAACTAAAGAAGGACTTTAATGAAACGACACACAATAGCAACGTTTCATTAACAGACAGAAACCTGTAAACCAAAACGACTCCTACTCTTTGAGTTTTGACTCCAACTGCTGCTTCAGCTTTGTTGTTGCAGCCAGCCACAGTTCAGTTTCTGCTCCATAGTTCTGAGCTTTCTCCAGCCACATAAAGATCATCCTTCTAACAAGCATGCTTCAAAATTCAAAATGGATGTGCATTTGGTGTTATTCTTCTATGAGGGTTTTGGGTACCAAAACATTCATAAGACTTTTCTACGATACATGGGTATCAGAAAATTAGACTCATAATTTAAGCCTTTAATCTCAACTCCCACATGTTACTTTACCCTTTGCAATGTACAAACTGCATTGTAAGATTAGAATTTAACCAACTTAATTGGAAGGCAGTTTCACTTGCCAAGACCAGTTAACGGAAAGAAGTTCTAAAACAAGTTTGTAGCGTTGTAATCTGGGAAAAGAAATATTATCGTGCTCAAACTATCATGGCCTTTACATATTTTTTCAATTTCTGGTAAAATAAACAGATAGACATAAACATTAGTTTATGAAATTGGATTACATAGATAAGCCATAAAAGATTAATATATGAATCTTATAGGAACTTTTAGTCTGTGCCGCTTTCTATTTGTTCCAAGAGTTTCTGGGTCTTGCATCTCAATCATATTTATCTGCATTCATGTGTGTGCATGTTGTATTTGAGATTTATACTTCTGATTATCTGGTGAAAATTAGTTGGGTTGACTGTTTATCCAATCTTCTAGTTGTGCCTACTTGTCTGAAAAGGAAAAAACTTTTATTTTGATGTTTCATTTTGAAAACCAGATATTAATATTGTTCAGTTTCTGGTTATTTCTTTCTATTTTTTAGGCATTGCTGAATCCTCACTTTTCTTACCGTAAATAAGTGCCAAAGTTGATGAGCTTTCGGACGTGTGTTGCTGAGGTTCTGAGTCTTTTGTCAAGGATTCCTTTTCTTCCCTTAGCATGGTAATTTTGCTGCCGTTTACATAATACCGTTTATATCTTTTGATTGTTGTGGAAATTAACAAAATTTTTGTTAATTTTTTAGTCCCTTGTTCTCTTTTAGCTTAGTTAGAGAAGAAAGTTTTCAGGTATATAGTTTCTGAATAATAGTGCTTAAGCTATTTATCTTATGAAAGAAAAGAAAATAGAATTCCTTTAAATACATATTGTATGGCATTTCCATTAACTTGCCATGTGAAATTTTTATTTTGACCATTTAGAGTTGCATTTCTTATATTTTCCTTTTGTGTTGTGTTAGGCAACTAATGAAAATCTTCCACCAAATGTAATAAAGCAACTGGCAAAGGAATTGAAGAGTCTTGATGAATCCCCACCAGAAGGCATTAAAGTTGGAGTAAATGATGATGATTTTTCAATCATTTATGCTGATATTGAAGGGCCAGGCACGTAATTCTGTTGAAACAAATTTCCTTCCTTTGTAGTACACTCGTTACTTTTCCATTCTGAGGATTTGTTGACTTTACAGCTGGGAGTCCGTACAAAAGTGGTGTTTTCCGTACGAAGTTGTTACTGTCTCATGATTTTCCTCACTCCCCTCCAATAGGTTTGTTTAATCGATTATAGTTATCCAGACAGAATCAGATTTCAACATCTCTATGATGTACAACAAAAGAAATTGTTACATAGCCAAGTACACAAATTTTGAAACAATTTGAATGTGTTTTGATAATTTATTTTAATAGAATCTTTATTGAAATTTTTTGACAAAATTTTCGCCTTTCAATAAATGTCAATCATTTTTTTGACAAATTTTACAGTAAGGTCATTATTTTTTATCTTATTGCAAGGTTAATTAATAAAGATCATCCGATCTTTGAGATTAAACTGCAGTCATCGATTTAAAACCAATAAAAAAATCGATAAACAAATTCAACCGGTAAACAAAAAATCCTCCCTTTGATGGATTCTCGTTTTATGCCTTATTAATAGAAACCCTTTATTTGCATTGCTTTTATTCGATAGTTGAAATTTCATATTATAAATAGAATTGTCATTGTAATAAATCAGAAAGTTAAAATTAAAAAGTATAATAACAAAAATAGAAACACACGTAATTTAATGTTGCCATTAAAAAGTCTAAGCGTAAAGTTTTTAAAAGTTATGATTAAAAATCCTTGATGTAAAGTAATAAGAATTTACATAAAAATTCATAAAGGTAGAATAATTAAATTTAAAATCTTAATATAAATGTATGAGAGTTAACGTCACAAGTCAATTAAAGAAAAAAATATAATTTTAATTAAAAACAAATATTTAAATTTGTATTCTCAAGCCAAAAGTGTTTAATAATATAAAATTTTTAATTTTTAAATAAAGAATAATAAGGATGAAAATAATTATAGTTCAAAATTGATATTGAAAAGTTTTGTCGCAAAATCGTAAGAATTGACGTAAAAAATCATAAAAGTGAAATCATTAAATCTTAATGTAAATGTGTAAGAATTAACATAACAAGTCAATTAAATAAAAAAATCTAATTTTAGTAAAAAACAAATATTTAAATTTATATTCTAAGTTTAAAAGTGTTTAACAATACACAAATTTTAAAGAATAAGAATGATAAAAATAATTATAACTCAAAATTAACATAGAAAAGCTTTAACGTAAAACTATAAGAATTGACTTAAAAACTTATAAAGGTAAATAACTAATTTTTAAATATTAACGTAAATGCATGAGAGTTAACGTAACATGTCAATTAATTAAAAAAATCTAATTTTAGTAAAAAACAAACATTTAAATTTATATTCTCGAAATAAAAGTATTTAACGATATACAAATTTTAATTTTTAAATAAAAAATAATAAAGATAAAAATAATTGTAGTTTAAAATTGACATAGAGAAACCTTAATGTAAAACTGTAAGAATTGACGTAAAAATTTATAAAGGTGAAATAACTAAATTTTAAATCTTAACATAAACGCGCAAAAGTCAACTGTACAAGTCACTTAAGTAAAAAAATCTAATTGTAGTGAAAAACAAATATTTAAATTTATATTCTTGGGCTAAAAGTGTTTAACGATATATAATTTCTAACTTTAAAATAAAAAATAATAAAGATAAAAATTTATAATTCAAAATTAATATAGATAAGCCTTAACATAAAAATATAAGAATTGACGTAAAAATTATAAAAGTGGAATGATTAAATTTTAAATCTTAACGTAAATGTATGAGAATTAACGTAATAAGTCAATTAAGTAAGAAAATCAAATTTTAGTAAAAAATAAATATTTAAATTTATATTCTCAAGCTAAAAGTGTATAACAATATACAAATTTTAATTTTAAATAAAAAATAATAAGGATAAAAAGAATTATAGTTCAAAATTGATATAGATAAGCTTTGACGTAAAAACATATAAAGATGAAATAACTAAATTTTAAATCTTAACGTAAATGCGTAAAAGTCAACTGTACAAGTCACTTAAGTAAAAAAATCTAATTTTAGTGAAAAACAAATATTTAAATTTATATTCTTGGACTAAAAGTGTTTAACGATATACAAATTCTAACTTTAAAATAAAAAATAATAAAGATAAAAATAATTATAATTCAAAATTAATATAGATAAGTCTTAACATAAAAATATAAGAATTGACGTAAAAATTATAAAAGTGGAATGATTAAATTTTAAATCTTAACGTAAATGTATGAGAATTAACGTAATAAGTCAATTAAGTAAGAAAATCAAATTTTAATAAAAAATAAATATTTAAATTTATATTCTCAGGCTAAAAGTGTATAACAATATACAAATTTTAATTTTTAAATAAAGAATAATAAGGATAAAAAAAATTATAGTTCAAAATTGATATAGATAAGCTTTGAAGTAAAAACATATAAAGATGAAATAACTAAATTTTAAATTTTAACGTAAATGTGTGAAAGTTAACGTAATAAGCTAATTAAGTAAACAAAATTTAATTTTAATGAAAAACAAACATTTATATTTATATTATCGGCCAAAAGTATGTAACGATATACAAATTTTTATTTTTAAATAAAAAACAATAAGGATAAAGATAATTATAGTTAAAAGTTAGTATTGAAAAAGCTTGATATAAAGTTGTAAGAATTGACATAAAATCTTATAAGATAGAACAAGCAAAATTAAAATGTCAAGCCCAGCCCTGAAATACTTGCCATGTCACACATATGATGGACAACATGTTTGCATACTTGGAATGTCCCGAAAAATCGACAAAAGTCGGTATTGTAAATAGAGGTACAACTAAGTCAATTTAAGCCTCGAACAAGTTCAAAAGAAGATTTTAAGATGAAATTGTCACGACCCGAAACCACCCTCGAGTCCGTGACAACTGCCGCGATGTCCCGATATGCACTCATCCCTCGAGTACCATATCGAGACCTCGCAAGGCTCTCGTACTAGTTTTTCCAACTCTCTTGTGAGTTTCTATTTATTAATTTCATGCTTTGAAACATTTCGTCCAATTTTGGATCCAAACAGGGAAACAGACGAAATTTTCTACACAGGGGTATTTTCATCAATTTTTGGCAAAATTTTCGAAATTTGGTAAAAATGTTACTTAGGCGTCAGGGACACAAAATTTTCAATCGGAATCGAAATCGGATATCTAAAACGTGAAATTTAAGTAAAATTACATTTAATGGAATAAAATAATAATATTCCATAAGATAATATATTTTCTTATATAACAATTTTTATATAGATATCTGAAAATAATTTTTACAGTGTAAAAGCAAAATATATTACTACATACTGTAACACAATTAACTGAAGTATAAGATTTAATTTACAATGCTAAGTGGGCCCAAAATAGAGAAATATAGATTAGGAGATGAACCTTTGAGACTGAAGGTTACTACTCCAAACTTTCTCCTCAGCAAAATTCTCTATCTACTGATGCTTGTGAGCATGAAATGGGAAAAATTGAGGGGGTGAGTTTTACAACCTAGTAAGTTAGATAATTACCATCTACGACGTCTAAAATCAAGTAGATGGAGATAATATAAAAACTCAATGCTATCATGTAATACATAGCACTAATTACACCAAATTTAATTCAATTGTACAAAGCAATCTTAATTTAGTAAAACACAAGGCTTATGATTTATTTATAACAATCAAGCTTAAGCCAAATCTCATACTCGTGGATACTTGATCAGAGCATCCAATTGAGTCTGCCAAGGTTGTTAGAATTTCATAATTTTTCAGATACAACCGATCTTTGACGTTGACTAAACTCATCTTCACGCGGTGGTTTAACGTGAAGTGAATCGTAACATTACCTCGGGAGTTACCCTACTCGCCTCTCTGACCAAGGTAACAATTAATCAGGTTAACCGTGCCCCTCCTAAAGGCAGTCCACGGTGACCCTCACTGCAGTGTTTTATTAATCATGATCCATCAACTTTATAAAATTTCCAGCAACATAACAAGGCAATTTTAATACTAGCCAACCTACACGGCAAACAACAATTTATGCAATTTTAACACAATAAACCAGCCAAGCATGTTCACCAAGATTATAAGCCATAATTTCAATTTTAATACATGAACACAAATTAATACCGATCTCCACATACTCAGTGTTAAGAAAATCTATTTTTTTTAATTAAAGAATCATTTATAAAATTCAATTTATTTTAAAAGTACAGAAATAGATAAAACTTCTCTAGATATTAACAACGGTAAATTATCCACTCACAGGTTTTAGGAGTCTAGAATACTCCTAGTCTCTGTCGTCCGACGCGATTTCCTTGCCTTTATCGGACGGTTCACCACCTACGCATTACGCGCGGCATCAATTTCAATAAATTAAATCAATTAATCATAATTAATTTTAGGCTCTATAATTTCTATATGAATGCATGAAATGCAATGTAAGCTGTCCGAATAATTGTCTAAACACGGTTTTCTGCCTCGTTAGCTTACGCGCGTCCGAATTGCCTACAGTCTCCAATTTAATTTTGAATTCATTTCTTTCAATCTCTATACTCTAATTACACTTAATTGGTCTTAGTGACAGCGAATGTGATGCCAATTTGCAATCTAAATCACCTAGTGCACCAGTCTGCACTTTAAGCAAAATTTTGATTTTTGCACCAAAATTTCCCATAATTTTTCTACACTCTTAATTCATCAAAATTCACTTAATTTCCATGAAATATAATCAAAATCAACAGCAATTCCTCCCCTAAAAATTCGGCTTAAATGGGTTTCAATGGAAGAAAATTATTTTTCTAGCTAGGTTTTGATATATTTAATTATAACCTAACTAAACAACATTAAATCAACCTAAAATCAACCTGAAAATTGTTCAAATCTCCCCCTTCAATATTCGACCAGCAAGAGTGATCCATACCCATAAGTGATTCATGCATCAAATGGAAAAATAAAGCTTGGGTAGTGAAAATCATAAGGAAAATAAAAAATTTTTACTTTTTTTCAAGCTTAATTTTTTGATTTCCCTTGTTTTCCCTTTGATTTTTGGCCTAGGTTTTGAGTTTTTCTTTTTCTTCTTGCTCCCTTTGATGGCCTACCGTGATATGAAGAAATTCTAGAAATTTCAAGCCTTTTATAAGGCTAAATAAAATATTATTTAATTTTTTATGCATGGCATTTTTTTATTAATTTATTTTTTTAATCCTTATCTTTTGACTTTTAATCTCCACTATTCAATTTTTCTCACCTATCCATGGTCCACATGGAGTTTCTAGACTCATCCAAATTTTTGATGGTGTAATTTTTAAAAAATTACACTTTTACTCCCGTAAAAGTCAAAATTACATTTTTACCCCAAAAATTAAAAAATTACCAAAAAGCATATTTTTCACTCTTCAAACTCATGCCACACTCCAATTTATCAAATTTGATCTAAATTCTCTTGAAAAATTAAATTTGATCCTCTTGTGGTAAAATTACCATTTTGCCCCTATACTCCAATACGTATTGAGAATTGAAACTTTTCAGTGCTAAATCCTCAAATTATGTTCTAAATAATCTAAATAATTTATCTTGATCAATTGTTGTCAAAATCTTTTCCAACAATTCCCGTTTTGGCCTCTAATGAAAAAATTACTATTTTACCCTTGTGGTCCAAAACTACCGAGAAATTAAATTTATTACTGCCAAATTTCATTTTATGCTCCAATAAATCACATTATACTTCAAATACTTGATCTTGGTCGAATGTGACCAAAATCTTTTATGAAAATCTCCATTTTGTCCTTAAATAACAAAGTGATCGTTTTGTCCTTAATTGGTCAATTTTCTCGATTGACTCCAAACTGAACCTCAAACTCCGGATCATTGTTTTGAGTAATCCCTGGACTGTGAAATTGAGGATTTCACTTTTAAAATTCCTATTTGAACTAGTTCGAGGCTTAATTGACTTATCAGTACCATTAGGGACAATATCGTCATTTAGCTAACTTTTCGGGGCAATTCAATATGCAAACATGCTATCCAATGCATGTGAATGACATGTTAAAGATAACACAGGGTCGGGCTTTACAAAAATTGAGAATTTTAAAGTCCAAGAATAACTTAAAATGGTGATTCGGAGTTCGAGAGCTGATTTTAAGTCAATTTGGAATATTGACTACCTATGAGCAAAATAGTCATTTTGCCACCTGAGGATAAAATGGGAATTTTTAGAAAATATTTTGACCACATTTGACTAAGATTGATCATTTGGAATATAATTTGAGGTTGAAAAGTGAAAAAAATTGTAATCTCGGTATTTTTCAGAGCATATGGGCAAAATGATAATTTTACCAACTTGGGGGTAAAATTGTAATTTTCACCACCCAACACTTATCAAATCTATGAATTTTACTCATTTTTGGAATGGATAATTATGGCATTTTACGTGGTGGTGAATTAAAGTTTAAAGGATAAGTATTAAAAAAGTGGACCAATGGTAAGGTGACATGTGTCAAGTTTGATTATTTTAATATTTTTCTTATAAAATCAGCCCATATTTCCCCCAATTCACTTCATCATGGTCGGCCAAGCAAGAACAAAAGAGGAAAAGAAAGAAAAGAAACCCTAGGAGGAAAAAATTGAAGAAAAAGTGTGGGATTTCAAGGGATTTAGCAAATAAAGGTAAAATTTCTTGATTTTTACTTGTGATCTACCTTTCCCGTGATTTCTTTCTCATTTTTCATGCTTAGAACTCAAGTTTGCATAATGAAACCATGCTGACCGAACATGTAGAAAGAGAGAATGATGGTTGATTTAGTTAGATTTTGGCGTAATCTAGTGTTTTTAGTTAGTTAGTGATGCTTAGCATGAAAATTTAGCAAGAAAATAATTTGTTCTTCATTAAATCCCTTATAGCCGAATTTCATAGGGAGAATATTGAGGCTGGAAATTGTGATATTTTATGGTATTTTGATGGAATTTGATAATTGGTGATGTTAAAAGTTAAATGGGAAAATTTAGCATGAAAATCTGAACTTTTACCTAATGTATAAACATATGTTTTTTGTGGTTCAAGACTGATAAATTAAATTAAATTCACAATCATTGAGGTATTTTTGATATAATTGGAGTATTGAAAGTGAAATGGATCGAATTGGAGTTGAATTGAAGTTTTTAGCAATTTAAACTGTATATAGGCAAGTTCGGTCGGACACCGTATTTAGATAATCACCCGAGCATTTCACATTCCATTTTATGCTTCAGTATAGAGCCTGATTCAGTTTTATATCAATTTAGCACCAATTCAATAAATTGTTTGCTATGCATTATGGATAGGTGGTGAGCAAACTGTATTGGTAAAAGTAAAGACATTGTGCCTGAAGATCGAGAATAGGAGTATTTCGAACTCCTAGTACTGTGAGTAACCTTACTATCATTTTAATTATCTAAAGTGGTTTTTATCCGATTTGGTGATTTTATGGAAAATGGATTTAAAAGGTAAATTTTCATGTTTTATAAACAAATGTGTTTAAATGAAATTACTTTGTAAATTGTTTTGAAATTAATGATGATTTTGAAAATAGAGTAATTGGAGATTGCCTGTTTGTATTACAAATTTGTGATTTGAATTGAATGGCTTATGGTAATATAGCATGATTGGCCGATTTGATAATTGTGTTGAGAAATACGAACTGTTTGCTTTGTCTTGATAAATTGGATAATAATGAAATTGCCAAGCCATGCTATTGTGATTTTATTGATATGGTGGGGTTTATTATACACTGCAGTGACGGGTTTTCGTGGACCAGCCTATTAGAGGGGCACTGTAAACCCGACTGATTCTTACCTCGATTGGAGAGGCGCGTAGGGTATCTCCTGAGGTAAGGTTTGAGTTCACTTCACGCCTAACCACCACGTGGAAGTGAGACTCAACCAACGCCAAGGAACGGCTGTTGTAACACCTTACCCTAAATTATCTGTGACAAGTCATTCACATGCATGGATAACATGTTTGTATATTGAATTACCCCAGGAAACAAGTTAAATGATAATATTGCCCTGAATGGTATGGTTAAGTTAAATACATCTTGGATCAGTTTAAACAGAGAATCCAGAATGAATTCGAGAAAACTAAAACCCATGGATTGACTTAAAACAGTGATTCGGAGTTCGAGGTCCAGTTTGGAGTCAATCGGAAAAATTGACTGATTAGGGACAAAATGATCATTTTGTCATTTAAGGACAAAGTAGAGATTTCCATAAAAGATTTTGATCACAATTGATCAAGACTTATTATTTGAAGCATAATATGATTATTAGAGCATAAAATGAAGTTTAGTAGTGAAAAAGTGTAATTCTCGATTTTTTGGGACACAAGGGTAAAATAGTAATTTTACCACTAAAGGTCAAAACGAGAATTTTTCAAGAAATTGTGGCCTCATTTGATTTAGATTGATTATTTAGATTATTTAGAACATGATTTGAGGATTTAACAGTGAAAAGTTTCAATTCTCGGTACATTTTGAAGTATATGGGCAAAAGGGTAATTTTGCCATCAAAGCACCAAATTTAATTTTTCGAGAGAATTTAGATCAAATTTGATCAATTGGAGTGTGGTATGAGTTTGAAGAGTGAAAAATATGCCTATTGGCAATTTTTTAATTTTTTGGGTAAAAATGTAATTTTACACTTTTTGGGGGTAAAAGTGTAATTTTGAAAAATTTACTCCACCAAAAATTTGGATGAGTCTAGAAACTTTATGTGAACCATGGATAAGTGAGAAAAATGAATGGTGGAGAAAGAAAGTCAAAAAGATTAGAATAAAAGAAAGAATCAATAGAATAATGCCATGTGGCATAAAAATATATTATTTTAATAAGCCTTTAAATAGGCTGAAAATTCAGCTAAAGAACCCCAAATTGGCCGGCCATCAAAGGAAGAAAGGAAAGGAGAAGAATCAAGAACCCTAGGCTGATTTTCAAAGGGGAAGTGCAAGAATTCAAGTAATCAAACTTGAAAAAGGTAAAAATTTTTAATTTTCTTAGTGATCTAGCTTACTCATTCTTTTCTTTCCATTTTCCATGCATGAAATTCATGCTTGCCCAATGAACACTATGCTGGCCGAATCTCCATGGGCAGATTTGAGCAATTTTTGGGTTGAATTTTAGCTTGAATTAAGGTGTTTAGGAAGTTTAGTTAAGTGTAGAAATGAAAAATGGAAAAAAATAAGCAAGAAAATAAAAATTTTTCTCATTAAACCCATTATTGTCGAATATTCTAGAGAGAGAAAGGCTACTGATTTTGATGCTATTTTGTGATAATTAAGTGAATTATGATGACTTATGGCTAGAGAAAAATTTTGGGAATTTTCGGAGCAAAAATCAAAATTTTTACCCGTTAGGGGTAAAATCGTAATTTTCAGTGTAAGACTGGTAAATTGACCCGTAGTTGCTGCCATTGAGTAATTGGAATATAATTGAACAATTAGAAACTGAAATGGGTCAAATCAGAATTTAATTAAGGATTTTAGCAATTTAGACGAGTATATGCGAGTCGGTCAGACACCCTGATTTGACGACTGTCTGAACCATTTTTACTCAATTTCCAAGTATGTAGAGCCTGAAATAAATTATATTGGCTGGACACAAATAATGAAATTTTGTGTCGTGAATCGTGTATAGGTGGTGGGCTCCCAGATACGGAAAAAAAAATATAAGGTGTAATGGAATTAAAAACAGAAGTATCGTGCACTCCTGTGACGAGGTGAGTGGATAATTTACCGTTTTCAATATCTAGAGTAGTTTTATCTGCTTCTGTGATTTAAAAATAAATTAAATTTATAAATGATTTTTAAATTAAAAATTGATTTATTTACACTGAGTATATAAAGATCGGCATTAATTTGTGTTCATGTATTAAAATTGAAATTATGGCTTATGATCTTGGTGAGCATGCTTGGCTGATTTATTGTGTTAAAAATTAGCATGAATTGCTGTTTGCAGTGTAGACTGGTTAGTATTAAAATGGCCTTGTTATGCTGCTGTAAATTTTATAAAGTTGGTGGATCATAATGAATAAAACACTGCAGTGAGGGTTGCCGTGGACTGCCTTTAGGAAGAGCACGGAAAAACTCGACTAATTGTTACCTCGGTCGGAGAGGTGAGTGGGGTAACTCCTAAAGTAATGTTACGATTCACTTCACATTAAACCAACGCGTGAAGATGAGTTTAACCAATGCCAAGGATCGGCTATATCTGAAAAATTATGAAATTCTAACAGCCTTGGCAGACTCAATTGGATGCTCTGATCAAGTGTCCGTGAGTATGAGATTTGGCTTAAGCTTGATTTTTATAAATAAATCATAAGCCTTGTGTTTTGCTAAAATATGATTGCTTTGTATAATTTAATTAAATTTGGTGTAATTGATGCTATGAAATACATGATAACATTACGTTTTTATATTGTCTCCATCTACTCGACTTTAGATGTCGTAGATGGTAATTATCCAACTCATTGGGTTGTAAAACTCACCATCGTCTCCTCCTCCTTACAGGCTCGAGATTTTTGATAGCACTCGGTGTACACATAGAGGCTTGATTGAAGCCGAGTTCTTAGCATACACAAAGGTACATAGTATATATAGTTGGGCCCACATGTCATTGTAATTCATGTACATGCTTTGTTTAATTGTATAACAGTATGTAATAACTCATTTTACTTTTACGCGCACAAATTTGATTATTGGTGTTTATAAAAATATTGTTTTATAATAAATTGTAATATTTTTATCAGTTCTGAAATTTTTTGAGGAAAACGACGAAAATGCCCTTGCATGGTTAATGGTGCGATTTAATTGTTTTGGTTCAAAACACGAATTTTTATTTATTGAAAAATATTTATTGAAAATTATTAACCACAGGGTAGATGGAAAACTGGTACGAGATGCCTTGCGGGGTCTCGATTTGCACTCGGGGAATGAGTACCTATCGGGAAGTCGTGGCAGTTATCACGGGCCTGATGGGTGGTTCCGAGGGGTGACAGTTGTGTTTTGAGAAATTATGAAATTTTCACAGCCTTGGCAGACTCGAGCGGATGCCTTGGTACAAGGTATCCCCGAGTACAGGTTTTGGCATAAGCCAGGTTTTTAGGAAATTCATAAGCCTTGTTGAAAATTTAATGAAATACAATGGTTTACACGGGTAAGGATGAATCTTCAAGCTATGAAAAACGTATTGTGATAGGATATTTTATTTGTCTCAAGTTACTCGACTTTAGATATTTTTTATAATGTCTGTTTACTCACTGGGATTATATAATCTCACCACCCTCTTTTTCAACCATTTCAGGCTCAAGATAGCCTGTAGATAGCAAATATCGTCGAGGATTACAGTTGGTTTTACTATTTCAAAAACCGTAAGTTCACAGCTTCCGATGCTTTTGGTTAGTCGTGGGCCCACGTGTCACTGTAAATTAAATTTTATACTTTGGTTGTCTGTATTATAGTATGTATGACTATATTTAGCTTTTACGTTACAAAAATTATTTACCGATGACTCTATAAAAATTATTTTGTAAGAAGATAGAATATTTTATTCAATATTTTTTTTATTCTAAAAGTTATAATTTCACTTTAAATGAATGTTTTAAACATCCAAACTTATTTTGATTACGAAATATGTGTTCTTCACTCACATACTGCCTTTTTAGCTGGTTTCGGTATTTTGGAAGGAAAATGACCAAAATGTTTCTGTGAGGTGAAAATTATTTTTCTATCGTTTTAAATTGGAAAAAGCTTAAGAGCCTTTAAAACATTATATTTGGTAACGATTGCTCACGGGAGAGATAAGAAAACTGATATGTAAACCTTACGGGGTTCCGATTGGCATTCCAGGTTATGAGTGCCTATCGAGACGTCGCGGCAGTTGTCACGAGCTCGAGGAGAGTACCAGGTTGTGACATAAAATGTTAACGTAAATGTGTTAGAATTAACGTAACAAGTGATAATAATAATTTTTATTAAATTAATTAATTAAATATAATTTTAATATTAAAAATAATAATATTCTTATAGTTTAAGGTAAAAATAAAATAAAACTAAAAGTTAAATAACTTTTAAAATAAACTAAATAAGTTTAAAAATTCTCTACGCTGTTATCCTAAAATGGATAAATTTAAAAATTATATATGTTGTTTATATGTTAACCTGTTATACATGTTTTTATTATTTTTTAAAAATTTTATTAATTGACCTTACAATAAGGTTAGACTTGATGTAGTGTTCACCATCAATTTTTATTTATGGATACTATTTTTAGTTAATTTTTTACATATTATTAATTTTCTCGCTGAACTCTATTTATCTATTTTTTTATTTTCAAATTTAATTTTATTTCATCGTTTATAACAAGAATCTCACAAACTTGAGCTAAAAAATCTTAAGTTCTCTCATGCTTTTATTCGATGTTTTATGCTCATGAAAATGTTAGATAATGAAGGTGTTTATCTCTTTTTTCTTTTGCCAATAAAAAAAGTTCAAAAGCCTTTTCTTTTAAAAAGTAATCATTTATTGTTGCCAAGAGTCAAAAGCTAATGCATTGCCTATTAGTTTTTTTTTTTTTTAATTCAAAAGAAGGAGATTTCAATCTTTCTTTTTAAGTAGGAAAATCAAGTATTAACTAATGAGTCAAATTCTCAAATATTATTGATTTATTAATTACATGAAAAATAAAAAAAAAAATCAAATCCCGTTGTATCTAAAGAATTTAGACTTGGAGATGTCATCATTTTGAGCACATTAATTCCTAGTAGGCTAAACTACTTGTCCAAAGTTGGACAGCTAGTTGTCCTGGTCTCGGCTTGCTAGGACTTTAATACTCAATCAAAACAATCCAAAGTCTAGTTAATTAGTAACATTCCAGCACAGGGAATTTTACAGTAAGACTATCCTTACAGTAAGATTAATTAAAATAATTTGTAAAAAAATAATAAAAAATTGCTTAATAAGTTAACAGGTAAACAACATAAATAATTTTTAAACTTATCCACTTTCTATTAACAATATAGATCATTTTTAAATTAAATTAATTTATTTTAAATATTATATTATTTTTATTTTAAAATATAAAAATATTATTATTTTTATACTAACATTATATTTAACTAATTTAATTCAATTAAAATTATTATAACTTATTTCGTTAAATCTCACACATTTATGTCAATATTTTGACAATTCTTTCTTCATCTTTATAATGTTTTACATTAATTCTTACCACTTTACGTCAAGGTTTTTCAACAATTAAATTTTACCATAATTCTTTTTATCCTTATTGCTTTTCACGCATAAATTAAAATTTGTAAGCTGTAAATCACTTTAAACTTGAGAATAAAAACTTAATTGTATAATTTTTTCAAAAATTATGTTTATTTAATATAATTAACTTATTACATTAAATCTCACATACTTATGTCAATATTTTGAAAATGCTTGTTTCACCTTTATAATGTTTTATGTTAACTCTTACCGCTTTACACCAAGGCTATTTAAATATTAATTTTTACCTTAATTCTTTTTATCCTTACTATTATTCACGCATAGATTAAAATTTGTAAGCCGTAAAACACTTTAAACTCGAGAATAAAAATTTAAATGTTTAATTTCTCTAAAATTATGTTTATTAGATATAATTGACTTGTAATGTTAAATCTCAAACATTTACGTCAATATTTTGAAAATGTTTGTTCCACCTTTATAATGTTTTACGTTAGTTTTTACCGCTTTATGTCAAGGCCCTTAATTTAAATACTACTTTTCACCATAATCATTTTTATCTTTACTATTATTCATGTATAGATTAAAATTTGTAAGTCATAAAACTCTTTAAACTTGAAAATAACAATTTGAATGTTTAATTTTTCAAAAAATTATGTTTATTAAACATAATTTACTTGTTACATTAAATATCATACATTTAAGTCAATATTTTGAAAAAGCTTATTCCACCTTTATAATATTTTACATTACTTCTTATCGCTTTACATCAAGGCTTTTTAAATACTAATTTTCACTGTAATTCTTTTTATCCTTAGTATTATTCAAACATAGATAAAAAATTATAAGCCTTAAACCATTTTAAACCTGAGAATATCAATTTAAATGTTTAATTTCTTTAAAATAACATTCATTTGAAATGATTGACTTATTACGTTAAATCTCACACATTTACGTCAATACTTTAACAATCCTTGTTCTACCTTTATAATATTTTACGTTAATTCTTATGATTTTATGTCATGACTTTTCAACTAATCATTTTCATCATAATTCTTTTTATTCTTATTATTATTCACACATACATTAAAACTTATCAATGGTAAAACACTTTAAATTCGAAAATAAAAATTTAAATCTTTAATTTTTTTGAAAATATGTTTCTTTGACATAATTGACTTGTTACGTTAAATCTCACATATTTACATCAATATTTTGATAATGTTTGTTCCACATTTATAATGTTTTACATTATACTTTGACAATTGTTATTCCACTTTTATAATGTTTTATGTCAATTCTTACGATTTTGGATTAAGTCTAACGACTTTACGTTATGACTTTTCAACTGATAATTTTCATCATAATTCTTTTCATCCTTACTATTATTCACACATATATTAAAATTTGTCAGTCATAAAACACTTTAAACTCAAGAATAAAAATTTAAATATTTACTTTTCCTAAAAACTATGTCTCTTTGATATAATTGACTAGATACATTAAATCTCACATATTTATATCAATATTTTGGCAATACATGTTCTACTTTTATAATGTTTTACGTTTATTCTTACAACTTTACGTCATAGTTTTTCAACTACTAAATTTCAAAATAATTCTTTATATGCTTACTATTATTCTTGCATAGATTAAAATTTGTAAGCCGTGAAACATTTAAAACTCAAGAATAACAATTTAAATGTTTAATTTCTCAAAAAATTATGTTTATTTGAAATAATTGACTTGTTATGTTAACTCTCACACATTTACGTTAATATTTTGACAATGTTTGTTCCACATTTATAATGTTTTACATTAATTCTTACCACTTTTACATCAAGATTTTTCAACTACTAAATTTCAATATAATCCTTTATATCCTTACTATTATTCTTGCATAGATTAAAATTTGTAAGCCGTCAAACACTTTAAACTCGAGAATAACAATTTAAATGTTTATTTTCCCCAAAAATTATGTTTATTTGATAAATTTTAAATTGTTATTCTTGAATTTAAAGTGTTTTATGGCTTACAAATTTTAATATATGCAAGAATAATAGTAAGGGTATAAAGAATTATGTTGAAATTTAGTAGTTGAAAAACCTTAACGTAAAGTTGCAAGAATTAACATAAAACATTATAAATGTGGAACAAGCATTGTCAAAATATTAACGTAAATGTGTGAGATTTAACATAACAAGTCAATTATTTCAAACAAACATAATTTTTTTGAGAAATTAAACATTTAAATTGTTATTCTTGAGTTTTAAATGTTTCACGGCTTACAAATTTTAATCTATGCAAGAATAATAGTAAGCAAATAAAGAATTATGTTGAAATTTAATAGTTGAAAAACTATGACGTAAAGTTGTAAGAATAAACGTAAAACATTATAAAGGTAGAACAAGTATTGCCAAAATATTGATATAAATATGTGAGATTTAATGTATCAAGTCAATTATATCAAAGAGACGTAATTTTTAGGAAAAGTAAATATTTAAATTTTTATTCTCGAGTTTAAAGTGTTTTATGACTGACAAATTTTAATATATGCGTGAATAATAGTAAGGATAAAAAGAATTATGATGAAAATTATCAGTTGAAAAGTCATAACGTAAAGTCGTAAGGCTTAATCCAAAATCGTAAGAATTGACATAAAACATTATAAAAGTGGAATAACAATTGTCAAAGTATTGATGTAAATATGTGAGATTTAACGTAATAAGTCAATTATGTCAAATGAATATAATTTTTAGAGAAATTAAACATTTAAATTGTTATTATCGAGTTTAAAACGTTTTATGGCTTACAAATTTTAATCTATGCGTGAATAATAATAATGATAAAAAGAATTATGATGAAAATTATTAATTAAAAGGTCAAGTGTAACGACCACTCCCCAGTCGCTACCGGCGTCCAAGATTTTTAGGAAATACCCGTCAAGTCTCAAACAAGCCTATCTCGAATTACTTAATAATCCACTACCCTTACTCATCATATAATAGTAAAACTTTCATATATTAAATTAAATCATAATTATAAAAATGACTATAAACTTTTTCCTTTTTGTTTGTTCACAAACATATACACAAAAATATAAAATTTTTAAATTCCTGATGTATATAAAAAGAAATTTAAACTCGTTTCAACTTGACAAATAAAATATTACGACTCGACCTCTAATAAAAATAGATACAGCGAAGCGACTTAGGGTAGTTCACGGTAGACCAACACGTCGATGACTTCACGCCAAATCGATCCCTGTCTGCAAAAAGGGAAATAAAATGGAGGGTGAGTCTCATAAACTCAGTGAATATCATCGACCAAGTGAGTAGGGCGTAGATAGGAAACAAGCAAACGGTAGATCAATTGAAGGCAAAAACACATAATCATAAAAACAATTTATTTCAAACAAAGATTTTTGTGCCTTATATCAAAACCGAGTATTTCATATAAAGTAAAACCCTTTTTTGAATCGAATCGATAATATTGGGCAGGCTCCCGCGAAATCAAACATTAATCGAGCGTATACGTTATTTACAAATCTCCTCGCACGCGAGGGAAAATTCACATGATAGTAAAATTAGGGGAGCTGCTAAAAATTGTTTAATTCGATTTTCTCATCATGCCAAGAAACATAATTCATTTCATCAAGACACAAGACTTATGATATCTTTCATAAAAACTAGGCTTAGGCCAAATCACGTACTCGTGGATACTTGATCAGAGCATCCCAATGAGTCTGCCAAGGCTATTACCAATTATATTATATTTCGAAAATTAATCACTCCTTGGCGTTGGTCAAACTCATCTTCACGTGGTAGTTTAACGTGAAGTGAATTTTAACATCACCTCAAGAGTTACCCTACGCGCCTCTCCAATCGAGGTAACAATTAGTCAAGTTTACCGTGCCCTTTTTAAAGGCAGTCCACAGCAACCCTTACTGCAGTGTATAATTAACCCACCAATTTCATAAACATTTTAGCAGCATGATTTGGCAAATTTTAATATTAACTAGCCTGTACGGCAAATAACACAATAATTAACCAACCAATCATGCTCTCAATATCATAAGCCATTTGATTTCCAAATAAATTAGAAATCTCATTTCATTTATAAAAACTGCCTTAAAAATCATTTATACCTTTGAAATTCCTTTCTAAAATTTATTGCTAAATATTCAATACAAAAGTCATAAAAATTCATCATATGTTCATAAAAATAAAAATTTAACACATGATTTATAAAATACCGTACATAGAGAATTTAAATCTCTAAATCACATATACATATTACACAATTATATAAAACACAATTTCGAGACTAAATCCAATTGAAAATCTTGTTTCTCATTTTTAAAAATGCTTTACTTATACGGTATACTTATACATACTCAAAACAATTTCTAAAATAATTTACAACCACAATTTTCTTCAAATTTTACCATCTCATGCTTTTCACAGTAATTTGCGTGTAATAAATCATGCGAATACATATATATATATATATATATGAAAATTTTAAAATCGACACCCCCTACTCACCTCTAAATAGCGGGATTTTACATCACTATTTTCGTACTCGTATATACTTATTGCTATTTCTCGGTCGCGTGTCTCGTTCAGCACGCCTCCATGACAACATTCCATTGGGCCTTTTCCATTCCTCCTAGCTATTGGATCTTGTCCATGAGCCTCTCCAATTTTCCTATAGGGCCAAGCCCAATTTTATTTTCCACTTGGGCCTTGCCCAATTTCATTTCTTATTGGCCCATGCCCAATTAATTTTTTCATGGGTCATGCCCACCCTTTTTTTTTTCTCTTTTTCTTTTTTTCTTCTACGTTTCTTTCTTCTTCATTTTCAGCCCATTTCTCTTTCTTCCTCCTCCTTCCTTCACCACTGTGGCCTCCTTCCTTCACCACCGTGGTCTCCTCCCTTTCTTCCTCCCAAAATTGATCACCACATAGCTTATATTTCATGGCATAAAACCTGAAAATTTCAGTAGCTATGCTGCCCACTTTAACTCAAGTTTTCAACAGCCAAACATCCTCATTTTCAACCATTAAAACTCTCAAATTTTCAGTCACTTTAAGCTCAATTTTCAGCATCAATAACCTGAATTTTTTAGCACCAAAATCTCTTCAAAATTCGGCCAAAACAGCCCCTAAACAAAGTACAGAATTTTCAAATTTTCTTACCTCATTCAATAATCAAATTTTTTTCTCTTTTTTTTTCTCCTTTTTGCTGCCAATTTTCTGCACTTGAATCAGCTCTTGTTCTCCTCCAAAAGTGCAAAAAAATCAGTCTTCTTCCTCCCACAAAATCATCGAATTTGTCTGGTTTCTTTCTTTTTCACGCCACTTTTTTCTCTCCTATTCTCTCGATTTTTTTTTCTTTGTTTCTTCCCTTATCTTTTCTACCTTCTTTAGCTGACCTTCTAGGCTCTTCTTCAAATTTCTTGTGTCTCCTTTTTTTGTTTCCTTTGACCGAACCTTACTCTTTCTTATCTCTTTTATTTCTTTTGTCTTTTCCTTTCTCCATTTCTCATGGTTGGCCCCTACTCCTCTCTTCTTTCTATTCTTTATTTTCTTTAGTCTTTTCTTGAATTTTCCTTCTTCCTTTTTACTTTACATGTCATGCCACTCATCCACATAAAATATTTGTTTGACTATCATTTTGCATGCTTAGCTAACCATGGCTACTTTCTTTCTTTTTGTCTTCATTTCATGTTTATCTTATTCCCTCATTTCACCTTCTAAATATTTATTTAAGATTTAATTGACCTAGGATATAATTAGGCTTAAAAATGTAATAAGAGACCCAAAAATTTAATTGTCAATCCTTACAATTTCCATTCCTGACATATCACGTCCATCCACTTCCCAACGCAAGTTTCTCTATTGTAGAGACCGATCTGGGTGAAGTGATCTCATCAAAGTTGTAGCTCTGTATCTTAGCTTTCCAATGGTCCAAGAATTTTAGCAATTGGAGTTCTGTAGCTTGAGATATGGCCAAATACTAAAGCATATACAAGAAAATTTCTGAGTTCTTCAACACTTTGCTCTCCAAAAATTAAGTCCAATATTTTTAATTCATATCCACACTTGTTCAATTTCAATTTCCTTCTATTCTTCTTCCTTCACACACACATATATATATATATCAAAATATTGAGATCGCATTCCAACGCAGTGTCACCATAATATTTAAATATTTACTTTACCGCATGTACTCGATAAAAATCACGTCGTACGATTTTCGCCATTTTCCTTCAAAGTTATTCTTTATTTCTTCTCCCCCACTTAAAATAGTCATATTTCATTTTTCATAACTAATCTCGACAATAAATAAAATTTTTATATTTTAATATTATTTTATCAAATAAAATATTATTTTATTCTAAAAATTTTCACTTACTTTCTTTGGTCCCGAAACACATTATTATATGTCGGTTTACCTCCAAATCATCCGTTAACTCACTAATTCGTCTTCGATGAAATATTATTATTTAATTATGGGTTCTGCGCGTGCGAAACATTTTATTCTTGAACGTTCCTTGGCACGCCAATTCGCGTCAATTGATCACTCGTTGATCCGTAAAGTCTTATTTGTGTCTAATAAGAATACGAGGTGTTACATCAAGATGTAAAGTCATAAGAATTAACGTAAAATATTATAAAGGTCGAATAAACATTTTCAAAATATTAATCTAAATGTGTGAAATTTAACGTAACAAGTCAATTATGTTAAAGAAACATAATTTTAAAGAAATTAAACATTTAAATTTTTATATTCTCGAGTTTAAAGTGTTTTACGGCTTACAAATTTTAATCAATGCAAGAATAATAGTAAGGATATAAAGAGTTATGTTGAAATTTAGTGGTTAAAAAACCTTAATATAAAATGATAAGAATTAACGCAAAACATTATAAAAGTGGAACAAGCATTATCAAAATATTGACGTAAATGTATGAAATTTAAAGTAACAAGTCAATTATGTTAAAGAAACATAATTTTAAAGAAATTAAACATTTAAATTTTTAAATTCTCGAGTTTAAAGTGTTTTACAATTGACAAATTTTAATATATGCGTGAATAATAGTAAAGATAAAAAGAATTACGATGAAAATTATTAGTTGAAAGTGATGATGTAAAGCCATAAGAATTAGCGTAAAACATTATAAAGTTGGAACAAGCATTTTAAAAATGTTGACACAAATGTTTGAGATTTAACATAACAAGTGAATTATGTCTAATAAACATAATTTTTGGAGAAATTAAACATTTAAATTGTTATTCTCAAGTTTAAAGTATTTTCTGGTTCACAAATTTTAATCTATGCATGAATAATAGTAAAGATAATAAGAATTATGGTGAAAATTAGTTCTTAAAAAGTATTAACGTAAAGCTGTAAGAATTAATGAAAAACATTATTGTTGCCTCAATTAGTTTTTCATGATAATAAAATATTCTCATTTCATTGGTGTCTAATATTTTTATATGAGTGTGTAGGACACAAATATGCATGCAAACAATAAGTCCATCCTTCAAAAGAGTATATTAAAAATCATATGATTAAGGAGACATGAGTGATTATCAAGATGAAAGCTCTTTAGTTGAATAATAAAGAATATTGGTTAGCAAAAATTCAAATTGGAGAAATGACGGACTGAAGAATATTGAGAAACAAAATCAACTTAGTCGACCAAAAAATGAGTTAGTCGACTAAATGCACTCTGTCAGAATCTGCGACCAGAAGATAAAACCAACTTAGTCGATCAAGGAAGAAGTTAGTCGACTAAAAGCTCTCCGTCTGCAATTTGAACCAAAACACTAGAAGATAGATTAACGGCTAGAACCAACTCTCAACTATTTTCAACGGTCATAAACTATCAAACTACCATCAGACTTGTTTCTCCAAGTATAAAAGGATCTTCCAATGGTTAAAAAATAGCTTTTGGAAAAATTTTGAGAGAATTGAAGGCTTCTAAGTCACCAAAAGCAGAAATACCAAAAAATCTTCTCTACACCTTACTACACCTAAACGCTCATCTTTTGTTATTGTGATATGCATTCAACCTTGTACCATTTAGATCAACCTTGTGATCATAGTTACTTTCTTTCTACTTGACTTCTTGTATTTTTAGAGTGAGAGAGTCACTTTAAAAGTTGTTTCAAGCTAGGATTGCTTGATTGTGTTAAGGTTCTACCTTAGCCTTGAAAAGTTAGGTGTTTGGGTTTTAGTTGAGCCCAAGAAAAACTAGTGTAAAGGTTTTGTCTAAGCTTGGTAAAAGCCATTGTAAAGCTTGGTGAAAGCTTGTGAATTTTACCGGTTCATAGTGGATTTGTTGGAAAATCCTTGGTTGGATAATCAAGATAGTGGATGTAGGTCTTGGACTGAACTACTCTAAATTCTTGTTCCTTGTCTACTTTGTTTTATTTTTTTTGTTTTCTAAATTAGTTCCTCATCTTGTCAAAGAGCCGATTTGTACTATTCAACAATTGGGATCAACAATTATAAAGGTGGAACAAGCATTGTCAAAATATTAACGTAAATGTATGAGATTTAACATAATAAGTTAATTATGTCTAATAAACATAATTTTTGGAGAAATTGAACATTTAAATTGTTATTCTCAAGGTTAAAGTGTTTTATGGTTTACAAATTTTATCTATATGTGAATAATGGTAAGGATAAAAAAGAGTTATAGTGAGAATTTGTAGTAAAAAAACTTTGACACAAAGCCTTAAGAATTAACGTAAAACATTATAAAGATGGAGTAAGTATTATCAAAATGTTGACGTAAGTGTGTGAGATTTAAAAGAATAAGTCAATTGTGTCAAATAAATATAATTTTCAAGAAAATTAAACATTTATCTTTTTATTCTCTAGTTTAAAATATTTTATGACTTTCAAATTTTAATCTATGCATAAATAAAAGCAAGGATAAAAAGCATTATGATGAAAATTAGTAGTTTAAAAACTTTCACGTAAAGCCGTAAGAATTAACATAAAAAATTATAAAAGTGGAATAAGTGTTGGAAAAATTTTAATGTAAATATGTGAGATTTAATGTAACAAGTCAATTAAGTCAAAATAAATTTAATTTTTGTTAAAATTGAACATTTAATTTTTTATTATTGAGTTAAAAGTATTTAACAGTTTATAAATTTTGATTTATAAATGAGTAATAATGAAAATAAAAATAATTATAGTTAAAATATTGATTTATTAAACTAAATTTTTATTATAATATCAAATTAAAAATTTCTCAATATTTAACTTTTTTTACTCGAGAATACAATTATAAATGATTAATTTTCTTAAAAATTCTGTTATTCTCTTTGTTAGTTTTTTTGCTTTAATTAATATTTTTTGGTTAATAATTTCCTTTTAATTTATCATTTTTATTTATTTTGGATTATATAAGTTTTTATTTAACCTATTTGTCAAGTAAACAGGTTATAAGTTTTTTTATTGATCAATGACTGAAAATGAACCTTTTAATTTAATGGCTCTTATTCATAGCCTTAGATTAAGGTTAGCCTTACTATAGAATTTGCCTTTTAGGACACATGCATTTCGAATTGGCGAGTTTCACACCCATACAACCATATCACTCCATATTGTCTAAAGCTAATTCATTTACTCAACACTTCCTCTACATTCAAACTCTAAAATTAAACATCCAAGTGCTTCACTGCTGGGATTCAACCTCATACTCAAATATAAAAATAATCAATAAATTAAAAATATAACGCACTGGAATAATAAACCAGCATTTAATCAGAGAAACAGCTAAAACTTACAAAATCAATGTTTGTGTTTTTCATCTAATTTTCTAATTAATTATGAACATTCATAAGTTTAAAAGTTACATACCTTACTCTAGATATCATGATCAAGAGCCAATTAAATCAAAATCTTTGCTTATTCACCTTTAAGATTTGTCAAATCTTCAGCCACCCAAGTATTTAGCCTCTAACAATAATCCACACAGGTACTGAATAAGACCTTCTCAAAGGTAAGATTTTTCACTTGTGCTAGCAAGTTTTATTTCTAAAACAAAAAGACCAAAAATTCTTACCATTTCTTATTTTTGTCAAACTAAGAAAACTATTTTTCTTCTTATTTTATGAAATGGCTGAGAAGTGGTTAGAGGCTAAGAGTTTTAGTTTGCTAACATAACATATTTATCTAGCCAAACTAAGTTGTAACCTAGATACAGCAATTGTATTTTAATTCAATTAAGTCCTTGTGAACTTAATTAATTTTTCACTTTATTTTGGTCTATTCCAATTAAGTCCAACTTAATTGATTATCCTTATTTAATCTCAATCATGTCACTTAATGTGTGTGACCCATTAGGCTTCTAATATGTTAGCAATAAATATAAATCTTAATCAAATATCAATTTGATAGTTGATTTATATTTATAGATCATGAACGACATCTAGCAATACATCATAACCACCCAAATGTTAGAGATCCAATTAAAGAATTTGACAAATCCCTTCAATGATAAACCTCTTAATGTAATACGGTCCTTTCATCAAATATCTCAGATATGTCATAAAGCATGGCTCAATGTCTACTTATAACATTCCATATAAATTCTCATAATTCATGACTAACTTTATGAATTTAGGAAACTAACTTTCCTCAAATTCATCATGCTTTGACCAAAAACTTAATACAAGTTAATCAAAAATTGAGAACAGGTGAAATACATCCCCTCATATCACTTGAGGTGATGAATCCTTTCTTGATCACTCATTCACCTTCGCATGCTTCATGACATACCCAAAAACACCTTGTTTAGATATCTGGTCACCTCCAGACTCGTAAAGGTGAAATCAAAATATGTCATTCCCCATACATGATGACTTGGTGTCTCAAGTCCAAGGACTAGTTACACGACTATCATATGAGAACATATTCCATAGACACTTGAGTGAAATACCAAGTAGAGTTCTCATAATCGGTCTTGTTCAGTGAACTTGTTCTTTAATGAGCACCTACATGTTATCCTCAAGTGTCCCCTATATTTCAATCTATGAGATCAATTGCTAACTTCTCAAGTAAAGAGGCTTAACATGTATCAGTCTTTGAGTATTGTCAGTATTATATCTAGACAGTCCAATGACCAAGAACAATTTTAAGAACATGGCTTTAATGCATAGTGATCTCATAATTGTAATAACTTACAATTCTTTTACAAGGCCTTTATGTTCTATGGGCTTATCCAATTAGTACTTATTAACTCCTTATTATTGCACTAACATGAAGGAAAACCTCTATCACGTATAGTTATGTGATTAAGTATGCATTAAATGACAATATATATTTCTTGACCAATCCAATTGGCTCAAAGGCATATACCGACATTCACATCTTCACCATTTGAACATCCACTTAACTGGTATCGCACCTGTGTTCTAGTTCTTGTAGAGCATTCCTTAGTCACACCATTACAACCCAACTACCGATCAATTAAATAATCCAATAAAACCTTGCCTTACTCATCTTTTTATTTACCTTTTCATCATCTAACTTACACTTATACTCCACTACCAACTGGCCTATCCAACACATGTTATTAACAAACCAACTCTCACTACCCAAACACCAATAATCAACACAAACATCATTGAAATTTTCTGTATAGTCGGGTCCTCCCCAATTACACCAAGTTTGGATTGGAATCATGTATTACATCAATTACCACTTCTCAATTTATGAAAACACTTGTAGTAGCTCAACAGCTCTTTGCACACCCTCCTTCACTAGCATGTCAAAGTCATTATTAGTTTCTCGTAAAAAATAGTTATTTTCCTGCACCTTATTGTAGGTTGCAAACTTTTCATATGCACTAAAGCCCACATTATTGCATTCTTCACGTCACTTTTAATCTACGAATTAAATGACTATATACACTAAAGCCCACATTAATGGATTCTTCAAATCACTTTCAATCTACAAATTAAACGACTAATACCTTATAGAATTTGTAAAAATTATAAAAGCTTTTCTAATTGCCATCAATTTTTCTAAGTTAGAATCCCTTAACCGGATTAACTTCAAGAACATAACTTTAACTATCCCCTTGTTATCTCGTAAAATTTCACCAATTCCAACCTTACTTGTTCTTCCAGAAAAAGCTCTATCAACGTTAATTTTGATCCTACCTATTGATAAAGCCACCTACATTGTTTTTGGTCTTACAACTGTATCTTACTGTTTGCTTTGCACATAAGTTGGGCATTATTATTGATTTCTCACGCAAGTACACGTATCATTAACAAGTAATATAGCAATGAAGTAAAGTATCATTCCCACAGAGAATTGTCTAATTTCTACTGTTAACTACTAAAATTATAAAATTATAACACCCAAATTTTATCCAAACAATTAAAATAAAAAAGAAAAATTAAAACTAATAAACTAAAACCAAAATTAAATAGTAAATAAAACTCACTTAACTACTAGACTTAAAATTATGATATCCCTCAATACTTCATTTGATTATTGTCTCTCACTCTTAACTCAATTTAATGGATTAAGTTGCTAACCTAGAGTCTTAAATTATTTGCAAGTCTCTGTCGAGTTTCTCATAAAAATATCTTTTCGAATTAATTTATTCTATGTCTATGTAAATTGAATTGAAGAAAGGTTCATTAAGTTTGTGCTTTAATTTTGGCTTCGTATGGCTTATAAGTATATGTCTACCCTAGATGCAAATCAAACCATCTAATCAACTAAGTGCATTCGATCATACGTTATTCTACTCAATCAGTAACAACATATCTTAACCACATTAACACCAAATTAAGCATAAAATTAACTAAGATTAGATTGACTCACCTAAAATAACTAATTTAAAATAATTAAATAAAATTTATTGATTTTTATGCATTACTACAAGAACTACACTAAATTACTATCTAAATTAAGCCTAAATAACTCTATACTAAAAAGTTATTAGACATCAAAATATTTTCTTTATCGTATTAACCAGATTAAGCCACTTAACTTTTGCCTATACTGCAATACACTATTTAACAAGATCATATACTTGAAAAACATCCCAAGCTTTGCCATTAAACACCATATTAAAACAAAATAACCATAATGACTATGTAATTGCATAGAAAACTAGTAGCCAAATATTTTGTTGTCCAGTACTAATGTCACAACCCCATCCTAGGTCATGGCTGGCATGAAGACCAAGAAGATAGAATCCCCTCGATCCAAGCAAGCCTTACTCATCTTGCACATCTACACATAATTCCATCACAAGTATTTGTCACGACCCAATTTCACGGGCCGTGACCAACGCATGAGCTCAATGAGCGTAGCTCACCAAGCCCAAGCAAGCCTCTCCTGTTAATTTACTTAACGCTTTGTTAAATAACGCGGCCATACGCATTCTTAAATAGCATAAACATAGCCTATCCACGATGGCATTATTAGCAACAATATACATGCACTATACCAGTCATGTATTTAGCAATTTACATTGCATACACATATTCACCTTACTTGAGTGTATTCACAATACAAAAGGACCCATGACTTCCAGCGGAGACATTTGCAAGAAAAGGGATTACTATCGAATGCCAAACACATACACAAGAGACGAACTCACGAGGACTCCTTGATCTAGGATCCAATAGTCTCCTGATCTGAAAATATGAATTTTTAAAAAACGTGAGTACGAAACTCAGTGAGTGAATATTATAGGGGAGCAAGCACTAACAATAGGAAGAGTTAAAAACCATGATACACTCATTTAAAAACGAGTCAATTTTCATCAAAACCCCTTTTTCCTTAACCCAAAATTTATTTTGCATTCAAGGATAAAGTATCCATGAATTTACGCCAATCATTCTAACAAGACAACAAAATTAACGATTTATCACAAACCGTCACTGAACAGGGGTTTCACATACCATACAATCCCTTATATGCATATATATTACGTACAATTTCATTAATCAATCATTCAATTTCATTCATTATCCCATCTTTCCTCCACTCTGGTGCACTCCCTACTCACACCAGGCAATAAAATCATGTGTGCACTCCCTACTCACACAAAGCAATATCATCATGTATGCACTCCCTACTCGCACATCATTATCGGCATGTACATTATCCACTTTGCGCACCATTACAGGCATGTGCATTATCCACTTTGCACACCATTGCAAGCATGTGCATTATCCACTCCATTACCGACATTGCACTTTTCAATCCACACATGTGCGGTTACATCAAATTCGTCAAAACTTATTAATAATGCATATCAGCATAATATAAGGGTACATAGATTTGGTACACTCAAATTTTACATAAATTTCTCGACAATACATGTAGGCATCATACAGATATACACAGGTGCATCGCAATCATATTTAACATCATAGAAATATTTTTCACTAAAGGCTTATTCCCAGGTTCCCTTTCTTTTTAAAGAGAGTTGAATAAAATCATTCAAGCATTTTATTCAAGTACATTCATATTCCCAAAACCAATTTGAAATACAAATTCACTCACAAATTTTCGAGAGTCGAATTCTGGCACTTCGACTGCTAATTCTCGGGTGAGACTTTCTTGCCTTTATCTGAGGGCTCACCACCTTAACAAATTACACAATAATTTAATCACTACAATCGTGTTAATTAGGTATAAAATTAACCTAATTTCCATATGAACGCATTAAATGTTCGAGTAACCGCTTAATTTCGACGGTGACCTAATTCGGTCAATTACCCGATAAATTAGCCAATGCGTCTGATTTGACTCCAAATTGCTCCATTCTTTTTCTAATACCTCAATTCATCAAATACCATTTAAATAATTCCAATTTCAGCATTAAAATCTTTCCATTTCTTCATGGAAAATTTAGCCATTACAGTGCACTAACATCGTAATTTTTCCTACTTAACTTTTTCACCTTAATTCATCATTTTTCAAACCATTTCCCTTGAAATAAAACCAATCCCTCACACACACACACACAACATGCTAGGTTTGGCCAATGAAGGATTCTAGGAAAAATGGATTCTTTTCTTACTATTTTGCTTCTAAACATGCTTAATTATCTCTAAACATCAACATAGCTCAAAATCAACCAATTTCAACATCAATTCCCCACCATACCCATTCGGCCAGCCACTCATTCATCATGAATACATGTCATTCGAATATGGAATTGAGAAAATAAAGCATGGGTAGTGAAGATCTCAAGGAAAAATAAAGAAATTTTAACTTACCTAGCTTGATTCCTTGGATTTTCACACTTTTCCCTTGATTTTTCCACCTAGGTTTCTTGTTCTTCCTTTTGGTTTTCTTTCCCTTTGTTTGGCCGACCATGGGAGGTGTGTTTGGGAAGTTATGGGCTGATTTTTATAACAAAATAATAAAATATTCCAACTCACCACGTGTCACAATGTGATTGGTCCATTTTTCTTTTTATACTTTAAATATTTGACTTTTTCACTTAAATTTTCCACCACATATTTATGCCATGTTTATCCATTCCCTCTATGAATAAAATCCATAAATTTGACCAATGCTGGGGGTGAAAATTTATCGTTTTGCCCCCAGGATGGTTAAATTACCGTTTTACCCCTATGCTCCAAAAACATCGAAAATTAAAATTTTTCACTACTGAACCACATATTATACTCTAAATAATTATTCTTGATCAAATGTGACCAAAATCTTTTATAAAAATCTCCATTTTGTCCTTAAATGGCAAAATGACCATTTTGCTCCTGATCGGTCAATTTTCCCGATTAACCCTAAATCAGACCTCAAACTCCGAATCACCCTTTTAAATCATTCTGTAGGTTTTAGAATTCTCAAATTCCTCTTAGAATTTCTATTTGAACTAGTTCGAGGCTCGATTAACTTGGTTGTACCACCCGTTACAATACCGTTTTTTAACAAGCTTGACAGGGTCTCACAGTATTCTCAAAAGTCTACAAACTTCAATAACAAGATGCATATATATAAACATCGAGCTCCTGTCAACTCATACATATATATAGTTGTAAGACTATTTATTGTGGACAACTTGGGTGCTCACATGCGCCCTTAAGCTTGTTCACCATATCATATACTATGCATACATACATACAAACATACATAAACATGACTACACACATGTGCATCAAAATATGTTGCTATTCTTGTCTACAAAATAGGAGTGTAACCAACACTCGCAATAACATGACCTAAACAAACTTGTCAGCCAAATGCAACGTGACATAAGTAAGCTCTATAGTTGACTGCCAAGCATGCCTTGTGATATCCCACATCTCACATCATATCTAAATGTGATTGTTAAGACCTATATAACAATCCAAGTCCATCACTACTAGCAACATGAGCTTAAGCTTTTTAGGGCCACATGATTCAGGCACAAAAAGCTACTAGATCAATGGTTGGACTTAGGCCATTACAAATGGTATCAGAGCCTGTGCCAGTCCGATGCGGTCTTTCACATTGGTCTGTGAGATCTTGGTCTCGTGGATGTGATATGCGACCTTGATAAGGACACCAAGGATTTGAGTGGGTAAGATTGTGATACTCCATATCCCATATCAAATATGAATGTGATTGTTAAGACTTATATAACAATCCAAGTCCATCACTACTAGCAATTTAAGCTTAAACTTTTGAAGGCCACGTGGTTTAGGTCGAAAAACCTGTTGAGCCAGTGGTTGAACTTAGGTCGTTACATACCTATCAAATAAGATTCGAGGATCTCTCTTTATATGGTGATCCCTAGCTAAGTCATGTATCTGAAAACTAAAAACATGATATTTGAAAACGTGAGTATAACTCAATGAGTGAATAATGTAATGGAACAAGCTAAACATGGTTCGATAATAAAAAGATGCCTTTAATTACAAACCATGCATTTTGCTTTAAAAGCCAAATCTCATTCAAATCATGAATGACAATGTGTTATGCATCAATCAAATGTGCTTAAACATGTGCGAAAACTCCTCAGAAGTTGGGAGAAAGGTGCCCATCAATTACCCTTGAACGTATTCAAAAGGAATGTATAACTCAATTCTGATGCAGAGGGATTGACTCTTTAACACTTAAGGGTTGATCCTTGGCACATAAAACCTGTCTTGTAGGTTGTCTTCTAGGGATTGACCCTTTAGCCCTTGAGGATCAGTCTTTTTTTAATAAAAGGCTTTGATTTGGCTACTAAAGGTTGAAGATTGACCTTTTCTATCTTGGGGGTTAATCCTTCCAAAGCAAAAAGTTTTCCAATTAGCTATTGGATGCTGAGGATCAACCTTTTTTGTCTTGGGGGTTGATCTTTCCAAAATAAAATACAATTTCTAACCTCTTTTGAACTACAACTTTGATCCAATCAAGAAAGAATCTATCTTCCCTCACAAGTCCTTTTCACAAGCTCAATACAATCCAATTATCAAATCTTATTGCATCACAAAAAGAGAATTGCAATCTAACCCAAAATTAGTTAATTGAGCACCAATTTCAAGAATCAATCTTATTGCTTACCTATGTAAAGCTTTCACATAACCAAGGTTTAAGCCAAAGTTTTCTAAACTAATGGAGTAGTGCCATAACCCTCACTACTGAGGGTATCAAACAATGTGCCTCAGCACACATCTAATACCATAGCCTTTGCTAGATAGGATTAACAAGCATGTGTCTTGCTTAAAAAAAAAAAACCACAAGCATGTGTCTTACTCATTGCACATGTCTAGCACTAAGCTTTACTAGATAAGCATAACAAGCATGTGTTTTACTCATTGCACATGTCTAACACCAAGCCTTGTTAGATAAGCATCACAAGCAAATGTCTCACCTCCACACATGTCTAACACCAAGCCTTGTTAAATAGGCATCACAAGAATGTATGAAATCCCTGATTTTTAGTATACGCATATTGTAGTTTAATAATGGTTATATGGACCTAAGGTATTTTTGTCTTTTCCTTAGTGAGCATTACCAAATATTTAGCTACTAAATTTTCAAGGTTTATGCTTTCTAAAACTATTTTTTATTTTATTAGATAATTTGGAAAGTCAATAGAGAGAGAGAGAGAGAGAGAGAGAAAGAAAGAAACAAAGAAAATATATGGAAAAGATTGAAGTTTTCGCGTTAGGGGTAAAATAGTCATTTTATAAAAAAAGATCTTTTTTACCATTTGACCTAGTCAAGCTTTTTCAAGAAGCTTACATCTTTTATTCCTTAACAAGTCCAAAGCTCTTAAATGAATTTTCAAGTGGGAAAACCTAAAGGCAATTAAACCTAAAGCATTTTGGTTATTAACCCTGAAACAAAGGAAAAAAAGGCAATCTTTGGTTATTTACCACAAAACAAAGGAAAAAAGGAATTTTTTGTTATTTACCCTAAAACCAAGGAAAGAAAACATTTTTGATTATTTACCCTAAAACAAAGAAAAAAAGAATCAAGCTTCCTTAGGAAGCTTTATGCTTTTCTTTCTTTTTCTACATGGCCAACCACACAAAAAGATTTATTAGTCAAATAAAATATGAAAGGAATCTTGAACTTTTCAACGATAAAGGTCTCTAAAAAGCTTTACATTTTTTTTCTTTCTTCATGACCAACCACCCAAGCTTTCTCTATAAAGTCCTTTGTTTCTTCTTCCTTTCTCCTCCTAGTTCCAATTTTCTTTCTTCCTTTTTCTTTTCTTTTCTACTAGCAAGACTACATACCTTAATCGTTCAATGTTTGGTGCTAACTAAGATGAGATTCAAGCTCTCAAACCTTCAAATTTGTGGTTTTGAATTTATGAATTGTGTCTCTAATTTTCAGCATATCATTTTTATATAAATGTTAAGTTTTGGTTTTCCAACACCAAGACTAGTTCACAAATACAAAGAAACCTTAAATTTAAGTAATTAGTTTACTGGGTTTGTGAATTAGATCAAAATTTTAGGTTAAATGTTAGGTTAAAATGTAATTTCGCTAGTGTATATTTATTAGAATTATTAATTTCAAATTTTTAAGATATATTTGAGGTTTTTATTAGTTATTGGTAATTATAGGTTCTACTAATTTTGTAAGGTGGCATCAAAAAGGTGAGTGAACTTGCATCCAAATGTTTTGATGAAATACATATAATGTTTTAAGTATGTTCATGTTCAAACATTTAAAAAGTATGCATGGGAACAAGCTCTTAATGTTTGATATGCTTATGTTGTGAAATGTATAGTGTGAATGATTTACGTAAAGAACTTCAATATGGTGTATAGTTAGGGAGAATTATGGTATGCAATATGGTGAGAACCTTGAATAGGTGAAATTAGTGTCATGGTAGTTGAGGTTACTTGCCTTGTGATTTGGATTATGAACACAATACAAATGGTTGAAAATAACTTATATGAAAAGACTTTTGTTTAAACATTGTTATATATATAATGGCTAACGAGATGTGGCAAAATGACTTAATTAAATTATCAATGGTGATAGCCATGTGTAATGTGGGAGAGCACATGACGTGATAGCCATATGTAGTGTGGCAGAGCATATGGCAATGCTAGTTATGTGTGGTGCGGGAAAGTACATGAATTTTGTTAAGGTCAATGGCTAGATGCACTAGACCATAATTATGATGGAGTTTAGTTACTCAAGTAACACCCTAGATAAAGAAGGGGAAAAAACCACTCTCAGAAATAAGCCTAATAGTCCTTAAGCATGTTTCACCACATATTATGTTTATGATTTTATGAAATGAATTCTTGTAACAACTTTTTATTTGTAATGTTGAATGAGCTTTAAAATATCTTTTTGAGATATACATTATGAAATAAAGATGTCTGAAAAGTGTCTTATAATTGGATTTCATTGTTTAACATTGGAAGTATCTGAAAATATTTAACTGCTTTAAAATCTACACGATATAAAGGAAGTTTTAATACTTTTAAATGAGGTATGATAGTTGTTCATAAACTCTATTTTTAAAAAATGGTTCTGGAACAAAAATATCGATACTTCCAAAGAAAGTATAAATACTTTCAAAACAAAATAAGGGAATTTTATAATGTAAGTATCGATACTTATAGTATAACTATTGATGCCTATAGTCTATTTTCTCAAAAAGAGGTGAATCTCTAACTTGTTTTATTTCAGTTTTGTTTGGCTGCTCTCCAAAGTATAGAATCTTTTTTGTGCATTTTTTTATAAACAATTATTTATGAAGAATCAACAGCAAAATAATTTTTTTTATATTTTTTTATCCAAAACCAATCACCTTTTATTTAATATTTGTTGTAGTGTTGGACATGGACGAGACAGACATGATTGAAGATCTAAAAACACTATTGTGAGATCACTTTTTGTTGTTTGATAAATGCCATCTTGCTTATATGATTTTGCTCAAAAAATTGACACTACATATTTTGAAATGGCTTGTACAAATCAAAGTCTACCTTATTTTTTAGACAACATAGTGTTCAGTTGTTCATTACTAAGCATAGAACAACTTATTATAAAGTTTGTGATGAATTAGCTTTGTACATACGTAAAATATAATCTAAGAGGATGATATGCAATGACAGCATTCATGATATTATCACAGTAAAGTTTAGTCTAACATGTTTCCTAATTGCTTCATTATCAAATGGTTTTATTTGCCTAAAACCAATTGGTTCTTTTCATTTCTTCACTTTAACCATTTTTCTATTTTGATTAATTGACTCAAAAAGCTCATAGATAATAGAAATGTGCTTCAACATTATTTACAATTACTGTTATTTCTCATAAAATGTTGTTAACATTACTAATAACATTTATCCATACATTGTTGTTAATAATTACTTTGTTACTTAATTCATGGATGAAATATACTACCAAATTATTTAACTACTGAGAATAATCTTTAAATTATAAGTGAATTAATAGCTCCTACAGCATAGCATGTGTCAATAACTAGTTTAGTTATTATGCTTTGATACTAAGCTCACAGCAACAACATAATCTCAACATAAAGTTTGTGATGAATTAGCTTTGTATGTACGTAAAATATAATCTGGCAGGATGATATGCAATGACAGCATTCATATATTATCACAATAAAGTCTAATCTAACATGTTTCCTAATTGCTTCATTATCAAATGGTTTTATTTGCATAAGACTAGTTGGTTCTTTTCATTTATTCACTTTAACCATTTTTCTATTTTGGTTGATTGACTCAAACCATAATCGAAAGCTCATAGCTAATAGAAATGTGCTTCAACATTATTTACAATTACTGTTATTTTTCATAAAATGTTGATAACATTACTAACAACATTTATCCATATATTGTTGTTAATAATTACTTTGTTACTTAATTCATGGATAAAATATACAATCAAATTATTTAACTACTGAGAATAATCGTTAAATTATATGTCAATTAATAGCTCCTACAGCATAACGTGTGTCAATAACTAGTTTAGTTATTATGCTTTGATACTAAGCTCACAACAACATAATCTCAACATAAAGCAAACACCTTACAACAGTAACATATTCTTAATAATTTTTGAACGGGTAACAACAATAGCATAATCTCAACACTTTCCAAACACCTCATAATAACAATTGATAATAACATATCTAGAACACAGCCAAAATCAAAAAAGAATATCAATCGTCAATAAAAAGACTAGTTACAAGATGCAATATTTAAGGTTTTCTTCTTAATTAGTCTGTTAGATTAAGAAGCTTGTAACACAACAACCAAAAAAAGGTGAATTAGTTATGACCTAAAAATTTCACCTTTCCCTCAAATTTAGTTAAAACTTGAACCCTTAAACACTAAACTAGATCAACAACATATATAAATGCAAGTAAACAAAATCAAAGCAAGTAATGATGGAAAAAAAATGAGAGAAAAACACTCAGCTATGATTTTTATAAACGTTATACCTTATTATGCATACTTCTTCTCCTTTCATATCAAAAGTAGCTTGAATCCATTAAAAATGTTGCTTTTCTCAACTAGCTTTAGGCATAACTTTTACAACCAAGCACCTTTTTAAGATCAAGCATAATCTATCACAAATCATTACCTTTTCAAGGTTAAAGCACAACCTCTGTACCATTTCCAATAAAAGTATAATCAACCTCACTTTTTCAAGACTTAAGTACAACGTATGTACCTTTTGAAAGAGGTATAACCTATCAACAATGACTTACAAGAGTTGTGCCTCTAAATAGGTTGATCAATAGAATTGGAGTATAAGAAAGTGAAGAAAAGATCAAAGAAATTAAGCTCAAAATAAGTGCTCTGTTTATTGAGAGGATTAGTAGAGTGAAAAAAATGTGAACTTGGGAATGGAAGCTTTTCTCTCTTCCTTGAAATGAATAACTTCTCTCTTTTCTTTTTTGGTTCTCTCTTCTAATTTGAAATGAAGCTCTTGAAGCTATTTATAACCTCTCTCACAATCTATCCCTTAAAGAGAAAAAGAATTCAAAATTCAAACCGTTAGGGTCATTTCAGTCACGTTTGTCAGCTTTCAAGAATTGATTAATGCTCTTTTTAGAAGTTAATTGTTTTGTGCTTTAGAACATTTTGTTGTCAAGGAATCGATCAATCTACTTTTCATAAGTCAATTTTTCTTGCTTTAGTTTTAAACTTGTTACTCTCTGTTTTCCAAGAATCAATCATTGGTCCATTGAGTAGTCAATTCTTCTTGTCCTGCCTTAAGTCTAGATCATTATGCTTTATAGGAATCGATCATTCTCTTTCTCATAAGTAAATTCTTCATGACCTTTGAGCATCACTATGAAATTTCAAATTTGGTATTTCCAACTCAAAATTTCCCCTCTTAACTTCTTCAACAAGTTTTCCTTTCTCCTTTGGCTTTTTCAACAAGTTTCCACTCTTTCTTCATTTTGCCTTAAGGAATCAATCATTAGAGACTTGAGATGTTGACTCTTTCTGTTAAACATTTCTTCCTTATGCTTCCACCTTCACAAAAATCAACCTTTGCTTCTTGACAAATCAATTCTTCCAATCTAGTAATTTTCTGTTTTCTAAAAATCAATGCATCCCTTCTTTACAAGTCAATTCCTTCTTGTTACAAAGAAGAAATATAGCTTTTTGTTTTTTAAGGAATCATTACCTCACTTTGCAAAAGTCAATTCTTTCTTCTAGAACTTTGTTTTAAAGCATTTAAATGATTTTGTCTTCTACAAGTAGTTTTAAAACATTTAGCAGAATGTTTTTTCCATTTTAAAACATTGTTTTAAGGTTCTATAGCATATTGAATTTTTTCATTTCAAAACTAGAGTCAATTTTAAAGCTAACAATCTCCCCATTTTTTATATGACAAAATTAAAAGCTAAATTTGCAAAAAGGACTCCCCTTAAATTTGTGCATATCTTTCAAAACATTTTGCAATAAAAACTCTCCTTGAGTTTTACTTACCCTTCAAAACATTTAGAAAACATAAAAACACAGTTTAACATTCTTCATAAGAAAACATAGTAATTTTTTTCATATTTCTCCCTTTTTCTGTTATATCAAAAAGAGTGTGAGAACAAAATACTCAATGTCTAAGCTTAAAAAGACGTAAGATCATTAGTAGCATCATCACTCACATAAAGAATATAACAAATAAAGTCATCAAGATATAATATCAAATCAACAAAAACATGAAAATTTTCATTAACTATTCATAAATATCATAGCATCCATACACAAGGTCATACCAAATCAGCACAATATCACATTAGGCATACAAAATATCATGAACAATGATGCATATGATTTATGAATGCACATGCAATGTTCAGAGTTTGGGAAATGGTGCCCTAAATTTTTGTGAGAAGGGTAAAGATTTGATTTTTGGTGATAAAGGTGGTGGAGCTTTAAACTGAGCATTTATCTTAGCCTAGTCTTTAGCAAGCTACAATTGTCTTCTTAAGATTTTTCCCATCCCTTTTTTAAGCTTTATTATTTCTTCATTGATGATTTCAAGAGAGTGACAGCGATAATAGAACATGTTTTCATAGTTGCATTTCGGTACTATTTCCTCAAGCTTTTGATTAATTTCATCAAGCTTTGTCATATCATTTTTTTTCTTGCTTGTGCAACTTATCACATAGAATATGATATGTAGTGTTGTCGATTGTACTAGGTGGAACTTAAAATTTTGGAATTGATGCTTGAAATGTTACATTTTACATTTCCTTTGTTGTTCTTTCTTTATTAGTTGGAGCTCCTTATTGCTCAACCCTTTTTATCCATTGATTACTTGTGCACTAAATGATACTTTGTCAAGATATTTAGTTTTATCCCGCATCACAGACTTGCTAATGGATGTGTCTATCTTCCATTTGTCTAGTATTTCAAAAATGGCCATCCCATAAACAAGATTGTTTATTTTTTCTTTGACCAGGACTTTCATGTCTCTATAGATATATTGAGATAGATCAATTGAAGTGCATCTCTTAATGTGATGCATGAATTGCATGTCTTCAATGGTTACTGTAATATGGTTATGCCCAAATGGTATGAGAATTTTGTTAACAATTAGATGCAAAATTCTATCACCAATCTTTAACCTGGTAGGATTATTCTAACATTTTAGGGAGGAAGCAAGACCTACCAAGAATTCAACACTTAATTTTTCTTTTAAAAGCTCAATTTCTTCATACATATGAGTGAGTGCTCTTTTACTTGTAGGCTTTAATCTTAGCATTTTTTGCAGTAGTGTGGGAGTGATGATTAACTTTGCGGTAGTGTCAGAGTGATGATTAACTATTTACCAGCAACAAAGGTCAAGAAAGATCCATCATAATCCACAATCTCATCATCTTCATCACCTCTATACATTGTTGTTACATTTGAGTAAAATACTTTCACCAAGTCTTCATAGACTGGTCTTCTCATACATAGAAAGTCATACAACCTTAATTTTTGCAGATTTTCAATGTAAAGGAACCTAAATTCCTTCTCGAACCAACCCAAATCGATGATTCTGCCATGAATCACTTTCCTCTTAGCATATGCCTTCTCAACTTTATGCTTGTTCATTATGATTTGAAAGTTTACATCAAATGGGTTTAGTGTTTGGCTTTTTTGATTGTTTAAAGTAATTGTTGGTGCTTTTTCTTTTTCCTTTCTTGATCTTTTGTATGTCATAGCTAAAATATTTGAAGAGTATAATTTGACTTATGAGAAAAGATTCTAGATTTAAAGATTTGGTTTTAATACTCTATAAAATTGATTTTTTTTTTTTTTTACTCTTAGGAAATATGGGTTTTTGAGGACAAGTTGTGAAAAGTGAATTTATCTAACTAAAAATCAAGAGTTTTCCCGAAAGATCCAAATGTACTAGATCAACAATGTTAGGAACCAGATCATTAAAAGTTTAGAGTCATTGTGCAAGCGAAAGAACCAAGGTCTCGTCAAAGATCCAAATATTTATTGAGACAATATTACTTGATCAAAGAGATCATTCAAATAGGTGATATAAAGATTGAACATGTTCTCACATTTGAAAATCTAACAAATCCATTCACTAATTCTCTTTTCCAATGAAGCATGATAGCCACATGGAAAGGTTAGGCATTAGATACATAGACAATTGCCTTTAATGTGTGGTAGAAATTGAAGGTATAGTTATATGCCTTACAAGCCAATGGAATGGCTATACAAAGATATATTTTTTCATTTAAGTATTTACATTCAATAAAAGACATTCTTTATTTTCATAAGATTATCAATGTTGATAATATAAAATAAAGTCCATCGAATGTCATATGCTTTGCAAAAGGAATTATAAGGTGTTATAATTATGAAATCCTTTTTGCATCAAAGCATATATTCTTATATTGTTCCTACTCAATGTTTTATCGAGAAAAATGGATATTGAAAAAGTTGAAAGATTGATACATTGTTAACTTCCTCACTTATGAAGTGAACAATCAATTACATAGATTAAAGTATGATGACATTTGAACTAACATATAAGAGGCTGTTACAAAAATAAGTTCACTAAACATGATCCTCATGAGAATTCAATTTGATATATCACTCAAGTGCCTATGGAATAAATTCTCATGCGGTAGTTGTTAAGTGATCTTTAGCCTTAAAACTATCAACTTACTTTATGTGTGGAATGTATGCTTTAATATTATTTAAAGTGGTCCTAATCAAGGATGCTAACAAAGGATAGGTATTGGGTAGAACATAAAGGTAAATGAATAAGCAATGAAAGATTCATTATCTTAAAAGAATTTAAAAGGAATATCCCATTACAACTTGAAAAGCAATAATTTGAGAAAGCCCTTGGCCAAGACAGTTAAAGATGTCAACAAAAGAGTTTATGCATTCTCTACTAATGAGTTTAATTACTAGATTCAAGTGCTGAAATGGTGCAGACAAATTAATATAGGCATTGTATTATGCTCTATGCCTTGCAATGATATTTGATGATGAATATTAACAATTACACAACAAATTGTGTAATGAAGAGTTGAGTTAAACTATTATGACTATTCTTAACATTTGAATAGTCATGATGCATTGTTATATGTCAATCTTGACTTTAAAATATGAACTAATTAATTAGTGAATTGATGATAAATGCAAAGGAGACATATACTCCTAGTTCACATTGTATTATAACTATATTTATTGTCAATATGTTAAAAACTTAATGAGTGACACATTAAAAAAATGATAATTGAGAATGTAAAATAAGGAAATTAAGTTGAAATTAATTGAAAGAAGTTAAGAATTTCATTGACTTAATTAGGTTATTCAATTTAGTCTGGAAGTAATTTTACAATTAGTATAAAAGTTATCCAAATTTTATTAGCATTAAGATTAACATAATTTGCTATAAATATAATGCTTGTGTTGCACATGATCAAAGGCTGCTATAACACATCCAAGACCCTAACAGCTTACTTGGTTGAGGGGAATAGAATAAGCATTCCCCCCCTATTTGTAAACCCCTCTAATAACTTATTTGCTTCATAGGAATTTCCATTCCTCAGAATGGCCATTCTTGAAAAAGCTTGAATAGCCATTACCAAGGAAAACTTCAATAACAAATATTCTAAGGGTGGGGAAATAGGTTAAAAATTTTATTAGACAAATTTACCCTTAAATAAATTTAAAAATTATCATTATAACATAGATTTTCTTCAATTTTCACATTTTCTTTCTTTGTCCACCCATTTTCTACCTATTTCACTTTCTTTCTAAAGTCTTTCAATGGAAAGTGGTGGTGGCACCATGCTAGTTGCAAGAAACGCTGATTAGCGATCCTTCCCCATATCCGATCATAGAAAGTGCCAATCTAGTGCTCCTTGGCTAGATCTAACTACAAGAAGCATCGATTTGACACTTTAATTGGTCATATCCAGCCACAAGGAGTGCTAGATGGATGCTCCATTACACTAGCTACATTTTTTGTGGCTGACTGGACAGAATAAAGAAAAAACAAAAAATAATGAGAATACTGGAATGGAAAAAAACAAAAAAAAGCTAAAAATTAATACTTTTTTTAAAAGTAAATTAAAATTTTAAATATAAATTTTTTAATTTTTAATATTTTAAAAATAAAAGTAAAGGTTAAAAATAAAATAATTATATATTATAATAAAAGGTATTTTTGTAATTCATCACTTGTTTCTTGGTTATTTCTAAAATTATTCTTGTAGACCAAACATTAGAATAAATCATAATAGCAATTCATATCCTATTCCATTCCCTTAAACCAAATTATATAATAAATATTTCTCCCTTATTTTATTCTCGTGAAATAGTTATTTCATTCCCATTTATTCTATTTTGCAAACCAAACATGTGTTTAGTTCACCAGTTTGGTTCCCAAGAAGGAATAGTGGGGGAGTATAATAGTTATTCTGTAAGAATAAAATAAAATATGAATAACTATTATGTAATTTGGTTCATGGAAATGAAATAGAATGGGAATTGCTATTATGAATTATTCTAATGTTTTGCTTGGCAAGAATAGGTTTAGAACTAACTAAGGAATAAGTGATAAATGACAAAAATACTATATATTATAATAGTTCATTTTTAAATTATAATATTTAATATTTTAATAATTTATTAAAAAAATCAATAAATTTGTTATGAAATAAATCTTAAAAGAATAACTATAAGAGAAATATAAAAGAAAGTATTTAAAGGAGAAAGAAGATGTTATTGAAGTGTGTGTTTATAAATGAAGTGAGGGACTTATTTATAGGCAAATAACATCTTATCTTAATAGAACTTACAAGATGAAGATAATACTAAGAGATAAGATGGATTAAATCTTAATGTTGATCCAATCTAATTTACATCCAAAACTAGATATAGATAATATAAATGGATATTCACAAAAATATTCAAATATGCCTTGTTAAAACCTTACATGGAAAAAACCTCATGGGAAAAAATTCGAGTAAAGGAAAACTAGTACATGATTTTTTTTAAAAATGCAATTTTGAAATACTGCCTTGTTAAAAACCTTTTCAAGAAAAATCTAGTGGAAAAAACCTTGATTAAAGAAAGAAATACAGTACGTATTTTACTCCCCCTAATGATTGCATAATAAAGATCTTTAAAATGATGCATGCTAATATTTTATACCAACTTTTCAAATGTTGCAGTAGAAATGACTTCAGTGAACAAATTTATTTGGTTGTCACTTGATTGAATTTGTTGAACACTAATATCACCCTTTTTTTTAATATCATGAGTGAAAAAGAATTTTGACGAAATATGTTTTATTCTATCTCCTTTAATATATCCTTTTTTTAACTATGCTATGCAAATGGTATTGTCCTCATATAACGTTATTGGAATTTCCTTCTTAGTTGATAAGTCATACGTTTCTTGAATATGTTCAATTAAAAATCTAAACACGTTCACGACTTACCTCGTGAATTGTTAAAATTTCTGTCTAAGATCGAGCTTTTGTGTGAATTAGATAAATATCTTACATATGTATAACCAATTAAATTTTATTTTGATGCATTTAAATAATATAAGCCCATATCTATTTTTTCTCGAAGATATCGGATTATATGTTTAATTTCATTCCAATGTCTTTTAATTGGAGAAGAACTATATATTACTAATAAATTTATAGCAATTGATATATCAAGTCATATATTGTTAACAAGATACATTAGTATTTCAATTACAATAAGATACAGTACTTTAGGACTAATGTAGTATCATGTATTTTGATATGATGGCTAATAAAATTTACGGATGCCAATTAAGGTTAATTACCGAGTTAAAAAAGGTAATTCAAAAGTGAACCTATGAAATCTCGACCTCCATAGACACGTAAGTAGAAGTAGACCGGATAATGCGGACCAAGGGTAATTTCATAATTTCTCTTGGTGAGCTCCTACAAGTGGGTTTTCTGATGCTATTAAGCTCCAAATAGGCCTAAGGAATGAATGAATGATGTTTATGATGGTAAAATAAATGAAGAAGATAAAAATAATAATAATTTCCATGGTAGGGGCAAAATGGTCATTTTACATCTCGAGTCGAAACTTTTAAGTTTTCATGAAGTCAAGCATTTTAAACTATTATGGACCTTGTCTTAGTGTCAAGGAAGTAAAAAGATTGTGTAAAGGCAAGGGGAAGACAAAATGACCTTGTTAAGGGCATTTTGGTAATTATGTGAGAAAATGGATAAATATAAGGCATAAATATTTAAGCTTCTAATGACTTCTACAAATTTCCAGCATTTCTTCTTCTTCTTCTCCCTTTTTCTCATTTTCTCACCTTCCATGGGAGCTTGCTTTGGAACCTCCACAACTTCTCTCAAGTTGTAAAGCCCGACCCTGATTTATCTTTGATATGCCATTTACATGCATTTGATAGCGTGCTTGCATATTGAATTGCCTCGAAAAAATAGTTAAAAGTCGATAGTGTACCCAGTAGTACGATTAAGAGAATTGAACTTCTAACTAGTTTAAATAGAGATTTGAGGATGAATTTGAGAATTTTGAAACCTCAAAGTGTCATATTATGGTAATTAGGAGTTCGAGGGTTGATTTAGAGTCAATCTGAAATTTTAGAGTTCTAGGGGTAAAATGGTCATTCTGCCATCCGAGGATAAAATTTGAATTTTTGAAAGGATTTGGATCAAATTTGATTAATTGAAGTATGATATGAGCATAAGGAGTGAAAAATATGAATTTTGATAATTTTTCAGATTTTGAGGTAAAAATGTAATTTTTCATTTTTACGGGCGTAAAAGTGTAATTTTTGAAAATTACTCCACCAAGATTTTGGCTAAGTCTAGAAACTTCATTTAAGCTATGGATAAGTGAAGAAAAATGTGTAATGGAGAAAGAAAGTCAAATGGATGATTAATAAATAAAGAATTAATAAAAAATTAAAATGTGTTAAAATTAAATAATATTTGGTTTAACTTATAAATAGGCTAAAAATTCAGCCAAGAACCCTTGTGAAGGTCGGCCAAAGCAAAGCAAAGAAGGAAGAAAACAAAACAAAAACCCTAGGCTGAAAATCAAGGGGAAATCAAGAGAATTCAAGGAATCAAGCTTAAAAAAGGTAAATTTCTTGATTTTTCTTAGTGTTCTTCACTACCCATGCTTTCTTTTCCAATTTTCACGCAAAAATCACATGTGAGTATAACACACCCATGCTGGCCGAACCTTCATGGAGGGATTTTGAGCAATTATTTATATAGATTTTAAGTTAATTTAATGCTTTTAGTTAGGTAGAAATGAAATATAGCAAAAACTAGCAAGAAAACATAATTTTCCACCTTGAACCCCTTATGGCCGAACCTTCTAGGGAGAGAATGGCTGCTGAAAGTGATGCTAATTTGAGGTATTTAGGTGAATTTTGATGAATTATAAAGTTAGAAAATTAATGAGAAATTTTGGTGCAAAAATCAACATTTTTGCCTAAAGTGCAAACCGGTGCACTATGTGATTCGGACTGATAATTTGCATTACATTCACAGTCACTAAGGTAAATTGGGTGTAATTAGAGTATAGAAATTGAAAGGAATCAATTTGGAATTAATTTGGAGACTTTAGCCAATTCGGACGCGTGTAGACGAACTAGGTCGAATACCGTGTTTAGACGGTTATTCGGATAGTTTGCATTGCATTTCATGCACTCATTTAGAATTATAGAGCTTGAAATCAATTATGATTAATTGACATAATTTATTGAAATTCGTGTCGCACATAACGTATAGGTGGTGAATCCTTTGACAAAGGCAAAGAAATTGTGTCGAACGATCGAGACTATGAGTGTTTCGGACTCCTAAAATTGTGAGTGGATAAATTACCATTTTCAATATCTAGAGTAATTTTACCTGTTTTCGTACTTTTAATGAATTGAATTTTATAAATGATTTTTAGATTGAAAAGAATTGATTTGATAACACTGAGTATGTGGAGACTTGTGATGAACTTGTGTTTATGTATTTAATTTGAAATATATGGTTTATGATCTTGGGAAACATGCTGGCTGGATTTATATTTGTATGAAATATGTAACCGTTTTCCTTTGTCTAAGAATACTAGGTAGAATTTTATTGGCCATGTTATGCTGTAAAAATTTTGTTGATCGGTGGGTTAATTAGTCGCTGCAGTGACGGGTTTCGTGGACCAGCCTATTAGAGGGGCACGGTAAACCCAATGATTATTTTTACCTCGGTACGAGAGGCGTGGAGGGTAACTCCTGAGGTAAAGATTGAGTTCACTTCACGCCGAACCACCACGTGAAGTTGAACTTAGCCAACGCCAAGGGACGACTGTATTGTAAACTCAAATATATATTTGATTTGCATATGATTTTTTGTACAGCCTTGGCAGACTCGATTTGATGCTCTGATCAAGTGTCCACAAGTATGAGATTTGGCCTAAGCCTAGTTTTTACGAAAGAAATCATAAGCCTTGTGTTTTGATAAAATGAAATTGTTTTGTATGATTGTACTAAATTTGGTGTTATGAACTACACTATGATATCATGTTTTTATATTGTCTCCATCTACTCGACTTTAGATGTCGTTGATGGTATTTATTTACTCACTGAGTTGTAAAACTCACCACCCTCAATTTCCCCCATTTCAGGCTCACAAGCATCAGTAGATAGAGAGTTTTTGTTGAGGAGGAAGTTTGGAGTGGCAACCTTAATTTTCAAAGGTTCATCTTCCAGTCCATATCTTTATGTTTTGGGCCCACTTAGCATTGTAAATTAAATTTTATACTTTAGTTAACGGTATTACAGTATGTAATAATATATTTTACTTTTACGCTGCGAAAATTATTTCCGGATATCTATATAAAAATTGTTTTATAAGAATATAAATTATTTTATGGAATATTTTTATTTTATTCTATTAAATATAATTTCACTTAAATTGCATGTTTTAGATATTTGATTTCATTTTCGATTGCGAATTATGTATTCTCTACGTATATATAACATTTTTACCAAATTTCAAAATTTTTGACAAAAATGACCGAAACGCCCCTATGTAGTGAATTTCATCTTTTTCACTGTTTTGATCCGAAATTGGATAAAATGCTTACAAACATGAAATTTGTAAATAAAAACTCATAAGGGAGTTGATAAAACTGGTACAAGAGCCTTACGAGGTCTTGATTTACTCTCGGGGAATGAGGGCATATCAGGACATCGCTGCAGTTGTTACGGGCCCGATGGTAGTTCCGGGTCGTGACACAAGTTAACTCCAATTTTCATGTTTTTGTGCACTTTTTCATAGAACCTTTTGTGCTTTCTTACTCTTTCACCTTAAAACCCTCAAAAGTCTTACCTCAATACTTTCTCTCACTAGTTAGGTGTTTTAGAGAGAGAAAGAGCGTGATTTCCCTTATTAACTTGAGGAATTTTGAAAGAGAATTCAACTACAAAGATCACCAAGGTGAGTATGAGCTAAGGTTAATTCCTTTAGTAGTTGATGAAGGTCAATAAGTTGATATGTGGGCTGTTTTATTGTGGAAGGTTGCTATTATTTCTAATGTAACTAGAGTAGTATAAATGAATGGCTAGTCAAATAGCAATTAGAAACTAGTTTGGAATAACTAGTAAAGCTTGATTTAGGAAATAGCTTTTGAAACCATATTAATACCAATTTGGGGTTGATTGTGATGTTGTATGTGTGATAGGTTCCAATAAGACCTCACATGCCCATTTGAAACATTAGTTGAAGTTAGAGTCAAGCAAAAGAATCAACAAAACCGGTGAGTGAACTTGCATTTCAAAATTGTTTTGGGAATGTGAATGTGTTTGAACAAAACGTTTGAATGATTTTATCCAACTTTTCTTCAAAAAAACGGGTGCCATGGGAACAAGCCTTTAGTGAAATATTTTTATGATGCGGAACATGATTGTGATGAATTTATATACCTCTATATGATGCTGATATGTGTATAAGAATATATTATATGTATTGTTAAGAAATTTTGTGAAATTGATGTAACCGTGCGTGTGCGAAGTGGGCAGTGCACATGTCGATTGAATGACAATATTGTGTAATAATTACAACCGTGCATGTGCAGAATGGACAGTGCACATGCTAGTTGAATGATAATGTTGTGATAATTACAACCGTTCATGTGCAGAGTGGGCAATGCACATGCCGATAATGATGTGCGAGTAGGGAGTGCACATGGTGATGATATTGAAATGTTCAAGTAAGGAGTGCACGTTGGCTGAGTGAGGTGGTGGTGGTATTTGTGTTTATATATGTGTAAATATACTTATGTAATAGAAAGTTTATGAATATGGTATATGGTTATAATGTATGTGATTCATGCATGTTGTACTTTGAGAATTGCTGAGTATTTCAATTGGAGTTTATTGCAGCCAGAAACTCTCGGGTGGCTCTAGAGTCATGTGCCCTACTTTTAATCTGACAATTTTTTTGACCATCTTTCGGTCAGAACTGGGTAAAGTGGTAAAGACCAAATTTGTGGCCCAGTCTCTTAGCTTTCCAATTAAACATCTGTAGTGTGAGATATGCTTGAAAAACCGAATCATATGCAAACCCAGAGTACCTTTCTACTGTAGTGAAAGTGCTTTCACTTTGAAAAATATTTTTGCCACCTTCCAGTTATAACTGGGCAAAGTGGACAACATAAAAATGTATCCTAGCCTCTTATCTTTCTAATGGTCTAAAAATAATGCCAATTGAACTTCTGTAGTGAGAAATATACTTGAGAAACCGAAACATATGCAAACCAAGAATGCCTTTCGCTACAGCGAGAAATGTGCTATCACGTTGCTACCTTGCTTAATTCTAATATAATTTTTCTTTCACTCAGTTATCTTCATGATTGAGCATAGGTTTTTGCAACACTAAGAGTTTACTAATTGATGTTTGAAATAAAGGGTTTTAGTAAGAGGTTAGATTAAATTGCATTGCTTTCAAAACAAGTGCATCATGATTTTCAAATTTTCCTTATCGTTGCTTGTTCCCTTCCTATGTTCACTCACTGAGTTTTATACTCACGTTTTTAAACTTCATGTTTTCAGATTTAGAGGCAATTGGAACATAGACTAAGTTGTCCATGCATGCTCGTCTTTTGGTAGGTACTATGGCATCTCAGTAGTTGTGCCTTTATTCAAAGTCACTCCGCTGACGATCGAGAGTTTTTGTCTTTACAAGTATATGTAATATAACTACTAGGAGTCTTGTTATAAAAGAAGTATATATATATATATATGTTGGATTGATGATGCCTCTATGAGATGGCAATGAATGACCATACTTTGAGATAATGCAAATATAAATATGTGGTATACATGTTATGTACTAAAATACATTTAGTTGTAAATCATGAATTGTGGTTTAGGAATGGTAATACAAGATTTATGAAATGTTGAACATGATTACTGAAAAAGGCTTGCTTGGGCTTAGTGAGCTATGCCCATTGGGCCCATGCGTCAGTCATGGCCTAGAATTTGAGTTGTGACAATTAAGAAGTTTTTTATTATCTTCATGAGGTTGAAAATGACCTTTTTTCACATCTAATGACCTTACAACTATTGATGAACTCAATGGATATGCTTTTGTCCATATAGAATTGTTTTAGCACTTTTTTTATATAATTTTATTAATAGACAAAAATTCCATTTGTCAAGTGTTCAATGTGAAGACTCAAACAAAACTTTATTTTTCCAAAGTCTTTCATCTCAAATTTTCTCTTTAAGTAATCCACAACTTTTTATAACTCTCCAGGAGTTTCAATAATGTTCAAGTCATTAACATAAACAATAATTATCACAAATTCAAATCTGAATCTTTTTATAAAAACACATGGGCATATAGGATCATTCTTATAACCTTCTTTCAACAAATATTGACTAAGACTACATGCATCCAATTACTTTAATTCGTATAAAAATTTATATAATTTAATCAAATAAATTTCTCGAGAATTCAAATTTTGTGTTTCAGGCAGCTTAAATCTTTCAAGGACTTTCATATAGATATCATTATCAAATGAACCATATAAATAGACTGTAACTACATTCATTAGATGTATTTTAATCTTTTCATTTATTGCCAAACTAATTAATATATAATTGTAATTGCATCCACTACAAGAGAATATTTCTATTCAATATCAAGTCTTTGGGTAAAGCCTAGTGCGACAAGCCGTGCTTTATATCTCATAATCTCATTTTTTTCATTTCGTTTTCTCACAAATACTCATTTATCTCCTATTAGTTTTACACCATTTAATATACAGGCTACAAGTCAAAAAACTTCACGTTATGAAAGTAAATTTAATTCCTCCTTAATTACGTCTTTCCACATTAACCAATTATTTCTATGTTTACATTCTTCAATAAATATAAGTTCAAGATCCTCATTTTTCTTTCATAATATTAAGCGTTATATTATATACAAAAATATTATTAACGTTTGTTTCATTCCGTTTCCATCTTTTTCCCGTCATGACATTATTGATTGAGATCTCTTCATTCTTAAGGATTTCAAGTACCCGAATTTCTTCTTGAATTTTTATCAATTATGTAAAGGGTCTCTTCTAAAGTTTATACTTTCTCTTTCTAACCTTCTTGAATATTTGCTCGAAGATTTTATTTTTGGAACCAATTAGTCTCCACACTTCTGGCATGCCTTGTCCTATAGGGACATCAATGCTAATAAAAGCATTTACGGCTGGTATATACGATTTAGTTATTCTCTTTAGGTCAGTACATATGTCTGGCAACTGATTTACTATATTTTGCAAAAGAATTATCTTTTGAACTTCAAGCTCATATTGATTTGTATAAGGATCTAAACTAGATAATAACAATTCATTTTAAAAAATTTCCTTTTCCAACTACTTATTTTCTTCTTTTAATGTTGGAAATATTGTTTCATCAAAATGACAATCAACAAACTTTGCCATGAATAAATCTCCTATTGATAATTCTAAATATTTAATTATAAATGGATATTCAGATCCAACATATATTCCTAACCTTCTTTGAAGACTCATCTTTGTGCATTATAATAGAGCAATTAAAACATATGCAACACACTAAAAAATTCTTAGGTGAAAAATATTTGGTTCCTAACCATAAACCAATCATATAAGAAAGAATTTATGATAACTTGTTGGCCTAATGTGTACAAGTGCTGTTGCATTCAAAATGGCATGCCCCCAAATAGAAATTGGAGGTTTAAATTTCATAAGTAAAGGCCTTGCAATCAATTGGAAATGTTAAATGAATGATTCTACTAAACCGTTTTGTGTATGAATATAAGCAGTAGGCTGTTCAATAGTTATTCCAACTAATATACAATATTCATTAAAAGCTTGAGATGTAAATTCACCAAAATTGTAAAGACAAATAGTCTTGATTACATTACTAGGAAAATTTGTTTGCAAATGAATGATTGCAAATTAATAATAAGCACACATGTAACCATCTAACCGATACATCTATTAAAAGTATAAAATATCTAAATGATTCACATGGTGGATATACGAATCCACATATATCCCTGAATATGTTTAAAAAACATAGGGAATTCAATCTCAAATTTAACTAGTGATAGCTTTATAATTTATTTGCCTTGAGAGCAAGTAGCACATGAATATTTCATTAGCTATATAATAGCAAATTCACTTTCCAATCAAGGAACAAAATATAATATATAATACATGATAGCATTAAGGTTGATTTTTTAGGGAATAAAAACACCAAAGAGATATCAAGTCACTTACTTTTTATTTTTTTTAAGCTGAAAAATTCACGTAGGGCCCAGCTACCCTGTTAAAATTTTTATTAAACATAAAAACAAGGTACAGAAGGGAGGGGGTATAAAACCGACCTCCCAAATTACATGAGCTCAAGAAAGAGGAAAGAAAAGTACTTAGGACGAAGTGTTTCATTTTATGATCATTTACATAAATATGATCATAAAGGTGAAATACTTCCATGTAACTAAAATCTATGATAATTGCTAAATACAGAACATAAAAGCAAAATAGGGGGGTAATTCTGTCCGATAGAAATTGTATACCATTCTGCACTTGAAATACCCCTTGCTTTCCACCCTAGTGCACTAATAATGACGGATTTTTGCTGCAAAACTCATTGAGATGGAGTCATCATCAGAGATTTCATCATTTCCTCTCATCTCCACTGCTTCTTCTGAAGCTAGGTTGAGTATTTTTCCAATTGAAGTTTCCGTGTCCGAGTGTCTTCTGCGCCTTATCAGAGTATGAAATTCCATATGCACAGAGCTGGAATTTGGGAATGAGGGAATAGAGCTTATTTCCTTGTTATACCAACACTTACCCGAGGCTGACTGCATAGTGGGAGGATTGTTTTCATTCTCTTCCATTCTTTCCTTTGAGATTGTCTTTGCAGGTGAAATCCGAATATTTTCCTCTAAGACCTGTGGCTGTTTTGAATTTCCTTCCATTGATGGGCAATAATCTCCACTGCCTTCTAACAAGTTTTCTGACAATTGCATGCCACCCGTTCTATTTTCTGCCATCAGTTGTATTTCCTTTTGGCTTAAAACAGCTGAAGGATCATCAACCAAAGGCTCTTGGTCTGAAAATTCTCTTTCTGGGCATAGTTCGTCCACATCCAACAGGTTGGGGTCTGCCATCCTGCCCACTTGCTTTCTTTGGCTTCTTTTATTTTTAAGACCAACAATCAAAAATTGAAATCCTTTTAAAGTTGGAGATGATGAAAACAAAATAATATCAACACTTACTTGATTTGCTAAAACCAGAGATCAAATTGAAATTCTTTTGAAGCTTGAAGATGATGAAAACAAAATAATTCTAAAACTCGAGAGATCAGAAAAGTATGCTAATAACATATTATGAAATAAATCTTAAAAGAACAATTATAAGAGAAATATAAGAGAACGTATTTAGAGGGAGAAAGAAGATGTAATTAAAGGGTGTGTTTACAAATGAATTAAAGGGTCTATTTATAGGCAAATAACTCCTTGTCTCAATAGAATTTACAAGATGAAGATAATACTAAGAAATAAGATGAATTAAATCTTAATATTGATCAAATCTAATTTACATTCAAAATTAGATATAAATAACATAATTGGATATTCACAAAAATATTCATAAAAGAATTACCATTTAAATGTTAATATGATTATTCATTTTAAATTTACAAGATATGAATAATTTATATTTCATTTAAAATATTAATAATTTATAATTAAAATATTTATTTTATTATTTTATTTTATTTTTTATTTTTAAAATAGTAAAATATAAAAAATTTGTATTTAAAATTTTCATTTAATTTTTAAGTTTAAAATACTAACTTTTTATAATTTATAATTAAAACTTAAACTTTTTTTAAAAAATTTATTTTATTTTTTCTTTTTTCTTTTAATTTAGTGAGAGAAGAGCAGTTGGGTAAAGAAAGAGAAATTTAAAAAAATGAATAAATTGCATTTTATATAGTCTAGTAATTTTTAAAATTAATTAAAGGTTTTTTATTCACTAATTTTTACTCTTTTCCTCTTGGTATTGGCTATTCCTCATCTCCCAAACAATGATCATTCCTTCCAATCAAATAAAATGTTAAAAAAAAAGTAAAAATAGGGATAGAATGGTTATTCTATTTCTCCAACAAAACATGCTATAAGAGGTAAGTGACTTGAAGATTCAGGCTTGTTTAACAAACCTTGAGAGAATTTGCACCATCTAGCCTTGGGTATCAATTTGCTTCTTTTTCCCCCATTTGTTGACATTACTCCTTGAGAAGTCAGGAATCTGAAAGCCTCTCCCCCTCAGCTAACGCTAGGTGGTAGAAGTACAAGCAACCATCATTCCTGTATATTATCATTATAGGCTGTACAATTAGACAGCTTGTGATTTGCTACAAACCCAGCTTGATACATGAAAGAATCTGATTTGGTTCTTCAGGATAGTGATTTCAGCTCCAAGATGTAGTAGGTATAATTATCTACTCCTTTAGTTAAGATTTTTCCACATTAAATAACCAAAAATTATTCTACTTAAAAGAAATATTTTAAATTTCCATATGATTGCGTGCATTTTCCCCAACAACACCGCCCCATTAAATGTTTCACACATGTTTTCAAGTACATCACACTTAAGAATTTAAAAAAAAAAAAAGGTTTACACCAATCCTAGGGCTACCATTTTCCAAGAGATGAACTTTTGTTTCAACTTTCCAGGGGACTCTACTTAAATTCACATAAATGAAAGCAAGTGATGCAAACCCCACTGATGAGACTTTATTGGAGATTATGAATGCCAACAAATGGCATCATCACTGATCCAATCCACAGCTTCCCATCCTTCTCTTCCACTTCGCTGATAAACCTCATGGTCTTTCCTTCAGTATCTTCCAAAACTTCCAAAATTTCTCCATTTTCACTCAACTTTACAGCAATGGCATGGGGTTTCCCTCCTATAAACAGTGAGTGCAGTTGCTTGAAACTAAGTGGAAGCTTTAAAAATGTGTTTCCAAACAACGAATCTGACAGAGCCAACTTAGCAACAAGTCCCTTTTTTGCATGCAAAGCTACCCAAAACTCCCCTTTCATATTTCTTCTAATGTTGTCTGGAAAACCTGGAAGCTCAGAGAAAACTTCAACATTTCCAGCATTAGGACCGCGAAGCCAAAGCCTTAGAATCCGACATGTGGTAGTTTCTGCAACAAGTACAAATGAGCTATCCTTGCTCAATGCTACACCATTGGCAAAAGCAAGGCCTCGTAGTAAAACCGTTACTTCCTTGCTTGATTTGTTGTATTTCAGTAACCTGCCTGTCTTGTCTTTAGTGAAGATTGATGGCAAGAATTGCCTGCAGACACAAAAATAACCCATGAGGGTCTATTGGTTTGCTTATGTTGCTTCTTGTTTCTCTCTCCCCCTAGGAAAAACCAGGTAAGTTATAACAAGAACAAAAGGAACAAACTGTTATGTCATTTGCACCTAGGCAAAACTCCAGGAGTAAACAAGTATCAAAGCAAGTGCCCAGCTGGGAACCAAGAAATTTAAAGATTCAATGCGATAAAATCTTTTGAACAAGGAAAAAAAGGCGGAAGGAGGAATTGATTTGCAAGTATTGGGTTACTGCTAAACTGTTATGTCATTTGCGCCCAGCCAAACTAGAAAAATGCATTTTGGAGATTACTGCTAAACTACCTTGATGAAATATAATAAATATAAGGCAAAGGAAAGTTTTGGGGTCAAATCACCTTCTTCGGAAGCTTGTACTTGTATCTGTAAAGTAAATGACATCATCAAGCTCATCAATGTCCATATCATTGGTGAAGTAAAGGGGTTGGCCCTCAGCTTCTGTGATGAGTTGAGTGGCCAAACCTCCTGCAGGACCTACTACTTGGAGGCCAAAGTAGGCATCCGCAATGTAAAGATCCCCAGTTCTTTTGTCAAATCGTAGTCCTAATGGCCTTCCACAGATATGCTCCATCTCTGGTGCGAATGGTCGAACACAGTCCTCCCTTGAAAATCCCGATTTACATCAAATAAATTAGACACAAAATAGAATTATCACTTGAAAATTATTCTGCCGGGTCATTATCAAGAGTTTGATTATGTAATAAACCCAGAATCTACCAGCACTTTGGACATTTTACCACAGCTTACAGCCTCAATACGACCTCATCTAAACCAGGCATAAACTCACAGAGTCAAAACAAATATCAAAATAACAGTATGTATTTCTGTCCATATGTGTATGCCAAATGTATTTGCGTCAACGAAAATGCATCTGATCGAACAACCACTGTTTCACAACAAATAACATTCGGTAAAGGGAGCATTTATTGTTAGAAAGCATGCTGAGAAAACTTCACTCTGGGCAAAAAGCGACAGCCCTGATCCACTTTTCTTGGGAGGGAGAATGACATTGGTAGGATGGCTTGGGGAAATAAGTAAGTGCCACATGCGGTACTGTGTCTAACTCTATTCAACTAATGAGAATATGGTGTTGACAAGATTAGGACAAATGGATCTACGAGGTGTGTGTGTTTCTTCATTTTTGTCCCAAACCCATTGTAGCCCATATGCACAATGGTAACCTCTTACTAACGTGATTCCACAAAGCCACTTAATTAAAAGCCTTTCAGAAGTAACATTCGGTTGAAATTAGCACAACCCAAGAACATGCCCTCAGGCCCAGCATGTTAAATTAAAAAAATTTGAGTTCTAATTAATTGTATTCAAAGAACAAACCAAGAACTGTCCAATTAGATGCACATAAAAAATACATTTTGGTGAATATCCTAACATGCTGTGTGATGTATTAATCTTTTAATTACATAACATATATCAATTTTGTAAAGAAAAAAAAACATCACATTTTATTTTAATTAAATAATAATTAATAATTTAAAATTTTTAAGAAAATAATTTTATTAAAACTAAAGTTTTTGTGTACTAATATGTGCCACGTACCCAAAAGAGTTCAAGTTGAAATGTCAAATCATCAATTTTTATCCCTTATCTATGTAATAAACTTGGATTTTATTTACTTTTACCCCAAATCAAAGGCAAAAGGAAACTTTCAATTTTCATCGCTCTCAATTATCCAAGCCCAACACATTATTCAACAACACCACAATTAATTTATAAACAAGGCGCATAATGAAATATTACCTGTGAGAAGAGGTGAAGGCGAAATCAGTCCAGCCGACAGCATCTCCTTGCCATTTAAGAATCCGCCCATCGGCAACGCCAGAGTATGGGCCATCTCCGTTGGGGTCGAAAGCAAGGCTCTCGGGCCCAAATGCTGAGTCGAGCAGGATGGTTTTAGCGTTATGGAGGTGGTGGGAGCCAGGAACCGCAGGCGGAGCCAAGATGTTGCAAGATAGGAGGATGGATATGGATGCTACTAAGGTTGTTGAACTTAACGTCAGTTTCAGTTTGGGGTTCATAACTACCTCTTCAAACTTTGTCGGAGTTGAGTTTAGGGATGGGGATTTGTGTGTGTTAAGAGAAGGTTAAATCTGGATTTGCGAATGAAAGGCGGAAAGCCTTGGGCCGAGGAGTCCAGTCCAGTTAAATATTGTAAATACAGCTCCAATTCATTTTAAGACAGCTGCCATACCAAATTACCAATATTAGAATAATGTTTAAGTTTTAAGTTGGGTACCTATAATTCGTAGTTACAAGTTACAACTAAGCAGTTGACACCAAACAGTCCTAATCTTGTTCTAAATTTATGGGTTTACCTAACTAAATGTCCTAATTCTGGGTGTTCCATTTAGAACAAAAGACTTCATAATCCAAGTCAGATACAAATAATTAAATTGAAATACAAAACAACAGTCTAAACTCCAAATATGTTACTAAAAGCCGGATTCGCAGCATCATAAATACACATTAATCCATGTTACATGTTAAACAACACAAAGTAAAGTAGTGGTACCTAGTACCTCGGCTTTGCAACTTATCTAAAATAGTGGTACATATACATATAGTCGACAATTTTATTCAAAGAAATCCTTAAAATAAATATTATATACATTTTTAGATAAATAAATAAATAAATAAAAACATATGTTTTATTATATTCGAGCCATGTATCTTGTTCATCAATAACAACAAAACAAACTGGGAAGAGGGAAAACCAACTAAACCTACGTAGAAATAAGAATGCTGATAGTTTAAAGCCGAAGAAGGGTTCATTGTTCTAGCTGGATAGATTCATGAGCTTGTGATGAAAGTAGTGAGGGATATAACGGAGGGAGAGCAGGGCAGGGCTGTCTATCTTCACCTTTTGTTTCGCTTTCTGTGTAGGCTTGAAAGAAAAGGACTACCCAAAATGTAACGCCATGGATGCTTAGGGCAGATTCTTATGTTTTGTACGTGTGGCTCGGGATATCCTCCTCCAGGTATAACTTGCACATGGTTTTCAATTTTATTCTTATAATCTGTTTTATGTAGCAAAATTTTAATTTTTCCAGCAAAAACCCAAAGCTTCAATTTTACTATTGTTTATGAATAAATATAATTTTACCTAGACTACTACTAGAAATGAGTCCCAGCAATGATGTGGCTCCATTGTCTTTCTTTTTTTAAAATTCAAATTTGTAAAATCTTTACTAATTTTTATAAGTTTTGTATTTTATTGCACATTTAAATGCACGTTGACAAATTATCAAATTTATTGCCTGTAATAGTTTGCTTGAGAATTAGAATAATTATTATAAATATGATATTGAAAAGTAGCGTGGTGTCAGAGGTTAGACTTGACTTGAGCCAACTCTAGACATAAAGTTTTTAGGTCCAGGCCTGGCCCGAGAACATTATTTATCTTTAAAAAATAATATATTTTAATTGAATTTCAATTTTAGAGTACTTTTTAAATATTAATATAAATATATTTTTAATATTTTAACAATAAAACTAACTTAAATGGATAGCTAGGCTTGGACCACAGTTTAAATTTTCAGGGTGTCAACTGAGCCTAGCTCGGCCAGACTTGGGCCGTGAATACCTCAATGTGCCTTAATAATTTAAACACACAACTCGCAGATTAAAATAAATTTTCAATTAATTTTAACAAAAATGAAATTAATGTTAACATTTTTAATCTTTGAAATTAATATATTAACTAAAACCTTCTATTTAAATATTAATGATATAATTAAATTATGAATTATAATTGACAAATATATCATAACGAATTTAAGTGCATTGGGCCCGCTTCATAGCAGCCCACTCCTTTCTTTCTTTCTCTCTCTCTTTTTCTTCTCTACCCTCCCAAAACAACATAGAATTGGCCTTAATATAAAAATCATAAAAATAAAATACCCCGATATCCCCTAAGTTTTACTCATAATTTCGTATGGGTCTATTAATATTCAAAATAGATAGTTTATTCTAAAAAAATATCTTTTGTTGGATACATAAGTCCTTTCTTTAGTCAATTGTTAATATTTTCATTACTTTAATGATGTGACAATATTTTTAAGATAATTTTTTCCTTCTTTCATCTCTAAACTAACCAAAAGCTAAAACTTCTTTAAAATCCATATTTCATTACTAAAATGCTCCAAATTTATTGTTGATTTTTGGTACTTCAACTCAAAATTAATTTGTGAAGAGAAACAATAAACCCGTGTTTGATTTTTGGTGTGTGATTCAAAGTGAGGCTGAAAGGTGGGAAGAGCAAATGAAGGTTGAGTTGTTTAGTTGATTTTTCTTATTTGTTTATGGGTTTAGAAACCATAAACCCATGTTTGAACTAAGGTTTTGAATTTTAAAACTTGTTGTAAGAACTTGAAATTCTTGAGTTGTAAGCTTTGAAGGTGTTTGATAAAATTCCCCAAGAGCTATTGAAACATTATTGTGTTCATCCTTTTTATGTGGACATTTTAGACATTTTAGGTTTATCGTAAACGTTGTTTACACATTTGGAGTGGATTGTCTATTTTGAATACTAATAGACAGATTGTCTATTTTGAATATTAATGAACCTATATAAAATTATGGATAAATCTTATAGGAGTATTTTACCCAAACCATAAAGTAAATAAAACCTTTTTTTTTTCTCTATTTCTCATTCTCTCTCAGCTACCTCTCCTCACCCTTCTCTCTCTAATTCCTTTCCATGATTCCTTCTTGCCGCCATTGATGTCAATGGTAGCTTTCTTTTATCCTTCTTTCCATCTTTTTTTTCTCCTTTCCTTTTCAACTCGAGCCTTCTCTCACTCCAATTGAATCTCTTCACTCTCTCTTCTCTTATCCCCTAACTACCACTGTCATCAACATTGATGAAGTCACAACCAAGTTAAAATTTTAAAATCTTAATGTGTACGTCCATTCAAGCAAAATTCTAAATTAACCTTTAACTTTAAATATATACATATATGAGTTTACATTTAATGCATTATCAGTAAATTCTATATACTATCAATGAATTAAATGGTGTCACTTTATTAATTAATAAATTTAAAAGTTGAAAACCCTAAAAAATAATACTCATAATTTTGAAAATATTTATTTTGAAAGACTTTTAAATTGTGTTTTGTGAAGCATAATAAATACAATAACGTTAGAGTAAGTATAAGTAGTGTTAATGTCCCGTGAAGACTAAAAGAAAAATAACGAAGGGATATAGAAATCTAATTGACTCAGCATTGGTAGCTGAGATTTAAAAGAACAAGTCAACTTGCAATGGATCCAAAGGTAACAAGTCTAGATTCGAAAATGTTCAATACTTTTGGTACAAAGGATATGGATATATTCAGAGAGATTTTCCAACAAAAGGGGACAAAGATAACACGAAGAAAGGTAAATGTATTTTTGTTACCAACAATGATGATTGTGATATTATCCTTACAATTTCAAAAGACATGGATGCAAATTATAGTGATGGTTGGTATTTTAGATTTTGCTTATGTCACTCACATATGTTCCAAAATTATTGTTTTGATTTGTTTCAAGAAAGGATGACTGAAAATTTGATTTTGGTGATAATTCAATTGAGAAATTCATAAGTCGTGGAATTGTGAGAATCAAATTGTTTAATTAAGTTATGCACTATTTAGGTGGTGTAGCTTATGTCCCAAAAGTTAGTAAGATTATAATATCATTAAGCCTATTAATCTTCAAAAGGATATGAATATTATATCAATACTGAAGTGGTAATTTGGTTTTGGTTTTTTGCAAAGTTGCTTATTTGTAATTTAGTTGATCCCTCTGTTTTGTTTTTTTTTTTTTTGGTTTATATATGTTTGGTTTAGGTAATGTGTTAATCCTTATAGGTGATTTTGTTTAAGGAAATGAGTGGAAAAGGATTTTGTAGTCTGCCATGTATTGTTAATGAGCAAACTTATCCTTTTTTTGTTTTGGGGATAACGTAATAGGTACTATGTAATAGTTATTACCAAAGTCTTATCAAGCAATAGGCTCATTTTGGCAATTGTACAGGGTCCTTGGCTCTTTTATGCCATAGGAATCTCTTGCTACCTAAGCTAGAAACTCGAAATAACATGTTGGTGATAAAATTAATAAAATCTACTTTCAAAAAAAAAAAATACTAAGGTGGTAAAAGTCCCATAAGGTGACAAAGTCCTAATGAAAAGGAATTTTTATAATGGTTTGTATCGTTTAGAAAGTTAGACCTTGAGGAATGGAAGAATATAGAAAGGATGGTAGCTACCAAAGTTAGATTGTCATTTACTAAAAAGGTGATGAAAAGCTCTCATGGTTGATAATATTGTGAGAAGACCAAAAATCTTTCCAATGTTGGTGAATTGATGGTGTCGTCAAGGCCCCTCATCAAAATCAATTAATGTCATTGGCTTGACTACTACACATGTTTATCAACCGTTTATGGAATCAAGTGTTGAACCATGCTTGATTCATTATGTGTAGTGGAGATAATTTTGCAGCCAATGTTTCGGAAAGTTTGTGCTTTGAAAGTTATTAAAGGTGTTGGAAACTAAGTAAAGTTGGAGAGTTGCAATTGGGTGCAATTGATGGAATGGAGATTTGTTAAGTTTTGGTTTGATTATAGTTCTTAATTTTATTTAACTAGAACCCTAGTTTATGTACAACATTGAATAGTTGTATGGTTTTAAACGTTTTGTCCCACATTGAGCCCTAATCCTATTCTTTGGATTTGTGTATTTTAGAAGTGAGTTTTTATGATTAAAAATTAGTGTAGTCCTTTTGGGAGTCTTGATAAGAAACACCTTATAACTTTGTCTGTTAGCATAGATGGAGCTAAAGTGGATATGAATGGGTGTTCTTGTGAAGTTATTAAGAGAAAATGTATGAGGAATCTTTGGTTTGGTTTTGAAAATTTTAGAGAGAGATTTTATTATACTTTATTTCTCAATAGTAAAAAAATTGTTTCATTCCATGAGTGTGAGCATAAACAAATTACCTAACTCAGACATTGCCTAAGCACGTAAATTATTTGTGTTTTTTGTTAGTTTGATTTCTTTCAATCACACTTTTATAGTTTCTTCTCTTTTTTACAAATTGCAAGATGAAAGATTGGAAAAAAAAATAGAAATCACCGAATAGAAAAAAAAACATAGAGCAAACATATCGAATTTCATGTGAGCATTATTTCTTATATCTACTCTAATATAAGAACAAAAGTATTGTATCTTGTAATATTTTTTTCATATAAAATAAATATATTTGCCTTCCATTGGTGGGTGGCAATAATCATGTTAACTATGCTTCAAGTTCATTATAAAAGAAGATGAAATAATTATATATATAAATATATATATATATATATATGATTGCATGTAAAATTTCAAGCCATGAAATCTGTCATGACCCAGAACTCCCCATCGAGCTCGTGACAACCGCCGCGACATTCCAATAGGCACTCATTATTCGAAATGTCGACCGAAATCCCGCAAGGCTTAGCATCAGCTTTCGCACTTCCCCTGTGAGCAATAGTTATCAAATATCATAATTCAAAGGATTTCGGGTCATTTTCAAATCAGAACATAAAAATATTATTGTATGACTCACAGGGCATTTTCGTCATTTTTTTTTAAAATCTCAAAACTGGCTAAAAACATAGTAGGTAAGTAGAAAACATATATTTAGTGATTAAAAATAAATTTAAGTGTCTAAAACGTTCCTTTGAAGTAAAAATTTGACTATTTGAATATAATAAAAATATTCAATAAAATAATCGATTTTCTTATAAAACAATTTTTATAAAGCCATCGGTAAATAATTTTCACAATGTAAAAGCTAAATATATTCTTACATACTATACTACAAATAGCCAAAGTATGAAATTTAAATTCTAGCGACACGCAGGCCCCACAACTACCAAAGTGCATCGGGAACTATGAACCTACAATTCTTGTCGATTCAAGTCCAATATGGTCTTTTGATCGAATCCACTAACTATGGGCTACTCTGAGCCTGAAATGTGAGGAAATGAGGGGGTGAGATTACGAAATCCCAGTAAGTAACTAGATACCATCTAGACTATCTAAAGGCGAGTAGATGGAGACGATTAAACTAAACCAGCATAATATGTTTCATAACATTTCATTTTCTTTCACTAGATAAATTAAATACGTTTCTGCTCATAATTTACATGGCTTATGATTTCTTAGAAATCATGGCTCGTGCCATAAAAGCTTATACCCGGTGATACCTTGATCAGAGGTATTCATCCGAGCCCGCCAAGGCTATTAAAGTTTCATAATTGTTCAAAACGAAGCCATTTCTTGACGTTAGCTGAATTCGCCTTCACATGGTGGTTTGGCATGAAGTGAACTCTGTCATATCTCAGGACAACCCTGTACGCCTCTACAACTGAGATAAAGATATATATATATATATATATATAGGGGTTTTACTGTGCCACCTCTAAATAGGCTAGTCCACGGAAACCTGTTTACTGCAGTAAATCATAATCCATCAAGTAAATATAAATTTCAATAGCATGAATTGGCAATTTTATTGCTAAGCAATTTATCAGCATAATACATACAATTCACATTTTTCAATACAATAAACAATTCAGCCAATCATGTCATAAATATCATAAGCCAATTGATTTAAATTATAATTTATGATAACACATGTAGTCTCCAATTACTCTAGTTTCAAAATCAATTGTTCAATTTTCAAGTTAATTTATAAAAATTCAATTTCCTTTATAAATCCAATTTATTTCATAAACTTCACAATTTTCTCATAAAATAAGCAATTCACCAAATAAAATTATTTTTCATAAAATCATCAAATTGAATAAAAACTACTCTAGATAATTAAGGTGATAATAAGTTTACTCATTGTTTTGGGAAACTGAATTCCAGGTACTTTGATTAGTGATCCTTGGGTGAAATTCCTTGCTTTTCTCGAAAGACTCACCACTTTGACACAGTACACAAATCGAGAAATTTACTACATTGCCCCTAAATTATAATAAACTAATTTTGACTACTAATGCATAATATGAAATGCAAAAATTCGTCTGAATATTGTCTAAACGCGGTGTTGACCTAATTCGGTCGATTACCCGATAAAATGACCATTGTGTCCAACTTAATTCCAAATTGCTCCATTTCTTTTCTAGTACTTCAAATCACCAAATATCAGTCAAATTACCTAAAATTCAACTTAATCAACTTCTCATTGCTTCATGGGAAATTCGGCCATAATGGGGCATTATCACTAAAATTTTTCCTACATGATTTTTACATCACAATTCATCAATTTCTCAACCAATTCACTTGATACAAAATCAATCCATAATTCCCACACCTTACATAGGGTTCAACCATTGAAGGATTGTAGGGAAACGAATATTTTCTTGTGGGTTTGCTTCCAAACACGATTAACTAACTCTAAATACTAACATAATTCAAAATCAAGCCAAATCCAACATTAAATCTTCTCCATATCCATTCGGCCAGCCACTCATTCCTCATGAAAGCATGTCATTCATCCATGGAAATGAGAAAATAATGCATGGATAGTGTAGATCTCAAGGAAAATTAAAGAAATTTCACCTTACCTAACTTGATTCCTTGGATTTTCACACTTTCCCTTTGATTTTCTCCACCTAGGGTTTGTTTTCTCTTCTTTTCTTTCTTTCCTCCCTTGTGTTCTTGTTTGGCCGACCCTTATGGTGAGTATGGGCTGGTTTTATGTTGATTTTTATAACAAAATATTAAAATAATCTAATTTGCCACATGTCACACCATAATTGGTCCACACTTTAAATATTTGACTTTTAATTCTTTAATTCTCCACCACACAATTCTCATATTTATCCATTTCCATGATGAATAAAATCCCTTGATCTTGACAAATGTTGGGGGTGAAAAATTATCGTTTTACCCCTAGGGTTGCAAAATTACGATTTTACCCCTATACTCCGAAAAGTACCATAATTACATTTTTTTTACTTTTCAACATCAAATTACACTCCAATTGATCAATCTTAGTCAAATATGGTCAAAATCTTTTCTAAAAATTCTCATTTTGTCCTCGGGTGGTAAAATTATCGTTTTACCCCTATACTCCAAAAATACCGAGAATTAAAATTTTTCACCGCTAAACCTCATATTATACTTCAAATGATTAATCTTGGTTAAAAATTTCATTAAATAACTAAATTTCAACTTTGGGTGACAAAATAACCATTTTACCCCCAATCGGTTAATATTCCTGATTGACTCCAAATCAGCCCTCGAACTCCGAATTACCATTTTAAGTAATACCTGGACTGTGAAATTCCCATTTTTACCTTAAAATTCTTATTTTAGCTGGTTCGAGATTTAATTCCACTTAGTCGTATCTCTAGGTTCAATATCGACTTTTAACTAATTTTCGGACCTTTCCACATATGCAAACATGTTGTCCATTAAATGTATGACATGGTCAATATTTTAGGACTGGGTTTGACAAAATCATTTGAAAGTATCTTTTAGAAAATGACATTTTCTTATAACTTTTACTGCACTTTGGATTTGCAGAATAGATAGAAATGGAATAAAATAGCTATTCTGTGATAATAGAATAAGGTTAGAATAGAATATAATAGTTATTATTTAGTTTGGTACGATGAACGGAATAGAGTAAGAATAATTATTATGACTTATTATGTCACGACCCGGAATCTCCCATCGAGCTCGTGACAACCGCCGCGATATCCCGATAAGCACTCAATCCCCGAGTACTCTATCAAGACCTCACAAGGCATCTCGTACCAGTCTTTCATCTCTCCCGTGGTTAATAATTTCCAAGAAACATTTTTCAAAAAATAAAATTTATATTTTAGATTAAAACAGTCGAAATGCGTAATTAACCACGTAGGGGCATTTTCGTCTTTTGTTTTGTTCAAAAATTCAAAATTTGTAATAACATAGTATACATGTAGAGTGCGCAAAATTCGAAATCAAAAAGAATTTTTTATGTCTAAAACCCTTAAAAATAAAATTTCAAGTAATAAGATAAAATAATAATATTTAATAAAATATTACATTTTATTGTAGAATAATATCTTTAGAAATATCGAAATCCGATTTTATGAATGTAAAGGTAGAATAAATTTATACATGCTAATATGTAAATAACTAAAATATATAAATCAGTTTACAATGACATGTGGGCCTTACTGTGTATAACTATGTACCTTTGTATGCTAAGAACGCGGCTTCAATCAAGCCTCTATATGCACTCCGAGTACTTACTAGTGATCTCGAGCCTGAAAGGGGGAGAGAGGGTAGTGAGTTTTACAATCCAGTGAGTTAGATAATTACCATCTACAATATCTAAAGTCGAGTAGATGGAGACAAGTGCAAATATTGAGTAATAACACATTTCATAGCACATACTTGAATTCCATTCAAGCAATTTATTTCAATTTCATGAATTATCATCAAAATTATCAAAATCATCAAAATTATAAAATCATTAGGGCTTATGATTTTCTTAGAATCAGGCTTAAGCCAAAATCTTTACTTGATAATGCCTTGGCCTAGGGCATTTAACCGAGTCCGCCAAGGATGTTATAAACATATTTCATTTAAAGATATAGTCGTTTCTTGGCGTTGACCGAATTCATCTTCACGTGGTGGTTTTTCGTGAAGTGAATTTTAACATCACCTCGAGAGTTACCCTACGCGCCTTTCCAACCGAGGTAATAATTAGTCAGGTTTACTGTACCCTTCCTAAAGGCAGTCCACGGCAAACCCTCACTGCAGTGTTTTATTACTCGTAATCCACCAAATTTATAAAGTCTAGTAGCATAGTATGGTCAATATAATTATACCCAGTCATCAAAATCAATAGACAATTTATATCATTCGCAATAATATAGAATTCAGCTAGCATGCTTCCCAATGTCATAAGCCACAGATTTAATTCATATATAAATAGTACAATTCACCAAATAGGTCTCCATATACTCAATTTCGTAAAATTGACATTTAATTTCAAAAACAGTATTTTATCGAAACACATTTTAAATTGAAAATCATAATATTTCATACTTTCAAATTCATCATGCTTTAAAAAGCATAAATTTATAATAAATCCACTCTAGATGTTATAGACGATAATTTATCCACTCACCTCGTTAGGAGTGCACGATACTCTTGTTTTCAATTTCCACTACACCGTATTTTTCCCGCGTCCGGTAGCCTACCACCTATACATGATTCACGACACAAAATTTCATTATTTGTGTCCAACTATTATAATTTATTTTAGGCTCTACATGCTTGGAAATTGGGTAAAAATGATTCGGACAGTCATTAAATTACAGTGTCCGACCGACTTGCCTACACACGTCAAAATTGCTAAAATCCTCAATTAAATTCCGATTTGATCCATTTCAGTTTCTAATAGTTCAATTATATCTATAATACTCAATTACAGTGAGTATGGGCCAATGTATCAGTCTTAAACTAAAAATTACGATTTTACCCCTGGTGGGTAAAATTTTTTATTTTTCCTCTAAAAATTCTCGTAATTTTCCTATATCCATAATTCATCATAATTCATCAAAATACCCCAAATAAACATCATTTTCAGCAATCAATTTCTCTCTCTAAAATTCAGCCTAGGCTAGGAAAAATGGAAAACAATTATTTTTTTGCTAATTTTGCTTACTATCATGTTATACTAACCTAAAACACTAACATAATTCATAACCAACTTGTAACACCTGACCCTAAATTATCTGTGACAGGTCATTCGCATGCATTGGATAGCATGTTTGCCTATTGAATTGCTTCGAAAAACTAGTTAAATGACTATATTGCCCTTAGTTATACCATTGAGTTGATTAAACCTCGAACAAGTTCAAACAAGGATTTTAAAAGTGGAATTGGAAATTTCACAGTCTAGAGATTACTCAAAATAGTGATTCAGAGTTCAAGGTCCAGTTTGGAGTCAATCAGGAAAATTGACCGACTAGGGATAAAACGGTCATTTTCTCATTTAAGGACAAAATGGAGTTTCTATAAAAGATTTTAGTCACATTCGACCAAGATTAATAATTTGAAGTATAATATGATTATTGGAACATAATATGAAGTTTAACAGTGGGAAATTTTAATTTTCGATATTTTTGGGATACAAGGGTAAAATGGTAATTTTGCCACTAAAGGTCAAAACGAGAATTTTTAGAAAAGATTTTAGCCCCATTTGATTAAGATTATTATTTAGACTAGCTAAAACATAATTTGAGGTTGAAAGGTGGAAAAAGATGTAATTCAAGTACAATTCGGAGTATAGGGGTAAAATCGTAATTTTATCATAGGAGGACTAAATTTAATTTTTCTAGAGAATTAAGATCAAATTTGATAAATCGAACTGTGGTATGAGTTTGAGGAGTGAAAAATATGCCTTTGGGTAATTTTTCAATTTTTGAGATAAAAATGTAAGTTTTGACTTTTATGAGGGTAAAAGTGTAAATTTTAAAAATTTATTCCACCAAGACCTTGGATAAGTCTAGAAATTTTATCTAAGCTGTGGATAAGTGAGACAAATATATGTTGGAGAATGGAAATCAATTGGATGGCTAGAAAACAACAAATTAATAAAATATTCAAGAAAATGAATAAAATAATATTATTTTATTCAACCTTTAAAAAGGTAAAATTTTCAGCCCAAAAACATGTGAGGGTCGGCTAAGGCAAGCAAGAAGGGGAAAAGGGGAAAGGAAGAACCTTATGCTGAAATTTCAAAGAGAAATCAAGAAAAAAACAAGATTCAAACTTGAAAAAAGGTAAAATTCATGAATTTTCTTAGTGATTTTCATTACCCAAGCTTTCTTTTTTCATTTCCATGCAAAATTGACATGTGGGTATGACCACCCTATGCTGGCTGAACATGGAGGAGAGAGAATTGAGCTTGAATCTAGTTAGATAATTAGCTAGGAAGTGTTTTCGGTTAGTTTGGTAATGTGTAGAAATGAAAAATAGCAAAAACAAGCAAGAAAAATTGATTTTTCTCTTGAAACCCATTTATGCCAAATTTTAGAGAGAGAAATTGGTTGCTGAAAATGATGTTAAATTGAGGAATTTAGGTGTATTTTGGTGAATTATGGATATAGGAAAATTATGAGAATTTTCGAAACAAAAATTAAAATTTTACCTAATAGGGGTAAAATTGTAATTTTTAGTCCCGAACTGATACATTGACCTATACTCACTGTAATTGAGCATTATGGATGTAATTGAACTATTAGAAACTGAAATAGGTCAAATCGAAATTTAATCGAGGATTTTAGTAATTTAGATGCGAGTCGGTCGGACATCGTAATTTAACGACTGTTCGAACCATTTTTACTCAATTTCCAAGTATATAGAGTCTGAAATAAATTATAATGGTTGGACACAAATAATGGAATTTTGTGTCGTGAATCGTATATAGGTGGTGGGCTCCTGGATGCAGGAAAAATACGATGTAGTGGAAATTGAAAACAGGAGTATCGTGCACTCCTGACGAGGTGAATGGATAAATTATCGTCTGTAATATCTAGAAGGGTTTAATTATGAATTTATGCTTTTTAAAGCATGATGAATTTGAAAGTATAAAATATTATGATTTTCAATTTAAAATGTATTTCGATAAAATACTATTTTTGAAATTAAATGTCGATTTTATAAAATTGAGTATATGGAGACCTATTTGGTGAATTGTACTATTTATCTATGAATTGAATTTGTGGCTTACGACATTGGGAAGCATGCTGGCTGAATTCTATATTTTTATGAATGATATAAATTGTCCATTTATTTTGATGACTGGACATAATTTATTGGCCATGCTATGCTGTTAGATATTTACAAATTTGGTGGATTACGATTAATAAAACACTACAGTGAGGGTTTGCCGCGGACTGCTTTTAGGAGGGGCACGGTAAACTTGACTAATTGTTACCTTGGTTGGAGAGGCGAGTAGGGTAACTCCCGAGGTAATGTTAAAATTCACTTCAAGGAAAACCACCACGTGAAGATAAATTCGATCGACGCCAATGATCGGCTGTATCTGAGAAATTATGAAATTTTAACAGCCTTGGCGGACTCGATTGGATGCTCTAATCAAGTGCCCACGAGTATGAGATTTGGTTTAAGCCTAACTTTTAAAAATAAATTATAAGCCATATGTTTTGAGAAAATGAGATTGCTTTGTATAATTGTATTAAATTTGGTGTAATTGGTGCTATGAATTACATGATAGCATTGCGTTTTTAAATTGTCTCCATCTACTCGACTTTAGATGTCGTAGATGATAATTATCTAACTCATTGGGTTGTAAAACTCACCACTCTCTCTTCCTCCTTTTAGGCTCGAGATCATTGGTAAGCACTCGAAGTGCATATAAAGACTTGATTGAAGCTGCGTCTTTAGTTAACAAAGGTACATAGTAGTACACAGTAGGGCCCACGTGTCAATGTAATTAATTTATGTACTTTGTTTATATGTAATACTGTAAGTATAAATTTATTTTATTTTCAATTGCTAAAAGTTGATTTTCAATCTTTCTAAAAATATTGGTTTGAAATAAAATGTGATATTTTGTTTAATATTTTATTTTATTCTATTCCTTAAAAATTCTTATTTTTATAAGGGTTTTTAGTATCGAAAGCTATTAACGATTGTGAATTTTGTTTATTTTACTCTTATGCAACAATTTTTCCAATCGTGAAATTGTTGGACAAAAAGGATGAAAATGCCCATGTGTGGTTAATTGTGTGTTTTAATGGTGTTGATTTAAAATATGAATTTTTCTCTTGAAAAGCGTTATCCGGAAACTAATAACTACGAGGGAAATGGAAAACTGGTACGAGAGCCTTGCGAGGTCTCGATAGGGTACTCGGAGGATGAGTATCTATTGGGACATCGCGGCAATTGTCATGGGCTTGATGGGAGATTTCGGGTCGTGACACAACCAAATCCATTATCATTCTCTCTCTAAACCCATTTTGATCAGCCAAGAATCCACCATGGAAACTAAGGAAAAATACATGGAAATGATAGATTATAAGCTAAACTTGAAAAATCATACCTTTAAACACTTGAATCCTTGAAAAATCACACTTTTTTTTTTATTTTCTTCCACCTACAGCACGTTTGGTTCACGGAATAGACAGGAATAGAATAGAATAGGTATTCTGTGGGAATAGAATAAGGTGGGAATAGAAAAGAATAGTTATTACTTTATTTGGTTCAGTGAATGGAATAGAACATGAATGACTATTACTACTTAATGTAGTGTTTGGTTGATAACAATAAATTTGGAATAAGAAAGGAATAGAAAATAAAAAGACAAAAATATCCTTTATTATATATGATTATTTATTTTTTATGTTATTTTTTAAGGTAATAACAATTTATAATTTGATTAAAATATTAATAATTAATAATTTAAATATTAATATTTTAATATAATTTAATTATTAATACATTAAATATTAATATTTTATTTATAATTTAATATTATTATGATTAAAATATTAATAATTTTTTATTTTTTATTTATATTCATTAAACATTTAATGAATTAATAATTTAATAAATAAAATATTAATATTTTAATATTATTAATTATATTAATAATATTTAAATTATATATAAAATATTAATATTTAAAATATTAATATTTTAATATTTATAAATAATTTTTTCTTTTTTATTTTTTTCTTTGTTCTTTCTTCTTCTCCAGAATCCGGTCGTCGGAAAAGCGACCGGTGTCGTGTAACACCGATCTGACGCACCATGTGACCGGATCTGGCCACTAGGACGCCGGATCGACGTCCCCTGCGGTTGGATCTGGCCGTGGAGTGCCAGATCCAATCGCCGGATCTAGTCGGGAAGCACCAGATCCAGTGCTTCCCGCGGTCAAATCTAGCCGTTGAGCGCCAGATCTGCGTAGAGAAAGAGTCAGATCAGTCGAAAAAGGGAAGATAGGTGGGGAGAAAGATGCAAATCGACAGAGAGAAAGGGGAAGAAAAATCGAGATCAGAAGAAGGGCAGATCTGGTTTGGTCTGAGAGAGGAAGCTTGGCTTAGAGAGAAGGAAAATAGGAAGAGAAAGAAAAAAAAAGGTTTTATATGAACTCTTTTGAAATTTAGTAAATTAAATGAGGGTATTTTAGTCCTTGTGTATTTTTCAGCTATTCCATGAGCCATGGAATAGCTATTACCGGGGGGGACCTTGGGTTTACTTAAGGCCCCCCTATTACCCCTTTGCAGGGAATAAAAATTCCTCAAGAATTCCTATTCCCTGTTAACTTTTGAACCAAATGAAGAGGATGGCATAAAAGAGGAATAGAAAGGGAATGGCATAGCCATTCCTCGAACCAAACGAGCGGCTAGGGTTTTATTTTTGTTTTCTCTCTCTACCTTCAGGTTAGGCCAACTCTTTTGGGGAAGAAGGTTGAAAATTTTAGCCTTTTTATAGGTTTAATAAAATAATATTATTTTATTATACTTTTAATTTTTTTAATAATTTATTTTTTTAACTTTTTATCCACCATCAGTTTTCTTCACTTATCCATTCAGCCAAAGAAGTTTTTAGACTCATCAAAAAAAATCTTGATAGAGAAATTTTATAAAATTACACTTTTGCCCCCCAAAAGTGAAAAATTACATTTTTACCTCAAAAACTGAAAAATTTTCAAAATGCATATTTTTTACTCCTCATACTCATACCATTCTCCAATTTGTCAAATTTGATCCAAATTCTCTCGAAAATTAAATTTTCGTCCTCGGATGGTAAAATTACGATTTTACCCCTATACCTCGAAATGTTTTGGAATTACATCTTTTTCCACTTTTTAACTTCAAATAACATTTCAGTTTACCATTATTAATCAAATGGGGTCAAAACTTTTTCTAAAATTTCAAATTTTGACCTTTAATGGTAAATTTACCGTTTTGCCCTCGTGTCCCAAAAATACCGAGAATTAAAATTTTTCATTGCTAAACTTCATATTATGTTCCAATAATCATATTATATTTCAAATAGTTGATCTTGGTCGAATGTGATCAAAATCTTTTATAGAAATCTCCATTTTGTCCTTAAATGGCAAAATGACCGTTTTGTCCCTAACCGGTCAATTTTCTCGATTGACTCCAAACTAGACCTCGAACTCCGAATCACTATTTTGAATAATCTCTGGACTGTGAAATCCTCAATTTCACTCTTAAAATCTTTGTTTGAACTTGTTCAAGGTTTAATCGACTCAATGATATTACTAGGGGTAATATAGTCATTTAACTAGTTTTTCGAGACAATTCAACAGGCAAACATGCTATCCAATGCATGTGAATGACATGTCACAGACAATTTAGGGTCAGGTGTTACATATTACAATATATAATTGGTAAAAATAACTTTAGAATAAGAAAGGAAGAGAAAATATAAAGATAAAAATACCTTTTATTATATATATTATTATTTATTTTTATTTTTTAAATATTAGTATTTTATTTATACTTTAATCATTAACATTATAAAAATTAATATATTATTTATAATTTAAATGTTATTATGATTATTTATTTTTTAAATATTAATATTTGATCATTTAAATCTTAATATTTTATTTCTAATTTAATCATTGAAAATTTCAATATTAATATTTTATTTATAATTTAAATATTAATACTTTTAATTATTTTTAAATTCAAAATATTTTTTAATATATAATTGAAATCTTAAAATTTTTATTATAATAAGATTTATTTTCATTAAAAACAAAAATACTCTTTATATAACTTAGTAAAATTTATACCAAAAGACAAAATAAAGTAAATTTTTTCTTTTTTAATCATTTAATTTTTATTTTTATTAAAACTTTAAAATTTTAATAATTTAATAATTTATTATTAAGTATTAGTATAATTTTTTATTTTTTTATTTTTTCTCTATTTGTATTTTTTAATTTATATATTCACTTAATAATTTTAAAATTAATATTATTAAAATATTAATACTTTATTTATAATTTAAATATTATTATAATTAAAATATTAAAATTATTAATATTTTTAATTTTTTAATTTAAAACATTAATTTTATAAGTTTAGGTGTGTAATTTTTAAAAGAAAGTAAGAAAATTTTAATTTAAAATGTTTTGGATTCTATTCCCATGGGTGTGGAATAGCTAATACAACAACTAGTACCATGGGGGAGGTGGTATTAGCTATTCTAAAGTTTTGTAAGATTTTGCAGAATAGTCATTCTTTTTTGGAATTGCTATTTCTTCCTTCATAGATAAACCAAACATAAGGAGAAAATTTTTGAAGGAATAGAGAGAGAATGGTTTTCTTCTTCTTACGAGTGTGTGTGTGTATGTGTGTATATATATATATATATACATGTTATTAGAGTTAGAATTACTGCAATTGTTGACACCAAACTTACCTTCCAATGAATTCTCCTTAAGGGATTTAGATTATATATATATATATATAAAATATTGGTTAACCTCAAAATCTCATAAACATTTTAGCAACTTAAAAAACATCTACAATCTGGCTTCCATGGTAGGGTAGAGCAAACGATTATTTTGGTTAATTCGATTTTGGATATCTAATAGCCGAACTAATCAAACTAATATTTAAAAATAACCAAAATCGAACCAAATTTCACAAATAACTGAATTAACTCAGTTAGTTTGGTTTGGTTTCCTAAAACTAAATTTGAAAAAAAAAATTTATTTGTATATATTTATTTATGTTACATTTTTTTATAAATCAATACTACAAAAATATTAAAAATGATAATAAACAATTATAATAAATAAGATGGATACTCATACAAACAACAAATAATTAAAAAAATGGATAAAAAAACAACAAATAATTTATGATTTATTTTCCATACGAAAACTCTATTATACCCTTATTCAAGTTCGATTAATTCAGGTAGGAAAATTCATAATCGAAACCGAACTGAATTAACGTTAATAATTAAATTATCCTAATTAAATTATTTAAAAAATTAAATTAATTGAACTAAAAAAACTAAATTCATTATTCAATTTGCATTTGCACACCCCTATTCCATAGTCTCTGTGGTTTGCACGTCATTGGTATCCAATTATGGTAAGACCTAATTTCCTGTGCCCATTAAAAAATGTGTTGAACATATCTTGATCTAGTTGTTTATATTCCCCAAGGAAATCTCAAAGTACAACCGTATCTCTAAAAACTATTGGCCTGAGTGCCTGGTTCACTGTACCTCTCTACCACTTGTCATTTTCTCTCTTTTTTTTTTATTAATTTAGCAATAATATTGTTTGTTACACTTGCTCTTCAAATATTGTCAACCCCAATCACCAACTGTGGTTAGATCAAAACTTTAGCATATATGCCCATCCATTTAAAATCTTCAAAATTATAATGTTAGGCACAATAAGTTTCTTGGATTTCATTTGTTGGCCTCCCATGAAAATGATTACCATTATTCATCAAGGACCAATTTGTGTCTCTACCTCTCTTTTTTATCTATAACATGAAATGCTACTTAAATAATCCCAAATATTGGTATCTATTAATTTATTTATCCCATTCCATACATCATTATTCCAAATTGGTGGGTTGTTGTAATGAAGACTAGTAGCCTTTTAGTTGTTGTGTCAATGTTGTGTTGATAATTTGATATATCTCCTTGATGGACTGCTGTCCTCCATATCTTGTCACATGCTAAAAAGATTTCAGCATGTCAATTTTATCATCTAATCGACGTTGACCTGACTAGAGCCTACCCTTTGCAAGTCAAGTGCTAATCTTTTTTTGGGTTTTTATAATTTCACTCCATTAATTCTCATGGTGGGGAATTATAAAATATAAATTTAGTTATTGACTAATTCTTTGTCTCCAAACATTCATACTTTTCCTAGTCTACCATTTAACTGTCTTTTAGATGAGTTTTATAAAGTTCCCAATTAAGTTAGTTGAGTGAAAACTGAAATTAAGATTTTAAATCGGTGTAATTATCTAATTATACTTAATTAGCATATCAATTACTCAAAAAAAAAAAAGAATTGAAAACTGACATATTTATGTACTATCCTTAATTTTTTGATGCATACGAGAAATTCCAAAGAAGAAAAGTAGTTTGAAACCTTACACAGTTACACCCAATCCTCTAATATTATTAATATTCATAGTTGGTAGAACTAGATTTGCTTCACTTGAAATCGAATCTTACCAAAATGAAGTTAACAATTATGACCTATCATGAGGAGTGCCCACTTACTGTCAATATAATGCTTATACCCTTAAATCAAATGTAGGCCATCTTATTTTTTGGAATTGCAGGAAGCAAATTTGAGGGAAAGAAAAAAACAAAAGGGGAAAGGGGGACCATGGGAGCCAAGAAAGAAAAGCCCTAAGACCGGGAAATAGGTGGGACCATATGCATGTTCAAAAAGAGCAGTGCTAATCAGTTGTAATCTATCTGCTACCTGACACGCCATATGGTGACAGGAATGCCGCACTCCCAAACTTTCTATAAGATGGTTCACATTTTAATTATAACACAAGCTTTCAAGTTTTCTTGTGAATTTTATTTTATTTTTTTGTCAGTGATATTGACTCTAATTAATCCATCAGAAAATGCCTCAACCCAAACATGTTTTTTAAGTGACAATAAAATTGATAGGATTTATTTTCAAGTCCATATAATTAAATATATATATATATTTATGTATAAATATATATGGCACATAAAAAATGTATAATCTAATTAAAGAATAAAGGGAGAAAAAGAAATCCAATTTAAACCGATCGAATGACATTAATAGTGTTATTTTTTTTTTGTTTTGTGAATTTTCGTCTAACTTATTATTTTATGCTCCTTGCAACCGTATTTCAATTTATCTTTTGTTCATTGCTTTTGGTTTCCTTTCTTTAGGCTATGGATTGGTTGTTGTGGAAGGAGAAGAAGGTTTGGTTTGTGCATCGCTTTGGTTTTAAAGCTATTGATTATTTTAAAAATGCCTTTTAAGTTTATTTTTTGTATGACTTTTAATCTCTTATTTTTATTCATAAATTATTTATTGTGGAAAAAGTTAAAATTCTTTCATGCATTTTTTTAGACGTGTTATATGATTATCAAACGTATTCATATATGTATTTCAAATCTTGATATAATTAATTAATTATATTATATTCGTATTTATTTATATAACTGTTAATATCATATTTTTATATAATACGATTAAGATAAGCAAACACAAATTATTAAGTTCAATTGAAACTAAGCTTAATATTGACTTACATTATCTTTCTAGTTTTTATACTAAAGTTGTGATTTTTTTTTATTTTTACCTTTTTTCTATCTTTTGTGATTTGCTTTACTTTTAATTGTTTGGTTTAAGGTTTTTTATTGTTAACTTTTTTTTTTTGTTACCAGGGCCATGTTGAGGACAATATTGTATTGGTTTTTTTTTTTTTTAATGAGAGAAGAAGGATTTGAATTTTACTCTTTAGATAATAAGTCATACACTAACCAATGAGTTAAATGTTCGAATGCAAAATTGTATTGATTATATTTGCCTGACATCATTATAGCTTGCACTAATTCCTCTTTTTATTGTGAAAGTTCTTTATCAATTGTACAAATCTTGCGATGTTGAGACTGCAAGGGAAGCTGAAAAGTTTCAATGTCAGAGGGAGATTGGAGCCGTAGAGACTGAAATGAATCCAATCTTGGACCCTCCAACGATATGAAAAGGTGATTTTGTTCCTTCTCCACCCTTAATTCTTTTTTTTTTTTTGTAAAGTATCACGTTCTTTAGGCTCCTGTACAGTATTTTCATTGTTTGCTAGGATGAAAATGGCATTTCCTTAAGTTTGTAACTTTTATTGAAAAGGTGATAAAAGAAATTTCATTTTTATTACAGTAAAGATATTCCGAATATATAAATATAATTAAAGTCTGAGATCCACTAATTGTTAATTAGTTTTGGATTTGACACTCATTCAAAAAACTTCAACATGGGCATCAGCTCAAGTGCTATCCTCATTGTTAACTCCTTTGGGAGTTTCTGATTCGATGATTCATGTCAATGTGATAAATATAGTAGTCTCTACACGTAAAGGGGAGTGCATTGAAGTAGTGATATAAGAAATTTTACATTTACTAAATTAAAGGTATCTTGGGTATAATAAATATAACAAGAACCTCTTCACCTATTGTCGGTAAGTTTGTAATTTACATTGTTGTATAAAATTATTTAATGTAAATTAGCACTGTTTACAACACAGAGAAACAGGTAAAAAATTTTCAATGAATAGGGTTTTTCCAATAAAAATGAAAACTTTTTTTCATTTCTTTTTTTATGGGAACAAATTTTGGATATAAGATGAAAATAATATAACATTTTTCCCATTTGTATTGTTTGCAAATCTACCTGTTACAAACTTTTATACTTCTGTTTTTGTCAGCATAACATGTTTTTTTTTGATGTGCTTATGCACAAATGTCAATTGTAAAAATAGTTATGCCTGTTGAAGTTCTTTATCCAAAGACAAGCCGGAAGGTTCTGTATATTAAATCTATTTTTCTAGTACAAATTTTCGCCATTGTTGATATTGAAATTGAGTTTACATATTTGTATCCTTTGATTTCTTAACATTTGTTGTCACGACGGCCTTCTTTTTAGTAGAACTAATATTTTTTTTTGTATAAACTTTTTTATATTCTTTTTTAATTGAAATCATTACAATAACTTGACATTTTATGTTGATGTGTGAGGTTGCCATTGTGCATTTGTATTGCTCTTCCAAGGTCTTATGTTGCTTAGGCTGCTTTTGAGGAAGCATGTGTGGAGACGTCCCTGCTTTTGGGGAGGTATATGTGGATATATATGTTCAAGGATGGACCTAAAAATTTTTCTGAATGGTATTATTAAGATGATACTTTAAAATTTTTTTTCCTCAAGATCTGTTGGGAGAGTATTTAGATTAAAATCAATACGACTTTACTTAAAAAAATATTGTTGAGTACCATCCTTAGTAGAATTTTATTGTTATTTGTCAAGATTTTAGTCCTGTAAGATAATTTTTTTTTTCTCTTAAAATATCTTTCTATAACTTATTTAACTAAAATTATAAAACTTGTTAAAAATTACTGTTCATTAGCATAAATTAAAATATTAAAATAAAATAAAATATGATTTTACATAACAAATTATCAAATGCAATAACTAACAATATGACAATTTTCTATTCATTAATCAAAACTAATTAAATATAAGCATCCACAAACCACATAAAATTAAATACAAAAATTAAATAATCAAATAATATATATGCAAAATCAATCAAAAAAATACTCATAATTTCTAGATATTATTTGACATGCAGTACTATTTTTTATTAACTAGATTATAATTATGAACCCAAATTATCTAATTAATTGAAAAAAATTAGACATGAAATATTTAAAAACTTAATTTGGATTGTAAATTACTTACAATTGAAGTCTAGATGAGTTATTTTGAGAAAGTGAAAAATACAGCCAAGGATCGAGGAGGGAAGGACTTGATTTTTTAAATAGGAAGAGTAGTTTACGTTTTGACTTTTTTTATAAAATCTTAAATTATATAAACAAAATTTTTTATCTTTCCTTATAGTATTTAAATATTAATATATAAATTATTTTTTGATAAATCACTTTTACTTGAAGCCTTTGATCCCACTCTTTATAAAATTATAAAAAAAAAAATAGATTCATTAGTATATTAACAACTTTAAACCCTAGATAAATAGTATAAAAACTAAAACATTAAACATTTTAAGAAATTCCTCCAACGTGGGCCCACCCATAGATATATATGTCTCTAATTCTTCAATATCTTTGTTGTTTTATTTTTTTAATTAGAAATTTATAATTTCACAATGTGTGGGTCTAAAAATTAATAATTAATCTGTTGTTGGTTGATTGAATGATGTGCCTTCTTCTTATAGGTATTGAATTCAAGTTAAACAAGCACAACTTAGCCAGAAAGACCACTTTATATTTGTTATTAAGCTTGCCACATCTCATGAGTTACTAATACTACTCTAACTCGCCTTTCATATCATTGTGCATGTTGTTCAACATAGTGAAGCATGGGCAACTTTGACGTCAATATCTACTCAACTTTTTCCAAATCTGAATATAGAATACTTGAATTCTATATATTGAGTCGAATACCTGTAGATATCTAATTATTGTATACCCTTGCCATCCCTATGGTTGACATATTGGTCGAACACCATAGTGGACAGCATGCGCCAAGCTAAGAGTGGGTTGGGTTTTTAGTTTGCACTTCATCTTCAACCTCTTTTTTTTTTAGTTTAGTCCCCAATTTTCATTTGATAAATTTTCTCAACACTCAAATCCATTAAGCAAATAATGTATCGATGAAAAGAGTATCAAACAAAGATTCTATTAACATAAAAATTGTGCATCAAAAATCATCCAAGACAAAGAAAAAATAGGTCAAAGTTTCAAGTTTAACAAATAGGGTTTCATTTTTCTCCATATATACTCATCACATAAAATTGAATATTTTCAGATCCTATTAGACATATATGAGCATCATATCACAAAATAAAAATATAAAATCCTAACAGCATGGTTTTCTACAATTTTCATTAGCATGCCATAAAAGCTTCAAAACGAGATAATCAGATAACAGGGAAATTATTAATGATTTTTGGCATTTTAACCATGTTTTTCAAATGCCAAAATAGCATGAAAACACATTAGGGGACCCTAATACCAATTAGGAAAAATACAGATTTAAAAAGTTTTGTAGTAAATCTTACTTTGATCAAACCTATACTAGCTTTTCATCTATTCAAAATTGAAACATAGTATCTCTAGGATTTCAGCTCTGGACATTTTACAAGCTTTTTGATAAAAAAAAAACTCACAGTGAGGAACTGTTATAAAATTAAGGACCACACTTTTCACGATACAAAAATCTCTGCCCGAAAAAGAAGGGGGCAAGAGGTTTTATCTAGGGAAAGGAAAGATTTTGTTTTCATGTTACTTTATAATATATATATATATATATATATATAGTTAATAGATGTGTTATGATGAAAGACTTGAAACCTATTTATAAACTCCTTTTGTTAAACGATTAGAAAACTTGAATACTAGATAATTCTAACGATTCAATTATCATATAATTCTTGGTAATTTAAATCAAATCACTAGATAAGAGATAAAAGTATTTTATCTTTGGGAAGATATGGTCAAACAGCCTGATCACCCTCATGGGTATTAATACAGGAAAAAAAGGAAGTTAACTAAGTTGTTAACTTTGATTTTTCCTTCCCTTCAAGTTAGATGATCAATAATCTTCTCAAGTTTTAAACTGATTACGAGAAAAGAGGTCTACAAGATCATATAAATAATTACAAGTTGTACACATATAGAGTTTTTAAAAGAGCATTGAACGTCAAGACCAATAAACAAGACACTGGCTAGGCGAAGCAATTAATAAAATGGGTTCAGGATTGGAATTCAAGGCTTGACCTACGATAACAAAATTATTCAAAAAGTATAAGTTGATAAAAAAATTCAATTCTACAACATTTACCAAATAGAAAGAAATAATGAATGGGACAAGATCCCGAGGAGGATACAATGGTCCATAAGATGGCAGAAGTGGTGCAAACATTGGTAGGGTTGAGTGATGATGAAATTTGATGGGGGAACATGCAAGGTTCCTGTAGGGTAGACAAGCACTGTTAGAATCTCATTGTTGCAGGATGCCATTTGCGGATTTGCCTAGTCACTTACTGCTATGTGTATATGTAGTCTTTTCCAACTTCCTCGAATATTAGCCCTTCACCCATCATTTTAGGGCAACGATTTACCAACTGTTGCTATCAGATTCACTGGAAGACGTCATCCAATATGGAGACTGAAACCTTGCTATATATATATATATACCAAGTTTCCTTACTTGAATTACTTTCCGAGGATTTTTTTTTTACCTTACTGTTTATATCTCTCCTTATTCTTCTTCTTCTTGACTTGACTATGCACAAGTAAGAGAGAGAAAATATAATACTAGAATTGGGTTTACAAGTTAGAAGCCATGACCAGCCTGCCATTTTTGGAAAGTCTGCCCACTCCAAGACTCTCTCTTCCAATCATCACTGCCTTGCGAGTTGTCACTATTACCCAAAATAATTCAAGCTTTAGCTACTCTATTTAAAACTTCTTTACAATCTAAACAAGCCCTTCAGCTTAGGGAATTTGAAACACACTACTTATACCCTCTCAAATTGCATCTAGTTTTGGAAAATGCTTACCTTCTTCCCTTAGAATTTATACGTAACAAATCAAATTCTATCAAATAAAGAAAATATATCTTGCAAATAATGATATATATATATATGGGTCTGGTAATTGATTATAAACGAAAAGATATTAAATAAAATCAAATAATAATCTGTGTATAGAAAAAAGAAAAAAAAAATTGATGGATAGAATTGAATTGAATGCGGTGGTGAATTGATTGACGGCAAGTCGGCAAGTGATCAGCTTAGTGACGCACAATTGACAACAAAGAGTAACGAGGCGGTGGGAAGTGACGGTGTAAGGTCAAATTTTGGGAGAAAGGTTAGTGTTTTCAATTTAAGGGAAAGTGAGGGCAACCTAATTGGGTTTTTTAAATGCTCTATTTTTTTGATGAAATTCTCATCGAAAATTATTAAATTGATTGATAAAGACCTTTTTGGATAAAAAAATTTGTTTAAATTCACATCATATAAATTTTTTGGCCCTTAAATTTTTTTCAACAACTTTGTGACCATCGTCAATGAGTTGAACATCATCTTGGTGCTATGTTATATTTTCTCTTGACACATTTTTATCCGCATGAGCCGATATGAAGTCTTTGCTTGGTGTCATGGTCCTAGTGTGGAACTATGTGAATCCCACATTACTAAGATATGCTTCCAACGAGTAGAGCCATAAGTCTTACATTGAAAAAAAGCTCACAACGGGAAGCCAAGAGAAGATGTCATGGTACTAGAGGGGAGTCATAAATCATACATCAACTGTATATTAGAGTGATATTGGTCATTTAAGGGTTTACACCACCTTCAACCTGTGAGACGTCTTTCATGAGACAAATCTGTGAGGCCAATCGGCCAAAGCAAACAATACCTCCTAAGAGTTGATATGAATCATGACAGTTGGTATCAAAGCGAACTCTGGGGTATTAGCGATGTGCCACTGAAAAGGTGGTGTGCATCACCTTCAACCAATGAGGTTTTTTTGTGGAACAAAACCATGAAGCCAATAGGCCGAAACAGATAATACCTTACAAGAGGTGGTGTAGACTGTGACATTCGGCCTTGTACTTTTTCTTAATGAAACATAGTATCCAAAACTAAAAAAATAAAAAAAAGAAAAAGTAAGGAAGAAAAAAGAGAAAAAAGAATGGGAGAAAAGAAAAAAGATTTTATTTTCTTCTCTTAATTTTCAAGTAACTCTTCATTATGGCAGCTTCAGTCGATAAACAACAATATAGGCGCCTTGAACCAACTTTAAACAATGTTTTTACCCCTTTTAAGCCTTAATCAACCCCAACCCATCGCCTAGTGAAATAGTTTTTCTTGGGCCATCATTATGAAGACACGAGTATTAAATCCAATGACAAGATTGAATGGTTATAAAAAGGGTTTTTGTGTTTAGGATCATAGGTAGTTTAGTAATTAAATCACATTCATTAATGCTACTTGTGATTTTAGAGGGGGATGTCTATTTTGAAAGTTAATGAATTTGAGTTAAATTATGAAAAAACCTTAAGGACTTGGATGTATTTTATCCTAAAATCTATGAATTAAAGATAAATAATATTATAAATTCTTATCTTTCTTAATGTGTCTTGACTCTATGTTTTTTATTATAATAAAACATTCACGTTCATTGATGTCTAATTACTTTATTTAAATGTTCAGGACAAAGTTTAAAACCTTTAATATATTTGTTGTTTAGAAGCAAGTACGAAGCTTGCTTAATTACAAGATTGGTTAATCAGTTAAAGAAGCAAAAAAGAAAAGACTTAGTGAAGACAATATGTTGTTAATTGATTAACATAAAGCTTTAATTAGTTAAGGCAAAATTGGACGTTATACAAAAGCAAGATAGAAAAGCCTTAATCAGTTAGTATAAGGCTTAATTGTTTAAGTAGGTGCTGGAAGTTGAAGACAAAGGTGTGTTAATCGGTTAAGGCATAGGGTTAATCGGGTAAAGTACAAGACTTAAAGAACCTTAAAAGCGCCAAAATTCAAATTTGAAATAAGTCTAACCGTTGAAGGGAGCCAGATTAGAAATTTTCAAATTCAAAGATTTTCTAACTGATTAGAGCTTGTGTTAATTGGTTAATGCTAAAGGAAGTAAAGCCTCAATCAGTTAAGGGGAGAGTTAACCAGTTAGAAAAAGTCTACTAAAGTAGAGAAGCTTGAAGATAGAGATCTCTTAATCGGATAGAGTCTCTCGTAATCGGTTAATGCAGAGTACACAGCAGCAAGATAATGAAAGGCAAAGAAGCTATAATCGGTTAGAGTTGCTTGTAATCAGTTAACAGAACATTGTCTGCCTATTTGTATAGAGCCACTTGAAAATAAAATAACTATTAGTAATGGCTAGAAACTGTCTCTAATAGCTAGAATCAGTCTCCTAAGTATTTAAAGGCTTTCCAATAGAAAAAAATCACATAAAGAAGCTACCAAGAGTGATTTTGAGTTTAAAAAACCTTCTTTTTACACTTGTATTCCATTTTTATATTTGTGAAAGTGTTTGTGCTAAAGTTTGCACGACCTAGATAAGTTAGGTGATCATTTGTACCTCTGTTTATCTTCTATTTCTTGTTTACTAAAAGTATGCGAAACACTCTAAAGGGTAGTGTAAGTTAGAAAAAGCTTAGGACTTACTGTAAAAGGGTTTTAAGCTTGGGTTAAAAACTCACTTTGTAAACGCTTGGTGGAAGTTGTTAATTCCACTAGTTTTAGTGAAGTTGGGTTGAAAATCCTTGATTGGGAAGATCAAGGTAATGGATGTAGGTCAGATGAACCGAACTACTATAAATATTGTGTTTTGTCCACTTTTCTTAACTTTTATTTATGTAATGTTCACTAACCTTCACAAGTTCTCAACCATCCATCTTAAATCTTCCAAACGGTTTTCAAATTTTTGAATTTACCTTCAAAATATTTTTTAAGTGTTATTCCCTCCCTTTTAACACTCGTTTTAGGACAAACAATGTGTGACAATAATAAAGAATTTACGCAAGAAGGACCCTTACTTTAATGCAATGTGACTCAACTTTTAAATTAGTGTAATTAAGGATTTAACATTTCAAAATTGGTTCAATATAGGTTTAATAGATAAAGGTAACATTGGTACTTTACCATTTCATAATATTAATAAAATGTGACTGCTAAAAAAATAACATTATAATGTTCAGTATAAATAATAGAGTATTAATTAAAATCTTCAAAAGATAATATTATAGCATTAGGTTTATAAGTACTTTATTAGACATATGATATTAATTTTCAAAAATATTATTGTGTACCAAAATATATTATTTATTAATAAAATATATTTGAAAATAAAATATTTGTTAATAAAAAATTATATATCAAAATATGAATTTAATACACTTGCATGCCAAAAGGTGTTTCAAGCTAAACTAAGACTACTTGGCCTTTCTTTTCAAGCTATCAAGCTTGAGCTTGGCCTAACTTGACCATTTAACTATTATTTTAATATTAAAATAATAGAATACTATTTTATATGAATATTTTAATATTTAAAATTAAAATAAGATAATGTTGTTTATTAGTACAATAATTTAATCAGGTCAAGCTTGGATCGCAAGTGGTGGCACTTCTCGCCTTTGCACTTGCCCTTTTCTTGGATTGTATGGGTAGTCTAATGGGTTTCCTCTTCCTTTTGCAACATTAAGCTCTCTAGGTGTTATTGCTCAATAGCTTCCTCTACACGCTGGTTGCCACTCTTGTTGCTTTGATCCTTTTTGTTCATCAAGATGGCCATGAGTTTTTTATGCGTGGGACAGTTCCTCATCTAGTGTGACCTTTTATACAAGAAACATTTGGCATGCTTCCTTTTTTTACCCCTTCCACTTGGTGACTATTTTATTTTAGTGGCATGGCGAATTATCCTCAGCCTCTTTCTTTGGCTGACTGTTCTTCTTTTCCCCACCATTGACCTTCTTTTTGGGACAAGATAAGCGAAACTCGATCAAACTCTCAACCATTGCTATAGCTTGCATGAGGTCTTGCACGCCTTTATGTTGAAGTTCTTGCTTTGCCCATGGCTTCAAGGCATCCATAAATGTAAATAAAGTCTTTTTCTCGTTGAGATCGTTAATTTACAACAACAATTTAGAGAATTCTTTAACATATTCTCTTAGCTTTGCTTGAGCCTCATCCTCAGCATGCTTAAGCTTAAGCTTCAAAATCTATATCCAAACTAGATCTGACTCATGCTTTGAGGAATGAAAAGAACTTGAAAGATAAGTTTATCCTAAACTATTATTTTTACTTTGTTTTAACATGGGAAAATCATCTTAGCACCTCCCTTATAGGAATGACATTTCCAAGATGTGTGGTAAGGTGATGCCTATGATAAAATTACATTTATAAGAATTTAGCATACCAAACATGAAAATTTTCTTCCAACTAATTAAAATTCCAAGAAAGTAAATCATCTTTTTGATACTAAACACCCATATGGACCATTTTGACCATGCATCAATGTTTACACCACAAATTTGGAACATGTGGCAGTTAAGTTTTATCATTTTTTTTCATTTCTTATTTTCTTTATTTTTTTTCTCTCTTTTTCTTTTTTTTTTCCTTTGATTTTATTTTACCTTCCCTTTTCTACCGTCATATTTTTATAGCTACCAACAAGGGACCAAATTTATCATAGCCCTATTAGCATTGATTCGGCTTAGAGGAAAGCAAGGCCTTTGCCACACTAACTAGTGTATGGGGCTAGGTTCAACGTTTGATATGTTAGATCGGTGGTTTTTTGTAGTCACACTAGTCTCAATGCTTGATGCCACAATCTCAACAAGGAGCCATGAATTCCACATGGAAGAGGTTGTCACACTCTTAGTGAAAAGCCATGAAGATGTTACACTTTTAGCATGGAGCCATGAATCTCATATCAATGGAGGATGTCATGGTCTCAGAAGAGAGTTATGAAACTTACATCGATTGTGTACTAAGAATGAGACTGGACATTTAAAGGTTCACATTCTTTTTTATTTATGATAAGGTTTTTGTTAGACAAAATAATGAGGTTAGTGGGCCAAAGCAAATAATATCTTACAAGTTAGTATAGACCATGGCAATTAATATCAAAGCAGACTCTAGGGGTACTAGTGATGTGCCACTAAAGATAATGGGTCTTTGTTGGAGTGGAGGAGGATGTCACAATTTTAGCAAGGAGTCATGAATCCCACATCAAAAAAAGATATCATGATCTTAGAAATGAACCATGAATTTTTTGACTGTGTATTAGATTGAAACTGGACATTTAAGGTTTCACACCATCTTCAACCTATGAGGTTTTTTTTATGGGATAAAACCACAACGAGCCATGAATCCCACAACAAAGGAAGAAGTCATGGTCCCAAAAGAGAGACATGAATCTCATCTCGATTGTGTACCAAATTGAGATTGAGCATTTAAGAGTTAACATCATCTTTAATCTGTGAGAGCCTTTTTGTGGAACAAAATCACAAGAAGCCATTAATCATACATCAAAGAATGATTCATGACTACAAAAGAATGGAATTGGGAGAGGGGAAGGAAAAAAAAGAATAAAGAAAATAGAAAATGAAAGAATTTCAAACTTAATTGCCACATGTTTAAATATGTTCGTGTGGACATTGATGTGTTGCCAAATTTTTGTATATTGAAAAAAGTATTTATTGAACAAATTTTAAAAAGTTAGATCTTTATTAATTACAATAGTGCAGAGGTTGAGTCTTAAAATGCACATTAGAGTACTTGGTAAGGGTTTTTTTTTTTTTTTTGTATTTAACCTTGTACATCTATTGATTAGTCAAGTCAAAGAGGCAGTTTATATTTTTAAAATCTTTCGTCAAAATATTACATGAAAATTTTTAGATTTTTGTTTCAATTAGATAATATATTAATTAGATGAACTGTAAACTAACTTTGTTGTTCGGTTTGAATACCTAAGACAATACAGTGTATAAAGTATTTTAACCGCTCATTATCATTCTATGAAGAAAGTTTTACACTTGAGTAGTTGATTTATATATTTGTAAATAATAAAAACTTTGAAATTTTTGTTTTTTTTTAAACTTATTTTGTTAGCACAAAGCAATCAGCCATCCAAAATCATTAATGAAATTGTCATTAATTATAAGTTTTCTTACTTATGAACAGAAGAATATATTTTTATATGTGAGTATATATGTATGTAAGCATATACTAATTATAATAAATTATACTAATATCTAATGATTTTTAATACTTAAATATTTGAGTCAATAATTAGATTATAGTTTCCCTCTTGCAAGAGTAGAATTCAAATTTCACTCCTCTACAATAAAAAAAAAAAGATTTCCGAAATAGCACTTGAATGGTCACTCTTTGAATTTTTTAACTTAAAAATTTCCTTCTCTATATGGTATATTCCAAAGTCTAATAAATTGTCTTGTAAAAGTATATGTTGTATTTATATATAAATAAACTCCCTTCATCTCATAAATATTGTTTTAATTTGATTTCTTTCAGTCAATTGTTTTAACTTTTATTCTTAATTATTTTAAAATATATAATTAAAATAAATTTAAATAAATACATATTTAAAATATAATTTTAACAAAAATATTTTAAAAAGTATTTTTAAAAATTTTTAAGTTTTTTTTAAAAGTTTAAAATTATAATTAACCATGATTTACAAATAAATAGCAGTCAAACATGAAAAAGTTTGATTAAAAACCGTTAAACTTCTGTTTATGAAATAAGGGAATAAACATTAATTTATATTTGAGAGTGGAAATATGTATTTACATATATATATTATTAATACATAAAAACCAAAGTATGCTCGTAAATTATTATTATGATGTTTTTTATTAAAGAGAAGGAATCAAACTCAATATCTTAAATAAAAAATACATAAATTTATCATCGAATTAAATACATATATTTTTAATAATTTAATAATTGGTGAAAACGTTTTTCTTCGCTAAAAAAAAATTCTTTAGTCTCGTAAGGGGACCCACGGACAACCAAGGTCAATAGGAAATCATAGGTATTAAAATAAAAGAGCAAAAAGCAAAAAGGGTTGTGTTCATGATTGTAGGTGGAGCTTAGGAGCAGAAGATCAGGCATTCACGTTGGGCGAGAGGGGAATGGCCCCCTGGAAGAGGAGCTTTTGCAATCTTGCAAGCGTGGATTATGTGTGACAGGTTGTACAGCGAATTAAAGTCTGTCGGGGAATCTTTTATATGATAAAAAAACAAGGGTGCCCGATTTTCAGATTTTGCTGTTGCATGTTGCTACCCAATGTCCTCATGCCTCTTTAAGGAACACTACCTTCCTTTGCCACCTCCTTCTTTCCTTACATTACATTAATTCTTTTCCCCTTTTGTTTTTCCTCCAAACTCAAATTTATGCATATTCTATATTTTATTGTCATCTTGCACAAAAAGTTTGGGCTTTATTTATTGTTTTTTATTTGGCATTTCAATCAAATTTGGATTACATTTAAAAATAAAATTTTCAAGTTTCATTTTAACTAATTTTTCAAAAATAAATAACAGCTCAAGGCCAGTGAGGACCCATGAGGACTACATGGCTGTAAACCCGGTTCCAAGGGGTCTTCCAATTTGGCGAATGTTTCATATTCCTTCCTTTTTTTTTCCCTCGTATTGGTACTGTTAGACTTGTGCATGCATCACGGAATTACTGTTCTCCTTTCAAAATATATATATATATAGTGATTTTGATATTAGAATTTAGAATATAAGTATTTATAAGAAAATAACAGGAATTTAAGCACAATATTAGAGCGCATTAGATTGATTGGATGGGTCTAAGGATACCGTAATAATGAATTTCTCAATTGTTCTAATGTTATAGATGTCAAAAAAGCTTGAATCCCACCTCATCTTTTTTTAAACAATAATCAAGAGTTTAAGACTTTTTAGATTCCTGGCAATCATTTTCATAGAAAATGTAAAAGGTAAATGTTCACATTGAGAATTTTTTTTTTCCTCTTGTTTTGGTCATATTATCATTAATTAAATCCAAATCAATCACTCTAATTATTATTGCGTGTTGCACAATTCTATCGGTCCCCAATGACTTGTACAGATTCATAATTATAATTTACAATGTATTTTGTGTGCGTGCGAGAGTAATTCTAGTTGCAATTCACCACTAAGTAGTAGATTGTTTAATATATGATTTGGAATGGAGGAGGCCATGACTGAATCAGTCGCGAAATGAATTGGCCAATGTTTTGCTGTGGCAAAGGTCTCATCTCCTAATCAATGAAAGACCTTCCTTTGAATTACATTAAATATAATATAATTAGTCTATATTGAGTAGAACAGTTTATATATATATATATATATATATAAACTTAATTTACCATTTTTATCTATTTATTTTATCCCATAAAAATTTGAAAAGGCATATAGTGTAAATAATTTGGACCACTTAAAGAAAACCCGACCTTTTTAGTCATCCTTTACAAAGGTTAAATATTATGTCCAACAAAGTGAAGAAAAAAGGGGAAGAAAATTGGTACGAGATTTAGTCCACAATGGCCCACGAAGATATACCTTACTTTACTATCATTGAAATGGTTCTATTTTTGGCCTTAATTAGTGCTTAAAAGTCTCCTAATATGAATGAAATCAAAGAAAATCTAATGAAATAATTAAAATGTTGACATAGCATGAATTAACATGTTTTATTTCCCTTGGTGTGCTTAAGTTAAAGCGTAATAGTAATTGTTCTAGAGGGTCAATCTCGTTTTCTGCTGACCTCTCACGCTTTTAGATTCTTTGACCCTTTTGATGACAATTTGAAGAAACCTGTTTGCAAGAAAAGACAAACAAGCCAAAAAAAAAAATCAAAATCAAATTTTCAAATGGCTTCATAGTCAATCACCAAATCTTGGATTTGGGATTTTCTTTTCTTCTTTTTCTTTTAATTTTTTTGTGAAATTTCCTTCCAACTTACAAAGGTGATTTTCTTTTGTGTTACTTACTGCTCCGAAGTTTCAATACCAATTCAAACAAGGGATTGAATTTGAAACTTCGTGGAAAACGATGGGTTGCTTGCTTCATCAACGACTTTTACTTTTACTTTTACTTTTTTTACTATCAATTATAATCTTGTTTGGTAAATATTTTTACTGGTTATTTTTTTAAAAAATAAATCAAAAATAAAAGTATCAATAAAAACGAACCTTAATAATTTAATTGGGACAAGTTAGATTTGTTCATCACCTAAATATTGAAAACCTTTCTTTTTTTTTTGTACAAATAATGAAAATCCTTATTATGATAGTCAAAAAAAGTTTAAAATATAATTTAATAAATAATCACATATCTTTTGAATAAGAAGTTTCAACTTCCAATCCCTCATCTTTTAAAATACCCATATATTTAAAAAAGGGTAAGATTTATGTAGAACTTTTTGGGTGAAATTTGTGAGGATTATTAAATCAAAATTAAAATTGAAAATCCAAATTAGTAGAGCTCGTGGAATGAGTCCCATGTACAATTTTTTTTTTGGAAAAAACATATTAACAAGTTTTATCTGATCTTTTGATATATCAACTCTAAAAGTGTCAAATTTCAAAAATGATTTTATACAATTGACACACGTCTATTTAATAATTATATTAATTTAATTAAATATAAGACGTATGACAATTCTTTAAATTTATTTATAAATTTAAAAATTTTGTTATTTAGATAATTTTCTTTTAATGTATATAATACAAGAATTATTCTTCTAAATACAAATGATGAAATTTTTAAACTTCACAAACGAATTAAAACGAGAGAGAAAGTCACAATACCCAGCCGGCCGAACAAGAGAAAAGAAGTCATTGAAGCGGAGCATCAAAGATATTGGATTCTCCTAAAGCTTACAAAACATAATCAGCAATGGGTTTGACATAAAATGCAGTCTAAATTTTGATCAAATAATTTCTTATAGATTGTTGTTGGAAAGTTTTGTTCTTTTGGCATAACTAAAATACTGTCATCATTAATAAATATGATAGCTTCTTCTTTCTTTATATATTTTTGTTTGTAATGGTTTAAACAGTACAATTTTGCTTCATCATAGTGTCACATAAAAATGAAACAACTAAAATATTATTTAAAAAGAGGAAAAAACACTATTTAAGTTGTCAATTCAATTTCAAATTCCAAAACAATGACTAAGAACAATGGAAGCAAGGGGAATTTTATTTTCATCCATGATCAATCCAATTGATTAGCTTTACGAAAAAAAAAAGAGATTTTAATTAAAAAAGTTGAATAAATAGTTCATCCAAAGGGTTGATTAGAAATTAAGTATCCAAAAACTTGAGAATTGGGTTTTCATGTTTTATTCTTTCTCTCCTTCCTAAAGCTTCAAAAAAGAAAAGAAGAATTGAAGACAAATGTCATAAGATTTTGTCAATAAAATGGAATATGAACAATCATTTCAGTTAAAGTATGTTGGGGTTAGCTGCATGAATGAATGAATGGAGATGGAAGAATGGAAGATGGATGGCTGACCATAACAAACATCGATGAGCTTAGAGAGTTTACACGAAGTTCACCATTTTGACAAAGAATATTATTAATAAATAGAAAAGAGAAAGAGAATAATGGGGATGGGGGGGCATGCATGGGAAGCAAATCTTAAAAGGGAATCAAAAGAAATTGGCCTCTCTTTGCCACCACTCCCCCACCTGCTCAAGATATGGTAAGCGCCACATGATTTCACATTTGGGGGAAAAAGGCACCTCTGCTGACATCACCTGTATCTCTTGGGAGGATTTTGATGGGCCCCACTTACCTCTCCCACCCTCCTTCCATCCCTCTCACCCCTCCCCCTTTTGCTTTCATTCCGAAACTTTTCTCTCTCCCTCTCTCTCTCATTTTTCTTTTCGCATATTGCTACTGGTATTATTATTATTGTTATTAGTATATATTTCTAACATCATAACCTTTCTTTTAGCACTTGCCCTTCTTTCTCCCCTCTCCCCTCCATGGTCTTTACATTACAATATTACATATATATATATATATATATAAATGAATTACGAGTTAAGACCACCTCCCCCAGCTCTCCTTAAAATCCCCATTTAGATTTATTTCATTATTTTATTCCTTTATTATTTGTCATCCTCTTTTATTTTTTCCCCGTTGCTTGCCCTGTAATTCAAAATCAATCAACTTGGAAAATTTGCAAGATTTGGGATGAAATCTGGTCGGATCTTGCTTTGTGGGGTGTGGATTTTGGTCAGTCTTATTTCAATACAAACTCTTTCTCTTCTTCACCTCCTCCCATAGAACCCATAGAACCACATCAACAACAACATCAACAGAAGAAAAAGAGAACAACCCAACCCTCAGAAAAACACACAAACAATCTGTCTCAACTCAATCCCATTGCTTCTCAATACATATTCTATCTTTGCTTCTTGGGATTGGATCTTGAATTGGAACAATGGGCATGGCAGCAGAGTCACAGTTTCATGTTCTGGCTGTCGACGACAGCATCATAGACAGAAAACTCATTGAAAGGCTACTCAAAACCTCTTCATATCAAGGTACTTGGGAAAATTTTCTTTCATGGATTCCATCGTTATTTGATTTTTGTGCTGCTTTTTTAATCAGTTCTGATTGGTTATACATCCTTTTGGATTCCATTGGCAGTTACCACAGTTGATTCTGGCAGTAAAGCTTTAGAATTTCTGGGTTTACATGAAGATGACACAACCAACCCAACTACACCCTGCGTTTCTCCCAACAATCATCAGGTTGGGTAATTTCTATTTTAACATCTGAGATTACCCCACTCTTTTTATGCCTTTTTTTCTTTTTACTTGATTTCTAAAGTTTTTCTGCTTGTTTTTTGTGGTGTGTACAGGAAGTTGAAGTGAACCTTGTCATCACAGATTATTGTATGCCAGGCATGACAGGCTATGATTTGCTCAAGAAAATCAAGGTATGCTTTGTTTCTATCCTTTGTCTCTTTTCTCTTTCATCATTGTATTCCCTTATTCCTGTCCTTTGAGTCTTTTACCCGTTCAGACCATTTTTTTTTTCAAGCCAGAAAATTTTGGGATTTTTGTTTTAAAATCTTTCTAGATTTGAGATTTTGCAATTGCCAAATTAGTACTATGCTATATTGTAATGAAAAGAAGTTGTCAATATGGGGTCCTATTGTTGCCACTTGCTTGAGAATGGCAATGGAAAAATCTTTTGGAATATTTTGCCCACTTGTTTGCCACCATGGCAAAATCAGGTTCAACATGACTTCATGATTTACCATGTCTGTCTTTGATTTCCTTATTGTCCAAAACTAGTTGTTTTCATCATATGAAATAGATCTCAGAAGTTTACAGGATTTTTTCTTCTTTGAATTTTCAGGAATCTTCATCTCTAAGAGACATACCCGTAGTTATCATGTCATCTGAGAATGTGCCTTCAAGGATCAGCAGGTAAAATTGATAAAAATCAAATAATACTAGTACTTTGATATTGCTCTACTTGGAAAATAAGTGGGTAGCCAGGGAATTTTGATTTACGAGGTGAAACCTTATTTGTTGGTATAACTTTTTTGGTGCCAGATGTTTAGAAGAAGGTGCAGAAGAATTTTTCTTGAAGCCTGTCAGGTTATCAGATTTGAATAAGCTTAGGCCCCATATGATGAAAACCAAATCCAAGGATCAACACCAAGAACAAGAGAAGCAAGAAGGAAAATCAGCCTTCCAATCACCAAAACAACAACAAGAAGAAAAAGAAGAGCATCAGCAGCAGCAACAACAACAACAGCAACAATCCGGCAATAACAAGAGAAAGGCCATAGAAGAAGGGCTTTCGCCTGAGAGAACAAGACCAAGATACAACGGCATAACCACTGTGGTATAACCATATATGGACAAGAAAAATGTTTTAAATTCTGTTCTTCCGAACAATGTAATTCAGATAAATTTTCTTTTTTTTATTGGAGTTGGTATACAGGCTCTATAGGAGTGTAGAGATAGGGTTGTTTCATGTATACATCTTTACATGAAAACGAACAGTTGAAAAATTCCAATTTCGCTGTGCTAATTGAACTCCCCAAGACAAAAAAAAAAAAAAAAAAGATAGTGCCAAATAGCAGTATGATTTTAGATTTTGTGAATACCTAACAAATGGGGATTCCTTTGGATTGGCGATGCAATAAGACCACATTTTCTTGTGCGTTATGACTGACTCTTGTTCTTTCAATGTGAAGTGGAGCTCGCGGCTGTCACGCAATGATTGGCGGTTTGCGTGACATTCGTGCATTGATTGGTTTGTTTTGCGCGTAAAAGTAGATTTAAGGATTAGGATTTAGGAATAGGAACTAAGAGTAGTTCATTTGAAATTCTTAATTTCATACGTCTAAACCACCGCTGCCCACTTCCTTCTATATATGTGTACGCCAAATCAAGCTCCACCAATGCACAATTCATGCCATAAATGATTCTACAACGTTTAAGAAGAAAATGATTCGCTTAGCTTCGGTTTAGTAACTATAAAACAATGGGTAAAATACTCCCATTTTCAAAGTTTTAATTGAAATTCTAAACGGGTTTATTAGTTTTTGAAATAAACAATTCGTCTCAAGAATGCAAACACGAGATTATGAAAAGATTAAAATACCATCTCTTTTTCTTTAATTTAAAAAATTATTATTATATTTTTTAAAAATAAATTTTAAAAAATAAAGCACACTAAGCTCTCCAAGAAAGGGAAGGGCTCGAAGGAGGGGAGGAGAGGAGCTTTTTTTAAAAAAAAATTAATAAAAAATTAATAAAATTATATAATAGAAATTTTAAAAATTAATCAAGAGTAGAATTATCTTTTTACTCTTGCCACATCATCAAGTTGTCGGAAACATTAAGATGGTATTTAGTACTTTACAATACAATGTGATTACAGGTAATGTGATTGCAGGGAAAATAACATTACAATATTTGGTATATAAATAAAATAATAATTAAAATGCAGAAAAGATAACATTACAGTGTTTGGTTTACAAGTATTTTGTTAGGAATGTAATGTAAATTTTCAAAATTACTTTTATTTATTAAAATACAAGTTTAATATACTTGTATTTTTTATTGTTAATTTTTATATAATATCATCTCTTAAATATATTTTTAATGTCATATATTTTATTTTTATTTTTTATTATAATATTAATTTTTTTTATTTTTAATATAATTTTATATTATATATTTTATTTTAATTTCTTTTATCTGTATTATATAAATTTTAATTTCTTAAAATTTTTTTATTTTAATTTCTAATTCTTATATTATATATTTTATTTTAATTATAATATTATAAAACATTTTTAACAAAGTAATAAAGTTGAAGGGTATAAAAATGTTTTTAATAACATTGCAGAGTGTAATGTAATGTGATTACATTGCAGTGGTCTATAGTAAATAAACATTGTAATGTAATTTAATTGGACACATTACAAGGAATGTGCTCTCACTTCCCTCATACCAAATGCTACCTAACGGTTAACTAAAGATTGCAGCTACATGTCCAATTAAAATATTTTTTTGAGAAGAAGTGTCCATTTTGAAAATTAATGAGTTTTCGTATAATTTTCATTAAAACTTAAAATGCAAGAGTATTTTATCCTAAAATAATTTGTTCCAAGAAATAAATAAAAAATAGTAGTTATATATTATTATTTTATTATTTTGTGAGATTGATTCTAAAAGGAAGAGAAAACAGATGTAAAATATTTAACACTTTTCTCATATTTAAGATATTTTATTATTTTATGGCATTGAAAAATATTTTACGCTTGAAAAAGATGTAAAATATCTTATGCTTGTTGATATAATTTTTTTCAATTAACCCATAATGAAACCTTTTATTGGTAAAAGTTTTTTTCTTTTTCAAATGGGTGAAAAGATTAAAAAAAATTTTCAATTTTTTTTTTTCAGTTTTAGCAAAGGGATTTTATCTTTTTATTGCAATCGATTGACTCTTTAATCAATTATTGACATTATCTTAAGCTCTTATTTGGGCAAATTTTAATACTAATAAAGTATTTGGCACTTGCTTGTTGAGATGGAATCATCATTATTTTACAACATGTATCATAAATAAAAAAAATGGTCCAAGCTTATGGATGTGATGTTAAGTTGTTGGTCAGGCTCATAAATTTACGTGATAAACAAATAAAAAATGGTTTACCTAATAATTTCTTCATGTTTTCTTATACTAGTATTTCATTGTTGAAACTTGGTGTAATACAAATAATGGTAAGTTGTCCTTTGCATGCGTGAATTGGGCTACAATTCTTGAAAACCAAGCTCGTTTAGGGCCTGGAATTCGTACCTCATCTGGGCCTTGGCCTAATGTAATATATAATGTTGCTGACGCACCTGTATCAAATGTCAAGAAACAGAATAATTGCTTCACATTTCAAAGTCTTTCCCCAAAGTTGGATAGAACTTAGCTAAGTAATTTTTTTTTGGTTAAAAACAATTAAATTAAAAGTAAATTTAAATGTTAAATTTTATAAATTGATAAAGTTCAATGCAAAGTAATAATATGCAAATAGTTAATTTAAAACAAAATGTATTCACAAAATTTAATCAATATTTAACTGAACAGTGAAGATTTTATCACAATTTTTAATAAATATGCCTAGATAAAAAGGTATCAAAGCTGTTAACATAATTTATAACATATTGTACAAATTATAAGCTAAATCAATGTGATTTTGTTGAATTACGATATTATTAGATCACCATATGATTATCATATTGTTATATTACGATTACAATACTCTTAGCTTGATTCTTTCCAAGATCATTGAGAATCCCTTGTATATATATACACCTCATTAGTCTTCTTGTAAATTACACAATTTAGACTACAATATTTTTTTTTTTGCAAACATTGTATTGAAGTAGGTGCTACCTTTACTCGCTGGTCTTTTTGTGAGTCTTTTTTCTGTTGATTCATGTTACATGATAAGTTTGTGATTTTACCACATAAAGAGGAGTATTGAAGTAGTAATAAAAGAAATCTCGCATTTGTTAAATTAAAGGTATCTTGGGCATACAAATATACAAGGGTCTCTCCACCTGTTGTCAATTGACTTTAGGTTGGATGTTTTTCCTAAAAATTCAACATGGCATCGGAGCAAGTTGTCTATTTTCAATTCTTTTCTAAAAACTTGTCCTTATACTATTTAAATTGTACTTGACCCTCCCTTAAAAATCACCATTAGCCAATATCATAGGCATAACATGACCATTACCCATTACAAGAGAAGCTTTTGGTGTAACCTCGTCATCTAACATCATTGAAAACTATCGTACTCGATCTTACATTATTTCAAATTTTGTTGAATCCACATCACTTGTTAACTAGCAAATCACAACACTGTCACCTTTAATTGCCTTGTTTTTTTCTTGATTTGTTAAATGATGTTAGATGGAGCTCTATTAGATGTCACATGTGCCACCACACACTTCCATGCATGGGAAGCTCTTGCCTCACATGCCCATATGTTGGTTGCCTTATCTTGACTTTGTCTGCCATTTCATCCATCTACATCTACCATATTAACATACTGTTTATTTACCATGTGTATTGCCACGTCAATAGCCAAATCACCTTTTTCCAACATGTCTTGCCATGTCATTTGCTATGTCAAGACTTTCATGAGGTCATTATTTTTGCTAATTTTGACTTTAACTTTTGTTTTCGCTAATATTGACTATAAGATGGAGAAATTTGAAGCTTTAGCAATTGTAATCGTTTTGATGAAAAATAATTTAATTTTATGGGTCAAAGGTAGGATAAGTTTTCTAATTAAACATAAATATTGGCACATTGTCACCAAAAACATTGTTCAACCTACACATAGGCCTAATGAGCCTATTATCAAGATTATACTTGAAGATTAGGTTAGCAAAACTCATCAAATCATTACTTGGTTTTCTGACGCCTCATTTTCGAATATTCATTTTCATTTGATATTTTGGTATCATCCGATATAAAAATTTTGGACTAGCTCACTATTATCAATTGTGGACCACTATTCACATTGAAATAGGATTTTGACAAATCATTGATGGTGTTTTGGCCTAAGTTTAACCTATTTAGAATTAGCTAATGTAGGCTAAAATTAATGAGGATCATCTTTATCTTATTAAGGTTATCATGGCTTTTTGTCTAGAAAATGAAGCTGTTAGAGTTTTATTACTGCATTGTAGTCCATTTTTTATGCTAGATATTGCTATTCAAGAAATTATTTTTGAGGAAACACATCTTGACTTGGATAAATCTCTATAGGTTGATATTACTCTTATTACTACTCATTCCCAGCCATTAAACCAAAAATCTAACATTAAGTTCTATAAGAATTATGGACAAAAAAGTCTCAATTTTCTAATTGCCTAACAATTAAATGCATGTTTTGTCATAAGGTTGGGCATCTATATATATTAAAAGTTATCCCAAGGACAATTGAGGGGTTAATTGCTGACCACGTGGCATAGCCAATTGAATTCTTGGGACACATTTGCCATTCTTGAAAAAGTCAAGGCTTTAATTTTCATTTGATCTCTTTCTAGTATTTTTATCTTTCCCTTCGTGACATCTATCATGCAATTTTTGCCATCAAAGCCTTCATTTGATTGGTTTTTCCTTTCCAAATACAAAGGTCAATTTGGGTTTCTGTTTGAGGGTTTTCAGTTGTTTTGGTTTTGGGTTTTGCCACTTGGGTTTGTTGCTTCTTCAATTGATTTGCATGATATATTAGTTTTCAATGTATTGGCTTTTTGCATATGCCAGTTGGGTTTTCTTGTGTTTGGGATTTTGCTTATAAGGGTAGGGTGCTTTTGGGGTTTTTATTCTTAATTTGTTTGTTGGAGTTTTAGCTTGAGATTCTTCTAGTGTTTTTGTTTTGGGTTTTGTCACTTGGGTTTGTTGCTTCTCTTGTTGATTTGCTTGATATCAACCAAAACAAGGGTTGTTGATTTTAGATTTCAACCTAACTATCTGCATGTATCTTAGAGTAAAAAGTGCATGGGTTTCTTGCTTCTCCTATTGATTTGCTTGATATCACCTTAAACTTCCTACTTTTGGTTTGTTGTTTTTTTGGTTGATTTACGTTATTTATTGATTTTGCATGTATTGGCTTCTTGCATGTACTACTTGGATTTTCCTACATTTGGCATGTTTCTTGCTAAGGCAGGGTGCTTTTGGGGTTTCCATTCTTCATTTGTCTGTTGGGGTTTTGGCTTGAGATTCTTTTGGTGTTTTTCTTTTAGGTTTTGTCGCATGGGTTTCTTGCTTTTCCTATTGATTTGCTTGATATTAGCTTAATCAAGGGTTGTTGATTTTAGATTTCAACCTGACTCTCTATATGTATCTTAGAGTAAAAAGTTTTTGATTTGGGCAATTTAAATTTTTGATTTAGGCAATTTATCAAGTCGAAGGTATGACATTTTGAGAAATATAAACAATAGATTGTGTAGTTGTTATTGCATGTGATTGATTAGCAATAAGTGATTGTGGTTGTGTATAAATATCTTGCTATGAATGTCAAGCCCGACCCTAAATTATCTGGCATGACATTTATATATATATATATATGTGACATCATGTCTGCATATCTGAATAGCCCGGTAGAGTTGGTAAAAAATCGGTATTGTACTTAGAGGTACAAATAAGTTGATTTACGCCTCGAACTAATAAAATAGAGATTTTAAAGTGAAATAAGGAATTTCACAGTCCAAGGATTACTCGAAATAGTAATTCGGAGTTCGAGGGCAAATTTGGAGTTAATCGAGAAAATTGACCGATTAGGGACAAAACGATCATTTTTTAATTTCAGGACAAAATGGGGATTTTAATAAAGATTTTGATTTCAAATGATCAAGAATAATTATATGAAATATAATATGATTATTGGAGCAAAGAATGAATTTTAGCGGTGAAAAATTCATTCTCGGTATTTTTGGGACACAAGGGTAAAATGGTAATTTTATCATTAAAAGACAAAACAGGAATTTTTAGAAAATATTTTAGCCCCATATGATTAAAATTGATCAATTAAAGTGTTATTTGAGGTTGAAAAGTGAAAATAATGTAATTTCGGCACATTTCGGAGTATAAGGGTAAAATCGTAATTTTTCAGTTTCGAGGGCAAATCGGTAAATTTTTTGCCCCGGCATTGGTCAAGACCAAGGGATTTTATTTAACTAGGGTATGGATAAATATGAGATTTATTTGTGGTGGAAAAATTGGAATAAAAGTCAAAAAGTTAAAAAAAAATGGACTAATGGCATTTTGCCATGTGGCAAGCCATTATAATTTATTATTAAACTAATAAAATCAGCCTTAACCCTCACATTTTCTCTCAAAACTCGGCACACACCTGCAGCAAAGGAAAAACAAAGAGAAAAAGGAGAAAAACAAGAAAAACAAGCCAAAAATTCAAAGAATGTAGTTTGCTCTTTTAGATTTATTTCATAATACGTTATCAGTACGATTCTCTGATCTCTCAAGTTTTAGAATTACTATGTTCTAATTATCTTCAAGCTTCAAAAGATTTCAACGATTAGGTTTTGATTTCTGATTTTAGAAAATCAGGTCAGTGACTTGATATCTTTTTAGTATTTCATTCTCTTAAAATCAACCTTAGTATGAATTTTACAATCATGTTGTATATATTATATGCTGTCTCTTGATTGGAAAGTGAATTTGTTATTATATAGCTATTAATGAAAAACTATGAATGGTCATTCCTTGAAGTGAATGTGACAAACGAGATCCTAATAAAAAATTTATTATAAATCCGTCCATTCCCTGAAGTGAATGTGACACCATTTAATAATTAAAGTCATGATCATGAATCTATCTATTTCCTGAAGTGAATGTCACATCATTTAATAATTATTATCATGGATATGGAAGAGGTCGTTATAATAATTTACACTATCACTATTTTAATTCTAATTGTAATTTTACCACCAGAAGTTGATAATAATTTTACCATTAGAATCTAAGGACAATTTTGCCACTAGAAGTGGATGGATAATTTACCACCAAAAGTAGATGAATGTCGTAACTTACTAAAAAAAATGGATAATCCATAAGAAGTGGATAACCCATCATACATGGATCACTCACCAAAAGTGAATGTATACTTGTAACCTACCACAAATGAATGAATACTTTCAACGTACTGAAAGTAAATGGATACCTTAACCCACTAACCCACCAAAAGTGGATACCTATTAAGAAGTGGATAAAGACTTGTAACCTACTAGAAGTGGATAAATAATGAAAAAAAAATAAAAGGAATATGGAAAATGTGTTGTCATTAATGTGGCATGAAAACCATTGGTTACGTACTTGTTGTACGTCTTAAATTTTATCAAGCATCACTGAAAACTAAAACACCTTGTGATGATTTTAACCATGGCCTAGTAGATATAGCACATTAAGATATTTGTCCACCTTGAAAGAGGAATTGATTATATGATTGGCAATGAAAATATCCATTGTTGATTTTTTTTTATCTTAAAAAAAGAATTGATCATTTGATTGGTAATAGAAATATCCGAGAATGAACTTAATGGTAATTGGTATATTTTTATATTACTATATTATGAAGATATTTTAATATGTTTTCATTATATTTAAATGATATGTTCTTATTATGTGTTTTAATTCTATATTTAATATTCTTTTATGACAACTTGCAAGTTTCTTATTGTATATATCTTATTTTATTGAAAAAAATGGGATATTTATATTGTTGGATCCAAGATCTATGATGTAAATATATGTCTAGCAGATATTGCTACAACACACTATATTTGAAGACAAGAAATATTTTTCTGACTTGACAACGAAAGAAAAATCAATGTCAATTCAATATCTGGTAGTACAAGATTAATTGAGAGCTCTAGAAGAGCTAATATTTTACTACCTTGAGGAATAAAGTAATAGAAGATGTATTATTTTCTATTAAGTCTCAAAGAAGTTTATTAAGTTTTGAAGATATTCATTTGAATAGATATCATATTGAGACAATGAATGAAAGAGACACTTAATACCTCTATATTACATCTATTATCTTAAGTAGAAAGCGTGTGTTGAAAAGAGTTACTTGCTCAATTCTCAGAATTAAACTATACAAATATTAGAATAATTAAAACCTATAGTAAACCAGAAGTTTACTAATGATTTTAATGTTTGGCATGACCGGTTGGATCATCCTGGATCAATAATGATGCAAGAAAACAATTGAAAATTTATATGATCGTTCATTGAAAAACCAAAAGATTTTTCAATCTAATGAATTTTATGTGCTACTTGCTCTAAAGGCAAATAAATTATAAGGCTATCACCAACTAAAGTTGGAATTGAATTCCTTACGTTTTTTTAATAAAATTCAAGGTTATACGTGGATTCATACATTTACCATGTGAACAATTTAGATATTTTACAGTTTTAATCAATGTATCGACTAAATGGTCACATGTGTGCTTATTATCAGTTTGCAATTTGGCATTTGCAATCATTCGTTTGTAAGCACATTTTCCTAGTTATATAATCAAGATTATTTATCTTGATAATGTCGATGGATTTACATCTCAAGCATTTAATATTGCATATTAGCTGGAATAATTATTGAACAGCCTATTGCTTATGTTTATACACCAAATGGTCAAGCAGAATTATTTATTAAACACTTCCAACTGATTACAAGGCCATTACTTATAAAATTGAAACTCCCAATGTCTACTTGGGGGCATGCCATTTTGGATGCAGCAACATTTGTATGCATCAGGCCTAACGAGCTATTATAAATCATCCCTATACAATTGGTTTATAGTCAGGAACCAAATATTCTCCATCTAAGAATTTTTTTTTTGATGTGCGGTATATATATCAATTGCTCCACCACAACGCACAAAGATGGATCCTCAAAGGAGGTTAGAAATATATGTTAGATACAAATCTTCATTTGTAATTAAGTATTTAGATTTATGAACATGAGATTTATTCGTGACAAAGTTTGTCAATTGTCATATTGATGAAATAATTTTTTCAACATTAGGGGGAGAACAGATAAGTAACTGCAAAAGAAAATTTCTTAGAATGAATTATCATTATCTAGTTTTTATCATCACACAAATCAATATGAACTTGAAGTTCAAAAGATAATTCTTTTGCAAAATATAGTAAATTAGTTGCCAAACATATTTACTGACCTAAAAGAAAATAACTAAATCTTATATACCAGCTGCAAATGCTCCTATTAGCATTGATGTCCCTATAGGACAAGGCACCCAAGAAGTGTAGAAACCAATTAGTTCTAAAGATAAAATCCTCGAAAAAAAAAAGAGAGCAAATATTTAAGATGGTCAGAAAGAGGAAGTAGAAACTCTAGAAGAGACCCCTAACATAATTGATAAACATTCTAGAAGAAATTCAGGTACTTGAAATCATAAAAAATTAAGAGATCTCAATCAATTATGTCATGATGGGAAAAGATGGAACCGATAAATAAACGTCGACGATATTTTGTATATAACATAGAGCTCAATATTATGAAAGAAAAATGAGGATCTTGAATCTATATTTATTGAAGAATGTAGATGTCAAACCCTGCTTTGTAAAATAATTATGATGACATTCACAGGCTTGATAGAATGTTTGTATATTGAGGAAGCCTGAGAAATCGACAAAAAACGATATTGCCCCTAGAAGTGCAGTTAAGTCGATTAAACCTCGAACAAGATAAAATCGAGATCTTAAAGATGAAATTGAGAATTTCACAGTTCAAAGATGACTCAAAATAGTAATTCGGAGTTCGAGGTCTGATTTGGAGTCAATCCAAAAAATTGACTGGTTAGGGGCAAAATGGTCATTTTGCAATTTGAGGACAAAATGTAAATTTTTAGAAAAGATTTTCTTAGCTCCATTTGACATGTTTGAGTATGATATGAGTATTGAAGTACAATTGGAAGATTTAGCAGTGAAAAATATGAGTTTTCAGTATTTTTGGAGTATAGGGGCAAAATGGTAATTTTGCCACCCAGAATCGAAAATTGAATTTTTGAAAGGATTTTGATCAAATTTAATTATTTGAAGTGTGATACGAGTATGAGGAGTGAAAATTATGCATTATGGTAAATTTTCAATTTTTTAGGTAAAAATGTAATTTTTGAAAAGTTTAGGGGCAAAAGTGTAATTTTAAAAAATTTACTCCACCAAAACTTTAGAAAAATCTGGAAATTTCATCTAAGACTTGGATAAGTCAAGGGAAATAAATGGTGGAGAAAGAAAGTCAAAATGATGACTATTGAATAAAAAAATTAATAAAAAATTAAAATGTGTTAAAATAAAATAATATTATTTTAATGGCTTAAAAAGGCTTAAAAAAATCAGCCATCTTCCCCAAAATTAGGCTAAGACCAGAAGAGAGAGAGAGAGAGAGAACAAAAATAAACCCTAGAGTGAGAAAAATAAAAAAAAGTGTGATTTTTTTTCAAGGAATCAAGTGTTTAAAGGTATGATTTTTCAAGCTTAGCTTAAGATCTATCATTTCCATGCATTTCTCCTTATTTTCCATGGTTTAATTATGTGTTTTGATGATGGATTCAAATCTGATCATATGGGTTTAGAGAGAGAAAGTTGTTAGATTAATTTGATTTAGAACTATGTTAGTGTTTAGTGTTAGTTTAGCATGTTTATGAGTAAGACAATAAGAAAAATATTCATTTTCTCCATGAATTTCTCTAGGCCGAATCTAGCCAATGGTGTGTGAGGATGAGGTTGACTTTATTTTAAGAGAATTGGATGGAAAAATGAGGAATTATGAGGTTGGAAATTAAATGGGAATTTTTAGTGCAAAAATTGAAAATTTTACCCACTAGGGGTAAAAGCGTAATTTATAGTCCGGACTGATAAATTGGACAAAATTCACAGTCATTGAGGTATTGTGGATATAATTGGATAATTGAAATTGAAATGGATGGAATTGGAGTTGAATTAGGGATTTTAGGAATTTACAACGTGTATAGGCAAGTTAGGTCGGACATTGCAATTAAGCAATTGTCCAAACATTTCAAACCCTATCTAGTGCATATGTCACGCCCATTTTGTGGACATGGGCGGGACAGCTCGATGACAAGGCTTGGGGCTTGGAAGGAGGCGAGCCAGCTCGAGGAAGGTCGAGCAGACCAGGCGCACAGGCCAACGGACAGGCAGTGTGCACGGGCCAGCAAGCAGATGAGGCGCATAGGCGCGCAGGAAATTGGCGCGCAGAACTGGCGCGTAGGCACAGAGACCCCCTTGGCGCGCAGACAGACAGCTTTGGCGCAGGCAGGCAGAATTGGTGGGAAGTACTGGCAGACGGGGCCAGACTGCGCGGGAAAGACTGGCCAGCCCGACAGGCGGGCTAGCCGTTGCCCAACGGTCCAGAGGCGCGTCAAAGGTGGCAGACAGGCTCCAAAGGCTCTAAGACCATTGGGAACCCCCTTGGGGCTGCTTGTGGGGACTTCCCCCTATAAAAGGGCACTTGGGGGGACCTTGCCAAGAGGTCGGGTAGCTTAGTTGAGAGCTGTGAGGCTGAATGGGGGCCATGTGAGGGTGCTGTGCGGGAAACCTTGGGGCTGAGGGCTAGGGCACTTGGGGTCCATGCGGGGCTAGAGAGTGTGCCAGCCAAGGCTGCGGGTTGGGGTGCTAAGGCACTTGTGTAAATTGGCCATGGGCCACCCCTTGTACATTTGTGCATAAATACAAATAAACCTTATTCCTATATTGTTTCCTTGCTTGTGTGTGCCTTCCTTTGAGAGTGCCGGTCGCCTCGTGCGTGAGCGTGTGGGCTTCATACGCAAGCTTCCCTAGGTGTGCGGATGGGAGCCTAAGGAGCGGGGCTCGACCGAGGGTTCCGGTGTTCAAGAATACGTTTCCGCATCTTTGTTCTTGTCAAGGGAGACCACCCTTGACCGGGTAAAGCTGGCTTAGCCACCAAAGCGTCCTAGGATCGGGCATGGCTAGGCGCCGCACGGGTGCTTGGAGTTTTTCCCCGTGACACTTGGTATCAGAGCAGTTCGACTTTGGGCGAGCAGTTGGACGCTTGAGCCGGTTGATCGGAGCATTTGGACGAGTCAGATGGCCACCCGCGGGATAAAGCGATTGGCAATAAGGAATAGCCAAGCATTGAGGTAGGAAGTTGTGGGGCTCAAGGGTGAGTCGGAGGCGATACACACGAAACCCACACAGCAGTTCACAAACGACCTACAGCCATGGGCCAAGCTCGAGTGACGGCCAGGCAACAGGGCTGTTTTCTGTGCAAGGGTGCAGACCAGCGCAGACAGTGCCCACAGCGTGCCAGACGAGCTGCAGTAGAGATGGCCATGGGCAAGCCAGACAGCAGAGTGGATGTTGGGTCCAGTAGGCAGCCGAGCAGATTGCTGCGCATGGGCAACATCTAACTCTACCGAGATGCCGCAACAGCAGCGGTGTGCCGCGACCTGAGACCCTTGGTGCGGCCTGGTTCTTCCAGAGACAGTGCGGATGAGACGCACAGCGGTGGGCGCAGTCAGGAGCACAGGAGGGACAGGAGTGGCGCAGCTGTACCGAGCGAGAACCGAGACCCTTGGTGCAGCCTGGTCCTTCGAATGACAGTGCGCGGGTGATGCACATCGGGGGATGCAGTCAGGGGCACAGGAGGGACGGGGATCGAGTGACAGTGGCGAGCAGCCATGGGGCCAGTGGAGGCCAGATACCGCGGTGCCCAATGAAGCAGCACGAGCGACAGACAGCGAGTGCGGGGCGAGAGCATCGTCGGGAGAAACACACGCCAGGGTGCCCAATGAAGCGACGCATGCGACGGACTGCATGGGTTGGGCGAGAGTACCCACGAGGCGAGTAGACACCGGGGTGCCCAAGGAAGCGACACATGCGACGGACTGCATGGTTGGGCGAGAGTATCCCGAGTGCCGACCAGACACTGAGGTGCCCAATGAAGCAGCACGAGCGACGGACCGCGAGTGCTGGGCGAGAGCATCGTCGGGACAGACAAATGCCAGGGTGCCCAATGAAGCGGCACATGCGATGGACTGCATGGGCTGGGCGAGAGTACCCGAGAGGCGAGCAGATGCTGAGGAGCCCGACGGATCAACATGCGCAACAGATAGTGTATGCCGAGTGGGACTATCCTCGAGGTGAGCCAGACAACCTGAGCCAGATGAGAGGCGGAGAGGGCCTGATGCCAGACAGGCGGAGCCCGATGGGACCGAGGTAGACGTAGTCTGATGCCAAGCAGGCGGGGCCCGACGGGACGGGGCAGACGTAGCTAGATGCCAAACGAGGAAGGTCTGATGCCAGTCAGACGGAATGTGACTGAGGGGCGCGAAGACTTGCTATGCCTGCACGGTAGGAAGACCGGGGCAGAGGGGTGCGGGTCTGCAGTTGAGACGAGTGTGGCGACGGACTGCCACGGGGCAACGACAGGTGAGCAGACAGACAGCTCCCGAGCAGACGCGCAGCAGGATGAGCAGCGCAGGAGCGGTAGTCTGGGGCGTGCGAGCCAGGCCCGAGTTCAGCATGCGAGATAGATTGGAGGGATCGTGGGGGTTACTGACGAGAGTGGGCGACCATGCCACGAGCTGAGGGTGCCACCCAAGACAAACTCCACTCGAGCGGGGAGGTATGAGACTCCGACGCAGCCCGGACCAGCGCACGGAGGTATGGGACTCCTATGCGGGGCAAGGGTGACGGGGGAGACAGTGTCCGACTATGGGGGCAGCATCGGTCGATTGGTAGTCCACACCGAGCACCAGTTCTTGGGACGGATGGATTACACCCGAGAGGGACAGTGACCTGACCAGGAGCTACGGTAGCTACCTCAGAGGTGCCTCGACGAGACCACCAGGCTGCGAGACGAGGCAATGAGGGCATTGCCAGGATGAGTGGGGGAGAGTGTCACGCCCATTTTGTGGACATGGGCAGGACAGCTCGATGACAAGGCTTGGGGCTCGGAAGGAGGCGAGCCAACTCGAGGAAGGTCGAGCAGACCAGGCGCACAGGCCAGTGGACAAGCAGTGTGCGCGGGCCAGCAAGCAGATGAGGCGCACAGGCGCGCAGGAAATTGGCGCGCAAAACTGGCGCGCAGGCACAGAGACCCCCTTGGCCCGTAGATAGACAGCGTTGGCGCAGGCAGGCAGAATTGGCGGGAAGTACTGGCAGACGGGGCCCAACTGCACGAGAAAGACTGGCCAGCCTGACAGGCGGGCTAGCCGTTGCCCAACGGTCCAGAGGCGCGTCAAAGGTGGTAGACAGGCTCCAAAGGCTCCAAGACCGTTGAGAACCCCCTTGGGGTTGCTTGTGGGGACTTCCCCCTATAAAAGGGCACTTGGGGGGACCTTGCCAAGAGGTCGGGTAGCTTAGTTGAGAGCTGTGAGGCTGAATGGGGGCCATGTGAGGGTGCTGTGCGGGAAACCTTGGGGCTGAGGGCTAGGGCACTTGGGGTCCATGCGGGGCTAGAGAGTGTGCCAGCCAAGGCTGCGGGTTGGGGTGCTAAGGAACTTGTGTAAATTGGCCATGGGCCACCCCTTGTACATTTGTGCATAAATACAAATAAACCTTCTTCCTATATTGTTTCCTTGCTTGTGTGTGCCTTCCTTTGAGAGTGTCGGTCGCCTCGTGAGTGAGCGTGTGGGCTTCATACGCAAGCTTCCCTAGGTGTGCGGATGGGAGCCTAAGGAGCGGGGCTCGACCGAGGGTTTCGGTGTTCAAGAATACGCTTCCGCATCTTTGTTCTTGTCAAGGGAGACCACCCTTGACCCGGTAAGGCTGGCTTAGCCACCAAAACGTCCTAAGATCGGGCGTGGCTAGGCGCCGCACGGGTGCTTGGAGTTTTTCCCCGTGACACATACGCATGGATAAAAGCCTAAAATAATTTATAATGATTTGACACGAATTATTGAATTTTTGTGTCATGTATTGTGGATAGGTGGTGAGCTATCTGATACAGGTAAAAGACTACACCTGAGGATCGAGAATAGGAGTATATCTACTCCTAGTACAGTGAGTACTCTTATATCGTCTTAATTATCTAGAGTAGATTTATTAAACTCTGTGATTTTATGAAAAATGATTAAATGGAAAGATGATTGTATTTTATAGGAAAATGTGATTTCATAAAATGATTTTATAAAATTTTTGGAAAATTGAATAATGGTTTTAAAATTGAGTAATCGGAGACGGTTATATGTTGTGAATTAAATTGTATTTTTAATTTGAATGGCTTATGGTAACCTTCGCATGAATGGCTGGTTTTATAATCTGTTAAATCTATAAATTGTTTGACTCACCTTAATAGGCGAGGGAATATCGTGCAGTCATGTCGTGCGGCTGATATTATTTTATGATTATGGTGGGGTTGATCTACACTGCAGTGGCGTGTTTCCGTGGACCAGCCTATTAGAAGGGCACGATAAACCTGGCTGATTTATTTTACCTCTGTGGAAGAGGCACGTAAGGTATCTCCTAGGGAAGGGTTTGAGTCCACTTCACGCCTTACCACCACGTGAAAGTGAAATTCAGCCAACGCCAAAGAACGACTGTTTTATATGAATATGTCGTTTTGACAGTCTTGGTAGTCTCGGTTAGATGCCTCGGCCAAGGTGTCCCTGAGGATGAGTTTTGGCATAAGCCAGGTTTTCATAAAATTCATAAGCCGTTTTGAAGAGTTGAATTAAATGCCATTATTTAAATGGGTTGGGGGGAATTTCCATGCTATGAAAACTATGGTGATGGGAAGTTTTCATTGTCTCATTTTACTCGGTTTTAGATACTTTAGATAGTATCTGTTAACTCACTGGGGTTATATAATCTCACTCTTTCTTCCTAAACATTTTTCAGGCTCAGAGTAGGTAATAGACCATCAGTTGCATCGAGAAGAAAATCTTAGAGTGGCATCTGAGAAAGTAAGGGTTCGTAATCCTATACTTTCGTGGTCAATTGAAGGACCCACGTGTCAATGTAAATGAAATTTCATACTCTGGCTATTTATATTATTGTATTAAAGAATTTATTTTGCTTTTACACTGTAAAAACTTATTTATGGATTTCTCTATAAAAATTATTTTATAAGAAATAAAAATATTTTATTTAATATTTTATTATAACAAATAGTTACATTTTTGGTTCTAAATGCCTGTTTTAGATAGCAAAACTTATTTTTAATTTTGAAATATATGTTTTCTACTCGCTTACCACATTTTTGCTAATTTTGAAAATTTCGATAAAAATGACGAAAATACCCCTATGAGGCATAAATTTCTTTCGACTGTTTTTGAATCGAAAATGATTTATATTTTGTTAAAATATGTTTTCAGTAACTGAGACCCACAGGGGAGGCGAGAAAACTGGTACGAAAGCCTTGCGGAGTTTCGGTCGGTATTCGGAGTGTGAATATCTATTGAGACTTCGCGGCAGTTGTCATGGGCTCAATGGGGAGTTTTGGGTTGTGACAGTAGACATAAAATTATTGGCCAATGTGGAAAGACGCAATCAAAGTGAAATTTACAAAATGTGAAGTTTTTGGACTTGTAGTCCGTACACCAAATGGTGTAAAACCAATGAGATATAAATGGGTATTTGTGCGAATATGAAATGAGAAAAATGAGATTATAAGATATAAAGCACAGCTTATCGCACAATGTTTTACCTAAAGATTTGGTATTAAATATGAAGAGATATATTATTTATGGTGGATATAATTACAATTCTATTTTAACTAGTCTAGCAATTATGAGAAGATTGAAATGCGTCCAATGAGTGTAGCTACAGCTTATTTATATGACTCACTTGATAACGATATCTATATGAAAATCCCTGAAGGATTTAAATTGCCTGAAGCACAAAACTTTGAATTCTTGAGAAATTTATTTGATCAAATTAAAAAAATCTTCATATGGATTGAAGCAATCCAGACATATGTGGTATAATCGACTTAGTGCATAGTTGTTGAAAGAAAGCTATAGAAATAATCCTATATGCCCATGTATGTTATAAAAGGGTTTAGATATGAATGTCTTATAATTGCTAACTATATTGTTGACTTGAACATTATTGAAACTTCTGAAGAGTTATTAAAAGCTGTGTATTATTGAAAGAGAGAATTTGAGATAAAAGACCTTAGAATAACAAAGTTTTGTTTGGGTCTTTAGATTGAACACTTGGCAAATAGAATTTTGTCCATTACTCAAATTATACCGAAAAACTGCTAAAATAATTTTATATGAAGAAAGCATATCCATTGAGTTCACCAATGGTTGTAAGGTTATGAGATGTGAAAAAAGACTTTTTTCGACCTCGTGAGGATAATGAAGAACTTCTTGGTCCTGAAGTACTGTTTTTTAACGCAATTGGAATATTAATGTATATTGTTAGCAATATACGACCTGATATATCATTTGCTGTGAATTTATTAGCAAGATATAATTCTTCTCCAACTTGAAGACATTAAAATGGAATTAAACATATATGTTGATATCTTTGAGGGATAATGGATAAGGGCTTACATTATTCAAATGTATCAAAACAAAATTTAATTGGTTATGCAGATGCAGGATATTTATCCGATCCATAAAAAGCTTGATCCCAAACAAGCTACTTATTCATATGTAGAGGTATGACTATTTCATAGTATTTTGTAAAGCAAACTATATTTGCTACTTCTTCTAACCATGAAGAAATTTTAACAACTTATGAGCAAATCGTGAATATGTCTGGTTAAGATCTAAAACTCAACATATTCAAGAAACGTGTGGGTTGTCAACCAAAAAGGGAATTCCAACAATGTTATATACGGATAATACTGCTTGCATAGCACAGTTCAAGGAATGAGACATTAAAGGCGATAAAGCAAAACACACAGTTCACCAAAATTTTTCTTTACTCAAGATCTCTAAGAAAAGGGTGAAATAAGTGTTCAACAAATTTAGCCAAGTGACAGTCTAGCAGATTTATTCATTAAAGCCCTTCTTACTGCAACATTTGGAAAGTTGGAATGCATCATTTTAAAGATCTTTATCATACAGTCATTATGGGGAGTAAAATACGTACTGTACTCTTTTCCTTCATCAAGGTTTTTCCCACTGGGTTTTATTTGATAAGGTTTTTAATGAGGTAGTATTTCAAAAACGTATTCTTGAAAAGAATTATGTACTCTTTTTCTTTCACTTGGATTTTTTTCCCATGAGGTTTTTTCCTTGTAAGGTTTTAATAAGGCATATTCTTAATACAATGGATATTCAAGGGAGAGTGTTATGAATATTTTTGTGAATATCCATTTATTCTATCTATATCTATATTTGATGTAAATTAGATTGGATTAGGATTTAATCCATCTAATCTAAGTGTTATCTTCATATTGTAAATTCTATTAAGATAAGGGGGTTATTTGCCTATAAATAAGCCCCCTCGATTCAATTGTAAACACACACTTGAATAAGATTTTCTTACTCCCTCTAAATACTTTATTTCTTCTGTTTAATTATTCTTTCCAATTATCTTTATTTGCTTTTTTAGATTTATTTCATAACAGATAGATCTTAATTGACTTTTTAATATAGTTTATGGATTTATTTAAGTATTTAGCTTGATTCTTTAATCTTTTCCATTAAAATATCCATTTTGTCTCTTTTTCTCTTTATACTACCAATGCTACAAAAATGAATATCACGCACATTGGACATGCTTCGAACTTGCATCTTAGTCTTCTTGATACTTAGTATATTCATACTTTAGCATCGAATCTTAAACCTCACTGTTATGTTCTTTTCTTTTGGTAGTCAAGTACAAGATACACAAATGAGGAAGATTTTTTTAGGATAGGTTGCAAGGCAAGATGATTATTTGAGCTCGTCTCCGGTCATATCCTTCTAAAACATATGTATGTTGTCATTACATTTAGTTCATATTTGTATTATTGGCATCATCATCTCGGTCATGCTTTAGCTAGTAAACTTCGTCCTTTAGTTTCTCTTGAATTGTTAAGATCTACAAATTTTGAGTCTTTTCATTGTTCAAACTGTCAACTTGCAAAACAAGTAACTTTTTTGTTTAATAATAGTTCTCTCATTTCTAATTCCCTTTTATGGATTATTTTTACTCTGACATTTGGATATTTTATCTGTGAATGTGTTATCGGGATTTTGTTACTTTTATTGTTGATTATTTTCATTTTACTTCTATTTATTTTTTGAAACAAAAATTTGAGTCATGCCAAATTTATATTGAGTATGCTGCCATGATCAAAACTTAATTCCCCCACATCATTAAAGTCCTTTGAATCAATAATTGTTATTTTATGTTACTGGCATTAACGTGACATGTTCATATATTATAATTAATGATAATGTGGTATGTTAACATATCATAATTGATAATGATATGACATGTTAATTTGGTATGATAACATAATTATGTGGCATTTTTCACTCACCACATCAATGTTATGTCAATGTCATAGGGATATAAAATGATAAATGATATTTTGACTAATGGCAATTAGTCAATCATTAGTTATAAAAACTTATTTTACCCAAAATAAAATACATGGGTTTGATTGAACGAAATAAGAAAATAAGAGTTTATTTGAATTTTCTTGAATTGTTTAGGGTATTTTTTGAGTATTATGTCAAATATTTTCAACGGTTTATCCAAACAACAAAAAAATATTATATTTTTCAATAAAATATTTTACACAAAAAATATTATACTTGAACAAGTTTTTCTTTGGTAACCAAATGGAACTTGAGTTCTAATCATTTCTACATTCAAATTTAAAATTATATCAATGAATAAAGAGTTCAAATTCATCAAGGTTCTTTTAAAAGTGGGTAAACACTTCATGCCTACTTGATCTAATTTTTGTTTTCAGCTTATCAACTCTTTCAAAATAAAAATCAGGCTAAACAGAGATTTTGAGAGCTTTTTTTTGCAACAAAATTAAAAAATAAAAGCTCTAGAAAAGATCTTTCTCTTCTATTTTTTTAAAAGCATATAAGCTTTTCAAAAAATACCATTTCTCTCTCAATCGACATCCCTATCCTTTCCTTTTTTCTGCAAATCACCGCAAATCGCGATCACTCTCTCTTTTACTCTCTTTACAAATATTACTAGAAAACAAATAAAAGACCCAGCAACAAACTAGCAAAATTTGAGATTTTTTTATTCTTACGAAAATTAAGCAAAAAGAAAATTCAAAATTCAAAGTACATACAAGTACTATGTAATTATTTTTTTTCTCTTATTTACTAAAAAAGATTTTAATATCAAATACATAGTTTTCTTTTTCTCTTCTTTTTTAGGGAATTGAAGTATCATGTTCCAATTACTTGCTAAATCAATAAAAAAACTAATATTATTACTATTTTATAAAGTTTGAGAACTATTCCGTTTTTGTATAAATTTATTTAATTTTAACAATTGAAATCGTATGTAAGTTTATAGCAGATTTGTTTTACTTTTTTATTAAGTGATTAAAAATGATATGAATACTTTTTATAATAATTTTAATCAAAATTAAAATTTATATAATTTATTTGACAAATAGCTTCCTAAACAGGTTTTTCTATTCCCGGCACGTAGACTTAACCTCATGTTTAGGTCACTGACATCTCTGGCCTCTTAACAGACCTGAACTCCTGGCTTGCTTGATGTGACTGGACTGGTCCAAATTCTTGGCCCATGAGCCTAATCCCTTAGCAAGGTTCAGAAGCAAATTATTATACCGAAAAGGAAGAGGCCCGTAAAGAAAAAGTAGAAACAAAAAAAAAGCCCAAATGGAATCCACAATAATGAACAGTAGAGTCTGTTATAAAAGAAAAAAACAAAAGAGGGGCAGAGTCTAAGAAGCGAGAATCTTCTCCCCACTACTCTCCACTGCGTTTTTAAGGTAAAAATAAAACCACCACCTTTTCCCCCCCCTCCCGTTTTATGATCTTCGGTTTCCGTTTCCTCTCTAAATTCTCTCTCCATTTCCAAAACTTTTCTTAGCTTACCCGAGTTTTGTACGGATCGCCTCCCAGGTGAGAAACCTTAATTCTTTTATCACGCTTTATCTGTTTCCATTTTTCCTCGCATATCTTTTTTTTATTTTATTAAACTCTTGAAACGTATCCGATACGTATCTTTATCCGATAAGCCCTGCGTGTCTTTACATGCCGCCGGGAATTGCAATGAAATTACTTCCTCACTTTATATCCGCTGCGAATTTTCCCCCTTATTTTACGTTTTTAACCGTCTTTTCTCTTCAATTCAAAAAAAAAAAAAAAGAAAAGAATTCTTGTCGTAAAATATTTAATTATGTAGCTTTCATGTTTGATCAACGCTTTAAACTTCTAGTGTAAGAAGAAATTAGATAACTTTGAGGTAATTTTCTAACTTTTTTAATCGAATCTTGCGGTTATATGATCAAATAATCTTGTTTGTTATTTGTCAAATTAATATTTTCGTTCTTATTTGATTGCTATTAAATTATTTAATTTTTTTGGTAGTTATGACTTTGGACTACACAAGTTGCTGTTAAATTAGTGATAAAAATTGGATAAGAAAGAACTTTGTCTAGTTATATTTAATTATTTATTCCTGTGTATTTGTTTTTTTTTTTTTTTTTGGGTATTTGATGTCAAATTGACCACGTTTTCAGGTATATTGCTGCATGCAAGATTGCCTAACTCATTGTTCGGTAATCTTGGGAAGATAATTTGTAATTATTGGAATAGTTGTTATCTTTTGTCTGGAACATCTAGTAAAAGATATGTCAACTGGATCAGTAAGGAGGGTTTCACGTCAAGATATACAGCTTGTAAGATGTTGAGCTTGATCTTTACAATTAGTGAATGATTGTGTATAATATATTGTATGCTTATGTATTAATTTTGTTGTAGGTATGAATTTACGTTTTTTTTTTTTGTGGGTTGCCTTTTTTGCTTTCTTAAAAGCTATATTTCTTGCTAAAATTATTACTTTATGTTGGTTAGAGTGGAGTGAGGTCAGTACTGTGGATTTAGTGCAATTGTGTAGATATGTTTGTTTAGTTGGTAATTCACGTTTTCAGAATTCTTTTTTGATGTTTCTATGAGTTTGAAATTTTGAAGATGTTCAGAGGAAAATACTATTTGATGGAAATAATTCGAAGCAGAGAAAATATGATTGATACGTTTATAAAGTGTAAATTTAAAAGCAAAAGCATAGCCTAAACTGTTGAAGTTGTGGAATCTACTTTTGGATTTATGGAATTGGTCCTTGCTTAGGTCAGATACTAGTATCATTTATCTGCAAAGTAATTGAATCTTTTTTAAGAACAATAAAATATTTTTAATTTGTAAGTCATTAAAATCTGTATTTCTGACAAGTTTTATGAATAATGAATAATTGCATATATGTGCAAAGACAAAGGTGAAAAAGGAATAGAACATAGCTTGCTTTATACCATAAAGTGGAAAGATACAAAAGACGGAGGTAAGTGGAGATCTTTAAGGAAAGTGACACCTGACATGATAAACAAAAGTTTACAGGCCTAGGGATCTCCGCAGATATCTTTTATAGCTCTATTGTGATCTAATTTTTGGAGGGGCTGCTTTTATTCATCTGTAGAAATCACTACCAGCCCCTATTCTTAGTCTTTATCTATTCTCCACCTGATTAACCTACCTGATCTCCCCTACTACCAACATCTCAGAGAAAAATAAACCTTATCCAGGTATCTAAATCTCCAATAAACAGTGGTGAAATGGAAATACAGCAGTCAAATAGTTGGGTTGCAAAACAGTAATCATGTTTGAATTTTAGTCAGATGTGATCGTTTGGCTAGTCAGTAGATTTTGTATTAAAGTAAAATGTTGTGCTGTTGACTTGTGTTTTTGGATCAATCATCTTGTGGAAATGCTGAAGAAATGGTTTGTCTTGGGTTCTGTTTCCTTAAATTTCTGCTTGTATGGAGTTTTTTTTTTTTTGTAAGGCTTGTATGGAGTTTATAATGCTGTTCCTGATTGTACGTAGCATTAGCAATGAATGCTTCTTCATGTGCTAACTATGGAAAGTTTATAAAACTGGGCAAATTAATAATTTTAACTGATGTAAGTATTGCCTGTCATATATCTCCTCTTGATGGCTATCAGAAATTAAGTTCTTGACAGAGTATTAGTTATTCATACATTAAGGGGAGAGGATCGGATAAAGGAGAAGCAGCACAAACTGCATGAAATGATTTTTATTTTATTCTTTAGCAAAATTTAAGATGTACATCTGATGTGCTGTTAGTTCTACTTGTTTGGAAGCTGTTCATCCTTCTGTGTGTGTGTGTATGGAGGTGTTTCTCCTGTCTTAGATTTGTTTGGCATGGAAGCTGAGAGGTAGTACTCTAACCAGAGTAGCTGACGGTGTTTTTGCTCGTATATGTGTGATCTCAGGTTCAAAATCTTATAGAACGATGTCTACAACTCTACATGACACAGAAGGAAGTTGTGGAAACTCTGCTGGCTCAGGCTAAAATTGAGCCTGGTTTTACTGAACTTGGTAACAGACAGTTTAAATATTTTATTTTGCCCTAACCTTCACACTTTGTAGAGGTTGTCCATCCTTTTTTGAACACCACTAGGTTGATAGCTATAGCCTATTATAAATCATATAGTACAGAAATTATAAAAAGAGATTCACTAAATCCATGCCATGGCTTTGCCTTCCATCTGCCAGCCCCTCCAAAAAGAAAAAAAAAGTAGGTCCTACTAAGTTAGAAACAGGGGTGTCAAACCGGTAGCCATTTCTCATATAGATGGGCTTGCCCTTGTGGTAAATTCCTTTCTAAGGGAAGATTATGGACTGGACAGTTCAAACCCTCCTAATCCAGTATTCTTGTTGGGTAAATAGTATTGGTCAACTGGTAGATAGATAGATTGTTGCCAATCAGAAGGCTATGCCTATATTTTACTGTCATTACTTGTTATTAGTATTATTATTATTATTTCCTTTCACAAATTTTTCATGCTTTTCAGTTTGGCAAAAGCTTGAAGAAGAGAATAGAGAATTCTTCCAGGCTTATTATCTGAGATTGACAGTGAAGCAACAAATAATGGAATTCAACAAGCTGCTTGAGCAACAGGTGCGATTGATGCGTCAGATTCATCCAACTGGAGTTGTTTCAGTATCTAATTCTAATGGACTTCGCTTGCCACCAAGTAAGACTGCTTTTTTCCTGGTTGGATATGTTGATTTACATTTGTGTTTAATTGCATGGGCATGCTCCAAAATTGTGGAATTGGCACTTTCTGCAAATGCATTTTCTTCTGTTGAGATCTGATTTATTAATCAATTATTATACATTTTCTAGCAGACACTGGTTAAAAGAAACAAAGATGGAGGGTAGTTTTTGATGCTATTTTATACTGTAAAGACTAATGAAGAGAGAAGAAGTGAGGTCTTTGCCTAAATTCTTCTTTAGCAAATTGCTTCTGCTGAGTGTCGACAATCTGCATAAGCTTTGTTTTAGCTTCCTCCATATCAATAGCTATGTGGAATTTGGATATTGGAAGGCTTAAAAATCATGGGCGTTACTTCTCGCACACTTATTTGTCCATATCCACTTTTGATAAAAGAGATCAGTTGGAGGAAAATTTCTTATGTTGCTCACCTTGCTTTGGCCTTTCAAATTCCTTGATCTTCTTTTATTTTTCTTGCAATTTTTCATTAATTTTTGCACACGCAGCAATCCATTGATAATTTGAACAATCACCATTGGTGATAGTTGGTGTAATATTTATTACAATAACTAATTATTGAGTTTCCCTAAGTAGGTTTGCTGACAATCTGAAAGCCAAGCTTTGGCTTTCTTGAAGTTTCATTTTCTTGCTATTGATTTAACTTTCTATTATAGTGCCCCAGAACTCAGCCTGCTATGGCCCAGAGGATACAGGACCATCTTTGAAGCAGGAGAACATGCACCATCCCATGGGATCCAGTTTGCCTAATGTATACACTAATGGTAGTTCATCATTGCATGCTGGAATGCATGCTGCTGTCAGGATTGATGCTCCACCAGCCATGCTTTCAACTCAGAGTTCAAACATGGGTCTGATGCAAGGAATAAATGGGAAAATGATAAAATCAGAAACTGGTTATTCAGGCAGTTCTGCTTACATGTTCGGTGCTGAGGGCAATGTTCTGGAGGCACGTCCAACAATTGGGGATACGTCTTTCAGTAGTGTAGAATCAAGCTCACAACCTCTGAATGAACCACTTATGGATGCTGACATTTCTTCAATTGGATTTTTAGGCCAGATCCCTCGCAATTTTAGTCTCTCAGATCTTGCAGCTGACTTTTCTCAGAGTTCAGGTATCTCTTAGTTTATGTGGGCACATGCATGTACCCCATGCTGCATATATTTGTCTGCATGTAAGCATGTTTGTGTGCATCCATGTCTGTGTATGAGTCTATTTTACATATTGTGCTGGACTGAGCTGAGTTTGGGGGTTTATTATGGGTTAGTTTTGTAAAATATGTGCCTAGTGCATAAGCAAGTATTTGGCCCGGTGAGCATTAGATACTTCATTTATGAAAATCAGAATGTTTTTAGAATAACCTATTAATTTTTAATGTACATTTATTTTCAGAATAACCTCTTAATAATTTCAGATATACTGGAGAGCTACCCCCGGTCACCTTTTTTAGCAACAGATAATGAAAATTTCCTGGATTCTCGAGAAAGAGAACATCAAGGTGATACTCTTATCTCCCCTTGCTCCTCATTCAAATATTTGTTTGTTGAATTTTTGTTGGTTGTAATTTATGAAGAGTGTGACATTTTTGTCTTGTAGGAGACAACAAGATGTTGGACACAATATCAGAAGGGTTGAGTTATGAAGATTTTAGAAATGAATAGCCCTACAATGTCAATGGTATTGTTTTTTCTCTTCATTTATCTGCTGTGCTAGCAACTTTTTGGAATTTACTTGCATGGTGAATCCTTTTGAGAAAAGCTTTTGCATCTTCGAAGATGTTTTACTACCAATATTATGGGTTTTCCTCAGCTTCATTTTCGTTTTCTCAAGGGATTTTTATGCTGTATCATATCATAAAACAACCGAATATTACCTAATCTTTGATTTGAACCGTGTATATTTTATTTTATATATCTGTTCCAAGTATTAAAATTTTAACTATGAGTAGAAAATCTAGTTGGTTATCTGCTTGTCACCTCTTGTTCTCTGCTTGAGATATTTTTTCTCTGGTAAGTTACAGAGAATAGAACCTACTTGTTTAGTGTTCAGCAAATTGATAAGTTTGTATGCTCTTCTTTCAACTTGAATTAATCGCATTTGGTGTTTTTGGTATAATGATCTAGTTCATTCTTCAATGTAAATTTGGTGAGCTCCATTTAAGCGCAAGAACATGCATGCATAAATTGAAATGAAACTAACTCTTGCACTGCACATATGCTAGTTAACTGAAGAATACTGCTGGTTATTATTTGAGTTTTTAGCAATGGAATGGGTTGTAATCATTGTATTACAAGGTAGTCAATGTATTTGGATTCCTGTGTCTCAAATTGCAATGCATCTTATTTTCTAGACTCTTGTTTGGTAACAAATGACAATTTTCTGCTCTCATAACAAATCACTTACCATGTATTTGATCCAATGTTCTACGCAGGTACAAACAAGAGCTCCCCTAGGCAAAAGGGTTTTGTATATAGCATTTTACAAGTCAAAACTCCTTTGATTGATGGATAGAAGTTCACTGACATCATTCTGTAGTGATGGAAAATTGACAATAGGATGGATGGATCCGAGAGGTTAAAAAAAAAAAAAAAAAGAAATATTTAAGTTCTACATACTCAGTTTTTTTGTGCCCATGGGAGAGTCGGTGGAAGCGACTTTACTGAATCAGCTCAGCTTGGCTTGGCTTAGAATCTAGTAGCAGTCTGGTGTGATGTGGTTATGGTAGTCCTATCAACAGGACATTTTGTTGACGACTATATAACTAATGCCTTTTGATTTGGAATGGGATTGTGGAATAATATATTTTGTGGATTTTATGTTGAGAGTCTTCCAAACTTGTTGTGTTGTTAAAAGGGTAAAAGTTTGTGAAGAAGCAATATGCAGAATTGTAAATATGGTGCAGTTTCCCGTGAAGGTGACCATGCCATTATGTAGCTCAAATTCTAATTGCTATGCAATATGATCTGCTTTGCTTAGTGGAGCAATATCAAGTTTGCTTTTGTATGCAACTGCCTTCAGCTTTACCAAAAAGGTATTATTCAAATTTCATATTAAATTAAATGCAAAAACCTTTCCCAAAAAGGTAATTGATTTATCCTTACACATCTTTTCTAGAATGGTACAATTTAACCAACCTTAAGGAACGCCTAACTAACCCGACCCAAAATATTTAAGACCTAATAAATGAAATTTTATGCCCAAGCAGACGTCCAATTGTAAAAGCTTGCGAGTAATGTATTTTGTGCATACCAAGATACTAATGAGTTTGTGCATTCCTGTCTCAAATAATTTTTTTTATTTAAAAAAAATTTAAAATATTTAAATAAGTTTTTATTATTCAATTAAGCTTTTATATTTTTATCATAAATCAAATAAATTTTTATAATTAATATTTTTTAAAAAAATAAAATAATCTCCCTTGTAACTAATATTTAACTGTCATTAATTAAAATATCACCATCTTATTCTTTTTATGCCTCTCGGTGGAAAACGTGAAAAATGAAAGTCGTGATCATTGTACATCAACATACCATGTTAACATGCAATATCATGTGATGTACAAAAAACAGTTTAACTATTAACAATTAATCAATACTTAATTATAAAAACCTATTTAAATTAAAATAAAAATATAAAAAGTTAATTGAATGTAATAAAAAAATATTTATTTACATTTTTTTAAATAATTCAAGAACATTTAGATATTAATTTTTTTTATAAAATATAGATAACTTTTAATACGCTTTTAAAACACTTTTTTCATTTAATACAAACATTAATTATAATTTTTTATCACCTTAATAATCAATCACTACCAATTAATTCCCATTTTTATGAATAATATTAAAGCCCGTTCTTACTCCTTAAGCAAGTGAAATGATTAGGTAAGCTCCTTCCCGTTTAATAGTAAGTAAGAGTAATGCTTATTGGGGCACATTGATCGCTAACAAAACCTGATCTCAATGGCCTAAATCTCAAATCTCACTTTCTGCTGGAGCTGAAAGGGTCAGGGAAACCCCACGCTAAAAACTAACAGAACATGCGTTGCCCAACTCCATACCAAACACCACAAATAACTTACTGGAAACCTAAATAAATACAAGTCACAACATAACATACAAATATTAACATTGATGGCTTAATAATCTAGTACCTAAGAAGGGCCAGTTCTGAGGGCATTGTCCAGATCAGCAATGAGGTCATTTACATCCTCGATCCCGACGGATATACGAACAAGATCTTCAGTTAGACCTCTTGCCTCACGCACTGCACTCGGTATGCTTGCATGTGACATGAAGCATGGCATGCTTATCAGGGATTTCACACTCCCTAATCATTACCACCAATCACATACTCAGTTTTGCTCAATGGACTTATTATTACATAAAAGTCAAAAGTAATCTAATGTGACATAACATATGAAAATATTATCCATAAAAAGCATGCATGTTTTAACAGGCTAAACATTATCTCCCAGCAGAAACTATCTTTTGTTGTTCCATCCAAATTTTTAAGACTGAAATCATACATGTACACCATCTTACAATTTAACCTTCACACTCAATTTCGATTCTGTTCTTTCTCTTTTTTCATTTTTAAAATTTCTTTTTGGGACAGTTTTCCCCCTTTCTTCCTACTTCAAGGAATGGAATCTATTTAGGCAAGTGACACAAATCCCATCACACAAGATATTTCGCGAGTTTAAATTGGCATGTTTGTAACTACAAAAAACTATTGTTTTTTAAGAGAAAAACATTTGTCTCAAAGCACTGAAAGTTCAATAAATGCATTATATGCTTTTCGAGAACAATAGGGGTCCTCACATAAAACAGATTTTTGTCATCATTATAGACTAGGCCATGTGTATGACGTTAAAAAACCAATTGCTTAAGATTAAGAATTATGCAAGGCATGTATATACTTTGGTTAGGAAGTGTTATTACCGAAGCTAACTGTTATGCTGAAGTATTTAGTAGTCTCAACAACATGCTTTGAGAGTGCCAGAGAACCTGTCAAAAAACTAAGCACAGATCCTGCACCCTTTGCCTGCAAGAGCAAATTTGGGGTATTTAATGCTAAGATGTTAAACATAAGGAGTAGAATTTACATCTATTTCCAGTACCTGAGAATAATGTAAATCACGTCCTGGGTGATCAGGAAGACCAGCATAGTTAACTTTCTTCACTAGTGGATGGGAAGAAAGGAACTCAGCAATCTTTTGTGCATTTTCCTGTTAGAGATTCAGAAACGTTAGTTTCAAGTTTGAACTTGAGCAGATTTCAACTGTTGCAACAGTGGCGAAAATAGTAACATATAGAAATAGAAGATTTCTAAGGCCAGAACATAGCAAATGCTAAAATTCTTTGGTAGCCCTTAACTAAAGAAGATGGTCACTGCAAAAATAATGTTAGCATAAAGTTTACAATGACTGAACAATGTGTCTAATTTGTCAAAGTACGAATCTAAACATTGTCAAGGGAACACCCCAGTGGCCGGGGTGAATCTGGGGTGGTGGGGGGCTTGGCCCTCCTTAAGCTATTGCAAATCCCATGACTTCACCTTTTGTCAGCCGCAAGAAAAAAAGAATTTTTTTTCTTTAATTTGCACCCCTTATAAAAATTTGTACATTAATATGATAAATTTGTTAACCTTTGTAGTTTTAAGCCTCATTATTTTTTTTTTTTTGAGAATCTTAAGCCTCATTATTTAACTTGATTCTTTTTAATTTTTATATCTATGCACTATTGCATATGATCTTTTATTTTCTTAAATAAAAAATTTTTTCTTTTCAATCAATATGATAAATATATTGATATTAATTAAGTGTCAACTACTTTTACTTTTATATATATGTCGGGCCCCTCTAATGGGAAATTTCTTGCTTCACCCTTGCCGAGTGGTTAGAACTTGGGACTTCAACTTGATGATTTTGTGTTTGAATCCTGAGATGGGAAAGGGCTACCTACCATTGTGTAGCCCAAGGCTCAATCCACATCTACCCAAAAAAGTACAGTTCTAAACAAATAACTTTCTTCTTACTTTAAATCTTATAAAATGCTATGTAGCAGCAACGAGATGAGATTAAGATGCATGCAGACCTACACATAAACAGATACATATACATGATTTTGCTGTCAAAAAGACAAAAAGAGACAAGGGAGGGGGTGAGGTTCACCATCTGAAATGATAAAAAAAAAAAAGAAAAAAGAAAGAAAGAATAAAGGAAGAAAAGGAAGGTAGGGAGGGAGCATAAGCATTTCAACACCTTAACCAACTCCTTATGATATGGACCCCAGATATAAAGTCGTATCTTAAAGTCAAAAACTGCCCATGCTAGATCAAACAACTAAAAAAGTGATCCAAACATATAAAATGCTCCCACTAGTTTTTTCTATATTAATTGCCAGCATTCAACAAATATGACTCTGCATTAACACATGGTGTGGATAAGTGGATTCAGAACCCCCTCTTTCTCCATATTAAGGCCTTCCCAAGTTTACTTAAATAAATTGTCATAATTATTCACATCTGTTATGTCTTAACTAGTGCTGCATAAGAATAGGCCAAATAATATATCTAGCCTATTCCATTTCTTGAAGCAGATTACCATATGATGACAACACACAGAAGATAGCAAACATCTGACAAAGCAGCATCATTCAACCAAATACATACTTTATAACATTACATGCTGCATTTAAAAATGTCTAAAGCATCACCTGTTGTTTTTCAATACGCAAGGCCATGGTCTTGATACCTCTTAAACAGATCCAACAATCGAAAGGAGCCAACCCAGAGCCTACTGCATTTTGTAGGAAATACAACTCCTTTGCCAAACTGGTGAAAGTAAAAGGAAAAATGGTGTTAGGAATTGGGAAGGGAAGTATAAGGAAATATGCCCAATAAAAACTTAACTAGTAAGTGAAGGTTAAATACTTTAGTAGAAGAATGGAAAGAGTTTAAGGATAACAGCTACAGAAGAAAAGGTGCATACAAATAAACAATTTCTTTTCTATGAAAGAGCACTCTTATGTGTATAATTCACGGCAAGATTGTAGAATTGCTAAAAGAAAGAAAACAAATTTGGGAATACAAAATTGAAAACATGAAGACTTATTTTGGCTATATTCGATAATTCTTTTTAAAACTTATGAGTTGATTAATTTTTCAAATAACCAAATCAAGACTTTTCCATTTTGGATGAGCAGGGAAGAGAAAGAGATAAGAGATGATAGAACTCCTGAGAGAGAGACAGACAAAATCTCTTGGTATGGGTTTTGTTCCTAATTTGGCATAATAATGAGTTCATCTAGGACGCCAATTAAGCAGAACATTGGGTAATTTAGAATTCTTTGTACTTCCACAAGCTTCCTATAATACTTAATATTTAAATAAAAATTTATGTTTAATTCTGGAAAAAGGGCCATTTGAGAAAAGATTGTCTCTTGTTCAGAGAAAACTGATGCAGAGGTTCCAACTAAACGTTAGCACAAATGTGAAGAAGATTAGTTTTTCAAAATTCAAGAAAGAGTTACTTAAGGCCATCCTCTAATCTTCCAAGACTTAATTAGACACAAGTCATCATCAAAAGCAACAGAAACTGAAAATACCATAAGTAAATTATAGACTACAATCCTAGCATTCAGTAACCAAGCAGGAATAAATAAATATAGATAACCCAAATAACAATAGCTAATATAAATATATACACATATATAATATACATAAATGTACATATACATATATATATATATATATAAATTGCAATTGGTCCTATAAGAATACATACAAACTGATAAAATGAAATCCCCCAAAATAATTTAATTATTCAATCAGCATCTTTCTCTGATGCATCATATGGTCAGAAAAAGCAACAATTCTTTGACAATATAAATTTAAACAATTATTTGTTTTTCTCCTCCAAAGACCTCAATAAAAAAGTATGAGAAACAACAATGAAGTTGGATATGAAGTCTTTCAATCAAAGTCAAAGGAAATCACATGTTATATCACCCCCTCCTCCAGTTACATGTTTGATGTTAGTGTCTTAACCTCAATCATTGGAACATAGTCTTAATACCCATTTCTTCCTTTTCTTAAACAAGGGGAAAGGAAGATAAAGCAAACATTCTTCCACATCCAAGTAGAAACCAAAGATGGTCATAAAGATTTCAAATCATCAAATATTGATCAATCTTTAAATGTATATTACGAATTTTAAGATAGGTATAATCTCTGAGATGTACAATATAATTGCATAGAAAGGAACTACAACCTCTCTCCTTTAACAGCGAGCACGCCTGCCATGACGTCGCTATGTCCAGCTATAAATTTAGTAGCGGAGTGCATCACAATGTCTGAAACAAGATGAAGCAATAAAAATTGCCAACTATCTAAATTATATTATCATACTCCATCAAAAATTTCAAACTGAACCCACAACAATGTATATTGTTGATACCTGCTCCAAGTTTTAATGGTTGCGACAATACTGGGGACATAATACTGTTGTCTACCAACACGAGAGCCCCATAAGCATGAGCCATTTCTGCAATTCGCTGGAAATTAAACAAACAGAGAAGATCAATTTGCTAGGGACCACCTGGAATTATGATTTCAAAATGAATAAACAATTTTATGTACAAATATGTGCACACATACAACCACAACAAAAATGATTCAGGGTATACAAACTGAAAATAAATTTAAATCATCCACAACCCTACTATACCTTCTCATGCACGGAAAAGCATAACAGATGCATTATTAGATCTATTCATTTTAGGATAATGTCAAATTAACATTTATTGAACAAATAAAACAGAGGAATCAACAAAATCTAAACATTCTTGTGAATATAAAGATAATATAATTTAAGAAAACCAAAAAATCTCACACGAATATCAGCAATCTGTTGTCGAGGGTTGGTAGGACTCTCCAGCCACACAAGCTTTGTCCTGGGGCCAATAACTGCCCCAACTTCATCTAGATCACTGGTGTTCACTCGTCTAAACATTTTAAGCAATTTATCTCAGATTTCTATAGCAGCAGGAACACAGCGATCAAAAGAAGAACATATACTAACTTCACCACAACTCCAGATTTTGGAGTTACTTGAGATAATAAACGATCAGAACCACCGTAGATGTCATCTCCGGCAACAATTTCTTCACCTTAAAGAAAAACAAAAAATTATTAAGGTTTGCTTAAAGCACATGAAAGGAATGAAAGGCTTTTATAGAAATAAACTATAGATTTACACAAGTAAATATGCAAAACATGCACAGATCAAGGACCATGAACAGAAAGGAAAAAGTCTGACTCTTATAACTACATAACGAATGGTAAAGTGAAAAAAGCAGATTAAACATAGTATTGCAGATGAGAAAACACCAGCATAACAAGTCTCAAACTGTTGTAAAGAGATTATAAGGCATTACAGAACTCAAATGAAATATACTGCAAAAAGGAATCAACAAAAATAATAAAAAAAAGTACCAGTTCCAACAAGCTGAGCAACAGCAGATAAAGCAGCCATTCCACTAGTAAAGCAAAATGCTCGATCTGCCTTTTCAAGCTTTGCTAAGAGCCTATGAGATAAGAACACAAACAGCTTAACACTCCAGAAAAGAACATGAAAGAAGGTAAAATGATTGGTTTCACTAATGATGGACAAAGTACTTCAACCATGCAGAGTATGCCAAAATGCAAAATTACACCTTTCCAAAACATCCCGTGTAGGATTTCCACTTCTAGTATAATCATAGGGCCCATTTTCAATTGCTGAAGGCTTCAAAACAAAATATAAAAAACAGTAATCAAAGTCTTATCCAAGTGAGATGCCACATACATGCTGGAAATAGATAATAAGCACTCCTGTCTGCTGTATAAATGAGCATATGAGTGTGAGCATGCGTGCAAACAAGAGAGAGAGAGAGAGAGAGAGAGAGACTAGGGACCATTTTTTCTGGATTTTCCAGAGAAAGTAATATGCATCACATGATGAAAAGCAAAAGATGACTGATGTCAGAGTGCAGGGTACATGAAAACCAATCCAAACAACTGACATAGAATACAGGAACCAGATTGATCTTGGATATGTGTCATCTCATTTAATACACTACATGATTCAACCTATTATCTTCAAATGCGACTCATTATGCTAGAAATTTAGTATAAAATCAAATCACAACAGCTTTTTGCACAGGAACTGTTAAACTAAAAAGAATCAATTATTTTGATAATAAAAATTTCAAGAAATATGATTCAGTATCAGCCCTTCCTTTCTGTCCTAGCACTCTTAGTATGGAAGTAATTTACACTATTGCCATTGTTATTTTTTTGTTAATCTTATGCATATTAAGTTTTCAGCCAGTGAAGGCACTGCTCTTTGCACAAGTAAACACCAGTATAGCAATTAAAAGGTTCGACATTATACAACATAAATCTCACTATGTTGTAGATGGAGGTTGCACAAACAAATGTTAACCACAGTTCAAGGGTTAAATGACATTAACATCAAGTCCAATCTGAAAATATTAAACATTGAAAATTCAGATGCTTAAACCCTTTTCCTTCAGATGTAATTTCATAACCTTCAGGCTGTAGCCTTGGCTGCATGTATAGATGAATTAATTTACAAAACCAAACCACAAGAACATATTAAGTTCTTAAGCTTTCCCTTTCTTTCTTAAGTGTTGCATATACATAACCAATTAAAAAACACAAACTAAAATATTTCAATAGGCTTACCTGCTTAAATGTAGCAGTTTGATAAAGGGGTGCACTCATTGCACCAAAGGGATCAAAGTTACTCTCAATATTCATCAACAATGTCGAAATGCTAGGCTCCTGGTCCTCAACATTCAGTTCTTCAACAGAAAACAAAATATAAAATAACAATCACAAACACCAAGGCAACCATAAATTAAGAAACCATGAACAAATAAATGGCACAAACCAGCTGAGCATTCTGTTACGGAATCAACCAAAACTGAAGCACTCACATCCATGTCTCTGTGCCCTAAACAATTCAATCTGAATTGCTTGCCAGACAACAGCTGCCTTCTCTCTAAATATAATTCCTTTTTAACCTCTAAATTTCTTGGGAAATTCTCTAGCGAAGGACCCTACATAAATAACAAATAGAATCATGTTTTTTAAGCCAACATTTTTTTTACTGCAAAGGCTCTATTTGATTGTTGCTTTTGTTACTTGATTTTTGCTTCTCAAAAAGTTGTTAAGAATCAAAATCATAATTGATTAAAGATGAACAAAATGACTAAAATGCAACAAAAATTCTAACACAATTATTCTAACTAAAAAATATAAAAAAAATTCATGTTTTTTGTTCTCCAAAAACATTACACATTTTTAAATTTTAATTATTGAAGATTGTTAGTACTATTTGTTATTTTATACAAATACAAAAAAAAAATTCAAAGCTCTCTTTTTTTTTTTAAATTTAACATTACTCTCATCAAGCAACGTCAATGTTAGAAAACCCCTCAATCAGGAATTACCATATTTAATATTGGAGGAAAAAAGTTCCCCAATGCTCCACATTTTCTGAGATTAAAACCAAACATAAAACTGAAAGAAGGAAATTGAAAATCATATTGAAGGAAAAATTAAAGTTAAAAAGAGCCTCACGTTCTTGTGGTTAGGAACAGAGTAGATGGAGGACAAGAAAGGCCTGAGAGAGAGCGATGATGCCATTTCCCAGACGACGGAAGATCAATGTTAGGGTTTTGGGTTTAGCTTCTTAGTGCCGCCATTGATCATTATCACTTGAAAATGGTCTTTTGAGTCGTTGCACATTCATTGACGTTTCAATTCACAACTGTGAAATGTCATTTCTGTCTCAGTTTAGTCATCACATTTCCCAAAATACCCCTGGTGATATCGTCACGCCCATACTAATAAAATTTTGAATCCGCAAAATTAAACCCAAAAAAAAATCCCAAGATTCATGGCGTCGCGGTTGCAAATTGAGGGCGATGACTCGGTGCTGCTCCGAGTAACTCACTCCAACCTCAAGAACTTCGCCGCCGACGTTCGGTTCTCTCGTCAGGTTCCATTTTCCGACAATGTCAACTATTTTGTTTTAACTTAAATTATTCCTGAGGTTGCGTTTTTCTTTTGTTTAAAGATGAACAATTTTCTTTCCTTTTTTTTTTTTTTTAAAGATGAACGTGGAAGCAGTGAAAGATAAGCTGTGGAAGAAATGCGGGACTTCCGTGAATTCAATGCGGTTGGAGCTTTACGATGATTGTAAGAATAAACTTTGTGATTTGAGTGATGATTCAAGACCTCTCGGTTTCTATTCTCCACTTGATGGGTTAGTAGTTTTTGCCAATTCCCTTTGATTTTCATTTTTAACTCTAATTTTATCAGTTAACCTCTTCAAAACATATTTTATTGCCTTTTAATTCCTTTTCTTTGATTAAGAAAAAAAGGTTCCGAATACACGTTATAGATCTTGATCCTTCATCAGCAACCTCTGGAGGATGGCTTGAAGATACTTCACTAATTGAAAAGTACTCCATTTCTGAAGAGGAATACAATAAACGTTCTGGTAATTTACCGGCAAAAGGTGATTTCGCGATGTTATTGACTTGAAATTTATCATTTAGTGGCAATGGTTCTTTGTTGGTTCAGGTACTTTTAGGAAATTCAAGGAAAAAATGGCATCTCAAAATTCATCAGCATTTAAGAATAAAGTAAGTAATTCCTATTTGATAATTTTATGTATCTTTAAGCTGCCCTTAACGCGTCAACTTCGAGTTTATGTAAATAGTTGCTAGCAACGATCCCTTTACCATTATTATGAAGTGGAATTTTGTATTATTGCTGCTACTGCCATCTTGGTCATACTTAATTCTGAATTCATTTACAGACGTCGGACGACTACATGGAAGACCTCTGTGCAAATATCAAGGTTGGCTATATTTTTACTTTTATCTTCCTCAACAATACTTAGCAATTTTGTGGAATTATTAAAGTACTGTTTTGGAATCTCTGTCTTTTAAAGGAAATAAAATATTGTTCAATTCCAAGATGTGCTTTGTTTTGACAAAGAAAAAGGGAGCAAGATAAAATCTTATCATTTTATTCCCTTTGAATGCTGATAGCTCCAACAGGAGAATTGTTCCTTACTGATGAAAGAACTGAATAAAATTCATGGTAGATAACTTTTCCACATTTCACCAAATTTACAGATCAGAGACTAGTTAATGTTCTGCTCATCACTTTTCTTTCTCCTTTTGAAATCTAGCTTTGGTGCCAAGTAAATGACCATTAAATTCAGTAGTTTTTCATTTATAGATGCATAAGAGAAGCTATTGAAGATCTTAGACGCATTGATAGGGTACTTTATCACTGTGGCAAAGAAATGGAAAATAGAAAATGTATAGTTCTGGGAAGATAAAATAATATGAATCCTTGTGCATGTAATAATATATGAATCCCAAAAATGTTGCAAGTAGTTTATGCAAAAATGCTCTGGTGAATTAGTGGTCGGTCAACTCCATTATGTGAGAATCATTGGTTGTTAGATTTTTTTTTTTTTTAATTCAGTTGCCAAGAAATCTGCTGTAACAGCCTTGGAAATATTTGTAGCTTAATGTGGAAACATTTGCAACTCATTGACAAACCAGGCCTGTAAATCAAGAGAAGTTTAGTTGTAGTTTTAGAAATGTAAAATGATTTTAAAAGGCCAAAATCTCAACAAATTCACCACTTCATGCTTGATAAAGCTTACCTACAAGCCAACCTCATTTAATGTCTTAGATGTAAAGAACGTCCTTGATTCTTTTTTTTCCTATGTCTCAACATATTAAATGTCCTTTCGGTTGTTTTGCCAGCTTGCTTGAACTAATGGTCCACACCTTTTCTTCTCATTGTTTCAAATCAGGTAGGAGAAAGATGCGAAGTTGAACCGGGGGAGAAAAGAGGGGTTGTCAAATATGTGGGTCGAGCAGAAGCATTAGGGCCAGGCTTCTGGATCGGAGTTCAGTATGATGAACCATTAGGAAAACATGACGGCATGTATGTAAACTCTATATTCTTATTTTCTTATTGTTCTCTTCACCTTGTTGTATGGTTTTTACATTACTCTCTTGTTAATATACTTTTTGGTTGTGTGATAGAAACTTCTAGAAGGATTGATACTTTTCTTCAATCATAAGTCTTTTGAAGAATGATATTTAATTTGTTCATGTTGAAAGCTGTTAGGATTTTTTCTTCTTGACAAAGATGCATTAAATTGATTAGTCCTATTCGGACTGAGAATGCACATTAAAATAATTTATCTTTTTTGGAGGCATTTTTTTTCCTATATAAAAGGATACAGATTTATTGCTTTGAGCGTAATGATGGACAAACAATGTGGGGAAATCCAAAAATTCCAGGCAAACTTTTTGGAGTACATCTAGTTTCATAACAGAGTATAAAGGATCTATATTCAGGGCCTCATTCACATGTCTGTGATGTGCTGGTGTAGCACTCCTTGTTTTCCTCAACATTATGAATTAGAGTTTTATGTTATGCTAAAGTTCATGTTGTCAGCTGCCTAGGCTTTATTTTCTGTTGCATGCTTGCAGCAGACATTGTGCTTCTCTCCATGTCATTTCTTTGTGCTATTTATTTTCATTTGTTACATAATCTGTTGGTCATACTGCAGGGTGAAAGGAACACGATATTTTCAGTGCCCTCCACTTTGTGGTGCAATGGTTAGGCCTGACAAAGTAAAGGTTTGTATGCAACTATGTTAAGTGATGAAAGCATTTTGGGTTTCTCTGAGGCCTTCTCTAGTTCAAATGTCTTAGGTAATATGCCCTATAATGAAGCATTGTGCTGCTTCAACAAGATGAATAAATTGCAGGAGCTTGCCTTTAACTTTTGGCAAGTTGCCTAGTCAGTAGCGTCTAACTTATTTTAGGTATTTATGAACCATCTATTGCAAGATCTATCAATGTAAATATAGCTAGAAGAATATTGTGATATGCCAAATTGTGAGGTATGAATATTTTTTTCATAAGGATTAGAGTGTAGATCTGAGAATTAATTTTCCTGCTCCAGTGAAGCACAAAAGCTTCGAACTGCAGGTAAGAATTTGATTTCTTCCTTGTAGCCAACTTTCAAGGGTTTGAGCAGATCCTCCAACCCTTTCCATACCATCTCTTTCAAAACTTTTCATTTATGGTAAATGAAAGATGTAGTGAATGTTCTATTCCCACTGTCCCAATTTGTTAGTCCATGATGGAATTGCATGAAGTTTGAGAAAGCAAGTTTACTACATTATAATTCATCGACTATATGTCTAGTTCTTTAACCTTAATAGTTTATTTGTTTTATTATGTGTTTTCTTCTAACTGTTATTCGTAGCATAATTACCATAGAAAAGCAAAAATAAAATTGAGTGCTAATTGAAATATGGTAGTGGATGGGACATTCAAAAAGTGATACGCAGATTAAAAACTGGGATAAATGTAGTAGTATTATTCTTTGCAGATTGTGCTCTAGGGAAGCCAGTAAGTAATTCTCTTTTCTCTGAAAGATTTGGATCTAAGACCTATCCTAGTGCCAATATGCCAAGTGCCAACCTATCGGCTCTCTACTTTCTTTCTTTATTTTTTTTTTTAGTAAAAGAATAGATTTTGCAGATATGTTTAATACACAGCTTAACTGTTTTTCTTATCCAAAGTCCAAGAGTAATGCTCTGTCAGTGTAATATTTGAGGTCTACAGTCCTTTGTATGTTCTACTGCTTTTTAGCGGTTTGAAACTTAGAATGGCATTTTCCTGTCATTTCCAGGTTGGTGACTATCCTGAACGAGATCCCTTTGAGGAGGATGAAATATAATGCGGTTGTGAAATGGCACTGCTACATTTCTATTTCCATGCAGTATCAATAACCTTATGGAGATTGGCAATCATTTTTCATATATATGATATTATTGTACATTTGGTGTGGGAATGATGTGCTAGACCTTTTGGAAGATAAGAAACTTTAAGATTGAAAAAGCAGGTATTCCTCGTTTTGTGTTTGCATCTGGACTTTTGTTGCAGCAGAAGAATATAAAATATCCCAAAAGGTTATTAAAGTGATGATACCTGAATGATACTTACAGAGATTCTTCTTGTTTCATTTTTAAAGGATTCAAAGAGCTCTGTTAAGTTTATGGAATCTTTCAAACAAAGTTTTTCCTCTAGTGATTCACTCTTTTATGGCCAAGACCAGTTATGCAAATAAAGTTTAATTGGAAGGGTCCAGATTTCCTGGTGATATTGGAATTTAATCTTGAATGTTTTGTTCAAAGGATTTCGTACTTACCTTGTGGTAACTAGCGCTTTCAGCACACGCCGGATCTATGATGAGCCAACAAAGGTGACTGGCTTTCATCAAGAGACAATGAGACATTGCTGATTGAACTTGGTTCAGGCAGAAGTGGTAGAGTGGGTAGAGTGGGAAAGGAAGATGTGGAGATGCAAACTGCATTGCAGGTAACTTTAATGGCAGAGGAGGTTGCACAGCAACCAAATTTTCCAATGGGTTGGGTTTTTGACTTGTTAAGACTTTGTATAAACTGCATTAGAAGAGGAAGTTTCCCACATGGTTGAATCCGTGATGTTGGCATTACAGATCTGCTAGACTTAATCTGAACAAATTTAAAGGAAGTTGGACCTCTAACTTAAGGAAGATCTACCTTCGGCTCAAAACAGATTTCGATGATTATAGTAAACAGTGATATTTCAGCCGTTAGGCGACATTTGAGAATTTGCAATATGAAACTGGTAGGACGCAGGGAAGTGATTATTGCGTTTCTTTAGAATTGAGAGACGTAGAAGGGTGAGCTGAACAAAATAATGTTTCTTGCTAGCAAGGAAAATGATTATTTTATTGTCCTTTCTAATTAAAGAGATACACCTATCTGAGGCAAATTGGGGAAGGAATGATTAGCTGTTTTGCAGGCAAATACTGTCTGAAATGATAGGTTGAAAATATTTATGGAGACAACCTCCTAGCCTTCAAGCTGAACGATCTTGACCACTGACGAGTCACCAATTTTTTGGAACACTACAGCTTGATCATTCGGTTTGAGCAATCCCACTGATTTACCGTGATCCAGGGCAAGTTTTAACCCTAATTCACCTGAAGTAGCCTGTTGTATACAGAGAACAGTGCAAAAAGAAAGAAAGAAATATTAAATGAGTACACCTATGTGTTTAGAAAGAAGAAGAAAAGAGGTGTTCCCTCATCCGAATCCCCATATTAAAGCTGCTAGTGTGCCCTAATCCTTAGAGAGAGAGGGCTTACCATGTCAGGACTGGTCAACAGAGGGTAGACTCCTCTAACACCAAGCAACTGCCTAGCCTGCAAAATAAGAGGCGTGGTCACTGGGAAAGCATAACTCTTGGATAACAATATAAAACAGTGCACAACAGAGTTGCAAGTACCTGTGATGAACCGGTGAACGTCCACTTAAATGAATTTGTTTTGAGACGTGGGACGACAATTGCTAAAACAGGAACTGGTGGCTTATATTTGGCAATCAATCTGTCAGTACCAAGCTGGTAAGTAAGCAAGTGACCTTACATTTCTATTGGTCAGCTTCAGGTATCAGATTAGAATGAGTAATTATATAGCATGTTAAAGGATACCTTGCTGCTCCACCTGATGATGTGAACACAACTATAATTGCAGCCTTGACCATGATCGCAGATCGTACCTGCACAAAGGTAGAGATTTGGAGAAGAGTTTGCATCCAGCTATTGGTTTAAAATTCAACAACAGAGGTTGAGGGTTTAATATACCGCTGAGGAAGCTACAGATTCAGCATGAGACATGGGTTCTCCAACATGTTTAACAATTCTCTTAAAATGGCGAAAGTGATTGTACACCTTTTCAGCCTGCACGTAGTATAAAACACTCATCATTGTGGAATGTAATTTGAAGTTGTTTGTGCATTGTCTCAACAAAATTCATAGTTCTAGAATTGTAATCACAAGGGATGCGGATGGATGGGGGCACTGCGTCATGGGAAACACACTGGGGCGTAAAGCAAATTGCTGTTGAGGATTTGCAGCATGGCAATGAAGGAACAACTCCAGCCATGCCTAGCACCAAACTATAAACATTAACTTGATGATGTATAGCCTTTTATTTTATTTTTTCTCCAAATTCCAAGAAGCAACCGTCAAGCACTTGAGAATACCCAATTCCTTCATCATTGAAGAGACAATTTCAAACTCAAAACAAGCTCAAATGCTAACCTCATGCATATTATAATCATTTATCTGATCACTGTACTTATTTCTAACTGTTTTGTTGTAAAGTCCCATCTGCCATGGCACTTTCTTCTCTTAGTGCTGCATCATTTTTGCCTGTCAATCCTTCTAAGAATACACAAATTTCATTTGATTCCAAAGTTTAGGAATATTACTACTTACTTCAGCGCAAATCCTCCCCACAGTTGTCACAGCCTCAATGGGATACAGGCCACGTAGAGTCTCAGCACCCAAAAGTATACCATCAGTACCTAATTGAAAGCACAAGGAAGAGGTAAATTTTAATACAAGATATCCAAAATGAGCTGACAATTCATTTCTTCTCCACAAAATATCAATTTACAAACCATCAAGAACAGCATTAGCAACATCAGTAGCTTCTGCACGGGTAGGCCTTAAATTCTCAGTCATACTATCCACAACTCGAGTAATGATTGCCGGTTTTCCTACCATGTTGCACTTATGAACAGCAGACTTCTGAAATAAGAAAACCTACAATAGAAAGAAACCAACAAGGGCACGTCAACAGCAAGAAAAAGGTTATGGGTATCAAACTTAGGGATGACCAAATTTCTGGTAATCTAATGCTAATTACTCCGGTTTGTAGAACATGCTGGGCACTGTAAGCGATGACTTTCTGATATATAAAACTAAAACATGTCGTTTGGAGCTTTTAACAAAGATTACCACTAGAAAATACATTTCAACCTTCATGAATAGGTTTAGAAACAAACTATGCAGAAAATTATCTGGAATGGTTTAACAGGCAACTAACATGGAATAACTTACTCTAAACATGTATCTTAAGCCTTAGCATGCAGCATTGGGTGGAATCATATATTAGTACGATATATTTTTTGCATGAATTTGTACAACATAAAATCCAAAATTTCCAGTGAACTTCCAACATAAAATTTGCAGAATTGATAACTTGAAATAGTGTTAAGCATCAAAAAGTTGTAAGTCATAATGATCATGTAAGTAAACTGTGCAGGTCTTAATATATACAATATTTTTGTACTTGGGATAGGAAGCCATCCTGTCATTGTTTACGTTTTGATGGACCTAGATTATAAAAATTGCATTGGATGCATGGCAAGGCATTGGACTTCTCTATTTGCCTTATGGAGGTTACGAATCTGCAGCTGTACTGAATGTATATCTCCTAGTTGTATCAATAACCTGTATGGTGGCAGAGGAAGTGCACTACGAAAGTCTTGTAGCATAAAGTTTAAAAATCCATGCCATTATGGCTTTTAAGCCAGTAAATGAAACATAAATCATAAGCCTAAGAATAACTCCAATAATGCAGGCTAACACGGTCACTTTACTCTTTTTGGTGAATCTGTTAATAACATTTTTGGGATCTATTTCAGAACTTCATCCTCGTTTTATTAATAAAATTATTGCAAAATTGGCCAGCCAAAACCATGACAAGATTGTTGGTGCTCAACCCAGAAGCAATCAGTTAAGATACCTCTTAAGATCTAAATGCAAAAGCATCAACTTTAACTAGAAATCTAGCCAACTAACACAGAAATTTTAGAATCAGTTCAATGGAAACAGAGCAAGAGGACTTTTGAAGCCTAGCAGCACACTGTGAACTTTGGCATATATAAGTAACTCCGTAGAAAAAGCAGAAGTCGTCTATGTATATATTGATGGAAAATTTCTTTTAAGGGTTTCTGCATCCACAAAGAAAAACATGCAAAACTGTTTTTGACCTCTATGCCCAGCACATAAAAGGTTACTTTGCAATTCAGTAGGAATCTCTGAACACAAGATTGCTTTCAGCTTATTTCCAACAATTGATAGAAACTAATAGCTATTTTCTGTAAAACCTTAACCTTCAAAGTGACCTTATCCGTTTGCTACCAGTCAAACAATGAATACTCAAATATCCAAAATAAAAAAAAAATAGAAGAATGAATGAATAATCATCACTAAAAGATCTAAATTACATTAAAATCTAACTGAAGCAGAATTTCTAGGAGTAAGAACTGCAATTTTTAGGCAAAGCACTACCTTTTCTGGTGGAAGGTCGATGCCCAAATTCCCACGAGAAAGGATAATACCATCTGCTTCCTGGAGGATCTCGTCAAAATGCTTTAGACCCTGGTATTATCAAGAAACCCATCATAGTATGATCAGCTGACACTATTAACTTAACACCTGAACGTCAAAGATACACAAAAGCTGTACTACTTCAGAGAATATTTTTACATAGGTGGAGACACCCACAAAGTAATCTTATAAATTTCGAAAAAATCATCTTACCTCTACAGTTTCAATTTTGGCAAATATTTGAGTTTCATGAAGATTTTCTGTTCTAAGAAAAGCTCTAAGCTGCAGAAAGAATGAACATGTGTCATTAGATGTATATGCATCCAGTCAACATGTAAAACTTTGGTAACATTGAACTTCAATTTCTGTTATTTCAATGCTCAACGTTGTTGGCTACCAAATGATTTAGACAAGCAGCCATATAGAATAGAAGCATCTTCTTGATGATATAAACAAAAGTATTTATCAATTAAACAATGGAAGAATCATAAGATTTTCTTTTGACAAGAACTCTTGAAGGAAAAATAAAAATAAATAAAACGAACCTCTTTCACATCCTCTGCATGGCGGGTATAAGAAAGGGATATGAAATCAACATTGTTCCGTTTGCCCCAGTTTGAAATTACCTATCACAGTGAAGACAGAGACAAATATTTTTAATTGATGCCAGACAACTTCCCTTGAAAGCAGTTAGAACTCTCAATAAAGCATCAACGAAATGCTGAGACCTTCACTCATTGAGCATTACACTTTCCCTCAGTAATTGGAGAAGATAGTAAGGCAATCTATAGAGAGGTATAATGCTGAGGATTTAAAATTCCAAAAAATGCTCCCACCATAAGCATCTAAGTTCCGAAACATAGAAGAAGAGAAATAAAAGTCAGACCTATAATAGATGAAGTCAAAAATGCTAAGCTGTCTTGCTTCACAAAGTACTAGAAGGAAGGACCACTAACTTGAATAATATCATTAACACATCCAGCAAATGGACATTACAGGCTAGAACTTAAGATCAAAGGTGAACTAAGAATCAGTTAGATTTAAACATGATTTATCCACAACGACATAATTCAAGGGACACATTGATACTTACCAATAAGAAACATCTAATAAATTAGTTCAGTGATTATGACATAATTACCCACATCTAAACAATATCAAACGTCGACAAAGTTAAAACTTAAAATTATGGGCATTGTTAAAATAAATAAAACCATAATTAGTGCTAAGAAGGTAATTGTTACAAGACAGCACATTTGTCATCATCCTTTTGAAACTTTTACTTAATAGCAATAATATGCAACTAAGGACTTATCGTAGAGAACAAATCAGGTAAGAAAACCCAAAACAGATTTCGCAAACTGTATGGGACTTGATGTTTACAACCCTCTTGTTAATTGCTAGCAGAATAAACTTAATTAATTAAGAATTACCTGTTTGTCTTTCTCATTTAAAGTCGGCAAGTTGATGTGGACCTGGGAGACATGCATGGTGAATATTAAGCCCGCAAGAGTGGCTGTATTTTTGACAAGACAAATAACATCTTGATCCTTTGTCTCCAAGACCTGCAAATTAATGAACAAAACAGCAAACCAAAGTTGGGCTACTGAATCTAGACATTGCCTTAAAGAAGCAATACAAATCAATGGCAATTTTTACCTCAAGCCAGACAGATGTAGTTTCACTTCCTGTGAAGAGGTACTGCCCAAGAAAAATAGTGTCACCCTTCTTCACAGTCTGCAGTTCGTAGAAGAAAAACACAAGTAGAATTTATTAAATGTAAAAAGGGAATGGTGCATTTACCTAATGTCAGCAGCAAGCCAATCACTACTATTTGCAAGAAAGTAAATCAGTAGCCAATGAATTTCCACTATGTTTTTCACAAGAGAAGGCATCCGAAAGGACCAAAAAAACAAAGAGAGAAAAAGAAAATAGCATAAACAAACTATTAAGAAAAAAGAGTATCTATTCTAAGAGATTATAAGAAGTCAATGTCTCATAGGACTAAAACCAGAAACAGAGAACTTGAAATGGATCTGATGGTTGCTTTCTGCTGAAGAGGGGACAATAAAGGTGGTAAATTTAAATCAATCAATTTCCTTATATAGGCAGCCAGATATAAGAACAACATCAAATCCATGAGCTCTATTGCACAATTTTCATTCCTACCTCTTCTTTTTTTTTTTTTTTTTTTATCTTTTACTGAGCTCCAATTTTTTCCTGTAGTTAGCATTTCTTTAGTTTTTGGGTAAAACCATGTGACATTAATATGCATAACATACCCCAGCTAGTCCGGCATAACTAATAGGTAACACTTCTGATGATGGTTCTTCTGTAGCATCTGGGGTGATGGTCACAATCTCATCAGCCTTAAGCTCAATTGGTTTAGCTGTCTTGTTGTAAACTTGAAGTTCTGGACCCACAGTGTCCAGCATAACCTGAAAATTATGCAAAAAATGCAGTAAAATTCTGGATATGGGTCATTAAAATGACCAATAAATCAATTAAGACAATATGAGATTTTGTGCAGCACTAAAGCATGAAGGATATTACTAAAACAGCGGCAAAAGTTTTGCAAGCAAAAGACATCTAGCTTAGAAGCTTGTTCTAATCGAGTATGCATTTATCAGCTTGACATGAAAAGTTTTATTCAAATTAAAATTATTCTCCCCCTACTGATGGAAAAACATGTTAATGTGCAACCAGACAATCAAGTGCACAGTCAAGTTCTTCACAATTGATATATATGCAAAAGGTAAATAAAGCTTTCAAGCTTTATCATCCAAATTTTGTGCGTAACAGCATTCCAAAACTAATTTTGTAAGTAATCACTTACAGCACAAAGTTTCCTGGCACTTTTCACAGCTATTCTTAAACTGTCAATAGTTTCTTGGTGATAGTCACTGTCTAACCCAGAAAAATCAAACCTTGCAACTGTAAATGAAGACTACAATTAGGTATGAAGGATAAATAGGAGATGCCGAGAAAATCAAAATGCATAATGGAAGAAGCATACATAGATTACCTGACATTCCAGCCTTTATGCATGCTTCAATTACCTCAACAGAACGTGACTTTGGTCCAAGGGTGCCAACTATTTTTGTCAGTGATGGCAGGAAGCTCTGCCAAGTTCACACAAATAAAATTATTAGAACAACTAATGATTAGAAGGTCCATTAATGTAATAAAAAAAGGCATACTTAGGAAAAAACCTAGCTTGAGTTAGCCAGGAAGTAATCAAAATGCAACGTAGACTGAGTTCCAACCATGTTTTCATTTATCCTCTCCAATTTTAACTAGCTGCATCCCTTCAATCTGTTAAATAAATTTCATACTATAAAACTCATTTCTGGTATATTTTTTAGAAATTCGTCCTTGACCCTAAAATCTTTCTTGTGCTAGCTTGCAGCAGTATTATGAGTGAAATAAAATCTGAAGTCAAGATGATAGGATTAATCTCGTATTGGTCGCAGGGTCTAAGGTTAATCTTATATTACTAGAGTGTTGTAGAGAATCTTGGCTTGATGGAGGAATGGGGTTAGTTAAGAGGTCATTTCTTATACCTCTTTCACACATTGGATGGCGTCTACCCTTCTGTCACAATGTCTACACTAACAGGCTGTCAATAGAATACACCCTAACACTCCTTACTACAAGGTAAGCAAGTGCGTTTTCATTGCTTGAAATATTTGCATTTCTTCAATGCTTGCAATATTTGCATTACTTAATGGCATCCTTGGCCTCATTTTGGAAACTTAATTCTTACCTCCTAATCTGTCTGCCTCGGTTTCTTACTTCCAATTTCACACTCCCTTTATCCTACTTTCTACATTTAACTCTCTATTTCCCACTTCCAATTTTCAATTCACCTGCCACAGCGTTCAAATCTCTAAAGCCTACCTGAATCCTCGTATTGATCCTCCCTACATCATCCACCTCACTTAGTTGCAACACCGCCAGAAGTACCTTTCTACACATACCAAGACATACTGCTTAACTTGCATTGAATATTTTTGTAGAAAAACACTCTAAACTCGAATCAAAGACAATTAGCTAGAGAAGCATGGCAATCCCAAGATAAGCCTATTATGACTACTCAAACACTCTAATTTGCTAATGAAAGAGAAATGCAAGAAGAGAAATGAAGCAAAAACTTTAAACGTTTAGTAATATTCCATCCTATCGAAACTGCAAGAAGAGAAACCCTTCACTGAAAAATAAGCCGAAGAAGTAAAGGAAGCAGAATTACTGCTGAGTTCATACCAACTTGGAAGAAGTTAGAACAGAGGAGAGCCTGACAGGGCCTTCAACCACCATTTGTCCCCCTTGCATTGTCCACAGAATTCGGAGTGAGAGAGGCGGAGAGGAAGAAGTGGGCAGTTAGTTAAGGTAAGGAGTAAGGAGTAAGGAGGTAGCTTTTGGCGGGTAAAAAACCATAGCAGCCAAATGAACACTATATAGGCAGTAGGTGGGCAGGCACGTGTAAGGGGAACAAAATCAGATTACCAAACACCCCCGTGCCCCTGATCCCCTTTCAACTGTTATTATTGTGCTTAAATACGGATGCAAGTCCAACTGTCTTTCGCCCCAAGGCCCTTGGCCCTGGAGGTCTATGTTTCAAACTTTCGCTTCACCTACCCGTAAGCGCCAGCCTACTGTAGCTTTCTCTTTTTAGAATTTAGATCATGGGACCCACGGAAAAAGGGTAGTTGCATGCATCTTATGGACTCAAGTGCATTGCTATCTTTCCAAAAACAATGCATAGCTTTAGAAGATTTATGTATATCAAAAAAGAATTTAATTAGTTTTTCCTTTTTATGAAAGTACATGTATTATTAATAAGTAACAGAATATAACCAAATAACTTTTAACATAATTTTAGTAAAAGAAAGTAATAAACAAGTCCAGCAAATAAATTTAACAAATTAATATAAAGTTGGACGAAATTGAAGTAACAAAAGAAGAAAAAACCTTTTTTGAGAATTAAGTATGTCGTATGCATATGCTCTAGATTGTGTTCATTTGTGTCACCTTTTAATTAGAATTGTATAGGTCTAGCAATTGGACCGATTGATCTGATGATGTGATCCTTTGACTCGGTCCGATGCAATTATTTGCATCGTTTATGCACCTAACTTGAAGAGACCTATCGTTTATTCATTTAATTTGAAGGCAAATGTGGTAAAGGCCTAATTAACCAAACACGTTGGCCAGATGTAGTTCGTTTACAACACTTGAATCTCTATGAGCCACAGCTTATGTTCATTTCTCTTTACAAAGCCTAAAATTTCAACCAAATCATATTTTATTTTTGAATTGATTATATCAACCTAAAACTTTCAACCAAAACAAGCAATTTGGGTACCAAAATCAAGGAAGAAGTAATATTTTCTTCAAGGTTAGATGCTCTAGACTACAAAATAAAGAATGGGTAATTTTTATGTCAAAAGTTATGTATACTCATTTGAATCAGAAATTTGGTTGCCAATTTCTATGTGACGCTCATTTGAGTTTTATTAATATCTCTTGATTATGCAAAATTGATTTATGCGTTCATGCTTCAAGTTGCATAATCTCGAAAGATGTAAGAGCTTAAATTGAGTATGCATCTGTCCTTGCTCTTGAATGCTTGATAGGATCTTGATATAAGTATATTCACATACTTGGTGATAAAAAATTCTTATTTTCTTGTGAAATATATTTATTCTTCAATTTAGATGCAGCATGAGATTTTAAGCATGACTTTACACATGAATGTTTGATATTGATGGTACCATACCTTATGAAATTGTTATTTGTGCTTACTTGATTAAATTGTATTAGTACATAAACTCAAGGGAAGCATATGAAGCTTAATAATCTTGAGACTTTGAAAATCATTTTTGCAAAGATAGAAGTCTTAAAATTTGAAAATTGTTTTAGCAAGTTTTAATGATCAAAACTTGCTTATACAAGCAAACTTACTAACTTGCAATAATTTTAATTCCTAAAGTTCTTAATGCAAGTTTTTGAGGAATTTTAGAACTTTCAATAATAAATCTTGCCTTGGAACAATTATAGGCATGAAAAACCATTTAGACATGCTCAATTGTCATATCAAACTTTTTTGAATGCTTAAAGAGTGTAAAATTGCATTTGAAACACTTTTACTCATTCTAGTAGCCTTTTCAAAGAAAATAGAGTTTCAAGAGTTCCGTTTCCTTGATACTAAGGCAAAATGACCACTTTAACAACTTTTGCCTTATCATTTGAAACTTATTCATTGCACTCTATGCTTCTTTTCATTACTTTGCCCATATTTTATTGCAACAAAAAAAAGGAGAGATCATGGAGACATGGATAAAGGGGGAGAGGTATATGTAGATATTCATATTGTATTGTTATTATATGGGAATCAAACAAAAAGAGGGCAATTTTTTTAATGGACATACATAGGACGTAAACTTATTTGGCTTCTTAATCTTACCCCTATTGCATATATTTGGGGGAAGCATTGGTATTTTCTTGGTTAAACTCTGATACAAACAATTGTAACTCATTAGACCTTGCAGAGGGGTTTTCTACTAAAGAGAAAGGACGTGTTGCTATAAGTGAAATGGAATGCACTGGAAGTGATAGAGAGGAAGACTAGAGTAGTCTTTGAAACATACGTGCTTTGATGGCAGGCGGTGGAGAAAACGACATAGGATGAGAAGAGTTAAGTAGAGAGAATAGTTGGAAGAGCTTTTAGAGAATTTTGAAGATAGTCTCTACTAAATTTATGATTCTTTCTCCTTGTCCTCCAACCTCCAAAGCTCTCATATTTATACTGAACAGGAGTGCTTTCTTAGGAGTAGTTGGAAGAAAACATTCAATCATGGAGAACGTGTTTGTCATAGAAGAGCATGTTAAAGAATGGGTTATTGGATATGAAGCTCAATCATGGGAGAACGTGCTTATCATGGAAGAACACATTGAAGAATGGCTAATGGAATACTAACAGAATGAAAATGTAGTTGGATAGTGGGTGTTAGTTTTGGGTAATGGAGTATTAACACTTGATAATGCATTACGTGTACTCTTAAGGAAGAAAGAAAAAAAAGAGTAAAGCATATGTACTTTAAGGAAAAGTTAAAAGAAAGTCCTATTAACTATCTCCATATTCGAGCCACTAAGCCAAGCTTTCTATAACATCTCAAATATGAAAGTAACTCATAAGCCTTGCCATTTGTTTTGAATTACTTTCACTTCCCCGTATAGATAGTTGTTCCATACTTGTTCTTAGGCGCTTCTACATTTGAAATGCCCTTGGGTGTTTTTGTGCTTGAAACAACCCGGGGTTTTTTCTTATTCAGAATGCCTATGGGTGCTTCCGTGCTCGAAACGCCATCGAGCACTTTTACACTCGAAACGCTCTTAGGTACTTTAACACTTGAAATGTCCTTGGGTGCCTTCACACTTAGAACACCCTTAAGTGTTTCTGCGCTTAAAACACCTTTGATGTAGTTTTTTTTCTGAAACACAATACTTCAAAAATAATAATTAGCCAAAATTGAGCTTCTACATTTTGCCCTTTGCATAAAAATTCTTATAAGGAGTTTTATGCATAAAATAAGCAAGTTTTATGCATATACATGTATATTTGTCTTTAAGGAATAAAGAATAGCTTGCAAATTTATACATTTATTATTATTATTATTATTATTATGCACTTAGGAATGTCCCTAGGTGCATTCGCTCTTGGAATGACCTTGGACACTTCTATGCTTTGACCGCCCTAGCTTGAGAATTTTATTATTGAATAAAAATAAAAAATAAAAATTTCAATCATAATAATAATTTTTTTTTTGAAATATCAATCATGTAGATCTTAAACTTGATAAATGTGATTAGATTTAATCATAATAAAAGAACATGCGATTCAAGTCAAAATAAGACTTAAAAAATATTTAATCCAAAGTGCTAAAACTTCCTAATTAATAATAGATTATTAAAAAAGCAAAGTTGATAGTAAAGGACCAATCTTCAGTTATCCTCTTAGGTATGCAACCTAGCCAATTTGTTGGTAATGATGACATCCAACTACATTGCTCGCTCAACAATTTCCTTCCTCTTCTTGGTTGAAACATCATGGGCTATCTCAACACAGTATCTCATGCATTTAAACCTTTTTCTCATCTTTATAGTTTCATGATTTTCATAACATCATTATTTCTAACTGATCAATATTTTTTCTTTATTTCATTAATTTTGCTATTCTTTATGTTATTTAGTCTTTTCTTTATTTTTTTATACAAGAATTGTAATGTTGTAAGGATGTACTTTGATATTGGAGTTTCAACAAAACAAACACCTTTTAAAGTTGCCAAAGCACTAAAGTCGTTATTACGACGTTACCTTCATCATTTCATGTGAGTGTCATGACTTCTAGATTATGTTTGCTCTCTATGATTTTTCTGATGTGGTCCATAATGCATGTATGTATTTATTCTTGTTTTATTTATTTATTTATTTATTTTTGTACTATGAAATCATCCTAAAATTGTTTATTCTATTAAGCAAATAAATGTTAAATAACAAGGAGATATAAAAAGATTTACTAAGAAAGATCTAAAGTATTAGACTCTTACTAGGAAAATAATTCCTTAAGGTCTATAAATAGGAGAGCTTAGTTTTGTAGAAATTCATAATCAATTTTTTTATAATTTCTCTCTAAGGTTTTTTTGAACAAGTAAGTTCTCTTTACAACAATATTGTGTTTTTTTTTTGTACTATTTGTTCTTTTTTTAAAAAATTATTATTATTATTATTTTATTTCATTTGTTGTAACACAACTTTCATAAGGAAGAAAGGGGAAAATTTTATTAATGCTGCTAGATAGCTTTCTTATAGAGGAATTTTTTTTTTAATGTATATGTTTAGGGGCGTTTCTGCACTTGGAATGTCATTAGGCACTTCTTTGCTTGAAACTCCCGAAACACTTAGTTCAGCTTGCCCCTTGTATGAAAATTTTATTACTGGAAAAATAAAATTTCATGCACAATTGAAATTGTGAAATTAATGACAAACCTTGAGTTTTAAGGTATCCGTAGAGTAAAATCAAATTTATCATGTATTTTGATGGTGTAAATGCTTCAATATCGATAAAAGTGTATTATTTAAAAGCAGGTAATTCTAATTCAACACAAAAGAAAACCATCCACTCAAATATTGTAATTCCGAGAGAAACACCTAAACCCAACTTCATGGTTTTTTTTTTAAGTGATTTATACACATATATCTTTATTTGTTTTGTTTGGTGTAAAGATAGGAATAATCAAACAAATATGGGGCAAAAATAAAAATAAGTAAATGAAAATGGAATATTAATGCATAGGTAGGAATGATAATATATGAATACTTATCTAGTTATCTTTGTCATTTGTAGGAATTTTATTGCCTCATCTTATGGCCAAGACTCATTTTACCATAAAAGTTCGTTTTTGTGAGTCTAGTAAGGCTACTTTGGGGGAAAAAAAAATGAAGAATACCACTGCAACTTCTCTTTCTAAGAAAACACAAGTAGGGAGAATTGGTAAAGTACCTCATATACCTGAAAATTGGGATAATGGTGATATCAGGGAAAGAGGAGAAGATAGCTTCTAAGAAGCAGTGCATGCAAAATAGGTGGATAGGCATCCATGTTCATCTATTGGTTATCATTGGGACCATATTTATAATTAAATCATTCTAAATAAAAGGTGTTCCATCCCAAAAGTGTCAATATTGAAATTCATATTTGAATGTGGTGAATTCTCACTTGTTGTCACTAAATTTGGACCATACTCACTATAGGTCCAAGGTTGGGATGAATGAGTAAATAATGTATTGAAAAATCCCACTTACGTGACTGCTATTAACAATGCCAAAGTCCTTGATGCTGTAAGAATCACCACTAAACTCCGTAATCGTAGGAAAACCAAAATTGAAGTATGATGTGCTATTCTTGCACGGTGTAGTACCTTTTCACATATTATGGTTACTACTTAAGGAGATTTTACTTTTACTCTTGAAGATGTGTGCATTCGTTGAGAACTTCCTTGTGCTGGGTGAGACGACTTTTGTTCCATCATACTTTATAGGGAAGAGGAGAGTGTCAAAGAATTCTTTATAGACTTGTTTAAGAGCTAAGTTAAAGCTTCCAAAGTATCACGCTTCTCCAACTAGCTAGGACTCTTTTATAAGAAATTCAATAGTAAAGTACAAAGCAATCCTCCTGTATATCTAGATCACGCTCATGAGTTAATGGCTTTGTTAATCATGTGGTTCACTTGATATGTCCTCCTCATGTCCAAATGATAGGATCTCTTCTTCAGTTATTCCTTATGCGATTAAGATTGTTAAGGGTATGACCTTTCATCTTGCTCCACTATACTTGGGATCTGTGTATAAGAGGTTAGACTTGTATCACTCTAAAACCGTCGAATCAGTTGGCCACTACAAAGTCTTAACTTATATGGATGTATTATTTATTCAGATGCATTTATGAGAGAGATTCTGTTGTTGTGCCCCCACTCCTAACATGTATTAGCCTTTTGTGTTTTCCTGTACAAGTAAAGCTTTAAGGGACAATTATAGGGCTTGGGCGTGGCATGACCAAACTTCTAGGGATAACATTCTTAAAGTGTTGGATGAAGCAGATCAATTTACTATAAGGCCATATATGAGATCGAATAATGGTTTTAGTGATCCAACTATTTATTGCAATAGGCGACCATTTGAGACTGAAATCTGAGCTCGCATGGATTAAACTTCTTAGTGTGGATTCATTTTTCTCAATTTCTTTCCATGATTAAAACAACTAGTTTAGGTGTTGATGATTGTTTGTCGAAGTATACTTTCCTTATAAAGTGGGGCGTCAATTTGGATATGATCAACTAGCTCCACTTAAACCCCCTTTTCTTGAAAACTTTTCCTCTTGTACTTCTTTATTTCTTATTACATGCTCAATCATAATGTGGATAAGCTCTAAAACTACATTGCACTAACCTTTGACAAAATAGGTGCTTATATAGCTGGTTGGTATGTTTATTGGGGAGATTGTCTTTTGGAATGAACTTCATTTGTTGTACTTGATCCTAAGGTGCAATTGTATGTTCCTTCCATCGATAGTAATGATGTGTTGCTTTGCTTGATTCATTATAAGAGAAACAAAACCTTTCATCAGTTAAGCTTGTTTCTTACTCTCTTTATCTCCCTTTTCATTACATCATCACCTTGATATTAAACTCCTCATTTCTTTTTTTAAGGAAAGTCAACTCCAAGTGTAGAGATGGAAAGACCAAATATCTTAAAGTTTGAAAGTGGAGAAGAATCACGTGACCACACGTATGATTATGAGTTTGGTGATGAGTCGATTGAGGAGAGACTTCCTAAGCATGAATATTTGAGTTTAGAAAAAGAAGTGGATGGTAATGCTATACAAGAAGGTTTGAGAGATATAACATATTTCTGGATGGTAATGCTATACAAGAAGGTCTGAGAGATATAACCTATTTTCTATCTTCTATTATAAAAAATGTTGGTGGTGATGAGGTGAATGCCACTACTAGAGTCGGTGGTGATGATATGAATGCCATTACTAAAGTTAATTAGGGTGTTCTTGGGTTTGGCTTTGGAACGCCTCAGTATAACAATGCAACTATTATTTCTAGAGGAACTTTTGGAGTTGCTTGAAGCATTTAGAACAACTTTGGAATTGATGTTACTCTTGATGTTACTCACTATGTCTCTTCTTTTGAAGGTGTTTCGAATGTTACTAGTGATGCTTTTTCCCCTCAGGGTGTTCTAAATATTATTTGCAATGCTTATTCTTCTAGGGGTATTCCAAATTCTACTTGCAATACTTCTTCTCTTGGGGGTGCTCCAAATTCTACTCACAATTCTTTTTCTTCTACTAGAGTATTCTGAATAGTACCCATAAGGCTTCTTCTTCTTTTAAAGGTGTTCAAAATAACTCAAATTTTATTTATTTAAATATTGTTATGCCTATTTCTTACTACTCACTATATGTCATCTTTTTTTTTTGGTAAAACGTAAAGATGATGCTTCTAACACTTTTTGGGAAGACTTTAATGGCATTTCAATCTTGCTGCAACACTTGTAGCTTTTAGAGCATTTCTATAAAGTAAAAGGTGAATTTTGACATTTTAAAGGCAAATTCATGAACAAAGCTATTATGGATAGAGTGGGTAATGCCTTAAAGATTGCTTCTTCCTAATAAGCAGTCATTTCTTTTAACAAATTGCACTAGGTGGTGGTTCTTATGGAAGATGTTCTTAACTCTGGTTGTCGAATTAAATGTCTTGACACTTGTATAGACAAGGTCAAAGGATACATTATGATAAAGATTAACAAACTTAGCGTAATGACTGAGATAAAAAAGCTTGATGCAAAGAAGATGGAGTTGTAAGGAAGATTAGATAGCCTCTCCAATTTTGAGAATGACTTATCTTTCTCCCTTCTGAACTTCATACTTAACTAGCTTGTTCTTGTTTTTCTTTTTTTGACATTGTAAACTTGTTTTCCATAATAAATATTTACTTTGTTTTCTTTGTGGTTTCATTGAGATACTCTATTCCATATTTTGTTCTTTACAAACATATGAAAGTTTCACATGTATAGCTATATGTGGCCAAAAGGGATTCTCAACCTCATTTTAGGGAGAATAATTCTCAACCTAGTATGAACGAGAATAACATATCCTTTATATGAGCATTAAAAGCTGCAGCCTATTTGTGAATAGCAAGTTATGGCCAAGAAGTGAGCGATAAAGCTAACGGTTGATAACATAATATCATTACAGCCAGATTATGAGCGTCAAAGCTTGCGGTTGAAGTATGAATTATATGGTGAAAGATTTGAGCTACAAAGCTGGCAACCATGTGCAACAATAATATTACAGCCAAAGTAAGAGCGATTAAGCTTGTAGCTAAAAAATGAATTTAGTTTAAAATATCACAAGATAACCAAAATGGAAGCGATAAAACTGCAACTGAAAATGCGTTTACTTTAAAATATACAAGATAATTTAAATGAAAGCTAACTTTGAGAAGTCGTTCATGAAAAGAAACAAATAGTGGGTGGCATTCTCATACATGATACTTCGTAATGTATCTGAAATTGACTGGTGCTATAACAGCATTGGTCTTTGGATTCTCTAACTTGCAATATCCATTTTTGTTCACCTCAAGAACAATGCATGGTCCTTCCCACTTTGGACTAAATTAGTTACAGATGTTCCTTTTCTAATATGTTTTGCTACATGGAGTATTAAGTCACCCACTTCAAAGCTTCTTTTCCTTACTAGCTTGTCATATGTTATACTCAACCTTCTTTGATACGTGGAGAAGTTCTTTTTAGCTTTATCCCTTTTTTGATATGTGGAGAAGTATCATTGTCAATTTCAGCATCTAGGGCCAATCTTGCTAATGGAACTAGGATTTCCACTAGTAAAATAGCTTCTGTCTCGTATATTAAAGAAAAAGGAGTAACGTTGGTAGTTGTTCACTTGGAAGTTTTGTATGCCCATAGTGCCACAAGAACAGCATCATGCCATATCTTAAGATCATCATGTACCATTCTACTTAATACTTTAAGCAGAGTCTTGTTAGTGGCCTCAACTTGACCATTTCCTTTAAGGTAATAAAGGTTGACTTCACATGGTTATCATCGTAAAGGGCTAAGTGTTCCCTTACATTAAAGTTAACAAATAGACTACCATTGTTTGACAAGATACGCTTGGGTATTCCAAATCTACATATGATGTTCTCTTTAATGAAGTTGGCCACAATTGGTCAATTTACTTTCTTCAAGGGAATAGCTTTTACCTATTAAATGAAGCACTTTATTGTTGTAAGTTTCAATGTATGTCCTTAAGAAGGGGGATTGATAGGCCCAACCAAGTCAAACACCCAAGTGTGGAAAGGCCAAGCTGTGATGATGCTATGGAGTACTGTAATTGAAGCACGTATGGCATTTCCATGGACTTGGCATTCATTGCATTTCCTTGTGCAATTTGTTACATCTGTTTCCATGGTAGACTAGTAGTATCCAAGATTTAACAATTTCTAACAAAGCTTTCTCCCCCGTTCATGCTCTTCATTACTTCTAACTTGAACTTCTTCCATTAAGGGATTTACATCAGTAGGAGAAATGCATTTCAATGGACATCCTGTGAATGATACTCATAACAACTTATTTCCTTTAAGGAATAAGTGTTGAACTCTTCTCTTTAACTGTCTTGCATCTTGAAAATTTGTTGGAAGAACTCTATTTTAAAAAAAGTCAATATAGGGTTTCCATCAATCACCATACTTCTTAAAAAATGACATTCACGCACATTTGAAGGTTCTGAACACTTAGGACAAGACTATTGAAGTTGAAGCACATTTTTGGACATAGTCAACCAAAAATACCCTACTCTTTAGAGTAACCGGTGCAACAATGGTCATTCTTCTCCACACCATTGTTCATGGATTGTTTTCAATCTTTCCTTTACTTCATGCTTGGAAATGCATCTAGCTAATACTCCATTGCTTCCTTTGTGGTATAACACACCATGGATAAGGATTAAGTGCTTTAATTATGAGATAGTAGTAGAGCTTGGGTTGAACAAGTCTCTTATTATAAGTGCGAGTCAATCCTTTTCTTCATAAGCGGGAGGTTGTAACATCTTACTAGACGGACATGCAAGTTTTCTCTTTAATATTGAAATAATACTTTATTCTTCCTTATGCATCAGTATTTTGAAAGCTAGAGTAGTAAGCATTTGCATGTTTATTCATCAATCTTGAGCTATATTCGTATTTCACCATTTTGAATTTTTATAAAAGTGACTGGACAATAATTCTATAAGATGCAAGCATGGGCTCTTTAAGAGAAAAATCACCATTTGTCTGTCTTATGATAAAATTGAAGTCTCCATTGATGAATAAGCTATTGACTCTAACAATAGTGGTTGCATATAACCCTAGAATCAATACTTTATATTCAGCTTGGTTATTGATGCAGGGGAAATCTAACTTAAAGGTTAAAAGAAGAAGATATTCTTTACTTGGTACATTCACCTTATTCGTTCTCTTCGAATGAGGTTGATTATTGTGAGAATTGGAAGATGATTTGCCTTTCGCATGAACTTCTCTTAGGGGAATTAAGACAATCCCAACACCCTTATCAGACATAATGGAAGAACCATCAAAATATAAATCCCATTCTCCTTCTTTTGTGTTGACAGAACATACTTTGTGGAGATCTTGTCACGACCCAATTCCTGGGCCATGACCGGCGCATGGACCCAATGAGCATAGCTCACCAAGCCCAAGCAAGCTTATTTTCATTTACTTTACTTCACGTATGATCATGTGAGGCATCCACACACAATGCACCCAGTGCACACAAAGCCAACTCATAATGGCATTATAGATAAAATATACACATACATACCAGTCAAACATAAAATTTGACAATGTACATTACATGTACATAATCACAATACAAAAGGCCCATGACTTCCAGCAGAGAATTTACAAGAAAAGCGAACAACTATTGAATGTCGGACTCCTACCAGGATACGAACTACAGTGATCTCGCGATCTAGGATTCTACAATCTCCTGATCTGAAAATATGAATTTTTTTAGAAATTATGAGTACGAAACTCAGTGAGTGAACATTAGATGGGAACAAGCAATAATATCCAAGAAAGATTTTAAAACCATGATGCACACATTTTGAACAAAACCATTTTGATTCAATTCAGTATCAAACCCTTTCCCTCAATTCAAATTAATTTACAATGAATGAGTAATCAAATTCACACATATACACACAAATATCACCACTATCTCACCAGCTCAAGTGCAACCCCCACATCGAGCACATAGTTGGAGTTATCGTGTGCATCCCCCCACATCGTGCATAGGCAATATCATCCTCCATATCTCCGCACTTATCATCACCGACATGTGCTCCTCCACATCGTGCACATGTACTGTTATAATTATCACACAATATTATTTGTCAATGCATATCACACATATATACATAGCAGTATATTATAGGGGCACATGAATTCATGCCTTTATGCATATCACAATTCACACATCAAAACATTTTTATCAATGACTTGTTCTCCGGCACGTATTTTAAGAAATTTGGATAAAATCATTTAGATTATCCATCTCAATACATGTACATTTCTCAAAACAATTTGAAATGCAAGTTCACTCACAATTGTCGAAAATCCGGATTCTGGGTGCACTCGAACTAATACTCCTTAGGCGCGATTCCTTTACCTTTTTCAGATGTCTCACCACCTTGACAAATAACAAAGTCGAAGAATTTACTATATTGTCCCTAAAATAATATAAACTAACTTAAATTACTAATGCATGATATACAAATGCAAAAAATGCATCCGATTATCGCTTAAACGCGATATCGATTAAATTCGACCAATCGCTTGATTAATTGACAATTGTGTCCAAATCACCTCCAAATTAATCCATTTCTCTTCTAAAACCTTAATTCATCACACACATTTCTAATAACTAAATTTTAGCATTGAAATCCTTCAATTTCTTCACGTAAAAATTTGATTATTACGGTGTACTAACACCGTAATTTTTCCTAGTCACATTTCTCACGTAATTCTTCATTTTTCCAATTCATTTTCCTTGAAATTTAAACAATTCCTCCTTGATATTCAACCCTCATGGTTCGGCCAATGAAGAACCCTAGAGAAATTGAATGTTTCTTTTGTATTTTTTTTGTTCATAACCATGCTTAACTATCACCAAACAACAACATAATTAAAATTCAACTAATTTCCATTATCAAATCTCCCTCATACCCACTCGGCCTCAAGGATTTCAGCATGATTACTCAACATTCAGCCATGAAAATTAAGAACTAAAGCATGGGTAAGCTAAGATTAAAGTAAAACTAAAGAAAATTTACGTTTGTTTTGTTTGATTCTTGAAAAACACTTGAAATCTCTTGATTTTTGGCTAGGTTTTTACTTTTCTCCCTTTGTTTCCTTTCTTTTCTCTTCAATTCTGGTTCATGCCGATTTTGGTGAGAGAAAATGGGCTTTATGGCTGATTTTTATGCTTTAATATTAAAATATTATAGCTTGACACATGGCATAAAGCCATTGGTCCATTATTTTAATTATTTGACTTTTTCTATTGAATTTTCCACCACAATTATTCTTATATTTATCCAATCCTACCATAAATAAAATCCCTTGGTCTTGACAAGTGCTAGGGCAAAAAATTTACCAATTTGCCTCCGATACGAAAAAATTACGATTGTACCCCTATACTCCGAAATGTACCAAAATTACATTATTTCTACTTTTCAACCTCAAATAACACTAATATTGATCAATTTTAATCAAATGAGGCCAAAATCTTTTTTAAAAATTCTTGTTTGATCCTCTAGTGGTAAAATTACCATTTTACCCTTGTGCTCAACAAATATCGAAAATCATAATTTTTCACTGCTAAACTTCATTTTATACTCTAATAATCATATTATATTTCATATAATTATTCTTGGTCAATTGTGATCAAATATTTGCTAAAATCTCCAATTTGTCCTTAATGGAAAAATGATCGTTTTGTCCCTAATCGGTTAATTTTCTCGATTGACTCTAAACTGGACCTTGAACTCTGAATCATTATTCTAAGTCATTCTGTGGGTTTTAGAATTTTCAAATTCCTCTTAAAATTTCTATTTGAACTAGTTCAAGGCTCGGTTTAACTTGGTTGTACCACTCGGTACAATACCGTCTTTTAATCGAGCTTGACAGGGTTTCATAGATCTCATAGAATAGAATCGGGAATTACTTTTTCAAATTGAGATGGGAAATGTGCCAACAAATCTAAAAGAGCTTGAGACTTGATCGCCTTAGGTTGCACAACTAAAATGTCAAACTTTCTAAGTAAAAGCAGCCATTTTACTATCCTCCCAAATGAAATTCGCCAAAAGAATAAGAATTTGATAAAAGCTGACTTGGTTACCACTTTAAGGTTGTGAGCCAAGAAGTAATGGCAAAGTTTTTGAGTTGCATACACCAATGCAAGGCAATACTTTTTCATCAGTGGGTAGTTCAATTCACTCTCATGCAAGCATTTGCTTAGGTAATATACAGGTTGTTCTTGCCTTTCTACTTCTTGAACAAGTATAACACCAATTGAATATGGAGTAGAAATGAAGTATAGCATCATTAGTTCTGCTTGGATTGGCATAGTCATTTTCTTGGGAGAAGTAAAAATACTTTTGATTTTCTCATAAGCTTGTTAATATTGCTCACCCTATGAAAATATAACCTCTTTCTTGAGAAAAGCTTGAAAAGACATAATAATCTCTCCTAGGGTTGAAATGAACCCTAGATGTAAGAAACATTCTCCAACAAGCTTTTAAATTACTTTTGGTTCGATAGAGGTGGCATGGACTGAATAACCTTTATCTTCACAAGGTCCATATTTATGCCTTTCCATTGAACCACAAAACCTAAAAACTTACCAATTATTACTCCAAAGACACAATTTAAAAAATTCATGCGTAGCTTGTATTCTCAATATCATTTGAACACCTTTCTTAAGTCTATAATATGATCTAGGGCTTTCTTAGACTTCATTACTATGTCATCTACATAACTTTTCAAGCAATCATGCATCATGTCATGGACAATTGTTGTCATGGCACATTGATAAGTTGCATCTGTATTCTTTAACTCGAATGGCATAACTGTAGAGTAAAAGCTACCAAATTGAGTTATAAAAGTTGTTTTCTCTACACCACTAGGTGTCATTTTTATTTAATTATATCGCTGAATCCATCCATGAACAAGAACATCTCATGAGTATTTGTGGCATCCACGAGAGTATGAATGTTTAGAAAATGAAAATCATCCTTGGGACAAGCTTTATTTAGATCTTTGAAGTCCACGCACACTTGAATTGTTTGTTATTCTTATTTACAAACACCACGTTTGCTAACCAAGTTAGCTGATGAGTCGGCTTGATGAATCTAACTTTTAAGAGTTTGTTAATTTATTCCTTTATTTGGTTTTCTATTTCATGGCAAAATACCTGTGCATGCTGCTTCACTAGATTGGTTCTAAGAGAGATGTGCAACTCATGAGTGATAAATTTCTCATCTAATTTGAGTATTTACTCATACGTTCAAACGAACACATCTTGGATTTCCTTTAATAGTTGAACAATTGTCATTTTCTATTTTTTCAAAATGCTCTTACTTATAAAGAGTGATTTAAGAGTCTCTCTTTCTTCAGCTAAGTTAAGCTCTTCCAACTCGTTGTCTTGTGGCTTCGATTGTTCTTGAAGTTGGTTTGTTGTAAATGATGTTTCATGTTTCTCTTTTATTTCTTCCACCTGAAGACAAGATGATAGTATATCAAGTGGTCCATGTGATATAGGGTTAAAACAAGATGATTCTCCAAAACTTGCACCCTATTATAAACAGTAAACCATCTTCCCATCTTCGCGAGCAAAGGAGCTTATCCTAATAAGGTTTTCCTTCTTTCTTTTGGAATTTTTTCTTTTTCCTGATCGTTTCTTCTTTTTGATAGGATTTCTTCCTCTTTCTAGAAGTATTATTCCCATTGTGGAAATGGAACACTTATAGGCCTAGCTTTGGTAGTTTCACCTTTTTCTACTGGCTCCTCAAAGAAATAAGCTTTGGTGTAACTTACCTCATGACGTTCAAATAGTGCTTTAGTTGTTGAAATGAAGATTTCTTTCCCTTTTCAATAGCTCTTGATGCATTAATGACGTGAAGAGGGAACGATATCATGAGAGTGCAAGAACTTCCTTCATATGAGTAAGTGATAGACCACATTAACTTCAAGAACGTGGAAGCAAGTTTGGTCTTGAATAGGTCCTATCTTGAAGTTCACCATAATTTGTCCTAAAATTTTAATTTCTTTATTGTCAAAGGAAGTAACTGTCATAGGACAACACAAACTCCTTAAGTTTATCTTCAAAACCTTCAAAGTAGACAGTGGCATATAGTTTACAAAGGAATCGTCATTAGTGAACGTCATTTGCATTGGATATCCGTTAACATTACTCTCCGCATAGAGTGGCTTGTTATGATAAGGATGTGATGTGCACATGTCTACTTTTATGAATATTATGGCATTCTCATATCTGCTTACCATTTTTCTCATAGGTTGTCCCACCAAGTTGCACTCTTCATGCTGCAAAATGACTATCTATACTAATATTGTGGCTGCTTTCATCTTTGATTTCTCTAAAAAGCCCAATTGATCCAAGAAATGCTTGTAGTTAGGTGTCTTCATGAATGAGTTAGCAATGGAAGAGGTAACCATAATAGTTGCACTTGTATCCTCTTTTTGATTAAAAGAAGGGACATGCTCTTCCTCAATATGAATAAATACATTTACATGTCCTTAAGTATTTGGATGAGCAGGGAGTGGATTATTTTGAATCATGTTGTGTCCAATCAAGGCTTCCCCTACTTATGTCTTCCTATGAAATATCTTACGCATGTTTTTGCATTCAACAAAAAGATGACCCACCGCATGATGGTAATCACGATAGCGCGGATTGGACTTCCCTTTTGCCTTTAGTGGTCCCAATACATAAGGTAAATTTATTTGTTTGTCTCTAATCCATTCTTGAAGGAATGCCCTTACTTTGTCAAGTTGTCGAGCTTTGGCCTAAGGTTTTCTCGTGGTTTTCATCTGTCCCTACCTTCTCTTTAGATTGTGTTCACAATTGGGATGTTCTTCCTATTGAAACGATTAGCTCCCTTTTGCCTAACGATCATATTATTAGTCTGTCGTGCAACATCAACCAAAGTGAAAAAAGTAAAAAAACATAAATTTTCCAAATACACCTTATATTCATCAAACATACCTTAGATGCATACTTTGACCAGCACATTTTCATCATTAGAATATTGTATATCTAGTACATATTCCCTAAATCGCTAAATGTACTCCATAAGATCCTCTCTTGATTTCTGATGTTCTTTCCCCAAGTCAATAAAGGTCACCTTCTTTTATGTAGAAAAGAACTTTTCCTTGAGCATCCTATACATCTGGTTCCTAAAGTCAACTGAGTCGAGAGTGAGATTCACATACGAGGTGTAAGCTTTCTCAGTGAAGGACTTAAAGAACTTCTTTAGCTTTAAATTGTCATTTAGCCTGTGACTCCTAAGGTTTTCATAAATTCATGACATGTTCTCGAGCATGACCAATCTTGCCATTGAATTGTTTGAATTTCAAGTGTATGTAATCCTTGGGTTACAACTTAATGGTTACTTTAACAAGATAAGGTAATTTCAAGTCAAACTCTAAAAAGTTAAGACTCTTGTTCTTCTGATCTAGCATTTTCTCCAGCTCCTCCTTTGTGACCAAACTCTGAATGTTAGTGGAATAAGTTATCATAACGAGATTGCCTACAATAGAGGGATTGGTGGTATTGAGGAGTGGGTTAGTTGTGTTCTCTGCATTTCCTCTATTTTCGTTGTTGTTGACCATATTAGCGACATTTTCTATTAGCATAAGTGGAAGTTGAGAGGCAATGGCAATTAAGGATGCAAATTAGGTGATGGTCTCAATCATTCACTTTTTATTTTCCTCTAACATTTGCATCTTTTCTTAGGAAGCTTGGAGCATTTTCATGAGCTCCTGGACATAGATGGGCACAATCGTTTCTTGGTTGTCGAGAAAACTCTCCTTATCTTTTGATTAAAATTTTTTTGGTAAAATTTTCACTTCCTACAATCACTCATCTTTAGTAGAGTGGCCGAAATGTGGAGGATTCTTTTATTAAGGAGAGAGAGGAAGAGTTGCAATAAGTGAAATGGAATACACTAAAGACGGTAAAGAGGAAGATTGAAGCAGTCCTTAATGCATAAGTGTTTTGGTGGCAAGTGGTGGAGAAAGCGACGGAGGATGAGAAAAGTTGAGTTGAAAGAATAGTTGGAAGAGCTTTTAGAGAATTTTAAAAATAGTCTTTACTAAATTTATGATTATTTCTCTTTATCCTCCAACCTCCAAGGCTTTCATATTTATACTAAATAAGAGCGTTTTCTTAGGAGTTGTTGGAAGAACACGTTCAATCATGGAGAACATGCTTGTCACAGAAGAGCACATTAAAAAATGGCTTATTGGATATGAAGCTCAATCATGAGAAAACACGCTTATCATGGAAAAACACGTTAAAGAATGGCTTATATGATATTAAAAGAATGACCATGTGGTTGGGTAGTGGGCGTTAATTTTGGGTAATAGAGTAATGACACTTGATATTACACCACGTGTACTCTTAAAGAATAAAGAAAGAAAACAAACATATGTACTTCAAGGAAAGGTTCAAAAGAAATCATCTTAACTATCTCTGTATCTGAGCCACCAAGTCAAGCTCTCTAGAACATCCTAAATATGAAAGTAACTCATGAATCCTACTACTCATTGTGAGTGACTTTCGCTTCCCCATATAAATAGCTATCCCATATTTGTTCCTTGGCACTTTTGAGCTTGGAATGCCCCTAAACGCTTCCGTGCTTGGCATGTCTTTGGGCGCTTCCTCACTTTGAATGACTTGAGGTGCTTCCATGCTCTGAATCCTCTCGAGTGATTCTGCACTTGAAACGCCCTTGGGCACTTCTACGCTTGGATCGCCACTAGACGTTTATGTTCTTAGAACGCCCTTGGGTGCCTTTGTGTTCAAAATGCCTTTGGGTGTTTCCACGCACGAAACACCCATAAAATAGTTTTTTTCTATAACATAATACTTCAAAAATAATAGTTAACCAAAATTAGGCATCTACAAACCTCTACATAGTATTGCTCTAATACATTCTTCATTGATAAAGCTTTGATATATTGTTATACCTTATTTTACTTTGATACATTATACCTATACATATCAAAATGATATATTGTTTCGATAAACAACATACACATTATTTAAATTTATCAGTTTTGAATATAAGATTTTTCACTTTTTATAGAAGATTGTTTTGCCATCATTAAAAAAAAAAAGATAAACATCTATTAGTGCCTTAAAACTATGAACTAGAAGTTAGCCCGAAGGAAAATTAATCGATTAAGTGTCTTTTTTTAAGCAACTAAACCACTCTGAAGAAGATCAAGAAATCTAAAGTTCTAACTTAATCAATTAAGGTAACAAGATTAAACGATTGAACATGTCAAGAGCTAAGGTAAAGCTATTGAAGTTTCTTAAGAACCATTTCAATTGATCAAAGAATTTTTGTCAAGAGATCAACATGAACAATGAAGTCCAAGATTTCAACTATTTAATTCACTAATGCAAAACACTAAATGATTAATCTATGTGTTAGACAACTCTAGGCAAATCACATGAAATTGTACTTTTTATCAAATCTTAACACTCCAACAAGCAAATTTGGTTTAAACGGCTAGATTTAAACCTTAACTATAAAAAAAATTAACAAAGGGTTTAATCAACAACTATAAAGATCAAATTGAACGAATTTGGATTAATAATTCTAACAACTCTTTTTCTACTTCTTTTGTTCTTTGTGCTTCACTTCATATCTTTTAAAAAAATAAAAGATTATTGCACTATAAAGGTGTATTCAATCATTTAGTGATCATTTGCACATGATTTTTTCAAGCCGTAAGCTTGTGAAACCCAATGTGGAAAACATTCCTTGGTTGTGATATTAAATGGGTTTGTAAATTGGGATTTAAGCGAAACACATTGTAAATGCTTGCTAGAAGCTATTAATTCAACTGTTTTAATCAAGAATTGAGCTAAATTCTTGACAAGGGTTATCAACGTAATGAATGAAGGTTTAGATTGATCAAATCACTATAAATTTATAGTGTTGTGATTACTAGAATGTCAAAAAGGTATTGCATGAGGATCTTGTTATGTGCTTTCAAGCTTGGAATGAGATGAGCAACCAAATAGAAATGAAAAGGTGTTTCAAAAGGCTTTTTATACTATTGCATGATTCATCTGGTTAGCTCGAAATGATGTTGTGTTCAAAGGTAAAGAGTGGAGTAACTTTAACACCTTTAACACAATTTGTCGGTCCCTATAGAATGTGCTAGAGGGGGGGTGAATAGCACAATTCGGCTCTTAAACAAGATTTGGAACTAATCTTGAAAACAAAAAAAATAAAACAAGGCAAACAATAGACAAGGATTTAGAGTGGTTCTGTCCAAGACCTGCATCCACTACCTTGATTATCCAACCAAAGATTTTTAACCAAATTCACTAACAAATGGTGGAATTACCAAGCTCCCACCAAGCTTTTACAATGGCTTTTACTAGGCTTAGCCAAAACCTTTACACTGATTTTTCCTGAGCTCAACTATAACCCAAAGTGGTTTTTCAAAAGCTCAACCACAACCTACAACAATAGTTTTTCAAAGGCTCAACCAAAACCCAACACCTAACTTTTCAAAGCTAAGTTAGAACATTCACTCTTTCAAGCAAACCTAGCTTGAAATAATCACTTAGAGTGAATCCCTCACTCTAAGAATACAAGAAGAAAAGTAGAGAAAGTACCTATTGATCACACCGTTGATCTAAATGGTACAAGGTTAAGTGCTGAATACAATTACAAAGGATTGGCGTTTGAGTGCAGTGAAGTACAAAGAGGATTTTCTAAGTTTTTCTGCTCTTTCTTGGTTTGAATATGTTGAAACCACTCAAAAAGTTTCTTTTCTATCCTTGGAAGACTCTTTTATACTTAGAGAAGCAAGTTTGATGGCAGTTAGGTAGTTTGTGACTGTTGAAAACAGTTTGGGGTAGGTTATAGCCGTTAATCTATCTTATAGTGTTCTGGTGCAAGTTGCAGACAGAGAGCACGTAGTCGACTAACATTTTTCTTGGTCGACTAAGTTGGTTTTATCTTGTTCGCAGATTCTGGCAGAGAGTACTTAGTTGACTAACTTATTTTCTTGGTCGACTAAGTTGGTTCTGTTTCTCAGTATACTCCAATCCTCCATTTTTTCAATTTGAATTTTGGCCAACCAATGTTCTTCATTATTCAACCAAGAAGCTTCCTTTATGTTGATCAATCTTATTCCTTGTCCATATCAACTTTTTATGTGCACATTAGAAAGATTGACTTATTGTTTCTTTATAAATTTTTGTCTTGCACACTTGAATAGAAATGTTAGACACACAAGAATGAAAATGTTTTATTATCATCAAAAACTAATAGAGCCAACACAATTAAGCTGAGGTTGGAATGGTGGATAAAAGCGAAATGGTTAGACCTCAACCTTTTTTTGATAGATGTGACTAAAAGTCTAAATCTTGGCTTAAGCCTTTAAAATAGGAAGCATATAAAGAGTTGAATAACTTGGCAAGAACCACCCCCAAGAAGCCTCAAGTTTAATGTCGATGTGGCTGTAAGTGAATACCTTGGCAAAACAGGGATAAAGCGGTCTTAAGGGACAAGAAAGAAAGCATACTTTTATTATTTTCAATTTCATTGGGTGTCACCAATTCTAATACACCTAAGCTGATGTCATTTTGCAAGGGCTTTCAAGTGATGGCTATATCAAAATAGGCCAATTCTCGCAAAGTTGTTTTTGAGAGTGATTCCTCCAATGCGTTGTCATAGGTGCCAAACCTTTACAATACCCCATGGAAACTTAGGAAGATCATCTGAAGATTAAAAAGCTAAAATCCAAGCTATTAAAATGGAGCATAAGTAAAATCCTTCAGTTTGCAAATGAAATTACAGATAGCTTGGCTAAAACAGGTATACACAGATAAAGTGATCTGATGTGGACTATTTGCAATGTAAGTGAAGGAAAAGTATAAAAGAAAACCAATTATAAGTTCTTAAAGTGACGTAAATTTTGAAGTATCATAAGGAGTATAGTTAAGAAAAGTAGCTGATAAAGCTATTCAACTTTTACTAACAAATTTTTTTGTTTACTTACAATTTTGAGGTCACAGGGAAAGGCTACCGAGGCCACCCTTTGGTTGTGTTTGGTATATTTGCTAGGAATGTGATTACTAAATATGTGACTGTTGGAAAGATGTCTTTGCAACATTTAGTATAACATGGGAAAATGATGAGTGCAAAGAATGTGATTGTTCAGAGGATTAAATTGTAATGTTTGATTTGAAAGCGCTTTATTGAAAACTAGGATGATACCCGTAGCTACGCTACGGAAAATGTTAAAAGAAATATAAATTATATTGTCTTAGATTTCAATTTGATATTTTTAAAAGATAAATTGTTTATAGAGAAAAAAATAAATTGATTTTAATTACAAAATTAAATATATAGAGAGGAATTCTAATTGAATGACACTTGTCATTCAATTAGATACTCAATTAGAATTCAATTAGACACTCAATTGAAAGAAATTGAGAAATCAAATTATACTATTTTTATATATAGTAGAGAAAAAGATAAATTGATTTTAATTACAAAATTAAATATATAGGGAGGGATTCTAATTGAATGACACTTGTCATTCAATTAGACTTTCAATTAGAATTCAATTAGACACTCAATTGAAAGAAATTGAGAAATCAAATTATGCTACTTTTATATATAGATAAATTGTTTATAGAGAAAAAAATAAATTGATTTTAATTACAAAATTAGATATATATGGAGGGATTCTAATTGAATGACACTTGTCATTCAATTAGATACTCAATTGAAATTCAATTAGACACTCAATTGAAAGAAATTGAGAAATCAAATTATACTATTTTTATATATAGTAGAGAAAAAGATAAACTGATTTTAATTACAAAATTAAATATATAGGGAGGGATTCTAATTGAATGACATTTGTCATTCAATTAGACATTCAATTGGAATTCAATTAGACACTCAATTGAAAGAAATTGAGAAATCAAATTATACTATTTTTATATATAGTAGAGAAAAAGATAAATTGATTTTAATTACAAATTTAAATATATAGGGAGGGATTCTAATTGAATGACACTTGTCATTCAATTAGACATTCAATTAGAATTCAATTACACACTCAATTGAAAGAAATTGAGAAATCAAATTATGCTACTTTTATATATAGATAAATTGTTTATAGAGAAAAAAATAAATTGATTTTAATTACAAAATTAAATATATAGGGAGGGATTCTAATTGAATGACATTTGTCATTCAATTAGATACTCAATTGGAATTCAATTAGACACTCAATTGGAATTCAATTAGACACTCAATTGAAAGAAATTGAGAAATCAAATTATACTATTTTTATATATAGTAGAGAAAAAGATAAATTGATTTTAATTACAAAATTAAATATATAGGGAGGGATTCTAATTGAATGACATTTGTCATTCAATTAGATACTCAATTGGAATTCAATTAGACACTCAATTGGAATTCAATTAGACACTCAATTGAAATAAATTGAGAAATCAAATTATACTATTTTTATATATAGTAGAGAAAAAGATAAATTGATTTTAATTACAAAATTAAATATATAGGGAGGGATTCTAACTGAACGACATTTGTCATTTAATTAGACATTCAATTGGAATTCAATTAGACACTCAATTGAAAGAAATTGAGAAATCAAATTATGCTACTTTTATATATAGTAGATATAGTATAAATTTACAAAATTACCCTTATATAAAAAAATATAAATTTAAAAAAAATAAAGTTGAATAAATTTATATTTTTTAATGTAAAATTTTAACTTTTCAACTTTATCCATTAAAATAATAAATAATAACATGACAAAAATGACATAATATTTTAATATTAATTATTTAAATATTAAAATATATAAAATTACTAAATATTTATTTGTACCTTAAACTTATAAAAATTAAAAATAATAATACTTAAAACTATCACATGAATAATAACAAACATTATGCAAAGAAAAATCTATCAATAGATCACACTAACTATCTATAGATAGATACCTGCGTCCAAAAGTTTGAACATACTCTATTGATAGATGTTCTCATTTATAAATAGATGCATTGTTTTAAGCATGCCTGATGCTTCTTTTCTCTCATAATGATGGCACCCAAACACCTTTCCCTCTTAAATTCTCACAATTCCTTAATAAATTTCCCCGATTTTAAACATTTAAAGTGTTTCTCTCTCAATTTTCGACATTAAAAACACAAATTTTTCTCATAAAAAGAACTCCACTTCTTTTTTTTTTTTCAATCTTCTTTTTATTTTTCTCTTTTTCTACTTTCTTTCTTCTTCTTTTTTGTCACCTTCCTCCTTCTAACCATCTTTTCCAACAACAATCGACTTAAAGAAGGTTAAAAGAAGAGGAAAAAGAAAGAGAAAAAAGTCAAGGATAATTTAAGGCAAAAAAAAACTAAAACTAACTTTCCCTCAACTGAGGCAAAGTAACATTCCCTCCGTGAGCTAAGGGAATGATATTCTCTTAGTTAATTGCAATCACTTTCCCTTTGCAATCACATTCCTTCTCATTGTTACAAATCAAAAACTATAAAGTCATTGCAACCATTTAAATTATAAAGAATGTCTTTCACTTCCCCAAAACCAAACACTCCTTTTGTGTATTCTTTTGTAGCTATCATCATTGATACAAAATCACTATCTATCAAAAAAAAAAATTATAAATTTACATGCATTGTCTTCTTCTCTTAAACTCTCCATTACTGGTTAATCTACTTCCTTATCCAATTTCTTCCATTCATTAAGTTCCCTCCTTCTTTAAGTTATCAAATTTACAAAAATTTTTAAAATGTTATTCATAGAGGTGTCAATATGAATTGGCCCCAACCCAACCTAGCCTAAAATATTGTGGGTTGAAAAAATATGGGTTGGGCCAAGCCAACCCATTTTTTACATAAGTTGTCAAACCTTAACTCAACCCATTCCTTGTCAACCCATGGGTTGAACTGGATCAATTCATTTTTTTTAAAAAAAAAGAATAAATTCATTTTTATAATTTTACCTAACAAACTCTTCATCAATAAATTATTCCATGATTTAATCTACAAATTGAATGATAAAAACATGTTACAAACAAAAAAATTACACTAAACATAAATAAACAAATAAATTACATCAAATATAAAAAAAAGTTTTAATCTTTAACACAAACTACATTCCTATCAACATAAGTATATAACTAAATAAATAAAAACTTCAAAACTCATTTATGTCTTCCTTAATCCTCATTCTCAAGTAATACATTTAAATCTTATTTGTACAGTAATGATGTCTCAAAATCTAAATCATTATCATCTAATATTCATCGCAATAAAAAAATTGTGAGTTTCAATCTTAACTAAAATTATTAATTTGACAAGTAAAGATTAAAGACATTGAAATATGTAAATAAATAATACAATTCGTAGCTAAATTATTAATTTTATATAGTTAAATATATAAAATTATTAAATTAACTAAAATTATTAATTTTTTTCTTCTAGTCTACACCAACTCGAGATAGCTTACTTGATCGAATGAGTTGACCCATCTAAGCTCAGTTTTAATATGCATATGAATTTTCAACCCTCACCCCACCTCACTTTCAATTAAAAATGAGTTAGGCTTATTTTGATAGGTCTAATCATCCACCCTCCATTACTACTCCTACTTGTGACTAATAAAATATAATTTTTTTGTTTAAAGTGAATTGTTATGATTCACAAGTAGATATGTTCATGAGTCAAGTTAGGTCAGATTAAGCTCAATTAAAACTTTTAAAAGCAAAACTTGAGTTGATCTACCCATTCAAGGCTACTTAGATTAAATTTAATATTAAAATATAACAAAATATTTTTGTATTAATATTTGAATGTTTTTAAATATATTTTAGATTTAAAATTGAATAAAAATATTTTTTATTAATATAATAATATATCGAGTCAAGTCCGGTTTGTAGATCTACAAGTCACCTAGCCCATGGAGAGGTTACCCGCAAGACACTTTTATATAAAAATTAATTTAATTATTATGTTATTGGATATAAATCTACAAGTAATTTAATTAATATTACTATATATATCTTTCATAAAAAAACTTTATTATATATATATAGTTTTTTAAAAATTAAAATAAATAAAGTCAATATGAAAAGAAATATTATCTTATCTATATGTCTTGTAAAGTAAAAGAAGGGCTTACGCTAGGTTGCGAGAATTGGTAATCAAATTATATACATATAATATATATATATATATATATTTTTATTAACATCATAAATGGGCAAAAGAAGTTATCTAAGCATTGGGTTATGAGAACCAAACATTGATCTAAGGTTTTAAACTAAGCAAAACACACTTTGGATGAACTCTCCATTGTTATAGAAAGGATTACTTAATGGGCTGAACAGAACAAAATTGCATGGAAGAAAAGTCTGATCCGTTAGACCAAGCCCAAGTTTAATTTTGCCCTATCAATAAATACATCCATGCCCAAGTTACTTTATTCAGTGACGGTGTGTAACCCAAGCAAGGGCCGTACATTTCCCTTCCAAACGCCAGCCGTCTCTAACCCCTTGCTTTCATTTCTCTGCCAAATCCACCACTCTCGCTTTTCTCTGATTTCAGGCTAGCATTTCGCGTTCAAAACAGGTGAAAACCCCTGGATCCGCCTGTTTCTTTTTCTATACGGGGAAGCGGCGATTGTCCCTGCTTCATAGCTTTTAGGGTTTGCTCGTTTCCAAAAAAAGAATCTATCATCAATCCCTTTGTTCTGAATATTTGTTTCTTTTATGTTTTGCTTTCGCAGCAATCATGGCAGATGATGAAGTGAAGGATGAGGTGGCGGAAGTAAGTCTCACTCTCTCTCTCTCTCTCTTTAAACTAACTTCTTGTTTGGCTGTCTTTCTTCTGTGATTAATTTGGATAAAAAGATTAAATTGGTCCGTTTATTATATTTGTGTAAGATTGTGTATCCAAATGTGTTAGTTTGTGTGATGGAATTTCTTTTTTCTGCTTCAATCCACTTAAAGGCATACTTTTCGTTTTCTGTTCTAAGTTGTAAATTGTATGATTTTGTGGAAAGTAATCTCGTTAATGAAATATGAAAAGAAAATATGTTTTATTTACATTAAAGCCTGATCTATACTATCAATTCAATTTAAAATTTTGTCAAATGACCTGTTTTGAACTCATTTTTGCTTTTATTATTGAATTTCTTCGCTCCAGATTACGCCCTTTGATCCTACTAAAAAGAAGAAGAAGAAGAAGGTTGTGATACAGGACCCTGCAGATGATTCTGTTGACAAGTTGGCTGAGAACACTGAAGCATTGTCGGGTACTTTTGCCATTTTTTTTGCACAATTCGCAAGAACATACACTGTGTTTTGCTAGGAGACTCATTTTTTATGTTCTTTACTCACAGTTTCTGATGGGCTTGACTTTACCAGCATGAAAAAGAAGAAGAAGAAACAAGTAAGTAAGCATGCTTTAAATTAATGGATTTGTGAGGTTTCTTCTTGATCAACTAATTGTGATTACTATGATATTGTAGGTAGAGACCAGTACATTGAATGAGGAAAGTGGGGATGCTGGAGACGATTTTGATGGTTAGAATTTTCTTTCAAAGATTAGTGATTGGTAGTATGTGAAGTGTATCAACGCAGGTCTTACTTGAAATCTGCAATTAACATCTTCTTATATGTATATACTACTTATCTAGATCATATTGATGGGGATGAAGAAGGTGATGGCATTGTCTTGCAACAACGTTGTCCTTGGGAAGGAAGTGATCGTGATTATGAATATGAAGAGGTATATATGTATTTGAGTGTGTTACTGATATTGCATCCTTGATCTTGTTAATTCGATTGATTGGGCATTTTGCAACTTGTCTTGGTAATGTTGCTATGAATCTGTACATGATGGAACCTTCATGTGCTTCCTCTTGAGTGTATCTTAGTTAATTTTCATTTAAGGTTTTAAGAATTTCACCAATTACAACCATCCATTTTGGAGGATGGTATTATCTATCCCTGAGGCTACTAATTTTCTAGGTGTCTTAGTGTCGGTGTGTGATTCTTGAAAGTTCAATCTTATTTGCCTTCAAAGGGGTAATTGGTGTCTACCAGAGCACTAAGGGGATTTCTCTTTACTTTACATGCTATCTTTTCCTTTCTACCATCGATAAATTATTTAGCCTTTGCTCTACTTGACGCATGCAGCTTCTTGGTCGGGTGTTTAACATCCTCCGGGAGAACAACCCTGAGCTGGCTGGAGATAGACGTAGAACTGTTATGAGGCCTCCACAAGTTCTTCGTGAAGGCACCAAGAAAACTGTATTTGTGAATTTCATGGATCTCTGCAAGACGTATGTTGTTGTTCTTTGTCCTGTATTCTGTAATATATTCAGCTATAAATACGGTATTTGTGTTATTTTGGGTGGATGAGGATCCGATATCCCTTTTAAGGCATCTTTTAGGTTCTGAATTTTTGTTGTTTATTCTATAAAAATATGTTGCTTGCATGTATGTCATGTTGCACTGACTTTAACATATGATCACTTATCTTTCAAGTATGGTTTTCTTCACTTGCTAGTACTTCCTGATGTCCTCATCCCAGCACTCAGTTAGAAGTTGATTAGGTTTAGGGGAAAACTAGAAATATTTCTTCTCCTGGTTGTACTAGGACCATGGGCAGCTATCTTTGTTTGAGTTGAGTTTACCATTTCATGATGTTCTACGTGCAATGTTGGTTGAGTGGGTTGCATAACCAACATCACCCCCCCTAACAACTTCTTGGCTGGGAAAATTTTCTAGAATGCATCGACAACCCGACCATGTCATGGCATTCTTGCTTGCTGAGCTGGGGACAAGTGGATCACTTGATGGGCAGCAAAGGTTGGTTGTGAAAGGCAGGTTCGCCCCAAAAAATTTTGAAGGGATCCTTCGTCGTTATATTAGTAAGTACTTTATCTCTTTTATTCTTCATTATATTGAGTTGATAGAAATGTAAACTTGAAGTTTGGAATATTTAGTGAATTCCTTCATAAAATGTTGTTTTCTCTTCTCAGATGAGTATGTCATTTGCCTTGGATGCAAAAGTCCAGATACAATTCTCTCAAAGGAAAATCGTCTTTTCTTTCTCAGATGTGAGAAGGTAACAGTTTTTACATTCTCTCCAACTCCCTCCATTTCTCCATGTTAAACATGCATGATAGCCCATGTATCATTTTAGCGTCTTTTTTTTTTTTTTTTAAATTTTGGATAGGGCTTAAGTTTTTGTAATTATTGTGTAATGAGTAATGATGGTTTTCTTGAGGAATGCTTGTGATGATTTACGAATTGTCAACATTGTCATATTGTCACATCGATGATAAAAATCAAAGAAAAAAGGTACTGAGCCCTGCTGGTGGCAGTATCACATTAACTGTTTTCTTATTGTTGAAATTATTATGTTTTACAATTATACGGAATTAGTTGAAGTTCTTATATATTGAAATTACTTGGGTGCTCATGCTTATATAGTTGGATAAACTGTCTTTTTTTCTCACTGCATTAGTACTTCTAGTCTTTTAATGTTTTATTAATTGGTGGTCATGCTTATTCGGAATGATAGCCTGCATATAGCTTTGGTTTAAAGGCTGTAATAAGTAATAAATTTGTGCGGATTAGAAGGCCTATGATGATTAAAAATTGCCTACATTGTCAGATATTCACTCTGACGACAATGAAAGTAACAAATCTGAGGTCTAGTTCTGCTGGTTATTACATAAAACTGTTTTATGATAGTGGATATTTATTAGGTCTTACCATGTTTGGAATATTACATTTAGTTTTAAGTTAAATTGATTGGATGGCCGTGCTTATATGGGCGGAACCAGGTTGGTCTTTTCTATGTTCCAGATTTTTGGCTTGTAAATTTTTTTAAAAAAATAAAATCTTTATTATGGGTCTCTAGTTTTCACTATGGAAGCTTAACTGCCTACATTGGAATGAATTTGTTCTGAAGACTCTTGCAAGATTGTCTTGTGCGTGAATTAGGGTGGAACTTTTGGCTTGCTAATTGACAACAAATAGATTTTTGTTTTTAAGAAACTTTTATTGGGTTTTCTAATAGTTTTCTTGACAAGGAGGCTTATGATGTCCTCACAACTGCCGACATTGCCAGATTCTCACTTGTGAATGAGAAATTGAAAGTTCTGAAGCCTCCATGTTTGTTAGAATTGCATGTACTGGATGTTGCGTTTATTCCTCTCTTGACGACTATTATTATATTATTATTGTTTTTCCTGTCTTGTGCTTGTCTGATGTTCTAAAAACTTGTGATATCATTTTGGCAGTGTGGGTCTGGACGATCAGTTGCTCCCGTTAAAGCTGGTTTTGTTGCACGTGTTGCCCGCAGGAGTGCTGGGACTTAGACTGTTTGATTTGGGCCGGAATGATATCCCGAGAAGTTTATGAAACCTCATTTGAAGAAGTTGTAGTATCTACTGGTACTGTTATTATGAGGTTTTGAATAGAGGTTAAATAATTGTAATTTGTCATTGTGGGTAATACGGATGTCAAAATGGTAGGGATGTATGTGTTTGGTTTTTCCTTTTGTGATAAAAGTTTTGGTTTGGTTGCTTGCTTGTTTGTTTCTCTCAGAAAGTGATTTATGATCAATTGCTGCCCCAAGTGCTTAGTGTTAAAATGACATTTAACAGAGTAAATAAAGAATACATTGAGAAAATCGAGTATTAAAATGACTCTTAACGGAGTAAATAAAGTCTTGGAAAAATATTACGAAACGAATAATGATTCTTCAACATCAGTGGCTCCATCCAAAGCTAATCATGCTGCTGATCCTAAATCCAAATGCCTAAATGCAATGCAAGATTTACTCAAATCCGGATAGAATTAACTTAAATTACATATAGACAGCAACGAATAAGAAAAATAAACAGGCAACAGATCATGTTTTCATTTTTTACCTCTTCACTTTTTTTCGTTTGAGCCCGACATAAATGGATGCTGCCTCCTTTCCATCAAATTGTTTAATGTTTACCCACGAAACACTCTCACCTAAACCCAATAATAATACTAATGCTTCTTCTGACTCCGAAAAGACAATTCACTATTTAAAATATTTTTGGTGTAATAATATTTGGTTGGGAGGGGAATTACCTTCTTCTTTTTTTATTTTTTTTCTTATGTTAGCAACTTAAGCATTCCAGAAAATATTTTGATAACAAAAATGTCAACAAATAAAAATATTTGTTATTTTTTAAATATCTTAATCCAAATTCAATTTTTTGATAAAATATCCAAATCCTATAAAAATTCATACTCAAATATTAGATATCCAATTAAAATATATTTAAAATCAAATTTTACGTATATTAATGAGAATTAATATAGTAAATTAAAATTAATTCATAAAAAAGTTAAAATTTAAAATCATATTTACAATAATTAAAAATTTTAATAAATATTACACTAATTATAGAATTTTTATAAATAAAAATAATGTATAAATAAATATTTAGAATTATAAATTATAAATAAGTAGTGAATACTTTAAAATCACTACTTAACCTTTATCAAAACTCGATTACAAAGTACTATAATCTTTTTTAAATCGAGTCGAATGATACAAAATAAATGCCATTGAAATGAATTTTTGGGCAAAAGCATTTCCTTGCAAAGGTACACAATTCAATACTTATCCGATAATAAAATCTCGTATAATATTTATTACTTTTGTTATGCGTTGTATTATGAGAAGAGGTGTAGGATGCAGCCACCACCACGTGTCAAAGAACCCATGAATGTACAAGGATTCAAGCAAAGGTTAAAGGGAAAAATCCTTTGATTAACCTCATAAATATGAAATTGACATAAATAAAATATCCTAAACACATTTCCTCAGCTATGTGCATACAAAAAAGGCCAAAATTATGGGTGTGCAAATATTGATTTGGTCAGTTTTTTGTTTGATTTTTTTTAATATTGATTAAAAAATTAAAGCATTCAAATCGATCAAATCTCATAATGGCTAAAATCGATTTCGATCCGTTTTAAAAAATTTCGATTCGATCGATTTCAGTTCGATTTTTATGGATTCAATTGACTTCAATTTAAACTTGGACGGCAAAGGTTTCATTGAGTTGACTTGGACTGTGAAAGTTCTATGAGATTGATTTGAGCTGTGAAGGTTGGCTTGAACAGTAATTTCGATTGAAAAACATAAATTGAAAAATGGAAGAAAACCAACTTTGTTAGTGACTGCTGGTTTAGCATTTAGTATGAGAATGAGAGCTGGAGAAGCAGAAAAGGAAAGAAAAAATTAAGAGGTCAGGGAAAGGGGAAATAATAGCAGCAAAAGTGCTCTTTTACCCTTATTGCGGGGGGGAAGGATATTTTGTATTCCCCCACCCCTTGAAAAAAAAAATATCTATCGATCTGTTAATCGATCAATTGGGGGGAAAAAAGTCCCTCGACGGTCAAGCTGATCGACGAACAAGGCCAATCAGATCGACCGATGATTGCAATAGCAACCATTGGTTACAATAAACTACGATTGCGGTCAGTTACCCGGTTGCAACTAACCGCTGCATAGTCCTAGCCAAAACTGGCGCAGCAGAAGGGGATTACAACTCCTTAATGTGCAAAAGATTGAAACACTATATGAAAAGCAAACAAGGCATATTTATGATATGTCCATTTTCATTTCTCTCTCACAAAGTCCAACCACTACATTCAGAACAATAGTAGCACCAGAGCTTCTTTTCTTTTAAAACGGGTTGCGTATTCCATTTTACGTATGTTTACAAACAGCATTGCATACAACTTTACACAAACAAACTTCTCGCTTCCTCCCATTCAGTAATGACACTAATATGCTGAGCTCTCTACCTGCATAATCATTAATACTTGTTCCTTAAAACCTGGTGGTAGAAGAAACTATGGCTACTACGAGAAAACAAAACAAGAATAGGAAAAAAAAAAAAACTAAGTTCTTGTTCCTTGACTTAGGAATCAAAAGATGGTTGATCTTAACGTTAGTAGTTACCATTAACATCCATGAGAACAGGATCACCCCTCAGTTGGTCTAATTACCTTATGGGGCAACTCCAAAGAATGACAAATGTCTTGCATCCCTCGTTTTTTTTTTTTTTAATAATTGGAAGAGGAAATTCGAACCTTGCACTTTAAGCAGGAAGATAATATACCAACTAATAAGTCAAATGCTCGAATGTGCATCCATCGTCATTTCTTACACAGTCCATTAGAGACACCTCTTCTCCCTCAAATGATTTCTTCCTCGCCTACATTTCAAATGCTTGTAAGCCAACCATCCAAAACAGGAGGACCAAAATTCCAGCAACAAGGCTGGTGGAAAACACTACTAGAGTAGCATCAGGTTAAATTGTATTAAACAAGAGAGAAAAGCTGGTTACAAATCCAAGTTGCTTTGGGATTCCAATGCAGATTTAGGGTTGATACAGGAACTCGAGTGATTAAAGTTTAACTGTGTTTTCCTTTTTGAAGTTTTTCTTTTTTTTTTTTTTGTGGCTGTTACAATTTTATGAGTATGATAATTTTTTTGGTTCATGCGTATCTTTGAAATCTCTAGCCTTTCTAGAAACGAATCTTATTGGTACCTAGGACTGATCTAGGCATTTTTGAATTCCCATATCGTGGCCCAATAGCATGTTTGGTGGCAGTTTTGATCTTGCATCCCTACTACCACATTTCTTATTCAGAAAAGATAGAGAGTTCCTTTTTTTCAGCATGTTGAATTCTTGTGAGAATGAATGTCTTATTTCCTAGGTGTGATTGCCCCGGAACCCCTAAGTGAGATTGCCCTGGTTGAATAGATTCTCCTCCTTGACAACCCAAACAACCATCTTCTTTGAATGCCTCATTTCCCCTTAAACCCATATGTCTACCACCGTATTACCTTATTTTTGCCAACGAGGCCCTCAAATCAAGCTTCTAACCTATTATTAACCAATAACATAAATGCTATTTCTCAATGAACATGGTATTGAGCCCCAAATATAGACCCGCCACTCTAACCCCTTAGCATTCAGTAACAGGTGCAATAAAACGTGCCGGAAGTGCAAAACAAAAACCAAGTAGCATCTTGCCCAAAACGATACAAGCATTTCTGTCTCAATTCCACCATTCATTGGCCATAACTTGCACTATTATAGGGTGAACCCATGACAACAACCATAGCCAAAACCGTAAGTCACTGATATAAGTAACTCTGTTTATAGGGTGAACTCAAATTAAATGCGGGAAGACATTACAAAGGAAATTGTAGTAAATCATGCGCAACAAACATAGGGAAGTTACCTTTGATTAGACCGGGAACCGGTACTTCTTCGGGTGGTTGCAGACATTCCCTTCAGATCCTTCACATGGCCTTTATTATCTTGAGATTGGGAGATCCCTATAACAGTGGCATTGTATTGTTACTGCACACATTCAATAAACTAAAAAGAACAAAGTTATAAAGCGCAAATTACCTTTCCTATTAACTCTCAGTGATTGAATTTCAGTCTCCCCCTCTTCCTGTTCAGTCACTTCACTGGAAGCTCCAGAAGATTCCTCTGACTCAACAATTTTTGATGCCGATTCATCATCCAAAGACTTAGTTTCCCCTTCTATGGATGCATTACTGACTTCACCATCTTGAACACCTAAAGGATAGAATGTTTGATACCAGCTTCACTACTTTGAACATAATTTTAGAAATCAGAAGTAAATACATGAAACTACCATATCCATATGGAAGCAGCTAAGCTTACAAAGAATGGAAATAAAATCTTGAAGAATTACAGGTATACATGTGCTTAGAGGCACACTTGCTAAGATATTAACATAAGAGTGGAATTAAGATATTACTTGCATATCTACATATGTTTATATTTGTAATGTATCACATGGTATTATGACATCATAATTATAAAATTAGTTCAAATATTATTTAACCAACTCTATAAAAGAGAGAGCAGACTTTTTAAAGTAGTTCCCTTTCTTGTCTTTGTAGAAAATTTTGGTCTCTGTAGTGCTAGAGTGCATGACCACAGAAGGGGGAAAAAGCCTGGAACTTGGAAGATGATTTTCATAACCACTGTCTTTCACTGACCAATTCGTTAGCTGAGTCACCTAGAATAACAGTTTCCTTTAATTTTCTTTGTCTAGCGCGCTGAAAGAAAAATCAGGATGCTACTACATAAATAAAGTCACACCAGCCATAATCCTTTCTCCTAAAATATCATATAAATTGTACCACTAAAGCATATCTGAATATTTTGCAAATTAAAATATTCACCTAATGGCTAGTACCTTTGAATCCTTAATAAAGATGCTAAGATTCTAGTTGTTTACTAGACTGCTTGATGTATCAAAGTAAATTGCCTTACAGCAGAGAGCAGGCCTAACTCGGGACATTTTACTATATTTATCTTGTATAGTTGTATTCCCCAATATGAAGGTGCCCTATAGTTTTGAAAATAAAATTAAGTATATAGTAATTCAATTTTCCACGCACCATAATTAGAAGCTTCCAAGTTAAAGATCCAGGAAAAAAAAGAAGATAGTAGAACTAGCAAGAGATTAGATAAAGCCACAGGCGTATGGCTTAAAACTACATGAACCAACCTTCTGCAATTTCAGATTCTGCAATTTCTTCCCCATCATTTCTGGCCATAGGAAAACCTTCTATGTTGCCAACCTTCTGTCGATGCATTTCTGCATTTCTTGCAGTCACCTCTTGCTCCTTCTTTTCCATATGGAACTTATTAAGTTTCTCCTCAAACTCCTCAATGCATACTTTGAGTTCTGGCTTTGCAAATTTCTTACCCTGTTCACAACCAATGTGAAGAGAAAATGTATCATCTGACTTCAGAAAGAAAGGCTTTGTTTTTTAAGTGATTAATTCAGTACCTTGTTAATTATGTTTCTAAAGTGATCCATCACAGTATCCTTAGATAGAGCATGTTCATAAGTCTTAAATAACTCTATGAGCTTTTTCATTCCCTTTTCAGTGAATGACAACTGAGAAAGACAATAAGAAATATGCTCCCATTGTCTTCCATCTGCAACAAAAGATGATCCCTATTGTAAGCAAAAATTAACTTCCATCATTCATAATAAAGTAGTGTCAAACAATTATTGTTTGTTTGCAATATGAAGATAAGTAGTAACAAATAGAAGAGAGGCAGAGAAAACATGGAGGCTGCAGCTTCTGGAACTCTATATAGTGTAGTTAAAGAGAAAAAGATGTAGTGCTTCCTAGATCCTGCACATGCTACTAAATTAATAAACTGATTGCACAAAACCAGGCAGCAAAAGATGACAGAAACCGATGTTTCTACAATAATTTTAATATTTCCAACTAAATAGACAGCCACACCAGCAAGATTATGTTCATACAATTTTTCTCAGCCCAGAGAAAAGGGAAAAGCATTTTAAAAATTGACAAACCAAAAAAGAAGGAAATGGTCTCAAGAAATATCATTCACAAATTTTGAAGCTTAAACTGAAAGCTATAGCTTGCAATGGGATAAATCAGCTATATAAGAACACAGTATCCATATTCGAAATATAAATAAAAAAGACATTATACAAACAAGTAGAAAGAGCAATTTCTCTTATGCAATATGATGTACCTAGATTAAACACAGGTAAAATGCAGTAAGACTAGAATTGGCCCAAGAACATGCTAGTTTGCTAACATTAGAGAGTCATGCCTTTGTCTTAATTATTGCAACACAGCAATAGTAACATTCAAAAGATGACATTACCAGAAGAATATCATCATAGATGAATAAATAGGAAGAGAATTTAAAGAAATCCAAGAATACATGCCTGTGACTCCACTGAACCTATTGCAGAGCTTTTCTACAAGTGATTCCATTTGTTTGTCCTGAAAAATGTTATAGACACTAAGTTAATGACATTATAGAGACAGTCATTTCAGTTTTAACGTAACAAAGCAATGTATACCTTCTTGATGGAACCAATTAAGAACTGCATGATGTTGCAGAAAGACTCTTTCTGCAGATTTTGGGTGAATAATTTGCCAAGTATATCTGGGAGTAAATTATAAATTGGATTGCTGCCTGCCAGAATAAGTGGAAAGAAAATTGTTACTAGGAAATATATGTCAGTCATTTCCACAATTTTAGTAGTTCAATATCAAAATTCACCTTTCTTTGACAATTCATGGAAAAAGAGTTTAGCCAGATTAGAGATCCTCTCATCATGATCTTCTACACATACAGCCATCTCATTTATGTAACCTTTTACCTGATCCAAACATGCCCAAAATCAGAACCCTGAAGCTTTATAAATTTCTAAAACAATTTATAGAAAGAAAGAGCATGCAGCTGCTAGCCAGCATGTCAGACCTTCATCATGTCATTTAAAATGAGATGTGAAAGAACCAGAACGGCATTCTTCCTAACAGAAACTGAAGGATCCCTTAACCGAGCATACATGTTTTCTGTCCACGGTTCTAACAGATTAGGAAAGCGAACTGCTAAATCTCCAAGAGCAATTGTGCAATTGGAACGAACAATTTCTGATGGTGCATTCTCCACAACAGTGAAGAGAAGCTGGAGATTTGCATCACTGGAAATTCATTCAATCAAAAACTCAGGCATAAAGCCTCCTTTGACTCAAAACAGCAGATAACAGATAGAAAGATTTATAGATTTGAGAGAGTTACCAATAATTGGCATCTATAATCATAAATCGACATAAGGCAAGCATTGCAGAGGCCTGTAGTACTGGATACTGAGAACACAAAAGTCAAGTCAATTAATTACACAAGATTTTTAACACCTAGAAAGTAACAAGCATACAAGCAATCTAATACAGTAGAAAACTGCTTCATTTTGTTTCCATCAGAAATTAAGATTTGTTGATTTAATTATTTCCTAATGATTGTACAATTACATTTTATATTTCATCTATATAAATGAGATTACTCTCAAGAACTTAGGAAATGTCATGATATTAATTTTTTGGAATCATAAATCGTTATTAACATGATCCCATGATGGGAAATGACTTCAGTCATAAATTCAAATGGTATAGAAAATAGTAATCCTGTTGTGCACAATGCTCTTAATGAGAATGTAGATAATGGAACCAATAGGAATTTAGAAAAATGAAAGAGAAAAAAAGGGAAAAGTTGAAAAATGCACCTTCTGCATCAAAGAAAAATTTCTGCAGAGCTTAGAGAGGAAAGGTGCACACTCTCCAATCAAATTCTTTTCACTAAAACCACTAGAAACAATTTCTTTCTCTGCTCTTTCAGCAAGTGTGTCTAGTGCTGCATCTTCAGAAGCAGCAAGACCTAGTTCTGCATTGATACTACTATCCTGTAAGACATCATCAGATTACAAAGTCATAATTATAGGTTTCTCAAATCAAATTACAAATTCATAATTACAAAATAAATATTAGGTTAAACTGTCCTCTACTCCACTAATAATGGAATATTCAAAAGCTGACATTACCTTTTGTGTCTCGGCATTTGCTGTACCTTCAGCATCCACGTTTTCTTTATTACTTTTCTGTTTCTGGATCTTCCGAACACAAGATTCAACATATACCAGTTGGTTCATTGCAACATGACTTGTGACAAATAAGTATCTGCTAAGTCTTGCTACTTGAACAGTGGTAAGTACACTGCAGTTACCACTGTTGATGTCATTGTGTAATGCATCTACTCTGCTACCATCAATAACCGAACTAAGAGATTTTTTCACAAGATCAGCAGCTAAGTTTTCTGGAGTTGGGTGAATCGTGTATACTGCACCTATTGCTTTATCAGCAGCAGCATACCATATGTTATCAGGAAGCCCAAAGCCTGTAATTAAGCTTTCCAGAATACCAAAAATGCGGCTGCCATTACTAAGTAACAACTTTTTTTTGTCCTCTTCAGACAATCTCTGGATAGCAATGCATGCTGTCCTCGCTAGCAAAGGTTCCACTTTAGCCCAACGCCCAAACCCAATGTCAATTATGTCCTGTAAGTGAGAGCCAAGAATTTCTGTGGATGATTTTGCTGCCATGCAGAGGATAGCTAAAGCCCCACGACTTTGCTCAGCAGTGGTTCCATTAACATTAAAGCAAAAGAAATCCCATAGTGCTGATATCTGCAAGACAATGGCACAACAGAGAAAAGAATCATTGATACTATGAAAGCAGACATTTAACTATGAGATAATTATAGCTAAAACTCTCAAAAGGAAGGACACAACTAAATTAATCAACAATATCATTCAGACCCTCTCTGGGCTAAATTGTCTTTGACAATACTTAAACACCTCCTTAAACTCAGTGACCACAATCCCTCCTATGAGTAACCGCAAAGAAACTTAAGCAATGAAAATCATGATAAAACATATTGTGTAAATCTGGTTCTGTAAGTGGATCTACAAAATAAAACAATGCCTTAAAATCTAACAGCAAATGATTCCAATGTGCATGGATTCATTAGAAGCCATACAGTACTTCAGCTTCATAACTTCCATCACCTCCTGGAGGCCTATGATAGTTTAGCATTCATGGCAACAAACAAGACCACAATTCCAAGGAAGAGTTGACCTTCCTAGGTTTCCATATTAAACCAAGGAATGATCTTAATTCAAATGAACATGGATATTCCAGACATGAAAGAGAACATACCACACCACTGGATATATCACCTTTAGACACCAAGGCACCAACAATGAACTCAAGGGCTGCTTGATCTCCTACGTTTGAATCTATGGCTAGATTCAAAAGATTTTTAGCAGTCTCTACCAGATTTTTCCTAATATAAATTGTTACAAAAGCATTCTCTACAGCTTCATATATGGATTTGTCTTGAGAAAATACCTGAAAAATCCACAACAGATCACATACTGTTCATGTCAAATGTTAATAAAAAATCTAGTTCAAGGTATAGCCAACTTCAAAAGCACAAAAGGAAGAAAAGGAAGATGAAATAGAAGAAAACATATATATGAAGGCATGACAAACAATGAAGCCTACCAGTGGCAACATCTTACGGAGACAGGCTTCTGCATCATCAATTTGGAATTGTCTACACCTCATCAGCAGGAGAATTGTGTTTTCAACATCTGTAGCAGAAGATGAAGCCATCAATTGAACGAGTGTTGGCATTGTGGCAGATATACACTTAGAAAACTTCAAACCAGCCTCAAGGGAGGCAACCAAGGCCCTAGTCTGCTCCAAGTTCCCAACATCAGGCACAGAACTATCCTTATGAGCAATCTCCTGTTCTGTATGGGGTAAACTATCAGTTAAACTCTCAGACTGGTGGTTGGCCACCTCTTCAGCATTTGCATTATCAACCTCACCCTCATCATTACAACAGTCATTATCAGAGGCGACACCATCCTTCATGCCTTCAGACAACTTATCTGGTTCAAGCTCATTTAGCTTCTTCTTATACTGCTCTAAAGTTGCTTCAAATGAAGCTATTCGGAGCTGTGGACCAAATGGATTATGCTGTAACATCATGATTAGTAAATTTAATGCAGATTTTCTAACAATGGCACTCTTATCTTCCAATCTCCCAGCAGCAACAGTTGCAACCTCATTCCATAAACCAATTGAAACAGAATGCTCCTCACATAGTTCAGCCCAAACTTGAAGAACTCGACTCCTTGTATAAGCCGAAACATCTCTACAACGCTCAAGCAAAATTTCCAACATGGCTTGCTTGGTCCGAAGACGAACAGATTTAGAACTCACTTCACCTTCAACATCCTTAAATGCTTTTGCAACTAATTTACCCAAAACACCTACAAGGGCATTCCTTGTCTTATAAGATTCTCCACCAAAGTGTGGGACCAAAAGTCCAATGTTAGTAGACATTAACTTTGGCAGTCGATCAGCAAGCTCCACCAAGAAGCGCCCAACATTTTCAGCCCCTGCTGTATCCTTCACGTAGACTTTGGGATTAGTCCTCCCTATTTCTCTGATAAGAGAAATTGCAAGTGTTCCATCACCATACTTCTTCTCAGCCAAAGCAACAGCATCAGCCATGTGGGTAACAACAAAGTCATATTTGTGAATTAGGTGCATGATTGAAGCAGATGACTGCTCTGTGTAGTGGTACTTTGTGGCACAAGCCCCAATGATACGACATAGAGCATCCTTTGTTTCTGAGTCTTTTAAAAGCATGGTATTCTCAAACATAGAAAAACTATTTCTGCAAAACCAAAATCAGAAAAATTAATTTCATTTCAACACAAAAGAAATTGATTATGATAGTTTGCGGGATTAGGTAGACAACTTGACTTACTTTACAATAAAAGATAGATAATTTTCATCTGGGTCAGCTGATCCAAAGAGCAACGCGAGGTTGATCTCTAGTGAGTTAGCAATCAGGTTAAGCATCCGGCCTCTCTGTAACTCCCAATTCCACGAGTTTACTGGTTGCTTCTTACGGCTACTTGCTGTCACCTAAACCAATGACCAACCAAAACTATCACAACATAACACCAACAACAGCAATGATAAAGCAAGGGAGAAGGGGGGCAGTGGGGATTATACCTTAGGATTGTTGCTAGAACCATTGTTGAACTCCTCGGCCAAAATAATGTGGAGGAGAAAGAATGTGTAAATTTTAAAAGCATTGCGATGTGAAGTGACACGATCAAGCATCGGAGTTTCATTATCATCCTGACCTTGAGAAACACGCACGAGTGAATCAACATTTGGGAGGAGAACACTGAGATTGGACCGAAGACTTTCTACAAGAATGAACTTGCAAGATGGGGTGAGGCTGGAAAAACTTCGGACCAAAGTGTATACGCGATCAAACACGTCCTGCTCTTCAATACAGAAGAGCTCTTTATCTGACAGATCAAAGGATACCCCTGTACCGAAAGGAAAAAATACAAAAATTTAATAAAATTATGGAATCATGTATACATAATAAAACTTACTTTTTGGAAATTCTAAGAACATTGAATATAAAAATTCTACTATAATATTTGCTTAGAAAAACGAGAAACTAAACCGATGTTTCCAAATAAATCAGCAAAATAGAATTATCTTAATCGCGTTGGTTGACTCATTTTGTCAACAGCTGGAAAAATTAGGAAAAAAAAGAAGAAGAAATCAAACAAAAAATTAGGGCTTTTCATGAGGAGGAAACCATAAAAAAAAAAGAAAGAAATTTCAACAGATATGAGGTCAAAAGTTAAGAAGAAACAAAGTCCATCTCCATGTTCCAGAATTTCCTTTAAACTGAAGCAATTTGGCCAAATTAAAATCCTTTCATTTTAGCCAAAAAAAAACTGATTTTGGACAAAATTTAAAAAAAAATCAGGAAATAGCAGAATTGAACCTTTGACAAACTCTTCGAGTTCGGCAGGACGAAGTGGATCGAGGTCGATAGGGTTTTGAACGGAGAGACGATTGTGTTGGTGTTCGTCTTCTTCTTGTTCTTCTAGGGCTCGCAGATTTGGGGGGAAAACAAAGTGAGGAGCCATTTTGTTCTAGCAAGTATTGGAGAGAGCTGCAGATCTTCAAACTGGAGAGAGAGCTTCTCTACCTCTATCTTCTTTTTCTTACTTCTGGTTTTTCCTCATCTTTCAGGTTGTGAGGACCATGCGAAAAAATTCAAATCAAACTGAACAGAAGAAGGGCGGGAATATTTTGTGGAGCAACTTGTCTTTGGGTCGGGCCGGGTCATATATTTTGCAATTATTTCCGGATCCATATTCCTTCTTACTTCGCTGCTAGAACAATCTTCGTTATAGACTTTTTAATTTTCAAAATATATTATTGTTATAAATATTTTTATGAATATTAATTTATATTATCGATATCTAGATTTAAATATAAGTTAGATTAGATGAATATTAAGATTTAATCCATCTAATTTCTTAGTATTATCTACATCTCATAAATTCAATTTAAATAAGAGATTATTAGTTTATAAATAGACCCCTTCACTTCATTTATAAAGATACACTTAAATAAAATCTTTTTATTCTCTCTAAATACCTTCTTTCCTCTAAATACTTTTTCTTATATTTTTCTTATAGTTGTTCTTTTGAAATTTATTTCATAACACGTTGTCAACACGATTCTCTAATCTCTCAAATTTTAAAATTATTATGTTTTTGTCATTTTCAAGTTTCAAAAGGATTTTAGTGATTGGGTTTTTATTTTTGATTTTAAAAAATCAAGTGACTTGATTTCTCTTTAGTATTTTCATTCTCTTAAAATCAATCTTAATATGAATTTTACTATTATGCTATATATATATTATATTTTATTTCTTAATTGGAAAGTGAATTTGCTATTATATAGCTATTAATGAAAAATTATAAATGTCCATTCTCTGAAGTAAATGTGATAAATGGGATACTAATTAAAAAATTATAAATCCATCCATTCCCTGAAGTGAATTCAACATCATTTAATAATTATTGCCATAATCATAAATCCATCCATTCCTTGAAGTGAATGCAATATCATTTAATTATGATGACCATAACAATTTACAATATCACTATTTTAATTATTATTTTACCATTAGAAATGGATGAATAATTTTATCATCTGAATTTAAGAATAATTTTACCACTACAAGTGGATAGATAATTTTACTATTAAAAGTGGATGGATGCCATAACTCACTCATATATGGATTACTTACCAAAAGTTGTTGTATACTTGTAACCTACCACAAATAGATGAATACTTTCAATGCACCAAAAGTATATGGATACCTTAAACCACTAATCCACTAGAAGTGGATAACCCATCAAAAAGTAGATGAATACTTGTAACCGATTAGAAGTGGATAAATAATGAAAAGAATAAAAGAAATATAGAAAACGTATTGTTAGTGATGTGGCATGAAAGATCATTTGTCACGTATATATTGTACATCTTAAATTTTATCAAACACCATTAAAAATTAAAACATATTGTGATAATTTTAATCATGTTTAAGTTGATATAGCACATTAAGATATTTGTCTACCCTAAAAGACGAATTAATTACATGATTGGTAATAAAAATATTTATTATTGATTTTCTTATCCTGAAAAAGGAATTGATTATTCGATTGGTAATAGCAATATCCAATAATGAATTTAATAGTAATTGGTATATTTAGTATAACTATATTATGAAGATTTTTTAATATGTTTTTATCATATTTAAATGATATGTTCTTATTATGTGTTTTAATTCTATATTTAATGTTCTTTTATGTTTACTTGCAAGTTTCTTATTGTATATATCTTATTTTATTAAAAAAAATAGATATTCATATTGTTGGATCCAATATCTATGATGTAAATATTTGTCTAGCAAACATTGCTATAACACACATTATATTTAAAGACAAGAAATATTTTTCCTACTTAACAACAAACAAAAAATAATGTCAATTTAGTATCTGGTAGTACAAGATTAATTGGAGGCTTCAAAAGAGCTAATATTGTACTATCTTGAGGAATAAAGTAATAGAAGATGTATAATTTTCTAGTAAGTCTCAAAGAAGTTTATTAAGTTTTAAAGATATTCATCTGAATAAATATCATATTGAGACAATGAATGAAAGAGACACTTAATACCTCTATATTACATCTATTATCTCAGGTAGAAAGTGTGCGTTGAAAAAAAATTACTTGCTCTATTCTCATAATTAAACTATACAAATATTAGAATAATTAAAACTCATAGTAAACTAGAAGTTTATAAATAATTTTAATATTTGGCATGATCAATTGGACTATCTTGGATCAATAATGATGCAAAAAATGATTGAAAATTTATCATTCATTGAAAAACTAAAAGATTTTTCAATCTAATGAATTTTATGTGTTGCTTGCTCTGAAGGCAAATAAATTATAAAGCTATTACCAGCTAAAGTTGGGATTGAATTCCCTACGTTTTTTTAGTAATATTCAAGGTTATATATGGATTCATGCATCCACCATGTAAACCATTTAGATATTTTACGGTTTTAATCGATACATTGATTAAATTGTCACATGTGTGCTTATTATCAGCTTGCAATTTGGCATTTGCAACCATTCGTTTTCAAACACATTTTCCTAGTTATCTAATCAAGATTATTTGTCTTGACAATGTTGGTAGATTTACATCTCAAGTCTTTAATATTGCATATTAGTTGGAATAACTATTGAACAGCCTGTTGCTTATGTTTATACACTAAATGGTCTAGTAGAATTATTTATTAAACACTTCCAACTGACTACAAGGCCATTACTTATGAAATTCAAACTCTCAATTTCTACTTGGGGGCATGCCATTTTGGATGCAGCAACATTTGTATGCATCAAGCCAAACAAGTTATTATAAAGTCTCCCTATATAATTGTTTATAGTCAGGAATCAAATATTTCCTATTTAAGAATTTTTGGATGTGCGATATATGTTTCAATTGTTCCACCACAGCTCACAAAGATGGGTCTTCAAAGGAGGTTATGAATATATGTTGGATACGAATCTCCAGTTGTAATTAAATATTTAGAATTATCAATAAGAGATTTTTTCATGACAAAGTTTGTCAATTGTTATATTGATGAAACAATTTTTCCAACAATAGGGGGAGAATAATAAGCAGCTGTAAAAGAAAATTTCTTAGAATAAATTATTACTATCTAGTTTTGATCATCGCATAAATCAATATGAACTTGAAGTTCAAAAGATAATTTTTTTATAAAATATAGTAAATCAGTTGCCAGACGTATTTACTGACCTAAAAGAATAGCTAAGTCTTATATTCCAGCTACAAATACTCCTATTAACATTAATGTCCTTGTAGGACAAGACACTCGATAAGCGTTGAGACCAATCGGTTCCAAAAGTAAAATCTTCAAAAAAAAAGGAAAAATATTTAATATGGTCAAAGGAAGTAGAAACTCTAGAAAAGACCCTTGACATAATTGATAAACATTCCATAAGAAATTTAGGTACCTGAAATCAGTGAAAATAAATAAATCTCAATAAATTATGTCATGATGGGACAAAATGAAACTGATAAATAAACGTAGATGATATTTTGTTTATAATATAAAGCTTAATGTTATGGAAAAAAAAGCCGAGGATCTTGAACTTATATTTATTGAAGAATGTAGACACAGAAATGATTAGCCAATACGGAATGACGCAATCAAAGTGGAATTAAATTCAATTACAATATGTGAAGTTTTAGGACTTGTAGTCTATACATGAAATAATGTAAAATCAGTGGGATATAAATGAGTATTTGTGCAAAAACGAAATGAGAAAATGAGATTATGAGATATAAAACATAGCTTATTGTATAATGTTTTACCCAAAGATCTAGTATTAAATATGAAAAGTTATATTCTCTGTGGTGGATATAATTACAATTCTATTTTAACTAGTTTGACAATGTATAAGAAGATTGAATGCGTCTAATGAATGTAGCTACAATCTATTTATATGGCTTATTTGATATCAATATCTATATAAAAAACCCTGAAGGATTTAAATTGCTTGAAACACAAAATTTGAATTCCCAAGAAATTTATTCGATCAAATTAAATAAATCTTTACATGGATCAAAGCAATCTAGACACATGTGGTATAATAGCCTTAATGCATATTTGTTGAAAGAAAGTTATAAATAATCCTATATGCCCATGTGTTATATAAAAGAATTTATATATGAATTTATTATAATTGTTGTTTATGTTAATGACTTAAACATTATTGAAACTCTTGAAGAGTTATAAAAAATCGTGGATTATTTAAAGAAAAAATTTGAGATAAAAGATATTGGAATAACAGAGTTTTGTTTGGGTTTTTAGATTGAACACTTGGCACATAGAATTTTTGTCCATAAATCAAATTACATCATAAAATGTTAAAACAATTTATATGTAGAAAGTATATCCATTGAGTTCACCAATGGTTATAAGGTCATTAGATGTGAAAAAATACCCTTTCCGACCTCATGAGGATAATAAAGAACTTCTTGGTCCTGAAGTACCATATCTTATTGAAATTAGAGTACAAATGTATCTTGCTAGCAATACATGACTTGATATATCTATTACTATGAATTTATTAGCAAGATATAGTTATTCTCCAACTTGAAGACATTGGAATGGAATTAAATATATACTTCGATATCTCCGAGGAACAATGGATACAGGCTTATATTATTCAAATGTATCAAAATAAAATTTAATTAGTTACGCAGATGCAGGATATTTATCTTATCCACACAAAGCTCGATCCTAGATAGGTTATTTGTAACACCCCGAACCTTCGTTAGACGCCAATAAAACTTTGTTGATTAAACGAAGGATTAATTGATGCGAGTTAACGTGCTAAAGACCGACAAATGATGAAAGGAATGCTCAAGAGAAAAATATTTCGCACGCGTAAAAGTAATAATTTAAATAATAATATTTTTATCGGAGATGAATTAGTGAGTTAAATGATGATTCGGAAGTAAACCAACACATAATAATGTGATTCGAGACCAAAGCAATCAAGTGAAAATTTTTAGAGTAAAATAATATTTTATTCAATAAAAAATATTAAAATATTAATATTTTATATATGGTTGAAATTAGTCATGAAAGATGAGATATGACTAATTTAAGTGGAGGAGAGGAAATAAAGATTTATTTTGAAAGAAAACGGTGAAAAACGTACGACATAATTTTTATGGAGTAAATGCGGTGAGTGAATATTTAAATATTATGGTGATACCGTGTTGTTATACGATTTTAATATTTTGGTTATACACATGTAAGAGAAGGAAGATAGATGAAAATTGAAATTTTTACACGTGTTGAAATGACTAATTTTAAATCATGAAAAATTGGATGGTAGTGTATTAAATTAAATGAAGTTAAAACATGGTATGTAAATTTTATTTGTTTGAAGAAATAAAAATAAAATGATGATAAATGGGTGATAAAATAATGAAGACAAAGGTGTTGACAAGTCAAATAATATTTTTATATGCATAAATAGCCATGTGAAGACAAGAAGTGAAAGGTGGAAAAAAAAGAAATAAAAATCAAAATAATTATGGTGTGATGCATGCTCACATAAAGACAAGGCAAACAAATTTCTTTTAAGTGTGCAAGATGGGGCCGGCCACAACAAATGAAAAAAGAAATAAGGAGACAAGAAGAAAAGTCAAGAGAATAATCAATTAAAGAAGGAAAACAAAAGTGAAAAAGCAAAAGAAAACACGGGAAAGAGGTAAGAAAGAATGGACAAAAGAAGAAGATAAAATGGTGAGGTGCTTGATCAAAGAAATCAAAAGAAATGAAGGACAAAGAAATGAAAGAAAGTGGGGGCCAGTTACACATGAAAGGAAACAAGAAATACAAAAATAAAAAAAGACGAGCAAAGCAAAATCGGTAAAAGAGGAAAAAAATAAGAAAAGAAAGAAATAAAATGATGGAGGAGAGGCTCGGTCAAAGGAAGTAAAAGAAGAAAAAGAGATAAGAAGAAGGAAGAGTCTAGAAGAGGAAGAATAAAAGAAGACCAAAGTCGGTCATGAGGAAGCCAAGAAAGATCGATAAAATAAAGAGAAAAACGATAGGTAAAATCGAGACAAGGAGAAGAAGAAAAAGACGAAAAAAAAATGGGGAGAGAATGAAGTCCAAAATTTGGTAATTTTGAAATACATGAAGACTGAAATTTTCTGCACTTAAAGGAAGGTAAGAAAGTTGATTTGTTGCACTTTTAAAGAGGAAAATTCGGTGCTTTTTGGAGGTTAATTATTGTCCGAATTCTTGTGAGTTTTATGGTTGATTTGTGAGCTGAAAATTGTTGATTTTGAGAGCTGAAATTTGCTGGACTTTGAGGTGAAAATGGGGTAGCATAGCTGCTGATTCTAGAGCCAAAAAAAGCTGAATATGTGTTGCCAATTTAGTGCAAAAAATGAAACAGCAAAGTGTAAAAAATTTTTGCCGAATGGTGCAGGAAAAGGAGAGTAGTTGCTGCAGGTTTTAAAGCTAAAAAGGAGCAGCTTGATTTCTGAAATTTTGAAAGAGGAACGGTAGCTTGATGCTGCCATCAGAGGAGAAGGAAAACGAGCCAAAGGAAGAGCAAAAAAAAGGGGAGGCTCGGCTGGAAAGAGGAAGAGAAGACGGGTTGCCACCACCGATGGAGGAGGAAGGCCACGGTGGTGATGAAGAAACCACGGGTTGGAGGAGAAAAGAAGAAAGAAAAAAAAAAGAAAAAGAAAAGAGAAGAAGAAAAGAGAAAAAGAAAAGAGAAAAAGAAAAAGAAAAAAAATGGGTAGGCATGACCCATGAAAAAACTAATTGGGCATGGCCCAATAAGAACTAAACTTGGGCATGGCCCAATAGGAGAAAAGTCAATGGGCTTAGCCCAATAGAAAGAAAATTTGAAAAGCCATGGAGAGGTCCAAGGTCACAAAGAAATGGCAAAAACCCATTGGTAAGTAAATGTAAAATTTTAAGGTTATGGGTAGTTTATTAGTAATGTGCATATTTTAGATGAAAAATATGCAAATTGATTAAGAAAATTTAATTAAGTTACTACTCATATAAATGTGCGATTAAACATGTTGAATTTAAATTTGATGTTAGAAAAATTGTAGTGAAGGCGTGTCGAGCTGAGTATGTGATCGATAAATAGGAACAATTATCGATACGCAAATGAATAAATAGTGAGGAAAAATCTCACTATTACGAGGTGAGTAGGGGGTGTCAATTTTAAAATAATTTCGTATATATATAGTTACATATACGTATATTTTACGTAAAGCGCGAAATTTGTGGAAAGCATGCATTGATGAAATTTTAAGAAATTGTGAGTGCAAGTGGTTTTTAAAAATTGTTTTGAATATATATATATATATATATATTATACGTAAAGCGCTTTAAAAATGGGAAACAAGCTTTTCAACCCAATTTATCTCTCAAATTGTGCCTTATATATATCTATGTAATGTGCATACGTTATTTTGAGATTTAATTTTTCCATACTCAGTATTTTATGAATTATGCATTAAGCTTTACTTTGTGAGCATAATCATAGATCTTTATGACTTTTACATTGAATGGCTTATGAGAATACGACATGAATGGTTCAATTAGAAATTATTTTAAAATTATTAAAATTGTTTGTTTTGTTGTAAATGGCTGGATTTGAAATAGTTCTAAATGTACCCTTCAGAAAGTTTTAAAAAGGTCCGGGATTTGAAGCTTGGCGAGATGTCCTTGCCGGGGGTTGTGGAGCTGTCGCGATAATGCGGCTGGCCAGTAGTCAAGTAATAGGATCCCAAATCTATTAATAGCTGCCATATCATGCTGTTAGAAAATTTTATTTAATTGGGTGGTTAATTATCTACTATAGTAGACGGGTTTCCGTGGACTGGCCTATTTAGAGGTGACACGGTAAAACCCTCTATATACTTTTATCTCAATTATAGAGGCGTAAAGGGTTATTTAATTATCCTGAGATATGACAGAGTTCACTTCACAATAAACCATCACATGAAGGCAAACTCAGCTTACGCCAAGGAAATGCTTGTTTTGAGAAATTACGAGAACTTTAACAGCCTTGGCGTATTCGGTTGAATACCCCAACGCAAGGTATCACCGAATATGAGTTTTATGGCACAAGCTAAGATTTTAAGTAGTCATAAGCCTTGTTGTTTATTTTTGATAAAATATAATTGTTTTACATGGATTGAAATAAATTTTAACATTTTGAATCGTGTTTCTTGTCATGGTGAGAAAATTGAACTAAATGGTTTTTAGCAACTCCCCTATTGGTTTTTTGTGAAATGAATTCGTGATTCCTCACGTATAGGCGAGCTATAATTTGTATATGATTTTGAATAATAGTTGGTTTCACGGGAGTTGGCTCGATTTTATCGATTTGATGCGAAAAATGATTATAAGGCACAAAACCCTCGTTTGAAATAAATTGATTTCATAATTCTGTATTTTGATATTCAAATGATATGCCGTTTGCTTGTTTCCTATCTATGCCCTACTCACTGGGTCGATAATATTCACTGAGTCTATGAGACTCACTCCCATTTTATTTCCTTTTTTGCAGACAGGGATCGATTTGACATGAAATCATCGACGTGTTGGTCTACCGTGAATAGGTAAAGGCATCTCCTAACGTACTACCTTGAGTCGCTCCGCTGTATCTAGTCTGTTAGAGGTCAAGTCGTAGTACTGTATTTATTAAGTTGCAAACATATTCTAAATTTTATATAAGCACTAATTTGGAGATTTTAGAGCATTTTAAATGCAAATAAAATGTAAAAAGGTTGTATTGATTTTTATATTCATGATTTAATTTAGAATATGAGAATATCAATATCATGCGGCGATTGAATGTAGTGATTTGACGAGAAATTGTAGAAAGGCTTGTTCGGGACTTGGCGAAATCTCCCGGAGGTCTCGGACGTCGATAGCGATCGAAGAGTGGTCGTTACATTATTTGTTCACATATGGAGGTATGGCTATTTCATGGCATTTTATAAAATAAACTATAGTTGCTACTTCTTCTAACCATATAGAAATTTTAGCAACTTATGAGACAAGTAGTGAATGTGTCTATCTAAGATCTATAACTCAACATATTCGAGAAATGTGTAGCTTGCCAACCAAGAAGGAAATTCCAACAATATTTCATAAGGATAATACTGCTTGCATAGCACAGTTAAAGGACAGAGACATTAAAGACTATAAAACAAAACATATAGTTCGACAAAATTCTTCTTCACTCATGATCTCCAAGAAAATAGTGAAATTAGTATTCAACAAATTTAGTCAAGTGACAATCTAGCAAATTTGTTCACCAAAGCCCTTCTTATTGCAATATTTGACAAGATTGAAATGCATCATTTTAAAGATTTTATAATGTAGTCATCAGGGGGAGTAAAATACGCACTATACTCTTTTCCTTCATCAAGGTTTTTCTCGCTGGGTTTTTCTTGATAAGATTTTTAATGAGGCAATATTTCAAAAGCGTATTCTTGAAAAGATTATATACTTTTTTTCCTTCACTCAGATTTTTTCCCATGAGGTTTTTTCCTTGTAAGGTTTTAACGAAACATATTCTTAATATAATGGATATTCAAGGGGCAGTGTTATGAATTTTTTTGTGAATATCCATTTATGTTATATATATCTAGATTTGGATGTTAATTAGATTGGATGAATATTAGGATTTAATCCATTTAATCTTTTAGTATTATCTTCATTTTGTAAATTCAATCTAGATAAGGGGTTATTAATCTATAAATAGACCCCTTCACTTCATTTGTAAATATACACTTAAATAAGATCTTCTTACTCCCTTTAAATACCTTTTTTTCTTTAAATACTTTTTCTTATATTTCTCTTATAGTTGTTATTTTCAGATTTATTTCATAACAATTATTAATAAATTTTTATTTTTAAAAATTTTTTAGATAAATTATTTCAACTTATAAACATTTTAAAAGAAAATAATTAAATAGAGAACAAAATTTAGAATGATAAGAAATTTAATAAGAATTTTCTATTTTTTCACAAATATTTAAGATTTCTTTACTCAATTTATATATAAAAATTAATATATCAAATACATATGTTTCATAATATTTTTCTAAAATTATTTTAAACCATAACTTTTTATTTTAAAGATCATAAAGGAGAAAAAGCTAAAAGAAAAGAAAAAAATCCAAAACTGTTTTTTTTTTAATTTCACAAAAGACCAAAATCATGTTTTCTTACCTAAAGTCAAGAACTTCACTCTCTATGTTTCCTTTTCCTTCTGCAAATTATTTTAATTTTTAAAAACACAATTTGTTGGTCAAATATTATATTTGATCATTTTTTAATTTTTTCTAAATTATGATTTTTAAATGGAATCATCTAAAAAGAAGAAGCAATAAAGAAGGAAAACATGAAAAGTAAGAGAATAAATATATGAATTTAAAAAAATTTTCTTTTTATATATTTTTTCTCCATTATTTCTCCCCTTATTTTACTAGTAACCCAAAATATTTTTATTTAATATTTTAAAAAATAAATTAATTGACAAAATTATATAACTTGCTAAATTTTTGTCTTCAATTATTTTTTTAAGAAAATATTTTAAAAATGAAAAGGCAAAGAATATAGAAAACATGGAAAATGAAAGAAAAAAAGGTTCGACACATATTTTTTATTTTGTTCTCTATCTTCTTTTTTTTCATTTTTGTTTCTTTTTTTTCCTTCTTTTCTTTTCCTTTTGGTTTTCTTTGGTCGACAACGAAAAGGTAGAGGGAATTGGTCCAACCTAACCTAATGTCCATCCAATGGTGGTCTAGATTAAGCCTCCATTCATACAAAATTTTCTCTCTCTTCATTTTTATCTCTCTATTTCCTTAGCTCTTGTCATGACCCAGAATCTCCCATCGAGCTCGTGACAATTGCCGCGATGTCCTGATAAGCACTCAATTCCCGAGTACTTTATCGAGACCTCGCAAGGCATCTCGTACCAGTTTTTTATTTCCCCCATGGTTATTAATTTCCAAGAAACATTTTTTAGAGAATAAAATTTATATTTTAGATTAAAACAGTCGAAATGCATAATTAACCACGCAGGGGCATTTTTGTCTTTTGTTTTGTTCAAAAATTTTGAAATCCAGTTTTTTGAACGTAAAGGTAGAATAAATTTATACATACTAACATGTAAATAACCCAAAATATATAAATCAGTTTACAATGACACGTGTGCCCTACTATGTACAATTATGTACCTTTGTATGCTAAAGACGCGGCTTCAATCAAGCCTCTATGTGCACTCCGAGTGCTTACTAGTGATTTCGAGCCTAAAAGGGGGAGAGAGGGTGGTGAGTTTTACAACCCAGTGAGTTAGATAATTATTATCTACGACATCTAAAGTCGAGTAGATGGAGACAAAATAAAAAAAATGCAATATCACAATATAGTTCATAACATCAAGTTTAGTAAAATCATACCAAATAATTTCATTAAATCAAACACCAGGCTTATGATTTCTTTCGTGAAACTAGGCTTAGGCCAAATCTCATACTCATAAACACTTGATCAGAGCATCCCATCGAGTCCGTCAAGGCTGTTACAAGTCATATCATAATTGAAAAATACAGTCGTTCTTTGGCGTTGGCCAAATTCACTCTCACGTGGGGTTAGACATGGAGTGAATTCTTTGGTTACCTCAAGAGTTACCTTACGCGCTTCTCCAACCAAGGTGATATAAATCTTGAGTTTACCGTGCCTCTTCTAAAGGCAGTCCATGGAAACCCGCCACTGCAGCGACTAGTTAACCCACCATTTCACTAAAAATTTTACAGCATAATAAGGCAATTTTTATACTAGCCAACCTACACGGTAAATAACAATTCATGCAAATTTTAACACAATAAACCAGCCAAGCATGCTTACCAAGGTCATAAGCCATAAATTTCAATTTTTAATACATAAATACAAATTCGCACCGGTCTATACATACTCAGTGTTAAAATCCATTTTTCTCAATTAAAGAATCATTTATAAAATTCAATTTATTTTAAAAGCACAGAACCAGATAAAACTATTTCAGATATTGAAAACGGTAATTTATCCACTCACCTCGTCAAGAGTGCACGATACTCCTGTTTTCAATTTTCACTACACCGTATTTTTCTCGCGTCCGGGAGCCCACCACCTACACACGATTCACGACACAAAATTCCATTATTTGTGTCCAACCATTATAATTTATTTCAGGCTCTACATGCTTGAAAATTGGGTAAAAATGGTTTGGACAGTTGTTAAATTATGGTGTCTGACCGACTCGCCTACACACGTTTAAATTACTAAAATCCTTAGTTAAATCTAATTTGACCCATTTCAATTTCTAATAGTTCAATTATGTCCAAAATACTCAATTACAGTGAGTATGGGTCAATGTATTAGTCTTAGACTGAAAATTACGATTTTACCCCTAGTGGGTAAAAATTTTCATAATTTTCCTATATTTATAATTCATCATAATTCATCAAAATACCTCAAATAAATATCAAAATCAGCAGCAATTTCTCTCTCTAAAATTCGGCATAAATGGATTTTCATAGAGTATATAATTTTCTTCCAAAATTTTCTTCCTAAACATGGCTAACTACCTCTAAACATCAACATAGTCTAAAATCAAGCCAAACCAACATCAATTTCTCTTCCATACCCATTTTTCAGAATTGAATTCATCATGATAACTCAATATTCAACCATGGAAAACAAGGAATAAAACATGGATATTGTAGATCAATAGGCAAAGTTAAGAAATTTTACCTTTAAACTCTAGTTTCCTTGATTTTCCACACTTTTTCTTTGATTTCCCACCTAAGTTTTCTTATTTCTTTCTTTGTTCTTGTTGTTGGTTGCTTAGGCCGACCCTCACAATGCTCTTGGCTGAAAATTTTACCTTTTTATAACTTAAATAAAATAATATTATTTTATTATACTTTTTGATTTTTTTATTAATTTATTTTATTTTATTTCTTTTTCCATTTTGACTTTTTTTATCCACCATCAGCTTTCTTCACTTATCCATTCAGCCAAAGAAGTTTCTAGACTCATCAAAAAAATCTTGATAAAGAAATTTTCAAAAATTGCATTTTGACTCCCGAAAAATCAAAAATTACATTTTTACCCCAAAATTTAAAAATTTATCAAAATGCATATTTTTCACTCCTCATATTCATACCATTCTCCAATTTGTCAAATTTGATCTAAATTCTCTTGAAAAATTAAATTTGGTCTTCTGGTGGTAAAATTACCATTTTTTCCTTATACTTCAAAAAGTACTGAAATTTCATTATTTTCACTTTTCAACCTCAAATTACACTTAGATTGATCAATCTTAATCAAATGGGGCCAAAATATTTTCTAAGTATTCCCGTTTTGTCATTTAGTGGTAAAATTACTATTTTACCCTTGTGCTCCAAAACTACTGAAAAATTAAATTTATCTCTACCAAATCTTATTTTATGCTCCAATAATCATATTATACTTCAAATAATAAGTCTTGATCAATTGTGATCAAAATCTTTTATGAAAATCTCCATTTTGTCCTTAAATAACAAAATGACCGTTTTATCCCTAATTGGTCAATTTTCTCGATTGACTCCAAACTGGACCTCGAACTCCGAATCACTGTTTCGAGTAATTTCGTGGGTTTTGGTTTTCTTAAATTCATTCTCAGTTCTCTATTTAGATCAGTTCGAAGTTTAAATCATCTCAATTGTATTTCTATGGGCAACATAGTCATTTAACTAATTTTCCGGGGCAATTCAATAGGCAAACATGCTATCCAATGCATGTGAATGACATGTCACAGACAATTTAGGGTCATGTGTTACAGCTCTTCCTCTTCCTTAGCCAATCGATGATCCCCTCTCTTTATTCCTCCATCTTTTCTTTCAACCAAGTTGTCCCTCTTTTCCTCTTAAAAGTACAAATGTAGACTTTAATGTTATTTTAAGTATTTGATTTTAATATAAAGGTTTTTTATCTTTATGTTTGTAATTGTTATTTATTATTAACTAATAAGATAACGTCCATACAATAAGATATGATTTACAAAGGGAATTATAAAATGTTATAATTATGAGATTACTATTGCATCAAAGCATTATTCCTAAATTGTTCTTATTCAATGTTTCATCAAGATTCAAAATCAATAAAATTAAGAGACCAAGGGGAATATCCCTTTGTGATACTAAGGTGAATGATCAATATTGGATTCATCGCCTTAAGTAATACTAAGGGGAATATCCTAATTGTGTCTTAATAAGTAATAACTCAAATGAGTCATTGATCAAGCCAAAATAGGATTGGAAAATGAGTTTTTCAAATCTCATCACTATTAAGTACTAATGTTGCAAAAATAATATAAAATAGACATCGAGCCAAATTTTATATCTTGTCGAAATATTAGTAAATGAAGAAATATTAATTACTTGGGAAGACGGTTCATTGAAGAGTTTGTTCCTTTTTTTGGTTGCCAATTGGGGTGGGGAATATCCATTCTCAAAAATAACTATTCCCCAAAATCTTAATTTACCCATTCCCCACCCACCCCATGGTATTTGTTAATCCATTTTTAATGGAATAACCTCTACAATTGATAGGATTAAAATACCCCTGGTAAGTGTTAAAAATTACAACCCTACCTATATACAAATATTCTTTTCTCATATTTTTCTTCTCTCTTCCTCATCTACCTCTCACTGTTTATCTTTTTAGCTCCATTCTAGTTTCTTTTCTTTTTTCCATCTTCCTTCTTTCTAGCTTTGTTAGTCGCCACTGCCTCTCTCTAGCACATTTCCATCGTTTCGCCTTTCAGTTGTCGTCTTCGTCCTCTATAATGATGCTTTGTCCTAGGTGTGCATCTTCTCGTCCTTGGTGTGCATCCTCTCTGTTGGTGTAAACTCTTTTTGTGAATCTCACTATATATTCTTTGTATTAAGATTATTTGGTTGGTATTGGATAAATTATTTTTTTGAATTTTTTTTAGGGTTTTGGGTAGCAAAATTCCTTGACATTCAACTAAAGTTACTTGGATCAAGTATTTGTTTAACTTTTATTAGCATATAAGTTTTGATTAATAATTATAGAGCAAAGCTTCCCCCATTAAGTTATATTTTAATTAATGGGTTGAATGATTATAAACTTGTTAATTGACCTACTAGACCCATATATGATGTAAGGCTACAACAATATGATTATTGGCAATTATGTTTAGTTTTAAACATTTAATACTACATTAAAGGCTACTTGTGTGGTGAAAATTGGAATTCAAGTCTCTTCTTAACATTTCAAGGTTAAATTGTGTGGTACAAGACAAGTTTGCTTTTTAATGTTTTTTATATGTACAACAGCATAAAAAACTATATTTGAAAATGGATTATAGTTGAATTAATTAAGGCAGTTGCATATTGTTATTAAGTCAGTTGTGCCTTATCATCTTTTGTTCTTTTTTGTTGTTTCTTGTCCGATAGATTCTCTTTTCTCTTTTGTTATTGTTTTACACAAGTTGTTATGTTGCACAATACAGAAAAATATAATGCTAATTTTAGTTTTAAAGGTGGTTATTTGTTTGAGCTTGAAAAATGTCTGTAACAAAATTTCCAAATTCAAACTTTAAGGCCAAACCTCATATAGAATTTAGGATTAAGACTTTGGAAAAAGAATGGGCAATTTTATATGATATGGTACAAAGGAATCATACCAACAAATTTGGGTAGGATGATGAAAAGAATATGGTTACTGTTAAAAATCAAGTATGGGATTACTACATACTGGTAAGTATTTGGTTTAAAGTTGTTTAAGTATTTTTATTTACTTTTTTATTATTAATATAATTAATAGTTTTATGTTTTTATTGTTTAGAGTCACAAAGAGGTTGCTCCTTTTATGTGAGGCCTCAACCTCTATAGACCCGTAGATAGAATGTTAACCTACTTGAAACGCCTTAGAAAAATTTTTCAAAGGATCGGTATTGTATTTAATGGTACAATCAAGTGGATTAAACCTCAAACTAGTTCCAATAGAGATTCTAAGATGAATTTGGGAATTTTAAAACCCACAGAATAATTTAAAATAGTGATTCGGAGTTCGAGAGTTGATTTGGAGTTAATTAGGAATATTGACTACTTAGGGGTAAAATAGTTATTTTGCCACCCAAGGATTTAATTTGAATGTGGGATGAAATTTTTGACAAAGATTGATCATTTGGAGTATAATTTGAGGTTAAGAAGTAAACAAAATTGAAATCTCGGTATTTTCGGAGCATAGGGGCAAAATGGTAATTTTACCACTTTAGGGGTAAAACGGTAAATTTTACCCCCAACACTTGTCAAGAACCAAGGATTTTGTTTATCATTAGAATGGATAAATATGACATTATATGTGGTGGAGAATTAAAGGATTAAAGGAAAAATATTTAAATTTGGACCAATAAGAAAATGCCACGTGTAAAGCTTGATTATTTTATTATTAAGCTATAAAAATCAGCCCATAACTGCCCAAACACACCTCCCATATTCGGCCAAGCAAGGAGAAGAGGAAACCAAAGGAAGAACAAAACCCTAGGAGGAGAAAATCAAAGGGAAAGTGTGAGAATTCAAAGATTCAAGCTAGAAAAGGGTAAAATTTCTTAATTTAGTTTGTGATCTATATTACCCATGCTTTATTTTCTTATTTTCATGGTGGAATAGCATTTTTTCATAATGGGTTTGATGTTGACCGAATGGGTATGGTGAAGAAATGATGTTGAAATTGGTTTGATTTTGAGGTATGTTAATGTTTTTAGGTGATTAATGCTGTGTAGCATGAAAACAAGTGAAGAAAACCACAAAATCTTTAGTATCCTTCAATGGCCGAATGTCCCATGTTGTGTGTGCATGGTGGATTGATTTTGTTTCAAGAGAAATTGGTTAAAAAATAATGAATTATGGTGAGAAAATTGAATTGGAAAATTTTAGTGATAATGCACCATCATGGTCGAAATTTCCATGAAGGAATGTGAAGTTGATTAAGCTGAATTTTTGGGTTATTTGGTTTATGTTGAGTGATTTAAAGTATTAGAGAAAGAATAAGGTCATTTGGAGCTAAATTGGACGCGTTGGCTATTTAATCGAATGATAGATCGAATTAGGTCAACACCAGGTTTAAGCGATATTCGGACAAATTTGCATTTCATATCATGCATTGATAGTCTAAATTAGTTTATTACAAATGAGGGGCAATGTAGTAATTGTTTGATTGTGCAATATATCTAGGTGGTGAATCCTCTGATAGAGACAAAGACATTTTACCCAAGGATTTGTAGTCCAAGTATCCGAATTCGACTTCCAAAAAATTGGTGAGTGAACTTGCATTTCTAATTGTTTTGGGAATTTTAATTGAGTTGAGACAAAATGCTTGAATGATTATATTAAATTCTTATTTTCAAATGAGTCTCGGGAACAAGCCTTTAGTGAAAATAATTCTATGATGTTGAATATGATTATGATGAACCTATGTACATCTATATTATGCTTACATGTATCGTTAAGAAATTTATGTGAAATCGATGTAACCGTGCACGTGCGGAGTGGATAATGCACATGCCTGTAATGGTGTGCAAAATGGGGACGGCGATACGTAATGCCCATGATTCTTGAAAACTCAAAGTTGAGCAAAGTGGGGACGGTGAAATGTAAGGTCTAAGATTCCTGGAGACTTTCACACGTGACCGTGGTAAAGCGTGACTCACCACCTAAGGGCTTGCAAGGACGGTGATTCGTAACGCCTGTGAGTGCTCTAATAGGTACTCTTCGCTCAGGGGCTTACAGGGACGGTAAGATGTAACGCCTGCGAGTGCTCTGATGGGTACCTTTTTTTGCATGTAATTGCAAATGATTTTATCTATATATGCGTGATATAATTTGCATGATGGAAAAATGTGATTTGTATGGTATGTGAAACCCTTGTTCGGTGACGGTTTGTGATAAACCGTCGATATTGCTATCTTGCTAGAATGATTGGTGTAAATTCATGGTTGCCTTAAACTTGAATGTAGAATAAATTCCAGGTCAAGTGGGAAGGGTTTAAATATTAGCTAGATCAAAATTGTCTCGTTTCAAATCAGTGCATCATGGATATCAAATTTCCTGGCTAATATTACTTGTTCTTTTCTAATATTCGCTCACTGAGTTTCGTACTCATAGTTTTAGAAATTCATGTTTTCAGATCAGGAGACTGTTGGATCCTAGATCGAGGAGTCCTAGTAGTTCATCTCCTGTGTATGTGTCTGGCATTTAATAGCAACCCTTTTATTGTAATTTCTCTGCTAGAGGTCATGGGTCCTTTTTGTTATGTGAATATGTTCATGTAATGTAATTACCGAGTTACATATCGTGAACAATGTATGAATATATGTTTTAATCGTTAATGCCATCGTGAATTGGCTATCTTTACATTGTTTGAGAATGCGCATGGCCGCATTAGTTAACAAATCGTTAATTAAAATAAATAGTATAGGCTTGTTTGAGCTTAGTGAGCTACGCTCATTGGGCTCATGCGTTGATCATGGCCTGAAAATTGGGCTATGATGTTTTAGAAGAAGAAGTTTTTCCTTCTTTAATGAGCGTAGTGACATTTATGCCAAAGATTAAGCAATAGGAAAAGATGATCAAATTGTTGTAAAATATTGTTGAGGAAATGCAAGAAGGTAACGATGAGATAACTAAAGAAACTCAAGGTGATGGTTCATATGAATATGGTGTAAATGAAGTGGAATTCTCCACTATTCAACCTGAAACATCAACTACTAGAAATGAGAATACTTCAACAAGGAAAAAAAAGGTTAAACAGGGTTGGGGATCCTATTACCTTTGAATCAAGTAATATTGTTGCCACAATAATGGGTGAGAACTTAAAAAAGGTTGGTAAAGAGTTGAGTAAAAGTCTTAGGGTGGTAACCATCAAATAAAAAGTTCAAGAGTTGGATGGGATTTTAAGTAAGGTAGATGGATTGATAGAGATGGAAAAAGATATTGCTTTAAGCAAACTTTATGATTATCCAAATCAAATACTTGTGTTTTTTAGTCTTTCACCTACTCGAAGACTTGGGTGGTTATGGAGGTTTCTTGTTGATCATTGAGCGCAGATAGGTTTGAAACTTTTTATAAAGGTAAGTTATTGAAATTGTAACTTTTTGGGACATTGTAATTGATGTTAATGCTAATTGTGAGGTCAATTAACAGATCTGAAATTTTTTGGGAAGGCTAGATGATGAAATTGGAACTTTTTGGGACTTGTAGTTAGGGCCTTGTTGCTGTGGGGTTGAATGACTGGTCTGGAATATTTTGAGAAGGTTAGTTAATGGAAATTGTAACTTTTTGAGACCCTATAATTGGAACCTTTTAGCTAAGGGGTTGAATGACATATTTGAAACTTTTTGAGAAGGCCAAATGATAAATTTGTAACCTTTTCAGACCTTTGAGCTGGGATCTTGTAACTAATGGGGCTAATTGTGTATAGTTGGCTTTTTTTGAACATAAATTTTATGTGATGGATGATGAATGATATTATTTCTAATATTTAGTAAATGAATGATGAATGACATCAATTTATATAAACTTTATCTATGTAAATTGTGGATGATAACATATTATTTTTTATATGTAGTAAGCGAATGATGATTAATGATAACCTTCACATATTATAAGTTTGAGAACTGATGATAATTTTAATTTATGAAAATAAATTTTTTTTGTATGAAACTTAATAAAAATTAACACATTAACTACTGAAATGATCTTAGCTATGTTGTTGAAATGGGTCTTTGGTTTGTGGTTGAATGTGTTTTTGAATGTGGTCACTTTATGTTGTGGTCTCTTAGGTTGTGCTACGGATGTTTTGATATGGCTTTGCATTTATTTTTGCTTACATTGCATTTAGTTTTGTACAGTTTTTGTTTATTTGTTTTTCTGATGTATAGTCTTTTGGTATTTAACTAGTTGCTATGTGATATTGATTATGTAAGATGGGATTGTGTTGGGTGTATGTATATCTCATAAGTAGCTAGGTTTTATTCTATTGAATTTGTTGTTGCCATTGGGCATTGAGAATCGAGAAAAATGGTGTTTGTGGCTACAACCTTTTAGCTAGCTTTTGTAATTCTTACTTACGAATACAAACTAAATTTCAAAAAAAAAAAACCCATAATTCAAGTATAGAAATTTTTTGATAGCAATATACATATATATATATATACGCATATATATAAGGCATTTTGTTTTATATTCTTATGAAAATATTATTAAAATATGTTCAAGGATAATTTTTATTTTTCAATATAAATATGTGATTAAATTATATTCACAGGTAATTTAATCTTTTGGTATAAATATTTTATTATGTTTTTGTTAAGGGTATTTTATCTTTTGGTATAAATATTTTCATCTTTTAATAAAAATAATTCAAATATTATAATAAATGGTAGTTTTATCTTTTTATCATTTATTCTTTGATTATTCTAAAGCTATTCTTACTAATCAAATATTAGAATAAGTCATAATAACAATTCTTACTCTATTTTATTCTACGAATCAAACAACGTAATAATCATTCTATTTAATTCTTATTTTATTATATTTTTACAAAATAACTATTCTATTCCATTCTACGAACTAAATGTGTCGTAAAAAGATTTAGTCAAAAGTGGATAGAGAAAATTACCCTTCCCTTGGAAGCTAAGGATACAAACCTTAAGAAATGGTCTCTATTTGTTGTTGATATGGTTTTGGATGGACCATCTCTACCAACAAACATTAATGCTAATATATTACTATATATATGGAGCTAATATGTCAAAATGCAAAGGAATTTTTCCTTCCAACCATTGAAATAAATTATTGCAATGGTGAGGATTATGATGTGCAATAAACCTCATGCAAATAAATTTAAAATTATATATATTAATAATTAAAATTAAAAACTATATTTAAAATAATTATTAAATTTTAGTAAGTATTATATTAATTTTATTTAATTTATAAATAAAAATAATATTTAAAATTATTATTTATAATCATATTTAGATAATGAATATTTTAAATTTTTACTTGAATTCTACTCAAAGGTATAATGAATAATAGTTTTATTATTCAAATCTTACATAAATCTAATTATAAAAATATTTTAATTCTACTTAATTAGATCAGGTAATGCAAAATATCCATTATAAGAATTTATTGGATATATATTATACTTTGAAACTTGATAACTTTCACAGGTTGGAACTTAAACCTAATCTTGTGCGACTTTAAATTCTAAAATAGAGTTTAAGTAAGCTTATAAATCATAGACTCACATTCCGAATACAAAAGACGTGCTTGATAGGTTGTAGAAGACTCATGTTTATATACCCAATGTAACGACCTTATTCTCGATCATTACCAGCATTCGAGACTTGCGGGAGATCCCATCAAACCTTGAACAAGCCTTTGCAATTATCGTTTATCAAATCATAACACGTCCACTGGAAAAATCTCATAATCATCACAATTTCATTAATAGCAAATATTCTCTTTATACATTAAGTCTCATCATCATATAAATATGTCTACATTGTACACAATTATTTGCTTCCAAAACCAATATACTATAATTGACCCGACCTCTAACAACGGAGCGACTCGGAATAAGGTACTAGAATATGCTTTTACCTACATTGTAGTGGACTATGAATGTTGATGAATAGCTCGGTAGCTGATCACTATCTACAACAGGAAAATAAGAGGGGTGAGTCTCACAAACTCAATGATAATCGACTCCATGAGCAAAGCGTAGATGGGAAACAAGCTTAAAGCAAATCACTTGAATGATAAAACTGGAATTAAAGTAATAATCTTAGAAAAATCAAATCACAAATAGAGTGTTTGTGCCTTGCAAAAATAATGCCATAAAATCATCATGTAATATTTCACTTGGCAAAACGATGCCAAAAACAAGTGCAGCAAAACAAGGTTCAATCATAGAAAGCATGACTTGCTATCAAAATACAAGAAACAATATAAAAGTATGCACGCTCCCATAATGTGTGGCACGTAAAGAAATCAACTTATAAAGCCACATAAACCAACTCATGATCATCAAATAAGCACTAAAAGCTTTTATTCAAATAAGGGGAGCTGCAGAGAAAATCTTAACTCTCCACCAGGCAAAAGAGTACGTGTCGAAAAACTTACAAAGCTCTCGAGTAGGTAAACATCGTAATCACCCATGGACCCACTTCCACGTAATAACATCTAGGAGCTCTATTCCACTAGATTCCCACAGCCATGGTAGTCTCGATGATGTTGGTCGAAATTAGAGAAATCAAGTGGTCACAACCGTGTATCACATCTTGTGGCCTAGCCACATATAATAACCCATGGCCTTGCCATGTATAATCATAAACTATGGCCCCAGCCAAGTCTAACAGCCCATCGGTGACCCAAAGGTTTCTAGCTAGAGCTCACTTGTGCACAAGGGTCACATTATCCTGTTGTGACATTCGACTTACCCTCGACGCTTTCGATTTATCAAAACCGTTTTCAAAACCAAATCAAGTTTTTTTAGGCTTTTTCTTTAAAACGTTTGAAATCAAGGTTTGATAACCCTTCAAATTGCTTTTCATGTTAAATGGCATTGTGTAAACACTTGTACAAAGATAGGAATAAAACCGGTGCTCAAAACTTCCATTCTAAATCATTTAACAAATGCATTTAGCTATGCATATCACATAAAAATACAAGGCACGAATTTTGATGTAAACATAATAAAAAAGCTTGTTTCCTCGGTTTCTGAAACACTTTACATGTATAGCTTATCTATAGACATATCCAAACCAATTTTCAAAACAACTTGCATCCACAATTTCCTATAGTTTCTACCAACTCATGCTGTTCAAAAATCACATTTAAAGTAAATCGACACGTCTATTAATTGTATAGCAATATATATTGTGGAAATTTGGAAATCGACACCCTCTACCCACCTTATAATAGCAGGCTGCTACGTCGTTATTGATTTGAGTGTGTATCTAGCTAACTCTACTTGCTGGTCACTCGTTACCTCGTTTGGTACATCACCACAGCAAACTTTCTTAGCAACAAATTAAACTCAATATATTTAATCATATACATATATGGGTAGCAGCTTGATTAATGATTCCTTAACCAAATTTCATATTTTTCATCAACCTCAATCACAGCATTTAACAAGCATTCCAAATACTATCAACCGTTCATAACCAACACAACACATTTTAGACACATTGCATGCTTACCTCTTGGTTTTAGCTTGAATCCCATATATGGTTCACAATTTCCTCACATCCATGGTCATCATTGCTACCATAAACATAAACAATTAGCACACGTATCATTTCTCTTGTTTACTTGTGATTTCAAGACCAAAATACTTACCTATTGCTTATTTAGCTCAAAATCAGCATGCATTCCAAGATTGACCCACATGCATGCATCTATTTCTTTCAAATCTTGGAGGACCTTTGATGCCACAAACATTCTCACACAATTATTAACTCATTTCCTCAAGAAATCATAACTAAAATCAAAGTTCTACTTACCTCCCTTAGCTTGGAAGCACTAGGCCGAACCTCTCATGCTTTCTCAAAGCTCCAACCATGGCATGCAAGAGAAAACCTTTCGATTTTTCTCCAATCTTGCCTAAAACCGAGCCTCCCCTTTAGTTTTCCTCCGTCCTCCATTTTCCTTTCTTCTTTCTTTCTTTCTTTCTTTACTTCCAAAGCCAATTCTCTTTTTTTTTTCCTTTTCAAATGTGCGGTTTTCTTTCAAGGCAACTCAATTTGTTTGCCATTTTTTTGGTGTGGCCAGACATAACAAGGAATGGCCTTGAAAATGGCTTTTACTTCCCATTTTGCTCATGCATGGGCAGATTGCCCAAAGTTCTTCCTTCTTCTATTATTTTATTTTCTTTTCTCTTTACATGTCATACCATTCAACTCAAATTTTCCTTATTTTTTTCATTTGCATTTCATTTCACTTGTATTTCTTTGCATTTCATTTTCATTTCCTTTTAATGTCACTTATCACCCAATAACATTTCATGCACATTTCCTTTGCCATCCCATGAACCAAAAAGGCTTCATACATTTTCCACTTTTGAATCCTATTTGACCTCCCTCAAAACCAATAAAATTTCATGCAACTAAATTATTCTTTCTTTTTCTTATTAAATCACATTAGCAACCTTACTTGCTTTACCATGGGTTATCTTTGCCAAACCATGGTTTCTTCAATTAAATACTTTTTATTCTTTTTCTCTTTATCAACTTTCACATTGTGCGGTCCCGCATATTCCCACTAACTTTCTCCTTTTTGCATGCAATGATTTGCATGTAATAGTGAATTTCACATACATATCTCATATTCCACATAATCTAGCATTCCTTGGTTAGTAAATTCTCATTTAACTTTAAATGTTTGAAATTTGCACATAAGTCCTCAAACTTTTCCTTATTTACCGTGTAACCCTCTAAACTTTCATCTTTCACAATTTGGCCTTTTCAACATTTATTCAATTCTAATTTCCTTCTATTTTTCTTCCTTTACATGTGTATAATTAAAATATCAAAGTTGCATTTTACCAAGGTGTTATCATAATATTTAAATATATACTTACCTACTCTTACTCTATTTAATAAATGCACGCGAGCCCCACTAACATCGTTTTTCTTCAAAATTCTTTCCTATTTCTTCTCCCACACTTAGATTAGCCTTATAATCCTCCTTCATGACTAATTTCAATATTAGATAAAATATTAATATTTTATTATTATTTTATTAATAAAATATTATTTTATTTCAAAATTCTCCACTTGTCTCTTTAGGTCCCAAAATGTCTTATCATGCCCCAGTTCACTTCCAAATCACCTTTTAACTCGCTAATTCGTCCTTGACAAAACCATTATTATTTTTTCGCATACAAAATATTTTATTTCAAAATATTCCTTTCACCCGTTACCGCTCTTTGACACTTAGATTTACGTCAATTGACCCTTTCTCTTATTGATATGGTCTTATTGGCTTTTATACGAGGGTACAAGGTGTTACACCTAAGTCCTACCCCATTTCTTTACTAATGTGGGATCTATGACATTCTATCCCACCTAATTGTGCAACGTCCATGTTGCACTGACTATTTACTTGTAGAGGAAAAGAATTCTTACACTAGTCTAGGTTTACCTTGACCCTTGTATCTCTTATGGAAACTACACATTAATGAAGATCTAGGTTTACTCTTATACAAAATGTCACAAGTTGAAACTTAAGCCTAACCTTGTGCAGCCTTAAGCTTTGAAAATAGAGCTTAAAGAAGTTTATAAATCACAGGCTCATGTTCCCAACCCAAAAGACATGCTTGATAGGTGGTGGAAGACCCTTGTTATGTTACAAGTTGAAACTTAAGTCTAGCCCCATGCAGTTTTAAGCTTTGAAAATAGAGCTTATGTCACGACCCAGAACTTCCCTCGGGCCCATGACAACCGCCACGACCTCCCAATTGACACTCATTATCCGGAATGCCAACTGAAACCCCGTAAGGCTTACGTACCAGTTTCTAGCCTTTCTTGTGAGTAATTCTTTCCAAACATCCCCTTTTGAGGGTTTACCACTCATTTCTGGCTTAAATAAATCAAAATATAAAATTTGACTCGCAGGGGTATTTTGGTCATTTTTCGACGAAAATATTAAAATCTGGTAAAAATATAGTTTATGCATCCAGAAAATATAGTCTGAAATCGGATTTGAAATCAGAAGTCCGAAACCTTCTCTTTCAAGGGTTTAAAGTCATAATTTACTATTCAAAAATATTGATAAAAATATTCCATTTTCGTATAAAATAATTTTTATAGACACGCATATAAGTAATTTTTATAGCGTGAAAGCAAAATAAATTCATACATACATTAAGTTACAGAGTCATAATGTACAATAATAATTACAATGACCGGTGAGCCCATAACTATACAGATACGACAATGGTAGTACACCTACTATCTATCGTGGGAAGACAATCTACGGTGGTCCTCGACAAAATCTGGTATCTACGAGCTACCACAGGCTTGAAATGTTTGGACAGGAGGTGGGTGAGATTTTGCAATCCCAATGAGTAAACAAACATTTTCATAAACATCTAAAGGTAAGTAAAATGGAGGCAAATTTAAATAGCTATTTCAAACCATTTCATAAAGTTTCATTTTATTTCTTAAATCAAGAAATCTTTATAATTTATCAAAACAATTGTTAAGGCTTATGACTTTTATTAAAACCATGGCTCAAGCCAAAACTAGTTCTCGGGGATACCTTGGCCGAGGTATCTAACCGAGTCCGCCAAGGTTGTCAAAACAGTTACACATTAAACACGTTTTAATTTTTAAAACAAGTCGTTCCTTGGCGTTGGCCAAGATACACATTCACGTGTGGGTTCTACGTGAAGTGAACTCTAACACTACCCCGGAAGTTACCCTCCTCGCCTCTACAACCGGAGTAACTATATAACCGGGTTTACCGTGCCCCTCTAATAGGCGGTCCACGGAAACCCGCCACTGCAGTGACTAAACCCACCAATTTAATAAAATTTTGACAGTATAACGTGGCTTTTATTTATTTACCTAGCCTGCATAGTAAAAATCCAACTTACATTTATTCCCAATAACATTTCAAACATAGCCACATATATACATATACTCATAAGCCTATTGAATGAAAACATCATTTGTAATACAATTTACGGCCTCCAAACTACTCCATTTTTGACTAAAATCACATATTCACATTTAAATCTATTTATTTGTATACATCAAAAATTTTCTTTTAAAGTCATTTTTGCATAAAATTCACAAATAACAATTTAAAATAGACTTTAGATAATTTACAATAGTAATAAGTTTACTCACCGTTTGCACAAATTTAATGCTTTTTAGGTGCCTCGATTATTGTTCGTCGGGCACAACTTCCTTGCCTTTACCAGAAGGCTTTCCTCCTAGACACATTGTAAAAATTACACAATTCAACACATTTATGCTAAATCACTATATAATTGATTTAAATCCTATATTAATGCATGGTATGAAATGCAACGGCCTAAAACGGCTTAAACGCGTGCTAGCCTATTTTCGGTACTTTACCCGATAAATTGCTAAAGCGCTCCATTTTTGCTCTAAATCGTCCCATTCTCTCTCCAACATTTTTAACCATCAAATACCAGCCAATTAACCCTCTGGAATCACTAAATTCAGGTCACTTTCTTCCTTGAAAAATTCGATTAAAATGGGACATTCACCCGGTAAATTTTCTACTTTGTTATTTTAGCACAATTAACCATTTTTCATCATTTTCCCTTCAATTCATTTGAATAAAAATCAATTCATCACCATTGGACAGCATTGAAGGTTCAGCCTAGAGTGGGTATTGTGAAAATTTCTTGCTTTCGAGTCCAATTTAATTTCTAAACACCTCTAACTAACCAAAACTACCGATTTAGCTAAGAATCGAAACTTGAAAAATCCAAAATCTCCCCCCTTAAATTCGGACCAGCACTTAGATCTATTCTGTGATCTCTCTCTTGAAGCATGGAAAATGAAAACAAAAGCATGGGAAAGGTAGAAACCAAGCCAAAGTCGAAAAATCTTACTGTTAGGCGTGAAAACAGGCGAAAACCGCGAATCTTCCGTCAAATTTTAAGCTTTTCCTTGGTTTTTCTCCTTTCTTCCTTTTTTTTCTCTATTTTCTCTCTTATTTCCTCCTTTGGGTCGTGCCCCTCATCAGCTGAAGCTTAAATGGCTGTTTTGGATTAAAATATTATTATTTCATTTAAAACTATGCCACGTGTCACTTCCCGTGGGACCCGTTTTTAAAATTTCGTCTTTTAAACTTCAAATTTTCACCACATGAAATACCATGATTATTCATACCAAAAATGTATAAATCCTAAGATTTTGACAAGTTTTGAGTGGTGAAAATTACGATTTTACCCTTAGGACGGCAAAATTACCGTTTTGCCCCTATGTTCCGAAAACTGCCGGAATTGAAATTTTTCACTTCCTATCATCAAATTATACTCCAAATAGTCAATATTGATCAAAAATTTCACTCCATGGTCAATTTATTATCTCGGGTGGCAAAATGACGATTTTACCCCTAGACATCAAAATTTTTAATTTCATCCCAAATTAACCCTCGAACTCCAAAACATCATTTTAAGTCATTCCTGGACTGTGAAATATTAAATTTCATCTTAAAATTCCTATTTGAACTAGTTCGAGGTTAAATCAACTTAAGTGTACCATTTGGTACAATATCGGGTTTTAGCTATTCTTTGAGACTTTCCTAACATACAAACACGTTACTCATTGCATGTATGTCATGACATGTATTTATAGGGTCTGGTTTTACAGCTTAAGTAAGCTTATAAATCATGGGCCCATGATCCTAACCCAAAAAAAATGCTTGTAGGTGGTGGAAGACCAATGTTTATATATCCAAGACCCACCCCATTTCTTACTGATGTGGGATTTGTGACTTTTTACCCCACCCAATTGTGTAATGCCCTTGTTGCTCTAGCTCTTTACCCGTAAAAGAGAGGGACTTTTACATTAGTTCAGGTTTACTTCGACCTTTGTATATCTCATAGGGCCATACATCAGTGAAAATCCATAATTGCTCTAACACCAAATGTCATGGGTAGGAACTTAAACTTAACCCCGTGTAACCTTAAGCTTTGAAAATATAGCTTAAGTAAGCCTATAAATCTTCGATTGACATTTCCAACTCAAAAGACATGCTTGATAAGTGGTAAAGATCCATGTTTATATATTCAAAACCTACCATTTCTTTTTTCAGATGTGGGGTTTGTGACATTTTACCCTACTCAATTATGCAATGCCTCTATTACACTAACTCTTTACCTATAGAAGAGAGAGACTTTTATATTAGTTTGAGTCTATTTTGACCTTTGTATCTCTCATAAGGCCCCAACATCAGTGAAGATCTAAGTCTACTCTGATACCAAATGCCATGGGCCGAAACTTAACCCTAACCCTACGCGGCCTTAAGTTTTAAAAATATAGTTTATGTAAGCCTATAATTCATAGACCCACATTTTCAACCCAAAAAACATGTTTGATAAATGCTGGAAGACATATGTTTATATATCTTATACGTACCCTATCTTTTACAAATGCAGGATCCGTGACATTCTACCTTACTCAATTATGCAACGTCCCTGTTACATTAACTCTTTACTAATAGAGGCAAAGGACTCTTACACTAGTCTAGGTTTATCTCGACCCTTGTATATCTTATAGAGGAAGATCTAGATTTATTTTGATACCAAATGTCACGGGTTGGAACTTAAGCCCAACTTCGCATGGCCTTAACCTTTGAAAATAGAGTTTAAGTAAGTCTTTAAATCACAGACCCACGTTTTCAACCTAGAAAACATGTTGATAGGTGGTGAAAGGCCTTACCCCACCCAATTGTGCAATGCCTTTGTTACATTAGTTCTTTACCTGTAGAGGAAATAGGTTTTTATACTAGTCCAGGTCTACCTCAACCCTTGTATCTCTCATAGAGACCCACATCAATGAAGATTCGAGTCTACTTTGATACTAAATGTCATGGGTTGGAACTTAAGCCCAACCTCATGCAGCCTTAAGCTTTGGAAATAGAGTTTAAGTAAGCCTATAAATAATGAGTCCACGTTTTCAACCTAAAAGACATGTTAATAAGTAATTGACGACCCATGTTTATATATCCAAGAGTCACCTTATCCTTTACTAATGTAGGATCTGTGACATCATGTCCTTTGACTTATCTTGCTTAGCTGCACCTTTGATTTCCCTTGTAATACCTTGTACCCTCGTTAGACACAAATAAGACTTTATTGATCAAAGGAATGATCATTTGATGCAAATTAGCGTGCTAAGGAACGCTTAAAAATAAAATGTATCGTAAGTGCAGAACTCACAATTAAATAATAATATTTTTGTCGAAGATAAATTAGTGAGTTAAAGGATGATTCGGAGGTAAACCGACACATAATAATGTGTTTCGAGACCAAAGAAGGTAAGTAAAAATTTTTAGAATAAAATAATATTTATTTAATAAAATAATATTAAAATATTAATATTTTAATTATCATCGAAATTAGTCATGAAAAATGAAATATGACCAATTTAAGTAGAGGAGGAGCAGTAAAGAATAATTTTGGACAAAAACGGCGAAAATCGCACGATGCGTATTTTAGTCGAGTTAACGCGGTGAGAAAATATTTAAATATTATGGAGACATCGCGTTGGAATGCGATCTCAATAATTTGATTTTATATATGTGAAAGAAGAATAATTTTGAAGGAAATTGAAATTTAATAAGTGTGGATAGGAATTAAAAATATTGGACTTAATTTTTAGAGAGCAAAGTGTTGAAGAACTCAGAAATTTTCTTGTATATACTTGAGTATTTTGACCATATCTCAAGTTACAAAACTCCAATTGAATAGACCATTGGAAAGATAAGAGACAGAGCTACAACTTTGATGAAGATCACTTCACCCAGTTCTGTCTTTAAAATAGAGAAAATCATGTTGAAAAATGATGAGATGTCATATCTCGAGAATAAAAATTTCAAGGATTGACAATTAAATTTTTGGAGTCTCTTAGTACAATTTTAAGCCTAATTAAATTTTAGAATAATTAAAGGCTTAAATGAATATTTAGAAGGTGAAATGAGGGAATAAGATAAGCATGAAAAGAATAAAAGAAATAATAAAGAAAGGTGGTAGAAAAGTCAAAATAATTTTGGTGTGAATGCATGCTTACTTAAGGACAAGGCAAACAAAACTTTTTAAGTGTGTAAGATGGGGCCGGTCACAACAAATGAAAAAGGGAACAAAGAAAAGTCAAAGAAAGAAACAAAAGAAGAAAAAAAGAGTCAAGCAATTTATAGGTGGGGGCCGGTCATTGAATTAAAGAGCAAAAGAAGAGAGAAAAGTATAGAAGAAGGAAGAAATAAAGAAAGAAAGCAATGTTCGGTCAAACAAAAAGAAAGGCAAGAAAAACAAAAGAAGGAAAAGAGAATAGGAAGGCAAGAAGCAATACAGGAAAAACCCAAACCAAGGAGGAAAAGCTAGACAGAACCGAGAAGCTAAAGGAGAAGAGAAAGTGACGTGAAAGGGGCAGACACAAGAGAGGAAAGAAGACCAATTTTTCTGCTAGATTTAGAGGAGAGAAAGAGCTTATTTTTTTAAGGTAATTGTTGTTTGAATTTTGTGAATTTTATGGCTGAAAAATGGGTGAAATTGCTGTTGAAAATTCTGCACTTTTAAAGCTAAATTGTTATGGTTTTTATGGCTAATTTTTTGGTTCTTCATGGCTGCTTTGTGATATGGAAATTGGCAGGATTTTGGGTGGAAAATGAGAAACTTTGTTGCTGAAAATCTGGGCAGAAATGAAGCTGAAAATTTATTGAAATTTTGGAGGTTTTGTGGCCATGGAAGGAAGCTTGATGCTACCGAAAATTGTGGGAGAGAAGAGAGTTGAAGGTGCTGCCATGGAAAAAAGTACGGGCTGCCACACGGTGGTGATGAGGAAGCCATGGGTTGGAGGAGAAAGGAAAAAAAAAGAAAAAAGAAAAAAAAAGAAAAAGAAAAAAATTGTGTGGGCATGGCCCAAATTAAAAATAAAATTTGGGCAAGGCCCAATAGAGAAAAATAAATGGGCCTAGCCCAATGGAAGATGTAGAAAAGCCCATGGAGAGGAAGGCCCAAAAAGAAAATAAGGAAATGGGCAACGCCCAATAGAAAAATAAAAATGTGACAAGGCCCAATGGAACGTTGTCGCGGAGGCGTGCTGCACGAGATACGCGACCGAGAAATATAAATAAATATATACTCGTACAAAAATAGCGATATAAAATCTCGCTATTTCGAGGTGAGTAGGGGGTGTCAATTTCTAAATATTCCGTATATAGATATGCTTCTACGTGTATTTTACGTGCAATGCAATTTTTACGAAAAACATGTGTTGAATAAATTTTAAGGAATTGTAAGTGCAAACTATTTTAGAAATCATTTGAAAATATATATATATATATTATACGTAAAGTATTTTAAATCGGGAAACAAGCGTTTTGAAATGATTTGCATCAAAAAGAAAAATGTGCCTTAATATTTGTGTGATGTGCATTTCATGAAATATTTAAGTATTCACCATACTAGTTTGATAGAAAATATCATGTAAATGTTTACAATGAACATTTCGTGAAACGAGAATTTCAATGTGACACGGGGATTGATATTTAAAAAAAAAGATTTAAAATATCCCCTTAAAAATCATTTTGAAATCGAATGATGATTTTAGAAAAATTGAATAATTTGAGAATACATATTTGTGGTATATAAATTATGCTTTGAAATTTATGGCTTATGACGGTGTGATGGCATGATTGGCTGATTGGCATTTGTATTAAAATTTCTTGAACTTATTGTTTTGCTTGGATTGGCCCGGTACTAATTTGATTGCCATATCATGCTATTTAAATTTTATTTATTGGTGGGTTATAGGATAGTCACTGTAGTGGCAGGTGCTGTGGACTGCCTTTAGGAGGGGCACGGTTACCCAGTTATATTCATACCTCGGTAGTAGAGGCGTGGAGGGTATCTCCTGAGGTATGGTTAGAGTTCCCTTCGACCGACCCATCATTGGAAGGTGAACTCCGCTAACGCCAAGAAATGGCTGTGTTTTCTAAAATAAAAGTATGTTTTACATGTAAATGATATTTTAACAGCCTTGGCGGATTCGGTTGGATACCCCAGCACAAGGTATCACCGAATATGAGTTTTTATAGCACGAGCCATGTTTTTAAGAATATCATAAGCCTTACTAATTATTTTTGATAAAATGTAATCATTTTACATGGATTGAAATAAGTTTTAATATTATGAGTTGTATTTCCTTGCATGGTGAAATTTGATTTAAACGGATTTTTACGGTTCTTTTATTTGTTTTTCTATGAAATGGATTTGAAATTCCTTGCGTAAAGGCGAGCTATGATTAGTGCATGACTTTAAATAGTGTTGGTTTCGCAAGAGCTTGCTTGATTTTATCAGTTTGGTTCGAAATTTGTTATAAACATATTTTGATGAGAAAATATTATTATTTCAATTGATTATACTTTCAAGAATTCTCGAATTTTGATATAAGGCACAAAACTCCTGTTTGAGACAAATTATTTTTATGATCCTGTATTTTACATTCAACTGATCCGTCATATGCTTGTTTCCTATTTGCTCCCTATTCACTGAGTCGATGATATTTGCTGAATCGGTGATATTCACTGAGTCTATGAGACTCACACCCTATTTTATTTTCCTTTTTGCAGACAAGGATCATTTTAGTATGAAGTCATCGACTTGTTCGCGTATGATCTATCGTGAATAGGTAAAGGCATCTCCTAACACACTATTTTGAGTCGCTCCGCTGTGTCCTGTACTTGTTATGTTAGAAGTCAAATCGTAGTATTCTACTTATTAAGTTGTAAATAAATTTTAAATATAAGCATTAGTTTGAAAATTATAGATTTTGGCGTATATATATAATTGTGGATAAATAAGGAAAAAGTTATTATTGATTTTTATATTTATGAATTAATTTGATATATGAAATTATAAATATTAAATGATTATTGAATGTGGTGAATCATCGAGGATTTTTGGTCAGGCTTGTTCGGGACTTTGCGGGTCTTTCCCGAAAGTTTCAGACGTTGGTAGTGACTGGAGAGCGGTCGCTACATCCCTGATCTCTTGGACTGGTGTAGATTGGTCCTCATCAATGCCTCAAACTTTACCATTGGAGGAGTGTTGATGCAAAAGGGACATCTAATGGCTTTTGAAAGTTTCAAGCTAAATGAGACTGAGCGGAAGTACACAATGCAAGAAAAAGAGATGATCGCAATAGTGCATTGCCTTCACACATGGAGACACTACCTACTTAGGGTTCCATTCATGGTAATAACAAATGATGTGGCGACATCGTATTTTCAAAACCAAAAAAAGCTCAGTCCCAAACAAGTTGGTTGGCAAAACTTCTTGGCAAAATTTGACTATCGATTGGAGTACAAGCTTGGTAAGACAAATTTGGTGGTGGATGCACTCAATGAGAAGGCCACATTAACAACCGTGAGTGAAGCTCAAGGTGCTTGTGTCATACATTAAGGAGGGACTACCATAGGATACTATGGTGCAATCATTGATAGAGTACGCTAAAAATGGGAAAACCAGACGATTTTAGGTCCAAGATGGTTTTTTTTACACCAACGTATCGAGGTTATATATGTCACAACATAGGGGATTGCATAAAGAAATGATAAAGAAGTGCCATAATTCGAGTTGGGCTAGACACCCTGGGATGCACTACACTTTGGCATTAATAGAGGAAAGCTACTATTGGCTGCACATGAGAGAGGATGTGGAGAATTATGTACGAACTTGTCTGATATAATAATAAGACATGATGGAGTAGAAAAAGATGGCAAGATTACTTAAACCACTACCTATACCTAATCTCCCATAGGAGAACATGAGTATGAACTTTATCATGGGAGTGCCAAAGGTAGATGGATTGAGGTGCGCCATGGTCATGGAAGATCGTTTCTCTAAATATGCCATTTTCATCCTTGCTAGTCATGAATGTCCAATTGACGAGGCCGTCAGATTATTCATGATGTATGTTGTTAATTATTAGGGTGTTCCATTGACCATTATAAATGACAGGGATGGACGATTCACTAGGAGATTCTTGACCAAACTCTTCAAAATGATGGGATCCGCGTTAAACTTTTCCACAAGTTTTCATATTTAGACAAATTGGCAAACTGAGAGAGTGAATGCCCTATTACGGATGCACTTATGCTATTTTGCATGTAGCATGCAAACTGATTGGCCAAGGTGAATAGATGTGACAAAATTCTCCCATAACGTATAGTGGAGTGAGGCAAGCAGACAAAGCCTTTTTGAGTTAGTGGCAAGACAACAACCTCTCACGCTAAGTATTGTAGCAGCAGGCTACACTAGTCCAACACTTGCAGCCTATAAACATGCTCAAGCTTGATAAGAGCAATTAGATTTAACTCGAGCCTGTCTACACAAAACCACCAAGAAGATGAAAAAGTGGGCTGATCTGTCTCAAAATGAAATACATTTCCAAGTAGGGTACTTAGTGATGGTAAAATTGCTTAAAAAATAAGGGTTTTCACAAAGGTCTAGTTCGCCGCTACGAGGGACTATATCGAGTATTAAAGAAGGTTGGAAATGTGGCATACAAGTTGAAGTTGTTGCCCAAGTCAAAGGTACAAACAAATTTCCATGTTAGTATGTTGAAGCCTTACCATGTAGATGAACACGATCCTAGTAGAGGGGTAAGCCACAAAGCGTCGATAAGGATCAAGGCAACATATGAGTGAGAAATGGAGCAAGCGTTGGCCTATAAAGTGCTAAGGTAAAAGAATTATAGACCAAGGCACCAATATTTAGTGAAATGGAAAGGTCTTTTAAAGAATGAGACAAGTTGGGAGTTAGTAGAGCACTTATGGTAGTTCCAAGACAAAGTGAAGCTTTTCCATGAGACAATGAGGGCATTGCTGAATTAAGTAGGGGACATTGTCATAGCCTAAAGTTCAGACCAGCTCAAGCCTAACAAGTGTGCCAAATAGCTTAAACAACAAGTACCCAAAGAGACAACACATTCCAAAGAAGTGTGCGGACACCAAAAGTGCACAAAACGAGGTTGTTTGAGGCAAAGACGTGAGAGGATGATCTTAACGTAAAAGTGCATCTTTTAGCAACGAGGGTTTTGTTGAATTGAGTGGGGAGGATGTCACGACCCATGAGTTTAGACTAGTCCAAGCAAGCCAAACAGCCAAACAGCCTAACAAACAATAGCCCAAGCAAGCTAGACAACTTAAATAGGTTAGACAACAAGTCCAGCCTACGTAGTGTCATCTAATTTGAACTCTTAGATTTACTAATGTATATTTAGGTTTAGATGTAAATTTACTAAATTAGATTAGAATTTGAATTTAATTTGAATGTTATGTTTTTAAATTAAATTAAATCTCTTATTTTATATTATCTTATCTTTATGTTGTAACTTAATCTTATATAACAAAGGAGGCCATTAATTTATAAACAAGACCATTCTTTTCATTTGTAACACATATTTTATTTCTCTTCTCCCAGCGCTCAATTGAAAGTTGCCCTCCTCTTACCTTTTGCTTTTTTTTTTTTTTTGCCTTTTGTCAATTTATTTTGGTTATATAATATACAACATGGCACACTTGTTCTTTGTATATAAATATATATAGCTTTGCAAAAAAAAAAAAAACACATATTTTATTTCTCAAAAGTTTTTTTTTTTTTTTACTTTTGCTATTTTGTGGGTTTTAAAGCTCATATAAATTCTATTTTTAGAGTTGTCGCACGAGATCAAGTTGAAATTTGAGCAGCACGTCACAATAACATTTAGGGATGTCAACCAGTACTCTATTATAAGGTACCCGCGGGTACTCGATCTGGTTATACAGAATTAGGGTACTCTATAAATGGGTTCGGGTAGGGTTAGGGTAGTGATTTCATGATCCGAATTTTAATAGGATAGGGTTCGGGTACCACCTTTGGGTATCCGTTACCCGAACTCGATTACTATTTATAAATATTTTATTATTATTTTAATAATTAAATTAAAAATTTATAATTTTTACCAACTTTATAAGTAATTTTTTTTTGTTAAAACTAACAAATATATGAAAAAGTATGGTTACTCTAATTATTAATATAATGACATTAATATATTTAAATTAAAAAATTATTAGATTGTTCATTATGTTTAAATAATTTGAATATTATATTATTGAATATTATGTTTAAAAAATTATTATATTGTTATTTATGTTTAAGTATGATTACTCTAATTATTAATATAATGACATTAATATTTTTATAATTGCGTGTGTATATATTATGTGCTTTAAATATAAATATATTTATATTTTATTTTATACTAACATTGTAAAAATTATAATTCATAAAATTATTAATTACAGTATATATATATTTATTTATATAAACATATCATATATAAATCTAAAAGGAAGTTATGATATTAGAAAAGTTAATTGGGTAATTGGATATCTATGAAGAAAATTTTAATAATTTTTTTATTTAATCAGATATTTAAATGGGTTAAGATAACTATAAAGTAGTGGGAATATATTAAATTTAAGATTAGAATAATAATTTTAAAATTAAATAAATAATTAATAAAATTAAAATAATTAATTTTTTATAAAATTAGAGTTTGAATATGTCAAAATTATAAAGTGCTCCGTCCGTTGACACCCCTAATAGCATTCCAGTAAAGAAAAACTACGTTAAAAGAGAAAAAGTAACTTTTGTAAAAGAAAAAAAAAAACTTCATATCTGATTACAGAAAAAATCGAAATTAAAAACAGAAAACTCTCTTCACGTCTTTGTCGTCACTGCCTTACCCTTCCCCTGCGTAGCCACAGGCGTTCTTCTTTGCCGCTTCTGTCGGCCAACCCCATAGCCGCAGTCGTTCTTCTTCGCCGTTGTTCTTCTTCACGGCCTCTCCCTCCGTTTGAGCATTTCCGGGTATTATTTATTTCGGATTTAAGTTATTATAAAACTTCGCATAAACTTTTTCGTAGTTAGATTGAACTGACTTTAGGAATTTGAATTGATTAGATCTTAAGAGAAATGGCTCCCGCGGCTCCTCGATCCGGTGATGCGATCTTCGCCAGCGTCGAACGCGTGGTAAGATAGAACGCCACTAAAAAATTCTCTAAATTTTCTAATTTTCTCATTCTGTTTGGAAATTGGAGGAAAAAGAAATAGAAGAAGAAGAATATAGCGCTGCGTGCTTGGAGTCTGGAGGCATTTCATTAATTTTATTTACTGTTTTCTCGTTTGAAAAACTGCAAAAGAAAAATAAAAGCAACATTTAATGCGTAAAAGTAAGTTTTGACGGTTCAATTTCGTTTCATTTTCTTCTATCATTTTGATTTGTTCTTCTGTCCTGCATCAGTCTTTACTACTAGAGAGAAACAAAGTATTTTATGAATGGAGGGGATCTGGTTCTTCTAAGTTTGATTTAAAGAATCTGTATGATATATTTTTGGCAACCAAGTGAAAATTACACTGCCGATTGTGTTGCTTTAGATAACTGATATGTTGCTGATATTTGGAATTTGAATTGTTGTAGAATGCAGAACTATTCACTTTGACTTATGGAGCAATCGTCCGTCAGTTGCTCACTGATCTGGAGGAGGTTGAGGAGGTCAACAAACAGCTTGATCAAATGTACACTCTTACCTTTCTACAAACATTTTTCAGTTTCGTTCGATAGGTATTGTCTATAGTCATTTGATCAACAGATGCTTTTGCGATAGGTTTCATGTCATTGTTCTGAAAGTGGGATACTTGTTATGTATTTGATCATCTTGATCTGCTGACGATTGACTCTATTTTTGATTATATAAAAAGGTTACTGTATTTGAATGCTGCTATCTTTTTTATCATGATAGTGGCCTTCTGCCAACCCATTAACTTTTGGGTTCATCTATGTATCGTGTAGGCGATGAATCTATGAATATCTGCATGCATCTTTGTTTATCTCTCACACTCATTTAGACCATGCAATCTTTCAACTGGATGCCTTGAAGGGTTGGCATGCAAACACGATTAGTTGACAGTCCCTGGAAAACTTCTCTATTCCTACATGGAATGCAAAAACTTTATTCTGCATATACTCCAAAATATTTTTGATCTTGCTGGTGGGGGAAAAATTGAAATTTACTTGGTACGCTTAAGAGCAACAAACTTTAAATTGAATTAATTGTTGCATGGGCTCTTTATACCAAAGGTTTACCAATCATTACCCATTGCTGAAACATGAGAAGCTAGGTAATTAGACTTGGATGGGAGCAACCAGAAATCTTGCTGTCATTGTTTGATTTTGATACGCAAGAAATTGCTGTTCATAAAAGTATAATGAGAAAAGGGGAAAGCTGTTACAATATGGTTGGTTCTTCACAAAGTTTTTGGAGCTTTCTACACTTTTATCTTGAGTTATTGGAGCATTCTAAACCTGTGTCTTCAAGTATATTCAATAGTCAAAACTATTTCTTCAATCCTCATTCATGTCCATAGTGGATTTGTTTTTTAGTTAATTCTTCATATCAATAGTTGCCTAATCTTCTATATATAGTAAATGGATTGTTTGCAGTTATTCTTAATTAAGCATCATGTGCTTACCATTAAGAAATGCAAATGATTATTGTGATGGCTCTAAGACAAGTTTAGATACCATTTGATTGCTGGGAAGAATGTGTGCTTTATTATTTATATATGAATTTTGATGACCAGGAGATTACGTAACTCATTGACATGTTTCTTTAGAGAAATAGTGATCTGCTTCTGGTGTTAGGGGATACCATGGGATTCATTTTGGGACGAATTTGGTGTAAGTAGAAGGAAGCTTTGAGGTTCATTATGTTCTCCAGTGGGGATGGGAGGAGAATCATTTACATGATGAATTTGGTAAGGGGAGACATCTTTAGCATTGTATGCTTCTTAATCTGATTTCTATTATTCTTTTTTTCTTTTGAGAACTGGGATGCTGGTTTTGTAAGAACAGTGCAAAATAAGGAGCTAGAGTAGATAGTTGATTGTTTTCAACTGGTATCTTATTTGTTGTATGGAAGATATAACAATCAGTCAAAAGGCAAAATTAGTTTTGGGTTAAATTTCACCATAGATGTGGTGCAGAGGCAGGTATAGGGATTGAGTGATGATGGAAAAGAATCAACCACAGTTCTGTTGAGGAGTAGTTGTTAGACTGTTCTGTAGTCTGGAAATATTAGTTCTGCTGTTTCTTTCTTGGTGCTTACTAAAGGGACTTAGATATTGACCATCTGATGAGGGCAATTTGGAGTGGATTGGATGTGATTTTGATTGCTGCACGAGGGATGGAGGGAGGGGACAGGCATCATCTTTTAGTTATGTACTTTTGTTTAGATTTTTGACTAAATTGAGTGTCTCTTCCTGGTTGTGTTTTCTTCTTTTTAATCTGTCAGCTAAATTTAGAAACTTGATTGTGATGAGATTCAACTTTCTTAATCTTGTTTGGGTTAATTATATATTTTGTACCTGAACTATAGTGAAACTGTTGATTTGGTAAAGTTTAAAAATTTGCGATTTAAGTACTCAAACTTTATTTCTGTTAAACAATTTGCACCTTTCACTAACACCATTAGTCAAATGGGTAATGTGGCAAAAAACCAGCCAATAAGAATGTACTCTATGTTTAAAAATATCATGTCATTTTTTATTTTTTGCCAATTTTTAATTTCTGAAATTAAAAATAAAAGAAAAATTAGAAAGAAAAATTGGGGAGATTTAGAAAAATGAGGGGAAAGAGAGGAAATGAGGAGAGAGAGAGGGAGAAGGGAGGGAGGGGGGTCGGATGACGTTGATTGGCCGGTCAGAGGCAGATCAGTAACGGGCTGACCCTCCCCTTACACTCTCCCTTCTCTCTCTCTTCCCTTCCCTCGTTCCCTCTCTTTCCCCGATTCCCCTCTTTTTTTTTTTTTTTTAATTTTTTAGCAATTTTATTCTTTTTTCTTGTTTTCTATTTTTTTATATTTTAATTTTGAAAATGAAAGTTAAAAACAATTTTTTTATATTTCTTCATTTCAGAGATAAAATTTCAAGAATTCTTTTTCCTTTTTTTTCATTTTCCAAAATTTTTTATTTTTACATTTCAAAAAAATATTTATAAAAATAAAAATGTAAAATGACGTGGTATTTTTAGATACATAGTGCATTTTATTGGCCCATTTCAACCATTTGAATAATACTGTCAGTCAAAGGTGCAAACTTTTAACGGAAGCAAAGTTCGACTACCGAATTGCAAATTTTTGATCTTCAAGTATGAATTTGGCAGTTTCACTATAATTTGGGTACCAAATGGATAACCTTTCTTGTTTATTGTGTGCATAATGAATTACTAGGATTTCTCAATATTGGTAGCCTTTTATTTTATGTAATTTAGTTAAGAAGTTGATTACATGTTGTCAAAATTCAGACTACTTAACTACTTTTATTACTTTGCAGGGGTTATAATATAGGAATTCGACTAATTGATGAGTTTCTGGCAAAATCTAATGTTTCCAGATGTGTTGACTTTAAGGAGACAGCAGAAGTGATTGCAAAGGTCTGCTATTTTTATTAGGTTTATATTGCAAAGGTCTTTCATCTGTTTCATAATAAGTCGTACTCTTTGTTGTTTTGAAGTTGCTTTCTGACCTTCTGTTCATAAAAGCTATTTGGAGTAGTGTGTATTTTGCTCTCTGTTTTCTTTAAACATTATTCATGCCTTCTTATTGGTTTTGAGCTGAACAAAAACAACGAGCAAAGATTAACTGGCAGATTGAATTAATTGATGAACATGGATGGAATTGAACTTTGGCTTGTGCTTTAAATGTGATTAAACTCTCGTCAGATGATGTAGGATAGCTTGATGATTAGGATTTTTGACAATTTTCTTATCTGGGTTCTTGATAAAACGAAAATTGAAGAGAGAAGAAAAGAAGAACACACCTAAGGTTGCTGGAAAAAAATCTGATAATAATTCTCTATCTTAGTAGAAAGAGTAAATTAGTACTTAGGACTTTAACAAGTACTTGGACTCCAAATAGGAAACCTACAAACTTAATATAAAACAACACTCATATTCCTTCGAAAGATGGATGCAGTAGCTCAGTAGGAATATCCTCTTTGACTGAGTGGCTTATCTTTTTGCTTTTCTACCAGAAACTTTATCTATTAAAGTTAACTGCTTTTTACAACATGTCAGCTGGATCACTAATTTATTTTCTTCAATCAAGCAGATCTAGATTATAGGCTATGATTAGTAAACTGTTATGTATGATATTAGGGGCATACTTGTTATGTGGAATCTTAATTCTGAAATTGAAAGAAGACAATAACACGTGCATGAAAAGGTGGGAAAAAACTCTTCAATAATCATGCATATAAATTTTTATGAACTGGATGCCCTTTTTCCCCCCATTTAAGTTGGATCCTTTTATTGTTTAATGAATACAAGTGAGCTTTTGAAAGATTTATGAATATTTTTACATTGCCGTAGGTTTGAAATATTTGCTGGACTTGTTTGTGCTGAAGCCATTGAAATATCATCTTAGTTCTGTTTTTAACAAATTATGAAGTGGCCCCAAATCTTGTCAGTCCTAATGAAGCCTTTATATAGGTGGGTTTCAAAATGTTCCTTGGGGTCACTGCATCTGTTACAAATTGGGATGCTGATGGGACCTGTTGCAGCATTGTTTTGGAGGATAATCCCCTTGTAGACTTCGTAGAGCTTCCTGATACGTGTCAAGGTCTCTACTACTGCAACATCTTAAGTGGAGTCATAAGAGGAGCCCTAGAGATGGTTAGTCTCATCCTTCTATTATATAGTTTCAACTTTCAAGACTACGATCCTGTTTTACCATTTTGCATTTAGTGTGACATTAGTTACCAAGGTTGCGTTGCTAGCCATGTGCAGATTTGGCAATTTGTGTTTCCTTGTTTTAACCATGTTGTGTAAACATAAGTTGTTAACAGTTATATGGGTAAATATGAACACAATATGATTAATTAAACATGTCAAGGTTTTAAAACGTACTTGGATATGTTTATTAAATGCATAACATGAGACAACACGCTTAACATGTTTATTAAGCAGGTCAAATTAAATTTTATACAACATGACATAATTGATAGCTTGTTTAGATGATTAATATGATAAATTGAATAATTTTTTGTTAATAATTTAATTTTAACAGACATAGAAATAAAATATAATTCTATCATTCAAATTTAAAACTAATAATCATAAAACAACTATAACAAAACAATAATCCATCAAACATATGAAAAATCTATCGACATCAACATAAGAGAACCATAATAAAATCCAAATAATATTCGTAATCCATCAACATAATAAAACACCAAAGTTAAGAGTGAAGACTCTCTCGGCACGTCACATATCATTCTTGTGCCACAAAATCTATTTATGAATAGAAACAATATATTAATAAAATTGGATAAAATTTGCATCCAAACATCTGGCTCATTGATTAGTGCATGATCTCCTTGCTTAAGGAGTATGGGTTTGAATCCCCATTCCCTAAAAGAAAGATAAAATTTATATGGTTTACTATACTGGTCGACATGATAATGTGATTAACTAAATGGATTTTAAATGAATTAAGCATGTTTGGTACGTTTAAGACACAATTGTCATGTCTTAAATGTGTTGATACGATTAATACACGAAATAAGGTTACCTTAAATCCAAACTCACTTTTGTGTCATGTTAACATGTCATGCAAAATTGTCAGGTCTAGTCATTTGTTATTTAATTTTCGTTAATATTGGTGTAGGACATCTATAAACTCCACATCTCTTTTATCGTTTTGTTTAAACCCCACACTTCTTTATCTTTCATAATAATGAATGAATGTCAAGAACTTCTTAGGTATTGTATGCAGTGGATTATTCCTAATTAGTAGCAATTCAATTGCACCTTAGCATTTGGCTCATTAAGTAGTGCATGATCTCTCTGCTTAAAGAGTATGAGTTCGAATCCCCTTTCTCTCAAAAGGAAAAAAAAAGGATAAAAGTATTATATGTTTACTGACAGTTTTAATCTTGCCTACAGAATTTATCTTGTGTTGTTTAGAAGTTCAACCTATGTTTTATGCTTCTACCATGCTTGAAGGAGAACACTCATCCTTACATTTAAGACTCATTTGTATCATACGATAGTTCAACCTATATTTTATATAAAGAATGTGTCTTGCTATTTTAAGTCTCTGATACATCAATCCAGATTATTGTTTAATGCCAGGCCTCAAGCATTAACCTGTATATTCAGACCATTTGGAGCAAATAATCCATTCTTCTATTTCCTAAAAGAATAGGAGGGGGAAATAGAAAATACAGACAGATTTCCGATTGTTGGTTTATAATATTTAATTACTGAGACAATCAGGAGTTGCTTGCACTTAGTTGCCTTATTATCTTCTAATGCCAAAGCCCCAACTCAAGCTATCGGTATCATCTTTGTTATTTTCATCACTATGCAAATCCCTTGTTTGTTCAGGTGTCAATGAAGACTGAAGTTACCTGGATCCGTGATATGCTTAGAGGGGACGATGCATATGAGTTGCAGGTGAAACTTTTGAAGCAAGTTCCGGAAGAGTACCCGTACAAGGACGACGAATAATAAGCGAACCTAGGCCTTGACGTGACAATGCACACTTAGCCATAATATTATTTCCTATTGTCCTCCATGTCTTCCTGAAGAATAGGAGTTGAAAGACACTTGCCTTGATATACAGTTCCATGCCTGTTATGTACCAGAATGGATTCTCCATTTACATTGAAGGTTTAGATTATCCATATTCCCAATAGGTAAATGTTATTAAGGCTGCTGCATTCATAATGTTTCATATCTCTGTTTATCATGTGAGTGGAATTTGTTTTGGGTTTGTCTTTGTCACCTTGTTTTTCTCGTGCTGCTAAACCAATTAATTAGCACATTATGAATTTTTTATTAGTATTTTGTGAATAATTTTTATTTTCATAAAAGACTAAACTGTTAATTTTACTTAATAAAATTATAAAAAATATTAAGTAGAAATAAATAAACTTTAAATTAAGAGTATTTTAATAATTTTACTATGTAAAATTAATAGCATAATTCCTTGAAAAACAAAAATTATCCATAAAATACTAATTGAAAAGATAGATAGCCATAAGGTAAAAAAGAGGAATCATAAGTTAAAATTATAAGAAATATAGATAGAGTTTATTTATAAAAATAAATACTTAATTTTTTAATTATTATAATTAAAAGTTCAAAAGGTAATATGTTCCTGATAATATTTTAATTTGGTAAGCTTTTACATTACTTGTAATATTTCTAAATTCAATTATTTTGCGAAAATTAGAACAAATTTAGTAGACATAGGTGGAAGGGAGAAGCTTTAACAAGGGAACAATTTAGGAGTACCCTACGCCCTCGCGTCACTATCTTTACTTAAACGTACTGACAAGTTGAAAGGGAAAAGTTTTAGGTTGGTGGAGGGACAAACATGATGCAAGTTGCATTGTAATGATATATATATATATATATATATATAGAGGGACATGACACACGGGGCCGAGATTCTTGACTGGCCACTGCATCTCAACTAAAACAAGAAACAGAAAACCTCCAGCCGGAGTAAAGTCTTGCCTTTTACTTTCACTTCACCTCAACTGGATTCTTTGAATGTCCTTCGTTTCTTTCTACAAAAGGCTTCAGATCCTCAATTTGACAAAACCAATAATTACTTTTTACCGCCAAAGAGCAACAATCACAAGGAAAGAAAACGAGAGCGAAATGGCAATGCCATGGGTCATGACTCTATGGATGGCAGAGATGGTTTGGATTGCTCTAAGAGGATGGGTTTCTTCATGCTTGACGATTGCTGATGAAGTTGCTGACTCTCTCAGAAGTGGTGATATTGGTCCCTTCCATGTTGGCTGAACTCAGCTTCTCTTTTTCTTCTTCTTTCAATCAAACCCACTTCTCCGGTTTGTTTCCTTCCTAATTCTCACAAATCATAATTCTTTTCTTCTTCTTCTTCTTCTTAATTGTATATAGGATAACAATCAAATGGTTTTGTTTTTCCTTAAAGTTCTGAAATCTTTGTATGCTTTAAGATTTGAATGTCCTATTTACCCTTATTTGGTTATTGCTTTGGCTTCTTCCGTGCTTATGTTCTTCATAACATGTTGGAAGGCTTCTTGATTTTATCGTTATACTGTTATCTTGCTTGTAGTTTGGTGTGTTGAACAGAAATTTTCGTTTGTTTTTTTCCATTTAATCTTTTCAGTTTTGTTTCTACACTTAATTTGTATCTAAATTATCTGCTCTTCGAGTTCTTATGCTCCCATAAATTGGTCTGTTAAGTAAACGAACCCTAATTCAGATCGGGAAACTTACAAAATTTAATTTAATAAATAAATAAACTAGAGGAGCTTTAGGGATGGAAATGGATGGGGCATTAGGATAAGATTGTTAGGAGTTCATATCCTTGGCGCATCATGCCTGATCCTACCGTGAAGGTTTAATTCTGTTATTAACACCAGAGATATTCTAGAGCTGATTACAGATAGCTTTTATTCAGCATACAAGTTTATAATGGAACCCGTTTAGAGATACTTATTCATCTCAACTGTGACCTAGCTGCATGATTCTCCTTTTCTTTTCTTTTCTTTCATTTATCTACTAATCTGATATTTCTTAGGATCAAACACCTCTATAGCGAATTATGAGTCTTGAGAATTTTTTTTTTTTTGAAAAAAAACAAAAGTAAAATATAACACAATGTTAACATTGGGAGACTTAAAATATGAAATTTATGCTTTTGGGCATTTGTTGGTTGGTAGATTGATTGTATATCTGCAAACTTAATGTATTGGTTGCATGTCTGCAAACTTAATTACAACTACTGGGCTTCATTACCTAATTTTAAGGTGACATTTGTCTGGCCTTCCTAGTTAAAAGTGTCACAACTGCCTTGCTGTGTTAATCATTGGGTTTGAAGGACATTGGCAAGCTGTTCTGAATGCATTTCTTGTAAATTCCTAGAACTTTAGGAAACAAAATGAAAGATCAAAAGCGCATATTTGATTAGGTTAGACCTGGCTGGTTGTATGGTTTGGATTTTTTTGACATCATTACCCTGGTCCACTTCATTTTTCAGACACCAAGATGCTGAAAAAGTTGCTTAGTGTGGATTCCTTCACAAGTAGGGTGATGTGAATCTTCTCATTTCCTGGTTTTCATTCTTACACCTCACTTCTTGTGACAGCTTTGGTGAAAAACTTCAAAAAATGTACTCTATTAAATATGAAATAAAATCTGTGCAGCTTGTTAGGAATTCTTCATTTTATCAAGGTTAAACAATATTGTGACCAAGTGCCTGAGGAAACATTGGAATTGGAGTTCACATGCTTGAACTAAGGTTTTTGATGCAATTAAATGTTTATTTTTTTTCAAGAACTATAGATTGAAGGTTGTGATGTGATTTTAGTTCCTTTAAGTCTAAGTTGATGAATTTGACTAAAGCTGTATGGGAAGAGATAGATGTGCTTAAGCTTGGTTCTAAGGGTTTTAGAGTTTTATATAGATGACTATGTTAACTGTTCACCATGTTACCGTCTAATAGCGTGTAACATTGACTACACTGGTACTTTTTGGCCTAAGACTTGATACATAGGCGCTCACATGCCTCTTATAATTTAATTTGCAAGTATGGAGAGTACATCATCATTGCCATTATCAAATTTTGTTTAACTCTGCTGAACTGTAGATCAATAATGCTCCTTACCTCTCTCATTGCCAAATATTTCTCCTCATTATTTTTCCCCCCCTAGAATCTCTGGTTACATGAATTTCTGTTAGTAATGTAAAGAGAATTGGATCAGGGAGCAGCAACTGTTTGCTATTGTTATAGAGCCAACTTTGGAAATTCCTTGCAGAGTAATCTAGATGAGTTTAGTGCTACCTGCCTGGTCTGGTTTATTCTTCCTTAATTGATGTTTCACTTTCATAAGTTTTTCTGAGCTTGTTGTGGGTGTTGTGTTGTCCTTCTTAGGATAAATTTATTTGAATCTGAGTGATGGCTATTCAACTTTTTCCTTAGTTTTTTTTTTTTGGGAGGAGGGGGTTGAGATTTGAACTATGTGACTCCTCTTTGGATGTAATGCAAAATGAGTAAGGGTTCCCACATTTTCATGGACGGATGTACATTAAAAAGTTAGTCCAAGAGAATAAGCTGCGTTGTGTGACATGGAACATCAAGAACTTAATAGGTGAATCAGCAAAGGTGGAAGTATAATTTGGAGAAGGATTAACATTATATGCATTCAAAGAATTTAACTGGGAAGGAGAAAGGGCAAAGGAACTTGAAGACTTGGGGTTCATAATTTGGTAATCAAGTATGGATAAAACAAGTAATAATGTAGTTATTGTCATGAATAAGATCCTGAAGAATGGTCTTGTAGAGGTTAAAAGATACGGGAATAGTAGCATGCATATATAATTTAAAGGGGAGAAAAGACCTTAATATTGTTATTGTATATGCACCTCCAGGGGGGATTAAATAAGCAATTCAAGATAAAGTTTTGGAAAGACTTGGATTTGTTGATCTATAAGATTTCTCAAGAAGAAAGGATTTTCTCAGGGGGAGATATGAATGAGCATGTCAGGAAGGAGGCAAAGGCTTATAAGGATATTCATGTAAATTATAGTTTCAAAGAAAGAAATTATGAGGGAAAGACTTTTGTTATGGCATCCTGCTTCATGATAGCTAATAAATTTGTAATAAACAAGATGAGCAGTTGATCGCTTATATGAATAGGGCATCAAGGACACAAATAAATTGTTGTTTTATAAGACAAAAGAGGTCAAACCACCCTTGAGGATTGTGAAATCATCTATGGAGACAGCTGGATTAACAAACTTCCTAGCAGATTCAACAAACTTTTAACTTTGTTCAACTTGAGAGTTTTTGGAAGATTACTGGTGATCTCAATGGTGGAAATTTCTTGTCCCTTCTACCGTTAATCTCTTTACCTCATAAGGAGGTAAGATTCTAAGAGTCGCAATGAGGTGAGATGAGTTTAATATTTGTATGACAAAATAGCCCCACTTTATCGGAAATATTTAGTACAAGTCACCTTGGCTATTTAAAGTTGCAAATTGAATTCCTTTAAAAAGGTAATTTGGGAAAATTAACCTTCGATGATTATTAATTTATTGGCATTAGGTAACTTGATATTATCATGATTATTGAAATATTTTGGGAATACCTTATGTTAATGCAAAGATACTATGAAAATGTAGTGTTTGGTAATGCAGGAATTCCAATTGCAACCAATATGACCGTATATGGTTACTAGAAATTTTTATTACTCTTGTCCATGTGCAGTGCTGTAGTTATGTTGTTTAACGTATGTTTGCATGCATAGTTATCCATTTCCTTCTTCCTGTCCATGCTTCTTCCCAAAATTAACACCTTTTAGAGTTTTGATACACAAAAGCGACTTGGAACTTTGTTGCAGCTATGCCAAGCTGAACAGATAAAACATTTACTACTTAGCGATTGGAAGAAACCAACTTTAATGGAGATGATTCCTTGTAAATCAATTTTGTATGTTAGTTACTCCTGTTGTGGTGATGCAAGTTGGGGTGCTAAACTTATTTTCAATTTGTTGAACATGTTCTGGTGTCCTAAATGTTGCTTTCATTAATTGTTTATGATAGTGGTAGAAAGATTTGTATTTGCTTCAGGTTATACAGCTATCTTTCTGAAAAAAGTAACATTGTTATTTATATCTTTGCAGGACAAACCTAAAGGAAGAATTAAAGAGTTCTCTAGGGAATGGTGGAGATCCAAAGGGCAAAAACAGATTTAATTTGATTGGTTGGTGTGGCTTGCAATCTTGGTTATTGGTTTTCTAATTCGAGTTTGATAATGTTAGTCCAGCTGTAGCAGAAAGCTACATGGTTTGGTCTTTTTCTTTGATAGGACTACCGGAGGTGTGAACACCATACCATACATTGTACAGAAAGGCAAGTTTTCTTCAAGAATATTGCAGTGGTCGGTTTGAGTGGCACTGATGGAGGGCCCCGCCTCGTATCTTTACTTAGATGAGTTTTGGTGCTACTTCATCCAAACATTACTTACTAATTATAGTAATTTTATACAAGTGTGCATTGATAATGACAGTTGTCTGTCAATTTGTAATAAGAATAATCCAACTACCAATAGGTTTGCTTTGCCATATCTCATGCAACTGTATCTATATACATGTAACAGTATTCATACGAAAATCCGCTTTAAACTTTCTATGAAGTTTTAGTCATGTAATGCACTGTGAAAATGCCATTCGTAGACATCCCAAGCATGCCATCTTGAGAAATGGTAATGATACTCTAAAATCAAATCTATTGGTATTTGGAAACTTTTCAACTTCAGCGAACTGAGCATAAATTTGCTTTGTTTTCTGTGTCCTTGTGCCTAAACTTTATACGGCTCTGGGCATACAATCCTATTTTCAACCCTGTACTTTGGATTGGAATTGCAGTGTTAGAAAGCAAATTAAAATTTTCTGGAGAGGAACTAAATATGGTAACTTGGTCATCATCGGAATTGAATGGAAATGTTATAAAAATTGTGTACAATAGATGTTATTTGAAGGTTGAGGGACCAAATTATTGTGTTAGTTTTATCTATTTGAAGTTTTGTCAAACTTGACTTGGTAAAATTCTGTAACAGCAAATTTTACTATCAAATTTTGCTACACAATATATATATATATATATATATATGCTAAAGGCTTAACCTATTAGATGCTTGAATGTTGATGTGATATGCCAAAAGGGGCGTTGGCTATGCTTGCTGACGATTAACATTCATAATCTTTGTCTCAGAAACAGAAACCAGTTATTAACAGTTAATATCCAATTCCATCGGTTTTGGGAGATGTTGGTCATTCCTCGAGCATCAATTTCATTCCGTTATTTTAATAAATTCACCATTCTACTAAGCTTAAATGCTCTCTATTCTGTCAAATCCAAAACTACCATACCTTGTATAGATTACAGCACCAATTCAAGCGTGGCACAATCCAATTGGCTCATCACCAAGCTTAGCAAAGAAGGTAAAATCAGCCAAGTACGGAAACTGTTCGATCAAATGCCTGATTGTGATAAAGATGTAATAACTTGGACTGCACTGATTTCTGGGTACGTCAAGCTTGGCTTGATTGAGGAAGCAAGAAGTCTGTTCGATAGAGTTGATTCGAAAAAGAATGTGGTAACGTGGACTGCGATGCTAAGTGGTTATATGAGGTCAAATCGAATTTTAGAAGCCGAGAGGTTGTTTGAGGAAATGCCGGTTAAAAATGTTGTATCTTGGAATACTATGGTTGATGGATATGTGCAAAATGGGATGGTTGGTAAGGCTTTTGAATTGTTCCAGGAAATGCCTGAGAGAAACGTCGTGTCATGGAATACGATGTTAACTGCATTGGCACAGTGTGGAAGGGTTGAGGATGCAAGGGGATTGTTTGATAGGATGCCTAGAAGGGATGTTATTTCGTGGACAGCGATGGTTGCTGGGTTGGCGAAGAATGGGAAGATTGATGAGGCTAGGAGTGTTTTTGATAGGATGCCTGAGAGGAATGTAGTGTCGTGGAATGCAATGATCACTGGGTATTCTCAGAATATGAAGTTGGATGAGGCTTTTGAGTTGTTTGAGAGGATGCCAGAGAGGGATTTGTCTTCCTGGAATGCTATGATCACAGGGTTTATTCAGAATGGGGAGTTGAAGAGGGCTGAGAAATTGTTTGATAAGATGCCACATAAGAATGTCGTTTCTTGGACTACTATGATTACAGGATATGTACAAGATGAGCAAAGTGAGGAAGCATTGAAGATTTTCTCAAAAATGATGGCAGAGGACGGGGTAAAGCCCAATGAGGGAACTTTTGTGAGTGTTTTGAGTGCATGTAGTGACTTAGCTGGTCTCTTTGAGGGACAGCAGGTTCATCAGACAATAGCTAAAACAGTTTATCAGTGTAGTGAAATTGTTGTATCTGCAATTATTAATATGTATTCAAAATGTGGGGAATTGAATGCTGCTAGGAGGATGTTTGATGATGGCTTAATAAGCCAGAGGGATGTGGTTTCGTGGAATGGTATGATTGCAGCTTATGCACACCATGGGTGTGGTGGGGAGGCTATCAGCTTGTTCAAAAGAATGTCTGGTTTTGGTTTTAAACCTAATGGTGCTACATATGTGGCTTTGCTTTCTGCATGCAGCCATTCTGGTATGGTGGAGGATGGGTTAAGGTACTTTGATAAGCTTGTGAGAGACAAGTCCATTCAGGTCAAGGAGGACCACTATGCATGCTTGGTTGACCTATGCAGTCGAGCAGGGAAGCTCAAGGAAGCCTTTGAATTCATTATCAGGCTTGGCACTAAACCATCAGCATCTATTTGGGAAGCTCTTCTTGCTGGGTGTCATGTTCATGGGGATGTGAATTTAGGGAAGCTGGCTGCAGAAAAGATTTTAGAGGCAGAACCAGAGAATGCAGGAACTCACATGTTGTTGTCTAACATATATGCTTCAAGAGGAAAATGGAGGGATGCTGCTAAGGTAAGGTTGAAAATGAAGAATAAGGGATTGAAGAAGCAGCCAGGTTGCAGCTGGATAGAAGTAGGGAATAAAGTTCATGTGTTTGTGGCTGGTGCCAAGTCTCGTTGTCATGCCAATCTTATTTACCCATTACTGTGTGAACTTCATGCAAAAATGAGGAAGGCTGGAAGTATTCCAAGGAATGATTATATGGAGGATGATGATTTTCTAGTGATATGAGTTTTTTATCTGCTGATGTCTCTTACAGAACAATATTACTACCAGAGATGATTTTGAGGAAGGAAAGCCCATTTTATGGTCGGTGGCGTTCATTTGTACTACCAAACAAAGTATTTATTGCCATACCAGTACTAGCAAGCACTAGATATCTTATAAAGAGGGCACAGTTGCTAACGTTTCTTTATCTGCACCAGACTTAACAGGACATTGTCATACATAGAGAGTTTGTGCCATTCTTTCCCATTGCTGCAGTCTTTGCTTGTCTAATTTGATTTTTGCAAGGCAAAATTCGTGATATCTTAATGTTTGTAGCTCAAGAGGAGATGAAAAAGAAGAGGATTGGTTCCAACTAAGTATTGGTACATCTAATACAAGCATTTTTCTAGAATATGCTACTATCCTTAACAACAGCGCAATGGCCATGGCAATAGCAGCACGAGCAGCAATTAAAGAATTTCCCACTATTTGTATTTAACTTTGCTTCTTTTGGAAATGAAGAAATATTCCTTAAGTAGCTCCGGATGACATTTAAAAAGATGGCACTATCTTGCATAGCTAAAGTTTCTTATCATTCTCCTTTACTGCCAATCAGCCTTATATGTTTCAGCTTCATATAGATGTGCATTTACTGTTCCTGGACTTCTCTTTTACTTATTTGCTACCTTGAAAAAACTGAAATCGATTTGGGAATAGGCCACAGTATTCTTGAAAATATATCTGAAATCTTACAAACCGTTATTATACCATTTTTTGAAAATTTTTCTGATGATTTGACAGCAATGATGATTGGTAGAACTCTTCACCCAGCCATTGTTTAGTGGTAAAGTAAATTCACCAATCTGCTTGAGTAGCATGAAAAAGCTCGAGCACGTTTAGGAAGATAATCAGATTGCTTGAGTTTTCTACCTGATAAAATTGCTTGCATCTTGCAGGATTGGGCTGATTGGCAAGCATGAAAGTCATGTCCCTGTGTGGTCTCAGGATGAGCATTGCCTAATACTAACTCATATTTGAAATCCTGCTGGAATGTAAGTTTGGTTTCGATTCCTTCCTTTCTATTGAGGAGCTATTGATTAACTTGAACATAGAGATGTATCCTGTTTGTCTGAACATTTTCTTATTTGTTTTCTTATTCTTGTAGTAATGTTTTGTCATACTCTCCCTCCAATTAGAGACCTGTTTAAATCTTGTCCTTCTGTTTGTGAAGCTGAAGTTGAAATCTTCATTTGCGGGTCTGCTCCTTTGCAATTTCTATCTACTTTCTTCTACTAACCACTGCAAGTGCTTGCTGCTTTGGACATAAGAAGGTTTATAAGTAGGGAGAGAAAAACCATCAAATTGGTGTCAAATGTCATGTCAAAAGGTCGACAAAATCAAGGACTTTTTTGAGGAGTTGATGCATAGTTGCTTTCTGTTTGCTCTTCCCATTGTCTAAGGTAGGACCCAGTTAAAACTCTTCTTAAAATCCTATTTGCTTTATGGTGCAAAACATTATATATCTGTTGCTGCACTTTGTATTCAATGTAGAAAATGAATCCAGGACCAGAATTTGAAACGTAAGAGAATTAGGGATCAAGAGGAGATCAAAAGTCAGCGCAAGGGGTGGTCTCCCAGCTTCTTAAGCCAAGGAATTGGGCCAAGCTGTCTTGACTTGAGGTCATTCTTGGGTCAAGTTCATTGAGAGTTCAAGTCATCTTGATTCTTGGTTGCTTCAGGTTTGGTTTGTCTCAAATCTTGGTCATTTTCTGCGCAAAAGGTTACTTATAATGAAAAATATGAGATTCAAAATGATCTTTTTGTCAATAGATCAGATATGAATGTTAAAATATCTATATATACATAAAAAAAAAATCCAAACAGAGTGAGGTCAAGTTTGAGAGAAGCAAAAGCCTATTTTCACTTCCTTTGTACTTGAGATGTTCAATTTGGGTGGGGTGGTTTGCAGCTTTAATTTGGTCATAGAATATGACATTAGGAGCAGATATTTTCTCCTTTTCTAATTATTAAAAGTTGGATGAAATGCCCCACAAACAAAGCAATGGAGTCATGCTGTGGCTGACTTACACCTATAATAGGGTACCATGTGGTCCTGCGCATTTTATCATATGTCTTCTTCAATCTGCTTGTTAGGGTACAAACATGCCCACTCACACAAAATGCTCTCTTGGATTCATCACTCAATTATTGCGTCTGATGCTTTATTGCTGCAACGTTTCAATGTAACGTAATGGTTAAAAAGAAAACATTAAAGCGTTTGGTATAGATGAAAAATGATCATTAAAATTCTAAAATACTACGTTGTAACACTTAATTTAGAAGCCCTTTACTTAGAATATAGTATTAATTTTCATGAACGTTGCATACCCAACGTGGAAGCAGGTCATAATCTCAACATCCAACTCTTATAATTTCTTTAGTTGCCAATCTTCATCGTCTAGATTTCAGTTGGGACATCTTAATAACAACTTGTTAAAGATAAAACTTATGAGATTCAATACTACTTATGTAAAAACCAAAATCTTTCATTATCCAGAACAATTTGGTCTCATGGTTCAGAAAAGGCTATCAGAGCCTCAATGATTCCGGTTTGTACGTTGTACTTTGAATTTTGGATGCCCATGCTTAATTTAGAAGTGGAAGTGACCTTTCTTGTGTAAAGCAAAACAATTTGTGTTGTGGGTAAAGTAAATAAAAAAGGGTCTACAATGTTACATTTTGCTTTTATTTGTACTTAATGAGACACTCTGCCCACCGCTGTGATTGCCTGCAAATCGCTTCATAGACTGTCAGTGTCAGATATTATTTGCCCTTCTGTTTTTGGGGAATGAATGGTTTGCTTGCTATTAACCAATTGAAAAATCTAATTAAAAGTATTCAAACATTAACAACCCTAAGCCTAAGTCTAAGAAAAGAGTTAAAGAGACAAGAAATAATTGAGTGTGACCTTAGGGAATTTGAAGGGTAACTCATTCGAAAAAGGCTAAATATTGTATATTTAGAAAGAAATAATTATAATTAATTTAGTCAAGAAGATCATTTGTTAAATTGAAAATTTATCCAGTAAAATCAAACACAATAATTATAGGACATGTATTGACTTGTCGGAAAAGTAAACCATCCACGTGGAATTAATATTTTTTTAAAAAATATTTTGTCTTGTATGTATTTATAGCATAAGTTCAAATAAGTTACTTAGTAAGTTGTTAATGAAACGTAAATGTTACTTCATGAGGAATTTGCAACATAAGACAGCTTCATTTCTCTTTGTCCTCATCTATAGTGTTGCGCATGATGGATTTGTTGCGACGTTAACTGGACTCCATGTCGTTGAAATCTTGAGCTAGGCTCATCATTTTAGTTTTAAACCAAATGTCTACTTCCACCTACCAATTAATAAATGCACGTTTCTAAACTAACCCTTTCTAACTTCCACACAACTACCAATGGCAAAGGCTTAAAGAACTGAACAGTCCTTCAACTATATTACTTTCATAATTGAATTCCTCTACTTTTATCACAACCAAACAAGTCCTTATCTTTAGAAAAAATTTAATTCTTTTATTATACCTACACAAATTCTTAAATCGTAATAAAAAGTTAATGAATTTTAAATCTGATTTTAATTGTCATTTTATATCCATATGACATATAATGTGATTCATCACACGACAAATGATGGATTTTTCCTGCATCCGAGTATTTGGCTTATTAGTTGATGCATTATCCCCCTGCTTAAAGAGCAGGGTTCGAATCCCTCCTCCCCCAATTATAAAAAAAAAAATGATGGATTTTTCCCTTCTCTCCCTTTCACTTTGCCATTTGTCAACGACTCATTGGTTAGTTAAAACACAAAATTTGGGTAAACAATTTAAAATTGCAAGTTGGGATTTGGGCGGAAATTTTAGTCTATTTACTTCCATCTTACCTCATTCAAATCCTTTTCAAAGAAATTCATTTTAAACCTAAGATTGTTTCTTCAAAAAGAGAAGGAAAAATCAATTATGAAAAAAAGAAAAAAAAATTGATTTCAAAAAAAGAAAGAGGAATCTCTGTAAAAGTATACAGATTGAAACATAACTACTATTAAAGGTAAGCTTGACTCGAGAAAAGTCTAATTTGAAAAGAATAAGAGGATTTTGCTTACTATAGTTGCATATCATGATTATGAGATATAACAGATGGATGTGAAAGCTGCATTTCTTAACATGATTTTTTACAAGAAAAAATGTATATGATAAAGTTTAGTATTTCATATCCAAAAAGAATGCCAACAAAGTATGTAGGTTTCAAGAGTCCATCTATGGACTTAAGCAGACATCTAAAAGATGAAATATTTATTTTGATGAGACAATTAAAGAGTTTGATTTTATAAAAAATGAGAATAAGTAAAGTGTGCACAAGAAGACTATTGGGAGTGTAGTCATTTTTCAAGTTTTATACTTGGATGACATATTGCTTATGGGAAATGAAATAACAATGCTATAATTTATAAAGATTTGGTTGTGCAAAAAGTTCTTCATGAAGGACTTGGAAGAAGCAACCTGAATTATGGGAATAAATATCGATAAAGATAGATATAAAAGGTTGCTTAAACTCTCCAAATCTACCTAGATAAACAAAGTGCTAAAGAGGTTTAGCATGAAAAAATCTAAGAAAGGATACTTGCCTATGTCACATGCATACATCTCTTCAAGGACATGTGTCCCAATACAAAATAAGAGAGAAATCACATGGATAAGATACCATATGTCTCAATAGTTGGATCCATCATGTATGGGATGCTATGAACTAGACTAGATGTACCATATGCTTTAATTGTTATGAGAAGGTACCAATTTAATCTAGGTGAACATCACTAGATAGCAATGGTGAATATCCTCAAGTACTTGAGAAGAATTAAGGATATTTCTTAGTCTATATAATAGCCGAACTCTAGGTTAAGGTTTTAGTGATGTGTGCTTTTAATTTGACAATGATGATAAGAAGTCGCATGATGGATATGTATTTATTTTGAATGGTGGAGTGATTAGTTTAAAGAGTTCCAAACAAGAGATGACCATAGATTTTACAATCGAGATCAAATACATCTCTACGTCTGAGGCAATGAAAGGGGCAATTTTTGGATCAAAAAGTTCATTGTTAAACTAAGTGTGGTTGCAAGTATTATTAAAACAATACTTTTGTATTATAACAAAAATGGAGCCATAGCTTAAGCAAAAGAACCAAGGTCTCATCTATCACGACCTAAACCCAAAGACCATGATCAACGTAAGGGTATCGATGAGAGTAACCTTCTTAACTTAAGCAAGCTTTCAAACTAATATACAAATTACTCAAATTTACATCATGAGACTCATCACCATGGAATCATATACAAGGCATGTATAATAACATATGTATATTTATCAAATTTCGGAATATATTAGTTTGCACGATTTTGTGCTTAAAGTACAGAAGCAAAACTTTTCAAAGATCAACAAAAGCCACCTTGTGGCGATTCCAAAATATAAGCCATCTCATGACAATTTCAAAATACATAATGTGTTACAAAATGTAAACATAGTCAATATCCATGACAAACAAAACATAACAGACCAGACCAACGGAATACAACACAAAATAAATGGCTAACGTTTATTGAATGCCTTGTTGAACACCTACAAAAAATCAACAGCAATAATAGCTCATTTCAAGGGACAATGAGCCAAGCAGTCTACTATCTGAAATAACAAATGTATCTTACATGTGTGAGTTAGAAATAACTTCGTGAGTAGATACGAGGAGGGGTAATAAGCTAAAAGGAAGAGTGTTTGTTAAATACAATTTCAAAGTAATGCAAATAACCATTTATTAACTATTTGTAAATCTACTTCTCAAGCATAACCAAATATCCAAAGAATTTCAAAGTCCATTTCCCAAGCATAATTAAATAACCAAAGAATTCCAAAGTCTGTTTCCCAAACATAATCAAATATCCAAATAATTTCAAAGTCCACTTTCCAAGTGAAATCTTGTATCCAAACAATTTTGGAGTCCGCTTCCTAAGCGTAATCAAATATTCAAGGAGTTTCAATGTTCATTTTTTTTTTAAATGATACAAAGTTGTTTCAATAAAATAATAGTTGTAAATGATTCACAAGTCTCTGAAATGAATTTAAATGTTTATGAACTTATACAAATAATTCAAATGAAATTGAGTGTTAAGAATCAAAATAGAAGTGTTTGAAATGTAAATCAAGATTTTCAAAGGTTTGGTTTTAAAAAAAAAAATCATTTTTCCTCTTTAGAAAAACTTTTGAAAACTGTCAAATCTCAAAATAAGCCTAATTTATTGATCTATTGCTCAAAAGTATTGATAAATTGTTCAATCAATCGATACATTGTTTAAATGTATCAATAAATTTCAAATAAAATGTAAACCAAACGTGACTAACAGGAATCTATCAATACATTGTCAAATGTATCAATAGATTTTTCACATAATCCAAAATTTCAACCTAGACTCATTATTAGGACCACAACGAAGACTAATTGTAAAATTCCACATTTTCATATTGTGGAATTTGGTAAAAATTTGAACTTTTAAGAATTATAATTGGTGATAATTACCAATGAAAATTTCTAGTCATTAATGTTTAATTTCTTCATATTATTGAGTTATATTCATGAGAGAATGATGGTTGCAAGAATGGATGAAAAAGGAAACCAAAGATATTGATTAAGCTTTAATATGATATCTCGTGGATTATGTGAATGAATTATTATTCCAGACAATGTAGGATGATGGATAAGTTTGCTCAACTATAATGGCATGAAATTCTTGCTATGATGATGTTATAATTGATGTAAGATAATTGGATGAGAGTATGATGTGAAATGATAGCCAAATAAAGGCAATTTTTACAAATCTAAGCTTGAAAGATCGATTCTAGGGTAATAGAGTTTGATTCCATGGTGTACATGAACCTTAGATATCTATTAGAAGTATCAAGAATCAACTTCAAGTAAGGAAAAATCGATTCATGCAAGTTAGAATGGCATTTGGATTAAAAGAATCGATTCTTAGAAATTGAGAAGTTGGTTTTTGCAAGTCTAGAATTCCAAAAATCATTCCAAGAAATCAAGAAGTTAGTTTTTGCAAGTTTGGAATTCCAAAGAATCAATTCTTGGAAATCAAGAAGTCGGTTCTTGGCCTCTAGCATGGAAAAAAAATATAAAATCCAACTCAAGCCATAAAATTCATTTTACACTTTTCCTACTTCCAACTAGTCCTTAACACCATCTAAACCTTCTCTCAACTTCTCAATATCCCATAAGAGTAAGCAACTAGTTAGTTGCAACCATGCAACCGATCGAAATTGATGTCGACGATGACAATCGACTTGATTTTTCTGTGTCGATTGTGGCATCGGTTTTAATTGACAATTAAGGGAGTCAATCGGCTCAGTCGTTGGTGAACTTCCTCCCCACTCGAGTTGACCAAAAAATCGACCTATAAAAAAAATTCCTTTTATACCTTCATTAATCCCCCATTTTCTTTTTTCCCTTCCCCAATTTTAACATTTTCTCTACAAATCAGCTCCTTTTGAAACCTTAAAAACTTTCTTCCTTACCTTGGTCATTTCGTTGCTAAGCCCTTATTGTCGCTTGTTGTTTCAAGTGACTCTTCTACCAATGTCAACGTCGTCCTCTTCGCCACTGTTCATTTCTTGCTAAGCTACTGTCAATTTATCACTCATCTTCAAGGTATATTTTTCTTATGGTTTCAATGCACCCTCCAACCAATCAAAACTGACCAAAACTGAAGTCGATTTCGATTGATCAATTTTTCCTTATGACCAGTGGATTTCGGTTGGTCATAAGAAAAGCTCGATTTAAGCGATTTTGGTTTCTCCTGAAACCAAAACCAACTGAAACCGATTAACGCTTACCCCTAATACCCCATTGGATAAAGATTCAACCTTCCAACTTAAATCTAAGGTAAGATTTGGAATTTTTGAGTTTAAATCTCATGGGTATGACATAACATTAAGATTTTTTAATTTCAGCTCATTCAATTAAATTTTTAAACTAAGGATTTTAGGGGTTTTGCTCTTCAAGGAGGTTGTGAAGGTAAGGAAAGTTAAGGTTGTTCATTTATGGATTAGGTTTGAAATATGGAAATTTATTGAAACTTAAAAGAAGGATTTTCAATAAATTTACTAGTTTCAAAAATGAGTTTTTGTTAGAAACTAAAAACTTATGATGTGATTTATTCTATAGGTGATTGTTGAGCTCAAGTATTGTTGAACGAATAAGGTTTGACAAAGCAAGGCTTAAAAGCACGTTTTTGTTAAGGTGAGTGGATACACTTTTTTAAGTATTTTAATACGATAAAACTAAGTATGCTTTATTGAGTTGTTTGACATGCATGATTTGAATGTCATGTTTACAATATTGAATCAAATGATTTTATCCAAATATTTTCAAATAAGTTTTGAAATCTATATATGTATGTAAATATCACAACTATGTATTAGTTTTCAATACATGAGGATAAGCCATTTCAAATATTTTACTTCAAAAGCTTCAATTCTGGTATGATTATAAGTAAGAAATGTGTATGAGCTTATGGATGACAAGTGGATGTTAACTACCACTTTTATACTTGATGATAAGCATGATGATTGAGTATTTTTAGAGGAATACGATTCAAGGTAAATTAATGCCTAAATTGTTATTATGGAAAATAGAGATGAACACTTTAGTGGAGGTAGACATTCCTCCTTTGCTTATGATTTATTTTAAATGTGAAATATATAACATGTGAATCATGTTTTTTTGGGATAATATAAGATCTAGTTTTCACATATCTTATAAGAGATTTAAGGTGTAGCATGAGTCTACTTTGATTATGTATTAATTATAAATTGAGATATGAGATAATATTTTCTATGTGATTGTTTCCTAGAGCTTTCACATGGTGTGAGGTAACATTTCACACATGGTGAATTATCTCTAGTATGATGGTGATAGCCCTCCACACGGTGTGAGGTAACATTTCACACATGGTGAATTACACCTAGTCTGATGATGATAGCATTCCGCACGTTGTGAGGTAGCATTCCACATACGGTGTCAATGCATAATGATATGAGTAGAGTGGTCTCCACACATGGTGAGGTAAAATTTCACTACATGGTGATGACGCTCTACACGAATGAGGTCGATGTGCCACTTACTAGCTCAGATATGGGCTAGGATCCAATAAGCATCAGGCATTCATGATTATTGCATATTATTTTTGCTATGGTGATACTTTTTGTGAATGTTTCTTGTGTTTGTGATGTTTGATTGAGTGGTAGATTAAACTTTAAGTTATATGATAGCCAAAATGGATTAATAGTTAGAATAAATCCTAATGCATTGGTTGAGATATGTATTATAAAGAAAGAATGGCTACTTGAGTTTTATAAATTGAAAATAATCATTTGAGTTATGTAAAAGGGAAAAATGCTCACTTGTGTTATATGGGTTGAATAACAATTATTAAATGTTGTAATTGGTTTCTTTTGAAGAATCTTGAGCACATGCGTAGCTCACATTATTTATGAAAATATTGGAGTAAATCACCCTTAGTTTGAGTTATATGCTTAAGTATCATGTCTTTTAAGGAAGATCTGATACCACAAGTAAGGTATAACTTCCTTGTTTTTTTCTAAAGGATTTTCATATTATTCAACTTATTTAGTGAACTATATGTTTATGAAATGTTGATTTCATTATGAAAATGAGACACGTTTATGACAACTTTATTTTAAAAGAAATTCAAAAATGAAGTATGTTTATCTCAAGATCATGTTTACATTAATGAGTAATTTGTGCGAAAACTCTCTCTTTTGGCTTGTCCCTTTCCTATATTCACTCATGAAATCTTTATGACTCACACATTATTTTTTATTATAGATTAGTGTTAGCTTATCAACCATCCAAGTCAGAGAGATGTGATCTGTTCTTTTTTCTCAGTAGGTGGTATAGTAGCCTTCTTAAAGCTTATAGAGTTAAGTCATGTACTGCTTGATAAGTCAGTCTTTAATTTTCCATTTATAAATGTTTGTTGAGGATTACTGTTAAGCCATTACATGACAAAATATTTCTTATGATGTTATTTATATGCTATGAATGATGGCTTGAGACCTTGTGAGCACTTGAGGTGCCAATTTACATAATTTATATGAAATGTACTAGATACAATTACTATGAATGAAGCCGTTCACATCTTTATGTTGAGAAGTCTATAATCATGTGATTCGCTTACGTACTAATGCTTATGATGATATGACTTATATTAGGCATGTATGATGGTGATGATGACAAATGAGCTAAATTTGCTTAATTGATGACAAAATGATGTTAAGAGGCTTACTGGGGTCTAATGGGCTATACCCACGTAGGTCCTAATGCCAGTCACAATCCTTACAGAAAATGGGATGTGACACTAATATCCATACATAATCAAATAATTAAAGTTTATCAAGCTAAACAAATATCCAAAGTTCAAATCAAATATATCAAATATCAATTTAGAAAAATCACGAAGTGTTTGATAAAAAGAACAATAAAATCAAATAGTGTCATCAAACCAGAATGGTCTGGTACATATAGTCACCTACCATATAACAAAAGGGATAGAACTCTGTTAGCTACCAGCAAACAAACAAATCATTGTGCATAATGGCTAATGGCTACAATCGTTAGCTACAGGTCCTTATCACAAATAGGCTTCATTAAAACATATTACTTATTTTCAAATATCCAAAAGTTTGTTTCCAAACGAAAAGGTGAATCCATTCACCAATAGATCAAGGGTTAAGACAAAATGAAATTTTGGTCATCAACCAAGTCCATAATCTCAAAGACAAATTGACCAAATGCTATGGTCTCATCAAAGGAAAATCATTCCTCATCTCAAAGATTCAAGATCATCAAATCATTTATCAATCATAGACAAATATCAAATTTTGAGATATCAAAGATTTGAAAGGCTTGTTCCCCATACTCAAAACTAATACATAATAGACATATTTACATAACAGATATAGCTTTAATCAAAACATACTATAAAACTATTGTTCACATCAAATACATCGAAATACATTTTTATGCAAAGTTGTAGAATATGAATGCTTAATTATATCAAAACAATTAAAAACATCGTATCTACTGACCTTGTTGAAGCATGCCTCTCCCATAGCACCTTTCGTCGAACACTCGTTTCTCTAAAAATACCAATTTGTTCAACAATACCTAACATCCAACTTTCCATCACCAATATCTTGTTCTTTAACTCTATTCTTAACAAACAACTATTTATCCTTCTATAAACTTTTTGAATCATCCATCGGTTTAAAATCAGCAACTATAATCTAACTTAATAGTGAGTTCTAAGACGTAATGTCACGATCCAATTCTCGGGCAGTGACTAGCACATGGACCCAATGAGCATAGCTCACCAAGCCCAAGCAAGCTTATTTTCATTTACTTTACTTAACGTATGATCGTGTGAGGCATCCACACGCACTGCACCCAGTGAATACAAAGCCAACTCATAATGGCATTATATATAAAATATACACATACATACCGGTCAAACATAAAATTTGACAATGTACATTACATGTACATAATCATAATACAAAAGGCCCATGACTTCCAGCGGAGAAATTTACAGTAAAAAAAGGGGTTATTACTGAATGCCCACATTCTAATTAGGAGATGCACTACGGGGACTCCTCGATCTAGGGTCCAACAATCTCCTGATCTGAAAATATGAATTTTTAAAACGGTGAGTACAATACTCAGTGAATGAATATTAAAAGGGAATAAACAATCTCAACCAGAAAATTTGACAATCATGATGCACCGGTTGAAAAGAGATAGATTTTGATCTAGCTAATATTTAAACCCTTTCCATTTAACCTGGGATTTATGCTAGCCATATGGAAAAATTGACAATTTATCGCTATAGTGGTAAGGCATTCTTGTTGCAGCGAAACGTAATAATAACTCGTCACTAAACGAGGGTTTCACTCAACTGCACGAGGGTTTTGTGTTAAATCCTTTTTTCTTCAATTTAAAGCGATTCCCATACCATACCATCACACATATATTCACAAAGACATGAGCAATCATATACACCGCCAAGTCTTCACTGTCTTTAATGGTAAAAGAGACATTTATCTGAGCACTTGCAGGCGTTACGTATCGCCGTCCCTACAAGCCCCTGGACAGAGAATCACGCTTCACCAAAGTTCACGCGTGAAAATTTTCAGGAATCGTGAGCATTAAGTGTTGTCATCCCCACTTTGCTCAACTCTGAATTTCTAGGAAATTATAGGCGCTACGTATCGCCGTCCCCATTTTGCATACCATTACAGGCATGTGCATTTCCCACTTCACACGTGCACGAATGCATCAAGTTCATATAAATTTCTTAACCATACATATAAGCATCATATAGATGAGCAATATTCAGCACAATCAAATTTCACATCAATAAAATAATACTTCACAAAAAGCTTGTTCCCATGGTACCCGTTCTTTTTAAGGAAAATCGAATAAAATCATTCAAGCATTTTATTCAAATAAGTTCATATTTTCCAAAACCATTTTTGAAATGCAAATTCATTCACAGTTGTCGAAAAATCTGAATTTCAGGTGTACTCGGACTAATGGCCTTTGGGCGCGATCTCTTTGCCTTTTTCGAAAATCTCACCACCTTGATACAAAATAAAATTAGAGAATTTACTATATTGCCCCTAAGCTAATATAAACTGATTTAAATTACTAATGCATGATATGTAAATGCAAAAATGTGTCCGAATATCGCTTAATCGCGGTTGCGACTAAATTCAACTGATCACTCGATTAATTGACAATTATGTCCAAATCACCTCGAAATTACTTCATTCTTCCTCTAATATCTTAATTCACCAATCACATTTTAAATAACTAAATTTCAGCATTGAAATCCCTCAATTCCTTCATGGAAGAATTCGGTCATTACGATGCACTAGCACCGTGATTTTTCCTAATAACTTTTCTTACTTAATTCATCATTTTTCCAAGCCATTTTTCTTGAAATACAAACAATCCCCCATTGATATTCAGCCTACATGGTTCGGCCAATGAAGAATCCTAAAGAGATTGAATGTTTTTCTTATATTTTTGTTCATAACCATGCTTAACTACCACCAAACAACAATATAGTCTAAAATCAAGCCAATCCAACATCAATTTCCCTTCCATACCCATTTTTCAGAATTGAATTCATCATGATAACTCAATATTCAACAATGAAAAATAAGGAATAAAACATGGGTAAGCTAGGATTAAAGTAAAACTAAAGAAATTCTATCTTTGTTTTGCTTGATTCTTGAAAAGCACTTGAAATCTATTTCCACTTTATTTTCACTTTTCAACCTCAAATAACACTAATATTGACCAATCTTAATCAAATGGGGCAAAAATATTTTCTAAAAATTCTCGTTTGGTCCTCTAGTGGCAAAATTATCATTTTGCCCTCGTGTTTGAAAAATACCGAGAATTACAATTTTTCACTGCTAAACATCATTTTATACTCCAATAATCATAATTATATTTCATATAATTATTCTTGATCAAATGTGATCAAATCTTGGCTAAAAATCTCCATTTTATCATCAAATGACAAAATGACCATTTTATCTCTAATTGGTCAAATTTCTCGATTGACTCCAAACTGGACTTTAAACTCCAAATCACTATTCTAAGTCATTTTGTGAGTTTTAGAATTTTCAAATTCCTCTTAGAATTTCTATTAAACTAGTTCGATGATCGAATCAACTTAATTGTACCACTAGGCACAATACCGGCTTTTAACAGATTCGACAGGGTCTCACAGGTAACAAGTTAAAGTGTCTTGTAACCTTAACTTGGTGAGGTTTAGTCCATCACAAATCCTAGAGTTTAAAGATAAAAAACGAATTTGTTAAAAATCTAGAGATTATGGAAATCAAAATCAAAAGTTTAAGTGTGAGAAGTGAGAAAACTTTACCTCTAGGAGTGTGTAAAATCAAAAGTTGAGCTTGAGAGTGATTTTTAAACACTTGAAGAAGAGCCTTGATGTTTGAAGTGAAAATGGAGTGAAAAGAGAGAAAAGAGAGGTGAGAAGTCATATTGAGGATGAATGAAGGCAATTGAGGGGTCTTGGGGATTTTACGGTATGTTTTTATTGGAGGAAAAGTTTGAAATACCTTTTTTGTTTTTTGAATTTGTGTCTAATATATCAATAGATTTTCAAATCTATTGATACATTTGGTTTTGGGTTAAATTTATCGATACATTATCATCATGCATCGATAGAATTTGTCTAGAATGCACTTTAGGTGTCTTTAACAAGTCTTAAGCTTATTTACATTTAATTCCATTTAAATAAATATAAACAAACACCTCCCATTCGGATCCAATAAAAATATCTAAAAAATTAAATTCCAAAAGAATCAACGTTTATATTTTGGCTCTAATAACAAAATAAAAAAAGTTCAGTTGAAATTAAATTTTCAGCTCTCATTAATCATAGCAAACGTACTTTTAAAATTATAGAAAAATCATTTAAGCCATTTCAATATTAAGGGAACCATTACCGCCTTTTTTATTTCCAGTAAATTGTTTTACAAAAATCATAATTTTTTTTCCTTTCTAAACTTAGAAAAATTTTTGCTTTCAATGGTGACAGCTAAGTTTGCAAGGCCATGAAGGATAAAAAATATGGAAAGGACTACAATTAATAATCGAAATCATGTATTGTAGAGGATAAAAGGCTCACCAGGGAAATGTCCACTATACCATTGGGTCAAATTACCAATATGCCCTTATGTAAAAATTGGGGTTCTACATCATTAAAGATCCAAACATGTAATACGATGTTATCACTTGATTAAAGAGATCATCTTGGGAGGTGACATGAAGATTGAGCATGTGCCCACAGAGGATGACCTAGTAGATCCATTCATTGAGGCTTTGTCCCAACAAAAACATGATCAACACATGGAAGGATTTGGTATTAGATATACAAGTGATTGGCTTTAAAGTAAGTGAGAGATTGATAGTGATAGTGTATGCCCTATAATCCAATCAATTGGGTATAGGGATACATTTTGTTATTTTAAGCGTTACATTAATTAATAAAGGCTTTTTTTTTTCTTTATGCTTATAATTTTTATTATTAACTAATAAGATAAAGTCTATGGTGCAAGGTATGGTTTGCAAAGGTAATTATAAAGTGTTATAATTGTGAGATCCCTATTGCACCAAAGCATTATTCCTAGATGTTCCTAGTCCATGCTTTATCGAGATTGAAAATTGATAAAATTGAGAGAGTGACATATGGTTATGTTCCTCATTAATGAAGTGGGCAATTGATCTTATAATTTGAAGTATGGGGAGATTTAAAGTAATATGCGAGTGCTTGTTATTCAACGAACATGACTCACATTGAGAATTTCATTTGGTGTTTCACCCAATTATTTATAGAATAAATTCTCATGAAATAGTTGCATAAATTCTCATGTGATATCCTTTTTTTGTTTACTTACAAATTTTATCTTTTGAAGTGTTATAAAAGTTTGAGGATCTACTTAAAGTTAATATTTAATGGATGACAATATCAGAAAAATAGTTTTCCTATAAAGAGAGAAACGGACATATTTTTAAATTATTCTAAAATAAATGGATGGACACTCAAATTAAAATGAAAGAGATACTTGAACAAATATCCCCTAAAGAATTCCTTAGGAAAACCTATGTTTAGTAGTGCAGTATGTTTTAGTGTAAATGGTTAAATTCTTGCATAAAGCAGAAGGAAGGAAAAAAGAAGTCTGGAAGAAAGGATGATGTAGAAAACACAGTGTGGCTGGCACTGATCTGCTTTTCTCAATACCAAGACCTGCTTTTATGGGTTTACATGTGCAAAATCTAGATGAGTCCAATAACCTAGCAAGAGATTGTGACATGGCATCCAAAACAAAATATAGTAACAGAGAAGGTCACCTCAGTCAGTCTTGTGAGTTTCCCAAATTACCAAATATGAGCCAAGAAACAGAGGCTTTATTGCATAAAAAATTAAAACCAAACACACCTTAAAACAACTCCGAATCTAGCACGAGACTCACCTCTTTGTCTCTATCCAAACTTAATCTGCTGTCTTGTGCTAATTGCCAATTACTATTATCCATTCATTATCATATCAATTCAAACTCTAAAAACAAACTTTCGAACCTCCAAACTGCATTAATATCAACATCTCCCACTCCCAACTCTCTTGACAGCTCTTTCCCACCAACGCCATTCCTTCTCTGCCTTTCCCTCTAAGCCTTCAGAAATGCACCCGATCTAACGCTAGAATTCCCTTTCTCCCTCTTTCTCCATCTGAAAGGAAACCAAAAAGCAGAACCAAAACTACCCCAAAATAAAGGTCTTCTCTTTAAGCCACAAACTCCAACCCCATAATCCAAAAAAGCGAAACAACAGTCTGGAGGGGGAGAAGCAAAAGATTCTTCATTCATGGGCTGTTCTGCTTCGAGACCCAACACTACTCTTTTCACCAAAAGCAATAATTCTCCAGAAGATCCATATTCTTGCTCTTCTCTAGAACCAATGGTTTCTTCACATTCTTCACCACTACCAGTTCCTAGAGCTCTTTCACTCCCCACTCCTCTTGTTCACCACCCGCCACTCAAGAAAGGCGATACCCACCACCTTGTCTCTTTAAAATCTACTACCTATGGCTCTCTCCTGCTCATTGACACTAAAAAGTCTGAAATGAGCAGCCAGGAGTTCTCTGATCATCAGCCAAATCAACCACCGCGCCACAACAACTCACCAGTTCATGCTGACCAAGATGAGTCATTGTCTCCAGATTCTGTCATCAACACCTGGGAGCTCATGGATGGGCTTGATGATGACTGTGATTTTGATCTGGGTAAGACTAATTCTTTTGTTAATACTCATTCCGATGAGCTTTCATCGAAATCTAACGCGTTTAACAGTAAGAGTCTTGATGTGCCTGTGAAGAAATTGGAGGATTATAAACCTACTAAGCCATCGTTGACAAAGCCATTATGGAAACATTTATCTGAAGAATCTTTGCTATCAAAACTTGACCCAAATGTGGTTTCAAGTTATAGACGAGCCTTATCTTCCAGGCACTTAGGAAGCAATGAGTCCAGAAGTACAATATCTGTGGGTTCTAGTCCTTCATGTTCTTCATTATCAGATAGTTGGTTTAAAGTGCCAAGCACTGAAAACAGAATTGTACTATATTTTACAAGTTTAAGAGGAATAAGAAAGACCTATGAGGATTGTTGTTCTGTTAGAATGATATTTAGAGGATTTAGAGCGCCCGTAGATGAGAGGGATATCTCAATGGACTCCGTGTATAGAAATGAGTTGCAAAGTCTACTTGGAGGGAAAGTAATTTGTCTGCCACAAGTGTTCATCAAGGGAAAGCATGTTGGTGGTGTAGAAGAGATTAAACAGCTTAATGAGAGTGGAGAATTGGCAAAGCTTTTGGATGGGTTTCCAGTTAGAGATCCTAGAATTGTTTGTGAAGGTTGTGGGGATGCTAGGTTTGTGCCATGTCCCAAATGTAATGGGAGCAGAAAGCTATTTGAGGAAGATGAAGGGAAGTTGAGAAGGTGTCCAGATTGCAATGAGAATGGGTTAATAAGGTGCCCTGGTTGTTGCTCATGATAGCTAAGCCAAATGCTAATTAGGGGATGCATACATTTTATACTTAATTTGTGGATGAAGATTATAAAAAGAAAAAAAAGTCTCCAGTTTGACTGGTTCCTTGAATTGCTATTTGTAGTAAGGTCTTGTTTGCTACTAGTTTCTTTGTGGTCTGCCTATACTGTCCAGCAGATGGTTCTTATTGTTCATTGTCATTCCGAGCTGTATGAAATAAAAATGTGACAGTTTTGATGTTCAAGATCCAATTGTTTGAAGTTTGTGAAGCATTTCTATGCACGTTTGTCTTGTTCTTGTTCTTCTTCGTTGTCCTTTGGTCTTGATTTGGTATTGTTTCTTGTAAAATAGGTGTATTTCAGTAGAAAAAGAAGCGGCAATGTTTATAACATCAACTATAAATATGAGCATGCTCAATTCTTTGGTTTCTTTTCTTTCTTCTTTTTTTTTTGTACGTTAGTTGTGTGAAAGTTAATTCATCACCTGCCAGATTTAGTTGCCATTTCACCCTTGTTTCAAATGTTTCTCTTTTTGGTGCCATAGTTTTTAGTGAATCTCGTTCCAAATACAAGGTCTGAACCTGGTATTAGTTCCATTAACAGGTTTAAACCGTGTGTGGCATCAATTTGACACATATATTCAACAACAATTAGAGTTGGCAAAGCTAAGGTAACTCGAAAAACTTGTTGGACCCATCTGAACTCCATCTCCATCAAACCCAAACTTGCCTAACTCAGCTTCCGAAATTAGTCGAATAACCTGAACTCGAATGACTCAAAAAACGAACTCGAAATGATCCGAGAGTGAAGAATTCGATTTTTGTTTTAAAAAAGTCAACAAACTTAATCTAAAATGATGTATGAGGCCTCAATGGAAGGATAAAGCAAATGTAGACCATAATCTTTAAGAAGCACATAGATACGCTTCCTGATAAGCGAGCGAGTTACTGCGTTTAAAAAGAAAAGATGAAGATTGGATTTAAAATAAAGAAAGTAATAAAGGTTCCGTTCTTGACAGAGTTGCAGGAAGCGGTGGCATTATATATTTCGGACAATCATTGGATGAGCTCTTAATCCATTCTTTTCACGTTTCAAAAATCTTTTTTTTCAAAGGCTAAAAGAATTGCATATGTGCTGTGCAGCCAATAAAGAGGAAAAGACGACTACCCAAATAGACCTGAAACGTCTTCTTTATATATACTGTGTACAGTACAGATGGGCGGAGCAGAAATCAATGGAGTACTGATCAAGGCAGGCAGCTCTTAAATTCGAAACAGGGGACAGACTGTGCGTCCCCGCGGACCATGGTTGAATAATTAATGTCGTAAACCCACAAACATCAAAAAAAAAAAAAAAACCCGCGCATGTGCGTTGCAGTCAATGGAGAAACTCAGCCACTGCATATTTATGTTCTTATTGATTCTTCCCTTGTTTTGGTTGGAGAAGATAAGAGATTTGATCTTGAGGGTTAAAACATTGATTACAATACATCCACCAAGTTACAGCAACAGAGCAGTGAACAAGTTGGGCCATTCTAGGCCGGCAGCGTAGGTCATTTTCTCGGTTGGGCTTTGGGTCGCTAAGATTTTGAAACCCAAACCTAACCGTACTATCAATTTATATGTTTCATTTAATTGAACTGAGGCAGCAGCTGTTCAAAGTCCGGCCCAGAAATAAACCTCTAAAACCACAGCATCAAGTCCACCCCCACTCCCGCGAGGAAGACAAAAATGGAAGGGAATGGGTTGGAAGGAGATGGGTCAAACGGAGAAGCTCTGGGGAAGTGCTTGAGTGGCATCGTGGACGATGGCAGCACGGAGAGTCACCGATACTACCTGTCACGGAGAACTGTGCTGGAGATGCTGAGGGACAGAGGTTATGCCGTACCCATCTCTGAAATCAACCTCCCCCTTCAAGAATTTCGAGCCATCTATGGCCAAAGCCCTGATTTTGATCGTCTCAGACTCTCTGTTACTCATAAAACTGACCCTTCGAAGCGGGTAAGTAATGCTTTATTTTCTTTTTGGTCCCCTTTTTTTTCTGGCTTTGCTTTATGTTGGGGCTGCTCTTCACTCAAATTTTGTTCTTGGTGAAAAAATATGATTATGGTGATTAATTGTATCATTAGATAAGAATCTACTTATTGCATGTGTTTTGAAGTTGGAGGACTCAGTTGCATTTTCCTAAAAAGTTTGTTCAATATAATTTGGTCTAAGTCAATAATGCCCAGACCCTGCTACTTACAAACAATGCCACCTGACTTTGGCAGCCATAGGTTTTAGTTTGTATGTTCCTAAACTTTTCTGCACTAATGGAGTATTTTAACTTGTTAAAATCTATGATTATCTCTCTCTCTCTCCACCTACAAATTGTTTTCTCTGAGATTGTAAGTTTTCAGAAAAAAGATATGTAGGAAGTAGGCATAACATGTCTCAGTGTGAGTTTATCAGTTTTGAGGAACTCTAAATTACTACACATTTTGCCTCCCATATGAGTTGCTACTATCTCGTGTTTCCTAGAATAGAGCGCTACTGTTTTAATCTAAGATCTCTCTCCAACCCTCCACCTGAGCTAGCCCCAGTAAGAATGCTCCATATAGATCTTTGTGAAATCTGCATTGATGTTACTCTCAGTATATTATGGTTGCAGTCTTCCATTGATTCCAGCCACTATATATGATCATGTTTGGTAATACTATAGTTGAAATAAGATTGCGTTATTGTTACTAGAATGATTGGCTTTCATCTGCCCAGAATGAAGTGCGATTTGTCCTGTACTTCCACAATATCAAATTGGTTGCATGGGGCAGGAAACATTTTTTTTTTTATGATTTAGTATTGTTGGAGATTTTTTTTTTTTTTGGGCAATCCAATATCTCATTTAATGACAGAGCACCTTTCAGCCATTTATTCGGTTTGCTATTTCATTTAAAGTATTGGATGAAGTTTGAGGCTTATGAAGTTTGAGCACAACCCAGAAACTTATTTAGATTAACTGAAAACAAAGCTGAAGTATCAAACACTTCATTTTATATCTTGCTATCAAAAGATTGCATCTTTTTCTTGTACTGATGTGCTAACTTTTTTCTTGTTAATTGCTGCCAGTCTGTATTGGGAAGTAATTCTTTATTCTTTATGTGATCTGCAATATATAACAGGAAATTATTTTCTCTAATTAATGATTTTTTCCTAGCAGATTCTGGTAGTTTTCTATGGGCCTGGTATGGTCAAAGTTAGTGGGATTCGTCTCATTGCTGGTCTAATTACTAACAAAGAAAGTTTGACTGGGTTGATATTAGTCTTGCAAAACCACATAACAAACCAAGCTTTAAAGGCTTTGGACCTTTTCTCATTCAAAGTGGAGATATTCCAGGTAAATTTTGTAATACAAGTCTTGTCTTTGTTACTTTCATGGACATTGGTTCTGTAAATTCAATTTGATACATGAAAATGTTTTCATACTCAAAAGCTTTGGCTGCTAGGCCTTTCATGTCCTGAAAATTGCTGTGTTTCTGTATCCATGCCCTATGTTGTACGCATGCCGCATGCCCTAAGCCGTGCTTCATACATTTACACACTTGTTGGTACATTAATGCTTCTCTCTCTCTTTGGTTCATATTATTTGATATATTTTTTAAACAGTAAATTATTGTAATAAAGGCAGAGATAACATGCTTATTAGTAGATCTCTTTAGCCTACTTGTGGTGGCAATTTTGGACTTAGAGCTTAAGATTAGCATATGAAGGATCAAAATTGCTAATGAGTGTACTGCATTTCACCATAGAAGTTTCTATGGGAACTAAAAGCAAGATTATGTGAGTCATTTTATTTTTATACTCATTTAATGATTCAGTTTTGAATTTAAACATTTTTTTAATAGTTTCAGAAGGTGCCACATCCTTGTGGAATTGCTTACACATCTTTGTGTCTAGATTACATCATGAGAAATAGCCATAGGCATGCAAGGAACATGCATTTTTTTCTAACATGAGGCTTATCTTGCCAGTCTTTTCTTCAGATGGTTTGTAATAACGAAAATTGAGATGTTATTTTGCACTACTAGTGCTAGTCATAGGTTATAAGTTCTCTAATATATTGTTATCAACAATGTAAAGCTTAAAAATTGTACTACAGTCTGCAATCTTCAACTGACCTTATATTTCCTGTGCCAATTCTATCAATTCAAAGGAATTTGCTGAGATTGATTCTATCCCTATAAGATTGTAAGTTTCCTTCCTTCCAGCAGCTAGGCCACCAAGTGGAGTAAACTCTGGACATAGATATCAACAATCAGCTATAGACGATTGGCTTGATCATTGTTTTTTTGTCTCTGAAAAATGAAAATTATTACTTTTTCTTTTTTTTGAAAGAAATCTTCTATTTACAGTATTAGTCTTTATTAGTTTGTAGACCACATACTGTTAGAAATTGGTTAATTATTCTCATAATCTTTCCATCTTATGTTAATATGTAATCCTTGTCAAATCTCTGATGGATAAATTTGTAATTTTTGAAACAGGCTTTACATGGCATTGTACATTTAAGTAAAGAAATTAGTTCTTTACATCCATTATGGTTGTGGGATGCCAACTCCTTTTGTCTCCTCATATCTAATATGCAACTTGTTCAAACCATCTTGTACCCCTAATATCTCCTTTACTTTGTCTCAGATCACAGACTTACTAGTTAATATTACAAAGCATGTGTTAAAACCCAAGCATCAGGTATTGACAGAACAAGAGAAACAAAAGCTCTTGCAGAAGTACAGTATAGAAGAGAAACAGGTTAGTCTTAAAACATTAAGAGCTTTGGTCGAATATTACATACACATGTCATCATTAGCTTTCAGATTGTTGTTGTCGTTCAGACATTTGTTGCACTAAAAAGACGTGCATACATCATAGATGCGATGTTAGTTGTGAAGATTTAAACCTATGCCAAATTTTAGGGCAGCTGCATGACAAAATATTGCATCTTTATGTTTATTTTTGGTAGGCTTTAGTGGTTACAGACTTACAGTCACTAATTGTTTGGCATTTGATTTGAATTTATAATTATTTCCAGCTTCCTAGATTGTTAAAGAAAGATGCCATTGCAAGATATTATGGTTATGAAAGGGGTCAGGTGGTCAAAGTTATGTATGATGGTGAGATCACCCAGTCACATGTCACCTACCGATGCGTTTGGTGATGCCATGATGTAGTTTCCCTTTGTATCTTCCTGTGGGAAGTTGCAGGTGTACTTGTTAAGTTTTTGCCCATCCTTCTTTTTGGTTGCTTCGTGTGACATCTGTTTACTCTTTATGAACACTGATTGAGTCTACCAAGTCTTTTTATCTTTTATCAAGCAGCTGACTGTGCAAAATGTAGAATTAATATTTTAGTTTTAGAAAATAGGTTGTGGCTTCTACTCAAGGCAAAACAAGAATTGTGAGTGGAATGGCTTCCATCACCATCCACAGAGATAGATGAGGGAAAATTAGAGGTGGCAAACCGGTGGGTTCAGGTCAGTTATTTTGGATTCGGATCACCTCGAGTTTGGATCTTGGTGGATTCAGGTTGTTTTCAAGTCAAGTTGTCTTGAGAATAAAAGGGGTAATTAGATTTTGCATTTGTAAAATATCATTTTATACAGATTCGATCATTTTAATTTTCAGTATTACGTTTGGATTATTATGGATTTAGATTGAATCAATCTCAGGTTCATGTTGTTTCAGATGAGGGCTTCTTTAAGTTTGTGTCAGGTCATTTTGGATTTGGATTTTGTTTGACTTTTTTGATCAACTTGGTTCTAGTTGGTTGACAAATAGTTTCGAAATCGGAGATATGGTACCATTGATAAAAATCATGCTGGGGGCTAAAGAAACGAAGAAGTTACCATTCAACAATGGGTGCCAACCGCCCTCGTGCTGGCCTTGTTGCCAAAACTCGTACAATTGCCGAAGCATTCAGCAATTGATTTGCTGTAACTTCAATATCTCGTTTTAGCTGCAGCATCTGCAACAAGTCTTTCATCCTTAAAACTAAACATAAAAGGAGAAAGAAGTGAAGGGATTTTTCTATCATGCCGTTGGAGCTATCATTACTGCCATGGGTGGCATCACTCTTCTTACCATCTAGATTCTCTGTAGGCGCTACTGACGTACCGCATCAAAGAACTATCAGCGTATACTAAAAGGAATAATTACAGTTTAATCTTGTCCATGCATATCTATATACTTTTTAACAGGCAGCAAATTCATGCATTTTTCCCATGACAGCAAACTGCAAAATGCTAACAGTTACTCAAGTTGATCACACAAAACGCCAAAAAAACCAAAAAAAAAAAAAAAAACAAAAAGAAAGCATTTACAATATTGGCAGAGAATAGTGTCTGTCATATCTATTAACGAAACTCTCATTTCTATCAGCTAGGCAGGATCAAAACCACTTGTAGCAATACATTCTAAAAACCAAGAGATGTTACAACTTTACTTTTGTCACTTATTTTTCCAGTAAAATCTGCAACATACTTGGGGGGTGCAATCTCATGGACACACTTTTGGTTTTATCATTTCTTGCGAGACATTGCTGCAGCAATTCCACCCGCAATAAGTCCCACAGCGGTAGCAGTGATGCCAATTCCAATAACACCATCTATATTAACACAAAATATATTCATCATTCTTTCAGTCTGTGCTATAATTAATTCTAAAATTTGTAAGAAAATTCTAGTTATCACCTTTAGCAATACGATCCTCAACTGTCTTCTTCAGGGCAAGAGCTTGCCTCCAATCTGGTGCAATCTACAAAAACAGTAGTCACATAAGACATAAGATAAGAAATCAAAATAAAACACCGAAAACAAACGTTTCAATAAAGCAAATGTGTAAGAAATGCACCACACCGGGCAGCGTTGGACTCATAAAGACAAAATACCAAAGTCCTAACAGAGGGAAGACACAGACCTACAGTGTCATGTTCTGCAAGTTAAAACATAGTGCTATCAAAAAGGTTAAATGTAGACACAAAAGAATTTAGAGCACTAAACCAGAGAAAATGCAAATAATTAAACACACACAGCCTATAGCCCACTAAAGAAATGCCAGGCAGTAAAGCTAGGAGTTGAGTTGTGCTTCCAAGATGTTTGCCATTAAGGACTCTTGCTCTTATTGTTTCTTTCTAGCCAATTTTTAGAACTTTCAACGCCAAACTAAATGGAACTCTGAATTACTTATACACAATATCAATACTAACGTTCTCAAAGGATAGAATGATTATTATAGTCAAATTAATCATGTCATGTATCTAGGAAAATTATATGGTAAAATAAATGGACTTTCAAAAAGAAAGGAGAAGAGAAATGGATAGGCAAATGGGATCATTTCCCAGCACTGTCATGATAGAACAAATCCCTTTATCCTCAACATTTTACACAAATCATTTCTCAGCTTTCAATATAAGATTTAGTGTTCAATATTATGTTTGTCAATTTTCATATTTGTTGAGTATTTCTGATTATTACTTCTTTGGAACAGACCCCATTCATAGTTTAAGCAATCAATTTTAAATGGTAGACACATCCTATTTAAAATAGGTACCAAATCAATTCATCAATTTAGTAAACGAAGAGGCATGGGCATTAATATTAAGAATTTCCACTAATTATGAAGGTTAACAAATCATCTTCTTGCCATTACCCACCTCTACCCCTCACAAAAGTGTCCCTCATTACACTGTTTCTCTTATTTTAGATAGGCAATATATTGTGGGTTAAAGAGTGCTGACCAGGCATTGATCAACTCTAGAACATACAGATTAGGTAAAATGCATAACCACCAAGAATCTGTTTTTGAATAGAAAAAGGGTGAAGGAAACACAGACAAACCTCCAAACACTGCTCTACAAGTTGTCGACTCCTTGAGTATTCACCAGTTCTATAATATCCAACAGCCAGAAGATAAAGTTTCTCCCTATGCTGCAATGGAGAGCTGCTATTAGCCAATGATGCTGCAAAGACAACCATCGTTGAGTTTGAGCCACCATAACATAATAGATAAAGTTATAAACTGAAAGCAACAAACAAATAAAACAAGGAAAATTAAAAAAGAACAAGATATATTCAAACAACAAAGCGGCAACAAGGGAAATTGGTAAGGACCATAAGTGGGGCTGGAAGAGATGGTGGCAGAAGGATATCTTTAATATTGTAACTGAAAAGTTTAATGCTTTAATTACTCATAGGGAAGGGCTAACAGACACTTCTAGTATCCAGATACATTGCATAGAAGGTATTAGACAGATGCATTTACCAGCAGCAATGGAAATACTAAACAAGCACTGTGAAGACAATTAGAATGACTATGACTCATGATTAGGAACACAAAAGTAACAAAGAAACCAAAATCAGGCTTAGAAAAAACAGAAGGGCCAAGTCAAAAACATAGCCATCAATATTAGAAAACTATTAGAAACAGGTAAAAATGTACAATTAGCCAAAGCAATTAGAAGGAGAAGAGTAAGGAAAGAGGGGAGACAGAGAGACCACCTATAAAACTAGAATATTATCAACATGAGTAATATTTAAAAAATATTTATGTTGACAATATTGAATCTCTATTATTCCAATACAATTACAAAGAGGTCACGTGGTAGAAAGAGTACATGCTACAAAAAGTTAGTAAACAGGAATGTGTTAAACAACACTAAAAACCCATAAGTTAGGGAAGATGGTACAAATAATTGACCTTCAAGCATAGCTATCCCACGCTGCACGTCTTCAGCTTGCCTAGAGTGAACAAGTGCCCATGAAAGCCGCATGATGCTTTCACTCTTCAGCTCCTCCGAATCACCCTTAGCAGCATCTGCAACTTCTCTCTCACAGCCCTTCCACCAATACCACAGTCAAAATCAAATGCCAAAATAATGAATCGGAAGCAAACGTGTATCCACTAAATACCAAAATCCCAGTAAAATAAGACAACAACATAAAAAACGTTGCATTTTCCTACCACCTTCTTATAATTCTAAACTTCAGGATTGCTATGATGGCAAGCATTTAGACTTGCTTGTGAAATTCAAATCTTTACTGTGGGTGCTTATGATCTATCCTAATACTTGAAATATACCTCCGACAATCAAAATCTTTTGATGTTTTTTCTCTTAATCTAAAGGAAAAAAAACTATAGATGAGCAAAAAACCAAACCCCAAATGACAAAATTAACCAATCAATGGGATAAACGGTATACTTAATACTCCAATTTAAATTGGATAAACTTTGAAAGAAGAAATGGAAAAGCTGAATGTATACTTACAACAATGATGTCGCGGTCGCACCAGGGGATTTGATCAGTACCACAGAAGAAGGAGCCGACCGATTCGAAAAATTTTCCGATCTTCGCTTCCATTTTTCAATTATCAGTGCTCTATCTGCAAATTTTGACGGCTGTTTAGCTTGATCTCTCTCTCTCTCTCTCTCTCTCTCTCGTTTAATTTCCAAATTCTGATTTTATCTTACACATTTTGGGGCCTTTCGCTGCTAAGAGAGCCACGCTAAGAAACTTTGCGAATGAATCAATCCGTTGCGCAGCTCTTGAGGATTAAGAAATTGACTTTTCCCCTGATTGGTAGTTGCCACGTCAAATATTTTAAGCTTTCTTATATTGCAAGAAAAATACATCATATCTAAAAAAAATTTAAATTATTTATTAAAATCTAAGTAAATATTTATTTTTTATATTACATCTAATCAAATTTTTATATTTTCATTTTATATAAAACGACTCTTTATAATTAACCATTGATAAATTATTTTTGATCAAACTGTTTATTATCATTTTATATCACTTGACGATTATATGTTATAATGATAATTTGATATATTTACATTTTATAATTATAATGGTTATTATTTGATATTTTTATATTTTACGTTAACGTCGTTTTAATACCATATAAAAATAAAATGATATACATGATAAGTTATGTTTTCACAAATTATAATTAATTAATTTTAATAATAAAATTTATTTAATTAAAAAAATATAAAAATTTAATTAAATGTAATAAAATAATAAAGATTTTAAAATTTACTTAAATAATTTACAAGTTCTTTAAAATATTATATTAAAAAACGTAAAATAAAATTTTACTCCCTTCCTCCATTTGTTTCTCACTTTTTTATTTTCGTATATATTAAAAAAATATTTTTAAATATTATATTATATTAAAAAGATATTTTAAGAACCAAACCTAGCCTAGAAGCCCAAGAAGGATTCACAAGAATCCAACCTAACCCGAATACCCAAGAGGGGTACTAGACTAACCCAGCCTAGCCCAGAAGGCCCAAACGAGATGGAAAGTTCAAACTCTTTCTTCTGCGGATTCAAATTCCACCCATGCCAATCCAATTTCAGCCCACACCAGTCTGACTTTAACCCATGGTCACACTAGTCTAAATTCATATACGTGTCATATAAACTATAGTATTACACTTAGTGTTAAACAATTATCAAAGAAATAATTAGTAAGTAATCAACAACAACTATATACAGTGCATTATTTAATCTCAAAATTGTCTTCCTCCTTTGCAGATTGGAAGACAGTTTTCAAATTTTAAGTCCAATTTCTGTCGACTATTGAATGATTTTCGATGGATCATAACATAAAAAAAATGTGAAAGTCTATTTCTAAAAGCGATTTTCCATGAACAAATGAAACCAGAACTCTAAGAAATTGGAAATGGTTTCTATAAGAATTTTCTTTTTTTTTTTAAAAATACCCTTCCTTCCAAATTAATTGCAGTATGTTATATTAGCATATAGTACTTATTAAAAGTCTTTCTTTAAAAATAAATAAATTTCATTTTCAATAACTAATAATAATAAGCTTCGTTTCCAAAGGGATTTTAACATCTACAATTTGAGACCTAATTTAAAAGTGTTTTAACTTAAAATCTTGAGAAATAATGGTAGGAGATTTCCGAGACTGAGACACTTACTTTTTTTTAGAAGTGACAATTTGTTGAGTCTAGTTTGGATTATCTCGAGTTTGTGTTATTTGGATTTGACATTCAAGTTATTTAGATTTGAAGCATCTTGGAGTTTAAGTTGTTGACTTTTGAAATCGAATCGAATCGGATTTTTCAATGGATCATTCATATTAAGTTAGGTTTTATCAACCACAATTAAGTTATTCAAAGTCACATTTTCATCAGCTTGTAGCATATATCCGATTTTAATTTTTTGATATCATAAAACAAATTTTCAAAAAATAATGAAATCATATACAAAGAAAAAAATTAGTGAATAAAAAGTCATTTACTAATTTAATTAGAATGACTTTATATAGTAATAATTTTTTATTGACTGATATTTAATTTTCATTTTCAATGCACTGATTATTATTGTTAATTAGTTTTTTATTATTATAATTTTTTTTTCGAGGGGTAAAGAACAAAATTTATTTGAAATTAAGAATATATATTCAATTATAATTGAAACATTGTTTTTGGAGGTGACACGAGCAATGTGCCTATCATTGATGTAATACTTTAATTAGGAAGCAATGTGTGTGCACGTACACGTGCATGTGTTTGTGTGTTTGTAATCAAGATATCCAAGTTAGGGTTCAAAGTGATAACATGTCATATAGAACATATAAATGACCTTGGAAGAGAAATGAAGACAAATAGACATAAATGAATCTAATTGATACTTTCTTTTTATTTCTTCAAATCTTCTCATGTGCCCCTAAATTTTTATTTTAAATAGAAAACGTTTCATTTAAAAATTTTTGTTGCCAAATTAGAGGAAGCATCGAAACATTGTAATGCTGAAGTCTTTCAGGGTTCACTTTCAAGTAGCAAAATTGCACAATCTATCTATAATAGGAAAAAAAAAAGAAACTCTGAAGAAGTCAGCTCTTTGAAAAGCCACGGAGCATCCGAAATGGTTTGAAGAAAAGAGGGCCGCAAAAGAATCTTATTATATATATGTATATATAAACAGCTTATCAAGCTACAGCATAATCCTTGTTTTACCAATCGAAAAGAAAAGGTGAATTGGCTAGGAGCTGTGACCATGCCACTTTCTTACATATCGTGTATTATACGTTGTAGGATAAATTGTAACTTTAACAAAGAGAGGGGGCCAGAATATGATGGAGATACTAAACTTGGCATCTCAGTAAACCAAAGTATCATACATTCCAAGCCCTAAACGGTTATCTTGGCTTCGAGCAGTTATTAGAATGTAAGCAGAACATATTGCATATTTACACATTTATCTAAGAGTTGAGCTGGAACCAATTTCTCTCTCACTGATTTTATTAAAATGAAAGATAAAATGCTTTTTTTATATATATATATATATATATATATATCCATGAAAGACTTTTTGCCCGGGATGAAATCTTAACAATCACTCTTTCACAAAGATCAAAGCAGATAAAAGATATACGAAACTTGATACCTGAATAAAGTACAAAGAAGATCATCTCCACCTAGTTAGTGCAAAGCTTAAATCCAGGGGCTAGGGTACCCCAATAACTCGTGCCATGCGGAAACAATCAGATTTGACTCATCTTTTCTTCCATCCTTTCATCCTCTTGGTTCTTCGGGCAACTCTCCAAGTACACTACTAGATTTCCGAATATCCCACAACTGTCGTTGAGTTTCCTCCTTTGAACCGTCAAGCTGGTCGGATTAGATGGGCAGCAACGAGAGGCACCCTGGAGAAGTGAGAGTTCCAATGCCTGCGATGGAGCAGTCGGCTTTCATCAGAGACGAGAGAGCGAAATTGAAATCAGCCTTGCGTGAAGCCCAAAAACAAGAAAGCGATTCATCTCAAAGAGCCAAACCGTTAATACAAAGAGTTCCACCCGTCCTGATCGGTATCAAGGAAGATTTTAAGAAATATTTTGAACCAAGGCTGGTAGCCCTCGGCCCTTTGCATCATGGTAAGCCGCAGTTCGAGCAGGCAGAGCACACAAAGCGTAAACTCGCAGCTCTGTTCGCAAACGAGAACGAAACAACTGATGAAGTTCTATTCAACAAGATTATGGCAGAGATAAAGGATTTGAAGCAGTGTTACAATCCGGAGGACATAAAAGATTACGACGATGAGAAGCTAGCTTGGATGTTCTTCGTGGACGGTTGCGCGGTGTTGTATGCTGTACACTACGGTTTACAAGGCAAGTTTAAGAAGTTGAACACTAAAGCAGATCTTCTGGTATTTGCGCAACTTGATTTGTTCTTGCTAGAAAACCAACTTCCTTACCGGGTTCTCAACATATTGATTGGCTCAACCAAAGAACCCCGAATGTGGGAGCAATCAATCACAGAATTCGTCGGCAACAACCTTATAACAAATGTACCGGATGGGAAGACGAGCCAACACACAGACGAAGAAGAAAAGCAAGAGTACACTCATCTTCTGCAGCGCTTGCGGACAAAACTCTTGACGGGAAAGAAAGAGGAGAGTAGCAGTAGTATGATAGGTCGCTTGCTTCTGTCATGCGGAGACAACCGAAAGCACAGGAAGACATTTCGTAGCGTCAAGGAGCTTAAGGAATCAGGGATTGGTGTTGGACCCAGCGAGACAAACAACCTGAAAAACATTTCCTTCTATTGCAACTTTCTGGGAAGCCTAAGGATGCCACGCATCCTGGTGGATGACTCAACAGCTTCCAAGTTCTTGAACTTGGTAGCTTTAGAAATGTGTCGAGATTTTGAGAATGATTTTGCGGTCACCTCTTACTTATACTTCCTTGATTCTCTCATTGACACAGCAGGAGATGTTAAGGAAATGCGAGTTACAGGTATGCTCCACAATTACTTGGGCAGCGATGAAGAAGTGGCTGATCTTTTCAACAAATTGAGCAGGGACTTGGTGCCAGATCAGGCGATGTACAAGGATGCTACAGACAATATCCACAAGTACTGCAACAATCCCTGGACGACCGCTATGGCTCAAGCCTACTACACCCATTTTAGTAGCCCATGGACGTTCCTCGGCTTTTTGGCTGCGCTACTTGCGCTTCTTTTCTCCGCTATTCAAGCTTATTACTCGTTTCCAGATAACAAATAAACGAAGTGATTAAACTCCCTGATACGAGTCCTTTAGAGTGTGCTTTCAATCTTTTCTTTTTATTACACTACGTTTTATGTATCCGAATAAGGTTTTTTGTGCTTGAAATGCTTTGGTATTCTTTTCCCAGCTTCGTGTGTGACTGTTAGCAGCCAATAAAAGAAATTACCAATGTAGGATTCTGAGCTTTATATGTAATAAAACTGACTTCTTTTACATATTTAGTATGTTCGATTTACTAGATATTTTTTAATAATAGAGGAAATTGTGAGAAATAACCCTATTCATAAGGTGATTTGAGAAATAACCATCCATATAAAGTTATCTATTTTTACCTAAAAACAAGCATGAGTAGACCAAAATGCTCTTAAAAACATTTTGACAAATTAATCTTTTGATATCTCCCTCCCACCATAGAGAAAATAAAAATAAATGCTCAACTATTTTAGCTCGTTGAACTCTTTCTCACAGCTCTCTGAATTGTATCAACTCTGTCAATTCTCTGTTGAGCACCATCGTCATTAACTTTCTCAACTCTCTGAACTGTATTAGCTCTGTCAATTCTCTGTTGAGCACCATCGTCATCGTGCTATGCTTTATCTCTTGGCATCTGGTCATATTGTCATCGATAAACAGACCCTAGAGCAGAGATGACATCAAGATATATTATTGGGTTTATTGCTGCAACACATTAATTTTTGAAACTTTTTGTGTGAATTAGAACATGAATTAGAAACATTGCCTAGAGTTGTTACACGTCATGCATCTCTAATGCACATGGTGCGTAAAAAATATATTGAAATAAGGAAATAACATGTGTTAGCACATAACGTCTAACATTTTTATTGAACATGGCGTCTAACATTTTTTGAACATGGCGTGTAACAATATGACTGATAAATTTTAGAACACGGCAAGTAATGTGTAAAATGACTAACAAATTTTTTTATTTCCAAAATTTCAGTGGGGTTTCAATTGTATGACTTGTGATAAGACATGGTGGTTAGTGGGTGGATGGCATTTACAAGCGTAGTGAGTCACAAATACGGGGAGTTAGGGGTGATTTGTCGTTTGCAACCTTTGATGAAGATGTTAGGGTAAACTCAAAAATTCATGAGATTGAGTTACATGTGTTGATCAGTGTAATGACCCCTCCTAGATCGCTACCGGTGTCCAAGACTTTTGAGATATCTCGCCAAGTCCCGAACAAGCCTAATTTGACTTTCTCAATAATTCACTGTACACTTTTACCAAACCGTATAAATGTTGAACCATATATGTATATATATTTATATATATTTGTAACGTGAATTTAAAAATAAGTATAATCATTAATTTTGACTTTAAGTTATGACATCACAATTAAATACATTGAATTCAAAATCTCAAATTTTCGTTATATCGAAACCAATATTTGTTTATGTAACAAAACCAGAGTACTAAAACTCGACCTCTAACAGCAAAGCAATTCGAAAACGGGTTAGGAGATGCCTTTACCTAAGCGACGGTGGATCGTATTCACTGATGAATTTCACGTTAGACTAATCACTAACTGCAAAAAAAAGAAGAATAAGAGAGGTGTGAGTCTCATAGAGTCAGTGATAATCATCGACCCAGTGAACAGGCAAGAAGGGGAAACAACATAAGGATGGAACGGTTATAAATCCAAGAGTATGTGTAGAAAATATTTTCATTAAACGGAGAGGTTTTTGTGCCTTGCAAGTCTAAAAAAAATGATGAATTTCAAGTAATTAAATATGTAAATTTCACTTATCATTTATTAATAAAAATTTGAGTATTAACGACATGCAATGTATATTAAGAAAATCGACACGTGAGCATTATCCTCGAGTAAGTTTAGTATAGCCCTTAGGCTTACTCTCAAATATCATTACCTACTAGTGGGAACCGCCCACGCCACCATATATAATTCCGGGCTTCAGGTCCCCCTTTACCTACTCGTGGGAACTGCCCACGCCACCTAATACAAATCAGGGCCTCAAGTCCCTCTTTTTGTCTACTCGTGGGAACTGCCCATGCCACCTAATACAAATCGGGGCTTTAGGTCCCCCTTTTTGTTTACTCGTGGGAACTGTTCACGCCATCATATATAAATCGGGGCTTTAAGTCTCCTTTTTTGTCTACTCGTGGGAACTGCCATGCCACTTAATACAAATCGGGGTTTCAGGTCCCCTTTTCCTTACACTCGAATATCGAAAAACAATAGTTTCTACTTTGTGCACAAAGACCACACTTAACCTGGTGTGATGACAGGTTCTATCCCAAGGTATCTCAATCACGTATAAATAAAAATTGTCGTAATTTAATGCACTTGCAAAGCATGATAGATTAAAAACATTACACTCATAAATTGCATGTTATGCATAAATCATTTTAAACATGGCATGTCTATCAAATTAGCGTGCTAAATGAAATAAACAATTTATCATCACATCTTGAGAATCAATATAATGGCCATTGGCCTAAACATTACACAAATTGCAAGGCAGTTTTTTTTGAAGTGAAACCAGTCAAAGGTTTGTTTCCCCCGTATTTAAAAAATATTGATTTATACTACGTATAGTTTAAGAAAATGGATTTAAAAATTTTTTGTCACACATCACAAACAACCTAGAAATTTTGACCAGCTCATGCTATCCACAATTTTGTCAATTATCAAACACAACATATATAATATATTATAGGAATGTAGTTTTCAAAATTTAGCACCCACTCACCTCACAATAGCGGGATGCTACTTCGTTATTGGTTCGTGCGTGTATCTAACTATTGTTGCATCTGTTCTCGTTTTCTTTCTTTTTTTTTGTTTCCTCTCGATGCTGCAGCTCTCATTCTCTCATTTCTTCTTCTTTTCTTCCTTTTTCTTTCTTCTCTTTTCCTTCCTAGTGCCGCAACTCTCCTTCCTCTATCTTCTTTCCTCTTTTTCTTTTTTCTCTTTCTTCTTCTTTTTTTTTCTTCCCCTGGTGCCGCTGCTCTCTTTTTCTTTCTTCTATTTTTTTTGTTTCTTTTTCCTTCTTTTTCCTTTTTCTTCTTTTTTCTTTCTTTCCCCGGTGTCGCTGCTCTCTTCCTCTCTCTTTTTTTTTTCTTTCTCTTTCTTCTTCTTTCTTCCCCCGATGCCGTTGCTATCTTCTTTCTTTTTTTTTCTTTTTCTCTTTCTTCCTTCTGTTGTTCTTTCTTTTGTCTTTTTCTTCCCCTTTTGACCGACCCCTCCCATTTTTCTTCTTTTCTTCTCTTTTTTTTTTCTATCTTTTCTTTTCTCTTCCTCTTTTTTCTTCTCTCAATGCAAGCCCCTACCTTAAGGGATGTCACAAACTCCTCCATTTAAAATAAATTCGTCCTCGAATTTTAACAACATAGAGGCACTTATCAGTACCTTTAATCCTTAAACAGATGTGGATATTCTGCTCGCATTTCCTTTTCTAGTTCCCAAGTGGCCTCCTTTACCTAATGATTTTGCCATAATACTTTCATTAAGGCGATGTCCTTAGAGCGAAGCCTTTTTACTTGACAGTCCAATATAGCTACAGGCTGTTCTTGGTATTCCAACCCATTTTTCAACAGTACCATATCATGTATCATGTGCGAAGGGTCTCGAACATATTTTCTAAGTATGGATACATGAAACACTGGATTGACCCTTTCAAAATCCGGTGGTAATGCCAATCGATAAGCAACAGTACCTATACGTTCCAATATTTCAAAAGGGCCAATATATGAGGATTGAGTTTCCCTTTCTTGCCAAATCATCATATTCTTTTGCATGGCGAGACTTTTAGAAACACATATTCACCTACTCCGAACTCTAAGGGCCTACGTCGGTTGTTGGCATATGACTTTTGTCTACTTTGAGCAGCCAACATTCGTTTTTGAATTATTTGTACTCCTTCCTCCGCTGGTTATACCATTTCCAGCCCTAACAACTTCCTTTCCCCAACTTCCAACCATCAAATTGGTGATCTACACTTTCACCCATATAGTGCCTCAAACGGCGCCATCTTAATACTCACCTGGTAACCGTTATTGTATGCAAATTTTGCCAAAGGCAAGTATAAATTCCAAGAAACTCTGAAATCCAACATGATTGCTCTTAACATATCTTCCAATATTTGGATCGTGTGCTCAAATTGACCATCTGTCTGAGGGTGATATGCTATACTAAAGTCCAGTCGGGTCCCTAATTCATCTTGTAACCTCTTCCAAAATCGGCTAATAAATTGTGGTCCCCCATTTGACACAACGGTCACCTGCCATGGAGTTTACCAATCTCATTAATGTAGATTTAAGCATATTGTATTGCCTCGAACTTTGTCTTGACTGGAAGGAAATGCGCTGACTTAGTTAACTGATCGACAATCACCCATATGGAATTATATCCTCCACTAGTTCGGGGCAAGCCGGTTACGAAGTCCATGGCTATGTGTTCCCACTTCTATTCGGGTGCCTGTAATGGTTGTAGTAATACTGAAGGTCTTTGGTGCTCCGCCTTCACTTGTTGGCACACCAAACATCTTGAAACATATTCTCCTACATCCTTCTTTGGTTCTTGCCACCAATATACGGATTTTAAATCATGATACATCTTAGTGGCTCCCGAATGTACTATATAAACAGCAACGTGTGCTTCCTCTAGAATCTCTTCCCTTAATCCATCCAAATTTGGCACATAGATTCGAGATCCATATCTCAATTCCCTTCAAATGCTCACATTATCACACTAGCACCATTTATTCTTCATCCATCGTATTATTGCCGTATAGAGAATTTAACATTATTATGAAATAACTATTCTTTTATTTTTGTATCTCGATCATATCATTCCATCTTGAATATTATTCCAAAATTCTCTTATCATTGTACCATTTATGCAACTAATCATACATATTGCGTTCAAAACTCAAATCACTAAAAATAATTCTTCACTTCTACTGGTTATATACGCAACTCCACATATACATATATATATATATATATATTCATTTAAATGTCAATGTTCATTCCCACATATAGGGACTCTTGTCAACCATATTCGGATTAGACTTCCCTTTTACCTTTCTAATTTCCAACATTTCTAGTTTATCCTTCTATCTCACTTTCGAAGATCATTTTTAGTCCACGAACAATAGATTATAATCAATTTCCAATTTACTCTTTGGATATTTAAGTTATCATTCAGCTTACATCCTACCATACTTTGTACTTCATATAGTCCATATAAACTCACATTATACTGATGCACAACTTTACATGCATACAAACTTAAGCTTTTCTTTTATCATTTCCAACCATATGTTTGAGTTTCATTACATTATGTATCCTTACATCACAATGTCATTAACCACATTTCAATCATTAAATATCATTTTCATCCAATCACAATCTGATATCCGCGTATGCTTTTGGTCTTATTGACCCTTTAGGTTCATCTTTATTATACCACTGGATCTTGTATAATATCATGATTCCTAAAAGTCATATCCTCGTTTCTCATTTACCTTTTGTACTTCCATCGTATATATCCTTATTCATTTCGATATTAGTTAATCACTTAAGATTTAGATTCATGGGAGTTATATGCACCTCTTGCATTTTTGAATTTCAATTTCTACATTAGGGGATTCTCATTAACTAGCTTCATTATTGGGATTACCTTCAATTGTCCTTGTACTATCCCTTTACACCAATGTGTCATTACTCTTCCTTTAGCGTCTACATAGTCAACTTTGATATTTATAAAACTTAATATAGATTTTACTTAAGTATCCCTCGACATTATCGCCAATATCCAATTTCAATCTCACATCGAGTGACTTCATAACTTATGCTGTCACGACCTGGAACTCCCCATCGGGCCCATGACAACCGTCGCGACGTGTTGACAGGCATTCATACCCCGAATACCAATCGAAACCCCGCAAGGCTATCGTATCGGTTTTCTTACCTCCCCTGTGAGCAATCTTTATCAAACATCCTTTCTCAAGGATTTTATTTTTTTTTTAAAACAATAGAAAAATAATTTTCACCTCATAGGGGCATTTTGGTCATTTTTTTAAAAAATTTTCGAATCTGACCAAAATTTCAGCAAACGAGTGGAAAACGCATATGTCGTGATAAAAATTAAATTTAGATATCTAAAACGTTCTTTTAAATTAAAATTATAATTATTTGAATATAATAAAAATATTCAAGAAAATATTTTAATTTCTTATAAAATAATTTTTATAAAAATATCAGTAAACAATTTTTACAGCGTAAAAGTAAAATATATTCATACATATTATAATGTAGATAACTAAAGCATAATATTACTTTACAATGACACGTGGGCCCCGACTAACCAAATGTATTGAAAGTAGTGAACCTACGGTTTCAAGGAGTGCAACTCCACAAGTGACTCTTTACCAGGTCTGCTATCTACAGACAACTTCGAGCCTGTAAGGTGTGGAAAAAAGGAGTGAGATTATAAAATCCCAGTGAGTAAATAGATTCCAACTAAATTATCTAAAGTCGAGTAAATGGAGATAAATTCAAACTCATTCTTTTTATCCATTTCATTTTATCTCAACTCATTACGATCGAGTAAAGACAAATAAAATATTCTATTGAGCAAAATAAAATTATTTTACTCGAATAATTAATATTTAATTATGGCTTATGCATCTCTTAAATACTTGACTCGTGTCAAATTCATTCTCGAGGATACCCCTGCAGAGGCATCTGATCGAGACCGCCAAGACTGTTCAGTGTAGTATACACTTGAACGTATTTTTACATTTTAAAATCTAGCTATTCCTTGGCATTTGCTGAGCCTCACTCTCACGCGGTAGTCCACGTAAAGTGCACTCAAATCTTTACCTCTAGAGACACCCCATACACGGCTCTCCGATCGACGTAAGGTATATCTGATTTTGTGCCCCCTCTTATAGGCTGACCCACAGAACCGTCCACTGCATGGATTATTTTATTTTTTTTCTACCACTTTATTTATAAAATTGCAACTGCATGACATGGCAATTTGTTGCAACCTAGCCTCTTAAGGCCGAATACACAGTACTTGTAATTTTAACACGAAAATCAGTTTAGCCATTCATGCTCACATATTGCTATAAGCCATTAAATTTAAACACAATAATAAACAATCTCCAATTACTTTATTTTTCAAAAATCATCATTTAATTTCTGAAAAATTCATAAAATTCATTTTATTTTATAAATTCACTGTTTTCACATAAAACGAAGCATTTTACCATTTAAAATTCATTTTTCACAAAATCACCAAATTGAATAAAATCTACTTTAGATAATTAAGACGATAATAAGTTTACTCACTGTATTAAGAGTAAAATTACTCCTATTCTTGGTTCGCGAGTGTAGTCTCCTACCCGTGTCAAATGGCTCACCACCTATCCATAGTACGTGACACAGAATTCAATAATTTGTGTCAAACCATTATTAATTAATTCGGGCTCATATCTATCTGTATGCATGAGATTGGGTATGAAATGTTTGGACAATTGCTTAATTGCGGTGTCCAACCCAATTCGCCTATACACGGTGTAAATTCTTAAACCTCAAATTCGACTCCAATTCGATTCATTTCACTTTCAATACTCCAATTATATCCAAAATACCTCAAATCACCAAACACAAGCCAAATAACCTAAAATTTGGCAAAACCATCTTCACTTTTCTACTTGAAATTTTCGGCCAATAATGGTGCATTAACACCATGATTTTTCCTATTACTTTTCCACACTAAAATTCACCATTTTCTAATCCATTTCACTTGAAATGAAATCATTTCATTATCAACACACTTACTATGAAATTCGGCCTATGAAGGATTATGGGGGAAATGAAATTTTTCTTATTGTTTTGCTTCCTAAACATGATTAACTAACTAAATTCACTAACATACCTAAAAATTAAACCAACCCAAGATCATTCTCTCTCCATACCCATTTTGACCAGCCATGAATTCACCATGAAAGCATGCTTTTCAACCATGAAAATTAAGGAAAAATACATGGGAAAAATAAATATTAAGTTTAATCGGAGAAATCTTACATTTTTCACTTGATTTCCTTGAAAAATCACACTTTTCTCTTGAATTTCCCACCTAGGGTTTGTGTTTTTGTTCTTTTTTCTCTCTTGCTGGTTTTGGCCGACTCCCATGAAGAAAATGGGGCTTTATGGGCTGATTTGATATGGAAAAGAATAAAATATCTAAAGCTTGACACATGGCACCCATTCATTGGTCCATTTTTAAATTCTTTTCTTTTAAACTTTAATTCTCCACCACTCATTATTCAAAGGTTAAAAATGATGATGGGTGAAGACCATGTGCTAGAAAAATGCTCTGGGGGTGCAAAATTACTATTTTACCGCAAAAGTGGTAAAATTACCATTTTATCCCTGTATTCCAAATTATACCGAAATTAAAATTTTCTTCACTTCTTAACCTCAAATCATACTCCAATAAGTCAAATGGGGCCAAAAAAATCTTTTCTAAAAATTCCGGTTTTGTCCTCTAGTGGAAAAATTACCATTTTGCCCTTGTGTTTCAAAAATATTGAGAATTAAAAAATTTTCACTGTTAAACCTCATATTATACTTCAAATGATCATATTATACTTCAAATGATTAATCTTGGTCAAAATTTTCATCAAATATCCAAATTAAATTTTTAGGTGGCAAAATGACCATTTTGCCCTTAAATTTTGAAAATTCCAAATTGACCCAAAATCGAACCTCGAACTCCAAATCATTGTTTTGAGTCATCCCTGGACTGTGAAATCCTCAATTTCACTCTTAAAATCCTTATTTGATCTTGTTTGAGGTTTAAATCATCTCAGTTGTACTTCTATTTATAATACCGACTTTTAAATACTTTTCGGGGTGTTCAAATATACAATCACACTATCAGTCACATGTATAACATGGCAGATGTTTTAGGGCTGGGCTTGACATATGTGTTAACCATTAAGCTCCTTGACAATTCCAAGTTTCGCATTTCCTTATCATGGTTGTAAAATATTCTAAAGTACTATTAACCATCTTCCTTGGTACCGGTAGTTTGATGTATTATTTTCAACTTCTATGCATTTCCAACATTGAGTTACTTACATATTCATTAATTCCTCAAACACGTTCAGTTCCAAAGCATGCATTTATCCTCCAAGATATTTGGATGTGTCTTCATCCATTTATACCTTTATTTACATTCTTAGGTTTCTAGTACACCATATAATTGACCTTGTCTTATTACTAATCTCTTTTCCCTCAACTATATCAAATAAGATTGCAAAACCTCTTAACGATACTGTAATTGGCTCATTTGTTTTGCCAATTTTATAATTCTCCATTCCCAATTCCCTCACTTGGTATTGGCAGTCCTTTATTTCTTAAATTTCATCTTTAATTAACTTAATATTCCTCTTGATCCTTCACATCCTAGCTTATCTCCATAACTTTCCAACTTCCTTTTTTCTGAGATGCCATGATATCTAAGTTCATGAAGAAACCTTTCAGTTCACGTAATATTCTCCAACTCTAGGTCATGTCTCATTACCAAATCTTTACTCGTATATGAGTACTTGAATTCTCAAATCATCATCTATTTTCTAAGTAAATCTCTACGATTCCTATAGCATATTTCTATTTCCATACCAGGGGTACTATCATTAAATCAAACTACATCACCCTCGTTCTCTAAATATTTATAACACAATTCAACCTTTGCTTACCCTTAGTAGACATTTTACCTTGATATTTACTCAAAATAAATTGAAATTGGTGGGGGCAGCTCATTTCACAATTTATACCTCTTATTACCATTATCGTATGTTTTCCTTTATATTGACCTCGAATATCCCATAGTCATCAGATTTCTCCCTATTGGCAATCGTGGCTCAAATTTTAACTCCACCAAAGAAATGAGTTATTATGGACTTATTAATCCAGCTCCACTTTCTACCACCCTTAGTCGAATGGGTATATCATTAAATCAACCTTTCATTAGAAGCATTTCCTTAAAATCTTTTCGACAACAGCTCGTGTCTCAGGTGGCATCTCAGACTCGGACATCAGCTTTTAATTCTCACTATTTAATCATCACTTATGATTACACAAGGTGGTTTTCTAAGATAAAGAGTCCATGTAGTCTCCTGCCTATAATCGGTGCTGTAGTCACTGACTATAAACAAGACTCTACGTCAACCCCACTACTTCGCTGTTTGACACAAGAATATCTTAGGACTTGACTAAACCTAAGGCTCTGATACCAACATTGTAACAACCCCTTCTAGATTGTTACCAACGTTTGAGACTTTCGAGATATCCTGCGAAGTCTCAAACAAGCCTCATTTGACTTTCTCAATAATTCACTGTACACTTTTACCAAACCGTATAAATGTTGAACCATATATATATATATTTGTAACGTGAATTTAAAAATAAGTATAATAATTAATTTTGACATTAACTTATGACATCACAATTAAATACATTGAGTTCAAAATCTCAAATTTTCATTATATCGAAACTAATATTTGTTCACGTAACAAAATCAGAGTACTACAACTCGACCTTTAACAGCGGAGCAACTTGAAAACAGTTAGGAGATGCCTTTACCTAAACGACGGTGGATCGTATTTACTGATAAATTTCACGTTAGACTAATCCTTATCTGCAAAAAAAAAAAAAAAAGAAAAAGAATAAGAAAGGTGTGAGTCTCATTGACTCAGTGATAATCATCGAACCAGTGAGCATGCGAGAAGGGGAAACAACATAAGGATGGAACAGTTATAAATCTAAGAGTATGAGTAGAAAACTTTTCAATTAAATGGAGAGGTTTTTGTGCCTTGTAAGTCTAAAAAATATGATGAATTTCAAGTAATTAAATATGTAAATTTCACTTATCATTTATTAATAAAAATTTGAGTATTAACGACATGCAATGTATACTAAGAAAATCGACACGTGAGCATTATCCTTAGGTAGGTTTAGTATAGCCCTTAGACTTACTCTCAAATATCATCACCTACTCGTGGGAACCACCCACGCCACCATATATAATTCGGGGCTTCAGGCTTCCCTTTACTTACTCGTGGAAACTACTAATGCCACCTAATACAAATCAGGGCTTCAGGTCCCCCTTTTCGTCTACTCGTGGGAACTGTCCATGCCACTTAATACAAATCGGGGCTTCAAGTCCCCTTTTTTGTCTACTCGTGGGAACTGCCCACGCCACCTAATACAAATCGGGCTTTAAGTCCCCCTTTCTTTACACTTGAGTATCCAAAAATAACAGTTTCTACTTTATGTACAAAGATCACACTTAACCTAGTGTGATGACAGGTTCTACCCCAAGGTATCTTAATCACATATAAATAAAAATCGTCGTAATTTAATACACTTGCCAAGCATGATAGATTAAAAACATTACACTCATAAAATGCATGTTATGCATAAATCAATTCAAACATGCCATGTCTATCAAATTAACGCGTTAAATGAAATAAACAATTTACCATCATCATCATGCTATGCTTTATCTCTTGGCATCTGGTCATATTGTCATCGATAAATAGACCCTAGAGCAGAGATGACATCAAGATATATTATTGGGTTTATTGCTGCAATACATTAATTTTTGAAACTTTTTGTGTGAATTAGAACATGAATTAGAAACATTGCCCAGAGTTGTTACACGTCATGCATCTCTAATGCACATGGTGTGTAAAAAATATATTGAAATAAGGAAATAACATGTGTTAGTACATAGTGTGTAACATTTTTATTGAACATGGCGTCTAACATTTTTTGAACATGGCCTCTAACAATATAACTGATAAAGTTTAGAACACGACATGTAATGTGTAAAATGACTGACAAATTTTTTTATTTCCAAAATTTCAGTGGGGTTTCAATTGTACGACTTGTGATAAGACATGGTGGTTAGTGGGTGGATGGCATTTACAAGCGTGGTGAGTCACGAATGCGGAGAGTTAGGGGTGATTTGTCGTTTACAGCCTTGATGAAGATGTTGGAGTAAACTCAAAAATTCATGAGATTGAGTTACATGCGTTGATCAGTGTAATGACCCCTCCCAGATCGCTACCAGCGTCCGAGCCTTTCAAGATATCCCGTCAAGTCCCGAACAAGCCTCATTTGACTTTCTCAATAATTCACTGTACACTTTTACCAAACCGTATAAATGTTGAACCATATATGTATATATATATATTTGTAATGTGAATTTAAAAATAAGTATAATCATTAATTTTGGCTTTAAGTTATGACATCACAATTAAATACATTGAGTTTAAAATCTCAAATTTTCGTTATATTAAAACCAATATTTGTTCATGTAACAAAACCAGAGTACTAAAACTCGACCTCTAACAGCGAAGCAACTCGAAAATGGGTTAGGAGATGCCTTTACCTAAGCGACGGTGGACCGTATTCACCAATGAATTTCACGTTAGACTAATCCTTACCTGCAAAAAAAAAAAAAAGAATAAGAGAGGTGTAGTGTGAGACCTTGTCTAAGTTGTTAGAAAGCCGGTATTGTACCTATTGGTACAACTAAGTTAAATCGAGCTTCAACCTAGTTTAATAGAAATTCTAAGGGGAATTTCAAAATTCTGAGACCCACAGAATAGCTCAGAATAGTGATTCGGAGTTCAAGGTCCAGTTTGGAGTCAATCGGGAAAATTGACCGGTTAAGGACAAAACGGTCATTTTCTCATTTGTTGATTTATGGAGATTTTTAACCAAGATTTGATCACAGTGGACTAAAAATAATTATGTGACATACAGTTATGATCCCATAATCATAAAATGATGTTTAGCAGTGTAAAATGGTGATTTTCGGTGTTTTTAGAGCACAAGGGTAAAATGGTAATTTTACCACCGGAGTGCTAAATGTGAATTTTTTTGAAAGGATTTTGCCCCAATTGGGTAATATTGATTTATATTAGTGATATTTGAGGTTGGACAGTGAAAATAATGAAATCTCGGTACATTTTGGAGTATAGGGGCAAAATCGTAATTTTGCCATCCCGGGGGCAAAACCGTAATTTTCCATCACCAGAACCATTATTTCCAGCCATGATCAACCTTGGATCAGATGTTGACTTGATGAATCAAATGGTGGAGAATAAATGGAAGAAAAAGTTAAAAAGTAAAGAAAACGGGCCAATTACGTGATGCCACGTGGCAAGCTTTTATATTTTATTATTTAAGCCATAAAAATCAGCCTTTAACCCTCATTTCTCTCTCTAAATTCGGCACCCACCAGAATTGAAGGAAAGAAAAGAAGAACAAAGAAGAAAAACACAAAACCTAGGTGGAAATTTAAGGAAAAGTGTGATTTTCAAAGGAAATCACTTGAAAAAGGTAATAAATCTTTACTTTGGCTTGTGATTTACCCTATCTATGCTTTTGTTCTTGAATTCTATGGTTAAATATGGAGATATCATGATGGGATGAATTCTGAAAAATGGGTATGAGTATGGATTTGATGTTGGATTGGATTGAATTTAAACTATGTTAGTGTTTAGGAGTAGTTAAGCATGATTATGGACAAAAATGGAAGAAAGAAATTGATTGTCATGGTTGTTCTTCATTGACCGAACCTAGGGTGTAGAGAAACCATGAAGAAATTGTTTCATTTCAAATGAAATGATTTCATTTGAAATGAAGGAAATTAGAAAATGACAAATGCAAGTGAAAAATGTAGTATGAAAAATTTTCAGTGCTAATGCACTGTATTGGCCGAATTTTTCCATAAAGAAATGGAAAATGGTGAATGTTGAAATTGGCATTAATTGAATGATTTGTGGTGAATTAAAGTATTAGAAAAAGAAAAAAAAGAATGGGCCAATTCGGAACCAAATTGGACATAATAGCAGATTAATCGGGTAATCGGTCGAAATTAGGCAATACCGCGTTAAAGCGATAATCGGATGCATTTTTGCCTTTGCGTATCATACGTTAGCAATTTAAATTAATTTGTATTAGTCTGGGGGCATTATAGTAATTTCTTAATTTTATTCTGTGTTAAGGTGGTGAGAAGTCCGGAAAAGGCAAGGGAATCGTGATTGAGGATTTTTAATCCGAGAGCATCCGGAATTCGGATTTGTGAGACGGTGAGTGAACTTGCATTTCAAAATTTTTTGGGGAATGCACATTGTATTGAAATAGATGATTAAATGATTTATTCAAAGTTTTAAAACAAAAATTACGTGCCGGGAACAAGCCCTTGATAAAAATGATTTTATGTGATGAAATTATGTATTATGCATGAAGGCATAAAATTATGTGTTTGGCATGAAAGCATGAATTATTATTTCATTGAGGTGAAATTTAATTGTGCTAAATGTGTACATTGTTATGATGTTTATATGTGTTGTTAAGAAGTATTGTGAAATTATTACCACCGTGCACGTGTGAAGAGGAAAATGCACAGGCCTGAAATGGTGTGCAAAGTGGGGACGGCGATACGTAACGCCCACTATTTACTATAAATTCTAAAAATTGAGCAAAGTGGGGACGGCAAAACGTAACGCCCACGATTCCTGGAAACTATCACTCGTGAACATTGGTGAAATGTGATTTGTTATCCAGGGGCTTGCAGGGACAGCGATACGTAACTCTTGCGAGTGCTCAGATACATGTGTTTGTGTACATATGTGATTGTTCATTTCTCCGAGTATATTTGTATGAAATTGATTATTCCTTCATTATAAATTAAATTGAAGTGAGGGGAAGGGTTTGATAATAAATTGGATAAAAATGAATATGTTCCAAATGTATGCATCATATTTTTAACCCTTCATGATATTATGGCTTGTTCCTATCTAATGTTTGCTCACTGAGTTTTATACTCACCGTTTTCAAAAATTCATGTTTTCAGATCAGGAGATTGTAGATTCCTAGATCGCGGGATCATAGTAGTCCGTCTCCTGGTAGGTGTCTGGCATTCACTAGTTACCGTTTTATTGTACATGTCTCCGCTGGAAGTTTTGGGTTTTGTATGATGGTTATGTACATGTAATGTACACTGTCAAAGTTTATTTCTGACTGGTATGAATGTAAATGTGTAAGCAATGTAAATTGCTAAATACATGACCGGCATAGTGCATGTATATTGTGATTAATAATGTCATTGTGAATTGGCTGTGTCCACACCTGGAAAGGGTGTGTGTGTATGTGTGACTGGATATGTCACTGGTAGTTGGCATTGTATGCACACTGGGTGCATTACGTGTGGATGCCTCACACGAGCATGTATGGAATAAAGAAAGTGAAATTAGGCTTGCTTGGGCTTAGTGAGCTATGCTCATTGGGTCCTTGCGCCGGTCACGGCCCGGGAATTGGGTCGTGACAGAGTCTCATAGAGTCAGTGATAATCATCGACCTAATGAACAGGCAAGAAGGGGAAACAACATAAGGATGGAACAATTATAAATCCAAGAGTACGTGTAGAAAATATTTTCACTAAATGGAAAGGTTTTTGTGCCTTGCAAGTCTAAAAAAAATGATGAATTTCAAGTAATTAAATATGTAAATTTCACTTATCATTTATTAATAAAAATTTGAGTATTAACGACATGCAATGTATACTAAGAAAATCGACACGTGAGCATTATCCTCGAGTAGGTTTAGTATAGCCTTTAGGTTTACTCTCAAATATCATCACCTACTAGTGGGAACTGCTCACGTCACCATATATAATTCGGAGCTTCAGGTCCCCCTTTACCTACTCGTGGGAACTGCCCACGCCACCTAATACAAATCAAGGCCTCAAGTCCTTCTTTTTGTCTACTCATGGGAACTGCTCACGTCACCTAATACAAATTGGGGCTTTAGGTCCCCATTTTTGTCTACTCGTGGGAACTATCCACGCCACCATATATAAATCGGAGCTTTAGGTCCCCCTTTTTATCTACTCGTGGGAACTGCCCATGCCACTTAATACAAATCGGAGCTTCAGGTCCCCCTTTCCTTAGACTCGAATATCGAAAAATAATAGTTTCTACTTTGTGCACAAAGACCACACTTAACCTGGTGTGATGACAGGTTCTACCCCAAGGTATCTCAATCACGTATAAATAAAAGTTGTCGTAATTTAATGCACTTGCAAAGCATGATAGATTAAAAACATTACACTCATAAATTGCATGTTATGCATAAATCATTTCAAAACATGGCATGTCTATCAAATTAGCGTGCTAAATGAAATAAACAATTTATCATCACATCTTGAGAATCAATATAATGGCCATTGGCCTAAACATTACACAAATTGCAAGGCAGGATTTTTTTGAAGTGAAACCAGTCAAAGGTTTGTTTCTCTCGTATTTAAAAACTTATTGATATATACTACGTATAGTTTAAGAAAACAGATTTAAAATTGTTTTGTCATAAATCACAAATAACCTAGAAATTTCTACCAGCACATGTTATCCACAATTTCGTCAATTGTCAAACACAACATATATAATATGTTATAGGAATGTAGTTTTGAAAATTTAGCACTCACTCACCTCACAATAGCGGGATGCTACTTCGCTATTGGTTCGTACATGTATCTAGCTATTCTTGCTTCCGTTCTCATTTTTTTTCCTCTCGATGCTGCAGCTCTCATTTTCCCCTTTCTTCTTTTTTCTTTCTTCTCTTCTCCTTCCCGGTGCCGCAACTCTCATTCCTCTATCTTCTTTCCTCTTTTTCTTCTTTCTCTTTCTTCCTCATTTTTCTTCTTTTTCTTTCTTCTTATCTTTTCTTCCCCCGGTGCCGCTACTCTCTTCCTCTCTCTTCTTTCCCTTTTTTTCTTTCTCTTTTTTTTCCTTTTCCTTTTTCTTTTTTTTTCTTTCTCTTTTCTTTCCTCGGTGTCGTTACTCTCTTCCTCTTTCTTCTTTCTTTTTTTTCCTTTATCTTTCTTCTTCTTTTTTCTTCTTTCTTCTTTCTTCCCCCGATGTCTTTGCTCTCTTTTTTTTTTTCTCTTTCTCTTTCTTCCTTTTTCTTATTCTTTTTCTTCCTTTCTTTATTCTCTTTTTTCATTCTTTTATCTTTTTCTTCCCTTTTTGACCGACCCCTCCCGTTTTTCTTTTTTTTTTCTATTTTTTTTATCTTGTTTTTCTCTTTCTCTTTTTCTTTCTCCCAATGCTGGCCCCTACCTCAAGGGATGTCAGAATCAGTACACTTGGAGAGCTATCACACTTAATTATTAAGGATGATAAGGATATTGCATTAATTCTGCTAAAGTAGAGGAATATTCTGGTTATATTTGTCACCATTAAAGAATGCCATACAAATTTTATGTCACATGAGGAAGTTGTACAACATGGTAATTAGCTCAATGAAAATGGGATTTACAATGCTTCACATATACCATAACATTCGGTCTGTAACCCACAATAATGGCAATTGACATATGCGTAAGAGTTTGTGTAGGCTTGTAGACACATGACATTCACACAATAGTTGGCTGCACAATTTCGATCAACACATGGATTGAAACAATTACTTGCTTTTGTCCAACAAATACAACAATCGAGTGAAAGTGTAGCAAGTGTAATGCCATTTTCAAATGAGACTATGACATTTGAGGACAACACTACGATGTTGGAGGGTGACACTGCGACGCTCGAGGATAATACTACACCTGATGGGGGGAAATGAGGATTTGTTTCCTATTGGTGAAGATAGATTTGTTGACAATTTAGATGACGGCCTTGATGAATGGTATGATGACAGTTTAGACGATGACTAGCTTTATGATAGTGATATTTCAATTTACAATAATGTTGAAGGTGAAACAGAACCTGTTGGAAGTGTTGATGTAAGAGATGTTTAGTGTGATAACCCCATATACAATAACCCCATCGTTAATGAGAACGAGATTCGTTTGCTGAGACATTGCTCGATGATAATTATCAAGAAAGGGGAAATGCAGCGATATCTCGTACGTGGATAATTCCAAGTGCTGAAAGGTTATCTTTCCAAACAATTACCACTGATGAGTCGACATGGATGATGATTGCTTATACAAAAGAAAAATGTTTTCCTTGAAGGTTGAGTTGAAACGAGCTTTTGAACATGTTGGCTTTAAAAGAGCAGTTTGAGATAAGAGTAAAAAGGTCATGTAAAGATTGTTCTAATGTTGGTTGCAAGGACAAGGCATGCAAGTTCGGTGTGCGTGCAATGAAGTTACCTGAAGGAGAATATTAACAAGTTTGGACATTCCACAAAGAACACACGTATACTGTCGATGGTTTGCAAGGGTGATTTCAAACCGCGAATGCTAAGATAATTGGTGAACTTATGTCACAAGCTTCAGGCTAATAGAGTAGCATTGAGACCTAAGGACATAATTGGTGAGATAAGGGTTTAGTGGGGATTGGAATGCTTGTATGGTAAGGCTTGGCAAGCGAAGGAGTATGCGGAGAGGCTTGTTTTCATTACCTTGGAAGAGTTATTTGAACTACCACCCTCATATGTTGGAACGAGAAAATCCTGGCACCGTCACTACAGTGGCTACTAATGAGGTACAAAGATTCAAATATTGTTTCTGGTCATACTAGGCTTATATTCGGGGATTTAAGGATGTAATGCATTTTACGGTTGCAATTGATGCAACACATCTAAAAGGTAGGTTCAAGGGTGTTATGTTTGTCGCTATATGCAAAGATGCAAATGAACGTGTATATCCGGTTGCATTTGAAATAGGCCATGTTGATGATGAAGACTTGTGGACATGGTTTCTTAGTAAACTGCATGATCCAGTTGGTTGTCCTAAAAATACTATGTTCATTTTTTATTAGCATCTTGGCATTAAGAAAGCAATCCAAAATGCATGCTAAAAAGCGCACCATGGTTTATGAGGTAACCATTTGAAGAAAAACTTTAAAAAAAAGTTCAAACGTGACAACGTTTCTATAATTTTCACCCTTACTTGAGATAGGTATAAGGTTTTTGATGTCAATAGACATATGAACTAGCTCAAGCATATTCATGTAAGAGCTCACTTTAATCTTTTGAGAATACGCCTTGAGAGATGGGCACATGCACGTTCACCAATAAGGCGAAACCAACTCATGACATATAGCATTGTGGAATGTGTTAAATCATGCTTGAAGCATGCAAGATAAATGCCAATCACTGTTTTGATCGAGTTCATTAGAGCCATGTTCCAACGTTAGTTCCATGACTGGTATGAGGAGGTCGTCAAGGTGACCACGCCCCTTAGCCCTTGGGTTTCCTAGCAGTTGAGCAAACGGTTTAATGACGCACATCACTTTGTAGTTAAACCTATCAATTGAGTGGAGTTCGAAGTTAAAGACGGAAAGATGGGCGGACTTGTTAACCTATCCAAGAAGACGTGTTCATGTTGTGAGTTCTAGACATATCTACTACCATGTAGCCATGCCATTGCGGCAATAAGGTTAGGATATCTTTATTTCTTATTTGAACCTTAATTAACATAGCATTTACATTGTGCTTGAACATTGAGTTCGTTGTTATTTTTTAGTAAATGCAAACGTGAAGCTGTTGAATTCTGTGCTGACTACTATAAGACAACCGTTTTGGTGGTGGGTTATGTTGGGTCCATTTGCCCAATAGGGCATCCTAGTGACTAGGATAACCCCCTTATGTGAAACAAATTATCGTTTTGCCACCACCTTGGTAAGGCTAAGCAGGAAGACCTAAGAGGAAAAAGATTCCATTTGCTGGTGAAGGTAATCGAGCATGGAGATATTCGCAATGCAAGAAGTATAAACATAATAGATAGAATTGCCCATCCTCATTTGTAGTTCCATCCACAAATCCGACAACAGTTCCAAGTTAATCGATGCGTCCACGAGTGTAACGACGAAAAGCATGTTCAACTTGTAGACAAACCAATCACACATGCAACGCTTGTCCAATACGAAGGACAATGTTTGAAAATGTAAGGTGTCTTGTAGATGAAGATAATTTGTCGGCCTAACTAAATGTGTGAGCCATGTGAAATACTTTTCTCACAATTTCCTCTTGCAGTTTTTTACATTCATTCATAATTTTGTGTTTGTCAATTAATAATGGATTGAGAAAAAATGTTGTCATTATATCCATGGATGGACTCATGTTGGAAGGGGTGGTGTAGATATATTATGAGTATTTATTTTTTTGATTTATTTTGTAGATATATTATTTGATTATTTGAATTTTGTATTTAGTTTTGATCAGTGAATAGAAAATTGTCATATTGTTTGTTACTAAACTTGATAATTTGCTATGTAATAACATATATTATTTAATTTATGTCAACGAGTATAATTTTTAACAAGTTTTATAATTAATTCTAGATAAATACATTGTGCAAAGATACCGTACAAAAAACTGATCTCACTAGACTCAGATTTCAAGCAACAATAACAAATAACATTCTTCCATAAAAACTACGTCGTTTTGGACCCTTCTTCTTTCTTTTTAATTTTTTTCATTCTTTCCATAAAACTACATCATTTTAAGAAAAAGGTTCCAAAGGGCTTTTATGGTTATGATTTTTGAGAGTCTAAGAAAGTTCCAAAATGATGTAGTTTTATGAAAAGGAAGACAAAAATAAGAAAGAACAAGAAAGAAAAAAAGTAGGAACAAAATTCAAGTAAGGCATTATTAAATGTAAGAGTTTAGGTGTGAGGGTAAAGATACTAGTTTATTTGTTAGAGGTCTTGGGTTCAAACCTCAACAAGCACATTTTTTTGAAAAATAAGTTGCCATGTGTTAGTGTCTAAGAGTACCACATGGTAGCCTTTTGATGTGCCACATGGAAAATTGAACGCATAAGTGCCATGTCAACAATCCATGTCATTTGAACCTATAAATGCCATGTTAGCAATCCATGTCCAAAAGTGTGACGTGGTTGTGCCATGTCATCATGATGGTGATGTGGCATTACCACATTAGCCACACGCTCTAATTGTTAGATGTTGATGACATTTTGTCGTGACACGCTAAGTTGTAGTAGCTTTATGGGGTGACACACCACGCCCCAATTGTTAGATGTCGATGACATCTTGTGGTGACACATTGAGTGGTAGCAGTATTATGGGGTGACATGCTAAGTGGTTGCAGTATTATAGGGTTATTATAGGGTGACATGCTGAGTGGTTAATGTATTATAGGGTGATATGCCATACCCAAATTGTTAAATGCCGATGACATCTTGTGGTGACATGCTAAGTGGTTGTAATATAATGGGGTGACACACTAAAAGGTTGTGACACATTAAGTGACTGCAATATTATAGGGTGACACATTGAATGGTTGCTGTATTATGAGCTGACATGCCAGGGCTCAATTTTTAGATGTCGATGGCATCTCGTGGTGACATGCTTAGTGGTTGTAGTATTATGGGGTGGCATGGCATGCCCTAATGGGGTGACATGCCATGCTTACTTTCGAAGGTAGTGTTGGTAATGTTGGACAACGCTGTAGCATTAGGAGCTTGGTGTTGTAGCGCTAAAGCTTCTTTTTGGTGAGGGGTTTGTGCTGGAGGGGATAGCTGCTATAGTCAAGCTATTTTTTAACTCGATTTTGACCATGTTTGGATTAGAATTGGGAAAAGTGATAAACATGAAAGTTATAGCCCTTCCCCTTAGCTTTCTAATGGTCTAAGAATCACATTGATTTGAGTTACGTAGCTTGAGTTTTGTAGCTTGTTAGATGTCATTTTTAGCTTGTTGTGACTTGCCATCAATAAAAAACCCACAGGTTGAAGGTAAAACAACCAATTAATTTAATTTACATCAGCTTCTGATCATTATAGGCATTGTGTCTCAATTGAAAAATTAATGTATAAAATGTATGAATATTAAAATTAATTGTATCTATAAAAAAAATCTACATACAACTTCAAATATGTTCATTGCACGACGTTTAGGGTTTGCTCTCACAATTGTTGCTAAAAATTTCCAAAGTGTATTGGCAGTGCATATTCGCAATCATATTCTACTTAACTGATCAGTTTCAATTGCAAGATATTGTCAATGTATTCTATGGTGAACATATCGCAATTGACATTATCATTCTGACGATGCACTAATGCTTTTGGCAAATGAATTTCTAATGGCATCGGCATGGAATCTAGTGTCTTGTGGTGCATTTTGTTAGAATAATCGGATTGGTGGCAGATGATGGGTATCATTGTCATAAGAGATGTCATTTGAGTTGCACGCACTTCGTTATCCTTAGTAGCTAAAGTTCTTGTGGAGTGCACACACCTTAATTGTCCACTTGACCAAGTCGATCTTTGCAACCATCCAGTGCCTAGCCATATTGCCAAGCGTGAGGATGAAATCGACATCCTCTTATTTTTTCCCATATGTCGGCTTATCACTTTTCACATACCCTTGTAATTGATCTGGAATTTCCATAGTTTATTGTCCATCTTTTGTTGGATATGCAGAATAAAGCATACAAATAGTGTATTGTGAAATATGTATTCACTTCATGCAATCCAAAACTTTAGTATTTTCACAATTAAAAAATGTGCAAATAAATTTACGAATAATATCGTATCAACCACGTATGCACGAGTGTTGTACAACTTGGACTTTGACCCTATCATTTTCTTAAACAGCACATTGAGGCATGCATCAATTTGTTCACTTGTCATTTCCTCTTTGCGATCTTTTAATGTTGTGAAAAAGTTATCCCCTTGATCCTTTAAGATCTCGATGTTACGCTTGCACATGTAATAGAATGAATTTCAAAAGGACTAGTGGATTAATGTTTCATTCAAAACAACATTTGCAATGTTATTTATCAGCTTACCTCGCACACTTCTCTTTTTTGAAAGCTTTGTATGCATCAACCATTGTGTTCTTTAGATCCTAGTGACTCATCGATGGGTCAACGTACGGGCTTGCAGTGTATTTGCTTGCCATTTTGACTCATGTCGGTTCAGTTAGGTTTGAAATAAATGTTTCACAATGGTGGACATTGGACAACCTTGGTGACGACAACCGTGACGCGCTGCCTTCAAGAGTGCTCTAAAGAACATGGTCCCCTTCAGCTTGAATTGATGCAAGGTTCTTATCCCTTCCCATAGTTGCCTCCACTACTGCATCAACCTGTGGAACATGGTTTCCGTCAACCTCAATTGAGTGAAGGCCCCCTTCCCCTTCTGCATAAGCATCGACAATTGCATCGGCCTGAAAAACATGGTCTCTTTTAACATCAACAGTGTAATACCCCGTACCCTCGTTAGACACAAATAAGACCTTATTGATCAAACAATAATCATTTAATGCGAATTGGCATGCTAAAGAACGACAAAGGATGAAAGGAACGCTCAAGAATAAAATGTTTCGCACGCGCAGAAATAATAATTAAATAATAATATTTTCGTCGGGGATGAATTAGTAAGCTGAAGGATGATTTGGAAGTAAACTGAGACATAATAATGCGTTTCGAGACCAAAGAAGGCAAGTGAAAAATTTTGAAATAAAATAATATTTTATTCAATAAAATAATATTAAAATATTAATATTTTAATTATTGTTGGAATTAGTCATGAAAAATGGAATACGACTAATTTAAGTGGGGGAGAAAAAATAAAGAAGAATTTTGAAGGAAAACGACAGTAATTGTACAGCGTGATTTTTTAATCGAGCTAACACGGTGAGTAAATTTTTAAATATTATGGTGACACCGCATTGAAATGCGACCTCAATATTTTGATTGTACATGTATAAAGGAAAAAAAATAGAAATAAATTGGAATTTTTAAAAGTGTCGGAAGGACTGAATTTTAATATGAAAGTTGGAAGGTTGTGTAGAAAATAAAATGAATGATAAACTAATAAAGAGTAAAAAGGAATTGGGAATGAAATGAGAAAGAGATAATGACGAAAATATGTTGAAAAGTCAAACAATTTTTTTAGTGTGAATGAGTGGCCACATGAGCCAAAAAAAGAATGAAGACAAAAGCAAAAGAAAAAGAAGAATGGAGAAAGATATAGGGGCCGACCAATGCATATAAGGAAGAAAAAAATTATAAAGAAAAGAAAGGAGAAATAAAGATGGGGTCAGTCAATTGAGAGGGAAAAAGATAAAAGAGAAAAGAAAAAGGAAAAATCTAGAGGAAGGGTCGATCAAAGAAGAAGAAGAAAAGAAAAAAAAGAAGAAGGAAGAAAGAAAAGACGGAAAAAGGGAAAAAAAGCCGAAAAGTGGGAGAAGAAAAATTTAGCCAAAAACTGAGAGAAAAGAAAGAAAATTCTATATCTTTAGGGCAGTTTTGCTGCCAAAATTTTTGGGTGAGAAAGGAAGCTGGTTTGCTATAAATTTTAAAAAGGAAAAAGAAAGCTTTTGCTGCAATTTTTGGAGGAAGGAAAAGCTGAAAACTTTTGAGGCTAGTTACTGAAACTTTCAAGGTTTAATTACTGAAATTTTTAAGGTTTTGTGGCTGAAATTTTTGAGGTTTTGCTACTGGAAATCTGCTGAATTTTTGTGAGACCCTGTCTAAGTTGTTAGGAAACCGGTATTGTACCTATTGGTACAACTAAGTTAAATCGAACTTCGACCTAGTTTAATAGAAATTCTAAGGAGAATTTTAAAATTCTGAGACCCACAGAATAGCTCAGAATAGTGATTCGGAGTTCAAGGTCCAGTTTGGAGTTAATCGGGAAAATTGACCGGTTAAGGACAAAACGGTCATTTTCTTATTTGTTGATTTATGGAGATTTTTAACCAAGATTTGATCACAGTGGGCTAAAAATAATTATGTGACATACAGTTATGATCCCATAATCATAAAATGATGTTTAGCAGTGTAAAATGGTGATTCCCGGTGTTTTTGGAGCACAAGGGCAAAATGGTAATTTTGCCACCGGAGTGCTAAATGTGAATTTTTTTGAAAGGATTTTGCCCCAATTGGGTAATATTGATTTATATTGATGTTATTTGAGGTTGGACAGTGAAAATAATGAAATTTCGGTACATTTCGGAGTATAGGGGCAAAATCGTAATTTTGTCATCCCAGGGGCAAAACCGTAATTTTCCATCACCAGAACCATTATTTCCAGCCATGATCAACCTTGGATCAGATGTTGACTTGATGAATCAAATGGTGGAGAATAAATGGAAGAAAAAGTCAAAAAGTAAAGAAAACGGGCCAATTACGTGATGCCACGTGGCAAGCTTTTATATTTTATTATTTAAGCCATAAAAATCAGCCTTTAACCCTCATTTCTCTATCTAAATTCGGCACCCACCAGAATTGAAGGAAAGAAAAGAAGAACAAAGAAGAAAAACACAAAACCTAGGTGGAAATCTAAGGAAAAGTGTGATTTTCAAAGGAAATCACTTGAAAAAGGTAATAAATCTTTACTTTGGCTTGTGATTTACCCTATCTATGCTTTTGTTCTTGAATTCTATGGTTAAGTATGGAGATATCATGATGGGATGAATTCTAAAAAATGGGTATGAGTATGGATTTGATGTTGGATTGGATTGAATTTAAACTATGTTAGTGTTTAGGAGTAGTTAAGCATGATTATGGACAAAAATGGAAGAAAGAAATTGATTGTCATGGTTGTTCTTCATTGACCGAACCTAGGGTGTAGAGAAACCATGAAGAAATTGTTTCATTTCAAATGAAATGAAGGAAATTAGAAAATGACAAATGCAAGTGAAAAATGTAGTAGGAAAAATTTTCAGTGCTAATGCACTGTATTGGCCGAATTTTTCCATAAAGAAATGAAAAATGGTGAATGTTGAAATTGGCATTAATTGAATGATTTGTGGTGAATTAAAGTATTAGAAAAAGAAAAAAAAAGAATGGGCCAAGTCGGAACCAAATTGGACATAATAGCCGATTAATCGGGTAATCGGTCGAAATTAGGCAATACCGCGTTAAAGCGATAATCGGACGCATTTTTGCCTTTGCGTATCATACGTTAGCAATTTAAATTAATTTGTATTAGTCTGGGGGCATTATAGTAATTTCTTAATTTTATTCTGTGTTAAGGTGGTGAGAAGTCCGGAAAAGGCAAGGGAATCGTGATTGAGGATTTTTAATCCGAGAGCATCCGGAATTCGGATTTGTGAGACGGTGAGTGAACTTGCATTTCAAAACTATTTGGGGAATGCACATTGTATTGAAATAGATGATTAAATGATTTATTCAAAGTTTTAAAACAAAAATTACGTGCCGGGAACAAGCCCTTGATAAAAATGATTTTATGTGATGAAATTACGTATTATGCATGAAGGCATAAAATTGTGTGTTTGGCATGAAAGCATGAATTATTATTTCATTGAGGTGGAATTTAATTGTGCTGAATGTGTACATTGTTATGATGTTTATATGTGTTGTTAAGAAGTATTGTGAAATGATTACCACCGTGCACGTGTGAAGAGGAAAATGCACAGGCCTGAAATGGTGTGCAAAGTGGGGACGGCGATACGTAACGCCCACTATTTACTATAAATTCTGAAAATTGAGCAAAGTGGGGACGGCGAAACGTAACGCTCACGATTCCTGGAAACTATCACTCGTGAACATTGGTGAAGTGTGATTTGTTATCCAAGGGCTTGCAGGGACGGCGATATGTAACGCCTGCGAGTGCTCAGATATATGTGGTTGAGTACATATGTGATTGTTCATTTCTCCGAGTATATTTGTATGAAATTGATTATTCCTTCATTATAAATTAAATTGAAATGAGGGGAAGGGTTGATAATAAATTAGATAAAAATGAATGTGTTCTAAATGTATGCATCATATTTTAACCCTTCCTGATATTATGGCTTGTTCCTATCTTATGTTTGCTCACTGAGTTTTATACTCACCGTTTTCAAAAAATTCATGTTTTCAGATCAAGAGATTGTAGATTCCTAGATCGCGGGATCACAGTAGTCCATCTCTTGGTAGGTGTCTGGCATTCACTAGTTGTCGTTTTATCGTACATGTCTCCGCTGGAAGTCTTGGGTTTTGTATGATGGTTATGTACATGTAATGTACACTGTTAAAGTTTATTTCTGACTGGCATAAATGTAAATGTGTAAGCAATGTAAATTGCTAAATACATGACTGGCATAGTGCATGTATATTGTGATTAAAAATGCCATTGTGCTTTGGCTGTGTCCACTCGCGGAAAGGGTGTGTGTGTGTATGTGTGACTGGATATGTCACGGTTAGTTGGCATTGTAATGCACACGGGGTGCATTACGTGTGGATGCCTCACACGAGCATGTATGGAATAAAGTAAGTGAAATTAGGCTTGTTTGGGCTTAGTGAGCTATGCTCATTGGGTCCTTACGCCGGTCATGGCCCGGGAATTGGGTCGTGACAATTTTGAGGTTGAAAGGGGACAGCTTGGCTGCTAAGTTTTGAGGCTGGAAGAAGCAGTATTGGCTGCTGATTTTTGGAGCTGTTTGGTACCGGTTTATGCAGCAAAATTGGAGTTGTTTGCTACCGGTTTGTGCAGGAAAATTGGAGCTATTTGCTACTAGAATTTTAAGGTTTAGTTGTTGAAAAAAAATTGGAAGTTTTGTTGCATAAATTTTGAGGGACAAAAGAGCAGAAAATGGCAGTAAAAAGGGTGAAAATATGAGGCCTTGTGCTGCCGGTTTTGAGAGGAAAGGAAAAGAGGAAGCTGGACTTGTGGTGACCGACGGTGGTGAAGGGTAAGGCTCAACTGGAAAGGAAAAGAAAAAGAAAGAGAGTGACGGGCTAGAAGGGAAGAAGGAAGAAACGTGGAAGAAAGAAAAAAAATGAAAATGAAATGATAGAAAAAAATGGGCATAGCCCAAATAAAAAATAAGTGGGCATGGCCCAATAAGAAATAAAAATGGCCATGGCCCAATAGGAGATAAATGGGCATGACCTAATAGGAAATAAATGGAAAAGCCCATGGAAAAGGCCCAATGACAATATGCAAAAAAAAAGTCCAGAAGAGAAAAGAATAAATGTGAAAATTTAGAAGTGCTAAATTGACTATAGTGCACTAAAATGGCGTGCCGGAGGAATTGACGAGCGATCGGCAAGTAAAAAATAACGATGTAATATCTCGCTATTTCAAGGTAAGTAAGGGGTGTCAATTTTAAAAAAAATTCGTATATATATACATGTACGTATATTTTACGTGAAGTGTAAAATTTGTGGATAGCATGAGCTGGTAGAAATTTTAAGAAATTATGAATGCAAATGATTTTTAGAAATCATTTGGAATATATATATATATATATATAAATTATACGTAAAGTGTTTTAAACTGGGAAATAGGCTTTTCGAAACGATTTACATCAAGAAAAATTGTGCCTTATTGTTTGTGTGGTGTGCATTCATGAAATTTATTATCTATTCACCATGCTACTTTGATATAAAAATATCATGCAAATATTTACAATGAATATTTTACAAAAATGGAGTTTTAACGTGATACGAGGATCAATATTTTGAGAAAGATTTAAAATATCCCCTTGAAAATCAAATTTAGAATCTTTTAAAAGTGATTTTATTTAACCAAGAGATTCAAAAGTAAGCAGATTATATACTTGTGTTATATATATATATATATATGGTTTGAATTGATGGCTTATGACAATGTGATAGCATGGATGGCTGAAATTGTGGATTTGTGGAATATATGGGTTGTTTTATGTTGTTTTGATAGACTAGGTAAAATAATATTAGTTATGCGATGTTATTGAAATTTTTATTATTATGGTGGGTTAATTAATTAGTCACTGCAGTGGTGGGTTTCGTGGACTAGCCTATTAGAGGGGTACGATAAACCCGGTTATATCTTACCTCGGTAAAGAGGCGCGAAGGGTATCTCTTGAGGTGAGGTCTGAGTTCACTTCATGCCGAACCACCACGTGAGGGTGAGCTCAGCCAACGCCAATGAACGGCTATGTTTTCAAATGTAAAAATATGTTTTAAGTATCTATATTGTTTTAACAGCCTTGGCGGATTTGGTTGGATGCCCTGGCGCAAGTGTGAGACCTTGTCAAGCACGTTAAAAGACAGTATTGTACCGAGTGGTACAACCAAGTTAAATCGAGCCTCGAACTAGTTCAAATAGAAATTCTAAGAGGAATTTGAGAATTATAAAACCCATAAAATGATTTAAAAAGGTGATTCGGAGTTCGAAGTTCGGTTTGGAGTTGATCGGGAAAATTGACCGATCAGGGACAAAATGATCATTTTGCCATTTAAGGATAAAATAGGAATTTTTTGAAAAGATTTTGACCACATTTGATTAAGATTGATCAATTGAAGTGTAATTTGAGGTTGAAAAGTGAAAATTTTTAGAATAAAATAATATTTTATTTAATAACATAATATTAAAATATTAATATTTTATATATTGTCGAAAATTAGTCATGAAAAAGGAAATATGACTAATTTAAGTGGGGGAGAAGAAATAAAGATTAATTTTGAAGGAAAACGACGAAAAACGTACGACTTGATTTTTATGGAGTTAACACGGTAAGTAAATATTTAATTATTATGGAGACACCGCGTTGAAACACGATTTCAATATTTCGGTTATACACGTGTAAGAGAAGGAAAATAAATGGAAATGATAATTTTTACACGTGTTGGAAGGATTAATTTTAAAGTATGAAAATTTGGTGATGGTGAGTTAACTAAAATAAAGTTAAGGAATGGTAAATAAATTTTAGTATTTTGAAGAAATAAAAATTTTAAAATAATAATAAAATGAGTGATAAAAATAATGAAATGAAAGTGTTGACAAGTCAAATAATATTTTTTTGTGCATGAATAGCCATATGAAGACAAGAAATGAATTGAAGAAAAGTTAAAATAATTTTTAAGTATAAAGACATGGTCACATGAAGACAATAAAAGAAATGAAAATGGAAAAGAGTGGATGGCCGGCCATACAAAGGAAAATCAAAGAAAGAACAAGAAGACAAAAATAATAAAAAGGAAACAAATAATAGTCAAACCAAGATAAAATAAAAGAGACAAATGAAAGGAGAAATGAAATGAAGTGGGGTGCTCGGTCAAAGAGAGGAAAAAGAAGACAAAGGAAGTATAAATAAAGAAAAATAAAAGAGAAAAAAGAAAGAAGAGTCTAGAAGGGAGATAAGGTCGGCAAAGCAGGAAAGATATAAGAAGAAATGAAACAAAGTAAAAGCAAATGAAGAAGAATAAAAAGAAGAGAAGAGTCGGTCATGAAGAAACAAAGAAAAACTGAGCAACCAGGAAGAAAAGAAGAGAAATGAGAGGACGAGAAAAAGAGAGGAAAAGAGAGTAAAGAAAAATCGTGAAAAACAAAAAAAGAAGGAGGTCAAAATTCTGTAATTTAGAGAGGCACAAATGAGCTGATTTTTCTACACTTCAAAGGTAGTAAGATAGATGATTTTATTGAGGTTTTATGGCTGATTTTTGGAGTTAAAAATTTACTGAAAATTGAGTTGTTGTGCTGTCAATTTAGTGCAGAAAAATAGAGTAGAAAAGTGTAGAATGTTTAGGCCACTATTGTTGGAAATCTTGGAGGTTTGTGGCCATGGGAAGGAGGCTTGATGATGACCGAATTTGGGAGAAAGAAAGGGAGGAGAAAATGTTGAACGGTGGTGGATCAGGAAGAGCTGCCACCACCAGTGGTGGTGGAGAGAACGAGAAGCCACGGTGGTGATGAGACGTCATGGGCTGGAAAGAGAAAAGAAGAAGACAAAACGTGAAAAAGAAAGAAAGAAAAAGAAAAAGAAAAAAATAGGAAAAGAATAAAATGGGCCAAGTAGGAAAAAGAAAATAAAATTGGGCATGGCCCAAATGGAAAAAAATGGGTAAAGCCCATCAGGAAAAATAAATGGGCCTAGCCCAATGGAAGAAGTAGAGAAGCCCATGGAGAGGGAGGCCCAAAAAGGAAATAAGGAATTGGACAAGGTCCAAATGGAATGTTTGTCGAGGAGGCGAGGCAGTGTGACAAAGGATTGAGAATAGGAGTATTACGAACTCTTAGTATGGTCAGTGAATTTGCATTGCAAAATAGTTTTGGGAATTCTAATTAAGTTGAAATGAAATGCGTGAATAATTATATCAAATTCCCGTTTAAAAACAAATCCCGGGAACAAGCTTTTAGTGAAAATATTTCTATGATGTTAAATATGTTTGTGATGAATTTATGTACATCTTTATGATGCCTACACGTATCGTTGAGAAATTTATGTGAGATTTGAGTGTGCTAAATCTGTGTACTTTCATATTATGCTGATATGCATTTTAAATAAATGTTGTGAAATTAATGTAACCGTGCACGTGCGGTGTGGTTAAATGCACATGCTTGTAATGGTGTGTAAAGAGGGATGCTGAGTGATACCCCTCACCGAGAAATTCTGCGCCCAGAAACTTGGAAGGGATGCTAAGTGATACCCCTTACCAAATGATTTTTCACCCATGAGCTTGGAAGAGATGCTAAGTGATACCCCTTACCAAATGACTTTCTGCCTAGGAGATTGGCGGCAAAGCTAAGTGATACTGCTTGCCAAGTTCCCTAATAAATGCCCTTTTTTTTACCACCAAGGACAGTGAAGACTTGGCGATGTATACAGTTGCTCATGATTTTATATATATATGTGTGATTGTATGGTATGCGAATTGTTTGAAATTGAAAAAAAAAAGGGTTTAACACAAAACCCTCGTAGGGTTGAGCGAAACCCTCGTTCTGTGACGGTTTGTGATAAACCATCGACTTGCTATCTTGTTAGAATAATTGGTGTAATTACATGGTCGTTTCATCATTGAATGTTTAATACTTCTGGGTTAAGTGGAAGGGGTTTTAAACATTTGCTAAAGCAAAATTGCCTCGTTTTTAACCAGTGCATCATGATTATTAAATTTCTTGGTTGATATTGCTTGTTCCCTTCTAAGATTCGCTCACTGAGTTTCATACTCACGTGTTTTAAAAATTCATGTTTTCAGATTCAGAGGCAATTGCGACTTGGACCAAGTCATCCACACAGGTTCGCCTTTTTGTAGGCACTGCAGCATCTCAGTAGCTGTGCCTTTATTCAAAGTTACTCCACTGATGGTTGAGAGTCGTTGTTTGTGTACAAGTATATATATGTGTTGGATTAATGATGCCTCGATGAGATGGCATTGAATGACAGTGCTTTGAGATAATGAAATTGTAAACATGTGATATACATGTTATGTTTTGAAATATATTAAATTGTGAATCAAGAATTTTGGTTCAGAAATAGTAATGCAAGATGTATAAAATGTCGAATAGGATTATCGGAAAAAGGCTTGCTTGGGTTTAATGGGCTACGCACATTGGGCCCATGTACCGGTCATGGCCTGTGAAATTTGGGTCGTGACAGCAAGGTATCATCGAATTTGAGTTTTTGACACGAGCCAAGTTTTTGAGAAAGTCATAAGCCTTGTTAATTATTTTTGACAAAATGTAATTGTTTTATATCAGCTGAAATAAGTTTTAATATTATGAATTATATTTCTTTGCATGGTGAGAATGGAATTAAACGGTTTTTCGTAGCTCCCCTATTTGTTTCCTTATGAAATGAATCTGTAATTCCTCACGTATGGGGCGAGTTATGATTTGTGCATGATTCTAAATAATATTTGGTTTTGCGGGAGCTTGCTCAAGTTTATTGATTTGATTCAAAAATGATTATTAACGTATTTTGATACGAAAAATTTTATCCACCTTGAATGATTTATCACTTGAAGTGATTACAATGCATAAGAAATTCTCGATTTTTATATAAGGCACAAACCCCCGTTTGAAATAAATTATTCTTATAATCCTGCATTTTTATATTCAACTGATCTGTTGTTTGCTTGTTTCCCATCTACGTCCTACTCGCTGAGCTAATGATCACTGAGTCTGTGAGACTCACACCCCTTTTATTTCCCTTTTTGTAGACAGGGATCGACCTAGCACGGAATCATCGACGTGCTCAGTTTCCTACGGATAGGTAAAAGCATCTCTTAGCCCCGTTCTGAGTCACTTTGCTGTCTAGAGTTTAGTCACATGAAATTTCTACATGTTATCAGTATTGTAAATTCATAAATATGTATTGTTAAAAACTGTGTTTTAAATTTAATTGCTATTATTGGAAATGCAATGTCAATAGTGCAATTATTATTATTATTAATCATTTACGTACGTGTTAGCATATTTAATAAATGTCTTGGGAATTTTGTAAAAGCTTATTCGGGACTTGGCAGGATCTCCTCGAGGTTTCAGATGCCGGTAGCGAATGGGGAGGGGTCGTTACAATATTGGTATCAGAGCCTTAGGTTTAGTCGAGTCCTAGGATATTCTTGTGTCAAACAACGAAGTAGTGGGGTTGAAGTAGAGTCTTGTTTATAGTCAGTGACTGCAGCGTCGATTATAAACAAGAGGCTGCGTAGACTCTTTTATCTTAGAAAACCACATTGTGTAATTATAAAAGAAAATTAAATAATGAAAATTGATTTTCGATGTCTGGGTTTGATATGCCACCCGAGACACGAGCTGTTGTTGGAAATATTTTAAGCAAATGCTTCTAATGAAAAGTTGATAAGATGATATACCCCTTCGACCAAGAGTGGAGGAAAGTGAAGTTGGACTAATAAGTCCGTAATAATTCATTCCATTGGTGGAGTTAAAATTTGAGCCATGATTGTCCATGGGAAGAAATTTGGTGATTATGGACGGTATTTGAGGTTGATATAAAGGAAAACATACAAGAATAAGAGGTATATTTTTAACTAGAATAAATAATGATTATTGAGATCCACTCGTGGTTTATAAATTTAAGTATTAAGGAGATGTAAACTAATACTCACGTGCACGGAGGTTAGTGCACTGTGTTAATTAAGTTTGTTCTACCTATATATGAATGGTGCTGAACTTTTGAAATATTTTAAATGCAAATAGGTGCTAAATAGGGGTATAACAACTTAAATGGAGTTGGTTTTGAATTCAATTAAGCGACAATGAGATCTCAAGGTTTGATGGAACTATGTTGGATTATAGTTATTAGTGCATGAATTAGCTCAAGGTTGAAATTAGATATTGGCAATAATGTCAAGGGACACTTAAGTAAAATCTATATCAAGATTTATAAATATCAGAGTTGATTGTGTAGACGTTAAAGGAATTGTGATATTGTATAAGATCCAGTGATCTCGTAAAGATGAACCTAAAGGATCAATAAGATCATAAAGCATATGCGGATACCAGATTGTGATTGGACGAGCAATGGAAGAAATATGAATGTTGTTACATCACGTATAAGAAACTTAAGGATAATTAATGTAATCATATTAAGTTAGTTCAATATGGTTCAGATTAAAAACACAAACACTTTGGGGGGATCTTAAAATAATGTCCATTGGAAACCAATGAGCTGGAATGTTAATAAGCATACATTGAAATGTTAAGGTTATGAAAGGCTTTGGAGATCAGCCTTTGATTATTTTAATCCTCAACAAAATTGTATTAAAGGAAGTGTTTAAGTGTTTTGGAAATGTATGGAAAGGCATGAGAATGCACTAGTTTGACTAATTATAAGAGGTCGAATTTGGATGGTCATGAATGGCTGGTGAGCAACCAAGTAATGCGTAAGTAAAAGAGCAAATAGCTATATAGTCAAGTTAGGGTTCGTGATTGATATGTCACATAAATATGGCGATGGACTGCAAGCATATAAGGATGTCTGGAAATGGTGGTTTGAGGCAATGATTATCTCACCGATATCTAGATCTGATGAAATTGTGGTCTCGATATGCTTGTAGATACAAGACATAAATTGTGAAATGTACCTCCCCCATCAGTTTCAATTCATTTAATTAATTATCAAGGCAAATTGTCTAATAATGATAAGCGAAGGTTGAATTATGTTACGAATATTTAAAGAACGAGGATGATATGGTTTGATTAAATGATACTACCCTTGGTGAAAGAATAGAAACACGCTACGGGAATTGTAAAGATCTATTTAAGAAGAGATTGATTAAGATTATAAAGATATATACAAGAATATCGTTAATTATCGAAATGCTTTGTGGTATAAGTTGAAATTATCTAGTGAGCACTCGATCATGAAAGTACTAGAGTTTTATTTTCGAGAATATGGTTACTAATGATTATTAGATTTGAATCATCTCTGATGTTAAAGATACCTAACGAATAAAACATGCCTTGATCCTTACGTATTATGAAATACTCGAATGGAAATGGTATGAAAGTAAGTAAACCGAAATAAAGATGGGTTAACAAGTTAGACCCGTAGTCAATGGTTAGATAAATGTTTGAATGTCGGAAGGTTTGAAAAAGATTAAGGTAGAGGAATTGTGGAAGGTTATGTAAACATGCATAATCGATGATTTGAGAATGATTTGATGGAGGTGTGGTTAGGATTAATAATATATTTAATTTCTCTTTATAAAAGGAAGAATAATATTGATTTAATTCAAGAAGTGTGGTATTTATAATTAAATGTAATATGACATTGTCGAGTTTTCTACACAGATTGGAAATTGATATAATTTATGAGATCGAGATCCTATATGGAGAATGTCCAACGAAAGTGATGTAGAAGTATTTTAGAATTTTGATTATTCTCCATATGTTGGTTTGAATTCGAGGACGAATTTTTTTTAAGTGGGGGAGATTGTAATACCCCGTACCCTCGTTAGACACAAATAAGACCTTATTGATCAAACGAATGATCATTTAATGCGAATTGACGTACTAAAGAACGACAAAGGATGAAAAGAACGCTTAAGAATAAAATGTTTCGCACACATGGAAACAATAATTAAATAATAATATTTTCATCGGAGATGAATTAGTAAGCTGAAGGATGATTTGGAAGTAAACTAAGACATAATAATGCATTTTGAGACCAAAGAAGGTAAGTTAAAATTTTTGAAATAAAATAATATTTTATTTAATAAAATAATATTAAAATATTAATATCTTAATTGTTATCGAAATTAGTCATGAAAAATGAAATATGACTAATTTAAGTGGGGGAGAAGAAGTAAAGAAAAATTTTGAAGGAAAACGATAGTAATTGTACAACGTGATTTTTTAATCGAGCTAACGTGGTGAGTAAATATTTAAATATTATGGTGACATCGCGTTGAAATGTGACCTCAATATTTTGATTGTACATGTATAAAGGAAGAAAAATAGAATGAAATTGGAATTTTTAAAAGTGTCGAAAGGACTGAATTTTAAAATACGAAAGTTGGAAGGTTATGTAGCAAACAAAATGAATGATAAAATTCAAGGTTCCTATCCCTTCTTGTTACTGGCTCTATAATTGCATCGTTTGAGGAACATGGTCTTTTTTAGCCTCAACTGATTCAAGGTCCCCATCCCTTCTAGTAGCTGCATTTGACAACTGCATTTGCTTGAGGAACGTGGTATCCTTCAGCATCAACTGATTGAAGGGTCACATCCTCTGCCACAGCATCATCAACAACATTATCGACATGACTTACATTGTCTCTTTTAACTCCAACAACGCCATGGTTAGTATATTCACCGTTAATATCAGGTTCATCATTTTGTCCATCATCAGCGTCATGGTGATGCTCACCATCATGGTGAGATGAAGCACTGCCCTACAGAATGAGACAAATGAGAAAATCCGTTAACACATAAAATACCCTAAACCCTAAATTGAAAATAAAAAATAGGACTACACTAGCTAAACATAAACCACTAGTATATGAACAAAGCTAGAATAACTTACTTGTAATTTCAAGCCGTCTAGAATCTGACCAACAACAAGACCCTTTAATGTTTGCATTACGTCTTTCAATGACTGAATTAAAGCCTTTAGCTCAAACATGTCTCTTGTATGCTTCCACTTAACCTGTTGCAGCTGATGGGTTATGACTACACTGTCATTGATTAATGTCGAATGGGTCAACTGTACTAACAGATATTACTGTGTTATTGATAATCAAATATGGAATTGTTGAACATAAACCACAAGAATCATTTTTACTGGTAAATCGTTACCACTGTACGTTTTAGTAAGTCTTGTCGGTGGTTGAGGAGCTATCCTCACATGGGTCAGCTGCAATAACAAATAGTACTATGTTATTTGATAATCGTATATGGAATTATTGAACATAAATAGTTAGAACTGTCCTTACCGACGCCTCGTTATCATTATGCATTTGAGCAGGTTTTTTTGGTGATTGACGAGATGTCATCGCAAGGGTCAACTGCAATTATAGATATTGTTGTGTTATTTGATAATCAAATATGAAATAATTGAACATAAACTGTTGAACCCATCCTTACTAGCGATTCACTAACATTGCCATGCTCAACTCCTTCCTCCATTAACTTAAAGCCTAAGTGCTTCTCGTCTCCAAAAGCGACGATATGCCTCTGTTTAACAGGACCAACGGCTCTTTTCTCCTCTAGGTTCCTCCTCTTTCACCCTCGCATAGAAACCCCATTCCGCTTTATCCTTCATGTGCCCTATTGGCATGTACTAGTGCCCCTTAGATAGGGGGACCTTGATGTCCAACCAAAATTCCCGTGTCACTTTATCCAGGGCGAAATCTAAGTTTTTGTGTTCCCATAACTGTAAAAAACATATTTTGATAAATTTCTAGGTAAATATTATTCAAATTCATAGCACAAATTAGTAGCTATTCACTCGTTTGCTTAGATGCCTCAAACTTCTTAACCACCTTGTAGAAGTCTTTGGCGTCTGATTGCACTGCTATTTGCACATATGTGGGTAGAAGTCGTCCTTTAATTTGGAGGAAGCAATTAATTTTTTGAAAGTAGGAATCACCTCCAGTGCCCAAAACTGCTAGTCAAATATAACCATTATCATATCGTAAGTGATATGTAAGGGTAACCATAAATTATTATGTCAAAAGGAAACTGGAAAATGTTATGTTACAGTACCTATATCACCTACACAAATTCATAAATGTTGTAGCATAAACGATTATCCTTTTGCAAGTTGACAGCAAGCATTTCAATCCCCTTCAATAAGTAGTCCTTGATCAACCTCCAAACATAGTGAACCCACAAGAAGACATTCCAAGCGTCGATGTCCTCCATTAATGACAAGAGCCAAGGTGTCATCTGTCTACAATAGTCTCGACCAAATAAAATATTATTTGCAATCAAGATTAGTGCCATCTTGGTTACGTCTCTTGGTCGCTAAAGGTTGCCTCTTCGGAATGTATCAAGCAATGATTGCTGCTTAACACTTTGTTGCCATTCTGGTATCTTGCATGAATTCCGTCGGGAACAACCTCGTATGGTCGTGTGAATACATCGGGCAATGGGCCAAACTTTAGTCCATTGATAAGGCAAAACTCCTACTTTGATAGACAAGCCTTGCTCTTGCCAATGGCAAACCATAGTTCATGGTCCTTTGACTCTATTTTAGTGATTCGATGAACAATGATGTTCTGCAGGAAACCAGTGTAAAAGTAGCCTTGTGGATAGACGTGTAGCAGCATTCTAAAGCATGCAAGCTTGAATGCATCGTACTCTTTTTTCTTTTGGAAAGTCTTGTTGATTTAATGCAGTTGTGACCACTTACAGTGGGTGTTAATGGAGATATTGAACACCCATTTCTCTTTCAGCACAACAAGCAAATTTTCAAGGTTATCATACTTTCTGAACTCCATCTACAAAACATAACACACATGCACGTGTGAGATAGACTAACAAATAGTTAACCCATAATGTGCAAAACGCTAGATTGAAGAAATAAATATATGTTGTTACACACTATGCATACCAAGTAAATTGTTGTTACACATTATGCAGACTAAGTAAAACATTGTTACACGCTATGTAGATCAAGAAAAATGTTGTAACATGCCAACCTATGCCATGTCGTGACATGCCAATTATAATTACTGATTCGTTACACGAAATGCCATGACAATTATGCGGTCATCACATGCCATACATGCAATGCTATCCTAAACCCAAAAACATTTAACCCACAATACACTAGATTGAAGAAATATATATTGTTACATGCTATGCAGACCAAGTAAAATATTGTTACATGCCAACGCTGAGCCATGTCGTGACACTCCAACCTTGCCATGTCGTGACATGCCAACTATAATTATTGCTTCGTTACACGAACTACCCTAAAATACTCACTTTGGTGACATGCTAGGGATTATTGCAACTACATGGTTTACACCTTAAACCTCAAACAAAATCTAAAATCCCAAAAATAGTTAACCCACTACATGCCAGATTGAAGACCTTTTTATTCTTGTTACATGATATGCAGACCCCCTAAAAAATTTTGATACGACCTTAAACCATGTCAGTAAAAATATTGTAGTTTTCTCCACAATTTACCAAAAAACCATAAAACTAGGAAGAAAACAGTTAAAACATATCATAGGCAAAAGCACAAACATTTTATAGAGCAACCTAGCAAAAATTTCCAAACAAAAGAAAGTTTTAATTAACAACTAACTGACCTCATTATGCAAAATCGACATTGTTGCTGTGATGTTGTTAACTTTGCTCAGAATGAAGTCAAACAATCTAGTCCCTTTGGGAATGACGAATGAATCAAACTCTCTTACTCCATCTACACAGTCGTTTGCAAATGCTGAAAATATAATAAAATGCAATGGCCTTTTAGACACCTCAACTGCTAATATGTATGCCGTGGAATTTCAAACAATTTTCTTATTTCTCTTCATTTTTTTCTATTTAAATTTATGTCGTGTCACATATTCAAGCCATGGCGTGTCATATATTGCATCCATGGCATGTCATAGATTCTCACCATGCCGTGTTACACGTTCTCACCATGCCGTGTTACACGTTCTCACCATGGTGTGACACAAACTCTAAACCTTGCTATGTTATAGCCATGTCACATATTCACACCATGGTGTGTCACATTCTCACACTAGTTGTCACATATTCTCACTATGTTGTCTCACACATTCCCTTCATGGGTCACATATTCTCACCCTGCCATGTCACATATTCATTCCATGGTGTGTCACACATTTTCACTATGCCGTGTCACACATTCCCACCATGCCATGTCACATATTCCTACCATGCCATGTCACAAACTCTAAACCTTGCGGTGTCAAAGTCGTGCCATATATTCTCACCATGTTGTGTCACAGATTCTCACTATGCTATGTCACATATTCCCACCATGGCTTGTCATAAACTTTAAACCCTGTTGTGTCACACATTCTCACCATGTCGTGTCACATATTCCCACCATGCCATGACACAAACTATAAACCCTATTATGTCACAATCGTGTCACACATTTTCACCATGTCTTGTCACATATTCTCACCATGTCGTGTCACACATTCTCACCATGTAGTGTCACAGATTCTCACCATGTTGTATCACACATTCCCACCATAGCATGTCATAAACTCTAAACCCTACCGTGTAACAACCGTGTCACATATGGCCTGTTTAGTATGACCAGTTCGTGTTTTGGTTTCACATCTTTCTGTTTTCGATTTACCACCGTATTAGGGATTTCTAGTTTCACATCATTCTCAAAGGTTTGGATTCATCATGACCAGTTCCTCATTTGGTTTACTGTCAACCTTCTCTTACTATTTGAAACCCATTTTCAATGGAATATAGTAATGCACATTTAACAACAAAACATAAAACCACATTCTCATTTAATATAGCATTCAAATCACTAAACCCATAAAAAAATCGACATTCATTATCAGTTAAAATTCTAGTACGCAAGTATATGTATCGAATAGATAGTACATAAGTAAGCAAAGTATTGATCCCACAGAGAATTGATCTAAAATTTTACAAAGTACTAAAATTAGAACAATTTAATCTTATCCAAACTATCAATATCAAATAACTAAATTAATTAACTAAAAATAATTAACAAAAATTTAAACTAAAAAGAAAAATCAAAATAATAATAACTTGAGTAAAAATCAAATCAAACAAGCCTAGGATTACAATATCCCTTACACTTCATCTAAATCTTAACTCTCTTTCTTAACTTATTTCAATAGATTGAATTGCTAACCTAGAGTTCTTAATTATTTATAAGGGTCTGTCGACTGCCGACTTATTTTATAGAAATATCTATTTTAACCAAAACACTATATCCTTATGTGAATTGAAATTAAAATAGACTCATTAAGTTCAAGCTCTGATATGGCTACATAAGGCCTATGGGTATATCCTTGTCTTATACGCAAATTAATTAATATGATCATATGCTATCCCAATTTTAGTCTACACTAAACCCTCTTTCCCAAGTTTGTTTACGTTCCTAAATCAATTTAATTGGAGATCAAGCAATTAAAACCATAAAGAATTCAAATCGCATTAAAGATAAGTAGGAAAGAGATTAAACATTTAGATTACATGTGACTTTAATTGCAATCTTAGAAAAATAGTTTAGCTACGCATAATTGCAAAGACAAATAACATTATATAAATTTCAACCATTGAAAGTGACAAGAAAAATACAAGCTAAGGAAGAAAGCAGAACAAATATTCACAGCCTTGATCTCCAAGTTTCAACCTCAACTTTTAGCTTCTTGAATCTCTAAAAGTTGTCTAGCCCAATGTCTCTTAAAAAGATCCTATTTATACTAACAAACTTAACCTATAATTCCCTAAGTTGACCTACTGATTTAATTGGGCTTAAAAGTGTAATGAGAGGCCCAAATATCAATTGTTAGCCTTAAAATTGCCATTCCCGCAATAGTATGTCCAGTTATTTTTTGACTCAATTTTCTTTATTTCGAGGTAGAATTGGGCAATGTGATCTTCATGAAAGTTGTAGCTTTCAAATGGTCCAAGAATTGCATCATTTGGAGCTCTGTAGCATGAGTTATGGTTAAAACACTAAAGCACATGCAAGTAGATTTTTGGCTTTCAACACTTTACTTTCCAAAATTAAACCCAATTCCTTTAATTCCTACAAAAATAAACAAACTAATATATAATAATCAAATTAAAAGAAATAAACTAATTATAAAAACAACTAAAAATAACTAAATTATAATTAAAAATTGAAGACTTAGCTAATATTTAATAACAAAATTAGACTAAAATAATTATATAAAATAGAATTATCATTCACTCATTGACTTAACATGTAATAATTGTACACTTGTTCAAACACTTTCCTATCTTTGATCTTGAATCAAAAGATCATTTAATAGAGCTATCGTGTAATATGCAAGGTGTTTTTGTTTATAACGATGTCTGGAATATCAAAAAATTCATTTCATGTAACATGATTTTGTTTTGCACAAGCTTCTCGAAAGAAAAGGATGTTTTGCATAAAATTAGAGGGAACAAATTCTATGTAGATTTATTTTCCCCAATATGCGTGTGAATAAGAGTGGGCCTCAATGAAGAGGTCTTATAAAGGATATTTTTATCTCAAAATCTCATCTTTTAGTTAAAAACAGTTAAAATTCTCTGAAGGGCTATTTCTAAAAATATCTTATATTGTAGGGCTAAAAGAATTTTTTACCTATTATTATTTGTTTATTTTTACGTGTCTTTTGCTATTTGTTTTTTAACATACGAGATTAATTGAGGCTTAAGCTAAATAATGAGAAGTATTTCTCTCTCATTCTATAATTTTTTCCTTTGTATCTTAAACCTTTAATTCGAGACTTCTAAATTAAAATGTTAAAATCTAGATGATAAACAACATCACCTCGGTAATGATATATCTTTTTTGACAATGTTTTCTTTTTTTAATTAGATGAGGGGGATTTGAACCCTACTCTCTAAGTTGGGGGATTATACATTAACCAATGAGCCAAATGCTTTGGTGCATTGTTTTTGACAATGTTTCAATAAGAGAGATTTCTCATTGTTTAAATGTATCATCGATGGATTTTTAATAAAAAAATCTCAAAGAATTAACTGTTTTGAAAACCCGCCATAATTACCCTAAATAGTTGTTTCTTGACTTTTTATTATCATTATTCAACCATTATTTACAAATATAAAAAGCCATAATTATCATAAATAGTTACTTTTCAATTATTTGAGTATAATTATGACATTTTATATTTATAATTAACTGCTAACTAATAGTAATAAAAAATCAAAGATATTAACCATATATTTTGAAACAAGAAGGGCAAAGAGTACTTTAAAATTCCCAATTGTTTTTCTTTCCTTTTTTCAACACAGTTGAACTAAAAATCTAAGCCATCGGCCTCCCATCTCTCAGTTTCTTTCACCATTATCCTTGTCAACTTCATTAGGGACACCATCTTGTTACTCTGTCGTTGAACTCTCACTCCTCCATCGATTCATCATTTCTCGTTTCTTTTTCTCTTGTTATTTTCTTTATCATCTTTTCTTCAAGATTTCATATAATATGTCTTTTTGTCACAACCCAATTTCTCGGGCCATGACCGGCACATGGACCTAATGAGCATAGCTCACCAAGCTCAAGCAAGCCTATTTTCATCTACTTTACTCCACAAATGATCGTGTGAGGCATCCACATGCAATGGACCCAATGCACACAAAGCCAACTCATAATGGCATTATTAGCAACAATATACATGCACTATACCAGTCATGTATTTAGCAATTTACATTGCATACACATATTCACATAGTCAGATTGTATTCACAATACAAAAAGACCCATGACTTCCAACAGAGACATTTACAATAAAAGAAATGGGATGCTACTAAATGCCCAACTTCTAACCAGGAGATGCACTATGGGGACTCCTCGATCTAGGGTCCAATAGTCTCTTGATTTGAAAGCATGAATTTTTAAAAACATGAGTACAATACTCAATGAGTGAACATTAGAAGGGAACAAGCGCTAATAGCCAAGAGATTTAATAACCATGATGCATTGGTTGAAAACGAGACAATTTTGATCTAGCTAATATTTAAACCTTTCCCCTTTTGACTCAGAATTGATTCTACATTCAAGGCTAAGCTAACCATAAAGGTACACCAATCATTCTAGGAAGAAAGCAATATGGAGGGTTTATCACAGTCGTCGAACAAGGGTTTCACATACCATATAAATACAATTTCATTATTTCATACTATAGCAAGCATATACATGTATGTAAAGAAATCACGTGCAATTTCATACATCGCCTCAATAAGACCATGTGTGCACCCCTGACCTATCATAGTACTTGCAGGCATTACGTCTCGCTGTCCCTACAAGCCTCTAAGTGGGTGCACTCTCTACCTACCAGAGCACTTGCAGGCATTACGTCTCGCGGTCCCTACAAGCCTTTCGGTGGAGAGTTCTTAGAAATCGTGGGCGTTACGTCTCGCTGTCCCTACTTTACTCAGTACCTATCAGAGTACTTGCAAGCATTACGTTTCGCTGTCCCTACAAGCCTTTGGACCTGATGGGTACATTTCCCACTAAACATAGCAATATGACCATGGGGGCACTCCTACTTGAACACCCTCGGTCATTATTACACATTGCAGTTTTATTCATATAATTATCAACACATTAAATGAGCAGACATCCATTTTCTTTTCACACCGTACATAATTACAGCATAAAATATTTCCAAAAGCTTGTTCCCAAGACTATCCCATCCTCTGTGAGTCTCTTTATCATCGTACACACGTACAGTTGTAATCATTACACAATATTATCTATCAATGCACAACATATATACATATATGTATAGATATATACCCATATAATATAATAACACCCAAATTCACAACAGCCGCATTTCACAACATAGAGACAATTTATCAAGGGCTTGTTCCCGAGACTTATTTATATTTAACAAAAAATTGCATGCAAAGCATTCAAACCATTTATTCAAATATATTCATCTTCCCAAAACAATTTTTGAAATGCAGATTCACTCACAGTTGTTGAAAATATGGATTCCGGGTGCACTCGGATTAATAGTCCTCAAACGCGATTCCCTTTCCTTTTTCGAACGTCTCATCACCTTGACACAGAATAAAATTAGGGAATTTATTATGTTGGGTTTAATTAGGTATAACATTAACCTAATTTCTATACAGATGCATAAAATACTAGGTCAATCGCTTAAACGCGGTGTTGACCTAATTCGGTCGATTACCCGATAAATTGGCCAATGCATCCGATTTGATTCCAAATTGCACCATTCTTTTTCTAATATTTTAATTCACCACATACCATTTAAATAGTGCCAATTCCATCATTGAAACTTTTCCATTTCTTCATGAAAAAATTCAGCCATTACAGTGCATTAGCACTGTAATGTTTCCTACTTAACTTTTTCACCTTAAATCGTCAATTTCCAATTCATTTCATTTCAAATGAAATCATTTCATTTGAAATGAAACCATTTCATTTTCCACACACAACCTAGGATATTCAGCTTTTGAAAGATTCATGGGGAAATCAAGTTTTTTCTTACGGTTTTGCTTACTAACACGCTAACCTATCTCTAAACACTAACATAGTCTAGAATCAAGCCAATCCAACATTAAATCCTCATCCATACCCATTTTTCAGAATTGAATTCATCATGATATCATGCCTCTCAACCATAGAAAATGGAAAGAAATGCATGGGTATTGTAGAACATAAGCAAAAGTGAAGAATTATTACCTTTTTCACTTGATTTTTCCTTGAAAATCACACTTTTCTTGAATTTTTGGCTAAGTTTTCTTGTTTTTCCTTTTGTTCTCTTTTCCTTTCCCTTTGAATCTGGTTTGTGCAGAATTTGGAGAGAGAAAATGAGTTTTATGGCTGATTTTTAGGCTTTAATAATAAAATAAAATAACTTGCCACATGGCATAATGCCATTGGCCCAAATTTTTTTACTTTTTTGACTTTTTCTTCCAATTCTTTTCCACCACAAGATTAGTCTAAATCAAGATATGATTAAAAGATGACCATGGCTGTAAAAATATGTTCTGGTGGTGGAAAATTACCATTTTGCCTCTAGCATTGTAAAATTACGATTTTGCCCCTATACCCCTAAATGTACCGAAATCACATTATTTCTACTTTTCAACCTCAAATAACACTAATATTGATCAATATTAATCAAATGGGGCAAAAATCTTTTCAAAAAAAAATTCCCGTTTAGTCTTCAAGTGGCAAAATTACCGTTTTGCCCTTCTGTTCCAAAAACACCGAGAATCACAATTTTTCACTGCTAAACTTCATTTTATACTCTAATAATCATAATAATATTTCATATAATTATTCTTGGTCCAATGTGATCAAATCTTGACTAAAAATCTCTATTTTATCATCAAATGGTAAAATGACCGTTTTGTCCCTAACTGATCAATTTTCCCGATTGACTCCAAACTGGACCTTGAACTCCGAAGCACTATTCTAAGTCATTTTGTGGGTTTCAGAATTTTCAAATTCCTCTTAGAATTTCTATTTGAACTAGTTCAAGGCTCGATTTAACTTGGTTGTACCACTCGATACAATACCGTCTTTTAATCGAGCTTGACATGGTCTCACATTCTCCCCCACTAACAAAAATTCGGTCCTCGAATTTAAATTCAATGTAGAGTGGCTTACCTTTACATATCGAAGAGGTGTGGATGCTTTGTCCGCATCTCATCCTCAACTTCCCACGTCACCTCTTTTAAATCCTTATACCAACATTGTCACTAGGGGTGGCTCTACCCCTTCAAGGCAGTCTTTTCTCTTTCAGTGGCGGACAACAAAGGGTACCTATCAGAGCACTCGGCTAGCGGTGCCACTCAGCATCACTGCCAAGCTCCTGGATGTACCACATAGGTTGCCATATGCACCTCCTCCAATATCTCTCTCGTCAATTCATCATTATCCGGCACATAAAGTCTATTTCCATACTTCAACATTTCATCTGTGCCTTTGGTAAATATCTTTTCTTTCTTTCCATAAGGATCCTCCAACTGATCCTTAGGCTCGTTAAGGTGTCTAACACCACTAAATTCACTAAGGTGTTTTTTTTATCTTTAACTCGAGCTACGCAAGATTTATTTTCTTATTCAGTCACAAATACCTCCTTTAAAGGAGTAGGTACCACTAATTGTTCTTCTCTCCTACTCTCGGGCGTATTTGCCCTCACCGGCCTAATAACCCCGCCATGTCTACCTCGCCCCCTACAGGTGGGTGCCCGTGGCTTATTAGTCATCTCAGTGGGGACATCTTGTTTCCTCATCCGTCTTAAGGTGGCCCATGTCTTAGGTGGCATTTTTACCTAGACAAGAGTAACACCTATTAATAAACACGTTAAAAATAATGTGGTTTCTAAGATTGGGAATTTATGCTGTTCCTCAATTATGAAATGTGCCGTGGCTCACAGTTCATAATTAAAGATCCCACATAAAGACCCGACTCTCCGCTGGACCCGACCATAACACCCTAAGACCTAACAACCTAGGGCTCTGATACCAAGATTGTGACAACCCAATTTCTCGGGCCATGACCGGTGCATGGACCTAATAAGCATAGCTCACCAAGCCCAAGCAAGCCTATTTTCATCTACTTTACTCCACATATGATCGTGTGAGGCATCCACACACAATGCACCCAGTGCACACAAAGCTAACTCATAATGGCATTATTAGCAACAATATACATGCACCATACCAATCATGTATTTAGCAATTTACATTGCATACACATATTCACATAGTCAGATTGTATTCACAATACAAAAAGACCCATGACTTCCAACGGAGACATTTACAATAAAAGAAATAGGATGCTACTGAATGCCCACTTTCTAACCAGGGGATGCACTATGGGGACTCCTCGATCTAGGGTCCAACAGTCTCCTGATATGAAAACATGGATTTTTAAAAACATGAGTACAATACTCAGTGAATGAATATTAGAAGGGAACAAGCGATAATAGCCAAGAAATTTAATAACCATGATGCACTGGTTGAAAACGAGACAATTTTGATCTAGCTAATATTTAACCCCTTCCCCTTTTGACTCAGAATTGATTCTACATTCAAGGTTAAGCCAACCATGAAGGTACACCAATCATTCTAGCAAGAAAGCAATATCGAGGGTTTATCACAAACCGTCGTCGAATAAGGGTTTCACATACCATACAAACACAATTTCATCATTTCATACTATAGCAAGCATATATGTGTATGTAAAGAAATCACGTGCAATTTCATACACCGTTTCAATAAGACCATGTGTGCACCCTCAACCTATCAGAGTACTTGCAGGTGTTACGTCTTGTTGTCCCTACAAGCCTCTAGGTGGGTGCATTCTCTACCTACTAGAGCACTTGCAAGCGTTACGTCTCGTTGTCCCTACAAGCCTCTCAGTGGAGAGTTCCCAGAAATTGTGGGTGTTACGTCTCGTTGTCCCTACTTTACTCAAAACCTATCAGAGTACTTGCAGGCGTTACGTCTCGCTGTCCCTACAAGCTTCTGGACCTCATAGGTACATTTCCCACTAAACATAGCAATATGACCATGGGGGCACTCCTACTCGCACACCCTCGGTCATTATTACACATTCAGTTTCATTCATATAATTATCAACACATTAAACGAGCAGACATCCATTTTCTTTTCACATCGTACATAATCACAGCATAAAAAATTTCCAAAAGCTTGTTCCCAAGACTATCTCATCCTCTGTGAGCCTCTTTATCATCGTACACACGTACGGTTGTAATCATTACACAATATTATCTATCAATGCACAACATATATACATATATGTATAGACATATACCCATATAATGTAATAACACCCAAATTCACAACAGCCGCATTTCGCAACATAGAGACAATTTATCAAGAGCTTGTTCCTGAGATTTATTTATATTTAACCAAAAATTGCATGCAAATCATTCAAACCATTTATTCAAATATATTCATCTTCCCAAAACAATTTTTGAAATACAGATTCACTCACAGTTGTCGAAAATATGGATTATGGGTGCACTCGGATTAATAGTCCTCAAACGCGATTCCCTTGCCTTTTTCGGACGTCTCACCACCTTGACACAGAATAAAATTAGAGAATTTATTATGTTGGGTTTAATTAGGTATAAATTTAACCTAATTTCTATACGGATGCATAAAATACTCGGTTAATCGTTTAAACGCGGTGTTGACCTAATTCGGTCGATTACCCGATAAATTGGTCAATGCGTCCGATTTGATTCCAAATTGCACCATTCTTTTCTTAATACTTTAATTCACCACATACCATGTAAATAGTGCCAATTCCAGCATTAAAACTATTCCATTTCTTCATGGAAAAATTCAGCCATTACAGTGCATTAGCACTGTAATGTTTCCTACTTAACTTTTTCACCTTAAATCGTCAATTTCCAATTCATTTCATTTCAAATGAAATCATTTCATTTGAAATGAAACCATTTCATTTTCCACACACAACCTAGGATATTTGGCCTTTGAAAGATTCATGGGGAAATCAAATTTTTTCTTACGGTTTTGCTTACTAACATGCTAACCTATCTCTAAACACTGACATAGTCTAGAATCAAGCCAATCCAACATTAAATCCTCAACCATACCCATTTTTCAGAATTGAATTCATCATGATATCATGCCTCTCAACCATAGAAAATGAAAAGAAATGCATGGGTATTGTAGATCATAAGCAAAAGTGAATAATTATTACCTTTTTCACTTGATTTTTTCTTGAAAATCACACTTTTCTTGAGTTTTTGGCTAGGTTTTCTTGTTTTTCCTTTTGTTCTCTTTTCCTTTCCCTTTGAATCTGGTTTGTGCAGAATTTGGAGAGAGAAAATGAGTTTTATGGCTGATTTTTAGGCTTTAATAATAAAATAAAATAGCTTGCCACATGGCATAATGGCATTGGCCCTTTTCTTTTTTTAACTTTTTGGACTTTTTCTTCCAATTCTTTTCCACCACATGATTAGTCTAAGTCAAGATATGATTAAAAGATGACCATGGCTGGAAAAATATGTTTTAGTGGTGGAAAATTACCGTTTTGCCTCTGACATGGTAAAATTACGATTTTACCCCTATACCCCGAAATGTGTCGGAATCACATTATTTCTACTTTTCAACCTCAAATAACACTAATATTGATCAATATTAATCAAATGGGGTAAAAAGCTTTTCAAAAAAAATTTTCGTTTAATCCTCTAGTGGTAAAATTACCATTTTGCCCTTCTGTTCCAAAAACACCAAGAATCACAATTTTTCACTGCTAAACTTCATTTTATACTCCAATAATCATAATTATATTTCATATAATTATTCTTGGTCCAATGTGCTCAAATCTTGGCTAAAAATCTCTGTTTTATCATCAAATGGTAAAATGATCGTTTTGTCCGTAATCGGTCAATTTTCCCAATTGACTCCAAACTGGACCTTGAAGTCCAAATCGCTATTCTAAGTCATTCTGTGGGTTTCAGAATTTTCAAATTTTTCTTAGAATTTCTATTTGAACTAGTTCAAGGCTCGATTTAACTTGGTTATACCACTCGATACAATACCGTCTTTTAATCGAGCTTGACAGGGTCTCACATTTTCCCCCACTAATAGAAATTCGGTCCCCAAATTTAAATTCAATGTAGAGTGGCTTACCTTTACATATCGAAGAGGTGTGGATGCTTTGTCCGCATCTCATCCTCAACTTCCCACGTCACCTATTTTAAATCCTGATACCAACATTGTCACTAGGGGTGGTTCTACCCCTTCAGGGCAGTCCTTTCTCCTTTAGTGGCGGACAACAAAGGGTACCTATCAGAGCACTCGGCTAGCGGTGCCACTCAGCATCACTGCCAAGCTTTTGGATGTACCACATAGGTTGCCATATGCGCCTCTTCCAATATCTCTCTCCTCAATTCATCATTATCCGGCACATAAAGTCTATTTCCATACTTCAACATTTCATCTATGCCTTTGGTAAATATCTTTTCTTTCTTTCCATAAGGATCCTCCAACTGATCCTTAGGCTCATTAAGGTGTCTAACACCACTAAATTCACTAAGGTATTTTTTTTATCTTTAACTCGAGCTACGCAAGATTTATTTTCTTTTTCAGTCACAAATACCTCCTTTAAAGGAGTAGGTACTACTAATTGTTCTTCTCTCCTACTCTCGAGCGTATCTGCCCTCACCGGCCTGATGACCCCGCCATGTCTACCTCGCCCCCTACAGGTGGGTGCCCGTGGCCTATTAGTCATCTCAGTGGGGACATCTTGTTCCCCATTCGTCTTAAGGTGGCCCGTGTCTTAGGTGGCATTCTTACCTAAACAAGAGCAACACCTATTAATAAACACGTTAAAAATAAGGTGGTTTCTAAGATTGAGAATTTATGCGGTTTCTCAATTATGAAATGTATCGCGGCTCACAGTTCATAATTAAAGATCCCACATAAATGTTGGTCCCAAATATAGGTGCTAGAGGGGGGTGAATAGCACTATCTCGGCTCTTTTTGGTGGGATTGAGATTTAGTCTCAAACTAAGGAAGATAAGGCAATGAAAACAATTGACAAGGTATTTATAGTGGTTCGGTCGAAGACCTACATCCACTACCTTGATTATCCAACCAAGGATTTTCAAATCAAACACTAAGACGGTAGAATTCACAAGCTTCCACCAAGCTTTTACACTGGCTTTTCCAAGGCTTAGCCATAACTTTTACACTAGTTTTTCACGGGATCAACTAAAACCCAATGTGGCTTTCCAAGGCTCAACCACAACCTATCACTAGTTTTTCTTGGGCTAAACTAAAACCCAATGTGATTTTCCAAGGCTCAACCACAACCTTTAACTCTAGTTTTTCACGGGCTAAACTAGAACTCAACCCTAACTTTTCAAGGCTAAGTTGGAACCTATAAGCATCCAAGCAAACCTTGCTTGATGCAAACACTTAGAGTGAAACACTCACTTTAAGAATACAAAGATAGAAGAAGGAAAGTACCTAGTGATCACATGGTTGATCGATATGGTACAAGTTAAAGTGCTGAACATAGATACAAAGAATAGGTGTTGAGGTTCAATGAAGAGTACAAAGGATTTTCAAGTTTTTTACTTTCTTTGGCTTTGAATATGATGGTATCTTTTTGTATGAAGTCAAAAGTTTTTCTCTTTGGCATTTGAAGATCCTTTTATAGTTGAAAAAGCTGGTCTGATGGCTGTTGGGACGTTTATGACCGTTAGAAATAGTTTGGGGAAGGTTCTAGCCGTTTTCTTGTCTTGTAATGGCCTGGCGGATTAAGCAGACAGAGAGCACTTAGTCGACTAAGATTTTTCCCTTGGTCGACTAAGTTGGTTCTGTTTCAGATGCAGTTTCCAGTGATCGCTTAGTCGACTAACCCCATTATCTTGTTCGACTAACTTGATTCTGTTTCTCCCCAAGCTTTACCCTTACACTTTCTCCATTTCAACTTTTATTCGACCAATGACCTCCTTTGGTTCACCAAGGAGCTTCATCAATACTGATATTCCTTGTTCTTTATCCAAATCACATCTTTAGATGTTCAATAGAAAGATTGTCATATTGTCTTATTTGTGATCATTTGCCATACACACTTAGTTAGAAGTATTAGACATAAATGACATGGGAATGTTTTATTATCATCAAAAACTAATGGAGCCAACAATCTCCCCTTTTTTGATGATGACAAAACACCCCTTGATTAACAGCATGGTGTCTATTCAGTTCCTTTTTCAGTTTCTGCAGAGAATGAGGATTGCTCCCCCTAAGTTCATGCTCCCCCTAAGTATGTGCATATCTTTCATCCATTCCAACAAGTTTTTATCCAGGTTATATTCTTAGTGACATTATATATTCTTGCTTTGGGTAGACAATGTTCATATATGCAGATTTTAAGAGTTAATGGCATGTTGATAGATTGTTATCAACTTTCTGTTTCTGTAATTTTCTGTCAACTGACATGCAGGTTCAGATTTCATTCACACCATGATTTATCCAGCAAACTCTCATGAATCATCATTCATATGTACTCAAGCATATGTTTTACTTTGCATAATTGTCTCAGAAATGATTTATCAATCTAATAGCTCAATATTAGCATAATATCAAAAAATTGTAGCAGTTTTACACAATGTCAGCAGATAAGTTTCCAGCCATGCTTCATATTGCCATAAACATCATTTTCAGAGTTCAAGCACTTTAAACAACTATCAGCAAACATATTCAAGACATTCATAAAGTCAACTAAAATTAAAAACATTTTTTGAATGCCATTTTAGCATTGATATCCAACAAAACAGTAACCAGAAAAATTGTTCTAGAAATACCCCTAGTCCTGTTTTTGCTATCTATCTGCCCTAGAAGTCTGGTACCTCTACCCTTAGGATTTTTTGTTTTTCTTGATATTCTCCCTAAAGGTCCCGTACCTCTACCCTCAGATTTTTTTATTTTTCTTGTAAATACTACTCCTTTTTTTGTCATCATCAGGGATGGGGCTGAGGTGTCAATCTTCAGATGGAGATGGTGTAAACTCAGGGGACATAGTCTGTTCCCACCAAAGATTTAGGGAAACAGGAGAGGGTGGTCTCAGAGGAGGTTGAGAAGTTACTTCTGGAGTTTGCTGAGGAGATGTTCCTGTAGCTTTTTCTGGAGTTGCTTGATTAGAGACTTTTATTGGAGCTTGAGGAGTGCTTGTAAGAGGTGACTTTGCCTTTTCTGCCAATCTTGAAGACTTCCTTGTTCTTAGAGGAACTGATTTTCTTGCTGTCTTCTTCTGTCTCATGTCAGGTGGTTGAGCCTTAGATGCAGGAGCTGTGTCTTTTGCTTTTACTTTTCCTTTCTTCTTCCCTTTTTCCACAGCTGCTTGTTCCGAGGTCATTGCTTGAGCAGCTTGAGCTGCTGCTGACTCTTTTTCTGCTTGCTCTTCTTTAACCATTTCATAGAAAAGTCCCATGACAGATACTTTTTCAGAATGTGGAGGGGATGCATCATGTTTAGGCTGAGATGGAGGCTGGTGCTTAGGAGAACCAAGAGGTGAACCAACTACCTCATTCCCTTGATCAGATGTTTCTTTTCTTGTTGAGGTGGTTTGATGTGGTTCTTCAAGATCTGGTTCAATGTCATGATGACCAGGACTTGCACTCTGATAGGCTAATCCTTCAACTTGAAATTCAAGGCTTGCATCTTGGAATTCAGAACCTTCTGGTTGCAATGCTGATCCTTCAGCACCTTATCCTTCTGGTGCCATGCTCTCAGTAGCAAAGGAGTCAACATTAGCAGGTCCCGTTGGCATTTCAGATTTGGCTTTTAGGCTGGTTTCAATTTCATTCATTCTTTTTTCAATTTTAGCAAGCTTGGCTCTTTGAACGATGAGCTTAACATCAATTCTCATCAACAGGCTGAACATTACTTCATTGGAGAATTGAGGGGCTTTTGTTTCTGGTTGTGTGGGCGCTACTTCTGGTTGAGTTTGAACTGAAGTGATCTTTGAGGTCTTGTTGAAGGTGTCCCCATACACTCTGTATCCCATTTTGATCAGACTTCTTAGGTAGATTGGTTGGTCTCTACTCTTGACCATATCCATATCATACCTCTTTGCCCATACTCTTTTCTTTTTGACAAGAGATGTGATCACATTTCCATAAGGCAAATGGATCTTCTCCAGTTTACATACTGCCCTCATTCTTTCAATCATGAACCGTCCAAGGTTCAGAACTTCACCAGTGAATGCATGCTCCATCAGCCAATAGTCTTGAAGGCTGATGTAGCTTAAGCTACCACTTCTCCCATGCAGATTTGCAGCAACAAAGTAATGCAGGATTCTAAACTGTGGACTAATGATCAGTCCTGCATTGTTCTTGAAAGAGAATTTTTCCTTCTTCCCGGTGACAATTTCCCACATAGAAGTAGGATTATACTTGTCAGGCATATCATATTCTCCATTCTCACCTTCAATTCCTAGCATGTTACTTAAGTCTGAGGCAATAACTAGGAATTCTTTTCCATTAAGAAAGACATTTAGATTTTCTTTAGAGTACTCATTTGAATCATCAAGCTCTCTTTCACTAAATGCAATGCTAGAATAGAATTCTTTAACTAAACTAGCACTATATGCTCTATCCTTGAAAGAGCTAAACTCCTTGATACTTAGTTCATTAAAATAATCTGTCATGCTCGTTTGCAGTTTAGGAGTTTAACTGAAACTCTCCCAGTCAATATACTTCCCACATGTAGTTGGGGCATTTTCGATTTTCTTAAATCTCTCTTCATGAATTTTGTTTCTATATTTTAGGGAAGAAGCAGATGAAGTACCTTTTTCTTCTTTGCTCTTTTTTTTTCAGTTTCTCAATCTTCTTCTTTTTTTTCTTTTTGTTTCTTCTTCTTGGACCTTTTCTCAGTCTTCTTTGTTGCAGAACTCGATGCCCCTTTTTGTTTATTTCTTGGATGCTCAGCTTCAAGGTTTTCTTCTGTTGGTCTCTTCCCTTTTTTCTTTGCTAGTAAATCCTTCAGAAGGGTCGACTTGGCCATTGTAATTTCTAAAGATATTTTACACTTAGGGTTCTAAGAGGTGTCAGAAATAGGGTTCTCAGTTGATTTCAGAAGATGGAGAAAAGCAACTAAGACTGATAGAGATCAGAAAGTTGATTTTCAGAGGATTAGGAAGTGAATGGCAATTTCTAACTTAGGGAACCATCTCTTTCCCCCTTAACTAATGCCTCATTTTCCCAAATTTCGAAACTCCCTCTCATATTTTTACTATTTACTGCATCAGGTTTCCCCTTTTCATTTTGTCACCCAATAGGCACAAAGTTTTCTTAGTTTAATCCTATATTACTCAGCTATTTGTTCTTTTGATTCAATAAAACAGAATGTTCTTAGTTGACTGAGTTTCATACATTAGTCGACTAAGTTTCTTCTGTTTTCTTCTATTTGGTTCAGACTTCTTCCTATAATTCTTCCAAACAACACATTCTTAGATTCCTTCTAATTTCACAGAATCTATCCTTACTAAGAGGTGTTGTAAATATGTCAGCGAGTTAGTGCAATGTGCTCACAAATTCAATATTGATTTCTCCCTTAGTTACATAATCTCTAATAAAATGATGTCTAATTTCAATGTGCTTAGTTCTTGAGTGTTGCACAGGATTCTTTGAAATATTTATAGCACTGGTGTTGTCACAATATATGGGTGTGTTATTCATGGATAACCCGTAGTCTCTCAATTGTTGCTTAATCCATAAAACCTGTGCACAACAGCTTCCTAGGGACACATATTCTGCTTCAGCAGTGGATAAGGCTACAAAATTTTGTTTCTTGCTTGACCAGCATACAAGCATGCTCCCTAGCAGCTGACATGTTCCATTTGTGCTCTTCCTATCAGTTCTACTTCCAGCAAAGTCAGCATTTGAATATCTTACAAGGCTGAATGGTGATTCTTTTGAATACCATAATCCTAGGCCTTGAGTTTCAATGAGATATCTAAATATTCTTTTTACAGTAGTGAGGTGTGTTTCTTTAGGTTGAGACTGAAATCTAGCACATAAACACACACTAAACTGAATATCTGGTCTACTTGCAGTTAAGTAAAGAAGAGATCCAATCATACCTCTATAGAGCTTTTAATCAACATCTTTACCTTTCTCATCAGCATCAAGCTTTGTAGATGTACTCATTGGTGTGCTGATGGATTTCAATTTCAGCATGTCATACTTTTTGAGCATGTCTTGAATGTATCTGTCTTGGCTAACAAAGGTTCTTCTTTTGCATTACTTGATTTGAAGGCCAAGAAAGTACTTCAATTCTTCCATCATGCTCATTTCGAATTCTCCCTACATTTCCTTAGGAAAATTCTTGCAAAGAGATTCATTAGTAGCACCAAATATTATGTCATCAACATAGATTTGGACTATGATTAGATCATTTAGGTATCTCTTGATAAATAGTGTGATGTCAATGCTGCCCCTAACATAGTCTTTTTCTACCAGAAATTTAGAAAGCCTTTCATACCAAGCTCTAGGAGCTTGTTTCAATCCATACAAGGCTTTATGAAGTTTAAGGACATGATCTGGTTTTTCGAAATGTTCAAAACTAGTAGGTTGTTCAACATATACCTCTTCTTGAATAATTCCATTTAGGAATGCACTCTTCACATCCATTTGGTATAGTTTGAAGTTCATATGACAAGCAAAGGCAACTAGCAATCTTATGGCTTCTATTCTTGCTACTGGAGCAAAGGTTTCTTCATAATCTATTCCTTCCTCTTGATTACACCCCTTTGCTACCAATCTTGCTTTCTTTCTCATAACATTTCCTTGTTCATCAATCTTGTTTCTAAACACCCATTTAGTGCCAACAATAAGGTGATTTGAAAGCTTAGGCACTAGTGACCATACATTATTTCTCTCGAATTGATTCAGCTCCTTTTGCATGGCTAAAATCTAGCTTTCCTTTTTTTCAGCTTCCTCAAAACTTTTAGGTTCAATTTGAGAAATGAAAGCTGAAAATTCACAAGTTTCCCTAGTTCCTTTCCTAGTCTTAACTCCATGAGATATGTCACCTATGATTTGATCTTGTGGATGATCTCTCACATATCTCCAGCTCCTAGGTAAGTCACTATGCTGGATTTCTTGTCTTTATAAATTTTCAAGAGGTGGAGCTACGGTTTCTTCTCTTGATGAGTCTTCCTCATTGTTCTTGCTATCATTTAGACTCATTTCATCCATGTGTTTTCTTAGATTTTCAAAATCTTCATCATCCTCATGAACTTCCTTTTCAACATGGATTGATTCATCAAAAACTATATGGACAGATTCTTCAACAGTTAGTGTCCTTTTGTTGAAAACTCTATATGCTTTTGAGTTTATGGCATATCTCAAGAATATTGCTTCATCACTTTTAGTATCAAACTTTCCTAATGGCTGTTTTCCATTGTTCAACACAAAGCATTTGCAGCCAAAGCTCCTAAGGTGAGAGATGTTTGGTTTTCTTCCTTTGTACAGCTCATATGGGGTTTTTGACATGATTGCTCTAATTGAAACTCTATTAAGTATATAAGCTGCTGTATTGACAGCTTCAGCCCAGAAATATTTACGGAGGTTATTCTCACAAAGCATAGTTCTTGCCATCTCTTTCAATGTTCTATTATTTCTTTCCACAATTCCATTTTGCTGGGGTGTTCTAGGTGCTGAAAAGTTGTGTTCCAACCTCTTTTCATTGCAATATCTCTCGAACTCATCATTCTCAAATTCACCTTCATGGTCACTCCTAATCCTAATAATGGATGTACCTCTTTCATTCTCAACTTTCTTGCAATGTCCTATGAAAGCTGATAATGCATCATTCTTGTGAGCAAGGAAATAAACCCAAGTAAATCTTGAGTAATCATCAACAATCACTAAACCATAAGATTTACCACCTAGACTTGTGGTGCTAATTGGACCAAAGAGATCCATGTGGAGCATTTCAAGAGGTTTCGATGTTGACACAACATTCTTAGCTTTGAATGATATTCTGACTTGTTTTCCTAGTTGACATGCTTCACATAATCTATCATCCTTAAACATAATGCTAGGTAGTCCAATAACTAGATCTTTCTTAATTAGTTTTGTCATGGTGTTCAAGCTAACATGTCCTAGTCTCCTATGCCACAACTAGTTGTTGTTTTCAGCCTTGGCTACTAGGCATACTTCACTATCCTTCTCTAGATCTTCAAGGAATATGACATACATGTTTTTCAATCTATTTCCTATGAAGGTAGTTTTGTTAGTACCTATGTCTATCACTTCACATTTGTTGGAATCAAAACAAACCTTAAACCCTTTGTCACATAGCTGACTTATGCTTAGCAGATTATACTTTAATCCTTGAACAAATAACACATGGCTAATTTGTGTACAAGAGTTCTTACCAACCGTACCTATACCTTGAATTCTTCCTTTTGAATTGTCTCCAAAGGATACGGTGCCTCCCTTTTTCTTGTCCAACTGTGCAAACAGCATTTCATCTCCTGTCATGTGTCGAGAGTAGCCACTATCCATGTACCATGGCTGTTTCTTTATGTGTTGAGCCTTTGAGCATGTTTCCTTTAGGTGCAGCTCAACCTACAAAAATATGGTTTAGTTCTTCTTGATAGGTACCCATGCTTTGATGGGTCCTTGAGTGTTGTGTCAATAAAATAACCTTTTGGCGCCTAGATTTTTCTAGTTTTCTACACATAAATGCATTATGATGATTTTTCTTGCTATATGAATTTTTCTTTAAAAGATCATTGTTTAAACATTTAAGAGCTGCATTTTCATTAAGAATTTTTTGCAAAGCATCAGTTTTATTTTTCAGCTCTACTGTCATGATTTCAAAATCTGCTTTTGAGTGTTCCAGTTCAGTTTGAAGTAAATTTCTTTGTTCAAAAACAGAGTTGAAATCAAGTTTAATTTTCTCTAAATCTTTTTCAAGTGATGCGGCCTTTTTCTTCATATTTTTGTACTTTAAAAATAGGCTTTTAAACTCATCACATAACTCATCATACTCATCTTGCAAATCCTTCATAGATATATCACAAGTCGATGAGCGTACCTCTGTTTCATCATCCTTTGCCATCAGGCAAATGTTCGCTCTTTCTTCTGAGCTTCCTCTATCAGATTCTGTGCTTGAATCACTGTTTGACCAAGCTGCAGCAACCATTGCCTTTTTTGATTTTCTGTTTTTCCTTATAGCTCATTCCTTCAGCAATGGACATTTAGATTTGTAGTGTCCTGATTTATTGCATTCGTAGCAGATCACTTCTTCCTTGTTACTGCTTTCATTCTTGTTTTTCTTCCATAAAGGACCTTGATCCCTTTTAAAGAATTTTCTTTCAATTCTTCGATTCTTTCTTCCCATCAGTTTTCTCAATCTTCTTGCAACAAGTGCAAGTTCATTGTTGTCATCACATGAGAATTCTTCCAGCTTTTCTTCAAGGATGTTGGCTTTGAGTGCTATGGTTTTCTTCTTTTCCTTTGCCTCTCTTTTATCCTCTTCTTCTTCTTCCTTGAGCTCCAACTCATGTGTGAGGAGTGACCCCCAGATTTCATCAAGCGTGATGATGTTCAAATCTTTGGCTTTTCGGATGGCAGTCACCTTTGGCTTCCAAGACTTAGGTAGACTTCTAAGAAGTCTTTTTACAAGCTCATGTTCAGGGATAGGTTTTCCTAGCTGGTTAAGTTTATTTGTAATGTTTGTGAACCTATCAAACATGCTGGTGATGTCCTCACCAGATTCCATTTTGAACATCTCATAGCTATGGGTCAAGAGGGCTATCTTGGACTCCTTAACTTGGGAAGTCCCTTCATGAATTATTCTTAACTTATCCCACACTTGCTTAGCTGTTGTACAGCTTGAGACTTTATTGAACTCAGTGGGAGTTAAGGCACAATGCAAGGTGTTGATTGCCTTGAAATTTGTCTGCACTTTTTTAGTTTTAGCCTCGGTCCATTCAGACCTTGGCTTAGGCATCAACTCATTTGTGACAATATTCACAATTGAGGGAGTAAAGGGACCATCAGTGATGACATCCCACATTTCATAATCTATGGCCCTAATGAAAATTGACATTTTAGTGCTCTAATAAGGGTAATTAGAGCCATCAAACAGAGGTGGTCTGTTTGTTGATTGTCCTTCAGCTACAACTGATTTATTTTGAGCCATTTGGATCCTCTCTAAGAGGGTTAGACCTTATATTCAAAGAACTAGCTCTGATACCAATTGTTGATCCCAAATATAGGTGTCAGAGGGGGGTGAATAGCACTATCTCGACTCTTTTTGGTAGGATTGAGACTTGGTCTCAAACTAAGGAAGATAAGGTAATGAAAACAACTGACAAGGTATTTATAGTGGTTCGGTCCAAGACCTACATCTACTACCTTGATTATCCAACCAAGGATTTTCCAATCAAACACTAAGATGGTGGAATTCACAAGCTTCCACCAAGCTTTTACATTGGCTTTTCCAAGACTTAGCCACAACCTTTACACTAGTTTTTCACGGGATCAACTAAAACCCAATGTGGCTTTCCAAGGCTCAACCACAACCTATCACTAGTTTTTCCCGAGCTGAACTAAAACCCAATGTGGTTTTCCAAGGCTCAACCACAACCTTTAACTCTAGTTTTTCACGGGCTAAACTAGAACCCAACCCCAACTTTTCAAGGCTAAGTTAGAACCTACAAGCATCCAAGCAAACCTTGCTTGATGCAAACACTTAGAGTGAAACACCCACTCTAAGAATGCAAATATAGAAGAAGGAAAGTACCTAGTGATCACACGGTTGATCTATATGGTACAAGTTGAAGTGCTGAACATAGATACAAAGAATAGGCGTTGAGGTTCAATGAAAAGTACAAAGGATTTTCAGGTTTTCTACTCTATTTGGCTTGAATATGATGGTATCTTTTTGTATGAAGCCAAAAGTTTTTCTCTTTGGCATTTGAAGATCCTTTTATAGTTAGAGAAGCTTGTCTGATGGCTGTTGGGACGTTTATGACCGTTAGAAACAGTTTGGGGAAGGTTCTAGCCATTTTCTTGTCTTGTAGTGGCCTGACGGATGAAGCAGACATAGAACACTTAGTCGACTAAGATTTTTCCCTTGGTCGACTAAGTTGGTTCTGTTTCAGATGCAGATTCCAGTGATTGCTTAGTCGACTAACCCCATTATCTTGGTCGACTAACTTGATTCTGTTTCTCCCTAAGCTTTACCCTTCCACTTTCTCCATTTCAACTTTTATTTGACCAATGACTTTCCTTGGTTCACCAAGGAGCTTCATCAATACTGATCTTCCTTGTTTTTTATCCAAATCACATCTTTAGATGTTCAATAGGAAGATTGTCATATTGTCTTATTTGTGATCATTTGCCCTGCACACTTGATTAGAAGTATTAGACACAAATGACATGGAAATGTTTTATTATCATAAAAAACTAATGGAGCCAACAATAAAGACCCGACTCTCCGCTAGACCCGACCATAACACCCTAGGACCTAACAACCTAGGGCTCTGATACCAAGATTGTCACGACCCATTTTCCCGGGCCATGACCGACGCATGGACCCAATGAGCATAGCTCACCAAGCCCAAGCAAGCCTATTTTCATATACTTTACTCCACATATGATCGTGTGAGGCATCCACACGTAATGCATCCAGTGCACACAAAGCCAACTCATAATGGCATTATTAGCAACAATATACATGCACCATACCAGTCATGTATTTAGCAATTTTTATTGCATACACATATTCACATAGTCAGATTGTATTCACAATACAAAAAGACCCATGACTTCCAACGGAGACATTTACAATAAAAGAAATGGGATGCTACTGAATGCCCACCTTCTAACCAAGAGATGCACTATGGGGACTCCTCGATCTAGGGTCCAACAGTCTCCTGATCTGAAAACATGGATTTTTAAAAACATGAATACAATACTCAGTGAGTGAATATTAAAAGGGAACAAGTGATAATAGCCAAGAGATTTAATAACCATGATGCACTGGTTGAAAACGAGACAATTTTGATTTAGCTAATATTTAAACCCTTCCCCTTTTGACTCAAAATTGATTCTGCATTCAAGGCTAAGCCAACCATGAAGGTACAGCAGTCATTCTAGCAAGAAAGCAATATCGATGGTTTATCACAAACTGTCGTCGAACAAGGGTTTCACATACCATACAAACACAATTTCATCATTTCATATTATAGCAAGCATATACGTGTATGTAAAGAAATCACGTGCAATTTCATACACCGCCTCAATAAGACCATGTGTGCACCCCCGACCTATCAGAGTACTTGCAAGCGTTACATCTCGCTGTCCCTACAAGCCTCTAGGTGGGTGCACTCTCTACCTACCAGAGCACTTGCAGGCGTTACATCTCGCTGTCCCTACAAGCCTCTCGATGGAGAGTTTCCAGAAATCGTGGACGTTACGTCTCGTTGTCCCTACTTTACTCAGTACCTATCAGAGTACTTGCAGGCGTTATGTCTCGCTATCCCTACAAGCCTCTGGACCTCATGGGTACATTTCCCACTAAACATAGCAATATGACCATTGGGGCACTTCTACTCGCACACCCTCGGTCATTATTACACATTGTAGTTTCATTCATATAATTATCAACACATTAAACGAGCAGACATCCATTTTCTTTTCACACCGTACATAATCACATCATAAAATATTTCCAAAAGCTTGTTCCCAAGACTATCCCATCCTCTGTGAGCCTCTTTATCATCGTACACACGTATGGTTATAATCATTACACAATATTATCTATCAATGCACAACATATATACATATATGTATAGATATATACACATATAATGTAATAACACCCAAATTCACAATAACCACATTTCACAACATAGAGACAATTTATCAAGGGCTTGTTCCTGAGACTTATTTATATTTAACCAAAAATTGCATGCAAATCATTCAAACCATTTATTCAAATATATTCATCTTCCCAAAACAATTTTTGAATGCAGATTCACTCACAGTTGTCGAAAATCTAGATTTCGGGTGCACTCGGATTAATAGTCCTCAAGCGATTCCCTTGTCTTTTTCAGACATCTCACCACCTTGACACAAAATAAAATATTATGTTGGATTTAATTAGGTATAAAATTAACCTAATTTCTATACGGATGCATAAAATACTTGGTCAATCGCTTAAACGCTGTGTTGACCTGATTCAGCTGATTACCCGATAAATTGGCTAATGCATCCGATTTGATTCCAAAATGCATCATTCTTTTTCTAATACCTTAATTCACCACATACCATTTAAATAGTGTGGATTTCAGCATTAAAACTTTTCCATTTCTTCATGGAAAAATTCAACCATTACAGTGCATTAGCATTGTAATTTTTCCTACTTAACCTTTTCACCTTAAATCATCAATTTCCAATTCATTTCATTTCAAATGGAATCATTTCATTTGAAATGAAACCATTTCATTTTCCACACACAACCTAGTATATTCAGCCTTTGAAAGATTCATGGGGAAATTAAGTTTTTTTCTTATGGTTTTGCTTACTAACATGCTAACCTATCTCTAAACACTGACATAGTCTAGAATCAAGCCAATCCAACATTAAATCCTCATCCACACCCATTTTTTAGAATTGAATTCATCATGATATCATGCCTCTCAACCATAGAAAATGGAAAGAAATGCATGGGTATTGTAGATCATAAGCAAAAGTGAAGAATTATTGCCTTTTTCACTTGATTTTTCCTTGAAAATCACACTTTTCTTGAATTTTTGGCTAGGCTTTCTTGTTTTTCCTTTTGTTCTCTTTTCCTTTCCCTTTGAATCTGGTTTGTGCAGAATTTGGAGAGAGAAAATGAGTTTTATGGCTGATTTTTAGGCTTTACTAATAAAATGAAATAGCTTGCCACATGGCATAATGCCATTGGCCCATTCTTTTTAAATTTTTTGACTTTTTCTTCCAATTCTTTTCCACCACATGATTAGTCTAAGTCATGATATGATTAAAAGATGATCATGGCTGGAAAAATATGTTCTGGTGGTGGAAAATTACTGTTTTGCTTCTGAGATGGTAAAATTACGATTTTGCCTTTATACCCCGAAATGTACCGGAATCACATTATTTCTACTTTCAACCTCAAATAACACTAATATTGATCAATATTAATCAAGTGGGGCAAAAATCTTTTCAAAAAAAAATTCCCGTTTAGTCCTCTAGTGGCAAAATTACCATTTTGTCATTGTGTTCCAAAAATACCGAGAATCACAATTTTTTACTGCTAAACTTCATTTTATACTCCAATAATCATAATTATATTTCATATAATTATTCTTTGTCCAATGTGATTAAATCTTGGCTAAAAATCTCCATTTTATCATCAAATGGTAAAATGACCTTTTTGTCCCTAACCGATCAATTTTCCTTATTGACTCCAAACTGGACCTTAAACTGCAAATCACTATTCTAAGTCATTCTGTGGGTTTCAGAATTTTTCCATCCAAAAACAATAAAATTTTAATTTCTACCTCACATGGGCGTTTTTGTCATTTTCTTCAAAAATTTCGAGACAGGTTAAAAATGTAATAATTAAGTGGACAACACATATTTTATACTTAGAAATAGGTTTTGATATCTAAAACGTTCATTTAAAAGCAAATTATTGACAACTAGTACTATTCAAACATAATAAATAAAATATTCTATTTTCTCATAAAATAAATTTTTATAGAAATATTCGTAAATAATTTTTCGCACATGAAAGTAAAGTAAAATTGTATGAATAACAATACAGATAACCAAAATATGAGATTTGATCTGCAATGACATGTGGGCCCCAATTGACCAAGAGTATGTAAGATTGTGAACTCTTACTTTCTATAATGCAGTTCCGAGCTTAGTTCTCGTCCTACTCGACTATCTACAAACTGTCTTGAGCCTAAAAAATGTATAAGAAGAACGGGTGAGATTTTATAATCCTAGTGAGTAAACAGATACCATCTAAAGTATCTAAAGCCGAGTAAATGGAGACAATAAAACACCCCATCCCAATATGCATTTCATAACTTGGAAATTTATTCCATCCCATGAAAACAATTATAATTCAATTAAAATGATTTTCAAGGCTTATGTTTCTCATAAAATTTGGCTCATGCCAAAACTCATCCTCGGGGATACTTGATCGTCATCAAAGCATCTACTCGAGTCCACCAAGGCTGTTAAAACGACTTATTCATATAAAACAGTCGTCCCTCGGCGTTGGCTGAATCTCACTTTCACGTGGTGGTAAAGCGTGAAATAGACTCAAATCCCTCCCCAGGAGTTACCGTACGCTCCTCTCCCACAGAGGTAAAATAAATCAACCGGGTTACGGTGCCCCTCTAATAGGCTGGTCCAGGGAAACCCGCCACTGCAGTGTAGGTCAGCCCCACCATAATCATAAAATAGTTTAACAGCATAACAAGGCAATTTTTATAATAACTAATTTGCTCGGCAAACCACAATTCGTGTAATTTCAATACAATAAACCAGCCAAGCATGCTCACACTATCATAAGCCATTTGAATTAAAAATACAATTCATACTTAGCAACCACAGTTTCTAAGTACTCTATTTAAAAAAATAACATTCATCATTAATTTCAAACAATTTATAAAACCATTTTATAAAAACAATTTTATTTATAAAACACGAAATTTATCCTTTTTAAATTCATTTTTCATAGAATTTATAAAATTTCGTAAAAACTACCTTAGATAAATTAAATGATAATAAGTTTACTCACATTATTAGGAGTAGAAATACTCCTATCCTCCACCCTCGGGTGCAGTCTCTTACCCGAAACAATTGGCTCACCACCTATCCATAATCCATGACACAAAATTCAATAAATTGTGTCAATTTATTATAAATTATTTCAGGCTCTTATCCATGCGTATGCACTAGATAGGGTTTGAAATGTCTGGACAATCGCTTAATTACGGTGTCTGACCTAACTCGTCTATACACGGTGTGAATTCCTAAAATCTCAAATTCAACTCCAATTCCATCCATTTCAATTTCAATTATCCAATTATATCCACAATACCTCAATGACTGTGAATTTGGTCCAATTTATCAGTTCGGCCTATAAATTACGCTTTTACCCCTAGTGGGTAAAAATTTCAATTTTTGCACTAAAAATTCCCATTTAATTTCCAACCTCATAATTCATCATTTTTCCATCCAATTCTCTTAAAATAAAGTCAACCTCATCCTCACACACCATTGGCTAGATTCAGCCTAGAGAATTTCATGGAGAAAATGAATATTTTTCTTGTTGTTTTACTCATAAACATACTAAACTAACACTAAACACTAACATAGTTCAAAATCAAATTAATCTAACAACTTTCTCTCTCTAAATCCATATGATCAGATTTGAATCCATCATCAAAACACATAACTTAACCATGAAAAATAAGGAGAAATGCATGGAAATGATAGATCTTAAGCTAAGCTTGAAAAATCATACCTTTAAACACTTGATTCCTTGAAAAATCACACTTTTTTTTTTATTTTTCTCACTCTAGGGTTTATTTTTGTTTTCTCTCTCTCTCTCTTCTGGTCTTAGCCGAATTTTGGGGAAGATGGGCTGATTTTTTATGACCTTTTAAGCCATTAAAATAATATTATTTTATTTTAACACATTTTAATTTTTTATTCAATAGTCATCATTTTGACTTTCTTTCTCCACCATTCATTTCCCTTGACTTATCCAAGTCTTAGATGAAATTTCTAGATTTTTCCAAAGTTTTGGTTGAGTAAATTTTCCAAAATTACACTTTTACCCTCGAACTTTTTAAAAATTATATTTGTACCCCAAAAATTGAAAATTTTTCAAAATGCATAATTTTCACTCCTTATACTCATATCACACTCCAAATAATTAAATTTGATCAAAATCCTTTCGAAAATTCAATTTTCGATTTCGAGTGGTAAAATTACCATTTTGCCCCTGATCGGTCAATTTTCTGGATTGACTCCAAATTGGACCTCAAACTCCGAATTACCATTTTGGGTCATCGCTGGACTGTGAAATTCTCAATTTCATCTTTAAGATCTCGATTTTATCTTGTTCGAGGTTTAATCGACTTAACTGCACTTCTAGGGGCAATATCATCTTTCGTCAATTTCTCGGGCTTCCTCAATATACAAACATTCTATCAAGCCTGTGAATGTCATCATAATTATTTTACAAAGTAGGGTTTGATACTAAATGTTCAGGCACAATTTTTTTGAGATTGTTTCCTTAAGAGAGATTTCTCATTTTTTAGATGTATCATCAATGGATTTTTGATAAAAAAATATTAAAGAATTAATTGTTTTGAAAACCGACTGGTGTTGTGGTTAATTAAGATAATTTTGTGCAAAATTTTTTGATGATAAATTCAATTGGAAACTTCCCTACATGTACCAATACTAACGTAAAAGTCCATTGACATTGGCTCTAAAAAATCTATTTTCATGATATTTTTTGATGGAATTTTTGTCAAAAATCCTTCATAAATAATAATGGTCTTAAAGTTGAGTAAAATACAAGAACCCCCTTCTATATAACTTTAAAGTATACTTTAGTCTTTCTTGTTTTAAAAAGTATGATTGACCCTTTAACTTTTTATTACTACTATTTAATAGTTATTTACAAATATAACAAGTCATAATTTTCCTAAATAGTTATTTCTAGACATTTTATTATCATTATTCAACCATTATTTACAAATATAAAAAGCCATAATTGTCCTAAATAGTTATTTTTCAATTATTTGAGTATAATTATAACATTTTAGATTTATAATTAACTACTGACTAATGGTAATAAAAAATTGAAGATATTAACCATACATTTTGAAACAAGAAGGGCAAAGTGTACTTTAAAATTCCTAATTGTTTTTCTTTCCTTTTTTCAACACACTTGAACTTAAAATCCTAGCCACTGCCCTCCCTTCTCTTTGTTTCTTGCACCATTATCCTTGTCAACTTCGCTAAGGACACCATCTTGCTACTCCATCGTTGATCTCTCACTCTTCCCTCGATTCATCATTTCCTGCTTTTTTTTCTCTTTGGTTCTTCTTTTCATCACCCTTTCTTCTAGATTTCATATAATATATCTTTTAGCTCTTCCCTTCCTTTATTTCCTTGTCATTTCTTTGTCATTTATATTTTTCAATACATACATACATACATACATATATATTATTATGTGTGCGTGTGTGTATGTATGTATGTATTTATATATATATAAGTATGTGTGTATATATATATATATAAAACCAATTCAAGAATAAAGGCTCGTCAATTTCTAAATTGGATTTTAAAATTAAAAAGAAAACACACATGTTACCAAAGACAACATTAGAACCGAATCAAAATCTTGCTTTATTTGAAAGTATATTTCATATAGCATTCAATCCAAAATTTTAAGAACTTTAAATCATGATTCAAGGTGATTGAAAATGCACTTAAAAAGGTTTTCAAGTCTGGACAGAAGCACAATAATAAACAAAATAGAAAACAAGAATGCTTCCTTAAGACAACATCCAAAACCGAATGTAATTATGCTTCATTTGGTCGAGCATCTCACGCAAGACTCATCCACACTTTAAATTGTCACAGCCCAAATTTCTGGACCATGACAAGTATAAGGGCCCAATGGGCATAGTCCACAAGCCCAAGCAAGCCTATTTACATACATATGCACATTAGCCTATTTATCATCCATGTTCCCTGTATGATCTATAAATCATAATATTCAAATAATAACTTCATTGAAATCCATTCATAAAGTCTCAGTTTTTATTCATAATGATACTTCTTAATCATAATATACACTAATAGTTTGTCAAACAACTCTTAACAATTTTTTTTTCTTTCATCCAGTTTACATGCACACATTCAAGACTCTGATTGTCAGCGGAGTGACTCTGGGGATGGTTGCTAACACTTAGTGTCATAACAAACCTATCGAACAGTGGATAGGGAGGGGCACCTCATTCTAGGATCCAATCCTCTTTCAATTTGGAAAACTTAAAACATGAAGTTTAAAAACGTGAGTATAAACTCAATGAGTGAACATAGGAAGGGACCAAGCATAAACACAAGAAGACTTAGAAAACATAATGCACTTATGTTGAAAACTATGCAATTTTGCTTAACTTTTTACTAAAACCCTTTATTTCAAACATTGATTAGTAAACTCTTAGTGTTGCAAAAACACATGCTCAATCATGAAGATAAATGAGTGAAAGAAAAATTATATTAGAACTAAGCAAGGTAGCAACATGACAGCACATTTCTCGCTGCAACAAAAGGCATTCATGGTTTGCACATATCCTGATTTTTCAAGTATATCTCACACTATAGAGGTCTAATTGACATGATTTTTTACCATTAAAAAGCTAAGAGACTGGGCTACAACTTTGATTTTTACCACTTTGCCCAGTTTGATCTTAAGGTGGTCAAAATCGTTGTTAAAGTGAAGGTAGTGCACAGAAATCTAGAACCACTTGAGAGTTTCTAGCTGCAGCGAGAATCCATTCTCGCTGTAGCGAGATTCAGGGCAGATGACAATTAAGGGGTTTCACATGCCACAAAATCCATCCCTACCATATTGCACATCAAAGTGAACACATTGACAATAATCAAGTTATCCACATTTAAAACAATCACATTTTATAATCATAGACATGTTATCACATATACATATATAAATACAAATACCACCACCACCTTACCCAGCTCATGTGCAACCCCCACATCGTGCACAACTAATGTCATTCTCCACACTCCCACACCCTGTCATCACCGGCATGTGCATTCCCCCCACACCGTGCACACGTACAGTCATACTCAATCCTCACTAGCATGTGCATCCCTCCACATCATGCACACGTACGGTCATATTCATTACACAATACTATCTATAGATGTACAATACATATATATACATATCGACATATAAAGGGAGTTTACAATTTCATTACAATCACATTTATGACGTAAAAACATTTCAATAAAAGCTTGTTCTCATGCACATTTTGAAGATAAAACAATTAAAATATTTTCAAGCGATATAATCAACATACATGCATTTATTTCTCAAGCAATTTTAACGCAAGTTTACTCACCTTATGATAACGGGATATTACATCGTTATTTGTTCGAAGGTGTATCTAGCTATTCCTACTTGCCGATCGTTCTTTATTTCCCTCGGCACCACCATCACCGTACTCTAACTTTACCTTTGCACTTCCTAGCAATAATACAAATGCAACACCTTTAGTGTACATCATTGCTATTTCTCTTTTTCCTTCCATCATGAATCCTTATTCAACTAACTTACATCTTGACACATTTTTTCCAAAGTTGCCTTTATCCTTTACTTGCGAAATTCTTTGGATTATAGATACCAGTAACTTATTTATGACTCTAACCCATATATTAATCTTTTCTAAGGATATTTATCATGTTCAACTATTATTTCCACAGCAATCATAATTCCTCACAATATGCCACTTAAAATGTCAACTACACAACAATATCCATTTTTTCAAGATTTCTCAACTACACTCAAAACATCATTTGTTTTTACCTTTATGGTTACTTGACCCATACTTGCACTCCAATATTCCTTCAAAACATTTATCAACCAGTTGCCAAAATGATTCACACATTATTTCTCCAAAGATTTAACCAACTATGAGCTTAAAACACAAAAATCCTTACCCTTGCTTGCTTGAATTACAAAACCAAGCTTTTCTTCCTCTCTCTCTTTTTTTCCTTTTCTTTTCCTAGGGTTTTAAAGGTGCTGGAAATTGGGGTTCAAGGCTGTAACTTTGGTGCCCAAGAAGTTAGGAGAAGAAAGAAGCAAGAAAAGAAAACAAAGAAAGAAAATGGAAGAAAATTAAATTTTCATGGTGGAGGATGAGCAAACGGCATAGGATGGAGGGCAAGAAGAAGAAACTCTTTTGTTGGAGGGATAAGGATAGTTTTGGCATAAAAAAAGCCAAAGTCAAAGCTTCCTTCGAAAGCTTTGACCAAATTTTTCATAAAAGTATCATTTTACCCTCCCAGTTTCCTTTCTTTTTAATTTAGTCCTCCCAACACCCTTTTAACTCCAATTTCCTTCTATTATCTTCTATTACACGTGTACAAATGAAATATAAAGTTTGTACTCCAACGTAGTGTCCCCATAATATTTAAAATATTTATTTACTCGCATTATCATTATTTAATAACAACGCGTAGGTCTCACTAACTTCATTTTTCTCTGAAATTTCCTCGTTCTTCCTCTCCCCCACTTAGATTAACCATATACTCCTTCTAAATGAAAACTTTTGACACTAAATAAATTATTAATATTTTAATATTATTTTATTCCAAAATTTTCCACTTGCCTCCTTAATGCCCCAAATACCTTATTATGCCTCAATTCACTTCCGAATCACTTTTTATCTCACAAATTCTTTTTAGATAAAAATATTATTATTTTATTATTATTTTTTTGATTACAAAATATTTTCTTCCAAACTACTCTTTTCACCTTTCTTCACTTTTAAGCATTATAATTAACCTTAATTGACCTCTAATAAGCTTTATTAGCTACCATATCAAGGCACGGGGTATTACATAAATGATCCTTAGACATGATTAAAGAAAGCTTAAAACATGATCAAATCAAGTCTGGACTTAATCAAAATTTAAGTAAAATGAAAAAATTAAAACAAAACCTTTTTGAAATTGATTTTGTACCAAAGGACTTCAAATCAAAATGCAAAGCATCCTAAATGCTAATCATGATGATAAAACATGTAATGATCATCAAAATCCTTGAAAGATGGCTATGATACCACTGATGGGAAAGGGCCAGCCATGCATCACAATGTAAAACAAAAATAAAAGCAAAATATAAACGCAACAAAAATAAACAATCAAAATGGGTTTTTCCATGCAAGGTCATTTTCATGGTTTTTATATGATGTGCAATACAATAAAACATATATGTGATCTGTTCATTACCTTAGGAACAAAAAAAAGTTTGATTCCTTATTCAAACTCCACCCAACAGCCTTTTCGAAAGACCTCACACCAAGCTCAGTTTTCGTAAATCAAAGCTATCTAAGAAGTTCTTGTGTGGCCCCTAACAAACTCAACATGGTGAATGGAGAAATCCCTACAATAGTGTCGGATTACCAAGCCTTCAATGTGCTAGCAATGATATGTTCCGAACACTTGTCTTTTCTTTTTCAACCTAGCCAAATAGCACAAAAGAAAAATGTATTTTTCTCACATATTCACAAGGGATGGCAAAACTACTCGCTAGTGAAAAGTGGTGGCTAGGTTACTTAGGATGAGTAACTTAAACGAGGTGTTTATATGTTGGACCAATTTCAGCCCTAATGACTTTTTTCATGTAATTGTTAATTGGTCTTTGCACTTAATTAAACTTTTTAATTAAGTTCAATAAAAGTTCATAGCTTCTAGTTCTAATTAAGTCTAAGTTAATAACCTCTCCTAATTTAATCTTAATATTCACCTTTTGTGTGTGACCCATTAGGCTTCTAACATGTTGGCAATGACCTTGAAATGTAATCTATGAATTAAATTTATGATTAGATAAATTCAAACTACTTTGAATTTATCATTGATCATATCAATCACTTTACGATCATAGCCCAAGAATGAGATCTAGCAATCCATCATGGCCACCCAAATGTTAAAAGAGTCAAGATGGTTTGACTCAACCTTTTAGTGATTAGTCTCTTAAGACAATTCAATCATTTCACCAAGTATCTTAGAACGCTTAGGAGCCTGCAGCAATATCAACTCCTAGACTTTCCATGCTAGTCATGGCACTAATTATTTATTAAGGATTATAGGAAACTAATTTCCTAAAATCCATTGTGCTCTGGCTAAAGTCTTCACATAGGCTAACTCAAGGCATGAACAATAGAGATACATCTCTTTAATCACTCAAAGTGATGAATCTTGTGATGAACAATACGTCTCATGCCATGCCCAAAAGCATTTTATTTAGGCATCATTGGTAATACACATAGGAATGAAATCAAAGTATAGCAATTCTTGTATAAAACAACCTAGTGTCTTAATTCTAAAGATCACTTGCACGATTGTCACATGAGGATATACTCCATTGACATTATACTGAAGTACCAAATGAAATCCTCATGCCAAGTCATGTTTAGTGAACTTATTCCTAGAACAAGCACCTGCATCCTAGTTCCAAGTATCCTTATACTTCAACTTATGAGATCAATTGGTTACTTTCGAAGTAAGGAACATAGAATATACTAGTTTTTAAGCATCATTGATGTCTAGCCTCAATGATACGTTAACTAGGAAGAATTTAGAGATTACACTTTGATGCATAGAAGTCTCATAATTATAACACTTTACAATTCCCTTACAAAGCATGTTAATCTCATGGACTTTATCAAATAGACTTATAAGCATAATCTTGTTAATGAAAGAAAACCTCAAATCATTCAGTATGAATTGTAACGACCCATCCCCGGTCGCGACCGGCGTCCGAGACCTCCGAGAGATCTCACCAAGTACTGAACAAGCCTTTGTAAATTTTTCTAAGACATTTATCAAATATGCTAACACGTACGTAAATAATTAATAATAATAATAATACCCTATTGGTATTCCATTTCCAGTAATAGTAATTAAATTTAAAATGCAAAGTTTTCAACAATGCATAATTAGGAATTGACAATGCTAATAATATGTAGAAATTTCATGTGATTGAACTCTAGACAGCGAAGCGACTCGAAGTGGGCTAAGAGGTGCCTTTACTTATCCGCAGTAGACTGAATACGCCAATAGTTACGCGCTAGCTGATCTCTGTCTGCAAAAGGAGAAATAAGAGGGGTGTGAGTCTCACAGACTCAGTGATCATCGACTCAGCGAGTAGGGCGTAGATGGGAAACAAGCAAATAACTGATCATTTGAATATTAAAAATACAAGATGATAAAACAATTTACTTCAAACGGACATTTGTGCCTTATATATAAAGAAAATATCAAGAATTCGTTTATGATATAACCAAACCAAAGATATATACATAAATACGCACCAAATCTAGTGTGAATAATAATTTCATGTAGAAATCATTTAGAATAATTTATTCAAATCAATTTCCTTAAATCAGGCAAGCTCCCGTAAAATCAATCTTTTGAAAACTGACACTCGAATCAACAAATCACCTATTGCATGAGGTGTTAAGTCAAATTATTTCGTAAACAGGAAGCTGTCGAAAACTTTATAACTCTCACCATGCACGGAAAAATTATAAATTTGGAAATCCAAAGGGATTTTACTCTCGAGTAGGAAATAAGATAAAAACTCGTGGTCCCGCTACCACGTAATAACATCCGGGAGCATCGCTTCCACCAGATTCTCATATAATGCCATGGCAATCTCAACGATGTTGGCCGACATCGGAGATATCAAGCAGTCGTACCCGCGTATCACAGGTGGCCGAGCCACATATACATATCACAGGCCGTGGCCCCTACCACACCTAATCGCCCGTCGATGACCCGTAGGTTCTCTAGCTAGAGCTCACTTGTGCACGAGGGTCACACTTAACCAATGTGACATCTGGCCTACTCTCGAATCTCTCAATTAAATAGAATCACTTTAGAAATTATTTTATGTCTTGAAAGTCTCATTCCAAATTATTCTCAAAACATTCGACAGAAAATATAATAAAATCAATTGTCATTTTCATAAATAAAATTTGGTGCATGAATTTTGAAATACTTCACATGGTAACCAGGCATCATAATCGTGGATGCACACTACACAAGTATAAGGCACAATTTTTTAATGTAAATCCCATTGAAAAAGCTTGTTTCCCGATTTAAAACACTTTACGTATACTTTATACATATATATTCAAAACACCTTTGAAATTCGTAGCATTCACAAATTTCCTAAAAATCTACCAACTCATGCTTTCCACAATTTGTACGTAATATAATTCATGCATATACATACATATATAATTATGAAAATTTTCAAATTGACACCCCTTACTCACCTTGAAATAGCGGGATATTACACCGCTATTTCTACTTGTCGGTCGCTCGTCAATTCCTCCGGCATGCCACTATAGTGCACTATCTTCACTTTAACACTTCTAAATTGGGCTAAGTAGGCCCAAGTCTCCACTTTTATTTTCCCTTTTGGATTTTTCTTTCCTTGTTGCCATTGGGCCATTCTCATGGACTCTTCTTATATATTTTTTTTCTATTGGGCCATGCCCATTTTTTTATATTGGGCTATGCCCATATTCTTTTTTTTTCATTTCATTTCTTTTTTTCTTTTTCTTTTTTTTTTTGCCCCATTACCTTTCCTTCACTCCCAACGCTGGTAGCAAGCTCTCTACTTTCACTCTCACTATTGGTCACCACAACAGCCAGCTTTCTCTCCTTTCCTTCCCAAAAATCCAGTAACAAAAGGCCTCTTTTGCCTCTCAAAAACTGACAACACAAAGCCCCTCTTTCCTCTCAAAAATTGACAGCACAAAGCCTCCCTTTATTCTCTCAAAAATCAGCTCCTTTCCCCCTTGTATTTTACTCCATAAATGGCATCCTCCCTTCTTTATTTCCCCTTTTAAGACCGGCTACAACCACCCAAGAAATTCTCTCCCCTCAACCGGTGACACTCATTCTTTTCTCTCTCACATTTCGGCTCTTTCCCCCTTTATCTTTTTATCTCTAAATGGCTGGTGATAAAAATGAAAAAGACAAAGAAAGGTTGCATTTGATATTGCTTCATGATGGGGCTGACAATGACAAGTTTCTTGTCAATGTTCCTCTACCATTTTTCTTTCTTTCTTTCTCTCTAAAGTCTGACTACTCTTTCTTTAAATTGCTTTGACTTTTCTTGCCTTTCTCTTTTTCGTCTCACATGGTTGGCCTTCTTATCATTTGAAGCATAAAAAATATATATTTGTCCCTTTTAATTGATCACATGGGCGGCTGCCTATGTGATCCTTTTATTTATTTATTTATTTTTTGAAATAAAGGGGTGTTATAATCTCCCCCACTTAAATAGAATTCGTCCTCGAATTCATGTCAACGTTAGGTTGTTAATTCCACTTTAAGGTTTTATTTCCTTCTTGCCTATATAAGAAATTTGATATTATCCATCTCATTTATCTTCAATTCGATCAGAATACTTGATTTATGTTTATTATCATCTTTTATAATCAAATTGGAAATATCCCCTACAATCATTATTACTTATCATTAAGATGCCGAGCATGCCTTTATCTCCATCATTAACTTTGAACCATCACTCTGTCTCGATCAAACCAATTTCGATCACTTATTACACTTATTTGTGTACACTTAATCACCATCATATTACTTCATTCCTTGTCGACTTTCTTGACATCCATTTATCTTATCCTGATACCATATTAGGTGACTTACAACATCATAAACATGCCATATTTATTCCTACACATATTCTCAACGTTGGGAGAAAATTAACGCCTTCAATTATTCTCACATACTTCATGTCTCTTCTGCATTTATGCAACTTCAATCTTCTCTATCCTTCGTTAATCACACGTTCAGAATTTCACACTTTTACATCATTCTTGATTTAATGCGATTCAATTTATATAGAAAAGCAATTCACTTGTCAATCTTTGTCTTTAATTGTAATTCTATCATTCGTCATTGCATTCTTTTCAGTAATTCTAGCCCTTCATGTTCTAAAATATATTATCATTATTATAACTTAAAACTTTTTAGTCATCCTTAATAAGATTGAACTTTACCTTTCTTACTCGATCCCGTCAAATTTTCGCATTATAATGTTATCACCATTTATTTCCATCCAGAGCTCTATTGCCGTATAAAGAATTTGGCATAATTATAATTATGAAATAACACTTCATTTATTCTTGCGTCTCAATCATATCCTTCCATCTTGAATGTTATTTCGGAATTCTCTTTATGTCCACATAGCTAAATTTCTAATGGTATTTCCTATCATTGTACCATTTATGCAACTAATCAGACATATTGCGTTCAAAACTCAAATCACTAAAAATAATTCTTCACTTTTATTGGTTACATATGCAACTCCACTTATACATATATATATATATATTCATTTAAATGTCAATATTCATCACCATATATAGGAACTCTTGTCAACTATATTCGGATTGAATTCCCTTTTTACTTTTATCATTTTTTACATCTCTAATTTGTCCTTCTATTTCACTTCCATAGATCATAATTAGTCTACGAATATTAAAATATAATTAATCCCCAATTCACTATTTGGACATTTAAATTATCATTCAACTTACATTTTTTCATACTTCATCTCTCATTTATCCCTATGCATTCACATCCTACCTACGTAGAACTTCATGTACTTTACCTGCTCAGGTTCTTCTTTTATTATTTCCATCATATATGTCCTTATTCATTTCAATATTAATATATCACTTAATATTTAGATTTATCGAGCTCGTGTACACTTCTGGCATTTTTTAAATTCCAATTTCAACATTAGGAAAATTTTGTTAACCAGCTTCATTATCAAGATTATCTTCAATCATTTTGTACTATTTCTTTGCACCAATGTACCATTACCTTCCCTTTAGTGTCTACTCAATTAACACTGATATATTTATAAAACTCGATATAGATTTTACTTAAATATCCTTCGACATCATCGTCAATATCCAATGTCAATCTCACATCGAGTGACCTCGTAACTTATGCTTTATCCATTAGGTTCCCTAGGCAATTCCATATGCCACATTTTTGTATTAGGCATGAAAAATTTACTTAAGTAATATTAACCGGCATTCAATAGTACTCGCAATTACAAAACGCGAAACAAGATTATACTTAAGTATTTCTTAATGTCATTGCAAGTATTCGCTTCCTACTTGCTTCTTTCCTCTTATAACTACACAATTCAAAGCTTCTTTTTATAAGATTCATAACATATTCTTCTTGAGTATTACCTTATGAATATCCACCTTAAGCTTATACCTCTCAATCTATAACTACATAACTCGTGGTTTAATCATTAGGTTTTGTACCAGATTCTAACTACCACGTTATACTGATAGGCATATAAAATTCATCAAGGTAATATGAGTCATCGTCCTTGGCACGTATGGTTGGCGTGTTTCCTTCAAAACTTTTTGTGCATTTCCAATTACTTGGTCACTTGTTCATTAATCCTTTGAACAATTTGGCTTATAAGCATGTAATCATTCCCCAAAAGATTTAATAGTATTCGCTTATACTCATACCTCAATTTATATTTGCAAAGTCTAATACACCACATAATTAACCTTGTCTTATCTCTAGTCTCTTTTTCTTTAATTATTTTATAATGAGATTACAAAACTTCTTAACGAAACAATATGTTCATTATGTCATTATGACCTCATAATTGTTCATTCACAATTTCCTCACTTGATATTGTCATCCCTTTATCTTTTAAAATTCATCTTCAATTAACTTAATATTCTTCTTGATTCTTCATATTATAGCTTATCACAATAACTGTCTAACTTCCCCTTTTCATACATGCCATGGGATATAAGGCAATAAGGAAACCTTTCAATTCATGTATTGCCCTCTTAATCATTTAAATTTCCCATAGCAACGTTCAATACCAGGTTCAACGACCTGAATTTAACTTGTACGTTCATTTTCCATACCTTCCACGCCTTGCTCATGCATTCGACACATGAAATGTTCTTGGCGTAGTGGCGCTGGACAATTAGTATTGTGGCAGTGCAACTATTGTAAATTTCTTCCACAAGGAGTTTTTCTACCTTTTTAAAATTACTACGTCCATTTTTTTTTCAACCATATGGCTTCTCTTTAAGCCCTTAAGCCTTTATCACAATTTCCTTATCCGTTTGTAAGTCTTTACTTATCACATACACTAAGTTCAGTTAATTCCTTTAAGCTTATGATTTCCCTTAGCATTATAATTAATCAAATAAGTCTCAGTTAAAACATCCTCTCCATATAGCACGATGAATTTTCAATTACATATTGCCACACATAATTATTCACCATTTCTAGTGTTTTACTATTCCTTTAATATTCACAACTTATTGTCCTTCTAATCGTACAACTTATGTAATTCAACCATTTCAACTTAAAATTCTCATAAAATTTATCCATCTTAGTCATCCTTTTTTATGCTCACATCATCATTTCAAAAATTAAGAATTTATTCTTCTCCTTATTTTTAGCAACACTGCCAATAATATAAATTGTATTAGTTATCATCACATAGTATCAGGGCACTAGGTGCCTTTGTTCTACCAACATTCATACCACGTAAGAATTAATTAAAAGATTTACGTCCTTTGACTAATACTAATTCCCTTCAAGCATATCTTAAGTACTCCAAGTGTATGCTCACATATTGATAACCTTCTTGTATTTCATGATCATAAAAACTACATTTCACAAATAACTTTCTATCATATGCACACTATTAAAACATTAATTTCAGCATACTTAATTCACCTTTGGTGGTATGTCAAAATCATCCCTGAACACATTTCTATACTAACATTGATATACCTTTACCATAACATTTAGTATAAATTTGTTCAAGCAATAATCTCCAAATTTACTCCTTATTACGTATATCTCAAATTGTTCACCACTTATCGTCGAGATCTTGACTTTACTCTTCAATTCTTAACCAATTACATTTATAAAGTAAATAAATTACTTAATTATTGCATCTTGCCCTTGCGGTCTTAAGATCGGTCCTAAGATCAAAGTTGTCTTAAACTTAAGATGTAGAAGCTCTCTCTTAAAGCATATCTAAAAATTAATATTTCCTAAGTTCCTTACCTTCGAAGAAATCAAATTCAAGACTAATCATTTGCACCATAGTTTGCATACTAATCCAATTAGACTCTTAAATTGATCCTTTAAAGGGATTCATGTATCAAACTCAATTTAGAATTTCATAAGGCATTTAGACTAGAATCAATTTTTCTTAAGTTGTTTAACTTTAAGTTACCACATTTAGCACTAGTCCTTTAGTTTATTGGTTTCGTACTAGGCATAGCAAAATGTTAAGCTCATCCTTAAAGCATATTTACTTAACTTTTACTTCACGATCACACATCAACTATGATAACCATTGATGTTTACCCTTAAGCAATTTCATGTACTTATAACTATAATCATAATAGTTCAAATCAAACCTTGGGGTCTCGCAATCACTTGATTGAAATCAAAACTAGCTCCCTCTAAGCCGATGTACACATATTCAATACATATCCGCATATAAAATATTTTGAAAGTTCAACACTATTCATATATAGGCAAGAAAACTTAATTAACACAGTGTACTTACTTTGGTGCACACAAGTATCAGTTTACACATCCCTTAATATTGAAATTTATAAACTTCGAGTAAATCTCAACGATCATTATTTATTCTAGCCTAAAAATAAACCTGTTATTACCATTATTGTATGTTCTCCTTTTAATTGTCCTCCAATACCCCATAGTCATCAAATTTCTTCCCATTGACAATCATGGCTCAACTTTTAACTCCACCAATTGAATGAGTTATTATGGACTTATTAGTCCAATTTCACTTTCCTTCACCTTTAGTCGAAGGGGTATCATCATATCCACCTTTCATTAGAAGCATTTACTTAAAATATTTTTAATAGTAGTTCATGTCTCGGGTGGCATCTCAAACCCGAACATCGGTAATCATTTCTCGTTATTTAATTGCCACTTATGATTACACAACATGGTTTTCTAAGATAAAAGAGTCTACGCAGCTTCTTGCTTATAATCGGTGCTGCAGTCACTAACTATAGGCAAGACTCTACGTCGACCCCACTACTTCGCTGTTTGACACAAGAATATCCTAAGATTCGACTAAACCTAGAGCTCTGATACCAACTTTATAACGACCCATCGCCGGTGGCTACCGGCGTCCGAGACCTCCAAGAGATCTAGCCAAGTCCCGAACAAGCCTTTGTAAATTTTTCTAAGACATTTATCAAATATGCTAACACGTACGTAAATAATTAATAATAATAATAATACCCTATTGGTATTGCATTTCCAGTAATAGTAATTAAATTTAAAATGCAAAGTTTTCAACAATGCATAATTAAGAATTGACAATGCTAATAATATGTAGAAATTTTATGTGATTTAACTCTAGAAAGCGGAGCGACTCGAAGTGGGCTAAGAGGTGCCTTTACCTATCCGCAGTAGACTGAATACACCAATAGTTACGCGCTAGGCCGATCTCTGTCTACAAAAGGAGAAATAAGAGGGGTGTGAGTCTCACAAACTCAGTGATCATCGGCTCAACGAGTAGGGCATAGATGGAAAACAAGCAAATAGCTGATCATTTGAATATTAAAAATACAGGATGATAAAACAATTTACTTCAAACGGACATTTGTGCCTTATATATAAAGAAAATATCAAGAATTCATTTATGATATAACCAAACCAAAGATATATACATAAATACGCACTAAATCTAGTGTGAATAATAATTTCATGTAGAAATCATTTAGAATAATTTATTCAAATCAATTTCTTTAAATCAGGCAAGCTCCCATAAAATCAATCTTTTGAAAACTGACACTCGAATCAACAAATCACCTATTACATGAGGTGTTAAGTCAAATTATTTCGTAAACAAGAAGCTGTCGAAAACTTTATAACTCTCACCATGCACGAAAAAATTATAAATTTGGAAATCCAAAGGGACTTTACTCTCGAGTAGGAAATAAGATAAAAACTCGTGGTCCCGCTACCACGTAATAACATCCGGGAGCATCGCTTCCACCGGATTCCCACATAATGCCACGGCAATCTCAACGATGTTGGCCGACATCGGAGATATCAAGCAGTCGTAACCGCGTATCACAGGTGGCCGAGCCACATATACATATCACAGGCCATGGCCCCCACCATGCCTAACCGCCCGTCGGCGACTTGTAGGTTCTCTAGCTAGAGCTCACTCGTGCACGAGGGTCACACTTAACCGATGTGACATCCGGCCTACTCTCGAATCTCTCAATTAAATAGAATCACTTTAGAAATTATTTTATGTCTTGAAAGTCTCATTCCAAATTATTCTCAAAACATTCGACAGAAAATATAATAAAATCAATTGTCATTTTCATAAATAAAATTTGGTGCATGAATTTTGAAATACTTCACATGGTAACCAGGCATCATAATCATGGATGCACACTACACAAGTATAAGGCACAATTTTTGAATGTAAATCCGATTGAAAAAGCTTGTTTCTCGATTTAAAACACTTTACGTATACTTTATACATATATATTCAAAACACCTTTGAAATTCGTAGCATTCACAAATTTCCTAAAAATCTACCAACTTATGCTTTCCACAATTTGTACGTAATATAATTCATGTATATACATACATATATAATTACGAAAATTTTCAAATTGACACCCCTTACTCACCTCAAAATAGCGGGATATTACATCGCTATTTCTACTTGTCGATTGCTCGTCAATTCCTCCGGCACACCACTATAGTGCACTATCTTCACTTTAGCACTTCTAAATTGGGCTAAGTAGGCCCAAGTCTCCACTTTTATTTTCCCTTTTGGATTTTTCTTTCCTTGTTGCCATTGGACCATTCTCATGGACTCTTCTTATATATTTTTTTTCTATTGGGCCATGCTCATTTTTTTATATTGGGCTATGCCCATATTCTTTTTTTTTTTCATTTCTTTTCTTTCTTTTTCTTTTTTTTTTTTTTTGCCCCATTACCTTTCCTTCACTCCCAACGCTGGCAACAAGCTCTCTACTTTCACTCTCACCATCGGTCACCACAATAGCCAGCTTCCTCCCTTTTCCATCCCAAAAATCCAATAACACAAGGCCTCTCTTGCCTCTCAAAAACCGACAACACAAAGCCCCTCTTTCCTCTCAAAAATTGACAGCACAAAGCCTCCATTTCTTCTCTCAAAAATCAGCTCCTTTCCCCCTTGTATTTTACTCCATAAATGGCATCCTCCCTTCTTTATTTCCCCTTTCAAGACCGGCTACAACCACCCAAGAAATTCTCTCCCCTCAACCGGTGACACTCATTCCTTCTCTCTCACATTTCGGCTCTTTCCCCCTTTTATCTTTTTATCTCTAAATGGCTGGTGATAAAAATGAAAGAGACAAAGAAAGGTTGCATTTGATATGGCTTCATGGTGGGGCCGACAATGACAAGTTTCTTGTCAATGTTCCCCTACCATTTTTCTTTCTTTCTTTCTCTCTAAAGTCCGACTACTCTTTCTTTAAATTGCTTTGACTTTTCTTGCCTTTCTCTTTTTCGTCTCACATGGTTGGCCTTCTTATCATTTGAAGCATAAAAAATATATATTTGTCCCTTTTAATTGATCACACGGGCGGCTGCCTATTTGATCCTTTTATTTATTTATTTTTTTTTTTTTGAAATAAAAGGATGTTACATGAATGATATAATTGTATAATTGGATCTAAGCCTTAATCAATCCGATTGCCTACATAGCTCATTCCAACATGAAGTCTAGATCATGTTTTTCAATTGGCTCATGACATGAGACTTTCTTCCTTTATTTGTAATTTTTGGGTGGCTTTGATGATGTTGCATAACCATGCACGTCCAATAGCCAAGAAACTGGGTAAAGGCTTCTTTCTTTTCTCGAAATTGGGTATTCAAGTTGAACAAAAAAAAAAGTTTAATTGGTGCTAATGTGTGCGACTTTAAGAACGAAGGAGATTTCAATGCTCCATGAGAGCAAGAAAGATAAGATTATTCCATAATTTGGTTTTTCGAAATTAAATTTAGGGATTCCCTAAAGTGATGATTTCATTGTAATATTTCAATTGTTACGAATTTTAAATTTTGGACAAAATATTTAGGATATTGAACTTTGTAAATTTACTTTTTTTTCATATAATGGATTTCATCCGGCCTCTGTCATGGTTTTTTCCTCTACATGTATATTTGGGGTTTTTTATTTTGCTATTAATGCTTGTGATATCTATTGATTTATTTTCCCATTTGGTTGATTAATTTAGATTTATTATCTTATAAATATTGTGGCTTGAGTTGTGGCGTCTTTTTATTGTGAGTATCTTAGTATTTGGTAGTTTGTTGCTTGAGGTCCAACACTACCGAATTCGATTCAATCCATAAATTAATTTTAAAAGTGAACCATCCAAACTTTATATAATTAGAAACTAAAACAAATATTTCGAACCTTAATTGATCAAATATACATAATTATTTTCATTTCAAATTTAATTTAACTTAGAAATTTTATATATAATATAACATAATATAAATTACTAAACAATGACCTGAATTATTTGAATTGATCACAATCTTTGCAAGGGACATTGGACGATTCAGCCAATATTTCCCACGCTTCCAATCCATGCTTCTTTTATTGACCCACTTTTCCAATCCTTAGATAGACAGGAAAGTTAACCAGTTTTTGGTCATTATTCCCATCTTCACTCCAAGCGCGCTTGAAATCCTCGACCACATCCTGGCTCAAAAGCTCAACGCCCTTCTCCTTAGCCTTTTGATACGCTGACCACGATCTTAAGTAGGTAAAATAGTCCTCTAAACCCATCAATCTCTCATTTGCGAACTCAAATGGTCCCGTGCTATGCGCTCCATCCACAGGTTCGAACGGAAAATCGATGTCTATGTACTTATGATCCACCAGTTTTCGCTGTGGATCCCAGTAAGGATTCTGGTAAAATCGTTGAAGGATCTTGTCCACGTAATCGTTGACTTCTGGGGTAGTGTAGCACCAGGCGGCGATGACTCCATGGGGTTTCTTGAGCACCATTTTCACCTGTTCGTAAAATACAGGGAGGTCGAACCAGTGCATGGCTTGAGCAACGGTTATCAAATCAACACTTGATTCTGCTGCCACTTTTTGCTCAACCTCCACCAGGGACATGACTGGAGAGGTATGCTGGTATTGGATATTGGGGAGTTTCATTGCTAATTCAAGCTGTGTTGGGCTTGTGTCTGTGGCTTTGACATTCTTGTAAATCTCAGCCAACTGAAAATTAACATGTCTTAGAACATCTAATAAGAAATCCTCTGGGCTGTGAAAAGGAAAAATATTTTTCCGAGGCAACAATCAATTAATATTGCATATAAGTTAGAAGTCACATAGAGAGTAAACTGAGACTCACAGATCGGGCAGCCTGGCCGCTGCCCGTACCGACATCCCATGCAAGATCATGTACCGGAGTCTTTGAGGCAATGAATTGGAATAATTCTGGTGGGTAGCTCGGGCGACCCTCTGCATAATGCTTAGCCTGCTTAATGAACAGATTTGACATTGTTTTGTTTTTCCCTCTCTCTTATCTCTTGTCTGGTCTGAGATGGTGAGAGGCCAATTATCTGCTTTCATAGATATAGCTTCCTAAAGAGTAGTTTAAAACCCGGGAGGCAATGAAAGGAGAGGAGAGGAAGCAACTGGGGAAGCATCTGCTGTGGATTGCCACAGGAAGTTTCCTATTCTTGTCTTTGTTAGCTTAAAGTTGCTCATTAAAGGCAGAGTTTTCAACCTCAGGTCCTAGATGAAATTTCATTGGCCAATCTTTTAGGTTCGATGTGCTGATGGAATTTTTCAGGATGCTTGACCAATCTAAAGAGACGGGTCCAAGTTTTGCTCTGAGGTTGCGTGGACCATTGACTATGGCATTAGCATTAAGTAAATGCGTCATGGGTGACAGACCACGCATGGAGATCATGCACTAACTATAATACCCCTCACAAAATATTTATTATAAAAAACATTTAAATTCATTAAGATATAGTTTTATATAGATAATAAGTAGATATGATTTTAACATTTTATTTATTTGCATATATGACTTTGGGTGCCTTAATAAGAAGAGAATAAAAGAAGGGGTTTTTAAGTAAATGAAGAAGTTTAATCCAAGTAAGTTTTATTATCATATTTAAGTTAGTGGGGGTTAAAGTCTGTTCATCTGTTACATTTAAGATAGTGGGGTTAGGTAGTTTACACATTTTAAAAGAACAAACAGAAACTAACACTAGTATATTGAACATACTCAATCAGTAGACAATTAGAAGGGCTTAATGCCAGGGAAGAAAAAAGGCAGAGGAAAGGGAAAGAGATTGCTAATTAAAGTATGTTGGGATTATATTTTCATAGTTTTGGGTACAAAAATCTTAAATTAATTATACTTTCTTATCATTTTATTTAAATCCGATACCTTTCCGATGACTTTCCGACAGCATGATGGGTACCAATGGAAAGGTCTTGAAAAGATCTTTCCAATGGTTTTTGTAGCATATCGTTTGGCCTCGTAGTTAAGAAGATACAAATTTTTGAAGATAATTAGAAACCTAATTTCAACAGTTTTGGTAGCTCAACTTTGGGTCGTCGGAACTCCATATTCCGATAAAATTTTTGGCCATTTCTTTAAAGGCTTTTGTAGTATGAAATGAGATGTTTAATTTGGTATCAATGGCTCGGTTAGGGACTTTATGTTTTAAGAGAATTAAAGCCTCAAAGTAGGCTCATTGATACTAGAAACCTAGAATCTGGGTATTTATGTGATGATTTCAAGAATTTTGGCTTTCAAAACTTGGGAATTTTGTATTCTTTTTAATCGAAATAAACTTTGGTGTTGTAGTATGATATGAATACTTCATATTGGTGTTGATTTTATCACTAGAAGTATTCGGGTTGAAAGTTACAAGGACTTGAAGTAAGCCAAATGACCATCAGATTTTGAAAATTTCAGAAAATAGTAAATTCTTTTTAAATTTGTTTTAAAATTCAATTTTAATTAATATGTGATAAATTCTATTGTAAACTTCTTAAGTGTTGGAAATGTGATTTTACTGTATTTTTATGTCAAAAAGCATGTATCTTTATATTTTATAAATTTATTTATTAAATTAGTAGATTTTATTAAAATAATCAAGAATTTATGAAAAATTAAAAAAATGATTTTTATGAGTGAAATTAGTGTTATTTCTGCATATGAAATTAAAATCCTTACTGATTTTATGATTTAAGTTTAATTCTCAACCTTATTGAAAATTTTGTTTAATTCAAAAATATATATAATAATAATTTATTACATTATTTATTGAAAATGTTCTTAAATTGTAATTGAAGTCGCTACACACCAAGTGCTCAGGATGGTTAATGGAAAGTCACCTGGTAGGATATGCTCACAAATTCAGTTCTGATTTTTGTATGTGTTTCTTGAAATATTAGGCTACTAGGAGGATTTTCGACTTTGTTACTTGAAAGTAAAAATAACAAGATCAGGTAAGTGACTAATATCTCTTCGGTGTTTTCATACCCTAAAATTACCCTCAATGTGAATTTGTATATGAGATATGATATTTTGCCCTATGATTTACTAAAATCGAATTGAGCATGCAAATGTATATGTATATGAGTTTTATATATTGGATTTAGAATATGGCTTAAGCAAAGCGTGATTTTTGGTTTCGAAATTTGTATATGACTTGTATAATGTATGCATATATGTTTTTGTGAATATAAACATAAATATTTAATCTGAAACGAATATGCTTTTGAGGTGTATGAGATATGCTTGAGAAAATTTAATATACTATTTTATGAAATTCGAGTAATCTAAAAATATATATATTTCTGTTTTGTCTCCTAGTATGGCTATGCTCTAACCCTGCCAATGGGGGTTAAATGTTGGCCGTGTAGACATGCATTCTGTAATTAGATATCGATCTCCCAACTGCACCATCGGTTGCAGAATAATGGTATTTGTGATATCTGTTCAGTGCAGCCAATGGTTGCTTTTGATATATTTTTGACCCGTGCCACCGGGGTTAATTGTGGACTTATTTATTACCTATGCCACAAGGGTTAAGTGTGGTCATAGCATGTTACAAGAGACCATCAAAATCTAGATATTCGTGAAATATGTTTGTTCAATTATTTGAAAGTAGAAATTATAAAACATATGATTCTGAATAAGATTACCCAATATTTGTTTTGATATTTATATTGATGACATTTTAACCTAAATGTTCTAAGCATGCTTAATCCGGCTGAAGGGATGTTAGTTACATGCTGAGCTGTTGGACTTACTCCTTCCTTTAATTTTTTTCAAGTTGTGATTTAGTCAACCACGTAGGCATTTTGGGGAGTGAAGTTTAATCTAGTAGCATTTAGATTGTCTAGGCTTTATTTAAATATTATGAACATCGAACTATCTTAATTAATATTTAGACTTTTATCTTGACATAGTAGCTTTATGGATTTTGGAGATTAAATTCTGAATGTTGTTGAATTATAATCTTTGGAATTTCTATCGACAGAATTAGTTATATGAATCACTATATTCTTCAGGTATATCAGTCCCTTTTAGTAATTGGCATAAGATATATGTTTTAGAGCCTTGCATATCTGTGGGATTATATCTTACAGGTATGCGACGTCTGTCATGTCTCGGGTATGGGGCGTGACACTAACTATTGTGTTAAGACCCGAAACTCCCCATTGGGCCCTTGACAACAGCCGCGACGTCTCGATAGGCACTTATCACCTGGAATGCCGACCGGAACCCCGCAAGGCTTAGCATCAGTTTTCGCACTTCCCTGGTGAGCAATAGTTATCAAATATCACGATTCAAAAGATTTCGAGTCATTTCCAAATCAAAACATTAAAATATCATTTTTTTGGCTCACATGGGCATTTTCGTCATTTTTCTTCAAAAATCTCAAAACTGGCTAAAAACGTAATAGGTAAGTAAAAAACATATATTTAGTGATTAAAAATAAATTTAAATATCTAAAACGTTCGTTTGAAGTAAAAATTTTGACTATTTGAATACAATAAAAATATTTAATAAAATAATCTATATCCTTATAAATAATTTTTATAAAGCTATCGGTAAATAATTTTTATAGCGTAAAAGTTAAATATAGTTATTCATACTATAATACAAATAACCAAAGTATAAAATTTGATTTACAGTGACATGTGGGCCCATAACTAATCAAAATGTATCGAGAACTGTGAACTTACAGTTCTTGTCGATTCAAGTCCACTGTGGTCCTTGATCAAATCCGCTAACTACGGGCTATTCTGAGCTTGAAATGTGAGAAAAAAGGGGTGGTGAGATTATAAAATCCCAGTGAGTAAACAAATACCATCTACACTATCTAAAGTCGAATAAATGGAGACGACTAAAATAAACCAGTGTAAAATGTTTCATAACATTTCATTTCCTTTTACTAAATGAATTAATTTCATTTCGCTTGAAAATTTACATGGCTTATGATTTTTCAGAAAACTTGGCTCGTGCCAACAAAATCATACTCGATGACACCTTGATCAGAGGTGTCCATCAAAGCCCGCCAAGGCTGTTAATATTCTCATAAATTATTAAAATGCAACCGGCCCTTAGCGTTAGCGGAGTTCACTCTCACGTGGGGCTTCGTCGTGAAGTGAACTTTGTTATACCTCAAGAGTTACCTTCCGCGCCTCTCATCAGAGGTATAATATATGGGGTTTACCGTGCCTCTCTAAATAGGTTGGTCCACAAAAACCCGTCATTGCAGTGAGAATTCTATAACCCACCAATCAATCAAATATCCAATTGCATGATTTAGCAATTTAATCATTATACAGTCTATTCAGACAAAATAGAAAATTCATAATTTTCAACACGAAAATTAATTCAGCCAATCATGCCAATTTATCATAAGCCATCTAATTCAGATCATAATTTATAATATAGCAAAGGGTCTCCAATTACTCTAATTTCAAAATTAGTATTAAATTTTCAAATCAATTTATAAAAATTCATTTTATTTCATAAATTCTTATTTTTCTCATAAATCAAGGCAATTCAGTAATTAAATTTATTTTTCCACAAAATCACCAAATTGGATAAAATCTACTCTAGATAATTAAGGCGATAATGAGTTTACTCACTAGTGTCAAAAGTTCAGACTTTCGAGGCACTTTGACTAGTGATCCTCGGGCGAAATTTCTCTACCTTTATCGGAAGTCTCACCACCTTGACACAGTACAAAATCAAGGAATTTACTACGTTGATACTAAATTGAAATAAACTAATTTAGACTCTATACTAATGCATGCTATGAAATGCAAATCGCTCGAATATCACTTAAACGCGGTATTGACTTAATTCGGTCTATCACCCAATTAAATGATGATTGTGTCCAAATCACTTCCAAATTGCTCCATTTCGTTTCCAATATTTCAATTCACCAAACACAAGCCAAATTACCCAAAATTCAACATAAATACCCTTACAATTCTTCATGAAAAATTCGGCCATCATAGGTGCACTAACACCAAAATTGTTCCTACTTGATTTTCACACCACAAACCATAAATTTTCAACCAATTCTCTTGCAAATAAATCAAATCCCTCCTTCCCACACAACATGTAAGGTTCGGCCATTGAAGGTTAGTGGGGGAAATGAAATTTTTCCTTGTTGTTTTGCTTCTAAACATGCTTAACTACCTCAAAACACTAACATAACTCAAAATCAACCAATTCCAACATCATTTCTCTCATCATACCCATTCGGCCAGCCACTAATTCCTTATGAAAATATGCAATTCAGCCATGGAAATGAAAAATAAAGCATGGGTAATGTAGATCACTAGACAAAGTTAAGAAATTTTACCTTTAAACACTAATTTTCTTGAATCTCCACACTTTCCCCTTGAAATTCTCCACCTGGGGTTCTTGTTTCTTTTCTTTCTCTTTTGTTCTAGTTTTGGCTGACCATGGGGTTGAAATGGGCTGATTTTTTATGCCTTTTATAAGGAAAATATTAAACAATTAAAAGCTTGACACGTGGCAACATTTCATTGGTCCAAAGTTTTAATATTTGACTTTTTCAACTTATTTCCCCGCCACACATTATGCCATATTTATCCATTCCCACAATAAATAAAATTCACAAATTTGACAAATGTTGGGGGCGAAAATTACCATTTTGCTTTCGAGGTGGTAAAATTACTATTTTACCCTTATACTCCAAAAAGTACCGAAATTATATTTTTTTTCACTTTTCAACCTCAAATTACCCTCCAATTGATCAATCTTAGTCAAATGGGGTCAAAATCTTTTCTAAAATTTCCATTTTGTCCTCGAGCGATAAAATTACCGTTTTGGCACTATGCTCCAAAAATATTGAGAATTAAAATTTTTCACCGCTAATGTCATATTATACTTCAATTAATTAATCTTGGTCAAAATTTTCATTAAATAACCAAATTTCAACTTTGGGTGGTAAAATGACCATTTTGCCCCCAATCGTTCAATATTCTCGATTGACTCCAAATTAGCCCTCGAACTCCGAATCACTATTTTAAGTCATCCATGGATTGTGAAATCTTCAATTTCATCTTAAAATCCCTATTTTAACTAGTTCGAGGCATAATTCCACTTAGTCGTACCTTTAGAGACAATACCGACTTTTAATTATTTTTCGAAGCTTTCCACATAGGCAAACATGTTGTCCAATAAATGTATGACATGGTCAATATTTTAGGACTAGATTTCACACAATGAGCTAAATATTCAGACACAATTTTTTTGACAATGTTTCAATAAGAGAGATTTCTCATTTTTTAGATGTATCATCAATGGATTTTTGATAAAAAAATTTTAAGGAATTAATTGTTTTGAAAACCGATTAGTGTTGTGGCAAATTAAGATAATTTTGTGCAAAATTTTTTGATGAAAAATTCAATTGGAAACTTCCCTACATGTACCAATACTGAAGTAAAAGTCCATTGACATTGGTTCTAAAAAATCTATTTTCATGATATTTTTCGATGGAATTTTTGTCAAAAATCCTTCATAAATAATAATGGTCTTAAAGTTGAGTAAAATAGAAGAACCCCCTTTCATACAACTTTAAAGTATACTTTAGTCCTTCTTGTTTTAAAAAGTATGATTGACCCCTTAACTTTTTATTACTACTATTTAATAGTTATTTACAAATATAACAAGTCATAATTTTCCTAAATAGTTATTTCTAGACATTTTATTATCATTATTCAACCATTATTTACAAATATAAAAAGCCATAATTGTCCTAAATAGTTATTTTTCAATTAATTGAGTATAATTATGACATTTTATATTTATAATTAACTGTTGACAATGGTAACAAAAAATCAAAGATATTAACCATACATTTTGAAACAAGAAGGGCAAAGTGTACTTTAAAATTCCTAATTGTTTTTCTTTCCTTTTTTCAACACACTTGAACTAAAAATCCTATCCACTACCCTCCCTCTTCTCAGTTTCTTGCACCATTATCCTTGCCAACTTCGCTAAGGACATCATCTTGCTACTCCATCGTTGATCTCTCATTCCTCTCTCGATTCCTTATTTCTTGTTTTTTTTTCTCTTTGGTTCTTCTCTTCATCACCCTTTCTTCCAGATATAATATATCTTTAAGCTCTTCCCTTCCTTTATTTCCTTGTCCTTTCTTTGTCATTTATATTTTTCAATACATACATACATACATACATACATATATATTAGTATGTGTGTGTGTCTATGTATATGTATATAAACATATATATATATATATGTATGTGTGTGTGTGTGTGTGTGTGTGTATATATATATATAACCACTTCAAGAATAAAGGCTCGTCAATTTCTAAATTAGATTTTAAAATTAGAAAGAAAACACATGTGTTACCAAAGACAACGTTAGAACCGAATCAAAATCTTGCTTTATTTGAAAGTATATTTCATAGAGCATTCAATCCAAACTTTTAAAAACTTTAAATCATGAGTCAAGGTGATTGAAAATGCACTTAAAGAGGTTTTCAAGTCTGGACAGAAGCACAATAATAAACAAAATAGAAAACGAGAATGCTTCCTGAAGACAACATCCAAAACCGAATGCAATTATGCTTCATTTGGTCGAGCATCTCATGCAAGACTCATCCACACTTTAAATTCTCACAACCCAAATTTCTAGATCATGATCGGCACAAGGGCTTAATGGGCATAGTCCACTAAGCCCAAGCAAACCTATTTACATACACCTGCACATTAGCCTATTTATTATCCATGTTCCCTTTATGATCTATAAATCATAATATTTAAATAATAACTTCATTGAAATCCATTCATAAAGTCTCAGTTTTTATACATAATGATACTCCTTAATCATAATATACACCAATAGTTTGTCAAACAACTCTTAACAATTTTTTTTTCTATCATTTAGTTTACATGCACACATTCAAGACTCTGATCGTCAGCGGAGTGACTCTGAGCATGGTTACTAACACTTAGTGTCATAACAAACCTATCGAACAGTGGATAAAGAGGAGCGCCTTGTTCTACGATCCAATCCTTTTTCAATTCGAAAAACCTAAAACGTGAAGTTTAAAAACGTAAGTATAAACTCAGTGAGTGAACATAGGAAGGGAACAAGCATAAACATAGGAAAACTTAGAAAACATAATGCACTTATGTTGAAAACTATGCAATTTTGCTTAACTTCTTACTAAAACCCTTTATTTCAAACATTGATTAGTGAACTCTTAGTGTTGCAAAAGCACGTGCTTAATCATGAAGATAAAAGAGTGAAAGAAAAATAATATTTGAACTAAGCAAGGTAGCAACATGACAGCATATTTCTCGTTGCAGCAAAAGGCATTCTTGGTTTGCACATATCTCAATTTTTCAAGTATATCTCACTCTACAGAGGTCCAATTGACATGATATTTGAACCATCAGAAAGTTAAGAGACTGGGCTACAACTTTGATGCTTACCATTTTCCCTAATTCTGATCTTAAGGTAGTCAAAATCATTGTTAAAATAAAGGTAGTGTACAGAAATCTAGAACCACCCGAGAGTTTCTGGCTGCAACAAAAATCCATTCTCGCTATAGCGAAATTCAGGGCAGATGACAATTAAGGAGTTTCACATGCCACAAAATCCATCCCTACCATATTGCACATCAAAGTGAACACATTGACAATAATCAAGTTATCAACATTCAAAACAATCACATATTATAATCATAGACTTGTTATCACATATACATATATAAACACAAATACCACCACCACCTTACCCAACTCATGTGCAACCCCCACATCATGCACAACTAATGCCATCCTCCACACTCCCACACCTTGTCATCACCGGCATGTGCATTCCCCCCACATCGTACACACGCACGGTCATACCCAGTCCTCACCGGCATGTGTATCCCCTCACTTCATGCACACACACGGTCATATTCATTACACAATATTATCTATAGATGTACAATACATATACATACATATCGACATATAAAAGGACTTTACAATTTCATTACCATCACATTTCACAACGCAAAAACGTTTCAATAAAAGCTTGTTCCTATGCACGTTTTGAAGATAAAACAATTAAAACATTTTCAAGTGATACAATCAACATACATGCATTTATTTCTTAAGCAATTTTAATGCAAGTTTACTCACCTTACAATAGCAGGATATTACATCGTTATTTGTTCGAAGGTGTATCTAGCTATTCATACTTGCCGGTCGCTCTTTATTTCCCTTGGCACCACCACCACCGTACGCTAACTTTACCTTTGCACTTCCTAGCAATAATACAAATGCAATACCTTTAGTGTTCATTGTTGCTACTTCTCTTTTTCCTTCCATTATGAATCCTTATTCAACTAACTTGCATCTTGACATATTTTTTCCAAAGTTGCCTTTATCCTTTACTTGCAAAATTCTTTGGATTATAGATACCGGTAACTTATTTATGACTCTAGCCCATATATTAATTTTTTCTAAGGATATTTATCATGTTCAACCATTATTTCCACAACAATGATAATTCCTCACAATATGCCACTTAAAATATCAACTACACAACAATATCCATTTTCTCAATATTTCTCAACTACACTTAAAACATCATCTGTTTTTACCTTTATGGTTGCTTGACCCATTCTTGCACTATAATATTCCTTCAAAACATTTATCATCCAGTTGCCAAAATGATTCACACATTATTTTTCCAAAGATTTAACCAATTATGAGCTTAAAACACAAAAATCCTTACTTTTGCTTGCTTGAATTACACAACCAAGCTTTTCTTCCTCTCTCTCTTTTTTTTCTTTTCTTTTCCTAGGGTTTTAAAGGTGCTGGAAATTGGGGTTAAAGACTGTAACTTTGGTGCTGAAGAAGTTAAGAGAAGAAAGAAGCAAGAAAAGAAAAGAAAAGAAAAGAAAGAAATGGAAGAAAATTAAATTTTCATGGTGGAGGATGAGTAAACGGCATGGGATGTAGGGGAAGAAGAAGAAACTCTTTTGCTGGAGGGATAAGAACAGTTTTGGCTTAAAAAAATAAGGACCAAATTTTTCATAAAATTACCGTTTTACCTTTCAAGTTTCTTTGCTTTTTAATTTAGTCCTCCCAACACTCTTTTAACTCAAATTTCCTTCTATTATCTTCTATTACATATGTACAAATAAAATATAAAGTTTGTACTCCAACGCAGTGTCTCCATGATATTTAAAATATTTATTTACTCACATTGTTATTATTTAATAACAACGCGTAGGTCCCACTAACTTCATTTTTCTCAGAAATTTTGTCATTCTTCCTCTCCCCCACTTAGATTAACCGTATACTCTTTTTTCATGAAAAATTTTGACATTGAATAAAATATTAATATTTTAATATTATTTTATTCCAAAATTTTTCACTTGCCTCCTTACTGCCCCAAATACCTTATTATGCCTCAATTCACTTTTGAATCACTTTTTATCTCACAAATTCTTTTTCGATAAAAATATTATTATTTTATTATTATTTTTTCACCCACGAAATATTTTATTCCAAACTACTCCTTTCACCTTTCTTCACTTTTAAGCATTATAATTAACCTCAATTGACCTCTAATAAGCTTTATTAGCTACCATATCAAGGTACAGGATATTATATAAATGATCCTTAGACATGATTAATGAGAGCTTAAAACATGATCAAATCATGTCTGGACTTAAGCAAAATTTAAGTAAAATGAAAAAATTGAAACAAAACCTTTTTGAAATTGATTTTGTACCAAAGGACCTCAAATCAAAATGCATAGCATCCTAAATGCTAATCATGATGATAAAACATGTAATGATCATCAAAATCCTTGAAAGATGGCTATGATACCATTGATGGGAAAGGGTCGGCCATACATCACAATGCAAAACAAAAATAAAAGCAAAATATAAACGCAACGGAAATAAACAATCAAAATGGGTTTTTCCATGCAAGGTCACTTTCATGGTTTTTATATGATGTGCAATACAATAAAACATATATGTGATTTGTTCGTTACCTTGGGAACAAAAAAAGGTTTGATTCCTTATTCAAACTCCACCAAACAGCCTTTTCGAAAGACCTCACACCAAGCTCAGTTTTTTTAAATCAAAGCTATCTAAGAAGTTCTTGTGTGGCTCCTAACAAACTCAACATGGTGAATGGAGAAATCCCTACAATAGGGTAAGATTGCCAAGCCTTCAATGTGCTAGCAAGGATGTGTTCTGAACACTTATCTTTTCTTTTTCAACCTAGCCAAATAGAACAAAAGAAAAACATATTTTTGTCTCACATATTCACAAGGGATGGCAAAACTACTCGCTAGTGAAAAGTGGTGGCTAGGTTACTTAGGATGAGTAACTTAAACGAGGTGTTTATATCTTGGACCAATTTTAGCCCTACTGACTTTTTTCATGTAATTGCTAATTGGTCTTTGCACTTAATTAAAACTTTTAATTAAGTTCAATAAAAGTTCATAGCTTCTAGTTCTAATTAAGTCTAAGTTAATAACCTCTCCTAATTTAATTTTAATATTCACCTTTTGTGTGTGACCCATTAGGCTTCCAAGATATTGGCAATGACCTTGAAATGTAATCTATAAATTAAATTTAAGATTAGATAAATTCAAACTACTTTGAATTTATCATTGATCATATCAATCACTTTACAATCATAGCCCAAGAATGAGATCCAGCAATCCATCATGGGCACCCAAATGTTAAAATAGTCAAGATGGTTTGACTCAACCTTTTAATAATCAGTCTCTTAAGACAATTCAATCCTTTCAATAGGTATCTTAGAACACGTAGGAGCATGTAGCAATATCAACTCCTAGACTTTCCATGCTAGTCATGGTACTAATTATTTATCAAGGATTATAGGAAACTCATTTCCTAAAATCCATTGTGCTCTGGCTAAAGTCTTCATATAGGCTAACTCAAGGCATGAACAATCGAGATACATCTCTTTAATCAATCAAAGTGATGAATCTTGTCTTGACCACTTATTTGCCTTCATACATCTCATGTTATACCTAAAAGCATTTTATTTAGGCATCATTGGTAAAACACATAGGGATGAAATCAAAGTATAGCAATTCTTGTATAAGACAACCTAGTGTCTTAAGTCTAAAGATCACTTGCACGATTGTCACATGAGAATATACTCCATTGACATTATACTGAAGTACCAAATGAAACCCTCATGTCGAGTCATGTTTAGTGAACTTGTTCCTATAACAAGCACTTACATTCTAGTTCCAAGTATCCTTATACTTCAACTTATGAGATTAGTTGGTTACTTTCGAAGTAAGGAACATAGAATATATTAGTTTTTAAGCATCATTGATGTCTAGCCTCAATGATACGTTAACTAGGAAGAATTTAGAGATTATACTTTGATGCATAGAAATCTCATAATTATAACACTTTACAATTCTCTTACAAAGCATGTTAATCTCATGGACTTTATCAAATAGACTTATAAGCATAATCTTGTTGATGAAAGAAAACCTCAAATCGTTCAGTATGAATGATATAATTGTATAATTGGATCTAAGCCTTAATCAATCCAATTGCATACATAGCTCATTCCAACATGAAGTCTAGATCATGTTTTTCAATTGGCTCATGACATGATTCTTTCTTCCTTTATTTGTAATTTTTGGGTGGCTTTGATGATGTTGCATAGCCATGCACGGCCAATAGCCAAGAAACTGGGTAAAGGCTTCTTTCTTTTCTCGAAATTGGGTAGTCAAGTTGCACAAAAAAAAAAACGCTTAATTGGTTCTAACGTGTGCGACTTTAAGAACGAAGGAGATTTCATTGCTCCATGAGAGCAAGAGAGATAAGATTATTCCATAATTTGGTTTTTCGAAATTAAATTTAGGGATTCCCTAAAGTGATAATTTCATTGTAATATTTCAATGGTTATGAATTTTAAATTTTGGACAAAAAATTTAAGATATTGAACTTTGTAAATTTACTAATTTTTCATATAATGGATTTTATCCAGCTTCTGTCATGGTTTTTTCCTCTACATTTATATTTGGTGTTCTTTATTTTGCTATTAATGCTTATGATATCTATTGATTTATTTTCCCATTTGGTTGATTAATTTAGATTTATTATCTTATAAATATTGTGGCTTGAGTTGTGGCGTCTTTTTATTGTGAGTATCTTAGTATTTGGTAGTTTGTTGCTTGAGGTCCAACACTACCGAATTCGATTCAATCCATAAATTAATTTTAAAAGTGAACCATCCAAACTTTATATAATTAGAAACTAAAACAAATATTTCGAACCTTAATTGATCAAATATACATAATTATTTTCATTTCAAATTTAATTTAACTTAGAAATTTTATATATAATATAACATAATATAAATTACAAAACAATGACCTGAATTATTTGAATTGATCACAATCTTTGCAAGGGACATTGGACGATTCAGCCAATATTTCCCACGCTTCCAATCCATGCTTCTTTTATTGACCCACTTTTCCAATCCTTAGATAGACAGGAAAGTTAACCAGTTTTTGGTCATTATTCCCATCTTCACTCCAAGCGCGCTTGAAATCCTCGACCACATCCTGGCTCAAAAGCTCCACGCCCTTCTCCTTAGCCTTCTGATACGCTGACCACGATCTTAAGTAGGTAAAATAGTCCTCTAAACCCATCAATCTCTCATTTGCGAACTCAAATGGTCCCGTGCTATCCGCTCCATCCACAGGCTCGAACGGAAAATCGATGTCTATGTACTTATGATCCACCAGTTTTCGCTGTGGATCCCAGTAAGAATTCTCGTAAAATCGTTGAAGGATCTTGTCCACGTAATCGTTGACTTCTGGGGTAGTGTAGCACCAGGCGGCGATGACTCCATGGGGTTTCTTGAGCACCATTTTCACCTGTTGGTAAAATACAGGGAGGTCGAACCAGTGTATGGCTTGTGCAACGGTTACTAAATCAACACTTGATTCTGCTGCCACTTTTTGCTCAACCTCCACCAGGGACATGACTGGAGAGGTATGCTGGTATTGGATATTGGGGAGTTTCATTGCTAATTCAAGCTGTGTTGGGCTTGTGTCTGTGGCTATGACATTCTTGTAAATCTCAGCCAACTGAAAATTAACATGTATTAGAACATCTAATAAAAAATCTTCTGGGCTGTGAAAAGGAAAAATATTTTTCGGAGGCAACAATCAATTAATATTGCATATAAGTTAGAAGTCACATAGAGAGTAAACTGAGACTCACAGATCGGGCAGCCTGGCCGTTGCCGGTACCGACATCCCATGCAAGATCATGTTCCGGAGTCTTTGAGGCAATGAATTGGAATAATTCTGGTGGGTAGCACGGGCGACCCTCTGCATAATGCTTTGCCTGGTAGCTCGGGCGACCCTCTGCATAATGCTTTGACTGCTTAATGAACAGATTTGACATTGTTTTGTTTTTCCCTCTCTCTTATCTGGTCTGAGATGGTGAGAGGCCAATTGTCTGCTTTCATAGATATAGCTTCCTAAAGAGTAGTTTAAAACCGGGGAAGCAATGAAAGGAGAGGAGAGGAAGCAACTGGGGAAGCATCTGCTGTGGATTGCCACAGGGAGTTTGCTATTCTTGTCTTTGTCAGCTTAAAGTTGCTCATTAAAGGCAGAGTTTTCAACCTCAGGTCCTAGGATGAAATTTCATTGGCCAATCTTTAAGGTTCGATGTGCTGATGGAATTTTTCAGGATGCTTAATCAATCTAAAGAGACGAGTCCAAGTTTTGCTCTGAGGTTGCGTGGACCATTGACTATGGCATTAGCATTAACGTAAATGCGTCATGGGTGACGGACCACGCATGCACGACAAAATGATCGGATTCAGGATGCACTATGTTTTTTCTTGCCTCACGCGACTTACATGGTTGGTTTTTATTTGGCCACTGCTGGAAGCAGGTGGAGCTTATGGGCTCCCCTGTTAATTGTGCTGTGTATTTCTGAGCCCCCTCGTGTTGACTCCTATTGTCCAGATATTCTGAGATGTAAGCATTATTGACCGTCAGATATGTGCCCGTGCTCACCTGGCTATCCTGAGGAAAGCAGCGGCAAACCAACAAGCTTGGAATTTGAAAAGAGAGTGGTGGATTAAAAATATATTGAATTTCCCACTGTCAAAAATAAAAACTATATATTAAGAATGAAATAATAAAGTTGGACTCTTTTAGAATAAATTTATTTGTAAAACATATTTTAAGCAAAATTTTAATATTTTTTATTATTTGAATAAATTGAAAAAACTAATTTCTAATGCTTGGAACACCAAAATTTTATATCCAATTGTTTTGCATAGCGTTCAAGGAACTAAAGCTAGCTCTGGCAGTAAAAGTGGGATTGAATACTATTATTATATGTTTTTTTATTGATTCTTAACGAATTAATTTTGATCTTTTTTCATAAAATTATAAATGATCATTTTTTAATAAAATTATTAATTTTTTTAAAATATAAGATTTACAAATTTTGAATTTTAATTTTTTTTGAAAGTTTAATTTTATATAATATTTAAAAAAAAATACTGATAGAGAATCAAATAAAGTCAGAACAAAATAAGACAAAATGAGTAGATTGGAATTATAATATTTTTTTCCTTTTATATAAAAAAGAATTAAAAATAATAATAATAACGAAATATGAACAAAATAAAATTACCTAGGCAAGTTTGTTTCAACTCTCTTTACATAACATTGGGTATGGGGGTGATCACCTCAAAATTTATGGTAATCTAGGATCACCAAGAGTTATTAGATCAAAGGGTGATTTAATTTCTACACCTAAGGTTAGGACACTTTCTTAGTCTTTTAACGTGTGAAGGAAAAACTTGCTTTCCCAAAAAATTGTAATTGTTTTTTTCAAAATAATATTCTTTATATACTAAACTCAAAAGTACAAAATATTATACAGAATTTTTGTTTCCTTAGTAAATTCATTATCATATCAATGGATTTAGTTTTATTTTCTAATTCATGCAAAGAATTTCATGAAATTAATATTTTAGAAGTTAATTTACCTATTAATAAATATATTTTTCATATATTTTTTATTAAATCATTTAATTATACCTTCCAAGAAATAAAACATTAATTTTTTGTAAATTGTTATCTTTATACATTATTTAAATTATTATAGTTATTTTCATAATTTTAAAAAATAGTATTTAATTTTTATGTGATATCAAAAACAGTGATCTTTAATATCCACTAGTTAATAATTGTTAATCATGGTAATCTTAAATCACCCGTGATTACATTACCCTAGTACCAACATCACCATTGTGATCTTGAAAATGATACAAACCGCTACCTTAGTTTGTTTTTTTTTTTTTATTATTGTATGTTTTAAGATAAAGACACAAACTTAAGCTTTAATTATTTTATGAAACTTATTAATAAAAAGTAAATATTTATCTTTTTCCGAAGTGTTGGTGTGTTTTCTCTCTCTCTCCACATATATTTTAAAAAATACACAATTTTATTACTTACGATGGGTACAAGAATAAAATAATAAAAAATAAAATTTAAACCTCAATACATCAAAGTCTAAATTTGGGAAAGTTAAGGCAAAGTGAAATAACTCCCAAAAAGTCTCACAAGTATCTTACATGTGACCTCGTAGAGATTGGGAGCTTGTCCGCACAATAATTTCATTTACAATCATCTATGAGGGATTAGCATTCTGGACTTGGAGAGAAAAAAATTGAATTCTACTTAAAAAGTGGTTGTGGAGATACTGGAGAGAAAAAAACAATTTACAAAGGGAGGTTTTGGTTGAGAAAAACAAAGAGAATTTTACTCTAATGTTGCTACAAGGAGGAAGCAATAGGAGAGCCTCAAACGTGTGGAACAATATCATAAAACCCCTTTCCCCTACCAACCCTTTTTTCTTATAAGTTCATTCAAGCTTTAGATATGTGTTGGCCAATAACGAGAATATTAAGTTTTGAAAGGATAGATGGGTAGAGGGAGAGGTCCTAAAGGTAATGTTCCCTAAAGTTTATGCTTTAGCTAATAATAAGATGGTGAGAGTAAAGGAGTTTTGGGAATGGAGAATAGATCTTAGAGGACAAATCTTGAGATGGGAAGAAAGACAATATTAGATGTTTCTAAACACTATAAGAGACTATCACCTTGCCAAGATATGGAGGACGAGGTTATATGGAAGAAAACACCTATGGGGTTTACACGATAAAGTCTTTTTCACAAATGGTAAGAGGAGAGGAAAGAAATAGGGAGAAGGTGAGGAAATGGGTATGGAAGGATTAGCCCCATAAAAAACAAAAACGTTGGTTTGACCACTTTTCCATGGGAAAGATGTTGTTAAAGTAAAACTTTTTAGGAAATGGATGCTTGCAAAGGCTGATGCAATGTATCCATTTTGCAACAAGGAAATGGAAACTGTGGACCATTTATTTATGGGATGCTCTGAGAGTTGAAGGTTGTGGAATGCATAGTTGAATAACTAGGGTATAATGTGAGTGATGCTAGGGGGATTTAAAGAGTTTATGGTTATGTAGAATACTACCATGGTAGGGGAAAGTGATTTCAAGATATGAAAAATTATCGTATTTACGATAACTCGGACTATATGGTTGAGTAGGAACGAAGTTATCTTCCATCATAGGGAATGGGATAAAGAGATGATTAGGGATTTCATTAAACTTAGGGTGGCTATGTGGGCCAATGCAAGATGGCCAACAAAGCACCTTTCAATTCTAGATGTTTATAAATAGCCCAACATGATGACAACAATAGTTGAATACAAAGCAAAAAGAAAGACCACCACATGGATGAGACTATGAAGGGGAAAAGTCAAGTTTAAAGTCGATAATGCAGAAAATGGAAACTTGAGAGTTGTAGGTATTGGTGGCGTGATGAGGAATGATAAAAAAAAAGTGCTGATCAAGTTTTCCACATCAATTGGGAATGATTACTCGAACCTAGCTGAGATCTCTACTATTAGGAAGGCTTTCTTGTTGTTTGTTGAATCTCCTTGGGCCAACTGCCATAACTTGACTGTGGAGAATGATTCTCAAAATATTTTGAAAAGGGCAAATACCCTTTAAGAGGTGCCATGGAGATTTCATAGGTTGATGTTGTAGATTGAGGCACTCAAAAGGAAAGCCCTTAGGTGGAAAGTGTGTCACACCTTGTGAAAAGGGAACCTAATGGTAGATCCACTCGCAAAAGAAAGAGTTGATAGGAAAATAGATTTTATGGAGATTGTTGAAAATGGTGAACCTGATCTGGTTAATGGTTAACTAGCCATTTTCAATATAAGTTTTGTGGCTATCTGATGCTGTGCAGAGTTCCAATTTTCATGACTTGATTTAAGTTAATGGTTTGAAGGCTGTTGTGTTGTCTCCATTGTCTAGTTCTTGTGTATCTAGTATTAAATGCTAAGGGGTCGGGGTTTGAAAGATTTTATGTACATTTCTAGGCTTTTGTTTATGCTTTTACTAGGTTTACGGTTGCTATGAGATGTTGATAAGATTGAACGTCTTGATCTCATAGGCAACCATTGTCACAACTTGATCTTGTTTTGTTTAAGATCTTAGCTCAAGTAGTTACTTTCCAGAGTTGGTCATTCTACCTTAAGAGGCATGTTTTGTGTAGCTTTTTATTTGAAATGAATGTCTTTCAAAAAAAAAATTATACTTCCCTTCCATTAAGTTGTCTGAACAAAAGAATTCTCAAGGAAATCTATCTATACCAAAATCCTTGAACAAATCTTCTTCCCTTATTTAATTTACCTAAACCTTTAATGCAGACCCAACAGCCATATGTCTATGTCAGAAATCCAGCTATATATACATAAACAAAAAAAGATCAACAAAAAATTGAGTTAGTTAAGAATAATTTTTAAGTTAGATTAAGATGGATAAATAATAAAGCAAAAGTTGAATAAATTTTAGGTAAAATACACTGACACCCCAAAGTATTAGTCATAATTCCACATGGGTCCATTATGTTAGATAAATAAGCTTAAAGTCAAGGAACCAAGGGATGTGGGTGAATCATTCAAATTGTTGCTTTCATAGGCTCTTTCAGCAAGTATTTATAGGCACTGAAGAATATACCCGTTGGAGCAAATTTGAAAATGATTTTCATACGTTCTGACAAACTTACAAATTTCTGTTGTACATGGAGAATCGATTCTTTGTTCATGAGTTGTCGGTTCTTCATGACATTCTTTGAAGTCTACAACTTTCTCTTTTTGTAGAATTAATTCTTCCTTCTTGAGATGTTGGTTCTTCCTCAACTTTTTCAAATGTGACACCTTTACACTTTGCAAGAATCGATTCTTCTATTCCAAGGTGTTAGTTCTTCATTGTGGTTTGGTGCCAAAATTTGAATTTGAGCTTGATCTTTAGAGCTCTAATTTTATCCAATTGTATAATCTCTTTCTCCTTTACTAAGTTTTTTATTTTTGCCATTGGTGCTACAAGAATTGATATCTTCTTCCTCAAGAATTGATTTTTTGTTTTAGACTTGAGATCTTCGGTTCATTCTCACTTAGAACCGATGATTGCTTCATGGAAAATCTATTCTTTCATGCTTAGATTCTTCCTTTTACATTTTGTTCTTCCAGAATCGATTCTTGTTCTTGAGGTGTCAATTTTTTCAATTCTTGAAACTTTTGTCTTCCAAGAACTGACTCTTTCTTTTCTCAAAATCAATTCTTCCTGTAGTAAAAGAATAAATTTTGCTTTCGATTCATTTGAGAATCATTTTTTTTCATTCAAAACATTGATTCTTAAGTCTAGCGCTTTGAGTTTGAGTTAGCTTTAAAATATTTTTCTTTACAAGATCAACTTCAAAACTCTTGAGGATTTTCTTCAAGCTTGAAAGCATTTTCATTCATTCTCAAATCACATTTCGATTAATCAAGTGTGAAAGCATTTTTCAATAATTCTCAAAAAAAGATTTTGATTAATCAATTTTGTTATTTCGAAACCAGAATGAAGCTAACACATTAGTTTTGGAAAGGTACAATCCACTCCAAAACAATATCTTCTGCTGAACACATAAGTTTAGCCATTTTGTCAACCATTAATATTTTCGTTAGTTTGATGATGTAGCAATATTGAAAAAACAATTTTACCCTTCATTAATTTTAAAAATAACCACACTATAATTTCTTTAAAAAAATTCTACCCTACCTCCTATCAATCAACCACCTTAAGGTTGAATTTGGCTAGAGATCACCAGATCTGGTCAAGCTCCCGTAGGGAGCATTGATCTTGGAGCTCTATAGGGAGCACTAGTCTTGGTGTTCCAAGGAAAAAAAGCATCAAATTGACACTCCTAAGATCTAGTGCTCTCTTGGGGAGTTCTGGTTGAATTTGGTATTCCATGGTTTGATTCGACCACAAGGTGGGTGTAGCATCCTTGGTAGGGGTCGGTAAGGAAAGGAAGAAGAAAGGATAAAAAGAAAGGAGATGAAAAAAAAAGAAAACAAGAAGAAAAAGAAAGAAGCAACAAATCGGGCAGAAGAGAGAAAAGAAAGAGAAAAAGAAAGAGGAAAGAAATGAAGAAAAAGGAGACTCACGGACTACGAGAGAAAGAGAAGGAAGAAAAAAAAAGAAAGAAAGGAAAGAGGGAAAAAAGAGACCTACGGACCAAGAGAGAAAAAGAAGAAGGAAAAAAGAAAAAAGGGAAAAGAAAAAAAAGAAGAAGAAAGGGAGAGATGGAAAGCCACGAACTATGAGAGAAAATGAAGGAAAAAAAAAGAATAAAAAGAAAAGAAGAGAGGGAGAGCTGTGAACCAGGAGAGGAAGGGAAAGAAAGAAGAAAAAGAAAGAGGAAGAGAAAATAGAGCAACGACAACAACACGGAAAAAAAAAAGAATGAGAGGGAATGAAAGCAAAAATAATTAGGTACACATGCGAACCAATAGCAAAGTAGTATCCCGTTATTATGAGGTGGTGGGTGCCAAATTTTAAAATTATATTCCTATAAAATATTATATATGTAGCATGTGACGAAAATTATGAATCGCATGAGTTGGTAGAAAATTTAGATTGTTTGTAGATGTGACAAAATTTTTAAAATCCGTTTTCTTGATACTATACGTAGTACGTATCTATATGTTTTTAAGTATGAGGAAACAAACCTTTGACTGATTTTACTTCAAAATGATGCCTTGCAATTTGTGTACTGTCTAGGCCAATGGTCATTATATTGATTCTCAAGATGTGATGATAAATTGTTTACTCTTCTTAGCACGCTAATTTGATAAGCATACCATGTTTAAAATGATTTATGCATAACATGTAATTTATGAGTGAAATGTTTTTAATTTATCATGCTTTGCAAATGCATTAAATTGCAATGATTTTTATTTGCACGTGATTGAGATACATTAGGGTAGACCCTGTCACTACACCGGGTCAAGTGCTGTCTTGTGCACAAAGTAGAAATTACTGTTTATTGATATTCGATTTTAAGGAAAGGGGGACCTGAAGCCCCGATTTGTATTGACGGCGTGTGCAGTTCCCACGAGTAGGTAAAAAGGAGACCTGAAGCCTCGATTTGTATTGGCGACGTGAGTAGTTCCCACAAGTAGGTAAAAAGGGGACCCAAAGCCCCGATTTGTATTAGCAACGTGGGCAGTTCCCACGAATAGGTAAAAAGGGGGACCTGAAGCCCCGATTTGTATTGACGGTGTGGACAGTTCTCATGAGTAGGTAAAAAAGGGGACTTGAAGCCCCGATTTGCATTGATGGCGTGGGCAGTTCCCATGAACAGGTAAAGGGGGACTTGAAGTCCTAATTTATATACAGTGACGTGGGCAGTTCTCACGAGTAGATGACGATATCTAAGAATAAGCCTAAGGGCTAGATTAGACCTACTCGAGGATAATTCTCACCTGTCAATTTTCTTAGTATATATTGCATGTCGTTAATACTCAAATTTTTATTAATAAATGATAAGTGAAATTTTCATATAGATATACTTGAAATTCATCATTTTTAGGCTTGCAATGCGTAAAATACCTTTCCGTTTAATGGAAATGTTTTTATGCATACTCTTGGAATTATAACTGTTCTATCCTTATGTTGTTTCCCCTTCTCCCCTACTCATGTTGATCCCAAATATAGGTGCTAGAGGGAGGGGTGAATAACACTATCTCAGCTCTTTTTGGTGGGATTGAGACTTGATCTCAAACTAAGGAAGATAAGGCAATGAAACAATTGACAAGGTATTTATAGTGGTTCGGTCCAAGACCTACATCCACTACCTTGATTATCCAACCAAGGATTTTCAAATCAAACACTAAGACGGTGGAATTCACAAGCTTCCACCAAGCTTTTACAATGGCTTTTCCAAGACTTAGCCACAACCTTTACACTAGTTTTTCACGGGATCAACTAAAACCCAATGTGGCTTTCCAAGGCTCAACCACAACCTATCACTAGTTTTTCCCGGGCTAAACTAAAACCCAATGTGATTTTCCAAGGCTCAACCATAACCTTTAACTCTAGTTTTTCATGGGCTAAACTAGAACCCAACCCCAACTTTTCAAGGCTAAGTTAGAACCTACAAGCATCCAAGCAAACCTTGCTTGATGCAAACACTTAGAGTGAAACACTCACTCTAAGAATACAAAGATAGAAGAAGGAAAGTACCTAGGGATCACACAGTTGATCTATATGGTACAAGTTGAAGTGCTGAACATAGATACAAAGAATAGGCGTTGAGGTTCAATGAAGAGTATAAATGATTTTTCAGGTTTTCTACTCTCTTTGGCTTGAATATTATGGTATTTTTTTGTATGAAGGCAAAAGTTTTTTTTTTTGGCATTTGAAGATCCTTTTATAGTTAGAGAAGCTGGTCTGATGGCTGTTGGGACATTTATGACCGTTAGAAACAGTTTAGGGAAGGTTCTAGCCGCTTTCTTATCTTGTAGTGGGTTGGCGGATGAAGCAGACAAAGAGCACTTAGTCAACTAAGATTTTTCCTTTGGTCGACTAAGTTGGTTTTGTTTTAGATGCAGATTCCAGTGATTGCTTAGTCGACTAACCCCATTATCTTGGTCGACTAACTTGATTCTGTTTCTCCCCAAGCTTTACCCTTACACTTTCTCCATTTCAACTTTTATTTGACCAATGACCTTCTTTGGTTCACTAGGAAGCTTCATCAATACTGATCTTCCTTGTTCTTTATCCAAATCACATCTTTAGATGTTCAATAGGAAGATTGTCATATCGTCTTATTTGTGATCATTTGCCCTGCACACTTGGTTAGAAGTATTAGACATAAATGACATGAGAATATTTTATTATCATCAAAAACTAATGGAGCCAACAATCTCTCCCTTTTTGATGATGATAAAACATCCATTGATTAACAGCATGGTGTCTATTCAGTTCTTTTTTCAATTTCAGCAGAGAATGAGGATTGCTCCCCCTAAGTTCATGCTCCCCCTAAGTGTTTGCATATCTTTCATCCATTCCAGCAAATTTTTATCCAGGTTATATTCTTAGTGACATTGTATATTCTTGCTTTGGGTGGACAATGTTTATATATGCAGATTTTAAGAGTCAATGGCATGTTGACAGATTGTTATCAACTTTCTGTTTCTGTAATTTTCTGTCAACTGGCATGTAGGTTCAGATTTCATTCACACCATGATTTATCCAGCAAACTCTCATGAATCATCATTCATATGTACTCAAGCATATATTTTACTTTGCATAATTGTCTCAGAAATGATTTATCAATCTAATAGCTCAATATTAGCATAATATCAGAAAATTGTAGCAGTTTTGCGTAGTGTCAGCAGATAAGTTTCCAGTCATGCTTCATATTACCATAAACATCATTTTCAGAGTTCAAGCACTTTAAGCAACTATCAGCAAGCATATTCAAGACATTCATAAAGTCAGCTAAAATTAAAAGCATTGTTTGAATGCCATTTTGGCATTGATATCCAACAAAATAGTAACCAGAAAAATTGTTCCAAAAATACCCCTAGTCCTGTTTTTGCTACCTATCTGCCCTAGAAGTTTGGTACCTCTACCCTCAGGATTTTTTATTTTTCTTGATATTCTCCATAAAGGTCCCGTACCTCTATGCTCAAATTTTTTGTTTTTCTTATAAATACTACTCCCCCTTTTTGTCATCATCAAGAAAGGGACTGAGGTATCAATTCTCAGAAGGAGATAATGTGGATTCAGGAGACATAGTTTATTCCCACCAAGGATTTAGGGGAACAGGAGAAGGTGGTCTCAGAGGGGGTTGAGAAGTTACTTCTAGAGTCTGTTGATGAGATGTTTTTGTAGCTTTTTCTGGAGTTGCCTGATCAGAGACTTCAATTGGAGCTTGAGGAGTGCTTATAGGATGTGACTTTGCCTTTTCTGCCAATCTTGAAGACTTCCTTGTTCTTGAAGGAACTGATTTTCTTACTGTCTTCTTCTGTCTCATGGTAGGTGGCTGAGGCTTTGATGCAGGAGCTGTGTCTTATGCTTTTGCTTTTCCTTTCTTCTTCCCTTTTTTCGCAGCTGCCTGTTCCGAGGTCATTGCTTGAGCAGCTTGAGCTGCTGCTGCCTCTTTTTCTACTTGCTCTTCTCTGACCATTTCATAGAAAAGTCCCATGACAGATACTTCTTCAGAATGTGGAGGGGATGCATCATGTTTAGGCTGAGATAGAGGCTGGTGCTTAGGAGAACCAAGAGGTGAACCAACTACCTCAGTCCCTTGATCAGATGTTTCCTTTCTTGTTGAGGTGGTTTGGTGTGGTTCTTCAAAATCTGGTTCAATGTCATGATGACCAGGACTTGCACTCTGATAGGCTGATCCTTTAACTTGAAATTTAGGACTTACATCTTGGAATTCAGAACCTTCTGGTTGCAATGCTGATCTTTCAGCACCTTGTCCTTCTGGTGTCATGCTCTCAGTAGCAGAGGAGTCAGCATTAGTAGGTCACATTGGCATTTCAGATTTGGCTTTAAGGCCGGTTTCAATTTCATTCATTCTTTCTTCAATTTTAGCAAGCTTGGCTCCCTGATCGGTGAGCTTAGCATCCATTTTCATCAACAGGTTGAACATTACTTCATTGGAGAATGGAGGGGCTGTTGTTTCTAGTTATGTGGGGGCTGCCTTTAGTTGAGTCTGAACTGAGGTGATCTTAAAGGTCTTGTTGAAGGTGTCCCCATACACTTTGTATCCCATTTTGATCAGACTTCCCAAGTAGATTGGTTGGTCTCTACTCTTGACCATATCCATATCATACCTCTTTGCCCATACTCCTTTCTTTTTGATAAGGGATGTGATCACATTCCCATAGGGCAAATGAATCTTTTTCAGTTTGCATGCTGCCTTTATTCTTTCAATCATGAACCGTCCAAGGTTCAAAACTTCACCAGTGAATGCATGCTCCATCAGCCAAAGGACTTGAAGGCTGATGGAGCTTAAGCTACCACTTCTCCCATGCAGATTTGTAGCAACAAAGTAATGCAGGATTCTAAACTGTGGACTAATGATCAGTCCTGCATTGCTCTTGAAAGAGAATTTTTCTTTCTTTCCGGTGACAATTTCCCACACAGAAGCAGGATTATACTTATCAGGCATCTCATATTCTCCATTCTCACCTTCAATTCTTAGCAGGTTACTTAAGTTTGAGGCAGTAACTAGGAATTCTTTTCCATTAAGAAAGACATTCAGATTTTCTTCAGAGTACTCATCTGAATCATCAAGCTCTCTTTCACTAAATGCAATGCTAGAATAGAATTCTTTAACTAAACTAGCACTATATGCTCTGTCCTTGAAAGAGCTAAACTCCTTGATGCTTAATTCATTAAAATAATCTATCAGGCTCGTTTGCAGTTCAGAAGTTTCACTGAAACTCTCCCAGTCAATATACTTCCCACATGTAATAGGGGCATTTTCAATTTTCTTAAATCTCTCTTCATGAATTTTGTTCTTATATTTTAGGGAAGAAGTAGATGAAGTACCTTTTTCTTCTTTGTTCTTCTTTCTCAGTTTCTCAGTCTTTTTCTTCTTTTCTTTTTGTTTCTTCTTCTCGGACCCTTTATCAGTCTTCTTTGTTGTAGAACTTGATGCCCTTTTTTGTTTTTTTCTTGGGTGCTCAGTTTTAGGGTTTTCGTCTGCTGGTCTCTTCCCCTTTTTCTTTGCTAGTAAATCTTTCAGAGGGGTCAACTTGGCCATAGTAATTTCTGAAGATGTTTTTCACTTAGGGTTCCAAGAGGTGTCAGAAATAGGGTTCTCAGTTGATTTCAGAAGATGGAGAGAAGCAACTAAGACTGATAGAGATGAGAAAGTCGGTTTTCAGAGGATTAAGAAGTGAATGGCAGTTTCTAACTTAGGGAACCGTCTGTCTCCCCCTTAACTAATGCCTCATTTTCCCAAATTTCAAAACTCCCTCTCATATTTTTATTATTTACTGCATCAGGTTTCCCCCTTTCATTTTGTCACCTGGTAGGCACAAAATTTCCTTAGTTAAATCCTATATTACTCAGCTATATGTTCTTTGGATCCAATAAAATAGAATGCTCTTAGTTGACTGAGTTTCATACATTAGTCGACTAAGTTTCTTTTATTTTCCTCTATTTGGTTCAGACTTCTTCTTATAATTCTTCCAAACAACATATTCCTAGATTCTTTATAATTTCACAGAATCTTTCCTCACTAAGGGGTTTTGTAAATATGTCAACGAGTTGGTGCAATGTGCTCACAAATTCAATATTGATTTCTCCCTTAGTTACATAATCTCTAATAAAATTATGTCTAATTTCAATATGCTTAGTTCTTGAGTGTTGCACAAGATTCTTTAAAATATTTGTAGCATTGGTGTTGTCACAATATATTGGTGTGTTATTCATGGACAGCCCGTAGTCTCTTAATTGTTGCTTAATCCATAAAACCTATGCACAACAACTTCCTAGGGACACATATTCTGCTTCAGCAGTGGATAAGGCTACAGAATTTTGCTTCTTGCTTGACCAGCATACAAACATGCTTCCTAGCAGCTGACATGTTCCACTTGTGCTCTTCCTATCAGTTCTACTTCCAGCAAAGTCAGCATCTGAATATCCAACAAGGCTGAATGGTGATTCTTTTGAATATCATAATCCTAGGCCTTGAGTTTCAATGAAATATCTAAATATTCTTTTTACAGTAGTGAGGTGTGTTTCTTTAGGTTGAAACTGAAATCTAGCACACAAACACACACTAAATTGAATATCTGGTCTACTTGCAATTAAGTAAAAAAGAGATCCAATCATACCTCTATAGAGCTTTTGATCTACACCTTTACTTTTCTTATTAGCATCAAGCTTTGGAGATGTACTCATTGGTGTGCTGATGGATTTCAATTTCAGCATGTCATACTTTTTGAGCATGTCTTGAATGTATCTGTCTTGGCTGACAAAGGTTCCTTCTTTGCATTGCTTGATTTGAAGGCCAAGAAAGTACTTCAATTCTCCCATCATGCTCATTTCGAATTCTCCCTACATTTCCTTAACAAAGTTCTTGCAAAGAGATTCATTAGTAGCACCAAATATTATGTCATCAACATGGATTTAAACTATAATTAGATCATTTAGGTATCTCTTGATAAACAGTGTGGTGTCAATACTACCCCTAGCATATTCTTTTTCCACTAGGAATTTTGAAAGCCTTTCATACCAAGCTCTAAGAGCTTATTTCAAACCATATAAGGCTTTATGAAGCTTAAGGACATGATCTGGTTTTTCGAATTCTTCAAAACCAGTAAGTTGTTCAACATATACCTCTTCTTGAATAATTCCATTTAGGAATGCACTCTTCACATCCATTTGGTATAGTTTGAAGTTCATATGACAAGTAAAGGCAACTAGCAATCTTATGGCTTCTGTTCTTGCTATTGGAGCAAAGGTTTCTTCATAATCTATTCCTTCCTCTTGATTATACCCCTTTGCTACCAATCTCGCTTTGTTTCTCACAACATTTCCTTGTTCATCAATTTTGTTTCTAAACACCCATTTAGTGCCAACAATAAGGTGATTTGAAGGCTTAGGCATTAGTGACCATACAATATTTCTCTCGAATTGATTCAGCTCCTCTCGCATGGCTAAAATCCAGTTTTTCTCTTTTTCAGCTTCCTCAAAACTTTTAGGTTCAATTTGAGAAATGAAAGCTGAAAATTCACAAGTTTCCCTAGTTCATTTCCTAGTCTTAACTCCATGAGATATGTCACCTATGATTTGATCTTGTGGATGATCTCTCATATATCTCCAGCTCCTAGGTAAGTCACTATGCTGGATTTCTTGTCTTTGTAAATTTTCAAGAGGTGGAGCTATGGTTTCTTCTCTTGATGAGTCTTCCTCATTGTTCTTGCTATCATTTAGACTCATTTCATCCATGTGTTTTCCTAGATTTTCAAAATCTTTATCATCCTCATGAACTTTCTTTTCAACATGGATTGATTCATCAAAAACTATATGGACAGATTCTTCAATAGTTAATGTCCTTTTATTGAAAACTCTATATGCTTTTGAGTTTATGGCATATCCCAAGAATATTGCTTCATCACTCTTGGCATCAAATTTTCCTAGTGGTTGTTTTCCATCGTTCAAAACAAAGCATTTGTAGCCAAAGCTCCTAAGGTGAGAGATGTTTGGCTTTCTTCCTTTGTACAACTCATATGGGGTCTTTGACATGATTGCTCTAATTGAAACTCTATTAAGTATGTAAGCTGCAGTATTTACAGCTTCAGCCCAAAAGTACTTAGGAAGGTTATTCTCACAAAGCATGGTTCTTGCCATCTCTTTCAATGTTCTATTCTTTCTTTCCACAACTCTATTTTGCTAGGGTGTTCTAGGTGTTGAAAAGTTGTGTTTCAACCCCTTTTCATTGCAATGCTCTCAAACTTATCATTCTCAAATTCACCTCCATGGTCACTCCTAATCCTAATAATGGATGTACTTCTTTCATTCTCAACTTTCTTGCAATATCCTATGAAAGTTGATAATGCATCATTCTTGTGAGCAAGGAAATAAACCCAAGTAAATCTTGAGTAATCATCAACAATCACTAAACCATAAGATTTACCACCTAGACTTGTGGTGCTAATTGGACCAAAGAGATCCATGTGGAGCATTTCAAGAGGTTTTGATGTTGACACAATATTCTTAGCTTTGAATAATGTTCTGACTTGTTTTCCTAGCTGACATGTTTCACATAATCTATCATCCTTAAACATAATGCTAGGTAGTCCAATAACTAGATCTTTCTTAATTAATTTTGACATGGTGTTCAAGCTAACATGTCTTAGTCTCCTATGCCACAACCAGCTGTTGTTTTCAGCCATGGCTACTAGGCACACTTCACTATCTTTTTCTAGATTTTCAAGGAAGATGACATTCATGTTTTTCAATTTATTTCCTATGAAGGTAGTCTTGTTAGTGCCAATGTCTATCACTTCACATTTGTTGGAATCAAAACAAACCTTAAACCCTTTGTCACATAGCTGACTTATGCTTAGCAGATTATGCTTTAATCCTTGAACAAATAACACATGACTGATTTGTGTACAAGAGTTCTTACCAACCGTACCTATACCTTGAATTCTTTCTTTTGAATTATCTCCAAAGGATACGGTGCCTCCCTTTTTCTTGTCCAGCTATGCAAACAACATTTCATCTCCTGTCATGTGTCGAGAGCAGCCACTATCCATGTACCATGACTGTTTCTTTATGTGTTGAGCTTTTGAGCATGTTTCCTTTAGGTGCAGCTCAACCTACAAAAATATGGTTCAGTTCTTCTTGATAGGTACCTATGCTTTGATAGGTCCTTGAGTGTTAGTGTCAATAAAATAACCTTTTGGCACCCAGATTTTTCTGGTTTTCTGCACATAAATGTTTTTGACACATTCATATGATAAATGACCATATTTTCCACAACGATAGCATCTAGATGATGCATTATGATGATTCTTCTTGCTATATGAATTTTTCTTTAAAAGATCATTGTTTAAACATTTAAGAGCTACATTTTCATTAAGAACTTTTTACAAAGCATCAATTTTATTTTCAGCTCTACTCTCATGATTTCAAAATCTGCTTTTGAGTGTTCCAATTCAGTTTGAAGTAAATTTCTTTGTTCAAAAACAGAGTTGAAATCAAGTTTAATTTTCTCCAAATCTTTTTCAAGTGATGCAGCCTTTTTCTTCAGATTTTTGTACTTTAAAAACAGGCTTTCAAACTCATCACATAACTCATCATACTCATCTTGCAAATCATTCATAGATATATCACAAGTCGATGAGCATACCTCTGTTTCATCATCCTTTGCCATCAGGCAAATGTTTGCTCTTTCTTCTAAGCTTCCTCTATCAGATTCTGTGCTTCAGTCACTGTCTGACCAGGCTGCAGCAACCATTGCCTTTTTTGATTTTCTGTTTTACCTTGGAGTTTCTTCCTTTAGCAATGGACATTCAGATTTGTAATGTCCTGATTTTTTGCATTCGTAGCAGATCACTTCTTCTTTGTTACTGCTTTCATTTTTGTTTTTCTTCCATGAAAGACCTTGATCCCTTTTAAAGAATTTTCTTACAATTCTTCGATTCTTTTTTCCCATCAGTTTTCTCAGTCTTCTTGCAACAAGTGCAAGTTCATCGTTGTCATCACATGAGAGTTCTTCTAGTTCTTCTTCAAGGATGCTGGCTTTGAGTGCTATGTTTTTCTTCTTTTCCTTTGTCTCTTTTTTATCCTCTTCTTCTTCTTCCTTGAGCTCCAACTCATGTGTGAGGAGTGACCCATAGATTTTATCAAGCGTGATGATGTTCAAATCTTTGTCTTCTCGAATGGCAGTCACCTTTGGCTTCCAAGACCTAAGTAGACTTTTAAAAAGTCTTTTTACAAGCTCATGTTTAGATAGGTTTTCCTAGCTGGTTAAGTTTATTTGTAATGTTCGTGAACCTATCAAACATGCTGGTGATGTCATCACCAGATTCCATTTTGAACATCTCATAACTGTGGGTCAAGAGGGCTATCTTGGACTTCTTAACTTGGGAAGTCCTTTCATAAATTATTCTTAACTTATCCCACACTTGCTCAGTTGTTGTACAACTTGAGACTTTATTGAACTCAGTGGGAGTTAAGGCACAATGCAAGGTGTTGATTGCCTTGAAATTTGTCTGCACCTTTTTAGTTTCAACCTCGGTCTATTCAGACCTTGGCTTAGGCATCAACTCACTTGTGACAATATTCACAGTTAAGCGAGTAAAAGGACCATCAGTGATGACATCCCACATTTCATAATCTATGGCCCTAATGAAAATTGACATTCTAGTGCTCCAATAAGGGTAATTAGAGCCATCAAACAGAGGTGGTCTGTTTGTTGATTGTCCCTCAGCTACAACTGATTTATGTTGAGCCATTTGGATCCTCTCTAAGGGTGTTAGACCTTATATTCAGAGAGCTAGCTTTGATACCAATTGTTGGTCCCAAATATAGGTGCTAGAGGGGGGTGAATAGCACTATCTCGGCTCTTTTTGGTGGGATTGAAACTTGGTCTCAAACTAAGGAAGATAAGGCAATGAAAACAATTGATAAGGTATTATAGTGGTTCGGTCCAAGACCTACATCCACTACCTTGATTATCCAACCAAGGATTTTCAAATCAAACACTAAGACGATGGAATTCACAAGCTTCAACCAAGCTTTTACAATGGCTTTTCCAAGGCTTAGCCACAACCTTTACACTAGTTTTTCACGGGATCAACTAAAACCCAATGTGGCTTTCTAAGGCTCAACCACAACCTTTAACTAGTTTTTCCCGAGCTAAACTAAAACCCAATGTGGTTTTCCAAGGCTCAACCACAACCTTTAACTTTAGTTTTTCATGGGCTAAACTAGAACCCAACCCCAACTTTTCAAGGCTAAGTTGGAACCTACAAGCATCCAAGCAAACCTTGCTTGATGCAAACACTTAGAGTTAAACATTCACTCTAAGAATACAAAGATAGAAGAAGGAAAGTACCTAGTGATCACACGGTTGATCTATATGGTACAAGTTGAAGTGCTGAACATAGATACAAAAAATAGACGTTGAGGTTCAATGAAGAGTACAAAGAATTTTCAAGTTTTCTACTCTTTTTGGCTTGAATATGATGGTATCTTTTTGTATGAAGGCAAAAGTTTTTTTTTTTGGCATTTGAAGATCCTTTTATAGTTGGAGAAGCTAGTCTGATGGCTGTTGGGACGTTTATGATCGTTAGAAACAGTTTGGGGAAAGTTCTAGCCGTTTTCTCATTTTGTAGTGGCTTGGCAGATGAAGCAGACAAAGAGCACTTAGTCGACTAAGATTTTTCCTTTGGTCAACTAAGTTGGTTCTGTTTCAGATGCAGATTCCAGTGATCGCTTAGTCGACTAACCTCATTATCTTGGTCGACTAACTCGATTCTGTTTCTCCCCAAGCTTTACCCTTACACTTTCTCCATTTCAACTTTTATTCGACCAATGACCTTCCTTGGTTCACTAAGGAGCTTCATTAATACTGATCTTCCTTGTTCTTTATCCAAATCACATCTTTAGATGTTCAATAGGAAGATTGTCATATCGTCTTATTTGTGATCATTTGCCCTGCACACTTTGTTAGAAGCATTAGACACAAATGACATGGGAATGTTTTATTATCATCAAAAACTAATGGAGCCAACAACTCACTGGGTCAATGATTATCACTAAGTCTATGAGACTCACACCCATCTTATTTCCCTTTCTACAAATAGGGATTAACTTTAGCGAAAATCTTAAATGAGGCTTGTTCGGGACTTGGCGGGATATTTTGGAAGTCTCGGATGCTGGTAGCGATCTAGGAGGGTACACTATAGTGGGCGGTCGGGGTAAAAAAGCATTGTTGGTTAGTTTGAAAGAAAGAAAAAAAGTCAAAAAAAAGAAGAAGAGCATTTTAAACATTTCATGTTTAGGTATTAATGTCATTTACACATTTAGGGCGGAGTGTCCGTTTTGAAAACTAATGGACCCGTGTGTAATTATGGCCAAAAGTTGAAGGATCAACGTATTTTACTTATAGATTTTGCACATATAAATACAACCTTTTTTTAAAAGCAAATTTCCAATTGTTACTAAGAGCCATAAGCTAAGCATAGTTTATTTCATAATAAATACAAAGGGACATAATAAAAATAAATAAACCCCACGAAATTTAAAAAATCTAGATTTAAGGATGTCTAAATACCTAAAACCATACATACTAATTTCTAGCAAGTTAATATTATTGTTCAAACTTAGACAAGTATATGTTCGAAACCTAACTTGCTAGAATATCTATTTTCACATAATCACATTATCTAAAGTTAATGGAAATAAAAACCTTCATCAACTTATGAAAACCTACCACTACTTGCCAGAAAAAGCTCTTTGATTTTCGCAAAAAGTCTTTTTCCAATTGACTATTGATTATTTGCATGATACTTACCTCTTTTTTTTTTTTAGAAGTAAGAAGTATAAATATCATTCAAAAAAAGGAAAAAGAGGAGTACTGTTTGACAAAAAGAATACCACTTACCTCTAGGATATACACAACCAGTCATACTTTGTAGCTAGTAGTTCTAGAATGAACCAAAAAAAAAAAAACTCTTTACAGAAAATATAGCTTGCATTACAATCAATAGAAGCTAAATATCTCACTATGAACTTACAAACGGCTACAACAAGAAAAATGCAGTAAGAAAACAAAGTTCTCACAATTGAAAGCAGCAATAACAAAAGTAAAACTAAAGGGAACATTAGGCATTCTCATTATTCTAGAGAAAGGTTTGAGTGTGTGATACATCTACTTTGGCTAAAAAATCAGCTTTATCGTTAGTCAATCAAGGAATGTGCTTAATGGTCCAACTCCCAACAATGTTGAGAATCCTAAGAGTTTGTATGATTAACAACCTTAGCTTCCATTGAACTTCAAAGGGCTTTTAGATCTAGCAAACAACACTTTTAGTGTCAGACTATTTTCAGGAGAAGGTGAGAAAAATTCCACCTTAAAGTTGAGTATATCAAAGCTACCTCTTTAATCACAAAGAGTTCAACTCGGCTAGCATACATGACCCTAATAACCTTAGAGAAGATGAAAAGATTAACCCCATTTTCATTGCGTAAGATGTTGCCAAATCCAAAATCACCAAGATAGTCTTTCAAAGCACCGTTTGTGTTAAATTTAAGGATGCACATTTGAGGCCTATACCAATTTCAATACTATTAATACTTCTAATTTTACTGTGGGCATAACCTATAGTATGGAATCTTGCTAGATTGCCCATAGAATGGTTAAAATAAGGCCATTTCATACTAATACACCAAGTCATTCTGACTTTAGTAAGTTCAAAGATGAAGCAACTATCTCATTCCTTGCCCTCCATAAACAACAACATTCCTAGCAATCCAAATAACCCAAACAATGGCATACCAACCCATTTTCCAAATCGCACCATTTTTTAAGTTGTTAGTAAAACAGAACCAACTTAAAAAACAATTAAGTGGGTTTTGCATGAAACCCAATCGACATTCCATAAAGAAAACCATAGTTGCTAAATAAGCCAAGTTTTGCCATAAGCAAAAAATAAGTGATGTATCATTTCAAGTTCTCTTCTACAAAGGAGGCAAGTGGTAGTGTTTCTATTGATAAAACCTTTCATTACTAGGGTTTATCTAATAGCCAAACGTGCTTTTGTAAGTTACCAGCAAAAGACCTCCACTTTATAACGAGCTAGAGCACACCATATCATCTTCCAGTGATCTGTATAAGGGGTGTTAGTAAGTAAAACCTATCGATAGAAAAAATTAAAGGAGTAGTTACTTCAAGGTGTCCATTTTCAAATGAGTTTGTCTTGAAAATCCTTATCAATCACTTGATTATCAAAGAAAGAGCCAAAGTAGTCCCATTGCTCATGTTCCCAACCAAAACCATTTCTTCGTAGATTAATTTTCCATTTCCAGCTATTCATAGTTTATTCCTCAAATTCACACATTTTCCTTTTTTTTTGAATGCAAGTGCAAAGACTCTAAGAATAACCAATTTGAGGGTGAAGCATTCAATCCATTCCTCATTCCAAAACTTGATTTTATGACCATCACCTAAAGAAAAAATCATGCCCTTGGACATAAAGTTGATATACTCACAATTCCCGTGTAGCAGTTTTGACTATGTTTTTCGACATGGTAAAAGCTCTATTTCTACTACTTAGCCTCGAAATCAAGTTAGTTTGATCTAACCCTAATTTACCATTAACATCATGTCTCCAAAAGCTATCTAGTTCGTTATTGTACCTCTATAACCATTTGTTAAGGAGAGCTCATTTTTTTAAGTCCAAGGACCACATCCTAATGTCGCTTAAGTCTTGATAATTAAACACATTTGCCCATTTGACATGGTGCAGTTTACGTACCAGATTTGGTCCACCCTATAAAAATCTCTTTAGAATGCTTCTAACAATTTTTTTAAACTTTATCATCATCCTAAAAAAGGACATGAATAATAGTAGCATGCTACTCATGACAGATTTTAGAAAAAGTTACTTGTTCACCTATAGACAACAACTTAGCTTTCCATGTAGCTAAATTCCTTTCCAATTTTTGAATGAGTGGCAACCAAATGCTTGAAAAACTAATTGGGGCTCCTAAAGGAAGGCTGAGGTAAAAAGTTGGGAGAGTTTCAAGTTGGCAATCTATCAAATTAGTCCATTGACTTACGATTTATTGGTCAACTCCAACACCGTAAAGGAAGTTTTTCTGAAAATTGATTTTCAATTTGGAGATAATTTGAAAACGTTGAAGCAATCGTTTGTATTAAGGAGAAAAAGAGAATTAGGTTCACAAATAATTATCGTGTCATTGGCATATTGTAAGTGGGTGTCTTTGACTCCTAATGAACCAACATCAACACCTTTGATAAGTTGCCTATCATCAGCTTTGTACATCAATGCACTATGGACCTCAACCATAATGTTAAAAAGTAAAAGAAAGAGCAAATAGTCTTGTCAGAGTCCCTTTTCTATATGCATTTCTTTAGTAGATGAGCTATTAATAAGGATAGACATTGTGGTAGTGGTAACCCAAGATCTTACCTTCATATACCAATTGTCACCAAATCCCATGATTTTCATAGATAAGTCCAGAAATTCCAAAGAGGTGCTATCAAATGCCTTCTCAAAATTCACTTTAAGAAAGATTCCACCTTTGCTGTTCTTGTTCATAATGTCAACCATTTCATTGATAATGAAAGAATAGTCAAGGAGTTGTCTACCTTGAATAAAGGTAAATTAATTAATGCCCATAACTTCATCAATCACCCTCTGTAACTAAAAGGTAAGAAAGAAATGCAAGACCTATTGTCCTGTCCTCTTGTTCCCCTTGGTGCAAGGTTCACTGTGAGACCTTGTCAAGCTCATCAAAAGACGGTATTGTACCGAGTGGTATAACCAAGTTAAATTGAGCCTCGAACTAGTTTAAATAGAAATTCTAAGAGGAATTTGAGAATTCTAAAACCCACAGAATGATTTAAAAGGGTGATTCAGAGTTTGAGATCTAATTTGGAGTTAATCAGGAAAATTGACCGATTAAGGGTAAAATGGTCATTTTGCCATTTAAGGACAAAATGACTATTTTTAGAAAAGATTTTGACAACATTTGAATAAGATTGACTATTTAGATTATTTAGAACATAATTTAATGTTGAGAAGTGGAAAATTATGATCCCGGTGAATTTTTGAATTATAGGGGTAAAATCATAATTTTACCGCCTCAGGGGCAAATCAATAAATTTTCACCCCCAACACTTGTCAAGACCAAGGGATTTTATCCATCATGGAAATGGATAAACATGAGAAATGTGTGGTGGAGATTAAAAGTCAATTATTAAAGTAGAAAAAGAAAAATGGACCAATAAGCTTGTGACACGTGGCATACTTTGAATATTTTAATATTTTCCTTTTAAAAAGCCATAAAATCAGCCCATCTTCCCCAAAATATTTGGCCAAACCAGAAAATAGAGAGAGAAACCAAAAACAAACCCTAGAGTGAGAAAATTCAAAGAAAAAGTGTAAAAAATTCAAGGAAATCAAGTGAAAAAGTTATGATTTTCCATTTTGCTTGAGATATTTCATTTCTAAGCAATTTTCCTTATTTTTCTAAGCTTGAAATGTATGTTTTCATGGTGAATCAAGGGCTGGTCAAATGGGTATGGAGGGAGACAGATGTTGGATTGATTTGATTTTTAAGTATGTTAGTGTTTTTAGGTGATTAACCATGTGTAGCTTGAAAACAATTGAAGAAAACCACCTAATTTTTGGTACCCATCAAGGGCCGAATTATGCATGTTGAGTGTTGATGGTGGATTGATTTTGATTCAAGTAAATTGGTTAGAAATAATGATTTTTAGTGTGGAAATCAATGAATTATGGAAAGAAAATTAAATAGGAAAAATTTTGTGGTTAATGTCCACCATGGCCGAATTTTTTTGAAAAACATTGGCTGCTGGAAATTGAGGAAATTGATGAGATTTTAGGGTATTTTGGTAATATTTGATGAATTACGAAGGTAGGAATTAAATGGGAATTTTTGGTGTAAAAATTAAAATTTTTACCTAATAGGAGTAAAAGCATAATTTACCGTTTAGGACTGATAAATTGACTCGTGTTTGCTGTCATTGAGTAATGTGGGTATAATTGGATTGTTAGAAATTAAAATGGGTCAAATTGGAGTTAAATTAGGGGTTTTAGCAAATTAAGCCGAGCGTAGGCAAATTGGTCGGACATCGCGATTAAACGACTGTCCGAACAATTTTTATCTCATTTCCATGCATGTAGAGCCTGAAATAATTTATAGTAGTTTGACACAAATAATTAAAAATGTGTCGAAAATTTGGTATAGGTGGTGGGTCCCCCGGATGCAAGAAGAAAAAAAAATTCAGTATAGTGGAACTTGGAAACATGAGTATTTTACACTCCTGACGAGGTGAGTGATTTTGCATTTCAAAATGGTTTTGGGAATATGAACGTATTTGAATAAAATGTTTGAATGATTTTATTCAACTTTTTTTTAAAAGAACGAGTACCATGGGAACAAGTTTTTTTTGGTTAAATATTTTTAGAAATGTGAAATTTGATTGTGCTGAAACTGTGTTCCTATATATTATGCTGATATGCATTATTAATGAATTTTGGTGAAATTGATGTAACCGTGCATCTGCGAAGTGGGAAGTGCAATGCCAGTTGAATGACAAAGATTGTGATAATTACTACCGTGCATGTTCGAAGTGGGAAGTGCAATGACGGTAATAATGGGCGAGTGGTGAGTGCACCAAAGTAAATGAAAATAGAGTGATGGATGTTATTGCATATGATTTTACATATATGCATGATATAATGTGTATGATGAAAAATGTGATTTGTATGATATGTGAAACCCTTGTTCGGTGACGGTTTGAGATAAACCATTGATATTGCCTTTTTGCTAGAATGAATGGTAAAATTTCACAGTTGCCTTAACCTGGAATGTAGAATAAATTCCGAGTCAAGTGGGAAGGGTTTAAATATTAGCTAGATCAAAATTGTCTCATTTTCGAATCCATGCATCATGGTTATCAAATTTCCTAGATAATATTGCTTGTTCCCTTCTAATATTCGCTCACTGAGTTTCGTACTCACGGTTTTTAAAAATTCATGTTTTCAGATCAGGAGACCGTTGGATCCTAGATCGAGGAGTCCTAGTAGTTTGTCTCCTGGGTATGTGTCTGGCATTCGATAGTAACCCCTTTTCTTGTAAATGTCTCCGCTGAAAGTCATGGGTCCTTTTGTATTTGTGAATACACTCAAACAATGTAAATTGTTAATTACATGACTGGTATAGTGCATGTATATTGTTGCTAATAATGCCATTGTGATTTGGCTATGTTCACACTCGGGGAAAGGTGTGTGTGTATGCATGATTTGATAGATATGTTAAGCAAGGTAAATGGATAGGCTTGCTTAGGCTTGATGAGCTACGCTTATTAGGCTTATGCGTCGGTCATGGCCTGCGAAATTGGGTCGTGACATTCACACTTCATTTGCCATTGACTTACCCATCCATCATTCTCACATTGTGTAACTACTTATGTCTTTAAAATCAGCCTTTTGTAAAGTCCTCCCTATGTACTACATTACAACTCAAATCCCACTCAATCTTGTATTCCAGCTTTAATTAATATTAAATTTCAAATCAAATTAGTTAGTAAAACAAAGCAGAGCACGTGTAAATCACTAACTTGTTCCCACCACACTTACACAAGTTCTTCTAATTTTGACATTACTGATTTTAACCTTTTAAATCACCCAAGAACCATAAAGAAATTTTAAGAGTACAATTGTAGCAATTCCAAGGATTTTTGAACACCTTCTTTTGCAAGCATATTGTTAGGAACGACATGAGGGAGTAATGATCGAATCATACATACGCAGCAGAATAAATAAAATTAAAACAAACGTAAAATGCTCATGCCATGGTCCATGGATCACCTTGGTGTTTTAATACAATCATAACATTAAAAGGAGTAATCTGAAAATTTTATTACCTTGTCAAGTGATGTAGTAATCATGATGGCACCCACTTTTTTATTGTAAAACAGTGGCAGACCACAAAGAAATGAAAGAACCCAAGCCAATCAAATGTTTGGCCTTTAACAGTTGCACACATGGTTACAATGGAACTTTCACTAAAGAGGGAGCTTTTCAACTATGCCTTTGTGCTAGCAAAGTGGATAACAATTTGTCCTCTCCACAGCTCACTCTCTAATGGCCAAATACTATAAGGAGAACTTCTTTTCTAAGAATTTTCTCAATAGACGGCTAGAGAGTGTTCCTAGGTTATGTGTTATTTAACATCACTTTTACAATATGATAACTCTATATTATAGAGTTATCTAGTCGTAATTTTCAATTTATTTTGTCTAAGTTCTTGAGATTTAATTTTAGTATTAATTATTTTTAGTTATTTTTAATTATTTATTTTATTTTAGTTAATTATTATGGGTTCAATCGCATTAGGCTAGTTTATGTTATTTTATTTAAGTTAAGTTTTATATTTTTGTAGATGTGCTTTGAAGGAAAGGCCGAGTTTGTGAAAGAGATGCATTTCATGTGTAGATGTCATCTGCATATGTTGCAATATTTCAAGCATATCTCTCACTACATAAGTCCAAATGATGAGATTCTTAAATCATTGAAAATCAAAGAGGCAGAGCTACAGCTTTCATGTTCACCACTTTATCTAATTCAGTATCGAAGGTAATCAAAAGTCATGTCAAATTTTGGAGCATTGTAATAAAGCCTAAATGAGCAAAGAAGAGCCTTAAGTGTCATGGCCATGGAGAAGCCAATGTTGCAGCACCCTCATAAGAGAATGACACCTTAGGTAATAAATGGGGCTAGGTGTCATGGCCACAAAATGCCCAGCACCACAACACCAAAAGAGAAAACAAGAAAAGAAAAGAAAAAGAAGCATGGCTGCAATGCCTACCAGGAAAAGAAAAATTCCAATGCAATCAAACTTCTGTTTTGTACTTCTTCCTCGAAACAAATCTGAGCCCTATTTAATCCTACCTTCAAAGCATGTTTCAAGCATCTGTTAGCATTAATTAAGCATTAATTTAGAGTTTTTAGAGAGTTTTATTCTAAAGAAAAGAAAGGCATTGAGGCTAGTAAGAAAACATGAGAATTCAAAAGAAGATTTGTAGATCGAAGAATTAATAACTCTCGAGATTCTTTTCTTCTTTAGTTTTCTTTATACTTTCTTGTTTGATTTTAATGTTTGAACTTTCATGTTGAATTAATTTTGTTTATCTAAAATCATGATTGAACCTAATGCGTAGTCTGAGTTTTTAATATCCTTTCTTGCTTATGATTAATAGTGTTTAAGTTGTTTATTTGATCTTATTCTTAATGCTTCTAATTGCCTACTCAACAATTAGATTGATTTGGAAACACTAAACTCCTTGAGAGAGAGTTTAATGTAGGCCTTGGATAAAATAGCATCTGTTCAATATCAATTACATGAGATGATTGATTTGATTCACGTGAAAGGTAGACATACACTTACACGTCATATTTAGCCAAAATTAAAGTTTGTTCTTAATGAATCTTTTTTAATTTCAATTTACATAGACATATAGTAAATTATTTAAGATAGATATTTTTATAAGAAACTCGACAAAGGCTTATAAATAAATTAGAACTCTAGGTTAAAAACTCGGGCCTATCTAGTGAATAAAAGATAATAAAAGAAATTTAGATGAAACATTGTGGGGATATCATGGTTCTAGGCTTTTAATTAATTGGTTTAAGTTAAAATTTGTTATTTTGCTTTTAGATTTAGCTTTAATTTAAAGTTCTTTAATTTTTTAGTAATTTTAAATTTGCTTGTTTGAATAATATTAAATTATGTCAATTTTAATACCTAGCAAAAATAGTCATAAATTAAGTCAATTCTCCGTGGGAGTGATACTCTACCTTTCTATCATATTACTTGTTTGCAATACGTGCACTTACGTGATAAAATCAACAACACAATTACTTGTGTAAAATTAGTTGAAAGTGATTTTTATACTTAGGTTAAAATTAACCATTATTTCATAATTAAGGCCTCAATATTATAACTATTTATAATATTATAACTAAGTCAATCACCTATGTATCTAATACCAATGTTTCTGCTAGGGTAATGCCTTAGTGAGAGGATCAACAACATTGTCCTCAATGGGTACACCTTCTATGCAAATGTCTCTTCTTTTAATGATCTCTTTGATTACATGGTATCACAGCAATACATGTTTGAATTTTTTATGAGACCTTGGTTCTTGTTCTCATGCAATGGCTTTATTATTATCGCAATATAAGGGTATTAAATCAACAATGCTAAGAACCACACCTAGTTCAGTAATGAGCTTTTTGATCCAAACAACCTCTTTAGTTGCCTCAGATGCATAGATGTATTCAACCTCGGTTGTAGAATCTGCAATCGTCCCTTGCTTGGAATTCTTCCAACTAATTGCATTTCCATTGAGAGTGAATGCATAACCACTTTACGACTTGCAATCATCTTTAACAATTTGAAAACTCACATTCGCATAACCCCTAATTTCAAACTTAACCCTCTATAGACTAGAAATACATAATTAATTCTTTGTAACTATTTTAGGATATTTTTCACAACTATTTAGTAACATTTACTAGAATTGGCTTGGTATTTACTCATGACACTCAAAGCATAAGATACATTTAGTCTAGTTCAAAGCATTGATACATGATAGATTCTATTGCCAAAACATACGGGATCTTATCCATATGGTCTTTCTCTTCTTGATTTGGACATATGTCCTTGGAGAGAAAAATGCCTTGGGACATAATCAAATGTCTCCTTCTGGACTTCTTTATGCTAAACCTTTTTAGCACCTTGTCTATGTACATGGATTGGGAGAGACCAAGTAACCTCTTAATCTATCTTTATAGATCGTTATCCCTGACATGTAGGTCACTTCTCCTAAGTCCTTCATGGAGAATTGTTTGGACAGTTAAATTTTAGTTTATTGCAACAAAGGTATATCATGACCTATAAGCAATATGTCATCATAATAGAGCATTAAGAAAACAATGATGATCTTACTAACTTTTTTATAGACACATGATTCATCCTCATTCTTAATGAAGTCAAACCTTTTGATAGCTTCATCAAAACAAATGTTCCAACTCTGAGAAGCTTACTTAAGCCCATAAATGGATCTTTGAAGCTTCCATGCCTTGTTGGCATGTTCCTTGGATGTGGACCCATCATGTGTTTCATATACATTTATTCTTGCAAATTGTCGTTAAGGAATGTAGCTTTCACATCCATTTGTCATATCTCATAATAATGGTATGCAGCAATCGCAAGCAAAATCCTAATGGATTCAAGCATTGTTACTGGTGAAATGTTTTCTCAAAGTCAACACCTTGTCCTTATTTGTAACATTTTACCACTAGTTTAGCTTTAAAGGTTTGTACCTTGCTATTCGCATCGGTCTTTCTCTTAAAAACCCACTTACACCTAATGGGCTTTATCCTTTTGAGTGGATCCACCAAAGTACCTACTTGGTTAGTATCCATGGCATCCATTTCAGATCTCATGGTTTCTAGTCGTTTCTCAAACTTGATGTCCAACATTGTTTCCTCATAGGTTATAGGCTCATTATTTATTAGCAATACGTCTCTATCCTAAAGAAATCCATATCTCTTTGGAAATTAATGTATCTTACTAGACCTTCTAACTAGTTGTGCCTTTTGAGCTTGTGGTTGTACTTGTACATCAGATGTCACAGCTTCAGGCTCTAGTTTTGTAAGAATGTCAATTTATGAGTTTTGAACCTCTTTGAATACAATCTTGCTCCGACTAGCCCTTTCACATAAGAACTCTTTCTCAAGGAAAATGACATGCCTTGAGACATACACCTTTTGCTTGATGAGATTATAAAAGTAATATTTGTGTGATTCTTTAAAATATCTCACAAATTTGCATTGTTTCAATCTCACTTCAAGCTTATTAGACACTATATGCTTCACATAAACAATACATCCCCAAATCCTAATATAAGGCAAGTTGGGTTTCTTTCCACTTGATATCTCATATGGTGTTTTATCAACAGATTTGGTAGGAATCTTATTCAATATATAGGTAGCACCTAAAAAGATATAGGAAAATATGCGTGACTCATCATAGATCGAACTATGCTTAATAAGGTTCGATTCCTTTTTTAAGACATCCTATTGTGTTTGGAATCCCTAGAGGAGTCCGTTATGTGAAAATCTCATTCTCTTTCAAGTAATCTAGAAACTTTTAACTAAGGTATTGTCCTACTCAATTGGATCTAAGTGTGAGAATACTCTTCGCAGTTTATTTCTCTACCTTCGTTTTAAACTCCTTGAACTTTTCAAAGGATTCAAACTTGAAACTTACCAAATATACATAACCAAAGCGAGAATGGTTGTTTGCAAAAGTGATGAAGTAGGAGAATCCTTTTCTAGCACTTGTGTACATAGGACCACATATATCCGAATGCACAAGTCTAAGCAACACCCCAGCTTGTTCACTTTTCCTAGAGAAAGGCGACTTTGTCAACTTACTAAGAAGATTGCACTCACACGTTTCATAAGATTCATAATCAAATGGATCAAAATAACCTTGTTATATAACTTGGTTAAGCGAGTCTCATTAATGTGATCAAGTCTATAGTGCCAGATATAGTAAAACAATGGATCATCTTTATTTACTTTCTTAACCTTTATGTTGAACATGGGCCTATTAAGGTCAAGGATATGGAAACCATTTAAATGTATCCCAACACCATAGTACATCTCTCCCACGAAGAAAGAGCAATAATTGCCTTTAATGTTAAACTCAAAATCATGATATAGAGCCAAATATGACACAAATATAATGTTTCGAGAAATAGAAAGGACATAATAATAGTATCACAACTTCAAGATCAACCCTAAGGTAGAGATATGGAAACTGTCTTTACAACCAATGCAACAACCTTTACACTATTTCCTACTTTTAGGACCACCTTTCCCTTTTTCAATCTTTTACTTACTCCTGGCACCTTTAAGTCATTACATAGGTGCAACCCACATCCAGTATCTAATACCCATGATAAAGGAGCGATAGTCCTTAGATTGACCTCAATCATATACATGGTCAAAGGTGAAACTTTTGCAAGTTTCTCACCCTCCGTCATTGTCAAGATTACAAGGTCATCTTCCTTTATCTCATCTATTCTCAATAAATGTTTGAGAACATTTCTCAATTTGATATACCAGTCTAAACATTTTGGCCCCGATTCATAATGGCATCAAGTATGCCATGAAAAGTGATATAAGTATACATTCTAACAACCTAGACATTAAAGAGCATGTGTAAGTATTCATATATTTCAATCAATTTTAGATGAGATAGTAAATCTTAATTTGATTACTCCCACTATTTTCTTCAAGAAGATAATCCTTCATATCACCTCAAAAGATCTCTACAAGGATTCTCTTAGTGGACTAGGATCCTATCCATTCTAATCATGACCTTGAGTTTGCTCAACAACTCATGATAAGTAGATTAGATAGATAACTTAGTTTACCAATTGTATCTCTATAGAACTCCTAGATCAATTAGGTGGCAACTTTTTACCTAAACATATCATATATGTTTTGCATAGCCATTGCCTTTAGTTTCATAATAATCAAGTTTCTAAGCATCTAAATTTTATGAAACTAGTTGAGTAAGAGCCACCCATCATAATATAAACATATTCTTAATAAAGTTTGACCTCAAGTTTGCGTAACAAGCCTCTGATATGAAGAACTCTAGTTTTTACTATGAAAGTGGAAGGCATCTTGATCATGTGTGGCATGTGACTCAATATTTAGCTAAGAATTTTTTCGTTCAAAATTTATTAAGATTTCATCTTTGCATGCATAGTATCTATTAAATCACATAAAATAAATCTATCACATGCATACTTTGGATGATTATGGACTTTTTACTATAGTAATTTCCTTTGAGTCATTGAAAGAAATTAATTTGGTCAAACTTAGAGGATTACATACAACTTTTCAAAAATTTGCTTATAATCTTCTTGTCCTCCTTAACACTTTGGACCTTTATCTTTTAGTTTACAAAATTTCAATTCCTAATCTATCCTAATTCTAATTACATTTGAATGTAGAAACCTCAAGATACATTTGACGCAAGTAAGATAAGAAAAGAATTTTAGAAATCGAGACAAAGAGTTAAAGCAAGGCTCACATGCCCTATTTCAAAAATATTAAAGAATTACATTCAACCATAGCACAATCATATTGGGTCTTAGTCCATAATCATCCATATATACCCATCTCTATGAACATATGAAAAATTTAAGTCATCTATCATTGAAATTGTTAATCATATGAAGCATTTGAGCTTATTAATTTTCAATATTTGAAGTTGGTAACTTCAAATTTTCTGGTGGGCATTTAATTCTATATATGGAAACTTTTTCCGTATATGGAAAGTTTTAATAATCAAAATTAGCAACTTATCAATTCTTAATCATATTAGGATCATAATAAAATTTTATTACAAATTTAAACAATTTTAATTTGTGCTCTTAAACATTTTAGAAAAACTTATTATTAATCCATCTTTAATTAAAGATTGCATGTCATTCATTACCAAAACATTTTAGGTAATTTAAATTAAATTTTAGACAACAAAATATTTAATTATCATTTGTGTCACATTCAAATTTTCTCGTTTAAATGAAGGAAATTTATTCATGATTGAAAATTTGTCCATTATTTCATAATCTTTATCACCCATAATGTTAGGAATCAAATGCTTTAGTTTTTTGTGTCATTTCATAATATTTGACATCCATGATCTTAGAGATCAAATTCCGTAATTTTGGTGTCAATTCATAATCTTTGACATCCATATTTTTAGGAATCAAATTCCTTTATTTTTGGTGTCAAATTGATAGCCTTTGAGATTTAAAATTTTATGGATCAAATCCTTTGATTTTTGGTGTCAAATTGAGCAACTTAGGAAACAATTTCCATAAGCACTTGGTCAACCAATTAGTGCATTAATTAGTGTAATTTTAGGCTACATTTTGAGCTGCTTTGAATGCCAAAATTGTGGCCATAAGTTGCTGCTAGTAACAATGCTTTCAGCCACTTACTATTGCCTTAGGGCCATCTTCCACCCGTGGTTAACACCTTCTCTTGGAACACTTCCAAGGTGACTTGCCTCCTAACATTTTCAGCATTTTATGAGGCTTCAAAACTCCTTTTTCAATGCTAAAAATGCACCAAGAACAGACTTGGACAGAATCAAATTCTATCCATAAAATGGCACCAATTTTATCATGAAAAGTGAATCCAAACTTAATGATCCATTTCATGCATAACATGCACATTTGATCTACATATTTGGCGAATTAAAATTTAGATTAATATTTTTATAATCAAGTATTAAAAGACATAAATCAAATATGTCCAAAAAATAAAAATTATTTCAAAATGAACTGAAAAATTTAAAACATTCTTGCTTGTACCCAAACATTTCATATCCATATTAGACATGGAATTAACAACAACAAAACATGAAATTGTATTAAAATGAGCCAAGGAAGGCTCTGATACCACTATTGGGAATGACATGAGAAATTATTCATCAAATCATACATACATAGCAAAATAAAAAACATTAAAACAAGCATAAAATGCTCATGCCATGGTCCATGGATCAACTTGGTGCTCTAATACAATCGTAACATTAAGAGGGGTAATCTGAAATTTTTATTACCTTTCCAAGTGATGTGCTAATCACAATGGCACTCTCTTCTTTCTTGTAAAACCATGGCACACAGCAAAGAAATGAAAGAACCTAAGTCACTTAAATGTTTGGCTTATAACAGTTGTACATACGGTTGCAATTGAGCCTTCACCAAAGAGAGAGCTTTTCTATTATACCTTTGTGCTAATAAAGTGGACAACAATTTATCCTCTCCACACCTCAGTCTCTAATGGCTGAATACCATAGGGAGAATTTCTTCTATAAAAATTTTCTCAATAAACAACTAAAAAGTGCTTCAAGGTTATGTGTTGTCTAATAAAACTTTCCAATCACTTGTGTAGAGTTAGTTGAAAAATGACTTTTATACCTAAATTAAAATTAACCTCTCTTTCATAAATAAGGTCTCAATATTATAACTATTTATAATATTGACCACATGTTTAATTAAACTAATTTTAATTAAGCCCTTGAAGGATAAAAACTTAATGTATGATTTAAGTCCAACTTAAATCATCACACTCTCAGCTTTATCTGTAATGCAACTTATTGTGTATGACCCATTAAGTTCCTAACATATTGGAAATGGACTTGAATAATAATATTATTAGGTTTAAATGAATCATATTCATGATCAATTCCTAATTGATTAATTCAATTCCATAGACCATGATTAGCATCTAGCAATGCATCATGACCACCCGTTGTTACGAAAGTCAAAAGGTTCTTTGACAACCTTTCAGTGTACAATCTATCAGTGTAATTCATTTCTTCATCATATATCCCAGAAATGATAAAAATATTGTGCAATGTCTACTTTTATTGATCTCCATATTTGTTCTTGCAATTAGATCATATCTTTATAGAGACTTATGAAACTCCTTTCATAATCTCTAAATTGTCTTGAACAAAGACTTCAATAAGCTAATATCAACCAAGAACCATTAAGATATGTCCCCTAAATCACATAAGGTGATGATTCCTCGCTTGACCACTCATTTGCCTTCACGTACTTTATGTTATTTCCAATAACATCCTATTTGGGCATCCATGGCAGGACTTGTAGGGACGAAATAAAAGATAGCACTCCACATACAAGACAATCTAGTGTCTTAAGTCCAAGGAGTACTTATACGATTGACACAGGAAAAGTATTTTACAAACACTAGAGATAGATACCAAATGCACTTCTCATATCAGGTTATGTTCAATGAACTTGCTTTACAAGGCAAGCACACACATGTTAGTTCCAAGTATTCCTATACTTCATAAGATTGGTTGCTTACTTCTTAAGTAAGGAATATAGCACTTGCCGATCTTTGAGCATTAACGATGCCTTGTCTCTATAATACAATGATAAAAAATGCTTTAGGAGCAATGCTTTGATGCATAAGGATCTCATAATTGTATCTTTATATAATTCTTTTACAAGGCATATATAGTTCCTTGGACTTTTTCTACATAAGCATAAATAGTAATGTCATACATGAATATCTTGAATTGTAGTTTCCGTATAGCCAATGATTGACTTGTAGTGTTCATACTAACACATATTAGCATTGAAATTTGCTTATTGTATGACATTAAGTTACTTTCCATTGCCTTAATGTATTTTGCAAACTTTTTATCTGAATTACCTATTTTCTGACCCACTTATAAATACAACTTGGTTAAATTGATTTACTTAAAGAAAATTTTGAAAAATTAATTAACAGTTTAAGTTACTAAGAGTAAGTGGCTTTCTACCACTTTAGTTTTTCTAACTTAAATATTTATTTGTTTCAAAATTCTTTTAATATAATTTTTTTATACTACACATTTGTTGTTAAAAATTGTAAACAAGTCAATGAAATAGCGTGACCAGATCAAAAGGGACAAACTTGATGTAGTCAAATGAGGTCATGGTGAAGTAGATACCATTAGAAAGCTAGTTTCCTTGTGGTCTGTGTTAAGTGGCTATGGATTGATTTTGAGTCCATGATATTTGCAGCTCTTCTACTTGTCCTATTCTCTTCCATCTCTCCAAATTATTTAGAGAAGAAACTAGGTTTTATTGGTGACTTATGGCACCAGTGAAAGACATCATTGGACAAGATAGTGGTTGTTATTATTTTAAGGATGGTACAGAGTTGTAAATTTTTTGTTTATGGTTCTAACTATTGTTTTGGTTTGTGGAGGATTTCTTTGGGCAATGCTCTTTATGTTTCTTGTGATGACAAACTCTCAAAGACAACTTCTTCAATAGTTGGAGCCTAGCATGCGTTCAAACAATTGTAGCACTCATTGTGTGTTTGTCTCTATGTGGAAGGATTTTTTTTGAATGCTTGGATGCAAATTAAGTCTTTCTTTCTGTGGGAGTGTGTGTATGATGGTTCTTGTAGTGTGGGGTTATTTTGTTTTCACAACAAGGGCTTTATTGTTTGTATGGGTCTGCTGTTGTTATCTTGATCAGGCTACACTTTTAAGAACATTGTTCAAGTGACTTTTGTATGTTCAAGTGACTTAAATATTTGGCTTGTTAATAAGCATATTAATAATCTATTTAAAGATTTGTATTTTTTAAATATTTTTTTTAATTTAATCCCTCAACATCTTAATTTTGTTCAATTTAGTCCTTGTACTATCTGTTTATGTTTAATTTAGTCTATATAATATGGTAGATTTTTTTTTTGAAAATTTTTTTGCTTTGTCGCGTGGCACTGACATGGTACTGACATGTCAGCATTCAGTGCCACATCATCGTATAGTGCCATGTGGCATTGCCACATCATCACTCAGTGCCACATGGCATGCCACATCATCATCTCAACGTCATGTCATCAAAATGTGACACACCAACACTAATGTCATCCTTTAACGGCAAAATTGGATGCCATTATGGAAAGGGACTAAATTGATGCAATTTTCAAAATCAAGAGACTAAATTGCTTCAATTTTGAATACATGGTCTAAATTGAACAAAACTGAAGAGCACAGGGACTGGATAAGTCTTTTAACCTTTTAATTTTGGTGTTACATAGGTTCTTATAGATGAATGTATTAATTTTTTGGTAATTGTTAAAAAGGTGAAAGCACATGTTCATGAAGTTAAAGGGGGAAAACAATTTGTAACCTTTTATCTTCCCATGCTTTTCTTTCTTACCCTTCCGTTCAAGGGATATATTTCTTCCCACACTACCATCGGTATTCTCCCTCCTTCTTTTCTTCCCACATTTCCTACAAACAGTAGCTTTTTATAATGAAGAATTTTAAACAAAGGTAAGTTTTTTATTCAGTGAAATTTTTTTAGTTTTTTCCATTTAATTGGCTTGATAAGTTGTAAATTACTTGCTTAATTTTACCTTTCTTTTATCTCAACTGATTATTTTATGTGAAAGCACATTGGTTTCATCAAGTTTGAATATTGAACTTGTAATGAAGTGGAATTGCTTACTTGTTTATTACCTTACAATCGATAGTGATTTGGTTGAATGTAGTTCTCAAAACTAGAGTTGTAGATTGTTTTCTTTACTATTTTATGTGACATTGAGTTTTGGGTTACTTTTGTGTTTGTTGATTAAGTCCATTAGTGATGAAAACTTTCTTGGGAAGAAGAGAAAGAAAGAAAGAGAGAATGATAGCCAATGGCAATGAAAGAAGAATTATAATCCCTTTAGTAGAAAGGTTAGAGAGAGAAACATTTTTTTAAAGACATTAGTTTGCATTCTTAAAAGTATAGGGAATTTAATTATTTCCTACCATAAGAAGTATATCAAAAAAGACCCCATTTTTAGATAAGTTGTTTGAAACTTTTTCACAATACAAACCAAAAAAATCCTTTTTTTGTACCTTTATCTTTCTATCATCATAAAACTCCTCTCATGAATATGAACAGAAACAACCAAGAGCCCAAGACTAGAATTTTCACACCTTTACATAGCTTTAAAAGGTTATAAGCAAAAGAAAAAGAGCATAACTATAAAAAATGATTTTAATCAAACTATCAATCCATTTTTCCACCATGTCCCCATCTACCCTTTTTACCCATACATATACCCAACAAAAATCCACAAAAATAACACTTTGCAACAAACAACTGAGGCTACCACTTACAAAAATCATCCATGACATAGCCATCAAAAACTAGAGCTCCAAGTCACTTATCTAAAACATCTTCCAATAAAAAAGACCATACAACATATCGTAGTAATTATTTTTGTAAATCCCTAACTCAAACAAAAAGTAATTTATCAAGCAACAACAAAAGGCAAAAGGTGGAAAAGTACCTTTAAAAAGAAAGAACACCCAAACGCAGAACATATTCCCACCCTTCTCTATTTCACTATCAATTTTTTGAATCATTATGAAAAGCTCTGATATCCACACTTTGTAGCTGAATACCACCATTTGCAAGGCTATTAGTTTTTTTGTTTGCTTCAATCTTGGTATGCCTAATCTCCTAATGTCCCAGCTTTGCTTTAATCTTCTCAATTTTTAGTATCCACTTCCTCATCCTCCAAGGTGCCTTAGTTGGAACAGTAACCCATTTGACTGTATTACTCTAGTCACTTTCAATGATAAGTTTGTATTTTTCCTTCCATCAAGATGCAACAAAAATAACAAGAGCTTCTTGCACCACTAAAACTTCAGTGAGGTTTGAGTCAGTAGTCCTTAACGGCTTGGAGAAGGTAATTAGCACTTCCCTATACTATTTCGTAGTATTCCTCCACTTTTAACAAGGCCAAGGTACCCCCATGCTACCCCATCAACATTAAACTTTAGTTCACCTATTTTGGCGCCTCCCATGTTATGTCAAGCCTACCTTTTACCCTTTTATTATCTTGAATGCAGATTAAAGGTTCTTTGTAGGTATTAAAAAACGAAAAGTACTCTCCCAGCCACTTTGCCTTTGCTCATAATGTAACCCAATTTTCGCCAACTCTCAACACAGCTTCACATCCCATTCTTTTCCACTAAAAATGACTTCATTTTACTTTTCCAAATGGTCCACACTATAGTAAAAAAAACCCATCTTCCAAATTTGAATATCCCTTTTCCCCAAGTAGGATTTGTTCCAAGCCTAAAAAAAAGTGCTCATATTATTTGGGGAAACCCACTCATAACTAAAAGTCTTGCACCACGTGCCCATCCTTTCCAAGTTTCACCACATTTCACGAATAAATGTCTACCAATTTCTCTCCCTACACATAGCACACAATTGAGAGAATTAGTTTGAAATATACCTCTTTTGGTGAACTCATCTTTAATTACAAGTTTTTTGTGCATAAGTTGCCATACGAAAGTTTCAACCCACAAAGAGCAATTCCAGCCCATACTCTTTTCCACATTTTATCAATTCCTTCCTTGGGAGCAAGGATTAGTTTGCTAAACAATTTTGCTGTATATGTACTATTAGCTTCCCCCTTCCACACCATTTCATCTTTAAACTCTCTACTCAGTATTCTTCCAAGATAAAGTTCAAATGTTCCCATTCAATTTTTTCCCAGTCAAAAATGTTTCTTCTCAACCTAATCTATCATTTCCAATTCTTTCCATCCCAATATCCATACTCCACAACTCTGTCAATTTTGTTGGCAACAAGAGTGAACATCCTAAGAAAGATGTGCACCAAGGAAATGCTATCAATCCAATTATTGGTCCAAGATTAAAGGTTTTTTGCCACTGCCCATTGCAAAATCAAGGTTAAAAGACATTTACAAAAAATTTTTATTAGTAAAGGAAAGAGGGTTGATAGTTTTTTTTTTCCCAAAAGGTAGACACTTTTCTATTTTTACTCAAGTTTGGCAATAACATGGTAGGATCATTGCCTTGTTCTTTCCACCACCACCTTTCTTCATAAACTATCTCTCTCCTTACCAAATTGACAAACCCACTTATTGAGTAAGGCATAATTTTGCACCTTCAAGTCAATGATACCTTTGCCTCCATAATTCTTAAAATTACACATATTATCCCATTTCACATAGTGTACCTTCTTTTTCATATTTGTACCCTCCATAAGAACCACCTCTGAATTTTCTCCAACTCATCTTTAACCCTACATGGTAAAAGGAAGAGCAATATAAAGAATATTGGCAAGCTCGTCAACACTGACCTGATCAAAAAACCCGACCTCCTTAAGAAAGCATTTTAGTCTTCCACCCTGCTAATTTTAATCTCATTTGCCCTAGTATGGGCTTCTAGAATTTGGTAGAATTATGTTTGACTCTAAATGGGAGCCTAAGATAGATAGAAGGCAACATCCCAACTTGACATCTTATCTTCCTTGCCCATGAGTCCAAAACCATTTGATCAACCCCAACGCCAAAAAGATTACTCTTATGAAAATTGACTTGAAGGCTCGGGATACGCTGGAAACAACTCAAAATTCTTTTAAGCACTAAAAATTTTCAAGTTCTAGTTTACAGAAAGGGATTATGTCATCGGCATATTACAAGTGTGATAATGACAATCCATTATGCCTAATCTTCACATCTTTACTAATTCCCAACTCTTTTGCTTTCCACAACATAGAACTTAAAACTTCCGCCATAATATTAAATAAAAATGGGAAAAGCGAGTACCTTTAGCGAAGCCCTTTTTCCATCATGAACTGCCTTGTAAAAGATTCATTAACCAGTGCTGAAATAGAAACGATAGAAATGCATTGTTTAACCCATCTTATAAATCTTTCTCCAAAACTTATCTTACGTATAATAAGAAATAGAAATTCTAGTACATTGTCTTATGCCTTTTTGGAATCAACTTTAAGAAAAACTCCTCCCAAAGCTTTTTTTTTTTCATCCAATCTATAATCCCATTCATTATAAGTACATAATCCATAAGCTACCTCTCCTTTTTGAATGTGAATTAATTTATCCCAATTTATTCACCTATTATTACTCCCAATATATTCACCAAAGTTTTAACGATGATTTTGTAAAGACTTCCCACTAAACTTATCAGTCGAATTCACTCAAACTAAATGGATTCAAAACTTTGGGAATTAAATCAATAAAAGGTGAGTTGACACCATGCCCAAACTGTCAAGCCCAGCCCTAAAATATCTGTCATGTCATTTATATATTTGACATCATGCCTGTATACTAGAATATCTTGAGAAAATAGATAAGAGTCGATATTGTGCTTAGATATATAACTAATTCGATTTATAGCTCGAACTAGTAAAAATAAGGATTTTAAGGCGAAATTGGAAATTTCACAGTCCAGGGATGACTCAAAACAATGATTCGGAGTTCAAGGTCCAATTTAAAGTTAATATGAGATTTTCGAAATCTAGGGGTAAAATGGTTATTTTGCCACTTAAAAATTTAATTTGGATATTTGATGAAATTTTTAACTAAGATGGATCAATTGGAGTATAATATGAGGTTTTGCAATGAAAAATTTTAATTCTCGGTATTTTTGGAACATAGGGGCAAAATGATAATTTTGTCACCCCGAGGGCGAAACGGTAAATTTTTACCCCCAACACATATCAAAACCAAGGATTTTATCCATTTATGGAATGAATAAGTATGACAAAATGCGTGGTGTAGAAATAAGGATTAAAAGAAAAATATTTAAATTTTAGACCAATCACATCATGCCACATGTCAAGCCTTTATTATTTTAATATTTAGTTGAAAAATCAGCCCATTAAATCCCCATTTCTCACTCCCATATTCTGCCAAAAGAAGAAAATAAGGAAGAAAAAGGAAAACAAGAGAAAAACAAAAACCTAGCTAAGAAAATCAAAGAAATTCATTGATTTTTCAAGGAATCAAGCAAGATAAGGTAAGATTTCTTTATTTTTGCTTGAGATCTATCATACCCATGCATTTCTCCTCATTTTTCATGGCTGAAATACATGTTTTCATAATGGGTTTGTTGATGACCGAATGGGTATGGTTAGGAAATGATGTTGGAATTGCTTGATCTTAAGATATGTTAGTGTTTTAGGTGATTAGTGATGTGTAGTGTGAAAACAAGTAAAGAAAATCACACAATCTTTGGTGTCCATCAATGGCTGAATCTTGTATGTTGAGTATTGATGGCGGATTGATTTTTGATTCAAGTGAAATAATTGAGAAATGATGAATTATGGTGAGAAAATGAAGTACGACAAATTTTAATGTGAATGCACTCGCAATGGCTGAAATTTTCAAGGAGAATTGTGGAAATTGATGTGCTGAATTTTTGGTAAATTGGCTTGTATTTGGTGAATTGAAATATTGGAAATGAAATGGAGCAATTTGGAGCTAAATTGGACACGTTTGCAATTTAATTGGGTGATAGGCCGAATTAGGTCAACACCGCGTTTAAGCGGTTAACCGAGCATTCCATGCATTCATATAAAAATTAGGTTAATTTTATACCTAATTATCACAAATATAGTGATTAAATTATTGTGCAATTTGTCAAGGTGGTGAGCCCTCTGATAAAGGCAAGAAAATCACACCCGAGGATTTATAATCGGAGTACTCGAATTCGGTTTTCGAAAACAGTGAGTAAACTTACTATCGTCTTAATTATCTAGAGTAGTTTTTATTAAATTTTGAAATTTTATGGTAAAATGGGTTTAAATGGTAAATTGTTATGCTTTATGAATAAATGTGATTTTATAAAATGATTTTATGAATTTTTCAGAAATTAAATGATGATTTTGGAAAGTAAAGTAATTGGAGATTGTTTATTGTTGTATTATAAATTGTGTTTAAACTTAATGGCTTATGACAATATATGAGCATGAATGGCTAAACTGATTTTCATGTTAAAATTACAAGTACTGTGTATTCAGCCTTGAGAGTTTAGGTTACAACAAATCGCCATGTCATGCAGATAAAGACTTTATAAATCAGGTGATAGATAAAATAATCCATAATCCCTGCAGTAGAGGTTCTGTGGACTAGCCTAAGAGAGGGGGCACAGAATCAAATATACCTTACCTCGATCGGAGAGCCGTGTGTGGGGTGTCTCTAGAGGTAAAGATTTGAGTGCACTTCACGTGGACCACCGCGTGACAGTGAGACTCAACCAACACCAAGGAATGGTTAGATTTTTAAATGTAAAAATATGTTCATGTGTGTACTACACTGAACAACCTTGGCGGTCTCGGTCAGATGCTTCGCCTGGGGTATCCCGGAGAATGATTTTGGCACGAGCTAGGTATTTAAGAGATTCATAAGCCATATTAATTATTCGAGTAAAATGATTTTATTTTACTCGATTGAAATAAGTTGGGATAATATGAATTGTATTACGAAGAGCAAAGTTTGAATTTATCTCCATTTACTTGACTTTAGATATTTTCGATGGTGCCTGTTTACTCATTGGGATTTTATAATGTGAGACCCTGTCTAATTTGTTAGAAAGCCGGTATTGTACCTATTGGTACAATTAAGTTAAATCGAGCTTCAACTAGTTTAATAGAAATTCTAAGAGGAATTTCAAAATTCTGAGACCCACAGAATAGGTCAGAATAGTGATTCAGAGTTCAAGGTCCAGTTTGGAGTCAATCGGGAAAATTGACCGGTTAGGGACAAAACGGTCATTTTTTCATTTGTTGATTTATGGAGATTTTTAATCAAGATTTGATCACATTGGACCAAAAATAATTATATGACATACAGTTATGATTATGGGATCATAAAATGATGTTTAGCAGTGTAAAATGGTGATTTTCAGTATTTTTGAAGCACAAGGGCGAAATGGTAATTTCGCCACCGGAGTGCTAAACGTGAATTTTTTGAAAGCATTTTGCCCCATTTGGTTAATATGGATTAATATTAGTGTTATTTGAGGGTGGATAGTGAAAATAATGAAATTTCGGTACATTTCGGAGTGTAGGGGCAAAAACGTAATTTTGTCATTTTCGGGGGCAAAATCGTAATTTTCCACTACTAGGATAATTTTTCCAGCCATGATCATCCTTGGATCAGATTTGGACTTGACTAATCAAGTGGTGGAAAACAAATGGAAGAAAAAGTCAAAAAAAGATTAAAACAGGCCAATGACGTGATGCCACGTGGCAAAGTTGTTTATTTTATTATAAAGGCCATAAAAATCAGCCTTAGCCCTCATTTTCTCTCTTAAAAGTCGGCACCCACCAGAATTGAAGGGAAGAAAAGATGAACAAAGGGGAAAACCATAAAACCTAGACAAAAATTCATAGATTTCAAGTGTTTTTCAAGATTCAAGCAAAATAAAGGTAACTTTTCTTTAGATTTACTCTAACCCTAGCTTACCTATGCTTTTGTTCTTGAATTCTATGGTTAAATATTGATATATCATGATGGAATGAATTCTGAAAAATGGGTATGAATATGGATTTGATGTTGGATTGGATTGAATTTAGACTATGTTAGTGTTTAAAGGTAGTTAAGCATGATTATGACCAAAAGTGTAAGAAAGAAATTGATTGTCATGGCTATTCTTCATTAGGCCGAACCTAGTGTGTAGAGAATGCATGAGGAATTGTTTCATTTCAAATGAAATGGTTCCATTTGAAATGAAATAAATTAGAAAATGACAAATTCAAGTGAAAAATGTAGTAGAAAAATTTTCAGTGCTAATGCACTGTATTGGCCGAATTTTTCCATAAAGAAATGGAAAAGGTTGGATGCTGAAATTGGTATAATTAAATGGTTTGTGGTGAATTAAGGTATTAGAAAAAGAATGGATCAATTTGGAATCAAATTGGACATAATAGCCGATTAATCGGGTAATCGGTCGAAATTAGGCAATACCACGTAAAGCGATAATCGGACGCGATTTTACCTTTGCGTATTATACGTTAGCAATTTAAATTAGTTTATATTAGTTGGGGGAAATATAGTAAATTTCTTAATTTTATTCTGTGTTAAGGTGGTGAGAAGTCCAAGAAAGGCAAGGGAATCGTGATTGAGGATTTTTAATCCGAGAGCATCCGGAATCCGGATTTGTGAGACGGTGAGTGAATTTTCATTTCAAATTATTTGGGGAATGCACATTGTATTGAAATAGATGATCAAATGATTTATTCAAAGTTTTTAAAAATACGTGCCGGGAACAAGCCTTTGATAAAAATGATTTTATGTGATGAAATTATGTGTTTTGCATGAAGGCATAAAATTATGTGTTATGCATGAAGGCATGAAATATTATTTTATTGCAGTGAAATTTAATTGTGCTAAGTATGTACATTGTTATGATGTTTGTATGTATTGTTAAGAAGTGTTGTGAAATTATTACCACCGTGCACGTGTGAAGAGGAAAATGCACATGCCTGAAATGGTGTGCAAAGTGGGGACGGCGATACATAACGCCCACTATTTCCTAGAAATTCAGAATTGAGTAAAGTGGGGACGGCGATACGTAACGCCCACTATTTACTAGAAATTTTGAAAACTGAGCAAAGTGGGAACGGCGATACGTAACGCCCACGATTCCTGGAAACTATCACTCATGAACAGTGGTGAAGTGTGATTTGTTGACCAGGGGCTTGCAGGGACGGCGATACGTAACGCCTGCGAGTGCTCAGATAAATGTGTTTGTGTACATATATGATTGTTCATATTTTCAAGTATATATGTGTGAGATTGTATGGCATATGAATTGTCGTAAATTGGGAAAAAGGGGTTTAAATATTAGTTAGAAGAAAAAAAAATTCGTCTCATTTTCAATCGGTGCATCATGGTTATCAAATGTCCTGGCTAATATTGCTTGTTCCCTTCTAATATTCACTCACTGAGTTTTGTACTCACCGTTTTCAAAAAATTCATGTTTTCAGATCAGGAGGTTGTAGATTCCTAGACCGTGGGATCATTGTAGTTCATCTCCTGGTATGTGTAAGGCATTCAATAGCTGCCCGTTTTTATTATAAATGTCTCCGCTGGAAGTCGTGGGTGTTTATTGTATTGTGAATACAATCTAATTATGTGTATATGTGTAAGCAATGTAAATTGCTAAATACATGACTGGTATAGTGCATGTATATTCATGTTGATAATGCCATTGTGAATTGGCTGTGTTCACACCCAGGAAAAGGTGTGTGTGTATGTGTGATTGGATGTGCCATGGTTAATTGGCATTGTATGCACACTGGGTGCATTACGTGTAGATGCCTCACACGAGCATGTATGGAATAAAGTAAATGAAAATAGGCTTGCTTGGGCTTAGTGGGCTATGCTCATTGGGTCCTTGCGCCGGTCATGGCTCGGGAATTGGGTCGTGACATATAATCTCATCACTCTCCTTTCCACCCTTTCAGGACCGGAATAGTTAGTAGATAGCTGAATTTGCTGAGGACTAAAGTTGGCTTGCAACTTTACCAACAGTAGGTTCACTGTCCTCTATACTTTTGAATATTCGTGGGCCCACGTGTCATTGTAAATGTAATTATTTACTCTAGTTACCTTTGTTATTATATGAAAGAATTTATTTTGCTTTTACATCCCAAAATTTATTTACAGACTATTCTATAAAAATTGTTTTATAAGAAATTAGAATATTTTCTCGAATATTTTTATTATATTCAAATAGTCATAATTTTAATCAAAAAGAGTGTTTTAGACACTTAAATTTATTTTTAATTATGACATATGTGTTCCCCACCCATCTATTATGTTTTTCGTTGAGTTCAAAAATTTTAAAGAAAAATGACCAAAATGCCCCTGTGAGGCAAAAACTGTTTTTCTACTGTTTTAAGTTGAAAGAAAATTAAAATCATTTGAACATGACGTTCAGTGTTGATTTCTCACGGGGGAGATGAGCAAAATGGTACTAAAACCCTTGCAGGGTTTCGATCAGTATTCAGGGTATGAATACCTATCGAGATGTCGCGGTGGTTGTCACGGGCTTAAGAGGAGTATCGGGTTGTGACACGAACTATCCATCCTTGTGAAAATTCTCCATGAACCTTATCAAATCCTTTTTAATGATCGACTATTGATTCTTAAAACAATTAAAGTTGTATCTATCCAGTCTCGAGGCTTTGTTCCCATCACATCCTTGAATGGTGGCCCATATTTTTTATTTCTCAAAAGGTTTTTCTAAGAAAATGATTGATTTTAGTTTGAGTTTTGCTAGATGCCCGCCAAAATTCACTAACCCAAAGACCTCTTTTTCTCTATATAGGTTTTCAAAGTGACATGCCACCTCCTCTTTAATCTCCTCAATGTCCTCAATGATCTCATTCACTCCCTTAATGCATTCAATGTAGTTTGTTCTTCTCCTCAATGAAGCCAAAGCATGAAAATACTTTGTGTTTCTATCATTATTGTTCACCTAATTTTTTCTTTAACTTTTGAGCCCATTCTCTTTCTCCTTTCTTATAAAAATCCCACAGTTCTACCTTTTTAACATCAGCTCTTTCTTTTTTTCTTCATCTACTCCATTTTCTTGACAAAGTGTGTATTAATCCTTAAGTTTCTTTTCCAAACACTGTATTTTTTTTTTTACATACATCTCATAACCCTATTTCTAATTTTTAATGTCAACTTTCATGCCCCTAAGTTTCCTCCACAAATTTTCGTCATGTAAATTTAAGTTTTTATTTTTTTTCTCAATAATCAAAAACCACATTACTTGAAAGTTTTTCTCATCAAGCTAGTGGTTGAACAATTTAAACGGTTTGGGGCCCCAATTCCTATTGTTTGACTTCATTATCATTGGGTTATGATCAAACAAAAAACTTGGCAAGCATTACTGAATTAGTCTTACCTCTAATTGTAACCATTCTATATCTAGGAAAAATTAGTCCAGTCTACTAAAAATACAACCTTCCTTATAACCACTCAATGTGCATTTTTCTCATAATAATGGAAAGTCAACATATGCCATTTCTTTAATAAACTCCTTTAAAGTAGTAGATGATCTACCCACATCACCTCTCCTTGTTTTTTCATGCTCCCACTTAACTGTATTGAAATCTCCTCCAACACACCATAACACCTCATTTTCCTTTGTAATCATAATCAATTCTTCCCATAAAGACCTCTTGGCCCTCTTATCATTGAGGGCTTACACATTGACGAAACTACACATCCTCAGAATTTTTTTTAATTTTTTCAATCAACATATAATAGTGTTTACTCTCCTTATGCTCAGTTAATTCAAAAAACTATTTCCTCCAAATGGTGATCAAACCACCCAATCGTCCCTCTACATTGATTGATTTTCCCACTATTCTTTTTTTCCTCCACAATCTCTCATAACTTCTTTTTTTTTTCCTTTTGTAATTTTGTTTCTTAAATGAACAACGTATCTGGACATTATTTATTAACAATCTTCCTTATCGCCTTTTTTTTTCTTACATCTTCTTAAACCCTTGATATTCCATGAAATAATAATCATAAGAAAAAAGACAAAACTCACCTTACCTAACTTCAACTATCCATCAGCCCCTCTTCCTTACTATCTTGATCTCCTCATCATCAAGTGTTGAAAATATCTCTACCATTATCTCCTTATTTTTCTAAAATTCCATTCCCAGTTAGTTGCTTAAATCCCAAACAAACTCAACGTCGTGTGACCTTCATCACTTTTCTGATTTGAGTCACTACCTATTATCAAAGACTCCTTGGAATCTTGAGGAATCTTCTTCCCTTTTTCAATAGACTCCCTTATTCCTTGTCTCATCCTATTCCTTCTTTTTTGAGTAGCACTTGAATTTTTCTCCAAACCATTTCCACTTACCATGCGCACATTATTTGATGATAAACTTGTTGCACTACATTCTTCCTTCCCTTGAAGCCTTGTTCTTTATTTCTTCTTTATTAATCTTCCCATCATAGTACCATATCTATATGGTTCCTTCAAGCTCAGGTTAAGCCACCTTTTTCCTTTTGAATTATTGCTTCATTAAGCATCTCTACATGACTCTAAGATAGTAATTTTTTTGAGTCTTTTTCTTTTTGACTTGAATTTGCACCCTTTTCGTCTGAATAAAACCACTTGCTTTGTAATTTTATAAGCCCCCTAGAGCCTATTACCTTTTCCTTTCATTGACCCTTACCTATAACTTGGAAGCTTATTGTATTTCCATTGTCTAAACTTCTTCTTTTCACACTTTCTTTGTCTCTCAATGGGAAGCAAGTGAAAATGGAGATAATAAGAGAGAAAAGCATAGGAAGAAAATATTTTTTTAATTTTTATCTCAAAATATTTTTCATTTTACCTCATAACACTTTTTCGTGATTTGACAGTGTATAATAATTATACACTATCACTGCATCAAAAAAAAAAATCCCTTTCAAATTTCAAAATTGTTAAAATGATCATTTATTTGATTTTGAGGCTTTTGTGAAGAAAGTTGATTGTGGCATTGCAATTTTATTTCATACATTTTATAATATTTCCAACTATGATTGTGATATGTACATATGCAAATTTTTTCAAATGGTGCACTTGATAGTTACCATGAAGTTGTAATTCTCTTCAACTAAATTTCATATTACAGTACTTCATGTATTTCGAATCTTAAACACTAATATTAGAATATCGATTGTTTTTTCAATGTACAAACGATTTTGATGGATATAATTTTGTTGGCATATCATGTTCAGCATCTTAACATCAAGAGTTGTAAAGATTTGAAAAATTCTATTCATAATGGTTTACTGTATAAGATGAGTATAGATTATGGATTGAGAAAGTATCAATACAGATCAAATGATACTTTAAAATGAAAACATAGTTTCACCTTATGCTCAATTTACAACTTTGACACCCAATATTATTGTGTTCACCAATATAATATTAAATTATAAACACACTTTAAAGATTATATGAGAGTTTACATAAGAATAACTTTTCAACCTATATTTTTTATTGGAGTCGAAGATCCTCAAAGGCTAAGACTAAGATTGATTAATTAACAATTTTACATTGACATAATACCTAAAAACCTCTTGAATTATTTAAAAAATTTTAAATAAATTTTTATTTTTTTATTATGTTCAATTAAGTTTTTTTTATTTTAAATTCAATAAGTTTTTATAATTAATGATTTACTAATTGTTATTAGTTAAAATACTACATTAGGCTGATTTGTCATGCTAATACATCATAATAGATGAAGATAATATTTTTTCCCATTTAAGCCAATACTATGTAGATATAGAATGATAAATGATATTTTAACTTAAACCATTAATTATAAAACCCTATTTGATTAAAAATAAAAATATAAAAGTTTAACTAAACATAATAAAATAATAATTTTTTTTAAAAAATAAAAATATAAAAGTTTAACTCAACATAATAAAATAATAAAATTTTTTTAAAACTATTTTAAACAATACTTTTCACGTTTTATGGAACTCAAAAACTAAAATATTGCGCAGCTCAAGTTATTTTCTTTTATCATATGACAAATAATGCAGCATCTAGTCCTTTCCTTTCAAGCAGATGCAGAGTGACGGAGAAAATTTTGAGTTTAAGAGGAGGGTGTTAATGTCATTTTATAACTAGTTAACACCGTGGTTCCCTCCGGGAACGGTATCACAATTTCAGTCAAATGATGAAAAATAAAGGTACATAAAAACATTAAATCAGCGGTGGTATAAGCCTAGTTTACCAAGTCCAAAACACAAAAGCGCCAAGCCCAGCTGCCGCTCCAGCCAACGACGCCGTAGCCATGGAGGCAGCGCCTATACAGAGTGAAAGCTTCAAGCTAGGGTTCATCGGAGCAGGGAAAATGGCAGAGAGCATAGCCAGAGGTGTGGTGCAATCTGGTGTGTTGCCTCCCAATCGTATCTCTACGGCAATCAACTCCAATCCCAACCGTGGCATTGCCTTCCAATCATTCGGCGTCTCTCTTCTTCCTCACAACTCCGATGTATAATACTCTCTCCCTCCATGTCGCTACATTTACTATTTCTTTTTTTTTCCTTCTAGAAATATTGGAAAAGGAAAAACTGGGTTTAATTTTTTTAATACTAGTTATTTTTTGTGAAGTAATAAATAAATTGTTAAAAAGCAAAAGCAAATATTAGTAAAAATAAAAAATAAAAACCAAAGAAGCAAGTGTTTTTGAGTATTTGGCTTACTCTGGTGCTCAAAGCATGCTTGGGTGCAATAGCATATAATTTTTTGAAAATTTAAAAGTTTGGGATTGTAACTTTTTTTAGGAACAAAAGACATGATGTTACTTTAATTTAGAGTAATCATGTTAGAACTCATGTTGTATATGATTTTGCTTTTTCCACAATTTGCCTTTAAGTTATAGCAATTTTTATGAAGTGAAAAGCAAATAGCAAAACCAACAAGCCAGTCTCATTGATATTTGTTTGTGTGTGGAATTTGGAGGAAAGAGGGAAAATAGGCTGCTAAAGAATTAATTAAAGAAAGAAAATAATAGAAGTCGTCTTCCTTAAGGTCTATGTGCTCTTAAGTTTTAATGCTGTTTCTCTTGATCCTTTTTTTTCTAATTTTATTTCTTTAATCCTAAAAATGAAATGTGATCCAAGTTATGAATATATGAAAGCAGGTTGTGGAGGACAGTGACGTAGTCATTTTCTCTGTGAAACCCCAAGTAGGTAATGTTCTTCTTCCTCTTTCGTTGCCTGCATGCTCTTCCCATTTTGTTTTTGAAGCTCTAGAGCTTTCAATACTGTTCCTGCGATAGGTACTTTTTCTTAAAATTTTTTGATGAAACGCTGAAACATTGTGATAGATGGTTTTCTCTTGAAGTGTATTTTGAAAACTATGTCAGGGGATATTATGAGATTGCAAATTTTTAAAAAGTTTAGGAAATGAACTGCAAATGATGCTCTCTGGTCTCTGTTCTTTCATTTTATTATAGAAAAGAAAATGGAGTTTGGTTGTTTAACTATTGTGGTAAAACATGGTCACTTGTCTATTTTGTCTTGATCTCAAACTCTTTTGTACACGCACCACTTAATTTCTTGTAAAGGCATCACACTTAGAACACTATGATTTTGAATTTTTGCATTTACTAATTCAGTCATGATACTAAATTTTCGTGAAAATAGAGATAAGAGAAAAAGGAAATAAAATATGGTTGCAGAACACCTTCTGATTCAGTTTTGAACGTTTGCTTTTAGTCTTAAACTCTACTTTGGTGGTTTGCAGTTAAAAATGTGGTCCTACAGCTGAGGCCGATACTTTCAAAGAAGAAGCTTTTGGTTTCAATTGCTGCAGGAGTAAAATTGAAGGATTTGCAAGTATGTGATTTTAAGCTATTTGCCTTATACAAAAGCCTAAAATATATGGTGATGGTATAAATCATGCATTACCACGATGTTCACATGAAGAGTAAAATATTATGATTTATAAGAATTCCCTTTTCATTGCACAAATAGTTTTTAGGGCATTGTAAGTTGGAAGAAAAAAAGAAAAAAAAGAAAAAAAAGAAAGAGAGATGCAAGTTACCCAATATAGTACCAAGGTTAGAGTATTGCAGATTTTACTGTAGCAGAATGCCAATTTGGAGTGTATGTCTTTTGAGTTCTTTCTCTTTTCCTTTGTAATGTTCCGTGGAATTGTTGGGCGATTAGATTAACTCTTTATGGATTAGGATCTAATTATAAGTAGAATTTTTCTTCTTATTTTAAGAGTTTTATACATATAATAGCATGTATGGGAAAATTGTAATAGACTCCTAGAGTCTGATTATTGATAAATTACATTTAGTTTTGCAAGTTCTTTCAAGAACCTAAGGATTTACAAAGAGGTATTCAGTTGACGTCCCTATAAGATATTAAGCTCCTTGAAGTTGATGTTTAACTAGAAGTGGTGTTGCCTCAAAATTAGAAAAATCTGGGGATATGGTGGACAAAAGTTTTTGACTTTAGGGTTTTATTGGATAAGGGAAGATAATTAGGCTGTCTTAGTTGGTTTCAAAGAAAAAAAAGATGCAGTTTTGAGGGTGGTAACAAACACAAAAACATATTCAGTTTTTTTCTTATTCTCTCTATTAGTAATATTGGTGGTTCATAGTTATTAATTTATTCATCTTAATTTTTTTGCTTGAGTATGTTTATTTTCTAAACTTTTAAGGTTCTTAATTAAAAGTAAGTAGAGAGAAAAAGAAAAACATAAAGTTGTTATAGCTTTTTGTTCTTAGTGAATCGGTAATAGTAGCAGATTTCCATATGGAGCTATTTCTGTTTAGCAGTTTGGTGCATCCTTTGTCATACAGTGCAAGCTGAAAACCGTTTTCAAAGTATAAACTTACCTGTTATCATAGATTCTTGGAAAGTTAAGCATTCAGGTTTCATGATTGTTAATTCTCGAGTAAGGGTTTAAAACATTGGTTTTATGATGAGAATATTTGTTCAAGTCTTTAAGATTTACGGATAGGATCCGTTTAAAAAGAGCAGGCTGGTTGTAGCTGAATAGTATGCAGAGTGTTTCCATGAAGAAAATTGAGAAATGAACGGATTAAATGACAGAAAGCCCTAATATCTTGCTAAGGCCTACTGGGAGTTTAACTTAGAACAAATTCTAGTCCCATCCTTGACCAGATTAAAACCTCAGGTTTTGTTGGGGAACTTAAATTTGAAATAAAAGATTTGAATTTAAATTCAGTATAAAATTCTGAAATAGAACTCATGAAAATATATATTCATGATTACGCTTAAATCCATGAATTTCTTACATCTCAATAAATTAGTGAATTATAATACTTGGATGACAAAGTGAAATTTAAATTCATCCCTCATGCCTTCTCAAATGCATGGGTATATTAAATCTTTTCTAATATATATGTGATGTGTCCATTCATCCTCACAATTTGTACGACAAACAAAATTCGAATTCACTATCCCAAATTAATGCTTCCAGATTATGCATCACTGAATTCTTTTTAGCCAATCTTGTATTTTCTTTCTTAAAGCAAAATGGATGCAAAATGAAAGCTCTATGAGTTACTCCTTGCTGGACAATGAAAGAAGTGCCTAAATAACTGTGTAAGACCTTTTCCCCTTTTTCTTATGTTTATCAATAAGATTTAACCAAAGGGCCAAAAACCAACCTTACTCATATGTCACAATCAATTGCTATGACTGGCAACCTTTTTCTGATCATCTGTTCCTCATTGGTTTGAGATTCTTATCGTCGTAATGTGCAATTGTAGTTTCTGGTTTAGTATTTGTTTCATTAAAGTAATAGTTTTGTTCTGTTTAGGAATGGGCAGGCCATGGTCGATTTATCCGGGTGATGCCGAACACGCCATCTGCTGTTGGTGAGGCAGCATCAGGTATACTATTTTCCCCATTCAATGTCGATATACTTCAATGCAGATATACTTTCTTACAAATGAGGCAATATTTAAAGTTACCATGTTCAATGTAGCATTTTGCTGACATCTCATCTATCGTTGCTGACTTCTAAAGTTACCATGTTTGATGTAGCATTTTGCTTACTTCTAAAATATCAAAATTTTTAGAAATTATTTTTGAGAAGCACATTTTTGCAGAACAAGCAAAGCCACACTGCAGAAATTATGCATTTAACATGGCATTTGCAGCATGATATGGACATGAACAGCTTATGTGCTGGTTTTTGTTTCTACTTTCAGCTGATTTATTTATCAATCTTATATAAAAGGGCAATCTGACTTTATATGAAAGGATTTCTTGCTGTTCAGTTTGAGAGCTTTTCATTATGCTGTTATCCTTCAGGAACACAATCATTTATTTGACTTTGACTTTTTCTGGGATAACAGAGTATATAGTGTGCGTTTTTCATAAGCTCATGAGGTAGCCATACCCTGGAGTCATAAATGAATGTGGTCAGGATTTTTTGGAAGTTGATCTGTGATCCAAAATAAGGTCAGATTTAGCATCTACTATAGAGGTTGTAGTAGATGTTTGCTTTAGGTTTGGTCTAGAAGATGGATGGCAATGAAATCTATGGTCTTATTTTTATTGTTTTATAAAAGCACTTAAATGCGGTAAATCAAAGTTGTAAAATCTAGATTTATATATCAAGGATCATTTAGAGTAACACTGCCCTTCCACCATCCTCATCATCCATTCTCTTTTCTTCTTCTGTGCTTTTCATGCTTTTGTAATTTATTTTTATTTGTGTTCCAAGACATTCCCATCTTAACTTCTATTCCTTCCTTCTGTTGCTCTTGCCTCAGTCTCCTGGAGATTGATCCTGTGGGCATTTTCATATTAGCTTGTTATTGTGCAAGATAGTAATAAAAGTTGTCAGTAGTTTTTGGAGAATTGTGGTGTGACAACTGGAATATTCTTCAAACTTTGGATTCTAAATCATGTTGGGTTCACAAATGGTATCAGCAATGAAGATCCTAACTTTATGCATCATAATCATCTCTAAAATATGTAGCAGAGCATTAATGTAATATTGCAGTTCAAAAGATATAGATCAGAGAAACGTTCATCTGTTGCCCACATTTTATGAAAAATTTGATTCTTCAGGTCCCTTGATCTCATTTCGCAATCTCTGATTTGTAATATCATGTTTGTAAGTAATGCATGGCTATGCAAATCTTTAATCTAGCTCCTTATGAATAGTTATGAGCATGGGAGGAGCTGCAACAGAAGAGGATGGGGAATTAGTTGCTAAATTATTTGGATCAGTTGGCAAGATATGGCGAGCGGATGAGAAATTGTTTGATGCAATCACTGGCCTCAGGTATCATGCTGTTGTAATAGTAACTTAACAGACTGATTACTGCAGTATGCTCCATGCACGCTATTGTCTGAATGGGAACTTACTTTCTATGGCCTTCTGCTTTTGCTTATTTTCTTTCATTTTTTTTCTTTGCACCAGGGGTGGGGAGAGTGGTTGGTTGGATTGAATTCATTGTCTTTTAAAAGTTTTCGGATCCATTATATGAGGATGAAAATGCAGTAGTATGTATTTTTTCAGTTATTGAACAAAAGTTTGATTAACAAGATATATGTTCTTGAAAATATTCAGTGGCAGTGGTCCAGCATACATATATTTAGCTATTGAAGCTTTGGCTGATGGAGGAGTGGCTGCAGGTCTTCCACGAGAACTAGCATTGGGACTAGCTTCTCAGACTGTAAGTCAGTTATACTCTTTTTCATCATGTCATGTTTACTACAAATTAAATATGTACTTAGGGCTTTTCTTATAGCCTTAGAATAATCCTTGACCTCCTCATAACTCTTGGCATGATTTTAGCCCTGAATTTCCTCCTAAGGTTAAAGGTGAGAATTTTCCATTTGGCTACAAAAATAAAAAGTTGCTGATTCATTACTTTGTGGTGTTTAACATGGATTCAAGATTTATATTTACTTGTATCATGCATCTTGCTTGTGATGCCCCTCCCCTTCCAACACGGAAAATCACTAAGAAGAAACAGGGAAAAAAACATCCATTGTGTAGGTTTAGCTGAAACAGATTTTTAATTGATACATGATTTAAGTGCCTTGGGCACATTGTAGTCTTGAATTGCTTTACTTCGAAAGGATAGCACTATGTTCCAGTAAAATTTGAGTTTTACCAAAGTAGGAGTTCTAGATTCATAAGGGAAAGAGAAAGGGGACAAAGAGGAATCCAGGTAATGTGGTGAGTTGGTGCAAGCAACTATAGTGTACTCTCCCTTGAATGTAGAAAGTTGAAGTGATTATTCAATTCTCCAATATTTAGCATTACTTTAATTCTGAAATTTTTTCTAATTAGGGTGTAATAGTTCAAATACCATGATTCTTGAGTAGAACTGTACATATTTATCATTCATCATGACTAACAATCACCAGTTGCCAGGATGTAATAGTTCCAATTAGTTGCTGGCATCTTTCTCACAGTGCTCTTTTAGTTGCCTGATGTATGCCTTTTTTTTATTCCTTTTTAAAGACAATTAGGTTCATTCTTTTGTAGGTTTTAGGAGCAGCTTCTATGGCCATTAAATCTGGGAAGCACCCTGGTCAGCTCAAAGACGAAGTCACATCACCTGGTGGGACTACAATTGCTGGCATTCATGAGTTAGAGAAGAGTGGATTTCGGGGGACGTTGATGAATGCTGTTGTGGCTGCTGCTAAGCGCAGCCAAGAACTTTCAAAGAGTTAAGTCAATCTGGTTCTACATTTTGAAATTTTAGGGTAGATGAAGGATGGACAATCATTTTGTTGCCTGAACAATGAGAGCGAGCAAGCGGTTTGGCTTTGCTTTTTTTTCTTTATTTGCAGGATTACAGATTTTTATGCATGTTTCTTTATTCACTTTCCATTTTTATGAGGCAGTTCCAGGGGGAGTTATACACTAGTTTTACCTGACATGGCATCCTTCATGGTGATGCCGGATAAGCATGCATGTTATATTGCCACTTTAGTATAGAAAAACCTAGTTTAAAGACTTTGCAAGCAATTTGCTGGACATATTAGGCCGAAAAATGATAATTATACGATGTAGCACGTGCAGAAGTAATGCATTATAAGATAAAAGGATAATTATTTTTAGCACATGGAATCAGAGCAAACGAAGAGCTTCTTGAGCTAATAACATTAAAAGATTGGTATTCCAGCGAAGTAGTGCATTTTATAGTAAGCTTGATGTTTTTAGTAAAGCATAAATGATTCCCTACATAAAGCTGGCTACAACTTAGAGCGCTTTCCATGCAGCCTCAGGCATAGATTTTAAGCAGCTAGTGCACTAACTCGTGTTTATCCGGTTCTGGTCAACTCACCCAAAAACTCGATAACCAAATCTGCCTGAGCTATTTTAGCTTCATCTTCCTTACACGGTTAAACCTGAAAATGGCTGGGATTAAACTTCCTGGAAATGAGTATAACGTAGGTAAGTTCACGACCTTAAGGGATTCCTCATCACTTGATAGTATCAACTCAACTTCCCCTACAAAAAATTCAAAGGGTTTCATTCACCCATCCTGGATTTGAAGAAATTCTTCGAACCAAGGATGGTAGCAATTGGTCCTCTCCACCGCGACTCGGAATGGCTAAAAGGGTGGTTTATATTATCTAGAAGTGAGATCTCGAAGAGATGAGAACAGTGCGTATGGGATTCAAGGTGGCGCAAGGTTACCATGATGTATTAAACCGGAGACAATTCAAGCAAGTCATCTTAAGACAACAGCACAAAAGCAACATCGCAAATCAGCGACACATCCTCTTAGCAGCTACAAATCGAATCAAATAACTCTATCCTGATCAATCTACAAGTTGCAAAAGATTAAAGATTAAAGATTAAAACTTATCTATTCCTTAATTTTAAGTCGATTTGTATCTTAGCGGATATTTTGTAAATGTAGATAAGCTTATCTACTTCCTGATACAATCTGTATAAATTAGACCTGGCAAAACGTGTTTCCGTGTCATAAACGTGTCAGACACGATTAGACACGAAACACGTTAAGGGTAAACACGAACACGACACGTTTAATAAACGTGTTTTAAGTGTAAAACACGTACACGAACACGTTTAATAAACGTGTAACACGACACGACACGATTAACACGTTTAACACGATTAACACGTTTATTAAACGTGTCAATATACAACACGACACGATTAATAACACGTTTAACACGTTTAACACGATTAACACGTTTAAATAAAAATATTTACAATTAAATATAATTTTATTATTTAAATTCAAAATCTATAATTAAAAAAATAATTATAACAAAACAAAAATAATAATAACATCAAATATAATAAAAATTAATATAAATAATATACATAAAATTCATTATCATATAATATGATAAAATACATAATTAACATCAAATCTTCAAATATTAATAATATTAAAAATCTTCAAATAAAATCTAAAGGTTAAAAATTAAAGTATTAATGTATAATTACATTAATACTTTTTATAAAATTAAAAAAATGTTTAAAATAATTATTTAAAATTATTTATATAAAGCTAAAATAGTCTTTAACTATCAATATTTAATGGGTTAATAAACGTGTCACATGTACACGTTTAAACACAATAACACGTTAAAACACGATAACATGTTTAAACACGATAACACGTTTAAGTAAACGTGTTTAAACGTGTTTTAAACGTGTCTGGCGTGTCTGACACGTTAAGACACGAAAATTTTCGTGTCTTAACGTGTCAGACACGATTAGACACGAAACACGTTAAGGGTAAACCCATAACCTGTTTAACCCGTGTTTTCTCGTGTCGTGTTAACGTGTCGTGTCCAAAATTGCCAGGTCTAGTATAAATATGTAGATTCAATACCAAATGAACTAAGTGATCAGTTTTCATCAATCATATAACAATTTAATCATGCTCTTATATGGTATTAGTTAGAGCCTCAAATTAAAAGTTTGACAGCTTGCACGATTACACATATCTCAATGGCCTCATCAACAGAACCATCATCATGCTCAACTTCAGAAGCTTCGTCAGATGTCCTCGTATATTCAAGCCCAACTCAGACTATTCAACCTACCGTCACCTGCTCATATTCTTTGTCAAGTAACTCTTTTGAAACTATTGGCCCTAAGACAATTCACCTCCACACACCAAAACCTGAGACTAAAGAACTCATCCAATGATCACAAGATCACTAAATAACATCTTCAAACCCAACAAAGCTTTATCCGCATTCAAACACCCTCTGTCTCGAACCAAACACCATCAAACAGGCCTTGAATGATGTGTTCACAGCAGAAGCGCAATGACAACTGAGTTTAATGCTCCTGTTAAAAATAATATGTGGACACTTGTACCATTTACCTTAATAAGAACATGGTAGGCTGTAAGTGGGTCTTTATGGTAAAAGGGAGGTCAGATGGTTCCATTGGTAAGTATAAGGCTCGACTGGTAGCTAAAAGCTTCCATCAGAGGCCTGAAATTGATGTTATCAAGCCGATAGCTAAGAGGACAGTTATTTGTATTGCCCTAGGTTCTAGTTAGCAAATAAAACAACTTGATGTAAATAATGCCTTTCTTCAAGGGACATTGCCTGATAAAGTTTTCATGGCTCAACACTCTGGATTTGTGGACAAGGAAAGCCTTCTCACGTCTGCAAACTAAACAAGGCCATTTATAGATACAAGAAGCTCCTAGAGCATGGCATCAAGAACTGAAGTCCTTCCTTACTTCATATGGCTGTCAAAATTCAGTATAAGATGCCTCTCTCTTCATTTATGCCAAAGATTTAAGTCATAATTTACTTCCTTGTATATATAGATGATCTTCTTGTTATAGGGAACAACACTGTAGCCTTAACCATCTTCTTCTAACAGCTTGCTAGTAGATTTTCCTTGAAGGACCGTGTCAATCTCCATAACTTTCATGGCATTGAAGCGATTCAAACTTCTAAAGGATTATTCTTATCTCAACAGAAATACATTCAAGATGTCTTAAACGTTTGACATGTCCAATGCTAAATCAGTTATAACACCAATGGGCATCACTGTTAAGCTTCAATTCAAAGATGGCTTAGGACTTGCTGACTGAACACTTTACAGTCAGCTCATTAGTTCATTACAATCTCTCTCACTCACCAGCTTGACATAGCACACTCAAGCAACAAGCCTCAGCCAAGTACATTGGTCCTGCTTAAAAAGAGTTCTAAGATATCTTAAAGACGCCTTATATCATGGTCTATTTCTGAAAAATCATCCTCTCTTCAACTGGCAGCATTTAACGATGCAGATTGGGAAGGAAATTTGGATGACAAAAGCTCAATCTCTTTCAACATAATTTACCTTGTTGGTATTCCTATATCTTGGAAGTCTTCCAAACAAAGAATTGTTGCTAGATCATCAACGGAGGCTGAACACAAAGCCATTGTCAATACAATCTCTGAATTACTTTAGCTGTAAAATCTGTCTAAACTGAAAATTTCACTATCCTCTACACCAATCCTTCACTGTGCTAACATTGGGGCTGTTGGGATGAGCCCTACAGCCAATTAGGATTGGTTAAGGCTTGATTCCAATCATGCAATAGTATCATTCCTGTTGAATGATTAAAGGTTTTCCTTCATCAATAAAACAACAATTATAATGAGTTATAAGTCTAATTGGATGAAGTCCATAAGATTAATATGCCTTGCAAGAAAACTGTAATGAGTTACAGTTATGAGACTCCTATGCATCAAAGCATAATCTCAAATGTTCCTAGTTAATGTATTATTGAGACTGGACATCAATGATGCTTGAGACTGGTATATTCTATGTTCCTTACTTTGGAAGTAAGCAATCGATCTCATAGATTGAAGTATAGAGATACTTTGAATTAAAATATAGGTGCTTGCCTAAGAGAGCAAGTTCACTGAACATGACCCGCCATGAGAAGTGCATTTGGTAATACACTCTATTGTCTATGCAACACTTCTCCTGTGTCAGTCGTGTAAATACTCCCTAGACTTGAGACACCAGGTTGTCTTATATGTGGAGTGCTATGCTTTGATTTCATCCCTACAGGTGCCTAACCAAGGATGCCAAAACAGGATGCTTTTGGGTATAGTATGAAACATATGAAGGCAAATGAGTGGTCAAGATAGAAATCATCACCTCAAGTGTTTTAGAGGACATATCCTATCAGTTCTTGGTTAACATTAGCTTATTGAAGTCCTTGGCCAAGGCGACATGGAGATTATGAAAAGGTTTCATAACTCTCTATAAAGCTAATGTTATAACTACAAGCACAAATATAGAGTTCAATAAGAGTAGACACTGTATCAAGCTCTTATCATCTCTGGGATATATGATGAGGGAATGAATTACACTAATAGACTGTACACTGAAAGGTTGTCAAAGAACCATTTGGCTTTCCTAACAATTGGGTGGCCATGATGCATTGCTAGATGCCAATCTTGGTCTATGGAATTGATTATAAATTAATTGATTGAAATTTATATTAATCAATTGAATCATTAATCAATTCCATTGCCAACATGTTGGGAACCTAATGGGTCACACACAATGATTGCATTTGAATTACATTGGGAGAGTGATGATTTAAGTTAGACTTAAATCACATGTTAGGTAATTAACTTCCATAAACTTAATTGAAAGAGTTTAATTAAGTTTTAGACATAATTATAAATAGTTATAATTATAAAGCCTTGATTGGAAAATATAAAGGAAATTAATTTTGATTTTAATTTTTCAAGGACTTAATTAAAAGAGTTTAATTAAGTAATGAGCCCAATATTATAATGATTATAATATTGAGGGCTTAATTGCAAAATTGAAGTTATTTTAATCTAACTATATAAGTCACCTTTTAACTATTTTCAAGAGAGTTTTTTCACAATTGAAGAGAACGTAATTTTTGTTAGAAAAGAAAAACGTTTTCTCTCTTTGCCACCACTCCCTTTGTGTGAAAGAGAAAATTGCTTATGAAACAATTTTCAAGAGAGGTTCGGCCAAGATTGTGAAAAAGAAGAAAACGACAATTGTTGTCCTCTTTGCTAGCACAAAGTATTGTTAAAAACTCCCCCTTTTGTTGAAGGTTCAAGTGCAATCGTGTGTACTACCATTGGAGGCCAAGCACTTGATTGGCTAGGGTTTTTGCTCCTTGTGATGTTCGCGGGATTGCTTCAGGAAGTGCCATTATGATTATGAAATTACTTGGCAAGGTAACTTTCTGAATTATAATTTATTTTGTTCTTTTATGTGTTAAATATCACCAAAGCGATCCATGGGTGGAGGCATGTTTTTCTTGTTTAAATTATAAATTTTAATTTTCTTTCTGCTGCGCATTTTGAGAATGACGTCCATAGCCAAACCCAACAGGGGCAACCTATCTATGTGTTAACCATTAAACTAAATACTTGATGTTGTTAGGAAAAAAAAATTATGGGAAACAATGAATATAAATAAATAAAAACAGTAAATGATTTAAGGCGTGGTATCACTATCCTTAAGGATAATTTTCGTCCTTTCGGAGTACAAAACTTGGTGCAGAAGGACTATAGCGGTTATCCTCCAAAAAAGCTTGAGAGAAGATTAATGAGTGAAGGTGTGAGGCATAAGGACTGTAGCGATTATCCTTCAGGAAAGCTTGAGAGAAGATGAATGAGTGAAGGTGTGAGGTTGAGAAAAACCTTGTCAGCATGTATAAAAAAAGGTGCATAAAGATTATAGCGGTTATCTTCCAAGAAAGCTTGAGAGAAGATGAATGAGTGAAGGTGTGAGGCGTAAGGACTATAGTGGTTATCCTCCAAGAAAGCTTGAGTGAAGGTGTGAGGTTGAGAAAAACCTAGTCAGCATGTATAAAAAAAGGTGCATAACGGTTATCCTCCAAGATTCAATAAAATCTTCTTTATAATTAGCGATTATAATTTCCACAAACTAGCAAGGGGAAATATGGAATTTCTCAAGGTTTGATCGATTATTGTGTGCGCATGAACCCACTCCGTTTTCCTTGCTTACAACAAACTCATAGTGGGTTTACATATATAAGACATTCACTTTTCATGTATCTTGATAATGTGGGATGTTTAAACTTTTATTTGGATTGATTTAATGTTATTGTGGTAGGTAAATTAAGGTGCTAAACTTACAAAGACTCATCCATCGGTGATCAAAATCACATCATAGACAGACTCACTTGTCAGGCTTTAGATTCAAGTGTATAGATAAGAAATGGAGCCAAGTAAAGGTGCAAAAGAAGATTGTTTTTCTATTATATATGAAATTCAATTAATGGATCTATTGAGTTTTGAATGTATTAGAATTTAAAATTTTATTTGACTAAAATTTTAGTTTGTGCATAAAATTAAGACATAATTGCAGAATTTTAAACTTTTAGTTTCACATTTTACTTTGAACTTTCCTATTATTAAAATGGGTCTGTTGTAATCTTTAGAAGACAAAAATACTTATGGGAGCTTTAGAGTGGGAACATCTTATAGTATTGTCTTTTACTTTAAATGGAGCTAATATTGAGAGGTGTACAAGAGGTTTTTGGATTGGCTTGGGAAACTATTACTGAGAGAATTTTATCGTGTTCATATTTCTCAAAAGCAGAAGAATGGTTGCACCCCATGTACGTAGGAAAAAGGCTAACGAAGTAAATTTTTGTAGTTTTTTTATCTGTTTGATTTTTCTGAATTGTATCATTGTTGTATTTTTGGGTAATTTTCATTAGAGGATGAAATTGCTTAAACTTTTTTTTTCTTTTTATTTTTTATTTTTTTTAATAATTAGAAAAAAAGGTATTTAAACTTTACCCTTTAAGTACGGATCATATACCAACTAATGAACTAAATATTCAGGTGCTTTTTACGTTTTAAGGTTGGCTTTTGCATTTCAGATATCCTTGAAGGTCACTCATTGCTGCGTTCAACTTTTACTAGGCCTAAAATAGCGCCTTGTTTGGGCGAGCAAAGGAAAGCAGAAAAGGTGAAAGGGCCATGGCTGGGCACCATGTGTTTCCTTTCTTATGTCGTGTATTACGTTTGTTGATAAAATGATTTTAGCTTCATCAAGAAAAAAGTGATGGGAATATCAAAAGAAGCAGTAAGCTTGATATATCTTAATGAGGAAAGACAACATATGTATAGCAATAAACTTTTTCCTGTGTAAGAGCTGGAAAAAGACCAGCGTGAAAAGAATGCATATAGAATGCTAAACTTGATGTCTTAGTAAAGTGCAAAGATGCTTCACCTTCCAACCATTGTCATTTTATCAAACTCTTTGGTGTCCTCTGCTTTAGCAAAACTTACACTTCTAGTTTGCCTGGAATCACCTTGTTTAAACTCAAAAGCTGAAAATGTTCAGAAAGGAAGAGCCATCATGGAAAATCCAACTTCCAGTATATCAATGTGATCAAGAGGAATCGCAATTCAGCAGCCATGAGGAAGAGAATTTCAGTTGTTTCAGAGCTTTGAAGGAATCCTCGAAAGACAAGAGCGTCCCAGCTCAATCTTCCAAATCCAAACCATTAATACAAAGGGTTCCATCCACTTTAAGTGAAAGGAAGGATTACAAGAAATATTTTGAACCAAGGGTGGTTGCAATTGGCCCTCTCCACCACAAGAACTCCAGGCTCCAGCGGGCAGAGAAGGCCAAGCTTGAACTTGCAGTGCAATTCACAAACGAACGTGAAGTTTCGGAGCAAGAGTTATACAAAAAGATTAAGAAGGAGATGAGACATCTGAAGAAGTGTTATAGGCCAAAGGATATAGAAGATTATGACGATGAGGAGCTCGCTTGGATGTTCTTTGTGGACGGGTGTGCAGTGTTGCATGCCATACACTGCATTTGCCCAACTAGGCCAGAAAAGAAAAATTTGAACATCAAAGTTGATCTTCTTGCATTTGCCCAACTAGATTTGTTCATGCTGGAGAATCAACTCCCTTTTCGAGTCCTCGAGTTACTGATGAGCTCAGTCAAAAATGGAAAGGATTTGAGAGAATCGATCAACTTGTTCATTGATGATAAAATTAAGAAAACATTGGCAGCAGGGAAGAAGCAACCGCCAGTGGAGGCAGGCGACCAAGAACACACTCATCTCCTGGGGCTTTTGCGGGAAAGGCTATTGGTCAACCCCAAACAAACCAAGAAGCCTAAAAATACATTGATTGGTCAGGCACTTAGGTCTCTTGGACCAACAGAAGGTGACAAAACATTTCGTAGTATCAATGAGCTGAAAGAAGCAGGGATTCACGTGAGTCGCAGCGAGACAAGCAGCCTCCGAGATGTTAATTTCTCCGTTGGGTTTTTGGGAACTCTGACGATTCCTCGCATCGTGGTGGACGACTCGACCGGTTCCAAGTTCATGAACCTGGTAGCTTATGAAATGTGTCAAGATTTTGAGAATGACTTTGGGGTCACCTCTTACTTGTGCTTCCTTGATACCCTCATCGACACAGCACAAGACGTGAAGGAGTTGAGACATGCAGGAATGCTACTGAATTACATGGGCAGTGATGAAGAAGTAGCTCATCTTTTCAATAACATAACCACCGATTTGGTGCCTGATCTCGGGATGTACCGAGAAGTAACGGAGGACATCCGTAAGTATTGCGACAATCCATGGACGACCTGCATAGCCAAGGCCTATTACACTCATTTCAGCACTCCCTGGAGTATCCTTGCCTTTTTGGGAGCCGTATTGGGTCTTTTTTTAACTGCCATTCAAGCATATTACTCGATGAGAAGAAACGGATTAGGACCAAAGTAAACATGTTTCCCATTTTGCAAGCGTCTCAAGTGTGTTTTTTACCTTAATTTTTTTTCCTGCTATACCATGCGAGTGTGAAGATGGGTGCTTGCCTTTGATTTTCTAATTGTAAGCTTACTGTCCATTGTGTTCACTGATTTGATTTCAAGTTGTGGGAAACAAATAAAATTTTCAAAGAGAATAAAGATGGTGTTGTATGAATCTTTTTATTTTAAAGCATTTCAAATTTTATATAATTATGTAAAGCCCGACCCTAACTTATGCTTGACATGACATTTACATGCATTGGATAGCATGTTGGTATATTGAAATGCTCTGGAAACGTAGTAAAAGTCGATAGTATACTGAGTTGTATAATTAAGCAGATCGAACCTTGAACTAGTTTAAATAGGGATTTGAGAATGAAATTGAAGATTTTAGAACCCTAGAATGCCTTATAATAGTGATTAGGAGTTCGAAGGGAGTCAATTGCACAATTTAGGGTCCTAGGGGCAAAATGATCATTTTGCCACCTGGGGACAAAAAATTGAATTTTTGAGAAAATTTTCATCAAATTTAAATATTTGGAGTGTGATATCAGTATAAGGAGTGAAAATTATGTATTTTGGTAAATTTTTAGATTTTAGGACAAAAATGTAATTTTTGAAAAGTTCAGGGGTAAAAACGTTATTTTTGAAAATTTACTCCACCAAAAATTTGGATAAGTCTAGAAACTTCATGTGGACCATGGATAAGTGAGAAAAATTGAATGGTGGAGATTAAAAGTCAAAAAGAAAAGGATTTAAAAATAAATCAATGAAAAGTGGACAAGTGTGATTAAAATATAATATTTTATTTGACTATAAAAAGCTTTAAATTTTCAGCCCTTCTCTCTCACATGGCCGGCCACTCAAAAGGGAAAGAAGAGAAAGAAAAACCCTAAGACCTTACTGAAAATTAAAGGGAAAATCAAGAGGAAACAAGGAAAAGTCTTAGAAAAAGGTAAAATTTTTAGTTTTTCTTAGTGATTTTCACTTTCCCACCATTCTTTTTCCATTTTCTTGCAAAAATGAGAAGTGGGTATGACACCCACATACTGGCTGAACCACCATGGGAGGAATTTGAGCAATTTAAATGATGAATTTAGATTGATTTAATATAGTTTAGCTAGGTTATGTTGTTAGATAACAAGTTAGTATGAAAACCCATTTTTCCCACATTGAACCCACCCTAGCTGAATATTTTTGGATGTGAAATGCCGCTGATTTTAGTGTTATCTAGAGGCATTTAGATGAATTATTATTAATTATGGTTCTAGGAAAATTATAGAAATTTTCGGTGCAAAAATATAACTTTTTGCCTGATAGGGGTATTTTCGTAAATTACTGTTCGAACAGAAAATTTTCACCACATTCAGTGGCATTAAGTCAATTTGGATATAATTAAAGCATAGAATTGAAAGAATTCGATTCGGACTTAAATCGGAGGTTTTAGCGAATTAAATCGCGTCCCATGCGTATTAGGCCGAATACCGCATTTCAAAGGTTATTCGGACAATTTTTGCATTACATTTCATGCATTCATATAGAATTTAGAGCCTAAAATCAATTTTGATAAATTGACATCAATCATTGAAATTCGTGCCACGTGTGTCATGTAAGTGGTGAATCGTCCGACAAAGATAAACAAATCGCGTCGGACCAGCAGGACTAGGAGTATATCTGACTTCTAAAAATCGTGAGTGGATAAACTATCTTCCTCAAGATCTAGAGTGATTTTATCTATTTTGTATCTTTAAAGAATTGAATTTTTGTAAATGGTTTGTAAATTGAAAAATTGATTTTTTTTTAACACGAAGTGTATGGAGACGGGTTTTGAACCTATGTTATGTGTTTAAATTAATGTTTATGGCTTATGAATCTTGGGATGCATGGTGGCTGGAATTATTTTTTATGAAATATGTAAATTGGTTTCTTTGTCTAACAGGTTGGGTAATGTTTTAATTGCCATGTCATGCTGCTAAAATTTTTATTTATTAATTGGTGGGTCATTTAGTCGCTGCAGTGGAGGGGTTTCCGTGGACCAACCTATTAGAGGGGCACGGTAACCCAGTTTCATTTTACCTTGGTACGAGAGGCGAGAATGGTAACTCCTGCGGTAAAGATCGAGTTCACTTCACGCCGAACCACCACGTGAAGTTGAACTTAGCCAACACCAAGGAACGGCTGTTTTCTAAACGAAAAACGTGCTTTATCTGTACATGGTTTTTAACAGCCTTGGCGGGCTCGATTGGACGTTCTAATCAAGTGTCCACGAGTATGAGATTTGGCTAAGCCTAGTTTTTAAGAAAACAATCATAAGCCTTATTATTTTGATGTATCAATATTTGTTTTGTATGAATGTACTAAAATGATGTTATGAACTACCTTATGGTATCACATTTTTATATTGTCTCCATCTATTCGACTTTAGATGTCGAGAATGGTATTTATTTACTCACTGAGTTGTCAAACTCACCACCTCAATTTTTCCCCTTTCAGGCTCACAGACATCTATAGATATCAGCATTTTGTCGAGGAGACAGTTGGAGTAACGACCTTAGTTATCAAAGGTTTACTCTTATTTTCATGTTTTTCTCTATTGTGGGCCCATTTAGCATTGTAAATTAAATTTCATACCCCAGTCAGTTGTATTACGATATGTAATAATATATTTTGCTTTTACGCTACAAAAATTATTTCCCGAGTTGTCTAAAAATATTGTACAAAAGAGAAATAGAATATTTTTATTGAATATTTTTGAATAGTAAAATCAATCTTTAAATCCTTTAAAATGCATGTTTCAAACTTCCGATTTCAATTTCGACTGCAAATCATGTATTTACTACACGTGTGCTATGTTTTTACCAAATTTCGAGATTTTAGTCAAAAATGACTAAAATGCCCATGTGTAGCAAATTTCACTTTATGACGATTTTCGACTCAAAATCAAGTTATATTCGTTTGAATATGATATTTAATAATAAATACTTCTAGGGAAGTGAAAAACTGGTACAAGATGTTTTGCGGAGTCTCGGTTTGCGTTCAGGGGATGAATGCCTATCGGAACCTCGCGGTAGTTGTCACGGGCTCGATGGGAGTTCCGGATCGTGACAATTTATCTCTATAATCTATAATCTCTTTATAATTTAAAAGAATACATATGCTAATATTTGTTGTCACTTGCGTTGCATGGTGCATCATGCCAACAAAACATGTCTAATGTCATTTTATCTCTATTTTAATAATTCTTATATATAAACACATAAATATATTTAAAGTATAAATAAATTCAAATTTTGTAATATTAATCTATTAACTATTCAATACTATTATAGTTAAGCAAATATTTTTAATTGAAGTAATTAAATGCAATTAAAATTCATATTTACAATTCCGATAATTTTTTTTATTAATATTTATAACGACAATTTTAAAATGACAATTTATAAATATGTTTAGATTTTATTTCATGTATTAATTGTGCATACTTCTAAAAATTATTTAAAATAGATAATGACAATTTAGAAATATAATGAGTAAAAATATTCCTTTTTGTCAATTAAATTTTTTTCAATATTTGTACTTTTACAATAGAATATATATTATTCGTAAAATACTCGATAAAATATCCTTTTACTTCTCAAAATGAAAATTCTTTTTACAATAAAGTTTTGAGCATTATTTAATCAAATCCAAAGTACAAATTAAAAATTGTGTACCTTAAAAAATGTGTGGTAAAATTTAGATCTTATCTTAATTTATTTTTTATTTATTTAGTAATTTATTATTATTATTATTATTATTTCTTTTTATCAATCATACTACACACTTTCGCTTTTGAGTATTTTTCAATCTTAAACTCTTCTCTTGCATATACCTTCTTACTTCTGCAGTAGAAACATTTACAAGATTTCTGGGTTATCTTCACCTTGCAAAAGCATACCATGAGGTGGTAGTTTGGAATCTTTTGTATTTTCTTCTCCGTAACGTTTGGTAGAAAAGAAGGAATATTGAGGAAAGGGGAAAAGGTGAAGAAAGAAAAAAATGGAGAGGAAAAATGTTAATTTTCTTTCCTTGTGTTTGAGTCAAAAACAGAAAATAGAGAGAGACAAAGAGGTTTGAATTTCCTTCCCCTTCCTGATTCTCTCTTCCCAAAAGAAAGAAAGAAAAAAATAAAAAAAATATGAACACAAAACGAGTTTAAATAGATTTGGATTTAAGCTGATCATGTTTCGTGTTTTAATTGTGTAGATACGGTTAAAATATAAATAAATTGTGTCTTAATCATATCAAATCCACTTAACTCGTCTAAAACATTTCTAAGACACCATTAATTAATCATGTTATCGTATACTCGTATAACCTGTGATTTATTTGTTACCAATTTATTTAATCATGTTCACATGTCGTGTTGACACATTTATTACACGGTTAAGAACCATTTATTTATCCATATAAATACAAATATCTTTACGATGATTAAAATTTATTGATATTGAATTTTATTATATTTGGTAAATATTATGATATTTATAACTTTTTATTATAATTTTTTATTATAAATTTTAATATCATATTTTACTTGTACATATTTCAATTTTAATCGTGTTAATCATATCGATCACGTAAATAGGTCATAAATCATATAAATTTTAATCATGTCAATCCTATCATATCATGAAAAAACTTAATCGGACATGTTTAAAAAGCATGTTAACCATGTCGTATATATGTTTAAAATCTTGAATCTTGACACAATTAATTAATCGTGTTGTATTCATGTTTATCCGTGTGACTGTTACTATCTTATATTTACATGATACTGTTAAAACACATATACATAAATTACTATGTCTATCTTCTATGTTTCCCTAAACCAATTTATAAGTAGAGGTTTTATGAGGAACTTTTATCAAGTTATGAGTACGGGTAAGGGAATACATAACTTTGCACTTTAACAGTTTTGCTGATGTGAGAAGAATGCAAATCGATGCCTCCTTTACTACCCCTTGCATAATAGGCTGTCAATAGGAAAGCTTTTGATATAAATTTTAGGGTAAGAAGTTGGGGCACGAGATTTTCGTTTAAGCACAACAATCTTCGTTTGTACCAAATTAAATAAAGTTGACAAGAAAAAGTAAACCGTGAGCTACGGTAGTATTTGTCTACAATCTTCACAATTGAGTTATTGGTTTTTCTACTTCAATATCTTTGTTAATTAATGGAATCTTAAGAGGTTTTTGCCTCCATTAACCTAATGAAGTAGTTGTTTCATTTGCTTAATGTCCTATGAAGTTGTAGTTACATGCAACTTCGCTCTCAACAAATTAATGGACAAAAGTAAAAGCAAAGCATACAAAAAGGCAAATTCTAGTCGTTATATAATTAAGGAGACATCATATGTTAATTTTGGCTGAAGATTTCATCGACGGTTTGCTTCAAAGGGCAGTACTAAACATTCATCCTTGTCCTTTACAAAAGAAAAAGGACGACGATCCAAAGATTAAAAGTAATTAAAGCTCGAAGCAACCAGTCGGATAATTGATTCCCTTGGTAGAGTCATAACCAAAACAAAGAAAAGAGATCAAATACCAAACTTGATAACTTGGTCAAGTACAAAGATTATTCTTTTTCAACCTAAAATTTGCCATGCCTTCTAAAGCTACAACTGCAGGTTGATCTCGCTAATTTGTCATAGAAACAGAAACAGTTTCCACCTCACTGTTCCAAGATTTATCTACGTTGCTCAGCTAAACAGTAGATAGCCGAATTTACCAAAACAATTTCAGTAAAACTGAAAAATGTCGTTGCCCTCAACAAGGGACGTCGTCGCAGAGGAAGTCTCCACTGATCAAATAAGTAGATACACCTGCAATCCCCAGGAGACAATCATTTCCGTACAAGATCAGGGCTTCAGTTTGAGCGTTGGTGATTTAGAGAATCTCAGGTCATTAGATGAAGCCTTCAAAGCTGCTCAAATTGCAACAACTGCCCCAACATTAATACAAAGGGTTCCATCCATGCTAAGCGGAAGCGAACAATTCCTCAAGTATTTCAAGCCAAGGGTGATTGCCATCGGTCCCCTCCACCACGATGATCCCAGTCTCCGGGGAGCAGAGAAGCTCAAGCTTAAACTGGCAGCACATTTCCTGAAGAATCATGTTTCCGAAAAGGAAATCTTATACAGCAAGATTAAGATGGAGATAGCCAACTTGAAGAAATGCTACGATCCCAAGGAAATAGAGCAATATTATGATGATGATGATGAGAAGCTCACTTGGATGTTCTTTCTGGATGGTTGTGCAGTTCTACAAGCAATTTATCTACGCCATGATTGTCAACAGAAGGACGAAAAGGGTGCCTCGAATGAATTGAATATTAAAAATGATTTGCTGACATTTGTGTACCTAGATTTGTTCTTGTTGGAAAACCAGCTACCTTACCGCGTTCTTGAATTGTTGGCAAGCTCAAGCAACAATGGCCACAGGTTTAAGGAATCAATCAAAAGGTTCATTGACGAAAATGTTATGACTCCAGCAGAGGTGAAGAAAGAGCAGCAGCGGCAGCAGCAAGAACAAAAGCAAGGAAACCAGCAGGAACAACAACAGGAACGAGAGCCCGCTCATCTTCTGGGGCTTCTGCGAGCAAGACTGCTAGCCAAAACAGAAGAGACGAGAAGCCCATGCCAGACCTATTGGTGCAATCTGCTGTTCAAACGTATGGCATATAACCGAAAAAGTAGGACAAGTCATCATTCGCATACATTCCGTAACGTCAAGGAGCTTAGAGAAGCAGGGATTTGGTTGAGACCTAGTGAAACCAGCTGCCTCAAGGACATCAGTTTCAATCGCGTATGCTGTGTGGGTAAACTAAAGCTCCCTCCTATCACAGTGGACGACTCAACAGGGCCCAAGTTCATGAACTTGGTAGCTTACGAAATGTGCCCAGATTTTGAGAATGACTTCGCTGTCACCTCTTACATATGCTTTCTTGATTCTCTGATTGATGAAGCGGAAGATGTTAAGGCGTTGAGAGAGGCAGGCATACTCTACAATGGGCTGGGAAGTGATGAAGAAGTGGCAAAACTTTTTAACAAGATGAACACGGACTTGGTCCCCAGTTCAGAACTTTATTCTGAAGTGAAAGCACAAATCCAGAATCATTGCAAGAACAAGTGGATCAAGTATGCAGCTCAAGCCTATCACACCCATTTTAGAAGCCCTTGGACTTTCCTAGCATTTGTGGGCGCCATCGCAGCACTTCTTCTTAGCGCTCTTCAGACTTACTACACCATCCATCCAAAAAATTGAGACATATATACCTGTTTATTTATTTGATTTTAATAAGCTTAATTACTTGCTTGCAACCTTGTGATTTTCATTTCCCCCCTATACATACATAAAGAAAAGCCATAAAATTTCGGGTGGGTTCTTATCAATGAGTAAAAGCATCAATTTCAACAATTTAATACGCAAATTAATCTCCTGCCATGGGCAGGGAATACCAATGTATCAGTTCCATTTAGCATTGATTAAGGAACGTATTGCTGAAGCTCATTGTTTCTTATATTTCATAGTTCTTCTGTAACGTTTCCAGAACAGTAAATTTACAGGCGCCCGAGCTTTCTTTTATAATTTTGTGCTATGTTTGTGGCAGAAAATAATGAGCTATGCTCAAAACACGAAGCCTGCTTGACAACGTACAATGCAAGGGTCCCAGCCTTTGGATCGGGAGACTTGTGCTTATCCCATTTCAGTCTACATCTAAAACATTCGTATTTTCTTCCCCTTTCCCAGAGCAAGATCACGACTAAGCAGAGAGCAGAAAAACTGCTTTCCCATGCAGTTGCAGAATGTCAGAAAACCTACTAATATCACTTAAGAGATAGCACCAAACCAGATTTCCTATCACTGTTTGTCCTCTACGTATATTTCAAATGACCTTATGAGCAACCATATACAACACCGCACTCGTCAATTATTTGCCATCACAGTAAAATATCTCACAATCTATCAAACACAATCACTGAAGGCATCAGCATACTCATAGTACATCAATCCTTGTTTCGTATCTAACAAGCTTTAAACTTTGCACATCTGTCTTGAAGACAGGACAAGCGAACTTAACTGCAATTATCACAACTACCTATTCTAAATGAAAGCAAGGCAATTCAACAAGCAATTTCCCCTATTTCCAGGCTGTAGTTTCCAACAACAACATTCCTTAGTTTTTATACACCATGCCTTTGTATCTTTCTCAAAGTTGGACAGTGATAATACAGATTAACCATGTAATCTATTGACAGCATCAAACCTATACTGATGCATCTAACAACTCCAATCACAACATATGACACATCATTCGCCTATCCTTTTTGCTTCTTGCAGCTACTAGCTAATCACCGAGAGAGCAATCCTAAATTAATGAACAGCCATTGCCAAATAACTGGATGAGACTAATAGCAGAATGCAGGATGTCCATAAGTGGCCTGATAGAACATGCTTGCTACATGAATGAAGAAATCATTGAATCTAAGGAATACTCTGCTCTACAAGAAATTGAGTGTTCTGCCCGGTAACTGTACTAGCATAACTATAAAACAACAAATTCATAGTATATTATCAACATTTATGGGGAAAAATGAGTAAAATGCAACGCATCAATATACTTAAGCACATGACATATGGATATCCTGATCATCTTATTCTCTATCCTGCACTAAATTATTAATCATATTGACCAAAGGCAGAGTTCCCTTAGCCATAATCTCTAACCTAGAAGTAGTAGAGGCATGAGAGAACAAAGAAAGCCCAAAAACTATGAGCTCAGGAAGAAACAACCGAGATGATAAGAATCCATGCCAATAATGGGGTTCCAGATCAAAAAATGCATCAAAAAACCTTCTTGTAGCTGGTAAGTCTAGCTTAAGCAGAATATCCATGCCAAAACAGAAGAATTCCCTTTGTCTCCTTCTTTCTATGGGCCATAAATCTCTCCACACTTCTGCAGACAATTTGTTTCCCAAAAAGCTTTTTCCTGGATCAAGGCACCGAACTATGGACTCTGCAACAATTGGAGCTGCTGCAAGAGTTCTTGCTACCATATACCCTGTTGAAGGGTGCACCATCCCAGCTGTGCCACCAATTCCTACAACTCTCTGGGGTAGCACTGGAAGGGGCCCACCCATTGGAATAACACAATGTTCATCCTCTTCGATACTCTTCACTTTTATGCCTAGGTACCTTAACCTGGCCACCATTCTCTCCTTGATATCATCCATAGGCACTCCAGGTCGAGCAACTAGAGAAGTTTCCTCCAGAAATATTCTGTCTGACGAGAAGGGCATTGCATATAGAAATGTGGGGATTTTACTATTTCTCTCTCTCAACTCCTTATTGTTGATAAGATGTGAGTCTCTCCAATCCATAAAAACCATCTTATCTACATCAAATGGGTGTTCTTCCACCTCAGCCAAAATCCCATAGGCCATTTGATAGCCAGGATTATAGGGCTTATCATACTGAACAAGGCACCTAGAAAATCCAGTTGCATCAAGAACGACAGTAGCCTGAACTGTGACACCATCATTGCAAATCAATAGAGATTTTGACTCCTCATGGATAACCTTTATAACCTTTGCCTGGTGAAATTTGACACCATTAGATATGCACTTTTGCAACATTTTTGACTTCAGCTGTTTCCTATTAACCCTTCCATAAGGTCTACCAAGATCTTTCTTTTTTTGGTCATCAATATACACAACAGCACCAGACCAGGTTGTATCAAGGCAATCAAGCAGATCCATAGCCTCAAATTCATCCACCCAAACACCATAATTATTAGGCCAAATCAATTTTGGAGACGGGTCAATTGAGCAGACTGAAAGCCCTGCCTGTGAAACCTGCTGGGCAACAGCCAGACCTGCAGGGCCACCTCCCACAACAGCTAAATCTACCACAGTGCCTATTGATGGATCATATATAGGAAGCTCAAACTCTAAATTTTCCTTCTTAGTTTCTGGTACCATCTCTAAAAGAGCAGTACTACTTGCCTTAACACAAGCATTACCCCTACCTCTTCTAAAATATGACTTCTTGGGACCAAACTTAAGTTCCTCGTTCTGAACTCTGACTGAACTCAAGTTACAAGCTTTCTCAGAAAACCCTTGGAGTTGAGGCAAGAGTTCAAGCTTGTTATGTGTTCTAAGTAAAGTATCCATGGATTGGAACAAAGGGTCTTTTAATATCTACTCAAAGTCACCAAATATTTTTCAAATAACACTCTTTCTAAGAAGAAATTTGTCTTTTAATAAATTCCCAACTCAGAAAATCAACCGGATAGAAGGTTTTGAGACAAAACAAGCCATGAACACTTCTAGGCCATTACTACTAGAAGTTGTTGCGAAAGCTTGGAATCTATTAACTGAATCTGAAAAGAGATTGAAGAGTGAGCAGAAAAGAAAAGAAAGACTCACCAAAACATGGAAATGGACTTGAGAAATGGAGAGGAAAGTGGGTTGTGGCTCATTTTTGGAGCTGTCTCAAATTGATATATGTGGTTACAGGTAAAGCTTGTGTGGTCTGTCCTCGACAACAAAGGGGAGAGGGAATTCCGTATTTTTAGCCTTTTTATGTTTTTTTTTTTTTCATTTTCAAACAATAAATCATTTCTGAAATTGGGGACAAGTCATCTATTTAGTAATTTACTTTTATGGGTGGATGGGTATCCACGTCTCCACCTCAGTCCGAGACAACCACCCATAACCATGCTTTCGAGGACAATATTGCATCGTGGCGAAGAAAAGGACAACAATTGGAAGTGGTTCACTAACAAAATTTTCGAAAATCATATACTTTCCTATGATGATTGATAAATTGCTAAGGGTAAATGATTAATTATTATTTTTAATAGAACTTTTTGTATATTATTTCTGTATATTTAAAAGAAAAATATTAATCGGTGCTTATTGATATGATTAAGATAATATATATTTAAAAAACATATATAACTACTTTTTTTTAATTTGATGAAAATGGTGCCATTTAATTTTTCGAAAGTAATATTTAACTATAATTACCTAGTGCCTATAATCACTAGTCTATTTTAACTTCATAGGGATATGTTTAATTTGCGTAATAGAATAGGATAGGAATAAAACTACCATTCTACAAGAATAGAATAAAAAAAGAATAATTATTATATAGTTTAGCCCATAAGAATAGAATATGATAAGAATTGTTATTATAACTTATTATAATATTTGGTTTGCAAAAGTAATTTTAAAAATAACTAATGAATAAGTGATAAATGATAAAGATACCCTATATTGTAATATATAATTATTTTATTTTAACCTTTATTTTTATTTTTAAAATGTTAAAAATTTATAATTAAAATTTTAAATATTATTTTTATAATTAAAATTTTAATTTAATTTTAAAAATAAAGTATTAATTTTTTACTTTTTTTTTGTGTTTTTTCCATTATAATATTTTCATTTCTTTTTGTCTTTTCACCAGTCAACCACCAAAAATGCGGCCGGCGCAATGAAACATCAATCTAGCATTCCCTATAGTTGGATCTGGTTGCTAGAATGCTAAATCGGTGCTTCTCGCAACTGGATTTAGTCAAGGAGTGCTAAATCAGCACTTCTTGTGACCAGATATGGTGAAGGAACGCCAATCAACATTTCTCACAATTGGCATGGTGCCATGGCCACCCTCCTTCAAAGGACTTTAAAGAAAAAAGGAAAGATGTAGAAGATAGGTAGAGAAAGAAAGAAAATGTGAAAATTGAAGAAAATCTATGTTATAATAATAATTTTGAAATTTATTTAAAGGTAATTTTGTTCAACAAAAATTTTGACCTATTCTCCCACCCTTGGAATAGCTATTATTAAGGTCCTCTTGGCAATAGTTATTCATATTTCTTCAGGAATGACCATTTTGAGGAATGATAATTCCTATAAAGCAAACAAATTATTAGAAGGGGTTTAAGAATAGGGAGAATGGCTATACCATTGCCCTTAACCAAGCAATTTGTACAAGAAAAATGAGTCTTTTTGACGAACACTCTTCATCAAAAAAATTTCGTCGGTAATGTTACATATTTCGATGAAATTTTGGTCAATTATTAATGGAACAAATTTGATAGATTATGAGACTATTTTCAATAAAATTTATCCTATCGAAATTCTTTCACTAATGATTTGGCGTGAAATAACGTGTTAGCGTTAAGTTGCATCATGTTTTGATTTAACAAAAATCCCATGATTTCTTCAACTTAATATCAACCATTTAAAATTGTCTCAAATACATTTTTAATCCCCTAAGGTTACATATTTGTTTGAAAAGCCATATATCATTAGAAAACATGTTTTAAGCTTTTTAAATAATGTATATTCAGCTAAAAATGCAAGAGCAAACATACCTTAAATTGTTATTTGAATATAGGAACAAGGCAAGGAGGAAACAGTTAGAAACAAGCGTCAAAAAGCTAAAAAAACCTCAAGACATAAGCCAAAAGTTGATCCTAGAAAAGCTCAAGTCGATCCAAAGGTTGAAAAAGTGCAAAACTTAAAGATTATAAAGCCATAGTCGACTTTATTCCAAAAAGTTCAAGAAAATCAAGTTTTGAACATATATAGTTGACCTTGGCCCAAGCATAGTTGGTGTTTAAATTCTACCCACACAAGTATACATATCAAATAGATAGTATATTAGCAAGCAAAGTATCGATCCTTTAAAGAATTGTTCTAAAAATTTACTAAGAACTAAAATTAAAACAATTTAATTCTATTCAAACAATTAAAATGTGGATAACTAAATTAACAAAAAATTAATCAACCAAAAAAAGAACTAAACTAATTAACACTAATTAAAAATCAAAGCTAAAAGATAATTGAATAAAAATCAAATTGGAAAAGCATAGGATTATGTATCTCCTACACTTCATCTAAATTTTACTTCTTTCTCTTAACTTAATCTAATAGATTGAATTGCTAACTTAGAGTTTTCAATTATTTATAATGCTCTCTCAAGTCTCTTATAAAAATATCTTATTTAATTAAAATACTATATTCCTATGTGAATTGGAATTAAAATAAACTTATTAAATTCAAGCTCTAATACTGGTTACATATGGCATATAGATGTATTCCTATTCTATATACTAATTAATTTATTTATCAAAGCAAATAAATATGATTATATGCTATTTCAATTTTAGCCTACACTATACTGCCTTTCCCAAGTTTGTTTAGGTTTCTAGATCAATTTAATTGGTGGCCAGTCAATTAAAAGTATTAAAAACAAATTAAAATAAACAATTCTATCCCATTGAAAAATAAGCAAGGAAAAGATTAAAAATTTAAATTACATGTAAGTTCAATTGTAATTCTAGAAAAATAAATTTAGCTACTCATAATTGCAAAAATAAATAAAAACATATGAAGTTTAGCAATCAAGAGTAACAAGAATAATAAAAGCTAAGGAAAAAGAAAATAAACTAATTTTTGCAATCTTGATATTCAATCTTCAATCTCAACTTCTAACTTCTTGAATCTTTCTCAAGATTTCTCCTCAATGTGCATGGCTAACTTCTCCATAAGCTAACTATTTATAATTGAAACTTAACCTAATTTTATCTAAACTAAACTATTTTAACATAAAAACACTTAATTTGGCCTTAAAATAAGTGTAGAGCCCAATTGACTAAAGTTAAGCTGCATAACTTTCTTTCTCACAACCATTTTTTCAAAATTTCTTCTTCGACGCCATAGCACACCCCATCTAAGCCACGACGTTCCATTTGTCTCATGTCTTTTTCTCCCTGACTACTGCACTCTATCAACTTCCAACACAATTTTTTCCATCTTTGAGGCAGAATTGGGCAAAATAATCTTCATGAAAGTTGTAGTTCTGTTTTTTAGATTTCCAATGGTCTAAGAATTGAAACATTTGGACATTTAGAGTGAGAGTTATGCTCAAAATACCACAACATGTATGAACAGGCCCTAAACTCTTTAAACACCTTTCTTCACGTAATTAAGCCTTATCATTCTTCCAAAATCTTATAAAACATAAAAACTAGGAAAAAAATACCCTCATCCCTTAAGTTTTAATCAAAATTACATAGAGATCCATTAGTTTTCAAAATAAACACTCCACCTTAAATATCTACATGGTATTAATGTTAAAAATGAATGTCTAAAATGCCATTTTTCCTTTTTCTATTATTTTCTCTTAGGCCGGCCAATTGCGTCCTTTGCATTGGCACATCAACCATGGAGAGCGCCTGTCACGACGCAATTCCCGGGCCATGACCGGCGCAAGAACCCAATGAGCATAGCTCACTAAGCCCAAGCAAGTCTATTTTCATTTACTTTACTCCACGTATGATCGTGTGAGGCATCCATACACAATGCACCCAGTGCACACAAAGCCAACTCACAATGGCATTATAGATAAAATATGTACATACATACCGGTCAGACATAAAATTTGACAATGTACATTACATGTACATAATCACAATACAAAAGGCCCATGACTTCCAACGAAGAATTTACAAGAAAAGCGGGCAACTATTGAATGCTGGACACCTACCAGGAGATGAACTACAGTGATCTTGCGATCTAGGAATCTACAATCTCCTGATCTAAAAACATGAATTTTTGAAAACTGTGAGTACGAAACTCAGTGAGCGAACATTAGGTGGGAACAAGCAATAATATCAAGAAGGATTTAAAAATCATAATGCACATACTTGGAACAAAACCATTTTTATTCAATTCCATATTAAACCCTTCCCCTCAATTCAAATTACTTTACAATTAAAAGTGCTCAATTTCACACATATACATATAGATGAACACAAATATCTCCACTATCTCACCATACCCCCACATCGCGCACATAGCTGGAGTTATCATGTGCATTCTCCTACATCGTGCACAAGCAATATCATCCTCCATAATTTCGCATCCATCATCACTGACATGTGCTCCCCCACATCGTGCACATTTACGGTTATAATTATCACACAATATTTTTTGTCAATACATATCACACATCTACACATATGTAGCAGCATATTATAGGAGCACATGAATTCATGCCTTTATGCATATCACAATTCACATATCGAAACAATTTTTATCAAGAGCTTGTTCCCCGGGACACATTTTAAGAAATTTAGATAAAATCATTCAGATTATCCATCTTAATATATGTACATTTCCCAAAACAATTTGAAATGCAAATTCACTCACAGTTGTCGAAAAATCCGGATTCTAGGTGCACTCGGACTAATAGTCATCATGCGCGATTTTTTTACCTTTTTCAGATGTCTCACCACCTTGACACAAAAAAAATTAGAAAATTTACTATATTGCCCCTAAGCTAATATAAACTAATTTAAATTACTAATGCATAATAGGTAAATGTGAAAATGTGTCCGAATATCGCTTAATCGCGATATCGACGAAATTCGACCAATCGCTCGATTAATTGACGATTATGTCCGAATCACCTCCAAATTAATCCATTTCTTCCTTTAATATCTTAATTCACCAATCACATTTCAAATAACTAAATTTCAGCATTGAAATTCTTTAATTTCTTCAGGTGAAATTTTGGTCATTATGGTGCACTTACACCGTAATTTTTCCTAGTCACATTTCTCACTTAATTCATCATTTTTCCAAGCCATTTTCCTTGAAATACAAACAATCCCCCATTGATATTCAACCTACATAGTTCGGCTAATGAAGAATCCTAAAGAGATTGAATGTTTTTCTTTTATTTTTGTTTATAACCATGCTTAACTACCTCTAAACATTAACATAGCCTAAAATCAAGCCAATCCAACATTAATTCCTCTTCCATACCCATTTTTCAAAATTGAATTCATCATGATAACTCAATATTCAACCATGGAAAATAAGGAATAAAGCATGGGTAAGCTAGGATTAAGGTAAATCTAAAGAAATTTTACCTTTGTTTGGCTTGATTCTTGAAAAACCCTTGAATTTCCTTGATTTTTGGCTACTTTTCTTGTTTTTCCCCTTTGTTCTTTTTTGTTTCCCTTTGAATCTGGTTTATGCCGAATTTGGAGAGAGAAAGTGAGGGTTATAAGCTGATTTTATTAGTTTAATAATAAAATCTAATGGCTTGCCACATGGCATAATGCCATTGGCCCATTTTTTTAACTTTTTGACTTTTTCTACTTAATTTCCCACTACAATTAATTCCATGTTTATCCAATCTTACCACAAATAAAATCTCTTGGTCTTAACAAGTGCTGGGGTGAAAATTTTACCGATTTGCCCCTAGGGTAAAAAAATTACGATTTTGTCTCTATACTCCGAAATGTACTGGAATTACATTATTTCTACTTTTCAACCTCAAATAACACTAATATTGATCAATTTTAATCAAATGGGGTAAAAATCTTTTCAAAAAAATTCCCGTTTGGTACCTTAATGGTAAAATTACCATTTTACCCTTGTGCTTCAAAAATGTCGAGAATAACAAATTTTCACTGCTAAACTTTATGTTATACTCCAATAATCATAATTGTATTTCATATAATTATTGTTTTGGTCCAATGTGATCAAATCTTGGCTAAAAATCTCCATTTTATCATTAAATGGCAAAATGATCGTTTTGTCCCTAATCGGTCAAATTTCTTAATTGACTCCAAATTGGACCTTGAACTCCGAATCACTATTCTAAGTCATTCTGTGAGTTTTAAAATTTTGAAATTCCTCTTAAAATTTCTATTAAACTAGTTCGAGGATCGAATCAACTTAATTGTACCACTAGGTACAATATCGGCTTTTAACAAATTCGACAGGGTCTCACAGCGCCAGATCAATGCTCCCTGAAAGAACAAGAGCCTTGATCGGGCTCCCTAAGGGAGCACCAATGCTCCATTGGGGAGCCCGATTTAGGCTTGTTCTTTTTTTAAATTAATAAAAAAAATTTATAAAATTGTATAATAGTAATTTTTAAAGTTAATAAAGGGTAAAATTATCTTTTTAATATTACCACGTCATCAAACTAATGAAAACACTAACAATTGACTAACGGCTAGACCTATATATCCAACAAAAGATATTTTTCTTAAGTGGAATATCCATTCCGAAAACTAATAAACTTCTATGTAAATTCGATCAAAACTTAGAGCGTGAGGATATTTTATCTTAAAAATTAATAAATAATAACTAAACTAAGATAAATAACATAGAATTAGTATAAAATAAAATAGCTTAAAAATAAAGCAACTAGAAAAATAACTAAAATAACTAAATTCTAATCTAAACTCAAGAACTTAGCTAACTTTTAAAAACAATTTGAGATAAATATAATTCTATAAAATAGAATTATCATACCTCCAAACTTAAATTTTGCTAGTCCTCGAGCAAAAAAAAAAAAAGAAAACAAAGAAAGTAAAGAAACTTAATGAAAAGACTTTTCAAGAGAAAAAAATTCATCGAGTTATGATTTCTCAATGTTTCCTTAGAAATTATCTCATAATTCCAATTTAAGGTAAAATACAAATAATCTTCAAATTCATGCATCAATTTAAAGGAAAGCTCATTTTCAAATGGACTTTCTATTTGTGTGTGAATAATCTCTTACAAAGAATATCATACAATTCGGATAGGTTTACACTAAGTCTAAGCATAGATTAATATTAGGATCCCGTAAGTTTACTTTTCATCTCACTTTCCACTAATATAGTCTAACATGTATTCAAGGATCAATATGTTTTTATTAGGCTTGTAATGTAAGGCTAGGGTCAAGGTATGATAAAGGATATATTTAGACTCAAATTCGCCTTAAGCATTTGATTAATCAAAGACCTATAAAGAGCTTAAAATTATTCTTTTCTTCCTTATAGCACCTTTAAATTTAAATTAAACATTTCTTTGTACAGCACGTTTTATTTCTTTTTTTTTTCTTTCTTTTTTTTATACCCTTATACTTATTTTTGACAATCATAAACAAAGGGTAAATTTCTAACACCTTTCACTTTTTTTTTTATCAATCAATCCACCTTTCTCCCTCAATTTAACTTTAAGCTCAAGATACTTCATAGAAATATCAAAATACTTAAGGACGAAAGGGTTAAAATTGGAAATAAATAAAAAAGCTTAGGCTAATATGTGGTTACAAAGAAAAGGAAAAATAGGCTCAACAAGGGTTACTAGAGATACATATATATATTTATCAGGGTAAGCTCAAAATAGCTCAAACGGTCTAAAAAAGTCCTAAATCATCTCTTATCTTAAGTGTTATCTAAGATTTTGCCTTAAGAGAGAATCAAACAAATTTTAGAATCTTTGACTTCGCTATACTTTTATTAACATAAACTTTTCTAAATCACATGATAATTCTGAGTAAAAGAATATAGTGCAAAAATTATTGCAAGTTACATTCTACTATGAAGCTATCACAAGAATATCAACAAAAACTGAAATCATACCTATATTCTTCCCAAAAACTAAAATTATAAAATAATCAAAATATCATCCTAGGATAGGGAAAATCATAAACAAGGTGTCAAAATATCTCTATTTTTTTTTAACATAGAAGCTAACTAAACATGTAAAACAAAAGACAATTTTAACAATTAAAATAAAGATAAGCATTTAAAGATAAGGACAAAAAACTTAAAAGTAAATAAAAGCACAAATAAAATAAGTCACCCCCCAAACTTAAAACTAAATATTGTCCCTAATGTTTAAGAAAAAAAAAGAACAATAAAAATAAAATAAAGAGAAAGGAAAACTAAAACTCCCTTATCAATGAAGCCACCAGAAAAGGAAGATTTACACCTCTGCCTCCTCATCGTTAACATCAGCTCTAGAAACAATGGTAAGATCATCAAGCAACAGAAGGAAAGTGTCCATATCCATTCCCACATGTTTTGCATAAGCTTCCATCATTTGCTCAATTGCATTAAAGCACAATGAATGATGATATATGCGAGTCTCAAGTCTTTCCATCTTTTGCACCATGGACAAAACTTGAAGACATGATGTTTATGGTTTTGTAGTCGATGAAATACCTCAAGTAGTTAAGGATTCTTGTTGCATAAATTTTTTCGTTATTCCATCATCAATTGGACCTTTTAAATAAAGCAAAATTTCCCTAGATCCCCACCCCACTCCACACCAACTTTCTTACACAATTTTGTAATCCAAGAGAGAAACCATATACCCTCACAAGGAGTATCAACAAATCTAAGGATAGTGATGTAGATCAAATGTCCAATATTAATTGCTTTACTAGTCAGAATACAATAAAACATTACAACTTGATCCTTAGTGATATCACTCACATGCTTAACTGGAAGTAATATAGTAGTAATAAAATAGAACCAATTTGTAGGCACCATAAAGCTTATTGCTTTTAAAGGACACAACAATCCTTTAAATAATTTCTACTCCTTGTTACCCTTACACAACTAATTAATTATCTCCTCATAATCTGACTCTAGAGTACAATATTCATCAATCAAATCATCAGGAATTTCAAAATAATTATTAATAGCATCAGTAGTAAAATGCACAAATTTACCATGAACAAGAACAAACCCATTATGATGCTTTTTCGCATTTGCATAAAATTCTCTGACTCAAGGCATCACAGTTGTAAAAGACTGTTTACAAAATGAGGTCCATTGCTTAGCAAGAATAATTGCATGAACATTTGGATACTGACTTTCACTAACATCAAATCCTCTCTCAGGCACTGAAGTTTTATAAACTACCATTTCATTATATCTCTTTTCAACATTAGCAAAAATAAATCTAACATTATCATAAGAACTACTAGCACTGGCTTTTTCTCTTTTAAGTGCTGTATTCAACAAATTAAACTCCAAACAAATATCCAAAAATCAAACTCTAAATAAATATTTCTACAATATGTCACTAGGAACTATCAACTCAAGCACTAAAAATCCCATAATCCATAATAAAATAATGCACAATATTTCAAAAATTACCAAAGTAGGAATAATAGACTTATTTGAGTATTGAAGACCCAATGTGGAAAGGTTGAAGGCAAAGGGAAGTTTGGTTAAGATTTGAAGAAAAAGGTGTAGAGAGAAGGTGGAGAAAATTTTCTTTTAGAAAGAGGCTAATAAAGAAGAAAGAGAGGGAAATAGAGTTTTTATAGTGGGGCTTTAGCCTTTTTTTTTTTGTTCTTTTTAGAAAATTGGTTAGTTGCCATGGTACACCCCTTTGGTGACGCAACATCGCGGGGCTTAATTCCCCTAACATCTTGCATAATCCAGAACACCATGGCTTTCTTCTTGCTGTGCTACGATGTTGAAGCTTGATCAATTTGGCATCCTTTGAATGCTGGGGTGCCACAACGTTCCATTTGTAGCACCACAACTCTCTCGTGTTCTTTGATTTTGTGTCTTTTTTGTCTTTGCGATACGCGACGCTCCCTTTACGATGCCGTGACGCTCTTGTCAATTTCTTAATAGGGTGAATCTTGCAAAAATAAAATATAACATTAGTAAATGATGTTAGTACATAATTAAATGAAAGAAAATAGATTTAAAATAAGAAAACTAAGTTAGAAAACTTTGGTTACCTCACAAGAAGTGCTTTTTTATAGTCATTAGCTTGACTATTTTTGCCTTAAATCGTATCTAAGAAGTAAATTGATGATGTTCGATGATCAATTTTGCCTTCTAAATAATGCTTCAATATTTGCCTATTAACTTTAAATGTTTGACCATTGTTTGCCACTACTTTTATTACGCCATGTAGAAATACTTTAATAATTGTGAATAGCTTAGACCACTTTGATTTAAGCTTTCTCAGAAACAATTTCGAGCGAGAATTGTACCATAACACATGTTGGCCAAGTGTGAAGTGACATTTCATTATTTTCTTGAGATGCCACTGTTTTGTTTTCTCCTTGTAGAGTTTGGCATTCTTTTAGGCTTGAAGTTGAAATTCATCCAATTTGTTCAATTGCAAAAGCCTTTTCACACTAGTCTCTTGCATATCAAAGTTCAACTTTTTAACGACCCAATAAGCATTTTGCTTAAGCTCTATTGGCATGTGGCAAACTATGCCAAAGACTAACTTGTATGGAGACATCCCAATTGGAATCTCGTAGGTTGTTCAATATGCCCAAAATGCCTCAATTAATCTTTTTTCACAATTTTTCCTTGATGGACACACCATTTTCTCCAAGATCCTCTGAATTTCTTTATTGGAAGCCTCCGTTTAGCCAATTGTTTGAGGATGAAAAGCAGTTGCAACTTTGTGTTTAACTTCATATTCTACAAGAAGTGCATCAAAATACTTGTTGCAAAAATGACTACCCTCATCACTTATGATTGCCCTTGGAATGTCAGATCGAGTGAAGATATTTTTCTTTATGAAATTCGTCACTACCTTAGAGTCATTGGCAGGAAGAGTTGTTGCTTCGACCCATTTGGAAACATAATCTATTGCAACCAGGATCTATTTGTTGTTTTATGAAGGTATGAAGTGACCCATGAACTCATTAAGTCATACATCGAAGATCTTTTATTCAACAATAGAGTTAAAAGAAATATTTTATGTCTTCGATATATTACAACTTTTTAACATTTGTCACAGTGTAAAACAAAATAATTAGCATCTTTAAACAATGTAAGTTAATACAAACCTGATTGAAGAAGTTTAGTAGTAGTTTTATTTTGTCTAAAGTGCCCTCCATAATTTGAGGAATGGCAATGTTGAAATATGGTTGGAATTCTTCCTCTAGGACACACTCTCTAAAAATCTAGTTTTTACAATGCTTAAACAAGAAAGGCTCATCCCAAACATAATAGTTAACATCATACAAAAATTTCTCTTTTCAATGAAGACTTAAATCAAGAGGAAGAATATTAGTTGCTAGGTAGTTCACGAAATCAGCATACTAAAGAGGGGATTTCTTACCAATTTGGAGAAGTTATTCATTTGAAAAAGTTTCCTTGATTGAAGTTGAGTATGAACTTGACGTTTCATTCTCCAATCTACACAAGTGGTCTACTACTTGATTCTTTGTTTCTTTTTTGTCACAAATTTCCAAATCAAACTTTTATAACAGAAAAATCCATCTTATCAGTCTTAGCTTAGAATCCTTTTTGGCAATCAAAGACTTGATTGTTGAATGTTTTGTATAACCTATCACCTTTGTCCCAACTAGATATGAGTGAAATTTGTTAAAAACGAAGACTATAGCCAAAAGCTCATTTTCTATTGTTGTGTAGTTCTTTTGTACCTTGATCAAAACTTTATTGGCATAATAAAATTGAATGAAATTTTTTGTCTTTCCTTTGACCTAGCACAGTACCCACCATCTAATCACTTGCATCACACATGAGGTCAAAAAGAGAGATTCCAATTTGGACTTATGAAGATACGTGCAGTAATCAATCTTTTCTTCAATTCATTAAATACGTTAAGGCAATCATCATCAAGTTTAAATGGCACATCTTTTTCCAAGAGATTGTAAAGTGGTTTCAAAATCTTTGAAAAGTCCTTGATAAATCTTCTATAAAAACTAGCCTATCCAAGAAAGCATTTTATATCTTTGATATTTGTTGGTGGTGGCAACTTTTCAATTGTCTCAATTTTTGTTTTGTCTACCTCAATGCCTCTCCTTGAAATTCTGTGTCCAAGAACAATGTCTTTTTGTACCATGAAGTGGAAATTTTCCCAATTCAACACTAAATTTGTTTCCTTACATCTTTTGAGTACCTTGGCAAAATTCATGAGACAATTATCAAAAGTACTCCTAAAGACAAAAAAAAAAAAAAATCATCCATTAATACCTCCAAATATTTCTGTTATTAATTTCTCACGTAAGTGCACGTATCATTAACAAGTAATATAATAGAAAGTAGAATTCGTTCTCACAGAAAATTGAATTAATCCCTAATGTTAACTACTAAAATTAACAGTCATTAATCTTATTCAAACAAACTAATTATTAAAAAGAAAAATTAAAACTAATAACTAAAACTAATCTATCAACAAAATTACTTTATTAAATTCAATTGACTACTAGATCTAAGATTTTGATATCCTTCAATACTTTATATGAATATTGTCTCTCTCTTTTAACTTAGTTTAATAGATTAAGTTGCTAACCTAGAGTCTTAAATTATTTACAAGTCTCTGTCGAGTTTCTCATGGAAATATCTCTCTCAATTTACTTACTGTATGTCTATGCAAATTTAATTGAAGAAAGATTTATTAAGTTTATGCTCTAATGCTGGCTACGTATGGCTTATAGTTGTATGTCTACCCTATATGCAAATCAAACCACCTAATCAATTATGTGCATTTGATCATATGCTATTTTATTCAAGGTCTATCTAAATCTCTTTCGTCAAGGTTTAACTTAGGTTTCCAATTCAATCTAATTAGTGGCCAATCAACTAAAAGCATTAAGAACAAAATGGAATAAACAACTTAAATCCATAAAACATAAGCAAAAGAGATATAAATAAATCAAACATCTATTGAGTTCAATCATAATCTTAGATAAATAATTTAGTTCCTCATTAAGTCACACATCATCATCAAATTAAATTTAAACATTAAAATCAAACTAAGAAAATAAAAGAATAACAAAATAATAATAGAACCCAGTAACTGTAATCTTGATCTTTCAAATCTTCTTGGATCCCTTAAATTCTTCTTAGCTTCAATGACTTTGTGGCTTGATTCTCAACTTTCAATCTAGTGTGTTGTTCTCCTCTAAAAGTCATTTGAAAGGTTGTTTTTATAGAGCTTCGAAGTTAGGCCAAATTGGATGAAAAAAGAAATCAATTCCAATTAGGATTTCCTTATCAAACTACGTGAGCCACAACCTACCTCCACCAAAGCCGCGACTTCAAGCAATTAATTAATAGAAATCGTAATTGTTCTAAGACTACTGTAGTTCTTCAACTTCAACAAGATTTTTGATCACATTGCAAGCTGAACTGGGCAAAGTGGTAAATATGAAAGTTGTAGTTTTTCTCTTAGCTTTACAATGGTCCAAGAATCATCTCATTTGGAGTTCTATAGAGAGAGTTATGATCAAATTAAATATAAAATTAACTAAGATTAGATTGACTCACCTAAATTAACTAATTTAAAATAATTTAAATAAAATATACTAATTTTTATGTATTACCACAAGAACTAGGTTAATTTACTATCAAAATTAAGCCTAAATAACCCTATCATAGAGTTATCAATTTCTCCAATATTTCTTTGAACATGGCCATCATGCATCTTTGGAAAGTGGCAAGGGCATTACATAATCCTAATGGCATTCTTTTAAAGGCAAAGGTACCTTAAGGACATGTGAATGTAGTTTTCTCTTGATCTTTAAAAGCAATGGTAATCTAATTATACCCAGAATAGCCATCCAAGAAATAATAATATTCCTTACCAATAAATCGATCCAACATTTGATCAATAAAGGGAAGAAGAAAGTGATCCTTCCTTGTAGCTTTGTTAAGCTTGCAATAATCTATGCAAACTCCCCATCCAATCACTGTTCTTGTAGGAATAAACTCATTGTTATCATTAAAGACCACAGTCATTCCTCTTTTTTTTTGGTACACAATAAACTTTACTTACCCAAGTACTAATTAGAGATTGGATAAATAATTCCAACATCTAGCCACTTATTGATTTCTTTCTTGACCACTTCTTTCATGATGGGATTAAGCCTTCTTTGATGTTCAATGGTAGCCTTGTGGTCATTGTCTAAAAGGATTTTATGCATACAAATGGAATGGTTAATTCCCTTAATATTTGCAACTATCCATCCTATAGCTTTCTTGAATTCTCTAAGTATCCTTAAAAGCTTATCTTCTTATAATTTAGTTAGAGAAGCAAAAATAATAGCTAGAAAAGTGAACAAGTTTCCAAGAAAAGCATACCTCAAATGTGTTGGTAGAGGTTTAAGGTCCAAAATAAGTGGTTCTTTAATATAGGGCTTAAAAGCTAGAATTGATAAAGCTGAAACATCTTAAAACTCAAATTTATGATTAATTTTAAACCTTGAGTAAGCATCTAACAAATTCAAATGTTCAAGAAATTCAAGATCATCCCTATCAAAATTAGCAACTAAACATGCTTCAAGTGGTTCACTGGAATATTCTTCTAAAAATACCTTATTTGTTAGACTACTTACCATATTCACCAAAAAAAAAATCTTCAAAATCCATTGGAAATTTTAAAGCTTTAAAAATATTGAATGTTACCTGTTGGTCTTGAACTCTCAAGGTAAGCTCACCTTTTTCCACATCAATGGAGCTCTAGCTATTGCCAAGAAAGGTTTTCCAAGGATGATCAGAATTTACCTATTTTCCTCCATGTCAAGAATTATAAAATCAACTAAGAAAATAAATGTGTCAACTTTGACAAGAACATCTTAAATGATTCCTCTTGGGTAAACATAAGAACAATCAACAAATTACAGTGTAACAGAAGTCAGTTTGCATTCTCCCAAACCAAGTTTCTTAAATATTGATAATGGCATAAATTGATACTTGAACCTAAATCGCTTAATAAGTTTGTAAAGAATAAATCACCAATAGTGTAAGGGATTGTAAACTGCTAGGATATTTAAGTTTGGTGGCAATTTATTTTTTGTCAAAGTAACAGTCTCGTATTCACCCAATTTTCTTTTCTTGGAGAAAATGTCTTTCAAGAATTTGACATAGCTTGGCATTTGTTCTAAAGCTTCTGTAAAAAGAATATTTATGTAGAGTTTCTAGAAGACATTGGTAAATTTCTGAAACTGCTTATCAAGCTTTTTCTTTTGTAATCTTTGTGGGAAAAGTGGTGGAGGATAATTTGCTTGAGCTTTCACTTGATTTTTAGTTTTTTCATCATCTTACTTCACAACTTTTCTTTACAACAATTACCTCTTCATCATCCACATGCTCTTTTGATTTAATTGATTTTTCACTTACCCCTTCAACTTCTTTTCCACTCCTCAAAGTGATTGCTTTGCATTGTTCCTTACCTTTGGGGTTGGCTTGAGTATCACTTGGCAAAGTACCTTGGGGTCTGTTATTGATGGTGTTGGCAATTTGTCCCATTTGAGTTTCAAGATTGTGAATTGATGCTGCTTTATTCCAAATGATGGCATCATTCTTTGTCATGTAGGCATCAATCTTTGTCATGAATTGCATGAATATTTCCTCCATAGTATGCTTTTTCTTAGGGATAAGAGGTCTTGCTTGTGTTGGAAAGCTAGGAGAATTGTTTAGCCTTAGATTTGAAGGTCCTGGGTTATTATTCCATGAGAAGATTGGATGGGTCCTCCAACCAAGATTATAGGTATTGGAGTATAGGTTATTTTGTTGCTTATTGAAGTTCCCAACAAACTGAATTGATTCAGGATTAGATGGACATTGATCACTAAAGTGGCTCTTTCTACACAAATCACAAGTTATAAAAGAGTTTTGGACAACATTAGCTCCCATTATATCAAATCTTTTTGTGAATACAGCCACTTGTGTAATCAAAGCATTCAGTGCATCAACCTCATAAACACCAACAGCTTTTCTAGAACTAGATGTTTCTAAAGGCTATTAGTAACTATTGGATACCATCTTTTCCAACAAATTATAAGCTTCATTAGGATCTTTATCCATCAATGCCCCATCGGTAGTGACATCAATTATAGATATGATAGAACTGAACAACCCATTATAAAAAGTCTGAACTTGAAGTCGTTGAAAAAGCCCTTAGTGCGAACATTTTCTAAAGAAATCTTTAAATCATTCCCAAGCCTCATATAAGGATTCACTGTCAAATTGTGTAAATGAAGTTATATCATTCCTTAACTTTGCAAGCTTTGTAAGTGGAAAGAATTTTGCAAAGAATTTTTTAGCCAAGTCTTGCCTGTTGGTCCTAAATAAATGTGCTAGAGGGGGGTGAATAGCACTTTTTGGCTCTTATTGAAATTTGCTTCTAGTTGGGGACAAATGCAAGATGAAAGAAAGATTTAAAGATGAATAAAAAAAAACAGAGCAAAAATCACACCAGAATTTATAGTGGTTCGATCCAAGACCTACATCCACTACCTTGATTGTTCAACTAAGGATTTTTAAACTCAATCCACTATGAACAATGAAATTCATAAGCTTTCACCAAGTTTTACAATGGCTTTTACCAAGCTCAATCAAAACCTTTCACAATGGTTTTTATCGGGATCAATCAAAACCCAACAACTAACTTTTAAAAGGCTAAGTTAAAACCTATACACTCAATCAAGCAATCCAAGTTTGAATATATCCCTTAGAGTGACTCGTTCACTCTAAGTGTACAAGAAGAAAAGAAATAAAAAAGTATCTATGATCATTGACTTGATCTAAGTGATACAAAGTGAAGTGCTTATCTCAAATACAAAGATAGGAGTGAAGTGTAGTAAGAGTGCATAGGAATTTTGCTATTTTTGGAGCTCTTTTTGGACTTGGAAACCTTAGATCATTTTTTTAAGTCGTTGGAAGTCCCTTTTATACTTGAGAAATCAACTCTGATGAGTGTTAGGCAGTTTTTGACCGTTAGAAATGATTTGGTAACAAATCTGGCCATTAATTTGTCTTTTAGTGCTCAATTCAAATTTTCAGACAAAATGCTCTTAATCGACTAAGTCATCTCTGTTTTTTGACCTTAGCTTCCGGCAGTGAACACTTAGTCGACTAGCTTACTTCTTAGTGGATTAAATTGTTTCTGTCTTAAAGTCTAAATTTTTGGCAGTAGGCTTTTAGTCGACTAAGTCTTTTTTGTTTCTCAGTTCTCTAGAGCCTGCTAACTTTTGATTTAAATTTTAGCTTAGTAATACCTTTCATTATTCAATTAAGAGACTTCTATTATGTTGATCAATTGTGACTCCTTATTCATATGATTTTTGAAATGTGCCTTTGAATGATTAATTTATTATTTGCATGCAATTCTTGCCCTGCACACTCAAGTAGAAATATTAGACACGAATGAATGAAAATGTTTTATTATCATCAAAAACTATTGGAATCAACACTGCCATGTAATAATAGATCTAGTGGGTAGTAAATTCAACCAACTCTTTGCCTTATCCCTCAATGAAAAAGGAAAGAGTCTAAGTTTGATAGCATCATTAGCCACCCCATTATATTTGAAAGTGTCATTGATTTCTAGGAAATTAACTATATGGAAATTAGGATAATCATTGGGTAACCCACCAAACTAAACGAAAGACTGAATCATCTTAATGTAAGCAAGCTTGATCTCAAAATTGTTTACATTGATAGGAGATCTTCAAATGCTTTAGTGCAAGCCTTGCAGAAAGGGAACAGCATAATCCTGCAAAGCTTTGTTCTCTTCAATAATCTGGTCGATAAAATTGTTACCATGACTATTATTATCTTCAGTCATTGTTTAGTTTAGAGTTTGAACTTGCAAAATTTCCCTTTGAAGTCTTTTAAAAGTTTTTTTTATCTCTAGATTAAAAGGAATAAGATTCAAGTTCCTTATTTGCATACAACAACCAAATATGCCTGAAAACTAGAAAAATAAATAAAATCAGGTTTGAACTAAGACTAAATTTGCTTGGTATTAATATTAGTAAAAATTCTAGAAAACAATTCCTCAAAATAGACACCAAAAACTTGTTGTTTTAATTCTACCCATGCAAGTATACATATCGAATAAATAGTATATTACCAAGCAGAGTATTGGTCCCTCAGAGAATTGTTTTAAAATTTACTAAGTACTAAAATTAAAAAAATTTAATTTTATTCAAACAATTAAAATGAGGATAACTAAATTAACTACAAATTAATAAAAAAATACTAAACTAATTAACACTAATTAAAAACCAAAGTAAAAAAATAATTGAATAAAATTCAAATTGGAAAAGCCTAAGAATACAATATCCCTCACATTTCGTCTAAATCCTACCTTTCTCTCTTACTTTAATCCAATGGGTTGAGTTACTAACCTAAAGTCCTGGATTATTTATAAGGTTCTCTCAAGTCTTTTATAAAAATATCTAGTTTAACCAAAACGTTATATTCCTATGTGAATTTTAATTAAAATAAACTCATTAAGTTCAAGCTCTAATATTGGCTACATATGGCATATAGGTATATTTCTATATACACAAATTAATTTATTCATCTAAGCAAAGAAATATGATTATATGCTATTTCAATTTTGGCCTAAACTAAACGCCATTTCCCAAGTTTGCTTCGATTTCTAGATAAATTTAATTAGTGGCCAGTCAATTAAAAGCATTAAGAATAAATTGGAATAAACAATCCTATCCCATTGAAAAATAAGTAAGAAAGAGATTAAAAATTTAAACTACATGTGAGTTCAATTGCAATCTTAGAAAAATAAATTTAGCTACTCGTAATTGCAAAAATAAATAAAAACATGTGAAGTTTAGCCATCAAGAGTAACAAGAATAATAAAAACTAAGGAAGAAGAAAATAAACTAATTTTTTACAATTTTGATCTTTAATCTTCAGCCTCAACTTCTAGCGTCTTGAATCTCTTTATGGATTTCTCCTCAATTTATATGGCTAACTTCTCCTTAAACTAATTATTTATAACTGGAACTTAACCTAATTTTACCTAAACTAAACTATTTTAGCCTAAAAACTCTTAATTTTGGCTTAAAATAAGTGTAGAGACCAAAAGACTTAAGCTGGCCCGCATAACTTTCTTTCCCATAGCCATTTTTTCAAAATTTCCTCTTTAACTCTATGACACACCCCATCTAAGCCGCAATGCTCCATTTGTCTCATGTTTTCTTCTCTCTAACTACTACACTCTGTCAACTTTTAACCTGATTTTCTTCGTCTTCAATGTAGAACTAGGCAAAGTGATCTGTATAAAAGTTGTATCTCTATCTCTTAACTTTTCAATGGACTAAGAATCGCATCATTTGGACATCTAGAGTGGGTGTTATGCTCAAAATACTGTGACATGTATGAATAAGGCCTGAACTTTTTAAACACCTTTCTTCACCAATTAAGCTTTATATTTCTCGAATCCTACAAAACATAAAAACTAATAAATAATGACTAAACTAAGATAAATAAACATAGAATTAGCCTAAAATAAAATAGGGTAAAAAATAAACTAATTAAAACAATAACTAAATTCTAACCTAAACTCAAGAACTTAGTAAACTTTTAAGAACAATTTGAGATAAAAATAATTCTATAAAAGAGAATTATCAATAGTCAATCTTGACCAGTCAAAAGCTTTAATGTTGACGTTACAAAGTCATAGTTGACTATAAAGGAGGCATAATTGACTATAGCAACACATATTTGCAAAAAGTACACTATCGGGAGATAGATTGAGTATAAGAAGGTTATACTCGACTATAGAGCCTTAATTTGAGAAATTTAAAGAACATAGTTGACTCTAGCAACATTGTAGTCAACCTTCAAGCTTCAACAATGGTCAAATTTGATTCAAACTTATGTCAATAGCTTCCAACTTTACCCCAACTATAAATAGATGGATTTGAGCCATTTTGAAGCAAGAGAAGACCTGAGCTAAAGCTTCAAACCCTAGAAAGACCTTTAAAAGATCATTTTCACTCTCTATCATCATTTTAGTCTTCCAACAAGCTTACAAAGTTGAATGCTTGCTTCATTTGAGTTTATTTTTCTTCTCTCACTAAACCCAAGCTAAAATCTTTAGCATCTGGCTTTTGAGAGGTAAAATTTTGTTATTACTCCTTTGTACACACCACATTATAAAGGTTCGAGCTTAACCTTGAAAAGATATTAGTGAAGGTTTATGGTTGAGCTTTTAAAAATCGTTGTTGGTGGGATATCGGTTGATCCCGTGAAAAAGCAAGAATATCTTTATGGATTATGTAAACATTTTCACTTGATCCTATGAAAAAGCTGTTGTAAGGGTTATCGCTCGATTTTGTTAAAAAACAAGAATCCCTTTGTAGATTATGTGAGGGTTATCACTTAGTCTTTTTCAAAAGTAAAAATATGAATTGAAATTCATTGGTTACCAAGAGAATGAATGTAGATATAGAAAAAATCAAACCACTATAAATTTTTTGTGTCTCTTTTTAATTTTCCTCATTATTATTCATTGCCTATATTTACTTTAAGAAAATAGTTTTCTATTGATTTATTATTTCACACTTAGAAAAATATTTTTCCTTTTATTTTTATAACAAGCAATTGAATATAGGAAAAATATTTTACTTTGGTATATTATTTTTATGCTTAGTGATTTATTGTTGGAAACTTTATTTTGATGTTAGAAAATATTTTTGAGTGAAAATGTTTTGATTTTTATGCTTGTAATATTCAAAGAAATTTTTAAATTTCAACTCATCCCCATTTTGATATATTGTTTATTGAGACTTCTATAGTAACAATTGGTATCAGAGCTTGGTCTTAAATTTTATAAGTCTAACTGCCTTTGAGAGATCTGCTGTAGAGGCTAAAATCAACAAAATGGAGGTCACAACAACCATGCTTGGTGAAGAGTAATCGATCTAAAGGTTACCCTTTTTTGTAAGTTCAAACTATCCTTATTAGAAGAAATGTATAAAAATGTTTATTCAATCCTGTGAGACCCTGTTGAAATTGTTAAAAGCCAGTATTGTACCTAGCAGTACAATTAAGTTAAATCGAGCCTTGAACTAGCTAAAATAGAAATTCTAAGAGGAATTTGAAAATTCTGAAACCCACAGAATGGCTCAGAATAGTGATTCGGAGTTTAAGGTTCAGTATGGAGTCCATCAGGAAAATTGACCGGTTAGGGACAAAACGGTTATTTTACCATTTGATGATAAAATGGAGATTTTTAGTCAAGATTTGATCACATTGGACCAAAAATAATTATATTAAATATAATTAAGATTATTGGAGTATAAAATGAAGTTTAGCAGTGAAAAATTGTGATTCTCGATATTTTTGGAGCACAAGGGTAAAATGGTAATTTTGCCACTAGGGGACCAAACGGGAATTTTTTTGAAAAGATTTTTGTCCCATTTGATTAAAATTGATCAATATTAGTGTTATTTGAGGTTGAAAAGTAGAAAAATGTGATTTCGGTACATTTCGGAGTATAGGGGCAAAATCGTAATTTTTTCACCTCGGGAGCAAATCGGTAAATTTTTCACCCCAACACTTGTCAAGACCAAGGGATTTTATTCTTCCTGGGATTGGATAAATACAAGAATAATTGTGGTGGAAAATTTAGAAGAAAAAGTCAAAAAGTTTAAAAATGGGCCAATAAGCATGTGACATGTGGCATGCTTGATTATTTTATTATTAAAGCCTAAATATCAACCATAAAACCCATTTTCTCTCTCCAAATTCTGCACAAAAACCGATTCAAAAGAAAACAAAAGAGAACAAGGAGAAAAACAAGAAAACCTTGCCAAAAATTCAAGAGAAAAGTGTGATTTTCAAGGAAAATCAAGTGAAAAAGGTAATGAGATGTCCGAAAAGGCAAAGGAATTGTGCCTGAGGACTATTAGTCCGAATGCACCTAGAATCTGGATTTTCGACACCTGTGAGTGAACTTACATTTCAAATTATTTTGAAAAATGCACAATGTATTGAAAATGGATAATCTAAATGATTTTATCCAAATTTCTTAAAAATGCGTGCTGGGAACAAGCCCTTGAAAATAAATGATTTTATGTGGTGAATTGTGGTATGCATGAAAGCATGGAATTATGTGGTGAATTGTGGTATGCATGAAGGCATGAAATTGTGTTGTCGTATATGTGTAAATATGTGAGATGTATTGATATTTAATTATGTTGATATATAAATGTACATGTGTACGATATGGGGGAAACACATGTCGATGATATTGGATGCGGAAATATAGTGAATGATATTATGTGTGTATGATGTGGGGGAATGCACACGATGACTCTAGCTATGTGCGCGATGTGGGGGTTGTACATGAGTTGGTGAGATTAAGTAATATTGTTTGTGCACGATGTGGGGGGATGCACACGATAACTCCAGCTATGTGCGCAATGTGGGGGTTGCACATGATCTGGTGAGATAGTGGTGATATTGTGTGTTTGTGTGTGAAATTTAGTATCATTTAATTATAAATTAAATTGAAGTGAAGGGAAGGGTTTGATAATAAATGGGATGCTGAGTGGTCCCCATGCTTGTGTGTAAAATGGGATACTAAGTGATCCCCATACCTGTGTGTAAAATGGGATGCTGAGTGATCCCCATGCCTGTGTGTAAAATGGGATGTTGGGATGCTGAGTGATCCCCATGCCTATGTGTAAAATGGGATGCTGAGTGACCCCCATGTCTGAGTGAATAATGCTTAGTGATAACCCTTACCGACTACTCCGATAGTTATTTCTTTGTACCACCAAGGACAGTGAAGACTTGGAAGTGTATATAATTGCTCATGTCTTTGTGTATATCTGTATGATGCCTACATGTATTGTTGAGAAATTGTGTGAAATTGGGTGTATTGAATTTGTGTACCCTTGTATTATGCTAATATGCATTTTTAATAAATGTTGTGAAATTGATGTAATCGTGCATGTGCGGAATGGAAAGTGAAATACCAATAATGGTGTGCGAGTAGGGAGTGCACACATGGTCATATTGCTTTGTGCGAGTAGGGAGAGCACACATGATGATATTGCTTGGTGTGAGTAGGGAGTGCACCAGAGCTGAAGATAGTGGGATGGTGTGTGGTGCGAGTAGGGAGTGCACCAGAGTTGAAGAGAATAAGGTGGTGTATGTAACTGGACGTGATTTTATATATATGAGTGATATAATGTGCATGATGGAAAATGTGATTTGTGTGGTATGTGAAACCCTTGTTTGTGACGGTTTGTGATAAACCGTTAATTTTACTATCTTGCTTGATATAATGATTGGTGAATGAAATTGTACGTGATACATATACATATATGAATTGTACGGGTTGTGAAACCCTTATTATGTGACGGTTTGTAAACAACCGTCGATTTACTACTTTGCTAGAATGATCGGTGTAAACTCAAGGATGTCTAATCTTTGAATGCATAATAAATTTTTAGGGTAAGGGAAAAAGGGTTTGGAATAGTAGTTAGTTGAAAATGGCCTTATTTTCAATCGGTGCATCATGATTGTCAAATTTCCTGGGTGAGATTGCTTGTTCCCTTCTAATATTCACTCACTGAGTTTCGTACTCATATTTTATAAAAATTCATGTTTTCAAATCAAGAGACTGTTGGACCCTAGATCGAGGAGTCCCCGTAGTGCATCTCCTGGGTATGTGTCTGGCATTCTATAGTGATCCCTCTTAATGTCTCCGCTGGAAGTCATGGGTCCTTTTGTATTGTAAATACACTCAAGCAAATGTGAATATGTGTATGCAATGTAAGTTGCTAAATACATGACTGGTATAGTGCTGGTATATTTTATTGATAATGCCATTGTTAATTGGCTTTGTGTGCACACTGGGTGCATTATGTGTGTGTGCATCACACAGTCATACGATAAGCAAGAGTAAATGGATAGGCTTGCTTGGGCTTAGTGAGCTATGCTCATTGAGCTCATGCACCGGGCATGGCTCGGGAAATTGGGTCGTGACAAATCCATGGACTTGGATGTTTGGAATGTCGTATTATATGGTCCACATTTTCCAAATCAGAAGGTACATGGCAAAGTAGTTATTAAGTTTAGAAAAGAATGGGATGATAAAGATAAGAAATTAATTCAAACAAATTGCAAAGCTTATAATACTCTTCTTTATTCCTTAAAAGCTAATGAGTTTAATAAAGTGTTTATATGTAAAAATGCAAAACAAATTTGGGATACCTTAGAAACCACTTATAAGAGCACTAACCAATTTAAGGAATCTAAGATTGGATTACTTACACATGATTATGAACTAACGCCCAACTTGTTAAGAAAATTTTGTATAGCCAACTTAAGTCTTGGAGACCTAAAGACACGGCTAGAAAGGAAGCTAGAAACCTTAATGACTTTAAGTTAGAAAAGCTTATAGGTTCCCTTCTCACTTATGAAATAAAACTTAAGCATAAGAATGAAAGAGAAGAACTTAAGAAAGAATAGGTCAAGCAAAAGGGAATAACCCTTAAACCTATCATTGAGGAAGAAGAGAGAATCATTAAGAGTAAAAGTGAAAATAAGGAGGACATAGCTATGCTAGCTAAGAAATTTAATAAATTCATGAAGATAAACCTTAAAAATAGAAAACCTACAAGGAAAGATATGCCTAAAGAAGAACATACAAGAGATCACTTGATATGTTTTGATTGTAAAAGGCTTGGTCACATAAAATATGAATGTCCCAGCAATAACATGAGGAATACCTCAAGGAGATTTAAGAAGAAAAAGATGATACCCACTATGGGCTATAACGATGACTCATAAGATGAGAAAGATGATGAAGTTGCCAACCTTTGTCTTTTGGTACTTGATGATTACAAGACCCAATAAGGATCACTTATCTTGAGCCTCCATATTTCAATTGTGAAGACTTTCATGTTTGGAGAGATATAATGGTACACTTCATTATTGCGAATGATTATCAAACATAGAAGCAAATTGAAGATGGTCCTTCCAAGATAGAGAAAAACATGGCAAATTGGAACTCACATGATCCTGATCTAATTGAGCTAAATGGAAAAGCCATGTATACCATCATTTATGCTTTTGGAGAAAGGAAATACAATTAAGTTCAAAATTGTGAAAATGTCGAGGAGATATAGGACAAGCTTAACAAGCTATGTAGGCAACCACTTGAAAGAAAATTAGAAAAAGATGATTTCTTGGATGAAAGCTCATCAAGTGATGATGAAAAGAACATCACATTTTGAAATTGAAGACCAAATTATGAGGTAAGATCTTCTTCTCATATTCTTATGGATAATGAATTAGCAAATATGTTTGAAGACTTAACTCTTACATTTCAAGATCTAAGCTTAAGTCAAAAGGAGAAATTTTCAAATCTTAGACTTGAAATGAATCATTGATGGAAGAAAACAATCAATTGAGAATTAATGTTGAAATGTTGTAAGGAAATTATGATCAATTCGAAGAAGAAAATATGAAACTGAAAAGTATTGTTAAAAGAAAGGAAACATAAAAAATTAAGAATAGGAACCCCTTTAAATTCATGAAATCCTATTGCATTCCTTGTTCAACTTATTATCTTATGCATATGTTTGTTGAGACTAACCCTTAAAGATCTAAAGCAATTTGGATACCATAAGTTAAATGAAAATGCATTTTATACGTATGAAACCCAAGGAAGAACAAACTCAAGGTTGAACACAAAATAAAAACATGGGTGATATTTATTTCTTCACTCTTTTAATTTTGAAAAATGCTTGATTGATAAAATTTGATTAATTGTGAATTACTTGTTTGAGCATTGAGTGTTGTTCATGTTATATTTGCTTGAAAATATATGATTCAGTGTTGATTGTGCAAAAATATTTATTGGAAGGAATGTGAGCATGAAATGCACTTACGCTTAAACATAAATGATTTGACAATAACATAAGCACATTTGATAACTTGCTTTCACATTTATTCTAGTAGTACTTGACTACTTGTATCTAAGATATCTTAACCTTTTCAACCTAAAATTTAATCTTTTTAATTTCTTTGTTTCTAAGATATCTTAACCTTTTAAACAACTTTGCCTTGAAATTTTAAAATCAAATTGATAAGTTCAAAATGGTTAAACTTGGGCATAACAATACTTGACTACTTGAATTGATTTCATCAATATGAGACTATAGGAGAAAATCATTTTCCATGCTTGAGCTTATAGCTTAAACAAGTTTATCACATGTTGAAAATGCTATTATGACTTGTTCTTGATGAAAATGAATGCATGAGCAAATGCTTGAATTTGTTGATCTTATGTGCTTGCATAGATGACATTATTTCTTGAGAATGAAATGTTTATATGGTCATATTGATTAAATCATTTCTTGAGAAATTGAGATGTTAAAATGTTTGGTCTAAAATCAATTTTTGGAATATGCTTTATAATTGTGCTTTATTGATTATTTCAAAATTGATTTCTTGATTATGCATATGAAATTGACGATGATAAACACATTGAACTTCATGAAAAATCTTGATTAGTGAAAATAACCAAAATCTTTCTTGCAATCATGTTTATGCTTACTTGATCAGAATATTTCTTTATGTGATTACAATATGTGCTAAATGTTTTGGTAATGTTTCATTGATAATGATATTATCTTGATGAGAAAACTTCTTCTTAATTTGATAATTTTGTACACAATTAAGAGAATTCTTATCGAAATGCTTGCTTGAAAATATTATTGAAAAGAGATTACTAAAAAGGTTAAATGATGATATACTCTTGTTGAGATAATTCTCTCTTGAATTGTCATTCTTATAAGAATTTCCTTAAATGTTTGATTTGTTAAGCCCAGCCCTACCATATACTTGCTATGTCATTCATGTGCTTGATAGAATGCTTGCATACTTTAAATACCTTGAAAAAGTCATCAAAAGTCTGTATTGTACTTACTGGTACAACTGAGTTGAATTAAGCCATGAACTAGTCCAAATAGAGATTTTAAGATGAGATTGAGAATTTTAAAACCCCAAAAAGATTTAATATGGTGATTTGGAGTTCGATGACTAATTTGGCGTTAAATTGAAATTTTCATAACGTAAGGGCAAAATGGTCATTTTGCCACCCGAGGTTAAAATTGGAATGTTGGATGAAATTTTTGACTAAGATTGATCATTTGGAGTATAATTTGAATTTGGGAAGTGAAAATTTTAATTCAGAAAAATTTTCAAGCATAAGGGTAAAATAGTCATTTTACCGCTCAAGGGTAAAATTGTAATTTTACACCACCTAACACATGTCCAACACATGAATTTCACTCATTATTATCATAGATAATTGAGAAAATTTTAAGTGGTGGAAAGAGAATACTTAATGAGTAAGTATGACACATGCACCAATTATATGGTGACATGTGTCAAATTTCCATCCATTCATAATTGGCTTTAAAAAACCAGCGCACACACACTCTCCCATTCATTCTCATGGTCGGCCAACTCAAGGAAGAAAGGAAAAAGAAAGAACAAAAACCCTAGAGTGAAAATTTCAAGAAAAAATCACTAGATTTCAAGAAATCAAGCAATCAAAGGTAAAATTTCTTAATTTTAGCTTGTGATCTACCTTTCTTATGCATTATTTGCATTTTCTATGCTTGAATCACAAGATATCATGAAGGATAGTGTGCTGGCCGAACATATAGAGAGAGAATTTGATGATGATTTTAGGTAGATTTTAAGGTATTTTAGTGTTTTTAGTTAATTTGTCATGTTTGGAATGAAAACAAGTAAGAAAAAAATCACATGTTCTTACCCACCCTTCATGGCCGAATCTTCCTTATGGTATATTGATGGTGGATTGATTTTATTTCAAGTGATTTAGTTACGAATTAATGATTTGTTGTATAAAAATCAAGTATGGAAAATTTTATTATTAGTGAACACTCCATGGCCGAATTTTCCAATAGAAAATGTGAGGATGATTTTGTCATATTTCAAGTTATTTAAATTGTGTTTGATGATTTGGAGTATTGGGAGAGAAATGGAATTATTTGGAGTTGAATTGGACGTATTGGCCAATTAATCGGTTGATAGATCGAATTAGGCCAATACCATTTTATTTAGGTACACAATTGAACTTATATTGAACACCGTATTTAGATGGTTACCCGAGTATTTCACATCCCATCTCATGCATACATACAGAGCCTAAATTGGTTTTATAACGGTTTAGCACAAATGTAGCAAATTGCTTGTTGTGCATTATGTTTAGGTGGCGAGCATTCTGATAAGAGTACAGAGATTGTACCCGAAGATCGGGACTAAGAGTACATCGACTCCTGAAATTGTGAGTAACCTTACTATCATCTTAATTATCTAAGGTGATTTTTATCCAATTTTGTGATTTTATGAAAAAAGAGTTTAAATGATAAACTTTTATGTTTTATAAGCAAAAATGTGATTTAATGAAATGATTTTATAAATTGTCTTGAAATTGAATGATGGCTTTGAAAATGGAGTAATTGGAGACTGTTTCACAGTGTTGTAAATTATGATTTGAATTGAATGGCTTATGGCAATATTGGCATGAATGGCTAGATTGGTAATTGTGCTGAAAATATATGAACTGTTATTTTGCCTTGATAGGCTGGATAGTGATATAATTGCCATGTGATGCCGTTAAAACTTTTATTGAATTGGTGGGATATTGATGTGCTTACTGCAATGGGCGAGTTTTTGTGGAACAGCCTATAGGAGGGGCACGGTAAACCTCGTTATATTATACCTCGGTTGGAGAGGCGCATAGGGTAACTCCTGAGGTATGGTTAAAGTTTACTTCACGCTGAACCACCACGTGAGGGTGAGCTCAGCTAATGCCAAGGAACGGTTGTGTTTCCAAATGTAAAAATGTGTTTTAAACGTATATGAAATTTTAACAGCCTTGGCGGGCTCGGTTGGATACCTCTGATCAAGGTGTCACCGAGTATGAGTTTTTGGCATGAGCCAAGTTTTTCAGGAAATCATAAGCCATGTTACTTATTCGAGTAAAATGATTCTATTTTATTCGATTGAAATGAGTTGAAATGTGATGAACTATAATACGATGAGCTATTTTAAATTGTCTCCATTTACTCGACTTTAGATCTTTTAGATGATATTTGTTTACTCACTGAGATTATATAATCTCACCACCCTCCTTTCCACCCATTTCAAGTTCAGGATAGTCTGTAGATAGCTGATTTCGTCGAGAGATACAGTTGGAGTTGCATCCTCAAAAATCATAGGTTCACAGCCTTAGTTCACTTTTGTCATTCGGGGGCCCACATGTCATTGTAAAATATTTTGAATACCAGGCTGCGTGTGATACTGTATGTATGAATTTTTTTTGCTTTTACGTTATAAAAATTATTTACTTAGAGTTCTAAAAATATTATTTTATAAGAAAATATAATATTTTATTTATTATTTTATTTTGTTTGAATAGCTACAATTTCACTTAAAATGAATGTTTTAGATAGCAAAACATATTTTTGATTATGAAATATGTGTTTTTCACTTATATACTACATATTTAGCTGGGTTAGAAATTTTCAAAGAAAAATTACCAAAATGTCCCTGTGAGACAGAAATGAATTTTTTTTTGTTTTGATTTGGAAATAGTTTATAATATTTTAAAAAGTGATATGTAGTAATTGTTGCTCACAAGGGAAGTGAGAAAACTGATACAAAAGCTTTACAAGATTTCGGTTGGCATTCGGGGTAGGAATGTCTACCGAGACATCACGGAGGTTGTCACGGACTCGAAGTGAGTTCCGGGTGATGACAATTAGATTGGTATCAGAGCTTTTAGTTTTAAAGTTGTTTTAAAAATTTACAGTGTCAGTGTGGCCACGAGTTAAGTTAGGTTTGGTTGAACAGAAGGTATGCATCTACATATAGAAACCTGTTACCTTTAGAGGAGGAAATTGAGTTAGTAAAGACTTTGGTTATGAGCCTTGACCTATAAGTATAATACTAGAATATGAATTTTGATTAAGTAAAGTTGATTTTATGACACGTGGTGTCCAAAGATGGAGCCGATTAACGATTGACTTTTGCATGGAAATAAAACATTGAAATTGACTTTGTGTAATCATCACAAGATGGTGAGTGTGATCTGGTTAATTGTAAAAGGAGACGATCTTAAAACTTGATTGTTGACTATTTCAGTTTTATAGATGGCTTATTGAGCTTGTATGCCTAAGGTTATATAAACTCCTATTCTTAGTAGCCTACCTTCTACTAACGTTAAATAAAAGTTACAAGTAGCACTATCGTCTGAATTTGAGATGTTGCTCGAGACACAAGCTGCTATTGGAAAGATTTTAAGCAAGTTCTCCTAATGAAAGATTAATGTAATGATATATCCCTCCGATTAAGGATGGAGAAATTTGGAGTTGGACTAATAAGTCGTGATAATTTATTCATTTGGTGGAGTTATAATTAAACTCATGGTTGTCAATTCGAAAAAGATTTGGAGACTATGGATTGTATTGAGGTTAACGTAAAAGACGTGTGATAATGGTAATAAAGGGCACATTTTGATTGAAATGAATAGTGATTGCTGTAATTCACTCGAGGTTTATAAATCTAAGTATTGAGGGGTTGTAAATCAATACTTATGTGCACGAAGGTAAGTGCATTGTGTTAATTGAGCTTGCCAAGCTTATATATAAAAGGTGTTAGACTTCCGAATTATTTTATAAGCATATAAGTGTTGAATATGTGCACTGCAGCTTAGAGGGAGTTGGTGTTGATTTCAATTAAGCGACTATGAGATTCCAAGAATTGACTGGACCTATTATGGTTTATAGATATAAGCACATGAATTAACTCAAGAGTGAGCATCAATGATTACTATAATTGATGAGTGATCATGAAATAAAAAGTTAGTAAATAAATTTGCTCTAAGGATGGGCTTGAATTTTGTTATGCATAACGGGGAACCAAGGGATTAAAGGACTAGATGTGGAATTGGCAGCTTGAGGTTAAATGACTTGGAAATGTCGAATCTAGTCTAAGTGCCATATGAAGTTCTATAATTGAGAGTGATATACGGTTTACTTGAAAGATCAATTTAAAAGTTTATTTGGTTCAAAGCGTGACCTATGATACAAATCATCAGTCTTGAAAGTGATTTCTCCAAAGGTAATGGACTTAAAAAATATGGATTTTTGGATATGCTCTAGGAGGGAGCTTCTGCATCCTAAGTTCGAGATATCTTCATCTTATAACTGCAAAGACGGAATGTAATAATTAAGTGAATCATCCGCTTTATAAATGTAATTGGTTAAGAACCCCTTACGGCTAGAAAACATGAGCAAACTGTGAGCGGCATAAAGATTGGACTCACGAGTTTGAAAATGGTCATTGGTTTTGATGTCGAGTTTTGTTATTTGGAGTCTTAAGTGCATTGGGGAAGTGTTAAGATAAAGATGATGAGTGAATTGAAAAGTTTCTTTATTGCCTTATATATTGGCATATAAGAGAAGGAAAAGTTAGAGAATTTTTGAGATGGTTACATAAAGATGAATTAACATGTGGAGTGTTAAGATGAATAATGTGTTGACTAAAGTCAAATCTTAAAAAGATAAAGAAGACAAAAGATTAAACCTTGCTAAAGATTATGAAAAATGTGAGTAAAAAGTTAGATGAATGTATGAGATATTGATAAGAGATGTCAACACCAAGTGATGAGAGTGTGAATGAAGATTTCAAGAATGATATAGCAAATGAGTTTATATAGGATATTGCTATAAGGATTTACAAATCTTATCTTGACCTTGTTGAAAAGGAAGGATTAGCAACAACATAAGTAAACTATGTGACATGCTAGAAACCTTTGGAGATAAATTGAAGCATGAGTAGTTGAATATGCATTAAATATCTTGGTGAGCAAGTACATGCCTTTATGGAAATGATATGTTTGGAGTATGAAAGAACAAATAAGTGATTAAGTGTTTCAAGAATGTTTAAACACCCTTGAGAAAGAATTACGAATTTTACGCAATAAGTATAAGATGTGTGATTTTGAAACTTGCTAAGGAGCCAAACGATTAAGTCATGGGTTAAGTGGACATATGCTGTGAGACATAAGTTTAAGATAGGTATCCCCAAGGAAATACTCATGAGAAGTTCTGCTATGGATCTTGTGAAAGCAAACATTAAGTTATTTAGTTATAAAAAGGAAGCCGTAAGCTGAAAGTGATATTCGTATTAATATTGAAAAGTATTTGAGGAGAACCTAGTTTTAAGATTTGCAATTTCAAGTACAATTGCAAATTGGCTATAGGAGAATAACGTTATATTCAAATGAAAGAGTGGAACAAAAAATGATTGAAATTAACCTTGATAATGAAGTCAGATAATGAAAATTTCCTAATATATTATGGAAATTGGAATTTGAAATTGCTTGAGGCCTACATGATCCAAATGAGTCTAAGTCTTAAGTGACAAATCAATATCGGAATGCAATAAGGATACAAGGTAATGTAGAAGCATGAAAAATAATTGAGGAAAAAGGATGACTCTTAGGAATTGTGATATTGCATAAGATGCAATGATCAAGTTAAGATAAATCTTTGAAGCATCAATGGGATTATAAAGCGTATACACATATTAGATTGCAATTCAATGAAAATGACATTGTGATGCAATGATGTATAGTATAAGGAAACTTAAACATATAATTGGAAATGATAAGAAAAAAGTATAAGTATGTAAATGATGTGGAACTATATACAGGCATGATAAGAAATTGTATGGATTACGTGAGAGATAATTTGAGGTAAGAAACAAGTTGAACAGTAGTTTAAACAATTGAAAAAGGGCAATCTGAAATTAATTGTAGCCAATGTTCGAAGTTTAAATATGAGAATGTTGACATGAATTATGAAGATTATTCTATTGAATCTTGGTTATGGATGGGAACGAATAACGAGAAATTAGTCAAAAGGCATTTAAGAACAAGGACCCTTACACATAATGAGGAATATGGACATCTGAAGGTGCGAGTGCATACGTATATGTGGAGTTAGTGATGTACCCAACTAAAATGAAGAATGGTTTTAGTGGTTCAAGATTTGAATTCAATATAGTTAATGAGTTGTATAGATAATGTAATGATTAGAAATCTTATCAGAAATTAATTTATGGCAATCTAAGGAATTTTGGAGAAATAGTCAAGGAAATGTAATCTATAGTACGGTTAAGCCATATGATATGGACTAATATGATTAAGAAGATTGAAAATTCCTAAATGCCAGGTAAACATGAAGTATGTGAAAATAATTGAAGTCATTAACCTTCCCTAACGCTGAGGATATGTACAGGAATGAGTATGGCATGTAAATGATGCCATAAACTACACAATAGAGTATGAGGATATGATGAAATGAATGGATGTCGAGAAGTTTGATAAGGAATAAAGTAATAAGATGGTGATTGGTATACATAAATAAGTATAAAATGCGATCGAAATTGATATGATTGAGATGGAGTTATGGTTCAAATTTAATGATAGTAATAAAAACATGTTTGAAGTTTCAATATAAAAGATCATGATTGTAAAGGTTACTGCTGATTAGATTCTAAAAGATGATAATAGACATAAGTGAAGTATTCCAGTTGAATTGGAGGTAAATAAAGTGAACAAATCGAAATTACCTATAAAAGGTGATGACGTGGGAAGTTGAGCATCAGATGAAAAGTTAATACCCCTATATTTTCTCCGAATTTGATAAATGAAATTTTGAGGTCAAAATTTTATTTTAAGGGGGGTAACGCTGTCAAGTCCAGCCCTACCATATACTTGCCATGTCGTTCATGTGCTTGATAGAATGCTTGCATACTTGAAATACCTCAAAAAAGTCGCCAAAAGTTGGTATTGCATTTACTGGTACAACTAAGTTGAATTAAGCGTCGAACTAGTTCAAATAGAGGTTTTAAGATGAAATTGAGAATTTTAAAACCCCAGAAAGATTTAATATGGTGATTCGGAGTTCGAGGACTGATTTGGAGTTAAATTTGAATTTTCATAACGTATGGGCAAAATGGTCATTTTGCCACCCAAGGTTAAAATTGGAATGTTGGATGAAATTTTTTACTAAGATTGATCATTTGGAGTATAATTTGAATTTGGGAAGTGAAAATTTTAATTCTGACATTTTTTCGAGCATAAGGGCAAAATAGTCATTTTATCGCCTAAAGGCAAAATTGTAATTTTACACCACCCAACACATGTCCAGCACAAGAATTTCACTCATTATTATCATAGATAATTGAGAAAATTTTAAGTGGTGGAGAGAGATTACTTAATGAGTAAGTATGACACATGCACCAATTACATGGTGACATGTGTTAAATTTCCATCCATTCATAATTGGCTTTAAAAAACCAACACACACACACACACACACTCCCATTCATTCTCATGGTCGACCAACTCAAGGAAGAAAGGAAAAAGAAAGAACAAAAACCCTAGAGTGAAAATTTCAAGAGAAAATCACTAGATTTCAAGGAATCAAGCAATCAAAGGTAAAATTTCTTAATTCTAGCTTGTGATCTACCTTTCCTATGCATTCTTTTGCATTTTCTATGGTTGAATCACAAGATATCATGAAGGATAGTGTGCTGGCCGAACATATGGAAAGAGAATTTAATGATGATTTTAGGTAGATTTTAAGGTATTTTAGTGTTTTTAGTTAATTTGTCATGTTTAGAATGAAAACAAGTAAGAAAAAAATCACATGTTCTTACCCATCCTTCATGGCCGAATCTTCCTTATGGTATATTGATGGGGGATTGATTTTATTTCAAGTGATTTAGTTAGGAATTAATGATTTGTTGTATAAAAATCAAGTATGGAAAATTTTATTATTAGTGAACACTCCATGGCCGAATTTTCCAAGAGAAAATGTGAGGATGATTTTGCCATATTTCAAGTTATTTAAATTGTGCTTGATGATTAGGAGTATTAGGAGAGAAATGAAATTATTTGGAGTTGAATTGGACGTATTGGCCAATTAATCGGGTGATAGATCGAATTAAGCCAATACAATTTTATTTAGGTACACAATTGAACTTATATTGAACACCATATTTAGATGGTTACCTGAGTATTTCACATCCCATCTCATGCATACATACATAGCTTGAATTGGTTTTATAACGATTTAGTACAAATGTAGCAAATTGCTTATTGTGCATTATGTCTAGGTGGTGAGCATTCTGGTAAGAGTACAGAGATTGTACCCGAAGACCAAGACTATGAGTACACCGACTCTTGAAATTGTGAGTAACCTTACTATCCTCTTAATTATCTAAAGTGGTTTTTATCCGATTTTGTGATTTTATGGAAAATGAGTTTAAATGATAAACTTTTATGTTTTATAAGCAAAAATGTGATTTAATGAAATGATTTTATAAATTATCTTGAAATTTAATTATGCCTTTGAAAATGGAGTAATTGGAGACTGGTTGACTGTGTTGTAAATTATGATTTGAATTGAATGGCTTATGGCAATATTGGCATGAATGGCTGGATTGGTAATTGCGCTGAAAATATATGAACTGTTGTTTTGCCTTGATAGGCTAAATAGTGATATAATTGTCATGTCATGCTGTTGAAACTTTTATTGAATTGGTGGGATATTGATGTGCTTACTGCAATGGGCAAGTTTCTGTGGAACAACCTATAGGAGGGGCACAGTAAACCCCGTTATATTATACCTCAGTTGGAGAGGCGCATAGGGTAACTTATGAGGTATGGTTAGAGTTCACTTCACGCCGAACCACCCCGTGAGGGTGAGCTCAGCTAACGCCAAGGAACGGCTATGTTTCTAAATGTAAAAATGTGTTTTAAATGTATATGAAATTTTAGCAGCCTTCGCAGGCTCGGTTGGATACCTCTGATCAAGGTGTCACCGAGTATGAGTTTTTGGCAGGAGACAAGTTTTTCAAGAAATCATAAGCCATGTTAATTATTCGAGTAAAATGATTCTATTTTATCTGATTGAAATGAGTTGAAATGTAATGAACTATAATACAATGAGCTATTTTAAATTGTCTCCATTTACTCGACTTTAGATCTTTTAGATGATATTTGTTTACTCACTAGGATTATATAATTTCACCACCCTCCTTTCCACCCATTTCAGGCTCAGGATAGTCTGTAGATAGCTGATTTCGTCGAGGGCTACAGTTGGAGTTACATCCTCAAAAACCATAAGTTCACAGCCTTGGTTCACTTTTGTCATTCGAGGGCCCACATGTCATTGTAAAATATTTTGAATACCTGGCTGCGTGTGCCACAGTATGTATGAATTTATTTTACTTTTATGCTACAAAAATTATTTACGCAGAGTTCTAAAAATATTATTTTATAAAAAAAATAAAATATTTTATTTATTATTTTTATTTTGTTTGAATAGCTACAATTTCACTTAAACTGAATGTTTTAGATAGCAAAACATATTTTTGATTATGAAATATATGTTTTTCACTTATATACTACATATTTAGCTAGGTTCAGAATTTTCAGAGAAAAATTACCAAAATGCTCCTATGAGACCAAAATTAATTTTTTTTTGTATTTTGATATGAAATAGTTTATAATCTCTTAAAAAGTGATATCTAGTAACTATTGCTCACAGGGGAAGTGAGAAAACTAATATAAAAGCCTTGCGAGGTCTCGGTTGGCATTCGGGGTAGGAATGTCTATCGAGACATCGCGGCAGTTGTCATGGACTAGAAGGGAGTTCCGGATCGTGTCATGATTAATAGTACTTGGACAATGCATGATGAAAAATAAAAAGATGCTTAATGCAAAATGATATCTTAGACATGCATTGAAGTAAATGTGCACAAATTTCTTGAAATTATGAGTATGTGAAGTATTTATTGAATATTTATTTAAATACTCATGCTTTATTAGCTCCTTGAATATATGAGTATAAAATTAACATGTTGACTATTCATTGTAATGCTGATCTATCATATGCTCATGATTTATCCCCATATTTGTCTCATAATGTCACGACCCAAATTTCACGAGCCATGATCGGCGCATGGGCCCAATGGGCATAGCCCACTAAACCCAAGCAAGCTTTTTTCCTTCACTTTACTCTACGTATGATCGTGTGAGGCATCCACACGTTATGCACCCAGTGCACACAAAACCAACTCATATTGGCATTATCAACAAAATATGCCTATACATATCGGTCAAACATAAAATTTGACAATGTACTTTACATGTACATAATCACAATACAAAAGGCCCATGACTTTCAACGGAGAATTTACAAAATACGGGCAACTATTGAATGCCGGATACCTACCAGGAGACGAACTACAGTGATCCCTCAATCTAGGATTCAACAATCTCCTCATCTGAAACATGAATTTTTGAAAACGGTGAGTACAATACTCAATGAGCGAACATTAAGTGAGAACAAGCAATAATATCTAGGAAGGATTTAAAACTATGATGCACACACTTGGAACAAACCATTTTGATTTAGTTCAATATCAAACCCTTTCCCTCAATTCAATTTAATTTACAATGAAAAAGTACTCAAGTTCACGCATATTTACACATAGATAAAAATCACACACGATTACATACACCACACCCTTTTTCTTTCAATCTAGTCCACTCTCTACTCGTATAGGCATATATAAACACATATATAAACACAAATACCACCACTATCTCACCAGCTCATGTGCAACCCCCACATCGTGCACATAGCTAGAGTTATTGTGTGCATCCACCCACATCGTGCACATATATGGATTTATCGTGTGCATCCACCCACATCGTGCACATATCTGGATTTATCGTGTGCATCCACTCACATCGTGCATAGACAATATCATTATCCATATGTCCACACCCATCATCACCGACATGTGTTCCCCACATCATGCACATGTACGGTTATTATTCTCACACAATATTACTTGTCAATACATATCACACATCTACACATATATAGCAACATAATATAGAGGCACATGAATTCATGCCTTTATGCATATCACCATTCACAACATCAAAACATTTTTATCAAGGGTTTGTTCCCCGGTACGCATTTTAAGAAAATTTGGATAAAATCATCCAAATATTTCATTTCAATACATGTACATTTCTCAAAACAATTTGAAATGAAAGTTTGTTGACTCCATTAATCTTTGATGATAATAAAACATTCCCATGTCATTTGTGTCTAACATTTCTAACTAAGTGTGCAGGGGAAATAACTACAAAGAAATAATATTTCAATATTCCTATTGAACACCCAAAGATGTGATTTGGATAAAGAACAAGGAAGATTAGTAAGGAGATTTTGTGCCTATCGGGTGACAAAATACAAAAGGGGAAACCTGATGTAGTAAATAGTAAAAATATGAGAGGGAGTTTTGAAATTTGGGAAAATGAGGCATTAGTTAAGGGGGAGACAGACGGTTCCCTGAGTTAGAAACTGCCATTCACTTCCTAATTCTCTGAAAACCGACTCTCTCATCTCTATCAATCTTAGTTGCTTCTCTCCATCTTCTAAAATCAATCGAGAGCCCTATTTCTGACACCCCCTGAACCCTAAGTGAAAAACATCTCCATAAGTCACAATGGCCAAGTCGACCCTTCTCAAGGATTTGCTTGCAAAGAAAAAGAGGAAGAGACCAGCAGAAGAAAACCCCGAGGCTGAGCACCCAAGAAAGAGACAAAAAGGTACATCGAGTTCTGCAACAAAGAAGACTGTGAAAGGGTCCAAGAAGAAGAAACAAAAAGAAAAGAAGAGGAAAACTGAGAAACTGGGAAAGAAAGGCAAAGGAGAAAAAGGTACTTCATCTGCCTCTTCTATGAAATTTAGAAACAAAATTCATGAAGAGAGATTTAAGAAAATTGAAAATGCCCCCATTACATGCGAGAAGTTCATTGACTGGGAGAGTTTCAATGAAACTCTTGAACTCCAAACAAGCCTAACAGATTATTTCAATGAACTAAGCATTAAGGAATATAGCTCCTTCAAAGACAGAACATATAGTGCTAGCTTAGTTAAAGAATTTTATGCTAGCATTGCATATAATGAAAGGGAGCTTGATGACTCAGAGGACTATTCTGAAGATAATCTAAATGTTTTTCTGAATGAGAAGGAATTCTTAGTTACAACCTCATACTTGAGTAACCTGCTAGGAATATAAGGAGAAAATGGAGAGTATGACATGCCTGACAAGTATAATCCTGCTTTTGTGTGGGAAACTATCATTGAAAAGAAAAAAAAATTCTCTTCAAAGAGCAATGCAGGACTGATTATTAGTCCACAATTTAGAATCCTGCATTACTTTGTTGCTGCTAACTTGCATGGTAGGAGTGGAAGCCTAAGCTACATCAGCCTTCAAGACCTTTGGCTGATGGAGCATGCATTCACTGGAGAAGTTCTGAACCTTGGACAGTTCATGATTGAAAGAATGAGGGCAGCTTGTAAACTGGAAAAGATTCATTTGCCCTATGGGAATGTGATCACATCCCTTGTCAAAAATAAAAGAATGTGGGCAAAGAGGTACGATACAAATATGGTCAAGAGTAAAGACCAACCAATCTACTTGGGAAGTCTGATCAAAATGGGATACAAAGTATATGGAGACACCTTCAGCAAGACCTCTAAGATCACCTCAGTTCAGACTCAACTAGAGGCAGCCCCCACACAACCAGAAACAGCAGCCTCTTCATTCTCTAATGAAGTGATGTTCAATCTATTGATGAGAATGGATGCCAAGCTCACTGATCAGGGAGCTAGGCTTGTTAAAATTGAAGAAAAAATGAATGAAATTGAAGCCAGCTTGAAAGCTAGATCTGAAATGCTAACGGGACCTACAAATGCTGACTCATCTGCTACTAAGAGCATGGCACCAGAAGGAAAAGGTGCTGAAGGATCAGCATTGCAACTAGAAAGTTTTGAATTCCAAGATACAAGCCCTGAATTTCAAGCTGAAGGATCAGCCTACCAGAGTGCAAGTCCTGGTCATCATGACCTTGAACCAGAACCTGAAGAACCACACCAAACCACCTCAGCAAGAAAGGAAATATCTGATCAAGGGACTGAAGTAGTTGGTTCACCACTTGGTTCTCTTGAGCACCAGCCTCCACCTCAGCCTGAACATGAAGCATCCCCTCTACATTCTGAAGAAGTATCTGTTATGGGACTTTTCTATGAAATGGTCAGAGAAAAGCAAGTAGGCAGCATCAGCTCAAGCTGCTCAAGCAATGACCTCAGAACAAGGAGCTGCAGAAAAAGGGAAGATGAAAGGAAAAACAAAAGCAAAAGACACAGCTCCTGCTTCTAAGACTCAACCACCTGCCATGAGACAAAAGAAGACAGCAAGAAAACCAATTCCTCCGAGAAAAAGGAAGTCTTCAAGATTGGCAAAAAAGGCAAAGTCACCTCCTACAAGCACTCTTCAAGCCCCAATAGAAGTCTCTGATCAAGTAACTCCAAAAAAGGCTACAGAGACATCTCCTCAGCAGACTCCAGAAGCAAGCTCTCAAGCCCCTTTGAGACCACCTTCTCCTTTTCCCCTAAATCCTTGGTGGAAACAGACTATGTCCCTTGAATCCACACCATCTCTTCTGAAAACTTATTCCTCAGCCTCCTTCCTGATGATGACAAAAAGGGGGAGTAGTATTTACAAGGAAAAACAAAAAATCCTGAGGGTAGAGGTACGGGACCTTTAGGGAGAATATCAAGAAAAACAAAAAAAACCTGAGGGTAGAGGTACCAGACTTCTAGGGCAGATAGGTAGCAAAAACAGGACTATGGGTATTTCTGGAACATTTTTTCTGGTTACTGTTTTGTTGGATATCAATGCCAAAATAGCATTCAAACAATGCTTTTAATTTTAGCTGACTTTATGAATGCGTAGAATATGCTCATTGTTGATTGTTTGAAATGCTTGAACTGTGAAAATGATATCTATGGGATTTTGAAGCATGGCTGGAAATTTATCTAATGACACTGTGCAAAACTGCTATAATTTTCTGATATTGTGCTGATATTGAGTTATTATGTTGTTAAATCATTTCTGAGACAATAATGCAAAGTAAAACATGTGCTTAAGTACATATGAATGATGATTCATAAGAGCTTAGCTGGAAAAATGATGGTGTGAATGAAATCTGGAGCTAACATGATTAAATCTGGAAATTACAAGCAATTGACAGATATCTGCAAAAGTAGAAAATCTGATGAAATCTGTCAACATGTCATTTGCTCTAAAAATTTGCATATGTGAATAGCTTCTGATAAGAGCAAGTACGTACAAAGTCATTAGGAATGTATCCAAGATAAAAACTTGCTAAAAAAATGAAAGATATGCACACACTTAGGGGGAGCATGAACTTAGAAGGAGCAATCCTCATTCTTTACAGAAGCTGAAAAAGGAACTGAATAGACATCATGCTATTAATCAAGGGATGTTTTGTCATCATCAAAAAGGGGGAGATTGTTGACTCCATTAGTTTTTGATGATAATAAAATATTCCCATGTCATTTGTGTCTAACATTTCTAACTAAGTGTGCAGGGGAAATAACTACAAAGAAATAATATTTCAATTTTCCTATTGAACGCCCAAAGATGTGATTTGGATAAAGAACAAGGAAGATCAGTATTGATGGAGTCCCCTGATATGTTAAAGAAGATCAGTTGCTGAACAAAGGTCAAAGTGGAGAAGTGAAAGGGTAAAGCTTGGGGAGAAACAGAATCAAGTTAGTCGACCAAGAAAATGGGGTTAGTTGACTAAGCGATCATTGGAATCTACATCAGAAACAGAACCAACTTAGTCGACCAAGGGAAAAATTTTAGTCGACTAAGTGCTCTCTGTCTGCTACATCCGTCAAGCCACTACAAGACAAGAAAACAGCTAGAATCTTCCCTAAACTATTTCTAACGGTCATAAACGTCCCAACAGCCACCAGACCAGCTTCTCCAACTATAAAAGGATCTTCAAATGCCAAAGAACAAGCTTCTTGACAACTTTGGCTTCACACAAAAAGACACCATCACATTCAAGCCAAGAAGAGTAGTAAAACCTGAAAATCCTTTGTACTCTTCATTGAACCTCAACGCTTATTCTTTGTATCTATGTTCAGCACTTCAACTTGTACCATATAGATCAACCGTGTGATCACTAGGTACTTTCTTTTTCTATCCTTGTTTTCTTAGAGTGAGTGTTTCACTCTAAGTGTTTGCATCAAGCAAGGTTTGCTTGGATGCTTGTAGGTTCCAACTTAGCCTTGAAAAGTTGGGGTTGGGTTCTAGTTTAGCTCGTGAAAAACTAGAGTTAAAGGTTGTGGTTGAGCCTTGGAAAACCACATTGGGTTTTAGTTTAGCCCGGGAAAAACTAGTGATAGGTTGTGGTTGAGCCTTGGAAAGCCACATTGGGTTTTAGTTGATCCCGTGAAAAACTAGTGTAAAGGTTATGGCTAAGCCTTGGAAAAGCCATTGTAAAAGCTTGGTGGAGGCTTGTGAATTCCACCGTCTAGTGTTTGATTTGAAAATTCTTGGTTGGATAATCAAGGTAGTGGATGTAGGTCTTGGACCGAACCACTATAAATACCTTGTCAATTGTTTTCATTGCCTTATCTTCCTTAGTTTGAGATCAAGTCTCAATCCCACCGAAAAGAGCCGAGATAGTGCTATTCACCCCTCCCTCTAGCACCTATATTTGGGACCAACAAAGTTCAGTCACGGTATTAGGAGTAGAAATACTCCTATTCTCGATCCACGGGTGCAATCTCTTACCCGTACCAAATGGCTCACCATCTATCCATAATACATGGCACAGAATTCAACAATTTGTGTCAAACCATTATTAATTAATTCAGGCTCTACATTGATGCATGTAATGAGATGCACAATGCTCGGTAATTATCTAAACTCGGTGTTCACTATAGATTTAATTATGTATCTCAATAAATCGGTATTGGCCTATTCGATCCATTACCTGATTAATTGGCCAATACGCCCAATTTAACTCCAAATCGATTTCTTTCACTTCCTATACTCCAAATATATTTCTCATACTCCCAGTGTCCTATAATGTTCCAAAGTGCTCTAATGCACTTAACTTTCCCATTGAATTTTTTTTTTCAATTTGCTTGTTAAAGACACTATGCTTAAAATTTACTATTTTTCGGTTTCCATTGCCTATTTCAGTGTCCATTACCACAGTCCATTAAATTCTATCCATTTAGCATAAAACATCACAAAATCTTTACCACTAATTTCACTATAAAATTCGGCCATATATGGGTTCTTGAACAACATGAAAATTTTCCATAATAAACATTATCATTTTCGGTTTCTCCCACCACAAACAACTAAGATATCCAATTAATTTCATTTCCTTTCTAATACTTCAAAATCAAACCAATTTCATCGTCAATTTCTCTCCATTCCACTTGAAATGAAATCATTTCATTATCAACCCATTTTCCATAAAATTAGACCATGGTGGGCATTAACCATAAAATTTTCCTATTTAATTTTTCTACCATAAATCATCATTTCCTTGACTAATTCACCTAAAACAAATCAAATCCATCATCTTCACACACCATGGAAGATTCGACCTATGATGATTAATGGGGAAAATGAACTTTTTCTTGTTGTTTGGCTTCCTAAACATAATGAACTAACTAAAAATACTAACATAACTCAAAATCAAATCGTTCCAACATATTTTCTCTCTCCATACCCATTTGACCAGGTTTTAATCCACCATAAAAACATGCAATCTAACCATGGAAAGTAAGGGAAAATGCATGGGTAAGGTAGAAGTCAAGCTAAAAATGAAAAACCTTACCTTTTTCCATTGATTTCCTTGAAAATCACACTTTTTCCATTGATTTCTCCCACCTAGGGTTCTTATTTTTGTTTTTCCTCTCTTCCTCTTGTGAAAGCCGTCCATGATGAGAGAGAAATGAAGGCTTATGGCTTATTTTTATGCCTTTTTATAAAGAATTAATAAATTATTAAAAGTATGCCACATGGCATTTTCTAATTGGTTCCAATTTTAAATATTTGACTTTTATTCCATTTATTCTCAACCACACATTTCTCATATTTATCCAATTCCATGATGAATAAAATCCCTTGGTCTTGACAAGTGCTGGGGCGAAAATTTACAGATTTGCCCCGAGGTAGAAAAATTACGATTTTGCCCCTATACTCCGAAATGTACCGGAATTACATTATTTTCACTTTTCAACCTCAAATAAAACTAATATTGATCAATCTTAATCAAATGGGGCCAAAATCTTTTCTAAAAATTCTCGTTTTGTCCTTTAGTGGTAAAATTATCATTTTGCCCATATGCTCCAAAAATACCGAGAATTAAAATTTTCACTGCTAAATTTCATATTATGCTTCAATTGATCATATTATACTTCAAATGATTAATCTTGATCAAATTTTTCACCAAATAACTAAATTTAAATTTTTGGTGGCAAAATGACCATTTTGCCCCTACTTGGTCAATTTTCTCGATTAACTCCAAATCGGACCTCGAACTCTGAATCACCCTTTTAAATCATTCTGTGAGTTTCGAAATTCTCAAATTCCTCTTAGAATTTTTATTTGAACTAGTTCGAAACTCGATTTAACTTAGTTGTACCACTCGGTACAATACCGTCTTTTAACGAACTTAACAAGGTCTCACACATAATCCATTTAAGGGAAAGTAAGATTTTGCTTTAATATGATTAACCATTTAATCATTTCTCTTTGTTGGAATTAATTTAGCAAATGCGTAAGGGGTAAATGGCCATAGACAGTGCCCTATAATTCTTGAGCACTTGAAATCTCTAACAATGATCGTGGTAAAATCTCAACAAGTTATGTTCATCTCTATTGGTAATATCACTTAAACACCATATTAAACTTATGCTTAATAAAGCTTCAATGCGTGCTTGAATGATGATTGCTATACTTCTTACTATACTTGTTTGTATATAAATTTGTGAATATATTTGCATGATTGGTTGTGTATTAAATTTGTTTGTTTTTAGATAATTGCATCATTACTTGATTATTTAGTTGAATGAATATGTGAACATACTAGCATATAAAATTGTACACATATCACTAAATCATGTTCACATTTTATGTAGGTTTATAAATGCTTTATATTTGGCTATGCATATTCAACTTGAACTTAAAGGATGAAATGCCTACACTTTTGCCTATATATATACATACCTATGAGTGACATTCTTGATTGATTGATGACATACTCCTTATTGACTTACTAGAAAATATATGAAATGGAGATATATTTTGATTTGTTTATGATATATTGATATATTCCATAATGCCTTGATTGAACATCCTACATGGAAATATATCTTGTTTGAAAATATCTATTTATGCCTCGATTACAATGGTTGTATATATTTCTTCATGCTTTAATTAAATATCTTAAATTGAAATATATTATGACTTACATATGCATTTTGATCCTTTGATGTGCTAAATGAGTATATTCCCTATGCTTGGCTTGAACATATATTGATTAGGGAATATATCTTGATTTAATACTTTCGTATTATGATGAATGGATATATTTCTTGATTTATTGATTGGATATTTGCATGAAAAAATATCTCAATATTTTGATTTGATGGTTAGAGATTATTGTTGGACTCAATGCTTATTTATTGATTATCACTAACCACTTTCTCTTGAGTTTAAGTGTTTAAAACTCACACTTTTTAACCTGTTTGATATAACAAAAAGGTGGGGAAGCTTTATGAGCACATTGAAATGCTTTTATATTAGCTAAATTTGCTTTGAAAAAATTTTTAAACTTCATGCATACATTGAGGGGGAGAATTTTCAAACTTCATATTCATTTCTTATTGTCACGACCCAATTCCCGGGCCATGACCGGCGCAAGGACCCAATGAGCATAGCTCACTAAGCCCAAGCAAGCCTATTTTCACTTACTTGATCCCATACATGCTCGTGTGAGGCATCGACACGTAATGCACCCCGTGTGCATACAATGCCAACTAATAGTGACATATCCAGTCACACACATACACACACACACCCTTTCCGGGGGTGGACACAGCCAAAGCACAATGGCATTATTAATCACAATATACATGCACTGTTCCAGTCATGTATTTAGCAATTCACGTTGCTTACACATATACACATAATCAGTCAAATATAAATTCTGACAATGTACATTACGTGTACATATCCATCATACAAAAACCCATGACTACCAGCGGAGACATGTACAATAAAACGGGCAGCTATTGAATGCCAGACACCTACCAGGAGATGGACTACTGTGATCCCGCAATCTAGGAATCTACAACCTCCTGATCTGAAAACATGAATTTTTGAAAACGTGAGTATAAAACTCAGTGAGCAAACATTAGATAGGAACAAGCCATAATATCGAGAAGGGTTAAAATATGATGCATACATTTGGAACACATTCATTTTTATCCAATTTGTTATCAAACCCTTCCCCTCACCTCAATTTAATTTATAATGAAGGAATAATCAAATTCATACATACGCACACAGATAAGTACAACATTCCATTGTCTCACCTGCTGAAAATATCGTGTGCACCATGTGCACTCACCAGCTCATGTGCATCCCCCCCACATCGTGCACATAGCTGGAGTGGTCATGTGCACCATGTGCACTCACCAGCTCATGTGCATCCCCCCACATCGTGCACATAGCTGGAGTGGTCCTGTGCACCATGTGCACTCACCAGCTCATGTGCATCACCAGCTCATGTGCATCCCCCCACATCGTGCACATAGCTGGAGTCATCATCATCATGTGCACCATGTGCACTCACCAGCTCATGTGCATCCCCCCACATCGTGCACATAGCTGGAGCTACAGTGTGCATCCCCCCACATCGTGCACCAACCACATTTTCCACATCCAATCTCACCGACATGAGCATTTCCCCACATCACACACATGTACATTTACATATATATTAACAATATCAAATGTCAATACATCACACATATTCACACATATGTGACACATATATAACAGCACAATTTCATGCCTTCATGCTTACCACAATTCATCACATAAAATCATTTTATCAGGGGCTTGTTCCCGGCACATGTTTTAAAAAAAACTTTGAATAAATCATTTAATCAGCTAATTCAATACAATGTGCATTTCCCAAATCATTTGAAATGCAAGTTCACTCACCGTCTCACAAATCCGGATGCACTCGGATTAATCGTCCTCAATTACGATTCCCTTGCCTTTTCCGGACTTCTCACCACCTTAACACAGAATAAATTCAAGAATTACTATAATGCCCCCAAACCAATACAAATTAATTTAAATTGCTAACGTATGATGCGCAAAGTCAAAAATGCGTCCGATAATCGCTTTAACACGGTATTGCCTAATTTCGACCGTTCAGCCGATAAATTGGCCATTAAGCCCGATTTAATTCCAAATTGATCCATTCTTTTTTTTCTAATACCTTAATTCACCACAAATCATTCAATTAATGCCAATTTCAGCATCCAATCTTTTCCATTTCTTTATGGAAAATTCGGCCAATGCAGTGCATTAGCACTGAAAATTTTCTACTACATTTTCTCACTTTAAATTGTCATTTTTCTATTTTCTTTCATTTCAAATGAAACCATTTCATTTGAAATGAACCAATTCCTCATGCATTCTCTACACACTAGGTTCGGCCTAACAAAGAACAACCATGAAATTCAATTTCCTTCTTCCATTTTTTTCCATAATCGTGCTTAACTACTCCTAAACACCAACATAGTTTAAACTCAATCCAATCCAACATCAAATCCATACTCAAACCCATTTTTCAGAATTCTTCCCATCATGATATCTCCATATTAAACCATAGAATTCAAGAACAAAAGCATAGATATTAGAGATCACAAGCCAAAGTAGAGATTTATTACCCTTTTTCACTTGAATTCTCCTTGAAATCACACTTTATCTTGAATTTCCCCTAGGTTTTGTGTGTTTCTCCTTTGTTCTTCTTTTTTTTGCTTAAATTCTGGTGGGTGCCGACTTTGAGAGAAAAATGAGGCTTAAATGCTGATTTTTATGGCTTAAATAATAAAATATAAAAGCTTGCCACGTGTCATCACGCCATTGGTCCGTTTTTTGACTTTTTGACTTTTTCTCCCATTTGATCTCCACCACTTGATTCATCAAGTCAACATCTGATCCAAGGTTGACCATGGTTGGAAAAATTTATTCTGGTAGTGGAAAATTACCGAAATGCCCCCGGGATGGTAAAATTACGATTTTGCCCCTATACTCCGAAATGTCCCGGAATTTCATTATTTTCACTGTCCAACCTCAAATAACACTAATATTAATCCATATTAACCAAATGGAACAAAATCGTTTCAAAAAAATTCACGTTTAGCAGTCCGGTGGCAAAATTACCATTTTGCCCTTGTGTTCCAAAAACACTGAGAATCACCATTTTACACTGCTAAACATCATTTTATACTCCAAAAATCATGACTGTATGTCACATAATTATATTTGGCCCAATGTGATCAAATCTTGGTTAAAAATCTCCATAAATCAACAAATGAGAAAATGACCGTTTTGTCCTTAACCGGTCAATTTTCCCAATTAACTCCAGACTGGACCTTGAACTCTGAATCACTATTCTGACCTATCCTGTGGGTCTCAGAATTTTGAAATTCTTCTTAGAATTTCCATTAAACTAGGTTGAAGCTCGATTTAACTTAATTGTACCATTAGGTACAATACCGGCTTTTCAACCAATTAGACAGGGTCTCACACTTATACCTTTCTCATTTATATATAAATATTTTCAATAAGTACAGAAAGACTAATTAAGTTAAAGGGAAGTTTCAAGAAAATTCAAATGCAATATGCTCATGTTTTTCTCATATCAAAAGAGGGAGATTGTTAACCTTGAGTTACATCATGTTTTGATTTGACAAAAATCACATGATTTCTTAAACTTAATGTCAAGCATTTGAAATTGTCTTAAATACATTTTTAATTCCCTAAGGGTACATATTTGTTTGAAAAGCCATAAATCGTTAGAAAACATCTTATAAGCTTTCAAAAAATGGATATTCAACTTAAAATGTAAAAACAAACATGCCTTGAAATGTTATTTGTATGTAAGCAAAAGGCAAAAAGGAAATAGCTGGAGAAAAGCACCAAAAAGTTAAGCAAACCTCAAGACACAAGCCAAGAGTCAATCCTAGAGAAGCTTGAGTCAATCCAAAGGCTGCAAAAATGCAAAACTTAAATATAATAAAGCCATAGTTGACCTTGATGTGTCCATAGTTGACCTTGATCCAAAAAGGTCAAGGAAATCAAGTTTTGAATAGTCATAGTCAACCCTAAGCATAGTTGACCTTGATGAGTCAAAAGCTTCAAAATATTGACTTTACACAACCACAGTCAACTGTAGAGGAGACATAGTCGAATATAAAACCATAGATTTGCAAAAAAAGGCTCTCGAGTATATGGATCTAGTAAAAGAAGGTTATACTGTACTATGGAGCCTTAATTTAAGAAATTTGAGAACATAATCAACCCTATGAGTGTTGTAATCAACCCTCAAGCTTTAACAATGGTTAGATTTGATTCAAATTTGTGTCTAACGGCTCCAAACTTTGCCCCAACTATAAATAAATGCATTTGAGCCATTTTGAAACAAGAGAAAACCTGAACCAAAGATTCAAACACTAGAGAAACTTTGAAAAGCTAATCTTCATTCTTTAGCATATTTTCGGTCTTCCACCAAGCACACAAAGTTGAATACTTACTTCATTTGAGTTAATTTTTATTTTCTCACTACACCTAAGCTAAAAATCTTTAGCATCTAGTCTTTGTGAAGCAAATCTTTGCTATTACTCATTTGTACACATTCTATTGTAAAGGTTCTATCTTAACATTTAAAAACTATTTGTGAGGATTTATGGTTAAGCCTTTAAAATTCATTGTTGGTGGGTTATCGCTTAATCCCGTGAAAAAGCAAAAATCCCTTTATGGATTGTATAAGTAGGGTTGTGCAAATAGTTAATTCGGTTAGTTCGGTTACTAGATATCCAATAACCAAACTAACCGAACTCTTATAGAAAACTAACCAAAACTGAACCAAAGTAAATAACTAACCAAACTAACTGAAATCAAACTAATTTGGTTTGTTCGGTTCGGTTTTCAAAAATTGAACTTAATAATTTTTTTTAGTTTGTATACAAATATCAATCCACCAATGATTTTAACACCCTCTTTAGTCTTTACCTCTCTCTCGTAAGACAAGGAATACATGACAGGTTCTTTTCATGACCAAGTGCTGCCCAAATCATCTCTCTATTTAGCCCATTGTTCATATTTACTGCATTGGCTGTCTAAATTGCCAAAGGAATTGCAAAACAAGCACTCTCTTGCATGGGATATGCACAAATCTACCAACTACAACTATTTCAACTACATGACAACATGCAATTAATGGAGTAAATATTAATAAACTTTGCAACTACATGACAAATCTGCCAGTTGGGATACACCTATATTATATAAAAGATCGCATCTCTTAGATGACTTTTGTCAAACACCAAACGCGCATTACCCAATTCACCATTTTGCGCATACATATTAATAAAGGAAGTATAAACAAAGGCAACAAAGTCAAGCCCAAGCTTCAAAACTTGTCCATGAATTTGTTTCCCTTCATGGGTACTTGCTGCTTTCGCACAAGATTTTAAAATGAAAGGAAAAGTATAAGAATTCGAGACAATACCGAACCAGATCATTTTAACATAGAATTCTAAGGCAAGTCCAAGGGATGAACTCAATGAAAATCCTCTAAGCATTGTTTTCCAAATAACTTGATTGGGTTCATCAATAGATTCAAAGAGTAAAAGAGCATAAAGTAAGTCACCAAAAGGTGAAACATCACAAAATTCAATGAGCTTGCTAAGAGCAAACTGGGTATGGTGGAGGCCAATTTTGATTAAATGGGAGTGGACTTGTTTGAGGGTTTGGATGGTCCTGCATTTCGAGATGAGGGAAAGGGATGGGTGGCTTTGGAGGCTATATATAAACTTTGCTAATTGGGATTTGCCCAACTAATTTTCATTGATCGTTTCTTTTTCAATGATGAAGAAAACCCAAAAAGTAAAAAGTAAAAACTAGAAAAAAACTAAAAAGAATGGTGAAGCCTTCACTAGATGAATGATGGCAAAAACCAGAAACCCAAAAAAACTTTCCAGTCATTTAATAAAGGAAGGCCTGGAAAGGTGAAGGATCAAGGATGGCAACAACTTGGACTTGCTAAAGATGAAGCCAGAAACCAGAAAGGGCAATTGACAGAAACTAGATTGGGCGAGAATGGAGACCGGATGACAATCGATAGAAACTAGAAAAGGCGAGAATGGAGAGTGGAGATAGGAGTCACGAGACGGTAGAAAGGGAATTGAGATTCTCAATTTTTCATATTTAGTTTTAGGAATTTTTATGTAAAATCTCCAAAATACCCTTATTTGGGTTTGGTTAGTTCGATTAGACATTTTTCTAATCGAAATCAAACCAAAATAATTATACTAACTAAACTACATAACTGAATTAATTGAAAAATTGAACTAACCGAAATAAAAAACTTGAACTCATTTCGATTCGATTCAGTTGTTCGGTTTGGTTACTATTTACTCACCTCTATGTATAAGGGTCATCACTTGAACTTGTAAAAAAGTCGTTATAAGGGTTATCTCTTAATCTCATTTAAAAGCAAGAATCCCTTTGTGGATTGTATGAATGTTATTGTTTTGTCTCGTTAAAAAGCAAGAATCCTTAATAGTAGATTGAAATTCTATAGTCACCAAGGGAGTGGATGAAAGCATCAAAAAAGTCGAACCATTATAAATTCTTTGTGTATTTTCTTAATTTTCCACATTATTATTCATTGCAATATTTAGTTTAGGAAAATAGTTTTATATTGAATTATTGTTTCACACTTAAGAAAATATTTTTCCCTTTATTTTTATAGCAAGCAATTAAATTTAGGAAAAATATTTTACTTTGGTATATTATTTATATGTTTAGTGATTTATTGTTGGAAACTTTATTTTGATGCTAGAAAATAATTTTTAGTGAAAAAGTTTTAATTTTTATACTTAAAGTATCCAAAGAAAGTTAAATATCAATCCACCCCTTCTGGATATATTATTTATTGAGACTTTTATACTAACATAGTGATTTTGATAGGAATGATTCCAATGAAGCTTTTCATTGGAATTAAGTTATTATCAATAAAAATTTCAATTGGTAATCATATTTTAGTTTCCTGTTCTTTTTAAACAATATACTGACAAGAATGATCCTACTCTCATAATTCATTCTACGGCCCAAATCTTAAAAGTTTTAAGGCTCATAGATTGGGGAGAAATTTTAAATCATTTTCAAAAATTTCCAAATGCTTTTTCCAAAACCACAGACCATTGCTCTGTTTTCAATTACTAGGACTATCAGCAAGCATGGTTCACTACTTTTCTTTTTAATAATAAACACAACCACCATTCATAGTTGATTTTTTCAAATTCGGTATCCAATACATATTTCTCGTCTGGTTTTCCCACTGGTGGAATTAGTATAGACCATTAAGAAAAATCCTTCCACCAAAACTTGATCAATTGTATGAAACGTTTTCTCAAAATTTTCAGCCTGAGGAAGACCAGGTCAATTTACATGCTTCACTAAACCTAATTTAAGAAAATATTTTTCCCTTTATTTTTATTTTCTTAATTCTCCAAATTAACAATATCTTGGATTACATCATGGGACAATGAAAATTTTTGTTGAAATTCCATTCTTTTGCTTTCTTATTGTTAAAATGGCATAGTTTTGGAAAACATATATAAATTATTGGCATAATGCTCAAGTAAACCTTTAAACTTTTATTATAATGCATAATGTTCAAATAAGCTCTTATTCTTTTATTACATTTAATTAAGGCCTTATACTTTTTTTTTGGGTAAAATAAGTCTTTATAGTTGATGATTGACTAATTACCATTAGTCAAAATACCACTTGTCATTTTATATTCACATGACAGTGGCATGGTGTTGATGAGAAGAGTAAAAAATGTCACTTAGTTATGTTATCATGTCAAATCAACATGCCACATCATCATCAATTATGATATATCAACATGCCATATCATCATCAATTATGATATGTTAGCATGCCACGTCAGCATCGTACAACGTATAATGACAAATGGTATTTTGACTAAGTCAATTATTAATTATAAAGGCTTATTTAACTCAAAATAAAAATGTAAAGGTTTGATTGAATGCAATAAAAGGATAAAACCTTATTTGAATTTTTTTGAATAGTTTAAAAGCTTTGTTGGATGTTATGCCTGAATTATTTCTAAATCCTAACTATATAAACTAGTTTCCTAATCTTCTCATTCTCTTCTTTTCACTAAACCTAATTGCCTCACCTTCTCTCTAAACCCAAAATTTGGCATGGGATTATCACCCACAGTTGACCGTTGGCACATAAATGTAACACCCCTAACTTTGATAAATGTTGTTTATGGCTATGTTAAGATGTTTAATGAAATATCATGTGATTGAAGTATACATGGAAATTTGAGTATGTGCATATAGTGTAAAAGAGCATGATTATGTGTTTTTGTGGACTTTGAATGATGTAATGATATGTTTACAGTATATGTTAATGATATAGGCTTTAATTGTTGAGTTTTGATGATTTATCTAAGTAAATATAAGTTAAAAAGCGTGGAGATAGAGTTAAGAGCCAAAAACTGTTGAAGTTTTAAGTTCTGGTCATAATCTATTGATAGATATTCTACATTTATCGATAAATTCAAGTTAAAAGGAAATTTGAAACAACTGAAGAGCATCTATCCATAGTTTCACACAACTATCAATAGATGTTTATCTGTGAGTAAAAAAGAAGTGAATTATAGTACATCTATCAATAGATTCACATAACTATAGATAGATGTCCACCTATGAGCAATATGAAGCAAGTTTGTAGTACATCTATTGATAAATTCACACAAATATTGATAAAAAGTTGAGAGTAAATTTAAAGTATCCTTTGTACTATCTATTGCTAGATGGACTTATTTATCAATAGATGAAGGGCAAAATGTTGAGAAATGTAACAAATCTATCAATAGATACATGCAACATAGCAAATATAAATATATATATATATATATATAAGGCATTAGGCATTCTACCGATTTGAAACAAAAGAAAGAAACACCTTAATACTCTGCTCTTTTGAACTTCGCATTCCCCATTTGCAAATTTGAAGCTTGGAGGACATATTTTAAGGCTTGGAAATTGTTTTGAGGTAAGAAATAGCATTTTAATCAATTGTTTTCAATTTGACCAATTGAATGAGCAAATATTCATGGTGGTTTTAGCTCATCTGCCTTTAAGCTGTTGGAATTTTGGAGCTTATGAAAAGGTTAAGTCAACCACTATGTAAGCTTCTAAGTACCTTAGGCCTTAGAACATAGGAGAGAAATGTTAATTGAGAACTTGGTAATTAGAGTTGGAATTTAGCTACATTGTGAAATGTTGGAAATGCTATTAAACTAAGAGTTTAACTATTGTAATCTTGATAGGGGAAAAACTAGGATTCAAAAATTGCTATTAAATTGAAATTTAACTAGCTCTAAAAGCTACAAGTAATTGGTGAGTTGTATTGGCAAATTCAAGTAAGTGTGGTTTGTTGCACATTAGGTAAATGCATGTAATGCATAACACATGTATATGTTCTATCGTGGGACTTAAGTAAGTCATAATTTTTTTTAACTAAGGTTTTTTTTTTTTTGTATAATTAAGGGATAGGGGATTCGAACTCGACTTTTTAAGTAGAGGGATCATGCACCAACCAATAAGCTAAATGCTCAAGTGCCTTAAGTAAGTCATAGTTGATATGTTGAACTTGCGTATATTAATTGAGCCACCTTTTGGTGATTGAGCTTGATTATGATTATGTATGAAGAATTGCCTATTTGTTGCACAAGTCTATTGCTTGGTGCCTTGGTTTGATAATGGTAATGTTATTATGCTTGAATGTTTACCACATTTTGTGATAGCATTGGTATTGTTGATTTCATCTATGTATACTTGATATTATTGGCCATGTAATGAGCTATTGGACACATTGAAGTGCGTATGATTTCTGTCCAATGAGCATGTTCCAAACGATGATATGGTCTAGTTAGAAGGTGTCACGATCCTTGTGGTCTTGTTTACCGTCAATGGCTTCGGCACTAAGCATGTCTCGTTACCTAAAAGGACCTTTCTCTTGTTACCATCTTGTTATTGGTTCATGATGCTTGGAAACCTATTGGTAAGCTATGTAATGAGCATATGTGTGCTCTGATGGGTTTGATGAACTAATTCGTATATGCTTTTATGATTTGCATATCTTGATATGACTATTTATGCATATTGATTATAACCCACTCATTGCGTTAATGAGAACTCACCCCAATATCTTGTTCTTATATGTAGATAAGCAGCTTTAAGGATTCCTATGCGGGAAGTAAGTGGTTAGCATTAGTCAGGTTATCAGCACTTTTGACAATCGGTAGGAACTTTAATCTATGTGTTCACTTCGCTAGTCATGACATATGTGTGGGTTGTTTATATTGATGGCATTATATTGCCTCTATGTTTGTAATAATTGTGAACTGCTATGTATGGGCTTAAGACCCACTATGAAAGCCAATGTATGGCTCTTGTCAGTAAATCAAGGTTGTACTCTTGTTGATTGAAATGTTATGGGCAGTTTGTTATGGACATATTTGAACTTGTGCTCTTAAATGTGTCATCTAGGCCTTATGAATTATTGTTAACATCTACTTGTCTACCGTTTTGCGAGAGGTTTGCTCGGGTTTTGTGGGTTCTACCTACTGGACTCATGCGCCGGTCATGGCCATAACAATAAAAAAAGGTTTTCTTCCTTTTTCTCAACCTATTTTACCTTTTAATCGATATAGTTTTTTCTACAATCCTCTTTTTTTATTCCTTTTCTCTTTTTTTTTGTTTTGAAATAAAATCTATATCTAATTTTCAACATTAGGATTTTAGACTATCGTCAATCTCATGTTTATTTTTCATCTCCTTTCTCTCTTTTCCTCAATTATTTCTTTTAAAGTCACCTCCTTTCTCCAAGAAAAACCCTAGACTCTAATCTTTTTTCACTTTCTCTCATTTTTCCCATGTGTAGCTTTCATTGCCTTGTCTTTGCCATAGTAATTCTTTTATTTTCCCTTTCATTGTTAAAATTAAAGTTTTTATAGATGAAAAGTTTTTTGTTGAAAATAATCGACAGAATTGTGATCGAATGTTGGTAGATTGAGAGAGTCATTATTACCGATGGAATATAGGTAGTTAAATATTGGTCTAAATGCTTTTTGGTGCGAAACGATAACATATGGCGAAAAAATTTTTAATGTAATTTTTTGTTAATAAATTGGCTTTTCGATTGAATTTCTAACGAAGTGATCCATCGGAAGCCTTGGTTGGTATTTTTTAGACAAATATTTCATCAATAAATCTAAAAGATAAAAAACATGATCAAGCTTATTCCCCATTTCCCTAAATCCCAAATTAAACCCCTAACATCTCTTTTTTCTCTTCTCCACATGCCTCCAACCAAAGATTGATCTTTCTTTTGTCTTTGACAAATCTACTTTTTCATCGATCACTCTCCGATCTTCCCTTCGTTGCCAACTAGCCTCCATTATCAACTCTCTTCTCTTTTGTCTTTTTTAATATATATTTCCAAATAATTATAACTTGTTTTTCATTTTTAATATCTTTAAACAATAAAATTATTTATTACTTCACCCATATACTGGATGTGCCAAAGATTGGAACATAAATAAAAAAAAGACATAATATTCAAAAAAGCTCCTAAATTATTCTTTTAGCGCGTTCAATCAAATCTTTATAATTTTATTTTGGATCAAATAAGTCTTTATGATTAATTGTTAACTAATTGTCATTAACCAAAATATATATCGTCATTTTATGTTCATATAGTGCTACCGTGGCATTGATATGGAGGGTGAAAAATGTGATGTGACCATATCATCATATTAAATTAACATACTACGTCATCATCCATTATGATATATCAATATGTCACATTAATATCACATCAGCGTTACATGGCATAAAGTGACAAGTGATATTTTGATTAAATCGACTATTAATGATAAAGGTTTATTTGATGCAAAATAAAAGTATAAAAATTTATTTGACTTAAAATAAAAATAAAAAAACTTGATTGAATGAAATAAAAATATAAAAACTTATTTAAATTTATTTAAATAATTTAAGAATTTTTTTAGATATTATATAAAAAAATAAAATTTTGATCATTATATTATATTCTTTAATGGAGTCAACTCAAGTCTGTGTGGTCTAAAACTTGTGGTTTAATTCAAATACTAATTGAGTGGAAGCTTAAACTAGTTTTATTCCTTTGGTTACAATATAAAGACTTTCTTGAGATTTAATTGAAAATAAATTTACTGATTGTTAATTTGGAAAATATTATTTTATTTTGTAAAATTTGATTGAAAATACACTTATTTTTTTAAAAAATAATAGTGTTAATTATTAAAAAAACTTCAAAGCAAAAGATTAGTATATCTCTTTGTTATTTATTTCTTCATTGTATTCTTTACCTCTTCCTTTTTTTTTTTTGGTGTGCTTTCTCTTTTAACTTTTTTTTTCTTTTTCAAAACTTTTTATTTTTATATACAAAATTATGAGATTTCATTAGTTATGAATGCATTTGAAAATTTTAATTAGTTTTAAAATCGTTTTTAATTACTATCACATTAAATTTGAATTAGGTCATATTGTAATTGAACTACGTATTAAACATATTAAATTATATATAATTTAATTAAGAATAATAATTGTCATCCTTGATTTTTTTTATTGAAAATAAACTTTCACTCATTAGTTTGGAAAACCCTTTTTATTACTTTTAAAAAATTACGTATTTTATGATAGCATTAATCGAACTAATATTTGTTCGAAGTTTACCCAAAATACTATAATTGTCCTCATTTTCTTTAATTTTCCTTTTTCTCCTCTTCCTCCCAGTTTTCATTTTATTTTTTATTTCATTTCTTTATTAAAACCTTTTTTTTTACAAATTTGTGATAATTAATCTATTTTAACTAACTAAAGATAATTTAATACATTCAACTCAAAAGTAATATATAGTTGAATTAAAGACAACTTCAATAAATTTACTATGTAATTAAATTAAAATATAAAATAATTGGCATTTATTTGTTAATAGATAAAGATGATTTTAAAACTAATTAAATCATATAATTTTGTAGTTAAATACGTCTCGTATAAAATGGGGAAAAAGAGAAATAAATATTTGTATTTTTATTTAAAGTTAACTTGAATAATTAAAAATAATACCTGTTTAGGAGGTGAATGTGTTTTTCAAGAATATTTCCTATCTCTTTGTTTGAACAAAACTTTGAATGGAAATGTGGCCCAGCCCACAACTCAATTGGACCGAAAACTTGTAAACTGCAGATGATACCCGACAAGGCCATTGTCACTTCTTTTTCTGGTTCTGAGGTTTGATTGATTTGATAGTGTGAAAGAAAGTGCGAGAAAGTGGTAACGAGGAGCAAAAAGAAAGCGAAGAAGGAGAAATGGGAAGTTCATCAAATGATGATTTCTCGGTGGTGGTGCTTGCTTCAGATTTGGGTATTGACGCGCGTCCTTTCTTAGCAAACCAAGACAGAGAAATCGAAGACCATGATAACTGGCATGACTGTTCTCAGGATTTCTCTGATGAAGATTTCTCCGACCTCGATGTCCTCCACTTCTTCCGCCTTCAGGGCTCTGATAAATCTGGTAATCGCATTTTCCGCATCGTCGGAAAGTACTTTCCCGGTAAATACACCAACCTACCATTAACAATTTTTCTTTAAATTTAATTTTTAATTTTGGGTTTCACACGTTTGAAGTTTTAGCTTGTAATTTGTGTTTGATTTGCGAATTTGGAGTTTTTATTTTTTCAGTAAGTTTAGTAGGAAAGGCTGTAATAGTAGGAACATTTCGAAATGTATTAGGTAAATTGGATTCTGGTACGTTAACAGTACAAAGATGTCGATGGTTTGAGCTGTTAAAAGCTGAAGTTCTTTACTCTCTTTGATCAAATAATAATAATAATAATAGTAAAGTATTAATTGTAATGTTCTTTTCCTCTCTACCCATTTCCATGGCCTTCTTCAACCTTTATCTTGTTGATGATTTACTTGTAATAGAGAAACCTGTTGTCTTACCAATTTCTACGACTTTCTGGCATATGATTTTGAATTTCTACCAAGTATCATCCCAGCTTTCCCGTCACCATTGCAACCCTTTTCTAGAGACTAATCTATTTAACTTCACCTAACGTTTCTCATATCATGCAACCCTAAACCCCACTATGGAACTAAGGCCCAGCTTTCCTGTCACCATTGCAACCCTTTTCTAGAAATTAATCTATTCAACTTCACCTAACGTTTGTCATACCATGCAACCCTAAACCCCACTATGGAACTAGGGCTGCGTTTGGCATACAAAATGATGGAGAGGATAGGATAAAATGACCTTATATTAGGTTTGATATTTACTTGGAAAAGAGGATAGTATCAGAAATTGGACGACTCATCCTCTGAGAAGATAATTACTTAACCTTGTTGAAAATGATACTGTTTTGATCCTGTGGCATAAGTTTATGAGCTGGATAGTAAGCAATGAATATTGTTTATGTTTTGCTGTTTGGCCCTACATGTTTTGTTTTCCTTTAAAAAATTAAAATATTTAGTATATAATGGTGTAGCGAGGGATAATAATGATTAATGACAAAAGCATCATCCTATCCTACACCAAACATGGCTTAGGATGAAGTTTATGATATTCTGCCTTTAATCCTTTATATTCTTAACATGAGATAGGATAAGACCATCTAATCCTTACTTTTGCTTATCTTGTATCATTTTATCCTTTCTATCATACTGTGTTGCAAATGCATTGTATTTTAGAATGTCTGAATTCTTCTTTCCATTAGTTGCACCTACTTCTGTGCAGCTCAGTGATCAGTGCCTGCTATTGTGCATTTCAGTTCTTTGAAGAGTTTCATATTGATTATGATTTCATTTTCTGTTAATTGATGCTTTCTTGATTTGTTCACATGAGTTTATTCCATCTTGAACAAATTTAATAGAGTTTCATCAGGTTTAAGTTGTTCATCTAGGAAATTTTAATTTGGCTTTTTACATATTACTTGCTTCTTTGATGATATACAGCTCCTGTTATCAGTGGGGAGCGGCTGAAGAAATATATATTCCACAAGATATGCAGTGAGTTGCCTGAAGGTCCATTCTGCATAGTTTATATTCATAGTACAGTGCAAAAGGAGGATAACTCCCCTGGTGTTACGATCTTGAGGTGGATTTATGAAGAACTTGCTTCTGAGATCAAGGATAGGCTGCAAGTTGTCTACTTCATACACCCTGGGCTTCGTTCAAGGCTTGTCCTTGCCACTCTTGGCCGACTTTTCTTAAGTGGAGGGTGAGTTGCTTTGAATGTTGCTAGACCATGTCTAGTTTGCCAGTGTGGTTATCTAGTAATTTACCTTTAGTCAGATGCAAATGCTTTCTTGTTCTGATCCTTGAACTTGCACATCAAAGCTCCTGCAGCCCATTAAAATATGCTCTTTTATTGTATCAATTAGACTAACAGTAAATAGCGATAAATAGATTAAGCAGCCTACTTGGTAATGCAGAGGTTACAGATTTGCAATTATTTTGGCCTTATTTTTGCATTAACTGCTTACTTTTTACTTCCCCAGTTTATACTGGAAGATCAAGTATGTAAGCCGCCTTCAATACCTTTGGGATGACATAAAGAAGGGAGAGGTTGAGATTCCTGCATTTGTGCAAAACCATGACAAGGTTCTCGAGCACCGACCCCTAACAGATTATGGCATTGAACCAGATCCTCTTCACTTAACAGAGATACCTAGTGCAGCCTACTCATTAGGGAGGTATGAAGAGAGATTGGCATCGAGGGAATTCGTGTCTTAGCTATGATATTAAATACACAGCTGAAAACCCACCGAAAAGGTTACCAAGCTTTACCTGTAAAAACAAGAATTCGGAATTGTACATAACAGTCTTGTATCGTGTGCCTTAATCACTTAGAAGTCACTGCACTGTACTTTTAAGTTACAAAAATTTGATGATGTATGGTAGACATTTATGTATGGATGTACTCTGTTTCATCTCTGATTTAGATTCTAGTAATCATAGCAAAAATTCTTCAACTTTTTATGACAGATTCCAGAAAGTTGACAATTAGTTTTTCAAATGGATATATGTAGCATTTTGTTGGAAGAACCTAACATCTGGCAGCATGATTGTTTCTGCCAATTACAGAAAGAGCAGCGGTTTTTGGTCGCCTAGTGATGAAATCTTAAGAAATCTGGCGTTTCCTGCAAGTTAGATGATAAAGTACAAAGTCCGAAGCAAAAAGGGTGGCTTAAAACTGAATTAAACCGTATTGCCTCTAGAATTCTATATTGGTAGTTGTGCCCTCTGTTCATAACCCTGCAATAATTATGGACAGGCTGGCTTAACAAATCCCAATGAAACTGTAATATGGTACACACGTTTACACTCACTTTGAAAGGCAAAATAAGGAATTAACATTATTCTCTTCGAAGGCAAGATCCTGTGAGGTAGACTCCAATAAATGTTAGTACCAAATTGAGATATATTCTGCCAGAATTAATTTTGTGGTATAATCGTTCAGTGTCATTAAGAATTAGACATGCACTCCGGTGAATCTTCTATATCATTCTCAAAATCAACCTACTATATACAACATATATTTAGAATAGTATCACATTACAATCCAATACTTAAAATACTACTCATTTTTCCCAAGGCTGTCTCTGAGAGAGAGAGAGAGAGAGAGAGAGAGAGAGATGGGGTGCAGCCAGTCCAAGGATCAAGGTCAGTTCTCTAAACCATGAAATGTGTTTTCTTCGTTTATCATCCGGGTAATGTCTACTTCATTCTCTGTCTCTTTGAACCTTGAATTTCTGACCCCTTTTCAACATGGAATTTAGTTTCGCATGGAAGTCATGTTGTAACCAAGTCCAGCGGAAAGAGTACTGTCAAAGATGACAGGAAAATTGCGATGAAGACACAGATGTGCCATGCTGAGATGGTCAAGCAAGTCACCAATGAAAGACAGGGACATAGGCTTGGCCTAAGGAAAGAAAAGCTTGAAGCAATTGAGGAGGAGCATGAATCAGAGGATGAGCCTTTCTATTCAGCAGATGAAGAAATTAGTCCTCAGAAAGAAAATCGCAATCCTAAGGTGCATTAACCATGTATGGCAACTTCTAAATTTGCTTCATTCCCTCTTTATTCGAGCCCCCAACTTTTTTGCTGAATTTTTTAAATGACATAGGCAATTCTTTTGTTATTTCCTGTTTAGAACATTTTTTTTTGAAAAAAAAAGAAGAATCTGAACCCAACTCTTTAGAAGTGTTTAGTTCTTCCCTTCATTCTAAAGTCATTTCGATTGTAATATATCAAGCCTGTGTTTGGTTATCATATTCGGAATATAATATTATCTTGCTTGGTTGACCGAGAATATAACATTCCTATTGATTGTTTTAGTAAATTACCCTTCAATATTAAAGCAATTAAATGAACCTATATAAATAAAATTCTCAAGTATTGGAATTATAACAAAGCAAATTGAAAAACATATAATTAACACAGTATATATATATATATATATATAGGGATATAAAAAGGCATTTGTAGTGTAAATAACATGCTTTCATTGTTACATATTCTTGAACATTTCTTAATTTTGCTCATAAGAACTAAGTATCCATATTTTGACACTAACAAGCCAACTACACAGAACAAAGTTTTGTTCTACACAAGAAATATTGCGCAAATTAACAACCATCATTAGTCCTTTGTTATGGGAGGAATCATTTTCCAATATATAAAATTATCAAAATTATAAAATCTCCAATAACAAATCCCATAATGAGTCCTCTGTTATTAGAGGAATCAATTGCATATTTGTTAATGATATCATTTTAATTTTTTGAAGATAATTGTTGCTTTGTCTCATTTAAGTTCCAATACCCTAGAAAAGTATTTTCTACATCGGTTTCATCCTTATACATCTTATGGTGGGCACCACGATACCTCAAGACTTATAATTTAGCTTCTTTCCAAGTATTATAAAGATATAACACTTGAAAATACTCTTGAACTATTTAAAAAATTTTAAATAAGTTTTTATTTTTTAATTGTATCAGTTGAGTTTTTATATTTTTATTTTGAATTAATGAGTATCACTTGTTATTTTATACTCACATGATGCTAACATAAAAAGTAAAAAATACTAAATGATTATGTTATCATATTATATTAACATGTCATATTATTATCTATTATGTTATGTTAGCATATCACATTAATATAATATGATATAGAATGACGAGTGATATTTTGACTAAGCAACCATTAATTACGAGAATTTATTTTATTCAAAATAAAAATATAAGAACTTCATTGAATGTAATAAGAAAATAAAAACTTATTTAAATTTTTTCAAATAATGTAGGGATTTTTTTAACTATTATGCTTATTATAAATACCTAGCATACACAAAAGAAAAAAAAAATTCTACTATTTTAAAAAACCAAGAGAAATAAAATGACTATAATTAAGTACTCATCATGATAGCATACAAATAAAAAATTAAACATAAGTTGTCAACAATTAAACATAACCAACTTAAACCTAAATAAATAACTTCATTTAAAATAAGCAAACAAAGCATGTCAAAGTTAAAAACATAATTAGTTATTCACATAATCTATGCTACTCATCATCAACTCCTGGACCGTCAACAAACTCATTAGCTAGTTTTTTCCTACTTCTCAATCCCTTCAAAAACCGATGCTAAATCCGCAAACAAAGATATAAAGATATAGGCTTGTTTTGAATCTAGCTAGCTTGTGAAGGGGTGCTCTGAACAAAATAATTTTCTTAAACAGAATTATTACCTTAAACCATAGATCAAATGCAACTACCTCTCCAACTCGCTAATGTTTATCCATATTCCAAGCAAATCCCAATGGATTTCTCAATATTTCATCAATAATAAAGTATTATGTTGTAAACGTCTTTGTTTTAGTATGAATATATATGGGGTACAAGAAGTCAAATGCCAGGCAACCTTCGCTCTATCGTTGCCACTAACCTTCTATTAGTAATGATGCATACACCCATTTCAACGAGTTCAATCATACAATCTACTAGTGCAGGTACCTCGTCAAGTGCCCATGAAGCATAGTGATTCTTCATGATAAAGACACTCAAAACACCAATGCAAAGAAAAGCCAATAATTAACCATGTCAAACATCAATATTCAAGTATTTGGTTCATTGATTGATAAATGATCTCTTATTTAAAAAAGCAGAGTTTAAATCTCCCTTTTCCAAATCTTAAAAAAAAAAAATTCAAAACACCAAAGCAAAAAAAACCTAATTGTTATCCATGCCTATTTCTCTCTTGCTCTCTCCCAAGAAGTTCTCGCCATTCTTTCTTATTTGAGGTAACTTTTTTTCTTTACCTACTGCTTGTGTTTTTTTTTTTTTATCTTCTTAAAAAAACCCCTATCAATCAAATGACCTTAATAACCAATAGCTAAGTTGAATGGGGCTAGACCCCATTGTGGGCCATTGGACTCTCATAAATAGAACAACCTTCCCTTCTAATACTAGGAGATTAACTGCTAAACTCTTCACTTGGAGTCCACTCTTATTTGCTTAGCGTAAAGCCCCAGCTTTTCCCCCAATTAATTAATGTAATGAGGGAGCTATGGGGGATGAGAATGATCTGGTCAAAGTTATTTTCTTGTAAACTATCGGGCTAGATGACACAAGTCTTGTTAAAGCCAAAGCAGTTGGAGAAGTTTTTTTTTTTTTTTTTTCTCAATATTTAAATGGGTCTAAATTCATGTGCTTATAATTGAGTTTGACTCTAACAATGCTGTGAAATGGTTTAATGAACCAGTTGACTCTCCATAGAAGTTGCAAAAATGGATTCTACACATGAAAGATTGAAAAGGATTAAGAAATGGGAGGCTAATCATAAGGGGCATGGCTTGAAAATTTTTTTAGTTATGTTATAATTAAAATAATAATAATAATAATTAAAATTTTTAGAGAAAATTATGACAAATAATCCTTTTGATAAGGTGATTTCAGAAATAGCTTAAGATATAAAGTAATTGTTTTTATCCAATTGTGAGCATGAGTTGGCAAAAATGCTCTTGAATATATTTCTAATAAATTAATCTCCCGATATCTCCCTCCCGTCATATAGAAAATTAAATGCTCAGCTATCTTAGCTCCTTTAGCTCTCTCTTGCCATCTAGTTGCCTGTTAGGCACCATTATCATCCTGTTGTGGTTTATCTCTCAGCATTTTGCCATATCATCATCGATATACAAACCCTAGAGCAGAGATAACATCAAGGTATGTTATTGGGTTTTGCTGCTTTTCATAGAACCACAAAGTTGGTTTAAAACCCATTCCATTAATTTCTTAAATTTTGTGTGTAAATTAGAACATTGCCCAAAGTTGTTACACACTATACACGTAACATGTCTAATACACATAGCATGTAAAAAATATATTGAAAGGGCATGGCTTTTAATAACATGTTTTAGTACATGGCATGTAAAAATTTTTTGTTCAAGATGGCGTGTAGAAATATTTCTTTTGAAAATAGCTTGTAGCATACTGTTTTTGAACATGGTAGGTAGCAAAATCATTAAACATGACATGTAGCAAAATAATTGAAAACAGAGTGTAGAATTTTTTTTTTTTTAAAGATGGCCACGTAGAAATATTTCTTTTGAAAATGGCTTGTAGCATACTGTTCTTGAACATGGCAAGTAGCAACATTGTTATACACATGGCGGGTAGCAAAATTGTTATGCACATTGCTTGTAATCAGGGGCGGCCCAACTAGTTCAAAGGCTTAAAGCGAAATATTTAAATGAGGCTTTTTTTATTAAAATTTAAAAAATTATTAAAATTTTATTCTTCTAGCTTTTTGAGATGCAAAATTTTTAATTAAACTTTTATAATCAAGTTCTTCTAATATTTTTTTTTAATTGATAATATAGCCAATTCATTCAATCTTTCTTGAGACATTGTTAATCTTAAATAAGATGTTATTAGTTTTAATTTAATCCATTTAATCCATTTAAATAAGATATTTTATAATCAACTATTATAATTATCTTATATTTTCTAAATGGCTAATATAAAATCAACAATCAAAATTTCTAATTCAAACAAATCAACTATCACATGAAATAAAAATAATATAACAATATAATATAAAATCTAAATTAAAGTAAAAAAATCTGTAAAGATTAGAATAATAGTACCTAATTGTTAAATGCTTATTACAAACCGCAAATGAGACTCACAGCTTTATGAAGATAATAAAAAAAATAGACTTCTTGTGTATTATTTGGAGAAAAATTGAAGTTAAAGGAAGAAAAAGCAAATGAAAAAGGAAAATTTCAAAAGTAGATATTATACATTGAAAAAAAATCAGTTTTATATATAGGAAAAAAAATAGCTATTGAAAATCATTAAATGCATTGATTGGAAATAAGAAAAATAAGTGAGAAAAAAATAATTGTTGGAGATGAATAAATACATATAACTGTTGATTTATTGAAAATAAGAAAATATAGTTAAGAATTAATAACTAGAAAGAATGAAGTAATAAAAAATTGAAATTATTAGACACATAATTAAAAAAGTGAAAAAATAATAATTTTAATAATTATTTTTTACTTTTATATATTTTTTTAATTTTTATATATTTTTAATATAATTAATTATATTATAATTATTGTAAAATTATAAATTTTTTCTAAAATTGGGCCTCCCCAAATTGGAGGCCTAAAGCCATTGCTTGGGTGGCTTCACCCAAGGGCCGGCACTGCGTGTAATATGTTGTCAAAATGGCGTGTAGCATTTTTTTTGAATATGGCGTGTAACATTTTTTTGAACACGACATGTAACAAAATTTTTTCAGCATGGCATGTGACAATATGTTTTCAATAGGCGTGTAGTAACATTTTAGAACATGGCATGTAATGTGTAAATTGACTGACTTTTGTTTTTTAAATTTCAAAGGCGTGCCAATTGTGCGACTTGTGATAAGACACGGTGGTCAGTGGGTTAATGGCATTTACAATGCTTCATATATACGACAGTATTCGATCCTTAACCAACAACAACAACAATCGACGTATGCACATGAGTTTGTGCAACTCAGTAGACACACGACATTCACACAACAAGTGGCTACACAATTCCAATAAGCATGTGTATCGAGCCACTTACTTGCTTTTGGCCAACCAATGCAACCATCGGGTGAAACTGTAGAGGGTGGAAAACCATTTTCAAATAACACTACGACATTTCAAGACGACACTTTGACATTCGAGGATGACATTGCAACGCTCGAAGATAATGCTACATCTAATCAGGGTGAAGGGGATTGGTTCCTTGTTGATGAAGATAAATTTGATGATGATTCTGATAGCGAGACTGATGAATGGCATGATGAAAATTTAAACATTAATTGGCTTTATGATAGTGACATTCCAAATTGCAATGATGTTGAATTCAAAACAGAACATGTTAGAGTTATTGATGTAGGAGACGTTCAGTGCGATGACCTCATATACAACAACCCCATCGTTGGTGACAACAAGATTTGTCAACTTGAGACATTGCCCAATAACAGCTATTAGCAAAAGAGAAATGCAGGGATATCTCGTACAAGGCTTATTTCAGGTGCAAAAGGTTCTCTTTCTAAACAATTACCATTGAGGAGTCGACATTTGCTGATAATCGCTTATACAAAGGAATAATGTTTTCCTCCAAGGCTGAATTGAAATGAGGTTTGAACACGTTGACTCATGATAAAAGTAAAAAGGTAATGTCAACTTCGTTTTAAGGTTGCTTGTAAGGACAAGGCATGCAAGTTCGGTGTGCGTACAATGAAGTTACTTGAAAGAGAATATTGGCAAGTTTAGACGTTTCACAAAATACACATATGTATTGTCAATGGTTTGCAAGGCCGGTTCTAAATCGCAAGTGCGAAGGTAATTGGTGAATTTATATCACATAAGTTTTAAGTTAATAGAGTAGCATTAAGACCTAAGGACATAATTAGTGAGATGAAGGTTCAATGGGGATTGGAATGCTTGTATGGTAAGGCTTGGTAAGTGAAAGAGTATGTGAAAAAACTTGTTTTTGATCCACTTAAGGAATCATTTCAACTACTATCCTCATATTTTAATATGTTGGAATGAGAAAATCCCGGCACAATCATTGTAGTGGCTATTGATGAGGCACAACGATTCAAATATTGTTTCTGGTCATACGAGGCTTGTATCTGGGGGTTTGAGGATGTAATTCGTCATGTAGTTGCAATTGATGCAACATATTTGAAAGGTAGGTTTAAAGGTGTTCTATTTGTTGCTATATGCAAAAATGCCAACGAGTGCGTATATTCAATTACATTGGGCATAAGCCATGTTGAGGACTCGTGGACGTGGTTTCTTAGCAACTTGCATCATATGGTTGGTTGTCTTGAAAACATTATGTTCATTTTTAATCAGCATCTTAGTATTAAGAAAGCAATCTAAAATACATAACCAGAAGCGCACTACAATTTATGCGGTTACCACTTGAAGAAAAACTTCAAAAACAAGTTCAAGTGTAATGATGTTTTAATGATTTTCACCTTTTCTTGAGACTACTATAAGGTTTTTGATTTTAATAGACATATAAACCAACTTAAACAGATTCACGTGAAAAGCCCATTTTGACTTTATGAGAATAGACCGTGAGAGATGACAATGTGCACGATCATCGGTAAGGTGATACCAACTCATGACATCCAACATTACGGAACGTGTTAACTCCTTCTTGAAGCATGTAAGACAAATGCCAATTGTTGTTCTGATCAAGTTCATCAGAAGTATGTTCCAGTGTTGGTTCCATGATCGATATGAGGAAGCCGTCAAGGTGACCATGCCCCTCAGCCTTTGGGTTGCCAAGTTGTTAAGCAAACGATTCAATGATGCACATCACTTTGTAGTTAAACCTATCAATTGAGTAGAGTTTGAAGTTAAAGATGGAAAGATGGATGAACTTGTAAACCTATCCAACAAGACGTGTTCATGTTTTGAGTTCCAAACAGATCTATTGCCATGCAACCATGCCATTGCAGTAATAAGGTATAAATATTTTTATTTGTTATTTGATTTGTAATTAACGTAACTTTAACATTGTGCTTCAACATTGAGTTCATTGGATTTTTCAGTAAGTGCAAATGTGAAGCCATTGAATTCTACATAGACTACTACAAGACAACCTTTTTAGTGGAAGGTTTTGGTGGGTCTATACGACTAGTTGGGCATCCCAGTGACTAAGACATCCCCTTTAATTTGAAAGAAATCATCGTTTTGCCATTACCTTGGCTATGTTAAGTAGGAAGACCTAGAAAGAGAAGGATTCCATTGGTTGGGGAAAGTAGTCAACCATGGAGATTTTCATAATGCAAAAGGTACGGGTATAATAGACAATATTGCCTATCTTCATTTGTAGTTCTATCCACAAATCTGACACCATTTCCAAGTTAGTTGATGCCTCACTGAGGACATGATCGATGGCATGTGCAACTTGCAAACAAACTAGTCACATACGCAACACTTGTCTAATGAGAAAGACAATGTTTGAGAACATAAAGGGCTTTGTAGATGAAGAAAGTGGGTCGACTTAACTAATTGTGTGAGCCATGTCTAGTACCTTTCTCACAATTTCCTCTTAAAGTTTCTTACAATCATATTTTGTGTTTGTTATCTAATAATTGATTTAGTTAATCTTTCAACATCTTGTTATTCTAGTTTATAATAATTAATTCAGAGAAAATGTTGTCATTGTATTTGGTCTGAAATGACGAGGTCTGAAATCAAAATATTTGTTTCTCAATTGCTTATCATATCTTATAGATTTCGTTGTAATATGATTACTTGCTACGACTTGTTATATGTCATTTACATGTTGTTACACGCCATTTCATTTTACTCATACAATGTTACATCTTCTAACATGCCATTTTGTTTTGCTCTACGTTGTTACACGCCATAGTTTTTTAGATGTCGTTAACATCTTCTTGTTACATGCCATTTAAAAAGTCTTATATTGTTACATGCCAAGCTTTTTAGATGTTGTTTACATCTTGTGACACACCATTTCGTTATATTGTTACATGCCACGCTTGTTCGATGTTATTTACATCTTTTTGTCACACGCCATTTCAAAGAAGGCGTATATTGTTACACGTCATTCTTGTTAAATGTTGTTTACATCTTCTTGTCACACGCCATTTCAAAAACATCTTATATTGTTACATGCCATGGATTGTTAAACGTCGTTACCATCTTCATGTTCCTATTCCACACCATTTAGTTTTACTTTTCTTGTTACACACCATAGCTTGTTAGATGTCGTTTACATCTTCTTGTTACATGTCTTAGCTAATAAGTAACACACCAACACTAAAAAATCACTCTTGAAAGGTAAAACACCAATTCATTTACGAACATGTGATCATGATAGGCACTGTGTGTGAAATGAAAAATTAATATATTAAATCTACGTATATTAAAGTTATTTGCATCAACCAAAAATGTTCATACAACTTCCCATATGTTCACAGCACAATTAGGGTTCACTATCTAAATTATTGGTTAAAATTTCTAAAAAGTATTACATCTGCATATTTGCAATCATTTTCTACTTTACTTTGATCAGTTCTAATTGCAAAGTATCATCAATGTAACCTATTGTAAACATATCGCAATTGATGTTATCACTTTGTTGATGCATTGCTGATTTTGGTGGCTTAATTTCCAATAGCATCGACAAATCTCATTTCTTGTGGTGCATTTTGTTGAAATAACTGGATTGGTTGCAGATTATGGGCATCATTGTAGTATATCTGAGTTGCCCATAGTTCAGCTTCCTTCGTGGCTAAAGTTCTTACGATGTCCACCACCTTTATTAGCCACTTCACCAAGTTGATCTTCATAGCAACCCAGCGCCCATCCACATTGCAAGTTACAAGGATGAAATCAACATCTTGCTATTTTTTTCATATGTTGGCCTATCACCTTGCACATACATTAGCAACTCATCCAAAATTTTCATACTTACTCGTTCCTTTTCAGTTGGATATATGATGTATAGCATACGGATAATGTCCTATCAATTATATTTACATCATCTATCACATTAGGTTGTACAAAACACACACATAGTTTCATAATTGAAACTGTATGAAATAAACTTACGAAGAATATCATATCAACCACGCATACACGAGTGTTATACAACTTGGAGTTTGACCCTATAAAGTGCTTACACAATACCCTAAGGCATGTGTCAATTTGTTCACTTGCCATCTCACTTTCAGGATCTTCTAATGACGTGAAAAGCTCAAGCCTTTGATCCCCTAAAATCTCAACGTTATGTCTAGACATGTAACATACTGGATTGAAAAGTTTAGGTGAATTAAAATTTCAAAACGAGTAGTATTTGCAATGTTATTTTTGAGCTTGTCCCACCTGTTCGTCTTTTTTAAATGTTTCGTATGCTTCCACCATTGAGTTCTTCACATCCTAATGGTACACCAACGAGTCGATATATGGGCTTGCAATGTATCTACTGGCCATTGTGACCTGTGCCTATTCAGTTAGGTCTGAAAGTAATGATTCACGATGCTAGACATCAGACAAATCTGGTGATGATGACTGTGTTGGTCTTAAAAGGCACGCTAAAGGGGGAGTGAGTAGTACTTTTGGAATGACACAAAAATTCTTTCTAAGTAAAGAGCTGATTAAAGAAATTTGAAAATGGAAGTTTAAAGCTTGATGGAGCAATGATTTAAGTGCTTAGAGTAAGAAGAAAAAAAAAATAAAGTAGACAAAACACAATGATTTATAGTGGTTTGGTCCCCTTAACATAAATCTACTACCTTGATCTCCCAATCAAGCATTTTCAAACAAATTCACTAAAATCAATGGAATTCTCAAGCTTCCACCAAGCTTTTACAATGGCTTTTCATAAGCTCAGCCATAACCTGTAACAATGATTTTTCTCAAGATCAACTAAAACCCAAAACTAACTTTTCTAAGGCCAAGTTAAAACTTATAACAATAACCAAGCTAACTTAAGCTTGATCTATCCCTTAGAGTGCCTCGCACACTCTAAGTAAATGAGAAATGAAGAAAAGATAAAGTACAAATGATCATTTAGCTGATCTAAGATATACAAAGTTAAGCTCAAACACTTTTTTAGAGGATAAGAGTGAAATACAAAAGTAAAGAGAAAGTTTTTGATCTTCTAAGCTCAAAATCACTTTGAATAACTTCTCTATTTCAGTTTTGACTATTGGAAAGGTTTTAAATACTTGCAAAATCACTTCTGGCCATTGGAGACAGAAACTAACCGTTTTTGGCCATTATTTTGTCCTTTTGTGACTAAATTTAAATTTCTGACGGTGAGCTTTTAGCTGGTTAACCAAACTTTTTAGTCGATTAAGTCTTCTCTATCTAGTAGTCTATTTCTCTATGTTAACCAATTAACAGAGGCATTAACTGATTACCAACTTTCTGTTTTAAGCATTTTCAAGTACTATTTTTGACCAACCTCCATTCAACAGATTAATACTCCTTTTAACTGATTGAAACTTTTCTCCATTCATCCTTAATTGATTAAAATGGGCTCTAACCAATTAAAAAGTTTTCAACTTTAAATCTCTTGGTTTAGTGCCTTGGACGGTCATTAATATTTTAAAATTTAAATTTGACGCTTATTGACACTTTAACTTTGACCTTTAACTAGTTAACTCATTTCCTTTAATCAATTAAAAGGTTTCTAGTTTGTATCCAGCACCCGCTTAATTGATTAAACCTTGTGTTAACTAGATAAGACTTTTCTGTTTGTCAATAGTGTAGCACTCATGATTGCTTTAATTGATTAAGGATTTGTGTTAATCAATTAAGACTAATCTATCTTCAATAAAGCTTTTTCTTTTTTGCTTGTTTAACCAATTAACCCATATTGCAACTGAACAAGCATCTTGACTTGCTTTCTCTTACACACTTAAACAATATAACTAGACACCCATGAATCTGAATGTTTTGCTATCATCAAAAACATATAGAGTCAATATTCTCTCTCTCTTATTTTTTATGATAAAATGCTCTTAGATTAAGAGTGTAATGTCTATGTTCAATATGAATGCTTTAAATCTTTATGCATAATAAGTTGCTCTCCCTTAGTCAATGCATCTAGTTTTCTTTAAAGATTTACAATAAAAGATTTATAATATCCACAATAGCTACACTAGATATGCAATATCCACAGTAGCTAAGTAAGATATATTGAATATCCATAATAACTAGCACATAATATTCAACAAAACCATAACTAAGCATTATATACATAAATTAAACATTAAGTCTATTAAACTTTATTTAACTTAGTCTTATTTCTCTCTTTTTGGTCATTATTAAAAAAAAAAATTCAAAACTCCCCCTTAATGAGTGCATCTAGATTTTCCTTTAATCTTCAAATCAAACTTTAATGAATGAGAATCATAAGCACTCATACACCTAAGTCATACAAGTTTATAGATATAGTTTAATAATTTCAAAAGTTAAGCTTGTAACTATGTAAAAATAAATGTATGGGAGTTAAATCATTTCAAGAACTTGTCAAGGATCACTCAAATAATGTCGCAGCCTAATTTTCGGGCCATGACCGGCGCATGGGCCCAATGAACATAGCTCACCAAGCCCAAGCAAGCCTATTCCATTTGTTTTGCTTCACGTCTCATCATCTAATGCATCCATACGCATTTCAACTGGTGTGAACATAGCCAACTCATAATAGCATTATCGATTAAAATATACATATACTGTACAAGACATGTAACTTAGTAATTTACATTACATAAACATATTCACAAAACAAAAGGACCCGTGACTTCCAGCGAAGAAACTACGAAAAAGAAAGGGTTGCTATTGAATCCCAAACACCTACTCAGGAGACGAACTACGGGACTCCTCGATCTAGGATCCAACAGTCTCCTGACCTGAAAACATGAATTTTAAAACAGTGAGTACGAAACTCAATGAGCGAACATTAGAAGGGAACAAGCAATAATAACAAGGAAAGTTGAGAACCATGTTGCACTTATTTGGAAACAAGTCAATTTAGATCAAGTTAATATTAAAACCCTTTTTTCCTCAATTCAAATCAATTTGCAATGAGAGAGAAAGTTCTCAAGTTCACACACACACACACACACACACACATATAAAATCACGTACCATTACATCCACCACACCATTTTTCTCCACTCTAATGCCCTCCTTACTTGTACATCATTACCGGCATGTGCACTACCCACTTCGCACATGCACAGTCGTAATTATCACAACATTGTCATTCAACCGACATGTGCACTGCTCACTCAGCACACGCTGTGAAACCTTGTCTAATTGGTTGAAAAGCCGGTATTGTACCTAATGGTACAATTAAGTTAAATCGAGCTTCAACTAGTTTAATAGAAATTCTAAGAGGAATTTCAAAATTCTGAGACCCACAGAATAGGTCAGAATAGTGATTCAGAGTTCAAGGTCCAGTTTGGAATCAATCGGGAAAATTGACCGGTTAGGGACAAAACGGTCATTTTCTCATTTGTTGATTTATGGAGATTTTTAACCAAGATTTGATCACATTGGACCAAAAATAATTATATGACAAACAGTTATGATTATGGGATCATAAAATGATGTTTAGCAGTGTAAAATGGTGATTCCCAGTGTTTTTGGAGCACAAGGGTAAAATGGTAATTTTGCCACCGGAGTGCTAAACGTAAATTTTTTTGAAAGGATTTTGCCCAATTTGGTTAATATGGATTAATATTAGTAATATTTGAGGTTGGATAGTGAAAATAATGAAATTCCAGTACATTTCGAAGTATAGGGGTAAAATCGTAATTTTGCTATTTCGGGGGGCAAAACCGTAATTTTCCACTACTAGGATAATTTTTCCAGCCATGATCATCCTTGGATCAGACTTTGACTTGATTGATCAAGTGGTGGAGAATAAATGGAAGAAAAAGTCAAAAAGTAAAGAAAATGGGCCAATGGCATGATGACACGTGGCAACCTTGGTTATTTTATTATAAAGGCTATAAAAATCAGCCTTTAACCCTCATTTCTCTCTCTATATTCGGCACCCACCAGAATTGAAAGAAAAAAAAAGAAGAACAAAGGAGAAAAACATAAAACCTAGCCAAAAATCCATAGATTTCAAGTGTTTTTCAAGATTCAAGCAAAACAAAGGTAACTTTTCTTTAGATTTACTCTAATCCTAGCTTACCTATGCTTTTGTTCTTGATTTCTATGGTTAAATATTGAGATATCATGATGGAATGAATTCTGAAAAATGGGTATGAGTAGGGATTTGATGTTGGATTGGATTGAATTTAGACTATGTTAGTGTTTAGAGGTAGTTAAGCATGATTATGAACAAAAATGGAAGAAAGAAATTGAATCTCAGGGTTGTTCTTTGTTAGGCCGAACCTAGGGTGGAGAGTGCATGAGGAAATTGGTTCATTTCAAATGAAATGATTTCATTTGAAATGAAAGAAATTAGAAAATGACAAATTCAAGTGAAAAATGTAGTAGAAAAATTTTCAGTGCTAATGCACTGTATTGACTGAATTTTTCCATAAAGAAATGGAAAAGGTTGAATGCTGAAATTGGCATTAATTAAATGGTTTGTGGTGAATTAAGGTATTAGAAAAAGAATGGATCAATTTGGAATCAAATTAGACATAATAGCCGATTCATCGGGTAATCGGTCGAAATTAGGCAATACCGCGTTAAAGCGATAATCGGACGCATTTTTACCTTTGCGTATTATACGTTAGCAATTTAAATTAGTTTATATTAGTTTGGGGGCATTATAGTAAATTTTTTAATTTTATTCTGTGTTAAGGTGGTGAGAAGTCCGAGAAAGGCAAGGGAATCGTGATTGAGGATTTTTAATCCGAGAGCATCCGGAATCCGGATTTGTAAGACGGTGAGTGAATTTGCATTTCAAATTATTTGGGAAATGCATATTGTATTGATTAGGATAATTAAATGATTTATCCAAAGTTTTTTTAAAAAAAATACGTGCCGGGAACAAGCCTTTGATTCAAATGATTTTATGTGATGAATTATGTGATATGCATGAAGGCATAAAATTATATGTTATGCATGAAGGCATAAAATTATGTATTATGCATGAAGGCATAAAATTATGTGATATGCATGAAGGCATGAAATATTATTTTATTGAGGTGAAATTTAATTGTGCTAAATATGTACATTGTTATGATATTTATATGTATTGTTAAGAAGTGTTGTGAAATTATTACCACCGTGCACGTGTGAAGAGGAAAATGCACATGCCTGAAATGGTGTGCAAAGTGGGGACGGCGATACGTAACCCACTATTTCCTAGAAATTCAGAATTGAGTAAAGTGGGGACGGCGATATGTAACGCCCACTATTTACTAGAAATTTTGAAAATTGAGCAAAGTGGGGACGACGATACGTAACGCCCACGATTCCTGGAAACTATCACTCGTGAACATTGGTGAAGTGTGATTTGTTGTCCAGGGGCTTGCAGGGACAGCGATACGTAACGCCTGCGAGTGCTCAGATAAATGTGTTTGTGCACATATATGATTGTTCATATTTTCAAGTATATATGTGTGAGATTGTATGGCATATGAATTGTCGTAAATTGGGAAAAAGGGGTTTAAATATTAGTTAGAAGAAAAAAAAATTTGTCTCATTTTCAATCGGTGCATCATGGTTATCAAATGTCCTGGCTAATATTGCTTGTTCCCTTCTAATATTCACTCACTGAGTTTTGTACTCACCGTTTTCAAAAATTCATGTTTTCAGATCAGGAGGTTGTAGATTTCTAGACCGTGGGATCATTGTAGTTCATCTCCTGGTATGTGTAAGGCATTCAATAGCTGTCCGTTTTTATTGTAAATGTCTCCGCTGGAAGTCGTGGGTGTTTATTGTATTGTGAATACAATCTAATTATGTGTATATGTGTAAGCAATGTAAATTGCTAAATACATGACTGGTATAGTGTATGTATATTAATGTTGATAATCCCATTGTGAATTGGCTGTGTTCACACCCGGGAAAAGGTGTGTGTGTGTATGTGTGATTGGACGTGTCATGGTTAATTGGCATTGTATGCACACTGGGTGCATTACGTGTGGACGCCTCACACGAGCATGTATGGAATAAAGTAAATGAAAATAGGCTTGCTTGGGCTTAGTGGGCTATGCTCATTGGGTCCTTGCGCCGGTCATGGCCCGGGAATTGGGTTGTGACAAAGTTGGTATCAGAGACCTAGGTTGTTAGGTCCTAGGGTGTTATGGTCGAGTCCAGCGGAGAGTCGGGTCTTTATGTGGGATCATTAATTATGAACTGTGAGCCGCGGCACATTTCATAATTAAGAAACCGCATAAATTCCCAATGTTAGAAACCACCTTATTTGTAATTGTGTTTATTAATTGGTGTTGCTCTTGTCTAGGTAAGAATGCCACCTAAGACACGGGCCACCTTGAGACGAGCGGGGGAGCAGGATGTCCCCATTGAGATGACCGATAGGCCACGGGCACCTACCCGTAGAGGTCGAGGTAGACGTGGTAGGGTCACTAGGCCAGTGATGGCAGATACGCCCGAGAGTAGGAGAGTGGATGGACAGCCTGTAGATGAGGCGGATAGGCCACCTACTAGAGGCGTTACTGTTGAGGATTTGGCGGCGGGTCTGCAGGGAGTTAGTCGGGTTGTAGAGATGATGGCAGCCTGAATGGATGATATACAGAAAGTAATGGAAGGGAGACATGTGGAGCCAGAGTCCCCTAGTTTCCAAGGCCAGACAGACCGCCAACCTCCCGAGGGTGACAGGGGTCAGGCCGAGGTTTCACTCACTGACTTCCTAAAACTCAAGCCTCCATCGTTTACGGAGTCAGATGCATCGGAGAAACCCCAGGTTTTCTTGGACAAGATGGAGAAGATTTGTAATGCTATGGGATGCTCTAGTTCCAGATCAGTGGAGCTGGTAGCCTTTCAGCTGGAGGATGTGGCACAGGAATGGTACGACTCCTTGCGTAGGGGTAGGCCGACAGGTGCTGCACCGTTGAGTTGGAATGAATTCAGTACAGCCTTCCTGGATCGATTTTTATCGCACAGTGTGCGAAATGCTAGAGCTAGAGAGTTTGAGGCATTGGTGCAGACTCCGGGCATGACGGTGTCGGAGTATGATATCAAGTTTACACAGCTGTCTCGATATGCACCATATCTGGTTTCCACCGAGGAGATGAGAGTCCAAAGGTTTGTGGATGGACTGGTGGAACCATTGTTTAAGGCTATGGCTTCTCGAGATTTCCATACATACTCTACGGCAGTAGACTGTGCTCAAAGGATTGAGATGAGGACCAGTGAGAGTAGGGCCGCAAGAGATGTAGCAAAAAGGGCCAAAACAGAGAGTTATAAAGGCCGTAGAGATTTCGGTGGCAGAAGTTCATTCTCTAGCCATCAAGGACCACAGAGGGGATCAAGGTTTCCCCAACGGGGAGGTGATGTGACGAGTGCCAGCGTTGGATCGGGGCAGAACACTTTTGGCGGAAGGAGGCAGCCGCAGGACTCTAGACAGAGTGGTCAAGTTATCCCGTCCTGTGATACTTGTGGGAGACAACATAGGGGACGATGCTATCGTGCTCCAGGAGTTTGTTTTAATTGTGGCCAGCCTGGACACATATAGAGGAACTGCCCGACAGCTCAACAACCGCAAGGTTCGGTTCGCGGTTCTACTCGGTCAGCTTTGTCTGCTCCTTCGGTAGCTGTCTCAACTGGCCAAAGAGTTAGCGAGACACGAGGTAGAGGTGCTGGTACTTCTTCTCGGGGTAGACCAGCTGGGTCTGGACAACAAAGTTCTGCAGGAAGAGGCCAGGCAAGGGTATATGCCTTAACTCATCAGGATGCCCAGACGTCCAATGCAGTAGTTTCAGGTACTCTTTCCATCTGTGATATGGATGCTAGAGTATTGTTTGATCCTGGATCTACTCATTCTTTTATCTCTCCATGCTTTGCATTTCGATTGGGTAAAGACTGTGTTAGGAGAGAAGAACAATTAGTGGTATTTACTTTTCTGAAAGAGGCATTCGTGGCTGAGTGGGAATATCAGTCTTGCATAGTGCGAATCAAGGATAAGAACACCATAGTGAATTTAGTGGTGTTAGACACCCTGGATTTTGATGTGATATTGGGAATAGACTGGTTGTCACCTTGTCATGCCAGTGTAGACTGTTACCATAAGATAGTTAGATTTGATTTCCCGGATGAGCCATCATTTAGCATCCAAGGGGATAAAAGTAATGTTCTGACCAACTTCATATCCGCCATGTCTGCAAGGAGGTTATTGAGGCAGGGATGTCAAGGTTACCTAGCGGTGGTGAGGGATAACCAAGCAGAGGTCGGAGATATAAGTCAAGTGTCGATAGTGAATGAGTTTGTGGATGTATTTCCTGAAGAATTGCCAGGATTACCTCCAGAGCGAGAGATTGAATTTTGCATAGACTTGATCCCTGATACTAGACCCATATCTATACCTCCATATCGGATGGCACCGGCAGAGCTCAAGGAGCTCAAGGATCAGTTGGAGGACCTGTTAGACAAAGGTTTCATTCGCCCCAGTGTCTCACCATGGGGAGCACCGGTGTTATTCGTAAAGAAGAAAGATGGGTCACTTAGATTATGCATTGACTACCGACAGCTTAATAAGGTAACAGTGAAGAATAAGTACCCACTCCCAAGAATAGATGACTTGTTTGATCAGTTACAAGGGGCACAATGTTTTTCTAAGATAGATTTACGATCTGGGTATCATCAATTGAGAATCCGAGATGAAGATGTGCCAAAGACAGCATTTCGGACCAGGTATGGTCATTATGAGTTCTTGGTAATGTCGTTTGGACTTACCAATGCCCCTGCAGCCTTTATGGATTTGATGAACCGAGTGTTCAAGCCCTACCTGGACAAGTTTGTAGTGGTGTTCATTGATGATATCCTGATCTACTCGAGGAGTCGAGAGGAGCATGAGCAGCATCTTAAGATAGTGCTCCAGATTTTGAGAGAACATCGATTGTATGCCAAGTTCTCCAAATGTGAGTTTTGGCTTGAAAGTGTTGCATTCTTGGGACATGTGGTATCTAAGGAGGGGGTACAAGTGGATCCAAAGAAAGTCAAAGCGGTGGAGAAATGGCCAAGGCCAACCTCAGTTACGGAGATTAGAAGCTTTTTAGGGTTGGCAGGCTACTATCGTCGCTTTGTTAAGGATTTCTCCAGAATAGCCGCCCCTCTGACCAAGCTGACACGAAAGGATACAAAGTTTGTGTGGTCAAATACTTGTGAAGATGGCTTTGAGAAGCTTAAGACATGTCTCACCACAGCTCCAGTGTTGAGCCTACCACAGGGTACAGGGGGTTATACAGTATATTGTGATGCCTCGTTGGTTGGTTTAGGATGCGTGTTAATGCAACACGGGAAGGTGATTGCATATGCATCAAGACAACTTAAAAGGCATGAACAGAATTACCCCGCACACGATTTAGAGATGGCAGCAATCGTGTTTGCCTTAAAGATCTGGAGACATTATTTGTATGGTGAGACTTGTGAGATATATACGGACCACAAAAGTTTGAAATATATATTTCAGCAGAGGGATTTGAATTTGCGGCAACGCAGGTGGATGGAGTTGCTGAAGGATTATGATTGTACCATTCTTTACCATCCCGGTAAAGCTAATGTGGTGGCGGATGCCCTGAGCCGAAAGTCGATGGGTAGCCTAGCACATATCTCCACAGACAGGAGATTATTGGTTAGGGAGATGCATAGCTTGGGAGACATGGATGTGCATTTGGAGGTTTCTGAGGCTGATGCACTACTAGCTCATTTCAGAGTGAGGCCTGTCCTAATAGATCGAATTAAGGAGGCACAAGGTAAAGATGAGTTCGTAGCTACGGTCTTAGAGGATCCTCAAGGAAAGAAGGAGAAGATGTTTACTAGAGGCACAGATGGAGTGTTGAGATATGGAACCAGACTCTATGTGCCAGATATCGATAGGTTGAGGAGAGAGATATTGGAAGAGGCTCACATGGCAGCCTATGTGATACATCCAGGTGCTACAAAGATGTATCAAGATTTAAAGGAAGTGTACTGGTGGGAAGGACTTAAAAGAGATGTGGCTGAGTTTGTTTCCAAGTGCTTAGTGTGTCAACAGGTTAAAGCAGAACACCAAAGGCCTGCAGGATTACTACAGCCATTACCAGTTCCCGAATGGAAGTGGGAGCATATTGCCATAGACTTTGTGACAGGTTTGCCTCGAACTAGTGGGGGTTATGACTCGATTTGGGTCATAATAGACCAGTTGACGAAGTCAGCTCACTTTCTTCCGGTCAAGACCACTTATGGGGCTGCTCAGTATGCCCAGCTTTATGTAGATGAGATAATACGGTTGCATGGCATTCCTGTTTCCATAGTGTCGGATAGAGGGACACAGTTTACCAGTAGATTCTGGGAAAAGTTGCAGGAAGCATTGGGCACTAAATTGAATTTTAGTACAACTTTCCATCCCCAGACTGATGGACAGTCTGAACGAACCATCCAGACTTTGGAAGACATGTTGAGGGCATGTGTAATAGACCTTGGAGTCAAATGGGGTCGGTATTTACCCTTAGTGGAGTTTGCTTACAATAATAGTTTCCAGACTAGCATCCAAATGGCACCATTTGAAGCACTATATGGAAGAAGGTGTAGATCACCCATTGGATGGCTAGAGGTGGGTGAGAGGAAATTATTGGGGCCTGAGTTGGTGCAGGACGCCACTGATAAAATCCGTATGATTCGTCAACGGATGCTTACAGCCCAAAGTAGGCAAAAGTCTTATGCTGATAACCGACGAAGGGATTTGGAGTTTCAGGTGGGAGACCATGTGTTTCTAAAAGTCTCGCCAACCAAAGGGGTAATGAGGTTTGGTAAGAAAGGGAAATTAAGCCCTCGGTATATAGGACCCTTCGAAATCTTAGAGAGGGTCGGAGTAGTGGCATATCGATTGGCATTACCACCAGATCTTTCGAGTATTCACCCTGTGTTCCATGTGTCTATATTGAGGAAGTATAATCCAGATCCTTCTCATGTGATACGGTATGAAACCGTTCAGATACAAGATGATTTGACTTATGAGGAGCAACCAGCAGCTATCTTGGACAGGCAAATCAAAAGGCTCCGATCAAAGGATATGGCTTCAGTGAAAGTGATGTGGCAGAATCACACCAGTGAAGAGGTAACGTGGGAAGTTGAGGAGGAAATGCGGACAAAGTATCCACACCTCTTCGATATGTAAAGGTAAGCCGCTCTACTTTGAATTTAAATTCGGGGACCGAATTTCTATTAGTGGGGGAGAGTGTGAGACCCTGTCTAATTGGTTGAAAAGCCGGTATTGTACCTAATGGTACAATTAAGTTAAATCGAGCTTCAACTAGTTTAATAGAAATTTTAAGAGGAATTTCAAAATTCTGAGACCCACAGAATAGGTCAGAATAGTGATTCAGAGTTCAAGGTCCAGTTTGGAATCAATCGGGAAAATTGACCGGTTAGGGACAAAACGGTCATTTTCTCATTTGTTGATTTATGGAGATTTTTAACCAAGATTTGATCACATTAGACCAAAAATAATTATATGACAAACAGTTATGATTATGGGATCATAAAATGATGTTTAGCAGTGTAAAATGGTGATTCCCAGTGTTTTTGGAGCACAAGGGCAAAATGGTAATTTTACCACCGGAGTGCTAAACGTAAATTTTTTTGAAAGGATTTTGCCCAATTTGGTTAATATGGATTAATATTAGTAATATTTGAGGTTGGATAGTGAAAATAATGAAATTTCGGTACATTTCGAAGTATAGGGGCAAAATCGTAATTTTGCTATTTCGGGGGGCAAAACCGTAATTTTCCACTACTAGGATAATTTTTCCAGCCATGATCATCCTTGGATCAGACTTTGACTTGATTGATCAAGTGGTGGAGAATAAATGGAAGAAAAAGTCAAAAAGTAAAGAAAATGGGCCAATGGCGTGATGACACGTGGCAACCTTGGTTATTTTATTATAAAGGCTATAAAAATCAGCCTTTAACCCTCATTTCTCTCTCTATATTCGGCACCCACCAGAATTGAAAGAAAAAAAAGAAGAACAAAGGAGAAAAACATAAAACCTAGCCAAAAATCCATAGATTTCAAGTGTTTTTCAAGATTCAAGCAAAACAAAGGTAACTTTTCTTTAGATTTACTCTAACCCTAGCTTACCTATGCTTTTGTTCTTGATTTCTATGGTTAAATATTGAGATATCATGATGGAATGAATTCTGAAAAATGGGTATGAGTAGGGATTTGATGTTGGATTGGATTGAATTTAGACTATGTTAGTGTTTAGAGGTAGTTAAGCATGATTATGAACAAAAATGGAAGAAAGAAATTGAATCTCAGGGTTGTTCTTTGTTAGGCCGAACCTAGGGTGGAGAGTGCATGAGGAAATTGGTTCATTTCAAATGAAATGATTTCATTTGAAATGAAAGAAATTAGAAAATGACAAATTCAAGTGAAAAATGTAGTAGAAAAATTTTCAGTGCTAATGCACTGTATTGGCCGAATTTTTCCATAAAGAAATGGAAAAGGTTGAATGCTGAAATTGGCATTAATTAAATGGTTTGTGGTGAATTAAGGTATTAGAAAAAGAATGGATCAATTTGGAATCAAATTAGACATAATAGCCGATTAATCGGGTAATCGGTCGAAATTAGGCAATACCGCGTTAAAGCGATAATCGGACGCATTTTTGCCTTTGCGTATTATACGTTAGCAATTTAAATTAGTTTATATTAGTTTGGGGGCATTATAGTAAATTTCTTAATTTTATTCTGTGTTAAGGTGGTGAGAAGTCCGAGAAAGGCAAGGGAATCGTGATTGAGGATTTTTAATCCGAGAGCATCCGGAATCCGGATTTGTAAGACGGTGAGTGAATTTGCATTTCAAATTATTTGGGAAATGCATATTGTATTGATTAGGATAATTAAATAATTTATCCAAAGTTTTTTTAAAAAAAAATACGTGCCGGGAACAAGCCTTTGATTCAAATGATTTTATGTGATGAATTATGTGATATGCATGAAGGCATAAAATTATATGTTATGCATGAAGGCATAAAATTATGTGATATGCATGAAGGCATGAAATATTATTTTATTGAGGTGAAATTTAATTGTGCTAAATATGTACATTGTTATGATATTTATATGTATTGTTAAGAAGTGTTGTGAAATTATTACCACCGTGCACGTGTGAAGAGGAAAATGCACATGCCTGAAATGGTGTGCAAAGTGGGAACGGCGATACGTAATGCCCACTATTTCCTAGAAATTCAGAATTGAGTAAAGTGGGGACGGCGATACGTAACGCCCACTATTTACTAGAAATTTTGAAAACTGAGCAAAGTGGGGACGGCGATACGTAACGCCCACGATTCCTGGAAACTATCACTCGTGAACATTGGTGAAGTGTGATTTGTTGTCCAGGGGCTTGCAAGGACGGCAATACGTAACGCCTGCGAGTGCTCAGATAAATGTGTTTGTGTACATATATGATTGTTCATATTTTCAAGTATATATGTGTGAGATTGTATGGCATATGAATTGTCGTAAATTGGGAAAAAGGGGTTTAAATATTAGTTAGAAGAAAAAAAAATTTGTCTTATTTTCAATCGGTGCATCATGGTTATCAAATGTCCTGGCTAATATTGCTTGTTCCCTTCTAATATTCACTCACTGAGTTTTGTACTCACCGTTTTCAAAAATTCATGTTTTCAGATCAGGAGGTTGTAGATTTCTAGACCGTGGGATCATTGTAGTTCATCTCCTGGTATGTGTAAGGCATTCAATAGCTGCCCTTTTTTATTGTAAATGTCTCCGCTGGAAATCGTGGGTGTTTATTGTATTGTGAATACAATCTAATTATGTGTATATGTGTAAGCAATGTAAATTGCTAAATACATGACTAGTATAGTGCATGTATATTAATGTTGATAATCCCATTGTGAATTGGCTGTGTTCACACCCGGGAAAAAGTGTGTGTGTGTATGTGTGATTGGATGTGTCATGGTTAATTGGCATTGTATGCACACTGGGTGCATTACGTGTGGACGCCTCACACGAGCATGTATGGAATAAAGTAAATGAAAATAGGCTTGCTTGGGCTTAGTGGGCTATGCTCATTGGGTCCTTGCGTCGGTCATGGCCCGGGAATTGGGTCGTGACACACGCATAGTTACATCAATTTCACAAAAATTTCTTAACAATACATATCAGCATCATCTAGAAGTACATAGATTCATTACAATCATGTTCCACATCACAAAAATATTTCACTAAAGGCTTGTTCCCATGGTACCTATTCTTTTTAAAGAAAAGTTGGATAAAATCATTCAAACGTTTTGTTCAAATACATTCACATTTCTAAAATAATTTTGAAATGCAAGTTCACTCACAATATTCGGAGTTCGAAATATCCCTATTCTCGGCCCTCTGGCATGATGTCTTTACCCTTGTTAGAGGGCTCAGCACCTATACACAACACAAGACACATGATTCAATATTTTGTGTCATACCATTATAAATATATTTCAAGCTCTATATGAATGCGTAAAATAGAATGCGAATTGTTCAGATTACCGTCTAAACATGGTGTTCTACACAAATTCAATTGTGTACCTAAATAAAGCAGTATTGGCCTAATTCGATCCGTCACCCGATTAATTGGCCAATACGTCCAATTTAACTCCAAATAACTCCATTGCTCTTCCAATACTTCTAATTCATCAAACACAAGTCAATTACATAAAATTTAGCAAGATCACCCTCACATTTTCTCTTGGAAAATTCGGCCATTGAATGTTCACTAATACTAAAATTTTTCATACTTGATTCTCACACCATAATTCATTAATCCCTAACCAAATCACTTGAAATTCAATCAAATTCATCATCAATATTCCACATGGTAAATTCGGCTATTAAGGGTTTAATGTAGAATTTGTGATTTTCATGCTAGACATTACCATTTTCGGTTTCCATCACCACAATTCATTAGATCCTAACTAAATAACATAAAATATCAAAAGATTTATCATCAATATTCTCTCTAGGAAATTCGACCTTGTGTGTGGGTGAAGGACAAGTGATTTTTCTTGCTTGATTTTTACACCTAACACCATAAAATAACTAAAAACACTAAGATACCTTGAAATCCAACCAAATAAACCATCAAATCTTCTATCTCTAAAATGGGTCAGCCATGAATCCTTCATGAAATCATGTGATTCAACCATGAAAAATGCAAAATAAAACATAGGTAAGGTAGATCACAAGCTAAGATTAAGAAATTTCACCTTTAATGGCTTGATTCCTTGAAAATAAAAAATTTCCCTTTGAATTTTTCTCTCTAGGGTTTTTGTTCTTCTTTTCTCTCGTTTTTCCTCTTTGGCCGACCAAGATAAATGGGTTGGGAGGGTTTATACACTGGTTTTTAAAGCAAATAATAAAATATTACAAGCTTGACACTTGTCACCATGTTATTTGCCTTTACTTGAAAACTTAATTATTAAGCTTTCTTTCACCACCACATAAAATCCTTCAATTATCCATAATATAAAATGCTAATGGCTGAAATTTATAGGCTTGACAAGTGTTGGGTGGTGTAAAATTACAATTTTATCCTTGGAGTGGTAAAATTATAATTTTGCCCCTATGCTCGAAAAAATATCGAAATTAAAATTTTTCACTTCTCAACCTCAAATTATACTCCAAATGATCAATCTTAGTCAAAAATTTCATCCAACATTCCAATTTTAACGTCAGGTGGCAAAATGACCATTTTGCCTTTACGATGTGAAAATTCCAATTTACCTCCAAATCAGTCCTCGAACTCCGAATCACCATATTAAGTCATTCTGAGGTTTTAAAATTCTCAATTCCATCTTAAAATCTCTATTTGAACTAGTTCGAGGCTTAAATCAACTTAGTTGTACCATTAGGTACCTTACTGACTTTCGACGATTTTTCTGAGGTATTCAAGTATGCAAGCCTCCTATCAAGCACATGAATGACATGGTAAATATTTTATAGGGCTGGGCTTGACAACTTCTATTTTAGGGTCTACAGGGGTCGAGGCCTCACAAATAATATTCAAGCAAATTTGGTCATTTTGTCATAATCAAAACTATAATAATTTTAAAGCTAACAGACTATGACGTGATGCCTTTAGGAGTGCTCTAAGGTACATCGTCTCCTTTAGCATCAATTGTGTAAAGGTTCTTATCCCTTCCCACAACTTCATCGCCAACCTCATTGGCATGAGGTATATTGTCTCATTCAGCTCCAACCACGTCATGGTCAATGTTTGGAACTTCAACACTAGATTCATCATCTTGCCCATGATCATTCTAATAAGCATAATCGTGTTGCAAACCATCCGTTGAGCGAAAAGACCCATTAACTGATAACATATGTTAAACCTTAAACACAAAATAAGCAATAATCATAAACCCACGTAACGTTAACCATCAATATATGAACAAAGCAAGAACAACATACTTGTAATTTGATGCCGTTGAGAATTCGACCAACAATACAGTACTCTAACGTTTACATTGCATCCTTTAATAATTGAATAGAACCCTTCAGCTCCAACATGTCTCGTCTATGTTTCAGCATAACCCGTCGTAACTAACGGAATGTGATACACCGTCATCGACTTTCCTCAGCTTGCTCAACTACAATCACAGAGATTAATGTGTTAATTGATAGTCAAACCCAGAATTGTTGCGTTTAAACCATCAAAACTATCACTATCAGCGGATTAGAATGACTATGTGTCTCAAAACGTCTTATTGACAGTTGAGGGCATCGAAATGTATGGGTCTACTCATAGATGTGGCAAGAATGTAGTCCACTTAAATTGCCATGGTCGTCCTCTTCCTCATCAACTTAGAGCTTGAGTGCTCATTGTTTCGACAAGCGATGGTATGCCTTCAGTTAATGGGACTAGTCATTTTTTTCTCTTTCAAGTTTCTCTTTTTTATTCTTTCATCAATACCCTATTCTGGTTGATCCTCTATCTACCTTATTGGCACGTACTAGTGCCTTTCAAATAGAAGGACATCTATGTCCTTCCAATATTCCAATGTGACCTCCTCCCGTGTAGGCTCTAAGTTTTCGTGTGCACACAACTGCAAAATACATACATTGTTATTATTTTGATAAATAGTTTACAAATTAACTGGAAATATTGGTAGCTATTGCCTTACCTGTTAAGAGGACTCCAACTTTTCAACTGCCTTGTAGAACTCCTTCGGCTTCTGATTACACTGCCATCTACACATACATGGGTAGACGTCATTCTTTAGAACGACAAGAGCAATTAATTTTTGGAAAACAAGAATCACCTTCATTGCCCAGAACTACAAGTCAATTGTAACAATTGTAATACCCTATATGATAAACAATTGCCACCATAAAACTTATATGTTAAAAGGAAATTGGAAAATGTTTCATAACAGTACCTGTATCACCCACGTAAATTTGTAAAGGTTGTAGCGTAAACAATTGTCCTTTCGCAAGGTTGCGGGAGAAACTTCGAACCCCTTCAATTAGTAGTCCTTGGTTAGCCTTTAAACATAGGGACCCCAAGGGAAGACATTCCAAGCACCGATGTCCTCAAACTATCCCAAGAGCCAAGGCATCGCCCGTTTTCAATAGTCTCGTCTAAATAAAATATTATTCACGATCAAAATGAGTGTCATCTTGGTTACGTCTCTTGATTGCTGAAACTTGCCTTCTTGGAATGTATCAAAAAACTCTTGCAACTTGATATTCTATTACCTGTTCTAGTATCTTGCATGAATTTCATCAAGAATGATCTCGTATGGTCATAGGAATATGTTAGACAATGGGCCAAACTTCAGTCTTGATATAAGGTAGAACTCTTACTTTGATAAACGTGCCTTGCTCTTGCCAATGGCAAATCATAACTCATGGTCCATTGCCTTGGATTTAGTGATTCGATGAACCATGATGCTCTGCATGAGACCAATGCAAAAGAAGCCTTGTGGATAGATGTCTAGCAGCATATCAAAGCACGTACGCTTGATTGCTTTGTACTCCTTTTTCTAAGGAAGCATCTTGTTTATGTCTTGTAGTTACGATCACTTACAATGAGTGTTAATGGAGACCTTGAATGGTCACTTTTCCCTCGGCACAACAAGCGAAGGTTCAAGGTTATCATATTCTTTGTTGCAAAACATAGCACCCATGCACATGTAAGCTAAACCTAAAAACAGTTAACCCATAATGTGCAACATGCCAGATAAATGAAATTTATTATTGTTACACGCTATGTAGACCAAGTAAAATATTGTTACATGCCATGCATACATATTTTTACACGCCAAGTATAATTACTTATTTGTTACTCGCCATGAATGAATACTAAATAGAACATTGTTACACAATATGCGATGTCAAGTATGCGATTTTAACACTACACGCCATACATGTAATGCTAAGCTAGACCCAAAAACAGTTAACCCATAATATGCATCACACCAGATAGAAAAAAATTTATTGTTGTTGCATGCTATGCAGACCAAGTAAAATGTTGTTACACACCATGCCTATATGTTCTTACACACCATATATAGTTACTTATTTGTCACACGCCATAAATAAATCCTAAATCCATGTTGTTACATGATATGCCATGCCGAGTATGCGGTTTATACACTACACACCATACATGTAACGCTAAGCTAGACCCAAAAACAGTTAACCCATAATGTGCAACAAGCCAGATAAAAGAAATTTATTGTTGTTACATGTTATACAGATCAAGTACAATGTTGTTATATGCCATGCCTATATGTTCTTACATGCCATGTATAATTACTTATTTGTTACACACCATGAATGAATCCTAAACTCAAGTTGTTACAGGATACACCATGTCGAGCATGTGGTTTACACATTACATGACATACATGTAATGCTAAGCTACATCCAAAAATAGTTAACCCACTTAAAGAAACACGCCAGATAGAAAAAATTTATTGTTATTACACGATATGCAAACCCCCTAAAAAGTTGTTACACGCCTAAACCATGTAAGTTAAAATATTATAATCCACTCCATAATTTAGGCAAAAACCTTAAAATCATGAAGAAAACAGGAAAAATATATCACTGCATAACCCTAAACCTAAACATTTCATAAATCAACATAATGAACAAAACACCTATAAAAAAAATACAAAACAAAAGAAAATTCACCATTGATTGACTGACTTCTTCATGTGGTACCGACATTGTTGTTGTGATCTAAAACTTTGCTCCGAACTAAGTTAAACACTTTGATGCCTTTGGGAATGAAAAATGAATCAAACACTCTTACTTGACCTTGTCGTTTAGGAATAATGAATAAAATGCGATGGCGTTGTTGTTCAATTTTCCATCCACGTAAATGTACGTATTGCAAAGATAATATAGAGATGAGTAAAGTCTCAATTCCACAGAGAATTGAATTAATTCTTATTGCTAACTATTAAAATTAACACACCCTAATTTTATCTAAACAATTAAAAAGAAAAATTTAAAACTAATAACTAATAACTAAAACTAAAACTAATCTAAAAATCTATGCAAATTTACTTTATTAAATTTGAGTGACTATCAGACTTAAGATTATGATATCCCTCAATACTTCATTTGATTATTGTCTCTCTGTCTTAACTCAGTTTAATGGATTAAGTTCCTAACCTAGAGTTTTAAATTATTTACTAGTCTTTGTCGAGTTTCTCATAAAAATACCTCTCCCAATTAATTTACTATATGTCTATGTAAATTATATTAAAGAAAGATTAAATAAGTTTGTGCTCGAATTTTGGCTATGTATGGCTTATAGGTGTATGTCTACCCTATATGCAAATCAAACCACCTAATCAACTAAGTGTATTTGATCATACGCTATTCTATTCAAGGTCTACCTAAATCTCCTTCGTCAAAGTTTAGCCTAGGTTTTCAATTCAATCTAATTGGTGGTCAGTCAACTAGAAGCATTAAGAATAGAATAAAATAAGCAACTCAAATCTATCAAATATAAGTAAAAGAGAGATAAATAATTCAAACTACATATTAAGTTCAATTATAATCTTAGATTAGCAATTTAGTTCCCCATCAAGTCATACATTATCATTGAATAAAATTTAAACATTAGAACCAAGGGAATAAAAGCATAACAAAAAGATAGAAAAAACCAAGGATTGTATTCTTGATCTGCAAATCTTTTGAATCCTTCAAATTCCTTCAATGACTCTGTGATTTGACTCTCAAATGTCAATCTGGTGTTTCGTTCTCTCCTTTTCTCCTCAGAAAGGTTGTTTTTATAGGCTTTGAAGTTAAGCCAAGTTAGGTGAAGAAAGAAGTCAATTTTAGTTAGGATTTCCTCACTAGACTATGTGAGTTGCAGTCTAGCCCAATTAAGTAATAGAAATCATAATTGCTTTAGGATTGCTACAGTGCATCAACTTTGACAAGATTTTTGACCATTTTCCAAGCCGAATTGGGTGAAGTAAAGTAAACATGAAAGTTGTAGATTTTTCTCTTATCTTTCCAATGGTTAAATAATAGCTTTATTTTGAGCACTGTAGAGAAAGTTATGGCCAAAATATTGAAATATGTATAGTAAAAGTTTACACCTTGAAATTGTTCTTCTTCTTCCACTAAAATTCTTCTTTTATCAAACACCTACAAAAGCACAAATAAATCAATAACAACCTCTCTTAACCATATTAACACCAAATTAAGCATAAAATTAACTAAGAGTAGATTGACTCACCTAAAATAACTAATTTAAAATAATTAAATAAAACTTACTAATTTCTATGCATTACTACAAGAACTAAGCTAAATTATTATCAAAATTAAGCCCAAATAACTCTATATTAGAGAGTTATCAAGCGTTTTATTTTAAATACCTCACTGTTAATATGCATATTGTGGAATTTCAAATGGTTTTCTTATGTCCGTAATTTTTTTTCTATTTAAATTTATGACGTGCCACATATTCTCACCATGATGTGTCAACATATTTCTTTTATGGTGTGTCACATATTCTCACGATAGCGTTTCACATATTCCCTCTATGGCGTCTCACAGATTCTCACCATGGCGTCTCACATATTCCCTCTGTGCCATGTCACATATTTCTTCCATGGTGTGTCACATATTCTCCCCATGGCATCTCACATATTCCCTTCATGGTATGTCACATATTCCATACATGGCATGTCACATATTCCTTCCATGACATCTCACATATTCTTTCCATGGCGTGTCACATATTCTCACCATGGCATGTCACATATCCTCATCATGGTGTGTTACGTGGGACATTTTTAAACATACCGTCAAATATAGTTGTTACACGCCATGCGTAACAGATGACAGATAACCTACTGTAGTATGACCAATTCCTTCTTTGGGTTCACATCTTCCTCTTTTCAATTCACCACAGTAACAAGGGTTTCTAGTTTCACATCATTCTCGATGTTTTGGATTTATCATGACCAGTTTCGTTTTTGGTTTAATATCAACCTTATCGTACTAGCTAAAATCCATTTTCAATAGAATATAGTAATACACATGTTAGCTACGCTCAATGAATAGTTATACCAAAGAAGTTACACGACATTTACAAAAATAATTTGTTATTCAATTGGATGTCATGCCTATATGTTTTTACTTGCTATATGCCAAGCTTAATAACTTATTTGTTACATGCCATGAATAAAATACCCACATTGTTACACGTTTTGCCATGCCTATTTTCTCTCCATATTCTAACAACATTCCACCCAAATGGCCATAGGGGTTTGAACGTCTTCAAACTAAACCCAACTATCATTTAACAACAAAACACTAAACCACATTCTCAATCAATATGGCAATCAAATCACTAAACCCACTCAAAAACACAACAAAAAAATCGACATTCATAAACTTACCGTGTAATAATTCTAAACTTGTTCCAATCCCTGACCATTAATCAAAAGATCGTATAATAGACCTATTGTGTAATATGTACGGCATTTATGTTTATTGCAATGTTCAAAAAATTAGAAAAACCATCTCTTGCAACATGAGGATGTTTTTAACAAAATCAGAAGGAACAAATTCTGGATAGACTTATTTTCACCAATGTGCACGAGAATGAGAATACATGTGAATGATGAGTTCTCATTAAGGGCATTTTTGTCCCAAAATCTTATCTCTTGGTTAAAAATAGTTAAAATTATGTAGGGTTATTTCCAAAAACACTTGATATTTTAAGGTTAAAGAAAACTTTACCCAAAATTTTTTCACAATCCAAGATATGCTGAGTGAGTACTTAGATAAAATTTAACACGACTTCGTTTTGCTTAGAAGATTATTGAGTACCATCATTAGTAGAATTATGTTGTCGTTGATCTGACCTGAATCTTATGAAACAATTTCTTATATTTTAAAATATCTTTTCATGATTTATTTATTCAAAAACTTGTTAAAAATTACTCTCATTTTTCATTAGAATAAACTAAAATATTAAATTAAATAAAATATGATCTTGCATAGCAAATTATCAAGTTCAACAACTAATAATTTGACAAATTTCTATTCATTCATCAAAAGCATCCACAAACCATATAAAGCTAAATACAAAAATCAAATTATCAAATAATAGATCTACAAAATAAATCATAAAAAGAAAGACTCATAATTTCAAGATATTATTTGACATACAATATTTTTTTTTATTAGCTAGATTTTGTTTGGATCTCAAATGATGAAATTAATCAAATATATATATATATATTTTATGTTTAGGGAAAGAGGATTCGAACTTTACTTTTTTTGAGAGGAAGATCATATACTAGGTAATGAATTAAATGCTTGAGTGTAAATTAATAAGAAATTATTTAGACATGAAGTATTTAAAAACTTAATCTAGATTGAAAATTACTTATAATTGAAGCTTAGATGAGTTGTTTTTAAAGAGGAAAAAAATGCAGCTAAAGACTGAGAAGAGGAAGCGTCACTATAGGTCTCAAAGTAGGACTTTAATTTTTGAACAGAGAGATTAATTTAGGTTTTGACTTTTTTAATAAAATTTTAAATTATAAAGCAAATTTTTTCTGTTTTTCCATGCAGTTTTTAAATATTAATATATAAATTACTTTTGGATAAATTTACTTTGACTTGGAGTCTTTAACCCCACCTTATACAAAATTGCAAAAAAATTAATGGGTTCATTTGTATATTAACTACATAAAACTATAAATAAGTAGTATAACAACTAAATTTATTGGTAGGTGATGACACCACTCCCTTCGAGGTAGGTCTGCCTTTGCTAAGAACGGATCCAAGAATTTTTCTGAGTGGTATCATAATTATTCAAAAAATATTTAGACATGAAGTATTTACAAACTTAATTTGGGTTGAAAATTGCTTACAATTGAAGCCTAAATGATGAGTTGTTTTGAGAGAGTGAAAAATGTAACTAAGGACTAAGAAGAGAAAGCCTCAAAGAGTAAGACTTGAATTTTTTTAGAGGGAGAGCAGTTTAGATCTTGACTTTTTTAATAAAATCTTAAATTATAGAAGGAAATTTTTTTGTCTTTTCTTATAGTATTTAAAAATCAAATAATGCATCTACAAAATAAATCAAAAAAAGAAATATTCATAACTTCAAGATTTATTTGACATGCAATACTATTTTTTATTAGCTAAATTATAATTATAACTCAAACTATCAAATTAATCAAAAAGTATTTAGAAATGAAATACTTAAAAACTTAATTTGGGTTAAAAATTACTTACAATTGAAGCCTAGATGAGTTGTTTTGAGAGAGTAAAAAATATAGCCAATTACAGAGAAAAGAAAGCATCATTGTGGGTCTCACTGAGAAAAAGAAGTGTCACTGATGGTCTCAAGGGTAGAACTTGAATTTTTGGTAAGGGAGAGTAGTTTAGGTTTTGACTTTTTCAATAAAATTTTAAATTATAAGACATTTTTTTTCTTTCCATGTAGTATTCGAATATTAATATATAAATTACTTTTTGATAAATCTATTTTGACTTGGAGTTTTTGACCCTGATCCGTACAAAATTGTAAAAAAAATTAATGGGTTCATTAGTGTATTAATTGCACAAAATTTTTGATAACTAGTATAACAAGTAAATTTTTTTGTAAGTGAGTGGTGTCATACGGCACCATTACTATGAATGTAGGTCTTCCCTTGAATGGTACCTTACTCAAATGTGCTTTCTACAATTGTGATACTTGGTGTTCTTTCTCAAATCAATAGAAATCTAGTTGTAACAATACACCACATACACAACTTGCTTCAACCTTAATTCTTAAAGAAATCTTTTCATCTAATGCATCTCCTTTCCAACGTTCCAACTTTATTTACAACAATATGTTCTCTTTGTGGTTGAGAAGATAGAAATTTCCTAACATCAAGGTCACCTACCATATTTATATATGTGAAATCCTTATAAAAAAACTCATCTCCCGCATAGAGATTTCATATTTTTCTCTCATAATCCTAAAGGCTAAGACCTACTTCACAATTATAGAGCTTTATTAATTATAGATGGATGAAGTGGTCGATTGATAAGCATGGTAGATGCAGTATGTTAGAACATTGAATTGGAAAATGTAGAAATCAGCTTCAAAATGTGTATCACTGCCATTGTCCTTAACATTTTATTCGCCCTCACTTGTAGTATGCGAAAGGGTTATCAGAATATAAACCTCGAAGATACAATGAAGCGCAATGGTTGATGGTGTTTTACACTAATGAAATCAATCCACTAAGCACTCATTGGAGTATGACAAGATTATCAAACTTTTATAAAATTTTTCTACAGCAAAATTATACAGAAGAAACTTAGAGAATATTTGAGAAAGAAAGGAAAAATGTAATTATTTTCTATTGGTAAATGAGGGTCCTTTTTATAGGCTTAGATGCCTGTTCCCAACAAACACATTTTGTGTCTGTTTCAAACAGCAACAACTATTGGTCTTGTCCAAATGAGATTTAGGTTTTCAATTAGGTGTTTTTAGTTGTTTTTCTAAGTTTACTTTAAATTATGATGAGTTGTTTTAATTTAAGTTGTTTTATTTTAGTTTTATGTTAAATTGCTTTTAGGTTTGGTTTAGTATTGATTTAGTTTTATGCTTTTGTAAGTGTGTAATTAAAATGGCTTCAATTGGTGCAGAAGAGTGCATGAATGGCCAAGTGCTTCTCTTACACATGTTTCAGTATTTTGAGTATAGCTCTCATTTTTGAAAGTCAATCAACGTGATTTTTAATCCATTAGAAAGCTAAGAGATAAGGTTACAACTTTCATTTTTACCACTTTGCCCAGTTCGATCCAAATCGAGGAAAAAATTACATCACAAATTGATTACGTGTAGTAAAGTGTATTGGGAAATTGCAAGTGTGGCGCCACGACGTCAACGGATTGAGGTCGCAACGCCCAAAAACCAAATAGTTGGGTGCCGTAATGCCAAAAAAGTGGGGCTGCAACACTAACATGATATCTTAGGCACTCTAATTTCGGATTTGACTCAAATTATGTTTTTTTAGAGCTTATTTAAAGGCACTTTTAAAGTAGTTGAAGGCAACAATTAAGATAGATTTTCTCTAAAGAAAAAGAACAGTCAAGGAAGCAAGAAAGTAAGCAAAAACTCTTGAAGATTGAAGATCAAAGACCTAACAAATTTTAGGTTTCTTTTATTCTTTATTTTTTTTATACATTCCTTGTTTTGTATTGATGGTTAAATATTTTTGGATGATGTTTTTAGTAGTTATGAGAAACTAAATTTCTTATCTAGAATTGCAATTGAACACAACATGTAGTTTGAATTTTAAATATTTTTTTTTACTTATGATTGATAGTGTTCGAGTTGTTTATTTTAGTCATATAATTAATGCATTTGATTGACTAACCACTAATTAGATAGATAAGGTAACCTAAATGAAACTTGGAAAAGAAATTTTTGTGTAAGCCTTGGATAAAATAGTATATATTCAATATCGATTGCATGAAATGATTGATTTAATTCACGTGCAGGGTAGGAATACATTTACATGTCATATGTAGCCAATTTAGAGTTTAAGCTTAATGAGTCTTTCTTAATTGCAATTTGCATGGGAATATAGTAGATTGGTTAAGAGAGATATTCTTATAAGAACATTGAAAGAAACTTATAAATACATTAAAACTCTAGGTTAGCAACTCAATTATCTAATAAGTAAAGAGAGAGTAGAAAAGATTCAAATGAAATCTTGAGGGGATATTGTGGTTTTAGATGTTGTTTGATTGATTTTTATAGTTTAAATTGCTATTTTTGTTATTAGTTTTATTTGCTTTAGTATTTAGTAGTTTTTAAAATTGGTTGTTTGAATAAAATTAAGTTGTGCTAATTTTAGTACTTAACAAAAGATTTTGATGCAAATCCTTGTGAGAATGATACTCTAATTTTTATTATATTGCTTGTTAACAATACGTGCTCTTATGTAGTAAATCTAACAATAGTACCCAACTTTAAGACTGCACGTCTATTGTGTGTTGTGTTCTTGGAGATTTGGTTGCTATGGGAGGAAAGGTGATTTTGTATGTTTTAATTGCAAGGGGTTCGTGGCGTTTTTTGTTGCTTTGAGGTTGAGATCAAGTTGTTAGCTTTGAGTTGCATCATGTTTTAATTTGACAAAAATTACATGTTATCTTGAACTTAATATCAAGCATTAAAATTGTTTCAAATATATTTTTAAACCCTTAAAGTCACATAATTGTTTAAAAAGTCATGTATAATTAGATAATATCATAAAAACTTTCAAATAATACATATTCAATTAAGAAAATAAAGAACAAGTATTGGATTATTATTTGATAGCAGGGATAAGACAAGGAAGAAACAGTTGCAAAGCGATGCCAAAAAGCTAAAAAAAAGCTTAAAACACAAGTCAATAATCGACTTTAAAGAAACTCAAGTCGATTAAAAGGTAAAAAGAGTGTAAAAGTTGAATAATATAAAACCATAGTTGATCATATTACAGAAAGCTCAAGGAAATAAAAAATTGAACAAACATAGTCGACTCTAGCTCGAGCATAAGAATTTGTTTTTTAGACTCTTGCTGTTTAAGGACCAAAGCGTTGTGCCTTTCCTTTGGGGAAAAGGAGAGGGTCATGTTATTGCGCTTTTCGGAGGGATTGGTGTTTTGAACTTGGGTTCCCTCCAGGTTCCGCCAGGGCTAGGATTAGGAACCTCGTTCGCGACGTTGCTCTGGACTTCTTATTCTCGTTTCTATCCTCACGTGTTTTAACTTTGTTGTGGAGGTTTTTCCTGTTTTTGGAGTAGTAGATAGCTTGTGAATAGGTTGAGCTTTCTAGTGAACTTGCTCTGGTTTTGTTTTTATGTTTTGCATGGGCTTTGGAAAAGAATAGGTTGCTTTTCGTGCAGCCTAAATTTGTGTAATTCTGCAGTTTGGTATGCCCATATCAGTTTCTTTATGCCACTAGAGTCTCTAGCATAGTAGGCTTAAAGACTTGTTATGATATTGCTATCAACATTAAAAAGAAACAAAAGTGCACTAGAGTCGAGAAAAACGAGAAAGAAAATCACATGGGTAAATAAACACAAGATTATGATGAGAAAAGGAAAAAGCTCAAAGTTTGGTCCATGAAAGTAAAAACCATACTACTTACTCCGCAGCTTCACTATCCCAACTAAAAGACAACATTAGCAGCTGCCTTCCTCCTTCCTTTACAAACCAGCAGAGCAAAGCAATGATCCTAAACCAAATAAACCCAAAACCTCTCATCCATTGATCCATCCTTCAAACCCTCCTTTTCACCATGTTTCGCTCTCTTTCCCTTAAGCGTTCTTTCCAAACCCACCTCAAAACTCTCATCCATTGCTCTCAACCACCTCCTCCACTGCCGCTTCCTTTCTCTCCAGTCCGCACCCTCTCAACCGCCTCTTCCTCCGACTCCGAGCTCCGTAAATACCTCGGCTACACCGCCCTCCTCATCTTCTGCGGCGCCGCCACTTACTACTCCTTCCCGTTCTCCGACAACGCCAAGCACAAAAAAGCCCAAATCTTCCGTTACGCCCCACTCCCGGACGACCTCCACACAGTCTCCAACTGGAGTGGGACCCACGAGGTCCAGACCCGACATTTCCACCAGCCCGAGAATCTTCAGCAACTAGAGCATTTGGTTAAGGAGTCGAACGATAAGCGGGCTAAGGTTCGGCCCGTCGGGTCTGGGTTGTCTCCGAATGGGATTGGGTTGGCCCGTGGAGGGATGGTGAATTTGGCGTTGATGGATAAAGTGGTGGAGGTGGATAAGGAGAAGAAGAGGGTGAGGGTTCAAGCGGGTATAAGAGTGCAGCAATTGGTGGATGAGATTAAGGAATATGGCTTAACTCTTCAGAATTTCGCTTCCATTAGAGAGCAGCAGATTGGTGGCATTCTTCAGGTTTGTTCTTTTCATTAGTTTCTTTTGTCTTTCATTAAAGTTATTTATCTTTAGGATGTGGATTATATTTTAAGCGTGCTTCATTCTGTTGTTGCTTTTGCTACTTTGCCTGCGTCTAATAGCAAAAAAACCTGTTTTATTGTTATTTCTGATACTTGCATTTTGCTTCAAAAATTAAATATCTAATTATTTGATTATAAAATGCATGATTTTACATTTTTATAAAATGATTATACCAAAATTTGGCTATGCATTTCATTTCTTCGTTTTTGTAGAATAGTAATTTTGTTTTTTTTTTTTTACTATTTGCAGTTACTTTTTACATTTTTTTGAAGAAGTAAGGTGCAAAAAGTAAATTGCAAGTAGCAAAAGCAACAACCTGATGAAGCCTTAAACCTCTATATATCTTATGTACATGGTGTGTTTGACCTTTGATTCAGAAACAGTGTTTATTTTCAGCCTAAAAATAACAAAGATTGTAGAGGAGGCATGTTTAGTTCTCTTTCAATCTGGCTTTTATTTGCTATGTATGCCCGAAGTGCAACTTAAGCGTAGTTGATATGATTCTACTCAAGTTCTTAGTGACAAAACTTTTCATGCCTTAGAATTTTTTATGTCGTCTAGAATGTACTGATTTCTTGTGCTTCAAATACAAGAGTTGGGAACTTTTGGACCATGGTAGACTGGTAGTTTTCTGAAGGAAATGGCTAGACAAATCCTAAGAACTTTTTATGATATACAGGTTTTTGGTTCTGTAAAAAGGAAGAGAAGAACACAATGAAAGAAAAAGATAATTTCACATCTTGTTGCTTGTATTACATATAATTGGGGTCTTGACGGTGTCTAAGTGTCAGGTTTGTCTTATTTGGTATACTTTTCATTATATAGGACTGTCCGGTGGTGGCATACGATGTCCTGATGGTTCTACATGTGAATTTTGGATGAAGTGGAAAGTTGGGGAGCAAAGCTTGTTTCATTAATAATTTAATGAAGTCAATTGCATGAAGTTATGCCCTTTTTTAGGTAACTATTTTTATCTGACCTTCCTCTTTTTCATCTTCTTGTCTTCAGGTTGGTGCTCATGGTACTGGAGCAAAATTGCCTCCCATTGATGAACAGGTCATTAGCATGAAACTTGTTACTCCTGCCAAGGGAACGATAGAGCTTTCAAAAGAGGAAGACCCAGAGTTATTTTATTTAGCTCGCTGTGGTCTTGGTGGCCTTGGAGTGGTTGCTGAAGTCACCATTCAATGTGTTGAAAGGCTAGAGCTTGTGGAGCACACAAGTGTCTCAAACATGAAAGACATCAAGAAAAACCACAAGTAATTTCTTTTTTATCCTTATGTTACCCTGTTCCCAGATCTCAGAAGAAACATAAGTTCCTAATATGTCATAAAATTACTGGCAACTTGCAACTCGATTATCAATACTTAGCACTCTCTGACTTTCGATAATTGTCTTGTGGATAATAAGCGTTGATCATGTCAATTTGTAATATATATGCTTTTACCATGATTTATTAGATGCTCAAAAATTTTGATCAAGATGAAGTTTGATTGGTGTTAAGTCATGCATTACGTATTTGGCAAATGGTTATGACACTTGACAATCCATTCTTTTGAAATGAGTTTGAATTGTAAATATAGTCTTATATTTCTTCTCATATATCAAAGAACTAATGGATGAAGTATTTGATTCTCAAACATTGAAAGCTTTTTACCTTTTTCCTTGTAGGAAGATGCTGTCTGAGAATAAGCATGTCAAGTACCTCTACATTCCCTACACTGACACTGTTGTGGTTGTGACGTGCAACCCTGTTTCAAAATGGAGAGGTCCGCCCAAATTCAAACCCAAATATACTAAGGATGAGTCTATGCAACATGTTCGTGAGCTCTACAAGGAGTCTCTTAAGAAGTATAGGTATTGCTATTGTCTTTTGATACTTTTCCTATTTGTTGAAAATGAGGCCCATGGAAATGATGGTCTTGTTTCTTTTTGCCTTGTAATAGCCTGGCTAGAAATTACTTTTTTTTTTCCCCTTAATCTTCTTTTAGTTAGTCATATTTATTGGTTTATATTGGTTTGAATAGCCTTGTTAGAGTAACTGAGAAAAGGTGAGGAAAGAATAAATTTGATATATTAAATGCATGACTGTTTTGAATTTGGTTTCTTTCTCTGTTTTGACTTTCTTACTATTGAATTTCTTGTCCATTGTCAGTATGGTAATGGGTCTTAGTCAGGGACTCATATGGATTGGTTTGTCAGGAGTTGCTGGCTGGAAAGTGGAAGCTCTGTTGTTTCTTCTTTACTATTGTTTAGGGTACTGATGTATCTGATCCCTATTATCTGTTTGAAAACTTCCACAACACTGTCTATTCTAAATATGATGGCGAATAACCTCAGAGAATGGGATTTCTACACTGTTCTTTGAACAAAAATAGCAATTATGTCCTCAATTTATTGACCAAATTGAATTATAGTAACCTATAAAAATGGAATCAACCAAGCCATTTTTTCTTTGCATATATCCTCAGAGTGAAGGAGTTTCAACAAATGATGACCTTTTTAGAGTGGAGGTATGGCTAACAATTAGGTTGTCCCTTGGCCAAATTTCGTTGTGACTTTGAACTTTATTCTGAATGCTAAAGGTTAATTCTGGTTTGGCACTCAAGCATCTGAGAACCATCCCTTTTTTTTGGGTTTTACACGAGGGGAATAGGTATCCATTTTGGTCTTATAGTTTTCATTTTTTGTCCCTGCCTGTTGCTAATGTATCGGTATCCACTTCCTCTATGTCTTTTGTTATGTTTATGTGTCAATTTGAGATTTTCAGTCAATTAACTGCTTAACTTAGTTTTTGGCAGGGCTAGAGAAATTACTTCTACATCTCCTGATAGCGATGAACCAGACATAAATGAGTTTTCATTCACAGAGTTAAGAGATAAACTGCTTGCTCTTGATCCTCTCAACAAAGATCATGTCATGAAGGTTAATCATGCTGAGGCTGAATTCTGGAGAAGGTCTGAGGGATATCGAGTTGGATGGAGTGATGAAATCTTGGGCTTTGATTGTGGGGGGCAACAATGGGTATCAGAAACCTGTTTTCCTGCTGGAACTCTTGCCAAGCCTAGCATGAAGGACCTTGAGTATGTAGAAGAGCTGAAGCAACTCATTGAGAAGGAAGAGATACCTGCTCCTGCTCCTATAGAGCAGCGCTGGACAACTTGCAGCCAGAGCCCGATGAGTCCTGCTTCAAGCTCAGTGGAAGATGACATATTTTCATGGGTAATTGTTTTCCCTTCATTTTCATTCTTCTGTCTTTCTCTCTTTTCTCTTCCAGGGTTTTGCATAAGTTTTGAGGAATAAACAATGTCAGGTGTTGCCTTTCCTCTCAAATATGATCTGAAGTGTGCACTTTTCTTCCTACTAGCCATGAAGTTAAGGTTCCAGTACAGTTTTCTGTGGGCCGCTAACAGGATGAGAAGATAATTATTTTACTTACAATGACAAAATAAATCTTTTCATAAATGGATCATGACAAAAAATTTGAGTGTTCAATAGAAACTTTTCTAATCTATTCCTTCCCCTTATTTCCTCACGTAAATATCCAAACTAGGGGAGTATTTTCCTTTGCTTATATGCTACATTAGTTACATTCCTTCTTATCCCTCGATAGCATAATCCTTGGCCAACTCACCTTGTTGCAGGAATCTATTTGGTAGTGTAAGGAATAAAACATGGGAGTTTAATTCGGGATTGAGCTCATACTAATTAAAAGAAAGTTATGAAAAAGAACAAATTGCATTCTTCCTACTAGACATGAAGCTAAGGTTCCATTAATTTCACGAAAATGAAAGTCCAAAAAATTAAAATTTTCCATGTAAGGCATTTTCTGGAAAACATAACATTTTCTATTGTTTTGATGATATTGTGAAAAACAATTTCTGATGTTTGGATTACACAATGGAAAATATTTTTTCAAAACTTATTATTTTCATTTAAATTTTTCATGAATTCTTAATATGGAGAAACACTCATAAAGCATTTCAAATTTTAATCAAGTCTACAGTTTCTTAATATCATAAATTTGTTCATGCTAATTGAACTATGCATTTTTCATTATTGTTAACATCTTCCATAATTTATAACCAACTTAAGGAAAACTCCAAACTTCAAACTTCATAAATATGCAAAGTAAATTATTCAAAACTCAAAATAAAAATTCAATTCATATGTTGATTTGAGTATCAAATTTTGAAAAAAAAAAAAAACAAAAATCAATTGCTTTTGTCTCAGTCGGAAAGAACCCAAAAGTTCTCATTGGCTTGACTTGTTTCAAAAACTTTTCATGGTTGAAGCTTCAAATGCAGCAAAAGGATTTCTCAACAGGTTTGGTTCTCCTTGAGCTTGGCAAAACTGAGGGCAAACTTGAAGAGGAGAAGATCAAGGGGAGCAAAGGGAGATTGAAGGAAGGGAAGAGGAAAATGAAGGAAATTTAGGGAGAAAGAGGGGAGGAAAGGGAGATTGAACAAGGGGACGGAAGGAGGAAAAGGATGGATCAATGTCATTGGTCTTGACAGTGGCAGAGGGTGGTGACAGCCTGGTTGCTGGTTCTGGTAGAGGGCATGGATAGTGATTGTGGCTGGTCATTGTCCAAGGGGTTCAGGGGTTTGAAGAGATTAGGCTCTCAGAAATTGTCCCCCACTTTTTAAAAATGGAAGACAATTTTCCCAAATTTAGGAGCTTTTTCTGTTGACTGGAAGTTGGCATCCAGTTGACCATGCCATTCTCTGGCATCCAAACAAAACAAATGAGGAAAATGTCTTCTAGAAGTCATTTTTCTGCAAAAACAATCAGAGCCTTAAGAACTTCAGAAATCCATAATCTTTTGCTGTTTGATTTTGTGCCACTATTTCCCTTGGTGAATTGAAATTCTTATGCTGTAAGCATTCAGAATATTATGTATCTCTGATAATTTGAAATTAGTTGGTATTTTGAGAAGCTCTTTGTTCTAAATGAGTAAATATTGTTTTGGACCTGGGCTACACATGGAGGCCGGAGTTCTAAAGAGTCAGATAAAAGATTTGGAATCTTTTACAACCTCCGATATCAATGTTTGAAAGTCAAACCAGTATCAGTTTCTTAGAGGACTTGTTACTAATGACCTTACCTTTTCTTGATGCAATAAAATCAATGCAAGGTCTGCTATGTGTGCTAAGTAGATAATTTTTGTGGGTTAATTGCTTTTACTTCTCATATCTAAATCTGCTTTATTTTTGTGTCAGGTTGGTATTATCATGTACCTTCCTACCATGGATGCTCGTCAGAGAAAGGAAATGACAGAAGAATTCTTCCACTACAGGCATCTTACGCAGGCACAGTTGTGGGATAAATATGCTGCATATGAACATTGGGCTAAGATTGAGGTAGTGAATATATCTTGAAAATTTTTCTTTTTTAGCATTGTCTAAGAGTAAAATCAAAGCCATGATCTATCTAGCGTCTGCATTGTCTCCAGATGAATGTTTCTGTCTCACAACTTAAGGTTTCTTGAAGTTCTCACATTCACCAAATTCGGTTTGAAACTTCCAATGGGATTAAGGTATAGGGTTTCAATGCTTGACTGTTAGAATTTTTTTTATTTAAAAAACGGATACTTGCTCCAATACTACAATAGGAAATTGGCCATTCTCTCATGCAGATATGTTGTGACGAATATGGCTGATAGTTCAGTCCTTGAACATTGGTCTGTGCAAGTTTGTTGAGATTAGTCTGTAGGGTCAGATGTTTGTGCCATGCATGTCTCTGTGTGAATCCTGTAAATGTCATGCAGAAATCAGGTTAAAGCTTACGCAGGGGTACGCATATTTGTGCATGCACTTGAACATGTATTTTTGTGACTGAATTTAGGTCATTTATGGTGTCAATATCACACAAAAGTAAGTTAACGTCTAATAAAACTCATGCTGCTTGTTTATGCATTAGTAATTCAATGCAATGCGCAGGTTCCAAAGGATAAGGAAGAACTTGAAGCTCTGCAAGCTAGGCTCAAAAAGCGTTTTCCAGTGGAGGCATATAACAAAGCAAGAAGGGGATTGGATCCCAACAGGATCCTTTCTAATAACATGCTGGAGAAGCTGTTTCCATTATCAGATAATGTTTGAAAAGCACACCCTATTGGTTAGTTCTTTATTCATTTCAGATCTTATGAATTTTAAAATGGCATATGGCCTGTACTTTTGGCCAATTTAGTGGAAGCATCTTCAGCGATAAGCTTGTAAACCAAAATGGAAGGATATTAGGACATTCCATGTATTATTTAGAATTTTTATACGAATTATATGTCCTTCCAAGTGTGAGTACTTATTGATGCTACCCAACATGCAATCAAGTTCAACTGGATCTATGGTCAGTAAGTAGGAAAAGTAACTTTGAGAGTGATATCAGAACTGTATGATATTAGTCCTACCTTACAGGTTTTTCCCTTAAATAAAGTTCATAAATTAATCTTGTATTTTAAAGTGCAAGCTAATTAAACGATTCAAGGTTAAGCAATATTCTTTGCCTGTACAATAGCATTTCTTGACTGTCTCCTTGGGGCGCTATATGAAGCATATCTATGATTTTTTTTTATTATCAATACCATTTGATTGAGCTTTTGAGAATTATGGTTTGCAAATTCTGCTCTCTGAAACTGTGGTGTTCTACGCATCTTTTAGCTTTTCTGATGTGAAGCATGATTACCATTTTGCAAAGCCTTTGGGCTTTGGTGATGCAGCTTAAATTCGTGCTCAGAAGAGAATTTGATCGCAATTTTCAAACTTTATAGCTAGAGAACGATTGGATATTATTCTCAAACCTTGGCCTTGCTACTTTAACCTTGATGCTGGTTTTTATCCTTTTTGGATTCAGTATATTACTGGTTGGACCTATTTTAATTGTAGCAGATTTTTTAGGCAGAAGTCAGGCGTGTGCAATCTTTTTGAGGTTAGTCTTAAGCCATAGAATCTTTTAAGGCGTGTACAATGAACTACTCCATAGGATTTATTAAAATTCAACACTTCTATACTCTGTTACAACATATGACCAAAATTATAGAATAACAGTTTATAGAACAATCAACGGTATTCAACCAAAGATAGGCTCCATGTTTCTTGAAAGCAGCGTTTAGAAGCAAGTCTCACAGAGCCAACAGCAGCAAAGCGCGAATAGGCTGCAGTTGTAAGAATGACAGCAAAGGAAAAAAAATGTTATTATTAGCGTGAAGGAAGAAGATAAACATAAAACACAAGGTTAGTGATCATGATTGTATTAAGGTGTCAAAACGCCTCATCATCGATTAGGTGCCGAGTACTATTCAGTTACGGATATGGCAATCTGGAATACTTTGTCATAATATTTGAAGCTAGTAACTAGAAATGCGTTCAACTCTTTTGATAGAATTCTGCAGGTGTATTTGCATAAATTTGTTGCAGAAACTGATATGGTATATGTCTGTCTTACCATCCCTCAATGAAGCCTCTTTCTCCTTTCTTCTTTGTCCGAGAGAAGCTCTTCTTCTGAGCAGGAGGATCCGCAGTAGGATATCCTTTGGTCAAAAACAAAGAGAAAAGTAAGTTCTCAAATCCTCCATCATGAAAACAATAATCTAGAGAATACTGTGAGTAGAAACGGGGGTTTTGGAAGAAAGGTGGAACCTGCTGGGGGTTGATTCTCTTGTGCATCTGACTTGGGCATTTCGGAAATTGGAATACACAGAGGCTTTGTTGGAAATGTGTTTCTAGATGGCTATTGTGTCTTAAGGAAGTTGTCGAGATGATGAATCTTTGGTAGCGAGCTACCCATCATTTTATAGTAGGTTGCGTGAAACAATGGACATAAATTTTATATTTACTTCTCTAGGGGCGACAATTAAAAAATATGGAGGCAGAGGCCGACTTTAATCAGGTTATATCTGGTTCAAATAGAACTAGAATTAATGAGAAGGAATCCCAGCCACCTCATCACATTCAAAAAGTAAACCAAAACCTACACCCAAAGAAGAAAAACCATTCCTTTGTCAGTAAGGAAAACCAAAAGGCTGGAGGAAAAAGCATGGATAAGACCGATTGTAGAGTCTGAGACTAATGGAATAAAGCTAATACGCTTAACAATTATTCCCAAAAGAAACCAAAAAAAAGAAGGGGTTAATACGCGTTGATGAGCTGGGCTAATTCTGCCCAAAGAATATATGCTATTGGTTCTCAAAGAACACCGAAAGAAGGCAATTGACATTTGGAAAGTTGTAAAGATATTGATCCGTGTTCATACGAGGGTTTCAGAGGCTGATTGGACGGAATATGACATGCCAGGAAAGTGGATTGGTTCAAGTCAATCTCATACTGGAATTATCGATTCGACGGCCATCCTTATTTAGGGGTGTTTAGGCCCTTATTGGACCACGTTTAGGTTAATACTTGCACACCATGTAGTTAGCCTATTGGTTTAATAACACTTGGCGCATTAACAAGATTTTCTAACGTTTTAGTCTTAACCAGGATTCTGCATTTACAAGACACTGATCTAAAAGTTTTCCCAGGATGTTTCTTTTTGACGGTTAAAATTTGATATTTTAGTATGAAAGTTTTGAGTTTAAATTTTAAAATGCCAAAGATAGGTTATGAGATGAGAAAAAATAAATATATCTTTCTTTGAACAGTTTAAAAATGTATAAATAATAATAATAAAGATATTATTCTGATTTTTTTTATGAAAGATGACATTAGTCCCATCTTAAGGTTACTAATTACATATGGCTTCATATTGATTTTTGGTTAAAGATGTGTTTGTCATTCTTTTTATTTAATTCGGTGATTTATGTTATACAAGCGATAAAAGTATTGATACAATCTAACACAGCTCTTATCTAAGGTCTTAACATCATATTCCAACAATTAGGTGACAAGAATCTTCTTCCTTTTGTTCCTTTTCCGCCATTTTGTTTGTCGTAGTGCACGTGTATAGGTGTAAAATGTCAACTTTATCAACCAATGCATCTCAGGGCTCTTTTATAAATGATTGAGGTAATATTATATGGAAGCGAACTGCAGTGAAGTAAAAAAGGTCTCACTTTACATTTGTGCAGCTTCTTTTGTAAAGATGTGTGGAAATACTATACTCAAATAAATTGTGGAATACGATATAAAGGGTTAAAACGATTAGATTCAGGGGCGGAGCCTCTTAAGGGATGGGGCCATCACCCCTTCAAAATTTTTAAAATCTTTTTCATATTATATAAAATTTTAATTTTTTTTTTTATAAATTCTCCTAATGATCTCTTTAAAATAATTTTTTATTTAATAATTAATAAAAATAAAAAATAACAAAATGATTTCATTTACTTGACTCAGTTTTAAAATTTTTTAAAAAATTTATATTATTATTTTTATTTATTTATTTATTTTATTTTAATTCTATTTACTCATATATTCTAAATCTTCATAGATTTTTCTCCATAAATTTCTTCGAACCATGAATCATATTCTTTTTCTTTTTTTGTTATTATGCCATATTTGAGTTTTATCTTATACTTATTATATTCTTTTTTTCTTTGTTATTTAAATTTTATTTTTAATTATTTTAATTTTTAAAAATTAATAAATTATTATGTAATTCTCAAATATAAGTTACAATGTTATACTGTTACTTAGAATTTCATCAAGGTATCATTTTTCATTTAGAATAACCAATGCGTTTTGTTATGTATGTTTCAAACTTTAAATAATAAAGATATATATATATATATATAAATTGATAGAATGAAATAATTGTATTTCTTTCAATAGAATTTTATTTATTATATATATTTTTAATGACTTTCAAAATAATTTTTTTATTTAATAATTAATTTTAATTCGTAAACCGTTTGATAAAATTAGAGTCATTATAGTTAACATATTGCTAGTTAAGTCTAGCAAATAAATTTTAACATAATATGTTAAGCCTATCAAATTTTAAAAAAACAAAAGTGAGTCTACTAACTTAAATCCACTAAGTTTTAATATAAATCTAAACCTATCATAACATATTAGGTCTTAACAGCACAACTCAATAACCTATCATAACATATGATATTTCAAAAGTTTAACCTAATAACCCAATATGTTAATTAGCAATTTAAGAAACAAATAGAAAATAAAAAGAGAACTTATTCAGAAAGCTACCCATTTCGTGTAAAACACACAAAGTAAAGAGGTAATTCATTTAAATTTGAAAAATTGTTTTCTCTTTCACTCTTGCGTGTTGAGAATGAGAGAGATTTTTTTTATAGTTTTGTTCAATTATATATATATATATATATATATATATGACACTATCGTTATTGTTAATGTATATTTTTTTATATGTTCAATACCTTGTGAATTTTATTTTATCTTTTAGATAAGTGAGAATTGAATTATATATAAAGTTCTCTTTTACTATTTATTGTATCTTTTTGTTTGCCCTCCTTTTTAAAAATCTTCTATCTCCGCCCCTATTTAGATTTGAGATGTTGGTTTAGAGCACTCAAATTCGAATAATGAGACTGCAGAAATGCAATTTATGAAATCAGAAAAACTACTTTTCTTCATGTAACTTGAAAAAAGGGGGAAAAAAAAACAGGTGGACAGAAAGTTTAATAATATTGAGTACACTAGAACTCGAATTGTGTGGAAGGTTAAAAAGTCGAAATAGTATGGGAAGAAAGGTAGGGGCTAACCCAAGGTGGCGGTAAGATTAACAGTCGTTATTTTTTAGCTTTTAATTTATATTATTATATTATAAAATTTGAAATTTATAAATTTATAATTTATATAATTATTCTTTAATTATTTTTCATGTTAAATTATGAATCCGCTACTAATAATAGCAATAGAGAATGAATGGTATACTAATACTGCTCAAGAGCAGTACAAGCAGTGCAGTGGGGAGTGGGGAAGAGTTAGTAGCAACCAGTAGCCAGAAGATGTGGCAAAAGGGCTTAGATCAAAGACAAGTGGTATTATCCTCTCAAATTTCAATGATTAGACAACTCCCATAAACAAATGGAGTCGATTCGTTTAAGCATGTTCAAGTTATTATTGAATATTCAAAATCTTAATTTTATTTGGATATTTTTGTTTCTATGTCTTTAGTGTTTAGTCATTAATTCACCACAACTGATATTTCTTTTAATGCTAGCCTATTTTAATTGTAGAAAACATATCTTGAATTTGCATTTGTAACCTAACCTGTTAGCATCAGTTGATTAACCTCTGAAGCTTAAGTTTTTAAATTCTACAAGTATTCTACTGATTCGATGGTTTATGTTTTGTTTTGTTTTGTTTTGTTTGTGCAACATAATACACAATTTTTTGGTTTATATTTTCTGCTTAATGGTGGTTTAAATATGTCTTTTTATAAATGTTTCATCTGTTTCTTGAATTGCTGTTGAAATGTATCATTGGCTGTAAATGTTGGCTCTATCAACATTATCATGCTTTCGGAATGGACTTTTTTTATTAATTTAAGTTTTTTAATTGATTTATTCTCTATTTTTCTGTTTTGTAGGAGAATTGGATAAAGAAATTGATTATTCGGCTGAGGTTAAGTTCTCCATTAGGTTTTGTTTATGATTATTTATTATCACTTATATGTGTTGTAACACCTCGTATCTTGGGGTGGTAATTGATACGATCTTCAGGATAAGATTAAACCAATTGAGGTCAATTAAGGCGTTCAAGAATGGTAAAAGATGAAAGAAATATTTTGAAATAAAATATTTCATACGTAATAAAATAATAATATTTTATTAGAGTAAGAATATTGGAGCAAAAATGAGTTATTGAACTAAACCGATAAAAATTAAGATGTTTTGGAACCTTAAAATTCAAGTGAAAATTTTTGAAATAAAATAATATTATTAAAATAATATTACAATTATTTTTACGTAATGATGGCTTTCCTCACATAATTTATGCATCAAGCTTAAATGGGAGAGTTGTAACTAGGATTAGTTGACATAATGAATAAAATATTATTTTATTCACTCTATGTTATTATTTAAATAATTAATTTTTAGTGACATTAGTACAAATAAAAAGATATATGAGATAGGAACAATGAAAATATAGTTGATTGATTGAGAAAATAAAGATGTGTAGAGTAATGAAATAATGCATGTGAAGTTACTATTACATGCAAATAATTGCATGCAAAAAGGGTGACATAAGTGGAAGACATGTGGGACCTCCAACATGTGAAGTAAAGAAAAGAGAGAATAAATCTTGTTGCATAAAGAGTGATTGGTGCATGGGATGGCCAAATGAAGTAAAAAGGGGATAAAATGCATGAAAGATTATTAGGTGCAAATAAAGTTGATTAAATATAAAAGAATGGAAGAATGGAAGGATATTGATCATTGAGAGTGGCGGTTGGATAAGGATAATGAGGGAGGGATATTCAACCAATATGGAAAGGGAAGATTGGTGCATGAAAAATTATTGGATAGTAGAATGGTCCAATAAGATGCATAAAAGAGTAAATGGTACCAAATAACAAAAGGAAAAAAGAAAGATAAGGAAAGCTTAAAGAACTTTGGCAAAAACTACACCTTAGAGAGAGAAGAAAAAGAAAATTTAGTTTCTGTGAAGCTCCACTCAAAAGGAAGAGAGAAAAGAGAAGAAAAGAGATATTCAAGGGAAAACTCAGTTTTGGAGAAAATCTAAAGAAATCGTGAGCTTTCCTTTACTTGGTTGAGTCTTGACATCTCATCACTCAAAGAGAACTTTAGAGATTTGAAGGAGATGTGTGGCTTGGTTTCATGATTCAAGTGAGGAAAGGTAAGAATCGTGATTTTAGTTTAAGTATGTTTTGAAAACTAGTTGGTAACATAGGGAAGTGTTTGTGGCAGCAAAGGTTTCCAAAGATTTGAAAGAAATAGATGCGTGCATGTCATCAACCTTTGGTTAAATGGTGGATTTAAGCCTTGATGATCAAAACTTGGAGACATGTTAGAGATGCATGTAAAGTCCAAGCTATTCTAAAGGTAAGCATGCAATGCAAATGGATTGTGCTATCCTAGATTCAGCTAGGAGGAATGTTTATTCTAGTTGTAAGTTTTGATGTTGTGTGAATGTAAAGCTTTGAAGAAAGTAAGGGATAAAATATTATGCATGTAAAAATTTAAGACTTCTTTGGTAAAGTTGTTACCATATATATATATATATATATATTTTTGCACGAGCATGAGATTTAATTTTGAAGTAAGGATGACTATAACATGAATTAAACTACTTGACTAATGATTAGTTGTTGAATAAGACTAAAGAATAACGAATAAATATAAAAGCATCAAACTAAGCAACGGTAGCAAGTGTGAGATAGAATGAATTGTGAAGTTGTTAAGTGTTTTGAATTTAATTGCTGCCAAGGAATTGACAATTAAAAATTAGTTGTTGTGGGTGTAAATCAAGAAGGATAACGGTTAAACGGCAAGAGATATTGATTGATTAAAAAAGCAAAGAATTTAGATTGGAGAAGTAATATCCTGTTAAGAAAGGTGAGTAGGGGTGTCTATTTAAAAAGGCTCCGTAATACATATATAATATTATTTCGTATACAACTATATGATTATGATTTATTTGATGTTATTGTGGAAAGTATGAGCTGGTAGAAATGATAGGTAATTGTGAATGCAATGACTTTTGAAATTTACTTTATATATGTATATATAAGTTATAAACGTAAGGGGTTTTAAAAATTGGGAAATAAGCTCTTTACTACGATTTACATTAAAATGTGCCTTGCATATTTGTGTCATGTGCATATATGATTATGCATGATAAATGGCCAAACTTTATGTTCACCATTTTTGACTAAATTACAAACGTTACGTAAGGGTTTTACACTAAGTGCTTTTTGTGAACAAAGTTTCAAGGGTGGTCATATTTTGTTTTAAAATGGTTATAAGTTAAATGTTTTGAAAACATTGTGTTACCATATTAAAAAATGATTTGGACAAACTGAGAGAATCAAAAGTAGGTCCGAATGTCACATCGAGATAATGTGACTTTTGTGTATTAGTGAATTCTAGTTAGAGATATTTTGTAACGACCCCACCCCAGTCACTACCGGCGTCCGATATCTCTGAGAAGACCTGTCAAGTCCTGAAAAAGCCTATATAGAATTACCCATTAGTTAACTATATACGATCACCATTTCATATTGACGCACAAACATTATACTTTCATAACATGAATTGAAACATACACATACTTATTTATTCAAACTTTAAAGCATTAAACCACAAGTTTATACATTGAAATTCACAATATTCAATTATTTACTTATAAGAAAATCAATACCCTTTATAACTTAAGAAATAAAGTACTACGACTCGACCTCTAACAGCGGAGTGACTCGGGATAAAATGCTAGGAGATGCCTTTACCTATTCACGGTGGACCGAATGTGCCGATGATTGCACACTAGGTTGATCATTGTTTGCAAAAGGGAAAAAAAAAGGTGTGACTCTCATAGACTCAGTGTTCATTGGCTTTGTGAGTAAGGCGTAGATGGGAAACAAGCCAACAGCAGATTAGTTGAATATAAAATGCAGGATTATGAAAACCATATGTTTCAAACGAGAATTTGTGCCTTATATAAAAATCGAGAATTTATTGTAAGGTGTAATCAATCGACGTAATAAAATTTTTCCGCATCAAAATATATTAATAATCATTTTTGAATCAAATCAATAAAATTGAGTAAGCTCCCACGAAACCAAATATTATTCAAAATCATGCACAAATCATAACTCGCCCCATACGCAAGAAATTATAGATTCATTTCACAAAAAAACAAATAGAGGAGTTGCGGAACAGTCATTTAATTTTGTTGTCACCATGCAAAAAATATGAATTAAAAAAAATCCAGAGATGCCACTCTCGAGTAGGAAATGGAAGTAAACTCGTGGTCTCACTACCACGTAATAATATCTGGGAGCATCGCTCCCACCGAATTCCCACAAAATGCCATGGCAATCTCCATGATGTTGGCTGACATCGGAGATATCAAGCGGTTGCAACCGCGTATCACAGGTGGTTGAGCCACATATACATATCATGGGCTGTGGGCCCCGCTACGCCTAATCACCCTTTGGCGACCCAAAGGTTCTCTAGTTATAGCTCACTCGTGCAAGAGGGTCACACTTAACCGATGTGACATCCGACCTACTCTCGAATCTCTTGGTTTAATAAAACTATTAAATATCCAAAACCAGGTTTTCCAATAATCATTTCAAATTGTTTCCAAAATACCAATCATCGTTTCATGAGAAACCCCTTTTTATAAAACTTTATACCATGAACCTTTAAATGCGACTTTCATATCAAACGACATGGTGAATATGCGATTAAATTCATGAATGCACATGACACAAACAATAAGGCACATTTTGGATATAAATTACGTTGAAAAGCTTGTTTCTCGGTTTAAGACACTTTAAGTATATAACATATACATAGACACATAGTCAAAGCATTTTCAAATATTTATGCATCCAGAAAACACCTAAAAATTTTACCAGCTCATGCTATCCACAAATTTTACACTCAACGTAAAATATATGTACATGTATATATATACGAAATTTTTAAAATTGACATCCCCTACTCACCTCACAATAGCGGGATGTTACGTCGCTATTAATTTCAAAGGTGTATCTTATTGTCCCTTCCTACCGATTGTTTGCTATTTCCTTCGGCCTGCCACCACAGTGCATCGCCTTATTTATTTCCTAAATATTAAAATTTCACTTAACATATATATATACCTTCCTTCATTATATTATATTTTATTTTAATATTATTATTTTATTCAATATATATTATTATATATATTTATATTTAATATATATATTTTACCTTTCTTTCTCTTTTCTTTCACGTTTCTTCCTCTTTCTCCTCTTCTTCCTCCCTCTTCCATTGCAAGTAGCTCCCAAACTTAGCTCCCCCTCTCAATTTTTTTCTTCAAAAATTTCCAGCAACAGCTCTTTTCTTTTATACCTTAAACTTAGCTTTTCTTCCTTAAAAATTTGGCAGCACAAAGCTGCCCTTCCTCCCTCCAAACCGGTAGCTACAACTACCCCTTTTTCAGCCTCAACTCTAGCAATTATCCAGCCTCTAGACTAGCAGCAAAACCACAAAATTCCAACAACAAAAACCATAAATTTCTAGCAGCAAAACCCATGAAATTCCAGTAGCAAAAACCACAATTTTCCAGCAGTAAAAACCATAATTTTTAGATAGCAAAAACCATAATTTTTCGGCAGCTAAACCCATAAAATTCCTACAGCAAAAACCACAAATTTCCAGCAATAAAACCTTTCCAAAAAGGTATCGAATTTTCTCTCTTTTCTCTTCCTCTTTCTTGATCGCCTTCTTCTTTTTTGTCTTTCCTTTTTCTCTTTTTTTTTCTTTCCTTCTTCTTTTTCCTTTAGCCGACCTATCATTTCTTCTCTTTCATCTATTGTATCTCCTTTGGCCGGCTGATGCAAGCAATACAAGGCCAAATCATATTTTTATTTTTATTTTTTATGGTTGCATTGTTGGGGGATAGTCGGACATGCCTTGTCCCATCCCTTATTTCTTTCCTTTACTTTATTTCTCTTTCATTGTCCTATTTGCCGACCTTTACTTCATTCTTTAAATTGTTGACTTTTCTTGCCTTCTTCTTACTTGGTCGGATCCCCACCTTGCGGGGTGTTACATATTTTTGGGTCATCGATGGGTTGTGAATATACATGACAAAGCCATGGATTGTTATACATGATTGTGACCACACGATTACTCCGATATTGAACTATATTGTTGAGTTTTACCATGGTAGAGGGAACTGAGGGATGGGGCCCCCAAGGCATTATTACATGGAAAAGGGTCCGCGAGCTAATTATCTACTCAAGAGTAGCATTTCTTTTTTATTTTTACCTTGTAATCTTTGCATGATGCAAAAATGTTGATTTTTCGTAGCTCTGTTTTTTATTAGAAAAGATTTTACTACATAAAATGTTGAACACAAGTTTATTTCATGCAGATGTGAATGATTAGCTATAAGTACGCTGTTTAATGAGAGAATGTGTGTTTATACTTAGCTTTATGGTAATTACAAAAGTATTTAATGATTTCTTGATTGAAATATGTTTATTTATGCATCATCTTGGTATTAATTGATAACGGATGCATTGCACTACGATTTACATGGCATACTTATAAGGCAACAAATACCCTATTTGAGTTCATAAGATTATCATTTCATACTCTGATTTTAATATTCAAAATTTCTTCTTTATGCTTGTTTTCCACCTTCGCCCTGCTCATTGAGCCGATGATCATCGAGTTTGTGAGACTCACCCCAATATTCTCATTTTGCAGATAAGTGATCAGCTAGCGCACTTTTCCTCAACACAGTTTTGATTCATTGCGATGTAAGTAATGGCATCTCTTAGAACTTTACTCAAAGTTGTGTTTTTTGTAGGGTTGCTTAGTTGTGTTTAAGACAATCCAAATGAAACATAGTTTTAAATAGCTTAAGTTATATGTAGTGAACAAACTAAATGGTTGTTGTTTTAAGTGATCTTAGTGAATGCAAATACTTTATATTGGTTTAAATTAAGTATCATTTTAAGTTTATTCAAGTGGCTAACTCTTCTTATTAGAGCAAGCCATATATATAATGTGATTGGTAAATTCGATTAACTATTGCGATTAGATATGCGAACAAGTAAAATTGCAATACTTTTTTACATTTATATTAAACACCCAATTTGATTAATAAGAGATTTTCACATTATGGTTAGCTTGGGGCTTGGTGGGCTTTCTCATGAGACTCGAGCATCTATAGCAATCAAGACACAATTGTTACATGTATTCCATACTAATTATGTGTTTTGTTTATTAATGGTGTTCAAAGTTAAGGTTACCTGATTAGTATTGATTAATTTGAGTGCAATAACCTTAAATTTATTTATCAAACTTGGTTTATGCTTAATGATTGTGCTTTAATGGTGTTAATAGTGTTAGCCATTATGTTTTATATATATTTTTATGCTTTATCTTATTATTGACTTTCTAAGTCAGATTCTGTTATACTGATGTTAGCCTAATTTAATCTTCTTATAATGTTTTGTAATTTGTGGGTTGTTCAATTTGGATACCAACATATTATATTGCTTATTTTAATCCCTTTTAATACTACTCTATTATATTGATAATTGTGCTTTTGTTTTGAGTGATATGTTTCTCATTAACTATTGACCATCATGTACTATTCTGTCATTTGTTCATAATTTCTATATTGAAGTTCCTTATACAAATACTGGTTCCCTTTTTTTTAGTTTATCAGTTTCTTTATCATTGTCCATGATTTTAATTTGTTGTGAACAATTTTTTAGTATTTATCCATAACAAGATTTTGTTTATGAAAATAAAAAATAACTGTATAGTTAACATGGATGTTAAACTAATCTTTGCAATTCAAGCTTTTATACTTGGATTAAAATTTTTGTATAATAGTTTGTAAAAAAAATATCCTTATGTTGTTATAAATTTAAAATTGTTCTCTGTTTTATTTGATTATTACCTCATATATATTATTTAAATTTGTTTTAACAATACATGGTTTGCATGTTAGAAAATTTTGATTAAAATTGTTCTCCATGTTATGTTCCCTCAATTGTTACAGAAATGGAAAAAAAAAGTGTTTATGTGGCATCGATGTTCTATTCATCTCTGGAATTCATGCATTTGATAATTAACTCAAATTTGCTTGTTCATGCTTTGCGAAAAAAACAGAAACATATTTTTAAAAATATATATTAATTTTTTATATGATTGTTAGCTGATGTTTATCATCCAAATTTTTATTCGTTTTGAACTTACTCTTTCAAATTGTGTAGTATGATCTGAGTTTGAGTAATGTGTTGATTATTGACTGTTAAGCACGATATGGTATTCTGTCATTTGTTCAAACTTTTTATTTAATTTTACTTATTTTGTTTTGTCTGTATTTTGTGCATATCATGTGTACTTTTTTTTCTAGTCTATCATTTTGGTTAATTTGTAATTTAATTCATTACACTGTGAGCATTATTTCTATTATTTTGTTTCTTTTTTATAATATATTATCACAATCTGTTTAGATTTAAATGCTCCTATCTGGATATTAATATCATTTAATGTTTACTTATTGTTCTTTAGATTGTTTGTTAATTTAAAATTTGCCACCAACAGAGGCTAATGGCACAAAATGTAAAGTGTCTTTATTTAGTTCACTTTTAATTTACAAATTATTAATTTGCTAGTTTCTCTGTTTGTTTATTGATTAGTTTATTTAAAGTTAGCATCATTTTTTACAATTTAAAATAATTATCAAAACCAGTATATCTTTACTAAAGCTGCGTGTGTACTTAGCCTCTTATTTGTAACTCTTACCTGAACTGTTTATCTTATTTTTCATCCTTAAATTTTAGATGAGGTGATAGTCATGGATAAACTAAGTCAAGTAAAGCAAAATAGAAACAATAGGTTGAAAATATTGAAAGCTAAAAAAAATTCTAACATTTAGAAAAACGCTAACCTATACACACTTATATTTAAGAGTAACCCTTCACTTCCTATATGAGGTAATCGTTGTTTACCTCAACCAAATGACACAAATAATGTTACAATTAAAAGCTTTGGATTACTTCCTTATATCCAACTATCTAATAACACATTCAATGTTATTGAATGTGCTTATCGATGGGCATGTAATAATTCATTCCACTATAAATGCTCAAGGTGAATTGGAAACAACTTTAGTTAAACCAATACTTGTTAATTGCAGTTTGAATTCAACGAATGTTGTTTTCAATACAATACAAATAAATTTTACAACTTTCCATGCATCTGTCTCCAGTAATTATTTTGCAGATATTGTTGGATTGATCATTAGCAATTCAACTCAACATCATCATTTTAATGATTCAGCATTTTTCAAAGCTGAATCGGCAAATCCTCACAATGGTAATATTATTGGTAAACTTTTCCTACTAATAATTATTAATCAAATGTTAACATTCTTTTATTTAAATTTAACTATAAATTCAAACAAAAAAAATTAAACATAACTCATTTTTTATTAATATCATATGTACACAAATTCATAAAGGTCACATGAAAGACTTTGCTTATCAACCTCATATCTCTTTTTCATAGAGGTTTTTTTTCATGGAAGATGCGTAAAGCGTGTATGATCTTTCACAATGGGAACGATATTTTCTCTAATTGAAATTTGCACCATCTCATGATAGGACAATTGTTGTTCATGCAAGTAAGGAATAGTAAATCTTATTATATTTTGTCTATTTGTTGAATTAAACATGATTGATTGAATTTCACATGCAAATAATCATAATTGATACAAATGATTATATTCTTTTTGTAGTGTTCTCTTGACAGAATGTCTAACTTAAAGGTATAATGTGTTTTAATTTTAGCAAGTTTTAAGCTTCGAATTGTGAATTAATTTTTTATTCTAAAACTTTTATCTATTCACATTATTTACATTTTATTTCGTTTTGATGATCTTCTTTGATTATTGCATTTAGGATATTCAGATTTATAATGTTTGTGGTTATTTTTCTGTTTTGATTTTATGATTGTTTGTGTCACGCTCCGAAACCACCCATCGGGCTCGTGACAACTGCCGCGACGTCCCGATAAACACTCATTCTTCGAGTGCAAACTGAGACCCCGCAAGGCATCTTGTACCAGTTTTCCATCTACCCCGTGGTTAATAATTTCCAATAAACATTTTTCAATGAATAAAATTCGTGTTTTGAACCAAAACAATTAAATCGCACCATTAACCACGCAGGGGCATTTTCATCATTTTTCCTCCGAAAATTTCAAAATCGGTAAAAATATTACAATTTATTATAAAACAATATTTTTATAAACACAAATAATCAAATTTGTGCGCATAAAAGCAAAATAAGTTATTACATACTGTTAGACAATTAAACAAAGTATGCACATGAATTACAATGACATGTGGGCCCAACTATATACATAACTATGTACCTTTGTGTATGCTAAGAACTCGGCTTCAATCAAGTCTCTAGGTGCACACCCAGTGCTACCAAAAATCTCGAGCCTATAAGGGGAAGGAGAAGGTGGTGAGTTTTACAACCCAGTGAGTTGGATAATTACCATCTACGACATCTAAAGTCGAGTAGATGGAGACAATATAAAAACGCAATGCTATCATGTAGTTCATAGCATCAATTACACCAAATTTAATTCAATTATGCAAAGCAATCTTATTTTAGCAAAACACAAGGCTTATGATTTATTTATAAAAATTAGGCTTAAGCCAAATCTCATACTCACGGACACTTGATCAGAGCATCCAATTGAGTCCGCCAAGGCTATTAGAATTTCATAATTTTTCAGATACAGTCGATCCTTGGCGTTGGCTAAACTCATCTTCACGCGATGGTTTAACGTGAAGTGAATCGTAACATTACCTCGGAAGTTAACCTACTCGCCTCTACGACTGACGTAACAATTAGTCAGGTTTTTCTGTACTCCTCCTAAAGGCAGTCCACGGCAACCCTCACTGTAGTGTTTTATTAATTATGATCCACCAACTTTATAAAATTTACAGCAGCATAACAAGGCCATTTTAATACTAGCCAGCCTACACGGCAAACAGCAATTTATGCAATTTTAACACAATATACTAGCCAAGCATGCTCACCAAGATCATTAGCCATAATTTCAATTTTAATACATGAACACAAATTAATGCCAGTCTCCATATACTCAGTGTAAATAAATTAATTTTTTTCGATTTAAAAATCATTTATAAATTCAATTTTTTTTTAAATCACAAAAGCAGATAAAACTACTCTAGACATTGAAAACGGTAAATTATCCACTCACCTCGTCACAGGAGTGCACGATACTCCTGTTTTAATTTCTACTACACTTTAACTTTTCCCGCGTCCGGGGAACCTACCACCTATGCATTATTCACGACACAAAATCCCATTATTCGTGTCCAACATAATAATTTATTTCAAGCTCTTCATAATGCATGAAATGCAATGCAAATTGTCCGAATAATCGTCTAAACACGGTATCCGGCTTAATTCACCTACACGTGATTAAATTGGCTACAGTCTCCAATTTAATTCTGAATTGATTTCTTTTAATTTCTATATTCTAATTACACTTAATTGACCTTAGTGACTGTGAATATGATGCCAATTTGCAGTCCGAAACACCCAGTGCACCAGTGTACACTTTAGGCAAAAATTTCAGTTTTTGCACCAAAATTTCCCATAATTTTTTCTACTCTCATAATTCATCAATTTACACTTAAATATCAAAATTTTGCATCAAAATAAGCAGCCAATATTCCCCTGAAAAATTCGGCATAATGGGTTTAAATGGGAGAAAATTATTTTTCTAGCTAGGTTTTGATATATTTGATTATAACCTAACTAAATAACATTAAATCAACCTAAAATCAACCTTAAAATTGTTCAAATCTCCCCCCTTGAATATTCAGCCAGCATGAGTTCATCATGGTTTCATGCATGGAAGAAAGAAAAGAAAGCATGGGTAATAGAGATAAATAGGACAATTCAAAATTTTTACCTTTTAATCAGTTGAATTTTTTATTTTTCCTTGTTTTCCCCTTGATTCAAGGCTAGGGTTTTGTGTTTTCTTCCTTTCCCCTCCTTGCTGGTTAAGGCCGAGCCCCTCAATGCTCTTGGCTGATTTTTGTCGCTTTTTATCACTTAAATAATTAAATATTTAATTTTTACACATGTTAATTACTTTTTCATTATTTTATTATTATTTGTTTTCTTTTTGAATTTCTTTTCAGCCACAATAATTTCCTTTCCTTATCCTTTAATTTCATGAAGCTTCTAGACAATTCTCAAAAATTTTTATAGTGTAATTTTGTAAAATTACACTTTTACCCTCGAAAAAGTACAAAATTACATTTTTACCCCAAAAATTGAAAAATTGCCACAAGGCATATTTTTCACTCCTCAAACTTATACCACACTCCAATGTATCAAATTTGATCTAAATTCTCTCGAAAAATCAAATTTGGTCCTCTGGTGGCAAAATTACCATTTTACCCCTATACTCCAAAATGTACCGAAATTGCATTTCTTTCCCACTTTTCAACCTCAAATTATTTTTAATTAGTCTAAATAATCAATCTAAATCAAATGGGGCTAAAATCTTTTTTAAAAATTCTCGTTTTGACCTTTAGTGGTAAAATTATTATTTTACCCTTATATTCCAAAAATATCGAGAATTACACTTTTTCACTGTTAAACTTCATTTTATGCTCCAATAATCATATTATATTTCATATAATTATTCTTGGTCATTTAAAATCAAAATCTTTATTAAAAATATCCATTTTGTCCTGAAATTGAAAAATGACCGTTTTGTCCTTAATCGGTCAATTTTCCTGATTAACTCCAAATTGAACCTCGAACTCCGAATCACTGTTTTAAGAAATCCCTAGACTGTGAAATTCTCAATTTCACCTTAAAATTCCTATTTGAACTAGTTCGAGGCTTAATTGACTTATCAGTACCACTAAGGGCAATATCGTCATTTAGCTAACTTTTCGGGTAAATTCTGTCACGACCCGGAACTCCCATCGAGCCCGTGACAACTGCCGCGAGGTCCCGATAGGCATTCATCCCCCGAGCACAAATCGAGACTCCCCAAGGCATCTCATAGCAGTTTTTCACTTCCCCTGTGAGTATTTATTATTAAATATCATATTTAAATGAATATAAATTGATTATGAGTCGAAAACCGTCATAAAGTGAAATTTGCTACACAGGGGCATTTTGGTCATTTTTGACTAAAATCTCGAAATTTGGTAAAAACATAGCACACGTGTAGAGAATACATGATTTGCAGTCGAAATTGAAATCGGAAGTCTGAAACATGCATTTTAAAGGATTTAAAGATTGATTTTACTATTCAAAAATATTCAATAAAAATATTCTATTTTTCTTTTGTACAATATTTTTAGACAACTCGGGAAATAATTTTTATAGCGTAAAAGTAAAATATATTATTACATATTGTAATACAATTGACTGGAGTATGAAATTTAATTTACAATGCTAAGTGGGCCCACAATAGAGAAAAACATGAAAATATGAGTAAACCTTTGGTAACCAAGGTCGTCACTCCAACTGTCTCCTCGACAAAATGCTTATATCTACAGATGTCTGTGAGCTTGAAAGGGAAAAAATTAAGGTGGTGAGTTTGACAACTCAATGAGTAAATAAATACCATCCCCAACATCTAAAGTCGAGTAGATGAAGACAATATAAAAACGTGATACCATAAGGTAGTTCATAACATCATTTTAGTAAATTCATACAAAACAAATATTGATACATCAAAATAATAAGGCTTATGATTGTTTTCTTAAAAACTAGGCTTAGCCAAATCTCATACTCGTGGACACTTGATCAGAGTGTCCAATCGAGCCCGCCAAGGCTGTTAAAAACCATGTACAGATAAAACATGTTTTTCATTTAGAAAACAACCGTTCCTTGGCGTTGGCTAAGTTCAACTTCACGTGGTGGTTCGACGTGAAGTGAACTCGATCTTTACCTCAAGAGTTACCCTCCTCGCCTCTTGTACCGAGGTAAAATGAAACTGGGTTATCGTGCCCCTCTAATAGGCTGGTCCACAAAAATCCGCCACTGCAGCGACTAAATGACCCACCAATTAATAAATAAAAATTTTGGCAGCATGACATGGCAATTAAAACATTACCCAGCCTGTTAGACAAAGAAAGCAATTTACACATTTCATACAAAATAATTCCAGCCATCATGCATCCCAAGATTTATAAGCCATAAACATTAATTTAAACACATAACATAGGTTCAAAACCCGTCTCCATACACTCAGTGTTAAAAAAAATCAGTTTTTCAATTTACAAACCATTTACAAAAATTCAATTCTTTAAAGATACAAAATAGATAAAATCACTCTAGATCTTGAGGAAGATAGTTTATCCACTCACAATTTTTAGAAGTCAGATATACTCCTAATCTTGCTGGTCCGATGCGATTTGTTTACCTTTGTCGAACGATTCACCACCTGCACGACACACGTGGCATGAATTTCAATGATTGATGCCAATTTATCAAAATTGATTTCAGGCTCTAAATTCTATATGAATGCATGAAATGTAATGCAAAAATTGTTTGAATAACCTTTGAAACGCGGTATTCGGCCTAATACGCACGGGACGCGATTTAATTCGCTAAAACCTCCGATTTAAGTCCGAATCGAGTTCTTTCAATTTCTATGCCTTAATTATATCCAAATTGACTTAATGCCACTGAATGTGGTGCAAATTTTCTGTTCGAACGGTAATTTACGAACATGCCCCTATTAGGCAAAAAGCCATATTTTTGCACCGAAAATTTCTATAATTTTCCTAGCACCATAATTAATAATAATTCATCTAAATGCCTCTAGATAACACTAAAATCAGCATCATTTCACACCCAAAAATATTCAGCTAGGGTGGGTTCAATGTGGGAAAAATGGGTTTTCATGCTAACTTGTTATCTAACAACATAACCTAGCTAAACTATATTAAATCAACCTAAATTCATCATTTAAATTGCTCAAATTCCTCCCATGGTGGTTCAGCCAGCATGTGGGTGTCATACCCACTTCTCATTTTTGCAAGAAAATGGAAAAAGAATGGTGGGAAAGTGAAAATCACTAAGAAAAACTAAGAATTTTACCTTTTTCCAAGACTTTTCCTTGTTTCCTCTTGATTTTCCCTTCAATTTCCAGCAAGGTCTTAGGGTTTTTCTTTCTCTTCTTTCCCTTTTGAGTGGCCGGCCATGTGAGGGAGAAAGGCTGAAAATTTAAAGCTTTTTATAGCCAAATAAAATATTATATTTTAATGACACTTGTCCACTTTTCATTGGCTCATTTTTAAATCCTTTTCTTTTTGACTTTTAATCTCCACCATTCAATTTTTCTCACTTATCCATGGTCCACATGAAGTTTCTAGACTCATCCAAATTTTTGGTGGAGCAAATTTTCAAAAGTTACATTTTTGTCCCCGAACTTTTCAAAAATTACATTTTTGTCCCAAAATCTAAAAATTTGCCAAAATACATAATTTTCACTCCTTATACTCATATCACACTCCAAATATTTAAATTTGATCAAAATTCTGTCAAAAATTCAATTTTTGTCCCCATGTGGCAAAATGATCATTTTACCCTTAGGACTCGAAATTGTCCAATTGACTCCAAATTCACCCTTGAACTCCTAATCACAATTATAAGGCATTCTAGGGTTCTAAAATCTTCAATTTCATCCTCAAATCTCTATTTAAACTAGTTCGAGGTTCGATCTGCTTAATTATACAGCTCGGTATACTATCGACTTTTACTACGTTTCCAGGGCATTTCAATATACCAACATCCTATCCAATGCATGTAAATGTCATGTCAAGCATAAGTTAGGGTCGGACTTTACAAATTCAATATACCAACATGCTGTTTAATATATGTGAATGACTTGTCACAGATAAATTAGGGTCGGGTATTATAGTTTGATTTGATTAATTTCTTAATATCTTTTTTTTTTTACTAAAGTTTGTGCTTTGCTTGCTGCTTCAGTTGTGACGAATATTGTAAGAAATTAACTTTTTTATTTTGCTTAAGCATTGTTTGTTGAATTTGTTGCTACAATATTTTAAAATTAACATGAATAATTTTGCCTTGTTTACTAATCAATAGTAATAGTTTGGGTTGTCATTGATGATCCAATTTTCGTCGAAAATGAATCGTTTTATTCGTTAAGAGAAGGATCGGTCATTAAAAGAGATGAATAAAATGTGTGTGATCTTTCTTTCCTTTAGTGATAAAAAAGGAAATTTTCTTCTGTCGAAATTTAGACTATCTCATGATAGCATAGCTATTGTTTTAGTTTTTTTAAATTGTTGGGGCTAACGCACTTATTTTTCTCATTTGTTTCTTATATTTTCTTTCATGTGTTTTTGCTTCTTTTATTAAGAAGACTATTAAATCCATGGGTTAGGTGTTTGTTTGCATTTTTCGTTTAGTTTGTTCATGATTGCTCTCTATTGATCTATATAATCCAAGTTAGTACATTTAATTTTTTAAAGGTTAAAAACTTTTTACTTAATTTGTTTCTCATATTTTGTTTGTTGTATTTTTCATTTTTCGATTAACATGTTTCGTGTATTTGTATGTTAGGGTCTTGTTTGGCTTCTTGGTGTTTTTTCTTAATAGTTATGCTCTGCATAGCTATATTTTCTACTTTTGGGATGATGTGTTGATTTGATTTGATGACAACCATTTAAGGAGAAGAATTGTCCACCAAGAAATACAAAACCAAGTATAAAAGATATATTATTCCATGCCTTAACAAATACGCTTATTGCTGGTTATTGACCTATATCATTCTTTTAACCTTTGAGATATGTTCTATTAAGTGTCAAGTTTAACAATACAATATATAAAACTCTATCTTGCCAATCTTTGACTAAAGAAATTTGATGACATAAATTGTACAACTAAGTTTTTCTTGACAATGTAACTTGAGGGTATGAATACTTTCAAAATCTTTCCTACACAATCAATTATGTTATGCTCTGCAAATACTATAATATATGAATTTGCTATGACTATGTTTTGCCCTAATTATAAGATGACTGTGTGAAGGTGTTCCAAATTTTTTGCTATACTTTTTCTATTAGCTTTTTCCTTCATTCTATTTCATGGATGCTTCTCCAAACTAGATGAATTGTAGTTCTGATCTCTCTTTACACTACAAATGAAGATAATGATTGCTCATTTTTCCTAGTATCACAAATAACACTTACACACCAATAATCTTAATTTCAGACATGCAAATTATAATTATATATCTTTTGTTTGATGAATATTTTTTGACCAACTAAAAGACAAATCATTTTATGACCTCAAATACTTATATGTATATATAGCTATCTAATTTTTGAATTCCATTCATATTTCTCCTAGTATTGGCTTTTTCTTTTGTTATTTTTTTACCAAATATTATTTCCATCATTTACTTCATGCCTTTAATGATGAATTGTTTAGCAAGTCCAGACTTATATTTAATTATAGCATTTTCACATGTAATATTATAATTCTTTCTTTTAAGTGCAATCTATCCTTCAAATCAATCCATTGACACAAGAACAACTTGACAGTAGACTTTTTACTTAATTGGTATTATTAACAAACTATTGTATTTCATTTATAATTGTATAATACACTGCTTTATATTTTTTGCATCAAGGTAACGTGATCGATTAAGCACTAAGATCAATCGTGCCTAAGCTTATAGATAACAAAAAGTAATCTGAATTGTAAAACTAAAATGATTAATAGCCTATTTACAATCTACATCTTATATTAATGTCAGCTTATCAATAATTGGTTGATAAATTTGTTTTTGAAAATATGCCAATTTTTGGGTGCTATTCTTCAAGTGTTGTTATTTTGTGTGAATTTCATCTTTGTCATCCAATTCTCGCCTGTTTGTCATCTTTAGAAAAAAAGAATTAGATTTAACAAATCCAAGATATTTAATAATATGTGTGTTTTGTTTCATTTATCTTTTATAATAATATTGGTGCTTAATAATGGCTTTGGTCTTGATTTGTATTTCCTTTATAATCATTGTTTTAAGTAAAAAATTCAAACATTAATCATCCAAGAGTTAATTGAAACTAAGATTACATAAGTATTTATAACAAAACCATAACCTTAATTAAATGTCAAATATCGAATATGACCCTAACACCCCAAATATTTGAAAATTAACTACAGTATTAATTAATATAATGTAAAACTAGCCTAAATATATGTAGAAATATAAAACTAACATACTTCTATACTTCATAAGCGTATTTTACAATGGAAAAGTACTTAAATAAAATTTGTAAAATTTTGACATCTTCAAAAGAGAAATGTTTGTACTTAACATACAAAATATAAAAATGTATATTAGATATAATGTCAAGCCCAGCCCAAAAATACTTGTTAGGTTATATATGTGACTGATAGAGTGATTGTATATTTGAATAGCCCGAAAAAGTATTCAAAACTCAGTATTGTACCCAGAAATACAATTGAAATGATTTAAACCTTGAACAAGTTCAAATAAGGATTTTAATAGTGAAATTGAGGATTTCACAGTCTAGGGATTACTCAAAATAGTGATTCGGAGTTCGAGATCTAGTTTAGAGTCAATCGGAAAAATTAACCGATTAGGGACAAAACGGTCATTTTGCCATTTAAGGACAAAATGGAGATTTTTATAAAAGATTTTGATCACATTCGACCAAGATTAATCATTTGAAGTATAATATGATTATTGGAGCATAAAATGAAGTTTGGCAGTGATAAATTTAATTTTTCGATAGTTTTGGAGTACAATAGCAAAATGGTAATTTTACCACTAGATGACAAAACGAAAATTTTTACAAAAGATTTTGACCACATTTGATTAAGATTGATCAATTGAAGTGTAATTTGAGGTTGAAAAGTGAAAATAATGTAATATCGGTACTTTTAGGAGTATAAGGGTAAATTTGTAATTTTACCACCCGAGGATGAAATTTAAGTTTTTGAGGGAATTTGGATCAAATATGATTAATAGAAGTATGATATGAGTATGAGGAGTGAAAAATATGCATTTTGGTAATTTTTCAATTTTGAGGCAAAAATGTAATTTTTCACTTTTACGGGGGTAAAAGTGCAATTTTTGAAAATTTACTTTGCCAAGATTTTGGCAAAGTTTACAAACTTCATGTAAGCTATGGATAAGTGAAGAAAAAGGTGTGGTGGAAAAAGGAATTCAATGGAAGACTAAAAAATTAATAAAATATTAAAAAGTGATAATAAAATAATATTATTTTATTAGGCTTATAAAAAGCCAATTTTCATCAGCTTTCTTCCCCAAAGAGTCGGCCTAACCTGAAGGAAGAGAGAGAAAACACAAAAATAAACCCTAACTAAGAGAAAATCAAGAAAAAGTAAGAAAATTCAAGAAATTCAAGAACAAAAAGATAAGATTTTTCATCCTTAGTTTGATTTCTACCTTACCCATGTATTTTTCATTATTTTCCATGGTTAAATTGCAAGTTTTCATGATGGATTTAAAGCTGGTCATATGGGTCTAGAGAGAGAAAGTTGTTAGATTAATTTAATTTTAATATATGTTGATGATTTTAGCTAGTTTATCATGTTAGCTAGCAAAACACCAAGAGAAAAATTCATTTTCCCCACCAATCTTCCTTAGCCAAATTTACCCTTGAGTGTGTGAGGATGAATTTGATTTTTATTTTAAGTAAATAGGTTAGAAAATGATGAATTAAGGATATAGAAATTAAATGGGAATTTTCGGTGCGAAAATATAAAATTTTACCTAATAGGGGTAATTTCGTAATTTGTGGCCTAGATTGATAATTTGCACCATATTTGTGGACATTAAGTTAATTTGGGTACAATTGAGGTATAGAAATTGAAAGAAATTGATTCAGAATTAAATTGAGGATTTTAGCAATTTAGATGCGTGTAGACGAGTCGGTCGGACACCATAATTTAACGACTGTCCGAACCCTTTTTATCGCATTTCATGCATTCATATAGAATTATGGAGCCTGAAATTAATTATGATTAATTGACATAATTTATTGAACTTCGTGTCACGCGAGACATATAGATGGTGAGTCCCTTAGACGCGGGAAAAATATAATACAGTGGAAATTGAAAATAGGAGTATTGTGCACTCATGACAAGGTGAGTGGATAAATTATTGTCTGTAATATTTAGAGTGGTTTTTATTTATGTATTTTATGCTTTTTAAGGCATGATAAATTTAAAGTACAAAATATCATGATTTTCAATTTAAATGTGTTTTGATGAAAAATGATTTGAATAATGAATTTTTTTAAAAAAACTATTTTGAAAGAAAACACTGCTTTGAAATTGAACATTGATTTTATTAAAATATAGTACATGGAGACTTCCCTGGTTGCTTGAGAATTTTATGTACTATTAAAATTATGGCTTATGATATTATGTTAGCATGCTGGCTGAGTTTTCATATTATTGTGAAATATATGCATTGTGGTTTATTTGGATGTGATATATAAAACTGTACTAGTCATGTATGCCACTTAAAAGTTTTTGTGAAATGGTGGGTTAACTAGTCACTGCAATGGCGGGTTTCCATGGACTGCCTTTAGGAGGGACACGATAAACTCAAGATTTATATCACCTCGGTTGTAGAGGCGCGGAGGGTAACTCTTGAGGTAAACATAGAATTCACTCCATATCTAACCCCACGTGAGAGTGAATTCAGCTAACGCCAAGGAACGACTGTATTTTCAAATATGATATAATTTTAACAGTCTTGGCGGACTCGGTTGGATGCCCAGGCCAAGGCATCATCGACTAAGAGTTTTAGCAATAGCCTGATTTTGTCAAAGAAATCATAAGTCTTGTGTTCTGATAAAAATGAAATTGTTTTGTATGATTGCGCTAAATTTGGTGTTATAAATTACATTATGATATTGTGATTTTATATTGTCTTCATCTACTCGACTTTAGATGTCGTAGATGGTAATTATCTACTCACTGGGTTGTAAAACTCACCACTCTCCCTTTCACCCATTTCAGGCTCGAGATCCTTGATAGACATTCGGATTGCATTGATAGGCCAGTTCGAAGTCGTGTCCTAGCAAGCAAAAGTATATAGTCGTACATAGTGGGGCCCACTGGTTATTGTAATTAATATACGCACTTTGATTATCTGAAATACATTATGTATAAATTGATTTTCGATATTTCTAAAAATATTGTTTTACAATAAAAATGTAATGTTTTATTTAATATTTTATTTTATTCTATTATCTAAAAATCTTATTTTAATAAAGGTTTTCGATACCAAAATTTATTTTCAATTGTGAACTATGTTTAATCTAACTGCATGTAACGATTTTACCGATTGTGAAATTTTTAGACAAAAAGGACGAAAATGCCCCTGTGTGGAAACTTACGAAATTTTGACTGTTTTAAACCGAAACCTGATTTATTCTTTGAAAAATATTATTTGGAAATTAATAAACATAGGGCAAATGGAAAACTGGTACAAGAGCCTTGCGAGGTCTTGATAAGGTACTCAGGAGATGAGTGCCTATCGGGACATCGCGGCGGTTGTCACGGACTCGAGGGTGGTTCTGGGTCAAGACATATAAATTCAAAATGGATTTGTAATTTGGCCTTGATTTTTAGCTTATCTAAGTTTTTAATCATGGTTGTATTAAAAGGTTCAATTTCGAGTTCAAATGGTTTCTTTGTAACATCCACATGATTGCTTGGATAATTATCATGTAAGGATCAACTTTTGTTCTAGTTATTTCTTTTCGACAACATGCTATCTTTATGAGAATACTCCTAGATTCTTTCCACTTCGTGTATTTAAAATGAGATTTTGTACCATATAATTCAATTTTGTTGCTAAAAATTCTAAACTCCTTAAGATTTGTTGAACAAGTAAATGAGACATCTTTTTATTTATTTGTTCATTCCAGATCGTTCATTATATTTCCAAACTGCTACTTAATTTATGTTATTACTTTATGGTCAAAGTACTTAGTAAAAGTACTATTCAAAAGCATTCTCAATATTTTTTACCATTTCTTTTCTCCTTTCATTTTCTCAAGAGATCCTTACAAAGAATCTTATAATCATTATTGTTTTGTTCTTTTAGATTCCTTTATTTTTTTCTGTGTACGTAAATTCGTTGTAACAAACACAAGTTTAAGTTTTAAGTCTACCAACAGACAAACATGAGATTGAGCTATTGTTCTCTTCTATAGCATTTGTAATTATTTATGCCTTGGTATTAAGGCAAGCAGTTAGCATATCTGTAAAGTGCCTTGAAATTTTTCACCTTTTTTATTTGTCTATTTTCATTTTTGGTTTTCCTTCCTTTATTTGTTCTGAATTTTTGTTTTGCTATCCTCTTTAATTATTTTTTATGCAATTTGTTATTATTTTCATCATGCTTTCTTCTTTAGTAGCAATAAGTTTGTTGCAAATAAAATAAATACAACAAAATAAAATTATTTAAAGCTTAAAATTTTACCACATGAAAAAAAAAAAAATTACTCATTCTAATAGATTTTATGAACTAAACCTACCAAAAATAAATCATTTAACAAATAAATAATTTTTTTGTTACTATATTGTCATTAACATCCTACATAAATATATTAATAATTCTTATTGTCAACCTATATTTTTACAATTTGTTAAGTTCACGAATGATTTCTGCTATCAATGATGGTCCTTTTTTTTATTAGAAAAAATAGTTTTCATTGTTAAGGGCAAAATTTCTTGACAAACAAAGACATATAAAAAATCAATTTCATGCTTGCAAGAAGATTCTTTATTTTAAAATCATAAATCTACAACCAACCATAGTTCATCTGGATTTATTATCTTTTGCAAATTGCAAATCAACCTCTTCCTCCTTTAACAAAAAAAATGATTTCTTCCAATCGAAATTTAGATTGTTCCTTGACAGTACAACCATCATTAAACAATACAATTGGAAGAAAACGCACTATTAAATAAAATGTATTTTGTAACTTTTAATGTACTAATTGTCAAAATCATTGGTCTAAAATTTGTTTCATGCATAATAAATTCTTGAATCTTATTGAAAGTAATTGTTTAGCAAAGCAAATTGATACTTAACACAAACATTTTTCCTAATGCCAAAGTACTAGAAGTCTAATAAAAGTTACCAAATAACTTAAACTTAGAAAAAGATTATAGATTATTTTTACCATTAAAATAAGTATGAACTTTAAAATATAAACACTTTAACCTTTGTTCAGAGTTATTATATTAAATAAATGGATTGATATGAAAGTTGATATCAATATATTCTCAATTCATAAAAGTGGTTTCTAAATTTCTTCAATGCATATTATCTATAACCTTTCTTTAAAGTAGTTAGAAATTCATGATATTGTACATTGGTAAACCTATGTTTCTATTGATTTTTTTCAATGCTTTCTGTATTATCTTCTTTAAACAACTATTACTCATGGTGAGAATATTTTTTGCCTTATGAATTTCAATGGTCATGTGGATCACAAAAATGGATTATTGACATGAAAATATTTAATCATTGTTACGTCTTAAATTTGTCGTTTTACTATTAAAAATTTATATTTACTACATATATTTTTTTTATTATTTAACAGTATCATCAATAATTTGATCAACCTTACACAACCAACTATTGCCTTAGGAGATTATGAAATTTCTATTAAGAATTTTTTCTATTCTCATTTTCTAAATTTTATATCTTTAAAATCCTATGTTTAAACTGTCATCATGCGCTTCTTCTTTGCAAGTATTAATTGATCAACTAGCATTATTGCCAAGTTTTCTTTTCCTTAAGTCAAATCATCCAAAAGGTTTTCCTCCATTTTCATTGAATTTGGATTCATTTTCTACACCTTCGAAACAATTTTTCTATTTTTCTCGTTGTTTAAAATTGCTTATTTTACCAATGTATATATAAAAAGATTACAACATAATTTATTACTTGGCATTGCTAATTTTGTACACAACAACCTTTACTGAAGATATCAACTTATTGCAGACAAATAACTTTTTGTTATATACTATGTAACATCTTCTTTCTCATAGTGTTGTATGAAACATAACAAAAATCTATCTTGGTTTCTTTGTTTTGTCACAGCACAACACTTTTTAATCATATCAACCTAAAAAGACTACTGTAACATTTATTTTTTATTTTTTGATGTATAACTTAGTCAATATCATGCCACAACCTTCGTTGGCAATTTATTGTTTTTCTTTCCATTTATGGGTTACTATTTCAATTGTTTACTCTTACAAACAGTTTTTTTATATATTTTCATTATATTTGTATACCATTCGAGAAAATTCAATACAAAACCCTCATATAAAAATATTATTTTTCTCTAATAAATTTTTTTAATAAATAATTTAAAAATTTTTACAAATCCACCACATAGCACGGGTTACTTCCTAGTAGGACTAGTGCTAAGCTTTTTTCTATTATGGATATATTTGGCACAGGAGTGAGTTTGGTTTTGGTGAAATTAAAAACAAGGATGCTAGTGATATTAGCAATTGTGGTAGTGGCTAAAGTTGATACACTATAAAAAATCTTTGTATTTCCAACGAATTTCCAACGAAATTTAACTAAAATTTGTAAATACTTGTTCCGATGGATTTCCAATAGATTTTCAATGGAAAATTTCCAACGAAAAAATTCCGTTGAAAATCCGTTGCAAATAGAAATTTCCAATGAAATTTCCAACGAAAAATTCCGTTGGACATTTTCCAATGGAAGGAAAATTCCGTTGGAAATCCGTAGGAAAATTTACATTTGAATCGCAGTCCGTTAACTGTTTAACATTTCCAACAGATTTCCAACGGAACTTTCCGTTGGAACCCGAATTTGCTTCAAAAATTCGAACATAATCTTGACATTTCCCACGAAATTTCCAACAGAGTTTTCCGTTGGAAATTCTGTTGGAACCCTCAACTCATCAAACCCACCATGTGAAGCTATAAATTTTTCAATGGATTTTTTTCATTGGAAATTTCAGGTTTAAATGTTGAAAACAAAAATAATTTAATGTTTTTACTTAATTATTTAATTATTTACTTAATTACGTGCTGGTGACACGCCAAGTGCATGCAGACATGGTGGTGACACGTCAAGTGCATGCAGACATTGGTGGTCATAGGCCAAGGCAGGCAGAGCTTGGTGGTCACATGCCAAGTACAAGCAGAAATGGTGGTGACATGCCAAGTGCATGCAGAAATAGTGGTGACACGTCAAGAGCATGCATACATGCTAGTGACAGGCCAATTGCATGAAGACATGCTGGTGACACGCCATGTGCAACCAGACGTGCTGGTCACACGCCAAGTGCTTAAATGACATAATAGTGACACGCCAAGTGCATGCATACATGTTGGCGACACGCCAAGTTAAGGCAGTCATGCTAGTGACATGCCATGTACAGGCAGATATGCTGGTGACACACCAACTGCACGCAAACATGCTGGTGACACTCCAAGTTCATGCATATTCAACTTTAGAATACATAAGAACAAAAGAAATCGGATCGAACAACATCCAACAAAATGAACCATTTTCTGTTGCTTTAACAGCTCAAAACAAACTTAAAACCACTAACGGTGAGGACTTTCTCCTCCTCTTGATTTATTCAACGTACTTTAGAATTTGCCAACCTTGGGTATTTGAAATCCAGAGTCTCTTCATCGAAATTTGCTCTTGGGTAAAGAATATTTACAACAAAACATGGGATAAATATCATTACATAAGAATAAATTTCTATTAATTAGACTCTGGATTACAAATAGCCAAGGTTCGACATTCTCATGCTCGGAAGAACTACCGAGGAAATATCAACAAAATTGCTTTTTAGGAGATGTACGGTCTGTCGTTGAGAACTAATCATTTCTCATGAGGAGTTGTGGACCATATATAGTAGAGGAATATAAACCAACGCAGGCAGTTTAAACGTTTCAGGTATCGACGCGGACCTAGTGGTTTCATGCCAAGTGCATGCATATTGGTGGAGACACACCAAGCATATGCTGACATGGTGGTGACACGCAACTGCAAGCAGACATGATGGTTACACGCCAAGTACAGGCAGGCATGCTGGTGACACGTCAAGTGCATGCATGCATGCTGGTGACACGCCAAGTGCATGCAGACATGATTGAATGACACGCCAAGTACATGCAGACATGCTGGTGACACGCCAATCGCATGCAGACATACTGGTGACCTGTCAAGTTCATGCAGACATGATGGTGACATACCAAGTGCACTCAAACATGATGGTGACATGCCAAGTTCATGAAGACATGCTGCTGACATGCCAAGTGCATGCAGACATGATGGTGACACGTCTGGTGCATGCAACAATTCTGGTGACATGCCAAGTGCATGCATACATGTTGGTGACACGCCAATTGCAAGCATACATGCTAAAGACACGCCACGTGCAAGAGGTCTTATGTGGTCACACGCTGAGTAGATGCAGGATTTTATGTTGACACGCAACAAATACTTCTGTGGTGACACGCCAAGGTGCATGCCCTTTTCTGTGTCCACATGTTGAGTTAATGCAGAATTTTGGTGACACGCCATGCATACTTTTACTATAATTATACAAATTCTCTGAACGTGTCACCCACATATTTTTCAAAAGATATCAGTATTGATATTTGAACAAAATCATTATACAACTTTAAATTTACATACTATATCAAAACAGAGAGAAAATATAGAAACGTAATGTAATTTATGCAAAAGTAATGGGAAAGTAATGTATAAACTGTTAAAGTTAAAATCAATAAAATGAATTGGTTATACAAAAAAAAAAGAATCAAGTACAGAGTGGTTGAAGTTGTTATGTTCAAGGTTCGTTCTCACAACTATTGGAAAAAATTTCGAGAGCGTATTGGCGACGTAAATTTCCAATCATATTCTGTTTAACTCTGATTTTGTCCGAATGCAAAAGATCGTCAATGTACCCAACCATGAACATACCGCAGCTGACACTATCATTCTACCGATGCACTGTAGCTTTTGGCATATGAATTTCCAATGGCATCGGCCTCAGATCCCGTTTCTTGAGGCATATTCTGTTGAAATAATCAGCTTAGTGGCAGATAACTGGCAACAATGTCATTAGAGGGGTCATTTGAGCCGCACGAACTCTATTATCTTTAGCAGCCAAAGTTATAGCGGAATCCACCACCTTGATCGTCCTCCTCACCAAGTCGATCTTCGCCACCACCCAATGGCCACCCATATTGCAAGGTGCGAGGATGAAATCGACATCTTCCTATTTTTTCTCGTAAGTCGACCTCTCACCTTGCATGTATCCCCGAAACTCATCTGTAATTTCCATGCTGGCACGGGTATCTTCATTGGGGAATGCTTGGTGTAGCATATGGAGGGTGTCCTATGAAGCATGTATACATTTGCTTACAATTCTTACAATAAATACCTTACTATTTGCATAATTGAAAATAATAAAAAATAGACTTACAAAGAATATCGTGTCAACCACGCATGCACAGGCATTGTACATCTTCCACTTGGGACCTGCCATCTGCTTACAGATTACGCTGATGCATGCGTCGACATGTTCACTTGTCATTTCTTCTTCAAGATCCTCTAATGAAATGAAAAATTCCACACCTTGGTCCCCTAAGATCCCGACGTTACTCCTGCATATGTAACATAATGAACTTAATCCATTTAGCCTTGGTGGATAGATGTTTAATTAAACAACAAGATTTGCAATGTTATTTATGCTGCTGACCTCGCGCACTCGTCTTTCTTGAAAGCATCATATGCTTCCACTATTGACCTCTTTTGATCCCAAGGAATCAATGAAGGGTCGACGTACGGGCTTGCAATGTACTTGCTTGCCATTCTCACCCATGTCCACTCAGTAGGGTCTGAAATGAATGCTGCCTGATCCTGGTTAGCAGACGCCTCTGTTGTTGACAATAGCGAGATGCTAGGTTTAGGAGTGCTGTGCAGAAGATGGTCCCCTTCATAGATGACTATTGCAAGGTTCTCATCTCCTCCCGCAGGTGTGTCGATCACCGGATCAGCATCCGCTGTAACAGTATCATCTCCGTCTGCACCAACAACATCATCATCGTCAATGCCAACACCAGGTTTATCATGGTCTAATGGATCAGCGGTATCCTCATGGTCTTTTTCGGCATCCTCGTGGTCCTCACCGGCATCGTGAGATAAATGACCGCTTTACAGAACAAGGCAAATGATAAAATCGTTAGCATAAATTGATGCCTCAAATTAGAACTTACCGTAATATACATAAACAACCAATATTATGCGCAAAGATTGAATATCGTACTTGTGATTTCAGCCCTTCTAGAATCTGAGCGACGAAGTAGTCCTCAAATGTTTGTAGGGACAGAGTCAATGACTGGATTGAAGCCTTCAACTCTGACATCTCATTTTTATGTCGGATCTCTAACCGTTGCATCTGACACTTCAGCTAACAATTCGTCACTAGTCCGTTATTGATTCTTGTGGATTCGATCAACTACAATAACATATATGCTATAAATTACCATGTAATCATATATGGAATTGTTGAACATTAATCATTAGAACTTTAAAATTCTTACTGATGGCTCGTTATCGGTATTGTGTGGTTGAGCATGACCGATCGACTCTTGAGGTGCTTGTGTCGCCTCCCTTAATTGCAATGATAGAAATTACAATGTTAATCAAAAAACATATTACAAGATCTGTTTAACTAGAACCGTTACAACCGATCTTACCGACGGCTCGTTAGCACTGTGAGTATGAGGAAGAGCTATCGGAGGTTGAGGAGCTGTCGTAGCATGGTCACCCATTTCCTACATAAACTCTGGGACTAACTTCTTAGCCTCATCGTCTAAAGCAACGGTTGTGCACCTCCGCTTAATGGCACCACTGGTTTTTCTGTCTTTTAGCTATGTCCTTTTTTCCCTTTCACCTAAGCCCCCGTCCGTACGATCCTCCATGTGCCCTATAGGCACATATTGGTGGCCCTCAGAAAGCGGGACATCAATGTCCACGAAGTAATCCTGCCTAGCCTCATCCGGGGTAGGCTCCAAGGTCTCAACTGCCCATAACTACAAAATATGGATTATGATTAAATATAATTTTATGGGTTTCGGGTAATAGTAATGCGCATCAGAAATTAGCCAAGTTGTTCACTCACTTGTTGAGATGACTCTAACTTCTCAACTGTTTTGTATAAATTTGTCAGCTTCTGATTGCATTCCCATTTCAACATACGTGGGAAGACTTCTTTTGGAGCAGAGGAGGCAACTAGTTTTCAGAAGGCTGGAATTACCTCTATTGCCCAGAACTACAAGTCATATATACCATCGTTAGACGATAAATGATAAACGAGTGTATCATATGATTTTTAAGTCAAAAGGAAACTCATCAATGTTAAGTGCTCGTACCTGAATCACCCACGCGAATCTATAAATGTTGTAGCTTAAACGGGTTGCCGGACGCAAGTTTGAGGTAGGCACTTCGAACCCCTTCAAAAGGTAGTCCTCAATCAGCCTTCATATGTAATGACCCCATGGGAAGGCATTCCAAGAGTCGATGTCCTCCACCAATGACAATAGCCAAGGCGTCACCCGTCTACGGTAGTCTTGACCAAATAAAATGTTATTGGCGATCAAGACAAGAGCTATCTTGGTCGCGTCACCTGGTCGCTGCAAGCTACCTCTGCGAAATGTATTTAGCAACTCCTGCAGCTTAATGCTCTACTGCTCGTTCCAGTATCGTGCATGAATTCCATCAGTAACAACCTCGTACGGTCATGTAAACACATCGGGCATTGGACCAAACTTTAGTCCGGTGATAAGGCAAAACTCTTGCTTAGATATCCGTGCCTTGTTCTTGCCAATGGCAAACCACAGCTCATGCTCCACTGATTCTGTCGCCTTGAGTCGACGAATCATGATGTTATGTAAGAGACCGGCACTGAAGTAGCCTTGTGGATATACATCTAGAAGCTGTCCGAAACACATACTCTTCATTGCATCGTACTCCCCTTTCTCTTGGAGAGTCTTGTTGATATAATGCAGCTACGACCACTTGCAGTGGGTGTTGATGCCGACATTGAACCCTCATTTCTCCCTCGGGACAAGCAGCAAGCTATCAAGGTCTTTATGCTGTCCGAACTGCATCTGCAAAACATGGGACACATGCACAATTGAGTTAGCTGATAACGTGGAAATAAGGTTCAATGAATAAAGAAAAAGCAAGGAAGAAATAAGTACTGTGACACACCATGCATTAGTGCCGTGACATGCCATGCATTAGTGTCGTGACACGCCAGGTTTGGGATATATGACGTGACACGCCAGGCGTAAGTGTTGTGACATGCCATGCATTACATTGTCATGACACGCCACATATAAGTGTCGTATGGTGCCATCCACCTAAAGCCGTGACACGCTAAAAAACCCAAAAAACCAGTTATCCCACAACACGCTACCCTAACGTGTGACACGCCAAAAAACCCAAAAAACCAGTAAACCCACAAGACGTAATTTTTGGACTCGGACCCCATTCTTTAACAATTTTTCGAAACCCTAACCCACGAATATAACAATTACACAATGCATAACATATGGAAAAAAAAGGATCAACACCAACTTATCAAACCAAACTTAATCGAAAAAACAACGAATAGAAGAAAGTTTTACTTTGAATTTTAGACTCACTGACCCATACATTGATAACAAACATTGTTACTGTGATACGAATGAGGTTGGCAAGAGCGAGGTCAAATTCTCTACTACGTTTCGGGATGATGATCGAGAGAAAATCTATAACTTCCTTCACACACGAGGTTGCGATTTCAAAAAAATATTTACTTAAAATTTAATGGCCTTTTATATTCATTTCATAAACTCGGTGGAAGTCCAACGGCTTTCGTCATTATTCGTGCCTCGTTATTTACCCGCCTTCTTTCAAATTATGGCTTGTCAGGTCTTCACCCCATGAAGTGTCACAAGTGGAGACCATGGCCTGTCACACATATTATAACCATGCCGTGTCAGACATGCTAAACTTGTTGTGTCAGACGTCCTAGCATGGCGTGTCACACACTCTAACCATGCCGTGTCACACATTCTCTTGTTCCGTTCCACAGTTTATAACCCTACCGTGTCACACGGTAGTCCATGACGTGTCACACACTATAAACCCAGCCGTGTCACACATTTTCCCATGCCATTTCACACATTATAAGCTTGCCATGTCACACGTCTGACCATGCTGTGTCAGACTGTCTAAACCCAGCCATGTCACACTGGCTACCCCGCGGTTTCACAGATTATAACCCTGTCGTGTCAAACGTCTGACCATGGCGTGTCACACACAATTTGGAGCCAACTGTGTCACGCATTCACCCATGCTGTTTCACAGATTATAACCATACTGTGTCACACATTTGAACATGGCAGGTCACAAGTCTTATCATGGTTTTATAAAAAACCATAATAAGTTATAAAAATCATTTAAATAAAATTATATAACTTTATTTACGTTTTAATTGTAATGAGCAAATATATACAATTAAGATTGAAGTTTTATAATAAACTTATTAATATTTGTGCTTAAAAAAAGTTAATTTCATTATATTTATGTATTCATGCAAATTTGATCGAGAGCTTTAGAAATATATATATATATATAAAAACTTTTATATCTATAAGAAAAAAATCAATATATAATTGTACTAAAATTAAAGTTCCAGTTATATTTTTTATTTGATATAACTTTATAACTTAATATTTATATATATGACAGATATTAAAGAAGGGTATATATATATATATATTGATATATCATTTGAGTGTTGAATATAATAAATTTCATTTAGATGTTATATTTATCTCCCCAACTTAATTTATTATTAAACCAAACTTGCAAGAATATATATACCCCTACTCAAAACGTCGTATTTCCACAACAAGTCCGGTTTCCTTATCCCTACTTCAAAAGGACGTAGTTTTGACTCCCCAAACCATAAGTGCAAATTCCAACTTTTCCCCCCCAACCCTTTCTTTTCCCCTGCCATTTTCTCTATCTACCCGTGCTGTCCCCTTGCAGGTGGCTTTTCTCCGTTCCACAATGTTGTCCTATTCAACTCTTTTCGTTGTCTCTCCATTGCCTTTTGACCCGTCGTCATCCTTACAATTACTCTCATTTTTATCCTTCCTCGTCGTGACCCAAAGCTTCATGCTTCGAAAATTTCTGTCCTCGTCGCCTTAGTCCCCCTGGTCCTTCAAACTTCGACATCCGATCTCAACTTTAAATCCAGTTATAGGTTTAATTTTTTTATATGTTCATTATATTATTTTTATCAATACTTGTTTAGGGAATGGTGCGGCCTAGGTTAATTTATGATTTTATATTGTGTTTTAATTATATGATTTAGGGTTTGAATCGTCGACGATTCGACTATTTGTATTTCAGGCAAAGTCAAACATTGGCTCTAGGAGCATCAAATGGAAGTATAGTGTCTGCTGCATAACGAGATTTTGCCTTCATCTTGAAATTTGTAGGTGACTAAGACAACCCTTGTGTCAAGTAAATGTTGGTATTTGAGAATTGACCACCCATGTTTGGGATTATTTGATTTGCTATTATAAGGCTAAACGTTTGATTGATTTAATTTCAGTAATTGGCAATTGGTTGGCTGTGTAATTGAGTAATTGTGTGCACTCTGCTTCCAAACGAGATTGTGTTTAGGTCTGATTTTGGAGGTGAGTAACACAAACACACAAACTTTTAAATGTCGGTATTTGAGAAAACAAATCCGTTGTTTTAATTCAATTATATAAATACTAGTACTTAAATTAGACTAACAGATAATAGTACATACATTTTTACCAATCCACACTACTCATGCTGTTCTATCTGATTTTAATTTGTAGAATTTGAATATATCATCCAATATTTCATGGTTAAAGCAATTAAATTACGTAGCATTTAATTTTTGGCAATTTGAATATAAGGAAATTTGATGATATAAATACAAGTTTAGATTTTAAAAACATATACGGACAATGTCTAAAATAATACTCCGATGAAAATTTATATGAAGATATTAGACTTGTTTGTATGTTAAGGCCTTTAATTTGTCACCTACTATGTGTAAGTTTGAATGGATAATTAATAATTCGACAAAATATAATGTATGACACTTAGGAGTATAGAATGTCAAGAGATCGCTCTTGGATGTATCGTCGATTACAGAATGGATTCATTACATCTGATTTTGTAAATGGAGTTACTGAATTCATTAATTTTGCCTGTTCAAAGACTACATTTATATGGAAGAATAAAATTAGATGCCCTTGCACACGCTGTAGTAACAACAAGTTCTTAGATAAAGATCAAGTCATAGACCACATCCTAAATCGGGGTTTTACTGGGGCTTACACAATTTGGAGTTTACATGGGGAAGCTGATGTTGGAGAATCATCAAGAAGTAGATCGATTGTTGAATCATCCCTTAGATTTGAGGGAGATGCTGCTTTTCGAGAACCTACATATGATGATAAAATAGAAAATCTATATACAAGAATGGTTAGGGATGCTATGCGTCCTGAATTTGCCTTTAACAATGGCACTTCAAATGAGTCGAGCTTTGTCGAGGAAGATCCTAATCCAAATGCATCAACCTTCTACTCTTTGTTAAGCAATGTAGAGGAACCTTTGTGGGTAGGTTGCACAAAGCACACAACGCTTTCAACTGTGTTGCAACTTTTAAATGTAAAGGCGGAGTACAATTTGAGTGAATCACGTTTTGATCGACTGCTGGTGATAATAAAGAACATGTTGCCATCTGATGAGAATTTACCTAGCGATTTTTATAGAGTGAAGAGGAATGTAGCAAAGCTTGGTTTGGGATATATCAAAATACATGCATGCAAGAACAATTGCATGTTATTTTATGAGGAAACTGCTACATTTGAGAATTGTATGGTTTGTGGACATCTTCGGTTTAAACAGAGGAATTCAAGTGTGAGAAGGCAGAAGAAAATTCCTTACAAGATTTTGCATTACTTGCCACTTATATCGAGGCTTCAAAGGCTTTATATGTCATGCAAAACGGTTGAACATATGACGTGGCATGCGCAACACCAAAGTGATGATGGACTCCTTAGACACCCTGTTGATGGTGAGGCTTGGCAACACTTCAACCGCACACATGAATTCTTTGCAATGGAACCTCGAAATGTAATACTCGGGTTATGTGCTGACGGTTTCAGCCCATTTGGATCGACTGCCAAACTGTATTCTGTGTCAAACCCTACTCTATAAAAATAATTATGATGTCATTTACATGCTCAATAGAATGTTTGAATATTTAGGAAGTTCGAGAAATCGTTAAAAGACAATATTGCTCCTAATGATATCATTAAGTCGATTAAGCCTCGAATGAGTTCAAATAAGGATTTCAAGAGTGAAACCAAGAATTTCATAGTCCAAGGATTACTCAAAACAGTGATTCGGAGTTCGAGGTCCATTTTGGAGTCAATCGGGACAATTCACCGATCAAGGATAAAACGGTCATTTTGCCATTTAAGGACAAAATGGAGATTTTATAAAAGATTTTGATCACATTTGACCAAGAATAATTATATAAAGTATAATATGATTATTTGGAGCATAATATGAGATTTAGCAGTGAAAAATTTTAATTCTCGGTATTTCTAGAGTACAAGGGTAAAATGGTAATTTTGCCATTAGAGGACAAAACGTGAATTTTTAGAAACAAATTTAGCCCCATTTGATTAAGATTGATCAATTGAAGTGTTATTTGAGGTTGAAAAGTGAAAATAATATAATTTCGGTACATTTCGGAGTATAGGGGCAAAATTATAATTTTACCACTCGAGGATGAAATTTAAGTTTTCGAGAGAATTTGGATCAAATATGATTAATAGAAGTATGATATGAGTATGAGGAGTGAAAAATATGTGTATTGGTAATTTTTCAGATTTTGGGGCAAAAATGTAAATTTTCACTTTTACAGGGGCAAAAGTGTAATTTTAAAAAATTTACTCTACCAAGACTTTGGAAAAATCTAGAAACTTTATCTAAGACATGGATAAGTGAATAGGAAAGTATGGTGGAAAAAGAAAGTCAAATGGATGGCTAGAAAAAAAATTAATAAAATATTCAATATGTAAATAAAATAATATTATTTTATTTAGCTTTTAAAAAACCATAAAAATCAGCCCATTCATCCCCTTGGTCAGCCAAAAACCAGAAAAGAGAGAGAGAAACCAAAAACAAACCCTAGAGGGAGAATATTCAAAGAAAAAGTAAGGAAATTCAAAGAAATCAGGAACAAAAAGGTATGATTTTTCATTTTTGCTTGAGATCTCTTATTTCTAAGCTATTTCCCTTATTTTTCCATGCCTGAAATGCATATTTTCATGGTGAATCAAGGGCTGGTCAAATGGGTTTAGAGAGAGAACGATGTTAGATTGAATTGATTTTTAGGTACGTTAGTATTTAGAGATAGTTTAGTATGTTAGTAAGCAAAACAACAAGAAAAAAATTAATTTTCCCCATGAATCTTCAATGACCGAATGCCTTAAGGAATGTGTGTGGAATGAAATGATTTCATTTCAAATGAAATGGTTTTGAAATTGATCAATTATGGAGAAAAAAAAGAATTAAATAGGAAAATTTCTGTATTAGTGCACCATTTTTAGTGAAAATTTTTTGGAGAGAAATTGGCTGCTGAAAATTGAGGAAATTGATGAGATTTTAGCGCATTTTGGTAATATTTGATGAATTATGAAGGTAAGAGTTAAATGGAAATTTTTGATGTAAAAATATGAATTTTTACCTAATAGGGGTAAAAGAGTAATTTGCAGTCTAAGACTGATATAATTAGGTAATGTGGATATAATTGGATTGTTAGAAATTGAAATGGGTCAAATCGGAGTTAAATTGAGGGTTTTAGCAAATTAGGTCGAGAATAGACAAATTGGTCGGACATCGCAATTAAACGATTGTCCGAACCATTTTGATCTCATTTCCATGTATCATGTAAAGCCTGAAATAGCTTATAACTGTTGGACACAATTTAATTGGAATTTGTGTCATGAATTATGGCTAGGTGGTGAGCCATTGGATACGGGTAAAGGATGTACCAGCGGACTGGAAATAGGAGTATCTCTACTCCTAGAACTGTGAGTGGACAATTTATCGTCTTAAATATCTAGAGTAATTATATTTGTTGATGCTTTTATTGAATGGTGGATTTAAATCATAAAATATTATGTTTTCCAATTAAAATGTATTTTAATAAAAATGATATTTATATTGGTTTTGAAATCAAATATTTTTTTTGGGGAAAATTGAGTATATGGAGACTGGGTTGAATTTATAATTTTATATGCTATTGAAATTGTGGCCTATGACATTGTGGTAGCATGATAGCTAAATTTTTGGGGTTTGGCATGAAATATATGAATAGTTTTGGTTTAGTCTTAGTAGACTAGATTAAATTTTATTCATCATATTATGCTACTGAAAATTTTATGGGTCTGGTGGTATATTAAATGGTCACTGCAGTGGTGGGGGTTACCGTGGACTACCTATGAGAGGGGCATGGTAACCTAATCAATTATATACATACCTCTAGGGGGAGATGATGGATGAAGTATCTCCTGAGGTAATATTTGAGTGCACCTCACGTTCGGACCACCACGTGAGAGTGAGACTCAGCCAACGCCAAAGAACGGTTGTGTGTGTCAGATGGGAAAACGTGGTTATGGGTATGAGACATTTAACAGCCTTGGCGATCTCAGTGGGATACCTTGACGAAGGTACTCGCGAGAATGATTTTGGCAGGGGCCAAGTTTAAGAAATTGTTTGGTATAGATCGGAACAAATTTTGAGTTATGAATATTATTGTGATATAACATTTTTATAGTGTTTCCATCTACTCGGCTTTAGATGCTTTTGATGGTAATTGTTTACTCACTAGGATTTTATAATCTCACCCCTTTTCCTATTCACATTTCAGGCTCAGGATAAGCTGTAGATAGCCAGTGGCATCGAGGACTGCAATTGGATTGCAATTCCAGAAAAGCTGTAGGTTCCCAACTTTCAATGCATTTCGGTTAGTTGTGGGCCCACGTGTCACTGCAATTTAAATTTCATACTTTGGTTGTTTTTACTAAAATATGTCAAAATATATTTAGTCTTTATGCTGCGAAAATTATTTATTGATAGCATTATAAAAATTGTTTTAGAAGAAAATAAATTATTTTATCGAATATTTTATTATATGAAAATAGAAAAAAAATTTGCTTCAAATTAATGTTTTTGACGTTTAAATTTATTTTCAAACTATGGAATTTGTGTCTTCTACACATTTATTACGTTTTTGGCCGGGTTTTGACATTTTCAAGAAAGATGACGAAAATGCCCCCGTGAGCCGAAAAATAATATTTTATTGTTTTAATTTGAAAATGACTTATGAATTCTTGAATTTCGAAATTTAATAACCGTCGCTCACCGGGGAAGTGCGGAAACTGATACGAAAGCCTTGCGGGGTTTCGATCGGTATTCGGGGTGTGAATACCTATCGAGACTTCACGGCATTTGTCACGGGCCCAAAAGGGAGTTCCGGGGCGTGACATTCTATTTGGCTAGTAATGATTTGTGTGTATAATTTACCCCCATTGTAACACGTCGTACCTTCGTTGGACATAAATAAGATTTTATTAATCAAACAAGTTATCATTTAATATGAATTGACGTGCTAAGAAACGCTTAAGAATAAATTATTTGGTATGCGCAGAAGCAGTAATTAAATAATAATATTTTAATCAGAGATGAATTAGCGAGCTTAAGGATGATCCGGAGGTAAACCGAGACATAATAATGTGTTTCGGGACCAAAGTATGCGAGTGAAAATTTTTAAAATAAAATAATATTTTATTTAATAAAATAATATTAAAATATTAATATTTTATATAATGTCAAAAAGTAGTCATGAAAAACAGAATATGACTAATTTAAGTGGGGGAGAAGAAATAAAGATTAATTTTGAAGGAAAACGACGATAATCGTATGACGTGAATTTTATCGAGTAAACACGGTAAAACAATATTTAAATATTATGGAGATACCGCGTTGACAGGCGAGTTTAATATTTTGGTTATACACGTGTAAGAGAAGAAATATAGATGGAAATTGAAATTTTTACACGTGTCGGAAGAATTAATTTTAAATTATGAAAAGTTTGAGGGAGGTATGTCAAATAAAATGTAATTAAGGAACTATGTGTAAATTTTAGTACTTTGAAGAAATAAAAATAAAATGAAAGTAAAATAGGTGAAGAAATAATAAAGAAAGGTGGTGGAAAAGTCAAACAAATATTTGTTTATATACATAAGTGACCACATGGATATGAGACCAGAAGAAAAGCACGACAAAATAAAAGAAAAGTCAAAGTAAAGGAAATGAAGAAAAAAAGTGATGGGGCCGGCCATGTGAAATGGAATAAGGAAACAAAGGAATAAAGTGAGGAAAGAAATGAAAGGAGAAGACAAAAGAGAGTGGGGGCCGGCCAATGCACAAGGAATAAAAGAATAGAACAAAGAAAAGAAAGGAAGTATGTGGTGCTTGGTCAAAGGAAGTAAAAGAAGACAAAAGAGATAAAAATAATAAAAAAAAGATAAGAAGAATGAAGAGTCTAAGAGGAGGGAAAGAAAATCGACAAAAGAAAGAAGAACCGTGAAGGAGAAGAGAATGAAGGACGAAAAATCTGCACTTCATGGTGCAGTTTTGCTGCAAGTTTTTGAAGGAAGAGAGCTGAAAATTTTTGAGGTAAGAAGCTAAATTTTGGCTACACTTTGAGAGAAAATTTGGTGCTTTCTTGGAGTGATTTTAAAGCTGATTTTTGGCTGAAAATGATGAGGATTAAGTGCTGAAAATTTTGCATTTTGATGGTTGATTTTTGAGCAGAAAATTGAACTAGAAATTTGTGGTTTTGGGGTTGAAATTTGTAGGATTTGGAGGCGGAAAAAGGGGCAGCAAAGCTGCTGAAAATTGAAGCTGAAAAAGGTTGAATTTGTGCTACCCAAACGGTGGAGAAAGAAATAGGAACAGAAGAGCCATCACCGGCAGAGGAGGAAGCCACGGTGGTGAGGAAGCCACAGGCTGGAGGAGAAAGAAAGAAGAAAAAAGAAAAAAAAAAGAAAAAGAAAGGAGAAAAAGAAAGAAAGAAAATAGAAAATGGATGATAGGAAAAATAAAATGGGCATGGCCCAATGGTAATTAGATGGGCAAGGCCCAATAGAAAAATAAAATTAGGCAAGGCCCAGTGGAAAAATAAAATGTGACAAGGCCTAATAGGAAAAGTAAATGAGCTTAGCCCAATGTGAGGAAAGGAGGAAAAACCCATGGATGGGAGGCCCAATGGTAAGTTTATTATTGTATTTTAAGATTTATAGATACTTTAACATTTTGCATATTTTAAATGAAGAATATGCAAGTTGTTTAAGAAATTTTAATTAAGTTGATATACATATAAATGTATAACTAAGTATATAAAAATTTAAATGATTGCTAGGAATGTTTGTCGATGAGGCGAGGCAGTGTGACAAAGGATCAAGAATAGGAGTATTACGAACTCCTAGTACTGTGAGTGGACAATTTATCGTCTTAAATATCTAGAGTAATTTTACTTGTTTGATGCTTTTGTTGAATGGTGGATTTAAATTATAAAATATTATGTTTCCAATTAAAATTTTTTTTTATATAAAATAAAATTTATACTGGTTTTGAAATCAAATATTGTTTTGAGAAAATTGAGTATGTGGAGACCTACATTGTGATTTGTATTGTATATCTATGATTTGAAATTGTGGCTTATGACACTACGGTAACATGATAGTTAAAATTTTGGGGTTGGCATGAAATATATGAACAGTTTTGGTTTGGTCTCGGTAGACTAGATTAAATTTTATTTGCCATATTATGCTACTAAAAATTTTATGGGTCTGCTGGTATATTAAATGGTCACTGCAGTGGTGGAGGTTTCCGTGGGCTACCTATGAGAGGGGCACGATAACCCAAATTTTGTACGTACCTCCAGAGGTAGATGTTGGTCGAAGTATCTCTTGAGGTAAGGTTAGAGTACACCTCACGTCCAGGGCACCACGTGAAAGTGAGACTCAGCCAACGCCAACGAATGGCTGTGTGTCTGATAGGAAAATATGTTTATGGGTATGGGACATTTAACAGCCCTGGCGGTCTTGGTCGGACTCTGATGACGATCAGGTGTCCACGAGTACAGATTTTGGCAGGGGCCAAGTTTAAAAAGAATTCATAAGCCTTTTTAAGTAATTGGATGGGACATAATTATTTAAATGGGTCGGGATGAAATTTTTATGCTATGAAACCTATTGGGATGGAAAGTTTTCATTGTCTCCACCTACTCGGCTTTAGATGTTTTTTATGGTAATTGTTTACTCACTGAGTCTATGAGACTCACCCCCTTTTTATTTCCCTTTTGCAAACAGGGATCGACTTAGAATGAATCGTTGACGCGTCTGACTTACCTTGGATAGGTAAAGGCATCTCCTAGCACTTTACTTTGAGTCGCCCTGCTATACCCGTTTCTATTATGTTAGAGTTCAAGTCGTAGTAATTTATTTATGAAGTTGTAAACGAATTCTAAATTTTTAAATAAGCAATAATTTAGAGATTAGAAATTTTAATACATATATTTGCGAATAAAATGTAAAAAGTTCGTATTGATTTTTATATTTTTGATTAAATCTAGTATATGAAAGAATAAATATCATATGAAGATTTAATGTAGTAAATGAACAAGAAAATTTGGACAGGCTTGTTCGGGACTTGGCGGGTCTTTCTTGAAAGTCTCGGACGCCGATAGTGACCGAGGGGAGTGGTCGTTACACCCATGGATGTGTATGAAACAACAATATATATTTCTTAACATAGTTATTCCGGGCAAGAAAAGTCCAAGTCAAAATATAAATGTTTTCTTGAGGCCGTTGATAGATGAGTTGACATTATTGTGGACAGAAGGTGTTGTGACATTTGATGCATGTAGGAAACAAAATTTTCAAATGAAGGCAGCATTGTTGTGGACAATTAATGATTTTCCTGCTTATGGTATGTTGTCAGGGTGGAGTACACAAGGACGATTATCATGTCCATATTGCATGGAACATTTGAAAGCTTTCATATTAGAACATGGTAGAAAACCTTGTTTCTTTGATTGTCATTGGCAATTCTTGCTAGCTAATCATCCTTTTAGGAGGTAGAGAGACAAATTTAAGAAAAAAAGAGTTGAAGATGACTTACCGTTTCAGCGATTATCAGGTGAGGAAATATTGACAAGTTTGAATTCTATTCCTCATCTCCCATTTGGAACAAGATGTGGTGGGCGAAAGAGTTCAGGATATGATGTTTGTCATAATTGGGTGAAAAAGAGTATATTTTGATCTCTGCCTTATTGGCATACGCTTCTTATTTGTCACAATCTAGATGTTATGCATATTGAACGTAATTTTTTCGAGGATATACTCAACATAGTGATGGATGTTAAAGGAAGGACAAAGGACAACATAAAAGCACGACAAGATTTGAAGGTGTATTGCAAGCAGCCAGAATTGGAATTGGTGGAACATAATTGAAAACTGTACAAGCTTAAGGCTGCGTACACATTAAATAAAGAGGAAATAAGAACTGTCTGTGCTTGGGTTAAACAGTTGAGATTACTAGATGGTTTTACGTCAAACATTTCTCAGTTTGTTAATGAGGATGATGGAAAATTTTATAAGATGAAAAGCCATGATTGTCATGTTTTTATGCAACGATTGCTCCAAATTGCCTTCCGTGATATGTTGCCTCGTCAAATTTGGGTTGCAATTACTAAGATATCTCAGTTTTTTAGGGATTTGTGTGCAATTGAAATTCCTGTTGATCATATGGAAACGTTGCAAGGAAAAATATGTGAAACAATATGCAAACTTGAGAAGGTATTTTCGCCAGGGTTCTTTGACTATATGGAGCATTTGCCAATTCATTTACCTTACGAGGCTAAGGTTGGTGGACCTGTCCAGCATCGACGGATGTATCCATTTGAGAGGTAATATAATTGTTATTTGTTTTTATATATTTCATTTGAAAAGTTTAAAGTACATCACATGATTGATGAATATTGTTATCGATAGGTTTTTGCAACAGTTGAAGAAGAAAGTTAAAAACCGTGCCTCTATTGAAGGATCCATATGTGAGGCATATGTTATTGAGGAAGTATCGTCATTTTGCTCATGGTATTTTGAACCTGCAGTGTGAACAAGAGTAAATAGAGTGCCACGTAATAATGATGGGGGAGAGGTGGAGTCTATGGGTCGTTTATCAATTTTCACTCACCCGGGACGAGCTTTTGGTCCATTAGATAAATCTCGATTTTTAGATGAGGATGAGTTTTATGCTGTTGAGTTATATGTTTTAATGAATTGTGAAGAGATGCTCCCATATATAAAGTAAGTACCTGCAAGTTTTTTTTACCTTGTTAAAACCCAATGATAAGATTGAACTTAATCTCGTACTTGTGGATATGATGTTAGGAAATTTGATGAAATCGCGAAGAGAGATGTTGTGGACATTTCGGAAGAAGAATTGGAGAAAATACGTGATGCACGATTCGTTAAATGGTTTAAAAATTATGTAAGTTTCCTAAACATAGAAGTGAACTTTTAATAGCATTGACGAATTAATTATGAAATTTATTATTTTATTCTTTTGTATCTCATGTTCGTGGATTGCAAAGCATAATGATGAAATAGACCCACGTATAATTGAAATCTCTTATGGCCCCGGACGTATGATAAGGTGTTACAATGGATATTTTGTAAATGGTTTCAAGTTTCACACCTTCGATTACGACCAAAATCGTAAGACAATGAATAGTGGGGTTTGCATAAAAGGGAGTTTTTACAATGATCATTCGCGGGACTTTTATGGCATCTTAGTTGATGTAATTGAGTTGGAGTATTTTGGTATAGGAAATAGAGTTGTTCTATTCAAGTTTCATTGGTTTGATACTATAACACCACGTACCTTCGTTAGACGCCAATAAAGCTTTGTTGATTGAATGAAGGATTAATTGATGCGAATTGGTATGTTAAGGAACGATAAAGAATGATTCAGAAGTAAACCGAGACATAATAATGTGTTTCAAGACCAAAGAAAATAAATGAAAATTTTTGAAATAAAATAATATTAAAATATTAATATTTTATTTATTATCGAGATTAGTCATGAAAAAAATGAAGTATGACTAATTTAAGTGGGGGAGGAGTCGTAGAGAAGAATTTTGAATGAAAACGGCGATAATCGCACTACATGAATTTTTAGTCGAGTTAACGCGGTAAGAAAATATTTAAACATTATGGAGACACCGCGTTGAAATACGATTTTAATATTTTGGTTATACACGTGTAAGAGAATAAAGATAGATGGAAATTGGAATTTTTACACGTATTGGAAGAATTAATTTTAAATTATGAGAATTTGATGGAGATGTGTTAAATAAAATAAAGTTTAAGGTATAATAAGTGAAATTAAATTAATTTGAAGGATTAAACTTATTATGAGAATGAATTGGATGATAAAATAATAAAATAAAAGTGTTGAAAAGTCAAACAATATTTTTATATGTACATGAATGGTTATATGAAGACAAGAAAAATAAACATGAAATCAAGACAAAAAGAAAAAAAGTAGCCATGGTTGGCTAAGCATGCAAAATGATAGTTAAACAAATATTTTTATGTGGAGGAGTGGCATGACATGTAAAGTAAAAAGAAGAAGGAAAAGTCAATGAAAACAAAAGCAAATAAAGAATAGAAAGAAGATAGGAGTAGGGCCGGCCATGTGAAATGGAAAAAAGAAAAGACAAAGAAATAAAAAAGGAAAGCAAAGCTCGGTCAAAGGAAATAAAAGGAGACAAAAGAAGATGAAGAAGAACCTAGAAGGGTGACCGGTCAAAGAGGCAAAAGAAAGATAAAGAGAAGAATAAAGGAAGAAAGAGATAGAAGATAAACCATAGGAAGGAAGAAGCAGAGAAAAACCGAGAGAAAAGAAAGAAAGAAAATGGCGTGATGGAGGGAAAAAGAAAGAGGAAAAATTCGACCATTTTTGGTGGGAGGAAGAAGCTGATTTTTCTGCACTTTTGGAAGAGAAAAAGAGTTGGTTCAAGTGCAAAAAATTGGCAGCAAAAAGGAGAGAAAAGAGAAGGAAAATTCGACACATGGAAGAAGTGAGAAATCTGAAAATTTTTGCACTTGTTTGGGGGTTGTTTTGGCTGAACTTTGAAGGGATTTAGGTGCTGAAAATTTCAGGTTCTTGATGTTGGAAATTGAGCTTGAAGTTGCTGAAATTTTGAGAGTTTTAATGGCTGAAAATGGTGATGATTGGTTACTGAAAATTGGAGTTAAAGTGGGCAGCATAATTGTCACGACCCGGTACTCCCTTTCAAGCCCGTGACAACCTCTACAAAGCTAAAATAGACATTCACTACCCTAAATGTCGACCGAAACCTCGCAAGGCTTTCGTACCAGTTTCCACTTCCCCCGTGAGTGTTAATTATAAAACTTCATTTTAGAATGAATTTAAACTAAATTCAATTTAAAACAATTAAAAATTTAAATCCACCACTCAGGGGTAATTGCGTTATTTTTGTCAAAATGTTCAAAAAAAATTAAGAATGTAAAATGTGAACGAAAAACACATATTCCATAATCAGAAATAGGTTTGATATTGAAAACATTCGTTTAAAAGCAAATTGTTGACAAATAATACCATTCAAAAATAATAAATAAAATATTCTAATTTCTCATGAAACAAATTTTTTTATAAAATGTTCGTAAATAATTTTCCGCACATGAAAGTAAAGTAAAATCGTATGAATAGAAATACAGATAACCAAAATATAAGATTCGATTTACAATAACATGTGGGCCCCCAAATAATTGAGAAGGTTTAAGTCTATAACCTTGCTTTCTAGGATGCGACTCCAAAATTTTCTTCTCGATGCAATTGACAATCTACTGCCTATTCTGAGCCTGAAAAATGTTTAGAAAGAAGGGGTGAGATTATATAATCTCAATGAGTAGATAGATACCATCTAAAGTATCTAAAGACGAGTAAAAGGAGACAATGAAAATATCCCTTCGCAAAACATATTTCACCACTTGGAAATTCATCCCAACCTATATAAATAATTATATTTCAATCAATTTCTCAATATGGCTTATGCACTTTTCAACACTTGGCTTATCAGAGTACTCGGCAAAAGGCGTACCAAGAAACCTCAATAGAGGCTCTCTGCCTGCCCTCTTCCAAGCTCCTGCCACTTGGACTATGCCAAAAATCCATTCTCGAGGATACCCCGGTCGAGGCATCTAACTGAGACCGCCAAGGCTGTTTATTGTCACACACACACACACACATACACACACACACATATTTTATCTCTGACAACACAGCCGTTCCTTAGCATTGGCTGAGTTTTACTTTCACGTGGTGGCTAGCATGAAGTGTACTCAAATCCAACCTCGGGAGTTATCCTACGTGCCTTTTTGAACGAGGTAAGCTCAATAAATAGGAACCGTGCCCCTTTAAATAGGCGGCCCACGGAACCCCCGTCACTGCAGTGCCCTATATATATATATATGTATACACATATATATATATCTCACAAGTCAATAAAATCACAATAGTATGACATGGCCCACATAACTCATTCAAAGTAAATCAAAATAGTTCATATATTCAACACATTATAAAAACAGCCAGTCATACCCACATTTATCATAAGCCATCCAATTTAAACAATTCCATTTGCAAATATAACCAGTCAGTCACCAATTACTCTATTTTTCCAAAATCATCATTTAATTTCTAGAAAATTTATAAAATCATTTTATAAAATCACATTTTCCTATAAAACATGATAATTTATCATTTAAACCATTTTCCCATAAAATCACAAAATTAAATAAAACTACTCTAGATAATTAAGACGATAATAAATTTACTCACAGTATTAGGAGTAGAAATACTCCTATCCTCCGTCTTCGGGTGCAGTCTCTTACCTAAAACAATTGACTCACCACCTATCCATAATCCATGGCACAAATTCAATAAATTGTGTCAATTTATCATAAATTATTTCAGGCTCTTATCCATGCGCATGCACTAAATAGGGTTTGAAATGTCTGAACAATCGCTTAATTGCGGTGTCCGACCTAACTCGCCTATACACGGTGTAAATTCCTAAAATCCCCAATTCAACTCCAATTTCATCCATTTCAATTTCAATTATCCAATTATATCCACAATACCTCAATGATTGTGAATTTGGTCCAATTTATCAGTCCAGACTATAAATTACGCTTTTACCCCTAGTGGGTAAAAATTCTAATTTTTGCACCGAAAATTCTTATTTAATTTCCAACCTCATAATTCATCATTTTTCCATCCAATTCTCTTAAAATAAGTCAACCTCATCCTCACACACCATTGGCTAGATTCGGCCTAGAGAAATTCATGGAGAAAATGAATATTTTTCTTGTTGTATTACTCATAAACATGTTAAACTAACACAAAACACTAACATAGTTCAAAATCAAATTAATCTAACAACTTTCTCTCTCTAAACCCATATGATCAGATTTGAATCCATCATCAAAACACATAATTTAACCATGGAAATAAGAAGAAATGCATGGAAATGGTAGATCTTAAGCTAAGCTTGAAAAATCATACCTTTAAACACTTGATTCCTTGAAAAATCACACTTTTTCTTTGAATTTTCTCACTCTAGGGTTTGTTCTTATTTCTCTCTCTCTCCTGTTGGCTTTGGCTGACCCTCCCAATGAAGAATTCTGGAATTTTCAAGCCTTTTAATAGGCTTAATAAAATATTATTATTTTATTTACCTTTTAAATATTTTATTATTTTATTTTTTTCTAACCATTTTTTTGACTTTCTTTTTCTACCACTCAATCCTCTTCACTAATCCATGTCTTCCATGAAATTTCTAGACTCATCCAAATTTTTGGTGGAGTAAATTTTTTAAAATTACACTTTTACCCCCGAACTTTTCAAAAATTACATTTTTGCCTCAAAAATTGAAAAATTACCAAAATGCATAACTTTCACTCCTCATACTCATATCACACTCCAAATAATTAAATTTGATCAATATCCTTTTGAAAATTAAATTTTCGGTTCCAAGTGGTAAAATTACCATTTTGCCCCTATACTCCAAAAATATCAAAAACTCATATTTTTCGCTGCTAAATCTTCCAATTGTACTTCAATACTCATATCATACTCAAACATGTCAAATGAGGGTAAGAAAATATTTTCTAAAAATTCTCATTTTGTCCTCAAATTGCAAAATGATCATTTTGCCCCTAACCGATTAATTTTTCGGATTGACTCCAAATCGGACCTCGAACTCCGAATTACCATTTTGAGTCATCCCTGGACTGTGAAATTCTCAATTTCATCTTTAAGATCTCAATTTTATCTTGTTCGGGGTTTAATCGACTTAACTGCACTTCTAGGGGCAATATCATCTTTTGTTGATTTCTCGGGCTTCCTCAATATACAAACATTCTATCAAGCCTGTGAATGTCATCATGATTTTTTTATAAAGTAGGGTTTGAAAACACTACCCCCTTTAAAATAAAATTTTGTCCTCAAAATTTCACTCATCGAGCTCCAAGAAAAGAAGGGGGTATTAGTCCTTTATCCAATGTTTGACATCTCATGTCATCTCCTTTTTAACTTAAGTGATTTTCTTATGTCTATTCTCATCCTTTCAAATCACATTAGCAGTAACCTTCTTGATCGTGATTCTTTTATATCAAGACTCCAAACATGCTTTTATTATTACTATCAAAGTTGAACCATGATTCTATATCAATCGTGTCAATTTCAACCACATTTTATATTTCCTTATGTATATTGATTTCATATAAAACTCTATATGATTTTTTTTTTGACTAGTTTCGACATTTCCAAGTCGTTTAACCTCAAGCTACCAATTCCACATCTAGTCCTTTGTTCCTTTGATTATCATTAGCAAAAAGATAAATTACTAGGATCAGGAGTTCAGGTAGCCTCCTGTCTATGACATGTGCTACAGTCACAAGCCATAAGCAAGACTCTACTTTCACTCCACGTCCCCAATACTTTCATCATCAATTATTCACTTAGACAAATATCAACTTATACCACAAAGCATTTCATTAACTCATGGCGTTCCACACACTTTTCCACATAGCCCGACTTTCGATGGGACCTTTTATTATTATACTATCCATATAACTCACCAATTATACACATATCGAGTTCAAATCCTGAATTACCACTAATAATTCTTTACTTTGATTGATTGTATTATCAACTCCACATGTCCATATATACTTGCACAATCAGATATCCACTTTTTTCGGTTATTTTTCATGCCTCTTTACTATATTGTATTCTATCTATATTGGGGTATTGATTTGCCACTTAAGACTTGAATTTATTCAAATCATTCATACCTAAAGTATTTTCAAATTTCAAATTTCCACGATATACTAAGAATTTTATTTATTTGCCTCTCTCATCACGATTAACTTTAATTGTATTTTGTTCCATTCTTTCACCTGATCATAACTTAATTCTCTTTTTTCCAAGTTACTTTTGTGTGGCATTTCCCCTCGGGGTTCATTCCAATGTATCGTTATGTCTGGGTCCCCATCACTTGACTTACTCATTTCTGTCACGCCTCGCGATGACACGACAAGTCCATGCGAAACCTTCTCGGCAAGTTTCGGATCTCAGACCTTTTAAAATTTCCTTCCCCGAAGGGAACATCTCTAGCCACTTACAACTTGCACTTGAAATTGCAAGACTCAAGATTATATTCCCCTCAAATACCTTTCAATAACAATATGAATATTGCTTAACCTATGACTTAGCCGTTTGGTTTCCTGACAAATTTCAAAATCATCTATATTACACTCATCACGTATAATTTAAAATTTTCTGAGGGAATCTAAACATCTTTGAATCATTTAAACACTTATTTGCTCTTTCATATTCTGAGCATATCATTTCCAGACATCCTGATATGTTTGCAATTCATCTCTATATTTATGTGACATATCAATCACAAGTCTCAACTTGACTATATAGCCCTTTTTCTCCTCGAGCTACCATGTTTCTCATAGAGGATATCTCTTGAACTATGTCATCAAGGTATTCATAGAGTGGATACAAGTCCATAACCTTAGTTCAATGCCTAAAGCAGTGAACATTATCTCATCGTTAGAGTTCCACTCTTACCTACCAATCATAATTCTCTTGCTCATTTACTTACACATTATTTAGTTGTTCATCCGTCATTCACAACTATCCAAATTCAAACTTTTATAATAAAACTAATGCATTGCTACACCTTTCCATACCTTAGACTCTATATGCAGACACACACATCCTATTCAATCTAACCTAACTTAACTCAGGGCCACGCAATGTCAATATGGATTATAAAAACAACTTTAAAAATCAAAAACTTTACAACCAAAAGCTTTATTACCCATAACTTTATAACCAAAAGCTCTGATACCACTTGAATTGTCACTACCCGGTACACCCCTTCGAGCCCGTGACAACTGCCGTGAAGCCTCGATAGACATTCACTACCCTGAATGTCGACCGAAACCTCGCAAGGCTTTCGTACCAGTTTTCCACTTCCCCCGTGAGTGTTAATTATAAAACTTCATTTTAGAATGAATTTAAACTAAATTCAATTTAAAACAATTAAAAATTTAAATCCACCACTCAGGGGTAATTGCGTTATTTTTGTCAAAATGTTCAAAAAAATAATTAAAATGTAAAATGTGAACAAAAAACACATATTCCATAATCAGAAATAGGTTTTGATATTGAAAACATTCGTTTAAAAGCAAATTGTTGACAAATAATACCATTCAAAAATAATAAATAAAATATTCTAATTTCTCATGAAACAAATTTTTTTATAGAAATATTCGTAAATAATTTTCCGCACATGAAAGTAAAGTAAAATCGTATGAATAGAAATACAGATAACCAAAATATAAGATTCGATTTACAATGACACGTGGGCCCCCAAATAATTAAGAAGGTTTAAGTCTATAACCTTGCTTTCTAGGATGCAACTCCAAAATTTTCTTCTCGATGCAATTGACAGTCTACTGTCTATTTTGAGCTTGAAAAATGTTTAGGAAGAAGGGGTGAGATTATATAATCCTAGTGAGTAGACAGATACCATCTAAAGTATCTAAAGCTGAGTAAAAGAAGACAATGAAAATATCCCTTCGCAAAACATATTTCACCACTTGGAAATTCATCCCAACCCATATAAACAATTATGTTTCAATCAATTTCTCAATATGGTTTATGCACTTTTCAACACTTCGCTTATCAGAGTACTCGGCAAGAGGCATACCAAGAAACCTCAACTAGAGGCTCTCTACCTGCCCTCTTCCAAGCTCCTGCCATTTGGCCTATGCCAAAAATCCATTCTCGGGGATAATCTCGGTCGAGGCATCTAACCAAGACCACCAAGGTTGTTTATTGTCATACACACACACACACACACATATTTTATCTCTGACAACACAATCGTTCCTTGGTGTTGGCTGAGTCTCACTTTCACGTGGTGGCTAGCGTGAAGTGTACTCAAATCCTACCTTGGGAGTTATCCTACGCGCCTCTCCGAACGAGGTAAGCTCAATAAATCGGAACCGTGCCCCTCTAAATAGGCGGCCCACGATACCCCCATCACTGCAGTGCCCTCTATATATATATATATATATATGTATACACACACACATATATATATATATATATCCCACCAATCAATAAAATCACAATAGTATGACATGGCCCACATAACTCATTCAAAGTAAATCAAAGTAGTTCATATATTCAACACATTATAAAAACAGCCAGTCATACCCACATTTATCATAAGCCATCCAATTTAAACAATTCCATTTGCAAATATAACCAGTCAACCTCCAATTACTCCCTTTTTCCAAAATCATCATTTAATTTCTAAAAATTTTATAAAATCATTTTATAAAATCACATTTTCCTATAAAACATGATAATTTATCATTTAAACCATTTTCCCATAAAATCACAAAATTAAATAAAACTACTATAGATAATTAAGACGATAATAAATTTACTTATAGTATTAGGAGTAGAAATACTCCTATCCTCCGTATTCGGGTGCAGTCTCTTACCCAAAACAATTGACTCACCACCTATCCATAATCCATGGCACAAAATTCAATAAATTGTGTCAATTTATCATAAATTATTTCAGGCTCTTATCCATACGTATGCACTAAATAGGGTTTGAAATGTTTGAACAATCGCTTAATTGCGATGTCCGACCTAAATCGCCTATACACGGTGTAAATTCCTAAAATCCCCAATTCAACTCCAATTTCATCCATTTCAATTTCAATTATCCAATTATATCCACAATACCTCAATGATTTTGAATTTGGTCCAATTTATCAGTCCAGACTATAAATTACGCTTTTACCCCTAATGGGTAAAAATTCTAATTTTTGCACCGAAAATTCTTATTTAATTTCCAACCTCATAATTCATCATTTTTCCATCCAATTCTCTTAAAATAAAGTCAACCTCATCCTCACACACCATTGGCTAGATTCGGCCTAGAGAAATTTATAGAAAAAATGAATATTTTTCTTGTTGTTTTACTCATAAACATGCTAAACTAACACTAAACACTAACATAGTTCAAAATCAAATTAATCTAACAACTTTCTCTCTCTAAACCCATATGATCAGATTTGAATCCATCATCAAAACACATAATTTAACCATGGAAAATAAGAAGAAATGCATGGAAATGGTAGATCTTAAGCTAAGCTTGAAAAATCATACCTTTAAACACTCGATTCCTTGAAAAATCACACTTTTTCTTTGAATTTTCTCACTCTAGGGTTTGTTCTTATTTCTCTCTCTCTCCTGCTAGTTTTGGCTGACCCTCCCAATGAAGAATTCTGAAATTTTCAACCCTTTTAATAGGCTTAATAAAATATTATTATTTTATTTACCTTTTAAATATTTTATTATTTTATTTTTTTTGAACCATCTTTTTGACTTTCTTTTTCTACCACTCAATGCTCTTCACTAATCCATGTCTTCCATGAAATTTCTAGACTCATCCAAATTTTTTGTGGAGCAAGTTTTCCAAAATTACACTTTTGTCCCTGCACTTTTCAAAAATTACATTTTTACCCCAAATATTGAAAATTTTCCAGAATGCGTAACTTTCACTCATCATACTCATATTACACTCCAAATAATTAAATTTGATCAAAATCTTTTCAAAAATTCAATTTTCGATTTCAGGTGGTAAAATTACCATTTTGCCATTATACTCCAAAAATACCGAAAACTCATATTTTTCATTACTAAATCTTCCAATTGTACTTCAATACTCATATCATACTCAAATATGTCAAATGGGGTTAAGAAAATCTTTTCTAAAAATTCTTATTTTCTCCTCAAATTGCAAAATGACCATTTTGCCCCTAATCAGTTAATTTTCTGGATTAACTCCAAATCGGACCTCGAACTCCGAATTACCATTTTGAGTCATCTCTGGACTATGAAATTCTCAATTTTATCTTTAAGATATCGATTTTATCTTGTTCGAGGTTTAATCGACTTAACTGCACTTCTAGGGGCAATATCGTCTTTTGTCGATTTCTCGGGCTTCCTCAATATACAAACATTCTATCAAGCCTATGAATGTCATCATGATTATTTTACAAAGCAGGGTTTGACAATAGTTGCTGAAATTTTGAGGTTTAATGCCATGAAAAATTTGAGTATGTGGTGATCAATTTTGAGAGGAAAGAAATGGAGGAGGCCACGGTGGTAAAAGGAGGAGGCCACGGTGGAGAAGGGAGGAGGAAGAAGAAAGAGAAATGGGCTGGAAAAGAGAAGAAGAAAGCAACGTAGAAGAGAGAAAGAAAAAGAAAACGAAAAATAAATGGGTGGGCATGACCCGTGAAAATATATATATATAATTGGGCAAGGCCCAATAAGAACAAAACTTAGGCATGGCCCAATAGTAGAAAAGTGAATAGGCTTAGCCCAATGGGAAGAAAATTTGAGAAGCCATGGAGAGGCCCAAGGTCACAAAGAGATGGCAAAGGCCCATTGGTAAGATTATGTTATAATTCAAGTTTTATGGTAGTTTAATGTTGTGCATATTTTAGATGAAAAATATGCAAGTAACTTAAGGAAATTTAATTAAGTTGCTACCCATATAAATGTACGATTAAGCGTGTTGAATTTAAATTGATGTTAGGAAAATTATCGTGGAGGCGTGTTGAGTGAAGTGCGTGATCATCGATAAATAGCAATAATTGTTGATACGCGAGCGAGTAAATAGTGAAGAAAAATCTTGTTATTTCGATGTAAGTAGGGGGTGTCAATTTTAAAATTCTCATATATCTATATATATTTGCATGATTTATTACACGCGAATTACTGTGAAAAGCATACATTGGTAAAATTTTAAGAAAATTTTGATTGTAAATTATTTTAAAAATTATTTTGGATATATATAAGTATGCCGTATACGTAAAACGTTTTAAAATGGAAAACAAGCTTTTCAACTCGATTTATCTTCAAAAATCATGCCTTATATACTTGTGAATGTGTATGCATGATTTCAATGTTTGATTTCCTTATGCTTGGTATTTTATGAATTATGCATTAAGCTTTATTTCGTAAGCATAATCATAGATCTTTATGACTTTTACATTGAATGGCTTATGAGAATATGGCATGAATGGCTAAATTAGAAATTATTTTGAAATTATAAAAATTGTTTGTTTTGTCGTAAATGGCTGGATTTGAAATAGTTTTAAATGTTCCCTTCGAGGGAAGTTTTAAAAAGGTCTGAGATTTAAAGCTTGGCAAAGTGTGCCTTTCAGGGCGCTGTGGAGCTGTCACGATAATGTGGCTGGCCAGTAGTCAAGTGATAAGATCCCAGATCTATCAATAACTACCATATCATGCTGTTAGAAAATTTTATTTGATTGGTGGGTTAATTAGTCACTATAGTGATGGGGGTTTCCGTCGACCAGCCTATTAGAGGGGCACGGTAAACCCAGTTATATTCATACCTCGATATGAGAGGTGCGGAGGGTATCTCTTGAGGTATGGTTAGAGTTCACATCATGCTGAACCACCACATAAGGGTGAACTCTACTAACGCTAAGGAACGGCTGTGTTTTCCAAAATAAAAATGGTTTTATGCATATATGACTTTTTAACAGCCTTGGCGGATTCGGTTGGATACCCCGGCGCAAGGTATCACCGAATATGAGTTTTTATGGCACGAGCCAAGTTTTTAAAAGTCATAAGCCTTGCTATTTATTTTTGATAAAATATAATTGTTTCATATGTATTGAAATAAGTTTTAACACTATGAATTATGTTTCTTGGCATGATGAGAAAATTGAATTAAACGATTTTTCGTAGCTCCCCTGATTTTACTATCATGGGAATTTCCCTCGCATGCGAGAATATTTGTAAATAACGTATACGCTCGATTAGTGTTTGATTTCGCGGGAGCTTGCCCAATATTATCGATTTGATTCGAAAATGGTTTTACTTTATATGAAATTCTCGGTTTTGGTATAAGGCACAAAACCCCTATTTGAAATAAATTGTTTTTATGATTCCGTATTTTTGCATTTAATTGATCTGTCGTGTGCTTGTTTCTTATCTATACCCTACTCAAGGAGTCGATGATATTCACTGAGTCTATGAGACTCACACCCCATTTTTCCCTTTTTTCAGATAGGGATCGATCTAGCGCATAGTCAACGGCGCACTCAGTTTCCTATGGATAGGTAAAAGCATCTCATAGCATTTTATTCCGAGTCACTCCGCTGGTCTGTTAGAGGTCAAGTCATAGTGCTATATTTGTTAAGTTATAAACATATTCTAAATTTTATATAAGCATTAATTTGGAGATTATAGATTTTAGAGTATTTTAAATGCGAATGAAATGTAAAAAGTTTGTATTGTTTTTTTATTTTTACGATTTAATTTAGAATAAGTAAATATCAATATCATGTGGTGATTGAATGTAGTGGAACAACGAGTAATTTTAGAAAGGCTTGTTCGGGACTTGACGAGATCTCCCGGACATCTCGGACAACGGTAGCTATCGAAGAGGGGTCGCTACAGATACTGACAAAGGAATAAAGATAGATCGATTACATGGTCTTATTGATGTGAAATACAACTCAATACTTGCCAGTAATGAACCATTTGTTTTAGCTGCACAAGCTCACCAAGTTTATTATAGTAGTTATCCATCAAGACGAAGAGATTGACGTGATTGGTAAGCAGTGTTTAAAACAAAAGCTAGGAGTAGATTTCAATTTCCTATTAAAGGTGATTTGAAAAATGAAAGTGATTTGAATGAAGGAGTATACCAAGAAGATGTGTCCAATTCAATTACTAGTATAAAATCATAAAAAGTGGATTTAACACAGTTAGCGAGTGGTGATTATGAATAGGTTAATTTATCAATTGAGGATGAAGAAGATGATATCGATAAAGATGAAGATGAAATAGATGACATGGAAGGAGAAGATAATGAAGATGACGATAAAGATGAAGATGAAGATGATGATGAAGATGAAGATCATATGGAGGATGACGATTGTGATAATTATAATGATGATAGTGATAATAATGCAGAACATTAGGAAATTATTTAGGAAGTGAATGATGACAGTAGGCACATACGACATTGGTTGCATATTATCTTTTTACGGAATTGTTTTACTTTATTACCATAATTTTAAAGTATTTTGACGTGTTGTAATATAATAACGTTGGAGTTAATATGTAGGATTTAGGGTGCAATTACTTAATATATAATTGTTGTTTTGCTTAATATATTTAAGAATTATATTAACATTAATTTCTGTGAATTGGTGTTTTTATTAAATGATAGTTCGAATATATTTACGGAAAATGGCTAATGGGATTTTAACAATACAATATTGCAAGAACGATGGTTAAAGGGAAGCAATCAAAACTGATACCTAGGTCTTCATATGCATCGGCCAGTATGGCTGTGCCGCCAAGTCCCCAAGCGTGTGATGGTATAGCCGTTCTAAGACAAGTCCAGCAGGAGAACTATGATGCGTCATTTGAGACACAATCTTTGTATGATGCATTTGCAGAGCATGTAGAAAATGAGACATCTACAAACGATATTACAAGATCCCCATCTACTGATTTAAGTGAAAATGCAAATGAGACATGGTCAAGATCAAGAGGTAGGGGCCCAAGTGTAGGATTACAAACTCTTGTAGATCCATCGGACAGATTGCGTATAACTCCTATTGGGGATAGGTATGGTATCTTGTTAAACTTGTTACATTTTTCAACGAAATTTATGTTTAATTAAATTTTAATATATACAATTATTTGGGATTTTTACAAGCACGTTTTTCGAGAAAGAGGTCACATCTACAATAACAAGGATCATCAAAAATCACTTTCATGGTCCATAGGCGACATGGAGGAAAGTCCTTGATGATATCAAAGACTTAATGTTCAGAAAATTTCAGGTACAATTACTTATTTTGCTATTAAGCATTTTATTTTCCATTAATTTGTATAACTTTGCTAAATTATGATATTACATTATGTTGTAGGAAAAATGTGCTTGGGATTCACATTAGGACGTTGTAGTTCGACGCATATGGGAAAAAATTTGTTCCGATCGATTAAGAGACATACTTTCAGAAGAAAAGCTTAAAGCAATGACTGAAGTGAAAACTAACAACATTACATAATGCAGAGGCATGTCGACAGAATGGATCACAAATGAGATATGGGACACCCTGATCGATACCTTATGGGGTACAGAAGAGCGGCAAAACAAATCGCAAAAAGCAAGGTAAAATTGTTTAACTCCAAAACAAGGAAGCATTCCAAAGCACACTGGCGGTTCAGTTCCATTTGTTGTTCATGCAAAAAGGATGGTATGAATTACTGTTACAACGAAATTTATATGTATGTTTTGCCATCAATTTCATTAAAATTGTAAGTTTAGTAGTTGGATTTCGATTGTGCTTTACATGTTATATATATCATGATATATATATCGATTATGATTGATTATATATAATTGTTAATAAATTCAGGTAATTGAGCTTAAACGAGATGTTATGTTCTTGAAAGTGTTCAACCGTACTCATAAGCGATCTGGGGGTCATGGTGATTTTATTGATAACAAGTCCAAGTCAACGAGTGTAAGTAAAAGTTGAATAATTTTTACAATTTTTTTTCGATGGATTTATACTTCAATATTAATCATTAAGTATGGTTTTTATGTAGGAAATGTATAACTCTGTACTATCGCAGAAGTATGGCGATGATTCATCTTCTCAACCAGAGTTCGATCTGCATGCTTGGACTAAAGCTATTGGAGGAAAGGAGACTATACGCACTCACGTGTATGGGTTTGGCACTCGTGTTCCCGCTACAGCATTACTTACGGGAACACAACACAATGTATCAACATCTGAGTCTACGTGTGGGCCTATCAACTCAAACGTTAACAATCCTGTAAATGCATTCGAAGAAAAAGTAGAAAATCTTGCACAAAACTTGAATAAGATACATGACGAAATACGCGTGGAAATACGTGAAGAAATGAGAAATGTAATGGCGGAAGGCATGAGTGAATTTATGGCACATATGGAAACCATGTTCATGTGTAATGCACGTTCAACGTTTGGTGATGCGGGACCTTCAAGATTTGACAAGTAAGAAAGTTAAAATTCCCTCATTTTTTATAATTTTTAGATGAAAACTTGGATACTTTTTAATATAGTTATGTTTAATATTCATATGTATCCAACTATTTTATATGTTGTGTGTTTAGGATAATTTGTAATTATTGTGTTTAGAATTGAAAAGCACTTTTGTAATGTTAATATATTATATATTTTACAATTTGAATGCGGAATTAAATTTAGTATCGAAATGAAAACTATTAATTTTTCCTAAAAATTTATTATAAAAAGATTAGGTCATTATATTACCAATGGAAAATTCCATTGGAAATATTTTTCCAACGGAATTTTCCGTTGGAAATGATAATGGTTTTTCCATTGGAACAACAATTTCCAACGGATTTTTTGTTGGAAATAATTATTCAAACGGAATAAATTTTAATTGCTTTTTCCATTGGGAATAGGATTTCCAACGAAAATGTTTCAACAGATTTTTTCGTTGGAATTGCTTTTTCCAACGGAATTGTTTCCAACGGAAATTCCATTGGAAATCCGTTGAAAATTTTTGACGAAATACTAAAAAACATTTGGTATTTTACAAATTTTCAATTGATTTCCAACGGACTTTCCATTGGAAATTTGTAACGGATTTCCAAATGAAAGTATTAGCCACAAGGCTTGTACCAACGGAATTTCCAACGGAATTTTCCGTTGAAAATCCGTTGGAAATAAACATTTCCAACGGAAAAATGGCTATTTCCAACGGAAAATTCCGTTGGAAATAGGCAAAATTTTTGTAGTGATATATTGGGTTATGTTGATATCGGGTTACTAGCATTTATGTTATTGGCTTGAGTTCATATAATATTCGTTGCTTTCGTTGAATTCTTAATAGATTGTGATTATCTTGTTTGGTTCTCTTGCATGATAACTTTGCACCAAACTGTATTGATTGTTGTTTTAGTTAATGAGATTCGTAAAGAATAAGTGTTGAGTGCAATAACTTTGACCTAATTAAGCAATTATCATGGTTTTTTTTGTCAATGTGCTTGCAACAAATGGTTTTTTGTTTTTGAATGCTAGTTCATGCATGATTTCATGCGAAGGTGATAGTTAATCCAATAAAGCCTTTATTTATAATAGATACTAGTGTGTTCCCTATGCATTATGTTGGAGATATCAGTATTTTATGGGTATTGATCAAAGCATGCAAGAAAGCTTTATCATTTAATAAACATGAGAATTGAGGAGGAAATTTGTAAAACATATTGATAACTCTCTAATATAGATTTATTTAGACTTAATTTTGATAGTAATTTAGCTTAGTTCTTATAATAATGCGTAAAAATTAGTAGATTTTATTTAAATTATTTTAAAATTAGTTAATTTAGGTGAGTCAATCTAATCTTAGTTAATTATATACCTAAATTGGTGTTAATGTGATTAAGATAGATTGTTATTGATTTCTTTGTGCTTTTGTAGGTGTTTGATGAAAGAAGAATTTTAGTGGAAGAAGAAGAGCAATTTCAAGGTGTAGACTTCCACTACATATGTTTTGGTATTTTAGCCATAACTCTCTTTACAGAGCTCCAAATGAGATGTTTCTTAGGCCTTTGGAAAGACGAGAAAAAGATACAACTTTCATCCTTACTACTTCACTTAGTTCGGCTTGGAAGATGATCAAAAATCTTATCAAACTTGACATACTGTAGCAGTCCTAAAACAATTACAATTTCTGCTATTTAAATGGTCCAGGCTGTGGCTTTGGAGGTAGTGGGCCACAACCCACATAGTTTGATGAGGAAATCCTTATTGGAATTGACTTCTTTCTTCACCCAACTTGGCCTAATTTCAAAGCGGATTAAAACAAACTTTCGGATGACTTTTTTCTAAAAAAAAAAAGAGAACGAAACACCAGATTGACAACTGAGAGTTAAGCCATAAAGTCATTGAAGCTAAGAAGAATTTGAAGGATTCAAGGAGATTTGGAGATCAAGAATACAATTCTTGAGTTTTTCTATCCTTTTTGTTATTATCTTATTTTGTTAGTTTTGTTTTCAATGTTTAAATTTTATTTAATGATGATGTGTGACTTGATTGGAAACTATACTTTTTATTAAGTTAATAATTGAACTCAATATGTAGTCTGAATTATTTATCTCTCTTTTACTTATATTTGATGGATTTAAGTTGCTTATTTTACTATTTAATTTTAGTTTCAGTTTATTAGTTTAATTTTTTTAATGATTTTAAATTTAATTGTTTAGATAAGATTAAGGTATTATAATTTTAGTAGTTAATAGCAAGAAGTAATTCAATTTTCTGTTAGATCAGCACTCTACTCATTGCTATATTATCGTTATGATACGTATACTTGCGTGGGTAGAAAATTAAACAACACATATGCAGAAACAATAATATTAGAGCAAATTGTGAAAAATAACTAATCTCATAAGCTCATTTTAAAAATAATCTTTAATATAAAATTAATTGTTTTTACTTAACTTTTACCATGATTTAACAAAAAGCCCTTAAAACCCTTTCAAATAAATTAGATGTTTTCGATTTCTCTCTTACGCCATCTAGAACATTGTCCATCAAGCATTCTCAGCTTCCTCATGCCCTTTAAACCATTCAAAATGATGTTTTTGGTTTGCTCATCTTCCCTTTCAAAAATCTTAACAATAAAAAGAATTTAAATAGAGGAAAGATCAAGCCATAACTTAAAGTAACTAATCGCCAGCAACCAACCATGGTGGGGGAACCAAAAAAAATTGTAACCAACCTTGGTCGATCAGCTAATCAGTTTTAGGGAATGAAGATGCAAACTTGTGGAAGACGAAAGGGGATATGAGCTCAAGCTTGGTAATGATTGATGACGGGGAGCTTAAGGGAAGGGAAAGGCAGAAAGGGAAGAACCAAGGAAGGTTGCAACATACAGGTATGAGGGGAAATTAGAGATTAAGGGTTTCAACAAGTTGTGGGCCATAATGCGAGATGAAGGGGATTTAATAAAGGCTAATAATGTAATTTCACCCATATTATTTAATAAAAGAATTTTGGTCTATATTAGGCAGATGGTTTCCTCGTCGACAACAAAGTCGATAAATCGTTGAAGTAATTGCCTTCAATCGACTAAATAACTGACATTGATCAACTGACCCATTTTTGATAAAAAATCGTTAGTGTCGATTGATTATGCGGTTTCCACCAATCATTGCCTTCCCTAATAAGGCATTTAAAAAGAGAAAGAAAGTGATAAAAGGAATCGGTAAAGAGTGTTAGCCTTGAAAATGACTTATGTTTTGATTCAACAAAATTGCATTGATTAAAAACTTGCTTCCAAGCACTTGAAATAATGTGATTCATTGTTTTAATCCATTAAGGTTTTAAAAAATGTTTGACAAGTCTTTTATAATTAGAAGAAATAAAAAAGCTTTCAAACTGTGAGTTTTCAGCTTAAGGAAACCAAGAGTAAGCATTCAAACTCATCTAGGATCAACTATACTCTTCCATACTCTATCCTATAGGATCGACTATACTCTTCCATACTCGATCCTATATGCACAAATGAAGAGAGAATGACGAGATGCCTTTGGTTTAGAATCGATTACATATTCTAAAACCTGATCCTAAAATAGAAAGCTTGAAAAATTGAAAGAAGCTTAAGGGGATCGACTCTTGACAAGCCATACTCGATCCTAGAAGGAAGGAGAAAAGTCAAAGAGCCCTTGGATGCTTAAAGGATCGACTTTCACATTACCATACTCGATCTTAGAGCAAGAAAAGAAGAAATGATGCAAGCCTCAAGTTGAGGATTGATTATCACTTTAAAAACTCGACCTTTAAAGCACAAATTCGAAGAAATTCAAAATCAAGATTGACTTCCCTTCACCATACTCAATCCTAGAGACGAGATAGGCATGCATTTAATGCTCCCAACTTGTCTCTAACCGCTCTGATTCCTTAAAAGGGTATAAAAGAAGGCTTCCCATTTATTTTGAAGCTTAAATTCACTCCAAGATTTGAGAAAAAAATCTCAGCTTCACTTTCTCTGGTCATTTACCTCATTTAAGTCTTCCCTTCAAAAGCATTTAAAGCTTTCATTTATTATCTTAAGTTGATATTCTAAAATTTATGATACCTATTCTCTTTCAAGCTTAAGCACTTAACTTATCAGCCTTTAAGAGGCATTTATTGCTACTCTCTCATTGTAAACACACTTGTAAATATTCTAACTTAATCTTAAAAAGTTAATATGGATTGTGCTTGCTCTCATAAAAAGGCATAGTATGACTTATGCTTGCTCCTGCTCCTATAAAAAGATATTGTGAAGGCTGTGCTTGAGCCCGATAAAGAGCATCGTAAAGGTTATGCATGAGCCTTGAAAGGTATTTTTCATAATTGATTTAAAATTCCTTAGTAATCTAAGGGAGAAAACTTAGACAAAGAGGCCAAACCCCTACAAAAATTCTTGTGTGTTTGTTTTTAGTTTGTTATGGTTTTTATTGTTGCAATTTAACAAGAAAAATAATTTCTTTGCTGCAAACTTATTTAAAAGAAAAAAACAACTCATTTTTTTCAACTCAAGTGGTGAAACTTATTTAAAAGAAATTAAATTTTACTAAGTTCACAAAGATATTTCGAAAAATTCAATTTATCCTTTCTTGATCTTGTTCATATTGAGCTTACTATACTAACAAAAAAGATGAAAAAAATGGAACAGAAGAAGGATAATGGAAGACGCTAATGGTAGGACCATTAACGCTAGCAACTAGAAAGGAAGATAGAAGTTGAGAGCAAGAGAGAGAAAGGCTCAATTTGGAGGAGACGAAAAGGGAAAGCCGCCGCAAACAAAAGGTGTGAGCGGTGGTTATGGATTGAAATGTCGGAGGAAGAAAGAAGTAGAGGATAGGAGCTTCTCAGTTTAGTTTAGGACTTATACAACTAGCCCAAAACTACGTCACGGGGAAAAAGGGGGAAGAAATATAGGGCTGTTGGACTGTTAAAGCCCATTAGTTCTGGCCGATTCCATGTTTGCCTTGAGCCTTTTTTACTTTTTTTTTTTTGGAAGTACTTGACCGTATCTGTTTAGTTTAAACCCAAGTTGCTACATCTATTCTATAATATGCTTTTAAAACCTTTGTTCGTTCTATAAAATGCTTATATATAATCATTTAAATAAATGTAAATAAAGTACCATATAAAACTATGATCATTGTTACATAATAGAATCAAATTTTTTTAATGAAATAATTTCATTTTTAAGACTATATATAGTTTAAAATATCTTGTATTTCATGATTACATTGCTATGATTAAAAGAATTTGATAATATGATAATTAATATATTTTTTAATACCACGAACTTTAACATGCATTAGGTTATACAATAAAATTAAAATATTTAAAAAATGAAAAGTATGTAAATTACATCTGCAAATATTTTCATGATATAACTTATATTGTTTATAAATAATTACTTTTAATATATTTTATTAGTGTACATTTAATTTTATTAATTATTAGAATTATCATTATTAACAAAATATGATTATATTGCTATTAACATATATGTAAGACATGCAAAAATATATAACTATTTAAAAATTAAAAACGATTTAAATAAAAAAACTTAAACCTTGCAGCAACTAGCAACACAGGGATAAAATATTAAAAGCCAAAGTTGTTCCATAATGTCAAATGGTAATCTTTGTAGCCCATCTGACTGGATTGGCCCGCTCGAAAGAGCCTTGAAAAATTGAAGCATTTCCCATTCGAGAGTTTCTATTTGATGTTTCCCCTCTTGATTAGTTGATTTGGTGGGGAATGCCCAAATTGGGTTCTGCCAAAAGTTGGTAGACATTTACCATCCAAATTTCCAAACATCAATAGTTATTCAATTCTTTAATTATAGATAATACAAGTGGGAGACTAGAGATTAAGTTTGTCCCTCTTTATTCCGCCATTTTACTGCACAACATGAATAAACTTTCAGCTTTTTGGATTAAGTAATTCAAATGGGAATTTGATGGAGGTTTTACTTTTTACGCATAAAAAAAAAAAGAATCATAATGATTATGATAAGAAAGAAACATGATCCGATTACTTTGGGTCTGGGACATCTTAATTCATCCATCTTGGTGCATGTCTGCCCTTGCCTTGACAGAAAGCCATCTTCACAAGTAGACCCCCTTCATAATAAAATTAACATATATATATATATATATATGTATAAATATAAGATATTAAGTTTGAGAGACCAGCTCTCTCTTTGTCTATATCTCTTTCTCGTAACGTTTAAATTGACCCCAGCAATGTTTGATGTTTCTAGAACTAATTAAAGTCATGGCCAATCTTAAATTCAGTTCTTGTCAAGCTCTTTTAATTTTAAGTATTTTGAACTCTATATATATATATATATATATATATATGTACATATTGAGATTCTCAAGATGTAGATACATATAGAGGTTATTAAGATAATTACAATAATTTAATAGTATTAATTTTTTATTATATAAATAAAAATAAAAATTTTATTATTTGAATAGGCAATACATATATTTATTATTGAATTTAAATGTTGCGGTATAAAAATATTAATATATGTGAAGAGATATACTAGTGTTGCTAAATACATTGAGGTTTCCAACAAAATGAATGTATCAAAATGAGGTCAGTCGAGAGATATGGATGTTTTATAATTCTTGTTGAAAGCCAAACAGAAAAATAAATATTTGGCGGTTTAAGAAGAGAAAAGTTGAATTTTGATGTCTTGTTTGAAAGAGAAATGCAGAAATGGGAGAGAAAAGCAGAAGTTAATAAGGAGACAATCAATTAATTATTTAGTCTAGTAAATTAATAATAGGATAGCTCAGATGCCTCTAATTAATCATGAGGGGTATTGGGTTAGATGTGACCACGAGTTGGGTCAGGTTGAGCTCAACTGACACTTCGAAAATATAAGCTTGAGTTCGAGATTGTCTGTTTATTTATGTTATATTTATATGAGATTTATCTTTTTAGATAATTTTACTTATACAATACTATTTTTTTTTATTTTTTTTTAAAAAGTTATGTTGTATTTGTTAAAAATATTAAAACTTATGTTAATATTGATATTCAATATTTTTAAATTTAAAATATATAATTTATTAATATAATAATATTCTCAAGTTGGACCAGGCTTGGGTCTAGAACTTTATGTTCAAGCTTGGCTCAAGTTGGGTTAGGTTCGTGATTTTGGGGTGATAATTCGATTCATAGACGCCTGTACTAAAAAAGATTAATAAATCTTCATATTTATCATGATTATTTACTGTCAATAAATATGTCAATTTTTTATGAGATTATATGTGGTAAAGTTGAAGTTAATACCTAAAAGTTTCAGAAACTCCACGTATGTTATCGTTGAGATAAAATTATTTTAGCAGAACAATGAGAAAAAGTTGTACGTAGTGTATTTTCAAATTACATGTCGTAGTAGGAGGAGTAGGATCATGTAATTTCTCAATTGCACCAGTTTTGAGTCGTAATAATTGAGATGAGCACCCATTGAAGGGATTCAAAAAAGTCTGTTTCCTTGTTAATAATGAGATTCGATTGGCTATTGACGCACCATCAGATGCATATATGGTTAATCATATCACATCTTTTAGGTATCCATCATAAAGGCAAAAATTCTCATTGCAATTTCAGGAACATGGAGAATTTGTTTCTTGCTTTACTTTCAACTGAGCAGCCCTGCACTGCTATTGTTGTACTGATGCTGACTATGCCAAATAGTGATGACTTCGTTGCCACAAAACCAATGAGGTTTGGTCTTTTTATTTATAGATTTCAGAAGATAATCCATGTTCTTTTCAACTTCAGCATTCCCCTCTCTTTCTTTTTATGCAATCGATTAGCTTTATGGGCTGCTGTCTAGTTGGTGAGCGGCATAGGGTTGAAATCATTATAGACAATCTCTAGACAAATTGAGTTTTTATACAGTACACTTGGGGATGTTTGGTGGGAACTAAGTTCAACTATTAATCAATGTTTATGGCAACTAAAAGTACAATCTGCAATTTGCTTAAACATTGTTTATATCTGTAATTGATGGTACACTGTTTGCTGCAACATCCATTTTTGAGTTGTTTTGTGGAAAGCACTGGTAAAGGACTTTCAAGATAAGCTTAAATTGGAAAGTGAGAGGTTTCTTATTAAATTATATTCTTAATCAATCATGATGTTTCTTACTTGAAACATGATAGCTTTTAACTTTTGAAGTTCCCATTTGCTTTTCTTATTTTAAATTCTATATATGTTTGATGAATATAAGGTCACTAGCTAATGAATTTTATATGAACAAAAACCTCTTTGATAGTGACTATGTTTTGTCTATTGTATTTATTTTATAATTCAGGTGGAGATTTTACTAAGAAGACATTTTTTTTGTTAAAATTTGATGAGAAAATTACACAATTATAGTCAAATAGTTTTCAATACATAAGATAAAATATATTTATAAAAAAATGAAATAAACAAACTAAGCAAATAATTAAACTTATTAAACCAACATAAAATTATATTAAACTACCCTACATAATAAAACTTAAAAATGCAATCTGAAAATTTCATAACCTTCTATTATTATAGTCAAAATTTATGAGATGAAAGAAATACAGTTCAAGGTTTAATAAATTTTCATATGTAAAATAATAAGAAATAAAGCATAAAATTAAAAACAATTCCTGAATAATTTTAAAAAATTCAAATAAGTTAGCTTTTATTTTTTTATTACATTCAATCAAATTTTTATATTTTTGTTTTGAAATAAATAAGTTGTTATAACTAATAATTGAATAATGATTATTAGTCAAAACATCATTTATCATTTTATGTCACATAATGCTAACGTGACATGTTGACATGTTACAGTAGATGATGATATCTCAAGTTGATGTGTTATAATGATATAATCATGTGACATTTTTCACTCTCAAAATTAATGCCACGTGACATAAAAAATAATAAGTTGTATTTTAATTAATGATAATTAACCAATCGTTAATAATAAGAGCATATTTGATTTAAAATTAAAGTATAGGAACTTACTTGATTGAACACAATAAAAAAAATAAAAATTTATTTAAAATTTTTAAAATAATTTAGAAGTCTTTGAAACTATTATACCTAATAATAATTTAAAGATAAATAATTTTATCTGACTCACATGGAGACGAGAGAGATAAAAAATAAAACATTCTTGAAGTTGCATTTAATTAATAATCCCGCAATTGTGAGGAATTAGTCGGACAATTTAGAAAATAAAAAGTGGAACAACTGAGCATAACTCCAAGAAAAAGTTCACATGTAGCATCTCATGAAGTCCAAAACATAGTTTGTAATACAATATTAAGTAGTAAGCATATTAAACATTTTCTACTGATCTCTCCTCAGAGAATCATACATAAACCATCTAACCATTTAAAGAGTCAAGCACATGTGAGTTCAATAAATGTCAGGAAAAAAAAAAGGGAAATGAAGCAGCAAGTACGCTATGTGGCATGATTTGAGTGCATGGAAAGCATCCATGTGTGCTTGACCAAGTCGGTTACAAATGTAAAAGAGTAAAAAAGGAAACAGAATACTCCAACGGGCTTTAACAGGAATAACCTTGGAAAGCAAGCATGGCTTCCACCCAATCACATAATCTCTCTCCAGTGCAGCCGCAGGAAACTGCTACCTCTTAACCCTTTAGGACGGCTGAATTTCCTATAGTCCATTTCTCTGGCCCCTATGCCTTTTAACTTTAGCTGCCCCATGTTTACCCAAAATAAGTTTCCAAGAAAAGCTACCCCCGTTGTAGCAGACATTTAGGTATGCTAAAGAGTACAGTAGAGACATTGGAGAAATGCTAATTGTTATGCTCCACATCACTTGGTCTGGCGAACATTTCATGTGAAATGATTTGTTGTCCTCCTCCCAGTTGTACAAAAACCTTTGAATTCCATTTATACTTATCAAAAACAGACACCACTTTTGATAACATGGAGAAATTTTTAACTTTTTTTTGTTGTTTCTTATACATATATACACGCATATTTCATTGTATGTATATATTTATACAAATTTAATAAAAATTAAAATCAAAGGAACTAGAATGAATAAAAACCAATTAATATTTCCTGTCCTATATATATAGTGCATAGAGGGTAGGCCAAGATTGAAGAGAGACATATATATAGGTAATTTTTGACTTGCGGTTTTTCAGTTAAATGTGTTTAAAGAAAAGAAATGGAAATCTATAAAGAAATTGAGACAATATTCCCTTTTAGATGGCGATGCAAGATTTCTGTACTTGCTCCTCAAGCCAAGTCGAATTGATCGTGGGTCAGAGAAGAGGGAAAACCGATTAATTTGATTAATCTTTTCACGTGATGATCAAACTGTGGCATTTTCTTTCTTTTTCTTTTTCCTTTTTTGTTGCTTGTTTTCCACTGAAAGATAGACAACCACATAAATTTTTTCATTGCAAGAATGAATCATCCACTAGGAAAATAGGCAATAATTTTCACTGGAAACCATATTTTGCAACTTGTAATGGCAACAATTATTTGCCTTTTTTTTTCTCAGCCATTCCTTGGGCTGTAAAACTTAAAAATTGTCCTTTCTGCTAATTGCTTGCACGTGTATGGTTTCTTCTTCTCAACATTTTGTAAATTATTTGTGATTTGGAACGAAGGGTTTGCACTTTTGTGCAGGGATTCGACATGGATATGGCTGATTCGTGACATGTGACAAAAAACTAACTATTCTTTTTGACAGAGTTTTTGTAATCTATACCTTTTTCTAACCTGTTCCCCTAAAGGTACAACAAGCTAAAAAAAAAAAAGAAAAACCCATTTGACAATATTGTCGTCACGAATTGCTGTTGTTCCAGCTTGTAATTAATTTCCCAAACCTACTTAGACAAAATTCTCAAAGAGAATTGTAATTTGTTACAATCTTCATTAATCCCACAAGAAACATGGGGAAGAGGAAAATCCATTTATGAACACCATATATAGATGAGAAATATCTGTTTACGTTATCATCCGCCTTAACAAGATCATTCACATGTGTTTAAGTACTTAAATTAATTCATCTCTGTTACAAGAAAAGAAATTTTATATTTTATATTTGTATATTTTACATAGACCAATGAGGTATATATATACAAAAAGTAATCATATACATAGTTTAACTCTAACTAAATATTCTAGTCTAACTTGTTAACAATATAGTATTATAACTCTCACTAGATAATTTTCACAATTATCTTAATAATTTCTTTTTTTTTTTTCTAAAAAGTATGTCTTATATCTTAACCGAAAGTAATTGGATATATAAATATGACTTAATTTGTTTATACAAAAAAGAAGTTAATAGTCAAAGAATCAAATATAAAATATTCAATAAATATTTATAGATAAATTAAAGCATTGCACCCGAATGCTTTGAAAGGAAAATATTGCCAATACTTTTTCCAGTTGTTTACTTTAAAAAAGGAATTAAGATATAGACAAAAGCATAACCAAGCTAGCATGTATAATTGTATATAGCTTTTAAAGCTTCAATAACAGTACATACTCACAAGGTAACAGGCCAGACATAAAGCCAAAAAATACATAGTCAATGATCACTCAACCTCACTGAGATTTCACTTTCGGTTCACAGAGTAGCAAAAATCGTTCATCCTCTGCACAATTTTACTTAATATTATAGGTTTAAAGTCAAAATCATGTATAAGTTATATCACTATAATTAATGAAAACAAGAGAAGAGTTAAACTCTCTCTCCACTCTCTTTCAGTGCTTTACGTGTGTGCATGTCTGTCTCTCTCATACAAGAAAATAAATATCCTTCCCGGACGTATTGTTCTAGAATAATGTAAGGGCAGCTAATTAAATTCTTTAAAATGGATTGCTACTGTAACGATCAAGATTTCTCTACTTTTGATGAAATTATTTCCTTGCAAAATTCCAGGAAGAATCCATCTGAATTAGCTAGCTTTGAGTGTTCAAGTTGCTAAGGATAAGTCTTTGTTCCTTCGAGTCCAAATTAACTCTACCAATCAAACAAATGTTATTGCTTCAGTATTTGCAATTTTGGTTTGCTAACTAGTTTCATATGTATAGCTTGAGTCCAGACGTACAAAAACCCTAGATGGTTGTGGAGCAATCATCTTGGTTCTCACTTCTCACCTCTCGTTAATATATGTACAGCTAGCCTAACATTATTTGAAGATAGCTAACACGTAGGAAGTTATTCACTAATTTACTAGAATCAACAATGCACAAGGCAGGCTTCTTCTCCAGGTTGTATCCATCTACTCCAAAAGGATTAAAATGGTTTTGTTATAAGGCGATACCCAAAATATCACAAGTAACACACGAATTCATGTTTTTCAATGGAAAGGAGCATATAATTCTTTTTCCTTAGAAATGGCTTCTCACTGCAATCAATGTACGTATAAGAGGATATTGCTATTATTTTTGGCATTTAAAGACATGAAAGACCATCATTTGCAGCTATACCATTGGCAACTTTGACCTAAATAAAGCTAGCTAGAGAACATTTACAGTAACATAACATGTAGTACTTATTTTCTCATTCATATTAATGCAAACATATACATACAAGAAAGCCATCCATTACACGAATTCCCTGCTTAACTCATACTATAATTTTTGTTCATGTCTTAATGATCCTTCAAAATATTTAACAAGGGATATTCGACACCATGAAATATTTATACCATTAAATTCAAGATAATGTCAGAACTTTTCTTTTAGGTTACATCACGAATTGCAGGATTCTTAAGAAAGTTTCCTGATTGCTGTTAAATAAAAAATAGTGCAGTACTGAAGAGAGATGAAGATTACAATACTTTGACAAATCCATTAATATATATGCAGTTGACTCTAATTTAGTCTTTTTCTTCATACAAGTTTCTGCTAATAAAGTTATAACGATTAATTTTGTTGTCATGATATATCTAAAAAAATGAGTTTATTTAACAGATCAGAAGTATGAAATGTTAATCAAGATACAAGCTTAAAGTTCTTGATAGGGGCCGATACACACTGCATGCAGTTAATAAGAGCTTACCCATGAACAGTTAACAAAGGAGTTCCAAGTAATGTAATCAATATCGGTATCAATATATCCACTGCGAGATTCAGACACACACCCATGCATACATGCTAGTCTAAATTTGATGTGTCTTTTTAAAAGCATGACCATGTTCATAGATTACAATGCATTAGTAATCTGACTGCGATTGATTTTACTCATTAGTACCTAGTTCTTAATTATCTATTTTCTTCCCTAACAGAAGAATTAAAATCCCATCTTCCACGCACACTTTGGGTGCCTAGCTTGTATCAGAATACAACAATAGTTCTAGCAGACATAAGGTTTGCAAGGCCATAATCAGCAAGCTAGGTAGGTGCAAGGGTTGTAGGATGCACATAATTTGTAAGAGAAAAAAACCAGTACTTTCTAATTGTTGTAAGTTCTATACTCAAACCATCACCAAATGTCCAAGATTTATCCTTAATAATTAAAGACAAAGAATATTACAACACCAGCAATTGGAAATTGTTTTTTTTTTTCCTCATTTTAATTACAATCATTTTGAACTACCTAAAGAAAGGCACTCAAGCTCAAGAAAAATAAAAAAGTGGCATGAATGATATGGAAGACCTTTTAACAAGCTAATTGCTATTAGTCATTAATCCGAATGTAAAGCAGAAGTACGTAAGAGTTAACTGCCCCAAGAACAAAAGAAAATGTAAGAATTACCCTATATATACATACAATTATTTAAAGGTAAAGGAAATAACTGTCATTTGGAGCATGATGAAACAAAGAAAGGCCGCCTAAAATAATAAATGCCATAACCTTAGCAGCTGTCTCTCATATCATGAAAAATAAAAAACTGCTATAATTGTTCACAAAATGATCAAAAGCAGCTGGACTTGTTAATGTTTCATTATGTTCATACGACAAATATCAGCAGAATATATTCTTTTGTACATTTCTGCCAAGTAGTGAAGGAACAACAAGGTGACTGGTTGGTTTTCATAGAGACTTGCGAAGCAAATACATTTAGAATTACCTCATGGCGAACAACAAAGGGGACTGAACCAAATTGCTGGTAGCATGGAATTACATATGCTGATGAAACCAGTTCAGCTCTAGAATAGAATAGAGCAAGAAAGAATGTATAGCAGATATGCTGGAGACTGAAGTAGCCCAGGAATCAGCTGACCTACATACCCGGTGGTTCAGACAAAAATAAATTAAGAAATTTAGGGTTAGCTGTAAGTTTTTTGGAAGTATAGGAGCCCAAAAATGGCAAGGGGGACAAAAAGGAGGATTACATGGAGGGAATCCAGATTTAGATAATACCAATATATTAAGCTGTCCTGTGTGGTCACACTCAATGTTGCATTCATGCAAGACAACCAATCAATTTGTCCATAGCCTTATGATTTTCTACTAAAATAATTAGACAAAACACTATAGCCAATCAAGGTTCTCCAAAAGCCCATTGAGTGCTAGAAAAGAAATGGGGAAAAAGGGATAGACAGCTCATTTCTTTCATTAGAAAATCTTTAGTAATCCATGTCCAAACAAAGCCTAAGAAAGACCAAGAAACCCCACCACTGTTAGAAACCAAAATCTCCCTTCTTAATTACATTTTTCATTATAAGTACTTCCTTATGTATTACATTATTTTATGGCATGTTGAATATCTTTATTATTCATCTATGTGAGTATACAAATAAAAAAGTAGTACCCCTAAATATAATGGGAAGGTGGGTGTGGGGGGACAAGAAAAATAAAAGGTCACAATAAATAGGCCACGATATTTAGATACTATCAATAAATACAAAGGAGTTGACAGGCCGGGTTTGAAAAGATTGACCTGCGTCTCTCCTCCATCAACCCCTCACCAGAGAGCAAATCTCAGATTCTCGTTGTCTCATCCCATGAGAGAAAAAAAATCCCATCTCCAATGAAAGTGCACTTCATATCATGATCATTGAAAGCCTACAAAAAACCAAAAAAGAAAAAGGAAAAAAGAAAAGCAAAAGAAAAACACCCCGCACAGCAAAGGGAAAATGCTAGCGATGAAAAAAAAGTTTGACAAAAGAAAATATATAATCCAATAATCTCTCATGAATGAGTTTTCATGAACTACTATTTTGCTTGTCTTTCACCTTCCATTTTTATATATAGAGATTGAGAGCGAGAGCGAGAGAGAGAAAGAGAAAGAGAAAAAAAGTTTTGGAGCTAGAAGTCATGAGAGTGATGGTACATTGTTGGGTCATGTCGGTTCATGGCTTCTCTTTGGCTGTTGTGGCTGCTATCATCATCTCCCTCCATTCTCGACCCCATCTGAGTTGAACCTGTAGCACCAAGATTGAGATAAACCAACCTTGAATCCAAATTAAGGTTAGCAAGATTGCTTCCACTGCTGCTACTATTATGTTCATCACTCATTGGTGGGTAAATTGCAGTAGAAGTTGGAGCATTTGCGCTCCCTTCTTCACGTGAAATAACCAAAGCTGCTGATTGTACAAGCTCAAGACATAGCCTAAGCTTATTTGGTTCAATGTGAGTCAGTCCCGGCACGGCACCTTTGAACAAGAAATCAGAGGTTAGAGTGCGAAGAATGTCCAAAGGAGTCACCCCATCAACGGTTCTTACATTAGGGTCCGCGTGGTGGTCTAAAAGGACTGCAACCATATCTGGTGATACCATTTCCGCTGCAATGTGAAGCGGGGTCTTGCCTGCAGGCCCGGCCCGGTAGTTAACATCGGCTGCACCAAGCTCTAGCAAGGTCTTAACAACTTCCCGGCTGCAGTTCTCGACAGCATAGTGTAAAGCCAATGCTTCATCAAGATTCAGACCTTCTCCCATAACCATGAGTTTGACTAGCTCAACATCTGAGGAGTCTAAAGCCCTTCTCATCCTCCGAATTTTCTGGTCCTCAAGATCAGCGGTCGCGGTGAGATCATGGTGGTGGTGGTGGTGATGAGTGATTAGGGAGCGCCGAGCAAGGGATGACTTGAGACGTAACTCTTCAATTTTGGCCACCACATCGATGGGAAGATGTTTGGCGAGAACTTCTGGTGGTAGGCCTGATTTGGCCACTAGGTGGGAACAAGTAGTCCAAAGTTGGTGCATGTCTTGCTTTCTTGAAGCTATGAGTACTTTCATAACATCTTCAATTGAGGCCTTCTCGACCATGCTGGCCAATTGTTTCTGGGAAACAAAGACAACAAAGCGTCAGCTTTGGTAAATGGAATCCGATTGGAAAGGAGAAGATGTTTTTTTCCATTGGTTAAAGTAAAACTACAAGGTGTTTATGCAATAAAAAAAAAACTTATGTTTAGTTTGGTGGTGCTTATGGAGCAGGTGTTTTTTTTCCAATTTCAAACCCAAATGAGGAAAGTGAATGTCTGGGAAAGATTTGGTGTGCTTACTGTGGAAGACATGACTAGAGATCATCAAGATCTAAATTTAGAAAGTCTTGGGTGTGTGGCATTTAGATGGAAGAAACCCAATTCAAGGAAACTCATATATGGTTGTACATGAAATCAAGACAAACCTCTTATTGTTATTGGACATGAATATTTTTTTTCAACAGCATTTTACTCAAAAAGAAAATAGTAAAATCTTTTCAAGATCAACTGTAGAAGAAAAATAAAAATAAATAAAGAAAAGTAGTCAAGATGAAGAAGAAGAAGAAGAAGAAAAGCCCGTGGATACAGTAAAAGAAAACTGAAGCTATTAATAGTGGAATTAAGTGGCTTAGCAGAAAACTGAAAAAGAAGATTTTCTGTTGCAGAAAAGAGACAGTACTAAATGAGTTGAAGATCCAACTCCTACTACTTCAAATGAGGAGAGGAAAAAAACAATTGTGGAGGAAAATTGTACAACAAAAAGGTTTTGATTATTAAAAGAAAAGAAACCCACTTTGATTACAAATCCCTTCAATAAAAGAATAGAAAAAATTGAAAGAAAAAAGGAGAAAGAAATAAAGAAGGAAATCCTGATTAATTTCCAATTCCCAAAAACCAAGCCAAGTTTTTGTCTCAACGCCCAAAAACCCAAATACAAAAAGTAACAAGACTCCACATACACACTAATCAAGATTCAGACAGCAGACAAACAGAAAGGGGGAGGGGGTGCAGTGGGAGATGACTGAGGAGTGAAGAAGTGAAAGAAACAGAAACAAGTGGTTTATGAGTTATGATGATGTGATGAGATGACAACAAATTAAGGGAAACCTGGGTGAGCAATGCAAGCTGTTCAACACCAAAGTATCTAGCAGCAGCAAGAGTGTCGAGAGCAAGATCAACGGCAGAGGTGCAATGCGTATGCCAACACGCTCTTTCAGAACAATTAGGCCTGGGCTCATGCTTTTGAGGCACAATAGAGACTTGGCCACTATACAAGAACTGTAACAGCAGCAAGAACACCTCGTATCCCACTGAGTTCACTGGTATAACACCAGGCCTAGACCCTGCGGCTGCTGCTGCTGCTGGGTTCATCCTGGAACCAACCGGGTCTAACCCAGATGGAGGATCAGGTCCGCAGAAGAATTTCCTGAAGAAGAGACTCCTTGCAGCTAAAATACACCTATGGGCATGAACCAAGCGACCCTCTACGCTGAAAGTTACATCGGAGAAAGCCTGGCCATTGATGAGAAGGTTAAGGTAGTCCAGAGAGAGAGATCGTAAGGACTCCTCGAAGCTACTCATTTTAGGGTTGCTTTCCGAGGAGAAAAAGCGGAGGAGGATGGTTGATAAATCAAGAAGAGCTTGCAGAAGAGAAGAAGAAGAAGAGGGAGAGGAGAGAGGGGGAGGGGGAGTTCATGATTTCATTGGAGGGGGAGGGGGTTGGAAAGGGAAGATGAAGGTTACTGTTATTGGTTTTTGTAGAGAGATTCTTTTCTCTCGATGGGGTGGGGTGGTGTGGTGTGGTGCGTTGTTGATAGATATTTTGAGAGAGAAATGGAAAGAAAGAGCAACATGGGTGGCTATTCTGGGCGGCTGAGCTATTTAAAATAGACAAGTGAAAATTTTTTAATTAATTTTATTCTTAATAAGAAATTAAAATTAATTAAATACCAACGATGGGGTGGGGGCGTGGAGAAAATGATGATGGGAGGGGAATTCAGGGATTTCCTGATTTTTGCCAGAAATTTATCCTCATCATTTCCTCGTGTTTTACTATTTAATATTAATCATCTTTTCCAATTTATCATAATCTTCCAATAATAATAATCATTTTCCTATGTATATACATCCTTTATTATTATTATTATTATTATTATTATTATTATTTTGTAATCAAAACTCCAAATTTGCCAACTTTTATTCATCCATCACCATTCATGAGACAAAACTGGCGATGGAATAGACATTTAAGGTTTGCATAATAAAGATAATAACTTAAAATGATTATTAATTGATTACTTAGTGTTACAATTGATTCTTTAGTCTTATATTCTCACAGTTACAGTATCATATATGTATGAGTATGACAAGTCAAGTATATATTTTGTCAATTCCTATTAAGATTAAAATAAATAAATAAATGGACCTAGACGATTAGGTCTTACTTTAATAATAGGCCCTAAGACCATTAGCCCTCAAATTCAAATTTCATCTTGTGTTTTCACCCAAATAAATTTCGCCTTTTTTTTTTATTTTCAATCTTGTATAATGGATTTATCTCTTTTTCCTTTCAATTAATACTAAAACAAATTCATGTTGCACTCTAAATAAATTAATCATGTTATAATTAAATTATATATAATGGATCTCATCTCAAACCTAACCGACTCTAAAAAAGAGTTACAGAATTTACTTGAATCAAATTCAATGTATTTATAAAAATTAATAAATTATTTAATTATTAAATTGATATAGGATAATTATCTAGCCCTGTTTTGAAATTAAAAAAAATTCATTATGAGCGTATTAAACAATATAATCCAAAGTTAAAACTCCAAATTAATTGGATTAAAAAAAATAGGAATATGAAACTTAATTAGAAACTTATTCTATAAAAGTTTACGCAGATGAAAGATATTTTAATCTTATTTTGACAACACATTTTAAAAAGTTTTACTATTACATTCCCTCAATTCTATTTTTTTTTCTCATTTTTTTAAGGATATCTCAAAACTACATCTTCTTTTTTCTTCTTTCAATACATAATATTCTTTTTTTTATATTCCAAAATTACTTTCATGATTTCTTTTTAACCTTTTGGAATTAAAAATTACCGAACATTAATTTTATGAAATAAAAAATTAAAATCAAATCAATTTTTTTAAAAAAATTCTGTAAAAATGAATAAAAACAAAATTGAGAGAGTACCTCGTTTCCATGTAGCTCTACTCAAAGCCAAATATGCTTTTTAATTGTACCCTAAAATCAAATATAAACAAATAAGTTCATTGTTCACTGATAAATAATTTTTAATTGAAAAATTTACAAGCTTTACTTGATCTTATCTTATCTATGTATAATCCATTAAAAAGAAAAGCTTTCCAATTAGTATAAGTTCTTTTATTATAAAAGAAAACTTAGTATATGTTACTTTTACATATAATAACTACATTAATAAGAAATACCTTGTGAGATCAATAGCTTTGCACTTATATTGATGTATTTAAGTGCCCAAAAGTGTGTGCAAGTGAATTATGAGATTCCAACTACTTGGTTCATTAACAAGTCTTTTTTTAGGGCATGGTCTAAGGGAAGGGTGAAATTCTAATCTTGAACTTATGCCAACTTAAGGAGGAGTAACAATTGCCAGGTCAAGCCATTGCTTGCCTAGGCCTGACCCGATTCGGGTTTGGCCTAAGCTTTGCTTTTGAGTTGGCTCAATCCAAAAGAAATTATTTTGTTAATAAATAATACTTATATTTTTTATTTAATTTAAATTATAAAATATATTTAAAATGTTAATTTAAAGAAATTAGTATCTTAATATTCAAATATTTTGTAAATGTATGGACTAAGTTGGCCCGAGCCTTACCCATACACACGCCTGGTTTGGGTTGTTATTAATAAGTTTATTTGAATAATATGTTAACATTAATATCATTATTGTAAAATTTCGACTTTCAAGATATTGCAATATGAATTAATTTGTAGTAGTTAATAATTTTTTAATTATCTCTTTAGTTTTCTTTCGTCCCATTCTTTTTTGATCTCTCGGTGTACTTATTCTGTTTTTATCAATCATTAACAAAATTTGTCTAAGGTTTCCTCTTGAGAACCAAAATTTATCTAAGTTTCCTGGGTCAAGTTTTTTAGATTCCTTATAATTAGAAACAATCAACTTTAAAAGTGAAAACTCAAAATAAATAAATTTACGGATCAATTTAATGACTAGATTAACAATATATGAAAAGTTAATTAAAAATATAACCTATAAAAAAATTGGCAATAATTATTGACCCTGAAAATTTACTCACAATTAAAATGACACAAATATAACGCTGTGTTAGTTATATTAAAGTATCACATCTACTGTAATAATAGTTATAACCTTCCAAGTCCAATCATTATTATTAGCTAGGAAATTTTAGTAAATACCTATAGCAACTTAAATTTTATTAAAAGATTAGTTTAGATAAGTAGGCAATAAGTCTGCAGTTACACACAACTATAATTAGGAACCAATCAGATTCACACCAAATACTACTCCCAACTTAAATACGGAATAGTTATGGATTATGGTTAAATATCGTTATTTCACTTATTAGTAATTGAGTTGAGCCATATCAATTTCTGTGAAAAAAAAACAAACAAACAAGCCTTTGAACCATATCAAGTTTTATAATTTAGTTGAGTTCTAATAATTTTATCGCACCCCAAAAAACCTTTTTGCTTCGATTTGTATTTAAAGAAGACCCTATTATTTGATTTTACTCATAGAAGTCCTTATTTCGTAATAACAGTATAATGGATGTTGGTCCCGGTATCAACTGTCGCTCTAAATGTTGCATATGAAGTAGGAAAGTCACTGTTGATGTGGGTAAAACCAAAAAAGCTCTTTTAAAACACTTCAAAAAACACTTTGGTCTTTCTTATTTTAAAATGATATTTTTGGTTGGTTGATTGTTAACACTGTTAATCAATTGTTAAAAAACAATTAGACCTAATACTACATAAATATTTTAAAACATAAATACCCTTTAGATTATTTTTTAATTTAAGCATATTCTCTTCTCTAAAAACCTTCTCATCCTTCTCTCAAAAACCTTAACTAGAAAAAAAAACCTAACAAATTTTTATTTGAGGGCATGGAAATTTGAAGTTGTACTTCTTTAAAAACTATAAACTTCTTTATGGAAGAAAAATCTATTGTCATCGAACTCTTTATTTTTCCAACAATTTGAGTATTTTTTTTTTCATTGAAAAGAATGCATTAAAAGTAAATCTTTTGTTCAATGATGGATATTTCAAATTTGATGGTGTTGGGTCTAGAGATTAATTTCTTACTCATGATTACTAATTTTGCTGAAAAACTTTTGCCCAAAATATGTTCTTTGAAACTAGGGTTTAGAGTGATGTAAAAAGATTTTAACTTGATTACTATATGTCAAAAGTTTTAAATTTTTTTCTCCTTTGTCAAATATTGAACTTTATTAATTATCAAAGTTAGACAAACTACCGCATTCAAAAATGCCGTTTCAGAATTTTATTCAGTTTTAAGTTTTTTTCTTTTTTGTCAAATATTGAATTTTATTAAATATCAAAGTGATTTTTATTAAGTTTTGGAAGGGAACATGAGCAATTTTTTTTTCATCCTAAAATATTTATGTAGTATTGGGTATTATTTTTCTTAACTATTGAGTAAATGTGTTAACAGTCAAGAGACAAAAAACATCATTTTAAAACAAGAGAGATCAAAGTATCTTTTTAAAGTGTTTTAAGGGGACTTTTTGGATTTTACTCTTGTTGATGCCTTCACGTGACTATGTAGACTTTTTTAGTTGTTGACATGGAATGTTTTTGCTATCGATGTGGAAAATTTTTCTTGTTTTTTCTTTTCAACCACCACATGTCAAAGGCTAATTGGTTGATTAAAACATGACCTTAAGATAAAAAAAATTAGGGGAACCAATTTTGGGGTTTAAGGTTCATTCTACATATCTTTTCCCCTTTCTTGAAATCAATTTCAAAAAACTTGAATTTTCTAACATTGAATGAAAACCAAGAACTATCTCTTCCTCTTTCTTCCTTTATCAACTAAAGTTCTTATGTTAAGGAGATCTCTTCAATCTCCACTTCATCTATTTCAAGTAAAAAGAAATTAAATTCAAGTGGAAGTTATATATTGTAAACTAAGGTTGAATGGAACTACAAAAAAAGAACTAATTAATTTTTTTTTTTGAAACAAAATGCCCTAGATAGACAACCTAGAATGGATCGTACCCAAGGCATAGGTTTTTACTTGTCCCCAGTACAAGGTAAATTTCTTTTGTTGTTCTTAATACTTGTCAGTGTTTGATGTATTTGAGTATTTAGGGATTCACAATGACATTTTGATTATAGGTCATGAATTGTGGTTTTTTCAATGGTGTGCTTAGAAAATGAAACAAAAGGCTAAATTTCTTATATATGAGCAGAGAATGGAGAATGAAAAATTGAAAAAAGAGAATGAGGTATTAAGGATGATGAATATTGGTGAAACTTTCATCTCTAATGTGGTTGATGAGGGAGAAGAAATGATTTTGCCATGTGAGGATCCAAACCAATTAAAAAGGAAGAAGACATTTTATATTGTTGAGATGTACATTTCTTGGACTTTTGCGATATTTGTTGTTGTTGTATTTATATAAGGTAGATTGAATTAAATGTACAATTTATGTTTTATGAAATTAATTCAAATTGTAGGGGTTTTTCTCTACTGTGAATCTTGCTTTATTGTTGAATTATGGATGAAAGGAGTTATTTAATAATCATGGTAATCTTTTGAAATTAGAAAAAAGCTTAAAGAAGTATGAATCTAGTTAAAGCTAATTAGGTCTGTTAAGTAAGTGAACTATAAAATTACTATACTAAATATGCAACATTAAAATTGTTGTAAAAGTTTGCATTATCAAAAAAAAAAAAAAAACTATTCGTACTACACAAGTTTTCTATATACTGCAAAAGTTGTTGGTTAACAAAAAAACCCAATATCATCAACTATTTCTTACAAAACAAAAATCCATCCATCATAATATACCACAGGTTTGCATTTACAAAAAATAATAATAATTATAACAATACATCATTGTTTTGCACTTGAGAGTGGATTTTGATTACCTTAAGTTCCAACCCATGAAGTTGTAACTATCCTTTTTCTCTTTTTAGGTACCTTCCATCCTTTTACAGTTGAAGTTTCTTTGATGTCAACATTTTCTCTCCTTTCACCTTATGTCAGGATCAATCTGAACTTGATCATATGTGATTGGATTACTTATTGCAATTTTTCTTTTCATTGAGAGAATCCTTTGACTTTGTTTCCTAGGCTACTAACAATAATAACATATCTCATGAATATCGTGTAAACACAATGCTTTTAAACAGTAACAAGTGTTGCAACGACTTACATTTCAAACTTGTTAATTAGTGTATGGATTGCTATAAATACTAATCCCCTCAATTTCTTTTCTTTTGGCTACAATTGGGTTTCTTGAGTTTTAGGGTCTTCTTAGCTACCATATTTTCTTCCTTTAAATTGATGGATGCTTCTGACTACCATTGGTGAACAAGACTTTAGGCTTTTTTTTGCAATATTCAATACTAATCATGTGGAAAAATTCAAAATTTGGACAAGTTAATAAACACACCCTATTGTTTAAAGAAACACTTAAAGCATCATGCATCCCACCTATTGGTTTGTTGCTTTTGGTTTATTTTGGCCATTGTCTTGTGTGGCAACAAATCCACCGTCATTGTCACGACCCAAACCCAAGGGTCAAGACCGGTGCACGAGCCCAGTAAGTAAGCCCACTAGATTTGAGTAAGCCTCAAAGTTTAAAAATCATAGTACATAAATGCCAAGGGATTTAATAACCAAATATTCATAATAAAACTCAAACATAAATATATTATCCTTGGCGCACAATCCATTCAAACATTCATAAGGCCATACATTGGCCGTTCAAGGGGGGTTCCTACATAACAACCCTAACACAAGTTCATGTGGCACATCGTGCCTACATACACAACAAATTAAATGCAAAACGGAAGCTCGTGAATGACGTAGCAAAGTGACAAAGCAGATAAAAACCTACCGAATGCCAAAATTGATCTATCGTTGGATGACCTTTACCACACAACTTTGTGGCTTATTTATCTGCACATGGTATACAAATAGGTGAGTACTCAAATACTTAGTGAGTGGTGTAGATAAACAAAACATATATATATATATATATATTAAACACATATATAAAATATATGCACTGTACATGCATTTAGATATTCTAGCAAACATCTCCAAATGCAAGGCATATCATTATCCCAAAAGTCTCCAATTTGAAGGCATATCATTATCCTCAATGTCTTCAAGATCATCGCGCATATTATTAGGCTTACCTTTGAATTCAAATCAAAGTTATTCAAATCGTTCTCCACGGCACACTCTAGTCAACGGAGTATCACATCATATTCAAATCATATTTATCTAAGTCGCTCATGACTATCTCACATCACATGCAAATCAAATCAACTAGTGGTCCTCCTCTAGATATAGTCAAATCATGCACAAAGGTCAACCGACGAAGAATCAGATCATGCTCAGGGTAAAGCCACTAGCAGAGAAATAGATATGCGTGTGCTGAAGCAACGAATAGAGAACAAATCATGCATAGAGTCGAAGCAGTTGATGGAGAATAAGATCATTGATAGAAGTAAACTCCCGACGTCGACATCACTTGGAATAATCTTAACAGATGTCATCATAGCACTACAAGTGGGATTAGTGCTATCGTCTCTATTTACCACCATCCTTGTAGGCACACACATAGTCACAAGGGGATAGAATCCACTCAACCACAAATCGGATCAATGTTTGGAATTCATCCCTTGGATAGAAACACAAATCCACAAATAAGGCTATCAAGCCTTTTTCATTCATATTTTACTCATCAAATCTCAATTCACATTTATCGAGCTTCAATCGCCTTTAAGCTCGGTTAGGTTTTAAGTGTCCCTAAATCTTTAAAGCATCATTGAATCAAATCATCTCAACATATCATTAACCTAGGGTAATCTACTTTTAAGGGTTCATCATAGTCTCTAGACATCTTAGTCTAGGCACACACAGCATAGGCCACCCGTGTGGCTCACATCAAAGCACACAAACACATGATCCATAATTTGGTTCTTTAGCCTAGGCACTTGCATCTAGGCAATCATATATATATATATATATATACATATACATATATATACGTACACATATTTTAATACCAAGGTAGCATCTTTATCAAGGCATCATACATCACATGTATTTTAATTTAAACCCACTCATAGTGACAAATTAGAAGTACTCCTAGCCAAGCTTCGATCTTTAGCCTTCAATCGTCAACTAGCTTACCAATGAGTTGACTTAACTCCGTTTTCCCTTCAAACACATCAGAACAATGAATGTTAATTATTCCTAGCTTTCGAAAAATGTCAGCTTTTACGCAATTAACTAAACTTAGCAATCCAACTAGTGAAGCTCAAATCTTTCATTAACGAGCTAAACCCATATCTTAAAAGCTAGATTACAGGAACCTTAGCTCTAAATTCCCCAATCCAAGCCAAAGAGGGAAAAATACCAAATCTGGAGAAAATCAGATCTTGAAGTTATTAATCGATTAAATCAAAAAATAATCTGTAAAAGCATTAAATCTTACCTCTTGGGTGCTCTCTTCTTCAAATGTATCAACACATTAAGGTAATGTATCAATACATGCTATTCTTCTTGCCAAGAATGTATCGATGCATTTGTAGGCAATTTTTAAGCTTTCAAAACTTCCAAAAGTCTAAGTTTAGCACCCCTAGTATCATTCCTTGTTAATATCGCATCTCAATTTATTCATTTAACTTAATCCCATACACATAAATCCACAAACATAACATCAAACTTAAATAAACACCTCAAACTATGGGATTTGTTACATATTTCCTCAACATTTTGCCTAAATGTCAATATTTACACTTCTAAACACTTAGCATGCATATCATATCATCAAAGTCCTCAAGGCTTGAAATATTCATAAATCATTTTTAGTTTACTTAATTTACATCGAAAATTGAGCTTGTTACATTCTCTCTTCTTTATAAGAAATTCGTTCCTGAATTTGAAATCATGCTCCACAAATTACAATTATTAATTCTTAAATATGTGGGATATTTCTTTCACATTTCCTCCTTGAGTTTCCATGTGGTTTCTTTAACCAAATGACTTTGCCACAATACTTTCACCATAGCAATGTCTTTAGAGTAGAGCCATTTCACTTGCCAATCCAATATGGCTATAGGCTTCTCCTCATAATTAAATCCATCTTGCAACTGAATCTCATCATATTGTATCACATGTGAAAAATTCAAAATATACTTTCTAAGCATGGATATATGGAAAATTAGATGAACATCAGACAAATTAGGCCGTAATGCCAACTGAGAAGCAATTACGCCCACGTGCTTTAATATCTCAAAAGGTTCGATGTATCTAGAGTCTAACTTCCTTTTCTTTCCAAATCTCTTAACCCTTTTGTTTGGTGAGATTTTCAAAAACACATGGTCGCCAACTTTAAATTTTAAAAGCTTTTCGCTTATTATCAGTTAATAATTTCTGGTGATTTTGAGCCATTAACATTCTTTCTTGAATTACTTAAATGCCTTGCTTAACTTCTTAGACCATCTTTGGCCCCAAGAGCTTTCGTTCCCTGACTTCAAACTAACTAATAAGTGATCTACATCATCACCCATACCAAGCCTTTTATGAAGGCATACCAATCATGGCTTGATCGTTAATATTATATGCAAACTCAGCCAAAGGCAAATAATAGTTCCATGAAACTCCAAAGTCAAGCACAATCACTTTCAATATATCCTCGTGTATCTGGATGGTGCACTCAGATTGGCCATCTATTTGTAGGTGAAAAGCTGTATTAAAATCCAATCTTGTGCCCAAGGCTTTTTTTTTTTACCAATCTTGTGCACAATCACTTTCAATATATCCTCGTGAATCTAGGCTCTAAGATCTAAGATTTGAATGTCTTTGTTATGTTGTTATCTATTACATTACATTTTAATCCTGGATTCATGTAAGCCTTACACCAATATTGTGGTGGTATCTCTAAAGCATCATTCTTTGATCCAAGTGAGATGGCTTCCAATTTATTAAGTTGATCAACAAAATCTTCAACATATGTTGCCTTGACACAATTCTAGAACTGATATTTCAAATCTTCTTCCACTTTTTCTATCACTTGGCATAAATGTGTTTGGCCCACATCCTATGCTCCACAAGTAACATTATCTCCTTGATTATTGGTAATAGACCTTATTAAACATCCAAGACCAACAAATATTTTCAAGTTAAAAACCCAAAATGTAAAAAAAGTATAAATATAGTAAAGAAAACCCTAAATATATAGTAAAATTACAAACTTTTTTCATGTCTAAGACTACTTTTAATGCTTCAACATTTACATGCCCAACATCTTCCATCAGATTTTGAAGAACCATTTTCATGAGGTCTTGCATTCCACCTTCACTCCTACCCAAGCAAGTAAAATATCTTACTGTTTCCATCCCTCCCTATAACCACTAATAGCTTTCTTTTGGAAACACCTTAAAGGAAGTAGTCATCCACTCTTATAATAAGCTTACATCATTCAATCTACCTTCTTTAAAAGCTTTAAAACATACATAAATTTTCAAAAAAACTGTTTTCTATATCTTTTTGAATTTTAACTATGATCCCTATATTACTATGCATCAACTCTGCTACATAACCCCACAACCTAACATACTCCTCTATATAACTCTACTGTTCTTATGGCTCCCAATCCTTCTAGCCTTTTGACACATGCTCATTGTGGCATATACTCTTAACTCCTCTTTGCATAACTCTTTTAAATCTATAATCTTCAAGCTCGATTGAGAAACCTTATCTTTAAAAAGTTTAGAGAAGTATAATGCAAACAATAACTTATTCTTAGTGCTCCTCATACATTTATGCTCACGGTGATATGTCTTACTATAGAAATAATAAAATCTAGAGTCATAACTTGTAAATAACCTCTATGGGCCATCCTTTATACAACCGACCTTAACTCTTTAGTTCATTTATCATGAACCTTAGTTACACACCCTTTACAAATGCATATTTCTTTACAACCTCTTTAAATTGGTTATTTTGTCAAATATCATACTTAGATCCCCTATTAGAATGACATAATTAAGAACACACCTAGGTCCCAAACATTTCTTCCCCATAGAAAGCTCATCATCATATTAGACATCACTATAACAATATCCAAGATCACCATAGTCCATGTACTCAGTCTCATGTCCCAAACTTTCAAGTTGATTCCAAAGTCCCTTCCATTTTGTATAGTAACTTGAAATTGTCAATTCACCTTGTTTTGTGTTGACTATTTCTTTTTTCAGTTCTTGAATTCAAGATCCACTTTCTTATAAAAAAACTCTTTTCCAGATTTCTCCAAATGTCATAAGTAGCATCGATATGCAACATTGTTATGTAACTCCTTATTAAGTGAATTTACTACCATAGCATTACAAGTCAGCCAATCATCCTTTTTTAAATCTCTTTCTTTTGGTTTCGATAATTTTCCATCCATAAATACCATATTGTGTTTCGATCATAGTGCATTGACAACAACTCTCCTCTATGTTGAATAGTTGGGCCCCTTTAGTGCATGGTATGCCACCAAATCATCTGATTTATCAGAATAACTCAGATGATAGTAGAATAGTTTGTTATTCATGGTTTTGGTAGAAGATTTTGCTTTAGTTTCTGTTGGTTTTTCTACCATAGAAAAAAAAATCACAATAAAAAACACTTAGGCTTTAATACCATGTAGAAAAAGCCTTAGATCTAAGTAAGAAACTCAGTTGCATGACAAAAATAAAGGCATACCTAAGGGGCTATTTATAACAGCCAGCTAAATATAAATGTACTTGATGTACAAGTAAAGTAAATAGCAAATAAGAAAGTATTCTAACCTTACACTTCCTTAGAGGACAAGTAAAGTAAAAAGAAAATAAGAAAACATTACATAAAGAAATATTCCCCCAAGATATTCTTTCATTAATTTGACAATATAGTATTTTTCGTAATAAGGTGTTAATTGAGCTTGACTCGATCCATTGACACTTCTATTAATAAGTAATAGGACAAAATATTTTTTTAATCATAAAAAACATGATTAAGTCATTATGTGTTATAATTTAAATTGAAATGAAATTAGATGATAGGAAATTATTTTTATATACAAAAGAATTTGCCTCACACATGATATGTCTAATCTGCCTCTTATAGAGTCTCGACTTGGCATGCTTAATGTCTCTTGTGTGTACCATTAGTCTCCACGGGGTGAAATTTGTATTCATTGCCCACCTTACAACATTATTAGAGTCACTTTCCACTAACAAAGTGTGCAAGATAGCCCATTTGGATGCAACAAAGATAGAAAAAAAAAACACCTTTTTTATAGCTAAGAGCTTAGCATCATTGGAATCTATAATGCCTACAAATTTTAAAAAAAATAACTCTAATCACACCTTTCTCATTTCAAATAACTCCACCTATCCTCGCTCTTAGCTTACCTCTAAAAGAATCGTCAATATTAAATTTAAGTCCCCTCAAAGAAGTTCTCTCCCACTCAATTGTCTTTTTGGTTGCCTTGTAGTGCAAGAAGCCAAAATGAGATGAGGAAACCTTAATCCATTCAAGACTGAGTATGATGCTTTTGAATGCTTCAACTTATGCCACCAAGCGATCCACAATTTCAACATGTCTAAATCTTGCTCCATATCTTGTTGTTGTCCATTAAAAGCCATAGCATTGTGTTGCAACCAAATGGACCAAATCACAACGAAGAAAGTCATTTTCTAAACTTGCACCCTCTCACCAAAAACTCCCATGCCTATCAAAGCAAGAATGAAATCAATATTCCCTTTAGAAGCCACCCAACTCACATCTCACAACATTTTCTCCACAACCTCCATACTTTTAGACACGAGAAGAACAAATGATTCACTGTCTCATAATTTTCGTTACAAAGCAAACAGACCATAGAGTCCCAACCTTAAATTACCCTTTTTGCCAACTCAACCTTCACTGCCACCCTTCCGCAAGTCACCAACCAACAAAATACTTCTACCTTTAGAGGTGCTAAACCCAACCAAATCCATTTTCATACATTTCCTTCCCTTCCTACTCTCTTTAAAACCATCAGACTAAACGACTTTAAGGAGTATTCCCCACTAGGATTTCCTTTCCAAATCAAACTATCCTTTTCATTTTTACTAAGTATCATATACTACAAAACGCGATATAAGCCCTCCCAATCAAATACACACCTCCTTAGGTCAATTTGCCATACCCATCCACTTTACTCCCATCTCTCAAATGCACTCACTATACCATCCTTATTCATGGTCGAGGCATAAATACGAGGGGATGTTTCTTTCAAAATACACCCTTCTACCCACTCATCATCCCAAAACCTTAAACTTGGGGTGGGGCAGGACACAACACCCTAAACCTATGCTTAACCCACCCCAAGTATTTCTAATGTAAAAACCTTATCCAACACGATTTTGAAACAAAAAATTCTACCTTTATTAGATCAAGACATAATGGCACATGTGGGTTATAGGTCTCTTTTTATCATCCCTACCATCAAGATTTGAATCTAAATCTCTTACAATCAAGGTAGACAAATTTATCAATTAAGTCAACTTTTTTATTAGTAGATGATATGAAATATGGTTTTTTTTTATTTTGTAATCGTTTTTTGTATAATGAAGAAATGACAGCTGGTCAGATACTTGTTAATTTGAGGTATTCAAAATAGAATGCGATTAAAATTTAACTACCAATATCCTATCCAAACTCCATTAAGAATCAACAACTAATAACCAAATCTCAATATTAGTCCCCATAGGAAACACAAGCCCAAATCGAATCCAGTATAAAAAATAAATGTAAAATCAAGTTTTCTATATATTACTAATGAACATTAAATTAAGAAATTAAAGTTAAGTGATAAAAAATTAATTAAAGTTTAAAATAATAATTAACACAATTAATGAATTTTAGTAAGTTTTATATTCATTATAAATAATTTATAAACAAAAAATATATAAAATTAAATTTAATATTAAAAATTATTATTTATAATTAAATTTAAATAGTGGGTATTTTATAACCACTATCCTAATTTCTAAAGAAATAGTAGTTTTAGTATCGAAAACCTATTTGAATATAATTATACAAGACTTTATATAAAATTAAAATTTAATATTAAAAATTATTATTTATAATTGAATTTAAATAATAGGTATTCTATGATCACTGTTGGAATCCCTAACGATAATAATTATACTATCAAAATCTTACTTAGATATGATTATATGCTTCTGCGATCCTATTTAGTCCGATTGGATTGGATATTATAAGATATTCATTACCCTCATGTATAAATGTTTGTGGACAAGAGAGTTAATTAGCGAAAGGAAATAGAATACCAAAAACTAGAAAAGGAAGGAGTGGATGGGGTGAATGGCGAAGGGAGGAGGAGGCTGAGATTTGGGGTGCATGGGGAAGCGTGTCGGCTGGGAAGAGATGTTATCGGGACTGGCGCCCCAACAACAACATTACAACGAGTGCATCAAGTTAATTAATTCTTGGGGGACCAAACCTGCACGTGAGACAAGACTCAGCACGTGCAAAAGGTGAGGGTACAACTACAAACAGCAGGCAACAGCAGGCTTTTGTTTGTTGATAACTTAACAAATTTATGAATTATGAGACTGTCATAATAAAAAATAAATGGGTGTTAAAGAGGAGAAGCTGTTGTTTTGCCCTGTCCCTCTGCCCCTTGTCCAAAAGAAAAGAAAAATGTTACGAGTAATAAAAACAACCAAATCCCATGGATTGACAGCACATCCACTGACTGTCTTATGATTTCAAGAACCCCGATTTGACGTTTGACTTGTCTTTTCACTCTTTCTTCTTCACCCCACACGGCCACCCTCTCTCTCTTTCTCTGTCTCTCTTTCATCTGTTGCTAATCAGAATATACACATGCACCTCCAACTGCTTTCTACATTTCAGTTTTTTGCCACTTTTACTTATCGTATAATACGTACCAATATAATTAGTCTATTATCATTGTTCTCCTGGGGGACAAACAGAGTTTATGTCATGGGGGCCATTACTACATTCACCCAACCCATCTTCCAATTTGTTATATATTTTTTCTAATTATATGTTTGAGTTAGACAAATTATTTTCATTTCCGATTAGAGTACTCATATTGAGAACTATAGCTACCATCACTAAATATTCCAAATCAAGTTATTAGTATATTTTCATGTAAAATCATTTACGTTAAGATGAACAAATTTACCAATTTTAATTTCTAACTTTTTATATTGTCCTAAGGATAAATCACTGCAAGTTTAACTTCCACTTGTTTTGTAAGTGCCTTGATGTTCTAGAAATTTGAACTTCTGAGTCTAACTTCATATATAATCATATTTTTATTAGGTTATGCATTCTCTTAACCCCTAAAATAAAGAATGGATTTCATCTCTCAATCAAGGAAGTATATAAAGGAGAAAAGAATAATCTAAAAGCCAGAAGGTGGAGAAAGCACTCATCTTCCCTTAATAATGAAAGTTAAGACTCGTGAAGATTCCAATGGTTTTTATTACCAAAGATGGATTCGGAAAGAAAGTTAACAGTTTCAAGATGCCAAATTAGGAAACTCTTAACACTAATTAAGGTGCAAAAGAATAGTTTAATTAGTATTATAATTCAAGTTGGTAATAAAGCATATTTGACTCCATGGTCTTTAGATCATGCATAATCATGTTTCCTTTCTATTCTTTATTGTTTTGTAACATTTTAAAAATTAATCTCTAATATTATATCATATATTTGCTCCCCAACCGAGAAATGATTTATGTCCTTTTTCTTTTTTTTATACATTAATTGAATTATACAATATGGGATAATTATCTTCCCTTACTTTTTGAAACACGTATCCAATCAACATCAAACTCTGATAACGACTATCACTAAAAACAATTAAGGAGTTGGCTGAATTGATGAATATATTTCTGATTATCCATATGTAGAAAATAACCCGTTTGTCTAATTGGACAGTGATATTCATCGCCTTACCTGTCGTTTGAGATTAAACAGTTAACCATGAATATCTGATGGTCGTAATTGATAGCTAATATGCAAACAAGCCTCTTTAAGGCACGTCCCACTTGCTGTAAGATTGAGGTGTAAAAACACAAACAAAAGCATCACCAAAAGGAGAGATGTCATTCGCTACTCCTTTTTGTCTGTTGAGGAGTCCTTTCAATCTTCTTTCTTTTCCTTTTTCAATATTCTTTTTGAGTTTTTTTTTTATCTTTTTTAACATTTAATTTTTAGCTTATAATAATTGCATTTTTCACTTTCAAAAATGTTTTTTCATGATATTGCAAACTTTTACTTTTCTACAAATTTGTCTCGTTGCTCCAAATAATTAAAGTGGGTGTAAGAGCATGCGTGCAAAATGTGTTTACGGTATATATATGTATATTTTTTGGGTGTAAACCCCTACTTTTCATTACTGAAATGCAATGATTTGCGCTGTGCTAGGGACTAGAGGACTCCCCTCTTGAGATTGCCTAACTTTGGGGATAAAAATTTCAAAGAAATACTGACAATGTATTAAGTATAGATTTATAAATTTTCTTGTTTAATTTGCATTTTAAAATTTGCTAATACATGTTAAGGAATGCCCTAAGTGATCATTAAGCACACTAAAGTCAAGATGGATGTTGCATTGGCCTTAAAAAATGCTTTATAGGTAATGCTATTTAATCAGAAAATTAATCCCTCCCACATGAAAAAGAGGGGAAAATAAAGAGAGACTGAGTAAATAATATTAATTTTAAGGATAAAACTTTGGACTGTCATTATGTTTTTTTTTTTACATAATTTTTCATTGAAAAAAATTATTAGAATTGATTTTTTTTCAATAAATTTTTGACGAAAAATTTTATTGAAAAATCCAATTTTCAATGTGCAGTCGATATATATTAGTAGTAAGAAATTTTAAAAAATCCATTTGTAAAAATTTGACTTTTTCAATGAAAACAATAAAAAAATGATAAAAAAAATAAATTAATCCATCAATCAAAAAATACTAAAATTACCTTACGAAATTCCACTGGTAATATGGACATTAGGAAATGGATGCAAATTTTCCAGGCTGTTTAGCATTTTTCAATCGTTATAACTTCAATTAGAAAAATGATGTCTTCCTTCGAGAGAAAAACTACAAACATTTGCAAAATCTAAAGCATAAACCATTATTAAATCTACTTTAATTAAAAAGTAAGAGTCTTAACTGTAGGTAGGTGGCAAACGCAACTGTATTAACAGAAACAAACGAAAGGTTAAATCAATGAATTTGGTTGACTTAAGCCTAAGCAAAAATGACAACCGATAACTTATAGCATATAGATCGTTCAATGCACCACTAACCCAACGGATCCATTGTTAACAATGTTTTAGCTTACATAGAAATGTCCCGTCTCTACATGCGCCGTCCTCTGCCTTTTATTGTCCCAAAACACGATAATTCTTACTCCTTATTTTCAATTTAATACAGGCTTCTCAATAATTAAAGCATACTTTAAAGCATTAATTTTTTGTCCAAAAAATACTGCTTAAATATAATTAAAATATTTCTATATTTAATTTACTATTCTCTTCAATTTTAAAAATAAATCATATATTAATTATGAACTTTTTTACATAGGTATCACCTTATGGGAAAAAAACCGGTTAAGGTTTTCCAGACTAATATAGATAGTATTTAATATTAATTATATTAATATTAAAATTTGTATGATTGATGTGAACGTCCATGGACAGAGGACAGCAGAAAATAAATCATATTAAAATCTTGTATTTAGAAAATTGTGCCCACATTTATTTTCGGGTATAAATGTTGCACATTGGTCAACGACAGCATTTTGGTCTGTGTTGAAGTAACAGTCATGAATTTTTCAAATTTAAATATTCTGGTATAATCTTTAAAATTTTTTTAAAATTATTTAAAAGAATTTAAATAAATATTTATTGTTTATTACATGTACTCATTCTTTTATACTTTTATTTTAATTTTTTAGATAAATAAGTTTTTATTACTAATAGTTAATTAATTTTTACTAGTAAATACTTATCATTTTATTCCACATGGTACTGATGTAGAATGTTGATGTATCATAATGATTGTGGAGTGACAAGATAATGTGGAATGATAATATGATCATATGACTTTTTTCACTTTCTATATCATACACACATAAAATGACAAGAGACTTTTTGACTAATATCTAATATAAATTAGTTAAGTGTTAGTCATCAAAGCTTATATATATGGCTCAAAATAAAAGTATAAAGATTTAATTTAATATAATAAAAGAATAAAGATTTATCTAAAATTTTTAAAATAATTTAAGAACTTTTTAAAATATTATGCCAACTATCTTCAGTAGATATATATTAAAAAAATAACATAATGAGATTGATTTTGTGCCATGCATGATGAATTGATTTTTTTTTTCTTATTTTATTCAGGTTCAAAAAGTGCAATTTTGAAGAATAGAATATTTTAAGAAAGTATGAGTTTAAATTTTATTTCATATTTTGAAATATTATTTAATAGATAAAATCCAAAAAATCTGAATTACAAATTTATGATTGTGATTATAAGGACATACCAAATTTGGTGTGTGATTACAATTTTAATAAAGAGCAAGAAATACATGTAACAAAAAAATGAATAAATTAATCTAATCAGTGCTTTCATTTTGTTTTTTCATTTGTATTTAATTGATATAATATCTAAAAAAAACTCATAAACTATTTAAAAAAATTTAAATAAATTCTTATTTTTTTATTACGTTTAATTAAATCTCCATATTTATTTTAAGCCAAATAAACTATTACATTTTTATTTTAAGCCAAATAAGCTCTTATGATTAATGGTTGACTAGTTAAAATGCTACTTGTCAATATATGATATGTGACGTAGATGTCGCATGTTGACATGTCATAATAAACGATGACATGATATATTAATATAATATGATAACATAATCATGAGATCTTTTTTACTCTACACATTAGCACCATGTTAGTATCATATGAGTATAAAATGATAAATGATATTTTAACTAATGACAATTAATCGACTATTAGTTATAAGGGCTTATTTGATTTAAAATAAAATTACATGTCTTGATTGAACGTAATAAAAAATAAAAAAATTATTTGAATTTTCTTGAATAGTTAAAGGGTTATTTTGAGCATTATGACTATCTAATTTAAATTATTAAGATTGAACATGCCAAAAAGAAATTATTCATATTGAATAGGTTATATTGCCTAGTGTTATTTTTTTAAGAAGTATATATTGCCTAGTATTATTAAAGTTCAAAAATAAAAAAATAAGCAAAACCTCATTGAGATTAATTTTTGTGAAGAGCAGATCTCAAACACACACACACTCATTTCATTTTGATTCAGAATTTGAAGTTGGATAAAATTAATTAATTAATTAAATTTATGCATATTTATGTATATATCTTGGACACATTTTTCTTCATATACGTCCAGGCATGGCATTTAACTTTATTAAATGCAGAATGTGATCAAATATAAAGAAAAAATCTCCAATATTATAAGCAAACGCTAGAGCCATAATTCTCACTTTTGAAGTAGTTACTCAAAATTAGAAGTGTCTAACAGTCAGACTAGTCATCCAAGCTTGGAGGCTTGATCCAACTTGAGTCGAGCTTGAGCATAATAGATTTTTTGACTCGAGTGTGGCAAAATTAAGCTATTTTATCAATCCTTAAAATATATTAAAATATATTTTTAAAAATTCACATATTAATATAAATATTATTATTATTTTTATTTATTTTAATATAACAGTAATAAGTAAAAGGGTTGGTGCGGCCGAGCTTAGTCGAGACCAGATTTGACTTTTAAGAAAAGAGACCCAGCATAATCCATGAACACCTCTGCTCAAAACTATGATTTGTCTCTTATTTTATTTTTTGTTTTTCTATTAAAATCCGCATTCTTCAAATCAAAAGAAAAAAAATAAGTACAATTAATTTTATTTGAAAATATCCTCGGCACCGTGACTCGAATTTGTACTTCAAAGTTTCAAGTACTCTCAAAACAAAAGACATTGGTGGCTAAAACAAACAAAGATCGTGGTAAAGTTTTTTATGTTTGGGAATAGTAGAAAAATTAACTCACGATTGATGCTATGACAAAACAAAAACTCCCTCATTTAAACTCGTCATATCCATTGTCGACTCCATCGTTGAGTCCTAGTATCCATCAATTCAAATTGATAATTAAAGAGTATATTCATTTCAATCGTTTTAAAGCCAAAAAAGAAAGCAAACGAATAGGCACGTTTAAGGAATAACACTGTTTGGCTTTTCTAATTAAATCACCTCATAAGCTATCTCTAGAAAGGAAAAAAAAAAAAAAAGACCAAAAATGGAATAGTGAATTATCAAATAATCACCAGAAGGTGAGATGTTGTCAATTATTTTTGGATAAGGCCGTAGATTTTCTTCTTCTTTTTTATTTTTTTGTTATTTTTTCCAAATTGAAACAGCTCCATGTCAAATTTGAACTTGTCTGTTTTCCATGTCCCTTGTACAAATCATAAATCAGTCATGTCTTTTCATATAATGGTGAAAAAGAAAGCCGGAAAGGGGTGCAAATGCATTTCAAAGTTTTGCGTGAGGTGCGAAGGTCAGCTTGGCCAAATTATTGCAATTCAAACTCGTGGTACAATGTTTCTCCCGCTGAGATTGGACCATATGGTAAGTTGTTGATTAGAAGGTTACAATGATAGGATGAGCTTTGACTCTTGACTTGAGGAACTCTTAGGTGGAACCCAATTGGAACTTATGGGTCCGCAATTTTCTCTCCATCTGATCAGTGATTTCCTCTCTTTCTTTATCGATCTTTGATATTGGGAAGGATGACAATTCCATATATAAATGGGTAGTGGGTGAGGGATCATATTAGGTTTTTGTGGAGGGAGTAGGGTCAAAACACCAACAATTATTTTTGCCATATATGTACATGTGTGTCTGTGGTGGTGGAATTAAAATTTTTATTGGAGTCAGCTCATGGGTCATGGCATTCCCATCCATTAGGGATTCCAAAAACATCAATCCCCCCATCCAATAATGCACATTCCACCAATTAAGGCCCCTCAGCTGGCTCATGGAAATTCCTCATAACTTTTTAGGGTTTTGCACTGAACAATTCCCTTTTTCTATCTAATCTCTTTTTTCAATGGAAGGTCGGCCAGTTTTGACCTTGCTAATGACCAATGTCGAATGAGATGATATAACCTAAAGAGTGACAAACACTTAGATTTGACAAACATTTTTGTTTGCCACATGAAATCAATCAGAAAGTGGCTCGCGTCCACATGGTCGTGGTGAAAATCATTAGTCTTTGACATATACAAGGAACTGTCAGAACCTCTCAATCTAACCATGAAGGAAATGCAAAGCAACGACAAGATAGAGAGATGCGTATTTTTCCAAGGCAATCATGTTCGCATGTCGAAATATTCTCTTGTAGATCTCAAAGGGCACCTAAATTTTTCAAAGGGAATATAGGCTTGAAACATGGATCATCAACTCAATTACCAAACCAAAAGAAATTTAGTTAAGTATATATAATTCATACTCAATTCTCTTCAATTCTTTTTTTTTTTATATTTAACCAAGATTACAAATGGGAGCAATTTATTTGCAAGCAAAATGATATTTATTATATATATAAACATTTGGTTTATTGATTGGTGCATAATCTTCTTATTTAAAGAGTAAAGTTCAAATCTCTCTTCCCTCAAGTTTTTAAAAAAAATATTTATTATACTATTTTTACATACCGACAAAATTAAAGAAAAGATGACACAAAAAATATATCGTCATTTATTGACAAACATGGATCATGCAAGGTGCGCAAATATTATAAGGCAATGAAATGAACTCCATGTGGGAGAACACACATTGTGCTAATCTCAATTTCCTTATTTGCTTCATGTAGTTAAGTTTGGTGGATAGATTTTTGACCTTGAGAGAACAATTTTTTGAAAGTAAATTGCGACTCTATTATTCTATCATTGGTCTATTGCTTTGTCACCTCTCAATGTGCTTCTCATTAGTGATCCCAAGTTGATTTATTCAACGGCAACTATATATGCTATACCTTTCCTTTGTGTGCATTAGATTTTTTTATTTCTTTTGTTAATTATATATGTTTTTATATATATTGAAAGCCTAACAAAGGAGAGAAAAAGAATCTCAAACATGAACTATACATTTTTAAGAACAATATAGCCTGGCCATATATGAAGTACATGAGCACTATGCAATTTCTATATTCATGCTACTATATACTTTCACTTTTTGTTAAGTTCACCCTATATTTTTACTATGAATATCTTCAATATATATATATATATATATATATATTGTACTTGAGGTTTTATGTATGTAGAAATAGAAATTACAATTTCAATAAAAGAACATTTTACTTATATAGAATAATTTGCACATTCAACAGAAAAACAATAAATAACAAAAAAAAAAGAAAAGAAAACCAATCAATATATAATATATAATTAAAGAAAATCCAATGAAAAAACCCGCAAAGTGGGAGTTGAATATGCAACTGCTAGATCCAAATACCTTAGAGACATTTAAATTCTATACTTTCACTTTTGATGCAATTATGTATAATCCTTAACATTGTTAATTACCTTTTATCTAATGTAGCAATGATAGGGCAACGAAATTATAACTTTATCTATTTATAAAAGTGTGGACATTTCTTGGCAATTTCATGGAAAATTTTATTCTTAAGATCATTTTTCTATTTTTCTCTCAAATTTTAAATTTATATCCATATTTCTTTTTGCCCTTTTTATTTTAAATATTGAAAAATCTATGATAAAATTTCAACATTTACATTTGTTGTGGATTTTAATAATTGAATTTTTATTATGATTGAAATTTCAACAACAACAATATATATTCAAATATTGAAATTTTATTGTGTATTTCAATAATTGAACTCAAAACAAGTTAAAAAAATATCTACATAAATAAATGGAAAAGAAAATTGAGAGAAAACTAGAAAAAAGTTTTAAAAGGAAATTTTCCATGTAAAATTTTAAAACATTAAGACAATATATACTTATTTGTAATGTCAGATAAAAAATCAACTAAGTGTCATATTAACATAGTTACCATTAAAAAATAACAGTGTCAAAGTACAAGAATAAATGTTTTGAATCGAAAATAGAAGACCTCATTGAGTATATCACCCATTAAATCTCACTTCTCATTTCCTAATTCCTAGATGTCACTTTCATTGGCCTCACACTTTGTAGCACTCCGAAGTCTATTGTAGTCTTCCTTTTTGCCACCTCTATCTCAATCTCAACTTGTTCACTCATTTACGATGGGCATTCTACAACTACAATATATATTAAATAAAAAATATTTGTACTCATTTAGATGATTGGAGTGGTGAACTTCACGTCCTAAATTTTTAATCATAATTTTTTTTTGCACCAAATTAAAAAGATATAAAAAAGAGAGAATTTTGAGATCATGCCATGTTAATAATTTTATTCTATTTTGGAAATTTCAGTTTTTATCAGAGTATGATAAATATTGAAGTAAATTACAATCACTAATAGATCAAATGGGGGATAACAATTTTAAATAATTTCTGATTTGGAAGACTTTTATAAGCTATTCATATACAATTTAGGAAGCAACAGAGCCAGAAATATGGTTGCTTGTCTTGGCAATGAATTGAACTTGGGCATTGTTTCAATGGAATACAGATTTTGGGCATTAAGAAGAGACCTACAAATGCTTTTGGAATCTTTATTTTGGGAATAAAATAGATGATGGAAAGAATTATTATTATCATGTAGAACTTGCTTTCCATTTGTTGAATGGAAGGGTCCCTTTCAAAAGAGTTTTTGGTTTAGACTTCATCATCCACCATCAAATGGATCCATTTGTAGGTCCCATATATAATCAACCAAAAATCTTAGTTGACTCCTCATTTTAAGTGTTCAAAGCGTTTATCACCTTTCACTTTATATTCAAACCTTGAATGACTTCAACCATACATTTAAGTGCCATTTTCTGTCTTCTTTTTTTTTTTTTTTCCATTCTAAACTTCCAATGTATTAATATACACCAGTAAAAGTGAGTCCTTTCAAATTGATGTGAGAATTCTGAATTAAGTATTTTCTTTTCAAAATTTATGATTTACTTTGTGGATTTCTATTGTTCATAAACAATCAATCTTACATAACTTATACAATTTCCTTTTTATTTATATTTTCTTTTGGATTCTTATGTTTAGCCCTTGCTTCAAAGACAATAGATACCCAAAAAATTCAACTGCAATAAATCTTAATAAGGTTCACTTGTGACTTAGTTGATTCTAAATTCCACTAAAGCAACTTCACATTTTATTAACTAAAACTTGAATTTCTCATGTAGACTATCATTAATCAGTGTACAGAAATTCAAAAGCTCATTTTTCTTTTCTTTCATTTAGAAATACTTTTCCAAAAAACTTCATGAGCTCTAGAATTTGGAAAACGGAAACCGTGTTTGAATCATAGAAAGAAAAAGAAATAAGTAGTCCAATAACTTCACATAGTGAACTGTTGCTTGTACTTTTCGAAAACTTCAACTTCTTAGTTAGTAGGGAAAACACGTTAAGCATAAACTATAATTTGACAGTTCAACTGAATTATCGTTCTTTTAATATTCATTTTTTGTGTTACCCTAAACTTATGTTTATCTTCCTTCTCCTTTTTTGATTACTTATAATTTTTACCTTTTTTCTGTTTCAGTAATTTTTAAAATATATATTTTTAATTTTTAGGCATTAAAATAAAAGTTTATCAATGTTATAAAAATATCAAAATATATGAAAAAACTACATTCAAAATGCTTTTTAACAACCCTACCAAGCCAAACATGATTTTCAATTTGCAACGTAATAAGTAATTTTTTTCCTACATACATATTTGGTTATACAATAACAGGTAACCTCTCTCATGTTGTAAACCTTACTGGACCCATCCAAAGATTCAAACAGGAGACATCATAGATGAAATCTCAAGTTCCAACTATTGAGTATCTCCTTGAGGACTAAATTAAACCAATATGGTTGAATAAATCTTTTACAATTATTATTTGTTGGAATTTTCAAGTAGATCCGAACATCAAGATCAACACAAATATAAATCTAATACAAGAGATAACATTTAATATGATTCAGCACTCATTGTTTACATTTATAGATGAGAGAAATATCTACTATAGACGTAAAGATTACAAAGAGTACAAAACACCCAAAAGCATAAACTAAATCCAAGCCTCGTAACTAATAAACCCAGTTTCCGTGCTTATTAGTGTTCAAAACCATGGAATACCCTCTATTCCATATAACCCTGTGTTTTCTTCACTTTTCCTTACTTTCTTACAATTTTGTGAAACCTTCACAAAAACTCATTTTTCACATAGAGATTATTTCTCCTCTCAAAAACTTATTTTTCACATAAAAATTATTTATCTATGCACTCGATATTTATAGAACCTTATTACTCGTTCATGGAAAATCCTTATGAAGAACTCTAGGGGCGGTGCTAGCCAACTTTTGTTGAGGGGGCCAAAGATGAAAAAGGTATAAGGGTTAAAAATTTTTAAAATTAAGACGCTAAACTTAAGGAATAATCAAAATATTCATAATAGATAATAATTTTATATAACATGTAAATAAAAAGAAATAAGAAAAGAAAGACTTACAATAGTTTTATAAAGATTGGGTTTTATCTTAAAAGCATCCATTTCTTCAAGATTGAGCCTAGGATATTTTGATTCATATTGCTCTTGTTCATGATTTGAAGTATTGAGGCTTGATGACTCAAGTGTAGGACTTTTTTTTAAGGTAAATGTAGGAAAATTATTTGGATGATTTGCATTTTTTCTTTTAAAGAATTTGTCAATTGTTTTCAATTTATTCGTACTTTAATCAAACCTAAATTTTTTTTTGAAAAGTGTTTGTATTGAATTTCTGATTAACCAATGTCTTTAAACTCAATATGGGTGTAAAACTTAGACAATTACACAGAAAATGCCACTCAAAAAACTTGATGGTTGCTCATAGAGAACAAAAACGCCCAACCAAAAAAAAAAAAAAAAAGGCAACACATGAGACCACTAACATAAAAAAACCTAAGACCATATCCTAATCAATGTATAGCCAACGTCTAATATTCTTATTTTATTTTTATTTAAACTTAAAGCATTAAATATAAAACTATAACGTATAAAATATAAATAGTTAAATGCGAGATATATGATTTCACACAATGATTAAATATATAAATAGAAAGAAGAAGATAGAAAAAAATTTACCTTCTCTTAATTTCACACAATGGTGGTGAGTGGTCTCCATTATTCCTTATTCAAGCTCAGAAGCTCATAAATCTCTTTTGAGGAATGAAGTGTGTTTTAATGGTGAGTTACAAAAAAAAGACTAAAGTAAAAGTAAAAGCACAAAAGAGAAGAGAAAGAAAAAAAGAAAGAGGGAGAAAAAGGTGTGAAGAAACTGAAATTAAGATAAAGTTAAGTAAGGTTTATAAAGTCATTTTATTATTTTTTATTTGTGTCAATATTAAATAAAAAAATTATTTTGAGGAAGCCATTAAAAAATATATAATACATAAAAAATTCCATAAATTTTGGAAAAGATCATTAAAAATATATAATAAATAAAAATTCCAAAAATTTTGAAAAGGTCATTAAAAATATATATAAAATAAAAAATTTTCAAAAATTTTGGGGAACTCTCACCAACTAAATATATTTATTTCTTTAAATAAACTTAATCACCAAGTAACTCTCAACTAATAATTTCGACTAATTCTTTCACCAACTATTGTGTTATGGGATGGGTTATACGGTTGTTGTGTTTTGATGTTTTTGTTTTATGTGATAAACAACATAAGATAGCGCATGTTTTTTTGGGGATTGATTATTCTATCAAAATGAGGGTTATTTCTTGGAATGTTAAAGGGGTCGATAGCATTTCAAAGTCTTGAATTGTAAGGAAGATGATACTCCAATGCAAGATTAAGATGGTAATGACTCAAGAGACTAAATTGAGCATCTATAATGACAGTGATATTGAAAAAGTATGACCTAGTGACAACATTACCATGAGTTTCTAGCATGAGTGGGAGATTCAAAGAACTAATGGTTGCTTGGAATAAAATGCACTTTAGTAAATTCCATGTGATTGGTAGAAACATAAGAAAGAAAGAGTTGCAGTTTGGAAGGAGTAGGCCTTGGTGATTTTGATGAATTTATTGATCTACCATTCAAGGGTAAAAAATTCATATGGTTTAGATTGGGTAATAAGAGAAGATGATTGGATCAATTCTTAGTATCAGTTGAATGGTTATTGCAATTTCGAAGTTTATGTCAAAAGGGTTTGAAGAGATTTTTGTGTCGGATCATTGTCCAGTACTACTTATACAGGAAGAGGTCGATTTGGAACCTAAACCATTCAAGTTTATAGATTATTGGTTGAATGATTAGAATCTTCCATGATTGTGACAGATAAATAGAAATCAATGAAAGTTCATGAGAGATTAGATTTCTGTTTGAAGGTGAAATTATATCATTTGAAGATTTTTCTACAACAGTGGAACAAAGATGCTGTTAATAATGTAGACTTGACTATTTTAAGGTTGGAGAACCAAGTGGATCAGCTCAATTATATTAGTAACATGAGGGATTTTTCAAACGAAAAGCCAAAATTGAATAAATCAATTATGCGAGAGTTGGGGTAAGCAGTAAGGAACAACGAGTCAATATGGCATCAAAAATCTTAAGTTAGATGGATTAAAGAGGGAGGCAAAATACCAAAATCTTTTAGTGTAAGGCTAAAGGTTGGACACAAAGGAATTATATTGGTAGAATTTTGAGATATGAAGTGTGGATTTTTGACCTAAAGGATATTTGCAAAGCTATAGTGGAGTATTTTAAGAAGTTATTCCATTGTGAACAATGGCTATACTTGATGTTTAATGGCTTTAATTTTAAGAAACTTAACAGCTCCAATATGGCAGTTTGGTGGCCTTGATAACTATGTCAGAGTTGAAAACTATGGTGTGGGAATGCAATGGTTCAAAGGCTCTTGGCATTTATGGTTTTAAATTTAAGTTATTTAAAAAATTGTGGTCATTGGTTTGGAAAGAAATTCTTCAATTTGTCTTGGAATTTATATATGAGATATGGTAAGCTCAAGAAAGAACTGAAATCTTCATTGCTCACCCTTATCCTTAAAATCCAACCCCACTTTGTTGAAGGATTTTCGGCCAATCAGTTTGTTTAACTCTTTGTAAAAATTCTTGGGAAAACTATTGACTAATAGGTTAAAGAGAGTGCTCAATAAGGTAATTATTGACACCTAAAGTGCTTTCACTTGTAGATGACAAATTATGGATGGAGTGTTTCTTGCTAGTAAAATCATCCATAACATGAAAATGAAGATGTGGAAAAAAGGAGGTATAGTTATAAAGTAGGATTTTGAGAAGGTATACGATTATGTGTATTTGGATTGCCTGATGTTTGTGATGGAACAAATAAGGTTTGTAGAAAAATTGACAAAATGGATATTTGAATGTATTTTCATTGTGAAAGTTGCAGTGTTGATAAATGGTTCAGCTACTACGAGCGTGGCCTCCAACAAGGGAACCATTATCACATTTTTTTTTTGTTATTGTGGTTGAGGTGTAACATCTTATGATCTCTTGAGCTGAAAATTCAAACATTATTAAAGGAATCTTTTCAGAGGAAGAGGGTTTAAGGATTTCACACCTTTAATTTTTGGACATCACGATGATATTTATTGAGGATGGTTTGCAAGAAGTATTAGACATGAGGTGATTGTTGGAATGTTTGGAATTGGTGTCAAGCCTTATGATAAATTTTGGCAAGTTGTGTCTTTTTCGGTGTGTATTGATGCAAGTGTAGCAAAGGATATGGTGGACGTTCCTAGATGCAAGATAAGGTTAATGCCTTTTATATTTCTAAGCATCCCCTTTAGAGCCTATACAAGAAGCCCTAGAACTTGGGATCTAGTAGTATGTAAATTTAAGAATAGATTGGTGTCACATCTCATTTTTAGAGGATCATAACTGGCACAAGGACCTAGATGGTTATTGCTCGCTAGACCCAAACAAGCCTAACATCATTAAACATAACCATTATTTATCATATATCAATCATCATCATATATTTTACATTATCATGCAAACACATGCATAATTGCACAATTAAGGAATTCACCAATCAACGTGCTCGTAAGCATTCATAAAAACAAATATTTCATAATCCGGTGCAAGTCCTTACACCCATACATATAACATTCATTTACACACTTGTGGTGCTCACATAGGCTCTCAAGCCATCGTGTTCAATTCACATATATGCATATATAACATCGATACTAAGTATAATGCCATAACATGGCTACATTATTACAACAATATCCAACAATGTTATAATATAATAGTAAATAAAGATTGACTCGTTAAGTGATACATGATTTGACTTTGTAAGCTTCAAGAGGGTTGCTATACCACCTACCAAGAAAGAAAAACAGATCACGTCTACGTGACTTGGGTGCCTGAAGATTTGTCACTAATTTACAACAAAAATAAGAGAAATTAATGTAAGTCACAAAGACTTCGTGAGTGAATACGAGAAAGGGACAAGCCAAAAGAAAGTTTTTGCACAAATTACTTCATTAATGTAAACATGAAACTTGAGATTAACATACTTCATTTTCAAATTTCTCTTAAAATAAAGTTGTTATAAACTAGTCTTATTTTCTTAGTGAAATTCACATTTCATAAACATATAGTTCTTTAAATAAGTTGACCATTTATGCAAAACCTTTAGGAAAAACAAGTTGTAACTTACTTGTGGTATTGGATCTTTCCTAAGGTAAATGATACTTAATGATATAAACCCAAGTTATGGGTAGTTTACTCCAATCTTTTCATAAATCATGTGAGCAGCTCATGTACTCAAGATTCCCTAATAGAATTCAATCATAACATTTAATGGTCATCTTTCAACCTATACAACTCAAGTAATCATTTTGCCAATCCATACAACTCAAACAATCAACTTACAATCCATAAAACTCAATTAATGCGTTGGGACTTGTTCTATCTATAAATCTATTTTAGCTAACTTATAGCTTAAAGTTCAATCTATAACTTAATCAAACATTTTGAGCATAAGAGGCAATCATAAGAAGCATCACAATAACAAGAGTAATATGCAATAATCATGAATGAGATAGGGATGATTACTTGGTCTTAGCCCACATCTCAATATCCTACATCTAGGCATTTATGAGTGGCACATTGGCCTTACTCACATTTAGTGTCGCCACTATGTAGCAGAATTTTGTCTCACCATGTGTGGGGATTGCTTTATACATATCTTTGAGCGATGGCACCATGCATGCAATGTTACCTCACATCATGTGGAAACGTAATCATCCATCATACTAAATGCAAACACAACGTGTGGAATGTTACCTCATACCGTGTGAAAATGTTAGCATCCATCATACTAAACGCAATCACTACATTTGGAATATTGCCTCACATCTTGTGAACACTCTAAGAAACATTCTCATACAAAGCATTTTCTTATATCTCAACTTTTTATCAACACATATTCAACTTAAGCATATTCATGCTACAACTTTAATCTTTCTTGTAAGGTAAGTGGAACTACATAACAAATTATCCCAAAGACCCATGTTTTCACATGTTCTAACATTCCTCATATAAAACATATTATAAGCTTAAGGGTAAGAACTTATAACTCCACTTAAGCATTCACCTTTAGTTTGGCATAGCAACAATTTAGATACTTTTTACCATGAATTGTATTCTCCTAAAATACTCAATCATCATGTCTACCATTAAGGATGAAGGTGGGAACTTGCATCCAATTATCATCTATTGGTCTATTTAAAGCATTTGAAGTAAAATATTTGAAAGGGCTTGTCTCCTCTTGTTGAAAACTAATACATAGTAGTGATATTTACATATATATATATATATATATATAGATTTTAAAACTTCTTTGAAAACATTGGGCTAAAATCATTTAATTCAAATATTGTAAACATAATATTCAAATCATGCAATTTAAACAATTTAGTAAACCATACTTAGCTTTATAGTATTAGAATACTTTAAAGAGATGTATCTACTCACTTTGACAAAAAGCGACTTCCTCTGAACTTCAAGTTGTCAAACCATCTCGTTCCACTATCCTAAGCTCCAACAATCACTTAACAAAATAAATCCTATCATAAGTTTCTTAGTTTCTAGAAAAACCCATTTTTGAAACTAGTCAAGTTATCAAATATTTTCCACTTAACCTCTAATAACTTTTTAAACTTCAAACCCAATCCATTAAATTGACAACCTTAAGTATCCTTACTTTCACAACCTCTTTGAAGAGCAAAATCCCCAAAATCCTTAGCTCAAAAATGAATTAAATGGGATAAAAATAATAAAATCATAGAGTTAAGTCATAATTGATAACTCTTTAATATAGAGTCATTTGAGCTTAATTTTGATAGTAATTTAGTTTAGTTCTTGTAGTAATACATAGAAATTAGTAAGTTTTATTTAATTATTTTAAATTAGTTATTTTAGGTGTGTCAATCTAATTTTAGTTAATTTTATGCTTAATTTGATGTTAAAATGATTAAGATAGGTTGTTACTGATTTATTTGTGCTTTTGTAGGTGTTTGATGAAAGAAGAATTTTAGTGGAAGAAGAAGAGCAATTTCAAGGTGTAGACTTTCACTGCACATATTTTGGTATTTTGACCATAGGTTTCTCTACAAAGCTTCAAATGAGATGATTCTTAGAACAATGAAAAGATAAGAGAAAAATCTACAACTTTTGTATTTATTACTTTACCTAGTTCAGCTTGGAATGTGGTCAAAAATCTTATCAAAATTAATATATTGTAGCAGTCTTAGAGCAATTACTATTTTTGTTAGTTAATTGGGCAAGGTTGCGGCCTACATAGCTTGATGAGGAAATCTTGATTGGAATTGACTTCTTTTTTCACCCAACTTGGCCTAACTTCAAAGCCTATAAAAATAACATTTCGAAAGACATTTAGGAGAAGAGAACGAAACATCAGATTGACAGTTGAGAGTCAAGCTACAGAGTCATTGAAGCTAAGAGGAATTTGAATGATCCAAAGAGATTTGGAGACCAAGAATACAATTCTTGAGTTTTGCTATTTTTTTTAATTTTTTTATTTTCTTGGTGTTTGTCTTAATGTTTAAATTTTATTAAATATTGATGCGTGACTTGATGAGGAACTAAATTGTTAATTTAAGATTATGATTGTACTCATTATGTAGTCTGATTTATTTATCTCTCTTTTACTTATGTTTGATGAATTTAAGTTGTTTATTTTATTCTATTCTTAATGCTTTTAGTTGCCTGATCACCAATTAGATTGAATTGGAAACCTAGGTTAAACCTTGACGAAGGAGATTTAGGTAGACCTTGAATAGAATAGCGTATGATCGAATACACTTAGTTGAGTAATTGGTTTGATTTGCATATAGGGTAAACATACACTTATAAGCCATACATAGCCAAAATTAGAACACGAACTTAATGAATCTTTCTTCAATTTAATTTGCATAGACATATAGTAAATTAAATAGGAGAGATATTTTATGAGAAACTCGATAGAGACTTGTAAATAATTTAGGACTCTAGGTTAGTAACTTAATCTATTAAACTAAGTTAAGAGAGAGAGACAATAATCAGATGAAGTATTGAGGGACATCAAAATCTTAGGTTTAGTAGCCACTCGAATTAAATAAAATAATTTTGCTAATAGATTTTAGATTAGTTTTAGTTATTCATTTCAATTTTTCTTTTTGATAATTTTAAATTTAATTGTTTGGATAAGATTAAGTTGTTACAATTTTAGTAGTTAGCAATTAGGAATCAAAACAATTCTTCGTGAGAACGATATTCTATTCACTATTATATTACTTGTTAATGATACATGCACTTGTGTGAGAAATCAACAACAATAACCTTGAGTTTCAAGCTTAGAAAATGCCAAATCTTACCTTATATTCAAGTTTGGAGGGTTGAATTCGTGCTAAATGGGGTATTGAGAGGTTAAAAAAAGGTTTGGAGGTTGTTGGGAACACGTTAGAGGTTGAAGGAGTGAAAATTAAAGTTTAGGGCTTGAGTTGAGTCTTTCATTTTTTCCACACTGATGACTTAGGATCGACACTTTAAACCTTGGGGGTCGATCTTTAAGCTTATATTTTTCTACCTAAGGTGGCTAGGATCGATCCCTTGACCTCAGCGGGTCGATCCTTTTGATTTCGAAAAGTTGATTTTTGGTTCCAACTTGTTGGGATTGACCTTTACCCCATTGGTGCTTAATCTTTATGTCTCCAAAAGCTGTTCCAAGTGTTTTTAACTTGTATGTGTTGACCCTCTATCTATTAGGGGTCAATCCTAAAGTCTCCAGAAAGTTTTCTAAGTGTTTTTTCTTATAGGGATCAACCTTATATGGCTTAAGGGTAGATCTTTTCAACTTCAGAACCTATTCTAAATGTCCTGCTATCTAGGGATCAACCCTTCCTCCTTAGGGGTATCCATTTTACTTTCAGTTGTTATTTTGATCCTCAAACCATATAAGGATCGACCTTTGCTTCATAGGGATAAACTTTTTTGCCTTAACTTGCAAAAACACATTCTTTTGGTTTTTTTTTTCATCCAATCTTCTAACCATCATTCTTCCACAATTAGAGCACTATATGGAGGATAAATTTAAAACTCCATGGTTGGGAAAACTCATCCAACAACTCATAAAGAAATATATTGATTTGTACATCTTTATTAAAAAAAATTTCAACCTACCCTTAGATGAAAGGTCAAGGTTGCACCATTGGGTTTATGGTAAAGGAAATATTTATCTTCTAAGGCAAAGTTACCTTGATCAATTTAATCCTTAGCTCATTATTGATCTATTGTTCCTCAATTTTTAGAGCTTTAAAGGGAGTGTTGAGGAAACTAAAGCAATTATAGATAGATTTTCTTTAGGGGATAGAGGGGAAGGGGAAAGGATGAAAAAAGGAAAATAGTAACAGTTTGTTAGGATATGGTATGCAAACCAAGAGCTTTTGGTGGAGTAGGAATCTCAAATTTATCATACAACAATCTTGCCATGTTGGGAAGATAATGGTGGAAGTGTCGGGTGGAGGAGAACACCATTTGAAGAAGATTATTAATAGAAAAACATGGAGTGGGATTTTCTTAATGGCTGCCATGCATTACACAAAAAGAAAAGATGTCAAATGTGTGGTGAAACATCATCAATTTGCCAAGGAATGAAAGAATGGATAAATCATTAGATTTTAAAGGGTGTGGATAAGTGGTGGGAAATGAAAATGTTGTGTTTTTTTGAACTTGACAAGTGGCTACTTAAAGATTCCTAAATAAAATTTTCACTTGACTTTTTTCCTTGACAATCGATAAGGAAATCAAGGTGGCAAAAGCTTGGAATCACGATCAATGGAGTTTACCTCTTTGGCATCAACTTTATTTGGGAAAATAATTTACTTCTAGACTTAGTTAAGAAATTAAGGTGTGTGGTTCAAGTAAATGACAAAAGCGATAAGTAGATTTGGGAAGGAAATGTAAAACAAAATTTCTAGATTAACCAATGCTCATTAGCTTTGGATGTACAAGCCAACTCGAATGCCCAAAAGGTATGGTTCTTCTCTAAATGGAAAATATACATTCTCCACAAGGTCTAAGGTTTCTTATGGTTGGCCATTCTTAATTGCATTCCAACTAAAGGCTTTTTGAGATCTCGTGGCATCTTTTTGGAAAATGATAAATGTCTTTGCACTAGGTGTAGTCTTATGGAGGAATAATTAATGTGCACATATTTTGATTTCATGTCACTTTACATGATTAGTAAGGTGTCATATTTTAAAATAGTGGGGCTTTTCTTGAGTGATTCCTAATTTAGTTGAATCCTTTATTAGGTTTTCAGAAGATTGTTATTATGGGAATGTCTCAAAAAAGATATATATGTTGGTGTGTAGAGCTACTTTTTGATCTTTTAGTGAAAATGAGGTTTTTATTTTTGGTGAGGGTAATGAGTCTATTGATGAAATTGGTTAATGAAGTATAGACACTAAGGCGGTTGAAACACACACCTTAACTTATTGCCACCACATTTTACAAAACTCATCTTTTCCATTGTCAATTCAAGGAACCCCCTAACACACACTGTCATAAGCCTTCTCAAAATCCAGCTTTAACATTGGTCCACCTTCATAGTTCTTGTGCATTAAATCAACCATCTCATTAGTTATCAATGCAGAATCTAATAATTGCTTGCCTTGTACAAAGGCAAATTGACGCTCCTCAATAACTTCACCTATTCCTTGCCTTGAAATCCATTTGTTGCTTGCCTTGAGTCAATTAGCTAATACCTTAAAAATAGTTTTATATGTACAACCACAGGGCTAATAGCACGATATTCCCTAACAATACTTGGGTTTTGGGTTTCATTCACCCCATGCCCTAACTTCCCTGTATTATAAAAATCAATAATAAATTTCATTATCTCACCTTTCATCATTGCCCACTGGGATTTGAATAAGTTTAAACTAAAATCATTTGGACCAGGTGACTTGTTCCCACCATGATCTTTAGTGACCCCCCATACTCAAGCTTTGTAAAAAAAAGATTGAAATTCCAGCACAGTCTCATTTTTTTGTCTACAAATCCCATACTTTAAGTTAACTAATTTTAGAGTCTTTCTAATAGAGGAGAGTTTATCAAAATGCTTTACCACCTTTTTCTTAATTTGTCCAAGCTCTTCAATTAATTCATTATTGAAAGTAATACTCACTATACGGTTTGATCATTTCCTTGTTGATGCCATCACATGGATATACTTTGTGTTTTTATCATCCTCAGTGACCCATTTAGTCCGTGACTGATACTTCTATTTTTGTTTCTCAATTCTGTATAGAGTCTACAACTTAGAGTGTTTCTACATAACATGGTCTTTTTTCATTGTTGATTGCCACTCTATATTTAGCTTTTGCAACTTGCTTTCTAACATTTTTATTCAGCGATGCATTTCCTCATACTACATCTTATTCCATTCCCTAATGGTTGACAGTAAATTCTTTAGTCCCCACTATAGTAAAAGGCTTCGCTTGTTGCCTACCTTGGCCATCTCCTAGCTTTTCTTGATTAGCTCTTGGAACGATTTGTTATCAAGCCAATAATTAGAAACTTTAAAAAATGTGGGACCCTAATTTAAATCCATACCTCCCAACACCATCGGGTTATGATCCGGTAAAAAGCATGGTAAACTTTACTACATCATATTTGCATACCAAGCCAACCAACCAGATTTTAGTAAAAACTACCAAGCTTGCAAAACCATGGTTAGGCTTTTCAAGCCTTGGTTGGTCTTTTAATTTGGTTAAATTTATACTTGGCACTTGGCACAAACAGGTGCAGTTGTAATTAATTAAATTATTTTAATTTAAACTTAAATTTTATTTTTTTAATTAACTACTAATTATGCCAATAGACATGTCTATACAAACAATCAGTTATGTTTGTAGGGAAGGAACATTCATGTCTTTAAATAGAGTCCTGCTTAATTCTAAAGAGCATATAAAAACAATTTAACCAATATTTTTTTCCTTTGTCAATACTCTTTAGATTTCTTCTATACTATATATTTTTTTTTGCTTGAACAAAGTCCAGTGCATTAATAATAAATAATTAACTACAAAAGCCTCAACGTTCAAGTTTTTAATTAAAAGAAAGAGTATCCGCCTAAAAGCACCATCGAGTGGGGAAAAAATACATATAGCCACTGGGCATCAAAAAGCCACCTTTGACAAAATAAGAACAATAGCATCATGAATGAAAATATACAAGCAAACCACGTATCCTTTCAAAAAAATCAATGGAAGTATCAAGAATAAGAATATACAAACATAGGCATCAAGAGTGCATTAGAAAAAAAACTCTGCTCTTGTAAAGGTGACAAGGAAAAAATGGTAACTTCTTTCTTCCAAAAATAGTGACGTACCAATCCTTCGTTCACCAACAAGCATTGAACATGCTATGGTAGTCCACTTGCATTTTTGCTAGAGGGTCCATAAAAAAGTTAGCTTCCTTGTAAATCTACTTGCACATAACATCCCCAATTAGCCTCTATAACCTATCAATTTCATGAAATACCTTTCATAGTACCCATGGCTTGTTATTCGGTTTAGCTATCCATAAAAGAGCAACAAAAGAATTTGATTCTATCATCAAAGATTTTAAAGCATTCCATAAAGAAAAAGCAAAAAAGTGAAGAGTATTTTTAATTGCAAGAAATTCAACATGATTAAAGCCAAGTAGACCTTAGGGACCAAAGAAAAGATGAACTATGTTACCCATACTATCCCTAAGAACTTCTCCACAACCCATTGGTCCTGGTTGCTCTTTAGTTGAACCATCTCTATTAAATTCAGCTCCTTACCATTGAGGAGGGGGGGGTGTGGAGGGATCCATTCCACTCTTCTCCTCAGCTCTTTTGTTACTTGTGGTCTTGTTAGTGTCTAAGGCGTAGACCACCAACTAATTTCTTTAACGTCTCCTTCTTTATCAATCGCATTAATCCAAAATTTAGTTCTCATTTTAACCATGAAGACACCTTATCTTTCCCCTATTTCTTTCAATTGAAGACCAAATGATTTCTTGCCAACCAAAAATACCAAAATACGGCACTTATCACTGACATCCGTTTCTTCTAGAGAAGACCTTTAGATACAAGGTCTTCACAGAACATTATGATTGACAAGATTGACGTTAGCATCACCCACCGAAATCCCCCACCATTCAAAAATGTAGCATTATACTTCCCAAGAGAAATTGCATTATAGTAGTAGGTTGATAACATTTCCACACCAAAGAGATAATAGGTTCTCCTAATAAAAAGAAAAGCCCCTAGACTTTAGGAAATTTTTCATTGGAATGCTCTCTAATGCCATTAGCCACAAAAAACATTGAACCTTAAGAGGAACCTTAAATTTTCAAATGGTCATTACCTTGCTATGAACTTTCTTTTAGTAGATTTATTGCTTTTTTAACAAATAATTGCCTTTTGTTATCAACTTCCCAAATTAAAAGATCTTCAATATTATTGTCAAGAAAAACTCCTTGGAGAGTTGCTCGGAGTTCTTGGAGACTATACACCTCCCATTCAAAAATGTCCTGCCTAAAGTTAAACTCTCATTCACCATTATCAGTAGATGCTTAGTGGATTTGTTTCGTCAATGCAAAATGTAATCAATCACTGCGTTTAATTATATCCTTAAGGTTTATCACTTGTAACCCTTTTGTATATTATCAGTAGAAGTGAACAAAATCCTAAAGACAATGACATTGATACAAGTCTTGGAGTCATTTCATTGTTCTCTGTATTTTGAAATCTTGTATTCTAACACTAAGTACTTGTTTAAAAAAAAAAGAAGAAGATCAGTTTCCTTTCTATAAAATTGCTACATCCTTTTCTGTGGTCTAAAAAAACTAAGACAGACAAAGAAAGACTTGTGAAGATTTCACCCCATAAAGCATGAATATTTCAAATATTTTGACATTTTAGAGTTATAGTACTTCTTTCTTTTGGCTCAAGTACATATTTACATAGGTATTACAAACATAATCAACTAATTAAGATCGAAAAGCATATAAATTGAGAAAAAAAAACCATAACATAAGAATGGAGTAAAACTACGTATTGTAGGATTGAATTTGGGATTCAAAAATTTTATTGTCTTTTATTCTTATTATGGAGACCACATCTCATTGAGGGAAAAAAAAAACCTATTTGCTTATGAAATAAGGAGAATAAAGTTTTTAAACTCTACGAATAAAAAAAAACTATAGGGAAACAAGCAATCTAATTAAAGAAAATTATTTATACACAAATGGTAAAGTTTTTAAACTCTATGAATAAAGTTAATGCATAATACATTAAAAAATTCTAAACTATTAAGGAATATTCAACTAAACCTTTATTCTTTTATTTTGACAAAATCAAGCTCTTATATTTTTATTTTAAACTAAATAATCTATTATGAATAATGGTTGATTATCTGTTATTAGTCAAAATGTCACTTACCATTCCATACTACGTGATGCTGATATGATAGGTTGACATATTATAGTGGATGTTGACATGATATGTTACATGGTTATGTAACAATTTTCACCTTCCAATTAAGCATGACATAGGTATAAGATGACAGATAGTATTTTGACTAATGATAGTTAATCAATTGTTAGTTATAAGGGCTTATTGGATCTAAAATAAAAATATAAAGATTTAATTGAACGCAGTAAAAGAATAAAGGTTTATTTGAATTGTCTCAAATAATTTCAAAATTTTTAAAACATTATGCCTAAAGTTAAAAGAGTTGACACGTATCAAGCTAAAATATATTCATAAAAATTAATAAATTAATTAATTACTAAATGAACAAATTACAACCATTTAACACTACTTGTGAAATTTATAAAATCCACTTTTAATATATAAATTAATAATTCTTCCAATAAAGTAAAAGATAATCATCGCTATTAATGCAACACATAACTAATATTTTAAAGGGTAAAATACCCCCACCTCGTAAGTTTTAATTAAAATTTCAAATGGGTCCATTAGTTTTCGAAATAGACACTCTGTCCCAAAAGTGAAAGCACTATTAACAGAGATTATGAAAAGATTAAAATCTCCTTTTTTTTATTAATTTAAAAAATTATTATTATATTTTAAAAAAATAAAAAATAGAGAGCACTGATTGGTGCTCCCAAGGGATTGGTGCTCCCCAAAGAAGGGGAGCACCAGATCAATGCTTCCAAGGGAGATCGAGCATGTCAAACCCTGCTCTATAAAGTAATTGCAATGCCATTCACATGCTCGATAGAATGTCTACATATTGAGGAAGTCTTGAGAAATTGTTAAAAGACAATATTGCCCATAAAAGTATAGTTAAGTCGATTAAACCTTGAACAATATAAAATCGAGATATTAAAGATGAGATTGAGAATTTCACAGTCCAGGGATGACTCAAAATGGTAATTCGGAGTTCGAGGATTAATTTAGAGTCAATCAGAAAAATTGACCGATTAGGGGCAAAATGGTCATTTTACAATTTAAGGACAAAATGAGAATTTTTAGAAAAGATTTTCTTAGCCCCATTTGACATGTTTGAGTATGATATGAGTATTGAAGTACAATTGGAAGATTTAGCAATGAAAAATATGAGTTTCGGTATTTTTGGAGTATAGGGGCAAAAAGGTAATTTTACCACTCAGAATCGAAAATTGAATTTTTGAAAGGATTTTGATCAAATTTAATTATTTGAAGTGTGATGTGAGTATGAGGAGTGAAAATTATACATTATGGCAAATTTTCAATTTTTGGGGCAAAAAAGTAATTTTTGAAAAGTTCGAGGGTAAAAGTGTAATTTTAAAAAATTTGCTTCACCAAAACTTTGAAAAAATCTGAAAATTTCATCTAAGACTTGGATAAGTCAAAGGGAATGCATGGTGGAAAAATTAGGATAAGTGGATGGCTAGAAAAAATTGAATTAATAAAATATTCAAAATATGAATAAAATAATATTATTTCATTAAACTAATAAAAAGGCATAAAAAATCAGCCCATGACCCATTCTTCTTCTTCAACATTCAACCAAGTAAGAAACAAGAGAGAGAAATGAGAAAATAAAACCCTAGCCAAGAAATTTAAAGAGAAAATTGGTGGAAATTCAAAAATCAAGTGGAAAAATGTGACATTTCTTAAATTTGTCTTGTGCTTTACCTATCCCATGCATTTCCCATCATTTTCCATGGTTGAATCATGTGATTTGAGGATGATTTCAATTCTGGTCATATGGGTTTAGAGAGAGAGAGTTGATGGAAATAATTGATTTTGATATATGTTAGTGTTTTTAGCTAGTTTAGCATGTATATAAGCAAAACTAGAAGAAATAAATTTGTTTGCCATAGTAACCATCCATTGCCGAACCTAGTGTTATGTGTGTGGTGATGGAATTGATTTTATTTTGAGAGAATTAGATGGCAAAATGGTGATTTATGATGTAAAAATCAAGTAGGGAAAAAATAACGGAATGAAAAATTTAATTAGAAATGAAATGTTCTTCATTTTATCTATTTAGGCTGAATTTTCTAGGGTGAATTTGATTGCTGGAAATTGAGCAAATTGTTGAGATTTGGTGGCATTTTGGTAATATTTGATAAATTATGGAGTTAGAAAATTAAATGAGAATTTTCGGTGCAAAAATTAGAATTTTTACCCACTAGGGGTAAAAGCGTAATTTTTGGTTCGGACTGATAAATTGGACCAAATTCATAGTCACTGAGGTATTGTGGATAAAATTGGATAATTGAAATTGAAATGGATGAAATTGGAGTTGAATTGGGGATTTTAGGAATTTACTTCGTGTATAGGCGAGTTAGGTCGGACATCGCAATTAAGCGATTGTCCAGACATTTCAAACCTTATCTAGTGCATACGCATGGATAAGAGTCTGAAATAATTTATGATAAATTGACATAATTTATTGAATTTTGTGTCATGGATTATGGATAGGTGGTGAGTCAATTGTTTCGGATAAGAGACTGCACCCGAGGGTGGAGGATATGAGTATTTCTACTCCTAATACTGTGAGTAAACTTACTATTGTCTTAATTATCTAGAGTAGTTTTATTTAATTGTATGATTTTATGAAAAATGGTTTAATTGAAAAATTATTGTGTTTTATGGGAAAAATAAGATTTTATAAAATAATTTTATAAATTTCTGAAAATTGAATAATGATTTCAAAAATAGAGTAATTGGAGACCCACACTGTGATTTGTGTTGTTTATTCATGATTTTAAATTTAATGGCTTATGATACATGTGAGCATGACTGGTTGTTTTTATGATTTGAAGAATATGTGAACTACTTTGATTTGCCTTGAATGTGTTATGTGCGCTATGTCATGTTATTGTGATTTTATTGATTGGTGGATAATTAAAGTGGGCATTGTAGTGACAGGGGTTCCGTGGGCCGCCTATTGGAGGGGTATGATTCTTATTTATTGAGCTTACCTCGATTGGAGAGGTGTGTAGGATAACTCTCGAGGTAGGATTTGAGTACACTTCACGCCAGTCACCTTGTGAAAGTGAGACTCAGCCAATGCTAAGGAATGACTGTGTTGTCAGAGGTAAAATATGTTTGTATGTGTGTGACGATAAACAGCCTTGGCGGTCTCGGTAAAGATACCTCCGCGGGGTATCCCCGTGAATGGATTTTTGGCAAGGGCCAAGTTTTTGAAAAATGCGTAAGCCATGTTGAGTAATTGGATGAAATCCAATTATTTATGTGGGTTGGGATGAATTTCCAAGTCGTGAAATTTATGCTGGGATGACTTGTTTTAAATTGTCTCCTATTACTCGGTTTTAGATTATTTTGATGATGTCTGTCTACTCACTGGGATTATATAATCTCACCCCTTCTTTCTAAACATTTTTCAGGCTCAGAGTAGGTAATAGACCATCAGTTGCATCGAGAAGAAAATCTTGGAGTGGCATTTGAGAAAGTAAGGGTTCGTAGTCCTATACTTTCGTGGTCAATTGGGGGGCTCACGTGTCAATGTAAATGAAATCTTATACTTTGGTTATTTATATTACAGTTTATAAGAATTTATTTTGATTTTATACTACAAAAATTATTCATGGACTTCTTTATAAAAATTGTTTTATAAAATAATAGAATATTTTATTCAATATTTTTATTATAAACAAATAGTTACATTTTTGTTTTAAATACTGGTTTTAGATAGTACAATTTATTTTTGATTTTGAAATATGTGTTTTCTACTCACTTACTACGATTTTAGCAAATTTCGAAATTTTTGACGAAAATGACGAAAATGCCACTGTGAGGTGAAAATTATTTTCTACGGTTTTGAGTTGGGAAAAAAGGTTAGAATTTTCTAAAACATGATTTCAGTAATGGTTGCTTACAGGGGAAGTGAAAAAGCTGATGCGAAAGCCTTGCGGGGTTCCGGTTGGCATTCGGGGCGATGAATGCCCATCGGAACGTCGCGACGGTTGTCATGGGCTCGAGGAGGGTACCGGGTCGTGACAGGGCACCTTAAGGTGCTCCCCACATGGGAGGATTTTTCTTAAGAGCTTTTTTTAATTAATAAAAAAATTAATAAAACATATAATAGTAATTTTAAATATTAATTAAGGGTAAAATTATCTTTTTACCCTTACCACATCATCACATTGACGGAAATACTAATTACTGACTAACAGCTGGACTTACATATCTAGCAAAAAGTATTTTTTTGAAGAAGAATGTTTATTTTGAAAACTAATAGATCTCTATGTAATTTCAATTAAAATTTTTGAAGTGAGGATATTTTACGTTATTTTAAAGTACATCCAAAAGTAACGGTCACAACTGATGATTAGCAATTGTTTCTTTGTTTGTTTCTTGGGTTAAATGTTTAGGGGTATATATTATGCGGTTAGAAGGTGTGTATAAAATGGTTTTGGTGTGAGAATTATATTATTAGGGAGACGGAGTGTTCCTTAGGGATACTGGATTTGGACACAAAAGAATTCAATACCTTGAGTGACACTGCAGGCCTTTAGGAGACATCACCCACTCATATGTATAAAAAGAATGGGATTGGGAGGGATCCTTTCAAAACCCACTTTCTTATACTTGTTTGACCTCCACTAATTAGGGCAACCATTCCATCATGAGATGGGCACAACACATATTTGAGTGGGAGTGGAATGAGAAGATTGTGTGGCTCTCATTTCTCTCTCCTTATTTGTGGGTCCCAATCCCTCTTTCTAGATTTATGGGGCTTTTCTTCCTTAGACTGATCACCTCATTTTGTATCACAAGTCTTTGTTTGCAAGACTCAACTTCTATTGCATCTGTGGGTTGTGTGTATATGGGAGAGTTTCCAAAAAGGATCTCTTTTGGACTAGCAAACTCCATCAGGACCAAACCATTGAGCTGGTTTCAGCCTTTCATCAGATGCAAAGAACCACGAGAAAAGAAAAAAGAAGGTCCCACATTAAACTAGGTCAAGTGCATATAGCCCCTTTTCAAAGGGCTGCCTCTCTCATATGCCAAGGCCAAGGCCAAATTGCCTAGGCACTACAACTAGCTTCTTAGTCCATTACGTAAACTCTTTTTTCTTTTTGGTTATGGATACCGGATAAAAGTAGTGTTGCAAACTGTACGCTTTCTATTAAGATCTGCCTGAACATATGATCAAATCTTTAATAACTTGTTTTGAAAACGCAGTCCCCAACTTCTAAAAAGCTTGCCTCCCAACACCCCTTTGTTTTGAGCCAATTACTTGAGTTAGATTTTGTATCTGACACCAGACTCCTTTTGTTCATTAAAGCAATTACCAAGCTAATTATAATTGGTTAAGGATGACAGTAGCAGTTGTGGACGATCGTTTATTTATGTAATCATCTTGTATTCATCCTATATTTATATTAAAACCGTATAGAACCATTCGTCTGCTTTGGCATTAGCTTCAAATTTATCTCTTTTTCCCCCCAAATTTGATACATGAATTTTGCACAAAAACGAGATTTCAGGGAGGGGTTTGAACTCCAGGGTCCTTTTTAATGAAAAGGTTCGATTATAATTGATTGATTCATTGTACCATCAATGAAGTACAGCTTGACATTTCATTTCAGAATATGAATGAGAATTTACTGAAGATAATTAAGGCAATGGCCTGACCTCGTTCTCTTGATTGCGGTCAATACATGGACCCCAAATCATAGCCAGCTGGGAGTACGTGTTTGAATCTGAGACTTGATTTCCTCTCTGACTGCATTTGAAACTAAAAATGCTTTCCAAACAGTATACTTTGCTGACGGTTAAGCTTTGACAGAGAGATTTAAGGAGTTAGATCTGCTGTTAGAAAAAAAGCATATAGTTCTCAGGTTTGGCTTTTGCAGGGGGTCAATTAATTAGCTTCACCGAGTTTTTGGTCTCTGCAATAAATGATATGGTTTTTCAATCAATTTGACTCATTTGCGAAGAAAGAAAGAAAAAGCCCAAATGGCAGATCAAATTCATTGGACTCGTTTTCTTTCTGATCAATCAACTCAACAACTCTCTCTTTCTTCTCTGTTGTTGAATACAAACCTTTATTAATGTAGATTTTACCATCATTTTTTCCATTTTTAGACAAATTAAGCAGAGAAATGTGGAAAAGTCATCCGACACCAATTGGAAAGCACCACAAGTTTGGCTAACAGAAAAAAGTTACTGGTATGTATGATTCTCCTCTTGTTTATCAGTCAAATAAGCAAAGTTCTCAATCAAACTCCAGACAATAAATTTTGTGATGACTCAGCGAGCCGAACTTTACTGGACCCACTTTCATTTTCAACTTCGTGGAGTGAAACACAGCAATTCAATGGAGGCATTAGCTAAGGAAAGAGATGGCTGAACCAACACATAAAAACTGGCACGACTGTAACTCTTACTGACCTAAACATTTCCTTTTACATATAAAACTAAACTTATAAAGGGAAGTTGAAACTTGAGTTTGAGCCTTTCTTTTCTGTGAATTATTATAAAAAAAATTTGGTAAGATCTGCAAACAAGTTTGAGTGAAAAAACTTGTTTTAATCATAATACCAGACAATATCAAGGCCAAGGTTGCTTTTGCAAATGGAGTCATGCAAATATGCATGCAGTTAGAAAATTAATAGGAAATAATAAAAAGGGTAATTTATACCAAGTGTATAAATGAATAAATAAATAAAGGCGTGGAAATACGTAGGTTAGAAAGTGAGATGTGCTGGGTTTGTTGATTCCAAATGATTTGACAAGACAAGGATTGCATGTGAGAGGGGATATGATGTAGACATATGACCTGACCTTTCAACCCAGCCCCAGCCCCAGTCCCAGTCCCAGCCAGCCTCAAAGCACCAGCAAGCAAGCAGGCAGGCAGGCAGGCAGGCAAAGGCAGGGCAGGGAGTAGAGAGAGAGTGAGACTTTTACCAAAAAAACGGCTACGAAACCGTACGACCACAAAGAAACGGTCCCCCTGGCCCCAAGTACCCTCATCTACTCGACACGTGTCAAGAACCCATGTCCCCTCCCTGTCTAATCTCTTGTCTTTTAATGACTTTGCACTGTGTTAGCGAAGGCTGTGTACTGAGAGTACTACTATGCTCCACGAGTGGGCAGAGGGTTTTTTTTTTTTTCCTTCAATTTGTTTTTGTGTTATTTTGGGGCACTGACTCCCACGTGCCAACGATGACCATCTGACATACACAAAAAAAACCCTCTCTTTCTCTTTCCTTTTTCTCTTGTTTTGTTTTAATGTAGAGTCTTTGATGACTGCTTGATGGTAAAAGACTTATCTTAAGGAGAAAGATGAGCGAGAGAGGGAGAGAGAGAGAGAGAAAATATCACATGTCTCTTCTTTCAATTCTCTCTCATTCCTTTTGCCTTTGGGATGATCTCCATTCTCAATTTTCTTTTTTATTTATATATCTAAAAAGAAAAGAAAGTCATTGATCAATCTCTCTGTTTGGTCTGTAAAGAAAAGACTGTAACTTCTGAAAGTGTACAAGTAAATAAAATATATATATATGTATGTGCTGTATTAAGCATTATGTATTCGCAGTAGTTGTTTTCCACAGTTGAAACTGGGAGTTAAGTCTGTGTCAGCGTGACCAATGGGTCTCCTTGGTGTGAGGGATTCGGGGGGGTTTTCTTTGGCTCTTTTCTCACACAACAACTTCAGCACGAACTGGATCACATTTGACCCGAGACTTCTCCTTGGATCTTTTGCATGCGGGCCAAAATTTGCTTTGGAATTTGGAATTTCCTTCCCAGTCCCACTACCTTCATGCATCATTTTCCTAATTCTTTTTGCTTATGGCTTATTCTCATCTATTTAATCATGTCACCTCAAAGTCTAATCAGATTGGTTGTTCCAACTTTAAGTAGAACACGTAAGTTCTTTGTTGTTGACTCAGATGATCGTACCAATTGACATGCTGTTGATAATATTATAGATTTAATTCAAAACAACAATCTAACTATATATTTGACCACATATAAAAAGCAAGTTATGCAGTGCATTGTATTCATTCTTCTTCACCCTTTCTTTGCTGACACACATGTTAAGGAATATTCTTGAAATAATAAATGATAATAATAATAATAATCTAGTGCATTAGAATTTAGATACAATGCATGTAAGAGAGAAAAATAATATATAATTATTCTTATCCAAAAAGAGGGAGCAAACTAACTTATTTAGCTAGAGACATTGCATGTTAATTTTGTTTTATTTAAATAAAAAGAAATTAAAACTAGGAAAACTAGGAGTTAAAAGGATGCAAATAGAATTTTAAATGACTAATTGTATCAAAATATGATAATATATAATGTTGATGTTTTATTAAAAAATTTTACCTACTTGTACTTTTATCTTTACCCTTAACCACCACGCTATATATATGTTTGTAAAGATATTTTTTTTGAAAGGCATATGTTCGTAAAGATAATTTGATAAAATTGATAAAGTTGTTTATATTTTGTTTACACTAAAATCGGATAATTTTGACATAATTTAGTTGGGTCAAGTACATCATAAGAAAATTGGATAATTTCGACAAGATTTTTTTAGTCGGCCCTCAAAAATGCCATCCCATTTATGACAAATTACCCAGGGAACAAATTCTATTAATTTTGGGATTATATTTGGAACATTTTATTGATGAAAAATAGTTCTTTTAAAATTTATGGATAAAAATTTGGCACCAAGTGAATATTTTATCGCAAACATTTTCAATAAAAATATCCATTGGAAATGACTCCATATTAAATTATTGTCTACAAATTTTTGATAGAATATTCCATCAAAAAGTTTATTTTTATCTAAAAAAATCAAGGTCAGTTTTTCTAATATATAATTTTTAAAAAGTTATTACTAGTAGAAATTTTCTCAATATTCCATTAGAATTAATATTCTTTTTTTTTAAAAAAAGAATTAGATTCGATGCTATTTAAATTTTTTTTCAAAAATTTATTTGTTGAGTATCACTATTGAAGGATCAATTCTCATCAAAAAATTTACTTTCCATTTTAAAAAAAATAGATTTTTGGTTTTAATTTTTATGAAAATTTGTTTTATGAAATATCTTTACCAATGAATTTTTCATAGAAAACCTATTAGTAAATAAGAAAAATTAGGGCAAAAAGCTCTCAATAAAGCCATGGTTTTCTATCTCCCTTTATTTTCATTCTCTCCCCTTTTCACTTACCCATCCACTCCCTTGCACGATGCCTCTCCCTTAACCATTTAAAGGCTTCTCAATTAAAGGTGAGTAAAAGTCGGTGAAAATAGGCTGACTCAATTAATTGATAAAATTTGGTTAATTTGATTAAGGAGGAAGATTAAATTATTATGTCAGGTTGGTTCGGTTAAAAAATTTTGAAGTCAACTCACCAAATCAACAAACTTTGTATTTAATATTTTTTAAAGGGTATTCTTGCATGTATGTCCTTCACACAGCTTCTCCATACTAAAATATAAATTAAGGACTCATCTTGCATCAATCAAAAAAAAAAAAAAACAAATAGCACATAATCTCATTATAAGTTTTTTTGTTGACTTCAAATTTTATTTATTTTTATGTATATAAATATATAATTCATGCCAATATTCAACTTCTCAATGCAAAAAAAAAAATTTCAATTAATATAATAAAACTTTTTTTAAAAAAAATTATGCAATTTTATTTCTCAATGCCAAAGATAAAAACTTTGGACTTACTGCCCGTTTGGCCTGGCTTATTTTTAGCTTATCTATTGTGTCAAGCCTAGTTCTATTGTATACTTGCCATGTCATTCATGTACTTGTTAGCATGTCTGCATGCTTGGATACCTCGAAAAGTCGTTAAAAGTCGGTATCATACATAGTGGTACAATTAAGTCGAGTGAAGCCTTGAACTAGTCCAAATAGAGATTTTAGAATGTATTTGAGATTTATTGAACCTTAGAATGTCTTAATATGGTGATTCAGAGTTCGAGAATTGATTTGGAGTCCAATCGAGAATTTTCATAAAGTATGGGCAAAATGGTCATTTTGCCACCCGAGGGCAAAATTGGAATGTTGGATGAAATTTTTGATCAAGTTGACTATTTGGAGCATAATTTGAATTTGAGAAGTGAAAATTTTCAATTTCGACATTTTTCCGAACATAAAGGCAAAACGGTCATTTCACATATCCACGAGGATGTAATTGGAATTTTTAAAATTTTACACCACCATGACACTTGTCAAGCCCATGAATTTCACCTATTATCATTTTATACCTTGGATAATTAAGATATTATATGTGGTGGTAAGAAAATGCTTAATAGTTAAGTTTTAACCATGTACCAATCACATGTTGACACGTGTCATGCTTTAATTCTTTTATAATTTTCTTTATAAATCAGCATAAACCCTTCCCCATTTCACTTTTTCATGCCGTGCAAGCTAAAGAAAAAGGGAGAAAGAATAGAAAAACCCTTGAGGAAGAAAATTCAAGAGAAATTCATCAGATTATCGAAAAACGACGCGATTTGAGGTAAGATTTCTCGATTTAGCTCAAGATCTACCTTTTCCAAGCTTTCTTTTTCATTTTCTATGGTTGAAACCCAAATTTTTGTGAAGGAATTCATGCTGGCCGAACCTAGGGGGGAGGTTTTGATGATGGATTTTGTTAGATTTCATGCTATCTAGGTGTTTTTAGTTGTTTTGTGATATTTGGTATGAAAAGCAAGTATGAAAACCACATGCCCTTCACCAAACCCTCCTTGGCCGAATCTTATAGGGGATATGTTGATGATGAATTTTGTTATATTTCATGTTAATTAGCTCGTATTTGATGATTTATGGTGTTTGATATCGACAACGGTTATCGAAAAGTATAGTTCCTTTAGTAAACGACTTGAACGACAATGAGAAAATCATAGTAAATGGACTTAGATTTGATTTCTAATGATATATGTGGATTTATTGGACTGTGTTGACACTGATTGGCACGTTAGTTCGAAATCAAAATGAATTTTGGATACGATAAATTAAGTCACAATCAAGTTCATTGAGGTACTTTCGTGTATTTAGAGTATCAGAAGTGCAATGATTATATTTGGAGTTGAATCAGATGTTTTGGTTAATTCAATAGTGTATAGTTCGAGTTAGGTCAAATACCATTTTAGTCCGATAACGATTTAACCTACGTAGAACACCATCTTTAAGTGATTATTCGAACATTTCTCATTCAATTTCATGCATTCATATAGAGCCTGAAATAGTTTTATAACAATTTGGCACAAATGTATTAAATTACTTGTTGTGTATTATGTATAGGTGGTGAGCCCTCTGGTAAGGGTAAGGATATCGTACTCAAGGACCAGGAGTAGGAGTACTCCCGTTATTATGAGTAAACAGAGTATCATCTTAATTATCTAAAGTAGTTTATACTAGTTTTTATGATTTTAAAGAATAATGAACATAAACTGTGAATTATTATGTTTTACAATTGAAGTGTTGGTTAAATGAAATAAGATTCATAAATTGTTTTGAAATTGAATGCTGCTTTTGGAAATTGAGTAAGTGGAGATTATATACTTGTATTATATACATATGTTTTGATTATTGTTCGTTATGCCGACCTTGCTTTATAATGAATGTTTTGGCATAACGGGATTTGTAATTAATATATGGTTTGAATTGATGGCTTATGACAATGTGATGGCATGAATGGTTGGATTTATGGTTGTGTGGAATATATGAACTGTTTTGTTTTACCTTGACAGGTTGGGTAATATCATATTAGCCATGTCACGCTGTCGAAATTTTATTAATTTGGTAGGTTATTTGATTAGCTTACTGCAGTGGGTGGGTTTTCGTGGATCGGACTATTAAAGAGGCACGGTAAACCCCGTTATATTTTACCTTAGTGAGAGAGGCGCGGAGAGTATCTTCTAAGGTAGTTTAGAGTTTAGTTCATGCCGAACCACCACATGAGGGTGAAACTCAGCCAACGTCAAGGAACAACTATGTTTTTAAACCTAAAACCATGTTATATGTGTACATGTCATTTTCACAACCTTGACGGACTTGGTTGGATGCTCGGGCCAAGGTGTCATCGAGTACAAGTTTTGGCACGGGCCAAGTTTTTGAGAAAATCATAAGCCTTGTTGATTATTTTAATGAATTGTAATTGTTTTACATGGGTTGAAATGAGTTTTAATGTTATGAATCATATTATAATGAAATATTTTAATTGTCTCAATTTACTCGACTTTAGATGTTACAGATGATCTTTACTTACTCACTGGATTTATAAAAACTCACCACCTTTCTTTTACCCATTTCAAGCTCAAGGCAGTCTATAGACAGTCGATTTTATCAAGGGTTTGTTGTTGGATTCGCACCCTTAGAAATCGTAGGCCTACAGTCTTGTTTATTTTTGTTATTTGGGGTTCACATGTCATTGTAGAATATTTTGTATACCCTGGCGCAGTGTGCCATTATACATATGATTTTATTTTATTATTACGTTTCATTAACTGTTTACGTAGGATTCTATAAATATTGTTTTATATGAAAATTGAATATTTTTATTTAGTTCAATTAACTATAATTTCACATTAAATGGATGATTCAGATACCTAATTTTATTTTTAGACATGAAATCTATATTTTTCATTTATATCTTATATTTTTAGCAAGTTTTGAAATTTTTGGGTAAAATGACCAAAATAGCCATGTGTAGTACAAATTACTTTTTGACTATCTTTGATTGGAAAATAGTCTATATTTATTTAAAACATGATATTTAGTAACTATTGCTCACAGGGGAGGCGCAAAACTGATGCTAGAGTTTTGCAAGGTTTCGATTGGCATTCCGGGTAAGATATGTTTATTGAGACATCGCGGCGGTTGTTACGGGCTTGAAGAAAGTACCGAGTCGTGACATATTGATTAAAAGCAGAAGCTGAGACAAATAAGATTTCATAAAAAGCTCTTAAACAAAAAGTAACTTTTTTTAAAAGAATAAAATTTGAAAAAAAAAAGAGCTTAAAAAAAACTTTAATTAGGAGTTTTCTCTTTTTTTTTTTAAAAAACACGTTAGCTTGTTAGGAGCATTATTTTTTCCCAAAAAGATCATCCCTCTCAAAAACTACTTCCTCCTTCTCTCCTTGTTGATCTTCCTCTCCTCTCTTTCCTTTTGTAAATCATCATTCTAAGTTTTTTTTTTGTTCTTACAAAAATTAAGAAAAAAAATTCAAAATTCAAAACTGTATTTAGGTATTATATCTTTTTTTTTCTTTCTATTTTGTTTTTCATTTTATTTTTTATCTTTTTTTTGTACTTTGAAAACTCTCTTTATTAGTTGATATTTCTTAATTTATTATTTGATATGATAATTATGTGATGTTTATTCATTCTTAATTTCTTTATGGTGTGTATAATATTTGACTATTATGATTGAAATAATTAATTAAATAGGTCAATAGTTGTTAAGATAAATTAGATGAAAATTGATATAATATTTGTTGATTATAGTTGTTGAGATAATATTGTTCACGGAGGTAAACTTTGTTAGTAAGGATATTTATAGCTAAACGTGATTTTCCTGAGTTATTATTACCACCTTATACCTTTCTTTTTTTTTTTTTTTGGATTCTCCTCCATTGTTAGGATTAAGAATTTCAATAATCGACACAATGCTTTTTTTCATCTCTCATTTTTTTTTCATTTGATTCAATTTTTTTCTTTTGATTTTATTTATTTATTTATTATTCAATAAAAAATTATTTATGAATTATGTATTACTTATAAATTATTTGTGGAACTCTTTTTTATGATTTATTATTAATTATAAACTTTATGCTATATAAAAATCCTTTTAATATTTTCAAACTATTATTTTAAATAGATAAAAAAAATAAAATTAATTTTTTTACGTTGAATAAAGAAATTCCTGATTAATAAAAAGTTACTTATTAAATATATTTTATGGTAATTTTAACTAAAATTAGAATTTATATAAATTATTTCGCTAAACAACTTATTTATAAAAAAAAACTTATAAAAAGTAAATTTACTAAATAATTTTAACTTAATTTTAAAAACTATTATTTTTTATAAAAACTTTATAATAGTTTTTAAATTAAAAATAGCCAGACCAAACATACTCTTAGTAGTACAAGAAATTTGATAAAAAGCCGTAAACAAAATGAAAAGAACCCCCAAGAACAAAATAGTTTAGATATAGGGATATCTAAACACTTATGTAAGAAACTACACAATCAAGACCACACATTAAGAACCAGTCCAAAAATAATTGACCGTCATCTTTTTCGTCATGTCCGAGCCGCTACACATCACATAACACATAGCTGTGTCCAAATCAATTCTTAACGCAATGTCCAAACTCAAACACATGGCAAGCACCTCATGCTATGCTCACGCCACCTATGTCTGATACATCTTAAACACAGCGGTCATCCATCTGTTAACCTGATTTAAGGTTTTGATAATCTTGAATCACTTCAACATAGCGTTCTAATGCAATTAAAATTCCTACTTATAACAGAATTCTAATAATTTAAATGCTAAATCACAACACTCTTTTAATTTATCCGAATTACTCCACAAAGACTTCCAACAAATCTGAAACTCCATTCTCCCCATCCTTAGCCAACTTATCTGTTTCAAAATTTCCTTCTCTCTTAATGTGAGACATTTTCCAATGTAGAATTTCTTTCTTTTTAGTTAACGATATGAATTATAATCTGCTTGAGTCTCCATGGACAATCATTCGGCTTAATTCGTGAATCACTTTCAATCCATAATTTAATAGATTGATGTCCCAAAACTCCCAAAAACATTTAAAATGCCTCCTTAATGGTGGAAAGTTCTGCAGAACTCGAATCTCCTACGCTAATTACTCTTGAAAATTTTAATAATGTTTTGCAAATCCCGAATTCTCTGGAGCTGATCCATTCACATTAAACTTGTACCATCTTGCCAATGGAGCACACCAACCCCATGTCTGATAACCTTCACTTGCATAGGAACAAAAATTGAATACGACATTTTGTATATACTAGCTATATCCTCCTCCAACTCAGGCTACTTAGCTTTACTTCACAATGCAATCCGCAACTTGATTAAATCATAAAGCTGATCACTATCCCATTTCTTGTTATTAAATACAATATCATTGCGAAACAACTAAATAGACCAAGTGATTACATAAAAAGCCAACAACCAAATCTGTAACTTATCTCCATCAACACACAATGAATTCCACGCTAAGAACAAATGTCTCGGATTTTCATGTATCACCCAATTCACCTTCCAATCCAAACACCATCTCCCCCAAATCTTCCATACCTCATCACTTGTAAAAAAAAAAATGCTGCACAGTTTCAAACTTTTTATTACATATCACACACATGGCTTGTTTCTTCATAATTAAATTTCGTTTCACTAATTCTGTCTTGACCACAATGTGTTCCCACATTAATTGCCAAACAAAAATTTTCACTCCCTATGGAGCATAACCAAGCCATAATTTCCTCCACAAATTTCTATTCTCAGATTGGGTATTACAAGCTAAATGGCAGAACGATTGAGAAGTGTACTTACCACTACCATTTGCTTTCCATACAAGACCATCTTTGAAGCCTTCACTCAATGAAAAATCTCAAAGAAAACTCCAAAAAGATTTTGTCCATTGTTCAAATTCCCAACCAAATAATATAATAAATCTATATTTAAACATTAATATCGTTGACATAATCATATAAAACACCTATATCAAATTAAACATAATGCAAAGCCATATCAAAATTTCTTTATTTACAAATATGTGACCATTATCTCACTTATTTATCCAAAAATATGAAAGAGCTTTTTATTAATCAATTTTTGTTATTTGAATAAATCATTGACAAAAATTTAAAAGAACTTAATTAATTAATCTAAGTGGCTTAAGTCCTAAGTATTAACATCTAATTGATGAATTAATCTAATTGATTAATAATCATTTAGACTCCCTTAAATATTAACTCTTAAGGCCTTAAGTTTTAATTACATAATTAATTAATTGTATAAATTGTAATATAAACTTTATATTATAAAGTATAAACCTTAATCTTAGGAATGTGTTAGCTTAATAATAATAAAGAAAATATCCAAGATGGGGGGGGGGGGGGGTGAATTGGATTTCTAAAAAAACTTCTTTCTAAATAGATCGAACTTTGAAGCTTGATGACAAGTTTTTCAAATTTGTTTCTCTTTGAAATAAACCAAAAGAAATGAACAAACAATTTGAAAACAAAATTTCAAAACTCTTCAAAATAAAACATGCAGTCAAGTAGCAAAGGATTTGAGGAGTGAGTAAAAGAATAAGTTCAAAAACAAAAGTTCAAATCCTTTCTGAAAATAGATTTGGAAACAATAATTCAAATCTCTTCACAATAAAGTGAAAACATACAAGTATAATGTTAGTTAAAATTCTACTACGCAAGTATATATATCAAATAGATAGTATATAAGCAAGCAGAGTATCAATCTCATAGAGAATTGATCTAAAATATTACTTAGTACTAAAATTAGAACAATTTAATCTTATCCAAACAATCAATATCAAATAACTAAATTAATTAACTAAAAATAATTAACCAAAATTTAAACTAAAAAGAAAAATCAAAATAATAATAACTTGGGTAAAAAACAAATCAAACAAGCCTAGGATTATAAAATCCCCTACACTTCATCTAAATATTACCTCTTTTCCCCAACTTATTTTAATAAGTTGAATTGCTAACCTAGAGTTCTCGATTATTTATAAGAGTCTCTCCACTCATCTTATAAAAATATCTATTTTAACCAAAACACTATATCTCTATGTAAATTGAAATTAAAATAGACTCATTAAGTTCAAGCTCTAATCTGGCTACATATGGCCTATAAGTATATCCCTATCCTATATGCAAATCAATTAATATGATCACATGCTATCCCAATTTTAGTCTACATTAAACTCTCTTTCTCAAGTTTGTTTAAGTTCCTAAATCAATTAATTGGTGACTAAGCAATTAAAAGCATTAAGAACAAATTAGAATAAACAATTTAATTCCTTTGAAAATAAGTAAGAAAGAGATTAAAAATTTAGATTACATGCGAGTTCAATTGCAATCCTAGAAAAATAGTTTAGTTCATAATATCTAATAAAAACTTCATCCAAAGACAATTAACCATTAATCCAAATTAAAGAAAATAAGAAAAACACAAAAGTAAAGAGAGAAAACTAATAGTTAAAGCTTTGTGCCCTTGATTCTCCTTCAAACTCTCTTACATTCTTGCTTTTTTTTTTTGTTTTTTTTCTTCAGAGAAATTGCTTGTTGCCTCTTCTCAAAAACTTCTGAAAAAAGCCCCTTCAATAGCATTCAAAAGCCCTAGCATCCAAAATCCCATAAGCTTGTTATTTTTGGAAACTATGTTAAGCACCACGACTCTCATTTCCCATAACCACCGCTCTCAAAGGTTTTGTCTCAATTATGTTCTTCTAGTGCAGTACTTTCAATTCAATAAAGCTTTTGACCATTTTTTGATCAGAACTGGCAAAGTTGTAAACATCAAACTTGTAGCCTTATCTCTTAACTTTCTAATGGTTTAAAAATCATGTCATTTGGACTTTTGTAGTAAGAGATATGATTGAAAAACCAAAACATATGCAAACAGAGCACTAGTTTATTATGCTCCTTTCGTCACTAATTGAAATTGTTTTTGATCCTACTCCTACAAAAATATAAAAATAAATATAAATAACATAAAACTAACATTATTAACTTAAAATAAACATTTAAACATAAATTAAACTAAACTAATAAAATAATTAAAAATAGCTAAATCCGATCCTAAATCTAGTTTAACTTAGACTAATTAGGTATTTAATTTCCCATTAAATATATGTATTTGATGCAAAAAACATACAAGTATAAAAGTGAAGAGTGAGTAAGCTATGAGTTTCAAAATTTTCTTCAAAGTAAAAATCCCAAGTTTGAGAAGAATGGAAATTCTCAAAACTTACTCTTGCTTTAAATCATGATAAAAATAATTTGGAAATCTAATGAGCAAGTAAATTGAAAACAAATTTTAAAAACTCTTCAGAGTGAAATGCATAAATCAAAAGTGTAAAGCAACTTAAAGATAAAATCAAAGAATAAAGCAAGGTAAGTTCAGATTTTCAAAGCTCTTCAAACCAAAGTAAAATGCATAAATATTTCAAAGTAAATCAAAGATAGTTTGAAAAGTGAGTTGAAAAAGACGTAAGTTAAAAAAAAAAAGTTCAAATCTCTTCATAGCTAAGTAAAATGCACAAGTAAGAAGTAATGAAGAGTAAAGAGAAAGTGCACAAGTTTAAGAGTAATGAGAAGAGAAAAAAGACACAAATTTTTTATAAAAGTTCGACCCTTTTCATAGGCGCTTACATCTTATTTCTTGGCTCACCAAGGAGTTTGTAATTAACTATGAAAAATATTTTTTAAGGCTCAAGTATAACCTTTACAATAGTGCCTTTTCACAAGCTCAAGCATAACCCTTAGAGTGCCTTTTCACAGAAGGAAGCATAACCCACACAATGCCTTTTCATGGGAACAAGCATAACCTCTTGCCTTTTCATGGTTCAAGCATAACTTTTACCTTTTCAAGGATTAGGTGTAACCTTTTGCCTTTCCAAGGATCAGGCATAACTTTTTTACAACAGTGCCTTTTGAAAGCTTAGGCGTAACCTTTATCTGTCAAAGCAAATAATACCTCTAAAAGGTGGGTTTTGCTTAGTAAGTACATGGAGGAAGAGTTTGGTAAAGCTAAATAATGATTACAAAAGATGTGAGTAAAGGCATAAAGAATTTGAAGCATAAGGTAGCTCACAAGCTTTTTGGAAGAATATGAACGACTTGCTCTAACTTGGTTTTTCTTTCTTGTTCCTCTTCTTCCTCATCTCATTTGATTTTTAATAAAAAACTCTTTTTCTTAGCTTTTCTCTTGCTCAAAATGTGTTGGAGAAATCCCTTTTATACTTGGAAAAATTTTATAGACATTAGGGATGATTTGGTAGAGAAATTAGTCATTTTTCTTGTCTTTTTCATGTTTAACGTCTATTTTTGGAGTCTAAGAATCTATTCTTTTTCTTGAGATGTTGATTTTTCTTTGGTTTGAAGTTTTCTACTTTCAAAGAATCGATTCTTTATTCTGGAGAAGTCAATTCTTTTTGTTTTTAGAATCAATTCTCTCCTTTCCAAATATTAATTTTCTAGCTTCAAGAATCAACATTTAACTCTCCAAGAATTGATACTTTGTGCACCCAGACTTGCAAGAATTGACTTATTGACTATTGGAATCAATTCTTGAGCTTGTAAAAGCTTTTTTAAGTATTTCATCTTGCAAGAATTGATGTTTGCTTTTCAACAATTGATTCCTTTTACTTGAACTTGAGATTCAAAGTGTATTAATGTATTCCTTTTCATAGAACAACTTCAATTACAAATTCACATGTTAATCAAGTAAGGAAACATGAAAGCACATCAAAACATTCAAGAATCACACAAGCTATTCAACGATCACTTAGACAAGAAATTTTGATCATTTTTATCATGTCAAAAACTCTAATAATTTTCAAGCTATTAAAGTTAACAATCCCTTTTTTTTTAATATGACAACACTTTGAGCAAAATTTGCTTGTAAAGTACCCCTCTAAAGAGTTACAAAGTTTAAAACTTTAAAGATGAAAATATTCCTTTTTGAAATGCAAAATTTCTCAATATTTCTCCTCCTTTGTGTTATATCAAAAAGGAAGATAGTCATACAATATGCACAATTTGCAAAGCATGATGTCACAAACCGATTTATGGGTGATGATTGACGTATGGGTCTAATGAGCGTAGGTCACCAAGCCCAAGCAAGCCTATCCCATTTATATTGCTTAACATCTTATCAATTAATGCATCTATACGCATTCCAACTAGTGTGAAAGTAGCCAACTCATGATGGCATTATCGATTAAAATATGCATGTACTGTTCAAGACATGTAACTTAGTAATTTACATTACATAAACGTATTCACAAAACAAAAAGGACCCGTGACTTCTAGCGGAGAAAACTACAGTAAAAGGAGTTTGCTATTGAATGCTAAACACCTACCTAGGAGACGAACTACGGGGACTCCTCGACTCAGGATCCAACAGTCTCCTGATCTGAAAACATGAATTTTTAAAACAGTGAGTACAAAACTCAATGAGTGAACCTTAGAAGGGAACAAGCAGTAATAACAAGGACGGTTGAGAACCATGATGCACTTATTCGGAAACAGGACAATTTACATCAAGTTAATATTAAAACCCCTTTTTCCTCAATTTGAAACAATTTGCAGCATAGGAAAATTTCTCAAGGTTCACAAACCATACAATCACATTTTTCCCTCATGCACACTATATCACGCATATATATATATATATATATATAAAATCACATGCAATTACATACACCACACCATTATTTTCAACTCTGGTGCACCCCCTATTCGCACCAAGTAACAAGACCATGTGTGCACTGCCTACTCGCATAAAGCAATATGACCATGTGTGCACTCCCTACTCGCACAATCCCCTGGTCATCATGTGTACATCAATATGACCATGTGTGCACTCCCTACTCGCACAATCCCCTGGTCATTTTGTGTACATCCCTTACTCGTACATAGCGATATGACCATGTGTGCACTCCCTACTCGCACAATCCCCTGGTCCTTTATACACATTATCCATTCATTCATATTATTATCAACACAATAAAATGAGCATGTATTCATTTTCTTTACACAATGTACACACTCATAACATTAAAATAATTGTCAAAGGCTTGTTCCCGGGTCTCATTTTTTTATAAGAGGTTAGATATAAATCATTCAAGCATTTCATCTCAAATCAATTAAAATTCCTAAAACAATTTGAAATGCAAGTTCACTCACAATATTAGGAGTTCAAAATACTCATATTCTCGATCCACTGTCACACTGTCTTTACCCTTGTTAGAGGGCTCACCACCTATACATCATACACGAAACATAATTCAATACATTGTGTCATACCATTATAAATCTACTTCATGCTCTATATGAATGCATGGGGTTGTTCGGACAGTCACTTAAATATGATGTTACACGTTGGATCAATTGTGATCGGAATAAAATGGTATTGACCTAATTCGATTTATCACCTGATTAATTGGCCAATACGTCCAATTTAACTCCAAATAATTCCATTCCTCTCCTAATACTCCAAATAATCAAACATAATTTAAATAACTTAAAATATGGCAAAATCATCCTCACATTTTCTCTTGAAAAATTCGACCATGGTGAGTGCACTAACAATATAATTTTTCATGCTTGATTATCACCCTATAAATCATTAATTTCTAATCAAATCACTTAAAATAAAATCTAATTCATCATCAATATTCCATATGGAAGATTCGGCTATGAAGGGTAATGTAAGGACATGAAATTTTCTTGCTTGGTTTTCATACTACACATCACCAAACAACTAAAAATACTAGAATAACATATTTTCTAACTAAATTCATCATCAAATCCTCTCTCTTAAAGTTTGACCAGCAAAGGTTCCATCATGAAATCATGAATTTCAATCATGGAAAATGCAAAAGAATGCATAGGAAAGGTAGATCACTAGCTAGAATTAAGAAATTTCACCTTTAATCACTTATTTCCTTAAAATCCAATGATTTCCTCTTGAATTCTTCTTTCTAGGGTTTGTTCTTTCTTTTCTCCCTTTTGTTCTTGCTATGGCCTGCCAAGAGAAATGAAATGGCTAAAGTTTAAATGTGTTTTTAAAGGAACATATTAAATGGTCAAAAATTTGCCATATGTCACCATTCGATTGGTTAATGTGCAAATACTTAATAATTAAGTAATTTCTCTCCACCACACATAATTATCCATGGTATAAAATGAAATCCATGTGTTGAACATGTGTTGGGCGGTGTAAAATTACAATTTTGCTCTTGGGGGGCAAAATAACTATTTTGCCCCTATACTCGAAAAAATATCGAAATTAAAAATTTTCACTTCTCAAACTCCAATTATGTTCTAAATAATCAATCTTGGTCAAAAACCTCTTCCAACATTCAAATCTTAACCTCGGCTGACAAAATGACCATTTTGCCCCAACGTTATGAAAATTTCCATTTGACTCCAAATCAGTCATCGAACTTCAAATCACCATATCAAATCATTCTAGGGTTTTAAAAATTTTAATTTCATCTTAAAATCTCTATTTGAACTAGTTCGAGGCTTAAATCAACTTAATTGTACTACTAGGTATAATACTGATTTTTTCGAAGTATTCAAGTATGCAAGCATGTCATCAAGCACATGAATGACATTGTAAATATTTTATAGTGTTGGGCTTGACAAGATCTCACACATGATAAGCACAATAAGGAATATATCATTTTGTTAGAAAAAGATATTCAATAAGCACATTATTAACCTCAAACCGGTGTTCAAAGGTAATACCAATTGATAGATATAAAATTTCCCTTTTTCTAAAAGCAAATAAGCATTAAATCAATTGTGAGGGATATAATCTTTTTCAAGTTCATTTCAACAATTAGTAAGGCAAAAATCGAACCTCCCCCTATCATTAAGCATTCCAAGTATATTAACTTTAAAGCTCAAACACTTTTAAGAGAGATGTAATCAATTTAATGTTGGGATGAACCTTGTAGCCAATTGGGATTGCTTAAGGCTTGATTCCAATCATGCAACAGTATCATTCATGTTGAATGATTAAAGATTTTCATTCATCAATAAGACATCAATTATAATGAGTTATAAGTCTAATTAGATGAAGTCCATGTGTTAAGCCTAGCCCTAAAATATCTGTCATGTCATGCATATAATTGACATCATGCCTGTATACTAGAATATCTCAAAAAAATAGATAAAAGTCGGTATTTTGCCTAAAAGTATAACTAAGTCGATTTATGCCTCAAACTAGTTAAAATAGAAATTTTAAGATGAAATTGAGAAGTCCACAGTCTAGGGATGACTTAAAATGGTGATTCGGAGTTCGAGGATTGATTTGGAGTTAGTAAAAAATATTCAAAATTTAAGGGCAAAATGGTCATTTTGCCACCCAAAAATATGATTTGGATATTTGATGAACATTTTGACTGAGATTAATCATTTGAAGTATAATTTGATGTTTAGAAGTGAAAAATTTTAATTTCGGTATTTTTTCGAAGCATAGGGGTAAAATGGTAATTTTCACCCCTCAACACTTGTCAAATTTGTGGATTTTAAATCATTATGGGAATGGATAATATGACATGAAATGTGGTGGAAAATTAAAGTTTAAAAGTTAAATATTTAAATTTCAGACCAATTAAAGCATGCCATGTGTCAAGCTTAGATTTATTTAATATTTAACTTGAAAAAATCAGCCCATAATTCCCCATTTTCCTTTCCCATATTTGGCCAATGTAAGAACAAAAGCAAGAAAGAAAAAACAAAACCCTAGGTGTAGAAAATCAAAGAGAAATTGTGGAAATTCAAGCAATCAAGTGGAAAAAGGAAAAATTTTTCAATTTTTGCTTGAGATCTACACTACCCATGCATTTCTCTTTATTTTCCATGGTTGAATTACATGTTTTCATAATGGGTTCATGGCTGGCCGAATGGGTATAGAGAGAGATTGATGTTGGAATTGGTTTGATTTTAAGTTATGTTAGTGTTTTTAGTTAGTTGATAATGTTTGGAAGCAAAACAACAAAAAAGAAATTCATTTTCTCCATCATCCTTCAATGGCCGAATGTCCCATGTTGTGTGTGAATGGTGGATTGATTTTGTTTCAAGAGAAATTGGTTAGGAAATGATGAATTATGATGAGAAAATTAAGTAGGAAAAATTTTAGTGATAATGCACCATTATGACCGAATTTCCCATGAAGAAATGGGAAGGTGATTAAGTTGAATTTTTGGTTATTTGGCTTATGTTTGGTGATTTGAGGTATTAGAAAAGAAATGAAGCAATTTGGAATTGAATTAGACGGGTTGGCCATTTAATCGGGTAATAGGCTAAATTAGGTCAACACCGCAGTTAAGCGATATTCAAACAATTTGCATTTCATATCATGCATTAGTAGTCTAAATTAGTTTATTACAATTTAGGGGCAATGTAATAAATTTCTTGATTTTATACTGTGTCAAGGTGGTGAGTCTTCTGATAAAGGCAAGGAAATTACACCCGAAAATTACTAGTCAAAGTACCCGAGTTGATTTCTCGAAAACTGTGAGTAAACTTATTATCGCCTTAATTATTTAGAGTAATTTTTACTCAATTTGGTGAATTTGTGAGAAATAAATTTAAATGGTGAATTGCCTTATTTTTATGAGAAAATGTGAATTTATAAAATCAAAATGAGTTCTTATAAATTGATTTGGAAATCGAACAATGATTTTGAAATTAGAGTAATTGGAGACCGTTTGCTGTGTTATATATTATGATCTGAACTAAATGACTTATGATAAAATAGCATGATTGACTGAATGTCACGACCCAATTCCCGGGCCATGACCGGTGCAAGGACCCAATGAGCATAGCTCACTAAGCCCAAGCAAGCCTATTTTCACTTACTTGATCCCATACATGCTCGTGTGAGACATCCACACGTAATGCACCCAGTGTGCATACAATGCCAATTAACCATGGCACATCCAGTCACACATACACACACACACCCTTTCCGGGAGTGGACACAGCCAAAACACAATGGCATTTTTTTTAATCACATTATACATGCACTATGCCAGTCTTGTATTTAGCAATTTACATTGCTTACACATATTTACATTCATACCAGTCAAATATAAACTCTGACAATGTACATTACATGTACATATCCATCATACAGAAACCCAAGACTACCAGCGGAGACATGTACAATAAAGCGGCAACTAGTGAATGCCAAACACCTACCAGGAGATGGACTACTGTGATCCCGCGATCTAGGAATCTACAATCTCCTGATCTGAAAACATGAATTTTTTGAAAACGTGAGTATAAAACTCAGTGAGCAAACATTAGATAGGAACAAGCCATAATATCGAGAAGGGTTAAAATATGATGCATACGTTTGGAATACATTCATTTTTATCCAATTTATTGTCAAACCCTTCCCCTCACTTCAATTTAATTTAAAATGAAGGAATAATCAAATTCATACATACGCATACAGATAAGTACAACATTCCATTGTCTCACCTGCTGAAAATATCGTGTGCACCATGTGCACTCACCAGCTCATGTGTATCCCCCCACATCGTGCACATAGCTGGAGTGGTCATGTGCACCATGTGCACTCACCAGCTCATGTGCATCCCCCCACATCGTGCACATAGCTGGAGTCATCATCATGTGCACCATGTGCACTCACCAGCTCATGTGCATCCCCCCACATCGTGCACATAGCTGGAGCTACAGTGTGCATTTCCCCCACATCATGCACCAGCCACATTTTCCACATCCAATCTCACCGACATGTTTTCTTCCACACATCACACACACATACATTTACATATATATTAACAATATCAAATGTCAATACATCACACATATTCACACATATGTGACACATATATCACAACACAATTTCATACCTTCATGCTTACCACAATTCATCACATAAAATCATTTTATCAGGGGCTTGTTCCCGGCACATGTTTTAAAAACTTTGAATAAATCATTTAATTATCCACATCAATACAATTTGCATTCCCCAAATAATTTGAAATGCAAGTTCACTCATCGTCTCACAAATCCGGATGCACTCGGATTAATCGTCCTCAATTACGATTCCCTTGCCTTTTCCGGACTTCTCACCACCTTAACACAGAATAAAATTAAGAAATTACTATAATGCCCCCAAACCAATACAAATTAATTTAAATTACTAGCGTGTGATACGTAAGAGCAAAATCGCGTCCGATTATCACATTAACGCGGTATTGCCTAATTTCGACCGTTCAGTCGATAAATTGGCCATTAAGCCCGATTCAATTCCAAATTGATCCATTCTTTTTCTAATACCTTAATTCATCCCATATCATGTAATTGATGCCAATTTCAGCATCCTACCCTTTCCAATTCCTTATGGAAAAATTCGGCCAATGCAGTGCATTAGCACTAAAAATTTTTCTACTACATTTTTCACTTTAATTTATCATTTTCCAATTTCTTTCATTTCAAATGGAACCATTTCATTTGAAATGAGACAATTCCTCATGCATTCACTACACACTAGGTTCGGCCAAGGAAGAACAACCATGGAATTCAATTTCTTTCTTCCATATTTCTTCATAATCATGCTTAACTACCTCTAACTACTAACATAGTCTAAATTCAATCCAATCCAACAATCCTTCCTCATCCATACCCATTTTTCAGAATTAAACTCTTCATGATATTTCCATATTTAACCATTGAAATCAAGAACAAAAGCATTGGTAAGGTAAATCACAAGCCAAAGTAAAGATTTATTACCTTTTTCAAGTGATTTCCTTTGAAAATCACACTTTTCCTTAGATTTCCACCTAGGTTTTGTGTTTTTCTCTTTTGTTCTTCTTGTTTTTCCTTCAATTCTGGTGGGTGCCGACTTTGAGAGAGAAATGAGGGTTTAAATGCTGATTTTTATGGCTTAAATAATAAAATAAACAAGGTTGCCACGTGTCACCATGTAATTGGCCCGTTTTTTGACTTTTTTGACTTTTTCTCCCATTTGATCTCCACCACTTGATTCATCAAGTCAACATCTGATCCAAGGTTGACCATGGCTGGAAAAATTTATTCTGGTAGTGGAAAATTACCGAAATGCCCCCGGGATGGCAAAATTATGATTTTGCCCCTATACTCCGAAATGTCCCGGAATTTCATTATTTTCACTGTCCAATCTCAAATATCACTAATATAAATCAATATTACCCAATTGGGGTAAAATCCTTTCAAAAAAATTCACATTTAGCACTCCGGTGGCAAAATTACCATTTTACCCTTGTGCTCCAAAAACACTGGAAATCACCATTTTTCACTGCTAAACATCATTTTATACTCCAAAAATCATAACTGTATGTCACATAATTATATTTGGCCCAATGTAATCAAATCTTGGTTAAAAATCTCTATAAATCAACAAATGAGAAAATGACCGTTTTGTCCTTAACCGGTCAATTTTCCCGATTAACTCCAGACTGGACCTTGAACTCCAAATCACCATTCTTACCTATTCTGTGGGTCTCAGAATTTTGAAATTCCCCTTAGAATTTCTATTAAACTAATTTGAAGCTCGATTTCACTTAATTGTACCATTAGGTACAATACCGGCTTTTCAACCAATTAGACAGGGTCTCACACTGAATTGATATTTATGTTGAAAAGTAGGAATTTTCTGCTTTGACTGAATAAACTGTGTAATGAATTTATTGCCATATCATGCAATTGGAGATTTGATTGATTGGTGGGTTATAGAATTCTCACTGCAGTGACAGGTTTTCGTGGACGAACCTATTTAGAAGGGCACAGTAAACCCCATTCTATTATACCTCTGATGAGAAGTGCGGAGGGTAACTCTTGAGGTATGATAGAGTTCACTTCACGTCGAACCACCATGTGAGAGTGAACTCAGCCAACGCCAAGGGACGGTTGCGTTTTGAGAAATTATGAAATTTTAATAACCTTGGTGGTCTCGGTTAGATGCCTTGGCCAAGGTATCCCCAAGAATGAAATTCTAGTAAGAGCCAAGTTTTTCTGGAAACCATAAGCCGATTTAATTAGTTGGATAAAAATGAATTTATTTTAACTGACTGAAATGAATTCTCGTGTTATGAAACTCTATTGAGATGGAAAGTTTCCATTGTCTCATTTTACTCGCCTTTAGATATTTTAGGAGATATTTGTTTACTCACTGAGTTGTGTAAACTCACCACTCTCTTTTCCACCCTTCAGGCCCAAAGTAGTTTGTAGATATCTGAGTTTGCTGAGGATTACAATTGGCTTTCCAACCTCATCAATAGTAGGTTCACTATCCTCTCTACTTTTGTATATTCGGGGACCCATGTGTCGTTGTAAATGTAGTTGTATACTTTGGTTACCTCTATTATTGTATGTAAAAATTTATTTTACTTTTATACCCTAAAAACTGTTTACTGATAACTCTATAAAAAAATTATTTTATAAAAAATATAATATTTTCTTAAATATTTTTATTATATTCAAATAGTTATAGTTTTAACCCAAAAGGACGTTTTAGACATTTAAATTTATTTTTAATCATGAATTATGTGTTTTCCACACACCTGCTATGTTTTTGGTCGGGTTTGAAAATTTTGAAGAAAAATGACCAAAATGCTCTTGTGAGGCGAAAACTGTTTTTCTACTATTTTAAATTGGAAGAAAGTTAAAATCCTTTAAACATGATGTTTAGTGATGATTACTCACGGGGGAGACGAGAAAAATGGTATTAAAGCCTTGCGGGGTTCCGGTGAGCATTTCGGGCGATGAATGTCTATCGGGACGTCGTGATGGCTGTCACGGGTTTGATGGGAGTTTCGGGTCATGAGAATTTTATTGGTGTCAGAGCTTTTAGTTTTAAAGCTTTAGATTTTAAAGTTTTTGGTTTTAGAAATTGTTTTAAAAATTTTACAGTGTCAATGTGGCCCTTGGTTAGGTTAAGCCAAGTTAGATTGAATAAGATGCATTTGCATATAGAACTTGAGGTTGCCTAAAACTGCGTTATTTATCTTTATAGATCATTATGCCTCATAGACGAGAATACCCACCTGTTACTATATCAGCTAGGAGAGGAAATGGTCGTTCCCAACTTCGTCAGCAAAAGGCAGTAGAGGAGGAATCAGCTGCATCCACGTTTCGAGTAGCACTTGCTGTTGAGCAGGCAGAGAGTCCTCCACATCCTCCACCTCTTCTGCCACCTGTTGGCATTCCTGCCATGCCTCTTGAGGCGGCATAAGCATTGGCAGTTTTCTTTACCGTTATGGTTGGTCAAGCCCAGATTGGTCAAGTCCCACCTCCAGTGCCTCCAACTACTCTTTTAGTTCCGTCAGTACCTGATGTTTCCATTTCTAAGAAGTTGAAGGAGGCTAGGCAGCTTGGCTGCGTTTCTTTTGCTGGTGAGTTAAACGCAATTGCAGTAAAGATTGGATTAATCAGATATCGGAGACCTTTGTGGATATGAGATTGGACGACGAGATGAAATTAGTGGTGGCCATGAGATTATTGGAGAAGAGGGCTTATACCTGGTGGAGTTCAGTAAAGTCTTGTTCCACCACTCCACTGACCTGGTCAGACTTTATCAGAGAGTTTGATGGTCAGTATTTCGCTTATTTTCATCAAAAAGAAAAGAAAAGAGAATTTCTAAGCTTGAAACAAGGAAATTCAACAGTAGAGGAGTACGAGACTCGTTTTAACGAGCTAATGTTGTACGTCCTGAAATTGGTGAGGACGAAGCAAGATCAAGCAAGTTATTTTGAAGAAGGGCTTTGTAACGAGATCAGAGAGTGGATGACAGTAACAGGCCGGGAACTTCATACAGAAGTTGTACAGATGGCTTTAACGGTCGAGAAGCTCACAAATGAAAATCGAAAAATACGCGCTGAGTTTGTAAAGAGGAGGAACCCGAGTGTATCCTCTAGTCAATCGCCCAAAAGAGACAGGGATTCATCTGCTTCTAGGAGTACCACTTATGTTTCGGTGACATCTCCTCGACCTCTATTTTCCCAGTCACGGTAGAAACCTACGAGATTCGGTAGACCAAAGATGGCTTGTTCTAGGAAGAGCTCCGGAGGCTCTAATAAATGTAAAAATTGTAGGGGAACTCATATTGGGCCTTGTAGAGAGCATGTACAATATTATTAGTGTGGTCAGTAGGGTCACATCGGGAGTGATTGCCCACAGTTCAGAAGGGCTACTATAGCTGCTCTATCTCCACTTGTTCGTATGGACATACAAAGGAGAGATTCGATTGGGCCACAGCAGAGGCAAAGAGTGACCATGTGATCCGGTGTGGAGTGTAACACTCCAACGCATCCACCTTCCAAACCACCAGTTCGCACTCCAACAAGGGTTTTCTCAGTAATAGAAAAGGAAGCGCATGCTCGACCCAACTGAGTGACAGGTATTATGTCTTTATTTGATAGAGATGCATATGTTTTAATAGATTTTGGCTCAAAAAGTATGAATTTTCTGCTTTGACTGAATAAACTGTGTAATGAATTAATTGCCATATTATGCAATTGGAGATTTGATTGATTGATGGGTTATAGAATTCTCACTGCAGTGAAAAGTTTCCGTGGACCAACCTATTTAGAGGGGCACAGTAAACCCCATTATATTATACCTCTGATGAGAGGCGCGGAGGGTAACCCCTAAGGTATGATAGAGTTCATTTCACGTCGAACCACCACGTGAGAGTGAACTCAGCCAACGCCAAGGGATGATTGCGTTTTGAGAAATTATAAAATTTTAATAACCTTGGCGGTCTCGGTTAGATGCCTTGGCCAAGGTATCTCCGAGAATGAATTTCTAGCAAGAGCCAGGTTTTTCTAGAAACCATAAGCCAATTTAATTAGTTGGATAAAAATGAATTTATTTTAACTGACTAAAATGAATTCTCGTGTTATGAAACTCTATTGAGATGAAAAGTTTCCATTGTCTCCTTTTACTCCCCTTTAGATACTTTAGGAGATATCTGTTTACTCACTGAGTTGTGTAAACTCACCACTCTCTTTTCCACCTTTCAGCCCCAAAGTAGTTTGTCGATATCTTAGTTTGTTGAGGACTAAATTTGGCTTTACAACCTCACCAACAGTAGGTTCACTGTCCTTTCTACTTTTGTATATTCGGGGGCCCACGTGTCACTGTAAATGTAGTTGTATACTTTGGTTATCTCTATTATTGTATGTAAAAATTTATTTTACTTTTACGCCCTAAAAACTATTTACTGATAACTTTATAAAAAAATTATTTTATAAGAAAATATAATATTTTCTTGAATATTTTTATTTTATTCAAATAATTATAATTTTAACCCAAAAGGACGTTTTAGACATTTAAATTTATTTTTAATCATGAATTATGTGTTTTCCACTCACCTATTATGTTTTTGGTTGGGTTTGAAAATTTTGAAGAAAAATGACCAAAATGCCCTTGTGAAGTGAAAACTATTTTTCTACTATTTTAAATTGGAAGAAAGTTAAAATCCTTTAAACATGATGTTTAGTGATGATTACTCATGGGGGAGACGAGAAAAATGGTACTAAGGCCTTGCGGGATTCCGGTGAGCATTCCGGGAGACGAATGTCTATTGAGACGTCGCGATGGTTGTCACGAGCTCGATGGGAGTTCCAGGTCGTGACACCATGAGATCAATATGCCTTGTAGGGAAACTGTAATGGGTTGCAGTTATTAGATTCCTATGCATCAAAGCATAATCTCAAAATGTTCTTGGACAATAGATCATTGAGACTGGATTTAATAATGCTTAGAGACTAGTATATTCTATGTTCCTTACTTTAGAAGTAAGTAATCGATCTCATAGATTGAAGTATAGAGATACTTGGAACTAGAATATAGGTGCTTGCCTAGGAGAACAAGTTCACTGAACATAACCTGCCATGAGAAGTGCATTTGATAATACACTCCAGTGTCTATGCAACACTTCTCATATGTCAAATGTGTAAATACTCCCTAGACTTGAGACACCAAGTTGTCTTATATATGGAGTGCTATGCTTTGATTTCATTTCTATGGGTGCTTAACCAAGGATGCCAAAACAGGATGCTTTTGGGTAAAGTATAAAGCATGTGAAAGCAAGTGAGTGGTCAAGACAAGAATCATCACCTCAAGTGTTTTAGAGGACATATCCTATCAGTTCTTGGTTAACATTAGCTTATTGAAGTCCTTGGCCAAGGCGATATGGAGATTATGAAAATGTTTCATAACCCTCTATAAATCTAATGCTATAACGACAGGAACAAATATAGAGGTCAATAAGAGTGGACACTGTACCAAGCTTTTATCATCTCTAGGATATATGATGATGGAATGAATTACATTGATAGACTGTACATTGAAAGGTTGTCAAAGAACCCTTTGACTCTCTTAATAATTGGGTGGCCATGATGCATTGCTAGATGCCAATCTTGGTCTATGGAATTGATTATAAATTAATTGATTGAAATTTATATTAATCAATTAAGTCATTAATCAATTCCATTGCCAACATGTTGGGAACCTAATGGGTCACACACAATGATTGCATTTGAATTAAATTGGGAAAGTGATGATTTAAATTAGACTTAAATCACATGTTAGGTAATTAACTTTTATAGTTATAATTATAAGGCCTTGATTGCAAAATATAAAAGAAATTAATTTTGATTTTAATTTCCAAGGACTTAATTAAAAGAGTTTAATTAAGGAATGAGCCCAATATTATAATGTGTTATAATATTGAGGGCTTAATTGCAAAATTGAAGTTATTTTAACCTAACTATATAAGTGACCTTTTAACTATTTTTCACATGAGGGTTTTCACAATTGAAGGAAACATAGTTTTTGTTAGAAAAAGAAAAACGTTTTCATTCTTTGCCACCACTCCCTTTGTGTGAAAGAGAAAATTGCTTATGAAGTAATTTTCTAGAGAGGTTCGGCTAAGATTGTGAAAGGAAGAAAAGGACAATTGTTGTCCTCTTTGCTAGTACAAAGTATAGTTAAAAACTCCCTCCTTTGATAAAGGTTCAAGTGTAATCGTGTGTACTACTATTGGAGACCAATCACTTGATTGGCTAAGGTTTTTGCTCCTTGTGATGTTTGTGGGATTGCTTCGGGAAGTGCCATTGTGATTACGAAATTACTTGGCAAGGTAATTTTCTGAATAATAATTTATTTTGTGTTTTTATGTGTTAAATATCACCAAGGTGATCCATGGGTGGCAGTATGTTTTTGTTGTTTAAATTATAAAGTTTTAATTTTCTTTCCGCTGTGCATTTTGAGCATGCCGTTCATGACCAAACCCATCAGTGGTATTAGAGCCTTCCTTGGTTCAATTTTAACACATTTTTATGTCTATTGTTGTTAATGCCTTGTTGAAAAGGAATATAAGGTGTTCGGGTTTTGTTCAACATAAATTAGTAAGCTTTAAAATTTTATAATTTATTTTAGTTATTTTGATTTCTAGATAGATTTTAATTGTAAATTTTAAAATTTATTTGTCATAATATTAATCTCATTTTAATGTCAAAATATTATAGATTAATAAGTGCATGAGATGCACAAATTAATTTAGCAAATAAAGATTTGATCTCATGACTTTATGGTGTGATTCAAATGGCAGAATTCGATTCTACCCAGCCATGGAATTAGTCCATTTTCAGCTGTAAAAGTGAGGTTTAAGTACTTCATAAAATGTAGGAAAATTAAGAGTTCAGTACACATTGGAAATGTTCCAAGATGGGTGATTATGTGTGTCACGACTCGGTACTCCTTTCGAGCTCGTGACAACCGCCGCGATGTCCAGATAGACATACCTTACCCGAAATCACTTAACTCATGACTTAGCCGTTAAGCTCCTTAGCAAGTTTCAAAATCACACATCTTATATTCATCGCATATAATTTGTAATTCTTTCTCAAAGGTGTTTAAACATTCTTGAAACACTTAATCACTTATTTGCTCTTTCATACTCCGAGCATATCATTTCCATAAAGGCATGCACTTACTCACCAAGATATTTAAATGCATGTTCAACTATTCCTACTTCAATTTACCTCCAACAGTTTCTAGCATGCCACGTAGTTTGTTGGTGTTGTTACTAATCCTTTTCTTTCAACAAATTCAAGACAAGATTTGTAAATTCTCATGGTAATATTTTATATAAACTCATTTGCTATATCATTCTTGAAATCTTCATTCACATTTTCGTCACTTGGTATTGACATCTCTTATCAATATCTCATACATTCATCTAACTTTTCACTCACTTTCTCCTTAACCTTTAACAAGGTTTAATCTCTTGTCTTCTTTATTTCTTAAGATTTTACTTTAGTCAACATATTATTCATCTTAACACTCCACATGTTAATTTATCTTTATGTAGCCATATCAAAAACTCTAATTTTTCTTTCTCTTACATGCCAATATATAAGGCAATAAAGAAACTTTTCAATTCATTCATCATCTTTATCTTAATACTTCCCCAATGCACTTAAAACTCCAAATAACAAAGCTTAGCATCAAAACCAATGACCATACTTTAACTCGTGAGTCTTATCTTCATGCCACTCACAATTTGCTCGTGCTTTTTGGCCATAAAGGGTTCTTAACACGACAGCGTTGGGTAATCGGTACTGTGGCATTGTAGCTGTTGGAATTTACTTTATCAAGGCAATTCTTCTACCTTTGAGGCTACTATCTTAATCATTCACGATTGTATGGCTTCCCTCTAAGTCTATACCACAATTAGCAAGGCTAACTTTCTATCATAGGTACGCAATTGGAACATTGATTTAACGTATTTATTTTGCCACTAGCATTCATATATCTTTACCATAACATTCAGTACGAATTTGATTAAACAATGATCTCCAAATTTACTCATAGCTACATGTATATCAGATTGTACACCACTTATTGTCGGGAGCTCGACTTTACTCATAAGTTCTTAACTAATTACATTTATAAAGTGGATAGTTCACTTAATTATTATTTCTCACCCTTGCAATTATAAGATCAAAATATCTTGAACTTAGGATGCAGAAGCTCCCTCTTAGGGCATATCCAAAAATCCACATATTTCAAGTCACATTTTAGGACATGTTTCCCATATGGTGTAATGAATTCACAATATATATCATCACACACATAATTACTCATTATTTATGGTATCCCGCTATTTTCATTATTCATAACTTATTATCTTTCTTGTCTTATAACTCCAATAGGTTATTAACCTCCAGTACAAAAGACCACAAAATTAGTTCATCTTTCTTCACACTTTATACTCGCACTCCTTATTAATCAAGAATTTATCTTTCTCAAGTTCCATCATTTACCTCCAATGGGCCATATTTGTGTCAGGTTATCATTTTATAATGTTATGGCATCATTTTATAATTCCCTCCATACTTAAGGTTATGATCCTTAACTTAATCACGTTAACCACTCAAAGTGTCGTCTAGAGTCTTATTTATTTCTACCATATCCTTCCGAATTGTGACAAGAATTGTGATTCCCAATTTCACCTTTTTGCAATTGATTACTTACCTTACCATGCTTTCTCACGATATCTTATGCAGATATAACACATTGAACTTGCTTCTTACAACATAGTCCCCTAGCTCAATGTGTTTACTCAAGAATCAACTCTTTTGATTCAACTTACCCCATAAACTGTGGCTTCATTTATTTACTTACTTGTTTTCGTACTCGAAATCATGACAAACCCACATACCATAACGAATGATAATTCTTAATAAACACTATCAATTCCAACGGCACTATGAACCTGGCTAGAAATTATAGTTACCACTCAAAAGTCCATCACATTAATTGGTAACCATTTCATAGTAGTGCAAAATATGTTCATTGTCATGTCTTGTAGTTGCTTGAATTATTAATGACTTCCTACATGGATCTTCAATTATTTAAGGCGACCAACTATACCACTAAGGTAAATATCCTTCCTTAATAACTATATTGCTAGTCTACCTCGGTCATGTCAAAAGATTACCATACAGACTAAGTCATTTAAACAACTACCTTATAATACGTACAAGTCATACAAAATAAAAATCAAACTCTTAACTCCTTTGTACAGATAACTACTGCTATTTCCTTTACATCGTATCTACCAAGACTTAAAGTGATACAAATTTTAAGTGTCTTTAAGATCCTCATCACCTTAATCTAGGCACATCAACGGATCCTCTTTCAGGTCCTCTTCCCTCTCTTAGGATTTTCCATTTTAGCCTTAATCGGAACTTGTCACTGCCTCTAAAATTCCTCCTTACTAACAGGTGCAACACCTCTCCCACAACCAGGAGGGAAATGTCAGACAACAGATGCATATACCTTCCTAGAACGGTGATTAGTGATAGTCCCTTTTTCCTCGAATCGATTTCATTACGCACTAGTCTTGCGAGACTCCTTAATCTCTTAAACAATGGTTTGCCTATTGGGGAAACTAATCCACTCGAAAATCAGGTCGGGTTACTTGTTATGCTTTTACCCTCGGGCACATATCGATTTCGAGCAGTAAAGTCTAGCGATCCCTCGCTAGTACTGCAAAGGGTATCGAGACTACCATCTTTTCTAGACATGGCATGTGCTATTAACACACTTATACCTATACGCAACCAAGTATTAATTACTCATCCATCTATACATCTTAAGAGTGGGTAGGTTTCCAATGAATTAAGAGCTTATGTAGCCTCTCGTCCTTGACTTGCGTTGCACACCCACAATCCAAGGACAAGACTTTACATGAAGTCCAACAACTTTGCCAAAGTCATTCGATACGGAGGAATGGAAATAGGTACGGTACCCGGAAGTAGATCAATAGAGAATTCAAGCTCTCGATCAAGAGGTAGTCCCCGTAACTTATCCGAAAACACATCATAAAACTTATTTACTATTGGGACATCCTCTAACTTAGGTTCCCCATTCTACAGGATTTGGCTGACGATGCCAAGAACGGCATTTTCCCCTCTCGACTGATCTAGTGAAAGATGGGCGTTTACGTCTAGGAGGCATAATGATCTATAAGAAGAAATATAACAAGTTTAAACAACTCCAAGTTCTATACGCAGATGCATGCATTCAACTTAACCTAACTTAACTTGGGCCACATTGACACTATAGTTTTTAAATAACTTTAAAACCAAAGGCTCTGATACCAATTTAATTGTTACGACCCGGTACTCCCTTCGAGCCGGTGATAACCGTTGCGAAGCCCGATAGACATACCTTACTTGAAATGTCAACCGAAACCTCGCAAGGCTCTAACATCAGTTTTCCACTTCCCTTGTGAGCAGTAGTTACTAAATATCACATTTAAAAGGAATTTAGACTATTTTCAAATAAAATATAGTCAAAAAGTAATTTCTACCTCACAAAGGTATTTTGGTCATTTTACCTAAAAATTTCAAGACTTGCTAACAATATAGTATATAGATGAAAAAATACATTTCATATCTAAAAATAAGTTTGGTTGTCTAAATCATCCATTTAAAGTAAAATTATAGCTAATTGGACTAATTAAAAATATTTAATAAAAAATTCTATTTTCATATAAAACAATATTTATAGAATCCTACGTAAATAATTTTTGTAGCGTAATAACAAAAAAATTCATATATGTAATAGCACACTGAGCCAGGTATACAAAAATATTCTACAATGACATATGAGCACCAAATAACAAAAACGAATAAGAACGCAGACCTACTACTTCTGAGGATGCAAATCCAAAAGCAACCCTCAACAGAATCAGCTGTCTACAGACTGTCTTGAGCCTGAAATGGGTGGAAAGAAAGGTGGTGAGTTTTTGTAAACCCAGTGAGTAAGCAAAGATCGTCTATAACATCTAAAGCCGAGTAAATGGAGACATTTAAAACATTTCATCATAATATGATTCATAACATTAAAACTCATGTCAACTCATATAAAACCATTGCATTTCATCAAAATAATCAACAAGGCTTATGACTTTCTTAAAAACTTGGCTTTTGCCAAAACTTGTACTCGGTGACATCTTGGCTCGGGGCATCCAACCAAGTCCGCCAATGTTGTTAAAAAGACATATACACATAAAACATATATGTACGTTTAAAAACATAGTCGTTCCTTAGCGTTGGCTGAGTTTACCCTCACGTGGTGGTTCGACGTGAAGTGAACTCTAAACGTCTACCTTAGGAGATACCCTTCGCGCCTCTCGTACCAAGGTAGAATATAACGTGGTTTACCGTGCCCCTCTCATAGGGTGGTCTACGGAAACCCGCCCACTGTAGTAAGCTAATCAAATAACCCACCAAATCAATAAAATTTCGGCAGCATAACATGGCTAATATGATATTACCCAAAGTGTCAAGGTAAAACAAACAGTTTATATATTCCACAAAACCACAAATCCAACCATTCATGCCGTCACATTGTCATAAGCCATCAATTCAAAACATATATATAATACAAGTATATAGTCTCCATTTACTCAATTTCCAAAATCAGCATTCAATTTCCAAAACAAAGTATAAATCTCATTTCATTTAACCAACGATTCAATTGTAAAACATAACAATTTACGATTCAAATTCACTATTCTTTAAAATCATAAAAACAAGTATAAAGTAAAACTACTTTAGATAGTTAAGATGAGCATCTGTTTACTCACAATAATGGGAGTATGAAGTACTTCTACTCTTGATCCTTGGGTACAATATCTTTACCCTTACTAGAGGGCTCACCACCTATACATAACATACAACAAGGAATTCAACACATTTGTGCCAAACTGTTATAAAACTATTTCAAGCTCTATATAAATGCATGAAATTGAATGAGAAACGTTCGAATAATCACTTAAAGACGGTGTGCTACGTAGGTTCAATCGTTATCGGACTGAAATGGTATTCGACCCAACTCGAGCTATATACTATTTAATTAGACAAAACACCAAATTCAACTCCAAATATATTCATTGCACTTCCAATGCTCTAAATACACCCAAAATACCTCAATGCACTTGGTGGTTACTTAGCTCATCATATCCGATTTTTTTCCTCTTTAATTTTTGACACCACAAATCATCACATGCGAGCTAAATAACATGAAATATGACAAGATCCATCATCAATATATCACCTATGGAATTCAGCCAAAGAGGGTTGTTGAAGAGCATGTGGTTTTCATGCTTGTTTTTCATACCCAACATCATAAAACAACTAAAAACACTTAGATAACTTGAAATCTAGCAAGAACTTCCATCAAAAGCTCCCCCCCTATGTTCGGCCAACAAACTTTCCTTCATGAAATCTTGAGTTTCAGCCATGGAAAATGAAAAAGAAAGCATAGGAAAGGTAGATCTTAAGCCAAATCGTGAAATCTTACCTCTAATCGCTTCATTTTTCGAAAATCCGATGAATTTCTCTTGAATTCCTTCCTCTAGGGTTTGCTTCTTTCTTTTCTCCCTTTTCCTTGCTTTGGCCGAACAAGAGAGAGTGATTTGGGAGGAGTGTGTACTGGTTTTTAAAGAGAATTATAAAAAGATTAAAATTTACCACGTGTCACCATGTCATTGGTCCATGCTTAACACTTAACAATTAAGCATTCTCTCACCACCATAAAATTATCCATGGGCCAAAATGATAATGGGTGAAGTTCATGGGCTAAACAAGTGTCATGGTGGTGTAAAATTTCAAAGATTCCAATTATGCCCTCATGGACACGTGAAATGATCATTTTGCCCTTATGTTCGGAAAAATATCGGAATTGAAAATTTTCACTTCTCAATTTCAATTTATGTTCCCAATTGTCAAACTTGATCAAAATCTCATCCAACATTCCAATTTTGCCCTCGGGTGGCAAAATGACCATTTTGCCCTTACATTATGAAAATTCCAGATTGAACTCCAAATCAATCCCCAAACTCCGAATCACCATATTAAGACATTTTAAGGTTCAATAACTCTCAAATACAACCTAAAATCTCTATTTAGACTAGTTCGAGGCTTTAATCGACTTAATTGTACCACTAGGTACGATACCGACTTTTAACGATTTTCCAAGGCATCCAAATATGCAGACATGCTATCAAGTACATAAATGACATGGCAGGTATGTTATAGCGCTGGGCTTGACAATGTGTGGCAAATGGTGGCGGTAAAGCTACCAAAATGTGGCTGAAACAACTGTTGTTTGCAGCAGTGACAGTCACGGTTTTGTTTAGCTTGGCAACCAAGAAAGGCCTAAATTTGTGCAATTAGTTGCACCAATTGGCTGAGGTTTCTGTTATGGAAAGGTTCCATAAATTATCCTAATTGTTGCCAAGAATTTTAAGGATTTAAATCCTTAGAATTAAGCCTTCATAAAACTGAGTTGCTGGAGTCAAAACTGTTGCTGCCTTTGCAGTAGCAAGCCACGGTTTTGAATTTTTTTGATAGCCAAAAGCATTTCCTAAAATCTTGAAAAATTACTATGGAATTGTTCCATAAGTTTTCTCTCAAAGAAAATTTAATTGGGAATTAAATTCCTGATTTTATGCCACCAAATAACTTCAAAAGAAAGACAAAATTAAACTGTCTCTGCAGAAAAAGTTCATGGCTTTGAATTTTGTTTTGACAGCCAAAAACGTCTCTTAAAATCCTGAAAAAAAATTATGGAATGGTTCCATGAGTTATCCATCAGGATAAATTTTATTAGGAATTAAATTCCTAAGTTTTGGCGACAAAGAATTTCAAAAGTTCTCAAAAACCAATTCTGCCTCCTGCAGATAAAGGTCACGGTTTTTGAATTTTTTGAATAGGAAAATCACATCCTAAAATCCTGAAAATTTATTCTGGAATAGTTCCATGAGTTATCTATCAGGATAAATTTTATTGGAATTAAATTTCTAAAGATAGACCACCATAATGCAATGTAATTAGGACATGTTTGCTGCTATCTGTTGTTGTCTGCTACAGGACAATGTCTTGGTTAAGACATAGAATTTGTCCAAATTTTACACCAATAAATAATCAATTGAATTAGTTAATTGCTGAGGATAAGTTATGGAATTGGTTCGATAATTATGCTGATTTTTTTTTTGAAACATTTAATTTAAGGAATATGATTCCTAAAATTAAAGATGTCAAAGATGATGCATTAACATCCACAAATAAAGAAATGTGATTTCTAAAATTATTGAAGTTAAAATATCTTCATTAGCCAATTAAATATTTATGGAATATGTTCCATAAAGATTGATAATTTATTTCATAAAGATTGGAATATGATTCCTTAATTTAAGGGTGTCAAAATTTAAATAATTTAAGACCACAATAATTTTGGAATTAGATTCCTAGGAGTAATGGGAGTCTAAACATTTATGGACAAATTTTGTTTTGAATTGACTTCTTACAAAAAGATAATTCTAATTTGACATTAAATTTAAAGATTAAATTGTCTAATTATTTCTTAATAAGATTAGGTAATAATAGACATTCAATCTTTAATTAAATGAGATTAATAATAGGTTGTGTAAAATGTTTAGGAGCACAAATTAAAAATGTTTTAATTTGAAATAAAAATTTAATTCTAATCCTAAGAAGATTAGGAATGGATAAATTACTAATTTCGATTAGTAATACTTACCATATATGAAAGAAGTTTCCATATATATAGAATTAAATGGTTACTTGAAAATTTGAAATTGGCAAAATTCAAATGTTGAAAATTGCTAATCTCAAATACCTTATATGATTAACAATTTGAATGAGACATGTCTTTAAATTATATTCATATTGATGAATATATGTGGATGATTATGGACTTAGGCCTAATATGATTATGCTATGGTTGAATGTATATCCTTGGTATTTTTGAAATAGGGCTTGCATGTCCTACTTTATCTCTTTATCTTAGTTTGTAAAATTCTTTCCTTATCTTACTCCCCTCGAATGTAACTCAAGGTTTCTACATTCAAATGTAATCAGAATTAGGATAGATTAGGAATTGAATTTTGGAAAAATTAACAATGGAGATCCAAGGCGCCAAGAAGGTCAAGGAGATTACAAGCAAAATTTGAAGATTCTTATATGTAATCCCCTAGGTTTGAAAAAGCTAGTTTCCTTTGGTGGCTCAAGGAAATTAGTATAGTTAAAGTCCATGATCATCCAAAGTAGTTTGCATGTGATAGATTTATTTTATGCAATTTAATAAATGCTATGCAATGCAAACTAGTATGCATGTAATATATTTATTTTATGCGATTTAATAAATGCTATGTATGCAAAGATGAGACCTTAATAAAGGCAAAAACAAAATCCTTCATTATATATTGAGTCACATGCCATGCATAAGCAAGTTGCCTTCCACCATATAGCAAGATAACCTGGCTGTTCTTTTAATCGGAGACTTGTTGAGCACATTAAAGGTCACACTTTTACACGAGTATGTTTGAGCTTTTGGTGGGTCTTACTCAACTAGTTTCATAAAATCCAAATGCTTGGAAACTTGATTATTATGAAACTAGATGCAAAGGCTAGGCGAAACATAAATGATATGTTTAGACAATGTGTTGTCACGTAACTGATCTAGGAGTTGTATAGAGATACAATTGGTAAGCTTAGTTACCTATCTAATCCACCTATCATGGTTTGTTGAGCACACTCAAGGCCATGACTTGATGGATGGGATCCTAGCCCACTAAGAGAATCCTAGTAAAGATCTCTGGAGGTGATATGGAAGGTTATCATCTTGTAGAAAATAGTGGGAGAACTAATTAACATTTTAAAACCTTGTTTTAAATAGTTTATGCATGATATTTACTTATTGCTTTATTTTATCTATTTAGACATAATTTATATACATGGTTAATAATCTATCACTATGGTGCATCTTGGATGCAAATCAAACTCACTAGATCAAACCCCTTTGAAAGGTACCGGGACTTGAGAAATGTTCTCAAGAAAAAGGTTATTCGTTCCACAATCTCTACCAAATACAATTCATAATTAAGAGTGAGCTTCTATGAGTTGGAATTTACATTGCCTTAATTATGAATTGGGAAGACAACCACTATAATGGCACTAACTGGGAAATGTTCTCAAACATCTTTACGGTAAAGATGGACAAAGGAGAGACTAAAAATAAAAAAAAAATGTTTCCTTGACAAAGTTAAAGAAGATGAAGCTTGTAGAAGTTTCTACTGTGCCAAAGTTTATGAATTAGATAAAAGTTACTACTGTTGTATTAACATCATAAGTATTCGATACTAGATGTTGAATGCATTTACATAATAATATAAAGCGCAAAACAATAGTAGTAAGTCAATGCTCAATATAAATGTCAAGAAAACTGATTGCGTATGATCTCAACTATGGCATTTTGTCTTGGTCATTGAAGTAAGAATTATAGTATGAAGATACTTAGATCCTTTTGATTGGGAATCATAAACAAGCTAGTAATTCTTATATGACCAAATCAATTTTCATGCAAAAGTGAATGACTTGGTATGTTCAAAAGGTCTTATACATATAGATGTATACGAACCACTGAACATAAAATGGTATGGAAAATGTTCCTAATTCATTAAGTTTACATAAGGCCAAATTGAGATTTTGTCTTGTATACTTAAAGAAATAAAATTTGAAAGCTTGAAATGTTCAGAGAATTCAAATATAAGATCATACGAGCTATTTAGTATGAAGTATTCTTATTAAGATATGATATTAGTGAAGATTACTTTTACTTATTAATTAATTATTCAAAAGATGAATGTAGATTCATGTGAAATGGAGCTTTCTTATGAATAAAACATAAAGATGTTTGTTCAAAGAAGAAAGCAGATTTATATAGTGATATGATTTGGTCCATGTCTCTCCAATATATATGTAGCCAATTATATTATTTCAAACCAATACGATTCCAAGCATACATTGAGATGTATGTATGTAAAATCACATAAAATTCAAAAGAGTTTGATTATTACTTTCACAAAGGATCTTGGATTTAGTGGGAGCATGATGACACTAAGAAAGGAGTTTCTTAGTTATTACATGGTTACATTGGAATCTAACTCTTAAGATTTTGCATAAAAATGCATAATCATATGTATGAAAACTCCATGGATTTAATAGGATACATTGGAGATGTATTATTCATATGAGATGGACTACTAAATATGTTTTTCATTAAAGTTATACACTTTGTTCTATTAAATGAGATCCAAAGGGTTGGATTTAATAAAATGCATAAGTGTACTTATCTCATATACAAAAAGAGGTTAGCAGGAGTGGATAGAATTCTTTAGTGATGCAATTACATGAGATGTAATGTTTATACAAAGAAAGTGCCAAAATTAAAAAGGGGCAGATATCACAATCAAAAGTGACAAATGCATATGATGCATACAACATAATTTAGTTGGAATGGTTCCAAAGAAAGAAAGAGGACTATATACATGTATATAATTTAAGTCATATACATCCTATTAAAAGGGATCTAATAGGAAGATGCTTAGATCGTTAGTCCATAGAACTAATAAAAGGTTCTGAACACTGTGAATGTGATAATGGAGCCATACTAACAGAACCTAGGTCTCATTCGATCTAGATATAGTAATATGACATGATGTGATGCATGGACATCGTGAAGACAGAAAAAAGTAATTAGGCACATTGAAGGGCACAAGCGAGTCTACATGCAGACATGATTGCTAGATGGATTGAATCCACATACAATGAGGTAAAGATTGGCTTTGTGCTAGTGGAAGATGTTGGGATGAGCCTTGCAGCCAATTGGGATTGGTTACGTCTTGATTCCAATCATACAACAGTATCATTCATGTTGAATGATTAAAGGTTTTCCTTCATCAATAAGACATTAATTATAATGAGTTATAAGTCTAATTAGATGAAGTCCATGAGATCAATATGCCTTGCAAGGAAAATGTAATGGGTTGTAGTTATGAGATTTCTATGCATCAAAGCATAATCTCAAATTGTTCCTGGTCAATGTATCATTGAGACTGGACATCAATGATGCTTAGAGACTAGTATATTCGATGTTCCTTACTTTGGAAGTAAGCAATTGATCTTATAGATTAAAGTATAAAGATACTTGGAACTAGAATATAGGTGCTTGCTTAGGAAAGCAAGTTCACTGAACATGACCCGCCATGAGAAGTACATTTGGTAATACACTCTAGTGCCTATGCAACACTTCTCATGTATCAGTCATGTAAATACTCCATAGACTTGAGACACCAGGTTACTTATATGTGGAGTGTTATGCTTTGATTTCATCTCTACGGGTGCCAAACCAATGATGCCAAAACAGGATGCTTTTGGGTATAGTATGAAGCATGTGAAGGCAAGTGAGTGGTCAAGATAAGAATCATCACCTTAAGTGTTTTAGGGGACATATCCTATCAGTTCTTGGTTAACATTAGCTTATTGAAGTCCTTGGCCAAGGCAACATGGAGATTATGAAAAGGTTTCATAACTCTCTATAAAGCTAATGCTTTAAGTGTAGGAGCAAATATAGAGGTCAATAAGAGTAGACACTATACCAAGCTCTTATCATCTTTGAGATATATGATGAGGGAATGAATTACACTGATAGACTGTACACTGAAAGGTTGTTAAAAAGCCCTTTGACTTTCTTAACAATTGGGTGGCCATGCTGCATTGCTATATGCTAATCTTGGTCTATGGAATTGATTATAAATTAATTGATTGAAATTTATATTAATCAATTAAGTCATTAATCAATTCCATTGTCAACATGTTGGGAACCTAATGGGTCACACACAATGATTGCATTTAAATTGGGAGAGTGATGATTTAAATTAGACTTAAATCACATGTTAGGTAATTAACTTCTATAAATATAATTATAAGGCCTTGATTGCAAAATATAAAAGAAATTAATTTTGATTTTAATTTCCAAGGACTTAATTAAAAGAGTTTAATTAAGTAATGGGCCCAATATTATAATGTGTTATAATATTGAGGGCTTAATTGCAAAATTGAAGTTATTTTAACCTAACTATATAAGTGACCTTTTAACTATTTTTCACATGAGGGTTTTCACAATTGAAGGAAACATAGTTTTTGTTAGAAAAAGAAAAATGTTTTCTTTCTTTGCCACCACTTCCTTTGTGTGAAAGAGAAAATTGCTTATGAAGTAATTTTCTAGAGAGGTTCGGCTAAGATTGTGAAAGGAAGAAAATGACAATTGTTGTCCTCTTTGCTAGTACAAAGTATAGTTAAAAACTCCCTCCTTTGTTAAAGGTTCAAGTGCAATCGTGTGTACTACCATTGGAGGACAAACACTTGATTGGCTAAGGTTTTTGCTCCTTGTGATGTTTGTGGGATTGCTTCGGGAAGTGCTATTGTGATTACGAAATTACTTAGCAAGGTAACTTTTTGAATAATAATTTATTTTGTGCTTTTATGTGTTAAATATCACCAAGGTGATCCATGGGTGGCAGCATGTTTTTGTTGTTTAAATTATAAAGTTTTAATTTTCTTTCAGCTGCTCATTTTGAGCATGCCGTCCATGGCCAAACCCATCATTTAAATCTCAAGTGAAGAAAAAACAATATAAAGCTTGATGTAAATTTAAAGTTAGATGCCAATTGAGAATACTTAAAACTTGATATCAATGATTGGAAGGGAACTTGATATCAATTGTGCATTTCAACACTTAAGCATAAGTGTCACGACCCGGTACTCTCCTCGAGCCCGTGACAACCGTCGTGACGTCCTGATTGACATTCGTTGCCCAAAACCCACCGAAACCCCGCAAGGCTTTAGTATCATTTTTCTTATCTCCCTTGTGAGTAATCATCACTAAACATCATGTTTTAAAGGATTTTAAGTTTTTCCAACTTAAAACAGTAAGAAATTGATTTTCACCTCACAAGGGTATTTTGGTTATTTTTCTTTAAAATTTTTGAACTCGACCAAAAATGTAGTACATAAGTAGAAAACATGTATTTCATAATTATAAATATGTTTTGCTGTCAAAAACGTCCATTTGAGACGAAATCGTAGCTATTAAAATAAAATCAAAATATTTAATAAAATATTTAGTTTTCTTATAAAACAAATTTTATAGAAGTATCGGTAAATAATTTTTGTAGTGTAAAAGCAAAATAAATTCATATATACTATAATATCGAAAATCAGAGTGTGCAATTACATTTACAATGACACGTGGGCCCCCAGATGACCAAGAAGGTATAAGTCAGTAACCTTTGCTTTCTAAGAATGAAGCTCCAAAGTTATGTCTCGACAAAATGGACCACCTACAGACTATCCTAAGCCTGAAATGTAAGGAAAGGAAGGTGGTGAGATTTTAAAATCCCAATGAGTAAACAGACATCATCAAAAATAATCTAAAGTCGAGTAAATGGAGACAAATTCAAATTCATTCTTTGTATTACAATTCATCTTATCTCAACTCATTTTAATCGAGTAAAAGAGAATCATTTTACTCGAATAATTAATATGGCTTATGAATCTCTTAAAAACTTCGCATCTGCCAAAACATTCTCGGAGATACCCTGGTCGAGGCATCTGATCGAGACCACCAAGGCTATTAAGTGTCATATACACATGAACACAGTTTTACATCTGAAAACATAACCATTCCTTGGCGTTGGCTGAGTCTCACTCTCACGTGGTGGTCCGCGTGAAGTGCACTCAAATCTTTAACTCCGAAGATACCCTCCACATGGCTCTCCGATCGAGGTAAGATATACCTGATTCTGTGCCCCCTCTCATAGGCTGGCCCACATAACCTTCCACTGCAGGGATTATTTTATCTACCACCAAATTCATAAAAATTCCAACTACATGATATGGCAATTATTGCTAGGTCTAGGTCCCCATCACTTGACTTACTGGACTTATTAGTAATGCCATAGGTCCCGCAGAACCTTCTCACCAAGTTTCGAACCCTAAATCTTTTCAAACTTTCCCTGAAGGGAACAATTTTAACCATTTCAAATCCAGCCTCTCAAGGCTAAGTACACAGCGCATATAATTTCAACACAAACCAGTTTAACCAATCATGCTCACATATTGCTATAAGATATTCAATTTAAACACAATTTATAACACAACAAATAAACAATCTCCAATTACTCTATTTTCCAAAATCATCATTTATTTTCTGAAAAATTCATAAAATTCATTTTATTTTATAAATTCACACTTTGCTTATAAAACAAAGCAATTCACCCTTTAAAATCATTTTTTCACAAAATCACAAAATCGGATAAAAACCTGCTTTAGATAATTAAGATGATAGTAAGGTTACTCATAGTACTAGGAGTTCAAAATACTCTTATTCTCAATTCTTTGACACACTGTCTTTATCCTGGTTAGAGGGCTCACCATCTATACACAATGAACAGTAAACAATTCACTAAATTGGTGCTAAATCGGTATAAACCAAATCAGGCTCAATATATATGCATGAAATGGGATGTAAGTTGCTTGGGTAACCACTTAAATACGATGTTTAACCTAAGTTCAATTGTGTACCTAATAAAATCGGTATTGGCCTCATTTGATTTTCACCCGATTAATTGGCCAATATACTCAATTCAACTCTAATTAATTTCATTTTTCCTTCAATATTCCAAATCATCAAACACTAGATAAATATCATGAAATATCACAAAAATCACCATCACATTGTTCCTTGGACATTCGGCCATGGCGGTGCATTCACACTAGAATTTTTCCTATTTAATTTTCTCACCATAATTCATCATTTTCTAACCAATTCACTTGAATTAATATCAATCCACCATCCACACACTACATGAAAAATTCAGCCAATGATGGTTACCAATGATATTGTGATTTTCTTCATTTGTTTTCATACTACACATCACTAACTAAGCAAAAACACTAATCTAGTAAGAAATCTAACTAGATTCAAGCACCAAAATCTCTTTCCTCATGTACGGTCAACGTAATACCCATTTGCAAACATTGATTTCAGCCATGGAAATGAGAAAAGAAAGCATGGGTATGATAGATCTCAAGTAAAAATAAAGAAAGTTAACCTTATCTTGCTTGATTCCTTGAATTTTCATACTTTTCCTTTGAATTTCTCCTCTTAGGGTTTTGTTCTTTCTTTCTTGCTCTTGTTCTTGCTTTGGCCGAATATGGAAAGGGAAATGGGGGTTTATGGGTTGATTTTTATATGAAAAATATTAAAGTAATCAAGCTTGACATGTGGCATGATTTCATTGGTCCATAGTTTAAATATTTATCCTTTAACCTTTAATTCTCCACCACATTTTATGTCATATTTATCCACACCAAAATGGAGTAAAATCCATAAATTTGATAAGTGTTGGGGGGTGAAAATTACCATTTTGCCCCTATGCTCCCAAAATACCGAGAATTAAAATTTTTTACTGCTAAACCTTATATTATATTCCAAATGATCAATCTTGGTTAAAAATTTCATCATATATACAAATTTAATTCTTAGGTGGCAAAATGACCATTTTGCCCCTGGATTTTGAAAATCTCATATTAACGCCAAATCGGTCTTCGAACTCCAAATTACCATTTTAAGTCATCCCTGGATTGTGAAATTCTCAATTTCACCTTAAAATCCCTATTTTAACTAGTTCGAAGCTTAAATCAACTTTGTTGTACCTCTAGGTACACTATCGACTCTTGAAAATTTTTCGGGGCTCTCCAAGTATGCAAACATGTTGTCCATCACATGCATGACATGGCAAGTATTTTAGGACTGGGCTTGACAATAAGTGAGAGACATTAAAGCACATTTGGTGTTAGAAAGATATTACCATCAAGAAAAAACACCGGCTTGTTGAATTTTCATCATAACTTGCTATTGAAAGTACTAAGTTATAATGATATCAAGCTTGATAAGCTCCCCCTTAATAAATCAAAAGCTCAACACAAATTGTTAGGAAAGTTTCTAAACATGTCCAAGGCATCATTAGTTATCAAGTACAATTCCTAATCATTCTCAAACATTAATAAACATTCTTCAATTTTCATCACGAATAATCATTAAACATCATCAAGCACTATTAACCAAGCAATTCCAAAACAATTCTCCAAGCATACAAAAATGATAATTCAAAAAGAATTTTCACAATAATAGCATATTATCAAATATTAAAGAAATACGATCATCAAGTATTTTTAGCAAGCATTCTTCCAAAGCAAGCTTTTGAAGAAATATTCTCCAAATAATGTATAAAACTATCAATTCAAGGAGAATATTCACATAAAAAAAAAATCATTATCAATGAAGCATTGTCAAAGCCTTTAACACTTGTTGCAATCATGCAAAAAGAGATTATGATCAAGCAAGCACAAGCATGATTACCAAAAAAAAAAAAATAGCTATCTTCACTAATCATGATTTCGATATATTCTATGAAATGCAAGCATGATTTTACTCTTCCTCAAAATATATAGACATATATCCATTAAAAGGTATGCAACCAATGAAGTTCAAGGTACATGCTATTTATCAATAATTTATGATTAATGAGAAATGCAAATTGTTATGAAATATTGGAAATAAGGCACTCTACTCATGAATATATTCAAGGCGAACTTCCAAGTATCAATGAATATATATCATTTGTCAAGATTCAAGAAATAAGATTCAATTGTTAACCTATAGGCTCAAGTTGGATGCACATAAAGTCTTTAGATCATGTAGCCATTTAAGCTCATGGAAGACATAGTCAACATTCAAATACAAATTTAAAAGATATTTCAACTATGTCAACACTCAATATAATTCATGATCAAACTTGACAATCAAATTCCTATTCAAATGCATAGCTCAAGACAAGTTTTTGATTTTGATTAATAGGGTTAAGTGAGATTGAATGTCATGTAAGCATGTGACTTGACCAAAAGAATAGTTGAACCCAAAATATTTTTCATGAAGTTTAATGGGTTCATCCTAATCAAAATTATGAGCCTAAGGAATCAATTTTGAAACAATTTGCTGAGCACAATCATGAAGTCTATTTCAAGAATTGGTTCTAGACTAAGCACTTGAATATTTCAATTCTCAAGAAATGATAATTCAATGTAGGCACATGAGAAGTAATAACTTCAAGCATAATAAGCATCAAGCTTTAACATTCTCAACATTTTTCAGCATATGAACAAAAAAAAAAATACTCTTAAAGTCATTCAAACATTCAATTGTAACAAGAACATGTCATGACATTCAAATTTTATATAATTAAAATCATTGTTCCTTCAAGAATGCAATCATTGGAAGAATGCTTGTTCATTTGCTTAAAAAATGTCATCAATGTCAAATTATAATACTCAAGATTATGCTTAAGAAAAATACTTTTAATCAATTTCAAAAAGCATGAGAAAATCACCAATGAATAAGGAATTTATATGCATGTATTAAAAACAATTTGTTCAACCAAGCTATGTCATCAAATCAAGAATCAATCAAATTCAATTAAATGAAATCAAGAAAATTTTGCAAGAAAATCATTTAACAAAGATTTAATTTTTCTTTTCAAAAATCCTGCATTTGAGACATATAAGATTTGAGTTGGACATGCTTTGTGCAAAATCATGAGCTCAAAGTCATTTAATTCCATTCAATTATACTCTAAACGATTTATGAAATGTGTAATAAGCATAATGAATCATGTTCAAGCATGTCAATGGTTATTTTCAATTATTAATCAATTACGTATAAAAAATGCTTTTATGATCATTCAAGCTTGCAACAATCATGCACATAAAAAAAGAACAAGTCAAAAAGTATTCTTATCATGTTGTAAAGCTTGTTCAATTCATAACTCACTATAAGCTCTAGGATGGCAATCATTTTTCTCATGTAAGTTCATTAGCTTTAAGAAACATCAATTCAAACAGTTTAGACAGACTTTTATGGTTTGTATAGATCTCACAAGCCTCACCATACAAAAAATGCCTCCATATCTTTAAGGCAAAGACTATGGTAGCCATCTCCAAATCATGGGTGGGGTAATTTTGTTCATGTCTCTTGAGCTATCTAGACGCATGCATAATCACATTTTTGTGTTGAATTAACACACATCCAAGTCCTACTTGTGATGCGTCGTAATAAACCGTGTAACCCTCTATACCACACAACAAACTCAATACTAGAGCTATGGTAAGACAAGTCTTAAGCCTCTCAAAGCTCTCCTCACATGAATTTGACCATATGAACTTAACACTCTTTTGTGTTAACTTAGTCATAAAAGCAGTGATCCTAGAAAAGTTCTTAACAAACTTGCAGTAGTAGTAGATCAATCCTAAAAAACTATAGATCTCCATTAAGGATGTTGACATCGGCCACTTCGCACTTCTTTGGGTCCATTTTCACACCATCCTTAGACACTGTGTGACCGAAGAAGCTCACACTATTGAGCTAAAACTCTCACTTGGAGAACTTGGCATACAACTCATGCTTTCGTAAAGTCTATTTTATAATCCTTAAATGTTGCTTGTGCTCCTTTTAACTCCTTGATTGTACCAAAATGTCATCAATGAATTACGAAAAACTTATCCAAGTATGGTATAAACGCCCTGCGTTGTTAATTTAATACACACAAGTATACATATCGAATAAGTAATGTAGACAGTATGTCCATAATTGTATCTCAGAAGGATTTGCTCTTAATTTTTCGCTAAGTACTAAAATTATGACAAACAAATCTTATTAAAGTAACTTGATTTTGTAGACAATTAATTAAAACTAAATTTAATCAGAAAAGTAACTAATAAATGAAAACTAAAAATCCAATAAAGAAAAGCAATAAATTAAAACCTAAGATTATGAGTTCATTCAACACTTTATCTGACATCTATTCCTCTCAATATTTACAATCATGGGTAGTTTTACTAACCTAAAATCCAAACCTATGCACAAGTCTCCATCAAGATTCTTGAACAAATACCTAACTTAATTGAGTCACTATATATCTATAGTAATCAATTAAATTGTCACAACCCGAAACCACCCTCGAGTCCGTGACAACCACCGCGATGTCCTGATAGGCACTTATCCCCCGAGTACCCTATCGAGACCTCGCAAGGCTCTCGTACCAGTTTTCCATCTCCCTTGTGGTTATTAGTTTCCAAGTAACATTTTTCAAAGAATAAAAATCAGATTTCGGATTAAAACAATCAAAATGTACAATTTTCCACACAAGGGCATTTTCGTCTTTTTTGTCCAAAAATTTCAAAATCGGTAAAAACGTTACATAAAAGTAGAATAAACATAATTCTCGATTGAAAATAAATTTTGATATTGAAAACCCTTATAAAAATGAAATTTTTTAGATTATAGAGTAAAATAAAAATATTAAATGAAATATTACATTTTATTGTAAAACAATATTTTTAGAAACATCGTAAATCAATTTTCAGCACGTGAAAGTAAATTAAATTTATACATACTGTATTTCAGGTAAATAAAGTATGTATATTAATTATAATGACACGTGGGCCCCATTATGTACAACTGTGTACCTTTGTTCTCTAGGACGCAATTTTGAGCTAGCCTCTCAATGCAATCCGAGTGTCTATCAATAATCTCAAGCCTGAAATGGGTGGAAGAGAGGGTGGTGAGTTTTACAACCCAATGAGTAGATAATTACTATCTACGATATCTAAAGTCGAGTAAATGGAGACAAAAGAAAACACCACGTAATTGAGCAGTTCATAACACAAACTTTGATTTTTTTTCTCATATAAGACATTTCAAATTTCAATAAAAAAAATCAAAATCATCAAAATCCTTAAATCACTAGGGCTTATGATTTCTTTGAAAACCAAGCTATTGTCGAAACTCTTACTCGATGATGCCTTGGCCCGAGGCATCCAACTGAGTCCGCCAAGGCTGTTAAGATCATATCATACTTGAAAATACAGTCGTTCCTTGGCGTTAGCCAAATTCACTTTTACATGGGGTCAGACATGGAGTAAATTCTATGGTCACCTCAAGAGTTACCTTCCGCGCCTCTACAACCGAGGTGATATATAACTGAGTTTACCATGCCTCTCTTAAAAGCAGTCCACAAAAACCCCCATCACTGCAATGACTAATCAACCCACCAATCAACAAAATTCTTGTAGCATAACATGGCCAATAAAATTCTACCCAGTATACTTAGACAAGAGAAAACAGTCACATATTTCATATAATTATAAATCCAGCCAATATGCTTCCTAAGATCATAAGTCACAATTTTAATAGCACCTAAGATTCACAATTCGCCAGGTAAGTCTCCATATACTCCATTTTAATAAAATCAACATTTAATTTAAAAACAGTATTTCTTTTCAAAATAATTTATAAAATTCATTTATTTAATCATATTTCATCAAAACACATTTTAATTGAAAATCATAGAACTTTATACTTCAAATTTATCATGCCTTAAAAAGCATAAAATTCATATATAAAAACACTATAGATATTACAGACGATAATTTATCCACTCAGCTCATCAGGAGTGCTAAATACTCCTGTTTTCGATTTCAACTATACTAAATTTTTCTCGCGTTTAGGGGACCCACCACCTATACATAATTTTCGACACATTTTCAATTATTTGTGTCAAACCACTATAAATGATTTCATGCTCTACATGATGCATGGAAATGAGATAAAATGGTTTGGACAATCGTTTAATCACGGTGTCCGATCGACTCGCCTACACATTGTCTAAATTGCTAAAATCCTCAATTTAACTTTGATTTGACCCATTTCAATTTCTAATAGTCCAATTATATCCACAATACTCAATTACTGTAAATGTGGATCAGTGTATCAATCCTAGACCACAAATTATGCTTTTACCCCTATTAGGTAAAATTTGTATCTTTGCACCAAAATTTCCCATTTAATTTCTATATTCGTAATTCATCAAATCTCACTTAAATACCTCAATTTAGCATCAATTTCAGCAGCCATTCATCATCGATAATATTCGGCCATAATGGGTTTCAAGAGGAAAAATCAATTTTCTTGCTCAATTTTGTATACTACACATTACCAAACTAACTGAAAACACTACCTAGCTAATTATCTAACTAGATTCAAGCTCAAATCTCTCTCCTCCATATTCAGCCAACATGGGTTTGTCATACTCACTTGTGATTTTTGCATGGAAAATGGAAAAGAAAGCATGGGTAATGTAGAACACCAAGAAAAATCAAGAAATTTACCTTTTTCAAGCTTGATTCCTTGAATTCTCTTGATTTCCCCTTGAATTTTTAGCCTAGGGTTTATGTTTTCTTTTCTTCCTTCTTTGCTTTGCTTTGGCCGACCCTCACAAGGGTTCTTGGCTGAATTTTTAAGCCTTTTATAAGCTTAATAAAATATTATTTAATTTTAACACATGTAAATTTTTTTTATTAATTTATTCTTTATTAGTCATCCAATTGACTTTCTTTCTCCACCACACATTTTTCTTCACTAATCCATAGCTTAAATGAAGTTTCTAGACTTAGCTAAAATCTTAGTGGAGTAAATTTTTCAAAATTACACTTTTACCTTCGTAAAAGTGAAAAATTACATTTTGCCCCAATTCCTGAAAAATTGCCAAAATTCATATTTTCACTCATCATACTCATATCATACTTCAATTAATCAAATTTGATACAAATCCTCTCGAAAAATTTAAATTTTGTCCACAAGGGTCAAAATTATCATTTTGCCCTTATGCTCGAAAAATTTATCAAAAATTAAAATTTCTCACTCCTCAAACTCCAATATGTTCTATATATCATCAAATAGTCAATTTTAATCAAAAACCTCTTCCAACAATTCAAATTTTACCTCAAGTGGCAAAATTACAATTTTATCCTTGTGTTCCAAAAATATCGAGAATTAAGTTTTTCACTGCAAAACCTCATATTATGTTTCAAATGATCATATTATACTTCAAATGATTAATCTTGGTCAAAATTTTCATCAAATAACCAAATTTAAATTTTAGGTGGTAAAATGACCATTTTACCCCTAATCAGTCAATATTCCCGATTGACTCCAAATCGGCCCTTGAACTTCAAATCTCCATTTTAAATCATCCATGGACTATGAAATTCCCGATTTCACCTTAAAATTCCTATTTTAATTAGTTCGAGGCATAATTCCACTTAATTGTACTTTTAAGTACAATACCGACTTTTATCTATTTTTCTGAGATATTTTAATACACAGGCATAATGTCAGATATATAAATATTATGACAGATATTTGAGGGTTGGGTTTGACATAAATAAATATCATTAAGCTAGTGTTCTAAATTGGCTATGAATGGCATTTAGGCATACGTCTACCGCAATTGTGAATCAGATCACTAGAGTGACACAAACGTATACTATTCAAACTTTAGTTTAATCTAAAATTACTCTGTCGAGTCTCATCTTCATTAACAAATCATTCAATTGTAGGCGAGACAATCAAAACCATCATGCACAAATTTGAATAAACAAGACCATATCCATCCATAGTAATTAAATAGAAACAAATATTCCAACTATATGTTGAAATTCACCACAATCTTAGAAAAAATAGTTTAACTCATAATATCTAATAAAAACATTGTCAAAAAAAAAATAGCCATTAATCCAAGTCAAAGAAATTAAGAGAAACACAAAAGTAGAGAGAGAAAGCTAATAGTTGAAGCTTTTCGATCTCAATTCTCTCTCAAATTCTCTTGCTTTTTTATTTCATTGTTGGCTCTTTTTCTCTAGAATAATGGCTTACCATCCTCCTTTGAAAACTTATGAGAAAGCATTTTTAAATAGGCTCCAAAATTCCTAATTTTTAAATTCTCGTCAAACGTTTATTTTTTGAATCTCATTGTGAGACCCTGTCCAAGTTGTTAAAAGCCGGTATTGTACCTAATGGTACAATTAAGTTAAATCGAGCTTCAAACTAGTTTAATAGAATTTCTAAGAGGAATTTCAAAATTCTGAAACCCACAGAATAGCTCAAAATAGTGATTCAGAGTTCAAGGTCCATTTTGCTGTCAATCAAAAAAATTGATCGGTTAGGAACGAAACGGTCATTTTTCCATTTGATGATAAAATGGAGATTTTAGCCAAAATTTGATCACATTGGACAAAAAATAATTTTATGAAATACAGTTATGATTATTGGATTATAAAATGATGTTTAGCAATGTAAAATTGTGATTCTCGATGTTTTTGGAGTACAAGGGCAAAATGGTAATTTTGCCACCAGAGTATTAAACGGGAATTTTTTTGAAAGGATTTTGTCCCATTTGATTAATATGGATTAATATTAGTGTTATTTGAGGTTGGACAGTGAAAATAATATAATTCCGGGATATTTTGAAGTATAGGGTAAAATCGTAATTTTGTCATCCTGGGGGCAAAACTGTAATTTTACACCACCAGAATATATTTTTCCAGCCATGGTCATCTTTTGATCATATCATGATTTAGAATAATCAAGTGATAGAAAAGAAATGGAAGAAAAAGTCAAAAAGTAAGAAAAACGGGCCAATGGCATTATGCCACGTGGCAAACTTGTTTATTTTATTATTAAAGCTTAAAAATCAGCCATTTCAACCCATTTTCTCTCTCTAATTTCGGCACATGCCAAATTTAAGGGAAAGGAAAGAAGAACAAAGGGGAAAACCATAAAACCTAGGTGGAAATCCAAGGAAAAGTGAGATTTTCAAGGAAAATCAATTGAAAAATGTAATAATTCTTCACTTTGGCTTATAATCTACAATACCTATGCTTTTGTTCTTGATTTCTATGGTTGAATATTGAGATATCATGATGAATTGAATTCTGAAAAATGGGTACGGAAGAGGAACGATTGTTGGATTGGCTTGATTCTAAACTATGTTAGTGTTTGGAGGTAGGTTAGCATGTTAGTAAGCAAAATCGTAAAAAGAAAATTTCATTTCCCCAATCACTCAAGGCCGAACCTAGTGTGTTGAGAAACAATGAGGAATTGTTTCATTTCAAATGAAATGATTTCATTTGAATGAAATAAATTAAAAAATGACAAATTAAAGTGAAAAAGTCTAGCAGGAAAAATTTCAGTGATAATGCACTGTGATAGTTGAATTTTTTCATGAAGAAATGGAAAAGATAAATGCTGAAAATTTGGTATTAAAAATGGTATGTGGTAAATTAAGGTATTAGAAAAAGAATGGTGCAATTTGGAATCAAATCGGACGTATTAGCCAATTAATCGGGTAATCGGTCGAAATTAGGCAATACTGCGTTAAAGTGATAATCGAACGCATCTTTCATTTGCCTATCATGCGTTAGCAATTTAAATTAGTTTTTATTAGCTTAAGGGTAGTATAGTAAATTTCCTAATTTATTTTGTGTCAAGGTGGTGAGACGTTCGAAAAAAGTAAGGGAATTGCGCCTGAGGACTATTAATCCGAGTGCACCCAGAATTCGGATTTTTGACACTGTGAGTGAACTTGCATTTCAAATTATTTTGGGAAATGCAAAATGTATGGAAAATGGATAATCTAAATGATTTTATCCAAATTTCTTAAAAATACGTGTCGAGAACAAGCCCTTGAAAATAAAATGATTTTATGTAGTGAATTGTGGTATGCATGGAAGCATAAAAATTATGTGGTGAATTGCGGTACGCATGAAAGCATGAAATTATGTGGTGAATTGTGGTATGCTTGAAGGCATGAAATTGTACTGTCATATATGTGTAAATATGTGAGATGTATTGATATTTAATTGTGTTGATATATATAAATATGTACATGTGTACGATATGGGAGAAACACATGTTGATGATATTGGATGTGGAAATATGTCGAATGATATTGTTTGTGCATGAGATGCACATGATGACTCTAGCTATGTGAGCGATGTGGGGTTTGCACATGAGCTGGTGAGATTGAGTGATATTGTTTGTGCATGAGATGCACATGATGACTCCAGCTATGTGAGCGATATGGGGGTTGCACATGAGCTGGTGAGATTGAGTGATATTGTTTGTGCTGGTGAGATTGAGTGATATTGTTTGTGCATGAGATGCACATGATGACTCCAGCTATGTGAGAGATATGGGGGTTGCACATGAGCTGGTGAGATTGAGTGATATTGTTTGTGCATGAGATGCACACGATGACTCCAGCTATGTGAGCGATGTGAGGGTTGCACATGAGCTAGTGAGATAATGGTGATATTGTGTGTTTGTGTGTGAAATTGAGTATTATTTAATTATAAACTAAATTGAAGTGAGGGGAAGGGTTTGATAATAAATTGGATCAAAATGAATGTGTTCCAAATGTGTGCATCATGTTTTATTAACCCTTCCTAATATTATTGCTTGTTCCTATCTAATGTTTGCTCACTGAGTTTTGTACTCACCGTTTTATAAAATTCATGTTTTCAGATCAAGAGATTGTAGATTCCTAGATCGTGGGATCATTGTAGTTCATCTCCTGGTAGGTGTTTGGCATTCAATAGTTACCGTTTTTATTGTAAATGTCTCCGCTGGAAGTCATGGGCTTTTGTATGGTGGTTATGTACATGTAATGTACACTGTCAATGTTTATATTTGACTGGTATGAATGTAAATGTGTAAGCAATGTAAATTGCTAAATACATGACTAGAATAGTGCATGTATATTGTGATTGATAATGCCATTGTGATTTGGCTGTGTTCACACCCGGGGAAAGGTGTGTGTGTATGTATGATTGGATATGCCATTGTTAATTGGCTTTGTATGTATGCACACTGGGTGCATTACGTGTGAATGCCTCACACGAGCATATGTGGAAATAAAGTAAGTGGGAATAGGCTTGCTTGGGCTTAGTGAGCTATGCTCATTAGGTCCTTGCGCCGGTCATGGCCCGGGAATTGGGTCGTACACTCATCTGGCACCACGGTCCTACCTTCTTTGCTGTTATGACACCGTGCTTATGGGCTCTATTATGGTGTGCATCAAGCTTGTGGCGCCATGGCACTACTCTTCTTAGTACCACAACCTTCCACTTTAGGGTCCAAGTATAGGTTATTACCCATCCACTAACATCGTAGCCTCATTCTTCCAACGCTATGGCACTCCATTCTCTGGATTTTGTATGATGCACTGGTGCATCACGATGCTTCAACCTTGAGCAACTCAATGTCATGACCTCATTCCTTTATGCTACCTTATATAGAACTATAGCAATCTAGCCATTTTCAATGCAATTTTCACCTCGATTTGTTCCAAATTAGGTGAAATAATAAATGTGAAAGTTATAGTCCTGTCTCTTAGCTTTATAATGGCTCAAGAATCACATCAATTGGACTTTTGTGGCTCACGTTATCCTTGAAATATTGCAGCATATATGAATGAAGCCATCACCATACTTGCACTAATTTTCATCAACTAAGGTCTTTTTATCTAATTTCTTACACAAGTAATACAATAATTCAAAAATAACTAAACTTAAAATGATTTAAAGTAAAATGACATAAAACTACACTAAAATACTTTAAACTAACTAATCAACATGTGCTGAACTAACTAAAGCAAAATGACTAAAATACTTTAAATTTTGAAAATAAAATCTCTAGACTTAGCTACTTAAGCCCCCAACATGTGACAAAATAACTCTATATCATAGAGTTATCATTCATCATGTCCATAAAAGCTACAAAGGCATTTGTCAATCCAAATGACAACCAAAAACTCATAATGTCCATACCTTATGCGAAAAGCAATCTTAGGTATGTCTCTACCTTTAATCCTCAACTAGTGGCACCCTAATTGTAGATCAATCTTAGAAAAACACTTGACTCCTTGTAACTAATCAAACAAGCCATCTATACATGGGAAATGATACTAGTTCTTAATGGTCACTTTATTCAATTGCCTATAGTAGATATAAAGTCTCGATGAATTGTCTTTCTTATTCACAAACAATACTGGTGCAACCCATGGTGAGACACTAGGGCGAATGAAAACCTTATCAAACAAATCCTTTAACTGGTCCTTGAGTTCTTTAAGCTCTGGTGGAGCCATCCGATAAAGTGGTATAAATATCGAATTGGTGTCTTGCACCAAGTCTATACAAAACTCTATTTCCCTCTCTAGAGGTAATCTTGGTAATTTGTCCTTAAATACATCAACATAATCTCCCACAATTGGCACATATGCCACATTACCCACTTCCACGTGGGTATCCAAAACCATTGCCAAAAAACTTTGGCATCCATGTCTCATCAAATGACTAGCAGTCATGGCCGAAATAATACTACTCCATGCCATGCTACAATCTCTTTAAATATAAAAGGATGACTTTTTAGGGTAGTCAAACCTAACTCTCTTGTGGTGACAATCCACACTAGCATAATTAAGAGTTCACTAATCGATCCCAAGGATCACTTCGAACTCTAGCATGTTAAGTAATACTAGATTAACTTGTGTGTCTTTTTTTTTAACTTGGACTACGCAAGCTTTATACTCATGTCCTGCCTCAAACACCTCTCTCAAATACCAAATCCATTTTTTATTTTCTCCAATAATGAATCCATATCCAAAATTCCCATTTATACAAGCCTATAAAATATCAATGGCCTTGCCATTTACCAAGTCATATATTGAGCCTTTACATTACATTAGGCTTTCATAAAGGGACTCGACTCATCGATCCAAGGTAGTTATTCAAAATTATCTCCTTTGCACAAATTTCTCATGCCTTCATCACAAGGTATTTACCTAATCATACATCAAATAGGCACATTTTAGTCCTTTATCAATTAACCAAGCCTTTCAACTTTCCATAATTTTTAAACACTTACCTTCCCTTCGAGGAAATGTGTACTTCTATCCTTGGAATCAACAATATAATTCCAGTACCTTATATATCTAAGGTATTATCAATCTATTATATATATCTCATATACAAATCAATTACTAGTTTGCACTAATCTACATTATTAACGCCATAACCAACTATCCATAATTCTTTATTTCACCATTTAAGTTTGTACTCAACCCAAAGATCATCATTAACATCTCGTGAACAACATACGTACTTTTAACTCTGCATATCAATGTGCAAGCATCTCTAATAATCTTACCTTTTCTATTGAGGCCACTAGAATTAATCACACAACCTTGTTATTGTCTCATTAGGAGTCTCTCGCTCCAAGATTTTCCTATGATTATGGTTCAAGTCTTGAGCAGCACCCTCACCTATACTAGCACGCATTAAACATGGGTTCCAGTCACAAGGAGCATCAACTCATCATAATCTCAACCATAAAAGGATAATCTCCACATGTTTACCAAAGGCATTTCTACCTTCATTGATCTTGTAACTTAAACCACACTTGCCACAGCCTTTGACTGCGAGCATACGTGGTATAGTAGTAATATTCATGGGAGTATCTAACTCTATTGTGTCTACCATGACCTAATCCATAAGCGTTTGTGGTCTTACCATAGTCTTAGTAGGAGCATCTGGATTTACTACATCTTCCACGACCACTAGTAATGGACATTTACGATCTAGCTGTAGTGTTTGCCAGAGTCTTATGCTCTACCATATCTTAAAAAATCTGCTCAAGTGTCAAATGACATACCCATCAACACAAGATTATACACACATGGTAATCTCATTTCAAGTGTCTTAAGGAAATACTAGACACTTACATAGGTGGCCTTTATAAATTAAAACTAGGCTAGGAAGACAAACAAGGAATCATATGCAAGTCTGCTATTTCCAATTTGTGCCCAAGTACACAAAGCAAAAACAAGATTCCTACATACAACTCTAACACTGTGTGACACAACCAAGAAAAAACCTATGACTTCTTCAGCCTAGAGCTATAATACCAACTTTGTCACATCCCATTTTCTAAAGAAATAGTGATCGATGCATGGATTTACATACATATAGCCCACTAGGCCCAAGCAAGCCTAATCAATAATGCATGGGCTAATCATGCATTGCATACACATATGTTTTCATTCATAAATAAAGATATGCAAATAATCCATCAAGTCCACCACATTATGGAACTTCTCAACGTGAAGTATGGTTTCTATCATATTTCATGTAAATATTCACAATGTCATAACAATTATGATTCGGCAGTCATCTTGTGCCTATATTACTATGGTTCATCCACCATAGTCTTATCATTCACATGCACCCATATTTAGGGCTCAACATAATGTGCGGAAGTATAAACAAGCATGAGTATATCAACATTTATTTACACATCTAGTTCATTATCAACATAATAGTTCAAAGACTTTACTTGATAGGCTATGTAGTGTAACGATATTGGAAAGTTGGAAAAAAGGCTTTACCACACTTACCACAAATGCTGGGCTACTATTACATAAGTTGCAAGCAAAGCAAGCTACTGATTTTTAAAACAAATTAAGGGAAAATACCAAGTGAGCCATAAAGACTCCGTGAATGGATACGAGGAAAGAGACAAGCTTAGGGGAATAGTTTTAGCACAAATCATCAATTTCTAATAAGCATGCACCTTTACATAATCATAGATTTCTCCTTTATTTGAAAATGAGATGGATGTAAACCTAACAATCTTTTTCATATCAAATGTCACATTTCATAAACTCATTTATAAAGTAAAAGATTTAACACATATAAAATCATAAGCATGAAAACCAAGGAGGTTATATGTTATCAAGCATTAGTTCCCTCGCAAGGGTTGATATCATTATTTCAATCCTGCTCTTTGGCGTGTAGAGGTTTATACTCAAATCATATAAGACCTAATCTAGGATCTACCACATAACACTTTCCATTCATAATAAGTGAATAGTCATCCCTAAAATACAGTTCAATTTAACATAACATCACACGTATATAATATATAACAATGCATTATCTCACAATTAATTGGAATTCCCTATCAACAATATAATTGTTTTTGCAAGAACATCAATACCGTGGTCTAGGGTTTCTCATATCCACCTTGTATACCATGTCAATCACTACGCCTCAATGGAGTAAAACCTTTTGGCACCACCTCGTATACCATCCCTAACATCGTTTTGATAGACTAAAGCCCTTCAGCTCCAGCCCATTTACCATCCCCTCATCAAGCATGACAAGTTGTGGACCATTCAGTTTCACCTATGTACACCAACCTTTCCACACATCATTTACTCAATAGTACAACCATTCAATATTTTGAATATAACATTCACATATTAACCATATCGAATTAATCATACACAATCACAAGCATCTATAAATCAATGGGCAACATCATGAACAATCAACAAGGTCGATACACATATGGGCTATTATTAGGCCTGTCAATATGGGTCGGCCCGACCCAACCTGACCTAAGCCCTTATGGGATGAAAAAATATGGGGTGGGCCAGGCCGGCCGATATTTTATATGGGCCATCAAAACCTCAACCCAACCCACCCCTTGCTAACCCATGGGCTGGGTTAGGCCAACCCATTTTTTTTACAAAAATCTTTTTTATAATTTTTATTTAATAAATTTTATATTAATAAAATTATTTTATGATTTAATTCATAAATTAAAATTATTAATTTGATAAATCAAGATTAAACACATTAAAACATATAAAATAAGTAATATTATTGATAATTAAATTATTTATTTTATATAATAAAATAAATAAAATTATTAAATTAATTAAAATTATAAATTTTTTTAATCCATAGGGTTGGCCCGCCCCAGCCCACCCCAGCCCATTGATTTGGTGGGCTGGCCCATTTAGGTCCGATTTTAATAGGGACCTAAAATTTCAAGCCCGACTCACCCCATATTCAATAAAAAATGGGCCAGCCCAATGGGCTAGGCCCATTTTGAAAAGTATAGCTATTGTTGTCAATATTTCCATATCAACATCAATTAAGGGATATCCTTTCTCTATACATATATTTTGATGTTAATAAGTCATTTCACCTCTACCATATCATAGAAAGATATTTTGAAGAGAAATCATTTCAAGGGGCTTGTCACCCCTTGTTCAAAACTACTACATAGTAATATATTTACTTACATAATAAATTGAAGACTTCTTCTAAAATATTTCAATAGGTATTCAAAACCAAGAATTTACCAAAGTCATTTTAAACATGCAATGGTAAATAATCATTCAAAATATGCTCACTTTATGTATCCAAAATACTTGAAAAAGGTGTATCCACCCACCTTGATAAGAAGTGTATCTTTTTCCTAAGCTTCAAGTCACTAAAATCTTATTCGTCTATGGTCTCAAGCTCTAACAATCACTTAACAACACAAATCCTAACATAAGTTCCTAGTTTTCAGCAAAAATCCATTTTCGAAACTAGTAGATTTATTGAAAAATCCTTCCTTTAATTTCCAATAATTTTCCATACTTCAAGCCTAATCCATAAATGAATAACCTTAACTTTCCTTACCTTCACACCTTCCTTCAAGAACAAAACCTTGAAAATCTATAGTTCAAAAATGGATTTAAATGAGATGAAATTAAAAAAATCCTAGTGATAGGTCATATCTGTTGGCTCCGTTAGTTTTTTATGATAATAAAACATTCTCATGTCATTTGTGTCTAATATTTCTAACTAAGTGTGCAAGGGAAATAACTACAAAGAAACAATATTTCAATCTTCCTAATGAGCACTTAAAGATATGATTTGGATAAGGAACAAGGATGATCATTGTAAAGGAAGTCCTCTGATATGACAAGAAAGATCATTGGTTGAACAAAGGTCAAAGTGGAGAAGTGGAAGGCTGAAGACTGGTAAGAACCAAAATCGAGTTAGTTGATCAAGAAAATAAGGTTAGTCGACTAAGCGCTCTCTGGAATCTGCGTTTGAAACAGAATCAACTTAGTTGACTAAGAGAAAAATTTTAGTCGACTAAGTGCTCTCTGTCTGTAACACTCACCAAGTCACTACAAGACAAAATAATGACTAGAATCTTCCTCAAACTGTTTCTAACGGTCATAAATGTCCCAACAGCCATCAGACAAGCTACTTCAACTATAAAAGGATCTTCAAATGCTAATGAACAAATTTTTTTTTGATAACTCAAGAGAACTTTGAGCACACTTTGGCTCCACAAAAAAAGACACCATCATATTCAAGCCAAAAGGAGTAGCAAACCTGAAAATCCTTTGTACTCTTCACTGATCCTAAACGTCTATTCTTTGTATTTGTGTTTAGCACTCAAACTTGTACCACTTAGATCAACTGTGTGATCACTAGATACTTTCTTCTTTCCATCTTTGTATTCTTAGAGTGAGTGTTTCACTCTAAGTGTTTGCATCAAGCAAGGTTTGCTTGGATGCTTATGGGTTCTAGTTTAACTTATAAAAAACTAGAGATAGGTTGTGGTTGAGCCTTGAAAAACCACATTGGAGTTTTAGTTTAGCCCGAGAAAAACTAGTGATAGGTTGTGGTTGAGCTTTGAAAAATCACCTTGGGGTTTTAGTTTAGCCCATGAAAAACTAGTGTTAACGTTATGGTTGAGCCTTGAAAAGCCATTGTAAAAAGCTTGGTGGAAGCTTGTGAATTCCATCATTTTAGTGTTTGGTTTGAAAATCTTTGGTTGGATAATCAAGGTAGTGGATGTAGGTCTTGGACCGAACCACTATAAATACTTTGTCCATTGTCTCTTTTGTTTTGCCTTCATTGTTTTGAGATTAAATCTTAATTCCACCAAAAGAGCCGAGATAGTGCTATTCACCCCCCTCTAGCACTCACTTTGGGACCAACAATATCCATGAGATTTAAACTCAAAATTGCCAAATCTTACCTTTGATTTGAGTTGGAAGGTTGAATCTTTGTGTAATGGGGTCTTGGAAGGTTGGGAGAGGGTTTGGATGGTGTTGGGGATGAGTTAGAGGTTGGGAAAGTGTAAAATGAATTTTAAGGCTCAAGTTGCGTTTTATATTTTTTTTTTCCACACTAGAGCCTAGGAATTGACTTTTTGATTCCTAAGAATCTATTCTTGGAATCCTAAACTCACAATAACCAACTTCTTGATTTCCAAGAATTAATTTTTCTAGGTTAAAAACTTTTTTGACACGTAAAAACCAATTTCTTAATTTCTCAAAATCGATTCTTTTAATCCAGATGATATTCTAACTTGCAAGAATTGATCTTCTTTTACTTGAGGTCGATTTTTGATACTTCTAATAGGTATTTAAGGTTCATAAACAATTTAGAATCGACCTCTCTTGCCTTAGAACCAATCCTTTAAGCTTTGATTTGTAGAAATTAGCTTTCTTTGGCCATAATTTCATATCATACACTTATCCAATCGTATTACATCAATTATAGCATCATCTTAGCAAGAATTTCACACCAATATAGTTAAGAAAACTCATCCATCATCCGACATTGTATGGAATCATAACTCATTCACATAATCGACAAGCTATTATATTAAAGCCTAATCAATATCTTTGGTTTCCTTTTTCATCCATTCTCGCAACCATCATTTTCCCATGAATGCAGCTCAATAATATAGAGAGATTGAACATCAAATGACAATAAACTTTCATTGATAATCATCACCAATGTATAATCCATAAAGTTCAAATTTTTATCAATTTCCATCATAAGAAAAAAAATTAGGGTTTCACAATCACCAAATTTCAAATTCCAAAGAACATGTGCCAATGTATCAAGACCTACCTTCAAAGTATTGAGACATCCTTCATTCTAAAAATGCCAAGGATAAGCAAGGTATCGAGACATGAAAAAGAAGTATAATCCATAAAGTTCAAAATTTTATCAATTTCCATCATAAGAAAAAAAAATTGGGGTTTCACAATCACCAAATTGCAAATTCCAAAGAGCATGTGCCAATGCATCAAGACCTACCTTCAAAGTATTGAGACATCCTTCATTCTAAAAATGCCAAGGATAAGCAAGGTATCGAGACATGAAAAAGAAGTATAATCCATAAAGTTCAAATTTTTATCAATTTCCATCATAAGAAAAAAAATTGAGGTTTCACAATCACCAAATTTCAAATTCCAAAGAGCATGTGCCAATGTATCAAGACCTACCTTCAAAGTATTGAGACATCCTTCATTCGAAAAATGCCAAGGATAAGCAAGCTATCGAGACATGAAAAAGAAGTATCAAGACATCCACTTTAGACTTAAAATTCCAAAGAGCAACATCAAATGTATGAAGGCATCATCTCAGAAGTCCAAAATTCCAAAGAGTAAGTCCAAATGTATCAAATGTATCAACACTTCTCCTCCAGACTTTTATTACCAAAGAAAAGTCCAAATGTATCGAGACATCATCATTAAACTTCAAATTCCATAAAGCGTGTGCTAGTGTATCAAGACTTACTTTCAAAGTATCAAAACATCCTTCATTTTGAAAGTGCCAAGGATAAGCAAGGTACCAAAACATCCACTCTAGACTTGAAATTCCATAGAGCAAAATCAAATGTACGAGACTTGGCTGGAATGTATCATGATATCTTTCAATCTAAGAACGCCAAGAATGAACAAAGTAGCAAGACATGTAAAAGAGATATCGAGAATTTTATTGATGCAAGCAATAAGGAATCGAGACATGCTTCGAAGGTAACTAGACCTTAAGTTAGACAAGCTAGAAAAAGACATGTATAATAACTACTTTTCGAAGCACAAATCCTCAAACACCATTTTAGAACACTTTCTTGTAAATAAAGGTTTGTGGCATGTTTTCCAAGGTAAAGAACACCAAAAGAAAGATTTTCAAGCTAGGGTTAAGCCTCGAACTCAAGATTCCTCAAAAATCATTCTCAAAATCAAAGTGTTCTTTCATTGAGTATTTAAGCTTTAGGCTTCTTTATTTTCCATAAGAGCCTTCATTCCTTCTATGTAATCATTGTTTTATTCAGCCTTTTAGAGGCATTTGATCTTATCTTTTATTCTCCTTGTATTCCATTGTAAAGGTTTTATCTTAACATTGAAAAGATAATGTTGTTGAGTGGTTATACCTTAACCACGTGAAAAAGTAAAAGGGTTAAGTCTAAGCCTTGAAAAAATTGACTGTGAGGGATATGTTTTACCCTTGAAAAGGATTTTGAGATAATGGATTTTAAAGTCCTTAGTGATATAAGGGAAAGGATGTCAACAAAGGGGCTTAACTTCTACAAAAATCCTTATGTACTTTCTTTGCTCTTTTAAATTGTTTTCATTGTTATTAGTTTTTCAAATTATTTGTGAGATCCTTGAAAGAAAATTTCTACAACATTGGTTCACTGTTTTAAAGAAGCTTTCACAATTTTGCTTCAAAAATACTCTACTTTCCAAGTTTGTAAGAATTTTTTAAAACCTTCAATTCACCCATTTTTGAAGTTATTCCTTTTAAGCTAATATTCTAACAATTAGTATTAAAGTTTTGGTCTCAAGTTTGCTGGTTTAAACACCTTTGAGTAGATCCATTAAAGCTCAAAAGCCATAGTAATGCAACCCACAACCATTTCACTAGGTGAAGGACAATTTATGGTAAAACCCCTTTTCTGTGATGGTTAAAACTATCCTTCTTAGAAGAGAATGATAGAAATGTTTATTCAAGCTAATGATATATATGTATGGAATATTATCTTAGAAGGTCTCATATTCCCACCAAAATTGTAAAACGAAGCATAGTTGATAAGCTTAGGAGAGAATGGGATGACAAAGATAATAAACTAGTCTAACTCAATGCCAAAGCCATACATACCCTCTATTGTGCCTTAGGACTAAAAAAGTTCAATAAAATTTCCATGTGTGAGAATGCAAAGGAAGTGTGGGACACCCTAAAGCTTTTACATGAAGGTACCAACCAAGTTAAAGAGTTAAAAATAAGACTACTCACCTTTGATTATGAGCTATTTAGGATGAAAGAAAAAGAAACCATAACTCAAATGTATAATAGGTTTACCAACATTGTTGTAAGATTAAAAGTAATAAGGAAACACTTTATAAATGCTTGATTAGTGAAAAAGCTCATTTGTAGTATACCTAAGTCTTGAAAGCTTAAAATAATAGCCATTGAGGAGGCTAGAAATTTGGATGCCTTTAAATTAGATGAGCTTGTAAGATACTTAAGAAATGACCCATAAGAATGAATGTGAAAAAGATGAATCAACAAAAGAAAATGGCAAGAAAAGAGGCATTGCTCTCAAAGCCATTCAAGAAGATAAGGAGAATAATGTAAAATATGACAATGAAGATGATGATGAGGAAATAGCCTTATTGACTAAGAAGTTCAATAGGTTCTTGAGAAACAAATAAAGAGGTAGAAGAAAAAGGTAATTTAGAATAAATGTACCTAAATGAGATTCAAGAAAAGAAGCACCAAAAAGAGAATCAAGCAAAAACCACATAATTTGCTATGAACACAAGAAGCCCAGCCATACCAAATATGAATGTCCAAATGCTAAGAAAAGCAATCCAAAGAACCCCAAAAAGCAAGCTATGGTAGCAACTTAGAGTGATACTGATGAGTCACAAGATGAAGAGGAAGAAGAGGTTGCAAACCTTTACTTTATAGCCCTTAATGTCCCTAATGTATGTTTTACTGACATTAATTTTTTTCATATGATTTAAATGATAGCTTATACACATTTAATGAACTTCAAGATGCATATGATGACTTATCTTTTGAGTTTGAACTAATGTCTTTAAAATATGGAAAGATTATTTCCAAACTCAAAGTTGAAAATGAATTTTTGATTAAGACAAAATTTGAGCTTGAGCAAAAAATCAAAAGTTTAGAGATTAAAAGAGATGACTTGAAGAAAAAGAATGAAAACTTGCATGGTTCATTTGCAAAGTTTCATATAAGTCAACAAAAGCCAAATGGCGTGCTAGAGACTCAAAAAACATTCTTTGAAAAGGAAGGTCTAGGATATGATGAAACACAAAAAGAAACATATCTTAAAAATTTCTTTGTCAAGGAAAATGAAAAAATTGGTGCATCCATCACATGTATTTTTTGTCATAAGATTAGTCATTTAACTTATTTTTGCCCATTGAAAGTTGTATCACGAAGAGGCAAAGTGATCAATAGTGTATGGATCCCAAAAGGAACCAAACCTATACATGGTAAGATTGTGAGATTGGAATGGGTTTCAAAAGGAACCAAGAGCAATAACACACATAGACCCAAAAAAGTTTAGGTACCAAAATAAAAAATTTGAATTTTATATTTGTAGGATGAAGAAGATTGCTTGAAGTCAACAGCACAAGGAAAAGAACCATGGTACCTTGGCAGTGGTTGCTCAAGATATATGACTAGTACCAAGGAACACTTTGTTGACTTAAAAGCAAAAAAAGAAGATGTGACCTTTAGAAACAACTCAAAAAGGCAAATAGAAAGAATTGGGACTATTGGTAACAATTCTTAATCTGATATTGAAAATGTGTTGTTTGTTAAAGGTCTTAAACATAATTTACTTAGTGTTAGTCAAATTTGTGTTAGAGGTTTTAGAGTCATATTTGAAGGTTTGCATTTCCAAGTAGTCGATATTAAGACAAATAAAATATTTTTCATTGGAAAAAGATTAGGAAATAGATATGTTGTTTATTTAAATGATTTATCTTCAAGTAATATATGTTTCATGGCTAAAAAGGATGAAACTAGTTGGTTATGGCATAAAAGACTAGAACATGCTAACATGCACATTATTTCAAAATTATCTCATCTTGATCTTGTGATTGGCTTGCCTAATTTAAATTTTGATAATGATAAGTTGTGTGATGCATGTGCTAAGGGACAACATAAGATAAGTTCGTTTAAGTTTACAAATGAATTCACAACCACTAAAGCCTTACAAATCCTACACATATTTTTTTAGACCTACTAGAACTATGAGCCTTGGTGGTAAATCTTATGGATTTGCAATAGTAGATGATTTCACTAGGTTCACATGGGTTTACTTTTTAGCTTATAAAGAGGAAGCCTTAAATATTTTCACATTCTTTTGTAAAAGAGTTGAAAATGAAAAAGGATATGCAATAAAAAATGTTAAGAGTGACCATGGTAAGGAATTTGAAAACCTTTGATTTGACAAACTTTGTCATGAAAATGGTTATGGACATAATTTTTCAACTCTTAGAACACCTCAACAAAATAGAGTAGTAGAAAGGAAAAAAACAAACATTAGAAAAAACGACTAAAACAATGCTTTGTGAAAATAATTTACCAAGATATCTATGGGCTGAACCAACTAATACTTCTTGCTATATAATTAATAAAGCTATGATTAGGCCAATATTAAAGAAGACACCTTATAAGCTATACAAAGGTAAGAAGCCTAATATAAGCTACTTTCACTTATTTAAATGAAAATGCTTTCTATTGAACAATGGAAAGGATAACCTTGGTAAATTTGATGCTAAAAGTGATAAAGGTATATTCTTAGGATATTCTCTTACATCTAAAGCGTATAAAGTCTATAACAAAAGAACACTATGTTTGCTCAATTAGTTTTTGATGATAATAAAACATTCCCATGTCATTTGTGTCTAATAATTTTAGCTAAGTGTGTAAGGCAAATGATCATAAATGAGACAATATTGCAATCTTCCTATTGAACACCTAAAAATGTGATTTGAATAAAGAACAAGGAAGACTGATAGTGATGAAGCTCCCTGGTGAAACAAGGAAGATCATCGGTTGAACAAAAGTCAAAGTGGAGAAATGGAAGGCTGAAGCTTGGTGAGAAACAGAATCGAGTTAGTCGACCAAGAAAATAGGGTTAGTCGACTAAGTGCTCTCTGAAATCTGTGTCTGAAACAGAACCAACTTAGTCGACCAAGGGAAAAATTTTATTAGACTAAGTGCTCTTTGTCTGCACCATCCGCCAAGCCACTACAAGACAGAATAACGACTAGAATCTTCCCCAAACTGTTTTCAACGGTCATAAACGTCCCAACAGCCATCAAACAAGCTTCTTCAACTATAAAAGGATCTTCAAATGACAATGACCAAATTTTTGATAACTTAAGAGAACCTTGAGCAAACTCTTGGCTTCATCAACAAAGACTCCATCATATTCAAGCCAATAAAAGTAGAAAAACTTGAAAATCTTTTGTACTCTTCACTGAACCTCAACGCCTATTCTTTGTATTTGTGTTTAGCACTTCAACTTGTACCACATAGATCAACCGTGTGATCACTAGGTACTTTCTTCTTTCCATCTTTGTATTCTTAGAGTGAATGTTTCACTCTAAGTGTTTGTATCAAGCAAAGTTTGCTTGGATGCTTGTGGGTTATAGTTTAGCGCATGAAAAACTAGAGATAGGTTATGGTTAAGCCTTGGAAAACCACATTGGGTTTTAGTTTAGCCCGGGAAAAACTAATGGTAGGTTGTGGTTGAGTCTTGAAAAACCACATTAAGGTTCTAGTTTAGCCCGTGAAAAGCTAGAGTAAAGGTTGTGGTTGAGCCTTGAAAAACCACCTTGGGGTTTTAGTTTAGCCCGTGAAAAACTAGTATTAAGGTTGTGGTTGAGCCTTGAAAAGCCATTGTAAAAAGCTTGGTGGAAGCTTGTGAATTCCATCGTTTGAGTGTTTGATTTGAAAATTCTTAGTTGGATAATCAAGGTAGTGGATGTAGGTCTTGGACCGAACCACTATAAATCCTTTATGCATTATCTTTCATTGTTCTACCGTCCTTATTTTGAGATCAAGTCTCAATCCCACCAAAAAAGCCGAGATAATGCTATTCATACCCCTCTAGCATCTATATTTGGGACCAACAATTGGTATCAGAGCTAGCTCTCTGCATACAAGATCTAACACCCTTAGAGAGGATCCAAATGGCTCTATAAAAATCAGTTGTAGTCGAGGGACAATTTACAAACAGACCACCTCTGTTTGATGGCTCTAATTACCCTTATTGGAGCACTAGGATGTCAATATACATTAGAGCCATAGATTATGAAATGTGGGATGTCATCACTGATGGTCCCTTTATTCCCTCAACTGTAAATGTGGTTACAAATGAGTTGATGCCTAAGCCAAGATCTGAGTGGACCAAGGCTAAAACTAAGAAAGTGCAGACCAATTGTAAGGCAATCAACACCTTGCATTGTGCCTTAACTCCCACTGAGTTTAACAAAGTCTCAAGCTATACAACAGCTAAGCAAGTGTGGGATAAGTTAAGAATTATACATGAAGGGACTTTTCAAGTAAAGGAGTCCAAGATTGGCCTTTTGACCCACAGTTATGAGATGTTCAAAATGAAACCTAGTAAGGACATCACCAACATGTTTGATAGGTTCACCAATATTACAAATAAACTAAACCAACTAGGAAAACCTATCCCAAACATGAGCTTGTAAAAAGACTTTTTAAGAGTCTACCTAAATCCTGAAAGCCAAAGGTGACTACCATCTAAGAAGCTAAATATTTGAACATCATCACACTCGATGAAATATGTGGGTCACTCCTCACACATGAGTTGAAGCTCAAGGAAGAATAAGAAGAAGATAAAAGAGAGGCAAAAGAAAAGAAGAAGAACATAGTACTCAAAGCTAGCATCTTTGAAGAAGAGCTGGAAGAACTCTAATGCGAAGATAATGATGAACTTGCACTTGTTGCAAGAAGATTGAGAAAACTGATGGGAAGAAAGAATCGAAGATTTGCAAGAAAAATCTTTAAATGGGATTAAGGTCCTTCATGGAAGAAAAACAAAAATGAAAGCAGTAACAAGGAAGAAGTGATTTGGTACGAATGCAAAAAACCAAGGCACTACAAATATGAATGTCCATTGCTGAAGGAAGAAACTCCAAGGAAAAATAGAAAATCAAAAAAGGCAATGGTTGCTGCAGCCTAGTCAAATAGTGATTCAAGCACAGAATCTGATGAAGAAAGTTCAGAAGAAAGAGCAAACATTTGCCCGATGGCAAAGGATGATGACACATAGGTATGCTCATTGACATGTGATATATCTATAAATGATTTGCAAGATGAGTATGATAGGTTATGTGATGAATTTGAAAGCCTATTTTTAAAGTATAAAAATCTGAAGAAAAAGGCTACATCACTTGAAAAAGATTTGGAGAAAATAAAACTCGATTTCAACTTTGTTTTTGAACAAAGAAATTTGCTTCAAACTGAACTGGAACACTCAAAAACAGATTATGAAATCATGAGAGTAGAGTTGGAAAATAAAACCGATGCTTTACAAAAGGCTCTTGATGAAAATACAGCTCTTAAGTGTTTAAACAATGATTCTTCAAAGAAAAATTCATATAGTAAGAAGATTCACGATAAAGCATCATCTAGATGCTATTGTTGTGGAAAATATGGTCATCTATCTTATGATTGTGTCAAAAACATAAATGTGCAGAAAATCAGAAAAATCTGGGTGCCGAAAGGCTATTTTATTGACATTAACATTCAAAGACCCATCAAAGCATGGGTACCTATCAAGAAGAACTGAACCATACTTTTGTAGGTTGAACTGCACCTAAAGGAAACATGTTCAAAGGCTCAACACAAGAAGAAGCAGCCATGGTACATGGATAGTGGCTGCTCTCGACACATGACAGGGGATGAAATGTTATTTGCACAGCTGGATAAGAAAAAATGAGGCACCGTATCCTTTGGAGATAATTCAAAAGGAAGAATTCAAGGTATAGGAACGATTGGTAAGAACTCCTATACACAAATTAGTTATGTGTTATTTGTTCAAGGATTAAAGTATAATCTGCTAAGCATAAGTTAGCTATGTGACAAAGGGTTTAAGGTTTGTTTTGATTCCAACAAATGTGAAGTAATAGACATAGGCACTAACAAGACTACCTTTATAGGAAATAGATTGAAAAACATGTATGTCATCTTTCTTGAAGATCTAGAAAAGGATAATGAAATGTGCCTGGTAGCCAAGGTTGAAAATGATAGCTGGTTGTGGCATAGGAGACTAGGACATGTTAGTTTGAACACCATGTCGAAACTAAATAAGAAAAATCTAGTTGTGGGACTACTTAGCATTAAGGTTGAATGATAGAGTATGTGAAGCATGTTAGTTAGGAAAACAAGTTAGAACTTCATTCAAAGCTAAGAATGTTGTGTCAACATCAATACCTCTTGAAATGCTTCATATTGATCTTTTTGGTCCAATTAGCACCACAAGTCTAGGTGGTAAATCTTATGGCTTAGTGATTGTTGATGATTATTCTAGATACACTAGGGTTTATTTCCTTGCTCACAAGAATGATGCATTATCAGCTTTTATAGGATATTGTAAGAAAGTTGAGAATGAAAAAGGTACATCCATTATTAGGATTAGAAGTGACCATGGAGGAGAATTTGAAAATGATGAATTCGAGAAATATTGCAATGAAAAGGGGTTGGAACATAACTTTTTAGCACCTAGAACACCCCAGCAAAATGGAGTTGTGGAGAGAAAGAATAAAACTTTGAAAGAGATGGCAAGAACCATGCTTTGTGAGAATAATCTTCCTAAGTACTTTTGGGCTAAAGCTGTAAATACAGCAGCTTGCATACTTAATAGAATTTCAATTAGAACAATCATGTCAAAGACCCCATATGAGTTGTACAAAGGAAGAAAGCCAAACATCTCTCACCTTAGGAGCTTTGGCTACAAATGCTTTGTTTTGAACAATGGAAAATAGCCATTAGGGAATTTTGATGCTAAAAATGATGAAGTAATATTCTTGGGATATGCCATGAACTCAAAAGCTTATAGAGTTTTCAACAAAAGGACACTAAATGTTGAAGAATCTGTCCATATAGTTTTTGATGAATCAATCCATGTTGAAAAGGAAACTCATGAGGATGATGAAGATTTAGAAAATCTAGGAAGACACATGGAAGAAATGAGTCTAAATGATAGCAAAAATAATGAGGAAGACTCATCTAGGGAAGAACTCGTGGCTCCACCACTTGAAAATTTACAAAGATAAGAAATCCAACATAGTGACTTACCTAGAAGCTAGAGATATGTGAGAGCTCACCCTCAAGAACAAATCATAGGTGACATATCTCATGGAGTTAAGACTAGGAAAAGAACTACGGAAACATGTGAATTTTCAGCTTTCATTTCTCAAATTGAACCTAAAAGTTTTGAATAAGCTGAAAAAGAGGAAAGCATAATTTTAGCCATGTAAGAGGAGCTGGATCAATTCAGGAGAAATAATGTATGGTCACTAATGCCTAAGCCTTCAAATCATCCTATAGTTGGCACTAAATGGGTGTTTAGAAATAAGGTTGATGAAAAAGGAAATGTTGTAAGAAACAAAGCAAGATTGGTGGCAAAAGGATATAATCAAAAGGAAAGAACATATTATGAAGAAACCTTTGCTCCGGTAGCTAGAATAGAAGTCATAAGATTATTAGTTGCCTTTGCTTGTCATATGAACTCCAAGCTGTACCAAATGGATGTGAAGAGTGCATTCCTTAATGGACTCATTCAAGAGGAGGTATATGTTGAATAGCCTGCTGGTTTTGAAGATTTTGAGAAACCAGATCATGTCCTTAAACTTCACAAAGCCTTGTATGGATTGAAACAAGCTCCTAGAGCTTGGTATGAAAGGCTTTCTAAATTTCTGGTAGAAAAAGACTATGTTAAGGGCAGCATTGACACCACACTATTTATCAAGAGATACCTAAATGATCTAATCATAGTTCAAATCTATGTTGATCACATTATATTTAGTGCTACTAATGAATCTCTTTGCAAGAACTTTGCTAAGGAAATGCAGGGAGAATTTGAGATGAGCATGATGGGAAAGTTGAAGTACTTTCTTGGCCTTCAAATCAAGCAATGCAAAGAAGAAACCTTTATCAGCCAAGACAGATACATTCAAGACATGCTCAAAAAGTTTGATATGCTGAAATTGAAATCCATCAACACACCAATGAGTACATCTACAAAGCTTGATGCTGATGAGAAAGGTAAAGATGTAGATCAAAAGCTCTATAGAGGTATGATTGGATCTCTTCTTTACTTGACTGCAAGTAGACTAGATATTCAGTTCAGTGTGTGTTTATGTGCTAGATTTCAGTCTCAACCTAAAGAAACACACCTTACTGCTGTGAAAAGAATATTTAGATATCTCATAGAAACTCAAAGCTTAGGAATTTGGTATTCAAAATAATCACCATTAAGCCTTGTAGGATATTCAGATGCTGACTTTGCAGGAAGTTGAACTGATAGGAAAAGCACAAGTGGAACATGTCAGTTGCTAGGCAACATGCTTGTATGCTGGTCAAGAAAGAAGCAAAATTTTGTAGCATTGTCCACTACTGAAGCAGAATATGTGTCCCTAGGAAGTTGTTGTGCACAAGTTTTATGGATTAAGCAACAATTGAAAGACTACGGGTTGTCCTTGAATAACACTCCCATTTATTGTTACAACACTAGTGCTATAAATATTTCAAAAAATCCTGTACAACACTCAAGAACCAAACATATTGAGGTTAGACATCACTTTATTAGAGATTATGTAACTAAGGGAGAAATCAATATTGAATTCGTGAGTACATTGCATCAACTTGCTGACATATTTACAAAACCCCTTAGTGAGGATAGATTCTGTGAAATTAGAAGAAATTTAGGAATATGTTATTTGGAAGAGTTATGGACAAAAATCTAGACTAAATAGAGAAAAACAAAAGAAACTTAGTCAACTAAAGTGTTAAACACAGTCAACTAAGAGCATTTTGTTTTATTAGATCAAAAGAACTGATAGCTGAATGATAAAGGATTAAATTAATGAGATTTTGTATCCACTGGGTGACAAAATAAAAAAAGAAAACCTGAAGCAGTAAATAGTAAAAATATGAGAGGGAGTTTTGAAATTTGGAAAAATAAGGCATTTGTAAAGAAGAAGGCAAACGGTTTTTAAGTTAGAAACTGTCAATCACTTCTTAACCCTCTTATAACCGATTCTCTCAACTTTAGCAATCTCATTTGCTTTTCTTTTTCTTCTGAAACTAACCGAGAACCACTCTTCTATCATATTGGAACCCTAAGCAAAAATCATCTTCAGAAATCATAATGGCCAAGTCGACCCTACTTAAGGATTTGCTAGCAAAGAAAAAAAGGAAGAGACGAGCAGAAGAAAATCCCGAAGCTAAGCACCCATAAAAAAAGCAAAAAGAGGCATCGGGTTCTACACCAAAAAAGTCTGGGAAAAGCTCTGAGAAGAGAAAACGAAAAGAGAAAAAGAAGAAGACTGAGAAACTGAGAAATAAGAGCAAAGGAGAAAAAAGATACATCATCTGCTTCTTCCATAAAATTTAGAAACAAAATTCATGAAGAGAGATTTAAAAAAATCGAAAAAGCCCCCATTACATGTAGAAAGTACATTGATTGGGAGAGTTTCAGTGAAACTCCTGAACTCCAAACAAGCTTGACAAATTACTTTAATGAACTGAGTATTAAGGATGATAGCTCTTTTAAAGACAGGACGTATAGTGCTAGTTTAGTTAAAGAATTCTATGCTAGCATTGCATTTAGTGAAAGAGAGCTTGATGATTCAGAGGACTATTCAAAAAAAATCTGAATGTTTTTCTAAATGGGAAAGAATTCTTAGTTACAGCCTCAGACTTGAGTAACTTGCAAAGAATTGAAGGAGAAAATGGAGAGTATGAAATGCCTGACAAGTATGATCCTGCTTCTATATGGGAAATTGTCACCAGAAAGAAAGAAAAATTCTCTTCAAAAAGTAATGCAGGACTGACTATTAGTCCACAATTTAGAATCCTGCATTACTTTGTAGCTGTAAATTTGCATGGTAGGAGTGGTAGCTTAAGCTACATCAGCCTTCAAGACCTTTGACTGATGGACCATGCATTCACTAGTGAAGTTCTAAACCTTGGACGGTTCATGATTGAAAGGATGAAGGCAGCATGTAAACTGGAGAAGATCCATTTGCCTTATGGGAATGTGATCACATCCCTTGTCAAGAAGAAAAAAGTATGGGCCAAAAGGTACGATATGGATATGGTCAAAAGTAAAGACCAACCAATCTATTTAGGAAGCTTAATCAAGATGGGATATAAGGTGTATGGGGACACTTTCAATAAGACCTCCAAGATTACTTCAGTACAACCTCAGCCAGAGGTAACCCCCACACAACCAGAAACAGCAGCCCCTTTATTGTCCAATGAAGTAATGTTCAACCTGCTGATGAGAATGTATGCCAAGCTCACTGTTCAGGGAGCTAAGCTTGTTAAAATTGAAAAAAGAATGAATGAAATTGAAGCCAGCTTGAAAGCCAAATATGAAATACCAACTAGACCGGCTGATGCTGACTCCTCTGTTATTGAGAGCATGGCACCAGAGGGACAAGGTGTTGAAGGATCAGCCTTGCAACCAGAAGGATCTGAATTTCAAGATGCAAGTCCTGAATTCCAAGCTGAAGAATTAGCCTACCAAAGTGCAAGCCCTGGTCATCATGACCCTGAACCAAAACTTGAAGAACCTCACAAAACCACCTCAACAGAAAAAGAAACATTCAAACAAAACACTGAGGTAGTTGGTCCACCACCTGGTTTTCCTGAGCATCAATCTTCACCACAGCCTAACAGGAAGCATCCCCTCTTCATTCTGATGAAGTGTCTGTCATGGGACTTTTCTATCAAATGGTAAAAGAAGAACAAGCAGAAAAAGAGGCAACAGTAGCTCAAGCTGCTCAAGCAATGACCTCAAAACAGGAAGCTGCAGAAAAAGAGAAGGACAAAGGAAAAGCAAAAGCAAAAGACATAGCTCCTGCATCTAATCCTCAACCACCAGCCATGAGACAGAATAAGACAGCAAGAAAATCAGTACCTCCAAGAACAAGGAAGTCTTCAAGATTGGCAAAAAAGGCAAAATCACCTCTTGCAAGCACTCCTCAAGCCCCAATAGAAGTTTTTGATCAGGCAACTCCAGAGAAAGCTACAGAGACATCTTCTCAGCCTCCTCAGCAAACTCTTGAAACAACCTCTCAACCCCTTCTGAGACTACCCTCTCTTTTTCCCCTAAATCCTTGGTGGGAACAAACCATGTCCCCTGAATCTACACCATCTCCCTCTGAAGAATGATACCTCAGCCCCCTCCCTGATAATGACAAAAATAGGGAGTAGTAATCATAAGAAAAATAAAAAAAAATTGAGGGTAAAGGTACTGGACCTTTAAGGAAAATATCAAGAAAAATAAAAAATCCTGAAGGTAGAGGTACCAGACTTCTAGGATAGAAAGGTAGTAAAAACAAGACAAGGGGTATTTCTAGAACAAATTTTTTATTACTGTTTTTGTTGGATATTTATGCCTCAATGGCATTCAAACACTAAAGCTTAATCTTGGCTGACTTTATGGATGTTTAGAATATACTTGTTGATAGTTGTTTGAAATGCTTGAACTCTGAAAATGATACTAGTTGGAAATTTATCTGCTGATACTGTGCAATACTGCTACAATTTTCTGATATTGTGTTGATATTGAGTTATTATGTTGATAAACCATTTTTGAGACGATAATGCAAAGTTGAATATGTGTTTGAGTACATATGAATGATAATTCATAGAGAGTTTGTTAGAAAAATGATGGTTTGAATGAAATCTGGAAATAACAAGCAGTTGACAGAAATTTGCAGAAATTGAAAACTGATAAAATCTGTCAACATGTCATTTGCTCTAAAACCTGCATATATGAACATTTTTTATCAAAGGCAAGCATGTACAAAATCACTATGAACATAACTTGGATAAAAACTTCCTATAATGGATGAAAAATATGCACAAAGTTAGGGGGAGCACACACTTAAGGGGAACATGAACTTAGGGGGAGCAATCCTCACTTTCTGTTGAAACTGAAGAAAGAATTAAAAAGACACCATGCTATCAACCAAGGGATGTTTTGTCATCATAAAAAACGGGAAAATTGTTGGCTCCATTAGTTTTTGATGATAATAAAACATTCCCATGTCATTTGTGTCTAATAATTTTAACTAAGTGTGCAGGGCAAATGATCATAAATGAGACAATATTGCAATCTTCCTATTGAACACTTAAAGATGTGATTTGAATAAGGAACAAGGAAGACTAATAGTGATGAAGCTCCCTGGTGAAACAAAGAAGATGATCAGTTGAACAAAAGTCAAAGTGGAGAAGTAGAAGGTTGAAGCTTGGTGAGAAATAGAATCAAGTTAGTCGACCAAGAAAATGAGGTTAGTCGACTAAGCGCTCTCTGAAATCTGTGTCTGAAACAGAACCAACTTAGTCGACCAAGGGAAAAATTTTAGTCAACTAAGTGCTCTCTATCTGCACCATCCACCAAGCCACTACAAAACAGAATAACTGCTAAAATCTTCCCCAAACTGTTTCCAACAGTCATAAACGTCCCAACAGCCATCAGACAAGCTTCTTCAACTATAAAAGGATATTCAAATGCCAAGGAACAAATTTTTGATAACTCAAGAGAACCTTGAGCAAACTTTTGGCTTCATCAACAAAGACTCCATCATATTCAAGCCAATAAGAGTAGAAAAACTTGAAAATCTTTGGTACTTTTCACTGAACCTCAACGTCTATTCTTTGTATTTGTGTTTAGCACTTCAACTTGTACCACATAGATCAACCATGTGATCACTAGGTATTTTCTTCTTTTCATCTTTGTATTCTTAGAGTGAATGTTTCACTCTAAGTGTTTGCATCAAGCAAGGTTTTCTTGGATGCTTGTGGGTTCTAGCTTAGCCCGTGAAAAAGTAGAGATAGGTTATGGTTGAGCCTTGGAAAACCACATTGGGTTTTAATTTAGCTTGGGAAAAACTAGTGATAGGTTATGGTTGAGCCTTGAAAAACCATATTGGGGTTCTAGTTTAGCCCGTGAAAAGCTAGAGTAAAGGTTGTGGTTGAGCCTTGAAAAACCACCTTGGGGTCTTAGTTTAGCTCACGAAAAACTAATGTTAAGGTTGTGGTTGAGCCTTGAAAAGCCATTGTAAAAAGCTTGGTGGAAGCTTGTGAATTCCATCGTTTGAGTGTTTGATTTGAAAATCCTTGGTTGGATAATCAAGGTAGTGGATGTAGGTCTTGGACCGAACCACTATAAATCCTTTGTGCATTGTCTTTCATTGTTTTACCTTCCTTATTTTGAGATCAAGTCTCGATCCCACCAAAAGAGCCGAGATAGTGTTATTCACCCCTCTCTAGCACCTATATTTGGGACCAACACACTAGTGGTGGAAGAGTCTATTCATGTTTTGTTTGATGAATCTAATCCTCCTTCACGAAAGGAACATTTTGATAATAAGATAAGTATTCTTCAACAAGAGCTTGAAGAAGGGAAAATTGATGAAGAAGAGCCAAACAAAGAAGAAGAAATCATTCATGAGCAACAAATTCAACAAGTGGAAGAAGAAAGAAAACATACCCATCATAGAAAGAAAATGTATGTTGATCATGACAAAATCATTAGTGATTCTTCACAAGGGGTAACAACTAAATCTAAAGCTAAAAATACTTGTGAATATGTTGCATTTATCTTTCAAATAGAACCTAAGAATTGGATATTAACTATGCAAGAAAAGTTAAATCAATTTGAAAAAAGTCAAGTATGGGAGTTTGTTCTTAGGCCTAATGATTATCCCATTATAGGTACTAAACGGGTCTTTAGGAATAAGATGGATAAGCATGGTACAATAACTAGAAATAAAACTAGGTTAGTTGCTAAAGGATATAGCTAACAAGAAGGAATAGACTATGATAAGACTTACATTCCAGTTGCTACACTAAAAGCCATTAAGATTGTTGTCTGATTTACTACGCAAGTGCACGTATAGCTAACAAGCTATGTAGTGAAGAGTAGAGTATCATTCTCACGAGAATTTATTATTAAAATTAAAACAATTTAATCTTATCCAAATACACAATTTAAAACTAAGACAAAAGTAAAACTAGTAAGCATGGAATGAAATTAAAACTTATGAAATCAATAAGAAAAATCCTAGAATTAGAATTTACCCTTAACACTTTATTAGAATTTCTTTTACTCTCTTTCCACTTACAAGACAAGTTGAATTGCTAACGTAGAATTCTAATTTATTTGTAAGTATCTTCCGAATTGCTTATAAAAATATCTCTCTTAACAATACACTATGTTCCTATGTAAATTGAAATTAAGAAAGACTCATTAAGCTTAGACTCTAATTTTGGCTACATATGACATGCAAGTATATTCTTATCTCACACTCGAAACAAATCAATCAACTCGTCTAATTGAATTTGAACATTTGTTATTTCATCTATGGCTTACTTTAAACTCCCTTTTTCAAGTTGCATTTACGTTACCATATCAATCTTATTGGTGATCAGTTAATCAAACGCATTAATCACAGAATTGAAATAAACAACTCAAACACCATCAATCATAAGAAAGAGAGAGTATTAAAAATCTAAACTACATGTTGGCTTCCATTGTAATCCTAGATAAAGAAATTTAGTTCATGGTAAATGATAAAAACATAATCCAAAGAAGTATAATCATCAATAACAATACAAGAAAGTCAAGGAAAAAAAAAAAGAAGATAAGAAAACTAAAGCTTGTTAAGTCTTCGATCATCCATCTTCCAAAGTTTTTCTTACTTTCTTAGATGCTTGACAACCACTTTTTCTCCAGAGAGCCCCTAGTTTAAATGTACCTTTTAATTGCTCCAAAGGTTCCTTTAAACAGACTCCAAAAATCCTACTTCGTATAAAGTTTGAAAAACACAGTGTCCGAGATATTGACACAATCCCACAACTTCAATTTTTTGGCATTGTGATGCCACTTTTTCAACCTAATGAATGATGCTTCATCCTTTTTCAATGTCGTGGCCTCGCTTTTCTAAGGCTACGATGCCACACTTGCTTCATTTAGTATGGTGCCACCATTCTTCTCTTCCACATCGCAACGCCAACTCTTCCATGGTCGTGCCAACCTTGCTGATTTATGTATAGTCTTTGATTTTCTTTTCCATTTTGACACCGTTCAATCGAGCACCTTCAAGAACATCAAAGAGAAGTTACTATTCTTAAGAAAGTGACTTAATCAACATAAAATATACTTCAAATCAATTACTTAAAACAATTAAAATAAAACTTAAAAGAATCAACTAAAGTGTAACAATTTCGACTCTAAACTCAAGTATTTAGCCTACTCTTAAGCTTAAAATGTGACAAAATAACTCTATAAAGTAGAGTTATCACACCCCCAAACTTAACATTTTGCTAGTCCTTAAGCAAAGACATAAAAGAAAACTAAACAAAACAAAAACAAAAACAATGTAACCAGTGAAAACAACTAGCTAAAGATGAGTTGTACCAAATTAATGATTTCCAAATTTCCTCAAAAGTTATCTTAAAATCATGACTCAAGGTAAACATAAAAACTATCCAAGTTCATGATTCAATTTAAGTGCAAGCCTCATTTTCAAACGAATTTTTGGTGTATGTGTGTTATCTTTTTACAAAGAATTGCAAGCAATTCAAATAAATTTATGCTCATGCAAAATTTGGATTAGTACTAGAATCTATAGGTTTGTTTTTCATGTCTCTCTCCACTAATGTAAACTAACACTCAATCAAAGGTCATTAGGACTTTATTAAGCTTGTAATGAAAGGCTAGGGTAAAGGTAGGATAAAGGATATTTATGCGGCTAAAAACACCCTAAGCACATAAATCATTCTGGGACCTTGGTAAAGCTCAATTCACATCCCAAATACAATCCATACTTGACGTCATCTTTTTCTTTTATCACCATTTTATTCTTTTTTTCTTTTTTTAGCTCAATTCTACACCGCCCAAACTAATTTCTTTCAATTATAAATAATGGGGTTATCATTAAGCACAAGTGAAACTTCCTCAATTCCATCCTTTCTCTCTTTTTTCATCATATAGCTCAATCTATTCCTAGAATGATCAACATGCTCAAGAGTGAGGGATGCAAAATTGGAAATTTATTAAAAGCTAGGCTAAAAATGTGTGTGACAAAGACAAAGTAAAACTAGGGTTAACGAGGTATGCTAAGGATAAAATTATATCAAGGTAGGCTCCAAAGGTTTAAATGGTCCAAAGATGGCCTAACTCATGTCCTTAACTAAGTACTACTTAAGATTTCGCCTCGAGAGAGAATCAAACAAATTCTAGAATTCATGATATAATCGAAATTCACATCAACATAAACTGTTTCTAAATAAACTTAACAATTCTAAGCAAAAGATCGAGTGCTCAATTTATTAAAATTTCATCCTAACAATGATACTAACACAAGAATTTATCATAAACTCAAATCGTATCCATATTTTTACAATAGTCAAGATAACAAAATAACTAAATTCTCATCATTAGACTGGAAAAATCATCAGAAAAACAACACAAAACAACACAACACAACACAACTCAAGCTAAACAAGATAAAAATTAAGGAAAAACAACTCATTAAACTTAAAAGAAAATAAATTTAAACATAAATGAAAACGTAACTAATATAGTAGTGAGTATTCCCTCCCTCAAACTTAAATTGAGTATTGTCCTCAATGTGAAAATAGAAAAATAAAAAGTGAAAGAAAACTCACCTATCAATGGTAAAAATGTAGTGACGACTCTATTCATCCTCCTTTTCTTCATCGTTATAGCTAAAGCTGGTGGGAAGATCCGTTACAATGGGAAAAGTCACCATATCTTTACTCTATTTTTATTTTAAGTTTCAAAAGCTCGGGTTGTCCCAAGAAGTACTTTTTTATAGTCAACAGTTTGATTATGGCTAGGTCTTCATTGTTGCACCACTAAGACGAACCTTAACCACTTTGAAGGGACCTAACCATCTTGATTTGCGTTTTCATGGAAAAAGCTTGAGGCTTGAATTAGAAAGTAGCACTCATTGTCCAACCTCAAAATCTTTTTTATGAATATGCTTGTCATGCCACAACTTAATTTTAAGATGTGGTGGTAATGGCTTTAACTGAAGAGTTGATGTTTGCTCAATGAATTAAAGTCTTTTTAAATAAGGCACTTGTGATGTTGCTTCCAAAAAATGAGCAACAACTATAATTTCCTCATTGTCATTTCTTATTGTTGTAACATGAACCAAAAAAACTTCATAGGGTTTCTTTGCATGTTCCTTGTCAAAAACATTCTTAATCAACTTATCAATTAAATCCACTCTATAACAACTATCTGTAGAGGGAAAGATACTTAGTTGTATTGAACACATTAAACACAACTTTCTCTTCTCTAACTTTAAAGGTTAGCTTCCCATTCTTCACATCTATGATTGCTCCTGCTATAACCAAGAATGGCCGTCCCAAAATAAGAGGAATTTCAACATCCTCATTAATTTCAAGCACAATAAAGTCTACTAAAATGTAGAATTTCCCAACTTTAACCAAAACATTTTCTATAATCACAATAGGGTACTTGATTGATCTGTCTGCCAATTGCAAAGTAATTGTAATAGGTTTTATCTCGTCAAGTCCAAGTCTTGAAAATAAACGAAGGCATAAGTGAAACACTATCGCCAAAATCACACAAAGCCTTAGAAAATTTAGCATTACTAATAGTTCAAGGGATAGAAAAACTCTTCGGATCCTTAAGCTTTAGTGGAAGCTTATTTTGGATTACAGCACTGCACTAATCAGTAAGTGCAACTATCTCATAAAGTTTCAATTTTTTTTTTGGACATGACTTTTTTAAGGAATTCGCATAAGCAAGTATTTGGGCCAAAACATTTGTAAAAGGAATGTTAATGTGAAATTGTTTGAAGACCTTCAAGAACTTTTCAAATTGCTTGTCCACTTTATTTTACTTTAATGCTAGAAGAAAAAGAATTGGAGGCACATATGGCTTAACTTGTGGTGATGTAGATACTTCTTCCTCTTTTTTAACTTCATCAACTTGAACTTGCTTGCTAGAAGTATACTCTTGATCAACTCCATCTCCACCATCTACCACGTTCTTGCCTTTCACCTCATCAAGTTATTTACCACTCCTTAAAGTAATTGCCTTGTAGTGCTCCATTCCTTTTCGTCTAGGGTTAATTTTAGTGTCACTCATAAAGTTCCCTAAGGTCGATTGTTGCTGGCATTAGCAAGGTGTCCCAATTATGTTTCAAGATTTTAGAGTGATGTTGCTTGACTCTGGATTATTGCATCATTCTTTACCATGTATTGCATGAAAATCTCTTCCACTGATGGTTTCTTTTTAAGCACAAGAACTCTAACTTATGGCAAAAATCCATGAGGAAAAAATAGCTTTGCTAAAGGTAAAAGTCCTTGACTGTTGCTCCATAAGAAATTAGAGCGATTCCCTTAACTAAGATTGAAATTGTTGGAATAGGGATTATTATGCTGCCTATTATAATTTCTAAAATATTGCACTAACTTAGCATTAAAAGGACAATGATCACTGGCATGCCTTTCCCCACAAAATTCACATATCACAAAAAGGCTCTAAACAACATAAACACCCAAAAAGTCAAATTTCTTTGACAAAGTAGCTATTTGTGCAGTTAAGGCAGTAATTGCATCTAGCTTATGAACACTTGCAACCTTCCTTGGTACTAATCTTTTAAAAGGCTATTGCTAATTATTAGAAGCCATTTCCTCTAACAAAGCATAAGTCACATCAATAGATTTACCCATCAGTGCTCCACTTGCTGCAACATCAATAATGGTTCAAATTAGAGCTAATAAACCATTATAAAAAGTCTGTACTTGCAACCATTTCAATAACCCAAGATATGGACATTTTCTAAGCAAATCTTTATACCTTTCCCAAGCCTCATATAGTGATTTTAAGTCAAATTGCACAAAAGACATCATATTATTCTACATCTTTGCTATCTTAGCTAGTGGAAAGAACTTAACCAAAAATTTTTGAGCCAAATCATCCCAAGTAGAAACAGAACCAACTGAGAGTGAATTCAACAAACTTTTTGCCTTATCTCACAGTGAAAAAGAAAGAGCCCTAATCTAATAGCATCATCAGTAACCCCACTATACTTAAACGTATCACAAATCTCCAAGAAGTTCACAATATGAGCATTTGGATCATCATTCAGCAACCCCCTAAACTGTACTTAAGTTTGAATCATCTAAATAATTGCTGGCTTGGTCTCAAAGTTATTGGCTGAATAGTAGGTCTTTGCATACTAGAATGAAGGCCTTGCACAAAAAGCACAATAGATACTCGCAAAGACTTATTCTCTTCTTCGTTAGCCACTGTGAGTAGATGAGTTGAAGCTTGTAAATTCTCTCTCTGAAGTATTTGAAAAGTTTTGTCAAATTTCATATCAAAAGAAACAATTTTCAAATTTTTAACTCTTTATATACAACAACCAAAAGTACTTGAAAATAAAGAAAAAGCAAGTTTAAATTAATACTAAAATTACTTTATTTTAATATTAACCAAAATTAGTAAAATAATCCCTGAAAATGACTCCAAAAACTTATTGTCTAATTTACTATGCAAGTGCACATATTGCTGATAAGTAATATAGTGAAAAGTAGGGTATCTTTCTTAGAAGAATTTATTACCAAAATTCGTTAATTATTAAAATTAAAACAATTTAATCTTACATAAACACATAATTTAAAATTAAGACTAAATTAAAACTAGTAAACAATGAATGAAATTTAAACTTAAGAAATCAATAAGAAAAAACCTAAAATTACAATTTTCCTTCAACACTTCATTTGAATTTCTTTTACTCTCTCTTAACTTACTAGACAAGCTAAATTGCTAATCTAGAGCTCTAATTTATTTATAAGTATCTTCTAAATAGCTTATAAAATTATTTCTCTCAACCAATTCACTATATTCCTATGTAAATTGAAATTAAGAAAAAATCATTAAGCTTAGACTCAAATTTTGGCTATATATGACATGTAAGTATATTCCTATCTTACACGCGGAACAAGTCAATCAACTCATCTAATTGAATTTGAACATATGCTATTTCTAAACTCTCTTTTCCAAGTTGCATTTAAGTTACCCTATCAATCTAATTAGTGATCAGTCAATCCAACACATTAATCACAAGATTGAAATAAACAACTCAAACAAAACCAATCATAAGAAAAAGAGTATTAAAAATCCAAATGACATGTTAGGTTCCATTATAATCCTAGATAATGAAATTTAGTTCATGCTAAATAATAAAAATATAATCCAAAGAAGTTTAACCATCAATAACAGTACAAAAAAGTCAAAGAAGAAATAGAGAAGAAAAAGAAACTAAAGCTTGTTAGACTTTGATCTTCAATCTTCCAAAGTTTTTCTTACTTTCCTTGATGGCCACTTTTTCTCTAGAGAACCCTTAGTTTAAATATGCCTTTTAATTACTCCAAAGGTAACTTTAAATAGCCTCCAAAAACCATATCTCATATAAGGTTCAGAAAACATAGTGTACAAGATGTCAGCATGGCATCACAACCTTAATTTTCTAGTGCCATAGTGCCACTTGTTTAGCTTAATGAATCTTCATCCTTCTTCAACATCGTGGCCTTACTCTTCTAATGCTATGATGCCACACTTGTTGCCTTTACTATAGTGCCACCACTCTTCTCCTTGGCGCTGCGGCGTCAACCGTGGTCACAACGCCAACCTTGCTGACTTGTGTACATTCTTTCGATTTCTTCTCTATTTTGCCACCATTCAATCGAACACCTTTAAGAAAATTAAAGAGAAGTTACTATTCTTAAAAAAGTGACTTAATCAACATAAAATATACTTAAAATCAATTACTTAAAACAACTAAAGTAAAACTTAAAAGAACCAACTAAAATGAAAGAATTTTGACTCTAAACTTAAGGATTTAGCCTATTCCTAAGCTAAAAATATGACAAAATAACTCTATAAAATAAAGTTATCAAAGATGTTCTTAGCCTTTACATGTTTCATGAACTTCAAATTATTTCAAATGGATGTTAAAAGTGTTTTTTTAAATGGACTTAAAAACGAAGAAGTGTTTGTAAAATAACCTCCCAGTTTAGAATGTCCTACAATTCCAAACTATGTATTTAGATTAAGAAAAGCATTGTATAGTTTAAAGCAAGCTCTCAGAGCATGGTATAAAACCTTATCAATTTTCTTAATCAAAAGTGGTTTTAATAGAAGGAAGGTTGATAAAACTCCTTTTATCTAAAGCAAAGGTAAAAACATTTTAATTGTACAAGTTTATGTTAATGGCATTGCTTTTGGTGCTACTAATGAGTTTCTATGTCAAGAATTTGCTAAAACTATGCAAGGTGAATTTGATATAAGCATGAAGGGTGAGCTAAATTATTTCCTTGGACTTAAAATAAAACAAAGGAAAGATGGAAGATTCATAAATCAAGCCAACAATACAAGAGATATGCCCAAGAAGTTTGGCATTAAAAGTAGAAGATCCTACCTAATGAGCACAACAACAAGGTTTGATAAAAATTCAACAAGGTAAGTACATTGATCAAAGGCCCTATAGGTTTATCATTGGTTCATTAGTTTTTTACCGTAAGTAAACCAAACATAAGCTTTCATGTAGGCTTATGTACTAGGTTTCTATCATCCCTTGGAGAATCTCATATAGGTGATATCAACAAAATTTTTAAATACTTGAAAGACACACCTAACTTAGGAATATAGTATCCAAGGAGTTCTACATTTGATCTCTACTTGTACTCGAATGCCGATTTTGGTGGATGCAAAATAGATAGGAAGAGCACATTCGGCTCATGTTAATTCCTATGTAGTATGTTGATTTCATGGTTTTGCAAGAAACAAAATAGTGTGGCTCAATTCACTACCAAGGCTGAATATGTGATTGCTAGAAGTTGTTATGCTCAAGTCTTATGGATGAAGCAACAACTAGAAGATTATGGACTAGAAATGAAAAGAATTTTCATCAAATGTGACAACACTAGTGCCATAAATCTCACTAAAAATCCTATCCATCGCTATAAAACTAAACACATAGAGATTAGGCATTATTTTATTAGAGACCATGTTCAAAAGGAAGATATAATTCTTGAATATGTAAGTATACAAAGTCAACTAGTTGATATCTTCACAAAACCTTTAGATAGAGGACAATTTTGCTAGATTAGAAGAGAACTAGGCTTGATGAATTTACCTTAGGAAATCTATGTGTTGATATGTTGAAAACTATTGATGCTATATTTGATAACTCTTGTTTGTATTGTTGCTATAATTTTAATGAGGATCTAAGCAAACTATTGTTGTTGTGCATATTATGTGTCATTTCATACATACATAGCATTTTTAAGAGAGGTCATCCAACTTTAAGACCATTCGATGAATTTTTTTTCAAAAATTTACGCTTACATAGGTTCAAAAATGAGTTTTTCATATGCTTTACCTCAAAATTGATCATATTTTTTATATATAAATCACCATTAATCCTCACATGATTTTTGAGAGACATAAAACACTGTTTTATTGAGTTGCATATGAAAGGCATCGAGACTTTCATTCGGTGTCTCAATACCTTGCAATGTCTCGAGACTTTTATCCCATGTCTCAAGACTTTAAATGGTAGTTACAATGTCTCGAGACCTGACACGCGGCAATCAAAATTAAAAGCAAACCCTGAATAAAGTATTAAGACTTCACATGAAGGTCTCGATATCTTTGGGTGGGATTTTAAGAATCAGCCCGCCTCTTCATTTCTTTTTAAGACCCTTCAATTTCCAAATCTTCTTTTCTCTCATTTTCTCTCAACTTTCTTTCATTTTTCTTCAAAATCCACCAAACCTTGAACCCATTCACTTCCAATCTCAAATCCCAATGGCCCCTCCCATTAAAAGAGTTGCCCAGCTTTAACATCTCGTCAAAGGCAAAAACAAATCCTCTTCAACGGCTTCACATGATTTTGGGAAAAACTTCGAAAATAGAGCTCAAGAAAAGAGGTATAATGAGAAACTCGACATATTAAAGAGGGACAAAGCGAGACAGCGAGAGAGCAAGACGTCGGTATTTTTAAGAAATTAGGGGAAATAAGGGGAAGCCCAATTGGGAATTTTATAATTTGAAATACAGCCAAACGTAATTGTTTCGCGTCCAAGGGCATTACGACGAATTTTTAAATATCAAAATCTGACGATAATTCAGTTGGTAGTTCATCGATTCTTCATCGAAATTCAGCCTGTATTATAGTTTTGTCATTCCGTCAACACTTTATCAGCATTTCTTTGATAATTCTCGATAAAAATTTATTGGCAAAAAGAATTTCTTCATTAATAGTGTTAATTTTTAGTAATGAACATTCTCTATACTTTTTAGCATTTGGCCTTTAGATCATTCTTTATTCATTTTTTTTTTTTTGATGTTTTTATTTTCAAAAATTCATATACCAATGGTACGACTTATTTGTATGTAATAACTTTTTTGATGAATAGTGTTTTAATGTTTTGTATGAAATGGTATAATAAATGCCTATAGCATACAGGTAAATGAAAATTATATAGGTGTGTCGACAGATTATTTATGTGTTTACTACGGAATATTTGGATGAATTTTACCAATGGAATACCACAGATCTTTCTACAAATCTTTGCTGATGGAATATCGACAAAAATTTTTGGTCAAATAGTTATAATAAAATAATATTTTAAAGTAATTGCTAACAAAATATTTTACATTATCGATGAAATTTTCAATCAATATTGTTTGAAACATTATTGATGGAAAATAGTTTAACTATCATCGATGAATGATTATTACTATAAACTTATTGTCGGAATTTCTGAAGGTAATATTCATTGGTAATGAATCTTAACAAAATTTGGATTATTATAGACAAAATTTTTCATTTATAATAAATAATTTTGTTATTATAACAATGCAAGATATCTGAATATAAAGTACTCATTATCGTTTTTAAATAAAAAAAATAAGCATAAACCATTAAACAATATCTCTAGATGCAAAAGGATGGTGTGGCTTACATTGGACTATAAAAAGAAATCGGAGGATAACAAAAAATTTGAGCTGTAAAGCCATGCAGCGGTGCTACGCTCACCAAGTCACATGAGAGCGCATTGATGCCATTAAGAGGAATCTTCAGAAAAAACACATGCAAATTTAAAACCATGCCTTCAAGGTGGATAGCAATCTAAACCAGCCCAATTATATACGACTGACTTGGTAAAAGATGAACTATGCATAACTCAAAGACATGAAAAATTAACAAGTAATTAAGTTCTTTTAGTTTAAGAAAATGTTCTTTCATTTCCATTTCTATCTCCATTCACATGTTTTTAAAAATGGTCAATGAAAATGGGTACATAATAATTACATTTTGAAACCTTATTTTTCAATTCTCTTAAAACTAGAAAGTTCCTATCAATTGTTTCCAACTTTTTAAGTTACATTTGAAAATCCTTTGTTTCCAAATTTTCAAATTTAATTATTTGTACTATCATATCAATCGTATTTAGAGTGTAAATGAAAATGAAATTATTTTCTAAAACTAAAGGATCTGTATATTTTCTTTGTCTGGATTTGGTTCGTAAAATATATAGAACTAAATCTTTCATTTTTAATTCTATCAATTAATATATTGATGAGGCTTTTTCTCGTTAGCAAGGAGGTGCTAGTACCGTTACGTTCCAAGTTCGTCAACATATGTGGTTTTGATCCAATTTTACTTTGATTTATTAATTTATCTAGTTTATTCATTGGTTTTTCATACTAGATCGATGTAATGGGAATACCATATTTGTTGAAGATTGTTTTATTATAATCGCAATTCTACTTGTGAATCAAATCTCATCAAAAGGAAAATCTAGAGATTAATGTTTCTTTTCTCTTTTTAAGATTTTGAAAAGACAAGTCATGTAAAACCCCTTCATTGCTTTAGCAAGACTAAGAAAGGTAGAACACAAAGGAATAAAAAAGGTGTAGAAAAGCCAAAACAAAAGACATTATTGGAAATTCTTTCTGCATTTGTTTCATTTATCAGGTTATTATAGGAATACCTCTAGAATGATTACTTCTTCTAGCTAGCAATAATATTTAGATGAAATTAAGGCATTGCCGACTAATTCGTTGAACTTATAGCAGGTGCGAGATTAATTATTGGTCACTTTATCACCATGAAAATCCTTTAGTTTTTTGGGTCCATTAAACTGATAATATATTTTGTTGATAAGCATGATTTGCATGTTTTTTTCTGTTTGAAAGAAACAAAAGATAACGCTTCCATTTTGATATAATGACATAAGAAATTGGAATGCTAACCCCACTAGTTCTTTTGCAATAATTCGACTTAAAAATATATTTTTTTAATTTAAAAATTAAAACAGATTTGAACTTAATTCTTTTAAGTAAAGAATATATTCACTTACTTAAAATTGAACAATAAATGTACTATATGAGCGCTCATAAAAACAGCTAGGGCTTTCATATTGCACGAGTAGGTAAAGGAAGGTTGAGTGGCTCCCTAAACTTTATTACATGCAAACTTATGAGCTATCATTTTATAAAAATCTTGGCATATCATCTTTGTTTTTGTTTCTTTTTTTTTAAAAAAAAAAAAAAGGAATTGGGCCTGCCCTGCCAAACTTTAGGCAGTACGGTATTGGATTATAATACCGACTTTGCTTTTACAAAGCACAAAGTGCTTTTTATGCCTCAAAATGGAAGTTAGACATCACCTTTTAGTGTTAAAGAAAGATATGGACAAAAGATTAACAAAATAAGCAAGTGGGAAATGAGCAGATAATTAGAGTTTGCAAGAAGCTTTTGAGACATCATGTTCTTTTTACTTAATTATATGCAAATCTTCAAGGACCCAACCCAACATTATTGATTTCATTGACCCCTGCTAGAGAGTGTTGGGGGAGAGTGAGGAATTTCACTGTTGGAGATGAGTGCTTTTAAGGTTTTGACCTATTGCAGATGGGAATGAAATTGTCCTCATTGCCAAGCATTTTGAAACATCTCATCACACCTTTTTCTACATTTTTGAAGGTAATAAAAAATTCTCTCTCTAATCTTTTTCTTGGATGAAATCTCTTTCTCTTTATTGCTTCTATGTTTTTTCCCCCTGAGAAAGTAAATTTCTCCAATGACATCTCCCTACATAGACCTTGGGTAGTAGTACTTGAAATATCAGCGTAGTTATACGTAGGGAACTTAATTTGGATTACATATGTTTAGTAAGGGGACAAGTGAGCGGGCAGAAAAATTGTTACCCTTCCTTAAAAAGGGACAAGTTCCAAGGTTTGGCTCCCCTCATCCTTTTTCTTGGACTTGCTACAGGTTCAACAAAGAGGACCAAGAAGATATACAGCTTTGTTTTGAGCCCCATGTTCCATAATTATCATAGCTAGAGCCTAGAAGGTACGTTAATGAGTGGAATGAGTTAGTTTGCATGTTAATTTTGTTAAAAGCGATCGAATTTGGAAGAAAATCAGAAAGACCCCACAGAAAAGAATATATTTAGAAAGGCTTTTCATGATGACATTATTAGTATCCGATGAACTGTAACTTTCTCAGCCTTTTGGCTAAGATCGAAGACATTATCACTAATTTGCTTTCCTTAGCTTTCAGTTTGCTTTTTGTTGATTAGACCAAAGCAAACATGCATTATGGAAGCTGTATTTAGCTGTTCATTAACTAAATTAAAGCTTTAATTTGGATAAAGAGAAGCATGTAAAGATGTGTGTGTGTGTGTGTGTGTTTTTGCAGCTAAAGTATAGCTTTCCTTTTCTAGCTAGGCTCTTAGCACGTTCAAAAAAAGGACAATTGCAACTTATATAATTTATTACCGCTAATTATTGTACCTTATTACTTTCCTATACTTGGAATTAATTAATACTTTACCAATGTTTATGATTAAGGGAATAATTTCCATCATGTTGAAGATTTTGTTTCGGTTTTAATTAATAACAATCTTAATTCTTAAACAATGGTAATGTAGAATTCCTTATGTTATTATAACATGAGAAGATTTTTTTTTTTGGCTTATATTGTTACTCATCTTAATTGCCCTCATCATCCATATAATTTTCTTCACCCATAGCCTTAATTTTGAATTATTTACAAGCTATGCTATATTATTTTATCAAAACCTTTCCTTCCTGAAGTGAATTCCTTGAAGCAATTGAAAAATATTAATTTCAGTCTAAAATGCTTTGTTGAGAGAATCATGTGTTAATTTGGAAGAAGAGCAAGTGGACTGAAAAGAGCAAAAGTAAATTTCGCCACCCATATCCACTTGGACAAAGTAATATCATCATAATAAATACCTCCGAAATTGTTCCAAGTAATGTCCATAACCACATTTTCATTTATAGAAAGAAAGAAATAAAAGAAAAAAATCAATCATAACATTGAAGTCATCCCTAGCCACACTTGTTCACTTTTATAGATATAATTTCTAACCATGCTTCTACTTAGAAGATAGAGATTCTAAATTCAAATTCTTCTTATTTAAAAATTTAAAGTAAAAAAAAAATTCTTATCTTATATCTTACAGAATAATTATTCAATCGTATCAAACAAGATCACAGATAAAATCCGTGTGGATCCCACCGACGAAATTATTTCATTCTAATGAATTAAAAAAAAAAAGGAAGACAATGAAATCTTATGCTCATCCTCTCTCACTCCCTCTCTATGCCTTTCTCTCTCTATCCCATATGTTACTGGTGTATTACCCTTGCCTTTTTTGCCTTTCCTCCCATAATGTTTCTGTCAAATTAAGGGTGGAAAAGAGTGAGAAAAATTACCTCCCCAACAAACTAAAAGGTAATGTCGTTTTATATATTTAAGCTGCTACATACATCACCCAAGTTACACCAAATTAATAAAATTAAAGTCTGATAAAAGCATATAGCAAGTGAAGTAGGTAGTTTGGTTTTAATTTGGTGCATTCAGTTGAAGACATGACTCATTCTTCCGAAAAATGCTTTGTAATTTCATAAAGTGTGGCCCAAAAGTCTAATAAATGAGGGAGTGTGACTGGTGTCCATGCAAATAGACAAAAGAATAAAAGAAAAGAAGAGAAGAAGAAGAAGAAGAAGCAAATGGCAGATATTGAAGAAGGCAAGGGGGGGAGGGTTCATTGAAGCAGCAGCTGAAATAATGGTGCGAGTATGTAATAAGAGTAGTGTGGGGACAAGGCAGACAAGCGTGGGGTGTTGTCTTGTCATATCAGTTTTTCTTTTCACACATTCAAGGCTTTTCTCTCCTTGCTTGTTGTTGCTGCCTTTGAATTACTTGATTGTCCTCCATTTTATTGCATGGCTCGCTTGCTCAAGCACTCCAAAGACCAACTCATCTCTCTCTCTCCTAAAGCTCAAACTTCTAACAGTATAACTGAACAAGTGATGTGGCCTACTTGTGTCCTTTTTGTGACTCTTGTTATTCTATTACCTATATATATTTGTATGAATTTTCTCCCATGCAATGAATATTTTCATTTACTAAATTACTATCAATTTTTATTGATGCTGTAAATGTTGGATGCAAGAGTATTCTTTTTTTTTTTTTGTAAAGGTTGTAAGAGACACACAACTAAGAATTAGTATATTCTCTCAATCAAATCAAATCTTTAGAAAATTGAGATTCCAAGATTAAGATATATTGTTTTGTTATTGCTTTTGGAAAGAAAAATGTAAAAATGCATTTCCATATATAGAAATACAATCTTTTTTTAAAAGAATAACAATATTTATAAAGTATTTCTCTGTGAGAAGAAAATGTATGACTCTACTCGATTTTGAACAATTATAGTAGAAATATTACATTTTTAGCATTTCTTAGTTTTTATTAAATTACTAATTTTTTGGGCACAAGCAATGCACATGATTTATAATATTTTTATAAAAGACAAAAAAGTAACTTTAATAATAAAATAAACACAATACAATTATATTGATGAAAAAAATTCACTTATTAATGATGTAGTTGGAAGGAGTAACAGATATCATTAATTTGTTTGGTCAAATGTCAATTTTTGCAAACCATTCAAGAAAATTATAAGAAAAAAATTCGTGTTGATTGAAAGCCAAAACAATAGAAAATATTGCTGTAGTAGTCTTATGTATGTTATTTCATTAGTGGTTATTAAAGTTTGTCTAATATTTATTTTTAATCTTGAAAGGGATCCTAACTTTCATTGTGTAAATTGGAATGAGTTTCCATGTTTACTTCAGAATTTCTAGCACCCAGTTATAGAAGCCCAGTTGCAATATAGAAAAGTTTAGCCCATTTACTGTGGCTTTTATGTAACCGTAGATTCATAGTATTAGTGGGTGAATCAACTAGTTTGGTAGTGGGCAAGTTTGAGGCCCTAAGCATTCAAGTTTTTAATGAAAATCATTGTGATCAAAATAGAGAATTTCTGCTTGTTAAGATAAACTGCAGTAGTAGAACAGCCATACATAAGATTTAGTTTGACTTAGATTCCAAACTCAATCATACCACCTTGAGTTTGAGATCTCTGAGTTTAAAGAGGGTTGAGATAAGCTAGAGTAACAGAAGATGTCCATACATAAATATCATGTTCAGAAGCGAAATCTCATATGATCTCATGTATCGACATCTTCTGCCACTGCAACTTATCTTAACGCTACTGAATTAGTTCATCACCTCGGGAAGGGGCATTTGTTAGAATTTTAATCATTTTTTCATTAAATACCAAAATCGTTAGTGGGAAGAAAGGTGATTGATTTGTTAATACTATAAATGATTTTACATTAAAAAAAACATAGTAATAACTAAATTCGCGGCATAAAAAAAATGAGCACTTTTTGTAGCCACTAATAAGGTTAGTATTTACAAAATAAAGGGGTAAGAAGGAAAAGAACAAAAACTGGAGGAATCATGGTACAAGAGTCACGAGACCTTTGGAGCGGTTGGAAGTACACCTGCATTAGTATAGCAATTTTATGCAGGAACTTCCTCAACAATAGCCCAGAATTTCTTTCTGCAGATTAGCACACTTTCTCTTTGCTTCTCCTTGTTTTCTAGAATGTGTGATTCAACCTCCCACAGAAATTTCGGAGCAAGATCTTGAATTCTTGATGCAATAGAATCCTCATCTCTAATTATAACAAATCCCTGAGAATAAAATATGCGCAATGGAAGTTTAAATCATCAGCGATTTGGCTTATAAACCAAGTAACCAAGCAAGCAAAGATGACTGTAGATGTCAGTCTCCAGTCCAACTACACCACATACCATAGCTAGTATATGTGACACCCAAATTGGAAAAAGAAACAAAATGGGAAAAAAAACACACAAACATAAATCTTCACAGTTTAGGCCCCATTAAACATGACTTCTTTGAATTTCTCACTGAGGTAGAACAAGGACGACAACGAGATAGAAATAGACAATAGACACAATATGAGGGAGAAAGAAAAGAGATAGAAGAATTAAGGTCAAGATAGAAGAGAGAATCAAGTGGTAAAGTATCAGAACTTCAATATCAAATCCAAATTCATAATATCTCAATAATCTAAAGCTCTTAACATGCCAACACACTAATCCGTAACTGATAAATAAAAAATAATGAAAACTAATATAAAGATTCTAAAAACTCTAAAAAACGTTTATTACAAATAAGCACATAAAAGAAACTTTTACTATAATAAGTCCCTAGATTATAGTTTGATTATTCCTAGTCCTAGATTGCAACATTCTCTTTCAAAGTTTCTAAGCTACTGTTTGGGGTTCTGCAATGAACATGGTAGCATCAATAGAAATGGATCAATATTGCATGATGATTTCTATAATCTTCCAAAGAAACTTGGCAGTAATGTAGCAAAATGTATGAACAAGATATCAGAGAACATGTAATTAAGTATGATAATATTCCATGTGGGATCCTAATAATGATCCTTATGAAATAGTAAGTGAAGGATTTAAATCAGAATAGTCTGCAGAGGCCTGCCCAGCCATTGCTTCTCAGCCAACCGCAGAAGTTCTATGCCACCATCTCAAATAACCATGACATTCAAGTTCAATTTCAGCATGTACTAGCAAAAGAAAAACTTTATGGAAACAATCACCTGAGGTCTTAAAACGCGGTCCATCTCAAGCATGACATCCTCCAGCTGGCAACCTTCTCCACTATTTTTATAGTAAGAGAAGAGATGGTTGGCATGCAGCAAATCATATGTGCGTGGATACGTTGAAAATGGCTCACACCTGAAGAATAATCATATATATTTAACAGTAACTAATAAAGATATAAAACTGCCAACAAGAACTTTCATATCTCTGGTCCTATTGCCCATGAAAATTAGCAATAAAGTGAGAAAGAGATGTCTTACCAATCATGAAAAGCACCGATCAGACCCCTTTCGTAAATTGCAGATAAGGTATTATGCATGCTTGAAGGAACTATATTCATTACCCAAACGGGAAATTCATGCAAAGCCACAGCAAATCCACCGCAAAAAGCATTCATGTCCATGACATTCCGTAATTCCATCTTGCTAATATTCATCAGCTTCCAGTAATTACGAACCTGATCTTGCCAAAAGTTGGTATCAATCGTAAATTCTTCTTTACTGATTCCTGTTGTCAATGTGCAAAGCAATTATCAGTCGACTTGAATTATATCTCAAGAGTCTTAAATGGTATTACTCATATGCCCTAAATAAGGTAAAATACCTTGTGATGTGACCTAGTGCAAGTTTTCCAAGTCAAAGAGCACATAAACTACTAAATTGACACATAAGCAGCTGGCGAGAGATAGATGATCCAGGATTTAGATGCACAAACAAGAAGAAAAATGAAATTCAGAATAACAAATCTCAACTCCCCAAATTCTTCTTGTTCACTAATTTTTTATCAGAAATTTACATTTTCAGTTCTTTGACAGTTCATAATAATTAAATCATCTTTAAAACTGACTAATGTGTTATTCACTCAACCTGCATATTAATATCCATGCAACATAGCACTAAAGGTATCTTCAAAACAAACTGTCTTTGATTCATGAAAGAAACTCAATAAATGGCAAATTCAGTTGAGGATGCCAATTATCTGATCAAAAATATATGAGCAGAAGAAGCTTAACTGTATTCATTCCATTCAGCATAATGGTAATAAGATTAGCACAAACCCAAAATTATGCCCACCAACAGGAAGAATTCTATAATGTCATATTCAAGGCTTATATACTTTCAAATATATATATATAAATGCAAGGCTTACATTATCAGATGGTGTCTCTTCTACATGAACAAGACAATAAACTCAGGATAAAAGAGTAGTATCATTTTTGTAATGCTCAGAAGCAGAGCCCTAAGAATGAGATTAGCTGATAGGAAAGAGAACATTGCTGGGTGCCTGTTACACTGGTTCAAGACCATGAAAGAAGACAGATGATTTATCCAAAGACCTAATTGGTTATAAGTCCATGGCACATCAAGAGGTCAAAACATATTAACTAGAATGTTAAAGAAACCCATAATCCCATGTTTGATTAACTGCTAAAATTAACTAGCATAACTTTTTTTAACAGAAGATGTAACTCCCAAACTTGAACTAGATGACTCGCACTGTGGGTGCTGCAAAAGATATTATGCAAGCAAGTGCTTTCAGATGTAACATAATAATGAACTGGCAAGGAGCAATAAATTATGATAGCTTTAAACATATGACAAGGTGTACAAGTATCAGATTCAAAAACCATTCAGTTCATAGATTCTGCTAATCATATCATAAGAGAGAAGTTTCTTCTCTGTTAATATTGAAAATGTCAACTGATGTAATAGAAGGCTTTTCAGCACATCCTATGTTTCCATTCAGTTCCAATTTTATTCAAAATCATAAAAGGATTAGTATCATGATTATTTGGAAAATCGAGCATATAATTTGTGCGTGAACAATTTTTTATTTGGGTAAAATGCCTAAGTGATCTCAAAACAAAAACTTAGACAAATGCAAGCTAAACTAACCAATTCTGCTGAGACTCTCCAAATACACGGACAGACGCTCTGGCCTAGGAAGGAGTTTCCTAGGATCTGTTTGTGCACTTCTTAGTTGTATACAATTCATTAGAGGCATCTTCCATGATGGTTTAGTCTCGTCTACAGCATCACAAATATCAATGAGCTTCAACTTTGCATTATGCTGAAGGCATGGTGGATTTTCCTCCTTGATCCAGATGGCTGTCTGAACCTTTCGAGCAATAAGTTTCCAGCACATTGCTGTAGTCAGATCCACCAACTTATTCCAAATTACTGGATAATCTTTATCCTTCCTATAAGCAGGTGGAGCCGAATAGACAAAATATCCGTTCGGTCGCAACAGGCGATTCACTTCCTTGAGTAAAATACCACCTGAAGGAAACAATATGATAAGAATTGAAACTAGGAAACTCAAATCAGAGTAGAAAAATGTACCAGAAAGCTAACAAGGCAACACTGAAATCTATTGGTGTCAAACAAGGCCTTCATGAAGTCAAGTATATATTTTTAACATCATATTATCACCTCAAACGGAAAAGCATGAGAAATAAACACTGAAAGAGGAAGAGGCTAAAGGGAGAGGAGGCTAGGGGATGGGAGAAGCCCCCTCCATCATAATTATCTTATAGCTCATGAATGCATAAACGTATTTACAGACTGCAAGACAACAAAGAATTATAATTTGCAATTTAAGTGACATGAAAGTTTTTTTTCCCAGCATGGCACTCTTACAGCAGCAGATGTTTGAGCCTTTTCCACGCTAATCAAACTGGTAATCTATCAAACCTAATACCGATCTGTGAAAACTACAATACCTGCAAATCACAAATTGCCTACAAGTTCTCAAAGTATAGGCAAGCCATGAATAAAAGTTTCCACATCATAAAAAATAAAATAAAAGTCACACCACATCAGGTAGCACTCCCTCCAACCACCATTTTTTAGTAGTGAAACTCAGTCATGATGCAGTGAAGTACATAAGTCATGTTTAAACTAATATTAGTTCTGGTAAGGATGTTCTTCATTCTTTGGTATATTCCTTCAATTTGAGGGAAGAAAAGGTCACAAATATCTTAAACAAAAGAGATCAAACTACAGACATTGAGTGTTTTTGGAAATATTTGGATCCATAAGTAGAGATTTATGCTACAAACATGAGAATGAATTTGCTAAATGCACAATATATGAACTTTCTAAGCAATCTTATGAGGTAGCAGATGGTATTGGTCCCAAAACATGAATCCTACCTGTTGCATTATGAGTGGCAACCAATAAGGATACTAGTAACCTTATTTCTATATCATCATTGCTATCCACAATGAAATTTCAAATAGCAAGGTTTGTTCAAAAAGTTACATTAATCTAATATTTGCAAATTTTGGTCATGAACAGCAGCAAGAAGTTAATTTGAATATAGAGTTTACAGCAGAAAAGTACCGTTTTCATGCCAGTCAACACGACATCTAGAACAGTGAACCATTTCAAAAGAGCTACTGGGATATGGCAACTGTTTTGTGGCTATGGCAGAGATCATTGCACCAATTCCTCGCTCTAACGCAAACTGAATTTGATTTTCGTGACCATCTTTAGGAGCAAAAGACATTGTTTGTATATTTAAAGGAAGAAGATAAGCTGAGAAGCTAGCTACTCCACATCCAACATCCAGAACTTGAGTTACCCCTGATGAACGCAGGTCACCTGTTTCATCAGTAGCCATATTTCCTAGCCTGTATGTCCAAGAAAATGAAGGAATAAAATTAAAAAAAAAAAAATTATAATGCCACTAGAAATTAAATCCCAAAAAAAAAAGTTAAAGTACAAACATGTTATAAAAGAAAATGTTAAATTCTGTCCAATTCCTAAAGCAGGGAATATAACCATAGTATTTGAAGATTTCCTCCAGACAGAGGCATCTGCGCTTTGACAAAGCTGCTGGACATCATATAGAAGAGATGTTTGATGGACATATAACCAAAGTATATATAAGATTTTCGAATCTAGCCAACAACAAATAGGATAAACAACCAACGCTTGGCATAACGATAGTTACAAAGGAGAGATAACATCCAAGGTTCCAATTCCTCCTTCCCCCTTGGTCTCCTTCATACGTACCCAAAAAATGAAAAACAAAGAATAGGACAAATACTAGTTACCATATACCCAAACACTAAACAAGAAGTGGCACAATAAGAGAAGTGGGAGGAAATATTCATCTAATGATTTCGTCGAATGTCACATCTATATCAGCTTCCCATTTCACTGGAACAATTTTTTGAATATGTTTTCTTAGGTGCTGCTATGGCTTCCCATTTTTAAAACAAGTATTTCTTTGGAGGCTCTTGCACTTTTCATTGGTAAAACTGCTAAGATGGAAAGTCTGACGAAAATTGCCCTAAAGCTTAACACTCTAACAGCTGCTACTCTATATTAAAGGTTAAAATAATTTTGGCAATAGTTACACTAAATTTTGTAAAGATTAAACCTATTTCAGTACTTGGATGATGGAAGTATCATGTAATACTTATGCCATGGCAATTGCAAAAAATATGTAGAGCATTCATGAAATCATGTCAATGTATATACCTTTGAATGTACTCAGCTGCACCATGCTTGAAATGAGTACCTCCACCAGGAAACCACCACAGTTCATTTTTCTCATGCACCCAGTTTTGTCCTCCTTTGACTTCAGCAAGATGCGTATGATTTACATTGCTTCGCCAAACATAATCCCTGCTTATGGGCCACTTTATTGGAATTTTATAATCTTGTGGTGGTGGCACTAAACAAAATAAACGCTTTTCAAGTGGAGGGCAGTGTCTCTCTAGCTCTTCTCTTCTGGAAACATTCAAGCTTCGAAGCAATTGCTTCACGTAAGAGATGTCATGACACGGGATATACTCATTGAACTTCAGCGGACATATATTCATCCCATTTGCTGGGATTACGAGTGGTGTTTCTCGATATGTAAGAGCAACTTTGTTAATAAATGTAGATATAGCTGCAAGAACAGGAAGAAAAACCCACATCATGCCCAAGAAAACAGTTTTAATATCTCTGGAACATAGCTAAAAGCTTTATAAGCTATTAACATATTCAGGGTAGGCCTTGCCCAAAGGCTAATACGAGGTCAGTCATTGCTGCATTCATATATTTCCACCTAAAACACAAACCTTTCATATGCTTCTGTTTTAATGTAGATGGCCTAGGATGGGGTGTCCATTGCATGCATTTAAGGCCTTACAGAAGTTTGAAGCCATTAAAAAATTGAATGTATCAAATAATTGATACCAGAAATTACAGCAGCATCTCCATAAAGATGCTGAAATTCAAAAGTTCCTGTGCTGTCAAATCCTATATGATGTGAACCAAGCATAAAATTCCAATGCTCTACATCAAAGATATAGTAGACAGTTAATTTTGAGCTCCCTTTTTTTTTGTCATTTTATTTTTAATTCTTCATTTTTCCCTTTAAAGGGGAAGAAGCTATTTTACATAGTGCACTATATAGCTCTAAGTTCCAAGTTGACACTTTTGCTAGACAACCTTGCTCATTACTGTACGCATCATTAATAACAGTTTGATATACACTATATGTGGGTTTTTAGAAAAACACAGGGCTATAAGCAATCCGATAGTTTACTATATGTAGGTTTTTAGAAAAACACAGGCTATAAGCAATCCAATAGTTTTAGTGACCAAAGGTCATCATCATCTCATTATGCACATTGAAAGAATCAACAAGCAAAGCCAATGCAATATGCGTATAGTTGCAAATCAGAACTAAGCCCTAGAAACTTCAATCTGGATTAGGATTAAAGAACTGGCTTCAAATTTAACAGTCCTTCCAAAGAAGTTATCATCTTCTATGACTTCACCCAACAAATTAGACCCCCTACAAATTAAAATATAGAAAAGTTGTGTCCTTGTCTATTAGCTTTTAAAGTTTCGGGAAAATAGGCCACCCACAAGGCCCATATTTTCCTTGCAGTTTAAGCTAACACTGAAGAAAACACATCAAAGAGCCTAAAAGAAGTAATAATAAAGGTAATTGCTTTGTATTAGGCAGTGAATCCGAGGTGCATATCAGCCACTTTCAAGTGAATGAGGAGCTAGTCGTAAAGATGGGAAGTTACCAGGGGACAATGCAGATGAAGATGAAGAAGAAGAAGAAGTGTCAGAGTCATGAGATATGTAAATGGGAGCATTGTTGCCAAAAAGGTTGCCAACGTAAAAAGAGCCAACCATCAAAAGCAATGCCACCATTATCATCTGCCCTGATTTCGAATCAAAAGCCAAACCCAGCGCGTAACCTCCCATTTCTCTTTCTTTAGCTTCTTTTTTAATCTCTTCTATCAATGTCTGGAAAATCAAAGGGATTTTCTGGGCATTGCTAAGATCTCTGCTCCTTGGGGTATGAAAGACAAATCTTCTTCTTTAACTAATCAAGAAGAGGGAATAAGAACACATCTATTATCTTCGTTTCTCTTTTTTTTTTTTTTTTTTGTTTATTGCTCCAAACATCTAAGATCTTTGTTTGTCGCTTATTGCTACTGTCAATTTATTATTTTCACTGACATTTTCTCATTTCCAGCGTCTCTAAACCTTACTTTACTTTCACCTGAGGATGCCCAAGGTTCAGGCTGTCCGTCAGAGCCGCAGACTCGGCCCGATTTGGGGTGGGATTGGGCTTAGATTTCTGGGCTTGAGATCTAACTCAGCCGACAACCAATATCTCGTTTTTTACTTTATAAAAAATATTAAAATATTTTTTCTCATGTCTGAAAATTAAGTTTTCTTTTTTTATACAACCCATAATTTTTTTTGACATTAAAAATTTTTAAACATCAATATTATTACAAAAAAAAATTTCTTAATTTTTATCTTATTTAAAAATAAACATTTAACATCACTACGTAAAGTTGAACCAAAACAAAAAAAAATATTTTATGTTAAAAACAATGACAAAAACATCTTATGTCACTTCAACTTAAGTCAATTATTAAAGTCAAGATTGGATTTACGTTAGACTTGTCAATTGTGTGTGTGAATATAAGATATTAGTAAATGTTTATATATTATGTGCAATTAGTGTATAATATTTAAAATTACCATCTATGCCTATAATTAAAAAAAAGCCCCAAAAAAGCTTCCAAGTTTGGCTGCGTTTCCAACTTGTTTGGGTGGCACATTTTCTTCTTCTTTGGGTGACATGCGGACAGTCGGAAGACCCATGGAACCTTTCCAGTTTGGCCACGTCTTTGGCTTCTTTGGGTGAAAAATGTCGACAGATTTGATTGGTGTGTTTCTTTTACACGTGGACAAAAAAAAAGGCGCCCTTTCTTGGTTTTATCTCTCACATGTGGGTGGATATTCTATCTTGCCCGCGTGTTCTACCCACGTGTATCCAATAGTTTTAGCCCACATAGCCACTTTCACAAGTGTTATTTTTATTTTGGTGACTATGCTATGCGTCGTGCCTTCCATCACTCTGTCTTCCTTGATCGGGAAATGTATCCAGTCGGTCTTCTTTGTACGATGTGAAACGTGTGTGGTCTGAAAATAGGTGCTATGGTTTTTTTGTCCACTCGATGTGGTGTGGTCTTCTCTGGATCTATCATTGTTCTATCCCTTGGTATTATCAACTTCGGTGGGAATACTTTTTTTTTAGAAGTTTTACTCATTGTATTTTACATTTAGTTGTTTGATCTTGGTTTCTATGCTCGCTATCATGAAATATACTCTTTCACTTAAATATGTGGTCATCCGTGTGGCGGTTAAGTGCACACTTCCACCTAAGTTACCTAATATCTCTTGTATATCTGATCAAATATCAATAATAATAATACTAAATTATACTAAAGTAATGCACATCAAAATCATAAGGCATACCGAATGCCATGTACACAACCATTGAACCATATAAAAAAAATATTTTATTAATATGAAAATGAATACAAAGGAATCAAGACATGCCATCATCGGATCATAAAGACAACACTAGATGATTTGCTATAAATATAGCTTTACTAGTGAAGTAGCCCAATAATCCACTAACTGTTCACCTCTTATAAAGAGTGTATGAGATTTTATAAGTATTTCACCAATAATCATTACAATACTTGAGATGAGGACATTTCTTACTTAAAAAGTCTTTTTCTTAAAGACGTACTAAGAATTTTTACAAATATCACCAAGTATCGTTACAATGTTTGAAAATGAGAATATTTCTCTTGAAAGTACAAAAAACTTAAATTTTTAAGAAATTCTACCTTATCATGACTTTATACAAAGTTGACTCGTAACACTCAACTCTACTCGCTTTCTTGTGTTCTTTGATTTGTTCTCCCTGGTTTACTTTTTGCTCAGCTTGCTGTGGTTCTCTTTATTCCAACCTATCTATTATTTTGTATGCTTTTTAGGTGGACATAGCTGTTTCGCTTTCAGAGGTCATTTTTTGGCACTTCTATCCTTTATATTTTGGTTTTGACTGTGCATTTGAAATAGAATTGTTAGCAAATTAGTTTAATTGTGTTTTAAGTTTCATGGATTGGGTTTAGAAAGAGTAAATTTTTAGCAATTTATCGTTTACATTTCGTTTGGGCTGTGCATTTGAAATTGGGCTAATAGCAAATTAGTTTGATTGTGTTTTAAGTTCAATCGATTGGGTTTAGGAAGAACAGATTTTTAATGTGTTCTATTAATGTTTAAGCAAATGTTAAATAATTTGTTTTAACCACTTTCAAGTTGGAAATAACTTATACTCTATAATGCGACCAATGAAAAATTTAGGTAAATCCAATCAACTGCTATTTGAAAATGATCGGGAACAAGTGTTAAGAGAAACATATTTTTAGAAAAAATAATCTTGCATTTTGAGAAACAAAAAGCTTTGGGTGTTCAAGTTATAGAGTATAACATTACTTTCTACAGTTTCATCTAGTGTACCAATACGTTTTTTCATAAGATTTGTTAATGCTTAAGCAAATGTTAATTAATTTGTTTCTTTAGTTAGTTTAAACAAAAAAGATTCAAGATGGTGTTCAGTACCTTACAATACAATGCGATTATAAGTAATGTGGCTACAAGTAATATGATTATAAGAAAGATAACATTATAGTGTTTGGTATATAAACAATGTAATGATTAAAATGTAAGAAAGATAACATTACAGTGTTTGATTTATAAGTACTTTGTTAGGAATGTAATATCAATTTTTAAAATTACCCATATTTATTAAAATACAAGGTTAATATACTTATATTTCTTTATTATTAATTTTTATATAATATCATCTCTTAAATATATTTTTAATGTCATATATTTTATTTTCATTTCTTATTATAATCTTATATATTTTATTTTCATTTTTTAATATAATTTCCTATATTATATATTTTATTTTAATTTCTTTTTCCTTTAAAAACCAATATAAATTTTATTGATAGTCAACATCTACCATCCAACAGAGAATGGCTACTAAAAGTAACAAAGAGACATCTTTCGAAATTTATACAAAAAAATTATAATATTACAAAATATTTTTAACAAAGTAACGAAGTTGAAGAGCAAAAATGTCATTAATAACATTGCATAGTGCAATGCAATCTAATTGCATTAGTTTTGAACTACAATTATATTACATCCATGGCTATAATATGATTGCATTGCAATCTTACATTGCAGTGGTTTGTTGCAAAATAAATACTATAATGTACCTTAATTAGGCACATTGCAAGAAATGTACTCCCACTTCCCTCATACCAATACGTTTTTAAATATGATCTATTAATGCCTAAGCAAATGTTAAGTAATTTGTTTCTTTAGCTAGTTTACACAAAAAATATTCAAGTATTGTACCATATATTCTTCTTTACATTATTGTAAACAATGCAGTGTTTAAATTATAATGAAAAAGAACTGTTATGTTTCTAGTGTAATTTTTATTAGTTTGTTCACTATTGTTGTTGCTTTTCTTATTGATTTTTTACCCTTTTTAATGTGAAGGAAATTTGAATCAAACAGGCAATTAACCAGTTGAGATTGAAACTCATTAGATTGGGTTTTGGCTGTTAGTTAATTATTTTGATTGTGTTTTGTTTTTTATAGATTGGGTTTGGAAAGAAAAGTTTTTAATTATGATCTTTTAATGCTTAAGATAACGCTAATTAATTTTTTTGTTTGTTTAATTTAAACAAAATGATTAATGTATTGTGTTTTGATTTATTGTCATTTTTTAGGACCTTGGCATATGTTCTTTTTCATATTAATCTTTAAATTAAATTAAAAAATAATTGTTTCTTTTCTACTATTATCTTTATTCTTTTATTTGCTTTGCGTTTTTTAGTGTGATCTGTTAACATCTAAGCACATGTTAACTAATTTGTTTATTTGGTTAGTTTAAACAAAAAAAATTCATATATTGTGTCATATGTTATTTTTCATATTACTACAAACAATACATTGTTTAAATTAAATTGAAAAAAACTGTTTCATTTCTAGTATAATTTTTATTATTTTATTTGCTATTATTTTTACGTTTTTTTATTTATTTTTTGCCCTCTTTTCATGTAAAGGCAATTTGAATCAAACAGGTGATTAATTAGATGAAATTGAAATTCATTAAATTGGGTTTTGGCTATCAATTAATTATTTTGGTTTTATTTTCTTTTTCATGGATTGGGTTTGGAAAGAAAAGTTTTTAATCATGATCTTTAAATGCTTAAGATCATGCTAATTAATTTTTTTGTTTACTTAATTTAAACAAAATGATTAATGTATTGTGTTATGGTTTATCGTCATTTTTTATGGCCTTAGACATATTTTCTTCACATTAATCTTTAAATTAAATTAAAAAATAACTATTTCTTTTTTAGTATTATCTTTATTATTTTGTTTGCTATGTGTTTTTTAGTGTGACCTGTTAATGCCTAAACAAATGTTAACTAATTCGTTCATTTAGTTAGTTTAAACATAAAAGACTCAAGTATTGTGTCATATGTTCTTCTTCACATTACTATAAACAATTCAGTGTTTAAATTAAACTAAAAAGAAATTGTTATGTTTCTAATATGATTTTTATTGTTTTGTTTGTTATTATTGTTGCACTTTTTTATTGATTTTTTACCCTCTTTTCATGTGAAAGAAATTTGAATCACACAGGTGATTAGTTAGAAGAGATTGAAATTCATTAAATTGGGTTTTAGTTATTAATTAATTATTTTGATTTTGTTTTCCCTTTTAAGGATTGGATTTGAAAAGAAAAGCTTTTAATCATGATCTTTTAATGCTTAAAATAATGCTAATTATTATTTTTACTTAATTCAAACAAAATGATTAATGTATTGTGTTGTAGTTTATTGTCAATTTTTATGACTTTCATCATATTGTTTTTTAAAGGTAATTACTTTTAAAATTTTGAGAAATATTATATACATAAATGAGAGTTTATGGTTATTTTAGTTTTTTTTTCGTAGGTTTGATATATTTTTGTTTAATTTTCTTCATTCATTTGTATTATACTATTACGTTGAATTATATATGTATAATTCAAACAAAAAAGAAAAAAAAAGAAACTAATACATATATATAGTATTAAAATCTACATTAAACTTTTATCATATAGTATTCTATAGTTTGCAAATGTGATTCTTAATGAATTTCGACCAAGAATTAAATGTCTTTCTCATAGTAAAATTATACCTTATAATTATATTTTGAATTGTGTTTGCCATATTTTTTCCAATAAACATTATTTTTCTCGCTGCCTTCTTTTATTAAAATGATATAACAATAAATCCTTTTTTATTAATACAAACCCTATTTAATTGTCAAATTTTTCACATACAATGGAGCTGTTGTATACATAATCTTTAGATTAAATTTATGTATTGCAACTTCGACTGATTTATAAATCATTCACTATTGTTTTGTTTAACTTTTTCAGTAGTTTGCAATTTCTTTTTTCAGTGACGATTAGAAGAATTGAACGGTGCTAATTATAAAGTAATTTCCGCTTCTTTCATTTTTTGTTCTTATTTTGTAATTTTCTTTTACTATAAATATTATTAGACTTCATTATATATATATATAAATGAATTTTGTTTAATGTTTGTATGATGTGTTTTTTGCAGGTTGTCTCATAGTATGTTCATTTATGTCTAAATCAACACAAATCCAATCAGTCATCATGTACTATAAAGTGTTTTAACTCACTTTTCTTATTGATTGGTGCATCTTTATTTTCTTTGTTTTTAAATTGCTTGAAATTTTCTTTTACTATAAATATTATTGGACTTCATTATATATATATATATATATATATATACACACACACACACACACAAATGAATTTTGTTTAATGTTTGTATAATGTTTTCTTTGCAAGTTGCCTCATAGCATGTTCATTTATGTCTAAATCAACCCAAATCTAGTTAGTCATTATATACTGTAAAGTGTTTTAACTCACTTTTCTTATTGATTGGTGCATCTTTATTTTCTTTGTATTTAAGTTGCTTGATTTCTTTTTTTTAAATTGAGTTTTATCTTTTTTTTTATTATTTTTGCTTTATGTATTATGATGGATCAACATAATCAGTGCAAACAAAATAGACATGATAGGATAAAAATATTAAAAGCTAAAAGATTTAATAACCTTAGAAAATCTATTAATTCTCATGCACTCATAACTAAAAGTGGCAATCGATTCCCCAAACATCACGATTATTGCACACTTCAAGAAAATGAAATAAATATTCACTCAACTCACTACTCACAATCAATTACTCATTTTGAATAACATAAACACACATTCAATGTTATTGATGTGCCTACTGGAGATCATGTCATTGTACATTCTACTGTCAATGTCGAAGGAGAGTTACAAATGACTCTAGTAAAACATATTACAAGAACCTCCATATCTGGTTCAACAAATAATAATAAAAAAAATTCCATCTTACATGTTTTCCTTCAGCCAGTAGCAGTAATCATTGTACAAATAATTCTGGAATGATGGCTCATTATATCTCTTCAAACCATCAATGATCAGATTTTGCTTTTTATGATACTCAATCGACAACTTTTTTCAATGTTAACATTAATGGTAAAATTATTCTTTAACAAATTAAACATATTATTTTATAAGAGTTTGCTCTCAATTCAATTTCATTAAAAATAATATAAAAATTATTTAATTAAATTCTTTTGTAACAAAAATCACGAAGGTCAAATGGAAGATGTCGGTCATCAATTTGATAAAGATATGCCATAAACTCAACTACTTACTCAAAGAAGTAGGATAGTACACTTATGTAAGTCATATTAATATTAATACAACTGTTTCAAATCATTTTAATGTATTTTATCAATATTATTGTTAACAAAAATTAACTTTTCTTTGTGATGCATTTAAGAAGAACCTATTATCTAGGTTTTTGCTTTGAAGGACCAATTTATGTCTATCCTTTTTGCTCTACTTACATTGGACATGAAAAAAGAACTGATATATCAAAGGGAAGTAGAAATTCAACTTTTACTATTTGTTGTCAACAAGGTATAATCAAAATACCACCCTTTAAACAAACACCTTTCTTTCTAAATATTTTGCATAATGACAATACAAATTATAAAGGAGCTAGGTTTAAAAATAATAATAAGATTTTAAAACAATTTGTTTCAATTTACATCATTAGGTGGAAAAATCGATCATACAATCAATAATAGAGTGGAACCTTACATTTTTAAAATTAATGGACAAAATCATCATAGGATAGGTTCCTTGCTTCTAACAACAAGGAACAAATCTAATTTTGCTCAACTATATGTATATGACATCAAAAACGAAATCTCAAATAGATTAAAAAATTTCCATTTGGACAACATCATTTATGCTAATAAGTTTATAGTGGAAGGTTTGATGAAAATTCTTGATGAAAATAATCAAATTGTTAAAATTTTCAAATTAGCTAAAGATGGATTTACAATGACAAACTATGCACCTCTTCGATTAAGGCTAATAGCAACCCATGACAATGATAGATCAAACTATAAACTCTTGACTACTTTTGAAATTGCAAGCTTGATAATAGGTGATTTAGGACAATATGATGCCATCGGGAGATAATAGTTGATCATAACACTAAAAGGCTTAAACAAATAAGTAAACTTCATCATCTTTTATAGGTATGTAATGCCCACTTCTTTTTTCTTATGGTGAATATGGTTATACACCTAATATAAGTTATGTTCATTCATTAGTAAGAAAAAAAGTAAAAAGAAAAAATGTAACTATGCGAGAATATTATGTTTATAGAATCCAACAATGGGCAATTGTAAAAAATACATTGCTAAAAAGGAGTAAACTTTTTCAACAATTTTATGATAGATGCATTTACAGCTATAGAAGAAGAAAGATTGTTATACAAAAGAAATAATAAAAAAAAGTTAAAAGCTAAACTATATAAAGGTTTAAAAGATGCATTTGCAAAAGGTGATTGCAATTGCAAACACTATAGTTAAATGCATAATGCTACCTGCAAGCTTTACTAGCAATCTTAGATACTTATTACAAAATTACAAGGACGTAATGGCCATCTATAAATACTATGGTTGTCCTAACCTTTTCATTACATTCACATGCAATGCATGATGGAAAAAAATCGAAACTACATTAAGTTTGATTCCACATTAAAGACTAGAATATAAACCTGATATAACTTAAAGAGTTATTAAACATAAACTTCGCTACTTAATGGATGATCTGATGAAGAACAAACATTTCGGTGTAGCCACTGTTGGTAAGCTAATTTAATAAATCGAATATTCTAAATTGTAAAACAAACAAAACATTAGTCAATGATTAGAGAATTTGTCTCTTTTAAATACTACTATACTGCTTTTCATTCATCATTATTCAATGACTTATACAATATAATTTCCAAAATGAAGATTGCCCCATGTACATATTCTTCTTTGGCTACATTGCAATCATAAATATTCCTCCTTTGAAGACATAGATAAGATTATATCAGCTGAACTACCAAACAAATATGTAAATCCAATAACATACCAAATTGTTACGGACTTTATGGTCAACAGGCCATGCAGTGAATTGCAATCAAATTCTCCATGCATGACTAGAGGATATTGCTTCAAATATTTTTTGAAAGATTTCCAAACAACTACTACAATTAATAGAGATGGGTTCCTAGTATATCGAAGAAGAAATATCCCACATAATATAGTTATCAAAAATGGTAATGAATTAGATAATAGATGTGATCACACACAGTATAGACTTAGTTGTTAAATATCAATCCCATATTTATGTTGAAATTTGTGGACAATATAGAGCAATCGAATACCTATTCAAGTATATCAATAAAAGACTAGACAGAGATAGAGTTGTTTTAGAAAATATTAACTCGAACACTAATGAAAGTCAACCATAATGTCTATTGAGATACATGAAATTCAAACATATTTAGATTGTAGATATCTATAAGCTTATGAGGCATGTTGGAGACTTTTTAGTTTTCCAACACACCATCGAGAACTAACAATTCAAATATTAGTTATTCATTTACCAGACCAACAAAACATTTACTTTCATGACAATAACAACTTAGCTAGAATTACACATAGACTACATATCAACAAAACAACCTTCACTGAATGGATGATTAATAATAAAATTGATAGGATTAGTAAGCATTTACTTTATGCAAACTTCCCTACAAAATATGTTTGGCATCAACAAAGAACAAAATGGAAAAGGAGAAAACAAGGGCGATGAATAGGTAGAATCAATTATGTACATCTTGTAGTAGGTGAATTATACTTTCTATGTATGTTATTAAATATTGTCAAAAGAGTAACTAGCTAGGAACAAATTAGAACAGTAAATGAAATAACTTATCAAACTTTTCAAGAGGCATGTAAAAGTCCATGGATTGTTAAGAAATGATCAAGAATGGAATATATGCATTATTTCAAGCTTCACCATGGGCTTCAAGTGAACAATTAAGACAATTATTTGTAACAATTGTCATGTTTTATCAAGTAAAAAATCCAAGTATACCTTTTTGGAAAATAATAGAAAACTATTTTCAAAAGATATTGAATATAGATTAAAATATGCATTCGACGTTTTACAATATACTATTCTGGAATGATCTTAAAAATTATGTCTTAATTGCTTTGGGAGATCTTTTCAACAAGAACTGTAACTCTTTATCCAATTTTAATTTACCTATGTCTGGCCGACAAAATGTACATTTTGGACAAAATAGATTGATACATGAAGAAATGAATTACAATTTGGTGGATATCCAACAAGTGCACTTAAAACTACTTTCAAATTTGAATCTATAATAAATGCAAATTTATCAATTTGTTAAACAATCAATTAAAAGCAATGAAGACATGGAGGCATAGGAAAAACTTATTTATGGAATACAATTATATTAGGAATACGATTAATAGGAAAAATAGTCTTAGCCGTAGCTTCATCTAATATTATATCTTTGTTATTGTCATGTGGCAAATAGCTCACTCAAGATTTAAAATATCACTCAACATCAATGAATACTCCACATGTCAAATAAAAAAAAGAATACAACATGCTCGATTAGTTTAAACAAGTAGTTTAATAGTATAAGATGAAGTACCTATGGTACATAGATATTGTTTCAAAGCTTTAGACAAAAGTTTAAGAGTTATTGTCAGCCATGATAACCCATAAACAATTGATAAACTTTTTAGAGGAAAAACTGTTTTATTAGGAGGAGAATTTGACAAATTCTTCCTATTGTCAAATTTGGAATTAAAAATAAATATCATCAATGCTACTATAAATCCATTATTGTTATGGTTTAAATGCAAGGTTTTTCGTTTGACAACTAACATGCAATTATTGAGGGATGACCTTGATTGACAATCAAAGAAAAAAATAGAAACATTTACATAATGGTTATTAAATATAGGTAATGGAAATTTCGAATTGTCTATAATTGAAAATGAAGGTGGCATTGATTATATAACACTATCGAATGACTTATTAGTACCACTTACAAAAAATCCAATACAAGATATAATTTCTACCATTTATGATCAATTTGAGAATTACTATGCAGATCTTGAATACCTTAAAGAAAAAGTTATAGTCATACTTTATGACAAAACAATTAACTTGATAAATGCATATGAATTTAATTTAATATCAGAATTGTAAAACTATATTTTAATAGTGACTTAATTTCACAAGCATCAGATAGTATATCAAAACACCAATTATTTTACTCGATTGAATTTCTTAAACTTCGTAAAATTTTTTAGCCTACCAAATTATGCTCTACATTTAAAAGTGGGTGTTGTTATTATGTTATTAAGAAATCTAAATCAAAATTCTGGCCTATGCAATGGAATAAGACTTATAATCACATAATTTACTCCTAATATAATAGAAAGGAAAACCATTTCTAACACTGAAATGAATACTTGATTTTTCGTACCTCGAATGGTATTAATGGTCAAACATCATAAATGGCCATTTGTATTGTAATACCCGACCCTAATTTATCTGTGACAGGTCATTCACATGCATTGGATAGCATGTTTGTATATTAAATTGCTTCGGGAAACAAGTTAAATGACTATATTGCCCTTAGTAATACCATTGAGTCGATTAAACCTCGAACAAGTTCAAACAAGGATTTTAAGAGTGAAATCCTCAATTTCACAGTCCAGGGATTACTTAAAACAGTGATTCGGAGTTTGAAGTTTAGTTTGGTGTTAATCAGGAAAATTAACCGATTAGGGATAAAACAGTCATTTTTCAATTTCAGGACAAAATGGGGATTTTTAATAAAGATTTTGATTTTTAATGATCAAGAATAATTATATGGAATATAATATGATTATTGGAGCATAAAATGAAGTTTAGCAGTGAAAGAGTGTAATTCTCGGTATTTTTGGGACACAAGAGTAAAATAGTAATTTTACCACTAAAGGTCAAAACGAGAATTTTTTAAAGAAGAGTTTGGCCCCATTTGATTTAGATTGATTATTTAGACTAGTTAAAACATAATTTGAGGTTGAAAAGTGGGAAGGAAATGCAATTCCGGTACATTTTGGAGTATAGGGGCAAAATGGTAATTTTACCACCAAAGGATCAAATTTAATTTTTCGAGAGAATTTTGATCAAATTTGAAAAATTGGAGAATGGTATGAGTATGAGGGGTGAAAAATATGTCTATGAGTAATTTTTCAATTTTTGGAGCAAAAATGTAATTGTGCACTTTTCGGGGGTAAAAGTGTAATTTTGTAAAATTACACCACCAAGATTTTTGGATTTGCCCAGAAACTTCATGAAGGTTGAGGATAAGGGAAGGAAATTTGGTGGCTGAAAATAAAGTCAAATGAAAAAAAAAATAAATTAATAAAAAATTCAAAAAGTATAATAAAATAATATTATTTTATTTAATGGCTTAAAAAGGCCAAATTTTCTGCCTTCTTCCTCTAAATTTCATCCAAACCAACAAGGAAGAGAGAGAAATCAAAAATAAAACCCTAGGTGGAAGAAAATCAAAGAAAAAGTGTGATTTTTCAAGAATTCAAGTGTTTAAAGGTATGATTTTTCAAGTTTAGCTTATGAGCTATCATTTCCATGTATTTTTCCTTAGTTTCCATGGTTAGGTTTCATGTTTTTATGGTGGTTTCAGATCTGGTCATATGGGTTTAGAGAGAGAAAATTTATGGAATTATTTGATTTTGAACTATGTCAGTGTTTAATGTTAGTTTAGCATGTTTAGGAGTAAAATAACAAGAAAAATATTCATTTTCTCCATGAATTTCTCTAGGCCGAATCTAGCCAATGGTGTGTGAGGATGAGGTTGACTTTATTTTAAGAGAATTGGATGGCAAAATGGTGATTTATGGTGTAGAAATCAAGTAGGAAAAAATAATGGAATGGAAAATTTAACTAGAAATGAAATGTTGTTCATTTTATCCATTTAGGTCGAATTTTCTAAGGTGAAATTGGCTGCTGATTCTGATGCAAATTTGTGGTGTTTAAGTGTAATTTAATGAATTATGAGCCTAGAAAAATAATGGGAATTTTCAGAGTAAAAATCAAAATTTTTACCCGCTATGGGTAAAATCGTAATTTTCAGTCTAGGACTGGTAAATTGACCCATAGTTGCTGCCATTGAGTAATTGGAATGTAATCGATCAATTGGAAACTGAAACGGGTCAAATCGGTGTTAAAATGGGGATTTTAGCAATTTAGACGCGTGTAGGCGAACTAAGTCGAATACCGTATTTAGACGGTTATTCGGACAGTTGCATAACATTTCATGCATCATGAATAGCCTGAAATAATTTATAGTGATTTGACACAAATGATTGAAATTGTGTCAAAAATTACACATAGGTGCTGGGTCCCCCAGACGAGGGAAAATTTTGGTGTAGTGGAATTAAAAATAGGAGTATCGTGCACTCCTATGACGAGATGAGTGGATAATTTACCGTTTTCAATATCTATAGTAGTTTTATCTGCTTCTGTGATTTAAAAATAACTTGAATTTATAAATGATTTTTAAATAAAAAAATTGATTTATTTACACTGAGTATATGGAGACTGGCATTAATTTATGTTCATGTATTAAAATTGAAATTATGGCTTATGATCTTGGTGAGCATGCTTGGCTAATTTATTGTTTTAAAAATTGGCATGAATTGCTATTTGCCATGTAGGTTGGCTAGTATTAAAATGACCTTGTTATGCTGCTGTAAATTTTATAAAGTTGGTGGATCATAATTAATAAAACACTGCAGTGAGGGTTGCCGTGGACTGCCTTTAGGAGGAGTATGGAAAAACCCGACTAATTGTTACCTCGGTCGGAGAGGCGAGTAGGGTAACACCCGAGGTAATGTTACGATTCACTTCACGTTAAACCACCGCGTGAAGATGAGTTTAACCAACGCCAAGGATCGGCTGCATCTGAAAAATTATGAAATTCTAACAGCCTTGGCGGACTCAATTGGATGCTTTGATCAAGTGTCCGTGAGTATGAGATTTGGCTTAAGCCTGAATTTTTATAAATAAATCATAAGCCTTGTGTTTTGCTACAATAAGATTTCTTTGTAAAATTGAATTAAATTTGGTGTAATTGATGCTAGAATTACATGATAGCATTGTGTTTTTATATTGTCTCCATCTACTCGACTTTAGATGTCGTAGATGGTAATTATCCAACTCACTGGTTTGTAAAACTCACCACCCTTTCCTCCCCCTTACAAGCTCAAGATTTTTGGTAGCACTCGGTGTGCACATAGAGGCTTGATTGAAGCCGAGTTCTTAGCATACACAAAGGTACATAGTTATATATAAGTGGGCCCACATGTCATTGTAATTCATGTACATACTTTGTTTAATTGTATAACAGTATGTAATAACTTATTTTGCTTTCACGCACACAAATTTGATTATTGGTGTTTATAAAAATATTGTTTTATAATAAATTGTAATATTTTTACCGATTTTGAAATTTTCGGAGGAGAAATGACGAAAATGCCCCTACGTAGTTAATGGTGTAATTTGATTGTTTTGATTCAAAACACGAACTTTATTTATTGACAAATGTTTATCGGAAATTATTAACCACGGGGTAGATGGAAAACTGGTATGAGATGCCTTGCGGGGTCTCGGTTTGCACTCGGGGAATGAGTGCCTATCGGGACGTCGCGATAGTTGTCATGGGCCTGATGGGTGGTTTCGGGGCTTGACATCTGATTGTCACGCCCCGGAACCACCTATCTGGCTCGTGACAACTGCTGCGACGTCCTGATAGGCACTCATTCCTCGAGTGCAAACTGAGACCTCGCAAGGCATCCCGTACCAGTTTTCCATCTACCTTGTGGTTAATAATTTCCAATAAGCATTTTTCAATGAATAAAATTTGTGTTTTGAACCAAAAAAATTAAATCGCACCATTAATCACGTAAGGGCATTTTCGTCAATTTTTTCTCAAAAATTTCAGAATCGGTAAAAATATTATAATTTATTATAAAACAATATTTTTATAAACACCAATAATCAAATTTGTGCGCGTAAAAGCAAAATAAGTTACTACATACTGTTATACAATTAAACAAAGTATGTACATGAATTACAATGACATGTGGGCCCAACTATAGATAACTATGTACCTTTGTGTATGCTAAGAACTCGGCTTCAATCAAGCCTCTATGTGCACACCAAGTGCTACCAAAAATCTCGAGCCTGTAAGAAGGAGGAAAGGGTGGTGAGTTTTACAACCCAGTGAGTTAGATAATTACCATCTATGACATCTAAAGTCAAGTAGATGGAGACAATATATATAAAATGCCATATCACAAAATGATTTATAACACCCAGTTTAGTAAAATCATGCCAAATAATTTCGTTAATTCAAACACAAGGCTTATGATTTAATTTGTAAATCAGGCTTTAACCAAATTTTGTACTCGTAAACACTTGATCAGAGTGTCCCATCGAGTCCGCCAAGGCTGTTACAATTTATATCATAATTGAAAAATACAACCGTTCCTTAGCGTTGGCCTAATTCACTCTCACGTGGGGTTAGACATAGAGTGAATTCTCTATGTATCTCGGGAGTTATCCTATGCACCTCTCTAACCGAGATTATATAATTCTTGAGTTTACCGTGCTCTTCCTAAAGGCAGTCCACGAAAACCCGCCACTGCAGCGACTAATTAACCCACCATTTCACTAAAAATTTCACGGCATAACAAGGCAATTTTCATACTAGCCAGCCTACACGGCAAACAGCAATTCATGCAAATTTTAATACAATAAACCAACCAAGCATGCTCACCAACATCATAAGCCATAATTTCAATTTTAATATATGAACACAAATTTAACCCGGTCTCCACATACTCAACGTTATTAAATCGATTTTTTGATTTGAAAATCATTTATAAAATTCAATTTATTTTAATAGCACATAACCAGATAAAACTACTTCAGATATTGAAAACGGTAAATTATCCATTCACCTTGTCACAGGAGTGCACGATACTCCTGTTTTTAATTCCATTACACTGAAATTTTTCCACGTCCGAGGAACCCACCACCTATGTGTAATTTTTGACACAATTCCAATCATTTGTGTCAGACCACTATAAATTATTTCAGGCTCTTCATGATGCATGAAATGTTATGTAATTGTCCGAATAACCATCTAAACACGGTATTCGACTTAGTTTGCCTACACGCGTCTAAATTGCTAAAATCCTCATTTTAACTCCGATTTGACCCGTTTCAGTTTCCAATTGATCGATTACATTCCAATTACTCAATGGCAGCAACTACAGGTCAATTTACCAGTCCTAGACTGAAAATTATGATTTTACCCCTAGCGGGTAAAAATTTTGATTTTTACTCTGAAAATTCCCATAATTTTTCTAGGCTCATAATTCATTAAATTACACTTAAACACCACAAATTTGCATCAGAATCAACAGCCAATTTCACCTTAGAAAATTCGGCCTAAATGGATAAAATGAACAACATTTCATTTCTAGTTAAATTTTTCATTCCATTATTTTTTCCTACTTGATTTCTACACCATAAATCACCATTTTGCCATCCAATTCTCTTAAAATAAAGTCAACCTCATCCTCACACACCATTGGCTAGATTCGACCTAGAGAAATTCATGGAGAAAATGAATATTTTTCTTGTTGTTTTACTCAGAAACATGCTAAACTAACACTAAACACTAACATAGTTCAAAATCAAATAATTCCATAAATTTTCTCTCTCTAAACCCATATGACCAGATCTGAAACCACCATAAAAACATGAAATCTAACCATGGAAACTAAGGAAAAATACATGGAAATGATAGCTCATAAGCTAAACTTGAAAAATCATACCTTTAAACACTTGAATCCTTGAAAAATCACACTTTTTCTTTGATTTTCTTCCACCTAGGGTTTTATTTTTGGTTTCTCTCTCTTCCATGCTGGTTTGGATGAAATTTAGGAGAAGAAGGCTGAAAATTTGACCTTTTTAAGTCATTAAATAAAATAATATTATTTTATTATACTTTTTGAATTTTTTATTAATTAATTAATTTTTTTTCATTTGACTTTATTTTCAGCCACCAAATTTTCTTCCCTTATCCTCACCCTTCATGAAGTTTTTGGACAAATCCAAAAATCTTGGTGGTGTAATTTTATAAAATTACACTTTTACCCTCGAAAAGTGCAAAATTATATTTTTACCCCAAAAATTAAAAAATTGCCCATAGACATATTTTTCACCCCTCATACTCATACCATTCTCCAATTTGTCAAATTTGATCAAACTTCTCTCGAAGAATTAAATTTGATCATCCGGTGGAAAAATTACCATTTTGCCCCTATACTTCAAAATGTACCGGAATTGCATTTCCTTCCCACTTTTTAACCTCAAATTATGTTTTAACTAGTCTAAATAATCAATCTAAATCAAATGGGGCCAAAATCTTCTTTAAAAATTCTCGTTTTGACCTTTAGTGGTAAAATTACTATTTTACCCTTGTGTCTCAAAAATACCGAGAATTATACTTTTTCACTGCTAAACTTCATTTTATGCTCCAATAATCATATTATATTTCATATAATTATTCTTGGTCACTTAAAATAAAAATCTTTATTAAAAATCCCCATTTTGTTCTGAAATTGAAAAATGACCGTTTTGTCCCGAATCGGTTAATTTTCCCGATTAACTCCAAACTGAACCTCGAACTCCGAATCACTGTTTTAAGTAATCCCTAAACTGTGAAATTGAGGATTTCACTCTTAAAATCCTTGTTTGAACTCGTTCGAGGTTTAATCGACTCAATGGTATTACTAAGGGTAATATAGTCATTTAACTTGTTTCATGGGGCAATTCAATATACAAACATGCTATCCAATGCATGTGAATGACTTGTCATAGATAAATTAGGGTCGGGTATTACATGTATTCACAAGAAAATAGTTCCCTGTTAGGTTATGTTATGGTATAACTATCAATAAAAGCTAAGGTCGAACCCTCACCAAGATTGCTTTATATTTATCTATACTTGTCTTCACGCATGGTCAATTATATGTAGCTTTCTTGAGAGTGACATCTTGAAGTGGATTGAGAATTTTAGTCACAAATAATGATGGTTCTCCTATTTTTGAAACAAAAAATATGGTTTACATAGAAATATGTGACAATTTATATTTAAGTTTGGCCCAATGTCTTTGTACAACTACATAACAATAGCTTTTATTTATATTAGTTTGTGTTTTTTAAAGGCTGATTACATGTTAACTTTTTTATTCCTATGATTACAATATTTGAGAAGTCTTGTCATTATATTCACGTACATTAAACCATCATAGGCATTTTTACACAAAATATGAATGCCAGATCTTAATGTCACTTAAGACTTATTATATTGGGTGTTCTATGTGCAGTGGATTGGATTTGATCCATGTGCTAGCAATTTTTCATGATTTCACTTGTTTTTTCCCTGCACACTTCTTTATTGTTTCATTCTCTTTCTTAAACTATTTTAGAGCATTTAGTTTAGAGGCTAATTGTATATGCTTTTTAAGGTAGGTTATAACTCTACACTTATCACGCAAGACTATTATAGAAACCTTCATTAAGTTAAACTTATGGTGATTGATCTTTGTTTTTATCTGAATCAATGTAGACACATAATAACAATGAAAGACCAAGTTCTAAGAGATTTATGCCCTTTTCAACAACCTAATTTAGTAAAAACGAGAATAGTGCGTGTATGGGAATCAATTGACCCTTCTCCTCCTAACACACTTCTCAGTCTTGATTTCTTGGCTATTGATGCTCAGGTACAAATTTATTATATGTTGTATAAAATCCTGCAATTTACCAATGTACCAATAGCTTCCAATTTTTTTTTGTTACTTACAAATTCCACACAACAAAAGCATGTGTAATAGTTTTTCTAGTTAACTTGCCTGTAGATTTCCAGTACCTAATTAATGTAAAATCTAATCAAAATAACATTGCGCCAATAAATCTAGCCAATCTCGATACTACACTATTTTTTGATCTAGACTTAAATACCAAAATCCAACAATATACCTCTAGGTTTGGCATTGTGTTCTTGCATTTAACCAATGCTTGAACAAACATCTCAAGATAATTTTTTGTGTATTTTTTGAATATATTTGTCCATACTGTTAGCCATATAAGCCTATTCATTAAGCATGTAGAGTATGATTGACTATCTTCACTTCAAAATTATATGCATGAACATCGATATCTATGGATCCACATTTAAACTAAAAAATTTTCAGATTTTTTGTTTGTTTTTGTTAATTGTTTGCGTCAAAAATTTGTTAAAATAGTTGGCTGATCTAAGATGGTGCTCTCTTTAACTGATGTTAGTAGCTTTGCATTTTTTTGGTTTGAAAGGTCTCTTTTTTTTTTTGGTATAAATTTGTAATTTTAGTTCATGGAAGACTCACAAGGATGATTTCTTATGATATTTGGAAGTTTATCTTCCCTTTCTAAGAAGTTGTTCAATCTTGATGGTTATTTGTAAATATTTTGTAAATACTGTCATATGTATAATATGATATAGAAGAGAATATTTAATTTCATGAAATATTTGTATGTTGAAAATAACAATTTCCCCTCTTAAAAGATTTAGTCCAAAGATGTTTCTAACACTTAATTTTACTGAATGGTGTATAAGTAACTTATTTTTCAACTATATTAGTGCAATTTCATGAACTAAATATCATATAGGTCTTAACTTTTATAAATGGTTGGTGTGCAGGAACACATGTTTTTAAAATTAATTGTTTCTTATGGATTCTTTGATGTGGGTTTTATTTGATGACATTTGATCAAGATTTTGGTTATGATTGATGCTTGATACGACTTTGGGGTTTGAAATTGCATTGATTAAGGTGAAAAATTATTGATGCCAATGTTAATTGTAATGTCTTATGTTGAATTTGAACAAAATTTCAAGTTATTTGTTTTTATTTTTATTGATTCCATTAATATTACATATACTATTAGAACTTAAAAATTTTTCAATCTTTGCACATTTATTCATCACTTTTTTAACCTTTTTTTTTATTTAACAGAAAGATGCAATGCGCTTTATGTTCAAAAATTCATATGCATTGTAATTTGCATATCAACTCAACGTTGCCTATATCAAATTAGAAAGTTTCAAATCAATAATAATGTTACGACCCGGAACCACCCTCGAGTCCGTGACAACCGTCGCGATGTCCCGATATGCACTCATCCCCAGAGTACCATATCGAGACCTCGCAAGGCTCTCGTACTAGTCTTTCCAACTCCCTTGTGAGTTTCTATGTACAAACCTCATGTTTCTAAGCATTTCGTTCAATTTCAGACCAAAACAGGGAAAAAGATTAAATTTACTACACAGGGACGTTTCGGTTATTTTTCGTCGAAAATTTTGAAATTTGGAAAAAATGTTACTTACGCATAAAGATTTCATAATTCGCAGTCAGAATTGAAATCGGATATCTAAAACATGAAATTTGAGTAAAATTACATTTAATGAAATAAAATAATAATATTTCATAAAATAATATATTTTCTTATAAAACAATTTTTATATAGATATCCGAAAATAATGTGTAAAAATAAAATATATTATTAAATACTGTAGCACAGTTAACTGAAGTATAAGATTTAATTTACAATGTTAAGTGGGCCCAAAATAGAGAAATACTGTCTAAGAGATGAACCTGTGCACTGAAGGTTATCACTTTAAACTTTCTCCTCAACAAACTCCTCTATCTACAACTATCTGTAAGCCTGAAATGGAGAAATTGAAGGGGTGAGTTTTAGAACCCAGTGAGTTAGATAACTACCATCCACGACATCTAAAGTCGAGTAGATGGAGACAATATAATAAAAATGCCATATCACCAAATAATTCATAACACCAAGTTTAGTAAAATCATGCCCAATAATTTCATTAATTCAAACACAAGGTTTATGATTTATTTCGTAAAAACTAAGTTTTGACCAAATCTTATACTCGTGAACACTTGATCAGAGTGTTCCATCGAATCCACCAAGGCTGTTACAATTTATATTATAATTAATAAATACAGCCGTTCCTTGGCGTTGGCCTAATTCACTCTCACGTGGGGTTAAACATGGAGTGAATTTTCTGAGTATCTCGGGAGTTATCCTACGTGTCTCTCCAACCTAGATTATATAATTCTTGAGTTTACCGTGCTCCTCTTAAAGGCAGTTCACGGAAACCCGCCACTGCAGCAACTAATTAAACCCACCATATCACTAAAAATTTCGCGACATAACAAGGTAATTTTTATACTAGCCAGCCTACACAGGAAACATCAATTCATGCCAATTTTAACACAATAAACCAGCCAAGCATGCTCACCAAGATCATAAGCCATAATTTCAATTTTAATACATAAATGTAATTTCATGTCGGTCTCCACATACTCAGCGTTAAAAATCTATTTTTTTCTCAATTAAAATTTCCTTTATAAAATTCAATTTATTTTTAAATCACAAAAGTAGATAAAACTACTCTAGATATTGAAAACGGTAAATTATCCACTCACTGTTTTTAGGAGTCTCGAATACCACTAGCCTCGCTCGTCCGTAGCTATTTCCTTGCCTTTATCGAACGGTTCACCACCTACGCGTTACGCGTAGCACAAATTTCAACAAATCAAATCAATTAATTATAATTGATTTCAGGCTCTATAATTTCTATATGAATGCATGAAATGCAATGTAAGCTGTCTGAATAACCGTCTAAACACGGTATCCGGTCTAATTCACCTACACGCGATTAAATTGGCTACAGTCTCCAATTTAATTCTGAATTGATTTCTTTCAATTTCTATATTCTAATTACACTTAATTGACCTTAGTGACTGCGAATATGATGCCAATTTGCAGTCTGAAACACCTAGTGCACCAATCTGCACTTTAGGTAAAAATTCCAGTTTTCGCACCAAAATTTTTCATAATTTTTCTACACTCAAAATTCATCAATTTACACTTAAATACCACAAATTAGCATCAAAATAAGTAGCCAATATTCCCCTGAAAAATTCGGCATAATGGGTTTAAATGGGAGAAAATCATTTTTCTAGCTAGGTTTTGATATACTTGGTTATAACCTAACTAAATAACATTTAATCAACCTAAAATCAACCTAAAAATTGTTCAAATCTTCCCTTTGAATATTCAGCCAGCATGATTTCATCATACCCACTAGGGTTTCATGCATGGGAGAAAGAAAAGAAAGCATGGGTAATAGAGATAATTAGGAAAATTCATAATTTTTACCTTTTAATCGGTTGAATTTTTTATTTTTCCTTGCTTTCCCCTTGATTCTAGGCTAGGGTTTTGAGTTTTCTTCTTTCCCTCCCTCTTGTTGGTTAAGGCCGAACCTCACTATGGCTTTTGGCTGATTTTTGTGGCTTTATACAACATAAATAATTAAATATTCCATTTATTCACATGTTTATTTACTTTTTTATTATTTTATTATTATTTATTTTATTTTTGAATTTCTTTTCTCCACCACACTATTCCAGCACTTATCCTTTTATTTCATGAAGTTTCTAGACAAATTCCAAAAATTTTATAGTGTAATTTTGTAAAATTACATTTTTACCCCAAAAATTGAAAAATTACCACAAGGCATATTTTTCACTCTTCAAACTCATACCACTCTCCAATTTGTCAAATTTGATCAAAATTCTCTCAAAAAATCAAATTTGGTCCTCCGGTGGTAAAATTACCATTTTACCCCTATACTCCAAAATGTACTGGAATTACATTTCCTTCCCACTTTTCAACCTCAAATTATGTTTTAATTAGTCTAAATAATCAATCTAAATCAAATGGGACCAAAATCTTCTTTAAAAATTCTCGTTTTGACTTTTAATGGTAAAATTACTATTTTACCCTTGTGTCTTAAAAATACCGAGAATTACACTTTTTCACTGCTAAACTTCATTTTATGCTCCAATAATCATATTATATTTCATATAATTATTCTTGGTCATTTAAAATCAAAATCTTTATTAAAAATCTCCATTTTGTCCTACAATTGAAAAATGACTGTTTTGTCCCTAATCGGTCAATTTTTTCGATTAACTCCAAACTGAACCTCGAACTCTGAATCACTGTTTTAAGTCAATCCATGAGTTTTAGTTTTCTCAAATTCATTCTCCATTCTCTGTTTAAACTGATCCAAGACTTATTTAACTTAACCATACCATTATGGGCAATATTGTCATTTAACTTGTTTCCCGGGGCAATTCAATATACCAACATGTTGTCCAATGCATGTGAAGGACTTGTCACAGATAATTTAGGGTGAGGTGTTACAAATAAAAAAAAATTCTTTTAATCCCATTCCTTCACAGACCATGATACTATAAGGAACGCTTAGATCGAAAAAATTCAAAAAGACTTGACACCATACCTTGCATGGTACTTCACTTTTGCAACATTTGATCAATTGGACAGTCGAGTTCTCAAAAATGCTCAATTGATAGGTATAATAACCTGTTATATCTTATTGAAAATAAAATTATTGACAGAATCCAAATTGAATTTTTCTTTGATTAACTTGCTTACATTTCTTATGATGCTCATTTAATTCCTTTTTTATGCGTACAATTCTACTTCTGATTACCCAGTTTTCATTATATCAATTAAAATTTTATTATGTAAGCATACGTATTGAATAGATAGTATATAAGCAGGCAGAGTCTCGATCCCACAAAGAATTGATATAAAATTTTGTACTAAATTATAACAATTTAATCTTATCCAAACAATTAAAATTAATTAATTAATTAACTAAAACTAATTACCCAAAATTTAAACTAAAAAGAAAAATCAAAGTAATAATAACTTAAGTAAAAATCAAATCAAACAAGCTTCGGATTACAATATCCCTCACACTTCATATAAATCTTAACTCTCTTCCTTAACTTATTTCAATGGGTTAAATTGCTAACCTAGAGTTCTCAATTATTTATAAAGGTTTTCCAACTCATCTTATAAAAATATATATTTTAACCAAAACACTATATCCCTATGTGAATTGAAATTAAAATAGACTCATTAAGTTCAGACTCTAATTTGGTTACATAAGACTTATAGGTATATCTTTATCCTATACGCAAATCAATTAATATGATCATATGCTATCCTAATTTTAGTTTACACTAAACTCTCTTTTCCAAGTTTGTTTAGGTTCCTAAATCGATTTAATTGATGATCAAGCAATTAAAAACATTAAGAACAAATTAGAATAAACAATTCAAATCCCATTAAAGATAAGCAAGAAAGAGATTAAAAATTTAGATTACATGTGAGTTCAATTACAATCCTAGAAAAATAAATTTTAGCACATAATATCTAATAAAAACTTCATCCGAAGAAAATTAGCCATTAATCCAAGTCAAAGAAAATAAGAAAAACATAAAAGTAAAAAGAAAAAACTAATAGTTGGAGCTTTATGATCTTGATTCTCTCTCTAATTCTCTTGATTTCTTTCTTTGTTCTTGGCTCCAAATCTCCAAAATAGTTGCTTGTTGCCTCATCCTTTAAAACTCTGAAAAAGGTCCTTTAAATAGGCTCCAAGTAACCTAATTTCCAAAATCTAGTCAAATTTTTATTTTTGAAAAATCAGCCAATGCCACGACCTTGATTTCTTGGCACCGCGGTGTTGGATTCTTGCTACAGTAGCTTTGCAAAACTCTTCTTCTAGCGGTGCAACGTTGAGCTCTTAGGAAAATGTGTTGTGTGCTTCTTTTCACCAGTGCTAAAGCCTTGTTCTCCCAATGTGATGGCAATTTATCAACTTCAAATGTGATTTTCACCTTGATCTGCTTTAAATTGGGCAAAGTGATAAACATGAAAGTTTTATCACTGTCTCTTAACTTTCCAATGGTTTAAAAATTATTCAATTGGACTGCTAGATTGAGAGATATGCTTCAAATATTGGATCATGTTTAGTCCATGCATATTACTGTAGTGCTTTGACATAGACAAATATTTTGACCATTATTTGATCAGAACCGGGTGAAGTGGTAAACATAAAAGTTGTAGCCCTTCCTCTTAGAGTTCTAGTGGTCCAAGAATAATGTCATTTGGAGTTCTGTAGAGAGAGATATGGTTAAAATACAAAAATATATATGAATAAAGCTATCACCATACTTGCACATATTTTCATCAAATGAGCAGTTTTCATCAAGTTTATAAAAGCAATAAGAGAAATTAGCAATAACTACTTTTAAAGTAATTTAAAACCAAATAACATAAAATTTAACTAAAATAACTTAAATTAACTACTCAATATGTAATCAAACTTAAACTAAAAAAATACGTAAAATGTTATGATCTGAACCTAAAATCTCAAAGATCTAACTATTTAAGCCCCTAAAATATGTCGAAAGAACTCTATAAAATAGAGTTATCACATTACAGTAGATTTTATTGGAGTGTTAAAGTCCATGACCACTGTTGAAAGAGTTCATTTATAGAACAAAACAAACGAAGTCAAAAAATTAAACTTTTATGTAGAAGACTTGAGGTAAAATTAAATATTTTTTCGTTTTCCCTCATAACTCATTGTTACTAAAATCAAATCTCATGCTTTCTCTTCTCATTTGCAGTGGGAACAATTTAAAAGTTGTGTTATGTAGAGACAAAGCTAAAGGGATAAATCAAGACCATCTTCTGGATGATGTAATCAACCCCATCGTCATATTCACTGCCACAGTAGTAAAAAGAATACATGAGTATGAATATCATATATTATTGGTTAATCTACTATATGTTAAACAAACTTTGAATTATTTTTGTTTCTTTTCAAGCACTCTTGTTAGCATTGAAATTGGCTTTAGTTTTGAAATGATAAAATTCAATGATTTAAATATGTTTGTGAGCCTAAAAGAAAATTCCTTGAAATGAGAAAACTTTCCCTAAAGAGTTTTTAAAGCTGTTTGTGAAAGATAAAATTATTTGAATGCTTTAAAAACAAGTTCCACTAAAGAAGAATAAACTTTTGAAAGTGAAGTATTAATTCCTTGAAAGATAGAAAGCTATATTCCTTATTTACTATAGGAAGGAATCAATTTGTCAAGGAATGGACCACCGATTCTCACAAAAATAAAAAGCTACTAGACCAAAAGAATTAAGCACTTAAGAAGCAAAAAGTCTATTTTCATGAAGGTAGAAGTATAAGGGAGAAGCACTAGATGGCAATAATCAACTTCTCGAGTCTCTAATGATTGATTCCTTTAGGAAAAGTGAAGAAAGGTTGAAAACATGTTAAAGAAGCCAAATGAGAGATGAAAACTTGTTAGAGAAGTTAAAAGGGGAAATTTGAATAGGAAAATCAATGTTTGAAATTTCAAAATAGTGCTCAAAAGCCATAAAGAATCGACTTCTCAAAAAGTGAATGATTGATTCCTATGAAACAGAATGTCTCAACCTTAAAGCAAGACAAGAAGAATCGACTTCTTAATAGACAAATGATTGATTCTTGGACAACAGCGAGCATCAAGCCTAAAGCTAAAGAACAAAGAATCGACTTCTCATTAGGCCATGTTTGATTCTTGATGACTGACAGACTTGACTGAAGTGGCCCCAATGGTTGAATTTTTGAATTCCTTTTTTCTCTCTAATAGCCAGATTTTGTGAAAGGCTCTATATAGCTTCAAGAAGAATTAAGAAGAAAAAGAAAATAAGAAAAAGAGAGAATTAAGAAAATAAGAAGAAAAAGAGCTTAATTCCAAGAGGAGAGACATGTTTCATTTCTCAAGATCATATCTTTAACTTTACAAATCCTCTCTAAAAATAGACCATCAGCCAAGAGCTTAAATTCTTTGATCTAAGCTTCATTTTCTTATACTTAAATCCTTCATTTAGCCTAGTTAGAGGCACTTTGCCTAGTGATCCATTATTGTAAAGGTTATACCTCCTTGAAAAAAGTAGATAGGTTATACTTGAGCTTTAGAAGTAAGCATGGTTATACTTCTATTGCAAAAAGTAGATAGGTTGTGCTTTAACCTGTGAAAAGACAGTGATTTGTGATAGGTTTTACTTTAATCTTGAAAAGGCAATGATTGTAAAGGTTATACCTGAACCTAGTTGAGAAAGGTAAAATTTCTAGTGAATTCAAACTCCTTGTGATACCAAGGGTAAGGATGTAGGCATTGTCAAGGTTGAACCTCTATAAAAAATATGACTAAGTGTTTTTCTCTCTTCCTTTCTTTTTATATCTTTTGTGATTATTTTTGCTTGTTTCTATCTTTTTGATTTGTGCTTAAAGTTTAAACTTGTAACTAGTTTTGAGCGAAAGGTAAAAGCTTTGGTTTGAAAATCCAATTATCCCCCCATTTTTGGTATTTTTCACAAGTTTCTTCATTAAACAATTGGTATTAGAGTAGGTTTTCAAGTTTTACAAGTTTAACCACTTTTGAAAGATCCTAAAGGAAAAGCTTGAAGCATCAAAAATGGCTCTAACAAACTTTGTGGGAAAAGGCTAATCAATAATGAGACCTCCACTCTTCACCGGTGAAAATTACCCATTTTGGAGGATGAGGTTTGAAAACTTTATTGAATCTATAGATTTGGATATTTAGGATATCATTTTGGAGGGACTTTATGTTCCCACTAAACTTGCAGATAGTGTTAGGCATATTAAGAAAAAGGCTGAATGGGATGATAAGGATAAGAAATTAGTTCAACTGAACTATAAAGCTGTAACAACCTTGTTTTGTGCACTCAGTGAAAGTGAATTCAATGGGGTAACCACATCCACTTTAGCAAAGGATATTTGGGACATCTTAAAAAATTGCTATGAAAGAACAAATCAGGTAAAAGGGATCAAAAATTGGTTTTTTGACTCTAGATTATGAGCTATTTAAGATTAAGGAGGGAAAACCCATAAAAGAAATGTATGACATTTTCACTAAAATCATAGAGGGATTAAAGGCCTTGGGAATGAAATTCTCAAATGCGTAGCTTGTGAAGAAAATTTTATATTGCCTTCCCAAGTCATAGAGATATAAAGTAATACCCATAGAAGAGGCTAAAGACTTAAAACAAGCTTAGACAAGATAAGTTGCTAAGATCATTGCTTACCTATGAAATGTAACTCAAACATGAAAATGTGGTCCATGAAGCACTTAAAAGAAAGGCCAAAAGAAAAAATATAGCACTTAGAGTCCAAGAGAAAAACAAAAAGAGTGCTAATTATGAAAAGAATATGAAATTAGGGGGTAACTATGTTAACCAGAAAGTTCAATAAATTTTTAAGAAATAAGCAATGAGGCAGAAATAGTAAACCATCTAGAAAGGATTCATTTGGAAGAAAAGAAATGAGAGATATGCTAAAACAAGAATATTAGGCAGATCATATTATTCGCTATGAGTGTCGAAAATTTGGTTACACTAAATATGATTGCTTAAATATCCAAAGAAGAAACTCCAAAGATTGTAAGAAGAAAACAATGGTTGTTACCTAGGGTGATGGGGATGAGTAACAAGACGAAAAGGAAAAAAAGGAGATTACTAATCTATGTTTCATGGGAATTCATGATCCAAAAGTATACTCCTCAAACATTACTTCTTATTCATGTGATATAGATGATAGCTTTTACTCTTTTGATGAACTTTAAGATGCATATGATGAGTTAGCTTTTGAGTTTGAGCATATGACCCTGAAGTATAGAAAGATTATCTTAGACTCAAGATTGAAAATGAAAAACTTCCTGAAGTAAAAGATGATCTTCAAGAAAAGCTTAAACATCTAAAAGATAATGTCAAGAACTTGAAAAAGAAGAATGAACATTTGGAAGCAACATACTCTAAATGGAATATGAGCTTAAAATTTTTGAATGAAAAGTTAAAATGTCAAAAAACATTCCTTCATAAAGAAGGTTTAGGATACAATAGGACACAAAAGGAACATCATCTCAAAAATTTCTTTATAAAAGAAAAAAGAGAAACACAAAGTCAAAGATGTATGTGTCTGTTGCCATAAAACTAGTCATTCTTTCTATTTTTTTTCCATTAAGAAAGATTGCATATAGAAAAAAGATAATCAAAAGTGTTTAGGTTCTAAGAGGGACTAAACCTTTTAATGGCAAAATTGTATGATTGAAATGGATTCCAAAAGAAATAAAAAATCCTAATATTGACCAAGTGGATCCAAGAAAAATTGGATACCAAGAAGTATACAAATCTAACTATTGTAGGCAACACTGAAAAAGGAAAGACAAAATCATAGAAAAACAAAAGAATGAGAGTTCGGGAAAATGCTAAAAGTAAATAACTAAAGGTGTGATAACTTATTTGCTAAGAGAAAAGTAGTTCATGGAAAGATTATTGATCTGAAATGGTTTGAAGAGAGGTCTAAGTTGAGGTATATTGAAAATTTATGAAAAATAGGATGGTGTGATTATTTACACATAAAAAGATTGGTCTATGAGGATTCAATAAGGGTTTTTTATTCAAATACAACCATGGTCTACAAGGGAGATGATGATGAAGAAACAACGAACCATAACAAATCATTTCTCGCATATGTTGCTACCTGAAAGTTGATAATTACTCCAACATTACTATAGAAATTGTTGAATTTAACACCTATAAGCAAAAAAGCCCTCAATCATATGATAGAAAAAAAAATACTATTTCAAAGGAAGAATTATGTGATGAGTTGATGACATAACCAATTCGACATATGAGAATTTTGAACAACCCTACAAGATTAAGTTTGAAAGATAGGGTTTTGAATCTGATAATTACAAAAACTTTGAGGCTTTTCAGACTTAAATGAACTATAGCTACAGTTGAAGAAATGTGGTTCATTCATCATATCAAGAGATCTTCAATTGATCTTGCTCATTTCATGTCTAGAGACATGGAAGCCTTAGTAAAAGGAGCAAGTGATGACTTGGTGTATGGTATGGCCATTTCCAAAATGCTTGAAGTACTAGATGTTGATATCTCACTTGACAAAGCTGTAATGTAGAACAGTTTCAAGTTTCCAGATAAATTATCCTTTAGAAGAATCTAGATTGTATATGATGATATAAATCATCAATAGAAAAAGAAAAATGCTTAACCAAAAACCAAGATTCAAAAAAGGGGAACGTCGAAGTTAAACGATAAATTTGCAACATCAACTGATTCTTTGACCCAACAAGTAGTTTAAGGACTTTTAGCATTGTCAAGCACAGATCATTTGGATGAGATTACACTTCAGAATCTAAGAAATTGATGGTAGAAGTAAGAACAAGTTCTTTTAACAAAGGTTGCTAAGAAAAATGAGAAAATTGAAGAGAAAATGTCAACTATTTCAACAAGAATGAGAACAAGTACCACCATCACAATTACATTCTCAACAAAATGGATGATAAAATTTTTAAGCTTAAAAAGGAAATAGGGCAAATTTTCTAAAATCTAACAGAGATTAATACAAAACTTAATATCTCACATTCTCAATCACCTTCTTCACAAAAATCTAAGCCACTTTCTCTTAACACTTAGACCTAACATTTACATTGCATCATTTGTATAATTGTTTATCTTGTGTTATGCATGCTATGATCTTTTGTAAATCAGCTGATGATCAATACAAAACTTTCCATTTTGAATGCTTTATTGTTGTGCTTATTCTCTTATTTATTATTGGTCTGCTTGACCTGTGCCACTAATGATCTTTTGCCTTTTTTTGAGCTTTTAAATTGTACCTTCTATTCTTACATTCTTTTTGATATTATTAAAAGGGGGAGGAGTATGGGATAAATTTGCTGTGCTTTCTTTTCTAAATGCCGGAATGTACTTTTGAAATGTGCTTTCGAAATTTTTTTTTTTGGTAAATGGTTTAAAAGGAGTACAAATTTAGAGGGAGCTTTTTTACAAATTTAGCCATTAATTTTGTCATATCAAAAAAAGAGGAAATTGTTAGCCTTGAAATTGGCTTCAGCTTTGAAATGACAAAATTCAATAATTTAAATATGTTTGTGACCTTAAAAGAAAAATCCTTGAAATGAAAAAACTTTCCCTAAAGGGCTTTTAAATCTGTTTGTGAAAGATAAAATTATTTGAATGCTTTAGAAACAAGTTCTAGAAAAAAAGAATAAACTTTTAAAAGCTATATTTCTTATTTACAATAAGAAAGAATTAACTTGTCAAGGAATGGAACATCAATTCTTACAAAACAGAAAGCTACTAGACTAGAAGAATCGATCACTCAAGAAGCAAAAGGTCGATTACTATGAAGGTAATAGTATAAGGGAGAAGTAATAGAGAACATAAATTGACTTCTCAAGCCTCTAATGATCGATTCCTTTAAGTAAAGTGAAAAAAAGGTTGGAAACTTGTTGAAAAAGCCAAAAGAGATATGGAAACTTGTTGGAAAAGTTAAAGGGGGAAATTTGAGCAAGAAAACCAAAGTTTGAAATTTCAAAACAATGCTCAAAAGCCATGACGAATCACTTTCTCAGAAAATGAATGATCGATTCCTACAAAACTAAATGTCTCAACCTTGAAGGAGGACAAGAAGAATCAACTTCTTGATGGACAAATGATTGATTCTTGGAGAATAAAAAGCATTAGGCCTGAAGCTAAAGCATGAAGAATCGACTTCTTGTTGGGCAATGTTCTATTCCTGATGACTGTCAAACTTGACTAAAGTGGCCTCAACAATTAAATTTTTGAATTCCTCTTTCTTTCTAGCAACTAGATTTTGTGAGACGCTATATATACCTTCAAGAGTTCTATACAAAGTAAAGAGAGAATCAAGAAAAGAAAAAGAAAAAGAGCTTTATTCTAAGAGAACAGATAACCTTTATTTTTCAATATCATATCTCTGTTGGCTCCATTAGTTTTTGATTATTATAAAACTTCCCATCCTTGTGTGTCTAACATTTCTATCCAAGTGTACAAGATAAAAAGTTTATAAAGAAACAATAACTCAATCTTTCTAATGTGCACATAAGAGGTTGAAATTGTTAAGGAATAAGATTGACCAACATAAAAGAAACTCCCTGATTGAATAATGAAGAACATTGGTTGGCCAAAATTCAAATTAGAGAAGTGGCTGGTTGAAGCATATTGAGAAACAAAACCAACTTAGTCAACCAAGAAAATAAGTTAGTCGACTAAGTGATCTCTACTAAAATCTACGACCAAGATAGAACCAACTTAGTCGACCAAGGAAAAATGTTAGTCGACTAAGAGTTCTCTGTCTGCAACTTGCACTAGACCACTATAAGACAGATTAATGGCTAGAACCTACCTTAAACCGTTTCTAACGATCACAAATTCCCCAACAACCATCAGACATGTTTCTCCAAGTATAAAAGGATCTTCAAATGACTAGGAACCAACTTTTGAAAGATTATTGAGAGATTTCATTACATTCAAGCCAAGAAAGAGAAGAAAACTTAGAAATTCTTTGTACACTTCACTGCACTCAAATGCCTATATTTTGTATTTATGTTTAGCACTTGAACTTGTACCACTTAGATCAGCCGTGTGATCAATAAGTATTTTTTCTACTTTTATTCTTGTATTCTTAGAGTGAGGGATTCACTCTAAGTGGTTGTTTCAAGCTAGGTTGTTCGAAAGAGTGAAGGTTCTAAATTAGTCTTGAAAAGTTAGGTGTTGGGTTTTGGTTGAGCCCTTGAAAAACCATTGTTGTAGGTTGTGGTTAAGCCTTTGAAAAACCACTTTAGGTTATAGTTGAGCCTGAGAAAAACTAGTGTAAAGGTTTTGGCTAAGCCTTGTAAAAGCCATTATAAAAGCTTGGTGGGAGCTTGGTAATTCCACCTTTTGATGATGAATCTTGGTGAAATCCTTGGTTGGATAATCAAGGTAGTGGATGTAGATCTTGGACCGAACTACTCTAAACCCTTTGTCTATTGTCTTTCTTGTTTTACCTTTCTTGTCTTAAGATTAGATCTTAATCTTGGTAAAGAGCCGAATTAGTGCTATTTACCCCCCTCTAGCACTCATATTTGGGACCAACAATTGGTATCAAAGTTAGTTCCCTATTTTTAAAGGTCTAACACCCTTAGAGAGGATCCAATGGCTTTTCAAAAATTAGTTGTGGCTAAGGGACAATCTACAAACAGACTACCTTTGTTTGATGGCTCTAATTACCCTTATTGGAGCACTAAAATGTCAATATACATTAGAGCTATAGATTATGAAATATGGGATGTCATCACTGATGGTCCATTTGTTTCCTTAACCGTAAATGTTGTCACAAATAAGTTGATGCCTAAGCCAAGGTCTGAGTGGATCGAGACTGAAACTAAAAAAGTACAAACCAATTTTAAGGCCATCAACACCTTGCAATGTGCCTTGACCCCCACATAGTTTAACAAAGTGTCAAGCTGTTCAACAGCAAAGCAAGTGTGGGACAAGTTAAGGATAATTCATGAAGGGATTTCTCAAGTTAAAGAGTCTAAGACAACCCTTCTAACTCACAATTATGAGATGTTTAAAATGGAGCTTGGTGAAAACATCACCAGCATGTTTGACAGGTTCACAAACATTACAAATAAACTCAGTCAGTTAGAAAAGCCTATTCCTGAACATGAATTAGTAAAAAGACTTCTTAGAAGTCTTTTTAAATCTTGGAAGCCAAAAGTGACTACCATTAGAGAAGCCAAAGATTTAAATATTATCACACTTGATGAAATTTGTGGATCTCTCCTCACTCATGAGTTGGAACTAAAGGAAGAAGAAGAGAAAGATAGGACGGAGCAAAAGAAGAGAAGAAAAACATTACACTTAAGGCTAACATCCTTGAAAAAGAGTTGGAAAAGCTCTCATGTGATGACAATGAAGAGCTAGCACTTGTTGCAAGAAAATTCAGAAAATTGATGGGCATAAGGAATTGAAGAATAGCTAGAAAAAGCTTTAAAAAAGATCAAGGTCCTTTATGGAAAAGAAAGAAAAATGATTCTACTAAAAAGGAGGAATTAATCTACTACGAATGCAAGAAACCAAGCCACTTTAAATCTGAACATCCATTGCTGAAAAATGAGACACCAATGAAAAATAAAAAGTCAAAAAAGGCAATGGTAGCTACTGCCTGGTCAAACAGTGACTCAAACACTGAAGCTGATGAAGAAAGCTCAGAAGAGAGAGCAAACATTTGCTTAATGGCTCTGAATGATAAAACAGATGTATGTTCATCATCTTGTGATATCTCGATGAATGACTTACAAGATGAGTATGACAGCTTATGCGATGAATTTGAAAGTCTGTTTACAAAGTACAAAACCTTGAAGAAAAAGGTCGCATTTCTTGAAAAAGATTTGGAAAAGATAAAACATGATTTCAACTCTGTTTTTGAGCAAAGAAATATTTTGCAAATTGAGTTAGAGCACTCAAAAACATATTTTGAAATTATGAAAGTGGAGCTGGAAAATAAATCTATTGCTTTGCAAAATTCTCTTAGTGAAAATACAGCTCTTAAGTGTTTGAAAAATGATACATTAAAAAAAAAACTCTTATGCTAAGAAAAATCATCAAAATGCATCATCTAGATGTTATTGTTGTGAAAAACGTGGGCACTTATCTTATGATTGTGTTAAAAATAAAAACATGTAGAAAACCAGAAAGATTTGGGTGCCAAAAGGTTCATATATTGCCACTAACGCTCAAAGACCCATCAAAGTATGGGTGCTTATCAAGAAGAACTGAACAATTGCTTTGTAGGTTGAGCTGCACCTAAAGGAGACATGCTCAAAAGCTCAACTCAAGAAGAAGCAGCCATGGTACATGGATAGTGGCTGCTCACAACATATGACAGGGGATGAAATGATGTTTGCTCAACTGGACGAGAGAAAGGGAGGCACCGTATCCTTTGGAGATGATTTAAAAGGTAGAATCCATGGAATAGGTACAGTTGTTAAGAACTCTTGTACATAAATCAGTCATGTGTTATTTGTTAAAGGCTTCAAACATAATTTGTTAAGCATTGGTCAGCTGTGTGATAAAGGATTTAAAGTTTGTTTTGATTCCAACAAATGTGAAGTAATAGATATAGGCACTAACAAAATCACCTTCATAGGAAAAAGATTGAAAAATATGTATGTTATCTTTCTTGAAGATCTAGAGAAGAATAGTAAAATGTGCTTAGTAGCAAATGCTGAAAATGAAAGCTGGTTGTGGCATAGAAGACGAGGACATGCAAGTTTGAACACCATGTCAAAGTTGATTAAAAAAAACTTAGTGGTTGGATTACCTACTATAAAGTTTGAGAGTGATAGGGTGTGTGAAGCTTGTCAACTAGGAAAGCAAGTTAGAACTTCTTTCAAAGCTAAGAATGTTGTATCAACATCAAGACCTCTTGAAATGCTGCATATTGACCTTTTTGGTCTAATTTAGCACTACTAGTCTAGGTGGAAAATCTTATGGCTTAGTAATAGTTGATGATTTCTCTAGGTATACTTGGGTCTATTTCCTTGCTTATAAAAGTGATGCATTGTCAGTATTCATAGGCTATTGTAAGAGAGTTGAGAATGAAAAAGGTACAGCCATTGTTAGCATTAGGAGTGACCATGGAAGAGAGTTTGAAAATGATGAGTTTAAGAAGTTTTGCAATGAAAAGGGGTTGGAACACAACTTTTTAGCACCAAGAACCCCCCAACAAAATGAAGTTGTGGAGAGGAAAAATTGAACCTTAAAAGAAATGGCTAGAACTATACTTTGTGAGAACAATCTTCCAAAGTACTTTTGGGCTGAAGCTGTAAACACTGCAGCTTATATACTTAACAGAGTTTCAATTAGAGTAATTATCTCAAAGACTCCTTATGAGCTGTACAAAGGAAGAAAACCAAACATCTCTCACCTTAGGAGCTTTAGCTGCAAATGTTTTATTCTAAATAATAGAAAACAACCATTAGGAAAGTTTGATGCCAAAAGTGATGAAGCAATATTTTTAGGATATGCCATGAACTCTAAGGCTTATAAAGTTTTCAACAAAAGAACATTAAATGTTGAAGAATCTGTCCATATAGTTTTTGATGAATCAATTCATTTAGAAAAGGAAGTTCACGATGATGATGAAGATTTAGAAAATTTAGAGAAACATATAGATGAAATGAGCCTAAATGATAGCAAGAACAATGAAGAAGGCTCATCTAGAGAAGAAACCATAGATCCACCTTTAAAAAACCTACAAAGACCAAAAATTCAGCATGGTGATTTGCCTAGAAGCTGGAGATATGCAAAAGATCACCTACAAGAACAAATCATAGGTGACATATCTCAACGAGTTAAGGCTAAGAAAGGAACTAGAGAAACATATGAATTTTCAACCTTCATATCTCAAATTGAACCTAAAAGTTTTGAAGAAGCTAAAAAAGATGATAGTTAGATTTTAGCCATGCAAGAGGAGCTGGATCAATTCAAGAGAAATAATGTATGGTCACTAGTGCCTAGGCCCTCAAATCATCCTATAGTTGAAACTAAATGGGTATTTAGAAATAAGGTTGATGAACAAGGAAATGTGGTTAGAAACAAAGCTAGATTGGTAACAAAGGGATACAATCAAAAAAAAGGCATAGACTATTTGCTCCTGTAGCTAGAATTAAAGCCATAAGGTTACTAGTAGCCTTTGCTTGTCATATGAACTTTAAGTTGTATCAAATGGATGTAAAGAGTGTAATTTTAAATAGACTTATTTAAGAGGAAGTATATGTTGAACAGCCAATTGGTTTTGAGGATTTTGAAAAACCAGATTATGTTTTTAGACTGCACAAAGCCTTGTATGGATTGAAGCAATCTCCTAGAGCTTGGTATGAAAGGCTCTCTAAATTTCTGGTAGAAAAAGACTATGTTAGAGGGAGCATAGATATTACATTGTTCATCAAGAGATGTTTAAATGATTTAATCATAGTTCAAATATATGTGGATGGCATTATATTTGGTGCAATTAATGAATCTCTTTGCAAGAACTTTGCTAAAGAAATACAAGGAGAATTCGATATGAGCATGATGGGAAAGTTGAAGTACTTTTTTGGCCTTCAAATCAAGTAATGCAAGGAAGAAATTTTTATCTGCCAAGATAGATTCAGTTAGGACATGCTCAAGAAGTTTGACATACTGAAACTAAAGCCTATCAGCACACTAATGAGTCCATCCACCAGACTTGATGCTGATGAAAAAGGTAAAAGTGTAGATCCAAAACTTTATAGAGGTATGATTGGATCCTTTCTTTACTTAATAGCAAGTAGACCAGATATATAGTTTAGTGTGTGTTTGTGTGCTAGATTTCAATCACAACCTAAAGAAACATACCTAACAGCTGTTAAAAAAATATTTAGATACCTCTTAGAAACTCAAACTTTAGAAATTTGGTACTCAAAAGAATCATTATTTAGTCTTATAGGATATTCGGATGCAGAATTTGCAAGAAGCCAAACTGATAGAAAGAGTACTAGTGGGACATGCCAATTCCTAAGAAGTATGCTAGTGTCTTGGTCAAGTAAAAAATAAAACTTTGTAGCACTGTCCACAGCTGAAGCTAAGTATGTGTCCTTAGAGAGCTGCTGTGCTCAAATTTTATGGATTAAACAATAGCTTAAGGACTTTGGGATATCCATGAATAATATACCTATATATTGTGATAACACAAGTGCCATTAATATTTCAAAAAATTCGATACAGCACTCTAGAACAAAACACATTGAGATCAGACATCACTTCATTAGAGATTATGTAGCTAAAGGTGAAATCAATATTGAATTTGTAAGCACTTTGCATCAGCTTGCTGACATATTTACCAAACCTCTTAGTGAAGATAGATTATGTAAGATTAGAAGAAATCTAAGAATGATTTGTTTGGAAGAATTATAGGGTGAAGTATGACCAAATAAAGAAAAACAGAAGGCACTTAGTCGACTAAAGTGCGAAACTTAGTCAACTAAGAGGGTTTTGTTTCATTAAGGCTGAAGCATAAACAACTGAATGAAAAAAGAATAAAATAATAAAAATTATGTCTACCGGGTAATAAAGAAGAGAAGAAAACCTGAGAAAGTAAATAGTAAAAGTTTTAGAGGGAATTTTGAAATATTGAAGAGTTAAGGCAATTTTTTAGGGGGAGGTAGACAGTTTTTAGAATTAAAAACTACCAAAAACTTTTACTCTCCCATTTCTGATAATCGATCATTTGAAGTATAAACCACATTCATTATATTTTCCCTTTTAAAACCAACCGAAACCAGCCTATTCTCATCCCTCAAAACCCTAAGTTTCAAACTTTCCTCGAAGAAAAGGAAATGGCAAAATCGACTCTACTCAAAGAACTGCTTGACAAGAAAAAGGGAAAGAGGCCACTAGAAGAGAGCCTAGAGGTAGAGCATCCACAGAAGAAGAAAAAAGAGATATTGGGTTCATAAATGAAAAAGTCTGAAAAAGTTTCTAACAAGAAGAAACTAAAGGAAAAAAAATTGAGAAAACGAAAATGAAAAATAAGAAAGAAATAAAAGATACTTCATCCTCCTCTTCACTCAAATTTAGAAATAAAATTCATGATGAGAGATTTAGGAAGATTGAAAATGCTCCTATCACTTGCGAAAAATATATTGATTGTGATAGTTTTAGTGAAACCCTTGAGATTCAGACTAGTTTGACAGATTACTTTAATGAAATAAGAATAAATGAATATAGTTCCTTTAAAGATAGAGGTTATAGTGCTAGCCTGGTGAAAGAGTTTTATGCAAGTATAGCCTTAAGTAAGAAGGAACTTGATGATTCTGAGGACTTCTCTGACAATAACCTGAATGTGTTTTTGAATGGAAAAGAATTCATGGTTACTGCTGTTGATCTAAGTAATTTGTTAGAAATAAAAAAAGAAAAAAAGAGAATTTGAAATGCTTGAGAAGTATGATCTATCATCTGTATGGGAAATCATCACTAGAAGAAGGAAAAATTCTCATCAAAAAGTAATGCCAGACTGATTATAAGTCCACAATTTAGGATCCCGCACTACTTTGTTGCAACAAATCTGTATGGGAGAAGTGGTAGTTTGAGTTACATCAGCCTCCAAGACCTTTGGCTGATGGAGCATGCTTTTACTGGAGTTGTTTTAAACCTTGGGAGGTTTATGATTGAAAAGATGAGAGCAGCTTGCAAGTTGGAAAAAAATCATTTACCATATGGGAATGTCATCACTTCCTTGGTAAAGAAGAAAAGGGTCTGGGCTAAAAGATATGATTTGGACATGGTAAAAAATAAGGACCAGCCCATCTACTTGGGGAGTTTAATTAAAATATAGGTACAAAGTGTATGGAGAAACCTTCATTAAGACATCAAAGATTACATCCGTACCACCTCAGCCAGAAGTAGCCCTTGCACCACTTGAAACAACACCCTCTTAATTCTCAAATGAAATCATGTTTAACTTGCTCATGAGGATGGATGCCAAGCTCACTGACTAAGGAGCAAGGCTTCTAAAAATTGAGGAAAAGCTAAATGAAATAGAAGAAAATTTGAAGAAAAAGTCAACAATGCCCTCTAGACCTGTTGTAGCTGATACTTCTGCTACTTCAAGCATGACACTAGATGGAGAAGGTGTTGAAGGATCAGCTCTACAGCCAGAAGGTTCTACCTTCCATGATGCTAGTCCAGAATTTCAAGCTGAGGGTTTAGCTTATCATAGTGCAAGTCCTGGTCACCAAGACCCTGAACCAAGGATTGAGCAGCCTCTCAAATCCCCCTTAGCAGAACCCCAAACAAAGGAAACATCAGATCAAGAAACTGAGGTACTTTGTTCACCTCTTGGTTCACCTAAGCCTCAACCTCAGCCACAGCCTGAACAAGAAGCATCCCTTCCCCATTTTGATGAAGTTTCTGTTGTGGGACTCTTCTATGAAATGGTAAGGGAAGAACAAGCTCAAAAAGAAACTACTGCAGCACAAGTAAAGAGAGAAGCAACTGCAGCTCAAGCTGCCAAAGCAGTACCCTTAGCACCAGAAGCTTCAACAAAAGGAAAAGAAAAAACCAAAGAAACATCTCTTGCAACTAAGCCTCAACCACCTGCCATGAGGAAAAAGAAAATGGCTACAAAACTTATACCTTCAAAAACAAGGAAGTCTTCTAGATTGGCAAAAAAGGCCAAATCTCCACCTGTATCTTCTCCACAAGCACCAGTGGAAGTTTCAGACAAATCCTCTCCTGAACCATCTCTAAAGAAATCCCTTCTACATGAACCTTCTCCTTTCCCTCTCAATTTCTTCTATGGCTCTGAGTCCTTACCATCTACTTCAGAAGAATGAAGCCTCACCCCCTTTTCTGATGATGACAAAAAAAGGGATTGGTAAAATCCAAGAAAAATTCATAAGGGTAGAGGTACCAGACTTTTAGGAAAAATAACAAGAAAAATAAAAAAAATCATGAGGGTAGAGGTACTGGATTTCTAAGAAGATAAGAAGTAAAAATAGCTCTAGGGGTATTTCTTGAACAAATTTGTGGTTATTAGTTTTGTTGGTTATTTGTGCCATGATGGCATTCAAACATTGAATTTTAACTTTTGTTGGTTTTATGGTTGTATGGAATATGCACGTTGACACTTTTTTATAGTATTTTGATATCTGAAAATATTGTTATACTCTGTTGCTTATGGTTTTATGGAATGATTGTTGTCAATTTTCTGCTGATTAAATTTGATGCTGAACAAATGATTGGAATTATATGCTGATATTCAGTTATTGATGATAAATAGTTGTTGTCATGATATTACAAATTGGATATGTTTATCAATAACATGTGAATGATGATTCATAGAGTGTTTGTTGAAAAATTGATGGCATTGATGAAATTTGAAATTGACATGCTGCTGACAGAAATTTAGAGAAATGGAAAATTGATAATATTCTGTCAACTTGTCATTTCTTTTTAAATCAACATATATGAACATTTTCTATCAAAGGCAAGATTGTACAATGTCACTATAAATATAAAATAGATAAAACCTTGTTGGAATGAATGAAAAATATGCACAAACTAAGGGGAAGCATGCACTTTAGGGGAAAAATCCATCACTGTCTGCAGAACTAAAAATAAACAAACAGACATTGAGATTTCATTAATGAATGTTTTGTTATCACCAAAAAGGGGGAGATTGTTGGCTCCATTAGTTTTTGATGATTATAAAACATTCCCATCTTTATGTGTCTAACATTTCTATCTAAGTGTGTAGGACAAAAGGTTTATAAAGAAATAATAACTCAGTCTTTCTAATGTGCACATAAGAGGTTGAAATTGCTAAGGAATAAGATTGACCAACATAAAAGAAGCTTCCTAGTTAAATAATGAAGAACATTGGTTGGCCAAAATTCAAATTAGAGAAGTGGCGGGCTGAAGCATATTGAGAAACAGAACCCACTTAGTCGATCAAGAAAATGAGTTAGTCGACTAAGTGCTCTCTGTCAAAATCTGCTACCAAGATAGAACCAACTTAGTCAAGCAAGGAAAAATGTTAGTCGACTAAGAGCTCTCTGTCTGCAACTTGCACCAGACCACTATAAGACAGATTAACGATTAGAACTTACCCCAAACTGTTTCCAACGGTCACAAACTGCCCAACGGCTGTCATACATGCTTCTCCAAGTGTAAAAGGATCTTCAAATGGCTAATAACCAACATTTGGAAGATTATTGAGAGATTTCATTACATTCAAGCCAAGAAAGAGTAGAAAACTTAGAAATTCTTTGTACACTTCACTGCACTCAAATGCCTATCTTTGGTATTTATGTTTTGCACTTGAACTTGTACCACTTAGATCAATCGTGTGATCAATAGGTACTTTCTCTACTTTTATTCTTGCATTCTTAGAGTGAGGGATTTACTTTAAGTGGTTGTTTCAAGCTAGGTTGCTTGAAAGAGTGAAGGTTCTAACTTAGCCTTGAAAAGTTAGGTGTTGGGTTTTGGTTGAGCCCTTGAAAAATCATTGTTGTAGATTGTGGTTGGGCCTTTGAAAAACCACTTTGCGTTATAGTTGAGCCCAGGAAAAACTAGTGTAAAGGTTTTGGCTAAGTTTTGTAAAAGCCATTGTAAAAGCTTGGTGGGAGCTTGGTAATTCCACATTTTCATAGTGAATCTTGGTGAAATCCTTAGTTGGATAATCAAGGTAGTGGATGTAGGTCTTTAATCGAACCATTCTAAACCCTTTGTCTATTGTCTTTCTTGTTTTACCTTCCTTGTCTTAAGATTATATCTTAATCTTGCTAAATATCTTAATCTTGCTAAATAGCTGAATTAGTGCTATCCACCCCCCTTTAGCACTCATATTTGGGACCAACAATCTCTAACTATACAAATCTTTTCCAAAAAGAAAGCATCAGCTGAAAGCTTAAATTCTTTGATTTGCACTTCATTCTCTTGTACTCAAAGCCTTCAATCAGCCTAGTTAGAGGCACTTCATCTTGTGATCCGCTATTGTAAAGGTTATGCCTCTTTGAAAAGGTAGATAGGTTATACTTGAGCCTTAAAAAGTAAGCTTGGTTATACCTCTATTGCAAAAGGTAAAGGGGTTATGCTTTAACTTGTGAAAAGGTAGTAATTTGTGATAAGTTATGCTTTAACATTGAAGAGGTAGTGATTGTAAAGGTTATGCCTGAACCTAGTTAAGAAAGACAACATTTCTAGTGGATTCAAACTTTTTGTGATACCAAAGGAGAGGACGATGGCATTGTCAAGGTCGAACCTTTATAAAAATCGTGGCTAAATGTTTTTCTCTTTTCTTTTCTCCTTTTATCTATTGTGATTATCTTTGCTTGTTTCTACTGTCTTGATTTGTGCTTAAAGTTTATAACTTTAATTGGTTTTAAAGGAAATGTGAAAGCTTGAGCTTCAAAATCCAATTCACCCTCTTTTCTTGGGTATTTTTCACAAATTTCTTCATCTAACAACTCTTTAGCTTGCATCTTGCTTAGCGGCCAAAATATATGTTGATCTAGACATCCCAGAAATATTAACATTTAAACAAAGGTAAGCATTTTGTTTAAACTAGTCTATATTATATTAAAAACAAAACAATCTATAACTATACTATATATTGTAGATATGAAAATGAATCATTCAGTGTTGAAATCATTGACATGCAAAAAAGACATGCATCAATTAGCTGCAAGCAATACTAAAATCAAACAATAAACCATAGCCAAAGTACAAGTTAGAAATGCAAGTTATCAAACAATTTTCCACAATTTTCCCATTATGAATAATTTTATTGGTTGTTATTGGTTTTTAGTTTTATATTATTAAATATTAATTTAGTTCCAAAATTTTATTTTGCAATGTATAATTGTTGTTAGAATTCATCAACATGAAAAATTGGTTAAAGTTAAAATAGAAATAATTTCAAACATTTAATTTTTTATTAACTAAAATTTTTAATTATTTTAAAGAAATGCCTCATAAGAAAAAAAAGGGTCAAGTGAAGTAAAAAGTGATGATCCAAAATGGTAGCATTGCTCTTGTATTGATGAAACTAGATTGCATTTGAGATGTAATTATTATGAGCTTGAAAGATGGGGTGGCATAAATAGAATGAGGCATCATTTTGCTGGTGATCATGATAATGTAGCTCCTTGCATGCATTGTCTTAGTCATGTGAGGGAAAGGTTTATCAATATTGTACAAGTAATAGAATTAGGTTAATGAGAAAGAATGTTTTCCAATTGAAGAAGTAAAAGAATAAGAATATCATACCATAGCATAAAGGGAAAAAAAGAGTAGCATGATTGCAATGGTAAAAAATAGAGAACTAATAGCTCATAGCATGCGTAAATTTTTATATGGCATGCATTACCTTTTAATTTGGTGAAAAGTCCATTGTTTGTTTCAATGATCAAAATGGTAGGTCAATATGGTAGAGACTTAAAACACTCAAGTTATAATGAGGCCAGAGTCACTTTCTTAAATAAAGAAATTAACAATCTTAAGTCAATTTTAGACAAATATAGAAAATAATGGGCAAGGATTGGATACACTTTGATGTCAAATAGGTGCAGAAACATGAAGCAAAGATCTCTTACAAACTTTCTTATTAATAGTCCTAGTGGAACAATATTTCTTAAATTTATAGATACTTCAAGTATTATAAAAGATGCGTACAAGTTTTTTGAGTTACTTGACTCACTTGTGGAGGAACTTGGAGAAGATAATGTTATTCAAGTGGTGACTTATACTGTATTAGCTTATGTTTCTACTGGTCAATTATTAATTAAAAAGAGAATAAATTTATTTTGGTCCCCTTGTGCAACTCATTACATTGATTTGATCTTATATGATATTGGTAATTTGCCCCTTTTCGAGGAAACAATACAAAAGGACAAGCAAGTCTGTGTTTTCATTTATAGACATATTTGGTTTGTTAACATGTTTAGTAAGTATTCTAAGAAGAAAAAATAAAAAAAGTTAGACTTACTAGGTTTGCTACATTTTTTCTTACTTTGAAAAGTTTTGAGAATAACAAGTTCTATTTCAAGCTATGTTTGCTTCACAAGAATGGGCCGATGGTTATTTTCTTCTAGAAGGGAAGCTAAGAAATTAAAGGCTGTTCTTTTAAATGATGATAAATTTTGGAAGTCAATTAAATATTGTTTGAAATATGTAAGTCATCTTGTTATAGTTTTAAGACTTGTGGATACCAAACCCGCCATTGGTTATAAATATGAAGTAATGGATAGAGATAAACAACAAATTGCTTAAAATTTTAATCATCAAAGGACGAGATATGATCACATTTGGAAAATCATTGACTCAAGATGGGATTTGCAACTTCATAGACCATTTTGTTAAATTAGTTAGTTTCTTAGTCCTAAGTAAGCAATGTTAATTCTTTTCAACTCTTAAGTGACAATTTTATATGGTTTTTTATGTTGATTAATCCCATTAATTCTTTGTAGGTTTCAATATGGAGAAGGCTTTCTTTCAAAAATTGAAGTTAAAGTTACTCTTTATAGGACAATTGAAAGAATGTATCTGGATATTGAAATAATAATCAAACTTAATCAACAATTAGAGAAGTTCAAGAAAGCCAAAGGGATGTTTGGCATGAGTATGGCCTTGGCAATAGACAAAAAGCAACTTGGTATTGTTTTTAATCTTTTTCTAATCTTTCTATTTTTTTTAAATTTACCTTAATTAATGCATGAATAATGATTTAAAAGCTGTCCATTTTCTTTAATCATAACTTTATGGTGGGAAAGTTATGGAAAGGAGTGCAAAGAGCTTCATAGACTTGCTATAAGAGTTTTAAGTCTCACTTGTAGTCCCACAGAATGTGAAAGAAATTAAAGCACCATTGATCATATGTATTTCAAGAAAAGGAATCATTTCGAGCAACAAAGGCTAAATGCTTTTGTCTTTGTCAAGCATTATATTTAACTTGAATTAAGACAATCCAAGAGCATAGAAAAAGGTAAAAAGCATATGATCCAATTTGTCTTTCTAACATAGAATCAAATGATGAATGGATAACTGAAAATGGAAGATCCTTGTTTACCTTGAAAAAAATTCATAGATGGATATCCATAAATTCTTTAAGGATGAAGGGTTTAAGACTAGCAATTTTTTTAATTCATGGTATGTATTCCAAATTAATATTTTTACAACTTTAACATTTTTTTGTATTACATTTCAGATTAAATTAATAGTAGATAACTTTATATCTTTATTCAATTTTAAATTTAGGTCCAAGGAACTTGAATTTGATGCATAAAGAAAAAGTAAAATTGTTTTGCAAAATGAAGATATTTAAGCAATAAGTGATAGGGAAGAAAATTTGCAAGATGAAGAGGAAAAGGAGATGGTTGTGCTAAGATAAAATGAAGACAATCATGAGGATAATGACTTGGAGTATGGGGATGAGAATGATGATCTATAGCTTAGATATGATAATCTGTAGCACTGATGAGTCATGAATGCCATGGAGCTTTTGATTATTAATATTTCTAGCTTTTGATTTCTTGGAACTAGGGAAATAAAGATTAAGTTGGTGGTACAATTTCAAGTGTAGAGTTATACTTGTTAAAAGAAAAAAGTCCCTATACACCATGTTTTTGTATATATATTGGTACAAATACAATGCAAGATTTGAAATGTCAAATATTCATTGACTTTTTTTAGTTAGTAAATTAACATGGAAAATGTATATCTTCTTTAAAAGTGTGTACTGTTAAGGTGTATGTTTAAAGTTTATAATCATATTTTCAATTTATGCTATATAATATTTTATCTTATTAATAAATATAACTTTTTCTCTTTATTTTACGTGTATACATATTATTTATAATTACTTTTAAAATTTTGCATTGGATTTTACAATATGATACTTGATACTTGATACTTGATACTTAAAAATGAGATTTTGATACATGATACGTATATTAATTTAACAATTATGGTTATAGCAGCTCCATGGTACAAATATTTCATCAATAGCTTTTGATTCAACAATTGTCTCACTGACTTTTACTTTATTTATGCATTGGTATTCTATTTCATGTTCTTCCATGTCTAATAAGGTTCCAAATCTAAAGCTATCTCAATTTCTGGTATGTGTACCATCTTTCCTAGTCTATTGTGTGAAACTGAAGGTTGTGTTGGTGGATACTATCTAGATGTTAAGAGTAACGGTAGGATATTGGAGTTGCTTGTACAAAGACATTTTTGTGTAAAGGGTGTGTTGGGGTTAGATATAGATATGAGAGTGATTATATGCAATGTGAGAATTTGCATAAGCCAAGAAAGTGTACTTGCCGATACGAGGGTTTCCTTAGAGGTTTTATAATTAATATGTTGGGTCTTTTAAAGCATAAAGACCACAAAATTTCCTTTTATAAAGAAAGAGTATTCACCTTTTTACTTTAATGAAAATTACCTTTTAAAAAAACAATTGTCCCAATGACAAACCCCACAGCAAAAAAAAAAAAAACCTTTAAAAAAACCAAACAAAAAAAAAACTCTGGATTTTTCGCACTTTCCTCCCCTTCATCTCCCTCACGGGATGGCAGCTAGAAGGCCACTAGACCCCTTAATCCCTCCCCCACATTCTGATCCGTCCTTGTCCATGCCGCGGATGACCACCCAAAACCCCACAAAGCCAAAAGCTTACAACTGCAAGTCAACAATGGCTGCTTGAAAGCAATAGACCCTCAAAAACCCCTATCTCCCCTCGGGCATAAAAAAAATCATTTTTGAGTGTAGCAGCTGGAGAAAAGCCTCTCATAATCCCCACAAATCGATAACCGTTTTGGTATAGAGATCGATCGACTGTGGCGTTCTATGAAGATGAGATCGTAACCCTCGCGCAGCCATTCAAATATTCCATGGTTGGAAAGTTCTCGCGCATGCCTTGGTTAAATGATATAAGGGTTGCTTTCAAAGGCATTGGATTGGTGGGTTCCTATGAGATCTGTTGGTTAGATTACAAACATATACTAATCCACTTATGCAACGAGCAAGATCTGAATCGGTTATGGATAAGGCAAGCATGCTTTATTGCAAACCAAAAGATGAGAGTTTTTAAACAGACTCCGAACTTTCAACTAGAAAAGGAATCCTCTTTGGTTCTAGTCTAGGTATCATTCCCGAACCTGCGTGCCTATCTTTATGAGAAGTCAACGATGTTGATGATTGCAAAGTCGATAGGGAGACCACTGTGCATCAATGAAGCCACAGCTAATGGCACACGGCCAAACGTGGCCCGAGTATGTGTCAAATATGTAACACCCCGTACCTTCGTTGGACATAAATAGGATTTTATTGATCAAACAAGTGATCAATTGATGTGAATTAGTGAGTTAAAAGATGATTCAGAGGTAAACCGAGACATAACAATGTGTTTCAGGATCAAAGGAGGCAAGTGAAAATTTTTAAAATAAAATAATATTAAAATATTAAATATTTTATTAGAGGTCAAAATTAGTCACAAAAAATGAGACTATGACTAATTCAAGTGGGAGAGAAGAAATAAAGAATAATTTTGAAGGAAATTGAAATTTAATAAGTGTGGATAGGAATTAAAAAAAATTAGACTTAATTTTTGGAGAGCAAAGTGTTGAAGAACTAAAAAATTTTTATATATGCTTGAGTATTTTGGCCATATCTCAATTTACAGAACTCCAATTATATAAATTCTTAAACCATTGGAAAGCTAAGAGACAGAGCTATTACTTTGATGAAGATCACTTTACCCAGTTTTGTCTCTACGATAGAGAAAATTTATTGGAAAGTGACAAGATGTCATTTGTCAGGAGTGAAATTTCAAGGATTGACAATTAAATTTTTGGAGTCTCTTAGTACACTTTTAAGCCTAATTAAATCTTAGGTTAATTAAATCTTAAATGAATATTTAGAAGGTGAAATGAGGGAATAAGGTAAGCATGAAAAGAATAAAAGAAATAATAAAGAAATGTGGTGGAAAAATCAAAATTATTTTGGTGTGAATGCATGCTTACTTAAGGACAAGGCAAACAAAACTTTTTAAGTGTGTAAGATGGGGCCGGTCACAACAAATGAAAAAGGGAACAAAGAAAGTCAAAAAAAGAAACAAAGGAAGAAAAGAAGAGTCAAGCAATTTATAGATGGGGCCGGTCATTGAATTAAAAAGTAAAAGAAGAGAGAAGAGTCTAAAAGAAGGAAGAAATAAAGAAAGAAAGCAATGTTCGGTCAAACAAAAAAAAAGACAAGAAAAACAAAAGAAGGAAAGGAGAATAGGAAGGCAGGAAGAAATAGAGGAAAAACCCGAACCAAGGAGAGGAGGAAAAAGCCAAAAAGAATAAGCAAGAAGAACCGTGAACGAGGAGAGAAGGGAGGATGAAAAATTCGCTCTTCATGGTGCGGTTTTGCTGCAAGTTTTTGAAGGAAGAGAGAGCTGAAAATGGTTGAGGTAAGAAGCTAAATTTTGGCTACACTTTGAGAGAAAATTTGGTGCTTTCTTAGAGTGATTTTAGAGCTGATTTTTGGCTGAAAATTCTACATATTGATGGTTGATTTGTGAGCAGAAAATTAAGCTGGAAGTTTGAGGTTTTGTGGTTGGAAAATTGTGAAGCTATTACTGAATTTTCAGATGGAAAATGGGCAGTTTTTAGCTACTGATTTGAAGATGAAAAAGAACTGAAATTGAGCTATTACAGTGAGGAAAAATGGAAAAAAAAAAAAGAAGAACGGAGGGGCTGTTGCCACTGGCAGTGGTGGAAAGAACAAGAAGCCACGGTGGTGAAGAAGCAACGGGCTGGAGGAAAGACCGTGAAGAAGAAGAAAAAAAAAGGGAAAAAGAAAAAAAATGGAAAAAAAGAAAATGAAAATGATGATAGGAAAAATAAAATGGCCATGGCCCAATGGTAATTAGATGGGAACGGCCCAATAGAAAAATGAAATTGGGCAAGGCCCAAGTGAAAAATATAATTGGGTTTGGCCCAATAGGAAAATTAGAAAGGCCCATGGACAAGGTCCAATAGCTAAGGGGAAAAGAAAAGGCCCAATGACAAGGAGAAATAGAAAGAGGCCATGGAAAGGAGACCAAACGAAACGTTTATCGAGGAGGCGAGCTGAGCGAAATAGGTGACCGAGAGTAGGAGCATCTCTACTCCTAATACAGTGAGTGGACAATTTATCACTTTAATTATCTAGAGTAATTTTATTCAATTTGATGATTTTGTGGAAATTATTTTAAAATGGTAAAATTCTTGTTTTATGAGAAAAATATGATTTGATAAAATAAATTGAATTTTATAAAGTGATTGAAAATCAAATGTTGGATTTAAAACTAGAGTAATTGGAGACCATGTGATTTATTGTAAATTGTGATTTGAATGAAATGGCTTGTGACATTGTGGGTATGACTGGCTATTTTTATGATGTGTTGAAAATATATTGCTTTGATTTGCCCTGTTATGTGAAATAAAGTATTGTGAGCCATGTCATACTAGTGAGATTTTATTGATTTGTGGAGTATATATGTGTATAACACATATATATAGAATGTGGGCGTTGCAGTGATGGAGGTTCTGTGGGCCAGCCTACTTAGAGGGGAACGGTTCCCAATTATTGTGTTTACCTCGATTGGAGAGGCGCATAGGATAACTCTCGAGGTAGGATTCAAGTGCACTTCACGTCAACCACCATGTGAAAGTGAGACTCAGCCAACGCCAAGGAATGGTTAATTTTGAACAATTATGAAAATCTTATCAGCCTTGGCGGTCTCGAGTAGACACCTCTGATTAAGGTGTCAGCGAGAATAATTTTTGGCAGAGGCCAAGTTTTGATGAGTAATTCAGTGAAATACGATTGTTTATGTGGGGTGGAATAAATTTGCAAATTATGAAATACGTATTGGGATGGGTATTTTTATTTGTCTCCTTTTACTCGCCTTGAGATAGTTTTGGTGGTATTTGTTTACTCACTGGGATTTCATAATCTCACCCCTTTTCCTATAAATTTTTCAAGCTCGTGACATTTGGAGTTATGACTTTAGAGATCAAAGGTTTATCTTATAGCACACTATTCCGAGTCACTCCGCTGGTCTGTTAGAGGTCAAGTCATAGTGTTGTATTTATTAATTTATAAACCTATTTTAAATTTCATATTTTCGTGTATATGTTTGTGAACAAACAATAAGGAAAAAGTTAGTACTAATTTTTATATTTATAATTTAAATCAGTACAAGGAAGCAATAATTTTAAGCTGAGAGTGGAAAATGTGAATTAATGAGTAATTCAAGAAAAGCTTGTTCGGGACTTGGCGAGGCTTTCCTAGAGGTCTCGGACGCCGGTAGCAACCGGGGAGTGGTTGTTACAAAATATGACTACCAGCAACCGCCACTCGAACAAATCTGGATTGTAACTAGGGACAGAATAACAGGAAACATCACCGGAGGGTTCCAACAGAAAGTGACGTTTGTTAAACTCCTGGAATATTGCACCCACTACTATCACATGGGGCATTGTCTTTCATCATGCTTGGTATTAGGGAACAGAATGGAGAAAACAAGTAACGCAGGCACAAAATCCCTTGCAGGCAAAAGGCAAACAATTAGTGATGGAAAAGGGCTAGGTAGCAAAAAAACAGCGCCACCACCCTGAACCGATGAGAAGTTTACGAGGAAAGAAGGAGGCAATGGGAGAGATCTAGAAAAAGAAAAAAATTTAGAAAAAAAATCTTCACTTAGAGGAACCAGCAGAATCGATGATTCCAGGTGGTAAAGGAAAGGATCTGATTCGGATGGAACCAAAAAAGTAGGGTATGAAATGGGTGAAGGTCGACAAGTTTGGTAAAAGGGGGGCCAAGGATTCTAATGGAGTGGAAGTCATTTCTGAGGGTTGTGGAGCAAATCCTGTTAAGATCTCTAATGGTTTTGGAGTGTTGGAAGCAATGGAGGATGATGGGGATGTTGGAACTGTAAAACAAGGGAGAACAGAAAAGGTGAACAGTAACATGCAAATTCTAGAAAAAAATTTTTAAAAAAAAGAAACGCAGCTAGAGATGATAGGGATGAAACCAAGAGGGCAAAATGATAAGGTGTGAGGCCTCAACCTCTATAGACCTGTAGATAAAATGGTAGCCTACTTGAAACACTCCGAAAAAATTTTAAAAGGATCGGTATTGTACCTTATGGTACAATCAAGTGGATTAAACCTCGAACTAGTTCTAATAGAGAATCTAAGATGAATTCAAGAATTTAAAAACCCCTAGAATGACTTAAAATGGTGATTCAGGGTTCGAGGTCCGATTTGGAGTCAATCAAGAATATTGATTATGTAAAGGCAAAATGGTTATTTTGCCACCCAAGGATAAAATGGGAATTTTTAGAAAAGATTTTGACCACATTTGATCAAGAATAAATCATCTAGATTATAATATGAGGTTTAGCAGTGAAAAATTTTAATTCTCGGTATTTTTGGAGCATATGGGCAAAATGGTAATTTTATCACCTCGGGGGCAAATCCGTAATTTTTCACCCCCAACACTTGTCAAATTTATGGATTTTATTTATGGTGGAATGGATAAGTGTGGCATAAAGATATGGTGGAAAACTTAAGTGAAACAGTCAAATATTTAAAGTATAAAAAGAAAAATAGACTAATAAGCATGTGACAGATGTCAAGTAAGAATATTTTATTATTTTCTATAAAAATCAGCCCATATTTATCCCATTCTTCTTCTCCATATTTGGCCAAGACAAAGGAAAGAAAGGAAAAACAAGAACAAACCCAAGGTGGAGAAAAATCAAAGGGAAAGTGTGAAAATCCAAGGAATCAAGCTAGGTAAGTTAAAATTTTTTTAATTTTCCTTAAGATCTACACTACCCGTACATTATTTTCTCATTTCCATGGCTGAACTGCATGTGCTCATAGAGAGTTCATGGCTGGTCGAATGGGTTTAGTGAGAGAAATGATGTTGGAATTGTTTGATTTTGAGTTATGTTAGTGTTTAGAGTTAGTTAATCATGTTTTGAAGCAAAACAACAAGAAAAGAATCCATTTTCCCCATGAATTTTCATTGGTCGAATGTCCCATGATTTGTGTGTGTGGTGAATTGATTTGGTTTCAAGAGAAATGGGCTAGAAAATGATGATTTATGGTGAGAAAATTGAATTGGGAAAATTTTAGTGATAATGCACCATTATGGCCGAAATTTCTATGAAGGAATGTGAAGTTGATTAGGCTGAATTTTTGGGTTATTTGGTTTATGTTGAGTGATTTGAAGTATTAGAAAAAGAATGGAGTCATTTGGTGTTAAATTGGACGCGTTGGCCATTTAATCGAGTGATAGGCCGAATTAGGTCAACATTGCATTTAGACAATATACGGACAATTCGCATTTCATATTATGCATTAATAGTCTAAAATTAGTTTATTACTATTTAGTACCAATGTGGTGAATTTCTTGATTGTGTAATATGTCTAAGTGGTGAAACCTCTGACAAAGGCAAGGAAATTGTATCCGAAGATTTGTAGTCGAAGTACTCGAATTCGACTCCTGAAAATTTGTAAGTGAATTTGCATTTCAAGATGGTTTTGGGGAATATGAACGTATTTGAATAAAATGCTTGAATGATTTTATTCAACCTTCTTTAAAAAGAACGGGTACCATAGGAACAAGCTTTTAGTGAAATATTATTTTTACTAATGTGAAATTTGATTGTGCTAAATTGTGTACCTTTATGTGATGCTGATATGTATTGTTACGAAAATTTTGTGAAATTGGTATAACCGCGCACGTGCAGAGTGGGTAGTGCACATGCCGGTTAAATGACAGTATTGTGTGATAATTACCCCATGCATGTGCGGAGTGGGCAGTGCATATGTCGGTTGAATGACAATGTTGTGATAATCATGATCGTGCATGTGCGGAGTGGGAAGTGTATTGCCGGTAATGATGTGTGAGTAGTGAGTGCACTAGGGTGAATGAAAATGGCGTGGTGGGTGAAATTGCACGTGATTATATATGTATATATATGTGTGTGAATTCAAAAACTCTCTACCTCATTGTAAATTGACTTGAATTGAGGAAAAAAAGGGTTTTAATGTTAGCTAGATCAAAAATTATCTCGTTTCCAACCAGTGCATCATGGTTATCAAATTTCCTAACTATTATTGCTTGTTCCCTTCTAACTTTCGCTCACTGAGTTTCATAGTCAAAGTTTTTCAAAAATTCATGTTTTCAGATCAAGAGACCGTTAGATCCTAGATCAAGGAGTCTTGGTAGTTCGTCTCCTAGGTATGTGTCCGGTATTCAATAGCAACCCTTTTGTTGTAAATTCTCCGCTAGAAGTCACGGGTCTTTTTTGTTGTGAATATGTTCATGTAATGTCAATTACTGAATTACATGCTTTGAAATGTATATGCATATTTAATCGGTAATGCCGTTGTGAGTTGGCTATTTTCACACCAATTGGAAATACGTGTGGACGCATTAGTTGACAAATGATAAGTAAATTAAATGGGATAGGGTTGCTTGGGCTTGGTAAGCTATGCTCATTGAGCTAATGTGCCGGTCATGGCTAGGGAAATTGGGTTGTGACATAAGGTGACAGATGTAAACGATCATCCGATCACAAAGGAGAAGAATGGTGTAGATTTGGACATTTGAAGGCTTAATACAGTGGGTGATTCAATGGAACCTACGAAAGAAGGAAGTTTGGTTGATCGAAGTTCAGTGCGGGCAATAATGAGTGAGAGTTGGCAAATCGGTGCAGACACTAATAATAGTGTGGAGAAGGTTGGGGACTTTGATGGTGTCCAATGGGTAATGGATGTAGGCCATGTGATGATCTGAAAGGCTAAAAAGAAGAGCAACCGAGAACCGGAGGATAGGCTGTCAATGGTGGCCATACATGGTGATAATCTGTCATTACTAGAGGATGAACAGTATTCAAAGAGTCAAAAATGGGGGTCGGAACATGTAAGCTTCGTCGTGGAAAGGGTGTGAGATAAAGGTGACAGGGTGCAGTTGAGTAAACTAGGCAGTCATGTATTCCCGAGTTTAGAACAAGGAAGGCATTTGGAAGGAAAACAACAAATGGGAGATTGATGTGAAGAAAATGCTCGTGAGGCAGTTTTGGGAGTGAGTCAACTCGGCAAAGGAACAGCATTGAGCCCAGATGGCTTTCTTCAACTCGACATTGTTCATCATGCCATCAGTCCATATGCAGATCATGATAAGCTGGAAAATGATTGGAGGCTAATTGGAGATCAACTTGATGTTTCTACAGATGCATGTAGACGTGAGAGGACCTTCAATGATGAACGTAACTTGACCATGCAAGAGCTTGAACAATGTGGTTTGAACAAAGAAAATAGCTTAATCCCATCCTATGTGTCCGAATCACGTGCAGACAGAGAAGCATTTTTGGTAAGGGACTGTCTTTCTAGTAGGTCAAGGGCAACAAGAGAGTCCAGGTAGGGTACAGATAGCACAATTGTAAGCTGGTGAGAGTCTTGGGTCGACTTGCAACATGGATTCCCACATGGTAAAGGATAGCCATCAAATCGATTATCATCCTTTAGGCTCTAAAAAAAGAAAATCAGATAATGATGTGTCATACAATACTTTTGAGGAGTTTTTTATAGAAAATGAGGCTCATTTGGAGACAGACAAAAGTGGTGAAGATTCTGTCTCTATGTCAAGCCCAGCCTAAAAATACTTGTTAGGTCATATATGTGATTGATAGAGTGATCGTATATTTGAATACCCTGGAATAGTATTCAAAACTTGATATTGTACCTAGAAATACAATTGAGATGATTTAAACCTCGAACAAGTTCAAATAAGGATTTTAAGAGTGCAATTGAGGATTTCATAGTCCAGGGATTACTCAAAACAGTGATTTGGAGTTCAAGGTCCAAGTTGGAGTCAATCGAGAAAATTGACCGATTAGGGACAAAACAACCATTTTACCATTTAAGGACAAAATAGAGATTTCTATAAAAGATTTTGATCACATTTGACCAAGATTAATCATTTGAAGTATAATAAGATTATTTGGAGCATAATATGAAGTTTAACAGTGATAAATTTAATTTTCCAATATTTTTGGAGTACAAGGGTAAAATGGTAGTTTTATCACCTGAGGATAAATTGAGAATTTTTAGAGAAGATTTTAGCCCTATTTGATTAAGATTGATCAATTGAATTATTATTTGAGGTTGAAAAGTAAAAATAATGTAATTTTGATACTTTTCGGAGTATAGGGGCAAAATCGTAATTTTACCACTCGAGGATGAAATTTAAATTTTTGAGAGGATTTGGATCAAATTTGAATAATTGGAGTATGACATGAGTATGAGGAATGAAAAATATGAATTTTGATAATTTTTCAGATTTTAGGATAAAAATGTAATTTTTCACTTTTACGGGGATAAAAGTGTAATTATTCACTTTTACACAACCAAGACTTTGGAAAAGTCTGAAAATTTCATCCAAGTCATGGATAAGAGAAGGAAAATTTATGGTGAAAAAAGAAAGTCAAAAGAAGACTAATAAAATATTAAAAAGTGTTAATAAAATAATATTATTTTATTTAGCTTTTAAAAAGCCATAAAATTCAGCTATTTCTTCTCCAATATTCTGCCAACCAAAAGTGAGAGATAGAAACCAAAAATAAAACCCTAGAGTGAGAAAATAAAAGAAAAAGTGTGGAAAAATCAAGAAAATTAGGTGAAAAAGGTATGATTTTTCATTTTTGCTTGAGATCTTTTATTTCTAAGCAATTTCCCTTATTTTTCCATGCTTGAAATGCATGTTTTCATGGTGAATCAAGGGCTGGTCAAATGGGTTTAGAGAGAGAAAGATGTTAGAATTATTTAATTTTGAACTATGTTAGTGATTTAGGTTAGTTTAGCATGTTTGTAAGTAAAACAACTAAAAAAAATTGATTTTTCCTATGGTTCTTCACTAGCTGAATTTCATGAGGAATATGTTCAAAATGAAATGATTCCATTTCAAATGAAATGGTTTTGAAATTGATCAATTATGGAGAGAAAAATTAAATAGGAAAATTTCGGTATTAGTGCACCATTTTTAGTTGAATTTTTGGAGAGAAATTGACTGTTGGAAATTGAAGAAATTGATGAGATTTTAGGGCATTTTGGTAATATTTGATGAATTATGAAGGTAGGAATTAAATGGGAATTTTCGATACAAAAATATGAATTTTTACCTAATAGGGGTAAAATCATAATTTGCATTCTAGGACGGATAAATTGACCTGTGATCACTGTCATTGAGTAATGTGGATATAATTGGATTGTTAAAAATTGAAATGGGTCAAATCAAAGTTAAACAGAGGGTTTTAGCAAATTAGGCCGAGTGTAGGCAAATTGGTCGGACACCGTGATTAAACGACTATCCAAACAATTTTCGTCTCATTTCCATTGCATGTAGAGCCTGAAATAATTTATGATAAATTGACACAATTTATTGAATTTTGTGTCATGGATTATGAATAAGTAGTGAGCCAACTGATTTGGGTAAGAGACTGCACCCGAGGACGGAAGATAGGAGTATTTCTACTCCTAGTACTGTGAGTAAACTTATTATCGTCTTAATTATCTATAGTAGTTTTTATTCAATTGTGTGTTTTATAAAAAATGGGTTTGAATAGTAAATTGTCATGTTTTAAGAAAAATTATGATTTTATAAAATGATTTTATAAATTTTCTAAAAAATTGAATAATGGTTTCAAAAATAGAGTAATGGGAGACTGTTTACTGATATTGCAAATTATTGTTTGAATTGTATGGCTTATGATAGATTGTGGGCATGATTGGCTACTTTTATGAATTGATAAATACGTGAACCGCTTTGATTTGCCTTAATTGGTAAAATAAGAATTGTGGGCCATGTTATGCTATGATAATTTTTATTTAATTGGTGGGATAATTGTGGTCGCTGCAGTGGCAGAGCGAGTTCCGTGGACCAACCTATAAGAAGGGCATGGAAACCCGATTATTGTGATTTGCCTTAATTGGTAAAATAAGAATTGTGGGCCATGTTATGCTACGATAATTTTTATTTAATTGGTGGGATAATTGTGGTCGCTACAGTGGCAGAGCGGGTTCCGTGGACCAACCTATAAGAGGGGCACGAAAACCCGATTATTGTGCTTACCTCTGTTGAAGAGGCGCGTAGGGTATCTCCTGAGGTAGGATTTGAGTTTACTTCACGTCTAACCACCTCGTGATAGTGAACTTAGCCAACGCCAAGGAACGGCTAAATTTTGAGAAATATGAAATTTTACAGCCTTGGCGGACTCGAGTGGATGCCCCCGTACAAGGTATCCCCAAGTACACGTTTTGGCATAAGCTAAGTTTTTAAAGATTGTGCATAAGCCAAGTGAATTATTGGAATAAAATTGAGTATTGATGTTGTGAAAAATATATTGGATTTGAATATTTTATTTGTCTCCTTTTTACTCGACTTTAGATACTTTAGATGGTGTCTGTTTACTCACTGAGATTATGTAATCTCACCCTTCTTCCTATCCATATTCTAGGCTCAGGATAGATTGTGGATAGTTGATCACGTCTAGGAATAAATTCAAAGTTGCATTCTTAGAAAGCAAAGGTATATAGGCTTATACCTTCTTGGTCATCTGGAGGCCCACATGTCACTGGAATTTAAATTTCAGAATTTGGCTATTTGTATTATAGTATGTAAAAATATAGTTAGTTTTTACGCTGCGAAAATTGCTTACCGATAACTTTATAAAAATTATTTTATAAGAAAATAGTTTATTTTATTGAATATTTTTATTAAATTCAAATATTCAAATTTTCACCTCAAACTAATGTTTTAGATATTTAAATTTATTTCAAACCATGGAATACGTGTTTTCTACTCACTTATTACGTTTTGGACGGGTTTTGAGATTTTTGTAGAAAAATGACGAAAATGCCCTTGTGAGCCAAAAAATAATATTTTAATGTTTTGATTGGAAAATGAATTGAAATTATTTTAAATGTGATATTTAATAAATGTTGCTCACCAGGGAAGCGCGAAAACTGATACAAGAGCCTTGCGAGGTTTCGATCGGCATTCGAGGTAAAGAATGTCTGTCGAGGCTTCGCAGCAGTTGTCATGGGCTCGATGGGGAGTTTCGAGTCGTGACACTCTATGTAATTTTCTTACAAAACATATCCATGATCAGTGCATTAATATGGAATCTTTGGGGGGTGGCTAGTAAAGTCATTCAAAAGAGAGTTAGAAAACTACAGTTGATGCACAAAATAAAAATCTTGGTTATTTTAGAACCAATGGTTCAGGTGTCTAAATTGGAATTCTTCAAGAGGAAGCTTGGCTTTACAAGAGTTGTTTCAAATTGTTCTAAAAAAATATGGGTGTTCTGGACGCAAGAGGTGGTTTGTGAAGTCAGAATGAACCATCCCCAGTGTTTGCATGCTCACTTATCCCTTCTCTGGTTACCTTTCTTTTTTCAAACTTCTTTTATTTATGCGAAATGCACTAGAGTGGAAAGAAAATATATATGGGATTGTTTTAGAAATGTTGCAACAGATATGCAAGAACCATGGTTAGCAGGTGGTAACTTCAATACAATTTAAAGCAGAGAAGAGCAGCTCTTTGGAGTATAACCTCATGCTCGTTCGATGGAGGATTTTGCTACTATTCTTATTGACTGTGGGCTATTGGATGCTGGTTTTGAGAAGAGCTGTAACACCCCGTACCTTCGTTAAACGTCAATAAGGCTTTATTGATTAAACGAAGGATTAATTGATGCGCATTGGTGTGCTAAGGAACGATAAAAAATGATTCGGAAGTAAATCGAGACATAATGATGTGTTTCGGGACCAAAGAAGGTAAGCGAAAATTTTTGAAATAAAATAATATTTTATTTAATAAAATAATATTAAAATATTAATATTTTATTTATTATTGAAATTAGTCATGAAAAAAAAATATGACTAATTTAAGTGGGGGAGGAGAAGTAAAGAAGAATTTTGAACGAAAACAGCGATAATCGTACGACCCGAATTTTTAATCGAGTTAACGCAGTAAGAAAATATTTAAATACTATGGAGACACCGCATTGAAATGCAATTTTAATATTTTAGTTATACACATGTAAGAGAAAGAAGATAGAAGGAAATTAAAATTTTTACACGTGTTGGAAGAATTAATTTTAAATTATGAAAGTTGAGGGAGGTATGTTAATTAAAGTAAAGTTAAGGTATAGGATGTGAATTTAATTATTTGGAAGAAATAAACATATTATGAGAATGAATTGGATGATAAATAATAAGGAAAAAGGTGTTGAAAAGTCAAAGTAAATTTCATTGGTTAATTGCCACATGAGTCAAGAAAGGGAGAAATGGATGAAGACAAAAATAAAAAGGAAACAAAAGAAAACAAAAGAGAAAATGGGGCCGGTCAAATGAGGGAATGAAAGAAATAAAAAGAAGATGGAAAAAAGGCTTAGAAAGGTCGGCTAAGGAAAGTAGAAAAGACAAGAAAAGATGGAAAGAAAATAAAGGAAAGGACGGACAAAAGAAGAGAGAAAAGATGGAAGAAAAATTGAAAAAAAAAGTGGCGTGAAAGAGGAGGAGGAGAAGGCTAAAAATTTGGCAATTTTGGTGGGAGGTAGAGGCTGGTTTTTGCTGCACTTTTGGAAGAGAAAGATGCTGGTTTTAGGTGTAGGAAATTGGTAGCAAAAAAAAAAGAGAAAAAAAAAAAGAAAATTTGGCACTTGAGAGAGGTAAGAAATTTGAAAATTTTTTGCACTTTGTTTGGGCTGTTTTGCTGCACTTTGAGGGAGATTTAAGCTCTGAAAATTCAAGGTTCTTGTTGCTGGAAATTAAGCTTGAAGTTGCTGAAATTTTAAGGTCTTTAATGGCTGAAAATGATGAGGATTGGCTACTGAAAATTTGAGCTAAAGGGGGCAGCATGGCTGTTGAATTTTGAAAGTTTCATGCCATGAAAATTGGAGCTTGTGGTGATCGGTTTTGAGAGGAAAGAAAGAAAGGAAGCCACGGTGGTGAAGCGAGGATGAAGAAGAGAGAAATGGGCTGAAAAAGAAAAAAGAAAGAAACGTAGAAGAGAGAAAAAAAAGAAAAGAAAAAGAATAGAAAAAAAATGTGTGGGCATGGCCCAAGTAAAAAAAAAATAAATGGGCTTAACCCAATGGGAAGAATGGATAGGGCCAAAAGTCATAAAGAAATAACAAAGGCCCAATGGTAAGTAAATGTAATATTTTAAGGTTTATGGATAGTTTATTAATATTGTGCATATTTTGGATGAAAAATATGCAAGTTGCTTAAGGAAATTTAATTAAGTTGCTACTCATATAAATGTGGGATTAAGCATGTTGAATTTAAATTTGATGCTAGGAAAATTGTCGTAGAGGCGTGCCGAACAAAGTAGGTATCCGACAAGTAGGAATAATTATATATACGCGTACAAATCAATAGTGAAGAAACATCCCACTATTGTGAGGTGAGTAGGGGGTTGTCTACTTTAAAATTTTCATAATTATCTATATATATGTATACGCATGATTTATCATACGAGCACATCTGTGGAACACATGAGTTGGTAGAATCTTAGGTATTTTGCGGATGCGAATTCTTTTGAAAGTTGGTTTGGATATATCTATAGATAGACTATATACATAAAGTGTTTTTAAACTGAGAAAAAAGCTTTTCAATGGGATTTACATTCAAAATTGTGCTTTATACTTGTGTAGTGTGCATTCATGATTATGATGCCTGGTTACCATATAAAGTACGTTTCAAAATTCATGCACCAAATTCTATTTTATGAAAATGATAATTGATTTTATTATATTTTATGTTGAATGTTTTGAGAATAAATTTGGAACAGTACTTCAAGGATATAAATGATTTTTTTAAGACAATTCTTATAAATGGAATGAGATTCCTAATTTGTTTTGAAATTGAATGGCTTATGGCAATATTGGCATGAATGGCTGAACTAGAAATTATTTTGAAACTATATAAATTGTTTGTTTTGCCGTGAATGGCTGGATTTGAAATAGTTCAAAATGTTCCCTTCGGGGGAAGTTTTAAAAAGGTTCGGGATTCGAAGCTTGGCGAAGGGTCCCTGCCGGGGGCTGTGGAGCTGTCGCGATAATGCAGCTGGCTAGTAGTCAAGTGATGGGGACCTAGACCTATCAATAACTGCCATATTATGTTGTTAGAAAATTTTATTTAATTGGTGGGGTTTATTCTACACTATAATGGCGGGTTTTCGTGGACCAGCCTATTTAGAGGGGCACAGTAAACCCGGTTATATTATACCTCTGATGAAAGGTGCGGAGGGTAACTCCGGAGGTATGATAGAGTTTGCCTCACGTCGATCCACCACGTGGGGGTGAACTCCGCTAACGCCAAGGAATGGCTGTATTTTTTTAACGTGAAAATATGTTTTATGTGTATATGAGATTTTTAACAACCTTGGTGGATTTGGTTGGATACCCCGACGCACGGTATCACCGAATATGAGTTTTTTGTGGCACGAGCCAAGTTTTAAGAAGTCATAAGCCTTGTTGTTTGTTTTTAATAAAATATAATTGTTTTATATGGATTGAAATAAGTTTTAACATTATGAATTATGCTTCTTAGCATGGTGAGAAATAAAATTAAATGGTTTTTCGCAGCTCCTCTATTTGTTTTTCGTGAAATAAATCAGTGATTCCTCGCGTATGGGCGAGCTATGATTTATACATGATTTTAAATAATATTTAATTTCACGGGAGCTTTTTCAATTTTATTGATTTGATATGAAAATGGTTACAAGGCACAAAAACCTCGCTTGAAATAAATTATTTTTATAATCTTGCATTTTTATACTCAAATGATCTACTGTTTGCTTGTTTCCTATCTACGCCCTACTCACTGAACCGATGATATTCACTGAGTCTATGAGACTCACACCTCATTTTTCCCCTTTTGCAGATAGGGATCGATCTAGCGCGTAGTCATCGACGTGCTCAGTTAATTGCGGATAGGTAAAGGCATCTCCTAGCATTTTACTTCGAGTCACTCCGCTATCTAGAATTCAGTCGTATAAAAATTTTTCATATTATAGTGTAGCAGTTTTTTCCATTGACAAAGATAGTGTAACCGGGCCGGGTGGTTTCTCATCCTTTTTCTATCAACAATGTTGGTCCATCATTGTTGATGATCTCTTAGCAGTAGTGGATTTTTTCAAAGGAACAGCTTTTCCAAGGGGAGTAACGTCTACAACTTTGGTACTTCTAGCCAAGAAATCTAATGCAGCTACTTGGAGTGATTTCACCCAATAAGTTTATGTACTATTTTTAATAAAATAATAACTAAATTATTGGTGAACCGGTTGGCTAAAGTCTTACCTTCCTTAATATTTGATAATTAAAGTGGATTTGTGAGCGATAGACTAATCGGTGATAATATTTTGCTGGCTCAAGAATTGATAGACAAAATGAATTACAAAGCTAAAGGTGGAAATGTGGTATTAAAGCTTGACATGATGAAGGCTTATGATAGATTTCATTGTTGGTTCTCTGTTTTAATTAATGGGCACTCGGTGGGATACTTTAAATCAGAGAGCGGACTCAGACAAGGTGACTCTATTTCGCCTCTATTATTTATACTTGCAACAGAATATTTATCTAGAAGCATTAATGAGTTATTTTCTAGATATAATTCATTGCATTTTCATTTTGGTTGCTTTTTGAATATTAGCCACCTTGCATTTGCGGATGATATTATGATTTTTACTAATGGGAGCAAATCAGCTTTGGAGAAAATTCTGAAATTTTTGCAAAAGTATGAGCAAATTTTGGGGCAGAAAGTAAATCATCAGAAGAGTTGTTTCATCATAATTGGTAATATGGCAAGCTCCTGAAGGCAAATTATATCTCACACTACTGGATTTCTACACAAGACTTTGCCAATAGTGTGTTTGGGAGCTCCTCTATTTAAAGGTCCCAAAAAGGTAATGCTATTTGATTCATTGATTGACAAGATTCATGAGCGTATCACAAGTTGGGAAAATAGAATTCTTTCACCCAGTGGCCGAGTTACCTTGTTACGAGGTGTGTTTCTTCCTTGCCGACATATCTTCTCCAAGTGCTTAAGCCCCCGGTGTGTGTAATAGAAAAAATTGAGAGACTATTTAATAGTTTCTTATGGGGCGGTTCCATGGATAGCAAAAGGATTCACTGGACATCTTGGCATAACATTTTTTCCTTGCTCAGAAGGTGGATTAAATGTCCGTAGCTTGAAGGATATTTTTTATGCTTTTACTGTAAAACTTTGGTGGTGATTTGAGACTTGTCAGAGTCTATAGGTGAGGTACATGCGACTAAAATATTACACTGGACAAATTCGTAATAACATCTCTCCTAAGTCGCATGATTCAGCTACATGGAAACGGCTAATAGATAGGAGAGCTTTAGCAAGACAACAAACTCGTTGGAGGCTCGGTAAAGGAGATCTATTTTTTTGGCATGATGCTTGGATGGGTGATGAACCACTGGTAAATTATTTCCCCTTATTTACTCACTCTATGATGAAGGTTAATTAATTTTTTCGTGATAATGGATGGGATGTGGATAAGCTTAAAACTATTGTACTTGATTTGATTATGGATGAGATATTAAATATCCCTATTACCAGAGATAAGGAGGATGTAGCATATTGGGCTCTTACACCAAATGGAGAATTTTCCACTAAAAATGCCTGGGAGCTATTGGGACAACGGAAACAAGTGAACCCATTGCTTTAGCTAATTTGGCATAAATCTATTCCTCTCATTGTTTCTTTCTTTTTATGGCACATGTTGCATAACTGGATTCCAGTGGAGCTGAAAATGAAAACTAAAGGAATTCAGCTTGCAACAATATGTCTTTGTTGTCATTCGGAAGAATCATTATTGCATATTGTATGAGAAAGTCCAGTTACACAACAGGTTTGGAGTTTTTTTTTGAAAAATTTTTCCAAATCTATGCTCATAATCCTCAAAATGTTTTGCAAATTCTTCATTCTTGGTACTATTCAGGTGACTTTACTAAACTGGGACACATTAGAACATTACTGCCTTTGTTTATTTGCTGGTTTCTATGGGTTGAAAGAAATGATGCAAAGCATAAAGACCTAGGAATGTATCCTAATCGAGTTATCTGGTGAATTATGAAACTCTTGAGACAGCTTTTTCATGGCGGTTTATTATGTAAATGGCAATGGAAAAGGGACCTAGATATTACTACATATTAGGGATTTATATTTTCTTAGGAGAACCAGGTCCCTCTGAAAATTATTCATTGGATTAAACCATTGATGAGTGAACTTAAGTTGAATGTCGATGGTAGTTCCAAGGACGATCTTTAGAATATTGCTGGTGGTGGTGTTTTGAGGGACCATACAGGTAATCTTATTTTGGATTTTTCAGAAAACTTTGACTCACAAAATTCATTGCAGGTGGAATTAATGGCACTTCATAAAGGTCTACGGTTATGCATTGAACATAATGTGTCAAGACTATGGATAAGGATGGATGCGTAGGTTGTTATACAAATGATACAAGAAAATCATAAAGGCTCATGCAAAATTCGTTATTTGTTAGAGTTTATTAGAAAATGTTTACAAGTCATGTTTTTTCGCATATTACATATTCACAGGGAAGGGAATCAAGCAGCTAATTATTTGTCGAACTACAGTCATACTCATCAAAATCTCCATGTCTTCTCACAAGCGCAAGGTGAGATCCGTGGTATCTTGAGATTAGAGAAAGCAAATTTACTATATGTTAGATTTAAATAAATGTAAAAAAGTAGTACTCCTAATTTATTTTTGCTATTTTTATTTTGTTAACTTTTTAGAATCTTGTAACATGGAGGTGTTTCAATGTTATGGTTGCATTCACAAATATGCACGTAAAATGGAACATTCCACCTTAGGCAATCGCGTAACTTCTTCTCATACTCTTGTAATTCTGAAGGTTCGATTTATGTCCCCCTCTTTTTTGTATTTATTTATTCTAATTAATAAAATTTAACAGGGTAGCTGGGCCCTGCGTGAATTTTCAACATAAAAAAAAAAACATACAGCCAAAAGAAAAGATCAACTCTAGACTGTGTAGTTTGTGGAAGGGAGTTTAAGGGTGATAACCACAAATTCATGGTGATTGGAATGGTGAAGGAAATAAGACTGATAGGGATCTTAAAGAGTTAAAACAGATCTTAGGATTTTCAAAATAGCAGAACTCAACATTTTTCCCAAAAAAAAAAATGATGAAGGCAAGAATCAATTGGTAAAATCGAAGTTAAATTTGTCAATTGGAAGAGAAAAATGCTATATATATATATATATATAAAAGATTGCAACAAGAAAATGATCAATTGCTTTAATATCATGTAGAAAGTATGAAACTAAGAACTTGAAAAAAAATAAGAAACGAATTCTAGAATTTGTTGTTAAATTTTTTATTAACAGAATTCAATACTATTCATTTGTTACAAAAGGATATTTATACTAGTCCAGAAAGTTGATAGTAACTACTTCTAAGGTTATTTATAGAAATGCCATCAATACATTAACTAACTAAATTTAAATAAATCTAGTGCTTTTTAGGTGACTATATTCTTCAACAACATTACTTGCTTTATTGGTTTAGTAATTATGATCAATTGAAGATTGAAATTCTAATCTTAACATTACTTACTTGAATTGAATCAATCATTCATGTAACTACTCATTGATTTACAAATATAGGAGTTAGGACTTAATGCCACATTTTAATAATTGCATTTACTTGATAAAACCAAACATCCAACATGCTCTATTTGATTCTTTCAAGCTTCAATTCTAGCGATTCCTAAAATTCTTCCAAACTAAACTATCGATTAATGTTATATGTGATGTGAACCACAATTTTCTAAGATTTCATTCAGGTTTCTATCGTCACAATATTTAAATTAGCTTCTAAATTTGTGCAACAAAATCTTGTATTATATATTTGCATATTTACTTAACAATATTAATTTGTATGGAGATGAGAGAAAAAACAATGAAAAAATACTAGCGAACTTGTATCTCTTGCACAAACGACCTCACCACAAAAAATTGAATTTTTTTATTACAAAGCTTTGTTTATTGGAATAGGGTTTTTTCAAGTTTCCCTTTTCAAGCTTTCCTTTAGAGAAGCCAAAAGATTGATGGTGGATGGTGGATAGGAATATATAAAGCGAGGAAAAAAACATCCAATACCTCAATAATGGCCCGTGGGTGGGTGCACGGTGTGTCGTCTGGGCTAACTAAGGTTGGGAAGAAAAAAATGAAAAATTTTTAAATAATAAAATAACCTCAACTATAACTATTATTTCAAGTAAGTTCTTCGTTTTTTATTGTATCCAAATGAATCTTTAAATTTGAATTATGTTTGGCTCTTAAACATATTCAAATAAATCCTTAATCCTAATAAAAATCAACTGTCATTAAATTTAGGTTAAATTATACAATTAATCCCTACACACTACAAAAAATATGGATTTAGTCCCTACATAATAATTTTTGTAAACTGCATCTCGTACTTTGTTATTTTGTTAATTTCAATTCCTAACTCTAATACCATTTAATTTCACCATTAAATATGCTAACATAGTAGTTTTGACCAAGCTAATATAACATTTCTTGTTGATGTGGCATTGACTATATGTTGATGTAACATGACAATGTTAATGTCATGAAAATGTTGACATAGCAAATACTAGCATAATAATTGTTGATGTGGCAATTACTAAATAAAAATTTTTTTAAAAGAAACCTTACAACCATTATTCTATGTTGAAACATCTTTTTTATTCTTTCAAAATTTTTATTTTATTTCGAATTGAACTAAACCACGTACATGGAAGTAGAAGTGTTTCTCACATCATAGTTCATAATCAACACTAGAGTCCTAATCGAAGTCTTAGTCTTAGAGATAAACAACCTACCATAAGCGAATGGTTAAAATCTCATCTTGGTCTTCAAATAGATTATCAACGTTCCCCATACAAAGGCGAATCAAGGTTCAAGTCCTCTAGGTCAAGGTGTCATGGTTTCTCTCATTCTAGATCTCTTGATATCTCACCACCAAGACATCGTAATAGAAAATCATCTTCATCTTATAACATGTCAAAATCAAACTCACCTTTTGAACAAAAAGGATTATTATCTTACGGAGCCTAAGTCTATACCTCTCTCATTTAAATTTAATTGATTAGGCTAAGAAGCTTACTTAGTTATCTTGATTGCGTTCAATTTGCAACATCAATTAAAAAGTATGGGAATGCATGCCATTTTATATGCAATTGTCAATTTTCAAATATGATTAGATTGTTGATTTAGAGTTGTAAAAATAGTTTTATTTTTCTTTGACCATGGACATTGAATTCTAGTGCTTATTTAAAATAGCAAGAGATGCATTCTTGGTGATTCATATGCTAAGAATATTTAAAACTTTTTGTTTTTTTTTTAAAGCTTAAATTTGTTCATCCTTAACCAGTTATGCCATGACAAGTTTTTAGCCTTTTTGGCAAAAGACTTTTGATGGCATTGAGTAGTTGGAATAGGAAAAACAAAAAACGTTTATAAAAGTTTTCATTGCATAAAAACCATAAGCAACAAGAGTCGTTTCCAAGACTTAAAATTGGATACAACCATCAAGACACAACAAGCACGGCCTAGGAAACCAATCTTAAACATAGTCTTGAAGTTTTTGACTTTTCCTATACTCAAAAGTCAACAATACATAAACGCAACACCAAACTCGTAACGGACAACAACAATAAACATGAAATTCCTCAATAAAGCCTATTGTATTTCGGTTTCATCATTTTTCAATCATGAAATTTGCTTAGCCAAGGGCAAAACCATTTGTCAGCAGTCCCAAGAAACCACAAGTGATAACCACGAAGCATTGTTGCTTCACAAAGCAGCAACACCGTTACCCCAAATGCATAAGACACTCCACTGCAACATCAGACCCATCTAAACCTTTAAGATCATAGTTTTCTTTTTGTTTATTGAGCTTGGTTCTCACCCCTATCCTTACTTTTAACTCTGTAATCTTCAAGATCACATCATTTTTCTCCTCTTGAAAACTTAATTCAAGCTTCTCACTTAATTCCTAAATTTCCTCTGTATCTTTCATTGATACTATGTTCCTCATCCTAATATAAGCATCTGAGACACTACTTCCCTCAATTTGGTCTTCACCGTCGCACTTTAACCTCATCTCTTCCTTGATTTGTTCCTTGATCTTTTTCTTCCTTCTTTTTGAAGATTTACCTTTTGATAATCTAAACCTACTCTTTTTCCTCCTTATTTTCTATCTCAACTTACCAATTCTTTTTCTCAAGTTGCCTTGTTGCCTTTTACCTTCTAGCGAGTACCTGTCAACTAATTGTATCCCTTTCACACTTTTTCTTAAGTTTCCATATTCCCTTTCCTTTCCAAACTCTTTCTCCTCCTCATCGCTCTCTCCAACAATTTTCAACAGTCGTTGCACACTTTCCCTCTCCACCATGTTTTCTCCCTCATTAAAGGCTCCCTTAGTGAACAACTCTTCACTGTTTGTGTTTTCAACCTATGCATTTTTCCTTTTACCACTTCTTTTTCTTTTGACTTCCTTTCTCCTTTTACTACTTTTTTCTCTCCCAAATCACCCTTTATTAAGATCTAGCTTCTCACTCAAATTTCCTTGCGCTAATTCCCAATTCCTTTCCCTAACTTAAGTTTTGACTTGATAGCTTAAGGATATACTCCGTTGAGAAAAACAACCTTCTCAGGTTTAATGAGGTATTATCGCTTGGCCTTCTATTTTTCCTAGTTGAAATGAAACTAAACCCAGCCTTTAAGGACCTCCAACCCATTCGTTTGGTCTATGCTTACCTTTCCCTTTTTAGGTCTAAGCTTCTTGTCATCTAGGCTTTTCACTTTCCCAACATTATTAGGCCTTTCTTTTAGATCTCCTTTCTCATAATTATTACCTCTTACTTTGCTCTCTAAGCCTAAATCATCGCCTTTCTTTATCTCTTTTTAAAGTCCTTTATGTCAACATCCCACTTACACTCCTTACTTTTCAAATCACTACCATATTTTCCTTACTTCCTTACACCATCCTTTGTATCTCTTTTTTTATCAAAACTTCTTCGCCCTTTTGTCCCCTATCAATGCTCTTTCTTGTCACCATTGACCTACAAACCTCGTTTCCAAATTGCGAACTATTCTTTACCTCCATCGTACTTATGTCAGCAACCTACCCCTCTTTTATTTTGAATTCTTCTTATTCCTCTAACACTATAATCTTACTTTCTCTTATCTCGAAACCCTTCTTTTGAAATTATTTTATCTGTTGTTTCTCCACCTTTCATTTCTCACCACCACCACTTTTTCCGCCCTTTTCACCACCCTGATGCTTCTTTGACAGCTTCAATACCTATTGGATCACCTATTTATTTGCTAAATAGCATTCTAGAGACCTGCTCAATTTCTCCCTTACCACCTTGACGAAAATGGGAAAAAATTTACCTTTGGCTTCCAATATCACTCTATTTGGAATCATTAATCTATTTTTAACTTTCACTAGTATGTGTGCCATATCAAACATTTCCTTCTTATACATACTCCTATCAACTCCCATAAATGTTCCCTAATAATCAGTAATCATCTTGAATGTTTAAACATGCCAAATATGGACTGGCATCTCACGTACTCTCACCCACACATATTCTTCACTATCAATGCTAGAATCCGAATAAAGTTTAACCATTACAAACCACCTTTGAAGGAGCTCCTTGCGGTTATCCATCACCATAATCATCTCTTCTTACTCCTCAAAGGTTTCAAGGATGTAAGCTCTTCCACCGCTTTTACCTGAACATAGATTCCTTCTATGGCTAATCCCTTTCGTATCATTGAACCATCCACACGATACTTTAAGATCCCTTCAATGCTACGTGAGACCCATTTCATTTCCTCATTGAGAATACTCGTGATGGCTATCACTAGTCTATTCCCTTTTTTTTATCCTCTCTTGCATCTTTCACATCTTCTTACTTTTGTGTTATCTTCTCCTTTGCACCTACCACAAACTTCAACACCTTCACGCCCCTTTTAAGTTCACATTCTCTTTCTTTTTGCCTATTTCTTGTTAATGATAGCTCTACCCATAATCGCCTCCTAATATGACCAAAAATCTCTTTATGGTGATCTTATAAGTGGACTACCTCCTCTTTTCGACTCAATGACAATCTTTTTCAACAGTTCAGCTTTCTTGACTAGTAACCTTCTACCATCCATCCACTGATGATTCCCCCATTTCAAGGTCTTCTCCATCTCATTTATATCCATACACCTAACACAAGCAAAGTTGGAACCTTTGTTTTTCTCTTGAATACGTGTTCGAGGGATGAATATATCCTTCACCTGCCCATATTCTTCAAAGGCTCCCTTAATTGCCTCTTAAAGCACCTTTTTGCTTAGATTGTCAACAAACACCATGAAAAAGCTATCTAGCCACCTTCTCTCTCTAGTTTTATCCGTCATAGATCCCTATATTTAAATAATCCTCAACCTTGAATCATGATGTGGCATACTCATTTTGGTGCTTGAATTCTGATGAGAACTGTAGCCAAAACTTACAGTATTACTATTATTTACACATTTATTTATTAAGCTAACAATGGAATAAGAAGATGGGAGAAAAACTTAGATTTTCCTTTTAAACAATAAAAAGATCAACATTTAACAACGTTGTAAAAGTTTTCTATTATGATTTCCAATGTCAATGGCCATTAAATAAGTTAACTTTATTTCCATGGTATTTTCCCTATTTGTAATTCTATATTAAAAACCAAATACAACTCTCCCTCTATTGATTCTCCTTCTTCTATTATGATTTCCAATGTCAATGGCCATTAAATAAGTAAACTTTGTTTCCGTCATGTTTTCTCTATCATTCAATTCCATATTCAAAAACCAAATACAACTCTCCATCTCTTGATTCTCTCGTTTTGGGTGTTATTTTTTTTCTCTCTTAATCTTTATGCTAATCTCATTCAATTTAGGGTTAAGATGTTGTCACAGCCTAATTTTCGGGCCATGATCGGCACATAGGCCCAATAAGCGTAGCTCACCAAGCCCAAGCAAGCCTACCCCATTTATATTGCTTAACGTCTTATCAACTAATGCATCTATACGTATTCCAATTGGTGTGAAAGTAGCCAACTCATGATGGCATTATCGATTAAAATATACATATACTATTCAAGACATGTAACTTAGTAATTTACATTACATGAACATATTCACAAAACAAAAGAACCCGTGACTTCCAGCAGAGAAACTACGGTAAAAAGGTTGCTATTGAATGCCAAACACCTACCCAAGAGACGAACTACGGGGACTCCTCGACCTAGGATCCAACAGCCTCTTGATTTGAAAACATGAATTTTTTTAAAACAGTGAGTACAAAACTCAGTGAGCGAACATTAGAAGGGAACAAGCAATAATAACAAGGAAAGTTGAGAACCATGATGCACTGATTTGGAACGAGACAATTTAGATCCAGTTAATATTAAAACCCCTTTTCACTTAACCTTGAGTTATTAAACATTCAATGATAAAGCAACCATGTTCAACATAAGATTGAGAAGAAAAGAAATTTACAACAATCATCCTAACAAGATAGCAAAACTGACGGGTTATCGCTGCAACGGGAAGGCATCCGAACAAGTTTAATCACAAATCGTTATGGAACGAGGGTTTCGCTCAACCATACGAGGGTTTCGTGTTAGAACATTTTTCTTTAATTTAAATCAATTTGTAATAAAGGAGAATTTCTCAAGATTCACATACCATACAATCACATTTTTCCATCATGCACACTATATCACGCATATATATATATATATATATAAAATCACATGCAATTACATACACCACCCCATTCTCCTCAACTCTGATGCACTCCCTACTCGCACAAAGCAATAAGACCATGTGTGCACTCCCTACTTGCACATCCCCTAGTCATCATGTGTACATCCTCTACTCGTACATAGCAATATGACCATGCGTGCACTCCCTACTCGCACAATCCCCCAGTCATTAATACACATTACCCATTCATTCATATCATTATCAACACAATAAATGAGTATGTATTCATTTTCTTTATACAATGTACACACTCATAACATTAAAATAATTGTCAAAGGCTTGTTCCCAGGACTCATTTTTTAAATAAGAAGTTGGATATAAATCATTCAAGCATTTCATCTCGACTCAATTAAAATTCTCACAACAATTTGAAATGCAAGTTCACTCACTGTATCAGGAGTACGGAATACTCCTATTCTTGGTTCTCTAGCACAATGTCTTTACCCTTGTTAAAGAGCTCACCACATATACATAATACCCGACACATAATTCAATATATTGTGTCATACCATTATAAAACTATTTTTGGCTCTATATGAATGCATGAGGTTGTTTGGATAGTTATTTAAAGACGGTGTTACACATTGTTCAATTGTGATCGGAATGGATCGGTTTTTGATCTAATTCAAACTCTCTACCTTTGATTTAACCAAATCGTCCAAATTGATTCCAAATATATTCATCACACTTCCAATGTCCCAAAATACACCAAAGTGCCTCAATGAGTTTGACTTTCTTATTGTTATTCAACGTATTTACTAAATGAACTATACTTTAAAATTACCATTTTCGGTTTCCATCACCACCATTCATTAAATTCTAACTAAATAACACAAGATATCACAAGAATCATCATCACTAGGTTCCTTATGAAATTCGGTCATGGTGGGTTGATAAACACTATGGTTTTTCATACTTGATTTTTACACCATCGATCATTAACTCCTAACCAAATCACTTGAAATGAAATCAAATCCACCATCAACATACCATAAAGACGATTCGGCCAATGAGGGTGATGGAAGAACATGGAATTTTTCTATTTGCTTTTCATGCTACACATCACCAACCAACTAAAAACACTAGAATAACATGTTTTCCAACTAAATTCATCATAAAATCTTCTCTCTCTAGGTTCGGCCAACAAGGGATTCATCATGAAATCATGAATTTCAACCATGGATAATGAAAAAGAATACTTAGGAAAGATAGATCTCAAGCTAAAATTGAAAAATCTTACCTTTTTGTCACTTGATTCTTTGAAATTTAGTGAATTTCTCTTGAATTCTTCTAACTAGGGTTTTGTTCTTCCCTTTGTTCCTCTTTTCCTTGGTGAGGCCGAACATATTGGAGTGAAATGAGAGTCATGTGCTGATTTTTAATGTAAATTATAAAGAAATGAAAGCTTGCCACTTGTCACCATACCATTGGTCCACATTTAACACTTAACAATTGAGCTTTATTTCTCCACCACATAAACTATTTCAATTATCTATAATATAAAATGTTAATGGATAAAATCCATGGGCATGACAAGTGTTGGGTGGTGTAAAAATTTTAATTTTGCCCTTAGGTGGTAAAATGATCATTTTGCCCCTACGTCATGAAAATTTCAATTTGACTCCAAATTAATCCTCGAACTCCGAATCACCATATTAAGTCATTCTAGGGTTTTAAAATTCTCAATTTTATCTTAAAATCTCTATTTGAACTAGTTCGAGGCTTAAATCAACTTAGTTGTGCTACTAGGTATAATACCGACTTTTTGATGATTTATTTTCGAAGTATTCGAGTATGCAAGCATGTGATCAAGCACATAAATGACATGGTAAATATTTTATAGTGTTGGGCTTGACAAGATCTCACAGATGTTTTCTTAATATTTTTTTTGTTAAACTTAGCATTTTGTCCTGTCAACATTTTTTCACGTCAATAAATGCCACATCAACATAAATGCCAACAACTGCCATATCAACACATAGTCAACACCACATCACATAGTCAATGCCACGTTACTTCAATTAATGTCAATAAGCTTAGTCAAAATACCACATCAACATATTTAATGATGAAATTTAACGATGTTAGAGTTATAGATTAAAATTAACAAAATGACAAAGTACAAAGACCCAATTTGCACAAAATATTGTGTATGGACAAAATCATATTTTTTGTAGAGTACAAAAACTAATTACATAATTTAACCTTAAATCTAATATCAATTGACATTTTCTATTGATACAATTTAATCACATGACCACGCTGCAGCTAATGTGTTATTTTCTCTTTTTTTGTTCTTTCATCCTTCTTCAAAACGACATAGTTTTGAATAAGCTATATAATCCTTCCCATTTTTTCATGTTCCTCTCCCTATCCTTGTGTTAATTCCCTTTCCCTTTTAGGCCTAAAAATCACCTAACCAAAAGGGACCATGCTAGCAGCAGACCAATTATGCCTTTCAAGCCAACTTTCAAGAAATGACCGTAGGCACCAATGGCCTTGCCATTACAAACTACTAGAGTATGACGCATGCATTGCACACAGGCCTCTTTGCATCCCTTCTTTTTCTCTCTCTTTGCTTCAACATCTTTTCTCTTTCTTTCTCTGCCCTGAAATAGAGGAAGCAAAATTACCAGAGAAGTTTAACGTGCACTGACTGCTTGTGGATATATCTCTATCGCTCTCTTTCTCCAAGACTGAGCTTTTGTTGTCACAAAAGTTTTGCCTTCTGTTTAGAAAGAGAGAACAACTAAGACCAACTCCATTTGTTTTTACTCTCATTTTTTTTTTTTGTTAGAAAATACTCAAAAAAAAAAAGTCCAGCCATTTTTTGAGGATTTGTTGTAAATTCATCTTTTTCTTCTATTTTTTCCTCAGATCTGTTACCAACCCTTTTTTTTCTTTCTTTCTGTTTCCACTATTGCACTTTGGTAGAATTGTTTAGGAGCCTTCTTTATTTTTAAGTTTTACTCACACGTGGGCAATTTGGGATTTCTGTTGAAAACCTGTTAGAGCATTAAAACCTCCTCCTTGAAACCTCATGACCACTCTTTAAGCTCACACGTGGCAAAATCAGGAAGCCCCAAGTATGTTATAGATTATTCTAACAACGTAACTGATCAACTCATCAAATTTGTACACTAGACACTGTCAAATTCCTGTGCGTGCCTAATTAAGCATCCTAATACTTCATAAATTTCTTCAACTTGATTGTGTGACTTATCTCCACACACAAAACAATGTATGTGTTTGTTTTCCGCTATGTAACTCCACCCCGGTTGCTTCTTCAAATCCTTCTCGAACATAGCTCTCCTAACTTCTTCAACTTCAGCCCACTGTCCAGTACTAGCCTGGACGTTGCTGAGAAGTGTGTGATACCCAACATTGTCAGATTCCAGTTCCAAAAGTCGCTGCGCAGCATATTCCCCAAGTTTTTTGTGTCCATGAACTCTAGAACCAGCGAGAAGAGCACCCCAAATCCGGCCGTCAGGGAAAGCCAACATCTTGATGATTGTTACCAAGGCCTCTTTGAGTTTTCCAGCTCGCCCCAAAAGATCAACCATGCCAGTGTAATGATCCAAATCAGGTTCAATGCTGAACCTCCATTTCATGGAATAAAAGACGTAGCAGCCTTCACTCACAAGGCCAGAGTGGCTACAAGCAGATAGCAAACTCAAGAAAGTTACACAATTGGGTGTTGCTCCTTCCTCCACCATTTGGTTAAAAAGTTTCAGGGCATCAGAACCAAGTCCATGAATCCCATAGCCCTCAATCATTGATGTCCAAGCCACTATATCTTTCACCAACATTCTATTAAAACACGCTCTGGCAGAAGAGATGCTTCCATATCTAATGTACATGTTTAAGATAGAGGTTTCTAATTCTAAGTATGTCCCCTCTTTCTCAGGACTACGAAACATGTTCTTTATAGAATAGCCATGAATTTCTTTACCCACTTCTAATGCACCTACATGGGTACACGCGTGAACTATGTTTCCCAGAATCTCAGGCGTGGGGTGAAGACCTGCAGCTTGCATTTCCTTGAATAATACAACGGCCTCCTTGAAAAATCCATTTTGAATGTAACCTGACAGCATTGCACTCCATGCAATGCTATTTCTACTTGAGATTCCTTTAAAAAGTTGAATCGAGTTTTTTAACAACCCACACTTCGCATAAAAGTCCAACAAACATGTCTGCAAAACATCATCATGTAAACCCAATTTTAGGGCACAACAGTGTAATATTTCACCTTGTGATAGATTCCCAGACTTTGCAAACGCTGATATGACAAGGGTTAGTGTCTCAATGCTGACCTTTACCTCAACCTGCATTTTACAGAACCTGTCTGCTACTTCTCCAACATCTCCCCTTAGTAAATAGTAGGAAATCAAAGTATTCCAGGAAACTATATCCCTCTGAAAAATTTCACTAAAAAACGTCTCAACTTCTTCAACAGAACCCATTGTTGTGTACATCTTCAAAACAGAATTTAGTACAGATCCATCAGCCAATACCCCACTCTTGATCACATAGCCATGCGTTTGCTTCCCACCAATAAAACTTCCCCATCTAGAACAACCCTGCAACAAGACAATCACAGTCACTGCATTGGGTTCCATTTCCAGCCTCATTTTCTTAAACAATGTAAAAGCCTCAACAACGTTTCCCTCAGAAAAACAAGCAGAAATCATAGAAGTCCAAGTAACCAAATCTCTTTCAAACATTTCATCGAACATCTTATAAGCATTACTTAAACACCCACGTTTTCCATAGACCTCAACCATTGTATTCCCAAAATACAAATCAAATCCAAAACCCATTTTCACAGCAACGCAATGAATAAGTTTTGCAAATTCTGCATCAGCATTAATCGACAGAACCGCTCTATTAATTATTGGAAACGTAAAACGATCATGTTTTACCCCCTCTTTTCTCATCTTTCTATACCAGAATAAAGCCTGTTCGATGTATCCAAAATCAACATGGGATTTTATTATCAGATTCCATGTTATTGTATCAGCTTGTTTCAAAGACCGAACAACCAAAACAGCGGTTTCAAAATCATTGAAATGGGCATAAAAAGATATTAGCCCTGAGGCCCAGGAAGTGGGGAGAAAGTTCCCAAATGAGAGTATTAAAGAAGCATGGAGTTGCTTTAATGTTCTGAGGTTTTTGCATGTAGGTAGAAGTGAAGGAGAAGGGGAGAGTGGGTGGGTGAGATTGAGAGCAGAGAAGGGTTTCAGGTGATGGCATCGAACAAGAAAAGGAAGGTTGGATAGAAGAGAAGAGGTGGGTAAACGTTGGAGGACATGAAAACGTGAAGGAATTTTTGGTTACTTCGAAAAGCTTTGAGAAAACTTGGGGGACCAATAGGCTAGTTATGATAACGGTTTGCGTAGGATCACGGGTTAGTGCGCTCAAGACTTCGAATGTATATGGTGTAGTGTATGCGGAAGGTTTCATGGGTAAAGACTCATGATGCAGAAGCAGATGGAAGTACAAGAAAGTATGCTTTTGGAATACTAGAGCTTTATTGACCTGTGAGCATCAGAGGGAATTACAACACTTGGAGAGAGAGCTTCATGAAGAACTTAGCTGAACATTATCCTCACAGTGATACATAAAGAACCGATGATTAGGAAGAAGTTTTTGACCAAGTTGGGTTTGCCAATATGAGTCTTACAGCTGACGAGGTTACAAGTTCAGAGTCAAGTCTTTTTAATCTTGGGGGTGAACCCCTTGTACATACATATTTATGTGTTTGCGTGTTTTGGCCACCAAGCTGTTTCCCACAAACAATTCGTACACTGAGAATCAATCACCAAAAATGACTATAACTTTCATGGTATAAGTAAGTCTCTGTCATAAATTCAAGAACTCATTACATAGCATAACGACCGAGAAGACTTAGCTTAAACCTTTGAGTATCTATCAACCAAATTGAGAACGACATGCAAATAACTTACTTGGCTTCACTCCAGCATTTTATCTATTTATTTTTTTAAAATCAACTTCTGCCCTTTGGCTGCAGATCATTAGCATAATTCACAATTAGCATTGACACATCCAAAACCAAAAGAGAAATGACTCAGTCCACTTCAACAAATGCAGTGCAGTCTATGTCCTGAAGGGTGATTTTACCCATGTATAAATCATTTATGTGATCAGCACAAAGTGGCAGGCATTTCCGATTCAAGCTTTCATGAATAGCACCCATACCCTTCACCCACTGTGCTTCATCCGGGGGATTCAAATTTAGATGATTTTGCAGTAACCTAACTCTGTACATGATTGTATCGATCCTGTCACAAAAATGAGCAACACAAGAATGTGATGGCTCATCAGAAGCCAATCTGATCAAAGCCAAAGATATAGCCCCATCCACAGGTTTTGGATCTGAAAGAATTTTGTCACCCATGATCTTAACATCCCTCTCTGTTGGGAAGTGAACTTCTTCATTTCCATTCATATCACAGACTTTTAAATCTTTACTGTAATGTTTAATTGCTTCGTGTTTGGTGGATTCATGCTTTTGTGCCAATGTCAAAATACAAGAGAACCTCAGGTGATAAGAAACAACTGTTTTCACCATTTTGAAGTTGTGACAGCAGCAGAAGAAATCAAGCCATCTTCTCCCGACACCAGCATACCACTTAATAATGTCAGTATCTTCCAATGCGAATAATAAGCTAACTGGCCTGGGGCGACCCATGTTATTTGTAAAACCAGCCATTCTAACAGCCTTCCTAACCAGTTCTATAGGTGCAGAAACTTTCATACACAGCTTGGTCAGATCATCTACCGTGTGCTCAGCATATTTCTGCTCCTCTTCTTCTATTACTCTCCTTTCTTCCTCCTCCAATGCATTTCTAGCTTTGATAGGTGTCAAATGCTTGTCAACTTGTTCTTGGAATTTGTCATAAGCATCAACAAGATCTTGTGGCAACTGATGTCTGATATGTCTTAAAGATAAAAAATCACCTCTAGAGAGCAGTCGATGCCAGTTCCATCGTCCTTCCAAGGATTGCAAAAACTCTTGGACTACTTCGTCTGCCCAAGTCCTAAATATTTCTCTGACTTCACTCTCAATTCGAAATTCAAATTTAAACCCATTATTACTCTGCTTCAACTTCTTAAAGACATGACTCAATATTTTCAAACCCAATTTTTTCCTATTCCTCTCCCGAGCATTCCTCAATTCTAATGCTCTAACTTCCTTCTGTCTAAGATACTTTTTCCTTGCTCTAATTGCCTTTTCTGACATAGGGGGATGCAAAACAGAAGGAGGAACAGCCTGCAGTTCCATCCCCAAAAAATTAATCTTCTCTGATACTGCACTGTGGATAGCCGTTTTAACTCTATCCACCTTCAAACCCGAATTCCCTTCCAAAAAATCTAAAACCCGGTCCTTCAACTCCTTTATGAACATCTTCGACCCAGATGTAATTACCAATATCTCATCCAAGTACCTAACCGCATACATTTTCTCCGGCTTATAGAAAATATTTGAGTTATTGAAACCAAGCTCATTCAAGTCAAATTTAGGATTCTTCCTATTCATTTGAAGCCTCATCTCTTGAACTTCTCTATCAAACCCATCAAAATAAACATTAATCAAAATCGAACACAACCCGCATTCTTGAGGAAACCCTCTCCCTAAATAACACCCTCCCAATTCAATTCTAACTACTTGACATTCAAACAATTTCTTTATCACATTAATCAACATAGCATCCTTAACTTTCTTACCAATAAACAAACACAACTTATCAACATTAAACTCATCGAACTTGTTAGGACAAAAAGAAACATTAAACCACCAACTTGGGTTTGTTACATTGTTCTTTAAGTACCTAACGGCGGTATGTCTGCCCATTCCAACACGACCGCCATAAGAAAACGTCACAAACTTTTCATCATAAACAATTTCGAGTACCATCCTAATAGCTTCAATCAAAACTTTTAGTTTCAAATTTGGTAAAAACAAAGGTTCACCTGACGGCCTTGGTGGGGCCACTTTGACACAGCAGGAGGAAATATCGAACTTGTTTTGGAAGATTTCATGACAAATTTGGTCAACGGAGAAGTGATTGGAAACAGAGGTAAGAAGCGATGTTTTTGTTGTTGAAGGGGGAAAGTTGGAGAGGTTTTGGCAGGCGGTGAGAAGAACAGATGGTAAAGCGATGACGTTGTGAAGGAGATTGGAGAAGGTTCCATGAGAGTAGTGGTTGAGAACCAAGTTTCTGAGGTTGGCCTTTGTTAAAGGTTGGGTTGAGAATGGTTTCAAGGGAATTGAAAAAGGATGATTAGGGCTGCTGATTGTCTTGAGGGTCCTAAGCATTGCAAAAAGAAATTTGAGAAACAGAGAGAGCAGTAGCACAAAGCATGAGACCTTCCCAGCCTTTGGAGATCAACTGTTGAATGTTGAACCATATCAATTTTTTTATATAAATAAATAGAATCATATAGGTTAAAATAGAAATAAAATAAAAATAATAATTGGGCTTAGAGATGCTCAATGACCGGATCCAGCCTCGCAAGCTCAAAAGCCCAATCTAACTTGACCCGGACGTTGTTTTAGATTTTAAAGCTCATCCCGTAACGATTATTATTATTATATCAATGTTATGAATAAATATGTAAATATTTATTATTTTATGATCTAAGAAATACAAATCAAGTCAAACAGCTCAATAGGTAAAATATAAGAAATGTAATATAATTTGAACTCTTAGATAAAATTAGATTAGAATTATAATTCAAAAGGTTATTGGCCTATAAAGAGACCTTTCATTTCATTTGTAAAGACATACTTAAACAAAATCTTTTTATTCCCTCTAAATACTTTCTTTTATATTTCTTTTATAGTTGTTCTCTTAAGATTTATTTTATAACACATTACCAGCACGATCCTCTCTGATCTCTTAAGTTTTAAAATTATTTTGTTTTTATCATCTTCAAACTTCAAAAAATTTTCAATAATTGGTTTTTGATTTTTGATTTTAGCAAATCAGTATATATTATATTTTATCCCTTGATTAAAAAGTGAATTTGCTATTATATATCTATAAATGAAAAACCATGAATGTTCTTCCTTTAAGTGAATGTGACAAACAAGCTATTAATAAAAAATTATAAATTCGTTCATTCCCTTAAATGAATGCAACATCATTTAATAATTATAGTCATGGTAATGAATCCATCCATTCCTTAAAATAAATATAACATTATTTAATAATTATGATCATGGACATAGAAGAAATCATCATAATAATTTACATTATCACTATTTTAACTCTAAGGATAAGTTTGCCATTAACAGTGAATGGATAATTTTGCCACCAGAAGTGGATAAATAATTTTACTACCATGGATAATTTTAGCACTAGAAATGAATGGATACATTAACCCGCTAACCCACTAGAAGTGGATTACCTAACAAGGAATGGATGAATACTTTTAACCCACTAGAAGTGAATAAATAATGAAAAGACAAAAATGAAAAAAATAAAAAGAATATAGAAAATTTATTGTCATTAATGTGGATTCAAAGACCATTAGTCACGTACATGTTGTATGTTTTAAATATTATCAAGCATCACTAAAAACTAAAACATCTTGTGATGATTTTAGCCATGACCAAGTTAATATAGCACATCAAGATGTTTATTCGTCCTAAAAGAGAAATTGATAATATGATTAGTAATAGAAATATCCACTGTTGATTTTCTTATCTTGAAAAATAAATTGATCATTTGATTAGTAATGGAAATATTAAGAATGAAATTTTTTTTAATAATTTGCTAGGATATTCTAGTATAACTTTATTATAAAGATGCTTTTATGTATTCTCATTATATTTTAATGATATGTTTTTATTATGTATTTTAATTCTATATTTAATGATGGGGAATATATGGAACCATAATGAAATAAACGTCAACAATATTTTTGCATATAATATAAAGCTACATATTATAAAAGAAAAATGGAGATCTTGAACTTATATTTATTGAAAAATGTATACAAAGAAATGATTGGCCAATAAAGAAAGACGCAATTAAGGAAAAATTGAATTGACTTACAAAACGTGAAGTTTTTGAATTTGTAGTCCATACAACAAATTGTGTAAAACCACTGAGATATGATGGGTATTTGTGAGAAAACAAAATAAGAAATATGAGATTATGAGGTATAAAGTACGACTTGTCGTACAAAGTTTTGCCAAAAAACTTGGTATTGATTATGAAGAAACATATTCTCCTATGGTGTATGTATTTACATTTCAATAGTTAATTAGTTTGATAACACATGAAAAGCTTGAAATGCGTTCGATGGATGTAGTTGTAACCTATTTATACGGCTCACTTGATAATGATATTTATATGAAAATTCCCAAAGCATTTAAGTTGCTTGAAGCACAACATTTGAATTCTTGAAAAATTTATTCAATTAAATTAAATAAATTTTTTTATGAATTAAAGCAATTCAGACACATGTGGTATAATCGTTTTAATGAATATTTGTTGAAAGAAGGCTATATAAATAATCCTATATGTCAATGTATTTTATAAAAGGATTTAGACATGAATTTATCATAATTGTTGTTTATGTTGATAAATTGAACATTATTGAAACTCCTAAGGAGTTTATTAAAAGCCATAGATTACTTAAAGAGAGAATTTAAGATGAAAGACCTTGAAAAACAAAATTTTATTTGAGTCTTTAGATTGAATACTTGACAAATGGAATTTTATCCATCAATCAAATTATATAACAAAAGTGCTAAAATAATTCAATATGGACAAAACATATCCATTGAGTTCACCAAAGGTTATAAGGTCACTAGTTATGAAAAATAGACATTTTTCGATCTCATTAGGATAATGAAGAACTTCTTGGTCTTGAAATACCGTATTTTATTGCAATTGGAGCACTAATGTATCTTGTTAGCAATACATAACTTAATATATCATTTGTTGTAAATTTATTAGCAAGATATAGCTCTTCTCCAAGTCAAAGATATTAGAATGGAATTAAACATATATTTCAACATCTTTGAAGAAAAATGAATATAGGCTTATATTATTCAAATGCATTAAATCAAATTTAATTGATTATACAGATGCAGAATATTTATTTAATCCACATAAAACTTGATCCTAGACAGATTACTTGTTCACATATAGAAGTACGACTATTTCATGGCATTATGTAAAACAAACTATAATTGCTATTTCTTTTAACCATGCAGAGATTTTAATAATTCATGAGGCAAGTCATGAATGAGTCTGATTAAGATCTGTAACTCAACATATTTAAGAAATGTGTGGCTTATCAACCAATAAGGAATTTCTAATAACATTATATGAGAATAAAACTGCTTGCATAGCACAGTTAAAAGAATGATACATTAAAGGCGATAAGACAAAACATATTTCTTCAAAATTCTTTTTCACTCATGTTTTTCAAGAAAAAGTGATATTAGTGTTCAACAAATTAATAATCTAACAGATTAATTCATTGAAGTCATTCCTATTACAACATATGAAAAGTTGGTACAAAAGATTAGAATGTATCATTTTAAAGATCTATATATTGCAACCATCAATGGAGTAAAATACACATTGTACCCTTTTCCTTCATCAAGGGTTTTTTCCATTGGGTTTTTTTTGATAAAGTTTTTAATGAGGCAGTATTTCAAAAACGTATTCTTGAAATAAATTATGTATTATTTTTCCTTCACTTAGATTTTTTCCCATGAGGTTTTTTCTTAATAAGATTTTAACGAAACATATTCTTAATACAATGTACATTCAAAAGAGAGTGTTATGAATAAATGTATGAATGCCCATTATGTTATGACTTAAGAAGTGCAAATCAAGTCAAACAGCCCAATAGGCAAGATGTAAGAAATGTAATATTATTTGAATTCTTAGATAGACTTAAATTAGAGTTTTAATTCAAAATGTTGTTAACCAATAAATAAGCTCTTCACTTCATTTGTAAAGATACACTTAAATAAGATCTTTTTATTCCCTCTAAATACTTTCTCTTATATTTCTCTTATAATTATTCTCTTAATATTTATTTCATAACAATCAATAAATATACTCTTTTTTTCCAAATTGCATATATATTTTTTATTTCATTTCAAAATTATGTTCACCTTTTTTTAACAACTATACTCTTATGTTTTAGTACTTTTCTTTTACGTTTTAAAATTAAATATTTTATTATTATTTTATTAATATTATAATTTTTTTAAAAAATATAGTAAAACACTGCAAGTCACTTGTAAGTCAAAAATACATCTACGTAACTTTTAAGAATTTGTTTTACTTTTTAGTATTAAAAATACTATAGTTATCAATATTATAAAATAATTTACTAGAGCATGATTTTTCAAACTTTAGTTGAGTTCAAAATATTATTTTTTTTTTTAGAAAAATAAAATGCAAACTTATACTCTTTAAATAAAAATATTATATACTAATCAATGAGTTAAATAACAAATGTAAAACTCTATTATATTGATAAATATTATTTTTCTTTAATTTTAATTTTAAAATATATTTAAGAATATTAAAATTAATAATAAATTCAATCAAAATAAGTACACCAAACTCTAATTCATAGGTAAACTTTAAAGATATGAACCGAACCCGACTTCGTCGCATGGACTCATGTACCGGAGATGGACATGGACAATGGAACAAAGTTCCATAAGACCCAAAGCTCACTTTATGAATGAAGTTATTTGCAGTCTTACTTGCGCGCTTAACTGGCCTGCGTACAAACTAAAGATTACGAGGAAGAAGAAAAAATGAAGAAGCAATTAAGAAGACGAGTTGTAATTTTTTTGACAAAAAGATTCTCATCCATTGATAAAAGCCATCCAATATCTACATACCAAGTGAAGTCCATTTTATGGTAAGTTGACTTAATCTTTATGCAGTTACTACAACGTAAACAAAAGATAATACAGCAATTTTATGTTCACCCAAGTTTGTAAATTTCACCTGTAGTGCATAAGATTATAATACATGCACCAACCAGATAAATACAAAGATGAGAATCGAAGGAGTAATTAAGATCAAGCACATTTCAGTAGCAACAAGGCAGCAGCAGCAGCAGCAGCAGCAGCAGCAAAGTGAATAATTCGTTGACGACCACATCCCCTGATAACATAATGGAGCCACTGCTACAATGCCGAGATCAGCATCTTACCCACCGGCTACACACCCAATGAACAGAATAGTAGAAAACCAAATTCTTTTTCTCTTTCCCCCTTCCCATCATAGAGAAGTGAGAAAGGTGAGAGCGAAAAGGAAGATACGGTTGAAGATCAAAGAGTGAAAATGAGAGGAGAAAGAGATCAAGGAAAAATGGTAGTCGAAGATTTAACTAAGAAGTCCCGAAAAGAAAAGAGATCAAAAGGTGAACAAGAAGAAGAAGCTAAACTACTATTTGAAGATATGCCAAAAAGTAGCCATGTAGTGCGCTCAGATCAAAGCAGAAAGAATGGACCAAGCACTACAAGCTGTGCTAGCAAATAAAACATAGAACATATTGTCAATTGAGAAAGAACACGTACTTAATACATCAAGGGCATATCTTCTAATGATATTTTAGCTTCCTGTTCTTGATCGCACTTCTTATCATTGTCACTTATTATCTTCCCACATAAAGCATCATTCTGCACCTTAAGGACTCTATTTTCAGTTCTCAGTCTTGCATTCTCATCCTCAAGCAGTGATAAGTTATTAAGATTGGCATTCTTCTTCAGTGAAGCATTTTCATCTTTTAGCTTCTCATTTTCAAGACGCAGTGGATCGGCCTACAATGAAAACTACAGATTTAAAAATATATACCAGCATATTTAAGCTCAAACACATATGAGAGCATCGAATGTTATCTTTTTGGAATGAGCTTACAGTAATAAAAGTTCAAAATCATTTTAACTAAAGTTTATCAACAAAGCCCATATGAAATCAATAATAAATTATTATGAACAATTGAAATTACTAATAATAAGTTTTTATACATAACACCTACATGAGTTTATAAAAAAAAAAAAAATTATACATTTTGTATCTAAGCTACAAACAAATTCTCAATTTGAAATATAAAATTTAAAAATCAATAAAAGCAAAATAACCTAATCTAAAGTTTTGACCATAATTCCACGTGAGTTCATTAGTATTTGAAATTAACAGTCCATTGACGCGTGCATCAAATATATATATTTAATGAGATATTAAATACTTAATTAATCTAAGTTAGACTAGATTTTGAATTGAATTTAGATATTTTTTAGTTATTTTAAGTTAATAATGTTAGTTTTATGTTATTTATATTTATTTTTATGTTTTTTAAGAGTAGGATCAAAAATAATTTCAATTGGTGAATAAAAGTGCATGTGCCCTGTTCGCATACGCTTCGGTTTTTCGAGCTTATCTCTCACTACAGAAATCCAAATGACATGATTTTTGTACCATTAAAAAATTAAGAGACAGAACTACAACTTTAATATTTACTACTTTGCTCAGTTATAATTGAAAAGTAGTCGAAATCTTTATTGAAGTGAAAGTACTCTAGAATAATAGAATTGAGATAAAACCTTTTGAGAGCTGCGGTTATGAGAAATGAGAGTCGTGGCACTCACCGTATATTTCAAAAATAACAAGTATATGGGATTTTGGAAGCTAAGGCTTTTAAAGGCTATTTAAAGAACATTTTTCAAAGGTTTCTAAGAGGAGACAACAAGTAATTTTTCTAGAAAAAAAGAGCAAAAAACAAAACAAGAAAGCAAGAGAATTGAAGGGGGAATCAAGATCACAAATCTTCCACTATTAGTTTTTTTTCTCTACTTTTGTGTTTTTCTTATTTTCTTTGATTTAAATTAATAGTTATTATTTTTTTTTGGATGAAGCTTTTATTAAATACTATGTACTAAGCTATTTTTCTAAGATTGCAATTAAACTCGCATGTAATTTGAATTTTTAATCTCTTTCTTGCTTATTTTCAATAGAATTGAATTGTTCATTCAAATTTGAATTTTTGGATGAAGCTTTTATTAAATACTTTTAATTGCTTAGCCACCAATTAAATTGATTTAAAAACCTAAACAAACTTGGGAAAGGTAATTTAGTGTAACCTAAAATTAAGATAGTACATGATCATATTAATTGATTTGTGTATAAGAAAGAGATATATTTATATGCTATATGTAGCTAGAATTAGAGTATGAATTTAATGAATTCGTTTTAATTTCAATTCACATTAAGATATAGTGTTTTAGCTAAAATAGATATTTTTATAAGATGAGTCAAGTGACCCTTATAAATAATTAAAAACTTTAGATTAACAATTCAACCATTGAAATAAGTTGAGAAAGAGAGATAACATTTAGATGAAATGTGAGGGATAATGTAATCCAAAGCTTATGTGATTTGCATTTTACCTAATTATCTTGTTGTTTTAATTTTTAATTAAATTAGTTCGAGTTGAGTAATTTTTATTTTAATTAGAATTCAAATTTTAATTATTTTAATAAAACTAAATTTTTTAATTTTAATACTTAATAAAATTTTAGATCAATTCTCTGTGAGATCGATACTCTGCTTGCTTATATATTATCTATTTGATACGTATATTTACATAGTAAAATTTTAACTGATAACTATTTGATGCCGTTGTCGAGGAATTGTTTTTTAGAATTTTACTAATACTAATACCAATAAATTTTAGTCTTAATTCAAAATTTATTTATTTTATTTTCAAATACTTTTGGTTGAAGTGATGAATTATTATAATTATCAGTAACCACTTGAACAATTTGTGCCTAAAAAGGTTGTGAGTGATTATGAATTAGCTATTAGTGCTTTGACCGCCTAAGTAGATGATTTATCTAGAAGAATTGACACTTGAGGTGTTAATGTTTTTTAGAGTCCTTTTATAACATGCGAATATTGTGCAGATAGGCATTCAAGTGATTGTTATCCAACTTATTATGAACTAATACAATTTAATGAAAACTTCAATAGGTAGCAAAATAATTCATACTCCAACAATTACAACTCAAGGTGAAATGACCCAAATTTTTCATGGAGTAATAATTAGGGTTTTATTCATCACAATTTGTTTTCCATAATGGTTTTCAATCACAAACTAGAGCTAAGAAGCCTACCTTAGAAGATGTTCTCATGCAATACATGGCAAAGCATGATGCCATCATTTAGAGTCAACTAGCTTCATTGAGAAATCTTGAGACTTAAGTGAGCCAACTTATTAATGATATCAATAATAGACCTCATAAAACTTTACCAAATGACATTAAGCCTAATCTTAAAAACGAAGAATATGGTAAGCATCATGATGAGGCAAATAGCAAGAATGTAATAGATGATGGAGATAAAGTAGATCAAGGTAATACTTCCAACAATCAAGTTCAAGATAAAAAAATTAAATATCTACACCACCACAAGTCATGCCATATGTGTTTTCCATTCCTTTTCTAAATACGGTTGATAAGTTACCTATGAAGAGTGTTGATATGAAAAATTCAAAAAAAACTCCTTGAAGCTTGTTTGGTTCAAGATGCAACAACAAAATATCATAATGAAGAACTCACAAATGTTACACATGTTTTGAAGGCGACATTAAAAGTGCATTATCCAAGAAGAACTCAATTTAAGTTGAGAAAAAATCAACTTATTCCACCACCTTGAGTTGAGTAAGCATCAAATCTTGAGTTAAAGCCACTACAACCTCTTTTAAGAGAAGGGTACTTTCACATCTCAAAGTTTTTTTCATGCAAACTCAAACTTCTTTAAAAAGTGAATGAAGACCTCAACAAAAGTCAAACTAGTGACTATAAGGAAACATTTCTTGGGAGGCAACTCAAGCTTTCGAAACTCATATTTTCTCATTTCAATTATTTTAATTTTTATTTTGTTTATTTATATTTTTACTTTACTCTCTATTTATTTTCTTTTTGCAGTAACAAAAAACCCTCGTACAAGTATTAATGATAACGAAGATGAGGAGACATATTAAAGTTTTTTTGGATTCATCCAACCACCAGGGGAGTATTCTTTACTTTTCTTTTATTTTTTCTAACATTAAGGACAATGTTTAGTTTACTTTTCTTTTTTCTAACATTAAGAACAATGTTTAGTTTAAGTTTAGAGAAATGAATTTATTTTTCTAGTGATGAATATTCTGTGAAAGTTTTAGATTTAATTTTAATTATTTGTATGCTTTTAGGATTCGTTATTATTTACCTTGTTTACGATTTTTCTCTATCCTAGGATGATATTTTGATTATTTCTTGATTTTAGCTTTTGGGAAGAATATTGGTATGATTTAAATTTGTGTTAATATTCTTGTGATAGCTTTATTGTAGAATATGTCTTCCAATAATTTGAATACTATATTTGTTTTAATTAAAATTGTCATGTGATTAAGAAAAAGTTTATGTTAATAAAATTATAGTGACGTTAAGGATTCGAAAATTTATTTGATTCTCTCTTGAGGTGAAATCTTAAATAACACTTAAGATAGAAGCTGATTGAGCCTATCTTTGGATTGTTTGAGCATTTTCGACCCTACCTTGATATATATATTTATCCCTAGTCGCCCCTTTTGAACCTATTTTTCCTTTTCTTTGTAATCACATATTAGCCTAAGCCTTTTTTATTTATTCCTAATTTTGAATCTTATACCTTTAAATATTTTGATCTTTTTAGGAAGTATTTTGAGCTTAAAGTTAAATTGAGGGAGAAAAGAGGATTGATAAAAAAAAAAAAAGATGATTGGTGTTAGAAATTTACCTCTTGTTCATAAGTGTCAAAAATAGGTTTGGGGTGCAAAAAAAAATGTTGTACAAAGAAAAATTTATTTCAAGTTTAAGGGTGTTATAATTTTTTTTTATGAGCTTGTTATAAGTCTTGATGGATTAAATGCTTAGGGTGAATTTGAGTCAAAATATATCATTTATCATACTTTGACCCTAGCCTTACATTATAAGCCTAATAAAGACCTATTAATCTTTGAATAAGTGTTAGTTTATATTAATGGAAAGAGATAAAAAGCAAACTTATGGGATCTTAGGACTAATCTATGCTTGGACTTAGTATAAACTAATCTGAATTACATGATATTCTTTATAAGAGATTATTCACACACACATAAGGAGTTTATTTGAAAGTGAGCTTTCATTTGAATTGATACATGAATTTGAAGATTATTTGTATTTTACAATAAGTTGAAATTGTTGAATAATTTTTGAAGAAAAATGGAGAATTCATGCTTTGGTGAATTGCATATCTACCTAATTGTTTTGTTTTTAGTTCTTCCTTTTCGCTTGGGGACAAGCAAAGATTCAAGTTTGGGGATATTTGATGTGTGCATCAAACACATATATTTAATGAGATATTAAATACCTAATTACTCAAAGTAAGACTAGATCTAGGATCGGATTTAGGTGTTTTTAGTTATTTTATTAGTTTAATTTAATTTATATTTAAATGTTTATTTTAAGTTAATAATGTTAGTTTTATGTTATTTATATTTATTTTTATTGTTTTGTAGAAATAGGATAAAAAATAATTTCAATTGGTGAAAAAAGGTGCATAATGGAGTGGTGCTCTGTTTGCATACGTTTCGGTTTTTCGAGCATATCTCCCACTATAGAAGTCCAAATGATATGATTTTTAAACCACTAGAAAGCGAAGAGACCAAGCTACAACTTTAATGTTTACTACTTTATCCAGTTCTAATCGAAAGATGATTAAAATCTTTGTCAAAATGAAAGTACTGCACCTGAAAAACGAAACTAAGACAGAACCTTTGAAAGTCGCGAGTTTGGGAAATGAGAGTTGGGACGCTCACCGTTTTTTCCAAAAATAACAAGCTTATGGGATTTTGAAAGCTAGAGCTTTTGGAGGCTATTTAAGAGGCCTTTTTCCGAGGTTCTTAAGAAAAGGCAACAAGGAATTTCTCTGTTAAAAAAGAGCCAAAAACAAAATAAGAAAAAGCAAGAGAATTGGAGGAAAAATCAAAATAAAAAAACTTCAACTATTAATTTTCTCTCTCTACTTTTGTGTTTTCTTATTTTCTTTGACTTGGATTAATGATCAATTTTCTTTAAATGAAATTTTTATTAAATATTATGAACTAAACTATTTTTCTAAAATTGTAATTGAACTCACATGTAATATGAATTTTTAATCTCTTTCTTACTTATTTTCAATGAAATTCAATTGTTTATTCCAATTTGTTCTTAATGCTTTTAATTGTTTAGCCACTAATTAAATTGATTTAGAAACTTAAACAAACTTGAGAAAAGGAGTTTAGTGTATACTAAAATTGAGATAACATATAATCATATTAATTGATTTGTATATAAGATATGAATATACCTATCAGACATATGTAGCTAAAATTAGAGCATGAATTTAATGAATCTGTTTTAATTTCAATTCACATAAGGATATGGTGTTTTAACTAAAATAGATATTTTTATAAGATGAGTCGGACGACATTTATAAATAATTGAAAACTCTAAATTAGCAATTCAACTCATTAAAACAAATTGAAAAAAAATGTAAGATTTAGATAAAGTACAAGAGATATTGTACGCTTAAACTTGTTTGATTTGCTTTTTACCCATTTATCTTGTTGCTTTAATTTTTAATTGAATTAGTTTTAGTTGAGTATTTTTTAGTGTAATTAAAATTCAAATTTTAATTATTTGAATAAAATTAAATTATTCTAATTTTAATATTTAGTAAAATTTTAAATCAATTCTCTATAAGATCGATATTCTGTTTACTTATATATTATCTATTCAATACATATACTTAAATAGTAAAATTTTAACTGACATCCATACCAAATGTGTAAACGGCGTTAACAAGCAAACATGAAATATCAAAAATACCCTTATTCTTTCTCCACTCTTTTTTACCTTTTTCCTTTCTGTCAGGTCGACCGATGGTATTCCCTTGCACCAATTGCAGGAGCACTAGATCATGCCCCTCCAATGTGATCTCACACTCATCAACGCTCTTTGATACTGTAGGAATGCTAAATCTAGCTCTCTTCAACCAAATCTGGCCACGAAAGCATCAGATCTAGCGTTCCTATCGTTGGATCTAGTTAGGGAGTGCTAGATCATGCTCCTCCAACGCAATCTTGCGCTCATTGATACTCTCGACGCCATAAATAATTTATTATTTTTTTCAATTTTCCTATCTTGTGATCCAACAATCCTACAGCTGTTTATATTTATTTATGTTTTTAAATTGTAAATTTTTTTAAGTAGCTATTTTCTTGGTATGGGCATATATTCCTAGACCTCTTGCAGGATCTTCTATTATTCTACCAGGCTAGCAACATTTCTTGTGCTTACTCAATGTTGTGTGATATATTTTTTTTAAAAATCCCCTTTACTCACCCTTCTTTATTTCAGTGGAATTAAATTAAAGACAAAATTGTGAGAAATACCCTCCATAGTAAGGGCATTTCAAAAATGATCGTCTTTATAATTTTAACTATTTTTACACAATTTTTGACAGACTTGACAAGAATACCCTTTAAACAATTTCAGACAAATTAAAACAGTTTCAGTTTTCTCTATCCCGCCATCTAGACAAAAATTTCAAAATTAAATCTGGCTTTCTCTCTGCTCAAACACCATAAGGCACAGAAAAACAACTCCAAAAATGATCAGCTAAAACTCCCTGAATGATCAAGTAGAGAAGTCAAGTATAAAGGAATCCAAACACCATAAACCAACGCAAAGAAGAAGAAAAACTCAATAATTTGACTCGTTGTCAAGGGAAAGAAAGATTAACCCAAGAGCATCACATCCCAGATCGGTGAAGGGCAGAAGCAAGATCATTACCGAAGAAAACAACATCAGATACAAATTTCTCCCATCACCAAGGTAGAGGCAGATCGTCACGTGAGAAGAATTTTTGACTCAGAGGTAAGGAAAAACACGTAAATCAGTAACCAAAGACAAAGGAGTAAGGGAAGCCCTCAAAACTCATCACGGGAAAAATAAGATATTAACACAAACAAGAATTCTGAGGAAACAAAACATAACCAGAAAAAAAAACTCCTAAGACCCAACCAGAAACCAAAGTCACGCAATGCCCATCCACTAGTCACGCAATGCTTTACTAAAAATTAGTGATATAATGCTTAAACACTAGTCACGCAATACCCAAAGTCAGTCACGCCTTTGGGTATTGCGTGACTAGTGTTTAAGCATTATATCACTAATTTTTAGTAAAGCATTGCGTGACTAGTGGATAGGCATTATGTGACTTTGGTTTCTGGTTGGGTCTTAGGAGTTTTTTTTTTCTGGTTATGTTTTGTTCCCTCAGAGTTCTTGTTTGTGTTAATGTCTCACGCAACCCGCGTGACTGACTTTGAGCATTGCGTGACTAGTGTTTAAGCATTATATGATTAGTTTTTAGTAAAACATTACGTGACTAGTGGATAGGCATTGCGTGACTTGTTAGTAAGGCATTGCGTAACTTGCTAGTAAGGCATTGCGTGACTTTGATTTCTGGTTGGGTTTTAGGAGTCTTTTTTTTTGGCTATGTTTTGTTCTTTCAGAGTTTTTGTTTGTGTTAACGTCTTGTATTTCTCGTTGTGAGTTTTGAGGGCTTCCCCTACTCCTTTGTCTTCGGTTACTAATTTATGTGTTTTTCTTTACCTCTGAGTTAAAAATTTCTTCCACGTGACGATCTGTCTCTGCCTTGATAGCGAGAGAAATCTGTATCTGATGTTGTTTTCTTTGATAATGGTCTTGCTCTTGCCCTTTATCGATCTGAGATGTGATGCTCTTGGGCTCATCTTTCTTTCCCTTGACAAAATAGTCATGCAATGTCTAAAAACTAGTCACGCAATACTCTAGAAATGAATAGTCTGACGAGAAAAACTCAAAGAATATAAGTTTGTTTGAAGCACATAACTAAACATACTTGACCCGTTAATAGGTTTCGGGTTGAGACGCGGAGTTAAATAAATGGATCGCTTTCATTAAGGATATTTTCGTCCAAAGTGACTTTTTGTGTCTAAAAACACTTAAAATTATGGAGAAGTCCATTCTCAAAAACGCCTTATGGATTCCGCCTATAAAAAAAAGGTCGCCTAAATTAAATGTATGAGAAAAACATGGTGGTCTTAATGCAAGATCCTAGTTTAGTAGTATCTTTTTTACACATTTGGTGGCTTATTGTTTGAAAAATGATTGGAGTTCAAAATTTTACTGAAAATATATTAAGTTTAGATCTTAGCAATTTATGATAATGAAAACAAAGGGGTAATAGATTGTTGGATGCCACATGATACCTTTGCTCAAGAAATAGGTTGCTAAGATTTTCACAATAATCTTGAAAACATCTAAACCTCATATTGAATAGAGCCCTTAAGGGAACCATGTACCTCTTGAACTCCCATGCCTTGCTAATGCACGGACGGTAACTTTGTCCTGTTTTTCAAACATCTTGCTCATTGATGTATGTTAATAATTTTTTTACATTTTGTAACAAATGTTATTTGTACATATGTCGAATATTTAATCATTAGGATTGTTGTCTTTTTTTTGGACGACATCGTGCTCATTGATGAATGCAGAATAATTTTTGTACATATTATGATAGTTTTTGTGCATTTATTGACAAATTGTACAAATGTCAAAAATTAACCAGAAAATTATATTAAAAACAACATTCATAATTTTTCTTATTGATTTAAATTTTCAACCTCAAGTGTATATAAAATTTTGCAAAACCGCAGCACAGCGTGGGTATTCCTCTAGTTTAAAGTTAAACCATTCTTCTGGTACAATAAAAAAAGGTTAAACCATGCTAATAACCACTAGTACCTTAGGATGAGTACTTCAAAAGGCAATATATTTGTTCACTATTATAAGCAATCAGGAGTATAGCCATTATATTCTTCAAGTAAAATGAAAAGAAAATGGCTAAAGTACTATATAAGCCACTAAACTTTTTCAATTTTCTTAAATAAGCTCCTATTCTTATTTGTATCCAAATAAGACCTTATCTTATGATTTATACCAATATAAGTCCTTATTCAGAGAAATATATCATATGCATCCTGTGACCTTAATGGCCGTATACCCCATAGCATCTTTTGCACATGTGGACACTGATGTGGCTTTTCTAAAGTGCTGAATTAGCTAAGTGAAGAAATATCCAGCTTGAGACATGATCATTCTAGTCAGCTAATTTTGCCACATTAAAAAGCACCACGTCATCGGCAATGAGTGCAAAGGATGCAAGCTGACTATGAGCCTAACAATGCAAAGGTTACATGTGTCACATGGCTTTTTTTTGTCATCATAAAGACTTGTTTGAATAAAAATCATAGAATAGTTTATTTGGGTACAATAAAAAGATAAAAGCTGATAAAAGAATTTTGGATAGTTTAGAGGCTTATTTAGCATTTTACCCCAAAAAGAAATCACATATAACGGAAGCGTCAAGAGAGAGAGACTTACTAAATGCTCTGAAAGTGTTTGCACAAGAACATTTTGCTTCCCATACTCACGCTTCAGCCGAGAAAGATTATTCTTCAACTGGTCAATCTCTTTTGCTTGATCTCTCAAAGTTTGATTCATCGCTGCATTATCCTTTTTTAAAGATTCATTCTCCATCTTTAAACAATTATTTTCTCTTACAAGCGTCTCCAAATTCGATTCCATTTCCACTTTGGTTTTCTGAGTAGAAAGGAAAGCAAGCATGAAGACATATCATTCATTACTCATACAACCCATCCTTGCTCCCAAATCCTCAAAAAGAGAAAGAGGAACATAATTGATATGTATATTGAAATTCTACAATTAAAACTTCCTTTTCAATCTCTCACTTGCATCTCTAAACACTAATGCTTAATCTCTCAACCTATTCTGGAAGGAACAACAATAAAAGTTGCAGTACAATGACAGATAAGTCATGAAAGATTATATTTTTTTAATATTCAAATTATTAACAAGTTCAAATTTCACCAGGTCGCCAGGTTTCATATTCTATTTTGGGCAACAAACAAAAACCAGAAAGAAAAGCAAATGAAACTCAATATTATCTAATAAATACAAATAAAGAACCGAGACATTGAATCTTAGAATTTTTTTCCCCATAATTAAAATTAGCATAATTCACTAATAAAAGACCAACTTGACTCTTTTTCCCCTTTTATTCCTAAGGCATTTCCCACTAGTCCAAAATTCAGCAAAGAATGAAGAGAAATGAGAAGTGAAGAGATGGTATCCTCACCTTACATCTTTCCCGATATTTCTGATCAGTTTTCCTTTTCCGATCTCTATCGGGTTCAGATAATTTTGAATTGCATCTTTTCAAAAGAGAAGCGTTGGAATTGTTTGGAGCTTGAGATGTTTGGGCGGTGCTTACACCAGTCTGGATTGGGATACTTTCAGGTTGATTATTGCTTGGAGGCCAGAAGGGGTTCGAAAAAGGCAAAAATTCCATTTGTTGCTGCTGAAAAACCGAACTCCAATCCTGAAACTGCAAAATATTTTAACTCAAAAATGATCATCTACAGAATCAAATAGAATAATAGCTTCAATTTCTGTATTCCATTCTGAAAATAAAAATCACCCACAGCCACAAACCCTGGAATATATTGGAAAAAGATGAAGATTATTAAGTCTACAGATCCATCTATAACATAAAAAAGGAGCAGAAGAGAGCAAAAAACCCCCAAAAGAGCGGATCCGTTATCTAACAGAGCAAAACAATCTGTTCTTACAAAGTCAACGACTATTTAATCTGCGGGTTAAAACTTAAAGGAAAGAAAATATATACAAATAGCATCCTTTTTATTCTGACAAGAAACGCTTACAATTTCATCACCATGAGAGCAGGTATCACCGGGGCGCTTCTGGGAGAGGCCTGACCCGCTCATTGCCCGGGTAAATGCAGCATAATTCTCCTCCGCCATGGATTGTTTTAGCAACAAAGAAGCATCTATAGCAGCTAACCCATTCCATATATACTCGCAAACAGGAAAATTGGCTTGGGGGTGAGACGCGCGACAGAAATAGCGAGTCAATGAGAGAGCCCAAACTCTAAAGATTGGCGGGCCCACTGTCAGAGTCGCGCGATACACAATTGTATCGATAACGCAAGGGATCGCGCGATGTTCGTCCTCGTTTGTGTACAATCCTTATCATGTCTCACGATACCCATGTTACTAACAGATTAGTCGACTTTTGGTTTGTAAATACTAGCTTTTTGTTACGAAAGTATCTCCACAGGCCGGAAGTATAAATCAGTGACAAGTGATATTAAGTAAACCAGAACTAAAGTGAAGGATATAAAAGTCGAGATAAATTGAATTATTGTAAAAATTTTCTTTTTTATAAGAAAAAAGTTATTGTAATAAAAATGTTGTACAATTAAATTTTATGTTTAAAAATAGATTTTCTTCCACTTAATCATGTTTTTTGAATTTAAAACTTAAGCCAATAACACTATATGTCCGACATATTATGCTTTCTTTTTAACTTTTTTCTATAGTTTTAGGTTTTTTCTTTCAAGAAAAAATTTTAATTAAAAAATATTATATTCGTATCACTTTAATTACTCTCTCGTCTCTTTGTTGCGATACTTTAAATTATTCATCATTTTAACATATATTTTGAAAAAATATTGGTATAACTTTTCATAACATTTCTAATATGATTTATTTACTTAACAAATTAACGAATATCATTTATTTTAAGTAAAAAATATAATATAAGCATTTTGAACATTTGACTAATTAGTTAGCATATGATCTCTCTATTTAAAAAATAAAATTTAAATTTCTCTTTATTCAATTTTAAAATATATAATATAAATAAACAAAATAAAAAACATCATATTTCATAAATAGATAAAAACACCTTTTTCTTTTTTAATTGGATTTGAATATTAAACTTAAATAAAGCTCTGTGTCAATGAAATGGGAATTTGGGCCAAACCCAGTGAGTCAAGCCACCAACAGCCCACTCCCATTTTCTTCTCTTTTAAATACCCCAATTTGTTAATGTAATAAATAATAATCACATGTTAATTCAAATATACTCATACCCTAATTTATGAGATTGACTATTTACTTCATAGTGAAGAAATTAACCAACCTGCATAAACACCTGCAGCACACAAAAAATTTAAAGAACAAGAACTCCTTGCCAATACCCAGCAAGCCCACATATTCCAAGTCCACTTAAAATTAAACAAGAAGAAACAAAAATCAAAACTAATCCTCCCTTTGAATTTACGAACAGATGTAACCCCAAAAATACAGCCCGTATATGTCATTACCCTTCACAGTTTTCATCACCAACCTTTTCAAACCCAATCTGGTGCATACCTTCACAATCTTTAGACTCTCCCCTTTGCTGGTAAGTTAGCCTCCTCATTAGCAAACCGAATCACATGCTCAATTTCCCAATCTCTCACATTTTGCAAGAATCTGAATTACCTCCTTCTTATTCTTCATTAGACTTCATTTAGATTACGCATCCACTTAACCAATGTTAGGTGAATCACTTTCAAGGAGGAGCTTATGCGATGTTACCCAAGCTAAAGCAGTAAAAATGAGGACAGCTCCCTTGGCAGCAAGCAACTCAGCGACGTTGGAATTTATGTCTGTTACCCACACAGTCGTAGAGAACAAGTTCATAATGTCACCATTATAGTTCCTAAGAATGCCTACAATTCCAGCTTCAAATATATATATATATATATATATGTATTAATTCGTGCTTATTGTTCTAAATATGGTTTCTTTAAGCTGAAAATCATAATTCTACCTTTGAACACCAAATATATACAAGTGATAAGAATAAATTGGTTTTGGATAAAGATTATAAATTTAAAATTTCACACATACAAATAGACTGTCTTATTTTGTTTGTTCATTTTTTTTCCTTATGTTCCAAAATTATTTATTTTTCTTTTTTAAACACATAATACACTCGCATTTTATCTTTCAAAATTATTTTTTATATTAAAAATTACATGATATCAATTTCATAAAAAAATTAAAGTTTTAATACACAATAAAACAAAATATAAGTTTTTTATTTTCTTAAATTCTATGAAAATCAAATAGAGACAACAAATATGAGATAAAAGGGAGTATATAAAAGTTATTAGCAATGTATTTAAAGTTCTCAGCCAAGTTCTTGGAAGTTTAAAATCACACAACAATTTGATCCTCTCGACTTTAAATGACATTAATTTTAATTAATTTTGAAGGATCATTCAAGAGAACTTTTTTTTTTTTTTTGAGAAGTAAAGAAAGAATTCGAGAGAACTAATTTAAAAGTAACATATAATTTTTTAAATTTATAAGACAACTATTCAACGTAAAACTAATTTGCAATAAGTTGAATGACTCTTATAATTATATTTATGTGTCTAGAAATGAGAATTCATGTCAGCAGATTTAATCATGTAGTGTAAAAACATAGTTAACACACGATAAATCCTATTTGGACATGAACAATTAACTTATTTAGACATGATTAACATGTTTATATATAAATAATAAGTTATTTTTATACATTTTAAATATTAATAATTCAATAAATAAGTTTACACGGATTAGATATGTTGAGTAATGTGAGTTAATCTATTAGTGTAATATTAATTAAACATGTATAAATGTGTTGATGTAATTATGACACAAACACTATTATACAAAACTGAAACTTGCTTAATACCAGATTGTATTCATGTCATATTAGCAAGTTGTCTCCCAAATTACTATGTCTATAACTTGCCTAGACCAATTGACAATAGGTGATGTGACATTTATTATATTTATACGTTTAGGATACCTCCAATTTAAGTGATGTGGGATTTAGTTTATCATTATTTTAATACTCCTCGTCACATGTAGGGATAATGGATCTATGACGAAACACAAATACTCTGCCCCTTTTGTGCCCTTACCTGTGCCTGCTCTTTATAGTTTTACCATATGTCCTATCCCTTAATGGAGGCTAAAAACGGTAATGCAAAAGTTTTTAACACCGTTTCTTAAAGTTACTTTAAAAATAAAAAAAAAAATCTCATGCTAAGTTTTTTTCCTATTTGCTGCCTACTTCGCTTTCACCTTGTTTTGACTGCCTACTCCTCTTTTACTCCACTTTCACCTTTGCTTTGCTATTCATTTTCTATTTGATAGTGATCTTTCTTCTGTTGTAAGTTTCTCTTTTTTAATTCTCAAGGTTTTCAACATTTTTTCTTGGGAGGTTTGTTTTATTAATTGTTAAGTTTTATTTTGGGATTTCTCATAAAGAAGTTCAATCGTCAATTTTTGATAGCATCGTGAAGCCAAAGAGTGATGCCGTTTCAAAGGACGATTATGACTCGCCTGGAAGACAGTTTCCAGTAACAAAGGTAACCAATTGACTATGAATTTTGATTGCTTAACTTACAAGACAGAGTTTAGATATGGAATTTTTATGTTGATTTTTGACGTGTTGATTGCTATTTATTTGGAAAGACAAACCAATTGATTATGTGTGTCTTTTTAGTTTGTTTTCCTTCTCTGTTTGAGAAATTTAAGAAAAAATAAAAATTGAATTTTGGATTTGAAACAGAACCCAATCTAACTACCTAGTGGCTATTACTAGTATTAGCTTAAAATGATTGTTCTAGATTTTATTTATTGTTCTTTGTGCTTGAACATCCAGTTGAAGAAGAAAAATAAGGATAAACACTTCTAGTTTCTATTTTAACTCTGGAACTTTGAACACCTTGGCTTTTTATTTGAGTTGTTATTCTAGAAAAAGTTCTGGCTTTAACAAATGGGGTTCTGAATTTAACATTTCCCAAGCAAAACCTCTTGTTTGTTTAGTTGTTTCTTAATGTATTACTAAAAAAAATACTCCATGATATTCCTATTGTTGAAAATTCAATGGATAGTTGTTTCTTAGTTGTTTAGTTGTTAGAGTCTGAGAGCCTTTTATCACATACTTTGCCATCATCAGTGCTCGAACTAGATACCTCTGCATCTGTTTCAGTCTCAAACAACAATGGTGATTCCGAGGATGAAAACAATGAAGGGTTGGATGTAAACTTCGCCAATCTACCGATACCCGATTTTTGTTTCAATGATGATCCTCTGCTGTCTGGTTCAGTCGGATAAGAGCTTAACTTAGATGCAGAGCCTGCTGATTATCTATTAGTCAATGATTTTGGGATGATGCTGGAGGAATATTGCAACATTGAAGACCTCAATATTTGTGGGATCGAAGGCGATGAACCTAGTGAGCTACCAGATTGTGATTTCAGCACTGATGACTTCCTTTTTGGCGAAGAAGTAGCCCCCATCAACATTGCGTGCCCATAAGTTTTGTAGTTAGGAATTAGAACTACATATTTAATATTATAAGCCTTATTAGTTGGAGATATCTCAGTTTTTTAAATTAATATTGAAAGTAAAAGCTTTTTGTGAGTGAGTTAAATTTATTTGTTTTTGCTAAAAGAGAGAGACAGAGAGATGTGTTTAAAGAGGAATGAGCTTCTTTTTCTGAGGAATGAAAAGAAACAAATCCTTGGGTTTTCTTGTGCTACAAAGCTTTTATATAGCTTTTTTTTTTTCATTATTAACTTGCAAGGACATGCTCAGAGATCATCAAGTTTTGCAACTAAAAGCCAACCATCTAAAAAAACCCCCATTTCATGTAGCCCTCAAAAAATGTTGACAGAAGACTCACCTCAATTAGTAAATAAGAAAAAAAAAGAAGCAAACACCTTTTTTTTTATCATGTATTATCATCTGGATCAAGATGAAGACACTAGAAAGAACAGTGAGTTCGGCATCCCAACTTTCCAACCCAATAGAAGTACAAGACTCCAAATTTATTCTTGATATCAAATAAAACAATGTTTGGTATAATTCAAACTATATAGAATTTAACAAATATGAAAACCAAAATTTTATCTCAAAAGCAAAATAAATCACTTTTATCTTTCGCCAGTAAATTATAATAATATTTAAAACATGTTGGTGAAGTAATATCTTTTATCTATCTTTCTCGTCTCTTTCCAAAGTTTCTCTTTATGAAATAAGAACTTATGGTATTTGAGCTTATACATACTCAAATAAAAAATTAATTAAGTATTATAAACAAAAATAAAAAAATAAATTTGTTTATTAAATATAAAATGAATTACTTGTAGTAAATCCATTATGATTGTTGTAGTAAATCCACTATGCTTGTGATAGTAGATTGATGGATGTCAACATGAGTTTGCTATCAAATATTCAAATATGTAAGTGATACATAAAATATAAAACTTAATTTTACTATTATAATATTTTAATTACCTGGACAAATTGAAATGGTTGAGTACATTGATTGAATCCACTTGTAGCACTATGGTACAAAGTATGAGCAATTTGACTTGATACCTATGAAATTATTGGAATAGATACATGATCATATAGATTAGAAGGAAATTATAATTATAAAATTAAATCAGAACATAATATAAAACAATATCAAGAAATTATTATCCTTACCTCTTAAACTAGTTGAGTCTATACTAATTTATCAATATGACGTCTTTTCTTTCTTTTAGCTTTTTTCAAAGCATTTTTCAGTCGACAAGATGATCTATCTCATTTATTTTTAGGTTTACATTTGATTTCCTTGATTTTTTGGCTTTCTTTCTCATTATGCCCACTTTCGTCAATTTGACAAACCTGTTTTCCATCCTTAGAGCTTCGAGACTCTTCAATTGATAACTGCTTCAAAGCTATCTCAACTTTGCTCAACGTCTTTTCTCCATCACTTATAGCCATATTAAATGATTGCTCACTCATTGCAGCTCTTGATGCTAAATTAGAATATCATCGAAGCAAAATTTTGTAACGAGTACTTACATCTACTTTAGGATCATTTGATCTAGTGGATGTAGAAGAATTTATCACAACTCCAATATTTGCTTCCTTGGTCTATCTTTTTAATATATATTGATCTGGAACTCATTTAAAATTCTGAAAGGAAAGCACTTTCAAAGCATGAGCACATAAAATACTAACAAATTCAAATTTCTTACAACTACAGCTAACTGTCGAATTTGATGAGTCCAATGTAACTGTATGATGATGAAGTTTTCTTGGAGGAATGACTTTGTAACTAATAGTACTGCCAACGATTTTAGTTGTATACAATTCACAATCCCAAGAAAGCCAAAGTTCATTAGAAAACATTTTAAAAACTGTTAAAGTATACACATCTGCTACATGCTTCAATATCTCCACTGGAACTGGCAAAGATGGCTTACTCTAGCTGTCTTTGTAGTTTGCATTCAACTCCTCATAGTGTCTATCAACTAGTAATCTCTAAAAGTGCTGAAAAAAACATAATAAATCATAGTTATAACCAATGTAATTTTTTATTTGGTTATTCATACTCTCACTTCTTTAAGTAGTGAACATGTTTGCACAAAAGTTTGTTGTCCATAAACCAAAGCCCATTTCTCCTTCAATTCAAATTGTCTACGCAACCAACTATTATCGTCTAAATTGTATTTTGCAAGCATATGATCCCATGCATTTAAAAAATCTTCCTCTTCATCATGATCATAAACAAAATTGCTAAAATCTTTAGCAAAACTACTAAATCTCTCAAATGTATCACTAAAATGTTTCGCTACATTTTGATACATATGCTACACACATAAACGATGATATGTTTCAGGCCATTGTCAAGCAAGTGCTTTCGCCATTGCAGCGTCTTGATCTGTAAGGATCGTTATTGGTTTTTTCCTTGACATTACTTTAAAAAATGAATCAAATAACCACATAAAAGTATCACATGTTTCATCATATAACAATGCTGCACCAAATATAACGCTTTGCTTATGATGATTAACACCAACAAATAATGCAAAAGGTCTACCCTCTTTATTTTTTCTATATGTTGTATCAAAATATACCACATCTCCAAAAGATTCATAATCTAATTTCACCCTACCATCTGTCCAGAAAATATTTGTGATGAGATCATCAAGATCAACTTGGATAGCATAAGAAAAATTAAGGTCATCATGTTGCATATTTTGTAAATACTCTAAGACACGACCAGTATCTCCAACTTTCATTGCTTTTGTTCTCTTAAAATGTAAGTAATTATTGTAGTCCTCAGGAATAAAACCAAGATTCTTGAGTCCACCAACTTTTCTTGCCAAAAACCCAACACTCTCTTTTGGTGCTATTTCGGAGCAATCAGCAATTTCAAGTTCAACAGCTTGAGGGAGATTAATTGCCCTTTGAGATCTTAAAAACATATGCTTTCGCAGAGAAGCTAATGCATGTGTATGTTCAGCAATAAATTTAGTAACACGTAATTTATCGTCATATCGTGAAACTTTGAATACAACTAAGCACCCAAATCTTGTTTTTGGACGATGACTTTTGACATTATCATCTCTTTTATCATTTCTTCGAGTTCTTTGGCAAGAACAACAAAAAATCCTATCTACCTAATTACCATACTTATCTTTATGCCCTTCACTTCTTCGAATACTAAATCCAACTTCTTTGGCATATCTGTTGTAAAAATCATAAATATCTTGTTCTGTTTCAAATTCCATTCCAACTTTTGGAATAATTTCTTCTAACATATTTGCATAAGCTGAAATCATAATATTAGTATTAAAATTAATCATGTTTGAACACTTATCTTGCTCAAGATTCTGCTCCTCCATTGGTTCAACCCATGGGAGAATATCATCTTCAGTAAATTCCAATCTTTGACACAATTGATCTTTATTAATTGTATTTGTAATTTCTTTATCCATACCCTAAAAAATAAAAAATAAACAAATTTAGTTATCTTTTAAATTAATAGAAGAATCATACCTTTTTTTTCTATTATTTCATTCTATATGTTCAACAATTTATTAATTAAACACAATTAATGATAAAAATACATCAAATTTGAATTAAACAATACACATACACATATATATAAATACATAAAGTTTAAAAAATATAAAAAATAAAAAATCTAAATTAAAAGGTTAGTAAAAAGAGAATCACCTACGATTAAATTTGATCTTAATATTTTCATGAAAGAACAAAATACATAATGGAACATGAATAATTATGAATAAGACATACAAAAAACTAAATGCCTTTCAAAAGAAAAATATGAAAAACATTATTTGCAAGCATAAAATTCAATAAAACACCATATAATGAATCAATAAATATAAAATTGAAATCTAAAGAATTAATAAAAAAACTTACAAAAAGTATCTTGCCAAAAAGTGAAAGTGAAGTAAAAGAGGAGCAGGCAATCAAAACAATGTAAAAGCGAAATAGGCAGTAAACAAGAAAAAAACCTAGCATGACTTTTACTTTTTTATTTTTGAAGTAACGTTAAGAAACAATGTTAAGTTAAGAAACGACGTTAAAAACTATGACACTACCGTTTTTAACCTTCATTAAGGGATAGGACAGATGACAAAAATATAGAGAGGAGGCACGGATGGGGGCACAAAAGGGGGTAGAGGATTTGTGTCCTCTATCACGTGGCATTAACTTCAAGTTTAGAGAAGATGGGCTTATTGTTTGAGATGGACATCACATGAAGGGGTAACAAACCTATTACAAAAGGGGTAATGAATGGGGCACATCGTTTGCTTTGATATAATATTAAATTCATAGGACAAACATCAAATTCAACACCAATGGACAATAAATGAAAATATCCTTATTGTATTTATGTGTTAAGATACTCTTAATTTAACTGATGTGAGATTTATTTTTATCATCACCCTAATGGCATCCAACGTACCCGCTATCCGAATCTTAACTAATGTGAAATTTATATTTATCACTATTTTAATACTCATCGTCACATCTAAAAATGGACCTATCATAAAGTGACCTTCACGTGTACGGATCATGCGCCTATCTTGCAACATGGACTTCACACATAGGGGCAATAAACTTATCACGGAAAGGTCAATGAACGTGAGTAGTGCTTGCTATGATACTATATTAAATTTATTAGACCAAGCACCAACCTAAAGGCAATTGGCCATATGAGTGGAGTGGTTTTTGTTACATTTATGTGATCATGCAATCTTCAACTTTACTGATGTAAGATTCCATTTATCACCACCTTATAGCCTTTGTTGTAAATTGTTTGTCTTGTTTGACTTTTACAAAATTGAAACTCCGCAGATGAGTAGCCAAATGAAAAAATATTTATATATGAAAAAGAGTATTAAGTGCAAAATAATCAAAGTGAAAATAATTTTAAGACATTTAAAAAATATATACAAAATAAATGGGAGAAAGGGAGTGCATCTAAAAAATTATAAAAGCATTTGGCATGGCCTTTCTAGTCTTAGTAGATATTTGAATATAGTATAGCCTGATGGCCATCCAAAATTCAAAATCAACGGAAAAGCTGAAAAGGACGTGGATGGCATGAAGTTGGTTAAATATACTTATGTGTCGTGGGGCAAACTTAAAGAAGAAATGGTGTAATAGAAGCAAAAAATCACGTACAAGTGTATCGGTAGAGAAATTTCCAGTGCAGTGTACTGGATAAACAACATATCGTCTATTTTGCCCTCTAACCGAGTGCATAACAAACAAGAAACAAGAAACAAGGAACAAATATATTGACGTAAATGTTGGTATAACATGAATTATAAATTACTGAAATATTTTGTGCATACGCAAAACTTATCTCATATTATTTAAGCTAAATGCTAAGGGAAATCTTTAATTAAAAGAATCGAAATTAAATAAAGGTATGAATTTGATTTTATAATATAGGTTTTGCCATTATATATTGATGTACATATCAATAATTTTATTTTTGAAAAGCATTTATAGTGGATTCATTATTAAAATGGGATTTACAAAAAGTTAACCAAAACTCGGTAACAAGGCAAAACAAGATCAGCGGGACACAAGAAATCCCTGTCTTGACTTGTTCTACGTTTGTACTCAAGATAAACTCCTGACCTGGTTGCCATTAGGATCACTAAAACCACAGATAGCCGACGAACAACCCAACATCAGAAAAATAAGAAACAGCTAAGGATATATCATCCCTTAGCAGCCAAATTTCACCTATCTTTACAAAGACCTATCAATTGAATTTAAAGTCTCTAAGTTGCTCACAAGATTGCCAAAGCCCAAGAGACAGCATCACTCTAACTGAGCGCCCTGCACCAAAAAACCCTTGAGAAACGTTGCTTCAAAACACATAGCATCCAGACTTTCATACCTCCCATATAACTCACCGCCAAAAGTGTTTTAATCTTCCCCATCCAAACTTCAAGATCCAAGCAATAATCTGGTTTTGTTGACAACAAAGTCGCCTATGAAAAGATCAGAGTCCTTGCACTGCAATTGAAAGGATAACTCATCTAAAATCTCATAACAATTGGTACAAAGCCTAAGATATTAACATACATATTACTATCTACCAAAAAAAAAATGTTACAATATACCATATTAAAAACGTAACTGAGGAATAAAAAAGGGTTAAGGCAGGTTGTCCGTGACGACCTCTCAAGTCACAATGAAGATCTTGAGTTCGAACGCTAGAGGCGTGGGTCAACCTCTAGCTGTTCACTATTTGAATGAACTGACCCAAAGATATAAGCCTAATGTGTGTTTTTATAATGGAGACTAAACAAGCCGAGAATAAAATGGTAGCGAGAAGCTGGGGATTCTTCGAGGTTGAGGTGGTATCAAGTGAAGGGAACAATGGACGTTTACTTTTAATATGATTGTTTAAAATTCATTTCTATGAATGCAAATATAATCCATTGTTAGGTCTATTAACTTCTTTTGGCTTACTTCTTGTTATGGGAATCCTGTGCATCAACGATGAAAGAAGTCTGGGAAGAAAGATGTATGCTAATTGGAGATTTCTACCAGGTCCTTTCATTGCAAATCAACCTTTGTTTCAAGAACAATCAAATTGCGGGACATGAAGAATTTTAGGAATGCATTATTCAATGCAAGCTTATGGACATCCCAACCATTGCCCAATAATTCACATGAACCAACAATAAGGAAGGCATAGATACAACTCGGAAAAAACTTGGAATTGGAAATATATGACCATGCTACACTGCACAATCTTCTATAGTTCAATTTTTCCTTTGTTCTTTTCCTCCTTTATACTGCTCAGGATGCTATTATATTCAATGTACATGTATTTAGCTTTCATGTGCAAAATACCTGAAAAAATTAGCAAATGTATTGATCATTATAATGAAACCTAGATTTTATTATGATAAAATATGCATTAACTTAGTTATTATATACAAGAGACGTACAAAAACATTCCTAGATGTTAGTATAATTGTAATGTACATTTATATTACTAGTGCAATTCATATTATTATAATAAAAAATACATGTGATGCTGCCAGTATTTCTTATTTTGTGTCTAAATATAAGATAAACTATCAAATCCATTACACGTGAGTGAACAAATTGCAACCACTACAATTAGCCTTCATTTTCTGTTCTCATTGTCTTAAACTTTCATTTTGTTCATGTTATTACACTTATCCGTATTTAAGCCCTTTATGGACATTTTACAAATATTGCTGACAACTGATGAGCACGGCCTCACGCGGTCAATGTCTTAAGGCAGAAGCTACTTTAAAGCATGCTTTCGCGCGATCAGAATTCCATATCGTGCGTTGTGGTCCATCAGTTGGAGGTGCCATTTTGCATCATCACGTATCCCAAATCTTTTTATATTTGGTTTCCAAAATGTAATCAAAATTAAATCAGAAGGTTATAAATGTATACAAAATCTTTGTAAAGCTTAGATGGAAATAATCAAGTTAAATACATCTCAAAATCTTTTTAAAAAAGTAAAAATCCCTGAAATAGGTTGTAAATATTGATATCTCATTTGAGAGTATAGATACTTATTAAACAAAATATTTCTTAGAAAATTCAAGATTCTAGGCAGGGGCGGAGCTAGCCTAATTTTATTAGGGGGGTCGAACACAATTGAATAAGAATTAAAAATTTTAAAAAATTAATATGTTAAATTCAATCAATAATAAAAATATTGATAATAAAAATATGAAAATAAATTATAAAACTATAATTTGTAAAATATAAATAGTTAAAAACGATATATAAGATTAATAAATTTTTTTTATATAATCATAATTATTTAAATATTATATATTTAAGATAATTTCATTTTAACTAAACATAAAACGTAAAGCATATAAAAAAGATATACTCAAGTTAATTTTCTCTTATATTGATGAAATTTTAAGTAACAATGTAACACTACAATTTATATTTGGGAACTATATAATAATTTATTAATTTTTAAAAATTAAAATCATAACAAAATAAAATTTATGTAACATAAAAAAGAAAAACATGGTAAGTAAACGGTAGATATCACATATTACATAACAAAAGAGAAAGAAAAATAATATAATTAATGGTTTGAAGAAATTTGAGAAAGAATGTTTATAAAAACTTATAACATATGAACAAATAAGATAGAAATGAAAAAAAATAAATATAAATAAAAATAATAATATAAATTTTAAAAAATTAAAGTTGAGTGAGATAAATGAAATCATTTTATTATTTTTTATTTATATTAATTATTAAATAAAACATTATTTTGAGGAGTTAGTAATAGAATATTGAAAAAAATTTAAAAATTTTTATATGGTATGATAAAAATGTTAAAAGTTTTGGGGGGACCATGGCCCCCCCATCACATAAGGAGGCTCCGCCCCTGATTCTAGGTATCAATACTTATGCCATAAGTATCTATACTTGTAACACAGAATACTTTTAAATTTCAAGGTATCGATGCTTTTTCTCGAAAGTATTAAGACTTGTCAACCCAACATGTGTTCCTAGACAATTTGATGAACATATAATGATACCTCATTCAATGGCATCGATATCTCCTTAAATTTTCAAATTTCAGCTTTAAATCAATCTTTTAGATCCGAAACAGAGTGTATAATTATTCCATATCCAAAACATAGTAGAAAAGATATTAAAATAAAGGTTACCTCAAACCAATAATTCGAATAGTTATAATCAACTTCCATCTTCAAAAGCAAAGTCATAAAATCAGCCTTTCAAGTCTTAAACATCACTTAACAAAACTTAGACATTTATGGAGCGCTAACTTAAGAAGAACTAATAGAAATAGAGGGTAGGGTTTTGTCCCCACTATTTGGACATACAGGAGATGTTGTAATACCAAGACAGCCCGATGCTTATAGCCATTGGCTTTATAACTAAACAAAGGATAGGGTATCATCCCCACTATTTGGACATAATAGAGAGTGTCATCAAACTAATTTAGTCTGGTGCATATAGCTACCGATCTCAAGCAAAACAGATCATTGTGCGTAATGGTTAGCATTTATTGTTGCTAACTAAAAGTCTTTGACTTAATAGGCTCCACTAAAAACTTATTAAAACATATTTCATTTAAAATTATTAGAATTGAAAATTCATTGGGTGAAATCATTCACTTAGACAAATGGATACGTTGAGATAAGAAATCATTTGATGTCATCAACTCAGACTAATTTACCAAAAACAGAATATCCCTATACTAGGGTTGTTTCAAAATATTGTTCAACATAGAGTTTGAAATTGGAACATTCTTAAAATTCACAAACAAACTTCAAATTTTTGAGATATAAAATATTTAAGATGCTTGTTTCCCTTGCACAAAACTAAACATTTAAACATATTTACATAACATAAACATATACTTTATCAAACATATTTAAACACCAAAAACATCGTCAAATCTTTTTCCATAATCCAAGCTTCATTGAAATCAGAATTTAATGCAAATTTATAGACAAGGCATTTGTTATATCAAAATAATTCAAAACACCATATCTATTCACTTAATTTAAGAGTGTCGTTCTCTTAGCGCTTTCAACATTGAAACTCTATCAATCCAAGTTACTAAATCCTCCAACATAACTTATCAATGTATAGTCAACATCAACATCTTCTCATATTTCCATCAATTTCGTAATAACCTGTTTATTCCTTCAAGAATTTCTTCAATCGCTTTATAACCTAAAATCAGTGTCTAAATCCTAGTCTAACTTTGAATTATAGTTCAACTAGCTAGAGTTCTTTGTAATCTTACCTTGGTGAGCTTGAGAGAATCAAAATCACCTAAAACTTATAGTTTTAGAGATAGTAACGGATTTTCAAAAATTTATTGAATTTGGAAATTAAAACTTGAAATTAGATGTTTAAGGTGTTCAAATCTTACCTTTAAGATGATTAAAAACAAAAATCTGAGCTCCAATATGAGCTTGTTTGGTGAGAAAATGAGTTAGAAAGATGAGAGAAAGAGAGAAAAAAGAAAACAGAGATTTAGAGAGTAGAAAGAGAGTAAATGATGTCTAGGGGGTTTTTTAGAGGGTTTAGGGTACTAAAATACTTGTGAAAAAACTGTTTTGCCTTTATTTTTTTTTTGAAATCCGAGGCATAGGTATTGATACCTTGGGTATAGGTATCAATACTTTTCCTTTTCTGGACAAATATATCAATATTCACAAAATAAGTATCCATACTTGTTCATCAGGAGTCCATTCTAGGGTATTAAAATATTTTTGAAAAAGTTGTTTTACTTTTATTTTTTTAAAATCTGAGGCATAGGTATCTGTACCTTGGGTATAAGTATCAATACTTTTCCCTTTCTAGACAAATGTATCAATACTCACAAAATAAGTATCGATACTTGTTCATCAAGAGTTCTTTCCCAGTTCAAAGTATCAATGCCTCATTTAAAGGTATCGATACTTATAGCACAGAACGTAATTTTATGTTTGAAACAAGGCCAATTATCCTTTTCTAAGTCCTATATTTCAAATAGGCTTAGTGATTTTATAAAACATGCATTTTCTAGACTATAAACATTCAGAATTTCAAACGAAAAACATTAAATCTATAGCTCACCAAGCTAAGTTCCATTGCTACCCTTAATTCAAGATGGAGGTTTCACAAATTAATAATCCATAAGTTCAGCAAAACTATCATCCAAATATTGTTAGTTCGTTTGATGAATGAATATATAGAATTGGGTTAGGTAAAATATCAAACCCACAAAGTTATAATGAAATTATACTTTTTTATTAGTTTTAAATGCCCTTTAGTGCTGTCATGAAGAAAAAAGGAGGCAGAAAAGGATAAAGTGGGAATAGCCAAGGCAAGGTTGATGGTGTCGCTAAGGGATGCCCAAGACCTATTGGGATTGGTGGAATCATGAGGAATGATCAAGGGGAGATGAAAGTCACATTTTCCAAACCCATAGGAAGTGTATATTCCACTTTGGTAGTGAGGGAGGCATTGCTGATTTTTTTCAACATCCGAATGGAGGGAGGATTACTCACTAATTATTGAAAGTGATTGGAGCAAATGTGAAGTGGTTAAAAAAACCTGATACAACACCTTGGAGACTGAGAAAATGGTTGACTAAAATTAGGCAACTAAAATAGAACTTGGTGAATTGGGAGATCATATATGTTTTTAGAGAAGCCAACCAAAGGGTGGACAATCTTTCGAAAGAAGGAGTTCACCTTCAGAACAAGATACTATGAATGTACTTGTTGTAGAAGCAGATCACTCATCAAAAGACGACCCATTGCACCATCATGAAGAAAAGCATATAGTAGCACTACAACCAAAATTCATGTGTGATAAAAATTTGCATAAAATCACTTCTACAGATTTGTGCAAATAGCATCCTTGAATCATAGTTCACATGTGCTGAAAAATTAGCACAAATTTACCTTTGTACCATTAGGAAAACTTTCCATATAAAACAGACCATGTACTTTGTATAAGCAGAGAGCTTGTTTGCGTCAAAACATGAGAGAATATAACAAATCTTACATTTGCACTTCTTACCTTCTCTTCTTCTGTTGAGTTTTTCTACGCAGTATTAAAGTTTGTAAAGACAAATTGGTAGTCCCAATTTTTTGCCTCCTTTGTCAGATTTAGTTGTAGAAGTAACCTTTTTCTCTTTCTTTTTCCACTGTCACCTTCCTCTACCTTTTTCTTTTTTCTTCTAAAATTTCACTCCTCTTTATTCTGATCTCTTTCTTCTTGTTTTTAATTTCAAAATCCAATCCTTAAAATCTGACTTATAATTTCTTCTACAATGTCATTTGGTACTATTGTTCCCCTAAAATTTAACTCATCCATATCTTTTATTCTCCCTTATTAGCACAGCCCATTCCTATTTTTCTTCAAGTCTATTCTTTTTTTCCATTAACTTTCTTAAGTGCTCTGCTTTTTGCTATTAAACTTTTTCAAGTTTTAGTCTTATAAAATTTCGTCGAGTTCTTTCTTTCTTCTATTAAAATTCTTCAAATCTTTTTTCTATTTGATTTCATCAAATATTTTTCTTCCTTCTATCAAACTTCTTCAAGTCTTTTGATTCCTTCAATATTTTTTTAAAAAAATCTTTTTATTTTCTTCCATCTACCTCACATAAAACTATCTTTCAAAGTTTCATCTATCTATCTTCTTCTTCTTTTTCTTTTTTCTCTTATTAATTAAATGACATCATCAAATACTTATATCGTTCAACTCCCAATGTTGGTAATTTTGTCTCAATTTGTCTCAATCAGATTAATTTTCTCGTTTGAAAAACCCAAATCATGGGACTAACTTAAAGTTAAGATATGTTAGGTTTTATTGATGACCAAGGGACGATGGCATGCAGTAGATAGATGTACCAAAGTTATCAACAAAGGTATCATCATCTTCTTCTGTTTTTGGTCCTTGAGAGTTTTAACTTAATTGCTATTGATTGGGTATTCTATCTCCCTTATCAAATAGCAATCAAGTTGGAAATCTCAATTTTAATAGAGAATCTCAAGGGCTAGGAATAGAAGAAGAAGAAGAAGATGATGATGATACCTTTGTTGAAATCTTGGATAACATGTCACCAAGTAAGGACATAAGGAAAAAATCACCATTACCAGTTCATGATTGAAGATGATTGGGTATTTTTTCCAACTATCCTACAACCATATATCAACATTAGTATTAGGACATTTGTGAGGTGTGTGGCACAAGCGCTGTTGAAGCACACTTAGGGGAGCTTCCAGCAAAAGCTCTAAAAACTAACTACAAAAAAGTTATGACACTTTTGGATTCGCAGAATGAAATATATGAGAAATAGAATCATATTCTATGAGAATAAAATAGTGTAGGAATAGTTATTAGTTTGATTCAAGAAATGAAATTACTATTATGACATTATTTCAATGTTTGTTTGGCAAAAATAGTTTTGGAACAACAAAAGAACAGGTGATAAAAAGATAAATTATTCTTTAATATAATCTATGTTTTTCAATTTAAAATATTTATTTTTTATAATTTATAAAACATATTAATAAACTTTTAAATAAAACTTTAATATAATTTTCCATTTTATTTTATTTTTCTAATTTTATTTTTAAAATATTAATTAATAATTTATAATTAAAAATTTAATTTAATTATTTAATTTGAAATATATAATTAAAAATTAAAAATTTTTTATTTTAAATTCATTTTGATTTTTTCTTTTATTCTTGATCCGTTAACAACCGAAGATGTGGTCGATGTACTAAGAGTGCTGATCTGGCACTCCCTATGACCTGATCTAGTCGCTAGAGCATTAGATTAACGCTTCTTATGATCGAATCTGGCTGTAAAGGACCAGATCGATGCTTCGGATAGAACAATCAAGTTGTGGAGCACTTGCAGCGCTTCCGTGGCTAGATCTGATCATAGACGTCAGATCTGATACTTCCTTGATCAGATTTGACAATGGAGTGCCATATCTGTTACTTCCTTGGTCAAATCTAATCGTGGAACACCAGACCGACATTTCCCACGACCACATGTAACAGTGGAGTAGCTGGTCCTGTCGTCCCCTTTTCCATCCTCCATTGTCCTCGAGTGGTGCAGGAAATTTAAAGAGGGAAAGAGTGCGGCACATGAGAAGAGAGAAATAAAAAGAGGAAAATAAATAGATTTTGTCTTATACAAGATAATAATTTCTAAAATTAATTAAGGACATTTATATTCAAACAACTTTTTTATCCTATTCCACTACAACCGGAATAGTCATTACCGAAGGGGGATCTTGACTTTTCTGGCCTCTCAAGGAATGATCATTTAGTGAACAAAACAACATTAGAAAAAGAGATTAGGAACAGCGGGAATGGTCATTGCATCCCCCGATTAAACATGCCACTAGTAAATTTGTATTAAGCTTCTCGAATTTATAAATGTTAAACACACCGACAAGTTAAGAAAGCAAAGTGCGGTGAATAAATAAAATAAAGCAAGGTGCACAAGTTGTAATGGAATGTTCATTCTCCAAAGCAACCCAAATCAATGAAACAGCAAACTGAAACTCAAGCACAGAAAAGATTAATCCACCAAAGCTCTCGCTATTGATTGTTTTGTTTTGCCACCAATTCACTGCAATGAGAAAAGAGAGAGAGAGAGATAAAAACATCGTTAACTAAGAAATTGGAATAAAAGAAGTAACTTGTTTTTTTTTTCTTTCATCCTTACATTACAAATGCCAAACGTAATAGGAGATTTAACTGCTTAATGTTTTTGCTTTATTGATTAACCATCTTATCTTTGGGAAAAAAAAATTCTGACAAGCCATGCTGATTTGCTTAAATGTATAAAAGGAAAAAAAAAAGGGTAAAAGTATGATAAAACATTACCTAAGAAGTTGAGTGAGGCTTGCAGCTTTGTTGAAATCATTACTTTCTCGTGCTCTTAAGATTTGAAACATTAGACCAAGACGGAGTTGCGTGTTGAGACTTTGCTTAGTTATAAGGTCAGCCTCCGTACGCAGTTGCTCACATTCATGATGGATGGCCTCAAACTTTTCTCTAACTTCCGTTTGTCCCCTTTTTATAATTTCCTGGTCCTTTCTTATCTCATTCGTCTCCACTTTTAGTCGTCTCATAGTCGCATTTAATCTTTTCATTTTTCTTCTCTGAAAATCAAATGGTCTCATAGAAATAAGTGTTAATAAGAAAGATGTGGTGTTGAACATATCCAAGTAAATAAGGCCGGACCTAGTTAATTTTTAATAAGAGGGCCAAAGATAAAGGAAAATTAGGGGCAAAAATTTTAAAAACTAAAATTTTGAACTTAACTAATAATTAAAAGATTTATAATAGACAATAATTTTATATAACATGTAAATAAAAATGAATAGAAAAAGAAATACTTACAATAGTCATTTAGAAAAATTGTGTTCGACAATATTTTTTAGATTCAAATTTATCAATTATTAACTCTGTACTGAAAAAGTTAACAATGTCTTTCTTAATATAGAAAACTAAATTATCTAGAATATATTTATCATCTAGTTTGTTCCGAAATCTTATTTTTATAATTTTTATTGTTGAGATAACTAATTTTATAGTTACTGTAGAAACTGAAAGAGTTAAAACATGACAAATTAATCTATCAATCAATAATAATTTCTTGACTTTCCTATTTTACTAATCTCTTGCGCAATTAGTATTCTCATAATAATGATATGAATTCATGTTTTAAATATATAATATATAAAATATTTTAAAATTTTTGAATATTAAATATTTTTCTTATCTATTCTCATAATAATGGTATTAATTAATGTTTTAAATGTATAATACATAACAAATTTTAAAAATTTTTTAAGTTAAATATTTTCCTTATCTCTATTATGATATGAATTAATGTTACTTTTGAAAAAAAAAATTAATATGAATTCATGTTTTAAATATATAATATATAAAATATTTTAAAAATGTTCCGGGGGGGGGCAATGGCCTCTCCATAACAACACAACCCTCCGCCCCTAATCCAATTCAGTCTTAACTCATCAACCATGTTGCATTATCTTATTTTCTTTAGTTTACTCATAATTATATAAATTCTTAATTTAAAAGTTTCCCTTCCTTCCCCCTTCTCTTTTCTCTTCTCTCTGATGTTTTTTATTTCCTATATACACCCATTCATACATGCATCTCTCTTTCTCTTAAGCAATATCTATGTCAATGAGCCTGTACTTGTTGGCCGCTCCCCTTCTTCCCCCCTTTTTTTTCTCTTTTCTTCTTTATACTCTCTGTTATTCTAGCAGACAGATGCTATCTCTCTCTCACAAACAGAAAGAGAGAGAAGCTTCCCTCTTTCTACTCAGTTTATTTGTCGCGTCTCTCCCAGTAGCGTGTGCTATATAAATATCGCTACTTTATTTCGTTTTTTCTATTTGTAAAAAAAAGATTTTAATTCAGTTTTTTCAATAATGAATATATACTTCTGAGTACAATAACATCCTTTCACCTCTAGCCGAGCTCTCCTATTTCTCTATCTATTTCTTTTTGCTCTGCTATGCCTTTTCCTTTGTTGTATACATGCTAGCGTTGGACAGCCTCACTGACTGCAAATTCTCCCTCTCTAAAAGTTTTCCCAGTTAAAATAACTTAGCACCTAGGTTGACACATGTGTGTGTATATATATAAATATAAATCTGTCAACTGCGTGAATAAAAAGATTCTACTAACAATAAAATCTACACATATAGAAGTTTGAGGACAAATTATTATAAATTTCTTCTTCGGAATCATGCATAACATTTTACTTTGTACTGAACTATGTAAATCACAATGTTTCAGCAAATTATGACATCATTTTTTTTGGCTCATATTTGATTATCTTTATGACCATGTACTTGTTATGATTTTGATTTGTTAGAGTTGGTTGTTCCAATAATATGTCATGGTCATAATTAATGAAAATTAAGAAAAGGATATTATCAGTTGCATTTTTTCATGAACAGAAAAATTTCATGAAAAGGGTTGAATACACAATGTTTTTCGTGATATATAGTTTTTCCTTCAAAAAATGCATAGCATTTGAGAAAACGACATTCATATATGGCACTGGTAATAAGGAAGAGGAGTGTAAGCATAAAAAAGGCAAAGGGAAATATATATACCTGACGCTTCTTATTCCTCTGCGACGATTTTATTGCTGTAGCGATGCAACGTTGTTTGCTTGGACTATGCAGGCTTTTCATGGCAACATAAAAGGACTTCATTTTTTTTTTTATCGTAAACTCCGTTGGATGTACAAAGTGCTCAATATATTCTTCAACCTTACTGTTTTCCTCCTGCAGCTATGGAATTAAGAGTTTTCACGTTAAATAGAGAACTTCCGCTTATGAGTATCCTCCACAGACCGATATTGCTGACGCTTGCCCGCGTTTGAATGATTGTTTATTTTTCTTACTTTCCAGCTACTCAACTTTGAAAGCATCTCTCGTTCTGGTATCGTTCGATAGTCGACACTACATCGTTCGAAACTCGACAGCACTGATGGACAATACTTTATTTTCATGTGTTGAAGTTTCTTTATCACTTTAAAGAAACACAAAGACATAAATGCACCTTTCGACTTTCTATTTCAGCAATTTCAAAGAAATGAAATGGATCTTGCTTTTACATTGCGTGCCGCCTTTGGAATTCATTTTCTTTGAATTCATAGTTTAATAACAATTTGTTTGGTTAATACTTTTGTCTCAAATGTTTGCTCACCTTAAAGTGACAAATAGTTATTAGATAAATTCAAATGGAGGGTCAACTAATTTATGGGTCAGGTAATTAATTTAGAAATATGGTATTACAGTCAAATAAAAAAATTGTTACTACCTCAGGTGAGATACAAGTTTTGATACGAATAGTATTTTTTTTAATTTTAAAGATAAAAGAATTTCGAAATCAAATATTCAAGTGCGTTAATCATCTTATACATATAAAGTACATTTGGTTAAAAATTTCAAATGGAAAAACAGCTGGTTATCACGATTATATTACACTCATAGTGGACACTCGAATCTAGCATTGTTCATGACAGCGAATTAATTATGTTAGGCATGAAACATGCCCACCGAACATGTCCACCGAGTTGCATAAAAGAAGCATGTTCCAATTCCAAACGGCTCATGATCTCGACCAATGGTTTCTTTGTTATGTCCTTACTCTTTGCATTGTTTTTGTTTTTGATGAATGAGAATTTTATTCATATTAACAAAGTAGGGGTAAAGCCTGCTATCAAAGAATACATCCAACAAAAAGAATTCAGTCAAAATATATAGACCAACTATATATACTGAACAGAAGATAAAAACAAAAAGAAAATACAATTATTTGGAAAGGATATCTTCACTTAGATGATTAGCTTCTGCACAGAACCTTGTTCCTTGCCGAGAAGCTGTTGATACTTCATCAAATTATGTCAGCAGTAGATGTGTAATGAATGCTTCCGAAACCTACAAAGGCGTAGCTTTTGTTAACATCGTTTGTTGAGTCAATTCTATGATTTGTGATATGCAAGTTATTTATTTTCCTTAACACCAACGTTTAAGTTGTGGAAACTATCTTGTAGGTTTTCGGAAAAACAAAAAGGAAAATACTTCTTAATCCTACACTTTTGATCCTATTATTTATCTCTCTTTATATGACAAATCTTCATTGATTTAATTTTAAATATTGTATTTATGTATAAGTTAACTAACTTTTGAATTATCTAATGAAATTTTGTCATATTAAGAGAGATAAAAAAGAGGGACAAATGTGTAGGATCAACATTTTTTTGGAATATAAGTTTTATAATTCTCATTATTTTTTGGTGTGGTCTCGTGGAGGAAGAATGCCATCATATTCTACTTCATTACCGCTTTTCTTAAGAAGTTTGGTGCTACGTGTTTGAATGGTGGGGATTTCAATGAATGCTATCGATGTTTATCTCATGGATGATTAAGTTTTGTGAGGATCTTGTATCAGAAGGTCTTTTATCGAGGAGATGGATGACAGTAGTAGGTGCCACATTTTGGTCCCTATGGTTTGTTCGAAATAACTTGACTTTTACTGCCAAGAAGTGGGAGAAGGATGAAGTGGTTGCTATGATTAAAAGGAGGACAAAATTCTAGATTAATGTCATCAAGACAGAAGGGGTAGATGAGATAGCTTGGTGGTCTACTGAAGAACCTAGAAGAAAAGTGGAATGGATTCCTTAGAGATGTAGAATTGAAATTCAATGTTGATTGCACAGCAACCAAGAAGAGAGCTAAGGCCAGCGGGTTGTGTAGGGGTTTTTAGAGACAATAAGGGTATTATAATAGGTCTTTTCTTTGTTCTTTTAGGAGAACTTGAGTCTAAACATGCTGAAGTTTATACTATAAAATATTCATTATAGTTTTTTGCTTCTTTTTCATGGTATAGTTTGAAATTTTTAGTGATAGAATAACATTTCTCTGTGGAAGGTATTTTCTTAAATTAACAAGTCACATATGCATATTGGAGATGTCACCTTAATGTAGACAAATCATAGGGAGGCTGACTTTTTCGCATGCTAGTGATGGAGTTCCGACATTTTCAAAGGGGGAGAGCGCTTTTTGTTGCTATATTTGTTCCCTCACGAGAGGAATTGCTATATTTACTGTTATTTGATTGTTGTTGATCAGTTTTCCATTCTGTGATGATTGCCCACGGCTGCCTGACTTTTATTTCTAGGCTGTCCACTACCTTTTGTAAGCCATTGTTTAGGAAGAGTAAGCTACTGACTCTATCTTTCACAAGGAATGAGCTTATAGCATTTTTTGTTCCTTAGTGTAGGGTTGGTTTTGCTTGTATATATCCTCTTCTTTTTGTCCCTGTGAATATTTTGGGAGGGATTAAAAATACTTTTACAGTTCTCAAACTAAATATGTGTTCGTTTTAAATTATAGTGGAAAGACAAGTCATTATGAACGTATTCACTACGTGAGTTCAATTTTATACTTAACCTGCGATTCAAGGCATTTAATGAGGATATTGTGCTTCGACTTTATCTTATGTTTATTTCATTTGATTTTTAAAGTTTGAGAAGAATACTAGATTTCTAATACAACCACGTCGCTACAACACGATTAGAACATAAAATTTACTAACACGAATGGGCATTGGTTTATGTGAGTCTGCCTCATGAGGTGCTTCCAAAATTATGAAATGACAGGTGACGTAGAGACCAGGAGATCCGTGACTTGATGGACAACGAATACAAGTCCATCCCAATATGACCTCTGTTTGCAGTCAATGCGCAAATACAACATGGTGTGTTTGCCATGTGAAGGTCAATCACGGATAACCTCGTGCATTCATTGTTAATCGTCTTAAATGGAAAAACAAATGCTCTGAACTTGTCCAGCAATATCCCCGTGTATGACCAACTACCTTTACTTGAAAGCCGGGGCTTATTTAATTTCTTTTGCAATAACTTTACCTTTTCTCTCGCACGTTATTCATTAAGTCAATCATCTGGTAGGATTAACGTTTTTAACCTGACCTATCATGGGAATTTCTGGGATTAATTATTAGACTTGTTACTACCAACTTTTCTAGAAATCCAAGAATGAGATAACAATAGTCTGATCAATAGATCAATGACGTTTACAATACTTGAACTCTCAATGTAAATTTTACATAGTTGGTTCTCATCTTTCATAGACTAATAATAGGATAATCCATACATCAAGGATTTAATTACGGTTGCAGATGCATTTTCTTCCACCTCGGTTTTATCGTAGTCCTTTTGGTCATTGTGATCGTGAATTTTTTTTTTCCAATTTTACCAAACTTATTATAAAATGTAGTATTATAATTATACAAACTCTTCTTTAATGATATTTAAAATAGTTTATGATGCTCTTTGTTCATTATTTATATGATAAAAGGAATTACTCACAATTGTTTTGACATTATAGTAATTAAACTATTCATATTAAGAAATTGAATTTTTTTTGGTAAATTAATTAATTTAACATTTTTCTTGCAAATTATTTTCAGTTTATTATATAATGGATGACATTTTCAATTGTTAGTTAGTTATGCAGGAATGATACTAAAATAAAACTAATCTAATACCAAGAAAAAATTTAAATGCCAAAAGAAAAAACGGTCAATTAAAATCCAAATACAAAATCACTGATTAATAAATAATAAAATAAATATATTAAGCATTAACATTAATTATTTTCTCATCAAATTATAAAAAAAAATCCTCTAAAATTCCATCGGACCTTGCCTTCAGGAAATTTCTCCATCTAAATCATATAAAGAAATTCCAAAAATTTTTCAATTTTAGCGAACAACATTTTTTCCTCTAAAATTTGCTCCAAATTTTAAGCTAAAAACAAAAGGAAACATTTTGATTGGTTCCCGACATCAACAAATATCTATCGGAAGTCCTTACTTTTCTGGTAGAAATGTGTTTTTAAAAAATGTAGTTTTAATTTTATTGTTACGACATACTTTAAATAATTTTTTCTTGATCTTAATTGAGATTTCTCTTTTCTAGTTTTTGAGTGAGTTATTTTACCACCAAAATGAAAAAAAAAATAGTTTTTATTTATATTCTCGAAAGACAAAATAGTGGTAACGACTATAGAGTCCTGTTATTACGATTTCATAATTGATTTTTTAACATACGTGATTTTTTAGTGTTAAAGTGCGGACGTAAGGAAAAAGCAACGACGACACTGCTACACAGTTACTTTTTGGTTCCTTGGATCACACTAAGATAATATCTAATCGCTATAGAGAAGGAATCAAGACCCCCTTCCTTTTGAGGTTTGTTTGTTTATGTTTTTCATTCAACTGTTGGATTGGTATTGTTTAAACAATGTCTGTTATCAAAGAGAAAATGACATGACCGAAAGCAGCCAAAATGGAGGGGAGGTGTAAACTGTTATACAACTTTTCCATCCCAAATGTTTGGTTCTAGGTTTCTCTCTTTGTACATGGTGTTCATGCTTCTGACGACTGCAGCATACATGGAATGTATATTTTCTTTCCTCTTACATCAAAGTGAAATCAGCTAGTCAATTGGGCGCAAGTGGTGGATGTGATACATTCGGGATTGGGTAGATCTTCTTTAAATCGACTTAATTTCGGTCTTCGGATATGGAGATGTTGGTTGGCTAGCTGCATGCATGCTAATATCGTTATGTTGTTTATTTTTCTTTCCTAGTTACGAGGGAATACTTACCCCATAAGTTTGACACTACTTACTGGGAAAGGAAACTCAAGCCATCTTTTTCCTTGGATAATTCGTACTACGATTATGACTGAGCCAACAATTTCTGCTCAAATTGTGCTTAAGATTCGTAGTGGATACTACATGGTACGGACAAGCCAACCAACAATTTCATAAAAGTTAAGGCACGACGATAAAAAATATTCAATATAAATATAAATTTTGATACTTTCATTCATATAATCCATTTCTTTCTTGTCATTCAAAATTCAATCCACACACAAACATACGTGGAAATATACCAAAAGGAAGAGTTACAAATGCAACGGATCGAGAGGCCATGCATGGGCCTACGATCATAATAAAATATTAACATCTTTTTTGCTGATGGGATTTTTTTTTTTTTTTCGCAAATGGTTTAATAGAACAGGAGAAGTCGCAATTGTTTTTTTATTCTTCAAACAGGAAGCAAATTGCTAGCGCAACCAAAGAGTTGATTGTATGTTCGTCGCCACGTAGAAAGCAGCTTGCCCGAACTGAAGCACCGAAGCTAGAGCCATTACTTTTCCTTGCTCTGTTTTGCTATGACTTCACTGCAATAACAATAATAAAACAACAACTACTAAATGAAGCTTGAGTTAAAACTACATATTCTTTTCTTACAAGTATTTGAATTAGCAACGAACCGGAGAATCTGAGTGAGGCCAGCGGCTTTGGTGAAATCATTCGTCTGTCGTGCTTTTAGGATTTGAAACATAAGACAAAGTCGAATCTGGGTGTTGAGGCTTTGTTGTGTTATGAATTCAGTCTCTCTTCGGAGTTGCTCACATTCAACCTCAATCATATCAAACTTTTCTTTGACTTCCCTTTGCTCCTTTCTTATGCTTTCTTGTTCCTTACTAATCTCCTTCATCTCCACTTTCAGCATTTTCATTCTCCTACCTAAATTTTCCCGGGTTCTTCTTCTCTTGGTACAAAATTAAATAGTACATCCATAATCCATATTAGAAAACAAGTTATATTAAAGTATAAAAGATTTTAAATTCAGATCCTCCTTTGGCTAAATGACTAAATAATTGAGATGAAAAAATATTCTTAATTATAATTTTCTTCCCCTAAGATAGGTCCTCCTACCAAGCTACTAAGGCAGTGACAAAGCCAAATTTCCCAACAAATTATTTAAGTCCACTTTGTTGAAGCAGCTTCGACATATATATAGACCAACATAAGTGATTAACATAAGCAGTGCCGACCATAGAAGGAAAATGGATTAATAATCCTTTTTCCTTATGAAAAGTTATTAGATGAAAATGACAAAAAGAAATGCATTTTAATTACTGACAGAAGATGAACAGATTATACAACGATGTTAAATGAAACGTTGAAAATGTATACCAAATGGTTTCTTTGAGATAATGTACATCTTTTGGACATTAACAGCAGAGATAATTTCCTCACGCCATGCGTTTTCCGACGACTCTGCATCCCGGCCGACCTGTTAGCAAATCGGAGTAATCTTATAACCTGAAAGCTTGCCCTGATTCGGATGTTCTTCTGGGTACATTTCCCCTCAGCCGCATGCAAAAATTTATATTAAGCTTGCCACATGACTTAGTCCATTGGATTGTGTTTCTATGGTAATAATTTCCAACGGAAGGATCAAAGAAGAAATCCAACAACCAATGTTTGAACAAACTAGAATTAGAGTCAATCGAGAGAAGTCGCTTGGGTCCTGTCGATTGTCTGTACTCAACACAAGTATATCGCGCGATTATATTGTGTTTCGTCCGAATGTTTCTTAGACTTAGTCCTTTCTTTTTACTATTTCAAATAATAGTTATTAATAATACTTAGACCCTTGTTAAGTAATTCATTTTGTTAATCATTAATTAGAGATAGTTATACGTCCCCGGTAAATATCAACCGGGCTAAACAAACTGCTGCTTGTTGAAACGAGTGACCGCTAACTTTTTTATAGCCAAAGAATTTTATCTGATCTTGCTACGTAGTTGGGGGATAATTAAACTGCAAATCCCAAAGGACCACGTACAGAGCCTAAAACAGAACCCTATCTTGATTTGCATGCAGGATTAGTTTCCCTGTGGGCTCTCAAAGCAGTGGGCGAAGAAATTCTCTCTGATAAAATAATTCTAATTGGGCGCCCGTTGATTGTGCAAAACCACATATTGTTTGTCAGGCATGGCACTAGGTTGACAGTTTGCTCACCACAGTTTAATTATATTATTATACTAATATTTATTATTATGTGCGTACTATGTAAGTACTTGTTTTCAGGGGCGGAGCCTCTTCAAGAGATGAGGCCATGGCCAACCTAAAATTTTTAAAATTTTTTTATATTATATAAAATTTTAATTTTTTATTTATATAATCAATGCAAATAAAGAATAACAAAAATTTTAAAGTTTTTTTATTTTTTTAATTTATATTATTATTTATATTTATTTTTTTATTTTTATTTTATTTACTCATATATAAATCTCTATAAATTTTCTTTTACAAATTTTTACAAAATATTAATCATATTCTTTTTCTTTTTTTCACTATGACATATGTGGGTTTTATCTTATACTTGTCATGTTTTTTTTTTTTGTTATGTGGATTTTATTTTTCTTTAAAAATTAATAAATTATTATGTAATTCTCAAATATAAATTACACTATTGCTTAGAATTTTATTAATGTATCATTTTTTATTTAGAATAACTAATGCGTTCTGGCATGCATGTTGTAAATTTTAAGTAACAAGGATATATATATATATATATATATAATTGATAGAATGAAATGATTGTATTTTTTTAATACAATTTTATTTGTTATATATAATTTTTTTTGCTCTCAAAATAATTTTTTATGTAATAATTATTTTTATTTCTCAAACCATTTGATAAAATTAAAGTCATTATAGTCAGTATATTGCTAGTTAAACCCAACAAATAAAATATTCTAACATAATATTTTAAGCCTATTAAATTTTTTTAAAAAAATAAAAGCCTATTAACCCAAACCTATTAAGTTTTAATATAAATCTAAATCTATCATAACATATTATATCTCAACAGTCTAACCCAGTAACCTATCATAATATATTATATCTTAATAGTTGATCCAATAACTCAATATGTTAATTAGCAATTTAAGAGTTAAATAAAAAATAAAAAGAGAGCTTCATTAGAAAGCTACTCATTTCGTGTAGAACACACAAAGTAAAGTGATAATTTATTTGAGTTTGAAAAATTGTTTTCTTTTCCAGTCTTATCCGTAAAAAGTGAAAGATATGTTTTTATAATTCTGTTTAATATATATGTGACATCATCGTTACTACTAATATGTATTTTTTTTGTATATTCAATAGTTTGTAAATTTTATATAATCTTTTAGATAAGCGAGAATTGAATTATATATAAAGTTATTTTTGATTATTTAATGTCTCTTTTTATTTGACTTTTTTTAAAAATGCTCTAGCTCTGCCACTACTTGTTTTTTATTTATTTTTAAATAACAATTATATAGAAGACACAAATATTTTTAAAGTGTAACTCTAATTATTTATAAATAAAAGAAAATATTTAAAAGATATAATAAAACGATTAATGTTTCAATTATATATATTAAAATTTTTTAAATTTAATTTATAAATTAAAATAAAAGGAATATGTAGTAAATAAAAAGGTGAATGACGTGCAAACTGCATCATGACATTTATTTGTTTTTGTATCAGCATTTGGCAAGAATATGGGAAATCTAACCGGATGATGGAATAGTTGTAAGTCACGATTTCACTGAAAATTTTTTCCATGAGCAAATTTTAAGAAGAGTGTTGGAGAATTTAGAAAAAATTTCAATATCAAGAGTTTTCATTTACTTTTGAAATAAAAGTACAAATGTCTAATTCAACAGATAATTTAAGAAAAATGACTAAATAATGTTAAAAAAAGATTAGGACAAGAATATTAAAAATCAAAAGTCATAAAAAGGGTAGGAGTAAAAAAATAGAAAAATAAAAAAATGAACAAAGAAAGAAATAACTAAAAGTTATAAAAATCATTAAGAAAAATAGAAGAAAAGGAAAAGAACCAAAAAGAAACAAGAAAATAATAAAAGATTAAATTTAAACCTTTCTCATAAAATACTAAATGAATCCGATGACAAAATTTCTTCAAGTAACTTTCTTCAATACTTTTTAAGGTGAGGGAATTTCCTTAGGTTCCTGTAGAAGTTTTGGGAAGACTGTCGAAAAATCTTCAATATTTAAATAATGATACAATAATAAAGAGAAAAAATAATAATAATTAAAAAAAGGTAAATCCAATATAAAATTAGAGATTATCTTATCTAAGACTAAAATAAGATAACAAATAATTAATTCATATTATTTTTTGAATAAGGATTACGAAGTTGTTAAACCCATTTTTGCGTGTAAATATATTCCCGAACTCAAGTTCTATTCGAAAATTTGAAACTTATCATTTATAATGAACCTAACTAGAGTTTAAGATTTTTTTAAAAAACGATAAATTCAAAATCATAAACAATCATACTTAAACAAAAGAGATTTGATGATGACTCTTCTAATCATCCGACGATCGAATTCTCATACCACATTTTATAATATGTACTTTTCTATATATATTATCAATACTGAAGTAATTTTATCAGGTCTTTTCTAACCACCAAGCACGCAAATAGTACGGATATAAGTACAGTGATAAATTATGTAGCATGCATTTGATCTACATTTGAAAAGTAAACATGTAGAAACATAGGAGCAAGTACTCTCTTTCGGCATCATGAAAAGTGATTTTCCCCAAACACGTGTAAAAATTTAGAAAAATCTTAACAAATCTATGAACCAACAAGTAGGGGAAGAGTAAATTTTACTTACTATGTTAAATTAGGGACTGATTATCCTAAAAATTTAAGTCTCAAATATTTTATTTGAGTTACGTAGCTCCACTTCACGTACAAAGTCAGAGTAATAGCTAAGTGATTTGCAGAATGAAAGAGTCAAAAACCCCCAAGAGGAAGAAATTATAAAATAGTGATCATCAGGTTTCTAAAATTCCATTTCAAATCTTATAGGAAATTAACATCAAGAAATGGAGTAATGATAGATGCGGGAATATCCAAGCAAATTTCATGCGTATATGCCCGAAGGGGCTTTTATGGAGCAGTGCGGTGCCCGTTGAACTCTTATTTGTGCTATATAATAATAATAATAATATATATTAGTCCTTCACCGTATTGATTGGTCATATCGACTTTCACTCTGACAAAGCTTTGCCCGAGCAGGGGGTTGATGTTTTGTAAAAGTCCAAAAGCTTCGATGTCGTTTGGACCCTAAGTCGTAACGTGAACGGTGGCAATGGTAATTAAAATTTTCTACCATTTTCCAAAGAAATTCAGATTAAAGAAAGAGGGGAGAGGGTGGATGTCCTAGGAACCTTTCGATCATGACGTCGGACATTGAATTTTTTTTTTTAATTTATATGTTTTTTATCAAGTTTGCACAGCATTCTAGAAGGAACTAAGGGAGATGACTGTTTCATACTTGGAATTCTAGTGTTTGGAATTTTACATGCTTTATTCTATTTGGAAACTGCACTATTAAATAGTGACTGACTTGGAATTCTAGTATTTGGACTATCACATGATTTGACTAATCAACTTTAGGTATTATCTTGCCATCCAAACTTAAATTGTATCTTCAAAAATGTTTCCGTTTATACTTAGATTTTTCCATCCAAAATTTTATACTTAATTATGCCTAAACTGTATAAAAAAATTAAACACCCATCGACAATGCCACTATTGTTATATATGTTTGACATTGTCTATGTTGTCTAATGGCTTTAAGAGTTGTGAAACTTTATCTTCAAATACAAAAAAAAAAGAAGTTGTGAAAATATAAAATTAATTGCTTCTAATTGTTGTTTAATCTTTACTTTCTTATTCGCGTCATTTGATAATTTTTTTAGTTATAAAATAACATTTAATCGAGATTTCATAGTTTACATGTATGACAAATTTTCATCTACAACATTAATCTAACATTTTAAAAACGAAATATACTTGTACTTTAAAAAATGATTTTTTACAATAAGCTCATAATTAAAGTTATAAACAATTAATAAATTATGCAAAATAGAACAAAATTATTAGTATTTTGGAGTTTTTAAATTCCACAAACAAATTTAAAAAGTTGTCACATGTCCAATATATTATTTTTAATGAAATTAATTATGTATTAATTATAATTATTAAATGAATATGTATGTGACAACCTTATAAACCCACTAATGGAGTTCAAATATTCCACTATACTTGAATAGATAGTAATCCATATATAATATAGTTGTGTCATTTCTCAATAAATTTCACCTAATTCATATTTATATATAGTTAATATCTGAAAAATAGTTTCATTAATTGTTTAAACAACATATATTCTGATATATTTTTTAACATCATTTTAATATAATTCACAAGTGAATTACATGTTGGAAATATAGTTCATAAAAATAAAATGATAACAAAAGAGAAGTGAGAATTTATTGAAATTTTTTGACTAAAACAATAAAAAAGGGAGTAATATGCATAATATATAAAAGAGAAAAAATGACAGATGTGGCGTGGAGGGTTCTTTTGTTCAGGGTAGATATGGATATGGTCAAGAGTAGAGACCAACCAATCTACCTAGGAAGTCTGATCAAAATGGGATATAGAGTGTATGGGGACACCTTAAGCAAGACCTCAAAGATCACTTCAGTTCAAACTCAACCATAGGCAACCCCCACACAGCCAGAAACAGTAGCCCCTCAATTCTCCAATGAAGTAATGTTCAACCTGCTGATGAGAATGGATGCCAACCTCACTGATTAGGGAGCTAGGCTTGTTGAAATTGAAGAAAGAATGAATGAAATTGAAGCCAACTTGAAAGCCAGATTTGAAATGCCAACGGGACCTGCTAATGCTGACTCCTCTGCTACTGAGAGCATGGCACCAGAAAGACAAGGTGCTGAAGGATCAGCATTGCAACCAGAAGGTTTTGAATTCCAAGATGCAAGCCCTGAATTTCAAGCTGAAGGATCAGCCTATCAGAGTGCAAGTCCTAATCATCATGACTTTGAACCAGAACTTGAAGAACCACACCAAACCACCTCAGCAAGAAAGGAAACATATGATCAGGGCACTGAGGTAGTTGGCTCACCACTTGGTTCTCCTGAGCACTAGCCTCCATCTCAACCTGAGCATGAAGCATCCCCTCTTCACTCTAATGAAGTGTCTGTCATAGGACTTTTCTATGAGATGGTAAGAGAAGAGCAAATAGGAAAGGAAGCAGCAGCAGCTCAAGCTGTTCAAGCAATGACTTCATAACAAGAAGTTGCAGAAAAAGGGAAGAAGAAAGGAAAAACAAAAGCAAAAGACACAGCTCCTACATCTAAGTCTCAGCCACCTGCCATGAGACAAAAGAAGACAACAAGAAAATCAGTTCCTCAAAGAACAAGGAAGTCTTCAAGATTGGCAAAAAAGGCAAAATCACCTCTTGCAAGCACTCCTCAAGCTCCAATAGAAGTTTCTGATCAGGCAACTTCAGAAAAAGCAACAAAAACATCTCCTCAATAGACTCTAGAAGAAACCTGTCAACCCCCTCTAAGACCACTCTCTCCTGTTCCTCTAAATCCTTGGTGAGAACAAACTATGTCCCCTGAATCCACACTATCTCCCTCTGAAAATTGATACCTCAGCCGCCTCCCCGATGATGACAAAAAAGGGGAGTAGTATTTACAAGAAAAATAAAAAAATCTAAGGGTAGAGGTACTGGACCTTTAGGGAGAATTTCAAGAAAAACAAAAAAATCTTGAGGGTAGAGGTACCAGACTTTTAGGAAAGATAAGTAGCAAAAACAAAACTAGGGGTATTTCTGGAACAATATTTCTGATTATTGTTTTGTTGGATATTCATGCCACAATGGCATTTAAACAATGACCTTAATCCTAGCTGACTTTATGAATGCTTAGAATATGATTGTTGATAATTGTTTAGAATGCTTGAACTGTGAAAATGATATCTATGGGATTTTAAAGCATGGTTGGAAATTGATCTGTTGATACTGTGCAATACTGCTACAATTTTCTGATATTGTGTTGATATTGAGTTATTATGTTGATAAATCATTTTTGAGACAATAATGCAAAGTAAAATATGTGCTTGAGTACTTGTGGATGATGATTTATAGATAGTTTGCTGGAAAAATGATGGTTTGAATGGAATCTGGAGCTGACATGATGAAATCTGAAAATTACAAGCTATTGATAGAAATCTGCAAAAGTAGGAAATCTGATAAAATTTGTCAACATGTCATTTGCTCTAAAATCTGCATATACGAACAGTTTCTATTAGAAGCAAGTATGTACAATGCCACTAAGAATATAACCAAGACAGGAACTTGCTGGAATAAGATGAAAAATATGCACACACTTAGGGGGAGCATGAACTTAGGGGGAGCAATCTTCATTCTCTATAGAAACTGGAAAAAGAATTAAAAAGGCACCATGCTATTAATCAAGGAATGTTTTGTCATCACCAAAAAGAGGGAGATTGTTGACTCCATTAGTTTTTGATGATAATGAAACATTCCCATGTCATTTGTGTCTAATATTTTTAACTAAGTTTGCAGGGCAAATGATCATAAATGAGGCAATATTGTAATCTTCCTATTAAACACCTAAAGATATGATTTGGATAAGGAACAAGGATGATCATTATAAAGGAAGTCCCCTGTTATGACAAGGAAGATCATTAGTTGAACAAAAGTCAAAAAGGAGAAGTGAAAGGGTAAAGCTTTGTGAGAAACAGAATCGAGTTAGTCGACTAAGAAAATGGGGTTAGTCGACTAAGCGCTCACTGGAATTTACGTCTGAAACAGAACCAACTTAGTCGACCAAGAGAAAGATTTTAGTCGACTGAGTGCTCTTTGTCTGCTACACCCATCAGGCCACTACAAGACAAGAAAACAGCTAGAATCATCCCCAAACTGTTTCTAACAGTCATAAACGTCCTAACAGCCATCAGATAAGCTTCTCTAACTATAAAAGGATCTTCAAATGCCAAGAAAAGAACTTTTGACAACTTTTGGCTTCACTAACAAAGACTCCATCATATTCAAGCCAAGAAAGAGTAACAAACCTGAAAATCCTTTATACTCTTCATTGAACCTCAATGCATATTCTTTGTATTTGTGTCTTGCATTTAAACTTGTACCACATAGATCAACCGTGTGATCACTAGGTACTTTCTTCTTTTCATCTTTGTATTCTTAGAGTGAGTGTTTCACTCTAAGTGTTTGCATCAAAGCAAGGTGTGCTTGGATGCTTGTGGGTTCTAGTTTAGCCCGTGAAAAGCTAGAGTAAAGGTTGTGGTTGAGCCTTGAAAAACCACATTGGGGTTTTAGTTTAGCCCGGGAAAAACTAGTGATAGGTTGTGGTTGAGCCTTGGAAAACCACATTGGGTTTTAGTTGATCCCGTGAAAAACTAGTGTGAAGGTTGTAGCTAAGCCTTGGAAAAGCCATTGTAAAAGCTTTGTGGAAGCTTGGGAATTCTACCGTTTTAGTGTTTGATTTTAAAATCCTTGGTTGGATAATCAAGGTAGTGGATGTAGGTCTTGGACTGAACCACTATAAATACCTTGTCCATTATTTTCATTGCTTTATCTTCTTTACTTTGAGATCAAGTCTCAATCCCACAAGAAAGAGCCGAGATAGTGCTATTCACCCCTCTCTAGCACCTATATTTAAGACCAACAATTGGTATCAAAGCTATTTCTCTGCATACAAAGTCTAACACCCTTAGAGATGATCCAAAATGGCTCTACAAAAATCAATTGTAGCCGAGGGACAATCTACAAACAGACCACCTCTGTTTGATGGCTTTAATTACCCTTATTGAAGCACTAAGATGTCAATATACATTAGAGCCATAGATTATGAAATGTGGGATGTCATCACAGATGGTCCCTTTATTCCCTCAACTATAAATGTGGTTATAAATGAGTTGATGCCTAAGCCAAGGTCTAAATGGACTGAGGCTAAAACTAAAAAAGTGCTGACTAATTTTAAGGCAATCAACACTTTGCATTATGCCTTAACTTCCACTGAGTTCAACAAAGTCTCAAGCTGTACAATAGCTAAACAAGTATGGGACAAGTTAAGAATAATTCATGAAGGGACTTCTCAAGTTAAAGAGTCCAAAATTGCCCTCTTGACCCATAACTATGAGATGTTCAAAATGGAACCTGGTGAAGACATCACCAGCATGTTTGATAGGTTCACAAACATTACAAATAAACTTAACCAACTAGGAAAACCTATCCCTAAACATGAACTTGTAAAAAGACTTCTTAGGAGTCTACCTAAGTCCTAGAGCCAAAGGTGACTGCCATTCGAGAAGCCAAAGATTTGAACATCATCACACTTGATGAAATTTACGAGTCACTCCTCACACATGAGCTGGAGCTCAAGGAAGAAGAAGAAGAGGATAAAAGAGAGGTAAAAGAGAAGAAGAAGAACATAACACTCAAAGCCAACATCTTTGAAGAAGAGCTGGAAGAACTCTCATGCGATGATAATGATGAACTTGCATTTGTTGCAAGAAGATTGAGAAAATTGATGGGAAGAAAGAATCGAAGATTTGCAAGAAAAATCTTTAAAAGGGATCAAGGTCCTTCATGAAAGAAAAACAAGAATGAAAGCAATAACAAGGAAGAAGTAATATGCTATGAATGCAAGAAACTAGTGCACTACAAATTCGAATGTCCATTGCTGAAGGAAGAAACTCCAAGGAAAAACAAAAAATCAAAAAAGGTAATGGTTGCTGCAGCCTGGTCAAATAGTGATTCAAGCACAGAATCTAATGAAGAAAGCTCAGAAGAAAGAGCAGACATTTGCCTGATGGCAAAAGATGATGAAACAGAGGTATGCCCATTAACATGTGATATATCTATGAATGATTTGCAAGATGAGTATGATGAGTTATGTGATGAATTTGAAAGCCTGTTTTTAAAGTACAAAATCTGAAGAAAAGGGATGCATCACTTGAAAAAGATTTGGAGAAAATAACACTCGATTTCAACTCTGTTTTTGAACAAAGAAATTTACTTCAAACTGAACTGGAACATTCAAAAACAGATTTTGAAATCATGAAAGTAGAGCTAGAAAATAAAACTGATGCTTTACTAAAAGCTCTTGATGAAAATACAGGTCTTAAGTGTTTAAATGATAATTCTTTGAAGAAGAATTCATATTGTAAGAAGAATCACCATAAAGCATCATCTAGATGTTATTGTTGTGGAAAATATGGTCATCTATCCTATGACTATGTCAAAAATACAAATGTGCAGAAAACCAGAAAAATTTGAGTGCCAAAAGGCTATTTTATTGACACTAACACTCAAGGAACCATCAAAGCATGGGTACCTATCAAGAAGAACTGAACCATATTTTTGTAGGTTGAACTGCACCTAAAAGAGACATGTTCAAAGGCTCAACACAAGAAGAAGCAGCCATGGTACATGGATAGTGGCTGCTCTCGACACATGACAGGGGATGAAATGCTATTTGCATAGCTAGACAAGAAAAATGGAGACACCGTATCCTTTGGAGATAATTCAAAAGGAAGAATTCAAAGTATAGGTACGGTTGGTAAGAACTCCTGTACACAAATCAGTCATGTGTTATTTGTTCAAGGCTTAAAGCATAATCTACTAAGCATAAGTCAGCTATGTGACAAAGGGTTTAAGGTCTGTTTTGATTCCAACAAATGTGAAGTAATAGACATAGGCACTAACAAGACTACCTTCATAGGAAATAGATTGAAAAATATGTATGTCATCTTTCCTGAAGATCTAGAAAAGGATAGTGAAATGTGCTTAGTAGCCAAGGCTGAAAATGATAGATGGTTATGGCATAGGATACTAGGGCATGTTAGTTTGAACACTATGTCGAAACTAATTAAGAAAGACCTAGTTGTTGGATTACCCAGCATTATATTTGAAAATGATAGAGTATGTGAAGCATGTCAGCTAGGAAAATAAGTCAAAACATCATTCAAAGCTAAGAATGTTGTCTCAACATTGAAACCTCTTGAAATGCTTTATATTGACCTTTTCGGTCTAATTAGCACCACAAGTCTAAGTGGTAAATCTTATGGTTTAGTGATTGTTGATGATTATTCAAGATTCACTTGGGTTTATTTCCTTGCTCACAAGAATGATGCATTATCAGCTTTCATAGGATATAGCAAGAAAGTTGAGAATGAAATAGGTACATCTATTATTAGGATTAGGAGTGACCATGGAAGAGAATTTGAGAATGATGAGTTTAAGAAATATTGCAATGAAAAGGGGTTGGAACACAAATTTTCACCACCTAGAACACCCTAGCAAAATGGAGTTGTGGAGAAAAAGAATAGAATATTGAAAGAGATGGCAAAAATTATGCTTTGTGAGAACAACCTTCCTAAATACTTCTGGGCTTAAGTTGTCAATACAACAGCTTATATACTTAATAGAGTTTCAATTAGAGCAACCATGTTAAAGACCCCATATGAGTTGTACAAAGGAAGAAAACTAAACATCTCTCACCTTAGGAGCTTTGGCTGTAAATGCTTTGTGTTGAACAATGGAAAACAGTCATTAAGGAAGTTTGATGCTAAAAGTGATGAAGCAATATTCTTGGGATATGCCATGAACTCAAAGGCTTATAGGGTTTTCAACAAAAGGACACTAAATGTTGAAGAATCTATCCATATAGTTTTTAATGAATCAATTCATGTTGAAAAGGAACCTCATGAGGATGATGAAGATCTAGAAAATGTAAAAAGACACATGGAAAAAATGAGTCAAGATGATAGTAAAAATAATGAAGAAGACTCATCTAGGGAATAACCCGTAGCTCCACCACTTGAAAATTTACAAAGACAAGAAATCCAGCATAGTGACTTACCTAGAAGCTGGAGATATGTGAGAGATCACCCTCAAGAACAGATCATAGGTGATATATCTCATGGAGTTAATACTAGGAAAGGAACTAGGGAGACATGTGAATTCTCAGCTTTCATTTATCAAATTGAACCTAAAAGTTTTGAAGAAGCTGAAAAACAGGAAAGTTGGATTTTAGCCATGCAAGAGGAGCTGAATCAATTCAGGAGAAATAATATATGGTCACTAGTGCCTAAGCCTTCAAATCATCTTATTGTTGGCACTAAATGGGTGTTTAAAAATAAGATTGATGATCAAGGGAATGTAGTAAGAAACAAAGCAAGGTTGGTGGCAAAAGGATATAATCAAGAGAAAGAAATAGATTATGAAGAAACCTTTGCTCCAGTAGCTAGAATTGAAGCCATAAGATTACTAATTGCCTTTGCTTGTCATATGAACTTCAAGCTATACCAAATGGATGTGAAAAGTGCATTCCTTAATGGAATTATTCAAAAAGAGGTATATGTTGAACAACCTACTGGTTTTGAAGATTTCGAGAAACCAGATTATGTCCTTAAACTTCACAAAGCCCTGTTGGATTGAAACAAGCTCTTAGAGCTTGGTATGAAAGGCTTTCTAAATTTCTGGTAGAAAAAGACTATGTTAGGGGCAGCATCGACACTACACTGTTTATCAAGAGATACTTAAATGATCTATTAATAGTTCAAATCTATGTTGATGACATAATATTTGGTGCTACTAATGAATCTCTTTGCAAGAACTTTGCTAAGGAAATGCAAGGAGAATTCGAGAAGAGCATGATGGGAGAATTGAAGTACTTTCTTGACCTTCAAATCAAGCAATGCAAAAGAGGAACCTTTGTCAGCCAAGACAGATACATTCAAGACATGCTCAAAAAGTATGATATGCTGAAATTGAAATCCATCAGCACACCAATGAGTACATCTACCAAGCTTGATGCTAATGAGAAAAGTAAGGATGTAGATCAAAAGCTCTATAGAGGTATGATTGGATCTCTTCTTTACTTAACTGCAAGTAGACCAGATATTCAGTTTAGTGTGTGTTTATGTGCTAGATTTCAGTCTCAACCTAAAGAAACACACCTTACTGCCGTGAAAAGAATATTTAGATATCTCATAAAAACTCAAGGCTTAGGACTATGGTATTCAAAGGAATCACCATTTAGCCTTGTAGGATATTCAGATGTTGATTTTGCAGGAAGTAGAACTGATAGAAAAAACATAAGTGGAACATGTCAACTGCTAGGAAGCATGCTTGTATGCTGGTCGAGCAAGAAGCAAAATTCTGTAGCCTTGTCCACTGCTAAAGCAGAATATGTGTCCCTAGGAAGTTGTTGTGCACAGGTTTTATGGATTAAGCAACAATTGAGAGACTACGGGTTGTCCATGAATAACACTCCCATATATTGTGACAACACCAGTGCTATAAATATTTCAAAGAATCCTGTACAACATTCAAGAACTAAACATATTGAGATTAGACATCACTTCATTAGAGACTATGTAACTAAGGGTGAAATCAATATTGAATTCGTGAGCACATTGTATTAACTTACGGATATATTTACAATACCTCTTAGTGAGGATAGATTATGTGAAATTAGAAGAAATCTAAGAATGTGTTATTTGAAAAAGGTATAGGAAGAAGTATGAAGTAAAAGGGAAAAACAGAAGAAACTTAGTTGACTAAAGTATGAAACTCAGTCAACTAAGAGCATTCTATTTTATTAGATCAAAAGAACAAATGGCTGAGGGATAATGGATTAAATTAAAGAAATTTTGTGCCTACTGGGTGACAAAATAAAAAAGGGAAACCCGATGCCGTAAATAGTAAAAATATGAGAGGGAGTTTTTGAATTTTGAGAAAATGAGGCATTAGTTAAGGGGAAGACAAACAGTTCCCTAAGTTAGAAACCGTCATTCACTTTACAATCCTTTGATAACCAACTTTCTCATCTCTATCAGTCTTATTTGCTTCTCTCCATTTTCTGAAATCAACTGAGAACCCTCATTCTGTCATCTCTTGGAACCCTAAGTGAAAAACATCTTCAGAAGTCGCAATGGCCAAGTCGACCCTTCTCAAGGATTTGCTTGCAAAGAAAAAGAGGAAGAGACTAGCAGAAGAAAACCTCGAAACTGAGCACCCAAGGAAGAAACAAAAAGGGGCATCGAGTTCTGCAACAAAGAAAACTAGGAAAGGGTCCGAGAAGAAGAAACAAAAAGAAAAGAAGAAGACGACTGAGAAACTGGAAAATAAAGGCAAAGGAGAAAAAGGTACTTCATCTGCCTCTTCCATGAAATTTAGAAACAAAATTCATGAAGAGAGATTTAAGAAAATCGAAAATCCCCCCATTACATGTGGAAAGTACATTGACTGGGAGAGTTTCAGTGAAACTCCTGAACTCCAAACAAGCCTGACAGATTATTTTAATAAACTGAGTATTAAGGAGTATAGCTCTTTTAAAGACAGAACGTATAGTGCTAGTTTAGTTAAAGAATTCTATGCTAGCATTGCATTTAGTGAAAGAGAGCTTGATGATTCAGAGGACTATTCTAAAGAAAATCTAAATGTTTTTCTTAATGGGAAAGAATTCCTAGTTACAGCCTCAGACTTAAGTAACCTGCTAGGAATTGAAGGAAAAAATGGAGAATATGAGATGCTTGACAAGTATGATTTTGCTTTTGTGTGGGAAATTGTCACCGAATAGAAAGAAAAATTCTCTTCAAAGAGCAATGCAGGACTAATCATTAGTCCATAATTTAGAATCTTGCATTACTTTGTAGCTCCCAATCTGCATGGTAGGAGTGGTAGCTTAAGTTACATCAGCCTTCAAGACCTTTGGCAGATGGAGCATGCATTCACTGGTGAAGTTCTGAACCTTGGACGGTTCATGATTGAAAGAATGAGGGCAGCATGTACACTGGAAAAGATTCATTTGCCCTATGGGAATGTGATTACATCTCTTGTCAAGAAGAAAGGAGTATGGGCAAAAAGGTATGATATGGATATGGTCAAGAGTAGAGACTAACCAATCTACCTGGGAACTCTGATCAAAATTGGATACAAAGTGTATGGGGACACCTTCAGTAAGACCTCAAAGATCACTTCAGTTCAAACTCAACTAGAGGCAGCTCCCACATAGCTAGAAACAGCAGCCCCTCAATTCTCCAATGAAGTAATGTTCAACCTGCTGATGAGAATGGATGCCAAGCTCACTGATCAGGGAACTAAGTTTGTTAAAATTGAAGAAAGAATGAATGAAATTGAAGCCAGCTTGAAAGCTAGATCTGAAATGCCAACGGGACCTACTAATGCTGACTCATCTGCTACTGAGAGCATGGCACCAGAAGGATAAGTTGTTGAAGGATCAACAATGCAACCAGAAGGTTTTGAATTCCAAAATGCAAGTCCTGAATTTCAAGCTAAAGGATCAGCCTATCAGAGTGCAAGTCCTGGTCATCATGACCTTGAACCAGAACTTGAAGAACCACACTAAACTACCTCAACAAGAAAGGAAACATATGATCAGGGCACTGAGGTAGTTGGTTCACCACTTGGTTCTCCTAAGCACCAGCCTCCATCTCAGCCTGAACATGAAGCATCCCTTCCTCACTCTGATGAAGTGTCTGTCATGGGACTTTTCTATGAGATGGTAAGATAAGAGCAAGCAGAAAAGAAGGTAGCAGCAGCTCAAGCTACTCAAGCAATGACCTCAGAACAAGAAGCTGCAGAAAAAGGGAAAACGAAAGGAAAAGTAAAAGCAAAAGACATAGCTCCTGCATCTAAGTTTCAGCCACCTGCCATGAGACAGAAGAAGACAACAAGAAAATCAATTCCTCAAAGAACAAGGAAGTCTTCAAGATTGGTAGAAAAGGAAAAGTCACCTCCTGTAAGCACTCCTCAAGCTCCAATAGAAGTCTCTGATCAGGCAACTCTAGAAAAAGCAACAGAAACATCTCCTCAGTAGACTCCAGAAGAAACTTCTCAAGCCCCTCTAAGACCACCCTTTCCTGTTCCTCTAAATCCTTGGTGAGAACAAACTATGTCCCTTGAATCCACACCATCTCCCTTTGAAAATTGATACTTCAACCCCTTCCCTGATGATGACATAAAAGGGGAGTAGTATTTACAAGAAAAATAAAAGAATCTGAGGGTAAAGGTACTGGACCTTTAGGGAGAATTTCAAGAAAAACAAAAAAATCCTGAGGGTAGAGGTATCAGACTTCCAAGGAAGATAAGTAGCAAAAACAAGACTAGGGGCATTTTTGGAACAATAATTCTGATTATTGTTTTGTTGGATATTCATGCCACTATAGCATTTAAACAATAACCTTAATCCTAACTGACTTTATGAATGCTTAGAATATGTTTGTTGATAATTGTTTAGAATGCTTGAACTGTGAAAATGATATCTATGGGATTTTGAAGCATGGCTGGAAATTTATCTACTGATACTGTGCAATGCTGCTACAATTTTCTGATATTGTGTTGATATTGAGTTATTATGTTGATAAATCATTTCTGAGACAATAATGCAAAGTAAAATATGTGCTTGGTACTTATGGATGATGATTTATAGAGAGTTTCCTGGAAAAATGATGGTTTGAATGGAATCTGGAGCTGACATGATGAAATCTGGAAATTACAAGCTTTTGACAAAAATCTGCAGAAGTAGGAAATCTGATAAAATTTCTCAACATGTCATTTGCTCTAAAATCTGCATATACGAACAGTTTCTATTAGAAGCAAGCATGTACAATGCCACTAAGAATATAACCAAGATAGGAACTTTCTAGAATAAGATGAAAAATATGCACACACTTAGAGGGAGCATGAACTTAGGGGGAGCAATCTTCATTCTCTGTAGAAACTAGAAAAAGAATTAAAAAGGCACCATGCTATTAATCAAGGGATGTTTTGTCATCATCAAAAAGGGGGAGATTGTTGACTCCATTAGTTTTTGATGATAATAAAACATTCCCATGTCATTTGTGTCTAATATTTTTAATTAAGTGTGCAGGGCAAATGATCATAAATGAGGCCATATTGTAATCTTCCTATTGAACACCTGAAGATATGATTTGGATAAGGAACAAGGATGATCATTATAAAGGAAGTCCCCTGATATGACAAGGAAGATCATTGATTGAACAAAAGTCAAAGAGGAGAAGTGAAAGGGTAAAGCCTGGTCAGAAACAGAATCGAGTTAGTCGACCAAGAAAATGGGGTTAGTCGACTAAGCGTTCACTGGAATCTGTGTCTGAAACAGAACCAACTTAATCGACCAAGAGAAAGATTTTGGTCAACTAAGTGCTCTCTGTTTGTTACACCCACGAGGCCACTACAAGACAAGAAAACTGTTAGAATCATCCCCAAACTGTTTTTAATGGTCATAAACGTCCCAACAGCCATCAGATAAGCTTCTTCAACTATAAAAGGATCTTCAAATGCCAAGAAAAGAACTTTTGACAACTTTTGGCTTCACTAACAAAGACTCCATCATATTCAAGCCAAGAAAGAGTAGCAAACCTGAAAATCCTTTGTACTCTTCATTGAACCTCAACACCTATTCTTTGTATTTGTGTCTTGCACTTAAACTTGTACCACATAAATCAACCGTGTGATCACTAGGTACTTTCTTCTTTTTATCTTTGTATTCTTAGAGTGAGTGTTTCACTCTAAGTGTTTGCATCAAGCAAGGTGTGCTTGGATGCTTGTGGGTTCTAGTTTAGCCCGTGAAAAGCTAGAGTAAAGGTTATGGTTGAGCCTTGAAAAAACCACATTGGGGTTTTAGTTTAGCCCGGGAAAAACTAGTGATAGGTTGTGGTTGAGCCTTGGAAAACCACATTGGGTTTTAGTTGACCCCGTGAAAAACTAGTGTAATGGTTATGGCTAAGCCTTGGAAAAGCCATTGTAAAAGCTTGGTGGAAGCTTACGAATTCCACTGTTTTAGTGTTTGATTTGAAAATCCTTGGTTGGATAATCAAGGTAGTGGATGTAGGTCTTGGACTGAACCACTATAAATACCTTGTCCATTGTTTTCATTGCTTTATCTTCTTTACTTTGAGATCAAGTCTCAATCCCACAAGAAAGAGTCAAGATGGTGCTATTCACCCCCCCTCTAGCACCTATATTTGGGACCAACATGTGTTACACTCGAGCTAAATAAAAAACGATGAAAGAAGCACCAATGACAAAAACGAGACTAAAAAGTTGTTACAATTCTAGTTATTATGTGAAAGAGTCTATTATAACTGTTTATAAATGTATGCATTTCATTTGTATATATTTAAGAAAAAATGAATGTCCATGAACCAAATTTAAATCATTATATGCTGTTCAATTTATAATGCTTGCTTTCATTGTTGGCAATATAGGGAAAAGTTATTGTCAATCAGTTAAGAAAAAGTCAATGACCATGAAGAAAGTGAAGATCATTATCTAAAGGTGTATTTTTGCAGATCTTTGTACACACACAAAAGTTTACATTATAGTGTTCAGATCATGATCTATTGTTGGTGTTTTTTGCAGATCTTAGTTTATATACAAAAGTTAACATTATAATGTTGAATTTATCATACTGCTTATGATTTTTGCAGATCTTTGTACACGCACAAAAGTTTACATTATAGTGTTCATATCATGATCTATTGTTGGTGTTTTTGCAGATCTTAGTTTGTATACAAAAGTTAACATTATAATGTTGAATTTATCACACTGCCTATGAACAAAAAAATATAAAGCAATGTTTCTAATCCCATATATTCATTGTTGGGTTTGGTTATGGACGACATGCTTGAAATTAAGCAATAGAAAGAAAATTAAAACTTTTAAAAAATAAAAACAAACATGTCTCTATCTACGGATCACCATAGTGATAGTTTAATACATTAAATCGCATATAAAATCATAAAATCAGAAGCTAACCTTGCCAATGTTCTTCTAATTGGAATAATAATCTCCTCAATGCAACTTGCGAACACAACAAGAAGCAAAAACCCAAACCAATTAAGCTCTTGACCTCTAACGGTAGTACAAATGATTTCACTTGAAACTTTCAACAAAAGAGGGAGATTTTAACTATGTTGTTGTGCTAAAAAAAGAGACAACATTTGTCCCTTTTCACTTTTCACGAGGATGGCCAAATCACACATTTGAAATATTTCTATAAAAAAGGTTTTTCTTCTTCACAAAGTAGGTGGCAACACATAAGGAGAAAAACCTTGTTTTTTTTTTTCTAACTACTCATTTTCTTCATATGTGGAAAAATAGTTAAATGTGATTTATATAACTAGGTTAAAATTAACTTTAATTTTGCAATAAGGCCCTCCAAATTATAACACATTACAATATAGGCTCATGACTTAATTAAATTATTTTAATTAAGCCTAATGGAAATTAAATTGAGATAATTTCCTTTATATTACTGCAATTTCGACATTATAATTTTAACTATTTATATATCATGCCCAAAACTTAATTAAACTCTTTTTAATTAAGTTTATAGAAGTTAATTCCCTAGCATGTGAGTTAAGTTTAACTTAAATCATCACTCTCTCAATTTAATTCAAATGCAATCATTGTGTGTGGCCCATTAGGTTTCTAATATGTTGACAATGGAATTTATTGATATAAATTTCAATCAATTAATTTATAATCAATTCCATAGACTAAGATTGATATCTAGCAATGCATCATGCCAACCAATTGTTAAGAGAGTCAAAAGGTTCTTTGATAACCTTTTAGTGTATAGTCTATCAATGTAATTCATTTCTTCATCATATATCCCAAATATGATAAAAGTTTGGTATAGTGTGTACTCTTATTGACCTCCATACTCGTTCCGACAATTATAGCATTAACTTTATAGAGACTTATGAAACTTTTTTCATAATCTCCAAGTCACTTGGGCCAAGGACTTCAATAAGTTAATGTTAACCAAGAACTGATAGGATATGTCATCTAAAAACACTTGAAGTGATGATTCCTACCTTAACCACTCATTTGCCTTCATATGCTTCATATTATACCCAAAAGCATCCTATTTAGGCAAATTTGGTTAGACACCCATAGGGATAAAATTAAAAGATAGCATTCCACATATAAGACAACTTGGTGTCAAAAATCTAAGGAGTATTTACACGATGGACACATGAAAAGTGTTGCATAAACACTGAAGTGTACTACCAAATGCACTTTTCATGGTGTGTCATGTTTAGTGAACTTGCTCTTTTAAGCAAACACCTACATTCTAGTTTCAAATATCTCTATACTTCAATTTTTGAGTTCGATTGCTTATTTCCAAAGTCAAGAGCATAAAATGTACTAGTCTCTAAGTATCATTGATATCTAGTCTCAATGATACATTGACTAGGAACTATTGACTCTATATGTTTTTAATGATAACAAAACATTCTTCATTCATTAATGTTTAATCTTATTATTTAAATGCATAAGATTTAATTCAATAATCCTAACAAAGTTGTTAATTAAAAGCAAGTCAAGGAGCTTGTTAAGTTTAATGAAGAGTTAATCAATTAAGAGGGAAATAGTAGGTAATGAACAAAAACAAAACCTTAGTAACTGATTATCAATGGGACCTTAATCAAGTAAGGAATGGCTATGTGATAAGCTGAAGTAAAACAAAAATATGTTAATCGGTTACGAGGTATGGTTAATTGGTTAGAGCACAAGGTCGTAATATCTTTAAGCGCCAAAAACAAATTTGAAAATATAGTTGACCGTTAAAGGGAGCCAAAATGGAGAAGTTCAAAATTCGAAGATCTTTTACTTGATTAAAAGTGATTTTAATAAGTTTTGGTTCAAGGAAGTAAAGCTTCAATTAGTTAAGGGAAGTGCTAACCAATTAAAAAAAGACTACTATATAGAGAAGTGAAAATAAAATATTTGTAATCAGTTTGACCCAGCCTTAACTAGTTAGAGGAAGTTTGCTAAAAAAAAGAAGTCTGAAAATGGACAACTCTTAATCGGTTGAGCCTCCTATAATTTGTTAGAGCAGAGAACATAGCAACAGGACAGTGCAACACAAATAAGTTGTAATTGGTTAGAGCTGCTTGTAACCGGTTAGTCAAAGTCTATCTGTCTGCTTAAATTTAAACACTAATAGCAAAATAATGACTAGAAGTGCATCAGAGTCGTTTCTAATGGCTAGAAATTGTCTCCAACAAAACAATTTAACTCTTCGGGTATAAAAAGAAGCTTCAACGGTCAAAGAAAGGAGTTTTGAAGAGAAAAGAGTTACTTTGAGCAAAAAATAAAATATTATTCAAGAAAAACACTAGTCTTTCATTCCATATCTAGAAAAAGCATTTGAACTTGTTTGTAATCTGTCTAGACTTGTAAAGGTACTTAGTTGTACTTCTTCTTTTTTTTATCTTTTTTAGGAAATTAGGGTGTGGGAAGCACTTTAAAACTTGTTGTAAGAGATTACAGCTTGGGTTGAGAGTTCACCTTGTAAAAGCTTAGTGGAAGCTGTAAATTCCACTGGTATAGTGAAGTTGGGTTAAAAATCCTTGGTTAGGTGATCAAGGTAGTGGATATAGGTTAAGGGGATCGAACCACTATAAATACTCTTGCATTGTCCACTTCTCTTTACCTTTCCTTACTTGGTGTCTTGTAATTCTAACAAGTTTTAGTCCTTCCCTTCATCTAGTTGATTAAGAGCTCTTCAAGCTCTAAAGGGCTAAACAGAAAATTTTTAATGCTATTCACCCCACTCTAGCACTCTAACAGGATCAACAATAACATTTTAAGATTATGCTTTGATGCATATATAAAGATCTCATAACTGCAACCCATTACAGTTTTCTTGCGAAGCATATTAATCTCATGGAATTCATCTAATTAGACTTATAACACATTATAATTAATGTCTTATTAATGAAGAAAAACCTTTACTCATTTAATATGAATGATATCATTGTATGATTGGAACCAAGCCTTTACCAATCTCAATCGGCTGCAGGGCTCATCCTAACATTCTCCTATTAGCACAAAACCAATTGCTACCTCATCGCAATGTGGATCCAATCCATTTAGCATCTATGTCTCTTTATAAACTCGTTGTTGACACCATATGTTTTTTACGATAACAAAACATTCCTCATTCATTAATGTCTAACTTTACTATTTAAGTATTCAATATATAGTTTAATTCCCCTAACAAATTTATTAATTCAAGGCAAGTCAAGATGCATGCTAAATTTAAAGAAGAGTTAATCAATTACAAAAATAAAGAAGAAAGCGACTAGTGAACATTGAGCATTAGTAACTTATTAACAAAGAGCCTTAACCAGTTAAGGCATAACTAGATGCTAGGTAAAAGCAAGACAAAAAGGTTTTAATTAGTTAGCACTAAGCTTAATTGATTAAGAAGGTGATGGAAGTTGAAATAGAGGCATGCTAATCAGTTAAGGAATTGGGCTAATTGGTTAGAGCACAAGACCTTAGTACCTTTAAGGGCTAAAATTCAAATTTGAAATAAGTTTGTAACAACTCTCTAATATAGAGTTATTTAGACTTAATTTTGATAGTAATTTAGATTAGTTCTTGTAGTAATGTATAGAAATTAATAAATTTTGTTTAAATTATTTTAGGTTAGTTAATTTAGGTGAGTCAATCTAATTTTAGTTAATTTTATGCTTAATTTGGTGTTAATGTGATTAAGATAGGTTATTGTTAATTTATTTGTACTTTTGTAAGTGTTTAATGAAGGAAGAATTTTAATGAAGGAATGAGAGCAATTTTGAGGTGTAGACTTCCACTGCACATGTTTTCATGTTTCGACTATAACTCTCTCTGCATAGTTCCAAATGAAATGATTCTTATACCATTGGAAAGCTATAAAAGAAAAATATACAACTTTTGTCACCCAGTTCAGCATGGAAGGTGGTGAAAAATCTTGTTGAAGTTGGAGCACTGCAGCTATCCTAGAACGATTACGATTTTTGCTATTTAAATGGTCAAGGCAATGGCTTTAGAGGAGATAGGCCGCAGCCCATGTAGTCTGATGAGAAAATCTTGATTAGAATTGACTTATTTCTTCACCTAACTTGGCCTAACTTTAAAGCCCTATAAATATAACCTTTCGAAGGACTTTTAAGATATAACGAACACCGGATTAAAAGCTAAGAATCAAGTCACAAAGTCATTAAAAGCTGAGAAGATTTTGAAGGATTTAAGGAGATTTGGTGATCAAGATTACAATTCTTGATTTTTTCTATCTTTTTGTGATTATCTTATTTTCTTGGTTTTGTTTTTAATGTTTAAACTTTATTTGATGATGATGTGTGACTTGATAGGGAACTAAATTGTTTATCTAAGATTATGATTAAACTCAATGCGTAATCTGATTTATTTATCTCTCTTTTGCTTATATTTTATGGATTTAAGTTGATTATTTTATTCTATTCCTAATGCTTCTAGTTGATCGGCCACCAATTAGATTGAATTGGAAACCTAGGTTAAATCTTGATGAAGGAGATTTAGGTAGACCTTGAATAGAATAACGTATGATCAATAATACTTAGTTGATTAAGTGATTTGATTTGCATATAAGGTAGACATACACCTATAAGCCATACATAACCAAAATTATAGCATGAATTTATTGAATTTGTCTTTAGTTTAATTTGTATAAACATATAGTAAATTAATTAAGAGAGATATTTTTATGAGAAACTCGACATAGACTTGTAAATAATTTAAGACTCTAAGTTAGCAACTTAATCCATTAAACTAAGTTAAGAGAGAGAGATAATATTCAGATGAAGTATTGAAGGACATTATAATCTTAAGTCTAAAAGTCAATCAAGTTTAGAAAAGTAATTTTGCTGAGTAAATTTAGATTAGTTTTACTTTTTGAATTTTGTTTTTTAATTCAAATTTTAGTGTTTGGATAAAATTAGGGTCTCCATTTGTAGTAATTAATAGTAAAAATTAATTCAATTCCCTATAAGATCGACACTCTCCTCATCATTATAATATCTTTGTGATATGTATACTTCCGTGGGTAGAAAATTGAACAAAAAGTTTTTTGCACTGTTGCCAAAAAGTTGACTTTTAGTTCTTTCTCGTTAATTATAATACCAAGCATTCTTAATTTTAATCCAAACTTTTCTTTTCTTTAATTTTTTAGGTACTTTTTGTCAGTGTATGCGAAGAGCTTGAAATTTGAAAATTGTTCCTTTTGATCGAGAAATCAAAAAGACTTTTCAAATACTTCAAAGGAAAAATAAAAAAGTTTTTTCTCCAAGTAAAACAATGGTTGATCAACAAGAGAAAAAGACCAAGTCTTTGAGGGATTATGCAATCCCATAAGTACAAAATCTCCACTCTAGTATCCAAAGACCTCATATTCAAGCAAACAACTTTAAAATTAAGCCATTAATTAATCAGATGATTTAAACTGCTGTTCAGTTTAGTGTTTGCCTAATGATGATCTAAATGCCCATGTTGTAAATTTCTTAGAAATTTATGATACATTCAAGGCTAATGGTGTTACTGATGATGCCATAAGCCTAAGGCATTTCCTTTTTTCATTGAGAGATAAAGCAAAGAGTTGGTTAAATTCGCTTCTTGCTGGTTCCATTAATACTTGAGATGATTTCACTAAAAAATTCTCAATAAAATTCTTTCCACCTACTAAGTCAGCAAAGATGCGGAATGATATCACTTATTTCATGCAATTTGATTCTAAGTCACTATATGAAGCTTGGGAGAGGTATAAGGATTTAATAAGAAGGTGTCCTCACTATGGATTACTTAAGTAGCTGCAAGTTCATACTTTTTTAATGGTTTGTTGAGACTTTTTAGAACTACCATTGATATTGCCGTTGTAGGTGCACTCATGAGTAAATCCTTGATAAGGCTTATGATTTTTTTAAAGATATAGCTTCTGTTGTTCAGTTTTCTACCCACACAAGTATACGTATCATAATGATAATATAGTAATAAGTAGAGTATCAATCCCATAGAGAATTGAATTACTTCTTACTGTTAACTACTAAAATTGTAACACTTTAATCTTATCCAAACAATTAAATTTAAAATTATTAAAAAAAATTAAACTAATAAACTAAAACTAAAATTAAATAGTAAATTTGTTTTATGAAATTCACTTAATTACCAGACCTAAGATTATGAAGTCCCACAATACTTCATCTGATTATTGTCTATCTCTTTTAACTTTGTTTAATGAATTAAGTTGCTAACCTAAAGTCCTAAACTATTTACAAGCCTCTGTCGAGTTTCTCATAAAAATGCTTTTCCCAATTAATTTATTATATGTCTATGCAAATTAAATTAAAAAAAGATTTATTAAGTTTGTGATCTAATTTTTGCTACGTATGGCTTATACGTGTATGTTTACCCTATATGCAAATCAAACCACCTAATTAGCTAAGTGCATTCGATCATATGTTATTCTATTCAAAGTCTACCAAAATCTCCTTTATCAAGGTTTAGCCTAGGTTTCCAATTCAATCTAATTGGTGATCAGGCAATTAGAAGTATTAAGAACAGAATAAGATAAACAACTTAAATCCATCAAACATAAGTAAAAGAAAGATAAATAAATTAGACTACGTATTTAGTTCAATCATAATCTTAGATAAAAAGTTTAGTTCCCCATAAGTGATAGATCATCATTAAATAAAGTTTAAACATTTAAAATCAAAACCAGGAGAATAAGAGAATAAAAAAAAGATAGAAAAAACCAAAGATTGTATTCTTGATCTCCAAATCTTATTAACTTCAATGTCTTAATGGCTTGACTTTCAGTTGTCAATATGGAGTTTCGTTCTTTTTTTCTCCTTTTAAAAGTCCTTATAAAGGTTGTTTTTATAGGCTTTGAAGTTAGGCCAAGTTGGATGAAGAAAGAAGTCAATTCCATTTAGGATTTCCTCATTAGACTACGTGGGTCGCAGCCTTGTCTAATTAATTAACAGAAATTGCAATTGCTCTAGGACTGCTACAGTATGTTAAGTTTGACAAGATTTTTGACCACTTTTTAGGTTAAAATAGATAAAGTAGTAAACATGAAAGTTGTATCTTTTTCTCTTATCTTTCCAATGGTTTAAGAATCTCTTCATTTAGAGAATTTTAGAGAAAGTTATGACTAAAATATCGAAATATATGCAATGCAATTCTACACCTTAAAATTGCTTTTCTTCTTTCACTAAAGTTCTTCTTTCATCAAACACCTACAAAAGTACAAATAAATCAGTAATAACCTATCTTAATCACATTAACACCAATTTAAGCATAAAATTAACTAAAATTAGATTGACTCACCTAAATTAACAAATTTAAAATAATTTAAATAAAACATACTAATTTCAATGCATTACTACAAGAACTACACTAAATTTTTATGAAAATTAAGCCTAAATAACTCTATATCATAGAGTTATTAGCTTCCAATAATTATCAATGGCCATCTGAAAGATTGAGTACAAGAAAAATTACTGGAATTCATAAATTAGATGTGATAAATGCTATTTCTACACAATTGGCTTCTCTCATAAAGAAAATAGATAAATTGAGTGTTAATGTTGTTCAGAACTCCTTTATGACATGTGAATTTTGTGGGGAAGGACATTCCAATGACAATTGTCCCATCTATTCCTAGTCTTGTCAATTTGTTGGAAATAGGCAACAAAACAATTCCTATTCCAACAGTTATAATCCTAGTTGGAAGAATCATCCTAATTACTCATGGAATAATAACTAAGGGTCTTCATCAGCATCTAAATCAAACTTTCTTACTGGATTTCCATCTAAAGCCCCCATGCTAAAGAAAAAGCCTTCACTAGAGGATATGTTCATACAATTCATGACAAAGATTGCTACATGCATAACAAAGACTAATGCATTTATGACAAGGACCGATGCCTCTATTCAAAATCAAGTAGTTTCAATTAAAAATCTTGAGACACAAATGGACCAACTTGCTAGTGCTTTAAATACTAGACCTCATGATACCTTACCAAGTGATATTGAACCCAACCCAAAAAGATAAGGTAAGGAATATTACAAGGCAATCCATTTTCGCAATGGAAAAGAGGTAAGTAGTAAGGATTTAAATTCTAAAATGTTGATTAAATCTAATGAGAAAGAAATTGAAAAAAATGTTGAAAAAGAAATTGTAGTTGAAAAATCTGTTGGAAATTCAAAAGAAAAATCACAATTAAAAACCACTTTCACACCCCTACCACTTTTTCCTCAAAAATTTCAAAAAGAAAAACCTAATAAACAATTCTAGAGATTTATTGATGTGTTTAAAAATTACAAATTAATATTCCTTTTGCTGAAGCTTTAGAACAAATGCCAAGATATGTTAAATTCTTGAAAGGCATCCTGTCTAAAAAGAGAAAATTTGTCACGACCCGGAACTTCCCTCGGGCTCATGACAACCGCCACGACGTCCTAATTGACACTCATTATCTGGAATGCCAATCGGAACCCCGTCAGGCTAACATACCAGTTTCTAACCTTCCATATGAGTAATTCTTTCCAAACATTTCATTTCGAGGGTTTACAACTCATTTCTGGCTTAAGTAAATCAAAATATAAAATTTGACTCACAAGGGTATTTTGGTCATTTTTTGACGAAAATATTAAAATCTGGTAAAAATATAGTTTATGCATCCAGAATACATAATCTGAAATCGGAAGTCCGAAACCTTCTTTTTCAAGGGTTTAAAGTCACATTTTACTATTCAAAAATATTGATAAAAATATTATATTTTCTTATAAAATAATTTTTTAGACACGCGTATAAGTAATTTTTATAGCATGAAAGTAAAATAAATTCATACATACATTAAGTTACAAAGTCATAATGTACAATAATAATTACAATGACCAGTGGGCCCATAACTATATAAATACGACAATGGTAGTAAACCTACTATCTGTCGTGGTAAGACAATTTACGGTAGTCCTCGACAAAATCTGGTATCTACAAGATACCACAGGCTTGAAATGTTTGGACAAGAGGTGGGTGAGATTTTTCAATCCCAATGAGTAAACAAACATTATCATAAATATCCAAGGTAAGTGAAATGGAGGCAAATTTAAATAGCTATTACAAACCATTTCATAAAGTTTCATTTTATTTCTTAAATCAAGAAATATTTATAATTTATCAAAACAATTGTTAAGGCTTATGACTTTTATTAAAATCATGGCTCAAGCCTAAACTAGTCCTCGGGGATACCTTGGCCGAGGCATCTAATCGAGTCCGCCAAGGTTGTCAAGACATTTACATATTAAACACGTTTTAGTTTTGAAAACAAGCCGTTCCTTGGCGTTGGCCGAGTTACACATTCACGTGGGGGTTCGACATGAAGTGAACTCTAACACTACCCTGGGAGTTACCTTCCTCGCCTCTACAACCGGAGTAACTATATAACTGAGTTTACCGTGCCCCTCTAATAGGCGGTCCACAGAAACCCGTCATTGCAGTGACTAAACCCACCAATTTTAATAAAATTTCGACAGTATAACGTGGCTTTTATTTATTTACCCGCTTGCATAGTAAAAACAACTTACATTTATTCCCAAAACAGTTTATAATACAGCCACATATACTCACAATCTCATAAGCCAATTTCATCAAAATGTCATTTATAACATAAGTGAAGGCCTCCAAACTACTCAATTTTTCTAAAAATCAAGTATTCACATAATCCAAAAATATTTGCATTTAAATCTATTTATTTGCATATAGCCAAATCTTCTCTTTTTATAATCATGTTCTTTGTATTAAATCTGTAATTAACATTTAAAAATCACTCTAGATAATTTACAATAATAGTAGGTTTACTCACAGGTCATATAAATCCAATTCTCTTGAAGAAAAGGCGTCCCGATCACGTTTCCTTGGGTATGACCTCCTTGCCTTTTCCAGATGTCTTACCTCTTTAATAAATTACAAAAATCACACAATTCAATACATTTATGCTAAACCACTATATAATTGAGTTAAATCCTATATTAATGCATGGTATGAAATGCAACGGCTTAAACGCGGTATTAGCGTATTTTTGGTACTTTACCCGATAAATTGCTAACGCGCTCCATTTTTGCTCTAAATCGTCCCATTCTCTCTCCAACATTTTTAACCATCAAATACCAGCTCACAACCCTCTGAAATCACTAAAATCAGGTCGCTTTCTTCCTTGAAAAATTCGGTTAAAATGGGACATTCACCCGATAAATTTTCTATTTTGTTTTTCTAGCACATTTAATCATTTTTCATCATTTTCTCTTCAATTCCATTTGAATAAAAATCAGTTCATCACATGGCACAGCATTGAGCATTCGGCCTTGAGTGGGTAAGGTGAAAAATTCATGCTTTCATGTCCAATTTCATTTCTAAACGCATCTAACTATCCAAAACTACCGATTTAACTAAGAATCAAAACTTGAAAAATTCAAAATCTCCCCCCTTGAATTTCATCCAGCCCTTAGATCTATTTTGCGATCTCTCTCTTGAAGCATGAAAAATGAAAACAAAAGCATGGGAAAGGTAGAAACCAAGCCAAAATTGAAAAATCCTACCGTTAGACGCGAAAACAGGTGAAAACCGCGAATTCCCTTTTGAATTTCCAACTGTTCTTTTGGTTTTTCTCTTTTCTTCCTTTCCTCTCTATTTTCTCTCTTATTTTCTCCTTAGGGTCGTGCTTCACCTGCTGAGGGGTTTAAATTGGCTGATTTTTCATTAAAATAATATTAAATCATTAAAAGTGCCACATGTCATTTTCCCGTGGGCTTGTTTTTAAAATTTCATCTTTTAAACTTCAATTTTTCACCACTTAAAATACCATGATTATTCATACAAAAAATGTATAAATCCTAATATTTCGACAAGTTTTGAGTGGTGAAAATTACAATTTTACCCTTAGGGCGGTAAAATTACCGTTTTGCCACTGTGTTCTAAAAACTGCCGGAATTGAAATTTTTCACTTCCTATCATCAAATTATACTCCAAATAGTCAATATTGATCAAAAATTTCACTCCATGGTCAATTTATTATCTTGGGTGATAAAATGACGATTTTACCCCTAGGCATCAAAATTTTCAATTTCATCTCAAATTAACCCTCGAACTCCAAAACATCATTTTAAGTCATTCCTGGACTGTGAAATATTAAATTTCATCTTAAAATTCCTATTTAAACTAATTCGAGGTTAAATCAACTTAAGTGTACCATTTGGTACAATACCGGGTTTTAGCTATTCTTTGAGACTTTCCTAACATACAAACACATTGTTCATTGCATGTATGTCATGACATGTATTTATAGGGTCGGGTTTTACAAAATTGGGTGAATTTGAAATGATTGCCCTTACTAAAGAGTACAGTGCCATCATTCAGAACAAACTTCCACCAAAGCATAAAGATCCAAGTAGTTTTACTATTCCTTGCACTATCGATGCTCTTTGTATTGCTAAAGCTTTATGCGATTTAGATGCAAGTATAAATTTGATGCCGTTGTCCATTCACAAAAAATTGGGTTTGCAAGAGATTAAGCTAACTTCCGTGACTTTGCAACTTACTAATCAATCCATTACCTATCCTTATGGTATTGTGGAAGATGTTTTGGTAAAAGTTGGTAATTTTTTTTTAATAGATTTTATTATTCTTGATATGGAAAAGATCATGAAATACCGATTATTCTTGAAAGACTATTCTTGAGAACTGCTCGAGCTTTAATTGATGTGGAAAAAGGTGAGCTTACTTTAAGGGTTAAAGATCAATAGGTAACATTTAGTATTGTTAGAGCTTTAAAATTTTCTATTGAACATGATGAATGTTTCTTAATTAATGTGGTGGATGACATAACAAATAATGTGTTTATTGAAAATCATCATGATCCACTAGAAACTTCTTTGAATTCTTCATGTGATATTGTTGATGAAAAAGTTCTTGAATATGCTAACCATCTTAATGCCCCATCATGTCTCCCAAAATCCTAATTTGAGTCTTTTGAATTATCAATTACAACTTCACCAATCAAGCCTTCGATTGAAGAACCTCCTTCATTTGAGCTCAAACCACTACCTAATTATTTAAGGTACACTTTTTTGGGAAATTTTTCTATACTACCAATAATTATTTCTTCTTTTCTTTTTGATGAATAGGAAAATAAACTCTTTCAAGTTTGAAGAGACTACAACAAAGCAATTGGGTGGACCATTGCAAACATCAAAAGAATTAGTCCATCAATTTGCATGCACAAAATTCTTTTGGAAGAAAATCAGAAAGCAACCATTGAGCATCAACAAAGGTTGAATCTAATCATGAAAGAGGTAATAAAGAAAGAAATTATCAAGTGGCTTGATGTAGTTATTATCTATCCTATTTTTGATAGTTCATGGGTAAGTCCAGTCCAATGTGTCCCTAAAAATGAGGTATGATTATAATTTTTATTAAAAATAATGAGCTCATTCCCACTAGAACTTTGACTGAATGGAGAATATGTATGGACTATAGAAAATTGAACAAAACCACCAGAAAAGATCACTTTCCACTACCTTTTATTGATCAAATGCTTGATAGACAAGTAAGGATTTTTATTATTTTTTGGATGGTTATTCTGGTTATAATCAAATTACCATTACTCCTAAAAACCAAGAAAAACCATTTTTACTTGTCCTTATGGAACTATTGCTTTTTATATAATGCCTTTTGGACTTTGTAATGCTATAGTTACTTTTAGAGATGTATGATAGCAATTTTTTTTATATGATTAAAAAGTTTTTGGAAGTGTTTATGGATGATTTTTCAGCTTTTGGGGATAATTTTGATGATTGTCTATTTAATCTTGCTACAGTACTTAAGAGATTTGAAGAAACTAATTCAGTTTTAAATTGGGAAAAATGTCACTTTATGGTGCAATAAGGCATAGTCTTAGGCTATCGTGTCTCTAGTAAAGGTTTAGAAGTAGATAAAACAAAAATTGAAACAATTGAAAAACTTTCACCTCTCACCTCTGTTAAGGGCATTTGTGGTTTTTTAAGATGTGTTGGATTTTATAGGAGATTCATTAGAGATTTTTCTAAAATTTCTAAACCATTATGTAATTTGTTAGAAAAGGATACTTTTTTTTTTAATTTTGATGATGTTTGCCATGATGCTTTTGTTGAATTGAAAAAAAGATTAATTTCTGCTCCTATTATCACTATTCCTGATTGAAATCTTCTTTTTGCACTAATGTGTGCTGCTAGTGATTATGCAGTTGGCGTAGTTTTGTGCCAACGAAAAGTGAAGATGTTTCATCCTATTTATTATGCTAGCAAAACATTGAGTAAGGCTCAAGCAAATTACACCACAATTGAAAAGGAGTTGTGTGAGACCCTGTCTAATTGGTTGAAAAGCCGGTATTGTACCTAATGGTACAATTAAGTTAAATGGAGCTTCAACTAGTTTAATAGAAATTCTAAGAGAATTTCAAAATTCTGAGACCCACAGAATAGGTCAGAATAGTGATTCAGAGTTCAAGGTCCAGTTTGGAATCAATCGGGAAAATTGACCGGTTAGGGACAAAACGGTCATTTTCTCATTTGTTGATTTATGGAGATTTTTAACCAAGATTTGATCACATTGGACCAAAAAATAATTATATGACATACAGTTATGATTATGGGATCATAAAATGATGTTTAGCAGTGTAAAATGGTGATTCCCAGTGTTTTTTGAGCACAAGGGCAAAATGGTAATTTTGCCATCGGAGTGCTAAACGTGAAATTTTTTGAAAGGATTTTACCCCATTTGGTTAATATGGATTAATATTAGTATTATTTGAGGTTGGATAGTGAAAATAATGAAATTTCGGTACATTTCGAAGTATAGGGGTAAAATTGTAATTTTACCATTTCGAGGGGCAAAATCGTAATTTTCCACTACTAGGATAATTTTTCCAGCCATGATCATCCTTGGATCAGACTTTGACTTGATTGATCAAGTGGTGGAGAATAAATGGAAGAAAAAGTCAAAAAGTAAAGAAAATGGGCAAATGGCGTGATGACACGTGGCAACCTTGGTTATTTTATTATAAAGGCTATAATAATCAGCCTTTAACCCTCATTTCTCTCTCTATATTCGGCACCCACCAGAATTGAAAGAAAAAAAAAAGAAGAACAAAGGAGAAAAACATAAAACCTAGCCAAAAATCCATAGATTTCAAGTGTTTTTCAAGATTCAAGCAAAACAAATGTAACTTTTCTTCAGATTTACTCTAACCCTAGCTTACCTATGATTTTGTTCTTGATTTCTATGGATAAATATTGAGATATCATGATGGAATGGATTCTGAAAAATGGGTATGAATATGGATTTGATGTTGGATTGGATTGAATTTAGACTATGTTAGTGTTTAGAGGTAGTTAAGCATGATTATGAACAAAAATGGAAGAAAGAAATTGAATCTCAGGGTTGTTCTTTATTAGGCCGAACCTAGGGTGGAGAGTGCATGAGGAAATTGGTTCATTTCAATTGAAATGATTTCATTTGAAATGAAAGAAATTAGAAAATGACAAATTCAAGTGAAAAATGTAGTAGAAAAATTTTCAGTGCTAATGCACTGTATTGACCGAATTTTTCCATAAAGAAATGGAAAAGGTTGAATGCTGAAATTGGCATTAATTAAATGGTTTGTGGTGAATTAAGGTATTAGAAAAAGAATGGATCAATTTGGAATCAAATTAGACATAATAGCCGATTAATCGGGTAATCGGTCGAAATTAGGCAATACCGCGTTAAAGCGATAATCGGGCGCATTTTTACCTTTGCGTATTATACGTTAGCAATTTAAATTAGTTTATATTAGTTTGGGGGCATTATAGTAAATTTCTTAATTTTATTCTGTGTCAAGGTGGTGAGAAGTACGAGAAAGGCAAGGGAATCGTGATTGAGGATTTTTAATCCGAGAGCATCCGGAATCCGGATTTGTAAGACGGTGAGTGAATTTGCATTTCAAATTTTTTGGGAAATGCATATTGTATTGATTAGGATAATTAAATGATTTATCCAAAGTTTTTTTTTAAAAAAAAATACGTGCCGGGAACAAGCCTTTGATAAAAATGATTTTATGTGATGAAATTATGTGTTATGCATGAAGGCATAAAATTATGTGATATGCATGAAGGCATAAAATTATATGTTATGCATGAAGGCATAAAATTATGTGTTATGCATGAAGGCATAAAATTATGTGATATGCATGAAGGCATGAAATATTATTTTATTGAGGTGAAATTTAATTGTGCTAAATATGTACATTGTTATGATATTTATATGTATTGTTAAGAAGTGTTGTGAAATTATTACCACCGTGCACGTGTAAAGAGGAAAATGCACATGCCTGAAATGGTGTGCAAAGTGGGGACGGCGATACGTAACGCCCACTATTTCTTAGAAATTCAGAATTTAGTAAAGTGGGGACGGCGATACGTAACGCCCACTATTTACTAGAAATTTTGAAAACTGAGCAAAGTGGGGACGGCGATACGTAACGCCCACGATTCCTGGAAACTATCACTCGTGAACATTGGTGAAGTGTGATTTGTTATCCAGGGGCTTGCAGGGACGGCGATACGTAACGCCTGCGAGTGCTCAGATAAATGTGTTTGTGTACATATATGATTGTTCATATTTTCAAGTATATATGTGTGAGATTGTATGGCATATGAATTGTCGTAAATTGGGAAAAAAGGGTTTAAATATTAGTTAGAAGAAAAAAAAATTTGTCTCCTTTTCAATCGGTGCATCATGGTTATCAAATGTCCTAGCTAATATTGCTTGTTCCCTTCTAATATTCATTCACTGAGTTTTGTACTCACCGTTTTCAAAAATTCATGTTTTCATATCAGGAGGTTGTAGATTCCTAGACCGTGGGATCATTGTAGTTCATCTCCTGGTATGTGTAAGGCATTCAATAGCTGCCCGTTTTTATTGTAAATGTCTCCGCTGGAAGTCGTGGGTGTTTATTGTATTGTGAATACAATCTAATTATGTGTATATGTGTAAGCAATGTAAATTGCTAAATACATGACTGGTATAGTGCATGTATATTAATGTTGATAATCCCATTGTGAATTGGCTGTGTTCACACCCGGGAAAAGGTGTGTGTGTATGTGTGATTGGATGTGCCATGGTTAATTGGCATTGTATGCACACTGGGTGCATTACGTGTGGACGCCTCACACGAGCATGTATGGAATAAAGTAAATGAAACTAGGCTTGCTTGGGCTTAGTGGGCCATGCTCATTGGGTCCTTGCGCCAGTCATGGCCCGGGAATTGGGTCGTGACAAGTTGCTTGCTATTGTTTTGCTTTCGATAAATTTCGCTCCTACCTTGTTGGTACTCAAGTAATTGTCTACACTGACCATACAGCTATTAAATATCTGATCGAGAAAAAAGATGCAAAACCATGCTTAATAAGATGGGTACTTTTGCTTCAAGAATTTGAGTTGGAAATTCAAGATAAAAAGGGTACAGAAAATCAAGTGGCAGATCATTTATCTAGATTGGAGAATGGAGAACAAATTAGGAATTCAACAATGATCAATGAGACCTTTCTTGATGAGCAATTGTTTAATGTTAAGAAGCCAAAAAATTTGCCATGGTATGTTGATTTTGTGAACTATCTCGTGAGTAAACTATTCCCTATTGAATTTAATTCTCAACTAAAAAAGAAATTCTTGCATGATGTCAAATACTATATGTGGGATGAGCCTTTTCTTTACAAGTATTGTGGAGATCAAATCATTAGAAAATGTGTTCTTGAAGAAGAATTTGAAAATATTCTTCAGCATTGCCATTCATCTTATTATGGAGGACATTATGGAGGAAAACGAACTACTGCAAAGATTCTACAATCAAGTTTTTATTGGCCTTCGTTTTTCAAAGATGCTCGTAATTTTGTTGAAAGATGTGATAGTGTCAAAGAATAGATAATATTTGTAAAAGACAAGCGATGCCTCTCAACAACATCTTGGAAGTCAAAATTTTTTATATATGGGAAATTGATTTTATGGGTCCATTCATTCCATCTTTCAATAATGAATATATCTTTGTTGCTGTTGATTATGTCTCTAAATGGGTTGAAGCTGTTGCATTGCCAAGAAACGACTTTAAGGTAGTGATAAACTTTTTACAAAGGAACATTTTCACACGTTTTAATACACCTAATGCCATAATTAGTGATGAAGGGACTCACTTTTACAACAAAAATTTTGAGACAATGTTAGCCAAATATGGAGTCAAGCATAAAATAGTCAATGTGTATCATCCTCAAACAAGTGGCCAAGTTGAGGTTTTAAATCGAGAAATTAAAAGAATTTTGGAGAAAATTGTTTGTCCGTCTAAAAAAGATTAGTCGAAAAAGCTGGATGCTGCTTCATGGGCATATGGAACTGCATATATGATAACTCTATGATATAAAGTTATTTGGGCTTAATTTTGATAGTAATTTAGTTTAGTTCTTGTAGTAATGCATAGAAATTAGTAGATTTTATTTAATTATTTTAAATTAGTTATTTTATGTGAGTTAATCTAATCCTAGTTGATTTTTTGCTTAATTTGGTATCAATGTAGTTAAGATAGGTTGTTATTGATTTATTTGTGCTTTTGTTGGCATTTGATGAGAGAAGAATTATAATGGAAAAAATAAAGCAATTTTGAGGTTTAGACTTTCACTACATATATTTTAGTATTTTGATCATAACTTTCTCCACAAAGCTTCAAATGAAGCAATTCTTAAACCATTGGAAAGCTAAGAGAAAAAGCTACAACTTTCATGTTTACCACTTTACCCAGTTGGGCCTAAAAAATAGTCAAAAATATTGTTAACTTTAACATACTGTAGCAGTCCTAGAGTAATTATGATTTCTATTAATTAATTGGGTAAGGCTGCGACTCACATAATCTGAAGAGGAAATCTCAGCTGAAATTGACTTCTTCCTTCACCCAACTTGGCTTAACTTCAAAGCCCTATAAACCAACCTTTCTAAGGAGAAAAAAGGAGAACGAGAAACATCAGATTGAAAGCTGAGAGTCAAGCTGCAAAGTCATTGAAGCTGAGAAGATTTTGAAGGATTCAAGAAGACTTGGAAGATCAAGATTATAATTCTTGAGTTTTATCTTTTGATTATTCTTTTATTTTCTTAGTTTGTTTTTATTGTTTAAACTGTGTTTAATGATGATGTGTGACTTGATGGGGAACTAAACTTTTTAGTTTAAGATTATGATTAAACTCAATATGTAGTTTGAATTATATATCTCTCTTTTACTTATATTTGATAGATTTAAGTCATTTATTTTATTTTGTTCTTAATGTTTCTAATTGCGTAATCACCAATTAGATTGAATTAGAAACTTAGGTTAAATCTTAACGAAGGAGATTTGGGTAGACCTTGAATAGAATAGCATATGATCGAATACACTTAGTTGATTAGGTGGTTCGATTTGCATATAGGGTAGATATACCTTTATAAGCCATACATAGCCAAAATTAGAGCACAAACTTAATGAATCTTTCTTCTATATAATTTGCATAGACATATAGTAAATTAATTGAGAGAGGTATTTTTATAAGAAACTTGACTGAGACTTGTAAATAATTTAGGACTCTAAGTTAGTAACTTAATCCATTAAACTATGTTAAGAGAGAGAGAGAGACAATAATCAGATGAAGTATTGAGGGATATCATAATCTTAGGTCCGGGAGTCACTCACATTTAATAAAGTAAACTTGTATAGATTTTAGATTAGTTTTTGTTTTAGTAATTAGTTTATTAGTTTCAAAAAATTTTTTAATTGTTTAGAAAAAATTAAGGTGTGTTAATTTTAGTAGTTAGCAATAAGGATTAATTCAATTCTCTGTGGGACTGGCACTCTACTCATCTCTATATTGTTGTGATACAACAATATAAAACTCCAATTGGGATGTCTCCTTATAGATTGGTGTTTGGAAAGGCTTGCCGTCTTCTAGTTGAGCTTGAACACAAGGCATTTATGGTAATTAAAAAGCTTAATTTTGATCTTCAAGCACTAGGAGAAAAGCGTCTTTTGCAACTCAATGAGATAGATGAATTTCGTCAACAAGCGTATGAGAATGCAAGAATTTACACAAAGAAGATAAAACGATGGCATGACCAAAAAATCATAAAGAGAAGTTTTGAGCTTGGCCAACACATTCTTCTTTATAATTCTCGTTTGAGATTTTTTCTTGGAAAGTTGAAATCTCGTTGGTTTGGACATTTTATTATGACAAAAGTATTTCCTTATAGTGCAATAGAGGTGGCTGATGATAAATCAACCTTCAAGGTGAATAGGCAACGATTAAAGCACTATTAGGGTGGCGATTTTGATCGTCAAAGATCTTCGATCACGCTTATCGACACAATTTGAACTAGAAAAAGTCAAGCTAAAGATATAAACCAAGAACTTCTTAAGAGACAACCCAAGCATTTTAACTTTTTTTTATTTACTCCATTATTATATTATTAACATTTTATTTTTATTTTACAGGTATGTATAGCCCCTAACACAAATAAAACAAAAACAACTCAATAAAAAAATAATAGAAAAGGTAGGCCTCGACCTAGCGAAAACAAAAACAACACGAGCTACGACGTCCATTAAAGGTTGGTTGCAGCACCATGTTTTGTGGGTTGCCAACATTAGGTAACCCATCTAAAAAAAAAAAAACCTTCGGGGCTACAGCTTAACGGCTTGCTAGAGTGCAAGCTGCAACACTCCCATAACAAGGACATGACCTCGAGACTTTTTATAATGTGTGCCACAGCTCCCACTAAAGGATGACCACAACCCCTTTAATGTGGGCTGCCAACAATGGGTAGCCCACTAACCAAACAAACCCACCACCCTATGTGGGTAGCCAACGATGACAACCCACTAACCAAACCAACCCCCCTCCTTATTTGGGCTACCATACCAAAGAAGCCTTCACCTCCCATATATAAACCCCCACACCCTTCTAGCTCACCTACCCTTCCTCTTTTAGTGTAAATTTCTGCACTTTTCTCTCTTTTCTCCTACCCATCACTCTTCCTCTCTCTTATACTTTTCCCATCACCATTATTCACCTTTCATCTTTATTCCTCCATACCCATTACCTAAATTTATTTTCAACGCTTTTGCTCAAGATTTCAAGTAAGTTTCAATATTTTGTTTATTTATTTATATTATTTTTTTCTTTTTTAATTTTTAAGAAATATTGTGTACTTGCTTCCATTTTTTATTTTGTGGGAAATTTGTGATGAGTATTGATGATTCTTTAGACATTGTGCTTAGTTATTTTATGAGTGGTAGATTAGGTAGATTTGTGCTTTAAATTTTAAGGGTAAGCTGATATTGGAATATGGGTAAGTTTCTTAAGTAATTATTATTATTATTATTTTATGTTAGTCTAGAAATATTTTAATTGTTGGATTTTTCTTCATAGCTATGGGCATTATTTATTCTAATGAGAAGACATATGGACTAATTTTGTTGATGGTTTATTGTGTTTTGCTAGTACTTTTCTTTTCTTTTGGTAGAGAATTAATTGTAGGAAATTTGAGAATGCTACCCAAACAATCAAGACAAAATTCCAGTGGTTCGTTTGATCATACTAGATTGGTGTCAACTGATGCTGTGGCTAGACACGCAAGTTCTCTTGCAAACAAAATTTCAATACTTGAACGAGGACTGGATCAAATGTTGATTACACACCTTGACCTTTAACCAATGATTGATGGTCACCACTGGCAAAAATTGTGTGCCTCGTTAACAGTTGCAAATATCCCTCTAATAAGAGAATTTTAAACTAATGTTATTAAGGCTACTAATGATTTCGATTTTGTGCGAGGTAAATTAGTTTCATTCTCAAGCCATGCCATTAATGAATTTTATGAAACTCCTGATATTGTTAACGATGCCTATGGGCAATATTTGGTTGAGCATAAGGATTGGGATCATATCATTCATATACTTTATGAAGAAAGTAGGTGTTCAATGACAATTTTTTAGTAATGCACCAGTTTCATTTAAAAGGATTGTGATGAAATCAACTTTTAAGATATGGTTATATTTTGTGGCTTCCAAATTACTTCTTACCACACATACCAGTGATGCCATAAAAGATCGAGCCATCCTCATTCATTCCATCATGACTAGATGCACTATTGATGTTGGCCGCATAATTTACAAAACCATGACTCATACTGCACAATCCAAGTGTAAAGGCTTGTGGTTCCCTTCTCTAATTACAACTATGTGCAAACAACCTAGTGTGCATTAGGATGCTAGTGAGGAGCCGTTACACCTTAAACTTCCAATTGATCTCAATCCTATCCTTCGACAATCTCAAAATTCTATTAGAGGTAGTTCTTCTTCTACACACCATCCTCCACCTCCTAAACTAAGACACCAACAATTGTCAATGACCCAGAGAATTGAGAACTTTGAAAACCTAGTTGAGAACCTTGGGCAACAATTTGACCAACACATGACTTATCAGACCTAATGTAATCAACATATAGACCACATGTTTTGAACTTATGGTGCTTTTATGGGCATGGACATGTCTACTCTTCCACCAACACCTAATCCTCCTTGGGGTTCTAATAAGGTAAAGGACAATGAGGACAATGATTGATAACTCTATGGTATAGAGTTATTTGAACTTAATTTTGATAGTAATTTAACTTAGTTCTTGTAGTAATGTATAGAAATTAGTTAGTTTTATTTAATTATTTTAAATTAGTTAATTTAGGTGAGTCAATCTAATCTTAGTAAATTTTATGCTTAATTTGGTGTTAATGTGATTAAGATATGTTGTTATTGATTTATTTGTGCTTTTGTAGGTGTTTGATGAAAGAAGAATTTTAATGGAAGAAGAAAAGCAATTTCAAAGTGTAGACCTCCATTGCATATATTTCTGTATTTTAGCCATAACGTTCTCTACAAAGCTCGAAATGAAGTTATTCTTAAACAATTGGAAAGTTAAGAGAAAATGCTACAACTTTCATGTATATCACTTTGCCTAATTCGGCCTGGAAGGTAGTTAAAAATGTTGTTGAATTTGGAGCACTATAGTAGTCTTGGAACAATTATGATTTTTGCTATTTAAATGGTCAAGGTTGTGGCTTTAGAGGAAGTAAGACCCGGCCCACATAGTTTGATGAGGAAATTCTAGTTCGAATTGAATTCTTTCTTCACCCAACTTGGCTTAACTTTAAAACTTTATAAAAACAACCTTTCTGAGACATTTAAAGGAGAGAACTAAACACCAGATTAAGAGCTAAAAATCAAGCCACAAAATCATTAAAGAAACGTCTCATTGGAGTTAAAGAAGAAATTGAAGAATTCAAAAAGATTTGGAGATCAAGAATTCAACTTTTGGGTTCCTTTTATCTTTTTGTTGTTATTTTATTTTCTTGGTTTTGGTTTCGATGATTAACTTTAATTTGATGATGATGTGTTGTTGGCTCAATTAGTTTTTGATGATAATAGAATATTCCCATCCTTGTGTGTCTAACATTTCTACCTAAGTGTGCAAGACAAAATGTTTGCATGACAATATTAGATTAATTCTTCAAAAAATGTATATTAAAAATGATATGTATTAAGAGACAAGATTGATTAACAAGAAGGAAGCTTCTTAGCTGAATAATGAAGAATATTAGTTGGCTAAAATTCAAATTGGAAAAATGACGGGCTGAAGAATGTTGAGAGATAGAACCAACTTAGTCGACCAAAATATGATTAGTTGACTAAGAGGCTACTGCCAAAATCTGGACTTCAAGACAGAACTAACTTAGCCAACCAAGAAATGGGTTAGTCGACCAAATGCTCTCTACTATAATCTACGACCAGAAGACAAAACCAACTTAGTTGACCAAGGAAGAAATTAGTCGACTAAGAGCTCTTTGTCTGTAATTTGAACTAGAGCACTAAAAAACAGATTAACAGCTAAAACCAACTATCAATTACTTCTAACAGTCATAAATCGCCAAACAGCCATCAGACTTGTTTCTCTAAGTATAAAAGGGCCTTCAAGTGATTAGAAATTAGTTTTTTGAGAGATTTCAACACTTCTAATTTGAAATAGAGCTAGAAAACCAGCAAAGCTTTTTGATTTCTCACTGCACTCAACTCTCATATTTGTAATTGTGAGCTACACTTTAACTTGTACCAATTAGATCAACTTAGTGATCACTAGGTACTTTTTTTTACCCTATTTACCTTTGTTTTTAGAGTGAAAGAGTCACTCTAAGGGTTGTTTCAAGCTAGGTTTACTTGAAAGAGTTAAGGTTTTAACTTAGCTTTGAAAAGTTAGGTGTTAGGTTTTGGTTGAGTCCTTGAAAAACCATTGTAAAGGTTGTGGCTAAGCCTAGTAGAAGCTATTGTAAAAGCTTGGTGGGAGCTTGGTAATTCCACCGTTTTTTAGTGAATTTTAGTGAAAATCCTTGGTTGAATATTCAAGGTAGTGGATGTAGTCTTGGACTGAACCACTCTAAATCATTGTCTATTGTCTACTTTGTTTTATTTTCTTAGTTTTTAAGAGTAGTTCCCAATCTTGATTGAGAGCTGAATTGTGCTATTCATCCCCCCCTCTAGCACATTTTATAGGGACCAATAAGTGATATCAGAGCTAGTTTCCTGTTTTTACGGTCTAACACCCTTTGGAATGATCCATGGCTCTTCATAAATCCATTGTAGCTGAAGGACAATCAACAAATAGACCACCTCTGTTTGATAGCTCTAATTACCCTTATTGGAACACTAGAATTTCAATATACATTAGAGCTATAGACTATGAAATGTGGGACGTCATAACTGATGGACCCTTTATTCCCTCAACTTTAAATGTTGTCACTAATGAACTGATGCCCAAGCCAAGGTTTGAATGGACCGAGGCTGAGACTAAGAGAGTTCAAACCAACTTTAAGGCCATCAATACATTGCATTGTGCCTTGACTCCCACCGAATTCAATAAAGTGTCAAGTTGTACGATAGCTAAACAAGTGTGGGATAAGCTTAGAATAATTCATGAAGGGACTTTTCAAGTCAAGGAGTCTAAGATAGCCCTCTTAACATACAATTATGAGATGTTCAAAATGGAGCCTGGTGAAAACATCACCAGCATGCTAGATAGATTCACGAACATCACAAATAAATTGAGTCAATTAGGAAAGCCAATACCTGAGCATGAAATAGTTAAGAGACTTCTTAGAAGCCTACTGAAAAATTGGAAGCCTAAAGTGACTACTATCCGAAAGGCTAAGGATTTAAATGTCATTACATTAGATGAAATCTATGGCTCTCTCCTTACTTATGAGTTGGAGCTTAAGAAAGAAGAAGAAGAGGATAGGAAGGAAGCAAAAGAAATGAAAAAGAGTATTGCACTTAAAGCCAACATTCTTGAGGAAAAGCTGAAAGAGCATTCTTGCGATGATGATGAAAGAGCTGGCACTTGTTGCAAGAAAATTCAAAAAGCTAATGGGCAAAAGGAACCAGAGACTAGCAAGAAAAAGATTCAGAAAAGATCAAGGACTTTTTTGGAAAAGTAACAAAAACGACTTTAACAAAAAAGAAGAACCGATCTGCTTCGAGTGCAAGAAGCCAAGTCATTTCAAGTCTAAATGCCCATTGCTAAAAGATGAGACTCTAAAGAAAAATAAGAAATCGAAAAAGGCAATGGTGGCAGCACTATGGTCGGATAGTGACTCTTCAAGCACTGAATTTGAAAATGAAAACTCTGAAGAGAAATCAAACATTTGTTTAATGGCTCAAGATGATGAAACCGAGGTATGCTCATCACCTTGTGATATTTCAATGAATGATTTACAAGATGAGTATGACAGCCTTTATGATGAATTTGAAAAACTATTTTCAAAGTATAAAACTTTAAAGAAAAAGGCTGTATGTCTTGAAAATGATTTAGAAAAGATAAAATGTGATTATAACTCTATTTTTGAGCAAAGAAACCTTTTGCAAATTGAGTTAAAACACTCAAAAATAGATTTTGAAGTTTTAAAAGTTGAGCTGGACAGTAAGTCTGAAGCTTTACAAAAAACTCTTGATGAAAGCATATCACTTAAATGTTTGAAGGAAAAATCAATAAGAAGTTTACATTTCAAGAAAAATTCTAATGCTGCATCTAAATGTTATAGTTGTGGAAAACATGGACACCTATCTTATGATTGTTTTAGAAATAAAGGCGTGCAAAAGATTAGAAAAATTTGGGCTCCAAAGGGATCCTTTATTGCAATTAACACCCAAGGACCCATCAAGGTATGGATACCTAAAGAAAAACTAAAAAAATGTTTGTAGGTTGAGCTACACTTAAAAGAGACATGCTCAAGAGCTCAACTCAAAAGGAAGCATCCTGGTACATGGATAGTGGATGCTCACGGCACATTAAAAGAAATGAATTGTTATTGCTCAGCTAGACAAGAGAAAGGGAGGTACCGTATCCTTTGGTGATGATTTAAAAAGTAGAATCCATGGGATAGGAACGGTTGGTAAAAACTCCCAAAGTCAAATCAGTCATGTGTTGTTAGTCAAGGGCTTCAAACATAATTTGTTAAGCATTAGTCAGCTATGTGATAAGGGATTTAAAGTTTTCTTTGATTCTAACAAATGTGAAGTAATAGATATAAGCACAAACAAAGTCACATTCATAGGAAAAAGATTAAAGAATATGTTGTCGTAACGTGCGGGTCCGAGAACCCGACCGCTAGACGCGGGCGAACATAGTAGGATTAAGAGTCGCCACCAATCGTTTCTTATAGGTGCAATTGGTCACCTATTAACTCTGTTCTAATCAATAAAGTCTTAAATTAATTTTAGGTCTATCGAAAGAACGAGAACTGGTCTACGTTTTTTCAAAGATGGGTTCGGGAGTGCAGTTACGCATGGAGAAGGATTAGCACTTCCGTGACGCTCGTTCCACGAACGGAACCATTTAATCTTAAGTTATTCTGCTACGGCCTAACTTTGATTTTATTGTTATATTTCCTTAATCTTTGCTTATTAGCTAAGTTTTATTGGGTTGGTTAATTGAGTCTTTTATTTGGTTTTACGTATGCACGTGATGCAAGCGTAAAATGGTGCCATGATTTATTTATTTTAAATAATGGGGTCGGTAATCTTTTATTGAAAAATCATTCGAAGACCATCCCAACGCTTTGGTGAAGTCTTGACGTTTTCCTCACCTAAAGATATCCTCGAAAGAGCTCGTCTCTACAAGCTCCTCGGAGAAATCCCTTCATCGGAATTCTCACTTCATTTACAAGATAAGTGTGGCATGCTATGACAAGATAAAATGATGATATCTACATGCACACGTTTATTGACTTAGGTGGTTCGTTTTTCATCCAATTATGTAGTTAATAGTTTAAGATAATTTATCACATTATTTGTATTCATTGTCATTCGTTACATTTTTGAATTTATTTTTTTATTTTTTATTATTTTTTTTATTTTTTATTTTTTTTATCTTTTGTTCTCTATTTAAATCTTTATCCTTTAATTAACATTATTGATTAGTAATTTGCTTAATTATATAGTTTCTCGAATAAACAATTAAAGTTTTTTTTATGGTTAAATTAACTTTATTCGGTAATATTCATTTAAACTAATTAACTAATTATATTAATTTGAGTTTATTGTGAAAATTTATTTTTTAATGTCTATTTTCAATATTGACTATTTGAGTAATGAATATCAGAATATAGAGTTCGAATTTATTCCGACGCTTCGGTGAAAATCCGTCTCGTATTCCTCACTTAGAAAATCTACCTAAAAGAGGTAACTCTTTACCCCTTTTTAGGTTTAATTCCATCATCGGATACTCAAAATAATCATTTTATTTTTTATTATGATTATAATTATTATTTAAATATAGTTTTATGTATATTTTGCTTTTATTATTTTATTTTATTTTATTAGTTCTATTTATCTAGGTTTATATTCTTCATATTTATTATTATTTATTATCCTATATTTTTTATTTTTTTTATTATTAATAGGTGCTCATATTTATGTGTTTATGATTTTCTCTAACAAAAACTAAATTAAAATAAAAGGAAACACATTGTAATTAATTAAAAAAAGCTAAACCCAAAAATTATTTAAACAAAAGCCCAATAAAAATGGCTTATACATATCCGGGCTTGTACTAGCCCAGCTTAGGAGGCCCAAAACTACAGCACCCGATTCGATCCGACAGGCCCACGGTCTGATCTCACCAAACGCACCGTTTTTGGCCCGTGGTGCCACTCAAAACGACGTCGTTTTGGCTTTAAACCTTTCAACTGCCCACTCCACGAAAACGACGTCGTTTTGCTCTTGACCTAGCTTTATAAGCCTTTTTTCTTTTCTCTCTCTTCACTTCCCTCTCCCACCTTCTCTCTCTAGCGGCGTTGACCCTCTCACTTCTCTCTAAGCACAGCCCTTTCCCCCACCAATGTTGTGCCTTGCCTCTCTCCTCCGATTCTCCTCTCTCTCTCGCCTTTTTCCCTCCCTTCCACCGTCGCCGCTCAACCCCTCTCTTCCGATTCCTTTCTTTCCCTCACCGATCTACTCACCACCGATCGGCCTCTTCGCACCCCCTTTTTTCCTTTTTTTTTTTTTTTGCTTTGATTTTTTCTGATTGTGGCTTTGGTTGCTAAGGAATATAGAATTTTTTTTTGTTTATTGGGTATCCTATCGGTTGCTAGTGGAAGTTAGGCTTTTTTTGTTGATTTTCGGGCTGTTTTTTTTGTTTTTTTTTTGTTTGGTTTGATTTTGGCTTGAATCTGGACTTTTGTTGTTTTTTCTTGGTTGTTGGGTTTTCGTTTGAAGGAGATTTTTTTTTGGTATTGAAAGATCTTTTTTTTGGTTTTTTAATTTGGAAATTTTTTGTTCTCCCCCCCCCCCCCCCGCCCGGTTGCCTGTCTTTCTTCCCCTTGTTTTAAAACTGGATTGTCCAAAATTTTAGACAATCTGAAATGGAGCTCTGGCACCAATGAGTTGGTAGCCAGAGCCCCATTCCTCTCTGTTTCTTACCTTCTTTTTTTTATTATATTTTATTATTATTTATTATTTATTTATTTTATTTTTGAAATAGGTCTCTACAGTTACCCCTCTTTACACATTCTTGAGAATCAAGAATAGTGTAAAGACGTAGACACCATATTAAAAACTTGAAATTCCTAGACTTAATTCAGGTTCGACCTAAATAGGTTCAATTTAGAAATTGAAATCCCTAGACTTGATCCAAGCTCAACCTAAACAGATTCGATTTAAAAAATTGAAATTCCTAGACTTGATCCAGGCTTGACCTATCTTTAAACAGGTTCAATTTAGAAATTAGAATTCCTAGACTTAATATAGGCTCGATCTATCTTTAAACAGGTTGACTTAAAAGTTAAAATTCCTAGACTTGATCTAGGCTCGACCTATACAGGTTCGATTTAAACCAAAATTCCTAAACTTGATCTAGGCTCGACCTCAACAAGCTCGACCTGAACAGGCTCGACTCAGAAATTGAAATTCCTAGATTTGATCTAGGCTCGACCTAAACAGCTTCGATTTAAACGAAAATTCCTAAACTTGATCTAGGCTCGACCTGAACAGGTTCGACTCAGAAATTGAAATTCCTAGACTTGATCTAGGCTCGACCTAAACAAGTTCGATTTAAACGAAGATTCCTAAACTTGATCTAAGCTCAATCTGAACAGGTTCGATTTAAAAATTAAAATTCTTAGACTTGATCTAGGCTTCTACAGTTTAAAGCTAATTACCCGGAGGTTCTTTTTTAAAAAAAATTGTTCCTCATCGCAAAATGAGGAATGTACCCGGATGTTTTAAGAATGCACCCGAAGGTTTTGAAGATGAACTCGGAGGTTTTAAAAGAAAAATTGTTTTTCATCTCAAAATTAGAAATGTACCCGGAGGTTTTGAAAATGTATTTGGAGGTTTTTTTTAAAAAAAAATGGACCCGAAGGTTTTAAAAATGTACCCAAAGGCTTTAAAAAAATGTACCTTGAGGTTTTGAAAATGTACCCGGAGGTTTTAGAAGAAAAAGTTTGTTCCTCATCTTAAAATGAGGAATGTACCCGGAGGTTTTAAAAGAAGAAAATTGTTCCTCATTTCAAAATGAGGCTACGTTACTCAGAGGTTTTGGATATGTACCCGGAGGTTTTGAATATGTACCTGGAGGTTTTAGAAGAAAAAGATTGTTCCTCATCTCAAAATAAAAACTTAAATTCTCTCGTGCCAAAATGATTGGGCTTAGATGTTTTGGGTGCCAGCCAAATTGGGCTTAAACGTCTCGGTGCCAATATAACTGGGCTTAAACATCTTGGATGCCAGCTAAATTGAGCTTAACTCTTCTTGTGCCAACGTAACTGGACTTGTACATCTTGGATGCCAGCTAAATTGGGCTCAAACATTTTGGTGCCAACGTAACTGGGCTTAAACATCTTGGATGCCAACTAAATTAGGCTTAAACATTTTGGTGCCAACGTAACTGGGCTTAAACATCTTGGATGCTAGCTAAATTGAGCTTAACTCTTCTTGTGCCAACGTAACTGGACTTGTACATCTTGGATGCCAGCTAAATTGGGCTCAAACATTTTAGTGCCAACGTAACTGGGCTTAAACATCTTAGATGCCAGCTAAATTGGGCTCAAACATTTTGGTGCCAATGTAATTGGGCTTAAACATCTTGGATGCTAGCTAAATTGGGTTTAACTCATCTTTGTGCCAATATAACTGGGCTCAAACATCATGGATGCCAGCTAAATTGGGCTTAAACATTTCGGTGCCAACATAACTAGACTTAAACATCTTGGATGCTAGCTAAATTGGGCTCAAACATTTTGGTGCCAACGTAACTGGGCTTAAACATCTTGGATGCCAGCTAAATTGGGCTTAACTCATCTTTGTGCCAATATAACTAGGCTTAAACATCATTGATGCTAGCTAAATTGAGCTTAGCTCTCATGTTTGTTTTTTTTTTTTCAATGAAAGACTCAAATCCTTTTTCACCTATTTGCTTGAAAACTGCATTAGTTTTAACCTTTGTTTGAAAACTTTCAATTTTGATGATGCATGGTCATGTGTATGATTGGACATGTATGCATGATTAAATGATGGACAAATGATGCATTACTTTCTTTTGTTTTGCACTATATATTCCTCACTTCAAAGATCATTTTCCTTGGCTTTGCATCTTTTGACGATGTTCTTGTGTAGTTGCCAATTTCCCTATCAACAAAAGATCACCAATTCAAATTGGGTTTCAATGCATTGATGCCATTGATCATGAAAGCTCTTCTTCACATTGTTTTTTCTCACTTTTTTTAAGAAATGAATTTGTCTTTTTCAAAAGTGCTTGTCTTATCTCTCAGTGATTAAAGAATTTTCCTCACAAAGATCGTAAAGACTCTCATTTTTTTTCCTTTTGTTTTCAAAAACATCTTGATTTTGACAAAATAACAACAAAACTGCCCTACACCATTATTTTCATGATCAAGGATAGCTGAATCTTGGAGCAGGAATATATCAATTCCACACTTTTCTTGTTAAAGCGATAAAATATCCAAATTGAAAAAAACATGTGATATTTGAATCTCTTGAAAATTGATGATTATTGTTTGAGATGACATTCTGGTCTTTCAAACAGATGGGGTGGTTTAACACATCAAGGTCTTAGTCAACAATGGATGTTTCTTCTCCATTTCATAGGGAAAAGAAAAAAAGCTGAAGTTTTTTTGTCTAAGCTCACAAATGTGTGGTGATCATATTTTGCAAAACTATTTCTTTCAAATCACAATCAAATTTGACACTCTCTAAGCCTCATGATGTGTAGCCAGATGATAAATGTCAAAACCAGCTATTACAGGTTTAACATTACAGAAGGCTATTTTGAAAGAAGTAGGCTCAAAATTCAATATGGATTTTTTCAATAGAACTTGAATCTTTAAAGTGCTTGAGAGTCTTACACACTTAAAAAAGTGTCTGATGAATTCTAGTTGCCTCCAAGTGGTCTCTTTCTAGTGATTCTTGTTATCACTTTAGTTGAAATCATGAGTGACTTCATAAGCTCTCATCTTCGCTCTAGACTGCCTTTTCGAGTTTTCACCCTAGAGCTTCATCTTTTCACTCATTTTTTCTCTTTTTTTTTTATTTTTATTGTTTTTTTCATCATGCACTTGAAAAATTCAAACTTGATCCAAAATGACTTGAGGGATTCCATAAGGTAATTTTGACAAATAAAAGAAGTCAAGGTTTCATTTTCTATGTGGTGATTATTTTCTATAAGATAGCTCTTCAATTTAAGCATCCATACTTGATCAAAATGGACTTCTTCAAGCACGTAATGTGGGCTATGGTTAAGGGTTTTGAAAAAATGGATATAAAGGCCCAAAACATGTATTTAAAAGTGATTAAACCAAGGATCATTTATTACCGCCTAAAAGACTCTTTAAAGACATTTGTCTTTTTTCAAAGCATGTTTTTTCCACCATTTTCCTTCTATGCCTTTTCTTTTTTCTTTTCTTCTTCTTTCTTCTTTTTTTTTTCTTTTCTTTCCTTTTTCAATTTTTATATTGATGGATTGAGTCCGAATTTTTCAAGAACTCAAATTTACATATGCTCCCCATAATATAAAAGATGCTCATTTTCCTCAAAATGAATCTTCTATCATCCATGCTTTTGACAAAAATTTCTTTCATAATTGCCCCCCAATGTGGGAGGTGATCCTTGATTGAAATTTATTTTAGAGACAATTTAATAGGCTCAAAGGGGTAACAAGTGGATAATTTCTCATTTGTGAAGGGAAAATGAAACATGGCCATTTATCCTCTCAACTATGGTTACTTATTAAAGAGCAATCCCTAGAAGAATTTAAGATCAAAGGTTGATTTATTTTTGTTTTTCCACTTTTGGCATCATTGGAATATCCCAAATGCATAATGTCACTTTCTTATTTTTTCTCTTTTTTCTTTTCTTCTTCTTTTTTCTCTTTCTTTTTTTTTTCACAACTCGAGATTGAATTAACTTTTTCAAAATGAGAAGATTCATCAAGAACATAATCAGCCACTCAAATGAATGTTCAAGGGACCACCCTTAACAATAAAGATTCCTTAGAAGCCTTCAAAGATCTGATATCAGAATACCCTGTAAGAAATACTTTTGCTGGATGAAAGAGGGAAAAAGGTTATTATTTTTTGAAACAAAGTGTCTTGGAGGTATTGGGCAATCTTGTTCTTTTAGTCATCTGCCCCAAAATAAAGGTAAAGAATGCTTAAGATAGTGGGTTCAAGGTTCACATTTGGTATCTAAACTGAAAGAATTTGATAGGTATTGGCATATTTATTATCCTACCACATTCGAAGTCTTTATGAGTGTGTCTAATTTGCTTGCTTTCTAAAGAAAAAATTTTGTAAAACAATCAGTTATAACATCGATCATTACCTAGACAAAAATCATTGCCCTTTGGTATCCCAAGATAGGGTTGATGCATTTTCAAAACTTTACTTCTTTTTGGATTTCAAGTTCTTGAACAACCTTTATTTGAGTGATTATGGGTTCCCAAGTGTTTGGAGAAATGGTTGGAGAATGTTTGTAAGGACAAGTTCATTCCAAACAGTAACCACCAATTCTTTCGAGAACATGTGTGCACTTTATTACCTAAACCCTTTTTTTTTTTTGTCTTGAAAACATGTTATAGAAACCTTAACCAAATCAATTTACAAATTAAACACAAAGCTTCAAAACTTTTAATCCAACAAAACATTAAAGATTCAATTACAGCTTCTGAAGTTTATATTCTTTAGCATAATCCTACTCCTACCATAACCTTGAAAGATAAAAACTCCAGATCAACCATTTTTCTTGCAAGCAATTTGTTTGAGACTTGAGGTTTTTCTTCAATTTCCCAACAAAAGCTCAATCTATGAGAAAGTCAATTTCCAACGTTCCATAAGCTCAAGAGTCAAAGTGCCATCTTTGATGAGATTTTCAATTTTCTCTTTCAATTGCCTACAATTCTCCATTGAGTGTCCGGTTGCCCCCATGTAATAGTCACATTTAGCATTAGGGTCATAATTCCTTGCCGATGGGTTTAGAATTGTTTTCTTTGGCACCAAACTGAGGCATTGATTCTCAATTAGTAGAGGCAAAAACTCAGATATTGGCATGGGCAGTTGGTAAAGGTTGGGTTTTCACAATGATTGAGGCATAAATAGAGGTGTGGTTGCTCTCAAATGAAAAATTGATTGTGAAATCAATTGATAGGGATGTAAGTTATGGGAAATATGATTCAGAGTGAGGTGGGAAAATTGGTATGCAGGATGAAAATGGTATGGATTGAAATTATGGGTTTATGGGGCTATCTTGGAATCTTTTTTTTTTAAATCATAAACATGAATTAGATGCATTTTCGGTGCATGAATGAAATGAAGAAATGAACCCATTATCTTTATTTAGAGGCGAAAACACTTGTTGTCGTGAAATGCATGTATAAATAAATGATCATGTACTAAAAGTATTTGTCACATATCACCCATCAACAAAGTAATCCATCGCGTAAGATATTGTCTTTGATTACAATTCAAGAGTCATCTTTTACATCTACTCCATCAATGGCTGTCAAGTGACAAATACTTTTCCTATATGCAAAATTATGATGCAAATATGCATGTGCAAAATAAAAACAACAACAGGTTCCAATTAGTATAGTGATAAAATTTAAGAGTAATTCTAATTACAAAAAAAATGAAAGTAATTAATTGTATGGGCATGCATGACAGCTTCTTTATTTTGTAGGGAGAATTTAGAGTAGAAAGAGTATGAAAAATTTCTTCATGTGTACCTAGTCAGAGGAATATTCTCACGGGTAAAGCTCTACCTAGGCAAAGGTGACTCTCGGTATTCTACATGCTAAGTTAGTGTTGAAAAAAGAGCTAAAGGTTCCCAAATCGTTCCTCACTGTCATCCATATGCACTAGTAAGGCACCTCGGTCCTCACCCATTACAGGCTTCAAACGAACTAGGTTCGATCTGAATAGGAGTTTTCACTAGCCCATGCGGAGGTTATCACCTCATGAGAGCGTAGCTACTTAACTCCCTCCTAATTAAAGACAAAGCCCGGGTAGAAGGCTTATGCATGAATGCAAAATGTGTCAATTGTGTGAAAGAATATATCGACTTTCGACCAACAATCTCACATCCCTCTATACTAAATTCTCCATAATTAAATAACAATAACAAGAATTAAAACAATAAATGCAACAAAGAGTAGTAAAAAGTACACCCGAGATTAAGAAAAACACTAAATTATTTAAAGCCTAGAATAACTTATGATTAATTAATGGCTTGACTCACTTCGTCCCCAGTGGAGTCGCCAAGCTGACATAACGTGCGGGTCCGGGAACCCGACCGCTAGACGCAGGCGAACATAGAAGGATTAGGAGTCGCCACCAATCATTTCTTATAAATGCGATTCGTCACCTATTAACTCGGTTCTAATCAATGAAGTCTTAAATTAATTTTAGGTCCATCAAAAGAACGAGAACTGGTCTACGTTTTTCCAAAAGATGGGTTAGGGAGTGCGGTTACGCATGGAGAAGGATTAGCACCTCCGTGACGCCCGTTCCACGAACAGAACCATTTAATCTTAAGTTATTCTGCTACGGCTTGACTTTGATTTTATTGTTATATTTCCTTAATCTTTGCTTATTAGCTAAGTTTTATTGGGTTGGTTGATTGAGTCTTTTATTTAGTTTTACGTATGCACGTGATGCAAGCGTAAAATGGTGTCATGATTTATTTATTTTAAATAATGGGGTCGGTAATCTTTTATTGGAAAATCATTCGAAGACCATCCCAACGCTTTGGTGAAATCTTGACGTTTTCCTCACCTAAAGATATCCCCGAAAGAGCTCGTCTCTACAAGCTCCTCGGAGAAATCCCTTCATCGGAATTCTCGTCTCATTTACAAGATAAGCGAGGCATGCTATGACAAGATAAAATGATGATATCTACATGCATGCGTTTGTTGACTTAGGTGGTTCGTATTTCATCCAATTATGTAGTTAATAGTTTAAGATAATTTATCACATTATTTGTATTCATTGTCATTCGTTACGTTTTTGAATTTATTTTTTTATTTTTTTTTATTTTTTTATTTTTTTTATTTTTTATTTTTTTTATCTTTTGTTCTCTATTTAAATCTTTATTCTTTAATTAATATTATTGATTAGTAATTTGCTTAATTATATAGTTTCTCGAATAAACAATTAAAGTTTTTTTTATGGTTAAATTAACTTTATTCGATAATATTCATTTAAACTAATTAACTAATTATATTAATTTGAGTTTATTGTGAAAATTTATTTTTTAATGTATATTTTCAATATTGACTATTTGAGTAATGAATATCGGAATATAGAGTTCGGATTTATCCAGACGCTTTGGTGAAAATTCATCTCGTATTCCTCACCTAGTAAATCTACCTAAAAGAAGTAACTGTTTACCTCTTTTTAGGTTGAATTCCATCATCGGATACTCAAAATAATCATTTTATTTTTTATTATGATTATAATTATTATTTAAATATATTTTTATGTATATTTTGCTTTTATTATTTTATTTTATTTTATTAGTTTTATTTATCTAGGTTTATATTCTTCATATTTATTATTATTTATTATCCTATATTTTTTCTTTTTTTATTATTAATAGGTGCTCATATTTATGTGTTTATGATTTTCTCTAACAAAAACTAAATTAAAATAAAAGGAAACACATTGTAATTAATTAAAAAAAGCTAAACCCAAAAATTATTTAAACAAAAACCCAATGAAAAGGCGTTATACCTATCCAAGCTTGTACTAGCCCAGCTCAAAAGGCCCAAAACTGCAGCACCTGATCCGATCCGACAAGCCCATGGTTTGATATCACCAAACGCACTGTTTTTGGCTCGTGGTGCCATTCAAAACAACGTCGTTTTGGCTTTAAACTTTTCAACTGCCCACTCCACCAAAACGGCGCCATTTTGCTCTTGACCTAGCTTTATAAGCCTTTTTTCTTTTCTGTCTCTTCACCTCCCTCTCCCACCTTCTCTCTTTAGCGGCGCCGACCCTCTCACTTCTCTCTAAACACAACCCCTTCCCCCACCGGTGCCTTGCTTTGCCTCTCTCCTCCGATTATCCTCTCTCCTTCGCCTTTTTCGCTCTCTCACAGTCGCTACTCAGCCCCTCTCTTCCGATTCTCCTTTCTCCCTCATCGATTTGCTCACCACCGATCGACCTCTTGGTGCCCCCTTTTTCCTCTTTTTTTTTTTTTGCTCTGATTTTTTCTATTGTGGCTTTGGTTGCTAGGGAATATAAGATTTTTTTTTTAATTGGGTATCCTACCAGTTGTTAGTGGAAGTTAGGATTTTTTTTGTTGATTTTCAGGTTGTTTTTTTTGTTTTTTTTTTTTTTTTGTTTGGTTTGATTTTGGCTTGAATCTGGACTTTTGTTGTTTATTCTTGGTTGCTGGGTTTTCGTTTGAAGGAGATTTTTTTTTGGTTTTGAAAGATCTTTTTTTTGGTTTTTTGATTTGGAAAATTTTTTGTTCTCCCCCCTCCCCCCCCCCCCCCCCGGTTGCCTACCTTCCTTCCCTTTGTTTTAAAACTGGATTGTCCAAAATTTTGGACAATCCGGAATGGAGCTTTGGCACCAACAAGTTGGTAGCCAGAGCCTCATTCCTCCGTGTTTCTTACCTTCTTTTTTTTATTATATTTTGTTATTATTTATTATTTATTTATTTTATTTTTGAAATAGATGTCTACATATATATGTTGTTTTTCTTCAAGATCTTGAAATAAATAGTGAAATATGTTTAGTTTCAAATGTTGAAAATGACAGCTTGTTGTGGCATAGGAGATTAAGACATGTAAGCTTGCATACCATGTCAAAATTAATTAGAAAGGACTTAATGGTTGGACTGCCTAATCTAAAGTTTGAGAAAAATAGGATATGTGAAGCTTGCCAACTAGGAAAATAAGTTAGAACATTCTTTAAAACTAAGAATATTATATCAACATCTAGACCTCTTGAATTGCTACACATTGATCTATTTGGTCCAATAAGCATAACTAGTCTAGGTGGAAAATCTTATGGCTTTGTGATAGTTGATGATTTCTCTAGGTACACTTGGGTCTATTTCCTTGCTCATAAGAATGATGCTTTATCAGCATTCATAAGCCATCGTAGGAAAGTTGAGAATGAAAAAGGTTTAGCCATTGTTAGCATTAGGAGTGACCATGGAGGAGAATTTGAAAATGATGAGTTTGAAAAGTTTTGCAATGAAAAGGGGTTGGATCATAACTTTTCTGCACCTAGGACACCCTAACAAAATGGAGTTGTAGAAAGGAAAAACCGAACCTTGAAAGAAATGGCTAGAACTATGCTTAGTGAAAATAACCTTCCAAAATATTTTTGACTGAAGCAGTAAACACTGTAGCTTATATTCTCAATAGAGTATCAATTAGAGCCATGATCTCAAAGACTGTCTATGAACTATACAAGGGTAGAAAACCAAACATTTCTCACCTTAGAAGCTTTGGCTGTAAATGCTTTGTTTTAAACAATGGATAACAACCACTAAGAAAGTTTGATGCTAAGAGTGATGAAGTTATATTTTTAGGATATGCCTTAAACTCCAAAGCCTATAGAGTTTTTAACAAAAGGACATTGAGTGTTGAAGAATCAGTCCATGTAGTTTTTGATGAATCAATTACCTTATAAAAGAAGTTCGTGATGATGATGATGATTTAGAAAGCTTAGAGAAGCACATGGATGAAATAAGCCTAGACGACAAGAAGAATAATGAGGAGGGCTCATCTAGAGGAGAAACTGTAGCTCTACCTTTGGAAAACTTACAAAGATCAGAAATCTAACATAGTGATCTACCAAGGAACTGGAGATATGCAAAGGATCATCCACAAGACCAAATTATATGTGACATATCTCAAGGAGTTAAGACTAGAAGAGCAACTAGAGAAACAAGTGAATTTTTAGCCTTTATATCTCAAATTGAACCTAAAAACTTTGAAAAGGTTGAAAGAAAGAAAGCTAGATTTTTAGCCATGCAAGAGGAGCTAGACCAATTGAAGAGAAATAATGTATGGTCATTAATGCTTAGACCTTCAAATCACCCCATAGTTGGAACAAAATGAGTGTTTAGGAATAAGGTTGATGAATAAGGACATGTAATTAGAAATAAAGCTAGATTAATAGCAAAAAGATACAATCAAGAGGAATGTATGGATTATGATGAGACCTTTGCACCCGTAGCTAGGATTGAAGCCATAAGGTTATTAATAGCCTTTGCATGCTATATGAATTTTAAGTTGTACCAAATAGATGTAAAAAGTGCATTTTTAAATGAATTCATTCAAGAGGAAGTGTATGTAGAACAACCAATAGGTTTTGAAGACTTTGAAAAACCAGACTATGTTTTCAAACTTCATAAAGCCTTGTATGGACTGAAACAAGCTCCTAGAGCTTGGTATGAAAGGCTTTTAAAATTTCTGGTTGAAAAAGATTATGTTAGGGGTAGCGTAGATACAACATTGTTCATCAAAAGATACTTAAATGACTTAATTATAGTTCAAATATATATGGATGACATTATATTGGGTGCAACTAATGAAACTTTATGCAAGAACTTCGCTAAAGAAATGCAGGGAGAGTTTGAAATGAGCATGATGGGAGAGTTGAAGTACTTTCTTGGCCTTCAAATCAAGTAATGTAAGGAAGGGATTTTCATCAGCCAAGATAGATACATTCAAGATATGTTCAAGAAGTTTGATATGCTGAAGCTAAAGTGAATCAACACACCAATGAGTCCATCCACTAGATTTAACGCTGATGAAAAAGGTAAAAATGTAGACCAAAAGCTCTATAGAGGTATGATTGGATCACTATTTTACTTAATAGCTAGTAGACTAGATATTCAATTTAGTGTGTGCTAGATTTCAATCACAACCTAAAGAATCACACCTAACTGCTGTTAAGAGAATATTTAGATACCTCTTAGAAACTTAAACTTTAAGAATATGGTACTCTAAAGAATCATCATTTAGTCTTGTAGGCTATTCGGATGCAGTCTTTGTAGGAAGTGAAATTGATAGGAAAAGCACTAGTGGAACATACCAATTCCTAGGGAGTATGCTAGTGTCCTGGTCAAACAAGAAACAAAATTCTATAGCACTATCCACAGTAAAAGCAAAGTATGTGTCCTTAGGTAGCTGTTGTACTCAAATTCTGTGAATTAAGCAATAACTTAAGGACTATGGGTTTTCAATGCATAATACATCTATATATTGTGATAAAAAAAGTGCCATTAATATATCAAAAAATCATGTACAACACTCTAGGATTAAACACATTGAGATTAGGCATCACTTTATTAGAGACCATGTAGCTAAAGGTGAAAGTGAGGTTGAATTTGTAAATACTTTGCATCAACTAGCTGATATCTTTACCAAACCTCTGAGTAAAGATAGATTTATGAGATTAGAAGAAATCTAGGAATAATTTGTTTGTAGGATTTGTAAGGTAGAGTCTGGACCAAATAGAGAAAAACAGAAAGCACTTAGCCGACTAAAGTAAAAACTTAGTCAACTAAAAGCATTATATTTCATTAAATAATAAGACTTAGTCATTTAAAATGAAGAAAGAATAAAATGTTGAAAGAATGGGTTTATCGAGTGGAAAATGAAAGAAGAAAAATTGCTTGAGTGAATAACCAAAGTTTAGAGGGAGTTTTGAAATTTTGAAGAAATAAGGCAATATTTAAGGGGGAGGCAGATGGTTTTTGGGATTAAAAACTGATGAAAACTTTTATTATCTCTCTCCTAAAAATCGATCATCTAAAACTTAAGCCATATTCTCTACATTTTCCCTTCTGGAACCAACCGAGATCACTCTCTCTGTTCCTTTCGAAACCTTAAGTCTCAAATTTCCATTAAAAAAAAACGAAATGGCCAAATATTCTCAGCTCAAGGAACTTCTAAAAAAAAAGAGAGAGAAAAGACCAATAGAAGAGAGTTAAGAGGCTATAATGTAGAAGAAGAAGAAACTGAAGACAAGGTTTGCTTCAACAAAGTTGAAATCTAAGAAATTACTGAAGGCGAAGAAGAAGAAAATTAGAGAAAAAGAAAAAGAACAAAAATTCAATGCCTAATAAAGGTACCACTTCTTCTTCTAAGTTTAGGAACAAAATACATGCAGAACGATTTAGGAAAATTGAGAATGCCCCAATTACATGTGGAAAGTACATTGATTGGAATAGTTTTAGTGTTGCTCCAAAGATTCAGACTAGTTTATCGGATTATTTTAGTGAAATGAAAATGAAGGAATATAGAACATTTAAGGAAAGATCCTACAATACTAGCCTAGTGAAAGAGTTCTATGCAAGTATAGCTTTAGGAGAAGAGGAACTTGATGATTTTGATGACTTCTCTGATAGTAGTCTAAATGTAGTTTTAAATGGTAAAGAATTCATGGTTACTATTGCTGATCTTGGAAATCTGTTAGAAGTTGAAAGTGAAAAAGGGGAATTTGAAATCTTTGAGAAATATGGCCCAACATCTATATAGGAGATCATTATCGGGAGAAAAGAAAAATACTCCTCAAAGAGCAATGCAGGGTTGATAACAAGTCCTGAAGTTAGGATTCTACACTATTTTGTTGCTGTAAACGTGCATGGAATGAGTGGCAGCCTGAGCTACATTAACCTCCAGGACCTCTGGCTGATGGAACATGCATTTAATGGAGTTACCTTGAATCTTGGGAGATTTATGATTGAAAAGATGAAAGCAGCTTGTAAGCTTGAGAAAATTAATCTGCCATATGAAAATGTTATCACTTCCCTGGTAAAGAAGCAAGGAGTCTAGGCAAAGAGATATGATTTAGATATAATTAAAAGTAGAGATCAACCCATCTACCTAGGCAGCTTAACAGAAATAGGATATAAGCTGTATGGAGAAACCTTCACTAAGACATCCAAGATTTCTGCCATGCCAATCCAATCAGAGAGAGCACCATCCCAATTTTCGAATGAAGTGATCCTCAACTTGCTCATGAGACTTGATGGAAAGCTAACAGACCAAGGTGAAAGAATTTTGAGAATTGAAGAAAAGTTGATTGAGTTAGATACCAAAATGAAAGAAAAGTCTACAATGCATCCTCAACCTGCTGCTGTTGATACTTTTGCTACCCCAAGTGCTGCACCAATAGGACAAAGGGTCGAAGGTTCAACCTTCCATGGTGAAACACCTGTTTTTCATGCTACCAGTCCTACCCTACAGGCAGAAGGGCCTGCCTTTCATGATGTTAATCCAATGCTTCAAATTGAAGGTTCAGCCTATTAAACTGCCAGTCTTACTCTTCAAGCAAAAGACCCTAAGCTAGGAGATGATATGCCATACAATTCCCCCTCACCAGCAGCACAGACCAAGGAAACATTTGACCAGGGGACTAAGATACTTAGTTCTCCTATTGCAAGTCCACCTCATAAGACTCAACCGTAGTAAGAACCATAGCAACAAGTATCCCCTTCCTATTTTGGAGAAGTTTCAGTCATGGGACTCTTTTACCAAATGGTGAGAGAAGAGCAAGTAAAGAAGGAAGCTACTAAAGCACAAGTTTCAGAGCAAGTGTCTTCTAAACCAGCCACTTCAACCAAAAGAAAATCAGGAAAAAGAAAAAAAAAAAAGCCCCTGCAACCAAGTCCAAACCACCAGCCAAAGGAAAAAAGAAAATGACCATAAAACTTGCACCTCTCAAAATAAGAAAGTCCTCCAAATTGGCTAAAAAAGCAAAACCAGCAGCTGTCTCTTCTCTTCAACAGCCATTGAAAGTTTTTGACAAGTCCTCTCTTAAGCAACCTTCAGAAAAATCCCTTGAACCATCCCTTCTCCATAAACCCTCTCCCTTTCCTTTCAGTCATTTTTATGGCAGTGAGTCCACCCCCTCTCCATCTTCAGAAGAATGAACCATCAACCCCTCCTCTGATGATGACAAAAAGGGCAAGAAGCTTAGTGAAATTGAACAAAAAAAATGTTAAGGTAGAGGTACCAGACTCTTAAGAAGGAAAACAAGAAAACCAAAAAATATTGTTAGGGTAGAGGTACCAGGTATCTAGGGGGAGAAAAGAAGCAGAAACTGATCTAGGGTTATTTTTGGAACAATTAACTGTCAAATTGTGGTTGTTTGCAAATTATGCCATGATGGCACTTAAACACTGGAATTTAATTTTTGTTGTTTATATGACTTTGTGAAATATGGATGCTAATATGCTTATGATACTTTGACTATTGTTAGTGAGGTTATTTATGGTACTTTGTTGTCCATGGTGTTTCTTTCTTGCTGTTGTTAATAAAAACTTGATGTTGTACTGATAACTTGGATTGTATGTTGATAACTGAGTTTTGTTATAACATTGTTGACAAATTGTGTTTGTGGATGAGTGAGAATATTATGTATAGTATATCATATGAATGATGAATGATATAACTTGAATATGGTAATATTGCATTATTGACAGAACAATGCTGAAACCTGCAATATATAATCTGTCAACATTCATCAGCTAAATCACTCTGTAAATTTTACATATATACATACTCTGAATGTATGATGTCATTTTCTTTAACGGCATAGATAAAATTTGTTAAAATGAATGAGCAAAATATGCACACTTCAAGGGGGAGCACACACCAAGGGGGAGCAATCCTTATTTTTTGCTTTTTTGTAGAACTAAAAAGAACAAAAAAACATTATGCTGCTAATCAATGAATGTTTTGTCATCATCAAAAAAGGGGAGATTGTTGGCTCCATTAGTTTTTGACGATACTAAAATATTCCCATCCTTGTGTGTCTAACATTTCTATCTAAGTGTGCAGGACAAAATGTTTGCATGACAATATTAGATCAATTCTTCAAAAAGTGTATATTAAAAATTATATGTATTAAGAAACAAGATTGATTAACAAGAAGGAAGCTCTTTAGCTGAATAATGAAGAATATTAGTTGGCTAAAATTCAAATTGGAGAAATGGCAGGCTAAAGAGTGTTGAGAGACAAAACCAACTTAGTCGACCAAAATGTGAGTTAGTTGACTAAGAGGCTACTACCAAAATCTGGACTTCAAGACAAAACCAACTTACCCAACCAAGAAATAGGTTAGTCGACTAAATGCTCTCTACCAGAATCTGCGGCCAGCAGACAGAACCAACTTAGTCGACCAAGGAAGAAGTTAGTCGACTAAGAGCTCTTTATCTGTAATTTAAACCAGAGCACTAGAAGACAGATTAACAGCTAGAGCCAACTCTCAACTGCTGCCAACGATCATAGCCATCAAACTTATTTCTCCAAGTATAAAAGGGCCTTCAAGTGATTAGAAATTAGTTTTTTGAGAGATTTCAACACTTCCAAGTTGAAAAAAAGCTAGAAAACCAACAAAACCTTCTGATTTCTCACTGCACTCAACTCTCATTTTTGTAATTATGAGCTGCACTTTAACTTGTACCAATTAGATCAGCTTAGTGATCACTATGTACTTTTTTTACCTTCTTTACTTTTATTTTTAGAGTGAGAAAGTCACTTTAAGGATTGTTTCAAGCTAGGTTTGCTTGAAAAAGTTAAGGTTCTAACTTTGTCTTGAAAAGTTAAGTGTTGGGTTTTGGTTGAGCCCTTGAAAAACCATTGTAAAAGTTATGGTTAAGCCTGGTAAAAGCCATTGTAAAAGCTTGGTGGGAGCTTGGTAATTCCACCGTTTCTTAGTGAATTTTGGTGAAAATCCTTGGTTGAATAATCAAGGTAGTGGATGTAGGTCTTAGACTGAACCACTGTAAATCCTTGTCCATTATCTACTTTGTTTTATTTTCTTAGTTTTCAAGAGTAGTTCCCAATCTTGATTGAGAGTCGAATTGTGCTATTCACCCCCCCCCCCCCTTCTAACACATTTTATAGGGACCAATATGTGTGACTTGATGGGAAACTAATTCATTTATCTAAGATTATGATTGAACTCAATATGTAGTCTGATTAATTTATCTCTCTTTTACTTATGTTTGATGAATTTAAGTTGTTTATTTTATTATGTTCTTAATGCTTCTTATTGCCTGATCACCAATCATATTAAATAGGAAACTTAGGTTAAACCTTGACGAAAAAGATTTAGGTAAACCTTAAATAGAATAGCGTATGATCAAAAACACTTAGTTGATTAGGTGATTTGATTTGCATATAGGGTAGACATACACCTATAAGCCATACGTAGCAAAATTAGAGCACCAACTTAATAAATCTTTCTTCAATTTAATTTGCATAGACATATAGTTAATTAATTGAGAGAGGTATTTTTATAAAAAAACTCGATAGAGGCTTGTAAATAATTTAGGACTCTAGGTTAATAACTTAATCTATTAAATTAAGTTAAGAGAAAGAGAGATAATATTTAGATAAAGTATTGAGGGATATCCTTATCTTAGGTTCGGTAGTCACTCAAATTTAATAAAATAATTTTGCTAACAGATTTTAGATTAGTTTTAGTTATTAGTTTCAATTTTTCTTTTTAATAATTAGATTGTTTGGATAAGATTAGAGTGTTAAAATTTTACTAGTTAGCAATTAGAAATTAATTCATTTTTTGTGGGAACGAATTCTACTTACTATTATATTACTTGTTAACGATACGTGCACTTGTGTGAGAATTGTTAGCTCCATTAGTTTTTGATGATTATAAAACATTTCCATCATTGTGTATTTAACATTTTTATCCAAGTGTGCAGGATAAAAAGTTTATAAAGAAACAATAACTAAATCTTCCTAATGAACACTTAAAAAGAAGATATGAATAAGGAACAAGATTGATCAACATAAAGGAAGCTCCCTAGTTAAATAATGAAGAACATTGGTTGGCCAAATTTCAAATTGGAGAAGTGACGGGCTGAAGCATATTGAGAAACAGAACCAACTTAGTCGACCAAGAAAGTGAGTTAGTCGACTAAGTGCTTTCTACCAAAATCTGCGACCAAGATAGAACCAACTTAGTCTACCAAGGAAAAATATTAGTCGACTAAGAGCTCTCTGTCTGCAACTTACACCAGAGCATTACAAGACAGATTAATAGCTAGAACCTACCCCAAACTATTTCTAACGGTCACAAACTGCCTAACAGCCATCAGACATGCTTCTCCAGGTATAAAAAGATCTTCAAATGGCTAGGAACCAACTTTTGGAAGATTTTTGAGAGATTTCAACATATTCAAGCCAAAAAAGAGCAGAAAACTTAGACATCCTTCTTGTACTTCACTATACTCAAATGGCAATCCTTTGTAATTGTATTCAGCACTTAACCTTGTACCATTTAGATCAATAGTGTGATCAATAGGTACTCTCTCTACTTTTCTTCTTGTATTCTTAGAGTGAGGGATTCACTCTAAGTGATTATTTTAAGCTAGGATTGCTTGAAAGAGTAAAGGTTCTAACTTAGCCTTGAAAAGTTAGGTGTTGGGTTTTGGTTGAGCCCTTAAAAAACCATTGTTGTAGGTTGTGGTTGAGCCTTTGAAAAACCACTTTGAGTTTTAGTTGAGCCCATGAAAAACTAGTGTAAAGATTGTGGCTAAGCTTGGTAAAAGTCATTGTAAAAGCTTGGTAGAAGCTTGTGAATTCCACAGTTTTTAGTGATTGGTTTTGAAAATCCTTGGTTGGATAATCAAGATAGTGGATGTAGGTCTTGGACCGAACCACTCTAAATCCTTGTGTATTATCTTATTTGCCTTTATTTCCTTTATTTTGGAAATTAGTTATTTATCTTTTAAAAGAGCCGAAGTGTGCTATTCAAGCCCCCTCTAGCACATTTTATAGGGACCAACAAGAATGATGCCAAAGATGATAGAGACAAAGAGGAAGATTGGAGCTTCTCTAAATTCATCCAACCATCAAAGGAGTATTCTTTACCTTTCCTTTATTTTTTTCTAACATTGAGGACAATGTTTTGTTTAAGTTTGGGGGAGTGAATTTATTTCTCCAATGCTAAATATTCTATGGAAGTTTTAGATTTAATCTTATTTGCATGTTTATCTAGATTTATAAATAATTTAGGAATAGTTGGTAAATGAATTTATTATTTGTTCGAATTTTAGGAATCTTGAGTAAAGTTGTGCCAATTTTTTTCGATGATCCCTCTATCCAATGATGATAACTAGTTGTATTGAATTCTTATCTTCTGGTAAATAAGGTTTTTTTTTATTCATGCTAAAGTCTTTTGTTAAGTATTATTGTTAAGATGTGATTTCCATAATTTTGAGCACTATATCTTTTACTTTAAATTATTATGAATATCTAGAGAAAATTTATATTGATGTAAATTTTAGATTATGTCAATGAATTCTAAAATTTGTTTGATTCTTTCTCAAGGTGAAATCTTAGGCAATACTTAGTTAGAGAGATAATTTAGACCATATTCGGACCGTTTGAGCTTAAAAAGCCAACCTTGTTAAATTTTTATCCCTAGTATACCCATTTTGAGCCTAATTTCTTTTTTCTTTGTTTAACTACATAATAATTGAGCTTAGCTTGAAAATTAATTTTTCAATTTTGCAACCCTCACTCCTAAGCATGTATATTGTTTTAGGAAATTTAAATTGAGCTAAATATTGACAAAGGTGGAAAGGTGATGTTGATGTGAAAAAAAAATTCAAAATATTAAAAATAACCTCACTACCTATAATACAAAGAAAATAAGTTTGGAGGTGTGAAATTGTGAAAAAAAAAATGTGTTGAGAAAAAAAAAGAAAAGTTTAAATGTAAAAGAAAAAGTATACTTAGAAAAGGAAAATAGAGCTCTATAGATAGGGCCTAGAATAATTATGTGCTTAGGGTGATTTAAGCCACATTATTGTGAGATCCTGTCAAATCTGTTAAAAACCGGTATTGTACCTAGTGGTACAATTAAGTAAATCGAACATTGAACTATCTCAAATAGAAATTCTAAGAGGAATTTGAAAATTTTGAAACCCACAGAATGGCTTAGAATAGTGATTTGGAGTTCAAGGTCTAGTTTGGAGTCAATTGAAAAAATTGACCGGTTAGGGACAAAACGGTCATTTTCCCATTTGATGATTTAATGGAGATTTTAGCCAAAAATTTGATCACACTGGACCAAAAATAATTTTATGAGATACAGTTATGATTATTGGATTATAAAATGATGTTTAGCAGTGTAAAATTATGATTCTCGGTGTTTTTGGAGCACAAGGGTAAAATGGTAATTTTACCACAGGAGTACTAAACGGGAATTTTTTTTCAAAGGATTTTGTCCCATTTGGTTAATATGGATTAATATTAGTGTTATTTGAGGTTGGACAGTGAAAATAATATAATTCCGAGACATTTCGGAGTATAGGGGCATAATCATAATTTTGCCATCTCGGGGGCAAAATCGTAATTTTACACCACCAGAACATATTTTTCCAGCCATGATCATCTTTTGATCATATCTTGACTTAGACTAATCAAGTGGTGGAAAAAAAATGAAAGAAAAAGTCAAAAAGTCAAAAAACGGGCCAATGGATTATGCCACGTGGCAAACTTGTTTATTTTATTATTAAAGCTTAAAAATCAGCCATTTCAACCCATTTTCTCTCTCTAATTTCAGCACACACCAGATTTAAGGGAAAGAAAAGAAGAACAAAGGGAAAAACAAGAAAACTTAGGTGGAAATCCAAGGAAAAGTGAGATTTTCAAGGAAAATCAATTGAAAAAGGTAATAATTCTTCATTTTGGCTTATGATCTACAATACCCATGCTTTTCTTCTTGATTTCCATGGTTGAATATTGAGATATCATGATGAACTCAATTCTGAAAAATGGGTATGGATGAGAAATGATTGTTAGATTGGCTTGATTCTAAACTATGTTAGTGTTTGGAGGTAGATTAGCATGTTAGTAAGCAAAATCGTAAAAGGAAATTTTGATTTTCCCATGAATCACTCAAGGCCGAACCTAGTGTGTTGAGAAACAATGAGGAATTGTTTCATTTCAAATGAAATGATTTCATTTGAAATGAAATAAATTAGAAAATGACAAATTAAAGTGAAAAAGTCTAGTAGGAAAAATTACAGTGATAATGCACTGTAATGGTTGAATTTTTCCATGAAGAAATGGAAAAGTTTAATGCTGAAATTGGCACTAATTAAATGGTATGTGGTGAATTAAGGTATTAGAAAAAGAATGGTGCAATTTAGAATCAAATTAGGCGTATTGGCCAATTTATCGGGTGAGCGGTAGAATTTAATCGACAACACATTAAAGCAATAATCGGACACATTTTTCGTTTGCCTATCATGCGTTAGTAATTTAAATTAGTTTATGTTAGCTTGGGGTTAATATAGTAAATTTCTTAATTTTATTTTGTGTCAAGGTGGTGAGACATCTCAAAAAGGTAAAGGAATCGTGACTGAGGACTATTAATCCAAGTGCATCTGAAATCCGGATTTGTGACATTGTGAGTGAACTTGCATTTCAAATTATTTTGGAAAATGCACGATGTATTGAAAATGGATAATCTAAATGAATTTATCCAAATTTCTTAAAAATGAATGATGGGAACAAGCCCTTGAAAATAAATGATTTTATGTGGTGAATTGTGGTATGCATGAAAGCATGAAATTATGTGGTGAATTGTGGTATGCATGAATGCATGAAATTATGTGGTGAAATGAGGTATGCGTGAAGGCATGAAATTATGTGGTGAAATGAGGTATGCGTGTCATATATGTGTAAATATGTGAGATGTATTGATATTTAATTGTGTTGATATATATATGTACATGTGTACGATATGGGGGAAACACATGTCAATGATATTGGATGCGAAAATATGACGAATGATATGGTTTGTGCACGAGGTGCACACGATAACTCCAGCTATGTGCGCGATGTGGGGGTTGCACATGAGTTGGTGAGATAGAGTGATATTGTTTGTGCATGAGATGCACACGATGACTCCAGCTATGTGCGTGATGTGGGGGTTGCACCTGAGCTGGTGAGATAGAGTGATATTGTTTGTGCACGATGTGGGGGGATGCACACGATAACTCCAGCTATGTGCGCGATGTAGGGGTTGCACATGAGCTGGTGAGATAGTGGTGATATTGTGTGTTTGTGAGTGAAATTGAGTATTATTTAATTATAAATTAAATTGAAATGAGGGGAAGGGTTTGATAATAAATTGGATCAAAATGAATGTGTTCCAAATGTGTGCATCATGTTTTATTAACCCTTCCTGATATTATTGCTTGTTCCTACCTAATGTTTGCTCACTGAGTTTTGTACTCACCATTTTCAAAAATTCATGTTTTCAGATCAGGAGATTGTAAATTCCTAGATTGTGGGATCATTGTAGTTCATCACCTGGTAGGTGTTTGGCATTCAATAGTTGCCCGTTTTTATTGTAAATGTCTCCGTTGGAAGTCATGGGCTTTTGTATGGTAGTTATGTACATGTAATATACACTGTCAAAGTTTATATTTGACTAGTATGAATGTAAATGTGTAAGTAATGTAAATTGCTAAATACATGACTGGTATAGTGCATGTATATTAATGTCGATAATGCCATTGTGATTTGGCTGTGTTCACACCCGGGGAAAGGTGTGTGTGTGTGTATGTATGATTGGATATGCCATTGTTAATTGGCTTTGTATGCACACTGGGTGCATTACGTGTGGATGCCTCACACGAGCATATGTGGAATAAAGTAAGTGGGAATAGGCTTGCTTAGGCTTAGTGAGCTATGCTCATTGGGTCCTTGCGCCGGTCATGGCCCGGGAATTGGGTCGTGACAAAGTTGGTATCAGAACCCTAGGTTGTTAGGTCTTAGGGTGTTATGGTTAGGTCCAACGGAGGGTCGGGTCTTTATGTGGGATCATTAATTATGAACTGTGAGCCGCGGCACATTTCATAATTGAGAAACCGCATAAATTCTCAATCTTAGAAACTATCATATTTTCGCAACTGTGTTTAATGACGGGTGTTGCTCATGTCTAGGTAAGAATGCCACCTAAGACACGAGCCGCCTCGAGATGAGTAGGGGAACAAGATGTCCCAACTGAGATGACCGATAGGCCACGAGTACCCACCCGTAGAGGTCGAGGTAGACATGGTAGGGTCACTAGGCCAGTGAGGGCAAATACGTCCGAGAGTAAAAGAGAAGATGGACAGCCTGTAGGTGAGGCGGATAGGCCACCTACTAGAGGCGTTACTGTTGAGGACTTGACGGCGGGTCTGCAAGGAGTCAATCGGGTTGTAGAAATGATGGCAGCTCGTATGGAAGATATACAAAAAATAGTAGAGGGGAGACATGTGGAACAAGAATCCCCTAGTTCCCAAGGCCAGATAGACCCCCAACCTCCCGAGAGTGACAGAGGTCAGGTAGAGGTTTCACTCACTGACTTCCTGAAACTTAAGCCTCCATCATTTACGGGGTCAGATGCATCGGAGAAACCCCAGGTTTTCTTAGATAAGATGGAGAAGATTTGTAACGCTATAGGATGCTCTAGTTCTAGATCAGTGGAGCTAGTAGCTTTTCAGTTGAAGGATGTAGCACAGGAATGGTACGACTCCTTGCGAAAGGGTAGGTCTACAGATGCTGTACCGCTGACCTGGAATGAATTCAGTACAGCTTTTCTGGATCGATTTTTATCACACAATGTGCGAAGTGCCAAAGCTAGAGAATTTGAAGCATTGGTGCAAACTCCGGGCATGACGGTGTTAGAGTATGATATAAAATTTACGCAGTTGTCTCGATATGCACCATATTTGGTCTCCACAGAGGAGATGAAGGTCCAAAGGTTTGTGGATGGACTTGTGGAACCACTGTTTAAGGTTGTGGCCTCCCGAGATTTCCATACGTACTCTACGACAGTAGACTGTGCTCAACGAGTTGAGATGAAGACCGGTGAGAGCAGGGCCGTTAGAGATAGAGCAAAATGGGCCAAAACAGAGGGTTATCAAGGCCGTAGAGATTTCGGTGGCAGAATTTCATTCTCTAACCGTCAAAGACCATAGAGGGGATCAAGGTTTCCCTAACGGGGAAGTGATGTGACGAGTGTCAGCGCTAGGTCAGGACAGACCACTTTTAGTGGAATGAGGCAGCCACAGGATTCCAAGCAAAGTAGTCAAGTTATTCTGTCTTGCGATAATTGTGGGAGACCACACAAAGGACAATGCTATCGTCTTGTAAGAACTTGCTTTAATTGTGGCCAGCCTTGACACATGTGGAGAAACTGCTCGACAGCCCAACAATTGCAAGGTTTGGTTCGCGGTTCTATTCGACCAGCTTTGTCTACTCTTTCGGCAATTGTCTCAACTGGCCAGGAAGTTAGCGAGACACGAGATAGAGGTGTCGGTGCTTCTTTTCGAGGTAGACCAGTTAGATCTGGACATCAAAGTTCTACTAGAAGAGGCCAGGCAAGGGTGTATGCCTTAACTACTCAAGATGCCCAGACGTCCAATGTAGTAGTTTCAGGTACTCTTTCCATCTGTAATATGGATGCTAGAGTATTGTTTGATTCTGGATCTACTCATTCTTTTATCTCTCCATGCTTTGCATTTCGATTGGGTAAAGACTGTGTTATGAGAGAAGAACAATTAGTGATATCTACTCCTTTGAAGGAGGCATTTGTGGCTGAATGGAAATATCAGTCCTGCGTAGTCCAAATCAAGGATAAGAACACCCTAGTGAATTTAGTGGTGTTAGACACCTTGGATTTTGATGTGATATTGAGAATGGACTGGCTATCACCTTGTCATGCTAGTGTAGACTGTTACCATAAGATAGTTAGATTTGATTTTTCGAGTGAGCCATCATTTAGCATCTAGGGGGATAAAAGTAATGTTCCGACGAACTTGATATCCGCCATGTCTGCCAGAAGGTTATTAAGGCATGGCTGTCAAGGTTACCTAGCGGTGGTGAGGGATAACCAAGCAGAGGTCGGAGATATAAAGTCAAGTGTCAGTAGTGAATGAGTTCGTGGATGTATTTCTTGAGGAACTATCGGGATTACCTCCGGAGCGAGAGATTGAATTTTGCATAGACTTGATTCCTAATACTAGACCCATATCTATACCCCCATATCAGATGGCACCGGCAGAGCTCAAGGAGCTCAAGGATCAGTTGGAGGACCTACTAGACAAAGGTTTTATTCACCCCAGTGTTTCACCATGGGGAGCACCGGTGCTATCTGTAAAGAAGAAAGATGGGTCACTTAGACTATGCATTGACTACCGACAACTTAATAAGGTAACAGTGAAGAATAAATACCCACTCCCAAGAATAGATGACCTGTTTGATCAGTTACAAGGGGCACAATGTTTCTCTAAGATAGATTTACAATCTGGGTATAATCAATTGAGAATCCGGGATGAGGATATGCCAAAGACCACATTTCGAACCAGGTATGGTCATTATGAGTTCTTAGTAATGTCGTTTGGACTTACCAATGCCCCTGCAGCCTTTATGGATTTGATGAACCGAGTGTTCAAGCCCTACCTGGACAAGTTTGTAGTGGTGTTCATTGATGATATCCTGATATACTCGATGAGTCGAGAGGAGCATGAGCAGCATCTAAAGATAGTGCTTCAGATTTTTAGAGAACATCGATTATATGCCAAGTTCTCCAAATGTGAGTTCTGGCTTGAAAGTGTTGCATTCTTAGGACATGTAGTGTCTAAGGATGGGGTACAAGTAGATCCAAAGAAAGTCGAGGCAGTGGAGAAATGGCTGAGGCCAACATCAGTTACGGAGATTAGAAGCTTCTTAGGGTTGGTAGGCTATTATCGTCGCTTTGTTAAGAATTTCTCCAGAATAGCCGCCCCTCTAACCAAGTTGATACGTAAGAATACAAAATTTGTGTGGTCAAATACTTGTGAAGATAGCTTTGAGAAGCTTAAGACATGTCTCACCACAGCTCTAGTGTTGAGCCTACCACAGGTCACAGGGGGTTATATAGTATATTGTGATGCTTCATTGGTTGGTTTAGGATGCGTGTTAATGCAACACGAGAAGGTGATTGCATATGCATCAAGACAACTTAAAAGGCATGAACAGAATTACCCCGCACATGATCTGGAGATGGCAGCAATCGTGTTTGCCTTAAAGATCTAGAGACATTATTTGTATGGTGAGACTTGTGAGATACATACAGACCACAAAAGTTTGAAGTATATCTTTCAGCAGAGGGATCTTAATTTGCGATAACGTAGATGGATGAAGTTGCTGAAGGATTATGATTGTATTATTCTCTACCATCCCGGTAAGGCTAATGTGGTGGCAAATGCCCTGAGTAGAAAGTCGATGGGTAACCTAGCACATATCTCCACAGACAGGAGATTATTGGTTAGGGAGATGCATAGCTTGGGAGACATGGATGTGCATTTGGAGGTTTCCAAGGCAGGTGCATTGCTAGCTCAATTCAGAGTAAGGCATGTCCTAATGGACAGAATTAAAGAGGCACAGAGTAAAGACAAGTTCGTAGTGAAGGTCTTAGAAGATCCTCAGGGAAAGAAAGAGAAGATGTTTACCAGGGGCACGAATGGAGTGTTAAGGTATGGAACCAGACTCTATGTGCCAAATATCGATGGGTTAAGGAGAGAGATATTGGAGGAGGCTCACATGGCAGCCTATGTGATACATCCAGGTACTACCAAGATGTATCAAGATTTGAAGGAAGTGTACTAGTGGAAAGGACTTAAGAGAGATGTGGCTGAGTTTGTCTCCAAGTGCTTCGTGTGTCAACAGGTTAAAGCAGAGCACCAAAGGCCTGCAGGATTACTACAGCCATTACCAGTGCCTGAATGGAAATGAGAGCATATTGCAATGGATTTTGTGATGGGTTTGCCTCGAACTAGTGGGGGTTATGACTCGATTTGGGTCATAATAGACCGGTTGACGAAGTCAGCTCATGTTCTTCCGGTTAAGACCACCTATGGGGCTGCTCAGTATGCCCAGCTCTATGTGGATGAGATAATACGATTACATGGCATTCTTGTTTCTATAGTGTCGGACAGAGGGACACAATTTATTAGCAGATTCTGGGAAAAGTTACAAGAAGCATTGGGCACTAAGTTGGATTTTAGTACAGCTTTCCACCCTTAGACTGATGGACAGTCTGAGTGAACCATACAAACTTTGGAAGACATGTTGAGGGCATGTGTAATAGACCTTGGAATCAAATAGGGTTGGTATTTACCCTTAGTGGAATTTGCTTTCAATAACAGTTTCCAATCTAGCATCCAAATGGCACCATTTGAAGCACTATATGGGAGAAGGTGCAGGTCACCCATTGGATGGCTAGAGGTGGGTGAAAGGAAACTTTTGGGGCCTGAGTTGGTACAGGACGCCACTGATAAGATCCGTATGATTCGTCAGCGGATGCTCACAGCCCAAAGTAGACAAAAGTCCTATGCGGATAATCAACGGAGGGATTTGGAATTTCAAATGGGAGACCATGTATTTCTAAAAGTCTCGCCAACAAAAGGGGTAATGAGGTTTGGCAAGAAGGGTAAATTAAGTCCTCGGTATATAGGACCCTTCGAGATCTTAGAGAGGGTCAGAGCAGTGGCATATCGATTGGCATTACCGCCAGACCTTTCGAGTATCCACCCCATGTTCCATGTGTCGATGTTGAGGAAGTATAATCCGAACCCTTCACATGTGATACGGTATGAAACCGTTGAGTTGCAAGATGATTTGACATATGAGGAACAGCCGGTAGCTATCCTTGACAGACAAGTCAAAAGGCTTCGATCAAAGGATGTAGCCTCAATGAAAGTATTGTGGCAAAATCACACTAGTGAAGAGGTAAAATGGGAAGCTGAGGAGGAAATACGGACAAAGTATCCACACTTCTTCGATATGTAAAGGTAAGCCACTTTACTTTGACTTTAAATTCGGGGATCGAATTTCTATTAGCGGGGGAGAGTGTAAGACCCTGTCAAATATGTTAAAAACCAATATTGTACCTAGTGGTACAATTAAGTAAATCGAACCTTGAACTAGCTCAAATAGAAATTTTAAGAGGAATTTGAAAATTCTGAAACCCACAGAATGGCTTAGAATAGTAATTCGGAATTCAAGGTCCAGTTTGGAGTCAATCGAAAAAATTGACCGATTAGGGACAAAACGGTCATTTTACCATTTGATGATTTAATGGAGATTTTAGCCAAAAATTTGATCACATTGGACCAAAAATAATTTTATGAGATACAGTTATGATTATTGGATTATAAAATGATGTTTAGCAATGTAAAATTGTGATTCCCGATGTTTTTGCAGCACAAGGGCAAAATAGTAATTTTGTCACTGGAGTACTAAACGAGAATTTTTTTTTTAAAAAGGATTTTGTCCCATTTGGTTAATATGGATTAATATTAGTGTTATTTGGGGTTGGACAGTGAAAATAATATAATTCCCGGACATTTCGGAGTATAGGGGCAAAATCGTAATTTTACCATCCCTGGGGCAAAATTGTAATTTTACACCACCAGAACATATTTTTCCAGCCATGATCATCTTTTGATCATATCTTGACTTAGACTAATCAAGTGGTGGAAAAAAAATAGAAGTAAAAGTCAAAAAGTTAAAAAACGGGCCAATGACATTATGCCACGTGGCAAACTTGTTTATTTTATTATTAAAGCTTAAAAATCATCCATTTCAACCCATTTTCTCTCTCTAATTTCGGCACACACCAGATTTAAGGGAAAGAAAAGAAGAACAAAGGGAAAAACAATAAAACCTAGGTGAAAATCCAAGGAAAAGTGAGATTTTCAAGGAAAATCAATTGAAAAAGGTAATAATTCTTCACTTTGGCTTATGATCTACAATACCCATGCTTTTGTTCTTGATTTTCATGGTTGAATATTGAGATATCATGATGAACTCAATTCTGAAAAATGGGTATGGATGAGGAATGATTGTTGGATTGGCTTGATTCTAAACTATGTTAGTGTTTGGAGGTAGGTTAACATGTTAGTAAGCAAAACCGTAAAAAGAAAATTTGATTTCCCCATGAATCACTCAAGGCCAAACCTAGTGTGTTGAGAAACAATGAGGAATTGTTTCATTTCAAATGAAATGATTTCATTTGAAATGAAATAAATTAGAAAATGACAAATTAAAGTGAAAAAGTCTAGTAGGAAAAATTACAGTGATAATGCACTGTAATGGTTGAATTTTTCCATGAAGAAATGGAAAAGTTTAATGCTAAAATTGGCACTAATTAAATGGTATGTGGTGAATTAAGGTATTAGTAAAAGAATGGTGCAATTTGGAATCAAATTGGGCGTATTGGCTAATTTATCAGGTGAGCGGTAGGATTTAATCGACACCGCATTAAAGCAATAATCGGACACATTTTTTGTTTGCCTATCATGCGTTAGTAATTTAAATTAGTTTATGTTAGCTTAGGGGTAATATAGTAAATTTTTTAATTTTATTTTGTATCAAAGTGGTGAGACATATCAAAAAGGCAAAGGAATCGTGATTGAGGACTGTTAATCCGAATGCACCTGAAATCCGGATTTATGACACTGTGAGTGAACTTGCATTTTAAATTATTTTGAGAAATGCACAATGTATTGAAAATGGATAATCTAAATGAATTTATCCAAATTTCTTAAAAATGAGTGCTAGGAACAAGCCTTTGAAAATAAATGATTTTATGTGGTAAATTGTGGTATGCATGAAAGCATAAATTATGTGGTGAATTGTGGTATGCATGAAAGCATGAAATTATGTGGTGAAATGAGGTATGCGTGAAGGCATGAAATTGTGCTGTCATATATGTGTAAATATGTGAGATGTATTGATATTTAATTGTGTTGATATATATATATATATATATATATATGTACATGTGTACAATATGGGGGAAACACATGTCGATGATATTGGATGCGGAAATATGACGAATGATATGGTTTGTGCACGAGGTGCACACAATAACTCCAACTATGTGCGCGATGTGGGGGTTGCACATGAGTTGGTGAGATAGAGTGATATTGTTTGTGCATGAGATGCACACAATGACTCCAACTATGTGCGATGTGGGGGTTGCACCTGAGCTGGTGAGATAGAGTGATATTGTTTGTGCACGATGTGGGGGGATACACACGATAACTCCAACTATGTGCGTGATGTAGGGGTTGCACATGAGCTGGTGAGATAGTGGTGATATAGTGTGTTTGTGTGTGAAATTGAGTATTATTTAATTATAAATTAAATTGAAATGAGGAGAAGGGTTTGATAATAAATTTGATCAAAATGAATGTGTTCCAAATGTGTACATCATGTTTTATTAACCCTTCCTGATATTATTGCTTGTTCCTACCTAATGTTTGCTCACTGAGTTTTGTACTCACCGTTTTCAAAAATTCATGTTTTTAGATCAGGAGATTGTATATTCCAAGATCGTGGGATCATTGTAGTTCATCTCCTGGTAGGTGTTTGGCATTCAATAGTTGCCCGTTTTTATTGTAAATGTCTCCGCTGGAAGTCATGGGCTTTTGTATGGTGGTTATGTACATGTAATGTACACTGTCAAAGTTTATATTTGACTAGTATGAATGCAAATGTGTAAGTAATGTAAATTGCTAAATACATTACTGGTATAGTGCATGTATATTAACGTCGATAATGCCATTGTGATTTGGCTGTGTTCACACCCAGGGAAAGGTGTGTGTGTGTGTATGTATGATTGGATATGCCATTGTTAATTGGTTTTGTATGCACACTAGGTGCATTACGTGTGGATGCCTCACACGAGCATATGTGGAATAAAGTAAGTGGGAATAGGCTTGCTTGGGCTTAGTGAGCTATGCTCATTGGGTCCTTGCGCTAGTCATGGCCCGGGAATTGGGTCGTAACAATTATTATCCTGATCCTACCTTGACCTTAGTCATACATTACATGCTTTATAGAGTCCTATTAATCCATAGCTTGGTGTTAGTTTACATTAGTGGAGAGATGAAAAATAAACCTATGGAGTTCTAGTATTGATTTGAAATTTGTGTTGGCATAAGCTCATCCGAATGTCATGATATTCTTGGTAAAAGATTTCACACATACACAAAAATCCATTCAAGAATATGCTTGCATTGGAATTGAAATATGAATTTAAATGATGCTTATGTTTTTCCTTAGGTTAATGATTGATAGGCATACTTTTGAGGAAATTATAAAGAATCATTTAGTTAGTGCACTTTATCTCTAGTAGTAGTAACTATATTTATTTTAGTTTTCATTAATTGGAATTGATTTTCGTAAGTTAGTTTCTTTTAAATGTTTTTCTCAAGGACTGGCAAAATATTAAGTTTAAGGGTGTGATAACTCTCTAATATAGAGTTATTTGACTTAATTTTGATAATAATTTAGCTTAGTTGTTATAGTAATGCATAAAAATAGTAGGTTTTATTTAAATTATTTTATATTAGTTAATTTAGGTGAGTCAATCTAATTTTAGTTAATTTTATGCTTAATTTGGTGTTAATGTGATTAAGATAGATTGTTGCTAATTTACTTGTACTTTTGTAGGTGTTTAATGAGGGAATAATTTTAATGGAAGAAAGAGAGCAATTTTGAGATGCAGATTTCCACTACACATATTTCTATATTTTAACCATAACTTTCTCTATAGAACTCCAAATGAAGGATTATTAGACCATTGGAAAGTTAAGAGAAAAATCTACAGCTTTTGTATTTACCATTTTGCCTAGTTCATCCTAGAAGGTGGTCAAAAATCTTGTTGAAGTTGGAGCACTGTTGCAATCTTAGAACAATTATGATTTTTACTATTTAAATGGTCAAGGCCGTGGCTCACATAATCTGATGAGAAAATCCTTATTGGAATTGACTTATTTGTTCACGCAACTTGGTCTAACTTCAAAGTCCTATAAAAACAACCTTTCAAAGGACTTTTAGGATATAATGAAACACCGGATTGAAAGTTAAGATCAAAGCTGCAAAGTCATTAAAATTGAGAAGAATTTGAATGATTCAAGGAGATTTGGAGATCAAGATTGCAATTCTTGGTTTTGTCTATCTTTTTTTTAGTCTTATTTTCTTGGTTTTGTTTTTAATGTCTAAACTTTATTTGATGATGATGTGTGACTTGATGGGGAACTAAATTGTTTATCTAAGATTATGATTGAACTCAATATGTAGTTTGATTTATTTATCTCTCTTTTGCTTATATTTTATGGATTTAAGTTGTTTATTTTATTATGTTCTTAATACTTCTAGTTGATTGGCCACTAATTAGATTGAATTGAAAACTTAAGTTTATTTGACGAATAAGATTTAGGTAGACTTTAAATAGAATAACGTATGATCAATTACACTTAATTGATTAGATGGTTTGATTTGCATATTGAGTAGACATACACTTATAAACCATACATAGTCAAAATTAGAGCACAAATTTAATGAATCTGTCATTAATTTAATTTGCATAGACATATAGTAAATTAATTAAAAGAAATATTTTTATGAGAAACTCGACAGAGACTTGTAAATAATTTAAAACTCTAGGTTAGCAACTTAATCCATTAAACTAAGTTAAGAGAGAAAGATAATATTCAAATGAAGTATTGAGGGACATATAATCTTAAGTCAAAAAGTCAATCAAGTTTAGAAAAGTAATTTTATTGAGAAAATTTAGAGTAGTTTTAGTTTTAATTCAAATTTTAGTGTTTGGATAAATAGTAATTAATAGTAAGAATTAATTCAATTCCTTGTAGGACTGACACTTTATTAATCATTATAATATCTTTGCAATACGTATACTTGCGTGGGTAAAAAATTGAATAACAGTTTGACTTGAAGGAAGCCAAAATGAAGAAATTCAAATTAAAAAATTTTCTAATTGATCAAAGTTTATGTTAATAGGTGAAGGTTGAAGGAAGTAAAGCTTCAATTAGTTAAGGGGTAGGTTAACCAATTAAAAAAAATCTGTTAGATAGAGAATTTTGAAAACAAAGATTTTTTAATTGGTTAGAGTCTGTTAACATAGTGAACAGAACTGCGAAACAATGCAAGTTAAAAGAAAGGTTAATCAGTTACAGCCTACCTGTAAACAATGAAGGAAACTTTGTCGATCTATTTGAATTTAAATTCTAGAGGACAAAATAACAGTTAGAATGGCATTAGAATACAGCAGGGTTGGGGCGATCCCAGCTGGCAATGTAGTGTGAAGGAAAAGGCTATTGTTGTTGGGGCGATCGTTAAAGTTTGAAGTGAGGGTTCAGGCAGTGTGAGGGAGAAAGAGAGTTCATGTTTTGGCGTGAGCGTTAGGTTCTGAAGTGAGGGTGAAAATCGATAAAGAAGGGAGGTGGTAGTCGACAGGTTAGATGGCGATGGTAGTGGCGGCACGGTGGTGAAGGTTTGGCTAGAGTTGTGTTGGAGAGAGAAGTGAGAAACTTGGGGTTATTCTTTGGCCGCTTCGGTAGAGAAAGAAAGTGAGGATGGGAAATGAAGAGAGAGGAAGAAAAAATGGCTGAAACACTTACGATTTGGGAAGAGTAAAGTGTTCAAAACGGCACCATTTGGCTAAGGCCACTTAACTTGAAGACCAAAGCTTAAACGGTGCTGTTCGGAAGAGCACTTGCACACCAAACGATGCATTTTGAAAAGGGCGTGGTGGGCTATTGAAGCAAACTTAGGTGATCTTTCACGGATCGGTCATCTTGGGCCAATTCTAGCCCAAGCAAAGTAAAGCCTTTTCTTTGTTTTTGTATGGATTTGGTTTGGATTGAGTTCATTGTGGATGGCTTAGCTTATTTTTCTAAAAAACATATATTATTCAAAATAAGTGATTAATTAAAATAGGATGAAGTGAAAATATTTGAAAAAAATAATGTTTTGGGGTAGGGATATTAAGAGAAGAAAAACATAAAACTATCAATATAAAAAAAGTTAAAAAAATATTTAGTTATAAAAAAGAATAGATTTAGATAGGTAAAAAATATATAAAAAGTAAATAAATGTTTAAATATAAATAATAACAATAATAATAAATAAAAAGAAAACTATAGGTGAGGTATATGTAGCTCTAAAATAGTTTAGAGTTGCTTTAAGAAAAAAGTTTTAAAAAATAATTTAGGATAATTAAAAATGAGAATTAAAATCTTGTAAATCAAAAAGGTAGACAAAAAGAATAATAGTAAAATATTTAGATAGACATAAAGAAAAATAAAATAATAAGTAGGCGAATGGCTTTGTTCTTTAAAAAAATAATAATGTACATATATATATCAAAAAGAAAAATAATAATAAAAAAGCATAAGGTAAATAAAAATAAAATAATAAAAAGAAACTTATAAAAATGATAAATTATAGTAACGGTAAATATATTAAATAAATCACGATCAATATTGAAATTTATAACATGTCACGTGCCATCATTACATTATTTAAATGTCATGACATATCGATGTATTTTGTACGCGAGCTAAGGCCATGATGATAGGACTTTACAAGAGAGCTTGCAAAGGCGAGTTCCCTCAAAAATTTCAATAAGTGAAAAAGTATCTTCGTATCCCACTAGTATGATGGGAGGGCTCAAAGAATGTCTTTAATAAAAAGCTCTTACTCGTATTAGAGTTTGCATTCATAAAACAAAAAAAAAAAACTATTTTGTTTGCCCACAAATGATTACTTTGATGATGGGATTTGCTCGATAAGTTTGTGAATGTGAGTTTTTTCAAGTATGAGGGGTTGATTCAAGAAATATCATCAGTAAAAAGTTTTCATTTGACATTATTAAGATTTATGCCGTGCATTTCATTATCGCATCATGCACAAGTCACACCCATAAAATTAAATAAAATATTTTTAAATTACAAATAAAATAAATAAATAAGAAAAATAAATAATGATTAAGGAAACACAAGAATAAAATTAAGAATTAAAGTTTAAATAGAATAACACATGATCAAATAGTAACGTTCGTGGAACACGCATCAAAAGTGTTAATTCTTCCCCATGTATAACCATACTCCCAAACCCAATTACAAAACTCGTGGATCAGGTTTTTGTTTTTTAGATCAATCTAAAATTAATTTAAGATCTCGTCAAATAGAATAAATTTAACAAATGACTAATCACACTTAAATAAAAAAAATTAATGATAACTCTTCAAATTTTTCACGTCACTAGTAATGACATGTCATAGGAAACTTTTTTATCAAGACAAAGGTAGTAGAAAATTTTTGGAACGGATAGTTATATGTTTTTTATCAGGTTTGTACAGCATTCTGGAAGGAACTAAGGGAGATGACTGTTTCAGACTTGGAATTCTAGTATTTGGAATTTTACATGCTTTGAATTCTAGTATTTGGAATTTTACATGCTTTATTCTGTTAGGAAGCTACACTATTGAATAGTAACTTGGAATTCTAGTACTTGGACTATCACATGATTTGACTAATCAACTTTAGGTATTATCTTGCCATCCACACTTAAATTGTATCTTCAAAAATGTTTCCGTTTTTACTTAGATTTTTCCATCCAAAATTTTAAACTTAATTATGCCTACACTGTATCAAAAAATTAAACATCCATCGACAATGCCATTATTGTTATATATGTTTGACATTGTCTTTGTTGTCTAATGGCTTTAAGAGTTGTGAAAATATAAAATTGCTGCTAATTGACAGATTTTCATTTACAACATTAATCTAACACTTTAAAAACGAAATTTACTTGTACTTTATAAAATGATTTTTTACGATAAGCTCATTAAAGTTATAAAAAATTAATATATTATGCAAAATAGAACAAAATTAATAGTATTTAATAAAAGAAATTTTGAATTGCGATATAATATATGGAAAGTTATCCTAAATTATCCGCAATGGAGTTTTTAAATTCTACAAACAAAGTTGTCACAGGTCCAATATATTATATTTATTGAAATTATGTATTAATTATAATTATTAAATGAATCTGTATGTGACAACCGTATAAAACCACTAATGGAGTTCAAATATTCCACTATACTTGAATATATAGTAATCCATATATAATATAGTTGTGTCATTTCTCAATAAATTTCACATAATTCATATTTATATATAGTTAATACTTGAAAAATAGTTTCATTAATTATTTAAACAACATATATTCTGATATATTTTATAACATCGTTTTAATATAATTCATAAGTGCATTACATGCAGGAAATATAATTCATAAAAATAAAATGATAACCAAAGTGACGTGGTGAGAATTTATTGAAATTTTTTTACTAAAACAATAAAAAAGGGAACAATATGGATAATATATAAAAGAGAAAAAATGACAGATGCGGCGTGGAGGGTTCTTTTGTCAAGGGCAGATGAGATAGTATTGCACTGTTGTGATGTGACAAGTAAAAGCGGAAAGGCAGAGAGGACTAGTGACGCAGGTGATGGAAGATGCGTGAAGGACAATGGAAGGATGTGCTCCTCGATTGGGGACGGTAAAGAGTAATGAATATGGAAATATCAAAAAAGACTAAGAGAGAATGTTTGTTGAGAGAAGTTCTAAATTAAGTGAATTCTAATCTGTCCAAAGATTCCGTCAAGTTACTAGGAAAGGCTATTTATATAATAAAAAATTTTCATTATTTGATGAGAAACTGGTATTTGGAACTAAAATAATAGGAGTAAATCTAAAGACCAAAGATACATGTATATGAAATGTGTTATATTTGAGAGAAAATTATAAGAAATAACTCTCTTAACAATATCATTTTAAAAATAATTTTCGGTATAAAGATGGTTGTTTTTAGTTAATTTTAATCATGATTTGATAAAAATATCATTAAAATTATTTTAAATAAATTAAACCATTCATTATAATTTCTCTCCATCTTTGTCTATGGTTCTGATTTCTCTCTCTCACCATTAAGCTTTCTTTAATTTTATCGATTTCTCTATTTGGCATTTATTTATTATGCTCCCAATTTCTCTCTCTCGTGCTTTCTGGACACTGAGTGATAATTTTGATGTGTTTTGGGTGAGTGGTTATTTGGAGAATTTAATTTTTAGGTGTTTTAGATAAAACTAAAATGGTAGAAATGATCACAAATATTTGAAATAACTTTTAATTAAATTAATTCATGGTCGAAATACCGATAAACTCAAGAATTTAAAATTTATAAACCTAGAGTTTCAAAGGGGATTTTTTTTTTTTTAGCTAAAATAAGTGTTTTAGATAAAGAAAATTGTGTTTTAATTTATGAAAACACATTAGAAACACTTAAATCGATACCAAATCGTAAAAAACAAAAAACAAAAGGAAATGAAGTGAGTTGAGAGGATTTGAAGTTTTGGCTCGCAAGTAATAATAAAATTTTAAGCATTAAAGTGTAATAAATTTTTTTTAAACATGACGTGTAATAATAATATTTTTTTCAATATGAGGTGTAATAATAATATTTTTTCAACATAGTATGTAACATATTTTTGTACATAACATTTAATAACAATTTTTTTTAACATAACATATACTAATCTTTTTTAATCATGGTGTGTAATATTTTTTTGTACATGATGTGTAACAATAACATTTTTTTAACATGACATATAATATCATGTGTACTTGAATATGAAAAAGTTTTATTAAAAGTAATTTTTTTTAACTTGATCAAAAACAATTAAAATTATAAAGATGACTATTTTTTAAAACATCTTATCGTTAAAAGTTATTTTTTAAAATGCTCTTACATTTGAAGTACCTTGCTCTCTAGGCTTAAGAAATAAGTATCTTTTAATAAAACCCCACTCTGAGTCCACTAATCTAAAACTCTCTTAAACATCTAAGTTATTAGGTTTAACTTTAAAATCCTGCTAGTTATCCTAGAGTTAAATTCATATTTAATTATGTCACCATTTCATGTAAATAAACATAAGACCAACGATATAATAATTAATTACAAAAAAAATACAATGTAACAATAAAATTATATGATGACAAAATCATGCATCCGTAGTTTGCCCTTGAATCAAAATCTCTTTTAAAAGGATTCACATGCATCAAAGACAATCAGAGCGGAACATGTTGAAAAACAAATCATTCGAAGCATATGATCCATTTAAGTATAAGTATATGTATCTACGAGTTTGGCAGTAAATAAGTGGATGACATTGTGAGAAAGATGCAAAAACATAATTTGATGACAAAATTATCATCTTTCAAGTATTTATATGTATTTGTCTTATAAAACAATTTTGCCTCTTGCATGGGGTCAAGAAAGAGGGCTGCATGCATCTTGTTTAGAAATGAAAGTAATAATAATGATTTTGAATAACAAAGTATCAATTAATTTGTAGGTGTGTTTGTTTTAAAAATATTATCACATGTAAGAGTAAAATGATAAGGATATATTACTTCAATAACAATAATAACAATAATGAAATTCAAATTATTATTTTTTAAAAAATAGTTTGAAATACATTTTTATTTTTATTTTTATAATTTTTGAAAAAAATTATGTACCACCACCTTATAAATTAGGTGCGAAGGTATGGCACCTCCTTTATTTATTTAAAATAAAAAAATAGAAAAAAAAGAAAAAGAAATAAAATTGAATATTAAACTAAGTTAAAAATGCTAAAAAGATAGATACATAATTAATTAGGTACCAATTAATAGGCATTGTGAAGGTGCTGATACCTTCTTTACATGTAACCATACTCTTAAACTTAAATTTATTTCATAGATCGGATTTATTCTTTTTAATGAATTTAAGTCAAGTTTAGAATTTTATTAGAAAAAAATTCAATTCACTTAAATATCAATTACACTTAAACAAAAAAGATTGATGACTATTCTTCTTAAATTAAATAGTTAAATTTCAAGACTCACATATTATGAAATAGTGCAAGCAAGTGGTAAAGACTTTTCCAGAGTTATTTATAAGATTTTACCTCATCAAGATGGATGGAAACAATATGAGCTATCTTGAATCAATTTTAGAAAAGATAGGGAGGAAGGCAACCCATCTTCTGACAAGGAACGAAACTCCTTACAACAGTTTATTTCTAGAGTTTGAAAAAAGGTGAGTTAATGAAGCCCATTCTCATCCAGGAATTTGAGATTCAAAAGTCTGTTGATACGTGGCGAAATTTCTTCTTATATTTTTTTTTTCAAATAAAAATTCAGATTTTTATTATTAAGATTTTTGATAGAGAAGATAACAATTTTTTTTTTCAAAGAGGGTATTTGTGTCCCAAAATGTTTCTGTGGTATTGGATCCTATCTTTTTAACTATTGACTAACCATTTAACAGTTTAAAAATTAAAAACATCATTTTAAAACAAAAGGAATCAAAACATTGCTTGAAAGTGATTTGAGGGAAGTTTTTAGATTTTAGTAAAAAAAAAAAATCAACAACAACTTCAATTTATTTTTCTATCTCAAACACTCCATCGAGAGGATTTATAAAATGAGAAAGGATTGTTTGTCTCTCGTCATATACCCAATTCACATTTTAAAAAAAAATTAATATATACAGTCTGCAGCAATCACTGCAGAAGTAGACATGGATGTCGTTGGGTGTGTTGGACTGGTTGTACTCCCTGCGTTTCCTAGCAACATCCGCAATATGGACAAAAAGGACTAAGGTTACAAGTCTTAATCCACCGCCTATTCTTACTCAATCGTACGAGTGTCCAGAAGAGAGAGAGTTGTTTTTTTTTTCCTTTCTTATGTGATAGCGACTTTCCTGACAGGCAAAGGAAGTTTCCTGGAAAGTTACCAAGCATAATAAAGGTCTCAACCATGACAACTAACTTTGGAAGCAATGTGGCCTTCGTTAATTCCCCTTTTGTCCAACAAGATTATTTTATTACCGAACATGAAAAATTAATATAAATAACAACGATTGATTGATTGGTAAAATGGTTTTTTCTAATAGCAATCTACGTTCAATTCAAATCTTAAATCTTAAATTTTGGCAGTACCCTATTTAAATGTTTCACGATGAGGGAGATAATTTTAATTATCTGTGTCTTAACGTAAGATTGAAGTAATTTATATATTTCGAACTTTCAATGATAATTAAACAAAGAGTTAATATGAATATCCGTCAAGAAATGCCATTTGTCAGATTCATTATCGATTTGAGAAACGAAAACAGAAGAAGATGGTGATGGTTGGTGTGTTTGTAGAATAAGTCTTATGCATGTTGCTGTCATATGCACTACATCTTATCGATTTAATCATCGCAAAAAAAGAAAAAAATCTGATCAATTTCCAAACAAGAAAGGCCATGTTACTTTCCCTCACTCCACGCCAAACCGCCCAATTTCCATGACTTGTAACCTTCTACCAAATCTAAGCCATTTGATCTTCTATCTTTCAATCAATACGAAAACAAAAGAACAGGATTAAATTTATGGGGTCAGAAATACATTTTAGAGCGCCAATGAGATCAAGCTTGCACCAACGAAATATCAAGCCTATAATCATACACAAAAATAAATAAATAAATAAAGTTGAGGGACGTAATTGTTCTTAGCAAATGCTCTTCAAAAAGGAAATGGTTCTTAGCAGCCTTCATGTAGAAAAAAAGGTTACCTTATTAAAACTTTCTGCTGAATGTGAAACGAATGGTTGAAGTAAACCATCAATTTCTAACATGACCGGACTGAGCCCAGTTGACACTCTAAAGCCTAGACTCGAGTCGATCTCCCATTTAAATAATATATACTAGAGTATGAGCCGTGTGCAACACACGGGCCTGTTTGCACTCCCTCTCTTATCTTCAACTGTAAACTCTGACCTCTTTGCACCCCTTTCTTTCTCTCTCTTTGCTTCAATAGCTTTTTTCTTTCGCTCCCTCTGCCTTTCACGTGGTTAATTCTAGAAGCCTCATTGGGCTTTTCTTTAAATATGTTATAGATTGTTAAAATATTTTTTATATTTTAAAAAATAAAATTAATTAAGAATAATTATTTATAATAATATTTCGAATCGGGTTGAGCCGGTCTCAAGCCTAAAAAGTCATACCTAGACTTGACTGACGAGCTTGTTCGGGTAACCCTACTTGTGGACACCTCTAATCTAAATAGCATAATATTATGTAATCTTTTAATTAGTTTAATTTAGTTTGAAATTTATTTACAAGTGTTATACAATATTTATATTTATATTTTCACACTTATCCAGTCTATATTAATATGTGAAATTCATATATACTTAAGTTTAATTTATAACTTTTATTTGTACACAAAATCTTATAAAAATGATTTTAATGTTGAGACCAAATTTGATTCCGATGTCATTTCTTTTTCAAAATATGCTTAATATTCTTAACATGCTATTGTTTAACTAAAAATCAGAGAAATTAGAAAAAAAAAAAAAGAAAACGATATATTCCAACAAGAAAAATATATATATCTAACAAAGATAATGTTCACTTAATATACAACAAAAAAATTCTAACAAAATGAGAAGAAACTTTTTTTTAATTTTAGCTTTCATTTAATCATTTTTTGTTGAAAATTTATCAACATCTTCATTCAAAAAATTGAATTTAAATTCTCATTTATCATTCCATAAGTAAGAACTACGAATTCACCTAAGCAAGGCTACCTAACTCTCTTACCCAAATAAAATATAATGAATTTGGAAACGAATATTTCGACAAAGCTCTAAATAATTCGTTTATTCCACATGCAGATACGGTAAATGAGCTGGCGTTAGGTGGAATGGTTGTGAAAGGGGCTTATATCTAAGTCATATTTGTCAGAATATATCCCCTTGAGCATGTTTTACGCAATAAGGAACAATTTCTAAGACATTCTGCGTTTACATTAATTTTCATGACTTTTAAAATTCCATAAATCAAATCAATTGTTTTACTTGGAATATTTCAATTTAATTTTATAAAAATAATTGCGTATTGAGACCGGAGAATCCTATGGTTATTAATTATATGTTTAGATTATTGGAAACAACGGTTGTTGCAAAGAAGATTAAGTGCCCAATATATAAAATAAAAAAAGCACTAATATATTTATGAAAACCATTTTATACTCTAATGGTAAATTTTTATAATTTGATAACATGTTTATAAGATTGTCACATATACCTATAAATTATGAGTAAAAAATAAAAGTAATATATTGTTAAGAAAAATTATCTAATATACTGACGGTAAATTTTATAAACTTTATAAATAAGGTTAGAGAGTTACCTTCCAAAAAACTAAATAAATAAGGTTGGAGAGTTGACACGTGATGTGTCTCATTAAATTATATTTAAATTTAATAAATTACTTAGATATTAAATAAACATATAATTACCATTCAATCTATTCAAAAAAAAAAATTCCTCCATATGTAAATTAATAATTTTAATCGTTAAATGGATATCTACAATGAACTAGTTCGTTAGATTTAAATATTTCACCATCAATACATATAATAATAATAATAATTAGACGTATATTATACCTGTAAAGGGAACAATTTTCTAATTAACGGATCTACTTGATTAAGATTAACCGAATAATTTGGTCAAAGTTTATTGATTAATGAGCTTTAGTTCTTCATATTATAAGAAGAAAAATAATAGATTTCATTTATTTAAAAAAATTATGATAGGGGTGGTTTCCTACTCAATCTCGAGGAAGAGGTATAATTAAAAAAAAAATAAAACAAGGGAAGAATCAAAAGGAGAGACAAAAGAGGGGGAGTTGAGCGTTGTTTTTGGAAGACTTTTAGTTTTTAAACAAATTCAAGCATGTTCTCCCTCTTTCGTTTGCTATTTTACTATAATAATTATAACTATTATGTATATGATTTATTTGTATGGCATGCGTTATGCTACTTATAGTGACAATATTAATTTGATAATATTTTAAATGCTTCATCCATTTGTAAAAGAAACCGATTTTTAAAGGTTGAAGACCATCTTAAAAATTCATATTTCTCCTTATTTTCCAATGTTAATCTCTCTTCAAATCTCAAATAACACAAGAAAATCATTGTGGCTCAAACATAAATTCTCTTTTTATAATGTTTTTTCATAAAAAATTATTTTAATATTAAAAATTTGTTTGTTCTATTTGGCACCCATGTTGTAGGATAAAATTTATTTTTCTTTAATTGTAAAGAATTTATACTATGCTCCAAAGAGAAGTAATTTATGCTAGTAAAATTTCTTTAAACGGTAATTATTAAATCTAACAATTATTGTCTTCCAAAAAGAAAAAGTTAACATTAAAAATTGGAATCTGTCTTTCTCTAGTATGTGTAAGATTATAAATTTTAAATGATAACATGTTTGGTTGGTTTTAAAAAAAAAAAAGTATCCACCATGTGTTCTTTGGTGAATACTACAATGGTAGTGACCAAACTAACACTCTACAATGCACCGAGCATTTAATTTATTGGTTTATACATGATCCCTTTCAAATTCCTCTTCTTAAATAATAAAAAAAAAAACTAACACTCCACAATTATGTCTCGAGAAGCACTAATTTAGTGATTTAGTGACTAGATCTAAATCGTGTAGAGCTCCAGATTGTCGTTGCATTGCATCGGTCACATCTGCAATGATCGGCTAGCATAGAGGAAAGAAAAGAAAAAAAAAAGAGAAAACATGAAAACAAAGGGCAAAAATAAAATAAAAAATTATATCATAGTTTTAATTATAAATTTTTAATATTTTAATGTTTAAAAACAAAATTAGAGAAAAATAAAAATAAATAATATTATTAAAATTTTAATTATAAATTATTAATAATTTAAAATTAATATTTTTAATATTTTTTAAAAAATAATATAAAATTAAATAATCATATTAAAATTTTTTATATTTTTATAAATTATTAAAAAATTAAATATTACAAATTTAAAATCATAAGTTATAAAAAAAGTATTTTTAATTTTTTACAACCTACTACTTTATTATTTTAGAATTATTTTTATCAACCAAATATTGAAATAATATCAAAATAATAATTTCATTTCATGAACCAAATTATATAATAAGTATAAATAATTATATTTTATTATATTCTCACATCATAATTATTATATTTTCTTTATTTTATTTCGTGAATCAAATATAAAATTTATTTTTATAAAATAATGATTTTATTTCACGTCTTTTTCATTAATCAAATGTGCGGTGTGGAAAAAAAACACATGCGGATGATTTTTGCCTTCCTTTGCGTGTGTAGAGGACAAACCTTGTATAATGGAACATATCATAGCGAAATTATTGAAAAGAAATAAAAAGGGGAAAAGGACAATGCTGACAATATGATACCTTAGAAAGGGATGGTAAGGACCAGCTACGAGACATGAAGCAGGCGGACATTTAACACTAGTACCGAATAACAAAAGTAAAAATTATTTTCATTACCCTGATAATCAAATTTAAAAACTCAATCATTAAGGTTAATTAATTTTACCCACTCCATAGTTTATTTATATATATGTATATTACACTGTCCATGTAATTATATAATTTTAATTTAATAATTAGATAATGACTTCTTTTATAATCAAATAGACGTGATAATCGATTAATTTTTACTGTATCTGAAAAAATTTTCAAAGGAAAAGGGACATTGGATCTTGAATTTTATCTTCCCAAATTAAAGTAATACCAGCTAATAAATTAAATTTTTTTGTAAAGTTTTTAAATCTCATTATATATATATGTTAAATTATGAAATTAGTCCTAATACTTTATCAAAGTGATGAGTCTAGTCCTATACAATAATTTGTAAAAATTGAATCTCTATACTTTTTAAAATTAACAATGTCAATCCAATAGTTAACAATATTAAAATTTTTCTATGTATTATATTGATATAATATTTTTTTCCTGATTTGGCATTAAATATGATGATGTCTTAATGATTACATGACATTTTCTATTAATTTCACAACATTCTTTTTACTGTTTTAAATTATGGACAATAAAAATTTAATTCTTCTCTATGTCATAACATTGTTTCCTAAAAAATCTATTGGTATTTTTAATGTGTTTACTTTCCAATCTTATTTAAAATCATTAGCTCATATCAAATAATTTCATGTATGCTGTTATAAATTGCATGTCAATGCTTGGTCACATCATATCAATACTATTATTACATCATTTCTGAAATATTGCTTCACCATTATCATGTCATTAGATTCAATATCACATCAACAAAAAAATAATATGTCAATATAATTAAATGCCATATCAACATAAATAATAAAAAAATTTTAATACATTGAACTGATATTGTCAATTTTGAAAAGTAAATAAGTTAATTTTTACAAATTATTATATAGGGACTAAATCCACCACTTTGATAAAGTATAAGGATTAATTGCACAATTTTTTTTTTTGAAAAGCTGAATTCATTCATATAGAGCAAGTTTGGCCTAATTTTTTTTAACTTAAAAGCTATTATAAAACTCTTATGAAAAATAATAGCTTTCAAAATTAAACTAAAATTGTTTGGTAAATTTACTTTTTATAAACTCTTTTTATAGATAAATTGTTTGGCAAAACAACTTATATAAATTCTAATTTTAGTTAAAATTACCATAAAGGGTATTTAATAAATAACTTTTTATTAATCACGAATTTCTTTATTCAACATAAAAAAATTAATTTTATTTTTTATCTATTTAAAATAAAATTTTGAAAATATTAAGAGAATATTTATATAACATAAAGTTTATAATTAATAATAAATCATAAAAAGAGTTCCACAAATAATTTATATGTAACACATAATTCAAAAATAAATTTTTATTGAATAATAATAAATAAATAAAATCAAGAGAAAAAAATTGAATCAAATAAAAAAATGAGAAATGAAAGAAAGCAGTGAGTCGACTATTGAAACTCTTAACCTTAATAATGGAGGAGAACCCAAAAAGGAAGAAGAGAAGTCTAAGGTAGTAATAATAATTCAGGAAAATCACATTTAGCTATTGATGTCCTTACTAACAAAGTTCACTTCTGTGAACAATATTATCTTAACAGCCATAATCAACAAATATTATCTCAATTTTCATCTAGTTTATCTCAACAACTATTGACCTATTTAATTAATTATTTTAATCATAATCATCAAATATTACATACACCATAAAGAAATTAAGAATAAATAAACATCACATAATTGTCATATCAAACAATAATTTGAGAAATATCAACTAATAAAGAGAGTTTTTAAAGTATAAAAAAAAGATAGACAATAAAATGAAAAACAAAATAGAAAGAAAAAAAAAGAAATAATGCATGAATGCAATTTTGAATTTTGGTTCTTCTTTTTTCTTAATTTTTGTAAGAACGAAAAAAAAAAACTTAGAATAATTATTTACAGAAAATGAGAAAAAAAAGGAAGATGTTTGTGTATTTTCAAAATTAAAGTAAGTCACATGATGGAGAGCTCTCATTAGCTCAATAGTTATGTTACAAAAAGTGACACAATATGTCTATTGTAATATAGACAAGTTTTCATGTGAATAATTATGTTTCTTGAAAATACATGTTGAAAAGACACCAACGGAAAGTTACATGTGAAAAGTTACCATTGTAAAGTAACATGTGAAAAGCTACATGTGAAAAGTTACAATTGTAAAGTAACATGTAAAAGGTTACATGTGAATAGATATTGTTTCAAGGTATAAATCAAAGAGTATGATTTATGGAATGAATAGTTATCTATTCATTAGATGTTTATTGAAACAATATCTTTTGCTCAAAAGTTGTGTTGGCAAAAAGTGTAGAGATACTTTTTAAATGAAAGAGATCTTTATGAAAATGTTGTGACCTTGGAACATAAAGATACTTATTAGACAAAGAGATGTCTTTATGAAAAGGAAGTGTCCCTAAAGAAGAGACACTTTGAAGTCTATATAAAGGGCTTGTTGTCATCCATTTTATATAACAACAAAACACCAAATTTTAGACACAACAAGCAAGTGCAAAAGAGCAAAAGAAAGTGTTTGTGTTAGAAAAACAAAACACTTTAGTTTCCACCATCTACAAAAGATTTCGAATTCCTTATTATCTATTTGCTGCAGAAAGTTGGTTTTAAGGCCAAACGACTTTGCAAACCCTCGGGTGTATCTAGCGGTCTTGTTTCGTAAAGTGCAATATGAAAGTTAGATGTTGGCTTCATTGTATCATTGAGACTAGTCGCATAATTCCCCTTTGCATACCTAGTGGTGGGGGTGAATTAAGTCTTAAAGATAGACGCCTATTTAAAAGACTCGCCTTAAAGCCAATTTTGCCTATTCTTGAATACTTCATAAATCTCAGAAACCCCACTCAACGCCAACAGAAGATCGATAGGGAGAGAATGAGGGAGTATTTTTTGAGAGGGAAGATCTTTTTGGGAAAAAATAACGCTCCAATAAGCTGGTGTGTTTTTAAAAACGAAAGTTCCTAATTGGAGCTTTTTTTAAGCTTTTTTTTTTCAAATTTTATTCTTTAAAAAAAGCTACTTTTTTTTTAGAGTTTTTTACGAAATCCTGTTTAGCCTAGCTTCTACTTTTAAACAGTAGATAAGTTAAAAATAAATCAGGCCAAACAGACGTATAGAAACAAAGCTATAGCCAAAAAAAGAAGAATAACCTTTTAGCCACCAAGAAAAGCTGCACAAACACAAAAACCAGATCAGCAACAGCAAAACCAACCTTTGCCTTCCCCAAAAAAGTAGCATATACATCCCCTATCAAAGAAAAAAAGGTTAACAAACCTCAACCAAATAAACAGAGGTGTTCTTGTCAAGCACAAAACAAAACACCTATACAACTAAATTCATACTCAATATCAACAAAGAAAAGCAAAAGAAAAAAATCTCCCTTGTACACTTGGAAATTCACTTCATGTCAGCAAATAGAGCAAGAGATTACTCTTGTACATTTCGAACACTCTCTTTAGTGCCTCATGAAAGCCACCATGATAACCACAAATAAGATTAAACAACAACCTTGTTATTAGCCAATAAGATTTAACCACAAGTGAAAAGCCTCAGTAGAAAACCATATGCAGAATCAACCAAAAGAAAGAAGCAGCAACCCCATTATTAGAGCTCAATAGAGTATGATTAATAATTGACAAGCAATAGGAAGAAAAGCAAAAAAAGCAGCTATAAGTCATTAATCTCAATCGACATCGCCCATATAAAATCCATATTTCTACGTACCCCTAATTTAGCAAGCGAATCAGCAACCTCATTAGCAGACCTAGGAATTTTTACAATTTCGCAGCAGTCAATCATAGATTCAAAGCGCATAAGCTGAATAATGGTAGGCCTCAATTTCCAAGGGGCTGTGGTCGGGTTTAAACCCCATTTAACTGCATTTCAGAGTCACTTTCCAAGTTAACCTTTTGAAAGCTTCATTAAGAAGTAACAAACATTTGGAAAGCTTTACATAAAACTTTAAACTTAGTGGAATTGGCATCCATTATCCCTTATCGAGAAAGAAAGCAAGAGAACATTACCATTTTCATCCCTTAGAACTCTTACAATTCCAACTTCACCTAGGTTCCCACTCGAAGCACAATCAATATTAAATTTGAGGATTCCATTCAACAAGATTTGCCAATTGAAATATGGTTTTCATTTAAAGGTTTTGGATGAGTAATTGCTACATTTAGAAACCTCACAAGGTCTTGGATAGATAAATTAGAGTGTTGTCACTTTGCATGCGCCCACCAAGCAACACATAGTTTCGCCATGTCAAAAATGTGATGACTATCCCAAAGCTTACCATTGAAGCAAGCATCATTTCTTCCCAACCATATGGCCCATAAAATCATTGAGAAAGCCGTCCTCCAAATATCTTGATTGCCGACAGCTTTGGCAACATCATTCCAAGATAAAAAATTGACAATAAGGTCTTTATGAATAACCCAATTCAACCCCCAATTACCTACACAAAGGTACCATAAGGCCTAGGATTCACTATAGTAGAAAAATAAATGACCAACAATTTCAATATCTTTCATACATAAGAAGCAGTAAGCTGTTTCGATTCTAATAAGGCATTTTTTTAAAAGAGTATCACACACAATAACTTTTCTTTTGAGAATGAGCCAATAGAAAACTTCAACGTTTAACGGTGGAAGGCCACTCCAAAGTGACATCCAATGGTTACCACTTTGAATTAGGGATCCTTAGAAGGAATGAAAAGAGTTGGTAGAATAATAACCATTAAAAGTGTCTCGCCATATCAATTTATCATAAAGATTCACATCTAAGGCTTGGTCTTTCAAAATATTTTGGAGAGCTCTTTATTGGTCAAGCTCCCAATTGAACAAGTCCCTTTTTACTCAAGATGCCACTGTCGTGCATTTCCCTCACACACACCATACCTATCAATAGTACTATTTTTGTTAGTGGCAAGGGCGTAAATTCTTGGAAAGCTAAGTGTAAGGATTATCCCTTTAATCCATTGATCATGCCAAAAAAATATTTTTTATCTATTTCACAACAATAAATCGAAACCATCTTCTGTGACCTGATTATCTCTATCATAGTGAACAAGAGGACTAATGGTACTACACCAAATGCTAGAAGTCATACGTGAACACCCTTCAGTAGGTAGTAGGCTATCCCTATTGCATCCCATTTTGTTAAATATAACTCTTGTCCACAAGTTGTCCGACTCATTGCCAAACCTTTATATCCATTTATTGAGGAGCATTCTGGTTTGAACATTAATATTAGCCACATCTAGACCACCAAGGTCTTTTCTAAGGCACACAGTCTACCAATCAACTAAGTGCATCTTCATATTACCTTGTGTGCCACCCCAAAGAAAGCATCTCTGTATTTTTTCTAATTTCTCTTTAACGCTAATAAGAATCAAGAAAAAAGACATGAAAAATATAAGTGGACTACAAAGGACTAACTTCAAAAGGGTAAGACGCCCATCTAAAGACAAATGCTGTGACTTCCAAGTTGAAAGTTTGGATTCAAATCTATCCACAACTAGCTGCCACATTTTCAGTGAATTGGATTTTCCCCCAGATGGCAGTCCTAGATAAGCACTAGGTAATCGACCAACTATACAATAGATTTTGCTTTCCCATTCTTTAATAAGCCCTTAATCCAATCCAACACTAGAGAGACAACTTTTGTTAAGGTTAATTTTAAAACCCGAAATAGCTTGAAAACATCTCAAAATCCTTTTAGCATTCAACAATTATCAAGAAAGTTACAAACTATTACTGAATCATTGACAAATTGAAGGTGGGAACTGGTAAACTCATCTTTACCAATAATGACTCCTTTTATGATATGTTCACTTTTAGCTTTATGCATTAGGATAATGAACCCCTCAGTGACCAAGTTAAAGAGAAAATGTGATAATGGATAGCCTTGCCTCAGGCCCTTATCCATGCAAATTTATTGTGAAGGAGACTTATTAATAAGAATGGAGATAAAAGCAGTCGAGATACATGCACAGATTCACGCTCACCATTTCTCATCAAAACCCATGTATCTCATTACCAAGTCCAAGAAACCTCATTCAACATTGTCAAAAGCCTTCTTGAAATCAATTTTGAAAAAAAAGGCTTCCATCATGATCTTTCTTAAGAAGATCTATTACCTCATTAGCAATAAGGCTACAATCAAGAAGTTGTCTTCCCTTACTAAAAGCAAATTGATTTCCGTCGATCACTTTTCCCAAAACACTCCTTACTTTGTTGACAAGAGTCTTAGAAATGATTTTGTAGAGACTACTTACCAAACTAATGGGGTAGTAATCACTTATTGAGGATGGGTAGGAACGTTTTTGGAACCAAGTTGATAAAAAGAGTATTTATACATCCATCAATGCTAGATGAATTGAAGAAGCAGTCCATAAGGCGCATGATATCACCTTTAATAGTACCCCATTGCTTTTTGAAAAATTGGAGATCAAATCCATCGAGATCGGGAGCCTTATTCTCGTCATAGTTAAAAATTGCATAATTTGACTATGTATATATTATTCACAATTTAGCTATACATGAGGATAAATTAATAATTTGGTAAAATATGCAAAAATAAAATTTTTCAAATAAACTTTTTTACTTAAAAATTTGAGAAATTGCCAAGTATTTTTCATAAGCTAGGCCCCTAGCCTGCAGGTTAAAATATTTGTTTGTACCCACCATTTAACTAAATACTATACTAAAAGCTTGTTTGGCTTAACTTTTTTTTAACTTAAAAGCTATTATGAAATTTTTATAAAAAATAATAAATTTTAAAATTAAATTAAAACTGTTTGGTAAGCTATTTGATAAAATAAATTATATAAGTTTTAATTTTAGTTAAAATTACCATAAGGGTATTCATACTATCTTAATCACCTAATAAACCAAAGCGAAATAAATTTTCTTTAAGTTTATATACGATTTTGGATCTTAAAATCAAAGAAATTGTCAAGCCCGACCCTAAATTATCTGACATGACATTTATATATGTGACATCATGCCTGCATATCTGAATAGCCCGGTAGAATTGGTAAAAAGTCGGTATTGTACTTAGAAGTACAAATAAGTTGATTTATGCCTCGAATTAGTAAAATAGGGATTTTAAAGTGAAATAAGGAATTTCACAATCCAGGGATTACTCGAAATAGTAATTCGGAGTTCGAGGACAAATTTGGAGTCAATCGGGAAAATTGGCCAATTAGGGACAAAACGGTCATTTTTCAATTTCAGGACAAAATGGAGATTTTTTATAAAGATTTTGATTTCAAATTATCAAGAATAATTATATGAAATATAATATGATTATTGGAGCATAGAATGAATTTTAGCAATGAAAAATTTGTGATTCTTGGTATTTTTGGGATACAAGGGTAAAATGGTAATTTTACCATTAAAGGACAAAATGAGAATTTTTAGAAAAGATTTTGCCCTCATATGATTAAGATTGATCAATTAAAGTGTTATTTGACGTTGAAAAGTGGAAATAATGTAATTTCGGTACATTTCGGAGTTTAGGGGCAAAATCATAATTTTTTCATCCCGACGGTAAATCGGTAAATTTTTCACCCCAGCACTGGTCAAGACTAAGAGATTTTATTTAACTAGGGTATGGATAAATATGGGATTTATTTTTGGGGGAAAACTTGGAATGAAAGTCAAAAAGTTAAAAAAAATGGACTAATGGCATTTTGCCATGTGGCAAGCCATTATAAATTATTATTAAACTAATAAAATCAGCCTCAACCCTCACATTTTCTCTCAAAACTCGGCACACACCTGCAGCAAAGGAAAAACAAAGAGAAAAAGGAGAAAAACAAGAAAAACAAGCCAAAAATTCAAGGAAAATCAAGTTTTTTCAAGATTCAAGCCAAACAAAGGTGAGATTTCTTTAGATCTACTCTAACCCTAGCTTACCTATACTTTAGTTCTTGCTTTCCATGGTTGAATGATGAGTTATCATGCTGAATTTCTTAAGGCCAAATGGGAATGGATGAGGATTTTATATGGGAATTGCTTGAATTTGAACTATGTTGTTGTTTGATTATGGTTAAGCATAGTTATGAACAAAGTTTTAGGAAAAACATTCAATTCCCCTAGGTTTCTTTGTTGGCTGAACCATGTGGGTTGAATATCAAGGAGGAATTGCTTGAATTACAAGGAAAATGGATTGAAAAAATAAAGAATTAAATGAAAAATGTGACTAGGAAAAATTACGGTGTTAGTACACCGTAATGTCCGAATTTTTATGTGAAGGATTTCAAAGATTTCAAGGCTGAAATTTTAATTATTTAGAAGTGTGTGTGATGAATTAAGGTTTAAAAGAGAAATAGATCAATTTGGAAGTGATTTAGACATAATTGTCAATTAATCGGGTAATTGGTTGAAATTAGTCAATACAGCGTTTTAAAGAAATTCGGATGCGTTTTGCATTTGCATATCACGCATTAGTCATTTAAATTAGTTTATATCAATTTAGGGATAAATTAGTAAATTCCTCGACTTTATTATTTGTCAAGGTGGTGAGACGTCCGGAAAAAGCAAGGAGATCGCGCCTGAGGACCACTAGCGCGAGTGCATCCGAAGATTCAGATTTTCGAAAGCTGTGAGTGAACATATTATCACTTAACTTATCTAAAGTGATTTATGTCTATTTTTGGTGAATTTTATGAAAAATGGATTTTCCTGATAAAATTATATATTTTGAAAATAATAGATTTAAATAAAATTATTTAATAAATTGTATGAAAGTCTCTTGTGATTTTGAAAAGTAGAGTACTGGGAGACCACTATTTGTTACATGATAACTTGTATTTTGAATCAATTGGCTTATGATATTACAGCATGATTGGCTGTCTGGTTAATTTTGTTGAAAATTGCGAACTGTTTATTCTACTTTGATAAATTACTTAGAAATGAGAATGTGCCAAATCATGCTATTAAATGTTTTATTTAATTGGTGGATTGAAATCTGCTGCAGTAGATGGGTTTTCGTGGACTAGCCTAATTAGAGGTGACATGGTAAAACCCCTATATATACACTGATATCTTAGTTGTAGAGGAGTGCAGGGTTATTCATTTAATTTTCCTGAGATATGACCGAGTCACTTCACGTAAATCACCACGTGAAGACGAACTCAGCCAACGCCAAGGATTGACCATATTTTTGGTAAAATTATAAATTTGAATGACCTTGGCGGACTCGATTAGATACATCGGCCAAGGTATCCCCGAGTATGTATTTATGGCACGAGCCACGATTTTGATAAATCATAAGCCTTATACTTATATTTATTATTATAATTATTATCATCTTTGTTATTATGTGAGTGAATTAAAATTTCTCACACTGGATTAAATAAAGTTTCATGTTATGAAACCCTTTGATATAACAAGGTTTTCTTTGTCTCCTATTACTCGCCTTTAGATATTTTAAGAGATATTTGTTTACTCATTGAGTTGTGTAAACTCACCACTCTCCCTTCCAACATTTCAGGACCGGACTAGTTGTAGATAACTGTATTTGCGGAGGACCACAGTTGGTTTTTGCAACCTCATTCCATAGTAGGTTCTGATCTTCTTACTTATGTTCATTTTAGGCCCACGAGTCACTGTAAATATACTTATGTACTCTGCTTATTTGTATTTCAACAATGCAAAATTTTATTTTATATTTATGCTATAAAACTTATTTACTAAATACTTTGTAAATATTGTTTTATAAGAAATTGTAGTATTTTGTTAAATATTTTTATTGTATTTATATCCGATGATTTTTATTTCATTTAAAATATGTGTTTTCCAAGTATTTGTGACGAAATTACTCAAATTTGAAAATTTTGATAAAATGACGAAAATACCACTGTGAGTCGAGAATCGTTTTCTGGTCACTTTGGTTTGAAAGTATTAGTAATTATTTAAATAATAACTTTCAGAAATCAACGCTTACAAGAGGGGTAAGAAAACTGATACGATAGCTTTGCGGGGTTTCAGTCGGTATTCGGGGTATGAATACCTATCGAGACGTCGCGGCAGTTGTTGCGGGCCCGATGAGAGTTCCAAGTCGTGACAGAAATCCATACAGAAATAGAACAGCTTTCAAACTTTGTATAATAATAATAATAATATTATATTTTTATTAATCTAGCAAACAATCAGATCATAATGTTTCAATTTCCCTAGAAAGAAGAGAAATGAGGAAACGATGTCTTTGACATTAAAATCCTTTTTTATGAAGAAGAGTGAAAACCTTTAAATAGTACCTAAATACAACTTTGAATTTTGGATTTTCTTTTCTCTTAATTTTTTAATTACAAAATAATCTCAAATTTTGCTATTCTATTGTTGGGTCTTCTGTTTCCCCAAGAAAAAAGAGGAAAAAAAAGAAAAGGATGTATTTGACATTAAAATCCTTTTAGTGAAAAAGAGAGAAAACTTTTAAATAATAACTAGATGCAGCTTGAATTTTGATTTTTTTTCTCTTAATTTTTTAATTACAAAAAAATCTCAAATTTTGTTATTCTATTAGTAGTTTTTGTAGAAGGAGATAAAGGAGAGAGATCTTGATTTACATTGAAAAATGGTGATTTGCAAAAAAAGGGAGGAGATAGATTAAAAGAGTACTACAGAAACAGAACAGTTTTCAAACTTTGTATAGTAGTAATAGTATTATATTTTTATCAATCTAGCAAGCAATCAAAACATAATACTTCAATTCCCCATGAAAGAAAAGAAAAGAGAAAACGATGTATTTGACATTAAAATCTTTTTTGGTAAAGAAAAGAGAAAACATTTAAATAGTATTTGAATGCAATTTTAAATTTTAAGTCTTCTTTTTTCTTAATCTTTGTAAGAACAAAAAAAAAATCAGATTTTTCTATTCTATTGTTAGATTTTCTATTTTTTTTTCTTTTCTTTTCAAGTTGTTTTTGTAGAGAGAGGTAGAAGAGAGAGATCGCAATTTGAGTTGAAAAAAGGTGATTTACTAAAAGAAGGGGAGGGAGCAATTCCCCAAGAAAGACAAGAAAATAGAGAATGATGTATTTGATATTAAAATTTTTTTTGGTGAAGAAAAGAGAATTTTTAAATAGTGCTTGAATACAGCTTTGAATTTTAGATTTTTTTTCTCTTAATCTTTGTAAGAATAAAAAAAAAATCTCAAATTTTGTTATTCTGTTGTTGGATCTTTTGTATTTTTTTTTTCTAATAATCTTTGTAAAGAGAGGTAGAAAAGAGAGAGATCACAATTTACGTTATAAAATGTTGATTTGCAGAAAAATGAGAGAGAGATCAATTGAAAGAGGAGTATTTTTTGAAAGAGTTGATATGTTTTATTTTTAAAAAATAAAGGTTTTTTTGAAGCTTTTCTTTAAATTTTTTTTATAATTTACAAAAAGAGTGAGAGAGAGATTGATTGAAAGGGTAGAGTATTTCTTAAAAAAGCTTACATGTTTTATTTAAAAAAAACAATTTTTTAAAATTTATTTTAAATTTTTTTATAATTGATGAAAAAGAGATTTGAATACTGGTCTCTAAAAAGGAGATAATGTAATATCAGTTAAATGTAAATTTTTTTTAAGTTCTTTTTTAAATTTTGTTTTTCAAAAAAATTACATTTTTTTAAGAGTGTAAGAAAACTGTTTTTTATTTTAAGAGCATCTCAAAATCCTATTTAATACTAGATAAGCTGGGAAAAAAATATCAAACAAGACACTAATATTAGTATTTTGATTCGATTATTATTTTTTGTGGTAAAAGAGTAACATCTAATTGATGATGGGACTTCCATTACCAAGGGTAGGAAGTTAGAATCAGAACCATACGTTCCGCTCAATCTTATCGCATTATCAACGTTGATCCATTCCAAGATATTTCTCCAAAACGATACAAATCTGTTCAATCTCATCACAAACAAAAGCCATACTTATCATGGAACTTCCCTGTAAATCACCCTTCACAATTTGTCTTTTTTACTCTTCTATTTTTTTTTTCCTCCTTTATGAATTCAATACAATTTTAAAATTAGAAAAAAAATAAAATTCAAGCTAAAGCACACCACAAAGGCAGAAACAGATCAGAAAGGATTTTTGCTTTCCTTCCCGTCTTTATATATATCGTACGGCAGATGAAGCGCCTTTCTTTCGCTTCAGATCGACCAAGCTAAGCCGTCAGATTGCTTCTCAAACCCATATTATTATCCTAACTAAACCCAGCAAGAAATAAAAAAGTGCAGTTAAAAATAAAAACAAACCCAAATCCCGAATTTAAAAATTAAAAGAAAAAAATTCGGAAGATTTCATTTAATATTCTCCCTTAAATTAAGAGCATCTCCATGACATGATTATCAAACACACACAAAATAAAAATTGCCATGATCATGATCATCTTTGCAGCTCCATCATTCTGGCGAAGTCCTCGAAGCAGACGAACCCATCTCCATTCTTATCAACACTAGCAATCATGCGCCGGCAATCCTCTAACGTGCACCGCTCATCCCCTATTTTTTCCTTGAAGAACGCCATCAACTCCTCCGCCGTGATTTTCCCATCATGATCCGTATCAAATATATCAAACGTCTCCCTCAGCTCCGGTTCACAAGCGGGCTCGTCGCAAGCCGGCACAACAAACTGGTTCATCAACGTAACCAGGCTGATGCACCCGTCGCCGTCCCCATACACCTCGCTCAGCATCAACGAAACCTCTTCCCGGCTGGGCGGCTGTCTGGCGACCTTGCTAAGCAAAGCCTCAAGCTCGCTTCTCGTTATAATCCCATCGTTATCTTTGTCTATTATTTTAAACGCTTGACAAAGTTCTAGATAAAAATTAGTGGGAAAACCAGCCCAGTCACCCGATATTTCCGGCAAAACGCTGGTGGGTGTTCCCAAATCAGCAGTAGTCGTCGAAAAGTTTCGATGTCCTTTGTGGATTGAAGACGAGGTGTCTGATGAAGAAGAAGAAGAAGACGTACCTGAACCGGAACTATACGATGAGGGGTCGAATTTGGAGACGATAAAGCGGTCCTTTTTATTAGATCCAAAGAAACGTTTGGGACTTAGCCTGTTGATGAGTTTCATGATTTACGGCAAGGGTATGACGAAGAAGAGAAGTAGATGAAAATGAGAGAATGACAATAATTTGGGGGGAGGATGGAGAGAAAACAAAAGACATTGACGGGAAAGAGTGGAGAAGGTGGGTTCTTAAATGCTTGGGGGCATGTAAGCTCCATCGCAACTTCCACGAAGCTTCGTCTGATGAGAAGTTTTATGAACATTTATTTATCTAGGAATTTTTTTTTCGCTTTTTATATTCTCTTTATTTTATTTTAGTACCGCAGTCGGGGGTAGCTATATAATTTTGCTTTTATGGGCTGGGTCTGGATTCCCTGTGGGATTATGCAGTGCAGCATCGTTAGACTTGTACTGATTTTTTATTTTTGACAAAAATCGTCTCGCCAAGGTTAGTTTAGTATCGCAAGTTGTAGTTGATAACTTCCACTTTTACATATATTAAAATATATTAAAAATTGTCTCTAAATAAGTTAATTAGTTGACATATATAACTTAATTGTTTGATACATGATAGCTTAATTTGGGTTGAATTGTCTGTGGTATTTTGTTTTTTGTTTGGAGTGTTTATTTGATTTTTTTTATTAATGAGGTTTTGGGTATTTTAGAAGATGTTAAAGATGGTTTTATCTGTTTATGTTTACTTCAAAATATTGCTTAATGATATAGATTTTTAAATAAATTATATATTTTTTGTATTAATTTATTAATTAAAAAACATATTCTTCAATATATTGTTTAATAATATAGATTTTGTGTGTTTATGGTGTTTTTTTGTTTAGTTTTTCTTCATGTCATGGAAATTGGTTGTTTAGTTTTCTTCTTTTATTTTTATTTTGGGTTTATTTTGTTTTTTAAATGTTTTTGGATTTAGAGATTTTAGGTTGCATGTAATTGATTTTTGCTTTTGTTTCTCATTGTGTTTTTTTTATTTGTTCCTCATTAATTATTGTATGTTATTTGTTTTTATTTTATTTTATTATCATTATTAATTTCGAAGGTCTTTTATTTATGTTAATGTGGAGCATGATTTGTTAGAAAGGAAAAAAAAAAGGAAAAAGGAAAACTTGAAACATAATAGATGAGATTTTTTTTTTGGTGAGTTTTGAGATTGAATTCTATATTTAGTTTTTCTCTCTTTTTAATTTTTTGTTATTCTTTCTTAATTTTTTATTTCTTTACTCATAATATTTATAATTTTGTCTTTTTTTCAGAAAAATTGTCATACGAGTAAACATTAACTACTCATTTTTGTTATTTTTTTATGCATGAAATTTTCTATTTTTTAAGTTGATATGGTTTTTAGATTAATTTCTTTGAATGCAATTGATTAGCATTACTTTATTTTGTTGTACAATTTTGGTTTTTTTAGGTTAAAGACAACTCCCAATTATAATTGTTTCAAAGGTATTTTATTTTCTAATTTCATCATTTTCTGTTTATTTAAGTTTCTATTATTTGGGTTCGTTATTATTTTTATTCTTATAATGTAGTTACTTCTATATAAAAATTAGAAGTCTCTCATTTAAGTTTTTAAATTCTTTCTTTGGTTTTTGTCTTATATGATTAGGTATATGGTTATACTTTTCTATTGTAGATAATAATCTACTTGCACTTTTACTCAAATTGTATCAATTATTGGCTTTTCTTACCTGTTACTCATCTTATATCATAATAAGCTTATTTTTAATTATCTTTTAATTAAGAATATGTCCTTTATTAGGATATATTCTTTAATTTACATGTTTGTCATTATTATTTTGTGATATGCTTATCTTTCAACTCATTTGATTTTTTTTTTGTAATTACTTTTTGAATATTTAAAAATATCATAGATAAGTGTATTTTTACAAAATATAATATTAGTCAACCATTCACTTTATAATTGTGTATTATTGAAACCATATTAATAGAATATTAGCAAGTTGCAGATTTAGTGACTTTTAAGATTTGTTTAGTTTTTCTCTTGTTTTATTTTTTATTATTCTTTTTATTAATGTTTAATTTCTTTAGTGATTAAATTTACAATTTTATCTTTTTTAAAGAAAAAATTGTCATATAAGTAAAAATGAACTATCTATGGTATTTTTTAATGCATGATTTTTTTTTTGTTTTTTAAATTGATGTGGTTTTTGGATTAGTTTTTAGGAATGTAATTGATTAGTATTGTTTTAATTTTACAAGATTTCTTTCGGTTTTTCTTTCTACAATTGTTTGTCCCTTTCTTTAGTTTTTCCACTCTAGTTTTTCTCATCATTCTTCTCTTTTCATTTTCTTTGTTTTTTTTTCTTCTGTTTCTTTTTATTTTCTCAACTTATTTATCTTTTGAATCAAATCTCTAATTTTTTTACTATAATTGTTATTTTTGCTTTCACTTTAAACTTTTTTGCATGTAACTAATTTATATATATTTAATTTTTCAACTTACTTTGTTTTTAAGAGAAGAAATTGCATCATTTGTGAATTTTGATCTATGTTTTCAATACGGTAATAATCCCCAAGTTAACTCGACAAATAGCCATCAAAATATCTACTGATTTTTGGATATTTATCTTTACAAATTACAGTATAACTTCATGGTTATAGATGATACATTGGTTCACTATTTGTTTTTAGAAAATTATCTTTATTATTAATGTCAATAAATTTTATATTTTATTCACACATCAAATGATTATAGCAAGGGTTACACTTTAGTATGATTAAAAGTAAATTGAATAAATTCTTAATTGTTCTTATATAAATGAAACAAATTCTTTGTAACTACTCAAATTGCCCCATGAATAATGTCTTAGTTTGATGGTTTTTTTTTTTAAAATTTTACTTCAAATATTTTAAATAAATGTGGAAACTACTCCATTCAAAACTTTTAAATATTATCTTTTAAAAATTTTATCATTAATAATTTAAAACATAAAAAGCATGAAAAGTGATTAAAATGAAGAATAGTTAATATGTCATAGATAGGTGGACAACTAAAAGACATAACTAATAGATGGTAGAAAGTCTACTTTTTAACCTAAAAGACATATCTAATAGATAGCAGAAAATCCATGTTATATACCAAAACCTATCACATCTCTTACCGATATAAGATATGTGATATAACCAAATTAAGGCATTATTTATATGTTATATGTAGTAACTATTAGATTTTACCTTATTTGACATTAAAAAACAGTCAAATTCATTGCTTATGATCAAATCTAACTCTTGTACATTTGTAAATAAACAGTGTATTAAGTCAAATTCGAAAAAGAATATTTGCGCATCTTTTTAATTATTTTTTTGTAAAATCTTTTTAATTATTAGTAAATAAACTGTGTAATAAAGTAAAATTAAGACCATCGTTAGATTTTCTTAAAAATAAAAGATTGTGTTAAATTTAATAGTTAAAATTTAATGACAAGATATGTTAACATGATATTATTCTAGAATAAAGCTAAAAGTTTTAGAAATATTTTTTATTAAAATAATTGTATAAATTCTTAAATTCATTTTAAACAAAAATATAAATTATTTAGTTAGAATTATAATACCATATTATTACTTAATTAAACTATAAAATCTAATTAGATTACAATATCTAATTAGAGTTATATATATATATATATATATATTCTAACTTAATAATTTTTCCTAATACAAGAATTTTCTTTTTGTGATTTTGATTTTTTCTTTTACCTACCTCTTCATTTTAAGATTCCCTCTCCATTTCTTTTTAATTTTCCCTTCTGTTTCTCCTTTATTTCCCTTCTCTTTTCTTTTTTGTCTTTCCCTTTTTCTCATGTCTAACTCATTTTCCTTTTTCTCACTTGGAAAATTTATTCCTCATGACAAAATTTGTATTCTAGTCTATCTTTTACATTTGCAAATGTCAACACGTGGCACTTATTATAGGCTAAACATGACATGTCATTGCCGTTTTGGCACATCATAATATATAATGCTTGCGGTTGATTGATTTCATATATTTTCTTATGAGTTAATTTATGCAAATATAAACTATAATTACTATGAAATAGCACATTTACAAAAAAATTAATAAAAAAATTAACTAAATGCACAAATCAAATCAAATCAACAAAAATTAGATGAAACAAATATATAATGGGTCATGAATTTGAGATCTAAAAGTGCTAGATCATTTTTTTACTCGTTAGTTTTGATTGCACTTTTTTATAATAGACTGCACAAACTTCAGAATTGAATTTTTATTATAATTGAAATTTTGCTTTATACATGTAATTTCTTCGAAAAATAATAATAAGAATAGAAACGTTTACTAATCTTTAATAGGGTAGAGACTAATTGGGTGCCTAGCAGAAAAACTTAAGACCTTTTACCTTTATTTGTTATTTTTAATTAAAGAAAAGGGATTGAAATCCTATTTTTTAAATCATAAATTATGTATCAACCAATGAATTAGATTAATTAATTAACTAAATACTCTAATGTCCTTTTACCTTTATTTTCATGAAACACGGTTTGACATTTTGTTTGATAGCAGTTCCCATGCCCGCAAGGTGCCCTTTTATTCTTGAAGGTCATATCTATATTTGGGGTAATCATAAAGAGAACTAAAGAAAGGTGCTTTTATAATTAAAAGTAGTCCCACTTTTCTAATCACTTTGAAAGCGTGGGCTCAACTTGCATATAACTTCTATTTTTTTTAATTTTATTTTTTGTAAATTTCATATAAATCCCTTGTAAAATGAAATTTTCTCAAATAATATCTGTAAGTTTTTTTCTCAAATAAACATTGTTAAACTTTTACTAAAAAGATAATCAAATATTTATATTTGAAAAACTTACTTCTTGCATTTAAACATTAAAGCTCATTCACGCACTTGGTATAAGGAAAAATACAATTAAAGCACACTTGCTGTCGCTTGTATGCAGAATAATAAAAAATATATGTAGATTCAGGATGGAGGGTTCGGCTTGCGGCAATCACTCAAACGCAAAATTAATTGTGATGACATTATGGTGGTTTCATGTATTTATCTCTGTTATTATTTTCCAACTACTAGGCTTAATTTGTCAACGATAAAGATAATTCCTTTAAAAAAAAAAATCAACAAAACAAAAGTTCTTTATGTTGAAATGAGCCCTGCAACCAATTGAGATTAGTTAAGGCTTAGTTCTAGACATACAATAACATCATTGACATTGAATGATTAAGGTCTTCATTCATCAATAAAACATCAATTATAAAGGCTATAAGTCTATTAGATGAAGTCTATAAGCTTAATATGCCTTGCAAAGGAATTGTAATAGATTACAATTATGAGATCTCTATGCATCAAAGCCTAATCTCTAAATGTTCTTAGTTAATATATTATTGAAACTGGACATTAATGATGCTTAGAGACTGATAGGTGCTTGTTTTTGAAACAAATTCACTGAACATGACTCGATATGAGAAATGCATTTGCTATCTTACTCTAGTGTTTGTAAATATTTCTCATGTGTTAAGTCATGTAAACACTTTTTAGATTTGAGATACCAGGTTGTCTTACATATGAGTATTATATATTTGTTCATATCCCTACAGGTTCTACCAAAGATGCAAAATTAGGATATGATTGGCTGTAGTAGAAGAATATGAAGAAAAATGAGTAATCAAGATAAGAATCATCACCTCAAATAATTCAAGGGACATATCCTAACAGTTACTGGTTAATCCTATCTTATTTAATTCTTGGCCAAAGGTGATTTGGAGATTATGAAAAGAGTTTTATAAGTCTTTATAGAGCTAATGATCCAACCTTAAGAACGTATATGGAGATCAATAAGAGTAGACACGACACCATGCTCTTGTCATCTCTGGGATATATGATAAGGGAATGAATTACACTAATAGACTACACACTAAAAGTTATCAAGGGATCTTTTGACTCTTTTAACAATTGGGTGGTCATGATACATTACTAAATGCCAATCTTGTTTTATGATATTGAATTAACTAATTTATAATGAACATGATTCATTTAAATTAATTAATTATGATTTCAATTCAATTCTATTGCCAATATGTTAGGAACTTAATGGATTACAAACAATAAATTGCATTATGAATTAAATTAGGAATGTGATGACTTAAGTTGGACTTAGATCATACACTAGGCCTTTTAACTTCTAAAAGACTTAATTAAAATAGTTTAGTTAAGTTTTAGGCAAATATTATAAATAATTATAATATTAAAACCTTCATTGTAATAAAATAAAGTAAATTAAGTTAATTTTAATTTACAATGACTTAATTAAAAGGGTTATAATATTAAGGCTTTAGTTGCAATTAAAGGAGTTATTTAACCAAAATATAAATATCACTTTTAACTACTCTCCACATAACTCTAGTTGTCAAAAAATCAAAAAGGAGAAAAAACCTTGACAGAAAATTGTCAGTAAACTTTATAGCTGCCCCCTTGAGAAAGAATTCTTGAGAAAAAATTCTCTTGTGTGGTTCGGCCATTGATTTGTGAGGAAAAGGACAATTGTTGTCCACTTTGCTAGCACAAAGAGTAGTTGAAAGCTCGCACCTCGTTGAAAGTTCAAGTGCAACTGTGCGTGAAACCATTAGAGGCTATGCACTTGGTGGCTCGGGTTCTTCACCAACTTGAAGTATGTTAAGGCTTATCTTTTTCAAGATGATTTGCCATCGTAACTACTACATCACTTGGCTAAGTAATATTTTTGATTACCCTTTTATTGTTTGGTTTATATTAAAACCTACCAAGATGATCCATGGGTAGCACCATGCATATTGTTGTTTAGATTATTCAATTTTATTTTTATTTCATTGTGTATGATCTAGTCACATGCCGTTCCTAGCACTTTCATCACACATTAATATTAATGATAATAAAAACCTCAAAATACTACTAAGACTTGGCCAAATGCTACCATATTTTAAGCAAGTTAAGATCTTAAAAGCTAGCATGCAAGAACGCTCTTCTTATGGTTAGCATGAGGTCCATGGCATCCAAAAAGCTTAGTAGACCATAATTAACATATCATAAATCTAAAAATTAATATCTTTTAATTTTTTAATTACTAAATATGTTAAACATATTTGATAAGGGGACTTTAAAGATAAAATACCCAATCAATTAAAGACTCTCAATTGACTAAAAAGGTGATATTACATATTAATACAACAAAAATAAGGCAATGAAGGTGAAAACTCATGCCAATCACTAAGTTAGGTGTCTATCCTCCATAAAATCTCATGGCGTACGAGGCAAATGGTCTTGAATGGTCATGATATTTAAATGTTAAAGTTATTGGATTTGTTGTTTATTGTATTTAAGTATGCTTGCTGCACATCTCATACATTATAATCATGCATACATAGGTTTAAATGCACATATGTGAAGTCATCCAAGTCTAGGTTTGAACAAAATGAAAATTTGAGAAATAAGGAGCTTAAACTTTATTTTTATTTTTGATTTTAAAAATACACTTGCACAAGTCCAAAATGATGTCTTTAAATGAGGTTAAATAAATTTTGAACTTGATCATTCTTAAAAATCATTTTTGGACTCTTGCACAAAGTTTGAAAGTAAAAAATTCAGCATCTTTGAGCTACATAGGTGTTGATTTCAATACTTAATTCCATTACGATCAATACCTCCACGAATAGGTATTGATACCTTTTTCATTTGTATAGATACCTACAAGACAGTAACCAAAATAAAAAGTTTCAGCAAAAGGTATCAATACCCTGATGATAAGTATTGATAACCCTATAGTGCAAAGTGGCAAAACATACCATTTTGACATAGCTTTTAAATGTTCTTGTTGCCTTTCTCTTCCAAAACCGAAGTTTCCCTATTTCATTCTCAAGAAACTCTTTCAAACCCTAAGTTTCCATACCTCAAATTCCTTCAAAACGTAAGAAATTTACATCAAATTGAAGTGAAAAATCGAGTTTTTACACATCTAATCATTGATTTTTGCACTCAAATAACCTAAAAATCCTAAAATTTCAAACTTTTTTTCAAAAACCCTAAAAATGGAAAACCTTGATCTCTCTTTTTATGATTGATTCCACAAATCAATCCCCATTCCTTTTAAAAGGTTTTCATCAATCTAAACACTCTAATTAGTTTAGATTTCTTCAAATCCTTTTAGTTTGAAAAATTCCATCCCTCATGGCATTAAAGAGACAAAAACCATAGCACATTAGAACTTGGCTGTTGGTTCCTCTTCACAATCCAAGGATTACTTCACCTTCAAGTGGAACTTCACAACTCCACCATAAGAGAAATGTTTTCAAAAAGACTTTGCTAAACAAAAAGTCAGTCCAAGAAAGGTAATTGACTTCCATTATCATGAATCCATTAGTTTTTCATATATTGCAATCTTTGAGCGATTAGGTTGGTTTGATTCTTTGTCATGACCCGATCTCAGGTCATGACCAGCATAAGGGCCCAAAGGACATAGTCCCGAAGGCCACGTAAGCCATTCAAATTCATAAAATCCTGTACCATTCTCATATCCACAATACATCCATAACTATCCCAAGTAAACCATTTCATTCTAAATTTCCTTACCAAAATGTACTCAACATTAGTTTCAACATATATCCTCACAATTTAATAGGCCATCATTTATATGTACGACTCTTTATACTGTTCAAAAGCATAAGCAAGTAAACCCCTTAGTGGCTACATAAACACTATTAGACTTCTATCAAGTATAAAATAAAACATGACAAGATAGCGAAGTGATACAAATTAGTGGGGCCCAGTGAATGCCATAGTAACACCTACCACAATGATGGATAAAGGTAGAACTACTTCGCTACAATTCAACTAATTCTAGTTTTAAAAACCAAAAACATGAAGTTTGAAAGGATGAGTACATATACTCAATAAGGGATAAGGAGGGGAAATGAGCTTTAACACAAAAGCATTTAATAAACCATGCTATTTTAGTTTAAAACCATGCAATTTTGTTTGAAAACACAAAACTATACATACATGTTCTCAAAATCCATCATATCTTATTTATAAAATGTTGATATACTCATATTTTGGAAAATCAAAGTCCTTATTGTTTTTTTTAATGAAAACAAGGGATAAGTATCGATACACAAGAAACAAGTCTTGAGACTTCATTCCAAATATGTATATTTTGGTGCTTTTCTCATTTCAAAACTTTACTATATTTAATCTGATCACACATATGAGTAAATATTTAAATTCCAACACGTTCATATACCTTTAAAGTAGTGAAAAGCTTGCAAAAAGATATTAAATAGTCCAATCATCATAATTAAAATTTAATTCGCTAGTGGAGCCACTTAAGAAGCATAGAATGCAAACATATCACATATGATGGGTGGCCAACCCATATAGTCAATGCATTCCGACCTATTCCAACCTACTGACTTCAATATATCTTGTGCCATCCTCCAGCCACAAGTCTAGTGCCATTTACCCTACTTCCCCCCATTAGCTAGGGTGGTCTTATTGTGCACAATAATTCGCAAAAACTATTGCTATTCCAAGTCCTCACTTAAGTGCTCCACATTAAAAACACCAGAATTTGACCTGGCAAGTTTTACCAATTGACCCACCACCCATACAAGCCATTAGTGATGCAGCTCATCCAAGGCCAAATCCTATAACAACTCTCCCTTGATGGCTCCAAGTGGAAAACTTGGCCACTTCTTTTGATATGAACACTCCCTTGCTGATGTGCCCACATGGCACTGTCTGAAAGCTTCATCGGGGCTTCTTTTTATAGAATGTTATAGATTTTTCCAAAAAATTCCATATACAACATGACCAAAGAAAGTATAACCGTACCACAAAATATTTCATAAAACAACTTGATCATGGAAACCATATATGCTTTCAACACTTAATAATTCTCAAACAAGTTAATAACATTTCCAATTTAAACATAATTGACGGCAAAACATAAAATACAAAAGGCTCGTTTTTCATTTTTTTTTTGAAAATATTGATCATAACATATCACAAAAAATATTGCATGCATTTATCAAAAACATTGTAAATGCATATCCTTCACTTTATATGCCACTAAATCAAGGCTAAGTCACTTAGCCAAGTTCTTTTAGCTAGTTGGTTTTGGTGCGTTAAGAGGGCCTAGCACATACAACCAACACAATAAAAGAACGCATCATTTATTTTAAGACTAGAGCTTTAGCTAAATCATTTAACAACCTTTAACAATCTTTCTCTAGGTTTTCTCCCTTTCCTACCCTCATATCTTTCACACCCATTTCAACAACTTAGATTCTTCCTTAAAAGCTTTCTTCCACATGCATCCTTTCAAACTAAAAAAACATATATAATTTACACTTTAACATTTTCCAACTAGCCCATTCTTAGAAGTAAGTTCTCTCCAACATTTGTCTTAAAACCCATACCCATTTTAATCACTCAAGTGTTTTTGGAAGTCTTTCCATGGTGAGCTAGGAGGTTAAAAATCAAGTTAAAACCTTAATATGAAAAATGAGAAACAAGTTGGAAATCAATAACCCATGGATGGAAAAATTAAAATTAAGTTTTTTTACTTTATTAGAACCTTAAATCTAAAGACTTAAGCTTTTGATTTTGCTTTTTTAAAAAGACAAAAAGAATGGGTGACGTAATGTCCTTTTCAAATTTGGTTATAAGTAGAAAGTAAGAAAACAAAACCTTTTTGAATAAATTTGTGGGTTGTCTTGTTAAGTGAAGGAGAAAATGAATAAGGAAAAGAAAAGTTGTAGCAAATGTGGTCTGTCATATGGGGAAATAAATGAAAGAATGAAGCTTCCTAAAGAAGTTTGATCCTTAAAAAAAAAAAAATCAAAGATGCTTTTAAACAAATTGTCTTTTATGCCTTTATATCAACGAGAGGAAGTAAAGCTGCTTAAGGAAGCTTAGTAATTTTAACGAAAGGTCTAAAGATTCCTTGCGAGTTTTATATTCATCAAAATAATACATCATTTTACTTTCATCAAAATAATACATCGTTTTACTTTTATCAAAATAATATATTGTACATATTATTTTGATGGAAAATTCAACCTTGGCACAAACAAAAAGGGAAAAGCAATTTCTTGAGGCTTCTAGAAGCTTTTCTAGGTAATATTTCCTTCCAAATAATAATTTTTGATGAACAATATTTGATAAAAAAACCTCGCTAAAGAATGACCATTTCACCCTTGGGTTCAATTTTCTATTTTTTATATTTTTTTGTCTTTATTTGAAAATTTGGGGTTTCACATATTGAATCATGAATAAAAAATATTATGAGAGGTTAGCTAGAGTATTCTATTCAAATGCAACAAATAAGTTTCAATATTATAATGGTGATAAAGAGGTTCTCCATAATAATAATTTTATCACTTATGACCCACTATCACTCCATAAACTCTTGAAAATCTACTTAGATTTTTTTTTTTGAAAGATTAAGGAAAATATACTTGGATTTAAGTGTCACAACGGTGATAGGACCTATTTAAAGGATAACTTGACTTAATATAGAATTGGCCGATGTAATATATAGCTATCGTCCATTAAATGCTAAGACTGTTAATAGTGCAACTTATTTATCATTTTTTTGATAGAATTCTACACTTGATAATTGGTCACACATTAAGGCCACTTGGTACCAAACACTCCATCATTGATAGTGAAGAAATATGTTTCATTTACCACATAAAGCGAGGCACTACGATCAACCTTGCCAATTTCATATTTGATGACATAATGGAAAATTGTGGTTGGTTCTAGGAAAACACTTATTTATGGTATGGCCATTTGCGCCATCATTGTTCTTCATAAGCTAGACACCAAGTTTGATCTTTCAATTTCTCATCTTATGCATTCGTGCCTTGATGTTTACACCATAAAAAAGCTAGGTTATATCCAAAATCCTTAAGGTGAATGGGTAAAGAAACCATATGTTCAAGGGCAACCTTTAGAAGATGTGCCTCCCCCCACTCAAGGACAACCTAGGAACCACTCCATGACCAACCTAATAAGCTTCCTAGCACGAGCTATCCTATCACTACCACCTTTGATGTTGAACAAGCATTTAATAGAATGATAGCATATATGGAATCTATGGGCAATAGAATGATGGGAGAAATAAAAATGTTAGAGAATCAAATGACAGAAATGGTGCAACACCAAGACTCCTTGGAGCATAAGCTAATTACTCATTTTTTCTCGCACTATGAGCTATTTAGGGATATATTACTCTTATTTACTCTTTTTTTATCCTATAAAAACTCTCAAGTTGGATGTTTCACTTTATGTTTTTATGTATTTGGCACTCCATTAGCATTATGACATTTGGCACTTCATCAATGCAACTCTATGATGTTTTTCTTCCATTGATGATCAGAATGTGGTTGTGATGTCTTGATGGATTATGATTATTCTTGAGATGTATGGCCATTTTGATGTTTTTCATGCCTATTATGAGTATGTGCTGAAAATTGATTGAGATATATGTTGACATTGCAACTCTCACAATTGAACTTATATGCTTTAAATTGATCATTTTTCTAAATGTGATATTTTGAAATGTTTTGTGTTTATACACTTATAGCTCTTGTTCCCTCTTCATTTTTGATATAAAAAAAGGGGAGAAATGTTGAAGAGCAACTTCTGCAAAATTTTTTCAAAAGAAAGATCTTGAAAGAACCTTGTAGCCTTTGTCAAATTTGTTCTTGAACCATGTAACAAATGAGGGGAAGTTGTTTAAATTTTTTCCAACAATTTTAAGACCTCTAATAGTTCTAATCTTCACATTTCAAAAGTTCACATATTATTTAAATTATGGGAAGTTCTACTCAATTTATTAAGCAAATTTTGCTCATAGTTTTGTCATATCGAAAAAAGAGAGATTGCTACATTTATGATTGATCTTACTTTTGAAATGAAAAAAATTAAATGCTTAAAATTGCTTAATTAAGTCTTTGTAATGAAATTTGACAAGTATGAAAATCTCTAGATATTTAAATTTAAAATGGTTAAGTGTTATTGTAAGAAAAAAGGTTTAAAACACTTTAAATTTTTACTATTGAGCTATAAGTATCGATACCAAGGTAATAAGTATCAATACATTTTAAACAGAAAGCAAATTTTCAAGTTTAAGTGCTAAGTATCAATACCAAGCTATTAGGTATCAATACATTCTAAAGAGAATGCTTCTACTTGCTAAGCATCAATAGCAAGTTGTTGGGTATCAACACATTTGGTATCGATACATTTTACACATAATGCTTTTGCCTACTAAGTATTGATACCTTCTTCAAAAGGTATTCATACAAAATTTGAAATTTCTGCAGTAAAGGTATCAATACCAAGTGAAAGACGTCAATACCTAGTGACTATTAAGTATGACTTTAAGGCAACCAATGACCAGTTTTCCTATTTAATGCATCCCAATAGCTCCTAAAGGCTTTCTTACTATAAATTGACGTCTCTAAGCACATTTATGAAGAGAAAAGACTCAAAACAACAATTGACCAACTAGAGGGCAAGCTTCAAACATCAAATTCATTCTTCTTATCTCTTTAACATTAAAATCTTCATTTGCAATCCTTGTTAAGCTTTATCTTCTCTATCTCTCATTTATCACTTTTCGAATTCCTTGTACCCATTAAGCTTATCAGCCTTAGAGCCTATTTGACATAACTTTTTTTTAATTTAAAAACTATTATGAAACTTTTATGAAAAATAATAGCTTTTAAAATTAAGCTAAAGCTGTTTGGTAAGCTGTTTAGTAAAATAAATTATAGAAGCTCTAATTTTAGTTAAAATTGACATAAAGGGTATTCATACCATCTTCAATCACCAAATAAAATAAAATGGAACAAGTCTACTTCGAATTTATATACGATTTCAAATATTAAAATCAAATAAATCTATACAGAAATAAAACAGCTCTCAAACTTTGTAAAGTAATAATAGTATTATATTTTTGTTAATCTAGCAAGCAATCAGGCCATAATGCTTCAATTTTTAAAAAAAGAAGAGAAAAAAGAAAGCAATGTATTTGACATTAAAATTTTTTTTAGTAAAGAAAAAAGAAAACCTTTAAATAACACTTGAATGCAGCTTTGAATTTTGGGTTTTCTTTTCTCTTAATCTTTGTTAGAACAAAAAAAAAATCTCAAATTTTAATATTTTGTTGTTACGTCTTCTATTTTTTTTTCTCTTTTTTTTTTCTAGTAATCTTCATAGAGAAAGGTAGAAGAAAGGGACGTAGTGATTAACATTGGAGAAAGGTGATTTGCAGAGGGAGGAAAAGGAGAGGGAGATCCATTTAGAGAGAAAGAGGGATATTTCTTGAAAAGTTGATTTTTTTTAAAAGAAGAGGAAAAAAAAAAAGCTCTTTTTTAGAGCTTTTTTTAAGCTTTATTTTTAATTTTGTTCTTTAAAAAAAGTTATTTTTTCCTTAAAAAGCTTCTCAAAATCTTATTTGGCTTGGCTTTTGCTTTTAAGAAATAGATAAGTTGAAAAAAAGTTAAGCCAAACAGGCATTTAAATTTATTTCTTATCATTGTAATTGAGTGTGGTTATACCTCAACCTTTAAAAGGTAGTTGTGTGGTTATATTTTAACCCCCAGAAAGATAAAAGAATTAAACTTTATCCTTGAAAAGGTTTGTAAAGGCTATGAATGAACTTTGAAAAGATATTTATTCATTAGTGGATTGAAACTCCTTAACTTGTTAATGAGATAATGTAGGTAAGGTTGAACCTTTATATAAATAGTGTGTGCAATTTTTCCTCTATCCTTACTCAAATTTTCGTTCTGCTAAAAAATATCTTTTAAAGAGTTTGATTGTACTAGAAACATCTTGAAAAGAATTTTTAAGCTTTTTTACATTTGAAATTACTAAAATATTCAAGTTCGCAAAAATTCTTAAAAATTCCAATTCACCTTCTTTTGGAATTGCCATATTATTTGAGTTAATTACTTTAACAAATTTTAATGAGGTCTAGCTCGAGGGAGAGCTCCTGTTGACAAATCAAGAATAATTGGAACTTCTTTACAAATTAGTGGGGATCTCAAGGCTTTTTATGATGAATCAATAGTCATTAAAATGAGGGATGAAATTGATTCGGTGAAGATAATGGTTGATTCTATGGAAAGAGATATAAAGGAAGAGATACCCATAAAGATAGTTTGTAGAAAATGGAAGGTGATGGAAGAATTTGGAGGGAAAAAAGAAACTAAATAGAGAAAAACGAAAATAAAGTAGAAAGAACCTAAAGAAACCCAAGAGTATGAGGTTGTCGGTTGAAAAAGTGGTGGCAAATGCTTTCTTATTCAATCGAGACTTCATCAATCGTAATTCTATAACAAGATGGAAATTAAGAAGATATGGGATAATGGTAAAAAGCTAGGTTTAGCTGAAAGAGGAAATGATGAAATGCAATAGAGAAGCTGGTTTAATTAAAAGATAAAGAGTTCTTTAACAAATTTTAAGAAATATAATTCAAGGAAGCTATTGTAAACACTATGGACTTATTCCTCTTGGGAACAAATTGTTGGTCATGAAGCAAATGAAAAAGACTGAGGCTATTGATACCACAGTTCAAAATCCAAATATGAAGGTGATAGCGGAAAAATGGTTGGCAAATGAATTGAGTGGATGCCTAATACAACTTGGGGTCACTCTAATTGATAAAACATTGAAGGCTATGTGGGAATGTGAACCTATATTACAAGGCTATTGGTAAGCACATCTTTATGATTATGTAGTCATCAAGGTTGGTGTATGTTTTTTATGTTGTCAACCTAAAGGAAAAGATGTGGAAGAATGATTTGCCATTGCAACTAACGTTGTTTTGAAGTTTTAATATGACCAGAGATTAGGTGGCTATGTAAGTCCTTGGGAATATGGCTACATAGGTAGAATTCTATTTCAACCAGCTTTGAATCTAGATGGTGGCAGTAAGGTGTTCATTGATACTTATCCAATTTAAAGCTTTTCCAATCATATATGATTTTTTTAGAGCAAATTGTGAGAAATAACCAACTTGATAAGCTTATTTCAAAAATAACGTTCAATATAAAGTTAACTGTTTTTATCTAGCTTTTTCATGACTTGAAAAAAATGCCTTTAAAATCATTTTAGAAAAAATAAATGCTTCTAATTTTTTTTCTCGCCATTCGTCTTCTGTGCACCCCATTTTGTTATGCTTCCTATTTTTCTCTCTTGCCATTTAGCTCTTTCTAATCTTACCACCATCACCATCTCGTTGTATATCTCTCGCCATCTTATTATCGATCTACAGACCAAAGAGCCTGACATGGTAGATAATAACATGTTCTTGGGTTTATTGGTTTACATCCACAAAACCCTTTCTTCGTCTATCTTTCACCATCTTGCCATATTATCATTGATCTACATACCAAAAAGCATGGCATGGCAAGTAACAATATGTTCTTGGGATTATTGCTATTAAGTTTTTAGTAACTCAAGTATGGTAGAACATACATTGGCATGTAGCAAAGTGATTCCTGCCTTGGTATGTAACATCAGTAGGAAGAAGAAAACTTTGGCGAGCAATATTTGATGGTGAAGCTTGGCATGTAGCATCTGCTGCTGAAGCTTTGGTATATAACATCTACTTAGACCTGCAATATCATTTTGTTTTTCTTTTCCATTATTTTAGTTGTTGTAGATACATCTATAGATTAATAGTTTTTTTATTTTGTAGTTATATATATATATATATATATATCTTACTCTATTCATCTTTTTTCTTTGTTGAAAATTTTCAGAGTTCTTATTTTTTACAAAATTTTCTTGAAAAATTAACAATTAATTTACATTCACAAAATTCAAAAGTTAATGGATTGAAGTTATAAGTGAAATAAAATCTATCAATTAGACCACTACCCAAAGTTTTTATATGCCATGTCTAAATGTAACAACGCTAATGCACTTAGCGTGTAACAAATCTATTGAATATGGCATGACGTGTAACAACATGTTTTTGTACTTGTCTCCATGTGACAACATTTTTTTTCAAAATAGCATGTAGTAAAAATTTTTTAAACACGACGTGTAACAATAATATTTTTTAAACACGACGTGTAACAACAATACTTTTTAAACATGACGTGTAACTTGCTTCTTTATAGTTCACTACAACATAAACTCTAAAAGTTTAAATATGTAACAATTCTATTTTTAACTTTAACAACATTTTTTTAAACATTCTGTATAATAATAACATTTTTTAAACATAGCATGTAACTTGGTTTCTATCTTTGTATTTTACTCTGACATAAACTCTTGCAGTTAAACACTTTCATGATAGAGATAAAATTTTAAATCAAAAAGGACCTTGACATGGAAAGACAAATGTATTGAAAAGTTATTGAACGTCAACGTTACTACTAGGATAAAATGAATTTGAGCAAAAAGATATTATCCAAAATCCCCAATTTGGTAATTAGCTTTTAAGGTTATTTTATTTGTTATATGTTTTGTAATCATAAAAAAAAAAAGCATATAACAACTTTATTTTCAATATGGCATGTAACAACAATTTTTTCAACACATGCGCTTGAATATGAGGAGGTCTCATGAAAGGCGATTTTGTCTAAAAATATTTCTCTTGACTAAAAATAATTAAAATTAAAAAGAATGCTATTTTCAAAAACACCTTGGCTTTGAAGGCTAAAAAAAATCGTAACATTTTTTTATCTAACTAGGGTTGGCTATACCATAAAGCCACCAAAGCCCTTGCTTTAGGCTCCAATTTTTCATAGGTCCTATAATTTTATAATGATATAATTAATTATATTAAAAATATATAAAAATTAAGATAATTGATAAAATATATATATTCTCTCACTTCTTAAATTAAGTCCTTAACAAATATCTATTTCTCTCACTTTCCATGTCCCTATTAATTCACAACTATTTATCTCATTTTCTATAAAAATATGTAAAAATCAAGATAATTACGAAAATTACATTTCCTCTCATCTCCTTAACTATGTGGCTAATAAATCTAAATTTTTTTATTGCTTCCCAATTCCCACAATGCTATTAATTCTCAATTATATCTTCTTTTGATAATATATATTTAATGATCTCCAATAGCCGTTTTTTTTCTATATATAAAATTAATTATTTTTTTTCAATTTATAATATCTATTTTAAAATTCTTCTTTTCTCATTTTCTCTTTCTTCCTTATCTTCCATTTCCTCTAAAGTTGTGATCCTTATTTGCTATTTGCAATAAACATTCAACAATAAGGTACTATTGTTCTAATCATTGCAAACTTTTTTACTTCAATTTAGAGTTTGTATTATATTGTTATATTGTAAAAGTTTAAATAAAATTTAAGTAAAAATTTTAAAAGTTTGATTATAAAAACTTAATTAGAAATTTTACATATCAAAAAGTTAGAAGAATAAAATTTTATTAAAAAAGACTTTATTTAAATATTAGACTTTAAATCGTAGAGGTTATTGAGCTGTACTAAATGTAGTTAATATTTTCTTGAGTTGTTATGCTAGTAGGGGTTAGAGTTCCAAGTAGGGTTTGTTATGGTTGGAATATAATGTTATGTTTGGATGTGTTTGAATTCTAATTAGATAGAGGGAGAGTTGGATTATTGTATTGGGTTTGTACCGGTGGTTGTTTGGTGCATGGTGTTCATTAGGTGTAGCCACCATGACACTAAAATCATGATGGTTATAAGTGATCAAGTGCATCCTCTGGTATTGTTTTGATCTGCTTATTTCATTCAATAAAATGTAATTATTGAAAAAAAAAAAACTCACACACTTCCAATACTTAAAAAAATGCAAATTTTGAATATCAATGCATTAGCGGCTACATGCAAGACATAACCAGCCACTTTGTCCTTAGCTTTAATTTTATCTTATGATAAAAAATATATATTATAAAATTAGAAATAATATTTAATTATTTCAATAAAAGATTGACTTGCGGCAGCGGACGGATAAGTTTCTAGTGTTTTATCATACGAGTGTCCTAAACTTATAAGCAACAAAAGTAGGACCCACTCACGCCCTGTTTTTTCCTTCTTATTTTTGTTTCTTAGTGCCGGCGAGGCGATCCATGACTAATTAAGTTCTACATCTTCACTTGACAAATTTATTTAACAATTTGAAAATGGTTTAACAACTTTTGACAAATTACGTGAAAGTGAAGTTGAGAGGAAGAAGACAAAGTTTTAAGCTTTCTATTTTCAAATAAGAGACAAAGTTATCGAGGAAGAAAACACAAACATTGGAAGTTTTTAAAGAGACACCCACACTGTCGAAACTTAAAAACCCATCTTCAAATTATCTCCATTTCAATCTTAATAGGAATGGGTGATTTATGAGTGGGACAGAGTTGCTCCTTATGAAGCCTAGAATCATTTTTAAATAAAAGAAATGATAAAAAAAAATCAACTAATCTAATTATATCTTAAAATTAAAATAATCGAACGAATCAAACCAAGAGACAATTAAAATCAAAATTGAACAAATTTACCTAAATTCAATCAATTTCAATAGATTTATTCGGTGAAAACTGCTTAATGTACACTTTTAATCGGCATTTTAGTATTAACCTATTAGTCTGGTAGAGACCATTCATTTTGATAAAGAATTTTATAATGGAAATATAATATAATACAATAACAAAATCTATTTCACTTATTATTAATTGATTTTAAATTAAATATTTATTTTAAAATTTTAATAAAATATATTGAAAAATAATAAAAATACAAAAAAATAATAATATCTTAACTTTTTTTCAAAGGGTAAAATATCATATTTTTTAAATTTTAATCATAATTTTATATAAGTTCATTTTTTTCAAAATAGATAATATGTCTCAAGAAAATATTTTTTATTAGACATATAAGTTCAACTATTACTTTACTGTTAATATTTTCGTTAGTTTGATGACATTGCGATATCGAAAAGATAATTTTATTTTTTATTAATTTTAAAAATTCTCACACTATATAAATTATATTTTTTTTATTTTTAATTTTTTTCTTATGAAAAAAAACTATCCTTATCTTGCCAAATCAGATCAAAGTCGAATTTCCCTCCCCTAAGTCTCCCAAGGTGCACTAAATCTGGTGCTCTTTGATAAATTTGATCAAATCTGACCTAGATCCAGTAGTTGGCTAGTTTTAAAAGAAATGACATTTTACATATTTTAATTTAAATATTAATATTGTTTATTTCTTTAAGATAAAGCGTATATTTTGTAAATTAATATGTAATTATGATTAAAAGTAAAAAGTGCTAGAATATTTTTTTTTCAAAACATATATTTTTTTAACATCATATCATTTCAACTTCACCCTTTTATTATTAAACTAAATTTGTAGGGACAATTTAAATTTTGGATGAAGAAAGTTATGAAGCATTAATACGAAACTTATCCAAAGAACAAAAGAAAAGAAAAAGACAGTTAGAACAGTAGAGTAGGCTGGAGCTGGAACACATACAGCATGATTTCCACAATTTCGGCGAGTCGGGACAGCTTTAAAGCCGACAGAAATGCAGCACGCGGAAACGGTTAGCACACGGGAACCGAATGCTCTTTGTCTGACACCACAACTGGATGGATATTCACTTCTCTTTATCACAACGAAAAAGCCTACACATTTTCCTTATTATAAGTATTTTCCTTCTTAAAAAAATAAATTTATATCTTTTACCTTGGAATAAAAAAATGGAATTTGGATCTCTTTTTCCAAACCAAATTAAACGATGTTTATTTCCACTTCCACATAGAAAATTAGATAATGTTTGACTCCTTGGTATCCACCCCCTTTTTGAAAATTTTTTTTCCTCCTTTGATTGTGAAGGCGACTGTCTGCTTTGAATTTTTAACAAGTTGTTTCATCAATCAAAATACCACTTGCAGGGTTCATGTGCACACACAAAAGAAAATAATATAAAGAAAAGGAAAGTTGTTTGACTTGTTGCCACCAATAGTGTGTTCCAATTGGTGAGAGTGAGACTACCAATAAAGCTTCAAGTGGGGTGTCTCCAATTGAAAAAAATAACAGTAACGTGTCATAATGAGTGGAGACGATAGAGAAGACCAAGAAACATGGTAGGGTAGGCACTACTGGTTGTGTACTCAACCTCAATATGGGCCTTTGTATTTTCGATGAGGTCAATGTTTAATGATGACTGTTTTAAGTCTAGATTCAAGTTTTGTCAGGGATGAATTTAATCTAATTTTATACTAAAATTTTTTTAACTGTACGGTGGTTATTTAGTTTGTTTATTTGATCTAATCACTTGATTTCTTCCATATGCTGTATATTGGCACTTGTTTAAGTGTAATTCCCTTATTTACTTTTTGTAAATGTAATTTCTCTATTTATTTGCACATTTAACCTTGCAAAAGAATCTGTTTAAATCTTATGTATAATTAATTTATACTAATCCAAAATCTATCATAATAAAAATTTAGAGCATAAATGCAACACCCTTGATTTTTCAATATAAATTATGGTTAATGAATTTGAATACATAATGCATTTGAGGACTTTAATGATGCGTTAAATGTGTTGAGTATATGGAAGCATTGCTTGATGACACTTGGGTAAATTTTATGAATATATTTGGTAAATCTTAAAGTTTGATACTTTGATTAAAATTTGATCATATAATTAAGTATATGTATGAAGGATTTTGAGTAATATGAATGATTTGAAGTGTTTTGATTGAAGGAAAGTGAATTGGAAGCTTTAGGGACGAATTTGGTGACTTAGAAAAGTGAAAATCTGGAAACTGGGTATGATCTATTGGTACATGTTTTTCTATCTTTCGATAGATCACCTCATAAACACAAAATAAAAGGGACTGGAGGCGTCATTTGCCTTATAACCAAAAAGGAAAACCCCTTTTCTTTTTAAATTTTGAAACCTTAACTTCCTAAGCTAATCTTTGGAGCTATTTGGAGTAGATTGGAGCTTAGGAAACACTTTTAGAGGTAAGAGTAAGCGTTTTTATTAATTGATTTTCAATTTAATTGGTTAATAATTTAGAATCAATTTGGCCCAACTTTGGTGAGATTTTCTCCCTAGAGTTGCTTGGGATTTGGAGCTAAGATTTAAGCAACAACCGAACCATTAAGGTAAGGATTTAGCTTATTGTTGAAGGATTTGAGCTCATATATTGAATTGGGTTATTTTTGAAAAGCTGGATAGTTTCAAAAGCTAAGAAATAAATATTACTTGAATGTTTTGATGTGTTTAAGGGAAAGTTGAAGCTACCTAACTCGATGATGAGCTAAAGGCAGTTGGAGGCTAACGATTGGAGCTTGGTAGTGGAACGTGCCTTTAACTGTCACTATGAATGGGTTAATTTACAATGTCTGTGATGCATGACGCCTTGATAAAAGCGCTACCATGGTACTAGATTAGAAATTTTTGTATGTATATGTAATTGCCTAGAAGAATGTGCTTAGGCTAGAGAATGAAAATATAGATGATTATATGTTGTGTTATGTGCCTTAGTGTAAGCCACATAATGACCTATGTTGTGTGAGCCTAGAGTAGGAAGTCTAGAAGATTTGATAAACTTCTTGGAGTAGATTGCTCTAGATAATTAACCCTTTGGTGGATTATGAATATTTAATTCCTTAGAGAATTAAAGGTGACTAGATAAGATATCGAGCTAGAGATGTCTGAAGCTTATTAAGGAAGATTTTTTATGTGCATTATGGTCTATGTGATACTTATGGCATGATGACCTTGATTTGGGGATTTGCATGCCATCTGATAGATGAATTCCAAATGTTAATTTGATTTGAGGTTGAGTGTAGTCCTATATCTTGTGACTTTGTTCTGTGCTTGCAAAGATGGTGGCAAGCAAGGACGGTGGTATTAGTCTTGCTTGTGATTCCCGCCTATAGGGCTTTGATGCCATCTATTGAGATTACTTCAAATGATGACTTTGTTATTATACCACCCGTCTGATAATACTTTGGGGTGATGTAGTTTGTTGGGAGATTACTCTGAATAATGACTTTGATTCTCCACATATTGCTTCAGCACGTGCGTGATTTGATTCCATTAGTTGACCATAGTGTATGATTTGATGATGTCTTAGGGATGACTACTCTGTAATTATGATTTGGATGGTGAGTGATGTGATATAGCCTGGATAGGCCTAGATAAATTTGATTCGAATTCAATATGATACTGCGACAACTAGAGTGTGTCTATGGAAAATGATTTGAAATGGCTAAAGGATGAGCCTAGTGATATACGCCACTTGTGGACACAGCTTAAGGATGATTGATATATTCCTAACCTTGGATATGTTTGATAGAATATTGAGTTGCACTGGTAGTGCATTAAATACATATGTGCTTATATATATGTTTGATTTATCTACACCCCTCACTAAGTATTTGATGACTCACCTCTTTGTTGTATCATGTGCAGATAAATATGCTACAAGACTACATAGCCAAGGGTCATCCATTGACAAACCAATTTTGGCATCCAATAAGTCCTCATCCGACATGTGCACTCTGCTGAGTCTGTCATGAGCTTCTGTATTCGATTTAGCTATGTATGTAGGCACGATGTATCACTTAAATTTGTATAAGGGTTGTAAAACACAAACCTGTTTGTTGGCCAATGTATGGCCTTATGGATGTTGTGTATGAACTATGTGCCAAGGGCAACATTTGTGCATTTAAATTTAAATATTATATAAAATGTGGACTTGGATACCCTTGGCTATGTGTATATGATTTGAAATTTGGAAGCTTGTTTGGGTTTCACGAGCTTTGCTTGTCAGGCTCATGCGCCGATCATGGACCTCTGGGTTTGAGGCGTGACAACAAAAACGTATTTGATTTTTCTTACATAATTTGACAACTAATTAGATTAATTGTTAAGATTCAATGCACTAGGATTATCCTCCTTTTCTACAATGAGATCTTAATGTTGTTGTGTAGACAAGAAAGAGGACCTAGCCTTACCTTTATATAATAAATTCCTAAATCTACAATAGAATTTAGAGTTTCCATAATAGACTTACACTTTTGTGATATCAAAAAGTAGAAATAACTACATCTATCAAAATATAGCACAAACTATAATAAGAATATATCATTCACTCTTGTCGATATGCACTCAATGTGGTAGTGTAGCAATGAACAACATTTTCTTATTGATTTATTTCATGTGATGTTTTCATTCGTCAATCACTTCATTCTTTATTTTATGTAGCTCAAGCTTGTAAGAGAAACACTTTAGATTTGATTCAATAAATTTGTAAGCCTATCTTATATATCTCAAATATACTTTATGTATCAAAGACATGCCTTTTAGATTATTGATTTATACCTTAGCCTAATGACTTAAGGCTTTATACCCATTCTTGACCAAATTTGGTTTTTTCAAAATTCATTCTTATAAACCCAATTTTTGATGTAACAAAAACTTATGATTCATCACTATAACATATAACAAGTGATTTACTAAGATAAAATCAAAATTAAACACATAAAATTTAAGGGTTTTAATCAATTCATAAATTGGATTTTAAATTCAAACCTGAAACTTTAAGCTTTTATTTCTCTCGCTGCAAGCCAAATCAAATTACATTTCATATATCGATTTAATCTTTATATTAAGATAAACAAAAGCCATATTTAATTCAAACTAAAATGCATTAATTTGGGCATATTTAGACAAATTCAAGCCCCATGGCAACACTTAATTTGATAAAATTGATTAGTTTAATCAAGCTTTGTGACCTTAATAACAATTTTACTTCATCAAAAAACCAACAAGCCCAAGGTAATTTAACAAAAATTAGATACAATCAAATTGTTCTTGACTTAAAATTGTTAAAACCTATGACCTTTGCAAAAACCTAATTTCTCAAACACAATTTCATTTAATTACATAGATATAATTAGACCAAACAACCATATGGTCGATAATATATCATCAATTAAACATGTCCAAGATTTAAATGCATTTTACAAACAAGAATTGTGAATTTTGATAATGTAATTACACAAATTCAAAAACCAGACAAGACCTTAACATGTAGTCATTGTTTATGTGATCAATATATAATTCTTTTGGGTTAAATCCTAACCATGGTTGCTTTGATACTAATAGTTAAATTTATGTATAACTAATTTATACTAATTCAGGATCTACCATAACAGGAATTTAGAAAATACCTAATTCTTGATATATGATAGCGTCAATAATATTGACCAGATTAATTGTTGAGATTTAGTGCACTAAGATCTTCCTTTTCTATGTACCTTTAGATAGGACAGAGGACCTAGCCTTATCTTATATATAGAATCTCTAATTTCATCCATCAAGATTCAAGGTTCCTTACAGAGACCGAAAAGAGGAGGGCTAATAAGGGCCTTCGCCCCCCAAATGAAAATTTTAAAATTTTTATAATAATCATTTTTTTTTAGAAATTTTATAACTTTGCTCCCACAATAATTTTATAACATACCCTTATTTCTTTTATAATTTTATAATTTTACTCCTATAATAATTTTATAATTTTGCTTCTTATTTTATAATTTTTATAACATACCAAATAAGTCATTTGAATTTGTGTTTATCTTGCATTTTATGAGGGAATTGTTGGAGATAACAAATGACCTTTCAAAAGCTTTACAACTTAAGTCTTAAGACATATTAAATGTAATTCGTTTAGTATCGCTTATCAAAAAGTGTCTCCAACAATTGAGAGAAAATGGATGGAAACCTTTACTCGTGTTAGTGAAAAAGTTTTTGAGAAATATGAAACTGAGATTCCTGACATGGGATTAGATATAAATTAGGTAAAGGTCATTTTCAAAAGGATCATGCCACAATTGAGCACCATTGTCGAGTTGACTTGTTTCTGACTGCTATTGACTCACTCTTACAAGAATTAGATTTCAAATTTAATGAGAATATGGAGGAGTTGCTCACTTTTGGCATATCTTTGGACCTTTAGAATGATTTCAAATCATTGGATGTTGAAAGTATTTGCAACCTTGCAAATAAATATTATCCTAATGACTTTATTGAACATGATAAAATGCATAAAAGTTATCAATTGGATCTATTCAAGCTTGACATGAAGAAAAAACTCAACAAATAAGATAAGAAAATAGGAAGTGAAGAAAACTCAATAAAGAAGAAAATAAGAAGTGCATATGATGAATTTGTTATTTTTCTCTCTTATTGTTTGATGCAGAGAAAGTCTCTGCTTTTATAGAGTACATGAGTTATTTGTATGGAAAGCTTTCAACTGTACAGAAATAATTTGTGCTGAATTTTGGCACATGTAAACTATGATTTGGGGCTATTGTTTGTACTTAATTTTATGCTGATTTTTAGCACATATAAGCTATGATTTTGGGTTGCTGTTTGTACATCTGTAGAGGTGATTTTGTGTTGATTTTCAGCACATACAAATTCTAATGGTAATGTTGTTACTCTTTTCTTCATATGAGTGATCTGCTTCTATATTCCCCTTAAAATTGGTCATGGAAAGATCCCATAGACCAAGTTTGATACGAAAACCTTCAAAGATATTACGGGACAAAGCTTTTGTGAGGATGTTTAGCTACTAGGTGAGTGAAGGGAACAAATTGAGTGACAAGTGAGCCTAAAGCCACTTTTTCGCGGACAAAGTGATAGTCAATTTCAATATGTTTTGTTCATTCATGAAAGGTACGATTGATGATGAGATGAAAGGCTGATAAATTATCACAGAGAAGATATGGCGGTTTATGTAGAGGCCAATGTCACAAAAAACATAAGATATTCATGTAAGCTTAGTGGCAATGGAAGCTAATGCACGGTACTCTACTTTTGTATTGCATCTCGTAATAGTGGACTGTTTCTTTGAGCTCCAAGAAATACAGTTGCCACTAAAAAAAGTACAATATCCAGTGGTGGATCGTTGAGTAAGTGGACATCCCGCCCAATCTGCATAAGAGAAAGCATAAAGCATTAGAGGATTGTGAGATAAAAGCTTAATGCCAAAAGAAATGGTTCCTTTAACATAATGTAAGATTCTTTTTACAAGTTGGAAATGATATTTTGTAGGAGAATGCATAAATTGAGATACATAGTTAACATTAAAGGTAATATCAGGTCTAGTGAAAGTTAAATATTTTAAACCACCAACAATGCTTCGGTAAAAATGTAAATCTTTAAAAGGATCAAAAAAGCAAAAATGAAGTTTAGTAGGCATGGGAGTGGATATAGGTTTACAGTTTGACATTCGAGCTTTTTCAAGAAGATCATATGCATATTTAGTTTAATGAAGAAGCAGGCCTTGAGAAAAATGATGAAATTAAATGCCTAAGAAATAATAAATGTGGCCCAAGTCTTTTATAGAAAATTCATTATGCAAATATTGAATGAAAGTGTTTAAAGAATGATTATCATTGCCAGTTAATAGGATGTCATCAACATAAACCAGTAAATAAATTGTGCTATTAAAATGATGCCTAATAAAAAGAGAAGAATCGATTATGCTACAAGAAAAACCAATGGAAAGAAGAAAGAGACTAAAACGATCAAACTAGGTACGTGGGGGTTGATGAAAACCAAATAAAGCTTTCTTTAATTTGTAGACATGATGGATCTTATTGTGATATTGGAAACCAGGTGGTTGCTTGATAAAGACAAGTTCAATCAGTTTACCATGAAGAAAAGCATTCTTTACATCTAGTTGTTTAATTTCCCAATTATTGGCTAATGCAATAGTAAGAACAATCCTTATAGTGACAAGTTTGATGACAATAGCGTATGTTTCAAGGAAATCTAATCCCAGTACTTGTGAATATCCTTTTGCAACCAATCGAACTTTGAGTCTTTCAAGTGAGCCATTTGATTTAACTTGTTCTTGTAAACCCATTTGTTGCCAATGACATGCATATCAGAAGTTCTTGGAACCAACTCCCAAGTATCATTTTCTTCTAATGTAGTGATTTCTTCTTTCATGGCTTAAAGTGTACATGAGTTGTTTGTGTGGAAAGCTTTCAACAATATAGAGATAATTGGTGCTGAATTTTAGCATGTGTAAACTATGATTTGAGGTTGCTATTTGTACATGATGTTATGCTGATGTTTAGCACATACAAGCTAAAATTTTGGGCTGTTGTTTGTACATCTGTAGAGGTGATTTTGTGCTGATTTTCAGCACACATGTTGTAATGGTGGTGTTGTTACTCTTTTCTTCAGATGAGTGATCTGTTTCTACTTGACATTTTTCATAATCAGGCTTTGAAAATTGTATCTACACTTTCTAAGTTATGTCAAGTGTTGAAGAAGACAAAAATATCAAAAGTTTAATTCTTGTTGATAGATTGATTTAACTTGTCTTGACTCTTCCAATTTCCACTACAACATCAAAGCATGCATTTTCTACTATGAAACTCGTTAAGAACGAGACTTGTAATAAAATGTTAGATGATTTTCTTATAAATTGATCATTCTCATTGTGAAGGAAATCATCCGAGGCTTTGACATTCATTTAGTGATATATGCCTTCAACTCTATGAAAAATCGTCGAGCTCAATTAAATATGCCCAATCTTAGCATGCAATAGTTGTTAAAAATGTTTTTATTTTGTACTTAACACGTAGTTGGAATTTTTTGTATAATTTTCACATGAATTTTTTCCATCTAAGTTATTTTATGTTTTCGTCAAACGTTGAACTTCTAGTATGACTATTTTATAGACATTGTGTTCATCCTCAAACACGAAATCTTGACTCCACCACTGGTTTCCTACACAAACTTACACTTTTAAGTCCAATATAATATTGGAGTATAACCTACTTTATTAGATCATATTATGGACTATAATATTATCTCACATTTATCGTCTACTCTTAATTAAGAGGCTTGAAAATGGTTTTCAATGTTAGTGTTCAATGGGCGCAAAAGTTTCAAGAATTTTGACAGACTCTATCAAAGTAAAAAAAAATAGGCAATAGTGAAACAATGGTGATAGAAGTTATTGATTACTTATGAAATTAATAAATACAAAACTGTTATGAAATAAATATAAATGAACGAATAAAGATAATTGGAAAGAATAATTGAAGAGAAGAAAGAAAGTATTGAGGATGAGAAAAGAGATCTTATTGAAGTGTGTATATACAAATGAACTGAGGGGGCTATTTATAAGCAAATAACCCCTTATCTTGATAGAATTTACAAGATGAAGATAACACTTAGAGATTAGATGGATTAAATCCTAATCCAATCTAATTACATCTAATCTAGATATAGATAGAATAAATGGATATTCACAAAATATTCATAACACTCCCCCTTGAATATCCATTGTATCAAGAATATGCCTCGTTAAAACCTTACAAGGAAAAAACCTCATGGGAAAAAAATCCAAGTGAAGGAAAAAGAGTACATAATTCTTTTCAAGAATACGCTTATGAAATACTGCCTCATTAAAAACCTTATCAAGAAAAACCCAGTGGGAAAAACCTTGATGAAGGAAAAGAGTACAGTGCGTATTTTACTCCCCCTAACAACTGCATTATTTAAGATTTTTGAAACGGTGCATCCCAATCTTTTGTACCAACTTTTCTAATGTTGCAGTTGGAAGAGCTTTAGTAAACAAATCTGCTAGATTGTCACTTGATCGAATTTGTCGAACAATAATATCACCATTTTCTTGAAGATCATGAGTGAAGAAGAATTTTAGCGAGATATGTTTTGTTCGATCGCCTTTAATGTATCCTTCCTTTAACTATGCTATGCAAGCAGTATTATCTTCATATAATATTGTTGGAATTTCTTTCTTGGTTGACAAACCACACGTTTCTCGAATATGTTTAGTTACAAATCTTAGCGAGACACATTCACGACTTGCCTCATGAATTGCTAAGATTTCTGCATGGTTAGAAGAAGTAGCAACTATAGTTTGCTTTACAGAACGCCATGAAATAGCCGTACCTCCATATGTGAATAAGTAACTTGTTTGGGATCGAGCTTTATGTGGATCTGATAAATATCCTGCATCTGCATAACCAATTAAATCTGGTTTTGATGCATTTGAATAATATAAGCCCATATCCATTGTTCCTCGAAGATATCGAAGTATATGTTTAATTCCATTCCAATGTCTTCGAGTTGGAGAAGAACTATATCTTGCTAATAAATTCACAGCAAATGATATATCAGGTCGTGTATTGCTAGCAAGATACATTAATGCTCCAATTGCACTAAGATATGGTACTTCAGGACCAAGAAGTTCTTCATTATCTTCACGAGGTCGAAAAGGATCTTTTTTCACATCTAATGATCTTACAACCATTGGTGAACTCAATGGATGTGCTTTGTCCATATAAAATCGTTTTAGCACTTTCGCTATATAATTAGATTGATGGACAAAAATTCCATTTGTCAAGTGTTCAACCTGAAGACCTAAACAAAACTTTGTTTTTCCAAGGTCTTTCATCTCAAATTCTTTCTTTAAATAATCCACGGCTTTTGATAACTCTTCAGGAGTTCCAATAATGTTTAGGTCATCAACATAAACAACAATGATCACAAATTCAGATCTAAATCTTTTTATAAAAACACATGGGCATAGGATTATTTTTATAGCCTTCTTTCAACAAATATTCACTAAGGCGATTATACCACATGCGTCCGGATTGTTTTAATCCGTATAAAGATTTAATTAATTTGATTGAATAAATCTCTCGAGAATTCAAATTTTGTGCTTCAAGCAACTTAAATCCTTCAGGGATTTTCATATAGATATCGTTATCAAGTGAGCCGTATAAATAGGCTGTAACTACATCCATCAAACGCATTTCAAGCTTTTCATGTACTACCAGATTAATTAAATATCGAAATGTAATTGCATCCACCACAGGAGAATATGTCTCTTCATAATCAATACCAGGCTTTTGGGTAAAACCTTGTGCGACAAGCCGTGCTTTATATCTCATTATCTCATCTTTCTCATTTCGTTTCCGCACAAATACCCATTTATATCCCACTGGTTTTACGTCATTTGGCGTACGGACTACAGGTCCAAAAACTTCACGTTTTACAAGTGAATTTAATTCCACTTTGATTGTGTCTTTCCACATTGGCCAATCATTTCTATGTCTACATTCTTCAATAGATGTAGGTTCAAGATCCTCATTTTCTTTCATAATATTGAGCGCTACATTGTATGCAAAAATATCGTCGACGTTTATTTCATTTCGGTTTCATCTTTTTCCCGTCATGACATAATTTATTGAGATCTCTTCATTTTCACTAATTTCAGGTACCTGAATTTCTTCTGAAATTATGCCAGGGGTCTCTTCTGGAGTTTTTGTTTCCTCTTTTTGACCATCTTGAATATTTGCTCCTTTTCTTTTTCGAGGATTTTTATCTTTGGAACCGATTGGTCTTCCACGCTTTTGGCGTGTCTTAGACTCATTGACAACAGCAGGTTGTCCTACATCAATTCTTATTGGAGCATTTGCAGCTGGTATATGAGATTTAGTTACTCTCTTTAGGTCAGTAAATGCATCTGGCAACTGATTTGCTATATTTTGCAAATGAATTATTTTTTGAACTTCTTGTTTACATTGATTTGTGCGAGGATCAAAACTAGATAATGATAATGTATTCCAAGATATTTTCTTTTCCAGCTGCTTATTTTCTCCCCCTGATGTTGGAAAATTTGTTTCATCAAAATGACAATCAGCAAACCTTGCAGTGAATAAATCTCCTGTCGAAGGTTCTAGATATTTAATTATAGATGGAGATTCATATCCAACATATATTCCTAACCTCCTTTGAGGACCCATCTTTGTGCGTTGTGGTGGAGCAATTGGAACATATACCGCACATCCAAAAATTCTTAGATGGAAAATATTTGGTTCCTGACCATAAACCAATTGTATAGGGGAGAATTTGTGATAACTTGTTGGCCTGATGCGTACAAGTGCTGCTGCATGCAAAATGGCATGTCCCCAAGCAGAAATTGGGAGTTTGGATTTCATAAGTAATGGCCTTGCAATCAGTTTAAGGCGTTTGATAAACGATTCTGCTAGACCATTTTGTGTATGAACATGACTAACAGATTGTTCAACATTTATTCCAATAGACATGCAATATTCATTAAAGGCTTGAGACGTAAATTCACCAGCATTGTCAAGACGAATTGTCTTGATTGCATAATCAGAAAAATGTGCTCGCAAACGAATTATTTATGCAAATAATCTTGCAAATGCCAAATTGCGAGTTGATAATAAGCACACATGTGACCATCTTGTTGATGCATCGATTAAAATCATAAAATATCTAAATGGTCCACATGAAGGATGTATGGGTCCGTATATATCACCCTGAATACGTTCCAAAAACGTAGGGGATTCAATCCCAATTTTAGCTGGTGATGGTCTTATAATTAATTTACTTTGAGAGCATGCAGTACATGAGAATTCATTTGATTGAAAAATCTTCTGGTTTTTCAATGGATGACCACATGAATTTTCAATAATTTTTCGCATCATTATTGATCCGGGATGGCCTAACCGATCATGCCAAACATTAAAATTGTCAGTAAACTTCTGGTTTACATAACTTTCAATCATTTTAATTTTTGTGTAGTACATTCCAGAGGACAAAGAGGGTAATTTTTCCAATACATATTTTTTACCCAATATAAAAGATATTCAATGTCTCTCTCATTCGTTGTCTCAATATGATATCCATTCAAACGAATATCTTTAAAACTTAATAAGTTTCTTTGAGACCTAGGAGAAAATAATGCATCTTTTATTATAAGTTTTGTTCCTCTAGGTAGTGAAATATTGGCTCTTCCGAAGCCTTCAATTAATTTTGTACTACCACATATTGTATTGACATTAGCTTCTTCCATTGTCAAGTGAGAAAAATATTTCTTGTCTTCAAATATAGTGTGTTGTAGTAATGTCTGCTAGACATATATTTATATCATAGATCTTGGATCCAACAATATGAATATCTCATTTTTTTCAATAAAATAAGATATATACAATAAGAAACTTGCAAGTTATTATAAAAGAATATTAAATATAGAATTAAAACAAATAATAAGAACATATCATTTAAATATAATGAAAACATATTAAAATATCTTCATAATATATCAATTACTATTAAGTTCATTCTCGAATATTTCTATTACTAATTGAATGATCAATTCCTTCTTTAAGATAAGAAAATCAATAATAGATATTTTTATTACCAATCATGTAATTAATTCCTCTTTCAGAGTTGACAAATATATTGATGTGCTATATCAACTTAGCCATGATTAAAATCATCACAAGATGTTTTAATCTTTTAGTGATGCTTGATAAAATTTATGACGTACAACAGGTACGTAACCAATGGTCTTTCATACCACATCAATGACAACATGTTTTCTATATTCTTTTTATTCTTTTCATTATTTATCCACTTCTGGTGGATTACAAGTATTCATCCACTTCTTGATTGGTTATCCACTTCTGGTGGGTTAGTGGGTTAAGGTGTCCATCCACTTTTGGTGCGTTGAAAGTATTTAGGTTACAAATATACATCCACTTTTGGTGGGTGATCCACATATGATGGGTTATCCACTTCTGGTGGATTATCCATTTTTTTTAGTAGATCATTCATCTACTTCTGGTGGTTGCAAAATTATCCTTAGATTTTGATAATAAAATTATCTATCCACTTCTGGTGGTAAAAAATTATTTATCCATGATCATAATTATTAAATGATGTCATATTCACTTCAGGGAATAGATAAATTCATGGCCATGACCATAATTATTAAATGATGTCATATTCACTTCAGGGAATAGATAAATTCATGACCATGACCATAATTATTAAATGATGTCACATTCACTTCAGGGAATGAACATTTATAATTTTATTAATAGTCAGTTTGTCACATTCACTTCAGGGAATGGACATTCATGACTTTTCATTAATAGCTATATAATAGCAAATTCACTTTCCAATCGAGTGACAAAATATATACTACGTGATAGTAAAATTCATATTCATGTTGATTTTAAGAGAATGAAAATACTAAAGAGATATCAAGTCACTTACCTGATTTTTTAAAATCAGAAATCAAAACCCAATTATTGAAATCCTTTTGAAGCTTGAAGATGATGAAAACATTATAATTCTAGAACTTGAGAATCGTGCTGATAACGTGTTATGAAATAAATATAAATGAACGAATAAAGATAATTGGAAAGAATAATTGATGAGAAGAAAGAAAGTATTGAGGAGGAGAAAAGAGATCTTATTGAAGTGTGTATATACAAATGAACTGAGGGGGCTATTTATAAGCAAATAACCCCTTATCTTGATAGAATTTACAAGATGAAGATAACACTTAGAGATTAGATGGATTAAATCCTAATCCAATCTAATTACATCTAATCTAGATATAGATAGAATAAATGGATATTCACAAAATATTCATAACAAACAATGTTTTTTAAGGGGGTATTATAACGCTGCAATTGTTAATCCCATTAATGGTAGTAACTCACTTCTACCCTTAATTGTCTTTAAATGAATAAACTTGAATTCTAAAATGAAGAATTGGTAAACATTAAAATTTCTAAAATGATTGATCTAGAAATATGAATTAACAAAATATTAATTTAAAATGCAATGTGGAAAACTTTTATCATACGTTTTCTATTGTCTTCCACATTTGTTTTGTGGGCTTGACCAAAATGACAAACCAAACCTTGCCGCACGCTAAAGTGAAATGGACATGATGTGGAATAAGTGTTCCCCGGTTTAAAAGGTCTTTCTTTAGAGCTTTACACCTATCCATTCTTGGTTGCTTTCGGCGACTCCAACCTTGTTCATTGGAGTTGAATTAGAAAATTGCTATAGATTGACTCAATATTTTTGTAATTAATTATTTAAATTTTATGTGTATCTTATATATTATTGTGTGATTTTTTAACATATAAATTTAATTTACATCTATTTAAAAATTATGAACGTTGTAGATTATGATAATATTTTTTACACATAATAATGTTTTATGTGTGTATGCATTTACGTGTGTCCGTGTATATTAATTTCTTTTTATCAAAACTAATTTTATTACGCGTGTCAGTCAGTTTTTGATAAAACAAAAAATAGCAAAGTGTTGCTTGGGTGACCACCTTCAAAACTAGAAGCTTGATACAAGTGACATGATTAAAAGACACCTTAAATAAATTAGTTCAGATGTCAAACACACAAATGTGACAGATAGATATGTAACTTAAATTGAAAAACAAAATTCTGATAAATAGAATTGTAATCATAAGAAATCAAACTTGAGAGTCAATGTACTAAGTTTTGATTTTTTTTTTTTTTTAATTGGGGAAGAGGGGATTCGAACTGTGCTCTATAGGCAGAGGGATAATGCACAAACCAACGAGTCAAATGCTCAATGAGCTCACAAATACAACAAATAACAAAATGTGTATTACAGACAGATTTGAATTTCTAAACATAAGAAAATGATGTATAAGAGTTTGAACGAACAGCTACTAAAACTAAGGCAAAAGGGATAAGCAAAGGGCTTGAAACTAAGCTTTATCATGTTGAATGAGTTATGAGTTATGTTGTGCGCGTGTTCATGTGCTTGGCGCCTTCATTTATAAGTAATCTATCAATGGTTACCTCTCGCCTTTGTAGTAACTGAATCTGCTAGCCACACTTTATTTTATAGTTGATCAAATTGAAGCAAGAGATGCTAATGTGCACCCAAATAACACCAGACAGTCAGCTCAACTGATTGAATTGAAACCGGTCACTTGTCCAATCCTAAACATATTATTTCAGCCTGGTTAAACATTGGCCAAACATATTATTTCAGCCTGGTTAAACATTGGCCAAAGATAAGGACTATCTTTTAAGTATATGACTATTGCAGCTACTGCATGTTGATACAAGGACTATCTTTACACTGTCAACCAAAAGTAAATGCAAATAATAGTCAAATTTCCTGCTAAACAACTTGATTACACAAATGCGAGTTGCCAACTGCTAAAAACTGGTTACTAGTAGTAATACCTTGTTGAAGACAGGATTCCACACAGTGCCACATTAGCAAAACTTGAGCTTGACAAAAAGCTAGGAATCAATTCGGCCAACTTGTTACCTCAGAAAGAACTCTGCCAACTTGTACGATAAAGAATCACAGAATTAAAATTAATTCTTTAAAATCAACCATCCACAATATTCCGATCATCATCATGGACACTAAAATCATCAGTGGCATTAACGATAGGAACTGTTTCATTCAGGCAATTCACTTCACTGGTATCATCATCATCATAGTCAGATGCCGAGCTAGCATCCATTTCCTTCTCTGGACAATCAAGCTGCACACATTCAGCTACTCCAGCACTGTAATTTTCTGAACCAAGGATTCTATGTGGAAGTGTCAAGTCTTCTTTCTTCACAACGTTGAGCACAAAACCATTATGGATCCTTTCAGGCTGCAGGAGATCACCTTCAGTGACCATAATGCTAGAACCATTAACAGGGGTTCTGTTCCCCAAATCCCTCTGATCAAATTCATATTCTGAACCTCTATCTGGTGTCATCACCCTAGAGCTGTGACTAAAAGGATCCCTACCTCCCATCTGAAATCCAGGAGAACTAGGATTAGCCATCAGACCTTTATTCACTTCAGCATCAACATCTAGATTTTGGACAAAATCGATGAACAAATTTGCAGAAGTAGTCCTCATCAATGGACCGCCAGATCTTGTCCAAGAATTCACGTCTACACTTTCGGACTCACTATCACTTCCATCATGTGTACTACGATGGGCTCGCAAATTTCTACCAGAAGGTGGTATTCCTGTGGAAACACCTGCTCCTTGATGCAAAGATGAATTAACATCTGTAAGATCTTCTTCAAGGGAGCCTGTTGAGTTTTCTCGTGCAATGCAATTCCAAGAAGGAATTCTTTTTGAAGCATTGAATCTGACCGTGCTGGCTAGACCATGAGATGAAGCAGCAGCTCTGTCAGCACTCCTTTTAAGCCTACGCATGTGATTAAGAATTGCAACACACTCATCAAGGGCAAGCTCAATGCCACAGTTTGCTTTTATGGCGGAAAGCTTCTCCCAAGTACATCTTCTCCCTTGGTTGGCTGCTTTTTGAAGATCCAGATGAGATGGGTTTTGTATAATTTTTGAGTACTGTTATAGTTATAACCATGAAAAAAACAGCCAGTCAGTCACCATGGAAAAGATTATTGAATAATATACATAATAAAAACAGTATAGATAACCTCAGTTAATATATAACCTGAACTACTCTACTCATTTCTCAAAATAAATACAAATCTAGCTTTCAATGCCACTAAACACCAGTGCTCAAGGATTAGACAAATTTTTACTTGAATCCCAACAAAGGTTAGTCTCAAAATGATTTTGCACATACCTGAGCAAGCGTGGCTGGCATAACAACAGTAACATCACCCTCCCAATCTTGAGCAAATAACTTGGCAATTCCCCCCAAAGGAAAGCCCAGTTCAAGTATCTGATGACATCTATGTTTTACTTCCAGCTCAGTGAGCTGAGCAAGCTACAATTTAAAACAATAAAATTAATTTATTTTATTTCATTGCACCAATAATAAGACAAGAAAACAGAAAAGGATTGTGTAACAACTAACAAGATACTAATACATATAATTCCTTAAATCCTTTGTCTAGAATTAACCCACAAGCATTTTATTTGTTTCATCTCTATTTATTACACCATGACAGATAACTTGGAAGTAATTTGTAACATTGTACATTCAGAGCATTTTGTTCTCACAAAATGCATTACATACAAAATGAAATTCTAAAAATGACTCCATACACATCTGAGCATTTGACTTAGAGATTGGTGCATAATCCCCTTACTCAAAGAGCAGTGTTGGAATCCCTTCTTCCCCAAAATAAAAAAGAAAAAATGACTGCACACCACCACTGCATCATATTAAAGCAGCTTTTGTTTACACAGCTTGTGTAACATCCCTCTGTCAATTATAAGATTAGTTGCTTTGTAAATCATTAGGTCCATATATGTGGGTTCATGTCTGTGGTCAGTGCTCCTTTGCATGCGTGTAAATGTGTGAGCATGCATAATCCTTTTGCACTGGCCCTGTTTGGAATTGTGTTTGGGGAGCAAAATGGCCGTGTGGACCTTAAGAACAGTGCCAAACAAGCTTCAACTTCCAACTCAAAACAGCATTCACTGACCAATGCATGACAGAAGTTAAAATTCTCTCAACCATTTTAAATGGCGATAAATTGTGGCTTTTTTTGCTTTCTTTTTGTCTAAACTGATAACAGTTAAATAGAAAAAGTAAATTCTTTTTAATTGCAACATCAGTTATGCACATCCTTTAATAATTATTTCCTTGAAAATTAAAAATAACTTTACAAGGAAATATTACAAAGAAACAACATTAATAATTAAATTTTAAATGATGACAAGTACATTCAGCACCTTGTCTCTTTTGAAAAATTCATCTCACAATAATTCCACACACTCAGATTGCAAAAACATGTTCATTGCAACTTTTAAGGCTTTTAAACTGTAACAACAGCGCCTAATTAGGTCTTAGCCAAGCTGAGAAGTTTAGATAGCTGTTGGCCGCAGCCACCTTCAACTTGCAGATGCTTATAGTTTCTCACTGGCCAGTAAAACACTTCTCATTGCATAGTTCATTTAAAGTATTTCTGTTTCATTAAACAAAATTCTTATGGAAGATGATTGGAGGCTGAAAAGGATAAATAATAGTACTTCATTCTTTTACCCCGATTGATACAAACCATCACTTCTTAAAATCTTACCAAAAAAGAAAGATCTATCCTGGATGGAGAAGTAACTTAGCTGTCACCAAATACCAAAAACAAGTTTACAGAAAATGGTTTTATACGAAAACTATGCTACCTTGTAGCTTATGTTATTCAGTAAAATATATGCAAAAGCACAGAAAAGCTCTTCAAGTCACGCTATGGATGCATTTTACTAAAAATTTTAACAAGGTAAAGTTCATGAATTACAACTCAGCTTCAAAAAGATAGTTACCCTGCTACTGCATTCAAACCAAGGGATATCCCTCCACTCATGAACTAAAAACAAAGTACTTTGCATGTCTGTGCATGCGAGAGAAGCTAGAAGGTGGGGGTTGCAGAGATTTTCATTCATGTCTCAACACAGACCGTTACACTGTTGGCTTATAAAATTATTTTTTTTCAAATAATGGCAGAGAACAAATAAATAGCATAATAACAAGAGCAAACGTAAAGCAGCATAAAAAGATTCTTTCTTTTATTAAATGTGAGTCAATATAAACATACCTTGGCAGCGAAGTCACCTCCAAAGGCTCTCACAAACTCCTTCAACCTCAACAATGGTGCAATGTGAGGGTTCGCCTGGCTCACAATGCAATGATTTACATTAAACAGCTCCTTCAGTTGCATCATAGGTAAATCAACCTCCAAGCTGCCATCCCTCCACCGACGCGCAGATGTGCCAGAGCCCTCCTCAGGATCCAAATTAAAGGGTGGATGGTAAGGAACAATTTCTCCACTCCTATCTTTAGCCATTAGCTCCTGGGCTTCAAAAAGGCCAGGGAAGGCACAAGACGCGGTTACTGCACTCCATATGACAACATGAGGTGACGTCAAGTAATTAAGGCATCTAGGTGGCTCATGCTTCCTAGGAGAGCAAACTGTTATCCCAAGAATTCGGCCAGTCATATCATACGCTTCTTGAAATGTAAGATTACTTGTGAGTTGCCTTAACAGCCATTGTAACTGCCTGATCTCATGAACAGCCCCTTGTCTCATGACCCTCCTAACAACTGAAAAAATTCCACCCAGCTGATCAAAAAATTGAAGTGAGCTCCAAGAGTCCTCAAAGAAACTTTGCAGCTCAGGCCACGATCTAGTGGCAACAACAGAACACATAATGGATCCTACACTAGAACCAGCAATTATCCTTGGCAAAAGCTTATGTTCTACCAGTGTTTTAACTACACCTATATGAAATGCTCCAAGGGAAGCACCACCACTTAAAAGCAAAGCAGTCCTACCAAACGCATGCCTAGTTTCATGCATAAAAGAAAGCTTCTCTTCCAGTGAGAGCTCCTCTGAATCAGAGTCACAAACCATTCTCAACTGAGTTGACACCTCATCAATGTATTCCTTGATGAGTTTAGGCATGTGAAGCCTACCTTTATGAAGTTCAGGATTACACATATTACCAAGATTTCTGATAAGATCAGCTCTCATGCAAAAGATTATATCTCTAAGAGATCCATCTTGGCGGCGGTGCCGGAGCTCCTGAAGCTTGTTTCTCACAAGTTCCTCATCATAAAGATCCGATTCATTCATCTTCGGGGTCTCTTTATCAAGCATCTTAGCAGCATGAGCCCACTCTTCATATGTCAATGCAGTTCTCATCATATTTCTCCAAAATTTCCTTCTATAAGCCATCTCAGCCCTCAATTTTACATTTGTGTATCGTTTCAACAAAAAAGCAATAATTGTCACCATTGCCAATATCCCTTGTGGGTTTCGGGGATGCAACCACGATACTAAGGGTGATAAGAAGTCCTTACATCTATAGATGAAATGCAACAACACATGAAAGATTTGATGCCTCATATGTGACAGTGACTTACAGAACAGGATCCTAAAAGCAATTGTCCGACCTATGATTGTTGAAGGACCAATCGAAAATGAATCAACACTGGCCTCATTACTTATGTCCATATCTAGTTTACAATGAAAATTTCTGTGCTGGGATGGCTAGCTATGTTATCAGCCAAGTTGCTTGATAGACAAATACAGAAACAGAGAAAGTTGAACTAGGACGATTTAGGCAGTCCGTTGGGCAACAAATTTTCAGAAACTGAATGAAGATATAAGATGGAAAAAATGAATGTAGACAGTATTCCCTTCCTTTTGCACCAAAGAACAAAGAAAAAGAGGAAGTGGTCCTAATGGATTTGTTCACAAACTTCAATTCGATATCAGTAGATCAATGAAAAACTGATCCAATAAGCCCAATTTCACCAGCTGCTAATGTATCTATGCTTAAAGCTTTAGCTATCCTCTTCTGTATAACATTAAAAGGAAAAAGAAAAAGACAAAAGCTTTTCCTGAAATCTATTAAAATCAGCAGAACGAGATATCCCAATTGAAAGAGAAAAAAAATTCGAGGCAAATCTTGATCCTGAATTTCAACAACTTTCTGAGAATCTACAAAACAAGCAACTGCAATTACCAACAACGAACCAAATTGCCTTTATAATATCTACGAAAACAAATCAAAGAAAACCCATAACTTCAATTCCCACCAGCAACATAAGAATCAAAGGTTCAGCTCGATTTTCCTTTTCCCACAAGAATCTAAACAAAACCCAGATACCAAAAAAAAAAAGCCCTCTAAAATGACTTTAATCTCTCACATTCCCAACTCTAACCAAACCAATAAAAAGAAAAATGAAAAGGGTTTTCCTTTGGCAATCCAAAAATTCCAATCGGTAACCAAAGAAAACCCAGAAGAACCAAATATATTCCCCAAAAGGCCAAAACTAATACAATGAACAAGAAAAAGAGTTGAAGTAGCGGGCAAGTATAAGAAGCAAAGCGAAATTATGGGGAAATGTTGGGATCCGTGAAGAGATAAAGATACCGATTTGAGCTAAGATTTTGGACAGAGTCGGCGACGGTAATAACATGCAAAGGATAAGGGAAATAGATAAAGTTTCTGATCGTTGGCCCAACTTTCTATTTATAGAATATATGTATGCATAATGCAGAAGTTTGGAAAGGAACAAGCTTTGATTGAGTTAAGGCTTCGGGAGTTTGGTTTGTTTGTTTGTGTAAACGACACTGCTATTCTTGCTTTTGCTTGCAAGATAATACAATTTTTCTTTACATTGAATTTTGTAGACTTGCCTTTTTGTTTCAAACCATGATTTGGTCAACCACAGCCTTTACTGCGTTATCCTATTTTTCACCATTCAAAACCTGGATTTGTTATTAAAAGAGCACATTTACCCAAAAGTTGAAAATTCAACCAATTAATAACTTGATTTAATTTTACATAATTACTAGACATTTGACAAATCTTATAAATTGAAGTTCAAAACCTATACTATTAATATGTACTAATAATATATATTAATATCAAAATAATAAAAGATATTTTAACTAATAATATTTAATTAATTGTTAATAATAAAAAATTATTTAATTTTAAAAAATTAACGGTTTGATTAATTGTAATTAAAAATAATAATTTTTTACAATAATATAAAACTTTTAAAAATATATATTACACCGAAACAAAAGTTCTACCTATTAAGTTGTCACGTGGTCTAAATTCTTGGTCGAAAATCTTGAGTAATGATTAAATAAAACTGCCAAAAGCAAAAAAAATGTGATGGATAATGCGAAATAGAAGAGGTGAGGGAAACGTGGCGTCTAATCTTGGAGTCCGTGGTCCAGCATGCTTTAGCTGACGAGCCAAACTCTTGACGAGCCAAACTCATCCACCCAAAAATAGACAAAAGTGTGGTTCGGTGAAACTCTTCCACGTTGAACTCAATGTACTTTAGATAATAAAATATAATATTCCCCTTAGGCTTTGGTGGGAAATAAGCTCATCCTTTAGTTTAGTTTCTAAAATATCTTTCTTTATCTTGAAAAAATTACGATGTTAATTATCAAATTAAATTTAAATTTTTTATTTTTTATTTTAATAATTTTAAAGTACACTTAATCCCATTGATTACAAGAACACTCTATTCTCTTGGAAAAGTAATTGATCTAAATATTTTATTTTTCAAGGGTTAAAACTTAAGTCTAATTTTGTGCAATTTTAAACTTTGAAAATAGAGATTTAAGTAAGTTTATAAATCATGAGCTCATATTAACTCTAAAAATAGAAATTTAAGTAAGCCTATAAATCTTAAGCTCATATTTGCAACTCAAAAAATATGCTTATAAGTGGTGGAAGACTCATGTTTATATACTCATAACAGTTTTAAATTCTAAAAATAAATATTTAAGTAAACTTATAAATTATTGATCTACAGTTACAACCCAAAAGACATACCTAATAAATGACAGAAAACTCATGTTTATATATTCAAAACTCACTCCATCTTTTATTAATATTGTAAAGAGAGATTCTTACATTAGTTCAAGTTTAACTTAACCCTTATATCTTTTATGAGCTACCTTAACTTTTATATTTCTCACGAAGGCTCACATTAATGAAGATTCAAAATACCAACTGTCACATGTCGAAACTTAAGCCTAACCTTATATGATTTTAAACTCTCAAAGAGAATTGTCAATAAATTTATAAATACTTGGCTCACGTTTGCCACTCAAAAGATATATTTAGTAAATGGTAAAAATTTTATATTTATATAACCAAGACTTATCTCATCTTTTAGTGACATAGGATCTATGAAATTATTTGTTCAAATTTTACTTTAAATACTAAAAATGCATTCATTTTGTTTATTATTTAATTTTTTTCTCCTCTTTCCTTTGTTTTTTCATTCTTTTTTATTTTTATTTTAATCAATTTCTTTATCACTCGTGTTAATTAAGATTGTTTTGTTTAACTAAAAATAAGGTAATATATTCATGTCAAAATTAATATATAATTGAGTTAAAAATATGTGTAATATATTTCATTTGTAATTGAATTAGATTAAGGATGATTTTTTTTCTTAACCTGTAACACTATAGTTTTCATATGAGTGTCAATTACTTATTCATCTCCTTTTATTTTATTTATATTTATATTTTATTATTTTATCATTATTACTAATTCATTTTGTTCTTTTATCTTTCACGTTCTTGATAATCAGAATTTGCTAAAAGGTCCAGTGGCTTTTAAATTTTAAATTAGACAAGATTGACAAACAGACCCCAAAGGACATCAGAATTAAAATTTCAAATCAAACTAAGCAAATACAATTAAGCTTAATAAATTGGGATTAAAGCAAAGCAATTGAGAAACATCAGGAACATTTAGGAAATTGGCCAGTTGGCTAAAAACAAAAAAACCAAAAAACGCAAAATGGTGCAAGGCCTCTACAAGGAGTGCTTAGACATCCTGGCAAAGGCCATCTGATGGATTCAGGATCCTTGAAGCTCATCCAACGATGGGCAGAGCCAAAAATTGGAAATTTACAAATTTCTGCCCATATAAAAAGGAAAAGATCGGAATGAAAAACCCTGGGAACCAAGGCAGAGAAACCCTACAGCAGCAACAAAAATTGAAAAAAAAAAAACCCTAAATTTTCTAGCAGCCAAGAACTATAATCCACAATCAAAAAAATAAAAAAAAAAGATTTAAAAAAAATAAATCAAAAAAATAAAAAAAAATGTTATAAAAAAAATGAAGTGAGAGAGGGAGTGGGTGGTTGAGGATCGGTAGTTTGGTTTCCTTTGAGGGAGAAATTGAAGCTTTTGGGAGGTGGTATCTTGGAGGGTCGGCTTAAGGGAGAAGAGATCTGAGCGTCGCCGGCTTAAGGGAGAAAAGATCCGAGTGCTGCCGGTTTAGGGGAGAAGAGACTGGAGCGGCGCCGGCTTAAGGGAGAAAAGGTTCGAGCGGCATCGGTTTAAGGGAGGAAAGGTCCGATCGGCGATAAAGGAGAGAGAGAGAATGTCTCGTCGGCGGTGCAAGTAAGGAGAGGGAAGGTTTCATTTTTTTGGGGAGAAAGAGAGGGCCGGTTGCTGCCGGTTTGGAGGAGAAGTAAAGGGGTTAGTTGCCGTCTATGACATGAGAGAGAGGTCCGGTGAGAGAGAGGAAAAATGGAGCCTTTTTTTAGAGAAAAGGTTGCATAAACGATCGGTTTTTAGAAGGGAAAGAGGAAGAATGAAGGTGGCGTTTGCTATCGTGGAAGTAAAGTCACGTTGTCTGTAAGCTGATCAATTAAATTATATTATCATGTTTATTTTGTAACAGATATCTGTGTTACATTGTAAGATTGTAATATAATTATATTAGAGGTAATAAATGTAATATGATTATAATTTAAAATTAATGTAATCACATTATATTATATTCTGTAATATTATTAAAGTTATATTTATTTTTTAATTTTATTATTTTATTAAAAATATTTTATAATATTATAATTTAAATAAAAATATTAAAATAAAATTTATAATATAAAAAATAAATATAAAAATATAAAAAATTAAAATTTATATAATATAAGTAAAAGAAATAAAAATAAAATATATAATATAAGAAATAAAAATTAAAAAAAATAAAATTTATATAATATAGAAAAAAATATTAAAATAAAATATATAATATAAAAATTAAAAATTAAAAAAATAAAATATAAAAAATTAAAATTTATATAATATAGGTAAAAAAATTAAAATAAAATATATAATATAAGAAATAAAATATAAAAAAATTAAAATTTATATAATAAATGCAAAAATATTAAAATAAAATATATAATATAAGAAATAAAAATTAAAAAATAAAATATAAAAAATTAAAATTTATATAATATAGATAAAAAATTAAAATAAAATATATAATATAAAAAATTATATTAAATAAATGAAAATAAAATATACAAAATTATAATAAAAAATGAAAATAAAATATATGACATTAAAAATATATTTAAGAGATAATATTATATAAAAATTAACAATAAATAATATAAGTATATTAAACTTGTATTTTAATAAATAAGGGTAATTCTGTAAATTAACATTGCATTTCCAACAAAGTGCTTGTAAACCAAACGCTGCAATGTTATCTTCCCTGCATTTTAATCATTACATTACTTATATACCAAACACTGCAATGTTATATTCTATGCAATCACATTGCTTGTAATCACATTACCTGCAATCACATTACTTATAATCACATTGCATTGTAAAGTACCAAACACCACCGAAGAGTGAAAAATGGTAAAAAATCAGCTTGTATAGTTAAAGGGAGAACCTTTAAATGGCGTCGCATCGGCTGGAGAAGGAAGGGCTTTTCCTTTTTTTCCCAAGGGGTGCAACTAGAGCAGATTATTTGGACCCAGTCCGGACCGGAGACAATCTTTGAAGCCTAGTGGAGCTTGAACCCATTTAGAGCAGTGGGTTAGTTTCAACCCAGTAGGTAATGAATCTATTTAGTGAATAGTGGATTGAGTTAGAAATGTTGAAGTTGTGATTTCTTGTTTATTAATTATAATAGTGTTATTATTTTTTGGTATTGTCTGAAATTTATGCACATGAGAAATAAAATATATGAAAGCAAAGGAAATGGCAATCTTTAATATAATAGATAGTTGACTTAGTAAATTAAAGGTATGTGTATATAAAAAAATAAATAATAAAATGTAACAAATGGCTAGGAAATGATAATGTTAAAGTAAAAATAGTAAAAAAATGTTTTAGATATTTTGTTAGTCATAAAAATTAGGATTTAGAAGAACATACATATAAAATAAGTAAATAAGTAGTAGGAAAACCAATAATAGATTTAGATTAGTTTTAAAAAATAATAATAATAAGTGAATGAGAAGGATAAAATAAAAGGAAAGAAGGAAATATTTATAGTATAAATATATTTAGATAATTGTAAATATAATAAATAAAAAATATATGATACAAATATAAAAATTATAAAAAATGATGAAATGATTATTTTAAGTGATCCAATTATAGAATTTCACTTAAAAGGGGCAAATAGTTACTTCTTTCCGAGTAGATTTTTTAGGTGCGGAGTTCGAGAAAGATTTTTTCCTAAACGTCAAGATAAATCTAAACTCTAAACTCCAATACCTATTAACTTAAATAATAGTTTTTTTTTAAAAAATGAATTTATATAATGTTGTAATTAAATTTAAATTGATATAGTTTGTTAATTAGTTTAAACAAACATTACTAAATAAAATTAATTTAACCATTAAAAATTAATTAATTGTTTATTTGATAAATTATATAGTTAAGTAAAATATATTAATCCATAATGTTAATTAAAGAATATAGATTTAAATAGAAAGCTTTAAAAAATGTATATAATAAAAAATAATAACAATAATAATAAAATAAAATAATAAATAATAACAAATATATAAACAAAGTAATAAATCACCTTAAACTATCAAACATATTATTGCATAAATAACGAATCAATTACATTAATAAATGCGTTCATGTAGATGTTTTCATTTTATCCTATCATAGCATGCCATATTTATCTTGTTAATAGGGCGGGAATTCTGATGATAGGATTTTTTCGAAGAGCTCGTAGAGATGAGTTTTTCCGAGAATATCCCTAGGTGAGAAAAACTTCGAGACTTTACCAAAGCGTTGAGATGATTTACGAATGATTTATCAATAAACAATTGTCGACCCCATTATTTAAAGTTGACCTAATCATAACATCATTTTACGACTGCATCATGTGCATCCATGAAACTGAATAAAAGACTTAATAAGCCAATTTAATAAAAAATTAATTGATAAATAAGAATTAAGGAAATATAGGAATAAAATCAAGGTAGGCTACAATAGGATAACTTAAGATTAAATGGTATCGTTCGTGGAACGGGCGTCACGGAGGTGTTGACCCTTTTCTGTGCGTAACCGCACTCTTGAACCCATCTCTAAAAAAAAAATCATAGACCAGTTTTCGTTCTTTTGAAGAACCTAAAATTAATTTAGGATTTCGTCGATCAGAATTGAGTTAATATGTGACCAATCGCACCCAGAAAATACGATTGGTGGTGACTCTTAACCCATTTTTATTTTCACCATGTCTAGCAAGCGGTCCCCGAACTCGCACGTTACAACATAACCCTCAAAGATAAGGTGTTTTAAAAAATAATCTTCTTTTTAATTTTAACTATTTTTTGCTAAGAGAAAAGATTTTTGAACAAAATTACCCTTAATGAAACCTTCTTATATTCAAGTGCTATGCTCTATGTTTGTAGCTTTATATCCCACTAGTTTTACTTCATTTGATGTATGGACAACATGTCCCAAAACTTTATGTTTTGCAAGTGAATTTAGTTCATCTTGATTGTGTCTTTGCATATTGGTCAATCATTTCTATTTTTACATTAATATTGAACATTACATTATATACAAAAATATCTTCGACTTTTATTTCATTTGGATCCATCTTTTTCCCTGTAATGACATGATTTATTGAAATCTCTTCATTTTCAATGATTTCAGAAACCTAAATTTCTTTTGAAAATTTATCAATTATGTTAGGAATTTTCTTCTTGAGTTTCTGTTTTTTTTTTCTAACCATCTTGTATATTTGATCATTTTCTCTTTCGAGGATTTTGTCTTTGGAACTAATTGTTCTCCCACGCTTTTGACGTGCCTTACGCTACAAGGACATCAATTCTAATAAGAGATTTTTGTAGCTGCTATAAGAGATTTAGTTACTCTTTTTAAGTCAGTAAATACGTTTGGCAACTGATTTGCTATATTTTACAAATAAATTATATTTGAACGTCAAGTTTATATTGATTTGTGTAAGAATCAAAATTAGATAATGATAATATATCCCAAGATATTTCCTTTTCCAATTGCTTATTTTTCTCCCCCTAATATTGAAAAAATTATTTCATCAAAATAACAATTGGCAAACATTGTCGTAAATAAATATCTTATTAATAATTCTAAATATTTAATTATAAATCGAGATTCATATTTAACATATATTCTTAACCTCCTTTGAAGATCTATTTTTGTGCGTCGTGGCGGAACAATTGGAACATATATCACACATCAAAAAATCTTGAGATGATAAATATATGATTTTTTAACCATAAACCAATTGATTGCAAACGAATTTATAATAACTTATTGGCTTGATGTATACAAGTGCTGCTGCATCCAAAATGGCATGTCCCCAAACAAAAATTGAAAGTTTAAATTTTATAAACAATGGCTTTACATTCAGTTGAAAACGTTTAATAAACGATTTTGCTAGATCGTTTTGTGTATAAATATGAGTAATAAGCTGTTCAATAGCCATTTCTACTAATATACTGTAACACCTGATCCTAAATTATCGGTGACAGGTTATTCATATGTATTGGACAACATGTTTGTATATTGAATTGCCTCGAGAAACAAGTTAAATGACCATATTATCCTTAGAAATACCATTGAGTCGATTAAACCTCAAACAAGTTCAAACAAGGATTTTAAGAGTGAAATCCTTAATTTCACAATCCAGGGATTACTTAAAACAGTGATTCGGAGTTCGAGGTTCAGTTTGGAGTTAATCGAGAAAATTGACCGATTAGGGATAAAACGACTATTTTTTAATTTCAGGACAAAATGGAAATTTTTAATAAAGATTTTGATTTTTAATGACCAAGAATAATTATATGAAATATAATATGATTATTGGAGTATAAAATGAAGTTTAGTAGTGAAAAAGTGTAATTCTCGATATTTTTAAGACACAAGGATAAAATAGTAATTTTACCGCTAAATGTCAAATCGAGAATTTTTAAAGAAGATTTTAGCCCCATTTGATTTAGATTAATTATTTAGACTAGTTAAAACATAATTTGAGATTGAAAAGTGGAAAAGAAATGCAATTTCAATACATTTTGAAGTGCAGAGACAAAATGATAATTTTACCACCAGGGGACTAAATTTAATTTTTTGAGAGAATTTAGATCAAATTTGATAAATTGGCGTGTGGTATGAGTTTGATGAGTGAAAAATATGCTTTGTGGTAATTTTTCAATTTTTGGGGTAAAAATGTAATTTTGTACTTTTTCGGGGACAAAAGTGTAATTTTGTAAAATTACACCACCAAAATTTTTGGAATGGTCCAGAAGTTTCAAGAAAGCTGAATGGATAAATATTGAAATAGTTGCGGTGGAAAATCAAGAAGAAAAAGTCAAAAAGTTAAAAAAATGAGCCAATGGCATTATGCCATGTGGCAAGTCATTTTAATTTAATATTAAACTAATAAAATCAGCTTAAAACCCTCACTTTTTCTCTCCAAAATCGGCATAAACCAGATTCAAAGGAAATGAAAGGAAACAAAGGGAAAAAAACAAGAAAACTAGCCAAAAATTAAGAGATTTTAAGTTGTTTTTCAAGATTCAAGCCAAACCAAGGTAAGATTTCTTTAGTTTTACCCTAACCCTAGCTTACCCATGCTTTAGTTCTTATTTTCCACGATTGAATGATGAATTATCATGCTGAAAACCTTGAGGGCGAATGGGTATGGATGATGATTTGATATTGAAATTGCTTGAATTTGAACTATGTTAAGGTTCAGTGGTAGTTAAGCATGGTTATGAAAAAAATTGTAAGAAAAAATAATTTTTCCTCTCGAAACCCATTTATGCCGAATTTTAGAGGGAGAAATTGGTTGCTGAAGTGATGTTTATTTGAGGTATTTTGATGAATTATGGATATAGGAAATTAATGAGAATTTTCAAAGCAAAAATCGTAATTTTCAATCTAAGACTGATACATTGACCCATATTCACTGTAATTGAACATTATGGATAGAATTGAACTATTAGAAAGTGAAATGGGTCAAATCGAAATTTAATTAAAGATTTTAGTAATTTAGATGCGTGTAGGTGAGTCGGTAGGACATCGTGATTTAACGACTGTCCGAACCATTTTTACCCAATTTCTAAGTATGTAGAGCCTAAAATAAATTATATTGGTTGGACACAAATAATGGAATTTTATGTCATGAATCGTGTATAGGTGGTGGGCTCCCGGACACGGGAAAAAAATTATAAGGTGTAGTGGAAATTAAAACAGGAGTATCGTGTACTCCTATGACGAGGTGAGTGGATAATTTACCGTTTTCAATATCTGAAGTAGTTTTATCTAGTTATGTGCTATTAAAATAAATTGAATTTTATAAATAATTTTTAAATCGAAAAATCGATTTAATAACACTGAGTATGTGAAGACTGAGCTAAATTTGTGTTCAAGTATGAAAATTGAAATTATGGCTTATGATCTTGGTGAGCATGCTTGGCTGATTTATTGTGTTAAAATTGCATAAATTACCGTTTGCCGTGTAGGCTGGCTAGTATTAAAATAGCATTGTTATGCTGTTGTAAATTTTATAAAGTTGGTGAATCATAATTAATAAAACACTGCAGTGAGGGTTGCCGTGGATTGCCTTTAGGAGGAGTACGGAAAAACCCAACTAATTGTTACCTTGGTCGGAAAGGCGAGTAGGGTAACTCCCGAGGTAATGTTACGATTCACTTCACGTTAAACCACCACGTGAAGATGAGTTTAGCCAACGCCAATGATCGGTTGTATCTGAAAAAAAAAATTATGAAATTCTAACAGCCTTGACAGACTCAATTAAATGCTCTGATCAAGTGTCCACGAGTATGAGATTTGGCTTAAGCCTGATTTTTATAAATAAATCATAAGCCTTGTGTTTTGCTAAAATATGATTGCTTTGTATAATCGAATTAAATTTGGTGTAATTAATGCTATGAATTACATGATAGCATTGCGTTTTTATATTGTCTCTATCTACTCGACTTTAGATATCGTAGATGGTAATTATCTAACTCACTGGGTTGTAAAACTCACCACCCTCTCCTCCCCTTTTCAGGCTCGAGATCACTGGTATGCACTCGGAGTGCATATAGAGGCTTGATTGAAGCCGCATCCTTAGCACACAAAGGTACATAGTTGTAATTAGTAGGGCCACGTGTCATTGTAAAAGATTTATACATTTCGTTTATTTGTAATACAATGAGTAAGAATTTATTTTACTTTCAATTGCTGAAGAATGATTTTCGATATTTCTAAAAATAGTGATTTGAAATAAAACTTAATATTTCGTTTAATATTTTGTTTATTTTACTCGTATACAACGATTTTATAAATCGTGAAATTTCTAGATAAAGAAAGACGAAAATACCCCCGGTTGGTAAATTGTGTGTTTTTATTATTTTAATTTGAAATCAGAATTTTTTTTATTTTGTGAAAAATATTTCTTGGAAACTAATAGCCACGGGGAAGATGGAGAAACAGGTACGAGATGCCTTGCGGTCTCGATAAAGTACTTAAGGATTGAGTGCTTATCGGGACATCGCGACAGTTGTCACGAGCTCGATGGGAGATTCCGGGTCGTGACATATACAATATTCATAAAAGGCTTAAAATGTAAATTTACCAACATTGTAAAGATGAATAGTCTTTATTGTATAATAAAAAAAATGTGTTTGCAAACAAATTATTGCAAATGCCATATTACAAGTTGATAATAAGCATACATGTTACCATCTAGTCGATGCATATATTAAAATTATAAAATATCTAAATGGTTCACATGGTGGATGTACGAATCCACATGTATCACTTTGAATATATTTTTAAAAATGTAAGAGATTCAGTCCCAACTTTAACTGCTAGTGATAACCTTATAATTAATTTACCTTTAAAGTAAGCAGCACATGAGAATTCATTAGATTGAAAAATCTTCTAATTTTTCAATTGATAATTACATGTATTTTAAATAATTTTTCGCATAATTATTGATTCGGAATGGCATAATTGGTCATGTCAAACATTAAAATCATTTGTGAACTTCTAGTTTACTATACCATGAGTTTCAATCATTCTAATTTTTGTGTAGTATATTCTATAGGACAAAGTGAGTAATTTTTCTAATACACACTTTTTTACTTAAAATAATAGATATAATATAAAGGTATTTAGTATCTTTTTCATTTGTTATCTCAGCATGGTATTCATTCAGATAAAAAACTTGATAATTTTTTTAAGACTTAATAGAAAATAATGCATCCTCTATTATGAACTTTGTTTCTCTGGACAGTAAAACATTGACTCTTCTGGAACCTTCAATTAATCTTGTACTACTAGATATTGTATTAACATTGGTTTTTTTCATTGTTAAGTGAGAAAAATATTTCTTATCTTTAAATATAATGTGCATTGTAGCAATGCCTGCTAGACATATAGTTACATAATTGATCTTGAATCTAACAAAATGAATATCAATATTTTTCTTTAATACAAAATAAGAAACTTATAAATTAACATAAAGGAAAATTAAATATATAATTTATTAATTAAAACGTATAATAAAAATATATCATTTAAATATAATAAGAACATATAAAAATATCTTCATGATAAAGTTATACTAAAACATACTAACAAACTATTAAAAAATTTCATTCTTTGACTTTCTTATTATCAATCAAATGATCAATTCCCCTTTCAGGATGGTCAAGAAAATTTGCAACATCTTGATGTGTTATATCAACTTGGTCATAGTCAAAATATTTTGAACAAAATTTGCTTCGATATTTTTTTTTCTCTTTTAGCATTCAATGATACTTGATAAAGTTTAATATTTTTTTTTCGTTTAGCATTCAATGATGTTTGATAAAGTTCAACAAGAAGTTTGAATGTACAACAAATATGTGACCTATGGCCTTTAATTTTCATGTCGTGTTGATAACAAAGCATTTTCTATATTTCTTTTGTTCTGTATATTTGTTTTCTTCTTATATCTCTTCATTATTCATCCACTTATGGTGGATTACAAGTATTCATTCATTTCTGGTGGATTAAAAGTATTCATCCACTTCTAGTGGATAAAGTTATACATCTACTTCTATGTGGGTTAAAAGTATACATCTACTTCTGGTGGATAAAGTTATATATCCACTTCTAGTGGGTAAAGTTATTCTTATAATTAGAATAGTGATTAATGTAAATTATTATGATGACCTTTTTCATGTCCATGACTATAATTGTTAAACGATGTCACATTTACTTTAAGAAATGGACTGATTCATAATTTTCATTTGTAGCTTGTTATTTTGCTCAATAATGAAAATACTGTATGATAGCAAAATTCATATTAAAGTTGATATTTAGGAAATGAAAACATCAAAGAGATATCAAGTGACTTAATTGATTTGCTAAAACCAAAAATTAAAGACTAACTATTAAAATCCTTTTGAAGCTAGTAGAAGACGAAAATAAAATAATACCAACATTTACCTAATTGGCTAAAATTAGAAATCAAAGAATAACCATTGAAATCTTTTGAACCTTGAAGAATAACCATTGAAATCTTTTGAACTTTGAAGATGATGAAAACAAAATAATATAAAAAATCATACTGATAACATGTTATAAAATATAACTTGAAAGAGCAACTATAAGAGAAAGTATTTAAAGGGAGACAAAGTATTTAGAGGGAGTAAAAAAATCTTATTCAAATGTGTATTTATAAATGAAGTAAGGGGCTTATTTATAGGCTAATAACCTCTTATCTAAATATCATTCATAAAATAAAGATAATACTAAAAGATTAAATAAATAGATTAAGTTCTAATCTTAATCCAATTTAATCTATATTCAAATCAAATATACATAATATAAATGGATATTCACAAAAATATTTATAACATATCTTACTTTCTTAGAGATAAGACAGTATTTTTCACCAAAACTTTAAATTTTAATTCTTTCGTGTAATAATACATGACATATGAGGAAAGAATCCACTTACCCAAATTAATTCAATTTTATACCATTTTTCATCTTTTTATATGAATTATTTCTTGCTAGTCGAAATATGAAATTCATACTTTACTCATGTAAATTATGCATTCCAAATTTAAGTAAATTGAAAATGTCTAAGTAATTGTTAAACTCTTTTATAACTTTTGGTACGATACAAAGGGTCTTAGAACTTCATAATTCTTTTCTTACAAATCAAAGTGTAACTGGATACCAACACACACATATATATAACAAAGTCAAAGTTTACTACAATTACTTTAAGGTAAGTTGTAGTATAAATTGAATTATTTCCTTTTATCTTTTGACTTATTAATATTACTAGTGAACTTAAGAGGCACATCAACAGTTAGAACTCGAAATTTCAATCTAAAAGTCTTGGTTTCGAATTTCGAGATGGATGAAATGAAATATATAGATAGGCAACTGCTACATCTTTTAGTAGAGCCCAAAATCACAAGTACAGAAAGAAATCAATATTATTAATTTATAGACTATTATCCTAAATATTAGTTGTGGAATTTTTAAACTACACATTGATCACTGGCATCTCTTTACTAATGATATATTTATTATTCTATATACAGTGGTCCAAAGATTGATCATGTAGACCTTGAAGCCAAAATACAAATGTCTCTGGTAAAGTGAGTTTTTATTTGGATAACTATGAAATTTGTCATTATACTAGGACTCAGCCTTAAAAATTTTGCTATTGTACATCAATTGTAGTCAATTTTGCCATCATATATTTATTTTGATTGATTTTTGAAAAGAAAAATTATTGAGAAAGAATATTTTATTTATGTTGTTTGAATAAACTTTAGAAAAGTATGAAAGAAAACAAAGATTTATAGAAGTAAAAATTATGATGTGAAATTTGAGACGGAAAAAGAAAATGGAAACATAGCAATGTTTGTGATTTTTAAGAATATGATGAGATAAATCCAATTTGGTTCATTTTAATCAGGAAATTACTTCCTTACTAGTTAAGAGAAATGGTAAATGGATTTTTTTTAATCTCAAAATAATTTTGTGATTCACTACTTCCAACTAAAAACAATCTGGTTGTTAATTACATCATAAATTAAAAAATTTATAATTAAGAGTATTTTTATCTAAAAATTTTTTTGATTTATCCCAACCAGTGTAGAATAGCTATCATATCATCGGTAATGGTTATTTCAATTTTTTTAAAAATGAACCAAACATAAAATAATTATGTTTATAAGAATATGAAAAAAATGAAATAATCATTTCCTCGAGCCAAACACGGCATTACGTTTTTTCTTTTTATCACTCTAGCTGAAGTCCTCTTTCTTTCATAAGCCAAGACCCAAGAGTCCAGCCCTTCATCCTCACTATAACCATAAAATCAGTTCTCCTTGCTGTGTTCAACTTTCATCTTTGTATAGAGGCAGGGATTACTGATGAAGGTTATGGAGATAGAAATATTTAAATTTAAATCCCAATTTATCTTAGAGGTCTCATTCAATTTCCTCTATCTCTTTATCGGATATAATCAAATCACTCCAATTTTTTTGAGATAATGACCCAAAAAAATTATTATTTTTAATTATTTTCATCCTCTTAAGCTTTTTTTTTTCTTTTGTTTTTTTGGACTTGATTTATCATTTTTAGTCCAAACCCATACCCACTCAATTGGGCCTGAATTTAACACAAAAAATTGCATGTAACATGTGTTTTTATTTTATAGCCTATTAATGAATTTTTATTTGTAGCGAGGATGATGTTTGATGGCTTTTGCGAATCTATTTAGGCTTGAAGATGTTGTTTTGATACTTATTGGTTATATTCATTGATACTTTAGTGGGCAAAAGTTCGTTGATTTCATTATTATTTTATTGTAAAAATAATAATATTTAAGAATTAAAAATGTAATAAATTAATAATATTTATAATTTGTAAAATAAGTTACAACCGGTTTAGATGAGTAAGTCGATCTCTAAACACCTCTATTTCTTACATATGATTTTGAGCAGAGAAGTAACGCTATTACTTACATTTGTATATTTTTTTAAATTTTTTTATATTAATTATTATTAATTAAAATATTATTTATTATTTTATATTTATATAATAAATATAACGTTAATATAAAAAGTAAAAAAAATAAGTTCCTTGACCTAACCTAACCCCTAGATGAAAGAAGGAACAAAGTCTGACCAATCTTTGATCATCATCACATGTCTTGCACTAAAACTCCAGCCACATGACAGTCTACTCTTTTGGGCAGACTGACTATTCAAAAAGGAATCAATCGTGTTACACAATCTAGAACGATGGACAAACGATGGCCGAATGATCACCGAAATTCACGCTCAGAAAACCTAGGGGGTCCCGGATTCATCAAAGTTTTGGTGAGCCCCACACGGTTTTGACTTATGTCCTTTTCCTCCATCTGCAGTTGGGCCATACAGTAAAAATTAAATAGCCGTCGCTGCCATCACCCAAACTAATGATTTCATTAGTCTCTAATCATACAAATCTCGACTGTCAGCTGCTTAGTTTTCCGTTATTTTGTCATTAATTAAGAACCTCTTAACAAAATAGATATCTTGTAATCGTATATTGTGCATTATTTGATTTGATTAAGTAAAATTAGAATATATTATAATAGAATTTGAATAAAGATTGGACAATATGACTATCTACCATGGGATTGGATAGTAATTTTTGAATACCCACCATTAAATCCGATTACAAGTAATTATTTTTAATATATAAAATTTAATTTTATATATAGTATTTTTTATTTTTAAATTTTTGTAATCAATATAATATTTAATAAAATTTATTAATTGTTGAAACTTTGATTTAAATTTTTATGTTTATTTTAATTTTTATTAAAGATATACATAAAAAATTAATTTAAATTTATTTTAATTGAATATTTCAAGAGTATGAATATTTAACCGATTACATCTAAAATAATAAAGTACGAGCTCGTGTAATAATTTAAAATTTTAAATAAAAATATTTAAAAAATTAACGGCTCCCTAAATTCAATCTCTTATCAATGATCTCCTCAAACTCTATCGTCTAAAGCAATGTTTTGGCATTCAAATGAGCTAAGCCAGTCTATCAATCAGTATCAATGTAACATCAGCAAAGCCAGAAGAATAATTAGTTAAGAGTTATTATACAAGGAGGCATACTGTTCTTCTGATTCAAGAAACAATTAGAGGTCAATTTCTCCTGATGGAAATCTCACAGCAGCAATTGTCATCAGCATTTGGCCAGAGTTTTTTAATTAGAAAAATTTTGTTTTGGGCTCATCAGACAAGCTACATGATGTCCATCAAACATTCAAAGATGGGTGTCTTACAGAGAGGCATATCAATTATGAAGCAGCATCTAAGCAGATGAGCCAACCTGGGGCAAATATGCTAAAACTATGGAAATCAGGAAAAGTATGCTTTGGGTCCACATGGGTTATAGACTTTTTCAACATATTGAATAAATTTCCTCCTTGGAGCATTGCCAGGCATATAAAAAGCATCAATTATGAATTTCCATTTATGTGTATAAGTAAAGGAATAAAAGTGCTGACCTGTATGAGGTCCACCAACCAAAGGCATAGATAAAGATTTGAGTCTATTCCACGAAGGCCAAGTCAATAGCTCTTCCCCCTTGTACAAGTGAAAGCATCTTCCTCCAATGTTTCAACCCTCAGAACCTTATTCGAATGTGACATGCAAAGTGGACAGCCAAAATCTGAAATCCAATTAGTATCGGAAACCATTTATTGCAGGCAAATTTCAACCTGTGAAATTTCTGGCTTTGAAACATCCTCAAAACTTTCTAAACAGCAGCTTTACTTGGATAACAGGTAGCAAGTATTCTAATATTCCTCCAAAAACAAGAATTCTCCTTGTGAAGATCAGTTCCTATTCAGCCAATCTCTATCTGCCCCTCTTGTTTGTATAGTCCGGGAATCAAATCTGCTACCTTTTAGAGATTCCAAGAATGATTTCTACCAAGGTTCTAGACAAAGCAGATGCTGATAATTTCATGGAATCAGAAACGCTGTCAACTACAACTGAATCGTCTTTTGAGAATCAGACTGGCAGAAACAGAGGAAGAGCAGAACCAGGGAAGAAAATGAAGAAGCTGAGATCAATCAAGCTCTCAAGAATGCCATCAACAAGAAAGGGAAGATCTTCATCCAGTCAATTCCGTTCCGTGTTATCAGGATATGCAGCAAGCTCGGAGCAATCTACTCCAATAGAGATGTCAGATGCATCACCAAATCATATAGACGCCACAAGCTCTTCTGATGTAAAGGAGGAGAATTTTCAGGCAAGTACCAGAATTTCAGAATGAAGTTTTCATACTATTTATTGTAGCGACAATTCAAGTTGTTCAAAAGCCAAATATTTCTTCATGTGGACAGGAATTGCTGCTAACATTGACAAGGCGATCTAGTTTTAAGCCTGTAAGAGCTGTAACAAGAAAGTCCAGCATGAAACTCAGAAGACCCCAGCTGAGGAAATCTTCTGGAGGAACTGACTTGAAGAAGAAATCACAGTCAATTAAACCTGCATCTTTTGAGAGCTCAAACTCATCTAGGGGAGAGGTAAGTTTCCAAGATGATCAGCATCCTATCATTCCATCCAGCGAGGTAGATTCAGCACCTCATTACTTGAAGGCAACCAGCTCTTCTGATATGAAGAAGGAGCAGTTACAGGCAAGTCCAAGTCATTCTGAATCTAGTTTTGCTAGCAGTGATCAGAATAAGAAAATTTCAACAAATGAAAAACAAAAGTTAGCTTATCCTGGTAACGAATCTAATAGAGTTCTAAGAACATGTGCATTGGGACCTATAAGGCGCTTAACTAAAATGGCAAGTTTGAAATCCAAGCGACCTTCCACAAAGAAATGCTCTGAAATTTCTTCCATTTCAGACCCAAGCATAGAGAGAGCTACCTGTTCCTCAACTCTCAAAGGTTCCAAATTTCCAGATCGTGTAGAGATTAAGCCAGGAGGAAGTGAGTCTGATAGAAATGCAGTCTTGAATGTCTGTCGATATTCTTATTGCTCTCTCCATGGCCATAACCATGGTAGTAAACCTCCATTGAAGAGGTTTGTATCGATGAGGCGGAGGGTGGCAAAGACCCAGAAGAGCTTGAAACCAGAGCGTCAATCCTCTGGAAAAGCAAAACATTCTGGTAAAAAAAAGAAAGGACTCCAGACAGAGAAAGGAGTCTTTAATGGAAATCCTGGAGTTGCAGTTCAACAAACAACTGTTGATATCAAAGAGATTCCCTCAGTCCCAGGAAAGGAGGGCAGTAATTTCGTAAATTTGGCTGAGAGCGTGCCTGTTGAATTATTATATCCAGATTCCAGTAATGAAGAGAATCTGCGCCAAAGTAATAACCCAATTAACGTAGAATTCAAGGAAAGAAGTGTGGATTGCAGTGGAGTTGGAGCAGAACAGCATGAAGAAATTTCTGATACCCCTGATACAAAAACCAAGACAGAAGAAATTGGCCACCCTAATTGTAGAGATGTTAGTTCAGAAGAGTTTGGAGACGCAACACAGCTTGACAAGCTGTCCTTGAGGTCTGACAAAACTATAAGCACCTGCAATCAAGTGGTTCCAGTGGACGAAGAAGCTCACAGAGATGTTGATGAAGATAAAGCTTCAAGTTTGAACTTGGAAGAGTATAAAGGTGATTCAGGAAACGACGTAAAAAAATTGGAGACTGTTTCAACTGGGAGAAGTTTTGAGCTTCCCAATGGTCTTTTCTCATCAGCTTCTGTTAGTGGGATGATGGAGGAACCAACGTCAGCTAGTGAAGAGAAGAATGGATATTCTGAGCCAGATCATGGGATCCTTGAACCTGCAGATTCTACGGCTGCTAGTACTACTGATGCGGCAAGCAAAACAGAGGAGGAAAATCAGAAGAATTTCACATTTTGGAAATTGATATATCAGCATATGGTTACAGGTCTTGATGCAGAATTTGAAACTGAAAAACCTCTTCCTGGAGTGAATTTAAAAGAGCAAGTAGAAAATCTGCACAATGCATGTGAAAATAAGGACTCTTGTCAGGAAATTTCACAGACAGATCAGGCTATGAGCATAGAAGATCATGAAGCAAGCAACCGGAGGATTGAGTTCAGTCAAAGTGATGCCATTAAGCTGGTACAACAAGCCTTCGACAAGATCCTCTCAGAAATTCCAGACCACTCGTCCGATGATCAATCAGTTGCTAGTGAAATAGCTTCAGACGAGGATTTCTTGTTAACGAAGCGGGATGAAGGTAAAGAAGCAAGCATCTCAATTTCCTATGATTCCATTGAAGACTGTATGGTAAAAGATCATGAAGAAAAGCAGCTTCAAACTGATACTAAATTTGCACCTGAAGAAGTGAAAGCAGCCCAAATAGAAGGAAAAAAGTCTGACAAGGAAATGCCAAATAGCTGGAGCAATCTGAAAAAAATAATCATCCTCAATAGATTTGTCAAGTCATTGGAAAAGGTGAGCAACTTAAAGCCGCACAAAACCCGGTATCTGCCTATGAATAGAGACCCAGAAGCAGAAAAGATTCACTTGAGGCATCAAGATATGAAAGGGAGAAAAAATACTGAGGAATGGATGCTTGATCATGCACTTCGTCAAGTTATCTCAGCATTGGCTCCATCTCAAAAAAGAAAAGTAGCTATGTTGGTACAAGCTTTTGAAACAATCATCCCACTACCAGAAAATGGGAATGATACGAGGTCCAATGCAGCAGCTTCTTCTCCTACAACTTCTGTTCAAGCCAATATTGAGTCCTTAGTTCAAAATGGTGACAGTGCACAAAATGAAAATGGTTCAGAAATCTTACCAGGCAAATCGTTGTATCCTGAAATGAGTTTCAAAGATGACCACAACCAAGTCAACGAATCCCAAATGGCACACCAGGAAATCCAAAATGCATTTCCTGAGCCCAAAGTAACAAGTCTGCTTTGTGGTTGCACAGAACAATCTTTGCGCATAGCAGCCTCAGAAATGAGTGGTACAGACATGAAGAAAGAAGATACTAGTGCAGTTGATGACAATAACAGCAATGATGTTTCGATTGCCATGGATGCTCAGCCAAAGTTCGTTGACCTCTCTTTGTCTGAACTTGAAGAACACAGACTATCTGATAAGTCCTTAAATAATGAGGATGCTGTAAGGACCTCTCATGAGAAATTCTTTCCAGAAAATGAAGAAGTTATTCAAAGAATCTCGAAGGACGAAATTTCAATTCTTGATTCAGAAGTCAGCAATGGGGGTTCTGAATTCAATGTTCAGAAGACAGATTTGGAGTCCAGTGACATAATTAATTCAGCTGACCAGCACCCTGGTAAACGTGAAAGCCAAACAGAAGTTGGTGAAGGAGCTCAGCCCAAACATAAATTCCTCAGTTATCCACTTGCACAATCTGAGTCCAATTTTGCTGCTGATGTTTCCAAGTCGGAAAGACAAAAATACATGAGGCTTTGGTACTTAATATATAAGCACATGGTCTCTGGTAGTGCCACAGAAGATGGATCACAACCACTTCACAATGGAGCAGATGAGGAAGTACAAGGTGATGCTGCCAGCAAATTTTCAAGAGAGAATAATGCTGACTGTCAAGGTTCTTTGGCAGTAGGTCAGGATATGATGGAGAATTACACAACAGGCAGCCAAAATATTGAATGCCACAACAATGAGATTATAAAGCTGGTAGAAGAAGCAATAGATGAAATACCTCTTCCAGATATTCAAGATGACACATCAGACAATCAATCAGTTGCTGGTGATGCAATTCCAGATCAAGTACTCTCAGAAAAGAAACATGGAGAAGAGGTACATATCATCTCAAGTTCTACTGGTTCTGCTGAAGAGGATTCTGAAGAAGCTAGATATATAACAACAGAGCTTCGTTCAACCTTGAATTCTGGAGAGAAAATACTGAAGTCTGAAAATGTAAGCAGCCAAAAAGAAGCAACAAGAGAAACAGAGGAGGGAAATAAATCCAAGAAGAGAGTGCAGAGAAATTGGAGCAATCTGAAAAAATTAATACTTCTTAGGAGATTTGTCAAGGCATTAGAAAAGGTCAGAGAATTTAACCCACAGGCCCCTCAATACCTGCCCTTAGATCCTGCCCCAGAATCAGAGAAAGTTCTCCTAAGGCATCAAAACATGGAAGACAGAAGAAATGCAGAAGAATGGATGTTAGATTATGCACTTCAGAAAGTGGTCGCTAAACTAACTCCAGAAAGGAAAAGGAGAGTGGAGCTGCTCGTAGAAGCATTTGAAACGGTCATTCCTACCATAAGTTGAACTCATCAAAAGCCCTGATGCAGCAGCGGCAACTTCTCCCGCGAAAGCAATCAACCTGCTCTTAGTCCACAAGGTAAGAACAGAGACCCTGAATTTATTCATCCTTTCCGAGAAGGATGATATTAACAATAGGGAACCTGTAGAGCAATAGAAGAAGAAGCTAAGTAAAAGAAACTCATAAGAACAAAGTGTACGGACAAGCCCACCATTTCTAAACCTGGTTTTGTTTAAACCAATTATTTACAAAATTTCAGAAGCAGCATAATACTAGATTTCTTTCTTTAAACCCCCTCAATTGGTAGAGCATTCTTAGGAAATTTCATTGATATGGCAAAAAAGCGCCCTGCTAATATCTTTTCTTCAACTGAAGATTTGACCTCATTGTGATATATAATGGTGTAGCTTCATTTTTTTTTACTTCCCAATAAATCTTGCAGGTATGGCCAAAAGAAGCGGCTATTTCTTATGATCAATTGGAATGGCCCTGAAGCATCAAGTTGTTAGGAAGATACATCACAGTAGAAACACAGTGGAAAAGATTGTTGTTTAAACATTCATTTAGGAAATAGCAGTGTAGAGGATGGAAGTTATAATTTAGTGGAGGTTGTAAGTTACACACAAGATTCTTCTGCAACCTTAAAACATATTTTTAGCATGCTTATGGTGGGAAAACAAATAAGAATACCGTATGTGTACCTGGATAAGTATGGTGTTGCGTATTATCTTTTTAATTTATGAAAAGTATAGCAGTTGTTATGGTGTCAGCCACTCTATATGACTGGATGTCAGAGATAAACATTATGCATGTCTGAGTTGTGATCATTATCACCTCCTGGTAGAGATTGAGCAGGAAGTGATATGGTAGCCACTTTTTTGGCATAATTTCTATGGTTATTACAGTTAATTAACAGAAGGAAAACAAAAACCGCAATGAAGTATTGGAATCTTGAAAGCTAGAAATTGCATGCATGGTGCAATTTCAAGAAGGCAAAAAAAGCTAGAAACGTGTTAGATCCTGAATTCTTAGCATTGTTAAACAACAAATACATTCATATGAATTGGTGCAAATATATAACACAAACTATAAGAAAAAAGATCATAGAATAATCATTTCCTAAACTCTGTCAACCCAAACAACTTTCTGTTGATATCTACAAGTTCTATAACTTTCTTATAGAGGCAGGCAATGACCCTGTAAATTGCAACTTGCACCGTCTTCCGAAAATATATAGAAAGCTTTAACGAATTTTATATATATATATATATATATATATATACACATATATATCCAAATAGTTTACTGGACAAAAACTTGGAAAAACATTTAAAAAGGACACTTTAAGTTTAACAAGAACAGATGAGTTACAAACAATTCTCAAGCCATCTCCCTCACATGAGATGAACACATTTGTCAAATTAAGGCAGATACTTTCAAAAGTTAATATGATTTCAGTCACTGAGGAAGTTTTAGCCATGTCATGGTTTCTCTGATACTATCTATACAGATGAGATGCCTCATCCGGTCCCTCTCCACATCCCTCTATGTACTATAATTCATTCTCAAACATAACCTAAGAGTAAAACTTGGTTTGAAGACTGCATATGAGGAAAGAAGTGAAGGCAGGCAGCAGAAACTGATCAAGTTGATAAACAGCTATCAGGGGAACATAATATCCAAAAAAAATGGGATAGCAAAAATCAAAGTGAAACCCAAGCAGACGACTATTAGTAATTGAACTAGTACATTAGAACTTCTTCCTAATTTGAATGCACTTGGTATTAGAAAACTGATCTTTTGCTTACAGGGAAATGAGAAAGTAAGGAAGAAAGCATTTGCATACTCAGAGCAGGCCAAGCCGTTGGAAGATTACTATAAGCAAAAGAAGCTTCTCAACTATCAGGAGGCTGGTGCACAAGGAGATTCATGGCAAGGTCTTTTGGCTGCATTACATCTCCAACATGTTAATGCTCGCAGTTCCTCAGAGAAGCTGACGGTATAAACTTCATTATTCTTTAAATCCAGCGGCTACTTTACTTAAATTGATATTCCAGCATGGTAGTAAATATTTATGATGAGAGATAGATAAGTATTGAGTGTGGCAAACACCCCAAGTTGGATTTGCCTCAGAATTTTTGTTTCCTTTCTGTGAGGTACTATGGACTTTGAAAGTGTGTAACGTAATTTTGGCTAGAGAAGAGCAGAGATGCTATCACTGGCCTGCATGACTACCTATAAAATAAAGAATGCGTATACTGATCATCACCAGGAGAGGGTATTATACAAAAGGGCGTGGGCTATTTGGTTGTCTAGCATTGAAATACGAGTAGGGGTTCATATTACGTACAATCTTACTTGTTTCACTAAAATTATAATGTGAGGCTTGAGGCCAGAAATTACATTTGCCGCAATATATACGGTCGAACTAATACCTCTGGAAGAAGAAAACGAACAAATAATCGTATTAATCAACTAACGTGTAACTGGAAAACAAAATAACATAAAGTTGGTGTAAAAGCTACCTTTTTATGTAGAACTTAAACCAGTGTCCTAGTGGTCCCAGAGTCTCTGCTTACATGCATATTTCCATGCTTGCTATGAAACTAACTGCTTGAAATCTACAGGAAAAAAATAAAAGTGTGCTCCGGATACCTATGCTTCATTTCCTATGAAGTCAATCAAAGAGAGGCAAGCAAAAAAACCCACCATCAAAGACAGCAAGAAATGCATGAATATTATCAAATATATTACACATTATATATATAATAACGCCAAAATTGAACAAATTTTGCAGTTGTGTGGCATTAATGGGGAAGTACCAAAAAAACAGAGAATATACTTCACCTTATTAACTCTAGGGATGTCAACGGGTACCCTATTATAGGGTACCCGCGGGTACCCGACCCGGTTAAATCGGGTTAGGGTATCTTATAAGCGGATTAGAAGCGGATTCGGGTAGTGTTTTCACTACCCGACCCGGATTCGGGTAGGGTTCAGGTATCACACGATGGATACCCGCTACCCGAACCGATTATTCATTATTCGGATTTCACGGGTACCCGCTCCAAATCCGTTAAGATTACCCGTTTATCAACCCGTTAACATTACTCGTTTACTGTTAAAATTACCAGTTTATGAACCCGTTAAGCTACCCGTTTATTTATTTTTTTATTATTTAAATAGTTGAATAAAATGAATGCATCAAGACTCGAATCTAGGCCATGAAGGAAAAATGACAACGTCTCCACCATTTGGACAAGTTGATCTATTTGTTTTATATTGACAAAATATAAATTTTAAAATATAGTTAGTTAAATAACTAATGTAATGATATAAATAAAAAAATTATTAAATTATTAATTATATTTTATATAATATAAATATCATATCATATTACAAAGGAATATAATTACTATTACATACAAATAATATATAAAAATATATTTAATTTTTATTATGGGTTAAGATTACAAAAATTATAACTTATAAGTTATAATATATATACTTAAAGATAGTCTTTGAGTTTAAAATAGTTTTGAAATTTAACTATTTTTTTAATTTCATATACTTGAAGACAAACTCATATAATTAATTAAATTAATTCATTGAATTATGATTATTATATATACTAACTTGAAATGTTTTTAAATATATATATTTTATATATATTGAGTAATATTATAAGAAATATAATTACTATAATACTTTTAGTATATATATACTTTAAATATAAATATATTTATTATTTGTTTTGTGTTAACATTATAAAAATTATAACTTATAAAATTATTAATTGTAATATATACATATGATTATACAGTTTATAGTTACTATAAGTTGTAATGTCTTTTAACATATATACTTTATATTATATATTATGTTTGTTTATAAAGAATATAATTACTATTATATAAATTAATTACAAAATAATATATATACCTTTGTTTATATAAATTTACAATATATAAAGTTAATATCTAAAAAAAAGTTGTGAGATTAGACTAGTTTTGAAACTTAGTTTTTTTTTTAAAATTTCATGTAAGTAAAGGTAAATTCATATAATTAATTAAATTAATTAATAAAATTATAATTATTAATTAAATTGTAATGTCTTTTAATATCTATACTTTATATACATTGGGTTCATTTATAAAGAATATAATTACTATTTTGTATATACACTATAATACTTTTAATATATATATTTTATAATATAAAACTTGTAATGTGTTTTAACACATACACTTTATATTATATATTATGTTCATTTATAAAGAATATAATTACTATTGTATAAATTAATTGCTAAATAATATATAAAGTTAATATCTAAATAGAAGTTATGAGATTATAATAGTTTTGAAACTTAGCTTTTTTCTTTAAATTTCATGTAACTAAAGGCAAATTCATATAATTAATTAAATTAATTAATAAAATTGTAATTATTAATTAAATTGTAATATCTTTTAATATCTATACTTTATATACATTGGGTTCATTTATAAAGAATATAATTATTATTTTGTATATACACTATAATACTTTTAATATATATACTTTATAATATAAAACTTGTAATGTGTTTTAACATATACACTTTATATTATATATTATGTTCATTTATAAAAAATATAATTACTATTGTATAAATTAATTACTAAATAATATATAAAGTTAATATCGAAAAAGAAGTTATGAGATTAGAATAATTTTGAAACTTAGCGTTTTTCTTTAAATTTCATATAACTAAAGGCAAATTCATATAATTAATTAAATTAATTAATAAAATTGTAATTATTAATTAAATTGTAATGTATTTTAATATCTATACTTTATATACATTGGGTTCATTTATAAAGAATATAATTACTATTTTGTATATACACTATAATACTTTTAATATATATACTTTATAATATAAAATTTATAATATCTTTTAACACGTACACTTTGTATTATATATTATGTTCATTTATAAAGAATATAATTATTATTGTATAAATTAATTACTAAATAATATATTTTTTTTATTTATATAAATTTATAATATATAAAGTTAATTATGTAAAAAGAAGTTATGAGATTAGCATAGTTTTGATTTGAAACTTAGCTATTTTTTTTTAAATTTCCTGTAACTAAGGACAAATTCATATAATTAATAAAATTATGATTATTAATTAAATTGTAAGATCTTTTAATAACTATATTTTATATAAATTAAATTTATTTATAAAACATATAATTACTATTTTTTATATACACTATAATAATTTTAATATATATTTATTATTTACTTTATATTAATATTATAAAAATTATAATTTATAAAATTATAAAATTCATATAGTAAATTTTGTTTTTTTGTGCTTATTAAAAAAAGAGTATTAACTCACTTCACAATTTCCTAATACAAATGTTGTTATTTGGATGGATTTTTATATTTAGTTATTTAAGTTTATGTTGTTATTTGAATATTTATTTATAGTTATTTAAGTTTATATCGTTGTATAGATATTTGTTTTTAGTTATTTAAGTTTATGTTTAAGATTTTTGTTTTTAATTATTTAATTTTAATTTTCATTATTTCTGTTTTATTAATTTAACTAATACTTAATTTTATGAAATACGTAGAGAAATATTATTGTATATGTATACGGATTCAGGTAACTGGGTAGCCATGAAATATATTTTAATAATTTTTTAATCTAATCGGGTTTTTAAACGGGTTAAGATAATTATAAGGTAGTAAAAAAATAATAGGGTTAGGATTAGGGTAGTAATTTTAAAATTATACGGGTAATTAATAGGGTTAGGGTAGTTGATTTTTAATAAGGTTAAAGTTCGGGTACCTCAAAATTATAAAATACCCGATCCGTTGACATCCCTAATTAACTCAGTGAGTACAATCCAAAGACTGCATTGCCCTTTGCTGTACCAACAATTGAAAAGCAAGATTAATAGCAATTCCTTCACCAGCGACCTAAGAGTTGGGTCAGTAATATGTTTTACCGACCAGCTTGACTTGAGACGAAGTTCTCATCTGATTTTCTTTCCTCTTGGAATACCGAATGAAACCAGTGTGTTCAAATTAATTTGGTTTCCATTAAGTTCAACTTCTGTTGGATGGACGTTGTCAAAAGACTTGAAGATTTTGATATGATTTAAGATTTGGTTACTGGTCCAAACCAAAGTTATTGACGTTATCACTCCTTTGAATCCCAGGTGTTTTTTTCTTAAGGCCCAAACACAACAATTGCTGAATTTTAAACCCAAAATGGGAAGAACCCAACTAAAGCAAAGGGAAAAAGAGAAAGAAGTTAGTGTCAATCGCTCTATTCTCATTCAGTTTTAACTTTTTATTCTGCTCCATTCCAGGTTTCAGATTAAATAACCTTTAACTCTCCTTTTTTTTATTGAGGAAAGGAAATAAAACATAGCCTTCTTTCTTGAACCTCGAATAACCGAGCATAAACTGTATATCCTTTTCCCACATGAACTCAATGGCAAGTAAGCATGGCCCTCGAAAAGCCAATAAAAACAGGTACCAGGACAGGAAGGAAACAGCATCAGCAGCGAAAGGTAACCTCAAAGGCAGATGCATAGGATATTCATGTTCCTCAATTTACAACTAACCGCACCTCTTCAGGAATCAAAATGTCATAAAAAGACATAGCTTTTAGGGGTTTACATGTTCCATATACACTACAATCCCATTCTTATGGGTGCCACCAAAGTCATTTGTGATTGTGAACATAGCCCACTAAAAACCTTCATATCCCAAATATTCATATGGTGCCAACCCAGCTGGCCATTCCCACAACGAAACACAGGTTCCCTCATAATTCAGCATCTCTTTCCTGTCGAATTAGAAAATTGGAGTCAAACCAAGACATGACTGGCAAACATAATGATTTTCACAATCGGAAGAAGGCATAAACAGGGGAGAAAATACCAAACGATTTAAAAAAAAAAAATTGAAGTGAAAACCAAGGAACAAATGCTAGTAGAGACCATGGTTTGATCTGACAAAGGAACCCATTCATCTCACAGCACAGATGTGAACAATTAAAAGTAAACATTTGACTCAAAATTTCATCACAATTCTTTCATTAGCTGCCATTATGATGAGAACGCAAAGATACCTCTTAAAAATTGTTTAAGACAAAACATTAAGTTGAGGTTTAGGTGAGGGACAGCAGATAAAGAAACAAATAATGGAGAATGATCAAAAGATATTTTAGATAATGAAAGCACTCCATTACACAAAACTAAATCATAAAAATTGTTTCCGCAGAAACTACATTGAGAAACTGAGTTACTGTAGGTGCCAAACATACAAAAAAAAAAAATTCCTAATAAAAGGAAAGTTCTGAAACCTGCTCACCTACTCCTCTACTGCATCTTTGTTTTTTTTCTTCTTTTTCTTCTTTTCACTTTTATTAGCCTCTGCATCATTTGCACCGTTAACAACAGCAATCACCTCGTCGCTCTCTTTGCTCTTCTTCTTCTTTTTCTTCTCAGACTTCTCTGTAGCTGGTGAACTAGATTCAACCTTGTCTTTGTTCTTCTTTTTCTTCTCCTTCTCAGTCTTCTGTTCAGTTTTTGCATCACTATCCTCTTTATCCTTCTTCTTTTTCTTTTTCTCTTTCTTCTCAACTTCAACTTCTGCTTCTTCAATTTTAGCTTTCTTAGCAACAACTGGAACAGGGCTATCACTGCTTTCATCCAATTTGCGCTTGCGTCCTTCCCCATCTTCCTCATCCTTGCCCTTTTTCTTCTTTTCCTTTTCCTTTTCCACCACTGTAATCTCCTTCTCTACAACAGCTGTGTCACTATCCTTAGCAGCTGGTTCAGCAGAAGCCGCAAAGCTTGCAACCACAGAATCCCCACCAGTTGGCAACATAACATTTCTCAACCACTCTTTAGGAGTACCATCATTTGGCTTTCCATGCTTATCCAATTTGCCTTCTGCGATCAATTTCTTCTTCATGGACGCAGTTGGTCCCAAACCCCACTTCCTCGGATAAGTATCCCTATCCATAACCACCCTCTTAATCTTTGCCACCACACCATGGTCACAAGTAGCCATCACTGCAGTTGTCATTTCTGCAATTCCCAAAGCAATCGCCTCTCCTTTAGTAGTCATCAACACAACTTCCTCCCCAACCTCAATATCATTCTCAAACCTCAACAAACCTGGAATCATCAATTTCGCCCCATAACAAATAGCATTAACAGCAGAATCCTTCACAACCAACCTCTTGTAACTAGTCAAAACAACTTCAAGAGGCATAATCACCCTCCTCAAATAACTCTCGTCTCTATAATTGTCATAAACCCATTGGGCATCCATAACATCATGCATTGTCACCATATTATCTTTCTCACCTAAAATCCCAGACCTAACCCTCCTAAGTTCCTGCATATGACCACCGACCCCAAGAATCAATCCCAAATGAACACACATAGTCCTAACATAAGTACCCGCCTCACAAGAAATCCAAAACACAACCAAATGCCTATCTGCATCATACTCAAGAAGCTTACTTTCATAAATAGTTCTAATCCTAAGCTGTCTTTTAACAGCCGAAATCAAAGGCGGCTTCTGAAAAACAGCTCCTGTCAGAGTTTCAAGAGCCCTAGCAACCTTAGCGACATCAGGCACTTTGGAATGCAAACGGGCAACGCAGACATACTCTTTGCCTGCACCCTGTTGGGATTTAACAAGCCGTGTGGCTCTATCAATACACACAATGAGATTCCCAGTAACTTTGGGGTCCAAAGTTCCACTATGTCCGGTCTTTTCGACACGTAAAATACGCTTAATCCAAGCAACAACCTCATGGGAAGAAGGGTTAGAAGGTTTATCAAGGTTCAGAACACCGTACCTAATGTATTCAGCAAGAGGTCGCTTGAGAGGGGAGAAACCGCAGGGAAGGGGAGTGTAGTGTCCGGTTCGCACGTTGAGACGGTCGTAGTTTTTGAGAAGGATTGGCCACTGGGAAGTGTCGATGGAAGGGGTGGTGCTCTGAGGTTTGATCATGAAATCTTGGTCGGATTCTTTGGATTCGGAATCCAGCAAGGCCTTTTTCTTGTGCTTTTTCTTTTCTGAACGAGAGAGCTCAACCTCAGACATGGTTTTGCTTGTTGTCTTTCTCCTTTCAAGGTACTCTTCGCTAGGGTTTTGGAGTGGGTTTAGTGTTAAGTAGGAGGCGAGGAAGAAAGGACATAGGAAGATGAAAATGGACGAGATTTATAGGCTTAGGGTTTTGGGGGATTTAAGGAGAATAGGCTCCAAATTTTAGCAACCGGGCCTTTACTTCTGTTCCTATTTATCCAATCAGGACGGTCTGGGCTTTTTGTTTTCTCTACCCTGTCTGTGTTCCAGTTTTTTTTTTTTTTAATTTTTTTGAGGAATAAAGAAATTTAATATGAAATGAGAGATTTAAATCTTAAATTGCAATTCTTTGGATAAGTGGTATTTTTTAATTCAGTTAGTCGAACATGGTTTCTCAAAATTTTGTTTATAGGAAGATTAAGCAAGTAATTTAAGAAAATCGAATTTTTAAATCAATGTCAACAAGTAAGGTATCGTTATTTTTAAAATATCTTAACTTGAATTTTATTGTTTGACAGAGTATTTGAATCCTATAAATACTTGATTCATTTTTTGAATTACTACCTAAGCTCATACCCAAATAGTCTAGATATTGCCCCGTTAAGTACACGTACCTATTAATTATCCGATTAAGATAAATTTAAAATAATTTATATATATATATATGATTAATAAAAATTAAATTAATAAATTAAAGTTAATTCATAAAAATATAAATTAAAGTTTGAAATCATATCTAGAATAGTTAATGAATTTTAGTAAATATTACATTTATTATAAGGAATTTACAAACAATATATATTTAATATTAAAAATCATTAGTTATAATCGAGTTTAGGTAGTAAGTATTTTGAGGCCACTACTCAAATCATACCTAAACCCATGAGAGGTAGTAACTTTACTACCCAAACTCAATTATAAAATATACAAATCTTACTTAATTGGGTTGAAATGTAGGATACAATCTAGATATTCAATTTATTAAATGGATTCTTATCATTGACAAAAAATTTTATTAATTCTTTTGTAAATATGCTTACGTGAAATAGAAACTTTTTTTTTTTTTAAAGTCATGCAATAAGATTTCATTAAAGAAACAAGGAGGAGAAAAATTCCCTAATATAGAAACAGACCATAGTAACAGGACAAAGCCACAAATATTGGAAGATATGCCCACTAACTACCAAGTATACCACAATATCCCATGGCACGAACATTCGTCCCTCTAGAATGAAGAACAGACAGAAGGAGAGCCCAAAGTCCTCTCAAAACCTTCACTCCTGCAACAACAAAAAACATACAGGAGAAATAACAAGATCCCAAACTCATGTACAAAAACTACCCAGCAACTAGTATCCCTTACAAAGCACCTATGGGTTGAGCAAAAGACCTATCTACATTCCAAAATCTTATACACATGAATTTTGAGGAACCTAAAAACATATCAACCTTTGAAATCTAACAAACCGTTAGTCCATAAAGACCTCCCTGCAACAAGACTCATTTTCAAACAATAGTTTTGACTGTCTAGCTTTAGCAAATAATCACACAACATCAGAAATACCACAACTCATCTTAAACAGAAAAAAGAAATCTACAGTTTACGTGAAGATTCTCAAGATGTCAGACTGAAGATGAGCAGCCTGTTTTGCTACAAGCATCAGCTCTCTAGTTAGCTTCTCTTTTAACATGTCGAATCTCCCACCCCTCCAATTCCTCCTTTAATCTCTCCAATTGCAAAACCACTTTTCTCATTCTCCACGAGACCATATCCGGATGGATTGTCCACTTAACCACATTACTCGAATCACTCTCAATTAGAAGTTTATAATTATCCTTCTATATTGATGTTGAGAAAATCAAGAACGCTTCCCTTACTGCCACCATTTCTGCGAAATTGGAATCAGCCTCGCCTATAGCTTTGGAGAAAATAATTTTAATTGCCCTTGTGTGATCCCTCAAAATCCCTCATATCCCAATAGGCCCAGGACATCCTCTAGCAATTCCATCGACGTTAAACTTTAAATGCCCTTGAAAGGGTTTTTCCTATTGAATTTCATTCCTTTCTTTACTTTTCTTAACATCCTGGCCTTTAGCTGGGGGTTGTCTATACACATCAAGCACAAAGGGATACTTTTTTAGCTATTTAGCATTTGCCCAATAAGCCAGCCTAATCCTAGCTAGCTCCAAAACCTAGTCCTTCTTCCACTCTTTGCGTTGAAACACAATTTCATTTCTACTTTTCCATATGGACCACACCACTGCAAAAAAACCCCATTTTCCATATCCTAGCGTCTAACCCATCCAGTTGCCATTTGTTCCACACAACAAACAACTCCTTAACATTCCTCAGGGATATCCACATTATGCCTTATAACCTGCACCATTTTGCCCATATTTTCCATGATTCGCTACAAGTTACAAAAAGGTGATCACAAGTTTCCCTATTTGCATTACGCAGCACACACTGCACTCTACTATTCAAGCTCACACCTCTTTTAACCAATTCTTCCTTAACTCCTAATTTACCTTGTAACAGTTGCCACACAAAGACTTAAACTTTGTAAGGAGAAAGATTTGCCCACACTTGTTTCCAAACCCCATCAGCATTCACACTTGTGTTAAGGGCATATCTACAAAAGGATTTAGTTGAGTAGTTTCCACTTGGTTCACTTTTCCACACCAGCTCATCTTGCAGTTCCTTGTTAAGATGAAATTTTTTAAGGATCTCTTTAAATTTCTCCCATTGCTCAACCTCCCAATCAAAAAGCTGTCTACGAAGTGCCACCTTCCATATCCACTTTCCCTCATCCCAACTTCCAAACTCAATGATATTTCCTCTTTTGTTATTTGCCAACGCGAACACCCTTGGGAAGGCATACACCAAAATCATGCCTTCGATCCATTCATCTTTCTAGAACCTCAAATTCTCACCATTCTCGACGACAAAACCCAGATTTTCATGAACCTGCAAGAAAAACCTGTTAGAGGGGGAAAGGGGACTATTTATTTTTTTCCCCAATGTTCAAACTCTCCTGTTTGCACTTATGTTTGGCAAAAGCTCATTGGGGTTGCTACCGATTTTCTGCACCAAGACTTCCCTTCAAAAACTGTCTTTCTCTTTTCCATACCTCCAGATCCACTTATAAGTAATGCTCGATTTTTCACCTTTAAATCAACCAACTCAATTCCACCACATTTTTTATAATTACAGACCATTTCCCACTTAACATAGTGGATTCCTCTTTTTTGATTAGCTCCTCCCTATTAAAATTTTCTTTGGAGTTTCTCAATTTCAACTTTCACTTTAATAGGGATTTGGAAAAGCGACATATAAAAGATTGACAAACTTGCTAAAACTAACCTTAACACCGTCACTCTCCCTCTTGCCGACAAAGTCTTAGCTTTCCACCCTGCAAACTTTGTCACCATTGTATCGAGCACTGATTTCTTGAACTTGGATGAGTTGTGGTTGACTCCCAAAGGTAACCTTAAGTAGGTAATCGGGATCCCCCCAAGCTGACTATTAATAAGTTCAACCCAACGCCCCACCCTTTACTACTCCACCCCATATTCCGATAAGCTGACTTTGGTGAAAGTTAATTTTTAACCCAAACACCCTTTGAAAACACCTTAGTTATTCTGAGGACTAATAGATTTTCAAGAGAAGGCTCACAGAACAGAATTGTGTCATCAGCATACTGAAGATGAAACACCACAAAGCCGTTATTTCCAATCTCCACACCTTTGAATATTTCAACATCCAACACTTTCTTCATCATACAACTCTAAGCTTCAGCTACCATGTTAAAAAGAAAGGGAGAGAGAAGGCTCCGTTGCCTTAGTCCTCTTTCCATTGCGAACTGTTTCGTAGGCGACCCATTGACCAGAACTAAAATTTTAGCTATGGTTATGTATTCCTTGATCCATCCTCTCCATTTCTCTTCAAACCTCATCTTACCCATGACGAGATACAAAAACTTCCAGCATACATTATTATATGCTTTTTCGAAGTCCACTTTAAGATCAATCCACCTAACCTTTCCTTTTTCAACCAATCCACCACTTCATTTGCTATCAAAACACAGTCTATTAATTGCCTTCCACTTACAAATGCAAACTGATTTTTGTCTACAAATTTTTCGATCACCTTCCATAACTTGTTGGCTAAAGTTTTCGAGACGATTTTGTACAAGCTACCCACTAAACTTATTGGCCTATACTCCCCTAAATTTGAAGGACTCTGCACCTTTGGAATCAACGCAATGAATGACGCATTAACCCCTCTCCCAAGATCCCCACTTCTATAGAACTCTTCCATAAACTTCATCACATCAGTTTTGACCACTTCCTAGTGCAGCTTGAAGAATTTCAAATTAAAGCCATCAAGACCTGGAGCTTTGTTACCATCGCATCCTTTAATGGTCTCCCAAACCTCCTCTTCCTCAAACGAGATTTCCAACTAGCTAGGTAAATCAGCATTAATCGAATTGAAACTACAGTCAATATCCACTAGCTCGATAACCAAATTCTCTCAATACAAGTTTTTGAAATACCACACCATTTCATCTTTAATAATGCTCAGGTCATCAGTAGCCACCCTTCTTGCCTAGGTTTTCACAATGTTGTTGATCCTACCTCATGCAACTACCATGGCATGAAAGTATTTTGTATTACAGTCCCCATCATACACTTATTTCACCCTTGATTTCTATAACCATTCTCTAGATAGAAACTTTAATAAGAGAAAAAATAATGGACTTAATACATATGTATTTATTTCCTTTTTATAGAATATGTACATAATTCTTAAATATATTTTATAATGAACACATCCGAGATGTGCATATTTCAAGTTCCACATTACCATTATTTACTTTGGAGCACCAAATTCATCATGTAAGCATAGACGTCGTCTCATAAAACATCAAATAATTATATACCCTTTTTAATTAATATTGTTGTACTACCTCTATGCAATAAAAAATGCAGAAAAGTGTCTATCGTTCTTCATCTTTAACTGGGAAAATGCAGTCCACAGATGGCAGCAAAGACTTGAATAGCAATTGTTTGATTCATACTAGGTCATGAGCTAAAATGGCATTCATAGCAAGTTGTATCAGCCAACGATGTTTATTTAGAGCAGAATGTTAGCATCAACAAACATGGAAGGCAAAAGACATAAGACAAAAATCCAAGGAGAAAGTCATTTGTAAACAGTGCTGTTAAATGTGATCATAAAGGGTCCTCAAGCTCACTTCTTTTCTTTTGGATTTGGACTAGGCATCTAGGCAATCAAAAAAGAAAAACAAAACAGAAAAGCGCTTCACCTAGAGCTGCTAGTTTTCTGCTTAGCTTTCTCAATAAGGGGTTTCAATTGCTTCTTTTCAGCAAGAATTTTAAGGAAGTTGAACAAGAAGGGTATGTAGTTGTGTTTCCGACGAATATTTTCAGTCCTCCACTTCTTGAATTTCTCCTCCTCCATCAAAATCTTCTCAGTGGCACCCTCAATCCCTGAATTTACTTCTGAAAGTTGTTTGTTTAGTGCTTCAAAGCTGCTTCTGTCTGCCAGTCTGTCCGACTGTATGGTAGCCAGCTGCTGCAAGATGCGTTCCCTCTTCTTTTGGAGCTCCTTAAGTTCAGCAGTGTACATCTCTTTCCTGTTCTTGATAACTGCCATGAGGTTGAATCTTATTTCACTTTTCGAATATCTCTCAATACGTTCTTGGATTACCGGTTGCACCATCTTCAACCATTCCATGTCTCCTTGGCCAGTAGGGCACTGACCAAAGCTAATGGGTCCCTCCTTCAATCCATCAAGCTCATAGAGTACCCCATCAACAGGTATGTAGCTTATGAAATGGTAGACATCGTCATCTTTCCCAGCAGCTTTCTGCTCCTCTGGGACAAAAGGCTCAGGCCTTGCAAAGCTATTATGGGCTGTACGTATAGCTTCACTGTTATTTATAGCCAGACCCTTGAGCTCTGGAGGAAAGTTTTTAGTGAATTCTTTCAACTTTGAAAGTTCTGGGCCAATGTCAATATCTGGGCAGTTCATGAGGATAGACAATATTGCTTGTGTAGCACAAGCATTATTGATGACCTATGAAAATGTAGGAACAATAAATTCAGAAGATTTTGCAAATATGTTGGACTCCAGAAATTACAAATTAGATTGTAACTGACCTGACTAGCAAAGAATAAATTAGGGTTTGGGTCCTTCATTACAAGACGTTCATCCTTCTCCCCTGGGCGCCATTTGAAAAGGAAAATCAACCCATACACAGGCCTAGCAAGGGAAGAAAAATTATGAAGGAAGAGGTTCAAATGTGAAAATGTAAAATGACCAGTACAAAGTAAGAACTCACGTAAGATTGTTTAGAGCATCAAGATCCAATGAATACAACTCCTCTACCTGCTAAGACATAAGTCGTCATGACAGTATAATTGCAGGTAAAAGACACACTACTATGCATTCCATTCAGACATATATAAGAACATGCACAGCTATGCACCCACCCACAACCCCACACAAAGATAGACTTTGATAGCTGTACACTGGGTTAAATATAGGTGCAGGGAAGAAGCAAAAAACTAACAGCGTAAGTGGGTACGGATGGCAATGGCAGCAATTTTACCTAACACCAACACAATCTGATCCAATTATGTAGGGTCTAGCTTAACCTATAAACAGGTTCAGTTTGCGGCTTAAAGTATGCTAATGGTGCAGCAATAGCTTAATTAGAAGACATTACCCTTTGTGGAAGTCAAAGGCGAAGATCAAGGCCTCTATATCATCAAAGAAGCCCCTTTGGTCCAACAAAAAGATCCTCGGGGGCTAATTAATCATTAAAATATAATTTATCAGTTTATACAACTTTTTCACATCCAAAGGAATTCGATAACTTTTTGTTTTGCTTGAATGGGCATTAGTCATACAGCCCATTGGATCTTGTTTCGGGTTTAGTTAAATTATGAGAGATTTAAAATGAGGCCTTAGAACATATTTGTTTAATATGTTCCTAAGTTTAATGATTTTAAGAATCCTAATCCATCAGGAAAAAACAAGTTGTAATTTGTAGGTGTCTATTTTTTATTTCTCAGTATTGCTAGAATTCCTAAGAGTTGATTTCTCATAAAATTTTCAGTTATGAAGAGTTCTTTGAGAACTTGTATATCTGATTTGAGTTTTCCCTCCTTCCCTCCCTCCTACTTTTCTTCTTCTCATCTATTGTAATAGTAATTGACTTAGTTCAGCTGAACCAAGCTACAATTGGAAGCTTAAGGGTTATATTATAAGAATCCTTATGCCTTTCACCCACATGTAATTGACTTAGTTCTAAGGCAACAAGACCATGCATAAAGCCATTAACAAACCTTCCAATTATATGACTTGTCCATGACAATGAGAATGGGATGGTTTAAATAGCATGGTACAGAACACACATAAGGTAATTAACCTAGCACCAACTGACTTGTTCATTATTCATTAAAAAGCTTCAACAGTATCAGTCCACATATGCATCTAAAATAAAATAAAGAGTGGAAATCATAAGCAAAGCTGACCACAAGACAAACATTAGGGACCAGCTATAACACATAAACAAGAAGCGTTACTTGTACGCCTTTAACTTGCATCTGCTGTATAAGTTCTGTAAAAACACCTGCAACACATGGCAGAAAACATTCCCATCAAGCTTAAATCTTAAAACAGCTCATCCAGAAAACATCACAGCTAAAACTAAGCAAGAGGAGCACTAAAAGATGATTATTCACTTGATGCAACATGTTAACACGTGCAATGTCAACTAACAAATATAAGATATGAATCCAAGCATTTGTCTCATTGGTTGGTGCATAATCCCCCTGCCTAAAGAGCAGGGTTCGAATCCCCCATCCCCCAATTATTAAAAAAAAAAAAACTAACAAATATAAGATATACATAACAAATCCTATGCCAAACAAATAACACCGCATAACCCAATACTTAAAGTATTATGCAAGTAGCAAAAAAGCAAAAAATTAAAAAGAACTACCTAGCACCTCAAGCTAATTTAACTTACCTTTCCTAGGCTTATGAAAAGGCTTATTAAGGCCAATGAAGGGGCACCAAATTTACTCTAGTTAAGGACCAATGATAGCCCTTACAAAAATGTAAAAGGACTACACCTCTAATCATTGGCAACCGCTGGGGCTTCAATCCATCTTATTCTACAATGTCTTCAAAAAGCAGGGATTGGCTCGATCATTATCATGTAGTAAACATCAACATGCATTTCTTTTGGTTATTTTGCATTTTTCCATTAATTACATGCACATTCTATGTTGCACTTTGAAAATCTTAAAAGAGAATATGCATCTAATTAATAGAACAACAAGATGATCCAACTCATCCAACACCTTAACAATAATTAGACAACCATGATGTGTACAGATTGAGATCAAGCCTGCATGTTATTATTGGCATGTGTGCTGCATTGGGACTAATTTCCACAAATTTTATCCGCTGAAATATCAAGAAAAAAGATCATGCCTCTGACAGACACTGAACCAGGCATTAATGTAATCTTGCAAAACAATTGCAGCAAAATTTTTACCCAAATCACCCTCCGAATGATCGCTACAAGATGATTTTTTCATGCCCTAATATGCAAACGCCCTTGCTATTTCCCACATTTCTTCCTGTCCCTCACCATCCCTTCATGGCCATCTAACTTGAATCTCCCCCCACCCCAACTTGTTTAACATTTGGGCATCACACCATTTATCTAGAAGTGGTTATTAAAGACATGTAATCTTCTCAAATGTAGCTTTTCATGAAACCCGTACTAATCTTACGTTTTGATGATATTTAGATTAGCATCTGAACTACTCAATTCATTCTCCATCATAATAAGAAAATGAACTCTAACCAGAGACAAACTAAACGCAAACTTGAGAATAACCTTAAGCCACGCTTTTCCTAAGAATAAGTGTGTTCATTCCTTCTGCTACGATGTTTAGACAAGGAAATAACATTACCCACTCACTAATTCATTTTTCACCCGTTAAATTGTTTCTCTAGCTGAATGAAGATATTATTAAGAAAAAGTAAAGCAATCAAATTTCACCACTAAATTGGCAATCACTCCTACAACCCTAACAATATTATAATTGAAGACTAACAACCCAGACTTCTCTTGCTGTTCATAGGAGGATTGAGTTCCAAGGTCCAAACCCACTCTTCCCCTTAAACTTTGCACCCAAAAAGAAATTGAAAAACTGAATGAGATACCAAAAATACAACTGAAGAAAAATAAGTGAAAAAGAAAAGGCAAAGCCCATCAACAACTTAAAGGGGTAATAAGGCATTTCACCTTATAATTAAGAGTAATTCTTAACAAATTAAAATTAAAAAAAATAAATTCGGAATAAGCATACCAGGATCGGATTCAATCGTGCACCAAGACATGGTGAGAAATTAGCAGCTGCCGCCTGCAACAAACAAACAGTAAATTGTTTAAAAACTGTAAACGAGAAGAACATAACAACTAAGATATACCTAAAACTCACAAGTTGAAAGAAAAGAGGGGGTTTTCGGACTTTCCTCCTCAACCCTAAATGGCTAAAGGCTAAACTTCGAAGGGCTACTTCTGCTGTGAGCTTTCTCACTAGCGATGATCTAATAAATGAATCTCAACCGTTGGCCTCAATTTCAAGCCTTGGGCATAATTATTAAATCAAGTGTTTTTATTTGGTTAAAGTATCCATTTGGTATTTTTTTTTAATTTAGCTCCTCTATTCAAAATTACAACAATTTAATTTTTTAATTTTAAAAATTATTTCAATTTAATTTTTCTAACATTTTTGCTCATATTGATCGTTACGGTGTTTGTGTCAATGCTGATATGGCACGATATGTTGACAAGGCATGTGAGGTGGGTTCGTGTTATTGACGTAGTAGGGGCTGACATGTGCACATGGCACTCTGATAGTGCCATAGTTGGCCGACAACGGTCCTATTTGCTAGCCGACCACCCCACAACTGGTGCTCATCTAGGAAAAGGAGCACTAGAAAGGGAACACCCTTGGGAGCACTAGATCAGTGCTCCCATTTCCTAAGGAGAGAATTTTTTTTTTTGTAAGAAAGAGAAAAAATTTTTTAAAAATGAAAAATTATAATTTATATAGGGTAATTTTTAAAATTAATTAAAGATAAAATTATCTTTTTAATATTATCACGTCATTAAATTAACGAAAATATTAATGATTGACTAATAGCTAAACTTATGTGTTTAGCGAAAAAAATTCTTTTGAGGAAAACCATCCCTTTCGAAAACTAATGGACTTGTGTAGAATTATAGTTAAAAGTTAAGAGGTGAGAGTATTTTACCCTAATTGCAATCAAGGTGATTGCATTTATCACTATTATAAGAATACATTTAATTACTAAAAATGGATGAATACCTTTACGCACTAGAAGTGAATGGATGCTTTTACGTATCACAAGTGGGTGGATACTTTTACCCACCACAAGTTGATGGATACATTTACCCTCCACAAGTGGAAGTGAAGAAATATATAAAAAATAAAAATAAAAGTGGATTGAGTAAAAGAATTATAAAAAATATCTATTATCGATGTAGCATAAAAAAGCCATTAGTCGCATACTTATCGTACGTTGAAACACTTTATTAAACTTTATCATGTATTACCAAAAACTAAAAAAAAATAATATTGAAACAAATTTTATTCAACATGATTTTAACTATCATCAAGTTGATTTAACACATTTAGATGTTGTCGTTTTTCTTATCCATCTTAAAGAAGGAATTGATCATGGGATTGGTGAGTAAAACATATAAGAATGAAATTTATTAAATAATTTGTTGGTATGTTTTAATGTAATTTTATCATGAAGATGTGTTTATATATTTTAATTATATTTAAATGATATATTTTTATTATGTATTTTAATAGTAAATCATATATGTAATGGTGTCTTATGTTAACTTGAAAGTTTCTTACTATATATGTATCTTATTTTATTGAAGAAAAATATGGACATTCATCTAGATTATATTACACAAATATTAAAATAATTGAAATTCATGCTATAGTAAACCAAAAGTTTACTAATAATTTTAATATTTGGTATGACTAGTTGGGTTATCCTGGATCAATAATGATGTAAAAAATTATTAAAAATTTATTTGATCATTCATTGAAAAACCATAAAATTTTTTAATCTGATGAATTCTTATGTGTTATTTTCTCTAAAGATAAATTAATTATAAAGCCATCACTAGCAAAACTTAGAATTGAAACTCTTACATTTTTGAAACGTATTCAGGATGATATATACAGATATATGAACCATTTAGATATTTTATGATTTTAATTGATGCATCAACTAGATGGTCACATGTGTGCTTATTATTAACTTACAATTTGACATTTGCAAGATTACTCTCTTAAATAATTCGTTTGTGAATATATTTTCTTAATTATACAATCAAGACTATTTGTTTTAATAATGCTAGGGAATAGAAGTGAGCAAAATTTGATCAAAACTTAAATTAATTGACAAATTTGGTTAATTCAGTTTTTTTTAATTCAGTTAATTTGGATAAATCAGTTAAAAAATTCAATTAAATTGGTTTGTTAATTTAGATTGGTTAAAAAATGGTGAAATGGGTTAATCAAATTAATTGACTTTGAAATAAGTATATTTAAATGTTTTTACTACATGTATGCACTCACACTGATTTTCTATACATGTATATGGATGATGGGCAAGATGTAATCATTAAAAGGGATTTTCTCATATGTATTAACTCACACACGTTTTCTATACTTGTATATAAATAAATGACTTAGATTTAATAATCAAAAAATAAAAAATAAAATACACTTTATTTAGACATTAATATTATTAAATATTTATATAAGTGTAACCATACAAAAATTAATGTAAAAATTAATGCAAAATATACTGAAAACTAGACCCTGAGCTTACGTTTTTAATATAACTTATTATATTAACTTATTTTTATCTTAAGTTATTAATATGTTATACTATACATATTATATTTATTAATATACAGTATATAGTCTATACAATATAGAGTACTATAGACTATAGTAACTTATTTTTTTTATAAATTATTAATAAACAATAGTAATATAGTATAACTTATATTAATATAGTAAGTTATATTAAATTATTAATATTAGTGTACTATAGTAATATAATTAATATTAATAATATAATATAATAACTTATTCATATATATTAATATATTAATGTTACTGTAGTATAACTTATATTAATATATATCAATATCTTATAGAAATATAACTTTTGTTGGTAATTATTAACTACATTATAATATATAACAATATTATATATATATATATTATATTATACTTATTGATATACTAATTAGTCAATAACAATTTACTATTATATATAACAATATACTATTATTTGATATATATGTTATATGACTTCTTAGTATACTTATATACTATATAAGTAAATATTAACTATATATAGTAATATATTAATGCACAATACATTGTATTAGTATATAGTTATACACTATATATAATATATATCAATACAATTTACATATATACTATATAATTACAAATAGTAAATATTAATACAATATATATTGTTTACAATTATACATTATATAATATATATCTTAATACACTATAGATAGTATGCTTATTAATACACTAATTAATCAATAAATAGTATAACAAGTATAATTAGTCAAAAACTAAATATTAGTAATATACTATATTAGTAGAGGTGTCAATATGGGCTGACTTGGCCCAAAATATTGTGGATTGCGAAAATATGAGCTAAGTCTAGCCAACCCATTTATTACATGGGTTATCAAAATTTCAACCTAACCCACCTCTAGTCAGCCCATGAGTAGGGCTAGGTCAATCCACTTCTTTTTTTTCGAAAAAAAAAAAAATATTTCCACAATTCCACTTAACAAACTCCCTATCAATAAAATTGTTTCATAATTTAATCTGTAAATTGAATAATAAAAATATGTTACAAACAAATAAATTACATCACATATAAATAAGCAAATATATTACATCAAACATAAATAAAATTTCAATTTTTAACATAAACTACAATCCCATCAACATAAGTACATAGCTAAATAAATAAAAACTTCAAAATTCATTTATGTTTTCCTCAATTCTCATCTCAAGCAAAACATTTGAATATTGTTTGGACAGTAATTATGTTTGAAAGTTTGAATCATTATCATCTAATATTAATTGCTATAAAAGAAAGAAAGAAATATAGTAGGTTTCAATCTTAACTAAAATTATTAATTTGACAAGCAAAGATTAAAAACATTAAATATATAAAATAAACAATACTATTTGTACCTAAATTATTAATTTTGTATAACTAAATATGTAAAATTATTAACTAGTTTTTTTTCTTTTAATTCGTAGGGCTGGTCCACACCAACCCAAGACAGCCCATTGATCAGAGGGGTTGGCCCATCTAGGCTCAATTTTAAGATGGGCTTGGAATTTCATGTCCCAACCCACCCCACTTTCAATAAAAAAATGGACTAGCCCAATGTGTTAGGCTTATTTTGACAAGTCTATATATTAGTATATTAGAAAAATTATAAGTAATAATGTAATATGTGGTAACATAAAGTGCATTATTAATATTTTATTAAATAAATTAAAAAATAGAAAAAAGTTAAAAATTTTGGTTAAATTGGTTAAAACCAATTTAACTAACTAAAGTTGATTAATCTAAAATCGGTTCAATTTGGTTAATATTTTTAGGAAAGTCGATTAAGTTGGTTAATAGTATTCTTTAATCGAATTAACCAATTTTACCGAATGCTCACCCTAGTGATGAATTTACATCTCAAGCTTTTAATGAATATTGCATATTGGTTGAAATACCTGTTGCTTATGTTCATATACAAAATGGTCCAGTAAAAACGTTTATTAAATACTTTCAACTAATTGCAAGGTCATTATTTATGAAATGTAACCATTGTTGCTTAGGGGCATGCCATTTTGCATGTAGTAGCACTTGTATGCATCATGCTAATAAGTTATCATAAATTCTCTCTTATAAAATTGGTTTATGGTCAAGAATCCAATATTCACCATTTAAGAATTTTTGGATGTGTGGTATATGTATCGATTGCTCTACCACAACGTATAAAGATGAGTCCTTAAAGAAGGCTAGAAATATATGTTGTATATAAATCTCCATTTATAATAAAATTTCTAAAACCATTAATAAGAGATTTATTCACGACAAGTTTTGCCAATTGGCATTTTGATGAAACAGATTTTTTCAACATTAGAGGAGGAAAATAAACAACTAGAAAAAGAAATGTATTAGAATGCATTATCATTATTTAGTTTTGATCCTCACACTAATTAATGTTAACTTAAAGTTTAAACGATAATTCATTTGCAAAATATAGTAAATTAGTTACCAAATGTATTCACTAACCCAAAGAGAACAACTAAAACTTATATGCCAGCAATAAAATGCTCTTATTAAAATCGATGTCCTTGTAGGACAAGGCACGCTAAAAGTGAGAGAAACCAATCGATTCCAAAAATGAAATCCTTGAAAAAGAAGTATAGCAAATATACAAGATGGTTAAAAAGAGGAAATAGAAACTCTAGAAGAGACCTCTGATATAATTGATAAAATTTCAAAAGAAATCCAGGTACTTGAAATCATTGAAAATGAAGAGATTTCAATAAATTATGTCATTATGAGAAAAGATAGAACTAAGATGAAATAAAAGTCGACGATATTTTTACATATAATGTTGCTGTCAATATTATGTAAAAAAATAGATGAGAATTTTAAACCTACATCTGTTGAAGAATTAGACATAGAAATGATTGGCCAATGTTGAAAGATGTAATTAAAGTGGAATTGACTTCATTTGCAAAATGTGAAACTTTTAGACCTAGCGTCCATACAACAAATAGTGTAATACTAGTGGGAATTAAATAGGTATTTATGCGAAAATGAAATGAGAAAAATGAGATTATGAGATTTAAAGCACGACTTATCGCATAAGGTTTTACCCATAAACCTGATATTGATTATGAATAGACATATTCTCTTGTCGTAGATGTAATTATATTTCTATATTTAGTTAGTCTAGCAATACATAAGAAGATTGAAATGCGTATAATAAATATAGCTGTAGCATATTTATATGGCTTACTTGATATATGTATATTTTTAAAGTTATATGTATTTCATTATATATGGTATTACTTACTTGATATATATATATATATATATATATATGAAAATCCCTAAAGGATTTAAGTTGCTTGAATCACACAATTCCCAAAAAAATTATTCAATAAAATTAAGTAAATATGTATATAGATTAAAACAATTCAGAAGCATGTGGTATAATCGCCTTAGTGAATATTTGTTGAAAAAAGGCTAAAAAATGATCTTATATACCCATGTGCTTTTGTAAAAATTGGAAGGGGCATTTTACAAAATAACCTTTAAAGATAAGATATTTTCAAAAATAACCACCTTTATAATTTTAACTATTTTTAGTCAAGTTGGATAAAATTACCCTTAATGAAATTGCACGCTATGATGTTACACGTTATGTACAAAAACATATTACATGCCATAGTTAAGTTGTTACATACCATGGTTAGGTTGTTACACGTCATGTACAAAAACATATGACAAGCCATGGTTAGGTTGTTACACGTCATGTACAAAAACATATGACAAGCCATGGTTAGGTTGTTATACGTCATGTTGAAAAAAAATATTGTTGTTACACGACATAGTTAGGTTGTTACATGCTATGTTGAAAAAAATACTATTGTTACATGCTATGTTGAAAAAAATACTGTTGTTACATGCCATGTATAAAAACATATTACATGCCATAGTTAAAAAAGGTTGTTATATGCCATGTTGAAAAAAATTATTATTACATGACATATTCAAGAATATTTTGTTACATTTTAATGTCTAAAATGTTGTTGTTACTTACGAATAAAAACTTCAAAGCCTCTCAACTTTTTTTTATTTTTATTTTTATTTTGACAATTTGGCACCAATTAAAGTGTTTCAAACATGTTTTCATAAATCAAAATACAATTTTTTTTATCTAAAACACCTACTTTGACTAAAAATAAAAAAAAATTTCCTTTGAAAACCTAAGTTTATAATTTCAAAATTTTGAGTTTATTGGTATCTAGGTCCCGAATTGATTCAATTATAAGCTATTTTATACATCTGTGATTATTTCTACCATTTTAGTTTTATCCAAAATGCCTAAAAATTGAATTTCCCAAATACCCACCCACCCAAGCAAGTCAAAACTATTGTTTGGTGTCTTGAAAGCACAAGAAAGAGAAATCTGAAAACGCAAGAGAGAGAAATTGGAAGCATAGCAGACGAATGCAGAAGAGAGAAATTGGAAGTATAGCAAACGAATGTTGAATAGAGAAATCGATAAAATTTGAGAGAGTGGGATTGTGAGGGAGAGAAATTTGAAACACAAATGGAGATAAATTGTGATAAATGGTTTAATTTATTTAAAATAGTTTAAAGAGTGTTTTTGTCAAGTCATGACTAAATATGGCTAAAAACAGTTAAATTTGTTTTGATAATTATTTTTAAAATATTTTTATCAATAAATGTCATTTCTCACAATTTCCTCAAATTCGAATCTAAATTTGTGATAATTGTTGTTTATGTTGATGACCTAAACATTATTTGAACTTTTAAAAAGTTATCAAAACTCATGGATTACTTAAAGAAAAAATATGAGATGAAAGACCTTAGAAAAACAAAATTTTATTTGGGTCTTTAAATTGAACATTTAACAAATGAAATTTTTGTCCATCAATCAAATTATATAGCAAAAGGGCTAAAATGGTTCTATATGGGCAAAACATATCCATTGAGTTCACCAATGGTGGTAAGACCACTAGATGTGAAAAATGACCATTTTCAACCTTATGAGGATAAAGAAGAACTTTTTAGTCCTAAAGTACCACATCTTAGTGCAATCAAAGTACTAATGTATCTTGCTATCAATACATGACTTAAATTATCATTTACTATAAATTTATTAACAAGATATAGTTATTCTCTGACTTAGTGACATTGGAATGGAATTAAACATATACGTTGATCAATTGACACAAATTTAAATGCCAAAAAGCAATAACAGGTGAAAAGAATATTTTAAAATAAAAAATATTTTATTAATAAAATATTATTAAAATATTAATAGTTTAACTATTGTTGAAATCACTCATGAAAGAGGATTATATGACTAATCTAAGTGAAGGAGAAGAAGAAAGAATTTTGAAGAAAAAAGACGTTTGTGGGACCACGTGCCTTTATTAAATAGAGCAAGAGTGGGTAAATATATATTTAAATATTATGGTGACACCTTGATGAGGTGCAAATTTTATATTTTACTTGTACAAGTGTAAAGGAAGAAATATAGAAGGAAATTGGAGTTTAAGAAATGTTGGGAGGACCAAATTGTAAAGGATGAAAAGTTTGGAAGGACACATGGAAAATAGGGTTAAGTTTGAGGACTTACGTGCAATTTTAACATTTGAAGTTAAATGGAAATTAACCAATCAAAGAAAGTTAGATTATGTGGGATAATGAGATACGCATGTAAATTCATTATTACATGCAAATTATGGTATGCAAAAAGGAGAAAGTTAGTAAGGGACATGAGTGCCCCCCCACCATATGAAGTAAAAGGAAGAATAAGGTTAAGTTTATTTTCACGTAATGAGATTGGTGCATTAAGTGGCCAAATAAGGAAGGAAATATGTGGGTTGCATGTGACTTAAATGAATTAATGAATGACCAAATAAAATATTAAGTGAAGCTTGTGCATGAAATGTGGTTGGAGGAATAATGTGGTGCATGGAATAAAGAAATGAAGAAAGAAAGAATGAGAGAGTAAGGTGACGGCTGGAAGATAATGAGAATAGATTTTGGCCTAATGCACAAGGGAGGAAATTGGTGCATGAAATGTGAATGGGGAATAAGTTGGTCCAATGAGAAATGAGGAATAAAAAAAGAAGAGAAATGTGGGCAAAGGTTTAGAGAACTTTGGCAAACCGCACCCTTGAGAGAAAAGAATGAAAAGATTAGTCTTGTGAAACTCCACTCGAGAGGAAGAGAGAAAAGAGAAGAAAAGAAACATGCAAGGAAAGGCTCAGCTTTTAGAAGAAAAATGTGAGGAAAAACAAGTGAGTTCCCATGAAAGATCCGCCCATTTAAAAAGGAAATTGAGAGGAGAGGGCTTTGTGAAGTTTTCACCCAAGAGGAGAGGAAGAGTTGAAAGGAAAGAAGGAAAGAGAATCGGCTTGAAAGAAAGAAAGAAAGAGAAAGGAAGAAAGGAGAAGGAAGAAAAGAGAAAGCGAACGTTCGGCCTAGTGAACCCAAGACAAGGAAAGTAAAAAGATTGTCATTTTTGTTTGAAATGCATGCTTTGTAAACCAATTGAAATGTGATCTCTTGCTTGATTGTAGCAAGAATCTTTAAAGATTCAAGGACCGGATGCATGCATGTAGGTGGATCTTGGAATGCATGGTGATTTTGAGCTAGATAAGCAATGGGTAAGTGATTTAGTCTTGAAATCACAAGTAGACAAGAGAAATGAGATGTGTATTAATTGTCTATCTTTGTGGCAGCAATGGTGACCATGGATGTGGGGACATTGTGAGCTATATGTGTGGAACTCAAGCTAAAACCCAAAGATAAGCATGCAATGTAACTACATTATGTTGTGTTGGTTTTGGTTGGTTGATAGTATGTGGATTATATGTTAAATGATTGTGAATAATGTTGATGAAAACTATGAAATTTGATTAAGGATTTGTTGGTTGATATGCTACTGTGTATGAGTACAATTAAGTGTATTGGGTTTGAATTGTTGCTAAGAAGTGCGTGAGAAAGGGAAGTTTGTTGTGGTGGTGTGCTGGAAGAGGTAACAAGTGACTAGCAAGAAGAATTAGCTAGATACACACCTGAATTAATAGCGACGTAGTATCCCGCTATTGTAAGATGAGTATGGGGTATTTATTTTAAAATTTCCATAGTATATATGTTGATATAGGATTAATAGATGTGTCGATTTACTTTAAATGCAATTTGTGGACAACATGAGTTGGTAAAAAGTTAGGCTTGTGAATGCCATGCTTTTAAAAAAGTTACATATATATATATATATGTATATAACAATATACGTAAAGGATTTTAGAAAATCGGGAAACAAGTTTTTTACCACGATTTATATCAAAGTGTGCCTTATTGTTTTGTGTGATATGCATTCATGAGCAGATTACATATTTCACCATTTTGAGTTGATATTTTAAATTCATGCAAAGGTTTTATATTATAAAGTCTTACAAAGAGGTTTTTATAATGTTACCATTATTGGTATTTTGGAAATGGTTTTGAAATAAGCTTTTGAGAACCTAACTTGATTTTTAAATGGTTTTGTCAAATCGGGAGATTCGAGAATAGGCCGAAAGTCAAATCTGGATAGTGTGACCCTTGTGCACAAGTGAGCTTTAACTAGGGAACCTTTGGGTCACCGACGAGCTGTTAGACATGGCTGGGGCCATGGTCTATGATTATACATGGCAAGGCCACGAGTTGTTATATGTGGTTAGGCCACAAGATGATACACATGGTTATGATCACATGATTTCTCTAATGTCGGCCAATATTGTCGAGACTGCCATGGCTATGGGAATGCAGTGGAGTAGAGCTCTCAGATGTTATTACGTGGAAGTGGATCCACCAGTGATTACTATTACCTACTCAAGAGTGATATCTCTTTGGGTGTTCATGTACGTAATTTTTTGCATGGTGAGGAATAACGGTTTTTTTGCATCTCCCCTACTTATACGATGACATTGGATTTAAATCCTCGCGTATGAGGTGATTTATAAATTAGCATATGAGCTTTGATATGCTTGATTTTACGGGAGCATGCATGATTATACTAATTTGCTTTAAGTAAGTTTTTAAATGGTTTCGACGGTAGAAATCTTTACTTGAATTGGTTCGATACTTGATTTAAACGATTATCTTGCATTAACTTTCTGGTTTTACATGTAAGGCACAAATCTCCCTTTGAGCTAAATTGTTTACATATATTCTTATATTTTTAATATTCAAATTTTCTGTCTTTAGCTTGTTTTCCATCTACGCCCTACTCACGGAGTCGATGATCACTGAGTTTGTGGCACTCACCCCTTTTATCTTCCTTTTGCAAATAAGTGATCAACTCAAGTGTATTGCCTCGACATATATTGATTCGTTGCGACATAGGTAATGGCATCTTTTAGACTTCTACTCTGAGTTGCTCCGCTACATAAGGGTCATGTTGTGTAAAACAGTTGGATTTTTAAAACTTATTAGTTTATCAGAAATGTATTGCTAGAACTTAAAGGTTGTGTAATGAATATTAAGTGTGATGTTGAATTTATTGAGAGCTTATCGGAATTGGATATTGTCATCTAGTAGCGATGTATTAATTACAAATGTTTATTTGGTTTAAGTAAACGATAGTAACATTATTACTAGTCGATTTATATACATAAAAGAATATTTGATTTAATTATCTAGAATCTCAACTAAGGCTTGTTCGGGATTTAGCGGGTTTACTCACAAGTCTCGGACACCGGTACCAATCGGGAAAAAGGTCATTACATTACTCGCCACACATGGATGGATACCTTTACCCACTAAAAGTGGATGGATACCGTTACTTACTAGAAATGGATCCACTAGAAGTGAATGGATAATTTTACTTGTTAGACGTGGATGGATACCTTTATCCACTAAAAGTGGATGGATACCTTTACTCACAAAAAGTGGATGGATACTTGTACCCACCAAAAATAGATGGATACTTGTACCCACCAAAAATAGATGGACACCTTTACCCATCAAATATGGATAAGTAGTGAAAAGATATAAGAAAAAGACAAAAATGGATAGAATAAAAAGAATATAAAAAATACTTGTCATCGATGTGTTGGTCCCAAAGATGTATGCTAGAGGGAGGTGAATAGCACTTTTTGAATGTCACTAAGCTTGACTTCTAATTTGAGACTAGTTAAATGTTAATGATGAAAAGTTAAATGCTGGATGAATGAATGATTTAAAGAAGAATGAAATGAAAAATAAAAGAGGGTAGACAATGCACAAATATTTATAGTGGTTCGGTCTATTTGACCTATATTCACTACCTTGATCTTCCAATTAAGGATTTTCAAACTAAATCACTATAAATGGTGAAATTCTCAAGCTTCCACCAAGCTTTTACAATGGCTTTTCACAAGCTCAGCCATAACCTTTAACAATGATTTTTCTCGGGATCAACCAAAACTTAAATCTAACTCTTCCTAGGCTGAGTTAGAACCTATAAAAGCAATCAAGCTAACCCAAGCTTAATTAATCCCCTTAGAGTGACTCTCACACTCTAAATAACCAAGAAGTACATATATAAAGAAGTACCTATGATCACTAACCTGATCTGAATGGTTCAAGATGAAGTGTTAAACTCTATTACAAATATTAGAGTGAAGTGCAAAAAAGATTGAGAGAGTTTTTGCTATTTTTGAGCTTTTTTTTATCTTAAAAGCATCTTGTGTTGTTCTTAACCATTGGGGGTGTCTTTTATACTTGAAAAATCAACTCTAATGGATGTTTGATAGCTTCAGACCGTTGGAAACAATTTGGAATCAGTTCTAGCCATTAGTCTGTCTTCTAGCATTCAAATTCAAATTTTCAAACATAGTGCTATTAGTTGACTAACATACTTCTTAGTCAATTACGTCATCTCTGCCTTGTAACTGAAGTCTCTGACAGTGAGCTATTAGTTAACTAACCATGCTCCATAATCGACTAAGTTTTCTCTATCTCACAATCTGCTTTACTCTCTTAGTCAATTAAGTAAGGCCTCAACTGACTAAGAGCTTACTGTCTTTCAAGCAGTCAATTTCACTTTTGAGTTTTAGCTGATTAACTCCCTTAGTTATCTGACTAAAAGGCTTCTGTTTTGTGGCTCATTTGTAGGTCCTTGTTCTTATGAGTTTTGATATTTGTTTTTCAATGATTAATTTAATATTGACATACATATTCATCTTGCACACTCAAGTAGTATAGTTAGACATAAATGAGTGGGAATATTTTATTATCATCAAAAACCAATGGAGCCAACACAATGTGGCATGAAAGGCCATTAGTCGCATACCTGTTGTACGTCAAAACATCTTGTTGAACTTTATCAAGCATTACTAAAAATTAAAAGAAAAAAATCGAAACAAAATTTATTCAAGATTATTTTAACCATGGCCAAGTTAATATAACATATATAGATGTTGTTATTTTTCTTGTCCACCCTAAAAGAGGAATTGATCATGTGATTGGTGATTAAAATATACAAGAATGAAATTTTTTAAATAATTTGTTAATATATTTTAATATAATTTTATCATGAAAATGTTTTTATATGTTCTCATTATATTTAAATGATATATTTTTATTATGTGTGTTAATAATAAATTATATATCTAATGTTATTTTTTGTTAACTGATAAGTTTCTTATTATATATGTATCCTATTTTATTGAAGAAAATATGAATATTCGTCTAGATTGTTCTACACAAATACTAGAATGATTGAAATTCATGTTATAATAAACCAAAAGTGTCACAACCCAATTTCTAGGCCATGACCGGCGCATGGGCCCAATGAGTATAGCTCACCAAGCCCAAGCAAGCCTATCCTATTTATATTGCTTAACTTCTTATCAACTAATGCATCCATACGCATTCCAACTGGTGTGAACGTAGCTAACTCATGATGGCATTATCGATTAAAATATACATATATTGTTCAAGACATGTAACTTAGTAATTTTCATTACATGAACATATTTACAAAACAAAAGAACCCGTGACTCCCAACGGAGAAACTACAATAAAAGGATTGCTATTGAATGCCAAACACCTACCCAGGAGATGAACTACGGGGACTCTTCGACCTAGGATCCAGCAGTCTCTTGATCTGAAAACATGAATTTTTAAAATAGTGAGTACAAAACTCAGTGAGTGAACATTAGAAGGGAATAAGCAATAAAAACAAAGAAAGTTGAGAACCAAGATGCACTGATTTAGAACGAGACAATTTAGATTTAGTGAATATTAAAACCCTTTCCACTTAACCTTGAGATATTAAACATTCAATGATAAAGCAACCATGTTCAACATGAGTTGAGTAGAAAAGAAATTTACATCAATCATTCTAGCAAGATAGCAAAATCGACGGGTTATCGCTGCGGCGGGAAAGCATTTTACGAGGGTTTTGTGTTAGAACCCTTTTCTTCAATTTAAATCAATTTGCAATAAAAGAGAATTTCTCAAGGTTCACATACCATACAATCATATTTTTCCATCATGCACACTATATCATGCATATATACATATATATAAAATCACGTGCAATTACATACACCTCCCCATTCTCTTCAACTCTAGTGCACTCCCTACTCGCACCAAGCAATAAGACCATGGGTGCACTCCCTACTCGCACAAAGCAATAAGACCATGTATGCACTCCCTACTCGCACATCCCCTGGTCATTATGTGTACATCCCTTACTCGTACATAACAATATGGCCATGTGTGCACTCCCTGCTTGCACAATCCCTTGGTCATTAATACACATTACCATTCATTCATATCATTATCAACACAACAAATGAGCATGTATTTGTTTACTTTACACAATGTACACACTCATAATATTAAAATAATTATCAAAGGCTTGTTCCCAACACTCATTTTTAAATAAGAAGTTGGATATAAAACATTCAAGCATTTCATCTCAATTCAATTAAAATTCCCAAAAGCAATTTGAAATACAAGTTCACTCACTGTATCAGGAGTTCGAAATACTCCTATTCTTGGTCCTCTAGCACAATGTCTTTACCCTTGTTAGAGGGCTCACCACCTATACATAATACACAACACATAATTCAATATATTGTGTCATACCATTATAAAACTATTTTAGGCTCTATATGAGTGCATGAGGTTGTTTGGATAGTTACTTAAAGACGATATTACACATTGGTTCAATTGTGATTGGAATGGATCAATTTTTGATCTAATTCGAACTCTCTACCTTTGATTTAACCAAATCATCCAAATTGACTCTAAATATATACTTATTATATTTCCAATATCTCAATTATACCAAAGTGCCTCAATAAGCTTGACTTTTTCATTGTGATTCAACTTGTTTACTGAAGGCACTATACTTAGAAATCACCATTTTTGGTTTCCATTACCATTTTCGGTTTTATCACCTCAATTCATTAAATCCTACCTAAATAACATAAAATATCACAAGATTCATCTTCAATATTTTCTTTATGAAATTCAGCCATGGTGGGTGGGTGAAGAACATGTGATTTTTTCTTACTTGTTTCTATTCCAAACATGATAAATTAACTAAAAACACCCAAATACCATAAAATCTATCCAAAACCATTATCAAATTCTCTCTCCTAGGGTTAGACCAGCACACTATCCTTCATCATATCTTGTGATTCAACCATGAAAAATGCAAAATAATGCTTAGGAAAGGTAGATCACAAGTTAAAATTAGGAAATTTTACCTTTAAGCACTTGTTTCCTTGAAATCCAACACTTTCTCTTGAATTTTTCCTTCCTAGGGTTTGTTCTTCCTTTTCTCCTCTTTGTTCTTCACTTGGCCGACCATATGAATGAGTTTGGGAGCGTTTAAATTGGTTTTATAAAGAAAAATATTAAATGGACATAAACTTGCCATATGTCACCGTATCATTGGACCATGTATAAATACTTAGTAATTAAGCAATATCTCTCCACCACACATAATTATCTATGGTATAAAATGAAATTCATGGACTTGACAAGTGTTGGGTGGTGTAAATTTCAATTTTGCCCTTAGACGGCAAAATGACTATTTTACCCTTATACTTGGAAAAATGTCAGAATTAAATTTATTTACTTCTCAAACTCAAATTATGTTCTAAATAATCAATCTTGGTCAAAAACCTCTTCCAACATTCCAATTTTAACCTTTGGTAGCAAAATGACCATTTTACCCCTACGTTATGAAAATTCCAATTTGACTCCAAATTAATCCTCGAACTTCGAATCATCATATTAAGTCATTATGGGGTTTTAAAATTCTCAATTTCATCTTAAAATCTCTAGTTGAACTAGTTCGAGGCTTAAATCAACTTAATTGTACTATTAGGTATGATACCAACTTTTGATGATTTTTTCGAAGTATTCAAGTATGCAAGCATGTTATCAAGCACATGAATGACATGGCAAATATTTTATAGTGTTGGGCTTGACAAGATCTCACAAAAAGTTTACTAATGATTTTAATGTTTGGTATGAAGATTTTTCAATCTGATGAATTATTATGTGTTGCTTACCCTATAGGAAAAATAATTATAAGGCCATCACTAGCTAAACTTAGGATTGAATCCCTTATATTTTTGAAATGCATTAAAGGTGATATATGTGCACCCATATATCCACCATGGGGATTATTTAGATATTTTATAATTTTAATTGATACATTGACTAAATGATTACATGTGTACTTATTATTAACTTGCAATTTGGCATTTACAAGATTACTCGCCTAAATTATTTGTTTATGAGCATATTTTCCTATTTATGCAATCAAGACTATTCGTCTTGACGATATTAGAGAATTTGCATCTCTAACCTTTAATGAATATTGCATATTAGTTGGACTAACTGTTGAACAGTTGGTTGCTCATGTTTATACACAAAATGGTATACGATTCTATATGAATAAAGTATATCCATTGAGTTAATCAAATGTTGTAAGGTCACTAGATATGAAAAAGAACCTTTTCTGACCTCATGAGGATGATAAAGAATTTCTTGGTCTTGAAGTACCACATCTTGATGCAATCGGAGTATTGATGTATCTTGTTAGCAATATATGACCTGATATACCATTTGTTGTAAATTTTTTAGCAAGATGTAGTTTTTTTCCAACTCAAGGACTTTAGAATTAAATTAAACTTATACTTTGATATCTACGAAAAACAATAGATATAGGCTTATACTACTCAAATGTATTCAAAATCAAATTTAATTGGTTATATGGATGCAGGATATTTATTTGATCCAGACAAAACTCGATCCCAGATAGGTTAATTATTCACATATGGAGGCACAACTATTCATGGCATTTTGTAAAACAAACTATAATTGTTACTTTTTCTAATTGTGCAAAAATTTTAGCAATTCATGAGGTAAGTCATGAATGTGTTTGTTTAATATCTATAACTCATGAATGTATTTGGTTAAGATCTATGTCTCAACATATTCGAGAAATATGTGGCTTGTCAACCAAGAATGAAATTCCAACAATGTTATACGAGGATAATACTGCTTGCATAGCCTAGTTAAAAGAAGGATACATTTAAGACAATAGGATAAAACATATTTCACCAAAAATTCTTCTTCACTCATAATCTCCAAGAAAAGATGATATTAGTGTTCAACAAATTTATTCAAGTGGCAATCTAGCAGATTTATTCACCAAAACCTTTCTTACTTTTAACATTTGAAAAGTTAGTATAAAAGATTAGAATGCGTTATTTTAAAAATCTTAAATAATACAATTATTAGAGGGAATAAAATATGCATTATACTCTTTTACTTAATTAAGGTTTTTCCCATTGGCTTTTTCTTGGTAACTTTTTTAATGAAGCAATATTTCAAAAGCGTATTCTTGAAAAGAATTGTAGTCTTTTTCCTTCACTAGGATTTTTCCCCATAAAGTTTTTTTCTAATAAGGTTTTAACAAGAAATATTCTTAATGCAATGAACATTTAAGGGAGAGTGTTTTGAATATAAGTAAATGTCCTTCATGTTATGACTTAAGAGTTCAGATCAAGTCAAATAGCCCAACAAACATAAAAAGTGTAATTTGATTTAAATTCTTACATTTGATTGTGTATAGAGATTAAATTAGATTAAGATTAGGATTTAAAGAGTTATTAGCTTATAAATATGCCCCTCACTTCATTTGTAAATATACACTATTGCATAAGATTTTCTTACTTCGTTAATAATTTCTTTCATAGTCATTCTTTTACTTTATATTTCATAACACAAAATTATTTTAAAAAATTTAAATAAACGCTTATTTTTTTATTATGTTCAATCAAACTCTTCTATTTTTATTTTAAATCAAATAAGTCATTATACTTTTAGTTGAAGCTACTGAAGGTATATAGCTCAACATTTTTTCAATGTCAATAATTTGCCACATCAATAAGTGTCACGTTAGCATTTTCACCACATCAGCATATAGTCAATGCTATGTCAGCATACTTAAGGGTGAAAATTTAATAATATTAGAGTTATGAACTGAAATTAACAAATTGAAAAAAATATAAGAACTCAATTCACATATATTATTTAATAAAAACTAAATATATATTTCTTTTATAAAATACACAGATTAATTACATAATTTAACCATATATATTTAATTTGTGGATACACATCCAACTTAATGCAACAATTGCCAAGCAGTCCCATTATTTAATCATGGCTTGTCTTTTTCGTGACGAAATTTTCCCAAGATTTTACCATGCCCTTTTGAAAGTAGCTACTTTCATTCTCCCGAAGAGCATGCTAGCTGACATAAAAGATGTCCATTTAAGAAATGAATTAGCGTGCCGTATGTAACTGGTCGGTTCATTACCAGCAAGAATTAATATATATATATATATATATATATAAAAGCATGATTGATTAGAGAATATGAGCTTGTCATGTTTCCAGAATATTTAAACTACAAACCACATCATCTCCCTGATAGCAACCACTTCAGGTGTAGACTTCTTCCTATCATATCTTTATCAAAATTTCTGTGTCATCTCACACCAATAAAGGCGGATGTTAAAACCAAAACTGAATTCCTATTAAACATCCTTTAAAAAATTATTAATTTTAATCTCATCCTCTATTTCTCAAGATTCGAATTTAAAATCCTTAAAAAAAAAAAATTAACCGTTAGACCTTTTCGCGAAAATTTTCATGTTGGTTAAATGCCTCATTTTGGCATTAACATCCAGGAATCAAATGCTCACCTGCAAAAAAAATTGCAGCACCTTCCAAATAAAATAAAAAACAGATTAAACCAAATGAAAAAAAATTCTATATCATACTATTTATTTTTATAGATGATTATCATAATTTTATACTTTTCAAAAAAAAAAAAAGATTATCATAATTTTATAATTAATATAATTAGAAAGTTTTGGTTTCTATTATATATATTTTAGCAATGGCTAATGAAGCTATAATGAAATATTTTAAATATAAAATCTGGACATGGACAATCATGAAAAAATACTACTCAATTAAAAGTAGAAATCAAAGGAAAAAGAGAAAGAAGTATAAATTAATAAAAGACGATGGGAGGGCAAAAGCAATTGCAACTTGGTAAGTTACAAGTTAGAGTGTCGTCCAATATTCACGTCGAGAAGCAGTCCCAGATAAATTGAAAAGACAAAAAGGCTCCTATCAACCCACATTGGCAGATTGAGAGATCGATGCAACCTTTTCATGCCATTTTCTATAGTGACTAGTTGTTTATTCAAATCTCAGTTTGTCGTATGGCGTAATATTTTGAGCAGAAAGCTACTATTCCCAATCATATAGTTTAATCATGGTAAATATATTGCAATTAACTATTGGTCAATCCTGAGTAATCCATGTCGATGATGGCGATGTAATCCTTCCAAGATCAACTAAGGTGCTTGATGAATGTGGTAGATGATGTCATTGACGGTTTATATTGTTCTGCTGAGAAAAATTATAGGTAACAGTAATTCTATACCAGTAAAATATGTCGCAATCATCTCCATGCTTAAGAACTTGAAATTATGATTTGGAAATTTCGAGTTCAAATGTTGGAAGGGGAAGGATGCCGATCTATGTGTATTTTTATACATAAAATTCCATTTTGGCTTGAGCTTTTGAATTTTTAATATTTCATGTATTCAAGTTTTATATTAATTTTGAGTTTGAACTTGAGTCTAAGTCAAGTTTCGAGCTCTCTACTATTTGATTATAGTGCATTTCAAAAGCCAAATCTTTTATTTTCAAAAGATCACAATCCCATATTGCTTTGTTACGGGTGTTTGAAAGATATATTTATGAAAGTTAGATCAGATAATTTTTTATACAACATGATAACACATGTACACGATCTGAAATTAAGTAGGTTTGGATTAAGATAATCATGTTTTATGTTTTAATCATGTCAATATAATTAAGAGATAAAAATTTTATGTCTTAAACGTGTCAAACTTGCTTAAACCATTTAAAATATATTTAATCAATAGTGTATTCGTATAACTTGTGACTTGTTTAAGCTTTAAAATTGTTGTTACAATGGAGTTTTAGGAATTCAAAGAGAACCGCCAAAATCTATTTCAAGGTGTGCTATAATAGTTACTATCTATAAGGTTTATTTCGCCCCACCACTTTGTATGTAAAAAGAAAATTATGTAAATAGTCTCGAGGATCCTATGAAGCTAACATCCAACTTTGTCTTACACTTACGAGACTACGCTGCTAGACATGACCAAAGGATTACAAAGTTTTTTAACCTTATAACCTACTTTCTGAAACAAATTAATTATAAGGAATTTAAATACTTTTGATAAACGACATGAATTTAAAGTGTTTATCTTTTTTTTAATTTTCATTCAGTTCTTCTCATTTCTCACTTTCATGTTCATATCTCAAAATGGTTACCACTGGCTCTTTACTAAGGACATAACCTTACATTGAGGCACCTCCTCTTTGTCTTGGAGCACAGCCATTCATATTACAAAACATAACTTCTGGATAGAAGTGTTTTATCAATAATCACATTATGAAAAAACAAATTTTTATCTCATAAAACTAATCTTTAAATCACAATATGAAAAAATAACTTTTCATATCATAAGACTTAACTTTTGAATTGAGGTGTCTTTCAAATAGTCTTTTTATCAAGAGCCAACTTTTCATATTAAAAGACATAATCTTTCATTTTGAAGATACACCAAAATCATCTCCATCCCAAAACTTATCATTAAAAATGGAATCATTCCTTCTGAGCCAATAAAGACCATAGCGTCGCACCACGAACAACCATCCACCTTTGTTCCATGATTTTGCCATAAAAACAGTCCACCAATTTAAATAGCGGAAAAGAGGTTCAATTGAGTTTGGGATAACCCATTGAATCCCCCACCGATGAAAAATTTTGCACCAAACAATCCAAGCAAAATTGCATAAAAGAAGAACATGGTTACCTTGCTCTTCCCTGTCCTTGCACCAAACACATAGGCAATCACCATTTTCCGGAAGAACTCCCCCGTTTCTCAGAAACATTTTGTAGGAATGCTGTCAAGGATGGATAGCAAAATGAAGCTTTGAACTTTTGGTGGTATGACCAAGTTCCATATCAGGGAGAACCAAAAAGTGATAATCTTTATCGAGAAATTTTAGTGAATTTGTTCATGTAATAAGTATCCACAAGTTAATTTAATATCTTTATACTTTAATTTATGAAATCGATTGTCCAGTTCATAAATGAAGAACATAATCATGTTATAGTCTCTCTATTTTATCAATATCCAATTTTCATGATAAAACATTAATTAGAAAAAATTATAGTCTTTCTACTTTATCAATATCTAATTTTCATGATAAAACATTAACTAGAAAAAATTTAGATATAATGTTTTGATACAACAAAGATCTCATAATTATAATTTTTTAAAATTTCTTTTGCAAAGCATGTAACATTTTGTGGGCTTTATTTCATAGAGTCGATATCAAAGGTCTTACGGAAATAAAGATGTTTTTATTAAATGTAAATGCTTAAATTATAAATTTATATCTCTATACATTCAACTGATTAACTTGTAAGACATACAACTACACCATCAATTTACAATTGAATCAAATCGATTCCATATTAAATTAAGTATAATATTTATATTATTTTATTGTTTTAAATTTGAATTCAATAAAAGCATGATAAATATAATATAAATTATTATTATTATAAAGATTGATCCTAACTCAAACTGATTTGAATTAATTTAAAAAATGACCATTTAAACCTAATTGATTTGAAATCCGAAATGACTTGCATCCGTACATATTCGAATATACTAAGGACTAATTTGGCAATTTTGGTGCGGTTGAAATAAGTTATGATCGGAAAATTGAGGTTTGAAATTAATCTGCTTTGAAAAAGTGTTCTTAATTTGCCATTTATTAGTATTTGGTATTAGTATTGAAAATCTAAAAAAGACATGATGCTAAGTAGTAACAAGTAAACCGTTTTCTTTTAAAACGGTAAAATTTGGCATGTGCAAAAAAGTTGATTGATCCACGGATCCTTGTATTTCTACGCATTTGAAAAGTATGTAATTAAAAAAAAATTAATTGATATCATTTTTTTAATAGATTTCACGAAATGTTAATACATTTTTCACACGTAATTGCATTTTAAAAATTTAAATTTATTTCGTAAATCAAAACTTATCATTTTTAATAAACTTAAATTATATATAAGACTACACTAGACAAGATAAATTCAATTAAGTTGTCACTCACATTTTGATGATTTTTCCGGTGATTGAATTTTTGAACGCAAAGTTAGGACACTTTTTATTTGCTTTCCTTTTATGATTAGACTAAAAAATATTGAAATGTTTAGGCAGTTATATGCCAACGTCACTCTAAATTGTCAATTTTGACATGCGCAATATTTTTAGGTTTTTAAAACATGTAATATTTGAAAATGTGTATAAATTATTTAAGAAAATTTAAGTAAATTTTTAATTTTTTGTTATATTCAATTAAGTTTTTATATTTTTATTTTGAATCAAATAAATTTGTAGATGATTAATTATTTTTAGTCAAAATATCACTTATCATTTTATACATGAATGATGAAAAATACAACATGACCGTGTTATTATGTCACATCATTATTTATTATAACATGATATTAGCATGTAAGAGAATATAAAAACTTATTTAAATTTTATTGAAAAGCTCAGAGATTTTTTTAAATATTAAGTTTATTCAAAAGGTTTGTAATTAAAAATATTTAAGTATTCATCCCTGCATATTCCTATGAAATTCGAAACCATCCCAGAATAATGAAAAGGCACACAGTAATGCATGTGACGTTAAAAAATAGCTTGATTCCCAAATGTAAGACAATCGCCTCTCTCCCTTCCCATAAATAAACGTCAAAAGCCCAAGGCTTGCGAAAACATTTCCAGATAACTGGTTGAAGCAATTTGCCGCGGTTTCTAGGTTCAGTATTTGAGTTCCGTCTTTCCATGGCCGGCCTTCAGTATAACTTTTTCCCTACCGATTTCTACTACCCTCGTCCCCAGTCCGTGCCTGCAGATGCTGGTCGTGTAGCGGCTGTGACCATCCAGGCGCAGAAGAAAGAGGTCGGTGACGATCTTGAATGGCCCAGAAGTCTCGGATTTAGGGTTCACCAAGGCAACAAGATTCAGGGCAGCAAGGCTGGCGTCTCCATGCGCATTCAAGACCAAAATGAAGGGACAGCTTATATCCAAGATCAAGGCAAACTTGTCAAGAACCTCCCAAAGCCGCATTCTTGGTTCGCTTTGATCCCCGAGGAGCTCTGAGATTATTCTTAATTGTCGTGGCTGTGGAATGGAACAAACGATGTTCTCGTGAGAGTTTGGTCAATACTATTAAGTTAATCAACGTATTGGATATGTTTTTTCTGTTCCCTCGCTTTGCTCTGCCTTTCTTTTTTGTTTTCCTTTTTTAATTTCCTCCAATGTGAGTAATCAATGAATTTTCTCACTTGACTATGGTATTTTGTTTTAGATGGTTATATCTATATATATATATATATATATATATATCCCTTAAAATACATTGACAAACTTGCAAAACCCTTTTCACAAAGTAATTGATGTTTCTTCTTTTTCCTCTTCGGGTAGTTTCAAGGTTTGTTTTTTCAATAATATATATGAATAAGTCTAATAAGAGAAAAAAGAGATTTGAACCTTGTTCCTCTCCTTCAGGCTCTGAACATTATTCCCTCCCAATTACTATTACTTTTGGCCCTGGAAATCAATGGAGACAGCTTGGTGGGACTGAATATACCTGAATCTATCTTGCACTGAACGGAAAAAGAAAATAATATCATTAAACAATTAGGAGATGGAATCGGAATTGGTGGTAGGGATATAAGTTGGATGCAGTTTATTTTATAGTATATATTTTACTAGTATTTTTTGTGGTGGCTGAAGAACCAATAGAAAGCTGAAAGCACGCCAATGCCATGCCTACTTTTAAAGCATTAATTCATCTTTCTGGGGACAAAAAGATTCCTTTCCTACTCAATGTCACACCATGTACTGAGTCAACCCCTATATAAAAAATGTTAATATTTCACACATGACAGGTGATGTTCTGGATTAAATTTTTGGTTTCTTGTTTAATTTGCAGGTGCGTATACCTATTGACATATAAAACTACATTATGGATATTACAGAATAACTAGTGGCATGACAAGAGTTTCGTGAGTTAATTTATTTTGGCTTGATGGCTCCAATATATATGAAAGATTAAGAGTTTTCTTCCGTACTGCTTCTACATATTTGTTGAGATATAACTACTAACTAAAATGTGTTGGAGAGACTAGTCCTATCAGATTGTGATTGTAAGTTAAGAGGTGAGAGGATTCCTATTCTGGTTGTACAAAATAAATTCCCTTTGAAAACTATTTGAAAAGAGAATAATCAAAACGGTGTTTACTAGATCCAAACTCAAAAGTGTGATGAATAATGATAACTTTTGATGAAAGGTGTCTATTAGTTCAAAACTCAAGAGTTATAACTTTTGATGAATAATGATAACCTTTTCATGAATAATAGCAACTTTTAATGAATAGTTAGAAATTTATTGTATAATATCTCAAAAAGATTTTAAATTATTTAAGTAATTTAAATAATTTTTTTGTCAAACCCTACCCTATAAAGTGATTGCAATGTCATTTACATATTCGAGTGATTGCAATGTCATTTACATATTCGATAGAATGTTTACATATTGAGGAAGTCCAGAAAAATCGTTAAAAGACGATATTACCCTTATGGTACAAAAAAGCCGATTTAAACCTCGAACAAGTTAAAATAAGAATTTTAAGGTGAAATTTAAGATTTCACAGTCCAAGGATGACTTAAAATGGTAATTCGGAGTTTGAGGTCCGATTTGGAGTCAATCCGAAAAATTGACCAATTAGGGACAAAATAGTTATTTTACAATTTGAGGACAAAATGAAAATTTTTAGAAAGAATTTTCTTAGCCCCATTTGACATGTTGGAGTATGATATGGGTATTGAAGTACAATTGAAAGATTTAGCAGTGAAAAATATGAGTTTCCGGTATTTTTGGAGTATATGGGTAAAATGGTAATTTTGCCACCCGAAGCTGAAAATTGAATTTTCGAAAAGATTTTGATCAAATTTAATTATTTGGAGTGTGGTATGAGTTTGAGGAGTGAAAAATATGCCTTGTGGTAATTTTTCAATTTTTGGAGTAAAAATGTAATTTTGTACTTTTTCGGGAGTAAAAGTATAATTTTACAAAATTACACCATAAAAATCTTGGGATTTATCCAGAACCTTCTTGAAGGCTGAGGATAAGGGAAGGAATTGGTGGCTGAAAATAAAGTCAAAAGATAAAAAAAAAAAAAATAATAATAATTAATAAAAAAAATTTTAAAAATATAATAAAATAATATTATTTTATTTAAATGATAAAAAGGCCAAATTTCATCCTTCTTCCTCATAAATTTCGTTCTAACCTGAAGGAAGAAAGAGAAAACACAAAAATAAACCCTAGGTGGAAGAAAATCAAAGAAAAAGTGTGATTTTTCAAGGATTCAAGTGTTTAAAGGTATGATTTTTCAAGTTTAGCTTATGATCTATCATTTTCATGTATTTTTCATTATTTTCCATGGTTAAATTGCATATTTTCATGGTGATTTCATGGCTGGTCCAATGGGTTTAGAGAGAGAAAGTTGATGGAATTATTTGATTTTTAACTATGTTAGTGTTTGTAGTTAGTTAGTCATGTGTAGGAAGAAAATTAAGTGAGAAAATCACCTATTCCATGAAAATTCATTTATGCTGAATTTCATAGTGAGTTTATTGAAAATGAAATGATTTCATTTCAAGTGAATTTGTTGAGAATTGATGAATTTTGGGATGAAAATCAAATAGGAAAAATTTTAGTGAAATTCCACCTAGTATAGCTGAAATTCCCATAAATAATTTTGAAGGTAATTAAGCTGAATTTTAGGTTATTTGGCATGTATTTGGTGATATTTGATGAATTATGGAGTTAGAAAATTAAATGAGAATTTTCGGTGCAAAAATTAGAATTTTTACCCACTAGGGGTGAAAGCGTAATTTTTGGTCCGGATTGATAAATTGGACCAAATTCACAGTCATTGAGGTATTTTGGATATAATTGGATAATTGAAATTGAAATGGATGGAATTGGAGTTGTATTGGGGATTTTAGGAATTTACATCGTGTATAGGCGAGTTAGGTCGGACACCGCAATTAAGCGATTGTCCAGACATTTTAAACCTTATCTAGTGCATACGCATGGATAAGAGCCTGAAATAATTTATGATAAATTGACACAATTTATTGAATTTTGTGTCATGGATTGTGGATAGGTGGTGAGTCAATTGTTTCGGGTAAGAGACTGCACCTGAGGACGGAGGATAGGAGTATTTCTACTCCTAATATTGTGAGTAAACTTACTATCATCTTAATTATCTAGAGTAGTTTTATTTAATTGTGTGATTTTATGAAAAATGGTTTAATTGGAAAATTATTATGTTTTATGAGAAAAATATGATTTTATAAAATAATTTTATAAATTTTTGAAAATTGAATAATGATTTCAAAAATAGAGTAATTGGAGACCCACACTATGATTTGTGTTGTTTATCCATGATTTTAAATTTAATGGCTTATGATACATGTGAGCATGACTGGTTGTTTTTATGATTTGAAGAATATGTGAACTACTTTGATTTGCCTTGAATGTGTTATGCGCGCCATGTCATGCTATTGTGATTTTTGTTGATTGGTGGATAATTAAAGTGGGCACTGCAGTGACGGGGGTTCCGTGGGTCGCCTATTGGAGGGGCACGGTTCTCATTTATTGAGCTTACCTCGATTGGAGAGGCGCGTAGGATAACTCCCGAGGTAGGATTTGAGTACACTTCACGCTAGCCACCACGTGAAAGTGAGACTCAACCAACGCCAAGGAATGGCTATGTTGTCAGAGGTAAAATGTGTTAGTGTGTGTGTGTGACAATAAACAGCCTTGGCGATCTCGGTAAAGATGCCTCCGCGGGGTATCCCCGAGAATGGATTTTTGGCATAGGTCAAGTGGCAGGAGCTTGGAAGAGGGTAGGCAGAGAGCCTCCAATTGAGGTTTCTTGGTACCCCTCTTGCCGAGTACTCTGATAAGCCAAGTGTTGAAAAGTGCATAAGCCATATTGAGAAATTGATTTAAATACAATTGTTTATATGGGTTGGGATGAATTTCCAAATGGAAAGATATGCTTTGCGAAAGGATGTTTTCATTGTCTCATTTTACTCGGCTTTAGATACTTTAGATGGTATCTGTTTACTCACTGGGATTATATAATCTCACCTCTTCTTCCTATATATTTTTCAGGCTCAAAATAGGCAGTAGACTGTCAATTGCATCGAGAAGTAAATTTCTGAGTTGCATCCTAGAAAGCAAGGTTATAGACTTAAACCTTCTTAGTTATTTGGGGGCCCACGTGTCATTGTAATTTAAATTGCATACTCTAGTTTTTTATATTACAATATGTATAAATTTATTTTGTTTTTATGTGCGGAAAATTAATTTTTGATGTTTCAAAAATATATATATATTGTTTTACATTAAAATAGATTATTTTAATTAATATTTTTATTTTATTTTATTATTCAAAAAAAAAAGAGTGGAAAAATTGATACAAAAGCCTTACGAGGTCTCGAGGGGCATTTGGGGGAAGAATATCTGTCAAGACTTTGCGACGGTTGTCACGGGCTGAAGGAGGTACCGGGTCGTGACATTTTTATTCATTTATTGCGTTGAATCAAGTTATTATATTTTTATTTTGAACTAAATAAATTTTTATACTTTTATTTTAAATTAAATGAATTTTTATGATTAATTGTTGATTTAGTGAATTCGTCATTTTTTAATTTATGTCACGTGATATTGATTTGACATGTTGATATGTCATTACAAATGATATAACATATTGATATGATATGATGACATTATTATATGATACTTTTCGTTCTTCACATTAACGTCACATGATAAGTGATATTTTAATTAATTATATAATTCGTTAATTATTAGTAATAAGGGTTTATTTGATTAAAAATAAAAGTACACGCATTAATTAAATGCAATAGAAAAATAAGAACCTATTAGATTTTTAATGAATTTTTCAAAATTATGCCTAACTTTATCTATAAATAAACATCGAAAGCTAAAATTAATTAATTCAAAAATAATTATTCTTTCATTGTCTTTTTCTCTCAATCAAACTCCTTTCCTCGAAAACTTTGTAGAGAAAATTCCAAATTTACTTTTCTCCTATGAAGATTCATCTTCTCTTGCCTCATATTACTTATCTTCTTTTACTTTGTTTTCGAAGCTCAACAACTTTTCCATCCTTGTTTCAATGATACTTACATCATCCTCATCACAAAACCACCTGCAACACTAGTCTTATAAAAATATATGAATTAATTCTTTTCAACAATTAGAGAAACCACATTTTTTTATGTAACATTAGTCTCATAAAACCTATCACGATTTAATCATAAAACTAAAAACTCATTAAGGGCGATGCAATGCAACAATCTCTTTCTCCAACATCCGGATTACATTTCTAGCACGATTCCTTGCAGCTGGATTATCAGTTGAATTTGCAATAGCCGTTAATTCAGCGATTTTCCTCCTATTGCCAGCCATCTGTATATGCACCAGAAAAACATGCAGTAAATAAGGAATGTAGTGTTAAATTGAGGAGACAATGATCTAAGAAAGCCATAACAATGAAAACAAACTTGTCTATAAGGCCAAATTGAGGAGACAATGATCTAAGAAAGCCATAACAATGAAAACAAACTTGTCAATAAGGCCATCGTCTACCCTTTGGCCTGTTGCTTCATCAAATATTTTATGCAATATAGTTTCAGACAAATTCAACAGCTTGGCTGCCTCCTTTCTAGGCAATTCGAAATATAATGTCAAATCATCAAACTCAACTTCTTTATTCTCTTTCTCCGCATTTCATCTCCAAAAGAAATAAAAACTAAGTTCCAATGAAGGTTCCAATGTATGTATGCGGATATATAATGCAATTATTTTCAAATTCAAATAATCCATCATGCCTAAAGGCTCTAACTGAAATGGGAAAAACCCCATTGGTGCTATTTTATAAAAAAATAAAAAAGGAAAAGCTTCTAGTACCGTTTCCATCTTAAGTCCTTAAAACACAACTCTTCAGGTTTCTCAGTCAAGAATTTGCAGACTTTGGCTTTGATAGAATGGTGAAGCCAAGGAAAGATTGGAGGTTTCAACTAAATTTTCATTTTTGTCTGATTCAGATTTGGGGATTGGAACTGCCAAATTTGCTTCTACTTTTTTTCACAGTTGCATTTGTTTGGAATAACTTATTACATCTTTAGTTCGATACTTTAAATAATTAGTTAGGTTGATGTAAGTTTTTCACAAGTTAACATTTCAAATTATAACTCTGACAATAAGTGTTACGTTTACAGGGTCGTGTGGCACCTTCTCCCACCGATTCTGGTCATCTAGGAATATAATAATTGATTTCTATTGGGTAAGCATCTATGAACTTTGATATTTATATTGGCGATTGTAATACTTTAAATTTACTTTCTGAGATAGAATAGAAAAATGGAAACAGTGCCATAAAGGTGCAGATTGATATTTTTAGTTGATTATACAATTAAATTGCGTCAGTGTGTGTGGAAGTTTTTTAATTAATTCTCTGTGCTTCCAATGTAATTTCAGTTATAATATCCATATCCTGATGGTCGAAATGACAATTTTTAGAAAAGAATAGGCATATTTGATATGAAGGAGGTTGCTAGTTTTGTTCCTCCTGCTTAGTGGATTTTGGTAGTTGCTGTTTACTTAACCCTTGTAGAGTTAAAATGCTGATGATGTTTTGTGTAATAATATGTCAAGTATTCATGGTGTTTTCGAAGTGTTATTAACAATATGCATTTTCGTTATCATTGATTTTGGAAGATTTTCTATCTCTGCAATGTTTCCAGTTGATATTTTCAGATTTTGCTGATATAGGAGAGGTGAAAATATATAAACATCATGTTTGTAATAGAATAGATCTTGTACTGCATTGGAAAGTAATAAACAATAGAAGTAAAGATTTGAAAGTTTCGAACTCCCACCAAATAGAATCACTCTTTGAAATTTGAAAAGCAATCATATATTATTCAAGCAACCGGTGTTTTGGCTTTAGGATAACACCGTTAACAATGTTAATAAGTTATAAGACAAGTAGGCAACAAAACAGAGAGGATGCAGTGATGGGAGCACAAATAAGGGGCGGAGGATTTCTATTCTCGCAGCTTGAGCAAGGACGGTAGCTAATATTCTTGCTATCGGGGGGACAGGATTTGCAGCTTCACCCGTCTGCAAAAATTTCAAAGAATTCCACCAAACTGTTACTCATAAAAAGATATCTGGATCTACTGACAACGCATTTTCTATATAGTTACGATCAAACAGATTTTCACCCTTACCAGGCCCGAAGCATAGGACTTTAAAGAAAACTGCACGAGGATCATCATGCATGCTCCATCCCTCTTGCTCTTGCTTGATGAAATATTGTGAAAGGAACTTTTCTACATCCTTATAACCTTTATCATAGAAACTAATGAAAGAGAATGAAAATGAGTTTCATGACTGAGTCTTCAAGATTTTGACCTAATTATAATCAGATTAAGAAAACATTTAAAGAAGAAGAAGAAGAAGAAGAAAGTGAAGAGAAAGAACATTAAACTTACTTGATATTTTCAACATCTGAAACCACAGTAGTATCCTCGTCTAAAACATTAATGAGAGCATGAAAATAACGGCCACGTAATAATTCACCATGAAGCTGTAGTTTCTTAACAAGGGGGCCTGCGATGATAGAAACGAAATATCCTTATTAAAAGAACAGCCTAATCACAAGTACAAAAATTCCACTAACATAAATTTAAAATAAAAATATATTTCATTTCATGTAACAAGTAACTTAAAACTCACCTTTACGATGAATAATTTCTCTCAACATTTCGCAACCACTACAATCGGACGGGGGTGGTCCCCTTGGTCTACCAGAAAGTTTCCCCTTACTGTTATCAAACCTTTCTGTTCTCATATTTGTCTCTACTTGACTGCTAGTTTCTCGATGAAAGCTAAAAGAAGCCGTTTGAAAATTCTCCAAATTAGACTCATTATGCATACCCGCTTGAGAATTTTCCAAATTGGACTCATTACCGGTACCCTCCCAATTGGTTGCTGTCTGTAAAGGTTCAGTAGCTTCCTGCTCTGTAAATGGAGGAATTGAACTGGGATGTAAAACAGGTTCCTGGACAGGTAATAAGTCCTGTTGGCTAAGAATACTCTGGCTGTTTACATTTTCGTTTACCAAGTTTGTTTCACCTTGATTATTCATTTCCCCATGATTCTTTGAAGCACCCGACCCAGAGCACCCTGCATTAGAGTTTTTCTTCTTGCGAGTAAAGGTTTGACCTGATTCCTTCGAACGATTAACATCGATAGGTTGCTTACGTTTCTCACGTGACTGACGAATAACGAGATGTTGCGAGGGATCCTGGGTAGGTGAGTCCACACGAGTAGGATCATGCGGATTGTTTAAATCTTCATTTTCGAAGTTTGGTCGTATTTGAGAATTCGTTCCCAAATTGTTGCTTGAAGGATTCGACTGAGAGTTAACGGGTAAATGCCACATGTTTGAATTATTTAAAGAAGAGTTCCCTGAAAGAGAGGGATTCGTGTTGTTCAAGAAACTGTTCCTAGTGTCATCCATAAATGGGTGATTCCTGTTGCCCATGAAATTGTTCCTAGAACGCCATTGGGTGTTTAAATAGGTTGTGGTTGTATCCCCATCCCCAAATAGGGGCTCCATGTTGTTCATGAAAGTTAGAGTGTTATCCGCTAATGGGGCATAAAAAGGGTCATGATTGGGGACATTGGCATTTGGATCCGCCATACCTGAAGACCTGAGAGTGTCTGTTACTGTAAAATCTCAGTTTCTTTGAAGGAAAGTGGGAACGTTGTCCTTTTGAAGTTTGGAATTTGTTGGTGGTTGCTCCAGAATACTAGCAACACCGAGTTAGAGAGAGCAGTGAATAGAAATTGTTGATTCATTAGTGCATATTGTTTCAATTTATATACAGTATAGAACTCAATTGGAAAAGGCGCGAGAAGGCAGTTAATAGCCGTTGAGAGGCAAAGTAACGGTTGGGACTGGGAATTTTCTTGAAACGCTGTTTGCCAGCCTTGGTCAAGTGATCTCATCTTCACCATAAGAAGCCTAAACGTTCTAATAGAGTATCAGGAACAGAGAGTGAAATGAAATGAAGTCAGCGGTGTCATCACCAGTTAGCTCCAAGAATCTCAGTCATTCTGCAATCTTACGCTCCCTTCTGCAACACTCATCAAAACCCTTTTCTAAAAGAACATTCTTCATTCCAACTATTCCCAGAAACACCAAAAATCTGTACAATTAACGGAACCAAAAGCTCCAAATCAGGACCAACTCAACATCGGTAATGGCATCCTCATTCAAGCTTGAACAAGCCAGGGCAAAACCTGCACTCCCTCTTCCCACCCCTCTTGTCACCAAGGCAATCTCTTTTTCTTTATTTACTCTTTTCCTTTTTGTTGTTTGAATGATGTGTTTGTTGAAGTGATCTGTTTTGGGTTGTTGTTACAGTTCAAGATTGGGCTTTTCAGTTATCGGTAACGCCTGATAAAGAAAGGAACATAGATCATGCTCGGAAGGCCATCGAGGAGGCTGCTCGAAAGGGTGCCCAGCTTGTTCCTTGCCTGTGAGTTTTTTTATCTTGTCTGTGTCTCAAGGTTTCACCTTTCTGATGTTGAAATAAGGGTTTTGATGGGTAATAATTTGTGTAAAATTAAGCTTGTTGTCTCCGATTTGAAGCCTGAAAAAGTAGAAATTTTGTTGCTTGGTTGGTCTTTGAAATTTGTGGACACCAGATAAATGAAAATTTTACACAACTTAATTTCTGCAGATAACGAAATGAATGCATTATGCATCAATCTTGTTACTCAGACAGAGCGAGCCATGAATTGATGATCACGTTTTTCACCTTTCAGTTTGATGAGCCAAAACTGCATGTCGTGGATTATAAACAACATTGGTGCTCTGTGAAATGGTGGTTTTGGTTTACACAAATTACACGTAATACATTTGGCAAGCAAGTTTTTAAAATGAATATCATATTATAGCATCAACTTAAGGCCCTTCCTTTTTTGTTATATAATGTCAGGAAAGATAGAACGGCACATATTCGAATGACAGCTTCCCGGTTTATGCTGAAGATATTGACGCAGGTGGTGATGCGTCTCCTTCAACAGCTATGCTGTCTGACGTTTCTAGTCGCCCGACGATCACAATAGTTCATGGCTTTATACCTGAACGCTGTGGGGATTGGTTGTACAATACTTGTTGTGTCTTTGGTACTGATGAAAAGCTAAAAGCCAAGCACCGCAAGGTAGCGGCACCTCCTATCCCATATGGTAGTCTACAAAAAATGCCAATTTTGCACATTATTTATAAGTGGCTGGACTTGGCAAAGGAATGCATTCTGGAGCCACCTGTTATTTCATGTCCATTAGTTAGAATGATTTGACCATATTACTAGATGACTGGACTACCTAATATATCGGTTTTGTTATTATGATGACAAATTTTTGTTTGGTACCATCAAATCTTGGATTTCTGTTGGAAGGAAATGATAATTGGTATTTAGTTTTAACAATCTTTATCTTTTGCCACAAACTTGTTAGTATACAAACACCAAAATCAGATGCCAAGTTGGCTGCGTGCTTTAGACAATTCTATTGCTTAAGTGATATCATTCTCAAGTCTCCTTTGAAGCTGGTGTGCATAATATCTATGACATTCCTGTGGAACTACAGACTCACCTTTTTGATATTGATATTCCCGGGGAGATTACCTTTATGGAATCCAAGACCCGTAATGCAAGGGAGACTTTTACCATTGCGGACACAAGTTTATTTGATTCCTTAGACTTTGCACGCATGAACATGTTACCCTGTCCATAATTTTTGTCAGAAGCATTTTCTAGACCATATATTGTATAAATCATCTCTTCTGTCACAGGCTTTTAAATGGCACTCCTATGTTCCTTTCATCTGCACCATTAATTGTGATAAAGTGCCATATCAAACTTTCTACAATTAGATTTTTCTGACAACTAATCTGTGTCAGCAATCTGGTAGACTAGTTGAGTAATTTTTTCAAAGTGGGAAACTAATCATCGATAGTTCATGCAGATGTTGGACGTATTGGTATAGGCATCTGTTCTGACATCCGCTTTCAAGAATTGGCAATGATATACGCTGCAAGAGGTTTGTTTGCTCCTCCATTGAACCGTGATACAATTAATTCATTTTATTCTGTTAGCTAATAAACACAATTGTTGTTTCCTAACTAATAAATAATTTTGCATTGTGGGAAAATTTTGATGTGGCCTATTTCCTGTTCTTTTCTTTACTCGAAACTCTTATTTTTATATTTGCTGTAGATTATTTGAGGATATCATTTCTTCCTGAATTCTTTAAACCACATTTCCTACATCTACTGATTCCTTTTATTCCCACAATTTACTAGCATTTATATATTTTTTATACTGTGGTTTGGTTCTTTTCAAATCGTTTCCCCTTCTGATATTTACAATTTCCGCTAATATTGTTTCTATATATATATATATATATATATATATGTGTGTGTGTGTGTGTGTATTTTAAAGTTACCATATTGCCTATCTTATTTATGAATTTTGTGAACTGTGTGCGTATCATCTGTTGAAATTAGGTGCTCACTTGCTATGCTATCCTGGAGCATTTAACATGACAACTGGACCATTGCACTGGGAGTTGCTGCAGAGAGCAAGGTGCTAGTTATTTCCTTGCTTTAACCTCCTTGTTAATTCTTTAAACTTCGCTAAAATGGTTGAGTGAAATAAGGTATGGCGGGGAGGGGATGCAGTATCTGCATAGAGCAGTGTTAAGTATGCGTTACTGTTCCTTTGGCCTCATATGCTTGTATATGGATGCCTATATGAATTTGAATTTGAATTCGGATAATTGGATATTTATAAAAAGTATTTTAATAATTTATTTACATAATCAAATTTTTAAATAGATTAAGATAATTATACGGTAATAGAAATGTATTAGAATTAGAGTAATAATTTTAAAAAATATTTAAATAGTTAATAGAGTTGGGGTATTTTATTTCTTATAAAATTAAGGCTCAGAATAAACTCAAAATTAATAGGTACTCTATTCATTTGCCACTTGAATTGCTAATTATCATATTAGGCTATTAAGTTGAACAGTTGAGATATATATGTTATGATAAATTATTGAGTTAGACTCTTTAGATATAATATGCTATAATAAACTTAGATTTATATTAAGAGTTAGTGACTTTGAGTTGTTAGATTTAGATTTATATTATTCTTAAACCTAATAGAATTAACACATTGAGTTAGAATTTATATGTTGGGTTTAAGTAGCAACATGCTAATTATAATAGTTCCAATTTCATCAAAAAGGTAATAAAAATAATTATTAAATAAAAAATTTATTTGAAAAGACCATTAAAAATATATAATAAATAAAAGATTTTATATATTGTAGCAGTTTCAACATTGGTTTTTTTTTTTTTGTTGTCATCCTTGGATATTGGTTAAATAGTGTAGCAGTAATCTTTTCAGCTGTTTCTCCTATGCCTGCATTGATTGAATGTGGGTTAAGAACAAACAACTATGAAGTGTCGGAGGATGAATTTGCAGAGCTAGACATCATCATTTGTGTCGTGTTTCATTACATCATTTATTACGTATTTTCTCATGCCATCCATTGTGCTGTTTTAATTTCCACCACATCACTACGTCATGCAATCACTAATTGATTTTAAGATTTAATTTATCTTAATTTTCAAATTCAAGTTGACAACTGTTTAATTATACTACAATACTTTTAATTAGTTAGAATTAAATTATGAATAGCATTAGTATCATATACAAATACCTCATTTAGTTATGTAACTATATAAAATTTAGATTCTCTGTAATATATACAATTTCATAATGCACTCAAGTTGCTAGGTCCAGGAAAATATACGTCCGTTGCGTTATCTGCATTCACTTCACCAGCAGTGCAAACTCGTTCAATGAAAAAGGGGTAGCAGCGTATGGGGACCGAAGGAGCAGTTTGATTGAAGTACATGGATGGAGTTGTTTGGTGAAAAGTTATCTGGTTGATCACTTCGACAAGCTGATTTTAAAGTGTTTAAATTCCAATTGAATTTAAATTTAATTATTTATATTTCGAATTTGATATAAAAATAAAATTTTTTTTGAAACGATATAAATTAATTTGATATAAAAAAATTTAAAATTAATTTTTATGTATATTAATAAAAAATCAAATTAATAAATTAAATATAATTTGTAAAAGATAAATTAACGTTTAAAATTATATTTAGAGTAATTAATGAATTTTAATAAATATTATATTAATTATAAATAATTTATATAAAAATAATGTATAATATTAAAATTATTATTTATAATTATGTTATAACTATTACATGATGAACTCATGCTGTGAAATAATTATCCTATTCAAAGATTGAATAACACAAAATATCATCTAAAGTCACCCTTAAATCTGTAGATGTCCATGTTACCAATAAAACCAAATCTTTTAATATTGGATGTAGGCTGGGTTTGGTTTTGGAAGGTGTCCCAACTGAAATATGCGAAGCCCAAATTTTGGGTATCTAAGCCCATTTATTTATGGGCCTCAACACATGCTCGGTCATTCTTTTTCCGAAAATATTGGTGCTAAGAGCTTAGGTTCTTTTTTCTAAGCCAAATTAACGTTGAATTTCACAGCTTATAGGAGTTACTGGGTTCATGAGCTTATATGGACATGATTTTTTTTTTTTATAATTAAGAGAGGGGTAATTCAAACTCTACTATTTAAGCAAAGAGATTATGCACCAACCCATGAGATAAATACTCGGATGATATATGGACATGGATGTTAAATGTTCCTCTTTAATGTAAAAATATGTAAAATTCAAATAAATTTATAAGAATAAACTTCAAAAATTATAAAAGTAAAATAAACATTATTAAAATATTGACATGAATGTATAACAGTTATCGTAACAAGTCATGTTATATAAAATAAACATAATTTTAGTGAAAATTAATCATTTATATTTTATATTTTTGAGTAAAAAATATTTTAATATTTACAAATTTTAATTTATAAATTAAAAAATAATAAAAATAAAAATAATTATAATGAAACTTAATCAATTGATCGAAGAGAATTATATGCGAAGTTATTGGGGTGAATTAATTTGCCTTTGTGCAAAGTAGACAATTATTAGACTCAGCACTAATAACAAATGAGATGGTGGACCTGATGCAAAAGAATTGTACTGGAGGCCTAATGTTAAAGGTGGATTTTGAAAAGGCTTTTAACAGTGCGTGTTGGGGGTTCCTATAATTGATGATGGAAAAGATGGGGTTTGGTGGAGGTGGAGGAATTGGATTATGGAGTGCATATCAACTGCATCAATCTTTGCTCTTGTCAACTAAACCAATAAAAATGCAAAGGATGTTGCGACAAGGATGCTTGTTGTCACCATTCTTGTTTAATATGGTGGTTGAGGTGTTTAGTTTCTTGATGAATAAGGCGAGAGAAGAGAATATATGTAACGCCATTTCCATTGGAGGTGGAGGTAGAGGTCGAGGTATGATTACGTCTTACTTACAATATGCGGATAATACATTACTATTTGACCTACCACAACTTGATAAGTTATTATATATGAAAAGAGTATCGAGATGCTTTCAGATAGTGTCAAGTCTGAAATTGTATTTCAAGAGAAGTAGTATAATTGGAATGGGAGTCAATCTAGCAGTATTGGGAAAGTAGGCCACTAGAATACACTGTAGGTTGGGTAATTTACCATCTAAATACTTGGGTTTGCCATTAAGAGGTAATTAGATATCATTAAAATTTGGACACCTGTGGTGGAACGAGTTGAGGCTAAATTGGAGGTTGGAAGTCTAAAATATTATCACATGAAGGTAAAGTTCCTTTGTTGAAATCTATATAAATAGTTTATCTTCTTTTTTTTTTTTATGTCTTTGTTTAAATTGCCCCATGGTATTAAGGAAGAGTTGGATAAGCTTCAAGAAAAGGTTTTTGTGGGCTGGAAATAATCAAAATAGTGGATACATCACTTTGAATGTGAGAGTTTGTAGTTACAAAGAAGAGGGAGGACTTGGTTTAATTGATCTAAAAGTCAAAAGTGGAGCCCTACTCAACAAGTAGTTGTGGTAGTTTAAGGATGAATCAGGGAGTCTATGAAGAGGAATTGTGACAACAAAGAACGACTACGATGCGAGTGCCTTGCTACCTAATTCCATTGTAACTCATAAATACTCAAACACTTGAAAAAATGTTATATCTCCTTTTATGTCTAGGCTTTATTGTAGGTGATGGAAAAGCTATATCATTTTGGCGCGAATCATGGCTTGAGGGAATGACTCTTAAACAAGAATTCTCAAGACTATTTGCCTTGGTAGTGAACAAAGAGAGGAGTACATGCGAATTTGGAGAATGGACAAATAATAGTTGGCAACGGAAAATCGAGCTCAGATGTCAACTATTTGGTTAGGAGTTTCAATAATGGACAAAACTATGGAGCTACTTTTAAAAAAGCACACTGAGTGAAAGTCTGAAAGATGGAATGATTTGGAAAGCAACACCTAGTGGCATGTACTCTTCAAAATCCTTTTATAAAATTGCTTTAAACTATCGGCATGAAAATAATAATATGTGGAAACAACTTTGGCTTAGATTTTTGTCTATGTATTGTGCAAACAAAGCCCAAAAACAGTTGTACATCTATTTTTCACATGTTACAAGTCTTGGAAGGTTTGGTGTATGTGGTGCTCGAAATGGAATGCCAACTTGGTATCAACTACCAATCCAAAATCATTTTTCTTGATGTGGAGAAGAATGTGTGATAATGGTGAAAATAACAGATATAGATATTGACCTTTTATGTAATTACACGGTCAATGTGGTTATTTCGTAACGAGATAGTCTTCAATGGGAAGGTATGGGATGTATTACAGCTATATGATCTAATTAAATTATGTGTTGTTGTATGGGCAAAAGCAAAGTGACCCAAATGGCATGAATTGCCAAAAGATATATATCAATGTCCATCCGTGATGAAAATTATGAAAAAAAAAAATCAATTCTAGAAAGATCAATCAAGGAGTATCTAGATGGCTCCGCAGAGATGGGTAAAATTTAATGTGGATGGGGTGTCTTCGGGGAATATAGGTGAGGCAATAATTAGTGGGCTACTACAGGATCATGCTAGGACAGTTAGAATAAAGTTCTCAAAGTCAGTAGGACTGTGTGATTCGAACCTAATAGAGGTACTAGCGAGTAGAGAAGCTTTTTAATTTCTATTAATTATTTACAACATAAATAAGTTGATTTATAAATTGAGAGTGATTCTAGAAATGCAGTAACATGGGTAAGTAATCCAAGAAAGGCCCCTTAGAGGTTTAGGAAATGGTTAGTTCAAGTAGAGAGCATGCAAAAATTAATTTGAAATTGGAAGATATTTCATATATTGAGAGAAGCTAACAATAAGGCCGACCAACTGGCAAAGGAGGGGGGTACAACAGCGTGTGGAACTATTCCCAGTCCTTCAGTCGAAGGATGGAGAGATAGGAGGTGATAGCCTAAAACTAAACTTATCATTTTGGACACGACACGTTAATACGATATAAAGAGACACGGATTAAATAGATTTTGAATTTAGTTTTAACGTGTTTCGTATTTGACATGTTAAGATACGAAAATTTTTGTGTCTAATCGTGTCTGACATGGCAAATACGTTTAAAACACGTTTAAATACGTTTACTTAATCGTGTTATCGTGTTTAAACGTGTATCCGTGACACGTTTATTTAATCATGTTATCGTGTTTAAACGTGTATATGTGACACGTTTATTAAGCTATTAAAAATTAATAGTTAAAGACTATTTTAATTGTATATAAATAATTTTAAATAATTATTTTAATAAGTTTTTTTAATTTTAGAAAAGTAATAATGTAATTATTATGATTGAAAATTAAGAATGATTTTTGATATTATTAATATTTGAAGGTTAGATGTTAATGATGTATTTTATCATATTATATGATAATGAATTTTATTTATGTTATTTATATTAAATTTTATTATATTTGATGTTATTATTATTTTTATTTTATTATAATTTTTTTTATAATTTTAGATTTTAAATTTAAATAATAAAATTATATTTAATTATAAATATTTTTATTTAATCGTGTTAAACGTGTTAATCATGTTAAACGTATTAATCGTGTTGTATCGTATCGTGTTACACGTTTATTAAACGTATGCGTATACATGTTTTACGTTTAAGACACGAATATTAAATTTGTCGTGTTCGTGTTTAGCCTTAACGTGTTTCGTGTTTGATACGTTTACGATATGAAAACATGAATTTTCAGATCTACCTAAAATTGATAAGGTAAGCGAGTGAATGGGCTCATGGAATTTAATCTTGGCAAGAGAGATCAGACAGCATCAACGCCTTTGGCAATGAAAAGTGAATCGGATGTGGATACATGAAGCACAAGCCGGATTAGTTTTTGTACCTGGCAGACCAGAGATATGTAAATGTTCCTAGGCATCTCCGCATCTGACGTAGAGTTCTGGGGTTTAAATATTTTTTTTTTCTAATCTAGTTTTGTACTCATAAAGCCCAACAGCAGATGATGTTCTTTCTTCCCCTCTTATGCAAGAAAAGTGAGGGAGACTTCTTTCATAATTCTATTTAATCATATATATATATATATATATATATGACATAATAATTACTGTTAATGTACGTTTTTTTATATGTTTAATATTTTTTGAATTTTATTTAATTTTTTAAATACGTGAGAATTGAATTATATATAAAATAATTGTTTAGTGTCTTATCTATTTGACCTTCTTTTAAAAATGCTTTAACTCCATCCCTATTTAGAGGTTTAAGAAATGGTTAGTTTAGGTAGAATGCATGCTGAAATTAATTCGAAATGGGAAGATACTTATATATTGAGAGAAGCTAACAATGAGGCCGACCAACTGGCAAAGGATGGGGTACAACGGCATGTGGAACTATTCTAAGTCCTTGAGTAGAAGGATGGAGAGAGAGCGGGTGTTTGCCTAAAACTGATGAGTTGAGTGAGTGAATGGGCTCATGGAATTTAATCTTGGCAAGAGAGTTCAGACAGCATCAACGGCTTTGGTAATGAAAAGTAAATGGGATGTGGATACATGAAGCACAAGCCTGATTAGTTTTTGTACATGGCAGACCAGAGATACGTAAATGTTCCTAGGCATCTCCATATCTAGGGAATTAGAGTTCTGGGGTTAATTTTTTTTATTTATCTAATGTAGTTTTGTACTCATAAAGCCCAACCTGGTTAAGACTTGTGCATCAAGTAATAAACTGTGTTTTTTAAAAAAAAAAGATCAATAAATTATTGTCTCTATTAGTGGTACAAAAGTATTTGAGACAGAACATTTTTGGTTTTTCAGTTTGAACCGAACAATATTTGCGCCCAAGTTGACTAAAATTAATGGATTCCCAATTGTGATGGCCTCCTGCTCGTGAATTGTTAAGCCCGTGGATTCCCATCTCTCCAGAAAGCCGTAATTTCACATGTGCAAGAAAAGACAAAAGGAAAAAACCCATCAGCCAAGAAACTACCAAACCAATAGCAAATCAAAGGCACATACCGAATTACCTCATACGTTTTATAAATGGCTTAAATCCCAAGCCAAGGCAAAGTGAATAGCCGCCTCCTTCCCTTTCTATAAATATACTTCCAAACCCCATAATTCCCCTGTCAGGAAAAATAAACAACCAAAATTCTAGATTCAAGTCTTTCCATGGCTGGTCTTCAGTATAACTTTTTTCCCACAGATTTCTTCTACCCTCGTCCAGTACAGTCTACGCCGCCTGCCGATGCTACTCCTGGAGCAGCTCTGACCATGCAGAGCCAGAGGACGGGGGCCGCTGATGATACTAGGCAGCCTGCCAGTATGGTTCACCAAGGTAACAAGACTAGCGTTTCCATGAGGCGACAAGGCGAAAAGCTTGGTAGGATTTACATTCAAAATCGAGGGGAACAAGTAAAGTTACCTCAAAACTCGCTTTCATGGTTGATTGTGATTCCGGAAGAGCTTTCGGATTCTTCTTGAATGAGTTTCAATTAGTGTTAGAGGATCTTGTAAGATATAACAAAAATATTGCGTTGTGCAAATTCTTGTACCCTTTGTTGTGAGAACAATAATATGATGGTTTTCAGTTATTGTCAAGGTTTAGATTGTTGGATCAACATAATCAAATTTCAGACATTTTGGATGGGCTACTATCAGTGCTGGCCCTCGGATGAAGCCACCCAAGCAATGACTTTAGATCCAAATTTGTGGAGATCTCAATTTTAGAAAAAAATTATAATTTTGTAATAATTATAATATAATTAATTATATTAAAAATAAAAAATAATTATTAAAATTATTTTTTTATTATATGTACAATAATTTTAATTTTTTATTATTTTTTTAAATATTATTAATTTTTAATTATATTTTTTTATTTTTAATAAATCAACAGTCATATGTATTTGTTTATTTTCAATAATTATTTTTTTTTATTTTTTTTACATCTCAAAAGCTATAAGAATAAAATTTTAATAATTTATTTTTAATTTTAATAAAAAAAATTTCATTTGAATATTTCGTTTTAAGCTTTTGAACTTGTTGAGTCATTTTGACTAATATCTTTACTCATTATTTGATTTCATCTTCTCAGAATGCAAAACCAAAGAATTTTCTCAATGTACAATTATAGACGTTGCAAAATTCAACAGAAAAACTGGTAGAAACAAGAAGATTGAAGAAACTAAAGAATAATCCTATTTGTTATTTCAAGATTAAAATATATAGACAAAGCTCTCCAATCTTATATTGGCACAGCCCAAAACTATGCTACAATGTTAAGTTTTTTTCCAAACCAGTGAAGATTTACCCTATTGTGTAAGGCCTGTTTAGCTTTCTGTTAATTAGAATTCTATTTTAAGTTGGTTTGAAAAATCATACAAGTAAATTTTATTATATTTTAATTTCTTAGTAAAAAAATTGAAGAATTATTTGACTGGTGGATGTGGATGTAAGCAAGACACCCAATCACGGAAACTCAAGTCCCTTGTCTAGAAAGAACGAAACTTGTTTTCTTTCTTTTCTCTTCCTCGTTCTTTGGCAAGAATTTCGTTTGAAGTTGATGGATTAATTAAAGGTAGAGAATATGAGGTAGAAAGAATATAGCAAAGAGTTAGGAGAAGCAGCGTGCTACACGCGGAGGCACCTAGTCTGGTAGAAACAGGAAAGGAATATGCCCAAATATTCTTTGGCACAAGACATTAAAAGAGCTTAGAAAAAGCTAAGCTTGAGGTGGGAAATTAAAGACGAAAGAAACGATGAGCTTTTCTACTTTTATTTTTTTGTCTTGGTCAAAGAAATTAAATACTTTCGCAGCCAATATCATAACGTCCATAAATTGTTGTAGTTGGTACAGTACCCATGGGAAGTTGAAGTCAACGCCTAGGGATCATTGATTGATAGCATTTCCTTGGTTTCCATGCCAACCAATCCTTGAAAACCTGTTTGCCATTAGTGACATCTCGACACTACCTACCACTTACCGAGGTAGCTACCTCGCTTTCCACACGCAAGGCAACTTGAACCAAGGTGTGGTAAGTGTAGCCTCCGCAACGTGTCTTTCAACTAAAACTCAAAAGTAAGGTAATATTAGGAATGTTAACGAATATTCTATTATAGAGTATCTGTAAATATTTGATTTGATTATATAAGATTAATATATTTTATAAATGAGTTCGGATAGGGTTAAGGTAGTAATTTTACTATTCGAATATTAATAGGGTAAGGTACGGATACTACCCCTTGGGTACCCGTTATCTAAACTCGATTATTATTTATAAATATTTTATTATTATTTTAATAATTAAATTAAAAATTTATAATTTTTATCAACTTTATAAGTAATTTTTTGATTAAAAACTAACAAATATATGAAAAGTATGATTACTTTAATTATTAATATGATGACATAAATATATTTAAATTAAAAAATTATTAGATTGTTAATTATGTTTAAATAATTTGAATATTATATCATATTATAAAAGAATATAATTACTATTATATATATATACTTTTAATATAAATATATTTACTTTCTATTTTGTATTAACATTACAAAAATTATGACTTATAAAATTATTAATTATAATATATATATATATATATACACTCTTATTTATATAGTCTTATCATATATATGCTTAAAGAAAGCTTTTGAGATTAGAATAGTTTTGCAACCTAAATGTTTTTTTTAATTTCATGAAATTAAGAAAAAATCTTTATAATTAATTAAATTAATTCATGAAACTATTATTCTTAATTAACTTATAATGTCTTTTAATATATATATATATATAGTTTATATATTGTGTTAATTTATAAAGAATATAATTCTTATTTTATATATTAAAATATTTTTTATGTATGAGTATGTATATATATGTACTTTAAATATAAATATATTTACTTTTTATTTTGTATTAACATTGCAAAAATTATAACTCATAAAATTATTAATTACAGTATATATACCTTTGTTTATATAAACTTATAAATATAAATTTAAAGGGAAGTTATGAGATTAGAAAAGTTAATTGGGTAATTAGATACCCATGAAGAAGATTTTAATAATTTTTTTATTTAATTGGATATTTAAACGGGTTAGGGTAATTATAGGGTAGTGGGAATGTATTAGGGTTAGGGTTAGGGTTAGGGTAGCAATTTTCAAATTATTCGAGTAGTTAATAAGATTAGGGTATTTGATTTTTAATAAGATTAAGGTTCGGATACCTCAAAATTAACGAGTACCCTACCCATTGACATCCCTATGCAATGCTAAAGCAGACAACTTTTTGTATTTGAGTTGTGTCCAATTAGTTTCAATAAATATAAAATGTAAATGAATCAAACTTTAAGAGTAAATATTAGGTATTTTCTTTTAGCCAGACACTCGTTTAGATAACCAAAAAAAATATTTAAAAAAAATTTAAATAAGTCATTATACTTTTATTTTAAATCAAATAAGTTTTTATAACTAATGATTAATTTAGTTAAAATGTCATTTATTATATATGCCATGTGATGTTAATATGGTATGTTAACATATCATAATTGATGATAATGATGTGGTATGCTAACATATAATAATTGATTATGACATGATATGTTAATTTGGCATAATAATATGACCATATGATATTTTTTACTCTCCACATCAACGTTATGTCAGTGTATATAGGTATAAAATGACAAATGGTATTTTGTCTAATGGCAATTAGATAATCATTTTTCATAAAGGCTTATTTAACACAAATAAAAATATAAATACTTGATTGAACGCAATAAAAATATAAAGAGTTGATTAAACGCAATAAAACTATAAGAGCTTATTTAAATTTTCTTAAATAGTTTAGAGATTTATTTGAGCATTTTGCCAAACAATAACTAACAGCACATTTGGTTTCCAAAATTAAATATAACAGGAATAGAATAATTATTTTGTGAAAATAGGATATTATAAAAATAGTTATGGTCAAAATACATGGGAAGTCCTTGTACCTATGTATTTTGTTCAATTTAGTCCCTATACTCAAAATCATAACATTTTAGTTCCTTGATTTTGGGAATTACTTCAATTTACTCCCTCTTTCTAACGACATCTAATTTTACTGTTAAAAGGATGACGTCAGTGCTGATATCAGCGTCGACGTGGCATATTTTTATGACTTGGCACATACATGATGACGTGGCATGCCACGTGGCACCAACATGATGACAGGGCAGTGCCACTTAACACTATTATGGTGACATGGCAATGCTGACATGGCACTAACATGCTGACGGTCATGCCACATGGCAGATCAAAAAATTTTTTAAAAAAAATTTTTGCACCATGTCATAAGGACTAAATTGAACACAAATTATAGTACATAGACCAAATTGAACAAAATTGAGATGTTAAGGGACTAAATTAAAAAAAAATAAAAAAATGCAAATCTTTAAGCAAATGATTACTAAGCCAAATACTTAAGTGTAAAAGATTTATGTTGTTAATATATATATATATTTTTTACTTAATTATTTGATTTTAGATTATATACATTAATTTATTTTTTTTGTAAAAATTAAGTTTGAATTCTCCTTTTATAAAACAATTTCATATCTAAAGTCAAATTTAGATCAATAACTTATATTGTGTTGGAATAAAATAATATAATAAGGCTATAATTTTTTTCTTTTATTTATAACAGTACAAATGTCAAGCCCAGCCCTATTATATACTTGCCATGTCATTCATGTACTTGATAGCATGTCTGCATACTAGGATGTATCGAAAAATCGTTAAAAGTCGGTATCGTACCTAGTGGTACAATCAAGTTGATTAAAGCCCCGGACTAGTCCAAATAGAGATTTTAGGATGTAACTGAGAGTTATTGAACCTTTGAATGTCTTAATATGGTGATTCGGAGTTCGAGAATTGATTTGGAGTCCAATTGGGAATTTTTATAACGTAGGGGCAAAATGGTCATTTTGCCACTCGAGGGTAAAATTGGAATGTTGGACGAGATTCTGACCAAGTTTGACATTTGGAGCATAATTTGAATTTGAGAAGTGAAAATTTTCAATTTTAGACATTTTTCCGAGCATAAAGACAAAACGATCATTTCATATGTCCACGAGGACGTAATTAGAATCTTTGAAATTTTACACCACCATGACACTTGTCAAGCCCATGAATTTCACCTATTATCATTTTTATACCTTGGATAATTAAGGTATTATATGTGGTGGTAAGAAAATGCTTAATAGTTAAGTTTTAACCATGAACCAATCACACGTCGACACGTGTCAAGCTTTAATTCTTTTATAATTTTCTTTATCAACCAGCATAAACTTTTCCCAATTCACTTCTTCATGTCGTGCAAGCCAAAGAAAAAAGGAGAAAGAATAGAAACAACCCTTGAGGAAGAAAATTCAAGAGAAATTCATCAGTTACCGAAAAACGACGCGATCTGAAGTAAGATTTTGCGATTTTAGTTTAAGATTTACCTTTCCCATGCTTTCTTTTTCATTTTCTATGGTTGAAACTCAAATTTCTGTGAAGAAGTCATGTTGGCCGAATCAAGGGGGAGAGGTTTTGATGATGGTTTTTGTTAGATTTCATGTTATCTAGGTGATTTTAGTTGTTTTGTGATATTTGGTATGAAAAACAAGCATGAAAACCACATGTCCTTCACCAAACCCTCCTTGGCCGAATTTAATAAGAGATATATTGATGATGAATTAGATGTTTTGGCTAATTAAATAGTGTATAGTTCGAGTTAGGTCGAATACTATTTCAGTCCGATAACAATTGAATCTACGTAGAACACAATCTTTAAGTGATTATTTGAACATTTCTCATTCAATTTCATGCATTCATATAGAGCCTGAAATAGTTTTATAACAGTTTGGCACAAATGTATTGAATTACTTGTTGTGTAATATGTATAGGTGGTGAGCCCTCTGGTAAGGGTAAGGATATCGTACCCGAGGACCAAGAGTAGGTGTACTCCCGATATAGTGAGTAAACAGAGTATCATCTTAATTATCTAAAGTAGTTTATACTCGTTTTTATGATTTTAAAGAATAAAGAACTTAAATTGTGAATTGTTATGTTTTACAATTGAAGTGTTGGTTAAATGAAATAAGATTCATAAATTGTTTTGAAATTGAATGCTGATTTTTGAAATTGAGTAAGTGGAGACTAGATACTTGTATTATATATATATATATGTTTTGACTATTGTTCATTATGCCGACCCTGTCTTGTAATGAATGTTTCGGCATAACAGGATTTGTAATTGATATATAGTTTGAATTAATGGCTTATGACAATGTGATGGCATGAATGGCTAGATTTGTAGTTGTGTGGAATATATGAGCTGTTTTGTTTTACCTTGACAGGCTGGGTAATATCATATTAGCCATGTCATGCTGTCGAAATTTTATTGATTTTGTGGGTTATTTGATTAGCTTACTGTAGTGGGCAAGTTTTCATGGACCGGCCTATTAGAAGGGCATGATAAACCCCGTCATATTTTACCTTAGTATGAGAGGCGCGGAGGGTATCTCCTAAGGTAGTTTAGAGTTCACTTCACGCCGAACCACCACGTGAGGGTGAAACTCAGCCAACGTCAAGGAACGACTATGTTTTTAAACGTAAGAACATGTTTTATGCGTATATGTCGTTTTAACAGCCTTGGCGGACTCGGTTAGATGAGCTGCGCAAGGTGTCACAAAATACGAGTTTTGGCACGAGTCAAGTTTTTAAGAGAGTCATAAGCCTTGTTGATTATTTTAATGAATTGTAATTGTTTTATATGGGTTGAAATGAGTTTTAATGTTATAAATTATATTATGATGAAATGTTTTAATTGTCTCCATTTACTCGGCTTTAGATGTTATAGGTGATCTTTGCTTACTCACTGGGTTTATAAAAACTCACCACCCTTCTTTCACCCATTTCAAGCTTAGGATAGTCTGTAGACAGCCGATTTTGTCGAGGGTTTGCTACTGAATTCGCAACCTTAGAAATCGCAGGCCTACAGTCTTATTTATTTTTGTTATTTTGGGACTCACATGTCATTGTAGAATATTTTTGTATACCTTGGCGTAGTGTGCTATTATATATATGAATTTATTTTGTTATTACTTTTCATTAACTGTTTACGTAAGATTATATAAATATTGTTTTATATGAAAATATAATATTTTTATTCAATATTTTTATTTAGTTCGATTAACTATAATTTCACCTTAAATGGATGATTCAGATACATAACTTTATTTTTAGACATGAAATGTATATTTTTCAATAATATACTATATTTTTAGCAAGTTTCGAAATTTTTAAGTAAAATGACCAAAATATCCATGTACAGTAAAAATTACTTTTTGAATTTTTTTGATTTGAAAATAGTCTACATTCCTTTAAAACATGATATTTAGTAACTGTTGCTCACAAGGGAGGTACAAAATTGATGTTAGAGCTTTGTGAGGTTTCGGTTGACATTTCGGATAAGGTATGTTTATTGAGACATCGCGACAGTTGTCACGGACTCGAAGAGAGTACCGGGTCGTGACAACAAAAATTTAAAATTTATTTCACTTAGTTTTAACTGAGCTGAATTCAAATTATCAAAATAGATTGATTTAGTTTTTCTTTTAAAATAATGAAAAAGGCAGATATGGAGTTAGCGATGATTATAAAAATAATTCTTTGTTCTAACTTGCTTAATGTAGGCATTACAAACATCTTATTATAATCATAGAATCAGAGTTACTCTACCTCTTTAATTGTTTATTTATTTTTTATGTTTTTATTTTGTTTAATGTTTCATATGATGTTTTTTGGGTTGAAATTTCTTGGATTAAAGATTGCATTTATGGTTGATAGAGTTAAATATAATTGTAAATATTTGTATAATTTTATTTTTTATTTACAAATTTTTTGTAGATCTAAATTAATAATTTAAATTGTGGTATTCGAAGTTAAATAAAATCGTTTTATAAGAAATTTTGAGTAAATTTAAATAAAAGGTAAATTGAGTAAGGGTTGAATAATTCCAAAAGAATAAGTATTTGTAAATTGTGAAAGTTATAACTAAATCAACTTATTTTATTAATTTGAATTCAGCTCAAGTTAAAAATTAAGTCAAATAAATTTTAAACTTTTATACTATTATAAATAGAAGAAAAAAGAATTTATTTAATCATTTTATATTATTTTATTCTAATATAATGTAAGTTATTCATCTAAATTTGACTTTAGGTATGAAATTTTGTTCAAAATTCTTTTACAAAAAGAGAATTTAAACTTAATTTTTACAAAAAAGATAAATTAATGTCTATATTTTAGAATCAAATAATCAAGTAAGAAAATATATATATATATATATATATTTTAACACCATAAATCTTTTACTCTTAAATATTTGACTTATTAATAAGTATATTTATCATCTACTTAAAGATTTACATTTTTTAAATATTTTTTTCAATTTGGTCTCCCAACATTTCAGTTTTGTTCAATTTAGTCCTTGTACTATATATTTTTGTTTAATTTAATCCTTAAGGCATGGCATAAAAAATTTTTTTTGAAATATTATTGATCTACCACGTGGCACTGGCACTGACATGTCAGCATGTCAGTGCCATGTTAGCATTGCTGTCATGACTCGGAACTCCCCATCGGGCCCATGACAACCGTCGCAAAGTCTCAATAGGTATTCATACTCCGAACACCGACCGAAACCTCGCAAGGCTTTCGTATCAACTTTCACGCTTCCCCGGTGAGCGACGATTACAAAATGTCACATTTCAAATACTACCAGTCATTTTCAATTTAAAAATACTAAAATAGTTTCATCCAGCTCACAGGGGTATTTTCATCATTTTTCACCGAAAATTTTGAAATTTGCTAAAAAATGTAGTAAATGCGTATAAAACACATTTATCATGATAAAATAAATTTAAGTATATAAAATATTTATTTGGAAATAAAATTTAATTATTTGAATATAATAAAAATATTTAATAAAACAACATGTTTTCTTATAAAATATTTTTTTATAAAACTATTAATTTATTATGTTTTTACATATCATAATGTAAACAACTAAAGTGTGAAATTTAAACTACAGTGACACGTGGGTCTCAAAACTAATTAGAGTATCTCGGGAACTGTGAACCTATAGTTCTCGTCGATTCAAGTCCACTGTGGTCCTAGATCGAATCAGCTGACTATGGATGATCTGAGCCTGTAAGGTGTGGAAAAAAAAAGGGTGAGATTATAAAATCCCAGTGAGTAAACATTTACCATCAAAATTATCTAAAGTCGAGTAAAAGGAGACAATTATCATAAACTACTGTAAAATGTTAATAACATTTTATTTCCTTTCATTGAGTAAATTAATTTCATTTCACTTGAAAATTTACATGACTTATGATTATTCGCAAAATCGTGACTTTGCCAACAATTTCGTGCTCGGTGACACCTTGATCAGAAGTATTCAACCAAGCTTGCCAAGGCTGTCGAAATTATAGTAATTATTCAACATCAGTCATTCCTTGGCGTTAACTGAGTTCGCCTTTACGTGATGGTTTAACGTGAAGTGACTCTGTCATATCTCAGGACAATTAAATAAACAACCCTGTACACCTCTACAATTGAGGAATCGGTATATAGGGGTTTTATCGTGCCACCTCTAATTAGGCCGGTCCACAGAAACCCATCTACTGCAGCAGGTATCAATCCACCAATTAATAAAATTTTAACAGTATGACTAGGCTATTTTATTACTAACCAGTCTGCACGACAAACAGTAGTTCATATAAATTTCAACACAATAAACCAGCAGCTAGTCATACCACATTTTCGTAAGCCATAATAATTTAAAACATAATTCACAATGAATCACGGGATCTCCGATTACTCTAATTTCAAATCCAATATTCGATTTTCAAATCAATTGATAAAAATCTGATTTATTTGATAAATTCTTTTTATTTCATAATTTCGTATTTTTCCCAATAAACAAGAAATTTTCCATTGAAAATAATTTTCACAAAATCATCAAATCATCAAATTGAATAAAATTTCTTTAGATAATTAAGGTGATAAATTGTCCACTCACTGTTCTAGGAGTAGAAATACTCCTATCCTCCGTCCTCGGGTGCAGTCTCTTACCCGAATCAATTTACTCACCACCTATCCATAATTCATGATACAAAATTAAATAAATTGTGTCAATTGATCATAAATTATTTCAGGCTCTAAATGTATGGAATGTCCTACAAACTATCCGAATAACCGTCTAAACACGGTTTTTGACTTAATTCGCCTACACACGTCTAAATTACTAAAATCCCCATTTTAACTCCGATTTGACCTATTTCAATTTCTAATTGTTCGATTATATTCCAATTTCTCAATGGCATCATCTGCGAGTCAATTTACCAATCCTAGATCAAAAATTACAATTTTACCCCTAGTAGGTAAAAATTTTGATTTTTACTCTGAAAATTCTAAAAATTTTCCTCTAGCCATAATTCAACATAATTCACTTAAATACCACAAAATAACATTAGAATCAGCTGTATTTCAGCCCCTAAAAGGTTCAGCCATGGTGAGCTTAATGGAGAAAAATCTTATTTCTTGGTAAGTTTTGATACATACCTATAACCTAACTAAATAACATCAAATCAACCCAAAATCACTCAAAATGATTTCTCAAAATCCTCCCATGAGGTTCAACCAGCAGAGGTAGTTCATACCCACAAGAGATTCAAGCATCAAAATGAAAAAATAAAGCTTGGGCAATGGAAATCAACATGAAAATTCATGAATTTACCTTTTAATGGCTTGAATTCTTGATTTTTAGTGTTTTCCCCCTTGAATTCTTGGCTGGGTTTGGTTTTTTTTTTCTCCTCTTTCCCTTGCTTGCACGGCTTGAAGAAGAAGATGAAATGCTGAAATTTGAGTTTTTAAAGCCTTAAATAAAAAAAATATTATTTTATTCATTTTTTTAATATTTTGTTAATTCTTTTTTTTTTCTAGCCATATCTTTTGACTTTCTTTTCAACCACCAATTTCCTTCCCTTATCCTCAGCATTCATGAAATTTTTGGACCATTCCAAAAATTTTGATGGTGTAATTTTGCAAAATTACACTTTTATCCTCGAAAAAGTGCAAAATTACATTTTTACCTCAAAAATTGAAAAAATACCACAAGGTACATTTTTCACTCTTCAAACTCATACCATACTCCAATTTATCAAATTTGATCTAAACTCTCTCGAAAAATTAAATTTGGTCCCCTGGTGGTAAAATTACCATTTTGCCCTTATACTCCAAAATATATTGAAAATTGAAACTTTTAACTGCTAAATCCTCAAATTATGTTCTAAATAATCTAAATAATTAATCTTGAACAATTGTTGTCAAAATCTTTTTCAAAAATTCTCGTTTTGTCCTTTAATGGTAAAATTACTATTTTACCCTTATGCTCCAAAAATACCGAGAAATTACATTTATCACTGCTAAACTTCATATTATGCTTTAATAATCATATTATACTTCATATAATTATTCTTGGTCAATTGTGATTAAATTCTTTTATGAAAATCTCCATTTTGTCCTTAAATGACAAAATGACCGTTTTGTCTCTAATCGGTGAATTTTCCCGTTTAACTTCAAACTGGACTTTGAACTCTAAATCACTATTTTGAGTAATCCCTAGACTGTGAAATTTTCAATTTCACTCTTAAAATCCGTATTTGAGCTTATTCGAGGTTTAAATCATCTTAGTCATATTTCTAGTTATAATATTATCTTTTAAATATTTTCTCAGCTGTTCAAATATACTATCACTTTATCAGTCACATGTATAACATGGTAAATATTTTAGGGCCAAGTTTGACAATTGCCATGCCATCATAGTAGTGCCATGTGGCACTGCACGTCATCATGATGGTGCCACGTGGCATGCCACATCATCAAAATATGCAAGTCAACGCTAATGTCAATGCTGATGTTATCCTTTTAATGATAAAATTAGATGCTGTTAGAGGGAGGGACTAAATTAAAGTAATTTTCAAAATTAAGGGACTAAAATGTTACGATTTTGAGTACAGATACTAAATTGAACAAAATGCATGGGTACAAACACTTCCCAAGTATTTTGACCAAATAGTTATTATACGTAGTTTGGTTCATAAAATAGAATTGACATTCTAACATATTACAATGTTTAGTTGACAAAAATAACTTTAAAAGAAGAAAGAAATAAGTAATAAAAAATAAAAATATTTTTATTATAATTTATGGTTTTAAACATTAATTTGTTTTTATAATTTATCAAAAATATTAATAATTTTTAATTGAAACTTTAATTATCACTTACAAAGAGCTAACTTCAAAGATTGATGGCCCTTATCAATGAGCATAAACCTGATGCTAAAAATAATATAGCTGCAATAACTCTTTTGTAGTCCACTCCTATACCTGTCAATTCTGCTATTTTTGGTATAATTTTTTTTTATCTTTTATGCCTTTCAATTTTTAATGCTTATTCTGTCAATAAATTCCATCATGACACATGCATGATTAATCACAATTCTTGGATTATAGACACAAGCTTTACAGCATATTATTCAAAGGCAGCTCATCATGTCTTTGTCTAAATGCAAAACAATGCCAAGGTAATAGTATCAAATATAGAAACAATAAGAGGTTCACCATTATTAACCATAGAGAATGTACTAGAAATGCTTTAATAGTTTTGATTATAGAATCACTCACATCCACAAAGAAAGGAATCAAGTAGTAGATTTTCTTTCCAATCAAGGTCATTCACATGCAAGATTTCGAGTGTTTCATCTTGTAGAAGGTACCCTAAGAGGTATATTAAAATTAGATAGATTAAATCTTCCTTAAGTAGTACTCCTTATTTATTTTGTGTTTTTAGCTTCTTGTAATAGAGAAATTTATCTTTCCCTTACATTTGTGATAAATATGCAAGGAATGCAATTTTTTCTACTGGGACTTTTTTTAATTTTTTTCTGGGCTTTAGCTTTCGTATTAAAATAGTATTACTTATCCTATGCAATCATAAAAATTATGCAAAGAAATTAGTACGCTTTATGTCTTCTTTCTTTTATCCCTCATGTAATTCTGGAGGTCAAGTTTATGTCCTCTTCCTTCATGTATTTATTTTTTGTTTTTTAATAAAACTTTAACAGGGTAGTAAGGCCTTGCGAGAATTTTCAACTTCAAAAAAAAAAAAAATAGAGAATGTGTTGTATGTACCATTTTTTCAATTCAATTTGATATCTGTTACTAAGCTTACACAGTTTAGAAAGTATTGCCTATTCTTCATTGATACACATTACTTTATCTAAGACATCAATACATGGGCAATGATTAGGCTTGCTAAATTACAAGTAGGTTTGTACTTCATGCAATGCAGCTTGGATGAACTTAACATAAAATTAGACAATTTTATGTTAATCAATTTGTTCCTTTTCTTTTTAAAGCTTTTGGTAATTCTTGGAACTCATTTCCTAGAAAGTTTGATGTGTGGCATTATACATTAGGACATGTATCTTTAGAAAAAATAAAACATATTCAACAAATATGTTCTGATGTAGTTTGTAATTAAAATTTGTCATGATTTGTTTGTCCATTGGCAAAGCTGTAAAGATTGTCTTTTCCAATTCATGTTCAATCTACAAATGCAACTTTTGATTTGATTCATATTAATATGTAAAGTCCAATTCAATGCCTTCACTTGATGGATTTCATTATTTTTTTTTTACCATTTTTGATGACTTTACTACGTTTACATGGACTTATTCACTGAAATCCAAATCTTATGTTTCTTTTATCATTCTTTCATTCTACAAAATGATTCTTGCTTAATTTTCTATCAAAATTAAAACCTTTAGGTCAAATAATGGCCTAGAATTCCATCTTTCTAAGTTTTATTCATTTAATGGTATAGTTCATCATCTATCATATGTTGATATACCTCAAGAAAATGGTATTGTAGAAAGAAAACACCTACATTTACTTGTTGTAACTAGGTCTCTCTTGTTTCATTCTCATTTACAAATTAAATTTTGGGGTCATGTTGTGTTAATAGTTTCTCATCTTATAAATAAAGTTCCTACACCTATTAATCAACATAAAACTCCTTTTGAAATGTTATTTCATAAACTACCTACCTACTCTTGTATTAGATTATTTGGTTCTCTTTGTGTTGCTTCAACTTTGTTACATAACAAAAAGAAATTTCAGCCTAAAACTAATTAATGTGTGTTCGTTCATTGGCTATCTAGTCGGAGTGAAAGATTATGAATTGTAAGATCTACATACTCACTAGTGTTTTATATCTAGGGATGCCATTTTTCATGAAAATGTATTTCCTTTTCAACATATGACATACACAAATACTTATGATGCTAATATTCTTATCATTATTTCACCTTTGTCTAATAGCTTTGCCTTTAATTTTTTACTTTAATGTTTTTACCAATCCAAATCTTCAGAATTTTGCTATTAATCCTAATAATGAAGTCTCTCAAACACCATTTCATATTTCTAATGAAAATCTTGCTTAAAACAATGAAAATCCAAATTATATTATATGTGATATTTTTTTAAGATTATTTTGCCCCTCTCTTTTCTACTGCTATTAATTCTACTTCTAATCCTGCCCAACTTGTTCTTCCTAGGAAGAGTAATAGATATATGCATCCTCCTAAATACTTAGAAGCTTATTAATACAATTTACCTTCTTCTAACACTTAGACAAACATTGTTATTAGTTGTCTTACATCTAACTCAGTAACTGCCTATCTTATCACTCAATTTATCTTTTCTCAAAAACTTTCACCATCCCACGACACTTTTAATACACTTATTTCATTCATTCTTGAACCCTAAACTTACCATCAAGCTATCATGTATGCTCAGTATCAAAAAGCTATACATGCATTTGGAATTATTGGCTTTAGAAGCCAATGCCACTTGGACAATAATGCATCTTCCACTTTTTGAGAATGGTTTCTATCTTTGCACTAAGTTTTTTTAATACTACTCAGTAATGGAATCTCGAGACAAAACAATTCTAGGTTAAGGAAGAAGAATTCGCGTGATTGCCATCACGTGACCTATTTATTATGTCAATTTTCTTTATCTTTAATTTTCCATTTTATTATTCCTTGTTGTTATCTTTTTTGTTGGTTGCAACGATATGGTAGCTTCCACATGTTAAGGCCTAGTTGTATCTCTATAGCAAGGTATTAGACCTAACATTTGTCACAGCCTGAATTCCGAGCCATGATCGACACATGGGCTTAATAGGCACAGCCCACCAAACCCAAGCAAGCCATTCTATGTAATCCTGTTTATCATTTCATCAAACATACATCACCATTTCTAAACGACAATTTGTGATTCTCATATATACGTATTTCAGTAATATACCATTTCAACCAGATATTTATATTTATATCATCCCAAAATATTGTCATTCATTGCCATCTCGTAATAGCACCATCAATCAAGATAAACATATATGGTTTACAAAACAAGTCTTAACTATTCACATCTAATGTACATGTACACATGCCAAAAGGCTCCTGACTACCAACGGAGTGACTTTGAGTAAGGGTATAGCTACTAAATGCCAGAATACCTACCAAAAAGTGAATGCAAGTGGACACCTTAATCTAGGTTCCAACTACCTCCGAATCTGAAAACATGAAGTTAAGAAGGGTGAGTATAAACCCAATGAGTGAACATAAGAAGGAAACAAGCAAACGATATGGAAAGTTTTTGAAAACATAATGTACTTTTGTTAAAAACAATGCAATTTAGTTTATTTTCTTGTAAAACCCCTTAATTCAACCTTTGATTATTTAATCCCTTAAGGTGAAGGATCTTTGATCAACAATGAAGTTGAAAAGTGTGAAAACTACAGAAAATATCTAATCAAGATAAGCAAAACAAAAGGTTTCTAGCTGCAATGAGAATGCCTTTCCGTTGTAGCGAAATTCAAACAAAAAAATCTTTGAACCACTTGAGAGTTTCTCGTTGCAGCAAAAACCAGGGCTAGTTCACGCCTCCCAACATTTGAAAGTTTCTCGCTACAGCGAGAATGCAATATCGCTGCAGTGAGAAACAAGGTAATTTAGTGAAAAGGATTCTTGTTTCAACGAAAACCCAATTTTGCTGCAATGAAGATCAATTTGGAAGCAATTAACAATTTCAACATATAATGCAATCACATATTATTTTTCATAACCATACTATAGCATATATAAACATGTATACCACCATCGCCTCACCCAACTCATGTGCACTCCCACACTACACATGGCGGGAATCATTATGTGCCCTCCCACACCACACATTTCAATGTCATCATACGCACTCTCGCATCACCCCATCGCTGATATGTGCACGTCCACACCGCACACCATGGCACTGTTACTTGCATTCCCACACCGCACATGCATGGTTATAGTTGTTATACAACATTATCATTCACAACATAACATACATATCCTCATAGTATAGGAATACATGGTTTCATTATATTACATATTTTGTCAAACCTGGCCCAAAAATATCTACCATGTTATACATGTGACTGATAGAGTGATAGTATATTTGAACAGCTGAAAAAAATATTTAAAAGATAATATTATAACTAGAAATATGACTAAGATGATTTAAACCTCGAATAAGCTCAAATACGGATTTTAAGAGTGAAATTAGAAATTTCACAGCCCAGAGATTACTCAAAATAGTGATTCAGAGCTCGAGGTCCAGTTTGGAGTTAAACGGGAAAATTGACCGATTAGGGACAAAACGGTCATTTTGTCATTTAAGGACAAAATAAAGATTTTCATAAAAGAATTTAATCACAATTGACCAAGAATAATTATATGAAGTATAATATAATTATTGGAGCATAATATGAAGTTTAGCAGTGATAAATGTAATTTCTCGGTATTTTTGAAGTACAAGGGTAAAATAGTAATTTTACCATTAAAGGACAAAACGAGAATTTTTGAAAAAGATTTTGACAAAAATTTATCAAGATTAATTATTTAGATTATTTAGAACATAATTTGAGGATTTAGTAGTGAAAAGTTTCAACTTCCAGTTCATTTTGGAGTATATGGGCAAAATGGTAATTTTACCACCGGAGGACCAAATTTAATTTTTCAAGAGAATTTAGATCAAATTTGATAAATTGGAGTGTGGTATGAGTTTGAGGAGTGAAAAATATACCTTGGGGCAATTTATCAATTTTTGGGGTAAAAATGTAATTTTATACTTTTTCAGGGGCAAAAGTTTAATTTTACAAAATTACACCATCAAAATTTTTGGAATGGTCCAGAAATTTCATGAAGGCTGAGGATAAGGGAAGGAAATTGGTGGCTGAAAAGAAAGTCAAAAGATAAGGATTGAAAAAAAAAATTAATAAAATATTTAAAAAATGAATAAAATAATATTTTTTTATTTAAGGCTTTAAAAAGTTAAATTTTAGCATTCATCTTCTTCTTCAAGCCGTGGAAGCAAGGGAAAGAGGAGAAAAAGAAAAACCCCAAACCCTAGCCTAGAATTCAAGGGGAAAAACACTAAAAATCAAGAATTCAAGCCATTGAAAGGTAAATTCATGAATTTTCATGTTGATTTCCATTGCCCAAGCTTTATTTTTTCATTTTGATGCTTGAATCTCTTGTGGGTATGAACTACCTCTACTGGCTGAACCTCATGGGAGGATTTTAAGAAATCATTTTGAGTGATTTTAGGTTGATTTGATATTATTTAGTTAGGTTATAATGGTATGTATCAAAACTTACCAAGAAATAAGATTTTTCTCCATTAAGCTCACCATGGCCGAACCTTCTAAGGGGTGAAATACAGTTGATTCTAATGTTATTTTGTGGTATTTAAGTGAATTATGTTGAATTATGGCTAAAGGAAAATTTTAAAAATTTTCAAAGTAAAAATCAAAATTTTTACCTACTAGGGATAAAATCATAATTTTCAGTTTAGGACTAGTAAATTGACCTGTAGATGCTGCCATTGAGAAATTGGAATATAATCGAACAATTTGAAATTGAAACGGGTCAAATCGGAGTTAAAATGAGGATTTTAGCAATTTAGACGTGTGTAGGCGAATTAAGTCGAAAACCATGTTTAGACGGTTATTCAGACAGTTTGTAGGACATTCCATACATTTAGAGTCTGAAATAATTTATGATGAATTGACACAATTTATTGAATTTTGTGTCATGAATTATGGATAAATGGTGAGTAAATTGATTTGGGTAAGAGACTGCACCCGAGGACGGAGGATAGGAGTATCTCTACTCCTAGAATAGTGAGTGGACAATTTATCACCTTAATTATCTAAAGGAATTTTATTCAATTTGATAATTTGATGATTTTGTGAAAATTATTTTAAATGGAAAATTTCTTGTTTATTGAGAAAAATACGAATTTATGAAATAAATGGAATTTATCAAATAATCGAATATTTGATTTGAAATTAGAGTAATTGGAGACTCCGAATTCTATTGCAAATTATGTTTTAAATTATTATGGCTTATGAAAATGTGGTACGACTGGCTGCTGGTTTATTGTGTTGAAATTTATATGAACTGTTGTTTGCTGTGCACGCTGGTTAGTAATAAAATAACCTAGTCATATTGTTAAAATTTTGTTAATTGGTGGATAATCTACTGCAGTAGATGGGTTTCTGTAGACCAGCCTAATTAGAGGTGGCACGGTAAAACTCCTATATATCGATATCTCAGTTGTAGTGGCGTACATGGTTATTTATTTAATTGTCCTGAAATATGACAGAGTCACTTCACGTTAAACCACCACGTGAAGGCAAACTCAATTAATGCCAAGGAATGGCTGATGTTGAATAATTATGATAATTTCGACAGCCTTGGCGGGCTTGGTTGAATACCTCTGATCAAGGTGTCACCGAGCACGAGATTTTTGGCAAAGCCACGATTTTGCGAATAATCATAAGCCATGTAAATTTTCAAGTGAAACAAAATTAATTTACTCAGTGAAAGGAAATAAAGTGTTATGAACATTTTACAGTAGTTTATGATAATTGTCTCCTTTTACTCGACTTTAGATAGTTTTGATGGTAAATGTTTACTCACTGGGATTTTATAATCTCACCCTTTTTTTTCCACACCTTACAGGCTCAAAGCATCCATAGTTAGTTGATTCGATCAAGGACCACAGTGGACTTGAATCGACGAGAACTGTAGGTTAACAGTTCTTGAGACACTCTGGTTAGTTTTGAGGCCCACGTGTCACTGTAATTTAATTTTAATACTTTAGTCATTTGTATTAAAGTATGTAAAAACATAATTAAATTTTATGCTGCGAAAATTGTTTATCAATAGTTTTATAAAATTTGTTTTATGAGAAAATATATTATTTTATTAAATATTTTATTATATTCAAATAATCAAATTTTATTTCCAAATAAATATTTTAGATACTTAAATTTATTTTATCATGATAAATGTGTTTTATACGCATTTACTACATTTTTTAGCAAATTTTGAAATTTTCAGTAAAAAACGATGAAAATGCCCCTATGAGCCGGATGAAACTATTTTAGTATTTTTAAATTGAAAATGACTGGTAGTATTTGAAATGTGACATTTTGTAATCGTTGCTCACCGGAGAAGCGTGAAAGCTGATACGAAAGCCTTGCGAGGTTTCGGTCGGTATTCGGAGTGTGAATACCTATTGAAACTTTGCGGCGGTTGTCATGGGCCCGATGGGGAGCTTCAGGTCATGACATACTTCATTGAATAAAAACATTTCTTCAAGGGCTTGTTTCCATGCACATTTTAAAGAAAAGGCCCATAAAACATTTCAGGAGATTCAATCAAACTTGTATGCATTTATCCTAAAACAATTTTATGCAAGTTCACTCACCAGTCTTTGTTGATTCCTTGATCGATTTCAACTTCGATTATTGCTCCAAATGAATATGTGGGGTCTCGTTGGAACCTATCACACACAACAACATCACAACCAACCCAATTTGCATTAATATTACTCCATAAGCTATTTCCTTAATTAAGCTTTACTAGTTATTCCTAACTAGCTTCCAATCACCGTTTGACTACCTATTTATTTTCCCTACTCTAATAACACTAGAATTAAATAAACAAACCTCAACAATAAAACAACTCACAAATCTAATTATTGACCATTATCAACAACTTAAAAATCAACCCTAGTTCATTACTCACCTTAGTGGATTTGTAATTGAATTCCTTCTTAGGAGTTTTCAAGCTATTTGGAAGGTCTCTCTCTCTCTCTAAAACATTCAGCTAGTCAGAGAAAGTACTAAGGAAAGACTTTTGAGGGGTTTTAAGGTAAAAAAGTGAAAAAGCACAAAGAGTCCTATGAAAAAGTGTACAAAAGCATGAAAATTGAAGTTAATTTAATAGAGTTATGGAAGCTTTGAGGAAAGCTTCCATGGATGATGAAAAACGTGGAAAGGGGGAGAAAAAATGGAAATAAGAAGAAAAACCTACTGGAAGTGAGGAGAAAACTGCTGAAAATTTAGATATTTTTGGCTTAAGTTGACTAAAGTTATTCTTATTTATAAAAATGCCATTGCCTGGTTGACTTTGTCTTCTTCTTGCTTTTGGTTCAAACTTTTTACTCTTTGGCCACTAAGAGAAGGTCCATAATAGACTAGAAGTACTCAAGTTCATAAAAATTTAGAAATTTAGACTCGAGATCCAAAATGACCATTTTACCTTTATTATAGAAATTATCATTATTTCTATTTCTTTGTTCATTTTATTATTACATACATCATTCATTTATTCCTTAAGCCTACTTAGATCTTAATAATGTTAGAAAAACCCACTTCTTGGAGCACACTAAGAAAATGATAAAACTACCCTTAGTCTTTGTCAACGTGTCTACCTCTAGTTATGCATCTATGAAGGTCGAGGCTTTACAACATTACTCACCTAGCCGTCATTGTCTGTATATCTATCTTTTATGTTTATTTTCTTATCCTTCCTCTCTCATACAACCCGATACTACAAAAAAGTAATTGCAAGGAGAAAATGTTAGGTTCAGCACCATTTTACTATTGAGTATTTTCATTCTTTCTCTTCTGGTTTTAGCTTCTCTCTCAGAAAAGTATTTTTTTCCTCAAAGTTTTGGTTTTAGATATATTTCTCAAAATGGAATTAAAGATGTAAAAGGATCTTACAAGACTTGAGCTCGTTTTTATGTTTTTTCTAAGAAAAATCTAGTATCTTTCAAAGATTTGTTCTTTTGTTGTTCTTCTTCATTATCTACAACTCATCTACCTTGAATGGCGTCTACAAATTTCAATGCTACTGTATTACCAATCTTTTCTAGAGAAAACTACGCTATATGGGTAATTAAAATGGAAGCTTTTCTTAGATCTTTCAATTTGTGGGAGGTATAAAAATTGAAGGAAAAGCTTCTATTTTGACGTAGACAAATCCTACCATGGCTTAGCTAAAGCAACATCTTGAGAAAGTGGCAAAAAGATACAATGCTCTCTCTTATATTCATGTATATATGTCTAATTCAATCTTCACAAGAGTCATGACTTGTAAATCACTCAAAGAGGCTTGGGACAAGTTGAAAGTAGAGTTCCAAGGTAGTGAGAAGACTCAGTAAATACAAGTACTTACTTTATTAAGGGAGTTTGAAATATTGAAAATGAAAGAAAATAAAATGTCAAGGTCTTTGCAAACAAGGTAATGAAAGTCATTAATCAACTTAGGCTTTTGAGAGAAAACTTAATAGAAAAATAATAGTAAATAGGGTACTTGTGAGTCTATTAGAGAAATTTGAAGCCAATTTCTCCTTTCTAGAGGATTCAAAAGACCTGTCTTAGTACACAGTAATTGAGCTTGTGAAGCCTTACAAGCCCAAGAATGAAAAAAAGGCTATCATGCATGAAAACTTTGTGGAGAACACTTTGATAGCTAGAACTACGGATCTTAGAGTCAATAATAAAGGCTCAAAAAAGGTCGAAGGAGACACGAAAGATAAAGAAAAGAAATATGTAGATGGGAAACAAGGAAAATAGGGTAAAAAATATCCTTTTTCCAATATTGTAAAAAAAAAACTTATACTCCTAAGTTCTATTGGCATAGGCCTAATGTCAAGTGTAGGTCCTGTAACCAATTTGGACATATGAAAAAAAAAGCATAAAGTTAAGAGTGCATGCACAAATGAAAAGACCGCTGTAGCTGAGCATACTAAAGTAGCTAATGAACATCTGTTTATGGCTAAGACCACAGTTGTTACAAAAAAAAATGTATGGCTAGTAGACAGTGGTTGTTCTAATCAAATGACAAGAGATGATCAAATCTTTATTACCTTGGATAGAAACTTCAGAGCAAAAGTAGAGATTGCCAACGGTCCTTATCTAAAGATTATTGGCTTAAGAACTTTAGCAATTGAGACTTCAACTAGTACAAAATTCATATCAAAAGTATATTATGTTCTTGAGGTAACACACAACTTTTATAGTGTTGGGCAATTAGCAAAAAGCCATTATGCCTTACTATTTATAGATAGTTTTTGTACAATCTTGGATCTTGTTGGAGAGAAAATATTAATTGTAGAAATGAGGAATAGATGCTACTATTTGGACTAGTTGAATACTAGGCATAAAGCTTTCTACAATGGCGTTTATGATATTGAGCTCTGGCACAAAGTGTTAGGTCATATCAACTATACCTCCTTGAAACATATGGCCTCTATTAATCTCGTTGATGGTCTTCCAAACATTTCATCATCTAAACATGTTTGTAAAACCTGTATGCTTGGAAGACATATCAAAATTCCTTTCCCTAAGTTGAGCAGTTGGAAAGCCCATGACAAGATCCAGTTTGTTCACTCTACCATATGTGGACCTATGAGTATACTCCTTCATTGAATGGTAGCCTTTATTATCTCATTTTCATTGATGACTATACCAAGTTTTATTGGATTTTCTTTTGCAAATAAAAATCTAAAGTGTACAACCATTTCATATATTTTAAAGCACTGGCTAAAAATGAATTTGGACAATCCTTGAAGATTCTAAAGACAAACAATGGGTTAAAGTATTGCTCAAATGAATTTAAAAGTCTTTTAACTATTAAAATGATCAAATACCAACTAACAGTACCCTATAACCCTCAACAAAATGGGGTCTGTGAGAGGATAAATCAAACCATTATTTAGATAGCTTGCTATTTACTTTATGAAAAAAGATCACCTAGGTCTTTTTGGGTCAAGGTAGCTAATGTTACAATAAGCTTACTCAATGTTCTTCCAACTAGAGCACTACAATCTAAGAGTGCTTATAAAGCATGTTATGGTTCAAAGCCACCTTTCACTCATCTAAAAGTGTTTAGGTGTATTTGTTTTGCCAAAATTCCTAATGAAAAAGGAGCTAAACTTGATCCCAAGTCTCAAGTAACAATTCATCTATATTTCAATGATACTTCCAAAGGGTACAAGCTGTACAATGTTGACAACAAGAAGGTTATTATGTGCAAAGATGTTATGATTGATGAAAATCTCAAGTGGAATTGGGAGAAAAATACTATTGAAAGTTCTAAAAACTTAAACATTGTTAATGATGCTTTCTTGCATGAAAATAACCAATTAGTTGATAAAGAAAATGAAAACTTAGCTGTCAAAGGAACAAAACCACTGTAAGAGATATACAACAGGTGTAATTCTACCATTATTTTCCCTACAACTTATACTAAGGCAAATGAGAATGATGAATGGAAGAAAGTAATAAACATTAAGATAGAAATGATTAAGAAGAATGGTACTTGGCTTTTGGTTGATAGACTTGCAAATCAAAAGGTTATTGGTGTCAAATGGGTTTAAAGAACCAAATTGAATGTAGATGGATTAATAAACAAATTAAAAGCCAAGTTGGTTGTTAATTGTACTCACAAGTTTATGTGGTTGATTTCTTTGAAACATTTACCTTCGTAGCAAGACATGAAACTATAAGACTCTTAATAACTTTAGCTACTAAGGAAAGTTTGAAAATTTGGCACCTTAATGTCTAGTCTACATTTCTGAATGCTGTCATCACCGAAGATATTTATGTGGAGCAACCTGAGGGTTTTGCGGAGATGAGAAATGAAGACAAAGTTTGCAGACTTGTTAAGGCTCCTTACGAGTTCAAAAAAGCTCTAAGGGCCTAGTATCAAAGAATTAATAGTTATCTAGTGAATAAGGGTTTTATGCACAATATAAATGAACCAATTTTGTATGTGAAGAACACAAATGGCTTTATAACTCTTATAGTCTCTTTGTATGTTGATGACTTTTTAGTAACAAGGCCAGACACACTACAAAAAAACATGTTTTTTCCAATGGATTTTCAATGGAATTTGATCAAAAATTCCAAATAATTTTTTCAACAGATTTCCAACGGAATTTTTCTGTTGGAAATCCGTTAGAAAAATTTTTTTTGACCAAAAAAATATAAGGCACCACTTTTTCCGATAGAATTTCCAACGGAAAAATTTTCGTTGGAAAGTTTAAGAATTAAAAAAATTTTAAAACCTGATAAAGTTTCCAACGGATATTTTCATTGGAAAAAGTTATTGCCAACAAAAATTTTCCAATGGAAGATTCCGTTAGTAATAGTATTAGTTTATGTTTTCTAACAATATTTTATACTTTTTATAAATTTTATTAATTTTTTTAAAAAATAGATATTAATAAAAGCAAATACATATATATTGAAGTTTATGCCAATTTTAAAGTTGAAGTATGTTTTCCTTTAATAAATGTTGAACATTTTTTAAAACTTTATTGAATCATACATTATAAATTAATAATAACAAATTCATTAATTTTATATCATTAAAAAATTTATAAAAAGAAGAAAATAAAACCATATTAATTTTATAAAAATACATGATAAGATATAATAATCAATTAAACAAAAAATAATAATACTTTATGTACGTTTTAATTGTAATTAGTTACTATATATAAATTAAGAAGATAGATTTATAATAAACTTATTAATATAATATATTTAAAATATTTTAATTTATTATATCTATCTATACAAATTAGACTCATGGGTATAGAATATATATATATATAGATAAATCTGCATTATTAAAAAAAATCTATATATATAACTTATTGTATTAATATGAAAGTATAAGTTATATTTTGACGACCTTTTTTTTATAGACCAAATGCATAAGGCGTTTCTGAGAATGAACCTCTCCATAATTTTAAGTGTTTTTAGACACAAGAAGTCACCTTTGGACGAAAATGCCCTTAATGAAATTGTCCCATCCTTTTGGGTCCGCGCCTCAACCCGAAACGTTTCAATGGGTAAACTCTGTTTACATGTGGTCCACCACTCAGTTCTCAGAGACAGACCGTACATCTCTTCCAAAGTAGTTTTGTCGATACTTAGTCGGTAGTTAAAGTTCGAAGCATTTTCGCAGTGAGACCATTTTAGAGTGGTTGTTATCAGCATAAAGGTGCTTCACATACTCAGTAGTGAGAGGAAGTTGACAGTACGAGGAAAAATGTATAATATTTATTTTATTTTAGTTAAGGAAAGAATTTATTTTTTTTAAAATTTTGAACCGTGTGATGAAATGGTTATTCTTCATGTTGAGGGTTTTGGTTTTTGAGCATAAACCTATACATATTGGTTGTTCATATTGATATTGTTGTCGTTTGAAATGGTTGAATAGCGAGTTGAATGTGGTATTGTTGGTTTTGATGGGGTCGAAAGGTGACTGGCGTCGCGTGACTGGTTCATATGTATGCGTCCAAACACTTTGGTAGGAATTGGCATTTAGGGTGACTGATGGCTTACTTACCCGCTGTGCGTGACTGGATTTTGGCATGGGGTCACTAAAGGTGTGCGTGATTGCATTAGGGTTTAACATTGCATGACATATTGATAGGTCATTGCGTGACATATTGATAGGTCATTGCGTGACAGCACGAGTGGATGGCATGGGGTCAGGGTTTGCGTGATTGCATTAGGGTTTAACTTTGTGTGACATATTAATAGGTCATTGCATGACAGCACGAGTGGATGGCATGGGGTTAGGGTTTGCGTGATTGCATTAGGCTTTAACTTTGCATGACATACTGATAAGTCAGTGTGTGACAATACGAGTAGATGGCATGGGGTCAGGGTGTGCGTGATTGTAATAGGGTTTACATTACGCGAATGGTTGATGGGTTTATATCAGTGCGTCACTTGTGTATAGATGGTTACATGATTAATGTTTGTAAATTGCGTGACTAAATTAAAAGTCATTGTGTGACTTGTTTTATATTGAATTGCATAAGTGTCATAACTGCATGAAATTTATCCGTATGGCATTGCATGAAAGAAATTAGAACCGTTATGTATTATTATGGATCAACTGTAATGCTTTAATTTGTATATGTTGATTTGCTTAACAATCCATGCATGGCACTTGCATTAATTATGCTGGTCCAGAGTTGTCTAAAAACAGTTAAAAGTATTGAGAGGGTTATTTTATGAGTTAACTTATGAGGAAGGCTATTTCTGAGAAATGCCTCTTGTTTTTTTGTTAATCTACAATGATGGTATTAACATGACTAAATGGAAGGTGATCTGTTGTATGTTGCAGATGGCCAGCACAAGAACAGAGCATGATAATGTAGAATCTATGCTTTGTGTGCTGAGGCAGCAGTGGAGGTTCAACGCGGGTATTAACATCCGTTGCAAGTGGCCGCAGCTACATATGATACGGGAGATGATGTCTAAAGTCAACGAGTTGGAGAGGTTGAAGGGAACATGCTTTGGGCACATGATGGACGTCGAAGCTGATAAGAGTTTATTCTGCGCCAGTCTCGTGCACAACCTAATGCTGCGTAGAATAAATGAACCGGACGCCATCGAGGGCGAGCTATGATTCGCCATAGGGAGAACAAAGGCCTGGTTTTCAAAAAGGGAGTTCTACCTCGTGACAGGGCTTAAGTTTGGTGCCTTACTAAGCCTTATTGTCAATCGATACGAGGCCATCCCTGAAAGAATTCACTTGCGTTACTGGCGAGAGGGGAACGAGGCGAAGATTCAAAAAGTTTTAGATATATTCAAGGGAGGCTAGTTTCAGCAGAAGGGAGATGCGACGAAGATGGCCCTCGTCTTGATAGCCCAAAATGTTTTATTCGGTCAAGACTACAAACGATCAATGGTTCCATGGTTGTTGTCGCTTGTGGAGAACATCGAAGAGTGGAACGCGTTCCCATAGGGCACTTATGTTTGGACTCTGACCGTAGATTACATGACGAGGGGCTTCGAACCTCCTACTGCGGGAGTGACGAAGAAAAGTCGCTACCACATCTACGGATTTATTTGGGCATTTTAGGTAGTGTGTCATACACTGTTTATCATTATTCTTGTCACATAAGATTTTATGAGGTTAAATCTTTTCGCATAAGAATTTAAGAGGTGAGTAAAAAATGTTATACGTTTGATGTGCAGTTTTGGGCGTTGGAAGCAATTCTTGTAATCCAAAACCTATTTGGAAGGCAGTGCCAGTCGGGACAGGTTTGGCCAAGAATGCTAAAATGGCTATGTGACGAAAGGCCTATAGGCTTCCACGCCAACATTGCAAATCTGGAGGAAGAAGGGAAGGTGAGTAAATAAACCATATTTTTGTATTTAATAAAATTTAATTTTGATTAACATAGGCTAGCGAGGGTTATACCTAATGACAATTCATGTTTTGGTGCAGTTGTGCGCGTTGAGGACGTTGGAGCCAATTGCAGAAAAGATGTTGACCGCTTATTGGGCTGACATTGAGGTCAACATCTCCAAGGAGCAGCAATACGTTCCATTATGGAAGTTAGAAGGTCGGCCAGAATTCGATCCCCAGCAAAAGAGGAGGATAATGGACCGTAAAGATAAAAGTAAGGTAGCACGAGGCGTTAAGCGGAGACGCGGCGTGGACGAGAAGGTCCCTCCATATTTCGGTGCTGCTGAGGCCCCTGATTCTCCTCATCCGTGTCTTCATGCTACCCATCATGCTGCACCTCCTCCTGCTTTTGCTGCTTCCCCATTTGTTTAGGCGTATAACCCACCGCTGCATCCACAAAAGACTATGAGCATTAAGCGAGAGTTGCAACGGATGCGGACATAGTGGAAGAAAGACCTACAGTCCTTGAAAACCGATATGCATATGCAGATGCAGGCAATACAGTTAGAGATCCAGCAGGCAATGCAGTTGGAGATCCAGTCACTGCATTAGCATATCGAGCAGTCAATGCAAGGGGTGGAGGATCGGATTGTTGGTCGGCTGATCGACCAGTTTGAGGTATGCGCGTTTATGTTTTTCATTGCATGGGTTATAACATGTATGATGTATACAGTGTTCTAATGTGTTTGATTTTTCAATCGTTCAGGCTCGATTTATGGGTGAAGATGATGGTGCGCGCGAGAAAGATGGCAGTGGGATTGGGGTTGATGTCGAGGATGCGGGTGCCATAAATCAGTCAATTGCATCGGCTCGAATGTCACCTCCTGCTGGCCCAATCGAATATCAGCTTGTGGTTATCCCATCCCCAGCAGAGGCAGCCCAGTTTCCTCATGACATACCTTCTCATGCGATTAGTGGAGCCACAACTTCCCCGCGTCATGCTCCTGCTCCTGTCCCAATTAAACTAGAGGCCGTACAATTAATGGTATGGCAAGGTGCGATCACACCTCTATTTACGGAGGCTCCACCTCAACTTGAGCCCAAAGATGCACGTGTGACCTTAGCTAGCAAATACCTTCGAAGCCCGTACGTTAACCTACTGTTGATCTAGCACAAATCGAAGGACGAATTGAAGGCCAGATATGAAGCCTTCATGAAAAACGATCAAGCCAGGTAAACGATCAAGCCTTCTGTGTTTATGGTTCTAGTGTATTTATTTCATAGTCTTTTGACATTGGTGTTATTATGAAATAAATATGCAGGGTTAACATTCTGGGCATATAAGGACAATAGGGTTTTGATTTTTTTCAGCGATTAGAGACGCCGACAGAGTTGATGGACAACCAACATATTGATGCATGCATCGGTGTGTTGTGTAAACTGGCGCGCGGGCACTGTCGACAACAGTACAAGAGGAGAATATGCATCGTTGACACCACATTCTATGTACGTATATCATATTTTAGTGAGTTGTAATTATTCAAATGTAAGGTCTGTGTATTAGTTAGTTTTATTTAACAATTATGCGTAACGTAATTGTCAGCTTATTTTGCTCGGTCTGAGCAAAGAAATGAAGCCTTCCCCCAACGATAAGACATTCAACCCGAGTGAGGCGGTAATGCCAAACCATTTGCTGGACTATATAAGGGGTTTCAGTCCTCTATGAGGTTTGGCCTGGGATAAGGTTGACTCAATTCTTGCACCGTGCTATTTTGATGGACACTGGGTGGTAGTGCACATCAACTTGCGAAGTTGGTTTATGATATTAGTGGATGCATCGTACAGTCGGGACAACGCACAGAAGTCTGGCTTGCGTGATAAGCAAATGAGTCCACTAACATCATTGTTTCCTATTATATGCCACAAGTCGGGGTACTTTATCAGATTGCGTCGTCAAACGCGACCTTTGACGCCATTGAGGCATAAATTAAAACCAAAGACCACAGTACAGAAAGATTCAGTGAGCTGCGGGGATTGGGTTATCGCCTCGTTGGAGTGGTTCATCCAATCGGATCCTTCAGCGCTGAAGGCAAACGCGATAGAAGGCATTCGAAATAAGTTTGCCATAGAGATTTTTGCAAACAGCTCGAGTTGTTAAATTTTTTTATTTGTTTATTCTTTTTCAATCTGCAAATAACATTGTTCCGTATCATGTCCATATTATTCTTTGTTCTATCATTTACATATTATTCTTTGTATTCTTTATTGTTTCAATTAACAACAAGAACAGTTATGTATTCATTGCTGTTATACGCATACGGCTACAATAAGAACAACATTGTTTCTTCTTTCCTTTGTTTCTTATTCACATCGTAAAGTCTCTTAGTCTATTACAGTATTTACATGCCATCGTGATTGCCTCCGCATGTGCCAACCCCCCCTTAGTTTAAAGCATATATGACATATTGAATTGCATTGCGTGACATAAAGTTGTAACCAGCTAATATTGAATTCCGTTACTCAACGCACTAACAATCGAGTCCCAAGTTTATATTGATTCACGTTAGTATTTGAGAAACAGTTGTTATTATGGAATCAGGTGAGTAAACGACTTGGATGTCGTGACTACTAAATATGGATGGCTTGAACCTTTAAGATTTAGCATCGCGTCAGTAGCTGATATTGACTCGCGTGAGTGATATAGAGTGGCGTAACTTGTTGTGGGAATCGCGTGACTAGAAAACTGGAGTGGCGTTAATGGTTGTTATGGAGTTGCGTGACTAGTTGATCCATAATCGCGTCAGTGATCTAGAGTCGCGTCACTTGTCATGGGAATCGCGTGATTGGAAAACTGGAGTTGCGTTAGTGGTTGTTATGGAGTTGCGTGACTTGTTGATCCATAATCGCATCAGTGATCACTTGTTATTGGAACTGCATCAGTGAATTTTTTCCTTATGTTCGCATTAGAGATGTAATGTATAATCTCGCGTGTGTGGTTAGTATGGAATCGTCAATTGCTATTATTAGTTGATATCAAGACCTCTGAGTTGTTGTTTCAAGTTCTAAATATCTTAACTTTGGAGATATCTAAGATGAGTCACAGAAGCAAACGCACAAACATGACTTCTAGCAGTGGTGAAGGCGATGTCGCTGATGCGGAAACATCGTCCGGATCGGCTGTCAGTTCTTTTATACAAAATTTCACCTATCCGTCGCACGCTGCGAAATTCAACGCCAAATTCGCCAAAAGAAAGATAATGCCTGGGCGTATAATTGACTTTGATTATTTAAAGTCAATTGATTTCCCATACATTGCAAACTTTGAAAATTTAAGGTAGACACGATACTTACAACTGAAGAGGCCATACTACGAGAATTTGATCCAAATTTTTTACTTCAATGCAAGATAAAAATATGCTGAGTCAAAAACATCTAGGGCTATGCACTATGATGATTCGTTTGTCACTCACGTCATGGGACAACGTATCGTTGTTTCACGCGAACTGATAGAATGCGTCTTTTACCTGACTTCGATGCAATCAGATATGTGCCATGTCAGTGGCGATGGAAACCTTGTGTCCGCATTTATCTGCCCTCCTTCAAGACAGAGTGAAAGTGCTAATTGGATAAGGATGTCTTTCTTTGATCAAGTGTTGCACCTCATCATCGCTCACACTATCCGTCCTCGCCAAGCGATGTATGTGAATGTCAGGACAGAGGGGCTCTGGTTCTTAAATAACATCAAATTGTCCCGCCGTATCGACCTTGCTAAATTCATAATGGATGACATGCTCTTGACAATTGACGGTCGCAACAGAAACCTACATTACGGCATGTTGATCAGTGAGATAATAGACTACTTCAATGTCGACAGCCATTGTGATCCGCCAATAAACCATGCTTTATTCGATTACATCAATGAGCGCAGTATTAAATAGCTAGGTTTTGAGTTCAGGAACAACACCTGGGTTAGGAACGGGCCAGTCGATGTTGGTCCAGCATTCACTTGTCTCCTTTCATTTATGGAAACAATGGACACAAGGTTGAATGCCCGGCTAGAATTGTTGGAAGGGCAGAATCGTGAGCTGTTGTAGCGTCAACAACAGTTGGAGGATCTAGTTCGCTCTCAATTCGCACCACCATCATGATATAATTCTGACTGCATGCTCTATTGAACACGAACTGTGCATGAGATTTTGGATGAAGTTAACGATATTTGTATGGAATTACTGTAAAATATGAATTGATGAAATGGAAACATTGACTTATTGCCGCTTGACATGCTTTTATTTGTGTTATTTTCAAACAAACGATGGACAAATCCTGAATGTTACAAACATTTCAACAAATTACGATGGACAATTCTGAACCATAAACCAATCAGAAGCACCATTATATCAAAATATCATCTTCATCACTCTAAACCATCGAACATGAAAGTGAAAGCACATGTTCAGGTATTCTTAGGAATTTAGACATTGTCTATAATACCCTTATGTATATTGAATCTATTTGCTTTAACCAACAGGACTATGAATGTATTGTCTTCACAATTCTCGAAATTTAGAGTTTTTGTTGATTTATGTATTCATATATGCATTCAAAAGATAACACAATTTACAGTCCAACTGTGAAAGTAATGCATTGTGTGGCAAAAAAATAATTGTTATTTGACTAGTTCTGTGAATAGTCAATGATATTATTATAAAATGTTTCATACTTCAAATACGAAGTAGAAGGCCGAAATCAATAAGGCAAATATAATTATAATTATTATTGGTATATTTCAAATAAGAATTTTATTGTTTACAAAGAGACAAAAATTATCATCAATTATGACGGAGTACAAGGCATTTGAGATCTGACAGTATCATCTTATCACTGGCTCTAGGCAGCAGTCAGAGTATCACCTCCAGACTCTGGCAAACTCAAATTCAAATATCATTATTCAATGAAAATGTCAATGGCTATTTCGAACCAGTTCAAACGAATCCCTAACAACTGAGGTGTGAAGTTCCACAATTTTCAGGTACGACACCTGTAATGTTATCACTGTTTGTTATCCGCAATGGACAGGTGTTTCGTGTGTGCCCGGGTTGTCTGCATATTGAACATGCCTTCTGTCGTCGTCGTTGTCCATCCGGAGGATGAGCAGATGATGTTTCCCCGGGTGTGGATAGACCTGTAAACGGCGTCCAGCAATTTTGTCTATTATGACCATAGCTTTTGCATTGTGAACATCTACGTCGGCGAATGCCTTCCCTAGCCAATAGAATCCTTTTCCTCCTAAGTCTCCCCGCTTGACCTCGCCATGTTGGTGGTAGAACGACAATTTCTTTAACCTCATGGGGGACGTCCCATTCACTAGGATGGCCAACTGGGCGAATAGGAACTGAATATCCCTCCACCCAAGAGCTATTCGTGTAATAGTGCGAGCAGAATTCAATGGGTGAACGATTGCACTTACTGCGAAAGCAATGAAATCTCAGTTGGGGAACAATGTAAACATGTAAAAAATTCAATGAGCAATACCCTAAATAAGAAAACATGATTATTCACACCTTATTGCCGTCATTGCATGCGTACAGGGGAGTAGATCACTCTGGAACTCACCGCATGAACAAATCTTCATGCATAGGTTGATGACTACGTCCGTATTTCTGCCTATAACTTGGAACTCCACCAGATCAATTGGTTGGATGGAAAAATGACATGCTGCATTCAACCGTTTGTTCAACAAATCGGTAGCCCAAGGGCTGAGTGGCATGGTCATATTCAATGCCTCATTGTGCCGGTCATGGAACCAACGTTGGAACATGCCTCTGATGCACTCGATCAAGACGGTTATTGGCATTTTCCTTGCATGCCTAAGGCAGCAGTTAATACACTCCGCAATGTTGGATGTCATCAGCTTATATCGCCTTACCGATGACCATGCACGTGCCCATCTATCAGGTCCTATTCTTATCAGACGATCATAATCAGGTTTGTAAATTTGTTCCAGCTCAGTCATGTGTCTGGTAAAATCAGACAGCCTATGGCAGTTTGCAGCCAATGTGAAAATGGGCGCAACATCTGTGCTCTTGAACAGGTTTTTGATGTTTTTCCCTAAGTGGTAACTGCATAGACCGTGATGCGCATCGTTGTACACATTCTCAACTGCCTTCTTAGTCGCAAGATGCTGGTCAGAAATTAACATATGGTTTTCGGGACAACCAATTGCATGACGCAATTGGTTAAGAAACCACGACCAAGATTCTTCGTCCTCGACGTTGGCAATGCCGAATGCAATTGGATATATCTGCTCGTTCGCATCTTTGCAAACTGCAACAAAAAAAATACCCTTGAATCTACCTTTTAGATGTGTGGCATCGATAGCAAGTACAGGCCACATTACAAAACGAACCCCCGGATACATGACCCATACGCCCATAAGCAATATTTGAATCGGCGTTCCCGATCTGTAGCGACACTCGTGAGCGTACTGAGGTTTTCACATTCCAACATGTGGAAAAATGAAGGGATGAGTTGGAATGACTCTTCCAGGGGACCAAACATAAGATTTTCAGCATACTGCTTCGCTTGCCATTCCTTTCCATAAAGGCATTGCAATCCCCACGTGCGATTCATCTCTTCCATTATTTCCTTAGGTCTCAATGGGGTAACATAATTTCTTTGCAGCCTGGTTGAGATAAGTTCACCAATAATCCTCGCGCTCACAATTTGGTATCCACATTGCAAAACATCAACAGTACATGTGTGTACCTTATGCAAAGTCAGAATTTGCCAGTAATCTTCCTCAGGCAACTTCGTTGCATGCAAAGCAAACTTGCATGCCTTCTCCTTACAACCCACCTCAAAACGAGCGTGGCATGACTTTTTAACTCTTACCTCAAAATGATCTTTTATTGCCAACATGCTCAAAACACGTTTCAAATCGACCTTCGATCAAAACACTTGTCTGCGATATAAGTGGTCGATGTGTGATCCAGATTCTTCTGTCGCAACTGTTTGGAAGGATATCATATCTACCACGGGAATGACCCATTGACAAAATACCCATGTATTTACCATCTCTTCATCACTGTCTACTGGCGAACGAATGTCGTTCCCAAGTGTGATGCCGTCGTCGTAAATAGGCTCGGCACCCTCAACATCTTCTAACGCAACAGTTGTGGCATGGTCTTCGAACTGAACCCCTTCTAACGCAACAGTTGTGGCATGGTCTTCGTACTACACATCTTCTAACGCAACAGTTGTGGCATGTCCTGTGCTGCCATCTGCATGATTGAAAGTCGGGAGGTCAATGTGCTCATCCCCGTCATCATCTGAACATGCATAATCTCCGGCTACATAATCATCTTCACAGTCATCGTGCAAGTCATCATGCGTATCCGCCGTGTCATCCTCTTCAACATCATCTTCAATCTCATCAGATGCATTGACATCACTCACAACCATCACAGTGTCCTTTACAAACAACGATTGGCCAACTGAATTTTCATTTGATAGATTTGTTTGTTGCAGTGTACCATGAAATTCGTTTGATGCACATTCTGATCGAAATTGTGCAGACATCATTTCCAGACACTTCATGTATGTCCCGGCCTGCTCAAACTCTTGACGATACGTCAAACGTGATTGCCAAGGTTGTATGTTAGGAAATGCATGCTGTGGTATGTCAGAATAATTACCACTCTGTTGTAGGCGATGACTATGTTGGATACCATGTTCATGTCGAATATCGTTTCCCTTTCCTGCCTTAACTGTCACAAACACAACAACTGCCCTCTCATCTCGCAGAATACTTGCTACATCTTCATCATCCTTGATAACTATGCGGGAAACCCCTGCAGCATGTCTCAGCGATGCATGTAGATCAATTTCATTCTTCTGTGTGTCGACCCCAACAACTTCTTCAACCAGCTTCACTAGGCCTGATAATGACAAATCACTCCCAACAACCCTAACTCGTGTATCACCACCCTTGTAAATGTCATCGACCCACTGACCACCGTATGTAATCATAACCTTCACATTTGGCACACTGCTGAAATTTGTCAAAAAATAAGTGTCACAATCAGTCAATTTTTGTTAAACATAAGTTCCCAAGAATGCAAAAAAAAAAAAAAACAACTTACGCAATGCCTAAGTCACATTTGGTCGGCAGATGAAATTTAACAGAATAAGTGTTGCAATGTATAATACACATTCATGCCACGCCTAAAAACTAGTTAACGTAAGCCTCGTTACAAGATGTGCATTGCATAAGTCACGCATTACAACATGTCACGCTATATATAAAAACCAATCACACAATGCCCAAATACTCGTGGCCAAAAGCATCAAAACGAGATAAATTGCACAAGTCAGTCACGCATTACAACATGTCACGCTATATATAAAAACCAGTCACGCTATATATAAAAACCAATCACGCAATACCCAAATACTCGTGACCAAAAGCATCAAAACGAGATAAATTGCACAAGTCAATCACGCATTACAACATGTCACGCTATATATAAAAACCAGTCACGCTATATATAAAAGCCAATCACGCAATGCCCAAATACTAGTGACCAAAAGCATCAAAACGGGATAAATTGCACAAGTCAGTCACGCATTACAACATGTCACGCTATATACAAAAACCAGTCACGCTATACATAAAAACCAATCACGCAATGCCCAAATACTAGTGACCAAAAGCACCAAAACGAGATAAATTGCATAAGTCAGTCACGCATTACAACATGTCACGCTATATATAAAAACCAGTCACGCTATATATAAAAACCAATCACGCAATGCCCAAATACTCGTGACCAAAAGTATCAAAACGAGATAAATTGCACAAGTTAGTCACGCATTACAACATGTCACGCTATATACAAAAACCAGTCACACTATATATAAAAACCAATCACGCAATGCCCAAATACTCGTGACCAAAAGCATCAAAACGAGATAAATTGCACAAGTCAGTCACGAACGGCAAGTCTCGCTGAACTCTAAGAATAAGTCAATCAATGGTATTGGGCAGTCACGTACAGCCTCAATGTCACGTAATTCTAAAAAACCAATCACGCAAACCCTGAAAAGTAGTGAACAACATACTCAATACAACAGGTGAATAACTTCAAGTCTAGCAGCACCAGTCTCGCAATACCTAATACTAAGTCACTCAATGCGTGATATCCACTCTCTCATGCCAACATAAAGAGTCACGTAATTGACTAATGTTATGCAATACTTAACAACATGTCACGAACTATGTCAAAACCAGTGACGCAATATTTCAAAACCAGCACCCGCAACACAATAGAAAAATTCTTAAATGTTTTTTCATTAATCAGAATGTGACAACGAAGATATTACAAAACAAAATAAAAAAATGAACCGTAGTTCATTTCTTCCTAAGTTCATCTATTTTTTCATCGATCTCAACGAGCGCCTTCTAGTTGAACAGGATGGAACACTCCAGGTCATGAGCCTTATCCATCAACCTGTCGAAGAGGACTCGCACCTCCTGCTCGAATGTCTCCAGCTTGTCCATCAAGGCCCTCACATCCTCCTTAGAGGTTGCCCCCTATGACCATTCTCTTCTGTACTTTCTCTGGACGCCATTTTCAATTATCTGAGAATGTTAAAATAATTGAATTTGACTCAAATGGCTACTGGTTCCCTTTATTTATAGGCATCAATGCTGACTTTTCGTTTGCCACACACATATCCCCGTATAAGTGTAATTATGGGGGGCTACATTGGGGGGGTTGTACCTGTTCGGCCTGTTATGATGTTTGGCCTAGCTTTTGGTTTTAAGAGGTAGATACAGATGAGGAGATGAAACGCCAGGCCGAACAGGTGCCGTTCCCATTAATTGCACTTATATGGGGATATGGGTGTACTAAACGAAGAGTCATCATCATGCCTATAAATACAGGAAACTAGTAAGCATTTTAATCAATTATCTTAAACAATCTAGGATAATTTAGAAAGTCTAAAGGCTTTCGCGAATCTAACCCAGGATATTGGCGAAGGGGCAACCTCCCAGTAGGAGGAAGTGCCCCCCCAAGGATCAGCTGGAGATATTCTATGAAGAAATTAACAACGATTTGACAGGAAGATTCTCACCCAGATATATGACAGGAAGAAATTAACAACGGTTCATTATATAATTATTTTTTTCCATCGTCTCGCTTCTCCTTCCTTTTCTTGTATTCCCTTCGCCCTGCTCCTGTACTCCCTCCGCCCTGCTCCTGTACTTCCTCCTTCCTCTTCCTGTATTCCCTCTTCCCCTTCCTAACTGTATTAAGTTAGTGTATTTGAGCATATAAGAAAATGTTTGCTGGATTACACTAACTTAATACAGTTAGGGTGAGGAAGATGGAGCACAAGAAGAGGAATGAGGGAGTACAGGAGGAAGACGGAGGGCTTACAAGAGGAAGAAAGAGGAAATACAGTGAGAGGAAAGAGAAGGAGATGATGAAAAAAAATAAAGTGTTTTGCATCATTTCCTTTCTCTTGTATTTCGGAGAATCTTAATATTAATGAAATTTTATGAAATTTTCTTTGAGCATGTATTTTCTTATGGTTATGTCTTATATTCATTTAAGTTATAGTATTATGCATAATAACTGCGTGAGTGGATATTAGGCATTGCGTGAAGTATTATTAGCCATTGTGAGACTGGGTTATATGCGCTACGTGAATTGTCCAATGCAAATCTTCATGCAAGACATTGCGTGAGTAGATTGTATGTATATGGTGACTTGTTGTTATGTATTGCGGGACGTTGGGACAGTACGTGGATCGGTGGATGGTTATGTTGGCATAACGTGGGTGCATATTAGGCATCGAGTGACTTATTATTAGGTACTGCGAGAGTGCCATTGCGTGACTGCCTTATGCAATTTATCTCTAATTTGGACTTTTTAGGCCTTTGGACACTAGTTTTTAGGGTTTCCGTGACTGGTGTATTCCATATAGCGTGACCTATTGTTATGTATTGGGTGACTTCACTATGTGACTGGTTATGTTGACATATGACATTAGGTGCCTGAATATAACGTGACTGAATATTTGTTGAGCATTGCGTGACTTGTTTGTAGCCATTACATGACTGAGTATTACGTAATATCCAACCATGCATTATTCAGTCACGTAATGCGTACAGACAAGTCACGCAACGCTCAACAAATATTCAGTCACATTATATTCAGGCACCTAATGCCAAATAAACAGGTTATGATTACTGATATCCAGAATCCAATCATAGACCCTAATATCCAGTGACGCAATACATAACAACTATTCACGCATCGACTATAAACTGATTGATTTCGCTACTCGGAGCCAAATTTAGGTTTCCAGACTCATATAATTTACCTATTAAACAGGTTAAGATTCCTAATATCCAATCACACACCTTAATATCCAGTTGCACAATGCCTAACAAATATTCATGCATCAGCTATAAACTGATTGATTTTCACTACTCTTAGCTAGATTTCAGTTTCGAAACTCATACAATTTACCCATCAGCTATTGCGTTCTATGAATAACCATAAATAAAACTAAGAACCCATAACACATACCTTGATTCCATCTCCGCATTTTGGGATCCTCAGAAAGTTCGTTGGCGATATAGACCTCTATGGCGACAGCTAGACAGCGAGATATATACCCCAATGGCCTTGTAGAGCTGGACGGAAGGATAGCTAAATCGAGATTTAATTTTGAAATTTTAATCTGAATGGCGAGAGAGGAGAAAGAGACCGAGACACCCCTCCTTCATTTGGATTAATTGGTTTAAAGGGTATTCTTGTCAAGTCGACCCAAAAATTGTCTACAAACAATTAAAATTATATAGAGGGTCATTTTTGAAGTGCGGTTACTCTGGTGTCCATTTCTCACAATTTCCTCTTATATTTTTTTATTGATATAACTTTATAAGTTAATATATATGTATGTATATGAGATATTAAAATATCCTACATATATATATTAATATGTTTTATTTGTAAGGTTATAGTAAATTTCATTTATATTGTCACGACTCAGAACTATCATCGAGTCCGTGACAATTACTACGATGTCTCGATAAGCCATCATCCCCCGAAAATAAATCAAAACCTCGCAAGGCATTTTGTACCAGTTTTTCAACTCTCATATGAATCTTTATTTACTAACTTCATGTTTGTAAACATTTTATCCGATTTCGAATCAAAACTGAGAAAAATATGAAATTTGCTACACATGGGCGTTTTGGTCATTTTTGTCAAAAATTTTGAAATTTGGTAAAAATGATATACAAGTGTCGAGAATACATAATGCGCAATCGAAATTAAAAACGGATATCTAAAATATGAAATTTAAGTAAACTTGTGTTTAATAGAATAAAATAAAAATATTTCATAATATAATATATTTTTTTATAAAACAATTTTTATATAGATATCCGAAAATAATTTTTACAGCATAAAAGCAAAATATATTATTACATACTGTAATACAATTAATTAAAGTATAAAATTTAATTTACAATGCTAAGTGGGCCCAAAATAAAGAAATATAGACTAGGAAATGAACCTTTGAGATTAAAGGTTACTACTCCAAACTTTCTCTTTAACAAAATTCTTTATTTATCGATGCTTGTAAGCCTGAAATGGGAGAAATTGAGAGTGGTGAGTTTTGCAACTCAGTGAGTAAATAAATACCATCTACAACATCTAAAGTCGAGTAGATGGTGTCACGACTCGAAATTTCCCATCGAGCCCGTGACAACTGTTGCGATGTCCCAATAAGCACTCAATCCCCGAGTACTCTATCGAAACCTCGCAAGGCATCTCGTACCAGTTTTCCATCTCTCCTGTGGTTAATAATTTTTGAAAAATATTTTTTAGAGAATAAAATTTATATTTTAGATTAAAACAGTCGAAATGAGTAATTAACCACGTAAGAGCATTTTTGTCTTTTGTTTTGCTCAAAAATTTCGAAATCTAGTTTTCTGAACGTAAAGGTAGAATAAATTTATACATAATAACATATAAATAACTTAATTATACAAATCAGTTTACAATGACATGTGGGCCCTACTATGTACAACTATGTACCTTTGTATACTAAAGACGCAGCTTTAATCAAGCCTCTATATGCACTCCGAGTGCTTACCAGTGATCTCGAGCCTAAAAGGGGGAAGAGAGGGTGGTGAGTTTTACAACCCAGTGAGCTAGATAATTACCATCTATGACATCTAAAGTCCAGTAGATGGAGACAAGTGCAAATATTGAGTAATAACACATTTTATAGCACACACTTGAATTCTATTCAAGCAATTTATTTCAAGTTCAGGAATTATCATCAAAATTATAAAATCATTAGGGCTTATGATTTTCTTAGAATCGGGCTTAAGCCAAAATCCTTACTCGGTGATGCCTTAGCCTAAGACACCCTAACCGAGTCCGCCAAGGCTATTATAAACATATTTCATTTAGAAATACAGTCGTTCCTTGACGTTGATCGAATTTATCTCCACGTGTTGGTTTAGCGTGAAGAGAATTTTAACATTACCTCGGGAGTTCCCCTACCCGCCTCTCCGACCAAGGTAACAATTTATCAGGTTTTACAGTGCCCCTCCTAAAGGCAATCCACGGCAAACCCTCACTGCAGTGTTTTATTATTTGTAATCCACCAAATTTGTAAATATCAAGCAACATAGCATGGCCAATAAATTATGTTCAGTCATCAAAATAAATAGACAATTTATATCATTGATAAAAATATAGAATTCAGCAAGCATACTTTCCAATGTCATAAGCCACAGATTTTAATTCATGTATACATAATACAATTCATCAAATAGGTCTCCATATACTTAATTTCATAAAATTGACATTTAATTTCAAAAACAGTATTTCATCGAAATATCTTTTCATTGAAAATTGTAATATTTATACTTTCAAATTTATCATGCTTTAAAAAGAATATATTCATAATAAATCCACTCTAGATATTAAAGACGATAAATTATCCACTCACCTCATCAGGAGTGCACGATACTCTTGTTTTCAATTTCCACTGCACTGTATTTTTTCCCATGTCCGGGAGCCCACCACCTATACATGATTCACGACACAAAATTCCATTATTTCTATCCAACCAATATAATTTATTTCAGACTCTACATACTTGGAAATTGGATAAAAATGGTTCGGACAATCGTTAAATCACGATGTCCAACCGACTTGCCTACACGCGTCTAAATTGCTAAAATCCTCAATTAAATTCTGATTTGACCCATTTCAATTTCTAATAGTTCAATTATATCCATAATGCTCAATTACAGTGAGTATGGGTCAATGTATCAGTCTTAGACTGAAAATTACAATTTTACCCCTAGTGGGTAAAAATTTTGATTTTTGCTCTGAAAATTCCCACTAATTTCCTAACCTCACCAAACATTAAATAACACCTAAATTCCTCAAATTAACATCATTTTCAGCAACCAATTTCTTCCTCTAAAATTCAGCATAAATGGGTTTCAAGAGGAAAAATTATTTTTCTTGCTAATTTTTGTTCATAACCATGCTTAACTACCATTAAACCTTAACATAGTTCAAATTCAAGCAATTCCAACATCAAATCATCATCCATACCCATTCGGCCTCAAGGTTTTCAGCATGATAACTCATCATTCAATCATGGAAAATAAGAACTAAAGCATGGGTAAGCTAAAGTTACGGTAAAACTAAAGAAATCTTACCTTGGTTTGGCTTGAATCTTGAAAAACAACTTGAAATCCCTTGATTTTTGGCTAGTTTTCTTGTTTTTTTTCCCTTTGTTTCCTTTCCTTTCCTTTGTATCTGGTTTGTGTCAAATTTCAAGAGAAAAAGTGAGGGTTTTAAGCTGATTTTATTAGTTTAATATTAAATTAAAATGGCTTGCCACATGGCATAATGCCATTGGCTCATTTTTTTAACTTTTTGACTTTTTCTTCTTGATTTTCCACCACAACTATTTCAATATTTATCCATTACATTGTTAAATAAAATCCTTGATCTTAACAAGTGCCGGAGGGAAAAATTTACCGATTTGCCCCCGAGGTAAAAAAATTACGATTTTACCCATATACTCTGAAATGTACCGAAATTACATTTTTTTCACTTTTCAACCTCAAATTACACTTAAACTGATCAATCTTAATCAAATGGGGCCAAAATATTTTCTAAGTATTCTCGTTTTGTCCTCTAGCGACAAAATTACCATTTTACCTTTTGCTCCAAAAATACCGAGAATCAAAATTTTTCACCGTTAAACTTCATTTTATGCTCCAATAATCATATTATATTTCATATAATTATTCTTGGTCAAATGTAATCAAAATCTTTTATAAAAATCTCCATTTTGTCCTTAAATGACAAAATGATCGTTTTGTCCCTAATCGGTCAATTTTCTCGATTGACTCCAAACTGGACCTTGAACTCTGAATCACTGTTTTGAGTAATCCTTGGACTGTGAAATCCTTAATTTCACTCTTAAAATCCTTGTTTGAACTTGTTCGAGGTTTAATCAACTCAAGGGTATTACTAGGGGCAATATAGTCATTTAACTAGTTTTTCGGGCAATTCAATAGGCAAACATGCTATCCAATGCATGTGAATGACATGTCACAGATAATTTAGGGTCAGGTGTTACAGATGGAGACAATATAAAAATGTAATATCACAATATAGTCCATAGCACCAAGTTTAGTGAAATCATACCAAATAATTTCATTTTATCAAACACAAGGCTTATGATTTTTTTCGTAAAACTAGGCTTAGGCCAAATCTCATACTCGTGGACACTTGATTAGAGCGTTCGATCGAGTCTGCCAAGGCTGTTAAAATTTTAATTTCTCAAAATTTATCCATTCCTTGGTGTTGGCTAAGTTCAATTTCACATGGTGGTTTGACGTAAATTGAACTCGATTTTTACCTTAGGAGTTACTCTCCACGCCTCTAGTACCGAGGTAAAATAATAACTGAGTTTACCGTGCCCCTCTAATAGGCTGGTTCACGGAAAACCCGCCACTGCAGCGACTAATTAATCCACCAATAAATAAAAATTATTGTAGCATAACAAGGTAATTTTTATATTAGCCAACTTGCACGGCAAACAGCAATTCATGCAATTTCAACACAATAAACCAACCAAGCATGCTCACCAAGATCATAAGCCATAATTTCAAATTAAATACGTTAACACGGGTTTAGCCTAGTCTCCACATACTCAGTGTTATTAAATTGATTTTTTGATTTACAAATCGTTTATAAAATTTAATTCATTAAAAAGCACAAAAACAAGTAAAATTACTCTAGATATTAAAAACGGTAATTTATCCACTCCTAGTTTTTATATGTCCGAAATACCCCTAGTCTCTATCGTCCGACGCGATTTCTTTGCCTTTATCGAATGGTTCACCACCAACACACCAGGTGCGACACGAATGTTAATAATTTGTGTCGAATTACCATAAATGATTTTCAGGCTTTATAAATTTACATGAATGCATGAAATGCTATGCAATTGTCCGAAAAATCGCTTAAACGCAATATTCGGTCTAACACGCATGGTACGCGATTTAATTTTCTAAAATCTCCAAATAAATTCTAAATTGATTTCTTTCAATTTCTATACCTCAATTATACCCAAATTGACTTAATGACTGTGAATGTGGTGCAAATTATCAGTCTAAGCTACAAATTATGAAATTACCCCTATTAGGTAAAAATTCGTAATTTTGCACTAAAATTCCCATTATTTTTCTAACCTCATAATTCATTAAAATTCACTTAAATACCATGAAATATCATCAAAATCAACAGCCATTATTCCTCTAGAAAATTCGGCATAATTGGGTTTAATGGAGAAAAATTTAATTTCTTGCTAATTTTTGTTATTTTTCATCACTAACTAACTAAACAACATTAAAACTACCTAGATCTAGCAACAAAACTCCTCAAAAATGCATCATGGAGGTTTGACCAGTAAGGGTGGGTTATACCCACATGTGATTTTTGCTTGAAAATAGAAAAAGAATGGATGGGTAATGAAAATCACTAAGAAAATTCATAAATTTTACCTTTTTCAAGCTTGAATTCTTGAATTTTCTTGTTTTCCCTTTGAATCTTGGCCTAGGGTTTATGGGTTCTTCCTTTCCCTTTCTTGCTTGCCTTAGCCGACCCTCACATGCCCTTTTTAGTGACAATTTTGGCCTTTTTATAGTTTAAATAAAATATTATTTAAATATGTCACATGGTATTTTTTATTAATTTATTTATTTATATCTTTTTTTGACTTTTTATCCACCTCACAATTTCTTCACTTATCCTTTCATGAAAAGAAGTTTCTAGACTTGTCCAAAGTGTTGGTGGAGAAATTTTTAAAAATTACACTTTTACCCCCGTAAAAGTGCAAAATTACATTTTTACCCCAAAAATTGAAAAATTACCAAAATGCATATTTTTCACTCTTCATACTCATACCATACTCCAATTTTTCAAATTTGATCCAAATCCTCTCGAAAAATCAAATTTATCCTCGGATGGTAAAATTACCATTTTACCCCTATGACACTAAAATTTCGAATTGACTCCAAATTACTCTTCGAACTCCAAATCACCATTATAAACTATCCCTGGACTGTAAAATCTTCAATTTCACCTTAAAACTCCTATTTGAACTAGTTCGAGGCTAAATGGACTTATCAGTACCACTAAGGGTAATATCATCATTTAATTAGCTTTTCGGGATAATTCAATCTGCAAACATGCTATCCAATGCATGTGAATGACATGTCACAGATAAAATAGGGTCGGGATTTACATATATGATTAAAATTATTAATTTTATTAGTTTTTATCATACTTTTTATAAATTTATATTGATAATTAATTATACAAATTTTGTATAATAATCAAAATATAACATATAATTTGTGTCATAAATATATGTATATAATAAATTTAGTAATATAACATTATGTTTTATATTGAGTAGTATTAAAAAATTTAATTTGTTAATAAATTTTAAAATATTCAAATTTGTGTTAGGGTCAAAACTTGAACTTTTTACCTAATTGGATCAGACTGACCCAAACTAAATTTGCCTAGCCCAAGATCTGCTCCTAATAATGCACTTTTCGGAGCTTTGTCCGAAAACAACACCGTTGGATGGAGTAGGGAGGGATTTTGTTGAGTTACAAAATGACGTATTTTTAAACCACCAAACCCTAAGTATTAAACCCATTTTTTCTCCCCTCTCCCAAATTTCCCTCTTCCATTTTCTCTCTCTACTTGACCGGCACTCTCCCCTCTCTCTACAAAAGCTTCTTTTTTCTTTTCTCTCCAAAAAAGGTCCCTCTCATTTTTCCCTGTCTTTTACCCTCTCACATTCAAGTAGTGAAAACAGAGAAGGAAGAAAGCATTCCAACATTTTCTTCTATCATCTACAGTATCCCATAAGTTTGTTTGATTTCTACCTTGCTTTTCTTTTAACTTAACAAAACATACTCTTCCATTTTATTTCCTTAATTTTGCTTTCTCGAGCTCCGAATTTGATGAAGTAAATCCATATAGCTTTAGGGTTAAGATCCAGCCGAATTTAGGTAAGCTTCAATAAAACATATATATTCTCCATATATAAGTTTTTTATATGCTTAATCTCTGGTATCAGTTATGAATTTGACTTGTTTATTTTTTCAGTTGGTAAATAAAATTAATTAATTTGTGATTGACTTCTTTTCCAGCCTGTTAATAGCAATGGTTAAATAAAAGCTATAGTTATTAGGGAAAAATTGAAATAATTAGGCATTTAAAATTTGAGAAAGTATTTTTTCGATAGTTGATACTATGCTTTTACTCTAACATGTAAGATATATTTCTAAGTAAAATACACATGACCAGAAAAAGAATTCATACATCTGTAGCATTTTCAATTCCAAGTTGGTTGATCCACGATTAATTCCCTTGTATTTCACATTTTCAGTAAGGTACTTTATAAATATTCCACAATTGCATGAATGTGTGTGTAAAACTTTTTACTCATCAAAGTTGGTTTTTGGCATCTTATCATCAAAGCTTCGGGAATCTCCCTTTTAGTTAAGTAAAGTCAATTTTGTATTAGATTTAATTGTTTTAAGATAAAAATCAAGAAAATTCTTAATTTCATATTGATGTTTTTTTTATTAACGTTTAAGCATAGATAGTCAATTATAGACCACAAACGAGCAAAACTTTTTTTTTTTGTTTTGATAAGCCATGAATGACTTTCATTAAGAAGGACGGTTACTTAATTTCAACCTTGCCAAAGCCAGCCAAACACTGTCTGTTAAAAAATCTCATACAAAGAGCCCTTGCTCATTCCCTCTATACAAAACAAAAACATTCACCGTTTACAAAAATATCCCTTGTACAATCCCAATGATCAAAACTTGTCAATAATTTAAGATTTTGGATTGAGATATTATTAGATATTATTATTTATTAAATAAAAATTAAAAAAATGAAAAAGTAAAGGCAATAATTCCATAAAGCAAAAGATGCTTGGAACAATGTTATTTGAATAAAAAAATAAAAAAAAATAAGAAGAATATATTTGATTTATTTAAAGGGTCTTCCACTTTCAATCAAAACCCAAGGATGTAAAAAGAATATATTTAATTTATTTAAAGGGTCTTCCCCAAATTTAAGTTAATTTGTAATCAAATAAATCTAATTCCAAATATCAATATATCTTTTTTCCGTCTAGTTTAAGAAACTTGTCTAATTATGCTATCCTAAGTAAAAGCTTGGGATATATTAAAATTTTATTAATCATCTGGACTAATCCAAAGTAAAAGCATGAGATAGATTTGACACAAAACATTTGGGGTCTAAGAGTAAACATTATAATGTTGGAATTTGATTAATTTTATCATAAAAAATTAATAATGAGTTCATGTCCATTTCATAGTGCTTAATTTGAGTCCAAAAGGACAAGTCAAAAAGTTTTTGCCATTTCTCAATCACTTTACCTTATATGAATTTTGGTATCATTAATACATAGATAAACTCATGAATATGAATTTATCTACTTGTTTATAAAGTTACATTTATATACCATCATGTTTTTTTTTTCATTCTTGTATGGAATCGTTTATACTATCTTTAGATATTATTTTTTAAAATTTATATTGGAATGTAGTTGTTAACAAATTTTATTGTAAACAACAGTGAAAATTACTCTTGACTGTTATATTCTATGACACTTAGGATTACAAAATGACAGGAGATTGCTCTTGGATGTACCGTCGCTTAACTTCTAGTGGATATAGTAGAGAAGAATTTGTAAATGGAGTTAATGAATTCATTCATTTTGCACGTTCCAAGCCTACATTTAGGTGGGAGAATAAAATTAGATGTCCTTGCGCTCGATGTAGTAACAACAAGTTTCTAGATTCCATGAGGTAATAGAGCACATCCTTAACAAGGGTTTTACTGGTGCTTACACAATTTGGAGTTTACATGGGGAGCATGATGTTGGACAATCATCAAGAAGTAGAGATATAGTTGAACCATATGCTAGGAATGAGGAACATGATGAATATGGAGAACCTATATATGAAGAGGAAATAGAAAATCGATATACTAGAATGGTTAGGGATGTTATGGGTTTGAAAGTTGCTTTCAACCACGGTTATGAAAATGAGTCAAGTTTTATGGAAAAAGATCCAAATCCAAATGCATCTACCTTTTACTCTTTGTTAAGCAATGCAGAGAAACCTTTTTGGTCAGATTGCACAAAGCACACAACGTTTTCAGCTGTGTCACAACTTTTAAATGTTAAGTCATAGTACAATTTGAGTGAATCATGTTTTGATCAACTGTTGGAGATAATAAAGAATATGTTGCCATCAGATGAAAATTTACCTACCGACTTTTATAGAATGAAGAAAAAGGTAGTAAAACTTAGATTGATATATATCAAAATTCATGATTGCAAAAACAATTGCATGTTATTTTATGAGGAAACTGCTAATTTTGAGCATTGTATGGTATATGGGCATCCTTGGTATAAACTGAGGAATTTAAGTGTGAAAAGGTAAAAGAAAATACTTTTCAAGATTTTGCGTTACTTGCCACTTATACCCAAGCTTCAAAGGCTTTATATGTCATGCAAAACTGCTAAACATATTATGTGGCATGCGCACAACCAAAGTGATGATGGACTCCTTAGACACCCCGTTGATGGTGAGGCTTGGCAACACTTCAATCGCACACATGAGTTATTTGCAATGGAACCTTGAAATGTCAAACTAAGGTTATGTGCTGACGATTTCAATCCTTTTGGATCGACTGTGAAACCTTATTCTGTTTGGCCAGTAATGATTTGTGTGTATAATTTACCCCCATGGATGTGTATGAAATAACAATATATATTTTTTAATATGGTTATTCCGAGAAAGAAAAATCCAAGTCAAAATATAGATGTTTTCTTGAGGCCTTTGATAGATGAGTTGACAGTATTGTGGACCCAAGGTGTTGTCATGTATTGTAACACCTGACCCTAATTTATCTGTGACAGATCATTCACATGCTTTGGACAGCATGTTTGTATATTGAATTGGCCCGGAAAACAAGTTAAATGACAATATTGCCCTTAATGGTATAGTTAAGTTAAATAAGTCTTGGATCAGTTTAAACAGAGAATGGAGAATGAATTTGAGAAAACTAAAACCCATGGATTGGTTTAAAATGAGGATTCGGAGTTCGATGTTCAATTTGGAGTCAATCGAGAAAATTGACCGATTAGGGACAAAACGGTCATTTTTCAATTTCAGGACAAAATGAAGATTTTTAATAAAGATTTTTATTTTGATGACAAAGAATGATTATATGAAATATAATATGATTTTTGGAACATAAAATGAAGTTTAGCAGTGAAAAAATGCAATTCTTGGTATTTTTGAGACACAAGAACAAAATAGTAATTTTACCACTAAATGTCAAAACAGGAATTTTTAAAGAGGATTTTGACCCCATTTGATTTAGATTGTTTATTTAGACGAGTTAAAATATAATTTGATGTTGAAAAGTGGAACGGAAATGCAATTTCGATACATTTTGGAGAATAGGGGCAAAATGGTAATTTTACCACCGGAGGACCATATTTAATTTTTTGAGAGAATTTAGATCAAATTTGATAAATTGGAGTGTGGTATGAGTTTTATGAGTGAAAAATATGCCTTGTCGTAATTTTTCAATTTTTGGAGTAAAAATGTAATTTTGTACTTTTTCGAGAGCAAAAGTGTAATTTCACAAAATTACACTATAAAAATCATTGAAAATTTTCTAGAAGCTCCAAGACAATCAGAGGATAAGGGCTGGAATATTTGGGCTGAAAATAAATTCAAAAAGAAAATAAATAGATAATAAAATAATGAATAGTAAAATAACATGTGAATAAATTGAGTTTTTAATTATTTAAGTGATAAAAGCAACCAAAAATCAGCCAAGGCATAGTGAATTTCGGCTAAGGCAAGCAAGAAGGGGGAAAAAGAGGAAAACACAAAACCCTAGCATGTGACCAAGAGAAAAACAAGAAAAATCAAAAGTTCAACCGATTAAAAGGTAAAAATCTTTAATTTTCTTAGTGATTTTCATTACCCAATCTTTGTTTTTCATTTTTCATGCAAATTTGACATGTGGGTATGATCACCCTATGCTGGCTGAACATGGAGGAGAGAGAATTGAGCTTGAATCTAGTTAGTTCATTAGCTAGGAAGTGTTTACGGTTAGTTTAGTAATGTGTAGAAATGGAAAATAGTAAAAACAAGCAAGAAAAATTGATTTTTCTCTTAAAACCCATTTATGCCGAATTTTCCAAGAGAGAAATTGTTGCTGAAATTGATGATATTTCATGGTATTTAGATGAATTATGATGAATTATGGAGTTGGAAAAATTATGGAAATTTTTAGAACAAAAATCAGAATTTTTACCCACTAGGGGTATTTTCATAATTTCAGTCCGAGACTGATATTTTGCATCACACTGAGGGACAATAAGTCAAATTGGATATAATTGAGGTATAAAAGTGAGAAAAATCGATTCAGAATTAAAATGAGGATTTTAGCAATTTAGATGTGTGTAGGCGATTTAAGTCGAAAACCGTGTTTAGACGGTTATTCGGACAATTTGTAGGACATTCCATGCATTTAGAGCCTGAAATAATTTATAATGAATTGACACAATTTATTTAATTTTGTGTCATGAATTATGGATAGGTGGTGAGTAAATTGATTCGGGTAAGAGATTGCACCAGAGGACGGAGTATAGGAGTATCTCTACTCCTAGAACAGTGAGTGGACAATTTATCGCCTTAATTATCTAGAGGAATTTTATTTAATTTGATGATTTTATGAAAATTATTTTAAAATGAAAAATTTCTTGTTTATTGAGAAAAATATGAAATTGTGAAATAAATGGAATTTATCAAATAAATCAGATTTTTATCAAATGATTTGAAAATCAAATATTGGATTTGAAATTAGAGTAATTGGAGACCCGTGATTTATTGTGAATTATGCTTTAAATTATTATGGCTTATGAAAATGTAGTATGACTGGCTGCTGGTTTATTGTGTTGAAATTTATATGAACTGCTGTTTACCGTGCAGGTTGGTTAGTAATAAAATAGCCTAGTCATACTGTTAAAATTTTATTAATTGGTGGATTGATATCTTCTACAGTAGATAGGTTTCCGTGGACCGGCCTAATTAGAGGTGGCATGGTAAAACCCCTATATACCAATATCTCAACTGTAGAGGAGTATAGGGTTATTTATTTAATTGTCTTGAGATACGATAGAGTCACTTTACGTTAAACCACCACGTGAAGGCGAACTCAGCTAACACCAAGGAATGGCTAATTTTGAACAATTATGAGAATTTTGACAGCCTGGCGAGCTTGGTTGAATACCTCTGATCAAGGTGTCACCGAGCACTAGATTTTTGGCACAAGCCACGATTTTGCGAATAATCATAAGCCATGTTAACTTCCAAGTGAAATGAAATTAATTTACTCAGTGAAAGGAAATAAAGTGTTATGAACATTTTACAGTAGTTTATGATAATTGTCTCCTTTTACTCGACTTTAGATAGTTTCGATGGTAATTGTTTACTCACTGGGATTTTATAATCTCACCCCCTCAATTTCCCCATTTCAGGCTTACAGACAATTGTAGATAGAGGATTTTGTTGAGAAAAAGGGTTAGAGTGATAACCTTCAGTGCACAGGTTCATTTCTTAGATTATATTTCTCTATTACGGGCCCACTTAGCATTGTAAATTAAATTTTATACTTCAGTTAACTGTGTTACTATATGTAATAATATATTTTGTTTTTACGTTGTAAAAATTATATCCGGATATCTATATAAAAATTGTTTTATAAGAAAATATTTTATTTTATGAAATATTATTATTTTATTCCATTAAATGTAATTTTACTCAAATTTCATGTTTTAGATATCCGATTTCAATTCCGACTGTGAATTATGAAATCTTTATGCGTAAGTAGCATTTTTTCCAAATTTTAAAATTTTTGACAAAAAATGACCGAAATGCCCCTGTGTAGTGAATTTCGTCTTTTTCCCTATTTTGGTCCGAAATTTAACGAAATGTTTAGAAACATGATATTTGTACATAAAAACTCACAGGGGAGTTGGAAAGACTAGTAGAAGAGTTTTGCGAGGTCTCGATATGGTACTCGAAGGATGAGTGCATATCGGGACATCGCAGTGGTTGTCACGGACTTGATGGTGGTTCCGGGTCGTGACATGTATAATACATATAGGATACAAAATTTTCACATGAGGGCAGCATTATTATGGATAATTAATGATTCTCCTGCTTACGGTATGTTGTCAGGGTGGAGTACTCTTTGACGATTATCATGTCCATATTACATTGAACATTCTAAATCTTTCATATTAGATCACGGCAAGAAACCTTGTTTTTTTTATTGTCATTGGCAATTCTTGCGAGCTAATCATCCTTTTAGGTGGCAAAGAGACAAATTTATTAAAAAAAAAAGTTGAACATGACTTTTCATTTTCTCGATTATCAGGTGAGGAAATATTATCACATTTGAATTCGCTTCCTCATCTACCATTTAGAACAAAATGTGGTGACCAAAAGATTTTAAGTTATGGTGTAAGTTATAATTGGGTGAATAAGAGTATATTTTGGACTCTGCCTTATTGGCATATGCTTTTTATTTGTCATAATCTAGATGTGATGCATATTAAACGTAATGTTTTCGAGAATATATTCAACACAATGATGGATATTAAGGGAAAGACAAAAGACAACTTAAAGGCACGACAAGATTTAAAGGTGTATTGCAAGCGGTTAGAATTGGAATTGGTGGAAAATAATGAAAAAATTTACAAGCCTAAGGCTGCGTACACATTAAAACTGGCAATTTTTATTGAAAATTTATTAGTAAAAGAGTAGGTAATTAAATTTTCAATGGAAATTTCCGTTGGAAACATTGGAAATCCTTTTCCAATGGAAAAAATTTCAACGGAATTTTTTTTTAGAAATTTCCAACAGAATTTTGTTGAAAATTTATTTCCAACGGAATTATTTCCACTGGAATTTTCCGTTGGAAATAAAATTGTAACGGAAAATTTCGTTGGAAATTCATTTCCAATGAAATTTTCCGTCGGAATTCTTTTTTCCAACGAAAATTTTGTTGGAAATTTCCAACGAAATTCTTTGCACAGTCATTTCCAATAGATTTTCCAATGGAATTCCATTTGGATAGACAACATAACTCAAAATTTTCCAACGAAACTTTCCGTTGGAAATTTCCAACGAATTTTCAACGGAAAGTATTACTCTCGAAACTTTTACCGACAGAGTTTTTAATGGAATTTTTCGTTGAAAATCTGTTAGAAATCAATATTTCCAATGAAAATCAGCCTATTTCCAATGAAAAATTCCATTGGAAATAAGATGTTTTTTTTGTAGTGATAATTATGTTTTGAATGATTTCAAGATGCAAATGAAACTTGAATTCAATATGATAGATTTGGGGAAGATGAGCTATTTTCTTGGTATGGAATTATACAATCTTTTAAGTATATTTACATTCATCAAAGTAAATATGCTAAGGAAATTTTGAAAAGGTTTAATATGGAAGCTTGTAAGATGGTTGATACACCATTGGTATCAAGTGATCAATTCTGCAAAAATGATCAAGCTCTTGCTATTATAATCTCAATTTATAGAAGTTTGATTGGAAGTTTGTTATATTTAACAGCTTCTAAGCTTGACATTATGTATTCTACATATGTATTTTCGAGATATATGCAAGCACCATCCAAGATTCACTTTTTTGTTGCAAAAAGGGTGCTTAGGTATATCAAAGGTACTATTCGTTGTGGTCAAATTCAATAAAAATGAAAGTAAGAACTAGCTGGCTACTACAATATTGACTAGGCGGGATGCCTTGATGATTTCAAAAGTACAAGTGGTTTTTGTTTCTCATTTCGAATTGCTATTTTTTCTTGGAATTTTAAGAAACAGGAAGTGGTAGCTTAGTCTTCTACTGAGGCCGAATACATCATTGAAGCTTCTACTGCAAGTCATGCTCTATGGTTAAGGAAAATTCTTGGTGATTTGGGATTTAAATAGAAAGAATGAATTATTTTATGGCTTGATAATTAATCAACAATACCCATTGCTAAAAATCCTGTGCAACATGAACGATTAAAGCATATTCGAGTCAAATTTCACTTCATTAGAGAAGTAGTGAAGAATGGAAAAATCATTGTGAAACATTGTAACTTCCTAACATCCTAGCAAAGGGCTTAAGCAAAGATAAATTTGCTTATCTGAGATCAAGGTTGGGAGTCAGCAAAATAGAAACCACGCAAGTGTGTTGAAAATGGTTTCTATCTTTGCACCAAGTTTTTTGAATACTACTTAGGAATGGAGTCCCGCTCCAAAACAATTCTAGGTTAAGGAAGATGAAGTCACGTGATTGCTATCACGTGACCTACTTACTATGTCAATTTCTTTTATCTTTAATTTTCTATTTTATTATTCCTTGTTATATTTTCTATTAGTTGCAAAGCTATGGTAGCTTCCACGTGTTAAGGCTTGGTTGTATTTCCAGCACAAAGTACCAAACCTGGAATTGCTCACCTAGTTGTCATTGTCTATCCACCTGTCCTTTATGGTTATTTTCTTATTTTTTCTCTCTAATGTAACTCGATACTAAAAAGGAGAATTGCATGAAGAAAATGTTGGGTTCTGCACCATTTTACTACTGAGTATTTTCATTCTCTTTTCTCTAGTTTTAGCATTTCTCTCAAAAAAGTTTTTGTTTTTTTTGTCTCTCAAAGGTTTGGTTTTAGATCCATTTCACAACACCACCTAGTTCTCATTCCATGGGCTATAAATGGGTCTACAACATCAAGCTTCTTGCTAACAGCACTGTTGAAAGATACGAGTCAAAACTTGTTGCCAAAGACTACAATCAAAAAGAATGTTTTTTATTTTTAAAAGACATTTAGTACTATGGCAAAGCAAACTACTGTAAAGGTCTTTTCAACTTTGCTTGCATCAATAGGATGGCATTGTCATAACTAGACATCAACAATGCCCTCTTTCGTGGTGATTTCATGAAGAGGTATTTATGGATCTCCCAAAAAGTTATGTTGTTAAGGGGGAGTATCACGACAAGTCAAAGCAACTAGTTTGCAAGCTTCAGAAGTCATTGTATGGTCTCAAATTACAAGCCTCAAGACAACGGAATTCTAAATTCACTGAGTGCTTGTTACAATTTGGCTTTTCATCATCAAAATCAAATTATTAGTATTCACCAAACACATTGAGATGGGGGGTTTGTTGCATTACTTGTATATGTTGATGATATATAGTCATTTCTAGTTTAGAAACATCATTTGAAGAAAATGTTAAGCAATATTTGAAATCTAATATCAAGCTTAAGGACCTAGGAGTTCCATAGTACTTCTTAGATCTTATAATTGCAAGGTCAAAACAAGAAATTCTTATTTGGCAGAGGAAATATGCATTAGACTTGCTTAATGAATATGACTTGATAAGTGCTAAACCAATTTATTCTCCTGCGGATTATAATCAAAAGATCATCAAGACAGATTCAGATCAGGAGCAATTGATAGATGCAAGAAAATACAGGTGGTCAATTGGGAGATTGCTTTATTTGACTTTTACCGGGCATGATATTGCATACTCGTTTCAAACATTGGCTCAATTTGAATAGGCCAAGCTATTGTCATTTGCACGCAGCCTAAGAATTCTAAGGTATCTTAAGGTAGTTCCCAGGTCAAGGAATTCTCCTCTTCCATTTCTTCCTTGCAGCCCATTGCATATGTTGACAATGATTATGCAGGTTGTCTTGATTCTAGAAGGTCAGTTGTGATACTTCTTGGAGAGTCCTTAGTCGGCTAGAAATCTAAAATGCCAAATCATCCAATTTTTTTTTTTTAAATACTAAATCAATTGTCTTAAAATCGATTTTTAATAAAACTACAAAAACTAAATTTAGTAGAATTGTGGCAGGGAACTAAATTCACCAAATTAAAATACTAGAATAATCAAATTCAAACTTCTGTCTTACTCTTTAACTGAAGGCTAATATTAGACAAAACCAATTTACTTCCACATAGGAAATAGAGCGCGGAGAAACATGAATATATTGGTCATAACAAAATAAATATATTTACAAATTAACTTTTGAAAAGGTAAATGTTTAAGCTGCATGAAGAATCAGCTTGATTACACACGATCGACACAGGAATTGTTCACAGCATCAGCCGACAAAAGAAATAAAGGAAATTGAACGTAATATGGGTAGGTAGAAGCAGAAGTCAAATAGCGAAGGGCCTCCAGACAACCGATCTCTTGAATTAAGGGCACTTGGGTCCTCCTCTCTTGGTCTTCCAATTGTTGTAGCAAGGGCAGACTTGCTTGTTTCCATAAGTTCCTGGTGGCACACACAAGCACTTGGCGCAGCACTTCTGGCAGAAGAACAGGCATGGCTTTCTGTATTGCGTCTTTGAACATCTAAAAGCGCAGCGAGGGCCGCACTCTGCATTGCATTGCAACCCAAACATATTGAAATTACGTACAGTACTACTCTCCTAAATTCCATTACTATATTTTGTAAAGACTTGGCGAGCTTGTGTTTTTTACCTTGGGGATGAAGGCTGCCTTGAGTGATTCCATGCTGAAATCCAAAAGAAAATGATTAACATTTGAGGACATTAGGAAAGAAATAGAAAAAAAGGTAGCGTATCTCTTGCAAATATTATATATCACCGTTGTGAAGTTGCTAGGTGGCTGGGGCTGCGGAGCAGGTGCCTCCTTAATGCTGCTAGCCTGGGGATTTAAATCATTCAGTTATAAAATTAAAATAGGATCACACTTCAATTATATTTCTATGCATCCCTTTTGGAAGGCAAGTATGCAAAATCTCCATATAATCCAAGAGTTCTTTTCTATGTTTTCTTTTCGTATGACAACCAACAACTTATAATGAATTATAATTATAATTACAAAGCAGCTAATAATCCCAAGTGCAGATGATAAATTATTTTTTTCTTTTTCTGTGGACAAATTAATTTGTGGTTAAAAATAAAAACGGTTAGATGGGGAAGTATTAAAATAACTGTACTAATTACTTACGTGTAAAATTAATGGTCAAAAAAAAAAAAGAGTTAGAAGATGAGCAAGAAAGTAAAAAGGCAGTCACTTGTGGCCTAGTTAAAGAAAAAGCACTGGATAAGGAGGAGAGAAACTTACATTGTTCTGTGCTATTAAAAGTAGCATGATAGCAAGAAAGAACATCACAATAGTAAGCTTCACTGTCATCGCCTTGAGTACTTCGACTGCTATACTGAACCGAGAGAGAGAAGCAGCTGCCCAGAGAGAATTTGTTGTTGTCAATTAAGGCTGTTAGGCCCTTGAGGAGGTATTCATAGGCAGTTGGAAACCATGGTTTAAGATTTGGAGAATTTTTTTTGTGTCTTATTCATGAAAAGGGTCCGAATGCTACTGTTTCAGACAGCAGCACATGCCCCCAACCTCTTCTGCCTTCCAAAAGGACAAGCATACCTCTGTCTTTCTATAGTTATATATATCCATATACCGTATATTGGTATACTTGTTTATACGTTAGATCAAAACCAAGAAAGATGAAAATTCAAAACAAAATCTTAAGACTCCATTATAAACCTTATAGTTACACTAAAAGGGAAAAAGAAAAGAAAGCTTTTGTCAGGCTGAAAACCTTGAGCAAAGCAGATAAATTTTGGACAATAAAGAGTAATTAGTTTTTCTTCCAGATTCAATGAAAGGTTAAAGTGGTAATTAGATTGTCAAAGGTAGGGCTGGAACATTCCCATGGCTTCATTGATTTGATTGCCCATCCATGTCAAGTGTTAAAGTGAAAATGAAAAGAAGGCACCTGGCATGTGCACTCACATGCTTGTATTAGGTTTTTGTGATTCTGGTCCCTAAGAGGCACAAACTAAAACAACAGAGAAGAAGAAAGAAACCATACACGTTACCCTATCAGTTATCCTAACTGTTTGTTTGTCAATTCTTTCATCGCCTTGTGATCATACTCTGTCCATTCTCGTGAACCTTTTTTGTGTGGCTTGGTCCTGTACGATTCTTTGGTTGCCTTGGAAATTTAAGAAAGATAAGAGGAGGAACTGCCTCAGCCGCCCATCCAGGCCATTAGGCCTTAGCTATCAGCTATTACTCTCGTGATTATATGAGCTGGACCTGCTCCTTGCATATGTTTCTGTTAAATAAATACATAAGGAATATACAGAACGGGAAAGTGACAAATCCTACAGGTTGTTGGTATTAGAGTTGGAATACAAATCCCTCAAAATCCTCAAACGGCGAAAGCTAATACTTCTCTTCTCTGTTAACCTAGTGTCCCCCCTCCCCCTTTACAAAACTTCTCTCCTTATCTTTGAGAAACTTTACAAATTTATCCATCTGTTTATTGATATACTCCTTTTACTTAAGAAACTTTCCTGTTCTTACCTTCACCCACCGAGTATGGAAGCACTTCCAATCCAACACATCAAAAATCATAGATGAAAGCTTGGATATTGAAGATGTTGAATAAATAAAGAGAGACATCCAAATATGTCTGCTCTGTAATCAAGCAAAACCGAGTTTGCGTCCCAACATGACTAAAATGCTTCAAATACTAAGAGATAAATACATGGAATTACCTGCACCAATAAAACCTCCATTTTTGGATGAATGTGTACAATTATCATCTCAAATGCTAAATTCATTTGCTTTGTGCACGTATTTAGAGAATTGCACATGCAACTAGTCAGCTAAACAAGCCTGGGTATTATAATTCCAAATCTTCGTTCCTGTGCTAAACAGATGATAACGAGTTCATAACATCTCCTATTGCTTTATATGTTAAATTTCACTGTTAATAGCCAGCTACCCATTTTCCTTAGACATTGAGGTTATTCCTTGAAACTTAAATCCCATAAAGCAAACTAAAAGAATCAACAATAAAGCAATTAACTGGGAAGCTCTAATATTTAACATAGTAAAATTTTCCAAGAAAATGAATGGTATACTTCAAAATTACCATTTATGGGCAAAGATCACACTAACTACACTCAAGGATGGACTCAAAAATTTTTTTAGGTAGTGTCATAACTAAAATAATAATAATAATTAAAAAAAATTTTCCTCAATCCAGAAGCTGTCGAGAGAGTACTTAGATCAAATTCAACATGACTTTACTTAGAAGATTATTGAGTACCATCATCAATAGAATTATGTTATTGTTGCCCATGACTTGATTCTTGTGAGACAATTTCTTGTATTTTAAAATATATTTTCATGACTTATTTATCCAAAAACATATTAAAAATTACTACTCATTTTTCATTAGCATAAACTAAAATATTAAAATTAAATAAAATATGATCTTGCATAGCCAATTATCAAGTTTAACAACTAACAATTTGACAAATTTTTATTCATTAATCAAAAGTATCGACAAACCACATAAAATTAAATACAAAAATCAAACAATCTAACAATATATTTACAAAATAAATCAAAAAAAGAAAGACTCATAATTATAAGATATTATTTGACATGCAATACTAATTTTATCAAGTTCAACAATTAACAATTTGACAAAATTCTATTCATTAAACAAAAGTATCCACAAACCACATAAAATTAAATACAAAAATCAAATAATCAAACCATATATCTACAAAATAAATCAAAAAAAAAGACTCATAATTTTAAGATATTATTTGACATGCAATACTACTTTCTATTAGCTAGATTTTGTTTAGATCCCAAACTATCAAATTAATCAAAAAATATTTAGATATGAAGTATTTTAAAACTTAATTTGGGTTGAAAACTACTTACAATTGAAACCTAGATGAGTTGCTTTGAGAGAGTAAAAAGCGCAACTAAAGATCAAGAAGAGGAAGCATCATTACATATCTCAAAAGTAAAACTTGAATTTTTGAACAAGGAGAGTAGTTTAAGTTTTGACTTTTTTAATAAAATCTTAAATTATAGAAAAAAATTCTTTTTGTCTTTCCATGTAATATTTAAATATTTATATATAAATTACTTTTTGATAAATTTATTTTGACTTGGAATCTTTAACCCTACTCTTTACAAAATTGCAACACTACAAAAATTTTGCCTATTTCCAACGGAATTTTCCGTTGGAAATAGGATTTTTTCCGTTGGAAATAAACATTTCCAACGGATTTCCAACGGAAATTTTCGTTGGAAATTCCATCGGTACAAGCCTTGTGGGTAATACTTTCCGTTAGAAATCTGTTAGAAATCCGTTGAAAATTTCCAACGAAAAATTCCGTTGGCAATTCTGTTGGAAATCCGTTGGAAATTTCCAACGAAAATTCCGTTGGAAATCCGTTGCAAATATATACAGTTTTTCCAAGTTTTTGCAATTCCGTTGGAAATTTCTAACGGATTTCCAACGGAAATTCTGTTGGAAATAGTTCCGTTGGAAATTTCCAACGAAAAATTCCGTTGGAAGACATATTTAAATAGGAAAAATCATTTTAAACAATTTCTGTTGGAAAAATGATTTCCAACGGAAATTCCGTTGGAAATGTTCGTTAGAAGTTTAGGGTTTTCCAACAGAATTTCCATTGGAAATCCTATTTCCAACGGAACAATATTGAATATTTCCAACGGAAATTTCCATTGGAAATATTTTAACCTATTATTTTTATAAAAATATTTTGTAAAAAATTTTCTAGAAAAAATTATCAATTTTTAAAAAGTGCTTAATTTAATTCCGCATTCAAACTGTAACATATATAGAAAAAATACACATTAAAAAATTGAGATCAAACGATAAACATCTAATTATAAATTATCCTTAACAAACAATATATAAAATATAAGGATACATATAAGAACTCATAACATAATTAAAATAAACAGTATCCAAGTGTTTGCAACAAAAATGATACATCAATTGAGGAAACTTTTTATCCTTACTTGTCACGTCTTGAAGGGCCCGCATCGCCAACGGTTGAACGTGTATTACTCATGAACATAGTTTCCATACGTGCCATAAATTCACTCATGCCTTCTGCCATCACATTTCTTGTAATACCCGACCCTAATTTATCTTTAATATGTCATTCACATGCAATGGATATCATGTTTGTATATCGAATTGCTCCGGGAAACAAGATAAATGACAATATTGCCCCTAATGGTAGATTAAGTTAATAAGCCTTGGATCAGTTTAAACAGAGAATAGAGAATGAATTTGAGGAAACTAAAACCCACGGAGTGATTTAAAATAGTGATTCGGAGTTCGAGGTTCAGTTTGGAGTTAATCAGGAAAATTGACCGATTAGGGATAAAACGGTCATTTTTCAATTTCAGGACAAAATGGGAATTTTTAATAAAGATTTTGATTTTTATGACCAAGAATGATTATATGGAATATAAAATGATGTTTGGAACGTAAAGTGAAGTTTAGCAGTGAAAAAGTACAATTCTCGGTATTTTTGGGACACAAGGGCAAAATAGTAATTTTGCCATTAAAGGACGAATTTGGAATTTTTGGAAAAAGATTTTTTGATCCCATTTGATTGAGATTGATTGTATTAAACTTATTGGAGTGTAATTTGAAGGTTTGGTAGTGAAAAAGTTTAATTCCGGTGATTTTTGGAGTGCAGGGGCAAAATCGTAATTTTACCACCGAAAGGTCAAATTTAATTTTTCGAGAGGATTTAGATCAAATTTGACAAATTGGAGTGTGGTATGAGTTTGAGGACTGAAAAATATGCCTTGTGGTAATTTTTCAATTTTTGGGGCAAAAATGTAATTTTACACTTTTTCGGGGGCAAAAGTGTAATTTCATAAAATTACAGTATAAAAATTATTAAAATTCCTTCTAGAAGCTCCTGGAAAAATCAAAGGATAAGGGTGCTGGAAATTTGGCTGAAAAAAAAAAAAGAAAGTCAAATGGAAAAAAAAAATAAATTAATAAAAAATTCAAAAAGTATAATAAAATAATATTATTTTATTTGGCTATTAAAAAGCTAAAATTTTCAGCTTCTTCCCCTAAATTTCGTTCTAACCTGAAGGAAGAGAGAGAAAACACAAAAATAAACCCTAGGTGGAAGAAAATCAAAGAAAAAGTGTGATTTTTCAAGGATCCAAGTGTTTAAAGGTATGATTTTTCAAGTTTAGCTTATGAGCTATCATTTCCATGTATTTTTCCTTAGTTTCCATGGTTAGATATCATGTTTTTATGGTGGTTTCAGATCTGGTTATATGGGTTTAGAGAGAGAAAATTTATGGAATTATTTGAATTTTAATTATGTTAGTGTTTAAGGTTAGTATAACATGTTAGTAAGCAAAGAATTGATTTTATTCTTGAATCACCCATTATAGCTGAATATTTTAGAGAGAGAATTGTTGCTGGAAATGAGGAGAATTAATGGTATTTATATGAATTATGGTGAATTATAAGCCTAGAAAAATTATGGGAATTTTTAGAGCAAAAATCGAAAATTTTACCCATTAGGGGTATTTTCGTAATTTTAGTCCAGGACTGATAATTTGTATCACACTGAGGGACATTAAGTCCAATTGAATATAATTGAAGTATAGAAAGTGAGAAAAAAAAATTGATTCGGAGTTAAATTGGAGATTTTAGCAATTTGGACCGTGTGTAGGTGAACTAGGTCGAATACCGTGTTTAGACGGTAATTCGGACTGGATGCATGGCATTTCATGCATGATGAAGAGCCTGAAATAAATTATTATGTTAGACACAAATAATGAGATTTTGTGTCTTGAATCGTGCATAGGTGGTGAGTCCCCCGATACGAGAAAAAAGGCAGTGTAGTGGGAAATTGAAAACAGGAGTATCGGGCACTCTTGTGACAAGGTGAGTGGACAATTTATCGTCTTAAATATCTAAAGTAATTTTAATTATTGATGCTTTTATTGAATGGTGAATTTAAATCATAAAATATTATGTTTTCCAATTGAAATGTATTTTAATAAAAATGAGATTTATATTGGTTTTGAAATCAAATATTATTTTCGGAGAAAATTGAGTATATGGAGACTGGGTTAAATTTATAATTTTATATACTATTGAAATTGTGGCTTATAACACTATGGTAGCATGATGGCAAAATTTTTGGGATTTTGGCATGAAATATATGAATAATTTTGGTTTGGTCTCGGTAGACTGGAATAAATTTTATTTGCCATATTATGCTATTGGAAATTTTATGGGTCTGGTGGTATATTAAATAGTCACTGCAGTGGTGGGGGTTTCCATGGACTACCTATGAGAGGGGCATGGTAACCCAATTATATACTTACCTCCGGGGGGAGATGGCGGGTGAAGTGTCTCCTGAGGTGAGATTTGAGTGCACCTCACGTCTGGGCCACCACGTGAGAGTGAGACTCAGCCAACGCCAAGGAACGGCTGTGTGTGTCAGATGGGAAAACATGGTTATGGGTATGGGACACTTAACAGCCTTGGCGGTCTCGGTGGGATACCTTGACGAAGGTACTCGCGAGAATGATTTTGGCAGGGGCCAAGTTTAGGAAATTGTTTGGTATGGATTGGGACAAATTTTAAGTTATGAATATTATTGTGGTATAACATTTTTGTAGTGTCTCCATCTACTCGGCTTTAGATGCTTTTGATGGTAAGTGTTTACTCACTGGGATTTTATAATCTCACCCATCTTCCTATTCACATTTCAGGCTCAGGATAGACTGTGGATAGTCGATCACAACAAGAAATAAATTCAGAGTTACATCCTTAGAAAGGAAAAGTATAAGGACTTATACCTTCCTGGTCAGTTGGGGGCCACGTGTCATTGTAATTTAAATTGCGTACTCTGATTTTCTATATTACAGTATGTATAAATTTATTTTGTTTTTACGTGCAGAAAATTAATTTTTGATGTTTCAAAATATATATTGTTTTACATTAAAATAGATTATGTTACTTAATGTTTATATTTTATTTTTTAAAAAAAAAGAAGTGAAAAAAAAAATAGGTACAAAAGCCTTGCGAGGTCACGAGGGGCATTCGGGGGAAGAATGTCTGTCGAGGCTTCGCGGCGGTTGTCACGGGCCTGATGGGGAGTTCCGGGGCGTGACATTTCTCATTTCTTCACGTATTTCCCCACGTATTTCTTCACGTATCTTAAGCAAGTTTTGTGCAAGATTTTTCACATTTTCTTCCAATGCATTTGCGGGACTGTTGAAGTTTGAGTTGATTGGGCCACACGCAGACTCAGATGTTGCTACATTGGATTGTGTTCCAGTAAGTAAAGCTGTAGCGGGGACACAAGAGCCAAACCCATACACGTGAGTGCGTGTAGTCTCCTTCCCTCCAATTGCTTCAGTCCAAGCATGCGGATCGAATTCAGGCTGAGAAGATGACTCATCGCCATACTTCTGCGATAGTACAGAATTATACATTTCCTACAGAAAAAAAAAATTAATGATTAATATTGAAGTAGACCATTAACTTAGAATAAATAGTTAAAATTAATGAAATTGTTCTTACACTCGTAGACTTGGACTTGTTATCAATAAAATCACCATGACCCCCTGAACGCTTATGAGTACGATTGAACACTTCCAAGAATGTAACATCTCGTTTCAGCTCAATTGCCTGAATTTATGGACACTTATTTTTAGTCAACCATAATCGATATATATTTATATAACCAGATGGATTAAGTATGTAATTTTGAATAATTGCTTTAATTATAGACCATAAACATTGAAGTGTAATTTGATGCCTGTACATGAAGTTTGAACGGATTATATATATACCTAATGTCTACCCTTTCCTTTAATTGTCAAAATACTGAAAATTTCGAATTTATTGTAAATTTTAAAAAACGTATGCCAATTTGTCTGCATTCGTTCATATGGGTATGACTATCTAATTTTGCCGCTTTAAATATTAATATGAATTGAAGCTCGTAATTTTAAGATGTAATAAATTAAATTATAATAAAGGCTATAGGAAAGATTTGAGATTAAGCTCAAATATTTTAATTGCTTTTGATCCATATCGAGTAATAAGATTTTAAGATAGTCGGAGAGATTTACAAATTCTATAACTCATATAAATGTACGTGTAATTTAATTATGTTTTGTAATTAGTCGTCAAAAGTTTGAGTCATTTTTAAAAAGTAAATTAAATTACATACCTGTATTGTGCCTTAACATATAATATAACAATATAATATTTCAAATATGTGTAATACAATAAAATTATTTAAATTTAAAAATTAAAATAAACTTCTGTTCAAATGTTATGTGTATGTATATAATATATCAACGTTATTACGTTAAAGGGCAAAGAGAATTGATTTCCACATAAATGATATTTACTGAAAGGTATTTTGTAAAATGTAATTTCATTTAAAATAAATAATATAAATGATTAATTGGAGATAAAAAATGTTCAAATTAGTAATTGATTAATTTGATATTTCGAATTTTAATTCCAACCAGATTGCATAAGATATCAATAGACGAGCTTATGTTGTAAGATTTTATTCATCTCAATAAATTCACCAATATTGTTTAATTATTTCGTATGTATAATCAGAATCGTTCATCGTAATAAAAAAAGGTATTTTGATTCGATCGTTATTCGATGGTCTTACTCCTAAAAAAAAAAACTACATTCCCGACGTCAAATTTCCAAACCGTGATTGAAAGCAACGTATCTTATAAAATCGAACACATAAGAGATATCTAAACAACATATATTAAATAAATTGTTCATAAATGCATCAAACTTGAAATTTTTAATCACTGTCCAAAAAACAATATACCGCGTAATTAATATGATTTAATTATGAAATCATAGGTTATACATTAAATTTCGTCCAAGCATAAAATCAGATTGAAAAATAAAGATTTGTCGACAGGCCACAATATATGTAATTCCTTGTGTGTTTTTCTTACTCACCTGCAAAATTATAACTAGACACAATCTGATTTTGAAGCAGAGTGGACGAAGGTTCAATCCTTATACAGCCAACCAGTTAATATGTCTGAAATTGTGCATATAAATTATGGTTTAGAATTGTACCCTAAACACCAACATTAACAGGTAAAAACAATATATGTATAGGAACCATCACCTGCAATGGATGCCCAAAACCCAAAACTGTCAGCGAAGCAGACTGGTGATTTCAAGCTGCAAGATCGGACCGTTGCCTTTGGGCAAATCTGGGAACTGAAACCTTGAACATTGTAGATAGCAAATTATATGCAGTCAACACCAAATTAACAATAAACCATACTAACAGTAATTGAAAGAGCAGTCAACACCAAATTAACAATAAACCATACTAATAGTAATTGAAAGAGCATCAACACCAAATTAACAATAAACCATACTAACAGTAATTGAAAGAGCAGTCAACACCAAATTAACAATAAACCATACTAACAGTAATTGAAAGAGCATCAACACCAAATTAACAATAAACCATACTAACAGTAATTGAAAGAGCATCAAACCGAAGCTAATATGCACAAAATCATATATAAACCAAATTACACAAATCATGACTAGGCCCAACCAAATTCGGAAGCCACTCTGGATCGGAGCCTCAGGACGGGCACGGGCAGGCGACTGAGAGGGGCGACAACCCGGATGGGGTGACCACGCCGGAACCGGTACAGGTCACCGGCAGCAGAAGGGCACCAGGATCACCGTGGAACAGGGCTGCCACAGAATCAGCTAAAACTCGGGTCGGGTCTGAAGCAGCAGGACGGGCAAGCTACTGAGAGGGGCGACAACCCAGATGGGGTGACAACGCCGAACCGGTATGGGTCACCGGCAGCAGGAGGGCACCAGGACTCACCGTGGAACAGGGCTACCACGGAATCAGCTAAAACTCGGGTCGGGTCTGGAGCAGCAGGACGGGCAAGCGACTGAGAGAGGCGACAACCCAGATGGGGTGACAACGCCGGAACCGGTAGGGGTCACCGGCAGCAGGAGGGCACTAGGATCACCGTGGAACAGGGCTGCCACGGAATCTCAAATAACTCGCGTCGGGTCTGGAGCAGCAGGACGGGCAGGCGACTGAGAGGGGCGACAACCCAGATGGGGTGACAACGCCAGAACCGGTACAGGTCACCGGCAGCAGGAGGGCACTAGGACCACCGTGGAACAGGGCTGTGTCGGGCTTAGAGAGAAGGGAGAACGTCGCTGGTAGAGAGAGAATACGGGAGACCAAAAGTGGGGATAGGGAAGATAAAAGGGTTTTTATAGTTAGGGTTGAGAGGGCCAAAACTACGTCGTTTTGGCCCTGTATACAGGGCAGATATCCTCATCCAAAAACGGCGCCGTTTGCTATGATACATAAATGAATTCAAATGGGGAGCAACTTATTGTTATTAAATTATAATAATATATAGTTATATACCATACAAAGTATAACTTGTAATTTAATGTTATTAAATTATAAATTGATTTTTTTCTTAAATCATACTTCTTTGACTATATATATATATATATATATATTTTTTTCTATAGCTCTAGGTCAGAGCTATATGAATATATAAATATAATAAAATGATACTTTTTAAGCACAAATATAATAAGTAAATTACAAGACTTCAATCATAATAAGCTAATTAACTACTTACATTTAAAACATAAATATATACCTACTAATATATCTTATTTAGATTATATTTATATATAATCATGGATTCTTAAATCATACTTGTCTAACTATATATATATATTTTTTTTTTCTATAGCTCTCGGTCAAAGAAATATGAGTACATAAATATAATAAAATGATACTTTTTAAGCACAAATATAATAACTAAATTATAAGCCTTCAATCATACGTAGCTAATTAGCTAATTACATTTACAACATGAATATATATCTACTAATATATAATTTTTAGATTATATTTCTATCTAATAATGGGTTTTTACAAAATATAAAATCAAACGTTGTTATTTTTTACAAATTTGGAATAATATAACATTATCAAAATTTGGTATTATAATGCCAATATTAAACCCTAACACCAAAGTTAAAAAAATTATACAAATAATTATTAACTGCTTGTATTTACTTTTAGTAATATTTTATTTTTAAAAAAAATTAAAAAAATTTAAAAAAAATTTAGATTTGACAAGAGGAAATTTCATAATTATTTCCAACGGACTTGTCCTACGGAAATTCCGTCAGAAAGTTTAAAAAATAAAACAAAGTGTGTTAAATTAAATGTTTTGGTTCCAACGGATTTCCAACGGAAATTCCGTTGGAAATCCGTTAGAAAATCTAAAGAACAAATTGATTTGGCTTAAGGTTCCAACGAAAATTTCCGTTGGAACCAAAATGTTGGATGTTATGATGCTTAGTCCCAACGGATTTCCAATGGAAAATTCCGTTGGAATTTTCCAACGGAAAATCCGTTGGAAATCCGTTGGAAAATCTAGCTTCACAAATTAATTTAGCTTAAGGTTCCAACGGAATTTTTCGTTGGAAATCCGTTGGAACCAAAAGTGGCATGTTGTGATGCTTAGTTCCAACGGATTTCCAACGGAAATTTCCGTTGGAAATTTTCAACGGAAATTCCGTTGGAAATCCGTTGGAAAGTCTAAAGGAAAATTGATTTAGCTTAAGGTTCCAACGAAATTTTCCGTTGGAAATCCGTTGGAACCAAAGTGGCATGTTGTGATGCTTAGTACCAACGGATTTCCAACGGAAAATTCCGTTGAAAATTTTCAACGGAAATTCCGTTGGAAATCCGTTGGAAAGTCTAAAGGAAAAATTTTTTTAGCTTAAAGTTCCAACGGAATTTTCCGTTGGAACCAAAGTGGCATGTTCTGATGCTTAGTTCCAACGGATTTCCAATGGAAAATTCCGTTGGAAATCCGTTGGGAAGTCTAAAGGAGAATTTTTTTAGCTTAAGGTTCCAACGGAATTTTCCGTTGGAAATCCGTTTGAACCAAAATGTTTTATGTTCTGATGCATTTTTCCAACGGATTTCCAACGGAAAATTCCGTTGGAACTTTCCAACGGAAATTCCGTTGGAAATCCGTTGGAAATAGTCCATATAAATTGGCAAAGTCAATTTCCAACGGAAATTTTCGTTGGAAATTCCATTGGAAAAATAAATTTCCAACGGATTTTCCAACGGAATTTTCCGTTGGAAATTTCCATTGGAATTCCGTTACAAAACCGTTGGAAATCCGTTGCAACCATTATCTGTCAATTTTAATTAAATTCCGTTGGAAATCCGTTGGAATTCCGTTGCAATTCCCTTGCAATTTTCCAACAGAATTTTCCTACGGAAAAAATTCCGTAGGAAAAAGATGAATTTTTGGTAGTGCAAAAAAGTTAGTAGGTTCATTAGTATATTAACTATATAAAACTTTAGCATGTTTGGTTGGGGAATGGAATAATTGTTCCTCCACTACTCATATGTTCCCTCTAATAACTTTTTCGCTTCATAGTAATGACCATTCCTTGGAATGACCATTCTAGAAAAAACCTGAATAGCTACCATTACCAAGGGAAATCTTGGTACTAGCTATTCCAAGGATGGGAGAATAAGTTAAAAATTTTATTGAACAAAATTACCCTTAAATAAATTTAAAAAATATCATCACATATAATATACATTTTCCTCATTTTTCACATTTTCTTTCTCTCTTTACCCATTTTTTACCTTTCTCTTTCTCTCTAACGTCCCTCAATGGAAGGCGGCAACGACACTGATGTCGATTGTGAGAAGCACCAATTGGCGTTCCCTACCATATTTGGCTACGGAAAGTCTCGATCTGGTGCTCTAGCAGCCAAATCCAGCCATAAGGAGGGCCAAATCGAAGCTCCATTATACCGGCCACATTACACCGCCACATTTTCGATGGCCGAGTGAGAAGAAAGAAAAGAAAAAAATATGAAAATAATAGGATGGAATGAAAAAAAAAGTTAAAAATTAATATTTATATTTTAAGATTAAATTATAATTATAAATAATAAAAAATTAATAATTAAAATTTTAATTATAAATTTTTAATATTTTAAAAATAAAAATGAAGATTAAAAATAAAATAATCATATATTATAATAAAGGGTATTTTTATTATTTATCACTTATTCTTTAATTATTTCGAAAACTATTCTTGCCAACCAAACATTATAATAAGTCATAATAGCAATTCTTATCTTATTCCATTCTTATGAACCAAGTTACATAATAACTACTTTTCCCTTATTATATTCCTATAAAATGGTTATTTCACTACCACCTTATTTCATTTTGCGAACCAAACATACCCTGAATAAATAATATAACAACTAAAATTTTTTTGTAAGTGAGTGGTGTCATGTGACGCCACTTCCTTCAAGATAAGTCTGCTCTTGATTATAATCAAGAAATAATGAATAAATAATAATAGAGAAACGACTTGTGGTAAGAGTTTTACACTAATCTTCATTATCAGACCCAAAAATATCTCTTTCTTCTTCTTCGTACCCATATATAGCCTTTTCATTGTTATTATTGTAATGATAATTATTAGTATTAACATTGACTACTTTTTCTACATTTTCTTCTTCTCTTCTGTTGCTTGCACTTCTGGTCTCATCGCCATTGTTGCCGTTGGATGAAGAACAAACCAAAGATGATGATGAAGCGAAGGATGATGATGATGATGACGATGATGAATGAGAGAATGAATATATCAGTAAATGAATAGATAAGTTTGTAAAGTTTCTCAAAGGCCAAGGAGGGGAGTTTTGTAAATAGGGTGACTAATGTTAATAGAGAAGAGAAACATTACCTTTGTGGTCTTAGGATTTTATGAGATTTTAAAATTTTAGACCAATGGCATGATATTAGATATAGGGTAGAAAAAGAGGCATAGAATGGGGTAGAGGATTTGTATTCTTGGAGTTGGTAATTATGCTCCTTTATTTCGGGTGAAAAAATAATTCAAGTCTTATTTTTAAAGACAAATGAAATTAAATTAAATTTGGATAATCATTTAGATCAAGCTAAATTTTATCAACCGTTATTAAATTTATTCAAAATTACATCTTATCAACTCGTAAATACCTCCATTTTTTTATTTTTGATATTATAAAATAAATTTTTCAAAAATGATTAAATCATATGAAAAGAGAAAAAAAAAGTGAATTATAAGACATTTCTTAAAAAATTAATAATTTACTTTAAAAAAATTATTAATGATTTTTTATTGACTGATATTTAGTTTTCATTTTCATCATACTAATTATAATAAATGATTTAATCTAATTATGATTGTGACGTATGACTTATGAGTTAACATAACTTCAAAAGTAAAGTGATGTTATCTAAGTAAAATCTCTATAAATTAATACTACTAGAATCATGAAAATTTATTAATTAATCTATATATATTATTAATGAATAAGTTATTAATTTATAAATTTATATATTAATTAATAAAAAATTAATTTATCAAGATATTTTTTTAAAAATATTAGATTTAATACATATATTGTATATTGTATATTGTGTATTGTGTATTGAGTATTGGCGTTAAGATTGGTGCTCTCTTTGTTGGATACCTTGGAGTTTCTCTTGTTGAAAGAATAACAAGGAAAATAAATGGGAGCAAGATCATTAGAAATTTCTTTAAAAACACTTATGCATTCAATCATAGTTTTAAAATCTTTGCTTTTTGAAAAAAAATAGTTTTAAAATCTTTCCGGTTACAGCGATGCATCTTCTGATTTAAATAATATTGGTCAAAATACCTCATAAATCCTTGTACTTTAACGTTTTCGTCAATTTAGTTCCTATCAAGTAAATCCCTTTACCTAACTCCGTCCAAATTTAACTATACAATTACAATTATAAATATAGCAATATACCAAAGATATGTTGGGATACTCCAAAGAATATACAAAGAATTTATAATATAGTAGTAGATCAATTCAATCTATATTATACTCTTGATGCTTAAGATTCATCAAGTCGTTTTACAAAGTGTTTATTTGGCTTGGCTTTTTTTCAACTTATTTACCTCTTAAAAGTATAAATCAAGTCAAACAAAATATTTGAGAAACTCTTAAAAAAAGTAATCCTTTTAAAAAATAAAATTTTAAAAAAATAGAGAAAAGCTTTCTCTTATTTTCTTTTAAAAAACACGTCAACTTTTTAGGAAATACTCTTCTTTCAATCAATCTTCCTCTCTTCTCCCTCTCTTTACAAATCACCCTACTCCAACCCAAATTTATGATCTCTCTCTCATTTATCTTTCTCTATGAAGACTACTAAAAAAAGAAAAAAAAAAACAGAAGACTCAACAACAAAATAGTAAAATCTAGGTTTTTTTGTTCTTACAAAGATTAAGAGAAAAGAAAATCCAAAATTCAAAGCAGTATTCAGATACTATTTAAAAGTTTTCTCTTTTCTTTACCAAAAAAAATCTAATACTATTACTACTATACAAGTTTGAGAGTTATTCTATTTTTTTTATAGATTTTTTCAATTTTAACTTTTGCAATTGTACATAAATTCAAAGCAGACTTATTCCACTTTGGTTTATTAAGTGATTGAAGATGATATAAATACCTTTTTATGGTAATTAGAACTATATAGTTTATTTTGTCAAATAACTTACTAAATAGTTTTAGTTTAATTGTAAAAACTATTATTTTTCATAAGAGCTTTATAATAGTTTGCTTAATTGTAAAAACTATTATTTTTCACAAGAGCTTCATAATAGTTTTTAACCTAAAAAAAACTAAGTCAAATAAACTCAAAGGCTTGGTTTTAAAGATCTTCTTACTTGCAATATATTCTTAGTGTATGTTTGGCCTATTTGTTTTTCAACTTAAAAGCTATTATGAAGTTCTTATAAAAAATAAAAGTTTAAAAAAAAGCTATTATGAAACTCTTATGAAAAATAATAACTTTTAAAATTAAGTTAAAACTATTTGTAAGCTATTTCGTAAAATAAATTATATAAGTTCTAATTTTGGTTAAAATTACCGGTTATCAATGCCATTTTCAATCATCTAATAAACCAAAATGGAACAAGTTTACTTTGAATTTATATACAATGTTAAATGTTAAAATGAAAAAAAATCTATAAAAAAATGAATAACTCTCAAATTTATATAGTAGTTATAGTATTATATTTTTTGGTGAAGAATAGAGAAAACTTTTAAATAGTATTTGAATGCATTTTTAAATTTTGAGTTTTATTTTCTCTTAATATTTGTAAGAATAAAAAAATCTTTGATTTTACTATTTTATTGCTAGATCTTCTATTTTTTTTCTAATAGTTTCTATAGAGGGAGATAAAGAACAGAGAAACCGTGATTTTGTGTTAGGGAAGGGTGATTTGCACAGAGAGGGAGATTAATTGAGAGAGAGGAGTATTTTTTAAAAACTGGTATATTTTTAAAAAAATAAAAAAGAAAGCTCATCTTTGGAGCTTTTTTGTTAAGTTTTTTTTTTTTAATTTTAGTCTTTAAAAAAACTTTTTTTTAAAAATGTTTTTCAAAAATTCTGTTTAACCTAACTTTTGCTTTTAAAGGATAAATAAATTGAAAAAAAATCCAAACCAAACAGACATTTAATTAAAATCTCTAATCTGTGTTTGCTCAAGCAGGTTATCTTGGGATTGTTTGGATAAATGCTTATTTGGCATGTTCGTATAACTCAAAATACTAGCTGGAGTTAAAGGAAATTGCTGAACATGTGATATCTTGCTCTTCATTTTATAGCAAAACAAGGGGACACTAGTGAGTTAATTAGCTCAGTCGCATTGCTAGTTATAGTGCTGCTTATGGTTTAGAATGATATTAGGCACGAGCAGAGGAAGGTAGATTTGCATAGTCTCATTTGGTTTCAAATCCATATTCCTAGACATGCTTTGGCTGCTCTTGCTCGGATGGCCATTTCGTATAAATTCCCTATCAGAAGCAAACTCTGAAATGCTGAATTATTGTGGAACAAGGAAAACCTCGAGAGAGAAGCTCTTACTCGTGGGCGTTCTTCGTATTGCTTGGAGTGCTTATCTTCATTGCTTATGGAGGGACACAATAGCCCAATCCAGACTTATATCAAGACAAAAGCCCATGAAGGAAGAAAAAAACACTCAACGTGTCAAAAGACTAAGCACGATAGAGATACATGCCAGGTGTGGCCAGCAACATGTATAATGCCAAAGGCTCACTTTGTTTGCACTTACGGCCTCATGTTGCGTATAAGAAGTAGCTCTCTTCTTTCCTTAATTCAGACTTGAACTTCCAATTTTTCAGCCCAAACCTTATGCTTTAACCATTTAAAGACGTTAAGGACTTACCCTTTCGACACTAAAAGGTTGTAAAAGCTATAGATAAATCGGATGACTTGGATATTTTTATTTTATTAAATTTAAAAAAATTATTTAAATTTTATTATTTAAAATAAGATATCATACACTAATTAATGAATCAAATATTTAAATATATATGATGTGACATGATTTGTGACAAATGATGAAACTTTAGTTGCTTGAAGAAGTCATTGTGCTACATTGCTTGTCTACCTAGAAAGTTTAGTCGAGATTTATTTTTGTTATTATCTAGGCCAAAATATATTATCCTTTCTTCCCATATTATTAAAATAATTTTTTTCTTAAAATTCTTCAACTCAATTAAAAATCACCTCTTTATCATTTTTATAATTTAAGAGAGTAGAATAAATTAAAATGAACACTAAGTGTTGATAAATTCTGATTTTTGTCACTAAATTATTATTTGTCCGACTAAATCACTAAAATTTGCCAAGTATATCAAAATTGATAATGTCAGATAAATTGCATGGCTACCACATAAATCACAATCAGAAATTTTAGGTTTTCCGAGACCAATTTCATAAAAAAAAAATCAAAATTATATTCCTTGAAAAGAAGAGAAAAATAGAAAAAAAAAAAAGATACGAATTTCGATTATTATATCGATTTATGCGACAGCCACCTCATTTTTCCATCACTTGATTAAATAAAATTTGTTAATTAAGATGATCTCAAATCTGGCAGAACTGGCAAATTTAGTGACCTGTTTGGGACGTTAAAATTCAATAACTAAAACATAAACTTTGTGAAAGTTTAATAACCGTCCCACTAATTTACTCTGTTTTTTTTTTTAATTTTAATTTGGTACATACTAAACTATTAAACAGATATTTTAAAACCAGCACGTAATTAATAAACAAAAGACTGATAAAATAGAACAGGAGCCTCCTTTTCATGCCATTTATGAACACCGTATTGGACTGAAACATGGACAAACTGATGACAGAGATACAAAGCCGAATTGGAGCATAAATAATGACAATCTTTGGCAAATCAGCACCAACCTTGAGAGGACAAGATATAGAGTAGAAAGCCGAATCTGAAGTTGGAAACGAAGGCTTGGGTATGGGTTGTGGGATATGAGTGGGAGAGTTGCGTGGAATTTAGTGATAAAAGAAATGCATCTGGACACCTTTCCCTTTCCATCTTTTCTCACAAGTATTTCTCTATCGTATCATGTATAGTGCTACAACTTGTCCATAAGCTATGCTACATCCAACACTAAATCCTTTAAATTAATGCCAATCAAATTATACCAAAATTATTAATGTAGTGACGCCTTTGCTTCTAGAATAACTCTATTTTATTTCATACTCCGAAGACAGTTCATAACCATTAACGATTAGTATGAGAATAAATGAATAACAGATTCAACAACATTTATTTTTTTTTTATTAGTCAAACAACCAAATCAAAGACATTTCAACATTTTTCTAATTTTTCTTTTTTATTATTACTTATGTATAAATATTTTGTGGGAATAAATTAACACTATTTTTGTTTTCGTTTTAATTATATTAATTTCAAATCGGAAGAAATTCATAGCGTCATGTTTCCTCATCGCAAAACTACATTAGAATATTTACAAATTAATTTTTTGAATAAATTTCACTTTATCTCTTTTATGATTTTAACTTTTTTCCATATTATATTATGTGATTTCCTTTTTTTTTCAATTTGTATTCTATGGATTTAATTTTTTTTAATTAATACCCTATGGATAACTTTTGTTGCCATAAGAAATCAGGCTATTAATTTTGTATAATAAAATTACAAAAGCACTAATTTTAAAGTTAACTTTTTTGTTCACATTTTAAGATATTTTTATAATTTTATTAAGTAAAATTAACAACTTAATCCCTTTTAAAAATAAAATTAGATAAAATTTGAATCTCTTTTTTTCTTAAAATAAAAAAAAACATAAGTATAATTGAAATGCCTTTCAATCATTTAATGCATTAAAAAAGAAAAGCATTTCTTGTATATTAGAAAAGGTAATAATTATGTCATGTAAGTCAATGACATTGGCCAATAAAAAATGGAGATTTATTTATTTCTTTCTTTGATAACAAAGGTATAAAGGTGTATGATAGGAAACGTTTTTGAGACTCTTTTACTAGCATTTTTCGATAAAATTAAGGAAAGAAAAAGATGCAATGTATGTAGCTGTGTCTCTTTAATTGGTTTAGGTATAACAAAATGGGGTGTCCTTCTCAATCATGTTTTTACCTCACCGACCAACAAGCCCATGTGCAATTCGCGGATTGCGGTGGCCCTTTTCCACTACTTTGCCCCATCCATCTACTCTCATCCTTTCATCTCAGCCGTTCAACTTGTTCAAATAAATATCCTCTTCCGCTGTGCTGACGACTCTGGATTTGTTCAGGTCAATAATTCTCACGTGAATGGGACCCACCGTTGCAATTAAATTAACCTCCTGTTTTCTTCTTTAATTTCCACGTCTTTATATTATAGTTTTCAAACCAAATCAATCCAAATATTAAGAAAATCAATCTTATATTTTTTTTAAATTAAAAAAAAGAAAATTTAAATCTTATCCTTCAGACAAAAAATAATATATTAATCAATGAATTAAATACTTAAATATAAATTATATATACATTTATGATCAAAATACAAGTCATTTCTCAATTAATTTTAAGGTATTTTTTTTAACCATTAAAAATAAGACGTGTTTGGAAATAACCCTCCAGATAACTTTAATTGTTTTTAGCCATTAAAGTACATTTTCGGACAAAAATACCCTTAATGAGACATCTTTGTTGATGGGCACTATAAAACATCCAAACCGCGAAAAATTATGCAAAGAAATTAGCAAACATCTATTTTGGAGAAGCTTGTACAAAAGATGCTTAATGTTGCATGAGATGGTTTTTCCGAATGTTCGGACATGGCATTCAGATAAACCGAACGAGTAGGGGGAGGTGATCGTGATGAATCAAAAGCTTGGAGCACAATGTGAAACCAGAAATCCCGCTTAAGGAGGTGAATCGAAAGAAGAAAGATGTGAATGCAAAGCACGAAATGGTCGTGCTACAGCAATCGGGACAAGCCATTAGGTTTATAGTTTGTGAAAGGGAAAATGTGAGACGGCAGGGTGCAGAGTTGGTGACACGCCATGAAGGAAAGTAATGACACGGCAGGGTGCAAAGTTGGTGACATGCCATGGAGGGAAGCAGTGACAAGGCATGGTGCAGAGTTTGTGACACGACATGGAAGGAAGCAGTGACACAACATGGAGTGAAGCAGTGACAAGGTAGGGTGCAGAGTTGGTGACACGCCATGGAGGGAAATAGTGACACGGCAGGGTGCAGAGTTGGTGACACGCCATGGAGGGAAGCAGTGACTCGGTATGGTGCTGAGTTTGTGACACGGCATGGTGCTGAGTTTGTGACACGCCATGGAGTGAAGCAGTGACAGGCCATGGTGCAGAGTGTGTGACATGATATTGGTTTAACATCTGACATGCCATGATTGTTTACAGAAATCCCGCTTACGCATGTCATTGTTAACATCCCCCCTTGATATAGTTAACTTTATAATTCTCCACTAGCCTAATAATTAATCTGTTTCTCTTGGCCTCCGACCTGTTTGCAATTGTCCAACCTTGGCTATTTGAAATCCAGAGTCTCTTTATGGAAATTTGCTCTTGCGTTATGAATATCTATGAAGACACTCTGGATTTCAAATAACCTGGGTTGGACAATAGTTTACAGGTCGGAGGTGAAGAGAAAGAGATTAATTATTAGACTAGTGGAGAATTCTAAAGTTGAATACATCAAGGGCGAGATGGTAACAACTGCAAAAAATACTCGAAAGAACTGCTGATGAAGCATCGACAAAGTCTGCTTTAGAGGCAACGTGCAGTCTGTCTATGAGAATTAAGGAGTTGTGGACTATATATAGTAGAGGAATATAAACTGACTTTACCAGTTTAAACATTTCGGCTACCACTGCGAACCTGGTCGTGACACGCCAAGTGCATGCAGACATGGTGGTGACACGCCACGTGCATGCATACTAGGGGTGACACGCCAGGCGCATGCAGACATGGTGGTGACACGCCAAGTGCATGCAGATATTGGTGGTGACACAGCACTTGCATGCATATTGGGGGTGACACGCTAGGCGCATGCAGACATGGTGGTGACACGTGACTTGCATGCAGATTTTGGTGGTGACACGGCATGGAGCTGAGTTGGTGACACGCCATGAAGGGAAGCAATGACACGACAGGGTGCAGAGTTAGTGACACGCCATGGAGGGAAGCAGTGACACGGCATGGTGCATAGTTGGTGACATGCCATGGAGGGAAGCAGTAACACAGCAGGGTGCAGAGTTGGTGACACGGCATGGAGGGGAGCAGTGACACGGTAAGGTTCAGAGTTTGTGACAGGGCATGGCAGGAATCTGTGACACGCCATGGTTTTGAGTGTGCGACACAACATTGCTTTAACATCTGACAGGCCATGGTTTGCTTTGAAATATGTGACACGACATTAATTGAAAGGCTGACACGACGGATTAAAAAGCGGACAGTTTCAGAGGCAACCATTTGGACTTGCTTTATATTTTATAAATATTAATTTTAAATTTTATTTATTCATTTTCACAGTAAACAGTTCATTTTCCCTTTTCCTCATTCGTAAACGTATGTGTGTGTGAACCAAGGGCTGTTCAATTCATTTCTCATTGCGAAAGGTAGAAGAGAGTTCAACTTCGTTGTTTAGAAGGTTAACGACACCATTGCAACAGGAAGAAGAATGTCAGATATCGGTGAAGAGGTAAGTGAGCCTAGAAAAAAAAAACCACCAAAAAAACCTTCCTTGATTTCGGTAATTTTTTTTAACGATTTAGGGTGATACATATGTTCGTGTTTTTTGCAAATGTTAAGTTTAAACTGTTTGAGTCCTGGTTTGATGGTTTTGGGTGTTAAAGTGGTGCTAGGTTGACTGGACTAAACTGTTTAGGGTGTGACAACATTTGCACCTGATATGCATGGCGTGTGACATCATTTCACCTTATATGTATGGCGTGTGACAGCATTTCACCTTACATGCATGGCGTGTGATAGCATTTTACCTTACATGCATGGCGTGTGATAGTATTTTCACTTGATATGCATGGCGTGTGACAGCATTTCACTTGATATGCATAGCGTGTGACATCATTTCACCTTATATGCATGGCTTGTGACAGCATTTCACCTTACACGCATGGCGTGTGATAGCATTTCACCTTACATGCATGGCGTGTGATAGCATTTTCACTTGATATGCATGGCGTGTGACAGCATTTCACCTGATATGCATGGCATGTGACATCATTTCACCTTATATGCATGGTGTGTGATAGCATTTCACCTTATATGCATGGTGTGTGACAACATTTCACTTGATATGCATGGCGTGTGATAGCATTTTCACTTGATATGCATGGCATGTGACAATATTTCACCTTATATGCATGGCGTGTAACAGCATTTCACCTGATATGCATGGCGTGTGACAACATTTTCGCATGATATCCATGGCGTGTGACAACATTTTACTTGATATCCATGACGTGTCAAAACAATTATTTATATAGTTAGTATACCTTTTGGGCACATTATTGGTTAACTGACTCCTGCATGTGTGCCATGTGATGTAGATGCATCGTAGAGAATATGAGGATCTTGACAATGTCCTCATTGTGCCGAGGGAGAAGTGGGCGTTCAATGTCGCAATAAACACCCACTGTAAATGGTCCCAGCTCCATTACATCAACAAGACTCTCCAAGAGAAGGGGGAGTTCGATGCAGTGAAGCGTACATGCTTCAGAATGCTCCTTGATGTCTATCCGCAAGGCTACTTCAGTGCAGGTCTCCTTCACAACATAATGATTCGTCGAATCAATGAAATGGAGGCAACAGAAGAGGAGCTATGGTTTGCTATCGGTAAGAGCAAGGTGCAGATATCGAAGCAGGAGTTTTACCTTATAACCGGGCTGAAGTTCAGTCCAATGCCCGATGTGTTCACATGTTCATATGAGGTGGTTGTAGACGGAATTCATGCGAGATACTGGAACGGCCAGGAAAGCATAAAGCTATAGGCTTTGCTTGACACGTTCGCGGAGGAAACTTCCAGCGAGAAGGAGACGTGACCAAGATGGCACTCGTCTTGATTGCAAATAACATCCTATTTAGGCAAGACTACCGTAGACGGGTGACACCTTGGTTGCTGTCATTGTTTGAGGACCTTGACGCTTGGAACGAATTTTCGTGGGGCCACTATGTTTGGAGGCTCACCTTGGACTACCTATTGAAAGGGTTTGAGGTGCCTACCTCAAACGCAGCAAAGGAAAGCCATTTACGATCGTATGGGTGATACAGGTATTGTCACATTTACCGCTTTTGTTGGTTTTGAGAAAATAATTTATTGTTGCACTATTTAATAATTTACGTTTGATAATGTTTACAATTGACTTGCAGTTCTGGGCATTGGAGGCAATTTCGGTTTTGTGAAAAAATAGTAGCCCTCTCTGCTTTGAAGGAAAACGTTTACCCGCGAATGTGCAGATGGCAATGCAATCAGAAGCCAAAAGACTTGCACAAGGCAGTTGAGAAGTTCGAGTCATCTAAGCAAGTGAGTGAACAGCTACAATTGATCGATCCTTCATATTTGTATAAGAAATTTACCTCAAATTTAAACGTTTGATAATTTTTTTTTTTGCAGTTATGGGCACTAGAGACGTTGGAGATCACCCCGGAGGAGGCCAGTCGGGAGTATTTGGTGGACCTCGATATGCCGTTATCAGAAGGCCACCAGTACGTGCCAATCGGACAGACGGAAGATCGGGGTGATCAAATTGGTGTCACTGCCAGGTTGAAGAGGAGAAGCTTGAAGGAGAAAAGATCTACCGCTTCAACTAAGCGGATGCGCACCGACTCTCCCAGTGTTGATGAGCCATTGGCCCCTGAGTTGATGGAACAAGGGGACGACCATGGTGCAGGAAGTGAACAGCCAGTATTTACGGTTCTAACATATTTTTCCATCCATTTTGATATGTGATTATCTACTAACATTTATGTGTTTGCAGTTGGATCAACCTACGGCAGCTCCACAACCACCCGCCGGTCCTCTTCAGACACACATTCGTATTGAGCCATCGGTAAGTTTGGTTATAACGATTTATGTTCAAAGTTTTCACATATGTTGATCTAGTAACAAAGTAACTTATGTCATTGCAATTCACGGAGGCGACGTCCAGTCCGTAACCCACGATGGCTCCAGCTCCGATTCAACTGCATACTGCCAATGAGCCGCCGGTAAGGATATTAAAGTTGTTATATTGGTTTTCCACACGTTTTCTATATGATTATTGAATAACACCACTAATATATATGTTATTGCAGTTGACCTAGTTGACAAGAGTCAATAACGGCATAGGCACAAAACGTCAGCTCCGACAGATCATGCGGCAAATGTCGGAGCTAAAGGCATCAATTAAAGTCGTTGACTTTTGCGGTTGAAACGCTAGAGGATCGCATTATTTCACGGATTCTAGATAGGCTGAAATCACAAGTACGTTAATCTTTTTGCGCTTGTATTTTGCTATTTTAGGTCCTGAGTTTTATCAGGTTTAGGGTAATTTTTTTAATTGAATTTAGGGTTTGTCGTTGTCTATTCGCTATCGAATTTTCACAGTTGTCTCATTCTGTAGGCCGGTCCTTCATCCGACAATGCTGCTGCGGGTCACGATGGTCTTGATGATGGGCAGTATGAGGGCCATGGTGTCAGCTTTCAATCAAAAGATGCTGAAGGAGTCGAGGTTGGTGAGGCCGATCCGATTGTGGATACTTTCGCCGGACAGGAAGGAGACCTTCAGTTAGTTGTGTCATCCATAGAGCATCTTCCTCAGTCCGACGTGATCGTCGCGCTTCCAGCAGCAGGATTGGGCCAGCTTCCTCAAAGCACTCCCGAAGCCACCAAGTCACCACTATCCTCCGATTACCATCATCTTGTAGCAGCAATTGTTGACCCTATTGAGCGGGCACGGGTGATAATGGCGAGTAAATACCTTGCAAGCCCGTATGTCGACCTCTCATTGAGCCGTCGGGCGGTGAAAGACACGATGATGGAAGCGTACGAAGCCTTCAAGAAGAATCAGTCCACGAGGTCAGCTTGTAAATATCAATTAATTGTTGTTTTCTATAGAAACATTCATCCACCATCGCTTATCAAATTCATTTTGTGACATATGCAGGCGTAACGTCGGAATCTTAGAGGATCAAGGTACTGACTTCTTCACATTGTTAGAGGATCCCCGAGAAAAAATGACAAGTGAATATATCGACGCATGCCTCAGCGTTATGTGTAAGTGGGCGACAGGCCCAAAATCGAAGCATTACACTGCCCATGCATGCGTTGTTGACACGATATTCTTTGTAAGTTTTTTGCAAAAAAATTCAATTTTTTCTAAGCTTTTCAGTGCATTAAGTCTAAACCAATGCAAATTTTTTTTTCTAGAACACCATCCATATGCTACACTTGGCATATCAAACCGAAGATGCCCTGTCGAGCATGCAAATTTCGGATGATTTAGGAGGGTATGTGGAGGGTGAGAGGTCGACATACAGCAAGAAATGGGAAGAGGTCGATTTCATCCTCGCTCCTTGCAATGTGGGTGGGCATTGGGTGGTGGCAAAGATCGATTTGGGAAAGTGGAAGATCAAGGTGACGAACTCTGCAACAACTTCGGCAGCGAAGGATAACGGAGTTCATGCGGAGTAGATGAAGCCACTTACGACAATTTTTTCAATCATTTGCCACCAAGCCGGGTATTTCAATAAAACACGTCGGAGAAGACGGAATTTGACGCAGATGCCATTGGAAATTTCTTTACCCAACCTTTCAGTGCATCGACAGAAGGATAGTGTCAGCTGTGGCATGTTCATGTTAAGCTACATTGACGCAATGTTACAATCGGAGCCAATAAGAGTTAAGCAGAATATGATTGCAAAATTGCGTATCCAATACGCATACGAAATTTTTTCCAACAGTTGTGCGAGCGAACCATGAACATATCGACAGTTAGTTGTATAATTTTTTTTTCTACAGAATACAATTTAGAGATAACTTTTTTGTTGTATACACAATCATAGGAAATAGAATCATTTTTTTATTACTCACTTCATTATATTTTTATACAGAATAAATTTTTTTTGCATAGACAATTAATTTTATACAGGAATACATTATTTTTGTTAAGTAATTTTGTATCTTTATATTTTTTTGTATCGCAATTTAATATTAAGTTAGCGTGTGACAACATTGACAATATGCACTTGACGTGTCACGACAGTTGGGCCGCAGCCTGTAACGAATGGCAGCACTTGGCTTTTCAACATCAGAATCCATATGCTCGTCGCGTGTCACCACAATATCTGCATGCGCTTAGCGTGTCACCCCCAGTATGCATGCAAGTGGCGTGTCACCACCAATATATGTATACACTTGACGTGTCACCACCATGTCTGCATGCGTCTGGCGTGTCACCCCTAGCATACATGCAGGTGGCGTGTCACCACCAATATCTGCATGCGCTTGGCGTGTCAGTAGTACGTCTGCAGGCGCCTAGCGTGTCACCCCCAGTATGCATGCAGGTGGCGTGTCACCACCATATCTGCATGCACTTGGCGTGTCAGCAGCACGTCTGCATGCACTTAACGTGTCACCAGCAAGTCTATGTGCACTAAGCATGTCACAAACATGTCTGCATAGAGTTGGTGTGTCAGCAGCATGAAAAGAATGTCGTGTCACTGCTTCCCTCAATGGCGTGTCACCGACTCTGCAACCTGTCTTCTCACATTTTTATCCTTTCACAAACTCCAAACCCAAGTGGATGATTGATATAGTTTTGCAGCGTCGTTTGTAAAATGAGTAAAATTCCCTTATGTATATTGAAGCGATTTGCTTTAAGCAAGAATTTAATAAATGTATTGGCTTTACAATTGTCGAAATATAGAGTAACATTGTTGATTTTTTATTTATATATGTTGTCCAAAGATTAGACAATTTACATTCCATACTATATGACCATGCATGGTGTGGCTAAAGTCAATTATTGACTACTTCTATGCCTAGGCAATGCTATTATTATACACTGGTTTATAGCAAATATCATTATTCAATGCAAATGTCAATTGCCAAGATCGAAACAGTTCGAATCAAACCCTAACAAAACAACAGATAAATTGCAGTTAGTTAGGCCCCGATAATATGTTTTCATCCACGACACACATTATGTTTTTAGACATTGTCCTTCGGATTAGACAGTTGTTGTGTCTGTGACCGGTTATTCTGCAAATTCAATACATTTTCGATCGTAGCACTCGTCGGGGCGTTGATTGACTTGGAAATGGTGCCGAATTTGTTGATGGATTTGCAAATGGAGATGGGCAATTCTGTCTGTTGTGCCCGTACATCTTGCATTGCGAACATCTTCGTGCTCGACTGCCTTCACCAGCGGATGGAATCCTTCTCCTCCTAGGTCTTCCTGCTTGGCCTCGCCAAGGTGGTGGCAAGACGACAATTTATTTCACATGCGGGGGGATGTCCCATTCACTAGGATGCCCTATTGGGCGAATGGACCCCGCATAACCCTCCACCCAAACGGTTATCTTGTAGTAGTCGGCACAGAAATCAAAGGCTTCACATTTGCATTTACTGAAAATTACAATGAACCCAATATTCAAGCAGAATATAAATGCTATGTCAAATTAAGGATCAAATAAGAAATAAAGAAAATATAATATGACCTTATTGCTACAATGGCATGGCTGCATGGCAGCAAATCTGTTTGGAACTCACAGCATAAACACGTCTTCGTAGACAGGTTAACAAGTCCGTTCATCTTCCCGTCTTTAACTTCAAACTCTACTCGATTGATAGGCTTCACTACAAAGCGATGTGCATCATTGAAGCGTTTGCTCAATTGCCTAGCAACCCAAGGGCTGAGGGGTATGGTCACCTTGACAGCCTCCTCGTATTGATCATGGAACCAACGCTGGAACATGTCTCGTATGAACTCGATCAAAATAGTGATTGGCATTTGTCTGGCATGCTTTAAGCAAGAGTTAACACATTCGGCAATGTTCGAGGTCATCATTTGGTATCACCTTGCCAGTGAACATGCACGTGCTTATCTCTTAGGACCTATTCTCAAAAGATTAGCATAGGCTCCCGCATGAATCTGCTTGAGCTGGTTCATATGTCTGTTGAATTCGAAAACCTTATAGCAATCTCGAACAAGGGTGAAAATCATAGAAACGTCATCACGCTTGAACTTATTTTTTAAGTTTTTCTTCAAATGGTAACTGCATAAACTGTGGTGTGCTTCTAGGTATGCATTTTGGATTACTTTCTTAATGCAGAGATGCTGATAAGAAATGAACATAGTGTTTTTAGGACAACCAACCGCATCACGTAGCTTAATGAGAAACCACGTCCATGAGTCTTCGTCCTCAACATGGCCGATACCAAACGCAATTAGATATACACACTCATTCACGTCTTTGCATACAGCAACAAACAGAACACCCTTGAACCTGTCTTTCAGATGTGTTGCATCAATTGCAACCGTATGATGCATTACATCCTTAAACCCCCGAATACAAGCCTCGTATGACCAGAAACAATATTTGAATCTTTCAGCCTCGTCAGTAGCCACTGCTGTGACTGTGCTAAGATTTTCTTGTTCCAACATATAAAAATATGAGGGTAGTAGTTGAAATAACTCCTCTGGGGGACCGAAAACAAACGTCTCCGCATACTCCTTTACTTGTCAAGCCTTACCATACAAGCATTCCAATCACCACTGAACCCTCATCTCACCAATTATGTCCTTAGGTCTCAATGCTACTCCATTAGCCCGAAGCTTGGGTGCCATAAGTTCACCAATTATCTTGGCACTCGCAGTTGGAAATCGCCCTTGCAAACCATCAACAGTACATGTGTGTACTTTGTGGAACGTCCGAACTTCCCAATACCCTCATCCGTCAGGTAACTTCGTTGAACGGACATTGAACTTACATACCTTGTCTTTGCAACCAACCTCGTAACGACTTTTGCATGACCTTTTCACTCTTATCCCAAACTGCTCTTTTAGAGCCAACATGTTCAGAGCTCGTTTCAACTCCACTTTCGAGGAAAACATTCTTTCTTTGTATAAGCCATCATTGAGACATGTTGACTCCTCAGTGCTAATTGTTTAGAAGGAAAACCTTTCTGCACTTGCAATTTGCCACATAGAAGATATCCCTGAATTTCTCCTTTCTTGATAACTATCATCGAGCATTGTATCAACGGAACGAATCCCGTCCTCACCAGCGATGGGGTTATTGTATATGGGATCATCACACTGAACATTTCCTACATCAAAACCTTCAACAGGTTCCGTTTCACCTTCAACATTATTGCAAATTGGAATGTCACTGTCATAAAGGCAATCATTGTCTGAACTGTCATGATCCCATTCGTCAAGCCCATCACTCGAACTGTCATCAAATCTATCTTCACTGCCAGCAAACAAATCTTCATTTTCCTCATAACATGCAGCATTATCCTCTAGTGTCGCAGTGTTAACATCCAACGTCACAGTGTTGTACTCACGTGTCGTATTCTCATTCGAAATTGGAATTACACATTCTACCGTTTCACCCGATCAATACATTCCTTTAGTAGAAGACCCTAATTGGTTTGATGCACATCCCGATCGGAATTGTGCACCCAACTCTTCTATCAATGTCCTCTGGTTACCGGGCTGTACAAACTCCTGAGGATACCTCAACTGCAGGTTACGGACCGAATGCTCTGGCATATGTGAAGCATTGTAAATCTCATTCTGATTGAGCTGATTACCATGTTTTTCAGCTTTTTCATGTGACATAACATTTGTTCCGGGTCTTTTAATGCTGACATACACAGCCGGAACATTCCTCTGTTTTAGCAGAATTAATTCAACATCCTCATCATCCTTGATAATTGATCGTGATAGCTCCCCGGGTGTACTGATCAATGCATGCAACTCAATATCGTCAATTTCTGAGTTTACCCCAACAACATCTTCAACCAGCTTCATCAAGCCTGCAAACGACAAATCACTCCTAACCCCCCGCATTCATGACTCACCACCCTTGTACATGCCATCTACCCATTGACCACCGTGTCTTATCACAAATCGCAGAATTGGAACCCCATTGAAATTTTGAAACTAAAAATAATTATTTAATTATTTACTTAATTACATGGTGGTGACATGACAAGTGCATGCAGACATGCTGGTGACACGTCAAGTGCATGCAGACATGCTGGTGACACGCCAAGTGCACATAAACATGCTGGTGACACGACAAGTGCATGTAGACATGCTGGTGACACGCCAAGTGCACATAGACATACTGGTGACACGACAAGTGCACATAGACATGCTGGTGACACGACAAGTACATGCAGACATGCTAGTAACACGCCAAGTGTTCATAGACATGCTGGTGACACGCCAAGTACACATAGACATGCTGTTAACAACTCTGTGCAATGTTTCTAATCCGTCTTCTGATTTACAAAAAAAGTTTCACAAATTTATGTGTTGCAGCAATGAACCCAAAAACATACCTTGATGTCATCTCCGCAATGGGGTTTATTTTTCGAGGATAATATGGCCAAATGGAGAGAGATAGACCACGGCACGAAGACGATGGTGCTCAACAGAGAGTTGACAGAGCTCACACAGTTCAGAGAGCTGAAAGAGCTAATGACGATGGTACTGAACACAGAGTTGATACAGTTCAGAGAGCTGAGAGAGAAAGATGAGCGAGCACAAACAACTAAGCATTAATTTCTAATTTTTGGAAAATGGCGGGATGTAGATATCGGATACCGGCAGCTTAATTTTCCACAGTATTTTTTAAGGGTATTTTCGTCTACTCATGCTTCTTTTTGGGTAGAAACAGATAACTTTATTCCGGTGGTTACTTTTGAAATCACCTTATAAGGAGGATTGTTTCTCACAATTTTTTCTTAATTGTATTTTTTTATTTTATATTTTAGACCCTTGTACAACATAAGGAAGATAAACATTTAATAAAACATAAAAGCTCATAAAATTTGAAAGAACATCGTGATGGAAGCCATGTTAATATTAAAAAATTCAAATAACTAAGCAGCAAGTCAAACGTCCTTGACTCAAAATTAACTAAAGTGCGATGTCAATATATCAATTATTATTTTGAGAATATTTGATAAAATTAAAATGATAAAAAAAAGATTATATTACTTAAATACTCCTTACAAAAAAAATGATAGTTTTGAAAATTGAACTATAGTAATGAATATGTAAAAAAAAAAAAGGTTTTACCTCTCGGTCTAATTAAATGAATGCACGGCAGGTTTTAAATGGTAACTTAAGGAACCGTAAAACTTATGACAGTAAAAGTCAAACGGTCAACAAAAGGCGGACACGGTTTTTAGGTCTACCAAGAGCCGACAAGGATGGTTGACCCACCTGCCCCGCGCAGGCCGTACAGTATATATCAATACGCACATTTGTATCAAAATTCTTGCTTCGGATAGACCTAACCTTATCCTCGTTGGCCGAACCTACCAGGTCCGGTCAGCCCGCCCTATATAAGGGCCCTTCTTCTATCACCTTTGCTTCCAAGTTGAAGCTCCTGCGAAGTTCATCAGAAATTTGGTAGAATTTTCGGTAGAATTTTCGGTTACGCTGCTCGAAGGTATTTATGAAATTAAATCTCTCAAAATTTTGATCAGATTTTCACAGTTGTTAATTTTCTTTGATCTGTTGTTTGGTTGGTAAGAAAGTGAAAGAAAAGGAGTGCAAAATAAGTGGAAATTTAGTTGAGTTTAAGACGCGAGATGTGAGTTCATCGTGTCCTTCGTTTCCTCTGTAAACAAACGGAAATGTGATCTTAAGATCTTTGAGCTTACCCGATTCTGTTATTGCAATGTAATTTATGTCGTGAATAGATAGAGCGATAATTGGCAGTGATGATTGGAAACTATGATTGAGTAATTTGCTTGTTTTTAAATTTAATTTTGTGTTTTAATAAAGGAAGGGATTGATGTAGTCTTTTTCTTTTGTCGATCTTTGAATTACTTTTCTGGTATTTTGAGAAGTGATCTGATCGCTGAACTCTATATGATTTTCAATGTTTAGAAAAGCTTTAGACTGAAATGACTATCGATAGCGGCTCTACTACAGAGATTGACGTTGTATTTGTTAGAGTAAATGATTATTAGATGATAATACAGTCTACTTTTGGAAATGTTACAGATATGTAGGAAAGTGGTTGGTTACTCTAATTATCAATGATCTGATTTTCGTATATTTTGCATTCCAACTGGTCATGAATGATCAGATCTATCTAAATTACTTATTGAAATCAGTTGTGAAGTCCGAGGGGATAAAAGTTTTCATTTTGATTATTTAAGCTAATGTGGTTTTGTTGTTTAACATGGCAGAGTCAAGTTAAGTAGCTAGGAGTGTGTAGCTCTTGAATTGTTTTAATCATAGAAAATCTGGACTTCTCATTGTCTTTTTTTTTTTTTTTTAAACTTTAATTATCTGTTCATTTGTTGATTTCATTTAAATTTCTGTATATTTACAGTACGGAATCAAAGGGATAAGTAAACAGGATTAAAAGAATGGCCCTAGTTGCGGGAGGAAGGTCAACATTGAACCCCAATGCTCCTCTGTTTATTCCTGCTGTTTATCGCCAAGTGGAGGATTTCTCACCAGAATGGTGGGAACTGGTTACAACATCAACATGGTACCGAGACTATTGGCTCAGCCAGCACCAAGATGAGGATGGTTTCTATGACAATGCCGAAGATGATGGCTTTGATGGCAATGACATTGCTGATTTGCTTCCAGATACCTTTGATCTTTTTGCTGATGAAGATCTCTCTGGTATGGATCTTCAGTTTGAAGAGTTCATCCAGTCTTACGAGAATGAAATGGAAAGCACATCACCCCCTTTACTGTCTAATGGAGGTATGAATAAGCTTTGGAAATAGAGAATTATGTGCATTTTCCATTTATAACAATGTTAATGATTCTCTTCAGAAGCAGAAGAAAATGTGGTTAACTTATATTTTATTGTTTTGTTGCATAAAATAGGGTTTGAGAAGGATACTGAAACTCTGATGAAGAATCTGAGTTTGTTGCAGTCAAGTCCTAGGTCTTCATCAGTGCCAGCAAAATATGCTGAGAAGCCTGCCAAGAATGTGAACCCTAAATGCAGCCCCCGTTGCATCCAGCAGCCCCGCTGAACGAGCCTCTATATCATGCAGGTTACAATCTGTCAAGAACCTCCGTAGTATAGTTTGCAGTTAGTGTAACTGTAACATCTGTAAAGAGCAAGGGTATAACTCTTGTGTCAATCTTTGTTCATTACCAATCCTTGTTCATTCTCATGTATTTGCTCTTAGTTAACAGAAAATGAAAGAACAAAAGTGTAAAAAAAAATAATAATAATTGTAAACTTTTTGGAAAAAAAATTAGAATTTATCTTTCATCATCTCTCATTGAATCTCTATATGTATTTATTGTGCAATCTGTGCCCATATGAATGGAAAGGAAACAGCAAAACTTGTCTTAAAGACTGCTAAGAAACAAGTTAGATACACAGGTTGCATAAATCTCATAACACAGAATCAATCAAATGGTACATTGAACACTTGATATACTTCTTTCTAATATTAAAATCAGATCCAATAAAAGTTCTTCTTTCAATTAGGGCATCAATGCATTTCTGTACACTCTCTGTAGCTAAACATGGTAAACTTGAGTTGAGATAAGCGAGGATTCAATTCCCCAGTCTGTATCATGTCACTGACAAGACTATAAAGACTTTGTACTATAACTAATCCACTTCAAGCAGAAACCTCAGAGAGGTAGTCTGTACTTTGCTCAATTTTTTTTTTCCTTTTCTGGGACTCAAGTTTACTTTGGTTGCCAATGGCATCAGATATCGCTTTTGGTAGCCAAAACCCAGGTCTTTCAAGAAATGGTGCTCGGTCAAGAACTAATGGCTCTCTCAAGGTTATCTCAATGCCATCATATGTCCATAATGCCAATGTTGCTTCACCCTTGAGGCCCACGGAGAACCAACCTAAGCCAGCTGCTGCAATGTCGATGCTGTTCACATCCCAACTACTTCCAGACACTTTAACTTCCCTCTCTTCCCATTTGCCTAATTCAGATGCTCGGTCTTCACCAATGGGTGGCTGAAGAATAAGTAAAATGCAGTCATATTAGGGTTTTCTTCATGTCATAACTGTAGTTGTATAGAAAAATGCTGTTAAAAAAGGAAAAGGTCATCTCCATAGCAATAAATTTGTATTTTAAGTCACAAAAATTTCTCTCAAGTAAAACTACAGAGAAAAATAACTCGAATAATTGCTTAAACTGGGCACAAGTTTCCCGGTAATCTCGTACTGCAATCAAGGTCTTCTGTTGGACACAGGGTAAATCCCAAAATACCCTTCTCTCTTTAAAAGTGAAATTTCCTTAATCTTGGTTTTCAGATAAACCAGACTTCAGGAAATTAATCTGACCACTTTCCCCCATCTAGCCCACAAAACACCCCTTCAGAGCTTCTCCTACCTTGGTTTTCAAGCCTTTAGAACGTCGTCTTTGTTTTCTATTGAAAAAAGAATTCACTAAAAGGCCACTAATCCCATCCAACTTGCAAAATGTTTTCCCCTACTTTCCAGGAAAACAAACACACTAGAAGCACAAACGAAGACCAAATATTTCCTTACTGATATTATTCCACTTCCCTTTTATGATGACACTAGTTCAAGTTCTTTAAACACCATATAGAATGAGTTCAGCTCCTTAAAAACAATTCAAGAGTCTATTGGTTTAGAATCGCATATTAGCAGCAGTTAGTGCAACACAACAATCAATGCAAGTGGAAAAGGAACTGAGAAACAATCACCAAGTGAAAGGTCTGTGATAACCAGATTAGTATAACATAGAACACTAACTACCAAAGAGAATGAGATAAAATTAAACAACAATACTTGTGCACATAAATTTTAGGAACATTTTTCCAAACAAAATTTACCTGCAACCTGATACCAACATGATTCTTCCGTATTTCATCAGCATTTTCTACCTTCCCCAAGTGTAGAGAAATATTTGGTGATGCCCAAATTGTAACATAAATTGTCCCCACTGAAGCATGATTAAGATCTAGCCTCATCAACCCACCAACATGGACAGCCTGCCCCACCTGCAAACTTTCAAAGATCTGAAGCATTAGACTTAACAATGTCCCAAATTTAGTTGCATCACTACCTTAAAATATTACAAGCTTGAGACAACAAAAGAGTAGAAATTTCATTTTTGTAGACAACAATCAATTGAAGCTGAGATGAAAACAAAGAGGTGAACACCAAAAATTCAAGGATATCCTAATTCTTCTAATATATAACAATAAAATTTTCTGCATAGATTGACAAACTGTTCAGCTAAGGAAGTTCAGGGGCAAGTGACCTAAGTATAGCGGCAAAACAATTGTAAAATCTATTAGAATTATCTAGAGTCCTTCTCCCCTGCTTCATTCTCTTACAAGCATATGCATCAAAAGATTTGAATAACTGATTGCTGCCCATCAAGAGATATATAGACTCTGGCACTAGATTTGGCCCCTCAAACAAATTATGCTGTCCATCTTATAACATTATTTAATCTTGCTATAAATTAGCATGATAGAAGTTAAATTTAAGTGCATTTGGAAAAGGGTGAGGATAGTGCTGAATGAAGAAAAAATGAGGGAGATTTGAGACACATTTATGGTATTTGGACGTGAAAAGAATGTCGGCAAATTCCTTATAAGAGTAAATGATTTGGCCTGTCAAACAGATTATAATGTCCATCTTATAAAATTAATTTCATCTTGTTGTAAACCAGCATAATAGAAAGTAAGAAATGAGCACATTTGGGAAAAGGTGAGCACAATGGTAATAGTTGGAGGAAACATGCCTTCACTCTGTATGTCCGAGGTTTTAGCTCCTTTCGTATTTCAACCATCTTCTGCTCATCTCTATTTAATCTCATAGACATTAGATATGGATGTAGGAGCCCTGGAGTGTCATACATTTTTGCCTTGGCTGACAAAATCCCCCCAATCCGCAAAATCCCAAGAGTTGTCCCAGGAACAGGAGCTTCTGTAAGCCTTGTCATATTTGCCTTTTCCTTCTTTGCAAGTGCATTGATTAGAGTAGACTTCCCTGCATTTTGAGCCCCAATAACCCACACATTTCCTCGAGGACCAGCTAACTCCTTTATGAATGACAACAAATTCTTTACACCCAAATCCTTATGGGAACTAACCAAATATACCCCATTAAGCTTGGGTGCTCCTCCAGCCTTGGTTCGGTGCCTAACCCATCTGTCTAACCTAGTAGGTGAGATTTGTGATGGGAGAAGATCAACCTTTGTAGCCACAAGAACAAGTTTTGGCAACTTTTTGGAAAGTTTCGAGTCAGTTTGGGCCTCTTCCAACAACTTGAACAATGACTTTGCAGCCCGTTTTGGGAAGGAACCGTCAAAATCAACACAATCAACAACCATAACAACAACAGTAGCACCAGCATTGCCAGTAGGCTTTATTAACCTAGTTGTAATTAATCTATCAAAATCAAAATCAGGTATCAAGTTTTCAGTAGATTGGTTCTTCACCTGCCCATAATGCCTCAAAGAATGACATCGTGCACAGACAGTCACCTCCTCTTTATCCTTTGCTTCCCTAGCCATCCTTTTCCTTACTGCTTTCGACAATCTCTTCCTTTTACTGTTCTCCATATTCTCTTCTGTAATATTACCATACCCAACATTCGCTGGAGCAAAACCATCAAACTGTAAATCATCCCCTCCTTTTATAAACTTAGCTTCCCAGTCATCAGAATCCCAATCAAACTCATCCCCCTCTCCCAAGTTATCTTCTTTTGCATCATTTCCCTCAATGTCATCCACAAAATCCTCTTCTTCTTCTTCAACATCATCATCCAACCCTTCAAGTTCATCCCCAAAATACTCCAGCATGTCATCTTCATTCTCGTTCGCTACTACTTTCCTGCCAAAAACCTTCCTTTCCTGATAATAGCCCGGAAGATTTGGGTCCTTATCTTGCATAAAAATCCCACAACCAGGACAGATAGGCCCATAGTTCTCATCCCCATCTCTTCCCTCACTCGAAACCGGATTCTTTCCTCTTCTAGGTGAGACTTTACTATGAATTTTCTCTGTTGTTTGATTAGAAGATTGGTTCTTTACTGCTAAACTAATGGTTGAAACTTTATTTCGTTTGTTATTCTTGTCACCCAATCCTGTAAAAGTAGTGTTTTTGTAAATTGGGTTTTATATTATGCATATGAAAGTGAAAGAAAGTAAAGGAATAAAAAAGAAAAACACTGAAATAGCGAACAGCCAAGCAAGTTACCAGGGAAGAAACAAGTAGTTGTTTCTGTGTTTTCCTGTATATTTCCTCTGGCGCTGTGAAACAGCTTGGGGCTCAGCTTGACTATTGTTGCCGATAAGAGAAATGCCATGTCTTCAACATACAAAGACTTCAAACTTTGGTGTAAATCAAAGGTGGAAAACAGAAATAGCAGCAACGGCAAAATCCCTCCTCATCAGAGCAAAACAGCTAGTGTCATGGTGGGTGTTGAGACTTTGGAGAGGATATAATGCTAAATGCCAACGCAGACTACTCGCAAAATCAAAACAATTGGGCCTTCTACTTCAAGTGGGCTTATGATGGGCTAATATTTTAACCATGAGCCGGTCCAAGATTGTTTTTTGATGGATTTAATTCTTAAAACGACATGCTCCCATTCCTTCCCTGACGTGTGCAGGTCATGGAAATCCACGTGTACACCCTCGGATCAAGACTTCTATATGACGTGTAAATTCAAATCCATGCAACACGCAACATTGTTACACGTGCCGTCCACGCAAATCCCCACCCTAAGCCCCTATAATACCTCCACTCTGAAAGGTGAACAAAAGTGGAGAAAACAATCAGATTGAAAGCTAATGTGTCTGCAAATTCCAAAAAGTCCACCTCCATGGGAAGCCCTTCACTTGGTTGCTCACTACCTAGATCCTAAAACCTTAGCCATGGCTTCATGCGTTTCCAAGTCATGGTCTTTAGCCATGTCCTCAGACCACGTTTGGCGACCCCTTTGCTCTTCCCGCTACCCTTCTCTGTGTAATCTCAAGGTCTCCTTATACCACTCAGTCCCATATCACCGCCTGTATGCTATTGGACTCGCCGCTTCCAAACGCCGCTTTAAACCCCCGTCAAAGCCACGCCTTGCCTTAGACAACCTCGTCTTTGCCATTGAATTATCCACCCCCACCCCTAGATCAGCCCCTATTATCACCATCGCAGAACCAGCCAGCAAAATGATCAATAACGTCCAAGGAGACCAAGTGTTTAAGTTCGATATCGATGTGAATGATGACCGGTGTTTCCCGGGAATGAAAGCTTTGGAAGAGATAAAGATGACGTGGAACGTGGTGTTAAGAGGATGGGAAGCAGTATTTACGATGATGGATTGGGAAGGAAAGATAAGTTGCACGGCAGAGGCGGTGGAGGGGTGGATCTCGGAGGAGCTCCCGTCGCCGGGGTGTTGCTCAAGCGAGGTGGGAAGTGGGATCTTAGCGGATGTGAAGGTGGGTTTTGGTGGAAAGGGAGAGAGGCAGAAGGATGGATGGTTGAAAGTGGAACAAGTGAGTGTAGGAATGTTGAGGCGTGCAGATTGGAGATATGTGAGTATTGATGACGGCCTCAGATATTTGCAGCATTTTCTTCTGCCTCGCCATCATATGTAAATTATTATTATTATTTTCTTTAAATTGATACAATTGTAAATGCAATCAAATAAAACATGAAATTTAAAAATTCAAACTAAGTGATTAGAAAATTCTTTTATTTTATGTTATAGAGATCAGGCTTACAAAATTGAAATAATTTTGAGAGAAAATAAATTAAAGTCAAAACCACCCCAACAACAAGAACTTGTGGGTTAATTTTTAGTGATGTAATCGTGCTGACCAGGGCCCATATTCATTTTAAGCTCGAGTTCCATTCGGTTAAAAAGAATTTAAGTTTGGTTCAAGTTCGATCAAGTTTTAATCCTTTTGTGTTCAAACTTCATTTTAAAAATAAATAAATTATTTAAATTCAACTGTATTGATTAGAGTATTCTTTATAAGTATAGAATGCATTTGAGACATTCTATAATTTGATATTTTTATATTTTAAACATGATAATTCTAAATATTAGTATAAAATTTAAGATAAAATATTTAAATATTTTTATCAAATGACATGAAGATTTATTAGTTTGAAAAATGGGTGTTTTGCCTCAAAAGAATATTTGGACACATAAGTTCATTAATTGTTAAAGTTGTTGTTAATTTGTAAATGTAATAATTTTTTTGAATAATTTTATTTTTAAAAATGTAAAAAATTATAATATTATATAAATATTTATTTTTTATTTTTAAATTTTTAAGTTTTTTATAAAACAACTTACCGTACGAGGTGATTGTCTGAAAAAGAAAAAAAAACATGAGGTGATTGTCAAAAAAAAAAAAAAAGAAAAGTTGAGGGAAAGAGGAAATGGTGTTCTAGTTTTTTTATTTTTTAAATGATTGAATTTAAGTATTTATTTTTTAAATTAATAGATTTTCACGTCATTTTAATCAAAATTTGAGAATATCTATATATTTTATCTTAAAATTTATATGGAAATTACCTTTTTAAATTTGAGAAAAGAATGTATATAGATACATAGGGATGGAAGGAAAATAAAAGCTTTTTTATTCATATTTATTTGAAAACATATTCCAAATATTTGGCGCCAAAATAACGAGCTTCCCAAAATTTGTTCAAATTACCCAAAATGCCCTCGTTACCGATTATTTATCTTCCCCAACACGGCTCAAAAATGGAACTTCAAAAAAAAAAAAAAAAAAACGGCAAGAAAGAGAGAAAAATGGCGCCAAGGAAAAGCTCTTCGTCTCTCTCTCCAATCCTAGTCGGTAAAATCAGTTCCATTATTTGTAAAGATTCTAAACCCTAATTTAATCTTTTTTAAAAAAAAATTATTTAATTTTCCATTTTACAGGTAATTGCGAGGTTTTGATTGAAGCGAACAAGTACAGTTGCAACTCTGATTCCAACAGCCTCCAAATCTCTATTTGGAAAAACACAAATATTAAAATCTCGGGTACTGCTTATTTTTTCTCTTAATTTAATGGAATTAATTTATGGTTTTTTTCCCTTTTATTTGTTTAAACTAGCTCGAATTCGCACCCATTAAAATAATACTAAAATATCTTACCATTCACTGGTTTCTACGGCATTTTTGATTGGAAATGTGATGATTTTTTTTTTTGAAAAAAATGAAGAATCTACTTTTTGATCTTTCTAAATTTTAGGCCTCATTTGATTATTGTTTTTGCCCTTTAAAAAAATTGTTAAAATGCAAAAGCAAATGAGAGAACAATAAATTTGTAATTAACTGAAGCCTGAAAGTGAAAATTTACCATAATACAACTCTGTTTTTAAAATAATCATTCAATACAAAGAGTAAAAACTAGTTTGAATGTGCATTTAACTGAAAACTTGGAGAAACTCAAAATATTTAAATGTTTAATTTCCTTTGTATTAGTTTCTTTGTTATTTACTTACTTAGCTATTATTATATTTTGAGGTTGTTTAGTTTACTGTTGTTTTAGTGAGGGAAGAGATGAATGCGAAGTCTGGTAATGACCTTTTGCCCTCAAAATCTGAAGGAAAAGGTTAGATGACCTTTTTGCTGAGTTTAGTTTTTAATTCTTCTACCATAAGTTTTGTCGGTGCTTGTTCCTTGGAATTTTCTGGTATTTTATGAAATTCAATTTATGTCTTATCTTGTGTTTGAACTTGTGCTAATACAGGTGAGGAAGGTAGATGTTCCGCTGTCAAAAATAAATATATGTTTGTGCTTGTTAATCCTAAAGATGTAGATGGTGCTACAAAATCTTATCTTCAGGTATGTGTGTGTGTGTGTGTATTGTAGATCTCTCTTTGTGTATGTGCATGTGTGTGTTTTCAAGAATGATTGTTTCCTTTTACCATCTGAATTGGAGATTTGCACAATAAAAGATTGTCCATGTTTTTAATTGAGTATCCCTGGTGCCCCTCTTGATTTTTGGATGTTTCTTGCTATACATTTTGTTATACAATCTAATAACTTGTCTTGAGCATAAATGGCTATACAGGAAGCGCTGAAGTTATACAATGGGGAGTTACCGACAATGAATTATGCTGCAAATACTGGAAAGCAGTCTATGTTTCTTGAAAGATGTTTGTCAAATGGGTATCATACAATTTTATTCTTGTTCTTATTTCCATTATTTCCTTTACTTAGTGCAAAAAGTTTTTAGTTGATCTGATGATTAGCATTAGTTTGTAGAATATGGATTCACTATTGCCAAAAAGGCATCATTGTGGTATTAATTACAGATTCAAGGAAGCTTTTAATTATAATGATTTTTTTTGCTGCAGGAAATATTGCACATTGCTTCTGAAGTATAAGCCTTTTGAAGAGTTTGAGGAGGTAGACTTACTGCAATTTATTGTTTCTCTTTCTTTATTACATTATAAAAGCTTCATTCTTCATTACCTTTGCAGTTTCATACCTGTAATGTTATTTAAGAATTGTCCTTTTATGTTCCTTTTTACCACGTGCTAAACAAATCCGAAAGGTGCATTTTACTAGAGAATATAGCCAAATGTATGGTCTGATTTTTTAATTTCTTCATCTTCCCCTGGGCCATGTGTTTTCCTTCTCAAGTCTAAGCACACCAGTAAATTACCATGAAGGAGTTCAATGTTTATACCAAGTTTATTGCCAGTTGCATTTTTTTATTGCAGTACATACGTCAGGGCAAATTCAAGAAAGCAATGTGAGATTTTTTTTTTCCCAGTTATTTCTTATAATCTTTCTCTTGTTCCTTATGCAGGTTATAGCGGCAATCACTTACCAAATCATCCCTACTGACACACAGTTTGCTGAGATCCCTCTTGCTGCTGTTAATTCAATCTATCAGCATAAGGTCCATTGTCTTCCTAGATGTTTTCCACTCACTAGTTTGTTGCTTTCTATTGTTCAAAATATCATTAAGTTCAGGACTTCTTGAGGAATGGACTTATACTGTATCTAACAACACCGGGGATAGATATTTTTCAAATTATGATAATGTAATACCTCTTCATATGCTCCAACAATCTTTTCTATATAATGGAAAACGCAGAGCAACTCATCAATTATGAAAAACTAATTGGGACTATAGAAACCGAAAATATAGTTTTATACAATGAAACTTCTTTTGATTGAAGATTTGGTTTAAATCTGCTAAAATTTCAGAACTTATTGAATGCTGCTCATATACATTAAATTAGATTTTGTTTTATTAATTTTATTGACTGTCTTGTACCGGTGGATGCTAGTTTGGGTGTTTCATGTTCAAAGTTAAGTGGCTTATTTCAATAATATCAGGGTTTTGGTAGCTTCTTGTATATGGAATTGAAGAAGAGACTTCAGAGTGTCGGCATTCGCACAATATTATGCTGGGGTGACAAGGAATCTGAAGGTTTTTGGCTTAAACAGGTAATGCATGGATGGAACATATCATAATTGGCTGACCTCTTCTTATGTTATTCTGAATCTAAACGGCAATATGTTTTTCAAAGAAAATCTTGTTTCTTTTACCTATTTTACATCACCACAGAAAGGTAGGCCCTGTAAATCATGTTAAACTTTTTGCTTTATTTTCTTAAAGATGCATAATTATATCTTAATTTGAAATTTGAAATGTTAATCATTTATGCTGAAGAAGCTTATTACCTTTTTCGATGTTTGACTTTTGTGAAAATTAAAAATTGTAGGGCTTTGTATCAATAGCAGAAGTGGACAAAAAGGGTAGAGCTCGGAGGCTTCCTATTAAGGCTGATATACGTAAAGCACTATGCTTTCCTGGAGGTTCAACCCTTATGGTTACTCATCTTAGTAAAGATGCTTCAGCTGCAGGAGAATATCTGAGCTTTTCGTATCCACTAAAGGTTTATGAGAATTCTCAATCCTCAGCTTCTGATAAATCTTTAGGTCAAAAAGCAGCCAATGTTGCTGCCAAGCAGTGTTCTTGTTCCTCCCAAGGTGCAAAGAGGAAGGTTTGGGAAGCTTCATTGTCCTCTTTGAAGACAAAAAAGGTGAAGGGAACTCATCAAATTGACAGTCATCAAAACGGCTGTCAGTTAGATTCTAACAGGCATATAATCGCAGCTAGTGACAGATATGGTTCTTGGCTTGATGGGTGCTCCGTTTCAACAGATAAATCATTGGTGGAAGTTACTCCTGGAGTTTCTTTGATTAATAATTTCATGGAAAGTGAGGCTCAAAAAGGTAGACCAAATTATATGACACCAGAAGCACTAGCCACTAAAGAACTTCAATCAAATAGAGATTGGTTTAGAATTATGTTGATGAATATTGCTGATGATACAAAGAAAACACATCTTACAAAGGTATGTTCACTTCATTTATTTTTGTTTGATGTGAATAATACATGCAGGCATATAACAACAAACTGAGCACTTCCCTACTATGTGGGAGGGGCTGATTATATATGGGTCATATTTCCCAAAACGCTAGTCTCATTTAGCATGCTTTTGATCACCTTTTCACATGATTTCATCCTATTACTCACCAACTATTGTTTTTGCAATGAAACAACACTTATAAGTTTACCCTTCTAGCATGTTTCCTTCATTAAGTTATAGAAATTTGCTCAAAACCAAGTCAATACTCTAGCCACTGAAGGAGGGAAAAGCCTTCCTAAACCTAAATAATCTTCCATTTCTCTTTTGAGAAAGATGCTAAGCCTCGCATTCTCTTCAATCAAAGGCATACGCTGTCAAGCACACCTTATGCATGTGTAGGTATCTTTCTCAATTCAGATATTGGTGGTATAAGATGTTAGTTAATAGAGCAAGGTTTTTCCTGGAATAATCTGGCCACATGCTTAGTGCTTCCTCTTTAAAATTTATACATCCATATGAACATAGATCTCTTTGTAGCTATGACCTTCCTTTTAGACCTTTTCTGTAGCTTCTTTTATGCGAGAGATAGTAATTTACAGAACTTTCTCTAGTTGTTTCTAGAAAGAATTCTTTTACTTCAAAGGAAGGTCCTCAAAACTGCACAAAGGTGTGACCTTACCTGGCTGTATAAATCGTTTACAAAACCAAATTGCAGGATAAAGCTCTAGGAGAAAATTTGCCAATAGCTCTTTTTGGGGGTACCGGTAGGAATAAAAATTACTTTTCCTAGGGATGATTCTATGGAAGCCTGGCTGACTTTCTAAGTGGTAAGTCTAATGGATTACAAAATTATGAATCAAGTAGCTGAAATTATGGAAAAAGTCATCTACTCCAGTTTCTTCAGTTTTGAAAGAACTTTTCACAAATCTTAATTACTTTCCACAGGAAAATGTATGGATATAGTTGTTTGGTTAAGTTTTCACACCCTGCAAGTTCTGTTTGATTAACTCTTTTCTCCTTTTTTTTTTTGCATTACATTGGTTACACATTATCTCCTAGTAGATTTTGAAGTATTGAAGAGTATTGACTCATTTATTTGTTTGGCTTAGTTTTTACATTAACTTGCTCAAAATATTGATGTTAGAGTTTTTGCTTCAATTTCTTTTATCACAGTACTTCATCATGCTACTTGATTTAGACATATATTTGTTAAGCGTTATATTTTTTTGATATAGGTAATTGAAGACCTTGGTGGCACTCCAACCTCTGATGGAAGGATAAGCACACATATTGTAACAGGAAAAGTGAGAAAAACACTGAATTTCTGCACTGCTTTCTGTTCAGGGTTAGTCTTAATTTGACAGGCAAAGTGATAAGATGTTGAATTCCTTTGGCTTTACTTTGATGGATAATGTGAATGTATCATGTTATATGTCCATGTTTTTGCAACCAGTTACCATCATTGCACATTTGAACTTGTAAATTTTTGTACCTTCTCCCCCTTAATTATTTCCCACGTCCAGGAGTGAAGAAATCATAAAATCTGTATGTGTCATGGACTTGAATGTGAAATGGCTTTAAGATTCTTTTTCTTGGCATTTTGTTTGGAGATTCAGTTTTGTCTATATGTTAAAATGAGATTATACAGTCATTTTGATGTCTGACATTTTTTTTCCTTTCTTTTGTTACGCATGGCATTCATATTAACAAATTTTTGTGATCCTATGGTGCTTTCTTAATTTAAGGATAGTATCAGAACTGATACTTGGATATCTGTTGTGTAAGAGAAATTATCCAAAAATTTTCTTAAAGTTCTAATATGTTCTTTTCATCCCAAGGTTTAAGAAGCTATATTCTCTTATTGGCCTTTTATCTGGTGAACATTGTGTGCAATTCCCATCGGTTTACCATGTAACACTCTTGAGGCTGAATAGACTTTTCTGAGGTACATCAACGTTAGCATCCTCCTAATAGCATAACTATCAAAGTTGTTCAAATACAAGCATGGTTAAAAAGTCATGAAGGAGAGCTGAAAGGTCGATCTGCATGCCATAGAGCCTTGGGTGTCAGTTCAAAAGTATTGTAGAAATCATTATTATTCCTGGAAAGATGGCAATTTCCACTTTAACCCCTAAATTTATATGATGATCACCTTTAATAGTATAAATTTGGTTTATTGCTCACAGTTTTAGTCATTGTAAGACCCCTTGCTTTATAACATGCATGTTTGAACATGGATGCCTCTGTTTGCACCAGCACACAAAAAGTATTTTATATGTGTTATAGATTAACTCGATAGGTTTGACCTAATGCAGGGCTTGGATAGTTTCACCGAGTTGGTTAAAAGAAAGCTTTAGGGAAGGAAAATTTGTGGGTGAGTTGAAAAGATTATATAGATTTTATGTACTTATTACACAAGAATTGCTATTGAAATCTTTTAACTTTCCCTCTTACCCTACAGATGAATTGCCTTATATATTACGCGATGAAGATTTTGTATTGAAGTACAGAACTGAGCTAAAAGATTCTATTTTTCGAGCCAAAGCGAGGCCTGGAGCTCTGCTTAAAGGATATAACTTATGCATAGCAGCTCATGTTCAACCCCCTGTCACAACTCTGTCTGCCATCATCAAGTCTGCTGGTGGAAATGTAAGCTCTAGACATCTTCACGGTTAAGTTAGCTTATGACCTTAATGGTGATTTCTTTGTTGGTCTAGTGTAATGGCATCAAAGATTTTGCATACCAAAGTAAAATGTACATATTCAAGCAGATAAAATCTGCCAATGGGAAGCTGCTGTTTATACAGAGCTCATTTATAATTAAAATTTTGCATGGATTAGGTATTGTTTTCCTCTAGTAGTTTTACATCTGGCTTCTTTGCTTGTTTAGATGATTAATACTTTAGTCATGAATCGAATGCTATCAGTTACCGGTTAAATTGATGAACATAACCAAAAGTGACCCTTTGTCAACCACATTATGAAGGTTTGCTTTGAAGGATAGTAGGATGTCAAAAAATCAATAATATATAGCAGTGTATGCACATAAAAATTTTAGCTGGATGTGTAAAATATATTTTTATTTATTCTAATCAACATTGTCTGCAATTTGTTACTGATCATACTATCTATGTAGATTATCCGTGGAGTGGACAAAGTAAAAGAAGCATCACAAACAATCTTCATTGCCTGTGAAGATGACATGGAGGAGGCGTTATCTGCTGTAAAGAAAGGAATATGGACTTTCAGCAGTGAGTGGTTGATGAATTGTGTCATGAGACAAGAGCTAGACTTGGAGGCTCCCCAATTTGCAGAGTCCTTGTAAGGAGGCCTTAACTTACAAGGGTAATATATGGAAGGTAAATTAATACCAGCGATTCTGTTTTCCTGCCCCCAATGACACAACACAAGAATGTTCATATTCCTCGTAGAGAATTTTTTTTTTTTTTTTTAAATGAAAGTATGTTAAGTTTTGGAGGATTATTTTATTTAATTTTGTTTTTATTTTGATTTAGCAACTTATGGTAAAAAGAATTATAGGTGATATGAACCATATCAGGTTACAAAAGCCTAGCTAACTGTCCAAATTGCCACGCTGTCGTCGTGTTATTTTCTCCCCATGGCAAGTACAATCCTTTTGTTCAGAAACAAGTCCTTCAAGATTGCAATAATCAAGTCCGTGGATCAAAATAACGGTACTGGCTATTCATGCAGCCTTCCTGTTTACATTTTCTTTTTAATGTTTCTTTAATCCTTCAATTTCCATCTTCGTTCTTTGAAAGGATGTTAACGTGTATAATTTTATTCTCGGATGCGAATATGTTTTGTAATTTGAAATCAATCATTTATAATAATTAATATATAAAATTAAATTTAAAATTTTATGATAAAGAATAGATTTAATTAAGTGATATTTAATCACATTTAAAAAAAATTTATTAGCGACAACATGTTTTCATCAGAATAGTTAGGTTTCTTGACTCATGGTTATCTTTGAAAATTGTTGAATTAAGATTTCAATCAACTTACAAGACTGCTTTTGGGTTTTTAATTGCAAGACTGCTTTTGGGATTTTGAGAAAATTTGTTAAACAGAGGAGAATGGAAAAAGGTTTGGAAAAAAATTTTTAAAATGTAAAATATTTATAAAGATAATATAGTCCAAAAATTAAATTTTTGATCTAGTTAATGGCCAAGATACCCTTAGTTTTATTAATTATGATCTAGTTAATGAGTGTTTATAAGCAGTTTCTTTAGCACTTGTTAAGGTTAATTAAATTTAAAAAATATGTTATTTTAATGTATTAAGAAAGAAAATCATTGATTAGCAAAATTCCAAAAAAAAAAAAGTGAGACAAAAATGAAGCTGACGTGGAAGCCACTTCGCAACTCCAATGAAGAAAAAGATAAGGCCACAGATGGAGCCGGGCAGCAGGCACCGCGCATCTTAGGCTTCCAAGCGACAACATGAACCATACAGCTACAGGATAATCTACGGTTGCCTTTGCCCTCACCTCTTCTCTACTTTATCGTATCTTTGTCTGTCTGTCTGTCCATGGTTTGCAAAGACGCAAGATGACGGCCGAAGTTGTGTTTGCAAGAGGACATGCCACTCCTGCATTAACTCCATGGCAATCTTCTTCAACGAAGAGAAAGTCAAAACCTACTCAGTTTTTACATTTCACCATTCGGGCTTCTCATTCCATTCATGACAAGAACAGGGCCTACAAGCAACTGGGTATGTCTTCCCCCCCCCCCCCCCCCCCCCCCCCCCCCTCTTTTTTAATCCAAGCTCTCTTTTGCATTTCACCATTCGGGCTTCTCTGTCTCCCTTTCATTTTTGTTGACGAATTTACATTCTTGGCGTTATAATTCCAAATTGGTTTTGGAGTTAATCCTAAAGCAACATTGATTTTGCTTTCTTTTTCTTTTTGCTATGAAAATCTGCTATCCAAACTTGTGAAGAGGCATAGTCTTTTGCAAGCTGAAAAAACTAAGAAAATGAAATTTGAACGATATTTCAATATTGTCATATTGGTTTTTTCTTCTTTTTTTTTTTTTGGGAACGTTGTGGCTGGGGTTATTGGAAGAATCATCTCTATAAATGCCTCTTCCTTTAAAAGAACGTTGAGTGGATTTTCAGAGATAATAGACCATGCCAAACCTCTATACTTTTGAAACTTTGGCATGTTTAAGTGAGAGATGCTTGTGACATGCGCAATTAATGTTATAGAGGATTAAAAAATGTATCTGTAGGCATTCAAAACTAAAAATATCAGTTGTTTTGGAAGGTTTGTTATGTTGATTAGTTTATTGGAGTGTTAGTGGAAAAACTTATATTTTCTTATGGAGGTAGCTGGAAATTATTACCTTTAACATTCTAAATATCTTTCTTACTTAAACAAGCTGGAATATACACTGAAAGGAAGTTGTTAATCAGATGGTGCCACTTCAGCATATAAGTTTCCTAGTAGGGCATTACTGATAATTTATAGTTTCTTGGTCTTTTAATGAAATTGCTAGTCATTAGAAGAATTTGCATTTTGATATAGTCATTGCAATCTTTTTTTTTTTTTCAAATTTCTGAGTTAACATTGTATTATCACTACTTACATTAGGTCTGTTTTCATTGAAAAAGAAGATTGAAGATATCATTCTCCGAGCTGAGATGTTGGCACCAACTGCCCTCGAACTTGAAGAAGCAAGGAGAATCAAGCAAGAACAAATGATACGTGATTATAATCTATGGGATGACCCTGTTAAATCCAATGAAATTCTTGTCAAGTTGGCTGATAGTGCCAAAATGGTGGATGCTCTCAAAGATTTAAAGTATAAGGTGATGTGCGCCAGAGACAACTTTAAAGGAGTTTTATATGAAAAATTCACATTTCAATTTGTAGAAATATCAGATGGGGCTTTGTTTGATTTTGTTAGCATCTAAAATAGACTTCTCTTGGCACCTTACTCATACAAATGCATACATCCTCGGTTATTTTTTGCTCCATAACTTGTTTGCAGGATTAGGTTTTTATTAGTAGAACTTTATTTAAGCTTTTTTTTTTTTTTTTGGGCTTCTATTGGAGGAACTGAAGGTTGTCAGAAAGTTATGAGACAATTTTTGCTTATTTCTGCAGGCTGAAGAAGCAAAGCTGATTGCACAGTTGGCTGAGATAGATGCTGTCAATTACAGCCTCTTTGAGCAAGCATATGATGCGTCTTTAGTTGTTAGTGATCTGTTAGATAAATATGAGGTATCTAAGCTCCTTAGGGGGCCATATGACATGGAGGGTGCATGTGTCATCATTAAAGCTGGATTGGGAGGCAACAAATCTGAGGTTTGACTTCCACTGTTCCTCTTCTTTGAGTAGTTAAATTTATCACCTTTCTTTAATGAAATGTCATATGGCTTCAAGATTTTGCCTCTGGTTGTGTGTAAACACTTTTTGCATCCCCAAATTGAGCAGATAAATAGGCAACTCTAAGTCAGATATTTATAACTTATATACAAATAGACATGTTTGTTGCTTATAAAATTGCAAGACTTCTTATTTGGCAGAGTTTTGTGATTAACTTTTAATATTTCCAATGTTTTGTCAAGTAGTCTCTGTCAAGACTTATTTATAATTATGTGCTGGGAGTGGCCAGTTCACCATTGTGGATTTAGATTATTGTTAGTGCTTTCGTAAATTAACATACACACTTAGTATGGAGCATAATTTATTTCTTGCGAGGTTCATCCCATGCCATTTTGCAAGTATTTAGTACTCCTCCCATGTAGAAGTTTATAGAGTTTTGAGGCCGATCTCTTTTTTAGGTTATGGATCTAAGCTAAGGTGGATGCCATCATTTTAAAAGTTTTTGTTCATGCAGCAAGCTTGGAGCGTGAGACATGGTCAGAATGATGCTTTATTAGGTTATTTGTCACCTGTGATCTAAAATTATATCCTGTTTCTATCTAACATGGTGTTAAAAAATAATCTTCCACTTCAGGTGTGGGCTGAACAACTTCTTAGCATGTATATCAAGTGGGCCGAAAAGCAAGGTTATAGGGGTAGACTTGTCGAGAAGAACCTTTCTGCGGATGGTGGTATCAAGTCAGCAACTATTGAGTTCGAATTTGAGTATGCTTATGGTTATCTTTCGGGAGAGAGAGGTGTCCATTTCATGATAAGAAGTTCTCAAAACGGATCTGTTCGCCGTGAGGTATGTTTACTAGTACCCTTCTGACCTGAGATTCCAAAGTCACGTGGATTTCTCACCTGCTTAACATTGAGGAAAGTATTTACTCACTAGTAGTTTTTCTCTCCTCGCCCACCTTTTTTTTCATTATTAGGAGCACTCTTTCTTACAAAACCTTTTTTTTTAAAAACCTGGCAGGTTAGCTCAGTAGGTGTGGATGTTGTTCCTGTTTTCCTTGGATCAACTCCTGACCTCCAAATCAGTGATGAGGATTTGATTCTTTCATCCCCTCTGTTGCTTGGAGAAAATAAGAGCCTGACTGGATATACAGTTTGCGTTCAGCATATCCCTACTGGCATAACTGTCCAATCTTCAGGTGCTTAATTTTCTATCAGAAGTCATGTCATTAACCATGTTTTGTTTGGATTTGACCCCTAGCTTATTTTTTTGTTTAAATTATCTTGATTTTCTAATTTGTTTTGATCAAATTGGTTCGGAAAATAGCATATGCAGGAAGAAATAGATAATGTACCATAATTTAGTTAACACTGGCGGCCGGCCTGGATGGTGAAGAGATATAATTCCAGAACTAATTTATTTGAATATTGCTGGAAGCTTTTAGTGAACTAGCACCGTTTTATTTCCCTTACCTTAAATTCCACTAAAAAGATGAGAAGCAATACTAATGTAATTATTGGCTGGTAAATTCCATTTATAACTTTAAAATCATCTTACTATTAACTTTTGTCTTTTGACCATGAAATGAAGAGACACTTAAAAGCATTGACCATTGCGAAAGGCACTAGGTGTTTTGCCCAATCTGAATACAAATTGTTGTGAACTGGATGTACTTTCAGGAAAAATGTCTGTTCTTGAGTTTTTTGTGCTTGATGATGGCGAAAATGGTTAAAAATAGTTTTGTCAGAGCTGGTGATATGAGCTTCTCTCCACCAAAAGTGAATGAATGCATGACATGCAAGATTAATCTGTTCTTGACAGCCTTCAAAAATTATTTTTTTTTTGGGGGGGGTGGGGTGTGGGTGGGTGTGGGGTGTTGGTTTGGTAAGGCACATTGACAGATTTTGATAGGGATGCTTCCTGCGCTGTTTTGTTCTCTTAGTTCATATACCAGGCTTTATCTTCTACCAAAATTTTCTTGACCTTTTTAAAAAGGAAAGGAAAGTAAATCATGTTTTATGTGCAGGTGAGAGGAGCTACTTTGCCAATCAAATCAAAGCCCTCAACCGATTGAAGGCCAAACTTCTTGTCATAGCAAATGAGCAAGGAGTCTCCACTGTTAGTAGCATCAAAGCGGATGCCCTTGTGGATGTGTGGGAAAATGAGACTCGGAGGTACATGTTTCACCCCAGCAAGCTAGTGCGAGATATAAAAACCGGCCTTGAGTTGGCTGACCTAAATTCTGTTTTGGATGGAAATATTGAACCTCTTATTGGAGCTCATATCAACATTAGACAGCCAAATTATACAATCTAAATTTACATTGTGTACTTGTACTCCTACAACTGAAACATTTTGTTGCGTGCATATGATTTGAAAATATAAACCTGATGTACAATTTCATCTCTCAGTTTTATGAACACATGCATGATCAAACAACAGGCTGAACATGTATAGCTTATTGTGATTTCTACTCCATTGAAACTTTCATTTACATTATTGATATGGTTATAATCTCTACTTGCTTGTTTACATGATGGAGGTATGCCCAAAGCTTTAGAGCCCCCCTTAAAGCAGGTGCTTATGTTGGAGGCTTTCTTCTCCTGCCAGTCAGGCTGCCACTAACAATAAGTTGTGGTGCAGACCTCCACAGCATGCAAGTGAGACACCAGTCCATTACAGAAATGTTGCAGCAAACTTTCCTGGTAGCAGCAGTTGCACACTAAACCAACTGAGGCAGACATATCCTTTGGAATTCACCAAATCCCAACTTTTAGTCTTGTTTTGAAGTGAGAGAAAGCTATGATTTTCCATGCAAAACGAATATAAAAAATCAAACTGATCGTTGGCTTTGACAGAGATTTGAGGGAGAGTGCAATGCCAAAATTATCCATTCGGAGAGGTGAATGCAAATCCTCTGTTCAAGAATTGTGCCCTGTTTCCTGTCTCATTCACTAACATTATTACAGTGTTTTAATTTTTTTTTAATTGAGAAAAGGAGGATTCAAATTTACTTTTTAAACCGAAAATTATATATCAATTAATAAATTAAATTTTTAAATGTTATCACATGTTTTAATTAATTAATAAAATTATAAAAAAACAACAACACTTATTACCTGCTTTAATTAATAAAATTTTTAAAAAAAATTTCAATGTTTTAATTTATACTATAAACTTTACAGTGTTAAACTGTTCAAAGCACAATGATTCAGTTTTTCCTTGGTTGACTAGGGAACAAAATTTATGAAAATAGGACAGTATTCGTCTTGTCATGACATGCATAACGTTTGACTTTGACTCTATACAAAATTTTAAGTTGAATTTTGATTTTCAATAACTATAAATTTTTTTTAGGAATTGTAATCAACATGTAAAAAAGAAATAAAAAATTGTAGGAATAAATTTTTTTAAAATTTTTTTAAAAGAGATATTAGTTTGTGATAATTAAAAAAATTAAAAAGAAAATAGTATTGTCATTTTGGCAGTTAAAGTTTTGACCACAATGTTAAACCAAAAAAAAAAAAAAAAGTTTTAAGTTAAAAGCAGAGCAGTGGGCAATTGCAATACGAAGAGAATCAGATGGAGTTGTGAGCTGTCTTAAAAATGCCTTTTCGAAAACGTAAAACATGGCAACGTGGAAGCCTCTGGACTCTGTTTACAGTATGCCACAAACAAAGGGCAGTGAGGGCAGTGGCGTGGCCTTGAGAAGCCGATTTGCATCACAACAAAACTAGGATTATGCTTCTTCCTCCCCTTCACTTCCCCGCAGCCTAACCGTAAAGATTTTATGCTTCTTTCCATCCTTCACTACTTCTGTGAGTCTCTTTTACACGAATTTATTCATGCTTGAATTGTTTTATTTGTATGGGTATATGCAAGACTTTGCTTGGGACTACAATCTGTATTGCTTGCTGGGGTGGGAGTAGGAGATGACAGGTTAGAATAAAGTTTTTTGTTTTCTTTTCTTTCTTGTTGGGCATAGGCTCTTTGCGTTTGCTTGATGCTCTTGCTTGTTGCTGACAGCCTATCAACATGGGAGAGGAAAGAACTAATTAGGTTCTGCCTTCTGGGTATTTGACTATTTGATATTTCATTATATGGGACCTGGAAACTGAAAGACTATAAAGTTAAAAGTACGAGTGTTCCTAAAATTTGTTTCTTCATTCAAAGTTTGTTGGTTTCTCTGCCTGACAGCTTGGACTCTAAAGTAGAGTGGGAGTGTTTTTACGGAGAAAAGATGCAACAGATAGGCCTAAGAATCTTGCTGTTAGATTTCTGTGATAATTTGATGATGAGGAGTTTGTGGTCTTTAGGCTTAAAAGTGAGTTGGGTAATTGCTTTGTTTTTAAGAAAGTTATCTCATACATTGGCTTGGACTTTTAAGTTTCACTAGCGGGTGTATGTGATTGATTTAAGTTACTATTTTATCTTAGTGAGTTCCTTATTTTTAGTTCAATGGGCTCATGTCAATTATATAAATTCACTTGAACTTGTTTGTGAGGTTTAAAAGCTCTAACGCCAATGTTCAGGACAATAATTCACGTTTATTTTGGTTCATAGATTATTGTAAGACCATTGCACATAAAATCTGCAGTAATAACCTTACTTGTACATCGTAATATTTTTATTTCTTTTCCTTGAATAGTATTAACTTATGTGTTTAGAGAAAGGGTAAAAAGTACTAGTCTCTGCAAAATGAACTTGGACAAGAGCTGGACATTAGAATGTCCAAAGGTGGTCTTTTCCAACTTAAAAGCTTTCTTTTGGTTCTTATTGACAGAAAAAAAATGTGTCATTGCTTAGTTCGTTGCTCATGAAGCTGTACTTTAGGGTGTCTTTGGTACTTAGGATGATAAAGAGGATAGAATAAGACAAGATAAGAAAGTGGATGGCATTAGATGGTTTTATCCAATGTTTTGTTGTGTATGCAAGAATAAAGGTCAGATATAACAATTTGTATCATATGCCATGTTTGGTTTAATATGGGTAAATTTATGTTAAGATGATATTTTCTTGTCATTGATCAAAACTGTACCATTAGCCATACCACTATATACTAAAGACAAGTTTTAGATAAATATCTACCTTTTAGGGTGCAATAGTAAATATTGAAGCAATAGTTATTGGTTGATATCCATCCCACGATCATATCTCATGGGTTTTAAATAATCTTAACCTTTTCAAGAAGATCAAGTACTATTCCAGGAGGGTACGTCATCCAATTTCCTATGCTGTTCTCCTTTGCAAGTAAATCCCAAACATATGATGATTTTTATCCTATCCTCTCTATCACTATTGTCTTGTATGCCAAATACACCTTAGTTGATGAGAGGGGAAGTAACAAAGGGAAAGATAATAACTAATTGCCTTTTGGAAATAGAAATGTCTCTTATGCAATATTTGGCGTCGCATTACTAGACTTTCCCAAGACCGTTACTGCTATTTTTGTTTCATGCAGATCATATTCAGTTTCTTATTGTAATATCTTGATCCTTTTGTTTCACCTTTTTGTTCCTTTTCTATTTCTTATCCCCATTTTGCAGGATTGATGTTTCCTGATGATTGTTCATGCAAACACTGTTCTGAACTGTGGGATTTTTGGACTTTCGAACTTCCACGAACAAGAACAACAGTTTTGCATTACACCAAGACAGATATTCTCTTGTTTAGCAATCTCCCTTCACAATCAAGGTCTCACTAGAGACAGTAGGCTTCAAGCTAGAACAAAATCAGGATCAAAGTTACATCAATGCAGTACTTTATATGGTAAAAAACAATTCATCGATAAACTTTTGCATTTCAAAATTTTTTGTTTTAAATTAAGAGAAGTAAGATATGATGCTTGATAGTTAAGGCCAGCTGTTAGCTTTTGAAGTCTGGATGATCTACTTCAATTTCTCCCATTTTTTTAACTTAACATGGCATGGGTTCAGATTTGAGGGTAAATTATTAAACTTTCAAGTTTATCATGATGTTTTTGAGGATTTATGGTCCTCTTTGAATTCATATTGCGTATCCAAATTTAAGGATTCATTTTAAAATTTTTGTATAGCTTCATAATTTGATTGCATAGGCTGTTGACATAGATAGACTGTCTTAGCGAAACCTGTTTTATCACAATGGAAGAAGCTTCAGAAACTTAAAATTCATTTGATAATTCCGTACGGCTTCATGACTTGATTGTGTAATATACGGTCATAAACTTCGCAGTTTATATGAAGCAGAATAAATGAGTGGAAGTTCATTTTTTTTTTTTGGAAAGGTTAGTGGAAGTTCATTATATACTGGAATATGATACAATCCGTGTTTCAGGGGACACAGCTTTTCAGTGGTGAAATGCATGTTGACAGGGGCTGAAACAAACATCTATGTCAGCAAGTGTCTGTATAGTACCGTTGATTTGTAGCCTTTTTCAGACCAAAGATCTATGACTTCAAATCTGACCACATCAAAACAGTCAAAGGGTATTTGATAAAGTCTAAAAAATGCTAAAAGAAAAAGTACAAAACTATCAATGAAAAGTAATGTGGGAAGATGATTCAAAATGAAGAATTAAATTATTAAGGGGCTAATTATCAGTTTGGTACATTTTATGAAGTCAAGTGTGGTTTTTTTTATATATTTAGGGTTTTTTTGGTCAATTAGGTTACTTGCATAGTAATTTGTCTCTACTTGTTTGCCAAGTACTAGAGTTAGGGAAGTAGTCTATGAATACCTGTATTATTTTCAGTACAAAATAGTTCATTTTAATGATGAAGTGGGTATTGTGGAGACTGATTATCAATCTTTCCTTCAGTTTGGTACATTTTATGAAGTCAAGTGTGGTTTTTTTTATATATTTAGGGTTTTTTTGGTCAATTAGGTTACTTGCATAGTAATTTGTCTTAACTTGTTTGCCAAGTACTAGAGTTAGGGAAGTAGTCTATGAATACCTGTATTATTTTCAGTACAAAATCGTTCATTTTAATGATGAAGTGGGTATTGTGGAGACTGATTATCAATCTTTCCTTTTCTTTGCTGCATGTATATGGGCATACAGGTTCTCCTGTCTTTTTGTTTTTTTTTAATGTTCTGTGCTAAATGTCTCACCCTGTCAAAAAAATCTAGGATACAGTCAATGATATGTACATCACTCATCTTCTATTACTGCTGTCTATGGGAATCTCCTCTGCATAATGCTAGTTGTGGTTTTGCTCAATTCTGAATGTATGAACCCCTTGTATCATGCATTTGGAAATTATGTTGTGAACAATCACTGTATACAAAATGGTCAATTGGAGATGCTTATTTTCTAGGATTTGACTTCCCTGGTACTTTAAATTGTTCTCCTTTTTCGTGAGAGAGGGGGGAGAAGATGGATTTTCCTGTTGCTCCTGTCCTAAAATGAAATTTTTTTCTTCCAAATCTATAAAATTACTGTTTTTGGCATAGGTGACAGACAATTGGTGTGAGCTTTTGGTTTCATAATCTTTAGGAACTCAGTAATAAGTAATCAAATAAGCCCTATTTAAATTGATGCCTGGTGCAAGAGGATTAACTTTTAGCCTTTCCATTCCCTTCCCTTCCTCCCTTATTTTTAGGCTTTAATTACTCAAATATGTCATCCCAAGTCCTGGAGAACATGGGGAGCAATGAGGTCATTAGAGATTACTTGGAGGATGTGCCTCTTTCATCTTCATATGAAACTGCCATGGATGCACTTTCCTCCCTCATCACACGCCAGAAACGTGGAGAACAATCAAATGTGATGGGTAAATATGGAAAATTAGACAGGATGCTGATGTATCTTAAGGTGACACTTTTCCTATCTTGTCATCTTGTTGGAAATTTTCGAATTGCATATCATTGAGAAACTATATAGTAAGCACTGTTCACACAACAATATTCTTAATTCATGAGAGATACTTGATTACTCATGAGTTTTATGGAAATGGAACTAAGTGCAGTCAGTTCATCACTTTTGATTGGTTACTCTGCATCTATCTTTATGTAGTAGTCATTAATGATGTTCTCTTCTGTTACAATGTTATGCTTCAGACTATGATTCAGAAAGCTTTAACCTAAAAGTTCATTGATTGGGTTTTTCTGGTTGGGTGATAGACTTCATCCACCATTGTTTACTGTAGTTTGATAGCATTCATAGTTTCTAGTAAACTTTTTAAAAAATTGAAAGATTCTTGTGCCTAAAATAGCATTTTAACATTTATTGATTTGGTACCTATACTTTCTGTGTTGTCATTGGAGTCTATACTTTCCAAAGGAAAGCTGTATATGGCCGGACCAGGACCCTTTTGCAAACTTGTGAACAGCCAATGTAGTGAATTATATATTTGTAGCATCTAAGGCATATGTCTGCAACTACTTTTTCTTTTGTAGATGCATGCAAGAAATAACTTCAATCAGTTGCTATTTGCACTTCTATTTCACATCTCTATTTGCTTGAAATCACAGTGATGTGAAACCATAGTAAAAATCATCAGCAAAAATAGCCTCAGGATATATATGCTTGATCGGTTTTTCCTAGTGTCCAAGTTGTTGAATATGGGCTAGCATATGAGGTGTTTTTGAAGCCAAAATTTAGCGCATTTTAATCTTCTAGTCCCTCCCTTCTTCCTTTTTCTCGTTCTTCTGTATCAAGTTATGTTCAGCGCTCTTTACTATTGTCACATTTGGGTTGTTATGTACCTTTATAAGTTTCTGGGACTTGCATGTGAACGAAATTTGATAAAGCTAGCTGTGTAGAAATTAGGGGCATATTTTCTTTTCATTACCAGATGTATTTACCCTTTGATGTTTGTTAGTATTTTAAGCGTACGTATTTTGCAAACAGTTGTATCATATTAAATGCCTTCATGACCTTCTTCAGATGTTAAAACAAATATAATTGTGCATTATGCCTCATCAATTGTTTCTTTTTCTCCATTCCCTCCTCTCCTCATTCATGTTCCCATGATATTCTATAAAGACTGAAAGAATGCTTGTCTCTGACAGATACTAGGCCTTGAAGAACAAGTAGCCAGCCTGCAAATTATCCATGTTGCAGGAACTAAAGGAAAGGTACTTTCTCAGTTTGACCATCTTGACACGTTTTCTAAATAATGTTTACCGACCATTTGGTTTTTTTTTAACAATTATGTTGTAAATGTGGTGAACAAAATTGTCCTTTCTTCACAAGGTCCAAAAATCCGAGATCTTGAGTGTGAATGTATGAACTGATTTGTAATTTTAGCATGGATAAAGGTGTATTTGAGATTGCAAAAAGAATGGAAGGTATTAATTTCCCATTGAACTGGTTTTTGTTAACTTACATTTTAGCAGATGCATCTCTTTAATATTATTAAATGCAATAATAATAAAGTATTTAAGAACAGGCTTTCTATTCTAAATTTGCCTTTTTTTTGCATGCATATCTCAAGGGTTCAACATGTACATTCTGTGAAGCTATTCTACGTGAGAGTGGCTTTAGAACTGGATTGTTCACATCTCCTCATTTAATTGATGTCAGAGAAAGATTTCGTTTAGATGGGTTAGTGTATCATCTTCTTTCACCCATGTGGCTAATCTGTTCTCTTTTGGGTACTAGTCATGTACTGGCATAAAAAAAAGGTTATGCAGATAACCAAGAGATTAGATTGCTCTCATTCGATTTTGAACCTGTTTGGTCCAGCTGGAGCTTTTATGAGAAGTGTTGTCCAAGTAGAGCTATTCTAAAAGTTCTCTAAAGAAAAGCTAAAATAACATTGGGCAAATTTAATATAGGAATGTTTGTAGGATGTAAAAAATTATTTGATAATATATTAATTTATTTTTATTAAAGAAAATAATAAAAAACTCAACTTTGTTAGACAAAATCATTAGTGTTAGAATGAAATAACTCAATAAGTAAAATAAAATAAAATAACTTTTATTAATTAAAAATAATAAATTAAAAATCAAGAGATAAAATGGAGCCAAATAAAAAGGATGAATGTGAAAAATATAATTATCCTTATAATTTTATGAATTATTGAAAGGTAAAGTGAGAATATAGAGAAATCTCATTTTGTTACTACATAGTAGCTCTTTTTGAAGAAGTTTTGATTTGTAACTTCGTTTAAAAGATGAACGGGGTTTCCCGCATAAGCTAAAAAGTATAAAATTTTGAGAGCCAAACACCTTGCTTCTGCTTCTGCAGTAGTAAAGCTCTTCCATAAGCTGGGCCAAACACTCACTTTGTATCTTTTAGCCATTTAACTGGGTGGATCTTAAGAGTTAATGGAACAGTGATAATAATAGAAATATGGTACAAAATGCAATATGATAAAAGAATACATGTTCATATGTAAGTGGGGATGAGACAAAGATATATGTCAAGATAAATATTTGGTAATTTTATAATAAAAGATTTAACCATTTGCAAATAATTTCATAAAAATGTTAAAGGTGAAATCTATTGAAAACAAACTTAATAGGCTTAACATGGTTTGTCTTATGTAATACTGAATGATATCTGCACTAATAAGGCAGAGGATTTTATGCAAGTTCAAAGGATGTGAAAAGTATTCTGTGGCAACCAGTGAAAGAGGCTCTTATCTGACGGCCTCAATCCTTTTGGATTTGCAGCTTAGTTGAGTTGAGAGTTCTGAAATGGTTCATAAGCAAATAATAGAGGCAACTATAAGAACTAGTCTTTGCTGTACATTGGACTTATTCCATCAATATGAAGCAAATTCAAGCCCAATGTTCATAATTTAGATATAAACATATGTATATGTTTATCAAAAATCATTAGGATGGTTGATGGGAGCCCTTATGTCATCATGCTATTCATTGGTTTTCATTACCTTGGTTATCCAGGTTGGAGATATCAGAAGAAAAGTTTCTGCAATATTTTTGGAATTGTTGGAATATATTGAAGGTAAAATTGTTTGCAATGGCTTGAAGGCAACCTAGTCTATGTTTATGCTTATCTTTCAATTTCTTGGATGGTCTCATGGAAATTATTTTTCTCTATTTATGGGTGGTTTTCTTTATTTAGATCCTGTCTAGATGAGTTTCCATCCTTTAAAAGAGATCACAGGAAGAGAGAGAGAGAGAGAGAGAGCACAATTCGTGGTGTTATTAAGCCTCCTATTTAAGTTTTCTCTTTATAGTAAATCTCTGTGCCTGTTCCCTCTTTATCCTTTCATGTTATGTCAGTCATGAGGCGTCACTTGTTTTCCTTATTTGATGTTGTAGCACTTGGAAGTACGTTATTTACCAGGATAAACAATGTTTTCCCTGATTTGTCTTTTAAACTGGAGAAGAAATTGGCCTTAGACAAAAGGATAAATTAATAACATAATGCCCGGAAGCAAAAGAATTGGAATTAAAATAATGATTATAGTTTGAATTTCAACATACTTGTAAAAGTTAAGGCTTTTAAAATTAATTTGTCATTTATAATTTAACTAGCTTTTGCATCAGCTTTTAACTATTTGAAATTCAACTACCTTTTAGTTTCCAGTTCTTATTGATTATATTAGGAAGCAATCAATTCCTTTCCTTCTCAATTGTTAATAACTTCTTTAATTTCATGTCTATTGCTTAAATGATTTGTCCATTCTCAGTCCAGCTCTTGGGAGAAGATATATATCAATGGTGATAGATGATGCTTCTTCTTAGCAAATTAATACATCATAATATGACTTGCGCTGATTAATTCATACATGCTAGACTTCCCTTTGGCTCATTGTCAATGGCAACTTAATGCGTTTTGCTGCTCTGGAAGCCAGTATACTGACATTTTATATTCTGGAATTTCTTTGCAGGAAAATATTACGGATGCTCTACCAATGCCTCCACTTTTTCAGTTCCTTACTGTTTTAGCATTCAAAATATTTGTAGGCGAACAGGTTTGTTGTGCATTCTTTATTTCCTATTAAATCTTGTCAAGAGACCTCAGTTCCTGTATTGGAATCAATGAACAAATGTTTAGTTCTACATTAGTATTTATATGTACTCATTTAAGTGTATATCATTAAGAATAAGATGTTTATGTTTTCATGAATTATATATTCAGGGGCAAACAGAAGAAATTCTCCTTTCTTAGGTCTAATATGCATCCTTATTAGGTCATTTAGAAGCTGAATTTCCTGGTGTGGGGTCTCTTGCTAGTGCTTCCTTAAGATTTAAATCTCTTTTGAAAAACGTCCCTATTCCATGGATGAATCTGCTGTGGTTCAATTTATTCAGCATTTATAGAGATTCATTCCAATAATTGGAAAACATATGTTTCATCTTTAAAACTCCGCAGCATGCTTTATGCAGTAGATTAATGCTTCCATAGCATTTTCAAAACTAGCATTATCCGATGTTGGTGATCTCACTGTTGTCTTCTCCTTTCTATGTTGCTCCAACATCCTAATAGGCCTACAAGTTGACATGCAGATAGGTCTACTATAAACCCTTTATGTTGTCATCTATCACCTGCAGATACATTCAGACTAAATTTTTGGTGCTTGTTGTTATTGATTTTAATTTTACTTTGTTGTTTTCCCTTTTTAGTTACTTTGCGATGGTTTTTTCAATGCGATTGTTCTTAGGTGGATGTTGCGATTATTGAAGTTGGACTGGGAGGAACCAGAGATTCAACAAATGTGGTAATTATCTCCACAAAGAATTGGCAAAGTTTTTTTGTTTCTTCTTTGTTAATTTGGAGTTGCTCCAAATATTGAACTCATTTTTTCCTGCTGGTTTTACAAATTATAAAGTAAATAAAAATGGAAAAGCAAAACAGGAAAGATAAACTTCTTTTCTGCATTATGTTTTCAGATATCTTGAAATTCAATTTAAAGAATGAAATCAATGACTTTGGAATTCTTTTATCAAATTACGCAGATTAAACAACCTGTTGTCTGTGGCATTACTTCTCTGGGGATGGATCACTTGGAGACATTGGGTACATTATTTTCTGATATTACTATTTCCGTCAGGCAGTTCCTACGAATTTGTAGATAGATTCAATTTAAACTTTGTGCATCGTCATGAGAAAGTTATTTTATTCTTCTGGGAAAGGGCTTTACATATGTCACTGTAATCTCTTAGCACCGAAACTTCTGTCAAATTTCCTCCTACTTTGTCAGAATATCAACTTCTTTGCATTTCATTCGAGGTAATAAACAAATTGGGATGAGAGAAAAAACTAGTATTTTGCTGCTTACTTCAGGGTAATGATTATGGTGGCATGCAGGAAATACCCTGGGTCAGATTGCTTTACACAAGGCTGGAATTTTTAAGGTATGAAACTCAAACTAGCCAAAAACAGTTTTCTACGAATTTGTTATTGCAACTCTGTTTAAATTATTTAAATTCAAAGTTCTCTTTTAAGTATTTTCTAAATTACATTGATGTCTTCTTTCCCTTGTAGCCTCAAATTCCTGCATTCACCGTTCCCCAACTTTCTGAAGCAATGGAGGTTCTTCAGGAGAGGGCTCATGAACTGATGGTATTATAATTACTAGTTATATCATTTTGAACAATATCTTGGTAGTTTCTTGTTTGTAACTTATGTCAGGATGAAATTACTTTTTCTTGTCCTGATCTCAATGGCTAAAACTATAAATATTTGACCTCTGATTTTTTATTGTTATATCTGTAGCCCAGATGCTTAGCTTTTGTGGTTGCAGGGTAATAATAATTACTTATTACAATCATAGAAATTGCTGAAATAATGATCCATTCAACAAAAGGCCATAACTTAGCACCGAGCTACTTTGATTATCAACAAAAAGGGACATTGTGATTTTTTTCTTATATCCTCAAAAAATGCCTAGATAGATCACATTGGGGAATAGTTAATTGAATTATTGTTATGAGGATAATTGATCATCTACACGTGGTCTTCTCCCTGTTATGTTCATGTGCAGATGCAGAAAGACTAGTTAATTAGTTTCAGCACCACTTATTGCTTTCTCTCTGTTGAATAAAACTACAGGCTCCTTTAAACGTAGCTGCACCTCTTGATAGCAAAAATTTGAAAGGACTAAAAATTAGCTTGTCTGGTGATCATCAGCTCATTAACGCTGGTCTTGCTGTTTCACTTTGCAAATGTTGGCTTCAGAGAACAGGAAACTGGGAAAAGATATTCCACAATGTTGGTTCTACTCCATCTACACTTTTCTTTTTGCTCAGTACATCTACACTTACTATATCATTCTTTAAGTAGTATGCAGCTTATTAACTTATAAAACTGTTATTCAGCATGAGAGACCATGGAAATTTTCTTTATCTGTAGAATATATAACTTGGATTTTCTGTGTGTTGATGTGAGGTAGATTAAGGCTTTAAGAAGAAAGTAATTTCTTTTGTAATTAGTGTCCATTGTCTATCTGTACGGCTGTCTCTCTCTGAGCATTAACTGCAAGACTTTGTGGACTTAAAAAGCAGGACAGTCAGGAAACTGATATTCCAGAAGCATTTCGTAGAGGTCTTTCAACTGCGTATCTTTCTGGGAGGGCTGAAATTGTTTACGATATGTTTTCAAAATACTATAATTCATCAGCAATGGATGAGAATTCCTCTGGAAATCTCATTTTTTATTTGGATGGAGCTCATAGTCCTGAGAGCATGGAGGCCTGTGCCAGATGGTTTTCTAGTGTTGCAAAAGGAAATGGGAAGGTGTCACCCTTATCATTATCCTCTTTGAGAAATTTTGGGAATGGTTGTGCTAGACATATAAAGGACAAGGTTGAGGAGTCTAATGTAATTTCAAAGCAGGTAAAATTTGTAATAAGCATTAATATCTATTTCCATTTTGTACATTTGTGAGTTTTTCCTGGATATATTATGTAGAATGCATGGTATTTGGCTCTCTGTATGCATCAATAAATGTTCATATATCCTTAACATAGGTCAGGTCAGCCAGAAAATGGCACTCATTTAAATGTTTAAACCTTGTTGCAGATTCTCTTGTTCAACTGCATGGAGGTGAGAGACCCTCAAGTTTTGCTTACTCATCTTGTTAATGCTTGCTCTTCCTCAGGTAGAGCTTCTTTGAACACAAACATCAATAACAAAGTGATTCTAATTTCTCGCAGAAATTATAAGTTTTTGTGTTTTATTGGTAGGAATCAAGTTACAAGTACTGTAAGGCTCTATTCCTATATTAGTATTCAACATGGTGCAGCATCAGCTGGATTATTTTTCTTCTAACATTTTTTGCTTTATTCTCTCTCTCTCTCTCTCTCTCTCACTACTCAACTTCTGTAAGACTAAATAATCAGAAATTTCTTTCACAAATTAAAATTTCCCTTCTGCATCTTTAGTTCACTTCAACCAGATTAATACTATATGGCCGTTGCTTTTCACAAATGCCCAGATCATCACTATTGATGTTCTGTCATTTCTTCCTAAGTATACATGCTATTTATCACTTTCATATCACTTAATGAAAGTGAATAGTCTTTGGGTAAAATTCATTGGGTGTACTAGTTCTTTTTAGTGATAAATATGCTTCATTCTGGACTATAGTGCTCCACTGTGATGATGCAAATGCTTTCACTTTATTTTTGTCTGTTAAGAGTTTCTGAAAGATATAACACTGGCAATGTTCTGAGCTGGCAACAAACATGGAATTGTGTTAGAGAGGTTGCCTTCTAGAGACTTGGGATTTTTTTTTTTTTTTGCTGAGCTATTATCCCTAGGAAAGAAGCATTGCTATTGTTGTGTGAAAACTTATTACACGTATCTCTCTGCACCTTGTTACGCTACCTAGAGCAATATTACTGCAGTTAATCTTAATTTGTGTGTGCATGTTTTCTGTTGTCCATATCTATGTGGTAATGGGACATAAAATACTGACATCATCAGGATTTTGGTATTATGTCGCTCAGGCACACATTTCACCAAAGCACTTTTTGTTCCAAACATGTCAAAATATAATAAGGTTACTTCTGGTACCTCGATTACTACTTCAGATAGCACTAGCAGGGACTTTTCATGGCAGTTTAGCCTCCAAAGGATTTGGGAAAAGGTTATCCATGGGGCAGGTATTGTTTATTTTTCATAATATATCTTATGGCATTTAGTGGTGCAATTGAGTTGCACATTGGATTTCCTTCTTGGCTTGTTTCATTTTTAGTAAAGCTTGAAGTTCATGCAAGCCTGGACACCACAAGCTCATGCTCTGATGAGTAGGCCTGCTTTGTTGACAAGCTGGTTCAAGCTCCATTTAGCTCAAAATAATATACTATTTTAGGTAAATATTTATCTAATAATTTTGAGAGAATTATAATATCAACATACCATTTGTATTTTTACAAATAGAAACAATATTTATATTTTTTAAAAATAAGAATGATTAAAATATTTAATATGCATTCTGATTCAAGCTTTTTCTAAATGGCCTGGAATCAGCTTGGCTCATTTGCACCCGCAAATTTAAAAACTTAATGTTTTTAATTTTCTTTTGCCAGTTCTGTTTTTATTGAGTTTGTGCCCACCACGCTGTTTCACTAAAAGGTACATTTGTTATCATCATTTTTTACCTACCATAGGGGAAAATTAGCAGTTAAATAGGATTGTTGTTATACTTATGGTGTAAATTTTCTAACAGGAATATATATCATTTAAGATTTGCAAATGGCTGATGCAGGGCATACAGGTCCAGCTCTACAACAAAGCAATTTTTTATTAGTTAGGTTGTTAAAAGTATGCCCAGAACTAGGAATCCAGTGATGAGTAGCTCTTTAGTTACATTGTTTTATCACAAGATGTTGTGGATATACTAGTCTTATTGGGTTTTTTGCTAAGGTTTTAATGGTGTTCAAAATTTCTATTGTTTTTCAAGTAGGAAACTGATGTTTACTATGTTTACTGAAACATAGTTGTCTTGAGCTCTCATTATGAACCTTTAGTTGAACCGTAAAGAGAACACAAGGAACATGAGAGGTCGACAAATGATTTGGATTTCAGTAAAATAAAGATGCAGAATTAGCAATGGGTTTGATTGAAGTATAGCTTTCTTTCACCCTTATTGTCTATGGTAATGGCCTTAACTATCAAAAATATTTGAGGCCACTACGTCATGAATAGGAGTAGAGAGCAATTCTGTGGGTTTAGGGAACAACTTGGAAAGCTTTCCTGTTACCCCGGTTATGGCATATGTGATTGGTGTAATCAGAAAGATAAGTTCATGAAGACTATATTTTAACTGAATTTACTGTTTAAGGTCCAAGTCAAATATGCATAACGCATTTGATTGTACTGTAATGCATTTTAGATGACAGTGATTTAATTAACTCCTGCTGTTTATATTGGGCTACAAGCAGATCCTGTACTTGACAAAAGCACCATGATGAACTGCACAGTGAGCTTACCACCACTTGAGTTCCTTTATGAGGATGCATTTCATTGCAGTCCTGCAGATCAACATTTAGCTTGCAGTGCTGTGATGCCTTCATTGCCACAGACAATAAATTGGTTAAGGGATTGTGTTAAAGAAAAACCTTCTGTCAGAGTTCAGGTGAGAATTTTATCTTAAGCTTCAAAAGCATTGATTTCTTCACTTCTCTTACCTATTCTTTTTCTAACTCTGCCTTAAATGGTTTAGACATTTGCACTAATTCTGACACTGTATATTCTCCTTGTGAACTCAGGTTCTTGTGACTGGTTCACTGCATCTGGTCGGTGATGTGCTGAAGCTCTTGAGGAGATGATTTAACTTAAAGACGCTATGGATCGTAAGGGGCTTCCACAAAAGTTCTTTCACATGATTGCCTTAATCGAATTTTGGTTTCTAACCAAATGGAAGAAGATACACAGATGCCTATGCTTACAAACACATATAACCGATTGAGATTCAGAGTTGATTTTGATCACACAACCACGACACCAGTGATTTGTTGTGCCAGGTGATACTTGGGTTACTAATAATGCTTCCTTTTCCTGTAAGCTTATTGTGCGATTTATTTTGTTTGTTATAAAAACACCTAGTGTTGTATAACTAATCCATTGTTTACAATAACGGAAACCTTTATTTTTCGTATTTATAGATTCAAGTGCTATCATAATTCAATTGTGTCTGATACGTCCTTAGTAACCAGATCGTATAGAATTCAATACATTTCAAGAAAAATAGTGTATCCCATCTATAACGTTGTGCACAAGTATGGAACGGTTTTACTTGATCCCTGGGTCTTTATTCTGATGGATAGAAGATATGCCAAGTGTAGAGAGAAAGGCCTAAATGCAGAGCCTTCTTGATTCTGATATTCATTTTTGCTTATAAAAGCAAAGTATTCCATTTTGTAACATTATTGCTTGGGAGCAAGAAGAAATTGGAAAAGCTTGAAAAATTTCCCCTTGCATGGGGAAAAAAGAATGAAAGAACTACAGGTAATAACTAAAGAGGATGATTGTAGGTTTAATGTAACTTTATGCTGGTCTTATAGACTCCTTAGATGAGAACTTAAGAGGCAAGAAAGTTAAGGCCAATGGTTGAGTCCTATTGCTGACACTTAAAAAGGTGGCTTTTAAACACTGCCCAAAGCAACTAAAACAAAGCCAATATGTATTGTGACCCTAGCCCAAGACGTGAAGCAATTAGATGAGGTGCACGTGAAGGGTTTTAGGCCTGTCCTACCTTTTCAGCATGGAATGGATGGTGGATGATGCCAACCATGCACCTACACTCCCTACTGTAAGCTCACAGAAATGTGCAAGCACCATCCCACCATCTAAAGTGCACAACTACTATTACTTCTTCATCACATTTTCCTTTTCTTCCTCCTCTCTCAAACTTTAACTTTTAAGGGGAAAACAAACTTTATTTCCACTAACACATGAAAGACACTTCTCAAGTTTGTTCTCTTCATTGACTTGATTTTGTTGAATTTAAATTATCCCATTTTTTCTGTCTTTTTTTAAAAAAAAAAATTAAAAAAAGCAAGGTTTCTTTTGTCAATTAATATATGAGTGTTGACATAATGGTGGTTCATGCTATGGGAATATCCTTTTGGAGTGATTGGAGACAAGTTGTTTGTTTGGCAAATCATTAAGAGGTTGGTTTTCCAAAGAAGAGCATGCTTCAATAATTAGAGAAGATAAGGTTTGATCCAATCATACTTTATTTTTCCTTATATTCAAACAAATGAAATGATAACCATTTCTATAAGTGGGATACAAAGCTTCGGATTCCTGGTGGTTCCTGCTCCTTCAGATAATGGTGATGAAATATACCATTTAGTCTATATATATATATATATATATATATGTATATATATATATATATATGAGCAGGCAATGTTCCACTTAGGTTACTTGCCATTCGTATGCATTGTTTGGACAGATTCAATTCAATATACTGTGTATAGGTTTATACAGATTGACCTGATTTTATATTTATTTTTGATGTATTATCAATGTCTAGTATTTGTGCACCATTAAAAATTCAAAGAATGTCATTTCATATTATAAATGTATAACGATAAAAATTTAAAAGTTTTTCAAAATAAATATTAATTTATGAAAACTTTTAATTTTTAAGTTTATTTACTAACGAAATGATAATGTTTTATTTACTACTAGTTTATAAAATTGATATACAAGTAGTATATAGATTCTATACACTATCAATGTATTAAATATAATCAGTTGATTTTATTACATTAAATAAAATTTATTTAATTTTTTAAAATAATTATAAATCTCAATACTGATTTGGTGTTGGGAAGGCTACTCCGACCTTTTATTGAAAGAATTTGCAACGCGAGGACTGATTAGGGATGTCAACGGGTCAGGTACCCTATAATTTTGAGGTATCCAAACTCTAATCTTATAAAAAATCGATTACCCTAACTCTATTAACTGCCCGTTTAATTCTAAAATTACTACCCTAACAATAACCCCAATACATTCCCACTACCCTATAATTACCCTAACCCGTTTAAATACCCAATTAAATAAAAAAATTATTAAAATCTTCTTCATGGGTACACAATTACTCAATTAACTCTTCTAATCTCATAATTTCCCTTTAAATTTATATGTTATATGTTTATATACATAAATGTATATAAACTGTAACTAATAATTTTATGAGTTATAATTTTTACAATGTTAATACAAAATAAAAAGTAAATATATTTATATTTAAAATACATAATATATACACACACGCATTCATAAAAGTATTAATGTCATCATATTAATAATTAGAGTAACCATACTTAAACATAAATAACAATATAATAATTTTTTAAACATAATATTCAATGATATAATATTCAAATTATTTAAACATAATTAACAATTTAATAATTTTTTAATTTAAATATATTAATGTCATCATATTAATAATTAGAGTAACCATACTTTTCATATATTTGTTAGTTTTTAACAAAAAAAATTACTTGTAAAGTTGGTAAAAATTGTAAATTTTTAATTTAATTATTAAAATAATAATAATATATTTATAAATAATAATCGGGTTTGGGTAATGGGTATCCAATGGATGGTACCTGAACCCTATCCTATTAAAATTCGAGTAGTGAAATCACTACCCTAACCCTACCCGAACCCATCTATGGAGTACTCTAATCCTGTATAACCGGATCGGATACCCGTAGGTACCCTATAATAGGGTACCCGTTGACCTCCCTAAGACTGATCCTTCCGTCCACCAAATGGTTTCTCTCTTTCCTTTTCCTTTTTGTCCCTAATTCTCTCATCTCATCTCCCAAAGTACTCTCAAATTCCAAAATGATTGAAACTTTCCAAACATAATTAAAAATTCCATGGATATAACCATCCATCAATAATAAAATAAAAAAAGAAATCTTTCTCTATGTGTTAAATTTTTGGCATAATATTTTAAAAAATTATAAATTATTTTAAAAAAATTCAAATAAATTTTTATTCTTTTATTACGTTTAATAAAGTTTTTATACTTTAATTTTGAACCATATAGATATTTGTGAGTAGTCGTTAACGAACTGTTATTAATCAAAATGCTACTCCTTTTATCTACATGACGTTAACGTGAATAGTAAAAATATCACATGATCATATTATTATGTTATATTAGCATGTCATATTTGTATCATGTGGCATAAAATTACAAGTGGTGTTTTTATTAACAATCATGAATAAATCGAGTTTATTTTGACTCAAAATAAAAATAAAAAAATTTGATTGAACGTAACAAAAGAATAAATCTTATTTAAAATTTTCTAAATAGTTTAAAAATTTTTTAGGTATTGTACTCAAATTTTTCATATGTTATCAATATGAATTGTTCGTAAATTAAAATTGTTAGCTTGAAAATATGTATAATTTTGATTATAATAAAATGATTCAAATTTGCATTTGCTTTACTAGAATGATACTTGACAAGTTCTTAAAATAATAAATTTTTATGTATTTGTTCATGTATAATTACAAACTTGATTCTTAAAGTTATTGACCTATATCTAGACCCTTGTATGATTTAGTTGTATGAGTTTATGATCCCTCTAAGGTGCCGTTTGGTACTTTACAATGTAATGTAATTGTAGGTAATGTGATTACAAGTAATGTGATTACAAGAAAAATAACATTACATTGTTTGGTATACAAACAAAATAATGATTAAAATGCAGGGAATAGAACATTACAATATTTGGTTTATAAGTAATTTCCTGAGATTGTAACATTAATTTTTAAAATTATCCCTATTTATTAAAATACAAGTTTAATATACTTATATTTTTTATTGTTAATTTTTATATAATATCATCTCTTAAATATACTTTTAATGTCATATATTTTATTTTTATTTTTTATTATAATATTATATATTTTATTTTCATTTCTTTAATATAATTTTTTATATTATATATTTTAATTTCTTTTACCTATATTATATAAATTTTAATTTTTATATTTTATTTTATTTTAATTTCTAATTCTTATATTATATATTTCATTTTAATGTTTTTTATTTTAATTATAACATTACAAAATGTTTTAAACAAAGGAATAAAGTTGAAGAGTAAAAATATTCTTAATAACATTGCATAATGCAATATAATGTAATTGTATTGGTTTTAGATTGCAATCATATTACATTCCTTGGTTGTAATGTGATTCTATGGTAATCTTACATTGTAGTGGTCTGTTACAAAACAAACATTACAATGTAATTTAATTGGACACATTGCAGGGAATGTGTTTTCATTTCTCTCATACCAAACATTACCTAACATTTATTTTTGAGATATTAAAATTACAAGTTAGGTTCACATGTGGTGAAAGTTGATCTCAAAGCATTTAAAAATTATCAATTTACACTATACCAAGCTTGCTTCAAATCAGGATACTCAGTCATCACTCGACATTTGATCACAAGGAAAATATGGCTAGAGTTACATGCTAAAATATCAAGGAATCTTGAATAAACAAAACTCAAATCAATCCTACACTAAGGCAAGTCGATCTTATGGCAGAACAGGTAAAAACGAACAAGTCTTAAAAATATACAATTGTAGTTGACCCTATAAATTCTATAGTAGACCCTATGTCAAGATTGATGAAAAATTGTGAAGAAATAAAGCCATAGTTGACCTTGACAAAGCTATACTCGACCCTCTAAGCTTTTATGTGAAAAAAATAAGCTTTTCTGGAAGTAGATTGACTAGAGAACTTCTATACTCAACTATAGATGACCGTTAGACATCAAATTCAAAAGAAAAATGGCTAGTTTCTTGGTCCAATGGCTTCAAGATTTTTTCAACTATAAAAAGGACTATTGGAAAGTCTTTCAAAGTAAAGTAGAAGAAAGAAAGAGGGCCAAACTCATGACAATCATGGTCTTGAAAGTAAAAGAGAGAAAACCAAACAAAACCAGGCCTACTTGAGCTCAACCTTCTTTGCGCTTACACTCCAATCTTTATATCCAAGCTTTTATCTATTGTTAGACATTCTTCATTTATTATACTAAATTAGCAAAATCAACCATTTAGAGGTAATCTTGCTATTTCTTGTAAAAATTTTAATTTAGTCTTGAAAAGTTAGTATAAGTTATCGCTTTCTGTTAAAAAGTAAATATCCCTTTAATAAATTGTGTAAGATTATCGCTTTTCGTTAAAAAACAAGAATCCTTTCAGTGGATTGTGTAAGGGTTATTTCTTAATCTTGTTAAAAAGTAAGAATTCTTGTGTAAGCGTTATTGTTATCCATCTAAAAAGCAACAATTTTTTAATGGATTAAAAATTTCTTGGTGAGCAAGAGAGTGGATGTAAGCATTTAAGAAAGTCAAACCATTATAAATTTTTTGTGTTTTAATTTATTTTTATACTTTATGATTTATTGTTGAAAACTATTTTAGAAAATTACTTACTTTGTTTTTAACACGAGTAGGAAATTTATTTTGATAAAGGTTTGATTTGTACTTAATGTCTTCATTTCATTATTTGGCTTCATTTCATTTCAATTCAAGAAAAATTATTTCATTAGTTGCTTGTTTGTTTAATCTTTCTCAATCCTCACTACTTGAATATCTCTTATTGAAAAGATTTCTTAAAATATTTTTTTTAAATAAAACTTGTTTGATCTACATTTGAAAAATGTATCTCAAAATGATCATTTGTCCATGGTTGATTGACTGAACTTGTTTAAAATATGTATATTCATCAAAGTTTTTCTTTGGAACTTTTCTTACAAGCTTTAAAAGCGGGTTTCTCATCTAGAATCGATCATCAAGTCTTCTCGACTTTATGTTTGTTTAAATAGTTTTTGAAAAGGTTTTATCAAAGAAAAATACAATTATAGTCGACTAGAGCTTTTTCATAGTTGATTATAGCAGTTCTTACTTTATTTGTCAAAAATTTTTAAACTCCAATTCAATCTCTCTTAGATAATTACTCTTTGAACTAAGTTTCTAATAAAAATAAAATGTTAAACATTATTTCGATTCCAAAATATAATTGTAGAATATAAAAAATAGCAAACCATTTAAATTTTAGGAATGGTTGAGCATTTTTTTTCTTTTTCGACATGTACCAAAACATTTTTTTTATTTTTCACAATTTCTCAAGAAAGTTAGGTTATTTCTTGCCCAAACAATGATTAATCTAAATTTTTTTCTATTTTGTTGTTATTTCCCTTTCTTATATTTTTTCATTACGTATATTTTAAAATTATAAATTATATATTTAGCAATTCAATTTACAATTTTTAAAAGTTAAATAAATTACAACTCTTGAGACATACTACAAGCTCTTTCCTTCACTAGCCAAAAATATCAAATATGTGTCACATTTAACCTTTTTTTTTTTGCTATGTGTCAGCTTTTCACTTATTTATTTTTTATTTAAAGTAACTCCTAACTATTATATGTATATGTAACATAGGGGTGGGCCTTGGATTTATAAGTAAAAGTTTTCTTCCACTTACAAGATATGTTTTTTACGTTGAAAATGAGGATCCATGATAAGTGGTATGAGAGACATTCAGATCTTTACTAAAGTGAGACTCTCATGAAAGATATCAAGATTGAGACAGACTCGGATCAATGTACGATTTTCTTCTTTATGGGTAAAAGTGCAATGAGAGCATTGCACTATTGGGTAGGGTAGAAGAACTAATGCAAGGAATACATTATACAATTGAGTGAGATAAAATATCATGAATTGAGAGAGATAGGAGTAGAATGTGAAATGATCTAACAAGCATGCATTTTGAGTTAAAAAATTGAAAAGAATGAATCTCTGAGGCCCGTGACACTAAGAAGTAATAAACAATAAAGGGAATGAATATAGTTTCCAAAGAAATAGGATAATTTAAGGAGGGTTACAAAACAACAACCATGCGTGAGTCATTATTTATGATGCAGCTTTGCCAACAAATATGCCCAAAAAATAAAATCATTTTAACTTGGTAGTTTCTCCATCAACCATTTAAGACTTCTAACCTCTTAGGTTTTGAATTTTGCATTTAATTTAACTTTATGTTAAGTGATTTATTTGTTTCTAAATATTTAATTTGTTTTACTTTTATTTAACAGTTTATAATTTGAAATTTAGTTGATTGCTATTATAATATTTTTATTTTTTATACAAAAAAAATTTCTCTAAATTAAATTTGAAAGTAAAAAAAAAAAAAGAAAAAAAAGAGAGGCCTTGTAGCCAAAGCTCATCAGTTGAATATCAATTTTATTGTAAGGAAAGAACTTGAAGACGGCATTTACAACGCCTACGACAAAACGGCTCTTCGATGTTGTGTGTGTGAGAATGTCATTCTCCTTCGCCAACTTCTCTTCGGTTTCAATTCTTGTTCCCTTTTCACTCTCTCCGACCTATACTTATATATAATTATACATTTCCATTTTCCATATATGCTTCAATCTGTGCCTCTCTTCATCACTCTCTCATGGCGGGTCTCTACTCTTCTTCAAGACCCTCCTCCTCCTCTTCTTCCCTTTCTTCTTCTCAGCAAACCTTTACTTCTCGTCTTCTCTTGCTCCTGACTCTCCTCCCATTAACCCTCGCTTTCTTTGCTTTTATTCTACAATGGCGAGGCGGTCTCACCGACCCCATCACTCGTTGGTCCCCCGACCCTTTCCAGTTCCCTGGCATGGTCAACCCCGGTTCTAACTCTCCCTCCGATAGACGCTCCGCTTCGGGTTGCGTCGATCTTTTGGGTCAGAGCCGGTCCCCGGCCTTCCCTTATTATAAGGATTGGAAGTTCGATTTCGGGTCGGATCTTAGGCCTAAGGTTTGTTGGATTTCCTGGTCTTGATCTTCGGTGGGCCTCCCTTTTAGAGTTGATGAAAATGCATATTCTTATTCTATGATGCTTTTTCATTTTATTGTTATTATTGGATGATCTTAGTTTCGGTTTCTTTTTCTACGAGAAAAGTGAATTGGATGGTATTGATTTTAGTGAATTAGGAATGAGTGAAAAGTAAATAGACTTAATGCACTTATTTCAATGAATCTGCTATATACCGAGGTTTAGGCCCTAATTTAGCCTCAAATGGACTACTTAGTTTTCTAAATTAAATATTCTGTCCAGAATTGTAAACCATAAAACCAAAAGTAGGCATGGCCGTAATCAGATGTAAATTAATTTCAACTGCTAAATGTCTTCATAGCCGTCGTCTAGATGATTTAGAACGTGGGGAAGGTTCAGATCAGAGAGGAAAAAATTAGAGCAGAAAGGAAAAGAGATAGAAGAACTAAGATGGGAGAATCAATTCCAGGGACAGACATATCAATAATAATAATGAAAGTCAATAGTTCATAATAATTAAAAGGTAGGAGAAAGTTGAAACAACATAAAGTAATTAAAGGTTACACCCCTAAACCCAAATATAAACACAGAATGGCAAATATAATCTGGGAAGGCCCTGATACTCAGGAAATAAGCTTCACTCTAAATAATATAATATCCTAAATAATCTAAAATGCCATATATATATATATATATATATAAACACACACACACACACACGCACAAATTATTATTAATTTCATAAAATTTAACAAAGTAACAAGATATAATATTTGAAGAGTTTAATTGATTATGCAGCTTATTTCAGCCTGCATCACAAAAGGTCTACTTTTGGAAATATTTTCTTGTGCTACCATTGGTTTGTTTTGTCCATAGTTCATTGTAGATTCTAGTGGGAAAATTTCTTTTTGTTTGCACATTAAAACTGGTCGTCCTTTTACTAATAAAATTTATTTTTGCTTGAATTTTGAAATTGATGGTGTTAATATGTATATTTAGGTATTATCATATAAGGTTTGGGTGGATATGAAACCTGTTTGCAATAACACCTTTTTCATGCCTTGCTGTAAATGAACATGTTCTGAACTGTAGCAGCAAAATCGTTTCTCAAGATGCAAGGATAAATTTAAACTTCCCCCTGAAGTTCGATCAAAACAAACAACTTTCCTCCATGTATTTTGAAAATTGTCTACACTTTTCAGGATGTAAGTGTAAGAAAATTGATAAGTGCATGATTTTTCAAAATGCAGGAGTGTTTGTGTTTTAAATACACTTTTCTTTTTTAAATTATTTTTATTTCTCTTGATTGTTCTGTTCTCAATCAATATCAAATGATTTGTAAGTTAATAAATCCAATCTTGAACTGTTGTGTATTTGTCAGAAAAGAGAAAGATCCTCTGCAATTACTCCTTTTACTCTTTTTGATGGCTTCACCTCTATAGCCTTTTGACATGTCAACTCTCTCTCTCTCTCTCAGTTTCTTAAAGAGCTGGACATAGACCATTATTATCACCCATGTATGTCTTTTTATCTTTTTGATGAATTTGGAAAGCTATTTCTTACATTCTTTTGGTGGTTTTGCTGCATGCCAGATATGTATTATTTCAAGTACTTCTGCAGGCTTGGAACAGACATTACCATGGATTTTTTATAACAAGGTTATAGGAGTTTCAACCTTTTTCCTTTTTGTTGAGGGGAAGGCCGCCTCTCCTAATGTGTCTAAAGTCCTAGAATCAATTCCTGTGAGTATAAATCCTTTATTCCTCCTCATCTGCAATACCTTGTTATTATGTTCTAGAATTCATTTTACTTTGCTTCTGTTATTATAAGCAAAATGCATCTTTTGCAGGGGGTGAAAGTGATATACAGAACAAAAGAATTAGAGGAACAACAAGCTAAAAGGTCAGTACATGATTTGGTTGAATAGTTGATGACAAAAATATTTTTTTGGTCGTGGTCTTCTATTAGATGGCACATTTTGCACTTTCCTTTTTTCTATACAAAACTTAAATGATTGTGGGAGAACTCAATGCTAGAGAGTGGAGTGGGGCAGAGAGAGAGGGTAATTTTTGGAGGTTCAGTCCTGGAATACCAGTGATTTGATAGCAATCAAATCAAAGTATCTATAGGGATCAAAATACTATTCTGGTGAGCCCATGAAATCAGAATAAATTACACATTTTGTTGAGAGACATGAGCTCTGAAATAAATAATGTTATGTCGGAGATGAACATATAACATTTTACATTACCATTAGATTTTATGCCATCAACTTTTCTTTATATGTTAATGTGGTTTTCTGGATTTGTCGTACTTGATGAGATAATCTGTTTGTTTCCATACAATGATTTCCTGGGATGCTCTTACTTTCTTTTTCATTTCTTTTTTTATTAAATACTTTATTGAAGTACCTTTTACATTCCTGGTAAAAAAAAAGGGTACCTTTTATGCATTCATGGAGTCTGACCTAATGCTCTTCTATTTCTTGTCTTATTTTTGCTTTTGGTGCTTGTAGTCGGATCTGGAACGAGACTTGGTTGGCAAGCTTCTTCTACAAACCATGTAATTACGAGTTGTTTGTGAAGCAGTCCCTTAACATGGAAATGGCTATTGTCATGGCAAGGGTATGTTATTACATTTTCTTATCTGGGATAATACATATGTATGTATAGCATAAATTCATGTTGATGAAGGTATAGCTCTTAGCCTTACAAATTTTTTCTTCATTCATTTATAGGATGCTGGCATGGATTGGATTATTCATCTTGACACTGATGAGCTTATACATCCTGCGGGTGCTCGTGAGTACTCTTTGAGACAATTGCTGTCAGATGTGCCTGGAAATGTTGATATGGTTGTCTTCCCAAATTATGTGAGTAGAGCTGCCTTTATAAATTTAGTTAAAGTTTAAATTGTGTTTATTTTGGTGATAAAGAGGTTTAGTTGGTGAAATTGTATTTTTTGTCTTTAATTTGTTCTATCATTGTTGTTGACACCGAAGGTGATTGTACCATATAAATTTTTCAGGAGAGTAGTGTCGAGCGGGATGATATCAAGGAACCTTTTACTGAGGTATAATCTCCTCTATTTGTTTCTGATGCTTTATTTTGGCTAGGTTTATAAGACCAATATTAGTTTGACGGGAACACTATTAAGTTTCCTGTCTCTTACAACTGCAGATAACCCAATCTTCTTTGTAACTCTCTGCATGCAGCAGTTTTTGCTGTAGTTGTGATTATGTATGCATTCATTGTTTATGATTCCATCTTCTATCTTGGCATAGGTCTCAATGTTCAAGAAGAACTATGATCATCTTCCCAAGGATGTGTACTTTGGCAATTATAAAGACGCAACCCGTGGTAATCCAAACTACTTTCTTACCTATGGAAATGGGAAATCAGCTGCTCGTATCCAAGATCACCTTCGTCCTAATGGTGCGCATAGATGGCATAACTACATGAAGACACCAAAGTATGATTATTTTCTTATTCTATTGATTTTGTATGAATGAAATGATGTGGTTTAATGTTATTTGTCATTATGAAGTCTTTACGTGTTTTTCTGTGTCAGTGTTGTTAAGGTGCTTGCCTAGGTGCTAAGGTGCATTGCAAACCTAGTAAAGTGCTTGCACTGCTTTAGGCAAGGCACCCTTGATCAGGTGCGTGCTGCTTGTGAGTAGGCATGCTTTTGTTAAAGCCAAAAGTGCTAAAAAGGCACATTTGACTTAAGTGTTATTTTGGTTTTTTTATCTTTTAATTTCTTTTATCAGCTTTTGTTTTCATTGTCAAAAGAAGATAATATGAGCTCTCTTTACAAGAATAAAGCATTGGATAATAGAATCCATGCACAACTCTGAGTCGAAGATTGAAGTGAAAAATGTTGAGCTTCTTCAGTGATGACTTTTAGTTAACTAGTACAATAATTCTTCATCTTTGGAACATGTTAAACAATATAATAAAGCAAGCTCTTTATGTTCTGTTGAAAAAATCATGGATTTCAAGCTTATTAAATACGGTGCAGAGAATTTTCTTTGTTTCATATACTATTAGTTATCTCTTAAAACTTAGCGCATTATTTGACTTAAGTGAGTGCTTTTTTTACACTTTGCAGCTCAGGTGATGTAAGGGTCCTATAGCTTAGAGTGGGCCTTGCACCTTTGACAACTTTGATTTGCACTTTTGTATGATAAGTTGTTAATTGCTATTAACGTGGTTGCTCTCTAGCTTAATGATGGATTCTTTCATTTCTTCTGTTTCTTTTTTTCTAACCTCCTTTTACAAGGCATATACTTGCTGATTGAAGAGCACAACTTCCTTCCTTTCTAATTTATAGGTATATAACTACCTTGATTTTGTGTAATATTTTATAGTGAGATCAAATTGGATGAGGCTGCTGTTCTGCATTATACATACCCCAAATTTTCTGATCTCACTTCAAGGCGTGATCGATGTGGCTGCAAGCCTACAAAGGAGGATGTTAAAAGATGTTTCATGTTAGAATTTGATAGAGCTGTGAGTTCCAACTGATGCACTATCATAATCCTTTTATCTATTTCTAACTTGCATTTTAGTTTCTCTTGCCCTTGCTTTTACATGAAGGGTTTCCTGTTGTTTTCCATTTGGGTTATCTATCTAATTTTAGATATGAGTTTGTCATATTTCCTGACTTTTTGTAGATAATATGTTGTCTAAGATAAGTGGCATTTCGCCTTTAGGAAAATTGAATTGTGGCTTACCTTTCCTTGGATGTGAACTTGAGTGTTACTTACAATCGCTTCAAGGCTAGTTGAGCTAACATATTGCTAGTTTATGTCAGGCTTTACTTGTATTTATTGATCTGGATATATGTTGATCCTGATTGTATTTCTCCAGTAAATTTAGATATTAATGTACTTAATAAAGCACAGGCTAGGCAAGGAACAATATTAAATGTAAAAGTGGAGGCTTCTTTATAATTAGTAGGTGGGTTTTCCTTGATGTTGGCTTTGGCCATTTTGTAAGTTTAAGCCATAGACATAATGTATGGTGGTGCCTGACCTGTTCTTTTCATTATAATCATGTTAGGTAGTCTGCATCAGCAAGGTCTTTGTCAAGTGGTATATATGTTAATTTTGATATGGTTGTATTATAGAAAGTTCCATGTTTGTTAGGGAGGGAGAGAGTTGGAAAGTTAACTATTATGATTTCGTATTTACTGATGCTTGTAATATTTAGATAAAGGGAGGGAGGCAAGGCAAGTGCTTTCTAGGGTACTCTCGATTGTGATATATTTTAGATGATCCTTTTAATATTTGGGCTTAATTTTGCTTACTGTTCTTTCATGTTTTACTTCAACAGGCATTCATAATTGCTTCAACTGCAACAGAGGAGGAAATGCTTCGCTGGTAATGCTTATATTAACATATTAAATGTCCTCTATTTCATGTTTTCATTTCAAATATAAACCAAATAGAGCTTATGGTGTTGCATGTTATAAGAGAGCGGTTCTAGTTTTTACCTTGAAAAGTTGCTTTGTGAGGAGCTATTCTGAATGTTATTTTCTTGAAATCCTCTTGTTATCTAAGTTAAGACATTTAATGATAGGTTTAGACTATAAATGGACTCATGTACCCTAGTGATTTCTTTTAGGAGCATTTAATGCATGAGATTGTCTTCATGTGTCAAATGCCTACAGTTATTGGGCTTAATATAGTTAATTATCACTTTGCAAATTTTTAGACTGTTGGATTGTTTCTGATGATCTACTCCTTACTTTTCCAAGTAGACAAAATACATTTCTCACTGAACAATTTATTTTGTTTCATGGTTGTGTGGGATCGGAGTTGATGTTTATCTTCCTCAAATAATGTTGTTCTTTTTACTTAGGTACCGTGAGCGTGTGGTGTGGACTGATAAAGCATTGAACTTGAAACTTTTGAGGAAGGGCATCTTAGCTCGGATTTATGCTCCCATGGTGAGTTAAGCTACTTGGCATGTTTATATGAAGCCTGCCTTGTGGTTTTCAGCTGATCTTTGCTATGGATTATTTTGTGGATGACCATGTGTGGTTCAAGTGTCAAGATTCCTCGAATCATTCACCCTTTTCTCTTCTCACAGGTTATAATTCAAGGACTTAGGGAATCTGGTATTTTCAGTTCTATAGTACAATCAGCACAGACGACTCTCTCAAAGGACAAGTTTTTGACATCCGTTGAGAGTAGCAACTCTTCTAGAGTAGATAAACCTGAAATAATTTCTTCCAGAAAGATTGGTGTGAAAGAATCTCAGGCAACTGCCAGAAGGATCTTGGAGATCACCAACGAATTTTCTTATAACTCGGCAATCCCACCACTTTCTCCTCCGGTACTGGATGATATGCACATGGGAATGTAATGGCATCAAATTCACAGTGATTACTGCTGCCTCATCGTTCCTGCAAAGAGTTGAGAAAATTAAAATAGAAAGTGGGGTAAAATGAGACAACTTGGTTTGCTGGCTCCAGCTCCGGCTCTGGTGGGGGCATTTTCCAGTGTTGGCTTTTCGTGGGGCTCTTCCCGATCATTACCCAAGCGCTGCTGTACATTTCTTCAGGTTTAGATTATAGTAGATGATGATAGAGTGAGAGGTGTAGAGCGGGATTCTTACTAATACAGATTGGTGATTGTTGCATCTTTGATATTGGTTTTGGATGCCTAAGGCTAAAGGCCGGAGGCTGTAACATTGAACCAGTTTGTGATACTATTTAGTTGAGAGGGGCATTCATCATCATTTTCCATTCCCTCACTCAGACTCAGATGATTGATGATGTTTATCAATCAAATTTTAGAATATGGCATTCTTTTGCATTTACTTGAAACAATCAATTGCATTCTATTCTCCATTCTTTCCACTTTGTATCCATACTTTATCTCAATGCATTTCACTCAATTATAATTGCATATAAATATATATTAACAATCTGAAAATTTTTTCATAAAATAACAAATTTCCATCTATATTACAAGAACTCAATTACAGAATTGGCAAAAGGAAATCCAAATCATTAGTTGAAAAATATGTGTTAATAAGATCGAATCCCGGTAGTCTGGTTGGAGCGCCGCACGCGTTAATCACACGTGCTTTCCACTGTGTATAATAATTGGAGCCAAGCCAACACTCTTCGGTGGTATAACTGCTAACCCGCGCCTCCCCTCTGTCTCTGTCATTGGGTCCCATAGATGAACCAAGCATCGCAACTTGGTTTTAAGACTTTCATCAATCTTTCAAGGTTTCTTTTTCTTTCTCCAATAAAATTCATTTGTTGTTTCTCCTTATTGTTGTTTGTTCGTGTAGAAATTTAAGCTGACTGGAAAAGATGTAGCTTTGCAGCGGCTCCAAGGAGTTTGGGAGTTGGAAGATTTGTCCCTTTGAGAGGCAAAGTAATGGGGTCTAAGAGAAGAAGCTTTTCGACTTCATCCTCCATAGCTGACCAAAACATTGACAAGAAACCCAAAGGAGTAATAGACAACAATAACCCCGTTTCTGATAAGCCTCTTCTCAAGGTTTCTTCTTTTTTGTGTGCTTTTGTCTTAGTTCTCTGTTTGGGTCTAATGAAAATGTTGAGAAAAGTAAATTAGTTAAGCACAATAATGATAAACAGGTCAAAAGGATTAATGGCTACAAATCCTTATGTTTAATAAGATATTATATTTTGAGTTATAAGGTATTAATTTTATGCTTTTGATATTGATAATTGCTTAAGAATGTAAGCGAAAGGTACTTGAAATGCAGGATTTCAAGGATGATCCAGGAAAAATAGAGGCAATGACAGTTCAACAACTCAGAACTGCATTGAGGTAAATAACAAGTTTCAAGGGGTAACATATAAAAGTGTGCAACTCCTCTGTTTGATGTTCTTGCATTCTGCATTATGGATTGATTTCTGTCATTTATGCACTTTGCATTTAGAAAAGTTTTGTGCGGTAACTCCTACATTTAGTTTGTTGATTGGAAAGAAGATTGTTCCACAAATGGAGCTATGTGGTGAAACAGCTCATGTGACCAACACAAATTAGTTGAATTTTTTCTTAATCACATTCCCATTCTGTTGTAGACACTTTTCTTCAACTTATGAAGTATGTAATCCTGAATTTCCTTTTTAAACCTGGTTAATGGGATTTTATTGACTCATGAAAAAGGTAAATTGGACGTGTCTAATTTAAGATTCTGAGTTTGTTTTAACTTTTTTTAATTGACAGGAGTGCTGGTGTCCCTGCCAAAGGTTCAAAACGCGACCTTGTATCTGCTTTACAGTGCTATTTGGCCAAGGAAATAGATGGTATGCAATTTTCTATAGAATTTAACTTTTAATATATATTTTGGTATCCTGCAAGTCTTCATATGATAGCAATTAAGATTGAGGACAACAATATAAATTTTCTTATGGCAGGTATAATAATTAATTGCATGTGCAAGCTTCCTTTTCTGATCTCAGAGATTCTTTGCATGTGCAGGTGAAAGTTCTTTTTTAGCAGATAAACAAGATTCTTCCAATTATGATGAAAGCATATCTATAAGGATGGAGGCAGGATCCATAGAGGACCAAGTCCAAGATATTAACACTATTTCTAAGGTTTCCAGGGTTCAGAAGAGCAGGAGGACGTTAAACCAAACGCAAATTAAGGGTGAAACTGTTGAAGTTGATACTAAAATTGTCACGATAGAGCAGAAGCTATCTGTCAAAACTGGTCGTGCTTCAGGTAGTGCAGAAGATATAGACATCTGTAGCATTAGTGTTTTATGCAGTTGTTGTGATTTATGGTGCTATTCCATCGTTCTCTCATGTAGTTCGCTTTAGGTGGTTCATTTAGTTTGACTAAAAGGATGGATTATTGTGTTTGATCCTTGATGTGGCTAGGTAGGAAGCCTTCTCAGACAAAGAGGAAAGTATCCTCAGATGTTGATAGCAAAGATGTTAGTGCTGAAAATCGAGTTACCCTTACAGTGAATCAAAGCGAACCATGGACCATTTTGGCCCATAAGAAGCCTCAGAAAGGGTGGATAGCATATAATCCTAGAACCATGAGACCTCCAGCTCCTACGGGGAATCCAAAGTTTGTCAAGGTTCTGTCTTGGAATGTCAATGGGCTTAGAGCATTGCTGAAATTAGAGGAATTCTCTGCCATGCAACTTGCCGAAAGGGAAAACTTTGATGTATTGTGTTTGCAGGAGACTAAACTGCAGGCAAGTATATAATATATCATTTTGTAGCTTAGAAAATTTCAATATATTATAGATAGTTTTGTTGAGAAAGTCTCATTGTGGTATAAAACTTTTTCTGCTTTAGCTTACCGTGATATCTGCATTAATTGGATCACCAGATATTTTACTGGAGTGCTTAAAGCACCTTTTACATCTTTAATTCCTATGTGCAGACATAGTTATAGCAATTAGCAGCAAACTTATAAATTGGCTGCTAAGGCATTTTCCCTCTTGATAGATGTTTGTCCTTGCAGAATGTAGATATAAAATTATGTTAATATTGGATGTTTTTGCACTAACTTTAGTTGTGTTCATTTTGCTGCCATTTGATTCTATTTGACACCTAGGATTTGTTTTCATACAAATGTGAGTCAAGTTGCAATATGGCTTCTAATTGGAATTGGTTAGAAAGGGTTAGAAATGAGTAACCTTCTCAATTAAGTGGTTAAGGTTTTTTTTTTTTTTTTTTTAAATATTTACATAACTCACACTGGCCAGGTAATACTAGTTTTCTTCTTTGAGCGTCGAATGATGACCAAATTGAGAAATTTTGATTGATTTAGTCATGGCTGCTCTAGCTTAGATAATTGCGAAAACATTTTATTTCTTTCTGTGCAAAAATTCAGGACATGTTAGAATATGACAATTTGTTGATATTATAAATTGCCAATAACATCTTTTTCCCTTGTGGTTGTATATGTGAGACTGTGCTTATTTGACTCTGTATTTGTCTGTCCTTGTGAGAGTGTGTATTTTCTTTACATGTGTCTGTCTGTGTGCACATGTATTTGTTTGTGTGTACTTAAGAAATGTGAGCATCTTGGACTTGTTAATTTTCTTGATATATTGAATGCACTTATTAATTTTGAAACAGGAGAAAGATGTCGAGTCAATCAAACAGTCTCTCATAGAAGGATATGAGAACAGCTTCTGGACATGCAGTAATTCAAAACTTGGTTATTCTGGTACAGCAATAATATCTCGGGTATGCCTGTTCTTTGTAGGATTCAGAAGTGGCTTATCTTATGTGTGGCCCTTAGATTATTTTGCTTTTTTGGGGATAGAAAGTATGCCACAGTTTTTATATCCCTATCTTGTTTATACATTAGGACCTTGGGGTGATATATCAAGCAAGTATTCACTGTTTTAACGGCAGTGAGGTTACTTCTTAGAGTAGCTTCTGCTGGATTATATGTCTGCTAACCTAATACTCTCATTTGCTAGTTGCTTAATTTTGCAAGATATGCTTTAATGTTGGAAATGATTGTCTCTTCCATTGAAAATTTGAAATATTGTCAATGGAATCGGCAGATTAGAACTTACAACATCACAATATCAAGTTTCATGTTTCTAGCTACCCTTCAGATTCTAATGATGAAATGGGACTTTGAGACCTGATACAGAAAACTATGGGAAAGGGGAAGACTGATCATACTTGATTAATCCACTTTGCAAATTTTAATCAATGGGATTTATTTCAGTCTAATGAACTTACTGGGCACTAGGATTTGGTGTCCGTTTTCTTGATTTGATGTCTACTGTACATTTTTTGGGAGCTTGAACTTTTAAAATTCAAGTATCTTTTGCTGTTTCAATTGCTTTGCTTTCTATTATTTTGCTGTTAAAAAATAGCAGTTGTCTGACAGATTAAGCCACTTACAGTCAGATATGGCCTAGGCAAATCAGATCATGATAGTGAAGGACGGGTTGTGACAGCAGAATTCGATTCTTTTTATTTGTTAAGCGTCTATGTTCCTAATTCTGGGGATGGCTTGAGAAGGCTGGTAATTGGCTTAAACACATTTTGCATGTTACTTGCCAATATTTGTCTTTTCCATTTTGAATTTTTCAAACTTTTTAACTGATGGCTTTGTTTTTAAATCCAGACATACAGGATTACAGAATGGGATCCAGCTCTTAGCAATTACATAAAAGTAAGCATGCTTATATTTCCCTTTTTCATTGTCATTTCATTTTTGACTTAGTTATTTTGTTTTCTGATTGGTGCTCTATACTGGAGAGTTTAAGCACCCTCCCTGTCGTGCTTTCTCCTCTCCCCCCTTTTGACTTGTTATTCATGCTTTGGCATATATAATCCTATGAATTCGCGGGAGGCATTAGATTTGGGTCTTTAGATTTAGGGAAATTGAGCAATAAGCATTTGAAAAGGTGATAGGTGCATATATTCCTCTGCTCAAAGAGCTGGTTCCAATCCCCCTTCCCTCGATAGAAAGAAAAAAGGATTTAGGGTAATTAATTTCTTCATTGCGAAATTGTCATCAATAATGTAGCAACACATTGGTTATTTTTTATATATTACTTGTCCATTGGGATTAGTATGAAACAAATTATTGTAAGCTGTCAATTTTGTGACTTGTCAGTAATTATATTCTATTCAATTTACCAAAGTTTTCTCATCTGTTATGCCATCACCCTTTTCCAAGTTTTTTCTCTTGCCAAATGCTAGTTCTTTTAGCAGTATTCAGAATGCATATGCAGGGAAGGATGGATATTGAAAGATTAAATTTTTTTAGCAATATATTTATTAAGTTTGTAAATTTTGTGGGCTCAATTTTTTTTTTAAAAAATGTCTAGGATATTTTAGATCTTTATATTAATTCGTTTTGCTTGTTTAGAGTCATCTTTAAGTACCTACGTTAATTTCGATTAAGTAGTGTATGCTGATGCTGATTTCTATACTGTTGAGACTTAGTTTGCTATCTGTCTCACTATTATTCCTCTTCTCTTCCTTCCTCCCTCTATTCTCCATTTGCCTTTCTCTGTCCACTATTCCTGTAGTTTCTCTCTCTTTCTCTTCCTTTCCTCCCATAGTTCCCTGTGATTTCTCTCAAATCTCTATTTTCTCTCTTTGCCCCATCTTTCTCCCCGCCTAATCTATTCCTCTTTCTGTTCTGTATCACAAAGTATTGTAGGTATTATAATTTCCTTTAAGGGAGCTTTTCTACATTCTTTCTTAATAGAACTAACTTTGTTCTTGCAAAACATATTTAATTTACCTTTTCCCTGTGAGACTTAATGCTCCAGCTGCTTCCCTTGCATGATGCAGGAACTGGAAAAGTCAAAGCCAGTCATTTTGACAGGGGATCTAAATTGTGCACATGAAGAGATAGATATTTATAACCCTGCTGTAAGTCATTCAAAATTTTGATGTTTTTTGTGGAACTCTTGATTTTACTTGACTAATAGCTTAACCAATATAAGCAAATTTATTTAATCAAAGAATTATTATAAGTGTTCTGCAAAGCAATATTTGATTAACAATTATTGCAAGTTCTTTCTGTCTTGTCACTCTGGGGCCAATGTTGATTACTAAGGTTGATATGTTACCTGCTTATCCATGGACGATGGACTTGTCTAAAAACTATGAATTACTTCTCGTTTCCTTAGTGTTACATTTCATTTAGAGTTCTCTTATGCAAATACATTTGGAAATATCAAGGGTGAGACAAGCCATCTCTTACCCTTTAAAATTATAATGACTTTAGATCTGAGAGGCAAGCGATGCAATACAACAGAACTCTGTTTCAGTCTTTAAACTGCTTGATGTTGGTTTTTATGACGTTCAATCACTGGAAAATAAGGTTCCTTAGCCTTGGTATTCTGCTCAATGCATCAGGAATTTGTGAAATATACAAAATGCAGCCTCGTCTATTACTGCATCATAATATTGCTGGTTTCCTGATGCAAATTAGAGCGGCAACTCTGTTTTCATTGAAATGCTGTAATAGTTGTTTCAAATTTTAAAATGTAGGGAAACAAAAGAAGTGCTGGGTTTACAATTGAAGAAAGGCAATCCTTTGGCACAAACTTCTTATCCAGGGGGTTTGTGGACACCTTTAGAAAGCAGCATCCAGGTGTCGTGGGCTATACTTACTGGGGTTATCGGCATGGTTTGCGCAAAACTAACAAAGGTGTGACATCCTACATTTTAAACTTACCCTCTTATTCTTTTTATCCTTCTTCATTTGTAAGATTAATTTTGTGCAAATTTTTTTGAAGTATATGAGACCATTTCAAGTGGCCTTGACTTGAGGATACTTCCTGTACCTCAAAATGATTAATATTTATTTGTTTATTTATGCTGGGAATGGTTGAATTTTGTTTTGACGTTGCTTCTAGAGATTAGTAAGATTTTTGAGGGGAGTTAATATAACAGTCACTGTGATTAGCTTCCATCATTAATAAATATTTAGCATACTTATTTTGGCAGTGCCCCCATATTTAGTTAAAATTTTGTTTTTTGGAACAGGGTGGAGGCTGGACTACTTCCTAGTTTCAGAAGCCATAGCTGATGATGTTCATGACTCGTACATTCTCCCTGACGTTATGGGTAGTGATCATTGCCCTATTGGCCTTATACTCAAGGTCTAGTCTAGTCTAGTCTGCCCCAGCAACACTGGATTAATTGGTGTGTGGATGGGATAAGTGCAACATTGTTGTCGATCAAAACCCAACTTGAAAGAAGTTTGAGTGTGTTGGGAGTTACAAAATGGAATTTCACTGATGCAGTTGCTGCTGTGCTACTGACGTAGCGGGAACCAACATCTTATGCTGTTGGCATTGATTTTGCAGAAGATTGGAAGAGGGTGGAAACACAAAGGGCATTTGAACCTTATGAGATTGTATTAAAATGTATGGCTTTGCGGAGTTGGTACAATCTTGTTTTGCAAGCGTTTTTGGCCGCCCACTTTCATACGTAATGAACACTTGTGTATGCAGTAATATTGATTATACTTATGAAACTTATAAGTCTTGTTGCAATTGTTGTCATTGATTGTCCCGTTGACTTGATTTTGTTGTTGATGGTTTTGCATGTGATTGAATTGAAGGGGACAATTATACTGAATTTGGCAATTTTCCATCATTCCTTTGCTAAAGCTTTTACTCTTGGCGGGGGAGAAATACTGAATCTTTTTCAATCTAATTTATTATATTTATATTACACATCCTCTTGCATATTTTATATGCATTTTGACTGAACCAAGACATGTTTTATTCTTTGGTTCATCCCAAATATTGAAGAATCTAAAATTGTTTTGCACCAGGGAGGGAGGGCATGAGCATGAGCATGAATGACCCTTCCATCCTTGGTTTAACTTCACGCTGTGGATGTTTTTTCCCCCTAAATTCCTCTATACCATTGGAATCAATTATGCTTAGCTGGATATTCCATGTTGACTTGGACTTTGAACGAAACAAGACAATAGAAAAAGTATTAAAATTACGGTTGATGTTGTAGAAATGATGTATCTAATATCCCCCCTGTTTATTCATTTCTGCAATGGCTTATGTGGAAAATATGTTACACGTAGGCATGAAATTTGCTATCGTGGCAAGATCTCGTTGGTTCAGTGACGCCAAAACGATACTCAAAAAACCCAACCCACTCCAACTTTCCATGTAATGTAACAAAGAATAGCGACACCACAGCGAAAATTCAAAGACAACCTATTTGAGGCAAACGAAACTTTGCAGAGAAACACAGCAGCAGCCATGGCAGCTCGCAAGAGAGCTTCGGCAACGACAGCAACACCGACGGAAGCAAAGCCGAATCCTCCTCAAACCCAAGAAACAACCACCCAAACCGACCCACCCATCGCTCCACCAAAGAAAGGCCTCATCTTTAAGCTCTGTCTTTTCTTTTCAATTCCATACTTTTACCTTCTTTTCCTGCGATATAAGATCGAGCAAGACCTCAAGAGATCCATCCTTATCAATGCTGCCCTTAGCGTTGCCGGCTTCTTCCTTACTCAGAGAATGATTCCTGTTGCTTCTAGATATGTTTTAAAACGCAATTTATTTGGATTTGATATTAACAAGAAGGGTACCCCTCAAGGCACTGTTAAAGTGTAAGTTTAAAATTTTCTGTTTTTTCTTATAAGAAAAAAAATGGGTTGTGATTGCTTTTGAATTTTGTTGAACTGGGAATGTTTTCTTTTGGAATTCTGATTGGATTAGCTAATTGGGGATTGAATTTTTATTTTCATAAACTGGGTATCTATCTGTCAAGGTGATTATTCCTTTGGCACTTTACATTGTTTAATAAATGTCTCTGCTTTATCGTTTTACTTCCATTAAATAAATTAATGAGTTGCCTATGAGTTAGATCCTCAATGTTGGCTTCTGGTTTTGTATCCGAACCTTTATTCAATACTATCAAGTTTCTTTTTTTGAATTCTGTTGGTAGTGCTTTTAGATGCTGGTACTATTTGCCATCAGCTAAGATTCTTATACTTAAGTTGGAATTTTTTCCATTTATGAAAATTATAAAAAATAATTAAAAAAAAACACTCTACTTAGTGAAGGCGGCTTTTGGTTTTGCAGGCCTGAGTCATTGGGAATTGTTGTAGGTATTGTCTTCTTGGTTTTGGCTATCTTGTTTCAATATTTTAACTTCACGGCAGATTCAAATGTAAGTGTGATTTGTCCCAGAAGTTTCTAGCTGTGTTTTTGCTTATTTATTTCTTTTTGAGCTTCACATTGTGTAACTCTATTTTTCAGTGTCAGAAATTAATAGGTTATGAAAATATTCAAAAACTAGGAATGATTGATAACATTTTGAGGCAGGGAGTGCACGGTTTAACATATAGTTAATTGCACATTTGAGTATTAAGTATGGAACTTGTATGAAACCATTGAAAATAGCAGCTTTGAAAAGGGCAAGGTGATGAGAGAAGGAAAAACAAGAAAAAAAGTAGAAAATTGGGAATTTTCTTGGAATGTATAATGGAAAAATAGTTATAGCGGGCATAAAAATAGGATAAAATAGAAATTTATACCTTTTTCCTTTTCACTGACTAAACTAGGTAATAGTATGGTTCTCATTCTTACTCCTATTCCCATTCCAATTCCTGCTATATTCTTTCCATAAACCAAGCGTAACATTGGCAAAAGGATGAGATAGAATTTCTAGAGAACATTTCTGGTTGGTCTTGAAGAGAAAAGGAGTACCATAAGATATATCAATGTTATTTGAGATTTGTAGACAGAATGATAAGACTTTGAGTAAAACCATATTACAATGTTGAAGTCATTCTAAAAAACAATTTAGCTTCTTTAATTCTTTCATCAAATGTTAAAGCCCTTAATTGAGTGGAATGGGGGGAAATTTTTTCAAGTAGCTGGCCTCAAATATTTTGGGATTAAGGCTTAGTTGAGTTGAGTATAGAACAGGGAACGTTGAACTTTGAGATAACTCCAGTTTCTTTTGTTGGCTTCTAAGAAACTTTTGCTTTTTCTTTTGTATATGTTACTTTTTCTACCTGCATTGCATGGTTCTGATCCTGCATCTTTAAGACAATAAAGATTTTGGTTCTTGTATCATAATTTAGGGCAAGTCCAAATTGCATTAGCTTTGATGTTAGCTTCTTCATGGAGAGTTTAATGTTTTGTAGAATTGAAGATCAATTTGTTGGTTATTGTTTATTCAGTGGCTTGTTGAGTACAATGCAGCCTTAGCGTCTATCTGCTTCATGATTTTGCTTGGATTTGTAGATGATGTCCTGGATGTCCCTTGGAGAGTGTGAGTATACATTTACCCTTAAGGTTTTTGCATACTCTGTGGAAGCCTGTTAATTTTTTGGAAGGGTGTCCATGGCTTCTGCACTAATTTTTAACATGATCCTTATGTTGTTTTTATGAAGAGCAGGAAACTACTACTGCCGTCAATTGCTGCTCTTCCATTGTTGATGGCCTATGCTGGGCACACAACTATCATCATTCCAAAGCCTCTTGTTTCATATGTTGGGCAAGAGGTGTTGGATCTAGGTATGAAATGATTCTCAGAATTAATTTGGCAGTAAGAATAAGAACCTTTTCTAATGTCAGGATGGTGCTTGTTCTGTCTCTCTCATTTTCTAATGTTATAACGTTTCTCTCTTATATTGAGCACCAATCTAACTCTAATTATAATCTCAAATTTCTGGCCATTGGGCAGCTTGGGTCATCTTTGGTTCTAGTCTTTTAGGGTTTTGACTTTTTTGGGTTATTTTGAGTTGAGGTTCCATTGACCTTTTGAGTGAAATCAGGCTGGTCAAGTTGGGTTTTGGCTGGATAGGTGGGTCTTTGTTTAGGATAAGCTTCAAACCACTTTTTCCCTCTAACAAGTAGCTAATAAAGCACATTTTAGTTGGGGTGAGGTTCTAGCTCAGGTCTGTTTTCTTTTATCATTGATTTTTCAATAAATTTGGTTGGTTTTTCAAGTTGTGTTGGGTAGTTGTTGTGGTTGGATTAGCTTTTGTCAACTGTACTTGAAGTAACACAGGACGTTCTTTGTTTAAACAATATGTTTGGTCAAATTGTGCAAGAAACTGCAAATGTAATTTTGGTCAAGTTTTAACATGTCTCTCGACTTTGGAGCTTTAATATGAATTAAGTTTTAGATAGTGCTCACAGCATAATGAAAAGTGGCATCAGAATGTTGCATCAAGTGTTCAACCTGTTGTTTAGTAAACGTGCTTGTGTTGACATGCTAGCATGTCCTGAGCTTTAGTTAATGATTGTCTATATAATTGCAATAATTGAAATGATTATCCTCAGTGGTGGAAATATATGCCCCTTGTCTGAGCCTGATGAACATAATTGAGCTAAGCCTGCAGAATTTTGTTTGTGTCTGAGACAAACATCTGACTTGGTAACTTGTTAGAACCCATTGTTTATAGATTAGAATACATGAAAATATTTTCAGGTTTCCTTGATGGACCTTTTGGCACTTATTTTTTACAGTGTAAAGTAAGGCAGGGCAACCATCAAGTTCTAAAGTTCATTATGTTTTTGCTCATTAATAAAAAATAATACTAAGATATGCTGATTCATGAGTTAAACCTTTACCCTGGGATAATATAGAAGATAGTTGGGTGTAGACTTATAAATTAATGATGTACCTAGTTTGACTGAGCCATGCCAAGAAATCAATCAGCTTAGATTGGTTTTAGTGATGAACTGAATCAAGGAAAAGGAGTTTGTTATTAGATAAATTGTATGTTATCATACATATAAGCATACAGTGTCTGTTTTTTTTTTTTATTGTACAGACAAATATACCATCTTTGAAGCCAGCACACTCCAAATTTCCTACCATATTAATGTTATATCTGTATGCTGATACATTTTGGGGCATGTGTGAGGATATAAAGGAACGTGTTGAGATATGTCTTATATGTAGTTGGAGTTTAAATGTAATCTTTTATGTGGGAAAAACAGAGGGCCTATATTTACTAAAATTTTGAAGAGTTGGGACTTCAAATGTGAGCATAAACGTTGTTAAATTTGTCATCTCTGTTTTCTCTCCTCTCTCAAGTTAGGATATATCCTTATTGAACTGCTAAGCTTTGTTCAACTTTCAAATTTTATATTTCCTTTGTTTTTAAAGAAAAAATGAATTTTTAAGTAGATAACCAAGTCAGTGCACCCGAGCATTTGGCTCATTGGTTGGTGCATAATCCCCCTGCCTAAAGAGCAGGGTTCAAATCCCCCTCCCCAAATTATATATATATAAAAAAAAAAAAAAAAAAACCAAGTCTGTGAGCTGTTTATCCTTGCAAGGAACTCATAGTTGGTTTTGTTCTGGCAGGATGGGTGTATAAATTGTAC